>OX387916.1:12500-10012500 GCA_947578465.1 Thera obeliscata
CTAACTTTTTGTAAATCCAGCGCTGAGGCAGCCATCTTGGCGGCCATCTTGGAAAACTCGAAAAGTGAGTGGCTCCTGATCTAGACATCGTACAGGGTTCGCGTTTGGACTGTTGGTATCTGGAGATCCTTGCGAGAAGGACTGCAACCTTTCCAGGTGTTGCAGGTCAAGTCTCTGGTTCTTTTTGGTGAGGGCTTCTGGTGCGAGTGCAGATCATTTTGATCAAGACCCCACGATTCTGAGACTACTGGTTTTGGAGATATTTCAGTCTGAAAACGCGCGCGGGCTTTTAGCCGCTATCTTGAAAATTTTCAAACTGGTGTATCTTCGTGGCCCGTGGTCGTGGAGCCTTGGGGTTTTCTCTGGAAGCTTTCTGGGGCCCATATCTAAGTAAGCAGCAGCATCTGGTGCATATCGAGATTGGAACACCTGTCTTCGTTGATCTGGATTATCGATAAATCATGTCGTCAAAGTCTGTAACGGGTAGCCGAAGTGACGGTTCTAACCGGGCGCTGAGACGAAAGGCTATAGCACAAGACAGGGAAAAAAAGGAGGAAGCTATTAAGCCACCACCTAGACACAAGAAAAGAGAATCTGGGTCTAAGGCAACCCCTTCTCTGATTGTCACAACGGCTGACTCTCCAGGCCCTATTGTCGAACCAGTCTGTACGTCAGTGCCAGACCCTTCACTGCTCACAGCGACTGACACCACTCTTGTTCTTGGTGTGACGCCAGGTCCATCGGCAGTACCTAAACCCACTTCGCTCTCAGTCTCTAACACTGCTTCCAGTCCGAGTGTGACGCCAAGTATAACTTTACCGGAAATGGAGGCAGAGTTGGACCTGCTGGGCATTTCCCAGCCAAATCCCAGAACTGACGATGAGTGGTCGGACGTTGAGAGCGTACGCAGCAGACGCTCTAGTATTCTCCCGGCAAGTGCAAAGCGCATCGGTGTCTCAATGGACCTTGCCTCGCAGAGAGCCAACGAACTCTTGCAATCAGGAAAGGAAGCACTTGAAATGGCGGGCAACATGAAGCGGGAGTGTAAGTTGGAGGCATTGGAGAGCCTGCAAGGGATGTATGAGGTAGTGCTCTCGGTGTCTGACTCCCGCTCACGACACAGGGTATCACTTGAGCAAGAAAGAGCAAGGGCCGCTAAAGAACTGGTCAGAGTGGAGAGAGCTCACGCCAAACAATTGGTGGAGCTTAATCAAACTCACGCAAACAAGCTCAAAGAAGCTCATGAGGTGGTGCTTAAGACCCACCAAACAGCAGAGTCAATCCGTGCCTGGCTAAATTATGAGATGGATGGACCCATAAATGGTATAGCAAACATCCAAGCGGAGATCAAAAAGCTTATTTCCCAACCAACCAGCCAGACCGACCCCAGCTTGGTTGATGTTTCATCTAGTACCCAACTGTCCAAGTTGATGGACACTTTGACCGTAAGGTCCAAGGAAGTTTCCAGCCGGCTTGATGCAATGAGGTTGGCGATCGATGATCTCACGAACAACCTATACAGGGCGGAACGGATGCATCCTTCCACTAGAACAGCAGACTTAGACACCTCGTTGAATGTCGAGGGTCTTCTCCAGCACATCATGGACGACATCACGGCTATCAGAGCAGCTCAGAAAGAAAATAACGTACCACAGAACCCTGAAGGGGTCATGATGAGCTGTGAAGTTATGGCTGCGATTTCAAACCTGCAGGGTGACGTCACAGCTCTACGGAATGATTCATCCGAGGCTACATTGGTGGGTAAATCAATGGCTCGTGGTATATCGCAGCTTAGGACAGAAGTTGGGGAGGCTTTGGACTCCATGGTGGAGACCGTTGGGCCGGTGAGAACCGCAGTGGAATCGCTCCGACGAGAAATTCTCGACCATCCCCCTGGCTCAAATCCACCAGCCAGTGAGAACCGTAAGCCATTGAATTATCTCAACACGCAAAATAAGTCCACATACAGCACTGTCACTGCACGCCGCACCGTGGTGGTGGAATCTGGGGACCCCCAGAAATCTAGTGAGGACATCCTCAATGAGATTAAGAAGGGGGTAGACGTGGCAGAGCTAGGAATCGCTGTACATGGCCTCCGTAAGGGGCGCAACAGTAAAGTAGTAATATCGGTGGAAACTGATGAAGACAGGACGGCTATGAGATCTGCCATACAGCGACTCGATAAAGGCTACGCCGTGACTGAGCCTCCACCAAGAATGCCGCAACTAAGAGTGATCGGAGTCATCAACAGCACCACAAACGACAAAGTGGTGGAAGCTGTCCGCCGACAGAACAAAGGGGCACTGGGTGACCACGTTGACGGCCACATCAAAGTGCTCAGAAGAACGAAGCACCGTTCAGAGCATATGAGTAACATCATCTTGGAGGTAAGCCCGGGAATCTGGCAGAGCCTTAAAGAGCAAAGGGTTAAGATAGGTTACCAGGTGGTGCCGGTGGTCGACCAGTCCCCGTTAAGACAATGCTTTAACTGTCTTGGTTTCGGCCATGAGGCTCGGAACTGTGACAGCCCCCAGAAATGTGGCTACTGTGCAGGTGAACACGACACAAGATCTTGCAAGCGTAGTGGGGCCCCAGTCTGCGGTAACTGTAAGACCGGGACTGAAAACTCCCACCCTTCTTACTCGGACCAGTGCCCAGAATGGCGAAAATACGATCGCCTGGCACGCTCGGTGATCAGTTACTGCTAAAACTAATACGGGCGCACAAATTTTAACCCCAGTACAGTTAAAAATAGGCCAGGTGAATCTTGGCAGGGGCTTTTTGGCCATGAAAGAATGCTTGCATACAGCCATTGTCACCAATCTCTCCCTTCTTCTACTCCAGGAACCTTATGTTGGAGCCAAAGCTCATGTCTCAAGTAACTTAAGGGTTATTCAGAAAAAGACCCAAGATAAATCCAAACCAGTGCGCGCGGCGGTTGTCGTTGTCGATCCGAATTTAGGTGTTATTGAGGATACTGATTTAGTGCATGAGTCTGTGTTAGGATGTATACTTAAAATAGGACAAACTAAGATAGGAATTATAAATGTTTACCTTGATAAGACACTTGATATAGAGGAAGACTTGAGTAGGCTTCAGAATATTATTGCAAAACTGGGAACACCTCATATCATCATCGGCGGTGACATCAATGCAGCCAGTCCCTGGTGGGGTAGCCGAGAGGAGGACAATCGGGGAACCAAGTTCATGGAATTTGCTACTCAGCATGACCTCAATGTTCTGAATGAAGGGATTACCCCGACATTCTATATCCATCGAGGAGAAACTCTCTATACAAGTATTCCGGACGTTACTTTGTGTACGACTAGCCTTCTGAATAAGGTAAAACACTGGCACGTGAATAAGGAAGCAGTGACATTGTCAGATCACAGGCAGATTAATTTTGAAATAGATCTAGGATATCAGAAACAGGCGGAACGAAGGCAAAGTACACGAATTTTCAACACGAAAAAAGCCAAGTGGGGAGAATTTCGTGCCCTTCTTGCGGACAAGCTAGAAGAGAAACAAATATTGCCAGAGACTGTGGCAACCATCAACACAAGAACGGGGACAGATGAAATGGTTGACCTGTATATGGACACCATGCTGGAGGCATGCAAGCAAACTATTCCTACTATTCCAGCTGAAAAGAAGAAGAAGAAGATAATCTGGTGGACTGAAGAACTTACAGAAAAGAAACGAGAGATGATCAGGTGTAGAAATAGGATAAAGCGAGCGAACCTTATCAGGAAGCCACTGGTCATAGATAGCTATAAGAAAGTGAAAGAGGAATATAAAGAGCTGATGCAGTCCACCATTAACGCTAGTTGGATGGAATTTTGTACAAAAGAGGAGAAGGAGACAATCTGGCAAAGATCCTATCGAGTACTCAAGATATGTGAGGGAACGACGGCAGAAAAGCTCTTGAGGTTATCTCCTGATTCTGATGCTCTAAGCCCGTCTGAATCCGCGGAGCTTTTGTCTAGAACTTTCTACCCCTGGGATGAAGAAGCAACTGATAACGAGGAACAAGCCAAGGTTAGAAGGGAGGTGCTTGACCTCACTTTAAATATTGAGAATGATCAGGACTGTCCATCAGAGTGCCCCGATTTTACCATTGAGGAACTAAGAATGGTTTATTCTAGGATGAACCCTGACAAGTCTCCTGGAGAAGACGGACTTACATCTGACATATGTCGTAACTCCTTTGAAGTGGCACCGCTGGTTCAGTTGAGAATCTTTAACCTTTGTCTCAAAATTGGATACTTTCCAACCAGATGGAAGATAGCCCGAATAAAAGTAATCCCCAAGCCAGGCAAAGAGGACTACACTGCCCCTAAGTCATACCGGCCAATTGGACTATTGTCGGTGATGGGCAAGGCCTTAGAGAAACTCTTTTCAACACGCATCCTGTGGTCCTTCGGTAGTCGAGCGAAGCTAAGCAGCAGGCAGTATGGCTTCATGCCTCAACGCGGCACAGAGGACGCTCTATATGACTCTATTGAGAAGGTGAAGCAGGGAGTCAGGAGCAAGGAAATCGTAGCAGTCATATCGCTGGACATTGAAGGCGCATTTGATAACTGCTGGTGGCCAGGAATCCTCAAACAACTGCACAGCAAAAAGCTTGACAAGCCCACATTCAAACTGGTGGCCAGTTACCTCTCTGAGAGGTCAGTTAATCTAGCATATATGGATGAGCTCATCACTAGAGAAACCAATAAGGGTTGCGTGCAGGGATCAATATGTGGTCCTCTTTTCTGGAACGTACAGCTGAACCCACTCCTTGAAGTGGCAGACACTTTGGCTGCCCATATCCAAGCATTTGCCGACGATATCCTCCTTATAGCTAGCGCAAAAACTACAGCTCAACTCGAGACAAAAGTAAACGAAGCACTCAAGCAAATTGCACAATGGGGTATTACGTACAAAATGCGATTTGCCACTCACAAAACACAGGCCATCGTGGTAACCAAAAAGTTGAAATATGACAGCCCGCGGTTTGAGCTTAACGGCAAAGTGCTCGAACTATCAGACAGCCTCAAAGTCCTTGGTCTCACGATAGACAGATCTCTGAATTTCAAAGCCCACCTAGACAATGTTTACAGGAAGACAGTCAACATTTTTAAAATGCTTTCCAGAGCGGTGAAGACTCAGTGGGGTCTGAACTCGGAAATAATGAGGCTGCTGTATCTAGTCACGGTTGAACCAGTGGTACTGTATGGAGCAAGCTCTTGGGCTCCAGCTGCGGACCGATTATTCGTCAAAGCCAGACTAAACCACATGACACGGATGTTTGCTCTGAAAATAAGCCGCGCCCATCGCACTACATCGATGATCTCAAGTGCCCTGATCTCTCGCATCCTACCGTTAGATCTAAGACTGCAAGAGCAGGCCATCCTATACGAGATAAAGCGAGGCAAACCCTTCGATCAGTTGCCGGGAAGGCTAATGGAAAGAAGAATAGGTCCATTCCAACTGCCACACCCTTCTGAAAGAAAATTCACACCTTTTGACTGTATCTGTAACCAGGAAGAAGCAGAAGAAATTAACAACGATTGGCCAAGACTCTATACGGACGGGAGCAAGCTGGAAGGAAAAGTTGGAGCAGCAGTTTCATGCTGGAAATCGGGGACAGAGAAAAAAAGCATGAAAATAAAACTAGCCAACTTTTGCACCGTTTTTCAGGCCGAGATGGCGGCAATCCTGAGAGCGGTAGTATTTCTGAGAGAGAGCGCATCGTGTGGGAACATAATAAGTGACTCGAGATCAGCATTGGAATCCATCAGTGATCCTTGCACTGAAAACCCGATTGCTGCGGAAATTCAACAGATTATGAGAGAGCTAAGCGAAATAAACATTGAGGTCAGGCTTTTTTGGATCAAGGCACATGCAGGCATCGAAGGAAATGAACGCGCTGATGAACTGGCAAAAGGTGCAACGAAGATGAAAGTAGCTCCAGCTTACGAGGCGTTCCCGTTGTCCTACTCAAAGCGCTCCATTAGAGAAAAAACGCTAACAGAATGGCAGAAGAGATACAAGGAAGCGGAAACTGGCAAGGTGACAAAATTGTTTTTCCCGGACATAGAAAAGGCCTATAAAATACTCTCAAAGATCCCCACAAATGCGTTGAGAACACAACTTTTTAGTGGACATACAGGTATTAAGGCATACCTCCATAGATTTAAGCTAGCGGATGATCCATTTTGCACCTGCGATGACACAAGTCCCGAGACTATTGAGCACATTTTATTACAATGTCCTAAATACGACTTAAAAAGAATGGAATGCGAGTGTAAAATGGGTCTGAAACTAACTAGTGATAGCATTAAAGAAGCAATCGACGACGACAACCACCGAACTCATTTCCTGGCCTTTGCAGAGAGCACTCTGCTTAAGGCTGCAAAGGCAAATGGGTCAACTATTTTATAAGGATTAAATACATAGAAACAGTATTGTATCACGAAAGAGAAATGACATCGATAATATTACAATGTAAAAAAAAAAAAAAAAAAAAAAAAAAAAGTGCTAGGCTGAAAAAATTATTTGTACCAACCCCCTTAAGAAAAGAAAGCAAAAGAAAAGCGAATATAAAGCGATGCCGACACAGAAAATAAAATTTGAAGTTATAAATAAATACTCAGCTAAAAACAATAATCGAATCAAGGGACAAAATATGACCAGGGCTAGGCGGACTACCTAGACTTTAAGATATTATTGTAATAAGATTAAGTTTAAATCGTCGCAAAATAAATAGCGACGAGATTTTCATCTAGTGCCATTTCGAGATGGCAAAAAAAAAAAAAAAAAAAAAAAAAAAAAAAAAAAAAAAAAAAACCTAACCTAACCTAACCTAACCTAACCTAACCTAACCTAACCTAACCTAACCTAACCTAACCTAACCTAACCTAACCTAACCTAACCTAACCTAACCTAACCTAACCTAACCTAACCTAACCTAACCTAACCTAACCTAACCTAACCTAACCTAACCTAACCTAACCTAACCTAACCTAACCTAACCTAACCTAACCTAACCTAACCTAACCTAACCTAACCTAACCCCCCACCCGCGGTCGAGAGCGCCACGATTTAGAGTGTCTCCGCGCCGAAAAAATCACGAAAAATAGTAAAAGTTGTGCAAAGTGCCAGTGCGATACACCAAAAGTTGCGGAAAGTTGAGGCGCACGCGCCAGTGAAAATCTTATTGTTCTAAGTGAAGTGCACGCGAAGTTCTGAGTGAAGAACTGGTTTTTTCTTCAATTTTGAAGTTAAAAGGCGAGATATCTCGAAATCTACAGCGGCGACCTACGATTTTTATTACGCCCCCAAAAGGGCCTCTTGGAGTACTACACATTTGCTGCCTTTGCCGATTTTTTCCGTGCAGGAGCACGGAAATAAAGGCAAAAAAACAAAAACCACGTGGCGACAAGGTCAGGGATCCAGGGCTGTTGGAGGAAGACTGACGTTGGAGCCTAGAAGACATCTACGTGGACACCCCGGAGGCACTTCAAGATTTTAGAAAAGTTAAGTTTTGACTAAGTTATTAGGTTTTCAAAATTTTCATTTTTTCCAAATTTTTTATCTCTTCCAAATTATCGACAACATATATTTTTTAAATTCATTTTAAATAGATTTTAGGGTCTTCTACCATATATAAAAAATTTGGCATAGGTTTATCAACTGGTTTTTAAGTTATAGATTTTTAAAATTTCCACGTGTCCACGAGGTACCCTTATTTTTAGTGGTAGAAACTAATTTGTTTTAGGGTCACCTGGTGGATATTTATTGTAAACTGTTTGTAAATTTTTGTATGTTTTTGGCGAAAATTCGCGAAGTTAGGACATTTTTAGCGTAATAAATTGTGTTTTTAGGGATTATTAAATTAGGGGGGGGTTTTATCAATTCGTTGTTAAGCTCAATTTACTGTGTGAGTCTAGCTCTTTTAAACAAGCCCAAACACGACTCGATTCGGACGAAAAGGGCCGAAGTTAGACTTTCGGCGGCCATATTGGACGCCATCTTGGATTGTTTAAAGGGGCTGTAACTCTGTGACGGATAGTCCGATTGAAGTGGGGTTTTCTGTATTGGTATAGTCACCACCCCCGTCGTTTAACAAATGCGGCTGGAGCTCTATGTAGAGACCTACTTTTTTAGGCTTAACTAGACAGCTGAGGTTGTAGACTGTGCCGAGTCAAATACCTTGTTTGAAACCGCGACGCTCTACGACCAAAACTCGCGAAGTTGTGGGAGGTTTTGTTGAGTGGCGGCCATCTTGTCCGCCATCTTGGAAAGTCTAGAGTGGGCATAACTCCGGCTAGGGTGGTCCGATTGGGTCGCGGTTTCCAGAGCTGATACCGTCATTGCCCCCTCTCTTTTTTGACCTAGGTAGTGACTCTAGATAGAGCCAACATTTTTTGACTCTACCTTAGGTGGTGAGGACGTAGACAGTAACGAGACAGGCACTCCTGTCAAAAACTCGACGCTCTGGGAGCTATTTTGACGGAGATACGGTGGTTATAGACTTTGGCGGCCATTTTGTCCGCCATCTTGGAAAAACTGAAAGCTTCATATCTCGCGAACCGTACCTCCGATTTGATCGCGGTTTTCTGTATGTTATAGGTCATTTACAGGCCTTTACATTAATTTATATAGATCGACTCTAGGTAGAGTCATAATCGCAGAGTCATAATTTACTTTATTTGTTATTTTGACGAATTGATATTGTAGGTATATTGATAGTAATTTTGCTTTTGGAGTTAGTGTTTGGTTGAAGACCGCCCAAGTTAGACCATATCAACCGTTCTATTAGAAACTGAGGCAGCAGTTAGCAATAACAATCGCTTGAACACCAGCAACACTCACGAGCTCTACATTTGTAGAGTTAAAAATAAATTAGATAGTTAATTAAAGTAAACACTTACCAACTGGTCGACTGGACCCGGACGATCGGTTTCTGGTAATCGAAGACAGCATCTGAAACAAAAAGATAAAAATTAGTTAGGTTACACATAATACACATTTTATTTTATATACAACTTTTACAAACATTTATTTTATTACCTGTATAATTTGACGCGTTCCACTGACTAACCAGAAGATGTTTGGCTTTCGTACCCCTGTAAAAGGAGCCAGGAGCGTAGACGAGATCTCCCCAAACCCTAAAATGACACAGGACTTACCCATCGACCCAAAACCCGGCCCGAGTGTAAGAAGGAGCATAGGGGAATGGGAATCAGGGAAGTCCGACGCAATCCCCAAGACCCAGAACTCTACGAAGAGCACTACACCCGTGGAAACCCAGAGACCCAAACCGAAAGGGACACTCTCGCAAGAGAGTAGGGCACCAGCCCAAAGAACATCGACGGAGACCACGGGTGGCTCCCCACGACTGGAGTCAAAACAAGGCGACCGGATGGTGGAAGCTAGAGCCTGCGTCACAAGAGCCAAACTATACCTAGGGAACTCGAGAAACATCAAAACCGAGATAAAAAACGTAGTAACGCAGGAAATAGACAGGCTTTACCAGCTTGTCAAAGAGGCGGTAAGTGTCAAGGGAAAGGGACAGAAGAAAGCGAGCGACCCTGGAAAACAACAAGAGAACGAGCCACCTAAGGCAGAAGAAAGAACGAACGAAAGGGACAGGGAAGGAGAGGAAAGGAGGACAGAAAGGATAGAGAAAGAGGATGAAATAATTAGAAAGATAGTAGAGCATGGAAAGTTACTTGAGGATCACAGGAAGGAAATGGAGAAGCTGACAGAAGTGATGAAGACGCAGCAAGAGACCCACACGAACAGAGGCTCCTACGCAAGTGTAACTGCGGGCTCCCCAAAACAGCCTCTAGAAAATACTGCCATGCACTCCATCATTATATCCTCGAAGGATGAGCAGGAGACAGGGGACCAGGTGTTTGAAAGGATAAGGAAGGTTGTGAACGCAGCGGAAGAGGGAACGAAGATTGACAAAATTAGGAAAGCAAAAGATAGGAAGATAATTGTAGGATGCCAAAACGAGGAAGAACTGAAAAAGGTCAAGGAAAGGATAGCAGAAAGGGAAGGGCAGCTCAACATAGAGGATATCAAGAATAAAGATCCGCTTGTTATCCTCTACGGAGTTCTGCAGTGCCATACGGATGAAGACATCATCAAAGCCATCCGCACACAGAACGGACACCTGCTGAGGGGCGTGAGTGGCGAGGACGACCGCATGGAAGTACGCTTCCGCCGCAAAGCGAGGAACCCGCTCATCTCCCACGTCGTCATTAAGGTCTCGCCCCGGCTGTGGCAATGCCTCGCAAGCGCGGGGACTGTATACATCGACATGCAGAGGATCAGAGTCGCCGACCAGTCCCCCCTAGTACAGTGCTCGCGCTGTCTAGGGTACGGACACGGGCGGCGGTTCTGCACCGAGGCAGTCGATGTATGCAGCCACTGCGGTGGAGCACACCTCAAGCCGGAGTGCCCTGACTGGCTGAGCGACGCCACCCCCTGCTGCGTTAACTGTGTGAAGACCAAGGCCGCTAAGACTGACCACGGCGCCTTTAGCAATGAATGCCCGGTGAGGCGCAAGTGGGAGGCACTAGCGAGATCCACCGTGGCGTATTGCTGAGGGCGTCCTTTACAAAGTCATTCAAGCAAACCTCAGAAAGGATCAGTTAGCGACAGACGAGGCCTTCATTGAGGCCGCAAAATGTAAGGCAGCAGTCCTCCTCCTACAGGAACCATATGTGGGGTCACAAAAATTATTAAAGGGTTATCCAGGCGCCAGGATCTACCAGAACCTAGAACAGGGCGGGATGGTGAAGGCGGCGATAGCTGTTCTAGACTCTACCTTAGACGTCATCCAATACCCGCAATTCACCACCAAAAACATTGCCGTACTGGGAATCCGAACAACCGCCTGGAAGATCAACCTGGTCTCCATATACCTGGAAGGCGATCAGCCCTTGGAACCTTACCTAGAGCACCTGGGCAAGGTACTCAACGAGTTAGGCCCAAACAGGCTGATCATTGGAGGTGACGCAAACTCCTGGAACATCTGGTGGGGAAGCGTCAGGACCAACTCCAGAGGGGAGGACCTCATGAAGTTCCTCGACGAACACGGGCTACAGGTGCTCAACGACGGCTCAAAGCCTACTTTTGACACGATCAGAGGCGACCGGCGATACACCAGCCACGTAGATATAACAGTCTGCTCGGAGGACATGCTCACCCTGGTGGAGGGATGGACCGTCGTTGAGAGCATGACGAGCTCGGACCACAACGGCATGACATTCAACATACAGCTACACAAAGCACACGGGACACAGATCACGCGCACAACAAGACTCTACAATACAAAGAAAGCAAATTGGGCCCAATTCCATGAGGAATTGGACCAATTTAAAGCAGACCACCAACTCACACTCAGAGAAGTAGAGCACACACACAACACACAACAAATAGAAGCAGTCATACACACATACACACAAGCAATCACACACGCATGCACACACACCATACCAGCTAAAAAACACACACAAATACTTACAATCCCGTGGTGGTCCGAAGAGCTCGCGCAGCTGAAGAGGGAAGTCGCCACCAGGAAGCGAAGAATAAAGGGTACAGCACCAGTCCGAAGAGCAAGAGTCGTTGAAGAGTACCTGAAAAAGAAAGAAGAATATGAGTCGGAGGTAGATAAGGCAAAAGTGCAGAGCTGGAGGAATTTTTGTAGCAGGCAGGACAGGGAAGGAGTCTGGGAGGGTATATACAGAGTAATAGGAAGGACTAGGAAAAGGGTAGAAGATGAGCCACTCAGGATTGAGGGCAAAGTGTTGGACGCCAAAGGCTCCGTGAAAGCTCTAGCGGACGCATTTTATCCAGAAGACCTCACGGAAAGCGACAACACGGAGCATCGCAGAATAAGAGCTGAAGCGGAGATGGTGAACAGTGGACAACAAGCTGAGCCCTGCGACCCACCGTTCACGGCGACCGAGCTAAAAGCTGCGATAAATGCCTTCAACCCTAAGAAAGCCCCTGGAGCAGATGGCTTCACCGTCGACATATGTGCAGAAGCCATCAAGAACGACCCGGCAATGTTTCTGGCCATTTTAAATAAATGCCTTGAGCAAGCGCATTTCCCGGATCCCTGGAAGGAGGCCACAGTGATAGTGTTGCGAAAACCCGGAAAAGACTCCTACACCACCCCAAAGTCGTACAGGCCTATCGGACTCCTCCCAGTGTTGGGGAAAATCTTCGAAAAGATGCTGGTCAACCGGATCAAGTTCTACTTAGTGCCAAGGCTGAGCTTTCGACAGTACGGATTCATGCCCCAGAAGAGCACCGAAGACGCCCTCTATAACCTAATGCGACACATCAACACAAAGCTCGAGCAAAAGAGGATGCTGACACTCGTGTCGTTGGATATAGAGGGGGCCTTCGACAGCGCATGGTGGCCAGCCATCAGAGTCCGACTGGCGGAGGAGAAGTGTCCGGTCAACTTAAGACGTGTAATAGACAGCTATCTCCGGAACCGAAGAGTTAAGGTCCGATACGCTGGAGAGGAGTACGCCAAGCGTACAGAGAAAGGGTGCGTGCAGGGGTCAATCGGTGGCCCCATCCTGTGGAACCTGCTCCTGGACCCCCTCCTGAAGAACCTGGAACAAAGAGGTGATTACGTGCAGGCTTTCGCGGACGACGTGGTGCTTCTCTTCGATGGTGAGACGTCGCTAGAGATCGAAAGACAGGCCAATGCCGCGCTCGAACATGTTCGGGCGTGGGGAGTCCGTAACAAACTGAGATTTGCGCCACACAAGACCATGGCTATGGTGATTACGCGCAAACTCAGGTACGACTCTCCGCGCCTTAGCATGGGCGGGATCGACATTGGCCTGTCAAAAGAGATCAAACTGCTTGGTCTCACCATCGACGAGAAGCTGACTTTTAACTCGCATGCCGCGAACGTCTGCCGTAAAGCGCTAAGGTTTTACAACCACCTGTCCCGAGCGGCCAAAGTGAGCTGGGGCCTACAGCCCGAAGTCATCAGGACGCTGTACACTGCTGTGGTAGAGCCCACGATCATGTACGCGGCCAGCGTGTGGGCACCCGCCACAGAGAAGATATGCGTGAGGAAGGAGCTGGACACGGTGCAGCGTGGTTTTGCGCAGAAGATCGTTAAGGCGTACAGGACGGTCTCACTCAACTCGGCGCTATTGCTTGCTGGGTTGCTTCCGCTGGACATGAGAGTCAGGGAAGCAGCCTCGCTTTATAAAGTAAAGAAAGGTCACACCCAGCAAGTAATAGGAGATCGAGAGATTGAGACACCAGTGCCATACGCAGCCATGCCGCACCCTGCACTGCAGAAGGAGCTGAAATTCACCTGCGTGGAGGACGGTGCAGCATTGGACCAGAACCTCGACACCCACCTTAACATCTTTACGGACGGGAGTAAGATTCAGGGTAGAGTTGGCGCAGCGCTATCTATTAGAATCGGCGCCACAGAGATCAGTTCCCGTAAACTGAGGCTGGATGAATGCTGCACCGTCTACCAGGCAGAGCTGCTTGCTCTGTCGGCAGCCACGGGCGAGGCGCTGAAAAGGCTGCAACCAAGTTGCAGCATTTTCAGCGATTCACGCTCAGCTCTTGAGAGCATAACCAACCTGACTTCCCCCCATCCCCTCGCAGTACAGATTAGAGAAGAAATAACTCAACTGAATAATCTGGACAAAATAGTGAAGTTATTTTGGATCAAGGCTCACGCGGGGATGGAGGGAAATGAGAGAGCCGATGAGTTGGCAAAAAGTGCAGCGCTGCACCTGAAGGTGAAGCCAAAATTCGACAGCTGCCCGGTTTCATTCGCAAAGCGAGAAATCAGACGAGACTCGCTTTGCGAATGGAACAATCGTTATGGTAGAGCCCAACAGGGAGCGGTCACAAGGGTCTTCTTCCCAAATGCAGTAAAGGCGTATCGACTGGTGAAATCGTTAACTCTATGCCCCACCACTGTCCAACTCTTCACAGGACACGGCGGGTTCTCCTCATACTTGCATCGTTTCAAGTGTAGGGATAGTCCGTCGTGTCCTTGCGACCCTAATGTAGAAGAGAGCGTGTTGCACCTAATAACCTGCTGCCCCAGATTCGGGATAGAACGGCTGAACTTGGAAATAGAAATAGGTAAATGTTTAGAAATAGAAAATTTGGCAACAATAATAGAGGATAAAAAGATAAGAGAGAAGTTTCTAAAGTATTGTATAAAGATAGTTAAGATAGTAGCAAATAAAAATAAGTAGTAATAAGGTAGCACAATTATGTAATTTTAGTTATATAATATTGTGTCCATTTATAATGTAGTAGATAAGAAAGAAACGTAGTTATAGTAAGATAAATAAAGTAAACCCCTGTTTTTCATCCCATAATAAAGATTAAAACAAGAAAAGTAGAGTAAATGTAAAATAGGAAAGAAAGCGGATGGATGAAAAAAGATATAGTATGAAGAATGACTGTGCGAGAGGCATACAAGCGAGAACTGGAATAAAAGAGTTGCGTTGACAATGTGCCTGGTTACGCCAGGGGATAAGAAAATAAAAAAAAAAAAAAAAAAAAAAAAAAAAAAAACCTAACCTAACCTAACCTAACCTAACCTAACCTAACCTAACCTAACCTAACCTAACCTAACCTAACCTAACCTAACCTAACCTAACCTAACCTAACCTAACCTAACCTAACCTAACCTAACCTAACCTAACCTAACCTAACCTAACCTAACCTAACCTAACCTAACCTAACCTAACCTAACCTAACCTAACCTAACCTAACCTAACCTAACCTAACCTAACCTAACCTAACCTAACCTAACCTAACCTAACCTAACCTAACCTAACCTAACCTAACCTAACCTAACCTAACCTAACCTAACCTAACCTAACCTAACCTAACCTAACCTAACCTAACCTAACCTAACCTAACCTAACCTAACCAGTCGATCTCCATCCGCTGACGAAGCGGCTGCGTTTCGCGTCGCGCTCCGTCAAAGTTG
Organism: Thera obeliscata; assembly: GCA_947578465.1. Lineage (NCBI taxonomy): Eukaryota > Metazoa > Arthropoda > Insecta > Lepidoptera > Geometridae > Thera > Thera obeliscata. Next base: position 27,511 of record OX387916.1, read on the forward strand.
CCCGGTTTGCAACTCCTTGCAGTATTGGCCACCGGTGGTTGCAATAACAGCAAGTTTGCTCTCTACTTTCGCAACTTGCTTGCCGTCTCAGCAAGTGGTTGCAATAACAGCAAATCTGCCTTGCGCCATCGGCCATCGGTTGCAATAAAGGCAAGTGGTTGCGTCAACAGCAAGATCTTTCCCCGCTCGCAGCTCCTTGCCACAATCGCAACTTGCTTGCCATCTCAGCAAGTGGTTGTGAGAACGGCAAGTGTCCTCTTCACTTCCGCAACTTGCTTGCCTTCTCAGCAAGTGGTTGCAATATCAGCAAGTCTGCCTTTGCAACTTGCTTGCAACATTCGCAACTTGCTTGCCGTTTCAACAAGTGGTTGCAATACCAGCAAGTCTGCCTTGCGCCATCGGCCATTGGTGGTTGCAATAAAGGCAAGTGGTTGCGTTAACAGCAAGATCTTTCCCCGCTCGCAGCTCCTTGCCTTCTCGGCAAACTGAAGAATGATTAGAACTCCCCCTCCCAACGCAAAGATGATGGAGGGGAAGAACGAGAATGGACCCCCTGACAACCAAATGTCTAGACCACAAACAACGGATCTCACCAACAATAGTCCCACGCTCAGCAACACCGGGGTGGCGGAACCCGCCGCAAGACTTCTCCATAGCCCCGGATCTAGCTGCGGATCTCAATCAACCATGCAGCCGCTCCGCTTGCGCTATGATGACAGCGAGCCAAGCCCTCTCCCTTCACAGGACTGCCAGGAGGAGGACGAGGCAAACAGCTTAGCCAGCAGAGTACAAAAGCTCACCAACTTCGCAATCATGAAGATCCGTGAAGGCAAAAGCCTCACCAAGGCCAACAAGGATGCTATCATTGATACTCTGGGGCAGATAAGGGAAGAGTGTATTAAACACAGCTGTAAGCTCCAGGACAACTGTGGAGCCTTTTCTCTCCCGAACAATCAAACACTGGTTGAGACCATTGGTAACTCCATTGCATCCGAGGTTGGTAAGCTGCGCGAGTCATTGGAGGAATCCAGAAGGAAGCAGGAGGCTGAGATTGCCGAGCTTTTCTCTACTGCACGAGACGTCTCTAAGATGCGGGACACGATGGACACTCTAGTAAGAAGGTTAGATTCTGATAGACCGCTTCCCACAAAGCAACCCGCTACCACAGCCTTTAAGCCTGCACTCATTGTCTCCTCTAAGGCCGACACCACCAACGTAACTGACACTATTCAGGCCTGGCAAAAGACTATCAACTTCAAGGATACCAACTTTGCCCCCGCTAACACCAGAGTCATGCCCAACAACAAAATTAAAGTCACCTTTAATAGCAACGAACATAGAGATAGGGCCATGGAGAGAGCCGGCGGGCCAGAAAGCGGTATCATAGCTGAGCCATGCGCTCAGCTCAAACCCATGATCATCCTTAAGGGAATATCCAACAGAACACCTTCCGAAGAACTGTTCAGCATTATGATCGCACAGAATGACGACATAAAGCGGGTGGTACGGAGTGAGGAAGACTTGAAGTTGAGCTTCAAGAGGAACAACAGAAACCCACATCTATACAACGCAGTATTCCTCACCTCAGCTGCCTCGTGCAATACCCTTGCGCACCTACAGAAGGTGAACATTGACCACCAAACGGTCCATGCGGAGGTGTACGTACCCCTCCTGCAATGCTTCCGCTGCCTACAGTTCGGGCACACCCGGAAATGGTGTAAGAAACCGGAGGTTGCTTGCTCGTTCTGTGCCAGCAAGGAGCACGAGTTTAAGCACTGCCCGAATAGGAGTGATCCCCAGCTGCTGAGGTGCTTCAACTGCACCAACCAGCAATCAAAACGCTATAGTGGCCCCCACTCAGGTGGCCACACGCAGCAGAAGAAACTCGCCCACAGCGCCACCTCCAACCACTGCCCAATAGTGAAGAAAATCACCGATGATATCCGTTTAAAGACGGACTATGGACTGTAGTGTAACTCCCCCTGTGTGTGTTGTGAATTCAAGCCTCAATCTCTTCAGCTGCGTCCAGGTTAATCTTGGACGCAGCCGCAATGCATATCATGAACTGAAGCACCATATCGCCAAGAACGATACGGATATTGTGTTTGTCACCGAGCCCTACACTGGTAAGTCTAGCGTACTACCTAACACCCCTGGCTATATCATCCATCAGTTTGCCACCTCCGATCCATCTAGCTCACCCATCAAATCGGCTGTCCTAATTAGAGAGCGTACCTTTGCTTCGATCGGGAGCAGCGAATACTCCTGCCCCAACCTCTCGGTTGTCCAGGTGCGCTGCAGCACCGGGGAGCGCTTGTTTCTAACTTCGGCTTATATCGAACCCCGCACAGATCACAACTCAATCCTTACAAAAATAGATTTACTACTCAATCAAACTACTGGGGCTACTCACCTCATTTGCGGAGATTTCAACGGATGGCATACGGCATGGGGCTCCAAGCTCAACAACAGTAGAGGCAACGCTCTCTTCGACCTCTTTGCTATACACAACCTATCTATTTGTAATGTAGGGAATACTCCCACATTCAACACTGTCACCCATGGCTCTCCGAGGGACTCCATTATTGACCTCACTCTCTTCCGAAACTCCCTAGACAACAGACATGCAACGGTCACTGACTGGACGGTGGACCCTACCATCTGCACTGAATCCGATCACCAAGCCATATCTTTTAATCTCAACCTTAACAACATAAACCTCACTAGGGGTAAGAAACTCTCCACATTTAGATATAACACTAACAGGGTTAGATGGGATCGCATCGGGGAGCACATCAACGCCGACATCTGCTCTCGCCTCTCGGCCCACCCCTCCGTCACCATTGCCCAACTCTCCCCTCCCCAATTAAATCAGCATATAATAAAAGTCACCTCTCACATACAGAAATCATGTGACATCTTCTTACCACGGGCAGCCCATCGGCAGGCCCGCGTCCCTTGGTGGAGTGATCAACTCCAGAAACTTAAACTTGAAGTCATAAAAAGCCACCACCGACTTAGTAAGCTTGTCAGACAGAAACGGCCCCTCACCGAGGCCATTGCCGAGAGGGGGAAACTTAGGAAAGAGTACTCAGAGCTGATCTGTAAGACCTCTGCAGAGCACTTCAGGGAATTCTGTAATAGACAGAAAAAAGAAGATGTCTGGTCCATAACCAACCGTATCATTAAGACTAGGCCTCTCTCTAAGCCTCCCTCTACTCTCCGACTGGAAGACGGGTCATTCACCTCCACCCCTGAGGACACAGCACAGGCTTTGGTTGACAAATTCTTCCCGGATGACCTCCCTGACATATCAGACGACCAGCGGGCCCTTACTCAGCTCATGCATCAGCCCATGACAAACCCTCCTGAGACATTCATCCCCCTCACTCCGTACGAGGTCATAGGGGCTCTTAAATGCATGAACCCAAAAAAGGCCCCCGGCCCTGACCACCTGACATCCGATATCTGCCTGCATGTTGTCCGCAGCTTCCCTGATCTCTTCACTGAAATCCTCAATCGATGCCTAGAACTACGGTGTTTTCCTGACTGCTGGAAGGTAGCCATCGCTAAGATTATCCCCAAACCAGACAAACATGACTACACAACATCCTCCTCATTCAGACCCATCGGACTCATCAATGTTTTTGGCAAATTGCTTGAAAAACTCATAATTGACAGACTGACACACCACCTACATACTACCGGGAATAATATAAAACACCAATTTGGATTTAAACTTCAGACTTCGACCAACAACGCCATCCACACTGCCCTCAGCATCATTAGATCTGCCAAGGAAACAGGAGAGCAGGTCATCGCTGTCTCTCTCGACATCAAATCGGCGTTTGATAACGCATGGTGGCCGGCCATCTTCCATAGGCTGCGGGTAGTCGAATGCCCCTCCTACATATATGACACCCTACTTGACTATGTCAACAATCGGCAAGTACAGATTAGCTTTGCTGACGCATCCTTCAGCAAAACCATGAGCAAGGGATGTATCCAGGGTTCAGTCTGTGGTCCAACTCTGTGGAACCTCTTATTAGACCACCTCCTCCTGATTGATCTCCCACGGGGCTGCCACCTGCAGGCGTACGCTGACGACGTGCTGCTTGTGGTGCATGATTCAGACGTAAAAAACCTCGAGCATATTACCAACACGGCGCTGCGGATCATCGCTGAGTGGGGCACCTCAGTCAAACTCTGCTTTGGTCCGGACAAGACGCAAGCCATCTCCTTTACCAATAGGTCTAGGAAATGTAACATCTCTGCTGGTGGCAAGCGCATTCCATTCTCCAATTATATTAAATTTCTCGGTGTCATTATCGACAACCGGTTAACCTTCATTAAACATGTAGATTATGTTATTAATAAGGCTAAGAATATCTATCATAAACTCTCTTTATATATCAGACCCACCTGGGGGGTCTCCTCTCTTAATGTCAGAACCATCTATCTGCAAGTAATCCAACCCATCATAGGCTATGCGGCGGGAATTTGGGGGGGGGCTATAAAATATAAGCACATCACCAATCGTCTCCTTTCACTACAGCGCCTCTTTGCAATCAAAATTATCCGGGGTTTCCGTACTCTACGGACCGCCACTGCCATATCTGTGGCGCAACTCATCCCCCTTCCTGATAAAATTCTTGAAATCTCCGATATTGAAATTTCTAAAATCAACTTAATCTCAAAATTTCTTCCCTCTGACAACCCGGTGGAATCACCAGTCACCCCTTCCTCACTTCCACACCCCTCTCTCAGAAGAGGAATCGAATTTCTGGAAATTTCATCAACTGCGGAGTTTGACGACTTTTGTATCTCTCTACTCAACGACCATGACAACACTTTGCTTATCTATACAGATGGGAGTAAGCAGGATGACGGGGTGGGGGCGGCGTTTGTGGTAGTTGACCCAGCGGGACGGCCGATCCGAACTAGGAAATTCAAGCTCCAGGACTACTGCTCAGTTTATCAGGCGGAGCTCCTAGCTATCGGAAAGGCCGTCGAGTGGGCGTGCGCCGAGCAGTGCCCTCACACCTGCATCCTGTCTGACTCCCTCTCCGGACTTACCGAACTGACAAACCCATACACCACTCATCCTCTTACTGTTCCTATCCATAACTCAGTCCGCTCCCTCGAGTCCCAACGCAGATCTATTTCCTTTGTGTGGGTGCGCAGCCACATTGGCATAGGTGGCAATGAGCTAGCGGACGTTGCCGCTAAATCTGCTACCAACCTTCATAGATCCCCCGATTACTCACATATTCCCATCAGTTTCATCAAATACCAGAACCGAAGTATATCATCAGCTAGAGCCGCTGAATACTATACTCAGAGCAGCCCACACACCCTCTCATTGCTCCCCTCCTTCCAACATCTGTCCGAATTTCTTTCTGTAATAAGCCCTGATTTCTTTATCACCCAACTCCTCACCGGACATGGTTATCACAAGGCCTACCTACATCGATTCGGCATCACGGGCGATAACTACTGCCCGTGTGACAGCCAAACGGTACAAACTATTAAGCACCTTATCGAAGACTGTCCCCGTTTCTCCTCCTCACGGCTTGATCACACCATAGCTTCGGCCCTGCTGCCGGATCAGTACCAGCTATTGGATGTGATCACCAAAGAATGCACAACTAGTTCCTTCCGGGCCCACATTAGGGCCATCTTTGGCGGCCTTAAGGCGTTTAATGGCACATGATTTCCTTTAGTGGAAGGCTGGCTCTCCCCCCCCTGCTTCTCCCCCTTCTTTCTTTCCCCGCGACGTCCTTTGCATTAAGCTGGCCATGTTCACCCGTCATAGGAGGAAAGATTTCTTACTTACTTGCTTATTTTTATATCTGTATAATATTTTTGTCCTGATTTAGGTTATTCATCTTCCGTCTTGGGCTTGCCTTGTGGCCCGGGCCGCAACTTCTTGCAACACTGGCCACCTTCTATGGTAGTATATTGCGAAAACAGCAAGCTTTCTCCACTCTCTCAACTCACTCATTTCGACAACTTGCTAGGGCTACAAGTGCTTGCCGATCTGGATAGGGTTGGTGGTGGCGAGTTCCGCAACTTGCCTTTCTTGCAGGCTCTTACGTGCTCGCTCACGTTCCACTCTCGCAGTTGCTTGCCATCTTGGCAGGGTATTGCGAAAACAGCAACTTGCTCATTTTGACAACTTGTGAATGTCGCAAGTGATTACCGATCTGGATAGGGTGGTGGCGAATTTCGCAACTTGCTTCCCTTGCGCGTTTCGCAATTGCAATTGCTTGGATGGTGCTACTCTCTTTGGCTGAGGAGAAAAACTGGTGGTGCGCTCGACTTGCTTATGAAAGGTGTATTTGTTGTATGCGTATTTTTGTATTTTTTTTTTGTTTGACTGTGTACCTTTTTTTTTGTGTATAATAATAGTTTAGTAAGATTAATAATAATAATAGGTATATATGATATAATATAATATTAGTTATAAAATTAGTTAGTAAGATTTAAATATGTGTTTACTTCCCGGGTAATCGTAATCGTTTCTTTCAGACTATAGGTGTATATTATAATACATTAGTAAGTAGGTCTAAAATATAGTATTGTGCGAGTAACTTCCTTGTTTGCTGAATCGGCAACTTGCTGTTTCAGCCGCCGGCGTGTGGGCTTCCGTCTTTTCGTACTCTTTCTTTGTATAATGTAAATAAATTACTTCTCTATTACTATTTTCCTTTCAATAATTTACCAGTCTGTTTATGATAGAGGTACTTGTTACCTTAAATTTTCTTTGGGTATATATAACAATGTCGCTCGACTTGCTTACGAAAGGTGTATTTGTTGTATGCGTAATAGTAAGATTTAAATATGTGCTTACTTTCCGTGTAATTGTAATCGTTTCTCTCAGACTATAGCTGTTTATTATAATAAATTGGTAAGTAGGTCTAAAATATGGTAATATTAGTTAGTAAGATTTAAATATGTGCTTACTTTCCGTGTAATTGTAATCGTTTCTCTCAGACTATAGTTGTATATTATAATAAATTAGTAAGTAGGTCTAAAATATAGTATTGTGCGAGTAACTTCCTTGTTTGCCGTATCGGCAACTTGCTGTTTCAGCCGCCTATGTGCGGGCTTGCGTCTTTTCGTACTTGTATAATGTAAATACTAACTTCTCTATTACTAATTTCTTATCTCTAATTTACCAATCTGTTTATGATAGAGGTACTCGTTAACTTAAATTAACTAACTAGTTTCTTTGGGTATATATAAAAATGTAAACATAAAATAATAATAAATGTTAAGTAAGATTAGCAATAATTATATATATTAAAGGACAAAAAGAGAAAAAAGAAAAAGAAAAAGAAAAACGGAAGAAAAAAAAAAAAAAAAAAAAAAAAAAAAACAACACATAATAATTGATATAAAAAAAAAAAAAAAAAAAAAAAAAAAAATAATAAAAAAAAAAATAAAAAAAAAAAAAAAAAAAAAAAAAAAAATGTTACAATATTTAGTATACAATATTAGTCAGTAACATTCTAATATTTGTACATTGTTAATAATTTATAACTCAAACACTGTCTCCTAAATATAAGAATAAGTTTTATTTAGATAATTAAGTTCCAAAACTCTGTCTTCTGGCACATTAATGTGGTGAGGGGCGGGTGTAGTACATAGCGCCCGCCCCCCACTTACACAAATATCTCCATTTTATAAAAAAAAAAAAAAAAAAAAAAAAAAAAAAAAAAAAAAAACTAACCTAACCTAACCTAACCTAACCTAACCTAACCTAACCTAACCTAACCTTTTTTTTTTTTTTTTTTTTTTTTTTTTTTTTTTTTTTTTTTTTTTTTGACGGGTGGAAAATCTGCAAACAGACCATCCAACTACGCTTGAGGGAGCGCAGTTGGGGTGTGTGGGGATGTCGGAACTCCGACGACCCACTAAAAACCACCCGGTGGCCAGCCTCCATGCATGTCAAGGGGTTCCGGGATCTCCATACGGAACGCACCGGTACCCCTCTCGCATTTTGCCAAAGCACTGTCCCGGTAATGGCACCCATAGCCACGCCCGGCACCCTCGCGGTGCTTACGACGACACTCGCCACAAGTGACGCCGCCTTCCCGGGATCCGCATCCTGGACAGCCGGAGCCCTCACTCCAACCACCCGCGGACCCGAAAAGTCCCCTGTTTGGCAGGGGATACCACTCTGCCCCCTCACGGGGCGGGCGGGGCGGGGCGGCCGTTAGCGCCCCGCCTCCGCCTCCTCCTCCGAGCGGGATCGGCCCTCTCGCGATCCCGCTCGGCAGCCTCTTTCTGGACCATTACGGTCTCACAGAAAGAGGCCGCGGCTCTCCAGGCCGCATCGTCTGCCAGCATAGCTGCTACTACGCTTGGCAGACAGAGATCCTGCCCGATCCTGTTGACCAGGATTCCGCGCTCCGTGCTCCACGCCGGACATGATTCCAGCGTGTGCTGCGCGGAATCCGAGTCCCTCCCACAATGGTGGCATTGTGGTGTCGGTTCGCGTCCGATCCTACTCAGGTACTCACCGAAACACCCGTGTCCAGTGAGCACCTGGGTTAGTCTATAGGTGACGTACCCATGTTCCCTCCCCAGCCAGGCTTCGAAGTTTGGCGCAATAGCGCCGACGACGCGTTGGCGCGAACTGCGCGGCTCATCGAGCCGCTCGCGCCACGTCCCGAGCGCACGTCGGCGCTCCTGCACCCGCACTTCAGCAGGTGCGGTTCCGCTCCCGTCATCCTGTCGGAGACGAACGTACACACGTGCGTCCATCTCCGCCAAGATGTCGAGGGGCGGGAACCGCGCCAGAAGGGTAGCCGCCTCGAACGATATGGTCCGGTATCCTCGCGCGATTCGGATGGCCATAGGACGCTGCAGGCTGTTATACAACATCCTGTAGCGCCTAACACCCGCTAGTCTCCCCGACCAGACGGGTGCTCCGTAGAGAGCCATCGAACGCACGACCCCGCCATAGAGGCGGCGGACGCCCTCCCTGGGTCCCCCGAGATTTGGCAGCAGTCTATGCAGAGCACCCACTACCTTTTGAATCCGGGGGACGGAGCGGCTGAAGTGCTCCCCGAAGTCCCAGCGACTGTCCAGGGTGAGGCCAAGGTACTTGAGGTACCGCCCCACCTGGACGTCAACGTCACCTACGCGAACCGACATGCTGGGTGGTTCCCTTCCCCTCGGAACCTAACCTAACCTAACCTAACCTAACCTAACCTAACCTAACCTAACCTAACCTAACCTAACCTAACCTAACCTAACCTAACCTAACCTAACCTAACCTAACCTAACCTAACCTTTTTTTTTTTTTTTTTTTTTTTTTTTTTATCGCTGGGAAATCCTTCATGGATACTCCCGGCCGCGGGGGCGACCGGAGAGTTATGTCAGACTCCTACTGACTAAAACCCAGCGGGGTCCTTCTTATCGCCGTATGTACTGGGGCTGTGGGTGCATTGTCACATTCTTCCATGGCCCAGTGGCGGTGGCTCATGCAGAGCCTCTCCTTGTTTTGAGATTGAGCTCATTTGTTCTTCAAATCTCTTGCGAGAGGCGCGCGGGACACCCGCGCACGCCATCTCGAGGCTTATCAGGTGGCGACGGACATCCCCCGATGCCGCCGCCATAGCCTACATTATGGGGGTCTTATTGTGTGGAGGAATCTCCTCCTACGTTGCCCTGCTCTGCGGCTACGGTTAGGGTCGAGAGTTGTGGTTTCTCTTTCCCTTTCCGCAGTCTCTTTCTGCGTAAGGGTCTCTTCGCAGAAAGTGATGGTGGCTTTCCAGCTGTCTTCACTCCCGATCATTGCTTTGACTAAGGCACTGAGCGAGAGATCATTTCCTACATGTCGTACCAGTTCACGCCTGGAGTTTGCCCAGGCTGGGCACTCGGCAAGCGTGTGTTGCGCTGTATCTACTGTGCATGAACAATGGTGGCACGCTTCTGTTGGTTCTCTCCCAATTTGACACAGGTACTTCGAGAAACACCCGTGTCCCGATAGCACCTGTGTCAGCCGGTACGTAAGTGCACCATGCTCTCTGCTTGTCCACTCTTTTAAGATTGGACGAATCGCCTCGATAGTTCTCAAGCCGGCACTTGGCTGCGCAAGCCGCCTGATCCACTCCTGTAGAAGCACGTCGTGGATCATGCTCCTCTGATTCTCCACCTCCCTCAGCGCTGGCCTCTGGCCTTGTGCCGCTTCACGCTCTCGCCAAGAATAGACTGATGCAAGTTCTTTTGCATCGAGGTCCCATGGCAGTGAACCCGCTAGGACGCACGCAGCTTCGTAAGAGACTGTGCGGTATCCCCGAACGGCTCTTAACGCCATCGCTCTCTGCGGTTTTCGTAGTATGGCGATGTTTTGGCTGTTAAGAGCGTCAGCCCACACAGGAGCTCCATACATGGCCATCGAGCGAACTACTGCCATGTAAAGCATCCGGCAGCCAACTCTAGCACCTCTGAGATTTGGCAACAATCCTCCAAGCGCGGCGGCCGTGCCCATTAGCTTAGGGGATAAACTAAGAAAATGAGCATTGAAGTCCCATTTGCTGTCAAGGACGAGTCCCAGGTATTTCATCGTCGACTTGACAGCTATAGAGACGCCGCTTACTACCATATGGGATCCAGCAGGGGGCTTGTTCCGAGGCCCGTGAAAGCATAATGCTTCGGATTTGGACAGTGCCACCTCAAGCCCTAGACGCCTGATTCGGTGAACCACCTGCGCAACGCCAGCCGTGGCGAGGAGAGCAGCATCCCTGTACGATTTGCCTTTCGCCGTTACCAGAGTATCGTCTGCATAACAGGTGACACTAATGCCCCAGAGATTAGCACCTCGCAGCACCCAGTCGTAACCAATGTTCCACAAGAGCGGCCCGAGGACCGACCCCTGTGGAACACCGCACGACATCCTGTGCTGATTCCACCCTTCCTGCCCTTTAAACGACACAAAGCGGTCTTTGAGATAGTCCCCAATTATGTTGCGCAGATAGCAGGGCACCTGGTGATATCTCAAAGCTTCTCTCACGCAGCTCCAGGGTAGGGTGTTAAAGGCATTGGCGATGTCCAGAGACACCGCCAAGACAACCTCGCCTCTTGCTACTGCCTCTTCTGCAATTTCTTTGACCCGTAGGATTGCCCCGACTGTGGATCTACCTCTACGAAACCCAAACTGATTACAGTTTAAGTCTGGCCCAACACTGTTTAAGTGGCCAATAAGGCGTGCCGCAATAATCCGCTCAAACAACTTACCTACCTCGTCTAGAAGCACGATAGGGCGGTAAGCTGATGGAGAGTCCGCTGGACGACCATCTTTCTTGAGCAAAACTAGTCTTCCCGTTTTCCATGATTCAGGGAATTTGCTCTGCTCCAAGCAAGCACCAAAAAGGGTTTGAAGCCGGGGCCCCAAAGCCTTCAGGGCTAACACCCACGCTCTCCCAGGGATTCCATCAGGGCCTGGAGCTGTGTTTTTAGCTTTGAGCTTGTTAATTGCCATCCTCATTTCAACCTCGTGCACCTCCGAAAATTCAACACCATCTTCGTTCCCTTCGCTGGGTGGAGCCATGGATGGTGGCAAGTGCTCATCTGTCGTAGGAAACAGAGCTGTTACCACCCCCTGCAAAAGCTCAGGCTCCAGCCTTTGAGTCAGGGGGGTTGCCCATGGGCGAAGTTTTCCTCGCACCATTTTGTAGGGTCGCCCCCACGGGTCCCGGTTTAGGGTCTCCAGAAGCTCATCTCGAGCAAGGGCTTTGGCCTCGACGATAGCCAGCTTAAGTGCCTCCTTGGCTTCCCTATACAAAGCGTACAACTGCGCTTCCAGCTGTTCATCTCGACGTCTTTTCCTGCGCTGTCTGGTGTACTGACGTCTAGCCGAAACGCAGGTAACGCGCAAATTCGCGATTTCCGTAGACCACCAGTAAACTTGACGCTTGGTTGGATTTGGATTTGCCCTAGGCATTGCCGCATCACAAATTTGCGTCATTGCCTCCTTAAGACCGTCTGCCTCTTCCTGGATCTCAATCGCTCTGCCAGTTGATGTTATCCAGGCCTGAACGATGGAGGCTTCCTCCAGCAACTCCTTGTCCAGAAGCCTTAGTGCCCACCGTGGACTATCCCCCTGCATGTTGTTTTCGTGTCTGACTGGGATAGATGGCGTAGGAGTAGAATTAAACCGGATATATCGATGGTCCGATAATGTTTCCACCCCCGCCAAGACCTCCCAGTCAGCAATACGTCTGGCCAGACTTGGGCTTGCAAATGACACGTCCACGATGGACTCACCCTGCAGACGCACGCAAGTGTTTACGGACCCCCGGTTGAGAACTAACAGTCCGGAGACCAGTGCCCACTCTTCCAGTACTTTGCCACGGGCATTTGTAATGGGACACCCCCAAGCAACTGACTTGGCATTAAAGTCGCCAAGTACTAGCACTGGATAGTGGCGGCGTTGTCCAACGAGAGCACTCACATCAACAATAAAGTTCTCGAAATCCGGGAGTGCTCTGTTTGGTGAGAAATACGTAGCCACTACCATGATTCCCCCCACAAAGGCTGCAACACATCCACGACCCTTGATTACCTTGTCAAAGGCAACGCCTTGAGCTATGATAGCTACGAGCCCTTCCTCATCACCAGTCCAGTTAGCACTGGGGGGAATGAAGTAGGGCTCGGAAATCGCCGCTATATTGATCAACCACTCCGCCATGCTCTGGACCATAAGGTCCTGAGCCCTGGCGGAGTGGTTGAGATTCGCCTGCAGGAAGCGTAGAGCCATCTAATTGGTCTCCATTTGCACCTTCTCAGCCCCGTCTTGGGTCGGGGGGCAGCTAGCCGCTGACGACGCTGTGGCTGGAATTATCACAGCCCTCGGAGCCCTTCTTCTCCTTGATTTAGGAGAGGCACACGCCTTGCTTCCTAGCCTATGCGCTGATGGCCGGCTAGCTGCCGAACATATCGAGCACTTAGGTGCGGCAGAGCACTCTGCTGATTTGTGACCAATCTGCCCACAGTTGTAACACTCCCTGCTACGGTCCACCTCTGCCGTGCATTGAGCCCCTACATGCCCATTTTCCAGGCACCTGTAGCATCTAAGTGGCCTAGGCTGCAACATTTGCACCCTTGCAGATACCCAGCCAACCAGAAGACGGCCCTCATCTGCTAGTTTTTTAGCAGCCGCGACTGGACAGCTCACCAGTATGACGCCAGTGCCCTCGTACGTCTGCTTAATATCTCCAACTTTTATGGCGTCCTCTGAGCAACCTCCTTGCTTTGCGACAGCGGCAACAACATCGGCTTTCTCCACAGAGTCGTCAAGGCCTGTAAGTCGAAATTCAGCGCATTTCGTAGGCCTCGACACTTTGACTGCCTCGTTATTGAGAACTTCTCTCAGCTTTGCAGCTAAAGAATCCGCCTTTTCAGCACTAGTATCCCCTGTAGATACCTCGAGAATGCGAGCACCCGTAGCCGCCTTACGGAATCGCAAGCTGGGAATGCCGCAGCTGTCGAGGTCCACCTTTTCTTTGGCCTCCGTTAAAAGTTTACCGTAGGTAAATCCTTTTTCCTCAGCACCCGGCTGCATAGTGATAATCACCGCTGCAGTCCGAGGAGCGCGTAGCTTCACTTTTGCAGGACGAGCCACCGGCTTCGCCTTACTTCCACTGGCTGTTGTGCCCGGTGGTTTGGGCGATGTTTTGGCCTTCTTGCCTCTTTTGGTCACCGTTGTCCAGCCATCGTTCATGGCCTCCGGCGCAGGTGGCAAGTTTTGGGGTTGCCTATCGACTACAGGCACCTCTTTTGGCTTACCTTTCCCCTCCTTCTTTTTTGTCACTCCCTTAGCCTTCCCAGTGCTCCTTGGTGGCTGCGAGGCTTGGTATTCAGCCTCGGGCACCTGGATGCGCTCCGAAGCAGCATCGTTGCGTCTATCTGCTGCCAAGGGAGGGCGGATCCGCTTCTCGGGAAGCAGCCTCTCTTCCATTCCCGCAAAACGGGCATCGAGCATGCTGCCCACCTGCAGCATGATTGAGCGCGCCAGCTCGTCTGTCTGGCTGCCGTCACTCAGGGGTGTCGCAGCTGATCGGCCTTTTCGAGACTCACTGACTGAGGGCAACTCCATGCTCTCTTGAGTCTGCGTCAAGTTTGATCTGAGCTCTCCCAGCTCTTTGCGGAGTTCTGCCATCTCCCTCCGCATGCGAGCATTTTCAGCCTGCAGCTTGGCTGTTTCCTCCGAAACTGAGCTGCTGTACAGCGCACTTACCGCCGCCTGAATGGACGCCGCCGAATCCTTCAAGGCCTTGGTGAAAGTGCCTTTAAGGTTACCAGATTTTGAGGCAACCATTAAAACTATCTCCGATGCGTCAATTACCTGCTTGACCAGGTCGGAGGCAAGCCCGCTGTCGCGTTTCGGAGACGGTGGGGCCACAGGACGCGTGGCTTGCAGACTAGCTACCTGTGCTGCTATCTCCTGTTCAGCTTGCCGCTGAGCCTCCTCTTGCTCCGCCTCTCGTCTGAGAGTCTTAAGCTGGGCTTGCGCCTTGGCTAAGCCAACGTATTCCCCAGTTGTTGGAGGGCGACCCCTGCCTCTTTTCACCTTTTGCACGGCCATTGGATCGACCGGAACGGCTTCATCACCTGAGGCAGACAAAAACTCGCACTCATCATCATGCGGTCGCTTGTTGCGCACCGCTTTCTTCATCCAGAATTTGGATGGCAACGCCTCTATAGAGACCCTACACTCTCTTGAGTTGAACGACTCCACGCTCACAAGAGACTGAGTGTCGCTAGAGTCAACATCAAAGTCATCGTCTAAATATGCCTTCTCGGCAATACATAGCGCTTGTTCGCCAACATCCTCCACTTTCTCAGTGCCATCTCGGCCATCACCAACTACTTGATTTTTGTTTTTTGCTAGATTTTCCATTATTGTTCCCACGAGTAATAAGGATCTAAATGTCCACCCGGTTAGAGCCTTTTAACCGAGTAAGCCTGAAGTAACTCACACAGGGGGTCGGCAGGTACCCTGGCGGGGGACGCAGTAGCGCCGGATTACCGTCCGGCCAGGGCTGTAAACAGCCCTGATCCTAACGCTGCGCCGCCGTTTTGAGTTCGGGCATTTTTTAAAGAGGTTTGCATCCTCGCGGCCCGGGCGTTTAAGCCAAGGCCCTCGGTCTGCGTAGGATCTGAGAAGATCCATCGTTGCAGGGTTCCGAGTTTTGAGCTGGTGACAAGAAGAATATAATTCTCCGTTGCCTGTCCGACGGCAGGGTAAGTGCACGCCGGACCCTGCTCCACCACACACTACTATATACAAATAAATGTACAATATTTACAAATCACTCCATGAGTGAGCTACCTCACCCAGCACAATGTGCTCCTCCACAAATAACTATATACAATATACAATGTACAATATATATACAAAAAACTCAAATGAGTGAACTACATCACTCAAAACAGTCTGCCTCCTATTCCACAAAGAACTGATTCTCTGCTTATCTCCGCTCACCGCGCCCTCTGGTACGCAACCAGAGACGCCCTCCGTGTCGGGTATTGGCCACCATGAAAAACTTCCCCAGTACTCTGCGGAAGTGTTTCATGGTGTTACCAGGGTGCACCACGTGGAGGTTACCCGACCTTGCACCCCAACCTAACCTAACCTAACCTAACCTAACCTAACCTAACCTAACCTAACCTAACCTAACCTAACCTAACCTAACCTAACCTAACCTAACCTAACCTAACCTTTTTTTTTTTTTTTTTTTTTTTTTTTTTTTTGACGGGTGGAAAATCTGCAAACAGACCATCCAACTACGCTTGAGGGAGCGCAGTTGGGGTGTGTGGGGATGTCGGAACTCCGACGACCCACTAAAAACCACCCGGTGGCCAGCCTCCATGCATGTCAAGGGGTTCCGGGATCTCCATACGGAACGCACCGGTACCCCTCTCGCATTTTGCCAAAGCACTGTCCCGGTAATGGCACCCATAGCCACGCCCGGCACCCTCGCGGTGCTTACGACGACACTCGCCACAAGTGACGCCGCCTTCCCGGGATCCGCATCCTGGACAGCCGGAGCCCTCACTCCAACCACCCGCGGACCCGAAAAGTCCCCTGTTTGGCAGGGGATACCACTCTGCCCCCTCACGGGGCGGGCGGGGCGGGGCGGCCGTTAGCGCCCCGCCTCCGCCTCCTCCTCCGAGCGGGATCGGCCCTCTCGCGATCCCGCTCGGCAGCCTCTTTCTGGACCATTACGGTCTCACAGAAAGAGGCCGCGGCTCTCCAGGCCGCATCGTCTGCCAGCATAGCTGCTACTACGCTTGGCAGACAGAGATCCTGCCCGATCCTGTTGACCAGGATTCCGCGCTCCGTGCTCCACGCCGGACATGATTCCAGCGTGTGCTGCGCGGAATCCGAGTCCCTCCCACAATGGTGGCATTGTGGTGTCGGTTCGCGTCCGATCCTACTCAGGTACTCACCGAAACACCCGTGTCCAGTGAGCACCTGGGTTAGTCTATAGGTGACGTACCCATGTTCCCTCCCCAGCCAGGCTTCGAAGTTTGGCGCAATAGCGCCGACGACGCGTTGGCGCGAACTGCGCGGCTCATCGAGCCGCTCGCGCCACGTCCCGAGCGCACGTCGGCGCTCCTGCACCCGCACTTCAGCAGGTGCGGTTCCGCTCCCGTCATCCTGTCGGAGACGAACGTACACACGTGCGTCCATCTCCGCCAAGATGTCGAGGGGCGGGAACCGCGCCAGAAGGGTAGCCGCCTCGAACGATATGGTCCGGTATCCTCGCGCGATTCGGATGGCCATAGGACGCTGCAGGCTGTTATACAACATCCTGTAGCGCCTAACACCCGCTAGTCTCCCCGACCAGACGGGTGCTCCGTAGAGAGCCATCGAACGCACGACCCCGCCATAGAGGCGGCGGACGCCCTCCCTGGGTCCCCCGAGATTTGGCAGCAGTCTATGCAGAGCACCCACTACCTTTTGAATCCGGGGGACGGAGCGGCTGAAGTGCTCCCCGAAGTCCCAGCGACTGTCCAGGGTGAGGCCAAGGTACTTGAGGTACCGCCCCACCTGGACGTCAACGTCACCTACGCGAACCGACATGCTGGGTGGTTCCCTTCCCCTCGGGAGTTTGTGGAACCACAGCGCCTCAGTCTTATGAGGCGCTATCCGCAGACCCAGCTCGTGGATCTTGTCCACGACACATGCCACCCCAAGCTCGGCGAGCCCTTTGGTCCCGTCGAAGGAGTCTCCGCCAGCAAATACGAGTGTATCGTCCGCGTAGCAGACCACTCGTACGCCAGTCGGGAGATCAACGCGCAAGACCGCATCGTACGCGAGATTCCACAGGAGGGGGCCCAACACGGACCCCTGCGGAACCCCGCACGACACCTCCCTTCGTACACGAGTACCGTCCCTGCCCACATACTGCACACATCTGTCACGCAGGTAGGCGCCAACTATGCGCTGCAGGTAGAGGGGCACTGCGTGAAACACGAGTGCCTCCCTGATCGCCCTCCAGGGCAGAGAGTTGAAGGCGTTAACGATGTCTAGTGACACCGCCAACGCCCTCCCGCCCCGGGACACTACCTGGTCCGACAGCGTACGGACGCGAAGAATCGCGTCCACTGTCGAACGCGCCTGCCGGAAACCAAACTGGTCATCCGACAAGTTGGGACCTTCCTGCCACAGATGTGCGCATAGACGGGCGGCAATTATTCTTTCGAACAATTTGCCGACCTCGTCCAGCAGGCAGATGGGACGGTACGCAGAGGGAGAGTCTGCGGCCCTGCCATCCTTCTTCAAGAGGACCAACCTTGCCTCCTTCCATGGCTGGGGGAAGACTCCGGAGCGGAGGCAGCCGTCAAACAACTGCCTCAGCTTGTCCCCCAGTCCAGCAGCTAGAGACAGCGCCAAAGCCCGACCCGGAATCCCGTCAGGGCCAGGCGCTGTGTTACGAGCCCTGAGACGCTTTACGGCTCGGTCCAACTCCTCGTCTGATACCCCCATTTCGTCGACCCAGATAGTCGGGTCCGACGAAGACACGGGGGCATGGGGACTGTCCTGGACCCTAGGGAAGAGCGTATCAACCACTCCTCCCACGAACGTAGGGTCCAGGGTTTCCGTCAGTGGAGGGACCCATGGTCGGAGCTTGCCCAGTACAGTCTTGTACGGGCGGCCCCAGGGGTCCCTATTCAGTCCCTCGAGGAGTTCGTCCCAAGACCGAGACCTGGCTTCGGCTATGGCGCCTTGGAACGCCTTAGTAGCGTCTCGGTATACCTCGTAAGCTCTAGCCACCTCCACGGCAAGTGCTCGCCTTCTTCTCCGGGTTCTAGTGTACTCACGTCGGGAGCGGAGGCACGCCTCGCGTAGCCTCTCGAGCTCAACCGACCACCAGTACACCGCCCGGCGCTTGGTGGGCCTGGCTCGGGGCATGGATACGTCGCAGATCGACGTCATCATTGTCCCGAACCAGGCTGCCTCCCTCTCAGGATCGGGCAAGATCTCTTGGCCTTCCGGCCAGGCCGCGA
Organism: Thera obeliscata; assembly: GCA_947578465.1. Taxonomy (NCBI): domain Eukaryota; kingdom Metazoa; phylum Arthropoda; class Insecta; order Lepidoptera; family Geometridae; genus Thera; species Thera obeliscata. Next base: position 46,042 of record OX387916.1, read on the forward strand.
CGATGGCAGCGGCTTCGAGCAAATCCCTGTCGAGCCGATTGAGGGCCCATCGTCGCGGCGGACTGCTGCTGCGGCGGGACGCACGGTCGGGGGGACGGATGGCCACATCTAGGAAGATGTGGCGGTGGTCGGATAGTGTGACCACCTCTTCCGCTACCCTCCATCCCGACACCAGGCGGGTGGCCGAGGGAGTCGCCCATGAAAGATCCACGATCGACTCCCCTTGCCACCGCACACATGTGCTTACAGACCCCCGATTAAGCAACCGGAGGTCCATACCCGCCGCCCATTCTAAAATGGTCCCTCCCCTCGCGTTGTCCTGACGACTCCCCCACTCACGAGAGTGAGCGTTGAAGTCACCCAGGACAAGGACGGGACGCGGCTGGCACCTGCGAATGCAGTTTCCCACCGCGTCCAAGTACGCCTCATAAGCAGTGAGGGCACAATTGGGAGAGATATAGCAGCCCACAACGGCTAGGTGACCCCATTCCGTAGCTACGAAACCCTGACCCTTCTCCAGAAGAGTGCAGGGGGGGTCACCTTGGCCACCGCCCCAGTAAATAGCGACGAGCCCTGATACGTCTCCGAACCAGCGAGGATGGTCCGGGATACGATAGGGCTCGCTCACTACGGCAAGGCCAACCGAAAGCTGCGCGAACGTCTGCAAGACAAGGTCTTGAGCCGCTCGGCAGCCATTCAGGTTGGCCTGGAGGACTCTTATGGTGTGATCCATTAAGAGGCGTCCATCCCTTCCTGGGGCGGGGCTTGTTGGCCCGACTGGGCGGCCCTCTCTGTTGGGGCTGCCCTGCCTTCCGGTGCTGGGGCCGAGGGAGGAGGAGGTCTCCTCTTGCCACGAGGAGGGGTGCAATTCTTGCTCCCCATCCTGTGGTCGGCCTTACAGCCCATGTCAGCACACAGTGGACACCTGCGTGGACGCGTGCACTGGCTTGCCCGATGATCGGGCTCCCCGCACGCGTAGCACAGGTTAGTGCGGTCCACCGTGCTCTGACACATACTGCGTACGTGCCCGTACTCCAAGCACCGGAAGCACTGGAGTGGTCTCGTGGTCAGATAATCGACCCGAGACCTGACCCAGCCGACGACGACGTGCTTTGCCGCTGCTAGCTTCCGCACGGAAGCCAGTGGACAACGGACCCATACCGTGCCCAGGGCATTGGATGAGCGGCGAATGTCGCCCACCCGCACGTCGTTCACCGAGCAGCCTCCGGCCTCGGCAACAGCAGTCTGCACCTCCTGAGGTGTGATGCTGTCGTCCAAGTCCTTCAGCCGCAACTCCCCCGTTTTCACTGGGCGTGCAACACGCACACCCAGATCGGCGAGAGCCACGCCCATGCGTTCGGCCAGCCGGTCAGCTTTGGAGGTGCAGTCAGGCCCTGACACCTCCAATATTAACCCTCCAGTGATGGCCTTCTTCGAGCGGACTTGATCCACTCCGAAGTCGGCCAACTTGATTCGAGCCTTTGCGGCCGCCATAACCGCAGCCAGAGTGACGTCCGAACCCTCCGGAACCGTCACCGTGATCGCCGCAGATGTTGGCAGCCGCGCAGGTCTCGACGCGGGACTCTCCTTTGCACCGCCAGCACCAGCTTTCTTGCGGGCCTTCTTGCTCGCCTTCGGGGTGGCCTTTGGACCAGTCTGCGGGCCACCACTTGGGCCAGGTTTCGGGCCAGCTTCTGGGGCTGGCGGTGGAGCCATTGCCGAAGTCTTCTTCGCCCTCTTCTTCTTCCTCCCTGTCACTGTCGCCCACGATGACGCCGATGCTTCCTGCACTGGCGCCTCAGCAGACCGCGACTGCACGGGTGGCAGGGAGGTCACTGGCACTGGGCGATTGCCCTTGGCCTTAGAAGGCCCTGGAGAAGGCCCAGCTGGAGCTGCGGCATCCGAGGACGGGCGCGTAAAAGCACTCAGCTTCCTATCCATCAGCGTGCTGATCCGTGCCATGAATTGGGCCTCCCATTCCCGCGTACCGGCAGCAGGTGTTGATGCCGCCGGATTGGCCGTGCTCTCTGCGTTGGCCTGGGAGCCCGTGTTAAGACGCACAGCGTCCGTCAGCCTCGCCACCTGCTCGGAGAGCTGCGCCAAACTAGCACGCAGCTCGGCGTTTTCGGCCTCAAGCCGCTTAACGTTGGCGTCGGCAACCGTGCGGTGTGTAAGCTCCGCCGACGCCGCGCCCGCCCGCCTCGCCGCCACCCGCAGACGCTTGACAAAGTCGCCTTTCAGGTGCTTAGACCTGTCGGCGATCTTTTCAACCGTCTGCAACTCCGTTCCCATGCAGGCCTCCAGCTCCGACGTAGGAAGTGCCCGCATCTCCGAAGCCAGGTCTTCGGGCTTCGGCAGGTTTGCCTTCGACCTCACCTTAGAAGGTGCGACACTAGGGTCGAAGACGTCCTCATCCTCATCTTTGTCCTTAAGGAAGGCGCGCTTGGAGGACTCCAAAACCCTCTCTTCCCCATCGGACTTACGTCCCCGCTTCACCCCAGCACGGGATAACCCCGACACTGTGGAAGCCTGGGAGGAGACGGACACGATGGAGCAGTCCGACTCCTCTCCCTCACTCGTCATCTTCAGCGCCGGCGTCACCGGCCGCCTAAACACCGACCTGCATTTGCGGGTCCTCCTTTCCTCTGTGCGAGAGCCTAAGCTCTCGAAGCGATTTTGGCCCCCCCCAGAATACGAGGGGCAGAGTGCTGAAGCACTGTGGGACTCTCCGGCCTCTGAGAGACCGGTACCCACCTGGGGTAGTTGTTTTTCTAAATGCGCTTCCATGGTTTTATCCTTTTCTGAGGGGGTGAGGTCCCCCGAAGCAGTAGCGACTGAAAATCCGTCCAGCCGGATCTACTGATTCCCAGATCATGGATCAAAGATCAGATGATAAGGTAATCAGCAGAAGCCATGTTTTCTCGCGCTGCGTAGCCACTTAAAACCGGGATTTTTATAGAGGTTTACTCCTCACGGCCCGGGCAATTAAGCCAAGACCCTCAGTCCCGCGGAGTCACTATGAACTAGCGACGCCGCAGGGTTCCGAGCTCTGGGCGCTGGCAAAGGAGACTCACTCCCCGTGCCTACTCGGTGGCAGTGCGAGTGCACGCCGAGCACGCCCCCGCTTCATCCACTGCGCCCTTTGCTATTCAAAGGGACGCGTGGAGAAGCTTTCCCCCCCTGTGTCGGGTTATTGGCCACCATGAAACACTACCCCAGTACTCTGCGGCAGTGTTTCATGTTGTTACCAGGGTGCACCACGTGGAGGTTACCCGACCTCGCACCCCAACCTAACCTTTTTTTTTTTTTTTTTTTTTTTTTTTGACCCAGGAAAATCTTTTATAGATACCACCGGCCCGGGGGGACCGATGGTTATGTGGGACTCCCCGCCTTGACAAAGGCGGTATACCCAAACTAAAAACCTGGGGTGTTCCTCTTCTCCGCAAGAGTGGGGAGCCGTGGGATCGCTCAGCGCCTCCATAGCTTCCCCAGCGGTTGTCCGTTTGGACCCTTCTCTGGGGGGGCTTTATATGTGCCCCCTTATCTCCGCTTAAGGCACCTCGGAACACGACGAGGTGCCTTACAGCTCGGGACCTCTCAGGTCGGGCAATAGATCCCCCGATCCATTACCCGAAGGTCCCCATTTAAGGATGCATGCGGCTGGCGAATGCCAACCGCGTGCGGCCTACTCTCCTTCGGCGTATAGGATCCGAGAGGATGTCGTCCTCTCGGTCCCTCTCCGCCACCTCTTTCTCTTGCATCACCAGCTCCGCGAAGCTGGCAACTGCCCTCCAGTTTCTCTCACTCTCAGCCATTGCTCTTATTATGGCTAAGAGTGAGAGATCTCTTCCGATCACCGAGACCATTTCGGCTCGTGGCACTTCCCAGGCTGGACACTCGGCACGGGTGTGCTGCGCCGTGTCCTCCAACGCCCCGCAGTGGTGGCATTCCATCGTCGGCTCACGACGCGCAACACGGCACAGATACCTCCCGAAGCAGCCATGCCCCGAGAGGATCTGCGCCAAGCGGAACGTTGGAGCACCGTGCCGACGGTCGACCCATTCTTGAAGAACGGGCCGAAAGGCGGCCACCACATCCCGGCTAGCAGCCGGCGACTCCATTCTCTCGGTCCAATGTCTGAAAAGATCTTCGCGACCCTGCTCTCTCCAGTGCTGAATTTCTTCGGGCATTGGCCATCCACCATCCTTTTTAACTTCCACGCTGCGCCAGTAGACCGCCGCTAGAACCCCAGCTTCGAGGTCCCACGGCGGCGTACTAGCCAGCAGGCACGCCGCCTCGAAAGAGACGGTGTGATACGCTCGGGCTGCCCTATTTGCTATGACCCGCTGCGGACGTCGCAGCAGGGTCTGGTTTCGGGCGTTAAGGGCACTCGCCCATATGGGTGCTCCATAAAGCGCCTTGGAGCGTACCACCCCGGCAAAAAGGCGACGGCACGCCACACTTGGCCCTCCTACATTAGGGAGCAGGCTCCCGAGCACTCCGGCGAAGGCGATGAGCTTTGGAGCCAATCGCTTGAAGTGCTCTTCGAACCTCCATCGACCGTCGAGGACAAGGCCTAGGTACTGCATCGTCGGCTCGACGGCGATGGACACTCCACCTACCACCACAGTTTGCCCTATCGGAGGAGCCTTACGAGGCCCATGAAAAACGAGGGCCTCCGACTTCTCCAGAGCTACTTCCAGCCCAAGCATCTTTATTCTTCGGACTACTTGGGCAACTCCAGCAGTGGCCAAGATGGCCGCCTCTCTATAGGTGCTGCCGCGGGCTGTTACGAGGGTGTCATCGGCGTAACAGACCACGCCGATCCCCCATAAGTTTTGCCCGCGGAGCACATAGTCATAGCCGATGTTCCACAGGAGGGGCCCTAGAACGGACCCCTGTGGAACACCGCACGACATCTTCCTTTCCTTCCATGCGCCGTCCCGAGCTGGATACATCACAGCCCGGTCGGCGAAGTAACTCACCACAGAGTTCCTCAGGTATCGAGGCACCCTATGGTATCTGAGGGCCTCCAGTACGGTCTCCCAGGGAAGGGTATTAAAGGCGTTTTTTATGTCTAGCGACACTGCCAACAATACCCCGCCCCCGGATATCGCCTCCTCTGTGAGTTCTTGCACTCTTGCGATAGCGTCCACGGTAGAGCGCCCGTGGCGGAACCCATACTGTCCGTCATTAAGGTTTGGACCCACATCAACCAAGTGCCGGACGAGACGATCCGCGAGCACTCGCTCAAAGAGCTTGCTCGTCTCGCCGAGCAACACTATGGGGCGGTACGCCGATGGGGAGTCAGCTGGGCGCCCATTCTTCTTAAGCAGGACCAGTTTTCCACGTTTCCAGCATTGTGGAAAACTGCCCTGCGTTAGGCACGCTGAAAAGAGTGCTCTTATTTCAGCCCCGAGCTCCTTCGCCGCGTGGACCAACAATCGACCCGGCACGCCGTCTGGTCCGGGGGCCGCATTCTTTGACCGAAGCCGTAACACGGCCGCTCCGAACTCAGTCTCAGTAACTGGCGGGACCTCCTCTTCCACCTCGTCAGGCAAAGCTGGTGCCATGGGAGGCGGGTGCCACGCATCCCTTTGAGGGAAGAGTGCAGACACCACCCGTTCGAGAAGTTCTGGTTCGAGCGTGGTGGTGAGTGGGGGAGCCCATGGACGAAGCTTTCCCGTTACCGACTTGTAAGGGCGCCCCCAGGGATCTCGATCGAGAGACTCCAGCCACTCTCGCCAAGCCGCCTCCTTTGCTTCTTTAATGGCCACCTGCAGATCTTTGCAGGCGGCTCTGTAGCTAGCGTACCGCTCAAGCTCTTCCTCCTCATTTCTCACCCTTCGACGACGGCAGCGCGTATAAAGCCGCCGCGAAGCGACGCAGGCACTTCGTAATTGCCGGAGCTCCGGCTTCCACCAATACATGCGCCGTGGAGGCCGCGTCGCCTTGACTCGTGGCATGGAGGCGTCACAGACACGCGCAAGTGCCTCTCCCAGCCGCTCCGCTGCGATGTTTACGTCTTCTGAGACTGGGCCTGCCATCCATGCCTCCACGATGGCAGCTTCGACAGCAATCTCTTTGTTGAGCCCCTTTAATGACCACCGCGGCCCAGCATTAGGTGGTGGAGATGGAACCGGCCCTGCGGACGTAGAGACGCTGAACCGAATGTACCGATGGTCGGACAGCGTCTCTACGTCCGTTTCTACACTCCAATCTAGAACACGGCGCGCAACGGCGGGGGAAGCAAACGTTAGGTCCACTATGGACCCACCCTGTTGTCGCACGCACGTGTTCTCGGAGCCCCTGTTGAGGATCAAGAGACCCAGAGACGCCGCCCACTCTTCCAAAACCCTGCCTCTTATGTCGGTTGCTGGGGATCCCCACGCCGTTGACTTAGCATTGAAATCCCCAGCAACTAATATCGGACTGGGATGCACTGCTCCCGCCAGAACTCCGACTTCAGCGAGAAGTCGCTCAAAATCAACTATGGGCCGGTTTGGGGAACAATAGACCCCAATTACCGCCACACCACCATCGCCACCCAGTACAGCCAGCACGCATCCCTGTCCTTTCGCTACTTTTTCGAATGGGAGGGAGCTAGCCGACGACTGCGTGACAATGGCCACCGATTCCTCTCTGTCTGCCACCCAATTGTCCCGAGAAGGAACTAAGTAGGGCTCGGCAACTACTGCTATTTGTGTTGACCACTCCGCCAGGCTCTGGAGCAAGAGATCCTGAGCCCTGGCGGAGTGGTTTATGTTCGCCTGCAGGAATCGGATGGCCATCCTAACTGGCGTCCATCCGATCCTCTTCCCGCGCATCTGGGCGCGCAGATGGCTGCGAGGGGGCTGAAGAGCCTACGCTAGCCGTCTTTTTTCCTTCGTTTTTGGCCGAGCCTTTGCAGGTCTTGGCCCCGACGCGGTGGTCAGCCTTCTGACCGGCAGCTTCACAAACTGGGCAGTGCTGCTCAGCAACACATTCTGCCATCTTGTGCCCAGCCTTGCCGCAGCGGAAACAGAGTGCACTGCGGTCCTCAGCATTTGGGCATTTTGCCCCCACGTGTCCAGCTTCAAAGCATCGGTAGCACCGTAGGGGTCTTTCCTCCATTATTTTCACCGAGACTGAGGACCAGTTCACCAGCAATCTTCCAGCTGCAACTTTTTTGGCTGCTGCAATGGGGCAGCGCAGCCAAACAGTTCCTTCGCGCCCAGGGGGCCGCACAATGTCACCAACCTTGACAGATTCTAAAGTGCAACCCCCTACTTTTGAAACGGCCGCTGCGACATCCTCTTTGTTTGTAGAGTCGTCCAGTCCCGAGAGACGCAACTCCGCGCTTTTCTCGGGACGTGAAACCTTTACAAGAGCTCCATCTAGGGATTCTCTGAGCTTGTTAGCTAGAGAATCAGCCTTCTCCGTGCTTGTAGCTCCGGGCAACTCAAACACCCGTCCTCCAGTAGCGGCCGTCCGAAACTTGACACCATCTATGCCAAGTGCCGTCAAGTCGATGCGCTCTCTGGCATCGGTTAGCATCTGGGCATAGGTGATGCCATTCGCCAGTGCCTCCGGTTGAAGCGTCAGGACGACCACTGCAGAGCGAGGAGACTTTAGCTTCTGCTTCTTCTTTTTCTTCTGAGGCCGTGGCCCTGGCACCTTTGTAGCCTTGGGGGCTGCTTCTTTGGAGGCATTTGCGGCTCCGGCACGCGTACGCTTGCCTTTGCCTTTGCCTTTCCGCGTTACTTCTTGCCATTCCTCCTCCATCGGTTTGGAAGTAGGACTTGGCGGGCGCGGTGCTTTGGGCACCGCTTCCTTCTTCTTTTTTCCCAAAGGGGGAGCTCTGGCAGCTCCGCTGGTACTGGCTTCCGGAAGAGGGGAGGCTGCCCGAGCAGTGGCCCCTACAGATGCAGCAGCCGCACTGTACTTCTTTTTGTCTGCAGCCAGAGGCGGCCGAAGCCGCTTTTCAGGAAGCAAACGGTCCTCCAAACCATCAATCCGCGCGTTGACCATTGACCCACACTGCGACATAACAGCGCGCACAATGTCATCTAATGCTGGAGCCGGAGTTGATACTGGCTGAAATGCGTGCTGGCGCATTTGAGCCAACTCTTGTCGGACTACTTCTAGCTCGCAAGCAAGCTTGGAGTTTGCTGCCTCCAGTCGGGCGACTTCCTCCGTCATCGAGCGTGAACGGAGCTCTGCGAAGGAAACTTTAATAGTCTCTGCCGCATCCTTCAGGGCTTTAATATACGTCCCTCTTAAATGGCCGGACGTCTTCGCAACCTTGAGAATCGTGTTCACCGAATCAGACACCAGCCTGGCCAAATCCGGTGATTCACGACTCTCATTGTCGCTCGTTACCATAACGTCTGGGGACTTGCGGAAGGTGGCGGCCCTTGCCTCCCTTTTTAACCTAGCCTCCTCTGCCATCTCCAATTCAGCGTTAAGCTCGAGTTCCTCGGCCTTTGCTGCATTAAGTGCGGCCTTTGCCTGAGCCAGACCGACATATTTCCCCGTCGTAGGAGGACGTCCACGTCCTCTCAATGCCGTTGACGCTTTGGGCGGAACCCCCACCTTGTCATCATCGTCATCAATGGCCCGACGCTTCCGCCAAAAACGGCTTCCATCGGGAGATGAGGCCCCGGATGCCAACGTCGCTACTGATCGGAAGCTCCCGTCAGAGTCCGTATCAGATAGGTTTGCCAAAGACGCCGAAGCGATTGGCAACTCTTCGTCACTCATATTTGAGGCCGCGCTGCGGGTCAGAACCACGCGCGCCTCTCTCATCAAGCTCAATGAGCTCTGGTTTGAGCCAGATGGCAGTACACTGGGGGACTCCCCAGTCGCCATCTCAGCAGCTCCAAGTGCCAAAACACCTACACTTTCCTTCTCCTCACGACCAGAACGGTCACTTCTAGTTTTTGATTTTTGTTTTTTATTTATTTCCATAATGAATCCCACGAGTATGGGGGAAATAAAGTGTCACCACCGAAGTGCCACCGACCAGTGCCCCCTGTGGCCGGGGAAGGGTATATACTGCGGAGGTCCCCTGGTATCCGCAGGTTTTTACGTGTTTTCTCACGGGTTTTTGTTTCAAGGTTTTCCTTCCTCTGGGCCCGACCAATTAAGGCAACGCCCCTTCGGGTCATACTGAATCAAACGTACCCCCGTGAGCCTGACAGGGGGTCTTTGAATGAAACAGCATGGATCCCGGTTGGAGAGACGGCGAACTCTCTCCGACGAAACTGGTCGATAGGGTTAGTACCGAACAGTCCGTAACAACACCTCAACCAATGCAACAAAGATTGCATCGGAAACTTCTTATGTACAATTAAAACTGTACATACACATGCTTATTTACAAAAAACACACACGACACAAAATTTTATATACAACACAATTATTTAATTATATACAATGTACAACATTATACATAATTACACCATGAGCCTATTCGCACTGCAGTGGGAACTCCTTCCCTCTGCCTGCCTCCACTAACTGCGTCCTCTGGTACGCATCCAGAGACGCCCACCTTGTGTCGGGTATTGGCCACCATGAAAAACTTCCCCAGTACTCTGCGGAAGTGTTTCATGGTGTTACCAGGGTGCACCACGTGGAGGTTACCCGACCTTGCACCCCAACCTAACCTAACCTAACCTTTTTTTTTTTTTTTTTTTTGTCGCTGGGAAATCCTTCATGGATACTCCCGGCCGCGGGGGCGACCGGAGAGTTATGTCAGACTCCTACTGACTAAAACCCAGCGGGGTCCTTCTTAACGCCGTATGTGCTGGGGCTGTGGGTACTTGTTAATATTCATCCATGGCCCTAGCGGCGTTGGCTCACTCTGAGCCTCGTCTTGTAGCACGTAGTGCAAAAACGCCACATCTCTTACGAGAGGCGCACGGGACTCCCACGCGCGCCACCTCGAGGCTTGTTTAAAGGCGACGGCACCCCCCGGTGCCGCCGCCTAAGCCTTATGGGGGTCGGATCATAGGGCGGTCCCTCCGCCGACGCCCAGCTCTCCGGCTGCGAATTGGGTCGAGGGTAGAGATTTCTCTCTCCCGTTCCGCAACCTCCTTCTGCGATATAACATCCTCGCAGAAGGTTATGCCAGCTCTCCAGTTCTCGTCACTCTCGACCATAGCTTGTACTAGGGTTGGGAGCGACAAATTTCCACCTACTCGCTGTACCAACTCACGCCGTGAGTCAGCCCACGCTGGACACTGAACTAGTGTGTGTTGTGCGGTATCTACACTGCATGCACAGTGGTGACATGCCGTCGATGGTTCTCTTCCGATCTGAAACAGGTACTTCGAGAAACAACCGTGTCCCGATAGTACCTGTGTCAGTCGGAAGGTTAACACTCCGTGCTCTCTTTTGAGCCACTCCTTAAATATTGGGCGGACTGCCTCTATGGTTGACCGACCAGCGCTAGGTTGCCCAAGTCTTACCAACCATTGTTCTTCCAGGGCACTCATGTGTTCTCGCCTCTTTCCTTCTATCTCCCGTAGCGCTGGTCTTTGACCCCGCGCCACTTCCTGCTCTCGCCAATGATAGATTTTTGACAAGCTTTTTGCGTCCAGGTCCCACGGCATTGAGCCTGCCAGTACGCATGCTACCTCAAATGAGACTGTGCGGTATCCCCGAATCACTCTAAGTGCCATTGCTCTTTGTGGCTTACGCATTATAGCGATGTTATGGCTACCTAGGGTTTCGGCCCACACAGGAGCTCCGTACATGGCCATCGAACGAACGACGCCCATGTATAGTTTACGGCATCCAACTCTTGCACCCCTGAGGTTTGGCAGTAGTCCTGCCAAGGCAGCTGCCGTCCCCATCAGCTTTGGTGCTAACTTCTCGAAGTGGACATTGAAGTTCCATCGGCTGTCGAGGACAAGTCCTAGGTACTTCATTGTCGACTCGACGCCGATGCGAACTCCACTCACTATTATGTGTGAATTGGCTGGGGGCTTGTTTCTTGGTCCGTGGAAGCAGAGCGCTTCAGATTTATGCAAAGCCACCTCCAGCCCCAAACGTCTTATTCGGCTAACTACATGAGCGACACCTGCTGTGGCGAGAATTACTGCCTCTCGGTGTGACTTGGCTCTCGCTGTGACTAGAGTGTCGTCAGCGTAACAAGTCACACTAACGCCCCAGAGAGTGGTACCCCTCAACACCCAGTCGTAACCGATGTTCCACAGGAGGGGCCCGAGGACCGAGCCCTGTGGAACACCGCACGACATTTTGTGTTGTGACCATCCATCTTGAGTTTTATACGTTATAAAACGCTCATCTAAATAATCTGCGATTATTTGGCGCAGGTAGTTTGGCACCTTATGATATCTAAGCGCCTCTCGTATGCAACTCCAGGGCAAGGTATTAAATGCGTTAGCGATGTCAAGAGACACCGCCAAAACAACTTCGCCCCGGGAAACTGCTTCCTCTGCAGCTGCCTTCACTCTTAGGATTGCCCCTATAGTTGAACGGCCTCTACGGAAACCGAATTGGTTATCGTCTAAATCTGGGCCTACGCAATTCAAGTGTCCCATGAGGCGACCAGCAATAACGCGCTCAAAAAGTTTTGCCACATCATCTAAAAGAATGATGGGCCGAAAAGCAGACGGCGAGTCTGCGGGTCGCCCATCCTTCTTTAGCAGAATTAAACGACCAGACTTCCATTGTGCCGGAAAACGTCCTTGCACCAAACAAGCATAATAAAGGCTTCGCAATCGTGGCCCTAAAGTCTTTAATGCTATACCCCATGCTCGTCCGGGTATCCCATCTGGACCAGGAGCAGTGTTTTTTTGCCTTAAGACGCAGGACTGCCATCCTTAGCTCAACTTCGTCAACTTCTGGAATTTGCTCATCACCAGTCTCGTTTTCTTCTTCAGGCGGTGCCATAGCCGGTGGTGCATGCTCTGCCCTGTCGGGAAATAGAGTTGAAACCACCGACTGTAAAAACGGAGGCTCGAGGCTCTGCGTCAATGGTGGAGCCCAAGGACGCAGTTTGTTTCTCACCATTTTGTAAGGTCGGCCCCACAGGTCTCTGTTAATGCTCTCCAACAGTTCGTCATGGGCTACCGCTTTTGCTTGCAAGATAGCCGTTTGCAAGACTGCTTTGGCCTCCCTATATAAATTAAAGAGTTGCCCTTCTTGCGCCTCGTCACGGCGTCGCCTTCGACGAAACCTGGTGTACTGCCGCCTGGCTACAACGCAAGCCTTTCTCATCTCCGCTATATCGGCTGACCACCAATAAACTTGACCTTTGCGGGGCTGGGTTCCTACTCTGGGCATAGAGGCATCGCATATGTGCGTCAGAGCTTCTTTGAACCAGTTCACCTCGTTTTGAACGTTAATCTCCACTAGAGTACTCGGTGGAGATACCCAGGCCTGCACTATAGCAGCTTCCTCCATAAGGTCCCTGTCAAGTCGCTTTAGTGCCCAACGCGGGCTGTCTTGGCTTGCGTTCAATCGAACCGGAGCACTTGGGGATCGTGACCGAGGTATCAAATGGAACCTGATATACCGGTGGTCCGAAAGCGTCTCTACGTCTTCCATGACCTCCCATCCACTAACTCGTCTAGCTAAGTTGGAGCTTGCGAACGACACGTCTACAATGGACGCACCGTTATGACGCACGCAAGTGTCCACCGAGCCTTGATTTAAAACAAGAAGCCCGTTGACCACTGCCCACTCCTCCAAAACTTCCCCACGCGCATCGGTTGCAGGGCTCCCCCAAGCAACTGACTTGGCATTTAAGTCTCCAAGTACCAGCACTGGGTGGTGGCGACTTTGCCCAACGAGAGCCCCCACGTCAACAAGAAATCTCTCGAAGTCTGTGAGAGCTCTATTAGGAGAGAAGTACGTAGCCACCACCATGACACCCCCTAACCTAACCTAACCTAACCTAACCTAACCTAACCTAACCTAACCTAACCTAACCTAACCTAACCTAACCTAACCTAACCTAACCTAACCTTTTTTTTTTTTTTTTTTGACGCTGGGAAAATGCATTACGCATACCAATCGCACCATCGGGGAATGGGCGGGTGATGTGGGACTCACCGGCTGCGACAAAACCGGCATACCCACTAAAAACCCAGCGGCGATCCGGCGTCGTCATAATGGAGGGGAACTGGGAAACCGGCAGAGCCATAACAACCAGTTCCCCGCCGACGAATGCCCCGAAGGGCCCCGCTCGCCCCCCCAACCTGCAGATGAGGGGGCCCAGGAACGATTACGCACATCGTTCCTGCCCGGCGGAGGTGGCAAATGAGAGATCGCAGAAGAGGTGCCCCATGTCCCTTCCGCCATTCGCCACCCTTGCAGAGGGCGCAGGAGAGTTCCGCGTCCTCCCACGCTCGCTCTACCGCCTCGTCTCGTCCGGGCAGTAAACCACCCAGACCCACCAAGGCAGACCTAAGTCTCATAAATAGGCAATTAAATAAATAAATATTATATAATAAATAGATTAAATAAAATTATATTATTTACAAGAGAGACCATAGACAGTCTCTCACTCCGCTGAATATGTACAAAAATAAAATTTAATTACAATATGTACAAGAGAGACCGATGGCTGTCTCTCACACCGCTGATTGCCCGGGCAACAAAATGCCCAGACCCGCCTGGGTAGACCGAAGTCCGCCCTGCGGTGTAGAGGGCTTGGGACAAAGGTGGGCATCCCGTGCTCACTCTACGACCGCCTCATCCTCGTCCGGGCAGCAAACCGCCCAGACCCACCTGGGTAGACCGAAGTCTCATAAAATATTATTTACAAGAGAGACCATACTAGACAGTCTCTCACTCCGCTGAATATGTACAAAATAAATAAACATATAGAAATATTATTTAATTACAAATGTACAAGAGAGACCGTTGGCTGTCTCTCACACCGCTGATTGCCCGGGCAACAAAATGCCCAGACCCGCCTGGGTAGACCGAAGTCCGCCCTGCGGTGTAGAGGGCTTGGGACAAAGGTGGGCATCCCGTGCTCACTCTACGACCGCCTCATCCTCGTCCGGGCAGCAAACTGCCCAGACCCACCTGGCTAGACCGAAGTCTCATAAATAGGCATATATTATTTACAAGAGAGACCATAGATAGTCCCTCACTCCGCTGAATATGTACATAAATAAATAAACATATAAAAAATATTATTTAATTACGATATGTACAAGAGAGACCATAACAATGGTCTCTCACTCCGCTTATCGTCCGGGCAGCAAACCGCCCGGACCCACCATGGGTAGAACGAAGCCTACCCTGCCTCATCACGCTGTGCCCTAAGCTGAACATAGGGACACGCGGAGAGGCCACCGTGTCGGGTTATTGGCCACCATGAAACACTACCCCAGTACTCTGCGGCAGTGTTTCATGTTGTTACCAGGGTGCACCACGTGGAGGTTACCCGACCTCGCACCCCAACCTAACCTAACCTTTTTTTTTTTTTTTTTTTTTTTTTTTTTTTTTGACGCTGGGAAAATGCATTACGCATACCAATCGCACCATCGGGGAATGGGCGGGTGATGTGGGACTCACCGGCTGCGACAAAACCGGCATACCCACTAAAAACCCAGCGGCGATCCGGCGTCGTCATAATGGAGGGGAACTGGGAAACCGGCAGAGCCATAACAACCAGTTCCCCGCCGACGAATGCCCCGAAGGGCCCCGCTCGCCCCCCCAACCTGCAGATGAGGGGGCCCAGGAACGATTACGCACATCGTTCCTGCCCGGCGGAGGTGGCAAATGAGAGATCGCAGAAGAGGTGCCCCATGTCCCTTCCGCCATTCGCCACCCTTGCAGAGGGCGCAGGAGAGTTCCGCGTCCTCCCACGCTCGCTCTACCGCCTCGTCTCGTCCGGGCAGTAAACCACCCAGACCCACCAAGGCAGACCGAAGTCTCATAAATAGGCAATTAAATAAATAAATATTATATAATAAATAGATTAAATAAAATTATATTATTTACAAGAGAGACCATAGACAGTCTCTCACTCCGCTGAATATGTACATAAATAAAATTTAATTACAATATGTACAAGAGAGACCGTTGGCTGTCTCTC
The DNA here is from genome assembly GCA_947578465.1 of Thera obeliscata. NCBI lineage: Eukaryota > Metazoa > Arthropoda > Insecta > Lepidoptera > Geometridae > Thera > Thera obeliscata. The sequence goes on from OX387916.1 coordinate 61,106, forward strand.
ACACCGCTGATTGCCCGGGCAACAAAATGCCCAGACCCGCCTGGGTAGACCGAAGTCCGCCCTGCGGTGTAGAGGGCTTGGGACAAGGGTAGGCCTCCCGTGCTCACTCTACGACCGCCTCATCCTCGTCCGGGCAGCAAACCGCCCAGACCCACCTGGGTAGACCGAAGTCTCATAAATAGGCATATAATTATTTACAAGAGAGACCATAGGCAGCCTCTCACTCCGCTGAATATGTACATAAATAAATAAACATATAAATATATTATTTAATTACAATATGTACAAGAGAGACCATAACAATGGTCTCTCACCGCTTATCGTCCGGGCAGCAAACCACCCGGACCCGCCATGGGTAGAACGAAGCCTACCCTGCCTCATCACGCTGTGCCCTAAGCTGAACATAGGGACACGCGGAGAGGCCGCCGTGTCGGGTTATTGGCCACCATGAAACACTACCCCAGTACTCTGCGGCAGTGTTTCATGGTGTTACCAGGGTGCACCACGTGGAGGTTACCCGACCTCGCACCCCAACCTAACCTAACCTAACCTAACCTAACCTAACCATACGTTAATTTTGACATCTTTAAATTTGATTTAATAGACAGATTGTCGCGTGCGATACATCAAAATTTTAGTATAGTGTTTGCGAGTCTATTGACCGTAGAACCAGCTATTTACATTTTTGAAATTTTTTTGACAAATTTGCTATAATTTTTTTCGTTCACCTACGTTTTATTCGTTCATTTTGACAGATTTTCAGTTTCTGATTGTTGGAAAAGCCGCGGTTAGAGAACCAGTTTGTTACCTGTGTGGTACATTTTTCGTTTTCTATAGCAAAAAGTTAAGTTTTTAACTGATTAGCGTTTGAAAACGAACTTTTTGACCCAGGTATACGGCTATCTTCGATTCTGTTGACAGCTACTTAAGGTGAACATAGCCGTGCGATACACCATTAGAAGCGGCCTGCGAAGCCCTACACATAGGACTAGCACCAGGGTTCACCCGTCATACAGAAACTTAGAAAAAGTGGTATTTCTACTAACTTTGCCACCGTTTTAGCGAGAAAACAGTCGTTTTTTCGCTAAAACTTATCGCCACTGCGCGTAGCCCGGCTGGTACATCACTGCCCCACCTCCTGGAACGCATCTGAAACAGAAAAACACTGAAAAATTAGAAAAAATTAAGAATACCTGCAATTGTTAAAATTCATTCAGGCGCATTGCATTCTCTGCATACCTAGCAACCGAACGCGAGCCACATACGTTAATTTTGACATCTTTAAATTTGATTTAATAGACAGATTGTCGCGTGCGATACATCAAAATTTTAGTATAGTGTTTGCGAGTCTATTGACCGTAGAACCAGCTATTTACATTTTTGAAATTTTTTTGACAAATTTGCTATAATTTTTTTCGTTCACCTACGTTTTATTCGTTCATTTTGACAGATTTTCAGTTTCTGATTGTTGGAAAAGCCGCGGTTAGAGAACCAGTTTGTTACCTGTGTGGTACATTTTTCGTTTTCTATAGCAAAAAGTTAAGTTTTTAACTGATTAGCGTTTGAAAACGAACTTTTTGACCCAGGTATACGGCTATCTTCGATTCTGTTGACAGCTACTTAAGGTGAACATAGCCGTGCGATACACCATTAGAAGCGGCCTGCGAAGCCCTACACATAGGACTAGCACCAGGGTTCACCCGTCATACAGAAACTTAGAAAAAGTGGTATTTCTACTAACTTTGCCACCGTTTTAGCGAGAAAACAGTCGTTTTTTCGCTAAAACTTATCGCCACTGCGCGTAGCCCGGCTGGTACATCACTGCCCCACCTCCTGGAACGCATCTGAAACAGAAAAACACTGAAAAATTAGAAAAAATCGCCCGCCCACCCACCCTGTTGTCAGTCACTAAGGTTAGAAAAGTCGCTTTTTGGGGCCCGGGCGACCTTAGAACTGTTATAACTCCGGAACTAGGGCACTTTTTTGGACCCGGTCTTCGGCAACGGACTTGTTACCAGACCAGCTACCCTCTAGCTACCTTTGACAGGCTGTATCAACAGCCAATTTCATTTTGACTTTTTAAAATCTGTATTTTTGCTAAAATTTAAAACTTTACCTGTGTTTTCAAAAATTTGTCCACCTACCCAGTGTAGGTCGTTGACGTTGGTCAACTGCAGACATCCGCACACCTGAAACATAAAAAACAATTAAAATAAGAAGTAATTACATTTTTATTAGATTAATTTTTACTTTAGTTTTATATATTTATAACTTTTACAAACCTTTATTTAGTTATTAGGTACTATTAATTGACAGAGGCTTTGATAAGAATTTGACTATTTACTGCCCTTGTAATGTTCGGCCTGCGAACGCCAGCAAAGAAAATGAACGTGACAGTGGACATAGAGACCGCATCACCGGCTGAGACGCAGGATGCCGGAGGAAACGGCAGCTACGGGATACGAACGCCCGTCAAAAAACCCACTGTCAATCTAATTGACTTGGTCACCCTGGCATCCCCACCCCGAATTGGACAGGCAGGACCCTCCAGACAGGGGGACGATTTGGCGCAGACGTCGAATGTCAGGCGAAGTGTGGGGGAATGGGAGTTAGTAAAGAAAAAGAGGTCGAACCCTCAGCAGTTGAAAACTCCCACCCCACCGCGAAAAACTGCCGCAAAAGCCGCTTCCAGGCCGATACCTGTGGCCACATCCTCGCAAGAGGGCAGACAGATGGGGCGCAGACCACCGGCAGAGACTACGGGAAGTCCGCCGATACCAGAAAAGTTTCCTACGAAAACCGCAGAGGCAAAGGCCTGCTTCACCAAGGTGATCACCAACCTCGACAACTCGAGGAACCTAAAGACCGACATAAAGACTAACGTCACTCAAGCGGCAAAACGGCTCTTCGAGCTTGTTAAGGAAGCTGAAGCAAAGGCAGGAAAAACTCTAGACATACATCCTGCCAATAGCAGCAACCCTCCGCCTTCCATTCCTCCTGCCACCAGATCGGAACCTGAGGTGGAACTGATCAGGAGATTGGAGGAGCACAGCAAGCTACTAAAAGAAGGGAACGAAAGGATGGAAGGATTGAAGGATGCTTTGAGCAAGCAGCAGAAGACCTTAGAGGAGATCACTTACGCGGGTGTAACAGCTGGTCCCGCGAAGAGACTGCCCATACCTCAGACCGCGCTACACTCGGTAGTGATTTCCTCAAAAGATGAAACTGAGACCGGGGATGAAGTCCTAAACAGGGTTAGAGAGGCAGTAAATGCTAGAGATGGGTGGATCAAGGTTGACAGAGTAAGAAAAGCAAGGGACAGAAAAATCATAGTTGGATGTGCATCTGAGGAGGAAAGGCAAAAGGTGAAGGAAAGGCTGAAGAAAGCGGAATCACACCTCCATGTCGAGGAAGTAAAAAACAAAGACCCTCTTCTGATCCTCAGGGACGTCCTTCAGTTCAACAGTGACGAAGACGTCCTGAACGCCCTGAGGACTCAGAATGGATTTATATTTCAAGGCCTCGACACGGAGGATAACAGAGTAGAAATCCGATACAGAAAAAGAACCAGAAACCAGCATACCTGCCATATAGTTCTTAGGGTGTCCCCGAAGGTGTGGAATCGGATGATGGATGCAGAAGATGTCCGTATCGACCTCCAACGAATAAAGATTGCAGACCAGTCACCCCTTGTGCAATGTTCGTTGTGCCTGGGATACGGGCATGGCAGGCGCTACTGCAAGGAGTCCGTCGAAAAGTGCAGCCACTGTGGGGGTCCGCACATGAAGGCTGACTGCGCGGACTGGCTCGCCGGAGCGGCCCCATCGTGCTGCAACTGTAGGCATGCGAAGCTGGACGTGACAGAGCACAACGCTTTTAGCCAGGAGTGCACAATTAGGCGAAAATGGGATGCCCTTGCACGAGCTACCGTAGCGTACTGCTAAGGGCGTCAATACGGCAAATTCAACCTGTACCAATAAAAAACCCTACTTAGTGGCCCAGGCAAATCTACAAAGAAAAGAACTCGCAACCTATGAACTCATGGTAAAAGCAGGCGAAAGGAAAATTACTCTTGCACTGCTCCAGGAACCGTACGTGGGTGGGGTTAGAAGTATGAAGAGCTACAGAGGGGCCAGGATCTACCAGTGCACTGAACAAGGAGAAGGGACCGTCAAAGCAGCAATAGCTGTCTTTGATCAGGAAATTGACGTTTTGCAATACCCGAAACTCACCACAAACAACATCGTAGTGGTGAGGATCCGCACCAGTGCCTGGGAGATCACAGCAGTCTCTTACTACTTCGAGCCAGACCAGCCCATAGAACCGTACCTGGAGCAGCTCAAGAGAATAGAAGAAGAGCTTGGGCCCACTAATCTAATAATGGGAGGCGATACAAACGCGAAGAGCCCTTGGTGGGGGAGTAAAGTAGTAGACAGCAGGGGAGAAGATATGGCTGGGGCTTTGGAGGAAATGAATTTGCACATTCTCAATGAAGGCAACACTCCCACCTTTGACACAATTAGGGGAAACCAGGCGTACACCAGCCATGTCGATGTGACGGCCTGCACTGAGGACCTGCTCAGTCTGGTGGAAGACTGGAGAGTTGAAGAAGATTTGGTAAGTTCAGACCACAACGGCATCACTTTCAAAATTAAACTTGTAAAATCAATAGGAACAAACGTAGAAAGAACAACCAGAATTTATAACACAAAAAAAGCAAATTGGAGTCAGTTTCTTGAGAAACTGGACCAATTTAAAATAGAAGAAAACATAACAAAAACAGAAATAGAAAAAATCAATAGTAAGGAAGAGTTAGAAGAAACAGTAACAAAATACATGAAAATAGTTAAGCAAGCATGCATAGAAACCATACCTTTAAAGAAAAAACATGAAAAACTTACCCTGCCGTGGTGGTCCGAAGAACTCGCCAGCATGAAGAAGAAGGTCACCACAATGAGACGTAGAATCCGATGTGCAGCGCCGGTCCGGAAAGAAAAAGTCATCCAGGAGTACCTGAAAGAAAAAGAAAACTATGAGGTTGAAGCCAAGAAAGCTCAGATAAGGAGTTGGAAAGGGTTCTGTGAGAAGCAGGATAAGGAGGGACTCTGGGAGGGGATTTATAGAGTCATAGGAAAAACAACTAAGAGACAAGAGGACTTGCCCTTGGAAAGAGATGGACGAACACTAGATCCAAAAGAGTCAGTCAGACTGTTGGCCGAGACTTTTTATCCCGAAGATACTGAGTTGGGAGAAACTGAAATCCACAGGCAGACCAGGAATATAGCTAACAAAGTAAACGGCTGGAGCCATGGTGAGAAACATGACCCACCGTTTACCAAGGAAGAGCTACGAGCTGCGACAGAGAGTTTTAACCCGAAAAAGGCTCCAGGTATGGATGGATTCACGGCCGACATCTGCCGCCGCGTTATATTCTGCGACCTCGAACTGAACCTCACGATGTTCAACAAATGCCTAGAACACAATCACTTTCCCAACACATGGAAGGAGGCCACGGTAGTAGTGCTCAGAAAGCCGGGAAAAGACACCTACATCAACCCCAAGTCCTATAGACCCATAGGACTCCTTCCAGTGATGGGTAAGATTCTAGAGAAGGTTGTTGTAAGACGGTTAAAGTGGCACTTACTCCCGAAGATGAGTCCTCGGCAATACGGCTTTATGCCTCAGAAGAGCACCGAAGACTCCCTCTATGACCTGATGAATCACATTCGCAGGAAGTTAGAAGCGAAAAAACTCATCACGATGATATCATTGGACATAGAGGGAGCCTTCGATAGCGCATGGTGGCCCGCTATCAAAGCTCGGTTGGCCGAGGAGGAATGCCCTGTTAACATAAGGAGGTTAGTCGACAGCTACTTACAGAATAGGCAGGTCAGGGTGAGGTACGCGGGGGAGGAACATCTGAGGAGTACAAACAAGGGATGCGTGCAGGGTTCTATTGGTGGCCCCATACTCTGGAACCTCCTCCTCGACCCCCTATTGAAAGAGCTGGAAACTCGAGGGGATTACTGCCAGGCCTTTGCGGATGACGTGGTGTTGATTTTTGACGGAGATTCAGCCCTGGATGTACAAAGACGTGCAAATGCCGCCCTCGCCCATGTGCAGGAGTGGGGTGTCAACAACAAACTTAAATTTGCTCCACACAAAACAAAAGCTATGCTTATCACTAGGAAGCTCAAATATGACACACCACTGCTGCGGATGGGTGGGGTAGACATAGGCATGTCTTCTGAAATAAAAATTCTGGGCTTAACAATTGACGAAAAACTCACTTTCAACACCCACGTCGCGGAGGTCTGCAGAAAAGCTCTTAATATATATAAGAAGCTCTCCAGGGCGGCAAAGGTTAGCTGGGGACTCCACCCTGAAATCACCCGAACCATTTACACGGCGGCAGTAGAGCCAGTTATCATGTACGCTGCCAGTGCGTGGGTACAGGCTTCAGATAAACTGGGGGTGCAACGGAAACTCAATGCAGTGCAAAGAGGTTTCGCTCAGAAACTGTGCAGGGCATACCGCACAGTGTCTCTCAACTCGGCACTCGTGCTGGCCGGACTACTACCACTTGACCTCAGAATTAAAGAAGCAGCCGCACTTTATGAGGCCAAGAAAGGGATACCCCGACCAGCACTAGTGGACAGAGAGGTCGAGCGCGTAGTGCCGTATGCCAAGACGGAGCATCCGGCAGAACATATGTGCCTCGAGTTCATGAGCCTGATAGACCAGCAACAAGTTGATGGCCACAATACCCAAGCAGTCCGAATATTCACTGATGGTAGCAAAATTGATGGTGAGGTTGGAGCAGCGTTATCTTTCTGGGACGACGCAGCTGAAACCAAAGCCATCAAACTGAAGCTACCATCATACTGCACGGTCTATCAGGCGGAACTCTTGGCTATATGCAAGGCCACGAGGGTGATCCTCAAGCGCACAGAAACCACTTTTGGAGTCTACAGTGACTCGAAGTCGTCCCTGGAGACGATCATAAATCCCAGTTCCTCTCACCCCTTGGCAGTGGAGACCAGAAAAAACATCAAGGAAGCCAAACTCCAGAATAAGGTAATTACCCTATTCTGGATCAGAGCACATGCAGGGCTAGAAGGGAATGAGAGAGCAGACCAGCTCGCTAAAGACGCGGCGCACAACACAAAAAGAAAACCTGATTACGACATGTGCCCTGTCTCATTCGTCAAGCGACAAATCCGTACGGACTCGCTTGACGAATGGAACAAGAGGTACATGTCAGGTCAAACGGCGGCAATAACGAAAATGTTCTTTCCCAACGCTATTGATGCCTACCAAATCATCAGGAAACTCGAAACAACCGATGTAACAACTCAAGTTATGACAGGCCACGGTGGGTTCTCCGAGTACTTGAACCGGTTTAAACGCAAGGAGAACCCATCGTGTATATGCGAACCCGGGAAGGACGAATCAGTCACTCACATTTTGCTGGAGTGCCCCGCGTATGGCCCTGAACGATATAAAATAGAACAAGAAATAAATGAAGAATTAACAGTAGACAACATACAACACATCATGAAGGACAAGTACAACCGTCCAAAATTTTTAAAATATTGTACTAAAATAACAAATAGAGTAATAACAAGAAATAAATAGCATAAGAAAAATATGATGAATATATATATTAAATTATATATATAAGCATAATAAAATAAACTAGCCTTTAAATAAGAAAATAAGCATACGTGCAGTTACATTTAATAAAATTGTGTTAGTTTTAAAAAAGTAGAAAGAATAAGATAAAAAACAAAACCCATAAAAATAATGAAAAGTTTATTGGAGCGTAGAAAATAGAAAGCATAGAAATAAGATATTAGATAAGAACTTAATGTACACTGTATAAATAACCTTACAAAACCCCTCACCCTTACTTTTAGACACTAAGATTGTATTAGAAAATAAAACAGTACGTAAGCAAAGCCTCTGAAGAAGATCAGAGACCATTTAGTACCGTTTCAAAACGGTTAAAAAAAAAAAAAAAAAAAAAAAAAAAAAAAAAACCTAACCTAACCTAACCTAACCTAACCTAACCTAACCTAACCTAACCTAACCTAACCTAACCTAACCTAACCTAACCACCCAAGAAGAGGCAAAGGAAACACCCAAAGAAAAAGAACCACAAACTGAGAAAGCGATAGAGGGTAGTGAACTAATGAAGAAAATGGAAGAACATGCCAAATTGATAGAAGAGAACAATCTGAAAATGGAAAAACTAAAAGAGACTATCGAAAAACACCAAGAAACACAAGAGAGAATGACGTACGCGAATGCTACGGCTAGTCAGCCCACCAAGCGGCCCCATGGGCAGACCGCATTGCATTCCGTAGTGGTGTCCTCTAAAGACGAAAACGAGACGGGGGAAGCGGTTTTAAACCGAATAAGAGAGGCAGTTAATGCAAAAGAAGGAGGAATTCAAGTGGACAGGGTAAGAAAAGGAAGGGACAGTAAGGTCATCTTGGGTTGCAGGACAGATGAAGAGAGACAGAAGGTGAAAGAGAGACTACGGAAAGTAGAGTCACACCTCAACGTCGAAGAGGTAAAGAACAAAGACCCTCTACTGATTCTTAAGGATGTTCTGCAATTTTATAAAGACGAAGACATCCTGAATGCCTTAAGAAATCAGAACGGAAGCATGCTACAAGGTCTCGAAAAAGAGGACTATAGAGTAGAGATACGCTATAGGAAGAAGACGAGAAACCCACACACGTGCCATATCGTCCTTAGAGTGTCTCCCGACATCTGGAACAGGGTTTTAGATGCAGGCGAGGTACGTATCGACCTGCAAAGAATAAAAGTGGCTGACCAGACTCCGTTGGTCCAATGCTCGCTGTGCCTGGGGTACGGGCACAGCAGAAAGTTCTGCAAGGATACGGTAGAAAAGTGCAGCCACTGCGGGGGACCGCATATGAAGGCCAAATGCGCAGATTGGTTGGCCGGAGCAGCACCATCTTGCTGCAACTGTAGACACGCCAGGTTAGATATGGCCGAGCACAACGCCTTCTCCCAGGAGTGCCCAGTAAGAAGGAAGTGGGACGCGTTGGCCCGGGCCACCATAGCGTACTGCTGAGGGCGTCCCTGGCGACAATATGGCTACCAACGGAAGCACCCCAACCAAAGAAAAACTGTATCGAGTAGTCCAAGCAAACCTCCAGAGACGAAACCTAGCAACAAACGAGCTGATGGTCGACGCTAGTAAAAACAAGCTTGCCTTTGCGCTGCTGCAGGAGCCGTACGTGGGTGGGGCAAAGAGGATGAAGGACTACAGGGGCTCGAGAATCTTCCAGAGCACTAGTCAAGGAGAAGGGACTGTGAAGGCGGCCGTTGCCGTCTTCGACCACGATATGGAAGTTATCCAGTGCCCAGAATTCACCACAAACAACATCGTTGTGGTGAAGATTCGGACTAGTGCATGGGAGATCATTGTTGTGTCCTTCTACTTCGAGCCAGACCAGCCCATACAGCCATACCTAGAGCAACTGAAGAAAATAGATGAGAAGTTTGGATCTCGAAGGATCATAATGGGAGGGGACTCCAACGCAAAGAGCACTTGGTGGGGCAGCAGTAAGGTAGACCATAGAGGCGAGGAGATGTCGGGAGTGATCGAGGACATGAACTTGCAGATACTCAACAACGGCAATACTCCCACTTTCGACACTATCAGGGGAGGAAAAGCATACACCAGCTTTGTTGACATAACTACCTGCTCAGTGGACTTGCTGGATCTGGTGGAGGATTGGGAAGTCAGGGAGGATATGATAAGCTCGGACCACAACGCAATTACATTTAAGATAAGACTTCAAAAGGCAAAAGGAACTAGCATCAGTAGAACAACCAGACTCTTCAACACCAAAAAGGCTAATTGGAGCCAGTTTCATAAGAAACTGGCCCAATTAAAAATAGAGCACAACATAAATGCAATAGAAATAAATAAGATAAGGAATACAACAGAGTTAGAACACACCGTAGAGAAATACACAAACGCAATAACACAAACATGTATAAATACAATTCCAAAAAAGAAAACACATGAAGTACTTACCTTGCCGTGGTGGTCCGAGGAACTGACCAAACTGAAGAGATCCGTGAACACCCTGAGACGAAGAATCCGCCACGCAGCACCAGTCCGGAGAGCAAAAGTCGTTGAAGAGTACCTGCAAGAAAAAGAAAGATATGAGACTGAAACAAAGAGAGCACAGATAACTAGCTGGAAGGACTTCTGTGGGAAGCAGGATAGGGAAGGGGTCTGGGAGGGTATCTACAGGGTTATAGGACGAACGACAAAAAGGCAGGAGGACCTACCACTAGCAAAAGCTGGGACCGTCATGAGTCCGGAAGACTCTGTGAAGCTTCTGGCAGAAACCTTTTACCCGGAGGACTTGGAGGAAGAAGACAATGAAGACCATAGGCGAATAAGGCAATCAGCAGCCCGGGTAAATGACTGGAGCCATAATGAAAAACATGATCCAGCGTTTACAACGGAAGAGCTCAGATTCGCGGTCGATAGCTTCAACCCAAAGAAGGCCCCGGGAGTGGACGGGCTTACAGCAGACATCTGCAAGCACGCCATTTCACAGGAGCCAGCAGTATTCCTGGCACTAGTCAACAAGTGTCTTGAACTACAACACTTCCCCACCACCTGGAAGGAGGCAACAGTGGTGGTATTGCGAAAGCCTGGCAAAGAGGACTATGCGAACCCAAAGTCATATAGACCTATAGGCCTTCTGCCGGTCATGGGCAAAATATATGAAAAGATGATCATTGGACGGATCAAGTGGCATATCATTCCTCGAATAAGTTCTCGCCAGTACGGGTTCATGCCCAAGAGAAGCACCGAAGACTCCCTCTATGACCTAATAAAGTACGTTAAATCGAAACTGAGCCAAAAGAAGCTGACAGTGATGGTATCTTTGGACATAGAGGGAGCCTTCGACAGTGCATGGTGGCCCGCCATCCGAACCAGACTGGCGGAGGAAAAGTGTCCGGTGAACCTACGGAGAGTTATTGATAGTTACCTCGAGGACCGGAAAGTGAGGGTTCGATATATCGGAAAAGAGCACACAAAGGACACTAGTAAAGGGTGCGTCCAAGGATCGATCGGAGGCCCAATCCTGTGGAATCTTCTTCTAGACCCACTGCTGAAGGGCTTGGAACTGCGTGGAGATTATTGTCAGGCCTTCGCGGATGATGTGGTGCTCGTGTTCGATGGAGATACCGCGCTGGAAGTGCAACAACAGGCCAATGCCACCCTCGCTTATGTTCGGGAGTGGGGTGTTAAGAGTAAACTAAAATTCGCACCGCACAAGACCAATGCAATGGTCATAACGCGTAAGTTGAAATATGACACACCACTTCTGAACATGGGCGGGGTCAGCATTGGCTTGTCGGAGCAAATAAAGCTACTAGGACTCACAATTGACAATAAATTGACTTTTAATAACCACGTCACAAATACATGTAAAAAAGCTTTAAATATCTACAAGCAATTATCTAGAGCGGCAAAACTCAGCTGGGGTCTCCACCCTGAAATCATACGGCTTATATATACTGCTACGGTAGAACCGGTCATACTGTACGCAGCCGGTGCATGGGGGTCAGCAGCTAAAAAACTAGGTGTTCAAAAACAGCTCAATGTGGTCCAAAGAGGGTTTGCACAAAAACTCTGTAGGGCGTATCGTACCGCATCCCTGAATTCATCGCTGGTTCTGTCTGGGATACTTCCTCTCGACCTCAGAATACGGGAGGTACAAGCCCTGTATGAGGCCAAGAGAGGAGTGCCCCAGACAGTGCTAGCAGACCGAGAGATCGAACGATTGGTACCATACATAGAAACGTGGCACCCCGCAGAACATGTGCACCTGGAGTTCGAAAGCCTGATAGATCAACAACACGTGGACGACCACAGCCACCAAGCAGTAAAGATCTTCACCGATGGCAGTAAGATTGAGGGTAAAGTCGGAGCGGCACTTTCCTTTTGGAAAGGTGACGCCGAGACCAAAACCCTCAAGCTTAAACTGTCATCATACTGCACGGTCTATCAGGCAGAACTCTTGGCCATATGTAGGGCCACAAAAGAGATCACAAAGTGCTCAGAGTCAAGCTTTGGCATCTACAGTGACTCCAGGTCGGCATTAGAGACTGTGGTTAACCAGAGCTCCCTCCATCCCCTCGCAGTAGAAGTTCGAAACCACTTGAGAACGAGCAAACTCCAAAACAAGGAAGTGTCCTTGTTTTGGATTAAAGCGCACGCGGGATTGGGGGGAAATGAAAGAGCAGATGAGCTTGCGAAAGAATCGGCCCTCAACAGCAAGAAGAAGCCTGACTATGATCAGTGTCCGGTTTCATTCGTCAAACGACAGACCCGTTTAGGCTCGCTTGAGGAATGGAACCGGAGGTATAAGTCAGGAGAAACGGCCGCCATTACAAAAATATTCTTCCCGGACGCGATAAACGCATACAAAATTGTGAGGAAATTTGAGGCAACTAGCGCGATGACTCAGGCAATGACGGGGCACGGTGGGTTCTCCGAATACTTGACTCGCTTCAAGTGTAAGGAGAACCCATCGTGCATATGTGAGCCGGGTGTAGACGAAACCGCGATGCACGTTTTGTTAGAATGTCCTGTTTACGCACGTAGAAGATATGAAGCCGTACAGTTACTCGATTGCGACTTGACGTTGGAAAACATAAGCACAATTATGACAAATAACGAAAAGAGACGGCCGTTTATAAAATATTGTACTGAAATTGTAGAAAATGTAATAAAGAGAAACAAGTAGATTAAGCAAATTATGATGAATGTATATTGTTGAATATATAAATCATGCATAAATGTAAAATAGTAATAGAAACAAACAAAAGTAAAACAGTATAATGTAACTATGTAAATAATATAAGATAAGAAAACAAAATTGTAATAATAACATAATTAGAATAAGAAACATTAAATATGTAATAGAATAAAATCAAAAAGTAGAATAAGAAACCCCAAGAAAATAGGGGAATATTGTACGCTATTAGTAATAAAGACACCCTGTCCTCAAACCATAAAAAAGAAAAATAAAGTCCTTGACAATGTTAGGGGAACGAGAAAAAAAAAAAAAAAAAAAAAAAAAAAAAAAAAACCTAACCTAACCTAACCTAACCACCCACCGTTTACCAAGGAAGAGCTACGAGCTGCAACAGAGAGCTTTAATCCAAAAAAAGCCCCTGGTCGGGATGGATTCACGGCTGACATCTGCCGCCGTGTCGTGTTCTGCGACCTTGAACTGAACCTCACGATGTTCAATAAATGCCTTGAACATAACCACTTTCCCAACATCTGGAAGGAGGCCACGGTAGTAGTGCTCAGAAAACCAGGAAAGGACACGTACACAAAGCCCAAGTCCTATAGACCCATAGGCCTCCTACCGGTGATGGGAAAGATTCTGGAGAAGGTGATAGTGAGAAGGTTAAAGTGGCACTTACTCCCTAGAATGAGCCCCCGCCAATACGGTTTCATGCCCCAGAAGAGCACCGAAGACTCCCTCTATGACCTAATGAATCACATACGCAGAAAATTGGATGCGAAAAAACTTATCACGATGATATCACTGGACATAGAGGGAGCCTTCGATAGCGCATGGTGGCCCGCTATCAAAGCTCGGTTGGCGGAGGAAGAATGCCCTGTCAACCTAAGGCGGATAGTCGATAGCTACCTACAAAATAGACAGGTCAGAGTGAGGTACGCGGGAGAGGAGCATCTGAGAAGAACCAACAAAGGATGTGTGCAAGGGTCTATTGGTGGTCCAATACTCTGGAACCTCCTCCTCGATCCCCTCCTCAAAGAACTAGAAGCACAAGGCAACTACTGCCAAGCCTTTGCTGACGATGTCGTTTTGATCTTTGACGGAAATACTGCCCTGGATGTTCAGAGAAGCGCAAATGCCGCCCTCGCTCATGTTCAGGAGTGGGGTGTCAAGAATAAACTTAATTTTGCTCCGCATAAAACAAAAGCCATGCTCATAACAAGGAAGCTAAAACACGACACACCACTTCTGAGGATGGGCGGGGTTGACATTGGGATGTCTTCGGAAATCAAACTACTAGGCCTGACAATTGATCAAAAGCTGACTTTTAACACTCATGTCGCAGAGGTCTGTAGGAAAGCCTTGAACATCTACAAGAAGCTCTCCAGGGCGGCTAAGGTCAGCTGGGGACTCCACCCGGAAATCACCCGCACGATATACACAGCGGCAGTGGAGCCAGTGATCATGTACGCAGCTAGTGCGTGGGCACAGGCTACAGATAAACTGGGAGTGCAGAGGAAACTTAACGCAGTGCAGAGAGGTTTTGCTCAGAAACTGTGTAGGGCATATCGCACAGTGTCCCTCAACTCGGCACTCGTGCTGGCCGGACTGCTACCACTTGACCTCAGAATTAAAGAGGCAGCCGCCCTTTATGAGGCCAAGAAAGGGATACCCCGACCAGCACTAGTGGACAGAGAGGTCGAGCGCGTAGTGCCGTATGCCAAGACGGAGCATCCGGCAGAACATATGTGCCTCGAGTTCATGAGCCTGATAGACCAGCAACAAGTCGATGACCACAATACCCAAGCAGTCCGAATATTCACTGATGGTAGCAAAATTGATGGTGAGGTTGGAGCAGCGTTATCTTTCTGGGACGACGCAGCTGAAACCAAAGCCATCAAACTGAAGCTACCATCATACTGCACGGTCTATCAGGCGGAACTCTTGGCTATATGCAAGGCCACGAGGGTGATCCTCAAGCGCACAGAAACCACTTTTGGCGTCTACAGTGACTCGAAGTCATCCCTGGAGACGATCATAAATCCCAGTTCCTCTCACCCCTTGGCAGTGGAGACCAGAAAAAACATCAAGGAAGCCAAACTCCAGAATAAGGTAATTACCCTATTCTGGATCAGAGCACATGCAGGGCTAGAAGGGAATGAGAGGGCAGACCAGCTCGCTAAAGACGCGGCGCACAACACGAAAAGGAAACCAGATTACGACATGTGCCCTGTCTCATTCGTCAAGCGTCAAATCCGTACGGACTCGCTTGACGAATGGAACAAGAGGTACATGTCAGGTCAAACAGCAGCAATAACAAAAATGTTTTTTCCCAACGCTATTGATGCCTACCAAATCACCAGGAAACTTGAACCAACCAGCGTTACAACTCAAGTTATGACAGGCCACGGTGGGTTCTCCGAGTACTTGAACCGGTTCAAACGCAAAGAGAGCCCATCGTGTATATGCGAACCCGGGAAGGACGAATCAGTCATTCACATTTTGCTGGAGTGCCCCGCGTATGGCCCTGAGAGATATAAAATAGAACAAGAAATAAATGAAGAATTAACAGTAGACAACATACGACACATCATGAAGGACAAGTACAACCGTCCAAAATTTCTAGAGTATTGTACTAATATAACAAATAGAGTAATAACAAGAAATAAATAGCATAAGAAAAATATGATGAATATATATATTAAATTATATATCGTCAGTGAAGTTCTAACAGTGCGGAAGTCATTTTTAGGCGGTTTTGACATTTGAATGCCATCTGATGAAGAAAAATAGCGCGCTTCGTTTCATCCAATAACAACCATGATATTTGACCAATCAGATCGTGTTATTTGAAAAATAGTGACACCACGTAACTCAAATTGTGGTGCCAACATTGCGTAAGTCAGCTAGTCCCACGCAAACTCGACGAGCGACAAGTGATCCGTTAGCGGTTTTGAAATAAAGGTAAATATTTGCAATATTTCATGGTTTTTCTATCAATATTTTCAATCCTATTTAGTATTGACTTTTTGTATTTGTGAAACTAAGTATATTTATCTAAATGTAAAGAATAAAAGCCCTCCTAGCTGAATCAAAAAGTTGCCGCGTGACTTACGTATTGTTTCCTTTTCCTACTGTCTGCCTTATTGACTTACGTTGTGTTTCTTAAGGTATGTTTACATTGTGTCATGACATGAATGCCAATTAATTCAAGTCAAGACTTGAATTTGACATTGGTCACTAAATTGTAGGTACTTAAATCAGCCTTATTTTCTTTCTTACAGGGTACAAGAAAGATGATCTTTTCGAGTGATAGTGACGACGAAGCCGATGAACACTTCATGGCTATATGCAAGGAGTTAAAAATTCGGATTCCTCCCAAAAAACAAAAGGTATTTTTCAAACCAACTGCCAATGAACTAGAAAATATAGACATCAATAACCTGCCGATACAGATACTATCACAGCCTCCATCTTCACCGCTACAAGACCTAGAATCGTTTACAATAGAAGATTTGCAACACAGTAACGAACTGCAGCACGCGTCCACTTCTATTGGTAATTTGCCGTCATTTATTGAAAGCCAACCGTGCGAAATCGAACATGGAAAAATATATTATTATTTACCTTCAGTCCAAGAACTGCCGATGCTGTCTCCATCTACGTGTGTTGATGATTCGTCACCATTAACTAAAAGCCAGCCGTTCATAAGTAACCACAGGGAAATAAATTTACCTTCAACCCCTTGCTGCCAAGAATTGTCGATGCCATCCCCGGTCACATCTGTTGGTAATTCACCTTCGTTATTAGAGACAGCCGAAAGTGAATATGGGGTAATATATTCCGGCCAAGAACTGCCGGTATCACCCCCTTCCACGTTTATTGATCATTCGCCACCAGTAGAACCAAGTCAACCATCTGAAAATACATGTGAAGAAACACAATTACCTTCAAACCCATCTGGTGAAGAACTGCAGCCCCCATTCACGTCCACCAACGCTCAGAATTCGGCGCTATTATTAGAGGAGCAACCGTCAGACGAAGAGTATGAAGATCTCAATTCAAATAGAAAAAGGAAATCGAAGGGGTTCGCACAGCCAAAAAAATGGGACAAAAATATTACAAAAAAGAAGCGTCTCGAAGGTGAAGAGTACTTGGGTTACCGCAGAGATAGAAAGGTTTCAGCGAATGAAAAATTTAAAGTGCTCCATGATGTGCACCGTCCAGCACGTTCAATTGGGCCAAGGTGCACCTCCGTCTTTTGTACCAAGTCAAAGCTACGTGGCTGTCAAAGCTTGACTGACAACGAAAGGGAGACTATATTTTGCAAGTTCTGGAAAGCTATGACATGGGACCAACGAAAACAGTACGTCGTGTCTCACGTTTCGTCTTATGAAAAAAAGCAAGTCAAAGTAAAATCTAATTCTCGGAGAAGTGAAAGTAAGCAGTACTTTCTGTCTACTTCTGCAGGCCGTATCCAGGTATGTATGAAGACCTTTTTAAACACACTGGGGTTGAAAGAATCAACCATAAGATGCTGGGTAGTTTCATCAGACCATGGAATTGCTAACACTGCCACTAATGATAATGTGGAACGTGTTATTAAAAAAGACGACATGGCATTTCTGAAACAGTTCTTTGATTCATTACCAAAAATGCCTTCACACTACTGCAGAGCGTCTACAACGAAACAATATTTGGAGCCGATTGTACAAGATAAAAATTGTCTTTATAAACTGTACTCCACTAAGTGTGAAGATGCTGAGAAAACTCCACTGAGTCGATGGACCTTATGTAGAGTATTTGATGAGCTGAATTTGAGTCTGTTCTCGCCAAAAAAAGATCAGTGCGACACTTGTTGTTCTCATAAAGTCGGCAACATAACTGAAGAAGAATACAAAGCTCATATCAAGAAAAAAGACATGGCGAGAAATGAAAAAGTGAGAGATAAAGAAAGAGCTCGTCAGAATGGTGATGTGCATGTTTTTACACATGATCTACAAGCAGTAAAGTTGTGTCCACAGCTACAAGCCAGCGCACTATACTATAAAACTAAGCTCTGCGTGCATAATTTTACCATGTACAACCTGGCCAGTAAGGAAGTGAGCACCTATTGGTTTGATGAGAGCAATGCTGGACTGACTGCCTCAGTGTTCATATCATGCATCATAGACCAACTTGAAAAAGCGCTACAGCAAAAATGCATGCCGATAATTTTATATTCGGATGGTTGTACAGCTCAAAATAGGAATGTCTACTTAGCGAATGCTCTTTTACACCTAGCCATGACTAAAAATGTTGTGATAGAACAAAAAATCTTAGAGAAAGGGCACACACAAATGGAATGCGACGCAGTGCATAGTTCTATTGAGCAAAAGATAAAAAATAAAGAGATTTTTTTGCCTTCCCAGTATGCGACATTGTCCAAACAAGTACGACCTAAGCACCCGTATTACGTCAAGTACTTGGACTACGGATTTTTCGACGACTACTCGGACAAAAACACCTTCATGTATGACTCAATACGCCCAGGTCGCTCCGTTAATGACCCTACAGTCACAGATCTACGCGTGCTACAGTACAATCCTTGCGGCGTGATCAAATATAAAATAAACTTTGATGATGAGTTCCAAGATCTTCCCCGAAGAGCTCGACGCAGAGTGATAATGCCAGTCGGCCGGTCTAATAGGCCAAAACTTTACCAAGGCCCAATAAAAATTTCAGAAACCAAATGGAAACACTTACAAGAGTTGAAAACTGTTATTCCTATGGACTGCCACAGTTACTATGATTCTCTACTTTATTGATCTCTTAGAATAGTCAGTTAAGGTAATATCTACCCTAGCTGGGTAGCTGAAGACTGAATTCAAATAATAATAGTTCCTATTTGATTGTGATATAACTAACAAGGCGAACACCTAATAATTTAGTTATTCATTGTATAGTTTCTTCGCTGTTACTAAAGTACATTTTAGAGTAGATCTGATTTAAATTGAGGTAGTGACTGACGGTAAATTCAAGTCAATTCAGTGCTGTTCTGACCTTTACATGACATGAATTTGGCGTTAGTCACCGACTCAATGTAAATGAGCCTTATAAAGTATCCTGTTCAAAAAAGGTTTGAAAACCCAGTAATTTTATGGATGTTTAATTGTTTGCTTAATTTTCGCTGTTTAATTTTTTATAAGTTATCAATATTAAAAATGTGGCAGAAACTCCGTCTATTTTTATTACTTTGAGTACCTAGATTATTTGATTCCTATCTCAGGTCTTTCAAATATTTGGTCTGAAACATAACGTATGTCAGAGTATAATAACAGTAACACTGCGTAAGTCACATAATCATTCTTAAGGAAAGGAGTTTGAGCAAAGTTATGTTTTTTAATATTTCCAAGACTAAATTGAAAAGACATGTTTCCAGAAGGTTTTGCTCTAGTGTTAGTTACAATGATTTTATACCTTTTTTTTTAATTCCTGTAAAGTAGCCATTTTTGACTTCCGCACTGTTAGAACTTCATTGACGATATATAAGCATAATAAAATAAACTGGCCTTGAAATAAGAAAATAAGCATACGTACACTTACATTTAATATATCGTGTTAGTTCTAAGAAAGTAGAATGAATATGATAAAAAACAAAAACCCATAAAAAGAATGAATAGTTTTATAAAAGCGTAGAAAATAGAAACGCATAGAAACAAAATATTAGATTAGATTAATGTACTGTATAAATTACATTGTAAAATCCCCCACCCTAAACTTAAGACTTAAGATTATAATAGAAAATAAGAAATAAAGCAAGCAAAGCCTCTGAAGATAAAAATCAGAGACCACCTAGTATAAAAAAAAAAAAAAAAAAAAAAAAAAAAAAAAAAAAAAAAAACCTAACCTAACCTAACCTAACCTAACCTAACCTAACCTAACCTAACCTAACCTAACCTAAACTTGCTGTTTCAGCCGCCTATGTGCGGGCTTGCGTCTTTTCGCACTTGTATAATGTAAATACTAACTTCTCTATTACTAATTTCCTATCTCTAATTTACCAATCTGTTTATGATAGAGGTACTTGTTAACTTAAATAAACTTGTTTCTTTGGGTATATATAAAAATGTAAACATAAAATAATAATAAATGTTAAGTAAGATTAGCAATAATTATATATATTAAAGGACAAAAAGAGGAAAAAGAAAAAGAAAAAGAAAAGGAAAAAACACATAATAATTGATATTAAAAAAAAAAAAAAAAAAAAAAAAAAAAAAATGATACAATATTTAGTATACAATATTAGTCAGTAACATTCTAATATTTGTACATTGTTAATAATTTATAACTCAAACGCTGTCTCCTAAATATAAGAATAAGTTTTATTTAGATAATTATGTTCCAAAACTCTGTCTTCTGGCACATTAATGTGGTGAGGGGCGGGTGTAGTACATAGCGCCCGCCCCCCACTTACACAAATATCTCCATTTTATAAATTAAAAAAAAAAAAAAAAAAAAAAAAAAAAAAAAACCTAACCTAACCTAACCTAACCTTTTTTTTTTTTTTTTTTTTTTTTTGACCCAGGAAAACCTTTTATAGGTACCACCGGCCCGGGGGGACCGATGGTTATGTGGGACTCCCCGCCTTGACAAAGGCGGTATACCCTAACTAAAAACCTGGGGTGTTCCTACTCTCCGCTTAAGGGAGAAGTCAAGGGATCGCTTGGCGCCTCCTCGACTTCTCTGCGGTTGCCCGCTTGGGCTCTACTCGGGGGGTGTCAGCCTCACCCCCCCTTTACTCCGCTTAAGGCACCTCGGAACACAGGACGAGGTGCCTTACAGCTCGGGACCTCTCAGGTCAGGCAACAGATCCCCCGATCTGTTGCCCGAAGGTCCCCATCAAGGTAACATACGGCTGGCAAAAGCCAGCTGTCTGCGACCCGTTCTTCGGCGGCGTATGGGATCCGAGAGGACATCATCCTCTCGGTCCCTCTCTGCCATCTCCTTCTGTTTAATTACGGCCTCCGCGAAGGCGGCAACTGCCCTCCACTTTGTCTCGCACTCAGCCATACCTCTCAATATGGCTGAGAGCGAGAGATCTGCTCCAATTATGGCAACCATTTCGGCTCGTGGCACTTCCCAGGCTGGACACTCGGCACGGGTGTGCTGCGCCGTGTCTTCCAACGCCCCGCAGTGGTGGCATTCCATCGTCGGCTCACGACGCGCAACACGGCACAGATACCTCCCGAAGCAGCCATGCCCCGAGAGGATCTGCGCCAAGCGGAACGTGGGAGCACCGTGCCGACGGTCGACCCATTCTTGAAGAACGGGCCGAAAGGCAGCCACTACATCATGGCTAGCAGCCGGTGACTCCATTCGCTCGGTCCAATTTCTGAACAGATCTTCGCGACCCTGCTCTCTCCAGTGCTGTATTTCTTCGGGCATTGGCCATCCACCATCCTTTTTTACTCCCACGCTGCGCCAATAGACCACTGCTAGAACCTCAGCTTCGAGGTCCCACGGCGGCGTGCTAGCCAGCAGACACGCCGCCTCGAAGGAGACGGTGTGGTATGCTCGGGCTGCCCTTATCGCGATGACCCGCTGCGGACGTCGCAGTAGGGTCTGGGTCGGTGCGTTCAGGGCATTTGCCCATATGGGTGCCCCATAAAGCGCCTTTGAGCGTAGCACACCGGCATAAAGGCGACGGCACGCCACACTTGGCCCCCCTATATTTGGGAGCAAACTCCCGAGCACTCCAGCAAAGGCGATTAGCTTAGGAGCCAGTCGCCGGAAGTGCTCCTCGAATCTCCATCGGCCATCGAGGACAAGGCCTAGATACCGCATCGTCGACTCGATGGCGATGGAGGTTCCGCCCACCACAACGCTTAGCCCTACCGGAGGAGTATTCCAGGGCCCGTGAAAGATAAGGGCCTCGGAATTTAGCCCGGCTGGTACATCACTGCCCCACCTCCTGGAACGCATCTGAAACAGAAAAACACTGAAAATTAGAAAAAATAAAGACTACCTACAAATTGTTATAATTTAGCCAGGCGCGTCGCGTTTCTCTGCATAGCAACGTGAGCTACCTAAGTTATTTGATATTTTTAATTTTGATTTAACAGACAGATTGTCGCGTGCGATACATCAAAATTTTAGTATAGTGTTTGCGAGTCTATTGACCGTAGAACTAGCTACATACAATTTGAAAAAATTTGACATTTCTGCCAAAACTTTTTGGTACCTACTTGTTCGTTTTTCTCGCTCATTTTGACAGATTTTCAGTTTCTGATTGTTGGAAAAGCTGCGGTTAGGACACTAGTTTGTTGCCTGTGTGGAACATTTTTCGTCTTCTATAGCAAAAAGTTAAGTTTTTAACTGATTAGCGTTTGAAAGCGAACTTTTTGACTCAGGTATACGGCTATCTTCGATTCTGTTGACAGCTACTTAAGGTGGACATAGCCGTGCGATACACCATTAGAAGCGGCCTGCGAAGCCCTACACATAGGACTAGCACCAGGGTTCACTCGTCATACAGAAACTTAGAAAAAGTGGTATTTCTACTAACTTTGCCACCGTTTTAGCGATAAAACACTCGTTTTTTCGCTAAAACTTATCGCCACTGCGCATAGCCCGGCTGGTACATCACTGCCCCACCTCCTGGAACGCATCTGAAACAGAAAAACACTGAAAATTAGAAAAAAATCCTGCCGCCCACCCTGTTGTCAGTCACTAAGGTTAGAAAAGTCGCTTTTTGGGGCCTGGGCGACCTTAGAACTGTTATAACTCTGGAACTAGGGCACTTTTTTGGACCCGGTTTTCGGCAACGGACTTGTTACCGGACCAGCTACCTTCTAGCAATCTTTGACAGGCTGTATCAACAACCAATTTAATTTTGACTTTTTGAAATCTATCTTTTTGATAAATTAACAAATTTTGGTAATTACCTCGGCACATACCTTCTGTAGGTTGCTGACACTTGTTGACCGAAGACATCCGGACACCTGGAACATAAATAACAATTAGAATAGGAAAGGTTTTCTCGTTTTATTGGGATAACTTTTATTTTAGTTTTAAATTTTTTACAACTTTTACAAACCTTTATTAGTTAAGTAAGTAGTGCTTTTTACATAGGTTTTGACTGCATACTCTCCTGTAATTGACCCTTTGACCTTGTAATGTTCGGCCTGCGAACGCCAGCGAAGAAAATGAACGTGACGGTGGACATAGAGACCGCATCACCGGCTGAGACGCAGGATGCCGGAGGAAACGGCAGCTACGGGATACGAACGCCCGTCAAAAAGCCCACCGTCAATCTAATAGACTTAGTCTCCCTGGCATCCCCACCCCGAATTGGACAGGCAGGACCCTCCAGACAGGGGGACGATTTGGCGCAGACGTCAAATGTCAGGCGAAGTGTGGGGGAATGGGAGTTAGTAAAGAAAAAGAGGTCGAACCCTCAGCAGTTGAAAACTCCCACCCCACCGCGAAAAACTGCCGCAAAAGCCGCTTCCAGGCCGATACCTGTGGCCACATCCTCGCAAGAGGGCAGACCGATGGGACGCAGACCACCGGTAGAGACCACGGGAAGTCCGCCGATACCGGAAAGGTTTCCAAACAAAACCGCAGAGGCAAAGGCCTGCTTAACCAAGGTGATCACCAACCTCGACAACTCGAGGAACCTAAAGACCGACATAAAAAACAAACGTCACTCAAGCGGCAAAACGGCTCTTCGAGCTGGTCAAGGAAGCTGAAGCAAAGGCAGGAAAAATCATAGAGATAAATCCTGCCAATAGCAGCAACCCTCCGCCTTCCATTCCTTCTGCCACCAGATCGGACCCTGAGGTAGAACTGATCAGGAGATTGGAAGAGCATAGTAAGCTAATAAGAGATAGCAATGAAAGGATGGAGGACCTGAAGGAGGCAATGAGCAGACAACAAAAGACCTTGGAGGGGATCACTTACGCGGGTGTGACAGCTGGTCCCGCGAAGAGACTACCCATCCCTCAGACCGCGCTACACTCGGTAGTGATTTCCTCCAAGGATGAAACAGAAACGGGGGACGAGGTCCTTAACAGGGTCAGAGAAGCCGTGAACGCTAAGGATGGGTGGATCAAAGTCGACCGAGTGAGGAAGGCTAAGGACAGGAAAATCATAGTGGGTTGTGCATCTGAAGAGGAAAGGCAAAAAGTGAAGGAAAGGCTGAAGAAAGCGGAGTCGCACCTCCATGTCGAGGAAGTCAAAAACAAGGACCCTCTTCTGATCCTCAGGGACGTACTTCAGTTCAACAGCGACGAAGACGTCCTGAACGCCCTGAGGACTCAGAATGGATTTATATTCCAAGGCCTCGACATGGAGGATAACAGAGTGGAGATCCGATACAGGAAAAAGACTAGAAACCAGCATACCTGCCACATTGTGCTGAGGGTCTCCCCGAGGGTGTGGAACCGGATGATGGATGCAGAAGACGTCCGTATCGACCTCCAACGGATAAAGATCGCAGACCAGTCACCCCTCGTGCAGTGCTCGTTGTGCCTGGGATACGGGCATGGCAGACGCTACTGCAAGGAGTCCGTCGAAAAGTGCAGCCACTGTGGTGGTCCGCACATGAAGGCTGACTGCGCGGACTGGCTCGCCGGAGCGGCCCCATCGTGCTGCAACTGCAGGCATGCGAAACTGGATGCGACAGAGCACAACGCCTTTAGCCAGGAGTGCCCAATTAGGCGAAAGTGGGATGCCCTTGCAAGAGCTACCGTAGCGTACTGCTAAGGGCGTCAACACGGCAAACTCCACCAGCAACAACAAAAAAGCCTACTTAGTGGCCCAGGCAAATCTTCAGAGAAAAGAGCTAGCAACTTATGAGCTGATGATAAAAGCAGGAGAAAGAAAAATTACCTTGGCGCTGCTCCAGGAGCCGTACGTGGGTGGGGCTAGAAGTATGAAGAGCTACAGAGGGGCCAGGATCTACCAGTGCACTGAACAAGGAGAAGGGAACGTCAAAGCAGCAATAGCTGTCTTTGATCAAGAAATTGACGTTCTGCAATACCCGAAACTCACCACAAACAACATCGTAGTGGTGAGGATCCGCACCAGTGCCTGGGAAATCACAGCAGTCTCTTATTACTTCGAGCCAGACCAGCCCATAGAACCGTACCTGGAGCAGCTCAAGAGAATAGAAGAAGAGCTAGGGCCCACTAAACTTATAATGGGAGGCGACACTAACGCGAAGAGTCCTTGGTGGGGGAGTAAAGTAGTAGACAGCAGGGGAGAAGATATGGCTGGGGCTTTGGAGGATATGAGCTTGCACATACTCAACGAGGGCAACACTCCTACTTTTGATACAGTTAGGGGAAATCAGGTGTACACTAGCCATGTTGATGTGACGGCCTGCACTGAGGATCTGCTCAGTCTGGTGGAAGACTGGAGAGTTGAAGAAGACCTGGTGAGTTCGGACCACAACGGCATTACTTTCAAAATTAACCTAGTAAAATCAATAGGCACAAATGTAGAAAGAACAACTAGAATATACAACACAAAAAAGGCAAATTGGAGCCAGTTTCTTGAGAAACTGGACCAATTTAAATTAGAACAAAATATCACTAAAGCAGAAATAGAAAAAATTAATAATAAAGAAGAATTAGAAGCAACAGTAGTAAAATATATGAACATAGTTAAGCAAGCATGCAAAGAAGTAATACCTATAAAGAAAAAACATGAAAAACTTACCTCGCCGTGGTGGTCCGAAGAACTCGCGAGCATGAAGAAGATGGTCACCACTATGAGGCGTAGAATCCGATGTGCAGCGCCGATCCGTAAAGCTAAGGTCATCCAGGAGTACCTGCAAGAAAAAGAAAAGTATGAGAGTGAAGCCAAGAAAGCCCAGATAAGGAGTTGGAAGGGGTTTTGTGAAAAGCAAGATAGGGAGGGACTCTGGGAAGGGATTTATAGGGTCATAGGAAGAACTACAAAACGACAGGAGGACCTGCCTTTGGAACAGAATGGACGCACATTAGACCCCAAAGAGTCCGTCAGACTGTTGGCCGAGACCTTCTACCCAGAGGACACGGAATTAGGAGAAAGCGAAACTCACAGACAAACCAGAGCATTAGCTAACCAAGTAAACGGCTGGAGTCATGATGAGAAACATGACCCACCGTTTACCAAGGAAGAGCTACGGGCAGCGACAGAGAGCTTCAATCCTAAAAAAGCCCCGGGTCTGGATGGGTTCACGGCTGACATCTGTCGCCGTGTCGTCTTCTGCGATCTCGAATTAAACCTGACCATGATGAACAAATGCCTGGAACAAAATCACTTTCCTGACATCTGGAAGGAGGCCATGGTGATAGTGCTCAGAAAGCCGGGAAAGGACACTTACACCAACCCCAAGTCCTATAGACCCATAGGCCTTCTTCCAGTGATGGGAAAGATCTTGGAGAAGATACTTGTAAGGCGGCTAAAATGGCATTTACTCCCCAGGATGAGTCCTCGCCAATACGGTTTTATGCCCCAGAAGAGCACCGAACACTCCCTCTATGACCTGATGAATCACATTCGCAGAAAGTTATATGAGAAAAAACTCATCACGATGATATCACTGGACATAGAGGGAGCCTTCGATAGCGCATGGTGGCCCGCTATCAAAGCCCGGTTGGCCGAGGAGGAATGCCCTGTCAATATAAGGAGGCTAGTCGACAGCTACTTACAGAACAGGCAGGTCAGGGTGAGGTACGCGGGGGAGGAACACCTAAAGAGTACTAATAAGGGATGTGTACAAGGTTCCATTGGTGGTCCAATTTTCTGGAATCTTGTTCTGGACCCTCTTCTAAAAGAACTCGGTGCAAGAGGCGATTACTGTCAGGCCTTTGCAGATGACGTGGTGTTGATCTTCGATGGAGATTCAGCCCTGGATGTTCAGAGACGTGCAAATACCGCCCTCGCCCATGTGCAGGAGTGGGGTGTCAATAACAAACTTAAATTTGCTCCACACAAAACAAAAGCTATGCTTATCACTAGGAAGCTAAAATATGACACACCACTGCTGCGGATGGGCGGGGTAGACATAAGCATGTCTCCTGAAATAAAGCTCCTAGGCTTGACAATTGACCAAAAGCTCACTTTCAACACTCACGTCGCAGAAGTCTCCAGGAAAGCCTTAAACATCTTTAAGAAGCTGTCCAGGGCGGCGAAGGTCAGTTGGGGACTCCACCCGGAAATCATTCGTACTATCTACACGGCCGCGGTGGAGCCCGTAGTGACTTACGCAGCGAGTGCATGGGCACAGGCTGCCGACAAACTAGGGGTGCAGCGAAAACTAAACGCAGTGCAGAGAGGTTTCGCTCAAAAACTGTGTAAGGCATACCGCACAGTCTCCCTGAACTCGGCACTGGTGCTGGCCGGAATACTACCACTCGACCTTAGAATAAAGGAGGCAGCCGCCCTTTACGAAGCTAAACGAGGGGTACCCCGACCAGCACTAGTGGACAGAGAGGTCGAGCGCGTAGTGCCGTATGCCAAGATGGAGCATCCGGCAGAACATATGTGCCTCGAGTTCATGAGCCTGATAGACCAACAACAAGTGGATGACCACAATACGCAAGCAGTCCGCATATTCACTGATGGTAGCAAAATTGATGGTGAGGTTGGAGCAGCGCTATCCTTTTGGGATGACGCAGCTGAAACCAAAGCCATCAAACTGAAGCTACCATCATACTGCACGGTCTATCAGGCGGAACTCTTGGCCATAAGCAAGGCCACAAGGATGATCCTCAAGCGCACAGAAAGCACCTTTGGTCTGTACAGTGACTCGAGGTCGTCCCTAGAGACCATCGTTAACCCAAGTTCTCCCCACCCCTTGGCAGTAGAAGCCAGGAAGAACATCAAAGAGGCCAAACTCCAGAATAAGGTGGTAACCCTATTCTGGATCAGAGCACATGCGGGGCTGGAGGGGAACGAGCGTGCTGACCAGCTGGCCAAGGAGGCGGCGCACTCTATTAAAAGAAAGCCGGACTATGACATGTGCCCGGTCTCATTCGTCAAGCGACAAATCCGTATGGAGTCGCTTGACGAATGGAACACAAGGTACATGTCAGGGCAAACAGCAGCAGTCACAAAAATGTTTTTCCCAAACGCCATCGAAGCCTACAAACTAGTAAGGAAACTGGAGCCTACTGGTGTTGTAACACAAATAATGACGGGGCACGGTGGATTCTCCGAATACCTGAATCGGTTCAAGCGTAAAGAGAGTCCATCGTGCGTATGCGAACCTGGGAAAGACGAGACAGTGGCCCACATTCTGCTGGAGTGCCCCGCGTACGGACCTGAGAGGCATGCAATAGAACAGGAGATTAATGAACAACTGACTCAGGATAATATACAACACATAATGAAGGACAAACACAACCGTCCAAAATTTCTAAAATACTGTACAAATTTAACAAACAAAGTAATGTTAAGAAACAAATAGCATAAGCAAAATATGATGAATATATATAATAAATTATATATATAAGCATAATAAAATAAACTAGCCTTTAAATGAGGAAAATAAGCATACGTATATTTACATTTAATATATCGTGTTAGATTTAAGATAGTAGAATGAATAAGATAAAAAACAAAAACCCCATAAAAAGAATGAATAGTGTTATAAGAGCGTAGAAAATAGAAATAAGATATAAGATAAGATTGAAAGTACTGTATAAATTACATTGTACAACCCCCCACCCTAACTTTAAGACTTTAAGATTGAAATAGAAAAATAAGATAATATGCAAACAAAGCCTCTGAAGATGAAAATCAGAGCCACTCTAGAAGAAAAAAAAAAAAAAAAAAAAAAAACCTAACCTAACCTAACCTAACCTAACCTAACCTAACCTAACCTAACCTAAAAAAAAAAAAAAAAAAAAAAACCTTAATAAGGTCATGGACCAAGTGGTCTATGGTGAATGCGTAAAAAAAAAAAAAAAAAAAAAAAAAACGTAACCTAACCTAACCTAGCGTCAAAGGAATGAGAAAAAAAAAACCTTACCTAACCAGATTTCGTCAAAGGAACGAGAATTAAAAAAAAAAACTTACCTAACCTAATCTAGCTCAACTCAAGCTCGGACACGAAACCACAATAAAAACTAAAAAACACATGAAAAGTCTGGGATTTTACTCCCTGAATATTACAAAAAAAATATTTTTTAATAATTAAGGGACTGCAATAATAATAGTTGCTGAAGTAACTTCCAACAGACCAACCTAACCTAACCTTACATCTAACATTATGGCATCCGGTACGAGGCAACAAGTAGGAAAAAAAAAAAACTTAACCTAAACCTAAACTAATAATTTTTTTTAGTTTACGCTGGGGACATTCCCGGGGTCCGATCTCCAGCATTCCCACTAAAAAATAAAAAATAAAAAATAAAAAAAAGCCACGACGGGCACACCTTGAGGGTGTGCTGCGCCGTATCCTCCGCCGCGCCACAATCTTCGCACGAAGGAGCTTCTTCCCTTCCGATCTGGTGCAGGTACTTTCCAAAGCATCCGTGCCCGGATAGCACCTGCACCAGACGGAACGAGGTTGAGTGTGAGTCCGCCGGGTTGTCCTCTTTTCGGAGGAGGCACAACCTAACAAGAATTCGGGAACCTCCCAGACGCAAAACACGCGCAACCTAACCCTAACCTAACTTTTTTTTTTATGCTTATGCATAGTTTCTATCGTGGGAACCGAATCCAGAAATTCCGCGAAAAAGCCTAACACCCCCAATGACGTTATTTCAATGACGTGTAAGTAACAGTTTTGGAGTAGCCATACGTAACAAAGTTCAAGTCAGTGCTTAAAAGACTTTGTTCCGTTCTTTAGGGAGATTTGCACATGACTACCTTCATGTGCAAATCTCCCTAAAGAACCGATTTATTAAAAAACAAAAAATACTGCATTCAAATAATTATAATTGCATAAGTTGATAAAAAATGCTATGCAATAGCTTTACCGCGGCAGTCTCCGAGTACCACACGTTTTTTTTTTTTGTTACCCAGGAAAACCTTTTATAGGTACCACCGGCCCAGGGGACCGATGGTTATGTGGGTTTCCCCGCCTTGACAAAGGTGGTATACCCTAACTAAAAACCTGGGGTGTTCCGACTTTATAGCCAACTCTACTTACAAGTAGAACAAACTAGCCTTTTATGTGAAAACAAACACAAAAAAAAAACAAATACAATTCTTACTAACATACGTTTTGGCTTCCACTGATGTGACGAATATCTGTGCTAAATTCACTGATACAAATGCAATAAAATACAAAATCTTTATTTCAAACAATATTACATGACAGTAACTTAGTGTAGTACCACTGTTTCCTGCGTTAATTTACACTGTGTTGCAGAAAAACGGGTAGTAGCTGTCCTAAAATTAGTCGACTTAATAACACAAGGAATAGATTATTTAAACAAAGAGTCCTGAACCTAATACTCTACCAACTGTAATAATATATAGCCTTATGAATGAAGACATGCATGAATTTTAATTTAAACCTATAGGTATACGAACGAACATAGTAGGTATGGGAAATAAAATAAAATAAAAACAAAAATTAAATACCTACTCATACAGTGATGAACTACTGATGAAGATAAGCTGTCTGGCACGTCGTGGTGTTTCGGATGCTGATGGTAGCTTCTGTAGCTGTGTGATTACAAATAAAAGGCAATCACTGTAGATTCACGTGTAGATTCATCTGGGCTGGCAACCAGTAGATCATCGTTGAACGCGTCGACGAAATTGAGTCCATGTACCTCGTGGATGAAACGTTGGAACGTTTGGCCTGCATTTTTGAGTCCTGGAGTCATCCTTGGAAACTCAAAAAGCCCCATAGGAGTAATGATGGCTGACTTCTCGATGTCTTCGTTGCGTATTTTGATTTGTTGGTAAGCTCGGTTGAGATCGATGGTACGTAAAATCCTTGATCCTGGTAGTCGTCTGTACCAGACGACTAAAGGATCAAGGATTTTACGTACCAGCTTTTGAAAAAGACTATCCTCAGTTAGTCTCCGCATACCATCTCCGCATACAAGTTCGAGCATTCGATATTTTGATTGTATAAACGATTTCAATTCTTTCCAGGTAGGTAGCGATTCGGATTCTTCCTTGTATGCAGTCTCTTTCCAGTCTTTATGGGACTCAGGTCCAATTTCTGCACGACCAAAAATATGATTAGAGCATCACATGAGTCGATAAGTATTTTCTAAAATTTGCAAGTTATTTAAACAGTCTATGGAGACGTCTGGAAGATTCTTGAATGTAAACCTTTTTGTGGTTGAATAATTTGTTCAAGACTGAGTTGATCATTAATCTTTTGTGTCCATAATCCCGTGGCTTGAGAGTATTCCATGCTTGTTCATAATTTTGTTGTGCTATCTGGATGTGTTTCAACAATGTTTGAGCTTCTCCAACAACACTCGTCTTCAAATAATGCAATTTCAAAAATTGCACAAAAAAAATTGCACTTTGTGATCTGGAATAATCAAATTTAAAGTCGGTTAGCATCCGGAATGCTCCCACCCAAACGTTAGTAATCCAGAATTATCTAGAATACTCAAATATACCCATGCAAACGGTTCTGAATTCTAGATTTGGACAAAATGTTCTAGAAAATAGTGCTCCTAAACGTTATAGAATGTTCTTTCATCATCATCATCAATTGATATCAGTCCACTGCTGGACGTAGGTTCACCTTGAGTAACATAGGCTATATTTAAGTGTTTAAAAAATGAATGTCCACCCGTGCGAAGCCGGGACAGGCAGCTAGTTATATATAATTATAATATCATCCCGCTCCATTAGAGCCGAGTCCCATTAAACTTTGATAAGCCGATTTTCTTGGCTTGTGGTCAGTGTTATCACAGTAAATCTTTGTTTTATCTGGTATTGGGTGTAGGGAAGGTTAGAGTGTTCCTTCTGACCTCTCACCTCCCGAGGAACAACATTTTGCTTGTGACGAGGGAAGACCTATGACAAGTAAGTTATTTACCGTGAACTTCGGTGACCTGTAAATACCTTCCCTGTTCAGTCGACAGCGGTGGACCAATACCGACAAAATATATTTTGTCAAACCTTTAGAGTAAATATCTAGTTTTATTCAATAATAAACTTGTTATCATTATGTGTTATACTTTGCTATAAACAATTACTTATAACCTATATTGATTTCATGTGCTTGATTTATAGTTTGTATAAAGAATTTCATGTGCATTTGTTTTGTTCATTAAACAAACAATTACCGAGTTAAATAACGAATTTCATTCATTATTCTTAATAATTCCCAAGTTCACCCAACTAGGCAGGAAACAAACAAAAGCTATAATCTTTTACATTTAGTATCACTCTGATAGACTAGGACATTATTACTAAAGAGCAGCCTAGGTCTTTAGACACAGGATATTGTTGAGTCGTAAGTATGAGTTATCATTCGTTTGCCAAATCAATCATCATTCATCATCATCAGCATGTAGCAGGAGGAGGATCTATCTTGGAGCAGAGGGGGGGCCGTCTCAGTGATTTGCTTTGTTTTCATGCACCAATGTAAAAAACATGTCCTGGAATGTGGACCATTCCTCATAATTCCCACTAAACTTTGGTAGTTCCCCAATGTATGTATATTTGGTCGTTTGGTAGTTTGGTAATCCTCGGCAGCCTCACGAGTTGGTCCTGGTTACTACTTGTATGCATTTCCTGCGATGAAGAGATCCCGGTTGCAGGTACAAATGGTGGTGGGCTGAACGAAGCCACTATGTCACGTAGTTCCGCCAGCAAACATAAGTACAAGTCCTCGTATACATAATAGTATATTTCATTACAAGTGCGGAAAAGCTGTCATTGCAAAGAGTTCCGACAAATGTCTACCCGAGCCGAAGGCGAGGGTTGACAGTCGGAACAAGTTGCAATGACGGTTCCGCACGTGTACTGAACGACTATTTTTAATACAGATGCGAAAAAATGAAGCAATTTAATAAAATAATAAAATACCATTTGCTTTTTTCTCTTCTCTCCACGCAATAAGTTCGTCGTATGTATGCATGTAGCGACTTTTTGACTTTTCCGGTAAAATGTTCTCCGAAGCATTTTGTGCAATTATACTGAGTTTCGGTGGTGTTCATTCAAAAAAACTAGGGTCGAAATTACTCATTTTGTGCAACAAACAAATAAACTCGCAAAGAATATTTCTGAAAAATGGCGCCAACCGTAGAAATTTTTTTTTCTTTTGCTCTTTTCGAAGCAGGCTATAGTACCAAGACCATACCGCCTAGTCTTACGTTTTGTTTTTTCCCTTGAGTTGGGTTTTTTAAAATTTACGTCTTTCGTAATTTTTCTCTAGGTGAAATTTATATCAATAATTGAGCCAACCGTAGAATAAAAGCAGAGATTTATTTTTCTTCACCCATTCTGGAAGGCAAAGGGAACTATACCCATACAGCCAAGTCTTCAGTAGATTTTTTTATTGATATGAATTGAAAATGAAATTTAATGAGATGAAATGAAATGAAACCTAACATAATTCATTCAATCAAATCATTAAATCTGTTATTGAAACAAATTAGTAGCTTCTTTTTAGAAATAATACGTATTTGCACGAATCATAAAATCTTCGATGATTTTTTTTACTAAAAACTTCATGGTTGGTATTTCTTTTTAGACATTATTTTGACAGTTGGGAAAGAAAAAACACTAGTGCGGGAATGGTAAAAAAAAGCACGCGTGTGTAATAGCCCACATCCCGAACGCTATACGTCCCTGCAATACGCCACTTTTTGAGCAACTGTATTAAAAAAGTCTTTGTTTACAAACTAAGGCATTAACATGCGTTGTTCTTTCGTTGTTATTCTAGCTAAATCATGATGCGTCGACTTAAATGTTAGCCAGTATTCTTCTATGACTTTCGATTCTTGTTTCTACATAACCATTTATTGTCAATCTTGATTTAGGACATTTCTTTGGATTAACTTGTGTTTTTTGTAAAAGTGCCGCCTATCTTCCAATAGATTGATCAATTCCTGCGTAGAAGTCATCTTTAGCGCGAATTTATAAATGCTTATCCTTATCGCTGCTTAGGAATGCGGCGTCTATTGTTCTCGTAGGCCGGCCGAAGCTCCGTAGCTCGATTGCGACCATAATGTTGATGTGCCTAAGGTTCAGTTTAGCTTGCGGGATATTATGTTGAAGAAAACCACTGTTACGTGCACACTTTGTGAAGTTTATTTGCGACTGGCCTACCTACCTTCGGTCACCTGTTTATAACGGAGAGAAAAAACATTTTAACCTACTTATTGACACAACAACAACATTTAGCTACATCATGGTTGAGGACTACACCTGTCCGCTTTGCACAGTTGAAGGTGACATTTATCTCTATGAATATGGTGGAGTTAGTCTAGCTTTGCTACAGGGCGCTCCACATTCTCACGAGAATCTCGCGAGAACGCGAGAAAACCGCGAGAACGCGAGAGTGGAGCCTTGCTTCTCGCCTGTTTCTCGCGGTATTTCTCGCGAGAATTTGGAGCACCCTTAAGGCCTGCGCACACCTAGTTCGCTGGCGGTAGCGATCAGTGAAACGCTGTCAAATCTCAAATCTGACAGCGATATTTGACAGCGTTTCACTGATCGCTACCGCCAGCAAACTAGGTGTGCGTAGGCCTTTACTGTACCAAAACAAAATGATATTACAATTGCTTATCAATTGTCATAACGAAACGACAGTTAACTCCACCCACCGTGTATTCGATTGATGGACAGCGCAATTTCGATAATTATGCCAGCCTAATGATTAATAAACAAATGATGGATTGGGTTCTTGAATAACGGCAGTCAATATTAGTAATCCCGACCGACCTGTCCTACTCGTGCACTCGCTAGCGGTCAGGTTGGTTTGCTGAATATGCGCAGGTCATAGGGTCACAGCAGCTGTACATAACATAGCATGAGTCTCCCTCTCAAACCCGAGAGGGTAGCGTCCATCGCCACCGCCAGCAGCACCGCCCGCACCAGCGCCAGCGCCGCGGCCGGCGCCAGCAGCACCGCCCGCACCAGCGCCAGCGCCGCGGCCGGCGCCAGCGTGCTGCTGCACCTGCGCGTGCTGCGCGCCGTCGGCTTCTGTCGCCTGGCGCCCCCCGCGCCCCCCGCACCCCTCGCAGCCCCCGCTACTCTCCGCCGCCGCCTGCACTCCGCGTACCATGCGTTCGCCCTGTGCGCCACCTCCACCTACGTGCTGCTGCAGCTCATATACGCGTATCAGGTGCAGATGACCGAATCTAATTCATAGTTCGATTGAAATTGTTAAATTTACTGTGAAATATCGACCCAGCACCTTCCGCGTTCCGCAGGAGAAGGGTGACATGGACAAGCTATCGGGCGTGCTGTTCGTGCTGCTGTGCCACAGCACGTGCGTCAGCAAGCAGCTCGCCTTCCGCGCGCACGCCGACACCATCGACGCCCTCGTCGCTGGCCTCGACGGTCAGTGCGCACGCGAGGGAGCGACGTCACGTCACAGGGAGGGCTGACCCGCACGACGCTTCATGTTGCAGAGCCTTCGTTCAACTCCGGCGGGGAGGAGGCGAGGCGGCGCCGCGCGGCCGCGACCCGCAGCGCGGCGCGCCTGCTGTGCGCGTACGCGGGCTGTGCGCTGGCGACGTGCGTGCTGTGGGCCGCCTTCGCGCTGGCGGACCGAGTGCGCGGCCGCCGCGTCGAGCTTCCCTTCTGGGTCGGCTTCCGCTACGAGTCTCCGCTCGCGTGAGTGCCGCCCCCCCCGCACGCGCCACGCCGCCCCCGCGCCGGGGGGGCTCCGATGGCGATGGTGACCGCTGGTTGCAGGTTCGCGGCGGTGCTCGCGTATTCGCTGTACTCGACGTCGCTGGTGGCGGTCGGCAACACCACGATGGATGCCTTCGCGGTGACGGTGCTGCACCAGTGCCACACGCAGCTCGCCAACCTGAGGCAAGTGTTCCACCCTACTCGTGCGAGTCGTAACGATAAGCTCCAATTCGATCTGATGCATGACGTTTATTTCCAGAGAGGCGTTTGAAAGTCTACCGATGCGAGCCAGGTCATCGGCTCAAAAATCTGGCCGAAGTTTTGAAACGGTATTCCATGAATCGTTCGTGAACTGCCTCGTTCACTACAAAAACATCATCGAGTAAGTCGATTCACATCGTAAAGTTACAGTTATCGTTCTAACTAAAGCCTTGCAAACATCTAGTTCCCTTGAGGTGGTGCTTAGTGTATCGTTGCCAAAGTTTGCGGCAGGGCAAACGTTCCAACAAAACGTTTGCTACGGTTCCAAACGAAGTTCGGTTGTGCTCGGTAAAGGCACGGACCCACCGCTGCTACGGAGAAGCTAAACACGTGTATTGAGCTTCGCTTTGTAAGAAAATGTATGTGGTTGTTTCCACTGTAACCCATGGAGAGGCTACGCACGTATTGACGTCATTGACTTACGCATGGTTTGCTCGAATAGACGATTACATAGCTCAATACTGTCAACGTGGGTAGATATACGTTTCCACTGGAATACACGAGTGTGACCCACGACTACGTACAAAACGCTTATCGCAGCGCAGTTCGTCCGTGGATTGCGTGTTAATGAATTCAGTGAAGCTCGTGAAATAATTAGTTTAACTCTTTGCCTTTTGCGACGGAATTTCTTGTTGCGTAATGTTAAGGAGCAGTACCCAAAGTCCCAGTGCATTTACAACATTTCGTTACCAAATGTTGTTTTCGTTTCGTCTATTTGTCTCTGTCTATTGTATGGAGAAAAGATGAGACAAAAACTCTAACTACGTAACGTATTTTTGCCGTCTCATATTTTCTCCATGCAATAGAGAGAGACAAAAAGGCGAAACGAAAACAACATTTGGTAACG
Source organism: Thera obeliscata (assembly GCA_947578465.1). NCBI lineage: Eukaryota > Metazoa > Arthropoda > Insecta > Lepidoptera > Geometridae > Thera > Thera obeliscata. The sequence goes on from OX387916.1 coordinate 97,811, forward strand.
TAATGTGGTAGCAAAACTTCCACTTCGGGTTCAGGTGTCCTCTCGGGACGATCTTGTGATGCTCCTGAAGCAAAACTCCGATAGGTTTGACTATCATTACCGTTGTTGATTGAGATTCGGTCTAGCATTCAGGGCAACAGGGAAAATATGATGCGGATGTATGCAAAACCTATGCTGAAATAGATCGCCGTCGCCATTGCCATCGCAAATCGCCTAGAGGTGCGCAAGACTTAACGAGCCCCATTCTAATTTGCCGAAGTTAGTTTAGCTACTTGTTGGAATGAGTTGTAATGAGTGGCTGAGTGTAGGTGTACGCTGGTGTTAGTGGTTGTGTGGTTGTGTGTGGTGCAGGAGCGTTGCGCGGCTGGACGCTGCTGCTGCAGTTCCTGGCGGGCGGCTGGATCCTCTGCATGGCCGCCTACAAGCTCGTCGGCGTACGTCCTGCACACTGCACCTACTCCGTGCATGCGTCCTGTAGTACCGCGAGGCTGTACGGGCCTGTAACCCGAGTGTAACGAGCTTGTGTTTGCGCAGTTGAAGGTGCTCAGCATAGAGTTCGCGTCGACGACGCTCTTCATAGTGTGCATCCTCACGGAGCTGCTGCTCTACTGCTACTACGGGAACGAGCTCGCGGTCGAGGTACCCGCACCCCCCGCACCACCCGCACCACCCGCACCACCCACACCACCTTCGTCACCCGCACCACCCGCACCACCCACACCACCCGCACCACCCGCACCACCCGCACTCCCACCCTACCTGCCTGCCTTCCTCCACCTGCACCTCCATCAACTCCAAGACACACTGTCAACTAATACAACTAGCTGATAGAACAATATTTATGGCCCAGAGGCACACTTCTCCTAAAACACAACAAGTCACGCAAACAAGTTGATTTTTGAGGAATACTACCGACTGACTACATAATTCAGAAATGTATGGAGTTTAATAAAACAAAAGTAACACTTTTAATTAAATTAGATAACATAAATTTTAGCAGAAGCATTCGATGCCAAACTTGAAGTGCATGCAATTTACACAGACTTTTTTAAGGCATTTGATCTAGTCAATCATGACCTACTAATTCAAAAACTTGGACATGCCGGGATCTGTGGGTCTCTGTTGCGATGGTGTGATTCCTATCTCCAAAACCGCTCTCAACTAGTAAAAGTACGTGGTTTCAAGTCTCCTGTGAGGGTAGTCCCATCGGGCGTACCCCAAGGCTCACACCTTGGACCTTTATTCTTTCTGGTTTTTGTGTAATTTATATCATCAGTCTGAAAAAGTCCAATACTGCGTGTTTTTACCAACTATGTTTCAAATTGGATGTCACCTGCCAAGAGGAGGGCGTTACTGGCTGCGACGCAGTTTAAACTTGTTTGTTTTTTTGCAGAGCTCGCTGGTGAGTGAGTCACTGTACGGCATGGAGTGGACGTCGCTGCGGACGCGCGAGCGTCGCGCGCTGCTAGTCGTGATGACGCGCGCGCAACGTCCACTGCGGCCCGCTGCCGGCCGCGTGCTGCCGCTCACACTGGAGACATACCTCGCGGTGAGTGCTCGCTGTACGGCATGGAGTGGACGTCGCTGCGGACGCGCGAGCGTCGCGCGCTGCTAGTCGTGATGACGCGCGCGCAACGTCCACTGCGGCCCGCTGCCGGCCGCGTGCTGCCGCTCACACTGGAGACATACCTCGCGGTGAGTGCTCGCTGTACGGCATGGAGTGGACGTCGCTGCGGACGCGCGCTGTAGTCCAGTAGCCAGAAGAATATATAAAACTTTAGAATTATCGAAGGTTATGTGGAAAAAACCAAGAAAGCAGAGTTACAGAATTAAATTACGCGATCAAGGATTTGAACTGGGACATTATTGGCTTTAGCGAGATAAGAAGAGCAGATGAAAAAATTGAAGAGCATGAGGATTTCATTTTGTACCACTCAGAAGGAAATAATGGAAGAAACGGAGTTGGGTTTTTAATAAAAAAATCGTTAAAACGCGATATAGTATCCCTAAAGTCATTCTCAGATAGAGTAGCAATCCTGGAAATAAAAACAGTTGGAAATACCATCTGGTCCATTGTCCAGGTTTATGCACCGACGGAAAGCTACAAAGCTGAAGACTTGGATCTCTTTTACCAAACAGTTGAGGAAGCCTTGGACTCTACAAATACAAAGAATTAATAATAATGGGCGATTTTAATGCACAAATAGGAAAAATGAGAAACGGTGAAGAAGGTGTCTTTGGTAAATATTCAACAGGAAAAAGAAGTAAAAATGGTCAAAAATTAATAGACTTTTCTCTGGAAAAAAACCTCAGTATTACCAACAGCTTCTTTAAAAGAAAACCTAATAAGAAATGGACTTGGATGTCGCCTAATGGAAAATATTTAAATGAAATTGATTTCATCTTAACGAACACACCAGCTTCTATACACAACTTTGACATCATCAAGAATTTAAATTTCGAGACGGACCATCGTATGATAAGATGCAAAATAGCAATTTCAAACACACAGAAGAATAGACGTTTTATAAAAAGTAATCACAGACATAGTAAAAACTTACCCAAAATATCAAGAGAAAACGGAATGCTATGGGAGACCAAATTTATACAGTGCCTAAACGAACCACACAATATTCAGAACCAATATAATGCTTTTGAGTCAGAAATTAAGAGCATGATCCAACAACTACCAAAATCGAAGGGAAATAAAGAAAGTCTGTCTGCACACACAAAGGCCCTACTAGAAGAGAGAAAACAGCTTTACAAAGAAAAACGGACCAGACCAACAAAAAGAAAAATATAAATAGGACAAAGAAATAAATAGGAAAATATCAAAGAACAGAAAAATACACCGAGAACAGAAACTTCAAACATACATAAAAAAATTTGGCGCAGTAAAAAAAGCCTACAAAGAGTTAAGAAACAAAAAAGAATGGACAGAGAGCTTGAAAAGTCGAACCGGGATCACAATCACAAAAAGACCGGCTATTATAAACGAAGCCACTAACTTCTATAAAACTTTGTACGCGAATAGAGAAACAAGAACTGTTACGAATAACTGCTACCTAAATCATAACATCACATACTCTGACTCTGTCACACATTCCGGCTCTACCTTACATATCGACTCTACAACTCAAGATATAATAATAAGCGAAATTGATCACACAATTAAATCACAGAAAGCTGATAAAACCCCCGGGGAAGACAACATAACAAACTAAGTTTTGAAATCCTTTTCAGAATCATTACAAGCTCCTCTACAAATTTTATTCAACAGAATGCTCACCGAAGGCTTTACACCTCAACAGTGGTCGGAATCAACTATGATACTACTGCATAAAAAAGGCAACAGAAATGATTTAAACAACTACCGCCCCATCAGTCTCATGTCCAACATGTACAAGATATTTTCGAAAACATTGCTAAACAGGATAACTACAACACTGGATGAGCAGCAACCGAGGGAGCAGGCAGGTTTTAGAAGGAACTACTCAACCATAGATCATATTCATGTGGTGACACAAGTCATAGAAAAAGCCAAAGAGTTCAGAAAAACGATGTATCTGTGTTTTATAGACTACAAAAAGGCTTTTGACTCCCTAAACCACACTGCGATTTGGCAATAGCTTGAACAACAAGGAGTAGAAAAATCATACATTGACCTTTTACGGAACATAATAATATACTCAAATATGAATGCAAAAATTAGATTGGAAAGAGAAGGAACACCATTTCCTATTGAGAGGGGCGTCCGACAAGGGGACCCTCTATCACCGAAAATATTTTCAGCCGTGCTAGAGTCGGTGTTCAGAAACTTAGACTGGGAAGAAAAAGGTATGAAAATAAATGGAGAGTACCTTAGCCATTTACGGTTCGCTGACGATATAGTTGTTTTTGCAGAGAACCCTAACGAACTAGGAAAAATGATAAACGAAGTAGCAATCGAAAGCAAGAAGGTTGGCTTAGAACTAAATACAGCAAAAACGAAAATAATAACAAATGGGCTTGTAGAAAATATATCGGTAGGGAATGAGAACATAGAGTATGTAATGGAATATATATACTTAGGACAAATGGTTTCTTTCGCAAAGTGCACAAGTCATGAAGTTCTAAGAAGAATAGCTATTGCATGGAAAAAATACTGGAGTTTGAAAGAAGTGATGAAAAATAAAGAGATAGATATAAGTATAAAGAAAAAACTCTATGAAGTATCAATCCTTCCAACCTTAACATATGGTTGTCAAAGCTGGTCGCTGAAGAAAGAAGACGAGATCAAGTTAGCCATTTGCCAAAGAAAAATGGAGCTAAACATGTTAGGAATAAGACAAAAAGACAGAATCAAGAACGTGACAAACAGGAAAAAAACTAAATTGAAAGACGTAGTAGAGAAGATCAGATCCCTTAAATGTAAATGGGCAGGACATGTATGTAGGATGGAGAACAGCCGATGGACAAAGCGAGTAACGGAGTGGATACCGAGAGACGAAACAAGAGGTAGAGGTCGACCAGAAAAAAGATGGGAAGACATCTTCAAGGAGAAAGCGGGATCAAACTGGATGTCAAAGGCCAGGAACAGAGAGCTGTGGAAAGAAATGAGGGAGGCCTACGCCAAGGAGGCGACTACTACTCTAAATTAAATTAGAAATATAAGTATAGTATTAAGTAAATAAAAAAAAAATTAAAAAACCTACCTATGTATATAAAAAATAAGAAGTAAAAATTAAGAAGTGTTAAAAATATGTACTATTATAAAATTAGAGTAGGAAGTAGTAGAAATAAAGGCTCATTTTATTTTATTTTATTTTATTTATGTGGAAAAAATATTATTATTATCTCTACTGGACTACTGCTAGTCGTGAGGCTCGCTCCCTCTCTACTCTGCAGGGTTTAGTATAATAAAGTAGGTATTTATGTAACTTATTTGTTTTGTTTCAGATCCTCAAGTCATCTTACAGTTTTTATGCTATGCTGCGACAGACCAAGCAATAAACATTATCAGTAATTAATAAGTATGGGTATTTATTTTACAATAAATGGGGCAATAGTTTACTACTTCATATTTTTGCCTACGCTTTGATTATATTCTCTATAAACAAATGAATAAAGTACTTTTTCAGCGGCCCATCTCGAAAAGGGTATTTTTGCTCTTCGATATCTGATTACAAAAGCCGTTTATCAAATATCGCTGTAATCCCTGACAGTGTTTCCTTGATCGCCATCACCATCGCGCTAAATATGCGCAATGCTTAACACGTACTATTTTCTTTATTTTATTTAGTCATTTCCTCGCTGAGGTGAGAAAGATTTATCACCTCATACTCTTTTGATTCCTTCGCTGACGCTCAGGATTCTATTTTGAAAACCACTTGCTGTTGTGCTCGTGATTCTTTTGAGAATCCTTCGCTTGCCCTTTCATCAAAATTGAGAGCGCTGTTCAAAAGCAACTTTGCACTCTTGTATTTCGGTCTTGTGTCTTGGTATTACAGTGGAGAATCTCTAGATTACCTAATGCCAATTTATTTTTTATTAACTATAACGTAATCTAAGTAAGTGCTTTTTTCAAAAGTGTTGCATGTGACGAGTGAACAGCCCTCCGTCCCCCACAATTATTAATAATATGTATCTCGTCGCTCGGAGGCGGAGCGGAGGAGCCGCTAGTGTGTAATTATCGCGACGTCCTCATTAGCAGCTCATCAGTATTCACGAGGGGCGGAGCGAGGCCCGAGCTCTGATTTAGTATCGACAAGTTATTCAGCCCTCTCACCGGACCACCTATTGTACTAAATGTGAGTCTAATAATGTTTATTATAATCATTTCACTAACAGTTAGTAATATTAATTGAATAATTACTTACTAGCCTCACAGCTCAATTAGAGTAGATCTGCTTTCGGCGTTGCATAAGCCGTGGGATATCATCCCCAAGGAGAACTGACATTTAGTAATGAATATGCAAGTTGGTTCTCAACACGAGTGGGATATTAGTATAGTATCATTATCGTTCCTTCTTACTTGTACGTGTCGTCACATTACCATGCTGAGTATAGTTAACACTCACCAATATATAGAATGTGCACGTCGTACAATGACATCTGTCAAGAACTGGTCATTTTTTCAACATCAGTCTCATCGATAAAGAGACTGCCCGCAGGCAACACTTAAATTTTTCATCCGTTTTTTTTTATTATTAACTTTAGTTTTGGTATCCTTTTCTCTTTTGATTTTGTATGTATTTATTTAGCAAATCCACTGCTTTTTACTTTGAACGATCAGATTTGATTCAACTGTCAAAGGTCGATGACAATGCAATAATATGAAAAAAAAATAAAAAAAAATGAAAAAAATAAAAAAAAACCTCCTTTGAACGATTAGATTTGATTCAAACTTTGCACACCTGTCAAAGGTCGATGACAATGCAATAATATGAAAAAAAAAAAGAAAAAAAAAACTAAAAAGTAAAAAAAAAATTTAGTTTAAAAAACTAAAAAAAAAAACACTTTTATAACTAACGTGCGCCACGCTTTTTGTACAATAATATAAATTTTTCAATTGATTGTTACAGTTTTATTTTTAACTATTTAGTTCAATTAGTTATAAAAGGGTTTTTTTCAGTTTTTTGAACTATAATTTACCTATTTTATGCATGCTGTGTTCTGATGTAGAAGGCCGTACATTCGCCTCGACTGTCTTTTCTAGCCACGTACCATAATATTACTGTACCCATAGTGTAACGCCCAGTTATGAGAACCTAAAAAAAAAAGAAACGTGTTTATAAAAAAGTATTTTAATTATGTTATCGCATTGTATTATTTGTCTAGTCAATAGGAAGGTACGGTCTACGTCAGTCGTGATTATGGTGCTAACCTAAACCGTAAACACTTTGATTATATGCATGTACAGCAAAAGTAAATCATATTATCGGTGATACGTAGAAGGAATTAACTAAGTGAAAAATGTGAAGAGCGTCCGTTCGATCATACATCTGCAGGCAGGTACCCGACGCGACGTCACCCGCCGGCGCCGGCGCGGGCGCGCGCGCCAGCGTGCACGTGCACGAGCTGCAGCTGCGGCGCTGCGGCGTGCTGCGCCCCCCCCGCCCCCCGCACCCCCCGCATCCCCTGCACCCCCTCCATCCCCGCCGGCTGCACCGCGGCGCCGCGCTCGCGCTGCCCGCGCTCTACCTCGCGCAGGAGTGCGTCTACGCCTACCAGGTGAGCACCCTCTCCCTCGACCACCCCCCCACCCCCCCCGCCAGGCGGCAGCGACCAGTGACCTGGCACTTGGTCCGCAGGAGCGCGCCGACATGGACAAGCTGGCGCGCGTGATGTTCCTGTTGCTGTGCCACGTGACGTCGATCGCGAAGCAGCTCGTGTTCTACCGCGAGGCCAGCGCCGCGCGCATCGACGCCCTCCTCGCCGGACTCGACGGTACGTGCGGCGGCGGCGGCGGCGGCGGCGGCGGCGGTGGTGGCGGTGAGCGCGGGGTGACGGGTGGTGGTGTGTCCGCAGAGGCGCTGTACTCGCGGCTGGGCGGCGCGGGCGCGGGCGCGGCGCTGCGGGCGCGCGTGGCGCGGCGCGCGGGCTGGTTCGCGCGGCTGTACGCGGGCGCGGCCGTGCTCACGTGCTCGCTGTGGATCACGTTCCCCGTGCTGGCGCACGCGCGCCGACAGCCCGTTGACTTCCCCTTCTGGGTGCCCTTCGAGTGCAGCGGCTCGCTCAGGTGACTATCTCGCACGATCCACTTATCTATATATAGATATCGAATCTTATCCGATCTTGCAGAAAGCTGCAAGATTGGGTCAGATTCGATGATAGTAAAAACTATACTTTCAAACTGATTTCAAATGGAGATCGGGATGGATGCTCAGTGAAATCGAATCGGAGCCGTGGGTGTAGCGAGGGGGCACGGGGGCGTAGTGCACGGGGGCGTAGTGCACGGGGGCGTAGTGCACGGGGGTGTAGCGGCGGTATGTTGCAGGTTCGTGCTGGTGCTGGGCTACTCGTACTACGTGACGACGTTGGTCGGCATCGCCAACACCACCATGGATGCCTTCATCGCCACCATCCTGCTACAGTGCAAGACGCAACTCACTATCCTAAGGTTCGTATTAGCGGTATTTTCGTATTGGTAGTTTCAATTGGCATTCTATGTAAGCAGGCAGGGGGTACAGGGGGTACGGGGGATACTGGTGGGGTGGTGTTGACAGCCCCTGTACCCCCTGTACAGGGACTGTCCGGGGACTGTCCGGGACTGTCGGGGACTGTCGGGGACTGTCGGGGACTGTACAGGGGGTACAGGGGGTACAGGGGGTACAGGGGCTGTACAGGGGGTGTACAGGGGGTACAGGTGGGGTGGTGTTGCAGGCTGTGCCTGGAGGCGCTGCCGGTGCAGGCGCGCGCACTGGCGTGTAGGCAGGGGGTACAGGGGGTACAGGGGGTGTGGTGTTGCAGGTTGTGCCTGGAGGCGCTGCCGGTGCAGGCGCGCGCGCTGGCGTGTAGGCAGGGGGTACAGGGGGTACAGGGGGTGTGGTGTTGCAGGTTGTGCCTGGAGGCGCTGCCGGTGCAGGCGCGCGCGCTGGCGTGTAGGCAGGGGGTACAGGGGGTACAGGGGGTGTGGTGTTGCAGGTTGTGCCTGGAGGCGCTGCCGGTGCAGGCGCGCGCACTGGCCGCTCGCTCGGGGGAGTGCTACGAGGCGGCGTTCCGCGTTCTGTTCCGAGAGAGCTTGCAGCACTACGATAAGATCGCACGGTCAGATATACTTTCTGCTATTACTGATTGCATAACTTTTTACACTTTGCTCAACCTAGATTTATTTCGTTTTAGTGACATCCTGCTCGTGCAGGAGATATTTGGAACCGCAATTTTGATCCAGTTCGGTATCGGTGGATTTATACTTTGCATGGCAGCTTATAAAATTGTCAGCGTAAGTTGGATGAACTTTTACTGCAGTTCTTTAATCATCTACCGAGGGACATGCAAGTATCCACCTTTTTTGATTCCAGCTAAGTGTTCTAAGCATAGAGTTTGCTTCGATGACGATCTTCATCTGCTGCATCCTCACGGAGCTGTTCCTGTACTGCTACTTCGGGAACGAGGTCACCGTCGAGGTATCTACCACTGTTCTAATAGCTCGAGCGAACACACCTGCCTCTACTTTGTTTTTGTTTAAAATGACGTACTGTCCTCAATGGTTCTTAAAAGTCTCACCTGCTGGCATTGTTTTTTAAGTGTATCGTCTTGACGAATGATGCAATTACGTTGCTGCTTCTTAGCATTTTTCATGTAGCTTGCTGCTAGTTCCTTGTCCGCTGCCGCTGCGTGGCCCTTGGGAGCCGGGCTGGTGACAGCTGCCGTTCTTTAGGTGTCTCAGCACTGTATTGCCCTCCTATTGCTGAATTTGCTAATGCACACGATGTTCTTAATTCAATTTCTGCCAAGTTTTGTTGTTGTTTTGCTGTGTAATGATGTTTTGAATTCATAAATTTGTAGATTGTTTTGTAGAGAATATAATTTACTGACGCACCAAATACTGCTGTCTCACCTACAGATCAATGTTTTGTCCGTGGCAATCCAGACTCCGTAAAACACGTAATCTCTGCTTATATTCTACGGTTGGCGCCATTTTTCAGAAATTTTCTTTGCGAGTTTATTTGTTTGTTGCACAAAATGAGTAATTTCGACCCTAGTTTTTTTGAATTAACAATGGCGCAAGTTACAGGAGTTTTTAACAAATTAAAAAAAGCGGCCAATTGCGAGTCGTACTCTCCCATGAAGAGTTCCGTAGCAGCAAGTAACATAATATAAAAGTTTTTGTAGTGTGTTGTTTTTTAGGGTTCCGTAGCCAAATGGCAAAAACGGAACCTTTATAGATTTGTCATGTCTGTCTAACTGTCCGTCCGTATGTCACAGCCACTTTTCTCCGAAACTATAAGAGCTACACTGATGAAACTTGTTAAGTATTGTTGTATTCTGTAAATCGCATTAAGATTTTCTTACAAACATAGAAACAAAACAATATGGGGGTTCCCAAACTTAGAACTGAAAATAAAAAAAAAAAATTTCATCAAACCCATACGGAATCTATGAATAGGTCTTCAAAAATGATGTTGAGGTTTTTTTATATAGTTTTTTTCTAAACTTAATATTTTTTGCAAGAGACACTTCTAAAATGGTATAATGTTGGTCCCCCCCTTATAACTTCAAAAATAAGCCTTAGATTAACAGTACTAATTACGACGTGGAATAATAAGAAGCAGCTAAGTGCGAGTCCGACTCGCCCATAAAGGGTTCCGTAGCAACAAGTAGCGGTTCTTGTAGTTCGTCGAAAGGAAAATTACGATTTATGACGTATAAAAAAAAACTACTACTAGATCTCGTTCAAACAAAATATCGTTGAAAGTTTGCATAGTAATGAACAACATATTATATTTTTTTTGTGTTTTATCATTCTCTTATTTTAGAAGTTAGAGGGGGGAGGGGGACCAACTTTTTACCACTTTGAAAGTGTCTCTCGCGCAAACTATTCAGTTTAGAAAAAAACGATATGAAAAACCTCAACATCATTTTTGAAGGCCTATTCATAGATGCCCCACACGTATGGGTTTGATGAAAAAAACTTTTTTGAGTTTCAGTTTCAAGTATGGGGACCCCCAAAATTTATAGTTTTTTTTCTATTTTTGTGTAAAAATCTTAATGCGGTTTACAAAATACATCTACTCGCTAAGTTTCATCAGTCTAGCTCTTACGGTTTCGGAGAAAAATGGCTGTGACATACGGATGGACAGACAGACTGTAGGGGGCCAGGTATTATTTTAGGTAATAAAATGCAATTATTTCGACAGACACGTTTACTCCAAACTTGACAGGAGGATGCAAGAGAAACGAACACATAAAAATAACATAGGGTAGGCACGATATAAAAATGATAAAGCGCGCGAAGGTTTAAACTTGAACATGCCCCCGCGCGTTGAAAGCTCGTCTTTCAACGGGAGACATCATCTTCTGGTAGCAGAGGTACAATCTTGCTGAAGCTTCGCCGCACGACGCCGTTTGAGACTCGTATGTCAGCAACACGACATATGCCATCAGTAGGACCAGGATGCACAGCTACGACACGTCCAAGCTTCCATTTTAAGGGAGGAATGCCATCTTCCTTGATTAGGACCAAAGTTCCATTCTGGAGGGAGTACTTGTTACTTCGCCATTTAGTTCGCTGTTGGAGTTCAGCTATGTACTCCTTACTCCACCTTGTCCAAAAATGCTGGCGTAACAGCGCAATGCGCTGGAAGCGTGTCAATATATTGACTGGATCGTCGTGGTAGTTCCTTTCTGGCAGGGCAGTGAGAGGGCGGCCGATGAGAAAATGGCCCGGCGTGAGCGGCGTCAAGTCTTCTGGATCCGACGACAACGGAGAGAGTGGCCGAGAGTTAAGTATCGCCTCGATTTGCACCAACGTAGTAGTAAGCTCCTCGAACGTTAAATTACAATTGCCCAGCACTCTATTTAAATGATATTTTGTCGACTTGACACCAGCCTCCAAGAGTCCTCCGAAATTAGGGCTGTACGCGGGAATGAAATGAAAATTGATGCTGTCTCGAGCGGTCTCAGCAGCCAGAGTGTCACAATTACCTTTTAAAAACTTTGAAATGTCATTATACGCGCCAACAAATGAGGTACCGTTATCTGAAAAAATATGAGTGGGTTTTCCCCTGCGTGATATAAATCTGCGTAATGCTAGTAAGTAGTAATTACTTGTTAAATTACCCACTAACTCCAGGTGTACAGCCTGTAGCATTTCATTTATTTTGGCAGAATAGTTTTTCGTATCAGTCGAAAGCTAATGGAGAGCTATTTAAATTTACGCGCCAAGACGCAAGTTGGTGAGTGAGTTGTTGAAACGTTGTAAGGGCGACCTCTGGTAACGAATAGAAACACTATAAATGGCTAGGCAGATGGCTGGCGAAGAGCGCCATCTGTTAAGTAGTAGCCGCAAAATACAGGATTTGACAGATGTCAACACTTTTGTGGGTAGCGATGTTCGTATCGAACGGTGTCTACTAGTGACATCTGTTACGAAGTAGTCGCATGTCGATAGGGTCGGAGAAGGAGAGAAATAGGGTTTAGCTTGTGTTGGAAAAGGACAACGTTTTCACCATTAGCAAGACGCGAGTGCCTCCATTGGCGAGTAGTGTAACTAACTAAGAAATAAACTATATTAGCGGGTGAATAGAAATAATTTGGTTGGGTCGATGTGTGAAGCGAGCTCGCAATTACAGACATTAAAAATGTGGCCGGAGAGACGAGTATGCCGTGGATTATTGGAGCAAGTGTTCTGGAATATTCTGAGCGGAAGTTTGTGGCTCGAGGTGCGGGGTATATGGTAGCCGATGTGATAAAAGGCGCGTGCGGAGCCGCCGGGGGCATTCCACGGAAAAGACGCCGAGCCTAGAAGAATCGCCGGTACGTACGAAAGCTGCACCCTGGCACCGTTGGGTTTGTGGAGGAGTCCTCGCTAACCAGATTTGGGTATTACAGACGAAGCTGCGCCAGCCAATACCATCCCCGCGTGCCCAGAGACGAGCCCCAGCACACGAAGCCAGCATTCTCGCTGCCGATACGAGCCGACTGCAAGCTGGGCGAGCGCCCATTTCTGGTACGTAGGGGATCTGAGAAGCATCACACAGCATGGGGCATACAGGGGAGGATCAGTTGTATTTTTAGGGACGCAACATCCTGCGGGCTGTGTCCGCACGTTGCCAAGATTAACCTGTTGTCTTGTATTTTTCAGTTTGCTGACACCGTCTGCGTGGCGCCTCCCTTTTCTTTCGCCTGTGCGGGGGCGCGAGACACGTGGCGGGGGCAGTCGGCGACTGCACGGCAGGGCACGTGGCGGCAGGGCACGTGGGTGACGTCGCACGTGAACGATAAGCGCCCGTCGGCGATTCTGAGGTGGGCCAGTGCCAATTTATTTTAAATGCGGAAGGAGTAGGCGCGTCAGGACAGTTCTCCGTGGAGTCCTAGTCTATTGTTTGTTGTCAATAATTGTCAGTGTTGTTTGTTGCCAAGAGATTGTTTGCTGCCGTAGAGAGTGCTATTTTTGTTGTCAATAATTGTCAGTAATTGTTTGTTGCCAAGAGATTGTTTGCTGCCGTAGAGAGTGCTATTTTTGTTGTCAATAATTGTCAGTAATTGTTTGTTGCCAAGAGATTGTTTGCTGCCGTAGAGAGTGCTATTTTTGTTGTCAATAGGTAGGGTTTCGTTGACGTGGGAATTGCCATCGTCTTTGTCGTGCGTTTTACTATCTTACCATCCTGTCGGTCAGAATACGGTCGCTTGGGTTATTTTAGAGGCGGACGCCAGGGGTGACTCACAAGTTAGTTTTCTGTGGGTTTCATTTAATTGGGTCATCCGGGGCCTTGGGATTGGTAAATTCAAATATCCACATCTCCGACACACTAAGCAGTAACCTCTCCCTGAATAAATTTGTGCTCGCTTGAGAGCTATGGTTTGGATAAAGTTTGAACATATGGTCACTAAACATCCCGTGTAAATAATATAAGCATTATTGATTTTTATGTATTCCACGAGGTCATTGAACCTCTCATGTATCCATGATAGCCATTGCTTACATTTTATGTAAAGGAATATATTGTTGTCCCGTGAGGTCATTAAACCTCTCATATGTATAAGGTGTCCCTTTAAATTTCTTTGTTCAATCCCATGTCAGAGAACGTAGCGTTCAATGTATTTGTAACTTGTTGATTAGTAGTAGGTTCATTTGTAAGAAAGATAGTCTGGCATGTGGATAACCTCTATTCTGGTTAATAGCTGAGCATATAAACTTGTAGTTAAGTAGCTATTTGAGCTCACTTTAAGGTCATGTAAATGAAGGATCACTTTAGGATTATATAGTATATAAGATAGCATAGCTGTGCAGTTTCAATTTTTCATTCCTAAGCTAATGTACATGTCATGTAAGAGGTATGTGTTCTTTAAATAAAACGCTGTAACTGATTTCTAACATTTATTTTATTTTAGAATAAAAATCTTTTGTGCGGTAGGAACATCGAACCCCAACTGAGCTAGTCAGGGCCAACGCAGCCGAAATAGTCGGTCTGCCTGTCTGCACCCAGTTTTCCACCGTTACAAAATGGCGCCCAACTTCTAGTTTTAATTTTTTTGAAAATTTGTTTTTTTTGAAATTTTTTTTGATTTTTTTTTTTGAAAATTTTTTTTTTGCGTTTAGTGACCACTGTAGGTAGGCGTTATTGTAACATTTTAGAGCAACAGACAAGGCAACAGACAACAGTCCAGCTAATTTTAAGTATATTTTAGGTTCTTTGTGTATCATGTGTGTATTTTCTTAGGGTGTATAATTTTATTGTGTGTGCTTTTCTACCGATGTATTCTTTCACCTGTGTATTTTTCTGCTAGTATATTTTTGTAAGAGTGTATTCCTGTCCTGATGTAAAATTTTTTTTGGGCACTTCCTTCCTTTCATGTTAGGGAGATAGTCTTGCAAAGTGCTACTGTGGTTATATTTTTTTGTATGCTGCGATCAGCATAGAGTTTTTTGTATGTATATTGCAAGACTAATATTTGTTAAAGTTTTGCAACGGATTAGAAACCATAATACACTTCTGTGGTTAGCGACCAGCTGTTGAAACTTATAACAGTTTAATTTTATTTACGAGTCCTCTCGTACACGCACACACACACCCTCACACACACACACAAACCTGGGATTTTCGAAACTTTTGAGGGGAAATCATTAGTTTATTTTTTTGGCGTTTGGAACTTTAAAAATTTTTTTTTTTGCCTTGTCCTACATACTACTGTTTACCTTGGGTATAGAGTTAATTTTTTTTTGCGTCATTGTGTTTATTTTGATAGAATTGCTTTCACGTTTGATGGTTATAGCACGTTTTTAATTTAAGGAGGCTCGTTTCAAAACTTTTTTTACATCGTTTGCTTCTGGTAGTTTTTCCATTTGTCTTTGGGTACCGTGGTTTTATTATAGGTAGACAAGATGACAGATCCGGCGATCCACGTGCACAGTTTGTCGAAGGACCCAGTTCAAGACCCAGTACAAGCGGCAGGTCCCAACGAGGTGTTGCCAGCAGTGAGGGATAGCACCCATCAACGGGTTGTCGTAGAATGCGCGGGTTCTAAGGTTCCGATTGCGAAGTGGGGTGTCAAGTTTGATGGAGTAGGAGATGTCAGGTCATTTTTGGAGAGGTTGCAGGAACTTAGTGCAGCGAACGGTACCAGAGAGGGAAAACTATTCGAGTCAGCTTCTGAGCTTTTTACTGACCAGGGTTTGCTTTGGTTTAGAGGCATCAAAGACCAAGTTTCTTCGTGGAGCGAGCTGTCGTCATTGTTGATAGAGGAGTTTAGCCCGATAGACTACGATTACAGGTTATTAGGAGAAATAAGGGCGAGGACACAAGGGGTGTTCAAGACACACAGGAGGATATGTTTACGTTATTACTGGCCAGGAATGTTTAAGGACATCAAGGAGTATGTAGAGGGATGTGACACATGCGCGGCATACAAATCCAGTAACCGCGCAGTTCCAGGTCTAATGGGCAAACCTAAGGTTTGTCACCGTCCGTTTTTGGTGTTGTCGGTAGATTTGGTATATTTTTTTTGTATAGATTTTGTATATATTTTGTGGATATTTTTGAAGTCACCTGTTGTTTCGCAAAATGTCAGCCTGGAATACCAAGGGAAAAGTTTGCAGGAGAATTAGGTCTCCTGGCAGATAATACTCAAGGCACACCAGGCGAACACGAGAACGTACAATCTCAGGAGAAGAGAAGCGACAGTGAAAGTAGGGGACATCGTCTGGAAAAGAACTCATCCGCTCAGCGACGCGGCAAAGTTCAAGATGGCGAAGTTATGTCCTAAGTACGAGAAATGCAGGGTGAAAGTAGTACTGTCACCACTGGTCTTCGAGTTAGAGGACATGGACGGGAAGATTTTAGGGTCTTGGCACATGAAAGACCTAAAGGTTTAGGGTTTCACAACACCACAGTAGGTGTTGTGAACTGTAGGTAAATATTTGGTTTGGTTTTGGTTTGTAAGGCAGTAGGAAATATGATAACTCATTTTTCTTGTAGATTTTGGTTTGTTCTTTTTTGGAAAATGTTTGTTTGTATGTCTAAAGGGCAGACGGGTGAAAGGACTACATATAGGACCAGGCGTGAGATGGAGTTAGGTTTCTTGCAGTGAGGAGCAGAATGGATGAGCAGAGCGTATCCACCACAAAGGGTAGGACACGTACGGGCGAGAGGTCGCGTACCCACGGTTCCACGTAGGGTATCGCTAGGCGTGAATGGTGATGGTTGTAAAGAAGGGTATGTAGATTAGACATTTGCATAATGAGAGATGAAGCATGCAAGATTGATGAATGGATGGCGATAAGAAAGGGGAGGCAAGAGGAACAGGTATAACGACGTCGCCGCAGATGGGTCCACTCCGATAGCCGGTCTCCCACGATAAAGACGTGCCAGTTTTGTTTGTATTTTACGGTTCAAGGACGAAACGATAGTTTCAGCTGCACAAGTGACGACTTGAGAAGACCGCTAGTTTTATGAGGCCACGCCATGGTAGAAGGGATCTCCGGGCGTGGAGGGAATGTACAAGGATTGTATAAAGTTTTTTTTACAGGAGAATTTGTTTTAGGCTAGTTTAGTAGATAAGGAATTGTACGTTTTTTTTACAGTGATAAGGAGTTTGGTTTGTTCTTATATTTTTTTTTGTTCGTCAAGTTTATTTTGAGTTGTAATATGTGCATATGGTTATAGTTAGATATAAAGCTTTTCATTTCAGTACCAGCGCTGAGGGCAGCGCAGTTTCACTAAGTGTAGTGAAACTTTTAACGGCCGGGGGGGTATTGTAGCATTTCATTTATTTTGGCAGAATAGTTTTTCGTATCAGTCGAAAGCTAATGGAGAGCTATTTAAATTTACGCGCCAAGACGCAAGTTGGTGAGTGAGTTGTTGAAACGTTGTAAGGGCGACCTCTGGTAACGAATAGAAACACTATAAATGGCTAGGCAGATGGCTGGCGAAGAGCGCCATCTGTTAAGTAGTAGCCGCAAAATACAGGATTTGACAGATGTCAACACTTTTGTGGGTAGCGATGTTCGTATCGAACGGTGTCTACTAGTGACATCTGTTACGAAGTAGTCGCATGTCGATAGGGTCGGAGAAGGAGAGAAATAGGGTTTAGCTTGTGTTGGAAAAGGACAACGTTTTCACCATCAGCAAGACGCGAGTGCCTCCATTGGCGAGTAGTGTAACTAACTAAGAAATAAACTATATTAGCGGGTGAATAGAAATAATTTGGTTGGGTCGATGTGTGAAGCGAGCTCGCAATTACAGACATTAAAAATGTGGCCGGAGAGACGAGTATGCCGTGGATTATTGGAGCAAGTGTTCTGGAATATTCTGAGCGGAAGTTTGTGGCTCGAGGTGCGGGGTATATGGTAGCCGATGTGATAAAAGGCGCGTGCGGAGCCGCCGGGGGCATTCCACGGAAAAGACGCCGAGCCTAGAAGAATCGCCGGTACGTACGAAAGCTGCACCCTGGCACCGTTGGGTTTGTGGAGGAGTCCTCGCTAACCAGATTTGGGTATTACAGACGAAGCTGCGCCAGCCAATACCATCCCCGCGTGCCCAGAGACGAGCCCCAGCACACGAAGCCAGCATTCTCGCTGCCGATACGAGCCGACTGCAAGCTGGGCGAGCGCCCATTTCTGGTACGTAGGGGATCTGAGAAGCATCACACAGCATGGGGCATACAGGGGAGGATCAGTTGTATTTTTAGGGACGCAACATCCTGCGGGCTGTGTCCGCACGTTGCCAAGATTAACCTGTTGTCTTGTATTTTTCAGTTTGCTGACACCGTCTGCGTGGCGCCTCCCTTTTCTTTCGCCTGTGCGGGGGCGCGAGACACGTGGCGGGGGCAGTCGGCGACTGCACGGCAGGGCACGTGGCGGCAGGGCACGTGGGTGACGTCGCACGTGAACGATAAGCGCCCGTCGGCGATTCTGAGGTGGGCCAGTGCCAATTTATTTTAAATGCGGAAGGAGTAGGCGCGTCAGGACAGTTCTCCGTGGAGTCCTAGTCTATTGTTTGTTGTCAATAATTGTCAGTGTTGTTTGTTGCCAAGAGATTGTTTGCTGCCGTAGAGAGTGCTATTTTTGTTGTCAATAATTGTCAGTAATTGTTTGTTGCCAAGAGATTGTTTGCTGCCGTAGAGAGTGCTATTTTTGTTGTCAATAATTGTCAGTAATTGTTTGTTGCCAAGAGATTGTTTGCTGCCGTAGAGAGTGCTATTTTTGTTGTCAATAGGTAGGGTTTCGTTGACGTGGGAATTGCCATCGTCTTTGTCGTGCGTTTTACTATCTTACCATCCTGTCGGTCAGAATACGGTCGCTTGGGTTATTTTAGAGGCGGACGCCAGGGGTGACTCACAAGTTAGTTTTCTGTGGGTTTCATTTAATTGGGTCATCCGGGGCCTTGGGATTGGTAAATTCAAATATCCACATCTCCGACACACTAAGCAGTAACCTCTCCCTGAATAAATTTGTGCTCGCTTGAGAGCTATGGTTTGGATAAAGTTTGAACATATGGTCACTAAACATCCCGTGTAAATAATATAAGCATTATTGATTTTTATGTATTCCACGAGGTCATTGAACCTCTCATGTATCCATGATAGCCATTGCTTACATTTTATGTAAAGGAATATATTGTTGTCCCGTGAGGTCATTAAACCTCTCATATGTATAAGGTGTCCCTTTAAATTTCTTTGTTCAATCCCATGTCAGAGAACGTAGCGTTCAATGTATTTGTAACTTGTTGATTAGTAGTAGGTTCATTTGTAAGAAAGATAGTCTGGCATGTGGATAACCTCTATTCTGGTTAATAGCTGAGCATATAAACTTGTAGTTAAGTAGCTATTTGAGCTCACTTTAAGGTCATGTAAATGAAGGATCACTTTAGGATTATATAGTATATAAGATAGCATAGCTGTGCAGTTTCAATTTTTCATTCCTAAGCTAATGTACATGTCATGTAAGAGGTATGTGTTCTTTAAATAAAACGCTGTAACTGATTTCTAACATTTATTTTATTTTAGAATAAAAATCTTTTGTGCGGTAGGAACATCGAACCCCAACTGAGCTAGTCAGGGCCAACGCAGCCGAAATAGTCGGTCTGCCTGTCTGCACCCAGTTTTCCACCGTTACAAGCCTTAGTTGTAAAGCATACGAAAATAGCTATGTAAGACTTGCTGAGCCTACAACCTCGACCTATGCGACTAGCGACAGCCACTGGGCCCGCGTAGTCCACGCCTACACTCTCGAATGGGTATCCACCTGGTTCAAGTCGCTGCTGTGGTAAATTACCCATCAGCGGGTTATACGTTTTACCCTTCATGCGATTGCAGCGCACGCATTGACGGAAACATTTCTTAGCTAAATTGCGACCACCTATCGGCCAATAAGTTTCTCTTATTGTAGCCAGTAAAAGTTGAGGGCCGGCATGCATTAACCTTTTGTGTTCAAATTCAAATAATAACTTTGTAACTTGATGTGTGGACTGTAATATAATAGGGTGCTTCTTCTCAAATTTAAAATTAGAATTATCTAACCGACCTCCTACGCGAATTAAACTATTTTTATCTAAATAAACTTAATTTTTATTTATTTTATGTTAGTTTATAGTAGACATTCAGACACGATTTATAAAAGGATTGTTATTGAATAAATGAAATGAAATGAAATGAAACATTAAATTTATTCAGTGGGCTTTTATAAGGCAAATCTTGCTTTTTTACTAACAATTTATATTCAGGGAACGATTGAATTTGAGACTGCTTAATTATTAAACATAACGCATTATCTAACTCGTCACTATTTAAATATGTATGTTCATGTTTAATCCCTTTCTTTAAAATGTTAATGAACCTTAGCACATAAGCTACGGTCCGTTGAAGCCTAGAAAAATTAGAGAAGCGACTGAAATCAATAAGTTCGCAGGAGGTTGAATTATTAACAATTAATGAAACTTCAGTTCGAGTTTCAGGCAACTTGTCACCAGTACTTGGAGTTGCAGGCCAGTGCGAGGGATCGCGTTTTAAATAATCTGGTCCATACCACCATAACGTGAGAGACTGGAGAGAACTAACACTGGTTCCGCGCGATATCACATCCGCGGGGTTCTCATCAGTCGGAACGTGTCTCCAAGTACAGCTGGCAGTTGTTTCTAAAATTTCAGCTATACGATTACGCACAAACGGTTGTAACTGAGAAGGCAACATTTTAAGCCAACCTAGGACGATCATGGAGTCCGTCCAGAACACAACGTGTAATGGCTTTTTCAAACAAACGAGCGCCAATCAAAGCACCGCAGAGCTCGAGTCTTGGTATCGTTGTGGGCTTGATGGGAGCAACTCGGCTTTTAGAGATAAGTAAGTTAACTGAGACCTCACCTTTATCGTTAGCACTCCGAACATAAATACAAGCGCCATACGCACGCTCGGACGCATCTGTGAAAATGTGCAATTCCAAAGAGGAATATGAGTCACAGATGACGCGTCGCGGTATGCGTAAGCTGTTCAGACCTGGCAAGCTGTCGACCACTTCGACCCACGCCTGGTTGATCTCTGGTGGCAACTCATCATCCCAAGACAGTCGTTGCAGCCGTAGTTTCTGTAATATCATTTTCATGAGGATAACACAAGGTGAGATGAGCCCTAACGGGTCGAATATCTGAGCGATAACTGATAGAATATCACGCTTTGTGTTCCCTTTGACTATGGTTGGACTGATGGAAAAGTAGAATTGATCTTGCACTGAGTGCCACCCGAGGCCTAACGTTTTACTGCATTCGGTTTCTCCGATGTTAAATTCCGATGATAACAAATCAGTTTCTGGCAACAATTGAGGCTCACTGGACTTCCATTTCCTAAGAGGCATGCACGCTGAGGCTAGCTCGGCGGTAACCTGGTTGCGTATATGTAAAACTTCACTTAACTCATCACCACCACTCAAAAAATCGTCAACATAAAAATCGTGAAGAATGATTTCAGATATTTCAGGGTCCTTACAATCTAAACCTATTTGTTTCAGGCAGCGAGTAGCTAGATACGGCGCACTAGCCGTTCCGTAACTCACCCGGTTCAAAACATAACTTTTGATAACAGAATCGGGTTGAGTTTGATCACGCCAAATTATTTGTTGCAACGGTCTAGAATCAGGATGTACTGCGATACATCTATACATCTTTTCAACGTCCGCAACTATAACGTATTTATGCTGTCTAAACCTTAAAAGTATCGACAATAGGTAATCTTGTACTGTAGGCCCAATCATTTGAATCTGATTGAACGACACTCCGGAGGTAGTAGGACTACTTGCATTAAAGACGACCCGTAGTTTGGTCGTTGTACTGCTCTCACGAAGCACGCCATGATGAGGGATGAAATAATGAGGGACCGATGTAATCGGTTCGCACTCTGTCATGTGATCTAACGATTCATATTCAGACATAAATTCTACATACATTTTACTAAATGAATAACCTTTAAGTCTGCGCTCTAAAGAAAGCAAACAATGTTTAGCTCGCTGATAAGAATCACCTAACACGCTCGGTGTTTGTTTTAATGGGATCCTGACGCAAAACCGACCGTCTGCGAGGCGAGTTGTATTTTTTACAAAATGTTCTTCGCATTGCTTCTCCTCTGGAAAATAATGAGATGACTGAGGGCTAACTTCTTCAAGCTGCCAAAAACGCATTAATTGGTTTTGGATGTCATCATCAGAACAGTGGGAAGTCAAAGAATCAACTTTGGTAAAATTACATTTAACTTGTGAAAGCGTAGGTACGCGGCCGCAGTTAACAGGACCGGAAACTATCCAACCTAGTCTAGTTTCATAAAGTACCGGCTTACCATCTCCTAATTTAATATTTTGCGAACCTAAAATGTCCCAAAAACATCAGCGCCAATGATTAAATCAATGGCGGAGGGCGAATAAAACTGAGGGTCCGCTAAACAAATATCTGATGGAATGTCTAAATTCCTAACATCAATATGACACCCGGGAACGTTATCAGTAATCGACGGCAGAATAAAACAACTTAGGTAAGTTGAAAAACTATCACATAATGACTTTATAGGCAAGCGACACATTTGACTGATCTTCGATGTTTTATTATTTATACCTACGACGGTCCTATCAGTGCGATCAGCTGGTAAGTTCAATTGTTTATGTAAACGCTCGGTCATTAGACACGAAGTGCTACCGCTATCTAAAATCGCACGGGCGATGACCTCACGATTGTCGCAATCATATAATTTCACTAATGCAGTGGATAATAAAACATCACACTGACCTGACTTCTCACATGCAGTAGCAATACTTCCAGTAAGTGTGACATTCGCGCTCTGAGAACTCGTCACAGTAGGCAGCGAGTTGCTCGCGGCTGCTGCTATCGCAATCAGCTGTTGTAGCTGTAGGCATAGAATTAGACGGCTGTTTTGATACACTAAACTCGTTCATGTGGATGAGTGAGTGATGTTTACGCTTGCACAATTTACAACCTGGCCGTTTACACGAATTAGCGTAGTGTCCACTACGGAAGCAATTAAAACATATTTTATAATTAGGCAATAACTTGTATCGCGCATCACTGCTTAGAGCGAGAAACTTCGGACAGTTATTTAAATAATGTTCTTCATTACAATTAGGGCATGGTTTCATTGACGACGAAGACGTATCATTTTTAATGTCATTACTCTGATAAGAAACCATAGCTTTTATTTTTGACGCCTGTTTACTACTTGTCGCATTATTTTGTGACAACTCAATTGTCTCAATTAAATCTGCGCGATTACGCATAAATTCCAGAAAGGCTACCAAACTAATCGGCTTATCTTTAGATAAAGTACCCTTGCATTCTTCCCACTCACGAAATGTCTTCGCATCTAACTTCTGAGTGACAAGGTAGATCAAAAGAGTGTCCCAGTGTTCAATGGGTTGACCTAATGATTCTAATGCACGTAAATTCTTATTTATCTGATCTATTACGCGCTTCAAAGTAGTGGATGATTCTTTTGTGACCGGTTCGATGTTGAATAAAGCTGAAACATGATTTTGTATTAACAAACGTTTGTTATCGAACCGTTCACATAAGAGCTTCCAAGCCACTGCATAGTTATTAGCAGAAAACTCAATAGATTGAATAACTACAGAAGCCGAACCTTCTAATGACGCCCTCAAGTAGTGAAATTTATTTATTTCGTCTATCTGATCATTGTTATCGATTAAACTTGAGAAGGTATCGTGGAACTCTAACCATTTTTCGTATGAACCTCCAAACTTCGGCAACTGAATAGTGGGCAACTTAACAAGCTTATTATTGGAACGAGAACTTGACGCACTTTCTTTTTTTTCTTGATCCTTTTGATAGGTATCTAACATTCCCTGAGCATCGGCAATTATCCGATAATAATGATTTTCAAAATCAGTTCTTTCCAACAGCTGGGCATCACTGTTATCAGAACTACACTCAATTTTTAACTGTACCTCATCGTATCGTTCGTATAAAGATTCCATCTTACCGATACGTAATTGTAACTCCCTGGCTTCCGAGGCACTCAGCGACTTCAACGTCATCAGCCAATTCGCGAACGCAGTAACACGACCTTTGATACTGCCGCGTTTTTTAATGAGCTCCTTATCCTCGGACATTCTGGGAGACCAGCACGGTCCACCTGGAACTGATACAGGCAACAGGTTTACTAAAGTACTTAGACTATTACACAAAGTACCTAGAAACTACAATGACAAGATAAATAACATCAAGATACCTATTACAACTACGATGTTTAATTACAATGTGGATATTTGTCTGAGTGTGAATTTTAAATTGAAAACTGACAAACAAAAGTTAATGATTTTACACAACTGAATGGATTACTGATATGAAAGAACTGTTACTAACCTGTTTTAACGTCGAATTATACCTCTTTAGACTTTGAACTCTCGACCACTCTGGTAACGCGCAGTCCCCGTAGCATTGATTTGCGCTCCACTGCTTCAAATGTAATGGAAACTTCTTCCTCAATATTATAATGAACTGGTATGAATATCCGGCGTAGATCCAGGACCATGTAGGGGGCCAGGTATTATTTTAGGTAATAAAATGCAATTATTTCGACAGACACGTTTATTCCAAACTTGACAGGAGGATGCAAGAGAAACGAACACATAAAAATAACATAGGGTAGGCACGAGATAAAAATGATAAAGTACGCGAAGGTTTAAACTTGAACACAGACAGACAGACATGACGAATCTATAAGGGTTCCGTTTTTGCCATTTGGCTACGGAACCCTAAAAACGATAATTATTAGAAATCTCAACATCATTTTTGAAGACCTATTCATAGATACCCCATACGTATGGGTTTGATGAAAAAACATTTTTTGAGTTTCAGTTTCAAGTATGGGGACCCCCAAAATTTATAGTTTTTTTCTATTTTTGTGTAAAAATCTTAATGCGGTTCACAAAATACATCTACTCGCTAAGTTTCATCAGTCTAGCTCTTACGGTTTCGGAGAAAAATGGCTGTGACATACGGACGGACGGACAGACAGACAGACATGACGAATCTATAGTGGTTCCGTTTTTGCCATTTGGCTACGGAACTCAAAAAACCATCATCATCATGTTTCACTTCACGCGCCCTCTAAATACCCCACGTGCCTACACTGCAGTGATCCCGCCACATCCCACGCCCGCGTAGAGCCCCCCCCCCCCCTCCCCCCCCCATGTACCCCTGTGACGTAAGGAGTCGAGCGCGAGTATATTGTGCAGAGCTCGCGACTGGTGTCGTCCATCTACTGCATGGAGTGGATGATGCTGCCGCCGCGCCTGCGCCGCCGCCTGCTGCCGCCCATGCAGCGCGCCCAGCGTGCCCTACGCCCCGCCGCAGGGCACGTGGTGCCGCTCTCCCTCGACACCTTCATCAAGGTACCGTGCCCTACTGCCGCGTGCCCTGCATGCACTGCCCTGCGCACCCCGACCGCGCTGGCCATATAATGACAAAACTCTAAACTGACGATCTACTCTTGAATGCGATTCCGATCCCAATCTTAAGTTATGAAAGAATTTTGACAGAAATCCTATGGGCTTTCTGACAGAATTCCGTCAAAACTTAAAATTGGGATCGGAATCGCGTTCAAGAGTAGACCGGCTGATATACGAGTAATTCAGCGATCCATTGTAACCCCCTGAAGTATTTAAATAATCGATTCTTTGTGAAGACAAGGTCACTCGCTTGTTTATTCTGTCAGAATGAATGTGCAATGCGATGTGAGCACGATCGATAGCTGTGCGCCGCCGCCGCCGCCGCGTCACCGTCACCGGCCGGTGGATCAGTGACTCGTGACTTACGAACACATACCCTACAGTACTACCGCCAGGCAGTACGTTATCAATTGAAACTTTTGTGACTCGACACTCAACTTATATTGTATTGTTTCAGATTATCAAGTTCTCATACTCGTTCTATGCTGTCCTGAGACAGACAAAATAACGTGTACATAATATAATAATGCTAGAAGGATACTAATAGATGTTTTGGTAGCTTGTCAGAACGTTCATTTTATAATAAAATGATTAGGTACAATAGCAACAAAAAATAAACTTCTAAAAGAGAAAACTATTTTTTTTCAATCCATCTCTAGAATATTAATTTAAATTTAATGCTTTGTACTGGGATCTAAATGTTTCTTATTGTGACTATTTTATTCGTCTATAATGTGCTAGCCCTAACCTAGCTTTAAGACGTTTCAAAGTGATTCTTGTATCGTATTGAATAAACGCTTATTGAATCTTGAATCTTGAATCTTGTGGTCCGGGATTTTATAATGTAATAGTTGTACAACAAACGACGAGTCGCAACTCCGTAGCTGCGTAGCACTGCTGCTACGCCGTAGACCCACTACGGACAACTTTGTCAGAGTTCATAGTTTTATCTTGCGCTCGGTAAACTAAACCGTAGCCAACTTGAATGGGTTTCATGTTAGTTTAAGACCGGGAATACATACCTAGGTGTCGATCGAACCACATCTATGCAATGGATTTTATACGAAATATTAAATAGTAGAAACTTTTTCATTTCAGTTCATTTCAAATAGTTTCAATAGTAAAGTTAATTTTACTATACGGAAAGATAATTGTATTGTGGCTTTATTGATGGGTGCGGCCGAGGCAGGAGTTCGGGGAACATGAATGTCGGCGCCGGTCACTGCAGGCTGCAGGCTGCAGACGGCCTCCGGTACTGTGTCAACACTTACTTTACAGTTCAAATGAATTCCATTCAAAACTAGGCGCAGTCCCTCCTGCTTGCCTGCTCAGATGAGAGTCTATCTAACGGTGGCGCCCCTATCGCGAAACCAAACACAGTTCGGTACTGCTACCACTTATGTGGTGGCACTCAGTTGGCAATATCGTGATGATTGTTGCAGCAGTAGCTTGCCATTATTATTCGTTTGTTATTCTTTAGGTACTTTTTTTTATTTACTTAGGAACAATTACTGCAAGAATCTATAATATGTACCAAATACACAAGAACCAGTTGAGCTTTCTGTAGCCTTTCCATTTGTAATTGTTAGTCATTATCTATTTGTGCATTCGATATCGTTGAAATGACAGAATGACGTGTGTGTGCTGTGTATGAAGGGGGCGGGCCGCGGCGTGCTGTCACCTGTCACGTGTCACGTGTCACGTGTCACGTGTCACGAGCGGTGACGTCACGCGAGGCTTGCCTGCCTCTACCGCACCACTCATATTGGAACCCGTTGCTTTTATTAATAATATTTAAGTTATCGAATAACATCAGTCGTAGGTATCCAATATTAGACCTTTAAAATAAAACTAAGGTTTCTCAATACATGAGAGTGAAATAATAATTGTAGTATTTTATTACGAATTTTATTCAACTTTTCATCCCCATTTTTGACCAACTTCAAACAATAAAGGACGAGAAGAGTAGGTTTTTTTTAATTCAATTGTATTTTTTTTTAATTTGAAAATTTGTGGCCGCTCGCTACACAGATTAGAGAAACCGCTTACGCAGTTTTGTTCTGGTCTGTGGCTCACTATTTACTCTGTTAAACTCTAAAACTATCTCTTGACCGATTTAAAAAAGATTTCAGTGGTTATAGCGTGAATATTTTTGAATTAAAATTTAAAAATATTTCTTTATGACCAGCCTCATTGATTTGGAATCTTAAATGAAATAACATTGTTTACCACCACAACATGGGGCACACAAAAAAGGTAAACTCAGCCGAGGTAACCTTGACAAGCATCAAGCGCTCTGAGCCGCCGAACACTTAGCTGACGGGCGCTCAACTAAAAAAAATCGGCAAATTTTTATCATCCGCACACTTGATGTGCGGCTGGTTTTTCCGCAAGTAGGCCGTTGGCGGGCCCTTTTTGCGTGACCCTTGACACGTGTTGCTCGAACTTTTATAGGTTCTACAACAAGCCGATTTCCTCACGATGTTTTCCTTCACCGTTTGTGCGCTAGGCTATACGCGTGCATGTAGGTGCGAATATCATAATTATGCCAATATAGGTTATTCAACGAACATGGGGTTCTACTTATAGGCATTTTATTAGAAAACTAGCGGACGCCCTAGGCTTCGCTCGCCCCTTTGCCGTTACGCCCCGTTGTTTTTTCTTCTAAAAGTCTACGAGCACGTACACTGACCTCCTTAAAGTGCGCTTACAGTGCACTTTACGCCAATCATTGAATTCATTAATCAGTTCGTGTTTGGTCATCAATCATATACCTCGCGACTCACCACTATCATTTTTATTATTAATAATATATCAGTTAAAATTTACTTTGAGTTTCTACTGATTTACTATTAGTTATTAGCCAGGGTGTGCGGACCGTACATCCTTTTTTTAAATTTTATAAACTGGTATATCAACCTCGCGAGTGAATCAGTGAACCGTGTACCTACGTACTTATCAATACGTGGATCTGTGACGCAAGTGAGGAAATCCGCTAAGCAAGTGGAATTATCATAGTGAGCAGCAGCTCACACAGCAGCAGCAGCAGCAGCAGCAGCAGCAGCAGCAGCAGCAGCAGGGTAGCAACAGTTACCACAGAACGAGGGCAGTGCAGCTTGCGCAGCCACTCATCTATCAATCAAGTAAGATCTTTCCAATTTGCTTCCTTTATCAATATCAGACAAGATGTCAAGCATGGAAGACTTACTTTCCACCCAAGATCAAATACAAACCGGGTTTGAGCAGCTCCTTTCGAACTTTAAGAAAGACGGTTCGGATAGAAAAACTCCGGAGTATATCAAGCGTCTTTTAGGTACTCTAGATGGTTACTGGAGTGAATATCAGGCAAACCACATAAAACTGTGCGGATTTGTTACAAAGACTCATTCTTACTTTACAACAAATAAATTCGAGCAAATAGGAGAGAGGTATACAAATATCAGAACCATTATCGAGGACTATTCGAAGCCGAAGGATATTATCAGGCCTTCGACTCCACTTATGAAACCCGCGACCCTCATGTCAGGTCCGGGTACTTCTAGGCAAGATATCTCGTCTCAAGCTCGGGGTAGCAACAGCAAGACCGATGAAATGCTGCGCAAACAAGGCAGTAATTTCAAAGCCTTTGATCATACAGTTTCTACAGTCGATATAGATTCTTTATCAGAAAAATGGGAGTTTGATCATTTATTACGTACCATTCAGTCTCGTTGGACCGCAATCGATACTCTTCACTGGGAGCTGGACAGTGAATCAGCTTTAAAAAACCAAGATTACGAAACACATTTCTACCGAGCAGAAAAACGGTTCAATGAGATTATCAAAGCAATCAATAAGAAGATGTGGTCGGTTTCACACAGAGAGCAGTCCACCCCTAAAATGGAAATTCCAACATTCTTTGGGAACTATCATCAATGGTCTAGTTTCAAAGATCTTTTCACAGAGACAATCCATGCAAACCCTACTTTATCCAGTGCTCAAAAAATGCAATTTTTAAAGTCAAAGGTGAGGGGAGAAGCGGAAAGATTGATCCAACATCTTACGATATCATCCGACAATTATACTATCAGTTGGGACCTACTAAATCACAGATTTAACAACCCACGTCTGATATTGAGCTGTCATTTTGAACAAATGCTCAATATCCAAGCAAGCCAGCAGGCATCAATAAACCATATCAAGAAGATCCACGACGTCACTCGCGAAAGCCTAAATGCAATACGGAACTTAGGAGTGAACGTTGACTCATGGGATCCCCTTATCATTTATCTTATGTGTCAAAAGTTGGACACGGAAACTCATAGCGAGTATCTTTTATCAGTCAAGGAGCCCAAAGAGGTGCCCAAACTATCAGAATTTTTATCATTTTTAGAGAAGACTTTTACAACAATGGAAACTTCTCGAAGAAAACCAGAGCAAAAATCAAATCAAAATCTAAGAAATCCTAAAGCATTTAACAATGATTTCAACATTAAGCAATCGTCGTTCGGACGTAGTATTGCACAATCAAGCAATGAAAAAAAGGTCTATACGACAAAATATTATAAATGTGCAATATGCAAAATGAACAATCACGGGATTTTCAACTGTAATAAGTTCAAAGACATGAACCCGATGACGAAACGTCAAATGACAGAAAGGCTGCAGCTATGCGAAAACTGCCTTTATTATCACTATGGCAAGGATTGCATATCAGAAAAGCGCTGCCGTGAGTGCAATCAAGCACACAACACTCTTTTACACGAGGCGTTTAGTCAGCATGACAACATTGCATCGACGTCGAACGTAAGCAGTGTCAGCACACCAAAACCAGGGCAGCAGCCCACGGTAAGAGGGTCACACGTGTCTCAGCAAGACGAAATACCAGAAATACTCTTGGCAACAGCCGTGATTCGGGTTGAAACATCAACTGGATCCTACATTGACATGCGCGCACTCCTAGATCAGGGTTCACAAACTTCTCTTATCACTGAGAATGCAGCACAACTTCTAGGACTGCCACGCCAGCGCTGTCAAGGAGTCATAACTGGCATAGGGACAAAACAATCAAACTGCAAAGGAGCCCTCAATATCAAATGTATTTCAACCAATCGTAATTTTGAGTTTACCACAGATGTTCTCATCATGAAGAACCTTATCAAGAATTTACCAAGTTACTCTTTCAAGAAACCAAACTGGTCATACTTGGATAATATAACTTTAGCAGATCCTGAATTTAACGTCAGCCGTCCCGTCGATATTCTTTTCGGAGCCGATATTTATTCTTTAATTTTACTAGAAGGAATTTGTAGAGGTCAACACAATCAGTCTCCTATTGCGCAAAACACGCGCCTAGGATGGATTTCGAGTGGATGCGCAAGAACTCTGCACTGTAATGTCGTCATTAACAATTTAGACGAAATCCAAAGATTCTGGGAAGTCGAGGACATTGCAGAAGAATCAGATCTATCATCAGAAGATCAAGAATGCATTCAGTATTACAAAAACACCACCACTCGAAGAGAAGACGGCCGGTATGAAGTACGATTACCACTAAAAGCGGAATTTGAAAAGAATTTAGGTTTATCAAAAAATAGAGCAGTTGCACAACTTAAATCATTAGAACGTAAATTTATTAAAAATCAGCGAATGGAAGAATGTTACAAATCATTTATGAAAGAATATCAATCAATGGGCCACATGGTCCCCGCTACATGTAGCGCCAAACCCGATTTTTTTCTCACTCATCATGGGGTAGAACGGACTGAAGCAACAACCACTAAGTTTAGAGTCGTATTCAACGGCTCGGTAAAAACATCGTCAGGATACAGCTTGAACGACGTGATGAAACGTGGACCTAATCTTCAGCAGGATCTTCAGTCTCTTATCATCAAATGGCGACAGTATCAATTCGCTTACACTGCCGATATCGAGATGATGTTTAGGCAGATAATTGTAAATAATCAAGATCGGAAGCTACAAAAAATCATCTGGCGAGAATCAGAAAATCAAATGATCCAAGAATGGGAGCTAGCAACTGTGACCTATGGAACAAAAGCAGCTCCATTCTTAGCAATGATGACCCTACGGCAATTAGCATGCGACGGAAGGTCAAATTATCAAAAGGCAGCAGAGGTCCTTGAAAGCTCATTCTACATGGATGACCTGGTTCATGGGACTCATGATATATCAGCAGCAAAAAAGTTGCGCGAAGATCTAGTCAATCTTCTAAAATCAGCAGGATTCAACCTCAGAAAATGGAAATCAAACGTCCCAGAATTATCAGACGCTACAATAACAAATCATAAGCAAGAAAGCTTTGATTTCAAGCAATTGGAAACATCCAAAACCCTGGGACTTAGCTGGACTCACCAGCAGGATTTGTTTACATTTAAATCAAAGATTGAACCTACCACCGAGCATGAAACAAAACGATCGCTTTTATCAGACATATCAAAGTTATTTGATCCGCTCGGTTGGCTTGCACCTTTATCAACTAAACTAAAAATCATTTTTCAAAAGGTATGGTTAGCTTCTATCCAATGGGATGACCCTCTACCGGAAGACATTCTATCAGAATGGATAACTCAGAATGAAAACATTAACAAACTACAAGTACCAAGGTGGCTATCGACAAAGGAACGTGACGTAATCGAACTACACGGCTTTTGTGACGCATCGATAAAAGCCTACGCTTGCGTTATTTATTGTAAAATATTACGAGGTAAACAACCTATTATAACATTATTGGTTGCGAAAACAAGAATAGTACCATGTGGAAAAAACATTACACTTCCTCGGTTGGAGTTAAGCGCTGCTCATCTTCTATCAAAGTTAATGCTCAAAGTGCAACAGTGCTTGAGTACCTACGAAATCAAAACCTGTGGATGGTCTGATTCTATGATCACCCTAGGGTGGGTTAGTGGAGATCCAGCCCGGTGGAAGACTTTTGTCTCAAACAGAGTGCGAGATATCACTAGTACTATGCCAGCAACTTGTTGGCGTTATGTTAAATCAGAGGAGAACCCAGCGGACTGTGCCAGCCGTGGATTAACAGCCTCACAACTAGCTAAGCATAGCTTGTGGTGGAAGGGACCATCATGGTTACCAGACTTCAATGACCAATGCAAACAGCCAGAGTTCATCACTGATCAAGAAGTTAAAAAAGTTCGTCCAGTAAACGTCATCACTGAACAAGTTTTGGAAAAGAATAACTACGTACGCGAGGTCAGCCATAAAACCAAGAGTGGAGAGATAAAGAGACCAATAATAAAAATCTCTAAGCTACCAGTAAACAGCAAAGCCGTCGAGCAAGACGGCAAGTTTCAACAGAAACAAGAAAAGATCTGCGGTACCAACCGTTTACAAAAGACTAGCCTAAGTCTGTATAGCTTTGCCTTCATGCTATTCTGGTTCCTTTTTATGTTGGCTACACCAGGACATTGCAAATATCAAGTATCAAGCCTCAATACCAGTCAAGGATTTTACTTCGATCAAATCACTAATATTCACCTGGAACGAGATCAATGGAAATTAATCATCTACTACGACATGTCTCCATATTGGCAATGCTCGGACCTTCTTGGAAAATATATCAATCATTTAGACGGCGTTTGCAACGATAAAACTAATAAAAAGATAGCACAATGTGACATAATCCTTCTCCAATTACATCATGGGCTTAATGAACTCGAACATTACAACAGTATTTTGCTCGGTAAGCAGTTCACACGGAGCACGCGCACGCGACTACCGCGCGGCCTTATCAACGGTGTCGGGTTTTTAGCAAACAAGCTGTTCGGCGTACTGGATCAAGAATTCGCGGAACACTACGAACAAGATATTGAGACTATCAGACAGAACGAAAATCATTTAGCATCACTATGGAAAAACCAGACTTCAGTGGTCGAGGGAGAATTTAATCTTATCAAGAGAGTGGAAACGTCTATAGACAAACAAAGCAAGCTTTTCAACCAGCATCTTAACAACCTTGAAAAATCGCTCAACAGGCAGGTTGAAAATCTACAACTAGTATCAAGCTCCACCGACTTCACTTTATCTTCAGTTATCGCACAAGGCTTACTAGCGAACCTGAAAAACATTCAAGAAACCATTGTTGATTCGTTAACAAACGTTTACGCTGGTAAATTCAACTTCCATCTTCTTACCCCTGAGCAATTACGAGACGAGATGAATATCATCACTGGGTTATTACCAAGAGACATGACATTGCCCTTGACTAACCTCCAATCAGATGTATCAAAAATGTATCACCTCCTCTCCGTGAAAGCAAGAGCTTCGAATAAATTTATCATAATTGAAATAAAATACCTCTAGTAAGCAGAGATAACTTTGAACTTTATAAGCTCATACCAATCCCACAGCAGAACGGGAACGAAATGACTAGCTTAGTACCAATCTCCGATTACGTAGCAGTAAACATGCAAAAGGACTCTTATGTACCTATCTCAGAAAAAGACGTAGCACATTGTATCGAGTTTGATCAGGACTCTCACTTATGTCCTTTCAAGCAGACAATTCATCAGATGAGATCAGACGAGAAATTGTGTATCCAAGGTCAGCTTCCAAATCAATGTCAAACAAGGACATCACCTTGTAAAGATTCCTGGATTGCACTAAATAACATAAACACTTTCTTCTATGCATGTTGCGGGCATTGCTCTATTCGTATCATATGTGAGCATCAAATTACCGCAGAACAGTTGCATAACAATGGAATCATAACAATAAGCGAAGAATGCCTTATAAAAACTGATTCATTTACAATTTACGCGCATAGAACACAATCAAACATCTTACAAAGAGAAGCCGATGTAATCAAAATTGCAATTCCTCCCATCAATAAACTCCTTAACTTTTCAATGCCTACCTCAACAGTCGAAAGTCAATCAGTACACTCAGAAAATCAGCAGTATTTTGAGAAAATCGACAGACAAATAGAGCAATTGAAGGTAAGCTCATCAGCTGGAGGGTTGGCAGAACACGTCTCATATCACGACGTTCATCATTACACCGTCATCTACTTGGTGTTGTTTGGTGTTGTCGTCGGGATCACGATCCTGGTATGGCGCCGCTGGCGGGCGCCAGCATCGGCACCGGACGCGCCCGCGGCGGCGCCCACTCCGGCAGTGCGTGCAGCGGGACTAGACATAGAGCTTCGAGAAATGAACTTTGAACCTCCTACTACCAGATGTGTCAGTGAGAGTGCAGTGAATCAGTGCTGTGTTAGTAGGAAAGTCGAAATCAAATCGCAAAGTGCGCGTTTCTTAAATAAAGCCAGTTCCCCCGTATTCTTTAAAAACAAGACTTTTGATCACACATTATAATTTAATAATCAATACTGAATGATGAACTATCAAATATAATCAAGGACAATCACCTTATTCTAAGAAAAATATTGTATTATCACCTTGTAACTCACGTCATTCACCTATCATTTTCAACAGCATCCTATCATCCTTAATTTCTGGCCCGGGAGGATGTACGAGCACGTACACTGACCTCCTTAAAGTGCGCTTACAGTGCACTTTCCGCCAATCATTGAATTCATTAGTCAGTTCGTGTTTGGTCATCAATCATATACCTCGCGACTCACCACTATCATTTTTAATATTAATAATATATCAGTTAAAATTTACTTTGAGTTTTTACTGATTTACTATTAGTTATTAGCCAGGGTGTGCGGACCGTACAAAAAGTTTTTTCATTACTCATACTCTAAAAGTAGGTCTGAAGTTGCCTGAGGGGCCTAATTGAAAGTAAAACTTTCAGCCCTAGGGAGAATCGCTTTCTACTGACAGCTGTCAAATTATAAAAAAAAACAAGTTCTATTTTATTCAACCATGTTCCAACTTTCTAAACTGCAAGGAGGTTGAACCAAATTCCAACTTTTTATTCAGCAAGTAGGTTGGAAACCCATTACAACGGTAAGAAGTTTAAAAACTCTAATTAGAGCGCAATGTAAAATTGAAATAACATAAAGATAGTATTTAATAAATAATATATCTTCTAAATTACTTGATTAATATATAACTTCAACTATTTATTTAAAATAACATAGATTTGAGCAAACAATTTACCATTTTTTAAATTATGAAAATGAAAATAATGGCTGAATAATGCTGGCGAGCCGTAGCCGAAGGCCCGCCAGAGAAAAAGAAAAAAAAAACCGGGAAGGCGGCAATTCAATCTTCATTTTCACAAATTTTTCATTCATGTTTTTATTTTTACTTTCCTTGTATTCGTAATGAAAAGCACAGTGTTTACCTCGGGTGAAAGTCTTTTAAGTCCCTCAAGCTCCATTGGCGCCCTCGCTGACGCTCTGGCGCCAAACCCGTCTCGGGACTCAAAAAACATGACTTTCAACACTCGGGTAACAATGTACTATTCCTCTATTTCTCCGTTTAGGGAAATCATTTTCCGATTTCCTTTCTTAGTGCACCCCTATGCTATAAAAGAAACATACCCTCCAAGTTTCATGCTTCTAGGACTTACGGTTTAGGCTGAGCGTTGATTGTCAGTCAGTCAGTAACGTAAGAGTTTTATTTATTTAGATAGATGAAAGTTGAATGAAACAATAGTTGAAAACACAATTTATTTAATAAATAGGATAAGTTCAGTCAATATGGAACAACATCGGGGTCGCTTACAAACTTACAAACAAAAATATATTTACAAGTTTTTAAAACATTTTAATACTAAGACATCCACGGCGACGCTCACAGCGCCCCCTGCCGGCTCCTTCCCGGTCTCGGTTCCAGACTCGACGGAGAGAAGTACCTGTCAACACAGGTGCAACGTCAGTGCGGGGGGCGAGAGGCGAGGGGCGAGGGGGGGGGGAGGGAGACTAGCGGGGAGCACGTGCAGCCGGCGGCGCCAGTAGTGGCCTAGCGACTAGCGACCAGCGAGCATGCAGCGCCGCTCCATGCTAACTAGAATAGAAGCCATGCTACCAACGGCACCGGCACCGGCACCGGCGTGGACTATATACGGCGACATTACCGAGGCAGGCTCCGGCCGGATATAGCATCGCTCTTCTCAAAAACGGTGGCTTCATCGGAAAAAAAAAAATCCACTTAGTTTAATACATTCGGGACGGCGCGAGCGCCGGTCAGTCCTATCTGTGGCTCGCTCGGGTCAGGGTCGAGGTAAGTGTGTTCACCTGTGCGTGGGGGGCGCGGGGTGCCGGCGGCGGGGGGCCCCGGCGGGGGGCGCGGGGGGCCCGCACGCCGCGCAGGGGGACCCGCTGGACTCGGAGTCCGTGTCCCGCGCGCCGCCTCCGTACTCGCACCACACGCCTGCTAAACATCCACTATACCCTTCACTACCGCTTCACTGGTTTCCGTAAATAAGTAAACTTCTTATAACGATATTGACTTACAACTAAGAACTATGTATGTATACTTAGACTAAACCATGTATATACAAATTGTAAGGTTCTTTGTTTTTAAATAAATAAATACATAATTGCGCAAGAATGCATTCTTCCTCTAAACAACAAACGTATTTTTGTTCATATAAATGATTAAGTTGTGTGATGATAATAAGAGTAGCTGACGTTTCGGACCAATTTCGCTGGGACAAAGTGTCCCAAATGACACTTTTTAATATTATTTTTACTGACGTTTCGGACACCATTCAAAATAACTGCATTTTACAGTCAGGTAAAAATACAGGTTTTTGACGCGGCGGTGCCGGTGGCGGCATAGCAAGGTGACGAAATAGATGCATCGCAAGGTCACACTCTCTCTATCTCTTTTTTTTATAGCTCTGTTTTGCTCTATTTTTCACTAAGGCCGAAGGACAACTACAAAACAATTAATTAATCTTGGGAGTAAGTGAAGGTGAAAGAAATTATTTGGCAGTTTATATTGTTCTTCATGTTTTTTGGGGGTAAAATCATGCAACTTAGTTTAATACTCATATATTATAATAACGTAAATACATTAATTAGACGTACCTACATTAGTACCTGATGAATGTTAATATTTTTAATTGCTATAAGATTTTATAATAGGTTCAGCAAAAAATTGTTCTTACTTAATGCTAAGAGTAAAGAATTTGGCTTTATTTTGTGACTAAGACATTTTGTTAGAGTGAGATAATTTGATAAAGACATTTTTTCATAAGCAATAGATATAGTATTCATAAAATCAGTAAAAAGTATTTGAAATAAGTTTTGTGGAAAAACCTTAGTTGAATGAATGCATGCCAAATTGATATTTATGTTCTACCTGTTAAGCTTATTATCGTTTGAGTGGGGCTAGCGTGGGAAATGGATGATTTTAAAGTGTTTATTTGGTAAAATATTAGAAGAATATAAGAAAATTGATAATTTTAAAGTTTTTATTAGGTAAAATACTGTACCAAATGCTGTGTAAATTACTATGATTTTTCTAGGTTAATGTTTTTATTTATCTTGTTATAGAGGTTTACTGTTTTTTCAGTGGATAATGGGTCTTGGAGATGATGATACTAATAAATAATTAGCGGTAATCTTAAGTCTATGACTGAATTAACGATTATCTGTGATTCTAAGTTGATTTCATCGACGTGCTTAAAATAATTTAGTACTTTTTATCATAATAAATAGCGCTAAATCAGTAAATATGGTCGGGATATTTTGCTCAGTTTACTATAAATTGTCTGTGATTTTTATACATTATTAAAACTAATGACTTTTTTAAAACGTAAGGAAAGAGAGATAAATGTTTTAAGATCTCTATTTATAGTATGTATCTTTCATATTGAATATTTTATATGTTTTTTTATTTAGTTGATTTTAATGTTTTTTTTATTTCGTCGATTTTAATAGGTAAAATTTGTGCTCAATGTTGTGTAAAATACTGTGATTATTGTAGATTAAGATTTTTTTATAATGTTTAAAGTTTTATCACTTTTCAGTGATAATACCCCTTGCTGATGTTGAAAACAAACAATAGAAATAGAAATAATTTATATTGCGTCAACTTAAAAATAAAAGGTACAGGTAATAATATATAAATAAATAAATAAAATAAATAAATAAATTAATAATTTGATGGTGTCCGAAACGTCAGTAAAAATAATATTAAAATCAAAAGTGTCATTTGGGACACTTTGTCCCAGCGAAATTTGTCCGAAACGTCAGCTACTCGATAATAATAAGTAAAGAGAGTGGCGATAGTAAAATGTAACCTTTATCAGTAAGATGTGAAGTCATGGTGCACCGACCTGCGTGCGCGAGCAGGTTGGGTCGTGGCGGCGCCCCCCCTTCTAGTCGTGCGCCCCCCTCCAGTCGCGCGCCCCCCTCCAGCCGTGCGCCCCCCTCCAGCCGTGCGCTGCGGCCGAACGTGGCCAGGTGCAGCGCGCACTCTCCCCTCGCGGGCGGGGCAGCGGGGGGCGCGGGGGGCGCAGGGCACCCCGCAGCTGCACCCGCCCCCTCCCCGCCGCCTGACATGCTGAAGGTCGCGTACGGACTTATCTCGTCCATGTCACCTGCATCACGCCCATGCACCTTATTGTAGGTATTTTATTTTATTAAGGTTCTCAAAACTCGTTGTTACACAATGGGTAGTTAATATAGCTGGGCAAGACGAAGACAAGCGTATGACCTTTTCTAGATGTGAACACTGCATTATTACTAAACAAAAGCGTCACTTATGAGTGCGTGCTAGAAACTGCGGCTAGGTACCTTCCGGTAACATCAGCGTCTTCTCGCGCCTCGTGACGGGCTCCGTGGAGTACAGCTGCGGCTGCGGCGGGGGCCCCCTCGCCACGCCCCCATGCGCCCCCCGCCCTCCGCACGCACCCCCCCGCCCTCGTACCCGCCGAGCCAACAAGCCTGGAGGGGGTGGAGAGGGAGACAGATTACAATATATAAATAAATAGAAAAAAACATGGCCCGTATCAGTTGCTTAGCACTCTATTAGCTTAGGTCTGTCACTATTGACAGTGAACAGAATTTTGAGAGCCTTATAAAGTTTGAAGGATTAGAGACAGTCACGTACCGGCTGCCACGGCCAGCAGCGCGGCCAGCAGCGCGGCCAGCAGCGCCACCACGAGGCCGGCGGGCCACGCCCCCGCCCCCGCCCCCGCCCCCGCGCCGGCTGCCCCCCCGTCCCGACTGCTGCGCATCTCCGCGGTCATTTCCATCGCTTCGCCTATCCTTTCTGAGGAACAAGTCAACATCTGCAACGGATCGAAATCGAGCACAATACGCACGGGAGATCTCGACGAGCGTGAAGTAAGCCGTTCGGCAATGGACGAGCTAACACAACGTACATTCACTGCGAACTCAATAAACAATTAGCTTAGCTTGATAATATGATATGAGAGCAATAAAAAGCAAGGTTCAATCATCACTTGATGGGTTCGGTTATTTTACTCTCTTTGGAGTCACCACCCCTCAGCTAGCTAGCAACGTCCTTTAGCAGTCTAACACTAAGGCAGTGCTGTAAAACAAACAACTTACGACCTCGTGCGATGACCTCAGACTTGTGCGCCCTGTAAAATGAATACTGATCGATGTTGATGCTGACCTCCGGAGGCGGCGCGCGTGGCGGCGCGGTACAGCGCGCGCGTGTCCCCCGCCGGCGCGCGCGCCTCCACGCGCACCTCGTACCACGCGCCCGGCTGCAGCCCGCCCGCCTGCGGGGAACCAGCCGTTACACCCATCCCACCGACCACGCAGGGCATCGAGACAGATGAGCGAGCATGATGCGATCGTCACCTGGGCGCTCTCTTGGTCGGTGTCGAGTGGGGTCCAGGGCGCGGCCCCGGGGACGGCGGCGCGCAGCGCGACCCGGTACACGGGGGCGCAGCGCACGCGCCACGCCAGCAGGTTGAAGCGCAGTGCGGTGCTGTTGCTCCACACGAATTCCTCACCCGGCGCCGGCACTGCCTCTGCAACCGGCCGCGCATCTTACATCGTAGACGCACGAATTCAATGTCTCGAAATGGGACCACGAAGATTCATCCGTGAAAATGAGGACTCACTGTCTCCTTCGGTGCGTGCGCGCAGCGGCGCCGATGGAGGTGAGGTGCCCCCCGCGCCGTGCGCCTGCAGCGTCACGCGGTACCAGGCGCCGCAAGCCAGCCGGCGCAGGGACGTCGTCCGCGCCGCGCCAGGTAGCTCCCGCCTGGAGGTGGCGTCGCCCGCCGCGCCCTCGCCCGCCTCGCGCGTCCACCGGACCGTGTAACCTGGGACAAGTGACCCGTCAGCGCCGTGCACCATCCCCGCACCCGAGCGGGGCCCTTCACTCACCGAGCGGCGGTGCCTCGGCATCCAGCGGCGCAGGCCACGCGACGTGCAGCGCGTGCGGCTCGGCGCGCAGGAGCCTCGGCCCGGGCGCGCGCGGCGGGCCCAGCACCACCAGGCGGTGCCGCACGGCGTCCGCGCCGCCCGCGTTGCGCACCGAGCACGTGTAGTTGCCCGACAGCGCCGGCTCCACCTCTGCAAGAAGCAGCATCAGCGCGAGCGTCGGAGGACTGCGGTCGAGAAGCGAACGGAGCCCGATCGAGACTCACTGTGGACGATCAGGTCGCCGGCCTCGGTGATCGAATGCGACGGAGGAAGCGGCGACCAGCTCCAGCGAAGCGGAGGTGAGCCTAGCGCGGCGCACCGCAGGCGCACGCTCGCGCCGCGTGACGTAACCGTCGTGCGGCCCAACGACGAGATGCGCGCCGCACCTGCGAGCAGAGCGTGAGTCGTGAGTTCCAGCTCCGAGGGCTCGAGCTGGAGCTACCCTTCCGGGCACCCTCACCCGGAGCTTCGGGCGTCGCGGTGACGGGGCGCGAGGGGGCCCCCTCCCCCGCGCGCGCCCCCGCCACCACCCACACGTGGTGCGGCGCGGGGCGCAGGCCGCGCACGTCACGCCGCACCTCCTCCCCGCTTGCGCCTCCCTCCACGCGCAGGGCCCGCTCCGCGCCTTGGGACCTAAGCACGAACTACGTTCATCGAGATTTTTTTTATCCTACCAACTGATGGAACAAGCTTATGGCCCGCCTGATTTGTCATGAGCCAGTAATATCTTCGGCACTTCGGAAAACAGCAATGCTGTTCCATGGCAGAATTTGGCATGATGGTAGTACTTCCCCGGAAGAACAAGGAGCTCTACTACTACTTAAGATGAAAGATGTTCTCGATCCCTCCAATGGCGGTGGGACGCCGATGGATCGGTCCCGATTCCTCTAGCTCGAGGGGTACCCGATGCGAGTCCGTGTGCTCCAAAAGTGGAGCTCTCCGTGGAGGGTCCATCTCGTACTTGCGCGCACTCACTTGCCGAGCTCGCGCGTGTAGAGCGTGTAGACGGCGGGCGGCGGCGCCGGCGGCAGCCACGTGACGCGCAGCGAGTCCGCGCCCGCCGCCAGCGCGCGCAGCTCCGACACCGCGCCGGCGCCGCGCACTGCACGCGAGGGGACGGTTAGTGTCGGCTCGGGTGGCGGGGACAGGGGACAGGGGACAGGCACAGGCACGTACCGTCTGGGGGGGTGCGGCAGAGCGCGGGCGCGGAGGGCGGGCCGGGCCCGGCGGGCGCGCGCGCACACACCCACACGGAGTAGTTGGTGGCGGGGGCGAGCCCCTGCAGCGTGGCCTCCGCGCCACGCGCCGACACCGCCTCCGCCGCGCCGCGCCACGCTGCAACACGCCGCCCCGTCACCGTCTCCGATACCGGATGGAGATCCCGGTTATAAAGTGGTTGCATGGGATCTATCATCTATCATGGGCCTTTTTCATTTCGTAAAAAAGAGCCAAACATTGTCCGTTGATGTGTTACATCAAAACTGATACTTTATAGATAACTAGCTGCCTGTCCCGGCTTCGCACGGGTGGACATTTATTTTTTAAACACATAAATATAGCCTATGTTACTCAAGGTGAACCTACGTCCAGCAGTGGACTGATATCAATTGATGATGATGATGAAAGAACATTCTATAACGTTTAGGAGCACTATTTTCTAGAACATTTTGTCCAAATCTAGAATTCAGAACCGTTTGCATGGGTATATTTGAGTATTCTAGATAATTCTGGATTACTAACGTTTGGGTGGGAGCATTCCGGATGCTAACCGACTTTAAATTTGATTATTCCAGATCATTCTCTAGAGCGTCTATGTGCATTCTGTTCTCGTCAAAGTCGAGAATTTTCCGAAAAATCCCTAAGCGATAGAAAGGGATAGACATATATAAGTCCCTACATGATGGAAAGGGATAGACATAGATTTCGAAACTTTTGCCTCTTATAAATTAATAACACCTAAATATTGAATATAAACTATCCTATATTTTAAGTCCGACCATATTAAAGGCAGTTGCAAAATTTTATCGAAATCCTTTCAGTAGTTTCGGAGTTTATCGCGTTCCAAATTGTGACACGAAAGATTTATATATATAGATTACAACTTAGCACATCAGATAAAATTTGATCCCAGAAGGGTCGATATAGAAAAACGTTCAACGTTTTTTGTATAATGTGATGTACCTATAAGAAAAATCAGCACATGAATTATTTTCAACATCAGTGATGTGGTTTATTTGTGTTACTGTAATTATTATTGCAATTCAGGTTAGTAGTGCCAATGTTTTCTTGCTTTTCTTTGCATTTTGTTCTTAAATCCAGATAACAGAACTTACGTTGTCATTGAATACAGCCTTTTTTGAATGCTGTTTTCTTATTTAGAAATTGTACACTGGTCTATGTTTTTTCTAGCGACGTGCTGACTGATATTATTGTACCAATAGGGTAACATCATAATATTTTCGTACGTAATACTCGAAACATGATGTCCGTCCTAGTCCACTCCAAATCCTATGTGATACGCACTTAAAACCTTTCGAAGCAACCCTTACGATTAAACTAAACTAACGATTTTAGACTACGACTTAAGTTTCTTAAACTCACGCGGGAAAGGGTAAAGGGGAACGTAGTGGACGTCGTACCCCCTCGGTGCCCCCGAGTCCAGGAGCTCCGTCCAGCGCACCCGCAGCGCCCCGCTCGAGCCCGCCTCGCACGACACCGCCCCCGGGGGCTCCTCGGGCACTGGCGAGCGAGCGCATCATCAACAACACGGCACCGGGTGAGATTACAATCGAAGAAAGCAAAGGCAAGACGAGGCGCACCTCCATCGGCGGCGGTGGCGTACACGGGGGGCGAGGCGGGCCCCGCGCCCGCGCGGCTGAAGGCGCGCACCGCCACGCCGAGCCGCGCGCCGCCGCGCAGCCCCGCCAGCGTCACCACGCCGCTGCTCCAGCCGCGTGACGTCACCCGACCCGACCGACCCGCCTCCTCCGCGTCGAGCCCGGCGCGCTCCGGCGAGTGCCACGTCACCACGTAGCCGAGCAGCTCACCGTTCCAGCTATCTTGCGCGGGAGCCTGCCCCCAGGGTCAAAATTAATCGGAGGTTCCCTTGGCGGGTCGAGGGCCGACCCGTCCGGACTGGAACGTCACTCACCGACCACGAAACGAGCACCTCCCCCGGCGCGGCGGGCCTCGCTTGCACGTTCCGAGGCGGAGCCGATGGAGCTGTGGCAACAGGACATCGACTTATAGATCTCATCATCATTTCTATTACTTATAGCTACATGCTTATTCGTTACAATTTCTAAGTCGATCGATTCCGAGTTTCCGACCTTCATCGAGGGTGGTGAACAGCAGAGGCTCGGAGTGCGGCGAGCGGCCGACGTGGTTCTCTGCGAGGACGCGGAGTGAGTACGCGGCGGCGGGACGCAACCCCTCCACCCGCGCCGCCAGACCCGCACCCCCCACATCCCCCGCATCTCCCGCACCTCCCACAACTCTGGGAGAAATAGAACTGTAACCCGATCAGCGAAATGAGAACGTTGCCCTAATTAAAGATGAAATTACAACAGTGGGTCCGGTCGATCACCTGCGGTCGGTCTGTGGCTCGAGGGTCAAGTTGAAGATTGTGTGCGGCGGCTCGGCGCCCGCCAGCGCGGGCAGCGCGGGCAGCACCGTGACCAGCGCGTAGTAGCGCTCCTCCGTCCCCTCGCCCCCCACACCCCCCACGCCCCCCGCCTCCCACTGCACGCGCGCCCACCGCGACCCGACTCCCCCCAGC
Organism: Thera obeliscata; assembly: GCA_947578465.1. Lineage (NCBI taxonomy): Eukaryota > Metazoa > Arthropoda > Insecta > Lepidoptera > Geometridae > Thera > Thera obeliscata. The sequence continues at coordinate 141,977 of OX387916.1, forward strand.
CGCACCATGCGAGGAGCCTCCGGAGGTTCTGCACAATATACTTCATTTTATATTTGCATTTGCCTAAATTTAATTGTGGATTAAAATATCTTTCGTCAAGATCTATCAGTTTCTATCGCCATCGATTATTGTTGTAAATTATATAGAATGGTAGAGTTAGACCTTGGACATGCAGATAGATGATGAGCTCGCTCCGTCCGTAGTGGTTGTGCGCGAGGCAGCGGTATGCGCCGGCGTCGTCCCGCGCGGCGGCGCGCACGCGCAGGGTGGAGCGCACGCCTCCCCCCGCCCCCGCCCCCGCCCCCGCCCCCGCCACCTCCTCCGACACCGTCCATCTGCCGACACACACACATCCTCATCCCACACATGCTCCGACCGACATCACCGTGTACCTGCTGCATGCGCGCGTGTGCGTGTGCGCACCTGTACGAGTTGAGGTCGAGGCTGGCGCCGCGCCGCGTCCAGCGCACGGCGAGCGGGGAGTCCCCGCGCGCGAGGCACGACAGGGCGGCGCTGCTGCCGCGGACGCACGATACGTTGCCAGCCGAGCTCTCGAAGCGCGCCGGCTCTGTGTTACCAATTACGACCCAAGTTATACATTTATTTATTTGGTAGGCGGATTAGTCTATCCTAAGATGCTTAAACATCCTCGTATTTCTTGTGTGGCAGCAGTCGGTGTCAACAAAACTCAAACGATAGTGGCAGCACCGTTTTTACAACGCCGCCGCTGTTGCTGGGCCACACATATTATATAACGTCTTAGAAAATTTAAAAAGCATTTGAACGATAGGTATAATTGCACAATACCATTGTACGAGTAATTAGAGAATTATATAAACAACATTTTCAGATTTAATTATGTGTGATCTGTATTTTATGCATACCATCATCATTAGCGAGCGAAGTCCACTGCTGGATATCGGCCTCCCTCCATAAGTTTCTAGGGAGAAAGGACAAGAGGCTGGCCTGCCATCATCCTGAATGGATAATTTAAAACCAAGCTCATTATTTAATATGTCATGCTATGCCATTGATAACGTTTACGGATCGCAGTCTTTAGACCTAATGGGCAGCTAGTATCGGGAAACAGTTACCGTGCACGGTGAGGTTAACTAGCTTGACGAGTGCTGGTCCGATTCCGTTGTCGGCCAGACAGCGGTACACCCCCTGATGACGTCGCGTCGCGGCCGGCGCCGCCACCGCCCCCCTCCCCGCGCCCGCGCCGGGCCCCCCTCCTCCGTCCGCCAGCTCCCACTGGTCGCTCTCTGGCCCGCTACCACTTTCACCTGTCACATTTATTACTAGTAGTTCGCCCTGAACTGAGATCACGTGATGCGATCATTTGGATTGAACTGTAACCCGATCAGCGAAATGAGAACGTCGCCTTAATTAAAGATTAGGGTATCTGTGCTGACCGTCGATGATAGGTGGTCAGCACAGATACCTAAAGGTTGAATCTGGTCTATTTATAAGTCTAAGAACCGATGATTGATGGAGTTGGTGGTTTTAGAAAGAAATTGAAGGAAGATAAGCCACTTACCGATTTTCCTATACCACGTGACCACAGGGATGGGATATCCCTTTGCGGCGCATTCTAGAAGAATCGGTGCTCCAAGCAAGACCGCTGCGTCCAGCGGCTCCGTCACCCACGCTGGTGCCACTTAACAATAATAGGAGCAATTAATGATTCCGTCAATTACCAAAGGCAAAAGTGGAACTTACGTGAAGAAGTCCCCGTTGTGAGTTAGGTTGTGTTGTGTTGTGTTGTGTTGAAGGATGTGAGTGAGGAGGTACCTTTGACGCTGAGCACGGCGGTGTAGTTGGGCGCGGCGGCGTGGTTGTGCACGCGGCACGTGTAGGCGCCGCTGTGCCGCGCCGACAGCTCGGAGAACATCAGCAGGGAGAACTCGCTCAGGCTCTTCTCTTCTATCTGAAAAAGAAACCTCAATGGATTCGCTCGCGCTTAACGATTCCACTACTACCGGTCGTTTTTGACACCCCGCGCCTACCTGAAGGTTCGCCGGCAACGGTGCTCCGTCCTTCGTCCAAGAGAAGTACATCGGCTTATCACCCGAGGAGACGCCGCACAGCACCTGCGCCGAGCTGCCTTCCGTCAGCTCCGACGAGAACATGAACGGCGAGATCTTCGGTGGATCTACGGAAGGATATGGCACGCTCAGCGGGGCGAGCTCGGCACGGTTAGAGCTAGTTAGAGCGAGAGGGGGCGCCGGGCGGTAGGACACTCACTGCGCACTTGGATCTCGATGTCTCTGCGCGCCTGCTGGTCCCCGGGTGCTGCCACGCTGCAGGCGTACAGCCCCGCGTCCGCCGGCAGCGCGGGCGCCAGGCGCAGCACCGCCCCGCGCGCCGCCACGCGCCCCGCCGCGCCCAGCGCCGCGCCGCCGCCGCGCCGCCGCCACTCCACCGAGCTGAGGGCACCCCCACCGTTACATGCGCCCCATTACCACCCACCCGACCCACTGTGCGACTGCTAACGTCAATCTAGTTCATTTGTAGCTCAATAGAACTGGCTAAAGAAGATGCGGAGGACGATGCGTGAAGTTGCCTCGTCTTAGCCCCCACTGATGGGCAATGGGGGTTTGCCCATTGTATTTCGCTTTAGTTTTAGTATTTCCGTTACATTTGTGTAATGTAACGGAACCTTAGACTGCATTTTCACTTTCCATCAGGTGTGATGGCAGTCAAACGTTTAGCTATCAACAATAAAAAAAAAAAAAAAAAAAAAAAAAAAAAATGTCCTATTTTTTTGTGATGTAGAAAATGTTATCTAATCTTCTCTATCTATCTTAGGTGAGATGATCCCCTTCCTGCAGTTCGGGATGTCTTGACTCTTTCGACCTTAGGAAATTGACTCCAGTCGAAGCATGTTGTTTAATTTTATTATCCAACAGACAAAAAAAGCGATGTTCGGTGCGACTAGCGAGGACGAAGATGGAGTAAATCACGTATAAAATGCACCTCTATGGACCTGATCGGATATCCAGAGTAGGGACAGTGCACGGTCGCGTTGGAGCCTGCCACCACCCGCACGGGACCCGCAGCGCGGATCGACGGTGGACCTGCGAGGAACGAACGTCCTATGATAACGGCGGGTACATGGAAGGGGGAGAGAGAGATAGGGGATCGACAGGCTGACCATAAATATTAAGCCGTGCAGAATGGTCGACGTGCCCGAGGCGGTTGGAGGCGCGGCACGAGTAGCGGCCGCCGTCCGCCGCGCTCGCCGCCGAGATGTTCAGCGTCGACACCACCTCGCCGTGCGCCGTCGTCTCGGAGCTTATCAGATACCTGCTCGAACCAAAAGGTTGCTAGATCAATCGTTCCTGGTGATAATTGGTACTCAGTCATCGATGGTGAGAGCAGGCTCGCCGGCATGCAGAGCTCGCGGGGTAGGTACCTGTGCGGGCGGTACTGGTCGAGCGGCTGGTCGTCCAGCAGCCAGGCGAGGCGCGGGGGGGGCGCGCCGGCCGCCGCGCAGCGCAGCGCCACGGGCCCGCCCGCGCGGAGAGCTTGCTCGATGAACGTGTACTGCAGCTCCGGGGGGGAGTCTGACACCGAGTGCATCCATTCGGAACAGAAAGTAAACTCATAAGTCCATCGTCGCTGATCGAAGACGTTCAAATCCCCTAAATTGAATTGCTCGAACTTGACTCGACTTCGACGTAAAATTCATGGAATCTCGCCTGGACAACACTTCAGGACGAATGTCACTGATCATTTGTGCCGTCACGGATGCGGTGGAACATATTATAGAGCAACGCACAAAAAAAAAAAAAAAAAAAAACGCGCGAGGTACCTCCGAGCAGGAGCAGCGCCGTCCCCTGCGCGTTGTCGTGGAGCGTGCGCGCGCGGCACTGGTAGACCCCCTGCGCCTGGCGCGTGACGCGCACCGCCAGCGTGCCGGGCGGGTCGGCGCGCGCGGCGGCGGGCAGCGCGCGCGCGTCGTGCCGCCACTGCAGGCGCGCGCCGCGCTCCGACGCCGCGCACGACAGCCGCACCGTCTCGCCCGCGGCCGCCACCTGCGCACCCGCGTCTCCGAGTGAGCATCGCATCGACCGATCTACGATAGATCCGACGCCGTAGGACTCACCACGTGCGCCGGCGTCACGGTGACGGTGAGCGGCGCGTCGAGGTGCAGCCGCACGGTTTGCGCCGCGTCGCCGAACGCGTTGGACGCCTTGCACAGCCAGGCGGCCGGGGCGGCTCCCGGGGCGGGCGGCAGGGTGCAGAGCGCGGCGCCCCCCGCCCACAGCCAGGCGGCCGCGTCCTCCTCCACCGCCTGCAGGCGCCCCTCCGCCTCGCGGTACCACCTGCACCCGCGCACGTTACTGTTCCGCCGCTGGGGGGATGGGGGATGGGGGGGGAGACGGGATGGGTCAGGGCGTGCACTCACGTGTAGCGCGGCGCGGGCTGCAGGGGCGCGAGGCACGGCAGGCAGGCGCGCTGGCCGGGGCGCGCGCGCACGTCGGCCGGCGCGGACGCCAGCCGCGGCGCCCAGCGCGTGCTGACGGCTGTACATACGATCTTCGTTAAGCGAGACGCTCTATTATCATCCAAGAAAATGCTTCTACGAGTACTGGTAAACCACTCATTTACGAAAGTTGAAGCTTGAAATCGCAGTTGTTTTTTTTTTGTGCAGGCTGATCCGATGATGGAGCCAAGCTCGGTGCAACGAAATTTTTCAACAAATAAACCAATGATTGAGCTTTTAGGGGTTTAATGGCCATATGCTGCTACCCCTAACTACATAATCTGCTTTTCTTGAGGATAGTGCAGCAATAAACACATGTTCCAAATACTCATTTATTTTCACCAAGGCTACGAGTACATGTTTGCACAGTGTGAGCGGGGAGAGACGACTGGCGACGCGACATTTAATTCCTACGCGTCAGCCCGATTCCTGTGGCTAAGTACCTAGCCGCCACAGTACTCCCCCTCTTACAAAAAAATTTGAAAAAATTTGAAGTACACAAAAAATCATAAAACATAAAACTTATCAAACATTCCAATAAACAAATTGCAGTTAGGTACAGTACACTCATAAATGCAGTCAGGACAATATTGCAAATTCGCTTACGCCGCAGTAGCTCGCTACTTTGCAATATGGTCTCGAGTTACCGCTGCTGTACCTACTCTACCTAATCATAAAATTCTACGAACTAACACTGATTCTAAAAATAGCACTGAATTTACTTTAAAACTTTTGGAAAAAAAAACTACGCTACGCTGATGATACGCCTCGTCCGATCCTTTGTCACAGCATCTTCTCATAATCACCGTCATTTTCCTTTAGGTCTCTACATACTCGTAGCGCAAGGGTCTCATGCCAGTTACTCGTAGCAGTGGGACTGAGCTATCTCCAGATCCAACACTGATCCTCCGGCGAGCATACCTTCTCCAACCGGGCAACACATTCTTGAGTGAATCTGCAGGTCCAAACTCCATTTTCTTCAGGGTTGAGTGCACCTCAGATGTCGCTGGCTTCCATAAATTCTTCATGCTACTGCTCTAGACCGCGCGTGATTCTTCGTTGGCTGGACCGCGGGTGGGTGGACGTCCTCTTCCCCGGCCATACACTGCCATCTTATTTTTCTATAATCACATCACGCTGATGACCGGCTCTACATACAGGCTTCATTAGTGGTTGGGACGGGCTTTGGCTGACGTCATAGCATTCTTGCATCCACGTGGCGTGTCGTTATTGCGTCATGTTGATGTTCTTTTTATTTTACCTCCCGAGGTGTGGACTTCGTCGGGAGGGAGTCGTCTCCGCTGCTGGTCTATAAGGTCACCATTGTTCTTCGGAATCTTGATCAGAGTTCTCCGTGCTGCCGCGTTCCTTCGGGTGATCACCGCATGTTACATCACACCAAAGTTTGTCGAGGGTCACCACTTTAGGGGTTTAATGGCCATATGCTGCTACCCCTAACTACATAATCTGCTTTTCTTGAGGATAGTGCAGCAATAAACACATGTTCCAAATACTCATTTATTTTCACCAAGGCTACGAGTACATGTTTGCACAGTGTGAGCGGGGAGAGACGACTGGCGACGCGACATTTAATTCCTACGCGTCAGCCCGATTCCTGTGGCTAAGTACCTAGCCGCCACAAGCTCATCTTCGGTACTATCCCAAGTTATTAAATGTAATTAGAAATTTGTCCAAACATTGGGTGTGACATAAATTTAGGAATGGAACGGAGAGATGAGACTTTGAAGGTTGCGGTACTGACCGGTGACGGCGAGGAGAGCGGGCGGGGAGCGCCTGGTGACGTCAGAGAGGGCGTGGCGCGCCTCGCACGCGTACGGGCCCGCGTCGGCCGCCGTCACGGCGCGGATCAGCAGCATGGCGCCCGCCGCTATGTAGCGGGACTCTGCACATCACAACCATTCAAACATTACTTCTACCTCCATGGTGCCGAATTTATCATCCAACCTTTTTAAGGTTTCGTAGCCAAATGGCAAAAAACAGAACCCTTATCTCATCATATGATGGATTCGTCATGTCTGTTTGTCTGTCCGTCTGTGTGTCACAGCCACTTAATTCCGAAACTATAAGAACTATTTACTGTTAAAACTTGGTCAGTAGATTTATTATATTATGTGATCCGCATTACGGTTTTCACACAAAATATAAAATATAAAAAAACAATATCTTTTGAGGGTTTGTGGAACCCCAAAAGTTACTTAGAACTGAAACTCATGTTTTTTTCATCAAACCCATACGTGTGGGGTCTGTGGATAGGACTGGTCTTAAAAAATGATATTGAGGCGAGCTACGTGATATGATATAAGAGTCTCTTTAGTCTCTTGATATGCACTCGGTACGAAGGACCTGCTGTGTTCCAGAAGTTAAAATTATTAATAAACAAACATATATTATTATTCTAAGCACACCTGACGTTAAATCTATGAATGTCTGTCTGCAGGCTCGTAGCGCCATCATGCGAGGGAATAATTGCGTACATTAGCCTCGTATTCTGAATGTTCCGGTCGCAGGCCGTCGGCGCCGGGCACATTGTACTATACATACATACTTCACAACAACTACACTCAGGAGCTGATCCACTCCACCTCGAGCTGGATTATAATCACTTCTAATCCAAGACCATTCATCTCAATCCCCCCTCCCCCTTCCCCTCATCTACAGCCTTCTAGTCCAAATGAGATATTGCTTTAATTAATATCACTTCGCTGAGATATAAATATAGTGATATGAGACCGAGTAAAAACGACTCCCTTATTATATTAGACCCGAGAAACTCCCTGAAGTTTTTGTAAAGGTTCCTTCCCAAGACCCGGCTTTAATTAATATAACGTTATTTATTACTCGAGGAATTTATCTGATCCGCGAAGGAATTTACTAGCTTACAAACGGGATAAAGCATAGTTCTGCGATGGCAATCAGTTTCAGCGTAGGGTTTGCGTACATCCGCACAAACTTCCGCAAACTTAGACCGTAATACATCGATCCGAGTGCGAGGACTAAGAGCTAGATCACACATAGTAGTTCGGTCGAGTGTTCATTGTCGAAGACTCGACGTGAGGTAGTGCGTCGCGTCACTATGGGGTGCACGCGCCGATAGACTTACACATTCGTTCACAATGATTGCGATCGGGGAAGCGAGGACGATTCATTTGCGTGCCCAACTTACTTCGGTAGCGTTTTCGATATCGCAACGGGAACTCCGGGAACTGAGGAGGTCCGGGAGATAGTTCTTGATCTGCGTCAAGTCACTTCATCGGATCGAACTTATCTGGCACCTGAAAGCGGCCGTGATATACCATGGCGATGGATCGCATGGTGCAGTTACCGGGCGCGGGCGCGTCCAGCAGCAGCGGCGCCGGCGCGCCCTCCCCGCGGAGCCAGCGCACGCGGCGCAGCGGCAGCCCCTCCCCCCGCGCCGCCCCCGCCCCCCGCGCGCCGCACGCCAGCGCCGCCACGCCGCCCGCCGCCGCGCCGCCGCCCTCCACCACCACCGCCAGCTCCCACGGTCCCTCCGACACTGCACATACATTACACTAGTTAACACTTTCAGATAAAACTCTGACAATGCACCCAGATATCGTGGTGAGTGAAGGATCTCTTCTAGCGGAATGAGAACATAAAATCGTGGGGATCTCACGGATATCTTATAAAAGAAAAAATATGGATCTTCGATGAATCTGAGTGCTCAATAGCGTTGTGGATGTGATGTGAGTGGTGCGAGGAGCGTGTATGGCTCACCGGGCTGCAGCGTGACGTCACGCGAGAGCGCCGCGCCCAGCGCGTTGTGCGCGCGGCACCGCACCGTCAGCGCCCCCTCCCCCTGCCCCTCCCCCGCCCCCTGCCCCTCCCCCGCCGCCCCCGCCGCCCCCGCCGGGAGCACCTCCAGCGTGCCGTTGTCGTACACGCGTCTGCAACAACACCATTATGAACAACGCCGCTCATCTACTTAATGCCACATTGATTAAAAGCACTGGTGGTCTAGTACTAGCAGCCCCACCTTCCGATCCTAAAATCGCCACTTTGAATCCGGTCGGGTGCCGATATTTTTTTCTGTTGCAAATCAGCACTATGCGGTGAAGAAAAACATCGTGAGAGAACCAGCATGTCGTTGAACGTATAAATTTGAAAGTGCACGAAAGGAACCTCTTTGAGGCGGACTTAAAAACCTTTCCCCGCACTCGTCGTGACATAATAGCGACCCGGGCGCAGGCTGCCCCGCCGCCGCATAGAGCACGCAGGGTACGCAGGGCACGCGGGTAGTGATACCTGGTGGTGGTGCGCTCGTGCAGCGCGGAGTCGTCGAGCCCGAGCCAAGCGAGCGCGGGTGCGGGCTGCCCCCCCGCGGCGCAGTGCACGCGCACCCCCGCGCTGCGCAGGTAGTGCACGAGCGCGGGGGGCTCCACCGTGAACTCGGGCCCCCGCGCCCCCGCCCCCGCCCCCGCCCCCGCCCCCGCCTCCGCCCCGCAGCCGCCGCCTGCAGAACACAACACACTCTGTCTACTGTCTCTCTACTCAAACACCGACGTCCAAGATGCAAGTTGGTAATGTGGCTGCGCCCGCAACAGACGAGAGGCTACTTTAAGCCACTTTAAACTATTTACGGCGCAACTTTACATTTGAAACCGTTTGACCTAGATCACGGCTTTGCTCATCCCTTGTGGAGTGGACGGCGCAACGCTTGCCGCCAGAGTCAATGCTCGGTGGATACAAGCTCAAGCTCAAGCTCAAGCTCAACGGCTTCATCGTCGCGAACCAACCGGAGGGGACCGAAAATATAAAAACGAGAGCTTTCGGTTCAAAGAATGCTTGACCCCCAAATACTGAAACGCAACTCAGATTTAAGCACGTCTCAAGCGACGAATATTTGACAGATTTTCATTGAAAACTCAACAGTATTCGGGGGTGAGCCTCGTAGCGAGGGCCCCGTAAGTCTCGTAGCTAGGGCCCCACAGCTCAAGTCTTGAGGGCGGCGCAACTTTGCATTGAGATTGAAATGTGAAAAGGCGTGATTCGTTCGTGCTATCACTTTGTGCAACACAATATTGGTCTGCTGATATTACTTACGCCCACAAAATGAAATCTCTAAAAATTTTCATAAATATTCAAATTATGATACTTGATTGTTTTGTTCAAATGCAGTCGAGATCTTATATTACTTATAACGAATCTATTTTAATAAATAATATTCAGAAATATGTGTAAGCATGAGGAGTAGGAGACACTGACGAGTGAGCAGCAGCAGAAGCGCTGCCAGGAGAGGCGGCGCGCGCACCATGCCGCGTCGCGTGACGCGTGACGCGTGACGCGTGACGCGACCCTGCAACAATGTACATTATGCCTGTTTACATTACGTATTTCACTACTGCAACTTAAATTACTTCAATACCCTACTTTTTAGGGTTCCAAAACACAAAACCTAAACACAAATGGCAAAAACGGAACCCTTATAGATTCGTCATGCCTGTCTGTCTGTCCGTCCGTATGTCACAGCCATTTTTCTCCGAAACCGTAAGAGTTAGACTGATGAAACTTGGCGAGTAGATGTATTCTGTAAACCCCGCATTAAGATTTTTACACAAAAATAGAAAAAAAACTACAAATTTTGGGGGTCCCCATACTTGAATCTGAAACTCAACAATTTTTTTTTCATCAAACCCATAAGTGTGGGGTATCTATGAATAGGTCTTCAAAAATGATGTTTAGGTTTCCAATATCTTTTTTTTCTTAACTGAATAGTTTGCGCGAGAGACACTTCCAAAGTGGAAAAAAGTTGGTCCCCCCCCCCTCTAACTTCTAAAATAAGAAAATGATAAAACTAAACAAAAATATAATATGTTGTACATTACTATGCAAACTTCCAACGATATTTGGTTTGAACGAGATCTAGTCAGTAGTTTTTTTTTTATACGTCATAAATCGTAAACCAAAATTTACCTTTCGACGAACTACAATGAACCTTTATATTATGTTACTTGATGCTACGGAACCCTTCATGGGCAAGTCCGACTCGCACTTGGCTGCTTTTTTTTAGGTAAAGGCCTCCTCCATGTTTTTCCACTGTTCCATCCATCCATTCCTGTGGACATCCAGTCTTTCCCAGCAAATTGGATTATATCATCAGCCCACCGGCTATACGGTCTTCCAACTTTTCTTTTGCCTGGTGGCCCTTTCCACCGAGTGGCACGCTTGGTCCATCTGTCGTCGGTATTTCGTGAAATGTGCCCAGCCCATTGCCACTTGAGTTTACGAGCTTGAGTGAGAGCGTCAGTAAGTTTAGTTTTTTGTCTGATTGTAACACTTCTTACTTCGTTTATTTCTCTTAGTTTAAGGATGCGTCTTTCTATTACTCGTGGAGTGGATCTATCCATGTTTGGCAGCCATGAATACAATATAATAATTTAATTGTCCTACAGTTAGCGATATTCACGCTGGTTGGTACAGAGAAATGCAACACCAAAAAAAACTATACACAGGATCTGGATCTATTATATTAATAGACAACTGGGAGTCTGAGGAAAAAAAATTGAATTATAACTACACCATAATAGATGCTCTCACTAAAATATATAATCTTAATTTTCATACAAAGTTATTTTTCCGCAGGTGTGGTTTAACTATTAAAATTGTCGCTAAACTGTACATACATTTTAATATGATAATGTTGGAAACTGTGAACCAGTGAATTTCTAGCAAGTGCTTGAGCTGAGCTTGAATGCTGCACTGTATTGTATTGTATTGTATTGTATTGTATAACGTGTGGCCTCACTACTACATTATTGGAGCGCTCGTAGCTCTACGCCGCGTAGAGCTCTCGTAGCACCTCTACGCCTCCGAGGTAATGATATTGCATCTTTCAGCATTGTAGAGTGCCTGTGCTCGGCGGGACACACGCACTAGTGAGCGCCGCGGCGTCGACCTCACTCACATCGTAGAGTGCCTGTGCTCGGCGGGACACACGCACTAGTGAGCGCCGCGGCGTCGACCTCACTCACATCGTAGAGTGCCTGTGCTCGGCGGGACACACGCACTAGTGAGCGCCGCGGCGTCGACCTCACTCACATCGTAGAGTGCCTGTGCTCGGCGGGACACACGCACTAGTGAGCGCCGCGGCGTCGACCTCACTCACATCGTAGAGTGCCTGTGCTCGGCGGGACACACGCACTAGTGAGCGCCGCGGCGTCGACCTCACTCACATCGTAGAGTGCCTGTGCTCGGCGGGACACACGCACTAGTGAGCGCCGCGGCGTCGACCTCACTCACATCGTAGAGTGCCTGTGCTCGGCGGGACACACGCACTAGTGAGCGCCGCGGCGTCGACCTCACTCACATCGTAGAGTGCCTGTGCTCGGCGGGACACACGCACTAGTGAGCGCCGCGGCGTCGACCTCACTCACATCGTAGAGTGCCTGTGCTCGGCGGGACACACGCACTAGTGAGCGCCGCGGCGTCGACCTCACTCACATCGTAGAGTGCCTGTGCTCGGCGGGACACACGCACTAGTGAGCGCCGCGGCGTCGACCTCACTCACATCGTAGAGTGCCTGTGCTCGGCGGGACACACGCACTAGTGAGCGCCGCGGCGTCGACCTCACTCACATCGTAGAGTGCCTGTGCTCGGCGGGACACACGCACTAGTGAGCGCCGCGGCGTCGACCTCACTCACATCGTAGAGTGCCTGTGCTCGGCGGGACACACGCACTAGTGAGCGCCGCGGCGTCGACCTCCCTCACATCGTAGAGTGCCTGTGCTCGGCGGGACACACGCACTAGTGAGCGCCGCGGCGTCGACCTCACTCACATCGTAGAGTGCCTGTGCTCGGCGGGACACACGCACTAGTGAGCGCCGCGGCGTCGACCTCACTCACATCGTAGAGTGCCTGTGCTCGGCGGGACACACGCACTAGTGAGCGCCGCGGCGTCGACCTCACTCACATCGTAGAGTGCCTGTGCTCGGCGGGACACACGCACTAGTGAGCGCCGCGGCGTCGACCTCACTCACATCGTAGAGTGCCTGTGCTCGGCGGGACACACGCACTAGTGAGCGCCGCGGCGTCGACCTCACTCACATCGTAGAGTGCCTGTGCTCGGCGGGACACACGCACTAGTGAGCGCCGCGGCGTCGACCTCACTCACATCGTAGAGTGCCTGTGCTCGGCGGGACACACGCACTAGTGAGCGCCGCGGCGTCGACCTCACTCACATCGTAGAGTGCCTGTGCTCGGCGGGACACACGCACTAGTGAGCGCCGCGGCGTCGACCTCACTCACATCGCGGCCACCGAGAGCAAGCACATTAGTTGAAGGTGTCGAGCTGCGGGTTGCGGTAGTGACTGCACTGTAACTGTCACTGCACCGTGACCGTGCCCTACCACTCTGTATTATTATAATTAAGTTTTTAATCGTCAAAAAATTTAAATTAAAATCTGCAAGTGTGGCGGGGGTGAGTCTATCATAGTTAGGTATTCTGCTACGTTATCACTATAGTATTTTCAGATGTGAATTTCTACCAAACCAATTTATGTCGAATGTAAAAAAGAAAAAATATATATCTTAGTTTGGCTAAGATATACAGGGTGTAATCGTTAAGTGTGCACAGGCGATTATTCCGTAACTATTGCAGATATCAAAAAACTTTAAACTGATATCGAAAGTACTTTACCTAATGAGTAAAATGACATTAATAACTTTTTAAAAATAAAACGAGAAATATCCAAAAAAAATACATTAATCACTCCCATACATTTTATTTCTTAGTAAGTACAAAATTTTGTGTTCAAAGCATATGTTCGAAGTGACGTCCTCCTTGTGCAATACAATGACGAGCTCTATTTACAGTTTCTAAATGAACTTTCCTTAACATTTGCGGAGTAGTTAAATCAATTGCACGACGTACACGATTCTGTAACTCTTCTAGGCTGTGTACTCTCTCAGCGTACACGTGGTCTTTGACAAATCCCCATAGAAAGAAATCACAAGGCGTGAGATCCGGGGATCTGGCAGGCCAAGGGGTTGCACTATTATTGGCTATTAAGCCATTATAATTGTTTCGTAAGAAATTCATTACAACATTTGTATTATGTGCAGGTGCTCCATCTTGTTGAAAAATTATCGACCTTCTTTCATCGTCTGGAATTGGTTCTAAGAGACTTGGCATATCGTTTTGTACAAAGGAGAAATATCTCTGTCCATTTAAGGTTCCACTGTAAAAATATGGCCCAATGATCCGATCTCCAAGAATACCACACCACACATTAATTGAGAATCGCACCTGAGCTCTAACTTCAGTAGTTAAGCGAGGATTGTCAATTGACCAATAATGCGAGTTTTTTCTATTGTAAATGCTGCTGTTTGAAACATTACTTTCATCGGTTCATAAAATTGACCTTACATTGACATAATTATTGACTAGCCAATTGCAATAGACCAGCCGACGAGCAGGATCATCATTGTGCAGCGTTTGAGTAGGTTTTATCTTAAATGCTTTGAAGTTGTGTTTTTAGGGTTCCGTAGCCAAATGGCAAAATCGGAACCCTTATAGATTCGTCATGTCTGTCTGTCTGTCTGTCTGTCTGTCCGGCCGTGTCACAGCCAGTTTTCTCCGAAACCATAAGAGCTAGACTGATGAAACTTGGTGAGTATTCTGTAAACCGCATTAAGGTTTTTACTTAAAAATAGAAAAAAACCTATAAATTTTGGGGGTCCCCATACTTGAAACTGAAACTCAAAATTTTTTTTTTCATTGAACCCATACGTGTGGGGTATCTATGGATAGGTCTTTAAAAATTATGTTGATGTTTCTAATATCGTTTTTTTCTAAAACTATAAATTTTGGGGGTCCCCATACTTGAAACTGAAACTCAAAAATTTTTTTTTCATCGAACCCATACGTCTGGGGTATGTATGGATAGGTCTTCAAAAATGATGTTAAGGTTTTGGGGATTGGGAGTTACTTCACTTAAACAACTTTTTACATAATTACTCCATTTATTTATGTTCCCACTTTTAGACCACAGCCGCACCGGCCGTCAGCGCGCAGTAACTGACGGTCGCCCATTCGTCCGTCTCACATGCACACTACAACTGCTGACATCCGCACATTCCACATACATACTTACATGTCCCTACACTACACCCCCCAAAATTTTACAAATAAAAAATTTTTAAAATAAAAGAATTGTCCGAAAGAACCTAAAACACAAAGACTTATCCTTCCACTAGGCCAATTACAGTTAGATACAGTGTATTCATAGCGCGGTCCACCACAAAGCAAATTCGCTGTCGCTGCAGTTGCTTGCTACATTGCAATGTGGTGTATCGAGTTACCAAGTTATCGCCGCTGTACCTACCGGCGATTACCTACTACAATGTTCCTAAAAATGTACTTAATGAACTTAATTTAATATTCATCTAAAAAAAATATTGGAGGCTTGACACTTTTATGATGCTACACACACATTGATGATTTATTTTGATACACAGATTCACTTTGCACTACATGGATTTACTGTGTACTTAAACACGACATCACTGATGGTTCTGCTGCACAGTGAAAGGTGCAGCTGGTGCTCCCATGGGTGTGGCCGCCACCTGCAGGCCACGACCATGCACTTGCCTTTGGAACCATAATTGCGTTCTGCGTTTAAAATGGTTCCAAACGAAAAATACGGCGAAAATGATTAGTAGTATTATGATACCCATTATCATCCAGTTGATAGTTGATAATTGCTCCTTGGAGGCCTCTCCTCCACTCTGGGCAATAATGACTTCTTCTCTACTCTGTTGCTTGCCCATATTTGATAGTAAAAGAGTATACAATTTTGTTAAACTCCAAAAGACTAATTCAATCGAATTTCAATAATGCAATGAATTGAAACTAATTATTACCTTACCACGTTGTGTGCATATTGCAACGTTTACATTGTTTGTATTTATTTAATGCTAGTCCTGCAAACTAGTCTACATTGATAATCACAATTCGAATTTATCACACATGAATAATTACACAATAGAAGTGAAACTAGTAAAATTTTACAAATTAAGGATGTGTTACAATGAAATATATTAATATAAAATAAAATAGTATTAAGTATAAATGTTTTTTGTATTTTTATTTTATTTTAAAATACCTAGTCATTTATTTAGTTTTAGAAATTAAACCTTACAGGTCGCTTTACACAGCGCCCACTTCTAGTTACCTTACTGTTTCTAGTTTCAGTTGCGACTTTCACTTCTATATTATCATTAGTTATGGGTTTCCTTACGCTGTCATTTTCTCTAGGGTTGGCATCATTGTCATTTGTGTGGTCATTTAATAAAAAGGCTGGTTTCAGTCTATCTATTGAGACGTTGACTATCCTATTTGGTAACTGTATTGTGTAAACCTTACCTCTCCTTTTGATTACATGGTAAGGACCATCGTATGGTGTAGTCAGCGGCCTACGCACTGCATCGTTTCGTATGAAAACATGGTCACATTTACCTAGTTCGTTGTGTACAAATAATGTACGCGAATCTCGAGCACTTCTGGGAACAGGCTTTAACTTATCTATATTATGTCTTAGCTGATTCAGAAAATCATACTCACTGTTACTACGATTAACTGAGATGTTATAAAAATCTCCAGGTAACCGAAGTGTTTGACCATACAAATACTCGGCGGGACTAATTCCATTATCACTTCTTCCTACTGTGCGCAACCCTAATAAAACTGTAGGTAGTTCATTTAGCCATGACGTATGAAGTGTAAGACGAGCTGTTATTGCTTGTTTCATGCTCCTATGCCAACGTTCAATTATTCCGTTGGCCTGAGGTCTATAAGGACTACTACGAATTTTTTTTATGCCCAAAAGCTTTAACAACTCACTGAATAAGGTACTCTCGAATTGGCGTCCCTGATCACTTGTTAACCGATCAGGAGTACCAAAACGCGATATCCAATTTTCGTAAAACACTTTAGCTACAACTTCTGCTGTCATTTCTTTAATAGGTATTGCCTCTGGCCAACGCGTGAATCTATCTATCATAGTAATAAGATACTTATAGCCATGTTCAGTGGGTGGCAAGGGACCAACAATATCAATATGCACGTGCGATAAGCGGTTAGCTTCTGGGAATTGTTGCAATTCTGATACAGTATGCCTACCTACTTTTGACTTCTGACATTGTATGCAAGTTTTTGCCCACTGCCCTACATCTCGATTTAAACCTGGCCAAAAAAATCTTTGCGATACTAACTTTCGAGTAGCTCTAATTCCGGGATGACTTGATTCATGTACTGTTTTGAAAGCAATTTTTCTAAAACTTTCTGGTAAATACGGTCTACATAAGCTGGTTGAATTTTCACAATAAATCATTTTATCACTATTTGGAATGAAAATTTTCTTTAAAGAAATATTGTCATTCTGTTCGTCTAATAGATTTTTCAATTCACAATCATATTCTTGAGCTGATGCTAATTCCACGTAATCAATTGACGTAGGACAGTGTATGGTTTCAATTCGCGATAAAGCGTCCGCGACAATGTTACTGTCAGCTTTTATGTACCTGATATCCGTTGTAAACTCGCTTATAAATAATAATTGTCTTGTTCGTCTGGGAGTTTCGCATTTACTTTCAATTTTGTTTATAGCATATGTTAAGGGTTTATGATCAGTATAGATGATTAATTCTCGCCCTTCAAACATGAATCTAAAATGTTTTATAGCCATAAAAATTGCTGTCAACTCCCTATCGTAAGTAGAATATTTCTGTTGAGCATTAGTAAACTTCTTAGAGAAATATCCTAGCGGTAACCATGCGTTATTTTTCCACTGCTGTAGTACGCCTCCCGCGCATGTGTCTGATGCGTCAGTCATTAATGACAATGGAACATTCGGAACTGGATGAGATAACATAACTGCGTTTTTTAAACCAATTTTACATTCCTCGAAAGCTTCCGTTGATTTATCTGTCCATATTATCTTAGTTTTATCCTTCTTTTTGCTACCTTTTAAAAATTCATTCAATAATGATTGATGTTCCGTGGCCTTGGGTATATTTGCTCTATAAAAATTGATCATACCTAAGAATCGTCTCAACTGCTCTACTGTTTCAGGCTGAGGGAAATCTACTATGGCCTTGACTTTGTTATCAAGGGGTCGAATTCCGTCGGCTGAAACTTCATAACCTAAAAATTCAATGTTAGGCTTTCCAAAAGTGCATTTGTTTAAATTTATCGTGATTCCAAAATTATTAAATCTCTCAAATACTTTCTGTAAATGCGTTTTGTGTTCTTCCATATCCTCACTTGCAATAATCACATCATCGATAAAACTGAATAAAAAATCCAATCCATTTAATACATCATTATTCATAAATCTTTGGAATGTCTGACTTGCATTTTTAAGCCCAAAATTCATCCTTGTGAATTCCCATAGACCGAATGGTGTAATTACGGCAGTTTTTTCAATATCTTCCGGTGCAATTTTTACGTAATGGTATGCCCTATTAATATCAATTTTAGAAAATACTTTCTTACCTGATAGTATGTAAGTAAAATCGTGTAGTCTCGGGACAGGATAACGGTCCGGCTTCGTTATAGCATTAAGACGTCTGTAGTCGCCGACGGGTCGAATATCTCCGTTCTTCTTTGCAACTACATGCAGTGGGCTGGCCCACTCGCTTTTCGACGGCCTACAGATCCCCATTTCCTGCATTAATCTAAATTCTTCTCTTACCTTATGATAACGATCCGGCGGCAACGGACGAGCTCTCGCATGGACGGGCTTTCCCGTGGTCTCAATATAGTGATACACATCGTCCGCTGATACCTGATCCATATTCTTAAAAGATACTGGCTTAGTAATATCAGGAAATTTAGATAGTATATCAAGGAATGGATGATTACTTTCCACTGAGCTTACCGATGACTCATCACAATCAACAATTTTGCCAACCGTTAACAAATTCGTCTTCTTATCAATTAGTTTCTTAGCATTTAAATCCACAATTAAACCATGAAATTCCAAAAAATCCGCGCCTAATATCGCTTGGTTAACGTCCGCTATAATAAATGTCCAGCGATACTGACGACGTAGCCTTAAGTTTATGTTAAGAGTCCTAGTTCCATAAGTTTTTATTTCACTGTTATTAGCTGCGAATAGTTTATAGTCTAAACACTCACCAGAACGTTTCTGCTTGTAAGTCACTGGTATTACTGACACATTGGCACCTGTATCCACTAAGAAATTCAGACCAGAGTCCTTGTCGTAAACACTGAGGCGGTGATTCTTCTTAGGTACCACATCTTCCGCCTTTAAAGACTGTACCTGGTTTAGTTTTCCGGAGCTTTCCATGCACACGGCTTCTCGCATGACCTCGCCCATTTGCCATATTTGTAATGCCATTTACACAGCCACTCAGGGTCATCCGGTGTCTTGGATCTGGATCTCGATCTGGAGTTATTTCCATAACCTCCGCGTCCACGACCGCGTCCACGGCCACGTCCACGGAACGTAGAACGTCGTTGTCCATTCACCTCTTCACGAAGCGATGCAACTTCTAAATTTAGTTTATGCATTTGGGCGATCATGTCGAGTAGAGTGTTGCTGCTGCCGCTAGTGGAACTCACTGCTGCCACCTCACATCCTGTAATATTCTCCATTATCTTATCAGCAATCTTAGCCAAATTCTCCAGGTCTTGATCATGGCTGACGGTCAGAACCGTGCGAATAGAAGTTGGTAGTCTGGCAATCCATAAGTTACGAAGATTCTGTTCGGAGGTCTGCGCATTTCTTCCCAGCTCTTGCATGCGCCGCAGCAGTTGTGACGGCTTTTGAGTCCCAAGATCCATTTCTCCTACTAATTTTTGAAATTGACGTTCAGCACTCTCTTCGTAGACCAAAAGCAATCTGTCTTTAAGCGCCTGATACTTGTTCGTTGATGGTGGGTTTAGCAGAATATCACTGATTTGTTGCAGGCCTTCGCGTCCTATTTTTGCGACCACAAGGTTGTATTTTGCTTCATCACCTTGCTTTTGTGGAGCTAGGATGCTCTCTAATTGCGCGAACCATAGTCTCGGCATATCAGTCCAGAATTCAGGTATTCGGGTGGACACTGTTATAGCTGCCAAATCTGTCGCATTCTCATTACTTATATTCACACATTTTGAAGTGCCTGGTTGTGGGAGCGGGGTCGCTTCCTTTACTGGGTCCGGTGCAGCCAAAGAATACATTTTTAATGTTTTATTTTTCCAATCCACCAATTTTTGTTGTCACTGATTGTCCAAAAAACTATTACACGATCACGTCGGGGTCACCACTTTGGGGATTGGGAGTTACTTCACTTAAACAACTTTTTACATAATTACTCCATTTATTTATGTTCCCACTTTTAGACCACAGCCGCACCGGCCGTCAGCGCGCAGTAACTGACGGTCGCCCATTCGTCCGTCTCACATGCACACTGCAACTGCTGACATCCGCACATTCCACATACATACTTACATGTCCCTACAAGGTTTTTAATATCGTTTTTTTCTAAACTGAATAGTTTGTGCGAGAGACACTTCCAAAGTGAAAAAAAGTTGGTCCCCCCCCCCCTCTAACTTCTAAAATAAGAGAATGATAAATCCAAAAAAAATATATGTTGTACATTACTATGCAAACTTCCAACGATATTTGGTTTGAACGAGATCTAGTCAGTAGTTTTTTTTTTATACGTCATAAATCGTAAACCGCAATTTACCTTTCGACGAACTACAAAAACCTTTATATTATGTTAATTGATGCTACGGAACCCTTCATGGGCGAGTCCGACTCGCACTTGGCTACTTTTTTTAATAACTTGTGTACATAATTGTGGGACACTGGAAATGATCGGGCCACTGAACGCGTTGATTCTTGTGGATTATCTACTACGTAGTTAATAATATTGTTATCTAAGTCATTATCAAATTCCGGAGCTCTTGTTCTCGAACCTTTTTTTCTGTTAAAAGATCCATAATTTATCAAATTGTTATCCAACTTACGTAAATACGTACCAGAAGGAACTTCTCTATCTGGGTACTCTCTTCTGTAGGCGATAATGGCCGCCCTATTGTTACAATCATGTTTGTAGTACATTTTTAACATGTCCCTCTTTTCTGTATTGGAATATGCCATTTTTCAATCAATAAATGCAACAATCACGATTATTAACGCAAATTGAAAAATACAATAAATTGGCGGGAAAGAGAACCCGCGATAAAGAATTTGAATTTAGAACGAACACCAAAGAGTATCTTTCTTTTTGTTTTTATTTAGTATGTTGCTTTTCAGCTAGTTCAAATCAATACAATATTGAAACAAGGTTTATTATAAATTTGAAGTGGTAAGATAATTAATCTACACGTGTATCTACTTGAAATTCATTAATACCTTCATATCGTACATAATTATAAAATGACAAGGGTAAAATGAGTAGGTACTATTCCACTTAAAATAAGGAAACCAAAACCTTTCTACTATCTCATACTAAATGTATGGGAGTGATTAATGTATTTTTTTTGGATATTTCTCGTTTTATTTTTAAAAAGTTATTAATGTCATTTTACTCATTAGGTAAAGTACTTTCGATATCAGTTTAAAGTTTTTTGATATCTGCAATAGTTACGGAATAATCGCCTGTGCACACTTAACGATTACACCCTGTATATTTTTTCTTTTTTACATTCTCATACGAGTCATTTTTATACAAATGTTAAGCAACAATAAGCAGAAAGCCAACTTTATTGCTCTCAAATTTTTAGTAAAGATCGAAGACGAAACAAAGCGCTCCTTGTTTGAGAAAATACATGAAATAGCTGTTAGAAGTTTAGCCAGCACTTTGCACCAAAAAGCAGATGACAAAAGACATAGAGTATGATACGACGCGACTCAACATGTCCCGACGCGATACGAAACGACGTGACGCGACGGGAACACGCTACTTTGCGAAGTACTTTGCAAACTTTGTAATTTCGACTCACTGTGTGGTCGCGGTGGCGTCGTTATATTTCAAATTCTAGAAGATAATGCTTTTTTGACGTGATAACGTCTTATAAATCGATGGAGCCGGCTGCACGCACGAAAAAACATGACTCATGCGTCGTTACGTCGTTTCGTCGTTCCATTTACCTGAGCCCGAGCCCGGGTCGGGTAATGGGTAAGGGTAAATGAGGGTAAGGGTAAGGGTTCGGTCGGGTTCCGGGTCCGAGTCCGAGTCCGAGTCCGAGTCCGAGTCCGAGTCCGAGTCCGAGTCCGAGTCCGAGTCCGAGTCCGAGTCCGAGTCCGAGTCCGAGTCCGAGTCCGAGTCCGAGTCCGAGTCCGAGTCCGAGTCCGAGTCCGAGTCCGAGTCCGAGTCCGAGTCCGAGTCCGAGTCCGAGTCCGAGTCCGAGTCCGAGTCCGAGTCCGAGTCCGAGTCCGAGTCCGAGTCCGAGTCCGAGTCCGAGTCCGAGTCCGAGTCCGAGTCCGAGTCCGCGAGTCCACGAGTATTTTCTTATGACGTTATCATGTTCAACTATCGTCAGTAAACCGACTTTACAGACAACCGATTTTTTTCTTAGATAAAAGATCTAAGGTGTTTTACTCAAAAAGCGAGTAGTGTGGTCATTATTTTTATAGCCTTCTCTGAGCAAAGTCGAC
Organism: Thera obeliscata; assembly: GCA_947578465.1. NCBI lineage: Eukaryota > Metazoa > Arthropoda > Insecta > Lepidoptera > Geometridae > Thera > Thera obeliscata. The sequence continues at coordinate 164,123 of OX387916.1, forward strand.
GTTGCCGTGATACTGAAAAAGACACCAGCAAGCAAGTGGAACGGAATATGCTGCTGAGCTGAGCTGCAAATATAGCTGGTGAGTTTAGGCACCAGCAATTTTCTCATAAAATTAATTATTGTTGATTTTGTTGTAAAACTGCACTTATGTGCCTATATAGGTATGGAGGCGGAGGTACAATGTTCAAGACCTTATTCCTCAGACACGGTAAATAATCCACAGTTTTTAGGGTTCCGTAGCCAAATGGCAAAAACGGAACCCTTATAGATTCGTCATGTCTGTCTGTCTGTCTGTCCGGCCGTGTCATAGCCATTTTTCTCCGAAACCATAAAAGCTAGACTGATGAAACTTGGTGAGTAGATGTATTCTGTAAACCGCATTAAGGTTTTTACACAAAAATAGAAAAAAAACTATAAATTTTGGGGGTCCCCATACATGAAACTGAAACTCAAAAATTTTTTTTTCATCAAATCCATACGTGTGGGGTATTTATGGATAGGTCTTTAAAAATGATGTTGAGGTTTCTAACATCGTTTTTAGGGTTCCGTAGCCAAATGGCAAAAACGGAACCCTTATAGATTCGTCATGTCTGTCTGTCTGTCTGTCTGTCTGTCTGTCTGTCCGTCCGTATGTCACAGCCATTTTTCTCCGAAACCGTAAGAGCTAGACTGATGAAACTTGGCGAGTAGATGTATTCTGTGAACCGCATTAAGATTTTTACATAAAAATAAAAATAAAACTATAAATTTCGGGGGTCCCCATACTTAAAACTGAAACTCAAAATTTTTTTTTTCATCGAAGCCATATGTGTGGGGTATTTATGGATAGGTCTTTAAAAATGATGTTGAGGTTTCTAATATCGTTTTTTTCTAAACTGAATAGTTTGCGCGAGAGACACTTCCAAAGTGGAAAAAAGTTGGTCCCCCCCCCTCTAACTTCTAAAGTAAGAGAATGATAATACTAAAAAAAATATATGTTGTACATTACTATGCAAACTTCCAACGATATTTGGTTTGAACGAGATCTAGTCAGTAGTTTTTTTTTTATACGTCATAAACCGTAAACTGCAATTTACCTTTCGACGAACTACATGAACCTTATTATGTTACATCAAGTAACATAATATAAAGGTTCTTGTAGTTCGTCGTGCTACGGAACCCTTCATGGGCGAGTCCGACTCGCACTTGGCCGCTTTTTTTCTAAACTGAATAGTTTGCGCGAGAGACACTTCTAAAGTGGAAAAAAGTTGGTCCCCCCCCCTCTAACTTCTAAAATAAGAGAATGATAAAACTAAAAAAAATATATGTTGTACATTACTATGCAAACTTTCAACGATATTTAGTTTGAACGAGATCTAGTCAGTAGTTTTTTTTTTATACGTCATAAATCGTAAACCGCATTAAGGTTTTTACACAAAAATAGAAAAAAAACTATAAATTTTGGGGGTCCCCATACTTGAAACTGAAACTCAAAAATTTTTTTTTCATCAAATCTATACGTGTGGGGTATTTATGGATAGGTCTTTAAAAATGATGTTGAGGTTTCTAACATCGTTTTTTTCTAAACTGAATAGTTTGCGCGAGAGACACTTCCAAAGTGGAAAAAAGTTGGTCCCCCCCCCCTCTAACTTCTAAAATAAGAGAATGATAAAACTAAAAAAAATGTAAATGTTGTACATTACTATGCAAACTTCCAATATTTGGTTTGAACGAGATCTAGTCAGTAGTTTTTTTTTTATACGTCATAAATCGTAAACCGCATTAAGGTTTTTACACAAAAATAGAAAAAAAACTATAAATTTTGGGGGTCCCCATACTTGAAACTGAAACTCAAATTTTTTTTTTTCATCAAATCCATACGTGTGGGTATTTATGGATAGGTCTTTAAAAATGATGTTGAGGTTTCTAACATCGTTTTTTTCTAAACTGAATATTTTGCGCGAGAGACACTTCCAAAGTGGAAAAAAGTTGGTCCCCCCCTCTAACTTCCAAAATAAGAGAATGATAAAACAAAAAAAAATATATGTTCTACATTACTATGCAAACTTCCAACGATATTTGGTTTGAACGAGATCTAGTCAGTAGTTTTTTTTTATACGTCATAAATCGTAAACCGCAATTTACCTTTCGACGAACTACATAAACCTTTATATTATGTTATTTGATGCTACGGAACCCTTCATGGGCGAGTCCGACTCGCACTTGGCTGCCTTTTTTAACCGACTTCCAATCAAAAAGGAGGAGGTTCTCAATTCGGTTGTATGTTTTTTTTTTTTTTTTTTTTTTTTTTTAAATGTTTGTTACCGCATAACTTCGTCATTTGTGAGCCGATTTGAAAATATATTTTTTGAAGTGAAAACTTCTTTAGCGGCGTTGAGCACTTTCTGTAATGGGTATAAAATCTTAAACTCGCGTCAGGGCGTCAGGGCGTCAGGATCACGTGACTTGATCGAAAAAGCGTAAGACGCTACAGATACGCTAGTAGTTACTATGACACGGTAACGTCACAGAATAGATAATAGTTAGTAGCAAGCTTACCAAGGCGTTTTTCGTGACTGTAGTAGGTATAGGTACATACCTATTATAGATTTTATGAACTAGCGGCCGCCCGCGGCAGGTAGTAGTGGTCATTGGTACATGATTTTATAGATCTACTGTATTTATTTAGGTATTATGAATAAGGTAGGCAAGGCACTGATGCCAACGACGAGCTTCGGCAAAAATATCAAACATGCTCAACGTTAATAATCAAGTTTTCACTTCTGCCGGCACTCCCGGAGTGCAACCCGTCTTTTTTTATCTGAAAGTTACTGCTTCCAGATTGGTCCCATTTTAATTTTATTAAAATCGGTGTTGCTATTTTTTTTTAAATAATTTTTTTAATGTTTGTCCGTCATTTATGAACCGATTTAGAAAATTATTTTTTTATTTGGAAGGTTATTCTTACGTCCAAATTGTCCCAAACAAATTTGATTAAAATCGGTTTAGCCGTTTGACAATGAAGTCGGTTTCTCAAGTTTTTTAAACTTAAATTATTTAGTTTCAACTCTCTCAATTTTTAAACTAACTCAACATTGTTTGAGAGATAGTTGTAGATAGTACGTCCAAATATTACATCTGTTAAATATGCAAAATTTATCTGAGAGAAAATGTTTTATAGCACTATGTACTTACACCTTCTGCTCAGTTTTAGGTATTTTCTACCTATAAAGTCGGCCTAATTTCATTCATAAAAAAATTGAGTACTTATTGCAAAACCGTGTTTCTATTTCACCATTTATAAGTTCACAAAACTCGTCAGAAAACTATTTTAGGCAACTAAAAAACATTAGCTTTAAAACTTGTAATAAACAATTTACTTACTTTCGTATGTGTAACAATAAATCCTTATCTATGTGAGTAGGATGTGTTTTTGATAGCACGGGCACTGCGTGAGAGGTATCTCCGACATAGCGTGCAGTGCTCGAGTAGAGTGGAGTGGAGTGGAGTGGAGTCGCGCGTGAAGTTAGAGGTCGCGAGGGAACGCGCGCGCGGGTGCTGGCGAGGCGTCGTGAGGCGGACTGCCGCGCGCTGACTACCGCCGCCGCGCCGCCGATGCCCATTCTCTTACACTAACCTTTTTTGCATAAAAAGTAAGAGTACCTACCTACTAAAAATAATATGTAATTTACCTATTAACTAGTGTTATTGGTTTCAATACCGTTCTAATGAATTAAAATAAATAAATAAAACATTAGGGGAATATCCTCCGTACCTGAGGATGAAAATCGTGTTGTAGTTTTTTTTAAGTCCTCTACATTTACATAATAGTTGCTATAATGAAATGGTCACAAATTCTTGCAATAGTAAACTAGAAAACGGATCGGAGGAAACGGCACCATAAGTACCATGAACGGCGCGTCTTTTTAGGGTTCCGTAGCCAAATGGCAAAAACGGAACCCTTATAGATTCGTCATGTCTGTCTGTCTGTCTGTCTGTCTGTCTGTCTGTCTGTCTGTCTGTCCGTCCGTATGTCACAGCCATTTTTCTCCGAAACCATAAGAGCTAGGCTGATGAAACTTGGTGAGTAGATGTATTCTGTGAACCGCATTAAGATTTTTACACAAAAATAGAAAAAAAACTATAAATTTTGGGGGTCCCCATACTTGAAACTGAAACTCAAAAATTTTTTTTTCATCGAACCCATACGTGTCGGGTATCTATGGATAGGTCTTCAAAAATGATGTTGAGGTTTATAATATAGTTTTTTTCTAAACTGAATAGTTTGCGTGAGAGACGCTGCCAAAGTGGAAAAAAGTTGGTCCCCCCCCCTCTAACTTCTAAAATAAGAGAATGGTAAAACTAAAAAAAATATATGTTGTACATTACTATGCAAACTTTCAACGATATTTGGTTTGAACGAGATCTAGTCAGTAGTTTTTTTTTAATACGTCATAAATCGTAAACCGCTATTTACCTTTCGACGAACTACAAAAACCTTTATATTATGTTATTTGATGCTACGGAACCCTTCATGGGCGAGTCCGACTCGCACTTGGCTGCTTTTTTTAATAATCTAAAATGCTGGTACAGTCGTAGAACGCCGTATTGCCGACAACTATGACTTATATTTTATATCTGACACAATTAATGTACTGTATGAACGTTACGTGTAAGCTATTTCTCTTCAATAGTATTGCGACGCATTTCAAACTCTCAAACTCAATAATTTTTTATTCATTACGATGCAAGAATCACTTTGAAACGTCTTATAGCTAGGTGAGTCTAGGTGCCAGTTCCACGCGACCAAGCCTAGAAGAACAGGCAACAAACTACGTCCCGGTTCCTACTGTTTTTTTATATGATCCTTTTACAAATCAAAAATAGTCTAAATAATTTAAGTTTAAAAAACTTGAGAAACCGACTTCATTGTCAAACGGCTAAACCGATTTTAATCAAATTTGTTTGGGACAATCTGGACGTAAGAATAACCTTCCAAATAAAAAAATAATTTTCTAAATCGGTTCATAAATGACGGAGGCATGCAGTTACAAACATTAAAAAAATTATTAAAAAAAAATGGCAACACCGATTTTAATAAAATTAAAATGGGACCAATCTGGAAGCAGTACCTTTCAGATAAAAAAATAATTTTTCAAATCGGCTCACAAATGACGAAGTTATGCGGTAACAAACATTAAAAAAAAAATAAAAAACAAATAAAAAAAAAAAAAAAAAAAACATACAACCGAATTGAGAACCTCCTCCTTTTTGATTGGAAGTCGGTTAAAAAATAGCAGTGAAGTTCCAGTGTGGTGCCACTTCACTTAGTCAGACGTATGCAATGCAATAATACAAAAGCAAAAGTTTCAAAGACAGCACACGCTACGCTTCAAAGTTATACTATAGTATCTACACAGCTTATATAAAAATAAGATACGAAATAGTTGGTACAGACATTGCAAATCGACATGTTAGCTTCCTATGGGTAGAGTGACCGGGACATTGGGCCACGCAGTTTTTAACCGACTTCCAATCTAAAAGGAGGAGGTTCTCAATTCGGTTGTATGTTTTTTTTTTTTATTTTTTTTTTTATTTTTTTTTTTAATGTTTGTTACCGCATAACTTCGTCATTTGTGAGCCGATTTGAAAAATTATTTTTTTATCTGAAAGGTACTGCTTCCAGATTGGTCCCATTTTAATTTTATTAAAATCGGTGTTGCCATTTTTTTTTTAATAATTTTTTTAATGTTTGTAACTGCATGCCTCCGTCATTTATGAACCGATTTAGAAAATTATTTTTTTATTTGGAAGGTTATTCTTACGTCCAGATTGTCCCAAACAAATTTGATTAAAATCGGTTTAGCCGTTTGACAATGAAGTCGGTTTCTCAAGTTTTTTAAACTTAAATTATATCATTCATATAGCTATCTAGAGTATAGTACGCTTTCTTTATAACATAGGCTTTAAACTTCCGAATAGGAAGCTTAGTTGCATTTTCCGGAAGTTTATTATAAAAGCGTACAGTGTTCTCCATAAAAGACACATTTACTTTCTGCAGGCGAAATTTGGGAATATAAAGTTTATTTTTATTTCTAGTGTTAGTGTTATAATGATTACACGTTCAATTCGCCTGTGGCGGTGTCATGGATGTAAACATAATAGTAAGAAGTGAGTTCATAATAATAAGTAGCTCTGAACTTCTGAGTGGAGCGTCTTAAACGTAATGAAATACGCTCTGAGACGAAGTGGCTCAGTTGTAATAGTACATTGTTACCTGAGTGTTGAAAGTCACGTTTTTTGAGTCCCGAGACGGGTTTGGCGCCAGAGCGTTAGCGAGGGCGCCAATGGAGCTTGAGGGACTTAAAAGACTTTCACCCGAGGTAAACACTGTGCTTTTCATTACGAATACAAGGAAAGTAAAAATAAAAACATGAAAGAAAAATTTGTGAAAATGAAGATTGAATTGCCGCCTTCCCGGTTTTTTTTTTCTTTTTCTCTGGCGGGCCTTCGGCTTCGGCTCGCCAGCATTATTCAGCCATTATTTTCATTCTCATAATTTAAAAAATGGTAAATGTCAAATCTATGTCATTTTAAATAAATAGTTGAAGCTACATATTAATCAAGTAATTTAGAAGATATATTATTTATTGAATACTATCTTTATGTTATTTAAATTTTACATTGCGCTATCTTATTAGACTTTTTAAACTTCTTACTGTTTAATGGGTTTCCAACCTACTTGCTGAATAAAAAGTTGGAATTTGGTTCAACGACCTCCTTGCAGTTAGAAAGACTTTAGAAAGTTGGAACATGGTTGAATAAAATAGAACTTGTTTTTTTTTATAATTTGACAGCTGTCAGTAGAAAGCGATTCTCCCTAGGGCTGAAAGTTTTACTTTCAATTAGGCCCCTCAGGCAACTTCAGACCTACTTTCAGAGTATGAGTAATGAAAAGATAGTTTCGAACCTTTGTTTTTAATTGATTATCTATTTAGGCTTCTTTATAGTAATAATAGTACATTGTTACCTGAGTGTTGAAAGTCACGTTTTTTGAGTCCCGAGACGGGTTTGGCGCCAGAGCGTAGCGAGGGCGCCAATGGAGCTTGAGGGACTTAAAAGACTTTCACCCGAGGTAAACACTGTGCTTTTCATTACGAATACAAGGATAGTAAAAATAAAAACATGTAAGAAAAATTAGTGAAAATGAAGATTGAATTGCCGCCTTCCCGGTTTTTTTTTTCTTTTTCTCTGGCGGGCCTTCGGCTACGGCTCGCCAGAATTATTCAGCCATTATGTTCATTTTCATAATTAAAAAAATGGTAAATTGTTTGCTCAAATCTATGTTATTTTTAATAAATAGTTGAAGCTAAATATTAATCAAGTAATTTAGAAGATATATTATTTATTTAATACTATCTTTATGTTATTAAAATTAAAATTTTACATTGCGCTCTAATATAATTAGACTTTTTAAACTTCTTACCGTTGTAATGAGTTTCCAACCTACTTGCTGAATAAAAAGTTGGAATTTGGTTGAACAACCTCCTTGCAGTTAGAAAGACTTTAGAAAGTTGGAACATGGTTGAATAAAATAGAACTTGTTTTTTTTTATAATTTGACAGCTGTCAGTAGAAAGCGATTCTCCCTAGGGCTGAAAGTTTTACTTTCAATTAGGCCCCTCAGGCAACTTCAGACCTACTTTCAGAGTATGAGTAATGAAAATACATCTTTATTAATCGTTTTTACTTAATTAATCTTTTATACGCAATGCTCGCTGTTTGTGATTATACATTGTTTTAGAAAATCCTTCTTTATTCTGCGTTACATGAGTTTCATTGCGGCTGATCATCACTACCAAACTTTGTTCCAAGTCTCGAAATGCAGATGGCATTCAGCGTTCATAATATTTAACCAATAAGGTTCGCCGCATAGGTACTCTATGCAGTGAAGGTAACTGGTGTGAAGGCACCTCCGAGTGAGGAGGTACCTTCATAACTCCTCATTGTCGGTCGGAACATGCCTCTCGTGTCGTTATAACCGAATTCGGATGTGGAATTCCTTTTTTGAATTATGATTCTCTCACGGCTTATTCATTGCAGCGCTATTTTGTTGTTGTAATTTCCATCGCGCGTAAACACGTTAGTGGCACTCGCGGCCGAGAGCCTCCTCGACGACACTTCACACGAATGTGGAACGTTATCACGACGACGCGGGGCTGTAGGGGTGGGGGAGGGGAGAGTGGGGGGGGGGGGGGGGGAGGGAAGGCTGTCCCCGGAGCGTGAAGATGCCTTGATGAAAAAGAAAATGAAACCGAGAGCCCGCGCTGCTGACAGACGTGGCGACGCTCTTACAAGTTTTTGTATACAAAAAAGAATATTATAATTTTAACGTGGCTTTACCGACGACGGCGGGGGACTCTACGGAAGCTTAATAAATAAAAAAGTTTTCTATGAAAGCCAGAATAGTAATCCCAAGGGGATAATACCGAGTCGAACCGCGTACGTTGGTGGCGGCGCGGTACCATCTCGAGGATCAAAACATGAATTGGCTAAGAAAAAATGTGAGAAAACTTCTATACGGATGTATAAACAACATTTTTGATGAACTATAAAGAAATAAGAGGCCATTGGAAGTGTTATTTTAAAAAGTTAAGTTGTCCCTTCCGGTAATTAAAGATGCTCTGACATCAGACATACAGGAAGAAGCACTCTGGTGCATGCTGTTTGCCAACGACATTGTTCTTGTCGAAGATCCGTTTGAGGTCCAGCGCTGGCTGGGGCAATGGCGGGATTCATTGGAGAGTGTCGGATTGAAGATCAACAGAACCAAAAAATAACATCTTTTGTGACTTCGATGGCCTATCTAAATTGCCTTAGATGGTGTGCTACCATTCCGGTCTTAGTTTCCGGTGCCTCGGCTTATTGATACAGAACGACGACGGCGACATTGACCGAGACGTGAAGAATAGAATAAATGCGGGATGGATGAAATGGCGACAGGTCACGGGAACCTCTTGTGATCCGAGGATGGGGAATATCTATAAGACGACCAAAAGACCTGTGATGTATGGATTAGGCACCCTGTGTTGGGCAACGAAAAGGACTGACGAAAGAAGGAGACTGATGATAGAAGTTTTTTAAGCCGAACAAAATAATTTATCTGTCACTTGTGGAATGCCTCTAATTATTTAACAATCTGTTTTATTTTACAACCTATTTTTTACCTAGCATTTGTAGCTTCACGGCGCGTCGCCGGAGCGAGGCATCACGTGACGTGACATGACGTCACGTGACGCGACGCGACGTTGCAGATATTATTTTACGGGAGCTTTTAATTTCAGCGAGTACTCTCACAATAGCGACACAAACCCGCATCGTTTTATTTGTTTAAAATGTAGAGGATTGTTTTAGAAGAACACTCTGTGAAGTGAAGTGTTTGCTTTCTTTTTGTTGACAATTACGACTGTGAAGTTTGTACAGATTTTTGTAGAGTTCAAATAAAATTGTTTTGAGTTTAATAGATTGTGTTCAATCCGAGAAATTTATTCACTTTCTGGCGAGCGTTTGACAAGGCAAACGTCCTTTAGTGCACACCGATTCAATTTTCCTGAAGACTGTTAGTAGAGAGGCGAAACACGTATCGAAATCTTGTTAAGTTTATTCTTGTGGTATTTTTGTTGCGTCTAAAACATCTTATTTCTTTTTGCAGGATTTGCGGGTGCGTAGGGTGCACACACAAGTCTATACATGGATTAGATAAGCGGATTAGTAGATCATATAATTGTATTTTTCCAGTTAGTACATTATGTTTTTAATAGATTGTGTTACATATCGTATTATATTATATTAAAACAAGATTTCAAAACATTTGTGTGTCTTCAAAGCAGCGAGCTCCATCCACTCACGTTATTTCATTGAAAGCAGTTGGTTCAGTGAATGTAGCACTCGGCGCTAATGGCATCCTGTGGGCCTACCATGAGCTCTGTCTGGCTCTGTCTCTGGTTCTGGTTTTGAGACTGTGTGAGTGTTGACTTAATAAATTCTACGTCAAAAACGTCACACACACAGTATAATGCACTGGTGAGCACTCACACAGACTCAAAACCAGAGTCAGAGACAGCGCCAGACAGAGCTCATGGCTGGCCTACTGTCCACGAGTCACGGGACAATATGAAAAACTTTGACATAAAAATACATAATAATATTATTTCTAAAAGCTGTACTTACGATTGTGGTTTCACATATTTTCATTTTTATTTTGTGGTACTTAATTCATGCAGTGAACTAAAATAAAACTTATACAGAAAAGAAATTGAGTTATCTGCTTCTTTTGGCCCTTTGCGTTTTCTTATTGGCAATTAATAATAATAATAATAATAATAATAAATATTTAACAAAGGTTAGTAAAATATAAAGTACTGTGAAAATCCAGACACAGAAGGACATCTCGAAGCAATTGTCCTACTAGGAGTAGCTCCTACCACTACTGTGTCTAAGCCGTTGATTCTGTACACTTTTGTTATATTAGCTTGGTGTTTTCTCTCACAAAGGCTGGTGGAATTACTCCTCATACAATTGCGCTGAATATTTTATCCCGAAGTGACTTTATGTGCGAATGAAACATAATGTGCGACTCGTTCCCTCGCCTCGCCAACTTAGTTCATTAATCCGTTACCTCTCGCCATCCACAGGTATGACATTGTGTTGAAAAACATTATTGTAGAATGTGATTAGAATACTTGTTCCAATTATACACTGAATGTAAAGAATGTCAGTAAGCTCAGTAATAGCGCGGCTCTCTTCATTACAATAAACTAAACCTAGATATCTGAAACTGTTCGGATATTACACCAACACTGGAATTCAGCGAAACATTTCCACCGAATGCAGCGATATTCTGTGATATTCAAACAACGGCGATAGCTATTTGAAAATTGTTCCGCGAACCGTACAATACTCTTACTTGCAAAATACAATACAATACAATTTATTCTTAGAAATATCCATCGAGTTATGATCGGAGAATGAACTAGAACGAACTCAGACCATCCAGCCCTTCAGGGGCGCGATCAGATAGTAGTATTATTTTTAGGAACAGCACTTATTGAACGAGGCTACAATATTATTTAGAATAGCGTCTCAACCCAGTTGCTAGTAGCTCTGCATTCTTCGCGCATCCCTACCGAGAACAAATATATTTGTATGCTGAACAGAGATATTTGTTCTCTGTCGGGACTTATAATGTATTCTGAGTATGTATTTACTATAGGTATACTGTAGGTATATTCCACCACTCGACCGCTCACTCGTGCTTACTTATATAGCACGTTGACGATGGTGGTGTGGTTGTGTGGCGGTGGCGGTGGCGGTGGCGGTGGCGGTGGCGGTGGCGGTGGCGGTGGCGGTGGCGGTGGCGGTGGCGGTGGCAGCGGGGTAGTGCGCCGTTGTGGAGACCCGCTTGCTTGCGTTCTGTAGAATTAGCATTTTATCGCTGCATGTAAACAGTTTTTGCACGGCGCGGCGCCGCTTCCTATTTTATGTAGGACAGTTTTGCGAGCTGTGTGCCTTGTTTCATATTCCGTTGTTTATGATATACCGCGTAAATTTAGGAGTTTGACCTATCTGACTTTTTGTAAGGTTAATATCCCGTTGTTCATAAAACTAGAGTTAAAAAACTTGGTAGTTTCAATAGTTATATAATTTAAATCAATAAAATAATCAAAACTAAAATAAAACAGCGAATAAGATTTCAATGACTGACGAAGTCGCGGGCACAGGTAGTTGTAAATAAATGGAGAATAAACGAACGTATTATTATTATATCAGTACTTAGTTTACTGGTTTATGACAAAACCAGATGCATTAAAATAAAAGCTGTTCCTCCTATAAAAATAATTCAAAAACAATATTCATATTACCAGTTTTATGACAACATAAACAACCAAACAAATAAGAGAGTTGAGGCCGCATCGGGCGGGCGTATCATTATCAGGTGCGTGCGAGTAAAACAATTCCGTTTTACATGATCAGCCGTGTTAAAGTTCAGTATTGAAAAAGTTCCGCACAACAAGGTGAAACTTTTTTAACTGGTCTCTCAGCTCAGTTGGTAGTTGCTCTGCCTTCTGATCAGCAATCTGGTTCCCATAGTACAAGCTCTGCTTAGTTTGAGGCTAGGTAGTGTTGTGTGAATGGGCCACAATTTTTATTTATTAACTAATCTAACCCGCTACTTGCTGTTCTAGAAACACGTGCTTCCTGCAGGTGAGGGTGAGAGGAGGGGAGGTGAGGAGGGGAGGGGGTGTCAACACGACGCCGTCCGTGAGACAACTTTTCTAATTTCCCGCCGCGCGGAAGTCGTTACACGAGACTTGTGACTCCTTTGTCGGTGCGAACCAAGGCGGTGTGGGGGGCGTGGGGGGCACCAGGCCACGGGGGCGTGGGGACACCGACACACGGGGTATGGGGGCACCAAGACACGGGGGCGTGGGGACACCGACACACGGGGTATGGGGGCACCAAGACACGGGGGCGTGGGGACACCGACACACGGGGGCATGGGGGCACCAGGCCACGGGGGCGTGGGGACACCGACACACGGGGGCATGGGGGCACCAGGACACGGGGGCGTGGGGACACCGACACACGGGGGCATGGGGGCACCAGGACACGGGGGCGTGGGGACACCGACACACGGGGGCATGGGGGCACCAGGACACGGGGGCGTGGGCACACCGACACATGGGGGCATGGGGGCACCAGGACACGGGGGCGTGGGCACACCGACACACGGGGGCATGGGGGCACCAGGCCACGGGGGCGTGGGGACACTGACACACGGGGGCATGGGGGCACCAGGACACGGGGGCGTGGGGACACCGACACACGGGGGCATGGGGGCACCAGGACACGGGGGCGTGGGCACACCGACACATGGGGGCATGGGGGCACCAGGACACGGGGGCGTGGGCACACCGCCACACGGGGGCATGGGGGCACCAGGCCACGGGGGCGTGGGGACACCGACACACGGGGGCATGGGGGCACCAGGACACGGGGGCGTGGGGGCACCGACACACGGGGTATGGGGGCACCAGGACACGGGGGCGTGTGCACACCGACACACGGGGGCATGGGGGCACCAGGACACGGGGGCGTGGGGGCACAGATGAACAAGGGCGCGGTGGCAGCGTGTGCTGCTGAGGAACAGTGATGGACAAAAATGTGACGGTCACTTGAGCAGGGTGTTGTCGTGCCTGATACCAGGCAGGGTTTGTTACATCATGTGCATCAGTGCAATGTGACATGTTTACTGATTGTTTATGGGCTCCAACTAAAGTAAGATAGTTAAAACCCTAGTAGGATCCTAAAAACTGGTTTATTAATCTACAGGCAACCAAAAAACTAAGCGTAAGCCTCTTCGAGCACAACCACCCGATGAAAGATTAATTATTTATTTCTATGAGCCGATTCACTGATGGCTCACGTTGTAATGATCACGGGCTGCCGGCGGCGGATAGACGAGCCTCGATAAAGTTCACTCATAGTACACGACAACTGCATAATCTCATCAGAAAGACTCACAGAAGTAAACAATGTGTACTAAACATGTAGATATATCTAGTGAGGTGCGTGCGAGGAGGTGCGAAGAGTCTCATTGTGCTACCTCACTAAACAACATTTTATGTGTGGACGTCGCTCGTTACGCGTTCGATAAAAAGCACCTTTGTACAAGACGCCAGAGCCAATAAGGTTCGCTACTTATTGCTTACAAATCCCTGACTTAAGACATTTTCCATCTTTATTCCTTTGTTGGGGTGACCCAGTTTGCGGGTTATTATCAAAAGGTTCCAAATACACCTTGTTATTGAATCTTTTCTGAGAAGAAACATCGAATTCGTTTATTTATGTCGCTGATCCGACACTTAGGGCTAGGTAGATAAAATTTGAAATGAGCTATCTTTAATGGTCACTTATTTAAGTTCTTTAAGATTAAAATTTTAAGACATTTTTGTATGTAGGTATGTATTCGCGCCGCATTGCATCGAACACGTCTCACTGTGTGTAACTAGCCTTCATCTACAGATGCTGTCTTTAAAGACAAACCTTATGTGTAATGTCAAAAGACAAGAAAGACCTCCATAAAAAGACGAGTCACGTTAAAGGTCCCAAAGCACAGATTAGGGAGGGAAAGCGGATCGAATCCACAAAGTTAACTCCGACGCAAATAAATGAAATTCAGCGAAAATCTAATAATATAATGTTTAGCGTAGCCGTAGATGTTTATTTATCTTACATTGAGTTCGAATGAAGCATTCAGTAAAAAGGTTGGTCCTCTCTGCGGCTTTCACAAAGCCGCGTTAGTTCGGGACACAGTATTCTGATGTTCATTTACTTATTATTAGAATCATGGCATCTCAATCAAATTCAATCATCGTCTGCTACAATTTCGACATAAATAAACCAACGTATTAACATTTAGCACTGGTTTTAAATTCTTTCCTGATTGTTTTCAGAAGTAAATAGTGCTTGGCACGTTCCGCATCTATAAATAAATACTTTCAATTCCGCCACTTACAAGATGCTCGCATGCTCCCAAAATAATATGAAATATGTACTGCACACTCCACATTTATAAGTGTAGTAGTAAATGCATTCTCTCAGCGATACAATAGACCGGCGCGACTTCGGATCCAATAGAAGCCTGCCCGTGCGTGAAATATGCCTGCTCCACGGAATTGGTGGAGTTTTCGCAGAAGGAACCGGAATATTATATCAAAAGTGGTGATATAATAATTCAGAATTAAGCACCACCGCGCATATCCGCAATGCCATTCGATGTTACCACTAGCGTTGTTTTTTTTTTATACAATTAGCTGATAGAACAAGCCTAATGGCCTTCCCGATGTTTTGTGTACCTTATCTAGTGTAATCTTAGCTTTACAGAGTAACGCCTGTCGCGAGCACAACGAGCTTCCGCACCTGATGATGAGCTTGAGCCAGCACATCAGCAGGCTGATCATGTAACTTTGGTTGCAATGGTTTAAATCAAAATTGTATTGAAACTGTCAACGAACTTATACCTAATGGCCTGAACACACCTAGTTGGCTGGCGGTAGCGATCAGTGAAACGCTGTCAAATATCGCTGTCAGATTTGAGATTTGACAGCGAATATTTGACAGCGCTTCACTGATCGCTACCGCCAGCGAACTTGGTGTGTTCGAGCCATAAGTGATCGCAAATTGACAGTTCCAATAAGATTTGTTTCTGCTGATTTAAATTCAAACTTTGAAAAACATATTTTGATATTACTAAATGTTCAGCAAATATTATAAAAAAAATGAAAAACGTTTCAAGAACGGAGGCTTTGCACAAAAATGTATGTTTCAAAGTTGCAGATAAATTTATTTTTCCATTTCCTCCCTTTTCAATCTGGTATAACTTATTATGCAATCCATCGAATGCTGAAGGGTCACCGGGGGCGGGGGCTGAGAGGGGGAGGGGGGGGGGGGGGGGGAGGGGAGGGGAGGGGCGTGAAGTCGCTCTAATCAGCGATCTCGCCATAAAACCCAGATACCGTGAAAAGTCAATTAGCCCCAAGCTCGTAGGAATATCCTTTAGGACCCTTTAATGCACTTCGGGACGTTCAATGTTCCTGAACTCTTTCAATTTATCTTTATATTAGACTGAGTATGTATTACACACTCATAACATGGAAACTACTGAGTGTATAGCTGTATAGTTCATGCATTTCACGAAGACGCGTCAATTAGAGCATTTTGGCTCATAGTACAACCAGATAAATATCACTGGATGCGTCTTCGTGAAATGCATGAACTATAGTTACCAATGATGGGCGATACAAGTATAACTGAACAGAAAAGATTAAAACAGAAAATAATAAAAAAGCTTTTCAAAGTTATTTTATTTTTTTATTGTTAATTTACACTTTTCTTCAATTCAATATTATTATAGTTTGCTGTAATAAAGACCCATGTAAAATCCAGCCACAGTTGTTTTAGTGTACAATTATACTCTCATCGCACATAAAAGTTAAAAATAAACTAATTTGCACGGAAATTGAACCTCGCTCATAGTAAATACAAACTTATTTTCTATACTTATTTAAGATTGTTGGTGAAAACTTCTTTTTAGTCTCTTCTTTTTATTCCGTTAATAGAAAATTCATGATACCTAATAACTTATGCACCTTTATAAATCTATGTACTTTTCAAAACTGTTTGATAATAAGGTACATAATTATGTGTTTGTGATCCACTTAACACCCTTATAGAGTCAGGCACGGTAGGTTATCTCGTAGCTCTACCTTCCTACTTATTTATGTAAATAATTAGTATGTATAGCAATGGCAGCCTTGGCATGGTTAAATATAAAAAACACATAGTATTGGTATCTTAGGTTTTGTATAAATCTGAGCCTAAAATATATACAACATGTTTCGAGAATTTATGGTGACTCTAGAACCGAGATGTCCGCTCATGATAAATGGCGTCGCTTCACGGTTGTCGCTCTTATTGCATACGATGTAGAGCCGACATTGCCATGCAGCGGCACGCTCTGCATTCTACGTGCCCACGTAATTGAGCTTCAATGTTCCGGAAGGAATAGCTGGAGCCTTTGGTGAAACTATCTGTAGGTCCAACATTTATTTTGTATTTCAATTATATTAGTAGATTTTGAAAAACCATAACTGATGGATGAGGGCCGTGGTCCCGCCTTTCGATCCTAAAATCGTGGGTTCAAATTCAGTTGTGTGCCAATGAGTTTTTCTGTTGAAAAAGGTGTGTGCGCTATGTTAGTACTCTCAAACGATGAAGGAAAACATCGCGAGGAAACCGGCATGTCGTAAAATTATAAAAATTTGAAAAACTTTGGTCGACTACACGAAAGGAAATTAAATATTTTAAATGCACCTGAAAGGCTCCTTTCAGGTGCATTTAAAATATTTAATTATAAAATATTTTCATCACACTAGTTTAAAGTACTGACACGTTGAGTGACACGTTGAGAAGAAGAAGAAGGCTTTACAACAAGCTTTACAAACATCTCAGGGACATTTTATTTACCTATATGTTTAATTATTTGTCAAATTCTGTAACCAACTATATTTTAATGACGTCCAGTAACAAAATTATTAAATATCATAAACGTGTTGCATTCGAGCGAAAAACTCATTACAGCATAGATTACCTACTTGAACCAAATATTTAGACAAAAATAGTTCTCGAAAAATACGTAACTTTCCAAAGATAAAACCTGTCATTGTAGAAAGAGCTCGGAAACATGTTTAGTGATATCCCGCTGGTATTAGAGTAACACCGGTCGGGACATCACCATCGGTACCTTCTTCTCGTTACATAAAAATAAATCGCTTCCTCACCGGCACCGGCACCGGCACTGGCACCGGCACTGGCACTGGCACCCGCGTGGAATTGACAATGGCTTACATTGCATAGAGGGTTAGGGCGTGGCCACACCGACCGTGGACGAAGAACATTTATGTCGTTGCTCTACTAACACTTTGAGTCTCAACTTAGGTTGTTCTACTGTAATATCTACAGTTTAAGGATTGTGCAAATAAATCATTTCAAGAAGACGAAAAATAAGGTTGATATTCAAAAAGCAATAACCAACTCTGTGAAATAATGGTAACCAAAAGATGATGATGAAGTGAAGTCAGTGAGTGGAGAAGATTTTAAGCTTTTTGATGATGATGACCATTATGAGCACATGATACCCACGGCAGGACCATCCATGTTGCACTGCACCGACATTGCTCGATTGTATAATGTCAGCTAAGTCATAGCCTCACGTGCCCCCCCCCTCCTCCTCCCCGGGCGCGTGGTGCCGTCTACTACCGCCTCTGCACCCGACACATCGACTCCATGCACGCGCACTCACTGAGAGCACATGACAGCTGCTCCATCTCTAGCCTCAAAGACACTTCTCATTGAACACTGACCCGAACTTGCTGAACGTAAAAAGTAAAAAAACGTATTTGATATATCTCCTTCGTTGCCATGTTTCGGAGTAAAAGATCGATCCATTTATCAATTATACGACAGATATTAGTTTACTATGTTAATCATTTGGGCGTTAAATTCGACATAGAAGGATTTCCGAGCATGTTTGATATAATACAATAATATGCATTTTTGATCCGTGCACGGTTTGATAAAATGGACAACATCAATTAACGATTATCAAAATAATACCGCGGTCGGCGAGCCTTAATGATAGCTCATCGATCAGCGGCTCCGCTTTCACAATAAGCCACCGGTTCGCAACTGCGGACTAATAACACCAATCAAGAATAATAAACTGCTTTTAGTTTGGCGCGTGACGTGACGATGATACAATATACGTAGCTGTGGTCTACGCTTCGTAGAGGTCACTGACTACGCCGTAGCATTGAAGTTCGTAGCAGTTGTTGTCGTCTACGCCGCAGCATAGCAGTTTATCTGTACGCTCACTAAATTCGGTAAGTTTTAGGTACAAAGAAATTAATTAGGTTCAAGTAAAAAAGGGTCTGGCTGGTAGCTCGGCCAAAGAAAACAATAAGGAGGGGGTGTCCATTGTTGCGTGCGGCTCTACTGTCTCCATTATCCTCGGCTCAGCCGCGCGGAAACAAACACAATATACGAGCATTTTCGCCCGAAAAATGTTGTCCCTCTCGTACATTATATTTCCTGTTACATTAGGCATGTTCTTACGTAATACATTACTTATGTCTTTTAAAAAGTTGGTTGGCAATTACTATAGAATATTTTTCTGTGGCTGGGAGAACAGAGAAACTTGTGGCTACTGACTGATATTTTTATTCCTCTTCTGAGGATAGATATTTCCATCAATATCTAGAGGCTGTCAAATAAACTATTCTCATGGTTGCCCCTGTATGGAACACTTCATTATCCTGTATGAGTTACAAACCCAAACACATGCCTTGTCAAATAACAATGGTAGTGTCAGCTTATAATTGAGCACTTAAAGCAGCTTTATTGAATATAGAACTCTCAAATCATTTGTAATATTCACTCATAATACAAAGATGTACAATATCCATGCAAGCCCGCTCAAACAATCATCCCGACCGACAATAGATCCCGGCGCTGCCGTCAGGTTAACTCGCTAATCCCCCCCCCCCCAACCCCTCTCGACACTAATAACCCTTGCAATACCCACCCCCCGGGATGCACAATGTGCATCATTACTCGATGTCTTCCCCCGGGAGCGTGCATTGCTGGCTCGGTATCTATCGTGTACTAAACAGCAATGGAACGCAAATAGGTGTTCGATCAGATGTGCAGAGACACCTACAATGGAATGTAGCTGCATATGGATGAACTCGCATGCACACGGGGTCTCGGAGCATATCCAGATGTACAGCAGCAGGGTGAGATGTAGCCGCGAGGGTCCTGAGGGGAAAGAATAAGGAAAAAAATATCAGTTAAGAAACTTTTCAAAGGCTAGCCACTTATCTGAGAAGGCTTAAATTACACGATTAAAAGTTCCGCGACTGAAGAGTCCTCTTGCAATTTAACTTCGCGCGGAGTCATCTCCGCCCACGTGACCTGCCTCGGAGTAACAATTCTCATTCCGTCTCTCCGGCGGAGTGCACTCAGGGTCGCAAGCTTCACGTTGTCATCAACATCGGCTTACTGGCCTAGGACGCTGCGTCCTTGTTCAATGGAACAAAAAGGCTTAGTGATTGTAAGCCGACATAATAAACTGGTGTATATTATGGCTACCTTAGGCTCAGTGCATCGTAACGAAGGGTAAAGGTAGGGCTAGCTTGAGTGATACAGCTTACAGAGCTTGCGTTAGTCGAGGGACAAGTTTAATTAAAAAGGAGAGCAAAAACCTAATGAAAACACATGTTTTTCTGACAAGGGGAAGTTTTAACGTTAGCAAGTTCACGCGCTGCGGTTAACTAATTAGGTACTTATGCTTTTTTTAAGCTTTGCAACTTTCGCCGGGAGCACACCGTCGTCATTGGCTGCATAATGCAGAGCTTAATGTACGAGGACGTGTCACAAAATTGCAAAAAAGATAGAGTCGTAATAAAATAGTATTAACACAAGCTTATAAAATGTTTCTTCATCTATTCTATTGACGGTAATGTGGCGTTCAAGTAATCTTGCTGCTGATCCATAATAATATGAATCATATCGTTGAATCAACTACATTATAGATAAAAGCTGAGCAATACGTGTACGTGTATTGACTCAGTATAATGTGATCAAAATAAGGGGTTACAGCTCGGTAATGGGGCAATAAAGAACATTATTGGAGACATCACTCAAGAGATACCGCTGGCGAGGGGCCAGGGACCAGCAGGGGCAGCAAGCGGGGTGTGGGGGGGGGGGGTCAGGTGATACAGCTTGACAGATTCCATTACTGAAATAATATTACCCTTAGAACTCGTTGAAAACAGTGGTATCCGCCTTTAACACCACGTAAAAAAGAAGCCTAGGTTATAAAATAATATAGGTGTACATTCAGCGCAACGCCATAGCATCATGCTTGGATTGTCTGACTGTGAAGTCACGGGATACAAAATATTAACATTTGCGTTCTTTCTTCAATATAAAAGTCATCACTGCCCGTACGAATGAATATCATTCAACTGGACGTATTAGGTGCCGAGCCTCTATGGGAATGTTCTTCTGATTTCCGGAATCTCGCCATGCTTGGCTCCTCAGACCAGGTGATGCGGTATCCTGCACTCCGCGTCGTCCACATGGAAATACTTTTAAAATCTTCCTCCCGGCGCTACTAGCGATAAAACTTTGCCGACCAACTTGCGAGCCTTTCTTTGTAAAACTGTTTAAATTTAAGCTCATCTGGGAATTTCTAGCCAGAAAAAAGCTCTAGTTTGCAAGAGTTTTGAAAATTATACGTTATTAGTATTCATCGTCAGATTTTATAAACCTAAGCTTTTCTCCCTGACATGCCAGCACAAAGTCACGTTGGTCCTGCAGCAGCTCATAGCAGGCACCCGTAACGACACCACCTGTGACGTAATGTACACTTACACTATCTGCACATTTATGATGCAAACTTTTCATAACAATCCATGCTGTACTAACTAGATGCTGAAAGCAATAATGTTGGACGTGAATACCCACCTTTATATCCACTTGCCACGAAACATACAGTAGGTGCAAAATCAACATACTAAAATAAAAAGGTAGAGTCCTGAATTAATATTTCAGGCGTACCGTAGCGTACTAATTAGAGACAATCTCGAAATCTCTAATAAATGAAAGAGCAGTATGTATGTCAGTTTCAACTGAAATAAGACAAAAAGCGAGCCCGCGCCGCGCTTATCTATCCCCCCCCTCCCCTCCTCACTCGCTATCCCCCCCGCCCCCGCCCCCGCTCGTACGGCGTACAAGTAACTCCTCGGCGCAGACCACACTAATAAACTCACAGGCGATTTCGGCTTACGATCCACAACTAAATTCAACTCGACGGCACTATTACACCTCTACACGTCTCGACCTTATACCCATAGCTCTAAAGTCTATATTCCGATAGAACCGACGCACGTTATTGCTCGAGGATACAATAGAAAAATAGTGCAAGGAAATGTAAGTACTTTAGAGGGGTGGCGTGGTGTGACACAGGAAATGCAGCCATGTTGTGTTTGTTCGTTGTTCGAACGCCACGTTTCGGAACTGATGCCGGACACATTACAGAGAACTTTATAATAAAGTTACTGGTTACAGCTTTTATTGCATTGTTTCAGCTGGTGTAAAATAATGTCTGTACGCATAGAGATAATAAATTACAGAAAGAACATTATTATTAATTTATCAGACAACTTTGTCTTGTATTAAACTGTTTTAAACTGTTTGGCCCATTTGCGTTAGTCAACTTAAGGCCTGCGCACACCAAGTCCGCTGGCGATGGCGATCAGTGTAACGCTGTCAAACTAGACAGCGATATTTGACAACGTTTCATTGATCTCCATCACCAGCGATCTAGGTGTGCGCAGGCCTTTACAATCTCTGGCTAAGTTGCAAAAGCAATACAACAAACACAAATTTAATAGCTACCTTATTTAAATGTTTTTCACCACCACTTTTGCAAGCATTCCCAAGACGCTAACTGCCGCGCTGAATGGCAATACATACGTTTCTCGAAGCCTCTGCCCGTCGAGACTTGCGAGTGAAGCTGTTACATTTTCTGCCTCATAACACAAGTCAAGTCGTGTTTAACCCCAAATGAACTCGTTTTCCCCATTTCAAAAAACTCGCGCGATAAAATCTAAACAATCCTTTGACATCTTCACGTGCATTTCCTCTGATTAAACGCTCCGGTTCAAAATACAAAAACGTAGCGCTTAAACAGTTCAACTTCAGGATGCCGAGCTCTACACCACACGTAGCCACTCGCCAATCTAAAAAAGATTGGTCTTAAAATATAATGAAACATAATTATATTTTACTATCTTCACTTAACACCATGTCATGTTAAGGGAAATAAATAATCGTTATACAGGGTTATTCACAGCTGCAAATACTCAGGAATTAGGTTCAACAAATAAAATAAAGAATATTTATGTAATTATTTTTTTTTAATTTTGATTTAAGTTTTTGTATCAAAATTTTATTTTTATTATTTTTTTTACGGCTATTGCATAATGATTGCCATGGAGAACAGGACGATGACCCACCCAGGCGGTGACTGAACGCAGAGTGTCGATCACGGCGCGCGGGCACGGATCAAAGGTCAAAATAGGTCAGGCGCCAATGATTCCAAAGGATATTCTTTGTCGATTTTCTCGGGATTTTCATAACAAAACTTAAAAAAAATCATTTCATAAATATTTTTTATTTTATTTGTTGAACCTAATTCCTGAGTATTTGCAGCTAATTATGAATAACCCTGTATTTGAGAAAATTGGGAATAAAAGACAAATTAAGACATTTAAATTCATCGACCTTCATGCAAAAATAAAAAAAAATTACTGTAGGTATACAGTGATGTACCTGTAAATTTTACCTCCTAGGAAATACAGTATTTTCAATATACCTATAATGATGATTGTATGTGCTCTGACTAACTTTGTTGATACTATCAAAGGTTTTGAGTCTTAAAAGCCAAGACTAGTTACGAGTTTATCAACATCTGGGAATTGTAGGTTTTGACTTTTCATGTCACAATTTTTTTTTTGTTTGTTTTGTTTATACAGCTGATTCTTTTTATTCTCAACGTGTCATTAGTTCTTTTAAACCAGTGTGGTGAAAGGATTTCAAGTGCGCTTCAAAGAGATTCAAACAGATGATGGAAAAGGCATAATTATGTTAAGGGGTAATCATGTCTATAACATCGGTATAACAATACATTGCCTCGTAGGTCACGCACGTCAGGAACTTGCTCTACGACGCACTGCCGGCGTCCATCAACTTGAGCCACAACATGAACTTGAACTTCATCTGGTTGATTATTAATATAATATTAGATGGTCCGGTCTTGCAAGGCGAGGTTGTGTGTGCATCCCGAGGGAGCGGCGCGCGGGAACAAAGCGGCGTCACTGCATTATGCTGATTACAGAATCATTCCGCGCTCTGTAGCCTGTCGCCAGCGTGTCGCGTGCCTGTCGCCAGCGTGTCGCGTGCCTGTCGCCAGCGTGTCGCCAGCATGTCGCGTGCCTGTCGCTACATGACTAAGAGTGTGTCATACACTAGGCGATATAAAAAAGTGATTGTCATCATCACTTACCAGGTAGAAGACTAGCTTCACTATTTTCACATAGTCAGATGTTTAAGGTATTTATTTTTTATTATTTCATTCATATGATAATAGCCGGACGAAGGTAAATTATAATGGAAACAGATTCATTGTATAAGTCCTGATACTGCGTGAGTAAATTGGATGTTGTTGAGTAAAAAAAATGTTTTTCTTAAGAAATTTTATTTTTGTTTGGTTATCGATAAACTGTTACTCTTGATTGGTGAAACCCGCAATCAGCCACGTGATTTAAATGGCTACATTGAAGAAGTATCGCAATCAATAAATCCATTCATTTATTTCAGATCCAAAAATTCATAATTATGTTAGTAAATACAAAGTTAAAGTGAAATAACTCACCGCTTGCACTAGGGCCGCACCCTGTCAGCCATTAGCTAATTGCTTGGAAAATTTCACCTTTTCACCGCACACCGAGTGAGTGACTCGCTCACTTGCTCACTCACTCACTCGCACACTCGCACACTGTCGCGTCGTCGGGGACTCGTGCGCCATCAAGAGATCGGGTTATGAGAGCGCGACAATGAAAGCTGCTGTTCATTACTCTTTGTTTGTGTGGTGCCGCACAACAACCACACAAAGAGCTCGGTGTTCACATTATAATGTATGGCGATCATCGCGCATGTTTTAAACTATGAATACAAAATGTTAGTATCATTATCATTGAAACCGAGGTGCATAGGTACTTATGATCATAAAAATGCCTTCTAGAACAAGAAGATGGCTCGCGAGTGCTCACATTAAAAGTACGGCACTTGTGACATGTCTGCCAAAGGTGGAAATACGCTCTTATCAAAAGTCACTTAGGGGCTGGTTTCACGGATGGCATTTACCAATAGCAATCCGTAAAACGGGCCCTTAATCGTACAACTTAACTGTTATGACTATTATGACAATATTTATACCTAGGTTCTAATGTTTGCTGCAAATTTTGACTAATTCCATACTACAGGTTAATTAATCATTATGAAAATGTTAGTGCCTATAGTACCTACGCAATGAGAATGTCCGCAACGATGCATGTACATGTAGCGAAATATGATATTGAAAATAAATAAGGCCGCCGGCGGCGAGACCAACACGGACGGGAACTCACTGCACGCAGCTCACTGCCGGGGCTGCCTTCAGGCCAATCTATTTATTACATCACGGAATATTGTGTTGTACTGGCACAAGGTACCCAGTGTTTTATAAATATAATATACTTACACATCACATCACTACCGCAGCGTAGCGTAGCTTTTAATGCGTCTTAAAAACCGTCTACAAAAGAAAATAGTTGTTTTTAACATCTTTTCGTAGAATTAATGCCGACAAAACCAACAAAATGTGGCCGTAATGCACATTAAGCCCCAATTTATATAATTACAAACGCATTAAGCTAATGAGAGCGCCATATCTAATTAACTTAATACAACGAATGTATTTGGTAATACATTTTAGCCTGCGTTATGTACCGGTTAAAGAGTGCTCTGTTCTAACTAGAAATTTATATAATTATGACGGTAACAAGAACTTGAAGTTCTGCACACACTTTGTAAATTATAAGTTTTCCGTTATTGCCATACACATCTGGAACTGATCTGAGACAGACTATAGTAATAGGAAATAGCTCTCATCCCCCCATTTTGGAAAATGTATTTTTGCTCTTCGATATCTGAGTGCAAAAGCTGTTAGCAACTAAGTAACGAAACAGACAACCAGTTTGGAAAAACTAGTAAATACACAATGTTATCAGGACCTGAACACATTACTCACACAAGAATAAACAGCGATGTTTGCTTATTAAAGTACGTTTACTTAACTAAATGTAAAACAAACCATGGAATTCGGCATCAACGTCAATGAGTATAGAAGATCCTTTCAGTAAATAAATAACGAGAAGCAGATAGAACGTGTACTCGCGAGAGTTTGCAGATAGAACGTGTACTCGCGAGAGTTTGCAGATAGAACGTGTACTCGCGAGAGTTTGCAGATAGAACGTGTACTCGCGAGAGTTTGCAGATAGAACGTGTACTCGCGAGAGTTTGCAGGAAAAGGTTTCAGCTCTAATTCCAATCCATTACTAAAGTAAGAGTAAGCAGTTTATCAGACAGTTTGTTTTATTCACATCAATGATCGCAAGATGAGTTCTTCCAAGAAACGGCTACCGTCTTCAAAACAAAAATAAAGGTAAAAAATACAGTCCTGACGCTCGCTATATGGCGGACCGGATACATAGACTAACGCTTAATCATTACCGAATATTCGGATTACCAAATTATAATTCTTAAATGCGAATGTGAATAGAACAGACCACTTCTAAACTACGTGTAAAGACTAGACCACTTCATTGGATTGCCAGAACATTTTGCACTTCCTAGCTTGCCTTCTGAAGGTGAACTGGCGGCGGCGGCGCGGCGGCGGGCTCATCACGGGTGGAACGCAGGTTTTCAACTGACGGGTTTACGGGCGCGGTCCGATGGGTTTCATTCAATTAATACAAAGTATTCATGAAAAAACAACATTAACCTAACTTCAGTAATAAGTTGAGGTAACTTTTATGATTCCACGCTGAAAGATTAAATATTTACTCAAAAAAATTTAAAAACTTGTGTTCAAGTCATTTTTTGGCCTTCTTTTGGGACGAATTATTATGCTTGAGTACCTGCTATTTTATTTCAAACTTATATCAATGATGGTTCACGGCTATTATTTTCCAGACAAGGTAGAAATGCCCAATGGGGGATCGGAGACACATCCGAACTTTTAATTTAATTTGGCACCTGTCCACATTTTGGCATTTGATTTAGTACAAGGTTTACAAAGAAACCGATGGCTGGCAGCACGTCCGTAAATCGCCGTCACTTCCAGCAAAATTGCAAAATTAAATGACATAGTCCCCACGGCCGCACGTGACCGATGTAAGTAGTAGGTTCGAATCCTACGCCACGTACTGTCGCGGACCCGCTCGGGATATTCAATGCACGACTTGAACTTTTAAAGACTTTTCCAGTTACAGCTAGATACATTTTACCTCTTCAATTAAAAGTTCAGAACGAGTGGTTCTGTATCAGCGGAGGAGCCTTGGTGGTCACTATTTATTGAATAACCTTATTGAAATCCTCAACAAACATTATAATTAAATTCCCAACTGTTTCATATGACGTGACATTTGTCAGCGATGAGTTAATTTTCTCAAGCCTTTGATATTTTCCAAAACCTATCTCAGATAAAAATTCTAAAGAATGGTTTTCAGTGAAAACATTTTTCATTTCATAGAAAGTAATGAAAATTTTCACTCGTGCAAAACGAGCATTTTCACTAACATTTAAATCTTTTATAATGAACAATCTTCAAGAGTCTTTGCTTACACTAAGAAGTGCTTGCAAAGTTTTATGTAAAATTGCTTTTAATCGTAATTACTTTATTCCAGAAAATCATAAATAATATAACTCTCTCGATCTAACTCCATGGACCCATTTAAAGGACCAACTAAAACATCAGAAGACCAACTTTCCCAATCAAAAGTAACGTAAAGAACTCACAATGAAGTTAATCCCGAGATCCCGTTTGAAGCGGACTCCGGGAACACTCCGAAGGAAGTAATCCCGGGAGGTGGATCACTCGATAACTGTTCCGAGGGTCCTCGATCGAATCAACCGTTATTTACTGTACCGAGAGGCACCTCATCCACTGAAGCACTGTAGCTTGGTAAAGACTTGTACAACATTGCACATGAGCGTAGCGAGTACATACGAGTGATAGACATAAAGGTATCAACACACAGCACGTTTCAGCTTCCCATAGTCAAACCAATTCGCAGCTTGCGTTCAAGTAACGTTAAGTAAATAAAAAACGAAGTAAAGTACTAACAAACAGAACAATAACACACAGGATTCATCAACAAAATTAATTGAAATAGCGCACATGCATGAGTAAATTTCAATTTTGGCAATTACCAAAATAATGACTGCTTTTCACGTAGTAGCGTGTTAGAACAACACACTGTGTGAAGCGAGTACATTCACAAAGTGGTGATGCTCGCATGCTTTAGTGGACAACAAGTGTTAGCGAGTGAAACACGACGGATCGATTCAACTCGAATCCCAGCGTCGAAGCCTACGCCTATTTAATTAAAGGCTATTAATTGGTGAAATTAGATTTAGCGATATTGTAGTGTAGCGCGACACTTTGTGCTTGGGGAGCTTCGTTCTACTGGAGGAAGGTATTGTTTCCGCGCATACATCTCACGGGAAAATATTTCATTCACTAGACATTTATATAATTATCTGAAGCGTTTTGTCAAGAACCAGTCAAGATTTATTTGAATCATCACATCATAGAAGGTATTTTTTGTTGTCGTGTACAGTTTGTATAATTATATGGTTTTCTTTCTTTTTTTTTCCTTTATATATAAAAACCTGCCAGCAAATAATTTGTTAGCTTTACTTAAAAAAAAATCATAGTTACATCGTGCATAGTACATACCTAATACAGAGAATGCGACTTGGCTACCAGAGATCGCGTTGGTCGGACAAAGTCTGATCAAAAAGGCAATACAGTAAATAACTACGTAATCCCAGTGCCGTCCGGAGCCAATCGTGCACATCCAAGTAGAATCGCCAATCCATTAGAAATGTCGTTTGCGTCGCGTCGGGCCCTATCGCGACCCGGCCGGAGGGTCTCGGCGACACGCGCGACTGGTCGCGAGTCGCCGCGACCTGCCGCCGCCCGCCTCTATCTGTGACCACTGACCGCACACGACACATTATACATTGAACCAGCCATTTAGACAAACGGCTTCTGAGCGGAAACTGGAGGATATTGAACATTTCAAAAACCCCATGCATTGTGAGGAAATTAAATTATTATTCATTATTATATTCATTATTAATTATTATTATATTCTTTACCATGACAAGATTTATAATTATTTAAACATGGACTAAACGTGTTTACGCTCGCATGACAAGTATTTAGAAAAAATGCATGTGGGTTTAATTATTTCTTTAATGTAATTTAGAGGAAAGTAAAAGCAATGTACTTACATAATAATATCTTCAGTAAGTTCAGGGAGGTAAATTAACGCTCTAAATGAACATTCCTTTTAGAACCCACAGAGAATACAATTCCCCAAGAATAATACGAGAACGAAACGAGTGTAATAAAAGCAAGAACACAATTACGTATGTACTGGGTGGGCGCGCTCACATAGGAAGCAGGTTTTTGAAAGAAGTCGGTGTAATCCAGTATGTATGCACAATGTCACTTTAAACACTAATAATTTTACACCTGGAAAAAAATACATATTTACAGGCGAAAGCCTTTCAGCATAATAGAAGAAAAGAAGATTCCTATATTTGGTTTACATCTAGTTTGTATCATAGCTACAACATACTCACTGTGTATATAACATAGGCTACTCATGAGAACCTCCAACTGGCTCCCTTTAATCTCATATTTTGTTGTTTAATCTTTAGTTATAAATCTGTTGGTTCTCCAATCTTCTTCCTATGGTGCCTCTCCACTACGAAAGGTCGGCAGTCATCCTTTTAAACTTTCTTTTATTTAGTGCAAGCCTAAATTAGGTCTTGTACTGTCTTGATTCCAGTACATTCTCTGTCTTTGCTGTCGTCATGTCGTGCACCAACACTCTGCAGAATTCTACTTGACGTGTAAATGCGTCCCAGTGCATTACAAAAGGCTCGTTTAGTTTAATTTTAATTACGCAGTATTCTGAGTAATTATGACTTTTTGTTATTGGTGACAGCACACATGTGTGTTATCTTCTATAATGGACACCAGCGACATTGTAAGGTTGTCGTGTTTATACAATCCCACATGACAGTTGGGCTTTGAACAAGTAGTGTGGCCCGAACGAAACCACGACGAACATGCTAGCAAAGCGTTCTAAATAAATATTATTATGTACAATGGGTTGTCATGGAATTGTTGTCTCATGTCTATGATAACATTTATAATCTGCTTTTTTACTCCTTCGCTTCCCGTGGGACTCAACAGCTATGCATAATGGAACTCGCAGTTGGTAAAGTTCGTGGTACTTTACAATCGTCTCACGTGAGCAACAAACTTGATAAAAGTAACAAATAAAAATAATTGGTTAAGTTAAACGGCTATTCAGGTCGGTTTATTGGTGAAGACATCCCTTGTGTAACATCATAAACTAGTTTATGGAATAGTCCGGGACCGGCGCTGGCTCGGGCGGCGCGCGGCGTGCGGCGGGCGCTGCGGCTTTTAGACAATTGTTTGGTGTGCGGATTAATAATACACGAACTTTGCGAGCAATGTGTCAGGACGGAGTACAAACAAAACCTGACCCTGAAGATAATGGTTTCAATTTACTATTTTGCCTGGTATTGTGTAGCCTGCGATATTGTAGAAATTGAGAAAAGAAACAGTCTCATGGGTGCTATAACACGCACGAAATTAAATGTCAAAGCTATAAAACTAGGATCTGAGATGGAGTTGTCCGGCTGACCACAGGCGGGGGGGGGGTGCGACCAGGACCGGGGGGTGGAGGGGGCGGCGAGGGGGGCGCGGAGGGGGCGCGGAGGGGGTGGTGAGGGGGGCCGTGGGATTCATAAAAGCATCCGATCTTCTACGTGGAACCTTCCTTTTAATTGAAACGATTAATCTCTCGTGTCGCATTCTTTTTTTTCTGGCTTTGGTTACCTTAGAATGGTAGACCGCTATGTAACGGTCATAAATTAAGGACGTGAAAAAAATAACACATTTTAGTGGCGGAGTACCTGCGTACCATTATAATATGGGGCTATTGAGATCGCTACCAAATGGCGATGGCTATTAGTCGAAGGTGTAAGAGACCGTCATTATAATTATACAATTAATTAATATCTTATGAAGAGATAAAGAGAAATCATAATGAACTAGCAACGAAGCCCGGCGTTGCCCGGGTAGCCTTTGAATTAAATTTAGCTATTTTCTTAATTATTTAGGAGCATTATATCCTAGAATATTTACGCGAAATCTAGAATTTTTAGAAGAAATTTCACAAGATAGAACAGGATATGTTATATGGATAGGATATGGTATAACATTTTGCAAGATGATGTCAATTTAAAATAAAAGTAGGTTCGTATGAGCCGTGATAGAGTTCTTAGCCCGCGGTAAAGCCTCTAGAACGGTTTCAAAACTAAAAAGACGAGATACTGTGTGCAATGTAAAAAATATTTAGCGGTGAAATTAATGTTTTGCTGGCCTATCAATGTTTACATTACTAAAAACTGAAAGGTGTAGACATTTTATGTTGGTTAAACTTATGATTATGACTGTGGAAAGTAAATCGTGATTCGTGTAATTCCCGAGTGGTGGAGCCACTTGTCAGTTAATACGATGCCCCAGGTCTGCCGGTGCCGCTGCCGGTCCGTAGTTACAGAGCACCGAATAAAGTGTAATGTTCCATGAAACTCGTAAAACAACACTACAATAACAAAGTCGGAAACGGTGAAAATAATTAAAGGTCAATATTTGGTGGCGCCTTGTTTTGGTAGTGTCAGTACAGGGTGAACCCGCGCCACGTGGAAATGCTCATTGTTAATTTCAATACGCTGTTTTTCTGCGTTATAATAATATGTTTAAACCATTGCTTGCATAATTGGTTGTTGCCAAATTGTAATTAAATTATAGGAAAGCACTTTTGGCAGAGGAGCGGGAGCGTTATTACATTTCATAATTGAGTACACGCTATAATATTCCTGAAATATTATTTGAAGTAGGATCTGCTTAATGGATGCTCGTAACAAAATACAAAGCAAATTTTCAGTTGAATGTAGAGCTCTGTTTCAGGAGTCAATTTTGTTTCAGCAATAATAGAGTCCCTGAACAAACGGCTATAGACGGCGCGTCACCTGCCTGCGAGTGCGTTCGAGCGGAGGAATTAATATCCGCAGGGAGCCGCATCGTATCCGGGTCAGCGAGCCTCCCTCGTACACCCTCTCCCACCCCCACCACTAGAGGTCTAGAGGCAGGAGCCCCCGCCTCACGAAGGTGGCTAATTAAACTGTTTCATTATGTCGGTCTAATGCTCGGGGCGAAAGGAAAAAAATACCGGAAAATAACGTGCGCTTTATCGCGTCTTTCTTAATTATTCTCGGGTCCTCGATGCTGCGTTGTTGGATCTTGGGAAATTAAAAAAAAACAAAGCGCGATGTTGTGGCACCAACAATAGTAGGTATCTACTGGAGGAATAATCACTCGGAGCTCGGTTACCCCGGGCCACTGGGCCATGGACCGAACTATTTGTAGAAATTAATAGTTCAAGAGACGAACAAGATCACTTTAGATATTAAATAACCGAGGACAAGTTAAGTTAAACATACATTATCTGTTTCTGAAATATCTATTAATCAGTGCATGGAATTAATTATACCACGAGTGCGGCCTAGAACATACCGCGCTATATAATATTAATAATAGATTATGTGCCATGAGACTATTGTATGTTAGACTCGAGCACATAGCACTTACTATAGGTAGTGTAGGTAGGTAGGTTTGATTGTGCTTCCGTTCTAATTAGACGGAGAGGAGAGTTGGCTGTGGATAGCAATCACAGTGCGATCACAGTCAGTAATTACCTTCCAATAATGATTGCTAGAGCTTATTCAGCTTTGAAAGTACTTCAATGACGGATCATAATACTAGAAGTAGGTATTATGATCCGTCATATCTATGAATGCATGTTCATGTGTTTAAGTTACTTGGTACCATTATACACCACCACACACTAGTTCACAATAAATAATTGTATGATAATAATAAAATACAATAAGAATAAAAAGAATGCAGAAAAGAAACAGGGTGTGGATCCATTTCGAGCAGTTTTCAACAGTAGCATTTTTTTAGCAAAGTGAATATCATCAAATATACTTCAACGGGGTGCGTGTTTCAAAAACATGTTAATTGAAACATGTTCATCTTGACCGCAGGCGAGTGTTCACACGAGCGCGATTTAATTCATTACGATACCGCGCGCAATTCGCGTAAGCGCCTCTTGCTCCTCAGAAACTTTTTAATTTACCGTTTGACACTCATCTAAAGTGCATATTTGATCGCTATAAATGAACGAGCGCACGCTGAGAGCTTCATGTGAATGACATTATCTGTTAATTGTTGTTGTGTTTTGTTTCTGAAGAGCAAGCGGGGCTCACGCGACTCGCGCGCGCCGCCGGGTCGCCGGGTCGCGCCGACAATAATCGCGCTCGTGTGAACGTGCGCTAAAACTAGCGACAGTGTATTTTCGTGGCGCTTAAGTTGAACAAGTGACAAGAGAATGTTGAAGAAGTTCGCTCGTATTGTGTCCCGGTCCCGTGAGTAATGGCGCGGGGTTCATTATTCATGTCCCGTCCGTCCTGTCCGGGTACACTGGCGCCCCGCAGGGCCCCCAGGCCCCCAGGAACTAAGCAAGAAAACAGGGCCCCGGAGCCTTCTGCCCGGAAACCCACCACTTATCTTGTAAAATGAGATGACGATGGAATAAATAAAGCCTGTTGTCGCCTGTCATCGGGGGCTTTTCACCTGAAACATTAGACAAGGAAACTTGTGACAAATTATGTCATGGGAATAATGACATCATAACTCAAGCGAAAACAGGATATTTTTTGTTTCACACGTGGGATTTCGGTCGCTGACGTCGCTTCTTTTGATGAAATTCGTAAAATGGTGACGAGATTATTTTTTGAGCGGCTTTGTGCGGTTTTGTGCGGTTTTGAACGTTACTAGCGATCAACCGCACCTACTCAATAATAGTAGGACAGCATACAAAATAATATAAAAAAAATTATATTGAAAACTGCTTATTTACTTAGGCTGGAAACTAAGCACTTATGTCAAAAACATATACAGGCAATTATGGCAGCGCAATGTTAACAAAATCCCCATTCAAACAAACAACAGCAACAAATAAATAATGTACTTGCATATTTTCTTTCAATATCCATCATATTATATTTTCCATCATTGTTCAATGAGATCGCTGTCGAGTCCATTGTACGCTATGAATAGCGAGTGCGAGTGCGGGTGGCTGCTACTCCTCGGGGGTACTCCGCGATTCAATTTGTCGGATGCCGCCGTCGCTCCCTCGCAGAGCAGGAACATCAAAGTAACTCGTCGTGGATAGAGGCTCCTTATTCTCACCACTCTGATCATAATCTAACTGGGTAAAAAGCTAAGCGATTATTTTGTGCATTTAGTGAGACGTATTATTGTGCCGCACTCTCAATGCAAAAGAGAAAGAAAGTACTTGGGCCATTATTGTTCTTCATACTAAGCCAAAATTATAATGAAGTACTTTTTCTATTGAAACAAAAAAAATTTCGTCACTGCAACGATGTCATTCCCACCGAAAGAAGATTTGCGGTTGCCTCCATAGCAGGAAGGCTGACAGACGTCCCCTCTCTGCGGCGCGGTGTCGATGCGGTGGTATCTGTGCTTTGTTGTTCTCTTTCGAGAGGAGACGAGATGAGGAGCCAATCAGCGCGGAGAGATCCTTCACTTGCTTTGACGGACGGCTGCTGAATATACATCGACCCATCGGACGGTATTGCAGTGCTTCCGGCTCTGATAACGATTAACTCTCGGCATAATAATAAAGCTTGTAAAATTTCAAAATGTGGGTAATTTCATGGTATTGCTTGACCTTGCCTCAGACTAATAAGACATTTTCAAAGGAAAGATTTGAAGGAGGCCTGTTCTGCTGGGGCTATTAAGTCATAAACAAAAAAAATGTACTCGATTTCTTTTGTGTGGAGATTTAACAAAGTAAATAAACTGGCACGTAAGCATTTTGCTACACAGCTTTAGCTATGTTAGTGTTACAAACCACAAAAGGTGTGTATTATGCCTGCAAAGTGCACTTTATCGGTACACTTGAAAGCCATGCCACCAGCACGAATGGTTCGTATTCCTTAAAGCAGCCCCGTACTATCGGATCGCATCGCTAATCAAACAGCGGGTCAGTGCGACCGCGACCGCGACCGCGACCGCGACCGCGACTGCGCAATCAAACACGTCGACCCACTCGATGCGTTATTTGCCGCTCTCTGCCTAATGACTAATGAGGGATACGATGACTCATTCATTACGACTGATTTGAATATATTACTAGATTTTTCAACTTGTCTACTTATTTAGGTGATGAGCTTTCTGTGTTGATCTATGTCATCGTTTTATTGTTATCTGTCCTGGTGAAAACTTAATTTAAACGTATTAAAATTCCTCGTCAGTAAGTTCACCTACTTAGTACCTATGTGTGAAAAACTTGACTTCCCATAGTGTCTAGCATCACATTCAATGTGTACCATGTACTCGCGCTAACTCGTTCCCAACTTTGCCAAAGCAGCTTGTATCGAGTTACCAACTTGAAGTACTTGGCGGGTTTCAAGAACAAAATTGACGTCTTCGAGCCATCCTATGAATTTAATCAGGCCAGCAGGGCGTCTGAACAAGGGCGTAAGTTATTGTCTAAGACTACACTAAAACTAGTCTACCCTTTGCCAATTTAAGTCTTCATCACTAACGCCATAATTTCTAGGAACATTGTCCGATAGTGCAACTCTGTGCAAACAATCGTGCCAATACCCGTTCATTGGCAGTGCGATAGATGCAATCAGGCGATTGCCGCTATTTGCCGGCAATTGCCGCTCGCCGGCAGCGGCCGCCTGTCGGCAGTACAAACACGTCAATCAGCTGCGGTCACAATCACGCGCTTTGTGCTCCCGGCGGCCTGTCGGCGGCGGAATCGAGCATTGCAGTCCTGTGACGTGTGATAGCATATCTGGACAAGTGGTGTGGGTAAGCAGATTACTGGACCACGGGATCCGTATCGATGATCTTATCAACTATTGGGAAAAATCAAATTGTTACTGTGGCAGTAAATAATGCAACAATACCAGCTTATATTCCTGTAAATAAGTATCTTGAGTGAGTATCGATCCTGCAAACCATGAGATACAACGAAGAGATAACGGTAGTTAACTCACATATCGCTATGGGTGGCGCTGTCAGCCAATAAGCAGCAAAGGAGTTTTCGATTAGCATGGCTGAAGTGGTGAGATATTAGAAAAGCAATTGTTTCCCTGATAGTTCCTTGGATGCAATATCCGGCGCGTCCGTGCCTCATATCCGGCGGGAGCGCGGACCGGCCGGTCCGGGCCCGGATCCGGTTTCCACCGGCGGCCACCGGACCGGCATCCAGAATAACAATATTATTATGCAGGGTTTTGCAATTTCAGATATTTGCTCTGACCGGATCAGACTACCAGACCGCAAATGAGCTAGTATATTTTTTTGGGCGCTAGGTTTATGGCGGGTAGCTTATTACAGTACCTACGGTACCTGCTGTTAAGCGATAGGCAAAGCCAGTCTCTCGCCTCATGATTGTAAATATAGACTGGAATAAGATGTTTTTCCAAAAGCTTTAGCAAAAGCAAGAGCATTAACAAAGCATTTTCGTCCGCAAATTTCAGCGAAGCGCATTAAATTCTCTAAAATCGCTTACTCCATCCCGTGAAGTATAAGATTGGCGACTAGCGCTGCGCCGCGGCTGCGCTCGCTTGGAGCCGCGCCAGCAGCGTTACGTGTTATTGTAGGCAGCCGAGCCTGATGGCCGGCCTATTAGCGTGCGCGGGACATTTGGCGGGCGCCATTCACAGCCGAGCTAGTACACGAGTGTAAAATAATGTCCTAACAATATCCAATGACCATTGAGATTTTTGCTGCCGTTTGCTAACGGTCTTGAGCCCATTAGCAGACTCAATACTATATTCTTGGTATTCATTAATTTGTAGGTCTGCTTGTATGTTAGTTATGGCATAATTAAAAGGTATTTGTGTGAACGATCAGGAGTCATGTTCAGCAAATTTAGCGGCGGAGGCCTCCGCAACGGGAGGCAATTATGATTTGTATTGATAAGCCGGCAATAAGTGCGACTCCACATAAATTAGACTTAAGGCAGATTTGAACCACAATTTAAATATAAAAATTTAAATTATGTGAATGAATCATGTGTTATTGGTATGGATTTGAAAAATGGGACTAAAAATTCTGAAATTGGATATTTAAATGACAAACTTAAATTATTTTCAATACCACTACAGTACCCACATCATAATTATTTTGTCACATAACTTGTTGTAGAGGACTATCGAAGAAAAAAAAGTCTGCTCTACTATCTTTTTGGACGTGGCACAGGCATTCGATAAGGTATGGCATGAGGGTCTATTACTAAAATTAAGAAAAGTATTACCTCCTGAATTTACAGATGCAATAGAATCCTACTTATCTGATAGAACTTTTAGAATAAGGCAAGAAGACGCCTTCTCTGAACTTAAGAAAATAAGAGCTGGGGTACCACAAGGAAGCGTACTAGGTCCAGTCCTTTACCTTCTTTATACAAGTGATATTCCCGTCCTAGCCAATAATACCATTGCAACCTTTGCTGATGACACTGCCATAATGGCTGTCGGAGGCACTCATGCAGAAGCAGCTGAAAAGGTACAAGTAGCTGTTAATGAAATCCATGATTGGACTAGAAAATGGAGAATAAAGCTAAATGAATCCAAATCGGTTCACATCAACTTTACTAACAAGAAAGATCAATACTGTGCGGTATTCATTAACAATAAAATCATTCCATATGGAAACACAGCTAAATACCTTGGTATGACTCTTGACGCAAAGCTGCGCTGGAAAGCACACGTCAAGAAGAAAAAAGAAGAGCTAGAGTTACGCTACAAGAGGATGTACTGGCTGCTTGGAAGGCAATCTACTCTTTCAGTGCCTAACAAACTTTTGTTGTACAAACAAGTCCTAATGCCGATATGGACTTATGGTATACAGCTGTGGGGCTGTACCTGTAAAAGTAATACTGCAATAATTCAACGATTCCAGAATAAAGTGTTAAGGGGCATTGTTAATGCACCCTGGTACGTGAGAGACGAAGATCTGCACCGGGACCTCCAGATCGAATTCGTTGATAAATTAATTAAGAAATTCGCAGAAGCTCACGAGAAAAGACTTCATCACCACGTGAATGTCGAGGCCATCCAGCTCCTCGATAACACAGACAAAGTGAGAAGGCTCAAAAGAATCAAACCTTTTGAGCTAGTGTAATGTTATAGTTATTGTGCAGTAATAATAGTGCTACTTTTAATGAACACATGAACAAAGTGTCACCACAAAGTGTAGTGACTGTAAGAAAAGTGCCGATGGACACATTCTTATAATATTTTCTTCTATAAAAATAAGTTAAAGCAAAATTGCTCATTAGCCTACTTGGCTAGATTGTAATGTTATTAGGGTACCGCATCAAAGGGGTATACTAATTTAATGAAAAAAAAAAAAAAAAAAAACATAACTTGTTGAGGTCACGTGAGCTCTTCGCTTCAACACGTTTCAAAATGATCTTGGATATTTATTTACACAAAGAAACTAACAATTATGTTGTAAAAGAAAAAATACACAAGAAACAATTGAGCTATCTGCAGACCGTTACAAACGATATAGAGATTGCTCATCTGATCCAAATCAGTGCCAGACGGAAGCGTCCCCAAGACGCTGGCGGCATTGCCACACACTAACTAATAAATTGCATAAATCTATCATTTTTAAATTTGGAGTTCATTTTCTGTTAATACACAATCCTAATTAAAATTATTTATTATATTACAAATATTAATCATAAACAGATCTGATAATCTATTGCGAATGCAATTGGAATAATTGCAAACCAGTGAGCTGTTTAATCCTAAATCTCATTAGCACGGAAATTGACCTTAATCATGGGATTTGTGCGATACTCACTCCACGCCATGGCCTGCCGAGCGCCGGTGGCGTAGTGGTTAGTTGGCCCTGTACGCATTACTACTGCCGGTCAAATGGTTCAACTATATACTTCTCAAACGACACCTAATATAGGTAAGTAACAGGAAGTTGAAGAAAAAAAAATACAACTCGTTGCAAAAAGGCAAAGGATAATGATACATTGGCGTTATACTTCTTCTTCTTCTTCCTGCCCTTATCCCACTTTATGCAGGGTCGGCACAAGATGTTCTCCTCTATCAGCCGTCATAATCTGTATTCACTTCTTTCTTATCTATGTCATCCATACACTGTCTATCCATCTTTTTTTGGCGTTACCTCTCCCTAAGAGCCTGTCCAGATGGAGCGTTTTACGCGCGAGTGCCCTCGCGCGTTTCAATTTATATTGCGTCCAGATGCCGCGTTTTACGCGCGCTCCTACCAAATAGTTGCTCGCGTTTTACGCGCGATTGAGGAATCGCGTGTAAAACGCGCGTAAATCGCCCCATCTGGACAGGCTCTAAGCATCCATCTACATTCATACTCATCATTGGCGTTATACTTAAATTTGCATTATGGAAATAATTACTTCCGAACTTTTTGCAAGCAAAACATGCTTGCAAAAAGTTCGGAAGTAATTATTTCCACCCTGTATAGCCGACCGCTGCTATTCCCCCTGTGGTGCGCCGCACTCTGATTGCCGTGACCGCACGTCGCTCTGCGGTCATACCATACATACCATACATCCTCGTCCAATAACGAACTGACACCTGTCTCACTGATACACATCACACTACACACATAACTACACTTTTGTACTAAAGGACCGTATCGGATGAGATCGGACCGTGGCGCCATCGACGTTCCCCGGCGAATTATGAGTGTACACCACATTTTAATAGGGCATCTATGCAATAATATCAAGGTGAAGATAATATTTAAGTTGGAACTATGTAATTTATTACATAAAAAGATAATTATAAGTTTAAAAAACTTGAGAAACCGACTTCATTGCCAAACGGCTAAACCGATTTTAATGAAATTTGTTTGGGACAGGTCTAGACGTAAAAATAACCTTCCAAATAAAAAAACAATTTTCTAAATCGGTTCATAAATGACAGAAGCATGCAGTTACAAACATTAAAAAAATTATTTAAAAAAAAATGGCAACACCGATTTTAATAAAATTAAAATGGGACCAATCTGGAAGCAGTACCTTTCAGATAAAAAAATGTTTTTTCAAATCGGCTCACAAATGACGAAGTTATGCGGTAACAAACATTAAAAAAAAAAAAAAAAAAAAAAACCATACAACCGAATTGAGAACCTCCTCCTTTTTGATTGGAAGTCGGTTAAAAAATAGAACCAAAACTGGTTTAAACTCAGATACTAAACATTTAGGAGGTGTATTTAACTAAATCGATCTTATTTTGCTTTTACAGCTTCGTACCTAAATAGATACCTAGTGAAGCACCCAGAGGTTAACGAGAAAAGTTCGGGTTATACTCGAAGAGGGGTTGGATATCCTATTATGATAGGAAAGCGATATAACTAAACGGCTATTCGTACTAACTGTTGTGTATTCCATGGTGTTCACAATAGTGAGTGTTGTATAGTCTGTGCGGCTACAGGCGGAGAGGAGAGTGATGAGCGGCGGAGGGGGGGGGGGGGGGGAGAGGAGGGGGGGGATGTGATCTATGGAAATAGGATCCTTGCTGCCCTCACAAGTAATGGACAACTGAAAAT
The DNA here is from genome assembly GCA_947578465.1 of Thera obeliscata. NCBI lineage: Eukaryota > Metazoa > Arthropoda > Insecta > Lepidoptera > Geometridae > Thera > Thera obeliscata. The sequence goes on from OX387916.1 coordinate 204,442, forward strand.
GAGACGGCACGATTACAAATCTAATTTGCACTCTAGGCTCGATGTAAAGCCGTCTTGCTATTTACAAACGTAAAAGTACCCTCACATTTGGGCGTGTTTTGTTTCATGTGTATTTTGTAAACACATGAGTATCCTGTTATAAACACATTTTCAGCTTTGTAATTGATTGATGAACGCAGTAGCGTTGGCGGTATGCGCACCGTGCCTCACGAGCTAGCTATCGACCACCACGGAGTCATCGATCACCGTCGCACAAGGTATCCGAGCACTGGATGACCACACCCGAGCGAGACAACTGCATTATCGACACCAGCAACGACGAACATATGAGAGAGACGGAATAACAAATGGTGCTCATCCATCAGGAAGCACAAAGCCTTGGCACGCCAACCTCTGCGATGTCCTGGATCTAGGTCACGAGACTGCGAGCTCTAACACGCGGATACAAATCCATTTAGCTCTACAATGCATGTGCAGCTTACAGCGAGCTTTCAATTAGTTAAAACCGAAATTGTACAGCAAAATAATGAGCATACTGAAAATACTGCTGTAAAAAATCAACTGAAACTTCGTGGGAAACAGGTTTTAACTTTCCAGAGCGTGCTACTTGTAACGGAAGGAATGGTAACTATTGCAAAACACGGACATGTGCCGAATCATTAGTATTACAATTCACAGGAAACGCACTTCACTTCACTTGATGAAAATGTTGTGCACTAAGAGAAGAAAGAAGTTTATTGGTCGTTATTTTATATTTTTAATTTCTGTTAAAAACCAAATAGATTAGAAGGTAGTTGAGAAACCTATACACCAATACCATAAACAAAACTCTTCAGATTTTGTCACAGTCCTTCCAAGCAAAATACACAGTTTTAGAACTTAAATTACAACACAACACGAACCGTCTTCGTCTACAAAGTACAGTCTCGGTATGAAAATGTTCGTCACTTTAGAGTCGGTTTTCGCTTGCACCAGTGCCTTGAATATGAACACATTTTGACATAATTTGTGACGTTAACTTATCGGTGTATTCTGTCTATTCAGTTTCAAAAGGTAGTATGTGATCGTGATACGTTGAACAAATCAAGTTGAAAATCGACGAACATTTTCATTCCGCCACTAAACAATAATTGATAGTATGCGTTATGTAAAATATTATGCCATACAATACGTACAGTGATGTGATTAAAAAATAGAACAAAATAAGGAGCTTACAATCTTTTGCAAAAGCAACTCATCCCGTGGACATTCCTCCGGCCGCGCGTCCTCACGTGAGTGGAGCCGCAATCACGTGAGTAATTAGTCCGGGAGGTACGTGCGCCGAATGCAATACCGGACTTGAACTACTAATAATCAGACCTCGATGCAAAAAGGACTTTATTGTGCTGTACTTAGGTCCAAGATAGTACTTTAAGCTGAACTTAAAGTTTATTAAATTGTTTTTTATCATCGATAGTACTCGTTACTAGTGTGATTAAATAACGCAAGTTAAAAGTCCTTTTATTAATGGTTTTCTAATTTTTTTATGAAGAGATTTAGATGTTCTATCATGACAATGTTTTAGGCAGAAAAGCCCAGCTTTAAAAGAAACTGAAGTGAAACTTTGAGTTATGTACTATTGAGTCTTCCAGTGAATCTAACTTGCCAACGACTTCCACGCTATTTCCAACCATATACTGATACGATAACGTCCAAAATAATATAACTGGTCAAGTTTTCAAACCAGCGGTCATCTATCGTTAGCAATATCGGATTAGAGTTGGTTCTAGTCTTGTAAATGGATAATCTAGTTAATGTTTCAATTGATTCGAAGCTTTGATTGAGATTCCTAATCGGAAGTTTCTGTTGACTTATCTACCCCATTCTCAGAACTTATGAAATGCGTCAGAGAGCCGAGCTCCATGTTCTCTATAAAACGGTGAGCGGACTGGAAGAAGCTGTCGATATTATGATAAGAACTTTCGATTGCACACAAAAAGTACTTCATGATGTTGGTATTATAGTTATTTTTCTTTGAACATCTTTTATCCATATCGTTATGTAGCCTTGCTATCGAGATTTTGTTGATTTTTAAGTTATTTTTGAGAGGAGTAAATAAAAATAAATAAAATTAATATTGTGGGCTATTCACAATAGCCCCAAACCAAGCAGAGCTTGTACTATGGGAACCAGATAGCAGATATAATACTAACATTCATTATTTTTTGGAAATACATATTTAGAATACATAATAATCTTAGACTAGCAAATTTATTTACCTGGAATAGTAAATAAATAAAACCCTGATCTAAAATCATAATTATAATGTGATTTTCATAAATTTGTTTGACTTGCTTGCGGCTATCAAATCAACGATTTAATATCCATTTGTGAATCCAATATCTAAAACAAACACAAAACAATCCATTCGCTGAGCTATTGATCTATTGAAGTGGAGAGATGGGGCCTGCACATGCACAGAGCTGGACTAAGGGCAGGATGCCTATAACAAACATGTTCATTGATTCTTTAATTTTAGGAAACAAATATTAGTCATTCTAGATAAAATGATTTCGTGTAGGTGAAAAAAGTATTGTTTCAGTTCATCGGGTGGAAAGTGTCAACTTTCGGCCCGCTGCACGAACCAAAGTTGCCCTTTTCCGCCGTCATCGAGCAGAAAAATTGTATAGGTACACACCACGGAAAGTAAAAAAGAAAGCCTCAAAAAGGATTGAGACATTTCTTATTTTACTGCCCTGGGTGTGTTATATACTATTCCGTCAGACGAATCTGAATATAGAAAATTGTTGTTTCAGGTAAGTTGCCCCCAGGGTAGTTCTACTCTTCTTTTTTCGTGTCGCTGTTGCAATGCTTAAGGCCTCGGCCTCGAATTTAGCGGGCAGCGGGGCGGCAGCGGCGACGGCGCGGGAGCCGTAGTATTCTTATGCGTAAAATCAAATGGACCCCCTCGCCGCCGCCCCGCTGCAGAGCCACCGCCGCCGCCGCCCCGCTGCCCGCCCGCTGCCCGCTAAATTCGAGGCCGAGGCCTAAAGCCCCTTTGACCAGCAGGTGTGTACTGTACATCCACAGCATTGGCCGAGCCAGTCCCGCGATACACTCTGGTATTGCGCGTCATTTCTATCAACCACCTCCATCTGCTCAGGTTCTAGTGAGAGCCCTGTATCAATACGGCGGGAGAAGCGAACCCGCGATATTGTGTGCTCGATGAACCATGTTCCCGCCGCGTCTCGTATAAGTAGGATTTGAAACTAAGCAGTTTCTGCAGCACCACAAATAGTTCAGCCTATTTAGAGCTGCAATTTTTATGGTTTGTGAGATATTTGTAAAGAACCTGTATAACAATTAAAAAATAATTTTAGCAAAGAATTGAAACAAGCATGATCAGTTTCACAAAATGGTGTTACACTATTAAGTAATTGACAATATGAACAAAAAGATATTGATTGTATCCGTCTTGTTAGGTCAGCCCCCATGATCTCATCAAATAACGTACCTTCGGGTTGTTTATTATCGATAAACATGGATTTTGCTGGGTTTGCATTTATATGATTCATATTATTATGATTGATTACACGTAAATGAAAGACGACATAGAGAGTTTACTTAGCAATTTGATTATTTATATAATAATTAACAAACGTGTTGATAGTCTGCTTCCATACTTGATGCGGTATAATGTGTTCAATGTTTGTATAACGCGTTACATTAACATACGTCTGAATGTAATGTTTGCGCACTGACATGAGCGTAGTTTAGTTTAGTGTGCGTAACCCATTGTTTACTCTCAAAGCATTGATATTGTCTCTAAGCAGTGAATTGATAATGTCTTAAGGTCGATTTACATCAAACGAGCGAATGCTCATTCTATCCCCACTACAGCTAATTCTTCTAGTGTAAACAGGCGTAGAGCATTCCTTCGTTGTTCTTAGTGCGTTCGCAAAGATTCTAGGAATATTCTAAGAATGCTCGCTCGCTTGATGTAAACGGCGCAAGAGCGCGCGAACAGTTGCTTAGAGCGTTCTAGCGTGTTCGGACGTGCTCGCGCCACTGAGCGGTCTCATCAAAGCGTTCTTGTGTTCTAGCGATTGTTCTAGCTCTAGCTCTTTGTTCGTTTGATGTAAACGCTGAATACAAGTTTTCGTTTACACTAAAAGAGCACGAAGGAATGCTCTTGTTCTAGCTCTAGCTCTATGTTCGTTTGATGTAAATCGACCGTTATGAGAGAATGTGCGTGACGCGATGGAAATCCTCGTACTGTTTCATATTTTGTGGGCCTACCACAATCTCTGTCTGGTTTTGTCTCTGAGTGTTGACTAAACAAATCCTACACACACAGTGTAATACACTGGTGAGCACTCACACAGACTCAAAACCAGAGCCAAAGACAGAGCCAGACAGAGCTTGTGGTAGGCCTACTGATATTAATTTACGAGCGCAGAAAATTATTAAAGCCACATCCATCAAGTCTATTGAAATGAAATGAATGTGGAATAGACTCATAGCTGTTATTCTTATGAACAGTAGACCCCCTGACAGATCTTAGTATGTACTTGCGGAGTGCTCACAACCTCTCCCATGCGTGGTATTATTTTCAACTTATTTCGTTCGTGTCTCAAGTAAAGATCTTTACTCCTCTGACGACCTCTGTGGTGCGGTGGGCGAATGTCCACCTGTGACGCAAGAGGTTGCGGGTTCGATTCCCGCCTTGGAACAAATATTTGTACGTTCTGCAGGTAATTGTTCCGGGTGTTCTGGTCGTTTTCCATATAAAATAAAAAATATCTAAACATGTAATGTATTGTATTATGTATATCAGTTATCTAGTACCCATAACACAAGCTCTGCTTAGCTTGGGGCTAGATAATGTTGTGCTGTGAATTGTCCAGCATTATTTATATATTTATTTACTGTAAGAGGTTATCAGAGTCTGTCATTCTCCCGGCGCGCCTTTAAGACGTATGATATAATGAAACAGGTGTCCTGTAGCGTGGAGTCTGTGAGACGTGGCACGTGCCACACATACTCAACACAAGGCGGCGCCTCTCTATACAGATACGAGTATTATGTGGTCGAGGTACACCCCGTTCTACTAACCTCGTATTTCATTCACAAATTTAACATTAGGTTTGGAATAGTTTACCTCTTTGAAAGTAAAAAAACAAGGAAAAGCTGTTATTACTATAACTGTATTGTTAAGTGTTTCTATTAAATTAATAAATGATTTGCTATTGGCATAAGTATCCGGACAAGAGTCTATGGTGTTAGTTCTTGCTGCTATTTTGAATTCTCCAATCAAACATTAGTAAACATTATTATCAGCTCATAATATTGTCAGGATAAAAAATAATAAAATATAATATTATTATGTTAACAAAAAAAAATCCCAGCAAAGTAATAAAGATAATACAAATACGAGAAAGTAGAGTTGTGTACTTTCTCCTTTACTTTTATTATTTTCCTTCTATCTATTAGGATAGAAGGAAAATAATAAAAGTAAAGGTTTGTTCACCTGGAGCAATAGTTGACGGTGACCGTCAGTTAGCTACGAGCAACGTGTTATTGCACAGTGTTCATCAATATGAGGAGTCTGCATCATACAGAAAAAAACTGTGATCTCCGCAGACATCCTCTCAAATACTTCAGTTCTTACATAGAAGGTGCTGAATAGGGCGCTGGTGGCCTAGTGATAGCAACCCCGCCTTCCGATCCTAAGGTCGCGGGTTCAAATCCAGTCGTGTACCAACGAGTTTTTCTGGCCAAAAATGTATGTACATTATGTCAGTACTTACAAACGGTGAAGGAAAACATGGTGAGGAAACTGGCATATCGTAAAACCTAGTTCGAAAATATGTGTCGAGTGCAAGAAAGGAGCATCGTTTATGTCAAAACATTTCTATAAAAGAAAAATCATGCTCGGTAAAAGCAGGTAAAAACCAATTATCGCGCTGACGGCTGACTGACGGGTGGCAGGCGCCTGGAACCCAAACCCTTATCGAGTATAATAATTAGGCAGCCGGCACATCGGATGAGAGGCAATGAGAGATCATCCGTGTTCATTAGCACTACGCAGACGTCTCGGACACAAGGACTGACGGCTGACGGCTGACGGCTGACGGCTGACGGCTGACGGGGGTACGCGACACGTGACGCACATTTTTAGGATAATGTTGGGTCCATGTAGGGATTTTGATGACTTATATATTGATGACTTATTAATTTATTCTGACATTTGTTTTTGTTTGTTTATGTGTACTTATATTATTTGATAACAGTGTATTTAAATGTTTTATTGATTTTTTATTATTATTTTGTAGCATGTTAGTTTATAGTAGACATTCAGACACGATTTATAAAAGGATTGTTATTGAATAAATGAAAATGAAATGAAATGAAATGAAATGACCCTTATACCAAGAAATGTGGTATTTTATTTCTATATTGTGCCGTAGAGTATATGCGGTTGTATTATTTAGTAAAATAGATGAAACTGAATCAATTTGTAGGTATTATTGTAATCCATTATATTTTATGCAATTTCATTATTTTGTACTTTTCATCGACACCAATAATGTAAAATTGTTTCTAACAACAAAACACATGCTCATTTTATTAATGATGTTATTGTGCGTGCGTGTCGTCTCACAGCTAATAGAATACAATTATCTACTGTTTATACAATCCATTTTCGGTAGTCCTTTCCATCAAAAAGCTTTAATGGATCCATTTTCGCAAATATTACTACTGCGACCGTTAAATTTAAAAAGCTATCAGTAAGCCTACCTCAAGTTCTGTCTGGCTCTGTCTCTGGCTCTGGTTTTAAGCCTGTGTGAGTGCTCACCAGTGTATTATACTGTGTGTGTGACGTTTTGACGTAGCATTTATTTAGTCAACACTCACACAGACTCAAGAATAGAGCCAGAGACAGAGCCAGACAGAGCTTGTGGTAGGCTTACAGTATTCACAAATCTAACCTTACTGCTATGTATACGAACTTTTTGATCAAATTGAGGTTCCTTCGGTAAGTAATCTCATCTAGTCCACAAGTCAGCACAAATGATTTATCAAGGAGAGTGTAAATAAGGCAAGTTTATATTCCTGCCACTTAAATAAGTTATTTAATCTGTTTATGAAGTTGTTTAATGTGCGGCACTCGAGCCGGCGGCGGCGGCGGCGGCCACAGCGCACAGGGCGCAGCTGGGGAAGTACGTGCACATCGCTCAGTCTGTCTGCATGTGGTATAGCATCAAACATAATATATGGCATGCTCTTGCAACTTTTAAAATATAATACCTTTGCTCCATAAATTTATTAGTACTTATGTATGACATTTGTGTTAAATATTTTTATGCTTATTGTAATAAAGGTTATGTTTGAAAATAAAGTACATAATTATTATGTACAATAAATTATACCCACACCTGCTTATCCTATGGTTACTTGGTAGAGATCGCTTTTAGTATAGAAGATTTAAAGTTTGTTTTTCTCTGACCTCAGTACAGTTGGGTGTTATATTGTATTCTAAGTACATATGTTTTAAAATAAAAAAGTATATAAGTGCTATATCAGTTATCTGCCTCCCATAGTACAATGCTCTGCTTAATTTAGGGCTTGATAGTTATTTTTGGTTTGTCCACAATAATTATTATATATTTAATGAAAATCTTACGTGCTACGGTGCTACGGCGTAGAGCCTCGTAGCATTTCCAGGTACGGCTTTTAGTGCGCTACGCGTTATACCTAAAGTGACATAATAAAGCCTTTCTTACGTCATTATGAGTAGAAGCTAGGACGTGGCTCCCTTACTAGACAATCTAGTTAAACAACTCCTTCAGAATAACTTTATGCAGCCAACACTGTGTGTTGTTGGTGTAGTTATGTAGTTAGGTAGGTATCAATTTACTGTTTGAGTGTTTTCTTGGAGCTGTGTTTCAGCTCGAGGGTCAAAGTTTTAAATTGAGATGTTGCGCACCGCTTTGTTCCGCTATCGTCGAGGGGGAGGGGAGGCGGTGGCAGTAAGGGGGGGGGGGGGGGAGGAGGGGGTAGAGAGACCAGCGGGTGTCTTTTTGCAACACTCTCAATATCTCGTTTGTTTCCGAGCTCCTTTCATAGTCTACTAAATGCCAGTTTAGATTTAATCTCTCCTTTTTAATTTAGATTTTGATGAAATTTCTCTCGAAGATTATGGAAGTTGGTGGTTTTTAACAAGGGTACATTAATATTGGAGGACACGATGATAGCGTTTTAGATTCATCGTGTTAACAACGTTCATATTTATTTTTAGGTATTATCATTATTGACTGGCTGAAAGCTTTTTAAATCTCATATTTTTTTGTAACCTCCTCATTTTGAGACGTGGATAAAGATTAAGTTTTATATGGGTAAAACTTTACAAAATTTGTAAAATAGAAATGAAATAATATGTGTGTTGTAAGGCGGCACGCGTGCAGCAAACACAAAGTCGTATGAAAACATCCGCGCCCCCGACGAGCGCGGGCCCATTGACAATATTCATATTCCAATCGAAACGACATTATTTATTTAACATTTTTAGTTGAATCAATCTATGAAAAACTAAAATCCAATTTACGAATGAATGTTTCAGGGTGAGGGTTTCAGCGAGTGCCGTGCCGCGTACGAGTAGCGTGCATTTATATATTGGTTTTTCGATTGGACAGACCTTTTATTAACTGCGCTTACACAGCCATTATTATAATGGCTAAGAAAAGCATCTTTCGAGATGCTGTTCTAGTTTAAATTTCAACTCTATTTTTTGTTAGATCATTTACCTTTATATATATTTTTTTCTTATTTCATTTATATATTATATTTTTTATTGTATACACTTAATGTTAAATTTAAAACTCATAAACCTTCTAATTCCACTTTTAAAATAGTTTCGCACGTTTCAAATATGCATGTTGTGTTCACTGTTTTTAGTAACTGTGCCGAATTTTATTGTCAGTATATTATTTAGATGTAAGTCATGCGCATGTTGCAATTTGTGGACCTTATAATAAAAAATAAAAAATGGCTAGGCTAGTAGTTATCTAACGATGAAGTGACGTTTCAACATCTTAATATCTTATGGGTTTTGACTTTGGAAGGCCACATTACAAAAAAGAAAAAAGGAAGCCAACTTTATCTCTGTGATGTGAAATATGAATTAGTCGACACCTCCGCTGTCCAGCACGCCCGGGCGGCGGTGGCGGCGGCTCACTGCGCTCGCTACTGAAGAGCATAAATTCACAAAGTTATTATCCGCTATCCGCTCCAGTAAATCCACGGAGCTCAGCTTAAAATACTGAGAAAGTTCACTTTGGTAATATAGAGGATGCCACAGAAACATTACTTTTATAAGTAGAGGGGTCACTTTATTACCTAGCTTTTTCTTATATCATTCATCAGGGTGTTATGTATTGTATTATAAGAATATATTTACAAAAAAATAATGTTAGGTAATATAATTATGAGCTATCTAGTTCCCTTAGTACAAGCTCTGCTTAATTTGGGACTAAATAGTGTTGTGTGGTTTGTCCACAATATAAAAAAAATATATTAAGGATCAGTGCAAAAACAGAGACCTTACTGCTTGTCAAAATAATGTTGTCATGCGGTGTTTTTGATAAATTAAGGTAGGTGTTTTCTACGGTAGATGGTTGGATAATTTCAGTAAATTGGTATAAATTTCAGTAAAATTTGTATAATAACATGATACCGTGCTTTTGGCTTTACAGTAGAGTAGATACGCTGGGTAGATGGCGAGAGCGGATTCAATTACAAGTGAGGAGCCTTATGGCCGCGCAGGGTCTGGGGAAAACGACACCGCGATCTAACTTAGCCTACGGAAAATATATGAGGTAGCTAAAATAAAATTTCGTCAAATTTTTATTTAATGAGCAAATTTTTCTTTTATGATGAATATTAAATATTATGAATGAATAAAATTAACTTATAGGAAAATCTCTATCTTCGAATCATACTTTCGACGGTAATGTTAGGAATGAATGCCTCCTGAATAGCATTATATTTGACGTTATCAAATTATAATTCAAAAATATTGGTTTAAGGGGGTACGATTTCCATACAAACTTAATTTACACAACTATGGGCGAATAAAGTATTAATGTACACTGAAATAGCTGTAATAGGCTTTTACAGTGGTCCTTATTACCGGCCAGTTATATAAAGTTGGAGTGTCAGCCGTTGGTCGTGGCAGTCGGGGCTTCAGAAAAAAAACTAACAGACTTTTACGACTATTTTGAGACATATGTTTTAAGCTCATTCACGTATTCAATGCCGAGTACCCGTTAGAAAGAATGACGAAAAAATTACTTTTTTGGTTTTTATTAATATTTCTGTTATCCTACAGTTTTCTCCAACTTTATATAACTGGCCGGCAATAAAGACCACTGTAAAATTCTATTACAGCTATTTCAGTGTACATTTATACTTTGTTTGCCCATAGTTGTGTAAATTCAGTTTGTATCGGAATCGAACAACCTTAATTAGTTGTATTCCAAGGATCACTTTTCCACGCGACCAAGCCAAGAACAGCCATCAAGCTGCGGCTTGAGTCATCTTCAATGTAATTAAGCTGACTCAGAGTGATCCCAATAGAAGCAGCGAGATGCGCTATCGATAGCGTCGTGGAGTATGGGATGCGCCACGCCGCTAGTGCCCGTGGATCCAATCAAGCAGCCCGAGAGGAACACTCCGCCTCGGGCGAGTTGCTCGACGTGCCATTTTGCACTGGGAGGGAAAACACTTCAGAGATAAATGGAAAATGTTGCAAGCAAGGTAAAATTGAAACCAGCTTCAGAAACATTTTGATATTATACTAATATTATAAAGAAGAAAGATTTGTGTTCTGTGTGTATGTTTGTAATGAACAAACTCAAAAGCTACTGCTGCGATTTCAAACATTTTTTCACCATTTAAAAGCTACATTCACCTTGAATAACATAGGCCAAATTTATGTGTTTAAAAATAAACGCCCGTGCGAAGCCGGGATAGGCCGCTAGTCAAAGTAAAAAATATTTATTTTGGTACATTATACTACTCTATTACTTATAGATAGACGTACAATTATTTATTGAACCTTATGTGCGTCCAATAATCACTATTCTTTTATTTTATTCATGAAAAATACAAGTCCCATTTTAAATTTGAACAACTGATCAACTTTTGATACTGATAGTACCTTTTATTACAACAAGGTGTAAACTTCTAGAAAGGTAAACCAACTAGGGCACGTAATGAAGTTGAAGGCTGAGCAGTAGGCAACCCACACGTGCCTAGGCGTTACGTTTATACCTGGGCTGTGGCTGTAGGTATCAACCGCTATCTTGTATCCCCCCGGCGGCGGCGGCACCGGAGCGCGTGAAGCGTGACGCGAGCTTACAAATGAGTTTATATTTTAAAACAAGGTTTCTCAACTTGGTTTAAAATAAACCAGCATCTAACACGATATAATAACAACTTTGCGGCACGGATTGAATAATGTGATGGTTCCTTTTTTAATAGTGGACAGGAACAGAAAAATAATAAAGAAATCAAAAACTAAACTATAAGGAAGTTTTTTGCATAGCTTGTTTAGCCGCCCACTAACTATTAGTAACTATTGTATATTTATTTTCATTACTCATACTCTGAAAGTAGGTCTGAAGTTGCCTGAGGGGCCTAATAGAAAGTAAAACTTTCAGTCCTAGGGAGAATCGCTTTCTACTGACAGCTGTCAAATTATAAAAAAAACAAGTTCTATTTTATTCAACCATGTTCCAACTTTCTAAAGTCTTTCTAACTGCAAGGAGGTCGTTGAACCAAATTCCAACTTTTTATTCAGCAAGTAGGTTGGAAAACCATTACAACGGTAAGAAGTTTAAAAAGTCTAATTAGAGCGCAATGTAAAATTTAAATTTAAATAACATAAAGATAGTATTAAATAAATAATATATCTTCTAAATTACTTGATTAATATATAGCTTCAACTATTTATTTAAAATAACATCGATTTGAGCAAACAATTTACCATTTTTTAAATTATGAGAATGAAAATAATGGCTGAATAATGCACCGAGCACCGAGCACCGAGCACCGAGCACCGAGCACCGAGCACCGAGGAGGAGGAAGATAATTGGATTCCTGGAGTAGCGGGGGATAGATAGTTACTCTCTTGTGAATTGTTTCAATTTCACAATGGCAGTCAAAAATGAATTAAATTACAATCCTGGAGTTTCTGGATCCTGAACTTAGGTACCTACCCCTTAGATAAAGAACTTCAAGCGTAAGCTCATAAAACTGGAAAAGCGGAACAAGAATTCCAGGTTATCCGGCAGGTATTTAATTTAGAGATATGTGCATGCTCTAAGACACTAGACTGAAGATGAGAACAAGCCAGTTTTTTCTGTAAGTACTTAGTCCAGACCCTTCACTAACCAAATGTGAGCTGAAATTACATCATAGTGTCTGATAGTATAGGTATTATGTACATATATTGAAACTATTACACGGGTATTTATCGTGTATATTACCTTATTAGCTCGAAGAACCGACAACCGTTGGGAAATAAAGGTTCTCGAATGGCGACCACGAACCGGAAGACGAAGCGTAGGGCGCCCACCCACCAGATGGACCGACGACATTGTTAAGATCGCGGGAAGTCGATGGATGGAAAGGGCTCAGAATCGTTCTTCCTGGAAATGTGTAGGGGAGGCCTATGTCCAGCAGTGGACTTCTTCAGGCTGATGATGATGATGATGATGATTACCTTATTTTATTTATTTTTCTGACGTTAACACCCGTGTAATAGTTTCAATATGTGTTATCATCGCGAAAGTTTAAAAAGTTCTATAGGGATGTAGTTTTTGTGATAATTGCTTTATACTATAGGAAATAATAATAATATGGAAAATCTGTAAGTACGTCTTGTACTTTATCTATTTAACAATCTCAAAACCCAAAGCCTATTGAACCGAGAACAATGCCTTGATTTCGAAACAAAAAGTAAATCCCCCTATTAAGCTCCCCATGCTCTGGGGGAATTCACTTTTTATTTGATCGGAATATAAAACGGTGACTTTTACGTGTATTCTGAAATAATATATTTAATGTGATTTAGTTTTTGTTTCGAGGCTCTCAAAGTGAAAATAAAAAATAAATAATTCCCTTGAACCGTAATAATTACAGGTTACCAGTTTATCGTATTCTTGCATAATTTAGAAGAAAATCAATAAAACTTCACGGTTCGGTTGAAGCCTAATTGAACAGGCTAAAGACTTAGGAGCTCATGTAACTGCACAAAGCGTATTAAACTTACACCATGAAATGAATATATATTGCAGGGAATATGGCGCTTGTACCGTTCCCGGAAGGATCTTGACAAATATTTCCCGTCCTCATTAGTTTCGCTCGGTGACGCGGAAGTAGAGTGATCTCTTTGACGCGGGTACAACTACTTACTGATAGTGCCGGCGTCAACGAGATCGCTACTTCAATCCTAGTTTTTCAATTCTTATTTACTAACTACATCTAAATCATTAAGATTTAAAAGAATTATGAAGTTTTTGGTCTTTGCAAAGCTCACCTCACATTGTTAAAACAGTTTTTACATAAAAAAGATCAGTCCAGTCCTTAATTTTAGAGACTTTGGACGACTCGCCGCCCGGTTTAATAAGTAGAATTAGGTAAGGGTATGACGTTAAAAACAGGTTTAGCAGAAGGGTAGATGTGTGTCCCCACACCTTTATACCCACTGACACCTTTTGGTCCCGTCTCCCGCAGCTAAATAGAACGAGTAGATCCGGCGGCGTGGTCCGACGTGTGCGGTAAAATGATATCTATAATGTTCTTCTCATGCCAACTGAACTCATACTTTCTTTTGTAAGATGATAGATAAAAACATACCTACTCACAGTCCCATGTATTAGTATAATAATCGGCCTGCCTATTAGAATATCCAATGTAGCAAATAGACAATCGATTTTGAACAAAATAATAATAGGTATAATATGACTTATATTACACTACTAGCGGCCGCCCACGGCTTCACTCGCCCCGTAGCCGTTACGCCCGTTGATTTTTCTTTTAAAAGTTTTTCCTCTTTTTCTCTGCTTAGGGAAATAATTTTCCAATTTCCTTTCTTAGTACACCCCTATGCTATAAAACAAACATACCCTCCAGGTTTCATGCTTCTAGGACTTACGGCTTAGGCTGTGCGTTGATTGTCAGTCAGTCAGTCAGTCACTAACGTAAGAGTTTTATATATTTAGATTATTCGTTTTTTTTTGAAACATTTGGATAAGTAAAGTAAAAAAATACATGTATCTTGCGTGTCACAAGACTAACTTAAGACATAAGTAGGTAACCAACATAATAATGTAGGAACTTGAGTGTTTGGACAATTTTCAAACCTATCCATATTGTTATTAGCGCCATCTATCACTAGTATGGCATAACAGTTTCACGTGAAACAGGCTATTTTCAAACAAACGACTGCACGGGCGAGCTAGGGTAGGTTCCATCTTTCCCCAAGGATCTGGCTTCAAATCTCAGCGCCATCTAGTTGATTTCTCTACAACTAAAACCCCACAAAACTTTTTTTTGGCACCCCTCTGCAACCCTGCGTGTCTGAAAATTCCTACACAAAGCTATAACAACCCTCCGGTAGATGTCGCATTTAGTAATTTTGAGTTTTACGAATACAATGTAAACAGATTATCTGTTATTTATGAAAGGTAAGGTAAAAGGTAGGTTATAAAAGGATAATTAATTATCGTGAGCTATTATATTATAGTAATAACTATGGTTTTTGAATTTGGAATGGACTTTTTTATACTCTGGCAGCCATATTATTAAACGCAATTTAAATTTAGTCATGGTTTAAAGTTAGCCCTGTCACTTTTTGTTATTACCCAGTGGTAAGACATTGCAATAGTTTAAGCACAGCTTACCTTTTGACATATTTTTATTAATAGGGCTATGGGTGTTTATTTGTTATTTTGTTGTAGTATACGTAGGTTCAAGTTAGACATTAGACGAGGGTATCTGAACTATTCATAATTGGATTTGCCACGATATAATAAACCTATACTTCTATAAAGACTGAAGATCTGCAGAATCCAAATTAGAATTATGGCCTACGCACACCTAGGCGATGGAGACATGGCGCGATGGCGATGGAGGCTGCGAAGCCATCGCAGATCGCTTAAGTATGCGCAAAGCTTTAGCGTAAACATAATCATACAATTCACCATTAGCCACGTCCTCATCAGCATGCCTCACCACGCACGCTTCTATTTGCAGCTAAACGTCATAACGGCGCTATTGGAGGTTCTTTAGTGACGTCATTACAAGGACGCTAAGTTTTTAGAGCGTCGTTAACGAACATTGCCTGCTCACCTCAAACTCTACGGAGGCATTATAGAAGGAGAGGCTGTATGTTTAACCTGCCAGTTAAGGATCATACACAAAAACATTAAGAACCAATCCATAGTTCCTTGCTTGTTCTTCTAGGCTTGGTCGCGTGGAACCGGCACCTAGACTCACTTAGATTTATTTGGAAATTCCCTTCTGTACCCAAAGTCCGAGTTTTGCTACCACATTTCGTTACTGAATGTTGTTTTCGTTTCGCCTACGTGTCTCTGTCTTTTGTATGGAGAAAAGATGAGATCGCAAAAATACGTTAGAGTTTGTTGACTCATAATTTTTCCATGCAAAAGAGAAAGACACGTAGGCGAAACGAAAACAATATTTGGTAACGAAATGTTGTGAATGCACTGGGACTTTGGGTACTGATATAACTGAAGTTTTATAATACCATACTATGATAACAATTGCTATAAAACCCCCGAGGCGCTTCTGGATACAATATACCGATAAATTGTGCGGGGCTTATTAGGTGTGGGCTCGCTGCGCTCATTAGTCATCGACTGAGCCGCTGTCAAACGCGCCCTTAATTAACATTTTATTTATTAATCTGGGAGCAGTTGGCGCGCGCTGACAACTCTCAGCCGCGAGAGCAGGAGGCACATGTGACAATCTTACGCTGATAGCTGCGCAAGGAAATCTATTGAAAATGATTAATTTATGCTATGTTTCCATGCGTGCCGTGCAGCCCGGCAGGCTGCCTGGCGGGCTGCGTGGCATGCAGCCCGTCCCGGGCCAGCGAACATTCAAGCTGTTTACATGCATGCCGTGCAGCCCGGCGAGCTGCCTGGCGAGCTGCGCGGCATGCAACCAGTGTTACCAGGTACACGGTAATTACCGTAGATGCACGGTATTTTTGGCTTAAACACGGTATACGGTAATGTTTCACTACCGTGTCATTTTCTACGGTATTTTTAATTATGAATTACCTTGACAGTCAATATGTAAATAAGTACGAAATAGGTATTCCCCGATCATCAAAATACGTCTAAATGTAAAAGTATGCCCTTTGCCCTGCCCACTACTGCGTACTCTTTTTTCTTCGATAGTTTTGTTGGTGTTTGATGTTTGGCAAGTGCGCAGTGCATTATTCAATGAAACAATACTTTAAATTTATGCTCGGGGTTCCATAATAATTCTTGTTCCTGGTAATGTTCCAGGAACGTCAAAATTGTCTCGTTAGACCAATCGACCATGTTGTAATTATTACGACCAATATAGAAGACTACTCGGTGATTACGACTTTGTAACCTAACTAAACATGAAGACATTTGTCAAACAATAATTGCCTCGTTGTCTTAGCAACAGTCACAGAGGTTTTATTCTAACTGATGCAACCTCAACAGTAATCTCCGATCGTAGCGACTTTTTTTAGCAACGTCCACTCGTCACGAAAGCGCGAGAGAGACTGACTGCCCACCAGTGTTGCCACGTGCCAAAGCAAAATATCTGGGGACAGACGGACAGATAGACAGACAGACAGGCAGATGGACAGACAGTGAAGTCTTAGTAACTATATTAACTATACTAATAGTATTATCAAAAGTGGATCTAAATGAATATTTTTTGCCTTTATTATGTTTAAAGATGTTCATCTTATCATAGACTAAATCAGATTCCAAAAATCTGTATAAAAGTAGGGTAAAATCTGTAATCTGTAATACTACCTTAAATTCTGTATAAATACAGATAAATCTGTATAATTGGCAACACCAATTTGGCCCGCGCGCGTGTAAACAGTCACCGGGCGCCCGCACATTTATCAAAAAACCGACACTCGCCCGGTTCGCGGCATTCACGTTCACGGGCGCGTTTACGGGCTCGGGCGTACCGTTTCCACGCGCGTGAATGTGAATGTGCACGTTGAATGTCGAGTTGAACGCACGCGTGGAAACGTGGCATTAAACTTAGAAAAAAGATTGAAAACGTTTAAAGTGATCCTTCCGATTCAGAAACTAAATAACTTTTTACTTTGACTTTGACTTTTCCTAGTTTGATGCTACATTCAATACGGCAAACCCATTGAAGAATGAAGGAGGTTTGTGCCAACCACTTGCAGTAGACTCGTTTATTTGGACTGTACGACTATTATTAATCAAGTCAACAATTTAATCAACTGTCATGATGTATAAAAGTGGTGGCAGACTCCCAAACTAACGGCTTGAATGAATAAACTGCCTGAAAGACAATTAGCGGATTCAGGTGACAACAATTTCGTTAACTGATGACAGTTCACTAAATTGTTGTCTTGATTAATAATAAGTCGTTAAGAACAAGAGTACTAATTATTTTGTTTGTTTATATAATCAGCAAAATAGTTTTTTAATACAAATATGAAAAAATAAACTTATATAGAATCTTTTCCAGACAATACATTTTGCATGGAAAGGATAGGCAAATTGGGTTTTTATGTTGTTTTTATGATGTCTAATTTATAGTAGTATTTATTTAATTTGTTATTGGTGTACGTGCTAGGAATTTATAGCTGTTTTTATGTTGCAATCCAATAATTTTCATTTCATGTAAAGTTACTTCTGTCTGCTCAGCCGCTTCTTTCTGGCTGTCTATTTAGCCGCTAAAGTCATTGTACAGAAACAAAAAAAAAACGCTGTAAAACGCAAAGTATTAAGTTCTTTAGGAGCCATAAGGTGGCAATAACAAGTGCAGGTGCCACCGGAAGTGGTGAAATGACGTCATTCCGTGCTAACATGCCGACACGCCACTTGTTTCAAACATCGTGGTAGAGTGCTATTGTTGAATGCGTTAATGCTTAGCTCTTGTAAATAGGTCAGCCTTGCATCCAAGTGTTGGGTGAACAGTCAACTGATTACTTAGTTTTTTTTTGATACTCAATACTCAATATTTATAATTATTCTTAAAATGTGTATGCCATGGTATACGTGGTCTTCAATATACAAACAGTGGTAAGTGTGTGTTTGGTAAGCGGTTGTTTCTATGATTATAGTTTGATAATAATTTGACACATTTAAGCCGGCTAAATTGTAGTAAAGGCCATCTTTTTAGAGGTTCACTAATAGGTATAAAGATTTTAATTAACTTTTTTAATTTAACGACTAACTGGTCTCTCTCCAATTGTCTTATCCCTTTGAAGTCTCACTAATTTAATTTATCAAAGGCGTCTTTTCAACTTCCGGACACAAGTCCGGGTGGTAGGAGGATTCATCAGGATGTCCGTCACTTGCTGGATGACCTCCTTAGTGAGCTTGGTGATGACAAGGTTGAACCTGACCTCGTCTGACATCTTTTGGGGCGCTAGTATGGCCTCGGTTTGATAGAACCATAGCCTCGGGTGATCTGCCCAAAATTCTGGAACACGGGAAGTGACTGTGATGGCAGCCAAATCCATTTTTTCGTCCTTGACCTCCACGCTGGTTGTCGCCGGGCCTGGAGTCGCAACCGGCGCCGGGGTCGGCGTCGGGGCCTGCCCGATAGCAGCGGGTAACATGATGCCGAAGTTTATACGTAACACTGAGGTAATTCACCAACTTTATACAGAAAATTTAGAGTTCACTGAGTGTCCGAAAAAAAAATGTGGTCGCGGGGCACGGGATACCTAACTCGCAAGGTGAGTCGTAACCAAAAATATAAAATTGCGGGGTCACCACTTTACCGTAGATAACGCATTCCTACCATGGGTGTGGTTATAGAGTCAAAACACTGATATCGGTAATAGCACAAACGGTATATTATCTTGAAAGTTAATTGGATAAGTAAAGTACTTTATCCCGTGCCCGCGAAGCTACGACTGGCGTCTCACGCCACGTATTGCCTACGCGACGAAACGCGAGAAGGGAGTTACTTGTGTGCAACTATGTTGCTACAGATAGAAAAAAAACTCCGCCACCTGTCCTATTCTAGCGGCTTTTGTCGGCATTATTTGAATTCGAATTTTTAAAAATAAATAAAAATATCTCAGTGCTGGTGCATGCTTGTGTATGGATTACAACCCAAAACGTTCATCAATTTAGCAATAGAATGTATGCAGTGTCATAGTATATGCCGGTAATTAATTATGCTAATTAAGGGAAGCGATGCAACGCACGCGCGGGATTTGTTTTGCAATTAGCGGATATACCGGATACACTCATACTTCCTACTTACTTACTATACACACTCATCTAATTGTCGTATTAGCTCCCACTTGCCACTTTATTGGCTGTTTCTTTAGTTTAGGCCGCTGGCGTCGGCGAACTAGGTGTGCGCAGGCCTTTAGCTAAAATTAATCTACAATCAAGGCTTGGTACAACACATAGCGAGAAGAATAAGACGCCTGCCTCGTGAGAATCATGGCAGGAACCGCAAAGAACTATCGTAGTCACGAAAGTTGGAGCATTAGAACAATTTAGAACTGTTGTGGAGTGTTTAGGGAGACCGTTCAATAAAGAGGAGAAACTCTAATCTACAAAACGATAAAAGTAAGTTTGTATTGCCGTTGCGAGTACACTGCGGGCTATACACGGGGCTTCAAACACCTGAGTGCGTGCGTGTATTTGAACTACCGCGTAGTGTAAATCAAAATAACGTTACAAAATTTGATTTATCGCTTTGCGGCTAGGCCTTCTAATTACCTATATTGAACCTTTATCAACAGCTTATTGTTTAAATAGTTGAATTTTTACTGGGTCTACATAATTTTGTAAGTTTAAAAAAATCTGTAGGTCTATTTTCAAATAATCAGTACTAATAGGCTATTCGAGCAGGGCCCAAGGAAAACATTGAGTAGTAGCTGGAAGTTTAAGAAAGTTAGGTGCTTCGAGATCGAGCTGGTGATCTTGTAAAGTTAGTAGGTACACAAGGATACGCATCAGACTATACACTGCGAGCTCTTATGTCGTTGTAGTAAGCGTCATTTTTCTTTGTTTTTAGGTAACTTGAGCTGTATCCTACATCTCTGGCTCTTTATGTTGTTTGAGTTGGATGGGGTCAGCTGGCTTGCCGGCGTGGTGGGGGGAGGGAAGGGGGGGGTCAACTTGGAAGTGCTGTACAATTGCGGTTATCAATAGAATCACAGTTTACACTTCCTAAGTTACTCGTAGGCGAAGTTACTTTTTGCGAAACACTTTTCAAAGTTTAGCAGTGTTGTTGTTTTCCTGTTTTAGTTTATCTCAGTTTAAACAGCGGTTTTACTACTTCGTTTACTACATAGTTTGCGTCCATTACATTTGAAAAATGCCAAAGTTTTGTTGCACGTTGCTGCAGCAGCGTACTAGTTGCGTTCTGGATGGCGTGCACTTAGCGATCAAGACGCCAATCGCACCTTTTTACAGATTTGATATGTTTTATTTCGAACTATGTACATACAATAGTTAATGTGAGGAAGCATCATGGAACGACGCAGTAACCGTTCAGTAGCCGGCAACAAATATTGCACATCGGCTAACTTCGACTTCATAGAGGGTAGTGTGCGTCAGACAGAGATAGCGCTCTACGAAAGCAGTAATGCCGATGTGCAATAGATTATTGCCTACACAACCATACGACACATATAAAACAGCATGCTAATATTGTAAGATGCAGGCCCTTTGACAAGCGATGTGTGAAATTGTTATTGGTAATGCTCAGCCGCATCATTCCGCATCAGTAGCGCCATGTAACCACGTGACCCACTTACAGCCTCCAACATAAGAGCGCTGGTGGCCTAGTGGTAGCGGCCCCGCCTCCTAATCGTAAGATCGTGGCTTCAAATCCAGTCGTGTACCAATGAGTTTTTCTTCGCAAAAATTTATGTACACTATGCCAGTGCTCTCAAACGGTGAAGGAAAACATCGTGAAGAAACCGGCATATCTTAGAACCTAAAAAAAAAGTTCGAAAATATGTGTCTAGTGCACGAAAGGAGCCTCTTTGAGGCGCACTTAAAATCCTTTCACCACACTTGGTTCGAAAGAATCAGTGACACGATAAGAAGAAGAAGCCTCCAACGTGCAATACAATGATAAATAGATAGACAATACTAGTTAAATGCACAATAATTTTCACAAGTACTTTATTTCGAGATATTTAATTGCTATTATAAAAAATACTAATGGCTGACGAACAGTCACAGTGTAAGTGCTAAATAAAATCAAAACTTGCAAGTAACGCTTCTCTAAGCCTAGAAGGACGGAACAAATTGCTACTTTATTGTTGTTCATAGATATCTGTATACGTTAACATTAACGCCGCCATCTGCAATACACTAGCTTCAAACGTTTAAAATTGTAATCGTTAATCTTATAATTAAAAATTTAAAGAAAAAGCGGCTGGTTTTGATAACAAACAAAAGTAAATTAAATAATTTTATTATACGGATTTTTTTCCAGGAAACAAGCTACCGCTGGTGAAATAAAATCTGATGATTTCAATTTATATATTTTAATTACGAGTATCATCCGACGACTGTTGAGGAATAAAGGTTGTCGAATGGCGACCACGAACCGAAAAACGAAACGTAGGGCGCCCACCCACCAGATGGACCGACAACATTGTTAAGATCACAAGAAGTTAATGGATAAAAAGGGCTCAGAATCGTTTTTCCTGGAAATGTGTAAAGGCCTATGTTCCATCAAAGAGGCTTCTTTCGAGCACTTGACACATATTTTCGAACTTTTTAGGTTCTACGATGCCGGTTTCCTCACGATGTTTTCCTTCACCGTTTAAGAGCACTGGCATTGTGTACATACATTTTTAGGCAGAAAAACTCATTGGTACACGTCTGGATTTGAACCCATGACCTTAGGATCAGAAGGCGGGCTCGCTACCACTAGGCCACTAGCGCTCAATAGTAGTTGTTCGATAGGTAATGAAACTTGTTACAATGTTTTTTTAAAAGTAGTTACTGAATTACCGGCTGGATTTTCACTATAAAAAACACACGTTTAGCAGAAGGGCAGATTATTGTTTCTTTCTAATGTGTATATCTAGACACACAGCAGGTGACCTGTAGATCCCAGTGCCAATGCACGACCGTTGTTATGCAGATACGTGACCTACTGCCGATGAGTGCTAGTATACCAGTCATACAAGCAGATGGTGACCATCACTTTTCAATTTTAATTGTCTGTTATTGTAATTGTTTTTGTTTTAATTTAAATTTGTAATTGTCAAGTGATTCTTGTGTTATTGTATATTCTATTGTACATTATTATATACTCATATGTTGATGTGAATATTTTTCCAGTTATTGAGAAAAAAAAGCAGTAGGTTAATTTGCTGTGTATTTAAGAATATAATTTATTTATTTGTTTTTAGGAACCAACAGCTTTAAATAACTTAATAACTTATTAATCTAGGTTATCATAGAAGCCAATAGCGGTCCTCACGAATAGCTACAGAGTGGTAAATAAAATACGTGCAAACAAACATTTACGGTCCTACTTCTAATATCTGCCAATAAGATAATATTGTGTTAACAAAAAATAGGTATTGACTGCCTACTATCTATTCTTACATAAAAAACTAAGTTCAACAGATATGAAAAAGGTATATTTTCTAAGGTTTAACAAACCTACAGTTACTAATTACAAGTACAAGTACCTAAGAATCTATAAATTGTATTTACTTTGCAACACGACTATCTGATGAATCAAGCATGGCCCACCTGATGTGAAGTGGTTGCAAAGCATTGCTTGGCAAGTCACGTGTGTTAGAAATTTCTCGTTTCCACTTACATACATATATGGTTTGAGATTATTATCAAACTTTGTATCTTCTGCGAATGTTATTCTGAAGAAGTTGGTGGGCTCGTTAGTAAAATCTCGTTTGCCATGTAAAGTGTGGCTACCCTCGGATGTACGTAGTTACATAACTATTGTACATGAATTTGGTGGAGAGTGGATCGATGACGTAGACACAACGCACGCACACATCCACAGATACGCACAGTGCTTTTGAGGTAACCAAATGAAGACGAGTAGGTACTATGTATTGTATTGAAATGGAATAATTTCAGCAGAAATTCAGCTTCTGAATCAATACGGAATACTTGACAGCAATTAGTTCCAAGTCAATTGGCATGAAGCATCTAAACGTGCTTACACGAAGGTTGTTTAGTTATTAGTAATTAACGTTGTTTTGAAACAATTTTAAGTGGTTTTTGTTATTTTATTGTCAATTCTGTGTACCGACGTTTTATACCAATACATTATTCGTAATTTGTCCGTTACGAGAACCCCAAAATTAAGTGGTAAGTAAGTGATAACAAACGTCCCTCTCAGTGTCCTTTGTGGGCGCAATGAAAACACATTTAATGAAGTCGTGCGATCCTTGTACTGCCGATGTGTACACTGTACACTTCCGAGAGGATACAATGCATGGACACAATGTGTTTGAGAATTTTCTTACGGAAAGCCTTTTTTCGAATGCTTAATTTCAAAACAGAGGAAAATCTAAAGTTAGTTAATCTGCAGAAATAATTTAATAACACTTTTAATTTAGCAGGACCAAGTTTATAATAATTATGTGTCGTTACTAACGTATTATTGGAATGGATATAATCACAAAAAAAATGTCTTAAAAAAGTAAAATTTAATAGAGTATCGACGAAGTCCAGTCAAGAGACCAATAAAATTGCAAAAAATGCCTCTAGCGTCTTATCACAAATCTATCAAAATATAGAGTCTAGTAGTGGATGGTGAAGTAAAACATCGGGAGGAAACCGGCGTGTCGGAGAACCTAAAAAAGTTCGAGTAACACGTGTCAAGGGTCACACAAAAAGGGCCCGCCAGCGGCCTACTTGCGAAAAAACAAGCTCGCACATGAAGTGCGGATGATAAAATTTTTAGAGTCTAGTGGGTAATAAGTCAGTGTCAGGTGTATGGTATCTCTACAGCGAGCTATCTGTCCACCCGCCTGATGGCATCGCAAGCCTGGCGCCGCCGCGTGTGCTGCGAGCCCCTATGGGGGAGGCTCGGGACACGCGACCCGAGGGGACTACCACTCATACCAACAACAAACAACAATGAAACAGGATAAGGTCAAGTTCCGTAGCAATTCCATTATTTTCTAAAGATTTTCCTCAAATTTGATTTCATTCTAATGTTTATTGTTTTGGGTCAGAAATAATCCGCTTTAATTAAATAGAAGCCGGAAAAGATTAAGCAAAAAGCGTGTTTAAAGAGAGTTATTGATCTAACTCGCTGCTTGAGCAGATTTTTTCCACCTTAAAGAGATAGCGCTCTAAGATAAAGTTATAAATAAAGAAGGTATAGAAGTAAATTAAAGAGTCAAAATGTATCTTTAACATGTTTTTTTTTTATTTATTTAAAGGGTCGTATTTACTCAATCACGAAGCACAAACCAACGTGCTACAAACGCAGGTGAAACGCAATGGTATACCCCGTGCTTCAGGCTTAGCAATGGTTCAAATTATAAAAATAAGCTCTCTGCTTATTATGAAACTATCCATTAAAGCGCGCTCGGTCGGTTATTAACATCGCTCACCCGGTGTTACCGGACAAAGCGGATTATTGCAGAGCCGGACAACCGCGCCCGGATGAACAGCGGCTAGCGTTCGCTTTGAGAGGACACCTCATCGCTTAGCTTCGCTTTTACACTAACCTGTACTTTATTTAATGGAGACTTCAGGCACGACAGGTTTCAGTAAATGTGCCTCCATTTTTTTTATACACAACTATGTGATGGATAATACTTATGGCCCACCTGATGTTAAGTGGTAACCATCGCCTATAACAAAGCATTGCCTCGTAGGTCACGCACATCAGAGACGTGCCCTACGATACACAGCCCTGCTATCAATCTGTCAACCTGTCTATCAACTTGAGACACACAGATGTTCAGCCTCACGTGCCAAAAATTTCACCGACACCCACACCCTTCAAACTGAAACAAATTCAAAGGGTTTGGTCCTGGGCCAAAATTGCCCCAGTCCCGGCGCAAAATAATTGTATCTCAGATTTTAGATAATCATTAGTAGAAACAATATTAGTTGTCGCTATTTCCTGATTTCGTGGCTAACATGTGTTTTTTACCCAGAGAAGTTTCATAGGCGCTACATGCAAAAATGACACTTTTTAGGAAAAACTTCATGTTACTTTGCTAATTGACATTGAATTGGCAAAAAATGAATAAAACACATAACATAAACACATTATCACATATGTAATATAATGTACCTATACATATTATGCCAGTTTTTTGAAAAACTTCATTTTACTGTACTAATTCACTCGTTAACAACATAAACGAGTGGATAATTGCAAAAAATGAATATAATAGGTACATATGCGTACACATTGATATGTATAGCCTGCATCATACTTATATACATTTTGTAGTTATCTTTATTTTATAAGAAAAAGAATACTGCCTTAAGTAATCGGGGTTTAACTTT
Source organism: Thera obeliscata (assembly GCA_947578465.1). NCBI lineage: Eukaryota > Metazoa > Arthropoda > Insecta > Lepidoptera > Geometridae > Thera > Thera obeliscata. The sequence goes on from OX387916.1 coordinate 230,214, forward strand.
TCTCTGTTATATTATTAATATTACAATAGGTTTTCATTATCGTTTCTCAGAATTCAATAAGGGCTTGTGACGTGAGTGAGCGCGCTCTCGCTCCCACTCAATTTGTTAAAGGGAGAAACATAGTCACCCCGATTACTAAAGGCAGCTTTTAAAGGCGATTATTTTCCTTTTAAAATAAATATAACTACAAAATGTATATAAGTATGATGCAGGCTATACATATCAGTGCGTACGCATTTAAAAAAAAAAAATTATAATACGGACAATACATATCTACCTATTATATTCATTTTTTGCAATTATCCACACGTGTGTGTCGTAAATGAGTGAATTAATCAGTAAAATAAAGTTTTTCAAAAAATGAAATAATAGGTATAGGTACATTATATTACATAAGTGATAATGTGTTTATATTATGTGTTTTATTAATTTTTTGCCAATTCAATGTCAACTAGCACAGTTACACGAAGTTTTACCTAAAAAGTGTCATTTTTGCATGTAGCGTCTATGAAACTTCTCTGGGTAAAAAAAACATGTTAGCCACGAAATCAGGAAATAGCGACACCTGATATTGTTTCTACTAATAGTTATCTAAAATCTGAGATACAATTCTTTTGCGCCGGGACTGGGGTTTTTTTCTATGGGATTTGGCGGAAACCCTTTATACATTTAATGTAGATTAGTTGCCCCTGGCTTTGCTACAATCTAGTAGGCCTACCATGAGCTCTGTCTGGCTTTGTCTCTAGTTCTGGTTTTGAGTCTGTGTGAGTGTTGACTAAATAAATCCTACGTCAAAACGTCACACACACAGTATAATGCACTGGTGACCACTCACACAGACTCAAAACAAGAACCAGAGACAGAGCCAGACAGAGCTCGCGGTAGGCCTACTTTAATATTTTTTATAATATAAAGAGTAAGTTGACAAAACGAAAAATACTTAGTAAGTGAAAACTAAGGTTACCAACTTAATTATATAAAATAACTTTTGTGAGTTGAAATAAGAGACTAAAGTTTCCAATTATATCTATGCTTAAAAACATTTAAAAAAATGTTGAACACCGCTAGCAGTAGCCGGTACAATAATAACGGTCCGGAACCGGAAGTCGCCGCCCGCCGCCGCCGCCGCCCCGCGCGCCGCCCCGCGCGGTACGAGCGCGGGGCGGCGAGAACAAACACTAACAACGGCTATCGAGTTACCGACCTATTGCGTTTGTGCACCTTCCTCCACTACCTCCGGCATAGTGAGTTGACAGCAGAGGGAGCTTAGGTGCGAGTTCGATATATTTTAAAGAAAAAATATGAAGAAAAATCTATTATAATTATTATACTATAGCTTCATTAGAAACATTATAATATTGTTTTTAATGTAAAAGATAGACAAACGGGCTCACGGGAACACGCCCACCTGATGGTAAGTGGATGCCATCGCCCCATAGACCCTAACAACACGAAGGGTCATTGCGTTCCCTAACATGAAGGATCTTTTCAACAGATATAAAAGTAAATATAATTAAATATGGGCATAATTTAATTACTAATTTATATCTACTAAATTATTGCTAATTTTATTTTATATAGGTATTATTTTTTACTAATTTTAAAGGGAACGATGTTAGGGGAAAGATGCCTACTACGTACTATCCACGAAGGTTACCTACTAAACTAATGATTATGTTCATTTTAAGGAAGAGTTACTTTAATAATTTAATTGGTTAGGTATTTGCTTTGTCTACTGAGTACATTTTTTTAAGCTAGGTTTTTAAGTTTTATTTGTAACCAGCCTACTTATAGGTGTATTTTTGACTAGCCCCTTTACAGCTAAAATTATTTTTATCCTAAATTTTATAAATTTTGTAAGTAAATGACGAGATACTAACGCCACTCAGCAATACTATTTATTATTAATGTTTGTGTTTGCTTTAGTTATCAATAAATAAATTTCATTTCATTTTCATTTCATTGAAAGCCAGCTATGTTCGTAAGCTATACAAGAGTTGAGAACGCTTGGAGTGAGTCCGTGTGAGCGGACTAGTAACATAATAACTAGGAATCCGTTTACGATGTGATACCACGAAGGTACCGGATATCGGCAACAGCACGCAGCCATATTCGCAAACAAGCAACGCAGCCGCTCACTAATGCAATAACCTGCAGGCCGTTTTCATTTACGGCCGTTTCATAGTCGCGGAGCCGGGGTGGATTGTTTTAGATCGACGTTTTTACCGTTATAATAGATGTTACAAAAATAGTATATCGTCGGTGTACTACTATTTTATCTAGAATATAGTTCTAAAATGTCAAGTGTCAGGTGCACGAAAGGAGCCTCTTTGCGGCGCACTTCAAATCCATTCACCACACTTGGTTCGAAAGGACGATGGTGTAGAAGAAGACGACCATAAAAACAAATTATGAGAAAGTATTGTATAAATCGCTTGTTAGAGCACGCATAGTATTATAATATAATTGAAGTGAACAAAGCAAGTCAGGCTTAACAAGTATATTTGTTAATAGGATTTTAATTCTATTATTTTAATTGTAAAAAAAACTAATTAGATTCGATTTGTATGGCAATACTTTGGTAAAATATTGTGAAACTAATAGCAATATTTTATGAGGTTAGTTTATATTTATACATAAATGAATTACTTAACACACCATAATTTTTGAAGACTAGTCAAAGTTCCTACTCAGTTGTTCACTTGTGTCGATTATGATGACCGAAGACGTATACACTTCCAACGTAACGTAATTAAATTACCGTCATTTCTCGCTCTACATGTCAACTGTATTAAAATCATGAAATTGGTTAGGTTGTTCAGGCAGGCTCTGTTTCTAGTGTACGCTTGCCTTTGGAAGTGCCGCACCGCGTCGCATCGCAAAATTGTGTTTTAACGCACACGATGATATTGAATGCAATTTTTGCAGTGCGATGAAAACAAACACACTTCAGTTTACCTCGGCACATTGCTGTTCTGGAACGGATCATAAGGATCGCGGAAGGGCGAAGATTTTCTTATTGATTATGAAAACTGGAAACGGTGATTGAAATACTTAGAATACTACAAAATATTCAATATTATTGTATTTCAAGCATTTCACTTTTTTTACAAAAATCAGACTTAATTTTCAACGTTTCAGTACAGTAATTCAAGGTACGATCATTCATACTTCGAAGACAATATAACACCCAGACAGAGAGAGTTAGTGCCATTTCAAGATGGCAAAAAAAAACTCAGACAGAGAACAAACATCTGCGTTCACCAAACAAATATTTGTTCACGCCGGGATTCGAACCCACGATTTACGACGCAGAAGGCAGAGCCACTATCAACTGAGCTGAAAGGCCACTCATATATTATTATAGAGACAAGAACTAGTTTGTTAGTCATCCTTTGTAGATTCATCCAAAATACATAGAAGCAGTGTTGCGACACAGTTGCGACTGGCTCGAGCTGGCGCGCGGCGCGGGCGGGTGGATGGGCGAGTGAGGCGGCGCGGCTCGCGCGTACAATGGCGGCGCCAGCTGCCACGCGGCTGCACTGCACAACATGTGAGCACTCAATTATTTGCGCAGCGCTTGTTTTGCGACCACATTCTTTACATTGTCTGGTGTTTGGGCGCAAGTAGGGCATGCCGTCAGCACGTGACCTGCACGACTGCTGCCTACAAATGTAGTATATTTCTGTAGGCACCAAAATTCATACCCATTTATAATACAACAGAGCCTGTTTGTTTGTTACTCTCGGTTGAACCACAGACATGCAAGCTTTGTCAAACTGTTCATTCAATAACTGATAATTGGTTTTAAAAATTCAAAAATAGAATCGGCGCTTGTTGTCACATAGATTATCCTATTGTGTTTGTGTTATGCTTATATTTTGTATATACATGATGAATGCTAAATGAAATTTTATCTCTTATTTAATAGACAAAATAATAGCATCATTTAAATAAATTCACCACACATAAAAGATTATTCAAACAATTCCTAAATACGGAATTGGAACCGATAACGCATTATCGAGTGCGCATTCAATGCGGGTATTTGCACAGATAATAAGCACCATCAATATGAATGTACATACTTATTGACCCACATCCTACGAACATGGTTCAGTTTGGGCCCAGGAGAAATTAGCAGCGATGTTTGCTCGTCAAGTTTAGAGTACAAATAACACGGCTACCTCTAGTACATCGGGATTCTAGACACAATAGAACATAATTATTATTTGTATCTTGCGTAGATTTACGTCCTAGTATGAAGGCAACCAACGACAGTTCAGTGAGCTAAGGCTATAATTTCATCATCATCAGTAGAATTGAACTAATTAGTAGTAAGCGTCCCCTGTTGCCAGTAAGGATAATGTTCCAAGCTAAAAAAAAGAGTTTGTAAGTATGTAGTTGCAAGCCATAGCTTACAATTTATTTTATTAAAACAATTGTTGCATCTCAAGAAGTTGTACCACCCATAAACTGGCAGACAAGAAACAACAACTAAAAATGTTTATTCCTAGAAGCCGTTCCATTAACTACTGTAAAGCGGTTTTCTAAAAAACGCGCACCGCTATGTTCACTACATCGATGATTTTTATTGTAAGGCTTGAGCTTTGTAATATACTTTAAAGCGGTGAGTAGGTAAATACATACAATTAGGAAAGCAATGCGATCTAACGCAACACACAAAACACTTATTAGGTACGAGCACAGATAAGATAATACTATACTAGGTACGAGTAAACCAAAAGTAATATGTTCACTTCATCGGATGTTTTATAATATTTTAAGAAATCAGTACTCTTGAGTGATTTGAGTCCGTGTTTATTTATTTATTATATACGGACGAGTACAGAGCGCTGGTGACCTAGTGGTAGCGGCCCCACCTTCCGATCCTAAGGTCGTAGATTCAAATCCAGTCGTGTACTAATGAGTTTTTCTACCCAAAAATGTATGTACATTATGCCTGTGCTTTCAAACGGTGAATGAAAACATCGTGACGAAACCATTATGTCGTAGAACCTAAAAAAAACAATTATAGCACCTAGCGGCTGCATATTTTCAGAAAATAATAGCTGGAGCCCGCTCGTGGCGCTGGCTGTAAATATCACAAAGCTTATTAAAACAATAATTTAGCTTTTCCATTACAACTGCACCGCGTTTAAGGACTTTGTGTACATTAAAAACTTGTAAACAAAGGCAGTTTCACAAAACATTTCCATAAATTAATGAATTAAAGTCCAACAGCGACCAGTATTGATTAATGATTCTATTATAGCTTGTATCATGTTTTTACTTTATGAATCCAGATATGATTTCCCGGATAAAATGAACTCTATACTCACGATACCATAGGTATTAGTTTTCATAAACATCTCCATCTTCCCCAACCAACGACGGTACAAGTGTAACCACGTGTAAAAGATTAATATAAATCGACTAGAAGTTAACGTGTGAAACATATCCCCTCCCCACTCGCCCCGCTGGCAGCAGTGGAGAGGGGTAGCGGCATCTTATTAACAAACTTGTTAAGCCTCGCCCGATGAGTAAACAATACTAGTGCCGTCCCGCTCGCACGTATGCTAATTTAACCCAGTTTCTGGGGATTAGACCACTAACCGTAGTGAAGGGTAGCATGACATAGGATTTGATTATGTAGTACTTCGTAGGACTAAATACATGATAGCATAAAAAAGCATTAATCTTCGTAGCAAGTTAGATACGAGAACCAACATAATGACTTGCCTCTCAGCTCAGTTAGCAGTAGCTCTGCCTTCTGCGCCGTAGGCCGTGGGTTTGATCCCCACTGAGAACAATAAATATTTGTGTGGTAAACGCAGATGCTTGTTCTAAGTATGTATTTACAATAAAAAAAGTATTTAATTATTATAATATCAGCTATCTGGTTCCCAGATGTATTCTGGGAACCAGATAGCTGATATTATTAGCTTAGCTCTGCTTAGATTGGGGCTAGATAGTGTTGTGTGGATTGTCCGCATTATTTATTTATTGAATACTTGATGGAGTGGTTCCTCTGCATATAGCCTGCACAAAGTATGCCCAATTTTCCACTGTGCACCATTGTCCTGCCTTCATCACTGACACGTTAAAATACATGATAAGATATGGAATTTGTGCAACAAGCTTTAATGTTTTAGCTAAGTTAGCAAATTTTACTTTCAAATGATTTTGGTTCTATGAAAATAAAGTAAAAATTAAGAGTATTTTACACTGAAGGAGACTCCATTCTCGGAGCTCATCCTTAGACCAGTAGAAGCAATGAAATAAGACGCACAGGGCTGGTTAGCCGAGTGAGTTTGACCTTATTCTGATAAGCCGGCTTAGACCTAACCCTAACTTTAGTTTGAACTGTTTGCTTGAAGCTATTTCGTACTTTGAGTGTGCGTATAGTTACTCATACTTGCTTAAAAACTTTTAAGGTTTATAAATAAAAATCTTACTACAGCTAGCTGATAATTTTTTAATTGTGTATTGGAATGCATTTTTCATACAACTAAAATTGATTTAATGCCTCTCTCCGCGAACACCGAGCTGTGCGGTCGTGTGTTCTGTCCACGCGTAGTTTAATTGAATTTATTTTTACCGTAAAGTGAGTCATTCGCGTGTGTGAGCGAGATAGGTACTAGCAAGTGAAAGTGACAATATTATATTCACGCCTCCATCGCTTATCGCTAAAATTTCAAGGGCGACCAATCCAAGGCTACTAGTTCGCTTCGCACGTTAAATTTCACGCCTACTTTTCTTCTGTGTGCGTGAGCGCAGCACACTACTTTGGATCATTTAGGCCTACACTTGCTGTTGCGCCTGCGACTTTGCTTGTGCATTGAACTTTGGCTGGTTGAAAACAGAAAAAAAACAAAATGACAACGGCACGCTCACCACCACCTACAGGATCTCGTTTGCAGTCTCCACCTATGATTCACTATAATTCGGACTCAGCAATCCACTCCAGCTCGACTGCCGATCAAGATTACAGCTTCCTTAACCCCTCGAAAAGCCAAAAACGTTCTTTCAGTGAATTGCCTAAGTATTCCCCAACGGATTTCAGTGATATAAAATCCATGTTTGCTGATATGAAGACCCAACACGATCAAAAATTCGAAGCGTTAGCCAGTGCTATGTCCACTATAATAACTCAAAACCAAGACATAAAGAAATCTGTCGACTTTGTGACTGGCCAGTATGATGATTTATTATCTAAAGTCTCTTGCTTGGAAAGTGAAAACCTTGAATACAAGAAACGGGTTGTGAACCTTGAAAATAAGCTACAACTGTTAGAAAAACGCGCCATTAGTTCTACTATTGAAATCCGTAACATTCCGAAGCTGCCTGGTGAAAACAAGCAAATGATCACTAAGGTTGTCCAGAACATAGGCGAGGCCTTGGGCCTTGAGTCCCCGATCCAGGTCTCTGAATTTAAAGACATCTACCGTTCAAAGGCAGAGGCTTTAGTTGTAGAATTCACCTGCATCCCCAGAAAGGAGTCCATCCTCTTGGAATTCAAAAAATTCAATAAAGCTCGACGTGATCAAAAGAAGCCCATATTCAACACCTCACAAATCAAACTTTCAACTTTAGAGTCTCCTAGCCCAATTTACATCTCCGAGTCTCTTACGCCCAAAAATCGACGTATTTTCTATGTTGCTCGTGATGGCGTCAAGAACAAGAAGCTCGCAGCGGCCTGGACGGCGTACGGGAAAGTTTATATCAAAAAGGATGAAAGCTCGGTCCCAGTCCATGTCTCCGATGAAGAGGACCTAGTCCTACTAACGATATGACTATCCGTGAATCAGTTTTACACGTCAATCCTCTTTTCTTATGTTACTCTTCTACGCCGCATTCAAAACATGTTAATTGATGTTGGTCATAATAATTTTACTCTATTCTTATCTTTACTTTTCCATATTTTTGTTAAATTGTTATCAAAATGTAAACACACAAACTCATATTACACACACGCATATTACACACACGCATATTTCACACATCACACTTCAACCGTGCACAATAGACTCGCGACAAAGATGTTTAAATCACATATTTACAAGTCTCATAATAAGTCACATCATACAGATGTAACTCGAGCAACAGTCCTAAGTACCAACTTAATAACTCTCCACTATTTTTCAGGGTCGCGTACCCTGTGGGTCCAATGGGAACCCTTTTGTTATATAATAAATAATGGCTAGTAACAATATTGAGTGTATTAATTTAGGACTAGACTCTCTATCTGTAGCTAAAACTATAACTTGCGATATAGATAATCTAAAATCCCACGCTACTTGCATTAATGTGAGTGCCTCATTAAATCTTATTTCACAGAATATAAGGAGCATTAATTGTAATATTTATAACTTTATGACTTTAATTCTGAGATCACAAGTAGAATGGCATGTGATAATCCTGACAGAGTGTTGGCTACCTACAACTCCAAATATCCCAGATTTAGACGGCTACAATTATATTGCCACAACTAGAAATAAAACGCAAAACGAAGGAGTAGTTATCTACTACAAAAAGCATTTAAATATTTCATTCGAGGAACCAGACATAAGTGATGCCAATTGTCTCCTATTAAAACTTAACTTAGACACTTGTATCATGGGAATCTACCGTCCTCCAAGTAAAAAAGACATATCAGATTTTACTAACTCTCTAGATGTACAACTGTCTAAACTTAGTCGGTATAAGAACATATTCCTGTGTGGAGACATGAACATTGATATCTCACCCAATACTGCTGATAAGCGTTCTTACGATTACCTGAATTGTCTCGCAAGTCATTGCCTTCTACCGGGACACGATCGCCCGACGCGTGCACGATCTTGCCTTGATCATATTATGGCAAAAACTAAACTAGATGCGTTATGTTTTGTGGTTGAGTCATCGATCACCGATCATGAATGCGTTGCCCTCATGGTCAATCTTAAATCTCAACTAGACTACACAAATAAACCCTTCAATCGAATAAACTTTCAAATTTTAGATTCCGTCATTGCGGGGACAAACTTCCTCGATATTTTGAAATGTAATGATGTGAATATGGCCACTGATCTTCTTATTAGTAACCTCTCATTAGCCATTAAAGATAGCTCTCAAGTTATAAATACTCCCAAGCGGCAAAGAATAAACAAACCCTGGATAACTACAGGACTTCTGCGATGCATGAGACATAGGGATAATCTACATAAGAAACTAAAGAAAGATCCAGACAATGAAGTCCTTATTCCAACCTATAAGAGATATAGAAATTACTGTACAACTTTACTAAAAAAAGCAAAAAGAAATTATGAAAAAAACGAGATTGAACACGCTAAAGATAACAAGAAAAAGCTATGGGAAGTCATTAAAACTATTGGTGGTCTGAAGAAAGGAGCTGATCACTCTTCTGCCCTTGTGTCTTCGGCTAATCCACTGGGTAGCGTGAACGATGTCAATTGTTTTTTTTGCCAACATCGGGAGGAAGCTTGCAGAACAAGCTAACCCCAGCTCTAATATAACTTGTTCGCTTATCCCATCACCTGTTACAGACTCTTCGCTAATCACCCCTTCTAACTCATTTGTTCTTCTCCCTACTGATGAAAATGAAATTAATACGTTAATAAATAACTTAAAAGATAACTGCGCGGTAGGAATAGATCAGATTTCTTCGAAAATCTTAAAGAGATACTCCCAGGTTCTTGTTAGTCCTATAACCTATATCTGCAACCTTTCAATCGCTTCAGGTAAATTTCCCAGCGCGTTTAAAACAGCGTTAATCAAGCCTGTTCATAAGGGAGGGGAAAGAGACTGTGTCAATAACTTTAGGCCTATCTCTATTCTGCCGTCTTTATCCAAAATCTTAGAGCGCATTATAAACAAACGCCTGGTTAACTATTTGGAATCAAACAACCTTCTCTCATCCTCTCAATTTGGTTTTCGCACCGGTCGTTCAACCAATGATGCTGTCCACGAACTTGTCACCTCTATAGTTACAAATCTGGATGAGGGAAGGAAGTGTCTGACCGTCTTTCTCGATTTAGCCAAAGCCTTTGACACGGTCTCTGTCTCCCACCTGATAATGAAGCTCGAACAGATAGGAGTAAGGGGTCTCCCCCTTGATCTCTTCAGGGACTATTTGTGTGACAGGAGACAGCGTGTTAAAATCGACCGTTGGCTCAGTTCTGAGCAGCTCGTGAATTTTGGTGTCCCACAGGGGAGCATTCTTGGCCCCACGCTGTTCCTCGTCTACATAAACAGTCTCTGCAATATGGATATATCTGGTGGCAGAATACTTACGTTCGCTGATGACACGGCACTGTTCTTCAGTGGAGCTACCTGGGATGAAACTTTTACATGTGCTCAGTTAGGCCTACGTAAAGTCTGTCTATGGCTTCAGCATAATGTACTGACCCTCAACACCACCAAAACCAAATACATCGCGTTTGCCCACAGATCGAATCTTCTTCCTATTCCAAGTCTTATCATTAAAGCCCATACCTGTATCGCTAACACTATCAGTTGTCCCTGTCCCATCCTCACCAGAGCAGAGTCCTTAAAATATCTTGGAGTCACAATAGATCAGACTCTCACCTTCAGGCCACATATTGAGATACTAGTCACTCGCTTACGAAAACTCATTTTTATCTTTAAATCCGTAAAGCACATAGCCGACCGTAGAATAATCAAACTAGTGTACCTCGCTCTCTGCCAGTCAATAATTGATTACTGCATCACCTCATGGGGTGGTGCAGCCAAAACTCATCTCATCTTACTAGAAAGGGCTCAAAGAATCATCCTGAAGGTTAGTGCTGGCCTCCCGTATCGCTTCTGCACTGTGGACCTATACAAAAAATGGGATCTTCTTACTGTTAGACAATCCTTCTTGCTACATATAACCCTCAAAAAACACTCTCAATTGGTCTATGACCCCAAAAAAGTCCATGAAAAGCGTAGAAAAGGTACCGTCTGCCTGTCTGTTGGCTTTCGCACCAGTCTGGCTCGTCACTTCTTCTGCTTTCTTGGACACTTCATTTACAATAAGCTAAATAACAATCTTGCAATTTATCCCGCTCCCAAACGTAAATGCAAAATTTTAGTATCTAATTATCTCAAATCCCTGACTTACGACGAGACTGAAAATATGATGATTCCTACTAAGTAGGACTTTCTAAACATAATATGCGAGAACCCACTGCACTCACTCACATTCCACCACTCACCCAAATTCTCACCACCCACTCAAACTTTACTTATTCTTACTTATATAAAACATATCATAACACAGTAAAAAAACTCATCCACACTTCCAACTCATATCACACCATCACATATACACACATACTCATACACACACACCCAAAAGTAAGGTCTTCTTAACCGTGTTTTTAGTACTTAGTTAGTTTAGATATTTAGTTTTCTTCTATCATTTTGTAACGATGCATAAGTACTTGAATGGCTGTGTACTGTCGAGGAAATGGGTGTCATTATCCATGGCGGAGGGCCCTGGAGACTTGTATTACAGGCTATCTAAGCCTATCTCAAGCTCCAGTCTCTTGCAAAGTGGGTAGACACATCTCAACTAATTACTTTCCTAATAAATCTTCACCATATATTGTATCACTACCTACTCTGTAAAAGAAAAATAAATGCTTTATTTATTTATTTATTTATAATGGTTCCCTAGTGGTTATTTGCGCATTTTTGTCTTTTTTGTTTTTTGTTTTTTGCGTATTGTGTCTAACTTCTCCGTACTGATATATTTAAACAAAACACTTTGTATCATACTTAAACGTCTGCTATACTACCACTACTTTTATAAAAAGCAAGGCGTCTCCAACTAACATGAATATTCAGTCCTTTGTGTTAGTTCTCGCTGGGACGTTGGGGACAAAGTTCTGTGGAGTACGAGAGCCCTTGGAATAACGACATAAGCGAGGGTGAAGAGTTTGAGTGACGAATGGTGCGGCCACTCGAACACTACGGAAAAAAGATGAAAAAATGAAAGCAAATACTACGTGATGTGTTATAGAAAACTTGTATGAAGTTGACAATTATTTTTAAGAGATTACTGTCCTTGACGGATTAAGTAATCTTTCCAAAAATTTATGATTATTTACACAAAAAATTATGATTATGAAAAGGCGACTTAGACTCAAAACAAGTTACACATAAATCAAATTGATTTAAGAGTATGTGCTAAATGCCAAAATTATTGAGAATTTTAGCAAACTGCATTCTGTATTGTAAAATGGTATCCGTGCCCAACAAGTAGAGCGTGCCGGGATACTTATTTAGCCAGGAGCGTGCAGTGGCGCTACTGGGGTGCATGTAGGGGTTGTATCGCCGCCGCGAGGGTGCATTGGATCGCACTTACATTTAAATTGAACAATTCGCTTGAAGCCGTCAACTGCGGTATTCAGACCTCCGAATTAAAATATCAATATTGAAAGAATTACGCAATATAGAGGCAAACTGAAATTTGAATGTCATGAAGATTTCTTCTGTATATGTTTGTTGCTATAAAATAATTCACACTGTAGTTGAGACTGAATATTTGGTCCACACACAAATACAACTAGTTAATAATAATACTATTCAGGACAAATAGTTAATAATAATATTATTCAATTTGAACAAACTCAGACTTATTTCAACTTATTTTGGTTTTAACCTATGACAGTATTTTTCAGTTATCAGTATATTTATTGCCTATTTATTTATGTAAATTTAACAGTTTCCGATCTTAGGACTATTTTAAGAATCAATACATATTTTTGTCCTGTAAGAGTGTCACAATACAGTAATAGAGGCAGACGGATATGATATAATCATGCAGATTGTATACAGGTTAATATAAAATGATAAAAATTATTTCTTATCAACGTTGTTTTTGATTATAAATATCATCAACTCTTCCTCTATAATTTACAACAGATCTGTGAGCACAGCGCACAACCATACCGGCTAATACTGTAAAAGTATAGAATCGAGTGCAAGAAAAATCACTCAAATCTCTGAAAGGATGTGTTAAAGCTCAGTGAAGTTGAGAGTTTAAAATATCTTTGAATGCCGGTTTAGTGTATCGGCGAGAGCTGCAGCTGCCTGATAAAAACTCTCTTCTTTACGACGGCAAAGAGCGTCACAACAGAGGGTCCCTTTTCATTTTTCCAAACGTTAAATGCTTGGTCTTCTCACCGTGTCGCTATCAACTCCACTTTAACTCAAATTAGTATGGTGAAAGAATAGTAAGAGTGCCTCAAAAAGGCTCCTTTGTGTCTCTTGACACTATGTTATACGACATTTACTGTTGACTACTCTAATTTTATTGTATTGATTGTTTTATTGAAAAATCATTTAACTGTTTTCCTTATTAAAAAACTTATTTCACGAACAGCTTTTTAATGGTTTTGTGCGCGTCATGATTAATACTTATGTTTTTTCATTACTCATACTCTGAAAGTAGGTCTGAAGTTGCCTGAGGGGCCTAATTGAAAGTAAAACTTTCAGCCCTAGGGAGAATCGCTTTCTACTGACAGCTGTCAAATTATAAAAAAAACAAGTTCGTTTTTATTCAACCATGTTCCAACTTTCTAAAGTCTTTCTAACTGCAAGGAGGTCGTTGAAATTCCAACTTTTTATTCAGCAAGTAGGTTGGAAACCCATTACAACGGTAAGAAGTTTATAAAGTCTAATTAAAGCGCAATGTAAAATTTTAATAACATAAAGATAGTATTAAATAAATAATATATCTTCTAAATTACTTGATTAATATATAGCTTCAACTATTTATTTAAAATAACATAGATTTGAGCAAACAATTTACAACTTTTTGGCAACAATTTACAATGGCTGAATAATGCTGGCGAGCCGAAGCCGAAGGCCCGCCAGAGAAAAAGAAAATAAAAAACCGGGAAGGCGGCAATTCAATCTTCATTTTCACTAATTTTTCTTTCATGTTTTTATTTTTACTTTCCTTGTATTCGTAATGAAAAGCACAGTGTTTACCTCGGGTGAAAGTCTTTTAAGTCCCTCAAGCTCCATTGGCGCCCTCGCTATCGCTCTGGCGCCAAACCCGTCTCGGGACTCAAAAAACGTGACTTTCAACACTCGGGTAACAATGTACTATTTAATTTTGTCTAGGTGACTGATCGAGGCGACGCGTGACCCAAGAGCTGGTGGGTATCTGGCGCAGCGTATAAGCATTGCTATTCAGCGTGGCAATGCCACCAGCGTCTTGGGGACGCTTCCGTCTGGCACTGATTTGGATCAGTTGAGCTATCTCTAGATCGTTTGTAACGATCTGCAGATAGTTCAACTGTTTCTTGTGTATTTTGTACATTTTGTAAATATTTGTTTAATTGTAAGTTTCTTTGTGTAAATAAATATATTAAGAAATAAACAACAATAATAATATATTGAAACAGAAAAACATGGGTTAATCAAGAAAATAAGTATTCTTATTTAAATTGGCAGTTTGGCTCCAAATGCTTTCATGACACATCTGCGTCTAAAGTTTAATGTCTGCTCTACGTGGCGCACTGCACCGAGATACTTTTCAGCAGTAGCCGAGCTCGCCGAGTTGTGCGGAGTCGTACTACTGGCCGCGGCGTGCGCCCACTTACTAACTGGTCCGGTCTGTTCCATTGCTTGCTCTTTGATAAACGGTTATGTGCCATTGGCCGGTACTTGCAGGTGGACTCTTTGACACTTTTATACTAAACTTATCAAGTTAGGTATCAAGTTGCTGTGAACAGAAGTTTTGCAATTTCCTTCAAGTAACTTCTGAGAGAAAATGATTTATGAGCCGCTTATGTTTCTTAATTTATTTAATGGTATATAAAAATCTAAATTCAAAGCGAAACTATACTTTGTTATAGATGGCGATTGCTACTTGACATCAAGGGAGCCATCACATCTATGTTGTACAAAAAATACTTTCTCATGGAGTTGGTACCAGCAAGCTGATTGTCTAACTTGTCTCAAGACTTTCAGTTTTGGCGATTTAGCTGCGACGTCTTACGTTGATAACTTGGTGATTGTGATTGTCTATCTTGTTGTTTGCATCCTGCGACAGTTATCCAAGACGTCTCATCGGTCTCACGAGGAAATTTACAACATGAAGTTATTTGCAAATCAAACTAACCCGACTAATTTAAAAAGTACTACTTTAGTAAGGACCGTGTATGAAATTTATGACCACCCTAAATCAGCCGTTTTATCACAAAAATCTTGTCTGCTCTGTGGTTTTGTTCACGTTTTGTTCGTTCTCGTGCTGTTTACTTTTGACTGGATGAACTTTAGCGGGTTTTTTCTCTTGAGGTTTTTTCTCTCGTATGAATAAAGAATAAAGTACATCACAGTAATCGTAGGTAACTCAGTGATTGACCTACGCAGATTTTATATTCATAACTCTCCAAGTTCACCCATAATAATAATGTGCTAATCTCTAGGTACATAGAAAGCATGCCGCCTGCCCATGTATCACATCGGCAGCTGGAAATTCTGATTGAATTTGTCGAAACGAATGCAGACATAGCCCTCAATCGTAGGGGAGGCGGCCCTTTGGGGCACCAAAGGTCCGTGAGAGCTTGGGAGGACTGTGCCCGGAAATTGAACGCCGTGGGGTACGGCCTCATGAAAACGGCCAAAGAATGGAAGCGGGTAAGTTAGCTTTTGATAGCGTACGTTACGTGTGTGTAAGCAAACCTTGTTGCGAAGTATTGCTAAGTTATATTTATTTCTTCTCAAGTACTGGCATATGTACAAAAGCCGAATCAAAATGAAGGCTGCAGACAACCGGCGCGACCGCAATGGTACTGGCGGTGGACCAAGCTGGTCCTGTCCACTGACAGAACTAGAAGAGCGTGTCGTCGCCGTTATTGGCAGCGTGTCGGTGGAGGGTGTGGGTGCAGTTAGGATCCCTGTGAATGTTGGTTTGCTTTGCATGTTTTTTAATGCTTATTAAATTTAATAGTCCGCTAATCTACTGTTACTGAAAATGAAAAAGCCTAGTAGTAACATACGTTTGTCCGTTACTACAAATTACAACGATTATTATAAATTGATTTGTACGTACTTAGATGAATTTACCTTTCACTTTCACAACACAAACCAATGTAATTTCTTTTGAAATACTCAATGAACGCAAATAAACACAAATACGCGCGCGATTTGGAGTATTGGATAGGTATGATAGGACCTTCAAGTTGTCCCAAGATGATACCATACCTAAACTGTCATTTTGCTTGAGACCGAGTTACGCGTTCGCAATCATACGTACTTTACATGACTTTTACATCATTATCGCGCTCAAGACCAACAATCACCTACAATGTTCTCAGACAAAGATCTCAGAGATAGACAATCGCTATTGCGTCACATTTGACAGTTTGATCGAATTTTAATGTCATTTTTGACAGAATTCTATCATCTTGCGACATGAGACAAGTTAGACAATCAGCTTGCAGAAACTGAGTATAAAAAACACCAAAACAAAACAAAAAATAAAAGGTTTGTTTGAAGAAAGGAATCGAGATTGGCATTACCCATGGCATATCCAACGGTACGTAAAAATCAATTAATAATGAATCGACTACATGTGGCACTATCTAAAAGCTAACACTCACATTAAGAAAAGGAAGCTTACAGAGACTTAGCTTACTTAGTACGGATTAAGACTATTTACGACGCTGTTAGAACTTTGAAAACAAACAAAAACAGCTCTTATGTACAGCTCAACAAGGCACACGTACTTGGCCAGTACGCGTGAGTATTTCAGAAATTTTCCGACTCATCGCACACTCTCGAATACTGTCCTAATTTACAAGCTAATAAGGTTCAATGTGTAGTACGCTGCGAAGAGTGTTTCCAAATCTACCATTACTTTTATTTAATTAAAATTTGCATTGATATCATAATTATTATTGCTGAGGGTTAATTAAAATAAGAACAATTAAATATCCCAATGAAAAGGTAACAATTATCTCGACGAAACAATGTTCAATAGTTCATTCAAACACAGTTCTGCTGTTGAAAATCATGTGAATATTTAATGTGGTAATAAGCAAGCGACTTAATAATATTTCTAAAACATTCGAAAGAACCGCGTCTTGTCTAAAGGAGAAATAATTGAAACTTGGAACTTTTCCTACACCGCCGCTCCGTAGGTATACTGTTGCAAACTTTAGCATATTCGCGAGTTATCACAAAGAATGCTTGTTATAGAGAACAAATAAGTCGAAAAGTAGCGATAAGTATCCAAATTAGCAGCGAAGGAACAATAGGAAGTGAATTAAACGCTCTGAGTCGCGCGTAGCGGCATTCGCGTAGTAGAAGCCTACGAGCACGGAGCTCCGCTACGGCGTAGAGCTGCCGAAGCTGCGAAAGTTTTCGCGGTTAACGGATCGTTCATAAAGTGCGGGACCATGTTTATTTTCGGAACTTAAATATTGAAGAGGAGTTTTATTCGGTCGCTATTAAATGGTAAGTGCTGAGTCTACTTTGTATTACCATTGAAACATTTCCAAGTTATAACAATAAGTTAAATTAATTACAGGCATATAACCACTACGCATAAGTATAAACATGTTATATCCGATTTTTTTAAAACATAATATTGAATATTTTTTTTCATTTAATTATTTTCATTTGCTAATTTAAGTTTGCATTGCGTGCAAAAAAGGTAACGGAAAACTTTTATTTGACGCATTTACTAGGCTTTGCAGTAACTTACGATTGACTAACTGCAAAGTAAGTTGGCAGAAGTTACTTTATTGTGTTTACTTATAAAACAAATTAAGTTATTCGGTGCGGGACCCAGTTAGGAACTGAGATTGCTTCAAGCAGCCGCCGACTACATTGTACGTTTGGTTTACAAGTTTTAATACTTAGTTTCTCTTTCCATTGCTTACTTGTTAAACTTCTGTAAAAATAATAGCGCAGCATGCTATAATTTTTTTACACTTCTGGTAAAAAAAGTTGAACTATTTAAAAATCAATTAATATCCTTAAAAAACAATTAACTTTAATTTAATAGTATGCTCTGAAATAAAGAAAAGGCATAAGTATAAATAGTACATACATAATTCCATTTGTATCTATAAAACAGCATAGAAATATTAGGTTCCTAGTATGCCATAGTTTTTTTTTATACAAAACTGATGAAGAAAATTGACAATCGTAACTATAGTTTTACTGCGTGACTGCTAGTAGCTTTGCTACCACTTTGCTGGTCTTCTTTATCTAGATTATATTCTCAATGCAGAGTTTTTTGATACGAGTATATTACAAATTTGGTAGGTATGATTTTTTTTCCAGTGAAGGACACATTTCTTTCATTAAATTAATCTTAACAAGTAGAATTGAAAAAGGATTTCCATCGTTTTTTACTATACATTCTTATTTCTAGCTTCGTAAAGAATGGCTTTTTGACAAATACCCGTTACCAATAACAAAATATATCAAGCCCAAAGCATAGCCTTGAAACGTAAAAATATATTCCAAGAAAAAGCGTAATTGAATAGGTATCTCCAACAGTTCTCACATTAAATGAGTTTCGAAACAAAAGCAGTGAAATAAGAATAAATTGTACAATATTCGCACCGTGCGGTACGGTGCGGCGCGGTACGGCACGCCACGGCATTACAATTACTGGCTTATTAAAGCGAGGTATATTAGATTGCCGCCGTCTCCTCAAATACTACAGACTCGGAGTCAGGGGCGTCGTCATCATCATCAGCAGTTATTGAACTTCATCTACTTGGTAGGGGCACCATGCTATGCTAAAGAGTAAAAAATAATAATTTCTGTCCTCAGAACTTTTGGTAGCTTTCTTTATTGCAGTGTAGGTGTGGGTTCAACGCCTTGCAAACAGTAGTAGTAGAGCTCTTTGCACAAAGAGCTTTACTACTACTAACATTACTGTTTGCTACTACTACTGTTTACTACTACTGTTTTTGTGTTACTGTGGCTCGTCCGGGAAAGTACTACCACCGTTCCAGCCACCAGCCTATTTCTGCCGTGAAGCAGCATTGCTGTGCTGCGGTTTGAACGCGAGGCTAAATCTGTATGCCTCAAGGTGATAGACGCAGGGCACGTTTCTGACGTGTGTGACCTACAAAGCAATGCTTTGTTATAGGCGATGGTTACCATTTAACATCAAGTGGGCCATATGCTTGTTCCATCAGCTGTTTGTATAAAAAAACAATTATTTTTACAATGAACACGTGTGCGCTCTTACAAAACACTGTACTTATGTATATTGTAGCAGTTATCGAGGTCATGGTATATATTTTACAATAATTAATTATTTTTGTGTTGTTCTGGCTACAGCCCCGCTGGCAGTAGCTTTGTTGTGTACTTTCTGTTTTAGACATTTCATTTTCGGACGGAATCTCACTTACTGATAATAGGAACGTTATTATTCAACTTGAAGATGTGTGCGTGTGTTCACTCTGTTCACTGTTAACACTTGTTACCCTTTTATTCTTACACCAAACTTGATCAGAAATAGCAAATTTTGTATTATTTGATGTCTAAGTAATTTTAATTTACCGACTTCAAACAAAAAAGGAGGAGATTCTCAATTAGTTGTATCTAAAAATACTTTGAAATTTGTCTGGAAGTATATACTTGTACAGCCCTACTTATAAACGCAATTTAAATTTAATCATTGCTTAAAGTTAGCCCTGTCACTGTTTGTCATTACTCAGATGGCAATAGGATCACGCAAAAAGGGCCCACTTGCGGCCTACTTGCGGAAACCAGTCCGCTCATCAAGTATCAAGATGGCAATAGTTTAAGCACTGTTTATTTTTTGACATAATGTTTATAAGTAAGGCCACTAATCTGGAAGTAAAACATTCCCAGATTAGTCCCATTGAAATTTCATAAAAATCGGTTTAGCAGTTTGGCCATGAAGTTGGTTTTTCAAGTTTTTTAAACTTCATTTCTGGTAAAAACCTTTGGTTTTGTAACACTGGTGCTGTTTGAAAATCATGGAGAGCCTTTCTGAAGTTTAAAACTTTTAACCTGACAAGTTTTTCAGCGACGTCACAGTGTAGGAAATAAGCTGTTGATATTTGGATGGAAATACCTTCAGTGATCAAAGCCACAAGCAGAACGGTTTTGGTCCTAGGTGTTCCTTCGCTAAGTTTTTCTTCTAATACTTTTACTTTTCCCGGAAACATAGGTGCACTAACTAAAGCTAGAAAAAATTGATAAAAGATTCATGATAGTTTGTTTATGTGCAGGTTGCTGCCTGCACAATGATTGCTGCACTGCTGCTGCTCTGCTATGGTGAGTCTAGATTTTAGCAAAAATTGAAACTTTATTACGTTCGGCTGTCAGTTTATGTTTATGGAACTATGATGCTTTAAGTTTTCCAAAATAGCCAGGCAAGTGTAAGGCTACGGCAAACTCCCCAAATATGAGGAAGGCCAATGTTCAGGACAATTTTTTTGTCGCCGTTTATAATTGAATAGAATAGAAAATTCTTTATTGCACACCTTAAAACTAACAATGGAAAAACAAGTAACAATAATTAAACACATACTAATGTACAATGGGCGGTCTTGTAATTTAAATTGTAATTGTATTGAAATGGTAACTGTAAGTGTTCCGGCGTAGCCTTCTACAGTTACCTTGTTGACTACTTCGTCTTATATCACTAAAAGTACGGCCACATCTAGAACGATAAGCTGGCGATAAGATGCGATATTGGGCAGCTGTACCTGTATCGCTGTCAAATACCGCAGCTTATCGCCTAGCCGTACCTTAACAGGTTGAGTTACAAATACTGTGACAATAATAATATACCTAACACACAAATAATTTGGGTGCACTCAAATAACACAATATTCATTATTATAAGTACTTATTCCCGCTGCATTGCGCGCAGCTGTGGGACATGTTAAAACTTATAAAATGAGAAAGTTTTACTAAACTCTGCCATAAAGTTGAATTGCGTAATTTCCTAAAACACAATAAAACGACCGAGCTCCGCTGAAGTTCGGAATCCAGGTGTCATTGAACTAAACTCGCTTAGCTCTAGAACCTCTGTTTCAATTTATGACGTTCTCGAATTCCTCAGCTTTCAAACAAATTTGAACTTTATCAGCAGTGCAGTTAAGCTCACAATGGATCGGTAGGATATCGTGTCACCAGTGCATAGATGTGACACTATTCAAAATGGCTGAAACATTAACCCCTGCCACAGCCTGCACCAGTAACAGCCGGCTCTCTTCGCCACCATATTGTTAAATTATTTTAATAGCCATTATGTTTTTGTTTCTTCTCTCTGTACTTTGTCACTTGACACGTTAATCGAATGGACAGATAATATCAAGAAAAGTATTTGTATTCCTAGTCTAGGGATTACATTCAAATCAACATCAAAATCAAAAATTCAATTTTTTTTTATGCTACACAGAAAGATTCAAGCAACCATTACAGCAAAATACAGCTAGTACTATTTAAAATGTTGGCCTTATTTTCTGGCTTGATAAAAAAAAATATCAAAGTATATCTATTTGGGATGATATATTTGAATAGGAATTGCGGCTCATTGGTAAAGCAACAAATGTATTGAGTATTGAACATAATAGTTACTTTACCAGCTGCCCAGCTATGGCTAGAGCACACGTGCACACAAGTGCGCTGTGACGCGAGGATGCTTAATTACGTAATGGGTCGAGACCCACTTGTGGGAGTACGCGGTGATGTCACCGACACCGGTGACGTGACAACAATGTACACCATCATGAGACGAGAGATTTGCGAAACTGGTTCCTGTAATTCCATGCGTGAGACGGACCAACTCTGTGACGTCAAGAACAACAACCTCAATCTGTGACAAGTCAAGTCTATGACGACAATTGCAGTTAAAAAAAATCGGAGGTCTGTAAAGTCGGTTTACTGACGATAGTTGAACGTGACAACGTCATACAGCTGTCCACGCGGACGCATCGCTCACTCAAGTAGGAGAGATACAGATTATGTCGAACGCTGCCAAACGCGGATGCCGATTGTGCTTCTTTGTCGCTCGTTCCGCGGTCTCGCTTGCACTTCAAGCCTTAAATGAAACGCCTCAGAGCGAGGTAACACCGCATGAGTCATGTTATTTCGTGCATGCAGCCGGCCGGTTCCATCGAATTATAAGACGTTGTCACGTCAATATTTTGTTCTATATGCAGGTATTGTTTGAGACACAGAGAGCCAAACCATTATCATCGACCTGAATAAGTACACTCTCCCGCACTCTGGGGAGCCGTACTCGTCGTGCTTGCCGAGCTTGGCTGCTATAACAGCATCCATCCATGGGAGGTGGTAGCGAGGCCGAATTTATAAAGACCAACGTCTGAGTAATATAAAAAATAAACCTAAAAGCATGTCACACGTGTGAATACCAACAGATGTACGAGCTACATAAAATAAACAATGATGAAACAAATTGTTTTCTCTTTGTCTATAACATACAGCATACGTAATTAAAGCATTCAAATACCTAACATATTAATCAAGGCTGATTGATGAGTCCGTTCGATGGGGTCACGTGCTACCCACACTGCGAACACTCGAGCCAAGCTGAAACCAGCTCTATTCTAAAGTAATAAAGTTCGTGAAAATGTTTCGGGCATATTTGTGCAAATCACCAGCGAAAATTATGTTTTAATACGTTAGCATGAAGCACAGTTCGGCTTGATAACGTATGCGTGCGGAGAGTATGAGCGGCGGCTGCGGTGGCGCTGGAAATGATTGAAAATGTGATACTTATCTGTACGGCTCGTGAACATGATCATTACTGAACCGCACTTCAGCCGTGAGTTCATTCACATTCATATTCAAATGAAACATAGTTCCAGTAGGGATGGTCAGTTGAAAAAGGCCTTATTAAAATTTTATCACCGATCTATCTGCATTAAACTGCTACTCAGGTTTTTATATAGAAATTTAATTAGCTTTTAAATAAAAAACTATTGTTTTATGAAACGACTCTCTCGTTCAGTCAGACTTCTGTTAAGTGCCTTATACAGCCTGTTAAACAATGTACATGCAATCAGCCGAGCTACTAGACGCAAACACCTAACGAGTGAACATAAAAGATAACGGCATCTATCTGAATTTAAATCGGTTGGAATTGCTTCACAATCCGCTTTGTAGAGTTCGGGTTTAATATTAAAAGGCTTATAACTGTCTCAGTGAAGGACCTTGCACACGAGTGTGGCGTGCCGCAGTAACCATGGGTTAGCTAAAAAATCATTGTCATTTATCTATATTATTAAACACAACATTATTAAAATTATTATCAACAATGCACACTACACCACACATCCACTCAATTTCACTTTTTACACACATCTTACACTTGCTTAGCGATTCATCTGTGCTTTTAATTCTTATTTTTCAACTTTTGATTTTAAATGTAATTTTCTAAACTAAGTACTTATACCTACTACCTACCAAATTTTGCATGCTAGGTAGATAACCTGATAAGATACTTATTTCAATTAGTTTGCCGAGCATAACTTTAGAATGGTAATATTATTGCTGTTTTTGTACCTACCTACTTACTTTATTGCTTACCATAATGTAGATTCAAATTGGTTAATGTATAAAATACATCGAATAGCTTAAGATAAACAATATTGTAACTGTGAGTCTAAGATTAAATATAAACATAAACATGAGGGTTTTTTTTAAGTTGGGCGTTTTACTTTGCAGAAGGTTATTTATTTAAAACTTTAACACAAACATGAGTGCTAGAAGGACTTAATGCTAATAGCATTGTCTGCCAGTTCGATTTAACTAGCAAAATAAAAAAAGAATTGAGATTCTCAAATTGTAATATTTCTTACAATTTCCACCATTGCTGCATTGCCTTGACGGCAAGGCACAGCACATTAAGCATAGCGTGATAAATGAAGGGTTTAGTTATTTGGTGCTCAGGAAAGAAACTAGTTGGATGGGCAGTGCACGTGTAAGTACGTACAGTGCATGTGCGTACACGTTACACTAAAAAATGACTGTTCAGTGTACGTGTAAGGAGCCAATTTGAGGCGCTCTTGAACTTTTTTTTACCCTTACACTGGTTTAAAATACCGGTGACACGATAAGAAGAAGTAGAAGAAAAAAAAACTATTTTGATTGATTTTGATATCGTATGAATGTCGGAGCACGCCGCGTTGCTGGCGTGGTGGTGTGTCAGGCGATGGGCTTAAGTTATTCAGCGCTTGGAAGCTAGTAAGATGCGGTGCACACGGTGCACGGTGAAGGCTTTGTGTCACGCGTTGTTCGCACGTGTGCGCCAGCTTATTGTGCTCTCGAGAGCGTTACTACTTAATTTTGTCACAGTCTTGTATTTTTTATTGTTAAAATAGTTCGAAATTATAGATTTCTTAAATATGAACTCACTCTAAGGTTGTGGAATACTCTTCCTGCCGAGACTTTCCCTATTAATTACAGCATGGGGCTTTTCAAGAAGGGCGTTTTAAAATATTTAAAGGGTTAGCAACGCGCGAGTGATGCCTCTGGTGTTGCAAGCGTCCATAGGCTACGGTAACCGCTTTCCATCAGGTGGGCCGTATGCTTGTTTGCTAACTTTGTTGTATAAAAAAAAAAAAAAAAAAAACTGAATATATTTTTGAGCGTCATTTTACACAAAGGTTTGTTTTGATAAAACAAATGATTTAAAAAGGTGTGTGGAAATTTTGTGCCGACATTTTGGTAGCATTTGTGGGATTATGGTGCGGAGCCTGTGGACGAGAGATGATAAATAATTTGCGGTTTTATGTAAAGAGTTGTGCATGAGTGAATATAATTTGGATAGTGTAAGGCTTTATCGTGTTGAACTGGATTAGGTTCACCAAATATAGAAGGCGATTCAGATTGTTTGTTTGTTTGTTCGTCTGTTTGCAGCCTCATATCTCTGAAACATTATAATTCCGATTTTGTTGTTAGAAAACTAGTGTGAGATAGTTCTTAGCCATGTTATGTAGTCATATCAATTTCTGTTTTCAAGTCATATAGGTATTGTCAAGACTGTTGTGGATGGAGTTTGTGTGAGTCGCTAACGCGCCGTATTTACAGAACCCTAAAAGTTATACATCAATTGAGCATTGAGCTACAGTGGTGTAGTTGGTTAGCGCATCTGTATCAAGGGGAGGGTAGTGGGTTCCAATCTCACTCGGTGCGTAACGTTAAGGATCATTTAAAAACATATACTTAATAATAATTATGTGTAATGTAATGATAAAAATCGAACACATACCTTCCTTAAAAACGTACATATCTAAATAATACATTTATTAAGTATCAACCACACACTCTACTCTTCAAATAAACGAGCAGCGAGAGTCTTCAAAGAGTCGAAAGTCTGTAAATGTAATAAACATTTCTAGAATTTTAATATTTACTACAAAAATTCTCTTTAATTATTTTTTCCATTAACCCTTGAACATAATATTTTAAATCTGACATCCTCAGCACGCATCCATCACATCCAGCTGCAGTGATATCAAAGCCTCGTGGTTTCACCCCTCCCTCCCACTTCCCCCCGTCCAGTGTATCCTGCCCCTCGCGCTCGCCCTTGTTGCTCACTAGCGAAACCGGCACGAGAGCTCTCGCTACGCTGGCGACTTTTGCCCCAGTTTTTAATTACATGCATCATATTACCAGTGCAATTCGAGAAAGGATTTGAGTTGATGCGCCGCAGATTCCTTTGTGGTCCACGATGTTTTATACATTTTTAGGTGCATTAGTTTGTGTGAAATTTTTGTTTTGTTTACGTACTTTAACTATGATTATTTTCCTGTATACCTATGTTAGTAGGGATTAGCCAAAAACTTAAAGCCTCTGCCAATTTCGACAAAATTCACCCCGGGCCAAGGCAACGACACCCCGGTGCACGTTTTTAACGAGGCTAACTCTTAATTATGCTGACTGCCATTAGCACAATATTCAATCTACATCGCAAATATTTTCAATTTCTAGCATATCAACACAAAGCCACACAAAGCCGACCGAAAACGGCACAACTTGACAATTTGACGCTACGTCGCCGTCGTATCAATGTCCTGAGTGAAAAGAATGACTCGTCACTGTTAACGCGTCGTGTATCCGGGAGAGCAGGCAGATCCCCCCCCCCTCCCTCCCCCCCCTGGTGCATTAATCGCCTCAGCTGTTCACCCCGCTCCCCCCACTATCGAATATTTGCGTATTGGCCGCCATATTGGAGTCAATCAGGGACTGCCCGATGATTCCAGATTGGGGTATTAGTGGATGAGTTTTTGAAATTTGCCAATTATGGATACCTGGATGAGCTGGTAATTCAATCAACGATGGGTTTTGACAAAATTGGCGAAGCTACGGATCGTTTGGTATTAAATAATGTTGCAAAGTGCTGCCGTACACAATGTAAACGGACGAAAAAAATCGAGAACACAGTTTTTTCGCGAATTTTGGTACCCTGTTTTCAGTCTTTCCAGACGACATTTGACCCTACAGCCAAGAAAAAGGTGATTCAATCGCGTGCGAGAAATATAAGTGCGGCACCAGGTTCTGATAGATGTAGCGCTGGACGCGAACGAGACGTGTCGCGGCTGACGCTGATACCCACTGACTGCTGATGATTGATTGCTTCCTGTAATGGCATTTGAGGTCAATACTCTCCAATAAATGTTCGACAAACCGTTTTTCATACCTATTGCGGACGTGTCAGATTGAAAGCTTGTCAGGTCAAAAATATAAATCGATGGAATCAAGAAATAAATCGTTGTAAAGTATCTAGCTATGATGAAATTATAAATTACCTAAAATATATTGGAACATTATGTACAGTATTGAGTTCGTCTTTGTCCTGTTTTTATGAGCAATAAAGTGTTGTCTATTCATTTAAGCATCGTATCAAACACTATATTCGGTTATGTAGATTGTTTAGTAAACAAGGTTTATGAGCAGCGAGATGGTCCGCCCGCCATGTTGGAAATAAATCAGCCGCCATGACAGCGCCACCAGTGGATTGAATTAGGCGGTGCCGTGCTGACGGCACTAGAGTTATGGCTATGGGATGACGTTTAGCCCTTATTATAGAAGAAACAAAATGTTTTTACATTAGAACATTCCGAATGACGCCAGGTTAACAAACTGACAATTTTTCTAATCCGCACTTGATGTGCGGCTGGTTATTCCGCAAGTAGGCCGCTGGCGGGCCCTATTTGCGTGACCCTTGACACGTGTTGCTCGAACTTTTTTAGGTTCTACGACACGTCGGTTTCCTCACGATGTTTTCCTTCACCGTTTGAGAGTACTGGCATAGTGCACATACATTTTTCGACAGAAAAACTCATTGGTGCACGACTGGATTTAAACCCACGACCTTCAGATCAGAAGACGGGGCCGCTACCATTAGACCACCCAGTGCTCTTTAATAACAAACAAACTGACATTTTATTATTAAAGTAAATTGGTAAAATTGTTTTTATTATTAAATTGGGTATCTTATTTTCAGTTCAGATTAATAAAACAAAAAATATCCATTGCCAATAGCACACTATAATCTGTATATTGCAGCTTGACCAGCAGGGCAGAGAGCAGGCGCAAATCTTATTGTCAAAGTTAACTAATCAATGTAACGTACAATATGTACGTACGTATGTACGTAGCACGCTACTGCTCAAACATTACGTTTCTCTGGAATCCGCAACACAAAGGCGTTCCAATTGAAACTGAATTGTTTGATTTAAATCTATTAGTTCGAGTTCGTAGTTCCGTTGTCCGCGGTTATTAATATTAACGAATCACATCGATTTTAGCCATTTGTTGAATTGATTGCGATTCAGGCAAAGAGAGGGCAAATTGATGATCATTTCTGTGAATCGATAGTGTAAATCATTATTTTCCAAGCAAGTCAAGATATTATATAGGCTGTTCATTAGTTTATATAAAGAACTTAAATAAAACACATGTTATCATTGTTTAACACGTATTTTTATACTTTACCAAAAGCCTAAATATACATTTTCAGACTTGAGAAATCAAGGATTATCCTAACAAAAATGTTTAACCCCTATTTCTCCCTCTTAAAGATGGTTATTTGTAATGAGATGATGGCTCTAACTCAGCAAACTGCTCTTCATAACAATACTCAAGCTCTACAATAGAAAGTTGCAAACTGAATCGTGTTAAATATGTAAATTTAGGGAAAGCTCGCGAAAACACATTGTAAGTGTAATCCTCGCTCTGGGCATTGTGGGGCATATAGAGGCACGTTGGGGCACATTGAGACGCCGGGGCACTTCGGAGGAATTGCACACGTAGGACGAACGAGTGCGGCAATACGGCGCCGCGTGTTTGCTCGCACAGCGGTGTCACTGTGGTAGGTGTAACGATGATGCCTCCTCGGGGACGTTGGAAGCTCACGAGTTCTTGCGATCTGATAAGCGGTAGCGGGAGCGGCAGCGGGAGCGATGACAATGTAGGTGCCTTAAGAAATAATACTTTTAGAAAACATGCCTTTACAAGAATTGGTTAGTAAAATCATGCAGAATAATTTGTAAGTTCTATTGCGATGTAAAATAATGCTTGAGAGCCTGTTATGGATTAAAATTTAAATATTTCCAGCCCTTAATTTTGTTGGAAACATAAACCAAAACTTTCGTTAATTACAAGTTAGCAACAACACACAAACCCACAATATTAATGATCAAATTGAGCGTCGCATTAATAAGAACGGAAGCACTCTTCTTACAGTAGGTACCGTTATAGTACTGGAACATAATTTAATCGTTTTATTTAACTGTCACTCGCTGTCTCTAACAAAGTTCAGACAACAGAAAAATATAATTTGAATTACTTTATTATTACTACTATCGTTATATACCGAGACTGCAAACTGTAAAAAAACTTTAAAATTAAGTTTCGATTAATATTTTCATTTAATTATCATAACCAGTTAGAATGTTAGTTTGAAAATTAAAAAGTAACCCCTTGATTACAATGGAAGATCGCTCCGCTCGCCATTAAGTACGAACACAAGCTCGCTGCGCTCACCACGACATCTCCGCTTTCTGTTTGAGTTGCTGATAGCGCGCTAGTTGTAACAGTTTGAAGGCAACTTTACAATATCTGCCCTCTGGAGAGCCCTGCCAAGATCACGCCGAACAGCCTGCGTCACTCCAAATTGTGTAGCTGGCATAGTATTTATTACTGGGTTTACTGGGTTTTGTAAATTAAATAAATGTAAATTATATAAAATTTTAGATACCTGTGTCACTAACTGAACAACACAAAAGAAATGAAAAGAAGACCGTTTCAAAGATGGAACGATGATAGTACTACCTGTGGCTGAGCTTTTTCCCTTCGTCTCCCCCTTTTAGCTTTCACCCTTCCTAGGCATACAGGAAGGGTCAAGTAAAAAAAAAAGTAAACAGGCCTTTGCATCTTTTGTAGATGATTTAAATAGCGTCAAAGCTAAAGATTATTAGCTATCCTTGGAGCAGGTTTATGCCACAAAGGGTGGTTCATACCTAAACCTATATTTTAAATAGCTATTTTAGTTACTTTATTGCAAATTTATTGCAGACTTCACATGACGGATAATTCCAAGAAATAGGTAGTTTAAAAAAGAAATAGCTAATAGTTTGTAAAAGCAAATTTTATCTCTTGGGTACACTGGTTACTCGACTCAGTACCACGTTGTGAAATAACTAACAACGTCAATGTTGTATATGTATAAACAGCAGATTCCTGTTTCTGTAAAATTAATGAAATATTTGAGGCGAGTGCGGTCTCCGAGCGCGGCCGCGAGCGCGGGGAAATCACTATTTGGGTCACTGCATGTGGCATTACAGTCATTATTATAATAAGTAGGAGTTATTTTTATGTTTTATATGCTACACCCAAGTGTAATCTAAAAATGTAAAACCCTGCTGGCCTACCATGAGCTTCATATGGTCATGGTTATGTCTGTCAAAATTGTGTCAACAGTGTCAACACATTCAAACCCAAGAAGAAATGAATGTGTAGATCAGCCGATCTATACACAATTTGACAGCCATAGCCATAACAATATGGAGCTCGTGCTAGCCCTGCTGATAGAACTTCTGGTCAGTTTTGAGCCTATACATATATGTATTTGATATAAGTATACCAATTTTATGAAGATAAACAAAACTTATATTAACGTGAAAGCTGCCATGCATGCCGCTTCCGACAAACTGGTATATTAAATACCTGTCTTTGTTATTATATTTGCTGTGTTCCGGTAGCAGAGCCGGTGACATGCAACGTATTCTTTCATACATTCATAGCTACATACCAGCGTGCTCAAACTATACAAGTACTCATATTACTTTCAGCGAGAATGACAATGAATTTCTTACACATGAGAGTTATTTGTCATGTTCAGAGCAACACTTTGCAATATCTATCTACTGTTGCCCGAACTTTTTGGCATAAAATAAATTCTAATATGGTTTTTGGCTACGATCAAAACGTAGCAAGTGTTAAAGCAGCAACTGTAAAGCACATTGCTGTTTAGAATATAACGTACAAGTGCGCATTCAGTGGCAGCCCTGAGGCGCGCGAGGGCTCAGGGCTCAGGGCAGCCCTGAGGCGCTTGAGGCTCAGGGCTCAGGGCAGCCCTGGCGCGGCATTACCATCGGTCCACGAGCCGCACAATGGCGTGCATGTGCATTTGGATTGCCGTGCATTCTGCCGTTACTATGATAACTCGAAGTCGTTTCATAGTCACGAGGAGCATTCATTAACTCACCTTTTACTCACTACTAAAATTCGGTTTGTAGCCTCTTTCTAACTATGTGTATGTACATGGATAGCGCTACTCCTCTTTCTGCATGCCTCGAATTTGAACCTTAGGTGAATGATGAGATTATGATATTCGGTCAGACAAATTCAGTCTGGTTGCATTCCATTTAGAAAATAAACTAAATGGACGAGCGCCGTCGGGTATAAAAAAATGTTTTCTTTTCCTACGATTAAACTGCATTGATTACCATCAAACACCTGAAAATAAATGTTCCCTAAAGTAGTAGAAGTCGGTAGTAGCGCCTGCTTTCGGCAGGAGTGCCGTGCCCGTATGCGTCACTTCGTCGAAGGTTGCACCATTGTTCCTCGCGTTTTGTTCTCCAGGGCCCTCGGCATCAGTTCTGACGTTTCGAATCACTAGCGAAACATCTGGTTTACAACACATATCTACTATTCAGTAGCGTAGATATCGTTTCGATCACTATAGCAGAATCTTAACAATATCGTTGGTTTTATTAAAATTGCAAACAATAACAAGGAGGCAGGCTGCTCAGCAACTTGATAACTTATGAAATCATTCACTATGCGTCAATTTATATTATTACGATAACTAATATAAATTGATGATGTAGCTGTAAAGCTTGATAATTAGGAATAAAAACAACGTCGATCTGAAATAAACGCCAAGATGGTGTTTCATAGTATGTTTCAAAGCATCGGGCGAGAATCAAAATGATTAAAAGTTTACGACTGAGCTTCGATATTTGTCGTTGCGTGTTTTTCACTTGAATTTCTGGTTTTATTCGTAAACATACCTCTCAATTTCCCGGAAATATTGCCTCAAAAATTTAATTTTGGGATGCTGGTAAATGTATTCTAGGAAAACGAAATCCTACTACCTCACAACGTATATTATAATAGGTGAGGTGATACGCAATATTGTTAAGGGAACTAAATCATTTTTAAAACCTATAGGTATAACATAATTATATTTGTACGGGACATCAAGAATAGAAGTAGTTTAATTTGACACACGTTTATTTAATGCTTTACAAAAGGTGTTGATGAGTCGCGGGTTGTTGAAAGACTGACCGCGCCCGCCCGGTTTCCACGCATTTGCATGAAAATGCAGTGTTAGCAAAACTGTACGGTATGTGGACCGTACATGTTCCGGGGGGCGCGAGAGAATGAGTATGAAGTGAGATGGTTTCGTTAGTATGCGATTATGGTATCATGATACAAGAGGATGAAACAATATTATGTTAGTAAGCGCAGCATGATACCGACATTAATCGCGATCACTTATAAATCTTATTTTACTGAAAGTCGGCGATGTAGCCGAGTCCTTGCTGGACCTTTCGCACTTCACACTGTAAGATTGTACATTACACGCACTTTCACTTTCATCACACACAACACTATTGCCGACTACCGATGAGACCGCCGCACGATTCGAGGGTATGGGCTGCGTGCCCACCGGCGGCACGGGCGGAGCGCACGCCATTGACGTGGCCCGCACCGTGCTGCTGCCCGGAGTGGCGGGGGCACCGCGCGCTCGCCACCAGACGATCGCGGCGCACACCAACGCTGCTGCTGCCACTGCGTAGATAGCGACGTATTGATGAACGTCGTGAGGGGACATCTCGTCGTTTTGTTCAAAGTGATCTGTTGCTTCTTTGAACTCGGCGATTCGTTTGTTGATACTCTCGATCGAGCCTTTAATGTAGCTGTTGCTCTCATTAAAGTGGGTGATCGGTATCGTAATATTTATGATGTTGTTGACGGGTGCAATCTCTATAGAAAGTATGTCTGGCTCTGTATTCAAAGTGCTAGCGTGTTGCTTATGTGGCGTTATTGTGAATGACTCGCCCTTGATGACGCAGTCATTTCCTAGTGCGATAATGTTGACACCTGTTAGTTGTTCCTGTGTAACATGATATCCACAGATAAATGTTGCAGTGCATTGACCGCAATAGGTAGAATCGAAACCTTGACAATCGGTCTCTTGAGGACGCCACTTTTCGTCTTTATGCTGATTACCCGGACGTGGTTGTCCTTGCCTGGGTGGAGTTCGATTACTCTGCCTAAAATCCATTTGCCTGCTGGCAGATTGGCATCGTGTATGATGACGATGTCATCTAATTTGATATTAGGTCGTGTTTCTCTCCACTTGCTTCTTGCTAGTAGCTGTGTGAGATATTCTGCACGCCATCTGTTCCATATGTCTTGGAAGAATTTTTGTGTAAGTTGCCACCGCGTTCGCTCATCCCTTTCAGTTTCATAAATTGTCAAAACTGGACCACTTGCTAAAAAATGAGATGGGGTCAGATAATCAATGTCATCCGTATCTTCACTCAGTGCACTTAAAGGTCGAGAGTTGAGGCAAGCTTCTAGCTGTGTAAGAAGCGTTGTAAACTCTTCAAACGTAAGCTTCTGTTCTCTAACTACTCTATGTAAGTGGTACTTCAAACTTTTGACCGCTGATTCCCACAGGCCGCCAGCGGAAGGCCATGAAGGTGCCAAGAAATGGAATTTGATTTTCATTTCATTTGTCTCACTTAGGAACTCATCTGATAGTAGAGATTTTAACTCTACAAATTCTTTGCTTAGGATCTTGTTTGCTCCAACGAAGTTTGTTCCATTGTCGCAATAAATGTGTCGTGGAGTACCTCTTCTTGCTGAGAATCTTCTTAGAGCTGCTAGGAAAGCTGAGGATGATAAGTCAGACACTAGCTCAAGATGGATGGCTTTGGTCACCATGCATACAAAAACGGAAACATAGCCCTTGGTTGATTTGATACCTCGGCCTTTACTGGATTTAACGAAAATAAAACCCGTAAAGTCCACTCCTGTGTGGTGAAAGGGCCTTGTAGGATTTGTTCTTGCGGTAGGTAAGTCGCCCATCAGTTGGTGTTGCATCACCGGGTTGTGTCGTTTACAAATGACGCATTGCTGCAGGCGTTTTTTGACAGCTCTGTTTCCTCCTACAATCCAATATTCCTGTCTCAACCAGGATAGAGTCAGACGAGCTCCACCATGAAATGTTTGTTTGTGGGCGTGGTCGATGAGCATCTCGGTGAAATGGCTTGTATGAGGTATGATTAATGGATGCTTCATTTCCTCACTAAGGTTCGAATTTCTAAGACGACCTCCAACTCTCAACATGCCATCTTCGTCAAGATATGGTAGCATGTTAAACAGTTTGCTTGTTCGACTGACAGTTTTTTCTCGCTGTAGATCTTTTATTTCATCTAAGAACTCCAATTGTTGAATGCATTTGATAATTTTTAACTTTGCGAAGCGTATCTCGTCCGTAGTTAAATAACCTTGCTGACGGTTACAGCTTGGATGCGTTATTGCTCGCATAATCCAGGCAAGGACGCGCGTCACTCGTGTCAAATTGCTGTGCTTGCTTATCAAACATTCAACTATACTTAGATTAGTACTTATGTGTGTACTTTCAACTTGTGCTGTGTTGACTGATTGTTTTGATGTTTTTATTTCTAAGTCAGTATCGAATTTTACGTTTTCATCATCTTTGTTGAATGACTTTAACCAGGTAGGTCCATGCCACCAAAGTGAATGCTCCTGAAGTTGACTTGCTGTCAGGCCTCGGGTGGCGCAATCAGCTGGGTTTTCCTTTGATTTAACGTAGCGCCAGCACTCTGCCGGCATGACCTCTGTTATCTTTTTCACCCTGTTGGCGACAAACGGCTTCCACCTACTCGGTTCTCCATGTAGCCAACCAAGTACTGCAGTTGAGTCACACCATCCGTATAATTCGATCGTGTGACCGTTCAAGCTTTCCTTGACCTTTATCATGAGCTTTGCTAATAAGTCTGCGCCACTTAGCTCTAGCTTAGGCAATGATATTCCATTATCCATCGTGCTGATTGGATTTACCTTCGTCTTTGCGGCTAGAAGTGTTATTTTTAACGAATCCTTTCCTTTAACCCTTGTATATATGACACCCGCAAATGCTTTGGAAGATGCGTCACAGAATCCGTGAAGCTGTATCACGTCATTCTCCCCACTTCCTATCCATCTTGGTAGTTCTGTTTGATCGATGTTGTCGATGTCTTCTCTCAGCTTGATCCACCTTTTATGGATGTTTTCGGGCACTTTGTCGTCCCACTGCAGATTGGACTTCCACACATCTTGAAACAAAAGCTTAAGTTGTATGACGACTGGAGATAACCATCCAAGAGGGTCAAAAATTTTCGATATTTCAGACAGGAGGGTTCTTTTCGATGGTATTGAAGACGATTTTGGTAACATTTTGCATTTGTATGAGAAAACATCTTCTTTAGCTTTCCAGAGGAGTCCCAATGTTTTAGTAGACTCTTGATGACGAAAATCGAAGGTGTCGTGAGGTTTTGAGACTGCGTTATCATTGCTTATCAAAGATAGCTCGTTGGAGCACCATTTGCGTAAATTGAATCCACCTAGCTTTAAAGGTTCAGTAAGTTGAATCTTCAGTTCCTGTGCTGATTCAATTTGGTGGCTTCCACTGATCAGGTCGTCCATGTAGAACTGCTCCTCCAGGACTCTTGCTGCTGCAGGGAATTTATGACCCTCGTCGCTTGCTAGCTGCTTAAGAGTCATCATGGCTAGAAAAGGAGCTGCCTTTGTACCATATGTTACGGTTTGAAGACAAAAATCCTGAACTGCTTGGCTTTCAGAGTCACGCCAAACCACCTTCTGGTATCGCTGGTGGTCCTTGTGAACCTGAATTTGGCGAAACATTTTTTCAATGTCTGCAACGTATGCATATCTGTACTGTCTCCATTTGAGTACCAAAGAAAGTAGGTCCTTCTGTAAGTTCGGGCCCCTGTACATAACATCATTCAAACTGTACCCACGTGATGTCATTCCTGATGCATTAAATACAACTCTCAACGCAGTTGTAGTCGAGTCAGCGCGGTGCACACTGTGATGTGGCATGTAATAACCGGGTGTCTTGTTACCGTCACCTGTTGATGTGCGCATGTGACCTAATTCTTGGTATTCATGCATGAATGATTTATATGCATTTGAAATGTTTTCGCATTTTTTAAATTTTCGTTCTAATTGATAGAACTGTGCCAATGCTTTTGGCCTTGATTTTCCTAACTTCTCATCTGCGTCGGAATGTAATGGTAGTCGAACGATGTATCTACCATCTGCTTCTCGCTCTGTTGTCTGTTGGTACAGCTGTAAGCATTCCAAGTCTTCTGTAGACATTTTGGTTTGATCGGCAATATCTTCGATTGACCAAAATCTGTGTAGGTCATTTTCCTCGGTCAAAACCACGTTGCAGTGATACGATTTTGTGACGTTAGCACTGCCGCATAAGATCCAGCCAAAACGCGTCTGTTGAGCTATTGGCATGGATGGATTTTGTCTGATGACACCACCTAAAATTATTTCCGCGTAGACGTCTGCACCTAGTAGAAGGTCTACGGGTCGGCTTCTGAAGAACTCCGGATCTGCTAACTGAATATTCTCCAAATGAGGCCATGTTGGTTGTGCGAATGTTCGATTAGGTAAATTGTTGACTACATGTTTCATGACAAATACTTCAATGTTGGTTTGGTAATCAATGTAAAGCGATGATAGAGAAATCCCAATGATCCCTTTGCAGATCATTTCTTTGGCTCCTACTCCCAATATTATTCCTTGGCATTTTTTGCGTTTCATACCTAAAATTTGTGCTGCATTTTCGGTGATCAAGGACGTTTGTGATCCTTGATCGATCAACGCTCGTAAAGTAAGATGGGTGCCGTCAGCCTTGGTAACGTTTACCAACGCTGTTGCTAGAAGGATTTCCCCTGCCTCTCCCTGTAAAACATGGGCATTACCCCTCTGCTGACTTTGCTGGGAATTGTCGGCTTCATATTGTGTTCGCGATGAAATTTGAACTCTGCTTGTCGATGCGTTGTGCAATAGGGTATTGTGTTCTCCTTCGCACTCTTGGCATCTTTTTTTAGAGAAACATTTCTTATTACTATGTGACATAAGGCAGTTTTTGCAAAGGGATAATTTTTCGACAGTCTTCTGTCTCATGTAGGGCGGCATTTCAAGGAATGTTTCGCAATGATATAGCCTGTTATGATCGTTCATGTTACAAACTGCGCATTTCGTAACTTTGTTCTGGAAATTATCGTTATTAGAATTTTGATAACCTTGATCTTGATTGAATTTATGACTGGTAAAAGATTTGAAAAAATGAGTTTTCTTGTTTGTTGACAACTCTTGCTGCTGAGTTTTTGCTTCGGGCTTGCGCCTAGAAGTTTCTAGAGAAGAAAATTTAAGCTCAAGAAAATCTAATAGATCTGAAAGAGTAGGTAGCTCTTTTGGATTTTTTAATGACTCGACGTAATCTATATGCGTGTCCGCATCCAATTTGTTGGAAATGATGTATACGACGATTGGGTCCCAGGTACTTGTGTCGATTCCTAGGGCCTTTATTGCGTTAAGGCACTCGTTAGTGGTATCATAGATCTTTTTAATGGCTGCTGCCGATTGCTGCTGCAACGTAGGTAAGTTAGTTAAGGTATTCATATGGCTGTTGAATATTAACTTTAAATTATTGTAGCGACGTAGGAGTATATTCCAACTCACTTCATAGTTATCAGAGGTAATTAGTAAATGCTGTACCAATTTTTCTGCTTCGCCTTTGAGCTTGCTCTTGAGGAACTGCATTTTTTGGGCGTTCGATAAAGACATATTATTGTGCACCGCCTCTACGAATAAATCCTTGAAGGACACCCAATGTTGATAGTTCCCGCTGAAGGTAGGTATATCCATCTGTGGCGTTGATGTTTCTCTATGATGCTGAGACCACATTTTTTCATTGAGCGACCTTTTGATGTTATTAAACTGTCGTTCATACTTATTATAGGTTTGCTCATACTCAAAATCATCCTCGTAGAGCTCACCATCAATTTCCCAATGCAGGGAATCAATAACTGACCAACGGTTCTGTACTGACTTTAATGTATCCTCGATCTCCCATTTGCTGGAGAGGTTTTCAATGTTTACTGAATGTAACGTCCTGATGAATGCCTTGAAGTTGCTTTGCTGCTTCCTTAGCATTTCATCTAGTTTGCTGCTAGTTCCTTGCCCACTGCTGCTGCGTGGAACTTGGAAACCGGACTCTTGTTGATGCGGTTGCTGCCTTGCATCTTGCGTCTCAGCTCTCGTTTGCCCTCCTGTTGCTAGAGGTGTAGCCGGACGCTGGGACGTTCCTTGCCCGTTGCTGCTGCGTGGCATTTGGAAGCTGGACTCCGGAGGCTGTTGCCTTGCTTCTGGTGTCTCGGCCCTGGATTGCCCTCCTGTTGCTAGAGGGGTAGCCGGACGCTGGGACGTTCCTTGCCCGCTGCTGCTGCGTGGCATTTGGAAGCTGGACTCCGGAGGCTGCTGCCTTGCTTCTGGTGTCTCGGCCCTGGATTGCCCTCCTGTTGCTAGAGGTGTAGCCGGACGCAGAAGGTGTTTATCGTCTGCTTTTGCGTCAGATGACAAATACTTTTGTAAATATGAACGTGTATCAACGTAAAAATCTGAAGTACGCTTATATGCGTCAGTTACAAAGTAATCTCCAGTTTTATCATCAAATTCGCACAATTTGCTGTGGTTGCACTGAAATTCTTGCCAATAAGTTTCTAAAGAGCTCAGCTTTCTATTTATGTTCGCTGAGGTCCTGCGCTCAGGACCGTCCTTTTTAAAGTTGGTCAGGACCTGTTCCATTCCTGCCATGACTTGCTGTTGATTTGCTATGAGATCATCCATGTTGTAGCGATGGTATTGATAGCTTGTAGAGAGTAGCGAAATACTAACTCACCGAAGACTGCTTTCTCACCTACAGAGCAATGCTATGTCCTGTGGTAATCCAGACTGGGCACATAAAACACAAAATGCTTTTCACGTTTTTGGACCCGCCTTCGGAGGCTCGAAGGACCATTGATGTACGGGACATCAAGAATAGAAGTAGTTTAATTTGACACACGTTTATTTAATGCTCTACAAAAGGTGTTGATGAGTCGCGGGTTGTTGAAAGACTGACCGCGCCCGCCCGGTTTCCACGCATTTGCATGAAAATGCAGTGTTAGCAAAACTGTACGGTATGTGGACCGTACAATATTTATCGTAGGTGCTGGCAATTGTAGTTTAGGTCAAAAATCAGTCTCAATACATTACACCCTAATTACTTATTGGGCCCATTAGGTCATTAGGGCATTCGTGCTAATGGATCTTAAAAGCTTTTAAGGATATTAAAATACCAAAGATTTTAAAATCCTTTCACCACACTTGGTTCGGAAAAACCGAAACACGATGAGAAGAAAGAAATATTACAGCACAAACACATACAGAAATATTAATACGTGGATTGTGCTTCCTAGAAGTTATAATAGCTTATGTAGAACAGTGAACTAAAAATGGGGATAAACAACGAAATGGTTTATTTCAGTTACTTTTGTTTTCAGGATGTGAAATCCCAAAAGCTCGACGGTTTCAATATCATAATCTATTAATTACAATTACATTTCATTGTAAACCAATCATTCATTTTCCATTTTAAGCACATTACAATCAAATTCAGATTTTTCAGATACGGACGAGTCGGGGTCTGACTACATACACTAGCATGCAACACCGGGCTTTTAACCATTTGTATTTTATAATATTTTTGAAGTGAAAACTTCTTTAGCGGCGTTGAGCACTTTCTGAATGGGTATAAAAACTTAAACTCGCGTCAGGATCACGTGACCCTGATCGAAAAAGCGTAGGACGGTTTTTTTGCAGAAATGTACCCTAAGACTACAACGTAGAGTTCATAATAAAAATCGAAAAAGCGACGCTACAGATACGCTAGTAGTTACTATGACACGGTAACGTCACAGAATAGATAATAGTTAGTAGCAAGCATACCAAGGCGTTTTTCGTGACTGTAGTAGGTATAGGTACATACCTATTATAGATTTTATGAACTAGCGGCCGCCCGCGGCAGGTAGTAGTGGTCATTGGTATATGATTTTATAGATCTACTGTATTTATTTTTCGAGTGGAGCATTGCGGCGAGCGAAGCGAGCCGCAATGCGACCATGGGAACAGCGCGGCGAGCGAAGCGAGCCGTGCTGTGACTCCCCCCAAGCCCCCCAGAACCCCCTCCTCCTGAACCCGGGGGGAGCGTCGCGGCGAGCGAAGCGAGCCGCCACGTGACCACGGGGAACAGCGCGGCGAGCGAAGCGAGCCGTGCTGTGACCCCCCCTAAGCCCCCCAGAACCCCCTCCTCCGAAACCCGGGGGGAGCGTCGCGGCGAGCGAAGCGAGCCGCCACGCGATCACGGGGAACAGCGTGGCGAGTGAAGCGAGCCGTGCTGTTACCCCCCTAAGCCCCCCAGAACCCCCTCTTCCTGAACCCGGGGGGAGCGTCGCGGCGAGCGAAGCGAGCCGCCACGCGACCACGGGGAACAGCGCGGCGAGCGAAGCGAGCCGTGCTGTGACCCCCCTTAGCCCCCCAGAACCCCCTCCTCCTATGTCTGCCGTTTTACTTCATTTAGGACCTACTTGTAGGTCGCGCGACAAGGTCCCTTCTAGCGGTTCCGACCCGTTGAGGATTTGGCTTTACGTAAAATTTAGGGTTCCGTATAGGGTTTTGATTGGGGTTATACTATATTGAGGAATTTGATTAAATGGTCGACTTTTAGGGTTCCTTAGGACTTTGATTGGAGTTTCAACTACACTTAGAAGCTTGATAATGTTAAAATTTTTAGGGTTCCTTAGGACTTTGATTGGGGTTTTACTACATTGAGGAATTTGATTAAGTGGTCAACTTTTAGGGTTCCTTAGGACTGATTGGAGTTTCAACTACACTTAGGAGCTTGATAATGTTAACATTTTTAGGGTTCCTTAGGACTTTGATTGGAATTTCAACTACACTTAGGAGCTTGATAATGCTAAAATTTTTAGGGTTCCTTAGGACTTTGATTGGGGTTTTACTACATTGAGGAACTTGATAAAATAAACAACTTTTAGGGTTCCTTAGGCCTTTAATTGGACTTTCAACTACACTTAGGACCTTGATTATGTAAACAATTTTAGGGTTCCTTAGCACTTTGATTGGAATTTCAACTACACTTAGGAGCTTGATAATGCTAAAATTTTTAGGGTTCCTTAGGACTTTGATTGGGGTTTTACTACATTGAGGAACTTGATAAAATAAACAACTTTTAGGGTTCCTACGTTAATAATCAAGTTTTCACTTCTGCCGGCACTCCCGGAGTGCAACCCGTATTTTTTTTGTTGCGTGATCAACAATCAGGAAATCTATTCCTACCACATAATTCGTTTAGACGATTGCTGAAGCCGCTGTGAGATGTAGTTTTTTTGACGTGATAACGTCTTATAAATCGATGGAGCCGGCTGCACGCACGAAAAAACATGACTCATGCGTCGTTACGTCGTTTCGTCGTTCCATTTACCTGAGCCCGAGCCCGGGTCGGATAATGGGTAAGGGTAAATGAGGGTAAGGGTAAATGAGGGTAAGGGTAAGGGTTTGGTCGGGTTCCGGGTCTGGGTCCGAGAGTTCGAGTCCGAGTCCGAGTCCGCGAGTCACAAATATTAATTAAAATTATTTTGAAAAATGCAACCATTCCATCAGTATTTTCTTATGACGTTATCACGTTCAACTATCGTCAGTAAACCGACTTTACAGACAACCGATTTTTTTACTTTAAAATCGAACGCGTATTTGGCAGTTGCTTGAACATGCCGTGTTGCAGGAGCAGTAAGTTTTTTTGTAATTCACGCGTCGCAATATTCATGATTAATCACATCAGTTTTTTACTGGCGAAAGTCAATTGTGTCTGACTAAGAGATTTAAAACTAAAGCAAGACAAATATTTTCATCTCTTTAACTAGACTATTTTCTAATAAAGAGTGAAATGTAAAGTAACAGACAATAAGTAATTATGCTGAAGCATGTTTTATGATGACCATTGACAGTAACTACGAGGTATTCTGGCGCGAACGCGGGCGCGGGCGCTGGCTCCGCGCGGCGTGTGTCAGCACTCCTTCTAATCCTGGTTTGATTGCGATCGAAGCTTTCATTAATATTCCTCCTTTATGAGAACTTTTTCAAGCGCACTCCTCGTTTGTGCATGAAAGGAGCCCTAATCCTTACTGCACGATGCTTCTCTTGAACAAATACTTCAGGGTAGGCAACGCATCGAAAAAACCCTTGGCGTTGTTGGTATAATATTATGATACATATTATAGGTAGTCGTATAGGCGACGGTAACCGCTTACCATAAGGTCTATTTCTTACATAAAAGAATACATACAATAAATACGTTGAATGCGGCTCAATAAATTAGGATAAAACTTATTGAGCAGCATTCAAGGCTGAAGAACATCTAAATTCATATTTAGAGCCTGAAACAAGTCCACAAGTCCTTCCTCCATAGTTACTGAGCATTTAATATCCAGTCGGGATAAGGGCTGCTCTGTCAGGCGATCCAAGCATGACCCTCCATTTGTCAAGTCAACAGCTGCATGCTAATAGCCTCAATTCCGTCATGGAGTCAATCAGAGGAGTTTGTCAGCCTATCGGAAGCTGAGTAGTCTAAGCCAAAATTTAATTAATAAATCAATCATCAAACTCGTATTAGTGACAAGTACCATTTTGACTAGCCCGATAGATTCATTTTCTTCGTTTACACTTATGCACTCATTATTGCAATTATTATGTTACGCGGTACATTAAAGGTATAGCAATATTTAGAGTAATAACGCAACAATATTCCCACATAATCGAACACGCCTTGTACCTCGTTCTAATCACACAGTCTCGCACACCCAAAGCTTAACCTGAATGAAACCACTGACCTGTCCCCAATAACTTGAAGCTTCTCAAGTTTCCTTTGTGCCGAAAACTTGGCAGCTCCAGGTGAATCTGCGTGTGAGACCATCCACACTTCTAATGAAATACCGACCAGCACTCGGACCGCTAGGCTTTGTCTCTTTGAGGATATCTAGTCCATTTGTTGTATCATTACTTTATGTATACAGAGCATAGTAGCAGGGATTAATTTTGAGCAAGGTTCAATAACTCAGAAGCGTTTTACAAACGTGTATAAGCTGGTAAATAGTAATTTTCATTTGAATCAGAAAACGGCCCAAAGTGATGCGCCGGTCAATGTAGAAATAGATCAATTGAATTCAGAGGGATCATATTATTATGTGTCAAGTGCACGAAAGGAGCCTCTTTGAGGCGCTCTTAAAATCCTTTCACCACACTTGGTTCAAAAGAATCAGTGACACGATAAGAAGAAGAAGAGGGAACAAACTAAATTAACAATTAAAATTAACGTACTTATACCTAACTGTTTAAAATCCATAAGTGTAGATACTCCCACGTTCAAAATTATTGATTTAGTATTAATTTACAACCCGACACATAGGTAATACGTTCATTATACAAAATGGACGTTTGAATAGGAATATAATCCACGTGGGTTTTATTGTAATGAAATTATTAAACATTTGGAATGGTGTATTTCATTTTGTTACACATAAATTAAACGTATTGTGTATCAAAATGTTTGTTAGAATTGTATAGAGTGGACGCTTATTTTTAGTATTACATTTTGTGTCGAAATAATACAGCCTTT
The DNA here is from genome assembly GCA_947578465.1 of Thera obeliscata. Taxonomy (NCBI): domain Eukaryota; kingdom Metazoa; phylum Arthropoda; class Insecta; order Lepidoptera; family Geometridae; genus Thera; species Thera obeliscata. The sequence continues at coordinate 273,625 of OX387916.1, forward strand.
AAATAAACGCTGAATGTTTTCACTTAATTTGTATAGTCTTTGTAACGAATAAACTGTTTTTTTTTTTTGTAATTAATAACAGTCGAGACTAATTACTAGGCTAATTCATCTCAAATAATTTCACAAACGTTTGAACTTTGTAAGGAAAAACAATCTGACGTAATTCTCCTGGTACTTTCAGTTTTCATATAGTTCAAGAGAGATGTAGTGGGTACCTATTCTGTTCGAGTACGTTACCGAGTACCCACCGTGCCGGGTGGCAAGGCAGCGACGCGAGCCGACGGCCGGTCGACACTTCCAATCGTTCCGCCGACTGCCTCCTATTGCCACTCATACCTCTGCACGATGCCGGTTTTATTTTCTCAATATGTTTTATATCTGAAGCGTAGAAATACTTTTTGACCTACGTGTCATGGTTAGGTCAATACTAATACGTGTCATAGTGGGGTCATGATTTGTAAAAATATGGTATTTGAATATTTTGGTACCGCCCATTGTACCTCTTGATTTTTTAAATGTTCTTGTTTTGGTTTTTGTTACCTTTCACTTTGGTGGACACTAAAGTTTCATTCTATTCCAAAATTATTTTCTCGAGAAAGCTATAGCAATTCGGCTTGCAAGTATAGGCATAAAAAAACATTTTTTGGCTCAAGAACATCAAAGACGATCTATATAATTATAAACGTTACTAAAACAGTTCAGGAGACATTCAAATAAGCGATATAGTCTTCTGGGCACTAATAAATATCTGCCTAAACATTGTATCGTCCTCAAAACCCGCGTTGCTAATATAATATCTGAGAATGTTAGCCTTTAGCCTTTGGATATGAGCATAGTGCTTGTGTAAACAACCCTCTCCTAAAGGGATGTAGCGGCGACTCGTAACCGTTACAGCCTCACACGAGACGCGAGTGCACGGTACATACATACCTATCAGTAACTACACTCTATACCAGTCTCCGTTACACACAGAAGCCATCGCACGGGACAAACTTTAACACAAGAAACTTTACTCTACAATTACGGCACGGTAAGCTTGCATCTAGGCAAAGCTATGAAAGTGTATTTTTCAACGATATAAATTTATACGGCAGTGGAAAATTTTGTTTATACCATACCCCCTCTAAAAAGCTTATTTTATTCACGGGAAATCGTGAATAAAAAGCTCTTTTAATCACGATTTTGGTGTTTGAATTTGGAACACACCAATAGGGTCGACCTACATATTAATACTATACAACCATGATACAAACTCCTTGCGCCAAAAATACTCTAACTTGATTGGTCGAAATGTTTAACAAGGAGTTTAAGCAATGCTAACCTCCTTGGTTAAATACTGTTTTGTGTTCTTTGTTGTCATTGTCATAAATATCAATAAATTGCAGCTATTTTGAATACAGTGCACGTAGGTTATACAACACAAAGTTTGGTAATAATAAATCGATTGAAAATGCATTCTAGAGATGAAAAAGTTGTGAGTTTTGTTGTTCAATTGAGTTGTTTAGTTTATGAAAGAAAGGTCGGCCAATATAATAGAAAACTTGCATTAATTTAACCTTAAGTTAGTTTCCTTGTTTTCAAATAAAACCAAAATCAAAAGTTATTGGTTTTATGTCACATTAGAATAGAACAAACAAAGTTTTTAATTCTTTTTCGCTTCATCATCATCATCAGCCTGAAGAAGTCCCCTGCTGGACATAGGCCTCCCCTACACGTTTCCAGGAAGAACAATCCCTTTCCATCCACCGACTTCCCTCGTTCTTAACAATGTCGTCGGTTCATCTGGTGGATGGGCAGGACGCACGTTTTTCGCTTAAATCTTTCTTTTTCTCGAAGTCATGGTATTAAGTATAGTATGCAACTCTTGAATAAAACGGATTTGTATCGAGGGCCATGAATTACTTGCGTCGTTTAGGGTTCTAACACTTGAATCACTCGCTACGCTCGTGATTCAATCATTATGAATCACTCCCTACGGTCGTTATTCATTCGTTAGAACCCTTCACTTGCTAGTGATTCATCTATGACCCTCGATTTAAATCCGTCTTTTATTCACTAGTTACATAATATACTATTATACCATACCCCCTCTAAAAAACTTATTTTATTCACTGGAAACAGTGAATAAAAAGCTCTTTTAATCACTGTTTTGGTGTTTGAATTTGGAACACACGAATAAGGTCAACGTCCATCTCAATACCTTACAACCTCCTTGCGTCATAAATACTCTCGATTTGATTGGTCGAAATTTTTGACAAAGAGTTTAGCATTGGATTAAAAACTGTTTTGTGTTCTTTGTTGTCATTGTCATGCATAAGTAAATTGGCGCTATTTTGAATACTGTTCTTAGTAAGTTATGCAGCAAAAAGTTCGATAATAGTAAATCGATTGAAAATGCATTCTAGGAATGAAAAAGATGTGCTGAGTTGTTTGTTGTTCAATTGAGTTGTTGAGTTCATGAAAGATAAGTAGGCATAGTAGAAAACTTGCATTAATTTATCCTTCTTTATTTACAAATCAAATCAAAATCTAAAATTATTTGTTTTATGTCATATAAGAAAGTTCATAGTATAAAATCCCTTTTCGCTTGAAACTTTCTTTTTCTCGAAGTCATGGTATAAAGTATAGTATGCAACTCTTGAATAAAACGGATTTATATCGAGGGCCATGAATCACTCGCGTCGTTTAGGATTCTAACACTCGCTACGCTCGTGATTCAATCATCATGAATCACTCCCTACGGTCGTGATTCAGTCGTTAGATTCCTGCACTTGCTCGTGATTCATCTTTGGTCCTCGATTTAAATCCGTCTTTTATTCACTAGTTGCATAATACAACGTGTATCAAAATATGTGTACTATCCTGAAGGAGGGTGAATTTCCACCCCCCGGGGAACAACTTTTGTTCAACGACTTTTCGAACTTCGATTGGTATCTCTGAAAAAAACTGCAACGAAGTTTCAACATGAACAGCTGACTTTATGCAAAGTGACAACCCTAAACTCAGCTACAGAGGTAGTAGGTAGTAGTAGTAGACCTACAGAGGTAGTAGGTCAAGGGGTTACAAGGATAGGGTTGTCAATTTATTTAGGCATTATGAAATTAAATATTTTTGTATGGGAAACTGAAAATAGGAATTTTTAATTATCTCCCCCCCACAACTGATCACCATTGTGGTCTGAAACCCCCCACCTTCGCATAGTACACATATTTAGATACACCTTGTATACTATTTTAGTAAGTCCGGGCAGTAAACTTGCAGCTATGCACGTATTAAACATCAGCTTACTAACGTGCCTAGGTTTTTTTAGACCAGAGCTGAAATATCTCTTAAAAAAACAGATAGAAACAATATAAGTCATTTATTGTATCCGTACTACTGTTAGAGGTATGTATTGTTGCGAACAGGGTTAAGCCGGGATCACACTGGCGACAATCGCGTGGTTATTGGCAGCGCTATCGATGACGTCATCGCATCGCATCGTGCCAATCCGCGGTCGCTATCATTTGTCACGTTATATCTGACTTGCAACAAAATGCGGACAAATCTGGGACAAATCCTCAGAAGCAAAAGCCGCACCAATCACATTCTTAATACCTTATACGTTTCTTAATACCACATAAGACATTTTAGCGTTTTTTTTTATGTTTTAGCGTTAAATAATAAACCCGTTACAAACTTCCGATCCTAAAGTCAACTTCTCTACATAACCCAAATTGGCAGGAGCCTGATAAACCGTAGTTGTTCGAAACTAACAGGGATTAATAAGTTTGCAACAAAAGCAAACAATACTAGAATTACATCTATTGTGATGAATTTCAATAATAGTTCTAATTTTAATGGTTTAATAGAAATTACTATTATGATATTTGATGACACTTGTCTTATTTGTTTGTGAAATTGTCTGTCAACTTCATAGAAATGCCGTTGGCAACACTGACTGACTCCCTCCCTCCTTGACGTTGGTTGGTAAAGTAGTGGGGATAGACGGTTGGCGATGGCAGGGAGCGAAGGATTGGGGTCAGTTGGTCGTTGGTACGAGTTCGGAATACAACTTAAAAGTGTAGTCTTTATGTATAGTTTGAGAAATATTAAAGTGTAACGTGGAGTAATTATTACAGCCTATTTTACGAAAAGAAGTGAGTTTTAATACAATCTCAGAAGTGACAAGAACTTACGGTATGTAAAATATTTCTTACGGATTTTAATATGATTCCACCCGCCAAGTAATTATTTTTCTTGGGTTGAGTAGAAAATTATTTAATTTGACTAAAAGTTCAAGGGTACGAAAGATTTTGCGAGCATGAATCGGTCGAGATCGCCTCGAGATTATCCGTTTGTGCTAGCTTTTTCAATCGAACTTATGAACAATAACGGGTACTTACCTAAATGTTATAATTTAATGATTTTATTTTTACTTATGTGGGTGAAATCATTCGAGTTTTAATCTGATCGTTCGCATCCTAACGTTGTAGGGTAAGTATAGAAACCAAGTTTGAATTAGTATGTTGATTCGTTGTTCATGCGCACTGGTCTGTATTGCACAGAGACTATCCGGTAATGCTGACACCTTTCAACAAGTTTTAATTTTGATTGTCTGAAATGCCTGATATTATGCCTACCCTAAAATGTGTGTGGTCTCATATGAAATTTGATATTAGCCGCTCATCCGAACATGAAATGGCCTGAACCTAATATTTAACGACTTTGACTGCTTAGTTAAGCTGTTCCATTTCAAACAATTGACATTCCCTTAATTTTTGGAATATACGCTAAGTTTACCGAAAGATATTTTAAAAATATTAACGAACTTAATAACAGCAAATAGTTTTACATTATTATGCATTACGATGATCATTTTATTGGTTACCCTCTGAAAACACATGACTCGTGTTACCGTGTATGAAATTAAGTGAAGGTACTTGAGTGTAAAAAACAAGCTTGAGTTTGAGCTTGAGTGTTAAAAGCAAGTCAGTCCTCTGTAGCATTCTTGTTACTTTTTGATATGCAGAACTGTAGGGTACTTAGGAAAGGCCTACTTTCCTGTCTAGACCCATAAACAAACATTTTTATGACCATGCTATTAGTCGCCATTGTGCCGATGTAGCATAATGTACAAAATTAAATAAATACCCTTAAATAAATTAGAATATCTGTTGGCATAAGCAGAGTGTTATTGGCTGGGTTATGTTGAAATGATTATTTGTAAAGTTATATTTATTTCTTATAATTTACTTAACATCAAAAATGAGTGATCAAATAAAGTTTCATAATAAAGTGGCCGTAAATAGCAAAGACCGAGCACAATCTTGAATTTCATAAAAGCCGGTACGGTCTTTGTCGTGCACCGGGCCTAACCATAAAGTTGATACAGGGGCTATCCGATAGTGCTAAAACTGTTCATGTACTGCTAATACCATAGCAGCTCAGTATAGTTTGAGTAGCCTCTAACCGCAAATGTCTAACCATGCTGGATTTAAAATAAGTAAGTTAATGATCATGATCAAGCCTACCCTCTAAAGCGAGTTTTTGAAGTAAAGTGAGCTAAACTTATCAAAATTGTAGACTATTTATTTATTATTATTTCTTAGGTAAACAATCAGTAGATACTTATATTCTAATTGATAATTTAAAACGACAACTGTTTCTAGGGTCCAATAAACAGGTTTCTCATAGTGAGACTATTGGAGACAATTTTTTTTTAACAAATTACAATTAAAACAGAAAAACAAAAAGTACAATAAAAAAAAAAACACCTAGGGAACCTGGGGAGTCTCCTCGAAACCGCATTTTGACAAAATGTAAGCAGCAATTCTTGGTGGTTTTGAGCAAACAGATCTAGTTTGGGGACGTTAACCAGGCCATTGAACGTAATTAATGCTCGTCTAAAGAAAGTGTTTTGGGATCTGTGTTTGGCTAAGTACGCCATAGAAGTAAAGATTAATAAAATTTTAGAACAAAGTGAGTACAGTTTGGCTATTTTCGCCTTATAAGATGAAATTGATTTTGGAACCAAGTGAGTTCATTTTGGCAATGTACGCCTTAGAAGATGAAATTGATTTTGAAACCAAGTGAGTTCAGTTTGACTATGTACGCCATAAAAGTTGAAATTGATTTTGAAACCAAGTGAGTTCAGTTTGGCTATGTACGCCTTAAAAGATGAAATTGATTTTGAAACCAAGTGATTTCAGTTTGACTATGTTCGCCATAAAAGTCGAAATTGATTTTGAAACCAAGTGAGTTCAGTTTGACTATGTACGCCTAGAAGTTGAAATTAATTAACCATGCGAGATCTGTTTGGTCAAAGTAAAAAAGTTCAAAAAGTTCAAAAAGTTCAAAAGTTCAAAAAGTTCAAAAAGTTCAAAAAGTTCAAAAAGTTCAAAAAGTTCAAAAAGTTCAAAAAGTTCAAAAAGTTCAAAAAGTTCAAAAAGTTCAAAAAGTTCAAAAAGTTCAAAAAGTTCAAAAAGTTCAAAAAGTTCAAAAAGTTCAAAAAGTTCAAAAAGTTCAAAAAGTTCAAAAAGTTCAAAAAGTTCAAAAAGTTCAAAAAGTTCAAAAAGTTCAAAATGTTCAAAATGTTCAAAATGTTCAAAATGTTCAAAATGTTCAAACTGTTCAAAATGTTCAAAACGTTCAAAATGTTCAAAACGTTCAAAATGTTCAAAACGTTCAAAACGTTCAAAATGTTCAAAACGTTCAAAATGTTCAAAAAGTTCAATATGTTCTAAAAGTCTCAAAAGGCGCAAATGTTTCAAAAATTTTAAGTTAAGTAATTTAAAGTCGTGTAGAGTTGTTAAAAGTTAAAGATCGGTTTTTGGATTTGGATTATAAGTAAAGATTTTGGGTTAAGATTATATAAGTTTTTACAGTTTTAATGAAAGGACGATGAATTAATTATGAATTAAAAATGAATTAATGATGAATTAAAGATGAATAAATGATGAATAAATGATGAATTAAAGATGAATTAAAGATGAATAAAAGATGAATTACAGATGAATTTAAGATGAATCAAAGATGAATTAAAGATGAATTTAAGATGAATTTAAGATGAATTTAAGATGAATCTCAGATGAATCTAAGATGAATCTAAGATGAATTTAAGATGAATTTAAGATGAATTTAAGATGAATTTAAGATGAATTTAAGATGAATTTAAGATGAATTAAATATGAATTAAATATGAATTAAATATGAATTAAATATGAATTAAATATGAATTAAATATGAATTAAATATGAATAAAATATGAATAAAATATGAATTAAATATGAATTAAATATGAATAAAATATGAATTAAATATGAAATAAATATGAATTTAATATGAATTTAATATGAATTTAATATGAATTTAATATGAATTTAATATGAATTTAATATGAATTAAATATGAATTAAATATGAATTAAATATGAATTTAATATGAATTAAATATGAATTAAATATGAATTTAAGATAAAATAAATGTGAATTATTTATAAATAAAAGATCAGCGATGTTTAAAAGACTTACTACTTACTACTTACTAAAAAGATGAATTACAGTTTTAGGTGTTCAATTACAGTTTAACAGTTCAGTTTTACAACTGAATCACAGTTTTAATTAAAAATTGGACAAAGATTCTAATTGAAGTTAGTGCGTCGTAAACCTGAACCACTAGATTGTTTACTTACCGAAACAGTCACTGTCGAGAAGATGTTTGCATTTCAGCAAGAACAATGAGGAGATGACATTACTAGTACATGCCTGCAGTGCCATGGCAGGGCATGGCAAGGAGAAATTCAAGTTGATAAGTTCTTCGCTGTCAGATTTAATGATGGCGTTTCCATGCATTTACTGAGCTAAGTTAAACGTATCTTTTGTAGTATTTAAAGCGCAAGACTAAGTACAGAGAACTCGTCTAAATGCCGTGGATGTGCACATTTAGTGTTTTATATTTTTGGAATATATTGTTACTTTTTAATTATTTCACAATTGGAAATCCTATTCATTTCAAATAGATATAAAGCAGATGAATGATAATAGATTTATTCACAGTGTGCTTGCAGATCTGTAAATTTTATGACGAGTTTCAGATCCTTAAAACTCCAGGCAAAGTTAGTAGCGATGCACCGCAGAAGGTGCCACAGGACACAGCCGTGATGCACTGCACCAGCGGCCTGAGCCATGATGCGCCATGGAAGGCGCCGCACCAGTGGCCTGAGCCGTGATGCGCCATGGAGGGCGCCGCACCAGCGGCCTGAGTCGTGATGCGCCACGGAAGGCGCCGCATCAGTGGTCTGAGCCGTGATGCGCCACGGAAGGCACCACATCAGCAGCTTGAGCCATGACGCGCCTCTGAAGGTGCCGTAGTAACAGGCTGAGCCGCGAGTTACGTAGCAAGGAGAAGAATTATGTAGTTTATTACCACAATTTTATTTTGTTTTATATTTTATTTTATTTGTTTATTAGGTACACAAAACAGAGTACAATTGATAATTTACAGGCATAAATACTATTAAGTTATGAGCTAGACAGTACCCCAAAACATGCGTACACAGAATGCATAGAACAGGAAAGTTAGTAAATAGCGTGTAACCAGGCTTAACTAGTAGTAGGTGATTAAGTTAACATTTACTTGGAACTTTGGTGTACTCATACAATTATTTTATTACAGTAACTGCCCACACTTCGAGTTAAGACTCGAAGAGAGTGCAGAATTAATTAAATAACTAATTTGAGTTTTCGGCACACTCTAATGAAAGAGTGGCCAAAGATGCATTCTTGAATTTATTTAGATTATTGTTAAAGATATGAATTTTATCACTGTATTTAATCAATAAATCGTTAGATAGGCGACACATTCTGACAACGGGGTTATAATAAGAGGCGTTGTTTGAATGGACTTGTAAGGCGAAAGTGTTCTGAAAAAGTTGCCGAGGTCTAGGTTTTATATTTAGATTAATAAGATAAAGTAAGCAAGGAGAGTCGATATGCGAGTGGGTAATTTTGAAATGATACAGTAGATCATGATATTTGCGACGATATTTTCTAATAACATTAAATGAAAATGATGGAGCTTTGCAGTATAGTTAGGCAATTTCCTATTAAGACCACATCTGTAACTTAAAATATTCAGAAACTTTTTCTGGACCCTCTCAATCCGGTCAACGTGAATATTTTAGTAGGGAGACCAAATTACTATTTTACTTTTAAAAACAATTAACTGTTTGACTGTATTTTTAACCATGGAGATGTCTTCCTATCACAATCGGAGTATAATTTATGCTATAGGAGTATTTAATTTAAATAACATTTTACCCGAATGCATTGTTTATGGCTGGGATGCGAAGACTTTTCTGATACAAAACTGTTATATTATCTTAGAAATTTAATTTAGTTAAATTTTTTTTTGCATACAGGCTTTGAATATGGTAAACGGGATATATAACTGTAATTATTTTTAGATAGAATTATATTTTTAATATCTGTTTATTCTTAGAAATGACTAAGATTTATTTGGGTGTCTTCGTATCTTCTACTTAATAATTTCATTTTGTTTACAAGTTTTATATTGTAATTTTGGATTTGTTTTAATTTGTTCTTATTAGTTGTCTGAATTTTGGTAGTCATTCAAGTTTCAAGTTTTGTTTAGTCATACATATACATAGTTATCATGTTATCATTATGCTCTTAGCATGTGCTTCCAGAGTAAGCACACTGTCGGATGGCCGAATTTGATAGACCTTAGATTTTTTTTAGATTGTATTTGTATGGTCATCCTTTCTCATTAAGTATTTGTGTTTTAATTCAAGTTTTGTTTTTAGACATTCAATTTTTTTTTTTGGATAGTGTTTGAATGGTCATCTTTTCTCATTATTTGTTTTGAATTCAGGCTTTGTTTATTAAGTTTTCATATTATTATATTGTGCACTTAGCATGTGCTTCCAGAGTAAGCACAGTGTCGGATGGCCGAATGTGATGAATTTCAATAATAGTTCTAATTTTAATGGTTTAATAGAAATTACTATTATGATATTTGATGACACTTGTCTTATTTGTTTGTGAAATTGTCTGTCAACTTCATAGAAATGCCGTTGGCAACACTGACTGACTCCCTCCCTCCTTGACGTTGGTTGGTAAAGTAGTGGGGATAGACGGTTGGCGATGGCAGGGAGCGAAGGATTGGGGTCAGTTGGTCGTTGGTACGAGTTCGGAATACAACTTAAAAGTGTAGTCTTTATGTATAGTTTGAGAAATATTAAAGTGTAACGTGGAGTAATTATTACAGCCTATTTTACGAAAAGAAGTGAGTTTTATTAAACTATCGAACACTACTTTTTTGTATAACCTGATAGAAGCCCAATAAAAATATGATCGATACATACATGCACATGATTGTAACATGTCTACATGTCTAAAAAGAAATAAAGATTATGATTATGATAATTTGTAAATTACTTAGAATAGCAATAATATTAACACCCAGACTGGGAACAAACTTCTACGTTAACTACACAAATATTTTTCACCGTGTGGATCGACTTCACAACCTACGCCGCAGAAGGCAGAGCTATACTAACAACTGAGCTTTGAGGCCAGTTCAACTAACTATATTTTTACGCTTGAACTGAGAGGCAGCCATCCTTAGGAAGGTGGATAGGGCCAGCCCTACGTCAGGCAGCAGAGACAACGCTGCAAAATCCGGCAATTTGCTTTGAGCGTAATATTTGAAGTTCCCGGCATTGGCGACATTCTCGCGCGCGGAATGCGAGACAAGCGGGGGGGACCGGCGCGCGCGGGGGGCGGGGGGGGGGGGGGGGCGGCTGGAAGGAACAACTCGTACACGATGGAACGAGCTCCATTTTGGCCGTGGTTTTATTAAATTTTAACACGAAGGCATTTTTGGGTTGAACGAGAGGCGGTAACAGTTATAGCCTTGTGTAGCCTTGCCTTATTTAAATTCTGTAGCGGGCGCGGCTAATAATGTTTTTTTGTGGTTCTAGGACGAGTCTACTGTTTAAGATGATTACTTTGACGAATACTCTCGCTGATTAAAACAACTACAATCAGAAAAAAAAACCCTACACCTAATATAATTATAATATATTTGCGACAGGACCAACAACATGCGTGAAAAAAAAATACGGGTTGCACTCCGGGAGTGCCGGCAGAAGTGAAAACTTGATTATTAACGTAGGAACCCTAAAAGTTGTTTATTTTATCAAGTTCCTCAATGTAGTAAAACCCCAATCAAAGTCCTAAGGAACCCTAAAAATTTTAGCATTATCAAGCTCCTAAGTGTAGTTGAAATTCCAATCAAAGTGCTAAGGAACCCTAAAATTGTTTACATAATCAAGGTCCTAAGTGTAGTTGAAAGTCCAATTAAAGGCCTAAGGAACCCTAAAAGTTGTTTATTTTATCAAGTTCCTCAATGTAGTAAAACCCCAATCAAAGTCCTAAGGAACCCTAAAAATTTTAGCATTATCAAGCTCCTAAGTGTAGTTGAAATTCCAATCAAAGTCCTAAGGAACCCTAAAAATGTTAACATTATCAAGCTCCTAAGTGTAGTTGAAACTCCAATCAAAGTCCTAAGGAACCCTAAAAGTTGACCACTTAATCAAATTCCTCAATGTAGTAAAACCCCAATCAAAGTCCTAAGGAACCCTAAAAATTTTAACATTATCAAGCTTCTAAGTGTAGTTGAAACTCCAATCAAAGTCCTAAGGAACCCTAAAAGTCGACCATTTAATCAAATTCCTCAATATAGTATAACCCCAATCAAAACCCTATACGGAACCCTAAATTTTACGTAAAGCCAAATCCTCAACGGGTCGGAACCGCTAGAAGGGACCTTGTCGCGCGACCTACAAGTAGGTCCTAAATGAAGTAAAACGGCAGACATAGGAGGAGGGGGTTCTGGGGGGCTAAGGGGGGTCACAGCACGGCTCGCTTCGCTCGCCGCGCTGTTCCCCGTGGTCGCGTGGCGGCTCGCTTCGCTCGCCGCGACGCTCCCCCCGGGTTCAGGAAGAGGGGGTTCTGGGGGGCTTAGGGGGGTAACAGCACGGCTCGCTTCACTCGCCACGCTGTTCCCCGTGGTCACGTGGCGGCTCGCTTCGCTCGCCGCGACGCTCCCCCCGGGTTCAGGAGGAGGGGGTTCTGGGGGGCTTGGGGGGAGTCACAGCACGGCTCGCTTCGCTCGCCGCGCTGTTACCATGGTCGCATGGCGGCTCGCTTCGCTCGCCGCAATGCTCCACTCGAAAAATAAATACAGTAGATCTATAAAATCATGTACCAATGACCACTACTACCTGCCGCGGGCGGCCGCTAGTTCATAAAATCTATAATAGGTATGTACCTATACCTACTACAGTCACGAAAAACGCCTTGGTATGCTTGCTACTAACTATTATCTATTCTGTGACGTTACCGTGTCATAGTAACTACTAGCGTATCTGTAGCGTCGCTTTTTCGATTTTTATTATGAACTCTACTTTGTAGTCTTAGGGTACATTTCTGCAAAAAATCCGTCCTACGCTTTTTCGATCAGGGTCACGTGATCCTGACGCGAGTTTAAGATTTTATCCCCATTCAGAAAGTGCTCAACGCCGCTAAAGAAGTTTTCACTTCAAAAACTTGCATAATATACACGCTTGTCGCTGACTGATCGTGAGTTACGTAATCAGTTATCAGGTAAGTACTTCCGCCATCTCGAACGAATGCCCAAGAGTGCATCGAGTGGTGATCGTAAACCCAAGTAGTGTTGAGATAGAAGGGAGGGGGACGTGACAGAACAGAGGGGGTGGGAGGTGCATCTAAGGGATTACAAGTGCGGGTTCAGGACTTATCGGCACGTTATTAAATGCACAGCGCCATCTGTAGCGTTCGAGCTGCTTCATGTTGTACAGTCGGCTGCACTAGAATGGATATGTCGCAGCCAAATAGTCTAATCTGTCGTTTCATTAAACACCATCACCACCATCCACTAACACCACCATCTTACTAACTGCCTGATTGATAGCTGAACGTTAAACTAATTAAGCACTAATTAAGCTTATAGCTGCAGTCAACCTGAACAAAACTTGTCCTAAAAAATACAGTAGGTCGATAAGTTTTTCTAAGCCGTGGATTTAACTATTTGGCTGCGACATGATAGACAACTTGTAACTTTCAGGATAATGACAATGAGATGAACAGCTCAGCTGTATAGATGGTGTATATTTTGTATCCTCGGACCGTAGAGGGCAGTGACTGACAATGGCAACGCTAGGTTCGATGCGCGATTTGGCGCTACTCCAACGGTGAAACAACATCCCTCCTCGCTATAGTTCGGCTGCACTGAAATATTATGAAGCTTTTTCAGTAAATTTGCGCTAAATTTTGGATATTCTTATGGAATCGTGGTTAAATTCATATTTACATAACCAAAACAAACATTGTTGATAACGTAGGTGTTTGTTCAGTTCACTCACAAAAATGCACTGTCTGCTCGTAAATCATGTTTCTTTTTCACATAAAAAAGTTTAATCTTGTTCTGGTTATTAGAAAATTCTATCAGTAGTAGGTATTAGTCGTGAAGAAGCTTCGAAGAGGCTTGTCCGGTAATCTTGCTTTATTACAGAAGGAGTCGGCGGGGCTTCATTATCCGATACGGGGCCGCCGTACCTGAAGCAACGACACGGATCATATTATTAGAAAGATTAGTTTAGTTTAGCAAATTCATGCTATCCTATTGTGAAGTAATTCTTGTAAAATCACTAAATCTTGCAAAATCACAATCTTTGGCCAGTGTTTAAACGTGCTCAAAATCAAAATCAAAGCAAACACCGCCAATTTATTTAAAATAAAAAAAAAGGCTGGAACTCAAGATTTCACAAGCGCACTTAACAATTGTAGTGTTATAATTGTAGAATAGGTAGGTAGTAGGTACCGATGTAGAGTTCAGATCGAGCTCTCGGACTTATTAAAGGAGTAAATCCGCCGTTAATGTCGGAATGGCGTTCTTGAAAGGGTATTAGGGGTCCGTTCACAAGTCTAATTTGACTCCTTGTTATAGAGCGGAGGGTTCTGTAGAGCGGAATTAGGGTAAGATGAATTTGCGAATTGTGAACGTGCCGAGAGCTAGCGAGTAATTGAATTCTACAAGTAGTTTGAATACAAAGCCTCGCACAAACTAACGCTTGACGACTTCACGCTGATATTTACTAAAGGACTGACACTCTTCATGACGTCACTCTTTGGTAGTCAAAGGTTTGAAGCATGTTGCTAAAAATTATAATAAATAAAGGACCGATGTACAGACCCACTGAAAACCCACGCTGTAGGGGCTTTTCCCTTTAGCAAATTGTTCTATGTTAATTTTCGGGGTTAACATTATTTTAGTAAAGAAAATGTAAATTTTCCATTCTATTTTAATTCTCGAGGTCTTTTAGGTGACAGATAAAACCTGGTCACCGCTGGAGGTAACTAAGATAGATCTAGACATGACATTAATCTAATTATAAAATATGCAGATCCATTATATGCGAGTAACCAGGTCTTCACGACCTGCGAGTACCACTCGTAAGCCTTGCGCGTCTTCTGGCGCCCCCTCGCGGAGACTAGGAACTCACTCTCCAGGTGTAATCATCTTTTAAGTGGGGCATGTATTGGAAGAGCTATGAAGCTTTTAACAATACTTAAAAAATATTCACACACAGGGGTATTTTTTATGAAACATTAGTGAAATTTAAGCGTTTTGTGAAATAAAAACAGATGGTCCACTTGATGTAAAGCAGGTGGCATCAGATATGTCAATTTTCATATTTTTATATTGAACTTGTTAAATAATACCTAATAACTAGCAAAATGATGTTATATTACAAATGAGCCAGAAAGTGCGGTCAACTTCAAGGTCTGTTCATAAATTGTTTAGTCTCATTCAAATTCATGAATAATTTCCTTCAAACAAATATTCAATTTTGTAGGTCTTGTTATGATGGTAACTATTAGTTTCTGAGTATTACAATTAGAGTGACGTCATCGCGGACCAACTGGAGGAATTTAATTAAATTGAAACAACTGTGTGTTGACGAGGCCGGACCGACTCATTGATACGGCCCTCGCCACAGACTGTATAGCACTGCCCCACTGCTCACTATCACTTCTAAACTAAACTATTCGATAAATAAACCTGTGCTTGGCCGCGTGGAGCTGGCACCTAGACTCATCTAGCTTTAAAGGACGTTTTAAAGTTGTCATTGTGTTACAACTGAAAAAACACTTTTTGACTTTGACTTTGAATACATCAGTCATGAATACATCAGAATGGGAATTCTGATGTATTCCGACCCATTCTAGAAATAAGTTTTACTTTCTTTTGGTTTCTGATCTTAATTTTTTGACGTGATAACGTCTTATAAATCGATGGAGCCGGCTGCACGCACGAAAAAACATGACTCATGCGTCGTTACGTCGTTTCGTCGTTCCATTTACCTGAGCCCGAGCCCGAGTAAGGGTAAATGAGGGTAAGGGTAAGGGTTCGGTCGGGTTCCGGGTCCGGGTCCGAGAGTTCGAGTCCGAGTCCGAGTCCGAGTCCGAGTTCGCGAGTCCGCGAGTATTTTCTTATGACGTTATCACGTTCAACTATCGTCAGTAAACCGACTTTACAGACAACCGATTTTTTTTAAATAAAAATTAAGGTTTTTATTTTTTTATTTTTTACAATACCTACTTGAATTAACTGAGTCATCAAACCAAGCATGAAATTTACATTTGAGTCTCTGAGATCTTACAAATTAAATATACAACTAATCATAGCAATGATAATAAGTGACTTTCAAATACATTTCAACCGTGTAAATCACTCTAAATCTAATTTTCATTAAATTATTTGGACTAAAATGATTTTAATATTGTTGGCTTCTCTCTACGTGGCAATTAACAAAATGTTTGCACCGACATGATAAATTCAGCTGTGTCAGCACATACGACACTCGCTATACGTACATTCTCGTGAAGTCGACAATTTCCTGTGCGACTTGGCGAGTGAGCACCGCGTGACGTCACGCCACGTCACGCCACTCGCGAGACGAAGAGTAATGGGCACGGGCTGCCCAGTGCCCAGTGCCCAGCCTCACTGACACACTGACATTTCTAAACATGGATGGGATGATATTTCAACAAATGAGAGGCCAACAATCAAAATCAAACGGTATTTAGGTATGCAGTAGAATCACATATGGATCACTTTAGCTCTAAAGCGTCTCAAGTGATCATTGTGATACAACTGAATAAAAAAATTTGGAATTTTAATTTGACTTAAAAACGTCTTACAAACTAAGTAAAGCTAGGCGTTAGTTCCTTGCGACCAAAAGCTAGGCTAACAGGCAGGAAATTCACGGCTTGATTTATAGCGTTTTGTTCTATTTTTGAATTCACTCAACAAACCTAACACTTGCGTTCCACACTATTATCACACTAAAATTTGCCAAAAAAAAAATGGCAGCTTTATCGCTGTTACTGTCATCATAATTGTTTTATTATATTCACAAAAATACAAAACATGATCATGATAAAAAAGATGGCAAATACTTTGGTTATTAGATACCTCTTAAATACTTGACAAGGTATTCGCCGACCTTTCTGGAAAACAAGCATGTCTGTTCCCATAGGGGTCTTGGGATCGGCCTGCACCTTACATTTAATTTGCTCAGTTCACTCTTTTCCGCGAATAAAAAGTAAAAACAAAAGCTAAATTTAGAATAACAAAAGGTCGATTAAGAACCTTGAAGAGTAAATACTAGATTTGCTCACAAAAATCTGTAGAATCCAATTAAACGCGTATTCAAGAAGAAAATTCGGGGATTTATTATTTATGGAACTTGAGCGTTTCCAATAATTGTTGTCAACTGCCGCTTCAGAGAAATCCGGAGAATTTAATTCCTCTCGAGGGCAAACGATTTATATTATACGAAGGTTACTTCGTATTCCTATTGTTTAGGCAGATTAATTATGTATTATAATACACAACGTCATATTTATAGGTTTTGAAATAAATAATCTGAATCGAGTTGCTTAATACTAGCTTTAAAAAATATTTAATAAGTGTGGCATCAGAAATACATCTAAAATCCGTTGAGGAGTTGTGCAAAACCTTTGTTACTCAAATCAAAAATAAAGCAATGCTAACTAGGGTACGTACACTGTTCTCTTGCTAATTTTATCAGTGGGCTATGACCTAAAGTAGCTAGGCTTACTCTGAATTGTAATTTAAAGCATATTAACATATTAACTTTTATATGCACCATAATAAAATCATTGCTGTTACAAAAAATATCCAAAAAAACTTCCAGCAGTAACGTCGACATCAGGTATACTTAATTACGCAAAACATGTCAATCTGTTACCATCATAAACATTAAACACTCAAAAACCTGTGCTCTAATTTCATTTCTCAAAACTCTGCCCTGACGCGTCTTTTGTGATTTAACTGACTGATTTATAAATTAAGCGTTTAGCGCCTCTTTTGTTTATAAATACTTAACTTCAGTCAGGAGAGATTACATCGAGATTTTGATGCCTTCCGAGATTTTATCAAGTTTGCGCAAATTGTTCTCTATAAGGTGTTTTAAAATTCATAAGCCTTTATAATTAACCAACTTTTTTTCATTCATTTATCTTATGTGTTCACAATATTTATTTAGGTAGCCTATGTTCATGGCTTTTTTGGAAATAATGAATGAAACTGAAATGAAACTATTTAAACATTGAAAAAAAAACATTATCTTTTTCATTCATTTATCTTAAATCTAAAAAAACATTATTTCCAAAAAAGCCATGAACATAGGCTACCTAAATAAATATTGTGAACAATCCACACCACACTATCTAGCCCTAAATATAAAATCCAGACAAAGAACAAACATAATTTTTTCAGCACACAAATATTTGTTCTCAGTGGGCATTAAACCTATTAGGCGCTTAGTTCTCTCTCTCTCTCTCTCTCTTGAGCTGGTGACGCGATTCCATAGTAAGAATATATAAAAATATTTATATCTAGAAATCAAGTTCAAGTTCAATAAAATTTATTTATTATTATATTTTGATACATTTTGTACACTCGGAAAAGTCACATTATACAAATTCAGATCAAATACACAAATATAATTGCATAAGTAATTATACTTTAATACCATAGTTTGCTTTAAAACATAATAAGAAATACCATAATCACGCCTGCTAATAACTAGCCGGAGTAACCTAGCTGATTAGTTTAAGCTATCTCGCTGAACTTCTCAACAATCAACGCAGCGAGTTCTCAACTAATTAATATTATAAACACTCCGTTATCCAACTTAGGGATTTGATTACGTCTAGGTCTGGGGTCGGCACAGTAGGGATGTTTAAGATTATTATGGCTAAATATTAGTAAGCGTCAACAGCCTCTCTACCTCTCTGTGACTCTCTCTGAACTTGATACTGCCTGATACAATGAATACCATGCATTATGCAGAATAATAAAGTTGCAATAAGAGCGAGCAGGTCAAACTATACAGACAACAGTTAAAGAGCTGCCTCCAGCGCGCTGTGAACTTATGAGGCTTGGCCCGAGTCATAGGCTGACGCGCTGCTCAGAAGCGCCAGCGTCTAAGCTCTTATTATTCATATCACTATTTGATCACTTTCTACGTTTTATAATAAGCACGAAAATGTAGATGTTTCAATAATTTAGCAGTGTTTGCTAAAATGATTTGAATAAATTTACAAATAAACAGATACCATACCACGTACGTGACAATGTACATTCAGTTTGTAGGTGATGTGTCTAAGCTACAGATAATATATCGATTAGTTCGACTAGTTTCTGATTGCTGCCGTAAACACATCATATTGAGATTGAATGTTGTTTTATGCGTGAATAAAGCGGACAATGTTCCTGAAGCTCAGCTGACGGCATGGTCGCTCCCGCTATCGGCTATCACTCGAGCCACTCTCTCTCTCTCTGTATGACACCTCTATTAGTGCAAGAACTCCGGTTAGTGGTCCGACGTCACGTACCCCATGTTTACCGTAACGGCATCATTAACATGCCTCTACCAGGTCTTTGAGCAGTTATTAACTTGTTACCGATGTGTCATAGTGGCAGAACTTACATAGCAACTACAAACTACGAAACTACTGAAGTGACAGCACCCTTGGAGTTGTTGGTGTCTAGGGCGACGGTGACAGCTTACCATAAGGTGGTCAATAAACTTTTTTGACATAAAAACTAAACAAGAACGAATCACAAAGATTTAAATTCTATTTTTAAATTAAATTACAATATTAATAACATACAACCTTCCAGGATATTTCAATAAATTTTAAAATCCGAGTAGCTAACATTACTTCAAATGACGTTTGCGTGGGTTTTTCAAACAAGCAAGTTGCTCAGCTTATTGTAAATACTGGCACAGTTTAATTAATTTTATAAGGGCCATGTAGAGTTGCCGCCGTATGTCAGGCGTGTTTCGCTCAGTGGATGTTTTCAGGAATGTTTGTATGAAATTGTACCGTCTCGTGTTGTTTTAGAGTGAAGGTAATTTTAGCTTTTGTAATTAAAGGAAATTGCTGTACTTGTATAACGTCATACACTATTCTACAACATTAATTTGAATGTGAGTAGAATAACAATAGAAACAACTTCCAGAGCAGGTAACAAAAAGAGTTAACATTGCGATCCAATAATGAAGTCTAGTTTCGGGGGTTTTAAACTCACGGACAAAAAAACATTACTTTAGTACATTTCATTTTCATGATCGCCATCGTATATTGACTAGATGTGCGCAAAACTTTAATGTATTTGATATCGACCCAATTTATAGTGAAGAGCGTCGCGGATAGGAGGTTAGGTATAGTAATAAACACTATAACAGAAAATGCGCGAATAGAAGCGTCGTCGTCGTGCGTCCGGAGCCGCGAGCGGAGCCCTGGCGCGAGCATTATGCAGATGAGCCGCAACTTGCTCCATAAATCATGTTAAGCGGCGCCGCTTTAAATAATTATTGTCGGTTTTCATTAGAGAGCTCTCCGCCACGGGAGCCCGCGCCAGCCTCGACGACAGAGATACCAACGGGTTTCGTCTGGAAACCAGCGTTGTGTTCCATCTCTGGATGGTTCGCAGCATCGAGCTGAGACGAGGCCTGTTTGTCGCACCCGTCACATGGAGGACCATTCTCTACACTTTTTTTAGTTCCATTTTATTTTTGCTTTCTGTTTTTGTTACTGATATGTGAGTTCCTTATTTTTAGTACCTACATAAAATTATGTTCTCCATTGGAGATGTGACAAATAAACGTTTTTTCTTTCTTTTCTACTGCTTGTGGGCAGCATCTACTGACTCCCTGATGCACTGACGTACTTACTCGTCAAGACTACGCTAAAGTTAAACAAAAATATGAATGTAGCAGTAATATCACAATGACTTCATGGTTCATAAAATTCAAAACAGATTTTATTACATTTATAACACCAATGCCTATCTTGTTTTTTAGTAGTTCTTCATTTGAGCAAGGGTTTCTTCCAACCTGCAGGACTTAAAAAATAGAGCAAGAAGGGGCATGTTCTACTGCTTTGAATGTCTCTGGCCATTTGTCATTGTATAAAGTGACACTATCAAAGTGATCGGCTATTACCATCTCCGCCGTTCCACAATGCTCCGCAATATAAAGGCAGCCGTCCGCCCTAGCGCCTGCTCAGCTTCTACGTTGAGTGCCTCTAATTGCTCCACAAGAGCACTCGTCGCCATGACTGTGTTCCAGTCTTTGCAGGCGAGAATTTAAATAATATTAGACGCCGTTTCAAATGGCAGAGCTGACTTTGTACTTTACATTTGCTTCGTAAGCAACTGTACGCGGACAGAACGCTGCGGTGGCGCTAATGCTGTTCTATTAGATGGAACGACAATATTTTGTGAAATTGATGAATGGAAAGGGCTTGAAGACTATGCTTATTTTTGGCTGACGATGTTTGAAAAGTGTTAGAGAAACTACGGCCTCTTTTGGCGGCTAGGACATGAAGTGCTTCGGCTGGCACGTTGAGATTCTGTCAATCACAAAAATACCTTTAAGCTTACTTTATTACATCCACAGCGAGACTTTAAAATAAATCTAAAACAATCCACACATTTTGTTTACATCGCAGAACGCTACACTTACGGCCTGAAATTAAAATTCTAAAATCATTTTTATTTTCACATCGTGCCTCCTAAAAATCATCCATACTCCGTTCGAATAAGGTTGAATTCAGCTCAAAGGGGTAATTATTTGTTTGTACCCGCGTTTCGGACGGCGTCACTCATTACACGTCTCGCTTGCACTAATTGCTTTCCGCCTACCCTCGCGTCACGCTCCTCTGAACAATATCCACGATACAGACTTGCAGATACATCTACCGACCAGCTAGATATTATACTCAGCTAGGTATTACGTGCCTACGTATAAAATAGGCAGAGGTAAAACTGTGCGTTGGTGGGGATGAAAGATAAAGTAACACAATAAAACAAAGTACATTATTTCTATCGGAAATGGCTTCCATCGTGATGTTTAGTAAAAGTAATTATCGAATACATACGTATCTATGGTAAATGCGTGAAACAATGATAATAAATATGTAGAAGCCAACTACTACGGGAAGTTGTTTGAAAGGTTTATAATGAACACTCTGCAAACAATAGCGAACAATACACACGGAGCCAGTTCATTGAACCGTGAATATGAATGGCAGTCAAAATATATTAAAAATACAGTTCATAAATTGAAAATTTGAAAGCCCTGTTTTTAAAAGGTATATGCAACATATTCATGGCTTAGTGCCAGTTGTACCATTGATTTGTACTATTGAGTACAAATGACAAGTACAAGGTACAAGTGACACAAATTATTGTGAGGTCGAGAAACTAGTTTGTACAACTATTACAAAATTTGGGTACTTGCCTCTTAACCTCTTCCTCTTCCTTTGACATATTTGATCATTTTATATCTATACGCAAAATCTTCAGTAAATAACTATTTACTAAATTTTTACGAGATACTTGCCGTGCCTGAGTTTAACACCGTCCAAATATTTTGAATCTCATTTTCAATTCTTGTACCTAAAGTTTATAGTGTTTACAACATTTACGTTCACAGTGTGCAAAAACAAAGTAGGTTATGTCTATTATAATACGAGGAAAGCGAACCACGTCCCATTCGGCCTCGTGCGTTATTCAGATGTCAATGGCATCAATGATGCAGGGCCCCTTCTCGAGTGGGACGGAATGATAATTTTTTAATACAGTTGCTCAAAAAGTGGCGTATTGCAGGGACGTATAGCGTTCGG
Organism: Thera obeliscata; assembly: GCA_947578465.1. Lineage (NCBI taxonomy): Eukaryota > Metazoa > Arthropoda > Insecta > Lepidoptera > Geometridae > Thera > Thera obeliscata. The sequence continues at coordinate 295,941 of OX387916.1, forward strand.
GATGTGAGCTATTACACACGCGTGCTTTTTTTTTACCTTTCCCGCACTAGTGCTTTTTCTTTCCCAACTGTCAAAATAATGTCTAAAAAGAAAAACCAACCATGAAGTTTTTACTAAAAAAATTAATCGAAGATTTTATGATTCATGCAAATACGTATTATTTCTAAAAAGAAGCTACTAATTTGTTTCATTAACAGATTTAATGATTTGATTGAATGAATTATGTTAGGTTTCATTTCATTTCATCTCATTAAATTTCATTTTCAATTCATATCAATAAAAAAATCTACTGAAGACTTGGCTGTATGGGTATAGTTCCCTTTGCCTTCCAGAATGGGTGAAGAAAAAAAAAAATCTCTGCTTATATTCTACGGTTGGCTCAATTATTGATATAAATTTCACTTAGAGAAAAATTACGAAAGACGTAAATTTAAAAAAACCCAACTCAAGGGAAAAAACAAAACGTAAGACTAGGTGGTATGGTCTTGGTACTATAGCCTGCTTAGAAAGGAGCGAAAAGAAAAAAAAAATTCTACGGTTGGCGCCATTTTTCAGAAATTTTCTTTGCGAGTTTATTTGTTTGTTGCACAAAATGAGTAATTTCGACCCTAGTTTTTTTGAATGAACACCACCGGAACTCAGTATAATTGCACAAAATGTTTCGGAGAACATTTTACCGGAAAAGTCAAAAAGTCGCTACATGCATACATACGACGAACTTATTGCGTGGAAAGAAGAGAAAAAAGCAAATGGTATTTTATTATTTTATTAAATTGTTGCATTTTTTCGCAACTGTATTAAAAATAGTCGTTCAGTACACGTGCGGAACCGTCATTGCAACTTGTTCCGACTGTCAACCCTCGCCTTCGGCTCGGGTAGACATTTGTCGGAACTCTTTGCAATGACAGCCTTCCCGCACTTGTAATGAAATATACTATACTGTGGCTTCTTATTGTTTACTACGGATCCATCACATACACAACTCTTATGGAGCTTCGGTAGACGAATCCGACGGTACTTGTAGCTAGCGTGACGTCATCAATAGCGTTTATGTCTTTGAAACTGGAGTTATAGGATTTGGAAACAGGTGCCAAAGCCAAAGGTAGCTCGTTTGAATTGTTTAGACAAACTGGAAAACGTTGTCGATGTTCTAATTGTTTAGATTAAGATCATTTGTGGTAGTGATGTTTAAAAATGCTGTCAATTAAGTTTATTTCATACTAATAAATTGGCGAAATAATTATTTTAACGATAATTAAAATGACGGTAAATTAAACTGTAAACACTTGGGCTGGATTCACTCCACTCGTGTCGTATTAAAACTGTGAAGTGTTTTGTTTGGAATTAAAGTGATCTGCTGCTTGCGCACAATGGTGACGTCGGCGTCGGTCGGTGTGCCTGCGACTACAATACCTTATTACTAATAATGCTACACTATTCTTGTTTCCTACAAGTCTGGATAGTAAAACTTGAAGTTTAATTTAGATAAGGGTACGGTTCCATCTAATTAGCGTAGTTAAATGTAATTTTAAAAGAAGGCGTTTCAAAATAAACATCGAACGATGTACCAAGTTTTCTTATCAACAACGTTTAAAATGTTGTTAATAGTTCTTTAATCGTCCCTTTCGTGTGGTGATCATTAAACTAAATTGATAATATTATTTCTAACTTAAATATCTAAATAACATTGTGAACTCCGGAAAACGCTTGCTTAGTCTACTTATCGCACGAAAATGAAGCGAACCTATCCTATATTTTGTTTGGTTGTTTTGTATACAGTATCACAAAATGTAAACTGTTGGATTTGGGAGAACGCATTTCTTGATAGTTTGGATGATAAAACGTACGCGTTTAATAGTACTGAAAAGTATCTCAACGAAACCGAGTTGTTGAGGTATTACGGCTACAATAACACCGAAGAGCATTACGCGATAACCGAAGACGGCTACATACTCAACATGGTGAGGATCCCGGCGACGGGGCCGGTGGCACTCCTCATCCACGGCTTCCTCGACTCCGCAGATGATTTTATCACCTCAGGACCGAATCGGTCTCTTTCCTCCTGCCTCGCGGCCGCGGGCTACGACGTGTGGCTCGGCAATTTACGAGGTAATAAATATTCAAAAAACCACGTTACGCTTTCTCCCAAGGAGCCGCAATTCTGGAACTTTACTTTCCACGAGATGGGTATCTATGACCTGCCAGCGATGATCAACTTAACGCTTGAGAAGACGAACAGAAGTCAGGTGACGTACATAGGACACTCGCAGGGCACCACAGCGTTCTTCGTCATGTCTTCTCTACTGCCTGGATATAGTAAGAAGGTGATTAACACGATGATATCTCTCGCGACGATAGCTTTCGCAGGTCATGCAAGGAGCCCTGTGATACGGGTCGCGGCACCCATGAGAGGTATACAGTTGGCTGTGTATCACTCACTTGGAATTTACGAATATATGCCGAGCGACAATTACACGCGCTTCATATTCCAAGACTTGTGCAGCACCAGCAAGCTTTCTTTGTTAATGTGCGAGACGTATCTGTTCACGACGTTAGGGTTCGACTACGGCCAGATCCCTCGGCAGGCACCTGTGCAGCTCGCACACTTCCCGTCTGGCACCAGCATCAAGGACTTGGTGCATTTGGAACAGCTGTTTGCCACCGGGGAATTTAGACAGTTCGATCACGGCACAGATGGGAATCTGAGAGCGTATGGAACCAAAACGCCTCCATCGTACCCCGTGCAGAATATATCTACGCCGATAGCTGTCATGTACGCCTTGAACGACTGGCTCTCGGATCCAAGAGACGTGGAAACTTTTGTAGAGAAGGTGCATGTTTTTGAAGTGTATAAAGTTCCATACGAGAGATGGAACCACATGGACTACTTGTGGGGGAAGCAAGCGAAAGAATTAGTTTACGATAAGATATTAGCAATTATTAAACCATTTAATAAGAACAGTTAATGTCCTCTTACAGATTATGTGTCCGTACGAGGAAATTAACATCAGGTGGACCATATGCTGTGATTCCATCAGCAAGTTGTTTAAAAAATAAAATTGATAAATAACTGGTGGGTGGTTTATGATTGTTTTATTGTGTTTTTTAGATTAGCAGGATATTGTTTACGATTTATCCGCAATATAAATTAGTGAAGCACCCATAGTTTTACCATCTTCACAAGAATACAGTAGGCCTACCATGAGCTGTGTCTGGCTCTGTCTCTGGCTCTGGTTTTGAGTCTGTGTGAGTGCTCAGCAGTGCATTATACTGTGTGTGTGACGTTTTGACGTAGGATTCATTTAGTCAAAACCCACACAGACTCATAACCAGAACCAGAGACAGAGCCAGACACAGCTCATGGTAGGCCTACCAGTTATCTGCTTTAAAACTATTTACACAAAATAATGTGATCTTGCATTTTATTTGTAACTTTACACATTCGATTCTCTAGAAAGTCAGCAAGTGGACAAGAAAATATTAGAAGCTAAAAGTTAAAACGACGATTGTACAATTTCATGAATTAGGACGCGCTTCCGTTGTGTTTTAGCGCCAGATTAATTGGTACCTATTTTTTTTAAACGAGTCTTGTTTCCATTTATATTTGACAAACAGTTCTTAGCCGCAATCTATACTTAGGTACACTCATATTATTATACTAATTTACACCAATAGTATAAAGATAGATTAATTAGTATATATCGAATAAACTCAATAAATACTGGACTGATGTTAATAAAGTGGGCTTATTTTATTGCAGCTTACATAAAATTTCATATTTAAATAGATATTTACTTATCTAAAAATCCTTGACATACGTATTGCGTACCTCCTTTTATTAAAGAGTTGTCTAAGTATCTATGTACTCAATACAAGTAAGCTAGCCCTCTCAATGCAGGCAACAACGACGAGTGACGCACAGGCCTAGCTGCACCCTCGTCAGGAGGCTTCATTACTCAACAGAGGAGTAACAACCCAAATCATTAAATTGAGTCGCTCCACGTGTCCCGGTAACGAACCTATGCGCTTTATTAATAGGGATGGGATCCGAATGTTCCTCCTCCCTTTTCACTAGTGCAGTTGCCCCGGCTTTACACAGAATAGGGATGGGATCAGAATGTTCCTCCTCTCTTTTCACTAGTGCAGCTGCCCCGACTTTGCACGGGTCACTATCACTCCCAACCCTATACTGCAAGCCCTATGAAGCAAGTATACCATTTCAATTTAACTTCACATACCTATGGGTTACTTCCACCAATATAGTAAAGTATAGTACGTATATTATGCACATTTTGTTGTGCCTTTTATTATAGTACACGTCAGCAGTATCTATGCTAGAATAACTTAATTTAAACCACACTTAACGAAGACGGGACGTAATACTATGACGCCACTATTTAAATTTGTGTATATTTGAAACAGTTTTAAACCCTAGGTATTGTATCTTTATTTAAGATCACATAATATTGTTGGCACCAAGCCCATCAGCTAAGGAGAAGTGCTAACATTTTATGTTGAAGTGACGGCAAAACACACAAGCCAACAGTGGCGAGGTACCTCAGAAGACTTCACTGAAATACGTGCCATATCTCGAGAGCTCTACCAACAGCCCATCTTCAAGACTCGCCGTTTCCCTTTCCAACAATATATTTCTGATGAAAATAATTATGCAATACAGTATTTATTGAAAATACTAGTTTCATCAGAAAGTTTTCTCTTTGGATAAGAATAATTATGATACAAAAATAAGTTGAAAAGTTATTTAAATTTTTTTTGAAATTTGACACGAGCGTGTGTACTTTTAGGTGATGTCAGAAAAGACTCAAACCATTCTAGGAACCATTATTGGCTTCTCCTCCGTCCATCGGCTTCGAGGCGCCATGAAGATGGTTCTGCTAGGTTAAAGCACGTGAAGGTGCTTGTGCTTACCTTTGCGAATGGCTTTGAGTGTTAACGTGGTAGAATACAAATTATAGAAATCGGTTTAGAGAATTTATTGTCTTAAGAAATAATTACATTTCACTTAAAATTTATATATTAATTAACTTTGAAATGCGTAGAAGAACCAAAAAAATATTCTAACAAATTAAAACCTTATTCCCACTGTGGAATGGCGATACTCGTACGGCAATAACAAACCAGAAGATGAAGCATACAAATAAGCTCACACTTGATCGACTGACAACAATGAATGTGAAGATCATCGGATTACTTTACAACAGTTCGTTTCATCACTAACTCGTGTTAGTTCCTCTACAGCAGAGAGATCTCTAAACTAGAGAGTGGAATGTGAAACGGAGGTCGGAGAGCCCTCCGATTCCGATTTGAATGTTTGTAGCGAGTCGAGAGGCTTTGTGTGAGGCTTTCACGCCACGTGCTTTTGACAAATAATATGTCTATTGCTTAGCGGCTTATGAAAAAATTATATTAACCGTGTGCTCAGTCTATCAGTATTCATACTTAAAAAAATCAAAAATATGTTGGTAGATATATTTCTCACACTAATAATCATTTATTTTTTCATCATGAAAAAATCGTTTGTATTTTAGCAGCGGCAAAATGCTTGCAATCATATTGTGAATGCCGCTAATGCACCGTCAAAGGCAAAATAATTTATTCATTCCATCGGTTTGTTCAGCAGCAGTGAGTGTAGGGGCCAGTTCTACGTGACGAAGCCTTGCGGTAACAGGCCTGATCCTCTCTATCTAAATACCTGTTTAGAAAAGCTAGCCTAGGGATACCAGACTGAGCCTATTTATTTATTGTACATAAACAGGTGTTGATAGCAAACAATGGTGGTTGTGCGCATGATACAGTATCAAGTTCAGTCGGTTATGAAAGCTAAAAGATTTAAATAGTTGGCTCGGCACCAACCGCTGCAGATTATATTCAAATAGCATGTCTGGACCGAACGCCGGCGATGAAGCCGATAACAAATGTATGCCTTATTCAATTACATCCTGCACAGACTGTGAAAAGGATTACTAGATGAATTATCAGTTATTTTCAAAGCTAAGACTAGTCCTAAGCCTTGCGCTTAGGACTAGGCTTAGCCTTCTGCGATGGCAATGATGATGGCGATCTGCACACACTGCCGCAATATTTGACAGCAATACACTGATCGCTATCGCAGACGATGTAGATATGCGCAAGGCTTTTAACTTATTTTTGTGTATGTTTATCTCTATTCTCTTATTTCGTCGCACTTACGGGTAAATAATAATTGACCTCTGGACATCTTAATATTTCTATCTGAAACCTATAATATTTACAGCATGTTATTTAAATGCAACACGAAACTCAAACTCAGTAAAATTTTATTCATTTAATTCCAAGAATCACTTTGAAACGTTTTAAAGCTAGGTGAGTCTTGGTGCCAGTTCCACGCGACCAAACCTAGAAGAACAGGTAGCAAAAGATGCATGTTTCAGTCAATAAAAAAACTGAAAATTTTCAAATCCTGTTATACTCGTAAGATTTTCGAATCCTTTTATACTCGTAAGATTTTCGTGTACCTTTATGATTTTATTAAAATTTTTGGAAAATATTGTGTAGTTTATAATTAACTAGATGCACCTCAGTAAATAGGTAGAGAGAACTTGTTCGGCATCGTCAAGTAAAGAGAACAGCTAAGCCGCTTTGTTCGTGTGGCGGCTGTCGATGCGCTGAGGCGATTATCTCCGATAGAACCAGGCGCCAGATGAATAACTTTCATCAGTTTCAGAAGATTATGCGCCGAGATGCAGCCGTAACACAGGGGTGGCTCCCATCTCAACAATAAACACTCAATTATTAAAAGCAATCCTTTGAATATCTGCCTTCACAGCTCAGTTGGTAGTAGCTCTGCCTTCTGCGCTGGAGGGCGTGGGTTCGATCCCCACCGAGAACAAATATTTGTGTGGTGAACACAGATGTTTGTTCTCTGTCTGGGTGTTATATTGTATTCTATGTATGTATTTACAAAAAAAAGTATTTAAATATTATATCAGTACCTGGTTCCCATAGTACAAGCTCTGCTTAGTTTGGGGCTAGATAGTGTTGTGTGTATTGTCCGCATTATTATTATTATTATTGTTTATTATCTTGTGTAGTCAGGGTTATTTAATGTTAACATTTAGCAACATTTATTGTAGACGAATGTAAACTGAAACTTCCATTCGGTAAATAAAAGCTTCTGATTTTTGAAGGGTTAACTTACGATCTGATCATCATGTTTTGAAATAGCGTGGGTAACGGAGTTTTGGAGTCACTCATCGTTATGATAACGATGAGTGACTCCAAAACTCCGTTACCCACGACAATATTTCAAATCTAGTGGTCGCTAAGACATTGTCTTAGCGACCACTAGATTTGAAATATTTCTGAGAGCTCTGAAGCTTGGATCCGGCTTCAAATTCAAAATTCAAATTCTGTTTATTAGAATCATTAGCTTAACATTACAGAATAATTTACTCGATGGTGAGGCATCCCTAAACGTGACGGAAGCTTCAAAGGCAGCGCGCGGAAGGAACTGGAACCATGGATAGCGCTGGTGATGTCGTACATAAGAACAACGAATCTTAACTGAAATATTCTCAACAAAATTAGAGTTATTTGAATTTCCAGCAGTAAAAATATGAATGCTGATGAATATTCTAGTTAGGTTGTACTTTTGCACAGTGTTAACCCTGTTGTGAACTAAGAAAAAGAAATCCTTCGTAACTGTAGGTTTAGCACTGGTCTGGCTCTGGTTTGAGTCTGTGTGAGTGCTCACCAGTGTATTATACTGTGTGCGTGACATCTCGACTTATCATTTATTTGACAGCCCTCACACAGACTCGAAACCAGAGCCAGAGACAGAGCCAGATTGAGAATGGCTAAATTGTATCAAATTCATCATTATAATCACAACCCGTTGTTAGTATTTCGTAGAGCAAATGGTCCACTCGCGAAAATAATAAGAAAACCAGCGTGATACAAATGTTTACCTCAAACAGCGAAAATTTAATAAAACATGAACAAAATGGTGGTTTCCGCTTTACGAGTGTAAATCACATTTATTTCATTAAAAGCGAGCCGACTGATCTACTTTCATTATCCTACTTTATTAAACAGAAGCCTCTCGTTTCGTAAATAAGTACTTATTAAAGATTTTTTTAAATTTATTTAGCCATCGTACTAGGGAGCGGAGCGACTGTCTGGCGCTGTCTCTGGCTCTGGTTTTGAGTCTGTGTTAGTGCTGACCAGTGTATTATACTGTGTGTGACGTTTCAACGTAGGATGTATTTAGTCAACACTCAGAGAGCCAGAGACAGAGCCAGACAGAGCTTGTGGTAGGCGTAGAGATGTAATTACCTTATTATAAGCACCATTAATCTCTGCTGTCTGGGCGTTATAGGTATTGATTTGATTTGATTTATTTATTTATTTTGTGAAACCAGAACTTACACTATTCATAGCAACTAGAATTCTAAATTACTAAATTTCTATGTAAGCCTGTGTATCACAAAACTGGACTCTGACTCAGCATAATGCTGGTTGGTTTGCAACCAACGCTGGTCTTCCGTCAGAGCCGGTTGGTGATGCCACGGACAATTTACCCACTAAGACCAAATTACAGGTACAAAAAAACTTTCTTAAAAAAAAAACTATGAAAAACTAACTATAACGAACAAAGAAATGACTAAGCTAAATACAAAATGTTTTGTGCACATACCAAACCAATATGAGAGAGGAACCAAATGCAAGTAAGTATATTCTACGTACTAGACTGAGACAGCCTGCTAGACATGCCTGTGATGATAGAATAATATTAAATTACACGCACTAAATGATACTAAATGATACTTGATGATACTTGTATCGTGTTTATGACTCTCTTGCTCTCTATTGCATTCTAAGTAAATACTTACAAAAAAGGTACGCCTAGATGTGCGCAGGGCAGACAACAGACAGGCAGACTCACTTTCTAATTTATATCGGTGTATATTGTAATGTAAGTACTCCAAACGCGGCACAAATTTATAGCAGCAATTATATTAAGGAAAGTTCGGTATACATGGCGCGACCAAACATTTATTAAAGACGTTTGTCTTAATTTCATTCCGCTAGCAACAACTGCTCAGAGTAGCGCTTTGTTCCAAGACTTTTGAAATTATCGCAGCGAGTTCTGCGTTCAGTAGCTTCGCTAAATTAATACACTTAATGTTAGTTATTGTTTAGGACTCGTTTTGTTCAGTTTATTATGCTGATATGAAGGAGTTTGCGGTAGGTATTTGAGTAACGGTATTTTCTTACGAACCATTACTGGCCTTACTGTTTTTGTTACTGCTATGTGAGTCCCTTAGCTTTAGCACTAAAATGTTCTCATTGGAGGTGTGGCAAATAAACGTTTTTTCTTTCTTTCTTTCTTACTAGTGGATACTGCTGTGGAATTTCTGCCATTACTGGTTAATACTGAGTTTTTAACATAAAAAGATGCGTCTATCACTAGACATCAAAAAGTATCATGCACTTATTGGGGAACTATACCTTCAATCAGGACACAGTGATGATTAGTTATTATAGAAATAAAGACGTTGTTATTTACCTCCCTGGATCAAATTCTAATTATTTCATTCACGAAGGGCACTTTGGCTTCTAAGCACATCAAAACAAACGGTACAAATGCGAAGAAACTGAAGTGATCTGACCGAGGTGTCAACGTCCCATGTTCCCCATTCAACAAAAGAAGTCAAAATCTTGAAAAATCCGGCTGAAAACTCGACTCGTGCAGTTTTGTACACCCTTCTCAACATAATTGTTCCACAAACCATTTCCTGAAACAGAACGAAAAGGCCTATGTCCACTGAAGTCGTACAGAATTGTCCTATATATTTGCGGTGTTATTGCTGCCGCCGCTTTTGTCTCTAAACATGCCTCGCTCTGGCTTTAACTTAACTTGTGTCTTAAATATTTGCTAAGATTGTGGTTCCTCTCACAACAGTTTTGTTTATTTCGGGGCCAGATGAAACTGTGGCAAATATTCAGCAGGCATTAGTGGACGTCAGGCTTAAGAGTACTCGAGTAAATCGCTGTGTTTCCATTGAGTGCGAGCTGCCCTTCGACCTCGAAATAGGTTTGTATAGGCGCGCGCGGTCGAGTGCCGCGACTGTTGCTAAATGGATTCAAGTTGTTGAGCTACACGGACCTAGATGGAAATCGTTTTCTTTGTCGCGGATTTTATTTAATTTTTTGAATGAATATTAGTACAGACTTATTTAGTTTTGTGAATCTGTGTAATTTATAACAGTAGTAGATATTTGCGATCATTTTGCAAATTTATAACTTAAATAACTTATAGCAAGATATTTATTATATTGTTGAGAATTCATACTTCTAAAAACTATTTTAGGACAGGCTATTAGGATAAAAAATCAGTTGTTTGTAAAGTCGGTTTACTGACGATAGTTGAACGTGGCAACGTCATCCAGCTGTCCACGCGGACGCATCGCTCACTCAAGTAGGAGAGAGACAGATGTCGAACGCTGCCGAAGGCGGAGGTTGTGCGTGCTCTTTGTCGCTCGCTCTCGCTTGCACTTCAAGCCTTAAATGGAACGCCTCAGAGCGGGGTAACGCCCCATGAGTCATGTTTTTTTGTGCGTGCAGCTGGCTCCATCGAATTAAAAGACATTGTCATGTCAAAACGTAGATAGATTGTGTTCAAAAGAAAACTACGTCCCATTCACTGTGCAGGTGCTCATCATTATCTGCCTGAAAATTAGAACGCCTAAGTCCATATAAACCCACTTCTAACAAACAAACTCCCACAACAGTTTTCACAGTGAGAGGCGCGCCGTATGCACAGTGCACAGTGCACAGTAGCACATACTGTGCGGCCGACCTGAATGAAAGGTCCTAGAGCCATCCCCGCTGCAGTAATGAGGCGCGCCCGCTAATGAACACTGCGTCCAAGAGCTCGGTACGCTTGCTTACAAACATGAAGTGCCAAATTATCAGTTAATACCTTATAGTAGTTAGAACAATGGTTTAGGTTCTTATCAATCAACTTTATAAAAATAACCTTTTCCAAGAGGTTCGATGTTTTTTTGTCTCGAGCACACTTTCTAATTGTATCCAAATGGCGTAATAAATGCTATATTTAGATTATTATAGGCTTGCCAAGGTAGGTGTTGATATACAATTTTATATTTACGATAACAAGCATATAATTTACATTACAAATGAAGTTTAAACAAATTAAATACAATTTGTTCATTTAATTTAATTATAACAATTGACTGTAACACTGAGGCATGCTGTGTGTAAAACTTGAGAAAACGACTTCATGGCCAAACTGCTGAACCGATTTTGATGAAATTCCTATAGAATCAATCTGGCAAACATAAAAAAATAACTAATACAACCAAATTGAGCACCGACTCTTCTTTAATTTTAAGTCGGTTAAAAAAGAGGCTTAAAGCTAAAAATTAAGTAAGAGACACTCTACTAAAAACTCCATAAAATAATTTCGTGATGAACATTCATAATATGCCTAATTAAAAATAGTGTAATAATTATTGTGATGCATACATCACTTGCAACAGTTTATTAAATCTAATGTTTTTATTATTAAGGCACAACTTTCTTGTATTGGTGCGGTACCTATGAAATGTTCGTCGATTTTCAACTTGATTTGTTCAACGTATCACAATCACATACTACCTTTTGAAACTGAATAGACAGAATACACCCATAAGTTAACGTCACAAATTATGTCAAAATGTGTTCATGATCAAGGAACTGGTGCAAGCGAAAATCGACTCTAAGGTGACGAACATTTTCATACCGCGACTGTAATGTACATGGTGTTGGTATGGGATAAATGTAATCAAAATAAATATTCGACTCCACCCTGACGACAGCAACACGCAAGCAACGTCATCAGCTTATCTCGTAATTGGTGTGAATGAGCGTCAGCTCTGATGGTTCGGCGCCTGCACTGCGCGACTGGAGAGCCCTGAACGCTCTTCACTCGGCCTGCTGCTGGCACTCCCGGAGTGTGGCGCATTAGTCCGTGGAAAATACTTTAAAAATAAAACCTTTGCAATTTTAGTACTATATTTCTATGTTATTTAGATATTTTGCAGTTTTAGAGCTGGAATCACTGGCTGCTAGACTGATTTGGGATGAAATTTTATTGAAACTATACAACTTGTTAGAATAGAGATATTATGGCATATAAAAAATAGTTTTAGCTATAAAATGTATAGATCAATGTCATGCTAAATATCGCAGAGTGTCAGCGGATGAAGAGGTCTCAAATCATCCTCTCTTTTTGTTTTTCTTTCTGGAATTGTTTGGCTAGTACCACTTCTTCGGCATGATTTATTTTCGTTAGTAATCTGTTTTGTAGCACATCGTGTGGACGCGATGTGACAGGTTGAACGGGTTTTGCACAGCACCCCCCGTCCTAGCAGCCTTCTTACTTATAACTCGACTCCAAACTTAGTTTAATTAATCCGATAACTTTTAATGGAAGTAATGATCTGCGAATTGTGACTCTGGAACAACTTCTACTAGTTTATGGTTTTTCAACATGCCTCGGCGGAGGAAGTAAAATAATTGAATTTGATTTTCATTAGACAAAATGTTTAGAAAAATCGGCAAATTTCAAAATTATTTTCAAAATAATGTTTATTACTCTAAGGGTATTAGGGTAATAAATATTATTTTGAAAATAATTTTATAGGCACAACTAACCTATCACAAGGATAACTTAGCTAGTTGAGTATAAGTGCCAGTTCCACGCGCCCAAGTCAAGAAAATCTAGCAAAAAAATACGGCTTGGTTTCTAGCGTTTTTTTGACGATCCTTCAATAATAATAGCAGTGAAATTCCAGTGTGGTACCAGTATGGTGCTAATTATTTTTTAGTAAAATAAGCTTCCGTTGAGCAATAGGCTAAGCTATAGCTGAACGTCGACATAACAACAATCCAACAGGTTCAAAATTGTCCCTGCAAATAGCTCAAAGGCCAAAGTTGAGAACTGTACAACTTCACGTACATTTGCAACATTTTCCATAGCGAGTTAACTCCCTGTCCACAAAGTTATGTACTACCATGGGTACTACGTATTCCTGTAAATAAGCTTAATGTACATGTAGGGTACCTACATCAAAGGCTGGTATTAGTTGAAATCTGACGTAATTTGATGGAACGAATAATGTAACGCAAACTGGACCAGAATTGTCAGCAATTGCTTTGTTGCCGCCACAGGAATAACAAAAGAAACGCAACAGAGAAGTGCTACTCAGCACAGAAGATTAAGCTGCCAAAGTAAACTGTTGTATTCACCTCATTTTCATAAATCACAGTTGCGAGAAACTGGCACACGGATTCACCTAGCTTTCAAAGTGATTCTATTGTGACCAAATTATCAGTTCAGTGCTAATATTATAATAGTATAAAAAGGCCGTATGAAGACACAACCGTGAGTTCATTGATCATCTAATTTCTTATGTTTTTTTACGTTTGGGTATAGTGTGTTTGCTGTTCAAGTAAAAAAGTATTTTTCTGGTGATGCAATTCTGCTTGCAGAGTAGTGTAAAGTTGAACTATAAAATATTTGGGGTGGATCATCATAAAGTAACGCTATTTGTCAGATTAAAATGCTTGAGCGAATGTTGAATTTCGGATGCACGCTCGCAAAACACGGTTATTTTTCACACAAACTGTTGTTTTTTCCAAATTGGTTCTAAAATAAACAAGGTTGGTCCAAAACTGCTGTAAAAACATCGCGTCCACTCATACCTCGCCATATCGTCCAGATTTACATACCTGAAGTACTTCTCTATGGGCGAGTGAACATACCTGCAAACCTCACCGCACTAATTAATTAAATTCAAGAACTACCGAGTACAACAACAACAACAACAAGTAGCAGTTATGTCAATTTGATCTAACATCAGAGGGTTCAACGGCTCAACAGTACACAGGTAAATGCCAAAAGCTTCCATCCGGAACTCATTAAAGACGGCAGGCAGGCTACACAATGAAGTCAAACAGACATGCAAAGTGGGTTACACGGCATTAGCATTGCAAACGCAGTATGCTAAGCCTGCGGCTGCCGTGAGGAGCTGACTACTCTCTGCGTCACTCGCTGTGCTCGGCGCTCGCGGTACTGATGAGTTGTGCCAACGAGCTCGGAGAAGACATACTCACTCGGTAATTTCTACAATACTGCTGTTTATTCTGAGCATAATAACCTTTGTTAAACATAACAGAAGTGCGAATATTTCAACACAATAGAATAACAATACAAATGAGGAAATGTTTCTTTGAAAATCTCTTGATATGGCGTACAGTACTTACATCAACATGTAACTTAAATGACAAAGTACCAAGCTAACACATTGTTTTTATAACTCTAAAAAGTCGAGTATTTAATTTTCATTAAACTATGATGAATTCATTGATGTTCCTGGAAATATCGAAGGTCGTAGAACAAATAAACTTTCAGCATACATAGCAGATCAATAAATGGACTGCCAACAAATCCAAACTTTCTCCATCTAATAATTAATGTTATTGGTATGTAATATTTCAGTTTCTGCTTTGGGGTCAGCAATAGTCGTCATTACCACCAATAAGAACAAAGAAGTCCACTACTAGGGCTAGGTCCCTATGCCGCGTCCATTCACCAACTCCTTCGATTTATACAATATTAGTTTTGTTCAATGTTCATATTTAAACTATAACACGGGTATTTATAGCGTTTATTAACTTATTTTATTTATTTTCCTGACATGTTTCGTAATCGCGAAAGTTTAAAAAGTACTATTAGTTTTGTTCCTTCACTTGTTTTGGTTCGTGGTGCCGAGACATTTAATTTAAGGAATTGCAGGATCTTGTTATGAAAAAGAGGCGTAGACTCTCGAATTTTCGTTGAATTTGTCAATTATTTGTATGGCAAACATGAAACCCACAAGTTTCAGTTACAAATAAGAAACGGTATTCGACGTGTTTATTTTGCGTTACGTCTAAAATAAACTTCTTGACCAACATTACCACCTCCACTCTATAGTCTAGACTAGATTCTAGGTAGTAACCGGGTAAAATTGGACACTAAAGAATGGATGTGCTAGGTCAGCTGCTTTTAGCGTCGCGACGTTTGTTGCCGCGTCAATGCA
This sequence comes from Thera obeliscata, assembly GCA_947578465.1. Classification (NCBI taxonomy): domain Eukaryota; kingdom Metazoa; phylum Arthropoda; class Insecta; order Lepidoptera; family Geometridae; genus Thera; species Thera obeliscata. The sequence continues at coordinate 311,090 of OX387916.1, forward strand.
TTTCATCTTTCATTTGAAACGAGCTGCACTGGCGTACTACAGATTGAATTTGAGAATTCTTTATTGCAATATTTTTAGGAGAAGGAGGCCAGCATTTTAAAGATCTGACAAATAAAATTTCATTAATTGGTAATTAAATGATAAAGTGACAAACGGCGACAAGAATTATTGACGTGACAACGTCTTATAATTCGATGGAGCCGGCTCCACGCACGAGAAAACATGACTCATGCGGCGTTACCTCGCTCCGAGGCGTTCCATTTAAGGCTTGAAGTGCAAGCGAGAGCGCAGAACGAGCGACAAAGAGGCACAAACGTCCTCCGCGTTCGGCAGTGTTTGACATCTGTCTCTCTCCTACTTGAGTGAGCGATGCGTCCGCGTGGACAGCTGTATGACGTTGTCTCGTTCAACTATCATCAGTAAACCGTCTTTATAAGCAACCGGTTCTTTTTGAAAGCCATCATCTTTGCCTGATGACCTTCAGAGCCCAGCAGCATTCTTGAAGTGTTACTCTGTAATGAAACTCTTGTTATCTGTTTCATGTTAAATTGCCGGGAATACATTAAGAGATCGTTCATCTCAGGATGTGAAAACATAGCATTTGGATGAATCAGCAGTTTGGTGTTCACAAACTTTAACTTTAACAAACTCGATGACGGCTCGTATTAAAGTTATGATTGCGCTAATTCGCGGCAGGATCTTGTACAGTTTGTAACTCGCTTAGAGAACTAACTTCATTAGAACAACATTACCTACCACTTGATCGATGCGCGGTGCTGGAGTTACATCACTAATGGATACATTATCATCATTATTGGCCTGAAACAGTTCACTACACAGTTCGTACACAGTTCGCATTAGTTGGACGCATAAGGTCACAAACATCGAGGTACTTAGAAGGATGGAGTTAAAAAAGCCCGGTCTCGTGCGGACTATTATAAAGCAGAGAAAAGTTGCCTACTTGGGACATGTCTTACGGCATGAGCGTTACCATCTGCTCCAACTTATTATGATGGGCAAGTTGTTGGGCAAGAGAGGAGTAGTAAAAGAAAAACATCATGGCTTCGCAACATCAGGGAATGGACCGGGATCAAGAAAGTAGAAGACCTATTTAGGCTTGCCCTAGATAAAAGAAAGTTTAAAAGGATGACTGCCAATCTTCAGTAGTGGAGAGGCACCCTTAAAAGAAGAAGACCAGTTCACTATCGTAGGTAGTTCAACTGGAATAGTGTAGCTAGGTTGGCTATAGTGATGTTTTAACAAGTAGTTAAGCTGCAAGTAGCTCGAAGGCTGCGCATAAAAGGGTTGTATATTGTAGCGAAGTCCTTTCATGGCGTCTGTTATTACGCAGAACGCAATATGTGAGTCTGGCTTTAAAAAACAATTGCCGGCGCACAATATGAGCCCCATTGTACCTGCGACGGATTAATTTCGGCCCTTCGTTGCGTACATCTAGAGTTGCTACCTTATCATAAAAGTCGGACCTACTAACTATGGAGTATCCTTTTTTGACGTGACAACGTCTTATAATTCAATGGAGCCGGCTGCACGCACGAAAAAACATGACTCATGCGGCGTTACCTCGCTCTGAGGCGTTTCATTTAAGGCTTGAAGTGCAAGCGAGAGCGCGGAAAAAGCGACAAAGAGGCACAATCGGCCTCCGCGTTCGGCAGCGTTCGACATCCGTGTATTTTCTTCATGACTTTGTCACGTTCAACTAACGTCAGTAAACGACTTTACAGACAACCGATTTTGTTTTGTATTTTTACAAATTTTAAAACATAGATTTTTTTTTAACTTTATGTAATTTTTTTACAGACTCACTATTAAAAAAATATGAAACAGATCATTTATTTGCATAAACCTGAACTTTGACGTGAAATTAATGTTTAATTAATTAATTAAGTACGTAGAATTCGATAATACAACGTGTATCAAAATATGTGTACTATCCCGAAGGGGGGTGAATTTCCACCCCCCGGGGAACAACTTTTGTTCAACGACTTTTCGAACTTCGATTGGTATCTCTGAAAAAAACTGCAACGAAGTTTCAACATGAACAGCTGACTTTATACAAAGTGACAACCCTAAACTCAGCTACAGAGGTAGTAGGTAGTAGTAGTACACCTACAGAGGTAGTAGGTCAAGGGGTCAAGGGGTTACAAGGATAGGGTTGTCAATTTATTTAGGCATTATGAAATTAAATATTTTTGTATGGGAAACTGAAAAAAGGAATTTTTAATTTTCTCCCCCCCACAACTGATCACCATTGTGGTCTGAAACCCCCCACCTTCGCATAGTACACATATTTAGATACACCTTGTATAATTCGCAGAATTCGTATAAAAATAGCCGGTTAAAAAAGCCGGCTAGTGAAGCTTGCAACCCCTGCGCGGGGATGATTGCACGCTAAGCGCGGTGCTTAGCTACCTTCATTCGGTTGCTTTATGGAGTTTTTTCTCATAATGGAATCACAGGCGAGATTAAATGAGACGCGGTCTAACAAGAATAGTCTAATAAAAGCTGATTAAAAAATGTTTTTGCTTAATAATATTTCTGGAGCATATTTCCATAGATCGCACTAAACTCAAAACTACTACGTAATTAGCTTTCTGCTGGCTTCTGATATCTTGGCAAAATCACCCAATTACAGTAATGTACCTAAATTAAAAAAAAAAACACACCATGAGTTGTCCAAAAGTGCCCCTGTAGTACGTGTTGATTAAAATAAAAATATAAAATCTGGTTTAGTTCACAGTCTGCCTTCATCGTAACTATCCTTTTAGGAGTTGGTGAGCTCAAGCCTTCTTAGCGTGTGCTAAGTGGGCAAGTTATTGAGTAAACTGCAGATAGTGTTAGCTGCTAACTGTTTTATTTAGGAGCTGGTGGCTCGCACACCTGATGTTGTCACGTGGCACGTGAAATAACTCACAACTTTGGTGAATAGTATGGTTACAAGAAACAAAAGATGTGTTTTACACTCGGTAAATCGTACTTTACCTTGTAAAAAAAATACCTTTTAGGCTTCTTTTTTTCATCGTGTCACTGATTCTTTCGAACCAAGTGTGGTGAAAGGATTTTAAGTGCGCCTCAAAGAGGTTCCTTTCGTGCACTTGACACATATTTTCAAATTTTATGCTAATTGGATTTTCAAAAATTGTTACCCATATTCAGTGGTGTAGCCATGACGTCTCATTTTGTTTCTCTATGTGCTTGGGAGTAATTTGCTTCAGTGTTTATTTGTTTTACGTATTGACAAGATCAGAATGTTCATGTATTATAATATATTCCATCCGGAAGCAGCTAGCTCCTTGTGTATACATACACAAGGAGCTAGCTGCTTCCGGACCGTGCCGGAAGTGTGAAAATTGCTTTGTACGCGTTCCGTATTTGAATTATGAAAATAACAGAAAAGCCTGCAGCTACATTCTTATTCATGTTTTTTTTATTAAATCTTATGCTAGGCGCTTATCTCGTTTAGATAATGTTGGGTTGGTCAAATGTTGAGTAAGAGGCTATTAGTAGTTACTATCACCTCAGTTTCTTTGATAATCACTTCTTGTTTTCATTATTTAATTACCTTGCCCCTATGTAGGTTAATATCATATTGTATTTTTATTATTTCCAAATAAAGCTTCCAACTTTTCCACATCGTGAATATTGAATATCTTTGGATTTCAAAAGAAATTTTCAGAATTCAAAGGCTATCCTCATTTTCATGTGACATCGTACGTATGTTTCACGAGTATTCCAGCCCCAATTCAGATATGTACAATATACAGTTAGGCGACATACTTCACACAGTATATAGTAGTACATGTACATACCAGGTCTCGGCCCAAAGCAGTGGAAACGCAAAATTTTCTACATTTTGGTTCAGGAATGCCTGTTCACTTGCTAGGCAGGAATTTAAGGTTCGGATTGAATCTGAGTTACAGCTTTGGCTTCTGGTTTATTTTCGCTAAGCACAGTGCAGTTATTTTACTAATTCTTCAAAAGACAAATTTCTGTGCCTTAGCTAGATAGTAGTTATTGAAGTACCTACTTCTGCAATTGGCAATAGGAAATTAGCTCTTTGACCGACGCGTGTATTTTTCGTGTTTAATGGACTCTATTTGTTGCTTCCTGAGTATTGGTACATAAATCTATTCCACTTAAAATAAATCCATAGTTACAACGAATTCTGTTGAAACAATGTGGCGTCGAAAAGGCAGTGCGCGCAGCATCCGGTCCCCGGCGGAAGTGACGTGCGCCGCCGACCTCTGGTGCCGCCATTACGCTGTAATTGCACTGCAGTGTAACAACCATTCCGTGGCTTATGAAAGTATTTAATGGTGAATGAGGTACGCTGAAACATTGAACACAAATTATTTGAAGGAATGGGACCTAAGGAACCCAAAATGAGGTAAATAAGGTTTAATATGCTTAAACTATTTTCTCCACAATAGTAGTAGGTATAAATTAAGATCATATCGTGGGACAAAATAAATCTGTGTTGTAATAAAAAAAATACTAAGTTAAAAAAAAATGTATGCCTCAAGTAGATGGACGCAGTGGAGTGCATCGTAGGGGACGTTCCCGATGTACATGAACTTCTAAACAATGTGATGATTAACACTTAACATCAGGTGGACCATATGCAGGCTCCATCACCTAGTTGTACAAACAAAAAACGTCGCGATGGCGATAAAATATAATGGCGGTGTGTGCGGGGATGCATGCAAAACTCTACGTTGAAACTGTGCGCCTCCGCCATCGGAGATCGCCTAGATGTGCGGAAGGTTGTAGAATTTTAATGAGAATTCGTTACTGATGTGGTTGCTGTTTAAATCTGTTTGTAAAGTTGAAAACCCTATGAAACAAAAAAACTTTGAAGGTATACCCGCATGCATGATAAATAAGCAGGTAGGTTCCTCCGAGTTACAAGATACCGGTCCAATTACCTCACGAGCGGCGTTCTGTGCGGTGGGTAGACAAAAGTTTGTTTTTAATGAGCCGCCGCCGCCGCCGCCGCCGCTGCCGGCGTAAATACTCGCTTATCAGTAGGCCTACCATGAGCTCTGTCTGGCTCTCATGTAAAAAAACGGTAGGAGCCGAGCCGTAGTTTGTTGCCTGTTCTTCTAGGCTTGGTTGCGTGGAACTGGCACCTAGACTCACCTAGCTTTAAGACGTTCCAAAGTGATTCTTGTATCGTATTGAATAAAAGTTAATTGAGTTTGAGTTTTAGTTCTGTCTCTGGTTCTGGTTTTGAGTCTGTGTGTGTGCTCACCAGTGCATTATACTGTGTGTGTGATGTTCCGACGTAGGATTTATTTAGTCAACACTCACACAGACTTAAAACCAGAGACAGAGCCAGACAGAACTCATGATAGACCTACAGGCTCGGGGACGCACACCTGAAATATTATTGCGATTTTGAACTTTAATTTTACAACTCAATGCGACGAGTAGGTATCGGGTTTCTTGTAGCAAAATGTAGCCTGATATTAGAGATCAGTTGGTGAACCCTCTGTGCTGTAGATTAGGGTTTGATTTCCACTGGACATTTTTGTCTGTAAAAAAATAATTATATCCTGTTGTAACGTTATACGTTAAAGATTTATTAAGAATGACGCTCACGTATCTCAAATATTTTTTATTAGGATTCTTACTTAGTAAAACACTTATTTCATCAAACCTAGGTTCATTATTCTCACACTAAAATTTAAATTACTGGCGCGTCAATATCTGTGTGTTGCGCGCGACCTTGAATAGAACCGGCTAGGTGCGAGTAGGGTTACCATATGTTAATAGAGAGATGCCTGTCTATGGTACCTAAAATACCTGATTTTTCAGAAAAATGCCTGTATAAAGCAAAACGCTGTAGGTAATAAGTAAAAGCCAACAGATAATAATGCAAAAGGATATTTACTGATATTTGTCAGAGGACATATTTTTTTTTGATAATTCTTTCTTTTCTAATACATAAACGTAAAAATCTTCACAAGATACAGTTTTGTAATTTTCCTGAGTAATCAATAGGTATTGCTTTTACTGATTCAATTGTCAGCCGATTTCTTTCTTTACTCCACTGGGCGTTGACGAGAGAAATGATACGTTCATAACGTTCGCATTGTGTGCCAAAATAGAGAACACAAACTGGCAGATTTTTACAAATTCTGTAATGTCACCATTCATTTCCCTACTTTTGAGAAAATTGCACCACTGTGTAGTTAAGCTTTCAGTAAAAAATATGTTATCTGAACTTCTACAATATTCATAACTTCGTATTCGTCAAACAGTTTCACGTCGTCAACACTGATATTCAGCTTAGAGATAAATTCTACAGATGAAGCTAAACCAGAACTTGAGAAACTTTTCATTTCTTTTTGTAAAATCATCCACTGGAAGGAAGAGAAATCGTTGATATTTTTTATGCGAAATTTAGAAAATGCCTGTTTCAGACCAATGCCGGCCGCACGCCTGTCTAAATCTTAAAATGCCTGTCAAATGCGGCAAACGCCTGTCATATGGTAACCCTAGGTGCGAGGCTCGCCCGCTGCATGCGTTCACTCAGTGCGCTGCGACAGCCATTCGCTCTGCCGACGCTTGCACAAAGACTAGTGTACTTAACTTGTTGTATTGTTCCAGTTCAACGGATTTTTTAAAGTAATACTTTACCGATAACTATCTTTCTTTATAAAACTATTAAAGTTGTTCAATTAGTGTTTCGTCCCATACTGGGTAAGTTATGCACAGTTTTTACGAACAAATACGTACCTTTTGCACTCGTCACTAACGAACTTTTGAATGTCACCTTGCTACGACCTTTTCTTTGTTCTTTTCCTCACATCTAGATTTAGTTTGGCTACTTGTAGATTGAACCTTGTTACTATAATATTACTTAAATGCATTCCTTGTTATTTTTTAATCATGTTTTAGACTTTTGTAAAAATATTTTACTTATAAAATATTTTCGTATCCATTTGTAAATTCACTTGCCAGCCTAGCTAAGCTTAATCATAACTCATTTTATAACGCATTTAAAAGCCTTACTCATTTTCTAAACATTTATTTTTTTAATCTTAAAATTAAGTTGCAAAATTTATCCTAAGTTCTTAGTTACTCAATTTAAATCTGAACATAATCAATACCCATTTTATATTGCATTCGAACGCCTTACTCATTTTCTAAATATTATTTTTAATCTAAAAATTAAGTTTCAAAATTTGTCCTAAGTTCGTAGTTACTCAATTTTTATCATTTACTCTATTCCACAATACTGCTAGCTATAGCCTAGGCATGAATATTCCTAAAATTAGTTGAAAGATATGAACAGTATCGCCAGTCCCCTTGCTGGATCTTGGTTTGTCACCCTGCATATTAGCATATTGCTACAGTGAATATTCATGCCTGGTTGTTCTGCACGCAATTTTTCATTCTTCATTTGTATCACTTTTTCGAATGCTTACTTTTATTGTGAGAAGCTTGCATCTTGTGACGACGGCTAATACTACGCTATGCTCCAAATAATTATTTTCTAAATAATTATTTTTTATTATTCTACTTTCTATGCAATTAGTATCGCTCACGAGATGCAATTCTTCACTACCCTCTGCTACATTGTACCTGGACTGCATCATCATCATCATCAGCTTGCCAAATTGTAAACTCTCTCATCACTCCCTTGCCTTATCATGAGATGCAGTCCGGGTCAGCTGACCTACCTACCATTACTAAGACGGGCAATCTTGGCCCATTCCAGGAGCTACCTCCGGGCTACTCAAGAGCTACCTCCGGGCTACTCAACAGCTACCTCCGGGCTACAGACGCCGGGCTACTCAAGCACCAGCTACCTACGCCTTAGCTACCTCCGGGCTACCTACGCCTTAGCTACCTCCGGGCTATCTACACCCCAGCTACCTACGGGCTATCTACACCCCAGCTACCTACGGGTTGCCTACGCCCCAGCTACCTACGGGTTATCTACGCACCAGCTATCTCTGGGCTACACTAGTACCTGCGGACTACCTCAGCCTTATCTGCCCGGGCTCACTTAACGCAACGCAAGGGGAGTGATTTACCTAAAACTAATAGGACAATTTCTTCGTCAGACCAAGACTAGGCTTAGGTACTTACCTCACGACCTCTTACTTAGACCTGCTTGTTTAACTTATAATTTTAATAAAAACTCTTACTTTAACTAAATCTTTTATTTGCCACTCCCTAACGTGACACTGTGCGGTGTTTTTTTTTATTTTTTACAATAGCTTGTTACTGTGTCACTTTCTCATAGGTAAGACAAAGTTAAGCGTTGTTTTTCTTTTATCAGATTCTTAGATTGCTTGAGTAAGCTATATAAACTCTAGTTTTATTTTTCAATTATATCGTGGGTACACTACTATATTATTTACTAGGTTTGCTAATGAGTGTTAATTATAGGCAGTGTTAGTGCGATTGCGAGTATTTAGGCGCGGTTGCGTAAATCACGCCTTCGGGACATGTGGGGAATATTAGAGCAGTATTATTATATATTTACACCTAATTGTGCTACACTTTGTTTTACACAAGTGAAAATGTAACGTTCTAAAATGGAATGGAATGTTTTGACTCGATTTCGTCATCAGAGTTTTAGGGTGCTCATAAGCGTCCGTCAAGATGTAGGTTATGCACCTATTGTGCCTCTAGTGCACCGGTATTACAGACACAGCTGTAATATACCTATTACAATCATACAATAAGCATGTGTGATCCGACCTTCAAATATATAAAAACGCGTGTGCAAGAAATAGGTCTTAAACTAAACACGGAAGTGCCCGAATGAGAATGCCACTATTTAAGTGGAGCTATTAAAATTGTCTTAAAATAATAAATATTGTAGTCGGCAAAATAAACATAAAGCGAAAACTCTGAAATGAACATTAAAGTGTTTAGCCTCCACTCCACTCCACCTGTCTCCGGAATTTAGGAGCGACATCAAACCGTGGAGGCTTTATTGACTTGACAGCATCATTTTGTACAAGCTACTCGTAATTTAATATAAAAACAATTGTTAGTATAGAAACGAAACTCGTCTAAGCTACTGCGTGTAGTTTTGCGTACATCTTGGCAATCAGCTGCGATGTCGCTGTATTAGCTATATCAGTAACTGTCGTTTGCAGCTGATTGCCCATATTTTTTTTTATCAATAAAAATTGTGGGCCACCCACACAGCACTATCTAGCCTTAAACTAAGCAGAGCTTGTACAATTGGAACCAGATAGTGGATTTAGCACTTAGTATACTTTTTTTTGTAAATGCATACTTATACATTTACAAGTAAAATATAACACTCAGACAGTGATCAAACATCTATGTTCACCACACAGATACTTGTTCTCGGTGGAGATCAAAGGCACGCCCTCCTGCGTAGAAGGCTGAGCTACTACCAAACGAAGGCGAAGCGCGCGAGAAGCGAGACATCGTGAGAGTTTCACTTCTATCTGGATATTATCAATGAAATGGTTTATGTATCGCTAGATATAAAATAAACTAATTTAATGAACATCGTCGACTGTCGAGCGAAGTAAGACTCTTTACGACAGCGTTTTAATATTATTGCTCTTTTATGACCCATATCTCTTGAGCGCCGTATTCAGGCATAAACTTACATATAAGTGAAACCAACTGTCCACAACAGTAGTTGTAGAAGTCTGTGTGCAGCGCCGCCGCCAGATATCAATAGACCAAACTTAAAAATGAAATTCACATCTAAAAGATATCAAATTTATGTTCTGCTATGCTGGTGTACAGCAGCTTTATATTCACTTTATAGGATGTGTGTAGAACGATGAAGCTACGTTCTGTTTTGATGGGATATTGAAACGATACGAATATTCGATGCTCGTTAAAAATAAAATATCCCCTATTCATACACACGCGTCGTATGAACGCGAGGTTACTGCCTAATTTACACATAAAACACCAAACATGGTTTTATTATCGATCTAATTTTATCGAATGATGTTGAACATTTCAATTATCATCAGGAATTAACAGAAGCAAACCGAACAGAAAGTATCAAAGTATTCATTAATTTTCATCTTGAAATATCTTTCCTTTTTACTATTTGAAATATTTATCTTATTGGGAATGGAGGCTGTTAAAAATAAAGAATGCTGTTCAAAGTGTTTATTATTTTAAAGTTTATGATTCAAATAGTTATCGAGTATAATGACATTTACAACAAAACCATTTTTTTGCTGTCATCTCTGAAGTAAATTTCCAACTCTTGTAGTTTCATTTAAAACTATAGATTAATCGTAGAGTATCCATTATTCGGGCTAGGGTGCGTCGATACTTTCCGGCTCCAGTACAGCCCTTTGTCGTGACTTACAAGAAGATTCTAGATTGTTCTTCTCTCAAACGTCTTTTAAAATATAATAAAGCAAGGTAGCAAACCCTACGCTCAGAAGGGTATTGACTAGTAACAAAAGCCCGAACATGACTATCATGATTTGATACGCTTCCTTGATTGTGTTCGTGTATTTATACATTTTGTTAATTAATTTTTAATTGAAGTCAAAATTAAATAACCAATTAGTTAAATTATTGTTCTTTGGGTCAATCACCTTTGTAATTAAGGAATGATATTATGATATTTCAATAGATCTAGTCTTTCTAATGCTACAAACAGCGGAAAATTAGTGTGGTTATTAAACATTACCTACAAATCATTACTTAATCCTGCTATAATTCATTGAATATTGAAATATTGAATTTTCTTTTTCAAACTTTTATCCTAATAAACTGTGAAGGTAAGTAATTCAAAAGTCCCATTCACACGGACACTTCGTAAAATATAAGCTTGGGCTTGGCAGACACTTTGTGCACTTTGGACTTCATATTTTATATTATAACAGACTTCGTCCATATCCAGAATACCAGACTTTCAAAGATACCAAATATTTTTTTTTCAATCATTCATAAAAAATAATACCACAGTCAAGCAGCATAAATAAATAAATATTACGCATAATCCACACATAGTGATGTGTGATCTAGCCCCAAATTAAGCAGAGCTTGTACTAAGGGAACCAGATAGTTACCACTACCAGAGACCAGTTACAGAATAAACGCAAGAAAACGAAACCTAGACCGACCAATTTTTTTATTCTTAAAGTCTGAATTTTCTTCGTCAAAAAGTTTAATTCTAATAAACTATGAAAGTACCCGAAAGTCGCATTTACACTTAGACAATTGATCTAAATTGTCTAAGCATTTACACGGACACTTTATAAAGTAAGTCGCGCGCTCAAACCGAACTGCCATAAAATAATATCAGGCATCTGGCCTTCGGGACACGTTGGCATTCGAAAACCACCACAGAATAGACAGCAGTACTTACTATGACAGTAGGTGAGCTAATAGAGATGCACTCTTGTCGATTCATATTTGGAAGCCTCTGGGATAGAAAAAATAACGGACCTGAAACTATAGTGTATAATAAAACTTTTACGTTACTGACTGACAATCAACGCTCAGCCTAAACCGTAAGTCCTAGAAGCATGAAACTTGGAAGGTATGTTTTTTTTATAGCATAGGGGTGCAATAAGACAGGAAATTGGAAAATGATTTCCCTATGCGAAGAAAAAGAGGAAAAACTTTTAAAAGAACAATCAACGGGGCGTAACGGCAACGAGACGAGCGAAGCCGCAGGTGGCCGCTAGTAGTGTATACGTTCTGTACGTATAAATCATAGGATTAAGTCAGTAAACCATCCAGTTGCAAGCAGGTAGCTGGAAATAGCTAGACTGACTTACTGAACTGTTACATTACTGAAATAATGTAAACCTGACTTTATTTAGGAGGAGAGTTACGACGCAGATGTAGACCCTTCTTTTTGACGTGACGACAACGTCTTAGAATTCGATGGAGTCTGCTGCACGCACGAAAAAACATGACATCATGCGGCGTTACCTCGCTCTGAGGTGTTCCATTTAAGGCTTGAAGTGCAAGCGAGAGCGCGGAACGAGCGACAAAGAGGCACGCACGGCCTCCGCGTTCGGCAGCGTTCGACTTTTTCTTACTTGAGTGAGCGATGCGTCCGCGTGGACAGCTGTATGGCGATGTCACGTCCAACTATCGTCAGTAAACCGACTTTGAAAACGATTTTTTTTGCTTCAAATATCAACTCTACTTTATCGACATGCCGAGATACCATCTCTAAGCCGTATATATATTTCACGTGCTCCTAACACGTTCAAACGCTCTTTTTATAGCCTAAAGAGACGACGCAGTAAATTTGAGAGGTTCCTGGCCTGAGCCCCAAAGCTGGGGCCCGTGTCATTTCGGTTTATTAAGTTCTCGCCGTCATACAGGGCACTAAAGTCAAGCTTATTACACGTAAAGAATCGCTGGTCCTGTGGTGTAACCTCACGGGGATAGGAGGTAGCTCCAGCTACTTATACAATGTGTCCGGTCACTGGTGTCGGAGACTTAAGGGGGGTTAAATATGGGGATTTTTATCGACAAATCACTATCTCGATTTTTTCTTGGCCTCTCCATACTAAAATGGCAGCCATTTTGTTTTTTTTACTTCGCAGCTCAGACGCCTACACTGATTTAATCATTGCTATCGATGTAGACGTCTTAGGAAGACGAAAGAGGTATCATTTGAAAGCTAACAATGAAGACAATCAATTTATGATACATTTTATTCAATATCTTTTTCACAAAATAACATAACAATATTAACAAAATAAAAATCGTATTTATTTATTGCATTTTTTTTAGTTTTTTAAATTTTTTATGAAAACTAACCTGTCAAGCTATTTTTTTTAATTGTGTTATCATAGTACACAATATTTCCATTAAAATAAATCTTACATCAAGGTCCTAAGTTAAATATTTTCGAAGCTATGATGGTTTAAATATGACCCTTAAAAACTCTATTAATAGCACACGTCAAAGCTATGATGATTGGGATGGGAAAAGGCAAGAAAAGAACAAAGTAAAACCATTAATTATCATTTATTAATTTAATACCATCTAAACTAGGTACTACAGCCACGATTCAAAATGTCCTCCGTTTTGTTGTAGACAAGCAGTTGCCCTAATTGACACTGAGGGTCATATTTAAACCATCATAGCTTCGAAAATATTTAACTTAGGACCTTGATGTAAGATTTATTTTAATGGAAATATTGTGTACTATGATAATACAATTAAAAAAAAATAGCTTGACAGGTTAGTTTTCATAAAAAATTTAAAAAACTAAAAAAAATGCAATAAATAAATACGATTTTTATTTTGTTAATATTGTTATGTTATTTTGTGAAAAAGATATTGAATAAAATGTATCATAAATTGATTGTCTTCATTGTTAGCTTTCAAATGATACCTCTTTCGTCTTCCTAAGACGTCTACATCGATAGCAATGATTAAATTAGTGTAGGCGTCTGAGCTGCGAAGTAAAAAAAAACAAAATGGCTGCCATTTTAGTATGGAGAGGCCAAGAAAAAATCGAGATAGTGATTTGTCGATAAAAATTCCCATATTTAACCCCCCTTAAGTCTCCGACACCAGTGACCGGACACATTGTATAGGTGTCGCCTTTATATCGCGTATATAACTAATATCCTGACGGTGAGGTATGTTGGTAGTATATCATCAATGTTGGCACAGTAGCTCCAATAGTTTAGTTTAATTTTAATATTATCCGAAATACCTATAATTACCTCTATCACCTCCCCTAATACCTACGTAATGCTAGTTTAGCAGCGTTAATTAACTAAATCAACACTTAACTGTGCTTATTTAGGCTGTTGCTAATGAGGTCATTGATACGAGTACATCTACAAGAAGACAAGGATTGAACACGTTCTAATCGTAAGTCGATAGAACTATTAGTGCATCGTGGTACAGAGACAAGCATTTCAAGCGATGTTTATTAAAATTGCTCGACATCCGTGAGTCGCTAATTGTTCTCTCAACAATTCGCTCGGAATCCTCGTCAGCGTCTTCGAACTAATTTATACTGACTGCTGTGAGCTGCTTCCTACTAATAGGTAGCTGGGAATACTAAACAACTAACTTATGCCTATAGATACCTAGAAATTCTGTAGTTCATTGTAGGTTATTTAGAAAGTAAATTTTCAATATAGAAATAAAATCAACTGAATATAGGACAACATTTTGTAACCCGTAATGTCCGTAGTGCGGGCATGGACATTACGGAAAAAGAAGATCGAGTGAAGATATTTAGTGATTCTGTCTCCACCTTTCAACGACGCACGGTAGCTCTCATGTCAACGCTACAGTCTGCCCGCGACCACGGCTATTGCAACATCGGGAAAAAACGTCTCCAAAAAATTCGCCAAAACGTCGGGAAAATAAATAAAATAAGGTACCTACGCGATAAATATCCGTGTAATAGATTCAGTATGATCGCGAAAGTTTAGAAAGATACTTTTAAATTATCTTACGTAACTTTATAGGTAAACAAGTCAGTTTAGTTCTAGGAATAGCGTGATCAGATATAGGTTGAACTATAGTTGCTACCTAGATTAGTCTGGTAACCTAGAGTAGAGAGCAAACTTTGACGGCAACCACAAATCCACCCTCGGCCCGTGCGGTAGATTATCCCGAACCAAGCGCCGGGAATGAAATGAGATCAAGGGAAATACGGATTCTAAACATCAATATTATACAAATACAAGCTATTTTAAAAATAATTCCTCTTAGAAATGTTTATCAAGCTTAAATAGATCTATCTAACGCCATATAAGGTGCTGATGAAGAGAATATCGTCATCATCATACTAAATAAATCCATCACGGGGCATATTATGTACAATCCTGTAAATGAAGGTTTTCATGAACAACTATAGGATGTACATAAAATTTAACTGAAAAAAAGATGCGTATTGTTGAGGAAAAGATCAATCAGTCTTATACTTTTAATTGACAACAGAGAAAAGTCCCCCGGGAGGCGTCCGCGCGTTCATTATTAATTTGCGAAGGCTCAAATCGCAACTCAATTAGTGAAGTACCTACCTACAGCTGGAACAAGGCGAAGGTTGTTTATAGAGATTATTGTTTTGTGTTACAATATTGTTACACTGGTTTTGACGTTGATGATTTTAGTAATCATAGAAAAAAACAAGTTCGAAATGAGTTAAACCTACATTATACAAACTTATTTAAAAAAGTGGTGCCCAGTTAACATAGTCACCTATACAAGCTTTGCTAAGTTGCCCCTAGATGGTACTTTATTAATAGAGAAAAATAAAAATAAACACGCCCTTAGCACGAGAGGAAATGTTGTCATTGTCACACTCTGTGTTACTCATTAATTATAACTAGTATCGCGAACTGTACACACTTTGAAAACAATTCCACATGTCACCGACGATGAACACCAATCGACCTCTGAGAAATCAGAATCGAGATTAATATTACGCTAATCAGCATTACCCACTATTTGTAGTATCAATATTTCAAATAGTTTATTATATTAAATATTATTTTAACCACTCGTTTTGACGCACGTGGAAGTTTGATATCATTCAGAATTAAACAATTCCTTTATTAAACTAATAGTTAGGGCTGGTTTCACGTATTGCCAATCGGCCAATTGACTATTTGATAGTTTTTTACCCACTTTATCAGGCATATAAGAAAGAAGATATTTTGATTATATAAATAAAATTTTTGATATGGTTTGCGCCATAATGTGCACGGTAAACATACTCTGAGATGTCAAATGGTTAAGATACTTGAGACATGTCTGACTAACACTGGTCCATCAGAAAAAAAGACGAACGTGTAAGTAGTTTAATCAAATATTTTCTTTGACAGCGGCATCCAGCTCTGGCCAGCTGATGTTCCTGATGGAGCCTCCCTCACGAGTGTCGTTCTCCAACTCGTCGGGAGCGCGCGTGTCGTGCGCCGCGCATGGCACTCCCGCGCCGGTCATCACCTGGCTCACTGAGGACGGAGCACCCGTCTCCGACATCACTGGCCTGAGGTCAGATATAACAGGCATTACCTATCAATTTAATAGCTAGCATATATATAACTAGGAATAGTAACTACTTCCGCTTCTTCAGGCTGATGATGATTATGATGATTAGTGGCAATGGGCAGGTCATATAGCTCGAAAAACTACCTTTGGAAAGTAAAGGTTACCGAAGGCGCCGACAAACCGGAAGACGAAAAGTAGGACGCTCAATTACCCGATGGACTGACGGCACTATTAAAACCGGGAAGTTGGTGGATGTAAAGGTCTCAGAATCATTCTTCCTGGAAACGTAAAGGGGAGACCGTTATCCAGCAGATTACTTCTCTAGGTTATTTTTTTACGCCTTTAAAAAGGCTAACTAACAATAGCTTAACTAAAACAAGCAATCATAAAAGAATATATGATGCAGCAATGAAAGCGTTAGCTTTGGTTCCCAAAATTAGTTAAAAGTTTTTTTAAAACTTGTAGCTTTTATATTATACTCCTCGGTAAAGCTATTCAACAAAAGCGGCGTTGCAATTATCTACTGCTACATGTACCTACGAGTAGTACATAGGTACTATCGTATTCTGTAACATTAATTCCGCCTTTTACGTTACGTGCTACCTAAAGATAAATGATGCCTTCTTGCGCCATTATTTGTTATCATATTACAATAATAAAACATTTCTCTAGAAACATTAATTTAAAAAAATATATTTAAAAGCACTTTTTGTTAAAAGAAATAAATAGCATTACTTTTATTAAGTGTAAAAAAAATACTACTGTGCTATTTGTTTTTGTTACGTTACCAAAAACAATCAACGTCACTCAGAGTAGTGCTCTTATAATAGTGTTTGATGCACTCTATAAAAATATAAAAGGCACTTGTGTGCTGCATGTTGCCAAAGAGGAATCACGTTAGCAGTGGATACGGGTAGATTAATGCCCGTCACGCTCCACAGAGTTTTGTTTCCATTCGTTCTTTTCGCGAACGAATGAGTGAACGATGTACTTTTATCGTCCGCCGGGCTCAGGCCGATTAATTTCTGTCTCGGGTTTCGTGATAACAGCCGGGGGTTTTTGTTCAAACCAGTTGTAAAGCTGGCTTTTTGTCTTTATTTCGGAATGGTGTGCTTTTACTATTTGGAACATCATATTTAGTAGGTGTCTAAACATCGAGAGAGTTTTTATTGCAACTTACAGGCATTTCGGCTATTGGATAGTTTGGTTCAAAAAAATATTAGGCATAAAAACAATCGAATTGAAAGTCAGAGGTATTTTATGCAAGTATAAGGTGTTTTAGAATAACTGTTGTCAGGTTCATCTAGGTACCAGTTCTGAACAAAGCTATGAAGAACAAACAAATAATAACGGCTTGGGTCTGACCTCTTTTTGAATGAATAATTTACCAAAATAATAATTATAATTATGGACTTCGAAGAGTTTAATGCTTCATTTAATGATGCCAAATAAAAAAGTAATAAACTTTTCGTAGCTAATCTTTCAATCTGTCGACTTCCTGCAACGTGTCGAACGATGTCGAATAAACGATGCGTCAGCGTTCCAGCTGGGTAGCTCGCACCACAGCCTGAGCATTAGTAGCCGGGATCGAACCCACGATCCTTCTAATCCGAGCCAAATGGCGTGGAAGGGTCAGCGGGAGATTAAGGAGACAGCGCCGGTGATGAGCGATGGATGGCGATGTCAGTTCCTGATAAAATTGGCTTAACTCATCACTGATGTCAGATAATATGTTCCAAATCAAAGCCTTAATTCTGTGCCTCTGCTGGACATAGGCCTTCCTTTTGTTTTCTTCCACTTATGTTCCCGCAATCGTCATAGTGCTATCGCTTTACCGGGTGGAATGCCGTCTTCCAGTTTGCTGTCGACGAATCATGTAGTTGAGTCAATTTGTTTATCAACCTTAATTATATTTTAAAAGTATAATATTGTTACAACAATAATAAACTAGAAAGTAGTTAATTTTGATAACGTTGGTTTCTACACGTAGGTATCTAAACCAAACAAAGATGTTTTAGTCGTAAACATCACTCTCACATTCAATTATTGATAAAATTAAATGTAACTATGACTTTTTCTTTCTATTTCTCAACGGATATAAAACGGTGTGAGGTTGTCTTCTGATTACTTATTTTATTATAATTATTTGAAGGAGGTAATTCCTGACAATATTGCCTCACTCGGCAGGTTTCCATTAGGGATGCAATTTGCTTTAATTTGCTTCATGCAGCGTCTCCATTCAAGACGCTGATAAATGATTGATTAATTATGTATGGAGATGCGGAAGCAGTGGGAAGGAAAGAGAGGATGCGGATAGGGCTTACGTAGTACCTAGTGCTTATGAATGCACTGCAGCGGATGGAGCTTGCTTTTGCCTTTGTGCAATTTCCGGAGTTGATTCTACGAACATAGGCAATTTTCATTTCAATTGACGTTTTGTGTTGCTAAAACACTGTCCGAAGGCATGACAGGCCTGTCATTTTCTGCATAACACTCATCTCGAATTGTAAATTTAGCCTTAAAAATAACGGTTATTTAATAGTGATTAATATAAAAAAGAGCTTGGAGTTTCTCTAAGACGCAGTAAGTTTATTCGTCAGATCGAGAACTATGTATTTATGTCTATGTATAAGCAAAGCATTGGACTGCAATAGATTCATATGTACATTCGTTGTAGGTCCACTCTGTGATACCAACTTTCCTCACTGCGTCTCATTCCACACCAGTCCCCTCATTTACCCCATGATTCGGCTAGCATAACCATCCGCACTCATCTGTAGATACAAGCTGGTGAAGCCGAACCATGTGAAGCTGCATGAGGGGCGAGCATCCGTTCATATTCACGTCATGGCGCGCGGCCGTTTGTCTTCGTTAGCGTAATAAGCCCGACCCGCGGCGGATCACACAGACCTCATTACAAGACAGTAATTGATGCATCAGACTCATGGTGGCAGACGGGAGCAGTTTGCCACTTGCCAGGTCAATATTTGCTGAGAAAGTGCAAGGAAATTGGATGACGTGTCATATTTCAAGGAAATATTGTACCTTTAAACGAGAAAATCTTGTATATAATAATCTGAATCTCGGAAGTGGCGCCAACGGTTTTCATGAAAATACCAGCTCGTGATGGAATTATGACTTGACTATGAAAACGAGCATCATAAGCCAATTTCGGAGTTGAAATGAAGTTCATTCCAGCGGATATAAAAAAGCTCGTTAGGTTAGTGTTCCCGTAAACTTAGATCATTTTCCTTTTATATCTCAAACTAACTGAACATTTCATGACTGATCTCACAGTTCAGTTGGTATGAACTCAGTTAAAATATAAATATTGAAGACAATCTACACTGCACTATCTAGCCCCAAATGGTTTGATTCCGACCTAAAACAAGTATATCTGAGTAATTAGCATTAAATGTTAGTTCGGGCTATCAAAAAGTTTTGGAAAATATTTTCGGTACAACTAAAAAGTATATATTTTTATATTCAGACTTTTTAGGATATCTTACTTAAATTGGAATTGGGATTAATGTGGAATTGGGGCATACAGTAATTCACATTAACACACAGTTTGTCTTCGTTCCACTAATGGCTCCTGAACATACACTGATAAATTACAGATGATGTATCGCTTACTGCCTCTGGTCTAAATAAGCTGTATCGTAATGAAATAAAGGTCATTTTCCTCTGGCCTATGATATAGTGGTGCTTATTTTACTTGCTCCTTGTGAAGTGATGTTTACGGTGCTTCCGAAATTATTAAACGTTGTCTTTTTTGTATGGTTTGCCTCCTCTTTTAGAACTGTTTAGCCTTTTACAAAATTATTTGTCTGCTAGGTTTTTGTCACAACAGAAACAACACTCGTATTTTAAGAGCAATATTATGGCGGATAAGAAAACCACTCTTTTTCAAATTTTTTAATTCGTCTAACCACTTATTCATCGACACTTTTCCCAAGTTATAATGGTCAACATCAATTTTGTCGGCCACATACACACGTTTTCCGTATTCGGACATCCAAATGTATAGAATCAACCCATGTACTTGGTATTTATTTTTCCTGTTCCATCGGGAAAAATTATCATGTTTTGAAACTATTTGAATGCGTTCCACAATTTGAAGCTATATTGCCTTTGTGTCAGGGTTCAGAATTGTGATGGTAAATGTGCAAAGTTCCTTCATATTTTTGAAAGCACTCAAGTGTGAACACGATAAGAGATTCTCAAGGGAAACTTTAACAAAATATTATTGTTGAGGTGTTCTACTTTGTATCGAAGAGAGGAAGCGGCTGACAGCTGTTTTGTGCGCTTAGCACCAGTTTGACGTGATCTTATAATATGACGAACAAAGCTTTGCGCACCTCTTAGTGTTCTGCGGGGGTGATCAGTGAAATGCTGTCAAATATGACAGCGATAAAATATGATATCCCACTAATCGTTTATATGTGCGTCAAGTCA
This sequence comes from Thera obeliscata, assembly GCA_947578465.1. Lineage (NCBI taxonomy): Eukaryota > Metazoa > Arthropoda > Insecta > Lepidoptera > Geometridae > Thera > Thera obeliscata. The sequence continues at coordinate 331,532 of OX387916.1, forward strand.
ACCAGTTTTATAGCAGAGTGGCTAGTGAAGACACCTTCCCATAAAATATTCCTTTGAGGCCAAAAATGGCACCGAACTGTATATGTTGATAGACAGGTTGTATCTTATTTTACGACAAGATGTCCTCCAACTCAATTTGCACATGAACCATTTAATACGCTCGGGAGGCAGTAACCTCGTTAATATTAGGAACGTCGTGAAACAATGACTTTATTATATGATTTATGAATAGAAGCACAGCATATTAATAGACGTGATAAAATCTTATGTCGACCCACCCTTATCAAATTATAGGAGGTTAGGTCGTTTACACTTAATTGCAACATCCAGGATTAACCTATTAATCTGGAGTTAAGTTGTTTTTATGTTGGCTTTCAATTTGTATGAGTCTTGTTATGGTTGACACAATTTGGGGTATGATCCGATACAATTCGATTCAATAAAATCTAAATGATATTTGTTATTGTAATATCATTTAGATTTTATTGAATCTAATTGTTCTCGAAAATTGGAATACATAGCGATCTGAAGATTAGGCAGGAACCTATTTGATTTTACAACATCGCCTCGAAGCGTAAATTTATTAATAAGCTCGTAGAACAGCAGCTACTGTAGAAAACAGGTTTTGAGAGGTAATCACAATCAGAAATTGAATTGGTTGAATCAATGAATTACTCAGCTGCTTATGAAGTCGGTGGATAAGACTTCAAACTTGGAATCCAATGAAGCAACTTTAATACCCACTGCCTGTATTTTAGTGTACAGCTAGTCAGAAAGAAATAACAAGATAGCAGATGCTCCATAAAAAATAATACTTTTTGTACTAATTTCTGTGAGCCCATCAACGTGATATTTTTGTATAAGCGCGTGTGGGACGTGCTACATTTCAAAAATGTGTTTTCTCTTCACACGAAGTTACGATATTTATCTGTTTCCACTGCGGTCGGTGTCGTGTCACACATCGACAGAATCGTTTACTGAAGGATCCGGCATCACGTCCCATGCTAATGTTATAGCCTCCAATTATATTTCTTCGCTTTCTTCAAAACATTACATTCGCGGCAAGTTTTCATGGCATTCGATTAGATATCTTATTTTGTCGACGAGCATTCACTCACTGGTTCCTTCTTTGGTGCTCGTTTTCGAGTGACAAATAGGGAAATATAGTTGTGTGAAAATATATCCGATGGAAAACAAAACAGAGTTGCGCATCCACGCTAGTGCTTATAATATTGTTTACTTTAATTAAATAACCATGTGTGCACGACGATACCAGTCCAGAGTCAAAACCGCTAAAATACATATGCCTACTCACGCTTTTTCACGAAATTTTTACAATTTACATGAAAATTGGCGTCCATTGACGCGTGTACACAATTATCGGACCGACCGGGCTCAGAACGATGACGTCATGGAATTTCATTATGTTTGCTCTGCTATACGTACTTAAATGAATTCTAGTTACATGCATGGTATGCTGATATTCCCTTGTTCAAGTGAATATTTTGCCGGCTCGGATGTATAAATTAGCTTTTTTTATTCTTCTATAACCGACCTACGTAGACTGATTAAAGTACTTACTTAAAAACAGCTTCGTTTTTATATTTTTGTCTCATTTTATCGTTAAGAAAAAAAACTCACACAAGTATAATGTATTCAATCAATAATATTCGTGCTCGTCATACTTTGCCATTTCGCAACAAAACTGCTAACATTCAATAAGCCGCAAAACAAATCCGTAAAGCGGAGTACAGATCAGCGGAATCTCCCATTCCGTGTCAGATAAAACGTCGATCGCGCTCTATTTGATACGTACAAGACACTGCGTCAGCTACTGCTACAGTTACCCGCAGTTTCCAGGGAGATTTCATTTAAACTGGTTTTCATAAACGTTTGAAACACACGGGGAATGTAGATATCGTCAAATTATATTTCGGTTGCGCGATGGGGCCGTATAAAATTGGTGCTCTACAGAAGTTATGAGGTTAATTTGTATTCGTATTAAAGCTATTGTTTTCAATTGAATCGAAACCGTTACACTAAAAGGTATATTTACAAAATATATGTGATTAATAATTTTATACAAAGCAATATTTTTTTGCATTCAAAAATAGTCATCAAAATATATCATTTACGTTTGTTTACAACAAACGTAAATGATTTGATTTCACATAAAAACCATTGAATATGGTTACAATAAATGGAATTCGAAGGTATATCATTTCGCGCTCGATTGAGTGTAACTTTTGTGATCGGGTGCCTTCCAAGGCGATCCTGAATGTCATACACGCTCGTATTTCTATATCAGGAGCTCTATGAGAGGGCTTTGATTTGAGAATTTTGAGAATTTGAATTGATGATTCTGTCGAGAATCGTCGTGAGTACTGTTTGAGGGAACAATAGAGAAAAGTTACTTTATGATTAAACACGACTTGACTTTTTGTTTTATCCATCAATAAGGTAAAAATACAGCACCAACTAGAACTAATTCTAGGCCGTTAAAATGAACATAAAATTTTGCGCACTTAAAATTTTGTCACCACGCTTGGTTCGAAAGATCTAGTGACCACTGTGAACTTTTTTTTTTATTAAACGCCCTCACTACATTTTCCCAGAGTTTTGGCCCTGATAATAATAACTGCGAAAGCTATTATCATAAAGTATCACAAAATTATGCACAGTTTGCCTTTTTCAAGAATATATTTTATAAAAATACTTGATTAATTTTTACAGAGAAAACAGGAGTGTAAGAATCGGACACAATAATAAAATAGAATTGAGAATCCTTAACCTTGTCCACCAGATTTTACAACCTCGGTACAAAAGCTGGCCCTACGATATATCAATAAGAGGCTACTTGTTAGCGAGCCCCGGACCCCATCTATTGCCATATATCTCAGCAAGGGGTGACAAAAACCGTTACACACGACACCAAGCATTTATCTTAAGACAGAATACGTGGCCTCTAACAAGGTCCCTCACACAAGGCTCGCCACACGCAGCGCGCTCTGTTCAATTTCCTCATTCAATATTTGTTTCGCGCCTGTTTGAGTTTATTTCATTCTAGTTCACTCCAGCTTTTTTATAAAAAGTTTGTGCCTCATTCTGGTGAATGAGTTTAAGATCTGAGAGTCTGTAAAATAAAATTAGTGTACAAGAAATTTTTAATAGGGTGTATTCTTCACGGCTCTCAAATCTTTCTTTTTCAATTCAATATTTTACGAAATCAGTGAACGCATAATATAGTGATATTTATAGGTTCCTAATCCAAACTGCCTCACACAAAAACTTTTTAATTTGGAAGGTCAACAGGCCTATGAGACTTAGCTCCTTTATGTCTCAGAAATGAGCTTATTAGTAAGGTTGAGGCGGCCTGTAGAATAATAGTAGATTGTTATACAAGGGCAGTAAGTGAGCTTTTGCAGAACAAGATCCTTTTTGGCGCCCGTGCGAGCGCAGCTCGCAAAGGGCGCTAATGGATCGAGTGTACCCGAGATATTTAGATGCCCGAGCGAGCAAAGCGAGCGAGGGCAAATAAAGTTCGAGGGTGCAATAGCTACTTATGACCGAGGTAAGCATTCTACTTTACATCATTCATGCGAGGTAAATTTTTAACTAGCTGATGGAACAAACATATGGCCCACCTGATGTTAACTGGTAACCATTGCCTAAAGCAATGCATTGCCTCGTAGGTCAAGAACGTCAGAAACGTGCCCTACAATGCACTGCCCTGCGACCATCAACTTGAGGCATACGGATGTTCAGCCTCACGTGTCAGTGATTTCACCGGCACCCATACCCTTCAACTCGAAACACAGCAATGCTGCCTTTCGGCAGAAATAGGCTTACAATACAACAATAACACAACATTTATACGGGTATGACAATATGTAATTTTAATTTGTACCGGTAAGTATCTGCTAAAACAGTCGTAGACGCACACTTATGCACACATCTGTGAGCTACTATATCTTTTCAGTAAAAAGTTTTCATATCATTTTGTAAGAAAAGAGATTGTTTCACCAAGGAGGTTTGCATAGCTCTTGAACTGTAATGAACCATCACCAAGGAGGTTTGCATACCTCTTGAACTGTAATGAACCATTACGTATCAAGCATAGTGTGACGGTAAAAGTGATTTGAAAATGGAACGCATTTACAATGCACTGGGCTGCACACGCCTACTTACACAGCCTCTTCGCGCTAAAGTAAATCCTATTTACTGAGCATGTATGATGTAAACTCTATGACAGGCTACAAAGACTCCGAGTAACAGGTAGGTAATCAGTTAAAGCGCTCCCGGCACGACGTTTGACAGTGACGTATGAGCGTGACGTCACTGTAATGACGTCACGGGAATACAAGGCCCGATGATAGATTGACTTTTTGTTATGTACGTATTAAAACAAGGTAATTTTGTTCGCTGATATTGTGCAAAAGGCTTTTTGTTTTTTATTAAAATTATCATTATCTACTAGGAGATACTCGTATTCAAATAGTCATTAATAAATAGCAAGCACGATAGACATTACAGCTGCAAGAAACAGGCAGCTAAAACAGGATTCTTGAAAGCGTTTTCCTTCACCGCTACACCGTTACCTTACGGTCTAGTAGGAATAATAATATTATGAAAGCTTCATACTATTGATGCCGAAAAGTATTGGGTTGAATACTAGTGCGTATCGGAACATGGATAAATCGGTTTCGGTCCGATGGATAAAATGTTGCATGATTTTGTGTTTTATTTATTGCTTTGTTCGGATGCAAACGAATAGCCATTACTACTACTAGGTACTGTGTAAATAAGTAAACTAGAACAAATATTAATATTGTTTATTTAATAATGAAATGTATTTTTACGAGGAATAAATAACCAGAAATGAACCCTTGTTATGAGTTATTCATGAATTTGTTTTTTCCTTTTTGGTTAAAAGAAAGCTATTTCAGTTTAAAAGGTTGTATTGTTCAAAATTACAATATTAGTAAATTGAATTTGAGGGGGGTTTGCTATTGATAACGCTACTTTAACTCGATTTTATACTTTCCACTTTTTATTACCTTTTATTATTTTAACAATATCTTTAATTCACTTATTAATGGGAAAAAATATTACTTGGACTGAAATTAACCTTTTTAGTTCTAAGGCTTCTAAAACTGTTAAAACGATGTATTTGATAAAACTGAAATAAACATGAATTGTCTCGCGCGGTACAAAAATAGAAAAACTACAGAGTAGGTAGGTGGTAGTAAAGGTGACCATTGTCCAACACCGCCACCATTACAAACATAAAGAACGCAAATAACAAAGCAGCCCCCATTTTATGCAAGAACAAATTCCACAACTGAAATGAAGGCTTGGACCGAATAAAAGTTAAATTAAAGCCCGCACAGGGTCTATCGAGCGACACTTCTTTACCCTCTGCTTTTGTCAGATGCAAAGAAGGGTTGAAAACTGGGTAGATTGGTGGAATTGACAGTTTGATTGGATTTTGTTTGCTAGGATTTATTTGGAGTGGTAGAATTGAATTAATAGTACTGTTAGATAGCATTATTTCATCATCAGAAAATGTTTAAATTGCCGGCCATTTCGTAGGCCACAAAAAGTTCAAGACACGATTTTTTATATTGTCTTGTTTTTAGGGTTGCGTAGCCAAATGGCAAAAACGGAACCCTTATAGATTCGTCATGTCTGTCTGTCTGTCTGTCCGTGTATGTCACAGCCATTTTTCTCCGAAACTATAAAAGCTAGACTGATGAAACTTGGCGAGTAGATGTATTCTGTGAACCGCATCAATATTTTTAAACAAAAGTAGAAAAAAAAACAAAAAAATTGAAAACTTGAAACTGAATCTCAAAATTTTTTTTTCATCAAACCCGTACGTGAGGGAGGGGGTATCTATGAATAGGTCTTCAAAAATGATATTGAGGTTTCCGATACTGTTTTTTTCTAAACTAAATAGTTTGCGCGAGAGACACTTCCACTGTGGTAAAAAGTTGGTCCCCCCCTCTAACTTCTAAAATAAGAGAATGATAAATCCAAAAAAAATATATGATGTACATTACTATGCAAACTTTCAACGATATTTGGTTTGAACGAGATCTAGTCAGTAGTTTTTTTTTATACGTCATAAATCGCAAACCGCAATATACCTTTCGACGAACTACAAGAACTTTTATATTAGGTTACTTGTTGCTACGGAACCCTTCATGGGCGAGTCCGACTCGTCCGCTTTTCTTTAGATCTGGGGGAGAGAGGGGATGTGCTCCTTTATTTAAATCTAACGTTTTATTCACATTTATATTTTAAAAATCTATTGTTGTGACTCTATTGTAATAGTAATATACTATAGAGATTTTTTCCTAGAACATAATCAATTGTTGCTTAGATTTGGCTTTTTCTTGTTCTGTGGATCTGAGGACGAAACTAAAATACTAATTTCCGCAAGTTAAGCTGGCGTACCATAGTAAAGGTTGCCTTGCAGCTTACAAACTATGAATAACCGTAAAGTCTTGCAATAAACAGGTCTCCACTATTCAAACATTCACAAAACGATATATTTCGGTGTAAATAAATTGTTTATTGATCACTCAAAAACTAAATAAACAAAGGAAAAATGTGCCAAATGTAATGTTTGGGCGTGCCTATGACCGATCAATTCCTTTTTGATAGAACTAAAAATAGGTTCTTTATATTATTACCTTGAGAATAGAAACGAAACAATTTTTCCTTGAAGAAAGTAATTTTCCATAAAGATGTCAAACACAATAAAGGGCGTTAAACACGATGTAAATCTGTCAATAGATCTTAGAAAATGCCGTGTTTTGTATTGTATGTAGGTCTAGGTACAATAACATGATTAAAAATAGTTTCTTCTATATTTTATGGCCATTCAGGGCGCTTGTACACGCTAAGAAAATTTGCCGTTCCTGCGGCAGACAAGACAAATTCTTCGTGTAGACGACAAGAATTTTGTCTGTTCCACACACGAAACAACAACAACGTTCGCCGAATCGTGTCTTGCGCAGATAAGATTTTTTTCGTGCACCGCTGCGAGCAGTGTACACAGTTATTTTCTAGTTACGACACGAATTCTTGGGTAGACCCGGCGTTTTTTCTTAGCGTGTACAAGCGCCCTAAACATGTCAAACACAAAAAAAAGCGTTAAACACGATGAATATCTGTCAATAGATCTTAGAAAATGCCGTGTTTTGTATTGATGTAGGTACATTAACTAAGTGAATTTTATATTCATTAATGAATTTTTAATTTTATTAATGATTTAAAATAGTTTCCTCTATATTCTACGGAGGAGACCATAAATATATTATACTAAAAAAAATAAAAAATTGAGCAGTTACCCCTCAAGCTGGTGACTGGAGCAAGCAACATGGTTTGGTGGCAAGTCAACAAACGTCCAGCTTCCTGAAGCCATAGCTCAGTGCGCCCGGAGCCCAGACACGGTCACTCAGTTACGTCACGTGGGGCAGAGAGCGATGGTTATGGCCGTCAGGACGGCGTGATGTTCTGATTAAGTAGTAACTGGTATTATACTGAATACTGAAATAATTCATAACATTTATAAACTGATTGATAATATTCGTTTGAGAAATTCGGAAGACAAAATACCTAAGTAGGATAAACTTACCGTCGACCGTACTTGCGACCTCACATCGATTTCTGGGTCAAGTAGTCAGAGGCACGTTCAGTTATTATAATTGGCTAAAGATTTTTCGAAAAGTGAGGATCGGTGTCTATGGCAACAGTGTTATTTAGTTTTTTTACGCATGGTGAACTATTTTTATTTATTGTTTGGGTTGAACAAGACCTGTGAAAGTTTTCACTGAAACGCATATTTGTAGCGTTTTATAACAATCGCACCTTTTAACCATTGGCGAGTAATAAACCGGTGTTTATTATGATTGTGAAACTTCGGGTCCTTTTACAAAATGGAAAAAGTTTGTCCCTCTGTCCCTCTGTCCCTCTCGGGCTCGTTTCTATTAATGCGAGTGTGACTTTAGTGCGGCTGCTTCAACTTTATTTGATCCTTGAAGTTGAATAGCAAACAGATCGAAAATCAGAAAGGTTTCTGTCCGCTCCGTCGGCCTTATCGACGCGATAGGCATGGTCACTGGACAGTCAGTGCGTAGCTGATGATTCACGATGTTTTACTTTCTGAAAGCATTTTATTCGCAAAATTGATTTCATTAATTAAATCTTAGCTATTAGGCTACAGGTGCTCTTACGTATATTTTAGCCGAAACTGCATGATGATGTTGAATACCCGTAATTAATTTTCATTAAAACGTCCCTGATTAGAGAATTGATTATACAGCTAAATATAAAAAAAACACGGTTAGCAATTCGTCATTTTAAAGCCAACCAATGACAAAAAATCAAATATTTTTATTTATTCCTTAAGAAGAGTTTTAAAATTGAGTTTACATACCGTAATTTTCCTTCATGGTCCATCACCTCCCGCTGCCTACTCTGAGTACGAGCCCCTCTCATAAAGGGAGTGAATCCAGAGCACCCCTGAAATTGCGTTCTCGTTGGACAAAGGCATGGTTTGTAAAAATAACGTATTATGGCCTTTTGAGCCCAATTGCGATTCCAAATTATTTTTTTCGGCCTTTGTACTTTTGTAGCAGATGCGACGAGACCTTTGTTTAGCTTGTTGTGTGGCATTCTTACATTTTGAGACCGAAAAACATACAATTGGTTGATTCTGAGTATTACTATTACTTAACTAAAGTAAGTTGAGCGTACTATGATTATTATTAAACTCTTCATACATTTTTACAACGCCTATAGGCTTGGTCGCGTGGAACTGGCACTTAGGCCCGTATTCCGAAACAGCGCTTGAGTCTGAGTCGAGCCTCAAGCATAGATTTTATGACAGTTCTCCATTTAAAAGTGTCAAAAATCTGTGCTTGAGGCTCGACTCAGACCTAAGCACTGTTTCAGAATACGGGCCTTAGACTCCTTTAGCTCAACGTTTTAAATTGATCCATGGTTTTCCTGTGAACAATAAATAGTGACTGCCTACTTTTGACATTAATTTTGCATCAGGTCTGGTAGTGATACGCGTTTGCGTAAGCTGTGCCTCCACCAGACCACGCGATCAATAATTCAGAGTGATTGGATTCACGTATTTCATAACCAATCAGTGATGGCAACGTGCGTTTAATTTCAATTATAGCAATGTTATATCCAGTTCTCTATTTAAAATTCCATTACTGACAACATTACCCGTAAATAAGGGCTGATATCACGAAATAAAGAAGTAATGGAACTAGTATGTAGACGACCTTCTCACGCTCCAAGTTTGCGGAGTACCACGACTTCAAGCCTTCCTTTGTTTATTCGTGTTTGAAGTCTGTCAGAAGAAACGTAACTGAGAAAAACACGAAAAAATATAAAAATGCCGTATTGTGCTGTTTTGCAGTGCTAAAACGATAGCCGAACCAATAATTTAACAAAAGGGGGCATATCGTATCACAGGTTAGTATTATTTTATTGCTTAAATTGGTTTTGTTTAGAATGCAAAACCATCAAACAAAAATAGACTGTGAATGATATTCGTTAAGGTCGCGTTTCTATAAATCTCAACTTTCGCTACTCATTTAGGGCTGTACCCCAATAAAGTGCTGAATGTGCTATCGAATACTTTATTAGTTCTGATCATAATTATATATAGTTAGGTTTAGGGAGCTGACTTTTTTTTTGCTTTAGTGATGATTTTATTCTGAATGTATTATTCTGTTATTATTCTGATTCTTTTCTTATTCTTATAGCCCACAGTGGCTGGGTAAGATGAAAATTACAGAAATATTTTGAAGAAATAACATAATAATTCTGGTTTCAGTTTTCCGATATTCAAAATAAATGTATCGATGCAACAGGAAAAAGAAAACACAAGAAGAAAAAGAAACAATATTTGAAACAGTTGAGTATACAATTTTACGAGTTGTAAACATTTGATTGGGTAAATAAAGAAAGATAGATAAGAAAAGCATTTTATTTCGACCACCATAAATATAACCTGACGTGCTACCGATCGTTATACATCAGTAGGTAGGTGAGAGCGCTGGTGGGCTAGTGGTAGCGGCCCCGCCTTCCGATCCTTAGGTCGTGGGCTTAAATCCAGTCGTGTACCAATGAGGTTTACTGCCCAAAAATTAATTTACACTATGCCAGTGCTCTTAAACGGTGAAGAAAAACATCGTGAGGAAACCGGGCATGCCATAGAACTTAAAAACGTTCGAAAATATGTGTAAAATAAGTGCACGAAAGGAGCCTCTTTGAGGCGCACTTAAAATCCTTTCACCTCACTTGGTTTGAAAAACCCAGTGACACGATGAGAAGAAGTAGGTAGGTAATCATCGATGTCGATGCATTTGTCTTGTATCCGCATTGGCACATCACTAAGTGAGTGGCTATGTCAAGTAATAGCCATTGTATTATGAATCTTATACCTTGTGGATAAAGACTAACAGAATTATTTTCTATAACGCCATCTAGCGTCAAGTAGCTTTGTTTTGTTGTCAATCAAGTAACAGCCATTGTATTAACAATCTTATTACAACTAAATAGAGACTAAAAGAAAAAAATACTGAATGAAAGCTGCCATCTCTTGATAAGTAGAATTTCATTTTAGCACTGTTTATTTTATTAAGTTTAGAACCATGTCACGATAGCTTTAAGGTTTATTATCAATTAAATTATTTTTTTGGTTTTAGGTCCTTTTTAACGTTTTTTTTCGACCAATCATAACTTTTATTTCTATGTGTGTTTGTTTTTACGTGTATGAGTTTGGCGACACTGGTTCTCTTAGTAATAAGTCATCATGCTCCCTCTACTTTGCGTAAGCAAAAGCGTGTTTGGTGCTCTGTGGCTGATATAATATAAAGTAGCTCCTAAAGCTGTATAAATTATTATCAATCGATGCAAATGCTAGTTTACTTTACTTTATTACACAAATTTTGTACAAACATAACAGTATTTTACTTAATTACTTAACATAGTTGAGTAAACGAGGTGAATTGGGGTAAAGTGGGGTACAGGGTACGGCGCGCGGCGGGCGCTTTCAATAGTGTTTGCGCGAGTGTTTGGTCGACTACCATCGGCCCTTGGGCTTGCGGAGCGAAACAGCCTTAAAACGACGCTCTAATGTAAACTTTATTGAGTGTGGAAGCGGTGCAAGTTGCAAGCTTTTTTTCACTCAGACTATTTTGATAAGCTTATTCATATTTTGTCAACTTCGTTCAAACTTGAGTTTTGATTAAATATTTGAAATCTGTTTGACATTATGGTTGAAAAAAGCTCATACTATCTGTATAAAGAAACAGTGTCAATATAATTTGGAAAACCTGCTACGCTGTATGAAGTTATTCCATGACAAAGAGCCCACTAACAGCGTAGTGTCAGTCGTCACAAACATCCCCTATGAATAATAATTTATATTCTGCCCGAGCAAATATTTAACCATCCTTATGGCGCAGAATAAATACTAGTTCCTAGGGCTAGTTTGAATTTCAGCAGCTCGTTGACCTCGTTACGGCACGATATAGTTAGCAAACAGTAAGAACACTAAGTCATAGCATCATCAAAGCATACAGGCTAACGTTTCCAACGGTTTTTTTCATGTTTCACAAATAGGTACAACCGTTAGGCAATAAAGATTCTCGAATGGCGACCACAAACCAGAAGACGAAGAGTAGGGCGCCCAGCCACCAGATGGACCGACGTCATTGTTAAGATCGCGGGAAGCCGGTGGATGGAAAGAGCACAGAATCGTTCTTCCTGGAAATGTGTAGGGGAGGCATTATGTCCAGCTGTAAACTTCTTCAGGCTGATGATGATGATGAATAGGTAATTTTATTTGTGGAAAAGGATTTCTGTAGCAAATCTGAAGCTTTATTAAAACACATTCAAATCAAACAACATGATGTAATCAATAACATTACAAGAATCACTGATGAGCGTAGATTTTTTTTATCTTCATCATTCTTTAGACGCAATAAAATTCGGCTTAAAACAAGTTTGTCTTACTGCTGGGCCATGATTTCCACGAATAGGTAATAACCAAGTCTCATTCAAGTTCTCATCTCAAGATACGTAGTTCCACGCATAAAATATATTGGGATAATAAATAAAGTGTTCCTACTGTTTCATATCTTACCGTGATTGTAGTGTGGATGTAGTTACTGTTTATTCTGTGGCCGGACCCGAATTGATAGGGCCGTGATGAATTTAACTAGTTCTCGACTTAATTACTTTCTCCATTAGCTGTGACGTGCTATGTATATTCATAGCTGTATACTTGACCACGGCGATGTATACACGCGGCTTATGATGGATCAACCCTAATTTTAATTAATAATTTCGTCGGTAGGACATCATGGAAGTACTTTGATTCTCTGAGTTCTCAGTTTGCTGCCGGTTCTTCTAGGCTTGGTTGCTAAGTACTGGATCTAAATTTACCTAGCTTTATGTAATACTTTATTCATATTCATTTATTCATTGCTTTATGTATTTTATAGGTCTTCAGGGATAATAACGTCCATAACATGAGCCCCGCTGGGGCATAACAATGGCCTACCTCTTCTATCTACGATCTTCATCTCAATCTTCTATTGCCGTTCTCTTACTTTTTCTAAATTTAGCTAGTAAAATCCCACGCGACTTGTTTTGCGCTAACCTTTTTCAATACAAACTCGATGCACCCCTTCAGGGGTTTACTTTAGATCAAAAATCGGTTGTCTGTAAAGTCGGTTTCCTGACGATAGTTGAACGCGACAACGTCATACAGCTGTCCACGCGGACGCATCGCTCACTCAAGTAGGAGAGAGACAGATGTCAAACGCTGCCGAACGCGGAGGCCGTGCGTGCCTCTTTGTCGCTCGTTCCGCGCTCTCGCTTGCACTTCAAGCCTTAAATAGAACGCCTCGGAGCGAGGTAACACCGCATGAGTCATGTTTTTTCGTGCATGCAGCCGGCTCCATCGAAATATAAAACGTTGACACGTCAAAAACACACCCTTTAAATTTTCAGTCACTGTGGCTAATATGTAGTTTCGGCTATGCGTTGCATGTTAATCACTCACGCCAAGTTTTTTTACATAATATTGTGATGTTACCCCGTTCTACAATTCAATAGTAAATAGTGTTCATCATACATGTGTCTCCAATTCTGATTATTAATTCACTTTGTTGATTATTGCTAGCTGATATTGTTTCAGCAGAGCTACATACGCGCGTGAAGACCGCAGCCACAGCAGCCCAATCTCATGATTCAATATCCTGCGCTGAATTATTCATGTAAGAGTGACGCGATTACTATGAGCTCGGCTTATTTTTTGTGCGATCACTGGATCATCGGTTCGAAAGACAAATTTTTCTACCTTCAATATTTTCTACCTTCTTTAGGCATTTTTTATCGATCTCTGGCGGTGTTGGTGCCATGAGTTTTCAGATTGAATAAAATCTACTGAAATTCTTTTTACTATTGCTTTTAAGTGAAGTTATATGACTGGAGATTTCATAATTATTCATAGCTTCACGAAGGAAGTTTAATTTTATACTGTTAAAGTTTTGGAAGGTTATAGTGTGGTCTATATAAGCCTATAAGTCTTAGGGTATACACTATATCAGTTCAAGCATGTTTGACTCGAACTAGCTATTTCTTTAAAATAAAATGATGCACCAATTATTTAAGAAGATGCCAAAGACTATACAATACAAAGGTTGTCCTGGAACATGACGTCATAAACAAACAGAGTCACCTCATACATATTCTACTGCTGTAGAATTTAGACTAGGATGTTGTGTTCCTATAACATCACTGTAGAGTCCGAGAGATTACGATAGCATTTTTACGTCAAGCTACTAGCTAACAAGCATTATATTGGTATTAAAAGACACGACAAGATAACTTAACAGGCTAGGTGAGTCTAAGAGCCCGTTTCCCGTTACCAAGATATGAAAAAAGGCATGCAACTTACAGCTTGGTCTCACCGTTTTATCGTACACAAGAATGCAGTGCAAGTTAGATAAAAAAAATAATAATAATGCTTTCAACAAGGACATAAAAGCGAGCTTTTCAAATAATATATTTAAAGCTTCAGTGAAGTGCAATTCCAAGTTACTTAGTGAGCTGTATAGTATGACGTGAGAACAAAGCCACTGGCTCCAAATCTAGCCGGTACGAGTATAAAGATGTGGGACTTGGGGAGTGCTACGAGACAGTCGCCTAGGTTTCACTGTTTGAGGCAAGTTGGGGAACTCAGCCAAAGCGGACTAAACAAACTTGTGGAAAATCTGAATGGTGCTGTAAGTTTAGCTGTAAAACAATGAGGGCGGATTTGTTGTTGTATGACACTATTTTATACTGGTGTGTGTGTTGTTTGGACTGTCGACAATATTAACAGATATGTTCTACTGATACCAGTAGTTTTTTTTTTATACAAAACACATGGGATTCTAGCATAGTGACCGGTGGGAAGTGAGGTAAAGTGAAAAGTAAAATAATTAAAAACTACTTTCAAGCGTCCCGCTGGTATTACATATTCATCATTTCTAACCCGCAAGATAACAATCGAGAAGGGAGAGGAGGGTGCTAGTGATACACCCCCACCCCCTCCCCTTCAGACTACACCACAACGCGTCAGATCGTCTTCTAATTAGAGCTCGCGCAGTCATCGGTTCATATTTACCCTCTTCATTTATATAATTAACATGTCTTCACGGTGCGCCCTAATTAGTGCCTTTGACTTGTGATCAGTTAGGCGTTCAGTTTGTTTGAAGGCTTTGAAATCGACTGACCTAGCTTGCGTAGGCGTTTCCAATTGATTTAGTAAGGCAACGTTTATTGCGATCACCGTTTCCTGGCTTTACGCTTTAGAAATCGTCAAACAGAGAAAACAGAGAAAAGAGATTATTTGGGACGTCTTATTAAATCTTAAATATTTGATTTAGTTCACACAACACTCTTACATGACTTACGAGCTCAAAAGTTAGCAGGAAACTTCTTGTAATTGACGTTTCTATGAACTTGTAACAGAGGAACGTATTTGGTCTCAGTAAAAATATAGGCACAAAACAGATAGGTAGGTATTTGTGATATAGGGCAATTGATGACTTAATACTTTGTTCCTATGAACTTCAAAGTTTATACATAGTAAATAAACACAATAAACGTTATTTTTATTTATACTCTCGAAGTTGTCATGCTACAAACAAAAAAAAATACGGGTTGCACTCCGGGAGTGCCGGCAGAAGTGAAAACTTGATTATTAACGTAGGAACCCTAAAAGTTGTTTATTTTATCAAGTTCCTCAATGTAGTAAAACCCCAATCAAAGTCCTAAGGAACCCTAAAAATTTTAGCATTATCAAGCTCCTAAGTGTAGTTGAAATTCCAATCAAAGTGCTAAGGAACCCTAAAATTGTTTACATAATCAAGGTCCTAAGTGTAGTTGAAAGTCCAATTAAAGGCCTAAGGAACCCTAAAAGTTGTTTATTTTATCAAGTTCCTCAATGTAGTAAAACCCCAATCAAAGTCCTAAGGAACCCTAAAAATTTTAGCATTATCAAGCTCCTAAGTGTAGTTGAAATTCCAATCAAAGTCCTAAGGAACCCTAAAAATGTTAACATTATCAAGCTCCTAAGTGTAGTTGAAACTCCAATCAAAGTCCTAAGGAACCCTAAAAGTTGACCACTTAATCAAATTCCTCAATGTAGTAAAACCCCAATCAAAGTCCTAAGGAACCCTAAAAATTTTAACATTATCAAGCTTCTAAGTGTAGTTGAAACTCCAATCAAAGTCCTAAGGAACCCTAAAAGTCGACCATTTAATCAAATTCCTCAATATAGTATAACCCCAATCAAAACCCTATACGGAACCCTAAATTTTACGTAAAGCCAAATCCTCAACGGGTCGGAACCGCTAGAAGGGACCTTGTCGCGCGACCTACAAGTAGGTCCTAAATGAAGTAAAACGGCAGACATAGGAGGAGGGGGTTCTGGGGGGCTAAGGGGGGTCACAGCACGGCTCGCTTCGCTCGCCGCGCTGTTCCCCGTGGTCGCGTGGCGGCTCGCTTCGCTCGCCGCGACGCTCCCCCCGGGTTCAGGAAGAGGGGGTTCTGGGGGGCTTAGGGGGGTAACAGCACGGCTCGCTTCACTCGCCACGCTGTTCCCCGTGATCGCGTGGCGGCTCGCTTCGCTCGCCGCGACGCTCCCCCCGGGTTTCGGAGGAGGGGGTTCTGGGGGGCTTAGAGGGGGTCACAGCACGGCTCGCTTCGCTCGCCGCGCTGTTCCCCGTGGTCACGTGGCGGCTCGCTTCGCTCGCCGCGACGCTCCCCCCGGGTTCAGGAGGAGGGGGTTCTGGGGGGCTTGGGGGGAGTCACAGCACGGCTCGCTTCGCTCGCCGCGCTGTTCCCATGGTCGCATGGCGGCTCGCTTCGCTCGCCGCAATGCTCCACTCGAAAAATAAATACAGTAGATCTATAAAATCTTGTACCAATGACCACTACTACCTGCCGCGGGCGGCCGCTAGTTCATAAAATCTATAATAGGTATGTACCTATACCTACTACAGTCACGAAAAACGCCTTGGTATGCTTGCTACTAACTATTATCTATTCTGTGACGTTACCGTGTCATAGTAACTACTAGCGTATCTGTAGCGTCTTACGCTTTTTTTCGATTTTTATTATGAACTCTACGTTGTAGTCTTAGGGTACATTTCTGCAAAAAATCCGTCCTACGCTTTTTCGATAAGGTCACGTGATCCTGACGCCCTGACGCGAGTTTAAGTTTTTATACCCATTACAGAAAGTGCTCCAACGCCGCTAAAGAAGTTTTCACTTCAAAAAATAAAAAAAACATGGATGAACTGTGTGAAAAATGACATGGTTAAGAGAGGAGTGAATGCAGAGATGACGGCTGACAGAGGGAAATGGAGGAAAAAGACATGTTGTGCCGACCCCACATAAAGTGGGATAAGGGGGCAGGAAGAAGACGAAGAAGAAGTTGTCATGCTACTGATTTGTGGTCTATACATCGATTCAATAAAAAATAGCTTTTCCTAACCTACACAATTACCTAAAAGGCAAAACTGTCGTAGATAAAGGCTTTATTCGCCTCCGTACCTACTTACCTATTACACTCGAGTTCATGTATTATGCATACGACTTGTGCCCGAAACATAAACATGATTTTTTTATTGCGACCCCTTATTGTCGGGCGTTTGTCTTCTAAATTCGTAGGTAGTTTTGCTGTTTTGGCTACAATTTGTGTTAGTTTTTCAACTTTCAGTTGACATAGCTCGTGTTTTATTTATTCAGTTTTGATTTACTAACTTTGTTATGTTATCGTACCTTACTTTTCCAGTTGTTTTTAAAATTCGTAGTAAACATTATGGTAGATAGATAGATAGATAGAAGATAGAAAAAATTTTATTGCACAAAATTTAAAATTACTGTACACAGGTGAACTTAATGCTAGATAGCATTATCTACCAGCTAACCTTTAGGTATAGGTAACCTATGGTAGGTATGGTATACGATTTTTTTTTGCTGCAATTTACGAATAGGCCACAGGAAGAACAATCTAAATATTATTACTCGTACTAATATCAGCTATCTGGTTCCCATAGTACAAGCTCTGCTTAGTTTGGGGCTAGATAGTGTTGAATGGATTGTCTAAAATATGTATTTGATTTTATTTTATATATACAACAGCCAGAATGATAGCGACAGAACAATGCCTACGATATTCACCAGTTTATTTATCCGTTCGTTAATGAAATTCCCCAAAGTACGGGCGGCGCTGTAGTTCATTTAGCGCTGTTTACTTGTAACTTACACTGCGTTGCGTTACGAGTACTTATATACGTACCGCGCTCAATGCATGCGTGCGGCATTTAGCCTACCGGGCACTGAAAATGTTGACCAATATAATCATGGTTTTTTTATTGTGTTAATAAAAAAACCATAATTATATTATATCAATATAATAATTTCGACGGCAAACCGATTGTGACAACAAATGAAGCTTTAAAAACTTGAGAAACCGACTTCATGGTCAAACTGCAGAACCGATTTTGATAAAATTTCTATGGGACAAATCTGGAAGTATAAAACCTTCCAGATAAAAAAATATTTCTCAAATCGGCTCATAAATGACGAAGTTGTACGATAATAAAGATAAAAAAATGCATTGAGAACCTCCTTCTTCCTCCTTGTTTGCGTTAATTACGTAACACGTAAAATGTAAAATAAATATTCCCAAGCTGATTTACTTTGGCAAGTTTTAAATAAGCTACACTTAGAGCAAAGTTTCTTTTGCCACACTATCATTTGTGACCACATAAGTATATCTCTACAAAACGCTCCTCTCAGCACAATGTTTCGCGATCAACTAGCTAGATCATAGACTAGAATCTAGATCAAACTTAATTTTATTATCATCATCAGATCCGAGAGATAATCAGATGCAAGACATGTAGATGGTCCCTATCACCTGATATTAATGGTAACGAGGCGTCGGACCCTCGCCTCGCCTCGCCTCGCCTCGCCTTCCATTCACACGATATTTTTCTCGTTCCACCATCATTTTTTATTCGCACCAAAAATCGTACAGCCATTTATCTTATTCAGACCCGCGCTATTCTATTAAAACGATTCCTTATTCAAAAATGCCGCGGAATTGAAAAGAGACGGAGCGAAGGAGAAATTCCTTGATTAATTATATGAAACTGTCTTCAGAGTCAGTGTTTTGTTTAATTTGAAAAGAGATTATTCAATGGCAACTTTTAAAAGGAACTAAGGGACTTCATGTAAATGAGTTGAATGGAATTTCTTTTCCGTTTTATATCGGGATAATTCTGAAGACGAACGGCCCCATACTTGCTAAACCGATCCCCTATAACCCGTCTTTATTGGCGATCATTCCGACCGGATAGTTAAAATCGTCCCTTTACCGATTCGTCTCAGAAGGGTCTTGAGCGCTTAAGTTGAAGTTATGCGGTCGTATAGTACGCCGGTGCCTATCGAGCGGCGGCGGCGGCGAGGCTGCAGCAGACGCGGCTAAGTCCATGATTGAAGCTGCTAGGGCATTCGCCGGCAACGCTTTGTTGTACACCCTGGGTTTTATTGCTGCCAAGATAAAATACCGACCCGCGCACTTTTTAAATATTCCGGATATCTTTAAAATTATTTTTACTACCGAATGAATCTGATTTAGCACCTTAGTGCACCATAGAATATCAGCGTAACTGTCTCCTATGATTAACCAGATTTCGCAAAGCGTGGCTCCGACTACCATCCTAGACCAAGGAAATTATATGTTTTTTTTTTTCTAACGTATTTCGTCCCACGACTGGGCAAAGGTCTACCCCAAATTCTTCAAACTGTCTCTATCCATTGCTATATCCCACCATCCTCGCTCAAAAGCGTCGAGATCGTCCCTCCAACGCTTTCTTGGCTGACCTCGACCTCGCCTTCTCTTTATTTGATTTAATGTTGTTTTATTTTGTTAACAGAAGCGCTCTCCCCAACGGCACGCTATGGCTGAGCGCGTTCAATGCCGCGCAGTACCGGAGCGACGTGCACGCGGCTGTGTACCGTTGTCGCGCGGCCAGCTCCGTCGGAGCCATCCTGTCGCGCGACATGCGCCTCCAAGCAGGTATTTACCTTACATATTGTAAGCATGTATTGTAAGGCGTGGTGATGGCAGGTGGAGTAGAACAACAACCGAATGGTGGCCAAGAACCGGCTACAGAAGCGTAGGGCGCCCTGCAGCAAGATGGATGGACGACATAGACAGGGTCGCAGGGCGGCAATGGTTTAGACTGGCACAGGACCCAGGTAGATGGCACAAACTAAGGGAGGCCTATACCCAGCAGTGGGTAAGTCGGGCTGTGGATGATGATTGTAAGCAAACAAATATATAAAACTCTTACGTTACTGACTGACTGACAATCAACGCTCAGTATAAATCGTAAGTCTTATAGTCTGAGAAACTTGGAGGGTATGCTCCTTTTATAGCATAGAGGTGCACTAAGAAAGGAAATTGGAAAATTATTTCCCTAAGCGGAGAAAAAGAGGAAAAACTTTTAAAACAAAAATCATCAAGGCGTAACGGTAACTGGCGAGCGAAGCCGCGGGCGGCCGCTAGTCTTACATATTATTGTTAGCAAATATTTGAATAAAACAGCTATATAGTGGATTGGTTGATTAGCAATCAAAATAAAAGCTCACAGCTTTACTCGGGATTCAGATGCAGTTTATTCCAATTAAATATTTCCAATAAATGCACATTCATTATCACAATCTAATTATATTCTCATTGATAATTAAGCATTATTTGATTATAATTTCATGCCGGAGATCAATGACATTCATCAATTTAATATTCGTACAATTATTGTTTTATGCTGCAAGGCTTATGGGAAATGAGAATTGTTTTTTTTTTAACTAAAGCTTATTTGAGTCTTCTTCCCTTCTTCCTGCCTTTAGTTTATATCCTTTAGTTTACATGAAAATATATTCGTAACACATTACGTAATTGTGGTCACCTCACCACAGACATAGCGACCGCTACGTGCGCGGTAAGCCAGCTTATCACGTGAAATTAATTAATTAATGCTCTTCTAGGTACACATCCACAATCGAATTAAAATAGTTCGGATCAATTGAATTAATACCGATTTATATACGGTAGAGTGTCTGATGGTCTGTTTGCTAACTTTTAACGATTAAACTACCAAATCTAGCGTGATGTGAGGTAGAGGTAGCTTGCACTGTTGAGACAGACATACAGTTTCAACATTTAACCCTCATGCGTCTTTACCATTACAACTTCGTGAAAATGTAATGGCGCGTCTGAAAATTCCAGAAATTCCGTATATACGCTGCATCAGCAGCGGTGAGCCGCAGCGTATTAGCAGATAAAGTGGAGATGAAACATTTGCTTCATGTTGATAGAATTTAACCCGTGCGTAACCGGGTGGGTCCACTAGTTCTTATTTAAAGCAATAAGTTTATTTCATGTGAAAATGAAATGAGTTTGTAAAACAACAAAATTCCGTTTGCAAAAGCCCAATTTTCCATCAGTTCGGTCAAATTAATTTTCCGATTGGCAATACAAAATGTTGTTTGTCTGTTTGTAAATTAGAAACGTGTCCGCAGCGTCGGCAGCCGGATTGGTTCCGCACACAACGGCCCAAGAAGATTAATTTTACAATAAATTTATTTTATAAATAAACCTAATAATATTATTTATTTGTTTGTTTCCTCAGAGTCCGTTCATTCCTTGTGTCGGGTTGTTTCTTGTTTGATCCATATTACTGGCACGTGAAATTACTGGCACGTGAGGCTGAATATCTGTATGCCTCCAGTTGATGGACGCAGGGCAGTGTATCGTAGGGCGCGTTCCTGACGTGCGTGACCTACGAGGCATTGCTTTGTTATAGGCGATGGTTACCACTTAACATCAGGTGGGCCATATGGTTGTTCCATCAGATAGTTACATAAAAAAAAAAAATTAGGTCAGTGACTTCGATACTCGACTTTTCTGTATTTTCGGGACTTGACAGGCATAGTAAATTACATAGGTATCAAGTAATTTATTTTTAGTGCGCTGTGATAACATCAATAATTTGAATGGTGGAAGAACCGACTAGAATGATTTGTCTACTGTTGATCAAAAGTAATATTTTTCTTTGTTACGTACTAATTGCTTTTTCCTATTAGCATCAAAAACTAGAGTAGAGATAAGAAATATAAAATAATGTGATATGAAATTATGTAATAAAGTATCTACTCCAAAAAAAACTGCTTTTTATTCAACAAAGGCAAAAGCATTCTAAAATTTTAAACGATATTAGGAAGTCAACAAAATTGACTCGTTCACTTTCAATGGAACGCTTAAACGATTCAGTAGAAATCTTAAATTGTAAAGATCTTATTTGTATGAAATAACAGAGAAGTCCTGTCTCCATTGTGAGTCCGTTGACGAACTTCAAAGAGAAGAAACAAAATATGACGGTGTTCTGGAAGCTACATTCATTGACAAAGTTATAAGCAGTCAAATATATTGCTTAATGCTGTTAAAATTTTTAGCATCTAGAGAACCCAATTATAATTATATTTAATTCTCTACCAGGTAAGATTATACTTTTGAAGACACCACAAATAAACAAATCATTATGTAGGCCACGGTAACAATGTAGATAGATTAACCCTTGTTTGTACTCAAAGAAGAAATAAGTACATAAACTAAACTACACATAAATACTAAAAATAATGAGTACAGACATTATTGCTAAAAAAAATCTCTTCCAGACAACCTTCGGATGGGATGGATGGACAAAGAATTGGATAGGCGGCGGTTGACATAAAACTGAAAAAATAATAACAATAACCACCTTATACGTAAATATATACTTTACCTATTATGATAGACACAGTTTCCTATGTAGTATAGAGATACATTACATGTGACAGATTTTTTTATACAACTATCTGATGGAAAAAGCATATAATATATTCTCTACCTGATGTTAAGTTGTAACCATCGCCTATAACAAAGCATTGCCTAGTAGTTCACGCAATACAATACACAATTCATACATGATAGGTACCTAAATATTAGCAGAAAACCTTTTTTTTTCCTTGACCTTTGTGCGGTATTTGGGGACATGCTCATCCAAATATGAACCGAATGCAGGGATGTTGTAGCCGCTAACAATAACAATATAGATATTATGTAATAACGTGTCACATCAAGTGTTCTTATGAAATATAATGTTAGTTATGGCACCATATTTTCAGAATAGCCAATACCTCGCCAACCGTTACTCATATTTTCTAAGCACATTTCCCCCTACATGACGTAATGGGGGTGTTCGCATTTGCTTGGGTAAAGTTAATTAGCCAGAAAGCGGTCGTAATGTGGCGACAGGTTGTGCCTATCACCCTCTACCTATATGCATGCTGCTCAAACCTTATTGCATATTATAATATAACACTTATGCTTATTGCTATCGTATTTGTACCAGTGAGACAAAGTTCTAATTGTTTTTAAGTAGTCAGACTTTGAACAAAGTGCTATAAGTGAAACATAGTAGTAGAGATCTTTGAGAAGGACTTGTCCGGGGAAGTAATACCACGATGCTTATTTTTGCAGTGAAGCAGCATTGCTGTGTTTTGGTTTGAAGGGTGTGGGTGCCGCTGAAATTACAGGGGGGGGAAATTACTTTGGAAGTGTCTTTCGCGCAAACTATTCAGTTTAGGAAAAACAATATTAGAAACCTCAACATAATTTTTGAAGACCTATCCATAGATAGATACGCTACACGTATGGGTTTGATGAAAAAAAATTTTTTGAACTTCAGTTCTAAGTATACCCCCAAAATTTATTGTTTTTTTTTCTATTTTTGTGCGAATATCTTAATGCGGCTTACAGAATACACATCTACTAGCAAAGTTTCATTAGTATACCTCTTAGTTTCAGAGAAAAGTGGCTGTGACATAAGGAAGGACAGATAGACAGACATGACGAATCTATAACGGTTCCGTTTATGCCATTTGTGTACGGAACCCCTCAAAAGCGTGAGTTCAACCGGGGAAGTAATACCACATCGTACCTTATTTTTGTCATTTGAAGGTTATAAATTAGTTAAATTATTGACACAATGAACATCAGGTGGAATTAAATAAGACCAACTATTCCTTCTTTCTTAAAACGGGATTTAAAAAAATATTCTTATATTTCCTATATGATTAATCTAGGCAGTTTTTAACTCACGATAACAGTCAAAAACTTATTCATGAAGTATTCAAATAAAACTAGCCCGATGAGGAAAGTCCCCGAGCTCGATAACGAGGATACACTTCAAAGGGCACAAATCTCACTTCCTTATTGTGTTCGATCACTTCATAGAGATTGCTTAATCTGCAGTCTCTCCCTGTCCCTTCAAACAATAGCGCTTTTTGTTCGCTGAAGCGGCTGAATCAAGGGCATTAAGCGCTAAACTTCATTTATCTAGGGCCTCTTGAAAGGTTTTAGCTTACTATCTCGAAGAGGGATACTTAGGAACGCAAATAAAAGTGGCACATAAGAAACTGAGGAGATTCTTTGTTAGATATCAACAATGACACGTTTTTGACGTGACAACGTCTTATAAATCGATGGAGCCGGCTGCACGCACGAAAAAACATGACTCGTTACGTCGTTTCGTCGTTCCATTTACCTGAGCCCGAGCACGGGTCGGGTAATGGGTAAGGGTAAATGAGGGTAAGGGTAAATTAGGGTAAGGGTAAATGAGGGTAAGGGTTCGGTCGGGTTCCGGGTCCGGGTCCGAGAGTTCGAGTCCGAGTCCGAGTCCGAGTCCGAGTCCGAGTCCGAGAGTATTTTCTTATGACGTTATCACGTTCAACTATCGTCAGTAAACCGACTTTACAGACAACCGATTTTTTTTATTATTATTGGAGTATTTACATTTATAATATTAAGAGGAAAGATTTGTATTTTTAATAAATAGAAATATCTTAAAAGTGAATCTAATAAAGGGAGCCTCTTTGAGGCGTACACCAAAACGTAACGTATTATTAGTATGAAGTCAATGCTGAAAATAATAATAATGTACCTTAAATTTTCGGAGGAAAATTTAAAATAATCAAATCAGGACAACTACAGTTGTAAAATCGTTCTAAATACGATAGATCTGTGATTCTGGGACCACGAGTTCCAAGTAAATACATTTTCTATAAGAATTCAACTTCATAACCGACGCAAAGAGCACTTTTGAAGTGGGTAGCATAAAAGCAGGGTTCTATTGTCGGTCTGCACAGAAAGGCCGTTGGAGTGCCGTCGATACGAGTGGCAAATCGACGACATGTCGCCGTCACCGTCACCCGACTGCGACGTACGGATACGATACAACCAAGTGGTTTTTACTTTGAGATTGTTTCCTGTTAACAAACATATATTAGTGAGATTAGTTGATTCACAAGAATCCATCAAATCTAGATTCAAATTAGTTTATTTTTGCAACAGACAAAACGTCAAATTTTAGCAAAGCTAGTGGGTAAACATCAAGTGTAGCTGCTCAAAATTAAGTGGGTCATATCTTAGTTTCATCCGTGTTTCTTAAAACCTCTATTAATCGCAACTCTCTATTTTCAGTTGGAAGCAGCACAATTTCTACTTGTACAGGATTTCTAAACCGAAGCTGTATCGTTACCGAAGCGATCGACACGCGATCCATCAAAGTCTACATCAGCTTATCTCTGTGCCACTTACGGACATGGCACTCTGATGCCATGATCATCATGATCTACCATCTATCATACCACTTCCTCTGCAATGTTATCCTTTCAACACACTTCTTTCACGATCAGTTAATATTACAAGGGCCATTTCATGTCCGATTAAGTCTACTACTGCAACGTGTTATGTAGCTCTCTCATTTTAATGATGATAATTATGTCATAATAATGCACTTGAAATCTTCTTGGTAAAGTTTGTAAATAGTTCTTATGCTAAGAATCTATGACCTGATTCCATTAGACATTTTTCTCAACGGAGATATTGCGGTCTCTCAGACCCTGCCTACTTTGAGACCCTCAGACGTTGAATAAAGAATATTTGCGTTCCGGCGAGATTGATCCCGGCTTTGGAATGTCAATACGCTAGGTCAAGTTTCACAATCAACCATTCTTTCAACCCTATGTGCAGTAACCGAAGAGCTATTTTTAAATGAGGACTAAATAAATTGTGACAGACTTGTTGGCTCTGGGTTTTAATGTGTTAAGGGTTTGATGGTTCATTGCTGATCTATGATGTTCTGTGGTCCGTGAAATTAAATTCTTTCACTGTTTTTGTGAGCAATTGTTTTTAGAACGCTGGAAAATTCACTCTTCAAATCGATATATTCCCGTTGTCACCGGTGGTTGTATCCCCGGCCCGGGGACAGCGAGACGCAATTTTGATTCAATGGTTGGCGAAAGACTTAATATATTGTGAATGTTCAAGCATTTATTGGTAAGTTGATTTACAAGTTAATTTCCAAAATAATTACCAATACACAAATGTCTTTAAAAAATCTAGATTCATAAACACCTGAACTAAAATGATTTATCAATAAATTACCAATTAACTAAATAAACATTGTCCCAACTCAGAAATTGAACAGGTGCTCCTTACATTCTAAAGCTCCCTCAAGTTCCCAATGACCATTCGCACTAACCTTTTCCCCAACGTGATAATCACTAGCATCCAGAGCACAAACCATCCGATGAAATCTGAAATCCCTCCCCGAGAGCGAGAGGGCGCCACCTCCGCAATCAAAGGCTCCATCATCATCGATACAATGCAATCCAATTTAGCAAGCGTTCGCGTTACGTCCTTTCTTTACATCACTCGTTTCTTTTGAAGTGCGAGCGCTTATCTGGACTTTATTACATCATTATTTGGTAATTTTAGACACCATGCTCGGTAATTTCATCAATAACTGCCTGAAGAAGGACACTGGCCTTTTCAAAATACAGCGATTTTTTAACCCTTCTTTTACAATCTGAATCTATTGGGCCGGGGAAATGGAAGAACAACTAAATAAGGCAGTCTAGAACTATGTATTAACATTTTGACATGCATCATGGCTAACACGGGTCGCATTACAGTCTAAGTGCAGAAATAGGGAGTCTAACAAACAAATCTAACTCTCGGTGGATATGATCAACGAACTAGATTTTGAATATGTCTATCACCATCAAGCTTACCGCGTCCGCTTCAAAAATATGGATGTTTCTTTCGTTTATATCTTTTAAAATTTTATTTTGCCAAACGTCTTTTACATAGTTAGGTATAAGTGAAAAGGCTTTACTTATAAGTAACTATTAATACCTGTTAGAGAGCATAAGTACTTTATTTGCTATGCACTATACTAGATAGCTAGAATCGATTAATAATTTATATTGTTTCAACCAAAAAAACATTCAGTTTCAGTAACCAAGTAGTACCACTAAGAAGTCGTCAAGCCTATTAATGCTTGACGTAAGAAAGTGTCCACAGGCTCTCCGCTTTTGTTTCGTTTCGCTAGCGCTATCCAGCGTTCAAAACTATGACCTTTTCGTTTTGTCGTGTGTTGTATAAAAACACACTTTTCGTGACCTGCGTGTTTATTTTCAATCTACGAACAGAATACGTGGTAGTATGTGAAGGGACACGTGACGTGACTTCAAATGTATGAAAACGAACAAGAAGGTATGGGACCGGGGACGAAGATGGCGGCACACTGGGCGATGTATTTTCTTGTACACGCTCATTTCATGTTAGTGGGTAATAGAATTAGCTGGTTGTGAGAGTTTGGTAAAGTGAAATGGCTTACATTTTATAGATTGTGAGCAGCAAGTAAAAGGTTACTTATAAAGTAAATCTATCCTTCTTTAAAACTAAGTACCTACCTATGCGTTAACTTTACAGGAATAACAAAAAAAGTTTTATTTTCAATTCCGTAGGTACCTTATTTTCTATGCTTATCTTTAGCTGGCCATCATCACAACTAAATATAAATAAAAATAAAATAAAAATAGCCTTTATTCTATTACATCATTAATACATACAGAAATTCTTAATAGTAATTGATTTATAAAATAGATTCAGATAAATAACAACATAAAATTCAATAATAATTTGATTCAATTTTCAAAATTCAACATAAAGATCTAATTAATATGATGTAAAAGTCGCCTCTCGGGCGTAGGCCTCCCCCATGTCTCTCCATTGCTCTCGGTCTCTAGCCTGTCTCATCCAGTCTGGTCCACTTATCTTGTGGAATATGTCATCCCAACGTGTCTTAGGGCGTCCTCTTTTCCTTTTACTATTGCGTGGGATCCATTCCAGTACTCTTTTAGTCCATCTCGAATTCTCCATTCGGCAAATATGACCTGCCCAACTCCATTTCCATTTGGTTCCATCCATCCATCCGTCCATCATTTTTCATCATTTTTGGTTCCGTCCATCATCACAACTAGTAAAAAAAAAATCGGTTGTCTGTAAAGTCGGTTTACTGACGATAGTTGAACGTGATAACGTCATAAGAAAATACTGATGAAATGGTTGCATTTTTCAAAAGAAAATTTTAGTTTTACTGAATTGAATTGAATGTGAATGAAACTGAATGATACTGAATGAAACTGAATGAAACTGAATGGAACTGCATGAAACTGAATGAAAATCCAGACCCGGACCCGGACCCAAACTGAACCCTTACCCTCATTTACCTTTACCCTCATTTACCCTTACCCATTACGGGCTCGGGCTCAGGTAAATGGAACGACGAAACGACGTAACGACGCATGAGTCATGTTTTTTCGTGCGTGCAGCCGGCTCCATCGATTTATAAGACGTTATCACGTCAAAAAATTTAATAGTATATAGTATATATGAATACCTTCTATTAAATTTACTAAAGAGATGTAATTTGGACCTAGTGACTTTGTTTTTAGCAAGTTTGACAGCTAGCGTCTCGGTAATGGCTTAACTTGACCTTAGCACCACAACTTTGATAGTTACGTAAATTTTGTCAGTAGTGTGAAGGTCTACGCACATTTAAGCGATGGCAATGGCGGTCAGCTGTCAAATATGACAGCGGTATTTGACAGAGTTTTGGCTGACCGTTATCGCCATCGCCTAGATGTGCGCAAGCTTTGAATTTAAAGGCAAGTCTCACCATATTTTTTGGACGCAAGTTCAGGCCACATCACAGGTTACATCAAATATCTAAAAGTTATCTATGAAGCAAGTAAGTACGATGATGCCGAAGCGACAGGACGATTTACCAGCGAATTCGACCGAATGGCACTTCAACAACAAGATTCCCCGAACTCGGTCAAGTGCTTATTGCTAAAAACGGTCTCTAATGGAATGGCGGATTGACCCTGACGTCACTCAAAGAGTAATGTAGTTGAGAAGATGGTGCAGAATTATTTATCCGATCAAAAGTCAATTCCAAGTGGAGATTAATATGGATGACAGGAACATAAATAATAACCTAAATAACCTGACGACGACATGAAAGAACAGGAAGTTATTTCTTTACTTCCCGCTGAAGAAATCCAAATGAAAAATAAGTAATAACTAAGGGTAATTTTTCCTATCCATAAATTATATTTGCCTGATAGAAATAATATCCATCTCGTTTTTGGGCTTCTCAAAAACAAGGACTGCCATTTTTATAGGACGAATAGTGTTATTCTGTTGATGGAAAAATCTGCCCAAATGGTATACTAATATCCCGAACCATGATTCCAAAATACCAAGCTTAGTGGTGGTTCTTCTTGTGGTCTAGAGAATACGACAAAAAAATAAGTCTGTAGTACTTGATGTATTTTACATTTGTAACATAACAATTTTTATTTTTTATTCAGCCCGGTCTGTCCCACCGCTGGGCAAAGGCCTCCCCCCGTTCCTTCCACTCATCTCGTTCTTGACCCAAACTTGGCTACTCTGCAGAACGAGTCCGTGATCCCGCCAACGCTTCCTGGGTCTGCTTCGGCGGCGATTTCTACCACTGTGCTGGCTTTGGCCCATCTTTCGGGTTTCATACGGCAGATGTGACCTGCCCAGTACACCACGAAATTTGAATGTAGGCATAATTTTGGTAATTTATAATGCAAAGAATATCTGTATTAACATGTTAATCTTTGCCCTCTCTGCGTGGAGTTTGTTGCCGGGTATTTAACGCGCGTGATGGGCCCGGGAGCAAAGATTATCGCGACGTGGACATCGGCCGGGTTTATACGAGTGCCTTCTGCGGTATTTTTTCCCTTTCTAATAATAAGAGTAAAAATAAATGTTAGTGGTGATGCTCGTCGAATACATAGCTTGAAAACCTTACCAACTAATGTTCTTGAATGGTGACCTAGAATCGAAAGAATCGAAAGAAGCATAAGACGCCCTTCTACCCGATAGACTCAAAATCGTTCTTTCTACATAGAAATGTATAGAAGAAGACTATAAATAAATAAATATTTTGGACAATTCAATTAAGCAGAGCTTGTATCATGGGAACCAGATAGCTGATAATTGTATAATACTTGCATTTTTTTTTTTGTAAATACTAACTTAGATACAATAGGTATAACACCCAGACAGAGAACAAACATCTGTGTCCAATGCACAAATATTTGTTCTCGGTGGGGATCGAACCCACGACCTACGGCGCAAAAGACAGAGGTACTACCAACCGAGCTGAGAGGCCAGTCGAACCTATTTAATCTTGTATGGGAGAATACTATCTAATTAAACCATGGATTTATTCAGGCTCATGATGATGAAAGATACCATTTTTCATGAAAAAGACAAAGAGACCAAAACATTACGTAGTTTTTGATTTACAACCGTTTTAAAATACACGTAGTTGAATAAAATTGTCCAGTTTCGTTACGTGTAGTGTCTACGTAGTGAAATATCGAATCCGGATGGAAATAAAACATTGTAAGCCGATAACAAGAATAAATAATATTTTGATGAAACTTTACTGGTTTATTTTAACAAAAATCATTGAATCATTCATAATCTTGATAAATGATTATCATGGTTTAATGATTTTTAATTAATGTAGAAGGACCATTGTGAAACAGGTCATGCACGATAAACAATGTACGTATCGTGTCACTGATTCTTTCGAACCAAGTGTGGTGAAAGGGTTTTAAGTGCGCCTCAAAGAGGCTCCTTTCGCGCACTCGACACATATTTTCGAACTTTTTAAGTTCTACAATAAGCCGGTTTTCTCACGATGTTTTCCTTCACCGTTTGAGAGCATTGGCATAGTGTACATACATTTTTGGGCAGTAAAGTCTTGAAACATGACGAGCAAACAAAATGTAATGGAGATTGTCAGTTGATCAGTAGGCCTACTACAAGCTCTGTCTGGCTCTGTCTCTGTCTCTGGTTTTCAGTTTCATTTTTATTTATCTTTCCACATACACCATGTTCTTAGATACAAGCTCTGTCTGGCTCTGTCTCTGGCTCTGGTTTTGAGTCTACGTTAGTGCTCACTAATGTATTATCTATTCCGTCTTTACCATAAGGGCACACGGGGCCCGTGCCCAGGGCCTCCATTCTCAGGGGGCCCCGAAGGACCGACAATTTCTGCACATTCTACTGGCCTCTAGCTCAGTTGGTAGTAGCTCTG
This sequence comes from Thera obeliscata, assembly GCA_947578465.1. NCBI lineage: Eukaryota > Metazoa > Arthropoda > Insecta > Lepidoptera > Geometridae > Thera > Thera obeliscata. Next base: position 362,734 of record OX387916.1, read on the forward strand.
CCTTCTGCGCCGTAGGTCGTGGGTTCGATCCCCACCGAGAACAAATATTTGTGTGGTGAACATAAATGTTTGTTCTCTGTCTGGGTGTTATATTGTATTCTAAGTATGTATTTACAAAAAAAAAAATGTATTCAAGTATTATATCAGCTATCTGGTTCCCATATTACAAGCTCTGCTTAGTTTGGGGCTGGGTAGTGTTGTGTGAATTGTCCACAATATTTATTATTATATTTATTATTATTATTATTATTATTCATTCTCAAAACATTTTTGTCGGGCACATTACATTTTTTTCACAATACTACGCCATAATAGCCTACTGTATTTCATTACCTATAATAAATGGTTATGCTTAGTAAAAAAATGTTATTATAATTAGCTTTTATTACTTTCCAAAAGGGCCCCAAATTCTTGTGTGCCCAAGGGCCCCAGCCTAGTTTAAGACGGCCTTGTGTATTATACTGTGCGTGTGACATTTCGACTTAGGATTTATTTTGACAGCACTCACAAAGACTCAAAACCAGAGCCAGCGACAGAGCCAGACAGAGCTTGTGGTAGGCCTACAGCGCCAGCGCTCAGTGGCGGAGGCGCTCGGCGTGACATGTCGCGATGGAGTAATGAAGTTCGCGGCCGCCACCAATGAATAATAAACACGACGCCGGTGATTTCCCAAGCCACCGATCCGGAACCTTGCTATAGCCCACGTGGAAGTACCCGCTCACTCATCATTGTTAAGCTATTTAGTATTATGGCTTAGACTACAAATATTATCGATTAGGTACAAATGCATTTTTATTTGAATCGGAAAGGCAGATACTATCTGTGTCTATTTTATCTACTTTCAAAGATGTGAAAACCTTCCTGCTAATCCGAGCGGGATTTGAACCCGTGACCTTCCCCTTGGTACGGTTTCTTCCCGCTAATGTTTTCTTATCTGACCCTGACCACTGTTTGTCAGCGATCTATGATGTCTTGATAGTTGACTTTTTACGACTAAAAATAAACGTATAAGAAATTCCTGTATGTAAGTTTTGAAATGATGATGATGATTGCAGACCTGGACTGATATGTAGTACCCGGTCTGGGTACAAAATTTAGTGAAAACGTTTGTACAAAGATATAAAAGCAGCCTTTCAATGAGCTCAGCGGGAATAATATCTAGAAGTAAAATTGTTTTGCTGCCGAGGTCAAACTGAATGTCTGCTCAATTATATTTTAATAAAAACATAAGTAGTACCCCAGAGGTCAAATAAATCGCAAACAAGCAAAAAAATCTACTGACTCGATAAACACAGCGATAATACGGACCCAGTTTTATTTTATTATTTTATTTTACTACTAGTAGGTACTATTTTCTTCGTAAAAGTGTTTCCCACGAAGCCCATTATGGCCACTACAGCAGTTCACCACTAACCCATTTCGTACATGTCCTGTAATTAATGACGTCACTGCCATGGCACTGCAAGGCAGTAGGGCTGCCACACATCTTGCGTACAACACAGGTTTTATACTGAGAAAAAGGTGACCAAAGAGCGAGCTCGAGGCCTCCGCACACTTTGGTCGCTGGCGAAACGCTGTCAAATTTTACAGTGATATTTTGACAGCGTTTCATTGATCGCCATCGCCAGCGACCTAGGTGTGCGCAGGCTTATAAGTCTTCTAAGCATACTATACACAAAAAAAATGCCTTTCAGTATCATCTATCCAAACTAACTTGGTTGATCCTGAAATAGTAAGCTTTTTTTTAAGCCGAGGCTTTTTGCACAATGTGTTTCCCCAGTTATTAATTGTAAAATGTGTGTATTTTTGAGTTGCAAATAAACGAAAGAACAATTCTGTTACGAGTGAAAAAATAATGGTGACACAACAATTTTTTATTCTTTACTGGCATTTTCCCACGGCTCTGCTTGCTTTGTTTCATGTAATCTGTCCTCTTATCCGTTCAGCCTTTACGAAGATGCGGCGGAACAAACATGCATACACACACCCACACACTCACAAACTTTCCCATTGTCCTGTTAGCTCAGTTGGTAGTAGCTCTGCCTTCTGTGCCGTATAGGTCGTGGGTCATTCCCACCTAGAACAAATATTTGTGGGGTGAACCGATGTTTGTTCTTTGCCTGGGTGTTATATTGTATTCTAAGAATGCATTTATAAAAAAAAAATACATAAGTATTATATCAGCTATTTGGTTCCCATAGTTCAAGCTCTGCTTAGTTTAGAGCAAGATGGTGCTGTTTGGATATTTAATAATTTTTGTCAAAAATGTAGGATGAAAACCCTAGAATGGCTAGTAGAGTGGGGGTAATGAGTGTGACATAGCGATCTATCAGCGTTAGGTCGCTCGGACGAATACTGATTGGATGATTATAGATTGATTTGTGGTGTAGCGCGTATTGTTCAAGCATTTAGGGATGTAGACGCACCACGCAAACATGTTCTAGAGCTTAGGTACACAAACGCTCTCATCACTTAGAATAGCGCTAAAAACTAGGTTTTAAAACAGGGAACATACTTTAAGTAGGCTAGTAGCACCACGACATAACTGCCTATATTCACATTAGCGAGATATTTGCGCATAATTATCTTTATAGGCATTAGAGAGTGTTCTACACTAATGCCTAGCCTAGTTCTAGCGTAATCCTAACCTATGTGTCTTAAGTTTGATTTGTGGGGTTTTTGAATGACTTGCTCGTGTAAATTGTTATTTCGGTGCTCATACTATATTATTAAATGCCTATTTCAGTTTGTGGTAATCAATTCGTTGTATTTTGATTGTTGACAGGGTTTAAATTTGACATTGACAGTTATTGTTTTGTAATATGTGAGTGCAATTGTTTGTTGTCCTAAATAAAAACTATAAAATTATTAGGCATAGACAGATATTTTATTAAACAATAATGAAGTAGGTAGATCGGAAAGACCACCACTATGGATGGACAAGAGTCGTAGGGAGTTTAGTTAAGATGATGATCAATTCTAAGTTATACGCATTCAATTGATGTGATTTAAAATGAGATGACTTCGTATCATTGCAAACCTCACTAATACACGGTTATTCATCATTAGCTACACAAACTGGCAGGGCCCAATTTTTGGGTCGTGAATATTTATTTGGCCGAATCAATTTTTTTCATAAACTGATTTAAGTTTTTGTATTTAAATTTTATTTTTATTCATTTCTTTACGACATATTGCATTATTAAACAATCATTTCATAATTTTATTTGTTGAACCTAATTCCAGAGTATTTGTAGTTAATAATGAATAACCCTGTATTTGATCAGTAATTGATGGAAATAGTGGTTCTGCTAACACAGGGATAACAGTCAGTTGTCTTAATGGTGTTGAGTTTCGTATAGTCGTATGCAATTGAAGTTGATTGGTAAATGTGTGCATATCTTTTGTTTGTCAGTGATGGACACGTCATGGGATGTCCGCGTGGTGACGTCACACGGCGTGGCGGGCGGCGCGGCGTTGTTGACGTGCGTGGCGCCGGCGGCGGTGCGGCCGCACGTCACCGGCATCAGGTGGTTCCGGGATGGAGCGCCGATGCCTGCCATCGCTACTGAAGCAGGTATGCCATTAAAAATTACCAATAGTTTTAAAATAAAAAAAAATATCAGGAGTTATATTTACTTGCGTTTTTGACGTGATAACGTCTTATAAATCAATGGAGCCGTCTGCACGAACGAAAAAACATGACTCATGCGTCGTAACCGTCGTTCCGCCGTTCCGTCGTTCCGTCTAGCCCGAGCCCGAGCCCGGGTAAGGGAGTCCGAGTCAAGAGAGTTATCTTATGACGTTGTCACGTTCAACTATCGTCAGTAAACCGGCTTTACAGACAACCAATTTTTTTTGTTTGTTTTTGTTCCTCAAAATTTTAGAATAATTTGGGTCTGTTTTTGAATTTCTGTTGTTGTGTCTAGCCGTTGAAAAACCAAAGATTCGTTTATAATATAGGTAATTAAGTTTAACACACATTATCTTTAAGATTACATTACTGATCTCTTTCAAGTTGCTGCGATCAAATATTAAAAAAAAAAACATAATATCACAAGTTTATTTATGCAACAAATTCATTTATTTGCACAAAGAAACAAATATTTATAAATTGTACGAAATATACAAGAAACAGTTGAACTACCTGCAGACCTACGAGGCATTGCTTTGTTAAAGGCGATGGTTACCACTTAACATCAGGTGGGCCATAAGCTTGTTCCATCAGCTAGTTAAAAAGACCGTTACAAATAATCTAGAGATAGCTTAACTAATCAAATAAGTAATAATAGTAAAAAGGTACACGTTGGTATCCAGTTTTCATGTACAATTTTCATTTCAGTTGCGTTAAGTTTGTGCGATAGGTTGTATTGGTTGTCAAGGGAGTCGGGTCGGAAGCAAGTGGAACTAGTTGCGAAGGTTGGTCCCGGAGGAGCAGCGCGCTAGTTCCCGACAAACATTTATAAAACAACTATTCTAGTTATGTGGCGAAGAAACGGTAACTGGAGGCAGTTAGCGTAACCAAATTCTAGCTATGTTTTTCTTTTGTTAAGAAAAAAAGGAGGGATTGTAGTATTTTAACCAATAATGCAAAAGTCAGAAACTTTACGCTAGGAATTAATCAATTGAACTAATGGTTTCGTTTGAAATTAGCACGAACGAGCCTTAAACCTATATAAACGTTTAGTTATCATCAATAAAATATAAAAATCATTTATTTGCTACTTAGCAATTAATAGAAATAGAAATAATTTATTTTGCGTCAACTTAAAATTAAAAGGTACAGCTCAACTTAGATTAAATGACGGCAAAAAAGGTAAACCACTCAGCATTTGCTACAAGGCACGGTAACCCTTGCAGCGCTGGTTTTTTAACTAACTAAAACTTGAGGCAGTGACTGGGATTCCAATAATAATAATTTAAACCTGGAAAGGTTTTCCAGGCAGTCAGTCATTTGGCCAAAGGCTCTTTTCACATAAATTCAATTTCATTTCCTATGCGTTCCTTTTATCATCGGCCACTTGTTTGAAGCTGTTAAAGGATACCTGCTGACTGTGGCCAAGAATTGAGAAGATTGGTGACGTCACCGTGTCCGCGACAGAAAGCCTCTTTATGACTTCAGATTTAACTGCGGAAATTCTAAGGGCGCCTTTCTGCGAGCGCTTTTCGATTTCTTCGCAAAATGATTAATTAAAGAGCTGTTTTCTTTGTTTGAAATTGCTGCCGACTGAGTTTATTGCTTTTACAAGTTGAATTCCAAAAAGCAGTCAAGCAGAACCTTTTAGTAGATACCCGACTTATTAATTTATATGTCTGAGTTTTGTTCATTATCAATTTATTACCCAAGGAAGATACCTACTTCTGTTTGAAAAATTACTTTTTTTAAACATAATATATATTTTTCTGAGAAATGTGGTTTCATAGAATAGGTTTTTAAGCAGTATTCAATGTAGTTAAAGCGAGTCTTATGAAACAAATTTATTTAGTAACAGTTTAAGTTTCTAGCAATAGATTTAGTTACCAAAAAGATAATTTTTAGGCCTCGTTTTTATTTAAATTTTCTGAAAGCTTCCCTAACTCTTGTTTTGATCGAAAATGCGTTTGACCAATTTTTATCAGCATAGTTAATCGACAAGCGACGCTGGAACATACACATCTAATAAGTAAGCTCTCAAAATCCTCTTGACCTCGTTATAAGAGCCCTCGTTCTCAAATTACCGCCCTATTCACGAACGCCCCTGAAACGGATCTGAATAGCACATAACTCAATTACCTAATCCGGACGTCCCTACAAACGTCTTCATTAATACTGAGATCCCGAGGGATGAGGGGCTTATAGTGACAACTGACACTACACCAACTGTTATGACTCAAATTATATTTGTTACTATTTGTAAATGTATTTCTGCAAATATATACACCTATCTTTACCAGTTATTTAATTAGTTAAAAAAACATTTAAAGTTTTATTTGATAATTAAAATAAGTAAACAAGATTTTTGAGTTTTCGCAATAAAATTGTGACCCAGAAATCCATTGTTTTTTTTCATCTGGCTTCCAAGCAAAACCACGGTTAATTCAATGTATGCGTTATGCGTATCCATAAAAGACGCGCAATAGATACCTGTTGGCCTACCATGAGCTCTGTCTGGCTCTGTCTCTGGTTCTGGTTTTAAATCTGTGTGAGTGCTCACCAGTGCATTATACTGTGTGTGTGACGTTTTGACGTAGGATTTATTTAGTCAACACTCACACAGACTCAAAACCAAAAACCAAAGCCAGAGACAGAGCCAGACAGAGCTCATGGTAGGCCTACTGATTAGAACAACTCAATTAACAGCTAATCCCATCATCCGCCATCCTTCACAACACAACCATCTTAATGAACATCGAGCTGCCGACGCGAGATAGCGAGGCGGTTAAATGAAAATGTTACTTGGCTGACATACAAAATGATGTGTGGGATTTGTGTAGGTACTAATCCCTTCAAAACATGACTGTCACTGTCAGCAACATGGTCAATTTACCACCAGTTGAAGATGGAGATCTTATCAAAGTAAAAAAGTTTAAATTTCGATTTCTCTTATAAACAGCACTTATTTTTCTTTTGGACACCCGTCCAAAGCAACCACGCAAGGATAAATAACTTTCTAACGGTGACATAATTTTTGAAATAGACTAGTTTTTGAGTTTATCCGTTACATAAAAACCATTTTTTTTAGTGTGAGTAAATTTAAAGGGTTCCATTCTCGGCACAGAAAGAATAAAATAAATACAAATGAATAATCGTATGACCTCTGTACAAGTACCTACAGGTGGCCTGTGTCTCAAAGTCTTCAAGTGGAGTGGCATCTTAGCACCCCCAAGTAATCCTGGGACTCACCCTTATCCCGTGTTATCGGATTAGCGACAATGAGCCGATTGTGGGATGCTGAATTAATAACAGATAGGCTTAGGGTCCAGCAACATATCACCGCACGCTTCAGCACTGCCTTGAGGTTAGTGACCTATCAGCTCAGTTGGTAGTAGCTCTGCCTTCTGCGCCATAGGTTGTGGGTTCGATCCCCACCGAGAACAAATATTTGTGTGGTGAATATAAATGTTTGTTCTCTGTTCGGGTGTTATAGGTATTGTATTATATTTTTAGGAATAGAATTTTTTTTTTATTTAAGTATTGTATCAGCTATCTGGTTCCCTTAATACAAGCTCTGCTTAGTTTGGGGCTAGATGTGGTGTTGTGTGGATTGTCCGCATTATTAGTAATATTTTCTTAAAACCTCAAAACATCCTTTACCTTTTAAAACTTAATGATTCAAAATAAGGTAGGTTAAGGAGTAGTAGTAGAGCTCTTTGTGAAGGGCTCGTCCGGGGAAGTACTACCACCATGCCTATTTCTGCCGTGAAGCAGCATTGCTGTGTTTTGGTTTGAAGGGTGTGGGTGCCGGTGAAATTACTGGCACGTGAGGCTGAATATCTGTATGCCTCCAGTTGATGGACGCAGAGCAGTGCATCGTAGGGCACATTCCTGACGTGCGTGACCTACGAGGCATGGCTTTGTTATAGGCGATGGTTACCACTTAACACCAGGTGGGCCATATGCTTGTTCCATCAGCAAGTTACATAAAAAAAAAAAAAAAAAAAAAAAAAAAAGGTAAAAAAAAATACACACAGAAATTATGTCATCATAAAAGATGATGAAGTAAACCTCAGGTGCTGAAGCATGCATATCTACGAGTGAGTGGACCACAATCCATCCCCGAAGGTATAATAATTGTATTTGTCCAAACATGGTGAATCTACTGTCTATTATTGAATTTCAATCTCAGTCGATCGAGATTTCTTATTCATTGCACTTATTATTGACAAAATACATGAAATATGAACATAAACTACAAGGTTTCATCTAGAATGTGTAGTAACTAGGAAAAAATAGATTAAAATCTATAGTAGGGACTGTAATTTGATCAAAGTAGAGAAGGAGGACGGCCAACTATCACTATTTAAACAATGAGATTAATATGCTTCCAGAGACTTTTAAATTATCGCTGAAGTGGTTAATAATAAACTGGAAACTTCGAGCACAAGTGATGCAGCAGCGAATCGCGGGGAATAACAAATGGATAGGTAGAGAGGAAATCACGAAGAGCGATGAAATCAGACATTTATTTTGTGTTCATTCAGCGTTTGATGCGGGTTTTCCATTTACTTTCACGTTTTTTCATAGAATATTCTACCAACACCAATGTGAATGAATAAACTTTGTTTTCTAACTGCAGGATTTTTGATATATGAATGCATAAAAGAGAGTGCATGCAGTAGTTTTTTCTTGTTTATGATTTATACATCCCAGACCAATAAATATCTATTTTGTGAAAATCAAATCTACAACTTGCGCATTACAGAGCAAAACGCATAACAACCAACATGAAATCTGAGAAGCTAGATATTAAAAAAAGATAATATTCTGTGTTTTTATACGAGCTTTTTTCAAAACGAACAACCCATAAAATAAAATCTAAGAAGTTTGATATTTTTCACAAAATAAGTCTTTCAGACCACCCGCCCGTTGGTCGGATGACATTGTCGGAGTAGTTGACCAGCAATGGCGGAGACTGGCACAGGACCGAAGAGAGTGACGTATTAGGGAGGAGGCCTATACCCAGCAGTGGGTGCATACAGGCTAAATAGAAAGATAGATGGATAGATAGAAGTCTTTTTTAGGGTTCCGTAGCCAAATGGCAAAAACGGAACCCTTATAGATTCGTCATGTCTGTCTGTCTGTCCGTCCGTATGTCACAGCCATTTTTCTCCGAAACCATAAGAGCTAGACTGATGAAACTTGGCTAATAAATGTATTCTGTAAACCGCATTAAGGTTATAACACAAAAATAGAAAAAAAACATAAAAATTGGGGCGTCCCCATACTTGAAACTGAAACTAAAATTTTTTTTTTTCATCGAACCCATACGTCTGGGGTATCTATGAATAGGTCTTCAAAAATGATGTTGAGGTTTCTAATATAGTTTTTTCCTAAACTTAATAGTTTGCGCGAGAGACACTTCCATAGTGGAAAAAAGTTAGAGGGGGGGCCCTCTAACTTCTAAAATAAGAGAAAGATAAAACTAAAAAAAATATACGTTGTACATTACTATAAAAACTTTCAACGATATTTGGTTTGAACGAGATCTAGTCAGTATTTTTTTTTTATACGTCATTAATCGTAAACCGCAATTTACCTTTCGACGAACTACAAGAACCTCTAAATTATGTTACTTGATGCTACGGAACCCTTCATGGGCGAGTCCGACTCGCACTTGGCTGCTTTTTTCCCAAAGTGTCAACTCCTATGAGTTATTCCCGTGCTGCATCAAGTGCTTTAGAATCACCTCGACATGGCTAGCTCGTGATGACCAGCACCTCATTTAATACTCGGCCACAGACGAGACCCTCACTAGCTCTAATGAATTACCATCACCGTAATTTGAATAATCTTTCGGTGTTTGCACAGGTGCGGTTATACTTGAGCGGTGGTTTTTGTCATGCTTTTAAATAATACGCTTTTTAGGGTTCCGTAGCCAAATGGCAAAAACGGAACCCTTATAGATTCGTCATGTCTGTCTGTCTGTCTGTCTGTCTGTCTGTCTGTCTGTCTGTCCGTCCGTGTGTCACAGCCATTTTTCTCCGAAACCGTAAGAGCTAGACTGATGAAACTTGGCGAGTAGATGTATTCTGTGAACCGCATTAAGATTTTAACATAAAAATAAAAATAAAACTATAAATTTCGGGGGTCCCCATACTTGAAACTGAAACTCAAAATTTTTTTTTTCATCGAACCCATACGTGTGGGGTATCTATAAATAGGTCTTTAAAAATGATGTTGAGGTTTCTAATATAGTTTTTTTCTAAACTGAATAGTTTGCGCGAGAGACACTTCCAAAGTGGAAAAAAGTTGGTCCCCCCCCCCTCTAACTTCTAAAGTAAGAGAATGATAATACTAAAAAAAATATATGTTGTACATTACTATGTAAACTTCTAACGATTTTTGGTTTGAACGAGATCTAGTCAGTAGTTTTTTTTTTATACGTCATAAACCGTAAACCGCAATTTACCTTTCGACGAACTACAAGAACCTTATTATGTTACATCAAGTAACATAATATAAAGGTTCTTGTACGGAACCCTTCATGGGCGAGTCCGACTCGCACTTGGCTGCTTTTTTAGTAGACATGTGTTCATTAACTGTGTAATTATAATAAGCGTGGTGGAATGTTTTATCCGTTTTACAGTTGACAAGGCACGTATTTTTAATAGCAATAGGTAGGTATCTAAATTTAGCAGAATTTACTTCAACAGAAGATAAGACACTCTTTCATGTAGATAATACTAATATCTATATCTGCAAAACAGCGAATACAAAGTTCTACATTTATAAATATTCACCACTTTTTCCCCAAAAATCTATTTTTTTTTTTATATATTTCTTACTCAACGTTCTTAAAAAGAATACCATCGGTTACTCAACAACAATAAATAAGCCTAGATTGATCAGCTCACAAATACAAGTAGCACTACACATACTACACTGTTAAAAATCACTTTCTAAACTAGAACCCCAACGACAAACATGTCACATGCTTATTACAGCCATACAATATCAACAGCTTATATAATATTGCTTTGGAAAGCCTTAAAGCCGCTATAAATACAGCAACAACGGCGCCAAATTCGCAAGCATTTAAAGGCGCTTATCTTCTTAAAGCAGACGCTTCGTCATTATCTTGCTCCGTTATCGTCGACGCCTTAACGACTCGCTTAAGGCTTTGGCAGACGCAGTGCCAGTCAAACATAAGTGAGCTGATTGTAGAAAAGACAAACACTAAAAAAACATGTTGAGCTCGTTAGCTTTAGTGACCTCTCTCACACACGTTCTAGATTAGTCATAATTTCTTAACTTGGAACTTTTCAGCAGTGCTTAATGTCTACTTGTAAACGAATAAATTGGACTGCCAAGGATACCAAGGAACCTATTCATGACAAAGAGATGCATTGTGGCAAGCCGCATCAGGTGAGCCTTGCAAGTAATCTGCTTCAGCGATCACGCGTCAGCCTTCTGCCAAGCTGAAAGCTCCAGCCTTCTCTTGTCTGTGTGACGTGGACACGTCACCGTCTCGCAATCACTATTCATGCTTTTTGCAGCATCCGCTAGGGGCGCTTTTGGTTTCGACATACAAAACAGTGGCAGAGGTGGGCGATACGATCGGCGATAGGCGTCAGGCACCGCACACGGCGTCAGGCACTGAACACCGATTTCATACGATTGGTTCCCGGTCGACACACTGGTCGTCGGTACGCGAGGCCCTAATACATCGACTTGACGTCAAACGCCTTCTTTTATGTGCATTTGAATGACGTCATGCTATAAAAGATCTAAATGAACGACTATTTAATTTGGTAGGTTTATTCCGTTATTAAAGTTAACGGGCGAAGGCTGTAACGGTAATGACTGTAATGTCATTGTTCAGAGTGTTTCGTGCTGAACTAGAGAGTAGGCAGAGTGAAAGTGAAAGACCTACTTCTTATCTCATTACATTATTCGAAATTGTGTCTTTGCTAATAAAAATTGTATAAAGAGGCTGTATTAAAATGCAGATAAAAACAGGATGCTAAACCCCGTGTTCATTATAACCTATCTATCTATGGTAGATAGGTACTACCTACGGCCTCTTTTTAGGGTTCCGTAGCCAAATGGCAAAAACCCTTATAGATTCGTCATGTCTGTTTATCTGTCTGTCTGTTTGTCTGTATGTCTATCCGTCCGTATGTCACAGCCATTTTTCTCCGAAACCGTAAGAGCTAGACTGATGAAACTTGGCGAGTAGATGTATTCTGTGAACTGCATTATGATTTTTACACAAAAATAGAAAAAAAACGATGAATTTTGGGGGTCACCATACTTGAAACTAAAACTCAAAAAAATATTTTTCATCCAACCCATACGTGTATCTATGAATAGGTCTTCAAAAATGATGCTGAGGTCTCATATCGTTTTTTTCTAAACTGAATAGTTTGCGCGAGAGACACTTCCAAAGTGGTAAAAAGTTGGTCCCCCCCTCTAACTTCTAAAATAAGAGAATGATAAAACTAAAAAAAATATAATGTTGTACATTACTATGCAAACTTCCAACGTTATTTGGTTTGAACGAGATCTAGTGAGAGTATTCTTTTTATACGTCATAAATCGTAAACAGCAATTTACCTTTCGACGAACTACAAGAACTTTTAGATTATATTACTTGTTGCTACGGAACCCTTCATGGGCGAGTCCAACTCGTACTTGGCCGCTGTTTTTTTTAAATTCTATTGCACATAATCTTATTAATTCAGACTGAGAACCTGGAATCGACAAGACTATAAGACTATAACTTTGTAAAGGAACAATATGCCGTTCAGACACTTCTCAAAGTCTCTTTTGTTTATCGTTAATTTCTAACTTGTTTCTTTGCTCGTGCAATTGGAAAAGCTTTCCTTTAATTTACTTCTTTAAAGCTTAATCCCAGTTCTCTACACCTCGAGGATTTTGTTTGAAAACTTTGGAATCTTAAATTAAAGCTCGGTAGGTAGGTACAGTGTTTAGTGCTTTTGCTGTTTTCTATTTATTAATTTACCTACAGGCAGGCGCAATGTTATTTTAGTTTCCATGTAATTTTAATTTTTGTTTATTATTAATGTTGTTTCCTTTGATAAGGCTACCAAATTTCTGTGGTTTAATATTTCAGGTGTTTCTGTGTTCCAACATAAAAACATCAAAGTTTTTCCAAGACACTGCGACTTAATTGAAAGTAACCGCTGAATAAATACCAATAGCAAGAGACAGCGCTCAAACCCAAGACTTGCGGATCCGTCATTGAATTTACAATATAAAGGAAGGGTGTGAAGTGGAGGTGGCTGTGGGGGGATGAAGGGTGGTAGTAAAACGCTCATGACTTTGAAATTAGGAGGCGACTCTGATTGAGTGCACTTACACATTTATGGTTGACACCGCTCACCGACGGAGCACCAACCTGCAGAGTTTATACCGGTAGTTGCATATACACTAAAGTAAAATGATGGATTTGCACAACTTAAAACTTGATAAAACAAAGGCCAACTTAAACTTATCATTACTTCTTTTGTGGCAGTGAGCGTTTAAACTGCTTCAATTGTTCAAAAGTTTGGATCCGGAACTCGAGAAGTTGGAACTAGGATAGGAATGTCTTGTTTTAAACGTTTTAAAGTTATCTGCACTGAGTACCTACTGCCGTAGTTTTTGCAATGCAAGATAAAGAGATGTTAGTATCGAGGTGTCCAGGTATCTTTCGATCGAGGTGTTTCTATCATTATGAAAAAAAATCAGCACACAACTTAACAATAATCTCTTATAATACGCTGAAAAACATCTACTTTTATTTGATAGAAAATGTAAACGGCTTTCGAATTCGATTTCTATTCAGTTTATAAATATTTTGATATTTCATAAAAAACGTTATGCAAAAAAATCACGATGCATTTTTCAAATCGCGCCCGAGCTTTCTTCCTTGGATTTCAAGTACTAATAATTATTATGTGGGATCTAAAGAGTGCATCATAACACTTATTAGCTATTGGTTTCATTTTATTGTGTAGTGTGTAAGACAAAGCCACCACTTGCTATTCAAAGAAAAACGGTGATTAATTTTTTTTTAAATTTTGAAACACCGCTTTTTTTTCTTTTGTGAAGGTCAGGGTGAATATTTATTTTTATCATTCTGTGACTAGTATTTCAAATGATCACTGTCTGTTATTCTCATGATAGTTGGTAAATATCTAAATAATCGTTTAACACTGTGTCCGTCCATAAACAGTAACCGTGTTTATGAGAGGCGAATTAAAAACAGCTTGTCGAGCTCTTATAAACAGTCCCACTAGACCATAAAATTTATTCCGCGTCGGAAATAATTCAGTATGCTATAAAGGCGGCTCATTCCTAGAAACACTAAACACTTCGGTCCGGCCGCCGCCGCTCCGCTCCGCGTCACGATCTGATAAGTTTCAGGCGGACTTTTCAATGAATTCTAAATGCAGTCGGCTCCGTTTGTCTGCCTGTTGGCTGATGGATAGATAACTGAGCTATATTGAAATGAAATTGAGGGGGAACGCGTACGCTTGAGGAGGTATGAGACTTGGTTATTGACGACACCGAAAAATGATGAAACGAGTTTTTGCTTCCTGTTTCTTTATACCAACTATTCTCATTGTGATGGCAGTGTAAGCTACAATAACAAAACGACTACGAAGCCACTATTAATAGGTACTAAGGGCAGAATGCACCTTTTTTTTATACAACTAGACGACGGAACAAGCATATGGCTCACTTAATGTTAAGTAGTTTATCATCGCCTACAACAAAGCATTACTTCGTACGCATGCACGTCAGGAACGTGCCCTACGATGCACTTTCCTGTGTCCATCAACTTGATGCATACAGATATTCAGCCTCCCGTGCCAGTGATTTCACCGGCACTCACTATCAAACCAAATCACAGCAATGCTGCTTCACAACAGAAAATAAGCATAGTGGTAGTACTTCCCCGGATGGGCCCTTCTTTAAGAGCTCTACTAATACTAATACCTTTACCTTTACTACTACTAATACGTTTTAAGTAATAAGTAGTACCTGTCTATTTGTGTTTTACCAGGTGGTCGGTACATAATCGGTGGCAGTAGTAACGAGGTGCTGGTGGTACGCGACACGCGTCCCGAGGACTCCACCGCGTACGCCTGCGAGGCGCAACACGCGCTCACCGGGGACAAGCGGCGGAGTGACGCTACTGTCATCGTCGTCTCACGTGAGTAGTGTGCACGTGACGTAACAGTCGGATTTTTTTTCGAATCTTTAAATAGTCCACTGCTGGATATATACCTATAACATTTGAAACTATTATGTTTAAAACAATATTTATATGAACAACCAATAAAACCAAAAAAACAGTGCAAAAGAGGTAAGATGGATTTGTCTGCCAATAAAATTTCTTCTACTCGTGGACTTCAGTTCAACCGTGATCATGGTGCATACAATGGTGCTGAAATATCGGGAGGCAAAACTCACAAAATTTTGTCATGATAAATACCACGTTGTTTATAAAAGTATACCACCCTCTCTGCTCATACCTCCAGGGAGAATTGATTTTGAATATTTCATCTACGTCCAACGTTATCTTCCGGTTCTTGATCACCATAAGAAAACCATGGTAAAGCTTGCATGGTCACAAGTACACATTATTTCTCCACCAGATTCCACCGGCAGCATGGCTCCGAGGATGCTGACGGCGTCTGAGGATGAGGTGGTCGCCGAAGGTGGAGACATCAGGCTGGTGTGCTGTGCTATCGGTAGCCCTCCCCCTACCTACAGGTGAAACTAATTGGCAATGAACCACCCTTTAAATAAAAAGTAATCGTTATTTAAATCCTGCCCTAGTGCACTGCTCTGCGTCTATTCATTTGAGGAATGCATGTGTTTAGAATGTATTGTAACAGTAATTTTACCAGCATTCCCAACGTTATTACATTGGAGATTCCGTGCCCAAAACGTGTGACTTCACAACGTGATCTAAACGCAAACGCGCCTTGGTGTGGAATCGAAAAATGGTATTCTGTATGCCACAAGACTAGTCTATGCCCCACGTTTGGGTTATTTCACATAATTCATTCAAAATTCGACGATTGCTAAGCCGATGTCTTAACGTGTTCACGTAACGCGCGTGGTTTGGCAATAGCGAATAACGGCCCTGCTTAGCAGCAGAAATAAACATGGTAGCAGTACTTCCTTGGACAAAACCATGACTTCTACCTACTACTACAGGCAATCATACATGCATAATGCATACCCAAGTATATATTGCCATTTTCAATATTGTGTAGGCCAGTGACACTAACCATCCTATCGACAGTTGGTTCCGGCACGTGAATGGACGTCTCAGCTCCGTCTCCAACAGCATCCGCGTGTCCGTGTCGGAACAGGTCCTCATCATCAGGCGCGCGGAGCTCTCTGACGCAGGTATACCATTCAATAACCACAAAATATCAGAAAGTTATAGACAGACTAGAACCGGCTGGAACTGTTACTATGATTGTATAAAGGAAATTGGTGAATAAACAGGGCTCGGATCATTTGTCTTGAAAATGTATAGATAGGGCCTACTTCCAGCAGTGGAGCTATGATTATGATAATTATGATCTGAGTTGGTTTCAAACGCATGCTTTATGACACGGTTCTTACCGCCCTTAGACTTTTCCAAGGGTCCTATTAATTAGCGCTTCTCCTGAGTTGGTTTCAAACGCATGGTTTATGACGCTATTCTTACCGCTCTTTTTAGACTTTTTCAAGGGTCCTAATTACCACTTCTCAGATGTGAGAGGAAGTCTACTAGAGAGGTTGTGATGTAGCCAATTGCACCTTGTGAGGCTATGTGATTGGTTTTGAATGCGTATTGTTGTAGGAGTGTGGACGTGTCGCGCGCACAACCAGTACGGCGAGCAGCGGAGGGACGCGCGCCTGCGCGTGCGCACGCGCCTCGTGCTGCACGTGCATCCACAACTACAGGTCACTCATTCATTATTTACAATGTTTATACCTCCAAAACATAACCTCTGAAAACACATTGATAAATATCAGCTCTTGTCATGTTAGTTTTTTTTATTTCTTTTGATACATCCAAGTCCCCGGTTCTGCTCCAATCACTCTACATTCAAGCTATCCAATGAAATATCTTGTCTTGGCACTGGACCCGACATCGGCGCCATAGTTCATTCAATAATTGAGTTACTGTTCGTATGAAGCTACAATGTACTTTCTACAAATATTGCTACGGCGTAGCAGTGCTACGTCGAGCTACGCCAGACAATTTATTTGCTTCTGGTTTTATCGTCGAAATTGATTTATACGACTTAGAATATTGTATTTCCAAATATAATATCAAGAGAATATCATTCCATCGCAGCCATAAAAATGATGAAACATTTAATTTTGAACGTTCTATGCCTGGAAAGGTCTTTTGCAAAAAAAAAACCCTCTCAGATTCCAGGAATGTTGAATATGGCAGAACGCTAATATTCTAAATTGACACTGAAAACTTTTTTATACTAAGTAATGTTATTTCCCAAAAATGTTTTCGAGATAAAATTATTCTGCTGATACATTAAAATGCAGCTCACTGTCGAACACAGCGTTGTTACAAACCTGCCGCGAAGCTCGCTCGCCAAAGACATTCGTCCGACATTCCCGTCACAGGCGCGATGGCGACGTCGGGAAAAATTGAAAAATAAGTATTCAGAGCACAAACTGACAGACGAGACACAGCCGTCTGATCCCGAACGCAAGCCTATCGAATACTGACGAGAGATATTTGGACTTGAAGCACGGATCACAGTTAGAATAAGCGTTTAACTTGGATCATACTTTCCAGCGTTAGGAGGTTTACGGATCGATGTCCATCAAATAATCCTTCATCTCTTTACTTTATTTTATTCACTGATACATCACTCAATGAGATAATATCAAACGATGGGCGTATTAGTGACCAATGACCCGTAGTGATACTTAAACGTATAGTACAATTCATACAAGAGATAAAAGAAAAGCTCCCAGTTTCTCAATAAACATCTGATGATGATTTTTGGACCGTACCTTACTATTTAAAAATATTTTGGACAAGCATGTTAGACTATGCAGTGCACGGACGAAACTTCTAAGGTAAAACATATTAAAATTCAGGTAGGTACAATAAAAACGTGGGACTTTAAACCAGTCCAGTAGACTAAGCAATCTCCGGAACAATAAATCCTGCTCCTTGTCTAAAGTTAATCTAGTGATGTCCAATCCTACGGCCTCGTCCTTCGTCACAATCCACTCGTGACGGAGCTTGACGGCAGATGCCTTGTCGTGAATTATTCATGCTCAGGATTGTCTCAGTTCCAGTCGGTGACTATGCGTTACTGGTCCAATGATCAAGGGCCAATAGTTACAATGCACAAAACAACAGACTAGCAAAATACCTTACGAGACATTGAAATTCCAAAAACCTTATATTTCTGTTATTCGCAAGTTTTAAACAGTGTGTTTGGGATACGAAAACAATAATATGTCTGGTCAGAACTTTATATAACTTTATATAACAGTAACATACGCGTGATGGATGATCTTATCAGTAAAATTATCATAAAAACTTGAAGAAGGCTTTGGAGATTTTGTTACAAGTTAAGATTGGATTTGATTAGAATTATGGTTTAGCTCATATGGTCTATAATAAAATGCTTAACTTTTTCACAAACATGGTTTCAAAGGTAGAGTTATTGTCACGTAGGATGGTCTATGTTAAGATGGTCGGTGACACCTTTCTAACTTAGTTAGCCAAGGACTAGCAAGATGAGCTCTGAATAATTCATAGGATCGTCTCGAGTGGTCACCATCCGCCGTCCGTTTGTTCCGACAGTTGCCTTATCAAGTTATTTTGTTTGATTTGCGAGTTATGAAGGTAACTTTGATGTAGTTCCTGCATTTGGTTTGGACTCCTGTACCCCGACTCTTAGTTTTTTACCACATTTCGACTACCAAATGCTGTTTTCAAGTGAGCACGTGTCTCTGCTGCTGCTCTTTCATATGGAAAATTGATGAGACAAAAACTCGTTTCTATCGTTTGTATGTAACGTATTTTTGTTGTCTCATCTGTTGTCTCATCTTTTTTCCATACAAAAGAGAAAGAAAAATAGGCGAAGCAAAATCTAAATTTCGTAGACAACATTTTGTTAGTGTTATCTAGCAAATTGTGGTTTCAAATTTTTTAAAAACATTTTATTTTTCTGCCTTCTGAGTTAGTAACATGGATTTCTTTTGGTTCGATGTCTTTCCTAACAGCAAATATATTATTTATTGAAGCTGCTTTGTGCTTTACTTGAAAATATGTCTCCCAAACAGATATCAAACAGACATGAAAATCAACTGCTAACCTAACTCAACTCAAACGCAGGTGGCAAACTCCGGCAGTTCAGTGACGTTCAACTGCTCCGTGGAGGGGGGCGAGGCGCGCGTGCGCTGGCTGCACGACGGCGTGCCGGTGGGGGGCGGGGAGCGCAGCCTGCGCGTGCGCGGCGTGGCGCGCGCGCATCGCGGCATGTACCAGTGCTTCGCCGAGAGGGACGTCGACAGCGCGCAGGCTGCCGCTGAACTGAGGCTCGGAGGTAAGCTGAACTCGCCTTTATGCCCGTAGCATACCTCCGCTGCGGGACGAAACCGCGAAAGAAAGAGATGGAATAAAGTCAAATTTACAAATTAGAACAGGCAGTTTCGCTAGTGATCCGCATCTCCTACACGGGACAAGACATTACCAAAATGTGGTACCTCTGCAATGGTTCCGCGAGGTGTGCTACGGGCATTACTCATTTGATCATCGAAAATGTAACTATCATGAACAGCTGATATAAGTCTGTTGCCATCTCTATCTGTTGAAAGGTAAGTAAGAATGACGAGAACAGTTAGTTGAGTCGAGCCGTTTAGGTGGCAGGGGAAAAGTACTGATACAGATGCCTTCTATTCGGTTAGGTAAACACGCGGGTAGAACCGTGGATAGGTGATAGATAAATAAATGGATGTAGATAGTTAGGAAGTTGAAAATAAATTTAACTTTATAAATTCGTGTTGTTCAAAAATTCATTCAGAGCTTGCCAATTTCAATAAAATAAAATTAAAAGTTCCAAAGGTATTCAGTTTTCCGAAGCTCAAGTTCCACGAAGC
Organism: Thera obeliscata; assembly: GCA_947578465.1. Classification (NCBI taxonomy): domain Eukaryota; kingdom Metazoa; phylum Arthropoda; class Insecta; order Lepidoptera; family Geometridae; genus Thera; species Thera obeliscata. The sequence continues at coordinate 382,538 of OX387916.1, forward strand.
ATTCTTCTCGGATAATGGAATAAACATTTAAAATGCAAATCTGTATCACTTGAAAAGCGTCGACGCGGAACTTCGGGATAAGCGGGGATATTCAATTATGCTACTTACCTACCGAGTATTTTATTATTATCGACTAGCTGTCCCGACTTTAAGTTCTGCGAACAGTTACCTATTTTCACACTTTGAAATTCAGATGCGCAAACGGCGATTGAAAAAATTATGAACAACCAACTAAAAGTTGAACCATAAGCATTTCACGCCACCAAGTATAAAAAAAAGGTTTAAAGTCATGAGGAAGGCCAAGGCCAATTTAAATCGTTAAACATTAAAAATACTGAAGATTTATGGGGAATGTCTACAAAACTACTCAGTACTATTATAACTGATATTGCACCGTGTCTAGCGTATATTTTTAATAGATGTGTTGATGAGGGTGTTTTTCCTGATTTAATGAAACCTAGTAAACTCATTCCCCTGTTCAAATCTGGAAATGCAAATGACCCTGCTAACTATAGACCTATCTCAGTATTGCCTACGCTAAGTAAAATATTTGAGAAAGTTATTCTTACTCAGTTGTTATCACATTTTAACCTAAATGGGATACTTCATAGCCACCAGTTTGGATTTACGAAAGGTCGATCAACGACTGATGCTGGTATTCTACTCTTAAAGCACATATATGATGCCTGGGAAAACTCACAAGACGCGATTGGGGTATTCTGCGATCTTTCCAAAGCTTTTGACTGTGTAAATCATGCTACATTAATATCTAAACTTAAACATTACGGCATTCTAAATCGCTCCATTGACCTAATACAATCGTACTTGACTGATAGAGTCCTTAAAGTTGATGTGAGCGGTGAGAGATCTTCTGGGTCAGTTATTGACATGGGGGTGCCACAAGGTTCGATATTAGGTCCTTTCTTGTTTCTAGTGTACGTAAATGACCTCCCTTTTTTTGTTAAAAAACTATGTGAAATAGTACTATTTGCTGACGATACCTCATTAATTTTTAAAGTTGATAGATTGAAGGCTAATTACGATGACGTTAACGCATCTCTGTCGCAAATACTTAACTGGTTTAACGTTAATAATCTTTTACTTAATGCTAAGAAAACCAAGTGTATTAAGTTTACCTTACCAAATGTAACTCTCCGGCGAACTAATATTATACTTAATGGAGAGTCACTTAACCTTGTAGATTCTACTATCTTCTTAGGACTTAATCTTGACAAAAAATTGCAGTGGGGACCGCAAATCAAAGCACTTGCTGCCAGACTAAGTTCGGCTGCATATGCAGTTCGGACTATAAGATGGCTCACTGATGAAGCTACAGCTAGGCTAGTTTACTTCAGCTACTTCCATAGTGTTATGTCTTACGGTATCCTTCTCTGGGGGAAAGCAACTGATATTCAAACTATATTCGTTTTACAAAAAAGGGCCATACGTGCCATCTATAAAATGAAATCACGAGACTCATTGAGGGAGCGATTTAAGGAAATTAATATCCTCACAGTAATTTCACAATATATATATGAAAACTTACTGTACACTCACAAACACATCTGTAGCTTTCAGAAAAATTGTGATTCACATAATATTAACACTAGAAATAAAAATAAACTTTATATTCCCAAATTTCGTTTACAGAAGGTAAATGGGTCTTTTATGGGGAACACTGTACGCTTCTACAATAAACTTCCGGAAAATGCAACTAAGCTTCCAATTCGGAAGTTTAAAGCCTATATTAAGAGTAATTTGATAAAAGCGTACTATACTCTAGATAGCTATATGAATGATAAAACTGCGTGGCCCGATGTCCCGGTCACTCTACCCATAGGAAGCTAGCATGTCAATTTGCAATGTTTGTACCTACTATTTCATATCTTATTTTTATATCTGTGTAGATACTTTATTATAACTTTGAAGCGTAGCGTGTGCTGTCTTTGAAACTTTTGCTTTTGTATAATTACATTGCATACGTCTGACTAAGTGAAGTGGCACCACACTGGAACTTCACTGCTATTATTTTAGACTATTTTTGATTTGTAAAAGGATCATATAAAAAAACGGTAGGAACCGAGACGTAGTTTGTTGCCTGTTCTTCTACGCTTGGTCGCGTGGAACTGGCACCTAGACTCACCTAGCTTTAAGACGTTTCAAAGTGATTCTTGTATCGTATTGAATAAACGCTTATTGAATCTTGAATCTTGAATCTTGAATCAAGAACAAGTTACACGAGCCAGATAAAAGATAGGGTCACTGTCATTTCACATGAAGCCTTGCGCACATCTAAGTAGTCTGCGGTGGCGATCAGTGAAACGTCGTCAAATATCGCTCTCATATATGACAGCGTTTCCAGAAGGCCGCATGATGAAGTCAAGGAGGCTGCATTCGAAACACTCAACTAGAGGAAACTGAATCAGAAACCCAAACAAGAGCTAATCTCTTAAATTTAAGGAGAAGAAGAAATAGTGTAGTTAGATATATTTTACAGCAGCAAGGTATCTAGCGAAGCAAGTGATGTCGTGTAGGTTAGGTACGTAACCACTCTATTTTATCGATTACTTTTCGTAGCGTTCAAATGAAAATAGTATTTGAAATGATGAATTGTTTTTAAAGATACTGAAATATAAGAAGAAGATACTGAAATATAAAATAAAATTGAGAAAGAGTTGCTGTTTGCTGGGCTTTTACATTTTACCAAGATGTTTAAACTTTGTGCTTAAATAATGAAAAGAAATCGTGCGCAATTGACTTTTATTTCAAAAGTGTAGACCGAGTTTTACCAAAAAGTCATTTTGGGAACTGTTGAAAAGTAAAGTAATTTAAGGCTACCTGTTATTACCACAGCTCTTTGTAGCTCTGATTGCGTACACTTTGACCAAAAATGTCGCGCTGGATTCAACTCTAATGCGACCGCTTAGAGTTGATTGTGCCTTGCCTACAGCAGTAGGTAATGACACAGTAGAGCAGTGGACCATTTTCCGGGCACAGAGTTATTGATTAACGCCAGATGCAGTAATGGACCATGCGTCAGTTTGGATGACAGCAACGGTTTGAGTTAGAAGAGTTAGCGGAGCGGAACATGAACCACAGAAGGGAAAAAATAAAGTTGATTGATTTTGATAGAGGTTTGACACCGTCGAGCTCCAAGCCATGCAAAACTTGCTGTAGGAATTACATAAAATACTTATTGATAAATAACTTTTACATAAAGCTGGTATCTGGCAGTGGCTTAAAAGAATATCCTTCCACTTTACTATAAAAAATAAATTTGTGATTTGGAAGGTAGAATGTATTCCAAAAGGCATTCCTTATGTACATCATTAGTATTAATTGTATGCATAAGGTGCATGACTACCCAAAAACCAACCCATAGCGGCCCAATCTAAGTCACACGAAGTAACGTTTATCATAAAAATAACATGAGTTTTCGAGAAATAATACGGCTGCTTTTCCCTCTTTATTTCAAAACCAAACGGGTCTAGTCAACCGAAAACATATTTCTTTGAGCACGAAAATGCAATAAAGTTCACACCCTTGTTGGAAATTCTCGACAAAATCATACTTTCCGCCAACAATATAAATCAAGCTTGACTTTCCAGCCAAACCTTTTGTCAGACATGGCAATCTCGCCTTTATCACACCACTTCACCCGGCGCTGGACGTCTACTGCGATTATTGGAGGCTGCGTCATACGGGCCAGTTTACTTTGTCCACCCGCCATCAGGGGCTTAGGGGAAAGATAGCCCACTTGATTCAGGTAATATCAAAACTACAATTTAAAATAAATGACTTTTTTAATTTGAGTCGTTAAGCTGAATTTCAGTGAAGGAATAGCTTGCACTTGGTTCAGTTTTGGGGGCAAATATTGACTAAAAAATTATAAAAAAAAGAATAATAACACGGATTTTATCATTCACCTGTCTACCAAGGGTGTTTTGCAATCCAGATTAGAAACCGCTTCCTAAGCTAAATAAAATAATTAAAGTTAAGACTTAATACCTCTGCAAACTTCAAAGGTCAGTGTTCCACTTCAGCTTTTGAATCCAATAGTGAATTCGCCAGCAACCATTGTCCGGTGTCAAATAACTTGCCCAACTGAGCTAGCTGTTCCCAGTTGCGGTCAGCGGCCAGCCAGCCAGCCAGCCAGCCAGTCCGGCCGGACAAGGCATGTGGAATCCGAAGCGATGACCTCGTTTCGAACCCTTTGTAGGCCTGAATTGTGCAGCCCTGTATTATGTTATTCGGCCTAGGCTTCAGGGAATTGACCCTTGCTAATGCTGCTTCAATAGAAATGGGTTAAAGAGGTGCTAGATAAGAATTTAATTTAATTGCAGCTTATAAACGGTTAACTGTTTTGTTTATTCGAAAAGGTTACCTATTGTAAAAGGTTATTAGGTTAAAGGTTATTGTTAAAGGTTTTTATTTAAAATTTCACAAACAATGAAAATAATATTCCGTACCTACGCCTAATTTTCCTCACTTACCAAATACAACTTGGTGTTGTAGAGGTGTTATTCTGCTATTAAGCTATTAAGGTGTAGCTCTGGCCCAAATAAAGCAATTACCCTAACTTTATTGGCATTCTAACATTAATATTCTCCATACAAGTAGACAATGAATTGTGTCCCTGGACCCCTGTCTCCGGCGTGTTTCCTCCGCAGCGTGAGGGTATACCCACTGACGTCACGTGACCCTGGGATGTCGTCCACTTTACATAGGTCGCAGTAACGACTCACTATCTTATTATTCACAGCCATTCGGCGACGTGAGCCTATTTATGGGAGAACTTACAGTTTTACTTCATTTTGTTTACAAACATTATTTGAAATTCAATGGCTATTCTTTCAGAAAATTATTGTATTTTCATGTTTTTGCTGCTACAATCATGTCCTAACCAAAACAACGATCAATCACTTTTTTGACGGAAGTCACAATTATTTCCGTCAAAATAGCACCCAATCAACAATATGGAGCCCGAAAAAGTGGAAAAAAGTAAGAATAGATTATTTTCCAACCTTGTCCTGAACAAAATACAGTTCATTTTCTGATTTGTAGCTGTTGGTACCAATGAGTGGTTATGTTTTGTCCATTTATTGTGAATCAGACGCCCCAAACATCTGATTGCTGCGAGATGGATGCTTCTCCTCAAACTACTTATATATACGTTGTGTTTGATAGTGGTCATAAGACGTCATTAATATAGCGTTCTTATTGATAGGATTAGTTTGCCAAACCAAGGGATTACTGTGCCAACTTTGCATAGTTTATTGTTTACACCGAGATTGTTATGTTATGTTTGAGTGTCGGTTTGAATTATACAGTGCCTACTCGCAAACTAGGGCAAACTTCGGCAAGTTTCATGAATCTTTATTTGAATAATATTATCTTAGAACTTAAATCCGATTACAAACACTGACTTCTAGTAACTAACAAAATAAAGTGTTACTACAGTTCTGCAAAATTTAAGGAAAATTTTTCATCAACTTGGAATTAGAGCAATTGCATCCGCTGTACATTTGAGCGCCGGCGTGTGGTCTACAAATCCCAACTTAGCTACATAACCAAACAAATAATTCAATTTGGCGTTAGCAACTAAATGAATACAATAGCCAGGAAGCCGGTGGAATTAAGAGGGGCTAAATTGTGAGCGCTTTATTACGGCGTGCGCCGGACGCACTGACAGACGATCTGTTAGCTTGTGCCACAAGACATAAGATTCAAAACACATTGCAATTACGCACCTTTACTTTTCCTAAGCTTTGCGCGTTGATCTTCATAATTTTCTAGTCCATCAAGAATGTGATTAGTCTTTTTCATCTCTTGGGAATCAATTTAATGTATGTCACAAACAAAATATTTGATTCAAAGTCAAAGTCAAAGTAAATTTATTGCTTGAAATACATGTCGAGAAGATGTTAAATTATAATTGTTTATTATAAACTGAACAAAGCTGATTTCAGTTTTTTTTTACATTTGTAAGTGTTTTCTATTTACTAGTCTTTGCTTGAATGATAATCATCGGTGTAAAAAGTAACATAGATGTCAGGTCAGTTGATCTACCATGAGCTCTGTCTGGCTCTGTCTCTGGTTCTGGTTTTGAGTCAGTGTGAGTGTTGATTAAATAAATCCTACGTCAAAACGTCACACGCACACTATAATGCACTGGTGAGCACTCACACATACTCAAAACCAGAGCTAGAGACAGAGCCAGACAGAGCTCATGGTAGGCCTACAGAGCTGTATACGTTATGGTCTGATTGAGCCACAAACGCTTAGACGTTTTTACTTACATTTATGATTTGCTTAATTCTTTGAACACCAAAATAATGGACATACAGCAATATAATGTTATACAGGGTTATTCATAATTAACTGCAAATACTCAGGAATTAAGTTCAACAAATAAAATAAAAAATATTAATGAAATGATTTTTTTTAAGTTTTGATTTAAGTTTTTGTATCAATTTTTTTTTTTTATTTTTTTTTTACGGCTATTGCATAATGATTGCCATGGAGAACAGGACGATGACCCACCCAGGCGGTGACTGAACGCAGAGTGTCGCTCACGGCGCGCGGGCGCGGATCAAAGGTCAAAATAGGTCTGGCGCCAATGATTCCAAAGGATATTCTTTATCAATTTTCTCAGGATTTTCATAACAAAACTTAAAAAAAATAATTTATAAATATTTTTTATTTTATTTGTTGAACCTAATTCCTGAGTATTTGCAGCTAATTATGAATAACCCTGTATAATATATACAGAGCTCACTATTTTAGCAGGATGTAAACACAGGCAATCCGTTTAATTTAAAGCCAATATCTGTGCGCATATCTCTTACGCCAAACGCGCTGGCACTCCGCCCGACCCAACGTTGGCTCTTGTAAGCGTTGCATCGTTTGTACGAATTTATATCAGATGCCCATGCCCAACACTGATAGCCTACTAATTGTACTAATTGTGTAATTGTATAATGGGGATCAAGCCCACTGGTTTGCGGGACACTTTGAATAATAGGTCTCTCGTTATTTTGTTGGAATGATTTATGAGAGTTCCATACCAATTTGTGAAATTTACAAAACTTTTGTGAACTTTACGTGAAACATTTTGTTGCATTTACTGTGAAAGTTGTGTCCTTGGACCCCTGTCTCCAGCGTGTTTCCTCCACAGCGTGAGGGTATACCTACTGACGTTGCATTTACTGTGAAAGTTGTTTATTACGGATGAATAAGCCAAAAATGTGAACCCACATTCAGAAGATTATAGTATTTTATGCTCGCGAATAGAGAATTTAATAGTGAGTTATAGAGCATAGTTCCGCGGATAGTATCCATTATTCCATTAGTGCGGGGGATAAGCGCGGCATGAACTACCGCGCCGGATATTATCGTAAGTAATGGCATATCCGGCCGGTGGACCAACGGTTGGCTGGGTTCAATTACTTTTGGTGAATAAGTAATATCAAAGACTATTTTTTGTGTTGAGGATATTCATTACCCCAGTTGATGATTTGAAATGTTTGTAAAATTAACTTTTCTTAAACATGCGCGGAAATATTGTCATTACTTTTGAATATAGAACACGCGAAGTATCATATTTACGTAGACTGAAAAACCAAAATCACTTCCCGGCGCGTTCTCGCTCCGGCAATGTTGTATGAAACGGTGTGCTGTTTGAATTTAGAACTCTTTCATCTATCGTACACATTGCGTTCTCGTGGCTGTATAGCCACAGATGCGTTTACCTTTCGGCACAAACTGTAAAATAAAATAAAAAATTGGCGGTAAAGCGGAGTTCGTTGTTATTTGGTTAATAAAAAATAAATTTATTATGTAAAAGACCCTTTTTTTTTCCTTGCATTTTTTAAAGAAAAGCACTATATATGCCTCGGCCGAAATGGCAATTGCCTGTCTTGTATCATTGAAGTCCTCGCCTGCGGCTCGGCCTTCAAACTCATACTCGACCTGCAATTGCCTATTTCGCTGCCTTTGCAATAATGTACTATTTTTTTTGTCAGACCAAGAACCCAGTGAGTCGATAACATCTTTGCTGTACAGGTCCTAGATACATAGGACTCAAAACTGACAAGAGTGGCAACTGAGAAAGGAGGCTTATGCCCAGCAATAAGTTGGTACGAGCTACGCTTTACTATGTTGGGAGTTTCACTACGTGATAGAATCAGAAATAAGGATATCCGTAGAAGAATTAAGGTCACCAACATAGCTCGCAGAATTAGTAAGTTAATGTTCCAACGGGTAGGTCATATAACTCGAAGAACCGTCAACCGTTGGGGAATAAAGGTTCTCGAATGGCAACCACGAACCGGAAGACGAACGTAGGGCACCCACCCACCAGATGGACTGACGACATTGTTAAGATCGCGAAATCGATGGAAGGAAAGTGCTCAGAATCGTTTTTCTTGGAAATGTGTAGGAGAGGTCTATGTCCAGCTTGCTTCAGGTTGATAATGATGATGTTCCGTACTGTTCCAGACACGGCTCCGGAGCTGCACTACACGTTCATAGAGCAGGCGCTGCACCCGGGGCCGGCGCTGGCGCTGCACTGCGCCGCGTCCGGCTCGCCCGCGCCGCGCTTCACCTGGCTGCTGGACGGCGCACCGCTCGAGGAGCACGCTACTGCACAGAGGTACAGCTCCAGACCTGCACTACGCGTTCATAGAGCAGGCGCTGCACCCGGGGCCGGCGCTGGCGCTGCACTGCGCCGCGTCCGGCTCGCCCGCGCCGCGCTTCACCTGGCTGCTGGACGGCGCACCGCTCGAGGAGCACGCTACTGCACAGAGGTACAGCTCCAGACCTGCACTACGCGTTCATAGAGCAGGCGCTGCACCCGGGGCCGGCGCTGGCGCTGCACTGCGCCGCGTCCGGCTCGCCCGCGCCGCGCTTCACCTGGCTGCTGGACGGCGCACCGCTCGAGGAGCACGCTACTGCACAGAGGTACAGCTCCAGACCTGCACTACACGTTCTGAATGAAAACTGGCGCTGAGCTCTGTTGCAGTTTTTCTAGCTAAGTGACCAAATTCAAACCCGCGTAGAAAATAGCTTGAAAACGAAGAAAAAAAAGGCGGGTATATCAGTTCTTAAAAAGCCGGCAGCGCATCAGCACCACCTCTGGTTTTGCAGATGTCTATGGGCGACGGTGACTACTTTCCGCCAGGTGGTTCATCTGCTCGTCTGCCTGCTATGGCATAAAAAAAAGAAGTCTCGCTATTATTTCTATTGATTCATGCTATTGGTAAAATCCATTCAAATATTATTTGCAACAACAAGAACTCCAATCTTCATAAGCGTCCAGTCCGTAAAACAACGAATACTAGCGCCGTAAACTACCAGCCGCTGGAAACGAAACGGTTTGGCAAGCTGCTCCCACATCTGACCACTTAGTACTGGAGTTGGCACGGGACCCCACGCCAGGCTAGCCAACTCACCTACTCATCTAATACCATAAGATTCTTTGTCCTGACATAAATACAACGCACAACTTAAGCCATGTGAAACCTGGTAAAACCTAGTTATGTGCTCTTGAAGTTTTAAGGGTTTTAGAAATTCAACCTCTAAAGATGTGCAGCAGAGTTATGGAATTAAATAAATAAATAAATATTGTAGACAATCATCACAACACTATCTAGCCCCAAACTAAGCAGGAGCTTGCACTATGGGAACCAGATAAAATACTTAAGAGATATAATACTTAAATAATACTTTTTTCTTTTTTTTATATCTAAAAAGTAATACCTTCACGCAAACGAAATCACACGTGATTCAACTACTTTTGATAAAGCACGAGTCTAAAACTACACATTTTTATTTAAGGCTTTTGGAGGCTAGCAGTCATTACCATTACCCATTAACAAACTTAGTAGATCGGTTAAGAATTAAAATAAACTAATCTACAAGCCCTTTGTGGCATAGTACTAGGTAGTGAACCCTGTGCATTTTCATATCTATATTATGAATCAAGCTCACATTTTTCATTGAACTTTTATCTATTGACTGCTGCCAATCCGGTCTGAATGATCGACACTGAAGTTAAATGGACAAACACATTGCGATCAAACGCTATATTTTTACATCTGTTTTGTGTCAGATATCTACGAGTTCAACTTTCGGGTCTTAAGGTCGTGGGTTCAAATCCAGTCGTGTACCAATGAGTTTTTCTGTTGCAAAATGTATGGGCACTATGTCAGATCTCTCAAACGGTGAATGAAAACATCGTGAGGAAACCATCATGTTGTAAAATCTAAAAAATTTAAAACATAATAATATGTCGAGTGCACGAAAGGAGCTTTTCTGAAGCGCACTTTTTCCTTTTCGTTAGTTAAAAAAAAAAATCAGTGACACGATAAGAAGTCTCGTTTGCCCTATATTCACTGCTGCAGTGTAGGTTCTGCCGTGAAATACTTTGATTAAATAATATAATAACAGCTCAGTTTCTGTCTCCAGATCAATATCCCAGTTCATGAGCCCCAATGGAGACGTGGTGAGCTACCTGAACATCACGTCCGTGAGGACGGCTGACGGCGGCCGCTACACCTGCCGCGCTCTCAACGCCAGAGGAGCGGTGGAGCACTCCACCAGACTCAATGTCTATGGTGAGCTTACAACAAGCACACGCCTGAATAAGGAAGTGATACAGGGCGGAAAAATACCACTTCCGAAACGAATGTGCATAAAAACTTACCCCTTATTATAATAATATACTCAATCCTCAATATATTTATTGCATACACATGGTTTAGTTTAGGTACACACATAGTTCTTAGGTATCACATGGACCTGGTAAAGCAACATGCATTCATTGCATTTTATAAATAGACTGCAGTGTAAATTTTCAAATAGGTCCTGCATTTAGAAAACATTGTTTTTATTAAAAGCTTACGAATACCGCTAGCTGTATCCAATGATATAAGACAAAGCTGATGTAGGTAAAGGTCAGGGGCTTTCAACGGTAATGGGATTTCCAGGAATAACTTTTTTTCATTTCTATGAACGAGTGTAATAGATTGAATTTGTTCGATGTTTATTGATTGAAAAGCATGTTCTGAAGATGTTGTTTAAGTTTTCAGTGCCAATCTTTTGAGGAGCTTGTTTTAAAGTATTCATTGTATAATACCGTCCAGGAGCGCCGTCGATCCGCAGCATCGGGCCGCTGCGCGCGGTGGCTGGCCTCAACACCACCATCTACTGCCCCTTCTCCGGATTCCCTATCAGGTTGATGGAGGTGCATTTGTTTAGTAACATTATAAGTTTCCTTTCTGTTCCTTTCTAGATTTACTTTATTGTGAATGTTTAAGAAGTTTTCTTTATTGAGTTACCTTTATGTTCTCCTATTTTGTCTTGTCATACCCTAGATAGTGTAGAAAAGTTCAATTTTAAAGTATTTTTGTCAAGCTTTTGTTTTTAGACGTTGTAATAAATACTTTCTTTTATAGAGTAACCAACTGAATGGCTAACATTTTGAGGCATTTTAATTGCAAAACAAATCATTTTCAAATTCCAGTGAGATAAGATGGCAGCGTGGTGGTATGGATCTAAGTTCTACTGGAGGCAGGGCCCTGTCAGGCAATGGTGGGGAGCTACTTCTATGGCCGGCAGATCCCTCTGATGCTGGAGTATACTCTTGCAGAGTGAATGCACCTTCTGGGCAGTATGCTCAGAAGGATATTCAGATTTTTGTTAAAAGTACGTTCTCCACTTTACTAAAATAACGTTATCAATTAAAATTTTCAGTAATTTCCAATTTTTTTCTTTTTAGATCCTCCAAAAATAGCGGGATTTAACTTCCCGGCGGATCTTGTTGAAGGTAGTTCAATCCAAGTGCTATGTGGCATCACATCAGGGGATAAACCTGTTTACTTCACTTGGCTAAAGGACGGTCAAGTCATCCCTTCATCTTTACAGGTTCGTCATTATCACCTCAAAAGTCATAAGGGCTGTATCGTAATCAAAATCCAATTTCATGTTTTGCACTTTCCAGGTTCAAGCCAAATCCTTAGATGAGTTCAGTTTCCTAATATTCTCCCACGTGACTTCAAAGCACAGCGGTGACTACACGTGTGTTGCTACCAACAATGCCGCCGAAGTAAGCCATACAGCCAGACTTGCAGTCAAAGTGGCACCTTCCTGGGTGTATGAGCCTCAAGACGTGTCTGCATTGTTGGGTACTCAGATAATAGTTCATTGTGAAACTAAAGGCTACCCAGAACCTCGTGTAGCCTGGCTAAAAGGGCACGGTAAGTTACTTATTTTACGAATAGCAAAGCTTCTAAAGTTCTTCTAAAGCTAAAGTTATAACCATTCTATATTTTTATGATAGGTACTGGAGTAGCAGACTTCCGACCAGTCACAAGCTTGGACTTGCAGTACTCATACTCAATTCTCAGCAACGGATCGCTGAGCATATCTCCTGCAGCCAACCATCATGAGGGCCAGTACATGTGCCGCGCTGAGAACGGCATTGGACGAGGTCTGTCCAAAATCATCGCTGTTTCTGTTAATGGTAAGCCATTTTTTCTGCACTTTGCAATGACTGAATATAAAAGCTTCATTATTCATATCAAAAACACCAGACTAAACACAATGGTTAGATCACAATAACAGGGAACGTGTTTGTCTTAACATTTTAGAACCGGCTCACTTCGAGTATTCCTCTCGCAACATGACGGTTAAACGGACAGGCCAAGTGACCCTGCAATGCGATGCACGAGGCGATCCCCCGATCCAGCTGCAGTGGACGCATAACATGAAGAGAGTAGAGCTTACTACTTACAGGTAAACTTTGTATGAGATCATCCGTCAATAAAAAACTAGTTGCCGTGCCACCAATAATCAACATACTCGTTTAACTGATCAAATAAAGAAATAAAGAGAAACCTATAAAAAAATGAGATTAACTGATATTTGGTTATTTCAGAGTATCAGTATCAGAAAAGCGGTCGGACACTGGCGTTAGCTCAACTCTCACCATTGCTCACACAGCAAGACATGACTCTGGAGTATATCGGTGTCGTGCTGAAAACGCGTTTGGACGCGATGAACTGTTAATTTACCTCGCTGTGCAAGGTAATCCACCTGCCTCTTTAAACAGGAGATTTATGAAAAAGATTTTGAAAAAGGAAAATTATGATATTGTTTCTCCTTTTATTTTCTATTCCAGAACTACCTGAGTGCCCTCAAGGGCTAGCAGTCGCTGGACGGAGTGGTCGGTCAGTGACCTTACAATGGACACGTGGTTTTGATGGCAATGCAGAAGTACACGCGTACCGACTTCAGATACGAGCAATAGGAGATACAAGAACTAGACTCACTCCAGATTGGGCGGACGCGCCCACTAGAGATATAACAGCTAGTAGTGTAAATATTTTTGAGAGGTTCGTATTCACCATTCACCACCATTCAGTAGAGTGACTTCAAAATGTTATATTATCCCCTCTGAAAAGCTTGTGAACAAACAAAACCATGAAGATTAATAATGTTTTCAGACCAGCATCTTCGAAATCTGTCTCAGAAGAAGTCCTTGATTATCGAGTAGAGAGTCTCCGACCGGCGACTGCTTACGCTCTCCGGCTGGCTGCTGTCAATGACATCGGTGACAGCGATTACACTGAACCTGTTATTGTTCAGACTTTAGAGGAAGCTCCCTCGGAACCACCGCACAACGTTCAGGTTCAGGCCATTGCTTCGGGCGAGTTATTGGTGAAGTGGCAGGTTAGAAATATTATTACTCAAAATGACATGTTGAACCTACTTCTAAACTAGTTGAAATAAACCAAGGTCACAAAAAGTAGACAGTATCTGCACGGTACATAAATTAGCTTTTTCAAGGTATCTGCTTCTAACTAAGCCCAGACGAATATAACTCTTGCTAATAATCCAACAGCCTCCATCGCAAGAAACCTGGAATGGTGAACTCCTCGGCTACGTTGTCACTTGGCGTGAAAGCTCTCCCCTGACCACCGACAACAGCACCCACGCCCTCACAGCACCAGGATGGGGAGCCAGCCATGCTTCTTTGGTAGCTTTGCGCACACATACACACTATGAAGTCAGGGTTAGCGCATTCAATGCTGTAGGAGCTGGACCGGCTTCTGCACCACTCACAGCTACCACGCTTGAAGGGGGTAAGGATGAATTTATTTTCCAAGTTATACAAATTCAAACATAATTTTATATCTTGAAACTTTGATGTGATAGCATTTTGCTAAAGAACTATTTTTCTTCCAGCACCAGAAGCACCTCCGGAGCGTGTCCGCTGTGAGCCTCTATCAGCTCAGTCAATCCGTGTGTGGTGGGATCCACCATTACCTACTTTACGAGGAGGAGTGTTGCTGGGATACGAGATATTGTATGAGGTGAATTTGAACGTGCATCCTAACAACATCTAGTTTTTTCTCTGCAAGTTCTTCTTCCTCATTGGTTGGTCATGTTTTAGGTGGTGAATGAGTTAGAGAGTCAGGCTGAAACGCGTCGCTCAGGTGGAATGGAGACGGTACTTCAGTCTTTGAACCGAGCAGCGAACTACTCTATATCAATCAAAGCTAGAACAGCTGCTGGGGCGGGTCCACCTTCAGAACCTGTGTTTTGCACCACGCATGAAGATAGTACGTATATTTTTTTAGCAAAAGAACTATCAACCATTGGGACAATATTAAATCATAAATATATGTAGTTCCAGGAGCACCAGCAGATATAAAGGCATTGGCAAACTCAGAAGACAGTGTTATTGTAAGCTGGCTAGTTCCAATGCAGAAAAATGGCAAGATCAAGCACTACACCGTATACAACAGGCCTCAGAGGTAAATATAATATAATTTTGCAAAAAACGTAGTTAGAAGGTGCTTTATTCTCAAATCAGGTACAATGGATGTTTAAAAACTTTATCAGTTTCTTTGGCAGGACAGGGCAGCATTCCCAACTATCGATACCACATATTGATGGAGAGGAGGAGTATCAGACCGAAGTGCGGGGGCTGCAGCAGCAAGTCTACGAGTTCTGGGTCACGGCAGCCACTGCTTCTGGGGAGGGAGAGATGAGTGCTGTTGTTTCGAGGAAGCCTAATGGCAGAGGTAACTAATACGAATATCATAAAAAAAAACATGAAGCTCGCCTTTTTACGTGTACTCTATTTCAGTCCTTTTCCAATGTTTTTAAATTGTGTGCAATAAAATATTAAGAATTTGAGTGAATACAGGAAATACAGCGATGACGACTGCTACGTTTGAGGCGCACTTGAAATCTTATCACCACACTGCCTGGTTCAAAAGAACTAGTAACACGATAAAAAGAAGGAGAAGAAGAAAACGTGTAGTGCAAACCCCGCACAAAGTAGGATAAGGGCAGGAAGTTGATGATGATGGAACTGATTGTTGCAGGACTTCTTAGTAAAATGTTGTATTGTTTTATGTCGTAGCTCCAGCTAAGATCACATCGTTCAGCCGTCGCATCCAGGCCGCCATCGGCAAGCGCGTGCGGCTGGCATGCGGGGCCGCGGGCGCACCGCCTCCACACCGCTCGTGGACCAGGAAGAGACCAGCGCCGCCTATCGTTGGAGACCATAGGTTCCTGATAGAAGGCCCCTATCTGATCGTGCTGAGTATGGATTCTTATCATTAACATTAAATTGATACATCGTATAATGAGTATTGCTATTTCGAAATCAAAGTTTTATTTGAATCTCTCCATAGTATCCATCTATTCAGCTCAGAACCAAACATACTTTCTAAACATTTCACCATCATCATCACCCACAGCTTAACGCAACCCACTGCTAGGCATAACCCTATTAAATGTTCTTGCCATTTTACGGCCCACAGATATTGCCAGGAAAACTCGGCTATATCATATTTGTGTGTTCTCTAGCCAAGTGTTGTTTCCAGAAGTAGAGAGCAACACGGCTGACAATTACACGTGCTTGGTGCGGAACCCTTGGGGCGAGGAGCGCGCCTCGTGGGAGGTGGTGGCGGCGGCCGCGCCCGCCGCGCCGCGCCTCGCGCTCTCCGCCGCGGCGCACGCGCGCCTCGCCGTCTCCTGGGACGCGCCGCCGCACCTGCCTCATGCACCTGCCTTGCACGGTAACTTACAAAACCTAGGGCCCTATGCAGAATCGATGCTTCAGTCTGAGTCTAGTCACAAAAATATGTCTGCATTATCATTTGCAGGTGATATTATCGCGATGCTTTCACTCTGCCTTGATGGATCATTTTCCTTTCCAGGTTTCATTCTTGAGTACTCCCGCACGGACGAGCCCACGTGGCATTCTCTCCGGCTGGCCGCAGACGCTCGCTCCTACTCGCTGGAGCGGCTCGCATGCGGCGTGAAGTACAGGATGCGGCTCATTGCATACAACGCCATCGGATACTCCTCGCCAGGGGAGGAACTGCTGGTGTCCACTAAAGGAGGACGTAAGTTTTCTTAATTTTTATTTTAAATCAATGCATGTAGATCCTATTCTGGTCCTGCTCTTACTTACTTTCTTAATAATTCTGGCGCATCAACCCTGGAGTTGTTCTTGGCCTCCAACACAATAGAATGCTACCGGTTCCTGTCCTGTGCTACTTCTTCTCAGTTGGACACTCGAATAAAATGGAAACACACCCTGTTCTAGTATTGTTATATCTTAGAAAATATTTGAAATCATCCAAACAGAATTATGTTTTCGTTTTCCAGTTTCAAAAGCTCCATTCGAAAAGGACCTCATCACGACAAACAGCACCTGCGTTCGCCTCAATCTCCTCACGTGGGACAGTAACGGCTGCCCTCTATCCCAGTTCGTGGTCTCCATGAAGAGGTTTGAGGAGAGCAAGTGGAAGAGTCAGCCCGTGTCTCCGGGAGCGCAGCCGTTCCTTGTGTGCGGCCTGCCGACTGCCACCTGGCACCATCTGAGGGTGGTTGCCACTAGCGCTGCTGGAAGCACTACGGCCAGTTATTACTTTGCAACGCTCACGGAAAATGGCGGTAAGACCTCATTTAAATTTCCAAGTAGTCAAAGATTAGATGCATGATGGCGTGGTAGCAATAATATCATTGTTTACAAAATGATCACTTATAATATCAGTCGCATTGGCTACTTTAATGTTTAAATCCGAATGAGATTTTTGAACACAACTATAGCAGTGTTTTTTTAAAACGATTTATCAATAATCTAAGTTATATTTTTAAAGGTCTTTTACATATCTTAAGCAGCAGTTACAGGCTCTCTACCTTGCTTAGCCAAATCACCATAGGATTTTATAATCCACAAAATCTTTTGTTTCCCATTTTTCAGAGCAAGTCCAGCGGCCTGTGTTGTTCCCCCCTCCTAACGGGGAAGAGGAGGAGAGCAACACGCCAGTCATCGCCATCTCCGGGTGTGTGCTCGCCACGTCGTGCCTCATCGTCATGGCTTGGATGCGATGGTAAGGCTCTTATAAAACTCTTTTACGTTGGTATATTGTTGAAGATCTGGTTGTTGGTAGATGTAATCTTCTTTGGTAGACTTTGGTAGAGTTGATAGTTCAGGACAAAAATGAGATGCTCAGAACAAAATTTAGAAAATTGTATAATCTTATTTCAGTAAAGAGCCACGTTGCTTTACAAAAGGCTATCAACAAGCAGTGATCACCACCCGAGAAAAGAACAATATAACGCAAGAGAAGAGAGATAACAAGCGGAACAACCAGCAGATGTACACATCATCGCCTATCAAGGGGAAGAAGGATCAACGGGGTGAATATTAATGCTTATCAGTTAGACAGTCACGTCAACCAACAATATGTACTTCGTAAGTAGAAATTTTGAAAACAAGTGCCAAGTCTACGAAAGAAGCCTCTTTGAGGTGCACTTAAAATCCTTTCACCACTTTCCTTAAACCAGTTTGAAAGAACTAATAGAAGATAAGAAGAACACTAGAACATCCAGTCTGGCTATGCAAAACGGATTTGCTGACAATGTGCCTCCTCCAAAATCTAGAGCTTAGAACATTTGCATTCTTGGCATTTTCCAAGTTCTCTACTGAAACTAGAAGTTTTTCCAGAAATGTACGAGATAAGTCCGTACGCCACATTCAGCATGACGGGTGGAGCCACGGGGCCCAGTGAAGACGAGTCCCTTAGCGCGTGCACCCGCGGCGGGGGGTGCGCCGGCAGCGAGTGCAGCGGGGGCGGGGGCGGGGCCGGGGGGGAGGCGGGCTGCGCGGGGGGGGGCACGCTGCGCACGTTCGGGCGCGCCGAGCCCGCGCCGCTGCAGGCCGCGCCGCCGGCACATCGACACCATCATCGAGATAACAATTCTGGTACATGAGCATATCATGTGACGAAAAGAGTGTTAGGCATAAATGTTGATGGATATAAAAGTAGAGGTAGGCTTAAGAAAAGATGGATGGATTGTGTGAGAGATGGATATGTCCAAGAAAGAAGTGAGTACTGAGATGGCGAGGTATAGGGCAGAATGGAAAAAGAATACATGTTGTGCCGACCCCACCTAGTGGGATAAGGGCAGGAAGAAGGAAAAGAAGAAGAAGCATGACCACTGCTACATTTTAGAGTTTTTATTTTCTTGAGACAGAATTTTATTTTAATTCAGAAAAGAGATGTTTCATGAACCTATGGAGCCTGCGCCTGCTCTCTTAACATCAATTAGTAAATACAGTTTTTAATACAGTTGCTCAAAAAGTGGCGTATTGCAGGGACGTATAGCGTTCGGGATGTGGGCTATTACACACGCGTGCTTTTTTTTACCATTCCCGCACTAGTGCTTTTTCTTTCCCAACTGTCAAAATAATGTCTAAAAAGAAAAACCAACCATGAAGTTTTTACTAAAAAAATTCATCGAAGTTTTTATGATTCATGCAAATACGTATTATTTCTAAAAAGAAGCTACTAATTTGTTTCATTAACAGATTTAATGATTTGATTGAATGAGTTATGTTAGGTTTCATTTCATTTCATCTCATTAAATTTCATTTTCAATTCATATCAATAAAAAAAATCTACTGAAGACTTGGCTGTATGGGTATAGTTCCCTTTGCCTTCCAGAATGGGTGAAGAAAAAAAAAAATCTCTGCTTATATTTTACGGTTGGCGTTGGCGCCATTTTTCAGAAATTTTCTTTGTGAGTTTATTTGTTTGTTGCACAAAATGAGTAATTTCGACCCTAGTTTTTTTGAATTAACACCACCGGAACTCAGTATAATTGCACAAAATGCTTCGGAGAACATTTTACCGGAAAAGTCAAAAAGTCGCTACATGCATACATACGACGAACTTATTGCGTGGAGAGAAGAGAAAAAAGCAAATGGTATTTTTATTATTTTATTAAATTGCTTAATTTTTTCGCAACTGTATTAAAAATAGTCGTTCAGTACACGTGCGGAACCGTCATTGCAACTTGTTCCGACTGTCAACCCTCGCCTTCGGCTCGGGTAGACATTTGTCGGAACTCTTTGCAATGACAGCCTTCCCGCACTTGTAATGAAATATACTATTATTGAAGACTAGGCATCCACAGCACAGGACCGGGAAGATTGGAAGGGAGTTAGAAAGGCTACTACTAGGAGACCCTACAGTGGGACGGTACAAGCTAAAATAATAATAAAACTAGACCTAAATCTCTCTAGAGAAATGATTGTTTATTTGCACATAAATAAATGATCTTGGCTACACACACGTCTACTTTGAGATCAAATTGGCAGACGGAATATCTAGTTGTTAGTTTATTCCAGAAGAGTACACGCTGTCCCGCGCCATGACGCTGACGGTGCGGCGCTCGGACTCGGACTCGGAGTCCAGCGGGTCGCCGCCGCCCTGCGACTGCAGCGCAGCCCGGTACCGGCTCCCCATCGCACACGCTAAAGGTAAAGCTACTCTTAGCCACAACACTAGTTGTCGACACATCACTGGCACGCTGCCGACCTTCAAACAGCTTCCGACCGAACCGACCTTCCGAGAAAACCGACCTTCTAACTTCAAACAGCTTCTAACTAAGAGTGCACGGGAGAAAGCTTCTGTGAAACCAAACAGTGCGCGATCATCTTACTTGCAAATTGTTTGGTTGAACTCTAACTATGGCGAGCAGGGCGATGGTAAAATGAAACTGCAGTCAATGTCTTAAAATATGACTACGGGAATGCATAAGTTGATAGGCAGCTGGATTTTCTAAGTGCTTTAATATCCAATCTGCCAATCCGTTTGTCATGCGTGGTGTTTACGGAAAACCTTTCGAATACGAGAGTGAACAATGTCCAGCAGTGGACATAACCCAGGCTGTGGTTATACAGCTCAAAACTAGGATCATAATGTCATATGCAGGGTGTTCCACTAGCACGTAATCCAGAGGGAGTGAATGGTTCTGATACTCACAGTAACACTAAATGCCGTTCTGTATACTCGTACCTTGCGGATCATGGCGATGATTACCCAACCCTATGTAATGAAAGTGAGCATAACTACAAGCTATAAGCTTGTAGTTATGCTCACTATCATGTGCACGTATCGATGAGATGGTACAGCTAGGCCTGTCCGCAGAGGAGCTGGGCGCGACGCCGGCCCCGGGCGCGACGCCGGCGCGCTCCGAGCGCGAGCAGCGCCGCCGACGGAGGCACGCGCCCACGCCCACGCCCACCAGGTGAACTGAACCACTCGAACCATGGCTCGGTATATTCATCCTAGCTTGCACTCAATAATCACAATACCTTTGCATATTTTATGAACTATTGACGTGACAACGTCTTATAATTCGAAAAAAGCGACATCTAGTTGAGAACGTTGAAACTAAATCACGCTCGACCCGCTGCCTGTCTGAACCTTGAATCTTATCTATCCCATGCAGCAACTTTTCTGGAAGTCCACTTACGAACTGAACTCATCACAAATTTTAAGCGATTTTCGGAAATATAATAAGGTGGCGCTGAAATACAAATTTATTTTTTCCAGATACCAACAGCGACAAGAGCAGGAAAGGAGAGATTTTACGATACACGTATGATACGAAGACAATAAAGACTGCTACAAGCAAAAATAAATTGTTAACTAGCTAAAATAACCTTTACTAGAGATTTTATGAGAACTTTGTAAATATTTTAGGAAAATTTTGTACCACGTTGGAGTTTAAAATTGTCGCGGCCTATTTGGAAAACAAATTTTAAATTTTGTAAAAGCGGAATCTTTCATGCGATAGGGTAAATTTTTCTAAAGTTTAAATATTAAGCCCGGTTTCACGGATGACTATGTAGTCACCCAGTAAAATATTTGAAGGTTGTTGAGTTTTGCTTGCAAAATTTGATGTAATCCGCAACCAAAAATTTATTGGCCAATCATTGAACCGTGAAACTGGGCCTAAGAGTATTAGAGTCTGTTCAGAAAGAGAACCGTCGCGGCGAAATTGAGAACTAACGTTTCGATTTTTATATGGCAGGTCATCCCTTTCTTTCTGTCAGCATTTTGCATCATAAAAATTAAATAAAGGAATAGTACACTAGTTGTGATAGGATCAAAACGCAACAGACGCGCTATTGTATTGCACACTAAACAAAAAAGGTGATTAAGCACAGCAGCGCCCTCCAATCCCACGACGGTTCTCTTTCTGAACAGACTCTAATCATCCGATAGTCATTTAGAATTGTGGATTTTCAAATTCTCAACCATATCTGAATTAAATTGTATTAAATACATTAGAAATAAATTAGTACAATCGTTATATCAATAAAGTTAGCATAAAAATCGTTTAATATTGAACGGTGGAATAAAAGGTAAAGTTTTAAAGTAAGCGGCCAAATTAAGATGAAAGGGTCGTTCCTAACCCTGCTACTAGTTCTTCTACCACTGATTTTAAACTTTTGAATATTTTTGTAAATAACGTTTCTAATAACGCTTATCTCTGAACCTTCTACACAAGTAAAGTTTTATCTTTAACTGATCCAGACTTATGTTGTAATCACTGCCTATATTATACCCTGTAAGAATACTTGTAATAGAAATGAATTGTACATAATGAATTAAAATATGAAAAATGAAATGACTTTTTATTATTTACATGACCTCATAACTAAACTTATTCGTATGCTTTTATGACTGAACTAAATAATCACTAGTTGCACTCAACTTGTCACTGGTCTTGACCACTAGTCGCACGCTGACAGGTCCAGTGTCGACCGGGAACCAACCGTACACCAGCTGACGTGGACACGTCACCGTCTCGCAATCGCTATTCATGCTTCTTGAAGAATCCGCTAGGGGCGCTTTTGGTTTCTCCATACAAAATGATGGCAGAGGTGGGCGATATGATCGGCGATAGGCGTCAGGCACCGCAGCCGGCGTCAGGCACCGCAGATGGCGTCAGGCACCGCACACCGATTTCATACGATTGTTTCCCAGTCGACACACTGAGTAGGAGTCAAACTTACAGCACAGAAGACAGGGCTAGTCGGTTACTAAGTCAAACCAACAGGACTGCTGTTCTGTTGGTTTTTGCTAATTCAAACAAGGTTCACAATGACAAAAAATGTAGTAAGAACAACTTTAACGGTTAATCTCACAAACCTCGGTCAATAGCTAAACTAGATCTCCCGACTATTAACAGTTACTTATAACTTTGAACTGCAAGTATCCCGACGAATTTATATCTATCTATTCAGCCTGTATGCACTCACTGCTGGGTATAGGCTTCCTCCCTAATACGCCACTCTCTTTGGTTCTGTGCCAGTCTCCGCCATTGCTGCCTAACTACTCCGACAATGTCATCCGACCAACGGGCGGTAGGTCAGCCTCGTGGTCGCTGTGCGTCTCTTGGCCACCATTCTGTAATCGCCGTTGTCCATCTTCCATCATTTCTTTTGGCCACGTGACCCGACGGCGACACTTCGTCGGTGGCTTCTGGCCCAATTAATAATTACAAATAATTTAAAATTGCGCTTACGAGCAAATAAGCAGAGTTATATAAAAGCGCAGCATTCACCCCATTAAGACTTCCGTGTGTAATCAATTCATAGCTATCTTGGCACGAAGCTAACGGCCACTTGGCATTTAGGACTCCCTGTTTGAAACACTTCGTCAATGTGTGCCTCTTTGGCAGCCTTGGCTCTGTGAATTAATAATTCTACGCAATGCTTGCATGGAAACACGAAAAAAATCGCTCTTTATAGAGCTTCCTGTCCCATATAAAATTTGTGTGAACACCACACCATACACTGTCAAGAAAACGTTTGATCAACCCCTGCAAGGCTCTCAACACTCCCTAAGTAAGGGCAAGTCACCCATTTGATATTATAACACAATTACGTGTGTGTGATTAAAGGGACGGTAATTGGGCGACCACGCGACGCGGTCGGTGATGTATGGCCTGCGGCTGAGCTTCAGACGCATTCAAACAGGAAGCAGGCTACTGATTATAACCCCTTGACTAAGATGGGTGTGGTCAATACACAATAAAAAAATGACTATGTCTCGAGTCATTGCAGTCTAAAGATTGTGGCTGTGGGGAAACCAGCTTATTTTTTTGCTAGTAATTGGCAGGTTTGTAATATAAATGTATGGTAAACTTTTCAAATCCCACAATAATCAAAATGTTTATAAATGTAAAACAGAAAAAAGCTTGTCTCCTTCCAAAACTTTTGCTTTTGTTTGGCTGTGTGAGGCTTACAGAATTATTCTATACGTATTTACATAATTAACTAAAAGTTCAAAGTTTTCTAGTTTCCTATATTTTATATCAACATCATCAGCAGTAAAATATCAAAATATCAAAAAAAAACCTAAAAAGTTCGAATATATGTGTCAAGTGCACGAAAAAAGCCTCTTTGAGGCGCACTTAAAATCTTTTCACCACACTTGCTTCGAAAGAGTCAGTGACACGATAAGAAGAAGTAAAATATAGTTTGTAGTCCACATCATTTCAAGACGGAAAGATTTTGAGACCTCCCAACGCTCAAATTCGAAAGTTCAATTTAATATTCAAAATTTATTTATTCAGTTAAAGCACAATAGGTTCCACGCGACCAACAGTATTTTTGATTATATCGAGTAGAACGAGCGGGGAGCCCTGTTCAATAAAACTGACAATTCGACATAATATATGTCACAAAACGACAAAATTGTGGAATTGTCGCGCTTAGGTTAATAACAAAAGTGACAAATATGTCACAAAAGCACGACAAGTCGCGCCTAGGCTGTTTTATAAAAGTGACAAATATGCTACAAAGCCTACAAATCGACAGGTATTACGACATATTTGTCAAAACTCGACAATTATGTCATGAAACCACAGTCAAATTATTTATGACATTTGTCGGGTTGTCGCGACAATTTTGTCGACTTCTGACATAATTTTGTTTTACGGAGCTAAACAAACACCTTCAAAATATGATTTCGTGACAGAGGGTAAAGCTCCTGTCAGAATCGTCAGACAATTCTACAAATATGTCAATATTTCGCGACAATTTTATGTTTTATAAAGGAGATTTGACAAGTTGTCAACGACAAATTGTCACCTGTCACTTGTCGTTTTAAAAAAAATATTATACAGAAAAAGGCCGAATTGTCGTGACAATCTGACATATTTGTAAATTTACTACCATCAAAACTTTGTCGCCTGTCGGTTTTATTAAACAGAATAATTGTCGAATTGTCACTTTTTGACATATGTCGGACTTGTCGAATTGTCAGCTTTATTAAACAGGGCCCTGGTAGCTTCGTCTTCCGATTTGTGGTGTCCTGTGAAAATGTGGATCAATGCTCAGCTTACAGCGTGGTTACATTATCAAAACCAGTAGGTTGAATTAATCTGGAATTATATTGAATTTTAGATGATACATGGTTTCGTGCATGTATTTTGCAGACAAAAAGGTTTCTACAAATTACCCTCGTAATAGTCACAAAAACGTTATGTAAGTATTAAGGGAACTGGGGAATGAGTGCGACTTATTTTTAATATTACTTATAAGATCTTTTGTATATCACCATTGAAGCAAATAAATGAATTATGATGGTGTATGATTTATGTGAAGTACGATTTCTAAAAAACAAGACTCACAGTTCTCCCTATGATCAAGGTAAAACTGTGAACTTATAAGAGTTACTTATCTTTAATAGGAAATATTAGAAACGCCAGGAATTATGCTTTTATTTACCAACAATTTTGCAAAAACTAAGTTTTGGTTTGGGGCAACACTTTTGTTAGCGCGTCAGATAAATTTCTTTACTAACATTATTTTGCAGCAAACTTGGTCACTTCTTGTTCTCCGTGCCAGTATCTACTTAGAGATTGCGATATCAAGATTCCAAAAAGTCTAGTAGAAGTGCAAATAGGTCCATCAGCGCAGATGTCCTGCAGCCAATAGTCAATGCAGTCGCGTCCGATAGCTATTGGGATGACGTCGCCTGGCGAAATGAGGAGCACGTTTTACACTCATTTTGCTGCCACTACTACAGAAACTCTCTCTATCTAGATGAGGCAGTTACTAGTTTTAGTTTAAAGGTTACAATAGAAAATACACTTATTTTAAATCAAACATCAATTCATCAATAAATGTCTGATCTGAATATTTTAGACCTAAATTTCGACGTAACATAGTTATGTTTTGTTCATCACACAAATGCTTGATCTATTGGTGAGAATAAAACCTTAAACGTACAGCGTAGAAGACAAGAGGTCCTACCAACTGCACTGTGCAGGGCTACATCCCAGCCATATTAAATTGTCGTTGTGCGTTATGATTTTCTATTAGTAAGAAAGCCTAACTGGTTTTGTTTAAAATACATCTTAATTTTTCTCAATTTCATATCTTAATTCTACAGAAAGTCCCATTTTCGAGTAGTGAATAGTAGGGGCACGCTACGACCTCGGCAGCTCGTCGAACGGGATCAAACGTAAAATTTTACAATCTGCAGAACCAACTCCGGTTTGATCGCCATGTTTATGGAGACTGCTACTTAACAAGTGCTGTATATTCTGACTTTAGCTTCTGTAGTAATTTAAAAGGAATTTTATTTTAACAAAAATCATCGGAGCCTCGTTCCAAGTGTTCCAATGTTCTTGAGTGAAGACCACTTGATGAAAAGACGACTTTAGCTCCTTCTATTTTTTGTTTTATTATTTTATTTTTAGCCTATTTTGTCCCCTGCAGTGCAAAGGCCCCCCAACCTTTTTTCCATCTTTCTCAGTTCATTGTAAGATTGGACCAGTCAGATGTACATCTAGCTCATCATGCCGCATCTCCGTGGTGATCTACCGCGGGGACGTCTTGCATTGGGCATAAAGTGGTTTTAGCCAATAACAAAATGTCAAACACAAAATGGGTTTTAGTCATGTCTCGTGACCCCGAAGACTTTAAATAAATTTTTCCGCGGCAAAAAACAGCCTTAAACGAGGCCATTCAAAAGCGTTCACGATTTCCCGAGCACATGTAGTATAGAGCTAAAAGCTCTGAGAGCACAGTATTGCTGCAAACCAGCCGTGCCTGTTTGTAAATAAAATTAATTTAAATAAAATGTGAACAAAACGGACCGCGTGACCCGTCCCGTCTCGCTGCGCTCGCCACATCAAAGTAATGTGCGGTGGCTAGGTAGCTACGAAAAGCTGCAATTTTTGTTAGGCTATTGACCGCTTTTACTTATAAGCTGTTTTCTGTTTGTAATGTGAAAAAAAAGAACAAATAGCCCATCTAAGTTTTGGAGGACTACCTCTGCCTGTAAATATTGCTTTACCTCACAGAGCTTATAACAGTGTTAATGCACTGCGCCCACCTCTTTGTCTGACATGCCTTAAACATGTCCTCGGTAAGCGTGCTCTCTCTATCTTCATGGCACCACTCAATTGCAGGTCATATATTTATTTAGTTCCTATCACAATAAAATAAACTCGTGTATATTTAATAAGGGTTCCTTCAAATATTAGTTAGCCCTTAGAGCAGATTTTATGCAGCTGAAAAAATAAAACTATTTTATTTACTAGGCATTTTTATTAAGTACATAAGTACTCCTATTCACCTGAAACAACATGATAATTTTAAAATATTTAACTCTCTACATCTTGAACTGAATTAGTTTCCGGGATATGTAGTGAAACAGGGAGTTCATACCCCATAGTTCAGAACCCTTCTCAAGTACACCCTTTACCTTCCTCAAGAACAAACTTCAAAAACCCGCCATACACAACTTTACAATTAACTTGCAAAACACAAATGCACTTAATCGTAACTATATAAGATTCAAATTCAATTAACAGATACGTTTGTTTTGTCCATTCAATTTTGTGATTTATTTCAATAGTAATAGACCTTTTACTTCAACGGCAGTAGATTAATAAGACATTGAGTTGGCGGTAGTGTGCACGCATGCGCCGTTCACGCGGCGGCCATTTTCAGTATAGAACCCACACACACACACCCAAACAGTTTGTCAAACTGTACACAAACATGGAAACGGTCAAGTGAGAAAGGATTTCGAACGATTTGTTGAACTGGAAAATGTTGGATCTTAATTAGACGGTAAACGACGTTTGAAAACTGGAGTAAATAAATTTATCAGAAAAGAGGAGGCTTCTGAAAATATATAGGGCAAGCTTATATACAGCTGTAGACTTCTTCAAGCTGATAATGAGATTAATTTAATAAGAACATTCATTTGATTTTGAATGAAATAGACTTGTCAAATATTCGTAAGAATTAATAATTTTTGATTAACTGATTAAAGTCATACGATTTTAATACAGAAAGTATTTTCTGATTCCCCGAAAACATGTGATTCAAAAATGTGAGAACCAAACCTACGACTATCAAGAGATTAAAAATAAGTAATATTCCCTTGGTTTTTATTTATTTTCGTGTCCATAAACCTTTAAATATTATCTTTAAGTTTTAGGAAAAAACAAAACGAACCTTATTTCTCGTAAAACAATAAAAGCGTATCAAATTCCTTGAGAGACGCACACAAGCACCTGACGTACGCCCGTACGTTGTATGTACATGTGTGAGTGAGGGGGGATGAGCGTGTGTGTGGGATGCTGAATAAGGGCCGCTCCACAGTAGCGTTGATTGAGTTCCGCGATTGTCTAAAGCTCTTTATAGATTAAGTGGTGTCTTACGATTGCGGGCGCTTATCGACAGATACCAAATATTATTTTCGATTGTTTTATGCGTGTACGGATCTGGCAGTTATTGTACGTGGGTTAGGAAGGGAATTGGATTTCGTTAGCTCGTTGATTGAGTGATACTTAATGGATATAATATATATATTTAAATGTTGTGTATTGAATATTGCAAAATTTCAGCGTAATTATATTTGACACATTTACAGCTAGGGCCTTATTTGTCTAAGTCAACTCGTAATCGACATTGGCTTCATTTTTGACATTTGAAACCTAGCCTAGACTTTAACTGTCACTTTTGTATTGAATAACTATCTGACATAAGCAACACCACCACCACCAAAATTCAAACCTAGTGAATGAATTCAACTTGATGAAAATTTGAATTTTGGAATTGCGTAACGCCAATATGAATTTCAGTTGGGTATCTAAGTTAGACAATACCAAAAAATATTTGACTGGGTCGACCAGTGACAGTCGGCTTAAAGTTCACTGATAATGGATTTCAAGTTAAACAATAAGGCTGCTGGTTTCTAAACTAATTTTTGACTTGTTCTTATCGAAGAGTAATGTTCCTGTCGGCAATGTATGCATTTTTCACTAGGTACCTGAAATAACTGCGCCGCTGGCGTTTTTAATTGGAACAAGAACGGAAACAGTATTTGATTGTTTGAGAACAAAAAATGCTCTAATTTCATTTATAGGTAGCAATAGACTCTGCATTAATTATTTGGTCAAATTGAAAACGAAGATTATTAATCAGATGAAGGGTTCATCAAATTATTAATTATATTCAACGTAGAAAAGTAGGGCGCCCACCCACCAGATGGACTGACGACATTGTTAAGATCGCAGGAAGTCGGTGGATGGAAAGGGCTCAGAATCGTTCTTCCTAAAAATGTGTAGGGAGGTCCAGCCGTGGACTTCTTCAGGCTGATGATGATTATGATGAGTTATATTCAAATAAGCTCCAACAGAAAAAGATCACTTATTTAGTAATAAAATATGTACATTTATATATCTCTAATGGCCTCTATCCATCTTCGACTGGCCTCTAGCTCAGTTAGTAGCAGCTCTGCCTTTTGCGCTGTAGGTCGTGGGTTCGATCCCCACCGAGAACGAATATTTGTTTGGTGAACATAAATGTTTGTTCTCTGTCTGGGTGTTATATTGTATTCTAAGTATGTATTTACAAAAAAAAAATAATGTTCCCATATTACAAGCTCTGCTTAGTTTGGCACTGGGTAGTGTTGTGTGAATTGTCCACAATATTTATTTATTTATTATTATTATTTATCTCTTTCGTAGTCAGGTTAGTTTGTAAGGTTAAATAAAGATTTTTCATTCATTCGAACACCTCCTCGCAAACATGCAAATCCAAATCAGGTACAAAATGCAAAGTGACATCTACAAATGTGTATCGTAACGCAGGGCGACCCACCAGCTAATTGTACACGAAAGCGCTACGCTTCACCATTTACACAACCTATCTGTGAACTAGCGGACATGCCCCTATATGCCCTGTATATGTATGTATGTATTAGTACTATATTGTGTAATTGTGTGTACATTATACTTGTTGTTTTTATCTACACCATCGTCCTCTATCGTTCTTTTCAAGTCCAGTCCATCCCAAGGTTGTCTGGAAGAGATCGCTTTTAGTGATAAGACCGCCCATTGTATTCCACTCTGATGTTTTTCTGTATTTCTTTGTTAATTTTATGTGGTGTACAATAAAGTCTTTTCTATCTATCTATCTATGCCCAGACTTTCTTTGAAATCAACACACATATTGCTTACTCGTGATATATTAAATACCCGTAGTTCGTTTTTTTTATCTGGGCTGGGAAAGCACAGGTAAGCCAAAGTACGCCCTATAATAATAACATTGTGAGTGAAACGCTGCAGCCCATCTGTATCATCATCTTAGATAAACCAAGCCTGTTTTTACTATCTATTAGTAATCGTACAGACATTGACGTCTAATTTTGTTCCCGACTCTCTCCTCCTTTATTAAATCTAGTTTAACAAACTCAATTCCAACGCATACCAGTTGACTTTTCGGAATGTGAGACTGCGATTTTGGGCTGCAGGTGGATCGATGCGTAGTTCTCTCACACATTATTCAACTATGAGACTTAAGGGCTTGTCATAAGTAATTCAAGCAACATTAACAAGCTAAGAAAAAGAGCCAACAAACAAACTCTTTTGTCTTATCAAATAAGTATAGATTCGCCCTGCACGCGTCTCTACCGCTGACCTGACCTGGAGAGCACAGATTTCAGTCAGCCTCGCGCCGCGGAGCCGGGCGGACGCGTTGGGACCCTCCGCCGCCCTCTGGTGTCCCTC
This sequence comes from Thera obeliscata, assembly GCA_947578465.1. Lineage (NCBI taxonomy): Eukaryota > Metazoa > Arthropoda > Insecta > Lepidoptera > Geometridae > Thera > Thera obeliscata. Next base: position 412,964 of record OX387916.1, read on the forward strand.
TCCCCCAAACTGAAAACACCGGTCGTGCGACAAGAACGCACGCATACGTACATAAATGCAGGGTTCAAGTATTTGTAAGTGGTGGTAATTGTGGATGCTGCAGCTGCAAAGGACCCTCGCATGCAAAAGCGCATATAGCAGCAAGTGAGGTTATATTTCTGACAGCTGATCAGGTATGTTTTTTCGGCCAGGTGGTCTGGAAGGGAGAACCATATTCAATAATAATTAAAATAACAAGAAATTAATTTCCTGTAATATAATAATAAACTAAGCTAGCACACTCGGTAAGTAATGCTTCACATTATGAAAGATAACCTCATTTTTGTAAGGCATTTGTAAAATTTCCGTACCTTAATGTTTACTTCCTTCCTGTTTGATTAATAAATACAATAATTCATTGATTATGATTAAGTGCAAACATAAATTTCAGCTCCAAGCCACATAAATAAGTCAGGGAGGTGAATAACACCGGAACCGTTGTGATTGAAATTCTAAAACACGTTACGGAATGACAGCACGGAAGCGTGTAATGATTTAGCGCCGACGCGGCCTTTCATATCAACAACAAAAGATCGCCGCCTGCCCGTTCCCATGGGGTAAGGCTGCGTTCACGACCCTAAGTATGTGACTTGTGCGGCTATTCACTATTAAAGTAAGCGTAGATGAGTAAACAAATACCACGGTAGGCTCGTATGAGCCCAACAACTCGTTTCATACAACAATATAGTATCAAGGAGAAGAAAACAAAACTAGGGGGCCGTAAGAGTTACACCTCGTCCGGGGAAGTACTACCACCATGCTTATTTCTGCCGTGAAGTAACTTTGCTGTGTTTCGGCTTGAAGGGTGTGGGTGCCGGTGAAATTACTAGCACGTGAGGCTAAGCATCTGTATACCTCAAGTTTATGGACGTAGGGCAGTGCATCGTAGAGCACGTTCCTGACGTGTGTGACCTACGAGGCCATGGTTTATTATAGGCGATGGTTACCACTTAACATCAGGTGGGCCATATGCTTGTTTCATCATCTAGTTGTATAAAAAAAACCTTCATTGACTTGGTTTAAAGAATAAAATACCAAGGCAAAAGCCATCGATGATGTTTTTTTTTTTTTGGAAAACAATTACTTAGTACAATAAATATCTGTTAGGAAAATACAAACAATAACAAACTATTCTGATTTATTTTCTTATACTACAGTTGTAGGTACCTCTATGTTTTTTATTTATTGAGGATGAGTCTTTAGACACCTTCAAAAAGTGGAAAATTAATACGAAATTAATCTTAAGGGATATCTAACCTGTTTGACGGTTTATATCCTGAGCCTTTTTTTTTAAACCAAGAGGGTGCACTGGTGCTCATTGTGGCTGCGCCCTCAGCCTTGAAGGTGAGAACGAAGAAGTATCGGGTGGTATCATTGCGATCAATCAGCCACCGCCCGCGCTATCAGATTGAGCACGGAACCGGCACCTTCCGACGCAGCTCACAATAAAGCTAATTTGATAAGCATTAGCTACTGTAGCTTTGCTTACATCTAGATAAAAGCTTGTAAGCTATCTTGAAGTAAATTCAATTGAAGGATCATAAAATCGTGAATAAAAATGAGATAGGGTTTTCCCCAGGCACTTTGGCATACCTTCATTATCTATGTGCTTACCAATATAAACAGTGATTGAAGAGAGCGGGTATACTATTAGATATTCAGTCATCACGACAGTTCATCTACAAATAGCCAGATCGTTTTATTGTCTGGTATTTTATTTAAAAAGTATGGTCAAGGCAAACAAAATCATTTGTACTTTTGAATTGCAAAAATCTCTTTGAAACGTTTTATGTTAAATGTGAGCCGTTCATTTTGTAAAAAGGTAGAATACAAGTAAAATAAGGCAATATAAAACAAAAAACAACTTGTTTTATTACTGTAATTAACCTAATAGAAACAAATGGGTATTGCTCAGCATTAAATGACACGTCTCAGTAAATTCCCTAATGAGCCTGACGTTACGTCTACGGCGTAGCAGCTCTACGGCGTAGACCTTTGAGAGCTACGAACTACGACGCATCGTCGTTGGTACTAAATTAAAACTTTAGAACAGCAGCATAAATCATTGTTATTTTACTCAATTAATTTAGTTATAAATTTAAATGAAGTTTGTTACGATTTCAAACGACTTACTTTATATAACGCACCAACATGATATGAAAGAATCAATATGAGAATCAGCCTAAACTTCCAACTAACGCTTTTCTTTTTTACATGATCTTGAGGGAGTTTTCATCTAATAAAATTAAGAATATCTATCATCATCATCCACAGCCTGACTCCACCCACTGCTGAGTATAGGCCTCTTTCTGTATGTTTCACTGTTGACGTTCTTGTGCCAATTTTATCCAGGTCAAGAATATCCATATTTAGAGTTAAATTCCTGACTCTATCATATCAAAATTACAATAAATGCAATAAATGTATTATTATTTTATTATATTTGTTTGTATTATTGACTCGTATTATTTCGATTATTTTTGTTTTGTAAAAGGATCATATAAAAAACGGTAGGAGCCAAGCCATAGTTTGTTGCCCGTTCCTATAGGCTTGGTCGCGTGGAACTGGCAACTAGACTAGCTTTAAGACGTGTCAAAGAGGTCCTTGCAATCTGAAGGACTATACTACTACTGAGTAAACACGCTTTAGATTTTTATATTTATTGTATTGTGTAAAAATTAGGGTGAGTTCCTACACGATCTAAGCTCAAAATTAAAGCTGGCTCTCTTGAATAGTTTCCTTTTATTATTTAAGCCCCAAACTCTTGTTAGGGAATGCATAATTGATCTGTGAAGCCTAGGAGTGGTAGTCCTGTCTGCCTTTCAACACTCCGTTATTACCTACAACATGCAATCTTCAACCTTATCACAACGGCCATAAGAACTAAGCAATCGCACGTAAAAATTTGCAGTCGGCGAGGTTGCAGCATAGGATATTTGCTCTTGATAAAATAATTTCATCTTTATCTGTGAGGAAACAAAGTTCAATTTAGATGCACTTTGAATTGGCACTGTTGGATGGCAGACAAATAAGCGACATTGCAAAGGGAAATTGGGAAAAGAAAAAAGTTTTTCCGTCTGGCGTTTGTGTGTGAAGTGCCTATTGAACTTTCCGCTTGAACTTTCCGAGTAAACTAGGGTGTAGGCACTATAGAACGGTAAATTGGGGACTTGTTTTGTATAAAAAGCACTTTTATGATCCGAGTTGAGAAGTAATGAGTTCTGTATCGCTGGAGGGCTATCAATAAACCCAACAACTATCTTTCTTTTATCTCTTAAATGTTATTATATCTTTTTAATTGATTCTATAGTGTTTACTACACTTAAAAAAAAGCAAGGTGATATCTCTCGTCGATTCAACTGAATGCAACTTCGGTTATCGAGCAGGTAAGTAGTTGACAGTAACGTCAAACCTGTAGATGAAACCACGGTCGCGTTAGTGCCAAACAGTCTCTAAGGCCCGTATTCCGAAACAGCGCTTGAGTCTGAGTCGAGCCTCAAGCATAGATTTTATGACAGTTCTCCATTGAAAAGTGTCAAAAATCTGTGCTTGAGGCTCGACTCAGACCTAAGCACTGTTTCAGAATACGGGCCTAAGAGTTATTCGTCGAGTGTGATTAGGATCCGATGGCGCAGCGGTCAGCGCAGCCAGGTCAGCGCAGTGGGATTCGAACCCGCGACATTCCCCTTAGTACGGCTAAGGGGAAGGTCGCGGGTTCAAATCCCGCTCGGTTCTTAACTTTTGGGACATTATAAAAATATCTTAAATGTTGTTAAACTTTGATGACTAAAGTCATAAAATAGTCCTTACTAGTCTAATTCTTACTAATTTTGGTCACAAATTAGTATAAATTCTTGAGGTTTAATTACAACTTAATTAAAAGGATTACAGTTCATTGAAGTAAGCACAAGACCTGAAGAGATACCTATCGTGCCTGGGGATTAAGAATGTGAGTTTATTAAATGTTGCATACCACCAAATTGTATTTGCGTACCTACGAGTATTTAACATCTGTTATACGGATAACTGAATATTCACTCGTCTAAAATCCAAGCCGACTTCATGGGCAAAAGCACACCCAATAACACAAGTAACCGTAAATAAGCAGTAGGAACCGTAGTAAGCTGAAAAAAATATTATTTAAGTTTTTACCTAATTCGGAAGGAACAGTTTCGGTGACGTTGGATCAAATTCGTTGATCGTTCGAGTTTCATCTGCCGCCACTTTTCGCCCCCGAATCTGAATAATGGCGGCAGATGACACTACCTATGTCCATTCACCCCCACGTAAATGGGGGCAGATGGTACTATTTTAGTACCAACTGCCACCGAATTATATCCTTTTTAATAATAATGTATTAGGTATAAATAATCGTGGCATAAATTCAGCTTTACCTGACCCATTACATGGAGTGAACTGGCGGTTACATAACTGAGCTGTGACCACATTGCGGATTCAAAGGGGGGACAGATTTATGCATGATTTGTCTTGTTCATCACTAATTAGCCACCTGAGGCTCACTGCCCGACTATTGATTTAGACTACGTATAGACTTTGAGCTTAGACTCATTGATATCATCAATATTATCATCAGAATAAGGAAATTCCTGCTAGAGTGAGAGCTAAAATGGCGGAAACTGCTGTTTTCCGTCATAGTCTGGTGGAGTTTATCCTCACATAGCTTAGCCGTGCACGGAAGCAACTCAAACTCAATTTTATTTTTACTTGCAAACCAGGATCACAGAACCACCTGCATTCACCTAGTTTATGAGATATTTAAAAATGATCCTTCTGAACAAAGATATTTATATTTGATTTGACTACAACTGAAGAGGCAAGATGCCAGCACTGGAAGACTAGACTCAGATAATGATGTACTTGAACAGATAAACTGTGATTTATTTGAAGACCAAATAAAAATCGTGAAGCGTACTGAGAACTGATTTTCTAGTGAAAACGACTTACCAACCTTCTAACACTAAAGTCGTAGTTTTGAATGTAATTTTGAAGTGAGTACATATACCTACTTGACATGAGGAAAGAGATATATACCACCCCGGGGATTCAATTCGTGAAATTATTTGTTTAGTTCTTTTAAAACAGTACCCATTCTTACAATAGGCCTTTAGATAAAACTTCGTGAGTAAAGCATCTCAGATGTCCCATAAATTGGCCTTCGTTCGGAGACAAATGTCGTTGTTTCGGGCGGGTCAGTGACAGCGCTCCCGCGGGCTTGTCACAAAACGGATCCAGATGCTGTAGAGTTAGCGTAAGATAACTCTGCGCGTGACAGATGGTATAAATATTTAAAAAAATACTTGAAATCTCACAATCACAAATAGTTTTTGAAACTATCATGGTTTTTAACACTATTTTTATGAAACAACGTCATGGTGCATACAACTGTGCCGAAATATCGGAAGTTAACTCAAGAAAATTTAATCATGGTAAATGTCCCGTTGTTTCCTAAAAATTGTATCACAAATAATGTACTTACATTAAACGCAATTCAAATTCGATGTCCCCCCATTCATGTTTGTGATTGAAAGATATATTTCTTGTTCTCCATCCGTCAAGCGCAGAGTTATCTTGCACGGACTCTAGTTTCAAGATCTGCCCTCCGTTTGTTTCTCCTTATTTGAAAAGGGTTTTGTAAGAAAAGTTTATTTTATTTAGCTGCCATTCTCTGCCATCACATCTGATGGATAGTGAAGATAGAGCACTTATAGCTTGAATCCATCTATTCACTTTTGTTTGCAAATGCCTATATTATAGTGAGCTAAAAAAATGATGACCGAAGCTATCAAAGACAGATTTAATTAAACAGTGACCTCCACGCTTTTTGTACAATAATATAAATTTTTCAATTGATTATTACAGTTTTATTTTTAGGTTTTTTCAATTAGTTATAAAAGCGTGTTTTTTTAGTTTTTTAAACTATAATTTACGTATTTTTTTATTTTATAGATCGTTCAAAGTAGGACAAAATCGAGCTCAAAGGGGTCGGTTACATACAAGCAAGCAAACAAACTTACATACAGGTGAAGCTAATAAAAACGTTATAAAAAGTATTTCATTCAATCGGTCTGCCTTTTTATTTTCCATCAACAGGCGGTACCAATTACTTAGACTAACATTTTTTATCTGTCGGAGTATAAATCTCCAAGTCATAAACCAGGACGCTAAATGAAGACTTCCTTCTCCGAAGAACATTCTAGAGTCGCGCAGTCGGACGGGAACAACGATTTATCAAACCGCGGGCGTTACTTTAAAAACTCGTCACCGGGATTTATGAAAGTGCTGCGGCGAGTTACGTCGAAACAACGGGCTTTTAATTATTTTCGGAGGATTTTTATAGCGTTCGTAAGACTTGGCGGCGAATTAAAAAGATTTTTATGGCATTCATTTAGGGCACTCCAATTTAAGCTTATACTTGGCCGTTCACTATCTCAAAAGGTTAGTTTTAGTAGTTAATTAGGGTTTTAACCAGTGTGCTGAAAGGATTTGCACTTAGAAAGTATACCTTAGATAAGCTCCTTTCGTGCACTTGACAACATGTTTTCGAAATTTTTAGGTTCTACACATAGGACCCCAAGGGGTCGATATCGACCACTTTGGGAATCCCTGCTCTAGAGTCATCATCATCATCATCAGTCTGAAGAAGTCCACTGCTGGACATCGGCTTCCCCGACACATTTCCAGGAAGAACGATTCTGAGCCCTTTTTATCCACTGACTTCCCGCGGTCTTAACAATGTCGTCGGTCCATCTGGTGGGTGGGCGCCCTACGCTTCGTTTTCCGGTTCGTGGTTGCTATTCGAGAACCTTTATTCCCCAACGATTGTCGGTTACTCTAGAGTGAGTTTTAATAAAAGTATGTAGGTTCCTTTTCAAACCTGGCAGCTGCATGGCAAACCCACTCAAGGTCGGATTTACGAAGACATGTCTGAATCAAGACGTGTTTTTAAATCGAAACTCAAATGGTGCCAAAGAAACGCTGAACAAATAAAAATGGATATGCTGGCCTCTCAACACGCTAGTAAGAATTTCAAAAACTTTTGGAGTGGCACGAAAAAGTTGAATCCGAGACCTAGGCCCGTATTCTGAAACAGTGCTTAGGTCTGAGTCGAGCCTCAAGCACAGATTTTTGACACTTTTCAATGGAGAACTGTCATAAAATCTATGCTTGAGGCTCGACTCAGACTCAAGCGCTGTTTCGGAATACGGGCCTTAATGTTCCTCTCTATGTCGATGGTGTAACAGGGCCGTCCGCTATAGCCAATATGTTTAGTGTTAATTTCCAAGTGGAACCCTCGAATAAGAACTTCATGTTACCACCGACGCCGCTGTCGGTGCTTCCTACTAAGAGCCATCTGTCCTCGGTGCCACCTATTGGCTTTAGTGCGAAGGAGGTATCTACCGTTATTAAACGCAGTACGAAGGGGAAATCCCCAGGACATGATGGACTTAGTATTGAGCACCTGCAACACGCCGGTGTCCATTTGCCGAGAGTTCTGGCAATGTTCTACACCTTCTGTATCAGACATTCATATATGCCGAGTGAGTGTATGAAAACGGTGGTTGTACCAATAATAAAAAATAAAACGGGGGACTCATCCGATAAAACCAATTACAGACCCATATCGTTGGCCACCACTGTGGCAAAGGTACTAGACAGTCTGCTTAACGGCATCCTAGGTAGCCATTTACAACTGAACGACGCCCAGTTTGGCTTTCGCGCCGGGCTGTCTACAGAAACCGCGATATTGGGCCTCAAGCAGACTGTCAGGTACTATACTGATAGGAAAACGCCTGTTTATGCTTGTTTCCTGGACCTGTCAAAGGCTTTCGATTTGGTGTCCTATGACGTACTCTGGCATAAAATGAGATGTGAAACTAGTCTTGCAGAAGAGGTTATTAATATATTTGATTATTGGTACAACAATCAAGTTAATATTGTACGGTGGGCAGGTGCAATGTCTGATGCGTACTGGTTAGGGTGTGGAGTTCGGCAGGGTGGATTGACGTCACCTAGGCTGTTTAATTTGTACGTCAATGGACTGATCGGGGAGCTAAGCAGCACCAGAGTCGGATGTTCTATTGACGGCCTGTTTATCAACAACATCAGCTACGCTGACTACATGGTGCTCTTGGGTCCCTCGATTAGTGCCATCAGAAAGCTCCTTAAAGTGTGTGAGGAATATGCAGGAACCTACGGGCTCAGGTATAATGTTAAGAAAAGTGAAGTCCTAGTTTTTCAACCGCATGAACAAAAAGTTGCCGCAATACCTCCGGTGTTCTTGGACGGGGTGGCGTTACCCACAGTAAAGCGCTTCAAGTACCTGGGCCACTGGGTCACGGAGAACCTCTCTGACGATGAAGACATAGAGAGGGAGCGTAGGGCGTTGGCTGTACGCTGCAATATGTTGGCTCGCAGATTTGCACGGTGTACGGGAGCAGTAAAGGTCTCATTATTTAAGGCCTTTTGCCAGTCATTCTATACGTGCAGTCTCTGGGTCAAATATAGCAAGAAGACAATCAACGCCCTACGCGTACAATACAACAATGCGTTTAGAATGTTGTTGCGGCTGCCAAGACGCTGCAGCGCATCGGGTATGTTTGCTGACGCGCATACGGATGGCTTCCATGCGATCCTTAGAAAGAGAGCTACCTCGGTGCTGCGCCGTGTTCATGGCAGCGGAAACAGCATACTATGCGTGTTATCTAACAAGGTTGAATGTCCTATATTGTGGCGCTTAGCGCAGCTTCACGTAAAGGGAAACGGTGAGATTTAGATAATGTTTTATTATTTAATTTTATTTTTGTGTACCTATCTAATGTCAATTTAATTTGTGAATGTGCTTACGTTTAATTTTAATATGTGTGTAATATGGTTCCTAATGTTCCGAATTAAATGTTTTGAATTGAATTGAATTGAATTAGTATGTGAATCACTATACGTGCGCCCATTATTTGTTGAATTGTTGTTTTGTTGCCAATAAAATGTGGTTGAAACTTTACGACCAGCGGACAACCATTTCAATGCACTTTAATGCAAATATGAGTAATAAGCTCAGTTTAACAACTATTTCTCTTTATCAATACATTTAACGATCTTTAATTTCAAACCGAACCGTTTTACGAGGCTTCATAAATATGACATTCATTTCTAAGTAATCCAGATGTGGAATGTAACTTTTTACGAGCCGTAAAATTTTATCGTTCGTCCGATTCGGCACTTAACACTTAAAAACTTTTCATTCTGCTGGAAATCAGAAGTTGAAGGCATTGCGGCTCTATTATTCATAACATCTGTAGGCCTACCACAGAATCTGTCCTCACCAGCGTATTATATTACTGTGTGTGTAACAATTCGACGTAGGATTTATTTAGTCAACACTCACACAGACTCAAAACCAGAGCCAGACAGAGTTGAGAGTATTGGTGGGTTCAACGAACAAACCACTATAAAAACACATCAAATAAATAATAATAAGGAAATCGAAAATACCGACAAAAAATGTTAATTACTTTGTAGATTATGTAGTGCCTTATTCAGTTTAGTTCAAAGTCATTATCATCGTCCACTGAAACAGGTCTCTCCCAAGAAGTGCCACTGACCACGGTATTTGGATTATTGTATCCAGTTTCTATACCAGAGTCGTCCACGTCGTCCAAGTCGTCCCATCTAGTACTTTTGATTACTTTGAGAAAAACTTGATAGAACAAACATTTCTGCAAATTATTCTAGATTAGCTTAGTCTCAGAGTTAAGTAGAAATTCCCTCCTCCCCTCCTCCCCACACACGACAATGCAACTTCAAGTTTTTGTCGCTCCCATAAAGTTTAACAACTCAACTTTACCAATCCCAAGTTACATTGTTGGATTAAATTTTCTGTTTAAATTAAATAAAACTAAGTAAATTACGTTGTACTGAATTAATTTCTTGTAATTTTTACAAACTTTCGGTTGATAAAAACTGCGGTTGAGTTTTAAAAAGAAGCTACTTTAGAGTACGTTGCACTTTTAAAAATTAACCGGCTAAATGCGAGTCTGGAAAGTTCCGTACACGGGAACATTAATCATTGTAACATACTTTTTTCAAGATTTCTTCAGGTGTAGTAGGAGTTTCTAGTTGATTTTTTACATTACTATTACACCACCTTGTAACACCACCTTTAATCTATCATCATCATCATCATTATCAGCCTGAAGAAGTCCACTGCCGGACAAAGGCCTCCCCTACACATTTCCAGGAAGAACGATTCTGAGCGCTTTCCATCCATCGTCAGTCAATCGGGTCCTATAGTCCATGAATGAATCAAAAATATAGACACTGTTTGTGCCCATACAATATCCAGATTATTGTTTGATCACTTGTTACGAGTTACTCGCATTAGAATCAAACCCCCGATCTTAGGATTAGGACCACTTATATTTTGAAGCTTGTATTCCTATATAAGATGAGAGCACTGGTGGTCTTGTGGCCCCGCCTTCCGATCCTATGGTCGTGGGTTCAAATCCAGTCGTGTACCAATGAGTTTTTCTGTAGAATAAAAATATGTGCTCTATGCCAGTACTCTCAAAACGGTGAAGAAAAAAAACGCGAGGAAACCGGCGTGTTGTAGAACCTAAAAAATTCGAGCAACACGTATCAAGTGTCACGCCAAAAGGGCCCATCAGTGACCTACTTGCGGAAACCAGTCTGTACATCAAGTGCGGATGATGAATTTGCCAATTTTTTTTATAACATGTGTGTTCCCTTGTTACAGTATATTGCACCGTGTTGTGAGGGCGGCAGGGTGCACTCTCGCGATGTGAAGTGTGGTGACGTCACCATGTGCTCCTGGGCGGTGTCAGCCCTCATCATCCTGGTTGCTATGGGTGCGTACCTACTATATATCAACACACAAAAGCCCATGGCTCAGTTTAAGTAATCCCGTCATAATTTCCGAAAACCATAACGTTTTAATTATTTACATTTTATGTTATTGATTGGTCAATTTATGCTAAATTTTATCTACTTTTTAACTTCTTTGTGTAGCTAGTTATTAAAACTACTAGAGCTTTTAGGTCACCCTACCTAGAGTCGTCATAAAAGCTTCAAAAACAATCCTATGTAAATTCCATTAGCAGTCACCTAGGCTAAGATAGGCTTTAATAATTATAAGTTTAAAAAACTTGAGAAACCGACTTCATTGTCAAACGGCTAAACCGATTTTAATCAAATTTGTTTGGGAAAATCTGGACGTAAGAATAACCTTCCAAATAAAAAATATTTTTCTAAATCGGTTTATAAATGACGGAGGCATGCAGTTGCAAACATTAAAAAATTATTTAAAAAAAAATGGCAACACCGATTTTAATAAAATTTAAATGGGACTAATCTGGAGCAGTACCTTTCAGATAAAAAAATAATTATTCAAATCGACTCACAAATGACGAAGTTATGCGGTAACAAACATAAAAAAAAATAAAAAAAAACATAAAATAAAAATACAACCGAATTGAGAACCTACTCCTTTTTGATTGGAATATTTTGTCCTCCTTATTGATCGGTTAAAAAACGTTGACTAACTTAGCCAATCGGTTACCTATATCACAGATAAGATAATACTATCCTATATCAAAGCTAGCTACACCACTAACACATAATTTTATTCCAATTATTTATCCAATTGTTATATATTTGAACAATGGGCCACCTGATGTTAGATAGTACCTACAAGTAAGGACTGCCGTAAGTCACATAAAACTACAGGTCCATTTCGTAACAAATGTTACGAGGAGTACATTACATTAGTCACAGTACATTTGCGTAATATCAGTTTTACTACCATTATTATTATCTCCAAGGATAAACAAGGGTTCGACATAACTGAATCTCTCAACGATAATGCCCCACGAAAAGGGTAAACATTGTAGCTTGTAACTTTCTTTTTTTATTTATGAAGTAGTGGAGAATCTGAGACTTTGACCGCGTACATTTTTAATAATTTGTATACCCTTTTTTCTATGGGAGTGTATAATGCTATGGAAGACCTTTGCTGGAAAATTCAAAACGTGATAAAATATAATTAGAAAATTTGTAAAAGAAACATCAACGACTAAGCTGTAGACCTACCACAAGCTCAGTCTGGCTCTGTCTTTGGCTCTGGTTTTGAGTCTGTACGAGTGCTCACCAGTGTTTAATTGTGTGTGCTACGTTTCGACGGTACGATTTATTTAGTCATCACTCACAGAGTGAGCTCAAAACGAGAGCCAGGGACAGAGCTTGTGGTAGGCCTACTGGCAGAGTTAGAAAGTTATTCCCCCTCTACCTTCCACCCGATGAACCATAATGGAACGCTCAGACCTGTTCTTCTAAGAAATGTAAAGTGAGAGTCTACTAGGGGTAACAATAATGATACCAATGTAAAATGTACAAGCGCTATTGCCCATATTTTGGAGATGGACTACAGCTTTTTTCTTCACTTCTTACAGTCAGTCAGTAACACAACCTTTTCACATACGCACAAAGATAAAACCTTAATATCACATTGAATATCGTTGACGTAGTTATCTCCTTTCAGATTTAGGGAGCACTCTACATATTCTGTTGGAATAACATAGACATGAGTCTCGATAATATTATTACTTAGGAAAATGGTTGCTTGTGTGAGTATAAATGAGCCTCTCACACTTGTCTGGACGTAGGTTCATGTACCTAAATTTGTGCTTGTGTTGAATGTTTTTGACGTGATAATGGTATAATATACCATTAATATGGTCTCCGACGAAGTATGTGGACATTATTATTAATAAGAAGTTTTTCAAAATTTACCATACTTCAAGCGAATAAATACATTTCATTTCATTTCATTACATTATGATTCGATGGAGCCGGCTGCACGCACGAAAAAACATGACGTCATGCGGCGTTACCTCGCTCTGAGGCGTTCCATTTAAGGCTTGAAGTGCAAGCGATAGCGCGGAACAAGCGACAAAGAGGCACGCACGGCCTCCGCGTTCGGCAGCGTTCGACATCTGTTTCTCTCCTACTTGAGTGAGCGATGCGTCCGCTTGGACAGATGAAACACGTTGTCACGTTCAACTATCGACAGTAAACCGACTTTACAGACAACCGATTTTTTAAACCTACTATTGATGATGTTTCTTTCAAACATTACTCATTAACCACTATTAGTTAGGCTAACAACCACGATAGGTTGAATAAACTCATGTTTTATTGACTCCCAAGATAACAAGAGTACCCCTACACGTTGACAGAGCGCAGTATCTCCCAGTGGGTAATCAGCACACAGCACCCTCCAAGCAGCCTCACCCACACATCACAAACATAATTAAGTCATGTGCAGACCCGTCAAAGCCTGTCCGTGCTCGGAATTAAACAAATCCCTTGTTTTATCAAGCAAATCCTCTTTGGCACGCAAATATATACATACAAAATATATGGCTATGCTATACAGCGTGTCCCAGCGGCGACCGGCGTCAATTTACATAGTAATTGACGAAGCTGTCGATGAAAAATCATGACGCCGGACACCCTTTATAAGAGGATTTTTTGGAGTCTGACAGGGACATAGCAAAATTTGACTCAGTAGGTTCATACCTGTGGAAAATATTTTGAAACGTTTGATTTTGATAAGCTTTTTTTGGCTAACATCTCTTTGCAGGCACATATTCAATAAACTTGAATAAATAAAATGAAGTTTAAACAACTTGAGAAACCGACTTTATGGTCAAACTGCTGAACCAATTTTGATGAGTTTTTTCAAATCGGATCATAAATGAAGTTAGGCGATAGCAAACATTAAAAACTGAGAAACAGAATTAAGGACCTTCTCCTTTTTTATTTGAAATTGGTAAAAAAGTGTTCATTGTTCATCGTTCGGCTTTCTTTTAATTATTTCTCATTAATACTCAATACCAAACTATTCTTACTATAAGTGGAAATGAAATTGTCTTGGCACAATTAATTAAAGAAATGCTCGTAACTAAATTTATTATCTGAACGTCAACTTTGTCATCTATTTGTCTGGAGCAGTGCCAATGGAAGCAAACACCTTTGTCTCATAAATGAAGCTACTTATGGCCTACTTACTTATTTTAAAGGCACTGTTCGCCAAAACTGAACTGAAACAGTTTAAATTTCTATCTATCTATCTATTTAGCCTGTATGCACCCACTGCTGGGTATAGGCCTCCTCCCTAATACGCCACTCTCTTCGGTCCTGTGCCAGTCTCCGCCATTGCTGGCCAACTACTCCGACAATGTCATCTGACCAACGGGAACGGGGTTACGTTAGTAAAACGAGATTTTTATGGACATCATAAATTATTAATTACACAAGCCTCATTAAGTTGGAATGGCTACGCTGAAAATTAATCAATCAATTCAAATTCCAACCAATTATTTATCCCGCTACTGAATATTATACCCTGAAAACACTAAATCACATAAACGTCAGTTTATCTACTGAAACACTGAAACTAGTCGCGGTGAAACATGAGCCTTTAAATTAGCATCAATCAACACCAACGCACTTCTTACATGCATGTGGCTGCCGGCCATACAATATGTGGCTACGTACACTTAAGGCGAAGACAGCCGTCGATGTACGTATTCACGCTTTGATAGATATAAAATCACTCAAATTATTTATTGAAACTTTTGAGCAACCATTTATTTTTATGTACAGTCCGATTGCACAAAGTTTCATTTCGAGGTTCAATAATTTTAGATTTTTCAAGTGGTCATTGCGAGCAAGAAGTATCGGCGGTTATCTTCACCTTAACCATCATCAGCGTGCTAGGAATTGAACCCAGCCTGGAAGATCTATTTCCACAATTGGACTACATCGTATCTACTTTTGGAAATAGACTTCCCCATTTTTAGGAAGAATTATTTAGAGCAATATTTACATCCGCTGTCATGTCACAATAATGTTTTATCGAATTTTCCTGTTTAGAATAAAATTATAGTAGTAAACTCTATAAACCCTCCTTGCATCAAATCACGTTCACCAATTACTCTACTACTCGAATCTCAAGTAAAAAAGACCATGAACACGGAGTAGTTTTAGGTGCAACCATTTTGTCCCACCATTAAAAACAAAATGAAAAATAAAAAAATTACTTTGTGAACGTGAAAAGGCTAAATCAGAAAGTTCCACCAAATTGTTACTATCGTGTGACGAAATACGTTCTCTGTGCATCTGCTCCAATTACAGAAGCAAAATGAACCTGAAACCAAAACAAACACCTCGCCTGATGATCACTTTACCTCACCCTTCAAAAGCTCATATTCAAAGGGTGTTTCATTTAAAACCTAAACTCATCATTCATACAGAGCACCCTTTAACACAAAACAAATAAAGAGCATTCAATAACAAAATATACGAAATATTCCTCAGATAATGCCACGCGACTTAATGCTTTATTTATTTTGTCATAGCATTCTCGGCCTTATATCTTTGTAGACAGAGTTTATTCTTCCATTTCAGATTGTTCTCGTTTAACTTCTCCGTGTGACATTAGCATATAAACAAGAAACGGGACAACTCGTTGTATTTCGTTAATGAAACGATGTTTCCCGTCATTACTTTTTAATATAGCGCCATTATACCGAGGGATATTAGTTGTCAGCGTCATCCTTCTACTTCTTCTTTTTCTAAGTTAATGGTATCTTAGATCGCCTTGAGATGTTGATTAGGCCATCGCTGTCAAACATCACGATGTTTCAAAACGTATAAATACCAGACAAATATTTTTACATGAAGTTAAAGTAAAAATCACATCTTTCTTAAATTTTGTTTCTGTGTCAAGTAATATCTCACTCACTAATAAGCATTCCCTTTAATTACAACCAATCATAAAAGAAATACCTAGCCAGGTATTGAACAAACAAAGTCGTGGGCACAAACAAGTAAATACTGGTGGAAATTCAACCTTCGCAGCAACTGCTGTTCTCTCATCAACTTCACTACACAGAAACCTTGTAAATTTATTTGTTTTAATCTAAACTTTGCCTTTAATCTCCCGTAGGTGAATAGTCCACATTTAACAAGGATCGGGGTGAACGAACTCGTGACGTAGGACGTAGTGTTCACTTAAAAATTTTTTCGAATTGTTGATTATACGACGCGTCAGATTATACAAACGAAATACTTTTTATTGCTTTTTACTGATTATGTTTTGATTACTTAAAAAGTAAGGTATAAGGTGCAATATCATTCAATTATTTCATCATCATCATCCGTAGCCCAACTTAACCCACCGCTGGGCATACGCCTCTCTTTGCTCTTGCACCATGATCTTGGGCTACCCTCATCCAACCGCGGCCCTCGACGCTGACAATGTGTCGTCAACCCATCGTGTTATTGGACGTCCAACGCCTCTCTTCCCAGTCCTCGACCACATCTCCGTCAATCTTTTGCACCACCTGTCACCACCACGCCTTTCAATTATTTAGTCAATACATTTTATAAAAACAGGCATGGTAAACCGAGCCGTAGTGGGTATGAAAAAAGTTAGGCAAAAAATGTAAAGATCGGGAATACAATGGTGGCCTCTAAAGACATTGAAAATAAAAAAGACGAGGAGTTCTGAGGCCCTTTACACCCCTCATGCTCACAAAGAACTCGCAAACAAAATGCGTAAATTGATCATTTATATAATGGAGCATACAACAAAGAGTAACCTGGAGGTACTTAAGGGTAAGCAAATTGAATCTTTAAACAATGAAATTCAGTCAAAGGAAAAGGAGCGAGGAAGCTATTACTAACCGGTAAACTAAGGTCCTTAGGTGATCTACGTTCAGCACCATTTGGATGATTTGGATGGCACTAATAATACCAAAACACTTCCGTGCATTAAAGGGAAAAGCTCTAGTGCTCTAGTGGAAAAGCTTGAGGCTTTAAATCTTTATCATTAAAATTCAGAACTAGCCTGTACAAGAGTTACGAAAAAACGCTTAAATTAACTCAGGCAACGTTTAAGCATTCGTTATTGAGTTGAACAAAGTCTAGATCGAATTGTCTGCCCCTCAGATACTCAGGATGAACAGAGGGTGCTGTGGGCGGAGGGGGGTAATTGGGCACTTGAAGGGTTGACAGATAAGATGGGGTAGCAGACTTGTTTTGATAGGTTAAGTTCGTTCACGTCAAGTGCTTGACGTTTGATTCGGGTGTGGCATGTTGGTTATAACTTGATTTAGATGATTTAAAAGCAAACACGCTTGATTATTGTTTATAGATAATTGACTTTGTTTATCTTATTTGGTCCATAAACAGACAAAAGCCTTTAAAAATAAGAAATTTGTTTGATTCTAATTCTTTTCCTGGTATTTTAAGCGCAGGTAACTTGAGGTACATAGTGTGCATGAACAGTTCAAATACTGGTGAAATGGCACGTGAGGGTGATTGAAGGTCGCAGAGCAGTGCAACGTAGGGCACATTTCTGACGTGCGTGACCTACAAGGCAATGCCTTGTTATAATTAGGTGATGGTTACCACTTAATAAAGTGGGCAGGTGCTGGTTCCATGAGCTAGTGGAATAAAAAAAAAAGTTTTTAATTATTCTCATATTTTCAAAAGTTTTATAATATTTATATGTCATGTATTAATTAATTAATTGCGGTGAGTACGTTTCCAGACTTTATTCAGATCTGGGTCAAACGGAACGATCTACTTTCTGAACGTACCCGGGACACAATTTACATCCATAAAATTGCATGTAAAACGGCTGAGTCGACATAAATTCCGGAGCTTTTGTTATGACACAAGGGAAAAATTCAAAACGTATAGAATTATATTGTCCGAATCGTGCAACAGTCTTTGTTCAGCTTGTTTTGTGTTTTCAAAATATCAACTTTCGGAGAATTCCGTTTACCATTCAGCAATGTATAATGGCATAAATAAATATGAATCACAATGTTCTTGGAACCTTGCCTTTACAAATATTTAATTACTGTTTTGCTGCTTAGTAAATAAAATAAAACGTTGGTTCATGACTGAAAATACAGCTGATTTAAGAAACTAGACTAACATAATGTAGTTTGAGTCTGATTTTGAAACACGTTTTGATTCTCATGTACAGCAGATAGACATCTCCTCTTTCTTTCAAATAAATAAGTTTTCTTTCTTTTCTTTCTTCTTTCTTTCTTGATCGAGATCTTTTTGTTAGTAAGTTGTACAAGAGAAAATAAAGAATATTCACCAATCTTATAATAGTTTGGTTTCTTACGACTATCCACCTAATTATGTAAGACCCTAAAAATACCAATTTTAAGGACAGTATAGCCGTGAAGCCTGGAAGAAAGGCCTGGAAGAAAGTCCCAGTAGAACAGTTCGCGATGAAGCTCGGCAAGGGAAACATAATAACGCTGCCTATAAATGAGATCTAAAACCAAAGACACAAGAGCCAGTTGCGACATTACGTATAATTTGTAATGTTATAAAGTAATTTGTTGTGAAGTAACAAATTGAATACGAAGCTTTTGCAGCCTCATGACTTAGTTCAGACACGTGCACTGAAGAGAGCGCTTAGTTAGAAATAGTCACATATAGCCACTCATGGTCATCCATGGTCATCCATGGTCACTCATCTATGCTCAAACATTTAACATCAAGCAGTTTAGCCACACGGTCTATTCTTAGCCTAACTTTGCGACTTCGTAGTCGCTTGTGAGCCCTCATCATCTCAACACGGCTTCAAGTGTCCATTGTCTTTTTTCAAACTACATTCGCGAAGAACTTGGAAATAATATCATAAAGGAGCCCGCACTCAGGGGCGAGGAGGGGGGGAGGGATGGGGCAGACTGCAGGAACCTTGCATAACTTATCAGCGACTTTAAAAACTTCCGCGGCTACAATTTAGATTTTCATAAAGTTGGTACGAGTTGAGTTTGTTTTTGTCATCGCGATGTTTCGCCGAGTCCAGGCTACTTTGAATAAGGGGTTGAATAATGCCTCATTTACATGGTCCACGGCTTTATTTCATTCTTTATGGCGTATTAAATTGGTGTAGCTTGAACAAGGGATTGTCTTATGCGAAATTGTCGCTGAATGGTTTGTATTGCATGTTTTGATCTTGTTGCAACCGAAACATCTGTGTAAATGATTCGTTCTAAATTATTATTTATTCTTCACATCCGCCACTGATTAAATAAAAAAAAATATTGCCGAGGTGGCTCATCCACACGTTCACGCTTACCGATTGAAATGGATTTCAAACACCCATAAAACACGTCCACAAAAGCAAACTTTTAAACGCCATTATTGGAAGCTTTAAAAGCGTCTAAATCGTACAAAGAATTTTCCACGTGGTCGCTCGTGCAGCTAACGTCTTAAGCCCATTCAGAAAATTTTGCTTACTGAGATGTGCACATACTCTGGCGAGCTTTGAAGAAAACACCTATTGTTCGCTACTTTATAAAATACACGCACGCGAATTAGATTAGACGTTTGCCTACATCTCACGATGTAATGAAACAAATATCTTTGACCTTGAAAGCTTTACAGGAGAATTGCCACGTGTCGAAATAAACAAGAAAATGTTTGTTGAACTAAATAGGGCCTACATCAGGTGAAACCGAAAATGTAAAGTAGCATTTTTTTTCGTTGTATGGACGAATCCATTTAATTTTTTTGTAAAATATAACAATTAAATGGTGTAAAAAAATTATGTTCCGGCTAGAAATTCTCTTAAACTCACTGGGTTCGATAAAATTGAACGCAAAGTTTGCCAAAAACTCTCAATTTTTTTTGGATTTGAAATGGTTTTTTTCCGTTGCTGTTAGAGCCATTGCAATGAAACTTTTGTTCCCGTATACCTAAATAAATACGTAAAAACCTGATGTTATTGCACTTTTCTTAGTTGCCGTAGTTTTTATAAAAAAATAAAATTTTCAAAAATATATATAGGTAGGATTTCCTAGCTACTTCTCTCAGTACAGCCCGCGCGGCCGACGAGGAGAGGTCTATGTCAAATTTCGCGACATGACATTTCATCTCTGACTACGTAAAATATACCCTAGATTAAATCATAGCTACTACTGGTACTATAAATTTGCCACAGTGTAACATAAAACAAATTGTCACAGTATAACGAAATGACATAATACCATCTTCATCATACATTATGATCGATAACCTGTATTCACATCATCATCAGCCTGTAGAAGTATATATTTTATGTAGCATATAACTTATCTAGTACATTCTAGGGCACGTTCCTATCGTGCGTGACCAGCGAAGCGCAATGCTTTTGTTAAATACCTCCATTTTTGTAGTTGCTTAAGTAGCTATCTTCCTATCTACCCAGTGCTTTCCGTCATCATCATCAGTAAGTAGAAGTCCACTGCTAGATATAGACCTCCTTTATACATTTCCATGAAAAAACAATTTGCCGATTTCCCACGATCTTTAGAATGTCATCGGTCCATTAGGTGGAGGGGCGCTCTGGTTGCTTAGCACCGGTTATATTGTCGTAGCGACCCGCTTGTGCACTATGTCAGTACACTCTAACGGTGAAGGAAAACAATAAATGAAACCAACGTGAAGTAGCAAAACTTTTGAGGCACATTCATAATCCACCACACCAGCTTTAATTTTCTATTGACATGACAAGAAGAAGACTCAAAAACTAGTAGCCGATTTTAGGCCTTTATAAAAATAGTGTCGATTTTGCAAAGAGTTTTGGGAGCCCATTACAATGAAAAGGAAGTATATATATATATATATTATGGACAATCTACACTACACTATCTAGCCCTAAACTAAGCAGAGTTAGTATTATGGGAACCAGATAGCTGATGTAATACTTAAATACATTTTGTTTGTAAATACATAGGTACTTGGAAAACAATATAACATCCAGATGGAGAACAAATATCTATGATCACCACACAAATATTTGTTCTCGGTGGGGATCGAACCCACGACCTATGGCGCAGAAGGCAGAGCTACTAATAAATGAGCTGAGAGCCCAGTCATAACAATAATATCATGGGTTTTGAGTATTTTTGATTGCCGTCTTTTAAATCTGGAGGTGTCTGTAATGTCCCGAATTCTGGAACTTTCTGTCAAAGGCTTCATGCACGGTGCGCTCAAATACCCAAATACCAAAATACATATACACGCAGCAAGGAGTTTCCCAAGATTTTGCGTTTGACAGAACTTTGAAGAGTCAGTTGGGGTTGTCGAAGCTCTTTGGTATACCTAATATTTTTAAATGCCGATAAAATACAATAATATAAGTCGAATAGACAGTGTTATTTCACAATGCTTCACTGATCTCCACCGCAATGAGCACCGAAGGCCTAAATGAGTGCAAAGCTTAAAGCCACCCATAAATAATTTCCATTTCAATTCATTTATGAATTGAAATGAAAATTATCTATGCATGTAATGTATTGTATTATGTATATCAGTTATCTAGCACCCATAACACAAGCTTTGCTTAGCTTGGGGCTAGATCATGTTGTGTGAATTGTCCAGCATTATTATTATTATTATTATTATTATTATTTATTTCCATAGGCATGAATTCTATGCACTAAGTTATACTTACTAGATTTACATACAGATCTGGAAGTATAACCTTTTAGATAAAAGAAAAAATTACTAAATTGGATCATAAAATTAAATGACGAAGGTATGCAGTAACAAACAATAAAACAAAACGGCTAAGCCGATTTTGATGAAATATTACTTTTCAGAAAAAAAAAGATTAAAAGGGAGAAGACGAAAGAGAAGAAAAAAGATAAGAATGTTATTGTACAAAAAAAATTGCCCCTCTTGCCCCCCAGGACCCCCCCTTTTGTGAGTGCTACCGGATGCCGTCGAGATAGGGGGTTTTCGATTGGGGTTTCGTATAGAGGGTTTCTTCCTGAATTGAAAAAACAAAAAAAACACCCCCCTCTTGCCCCTTTTTTCACCCCCCCCCTTTCGTATCTTCCAAGCGGAGTGACTTGCAAGACTTTTTTTTTTTGGGTCATGTAGGAAAGGTGAGATTATTTTGAAAGCAAAATAAATTTTGCCCCCCTCCCCCCTCTAGACCCCTTTATTATTTTTGACCCTTTTTTTCGAGTGGAGCATTGCGGCGAGCGAAGCGAGCCGCCATGCAACCATGGGGAACAGTGCGGCGAGCAAAGCGAGCCTGCTGTGACCCCCCCCCCCCCCTTAAGCCCCCCAGAACCCCCTCCTCCTGAACCCGGGGGGAGGGTCGCGGCGAGCGAAGCGAGCCGTGCTGTGACCCCCCCCTCAAGCCCCCAGAACCCCCTCCTCCTGAACCCGGGGGGAACGTTGCGGCGAGCGAAGCGAGCCGCCACGCGACCACGCCCACCCTACTGAAATTTAGGGAAATTTAGAACCCCCTCCTACTGAAATTTAGGGTGTCTTAGGGGTGTGAAAAAATGTTCACTAGACTGACAGTTCAAAATTCAAAATGGCGGCTGTGCCACTTCCGGTTTTGCAAAAATCGTCCGATTAAGGTCGTTCAAACGGTTCATTCGACTGAGGACTATGATTGGAGATTGAATTTTAGGTTTTTTAAGGTGTTTGATTGGATCTTCACTTGGTTTAGGGTTCCGCCCCTGTGGGAACGCATTGAGGACGCGAGCTGCTTGCAGCTCGCGATGCACGCGACCCGGTAGTCAACGTTTGGGTTCCTTCCAGCGGTTTCGACCCGTTAAGGGTTTTGGCTTGACGTACAATTTAGGGTTCCGTATAAGGTTTTGATTGGGGTTTTACTACATTGAGCAATTTGATTAAGTGTTCGACTTTTAGGGTTCCTTAGGACTTTGATTGGAGTTTCAACTACACTTAGGAGCTTGATAATGTTAACATTTTTAGGGTTCCTTAGGACTTTGATTGGGGTTTTACTACATTGAGGAACTTGATAAAATAAACAACTTTTAGGGTTCCTTAGGCCTTTAATTGGAATTTTACTTCACTTAGGACCTTGATTATGTAAACAATTTTAGGGTTCTTTAGGACTTTGATTGGGGTTTTACTACACTGAGGAACTTGATACACTGATCGACTTTTAGGGTTACTTAGGACTTTCTTTACTACTTTTTGGGGTTTTACAAGTGCAAGTGTAATGTAAAACTGGGAGTAGCACACCGACACGCGAGCTGCTTGCAGCTCGCGCACACGAAAAAACTAGTTAAGGGGCTGACGTATGGAAAATTTTCATACAAACGGAATACCAAAATGATTTCTAATTTAGACAGATTTACACTATATTATTGTAATAATTGTATTTGCATAGTATTTATCTAGGTTCCTCAACAGTTTTTATTTCAAATTACTTACCTAAAATGAAATAAACACCAATCGCATTTTGCACATTTTTATGCTAAACTTATCAAGTTTTCTACCTATTGGTTTCTTACTAAAAACAACAATATCTTACGTGTTTTTTGTTAAGGAACCTAGTTTATATTGTCTAGTTACAGAATAACAATACTATGTGAAGAATACAAAAAGTTTTCAGTCATCATTTTTGGTATTACGGAACACGATCATATTCATGGCATTTTCGAACGGCTACTATTGCTATCGCGCACGCACGGTGCGGGTGGCGGGGTGCAGGGGGAGGAAACGCTTGAAGCACACGGGACACTTCGGTTGTGTGTGTGAATCGCTCGGACTTCGGACTAGTTAAATACCTACACTGGCATAAAACATAATGCTTAGATATTTGATAATTGTTAGTTTAGGAAGGGTACTAAGTGAAGATGGGAAATACTAAGTACCTAGGTAGGTTGTAGGTTGGGTAAACGAAATCAAGGTGCAGCACTAGGTCAAAAAGTCTGCCGAAATTTCGAAAAAAGCCAACATTTCGACTAAAACAAATTATGAACCATTAATTTCTATACAGGGTGGAATTTTGTAATGCCACCTGGAGGGAAAGTACTCTTAATACTGCAGATAGAAAATTTTACTCAAAGGAAACATTCCTTTATTTTTGGATAGAAAGCAATTTCTAAAATTAAAAATAAAATAATTTTTAAATTAATTTTTTTTTTGAAAGGAATAAATTTATTCTTTTAAAGAAATGAATTCGTTAAAAGAATAAATTTGTGTATCCAAGAGAATGGAGCCCATTTCAAGCAACTAATTTCAAGTAACTAGTTAGTTAACCATTTTTTGTAAATAATTAAATTAATTTAAGATTTCCTGGTTTTTCTTTCATTTAATTTATCATGTTTGTTAGAGAGATTTCATCCTTATAATTGACTAACGATCGATGCAATAAAAGTACAAGGTATAATTTTTCTGATTTTAGCCGGTTCAATTCCCGGGTGTGAGAGAATTTTCGAAAAACTTTGAATGCAGTTTGCTTTCTATTCAAAAATAAAGGAATGTTTCCTGTGAGTAAAATTTTCTATCTGCAGTATTAAGAGTACTTTCCCTCCAGGTGGCATTACAAAATTCCACCCTGTATATGAAGTATTGATAAAAGGTCTAAGAAAAATTACAACAAATTATTTTTTTTCTTTATTTATTTGTAGTTCAAAAAACTGCTACCACTCAACGTCCGGTGGAAATATTGATAAAAGGACTGAGAAATACTTGAACAAAATAGTTTTTTTTTTATATAACTGGAGCTCAATAAACAGAGTACCGCTCAACGTCTGGTGGAAATATTGATAAAAAGACTTGGAAAAATTTCAGCAAAATATTTTTTTTCTTTATTTATCTGGATCTCAAAAAACCGACTACCGCTCAACGTCAGGTGGAAAGATTGATGAAAGGACTAAGAAAAATTGCCACAAAATATTTTTAGTCTTTATTTATCTGGGGCTTAAAAAAACTGCTACCACTCAACGTCAGGTGGAAATATTGATAAAAAGACTTGGAAAAATTTCAGCAAAATATTTTTTTTCTTTATTTATCTGAATCCCAAACAACCGACTACAGCTCAACGTCAGGTTATAATATTGAAAAACGGACTAAGAAAAATGGCTACAAAATATTTTTATTCTTTATTTATCTGGGGCTTAAAAAAACTGATACCACTCAACGTCAGGTAGAAATATTGATAAAAAGACTTGTAAAAATTTGAACAACATATTTCTGTTTTATTTTTCTGGAGCTCAAGAAATAAACTACAGCTCAACGTCAGGTGAAAATATTGATAAAACGACTAAGAAATTAAAAAAAAAACTTTATTTATTTGGAGCTCAAAAAACTGGTACCACTCAACGTCCGGTGGAAATATTGATAAAAAGACTGAGAAATACTTTAACAAAATAGTTTTTCTTTATATAACTGAAGCTCAATAAACAGAGTACTGCTCAACGTCTGGTGGAAATATTGATAAAAAGACTTGGAAAAATTTCTGTAACGTTCACTAGAAGTTGCTTCATGCAATCAAAATTGAGTTCTATATAGTAATTGTGATAAGACATAAATAATTTTTTTTTCAGTTTGTTTATAATCATTATATAAGTATCCACCTATAGTAGGTTAGCTTGGTACACTTTTTTCGCGAGTTTTGTGCGAAAGCCGAGCTCCATGTAATTGTAGGTCGATGTTCGCAATCGTTGGTTTTGCGAATGTAAATAAGCAGAATAAAAGCAACCTAATTGCTCAACGAATAAAGTATATTTTTAAATGCAGTCACATTATTAGACTTTCTGTACTTTGGTAAGTGAGCCACTTTGCGTGTTTTTTATTGCTGTGTGTGTGTGATCGATGAGGTCTGGCGAACCACACCCCACCTGATGTTGAGCGGACCTCCACCCATGATCTTCAACTGTAACGTCATGACTGGTTTTGAACCCACGCCCCCCAACCGCTAGGCCGATGAGGTCTGGCGAACCACACCCCACCTGACGTAGAGCGGACCCCACCCATCATCTATTACTGTAACGTTATCACTGATTTTGAACCCGCACCCTCCAACCACTAGGCCAATGAGGTCAAGCAAACCACACCACACCTGATGTTGAGCGGACTCCCACCCATCATCCTCTAATGGAACGTCATCAACCACAACTCCATCGCTCCGCGCCGGGGTCAATGGCTCTCTCAACTCAACTCGGAGTCAATGGTTCTCTTTACTCTTCTTCAATTTGGTCCAGAACCCGCACAAACCCTACCTGATGAATAAACTCACTCGTATCATGTTAGAGAATTTCCTGGTGTCTTTTCTAAGTGCGTAAATAGCTACTCTGAAGGTTCTTTATCGGTTCAGGAATGTTGTTTTTTTTTTCACTTTATTCTTGCATTCAGAGCATGACCAATCCTTGCTTATTGAATACTAGAAAAGCGAAACAAGCAAGCAATAAGCTTAGAGGGTTAGTCAGGTAATGCAGCCACAAAAAATAAAAACATAAAATTGTAGGGTGCAAAAAGTCAACTCTCTTTGACCAGATTTGAACTCCCGCCCACCTCGTCCTCTCAGTGTGAATCCGCACGCCCTAGCCACTAGCCTGTCTGACGCTTAGTAACGTTGACGAAATTAGGCAATGCATAAATATCGTTATCAGTGGCTGACGCACACGCACAAGCGCGGCACTATGGTTGGATTCACGTATAGAAGTAGCGCGTCACACGAGCGCCTGTGTGTGTATACTACTATTATATATTCCATGGCGCCCGCATCAAATGAATAGAGATAGCTATATTCGGAGCAGTTTTTGCTCACGCCTCGAATTGAAGTTGCGAGCTGTGTACGTCGGCCCGTTAATATTTAGGCATCCGATTTAGGCGTCGCCTAGGTTTAGTGAAAACGGGTGTTAGTAACGTTGACAAAATTAGGCAATGCATAAAAATCGTTATCAGTGGCTGACGCACACGCACAAGCGCGGCACTATGGTTGGATTCACGTATAGAAGTAGCGCGTCACACGAGCGCCTGTGTGTGTATACTACTATTATATATTCCGTGGCGCCCGCATCAAATGAATAGAGATAGCTATATTCGGAGCAATTTTTGCCCGCGCCTCGAATTGAAGTTGCGAGCTGCGTCCGTCACCCTCTTAATATCTAAACTTAAACATTACGGTATTCTAAATCGCTCCATTGACTTATTACAATCGTACTTGACTGATAGAATCCTTAAAGTTGATGTGGGCGGTGAGAGATCTTTTGGGTCAGTTATTGACATAGGGGTGCCACAAGGTTCGATATTAGGTCCTTTCTTGTTTCTAGTGTACGTAAATGACCTTCCTTTTTTGGTTAAAAAACTATGTGAAACAGTACTATTTGCTGACGATACCTCATTAATTTTTAAAGTCGATAGATAGAAGGCTAATTACGATGACGTTAACGCATCTCTGTCGTAAATACTTAACTGGTTTAATAATCTTTTACTTAATGTTAAGAAAACTCATAAGTTTTATGAAAAAATATTTTTTGAGTGTCAGTTCTAAGTATAAAAATCTTAATGCGGTTTACAGAATACATCTATTTACCAAGTTTCATCAGTACATTATAGCTTTTACAGTTTTGTAAGTACCATACTTCAAGCAAATAAATTATTTCTTTTCATTTCATTTCATTTTTTTGAAAAAAAGTGACTGTGACATACGGATGGACAGACAGACAGACATGACGAATTTATAAGGGTTCCGTTTTTTACCTTTAAAAAATACAAGTGTTCATTCACCGACTACCGACATTTATGAACTTGCAACTCACTCTGGTTTTGCATAATATGAGGAAAATCTCATCTTGGTGGAAGGTTTCTTTTATTAAATCTGGGGCTATTTGCTTGTTATACTATATAAATTAGACTACTACTACTACACTACTATATAAGTTAGATTTAAAATGTAGCGTTCGTGGTAGTTTAAAAAATACCGCACAGCTTGCCATTGTTATCACCAATCCTGGATGAAAAATATGCAATGGAAACTCTGCGACGGGAATCAGCTAACATAACAATTGGGTTATATTTATTTACTGAATATCTGTCTGTGTTTTTGTCTAACGAAGCGTATGCTAGTCAACACATTGTAATGTCGTGACAAATGTCAGACCCAAGCACAGAATAAGTAATAGTTGGTATCAAATACATGAATTCACAGCTCAGGTCAGGCAACGCCATCTTTATTTTAAATTTTTCCAACTTTCCGGTCGTGTTTTGTTTTTAGACCAGAGTATAGCGGAGGCTTAAGAGTAGTATGGCGGCAAAAATATCACAGACTAAAAACGAGCTTAATGTTTTGTTTTTTTTGAGCCTTTGAAATAAACTACTTAGATTGTTATTGATTTTATAGTGTTTACGCTTAAGGAAATCACAAAGATTTTTATAATGTCCCAAAAGTTAAGAGCCGAGCGGGATTTGAACTCGCGACCTTCCTCTCGGTATGGGGCTGCGCTGACCACTGCGCCATCGGATCCTAATCACACTCGACGAACAGTTCCTAAGAGTTATTCGTAACTTTTGGGACATTATAAAAAACTACCTAAATTGTTTATTTTCCTTGCAAAATATAGAGGAAATCATTCGAGCCCACGAATTTCATGTACTTTTTCCCACACAATTTAAATTTTTTTTATAAGTCACCTAAATAACTTTAGACTATTTCCTATACTTGTGCCACGAAGGTGTCTGTGCCAATTTCAAAAGTGAGATGTTACTGGACTTGATGTTTCTTATTTTTGTAAAAGGCTCCGTTCTTAAAAGGTTTTATATTTTTCTGTTGAGGTACGGAACGCTTAAACAAAGCTATGGTAATAGATAACTTTTTCACGATAAACTAGGTTTTAGAACAAACACAAAGGCTGTCAATTTTCGTGAAATTTCAAACAAAAGCCCCGATCGAGGTAAAAAATATTAAAAGTTTCTAAAAGTTTAGGTTTTTCCGTATCAGCGAGCTGAAGCGGGGGGAAGGGGTCTGCCAGTACTTTTTGCCTTGCGCCTGATGAAATGTTGGTTCAATACATCGTTATAAAGCGTTAGAATATTATCAAACATTATTTTAAAGCACACTTTCACACAATCACACAGTCACTTTTACACTACTAGAAGAAGTGTAAGAGTGATTAACCAATATTTAGAATAACCATTAAATTAGCGTGGTATGTATTCACGTTATATGAAGAGCACAATGTGT
The DNA here is from genome assembly GCA_947578465.1 of Thera obeliscata. Taxonomy (NCBI): domain Eukaryota; kingdom Metazoa; phylum Arthropoda; class Insecta; order Lepidoptera; family Geometridae; genus Thera; species Thera obeliscata. The sequence continues at coordinate 442,080 of OX387916.1, forward strand.
GATATGCGCCATCTATAGTTTAACTGCTGAACCACTTGTAACAGTACCTAAAGGCTTTACATACTTTGTGTGAACGACGACATGGGAAAAAGGTGTTTGGGTCAAGTGAATTGTGGAACACACTATTTATGCCTGCGCACATCCACTATGCCAGTACTCTCAAAACGGTGAAGGAAAACATCGTGAGGAAACCGGCGTGTTGTAGAACCTAAAAAAGTTCGAGCAACACGTGTCAAGGGTCACGCAAAAAGGGCCCACCAGCGGCCTACTTGCGGAAAAACCTGCCCGCACTTCAAGTGCGCATGATAAAAATAGTAAAAAACTTGCCTGCGCACATCTACGCGATGGCGATCAGCTGAAACTTTGTCAAATATGACAGCGTTTCAGCTGATCGCCATCGTTTAGATGTGCACAGGCCTTCAGAGTTAACTCAAGAGGCGCAAGCCCAGAAAAACACATAAAACCACACATATTTGTTCTTCTGGATTTCATAGTGTGGAACTGGGGCCTAGGTTCACTTAGCTTTAAAATCGTTTCAGTGTGATCCTTGTGATTATTCTAAACAAATATCGTTTTGATTTGATTTGGTGCTTTGGATTTAGTAACACAGTAAGATAAGCCCGTATTACAGACATCAAAGAACATGCATGACTAGCACACACGAGCGAAGATAAGAGAATACTCACACAAACACGGGTAACGTTTAGCGAACATGGAATTGAATGATAGTGGGGTGTCTAAGCCGAGCCCGGAGCGCGTCTACTATTTGATAGAGAATTCTATGACGTATTTGCAAACTGCTGGCACTCTATGTTAGTGGCAAACAAAGCCGTGGGCGGAAGCTACCTGTTAACCCTTATTTTTTTAAAGATTGGTAGTTTAGGCAGTCAGTTAAATTCTATTTTCGTATGACCTAAGTACTAGGAGAGGAGCCCAATAATAGAGGGCAACCTTAATATGACAATGTTAGGCTGCCAAAATGTCTTTCAAATAGTTGAGTGAAAATGAAAAAAATGATTGTAGAAAAAATAAAAGAAACATCAACCAACCTGATAAAAAATTCGAAATAGCGTAGGGCAAAAAAAAATATCCTTTGACAGTATAACATGACTAAGCTTACAGTACCTATGATACAATAGGCAGTCTTATAGCTGTGAGCGGTCTTTCGTAGAAGCACAAGCTATTGAAGATGCAGCTGCTTCTGGGAAGTTTAGTTATGCCGACAGAACCGATGCGGAACACAACGCAAGCACAACGAAGCTATCATTACTGCTTGGCTGCACGGGATAACATGCAAGCTTGTACGTATTGAATGCCATTCAGTACAAGCTTGAAGCAAACGTAGAATTACTGGATGGTAAATAAACGCTCGTTATTAGTTCTATAGAGAGAACAGCAGGACTACCACGACCTCCATATGGTTATGGCTATGGCTGTCAAACTGTGTATAGATAGGCACACATTCATTTTCTTCTTGGGTTTGAATGTTCTGACACTGCTGACACAATTTTGACAGCCATAACCATAACCATATGAAGCTCATGGTAGGCCAGCTGGTGTCCTAGTCGTAGTGGCTTTGCCTTCCAATCCTAAGGTTGGATTCGGCAGGTAAGGTTTAAATCCAACCGTGTACACATGACTTTTTTCCGTCTAAATATATATTGTAAGCTTCTGTTATTATTCCATGAGTTTTAGATGTTATTTGAAACCTTTTGGTACCTTAATTGACAGGAAGTGTGGACTTTGTTACTAAATTGTTAATAGAAGGTATTATTAATTGATATTAAGATGATTAGGTTCATAAAAATATTATTTGTTTTGTTACCGTTACAAAATACAGAATTATTCAGGGATCAATAAATCAATATGGTAATTGAATTTCCATCGGTTGCTTGAGCCCCAACCTTCAAGCTTCAAGCTTCAAGCTATAAAAATAAAGAGTAGGGATGGTTTGGGTCTGCAAGCAAGCGAATGGTAATTCAAGCATTCATTCGGTTTTGAACCGTCGACAAGACAAGTCCACTTAGTTCGTCTCGGCGATAGCCATGTACAAGTTTAGCTTAATGTATCTAGATCCATAAAGTACTCAAGTTGTTAATAAAACTGAAGAAAAGGCTATAAAGTGGTTTGAATTCTACATCCTCGGTCTTCTCTGTTAGTGGATCTTTCAAGTCAGAAGTGGGTAGAATCAAGGTACGTAATATTTTTTATATTGTTTCAAAGTAATAGCTGTATTTCTTACAATTATCTGGTAAAAACGCATGTATAGTTTATCGTGTGACACACATGGCCAAGGCTACTCTTTGGTAGTGTTATCACACGATTGCTATAATTTATTTGGTTGAGTAAATGCATTCAGACGTTATCGTGTGGCACACATGGCCAGGGCTACTCTTTGGTAGTGCTACCACACGATAGCTGTAGTGTATTTTAGTTTTTTGTTTAGTAAATACATACACAAGTTGTCGTGTGGCACACATGGCCAAGGCTACTCTTTGGTAGTGCTACCACACGATCGCTGTAGTGTATTTTAGTTTATTAATTACATACCTACGTTGTTGTGTGGCACACATGGCCAAGGCTACTCTTTGGTAGTGCTACCACACGATAGCGGTTGTTATTCTAGGAAAGTTAAATGCATGCATAGGTTATCACGTGGCGCACATGCCAAGGATACCCTTGGGTGATGCTACCACATTAAATGTGACTAAGCGCTGCTTGTATTTCTTTTATCTACCATAGATTGTCATAAAAAAGAAATACTGTAGTTGGTTATCGAATAAATCATCCCTTTTATATATTTCTTTTCATGCGACGGCGAGGAGAACCCAACGGAGAATGACGTGTGTCATCCGACCATGGCCGCAATAGAACATGGACCACCCGGACATGGAGCATCAAGAAGATTGGACTCGACACTGGAACGCGACTCAATGCCACTACACCGAAACTGTACTAGCTGGGCGATTGCAAGTTGTAGCCGTTCGTTGCTGTTTCACATCGTGAAGATTGGTTAAGCGCTACCAGCAGAATGAAGTAAACGAAACTGCAAGACATTTCAGTAGAAAATTAACACGTGAGTTCACGTCTCAATTCCCAAAGATTTTTAATATTGGCTCATCAAGTACTAGAGTAGATTCAGCACTGATGCTAAACTGAAACGATATACCTAAATTAAATAATATATGACTTAGGTTAATGGTGTGAACCATGAATATGTAATGGTCATGTGTGTGTGAATGTTGTATCAGAAACTTAATATTCAGATGATAACGATAGAGGGTAAGAAGTGAAATATAAAAAAAGGGGAGTTTTTATGATTTTGGGTTGCTTACGAGCTTAGCGGTAGATAGGCATTTTTTTTCTCACTTTTGCAAAGAGTATATTTACGGAGTGTAGTGGAAGAATTCTATCGGATTTAATTGGTATTCTATGTATGTACGTATCCCTGGGACATCTTCTGGTCTTCTCCTGTTGGTAGGTGCGTACCTACCCTCAGTTTCTTATCGAGGTTGTTTCTAAAAGTGCGGTTGTGATTAGTATAGATTTATTTGTCCTAAAGGTGGTTTTTAAAATTTTCGATACAGTTTTTTCAAATGGCGAATACTATTCAAGAAAATAGGAGTGATCCAAGGTTCAAATACGTTTCTGGTGAAGATAGGTACCTACGTTGTCAGTTTTTTGTTTTACTTGTATTTATTTATTTGGATATGCAACGGATTACAGCGACCTTGTCTGGGTCATTAGACAGATGATGTGACGTCTGAGGTGGGGGCAAGTTTTATCATTAATATCATTCCAGTAGGTGCCACCGTGAGAACAGTAGCAGGAATATAAGAATAATAGGAAATAGAGGCGCTAAGAAAAATAGTAGATGGTTACTTGTTTGTTTATTTAAATCACCACAAAATTACGCACAAAAAAAAAAATATATAGGTTCAAACAAACAAAATATTCTCCCTCGTGCTTACTCACTGAAGGTTGCCTTCAGTACTAAACTGGTAAACTGGTATTATAAATAGGAAGGGTAATGAAAATAATTGACGAATATGATATTATAAATAGGAGGGGTAATGAATAAAGACAGGTACAATGATATAGGTAGGAAACCACATCACACACTTAATATTTATTTACTAGTTATCAGGGTTTTCAAAATTGACTTAAAAGTCTAGAAAGGTAAACTAGGTGCACAATTAATCTTAAGGTGGGTACTTTGCAACTAAACGTTTAATAGTCTATGACGTTGACTCCTCGATCTAACTAAGTATAAGAACTTTTATGTAGACGCGAAGGATCTCTGCTTCGGCTGATCACAATACTGGTTTGGCGACAATGACATTCAGTTGAGGTTTGGAATGACTTAAGACTACCATGCTCTTGGTTACGATTGGACAAATTCATAATTATCCAATCCTTCGTAGGAATGAAGGATCGTTTTCAACCTAAAATCGGTTAGTATTAATTATCAGAAAACAAAACAACAGTTTATACTACAAATATTTTGTTAATGCAGTATATTTTTTGTATACCGTGATCTATCCGATTGCAGTATAACTTACTCAACCATCGTTCATTATGAAAGGTAAACTGCAGTGGTAGAATCTGCGAAGGGATTAAAAATTAGCCTCAGCAGTTAAAAGTAAATAAGTTAAAATCATGTTCATTTATTATTGATTGTCTAAGGGGTGTTATGATGCCAAAGTGCAGTGTGTCTAGTTCAGATAGATAGATGGATAGATAGATAACACTTTATTGCAAACAAGGATACCTCATTGGAACTAAGCGTACCTAACTAAATAAAGCGTTATTAGCTTGTTACTAAGTATAAATCGTTAGTTCAATGCCTATTAAATCTGTACATAAAGTACTACTTTACAGAATTAAACTTACCTACTACATAAGTTTATGAATCATCGTTTCAATTTTATCCATACCCTTTTCAGGGTGAATTTTGTTATGGGTAGAATTTTTTTTTGTGCGTAGGAAGTAGCTATCCAGTGACGTTCAACAAAGGATGAAACCGTCGTTTTGTACGAGCTAGTGGTCAGAAAATATTATAATTGCTCTTTCTTTATGCGTGCGGTTTTCAGGAAAGTAGATAGGTCTGTTGGGCCTTTCAATATTCCATCTTGCAGTGCCTAGCCTATCTGGCTGGTGCTTTTGTTAGCAATGCCTAGTCGTATAAAAATAATAATTGAAAAAAAAAAAAAATATACGACAAAAAGCTGTTTCTTGCATATGCCTTGCTGGCGTTAGCTATGTCTGTTAAGACGGTAGATGTCTTTTATGTTGTGAGTCATCGAGGTACACGTACTACGTCAGCTGTTGTTAAAACAACGTGTTTTAGATCCTCCTATGTTTCAGTTGTCAAATGTGATGAGTTTCTTATTTCAACGCTGTTGCCTCTGGCATTAGGTTCCAGGTTTCAATTTGGTTCTTGAAACTGGATTTTTGTGTCTTTATTGGTAAAAATGTTTTAAATCAACGGCGACGAGACACATCACTAGTCGAGAATTCAAGATCGAAAAAAAAAGATGACATCGAAATGAGTAGATGGTTGTTCCGCGTGTTTTATAGGAATACGGAGTTCTTAGCTATAAACAAATGGGTAGTTTTCGCTGAAATAGTGAGGAGGTATCATATTGGTTGACATGAGCTCTATCGCATCCATTTTACATCGTTGATGGAGAAGAAAATAGCTGCAAATTTGTCCTGGTCTCCCTTGTGTTAAGCGAATAGATCTAGAATTTCCGATCTGCATAAGTCATTAATCTTAATAGTAATGTTGCGATTTTACTTAATTACGGTTAGAAGAGTATAAAAGTAATTAATGACAGCAAAATTAAAAACCTTTTTAATATTATTATTGCGGATAGCAAAAAAAAAAAAGTACTAAGTAGAAACTGGTTGATAATCATTAGCTAAAACACAAATGGAACTGGGAAGACAGATTAATGATGACCTTATTAAACTTTAAGTCTGTCTGTGCGTCGCGCTTTCACGCCAGAAATAATGAACTGATTTAAATGACATTAGGTACACAGTGTAGAAATTGAGAAAGGGCATAGACTACTTAAAAATAAAAGGATGGTAAGGGGTTGAAAAGAGGGTTGAAAAGATTTTAAATGAGTGAGCGATGCAAGTATGTGTTATGTTGTGACAATTATTAGTAAGATTCCATTATATAAGTATTTAATCCATTATATATGTAAGTAATAAAATCATATTAAAAGCCTTTATTAATAAATAAAAATAAATGAGACGTGAACCACCAATAGAAAAATGGATGAAATGGATATAGCACTGATGAAATGATTTCCTTTGATCACACTACAAATAAGTGTGCATTAAACAGAAAAATAGATGAAATGGATATAGCACTGATGAAATGATTTCTTTTGATCACACTACAAATAAGTGTGCATTAAATTGAAAAATGGATGAAATGGATATAACAATGATGAAATTATAACTTTTGATCACACTACAAATGAGTGTGCATTTGTTGATACATTCAATTACACTTTCTGTCGACTAGCTTAGCTTAGCTTAGCTTAGCTTAGATTAGCTTAGATTAGCTAGATGAACAATTAAATAAATAATTATTAAACGCAAGTTATTACATGATGTCTTAGTTTCAAGTCAATTATTAGTATTGTTTAAACGATTAACATTGTGTTAACGATTATTTTATTTAAAGAAAAAAGTTTTTAATCATCTATCTAGCTACCATAGCACAAATTCTACTTAATTTGGGGCTAGATAGTGTTGTGTGGATGGTCCACAATAATTATTTATTCAGTATGGTCAGTATAGTCAGTATGGTCAGTATGGTTAGTATGGTTAGTATGGTCAGTATGGTTAGTAAGGTCAGTATGGTCAGTATGGTTAGTATTGTAGTATTGTAGTATTGTAGTATTGTAGTATTTTAATTTTGATTTTGATTTTGATTTTGATTTTGATTTTGATTTTGATTTTGATTTTGATTTTGATTTTGATTTTGATTTTGATTTTGATTTTGATTTTGATTTTGATTTTGATTTTGATTTTGATTTTGATTTTGATTTTGATTTTGATTTTGATTTTGATTTTGATTTTGATTTTGATTTTGATTTCGATTTCGATTTCGATTTCGATTTCGATTTCGATTTCGATTTCGATTTCGATTTCGATTTCGATTTCGATTTCGATTTCGATTTCGATTTCGATTTCGATTTCGATTTCGATTTCGATTTCGATTTCGATTTCGATTTCGATTTCGATTTCGATTTCGATTTCGATTTCGATTTCGATTTCGATTTCGATTTCGATTTCGATTTCGATTTCGATTTCGATTTCGATTTCGATTTCGATTTCGATTTCGATTTCGATTTCGATTTCGATTTCGATTTCGATTTCGATTTTGATTTTGATTTTGATTTTTTACTTTTGTCACTCATGTTTCTCGTGTTACTCATGTTGCTCATGTTACTCATGTGGCTGATGTTACTTATGATACTGATGTTACTCATAAGGCTGATGTTACTGACGTTGTAGATGTTACTGAAGTAACTAATTTTAATGATGTTACTGATGTGACTGATTTAAATGAAGTTACTGATGTTACTGATGCTACTGATGTGACCGATGTGTCTGATGTGACTGATGTGACTGATGCTACTGATGTGACTGATGTGACTGATGTGACTGATGTGACTGATGTGACCAATGTTGATAATGGTGATAATGTTGATAATGCTGATAATGTTGATAATGTTGATAATGTTGATAATGTTGATAATGTTGATAATGTTGATAATGTTGATAATGTTGATAATGTTGATAATGTTGATAGTATTGTAGTATTTTGATTTTGATTTTGATTTTTTTACTTTGGTTACTCATGTTTCTCGTGTTACTCATGTTGCTCATGTTACTCATGTTGCTCATGTTACTCATGTGGCTGATGTTACTTATGATACTGATGTTACTCATGAGGCTGATGTTACTGACGTTGTAGATGTTACTGAAGTGACTGATTTTAATGATGTTACTGATGTGACTGATTTAAATGAAGTTACTGATGTTACTGATGCTACTGATGTGACCGATGTGTCTGATGTGACTGATGTGACTGATGTGACTGATGCTACTGATGTGACTGATGTGACTGATGTGACTGATGTGACTGATGTGACTGATGTGACTGATGTGACTGATGTGACAGATGTTGATAATGTTGATAATGTTGATAATGTTGATAATGTTGATAATGTTGATAATGTTGATAATGTTGATAATGTTGATAATGTTGATAATGTTGATAATGTTGATAATGTTGATAATGTTGATAATGTTGATAATGTTGATAATGTTGATAATGTTGATAGTGTTGATAGTGTTGATAGTGTTGATAGTGTTGATAGTGTTGATAATGTTGATAATGTTGATAATGTTGATAATGTTGATAATGTTGATAATGTTGATAATGTTGATAGCGTTGATAGCGTTGATAGCGTTGATAGCGTTGATAGCGTTGATAGCGTTGATAGCGTTGATAGCGTTGATAATGTTGATAATGTTGATAGCGTTGATAACGTTGATAACGTTATTAACGTTGTTGATAATGTTTAGAATACTGATAATGATTGTTAATAATTAAAGCTATTGATAATAAGAGGTTGATAAAGTTCATGATAATGTTCGTTGATTATGTTCATTGATAATATTCGTGGTTTGTTGATAATTTTCTTTGCATGTTGTTAAGTATTGTTGAATTGATAAAAGTTGAATAGTTAATAATATAAAGGTATATAATATATTGATATTGTTAGTATATTGTTCGTATTGGTACCTAGTTGATACAAATGTTTGAAAAAAAATGTGGATGTTTAACAAAATGGTCACTTTGTTTATTGTTTTGATGAATCATTACAAACGTGTTATTTCATAAACTATGTACCTATCACGAGGTCGTGACTGTTTATCAGGATGGACGAACTTGTAAGCTTCTGTTATTATTCCATGAGTTTTAGATGTTATTTGAAACCTTTTGGTACCTTAATTGACAGGAAGTGTGGACTTTGTTACTAAATTGTTAATAGAAGGTATTATTAATTGATATTAAGATGATTAGGTTCATAAAAATATTATTTGTTTTGTTACCGTTACAAAATACAGAATTATTCAGGGATCAATAAATCAATATGGTAATTGAATTTCCATCGGTTGCTTGAGCCCCAACCTTCAAGCTTCAAGCTTCAAGCTATAAAAATAAAGAGTAGGGATGGTTTGGGTCTGCAAGCAAGCGAATGGTAATTCAAGCATTCATTCGGTTTTGAACCGTCGACAAGACAAGTCCACTTAGTTCGTCTCGGCGATAGCCATGTACAAGTTTAGCTTAATGTATCTAGATCCATAAAGTACTCAAGTTGTTAATAAAACTGAAGAAAAGGCTATAAAGTGGTTTGAATTCTACATCCTCGGTCTTCTCTGTTAGTGGATCTTTCAATATTATGCACTATGCCAGGACTCTCAAACGGTGAAGGAAAACATCGTGAGGAAACCGACATGTTGTAGAACCTAAAAAGTTTGAAAACTTCTTTTATTGTGCACGAAAAGAACCTCTTTGAGGCACAGCTAGAACTCAAAAAACTCGTAAAATTTAATCATGGTAAATATCCCGTTGTTCATAAAAATAGCCCTTAAAATTCTTACATTACACTTGGTTCGAAGGAAACAGGAGCACAAAAAGAAAGAAAGAAAACTTATTTTATTTGACCCACAAACACGTTTGACAAATTAGTAGGTATACAATAAGAAAAAAGACAACTAAAAACTAAAAGGAAAAGACGTAGAAGTATTCTCTAAATGACAGAAGAGCATAATAGAATTATGTAAATACAGCCCTAGTTAACCATACGCAACTATGCACGAATTAAATTGAAGGTACAAGGCAAGAAAATCAACTAAACCATTTTACGCTTAAACCAACACGTTCACCCACACACACAGGCAATACGAAGGCTTGCACCCGAGATTCGTCAAATTAGAGTTAGGTAACGCGGTTAGTGTGTCAGACAGACAGACAGAACGGCTGATATGTATAATGTGCGATTTGAATTTCTAACTCCACCCGTAGCTCGTGTTGCGAATTAACATAACGGTGAAATAATATTTGTCTTCGTAGTGTTGTTCACGTGCTCTAGCGGCTTAGTGGTGATCATCATGTCATCCACATAACACGGGCGAAATGACTATCACGGCAAGGTTTTGACTACTTATCAATGGGTAATAGTGACAGAGCACATTGACCGATTGACATTGACAAAATTGAAAACGACTTCTAGCTCATCATGACTCGTTTTCTTTAAGCTAATCATAGTGAAACAATTAAACATTTAGCACACTAAGGCGATAACACAGTAGCGATCTGTGACAGAACCGCGATAACATGACAGCGATATAAGTATCGCCGTCATGTTATTGTATTATCGCAGACAGCAGTTTTACTGCCTTGATGTGGCTGGGCCTTAAAACTGAGCATCTAAACATTATTATTTTTTATTTTGGGGACAATCTACCTAACACTATCTAGCCCAAAATTAGGCAGAACTTGTGCTATGAGACCCATTTAGGCAGCTGATAAAATATTTATTATGCTTATAGCATATTTTTTTTTGCTAATAATACCCAGACAGATAACAAACATCGGTGTTCACCACACAAATATTTTTTCTCCGTGGAATCGAACCCAAGACCTACAGCACAGAAGGCAGAGCTATTACCAACTGAGCTAATAAGAGGCCATCAAAATATTAAGAGTACATATTTCTGATCCAGTGACAGTGACGTCACAAAACAGAGCGTGAATAAGCGTAGTGACATGATGAGACGTACCCGAGGTATTGAGCGTCACCTCAGAGCTCAGAGGACGCACTTGACCCACTGAACGGGACCTTATTCAATAGAAACACATCAAGGGGAAATTTCCAGAACTGTCCTTTCAAACTACGTCTATAGACAACCTTTTCTAATTTAGGTAATTATAGCCTGGTAGAGGCAAGTTGCATTTAAAATAATGAATTCGATTTCTACAGATAAGAAAGATAAAGGTTCTAAAAGTAGTCTAAAGTTTTTAAACAAGTGAAGTTAAAAAACTTGAGAAACCTACTTCATACCCAACTTGCCAAATCGATTTTTATGAAATTTCTGTAAGACCAATCTGGAAGTATTACTTCTCAGCTAAAAATACTATAAGACCTCTGGAATCTGGAAATATTACCTTTCAGATAAAATAGTTTTTTTTCAAACCAGTTCATAAATGATGAAGTTATGAAAAAAAGTAAACATAAAAAAATACCACCGAATTGAGAACCTCTTTTTTTATTAGAGGTCGGTTTAAAAAAGCGCAGACGCACATAGCATGCTATACAAAGTGGCACTTGGCCACGCTACGCAGTTGATGTCATCCTGAAATCGAGACACGTATAGTCACGGGTCAAGGGCCATTTTACGCCGTTGTCTTCCGGTTAGTCGTCACCATTCAAGAACCTTCATTCCCTAGCTACTTTCGTTTTTAACCCAATAATCAGGCAACTAAGTAACAGCGTTCTGTGTAGCCACCATTTGGCTGGGTGACTGTTAGTGGGATTTACTTATACCGATGTGCTTCAAGCACTACAATTATAGATTTTTATACAAAGAAAAACAGAGTTGTTTTTTTCTGCTCAGCACTCGACGAGACAGCACGCCTTTTAGTGCACAGCGAGTTAATTTTCCTAAAGAGGCTTCGTAGTGTTACGACGAAAATTCTTCATCGAATATAGCTTGAACTCTGTTTTACTTTAGTAAACGCCAAACAATACAACTACGCATGACGACACCATCTTCTCTCCTTCTTCTTCTTTAACACTAGAGATGTGATCCGTTGCTTGATCCGGTTAGGGATGTCCTATTCCCAAAACCGGTTAACAGTAGAGAGGCGAAACACGTATCGAAACCTTGTTAAGTTATTATTTAATTTTTTGTGGTATTTTTGTTGTGTATATTCCACCTTATTTCACTTTGCAGGATTTGCGAGTGTTGCTTAGGGTGCACACACAGGTCTATATAAAGTTAACATAGATTAGATTCGAGGATTAATACTAAATATTTTTCAAATATTATGTTTAACAATGGAATTCCGAAAATTGAAAGTCTTTTTAGTCAGTATATTTTTTCGCTCTGTTTTGCCACAATGCCAGTTTTTTGAGCAAGAGGAGTGAAAAGAATAATTTTTTCAGCCTTCGTGTCACCTGTCTTTTGTTTCCCATTTATATGAAGCTGTTTGTATGTGGCCAGGTGGTGAGGGGCAGGGGCAGCAGCACGGGCCGGTGCTGTTGCTGGAGCCGCCGGCGCGCCTCGTGTTCGGGAACAGCACGGGGGCACGCGTGTCGTGCGCCGCGCACGGCCAGCCCGCGCCCGCGCTCGCGTGGCACGCGCCCGACGGCACGAGGCTCGACGACGTGCCCTCACTCAGGTACGATACGGAGCCGCCCGCGCGCCTCGTGTTCGGGAACAGCACGGGGGCACGCGTGTCGTGCGCCGCGCACGGCCAGCCCGCGCCCGCGCTCGCGTGGCACGCGCCCGACGGCACGAGGCTCGACGACGTGCCCTCACTCAGGTACGATACGGAGCCGCCCGCGCGCCTCGTGTTCGGGAACAGCACGGGGGCACGCGTGTCGTGCGCCGCGCACGGCCAGCCCGCGCCCGCGCTCGCGTGGCACGCGCCCGACGGCACGAGGCTCGACGACGTGCCCTCACTCAGGTACGCATCTTTTACGTTTTTTGACTTGACAACTTCTTATAATTCGATGAAGTTGGCTGCACGCACAAAAAATCATGACGCATGCGATGTTACCTCGCTCTGAGGCGTTCCATTTAAGGTTTGAAGTGCAAGCGAGAGCGCGGAACGAGCGACAAAGAGGCACAATCGGCCTCCGCGTTCAGCAGCGTTCGACATCTGTCTCTCTCCTACTTGAGTGAGCGATGCGTCCGCGTGGACAGCTGTATGACGTTGGCACGTTCAACTATCGTCAGTAAACCAACTTTACAGACAACCAATTTTGTTTACACACCGTCCTGTTCTACAATATTAAATTATATGTGATGCAAACCAAGCCCAAAGTAAGTCATTTAAGACCTAAGGCCTAACAGGAACTTATTGTACTGAATTTCATTATGATCTACTAGTCATTATTGTGATTTGAATTTGGACCAGAAAGTAGAAACCGCATACGAGCATTTACGGTAGGTAGTATTAGGAGGTACATACTAATTCCATGCATTAGCACAATGAAAATTTGCACTAAAATTATTTTAAATAGGTGTAATGTATGTAGCTTGTCAGTTTAACGTTTATATAAGTAACAAAGACGATACAAAACGTACCCTGCATAAGACACGCAAAAGGCAAAGCTCACGAATAACATTCTACCACGGAACTTACAATCTTTTCATCAAAAACTTATCGTAAACAAACTACGTTCCAAAAACAAACTGTGAGCTCGTAAAGCGTAGCACCGCCGGTACGCAGTGCTCTACGAAACTGCTACGAAGTAGCTACGGCACCTACGAAACAGTGAATATCTCACTTTAGACAAAGATTTGTTTTTCGCATTTTCTTTATAAAAGGTAAGTGAACCAGACAATTCTAAGAGTAATCAAATTAAGCTTGTTTAAGAAACTAAATAAGTATGAACTGCAATGGCAGCCACGACTGGCCGCCTGACTGCCGAGCTGCCACTTAGACTTGAAAATAAAAAGATTCAAATACACTGCGGTCTATAATAACTATCAGCAAAACTACGTCTCTGGCTTCTATTTATTAATTCAAAGGCTTCGAGATTTCCAGAACCTACTATATTCTGCATATTGTTACTCTTAACGAACATAAAAAGATGTTTTTACTCGAAAATGTTAGAACCGCATCTTATTGTAATTCCCTCCCCATGGCGCAAAGCCGAGGAAGTTCCCTCAGAGCCGCAGGTGCCGAACCAGGAACCTTCTTTAATATAAAGGAGTACATCAATATATGTATGTATATGTACGTGCTTAGAAAGAATACATTTGGCTAACGGGATGTTGTTTTTTACGATGTGGAAACACTATTATTTTTTTGTTCTCAGATGATAACAAAGAGATATAGGGGCTTCAACCGAAAGTTTTTTTTATGATATCATGAGCAACTCATTTTTCAAAATATGTATTATTACTATTCATATGGTTTATTTAATTGAAAACCTAGTTTTTTTTACATTTTTATTAAACCATGTTCTAACTTTTTATACAACCACTCAATCACAGCGCGATGTAAAATTGAAATAACATTATAGTATAGCATATAGTATATTTTTTAATGGCTTTATTATAATTTAGTTTGTAACGATTTTTTATTTAATGTTAATTTACTCATTTTTTGTCTAGCGTAATAATGTACTATTGTGACCTCTGCCTGTAACAACAACGTTACCTTACAATTAAAAAATGAGATGGAGCACTATACTGTGAACGATGCGATGTGCATAAATTTATATCACAGCTTCCATTACTCTGAGATGCTAAGGGGCTAATGCCTGTAATTGCTGTGGCATTTGAAACCGGAATACAACGATGAGAGCATCACTACTTGCTAAAATTATAATAGGTTGTGCGTTTTATTCGCTAAAGCTTTGATAAAAGAAAGCAAATGTAAAGTAAAGCAGGAATTTTAATGGCACCGCAACCCTCTGTTAAGAATTCAAGAAAGTCGTTCCTGCGATTCTTCCGGTGGAAGAATCGCAGGAATTGAACTCAAATAGTTTATTCTGATAAGCGCGTGGAATACGATTTCGCAATAAAATTTTATGCAATTTACATAGAAAATTCACGCTTCGGCTACCATTCTAGCTTCGTCATTATAAAATAAGTGCTTGCAGGTGAATAAAATAAATGGACAGATCACGTATCTCCAGGCACGGTAGATATTCCCTGAGATCTCTTAGCAACCAGCTCAAGATTTTTTGAGGACGTTTAAGAGGTAGTCACATCCACATCCGAGCCACATCTTCTCGTCACAGATACCGCAGAGCCTCAAGACAAAAGTCTATAATCAGTACGTGCTGCCAGTGATGACGTATGGAACTGAGACGTGGTCGCTAACTATTGGCCTCGTGCACAAGCTCAAAGTCGCGCAACGAGCTATGGAGAGAGCTATGCTGGGAGTTTCACTACGTGATAGAATCAGAAACGAGGATATCCGTAGAAGAACCAAGGTCACCGACATAGCACGTAGAGTTAGTAAGTTGAAGTGGCAATGGGCAGGCCATATAGCTCGAAGAACCGACAACCGTTGGGGAATAAAGGTTCTCGAATGGCAACCACGAACTGGAAGACGAAGCGTAGGGCGCCCACCCACCAGATGGACCGACGACATTGTTACGATCGCGGTAAGTTGATGGATGGATAGAGCTCAGAATCTTTCTTCCTGGAAATGTGTAGGGGAGGCTTATGTCCAGCAGTGGACTTCTTCAGTCTGATGATGATGAAGAGGTAATCAGGGATATGTCAAAATATTGAATTTGACCTACGACGCTTGTCAAACGGAAGGGTTTGACATTTGCATCTCGCTCACACAAAGGGCAAAAGGCAAATGCCAAATTACCCAGCGCCAGAGCAAAGATTCGAGACAAGACCCGCCGCATGAAATATGTATCAAGTGTTTTGAATAGTTTGCCGGCGACGGACGGCAGGGGGCACACCACGCGCTTGGAGCTTACACTGTACCGCCTCACATTTTGAAAAAAAAGAAAAAAGTTGCGAGATGGTGATGGTATTTCTGACTTTGCCACTTGCACTAAATAAACTTATTACGCTTAATTACTAAATTGCAAATTCTTTGCAAAACCTACCACTATAAATATTTTGATCCCTGTTGTATAACAGGTTTTAGTATTTGGTAGCCTATGTAATCACATAATCGGTATTGGTTCTTAAAAACGGTGTCACTACGTATTCTAAGCTGAAAGCAAAATCACTGTTGCCTGTTCTTCTAGGCTTGGTCGCGTGGAACTGGCACCTAGGCCCAGATTCATAGACCGCACTTTGACTTTACTTTGATGGAAAGTTCTACTTTCAACCAAAAATATATTTCATAGTTCTGTCAAGCTCTTCTTTATTCAAAATGTTGAAGGTAAACTTCGATAAACAAAGCTTACTTTGCGAAGACTCCTTTGCTGTAAAGCAAAGTCACGTCTATGAATCTCGGCCCTAGACTCACCTAGCTTTAAGACGTTTCAAAGTGATTCTTGTATCGTATTGAATAAAATTTTATTGAGTTTGAGTTTGACTACCTGTTTTTATGGGCTATTTAACTTCGGAAATTACTAAACGAAATACATTTTATTCCGGAATTTACTTATCCAGCAAATACTTTATCGTTAAACTGAATAGTGTTTTTTCAGCTTGCGCAAAGTCAAGATGGGTCAGCATTTGTAAAAGATTCTCATAGTGTCAGCAACCTCTCTTCTCCAGCGATATTGATCAGGCTATTTTGAATGCTGTGCGGTGCAGCCGGGTGCCTCACAATTGCTAATTACTTGACCGCTTCAGCTTAGTGCACGAGCCCACTGATCATAAGTATAAAATTTTGGAACACGCGCTAATGGACTAAATACACTGTAAAATTTGCGGGAAGTTTATTTTTCGGAAAAATTCGGGAAGGAACTCTGACTTCAGAATCAGAGTTAGAAAAACTTAGGAAGTATTTTTCAATTCATCTTGGCAGAGGTGTATGGATACTTGTTACGAAGAGAATAAGGTGGGTATTTTAACATGCTAGTGGATTAAAACCATGAAGTTCGTCTTTTTTTTTTATTTTGTGAAGATTCCTATTTTTTTGTATTTTGGCTTGATTGACAGTGGCTGAGCCTACTCTAACTTAATTATGCAGTCTGTTAAAGGAATCCATAAAGCTTTGTTCTGCACCTTGTATTCAGACCATACGAGAACTTGTCCTAGTTATCCGGGAACAAAACGATCAATAAACTGCTGCTATTCTAGTTATTTTACAAACGACTGAAAATTATATTTTAAAAATTGTAGCTAGCATCCATAGAATCATACACAAAATATTTGATACAATAAAAAAAAACACAATCACTATGTTTAGATTAAAAACTACTTCTTAAGAATTTTTAACATTACAAACAGACCAAGTAATAGTTCCATTAACAAAAGTGTAAAATTTTGAGTTATTTTTACTGACACAATCTTGTTCAAAGAACGTAAACATAAGTCTCTTTTTAAAACTCTTTTAAATGCTTATCTTGATTAAAGCCTCCACAAAAACATCGTAAAAGATAGCGTATCTCACGAAAAACTTAATTTCAGGAAAACGCAGCGCAATATTTTAGACAGAGGGGTTCTAATCTAATCGCTTTGAGCATAAAAACACGGTTTTTCTGGATAACAATTTAATTCACTTAGAAGCTTTTTGAAATGCAATTATAACATGTTTGTTCACACGACGTACTGACAAAACAATGTGAAATTCCCGGGAAGTCGGTGGATGGAGAAAGAAACTTTTCCTGGAATCCTGGTAATAGAAACTCTTCCTGGAAATTGATGAAGAAAGTCCAGTGGTTCTTAGGGCTGAAAAATAAGAGAGAAAAATAGGTAGTGCATATAAAATTTGAAATAATGAAGATATTTGGATGTGGTGACTTAATCACGCTTCTGTGGCTGCACCAGTTTGAGTCTTCTTATAGCGTCACTGATTCTTTTGAACCAAGTGTGGTGAAAGGATTTTAAGCGCACCTCAAAGACGCTCCTTTCGTGCACTTGACACATATTTTCGAATTTTTTAGGTTCTATGATATGCCTCACGATGTTTTCCTTCACGGTTTGAGACCTATGTTAAAGTATACATAAATATTTTTGGGCAGAACAACTCATTGGTACACAAAAAGATTTGAACCCACGACCTTAGAATCGGAAGGCGGGGCCGTTACCACTAGGCCACCAATGCTCATATAGTCACCAGTTTGAGTGAATAAGCTTGAGCGGGTTTCTTTCGGGCCGCTTCCGTTCTAGTCTAGGTAGCAAAGTCGTTTTCAACTGCTTAAACCTCTAAAAGTTTTGAGAAGCACGTCAACATTATTACAAACCCACATTATCTGTACGTAGGCTAAAACTTCACTATTATGTTTGATATTTAGAACAATGATTCACACAAAGCCTGAATAATAAGGTAAATTTCCTTGAAACTTTGCAGACAGTAAAATTTATTAATCTTTTGTCTTAGGTTCAACAGTTTCAACAGTTCTATTGACTCTGTAAGGATTGGTCCACATCATGCCATTTTTAAACAAAGGCCTTAATCCCTATAGCCCAAATCCTAAAAAAACAGTCTAAGATTCTTGATAAAATTCAGCCTCTTCAAGAGCTAGGTATCATTCTAATATCCATCTAACGCTCATAATAACAAATGGTTGTTGTTGATCCAATCGCTTTGTAACTGTAATAATAGACACGATATAGTTTTTATTTAGTTTGAAACATTTCGGTACTGTGGGCTTGCGGGAACGACCGCAGGGAATTACAATGAAATATCACCTGTACTGCGCAGGAAATAAGGATTATTTACGACTACAGCGTCCACTTGCCGTTGAGCTGATATAAATTTTTATATTTTCGAAACGCGAAACTCCGTTGACGCTTGTTTTCTTATTTATAGTTCGGTACGGAAGCTGATATTCCGCGGTGTTCATTGCTCGTAGATATTTCAAATGTCACATGTTGTACGTGAATATGCATCTTATCTTCTATCTATATTTATAAAAAAAAGTCGTGTTAGTTACACTATTTATAACTCAAGAACGGCTGAACCGATTTGGCAGAAAATTAGTGGGGAGGTAGCTTAGAACCGGGAGAAGGACATAGGATACTTTTTATCCCGAAAAAGCAACGGGAACGGGGCGTTAAGCTAACGGGCGAGCGAAGCCGCAGGCGGCCACTAGTTTTTAAATATAAACAAGAAAATATATAAATATTGTGGACGATACACACAAAGCTAGCCCCAAATGAAGCAGGGCTTGTACTATGGAAACCAGATAGCTGATATAATACATATTTTTTTTTTGTAAATACATACTTAGAATACAATATTACACCCAGACAGAGAAAAAACATCTGCGTTCACCACACAAATATTTGTTCTCGGTGGGGATCGAACCCACGACCTACGGTGCTGAAGGCAGAGCTACTACCAGCTGAGCTGAGAGGCCAGCCAAATATAAAGCTTGCATAGCTTGGTAGGCAGCTGATGAAGCCATCATCCTTACCAGCCTGAATAAGTTGACTGCTAGTCAACGTAAGCCTTACCTGTAAGTTTCATGGGGGACATCCTCCTCATTCATTGTTCCATGATCTTTAACTTGTCATCATCCATCGGGTGGAGACGTCTTATGCTTTGTCTTGTGGACGTTGTCCGAGGATATTTATTTTGCAAGGACAGTATCATATCAAACGAGTTTCAGTCATATAATAAGCAAAGCAGGTTCTGTACATCTAGGCGTAAACTCTTCATTGAATATAGCTACAACTCTGTTTTACTTTAATTACATGGCAAATAATACAACTACGCTGGGACGCCCTCTTCCCCTTTTTTTTCTCTACTAGAGATGTCCCTCGTTGCTTGCTCCGACCAGGGATGTCCTATTCCCAAAACCGGGTAACACTACATATTGTACATGGATAGATTTGCAATATCCAACAATATTGGTTTGAACTAGGTCAAATAATATTTATTAGAGTCAGTTCGACATGCACGGAGGCTGGTCGGTTCATACAACTCCATACGAGCCTTGCAACAATACATCGAGTTACAGAGCTATACAATGCCCCATCACAATAGTAAACGCTCCACAATAACCTATTGTGCAAGCTCGGCCTTTGTATATTCTATTTGTTGTGGATATTCCAATTAATAATTATAAAATAACTGGTTTAGCTCTGTATAGTGTAAATCCTGTTAAAGCTTATAATTCTGGCATTGACATTTTTATTAAAAACGGTTGATAAGGTCTTGCAATCAAAGTTTGTAGGTTTCGGAAATTAATTACTGAGGAAAAGAAAAAATATGATTATGTATTCAGTATTCAGTATATTTATTGCCTTATTATGTATGTAAATATAACAGTGTCAGATCTTAGAACTAGTTTTTTAATCAATACATAATTTACCCTGTAAGGGTGTTGCAATACTGGAGAAGCGGGCCGATATTATTATAATCACGCAGATTTGTAAGCAGGTTTAGTATAAAATGTTATAAGGGTTATTTAATATATTATTATGTATTTGGCCAAGCATTTTTTTCCAGCAACAGATAAGCTTTTTCTTTAAAATGTCTACTTACCACCTATTTAGATACAGAAGTAGTAGAAGCAGGAAGTTTTTTGCGAATCAAATACTTCAGAAAAAAAACTTTGGTTTCAATGGATAAACAAAAAAAACATGATAATCATACATAGCCAGAATGCACAAGCAAAGATAGTCACAGCCTGGAAAGGGCCAAAAAGAAAAAGAAGAATAAGTAGACCACGAACTTCTATGAAATAAGGAAAGGAAAGACCCAACAACAATACTTTTTGAATTTTGCCTAACTTATAGGCAATATCTGTTTATGTTCATATTGAAATCAGCTAAGGATTCGACCTTCCAAAGTTGTTGTTCAACCCTAAAGAGCGACCGCTATCAAAGCAAAACTGCTAACTATTCTTACATCCTGTATGGAAATAAAAAGGGCACACTTAGCATTTACGTCGTCGGGAGCCCAACTCCTTAACCTGCACTTTTCTATTCACTGTAAAGGTTTTGTTCAGAATTACTGTTTTGTTCCTAAATTACTCTCTAGTGAGAAGGTTTGTAGATTTCGTTGGGAATAAAAGTCTGTTTCACACGCTAAGGCTGTTTAACTTGTACTTACAGCATATCTGTTCTGGTATACTTTAATAATAAAAGTATACCACACCATCCGTTTTGGTTTTTGTTTTATTTTCTGTGTGACGTCACCCTCTTTAAAAGTTCTGCCTGAAAACCAGCGCTGCTTAGCATGGTAGATACACACTCCGCACTATTACTGGGTGCTTGAAGCCGACCCACCTTAACAAGCTATACCCTCTGGTGGGCATAGCACCACCCTCCATCCGTAGGAACGTTTCTTGCGAAATTGAGAAGCGCAAACAAGAAACTGACCACCGTCACCCGCTTCATGGCCATCAACCCCCACGAGCCCACCTAAAAAGTCGCAAGAGCTTTATGCGCACGACACAAGCCTCCCAAGACCACCCAGCCGAAGCAAGGATCAGTCAGTGGAAAGAGAAAAACCCCCCTCTTCCTGACTTTATACCACCTCAAGAACATCTTCCCCCAGGCCATGATCTACCGTGGCCGGTCTGGAAGTCCATTAATCGACTCCGCGCCCAAGCCGGCCGCTGTAGAGAAAACCTCTGCAAGTGGGGAATGAGGGACCCCTCCTTGACTGGCTGTGACTGCGGAGCTCAGATCCAGTCAATGCCGCATCTACTGACCTGTCCATTGTGCCCAAACATCTGCACAATGGATGACCTTGCCAACGCCACAGGCAATGCAGTAGAGGTGGCAAAATACTACTCGAGAATTGTCTAGTTGTACCATTGACACGATAGAAGAAGAAGATGGTAGATAAGCCTTGTGAGGCAGCAAAAAGTTATAATTTGGGGCCTATTCGGCATATTTTATTGTCAGTTATCTATTGTTAGCGTCAATATCTACGTATACCAAATAAATGTATATTTTCTTCTTCTTTATCATTAGATAGGCCCAAAAAATTGCCATGACTAAGTCTTTTAGGCACAATTTAAACGGAATAAAATTGGACAATAAAAAATATAGCGATGTAAAACATTTTTGCAAACAAATCAAATGCTGCCTCATGGATACTGTTACTGCCAAATGGTTTCATGAATTTTATAATTAAACAATTTGAGGTTCAAAAACTCTCATTACTTCGTTAATTGAGTAATTCGGAGAACTCTTCGAATAGGAACAGGTTGAGTGGCCATTACGGAAGGGTTAAAGGTTATTGCTGTCAAAAAGTAATTTAAACACATTCCGACCTCACGGTTACGACAAGGATCAAATGGTGAACATATTGCCGAGATTATGTTACAAGAATTGTAATTTTTATGACCGAAAATCTCGATTACATCCATAACCATATTGCTTAGTTATGTGATAAGTAGAGTGCTTAATAGAGATAGAGCTCTAGTCTAAGGAGTTTGCTCGAAGAAGGACTACAACCATACTTCCTGCCACTAAGTAGTGCAATTAGCTATGCTGTGTCCCGAGATTTTTCTGTGACGCAATGTACTTAAGGCCTGCGCACACCTAGGTCAGTGAAACGCTGTCAAATTTGACAGCGTTTCACTGATCGCCATTTCTAGCGACCTAGGTGTGCGCAGGCCTTTAGCTGTTAAAAGCAGTAGTAACCGTTCAACATCAGGTCAGCCATCTTATTTTGCTAACTTTTCCATAAAACATAAAGTTTAAATGATGATGATATTTGTAGAATCAGATGTTTGTTGGTTTAGTATTCGAATCATGTGCTAATTACACATCCTAGGTTTCACGTTCTGGGGTTCATGAAACCACTAATATAAGCGTAATTGAGTGTCCCTTATCCATCCCTTGGGACCGTCCGCTGAATGTAGCGAGTTCTAACAAAAATGAAATTCGAGCGAATTTAGCACATTCACAGCTGATTCCACACTCCCTGTAATGTACAAGTTTTATAGTTTTGCAAAGGTGTAGAATAAATTAAGAGTGGATTATTTAACTTACGTACTAGTATAGTATTATCTTATCTGTGACTTAGGTAATAATTTAAAATTACTTTCAGAAGACGCCCACTTCTATAATAGATTCTCAAGACTAAATAAAACCCACAAAAACTAAATATAACCTGAACATTTTGGTAAATCTACACAAACAAAAATATTCGATTGAACTAAGTAATTATGAAAATTAGATGACTTAGGTACCTACTACTAATTATTCTAGGCATATTTATTTTACTCAGATATTTTGAAACATTTCTTCTCGTCTCTTCGAGAAGGTTCAAGAGGTGCTCAGACATACAATTTTGTAGAAATCGAGCTACAAGAAAAATGAAAAGCATTAACGTAACTGCTAAGTCAAGGTAGGTATACAAGGAGTTCCAACAGACTTAGTTATTCAAGCTATAGGTCCCTCGAGTGCACTAAAGTGTTTGCAGGGCACTTTGGAACCACTTAAAGTGATACATTATACACAACATCTTTAGTGTTTGCACTTGCATGCATCCTCAAATAATTGGTTTATAATTAAATAATAATTTTAAACTGAATTTATATTTATTAATAGAGATTGTAATTAACATCCATCAATTATATATTTCGTGCGAGTGTGCTTCCGCTTACTACGAGTATTATATATTGATAAACAACACCTCGTGTTATTAATTGAGCTACACTGCATGGCATGCGAGATAGCAACAGATCGACAGTGTAACGGTAACAAAGTCGTCCCGCAGTAGAACTCAAAATGTACAAGTTTTTGTTTTCTATTTTGAAAGTGGGAATAACAATTAATCGGTAAAATCCTCTGTGAAGTTAATTTATGCATAAATCCTGAATGTTTTGGAATAATATTTGTATACTCGTATTTACACATAATATTGCTCTCGAAACTCGGCGTCACAGTTAAATCCTCAGCTACAATTTCACACTTTAATTAATTTAAAATAACTACCAATTAGTAGTAATGAGGGCGGTATATTAGGGTCGTCGCACACTGCACGTTGAGGTGACGTCAAGTGTGCGCTGTGCCGGCGATTTTAATACCGCCCGGGCTTATTATGTTAACTGCGACAGGTTTGCAACAAGCGTACATTGTGCAATCCTTTCAGCCGACTAGCGATGTACTAAACAGTTTAAACTCACTGTCTTATCCAGAATATTTGGGTTTATCAAATATTTACGAAAAGTTATGTTATATTGTCCACTGTTGGACATAAGCGTCCCCAAAATGGATGGGACGGGGATGAATGGGACGTTTTGTCCCCCAGTGGCAGGCGGACGAGATGCTATTGCTAGACGTAGATTATATATTAATACCATGAAGACAATTTCATATCTTTCACTTCTATGTCATCCGTATCATGTTTTATCACAAACAGCTTATGATATTAAATTTTAGAAAGCTAACTGTAGTTTGAACATAGCCAAGAGTCATTGTTTGCGTTTCGGATGCATTCGCATGCAAATTCATAGGATTTGTGTTGTTGTGAGAACTCTGTCAGGTGAGGTTTTGTCGCGCAGCCCCTACTATACAATACGTATATTAAGCTACGTTGTAGAACGTAAAAGTTGAAAGCGGAATTTAAAGGGAAACCTTTATTATGCGCGTAATTCGTGTCTTTTTGAGAGAGGTAATAACTTTACTCAATTGGTTGCCTTGATAAAGTAGAAAATAGGCTGAGAATTTTTTTCGACAAAACAGCCTTAACCTTTGAAAAGTCGTCGGCTCTCTCGGGAGCTGGGAGCAATATTCTATTAGTTCTAGAAAACGTAGCGTAACGTAGCGCTTGTGACGTAGGTTTTTTTTGAGAGCACTGGTGGTCTAGTGGTAGCGGCCCCGCCTTCCGATCCGAAGGTCGTGGGTTAAAATCCAGTCGTGTACCAATGAGTTTTTCTGTCGAAAAATTTATGTGCACTATGCCAGTACTCTCAAAACGGTGAAGGAAAACATCGTGCGGAAACCAGCGTGTCGTAGAACCTAAAAATGTTCGAGCAACACGTGTCACGCAAAAAAGGCCCGCCAGCGGCCTACTTGCGAAAAAACCAAGCCCGCACATCAAGTGCGGATTATAAAAAATTGCCGAATTTGCCGACGTAGGTTTATAACCGACCGACGAAGCTAAGCAACTGACTATAAGTCTCCATTTCGAATAGGTCACAGCTAGTAGCATTTACAGCTGAGCTCTTCTGTTTCTCAAAAGACATGTACTTGCAGTTGTCAGTCCCCTAGCAATCGTTGAGCAATGACGGTTATCACCAGAATTGGCTTTGGAATTGTGGTTTTGGACCTTTAGAAAATATATTTTCAAATTTTATATGCATAAACCTCACTTTGTCATGCTCATAAGAAGCTAAACCCTTGTAACGTGGCCCTCAGCAAAGTGTATCACTAAACATGAAAATAGCATTAAGTACGGACCCAACGTGTAGTTCCATAAACAACACTCAAAACTAATCTCTATTACAGCGGCACAAAGCGCATTGTCACAACTCTCCGAAATGTATGTTTCCAAAAGGACTCCTAAATTGCAATAGGTACGGCTTTCCGTAGACATAATTAGGTAAATTGTTCTAGATAAGAGTGGTTATGCGATTTTGCATGCTGTTGTTGGTGCGTTGAAGTTGTTATTTGTTCGCGCGTTAGTGAGACTTGGGCTGTTTTGTCCGAGTGTCCGAGATGTGAACAACTTTGCTTTTATGAAAATTTCGGATGCTCACAAACACACTGTTACTTATTCTGCAATAGACTGTGTTTTGCTTACTAATAAGTTTTTTAATCTCTTTTCAAGTTTTTCATATTACTTTTCATTTAGTTAAAAAATTTAATATTGTGGATAATCAACGCAACTATCTAGCCCCAAAATAAGCGGAGCTTGTTCTATGGGAACTAAGCAGATATACTTGCATATATTTTTTTAATACATACTTAGAATACAATATAACACCAAGACAAATATGTACCAAAACGAACCCACGACCTATGACGCAGAATGCAGAGCTTACTACCGAGCTAAGAGGCCAGTAAAATGAATTATTCTCATTCAACATTTTCATTATAGAAGTTTCTTAAATACTATCGATAAGAAACCCTTGCAAGTAACGGGGTTACAGTACAGGTTATTTTCACCCAAAAACAATGCCAAACATGCCAGCCTTGATGCAAGAAATGCGTTTGAGAAACATAATACACAAACGCCTAAAATCCAGAACAACGCTCAGCTTATCTGCTCTGTCAGCGTCCAGGAAACCAGGATTCTTTGCCAAATGTTCCCGGAGGCTGTAAATCACCGTGACGTGTGATTTATCCCGGAAGGCGAGGCTGGCAGGGTCGCTAGCCTTCGCTAGCGGCTAGACCGGACAGGCTATGCTTTGGTTGCACAATTGTACAACTTGGTGTGGAGAAGAATGAGGAGAATAGTTTAGCCATATCGAGTAAAATAGTAACGAATTAAAAATGTAACGAACTCTTAATTAATTCTTTTGTGGCTTAAATTCCACAGAAAGAGTAACAAGAAAGGCCGCGCGTCCATTTGAGTATAATTTCAAATTTCATAACGGTCAGAGGAAAGTTTTCTTTAATTTGCATAATTTGTAGGCCCAACGTTCAACCCTTCACCTTGAAGGGGTTGAATGTATTTGGAGGGTCGTCTCACTAAAGGCTGTTTGGACCTAGTGGCTTAATTAGCAAGCTTTAGGCAAAGCCTTAGTACTATAAACCTAGTAACAGGATGCTTGAACAACGCGCAAGTAAAATCTTTTGTACAACGAACCTCCGTCAAGAAAGCCTACACAAGAACCAGTCAAGGAACTACTCAGAATCGCTATTCCTTCCACCTATCAAGGCTGTTGATGATAAAATGCTGAAATAGACAGACTTTTATAATTAGTTTTAGTTAATTAGTAGAAGTTAAATGAAAAAGGTCTAAATAAAATATTTAAACAGGAAGATGTCCGGGATGATTAAATTGTGCATGAAAGAAAGAAAGGGCAGTAAATAATGAGGGTCTGTTCATTTTAATCAAAAATTAATGGACTTGTTTATTATGCAATTCGTTTTATAATATAAAATTAAAGAACTGGAAAAAACCATAGTATTAATGAGAAAACTGGAATGTAAAAAAAATATTATTATGTGTTTCAACCTCGCAGAAATAATCTAATTTAACTTCTCTTATATATTATCTTCTTTTACTTTAGTAACCATTCGAATTGAAGTAATATATTTTATTCTGTATTATAAGGAAAGTTTATTACTTTGATTTGTTGATTCTTAATTTATTGTAAACAATTTAACTTGGTGTATACAATTGAATTAGGCAAAAACAATAAAACTTGGCGTAAACACTCCTCCAATCTGATAATGGCAAGTAAATTTAATTATTGATTTCGTTAAAGGGCCTCGAGATTTACTTAGTTTTAAGTTTGGAAGTGGTTTTCGTGATTTGATTTAATAAAAATTAAATTGACTTAATTGAATAAGTGTCTTTCAACAATCTAACTTTATAATTCTGACAACGGTTACCTCAGACTAAGTCCGACAGGTAAAAAAAATTTAACTATCAGAAATAAATACTCACATAGAAAATAAATTGTTTATGTGGACTTACCCTCTTTTTTATACAACTATGCAATGGAACAAGCATATACAACATAAGGCCACCTGATCTTAAGTGGTAACTATCACATCTAACAAAGCATTGCCTCTTAAGTCACCCACGTCAGGAACGTGCCCTACGATGCACTGCCCTGCGTCCATCAACTTGATGCATACAGATACTCAGCCTCACGTGCCAGTAATTTCACCGGCACCCAAAACATTCAAACTGAAACAACGATGCTACTTCACGGCAGAAATAGACATGGTGGTGGTGGTGGTACTTCTTTACATCTCCATCTTAGGCTGCATCCTCACTTTCCATTAGGTGTGATGGCCGCCAAATGCTTAGCTGTCCATATTAAAAAAAAATGAGCTCTACTACTACTAAAATCTTCTCTTCTCGAATAATTTGAGCCGTATAAATGCCTAGCCCAATATCTGTGAATATTTATGCTACGCAATAAATAATAAAACTTACAAAACTCACAACTGGGAGCCTAATCCCAGTTGTGAGTTTTGTAAGTTTTTAACAAGTATAGCTCATAAAGCCACTCGTTAAAAAGTTATCGGCTTCGAAAATGCTTGCCTTTTCTAAATACAAGCCAAAAGTGCGTACTTATTACTGCGACATTCCTACAACAGCTTTTCTTTGGAAAGTGTCCATAAAAACAAAGTGCCATTATGGACGTTCATGCTTTAAGTACGCACTTGACAAAGAGACCTAACTAAAGTCTTATTTAAAGTAACAAATCATCATTTATTCAAATATTTTGATAAATTGTTTCAATGTTTTTACTCATTTAAATGTACTTACCTAGTTTCAGTTTATCAGAAGTACTCTGTACTTATTTACAAGCTAACGGCTTATGACTCTAGCATCATATCCCTACAAACCTTAGTGGTTTTCTTAGTGCAATTTATAAAAATTACATGACATAACATACATACATTATTACATTTATAACATTTATTATTACATTTATAAAAGACAAATCAGTTAAAATGCGGTGACACCTAGATTGCAAGTATGTATAATAGTCCAAGTTATTAGGTTAATAATATCCCAAGTTAAATATAAGTAAACAAGTTTGTGACTCTAGCGTTCATTTTTTATTTAATTTATACAAATCATCTCAAGTATCCATCTTTCAAACATAAACTTTCACATTTATTATTTGCAGAACTTTCTTGATGTAGCTCAAAAAAGTATTTTTCCATAATTGTGACATCATTTAAAAGGTAAAGGCAACAGGCCAAGTTCTCGTAAAGGTGGTTTCAAAGACGTCCTCAAACGCCAGCCTTCAGCCACCTACCTACAGCCTCCAGTCCTCCCGCATCTTACTAATGATGCTACCTTTGAGTACTCGACTGAAAGTATTTACTGAGCGCCTGTCTACCTCACGACAGCCTACCTGAAAACATACAGTTTAATAAGGGTCAAGTTTTAAAACATTTTATAGACAGTGCTCCAAAAAACTATGGGAATCAAACGGTACACTTCTGGCCCGGCTTAGGACCATTATGTCTATCCTCACTAAGTTCAATTGGCGCCACATTGGAACCTGAAATTTTTAAAAAGCCATAAGTTTCTTGGCTGTTTTTCTAGTCTGAATCAGTGACCAGAGTTCACAGTCTACCATCACCGGACAAACGAGTTTGCATTTTTCTGTAATAAAATAAATTAACCCTGGTTAAAGCTCACCATTTAATTAAACTACCGCCTATAACCAGAATAACGAGGTTTGCTTGCCACGGGATTATCCTCGTAATAATGATTGCGCATTACGCATTACAGCGACACTCGCATTCGCTCGGATCGATTTGGCCCGCTTTACACTTCCGGTTCACGACAGAATCTGGCGTTAACCGGAAGTTCTCGCTCAAGTGTGAATAAAAATTAAATTACGGAAAGCCTTTGAAGAGAGAATGTAAAAAAGAACCCCTGTAAACGTAAGTGGCCTTCCAAAAAGTGCTGGAAATTAACAGGAAAAAAGTGGGGCAATGATGATATCGAGTGGTATAAGTAAAAAGTTTGAAATGCCCTACGATGCAGTATAGCCTTGAGTTCGTCAACGTTAGGTATATGTATAATTAGGTAGGTATGTTGACACAGTTTTTTTAGATTTTTCTTTGCCTTGGAGCTCAATGATGCGAGATTGAAGTATGTTCTCTAAAAGGGCTCTTAAAATTGAGGTTACTTGGAAATAAAAGTGGCTTGGGGAAAGATCAACAATGCGGTTGAACTGCGGTACATAATCCATAAAAAGTGTTTTCTTTGTAAGAAGTTGGGTTAGAAACGAAATTCCCAGTTTAAGGGGAATGTGAACAGCAAAGAATTTATGGGAAAACTTAAGGGGCTTACAGGGCGCTAAGTTTTGTTTAGGGGTGTCCTTCCCCATAGCCGTGGTTTAATATGCTGTGCATAATTCGGTAAGCTGTGACGGTCTTATAATCAAATACTTTTTCATTACTCATACTCTGAAAGTAGGTCTGAAGTTGCCTGTGGGGCCTAATTGAAAGTAAAACTTTCAGCCCTAGGGAGAATCGCTTTCTACTGACAGCTGTCAAATTATAAAAAAAAACAAGTTCTAATATTTTATTCAACCATGTTCCAACTTTCTAAAGTCTTTCTAACTGCAAGGAGGTCGTTGAACCAAATCCAACTTTTTATTCAGCAAGTAGGTTGGAAACCCATTACAACGGTAAGAAGTTTAAAAAGTCTAATTAGAGCGCGATGTAAAATTTAAATTTAAATAACATAAAGATTATTAAATAAATAATATATCTTCTAAATTACTTGATTAATATATAGCTTCAACTATTTATTTAAAATAACATACATTTGAGCAAACAATTTACCATTTCTTAAATAATGAGAATGAAAATAATGGCTGAATAATGCTGGCGAGCCGAAGCCGAAGGCCCGCCAGAGAAAAAGAAAAAAAAACCGGGAAGGCGGCAATTCAATCTTCATTTTCACTAATTTTTCTTTCATGTTTTTATTTTTACTTTCCTTGTATTCGTAATGAAAAGCACAGTGTTTACCTCGGGTGAAAGTCTTTTTAACCGACTTCCAATCAAAAAGGAGGAGGTTCTCAATTCGGTTGTATGTTTTTTTTTTTTTTTTTTTTTTTTTTTTTTGTTTTTTTTTTTAATGTTTGTTACCGCATAACTTCGTCATTTGTGAGCCGATTTGAAAAATTATTTTTTTATCTGAAAGGTACTGCTTCCAGATTGGTCCCATTTTAATTTTATTAAAATCGGTGTTGCCATTTTTTTTTTAATAATTTTTTTAATGTTTGTAACTGCATGCCTCCGTCATTTATGAACCGATTTAGAAAATTTTTTTTTTATTTTGAAGGTTATTCTTACGTCCAGATTGTCCCAAACAAATTTGATTAAAATTGGTTTAGCCGTTTGACAATGAAGTCGGTTTCTCAAGTTTTTTTAAACTTAAATTATAAGTCCCTCAAGCTCCATTGGTGCCCTCGCTACGCTCTGGCGCCAAACCCGTCTCGGGACTCAAAAAACCTGACTTTCAACACTCAGGTAACAATGTACTATTTGTTACGAACAACGGAGTATTTACTATGATTACATTTTGTGAGTTTTGACTTCCAATGTCCAAACCTAATCGCATCTGTCAGTTTTGACATAATTCTTAGCCCCGATTGCAATAAATAACGAATTTAAACAAATCCTATTTTTGACAAGGAAGTATGGCAACACATAGAAAGTAGTCGAAAAATTATGGGGTGTGATACACGAACAGTATCCGTGTACAATTATTTATTAGTATTGAACTTTTGATTGCAACATAATAACATAATCTCCCTTCTGACCTATGCTTTCTTTGACCGTTTGAGAACACTAATACTCTGAACATTAAATTTCGTCAATCAATGCCACTCTTCTTCTTCTTATCGTGTCACTGATTCTTTCGAACCAAGTGTGGTGAAAGGATTTTAAGTGCGCCTCGAAGAGGCTCCTTTCGTGCACTTGACACATATTTTCGAACTTTTTAGGTTCTACGATATGCCGGTTTCCTCACGATGTTTTCCTTCACCGTTTGAGAGCACTGGCATAGTGTACATAAATTTTTGGGCAGAAAAACTCATTGGTACACGACTGGATTCGAACCCACGACCTTAGGATCGGAAGGCGGGACCGCTACCACTAGGCCACCAGCGCTCTTAGAGCACTGGCATAGTGAACATAAATTTTTGGGCAGAAAAACTCATTGATCAATGCCACTAATTAATTTTGACAAATCGAACGCTAATGTGCAGTGGTGGGTACCAACTAGTATTGACAAGCAATTAACACGCCGTGATGACGACATGCGGTAACGTCTGTTGTGGTTATTGCGCCTATAGCACAAGTTTTTGAAGTAATCAAGTTTCTGTCGATCAAGATGAAGGATTGAGGCTACGCCAGACTCGACAACGAGTCGACAAGGCCTAGATCTGATGCAAGAATACTGAAAATCTTATTTTGACCAAGCGATAAAGGGAATCTGTTTTAGTAAATTCTGCAGCAAAACCTTGGGACATAAATTTTTGTCGTGCTTTGGAAGTCAAATGCCGACAATCTATTCACACAGAAATCAGCACAAAATATCCTTTCATTTTAGTACAAAAAAGCATTCTGTAGGCAAAAATAAGATAACCTCAGCTGCTATACAAAAGCCATTAGAACTATGCAAAGTTTTGATAAAAGTGCACCTTCTAAGTTTGAAGAAATGTTGTGATGTTTCTTTGTACTATAAAACAACTTGCCACTGTGTACGCCACAGTTTAAGAAGTCAAAATGCATTTATTTAGTAAAATATTATGTTAGGCATATTTTAAAGGCAAAAAAGTCGTAAATACTACATTATACCAAACTCTAGGTAACGAATATCTAATAAAATATTCAACTTTCGCCATCTAAATTATCATCAATTTCTGAGATACCGTTCAGTTAATACTTATTAAAATATATTGAGATGTATGCGAATACGTAATACAGGCTGATTTCTCCAGGGAGCAGAAAACCAGTCGCGGACCGATCCTGTGACGATCCACCTTTATTGAAAGAAAATATTGGTGGAAAAATATTATAGTAGCGGAATAACAAATGGAAGTATTTGTTTGAGTATTGGGAGACTATCAAATATAGATTACGGTACATATTAGTGTGACAATAGTGAACCCAATTGGGACTCGCTGCTCTTAAAGAGACTGGAACTAGAATCTATAAGAATTATTGCACATAAATATCTGAGCAAGTCCTGAAGGCGGGTGACGAGTGGCGGGACTCATTTCCTGTGTCTAAGGCTGCGTCGGAGAGGCATGATTGGCTTTAGTGATGCAATTTCCTACTGATGTTTGATGGATTCATAAATAAACAGGCTTGAATCATAAAAAATATAAATACTTTTCACTCGAAAGTTTTAATGAAAACATGACTGAGCGTAAACATTTGATGATATTCAATAGGGGCTCACAGCGAATTGTTTGAACAAGCTTTAACAACAACAGGTAGGTATTTATAGAAGTAGCAGTATCTCTCTGATTTCCAGAGTAAAATAATAAATATTGTTGAAGGTATGTGTGTATTAATTGTTTGTTAAAACGCTTTAATTTCGGCTGAAATTTTCTTAAATTACGATTTCATGAATCCGACCCAACCTGCCCTTTCTGGGTATCATAAAACGGTATGGGTTTTTTGAGGGATTCAACTTATTAAACAAACGTATTTCAGGCGTTTTTGAACTCTTCTGTCAATAAAAATAACTGGTAAATGTACTTATTTACTGATATATTTGAGGTATTATATTATTATTTATTATATTTAAGGTTTAGTTTTAATTAGTTTAAGTTTTTTTAATTTTATGATTTTTTTGTTATGTATGTTATACCTAGTTCAATAAAATAATCTACTGATTTTGCATTTCAGTATGCTGAAATATACTTTTCGTCAAAAAATGTATAGGGTTTCAACATTCCCTGCCGTATTACCCCCGACATCTCGTTAAATATCTCACCCCATTATGTGCCTCTTCCCTCGTGTTATTCACCTTTGGCACGCTTTTATGACGGATCGGTATTAATGTCGTCTTTGCAGCATATTTCGGAAAACTTTTTATGGATTAATCATAAAATCCTCGTCGTACTTTCAAATCTGAATAATAATCAAGACCAAAAACCAAACGAGCCAAGATAAGATAAGAATATTAGATCATCATATTGAAATAAGATTTCTAAACATTTTTGGTGAACAATATAAAAAAAAAACATATCTCTGTAGTATGGGTTTTCTACAAACAAAATAAGACTCAATGCATTGCATATTATATACGTTGCTCAGAAATGAAAGACAACTTCTGATACTTCCACCGAACCCCAATACAATATTGATGACGCATCGCCTTTGGTCTGTCAATATCCGTTGCACGCCGGGTTCTATATCCGGGAAATGCAAAGGCATGAAAAATATGACAAACAGGACCGAAAGCTGGCCATTGAGGCACAGTGTCACGTACAGCGTGCACGGGTAAAAGCATCGACTATAAGTCCCATTACCCGCTTTACATGCGAACATCAGGGCCGGATGAGCCCAGTTTGGACGCTAGGGAAGGCTCGGGATATACGTACAGCTCGAATGGTTCACAAACGCAAACGGTTCATGACGTCACGATCCACTGCTGGGCTTGTTGATCGTTGAACTGTACACAGCTATATGAAAACCGCGTTTTGAGAGAGAAAGCAATTGAATCTATCTACAGTCAAGTAACGTACTTATAACAAATGGTTAATATTTTTTCTTGAGATTTTCTCTTCCAGTGGATAAAAGTCTCCAAATATCTGAATCAACGATCGTTTGGTTTTTATATACCTTTACATTTCTGGATGATTCAATGTTTGATTATTTTTTTGACTTTGATTAAACTAAAAATCAACTATTAGAGTCATCATACCAAGCCTCAGCAGTAGCCGGTCCGATCCGCCGAGCCGCCCGTCTGCTCGCAGCCTTGTATCCGGTCGCGCCGAACCGCCCCCGTCGGGTTCAAATATGTACGAAACTACGAACTCTAAATATTCCCTCAATTCCCAAGCGCCAATTACTCGGATCCCGCCACTTTTTTCCGACAAAAGGCAACGAATTCACCCTTAATTCGGTTGGATTTTTCCACGAAAATTAAAGCTTTCGAATAATTCCCTGGAATCGACTGCGGTGAGTTGGTGTCTAGAGTTTACGGTTTAACTGCTGTTTTATTTGAAGGTGATTTCTTAGGATTTGAGTGTTGATGGGGTAATCTTCTAGCAAATTAGAGGCATCGATTTTAGACGTTACGGGCTTGAGCATCTTGTTTTTTTTATGAAAAATTTTCATTATACTTCAGACTTGCTAGAATGAAAATACTCAACTTATCATCATCTTTCTACTCTTATCCCATGCTGCATGGGCTAAGAGCACTACAGCTTATCATCTTCCACTCAACCTCTACGTCATTTCCTATATTTCATTTCAGTGCTCACGCCATTCATCTGAAAGTGAAACAAGATAATTATGAGTTCAAGCCTACTTCATATAAAACCTCGTTTCATATTTTGCGACATTAGTTGCCGCAGTACATTATACAACATTACTATGTACATAAAGAAACATAATTACATTTCTTTAGTATATAAATTTTACCGAATGGTCGATTAGCAAGCAAGGATGTCGTTGATAAATTGAACGGAAGTTAACATGGCGGTTGGCACTGTCGATAAAGCAGACTGAGGATGTCGGTAAAGGAGTAAAAGAAAAGATGGTGTTGAGTTGCTTACCGTGAAATTGATTGTGCGAATTTGTAAAAGATGTATCTAACGTTACTAAGAAAAAATCGGAAGTGTTAGCGAGTAAACTCGGTTGGAGAGATTTGATTTTGTTTTTTCACATTTTGGCTCGTTTTTCCAAATTAATTTTCCATTTTGATTGATCCAAGTGTTGTATTTCTCCTAAGTAAACTGGTAAAACAAAACTAATTGTAGTTTTAGATTTGCGGCTAGTTTTCTGTGCTTGAGGTTAGGTTGGGTACCTACCTTCCTACCTCAAGCATGGATCTTGACTTGCCGATTTACTATGACCTGCCGGCTTCTCCTGTCCCCCCAGATCCTCCGGATCCTTGTCCCGCATCGAACCCTACTGTAGCAGGATTTAAACGCCGCATGGAGGCTGATGCCTCAGTATCCGCTAATAAAAAGTCTATTATGTCTCCTGAATTAGAAGTACCATCTATTCAAATGGTCTACAACCACCCTTCAATTGTTGTTGGTGCAATCCAAGCATACACATCTTTGGACAAAGGACCTTATGTGGTCCACGTTTCTCGTTCAGAGCCAGAACAGTCTGCTGGTACTTCCATCAGACCCATTAAGTTTGGACAGTTCTTAGCCAACCATAAGTTTTCAAACATTTTGACTGACGGTGTCAAACGTGTGGGACGTAACAAAATTTCCGTGGAGTTCGTATCTGCGGAGGATGCTAATAAGTTTATGATTTCTCCGATTCTCACTATGAGTAAGTACGTTGCTACAATCCCTTCTTTTAATGTAACTAGGATGGGACTTGTGAGGCAGGTCCCTACAGACTTGTCTATGGACAATTTTGCTGAGGCTTTGGTTTTACCTCCTAATTGTGGCATTGTCCTTAAAGCCCGCAGGCTAAATAGAAAGAATGTAGAAGAAGGCAAAGTCACTTGGTTGCCCACCCAGACCGTTGTTGTTACCTTCCAGGGTCAATCCTTGCCCAATAAGGTATTTTTATATTACACTGCCCTTCCTGTTGAGCTTTACCAGTACCCTACAATCCAGTGTCACTCGTGTTGCAGGTATGGTCATACAAAAATACAATGCAGGTCTAAGCCTCGGTGTTTCCGCTGCAGCAAAGAACATTCTGGAGAAGAATGTGATGTAACTCAGGATAAAGCCACTTGCTTACATTGCTCTGGTTGGCATTTTGCCACTAGCAAAAGTTGCCCAGAACTAGAAAGACAACGTTCAATCAAATCAGTAATGGCTCAGAATAGTATTTCTTATGAAGAAGCTGCTTCGCAGTTCCCCCGGGTATCTCGTTCCTATGCTGAAGTTGCCAAGGAGTTCGTTTCCAATACTAGTTCTTTTCATTCCTCACAATCCAGTTCTTCTTCTGGATTGTCTCAGTCCCAGCCCACTCGTTCTTACATTAAAAACGTTTATGCCTCTCCTCGCCCAAGAGCTCCATTGGGTAAGTCCTATGATAGGGCTGCTCACCGGGACTTGGTTGCTGACCCACCTTCGGTCATGCTTAATGGTGGTGCTTTAGGTCAACCTGCATTCACAGGCCCTCAAAATGAAAATATGCTTGAAACCCTGCTTACTTTAATCATAAATATCATTCTAATGAACCCTAACCCCCTACCGGACAACGTTGCCTCTAAACTCACTCAATTAGTCTCCTTGTCTAGCCACAATGGATCCAGTGGTCCTCGTTCAGTGGAACTGCCAGAGTGTGCGACCAAAAAAACATGAATTAATCCACTTAATTACCAAATTTCACCCGTCAGTCATTGCCGTCTCGGAGACATGGTTAAAGCCTGGATCCCGTTTTCGGTTATCAGGCTACTCCTGTCTTCGAGACGATAGGGCTGACGGGTATGCTGGATGCGCCTTACTCGTAAGGCGCTCACTTTCTTTTTCCCAGATCTCCCTCCCTTCTCTTCCCTCTGATATCAACGTTGTTGGTGTCAGATCTATGAATATTTCATTTGTATCTGTTTACATTCCCCATCCCAACTCTTCGTTAATTGCTGATTTACTCCTTCTTCTATCTTCCATTCCTTCTCCCATGATTCTCATGGGTGACTTCAACGGCCATAACATGG
This sequence comes from Thera obeliscata, assembly GCA_947578465.1. NCBI lineage: Eukaryota > Metazoa > Arthropoda > Insecta > Lepidoptera > Geometridae > Thera > Thera obeliscata. The sequence goes on from OX387916.1 coordinate 479,446, forward strand.
TGTGGGGGCATAGTCATTCAGATTATTTTGGCTTGTCTCTTTTGGATATTTTTGATGAGTCTAACCTCTGTTTACTAAATGATGGCTCACCCACCCGTAGGGTTCGTCCTTCCCAAAATCCAAAAAGTGCTGTGGATCTCTCGCTTTGCTCGTCTTCTCTCTTTTCTCTTATGTCATGGAAAACTCTTCCACTTTCTTATGGTAGTGATCACTTCCCTATTCTTTTGTCTTTACATCTTTCAAATAATGTCTTGCCATTTAATAACCCCTCTCCTTCTCTAAAATATAGGCTTTCTGGTGCTGACTGGTTGTCTTATTCATCTCTTCTTGATAGTAAACTGGATTCTCTGGGCCTCTCTGTAGCTAATAATCCATTGTCCACCTATGATATTTTTTTGGAATCCATCATCTCATGTGCTGATCAGCACGTTCCTATCAAAAAGCCTACTAAGGATCATAGAGTCTCTACTCCTTGGTGGGACGCTGAGTGCTCTGCTGCGGTCAAAGAACGTAAATTAGCTGAAAAGAATTATTACTCCTCCATGACGGAAGTAAACTTCAATAAATATCAAAAAGCGTCAGCTGTGTTTAGAAGACTTGTTTCTATTAAGAAAAGGCTTGGTTGGACAAATTTTTGTGAAAACCTTTCCCCTTCAACTCCTTCATCTATTGTCTGGAGACAAATAAGACGTTTTAGGGGATCCTGTAACATCGATAATATCTCCGCCAATGATCCCTCATCTTGGCTGGAAGCATTTTCAAATAAACTCGCTCCTCCCTCAGTTCCCTCTTTTTACTGTCTTCCTCAAATTCCTTCTTTTATTCCTTCTCAGAACTGTTTTGATCGTCCCTTCTCCTTCGACGAATTGACTATTGCCCTTGATGGTCTGACAGACTCATCTCCTGGCATTGATGGTATTCCATATTCTTTTATCACCAAATCCTCTGTTAAAGCTAAGAAAACATTCTTAATGCTTATTAATTCATTTTTCGACTATGGTGTTATCCCAGAACAATGGAAAACCCAGATAGTAATTCCTATTCTAAAGCCTGGGAAAGATCCCTCAGATCCAAATAGCCGAAGGCCAATTGCGCTTTCATCTGTTATGGCTAAGATAATGGAACATTTAATAAAACACCGACTAGAGTGGTTGGTTGAAAATGGATCCTTGCTTGCTAAATCCCAATTTGGGTTTAGAAAGGGCATGGGTACCATTGACAACCTCAGCTTGTTAATATCCGATATTTACATAGCATATAAAGAAAAAAAATCCTTAGTTGGAGTTTTTCTTGATATAGCCTCGGCTTATGATAGCGTATTGCTTTCGGTTCTTAGGAATAAACTTATTCAGCTGAGAATTCCTGAGAAGTTGGTTCGTTTCATTTGCAATTTATTAATGGAAAGATCTGTTGTTGTTAAGTCAGGTCAAGGTTTCCTCTCTCCTAGGACAGTCTGGAGAGGCTTACCCCAGGGTTCCGTATTAAGTCCATTGCTTTACAGTTTATATACCTATGATTTAGAACAATCTGTGAATTCTTTCTGTGGGGTTCTACAATACGCTGACGATATAGCCCTATATCTTTCGTTTAACTCTTCTGATGAAGCAAGCAACCGGCTTAACTCTGCTTTATCTTACCTTGAAAACTGGTTGTTAGTCCATGGTTTATCTCTTTCCGCCTCCAAAAGTTCTGTAGTAGTTTTCACTAAGAAAAGAATTACCCCTTCCATTCAACTTTATATTGATCAGGAAGTTGTTCCTCAGTCTAACTTCGTTAAGTTCTTAGGGATAATCCTCGACTCCAGAATGACAGGCATCCAACATTTTGAGTATATAATTAAGAAATGTGAGAAAAACATGAATATCCTCCGTTCACTCGCTGGTGTTTGGTGGGGATCTCATCCCTACTCTCAAAAATTGTTGTATAATGCAATAATCAGAAGTCACTTTGACTATGGTGGTTTTCTTCTTAATTTATGTAATAAAAGTGGTTTATTAAAATTAGACCAAATTCAGTCAAAAAGCTTGCGCATAATCCTTGGAGCAATGAAATCATCTCCCATTAATGCTATGCAAGTTGAGTGTAATGACCCGCCTCTTAGGTTACGTAGTCAGTTTCTTTCCGATAGGTTTTTTTATAAAATAATTCAAAATTCTAATCATCCGCTCCTCCCTAAACTTCATAGTCTACGTGACTTGTTCGACTCAAGTTTCCCTGATAAGTATCCTTGTCTTCTTCATAGTTTTTTAAAATATACTCAACTTCCAAACCCTGTCGTTCAGTATCCTTCTCATCCTCTTTATTTAACTGCCTATGAAGCTTTGGTTTATCATCCTAACATCCTTCTATACTTTGGTATTGACAAGGACTCTAGGGATGCCCGTGGTTTATTCCTTGAACAAGTTAATTCGAAGTACAGTGGTTGGTACACAATTTTTACCGATGCGTCTAAATTATCTTCAGACAGTGTCGTTGGCGCAGCAGTATGGCTTCCTTTTACTAACATTTCTTTGAGTTTTAAACTTCCTCCTTCTGCTTCAGTGTTTACTGGTGAAGCTCTTGCCCTACTTGAAGCTATAAAATTTGTTAAGTCTCATAAATTGAATAATTCTATTATCTTTTCTGATTCTCAAAGCTGTCTACAATCGATTATATCTAACCCTTTTCGCTCCGTATCCCGGTTTCCCTCAATCCTCCAAATTAAAGAGATTCTTTATGAGTGCCATTGTCTTAACATTAACGTTGTTATTGCTTGGATTCCAGGACATGCTGGAATTCCCGGTAATGAGTCTGCGGATTCTTTCGCAAAGTTAGCTGCTCAGATTGGCTCTAGCGAGCACTACAAAACGTTTTGTCACGACCTTTGCCTTCTTCCCAAATTTTATCTTCAAGAGAGTTGGACTAATGTTTGGAGTACCTCTAAAGTCGCAAAAGGCAAACATTATGCAGATATACAGCCAGATATTCCTCACTGTCCTTGGTTTTTTAAGTTCCGCAAAGCAAGTAAAGTTACCACCTCTACAATTTGTCGTCTTAGGCTAGGCCATGCGTGTACTCCTGTATTTTTAGCCAAAATAAGGATTAGGGATCACTCAATGTGTGAGTGTGGTCTGGACGAAGGAAACGTGGACCACATATTTTTCAGCTGTCCAAAACTTCCCCGCTCCCTTTACGATATTCTTCCCGCTATGATTCCCCGTCCTACTTCCTTTAAATGTATTTTATCTTTCATCTTTTCCCCTCCTATTAACTTTATTTTATGTAAATTTATTGCTGTAAATAAAATAAAACTGTAAATATTTATGTAGGTACCTACCTATGTATTATATTTATCAATGTAGTTTTTTGCCAGTTAAATGTTATAAATAGTTATTTGTGGTTTAGTAAGATTTGTTTGGAGAAATCATTTTGGTTTATATTTTCTAATTTATGTTCGATTTTCTGTAACATAATACCGGCCATGTTCTTATTACTCTACTCCATCTTAAGTTTATGACACTAGCATGAAACGGACACTGGCAGAATTGTGGCATAAAGTCGCAGTAGCCAAAAAAGAAGAAGTGAAGTGAAGAAAAAATCGGCATACTGTTGAATAATAAACTTTAAATATCATTCTTTGTTACACCAAAATTAAATTTTTGTACCTACTTACGTAGCTGTTATTTAAATGATTCTTTAAATAAAAAAATCTTTGTTGCAGAGCAACACATTATCGTTTATTTTCAAGCCTTAGATGATAAACATTTTATACTATACAAAGTATGTTTAGTAAAGGTAGTTGTTTGTTGCAGACACGTGCTGGAGAACGGCACGCTGGTGTTCCCTCCGTTCGGCGCGGCGCAGTACCGGCAGGACGTGCATGCCGCGGTGTACCGCTGCCGCGCGCACAACGCGCTCGGCGCCGTCGTCTCCAGAGACATGCGCGTGCAGGCCGGTCAGTACCTTTTACCTTAGTCAACTTATTTTGACGTGACAACGTCTTATAATTCGATGGAGCCGTGGCACGAAAAAACATGACTCATGCATTACCTCGCTCTGAGGCGTTGCATCGAAGGCTTGAAGTGCAAGCGAGAGCACGGAACGAGCGACAAAGAGGCACAATCGGCCTCCGCGTTCGGCAGCGTTTGACATCTGTCTCTCTCCTACTTGAGTGAGCGATGCGTCCGCGTGGACAACTATATGACGTTGTCACGTTCAACTATCGTCAGTAAACCGACTTTACAGACACCCGATTTTTTGTAAATACATAGAATACCGTAATTATTATAACACCCAGACAGAGAGCAAACATCTACGTTCTTATTATTGACAATAGATAGATCCAAAGCCCTGTTTTTTTAATTCTAAATGCTGATGGAACGAGCATAAATGACCCACCTGTAAGTGGTAACCATCGCCTGTAACAGAATATTGCCTTATAGGTCACGTCAGGAACGTGCCCTATAATGCACTGTCCTGCGTCAATCAACATTAAAGCATACAGACGTTCAGCCTCATGTGCCAGTGATTTCACCGGCACCCACACCCTTCAAACCGATAACTGTAGACGTAGGTACTGTTGAAATATTATTAAAACTATTTGTGAATTCCTAATAACATGTGTAGGTATTCACTTTTTTTAACCCCGACCAACTAAGTTATTTGTACAATATTCCTCAGAACACCAATACTAACAGAAAATGCCGACGATTTATCTAAGTTAGTAACATTTATCTCCATAAAGGTAAAAAAACCCGGAACACTAATTACCTGCCTTCCTGTTGCGGTAAGTGGCAACATTAGCAAATAAATAACATTATGTTCCACCCTCTCCCTCTTTCAACCATTTGCTGTTCACCAGAGATAATAATTTAGAATTTATTGATCATAATATTTTGCAACTCGATGCTAAAGAAAATGGCGAAAGGGTACTCTTATTACGTAACTCGGTTTGCGTTGAACGTAAATAGTCAATCACTACCTGTGACGTTTATAAGCAATGGCTGGCAATTTATACTTGTCGTAGATATAAACCAAGTTACATAACAAAAACACAATAACATTATAAACGAAAGGCACCAAAAAAATCTAGTTCAGCAAATTAAAACTACCCAGAGCAATTTCTGAGAACAATATAAAAACGTTTGGAAAGCCAAATAAAAACATTTAAAAGGGAACGAAATGTAGAAGCCAAGACTATTCCAAGAAAAACGTAAGGTTATAATTTTCATGATTTGTAAAAACATAGATTAAAGATATTTCAAGTAATTTTTGTGATTTACTGAATGCCTTTTGAAATAAGAACCAACTCGTTTTGTGACAAAAAGCTAATCGAATCAAAGCTAACAAGCAATCGAAGCACAGTTTCGTTCGGAAGCGCGAGGAATCGATTAAGATAAGCTGAGCCTCGATCCATCAGTGCACTCGCTGGAGCTGCCTTTTGTGAGCCCGACACGGAATATAAAGCCGTGTGCACACGACTTAACATTATAACCTAACACCAGAACTATTTTGGAAGGACAAATTCAAAAATTTTCGGCAATTTTTTATAATCCGCACTTGATGTGCGGGCTGGTTTTTCCGCAAGTAGGCCGCTGGCGGGCTATTTTTGCGTGACCCTTGACACGTGTTGCTTGAACTTTTTTAAGTTCTACGACACGCCGGTTTCCTTACGATGTTTTCCTTCACCGTTTGAGAGCACTGGCATAGTGCACATACATTTATTGACAGAAAAACTCATTGCTACAGGACTGGATTTGAACCCACGACCTTCGGATCGGAAGGCGGGGCCGCTACCACTAGACCACCAGTGCTCTCTTTTGTAAGGACACAAGAATTTATTTGTATCCAATCATGATGAAACTTGTAATAATTATATTTTTGTTATAACCCGGTATTTTATAGATACGTAGCACACGAGCAAAGCCGCAAGCCAAAACTAGTCGATAGCATATCACGACGTTTGAAGGAGAATAGCTTCGGACAAGTTTATAGTTATTAGTTTGGGTAATGAAGTAGAGCACAAGTTAGTTCGGATGACGTAGTTTGGCAACTCCACACTTGTGACTGAGTTCACTTCAATACGAGCACTTATTGCTATGTGGGTTGGGTTGTGACCCAAGACGGTAATCCGGGGCTTAGGAGTAGTACAGTCAGCGGTACAAGTGGCTTACTTCGGATCTAGCCACAGTTTTTCATCGAAATTACGCAAGTTTTTGACACCGATAATGTCCCTTTTTCACATTTATCTGTTTTTGACGTGACAACGTCTTATAGTTCGATGGAGCCGGCTGCATGCACGAAAAAACATGACTCATGCAGCGTTACCTCGCTCTGAGGCGTTCCATTTAAGGCTTGAAGTGCAAGCGAGAGCGCGGAACGAGCGACAAAGAGGCACAATCGGCTTTGGCGTTCGGCAGCGTTCGACATCAGTCTCTCTCCTACTTGAGTGAGTGATGCGTCTGCGTGGACAGCTGTATGACGTTGTCACGTTCAACTATCGTCAGTAAACCGACCTTAAGGTGATATCAGACGGTTCACTCGAATGATTGTTCACTCGAGTGAATGCTTCATTTTTTTTTCATTCTATGTTCACACGGCTTAGATGAAACGATACAGAAATGAACATTCATTGTTCTTTCTTTTAAATATGTCATCGAATGAAGTCGTACGTCTTGGAATTAACTTCGTCGACAACGTGATGTCCGTCGGCTACAGGACTCGAAACAAAATGGCCGAATCCGAATGAACGTTCTCTCAGTGTTCAGACCGTTCATTTCTCGTTCACTCGGAGTGGGAATGAAAGATGCCGGATGCCAATATCCAACACTGTTGGATCGGTTCACTAATGAATTCATTCGGCACTCGTGTTTCATTTTTTGTTCAGACATTTCATTTCGAGTGAAATGTACCGAATGAAAGGTGAAAATGAACAAAAAATGAACCGTCTGATATCACCTTTACAGACAACCGATTTTTTAACTAGCACCATGTTTGTTAAACAATATTATGATTATCATTCAATACTGATAAAAGTATTACATCACCAGTAGTGGTGGTAAAACTTATCAGGTATCTGTGAGTGTGTACTGTGTTTAAGTACCTACTGTTCCACTTATCAAACTATAAATAATTTCATTTTACTTCAGCCAAGGTTGATTGGGTTTTCATAATTACTAATCTAATAATCTTTAATATCAAATACCAAAGAACCTTTGAGAGCTTCAAGATGAAATAAGGAAGCAAAATATGTAATAATAAAATATCTAATAACGGCGTCTTTGTATTATTATAATAGTTTATTAATAAATATGCCTCGACGGGACTCTAATTAAATAGTGAAAAAGCTGCTTTTTAGCGCGAGTTGCTAATAGGGAGGGGTGCTTATTAAAACTAGACAGGGGTGGCTATCGAGTTATAATACAATGCACATTGTGTATGAATATTTTATGAAGGTGCTTGGATTTGCACGGAATTGATTGAAATAAAGCTTAGAATGAAATCTTTACGTAACCATGAATATAGAGAAGACTATATCCTGATAAACAGCAGACACGAAGGAACGCTCCAAAGAGGGAAAGCACCTGGAATATTGATATTAGCAATTACTGCCACCACACGAGCTAACATGGACGGCACCTAGTTACTTACATATACAATGATAGTACAAATACACTTAGGTCATACAATGTTCAGAGCGAAATTAATTCAGGAATCTTTGCTGTTCGCTACGCATAGCGTAGATGACTACGTCATAGCTGTGTGCTACGAACATATTGTAGATGCCTACGCCGTAGCACTTGTGAGAGCACTGGTGGAAAATGAACAAATAAATTAATGTCTATTTCTATGTCTATGTCTATGGTGGCCTAGTAGTAATGGGCTCGCCTTCCGACCCTAATGCCGTGGGTTCATACCCAGTCTTGTACCAATGAGTTTTTTACCATGCCAGTACTCTCAAACAGTGAAGGACAGTATCATGAGAAAACCGGTATGTCGTAGAACCTAAAAAAAATTAAAAACATGTTTCAAGTGCACAAAATGAGCCTTTTTAAGGCGCACTTAAAATAATTTGCTATAAACCAAGACCAACTCGTGTATCCAGACAGCTCTATACCACTAATAAAACCAGCAGGTAGCTAATAAGCCGTTGTTTCACATCAAACTACGCTGCTAGGTGCTGCAGCGTATAGTTGAGTAAATTGCATCGCACAGATTAAACCTTTGAACATTATTCACCATCTATTTCATCGTTATCAGCCTGACGAAGTTTGCTAAAGAACTTACTCACCTCTCTTAAATATAATTATGTAAAAACGATTGCGATCGTTCTACTAAAAGTTGTGTAGTGTAGGTAAATGAAATAATAAAATATATGCAACTGAAAAACGCAATAAAGCAATAAGAAGTAATCAAATTTCACCAGACGAAGTGAAAAAAATTGAATTATTTATTCCAAAGAAAAAAAAAACAGAAAATGATGTCAGAAACGAGGAACCCCTTAATACCATTATCGAGCTCATTCACTTTTCCCTTCAATCCACTTTGGGCCGGATTCCGTAGCCTTTACAATTTGTATAAGTGGGCGTTGTCCATGGTCATTGAGACATTGTATGCCGTGAGCAAGTGTCTGTGGTGCCAGCTTTATCATCAACATCATCAGCCTGAAGTAGTCCACTGCTGGTGCTAAGCATCCTCCATACCTACATCTTCTACAAGAATGATTAGAGTCTTCAACATCCACAGGCTTCTTTGCTTCGTCTTCGCGATCACTATTATATAGACCAGAAGAAGCAACAAAAATGTTTAACCGATTTAAATAAAAAAAGAGCAGGTTCTCAATTTGGTTGTTTTTAAATAATATTTTAATGGTTGTCACATTGCCTTAGTAATTTATGAACCAACAAATTTAGCCATAGAAATTTTATCAAAATGGATTCAGCAGTTTGGCATGAAGCCATGAAGTCGAGTTTTCAGGTTTTTCTAAACGTATACTATATCATACAGTAAACCGCAGTTGCAGTACCAATCAAGTGCAATTTAATTTAAGAGTCAAACAGCATCTAAAACTTACCACTGCTCGTTACTGGCGCATAGTAGCTATATAAAAAGCCACGCTATTTTTTTACCTGTTAAGAGCACGCATTAACTTCGTGTTATCAGGTGTTTTTACGACTTCTAATGGCAAAGTAAACAGGCACTTACGTTATTATAGATAATTCAAATAGCGGCCGGGTCTACTTTGACCCGTCGCTCTATTATTATATTTCCAAGACGAATAGTTCTTGGAACTTGGGTTTTCATCTTAGCTTAGTTGATCTTATCAACGGGAAGGGATAGTAACTCTTGACAAATTGTATTGTTATTTAGAGTATCAGAGAAACAAAACTGTTTTGTAAGTCGCAAACATCAGGCAGCGAAGCCTTAAAACGACGTCAATCAACTCCCGCCTCCGCGTTATTTGAGACGACGCTCGGATGAGGACTAAACGAAGGTAATAAGGGAAAATTCTCCTTTAAAGGTACGGTTTGGTCGAAGCGACATGACGTCACAATTGGTTTATTTCTTTGGTTGGTACAACGCATTATCCCGCTCAGTACCCCGAGTCTGAGTTTCATGTAATGTTTTGTGCATAAAACCCTAGTGGTTGCACTTTAACGCAACATGACGCGCACACCCAAAAATAAAGAAGAAAACAATGTAAAAATAAGTATTTTAAAAATAAACACGCTTTGCAATAACACATTTTTCCTTGATTTTCTAAAAACGTCGCCAGTCGAATAACACGAAAAGCACCCTAGCTCTTAAATATTCATAGATATAAAACATTTCTCCGCCAGCGACTACTGTTTTTATGAAGCTTTCAGCGTCAGAGCCTGAATAAAAGTTTTGGTTGTGCTCATTACAAACATTTTAAGGGACACTCAGATGTTTTATGAATTTGAAATAACTTTTAAAACTTTGATAAGTATTTGTAAGCTTTAGAGTAACGAATATGAACTGAAAAACGCTTTGTCCCTTTCTATCCGATGGATTAGATGTTATGAAGGTCATCACGACACCACACATCATAGCAAATTAATGGCTTCGCATTACAATCTGATTGTTGCTAATTATTGATTTGAAATCGTTTATTTTTAAAATATAAAGGCATCAAAACAAAGATAGGCACGAGCCATCAGAAAAAAAACGCTATTACATTTAAAGCTTCCATTTCCGTTCATTTAGATTTTGTAAATGCATAAAAATACACATATCTTTTTGAAACTCAAAGCTCCATGAAACCAGAACCAATTCCCAAACTCGGCATCAAGGCGACCCGCGACTCCTAATGGACAGACAAACCGCCCCCCGCCGGCACTACACGTCATACGCCACGTTATCTTGCCGCTATAAATAGTGTATTAAACGAGAAATGTTGCATTTTGTAGTGTTTTGCGAAACGAACCCGCTGTGTGTGACGTTCTAGCTTTTAGGCATAGCTCGTTTGTAGATCTGCAAAAAGATAGCGTGTTAGCAAAAGATCCAATGTTAGCAGTTCTTTGTAAATTATAAGAACATTCTTTAATGCACAAAAAACAAGCACACAGGCTAAAAAAATGTCCGAAATGTGCAAAGCGCCTAGTAAACATGTATCTACTAGGTATGTACTGTTGTGGTACAATTTCATAGTGGAACTTCGTTAGCCAGCACCGGCACGACAGCGCATCACTATAGCACGTACTTCGTGATTACATCACAGACTAGGTACACTTAGCGTCAAAAGTAGGAAGCTAAGCAAAGCTTAAGGCCTTGGCCACACTAGACGGAAATTCCGTCGCCGAACTTCCGCGGCGGAACGCCAATACATGTTATTGCATAGAAAATACAAATATCGGGCACACTACGCGGAAGATCGGTCGTTCCGTCGCGGACGATAGCGGACTGCTCACTCGTTCACGTCTGCTCGGTCGTCCGCGCACCGATCTTCCGTCAGCGTAAGATCAGGAACGTCGCATTACAGGTATTTGTATGCGACGCGCCACATTCAGCGGATAACTCGCTATCACTTCTATCGGATCCATCACGAATTACGACCACCGTAGGCAGCCGACTGATGATCTGCCACTGAAATACAGTGTGGCTGGTATCGCATAGAACGGATTGACCGCCGCGGAAGTTCGGCGACGGAATTTCCGTCTAGTGTGCCCAAGGCCTTAGAGTCATTTCATGGGAGAAAATAATTTATTAAAAGTACCTGCTACGTAGTGCATATAAATCTTATTTTAATACTCGTTAGTATCACCGTAGTTTCTAAAATGTAACATAAGTTCTAAATTACTTTCAAAAATAAATTGATATAATTATACATACCTTAGGAAAGGGGAAAGTGACGATAAATCATTTGAAAAATAAATTCACACTCTTCCTTATAAACGAATAATGAAGTAGCTTTCAGTGCTGATTGTACTAAAGACAACGTTGTTGTCTACCACAAGGTGGATCGAAAACACCAGGCTTCCACGGCACTGCGGTATGAGCGACGAGCTCGCAGCTCACCCAAGCACAACGTTCCTTGATCGATTCACCTCAATTGCTATAAAGCTATGCATAAAAAGCTTCTTTTATTACACTGACTATAACCTAATTTTGAGCGAGGAAAAACTAATTAGGTACTGCAGTTTACATTATTTTGTTGAAATATTAATTTTGCGCGCCACAGTTTAAAAGGCACATTTTTATGAAATTTATGATTTTTTACATAAATGATTTGCTAGAAGCCCTATGTTCAAGCTTGTAAGATTACAGTATTACAGTAGTACAGCACTTCAGTTCCTATTTTCTTTTTATTTATTAATTTCTTCTTATTTCCTAGGGTCTTCATGTTCCATTGAGTTCAATGATGTGTGGTCAACGTGTTGGCCTTTTTAGTAGTGACTACGCATGTCATTTATTTGCTACTCAATTTTATTTCATCATTGTTGAAATTGTGGAAGCAAAAACTCTCACTTCCGTTATTTTTCGAGTCTTCTTCTTATCGTGTCACTGATTCTTTCGAACCAAGTGTGGTGAAAGGATTTTAAGTGCGCTTCAAAGAGGCTCCTTTCGTGCACTTGACACATACTTTTTAGGTTCTACGATATGCCGGTTTCCTCACGATGTTTTCCTTCACCGTTTGAGAGCACTGGCATAGTGTACATAATTTTTGGGCAGAAATACTCATTGGTACCCGACTGAAATTGAACCCACGACCTTCGAATCGGAAGGCGAGGCCGCTACCACTAGGCCACCAGCGCTCTATTTTCCGAGTGTCTCGAAATAAATAAATAATCACAACACCAGGACCGATTTCGTACCTCCGTAGCACAAAGGTTAGAACTACAAGCCTCGCAGATTTTCATACCAAGTTTAGGAACTTATTGATGCTCCCCTTGAGATCAACAAAAGCCGTGACTTCTCTTTTCGCTAAAATACCTATAGGTACATACTATGGGTACTTATACCGATCTCAAAAACTTTCCTCCCGGGAACTTTAGCGGCACGCACTTGACAAGTTTACAGTTAGTTTGACCTCTTGGGTTTTTTGTCTCTAGTAGGTAGGTACTACTTTAGCTATATAAAGGCGTACTAATAGTATTTTTTTTTGGTAAAGTTGTATCGCTACTTATGTTGTTGACTGTCCAGATTAAAAAAAATAATATTTTGAGTTCGTTTAAAGCCGTCCAGAATGATACTGCGCTATAAAACTGATATTTATTACAAAAATAAATGAGATGTCTCTATCTAAATCCATTATCATCGCGCGCAATTCAATACCTACTTCAATAGAATCTTCTCTGGCTTCTTATTAAATTATAGATGAAACAGATATTTGTCTTGTTTGTTTCTATTCAAGATATCAAATGATTTGAGATCACGTTATACCAGACATGACTAAAGGGCTTGTTTCACCGTCTCGAAGTAACGCTTTAAGATAGATGATAATAGTACATTATAAACCAAGGGGATAAGGCTCTCTAATAGTATGAGGTGTCTAAAAGGATAGATAGATAGAAAATACTTTATTGTACACCACATCAAATTTACAAAGGAATACCGAAAAACATCAAAGTGGAATACAATGAGCGGTCTTATCACTTAAAGCGATCTCTTCCAGACGATCTTGGGATGGACTGGACTCGAAAAGAACGATAGAGGACGATGGTGTAGAAAAAAATCAACAAGCATAATGTACACACAATTACATAATATAATACTAATACATAATAATAAAAGGCGCAATATTGAATCCAGATATATTAAAGCGAAGGATTCACGAATCATAATTTCCAGCTAAGAGTCCTGAATGCAGCGAGGTATTGAAAATGTATTAAGTGTTTGGTTTATCTAAAACAATTTTTCATAGCGTTTTATTGAACCACTACACTGTCAAATCAACAAATATTTGATGACCAAGTTAGCTGTTAGAATACTGCATTATATTCACATTGTCAGATAACGAAGAGTCTTCATTCAATTTCAGAGTTTCTGAATAAAATATGAAGCTTAATATATTAAGGTTATATGGCTTTTAAAATTGAGTGTATTAATAACATTGATGATGGGTAAAAACCACGCTTTCACTATACATTATTCAGGAATAGTAAATGGTACGGCATAATATATGACGCGGCGTCAATGTACAAGTTTTAATCAACATTGGAATAACTCAATAACCATCCGTATAACACTTATTAATATTAAAATAGAGTTCGATAATTTGTGGTATTATGCCCCAGCCACAGTTAATTAATATGTTTAAATTTGAGCTTTTAACAATACACTACGATATTACACTGGAAAAAAGCTACGGGTGACCCCATAGCTCAATTGGTAAAAGCTCCCTGCTGTGTTGAGAGTTGTTTGTAGGTAGTGTGTTTGATTCCCGCTTAGAACCAACGCTGGTTTTATCCAACCACTGCGCTGTAAAACTGTGAAAGTGTCAATTTTAATTAATTAAAAACGTACCAAGTCACTTTCCTCTCACAAACGAAGCCTTCGTTAGAAGTAAAAGTTGAGAGTTGTTTGTCTAATTAGTGAATTTATTTTACACCGTCTCTCAATTATATAAAACCTTCATTTTGTATTCTTTACGAAATTGAGAAAAAATGAGAATTGTGTCAGTGAGCGATCATACAATACTTGTTTTTCTACGGGTACTGAACCTGCACTTCTTGCTTCTCGTTTGGGTAGTCAACGGGTCTACTAACGCCACAGATTTAGCCGTTGACAATTTTTTAGAGCCGATAGTTTGTCCCAAACTCAATGCACAAAATGAACGGTCGTTGCTGTGACCCTAAGGGCAAGGCGGAAAACATACGATTTTCGCCTCCCCCCAGTCAGCTGGATATTGTCACTAATTTCGGGCGTGTGAGGTATTTAAAATATGTCCATAATTGATAAGAAAAGTAGCTTGTTTTCTAACATTGTTATTTTAGAGAAAAGCTTTGGATTAAGATATTGTTATTAAAGTAATACCTACAATTTGGTTGAAGCCACGTACAGGTTAGCCACAATAATTATTACGCCCAGTATTTACCCGGGCATTGCAATTAATTATTGTAGGCTGAAGATTGCAATTAGTTGTATTTGGAGTGATAATTTTGATGTTCGCTATGTCAATAACAATAATTCCTGCATTCCTATAACACAATAAGTAGTAGAAAAATGTCAAAAATGTTATATTTTCCTTTAGTACTTAGTTTGTAATATCATCTTATCTTTCTTTTTTTTTTTCATTTCTTTTTTAATAGTGTGTATATGTGCTGAAGCAGCAAATAAATTAATGTCCATGTCTATGTCTAGAATGCCATAGTTGAAGTCAACAATTGAGATTGAATTAAATAATTCACTTGCATTCAGCAAACATGAATGCCGAAGACTCTCAATAACTTCTTGAAAATAGTGATGTAATCCTTTATTATGACATCATCGAGGGAAAACAAAACCTTTAAACCGAGGCTTGTTTTTTCGACGTGATAACGTCTTATACTTCAATGGAGCCGACTGCACGCACGAAAAAACATGACTCATGCGGCGTTACCTCGCTCTGAGGCGTTCCATTTAAGGCTTGAAGTGCAAGCGAGAGCGCGGAGCGAGCGACAAAGAGGCCCAATCGCGGTAGCGTTTGACATCTGTCTCTCCTACTTGAGTGAGCGATGCGTCCGCGTGGACGCATCGCTCACTCAAAGTCAAGGTATGACGTTGTCACATTCAACTATCGACAGTAAACCGACTTTACAGACAACAGATTTTTTTGTTTGAGGCATGAAACTCTAAAAAAGTGTACTAAACAATACGCTTCTATAATATCCAGTTAGAAATACCTACCCGCGTGTAAATCATTCCGACAAATTGATTTAGTGTTCGGCGCGGCGGCGGCGTGAGTTACGGCCGACTCGGGTTGCTGTTCTGTTGTGCTGTATCTTGTTACTGCGCTTCAACTTTAGCATATATCTATTATCTAGACTGCACGAAAGGCGCTTCTTTGAGGCGCATTCAAATCCTTTCACCCCACTGGCACTGTTTCGAAGGACAAGACAAGAGAGAGATAATAAGAACTGTAAAAATCATTTACAGATACCCTATTGGAGAAGATTGCGCAAAGTGACAACAGTAGGCCTACCAGTAGCTTTTTTGCTTAGTTTGGAACAAGTAGGCCTCGATATTGCCAAGGCTTTTGATCGGGTCTGGCACAGAGCACTTCTCAGTAAATTACCATCCTACGGCCTTCCCAAGAGCTTATGTAAATGGGTTGCCAGTTTCTTGTCTGGGCGGAGCATAAAAGCTGTTGTCGATGGATCGTGCTCGGATTCAATGCCCATCAACGCTGGTGTCCCACAGGGATCCGTGCTGTCTCCCACGCTGTTTATCATGCAGATCAATGATATGCTGCAAATCAGCGGTCTCCATTGCTATGCGGATGATAGCACGAGTGATACTTTTTACTCTGGCCGTGCAAACAATCCACAGTCTGTGGTCATTGAGAATAGGCGTAAGCTTGTCTCTGACGTTGAGAGTGCCTTGGAGTTAGTCTCCGATTGGGGTACTAAAAACTTGGTCACTTTCAACCCAGCGAAGACTCAAGTTTGCGCTTTCTCATCCAAGAAGGCTCAGTTCACCGAAGCTCCAACTTTTCAGGACATTCCTCTATCCGTCTCGGGTAGTATCGGGATTCTGGGTGTGGAAATATCTAATGAGGTTCAATTTGGGAGTCATCTCGAAGCTAAAGCTGCACTAACCTCCAAGAAACTTGGGGTGCTAAACCGAGCCAAACGGTATTTCACATCAAGACAGCGGCTTTTGCTTTATAAAGCACAAGTCCGTCCGCATGTGGAATACTGTTCCCATCTATGGAACGGGGCACCCAAGTACCAGCTACAAAGATTTGACTCCCTACAGAGAAGAGCCGTTAGAATCATTGAAGATCCCAAGCTAACCATGACCTTGGAGCCACTCAGCCTACGCCGCGATATAGGTGCTCTGTGCGTGTTTTACTGACTCTTTAATGGAGAGTGTTCTGATGAGCTGTTCAACATCATCCCCGCATCGAGGTTTTACCACCGCTCTTCTCGCCACCGAGACCGAGCTCATCCACACATTATCGATCCCTGGGTTTCTCGCACGGCTCGCTTCTCGAGATCGTTTCTCCCCCATACCCATAAATTGTGGAATGAGCTACCTCCAGAAGTCTTTCCCCTCAGCTATAACATGAATAGGTTTAAGAAAAATGTAAACAAGTTCCTTCAGGGTAGGCAACGCAACGGCAGCACCCCTGGTGTTGTTGGTGTCTATGGGCGACGGTGACCACTTACCATCAGGTGGGCCGTAAGCCCGTTTGTCTATCATTTGCATAAAAAAAAAAAAAAAAAAAAAAGCCTACCATGAGCTCTGTTTGCCTCTGTCTCAAGTTCTGGTTTTGAGTCTGTGTGAGTGTTGACTTAATAAATCCTACGTCAAAACGTCACACACACAGTATAATGCACTGGTGACCACTCACACAGACTCAAAACCAGAACCAGAGACAGAGCCAGACAGAGCTCATGGTAGGCTTACTTGTTCCAAACTAAACAAAAAAGCTTGTGACTATGAGAACCAGATTATGTGATAACTAAGTTATTTTGTTATCTAAAATTTTACAGGCATAAACTATTTGAGGGGTATAAAAACACTGGGAAACAATTTATGAAAATTTTAATCTGAGAGGTTGAAAAGGGATGTCAAAGTTTCTATTGAAGCTACACGCAAACGAAGTCACATGGGACATAACTAGTTTCTTACGTACGTGTGAACACTTGTCGGAGCGTTGTTGTTTGTAAATTTTATCAGATCGCCATTTGTTTCCACAATCAAATCTGCAGCCACTGACTAATGACCGTAATCCGCGCAGCAAGATAACCAAATTATCTAAGAGTATATAAATCAGTTGGTATCGGTTCCGTCCATTGCTCGTTCCGGACATAATTCAAATGAGACAGCCACACAAAGCGGTCGTTGGTCACAGTCTGACAAAATGCACTCGTTTGTTCGATCTCGCAGTATTTATTAGAGTATTCGAGGGTTAGATCGAATTTGCTGTTATAGAAATTGTATCCAGATAAGGTACTACCAGTACATTTTTTAAGTTGTCTGGGAAACAGCGTATAACCTTGAGTCAAGCTAAGTTTATTGTGGTCTTTTTATTTGTGCTTCTTATACTTTTTTTGAATATAATACATTTGCTAGACTAAGTTTCTTGTCCAGTGAGTCAGCATAACAAGCACACGAGACTTTTAAATTATGTGGCTCTTTAAATGTTATTATAATGCTCAATTTGCAGGGAGAAATAAGAAAGTCATAGCGTAGTTTGTTACGCTGCATGGCTTTGCGAATAAACTGGAGAAATTGTTTCGCTTACCTACGCTTGCTCCGAGGAAGCAAGACATTTATTTTATAAAGGCTTTTGTATATTGTACCCTTGAAAAACCACTATTTCATTTTAAACTTCCCACAAAACTATTTAACTCGAATCGAGAGCTTTTAACGCTACATGGGGTCGGTTCTGCTTATAATGAAGCCACTTATCTTAAACTTACAAAGTAATTTAATAACACAACTAATATTTACTCGCCAAATCCGACCGCTGTCAAACCTTATAGAGAGAGCTCCACTGAACCCGGATTACACGGCACTGAAACGGAATAACTAATGTGAACTGCTTTTATCTGGTCACCTTTATTAATGATACAACAGGGTCACCTTCAGCAAAGCCACGAACTGTACATAAAGTCCCTCGGTCACAATAGAAATGTAATCATCCAGATGAGGTTTTGAGGGACGATCCAGGCAAAGATTGAGAGATATTCTTATGAGAAAGGAGCCTACTTCATCTTGATCTGATACCCCGCTTATTACCAATAAGGTAGTGAACCTTACTGCAATTGAAGTATTGCTTTTTGTCCATCATGTAACCCTCGTTATGTCAAAAGTCCAGGGCTGCATGCGGAATGTATATAATAGTTTTTAAAAAAGCAAAACCCTGCGGAAATTCAGCAAAACAAGCAATGATTGCCATTGTTTCGATACATCAATGTTATTAAATTGACCTCCTCAAGCCATAAGCGAGCATTATTAACTAAATAATTGATTTTAGTAGTCGCTCAACCCAACTACGAATTCGTGTTTGTCTCTCGGCTTTTGTCAAATTAGCTAAATGGCTTGGCAGGGAAGAACAACTCAAATATCAAATAGATCAGGCAAGATAAATACGAAAACAATCACAGTAAAACTACGAGCGTTACGCCAATAAGCTGAGTGAAATAGAACGTAAAACTAGATATTACAAGACGTCTACTCACTGCAAAACGATAACGAGACAAAGTTTCATGTTGACATTTTGAGTTACACTGCGCGGCAACGTTGAATCTTTTCAACAGTCGACTTGTCGCTGTCGTGCGTGCCACGCAGTGTAACCCAAAATTACAAGAGCGACTTTACTAATCGATTTTAAGAGTAGACCCGCAGGCAAACTGCTACTGTGCGTGTATTAAGATACTAAAACGACGAGTAAGCAATAACCGATCGTAAATAGGGATACAGTGACTTCATAAATGGAGTAGTTTTACTACTACTTTGCATTACTTAACAACCTTTCAGGCGTGGCTCCACGCATAGCTGGCATAGCTTTGTATATCCGTGACGTTGTTCACGTGGCCTATTACTGAAATAGATTGTCTATCATGGTGACCAGAAATGTAAACCTCTCTACTGAGCTATTTTTATAACAACCGGATAAAAACATTTAATTTCAACTACTGACTGTTATAATAATAATCTAAGGACGGAAATCTGAAACAAAGGAAATTTAAAGATGAATCTAGACTTTCAGAAACCGTGTTGGAGTGCATAAAACCAATAACCACTGGTTAATTATTGTAGGACGACACTCACCTGGTAGACTTAAATTGCGGGAAGTCGCTGAATCAAGAAACTCAGTAGGTATCCTTCTACTACACGACGACGAAGATGACGTAGGTAGACGAAACGTAGAGTGCCCACACACCAGATGGACCGACAACATTGTTAAGATCGCGGGAAGTCGATGGATAGAAATGGCTCAAATACGTTCTTCTTGGAAATGTGTAGAGGAAGCAGTGGACTTTTTCAGGCTGATAATGAGAAGATGTTAAAATAGAGGTGTGTCAGGATCGTAGCAAGTGGAAATCCGTGATCTCTGCCTACCCCCATGGGAATAAGGTGTGTGATTTTATGTGCGTGATTTTATGTATGTAATACATACATAAAATCACGCACATAAAATCACACATACTATGTATGTATGTATGATAATTATAGACTTTTTGGAATAAATAATTGTATTGTATAATCTTTAGAAATAAATTGTGTCTGAGAAATACTGCCTTATTTGACGCAGAACACTCAGATGTGCGCAAGTCTTTAAAGCTTTAAAAATAGTCAGTTAAATGTAGCCTCCGGGATGAGGTATTCACGGGGTTGAGAGATTCTGCGAGTATGTTCAGGGAGGGTTTATTTTTTGGGTCTCGAGTGGTTCTCGTTAGTTTCTCTCTGCTCTTATTAGGAGTTTGCTTGTACATGTACCTAGTTGGGATGTTTTATGACTATTCGGGGAGTTTGGGCATGTTTTGAACGAGCCTTTTATCTAAAAGATTACTTTGCTCATGGACACTTAAATATTTTCAAGCTAAACAAATGTATTCCATCAAGTTCATGAATATACTTAATAACCACAAAAAGCCTTTGAATGTTAGAGTTAGCAGCGTGGTTTGGCTCGTAATCACAGCTAGCTAATGCCGAGTGATCTAGTTCGCTCCGCCGACTCACCGCTACGATACGGAACTGTTTGTTCTAATTATTCGCTGCTGCCGGTTTATTTTTTATTCAACTCGAATTGAATAAATCTGCAATGTATTTTTAGTTTTCTGAAAAACTATCATCATCAGAATCTTATTGAATTAGAGATGTAGCTCCAAATATGATAAAAAATTCTAACAAAATTCTACACAAAATTATAGGATTTACTTTGGTCTTTATTTCTGATAAATCTAGATAAAGAATTACGAAACCAATTTGATATAATTTAGGTACAATTAATTGCCCGAATGTATAAAATTTCTTAGCGGAAGGGACCCTTATTAGATTCATAAAAATAATTAATGTCAAAAACGGCAGCTGTGTTCCAAAGGGCAAGTAAATGTAGCAAATAATTGAATCTAAGTAATAAACGACTGACAGAGATAGCATGAAAAATCAAGACTTTTGAACGTGAGTAAAGAAGAAGGCAGCTTTTCTATTCGTATTCAATGAAAAGGGAATACTCGAGAAACAAAAGGTAATGAGCGCCAGATCATTTTGATGTTATTTAATTTTGGATTTCATGACGCAAAGAGTAACGGAACCCTTATCAATTTGTTATAATATATTTAGAAATACACGGTGATATCACACTACATAATATCTATAATATTGATCTTTTGAGCCAGACGAGATTGTAAAATCTGAACTGGCACCCAGACTCACCTACCTTTGAGACGTTTCAAAGTGATCCTTGTGATACAATTTTTGATTGGTTGATCAATATAATGGTGCATCTAATCCAAGGGACTTATGATCAAAAGTCCCAAAACTATCAATGAATAAGAAGAAAACAAAAGCTTTAAAAAGTTACCTAATGAACAACACCCCTACTATCCCACCACAAGGCAGCTTTAACAAGTTAGCACGAGCCTTGGGTGCGTATGAAAGTTTGTTGGAGTGTTTACCTCCCCGCTACGGTGCGGGGAAGGTAGATGATCAAAAACCCAATCATGTTGATATAACACTTGGAAGCCTCTGGCTGTCAATTAGTTAACGAGTAGAGTTCGCCTGGCTTTACGTCCCTCCCTACTTAGTTAACTAGACTTTAGGCACCGACAAGGTATGTTATGATGCTTGTTTGTATTGTTGGTAAACTTATGTCAAAGTTTTAAGTCAATATGAAAATGTTTAGACTAAATTGGGATCTTAGTTATCCAAGATAAATATTTTGGATGAGTTTGTGAACTAAAAAAACATTAGGTACCTATTTTATTTCGGTGAAATATTGCATAAATAAACGTGCCATTGCCCCTCGTTTTTGGCAGAAAACATTAAATAATGAATGTAATTGTCGAAATACTCAATACTCAATACATTTATTGCTTTACACATGGTTAAGTTTGTACATACATAGTTTTTAGGTGTAAGTAGGTATCACATCACCAAAATCACGTATGCGGTTGGAAATCACGCATGTGTATAATTATTCTGCGTAAAACTCCAATTTATATTTCACAGTTTATTTCAAAACTCGTTTCAATAGGATCTTTATTATAATACACTGATAACATTATGTATTCCGAGCACCTAACCTACTGGCAGCTTCCGATAAGGCTTTTTGGCAAAACTAATACAATATGCAACAAAGTTATCAGTGTACATCGTGCTATCGCACCAAATGATCCACTTTGTCGTACTTCTGTTCATGATCGAGTTTGGCTCGTGTGCCTACTGCCGCCGATCATGCTTCGATCGCCCTCGCAGAACGAATACTAAGCAGCAAGATTAGTATCGACAAATTTCAATCAAATTCATAGCTATGCTAATAATAATATAAGGAAGCACTGCCATTTTCTTCGTGAGTAGGTAATTTAAAATTTTCATCTCCACCGACAGGACGCAAAAAAGGGCAAATTAATTTATTTATTTGTACAAAAAGCGACTTTATCAACAGGACTCATTAATTTTTTTACTTAGTTTCATTTTTATAAAAGCGTTCATTAAAATTGTTGAGATGCAAAGAGATGGCTGCGAAATTATAATGAAGAAGGACAATGAACTAACTTTGTTTTTTCTGTTTTAGCTTTGGTCCTGCAATCTCCGTGTATCTCTATTGTAGCGAATGCAAATGTACGGGCTGCCGAGAAATAACGGCAATTTGTGTGAAACATAATGAGAATAAATCAAAATGTTATTCGAATAGGGGTCGTTGGGAATTTGTATTGTGATTTTACAATTTCATAATTCACTAACAATTTACAGCTAAATCTGAATTCATGAGGTTGAGATGTGATAAATTGTAAAACTTTGGATGGATTCGGATGTCTGTTACGACTTAGCATTTGCAATTTATTTTGGCCTTGAATTTACAACAAAGCTTTGTCTTATAGATACCCAACACGAAACTGTGGTTTTACGATCGGTAAAGCTTTTGAAATAATGTGGGCTACAGTCATTAGCTGAGTTGTTTATTATGCTACCGAACTATTCACAAACTAATCAAACAGGAAGTAATTACAAACTACCAGTAGGTAGAGTGTGATTGGAAAACTAGCAAGAAGTAGCGAGGTGTGTGAGGTTGTCGTGACATAACTCACGTTAATAACGTTGTTGAACTCAACTACAAAATGAACTGTTCCCTTAATTGAATTAAAAATCCTCGGTTACGTGAAAATGTGACGTGTGTTTTTTCCATCACAAAAATGGGCAAGCTCGCCTAAGAAGTTTTCCCTTCAAAAATATACTCATAATATCAGCCAAGTGCACCAACAAAGAATCTGCTTTGGGCCACATATTCAACATACCCTGGTGATGTATTTATCAGTGACAGTAAGCTTACATTTCAAATGAGTATGTTGTCCACAGTGGTATGGCAGGAGTGGCAAGTCCACGTGACGTCGACACCAGCTGAGGCTGGCGGGCCGGCGCTGCTGGCGTGCGTGGCACCCTCTTCGCTTCGAGAGCATGCGTCTGTGGCCGCCTGGTACAGAGACGATACCGTACTGCCTGCAGCTGACCATCTGTGTAAGTGCATTGACACTAACTATAGGAATACTCAAGGTCCAAGACGTCGGCATACGAATTGTGGAACTCAAATGGAGTTGGGCAGGACACCTGGCAAGGCGTGGTGACGACAGGTGGTGCAAAAGATTGATGGAGTGGTGGCCGAGGACTGGGAAGAGAGGCGTTGGACGTCCATTAGCACGATCGGTTGTCGACATTGTCAGCGTAGTGGGCCGCATTAGGATGAGGGTAGCCCAAGATTGTGGTAAGTGGCAGGAGCAAAGAGAGACCTATGCCCAACAGTGGGTTAAGTGGGGCTGCGGATGATGATTATGATAGGAATACCTTTTTAACATTTTGTAGCAACGAATTACCCTACAGGGACAGGATCAGAAGACCTATGGACTGCTTGACCTGGACCTTATCAATGGACTGCTGAATCTCTGCAAAAACATCTGACTTGACGAACGTATCCATACTTTTGATTTTAGTCCACGACCGAAACGAGGAGTGATGTATGTTTGATGCTTTGTGTCCGTGTCTGTTTGTCCGTCTGTGGCGTTGTTGCTTCAAAACGAATGTCTGGACTTGAATGCTGTTTTTACTAAAAAGCCATAGTTTTGAAGTGGAACTAGAAAAATGATTTTATTACTATTTCTTTCATGATCACTTTTTATTCACGCCCACCTCCACAGCGGACGTTCTTCTTCTCATCATAAGATTATTTCACCACACTGCACTGGTTTGAAAAGAACCAGTGAGATGAAAGAATCTTGAGTGCGCCTCAAAGAGGTTCCTTTCGTACAGGACATAGAGTGCAGTTAGTAATTCAGTTTGTGTTGGTCGGTCGCAGCCGGTGCTACTCTCGTGGTGGACGACGGATGGAGGCTGGTCGTGCGCGCCGCGCGCGTGGAAGACACGCGCGCGCAGTACGCGTGCTCCGTGCTCGACAACCTCACCGGGGAGCGGCGGAGAAGCACACCGGTCAGCATCGACGTCGCTGGTGGGTACTTACAATATTCTAATTCCATAACCTAAATACCTTGGTGTTTGTCAAACAGAAAGTCAGAAATGTAAGTCGCGAATAAATATAAATAAATAAATATTATAGAAAATCCACACAACACTATCTAGCCCCAAACTAAGCAGAGCTTGTACTATGGGAACCAGATAGCTGATATTTTTTTTTGTAAATACCTACGTACTTAGAATACAATATAACACCCAGACAGAGAACAATATCTGTGTTCAAATATTTGTTCTCGGTGGGGATCGAACCCACGACCAGAAGGATGCTCAGAAGGCAGAGATACTACCAACTGAGCTGAGAAGCCAGTGAAATATCTTAGGGTGTGTTGTAATATGTAAATTTTTACATTAATCCAATACAGTTAGCCTTTGCCAGTTGTATTAGATCAGTCTTTTTGTCATTTGCTCGAGTTAGGTACACCAAAATTTGAACATAATTATATTATAGTCAATAGTGAAAAAGTGATCACAAACCCTGAACAATAAAGCTTAAAAAATTAGTTGGCTAAATTGTTGTTCACAAACGTTTGTTCTCTGTGGGCCTACATCAGGTGAAACCGAAAATGTAAAGTAGCATTTTTTTTCGTTGTATGGATGAATCCATTTATTATTTTTGTAAAATATAACAATTAAATGGTGTAAAAAAATTATGATTAGGCTAGAAATTCTCTTAAACTCACTGGGTTCGATAAAATTGAACGCAAAGTTTGCCAAAAACTCTCAATTTTTTTTGGATTTGGGATGGTTTTTTTCAGTTGCTGTTAGAGCCATTGCAATGAAAGTTTTGTTCCCGTTTACCTTAATAAATACGTAAAAACCTGATGTTATTGCACTTTTCTTAGTTGCCGTAGTTTTTATAAAAAAATAAAATTTTCAAAAATATAAATAGCTAGGCTTTCCTACTTACTTCTCAGTACAGCCCGCGCGGCCGACGACGTGAGGTCTATGTCAAATTTCGCGACATGACATTTCATCTCTGACTACGTAAAATATACCCTAGATTAAATCATAGTTACTATGATATTATAAATTTGCCACAGTGTAACGCAAAACAAATTGTCACAGTGTAACGAAATGACATAATACCATCTTCATCATACATTATGATCGATAACCTGTATTCACATCATCATCAGCCTGTAGAAGTATATATTTTATGTAGCATATAACTTATCTAGTACATTCTAGGGCACGTTCCTATCGTGCGTGACCAGCGAAGCGCAATGCTTTTGTTAAATACCTCCATTTTTGTAGTTGCATAAGTAGCTATCTTCCTATCTACCCAGTGCTTTCCGTCATCATCATCAGTAAGTAGAAGTCCACTGCTAGATATAGACCTCCTTTATACATTTCCATGAAAAAACAATTTGCCGATTTCCCACGATCTTTAGAATGTCATCGGTCCATTAGGTGGAGGGGCGCTCTGGTTGCTTAGCACCGGTTATATTGTCGTAGCGACCCGCTTTTTGATTCTAAAGGCGTGTGTTCAAACCCCGTCATGCACAAATTAGTTTATCTGCCAAAAAACCTATGTGCACTATGTCAGTACACTCTAACGGTGAAGGAAAACAATAAATGAAACCAACGTGAAGTAGCAAAACTTTTGAGGCACATTCATAATCCACCACACCAGCTTTAATTTTCTATTGACATGACAAGAAGAAGACTCAAAAACTAGTAGCCGATTTTAGGCCTTTATAAAAATAGTGTCGATTTTGCAAAGAGTTTGGGAGCCCATTACAATGAAAAGGAAGTATATATATATATATTATGGACAATCTACACTACACTATCTAGCCCTAAACTAAGCAGAGTTAGTATTATGGGAACCAGATAGCTGATGTAATACTTAAATATATTTTGTTTGTAAATACATAGGTACTTGGAAAACAATATAACATCCAGATGGAGAACAAATATCTATGATCACCACACAAATATTTGTTCTCGGTGGGGATCGAACCCACGACCTATGGCGCAGAAGGCAGAGCTACTAATAAATGAGCTGAGAGCCCAGTCATAACAATAATATCATGGGTTTTGAGTATTTTTGATTGCCGTCTTTTAAATCCCGAATTCTGGAACTTTCTGTCAAAGGCTTCATGCACGGTGCGCTCAAATACCCAAATACCAAAATACATGTGCCTATTTCTATACACGCAGCAAGGAGTTTCCCAAGATTTTGCGTTTGACAGAACTTTGAAGAGTCAGTTGGGATTGTCAAAACTCTTTGGTATACCTAATATTTTTAAATGCCGATAAAATACAATAATATAAGTCGAATAGACAGTGTTATTTCACAATGCTTCACTGATCTCCACCGCAATGAGCACCGAAGGCCTAAATGAGTGCAAAGCTTAAAGCCACCCATAAATAATTTCCATTTCAATTCATTTATGAATTGAAATGAAAATTATCTATGCATGTAATGTATTGTATTATGTATATCAGTTATCTAGCACCCATAACACAAGCTTTGCTTAGCTTGGGGCTAGATCATGTTGTGTGAATTGTCCAGCATAATTATTATTATTATTATTATTTATTTCCATAGGCATGAATTCTATGCACTAAGTTATACTTACTAGATTTACATACAGATCTGGAAGTATAACCTTTTAAATAGAAAATAGAAAAAATTACTAAATTGGATCATAAAATTAAATGACGAAGGTATGCAGTAACAAACAATAAAACAAAACGGCTAAGCCGATTTTGATGAAATATTACTTTTCAGAAAAAAAAAGATTAAAAGGGAGAAGACGAAAGAGAAGAAAAAAGATAAGAATGTTATTGTACAAAAAAAATTGCCCCCCTTGCCCCCCAGGACCCCCCCTTTTGTGAGTGCTACCGGATGCCGTCGAGATAGGGGGTTTTCGATTGGGGTTTCGTATAGAGGGTTTCTTCCTGAATTGAAAAAACAAAAAAACACCCCCCTCTTGCCCCTTTTTTCACCCCCCCCTTTCGTATCTTCCAAGCGGAGTGACTTGCAAGACTTTTTTTTTTGGGTCATGTAGGGAAGGTGAGATTATTTTGAAAGCAAAATAAATTTTGCCCCCCTCCCCCCTCTAGACCCCTTTATTATTTTTGACCCTTTTTTTCGAGTGGAGCATTGCGGCGAGCGAAGCGAGCCGCCATGCAACCATGGGGAACAGTGCGGCGAGCAAAGCGAGCCTGCTGTGACCCCCCCCCCCCTTAAGCCCCCCAGAACCCCCTCCTCCTGAACCCGGGGGGAGGGTCGCGGCGAGCGAAGCGAGCCGTGCTGTGACCCCCCCCTCAAGCCCCCAGAACCCCCTCCTCCTGAACCCGGGGGGAACGTTGCGGCGAGCGAAGCGAGCCGCCACGCGACCACGCCCACCCTACTGAAATTTAGGGAAATTTAGAACCCCCTCCTACTGAAATTTAGGGTGTCTTAGGGGTGTGAAAAAATGTTCACTAGACTGACAGTTCTAAATTCAAAATGGCGGCTGTGCCACTTCCGGTTTTGCAAAAATCGTCCGATTAAGGTCGTTCAAACGGTTCATTCGACTGAGGACTATGATTGGAGATTGAATTTTAGGTTTTTTAAGGTGTTTGATTGGATCTTCACTTGGTTTAGGGTTCCGCCCCTGTGGGAACGCATTGAGGACGCGAGCTGCTTGCAGCTCGCGATGCACGCGACCCGGTAGTCAACGTTTGGGTTCCTTTCAGCGGTTTCGACCCGTTAAGGGTTTTGGCTTGACGTACAATTTAGGGTTCCGTATAAGGTTTTGATTGGGGTTTTACTACATTGAGCAATTTGATTAAGTGTTCGACTTTTAGGGTTCCTTAGGACTTTGATTGGAGTTTCAACTACACTTAGGAGCTTGATAATGTTAACATTTTTAGGGTTCCTTAGGACTTTGATTGGGGTTTTACTACATTGAGGAACTTGATAAAATAAACAACTTTTAGGGTTCCTTAGGCCTTTAATTGGAATTTTACTTCACTTAGGACCTTGATTATGTAAACAATTTTAGGGTTCTTTAGGACTTTGATTAGGGTTTTACTACACTGAGGAACTTGATTCACTGATCGACTTTTAGGGTTACTTAGGACTTTCTTTACTACTTTTTGGGGTTTTACAAGTGCAAGTGTAATGTAAAACTGGGAGTAGCACACCGACACGCGAGCTGCTTGCAGCTCGCGCACACGAAAAAACTAGTTAAGGGGCTGACGTATGGAAAATTTTCATACAAACGGAATACCAAAATGATTTCTAATTTAGACAGATTTACACTATATTATTGTAATAATTGTATTTGCATAGTATTTATCTAGGTTCCTCAACAGTTTTTATTTCAAATTACTTACCTAAAATGAAATAAACACCAATCGCATTTTGCACATTTTTATGCTAAACTTATCAAGTTTTCTACCTATTGGTTTCGTACTAAAAACAACAATATCTTACGTGTTTTTTGTTAAGGAACCTAGTTTATATTGTCTAGTTACAGAATAACAATACTATGTTAAGAATACAAAAAGTTTTCAGTCATCATTTTTGGTATTACGGAACACGATCAAATTCATGGCATTTTCGAACGGCTACTATTGCTATCGCGCACGCACGGTGTGGGTGGCGGGGTGCAGGGGGAGGAAACGCTTGAAGCACACGGGACACTTCGGTTGTGTGTGTGAATCGCTCGGACTTCGGACTAGTTAAATACCTACACTGGCATAAAACATAATGCTTAGATATTTGATAATTGTTAGTTTAGGAAGGGTACTAAGTGAAGATGGGAAATACTAAGTACCTAGGTAGGTTGTAGGTTGGGTAAACGAAATCAAGGTGCAGCACTAGGTCAAAAAGTCTGCCGAAATTTCGAAAAAAGCCAACATTTCGACTAAAACAAATTATGAACCATTAATTTCTATACAGGGTGGAATTTTGTAATGCCACCTGGAGGGAAAGTACTCTTAATACTGCAGATAGAAAATTTTACTCAAAGGAAACATTCCTTTATTTTTGAATAGTAAGCAATTTCTAAAATTAAAAATAAAATAATTTTTAAATTAATTTTTTTTTTTGAAAGGAATAAATTTATTCTTTTAAAGAAATGAATTCGTTAAAAGAATAAATTTGTGTATCCAAGAGAATGGAGCCCATTTCAAGCAACTAATTTCAAGTAACTAGTTAGTTAACCATTTTTTGTAAATAATTAAATTAATTTAAGATTTCCTGGTTTTTCTTTCATTTAATTTATCATGTTTGTTAGAGAGATTTCATCCTTATAATTGACTAACGATCGATGCAATAAAAGTACAAGGTATAATTTTTCTGATTTTAGCCGGTTCAATTCCCGGGTGTGAGAGAATTTTCGAAAAACTTTGAATGCAGTTTGCTTTCTATTCAAAAATAAAGGAATGTTTCCTGTGAGTAAAATTTTCTATCTGCAGTATTAAGAGTACTTTCCCTCCAGGTGGCATTACAAAATTCCACCCTGTATATGAAGTATTGATAAAAGGTCTAAGAAAAATTACAACAAATTATTTTTTTTCTTTATTTATTTGTAGTTCAAAAAACTGCTACCACTCAACGTCCGGTGGAAATATTGATAAAAGGACTGAGAAATACTTGAACAAAATATTTTTTTTTAAAATAAAAAGACTTGGAAAAATTTCAGCAAAATATTTTTTTTCTTTATTTATCTGGATCTCAAAAAACCGACTACCGCTCAACGTCAGGTGGAAAGATTGATGAAAGGACTAAGAAAAATTGCCACAAAATATTTTTAGTCTTTATTTATCTGGGGCTTAAAAAAACTGCTACCACTCAACGTCAGGTGGAAATATTGATAAAAAGACTTGGAAAAATTTCAGCAAAATATTTTTTTTCTTTATTTATCTGAATCTCAAACAACCGACTACCGCTCAACGTCAGGTTATAATATTGAAAAAAGGACTAAGAAAAATGGCTAAAAAATATTTTTATTCTTTATTTATCTGGGGCTTAAAAAAACTGATACCACTCAACGTCAGGTAGAAATATTGATAAAAAGACTTGTAAAAATTTGAACAACATATTTCTGTTTTATTTTTCTGGAGCTCAAGAAATAAACTACAGCTCAACGTCAGGTGGAAATATTGATAAAACGACTAAGAAATTAAAAAAAAAAACTTTATTTATTTGGAGCTCAAAAAACTGCTACCACTCAACGTCCGGTGGAAATATTGATAAAAAGACTGAGAAATACTTTAACAAAATAGTTTTTCTTTATATAACTGGAGCTCAATAAACAGAGTACTGCTCAACGTCTGGTGGAAATATTGATAAAAAGACTTGGAAAAATTTCTGTAACGTTCACTAGAAGTTGCTTCATGCAATCAAAATTGAGTTCTATATAGTAATTGTGATAAGACATAAATAATTTTTTTTTCAGTTTGTTTATAATCATTATATAAGTATCCACCTATAGTAGGTTAGCTTGGTACATTTTTTTCGCGAGTTTTGTGCGAAAGCCGAGGTCCATGTAATTGTAGGTCGATGTTCGCAATCGTTGGTTTTGCGAATGTAAATAAGCAGAATAAAAGCAACCTAATTGCTCAACGAATAAAGTATATTTTTAAATGCAGTCACATTATTAGACTTTCTGTACTTTGGTAAGTGAGCCGCTTTGCGTGTTTTTTATTGCTGTGTGTGTGTGATCGATGAGGTCTGGCGAACCACACCCCACCTGATGTTGAGCGGACCTCCACCCATGATCTTCAACTGTAACGTCATGACTGGTTTTGAACCCACGCCCCCCAACCGCTAGGCCGATGAGGTCTGGCGAACCACACCCCACCTGACGTAGAGCGGACCCCACCCATCATCTATTACTGTAACGTTATCACTGATTTTGAACCCGCACCCTCCAACCACTAGGCCAATGAGGTCAAGCAAACCACACCACACCTGATGTTGAGCGGACTCCCACCCATCATCCTCTACTGGAACGTCATCAACCACAACTCCATCGCTCCGCGCCAGGGTCAATGGCTCTCTCAACTCAACTCGGAGTCAATGGTTCTCTTTACTCTTCTTCAATTTGGTCCAGAACCCGCACAAACCCTACCTGATGAATAAACTCACTCGTATCATGTTAGAGAATTTCCTGGTGTCTTTTCTAAGTGCGTAAATAGCTACTCTGAAGGTTCTTTATCGGTTCAGGAATGTTGTTTTTTTTTTCACTTTATTCTTGCATTCAGAGCATGACCAATCCTTGCTTATTGAATACTAGAAAAGCGAAACAAGCAAGCAATAAGCTTAGAGGGTTAGTCAGGTAATGCAGCCACAAAAAATAAAAACATAAAATTGTAGGGTGCAAAAAGTCAACTCTCTTTGACCAGATTTGAACTCCCGCCCACCTCGTCCTCTCAGTGTGAATCCGCACGCCCTAGCCACTAGCCTATCTGACGCTTAGTAACTTTGACGAAATTAGGCAATGCATAAAAATCGTTATCAGTGGCTGACGCACACGCACAAGCGCGGCACTATGGTTGGATTCACGTATAGAAGTAGCGCGTCACACGAGCGCCTGTGTGTGTATACTACTATTATATATTCCGTGGCGCCCGCATCAAATGAATAGAGATAGCTATATTCGGAGCAGTTTTTGCTCACGCCTCGAATTGAAGTTGCGAGCTGTGTACGTCGGCCCGTTAATATTTAGGCATCCGATTTAGGCGTCGCCTAGGTTTAATGAAAACGGGTGTTAGTAACGTTGACGAAATTAGGCAATGCATAAAAATCGTTGTCAGTGGCTGACGCACACGCACAAGCGCGGCACTATGGTTGGATTCACGTATAGAAGTAGCGCGTCACACGAGCGCCTGTGTGTGTATACTACTATTATATATTCCGTGGCGCCCGCATCAAATGAATAGAGATAGCTATATTCGGAGCAATTTTTGCCCGCGCCTCGAATTGAAGTTGCGAGCTGCGTCCGTCACCCTCTTAATATCTAAACTTAAACATTACGGTATTCTAAATCGCTCCATTGACTTATTACAATCGTACTTGACTGATAGAATCCTTAAAGTTGATGTGGGCGGTGAGAGATCTTTTGGGTCAGTTATTGACATAAGGGTGCCACAAGGTTCGATAAATAAATAAATAACCTTCCTTTTTTGGTTAAAAAACTATGTGAAACAGTACTATTTGCTGACGATACCTCATTAATTTTTAAAGTCGATAGATAGAAGGCTAATTACGATGACGTTAACGCATCTCTGTCGTAAATACTTAACTGGTTTAATAATCTTTTACTTAATGTTAAGAAAACTCATAAGTTTTATGAAAAAATATTTTTTGAGTGTCAGTTCTAAGTATAAAAATCTTAATGCGGTTTACAGAATACATCTATTTACCAAGTTTCATCAGTACATATAGCTTTTACAGTTTTGTAAGTACCATACTTCAAGCAAATAAATTATTTCTTTTCATTTCATTTCATTTTTTTGAAAAAAAGTGACTGTGACATACGGATGGACAGACAGACAGACATGACGAATTTATAAGGGTTCCGTTTTTTACCTTTAAAAAATACAAGTGTTCATTCACCGACTACCGACATTTATGAACTTGCAACTCACTCTGGTTTTGCATAATATGAGGAAAATCTCTTCTTGGTGGAAGGTTTCTTTTATTAAATCTGGGGCTATTTGCTTGTTATACTATATAAATTAGACTACTACTACTACACTACTATATAAGTTAGATTTAAAATGTAGCGTTCGTGGTAGTTCAAAAAATACCGCACAGCTTGCCATTGTTATCACCAATCCTGGATGAAAAATATGCAATGGAAACTCTGCGACGGGAATCAGCTAACATAACAATTGGGTTATATTTATTTACTGAATATCTGTCTGTGTTTTTGTCTAACGAAGCGTATTCTAGTCAACACATTGTAATGTCGTGACAAATGTCAGACCCAAGCACAGAATAAGTAATAGTTGGTATCAAATACATGAATTCACAGCTCAGGTCAGGCAACGCCATCTTTATTTTAAATTTTTCCAACTTTCCGGTCGTGTTTTGTTTTTAGACCAGAGTATAGCGGAGGCTTAAGTAGGTATGTATTTACAAAAAAAAAATGTATTCAAGTATTGTATCAACTATCTGGTTCCCATAGTACAAGCTATGCTTAGTTTGGGGCTAGATAGTGTTGTGTGAACTGTCTACAATATTTATTTATTTATTTTTATTTTTAATAGTGATCACAAACCGTACACAATAAAGCATAAAGAACTAGTTGGCTAAATTGTCGCTATGAATTGTCGCTTATTCCTTGCAGATAACTGTAGTCCATCCAATAATGCAAATTATGGGAAGCAATTTACAAAGAGTTTCTTGGAAAATTATGCCGCCCCGTTAGAACCAGAAAGAAACGATCAGGCTTAGACAATTTAGATCAGGACCTGCCTTGCATAGATCTTCCCCTCTGCCAAAAGGTACAAGACTAATGAATCTGACATATCTAGCACGTTTATAAAAACCACTTCGTAATCGATCTTTATCAGTGTCAGTATCGGTATCGCGGTGAAAGGACCTCTTCTAAAAATGCCAACATGTGCAGTTGCAGTGTGTAATAGGAAGTCATACACATCAAGCTTGTAAAAGGATGGTGTAACATTTCATATGTAATTATTTTTTTGCATAGTTAATGCTTTTTTCTATTAAAATAATGTAAAATTGTTGTGCGGCGTTTAGCTCTAGAACATCGATTCAGTATACGATTATACGAAAAAGATCGAATCGCCTCGAGTTTCCTGCCGTCAATTATCCGCATTTAATTTTCAACCTTATCACAAAATGAAATAGACTATAATTGCGAAATAATCTCTAATTGCCAAGCAATTTTAGTCACTAGCAAAAATTTAAAATTGTAACGAGACTACCTATGACGTACCTATGAACTCCTCACGAGATAGTTGGCATTTCAAAAATGAATTTTTGACCTTACTGATTTAGATATTAAGTCGATTTGGCTTTGAATTTTTCCAGACCTGACAGGCCCGAGACATCAAAACCCCGCCCTCCGGTAGCGAGACTAGTGATAGAGGTGGATAAATGTTTATACACAGTTTTTTATCGATATCGATAAAAGCACGGGTGTTCTAGCGAGTAGATTTGTCTTAGCTTTCTGATTGGTTGTGGGTTCAAATCCAGTCGTGCACCAACGGATTGTGTTGAAGTTGTAACGTGTT
This sequence comes from Thera obeliscata, assembly GCA_947578465.1. Taxonomy (NCBI): domain Eukaryota; kingdom Metazoa; phylum Arthropoda; class Insecta; order Lepidoptera; family Geometridae; genus Thera; species Thera obeliscata. The sequence continues at coordinate 514,000 of OX387916.1, forward strand.
ATTTTATACATAACATTACGTAGCCTACTTGTTTAATTTAACAATGTAGCTGTTGAACAATTTAGGAACTTAAAAAACTTTATACCTTGTGGAAAAACCAGCCCGCACATCAAGTGCGGATGATAAAATTTGCCAATTTGCGTATTCGGACATCCAAAAGCATAGCATTTGACACAAATTTAGTTCCAAACATTTATTTATCCCACCTTTTATAAGATGGATAGTTTTTGACCTTGAAAAACTAACGTAGTCATCATAGAATTTCATGTTATTTTTGAAATAACTTTTAGAACACCTTTATGACGGTGTATACGAGTTTCCAGCTTATTCGCTCTTATTCTGAGGTTGACCCCATATTGGTTCTAAAATGATAAGTTTATTTAGGCCAAATAAAAACATCGATATCTTTGATTTTAAGCTCAGAAAATTTATCAATCTCTATGAAAGTGTCAGTTTTGAGTAGTAATGCTGCCAACTTAATCAAGATGTAGTTTGTCGAGATTTGGGGTAAAAATAGGTTCTTAGTGCAAGTAATGAGTAACATACAATAAAGGATTTGTCCCTCATGGCATCCTAGAGAGCTGGCTGTAGTTTTAGTGTTGTCCAGTCCAGATCAATTGAACGAAATGAACTAGTCTGCCTGTGATATCACAGGCAGACTAGATTTGGACTAGATGTGGATTTTATCTTTATGAATATTCATTCATTAACAATTATACATTTGTGTCTGAAAAATAGTACATAATAAGCAAAAATAATATGAGTCATATCATAAATTAAATAATTATCAAAGAAATTGTTATCAAATAATACTAGCAATGTCACACCATATTTATAAAATCATCAGTAGAATAAAAACACCTTTTCAACAAAAGCTGCTTTAGTCTAGTTTTGAATAAATATAGTTAGAATGAAATTAAGTATACAGGGGTTTTCGGGGACGATAAAACGATCTAGCTAGGATTCATTTTTAGAAAATGACTCCATAATCGTAAAGTAAATAATCAACTTTATCATAAAATCATAACTCCTAGCGCCATCTGTTGATTAAGTCATGAGTTAATGGGACAGAGAACGCCATCTACTGACGAGTAGTGGAGTTTATTATTATGTCGGTAAGATCGAAAAATATTAATATTTAATCAGTATGTAAGTAATTCGTATTTAAATATAATTCACAACAACAGTTTACCAATCAAAAAATACCGAGCGAAGCTCGGGCACCAACTGCTAGTAATTTTTATATTGTTTGTCTTGAACATAAATACCCGACGACCATTAGTGCCATGAAATCTAAAATAATATTCAGAATGAATATTTTAATAAATAAATCTTACTGACTTCGGAAGCCTTACATTCTTTCATACTTAACACAGGGTAAAATAAAATGATGATACGGCATCACTGTTGTGGTTCTCTGTATTTTGAATGTGTGTCACCTGTATATACAGTAAACTTGAACTAGTGTTAAAGATTTGTATTTGTGTGCGTTCATAACAACACAAATAATTGTTGTGTGTGTTACGATCGTTTGAATGTGTGTCGCTTTCGTTTCAGTGTGTGCTTTCCTCGTCCCCCTCAAAATATGGCAGAAAAATTTGTTATGGCGGCTGTACACATGGGGCCAAGGTGTTGGGCCAAGGAGTTGGGCCAACGTGTAGAGAGCTACCTGGCGGTATGTTGGCTTAATTGGTCTAATTGGCGCCAACATTGGCAGGCCATCCGAATAGTGTCGGTTTTTTGTGCACACATCAAAGGATCTTGGCGCGCTCCGCAAACAGCGTTCACACGTTGGTGTCTTATTCAGTTCGTACGTAGTTCGTGCGTGAGTGAAATTTACGATCCCATGTTCCGATAGCGATTGCGGCGCCGGTGTGGATAAGCAATGAGGTTTTACAATTCATAGAATTGTATCAACATGAAGGAATAATTTGGAATCCAAAAAAACCATCCACCACCTTCTTTTGCGCCATTTCTTTTTAGTCATTCTATTTTGGTGCACATGTACGTAATAACTAAACGCATTGTATAAATAAATTGCCACGGCTGCAAGAACTTCTACGTCCATCATCTTTGAAGCGCCAATGCAGAATGATCAGTAAGCCAATGTGTGAACAGAATTCTTGGTTATCCATCATTTTTGCCCAACACGTTGGCCCAACACCTTGGCCCCATGTGTACAGCCGCCATTAGGCTGAATAGATGCAAGGCAAGTCCTTAGGTTAAATTGTCTAAGCGATCAGGCCATATTTCATAAACTTGTCTACACCTTCCAACTTTGTTATGCCTGACAGCAGGGCTGGAACAAATCGAAACTTGGTTTGAAGAAAACAACAACACTGACCCAAGAGTTTTAACAAATAAAGCATTTTTTGAAACTAACAATTCAGCGCCGAAGGCTTTGATTTTATTTAGAGTAAACAGTAGCTCCCAAATATTTTATTGGATTTTGTTTTACAAGTTTTCGGCTTTGTCCGAAAACTGATTAGTGAAAAATAAAATAAATATTGTGGATATTCCACGTGGATTATTTTGGTGGTTTTTCCGTGGTATTTTTATGCATTAAAGTTATGCGCGGCCGTGTGTGTACATGCTCTCAAACGGTGACGAAAAAAAATGAGGATACCTACAGAAATGGAGCTCGTAATATTTTTGCGTAGCATGTCTTTCCTGTGAACTAGGCTGACTTAGTTGTAATGACAGTCTAGGCAGTACTGACTACAGCCTGTAATGCACTGCCTTCTCCATGGAGAACTCGGTCATAACATCAAATCGTCCTGGAAATAGAGACATAAATAGCCAATGTAATAGCCCCTTCCCACCGGTGTGTGATATCGCGCACGGAGGCGGATCAGCTCGCACGACACACCATGGGAACGGTCTCGTGCGCCGAGGTGCGCGGTAACACAGGAGCCCTTTCTGTGTGCGTTGCCGTGCGTCGTCGTCGGCTGTGCGTAATGATCTGCAGAACCACGCACCGTAGGAAGGCAGCATAATAGATGCACAAAATTATGTTTATATTTTTGTTTAATTATAATATATTTGCAGCGTCGAGCGTGGCGTCAGCTCCGCGCGGCATCGCGCATGGTCCGTGGGAGGCCAGCGTGCGGCGCGGGGCGGACGTGGTGCTGCCGTGTCTGGTGCACGCCTCTCCGCCGCCCACCATCACGTGAGTACCTTGCAGCTCCTCAACAGAAAGACTAGTGTACACTGCATCCATAGGAGGCGCATTGGTTTCAGAGACTACTTGGTTCACATCATTATCATCCACAGCGTGACCTCACTTTACTGCTGGGTATAGGCCTCCCTTTGTTTGTGCAATCGACCTCGATCCTGTGTCAGTCTAACCCATTGCCGCCCCGTGACTCTGACTATGTCGTTCATCCATCTTATTTTGTTCACACTTCGAAGGAATTGATTTGCAGGGTTTTGCTTTAGTAAATCCTTGTATTAAGAGACCTTTATACTACTTTAGACATTATAAGTGGTCTGACTCACAATAGAGTTCGAGTTTGTTAGCCAATACTCAAAAAACGCCAGTGATCCTTTTTAGGCAATCCACGAGTACAAGGACCAGGATAAGAGCCTCCTAAGTTATTGTGAAAAACAGTGTTTGTTTTCAAAAGCTGCCAGCAAATGTAGAACGAGTTGTAATTACTTGTCATAATAGCAGAACAAGAACAGAACCGCTTCATTATTTTCGTGGCTGTAATATTTTCGAGTTTAAATGCAGGTAAACATTTTCCCCGTTTCCTCATACACAACATGCGACACATAAAAGAAAGTTAATAAGAGAGAGTTGCTTGCGTCACGTACCTACGCTTCTTCTGGTTGAGACTCGTCAGGCGTCACTTCAAACCAACATACAAAGTAAAATTAGCGTTATTGCACTGTTTGTAGATTCAAATTTATAATGGTCAAATACAGGGGTACGAGTTATTGTGAGGAATGATACAATTTTCTTCTTTTTATAGTGTGGTGAACGGATTTTAGATGCACTTCAAAGAGGCTACTTTTGTGCATGAATCAATTGATACACAAAAATAGCCGTGACGTAGCAGTGACGAATTGTTTCAAATTGTTGTTACGCATTTGTCGAGACCAGAAATTCTTGATCAGATTTTTCACAATGGCTTGTTTTATGCTCTCAGGTGAAGGAACATTACTTATTTGCAAGTAGCGGCTTATGCCCACCATTTCAGACGTTTCAAATTATTTCAAGAAAGACAATTCCACCGGAGATTGGATGGGCTGTAATGTTCAACTCTTTCAGCAACTGAGCGCACAATTTTCATTTGCTACAGGGCATTCAGTCAGTTGCGAAAAAGGAAGCAATTACGTTTAGAAATTATTCTTTAGCCAACTAGGTTACATTTATTTTCTCAACTGATGTACTAAACCGGCTCGTCGAGCTAAGCTGACAGGGTAACTCTTTAAGGATGTCGAGGACCGTTGGTATATTAGAGCAAAATTTGCAACTTATTAGGTTTAGGTCATCATTATTTTTATGAAACAATGGGATATTTACCATGATTACATTTTATTGAGTTGACTTCCGATATTTCGGCACAGTTGCATGCACCATGATCACGGTTGAAGTTAAGTCATCATAATATTATTACTAGTCTAAAAATTCCACTGTTGAATATAGAAACAGAAACACAAAAAACTATTTTGACTCTTCCATGCAGTGATTTCCTGAGGCCGAGTATAATATGAGATCAGTCCATCGGGTGGGGTCGTCCTAGGTCATCGTTTAATGCTATTTAGGCTTAAGTACTTCAGGATAATAAATAAAGCCATCAATCCTAATAGCTACGCATTTTATTTGCTTTCTTCGCATATTGGCTTCGGAACGTCACCCTAGGGCCGCATCGCAGGTCAGTGCCCCCATTAGCTCGCACGATCAAATAGTTTTTGTGCGCATCTCGTCTAATGGCATACAGCCACATACCAATATCATTACGAATTCTTGACCATGTGACGCTTTTTCAGGACGTGAGAAAAACTCTCGTGAAGCTGTGAACCCGTTTGGTGGAAATAACTGTTTGAGGGATTTGAGCTCCTCTGGAATACGAACTATTTTAGAACTAAACCTTGGAATTTTGTAACTGCTAAGATATTGAACTGCCTTAGCTTCGTTCATCAGTCAGCACGATAATAACTTGAGCCCTTTGAGAGTTCAACACATTCAAGAGGCAATATCTACATGGGTACAGCCTCCATTTGGCAACACTCGGGAGGGTTTAGGTTGCAGGAACTACCCGTGTCTAAACCATGTCCCAAGAGCAAAGCGGACGGAATCCGATTTGCGAATGTCGTCTTAAATTCCATTCCAACTGCTTTGTAACTAATTTGAAATAGATCATAATTTTGTTAATTACGAATTAAATTAACATGAATGTTGTTTCGGCAGAGGTTGCTAAGTGGTTATAACAACCTACAGTTTTGTTTCGGTTGGAAAATTTAGATATCATTTTCAGTTCACTGATCCGCCAGTGAAATGTTAGCATTTAAATTAGACAACCAAAATGGAATAAAACGAAAACATATTTTGAAAGTGGTAGGTACAAGGTAGTTAGAAAAAGAAAGATAAACAACATTTTTGATGAGAAGAGCTTTTGGGAGTATTGAAATCCGGTTTCAGTCAATTGAATCGGTATAATATGCTGATGGACGGCCCATATCGAGCAGTGGACTTCTTCAGGCTGATGATGATGATGATGCTGGTGGAACAAGCAGATCTGATCTGATGATTAGTGGTTACCATATTTTTCTCTATTAGTTTTGCGCGCGTTAGAAATATGCTCCTAAAACCTCTAGAAAACAGTCTAAAGTCAAGGATTTTTGACAGTGATTTCTATTTTTTCTGTACGTTAGCAGCAAACAAAAATGTTGTAGGTATCTACTTTTGCGGAGTCACGAGTACCTAATGAGATACTTAATAGCTGTTATCGAATCGCGTAGCTTTTCAAACGAACAAAGTATGGATTACTTTAGTTTACAAAAGGTATCGAGTATCTCCTCGTACTTTCAGTACTATCTTCTGTGCCTCCAGGCTAGTCTCCTAAGTAATTTATTTATTTTTTCTTTTATGTCGTCGGTTCTTTCATTATAGTGAGTAGGCAACTGCTGAGCTTCTACTGGGCCTTTGACATCAGTCGTTCAACAATCTTTTAATTAGCATACGGCCCACCTGATGGAAAGCGGTTACCGTAGCCTATGGACGCTTGCAACACCAGAGGCATCACAAGACAACAGAATAGGACATCATCTGTAGAGCTTCGCAGTCACATTTTTACAGGTGGGAGTACCTACCTTCGTTATACAAAGCTATGCCAAGAGCAGCCCACCCAACTTCTAAGCCTTTCTGGTAGCCTCCTCCCTAACACACGACTGCCTATAGTCCTGTGCCTGTCTCCGTCATTGCTAATCAACTTACTCCAACAGTATCTTTACGATACTTTTTAAAGATATAGTATAGTTAAGTATAATAACATGAAGGATTTAGTTAAGTACGTCTTTTTTGAGATCAAACAAATCTCTTTCCATCTATTAGAATAGAATATGAACTCTGCTCAACAAGAGGCTGATGATAAAGGCTTCGAAATAATAATAATGTTTGGTACTTTAATGGATTCTTTAAAAATACTATGAGCGGAGTAATAAACACTTAGGCGTACATTTTCTTTGTGTTTGAGTGCCGAGTTACTTTGTAGTTTGCAAGCTATTTTCAAATAAAGAATAAAAGTAAGGTATTTTACAGGTTTTTTAGCATCCTTCTTGGTTCTTTTTTAGTATAATGCAGTGTAATGTATTTCAGATATTTATGTTATTAATGTCACCCTATTTTGAAGTTATAATATCATGCATGTGTCATGACTTATGAGTACAAAGACTTATGAGTTATTAATTACTGATCGGTTGGTTAGTGGTTTCTTGCCTACAGATTACTCGTACAATATTCTGTAGGTAATAATGTTTGGATACGTCTCTGGCTACCCAATATAAATTATTTCAAGATTAGTGCCAAAAGATCTGAGAGGATTTATTTCTTTCTAAACAACAAGCTGATGGAACAAGAATATGATCCACCTGATGCTAAGTGGTAACCATTACCTATAACAAAACATACCTACCTAGAACGTTCCCTACGATGCGTCTATCAAATTGAGGCATACAAATGTTCAGCCTCACGTGCCAGTATTTCACCGGCATCCACACCCTTCAAACCGAAATACAGCAAAGCTGCTTCACGGCAGAAGGTAAATAGGCATGGTTATAGTACTTCCCCAGATGAGCCACACACAAAGAGCTCTTCTACTACTACAAAGAGTTCTACTACTACAAATATATCGAGCTGGCAGTGTATGCCTAGATTGCAAATGAGCCTATCATTTCATAAACATTTTTTACTGGTATTTTTTAAGGATAATGTTGGTATAAAAACTTATTTGTAACTCATAAGTGCGTTTAAACTATCCACTCATAAAATATTTTTCTAAAACATTTCCGGCATGCATAACATTTTCAAGCTGCTGCAAAGTGACGTTCGCAACAAAAAGCGTCAAGTACAGGCGCGCTCATCAACGTTCCCTTTATTGTCGACGGCAGCTCCCTGGAGACTCGTAAACGTTACTAAAACGTAACGTAATTACGTACACGTAACGTTTCAACGTAAATGGACTCTGAAAAACGTAGTTTAAAGCCACTCGGCGAAGGAATTGGAACGCGATTTTGCTCTTAGAGAGATGTTAGTGGGTTTGAAAAGGTCAAATGTGAAAATACTTTATTACTTAAGGTATATTTCCTGCCAATATCATAATTTAAGGTGGCATTTAGGGATTGAGCCAAAAATAGCAGCTTACCTAATGGGTCGGAGGCTTAACCATTCAGTTCTGATAACCTGTGTTTGGCCAGCGCTGTTGTATCGCATTTGTCGAAAAATAAAACTAATAAATAATACTCATATTCGTAATGGACCTATAGGCTCGGTCGCGTGGAACTGTCACCTAGACTAACCCTTTAAGACGTTTCAAAGTGATCCTTTTGATACTATTGAATAAATACATCTTTGACTTTGAGTCATTTAGCTAAGCAGGTCGCTAAGTATATTGCCATATCTGTGTTGACATGAAAGTAGCAGTGTCTAGTCTAAAGTTAGCAGTTCGAAGTTATGATAAGTTGGTTAGGAACTAAATTGTCCATTCAGTCCGTGCGAAGTACAGACCAGCCTAATTATTCCGGGCGTATATATTGCGTTTATGGCGTGCCTAGAGCTGGCTCGAGCGTGTAATGTGAACCTACAAATACAACACTTTATTATCAAACTCTAATGAACACGAAAGACGATAACACAACAATCAAATTATTTATAATTATATGGAAGAGACGGGTATTTATCGCGATTACCTTTATTATTTCCCGACGTTTCGACCGTGTTACAACAGCCGTAGTCTAGTCTATAATAAAATTGTGTAAAATCGCGATAAATACCTGTTATTATGTAATTATAATTTAAAAAAATCGGTTGTCTGTAAAGTCGGTTTACTGCCGATAGTTAAACGTGACAACGCCATACAGCTGTCCACGCGGACGCATCGATCACTCAAGTAGGAGAGAGACAGATGTCGAACGCTGACGAACGCGGAGGCCGATTGTGCCGCCTTGTCGCTCGTTCCGCGCTCTCGCTTGCACTTGAAGCCTTAAATGGAACGCCTCAGAGCGAGGTAACGCCGCATTAGTCATGTTCGTGCGTGCAGCCGGCTCCATCGAATTATAAGACGTCACGTCAAAATAATTGTAATATTATTTATTTCCATTTCCATAAGTCACCGAACACGCGATAGGTAATACGATAACAAAGCAATTCTATCATCACTCTCAATCTGAAACAACCGTCAGATAAACTCGATTGTGGTACACGATGAGATATAATAGACCTTCAGAGGGCGGGGGGGGCTCCACGCTGACGACACGATAATGGAAAACTTCCCGAATCTTCCAGATCATTATCGCCAATATTTACTGAGTCCATAAAAATCTTGGCCAAGTTTTAGGGTTGGTATTATAATAGGCGTGTTATTGCGTTATTGGCAGGAAGCTGGTCGTTTGTGGGCGGAAGCGAAGGCATGAATCACTGTTTTGGCACCGAGCATGCTTGCCTGACCAGTGTGTTGATGGTGCTGAATGGTACTGGTATTTTTTATAAAAACAATACTGTAGGCCTACCATGAACTCTATCTGGCTCTGTCTCTGGTTTTGGTTTTGAGTCTGTGTGAGTGTTGACTTAATAAATTATACGTCAAAACGTCACACACACAGTATAATGCACTGGTGAGCACTCACATAGACTCAAAACCAGAGCCAGACAGAGCTCATGGTAGGCCCTTTGGACAAGGCTGTACCTTGACCAAAGAAGTATCCGTGTAATTTTTTTCAATCGAGCTTTGATAAAATATACAAAAAACTAATATTTTTTCTTATAGATGCATCCAAGCTTAAATAATATAAAAATGTTATGAGCCTAAAAGTAAAAGTAATGCACTCATAGAGCAGAGGGTCACTCAACATTTCATGGAGCAGAATTTTCAGCTGAAGTTTCCACTCTGAAATGGAACCCAATTAATTTAATTATAACGTGTATTTTCAGGTAAACGGGTGCGAGCTGGGCAAGCTTGCTCCCTTAAAACTAAAATCCCACATGACAGAATCTAGAGTAGGGGCATGGTTCCTAAGTTGCCTTAAACGGGTGCATTGTGATTAAGTTTTAGGCTGTCCTCAGGACTCTGTACGAAAAATCTGAGGATGTACCCACCGTGCCTAGGAATTAAAGCTGTGACTTTTTTTTTAGATTCTCTCATGGCTAACGTGTCCTATGCCACAAGCAGTAATCTAAATAGTGACCCTTTGTACTATGGTTTATCTTAGCTGGTTAATAATGAGCAGCCAGCTATCTGAAATAGACGTAAAAGCATGTTTAATATTCAATTTCCGCCTGCATGCTTCGCTGAAATAACTAATTTGCCAATTGATTATTAGATTAAGCAGCAATTTTTAGGTTAATTTTGTGTAATTTAGTTTGCCGAGTGTTTGAGGCTCGTGACGTGAGGATGAAGGGATCAAAGTTGTTGGTACGATTTGCAACCTTATCTACCTCAGTTCAAAGGGCAACACAGCTGTCGTTGGCTACAACATGACGGCAACTTTAGACAGGCCTCGCAGTTTCTAGCGAACATTTTATGAGATGAAAGTTGTTTGTTGTGTCTAGGTGCTATAAGTTTGTTGTCAATCAGAGTTTTTTTATGAGCGTATCGTGCGAAAATTTGAGATTGTCACATTCTATTTAACGCTAATGAAAATCGTATGTCAGCGTTAAATAGAATGTCATGTTAAATAGTATATTTTTTTAACACACTTAAATTCGAATTAATCTCAAATGTATAGTCTACATTAGTCCTTTTGCGATTTTTAAAATGTCACTTAGTTATTTAGTTATGTTTTTTTTTTTTTAATTCTCAAATTTTCGCACGATACGCTCTTAACGATTCAACAAGAGTCCCTAGATTGATCAGTCCTTGAAGACGTTTTTCATATGAACAATGTGATTGTATTAAATTAAATAACTATGCAACCAATTACGAAAAACCCATCAGGTTCATTGTAAAAGCATAACTGGACGGCGCTGTACGAAAACAACATTTTAAACGGACAAATTCGGTCAACGTGATCACGTATATTTTTATTAAAATGTACGGATATTGGCAGTACGATATTAGGTTAACTATCAGTATTTGGCTACCTTTGAGTTCGGGACCCGGCACACGGCGCGGCCGGTGTAATTCAGCTACCCACGCACCCTACATTTACTCGTATTTGCACTAGTAATCAACTAGTTACACACCTAGCTTGTGTAAATACACCTAGCCGGTTTATTTGTAACATGGTGCCATTTTATTGGTTGGGATTGTTTTCATTGAATATTCGATGTGCAGAATGGCTAAAAATAAAATGGACCGAAATTCGTTTCTTCAGTGAAAGAACCGGTAGTTAGTACCCAAGTAAAAATTCTATAAATAAAAAACAGTAATCTAGACATGATTTGTAGGAATTTTGAAAAATTATGGCATATGAAATTATGCCATAATTTTTCTCAATTAATTTTTTCTTCCTTTTGTATTTTATGGCCCGTGAGAATTAACATTTTGATAGGTTCTTCGAGCGATTCATAGAAGTGAAATAAGAATAGATTGCTACAGAAAAAACAAAAAATATGAAGGTAAGGTTGCATAATGTTAGAGTCGTGCCTATACATTGCCTAATCCAATTTCAATATCAGTTTTATGAATAAAGGTAAGGTCTCCAAGCTGTTTGTTTTATCTGATAGCATTATCCTTTAGTTTGTGCTCCATATCGATAGTATAGTCTTATCAATCCCCTGGAGACAAAAGCATTTTGCCGATTTTACTCGCCCCTAGGGGCTAAACAGGCGTTTTCCATTACCAGCAGATCTACATATCCGGTAGGTGTTTATGCAATATAGGCACACGATGGGACATTTACTCGAATGGGGATGATATTGGGGCGCTCCAGAATGGCCCTATTCGGGTTCAGTTGGAGCAGGCACATTTGGATTCAATACAATTCGGTGCTGACTGTTTTAATTTTGACAGTAGCATGTTCAACATCATGAAGGGTTACTCTGTAAGTGTTTATGCCCACGCTTTAAGGTCGATTTATATCTACAGACATTGAGCGTGGCAGACACGTGCCGTGGCAGACAAAATGATATTCTTCCATACAGTAACTACACACGTGTCTGTAAGTGTCTGTACGGCCGTGTTACGATAGATATAAATACGTTAATAGTTACTGTATGGAAGAATATCATTTTGTCTGCCACGGCACGTGTCTGCCACGCTCAATGTCTGTAGATATAAATCGACCTTTATCTGTCTTTTGTTTGTGAAGTTTTACCATGAGTACTACAAGCAGTAAAAGCCTGTGCACATCTAGGCGATGGCGATAGCGATCAGCTGAAACTCTGTCAAATATATCTGTCATATTTGACAGCGTTTCAGTTTTCAAATATGACAGTTAGGAGTCTGAACAGGAGTCCAAAGTTCAGAATTTTGTTTTCAATAAAATAATTCCAGATCTATGAAACTAAACCAAAGCCTAGCAATAACCGTTTTTGAAACGTACTGCTATTGACCTTACCCCTAGCTATTGGCGCAGTAAAGAGTAACGATGATGTTTACTCCGGGCAACCCTTTCTGCTTCCTATCGCTACCCACCGAGGCACCGCCGCCGCCGCCGCCGCCATAATGCGTTGATCCCCGCGGGCATTAAATGAGAATGCCGATATAAATAGAATCAGTAGAGCATCGGCATGTGATACACGCTATGAGGGAACTATCAGTGAGAAGTTTACACAAGACGACGACGATTTATTTTACTTACCTACTTCTAAAATTATGATCAATGAGAAGCTACCTTTAGCAGGAAGTAAGTACTCTGAAACTGAAACTGAAACATTTTCTACCAGCCAACCTTGACAGGTGAAAAACAAGGTTGACGTGCATAAAATCAAAAATTTATGCACACAATGTGCTCTCAAACGGTGAAGGAAAACATCGTGAGGAAGCCCGCGACTTTAGTCAGCTCCGCACGTATTGACCATGCCTTTCTTGTGACACTACGTGCTCTATTGTGGATTAGGCTCACTAAGCTGTCAGGATGGTATAGGTGCTGGGCAAGTCTATTCCATCTAAAAGGTTCGCCTGTAGCTTGGAGCACAGACAAAAGCACACATTGGCTGCTTCAAGATGTATCCATCACATGTGAGAGGCGTCCCCTGGGGCGGCAGACACTCCTCTCCAGAGCGGCTACAGAACGTATCTTTGATTTGCCGAGTGTCGTATGTTACTAGGCTGTATCGTTACTAGCGGCGAAATGTTATTTCTGAAATATCCAAACATTTTGAAATAACATTGAGAGAGAATGAGGTGCTGGTGTAGGCAACTATTGATGTAGAACAACCTATTGTTTTGAATAAGCTTGGCGTAGCTACTGACATATTTTAACTAGGTACATATATTTTATTTTGTTATTCGAAGTTTTATGGGTTACTTATTTACTTTTATGATAGACGATTATGTAATATGTATCCCAAAATTGTGTAGGTATATTGTATTTTGTGAGAAATAAAAATAAAACTAGGGTCCTAAAAATGCAACTTTTGTGTTATGAATAGGAAATGATAAGGAAATGTATACTTAGAAGAGATCGCTTTTAGAGATAAGGCTGCTCATTGTACCTATATTTGTAATGTTTATTTTATATTAAGTCTTCTTTTGTGTACAATAAAGTATTAATCCATCCATCCATCTATCCTATCTAAGCGAAATGTTCCAAAGAATCAACATAATATATTATGTCTAAATCCAAAGGGAATAGATAGACAGACTTACGAGACACGGTAAACATGCCCTTGACTATTTCCAGAGAAAATGAACAAATAGGTAAGGTATTCACAAATACTAAAGCAATAATCTCGCTACAAATTACCATTTATATCCTTTCAATCTCATAACGTGAACCCATAAAACACGTAGCTTGCCCTATCGAGACATTTATGACAGATATTACTTAATATTGATTCAAATTCACATTCACATCCGACAATATATTAACGAGAACGATGACATCCATAAAAAGAGCATCCATAACTGTGAGGGATAGTGGCAGTTCCACACGAGCGGCGAGACATCGAGCGGTGGCGTAGTGGAGCGGAGGCGGAGGGGACAAGTGGCGACGAGTGCCGACGGAGATGGATGAGGCACTCGATCGATCACCCCGCGGGTACGAGGCCGCTGATTATGCATAATGCTCTGTCATCTTGCCAATATTTTCACGCGTGAACACGGGACTAGGGTTTCATTTGCGAAAATAAGCTCATAATTATGTTTTTCGGTTTATGCAAATTCATTGCTTGTAAAGGAAACTTTGAAGCAACCAGATCCATAAGCTAGCTGATCAACACATTGTTTCTATAAATTACATTTTGGTACGCGTTTGTTGGATTTTTTTAAGCGTTGGTAGCGAAATACATTTTTGCTTACGTAACTTCACAAGTCTAGATAAAAAAAGGACAGGAAAAATGAATTATGCACCTAAAAATAGTAGGTCGCAACAAAAGTGCTATTATTCTGTGTGAATAATACGCGGATTGTCGGCAGGTCGGCGGACGCGTTGGATGGCGGAACGTGACCTGAGTCACTTTAAATTAAATTTCAAACGAAAATGAACTTTATTACTCTGACATTAAATTTAATTAACTGAAATATTACCGAGCAAGAATTTTTATAAATTCTTGCTTCTTAAAGTTATGTTTTGGGGAGAGAACTGAACTTTCTGCCCTGACTTTTCACGTTTCAGTATCGCAGAGTGCCACAGATTTACAAAGCTAGTTATTATAGTGAATACTGTACGTTGTTTCTGCAATTTCTTCTGTGGCACCGGAGCGGAACAAATAAATCTCCCGCGCTCCGTTGTATCCGCTCTCCGCTCCGTTCAGCTTATCCATGAATGTGCATCTAGCTTTACTGCTCATGTTTATCTTGGTAATGTGGTGTCGTAAATCAATAAAGTCACTTTCTTTGTTATAATAAATCGAAGACATTAACATGAATGCGTGATTTATTTCCATGCGTCTGATAGCTATACACACAGAACAGCCAATACGCTTTTTCTGTGGCTAACATACTAGGAGACTACTATATTATTTGAAGGCATTTTCTGTACTTTGCAATTTAATCTTACCTATTATTGTTTCTTGAAGGAAAAGTTGAAGGAAAACGGGGAAAAGGAAGGCCAAGAATAAGTTACATGAGCCAGATAAAAGAAAAAGTCGCTGTCATGTGTTATAAGGAAGTCAAGGAGGCCGCATTCGGAAGACTTAATTGGAGAAAACTGCATCAAAACCCCGACAAGAGCTGAGCTCTTACGTTTAAGAAGAAGAAGAAGAAGATTATTGTTTTTTATTGTTGTTCTTATTGTATATTGTTTATTTATAAGTAAAGGTACAACAAAGTTCAGTTCGCGTGTGCCTGACCGAACGTCAACAGGCTCTGTTATTCTGAACTAACTGCAAACAACAACAATATCTTCAAAGCATTTGAACTATAAAACTCATAAGTTAAAGTTCACAAGCGGTCCCATATATCACGGGTACCATAGGTAAGTGCATATATAGGTGAACTCGATAACGCGGAGATTCGTGAGCGCTGTTTATCGAATAACTTTACTACTTGACGTTTCCAGTGCATATGCAATGCGGAGCAAATATTATAATTGTAATGTTTTTAAGTACATACGAATGGGTAGAAATTCCCGTAACGGACTTTTTCTACTTCGTTATCGAAGACTTTTACCTACTTGACGCTTTAAAGAAGACATTTGGCATAAGGTGTTTTTTTTTATTTGTAGTTAGGTAATAGGTTTACAAGTTGTAATATCATCGCTTACATCTAAGACATTTCATTAACAACAATTTAACTTAGCGCAGTTTCTAAAAGCAAGAAGAAAGAAAGACAAAGAAAGCAGTAGGTGAGAAGTCATAAAATTTAAGATTATATTATACAAATATACTATCTTCTATCACTGCTTGCGTTGCAAACGATGCTTTCTACTCCCAACGGTTCATATTGTCTAAGGAAGGATAATTTTCAAATAGAATAATCAATTCTGCTCACTCAAACGCAGCACGTTTTAAAGTGTAACCACTCCCAGGATATGACTTTATGAGTGAGTTTTAGTTGTTTCTCTTATTGCTTGCACCATACAAAAGTTAGAACATAAAATGACAATCACGCTAACGGAAGTGCTTAAACTTCAAAAGTATGGAGCACGTAGTGTCACAAATTCGCAACATGTTATAAGGAATGGCGTTGGACGTGCGAACACGGTAAGACGACCCCTTGGACCCGGGTTAAGTGCTGTTCATAAAAATGTAGATGACGCAACAGAACGAGCTAAGCTCTGGCTTAATGTTTCACTGCTTAAGCTGTGTTTTGATGTGTCATCGTTGTTTTCTAGTTTTGTGTTCGGTACATGTTGACCAATTACACATAATCAATTCTTTGTGTTTCTTGGATTATACAGTTCTTGCTCGCACATTTTAATCCTTTGAAAGTTATAAAATCACTGAACTTATTTATCTAAAATCTCGATGAACAATAGTGATAATTTTGATTCTAATACGTTTTCCTATTACTAAAAAGTTGACCTAACTGGTTTCCGTAGATACTTGTGTTAACTTTTAAGTAGAAAAACGCGTTACGATCAATTTTATTTCATTGCTAAACTGTGTGCAATCCGATTGCACATAATGTAATTATACACGGTATACAAATTGTATGACGAGAAAGACGTTAATAGCTAGAATAGAATAGGTTACTAGCTATGGAAACCTAACCAAGGTGATGTAAATACTAGTACCTCGTAGTTTGGCATCCATTAGCGGTCAGGCGCGACGGCTCCGTGACACATGACAAATGGCGGGTTATCGCGCATCTACGGCCCAAGTCGAGGTGGATGGCGTTTTCTTTATCAGCTCTATTTGCTGCTGGACTAATTCCGTCGTTTTGAGCTTCGGGAAAGCTTGTAGAATCCTAAGAATGCCTAACGTTTGTAGCTGATAGCTAAGTAGCTTTTGACATGATAACGTCTTATAATTTGATAGAGCCGGCTGTACGCACGAAAAAACATGACCCATGCGGCGTTACCTCGCTCTGAGGCGTTCCATTTTAAGCTTGAAGTGCAAGCAAGAGCGCGAAACGAACGACAAAGAGGCACAATCGGCCTACACGTTCGGCAGCGTTCGACATCTGTCTCTCTCCTACTTGTGTGAGCGATGCGTCCACGTGGACAGCTGTATGACGTTGTCACGTTCAACTAACGTCAGAAAACCGACTTTACAGACAACCGTTTTTTGTTATTTGAAGGAAGTAAAGAAGTGGGACAGCACAGTGATCTATTTCAGGTTGTGACCACGTTTGACTTGTTTTGCGAGTGTACCTATTTGGTTTTCACGTAGAAAATTGTGATATTTAGTCTATTTATTGTACGGGTAACAATATCAGCACTTTACGCTCAACTTAGATTCCCATTTGCATGACGTCTACTCAGCTCAAACACATTAGCGCTGGAAGCTCTCGCGGTACTTTGTCATCTCAAGTCCTGTCAGTTCCACGTTCTCATAATAATGCGGCTCGAGCTACAAACTTTGGCCTACCTTCACATTTTTTGCAAACATAATATATGATCAAACGAACTTGCAAAGTGAAGTTCGATCGATATTATATGAGTACGCTTCATTCGAAGTTATAAAACGAGGTAGTATTATTTTATGCTACTGGCATTTGCACATTTTTTAAAGTATAAAAAAAAAAATAAAGTTTGGTTTGACATTTCCCTCAGCAGATCGTCATTCATTTTAGAGAAGAACCACAAAAATTTAACTTTGGGTATTGGGTGGGAGGGTGATTATAACTTCGAATGAAGCGTACTCATATAATATCGATCGAACTTCACTTTGCAAGTTCGTTTGATCATATATTATAATTCGTCGCTTCATTCTTCAGTTATAAAACGAGGTAGACGTTTAGAGACGAAATTTTTGTGAAAATAAATGCAGGGAAATTAGAATTGGAATGATTTACTTTCAGATTTTTTAACGTAATCTTAAGTATTTATATTATATAAACCGATCATCAATAAATACTATGATGAACTTTTTTACATAATTTACTTATTATGTTACTTATTACAATCAATCACTGAATGATTAGGTCATAATACATAATACCGATCTTGCAAAATTACCCTCATATAATATTGGTCGAGGCTACAATTTTGCGAACGACTAGAAGACTAGTCCAACCAGCCGCTTTCATAATCGTATCAACAAGATAACAGAAGCGCGCGCTGCGGACGAGGCGACGTGCCACGTGCTGTGCGCGTTGAACGTCGACTGTGACGTTGTTTTTGTGAGATGTGTATGTAATCTTCAACTATAGTAGTATAGTAGTAGCAGGACATATTGCTCTATTTTCATGAAAATAGGTTAAATCAGTACCGGTTGTTCATGACCGGCACCAGATGTTTTGATTACATCAGAAATACCTATCTTAACGCCGGTAGAATTAACTAAAATGTTTTCTCATTTTATCAGGGAGAGTGTTTACACTATAATTATATCCTGTGCCTAATGCTAAAAGAACAACCAACTTTATGGTGATTTTTCCTAGAAGTAGGTTTCTACTGGGTATATACCCAATCCGCGATGTAGTTTCAAACTACCTTCCCGGTTGGATCGGGTCCCCGGTGAACGTAACTATATTTCAGCAAAACTGGTCTAAGCTTGTGAGCCCCTTTGAGGAGGCGTTTTACATGGTCATCGGAAGCTATGTTACGGCCTAGCAAAAAGAGCTGAGCGAAGACTGTTCAAAGATTCGTAAGGGTCCCATTATAATAATATATTATTACTGTTGAGTAAGGAATAACTTTATGTTTGAAAGTGAACATCCACAAGGGTTTTAATTAAGAGTTCAACAGAACTTTCACTACTGTTTGTAGGTTTCATTTCATTGTACTGAAGCAGAGTGATTTTGAAAAAATAAACCATAACTAGATCGAGTGATAGGCTTGGTGATCCTTTTGCTCCAAAGGTATCCTGGAGAGCATTGCTGCAGCCAGGATAAACTGTCTTGGCGGTGAAACAGAAAAAAAAAAAAATTAAGAGTGAAATATATAATAGCCGAGCGAATCAGTTTTTTAAGCAGAGGAGAGAAACCAGGGCTGAGACGGCCAGTAAGGAAATATTAGGATATTTTCAGGCCTCATCCATGTTTATTTTCTATAAGCATTTCAAGACAAGTGAAAAGCCGGGAAAGCATATAATTACAATATTTTTCCAGCTTATAGTGAATGCGTCAACTGTTATGACACCTAGATCTGGCCTCTACAAACTATTAGGTACTTCTGGTTCGATTCCTGGTTCTCCAAAAGCTGTTACTACTCTATGGTATATTCCGTGACCGAAAGATACCATTCAATATCCGTATTAATTTTTCAAAACTCCTGATGTGATCCTGGACTATCTTTTGTATAAATTTAAGAAGCTAACAGACAGATATTTCATATTTTGCTAAATGGTTTTTTTTTTCAGGTAGGGTAGGTGAGAGAATTGGATCACTCCCATCCTTTTGATGTACTACGATAACATAAAAACATTTGTGAGCAAAACATTTGAAACCAAAAATCAATAAACATTAGTTTATTATTGTTATAATAAAACAACAATCTCTCCATGCTTTTGGTATCTCTATAAGGTTGTTATGGAAATCTAGTTCAGTATTTTTCCATCCACCGTTTACGCGCTGTAATTACAATATACGCCCCATCCTTTTCAAGGCGCTAAAACT
Organism: Thera obeliscata; assembly: GCA_947578465.1. Taxonomy (NCBI): domain Eukaryota; kingdom Metazoa; phylum Arthropoda; class Insecta; order Lepidoptera; family Geometridae; genus Thera; species Thera obeliscata. The sequence continues at coordinate 533,487 of OX387916.1, forward strand.
AATAAACAAGGGATTTCCAGAGAGAGTTTTGTCTAATATTTTACAAGCTAAATATTTTTGTCTCTCAAACTCTTTAGTATAGAGCCAACCATACTTCACAGCTGGATACGCTGATTGATGTAAGAATCCCGAACAAGTGGGCAAATTCCTGAATAGTACCTACTAACTGGCATTCGCAAAAAAAACATTTTGTGCCGCTTAGTTAACGGCAGTGATATTGACAATATAATATACCCATAGTGATGTATAGGTCCAAATAAAATTGCAACATTTACGAGGATGAACATCTTTTTTCGAAATTGACCACGAAACCTATATAAGCAGTAAAGTAACTTTAGAGTTTCAGTAACATGTATCCGTCACTCCTCGAAACTGTCACCTAGACAGAGCCAATCGTCAAGATATACATATTACAGATCTAAATCTGCGATGTCTCATAATAAAGCCTGCAACTTCTTTCATTATCTTTGTAAAAGTTCGAGAAATCGAACAAAGTCTATAGCATGGCACTAAACTGATTACGTAGTTTTGTCAAATTGAAATCTTAAATTCTTACGATTGGACTTAGCTACAGGAACAAGTATGATTCTGTAAGATCAATGATCGCCATGAATCCACAGGTAAGTATCATTTTCGACGCAGCCCCATGGTCTCCCATGTTGAAATGGACAATAGAAATGAATTTATTTAGCAGATTAAGGCTTAGAATCGGTGACCACCATTAGGCGTTCGTGCTAAAAAATAATAATAATATTTGATACAAATTGAAATTTTTGAGGATAACATTATAGAAATGGCACCTAAGTTAGTTAGGTTCTGGATGGCTAACCTCATTTCATTATTTTCTTTGATTGAATGAAAATTATTGTTATAAGTTATTAGGAGAACCTTGTTCTACTCTACGATTAAAAGGTTAACAGTTACGAATCAGTTCCAAAATAACTTGATTATTAGTTACACCAATCCAGCAATTATAATAAAATTGTAATCTTCCAGCATGTCCACCTACGTTATTGTTTCGTAGGAGCATATTTGTTATAGCTTGACAAGTTCGTCGAAGGACGCGTGAACTGCGCCGAGACATAGACGTGTCGTTGGTTGCGTTGCGCTCATCGATACGGTTGTTGCGCTGTCGTCCTGTATGCTGACTGCCCCCCCCCCCCCTTTCTCAATGGTAACGAGGGGTAACGAGAGTGCCCGATCAGTTTCCCTGGTGTTGAAAAAACTGCCAGCTGACGACTGAATATCCGAAGAAGAAGGCTTCGACGACGTTTAAAAATGATTCTTGCAATCAAACTGAATAAATACACTTATTTGTAACCCTTGTTTTAAATTGCCTTTGAAACCTTAATGTTTTCAGGCAACTCACTCTCAGAGAGTTTCATATCTCTTTCTTGGTTCTTTATGAATGTAAGGAACGCTTTCTATAATCCTAGAGCGAGCTAAAGCTTTGTTCTCACTTGAGATTCGGCATAGTGGAAGTCCGTTAGTATACGGCAACCATGAGATAATATTCATACAGCTTGTACCTTATCATCGCTGGTCAAAAGCAAACTCACGCTTTGTTGAGTACTGATATGCCTAGGCCCAGCTAATCTTGTTTGGTCTGAATTTTCTTCAACTTTTAATTTTATTTATTTATTTATTTAATTTGTAGAAATACAAGAAACGACCCGATACTACAGAGTAAATCATCATCATCATCAGAGACGATCCAACGTGGCATAATTTTATAATAATAATAATTTTCTAGTTCTCACTATACTAGACACGGCAGCGGATATTTCCGCGCTTAATGTGTTTGCTTTCAACAGTTTGCAGTTACTGGAAATAAAATAGTCTTTCTAATAAATAAAAAGCTTTTCTTTTACCTCCTTCTGCATCTCCTTCTTGAGGATTGGTAGCCAAAGTTGGCCCAGCTTGTCATGAATATCAAGACCATAAACTGGAATTAAGGTCATCAGAAGCATTACCCAAAGCCTGTAATGACTCTGTATCGAGTTCAGACACAGGTTTAGTAGCCTCATGCGGGGCGTTGAGGCCTCGTCTGGTGTCGTGAGGAGAGCCGGCACAGGTGGTGCTTTGTAAAGATTAAAACCTTCGTGTTGACCCGCAGTCGAACCTCCAGGCAATTTTTAAGCATCATGCTAACCCTTCGTGATAACCCGCAGTTAATCCTCCAGGGCGCTTACTAGATGCTGATATTTAAATCGGCTTGTGACATTTTTCACTTCACTCAGGTATCAGGAATGCAAAAATGCAAGACTTACTTACCTGGATTTTCATCAGAATCAGATCATGACGAAATCACAATCACGCAACGCTTTTTAGCCGTATTTTGCTTACGAAGTTTTTCGGAATAATATCCAAATTTGTATTGCCGGCAATACATTTCAGCATTTTTTCCAATTTTTCCCTGCAGAATGTGTGCTTGATGCCGTGCACAAAAAAAGAATGACGATCTGCTGAGGGAAATGTCAAACCAAACTTTATTTTTTTTTTTATACTTTAAAAAATGTGCAAATGCCAGTAGCATAAAATAATACTACCTCGTTTTATAACTGAAGAATGAAGCGACGAATTATAATAATATTGCACCTAATACCTCTGTATCAACTGTTGGGAAAAAATGGAAAGAAATAGTGATGTAAGCAAAGGTAGTGGAGAAGGAGTAGAAATGCAAGGCATGGCAGTATTCCGATTTGAACATAATCATAATAAATAAAAATAAAATAAAAATTGTTTATTTCGGACCACATAAAATCCATACCACACAGTAAAAACACATTTCAAAGAATAAATAAAAAACACAGTTAACTTAAGAACTAAAGATCATGCCAAAGGCATCGCGCTGTGGACGATCAATGGGAGAAATAAATTCCTCCATTTATCGTCCTCAGCACAAGGCACTTCCATAATGGAGACGTCCAGCTGTCCGCAACAGTCCTCAGGATGCTGTTGCTGCTGCCCCGCACTCTGCCTTATTATGGGTGCCGGTGTAATGCCTCATGAAACCGAGCACTTTTGGGTTTCAAAAGATACGTTCTCGAGGAAGGTGCTCCAAGAGGTAATACCATTGTTATAGGAAGATCTAAACCACATCAGATGGGCCATCTGCTTGTACCATATTTTTTAGTCACTTAAGGCCTGCGCACACCTAGATCGCTGGCGATGGTGATCAGTGAAACGCTGTCAAATTCGACAGCGATATTTGACAGCGTTTCATTGATCGCCATCGCCAGCGATCTAGGTGTGCGTAGGCCTTTAGGAAATCACTCTTCACTTTGGTAACCCAGATATTGTCCAGAAATCTGATAGGCAGCGCTCAAGGTTATTGCGGGTGCGTTCTACTGCCTCTAATACTCTGAAACGGTGCATGGAGTCACTTTTAACCATAACATTTTCTCAATATCATGTATGTATTAATTATGTTCGCAACTATAATACAATCTCAAAAGACCAGACGAGATGAAGCTATTATGTTGCTAATTTCAACCTCATCTTGCATTTACATTGTAAGCTCATTACTCCGATCATAAATTGTTGTGAACTTCTGGCTGAACTTCACATTGTATGTGCACGCTATGCATCTTCGTACTTCACACAATTAAACTTCACTCGCTCCAAGTTTTACCACGAACAATTATTGCACCTACAAAATTGCTGAAATATTATACCAGACGCTGCTTATATTTTACATCAGTTTTGATTGCACTGAGATTTATACAATTTGTAACTTTCAAAACGGCATTGCATCATACTTACTGACCTTACCTTACTGACTGACTGACAATCAACGCTCAGCCTAAACCGTAAGTCCTAGAAGCATGAAACTTGGAGGGTATGTTTCTTTTATAGCATTACAGGGTGCACTAAGAAAGGAAATCGGAAAATGATTTCCCTAAGCAGACAAAGAGGAAAAACTTTTAAAAGAAAAATCAATGGGGAGTAACAGCAACGAGGCGAGCGAAGCCGCGGGCGGCCGCTAGTTATAGTATATAATTTACAAGGTACATAAATACAAGAAAAAGAAGTGAACGCATCTACTGAGTATTTTTCGAGTAAGAGTTTTATCTATAATGATGTGATACCATTTAGAAAGTTTATACAATTTACATTTCAGTACATCTGAGTGATCCTAAGTAAAAGAAGAAAGGTTGCAAGAGAGGGGTCGCGACTCGTGGTCCCACTAATTTGACCCACTGGTGGGACAGTGTGTCGATTTAATGGGCTCGTGGTCCCACTGTTTGGTGGGACCATCAGTCAACGTAATGCAGTCGCTCGTGGTCCCACTGATTTGGTCATAAGGGCTATAACATAAATATATTAGGTGTAGTCTCCGGTGTAGTAGTCCGGTTACAGCTACAGTTTTAAGTTTTTTTTTTTTAGTTTTTAGGGTTCCGTAGCCAAATGGCATAAAAGAAACCCTTATAGATTCGTCATGTCTGTCTGTCTGTCCGTCCGTATGTCACAGCCACTTTTCTCCGAAACTATAAAAGCTACACTGATGAAACTTGGTAAGTAGATGTATTCTGTGAACCGCATTAAGATTTTTACGCAAAAGTTGAAAAAAAACAATGTATTTTGGGGGTCCCGATACTTGAAACTGAAACTCAATTTTTTTTTCATCAAACCCACACGTGTGGGGTAACTATGAATAGGTCTTTAAAAATGATGTTGAGGTTTCTTATATCGTTTTTTTCTAAACTTAATAGTTTTTGCGAGAGACACTTCCAAAGTGGTAAAATGTTGGTCCCCCCCTCTAACTTCTAAAATTATAGAATGATAAAACTAAAAAAATATATGAAGTACATTACTATGCAAACTTCCAACGATATTTAGTTTGAACGAGATCTAGTGAGTAGTTTTTTTTTATACGTCATAAATCGTAAACCGCAATTTACCTTTCGACCCTTCATGGGCGAGTCCGACTCACACTTGGCCGTTTTTTTTTTTCTATAGGCCAGTATCTCAAGTGGCCAGTACCTGAAGAACTCACTTTAATTCAAGTATTTACTCTATACAACGTGTATCAAAATATGTGTACTATCCTGAAGGGGGGTGAATTTCCACCCCCCGGGGAACAACTTTTGTTCAACGACTTTTCGAACTTCGATTGGTATCTCTGAAAAAAACTGCAATGAAGTTTCAACATTAACAGCTGACTTTATACAAAGTGACAACCCTAAACTCAGCTACAGAGGTAGTAGGTAGTAGTAGTAGACCTACAGAGGTAGTAGGTCAAGGGGTCAAGGGGTTGCAAGGATAGGGTTGTCAATTTATTTAGGCATTATGAAATTAAATATTTTTGTATGGGAAACTGAAAATAGGAATTTTTAATTATCTCCCCCCCACAACTGATCACCATTGTGGTCTGAAACCCCTCTCCTTCGCATAGTACACATATTTAGATACACCTTGTATACGTATAAACTTGATGCAGTGGGGCCACGAACCTACGATTTTAACTATGACTGGTAGTCCCACTAAGCAGTGGGACCACGAACCCATGATTTCAGGGATAGTGGGACCACGAGTAATAGTGGTACAATCCCAGTGGGACCACGAGTCGCGACCCCAAGAGAGCAATGCCACCTCTGACAAAGAACAACAAAGTTATAAATCATCCATTAAATAGTATGTACGAAAAATATCTGCAAGGTTACGAAGTTTCGTTTGTAGATTAAAATGGTTGAACCGCGTAGACATCATGTAATGCCTGCCTGTAATGTATGTTGGGAAAATAAATAAAATAATATACGCTATCCGTGTAATAGTTTCAATATCATTATGTAATGCCTGCTTCAGAGCAAGCAAAGGCTAACAAGCGAGTGAAACGAACATACGCACCAATTATTTAAGTATGAAAGTAGGAGTGAGGAAAAAAAGGTTGCACGTTTATACTTGTTATTGTTCGTTTAGTCCAGACCCGGCTTAAGATGTAGTATAAGCTCTCAGCATCGTAAAGTTTACGCGACGGACGGGGTTACACTCGAGTGCTTTCATGTATTTTAAGCGCTTGGAATAAAATTAGTTCATCGTGTGGCTTCCTCGCTTCCTTATAAGTGACTTTGTCAAATTGAACTGTTAAAACCAAGATGGATACTGCAAGCTCTAAAGCAAATTATGATTGTATCGTTAACATTATAAACTTGTACTCAGCAATGGGGGAAGACGGCCCGTGGATGATAATGATTACCTACATTAAGATCGTGAAAACGTCTTCTGTATGTTTTAGTAGATATATTTAATTTTCGAATTTGAACTTAATCATTTGATTAAACTGATAAGACTATGGAATTTCTTTAGACATTTACCTGCCATGAATGGTAACTAATAATATTAGGTCAAACCATTTTTTAAGATAGTTTTATGATATAAAACGATATTGAATTCACGTCTAGTGATGACGTGAAAGTAATTGAATAATTTTGGAAACTTTTAAAAGCTCTATCATTTTATTGCACATGACCGTACCTGTCACTTGTCACACAAATATCACGGGTAATTTATAGTAGGTAAAATTAAATTAATTGAACTGTCAGTTTCAACCTCAAAACTTTGTACACAAATACAAATAGTTATATCTACGCTGTGTGTAATTAATCATCAATTATTGTGGGTGTCAAAGCGAGCGTGACGTTAATTACGAAAGCGTCTCTCGGCTACAATTAAAACGTGCCCCGAGGACGAACAAAATGAAATTTTACTTTACATATATCGGTATTCGTAGGATGGATTTGATACTTTTATGAGTTCTCTAGGGGCTTATATATGCGTATATTTATTTGTAAAGCATAAATTGCTTATAACATGTACAAGTCTATATTGTTTCACAATGTGTGCTTGGTTTCAGCAAACCAAGTAGATTTGCAATGATTTGCAAACACTATCAAGCATAGGTAGGTAAGTGTAATAAGAAATTATATTTACTGAGTTAAGCAGGTAGGATTATTGAATTACTAGTTACATAATTTAACCCTTTTATGAACAAGAAACTCCCAGAATCTCCGCAATTACGAATAAATAAATAGTAAACCTGCCCTTGCCTGTTTATATTTCTAATCCTAGCTATGGCTGAACTCTGACACTAACAAACACCGCAAAACCAATATAACAGCAAATAAATATAGTTTAACCGCAGCAGTAAACTCTACCCTACCGCCTGGCAATAACGTTGCAAATCGCAAAATTAAAAGCATTCACCCAAAGACCCTTTACTACGCGTTAATTAGTACTAAACAAAAATTACACAACTAACGACCTTATTACCTCGAAATAAAGGTTTCCCACGTAAATTGAATAAGGGAATAAAAAAGTAAATAAAACGAAGCGGTAAAACAGTTGTAAAAGTGTGGTTAGGGAGGAGCGAGCCTTTGTAGGGTTAATGAGGGTTGTCAACTGTAGGGTTGGGCGGAGGTTAATGGCGGACACGGGGTGAATTTTTCAGAAATTGACGTCACTTGACTTGATGGAGCAATGGACGCTGGGAGAGCCGACATGGACGTTTACGGGTTCTGTCGCATGCTCTCCTTTCATGAAAAACATTTTGGATGGACGTTGGCTTATACTGGCTTAGACTGGCCTTTCAGCTCAGTTGGTAGTAACTCTACCTTCTGCGCCGTAGGTCGTGGGTTCGATCCCCACCGAGAACAAATATTTGTGTGGTGAACGCAGATGTTTGTTCTCTGTCTTGGTGTTATACCTACTATTATATTTTAAGTACCTACCTATGTATTTAGAAATAAAAAGCATAAGTTCAAGTATAATATCAGCTATTTGGTTTCCATAGTACAAGCTCTGCTTAGTTTGGTGCTAGATAGTGTTGTGTGGTTTGTCCATAATATATATTTATTTATTTAGTTATTATATTTCAGTCTAGACAAGATGTTTTATTTTCAAACAGATACGCACATTTTTCCATCAACACTGGATAGGTGTAACTTAACTACCATTTTCCCCTAAACTGAACACTCATTGAAACTATACTTACGCTGTCGAGTGATTTCCCAACAACACACGCTGCAGATGATGAAAATAAGCAAAAACTAACCAAGTATTAGTAATTATGGGCAGCCCTAAATGTTTAGGGTTGGGTTGGGATGCTGCAAAAACCACGAATGACGGAACACGCGCGTTCATTTGTCACACTCTACTTTTGAGTTTTTGCTGTTTCACGTCGCACACGGTGAATGGTAAAATACCCCTATGTAGACATCTTTCAAGGTAAAAATAGCGATGTACCAACGTAGTTTCAAATTTATCCCAAGTTTGTTGAAACCATGTGTTTGTTTACCTTAAGCAAATAGAACCCGGTTTTTGAAAAAAATGAAAAATACTTTATTTACAGCTTATTACACGTCTGTCTTAAACTAGGTACTTAGAAAATAATATGACATTATGTACTACAAACGTGCAATTGCTGGTTTTACTAATTTGTACCCACATTACAGTCAGTGACATAAGTAGATGAACATTTCTGGTTTGTCACGATCATCAAATCAGTCAGTGAGCTCACTCAAAATGAAATATTTATTTGCAAAAAAATGTTGTTTTTTTACAATACCTACTTTGTTTAGAGTTTGTCCAGATAATGTTAATGCTGAAACATAACCTGGTATACATTTTACTGCACCCGACTGTACCTAGCTCTTCAAAATAAGTAACAAGGCTTTTCAAGCTGCATTTTGAAGGGGTAAAGACTTGATCGTGTAATCACAATGCGATCAGGTTGTAAAGGTTGCGTTGCTCAAAGTCCGAGAGTACTTGCCTCAATCGCTCAACACTAACAAGGCAGCTCAGCTCAACTACAAAGGCTAATAAAGTGGAAAGAAGAGGCTTAAGCTCGATACGTTGGCTGGTAGAAAATGCTGTCCAGCATTAAGCTCTATTTTTGTACACACTTGTGTTTGGTGCAATAAATAATTAAATAAATACTTGCATGCTGGAAAAACAGAAAAATATTTTTTGATGAGTTTTACATAATTATGTAATAGGTATGTAGGTACCTATAAAAAACCCCAAACTAATGCCCTAGAACATAAAAAAGGTTGCATGGATGGTTATCTACCAAACATGAACAAAACCAACTAGTTTTTTAAACAATTAATTTTTTTATTAAAAAAAAACAGAAAAAACAGATTCTAAGCTTATGACACATATGTATTTACAGACAAAAATCAAAAATCAGACACACATACTTGGACCTTAATTGTATAACACCTATTATAGATTCGGTCAGGGGAGAAGGGAACAAAACCAAAGATGAATAATTCAAAGAACCTTACCTATTCATTTGTAACACTAAATTCAGCAATTACTGAGTTCTGAAAAGTTCTTGTTTACCAAGAGTGTGTCAAAAGACGAATGGGATTGTGTGATAATGTGAAGAAACTGAAACAGACAGGTGTCTATCTACTTCACATGGTTCCACTCTTTAGATCTCTTGAATAATAAAAAAGGTAGTTCTGAAAATAGAATAGCAATATTTGATACAGCAGTAGTGGGCTGGAAAACTACTACGGAATTTTATGAAATTTGAGGTTCTAGTATTTTTCTTCTATACATTTAATATTTGCGCTGAATCATGAAGTTTTTCTGGGAGTTAATTTCTGATATATATCCATAAACTGTTTCTTAACAGGCATCTTAGTTAGCAATGCCTAGTGCCTAGTGCTTTCATTATTTTGTTTCTGTAGGTATAGGCGCGGGTCTTATCAACTTTAACATTATTTTCATTTTTGAATAATAGTCGCAAGTACATAACTTATCATGCCACTGACTGGCTCAAAGAATTTTTTTCAGTTCTTTGCGACCTTTTGCTTGTGCCCCTAATAACGTCAGCTGAGTCGTGCTGTTGCCTAGCAACGCCAAAGGCTACACTCTCCGTGAAAAAGGTAAGGAAACCCAGGATCTTTGAAAGCAACCAACAGGATTTGCTGTGCTTCGGTTTGCTTTTACTACGGTGTGAAGTTTCAATTTAACGATCCATTTACTCTTTGACACCACAGTGATCTGTTCTAGCAAGACAATTTTGTCATTTTAAAACCCAAATAGTGCTAAGTTGTTGAATGTTTCTGAAAGCTTAATGCATTAATCTTTTTTTTTTTGCTCTTACAAAATTATAACTCGTAAAGAATTTGTAAAGCCGGCAAGGGCACTTGGAAATAATAAAATTGCTGAACAAAAAAGATGTGCCTTCAAAAGAGCCGTTAACATGTTGAGAGGAAGTTGGGAGCCTCTTAAATAATGCAGGGAACGATTTATGTCCGTGGTATTATGTTTAGTAAGTTAATTACACACAATGCCGGCTTACATTCGCCGGCCTTTGTGGAAGCGGCGCGCTGGAGATATAGGTACCTACGCTGGACATTTTGCGTTGATAAATGTTGTGATCAAAGGTTTCCAGGTAGTTTAGTTCATCCTTTCCCGAGAACAATGTTATTATTCGCTTTACTGAGTCATGTTTGGGATATAGTAAACTGACAGCTCAAGTTTAAGTAAAGTAAAAAAACTTGCGTTTTAGAAATCAGACGGTTTACAAGAGGTTCAAAGCGAAGAATCGGTCGGACAGTTTTGCTGTCGGAAGGAAGTGGTGGGAAAACTTCGCTGATTTGCAATTTTTGTTGAAAACTCTCAAAACAGGGTTGACTGGAGGTTTCTGGAGGAGACGTGTACAGAGATGAGTTCAAGTTAAATATTGTTGTTAGAGTCTGTTCAGAAAGAGAGCCCTCGTGGCCAAATTGTGAACTAACGTTTCGATTTTTATATGGCAGCTCATCCCTTTCTTTCTGTCAGCATTTTGCATCATAAAAAATAAATAAAGGAATAGTAAACTAGTTGTGATAGGATCAAAACGCAACAGACGCGCTATTGTATTGCCCACTAAACAAAAAAAAAGCAGCCAAGTGCGAGTCGGACTCGCCCATTTAGGGTTCCGTAGCATCAAGCAACATAATATAAAGGTTCTTGTAGTTCGTCGAAGGGTAAATTGCGGTCTACGATTTATGACGTATAAAAAAAAACTACTGACTAGATCTCGTTCAAACCAAATATCGTTGAAAGTTTGCATAGTAATGTACAACATATATTTTTTCTAGTTTTATCATTCTCTTATTTTAGAAGTTAAGAGGGGGAGGGACCAACTTTTTTCCACTTTGGAAGTGTCTCTCGCGCAAACTATTTAGTTTAGAAAAAAACGATATACCTCAACATCATTTTTGAAGGCCTATTCATAGATACCCCACTCGTATGGTTTCGATGAAAAAATTTTTGAGTTTCAGTTTCAAGTATGGGGACTCCCAAAATTTATAGTTTTTTTTCTATTTTTGTGTAAAAATATTAATGCGGTTCACAGAATACATCTACTCGCCAAGTTTCATCAGTCTAGCTCTTACGGTTTCGGAGTAAAATGGCTGTGACACGGACGGACAGACAGACAGACAGACAGACATGACGAATCTATAAGGGTTCCGTTTTTGCCATTTGGCTACGGAACCTTAAAAAGGTAATTAAGCACAGCAGCGCCCTCAAATCCCACGACGGCTCTCTTTCTGAACAGACTCTAAAGCGATGTTTGTTCCAGCTGGTACCGAGAGTCAGGGGGCGGCGTCCTGCGCGAGATCCGCGACGGCGGCGGCGAGGGCGGCGGCCGCTACAGCCGCGCCAGGGACGCGCTCGGCATCCGGCGCGCGGAGGTCGGCGACGCGGGCCGCTGGGCGTGCCGCGCCGCCAACGCACACGGACACCTCACGCTGCGCCTGCAGGTGGCGGTGCGGGCACATCTCACGGCGCACGCCGCGCCTCACTCGCAGGTACCACCCATCAGCCTGAAGAAGTCTACTGCTGGACATAGGCCTCCCCTACACATTTCCAGGAAGAACGATTCTGAGTTCTTCCATCTACCGATTTCCCGCTATCTTAACAATGTCGTCAGGCCATCTGGTGGGTGGGCGCCCTTCTTTTCGTCTTCCGGTTCGTGGTCGCCATTCGAGAACCTTTATTCCCCAACGGTTGTCAGTTCTTCGAGCTATATGACCTGCCCATTGCCACTTCAACTTACTAATTCTAAGAGCTATGTCGGTGACCTTGGTTCTTCTACGGATATCCAACCGATACCGGTCAGGTACGACTACTTCTTCTTTATAAGTTTAGGAGCTTAGCTCTTTTCGGGGTGTTGATGAAGCTTTCTCCAATTAAAGGCCTAACGTAATGGCGATGGCGATCGGTGAAACGCTGTCAAATGACACATAATGACATGACATGACAGCGTTTCACTGATCGTCATCGCTATTGCGCTAGATGTGCGCAGGCCTTTCATGCGTGCCAATCGCATGCCAATCGCATGCCGATTAGCATGGAAATGTAATATGAATAGATACCGACAATCGTATACGGCACCTACATAAAGATACATAAAGTTAATAAGTCAACCTTTATAAAACAACATAATATGCATTGGTCATGCGATTAAGCCAGATAAAACACTATAATTGAACTGTAACAGAAGTAAACCTGCACTTCAATCGGCCGTGGGCAAACTACCAATTTAAATACGGCTTGGCCTCTGTACACGAATCCGATGAATGCTCTCCGGCAGCATAATGGCTGCTGTTGCACAATGGAATCGGTCGGTTTCTCTCAGCTGATCAATACGAGGCTTTCCACGGCATTTTACTAGTAGAATGCTGCGTTTGGAAATTATAAATTGGCAAAAATGTAAAGTCAAGTCAAGTCACTCAAGCTCGTATCTAAAACATTTTACAGGATTTTGAGTACCAACCTACCAAAAATCACGTAAGAAAAGGCGTAAGAAAAGCATTAGAAAGTCTGTAAAAACGAAAAAACCAAAATTCACATTTTCATTATGGATAATAGAAGTTTGGATAATGGCGGCTCGGTGACGTCATAGAGTGGCTTTAATGCATTTTGTGGTTTGTCGGCCGTTTGAGCCCTCAGGGCGCTTGTACACGCTAAGAAAAAACGCCGGGCCTACCCAAGAATTCGTGTCGTAACAAGAAAATTACTGTGTACACGGCTCGCAGCGGTGCACGAAAAAAATCTTATCTGCGCAAGACAAGAATTTTGTCTTTTCCACACACGAAAACGCAACAACGTTCGCCGCGTCGTGTCTTGCGCAGATAAGATTTTTTTCGTGCACCGCTGCGAGCAGTGTACACAGTTATTTTCTAGTTACGACAAGAATTCTTGGGTAGACCCGGCATTTTTTCTTAGCGTGTACAAGCGCCCTGAGAGGTGATGTTAGATCGACGGACAGTATTATTATGAGACGAATGCATTACCACCACCAATATCATTATTAACACATTATCGCCACTAGTTGAAAATAAAACACCAAGTGAAGAAAAAAACCTACCAAAGTTTTATTAGTTAGGTCCGTCGCACTCCAAAAACATGCTTAGTTTTGTTTGGGACTGTTTGGAATGACCACGTTATGTCATATTGAAATGTGTACACACATATCGACATATTGAACTAGAATACGTTTTTCAGATCAGAACTCACCTTGGTTTTATAAAAAATCATATTGTTAGGGAATAATATTGTTTTTGGGTTTATCATGTTTTGCACATGATAAACCGAGCCTCATTCCCTAAAAACCGAGCCTCCGCTCACTAAGCGGATTCCCTTTCCATTGCGAAGTCAATTAAATTATCCTTGTAACGGGATAAAAATAAAAAATCCCCAATTCCTTGCGAACTAATGTTTGCAAGCCTTTGTAAATGTTGTAGTTTCTGGCGCTGCTGCTTAGTGGTATCCTAGCCCTTTCAGCTTAGTCTTGGTTTGAATCCTGGGTGGATTCAAATTCGAAACAAATAGTGCTCTCAAACGTTGTAGGTAAATATCGCTAGAAACTAGTTTTGTGTATTAGCATTGTAAACCTTACATCCTGTTTTTTTGCTTAATATTTCGACGTGCCTCTCACTACTTTTCTATAAGATATTCTCGATACTACCAAGAGATGAAATAATTATGTCTACTACGTCTGGACTTCTAAAGGGCGTCATAACAAAGTTTGTTATCCCAAGGAACCACTGTTCGTTTGAATTCATGTCGATTGGCTGTGAGTTTAGTTTTGAAGCGAACTTGACAAATTTTAGAACATTTCTTGTTCTTGTGAATGTCGAGAATCACCCCGCCTCGAGATAACAAACTAGTTCTGAGACACCCTGTAGTCGTGAGCCTATTTCATTTTATTTTTCGTAAATTCCTCGTGTTTGCTAGCCTTTGTAAATATTGTAGTTTCCGCCGCCTGCCTCCTGCTGGGTTAAACTGCCTTGTGAGATTGACCTTACTCTACATCTAATATTTATCCAGTGACGAATCAACTTTCAAGGGAGCTTTCTGGAACCTTCTGGTTTGTCAAGTCATTGGTAATCGTGATGGGCGTAGGTTTAGTAATTGACTTATCGCTCTTTTGATATGCTCACATTAGCAATAAACACTAGACAATTTGGCTTCTGAACTGAGGGCGCAGTTGGGTAACACATTTTCGTATCAGGAGGAAGGTACTGTAACAACGGTTTTTATGTATTTTAGCCATCCAACTCTCCCCTCTAGCGGTGATCTATAGAATCACCAGCCAAGTACCCAGCCAATAGCCGCCCGACCTCAAAAGGTTTACTTGTTTTTATATCCAGAGTTATATCCCTATTTTTTCTTATTTCTTGAACGTTAATGTGTTGGCGCAGCGGTAACTTACGAACTTAAAAACGCTCTCCGAATTTAATCCGTCTCATAAACTTCTTGCTTAAAGACTACGCGCTATAAATTACGGTACATGTTCGGGTATTTATAGTGGCTTTATAGAGTAACTATAAGGATGGTTGCACATTGGCGAGTACGTTCGTAAGAACAGTTTGCTTTATTCCGAAATGAAAGCTTCCGTTCAGTGCAGCACTTATTCCTGGCACTTCGAGCTGCGTAGAATAAAAGTGATTTGGTGCACGCGTAGCGGTTGCTACGCGAGCTACGAGGGCTCGATGTCTACCCGTAGAATCGTAGCTCGTTTAAATACCGCGTAGCTCAAGCGTAGCAGTCGCGTAGATGGTAGTTTATACTACAAAATGCGTTAGTACGCGCTAGTATTTCCATCCCTATTGCAGACTAGCCCCCACCCTATTCTTCAAGGCCGGAAGCCCTTTTGATTGTTTCAAGGGAGAACAATTTGTCCAGCAGCGAGGAATAGGCCGGTATTGTTGGACCCTTTTAAGGCAGAATTGCAAATCAGATTGTTTCGAATGTCCCACGGCCGTCTAACGAGATTTCCTGTTTGACTCTGGCTTGTTTTTCTGTTTTTATTGCGATAGAGATTTTAAAGGGAATCGGAGTTTTTGTTGCATTGTTAAAACAAAGCTTTTGTATTTTAGTTTGTAGAATTTTCTGTAGTTTTCGCTGTGAGTTCAATTTATTCGATTGGCTTCGTAGCAAGATAATTGTTTCACAAACATGTATGACTATCTGTGCGATGTAATGGATCACATTCACAGCGCACGTGAGTGATTATGTCGCTGACCTACATAGCGGGTTGATTTTGTAATTTAATTTGCAAATTTGGGTAGAAATTACAAAAAACTACGCTCTACGTAATTTGCTCCGCACAAAATTCTACCGCATTACGGCGGAATACAAATGTCCAACAATTATCTCTCACAATCGTAAATTCCGCGTAAAATAAAACGAATGTCACTGTTTCGAGCACCGCAAACATTATGGCACGGGAGTCAAGCAACTTTATTACCTACGTCATACGCACCGCGTCATACGAACTTGGCGTATCGCATCACAGGCTAGGGGTGCGAGGTCCTCACCTTCCCCTCTGCATCCATACCTACCGCACCACGCCACTTTTATTCTTCAGAAAAGCACGTTTCAATTATTATGAAAAAGATCAAATAAGAGACGTAAAAAAGGTTATCATCATCATCAGCCTGAAAAAGTCCACTGGACATAGGCTTTCCCAACATATTTCCAACTTTTGAACACAGAGCAGTCTGACATGTTAGTGTCACCGTTGGCTCTCGAACTATTTAGTGATCGGGTTACATACGGTTTCCGCTCGTTTGGAATTATTGATATTTGCTCATGGGTGCGTTCATTTTAATTGTTCTATTGGAAAAGCAAATATTATTTTACTTTTTATCTGCTATAGAAAGTTAAAGTAAATGAATACTATCCATTTACTGAATGGGATTTACAAAATTGGCTAATTTTAGATAACAACGTGGATTTACCACGATATCTAACAGTATAAAAAAATATCGAGAAAATGTCTGTAGGTAGGTAATGGGTAAGTCCTCCATATTTTTTGACATGCTCCCTCATCGTCAATTCAGCAATCTTAAAATATCAAGTCACTGAACCGTTCCTCAATCAGCTTATCAAATTTCACGTAACACGGAAAATGTAAATTTCTGTGCCCTAACGAAATTAGCCTGTTCACAAGCAGAGCGCCGAGACAGTCGAGTTCACAATTAGCAAGCTGCACGCACTCCGAAGTTTCCGAACCACAAGCCTCAGCAGCAACGGTATTTACCTACTTAATTTACCTACTAGACACCATGCTCTCTTACTCTTCCCGCATAGCACTACTACGCTACAACAGAGCAGAGACAGAGTTGCATTGCAATGTTTTTTATTTTCTAATATTTTTTCATCATCACCCCATGGGTGCCGGACGGACGGCGGCCTCGTGGTCGGCCTAGAAAGCGTTGGCGGGACGACCTGGACGCCTTCCACAAGCAATGGTGGGAGGAGCCTCAGAATAGAGGGAACTGGAAGTCTTTGGGGGAGGTCTTTGCCCAGCAGTGGGACGATGTAGGCTAAATAGAAAAAAAAATATTTAACTTTTGACAAGTTGAATAAATATCTGAAACTACGATTGATAAATGGTTACAATCCTTTACCTTGAAAGAAAAGCAAAGAAAGAAAAAGCGGTTTTTTTCTTTCTTACCTTGAAGGTTGGGCATAACAATTCCTCCATTTATCCAGCTGCAGCAATGCTATGTCCTTGTTACCAAAACGTGGCTTGTGAGATCGGTCGCACACGCGAACAACAAGAGAATGCCCGATTACCATAACACAAAGCTGAACTCACTTGACAAATTAGAGCCGTAGTTATGAGCGGGGACATGCTAGCAGCGAATAAGTGTCAGGAAGGAACGTGGTTCAGGAATGAAGTTAACCACGAACGAACACGCTATCTACTTGGAAAAAGCAAAACCTGACAGAAAAAAATATACTTAGATATGCTTTATTGTTATTCCAATTTCCATATCGTTGTATAAATGAACGAGCGTTAAATGAGCGTTGTATAAAGCATAAGATGCAAATAAATCAAAATACCTGCTTAAAATTATAAAAAAACCACCGATTTAAACTAATCGATCGTAAAGATCGATTAGTTTGGATCGGTGGTTTTTTGAGACAAGTAGTAGGCTTGTAATAGGACACAATCATAAGGACTGAGGCATACTACGAAGGGTGCCTAGGCCTACCTACTTGCAAAATTCTGGAAAACGGAATGAAGTTAGCCGAAATAGGATCACAACTTTAAAACCCAGTATTAATTACGACTCGCGAAAATACCTGGGAGGTCTGTCAAAGGTACGTCCATATCATTTAGTTGGTAGGTACACCTGGAGCCAAATATTTTGTCAAACGTGTCGGCTAGTTTTTTTTCAGAAGTTTTTTTTTGATATACTACATATAAACACCAGATAGGTTAACAAAAATAATCAGCAGTCCGAAATCAGACTAAATGGTGTGATCCGCAGGTGGTAAACAGCGGCGGAACAGCCATCATCAACTGCACGTGGGGCGGGTGGCCGGCGCCGCGGGTGGAGTGGCTGCACAACGGCGTCCCGCTGGGCGCCGGCGTCGCGGGCGGCAGGCTGCGCCTCCAGAACAACGGGGAGCAGCTCATCATCTCCTCCGTGCACCGCTCCGACAGGGGAGTCTACCAGTGCATGCTCCGAAACGAGAGGGACTCGGCGCAGGCTAGCGCGGATCTGCGGTTGGGAGGTACGTGCTCGAACCACGTGTTTTGGCTTTCATTCATAATTTCTTATAGCGATTCTAATCCGTTAACTGCCTATCCTACCTGCGATAAAAAAAAGATTGGAGTGTAGAGTTCAAGAAAATATTTATAGAAGGTAGATATTACTTATACTAACTCAAGACATACTGTCTAGTTTTACACGAAGTTCTGAGTTTATTGAAAACTTGTTGATAGTTTTATTACTGGCTGGATCGTAAAAGTTGCGAAGTTCCGAGTAATCAAGCAATAAATCGCTCGTACTAAAAGATGGTAAAACTTTAATACCCGAGTAAACACACAAAGAACCGCTTTGAGTGGTTCTTGGGATTGAAGTTTCAATGTTTTAACAACTACTTAAGTACACACATGTCTGTTAGCTGTCAGGTAGTTTTTATAGGCTTTTATTTTCCAGACACAGCACCAGAGCTTCAATATACATTCATAGAGCAAGTTTTGAGGCCAGGACAAGTGGTAACCCTCAAGTGCTCGGCAGCCGGGTCACCGCCTCCACACTTTACATGGATGCTGGACGGACAACCGCTTAACACCATGGCGAGGGGACACAGGTTATTACAGTGTCATCAGTTATTAGACGAAAATTCCTTTGTTCCATAATAACTCATCATCTTTTAAAGATTTTCTTTTAAGTTGAATCATTTAATTTTGACTTATTTCTTTCTTTTTCCCCTGTATGGCAAGGCAACATTGTTTTCTCTGCCGTAGGTACAGCGTTGAACAGTTTGCAACAAAGAGTAACGACGTCGTGAGCTACCTCAACATCTCTGCCGTCAGATCAGAGGACGGTGGCCTGTACACTTGCAAAGCAGCGAACTCACTAGGAGAGGTGTCCCACACATCTAGACTCAACATTTACGGTGAGAACTTCATCTTCTAGATCATTACAAGCATGATTGTAACTTATTCCGTAGCAGCGTCAGGAAATTTAGCAGTCTTCGTTCTTTTCCAGGACCTCCATACGTCAGATCTATAGGACCTATACGAGCAGTTGCGGGGCGGGAACTTATTCTCTACTGCCCGTATTCAGGCTACCCTATCACGTTAGTAACTTCACTATTTATTTAAGCATCACAAGCTGCCAAGGACTTAATAACCCTGACAGAAACAAAATGTTCTAAATTCCATTCCAGGTCTGTGAAGTGGGAAAGGGAAGGAAGCCCTTTAGATTGGGATAACAGTGTCGATGGAGCACTAAGACTGACGAGGGTAGATCCATCTCAGGCAGGTGCTTACTCGTGCTCTGTGATGGGTCCTCATGGTGAAATCGCCAAGAGGGAGCTGCAGCTAGTCGTAAGCAGTAAGTCGGAGTATAGAGTATTTCAATCGTTAAATGGTAGGCCAAAGGCTGCCACGAGCTTATCCACGTAATTTTGACCTCAATGTCTGGTACCATCTTTGTATATTTATCCAGATCCACCGGAGATAGAGCCATTTTCCTTTTCCGCCAACTTGCAAGAAGGGAAACGAGCGCAAGTCAGCTGCAGCGTCACTTCAGGAGACATGCCCGTCCACTTCACCTGGTTGAAGGATAACGCACCTATACCTTCTACTTTACAGGTTTGTACTACGCTTTACACTATTTTACAAAAAAAAAAATCGTTACAATGATGCTATACACTATGTCTACTAATTTTAACAATGTTTACTTTGAAAAAGGTTAAACAGTATGTAATTTTATTGGGTTCGAGTTAGCCTTACCTACTTATACCAGAAAACACTTCGCAACTGTTTTGTAAAACAAAATTAACCGTATTGATTTAACCTATTTCGGTTTTGAAGCTTGGCACGAGTATGGTTTGTTATTATTCATATTGCTCAAGCTCTCATGGACCAATTCGTATTTCCAACAAAACGATTTCCTCAAGTTTCTGAACGGTACTGGTTGTGTAGGTGGAAGAGCGTGGGGCAGATTTTTTCAGCAACCTCGTATTCAAAGAGGTGTCAGCTCACCACAGCGGCCAATACACTTGCGTGGCCTCCAACTCGGCGGCCAAAGTAAACTACACCGCCGAGCTGGTGGTAAAAGGTAAAGTCATACCAGCTATACCACGCACTGCGCACAGAGCACAGAACACAGCTTGCACCGAGCACTGATTCTCATTATTTTGTCGAGTATGCCGATTCCTTTGCACCGGGTCACCTGTCCACTTAGTTTGTGAAGCCATAGAATAATGTATCTTTTAATACTGTAATGATTTCTTTATTGCTTGAACTCCTGCATCAGTTTTTTTTTCTGTTCTGTTCTACAAGAAGCCATTTTTGTCGTCCATCAAGCTGCCACTAATTACGGATGTAGGGCACTCCATTCTTCTGTTATTACCATCTGCCATGCTGATGTCTTGGTAAATTCAATCTTGCTGATAACAATCTCATCAACTTCAGCAAATGAAGTCCGTTCAGATAATCTTACAAAGTTTCAAGCAGTAAAGAATTTTATTGATTAAGTAGGCACAATATTATTTACCTACGCACATTTTGACCATGTTGTAAAATTTATGTAATTTTTGTTTTGCTCCGCGTTGGATTACAGATGGCTTAAAGAAAGGGTAATTTATTAAATTTACCTATAATACCACAGTAGCGCACTCATGAAAACGGTTGAAAATTTTCATAAACCACGTAAATTGATTGAAAACCTGCAAAAGTTCTGACCTGTACTATATTTAGACCTAGTATTATTGCAGGTAGCAGGTACATAAGTAAATGTATAATTCTAAGCAAGTATTTAGTATGCAAACATGAATGTTTGATGAGTCAGTTCGGTCGGCTGATAGCTCGGTCACGCGGAAGGCAATGAGCAAACACGTCGATATTGAAAGACGCACTGAATGATTAATGATGTTCTATCTAAATTGTCGGAAAGGAAATCATTTATTTATTCATTTATGAGAGTGGAACCAATGCTATTATAACCTGGAATAGTGATTGAGTTTGAATTGAATTCATTGGTATTTCGACGAAGACAGAAACATTAATAAATAATTGGAGTTGGTTGGTAGAAATTGTGATTTTTTAATTTATCCTTCTATGGACGCTGATGGAACAGGTAAAAGAGCTACAGCGTATAAACACTACATAGAGATGGTTTATTTTTGAAAATTTTACAACTTTCAAATCTTTGGTCCTGTGAAGCGCGCCTAAATACACAAAAAGTTAATGTAAAATTGCTTATTTTTCA
Source organism: Thera obeliscata (assembly GCA_947578465.1). Lineage (NCBI taxonomy): Eukaryota > Metazoa > Arthropoda > Insecta > Lepidoptera > Geometridae > Thera > Thera obeliscata. Next base: position 554,741 of record OX387916.1, read on the forward strand.
TGCTGCAGTATCTCCCAAATGGGTGTTGGAACCTAAGGACGAGGCAGTTTTAGCTGGTGAGGCAGTGGCATTGCACTGCCAGACTACTGGCTCGCCGACTCCGCAGGTCACGTGGATGAAGCAAAGAGGTGAGTCATGAGAATTATTCATTTTTAACGAGGTTGTCATTCAGTTTTGTATCATATTATCTAATTCACGAACTTTATGTTGGGTACCTACTGGTTTTATGTGTATTAATTTTAATTAATGACTCCGCAGTATTCTTTATGATGGGTAAGCTACAGGTTTTCTTAAATTTATACATCAAACCGTCTCAAACTGACTTCAAACTTAACTTTTGTAACAGGAAGTTCGACAACAGACTACGTCCCTCTCGTGAACCTCGGCGGTCGCTTCCAGTTCTTCTCCAACGGGACGCTGTGGATAGAGTCTACTCTGCCATATGACGAAGGATACTACTTGTGCAAGTCGGAAAACGGGGTCGGGGCTGCTCTGACTAAAACTATTTTAGTATCGGTAAATGGTAAGACTGTATTTTATTTTGGCTCCAATTTTCAAGACTTCCATAAATGTATTTGACTTCCAGGTTTAATTATAGACCTCTATTAGATTAAATTTACCTAGAAGAACTCGGGGCTAGCTTGCTTGGTTATTTCAACAGATTAACCAAGTTAGTTGTCTTTATCCGGACCCTCCCGTGCTTTAGAGGGCTCATTTTTATTTCCCTGCTCATTACTACGAGTATAGCCGGGACATACCTACTAATACCGATTGAGGATTCCGGTGTGAAATCTTCTTCAACAGAGTTGGCCTTACAATCTAAGTGAACAATGTTTGATTGTAGAACCAGCCCGTTTTGAGACTACCTCGCACAACATGACAGCACGACGAGACGCACCCGCCACACTGGCATGCGAGGTGCGAGGCGATTCACCTATCCAGGTCAACTGGGCTCACAACATGAACCATCTAGATCTTAATACCTATAGGTGAGCTTTTGATAATAATATAGCTGATTATTATATATTAAAAAATACATGGTAATAAGACCTCTTTGTAATGTATTTAAAAAAAATAAGGTATCTAAGTATATTCGGTGGGGATCGAATCCACGACATACGCCGCAGAAGGCAGAGCTATTACCAACTGAGCTGAGAGGCCAGTCCAAATAATAGCCAAAGAACATCCTCAGCGTTATAATATTCTTGTTTACTGAAATTATCCTTTCCAGGTTAAGTGTATCCGAACAAAAGACTGATAGTGGTTTAAGGTCTCAGCTGTACATCAGCCGCGCTGATCGTCAGGACTCCGGCGTCTACAAGTGCCAAGCCGTCAATGCTTATGGCCACAGCGATCATTACATATACCTCTCCGTCCAAGGTGAGAATAACAATTCCAGATAACGGAGGTCGGGTCTGTCTGTAGGGATTGCAGGTTTATAAAAACTAGAATTGTGTTGCAGAAAAGCCAGACACCCCCCATTCGCTCACAGTAACAGAAATCCTTTCCCGTGCCGTCCGTTTATCCTGGAGCCAGGGGTTCGATGGCAACAGTCCACTAATGGGTTACACGCTCCAACACTGCGCGTTATCGGCTCAAGGTGCTCTGCGTCCTGATCAGTGGGACCAAGCTCAAACTGTCAATGTGTCTGTGCTCGGCCCAGCTCATTCGGAAGTCACGTGAGTACACATTTTGGAAGATTCAAGTTCATAAAAATGTAATATTTTTCTTATAGAAAGATAAAGTTACTTCTAATAGAAAGTTTTTTTAAGCAACTTTAAAATGATGTGTTTTATATTTTTTCCAGGTTAACGAAAAAAGGGGACATTCACTACGAAGCGTTGCTAGGAAGCCTGAAGCCGCACATGGCTTATATGATCAGAATAGCTGCCTTCAATCAAATAGACCGAAGTGCTTTCACCGAGCCTGTCGTTGTGAAGACACAAGAAGAAGGTAATCAAAACCAAATTAATTATTTCTTCCATTTTCATCAACAGATATAAATGTTGATTTGTTTAGTTGGAAAGACACAAACGTAATGTATTTCCGTATGATGTAGCTCCGTCCGAAGCCCCGAGCAGCGTGCACGTGAACACGGGCGGCGCGGGCGAGCTGCACGTGGCGTGGAAGCCTCCGCCGCGGGACTCCTGGCACGGCGAGCTGCTCGGCTACTCCGTGTCCTGCACTGAGCTGGGACGAGCCGAGCCGCTGCCTAGGAACGCTACTAGGTGAGCCGTTCACCTATACCACTCTATTTGTTCAGCACATTACATTTTTCCAATTAACCAGCTTTTATTTAACTTACTGTTGGTCGATCGACATTGTTGTGAGTACTGGGAATGAGAGGATGAGAGTCGCAAGGGACCAGAAAAAGTTGTGTAACACAAAAGGAATTAGCAGTGGGTGCAAACGAGTTGAAATCATAATGATAGCGTGTACCGAGGGAATCAGTGTTACAAAAAGAGAAGGTGAATGTAACAATTCTTACCTTTGGCAGAACGCTGACGGTAAACGGCTGGTCAGCAACGGAGCTGAGCCTGTCAGCACTGAGAAAATTCACTCGTTACGAAATTCGAGTAAGAGCGTTCAACGCCGTCGCTGCTGGACCAGCGTCCGCGCCGGTGTCAGCTACAACACTCGAGGGAGGTGAGCAAACTTAGAATAACCTGGAGGTTCTTGACACGAGACTCAAACCAATGCTCGTAAATTAAGCAATTTTTTGGTTTCAATGTTGTTCCAGTGCCCGAATCTCATCCCATGCGAGTGTCGTGTTCTCCGCTGTCGTCATCTGGTATCAAAGTCTCGTGGAGTCCACCTCCGATCGGCCAGCACGGAGGACTTATACAAGGATACAAAGTCATTTACTTGCCCATCAGTTCAGATCACGGTAAAATATTTTAAGCAACCCAATTTCTGTAGATGACGAAAACATTTTCTGGGGAGCAGCCCGTTGTATTTAATACTCGAAGCTTTTAACACCATAGCGTACTTATTAAAACCAATTTTGTATGTCTTTCAGCGGATGTGGGTGAAATCAAGAGAGTGGTTAGCACCGACACGTATTTGCATACTCTTCGCAAGTACACCAACTATTCCGTCCAAGTGCTCGCATTCACAAATGCGGGTGACGGCAAACGAAGTCCACCGGTCTACTGCATGACTGAGGAAGATGGTAAGAATTTCATCTTCCTCTATCTCATAGATTTTTAGAATAAAAGATAATTTGTTTGCCTGTTGGTTTCTGGTTCTTTGTGCACGGGTTTTGAATTTAGAGTTTTTTCCAGTACCCTCAGCACCAGAGAAAATTAAAGCGCTACCGTACTCCAGTGACTCAGTACTGGTCAGTTGGCTTGCACCAGTACATCCCAATGGAGTAATTTCTCACTACACGGTGTACTACAGAGAAGCTGGCAGGTGCGTTTATTGCAGAAGTGTGTAGTTCCTAATAAGGAACTAATCCTTGCAGGTTGTTGAAAATATTGATGAAAAAGGTACAATTTCGTTATACCATTTCAGATTAGGTAAGCATTTGAGCTTCTCGGTCACAGCGGATAAGATGACAGATCTGGAGCTCATGTTCCAAGTACGGAACTTGATGGAGAATCAGCTCTACGAATTCTGGGTGTCTGCCACCACTGGGTCTGGGGAAGGTGAATCCACACTGGTGGTAGGGCAGGGGCCTAGTTCACGAAGTAAGTGCTTTAAAACTTCAAAGTGATTCTAGCAATACAACTGATTATGTGTATAGCCACTTTGACTTTGTTTTTATCTTTTGGATGAGAAAAAATGCAGTGAAAATTGTGTAACCTAGTTTCAATAGACGCAACTTTTATAATGAATATCACAATTCTAGAAAGCTTTTCATTAAGATAGTATTCAATAATTCGCACCTGTTTAATTTAACGGCTTGAGTATAGGTACTATCGTAAAATTGCATTTACAACTTTCAGTACCAGCTCGCATAGCTTCGTTCGGCGGACGAGTGGTGGCGGGTCGAGGTCGGCCTGCATTACTCGCGTGCACATGCGTGGGCGCGCCGGCCCCCAGGTCACGATGGACGCACGCGCGGGCCCCCGTCACCCATCACCAGTTCTACCAGGTCACGCATCGAGGACATCTGCATATCCGAGGTATCAACTCTAATACGTCATTTCATAGCATGGGAGATTACAATATTTAAAACAAAAGAAGTTAAAAAAAACTTAAGAAATCGACTTCATGTCCAAACAGCTAAACTTATTTTGATGAAATTAACTAATTTTGATTATAACGGACTAATCTGAAAATATATCCTTCCAAGTAAAAAAATATCAAATCGGTTCCGTTGGTGGGGTAACATAAAAAGCCTTCTTTTCAGAGGTTAACGAGCAGTCATCGGGTAACTTCACGTGCACAGCCAGCAACACCATCGGCGAGGACTCCATCGTGTACGTGGTGGTAGCCGTCCTGCCGCCGCTCGCGCCGCAGCTGTCTCTACAGTACACCACCACATCTAGTATCAAGCTGCACTGGCAGATGCCTGGAGATTCCACTGAACCTATTCTAGGTACCTGAATATCGACAAACTATCTCTTACTGTACCCTTTTGTGTTCATGCCTTCATTTAACTCCCATTTAGACAATGAGATCCTAATAACAATTGCTTGTTTTAGGGTATATCCTCAATCATAAACAAGCGGCAGACACAGAATGGCTGACGGCAGAACTATCTCCGGAGCAGACATCTTATACAATGGACATGCTCAAATGCGGTACTACCTACAACGCAAAGATTCAGGCACGGAACAAGATCTCCATAGGACCTCCTAGCGAAACGCTGACTGTCACTACAAGAGGAGGACGTACGTATTTCTATGGGCATAGAGTGGGCTGTTTAGATAAGCAGAAGCACTCAGCGAAATCTAAGCTTTGTAACCACAGGTAATTTAAAATGATGGTCAGTAACCAACTTTAATCCTCAGGTCCAAAGCCACCAAAGGCGGAAGACCACGTCTACATGAACTCGACAGCTATAAAAATCAATTTCTACGCGTGGCGAGACGGTGGATGTCCTATCCTTGGCTTCAGGGTGTCATATAGAAGAGCTGGTTCTGAACATTGGATCAAGGTATGATCCAGCATCGCACCTTCCAGACCCCTGAACCATTCTAGCGCATATTATGGACACCAAAAATAGCAGAGGTTTGTAAAAGTATGTTTGTGACTCCAGGTGGGAGATGGCCTCAGCGCTGCAAGTCACGTGGTGGGTGCTTTGGCACCAGCCACTTGGTACGAGGTGGCAGTTCAAGCTGATAGCGACGCGGGCCCTGAGAGGGTTACGCTGCACGCTGATACACACACGCTTGCCGGAGGTATGAACTTATTCCGCCAAGTTCTGCGTATAGGGTCCTAAGACTTGATGTCTAAGATGCTAGTCCATTTTGAAAGAAATTTAATTTCAATACTAGCACCTTTAAAATGCAAACAATAAATTGTCTGTAACTCGTGTTCCAGGCCGTATTCCGCCAATGAAGCCGTCATCGCCTCTATCAGGTGGCACGCGGCCAGCGTCCCTGCGGACTGTGCTGGTGTCATGTGTGGCGAGTGCGCTGGTGATCTTTGTCACTTTGGCTGCCATCATCTGCCTCATTCACGGCAAGAAAAAGTAAGCAACAACTACTTTCAGCTAACGTGATTTTGTAACTTTTAAATGATAACTTGCACTGCGTTGGCACTATTGTGGCACTATAGAAGTACATTCATAATGGTTTCTTCTTGGCTGTTTTCAGGTTCTTCTGCTTCTCAAGCGGGAACTACTTACGAGACGATCGAAAACTCAGCGAGAGCAATGAGGCGGAGAGGGAGAAATTAAGAGAAGGACAGAAGTTATATTCTTCTTCATCTATCAACGGCAACGAGAAGTCCAATGATGACTCATCTGGTAAGTCGTCTATCAGTGATTACCAGTCTACCATTATGGCTCTAGTCTAGGTAGGTACAACTTTCTAACCTAACCACATACTTTTTTCTGGAAACCTTTAAAACGGTTTCAGTTAAATGGTTTGTTGTGGGACGAACCAACTCAAGTATCAACAAAGTATTAGCACAGAAGATAAATAGTAGGTGTCTTAACCTACCGATGCAGTGTAAACTTATTCAGTAGTTTTATCTTTTGCATCGTGCCATAAGTTCTCTCGACTTCATTGCTTTTGATAAAACTTCACAAATGGTATTCCAGCCGAGCTGTACGAGATAAGTCCATACGCGACATTCGGCGTGTCGGCGGCGCACTCGCTGCAGTTCCGCACGCTGGCGCGCCGCGAGGACGACGCCGCGCCGCCGCATCGCCGCCGGCACAGGGCCTGCGACCACTATCGATACGGTAACATTTCTATTCAACATGCTTAGCTAATTCTAATTGTGTTGGGGGAATAAGATCTGCACTGACGTCCCGCGATGGGGTGTATTGTGCATTGTCCCCCTGCTAAACCTTACCCCAGCAAGCCCAATTCCTTAAAACAGCGGAGAAGGACTTTGGTTGGTGGCAGCAATGTTCTAGTTGACCCAATGTTGACTCAGATGTGGTGGAAGGACAAGACTAGACATGCTTAGCTAACTTATTTTATGAAATTCGAACACAAGGGACTTTCCCTTCATACTTTGCTCACAGCGGTGCTATTCCTGCAACACAATTCGTTCAGGGGATCGCTGGACCCGCGACTTTTTTGTCACGTGAACGAATTTGTTGCAAGAATAGCACCGCTTTGAGCAGATTGTATAGGGAAACTCCCTTGCATTTGCGTAATAATGTATCCACCATTTGGTAAAAGCACCAAACCAGCCAGTAGATGGGTTGGTAACTTTATGTCTCCACATCTGAAGATCCTCCTTGAAGCTATCCGCAAACTAATGATACCACTTACATTCTGGTTAATGTTATTTGTGCATGCTATTTTCTGACTGAGAATGTACTCTATAACCTGGTACCTAGTAGGCAGTAGCGAGTATAAATTATGCCTGCTAATAGGTGAATGCCTGGTTTTGTGTATTAACCTAAGGACTTTCTTCTTGGAACGTACTTACTGCCTACCGGGCTAGTGGGCCTTCCAGCAGTTAGGGTCGTTAGTTATGTGCGGCTAATGAGTGAGCTCGAGCTAGTGTCCCCGGCAGATGAGTCGAGCCTGTCTAAATGCTCGACAGTGGAGGCGCGGCACCGCATGCGCGCGGCGTGCGCGGGCGCGGCGCCGGCCCCGTGGCGCGAGCGAGACCGCGAGTGCGAGCGAGACCGCGCCTCCGACTCCGACGACAACAGCGACAGCGCGGCCAACACTACCACCAAAGGTACCTTCAGGAGCCTAATTCTCGGCTCATCTCGGATCATTTTGCAATTTAATTTTAAAGCAATAAATTAAAATTGCAAATTTTTTCGAAGAGAGAATGGCAGATTTCCTTGAGTAATTCATCAACAACCTCATCGTAAAAGCCTCGACAGCTACAATATACGGAAAACGTAGAAAGAGTGGGGTTGTGCAATGGCAATGTGTATTTAAGGGACATTCAAAATCTCGGTCGGCCCGAGAATTAGGCTCCAGTTATTTACATTCCATTTATTTACAAATAAGTGACAGACTCGTTTCTGAAGAGTGAAACCTCGGCATAACAGACCTTATTATTAATTCACTAACATACAATAACCCACTAGTTTGTAGGTATGCGACTTCGCTCTCATGAAGAGGGGGCTATCATTAACTTACCTACCTAAACTGCACATAGCCTCTCCAGGCTATGGGTGCGCTATGTAGTGTAGCCTTACTTTTCTAAGTGCTTTACTTTTAGACATTTCAAAGTGATCCTTGTTATGCTGAATTAAGTACTGAAACTGTGAAACTGTGAAACTGAATTAAGTAATCATTGTTTTTTTTTTAAATACATTAGTGTACAATACATGCATACCAACTTGATTAGCAGAAAAACTCCTCGCTGTTTGTGATATTATTATTATGTGTATTTGGATAAACTTACCAACATTCATTATTACATTATTCAGGTGATAGCATCACACTAATTAAAATAGGAAAAAAACAGCCTCTCTGAGACGCACACCACGGTATGAAGCAAGAATTACAAATAATTTCAGTAGCGCAAAATAACCGAGTTTTCTACACTTGTTTTGTTTACATTTTGTGTTCCGAAAACTCGCGCAAAATTATTGATTTGACTTTGACGTAAGATATTTTGACATAGGTACGTTACTCCTTTGTGCTGCTGTCATTTAGGCAAAATAAACTACAGTGCCACCAATTTATTCACCAGCGGGTGTAACCTTGAAAGCGATTCCGATCCCAATCTTAAGTTTCGACGGAATTTTGCCAGAAATCCTATGGGTTTTCTGTCAGAATTCCGTCAAAACTTAAAATTGGGATTGGAATCGCGTTCAAGAGTAGACCGGCTGAAGGCGCATACGGCAAGCTTAACATTTAGGCGAATTGAAGGTATCTTCAAGTAATAGTGAATGTTGTGTTGTGTTCGTAGGATCAGGTACGTCTCCGTGCGGCAGCGCGTACGGCAGCGGGCGGCGGAGCGCGCGCACCACCAGCAGGTAGAACTCAGGTACCTCCCCCGCTCACTCCTCACACCGCACGCGACCCGCCAACCAACACCCAACACCCGCGCCGGACACTCACTCAGTCTCATGCGCCCACGCACTACTCACTTTAAATAGGAAACCTCCACAAAATAGCTGCTTAGTTTATTTGATGCTTCATAATAATTATTCATGCTGTTATAACCACCAACAACGTCGTACTTGGTAGTGTGCAGATAATAATAGTAGGTACTTATAACAATAAAATATCTGACCTGAATTATACAATTATATGATGATTTATAGCACGACGTGTGTAATAATTATTAAACCCAAAAAAAAAGTTAAATTATAAATTAAATTAAGCTTTCTTATTGCAAAAACATTTTCATCTTTGTTTTAGCTTGCGAGACGCTTCACTTGCTTTTTTAAGCTACCTCCAATATTTTGAAACATTTTTAAAATGAATGGCAACAATATGCTTGTTTGTATTTTAAAATTTTCTTTGGATAAAGTTTCTATTAATTTATTTGTTACACAGTGGAGGCCCAAATGGAAGCGACGGGCCCTCCGGAAGCTTCGCTCCAGTCCCCGCTGATATTTCGTCGCTAATTGATAAGTATGGCTCGATTGCTAGATTATGGCTAATTGAAACCTTAGTATGGATTGATAAGAAAGGCTTCGTATTAAATCTATAACCAGTGAATATAATTCATTACTGAAGTTTTGGCAACTTCTACACTGAATTCCTGTCTGAACAGTTTTAATTTTATATGACCGTTAAGAAGGTAGAAGTACCAACACAACTAGTTATTTCCAAAACTGACAATGTGAAGCTTAGGTATGCCCAGCAGTCAGTGGCACGAGCTGCTAATGATGATGATGGAGTAGTAAGTAGTATTTCGTAAGTTAAAATGAAACAGTGTGTTTTTTTACAGGTATCAACAAAGAAAAGAGCAGGAACGTCGGGAATGTACTATCCATGTGTAGCATAAACTTTAAATCGCTAGGAATGGCTAGCGAAAGTGGACTATAACAAACATTTTCATGTCTATTGTAAGTAACGAAAAGGGCTTGATATCTAGTCCAGGACGCATAAATAATGATTCTGAATATAACTATTTTAGAATTTAAGATGAAATGTTCTAGAAAAGCAAACACAAAATGCCTTGTCTATTACGCCTCATGGTAAAACTTGAACTTTGTTTGATGGCTAAATTATGTAATTATTGTGATTGCGTCACAAAATAAAATTATTGTGACTTCTCTGTTTATAAATTGTTACTAAAATAATAATAATATGATGGATGCTTCTAGTTAACCAGTATAATGTTATATTCACAAAAATAAACATCGTTAGTGCTACCTTACTTAAGGCCGATTCAGACATTACAATTTTAAATATTAAATACTACCTACCTACTTATTTATTAATGAATTGTTATTTTTTATAAAATCAGCTCACACGTCCTAGGCACTAATTGTCTCGTAGTTAAAGTTGTACATACATTGTTCCGGTAAAATTAAGTAAATGAGTATTGTTAAGTAAGTGTTCTAATGTTAAGTAAGCGTAAGCCATGGCTGTTCCAAACTGCAAAAGATACATATCATATTAATAGACTGCCAATATTTAAATGTAAGTATTTAATTCATAATAATAATATTTCTTTTATTATTGTTGAATAATAATAGATTAGCTGATAATTTATACACTATTGTATAAAAGTCTTTCTATTTACATGTTGTGTAATAATAAAATATTATCAATATAGCATGAAAGGAACAAAATAAAGAATGTGTGTTGTGAATCTGGTTTTGATTTAAAACATACCTACCTGCAGTATAAAGCAGAGCATAAAGTAAAGTCTCCCAGTAACGGCCAATTCCCGTAAGTATCTAATTATTTAGTAATGGCAAGAGTGGCAGTTAGGCTCAGTGACACAGAAAAAGTGAAAATAAATACCTTGTAAAAAGAAAATATAATAAATATTTTCATGAAGCTAGATAATGGTGTAGTGTAGAGTGTACCGCCACCATATTCCCCCCTGAGGGACCGTGACTACGGTCGATAAAACTCAGGGAACTGCTCTTCGTCCTGACCGGGTCCTTTTCACAACGGTGGAACCGCTAACCGTTGGAGTCTAGATAGATAGATAGATAACACTTTATTGTGTACCACAATTAGGACATTCCACAATTTAAGAAAATACTAAAACTAAAGCGAAGTACAATAGGCGGTCTTATCGCTATGAGCGATCTCTTCCAGACAACCTTTGGATGGGCAGGCTATTGAAATTCGAAAAGGCTACACTAATAGGTACATAGTAGGTACACACACCTACAGTTTATAAACGTGAGTACCTACCTATATAGACAGTAGGTAATAATAATATAAACGTACCTACTTAAATACTGATAACATTGATAAATAAATACGGACCTCCTAATTAAGATGAATAATGGCTATGCAAAAGCTTTTTGAATATAGGAAGGGATTTCGCTTTTCTTATGTCAATATGAAGAGAGTTCCAAAAGCGGGTAGCTTGTACAATGAAAGAGTGCATTAAAGAAAGAAGAAAAAGTTAAGCCAAGTGCTTTTTGTACTTCGGTATTATGAAAATGTGTTAATATCCAAATAACAATAATAAAACACAGTAGCAGCCAGCTGGTATCTACAGCTCGACTGAAGTATTTGATAAGCTCCCTCAATGATATTGTCCATAAAGTAGCTGTCATGTAAAAGATATCCAAAAAAAAAATCCTCTTATATTTTTTGTTGTCTCAAGTTTTTAGCTCTCTTCTCCTATAATTGCTCTAATACCTCTTCGTTCGTAACTTTTTCCGTCCAATTAATTTTCTGCCAGCACCACATTTCCAAAATAAATTGGGTGGCACTAGAGATGGGTTTTTGCCTGGGCATTTATGGACGTATTGAGTAAATGCCGAGTAAGCGTCCATTTACGCCCAGTAAACGTCCCAAAACAGGGCGGATATATTTTTATTGTAAAATATCGCAAAATTCACAAACTACTACACAATGCTAAGTTTTAATGACTAAAAAGGTTCTTTTTAAGTTAATCTATAATCATCATCAGGCTGAAGAAGTCCACTGCTAGACATAGGCCTCCCCCACACATTTCCAGGAAGAACGATTCTGAGCTCTTTCCATCCACCGGCTTCCCGCGATCTTAACAATATCGTCGGTTCTTCTGGTGGGTGGGTGCCCCACTTTTCGTCTTCCGGTTCGTGGTCGCCATTCGAGAACCTTTATTCCCCAACGGTTGTCGGTTCTTCGAGCTATATGACCTGCCCATTGCCGCTTCAATTTAATTAATTTAACTAATTCTAAGAGCTATGTAGGTGACCTTGGTTCTTCTACGGATATCCTCATTTCTGATTCTATCACGTAGTGAAACTCCCAGCATAGCTCTCTCTATATATAGCTCGTTGCACGACTTTGAGCTTGTGTACGAGGCCAAAAGTTAGCGACCACGTCTCAGTTCCGTAAGTCATAACTGGCAACAAGCACTGATTAAAAACTTTTGTCTTGAGGCTTTGCGGTACCTGCGACGAGAAGATGTGGCGCAATTTCCCGACGCTGCCCATCTGAGTTGGATTCGTTGGCTGACCTCTTTGTCGAAGTTGGCTCTACCTAATTGGATCGTCTGACCCAAATTAACATGAGCATTAGACATGATTTTTGTCTTGCTCATGTTCATTTTTAGACCCACCTGTTGGGAGACAATATAGAGGTCTCTGAGCATTGTGCCTAAATCTTCCAGCGACTCCGCCATTATGACTACTTAGTCATAATGGCCAGTCGTCGGCAAATCGAAGGTGAGTGATGAATTCGCCGTTGATGTTAATGCCATACCTTGTCCAGGACACGTGCTTGAAAATATCCTCCGGTGCCGAGGTGAACAGTTTCGGAGATATGACATCTCCCTGTCTCACCCCTTTTTGCATGTGGATTGGATTTGTACTCTGATCCTGAAGTTGGATAGACATTGTGGCATTCCTGTTGATACATATCAACACTTCGATATACCGATAGCCAATTTGACACCGCTGGAGCGACTGTAGCACTGCCCAGGTTTCGACTGAATCGAAAGCTTTCTCATAGTCTACAAACGCTAAGCAAAGTGGCCGATTATAGTCCTCAGTCTTCTGTATAATCTGCCGTAGCGTGTGGATGTGGTCTATGGTGCTAAAGCGTGTCCGGAACCCGGCTTGTACGGGAGGCTGAAAGTCGTCAACCCATCGAGCGAGACGATTGGTAACTACTCTCGAAAACAGTTTATAGACGTGGCTAAGCAGAGAGATGGGCCTATAGTTCTTTAAAAGGGTGTTATTACCCTTCTTGGAGAAGAGCACCACTACGCTCCTGCCCCACGCTTCAGGCATCGTACCCTCAAGGATGACAGAATTAAAAAGCTTCTGAAGAACCTCAAATATCGGTGTTCCACCCGCTTTCAGAAGTTCTGTCGTTATTCCGACTTCCCGCGGTGCCTTGTTACTCTTAAGCTGCTTGAGAGCCGTTCGGATCTCGTATGGGCTGACGAAAGTAGCGACTTCCTAATTCAACTGAATAGCGGCTGTGCAAAAGCTTTTTGTAGATGGGAAGAGATATCAATTTTCTGATATCAATAGGAAGAGAGTTCCAAATACAGATAGCTTGTACAGTGAATAAGTGCTTATAGAAAGAATAAGAGTGGACAGGAAGTTGTAGAGTTTCAGAAGACCGTAAAGTACGAGAGTTAGAAATATTTAGGTATTCAAAGCGTTGAGATTAGTTTAGCTTTTAGATAAGGGGGGTGGAAGGGTTAAACATGACACTGCACAAGAGGGAAAGGAGACGAGTATTCCTGCAAAAACGAATAGGCAACCACTTAAGCTTATTACAAAAATCGGAAACATGGTCATATTTGCATATACCAAATATGAACCTAATAGAGAAGCAATGGTCAAACATCAACTTCTTTATCCAGAATATTTTAATTTGTCCCGACTTTATTATGATAGTACAGTATAGAGTTAAGAAAGAGAATTCAGCTGGGTTGGGCGGTATTTGGGAAACTTCGTCAGGTCTTCTAGTAACCCATCCCACAGTGCTCAAAAACGAGAGCCAGTGCGTCCTACCAGTTATAATAACACGTGGACACTGACGGGTCCATAAATTAAAAGTAGCTCAAAAAGCTATGGTTAAGGCTATGCTCGGAGTCTCTCTCAGAGAGACAGGATCTGGAACGAGGTCAAACGATAGAGGACCAAAGTTGTCAACATAGCCCAAAGAACTAGCAAGCTCAAGTGGCAGTGGGCCGGTCATGACTCGAAGAACCGATAATGTGAAGACCACGTTTAGGAAAACGTAGTGTAGGATGCCTCAGATTAGATGGAGCGACGACTTATGCAGAGTGGCGGGCAGCAACTTGATAGGAAGAGCCAAACCGAACCTTGGGCTCAGTGGCGCGCCATGCGAGTGACCATGTCCAGCAGTGGACTTCAAAAGGTTAATGATGATTACGATAGTGACAGCGATTAGCAGGCACGAATCACGAATACCATGTGCGGTAAAATGTTGATTTAAATAATACCGACCGACTGTGATTCTGCTGATAATTCTGTAATTTGGCAACAAATACATTTTTTATTTTCAGTGAGATCCTCCTTTTTGGTCAATTACTATTTGTTCTAATATTAAAATGGTTTAAACAGGTACATCTTACGAATACTCAATGAAAAAGTCTGATTTTGACTTATTAGAGTTTCCGCCCTGATTTTGGACATTTAAAAGGACGTTAATTCGTTTTTGCCCTATTTGTCCAGTTTATGGCCTTTTTGCCCAACTGGGTTTAAACCCTCTGCCCATCTCTAGGTGGCACTGTAAAAAAAATGTTTTGTTTCGTTACCCCTCGTCTGCGCACCACGATTTGCGAAAAATGGCGGATGTGCACACTACCTTCGTTAGAGGTCGGCGCGCGCATGCCGCTTTGTAAATAAATGATGATTCTCTTTTATTTTTCTACTATCACTCTGTAGTAATTATACCTCTTTGAAATCAGCTTGAAATATTCTAACTAATTGAATATTAATTATTACTTGTTTACAAATGTACACTTCGCTACTCGAAGTCAAAGATTTAGAAAACGGATGGAAATACACACTTGGAATTTATGTGATGTAGTACAAAGTAGGTTCAATGAGTTAGACAAAAACATTGATATCCAAAAACATGAATATATTTATAAAAGATTCATGATAAAAAAATTACCTATTACCATACAAAAACATTTAGAAATTCAACAATCAAAAACTTGCAATTTTCTATGATAACAGTGCCATGTTATCATAGTGGATTTCTCGGACTGCGGAACGTCCAACTCTTGGATCATGTATGGAATGCTAGTATTTATTTCACTATTTTGAAGAAACCTAATTACATTCTAACAATATAACACTTAAATAACATAAAAATATGTATTGTTGACCTATTCCACTGGTTTTTTAGTAAGGACAGTTAAATTTTAAGTCTAAACAAAGAGATTTTCTATGATAACAGTGCCAAGGATTTCTCGGACTGCGGAACGTCCCACTCTTGGATCATGTATGGAATGCTAGTATTTATTTCACTATTTTGAAGAAACCTAATTACATTCTAACAATATAACACTTAAATAACATAAAAATATGTATTGTTGACCTATTCCACTGGTTTTTTAGTAAGGACAGTTAGATTTTAAGTCTAAACAAAGAGATTTTGTTGGAGAACTTCGCAGAAAAAAAATAGGTGGCTGATGAAATTAGAAAGGATTTGAATGAAAACTTATCAAAACCGAAACCAATTGAATGTAAAAACATTAAAAACTTACCTGTTCATCGTTACAATAGTGTTGTGTATCGGCCCTAATTGTGTCTGTGGTCGGTTGGTCACGTGACAATAGAGAAGGAGGACTGTTTTCATGTATGTAATGGCGTCCCGGTGTTGTAGAAGTTGATTTGGTAAAATATAAAATAAAGTGTTAAACAGCATAAACTACCTAGTGTTTTCAGTGTAACAGTATACGTTACAAATTGGCGACGAGGATGAAGGCATTATTTGGTCATATAGAGCCTTACACGGCGGAGAGAGATTTTCGAGATTATGTGGACAGAATGGAGCAGTTTTTTGTGGTGAACAATGTAGAAAATGAAAAGAAAGTGGCTATGTTTTTAACGTTAGTTGGGCCTGAGCCATATAATGTGGCAAAGAACTTAGTTGCCCCTAAAAAGCCGAGCGAGAAAACTTTCGACGAGTTGGTAACATGCCTCACGGCTCACTATGTAACAAAAAAATCGACAGTCGCGGAAAGGTACGATTTCTATAAAAGCAAACAGCTAGAAAGGCAGTCGGTGAAGGATTTTGTGGTGGAAATAAAGAAAATGGCAGCGGGGTGTGATTTTGGGGACTTCCTGGATCAAGCATTGCGGGATAAGTTAGTGTGCGGCGTGGCTAGTGAGGCTCTCATCAGGAAATTTCTTACAGAGGGTACCGATCTTTCATTCGAAAAGGCATATAAGATAGCAATTGCCTTTGAATCGGCTGAGCGAGAATCAAAAAGCATGCAACCAGAAGCAAATGTGTGTGCGGTTAATGAAAGAGCAAGAAAATTTACATACACTGCACAATATGAATGCTCAAGGTGCGGAGGGCATCATTCAGCGGATAGGTGTTTCAAGAAAACCTGGACATGTTATTTATGCAAAAAAACAGGTCACATTGCAGCTAAGTGCCGTCACAGGGCAAACCGGAATACTGTTAAATATGTTGAGGAAAGTGACAAGCCAGATCAGTCTTCAAGCAAGGATGATGCAGAGGAGGTGATCATTGGCTCCATTATGAGCATTTATAATGAGGGAGAGGGGCCAGCAGAGGTGAACTTGTGACTAGGCGGGAGGAGTATTAAATTACAAGTGGACACGGGAGCTTGCAGTACAGTGATACATATAGTGGACTATCATAAATATTTGAAAGGCAAAAAATTGCAAAACTGTTTCTTTAAATTAAGTTCAGTGTCTGGTGAAAAGTTAAACATAGCGGGTATTCTCAAAATTAAAGTAAATAAGTTAGATAAGATTCTAGATTTAATAGTATTAGATAAATGTAGGTATTTTGCACCCTTAATGGGAAGAAATTGGTTGAAAGTGTTGTTTCCGAATTGGCAGAAAGGTTTTCAAAAAAGGGAAGAGTCGGTGATTCAAGAAGTCAAAAGTACGGGGTTGTTGGAATTGAGTATTGTTGATAAGTTGGTGGAGACAGTCAAGAAACAGTTTGAGGTGGTGTTTGTAAAGGATAGATCTTCTCACATTGCTGACATGAAAGCGCATTTAAAACTAAAAGAGGGAGCTTCACCTATTTTTCACAGAGCCTATACAATACCTTTTGCAAAAAAAGAGGAGGTAGAAAAAGAATTATTAAGTATGGAAAAAGCGGGCATTTTACAAAGGGTTCAATATAGTGATTGGGCTAGTCCAATAGTTTTAGCTCAAAGAAATGACAGAAAACTAAGACTTTGTGTGGATTATAAAGTAACTTTAAATAAAGTACTAGATACAGAACACTATCCTTTGCCCATTCCGGAAGACATTTTTACAGAATTAACGGGTGCTAGCATATTTTGTGTACTTGATCTGACTGGGGCCTACCAGCAGTTATTGTTAGATGACAAGGCAAAAGAGTACATGACTATAAATACCCACCTTGGACTGTTTCAACCAACTCGGTTACAATTTGGTGTATCTAGTGGGCCATCAGTTTTTCAGTGTGTTATGGATCAAATATTAACCGGGCTAGAAAATGTCAAGTGTTTCATTGATGATGTGGTCATAAAGGGATCTAATATACAGGATTGTCATGAAAACCTAACAAAAGTATTAGAAAGACTAAAGTTATACAATGTAAAAGTAAATGTAGACAAATGTCAATTCTTTTGTGAGGAGATCAAGTTTTTGGGTCATTTAATTAATAAGGAGGGTATTCAACCCTTGCCTGATAAGGTGGAGGCTATAACACATGCACCGGCGCCAAAATCAGTTCAACAATTGCAAGCATATTTAGGGTTGTTAAATTACTATGGCAAGTTTATTCCTCGATTATCTGAAAAGTTGGTTCCCCTGCATAGACTGTTAAGGAAGGATGTACCATTTGTGTGGTCACAAGAATGTAATGCGGCTTTCGAAAATAGTAAACAAAGTATTGTAAACAATAACCTTTTAGTACATTATGATGGAAAAAGACCTTTATTTGTGACAACGGATGCCAGTGAATATGGGGTGGGTGCCGTGCTGAGTCATAAAATTGATGAGGAACCAATATGTTTTGCTTCAGCTACTTTAAATAGTGCTCAGAAAAATTATTCCCAAGTAGAAAAGGAGGCTCTGGCTATTATATTTGCGGTTCAAAAATTTCATAAGTTTGTATATGGTAGGAAATTCACTTTGGTAACGGACCACCAGCCACTGCAATTTATTTTTGACCCATTAAGGAAAATACCAGTTACTGCAAATGCGCGACTACAGCGTTGGGCCTTGTTGTTGTCAGGGTACCAGTATGACATTAAGTACAGGAAGGGCACTTTGTTAGGAAATGCTGACGCTCTATCCAGATTGCCCCTTCCAAAAGAGACTGAAGTAATGGAGTGTATAAATTCCTTTAATTTGACAACAGACATGCCCTTGGATTTTCAAGATATAGCTAAATGTACGCAAAAGGATAGCATATTGAGTAGAGTTTTTGCGTTTATAATGACTGGTTGGCCAAATCACATGGAGGAAGAAAAAATAAAACCATATTTTTCAAAAAGAGGTGAATTAGTGACAGAGCAAAGATGTGTTTTATGGGGGAATAGGGTGGTCATTCCTGAAAAGTTAAGATATCATGTGTTAAGTTTGTTTCATGAGGGGCATAATGGGATTGTACAGACTAAAATGATTCTAAGAGAGTACTGTTGGTGGCCTAAAATGAATGAAGATGTGGAAACATTCATAGCCAAATGTGATTTGTGTCAGGCCAGCCGGAATTTTGTTAATGATTTTCCATTGATATCTTGGAAACCAAGCAAATGTAATTTCGAAAGAGTTCATATTGATTTTTTTATGAGGGAGGCGGATACTTACCTGTTAATAGTTGATTCGAAATCCAAATGGTTAGATGTTCACATTATGAGAAATACTACGGCCACTCTGGTGATAGAGAAACTGTGTAAAACTTTTGCGGTAATGGGAGTCCCTGCTGAGTTAGTGAGTGATAATGGACCACCATTCACTTCACAAGAGTTTTTGAATTTTTTAAAGGCTAATGGGTGTCAACCCCTGAAAAGTCCTCCCTACCATCCACAAGCTAATGGTTTAGCAGAAAGATCTGTGCAAACAATAAAGAAATCTTTAAAAAGACTTTGGGAAAGCCACTCCCATTCTAGGCTATCTAAAGAAGTAGTTTTGCAAAATTTTCTATTTAACTATCGCAACACTCCAAATTCAACGGGTTATTCACCTAATGAAATATTGTTTAAATATAAGCCTAGGTCACGATTTGATATGCTTAAGCCAACTAATATTGTCACTAAAAAGTCAGCTGAAAATTTCCACAGGCTTGAGGGGGAAAAGGGGTTTAAAGTAGGAGACAATGTATGGTGTAAAAATTTGCATGGAGAGAAACTTTGGATAAAGGGGGTTATATCTAAATGCCTTAGCAAGGTCAGATATATGGTAAATGTGGAAGGTATAGAAAAATATTATCATGCCTCAGCATTGAGACTAAATACCACTTCAAATGCTCTTTCAAGCCATGATACAGAAGCATTGTTACCTTCTTCGGAGGTTATTAACAATAGATCTAACTTAGGATTAGAAGGAAAGGAGAGTCAAAGAGAAAGAGAGGATGGTGACAGGGTTGTGGAGACGAATGAGCCGTTGGGGTATGAGGAAGTTTGTGTAAATGAGGATCGGAATGATTTTAATATAGATAATGCTGAGAGAGTCTGTAATCAGGAAGATGTGGTGGTTGAAAGAGGGGGATTGGAAGATCCGATTAGAACGCCAGGTATGAATGTAAATACAAGGGAAGCAGTTGAAATCAGAAGGTCTAGTAGGATAAGGAGAGTTCCTCAGCGGTTAGATTTGTAGACCTATTTCACTGTAAGATTTAAAATTAAATTAAGTTAGACTAGGTATATAAAAGTCCAAATAAATGATAATAAGCATATTGAAACAATTCAGATAATGTTAATATTGTTATATCAAACTTGTAACTTTTAAAAAGTAGGTTTTGTTACTATGTACCTATAATGCTTTTAAAAAAGGGACGAATGTTGTGTATCGGCCCTAATTGTGTCTGTGGTCGGTTGGTCACGTGACAATAGAGAAGGAGGACTGTTTTCATGTATGTAATGGCGTCCCGGTGTTGTAGAAGTTGATTTGGTAAAATATAAAATAAAGTGTTAAACAGCATAAACTACCTAGTGTTTTCAGTGTAACAGTATACGTTACAAATAGCACCAACAACAAAATAATTCACTTTTTACCCTGTAAACCAGCAACAAAACACAAACTTGTTACACGATGACCGGCCGCGAAAGTGCGCGTAAATAAAATGAACTTTGGAACTTTGTCGCCGTTGGCCGTATTTTTATGAACATTTGCTACCTGTCTCTATTCTTCAACGAAGCCAGTGACTAGGTTAGAGAAGTGCAGCTATAGGTTAATGCCGTTAATTTCGTACAAATACTGAGGACGGTGGAGGACGGTGCGATAGTCCAAGAATCGGATGATGCGCAGATGTGATGATTTTGAAGAAATCCACCAGATCGACAGTTGCCAGTCCAAGGGAATCACAATATTAATATGTATAATAATATGTCAGATGTCAGGCATGACATTGGCATAATTATAATAATCACGATCACGAGTCACAGCACAGGTGATGTGCGACTGGTTCGGAAAGCAGAGTGTTCTCACCTCTAAGGGAATTTTCCCCTAAATTTTAGGTATTTTAAAACTTTTGGCACATGATTTATCAACTTATTTATTTTTATTTAATCGATGAATTTTTTACATTTGGGGGAGACCTTTGCCCAGCAGTGCAAGTCAACTTGCAATGTCTATCCTACGTAAGCATACTATTTTCTCAACTCATTTTTTATTTTGACTACTGCTTAAAGATAGATTAATTATAATTTGAAAATTTTCAATTGAAAAATAATTTTCAATTGAACACCAAGACTGACTGGACTGGTCCTATTTATATATAACCTGACAGTGACAGATGGATTCACATTATTTGTAAAATCTACCGTCAAACTATTTGCCAGCAACTATTCGGTTCAGTAGCAATACATTTTTTTTAATAAACTCCTTACAAATGAATTCAGGCTGAAGATGATGGTGGAAGAATTTCATGACCATGAGGATAATTAGTAGGGAATATTGAAATATGAAGGCGGCAGCACAGCTCTAGAGAGAAGCAAGCAAAAGCATCCGTAGCAAAGCAAGCGAAGCAAGCAAGTATCCCCCAAACATCTTGTATAGTCTGTGCATAGCCCTTCCTTCACTTCGTCCACTTGATTACAGTCCGGCAAGTATAACTTGGCGGGTCTGAAGCTAGCCGTTTGGCCAATCTTCCATCTGTCATTGGCCATTAACGATCGAACAGCTCACTTCAGACCCGCCAAGTTATACTTGCCGGACTGTATGTATTGTGTTCTGTGGCAGGTTCTGTGGCTTCTGTGGTCTCGTCCCTCCGTCCCGCCGCGCCGCGCCGTCTCCGTCCCGCCCGCCCGCCCGCCCGTTCTGGCCGTTCTTCCTCTTCCCCGTAACCGTACTGTGCTGTCTTTTGGTGGTGTTGTGTGTGCAGTTTAATTTGTAAAAAAGATTTAAAGGCCGAATAGAGGGGCTTTTAAAGCACCGTAGTAAATTAAACTGTGGCCTAAAAGAACAGAAAGTCTTTCAGGTGCTTTCCCTCAAAAGCTCACGTTGCTGAGTTGTACAGAAACTGTAGAATTCGTAATGTTTTGGTTCTGTTCTGTTCACTGCTATTGATTTATTTTAGCCACTGACCTGTTTTTCCTTACCCATTTGTAATGTGTAAGCCGTAAATAATTAATTCCATCATTAGGCTGGACCTTGCGTTGATTAGGAATGCTTAATTTTCATTAGATCTTCGTTTTCAAAAGATCTAAATGGGTGTGTGTGTTCAAAGAACTGTTTGCGTGAGTCTTGCAACAGCAAGTTAATTTGATATCTGTTATGCATTTGAAGCAATGATGACACCTATCGAGGAGAAGAAAGATGATAAGGTAAGGAGCTTATCGTGTTTTTATTTATGCCATTTGATTTTCTTCTGTGTAACTGAGTTAAGTTTGATTTACATCTGGCGCTTTCGTGCTACAGAAGGCATGTATTATCATTGCTATAGCATTAATTGGTCCTGGCTCTAGTTCTAACAAAGCCATGATGGAGGCCTTGGAACTTGGGAGGCCATAAAGTTAACGGGGTTGGTTACTAGCTTAATAGTTGTAGACGGATATCACAGATTTCTACTTATCTCATTTACACAAATTACATGTTAAAATGGTCATTGTAACGTTTAGTATAAATAAGTGCAAAAATGGTTTATGTGTGTGTAGATCCGCACGGGCATGGTGCAGGTGTCGGACGGCAAGTCCCGGCCCCGGCCCGCGCGGCTGGTGCTCACCATGGACGCCGTCACCATCCAGAGGGAGATGCCGCTGCACGTGCCGCCGCCCGACAACACCGTGCCTAACACCCGGGTACCAAGGGTATTAACTATTATTATAATAGAAGCTTATAACAGATCCTAGTTTCATCTTAATTACAGCCTGCCTTGCCAGGCCAGGTTGTTAGCTTGTACAGTCACCTGCACGAGAATGCACATACAATTCCTAAAGTTCAAGTCAAGAATAGTTTTGCATTGCAATGCGCAGTTACAGGAAAAAACTCAGTTATTTTTGAGGTAGCCTAAACTGGAAGCATTTTATTTAAGTACTCATGAATAAGTTTATACTAACTATTTTCCATTTAATAGTGGCATATTATGTTAGTATTTTTTATCTCATCTTGATTATTATGAATTTCCAGTGTGAATGTCTTTTTGTCCAAAAATGTTTACTGTTTACTGCTGAATGATTTGAATCTGAGTATGAACAAAAGAGGCTATAGACCTTCAATCCACTCAGCTAGAACATTATCATCTCCCGTTTTCATTCTCAATGTATGATATACATATACTAGCTAACTAATTTCCATTAATTCTTCTATAGCATTCCAACCAATTGTTCAGCAGTTAAATTCCTTGTTATTTCAGGAGCGCATGGTCCAACTGACGCGGCAGAAGGTCGGAGGCCTGGGGCTCAGCATCAAGGGAGGCGCGGAGCACAAGCTGCCCATCCTCATCTCCAAGATATACAAGGACCAGGCTGCCGACCACACGGGACAACTGTTTGTTGGGGATGCTGTTATCAAAGGTAACCTTATCACTGGATAAATACCTTACATTCACTAAATTGATATTTAACTCATACATGTACTTTTTAGTCACCTTTTCGAGTATGGAGACAAAAAAAACATAAAACAACTTCATGGCCAAACTACTGAACAGATTTTGATGAAATTACTATAAATCTTGACTAACCTTTCCGATTAAAAAAGGTCTTTTCAAATCTGATCATAAATAACTAAGATATGCGGTAACAAACACAAAAAAAATACTACCAATTTGAAAACTTTCTCATTTCTCTTTTTTTTAAGTCTGTTAAAAATTTAAACATTGCTTAAAATTAGGCTTGCTTTTCATTGAGCTAAGACGCAGGTGGATTTATGTCAGCTTACCAAAACTATCCTACAACAGTAGGATTATTGGTTGGTTGACCTTGAAACCTCCTTGTTTAAATCAGACTTAGCTAGCTATTTGATGTAAATATCGTGCGTTTAACAGGGCCATTGCGTGGAACATTCAGTCATCACATCAGACAGACATTATGTGCAGATATTAATTAAACATGGGAAATATTACATGCTGAGCTTTACTATTGGCTACAGGCAACTGCACTAAAATCTAAACAAAAAATGCTTCAAATTCTTGAATTTCAATGTTCTAAAGTTCTGTTTTTTTTTTAAGGATATACATAATAACTTATTATTAACCGACTTCCAATCAAAAAGGAGGAGGTTCTTAATTTGGTTGTAATTTTTATTTTATTTTTATTTTTAATGTTTGTTACCGCATAACTTCGTCATTTGTAAGCCGATTTGAAAAATTATTTATTTATCTGAAAGGTACTGCTTTCAAATAAGTCGCATTTTAATTTTATTAAAATCGGTGTTGCCATTTTTTTTTAAATAATTTTTAATGTTTGGAACTGCATGCCTCCGTCATTTATGAACCGATTTATTATTTTTTTATTTGGAAGGTTCATCTTACGTCCAGATTGTCCCAAACAAATTTCATTAAAATCGGTTTAGCCGTTTGGCAATGAAGTCGGTTTCTCAAGTTTTTTAAACTTATAATTATTTTTCATAGTAAATTTGTAGGTGAAGGTGTCAGTGCGTTGCATTGCGTCATAGAAAGCGTTGTTATGGAAGACAATACCTATTGTTTCCATTATTTGCAAATGAGTACAGCAACATGATTGTGATACTATCAGCAAACACCATCAGACACACGTTTCTCAACGGTTAAAGAAAGCTGTTTTAATTTTACATACTCACCTACTCATACATTAGGCTCACGTTATTGAAAAAACTGGGCTACATTATAACATGTGCCTGGTTTCATAGCTGTTTTTTTGTGAGTTGTGGGTTTTATTTTAACAAACACGCTGATGGAACAAGCATTATGGTCCATTTGCTGCCAAATGAAAACTATCGCCTTTATCAAAGGATTTCGTCGTAGGTCATGCACTCATGCACCCTAATACAGGTGGGCAGCCTCATGTGCCCGTAATTTCACCTACACCCTTCAAACTGAAACACAGCAACGCTGGTTGAGGGCAGAAATACCTAGTAGATTAGTATGGTGGTAGTACTTCATCGGACGAGCCCTTCCCTTCTTCTATTGTATCAGTTATTCACTTGCTGCCTAGCTTTGTTTAATTTGGAGCTACAGTTGTAGGCAATCAATATTGTACATTGGCTTGTCTGCTTTTGTAGAGCGCTATCTCTTTCTGACGCACACTACGTTCCATGAAGCCGAAATTAGCCGATGTGCACTGGTGGTCTGGTGGTGGTGGTGGTGGTAGCGGCTCCGCCTTCCAATCCGAAGGTCGTGGGTTCAAATCCAGTCGTGTACCAATGAGATTTTCTGCCGAAAAAAATAATGTGCACTATTCCAGTACTCTCAAACGGTGAAGGAAAATATCGTGAGGAAATCGACGTGTTGTGGGACCTAAATAAATTATAGTTTAAAAAACTAAAAAAAAAACGCTTTTATAACTAATTGAACTAAAAAGTTAAAAATAAAACTGTAATAATCAATTGAAAATTTATATTATTGTACAAAAGCGTGGGGTGCTTTTTATAATAACTTCAGATATAACAAACTATTGATAAAATATTTACAACAATCAAAATCAAGCCCCCCACGCTTTTTGTACAATAATATAAATTTTCAATTGATTATTACAGTTTTATTTTTAACTTTTTAGTTCAATTAGTTAAAAAAGCGTTTTTTTTTAGTTTTTTAAACTATAATTTATTTTTAACTTTTTAGTTTCTTTTTTTTCATATTATTGCATTGTCATCGACCTTTGACAGGTGTGCAAAGTTTGAATCAAATCTGATCGTTCAAAGTAGGTTTTTTTTTTATTTCTTTTCATTTTTTTAATTTTTTTTTTCATATTATTTAACTTTTTAGTTTCTTTTTTTAGGGTTCCGTAGCCAAATGGCAAAAACGGAACCCTTATAGATTCGTCATGTCTGTCTGTCTGTCTGTCTGTCTGTCTGTCTGTCTGTCTGTCTGTCCAGCCGTGTCACAGCCATTTTTCTCCGAAACCATAAAAGCTAGACTGATGAAAGTTGGTGAGTAGATGTATTCTGTGAACCGCATTAAGGTTTTTACACAAAAATAGAAAAAAAACTATAAATTTTGGGGGTCCCCCCCCATACTTGAAACTGAAACTCAAAAAATTTTTTTTCATTGAACCCATACGTGTGGGGTATCTATGGATAGGTCTTTAAAAATGATGTTGAGGTTTCTTATATAGTTTTTTTCTAAACTGAATAGTTTGCGCGAGAGACACTTCCAAAGTGGAAAAAAGTTGGTCCCCCCCCCTCTAACTTCTAAAGTAAGAGAATGATAATACTAAAAAAAATATATGTTGTACATTACTATGTAAACTTTCAACGATATTTGGTTTGAACGAGATCTAGTCAGTAGTTTTTTTTTTTATACGTCATAAACGAAAACTCAAAAATTTTTTTTTCATCGAACCCATACGTGTGGGGTATCTATGAATAGGTCTTCAAAAATGATGTTGAGGTTTCTAATATAGTTTTTTTCTAAACTGAATAGTTTGCGCGAGAGACACTTCCAAAATGAAAAAAAGTTGGTCCCCCCCCTCTAACTTCTAAAGTAAGAGAATGATAATACTAAAAAAAATATATGTTGTACATTACTATGTAAACTTTCAACGATATTTGGTTTGAACGAGATCTAGTCAGTAGTTTTTTTTTTATACGTCATAAACCGTAAACCGCAATTTACCTTTCAACGAACTACAGGAACCTTATTATGTTACATCAAGTAACATATATAAAGGTTCTAGTAGTTCGTCGTGCTACGGAACCCTTCATGGGCGAGTCCGACTCGCACTTGGCTGCTTTTTTTCATATTATTGCATTGTCATCGACCTTTGAAGGCTCGAACACACCTAGTTCGCTGGCGGGCGCGGTGGCGAACCGTTCAGTTTCAACATAGGGAATTGTATACATCCGCACACACTGCCGCGTCTTTTGACAGTTGCACGCTGCGATCACTACTAATAAAAACGAAAGTTCCCAGATCGTGACAGACAAAGCATCCCCTATTTAATGTTTTACTACCCCCTACTTAATTTTTCTTAATTTTGTGTATTAAACAATCGTCAAATATTTGATCTACTGATTAGTCATCGGTGAAAACGACCCGTAGAGTCTAAAATTTGGAAAAAGAGAACTATTGAGGATTCGTTCTAATATTATTGAACTCTGGAAATTGTTTTTCCTATTAGTTTTAATAGAAAAAAAATGTATTACTTCTAAAAATATTTGTTTAACTACGTTAAAAGCAAAAAAAGATGTTGTGTAAGATAATAATAGGATTGAATCTTATTTGAAACTATTTAAAAATATAGTAATGCATAATGGGCGGTTATATCGCTGCAAATCAGTATTTTCCAATCAAATTTTGGATGGAGAGAAGCTTAGAATAAGATCAAATATCAATAAAAAATAAAATAAGGGCATTTACATACCTAGAATGAGCCGTCATAATCAAAGTAAATCAATAAATACAAAAACAAATACAATCATAAGGCTAAGTTTATGGTATTCGATATGAATGTTTAACAGCGTGTAATATTTTGATTGATGGAGAAAAAACAGAACAAGTGAATGTATTTATAATATTTGGGGACTTTTTTATAAGAGATGGAATGCATAAATATAATATCGAAACAAGGAAGTGTATAATCACCACCCGTGGAGACAGTCGATGAAGTCGCGGGCATCAATTAGTTCAGCCACCCATCAGTTTCCCATCTGACATTACGTCCTGACTAGGGCGTGCAAACCCGGTTTTCCGGTTTTGCGAAAAGCCGGACAGCTAAGCAAAATTTATCAATAGTACTTTTTTAAACTTTTGCGATCATAACACACATTAAACTGTTACACGGGTATTTTTACCGCGTTTAGGTAAGCGTAGTGTAGGACGCCCTCCGGCAAGGTGGGGCGACGATCTGCGAAATGTAGCTGGCAAGCACTGGAGAAGAAGAGCCGAAGACCGGGCTCAGTGGCGCGTCTTGCGAGAGACCTACGTCCAGCAGTGGACTAATATAGGTTGATGATGATGATAATGATGATGATGGGTGTTTACCGCGTATAATTTTCCCCGACGCTTCGGCTATGTTGTAATAACTGTGGTCGTGGGCAGACTGAAGCATTGACATGAGTGCTATCGTCGTTGAGAGGTGGAGGTATAATAACTACCCTCACTTCAGGACGCAATGATAGATAGGCGTATGCCTATACAGTGAGGGAAGTTTTACGTATTCCGATTTTCCTTAGTATCAGAAACATAAATCTTACTGATTGAGCCTCAAAAATATTGTTTTGTTTTTAATCCCCGTGAACAAAAACTACCTAGGTACCCCGGACTAGCGGGTGAATGAATTAAGCTTAGAAAAGATTGCGGCGAACAGTTTCGAACTGCGATGGCGATGGCGATCAGTTTCAAGCGTAGGGTTTTGCATTCATCCCCACACAGCGCCGCGAACTGTCATTGTACGCAGCGAGCTAGTATTAGTGTTAGATACTGTCTTGAAACTGCGCTAAATCTTGTTCCTCAAAAGTCATAACAGTGGCAATATGGAGGCAATGGTGTGGGTGTTGTTTGCACAAGGTTCGCGCGTTCAGTTCACCATCACTTTATTCTTAGCCCTAATATGTCCAGATAATTGAAACATTACTAAAAAGATGCATTATTTTTATAAATGGATTTTTTTTGTCTAAAAGCATACATAGCTAAAAACCGATAAAATATAATAAAACCAATACTTTGTTTTTCTATTATTGCACTGCGTCTTTTTTTTTAATACATCTAGCTGATGGAACAAGCATATGGTCCACCTGATGTTAAGTGGTAACTATAAAAAAAAAAAAAAAAAAAGCCCATTCATTCCATAACTACATTAAGTTACATTTCATGCATATTATTACTTATTATTTCGATTATTATTATATCATCATTATTATTTACATTCATACATTATAGTCATTATTTTGTTTAAATTTAATTTTAAACTTTATTTTTATGTTAGATTTATTTTTATTAGTTTTTTTTCAGTTTTACTTTTTGTTCATTTGTGTTCTTATTTTTCTTTAGCTAGGACCCCACTCGGGTATAGGCCTGTAAGTGGTAACAGTGGTACCTATAGCCTGTAACAAAGCATTGCCTCGTAAGTCACACACGCCAGGAATTTGCCCTACGATGCACTGCCCTGCGTCCATCAGCTTCACGCGTACAGATGTTCAGCCTCAAGTGCCAGTAATTTCACCGGCACCCACACCCTTCAAACAGAAACACAGCAATGCTGCTTCACGGCAGAAACAGGTATGGTGGTAGTACTTCCCTGGATGAGCACTTCACAAAAAGCTCCACTACTACTACTAATCTACTCAACAATAAACTACTCAATAATAAAGTAAGTAATATTAAACTTCACTAGATACTAATTCCTATTTCATACAATTTTTTAATAGTTGATTTTGTAGGTATCTTAGAATATTGTTTTCTTGTTAAAATTCTACTAGGTATATGAAAAAATATTACGTTGACCAAACCTGGAAACGGTTTTTGGCCGGAAGCCGGAGATAATCCGGTTTTTAATACTTTCCTGTTTTGCAAGCGCTATAGTTTTGACGTTTTTTCAAATTGACAATTGATTTCGAGCAATTCAAAGAGTTATCAAATGGAGATTACAATGGAGTAGCAGTATTCAAAGTGAAAGTCAAAGTAAAGTAAAAATGTTTAATTTTATTCATTGTACCTTTAAAATTACATAAATATCAATGATCACTTTGAGAAGTCTTAGAGCTAGGTTTATCTTGTCGATAAACCTACAGCTACAGTATATCTATTTATATAATAAGATAGGTGATGAACTGACAGAATAGTATACATTGGTGGTGCACGACCAAATTTTAACCCACGATCTTTATAAAATAAATTAATAATGTAGACAATCCACAAAACACTATCTAACCCCGAGCTTGTCTTGTACTATAGGAATCAGATAGTTGATGTATTACAATCAACTATCTCATTCCTATAGTACATACATTTTACTACACATCATTTTGTTAACACATAGTTAGAATACAATATAACACTCAGACAGAGTGGTGGGAATTGAACCCACGACCTACGGCGCAGAAGGCAGAGCTACTGCCAAATGAGCTGAGAGTCCAGTCAATCTTTGGATTGGACTGCTCGCTACCCTCTAAACTAGACTACCCGTGCTCTAATTCAATAGTATAAGGCCGGGTGTTTAATAGGTAGGTACTTAAGTAAGTACATCAGAAAACGTTTGATAGAAAAATTCTAATGAACCAAGGATACTGTTCAGTCTGTCAACTTTCTTACCATTTAGGTCTAGCACAAAATGTGTTCGGCGAAAATCTTGTGCGGATTAGAAATTTAAAACTGATTGAATTTGAATTGTTGTATTCGACGTTTTCTGATCTATCTAATCTATATCGCGCCCGACCTTATACTATTTATACTCGATTAGATATAGACATAGACTGCGGCGAAGAAAATAAAAAAAGGAAAGGTTATGATTTTCACCGCTATGTACCTATGCTATGTATGTTAACATGTCTGTTCCACGCATTTCATTTAATCTTGGGTGTGAGATGTTTGAGGATCGCTGGATGAAAACTATTTCTGAATGCTTGGGATTCTGCGAGCGTGATGCGTGTGATTTTCTACTTTATTTTTGTTTTTAATTTCCTGACATTTTATTTTATATTTTTCATTACTCATATTCAGAAAGAAGGTCTGAAGTTGCCTGAGGAGTGGGTTGAAAATAATACTTTTCAGCCCTAGATAGAATCGCTTTCAACTGACAGCTGTCATATAATTAAAATAAACTAGTTCTATTTTTATATTTATTTGATATAGGGGAACAGATGAGCAATCATAAAATACTTATACACACACATAGTGGTCAATATCATAACATTCCTGTTTGCATCAGCATGTTGGGTAAAAGCAATACCTACGAAGCCGTTTGACTTTGTCAAAAACAATGCTGCTGCTCTATGGGTTTAACAAGTTTTATATTTCCTACTTCTTTGGTCGTGGCGGCGGCGTAGCCACGCCCACCTCTTGTGTCAAAGTTTGGTAAAGTGATATGGTCGAAGACAGAAGGAGTCATTATTATCTACGTTTTGTGCAGCTCAGTGTAGCTCACACCAAAATTGAATCAAACCAAAACTTTTTATTTCAGCTCTCATTTAGAAAGCATTGCAGCCTTAACATACTTAATACTACGGTGACAAAAGTTCATTCAAAAGTAATGTGATGAAAGAATTATAAACGCACCTCAATGAGGCTCTTCTCGTGCACTTGACAATGTTTTACGGTTTATGTAGGTTCTACGACATGCCAGTTATCTCACTATGTATTCCATGTACATAACTAGCCAATCGCCTTAGCTTTGCACAGGCTTAGTGTAGAAAAAAGCAGCCAAGTGCGAGTCGGACTCGCCCCATGAAGGGTTCCGTAGCATCAAATAACATAATATAAAGGTTTTTGTAGTTCGTCGAAAGGTAAATTGCGGTTTACGATTTATGACGTATAAAAAAAAAACTACTGACCAGATCTCGTTCAAACCAAATATCGTTGGAAGTTTGCATAGTAATGTACAACATATATTTTTTTTAGTTTTATCATGCTCTTATTTTAGAAGTTAGAAGGGGGGGGGGCAACTTTTTTCCACTTTGGAAGTGTCTCTCGCGCAAACTATTCAGTTTAGAAAAAAACGATGTTAAAAACCTCAACATCATTTTTAAAGACCTATCCATAGATACCCCACACGTATGGGTTTGATGAAAAAAAATTTTTTGAGTGTCAGTTTCAAGTATGGGGACCCCCAAAATTTATCGTTTTTTTTCTATTTTTCTGTAAAAACCTTAATGCGGTTCACAGAATACATCTACTCACCAAGTTTCATCAGTCTAGCTCTTATGGTTTCGGAGAAAAATGGCTGTGTCTCGGCCGGACAGACAGACAGACAGACAGACAGACATGACGAATCTATAAGGGTTCCGTTTTTGCCATTTGGCTACGGAACCCTAAAAAGGAGGGCAAAATGTGCTTTTGTATTTTGCACCCATGCAAAGCCTTAAATTTAAATCTGCAAATTATGAGTTGAAAAACGAGCCTTGTGGTCGGCTGGCAACCGTTGTCAACAACGATATGAAGGCCTGTGTACACCTAGGTCACTGGCAATGGCTATCAATGAAACGATGTCAAATATCGCTTTCAAATTTGACAGCGTTTCACTGATCGCCATGGCCAGCGACATTAGGTATTTTTTTTTATTGTTGATAGCTAAACGTTTGACTGCCATCAAACCTGATGGAAAGTGAAAATGCAGCCTAAGGTGGAGCACGCTTAGCTATTATTCACTTGTTCACTCTTGACTTGAAAATTCCAAGGTTGTAATGCTTCGAAAATACTGACGACGGTAAAGAGCACATAGGTGTGTGCAGGCCTTGAATTGAAGACGATAGTAGAAGTGGTGAAAAAGTTGGACCGAAGAATTGGAACCCCGCGGCAAGCTTAGCCGTGATGGAGTTAGACCAACTAATTATACGGCTGAGCTTGCTGTGGGGTTTGGAGCCTTACGCCTATCTAATTTTAATGGCATAAAAAATATTCAAATGTACAATTTCATAGGTAAAGACCTAGATTAAGACGAGCTATGGAGCCTGGCGTTGCTCGCCCTGATCAAATTGGAAGTCGTTCTGGAAGAAGCACAAAGAGATATAAGGTTTACGGTATGCATAGCCAATAATAGAAACTATGTTGAAAATTTGCTTCTGCAATAAATACGTAAGGGCCAAAACCGCACATCATAGCATTTTATACTTTAGCATAGCTAGCAGTTTAATTTTAATAAATAACGGCTCAAAACAAACAGTGGCGATAATAGTTTAAACAGACTTTATTTATTCAGTTTATTTGCTGCTTGCTACTTTGGTAGGTAGGTTAGGTATTTCAGTGAAAAAAATTAAAGTAGGTAACTATATTAACTGAATGATTCCGAAGTGAAGCCAGAAGGTCTGTAAGCGGCTTAACTACTGCACTCGCACTTCCACACTTCTACAACAACTACATGATGTTTGAGCCGCTGAGTTGTTTGAGCTGAACAAGCTCAAGGTTGTAAATGAGCCGATTAACTGCAGGCAATTATTTCCCATGCCTAGCAGTAGTTAAGTGTTTTGATTGGGCTAAATATCTTTCATATCTTGACAGTCTAAATTGCGGCCAGTGCTGCCAGGTCCATTCCAGGGTTTGGCTATTTTTACTAATGTATTTTTATTTTTTTTAAATTAAGCATTGTAGTCATAAACCTAGACACTTTAAATGCTTCTAGATACTTTGAATAGACACAAGTTGTCCGATAAAATAGGTGCGCATGTCACAGTGCTCAATAAATATCTTTTTTTTTTGAAAACTCAATAGAAATGTAATTTTTTTTTAACTTGGCAATTTATATGAACTAAAAAACTGCGACACGTATTTAAAATCCAAGGTTAATCCAAGATTAGCCTACAAAATAATAGCAGTTAAATGCTTTGAAATTGCGCTAGACCTAGCGCCAAAAGCGCCATTGTGATGGCAATGTACATTTCGGAGACTTCAAATTATTTGGGGGCTAGTTCGCCATCGCTAGCGAACTAGTTCGCTGGCGGTGTGTTCAAGCCTTGACAGGTGTGCAAAGTTTGAATCAAATCTGATCGTTCAAAGTAGGAGAAAATCGAGTTCAAAGAGGTCGGTTACATACATACATACATACATACATACAGGTGAAGCTAATAAAAGCGTTATAAAAAGGTCGAGCAACACGTGTCAAGGGTCACGCAAAAAGGGCCCCGCTAGCGGCTTACTTGCGGAAAAACCAGCCCGCACATCAAGTGCGGATGATGAAAAATTGCCGAAAAATTATTGCCGATGTGTGATATTTGTTGCCTACTACAATTTTTTTTTAACTTGATCTTGCTTATTGGATGTCCTGGAGGGCGGGTGTTATCAACATATGTGTATGTGTGTGTGCAGTGAACGGCGAGTACATCACGGCGTGCGCACACGACGACGCCGTGAACATCCTGCGGCACGCGGGAGACATCGTCGTACTCACCGTCAAGCATTACCGTGCCGCCACGCCCTTCCTGCAGAAGCAAGGTATACCATGTTAGCGATTATTTATTGAAATACGATTAATCAACGCTTACGCGTTATTAAGTGCTATTATGACTATCCATAAACCACGTGGACTTTACT
Source organism: Thera obeliscata (assembly GCA_947578465.1). Taxonomy (NCBI): domain Eukaryota; kingdom Metazoa; phylum Arthropoda; class Insecta; order Lepidoptera; family Geometridae; genus Thera; species Thera obeliscata. The sequence goes on from OX387916.1 coordinate 588,622, forward strand.
TTATAAACACGTGATTTATGGAAATGGTTTGATGCAGGTACTTGTAATAACTATTTTGAATTAATATTATAATTACAAGAATGTTATCATTAATTTTAAGTGAACACTTTAATTTGTAAAATATGAAAACAGTTGCTTTTGGCTGGCAGCCGCCATCTTGTTGTTTACGACTGTGTTGGTATAAAGGTAGATGGCGGCTGTCCCAGCGGCAGTCTTGGTCTACCCGTCGTCCTGACAAGTTCTAGTTATGGCTCCATGATGTTACCCTGTTATGCAAAACCTGCATATAAAAGTTAAGTACCTACCAATTGTTATTAAATTAAGTATTCAGTTGTATTAGTGCTTATTAATGGTTAATAAATATGATTATTGTTTAATAAAGTTTGTTTCACTAACACGTGTCAACATTTCAGAAGTGCGAATCGAACCAAAAAAAAAAAAAATTGTTAAACTACCTACCGTCCGTTTTTTTTTTTTTTTTAGCACTGTGGCTTATTCGCTTTGAACACTTTAAGTGTAGTATTTTATTATATTATATACTATTTTCTTTTAAATAAACCTTACGTTACCCTCTCAAAAGCTGAACTTTTGATAATAGTACGCCAAGGCTAGAGTTAAGCTTAGCTGGTTTTCAAATCAATCGTTAGTGCATGCCCACATCACGTTTTTGGTTTGTTCTGATAACATAGGGTTTGGGTACAAAATAAAAATGGGAGCCTTGGACAAAATACTGTGCGCGTGTTTAAACATTTTTCAGCAGCCACGACGACCAGCGTGCCTGTGTCAACGATGAGCAGCGCGCTGACGAGCGTGCCAGCAGCCACGTCAAGCAGCGTGCCTGTGTCGACGGTGAGCAGCGCGCCGACGAGCGTGCCAGCAGCCACGACAAGCAGCGTGCCTGTGTCGACGGTGAGCAGCGCGCCGACGAGCGTGCCAGCAGCCACGACAAGCAGCGTGCCTGTGTCGACGGTGAGCAGCGCGCCGACGAGCGTGCCAGCAGCCACGACAAGCAGCGTGCCTGTGTCGACGGTGAGCAGCGCACCGACGAGCGTGCCAGCAGCCACGACAAGCAGCGTGCCTGTGTCGACGGTGAGCAGCGCGCCGACGAGCGTGCCAGCAGCCACGACAAGCAGCGTGCCTGTGTCGACGGTGAGCAGCGCGCTGACGAGCGTGCCAGCAGCCACGACAAGCAGCGTGCCTGTGTCGATGGTGAGCAGCGCGCCGACGAGCGCGCCAGCAGCCACGACAAGCAGCGTGCCTGTGTCGACGGTGAGCAGCGCGCTGACGAGCGTGCCAGCAGCCACGACAAGCAGCGTGCCTGTGTCGATGGTGAGCAGCGCGCCGACGAGCGCGCCAGCAGCCACGGCAAGCAGCGTGCCTGTGTCGACGGTGAGCAGCGCGCCAACGAGCCACGACAAGCAGCGTGCTTGCGGCCATGATGAGTAGCGCGTCAAACAGCGAGCCTGCAACGACGTCGAGCAGCGTGCCTGCGGTCACGATGAGCTGTACACCCACCATCATGCCAGCAGCCACTACGAGGAGTGTGCCAGCAGCCGCGACAAAAGCAGGTCTTCTCTATCCCATGGGTAAACTGCCGAGAACTCTTTTACCCACAAACCTCTTCAGCGCCCCATTTCGAGAGCATCTTCCGTTTCTCACTATCCCGCAGAGTCAAATTATAATTCAGTTATTTTTGCAATCATTAGCATAGCATTACAGAATTATCCAATGCGCTATACTACGTACTATAAAAATTAGAAAATGGAGATCAAGGATTACTAAAACTAAAATGACTTTGAAAACATTTGTACAAACAATAAACCAATAGAAGAAAACAAAAAAAAATATGTACCCGCTTAGGTGGTATTAAAAATAAACAATCAAATAATCACATAAATGTTAGCAGTAACAACTAACCGTACTAATAAGTCGGCATCGCAGTTTACAAAATATGGGAAATACTAGTGTTCTGATTAGTCTGGTTTTGGTCACCATATAGTCCATATAGTCCAATCGCTCCATATTTTCTTCAGTTTGTTCAATGCAGAACGAGAAATCGACATACACCGCTTGATTTCATCAACGCATCCATCTTGCCTTGTTTAGCTGTTTTGTTTACATGGTCAGGAAAAGCTTACAGCTGCATTCCCTTCAGAGGAAAGTCATGATCAAAATATTATTAATATATGATTCCCATAGTACAAGCTCAATTTGGGGCTAAATAGTGTTGTGTGAATTATTGTCCACAGTATTTATTTATTTATTCACATATTAGTCAAGTGTCAAGTTGTATATTATTCAAGTTTACATATTGCATATTATTGACATATTGCATATTATTTACATATTAGTCAAGTTTGCCTATGACAATAGGTAGTGTCTCTTGTAATTATATATTCTTATTATTCTTATCTCTCTATAGTAATTCTGGTAGGCACGCCGTTGAGTGATCACACTTTGAGCTAAGATATCAAGTAATGTTAGTTAAAATGCCACCGAAATTACACAACAGAACTCAAAATAACACCAGAAAAACAATTAAATGGAAAACTATGCGACATTATTATTATTTTATTTATATTCCACTTTGGCTTACGTCGAGGTTGGTAGCAAATGTTCGATGATGCGCAGATCAGGCTTCAAGGATGTCATGACAAATGATTCAGTTCAAATCTTTCAACGCTTCGATTTTGCGCTTAGATTTTGGTTACTCAATTATAATTTGTACCTATGGGAAAACAATTGGTTCAAGTTAGTCTTGATGGTATTGAAGCAGGCTTGGATTTATTAATTGTCCCTGATGCACCATGCATATTCGGTTATTGATTAGGTGGAATTTTACCGAGCATAAATATATGGCAATATTTTATAGGTTTTAGATTATTTAGGTATTGCCATAATAAGTAAAGTTAACATTATTTTTACCGATAGCGTTAAAGTATTTGAAATCACTTTAGTCGATGTTTACATTGATGCCTCACTCCACAGCTGACAAAGTTCATGTAGTTCAATCTCTATTTTCTTCATTTCTTTGTTCAAAATAAAAAAAGAAATAACAAATAATTTATTGCACTTATGTTGTTAGATATAATATACAGGTGATACAGTAGACTAGTTTCAAACATAAACCCTGTTAGGGCACCGTAATTAATTTTTCCCACTTAACGGTTGAAATATATTTTAAGAATTAAAAATTCACTTACAGAGAACTTAGTGGGTAGTTTTGTGCGTTCCGGCTCAATAAGTAGCGAGCGCGTACGCTGCGCCGATCAGAGCGCCGCCGGTGGACTTATCACAGAGATCGCTTTGAAGCGTCCTAAGGCTGGGTTAGTCTGGGTGCCGGTTTCACGCAACTACCCTTAAAGCTTAGTAAAAGACAGTGTTAGGTTTTTTTTAATGCCGCCAACACCACATTTTACGTCTGTTATTACGTCACGGTGTAGTATATCAACAGTAAACATTGGTGCTTTTGTACTAAATCAGAATGACGTTTACAACACCGTGACGTAATTCGCTCTGACCGGTGTTTAAGCTATCATGGCGGATTATTGTATTTTGTAGATTTATTTTAACAAATAAATTATTAATCTCGACATTAATAAGAGAGTAAATACATTTTTCAAAATCTTTGAATCTTTTTCCATTAGATCAGATAAATATTTTGGCGATACTTGATTACTGTCTTCATGCCTATTCTATGTGGGCTTGTGTATCGCAAAAATGGGCTCTGACTCAGCATAATTCTGGTAGGTTTACAACTAACACTGGTCTTCCGTCAGTACAGCAGTCCACTGCTGGACGTAGATAGACAGAAAAGAAAAAAAAAATATTTTATTGATCAGAAAAATATTTAATTTTATACAAATAGGAATGATACTTACCAAAATCTACACAGTACAACCCTAGTATCCTGCCAAGGTCTCAAGCGGGTCACATCGCGGTTAAAGTAGTTACAGAATACTTACAAATAAAAGAAACAACACAGAATAGTACTTAAAAGAAAAATAATGAAAAGAAAAAAAACGAGTAACGTAAAGAAAGTTGCGTAGGTGTCTCCCAAGTCACGGGTCACTGAGCGCACGGTCTTTGGTTTTTTTCCTCCAGTGCTCTCCAGCTACTTCTCGCAGATTGTCGCTCCACCTTGCCGGAGGGCGTCCTACACTAAGCTTTTTCTAGCGCGGTCTCCACTCTATTATTAATTTGCTCATGTACAGACCAACGTTAGCGTTATACAATACTTAAAAAAATAAAATCAACTAAGTATTTATTTATTTCTTTGAAAAATCAAAAGCAAATCAAAAGTGTATTTATTCAGTAGAATCGAAAGGATCACTTTGAAACATCTTAAAGCTAGGAGAGTCTAGGTGCCAGTTCCTAGCCTAGAAAAACAGGCAACTATTTACGGCCTGGTTCCTACCGTTTGTTCGATACGATCCTTTTACAAATCTAAAATAATAGAAGTGAAGTTCCAGTGTGATGCCACTTCACTTAGTGAGACGTATGCAATAATACAAAAGCAAAATTTTAAAAACAGACTGCACTTTAAAGTAGCAATGAAGTACCCACACAGCTGCATAAAAATATGATACGAAAACGGTAGGTACAGACATTGCAAATTGACATGTTAGCTTCATGAAATGCTCCTGCTCTGAGCCACAACTCTATTCCAGTTACCAATAATGGTCCTCTCTAATATATTCAAGTTGGTTTAATATTCAATCGTATAATTATATAATCATATTATTGGTGAATCATTTAAAACTCTTAACCAGTCTAAATTAAGAGAACAAATCAATGATCAAGTTAAAACTTGCCAAATAAGCTTAGAAAGGGCTTTATGACAAATAAAATATGCCAAATAGGCCCCGATTCAGTGTTTCGAGAGTATTGCCATAGGTATCAATCGAAGTTACACCACTCACTTAAACCAAAGGCAACAGACTCTACCATCGTAGCGGTTCACAGAATGAAGCCATGGATTGAACGGTCAATAGAGCCAGGGTTATAATCATATTCTTTTGAATTGCAAATATATAATAATAATAATATATCTTTATTTCGAACACGAGATTCATATGCACATACAAAAGTTTAGGTCTTGAGCGCTAGAACACTAAAAAGCTAACAACACAACAAGATAAAATAAAATAAAATAATATAATAAGTAGGCATCATACCTAACCTAACGAAAAAAAGATATAATTTAGGATGCTAATTGCACCCATCGTCTATAGACGCCTGTCAGCATAAGCCTATCTGACAGACTTGCAATAATTGCGTTTTTACACTTGCCGACTCTGGACATAAATTTAGCGATGCGATCCCTTTGGATGGCATTAAAGGAGTTAACTCGCGCCTCCAGGTACATTCCGGAGGCGCTGCAGTAACGTTCCAACCCCATGAGTTGCCTAAAGATGTTGTTATAGGCAACTTGGATGCCATCATGCGCTTTCTTTGTGTAGTTTGTCCGCAAATATGTCCGCAGTTATTACAACCTCAAACTAATAGCTGTCTAAATAGATGAAAATGCCTTCTGGAATGAGACCGGCGTTGGTATTGACTTTATAATACCCTCTGGATCAAAATCCGGCGTTAGGTATCGACTTTTTAATACCCTCTAGACTAGTCTAGACTAAACTCTGGCGTTGGTATCGACTTTATTATATACCCTCTGGACTTAAATCCGGCTTTGGTATAGACTTTATTATATACCCTCTGGGCTGAAATCCGGCGTTGGTATCGCTTTTATTATATACCCTCTGGAGTAAAATCCGGCGTTGGTATCGCTTTTATTATATACCCTCTGGACTAAAATCCGGCGTTGGTATAGACTTTATTATATACCCTCTGGACTGAAATCCGGCGTTGGTATCGCTTTTATTATATACCCTCTGGAGTAAAATCCGGCGTTGGTATCGCTTTTATAATAATTATACCCTCTGGACTAAAATCCGGCGTTGGTATCAATTTAACAATACCCTCTGGATTATGTCCGGCGTTGGTAAACTGTATACTTTCTTGTCTGTTATGTAATAATAATTTTACTGAATAATTTGTAAGTAAACATTTCCTGTTGCTATCATTAGCGTAAGCTTGCATGGCTTGCGGAACAAACGTGTTCTGTAGGCGTCCTTAGCAAAAATTAATGAAGTAATAATGGTGAAAAGCGAAAATGCTCTATACGCACCATTACCATTGTAGACATAATATAATCACGCATGATCATAACTAGAAGAAAGTCCATATGCTTCATAACTGTAATGGTAGATATAATTACATAATTTACTCTTATTATAAAATCTGTGAGGACACATTCTATAACGGATGGCCGAACTGTTAGCGATTATTTATTGAAATACGATTAATCAACGCTTACGCGTTATTAAGTGCTATTATGACTATCCATAAACCACGTGGACTTTACTTTATAAACACGTGATTTATGGAAATGGTTTGATGCAGGTACTTGTAATAACTATTTTGAATTAATATTATAATTACAAGAATGTTATCATTAATTTTAAGTGAACACTTTAATTTGTAAAATATGAAAACAGTTGCTTTTGGCTGGCAGCCGCCATCTTGTTGTTTACGACTGTGTTGGTATAAAGGTAGATGGCGGCTGTCCCAGCGGCAGTCTTGGTCTACCCGTCGTCCTGACAAGTTCTAGTTATGGCTCCATGATGTTACCCTGTTATGCAAAACCTGCATATAAAAGTTAAGTACCTACCAATTGTTATTAAATTAAGTATTCAGTTGTATTAGTGCTTATTAATGGTTAATAAATATGATTATTGTTTAATAAAGTTTGTTTCACTAACACGTGTCAACAACCAACATCTCCTTTACAATAATAGGCATGACGACAGTAATCAAGTATCGCCAAAATATTTATCTGATCTAATGAAAAAGGATTCAAAGATTTTGAAAAATGTATTTATTCTCTTATCAATGTCGAGATTAATCATTTAATTGTTAAAATAAATCTTCAAAATACAACAATCCGCCATGATGGCTTAAACACCGGTCAGAGCGAATTACGTCACGGCTATATAAACGTCATTCTGATTTAGTACAAAAGCACCAATGTTTACTGTTGATATATATAGCCGTGACGTAATAACAGACGCCATTACACCAGCGAGCGTTTTGGCGTGAATTTGAAAATTTAAATTTAAATGAACTTTTATTGCACAAAAACCTTAATTTTCTACAGAAATATGATATATTTTAGACATAATAGATACTTCTGAATATGATAAAAGAGATTTTGAAAATTAGTCGTCATGCCTATTGTATGTGTTCTGTTAAGTTGGAGTGAGGAACAGTGTGATAAGAAAGAAATGCCGTGTGAAGATGAGAGTAGAGAAAGGTATGCAAAAAGAAGGAAATATTTAATTCAGAAATGAAGGATGTACATAACGCGTTTAATACAATAAACGATATAAAGTGGTGCCACTCTATCACCGAATCCGATTCAATAATAAATTATTAAAAGCGCCATTTTGGATTAATTTCTGTAATGAAGTGTGATATACTATTATTTTTGACACTGATATATCAAGTGTGAATCCGCATTATTGACCTATCTAATTGGTGGTTGTTTTTCCAGTGGATGCCGCCTCAGACACGGACAGCAGTACAGGTGACGACCATCCGTCCTTAAGCAACAAGACCCTCGACGCTAACTGCAACTCGGAGAAGTCCTCGGAACACACTAATGGTGGATGGCAGGTATAACAATCTTAACGCATATTGTTACCGTACGTTTCAATTTTTTCCATTAAAGTCTTTGAATATTTGCTTGCAACAAGCAATCGTTGAAAGTCAAACGTAACATTTTTTTTGTCTGTTAGGTTCCTCTAAAAGAAACTAAAACAGGGTGTGTTGTGTTTCCTGATGAGCCATGTCTTAGCTTAACTTCCTTTTCAGCTGTATGACGATTTAAAGCGCTCTCTACATAGTCAAACGTGCTTGTCAATCATTATGTTCTTAAAAAGCATGTTTGTCCATGTAGATGAGATGAGCGTTTCGTTGAGTGCAAAATGAGATGTATCATGAAGCTATAGATCCTGTGCTAGGTCTGTGTACACCAATCATAAATACAGCTTATCAATATAGTATTCGGTGCAAATTGTTATTTTTCTTTAATTTTACTTCGTTTATTGGTACATAGATATTTTCTTGACCAATGAGAGCAAAGCAACATACCAAAAAATGGCGGACCGACATGACGTGAAATAGTATGTAATTTTGACAACTAACGCTGTCAATTAGCATGATACTGACACTTACTTGTGTCAGTCACTGGTAAAACTGTCATGGTGGCGCCTTTTGGTATTCACCACTACAAAAAACCGATATTGAACATTTTTGTTCTGGTTCCAGAAACACAGTTTTTACTTGTTCGGGAACCTATGGATTCAATCATGTTTACTGTTTCATATTTATGTCATTAAAGTTATTTTGTATTTTTGTATTTTTTTGTACAACACACTTGTATATTGTGAATTTAGTATTTTTGTGGTAATCTTCATTACTAACCGCATTTACCTTAGAAGCGTACATAGACCTAGCACGTTTTGAAACATCTCCTTTCAAGCTCGTTGTATATTCCAGAGCGGTCCCGAGGAGTCCCGCAGTGCTATGGGCTCACGTCCCGCGTCCGCTGCTTCGGACCTTGTGCCGGAGCCCGGCCCAAGGGAGTGGAGGGATGTAGTCTCCGGTACCTACAACAATATATCTTACTTGATTCACTTCATTACTCTTTTGCTACTGCCAACGGTCGTTATTCACTACTATCACAAAAACCACTTGTGTGCTATACCTACTTATCTGGTACTAAAGGTTTGTGTAATATCCAGTAATATTTAAAAAATGTAGGATAAAAACTTACCTTAAAATGATAAAATAACATATTTAACTTGTTTCAGTACCACTAATGATGGGATATGTGACGAGATACGTACTAGGAACTGATAAACTGAGGCCCGGAGCGTTTGAGGTAATTATATTATGTTCTGTGACCCAACATTCAGATTTGAAGTCACTCCCAACTAGTTACTGCGTAGGTGTAGGGGAGCTGTACCATAGTGTGTGTGAAGTGAAGGCACGTGACGTCACCCCGACCCGGCCGTGCTCTCGCACTGGCTCAAGCTGTACTATAGTGTGTGTGTGTAGGTGAGGGGCGCGCGCGCGCACGTGACGTCAGGCGTGGTGCACGCCCCCGACCCGGCCGCGCTCTCGCACTGGCTCAAGCTGTACTATAGTGTGTGTGTGTAGGTGAGGGGCGCGCGCGCGCACGTGACGTCAGGCGTGGTGCACGCCCCCGACCCGGCCGCGCTCTCGCACTGGCTCAAGCTGTACTATAGTGTGTGTGTGTAGGTGAGGGGCGCGCGCGCGCACGTGACGTCAGGCGTGGTGCACGCCCCCGACCCGGCCGCGCTCTCGCACTGGCTCAAGCTGTACTATAGTGTGTGTGTGTAGGTGAGGGGCGCGCGCGCGCACGTGACGTCAGGCGTGGTGCACGCCCCCGACCCGGCCGCGCTCTCGCACTGGCTCAAGCTGTACTATAGTGTGTGTGTGTAGGTGAGGGGCGCGCGCGCGCACGTGACGTCAGGCGTGGTGCACGCCCCCGACCCGGCCGCGCTCTCGCACTGGCTCAAGCTGTACTATAGTGTGTGTGTGTAGGTGAGGGGCGCGCGCGCGCACGTGACGTCAGGCGTGGTGCACGCCCCCGACCCGGCCGCGCTCTCGCACTGGCTCAAGCTGTACTATAGTGTGTGTGTGTAGGTGAGGGGCGCGCGCGCGCACGTGACGTCAGGCGTGGTGCACGCCCCCGACCCGGCCGCGCTCTCGCACTGGCTCAAGCTGTACTATAGTGTGTGTGTGTAGGTGAGGGGCGCGCGCGCGCACGTGACGTCAGGCGTGGTGCACGCCCCCGACCCGGCCGCGCTCTCGCACTGGCTCAAGCTGTACTATAGTGTGTGTGTGTAGGTGAGGGGCGCGCGCGCGCACGTGACGTCAGGCGTGGTGCACGCCCCCGACCCGGCCGCGCTCTCGCACTGGCTCAAGCTGTACTATAGTGTGTGTGTGTAGGTGAGGGGCGCGCGCGCGCACGTGACGTCAGGCGTGGTGCACGCCCCCGACCCGGCCGCGCTCTCGCACTGGCTCAAGCTGTACTATAGTGTGTGTGTGTAGGTGAGGGGCGCGCGCGCGCACGTGACGTCAGGCGTGGTGCACGCCCCCGACCCGGCCGCGCTCTCGCACTGGCTCAAGCTGTACTATAGTGTGTGTGTGTAGGTGAGGGGCGCGCGCGCGCACGTGACGTCAGGCGTGGTGCACGCCCCCGACCCGGCCGCGCTCTCGCACTGGCTCAAGCTGTACTATAGTGTGTGTGTGTAGGTGAGGGGCGCGCGCGCGCACGTGACGTCAGGCGTGGTGCACGCCCCCGACCCGGCCGCGCTCTCGCACTGGCTCAAGCTGTACTATAGTGTGTGTGTGTAGGTGAGGGGCGCGCGCGCGCACGTGACGTCAGGCGTGGTGCACGCCCCCGACCCGGCCGCGCTCTCGCACTGGCTCAAGCTGTACTATAGTGTGTGTGTGTAGGTGAGGGGCGCGCGCGCGCACGTGACGTCAGGCGTGGTGCACGCCCCCGACCCGGCCGCGCTCTCGCACTGGCTTAAGCTGTACTATAGTGTGTGTGTTGTCACGTTAGAGGGTGGCAAATAAAATATTTAAGTAAGGTAAGTAAGGTTTTTATTATAATTTGAAGTTATACAAAGTAGAAGGTCTAAATAAGAGGTCGTGAGGTAAGTACCTAAGCCTAGTCTTGGTCTTACGAAGAAATAGTCCTATTAGTTTTAGGTAATTCACTCCCCTTGCGTTGCGTTAAGTGAGCCCGGGCAGATAAGGCTGATGTAGTCCGCAGGTACTAGTGTAGCCCAGAGATAGCTGGTGCGTAGATAACCCGTAGGTAGCTGGGGCGTAGACAACCCGTAGGTAGCTGGGGTGTAGATAGCCCGTAGGTAGCTAAGGCGTGTGTAGCCCGGAGGTAGCTCTTGAGTAGCCCGGAGGTAGCTCCTGGAATGGGCCAAGATTGCCCGTCTTAGTAATGGTAGGTAGGTCAGCTGACCCGGACTGCATCTCATGATAAGGCAAGGGAGTGATGAGAGAGTTTACAATTTGGCAAGCTGATGATGATGATGATGCAGTCCAGGTACAATGTAGCAGAGGGTAGTGAAGAATTGCATCTCGTGAGCGATACTAATTGCATAGAAAGTAGAATAATAAAAATTAATTATTTAGAAAATAATTATTTGGAGCATAGCGTAGTATTAGCCGTCGTCACAAGATGCAAGCTTCTCACAATAAAAGTAAGCATTCGAAAAAGTAATACGAATGAAGAATAAAAAATAGCGTGCAGAACAACCAGGCATGAATATTCACTGTAGCAATATGCTAATATGCAGGGTGACAAACCAAGATCCAGCAAGGGGACTGGCGATATCCTTCAAGTAATTTTATAAAGAATATTCATGCTTAGGCTATAGCTAGCAGTATTGTGGAATAGAGTAAATGATAAAAATTGAGTAACTACGAACTTAGGACAAATTTTGAAACTCAATTTTTAGATTAAAAATAATATTTAGAAAATGAGTAAGGCGTTCGAATGCAATATAAAATGGGTATTGATTAGGTTCAGATTTAAATTGAGTAACTAAGAACTTAGGATAAATTTTGCAACTTAATTTTAAGATTAAAATAAATATTTATAAAATGAGTAAGGCTATTGAATGCGTTATAAGATGAGTTTTGATTAAGCTTAGGTAGGCTGGCAAGTGAATTTACAAATGGATACGAAAATATTTTATAAGTAAAATATTTTTACAAAAGTCTAAAACATGATTAAAAAATAACAAGGAATGCATTTAAGTAATATTATAGTAACAAGGGTTCAATCTACAAGTAGCCAAACTAAATCTAGATGTGAGGAAAAGAAACAAAGAAAAGGTCGTAGCAAGGTGACATTCAAAAGTTCGTTAGTGACGAGTGCAAAAGGTACGTATTTGTTCTTAAAACTGTGCATAACTTACCCAGTATGGGACGAAACACTAATTGAACAACTTTAATAGTTTTATAAAGAAAGATAGTTATCGGTAAAGTATCACTTTACAAAATCCGTTGAACTGGAACAATACAACAAGTTAAGTACACTAGTCTTTGTGCAAGCGTCGGCAGAGCGAATGGCGGTCGCAGCGCACTGAGCGAACGCATACAGCGGGCGAGCCTCGCTCCTAGCCGGTTCTATTCAAGGTCGCGCGCAACACACAGATATTGACGCGCCAGTAATTTAAATTTTAGTGTGAGAATAATTAGACCTAGGTTTGATGAAATAAGTGTTTTATTAAGTAAGAATCCTAATAAAAAATATTTGAGATACGTGAGCGTCATTCTTAATAAACCTTTAACGTATAACGTTACAGTGTGTAGGTGAGGGGCGCGCGCGCGCACGTGACGTCAGGCGTGGTGCACGCCCCCGACCCGGCCGCGCTCTCGCACTGGCTCAAGCTGTACTATAGTGTGTGTGTGTAGGTGAGGGGCGCGCGCGCGCACGTGACGTCAGGCGTGGTGCACGCCCCCGACCCGGCCGCGCTCTCGCACTGGCTCAAGCTGTACTATAGTGTGTGTGTGTAGGTGAGGGGCGCGCGCGCGCACGTGACGTCAGGCGTGGTGCACGCCCCCGACCCGGCCGCGCTCTCGCACTGGCTCAAGCTGTACTATAGTGTGTGTGTGTAGGTGAGGGGCGCGCGCGCGCACGTGACGTCAGGCGTGGTGCACGCCCCCGACCCGGCCGCGCTCTCGCACTGGCTCAAGCTGTACTATAGTGTGTGTGTGTAGGTGAGGGGCGCGCGCGCGCACGTGACGTCAGGCGTGGTGCACGCCCCCGACCCGGCCGCGCTCTCGCACTGGCTCAAGCTGTACTATAGTGTGTGTGTGTAGGTGAGGGGCGCGCGCGCGCACGTGACGTCAGGCGTGGTGCACGCCCCCGACCCGGCCGCGCTCTCGCACTGGCTCAAGCTGTACTATAGTGTGTGTGTGTAGGTGAGGGGCGCGCGCGCGCACGTGACGTATGGCGTGGTGCACGCCTCCGACCCGGCCGCGCTCTCGCACTGGCTCAAGCTGTACTATAGTGTGTGTGTGTAGGTGAGGGGCGCGCGCGCGCACGTGACGTCAGGCGTGGTGCACGCCCCCGACCCGGCCGCGCTCTCGCACTGGCTCAAGCTGTACTATAGTGTGTGTGTGTAGGTGAGGGGCGCGCGCGCGCACGTGACGTCAGGCGTGGTGCACGCCCCCGACCCGGCCGCGCTCTCGCACTGGCTCAAGCTGTACTATAGTGTGTGTGTGTAGGTGAGGGGCGCGCGCGCGCACGTGACGTCAGGCGTGGTGCACGCCCCCGACCCGGCCGCGCTCTCGCACTGGCTCAAGCTGTACTATAGTGTGTGTGTGTAGGTGAGGGGCGCGCGCGCGCACGTGACGTCAGGCGTGGTGCACGCCCCCGACCCGGCCGCGCTCTCGCACTGGCTCAAGCTGTACTATAGTGTGTGTGTGTAGGTGAGGGGCGCGCGCGCGCACGTGACGTCAGGCGTGGTGCACGCCCCCGACCCGGCCGCGCTCTCGCACTGGCTCAAGCTGTACTATAGTGTGTGTGTGTAGGTGAGGGGCGCGCGCGCGCACGTGACGTATGGCGTGGTGCACGCCCCCGACCCGGCCGCGCTCTCGCACTGGCTCAAGCTGTACTATAGTGTGTGTGTGTAGGTGAGGGGCGCGCGCGCGCACGTGACGTCAGGCGTGGTGCACGCCCCCGACCCGGCCGCGCTCTCGCACTGGCTCAAGCTGTACTATAGTGTGTGTGTGTAGGTGAGGGGCGCGCGCGCGCACGTGACGTCAGGCGTGGTGCACGCCCCCGACCCGGCCGCGCTCTCGCACTGGCTCAAGCTGTACTATAGTGTGTGTGTGTAGGTGAGGGGCGCGCGCGCGCACGTGACGTCAGGCGTGGTGCACGCCCCCGACCCGGCCGCGCTCTCGCACTGGCTCAAGCTGTACTATAGTGTGTGTGTGTAGGTGAGGGGCGCGCGCGCGCACGTGACGTCAGGCGTGGTGCACGCCCCCGACCCGGCCGCGCTCTCGCACTGGCTCAAGCTGTACTATAGTGTGTGTGTGTAGGTGAGGGGCGCGCGCGCGCACGTGACGTCAGGCGTGGTGCACGCCCCCGACCCGGCCGCGCTCTCGCACTGGCTCAAGCTGTACTATAGTGTGTGTGTGTAGGTGAGGGGCGCGCGCGCGCACGTGACGTCAGGCGTGGTGCACGCCCCCGACCCGGCCGCGCTCTCGCACTGGCTCAAGCTGTACTATAGTGTGTGTGTGTAGGTGAGGGGCGCGCGCGCGCACGTGACGTCAGGCGTGGTGCACGCCCCCGACCCGGCCGCGCTCTCGCACTGGCTCAAGCTGTACTATAGTGTGTGTGTGTAGGTGAGGGGCGCGCGCGCGCACGTGACGTCAGGCGTGGTGCACGCCCCCGACCCGGCCGCGCTCTCGCACTGGCTCAAGCTGTACTATAGTGTGTGTGTGTAGGTGAGGGGCGCGCGCGCGCACGTGACGTCAGGCGTGGTGCACGCCCCCGACCCGGCCGCGCTCTCGCACTGGCTCAAGCTGTACTATAGTGTGTGTGTGTAGGTGAGGGGCGCGCGCGCGCACGTGACGTCAGGCGTGGTGCACGCCCCCGACCCGGCCGCGCTCTTGCACTGGCTCAAGCTGTACTATAGTGTGTGTGTGTAGGTGAGGGGCGCGCGCGCGCACGTGACGTCAGGCGTGGTGCACGCCCCCGACCCGGCCGCGCTCTCGCACTGGCTCAAGCTGTACTATAGTGTGTGTGTGTAGGTGAGGGGCGCGCGCGCGCACGTGACGTCAGGCGTGGTGCACGCCCCCGACCCGGCCGCGCTCTCGCACTGGCTCAAGCTGTACTATAGTGTGTGTGTGTAGGTGAGGGGCGCGCGCGCGCACGTGACGTCAGGCGTGGTGCACGCCCCCGACCCGGCCGCGCTCTCGCACTGGCTCAAGCTGTACTATAGTGTGTGTGTGTAGGTGAGGGGCGCGCGCGCGCACGTGACGTCAGGCGTGGTGCACGCCCCCGACCCGGCCGCGCTCTCGCACTGGCTCAAGCTGTACTATAGTGTGTGTGTGTAGGTGAGGGGCGCGCGCGCGCACGTGACGTCAGGCGTGGTGCACGCCCCCGACCCGGCCGCGCTCTCGCACTGGCTCAAGCTGTACTATAGTGTGTGTGTGTAGGTGAGGGGCGCGCGCGCGCACGTGACGTCAGGCGTGGTGCACGCCCCCGACCCGGCCGCGCTCTCGCACTGGCTCAAGCTGTACTATAGTGTGTGTGTGTAGGTGAGGGGCGCGCGCGCGCACGTGACGTCAGGCGTGGTGCACGCCCCCGACCCGGCCGCGCTCTCGCACTGGCTCAAGCTGTACTATAGTGTGTGTGTGTAGGTGAGGGGCGCGCGCGCGCACGTGACGTCAGGCGTGGTGCACGCCCCCGACCCGGCCGCGCTCTCGCACTGGCTCAAGACCATCTCCGACAACATCGTGGGACTCACCAACCTGCAGGTCAGTTGATACTCAGTGCACTCTGAAACGCAGTTTAAATTATTTTCTAAATTCAAATAATGTCTTCTTTCAGTAAAATATTTAAGGTACTTTCTCTCCATGTGGCATATCCGTGGGACGTCCTGTATACAGTGATGCTTGTGACGAGGCAGTCCCGTGACGTGTAGAGAATGTTCCAGATGAAGCTACTGAACCGGCACCTGGAGGCGGGCGAGCGCATCGAGTACATGGGCTGGGTGGTGGAGGGGGAGATGCGCGGCGGCGCCTCCTGGCAGACCTACGCGCCCAAGTTCCTCGTGCTCAAGGGCACTGACGTCATGCTCTTCGACCGACCGCCGGTGAGCTCCTCTCTAGGCGTGACGCGCGGCGCCTCCTGGCAGACCTACGCGCCCAAGTTCCTCGTGCTCAAGGGCACTGACGTCATGCTCTTCGACCGACCGCCGGTGAGCTCCTCTCTAGGCGTGACGCGCGGCGCCTCCTGGCAGACCTACGCGCCCAAGTTCCTCGTGCTCAAGGGCACTGACGTCATGCTCTTCGACCGACCGCCGGTGAGCTCCTCTCTAGCGTGCCACCTGCTACTCTCCCCTTAGGAAGTTTTCTAGGAACTACAAAGCAAGAAGATTTAAGAGGGTAGTCGTGTAGTTTAGGCACACTTTTCAGTGACAAAATATAGCCTTGCGTTTGGTGGCTCAATGCCTTACAGGAGAGAAAATACGCCACCTGATAATCACTAGGACCAGGATATGGGCCAAACATACGCTCCAAGCTCTGGATCTGGTAATTGCTCTGCTGTTGGATCAATCGACAGCAATTAACTGTTTGTTTGCCTCGAGCCACTCTTATTAACTTAAAAAAAATATATTTCTACATGCCCATAAATCATTCTTTGTACGGCCACAAATTGGAAATTTAAAGTTCCGTAAAGAACATGGAACCATTACAATCCAGAGTATCTGTTCCAGATGAACGTGGCGGAACTCGCGAAGTGTCCCGAGACGCTGAAGGTGTACCAGACCATGTTCCGCACTGTCAAGGAGAGCGAGACAGTGGACTGGAGGCAGCACTGCTTCCTCGTGCAGGTAACTAAACAGAATATGTATGAAAATGAATCCCTATTTCCCTTGGTCAGGCCATCACGCGTGAATGGCCGGACCGATTTGGCTGAAAAATTGGTGGGGAGGTAGCTTAAAACCAGGAGACGGAAATACAAAAAGTAACGGAACTGGGCGTCCGAAACCGCGGGCGGTCGTTAATGATTACGATTGCGTTAACGACCTATATTGACAGTAATTTCTTAGGGTACGTTCCTGACGTGCGTGAGCCAAAATTTCCAGTCTCATTTTTGCGAGACAATGCTTTGTTCCAAGTGTCTGTCAGGTCCCTAACATCCTTAGTATGATCAGCTTCAGCACGTAGTATAGCAGTGTGTGTGATCCCCAGGCCAGCTCGGGTGGCGTGGGGGGCGTGGGGGGCGGGGGCGTGGGGGCGGGGGGCGCGGGGCCGCGGTACTTCAGCGCGGAGACGCGGCAGGACCTGCTGCGGGTGGAGGCCGCCTGGACCGGGAACATCGTCAACTCCGTCATACGACTCGGGGTGAGCACTCTCCTATCTACCCATCTACCCATCTAGCTAGCGAGCCTTGCGGCACACAGGTGGTAGAAGGACTCTTAATACAAGCCCAGGATACTCCAGGTTCAAAACTGAGACACGGTGCTGTTTGCGGAACACCTCTTCGGAAATATGTGTACTCTGACAGATCTGTGGGCTTTTTAGTAAGCCACAATATATCAGTGTTCCTAAGTGAACAGCGAGCAACTCCAGATCCTCCAGTACTCACAGCTGCAGCAGCATACTCCGGTGTTCACAGATTTGATGATTCCAGTCCTGTTGCGTTTGGTAGGTTAATGAAAAATTCTTCTAAACCCTAATACGAACCGCCAACCAACATGATTAATTCTTCGACATATTTACGCGACTAGAGTAATAAAAATAAATAAATATTGTCGACATTTCACTTTAAACTGTTGCAAATTTGTAAAAATAGTAATACACCTAATTTTAAAAACAAGCATTTATTTTTTTAGTTTTACTTCAGATAATGCACTGCAAAATGTATTCGAGTCAAATACCAATTAATGTCCAATGTAGCTTTATTAATAAAAAAATGAACAATTATTATTGTACTAAACTGGCAGCCCCTTTGAGGTTATTGGGAAAAAATATTCTCTGGCACTGCGGCGGCCGCTACCGCGGCACGATCGCTCTGCTCGCTCGCCTTTTGCGTAATTTTTATGTTCTAACATAAGGTGTAAGTGTTCTAACCTAACCTATCCAAGTCGGTTCCGCCCTTTGTGTGACATTCAGGAATATTTGGTGCACGATCAGTATTTTTCGGGGAAGATCAATATTTTAGAAATGCATACATTGATGTACCTTAAGATTTTTGGTGAACACAAAAATATTATCCTTAAAAAACCCCATATCTTAACAACCCCTCATCTGATTTTACTCATATACTGACCAGTAAATTTCTCAAGTACAAACTACCTACTTATTAAATTTCATGCAGATCGGATCAATGGTTTGAAAGTTATCGTCGGTCATACATACATAAATACATACGCACATAAAATGCCAAATCGCCCAAGTTGTTTGTAAGATCTCGTTCGCTTCGCTCACTCGATCAAATAAAATTAGGTTGAATCATAAAGCATTCATCATGATCATCATCTAAGCTCGGTATCACCACTACTGGATATACCCAAAGCTTCCTTCATTGTCTGCCAGCTTCCGCTGTCCTGTGCGCCTCATGTCCAGGTATTTTGCTACCTTTACGATTTCGTCGACCCATCGGTGAGCATTATGGAATGCAAAAAGGGAACGCGATGCGGTGGTTGATACGTTGTCTTCTTATCGCATCACTGGTTCACATAACAACACACTTCACACAACTGTATTTGAACCCACGACCTTAGGATCGGAAAGTGGGGCGGCTAGCACTAGGTTACCAAAACTCCTCTTACGTTGTGCTGTACCGACGTGTGGAACCAGCGATGTATGAATCTTTTTGCAGATCACGAAATCGTTTTTCCCCTAGAAACATGTAGGAGCAGTCAAGCAGTGCATTTTTCAGGCTGATGAGTCAGCCAAAGTCAAAGTCAAAAGTGTATTTATTCAGTAGAATTGCAAGGATCACTTTGAAACGTCTTAAAGCTAAGGCTTCGTTCACACGGCATTGTCCTGCACGTTTTTTTGCAGTATACGTCTTAACGTATAAATAGTGACCATACAATATACATATATCCATTCACACGTCGATTGTACTGCAAAAAAACGTGTACCGCTTATACGTTTAAACGCATACTCAACGGACTTGTCAAGCAAATCGAATGAACTTTGACGTATTCGGTTCGCAGTGGCACATAATATAGCTCTGTCTCGTTCACACGGCACGATGTTCACACGTTTTAATTACGAGTTAATAACTTTTCAAAACTTTCAACAGACATTCAAAAGTAATTAAAAAACTTTTTTTCATCGTTTCTAAGATTTTCGAATAATTTTTCAAATGTGATCGTTCGCACACATTAATAGGATGTACCCAAAACCTTCTGTTTTGTCGGCGGCGAGACCGTTGGCGCCTACGATACCAATATAAAAGTACAACCACGCGTGGATCCATCAGTGACGTCTACTCGCTGTGACAACTGTGTGAAGACTGCGGCTATTCGTCTTTTACACGAATGATAATTTACCGTGTGAAGACCCGGATGATTGTACGTTAAAAAAACGAATACGAAAAAAACGTGCAGGACAATGCCGTGTGAACGAAGCCTAAGTCAGTCTAGGTGCCAGTTGCAAATGAGCCTAGAAGAACAGGCAACAAACTACGGCTTGGTTCCTTCTTTAGCCAGCTAAGATGAGCTCTGACTTATACCATGTGTATCTCCTTACAGAAGAAGACGTTCACAGTGGTGCACATGGGGCGCGCGGCGGGGCTCACGTTAGACTGGTCTTCCGGATTCTCACTGAGCGAGGGCACGCCCGGCGCGCCGCCCGTATGGTCTTACAGGTAAGGTTCACTTTGCCGCCTTCGGCAAATTCAGCAAATTTATCACCCGCACTTGGTGTGCGGGCTTGTTTTTCCGCGAGTAGGCCGCTGGCGGGCCCTTTTTTCGTGACCCTTGACATGTGTAGCTCGAACTTTTTTAGGTTCTACGAAACGCTGGTTTCCTCACGATGTTTTCCGTCACCGTTTTGAGGTTCGATAGAAAAACTCATTGGTACACGACTGGATTTGAACCCACGACCTTCGGATCGGAAGGCGGGGCCGCTACCAATAGCCCACCGGTGCTCATCTACTTTCCCATGATATATGCAGGTAATGTTTACATTGAAAATCAAACTTAAAATGTATCCTTTTTACAGATTTTCACAACTAAGAGGGTCAAGTGACGACGGAAAATCTAAATTAAAATTACACTTCCAAGACTCGGAGACGAAAGTTATTGAAACTAAGGTGAGATTTTTTTTACTTACAACTTATTTTTATATAGCATATTGCCATACTTCTGCCTACTAACAACAGCTAACCGACTTCAAATAAAAAAAGAGGTTTGCAATTCGATTTTTTTATATTATTTTTTTATCTAAAAGGTCCTTCCAGATTAGTCCCATATAAATTCCATCAAAATCGGTTCAGCTGGACCATGAAGGCTGTTTCTCAAGTTTTTGAAACTTATAATACATACTCAAATACATCTTGAGTGTTTTATAATTACTGATGAACATACGGTTTCCGTAATAGTTCGATTTCTAAATAATACTAATAATATATACCTACCAACTACTGTCTGTAAACCGCGGCCTACCTCCATGTTGCTTTACCCTTTAAACAGGGTCCATATGTTACTGACCTAAGAACTATGTATGTACCTAAAGTAAACCATGTGTATGCAATAAATGTATTGAGTATAATTTAGAACTACCCTCTATTTCGTTCCAGGAGTTGGAATGTCAGATTCTCCAAAGCCTGTTGTTCTGTATGCACGCCTTCCTCACTGCCAAGGTGGCTTCGGTCGATCCCGCCTTCCTCGCCAACATACAACACGCCACCAACTAACCTTATTGCTATGGGCACAAGGTCTATTTCACCTTAAAGCGATCGAACATATCGCCATGTGGCTATCAGAAGAAAACGGATAGGTTGTATTTACTTGTACAGTGTTGAGGAATGATCTAATAAGACCCAGCTTTATGTTAAGAGGGCTAAAGTCGATTTTACCATGTTACGGGCATTGTGTATTTTGTATGGGGTATTAAAATGGTTCTTTAGACTTTTAGCATTTATTTGATAGTTGTGTACGTACTATAATAAAATAATGTTTAATGTTTTTAAATCCTGAATCTCACAGTCCATATTTAAAATTGACCATAAAATAGGGTAGTAAAGATAAATTTTATGTTGAGGGCCTATTTTATGAAACAATCCGTACAGCGAATATGAAAGACTAAAATATTGTATTCGAATCTCTATTTCCTTCCTCAGATCTATTTTTGAATCGTATGTCTATTATTATAAAGGTGAAAGCTGCGTGATTTTCAATTTACATTTTATTCGGTATTCTTGTTATGAAATTAAGTTAAAAATTATAATTCTTAGTGCTTTAAAGAAAATATGTATGGTGTCTATTGTAATACGAACGGTTGTCATATTTTGAATTTTATCTCTTATCTGTTAAAGTTTAATTTTGTGTACATTTTAAATGTAGTATTCTTCTAGTTCAATGAATTAGTTATGCAGTTTTAAACCGTACAGTGATGTGATAAAGTTCAAAGTTATTTTACGGGTAAAGAATGTGTCCTGTTTTCATATTTAGCTGTCTTTTTCTGAACTATTCTTTATATAAATGCACGTATTTTCTATTCCTACCCTCGTCTTCCTTATAGCTATAGTATTCTTTATGTATTCTAGCTTACGGCCATACGCGTAGTCTACAGTGAATGTTAAGGAAGCATTGAATTACATAATGGTATTATTGAATGTTTTCTTAGCTAATCTAGAAGTATGGCTGTTATATCGCGTTTAATGATGAGTACCGAACAAGAATGTTTAAAGGAATGCATTGAATGAAAAGATTGAATGACCATAGAATAAAAGTATGTAGGTAAATTAAATTATTCTAGTTGGTACTCATTCTGTTTCGTTACTTAAATGGATACAAAAAACGACAAATAATAATTATTAACTAAAGTAGCTAATTGTAAGCACTTGGTTGTAAATGTGGAGCGGTTTGTGTCCGAACGAATGAACGAAATGATAAGTACAGAGCTTATTTGTCATTCACTCTATTACTCTGTGCAACTTGAGAACAAAGATTCCTTCTCATTGGTCAACCGTGATCACGCGATTGGCGCTTTCGTCTATTGGTCAATTTACTGTGCTCTTATTGGTCAATTATATTGTTGCTTTTTTCTTAAATTGTACAGAGTTTTGCTGTTGTTCCAGCGTCATACGAGTGTCATTGTTATTAGAGTAATGTTATATTTAACCAAAGAAATACATCACATTGTCGATTTGTTATGAGTGTGTGTGGTAGCGGTCACTCCAAACTGTGGCTTGATCATATCCACGTGGGTCTCCGAATATCATTGCGGGTGAACCGGATACCACCGGCCTTAAAGTTTGGCGTGACCTAACGAAGTTTTAGAGTTAAGGCATATATCGAATCGTTTATAATGCATGCACTAGCGATAGAGTGCACGATAGGGTAGCTTGTTACCGTGACGATATTTTTAGGACTGATATTGTTATGGCCGAATGGCAACAACTTGCCGATTTCAATCAAACTAAACTTCACCTTATGTTGGCAGAATAAGGTACATAGTGTGACGTCCAACGATAAAACTTATCTATGTATTCCATATTTATAAACGAAACGCCCTTAAAAAAATGGTTCTCATTGAGGCGGTAAGAATCGAAATCGTACCCCAAGTGGTCAAAGTTTTAATGGAAATCATTTAATACAAGCGCGGGATTGTACTAGTTATTTGTATAATCTTTTTGGGGGAGACCTTTGCCCAGCAGTAAGACAGTAAAGGTTAAAAAAATAAAAAAAATATATCAGTTCGGTATGATTTGTAATATCAGTTCTGTAAGATTTGTAATATCAGTTCGGTAAGATTTGTAATATCAGTTCGGTAAGATTTGTAATATCAGTTCGGTAAGATTTGTAATATCAGTTCGGTGAGATATGTAATATCAGTTCGGTAAGATTTGAAATATCAGTTCGGTAAGATTTGTAATATCAGTTCGGTAAGATTTGGTTGATCGAAATCGGTAAGTTAGTGTGTGTGTGTGTGCTGAAAGTAAATGTAATGGAACTAGAGTACGTTTGCGCTTGCTTCATATCATTAAAATTAAGTCAAAAATATAGAGATTGTATGCTATGTCTATCTACTACGAAATTATTGAGAATTCTATCGGTTTGTTAAAATAAACTAAAATATATTTTATCTTTGAATCTTAAGCAAAAATTGCTTTAAATATTTACATTTTATATAGATTTAAGTTTATGGAAATTGATAATTTGATGATATTCTAAAATTATTGACTTATAAAATCTTTATTTTAGTGAATTGTTTAGTAAAAGCGAAAGGTGACAGATGCACGATGAAAGATGTACGTGTATCTGAGCCTTATATTCGCATTTTTAATTAGTATTATAACTTCGCTGTAAGAGTAATTATTTGGAGGCTATTAATTATATAGAAAAGTAGTTTATTTTTGTGTGAGAATCCAGTTTACATCTGTTTCAATGGTTCTAACTTTAGCCGATCGTGGTACCAGTCAATTCAAGTGATTACTTATTTTCTACTGAGACTACTAGATTTTAAAATATTATGATTTGAAAAAAAAATACCACTGAAGTTATTTTTAGTATATCGATACTAAAAATACTTACGTGCCTATGAGCCAATTAATGTTTTTATGCTTTTAAAATCTAATTCAAACTATTTCTTTCAAAAGGGTTCAAAATTAGGTAATTGTTTACGATTATTACTTCTTTTACTTTTCTTTTTTCCGGAAGTTGTCTCCGTAGAAAATGAGTCGCTTTATTAGTGATGTCAATTCAAGTAATATTAAAAGAATAAAAGCAGGTAGCTAAATCAAACAGTATTTTTAAAGTTATTTACTCCTAAGTGCAAATTATTTTAACTAGTTCTTTATTTTAAAGTTTATAAGTAGAGTTTATTTACAAATAAGTAAGTACTTTGCCGCACTTTTTTATGTTTTGGCAGGAAATAATATCAGAACTTAAGTGTGCAATTTTGTTTTTTAAATTGTGCTATATGAAAAATTATATGATTTTTTTCTGTGTGCGGCATGTGATGTTTTTACCTCCAAAATATAAAAAATGTGTAGTTTTTCTCTTGACCAGGGGCCTAATTCTCGGGCCGATCTCGATCATTTTGCAATTTTATTTTATTGCTTCTTTTCACAAACCCGCACTTTTTACCGTTTTCCGTATATCGTAGCTGTCGAGGCTTTTACGATGAGGTCGTTGATGAATTACTCAAAGAAATCTGGCATTCTCTCTTCGAAAAGAAGCAATAAAATAAAATTGCAAAACGATCGAGATCGGCCCGAGAATTAGGCCCCTGCTGTATATTTCAACTTCGCCATGACTTCAATGTCTCACATGGCATAAGAGAGATTCACTTTATATCCAGTAAGTCTGTATTTTGTCCAAAGTAGTTATTTCAATTGTGTACTCGATAGCTCTTAATGCAACTGTGTAAAGTATGTATTCGTGTGCACGTTTATTGTGGTTGTGTTGAGGGAAAAGTTCCTAAAGCAATCGATAGGTCCAATGTTTAGACACTGTCGTTTGCACGTTCCTTATACGTCCCTTTTACCTTAAGATTTACCTTTATAGGGAGTTGAACATATTATTTGTCAGTACACCTTTTTCCTACTCATACTCATATTATTTATTGCAATTATTATGTTATATGGTGAGGTTTTAAAGTAAAAAATGGTGAATACATAATACATGATACTTTTATGCGGGGTTGAGCATATTATTTGTCACTACACCTTTTAAACCACAAAATAACGCTTCTGTGAGTAGCGGAATTATATTTATCACTATTCAAACAAGTAACAAGAATTATTTTATTATATTTATCACTATTCATACAAGTAACGAGAGTTCTTATAATAATACATTCGAAAAAAAATTCAGTTTAGTTTTTGTATCATAAATGTTTTGCGTAGACTATCCGACTTTAGTTGCGTAGTAGTAACCTGATCATGGAACTTTTCTATCAATACATTGAAATAATGGAATCAGATCAATCGATTAGTCAATTTAGAGAATACTCAAGACTGAAACTGAATGTTGTGTGTCACTCATCGATGCTTTAATGAGATATAGGTCACAGCAACAATAAGAAACAAAGTCAACGTTTTAAATATATCGGATATCCGAATGTCAATATGATAAAGTTTAATATAAAAATTAGCCCTAAATTTAATTAGTATTGGGGAAGTAAAATTTTAAACCCTGTTTTTTTTCCAAACTGCAATTTTTGGAACTGGGAAAGAATGGACATTGTTTATCGATTGAGCATTTGTTTATAATAAGTAAAGCTATGAGTAAGAACCTGTGACCTACGTCTCAATGATCCCAGTATATTCCATTGCATTTAGGTCTATTTGACTTTAGTTTGCAAATCAACGAAAAGAGTCCATTTGCTGGACGACACTCTTGAACTAAATAAATTTGGCAAATCAGTTTTAAAATCTTACAAATAAATTGACGCAGATTATCAGAATGCATCAGAAGCGTATGTTCGATCTGGCTAAAGACCTGCGCACATCAAGGCCATGGCGATGGCGATCAGGGCTGCCTCTCTGAAACGCTGTCATATTGATGGCGATTAGCGTTTCAGCTGATCAATAATTATGTGCGCAGGCCTTTAACCCGACCGTTTGCAGGAGTACAGGTAGCGGCAAAAGTAGATTATCAATTTTAGTTGGCTTTTTCTCTAACTCACGCACCGTCAGTTTGCCTACGGTTTGGAAGTCATAGCTTCAACATCAAATAAATCTTAAAACTATAGGTCAACAAAAGTGTACGTACTGACATAAGAAATATTTCAACTTTACATAGTAATAACTACACTGTGGTTTGCTGATAAATTGGTCTTACGGTAAACTATATTTAGTTGAAGAAAATTGTATAATAACAGTAATATTAATAAACAAGGGTTCCGTTTCTTCCTTTTGAGGTGATAACCCTAAAAAGAAGTTATCACAGAAGCTGATCTACTTTTGTTGATGACTGTACATAATGGCACCTGGTAGGTGCGTAACAAAATAGTCCTGATATATTCTGATAATGTGCTTGTCTGTATTCTTAATTCTGTTCATATCACTTTAATTATGAAAATGTCGTCGGCAAATGGTTATTTCGCAATCGGACAATGAAAGTAGGTACTTACGGCGAAGTGCAACCACATTAATAGTTACTACCTAGTTATTTATACCTATTGTTGATTAATGTATCCTATAGTAAAATATTAACTCGATTTTGTGTTTTCTTTTATGAATAAGCGTTAGAGTAGGTCTATTGAGCCTCGCTCTCATACTTAACCTGCATTTCTGGAAGCGACTCCTTCTGAGTCTAGACCCCGTATTCAGAAACAATGCTTTAGTCTAAGTCGTGCCTCAGACTCAATAAAAAAAAAGTGTTCATATAATAGGTATTTATTTTTTATTTAGTTTAATTCGAAAGTGCACTAATGTTTTATTTCGTTGACAAAACATAGAAGTATTAGCAGTGTCCTCTATTTTTTTCTTCTTCCTGCCCTTATCCCACTTTATGCGGGGTCGGCACAACATGTTCTCTTCCATTCTCCTCTGTCAGCCGTCATCTCTGTGTTCAGTTATAGCAGTGCCCTCAAACGAAGCGCAGTTTTTTTTTAGCAGAAATGTTTGTGAGTATTTATTTTACTTATTTTGGTGTTGGTTTGTTGATTGCGCCTCACTACAGATGCAATGAACTAATAAGTTGTTCTGTTTGTAGGTGTATGTTTCAACTGTGAGCTAGTGAAGTCCTGGAATCGGTCTAAAGAAAACAAACATAGCTGGAGCTAAATAAATCTGTAAGTTAGATTTAAAACTTGACTGAAGGTCATAGTGTGCACTTAGGGCACGTCTTCGGTGGACAGCTCTGTGAGCAAATACTAGTTTATAGAACTACTCTACATCAGGTGGGCATAGGCAAACGGCTGTTTAATTACTTCATCATCATCAGCCTGAAGAAGTCTACGAGGCCTCCTCTACACATTTCCAGGAAGAACGATTCTGAGCCTTTTCCATCCACCGACTTCCTGCAATCTTAACAATGTCGTCAGTTCATCTCCCTATCTCAGTTAATCACATAATGAAAAGAAAAACTGCATTTATACTATTTATATTTTATTCCAAGCTCCAAGGAACAAAGGTGCTACACAAGTACCTATGCGACAGCTTCGCCACAGATAAAGTAACAATCACAAAATGGACCTTAGAAAATAAAATACCTACAATTAATGTTGACAAAATGTTTAAATTACTAGAAATTAATACCACACATTTTCTGAAACGAAGGGGCTAAGCCCAGTTACATAGTTTTGGCTTGATCAAGGATAAGCAAAGCACCGACCAACAGCCTGAAGGTCGTTCCTGAAAAGTGAAGATTACACCTAACCTTAAAGTAAAATAAATCACTAACATACCATAAACTTTTAAAGGAAAAAAAATCTACGAGTACTTTTTAAACTATGTTTAACATTGATATAAGAATAGGAATAAAATACTTTAAAAATGTTTTTATCGGTACAAAAACAACGTTCTGATATGAAAAAGATATGTTAAAATGTTCAACAAACTTATAAATCTTTGCTCTACCTAAATTTTATTTTTATGTAGACTGATAGTGTTGTTGCTTATTGTCTAAGTGTTGTTGTCTTAAAATCTGATAAATGAGCGCTTCGCGTCGATAATAACGGGTTTAATTACTACTGAATTACCAACAAAATTATATAAATAGTTTTCTAGACCGAGAGGCACATCTAACATCGTCACAGAGTATAAAACGCAGAAGGTACACAAAGCAACTCCTACACACATAACATCAATATAATTACCTATTTTTCATTGTTATGAGTATAACAGAACAATCTAAATAGTGGTTTTATAGTACAGAGTATTTTGTGCGTTTCTATTACATGACTACTTTTATTACAACTATTTGACTAAAACAGTGATCAATTAATGATTGGCTAGACTTCAGTTATTTTATAATACTGGCTGGAATTATTCAGTTTCAAGAACATAGGTAAATATAATATCATTTTGACGTGACAACGTCTTATAATTTGATGGAGCCGACTGCACGCACGAAAAAACATGACTCATGCGGCGTTACCTCGCTCTGAGGCGTTCCATTTAAGGCTTGAATTGCAAGCGAGAGCGCGGAACGAGCGACAAAGAGGCACGCACGGCCTCCGCGTTCGGCAGCGTTAGACATCTGTCTCTCTCCTACTTGAGTGAGCGATGCGTCCGCGTGGACAGCTGTATGACGTTGTCACGTTCAACTATCGTCAGTAAACCGACTTTACAGACGACTGATTTTTTTCTATAATATTCAAACTACCTATACCTACCAATTTATTGTCCGAACGGTGGCTACGATTTTAGTCTTATCGAGGTTTATTATATATTTATTTATTGTCGTACGCTTAACTGCGCTCACCGTGAATATCAAAAGAGTTAGGTGACATCATACCGCTCATTTGTATCGTGGTTAGAGAAAACGCTGAATACTTTAAATATGTTCTTGCTTGCATCTAAACTCTAGCAGCTAGAGTACAGTCACAGTAAATTTTACTGTGTATGTCCTATGGCTATGGCTGCTTGCGTACCACCTACCATCCTACCTACCGTCGCGTACCATAGTTAGGGAATCACTGCCGAGCTAGAGTCTAGCTCAATCATTACGTTGACTTACCTAAACAACGAGATCGTAAGCCTACATTTTGAAAAAATACAAATTGTGTATTTTAGTTTATTCGATTACACATTTTATTGTCTTTGATTGTGCTCTAGGTAATCATATTAGAATATTGACATTATTATATCTCATAACTTGCTTTAACTTGCTTATAATTGATTTTAATAGACCGTTCTCTGATTAGTTTTTTTTACTTTCATAAATTATTTGAGTTTAACTACTGAACACTTAATTGACTTAACTGAACTTTTAATTTAATATATTTATTTATTATTATATTTCTTCTACGGTTTAGATCCAAATGTGTTCAATTTTTGTCACCAGTGGCACATTGTGGGTAAAAAAAAAGCTAATTATGCCATGATTTTAATAAATATCTAAAATGTTCCTATTAAAAATTTATAAATATCGATTTTTCAACCACTATCTATCTTTTCAGTTTTGAATAATGATGGTATCTGAAGTTTAGTATCATTACCTTATGCTAGGAGTCACCGACTCAGAAGATATGCTCTGAACACCAAATAATTTCACCTACTTTAGTTTCAACAGCCATTATATCTACAACAGTATACATAATTACATGTAGTACAGTACATAAAACACCATGTAAACCTACATCTTTATGTATAAACATTAAGAGCTGAACATGCGTCATTTATACGCATGTTCTATAAAGCCAATTACCAATGCATTTGTTTTGTTATTTATAATTTTCATTATGTATAAAAGTATCAGACACCCTAAACTGTACTAAAACTCAAAGCGAGCCTCTCCTACATAGGAAAAATATATTCTACACATTGTCGACATCGGAAATCATATGTATTTAAATAACAAACAATTCAGGACAAAGTTAAAAATTGGCCTCCAAATTAGAATTACTCGGACTACGGCGATCACTGCGGTTTCCAAATTATATTTACTTCGACAAGTAAAATTTAACACACATATTATAATGTACAAAAAATTTTAATAATTTGTACCTACATTATTATAAATTAAATATAGTATTTGAAATCTACGCATAATCTTTGGTAAATTCTTTTTAGCTGTGATGTTCTTTCAACTTTGGTTTAGTAGCTAACAGTATTAGGATATTGTTATTCTGACGTTAAACGAAATAAGAATGAACAATAGGTACCTAGGTACATTTTCAGATCACAATCATCATAAGTTCACAGAACGCTAAAGCGTAGAGCTACATCTAAATATAATCTAACGTTTTCTTACTTTATTTTAATGACGTCAACGCAGGTATTGTCAAAAAGATATAATATTAAGAGAATAATTTAAAAGTGAGTATAATGTAATGGTAAAACTTAATGGCATACCGAGCAATTATTCATATTAACCTTCCTTAGAAAAAATAAGAAATGATAGAAAAAAAAGTACTTTGTTTAAAATTAAATGACTAACGTGCTAGATTTCTGAGAAGTCTTTCAAAAAAATAAATAATAAGTTAAGTATAAAAATAATTTGACCTGCTAAGGTTTGAAGATTTACGAGTATGCTATACTTTTCCTAAAACATTAAACCTAATAGGTATTTCATAAATCTATTAGAAAGCTCGAGTTGAAGAATATGACTTATAAGAAGTCGACAACCATACTTTCATTAACATAATGTTTTCTATATAGTGAATAGAATTATGCCGTTTTGAGCATACTTACTATGCTATATAACCGCGTTATTATATTCTACGAACAAAATCTACGCATGAGTATAAAAGTTTTCAATTAAAACGACTCTACCTACTATATTATAATTAAATTATAACCTATTAAAGCTATTCCTTAATTCACATTTATAATTCTGTTTGTTGAAAATGCTCCTATTTGTAAATAAATAAGTAAAACTGAACATCTTGTATAACAATGTAGTCTAAAGTTCCTTAGACTACCTATCTGTAAATATATTGTCAAAAATTATTGTCATTAGGCATATTATATTGTCATTATGTTACACTTATTTTATTTTACAACTAAACAACATCCAATACAATTATTATTATTATTATTGTCAAAGTTGAGATTATTATTGACATGAGTAGTTTTTAACTTATTGTTACCGTAACCTTAGTAGGTATTAACGATTTAAATTACAATAGATATTTAGTTTAATATTGAAATAACTCTGTTATTAAACTTTAAACAATTTGTTGTAATTGTACATATTTCTTACTTTGCTGTTTAGAACGATTTTTAAACTAAATTAACAACATACACTTTAGAATTATACTATTTTCTTAAAATAACTATCCTCTACAGCTACAATAAAATAATGAAGATCCTTAATATTTAATCTATAAAAGCACTTTTCTCTAAATCTACCAACACCAAACATCAAACAAACATTAATTTTTCTATATATTTCTACATCTAACACTGAATAGAAAGGTTAGTCAAAAAATCATCTAAAAGTTAAGCTAAAGCTTGAAAATTCTACAGTTCGCTTATGTACCTAAACGATTTAGACAAGTTTCACAATAAAAAAATCGAATACTCAAATGTATTTCATATTTTTTTTTCAATAGTTTAATGAATTAATATCTCGAGAAAAAGTATCGAGACACATGAACAGAAGTCATTATTGTCGGAACCGCTATACTTTCAATACAACAATCGATCTCAGCATTTCATAAGTATTATAAGAGTTTCGTATATCACAGCTTTACATCATTTACTTCACAGGATAATCGAGTGATTTGTAAAAATATTTAGCCACAATCCATGCACAGTTGCAATAGTGATACTAATGCCACGAAATATAATCATTTTCTAAATTCTAGTATTTTCTACGATTCTATAATAATCGCATTAATGTGATCCATAATTTATATTAATTGAACAAGATCAATAAATTGCAGATCTTTAATTGAATAAGTCTGATAAATCTTCTTATACCCAAAATGTATCATTGTCATTATTTCATTTTATGTATATTAAATAGTGTATAATGTATATATATATTATAATCTAACATTTAAAACATGAATATCCTTTTGGCAGCTGTGCAAATAATAAATTTTTAAGATTAATTTATTGTCATCAACATTTCAAATATTATTGTCTTCGTTATAGTAACAGTCCATGATAATAATGTTAAATTACATTTTGTCATATCCAAACAACTGCAAAGTGACTTATTTACTCTAGTCTTGATTGAAATTACACAGGCACACTATTAGTTCTGTTCTTACTTTAGTCTTTAGTTTAGTTTTATCGTTTAAGAGTTTTTATTAAAACAAACATCTCATTGACGCAGTTTTGAAGAGACTGTATGAGGAAGAAAACCCTACTTGTACCAGCTCTTTTTTAGTTTAAAGTTGATACACAAGCACTATCAGTCTAGTAGGTAAGGCCTAAGTCACTTTGCAGAGTCAAAAACGTCTTAAAATCTCTAAAACTTCCATTTAAAAATCTTCAGCCTTGGCGTTATT
Organism: Thera obeliscata; assembly: GCA_947578465.1. Taxonomy (NCBI): domain Eukaryota; kingdom Metazoa; phylum Arthropoda; class Insecta; order Lepidoptera; family Geometridae; genus Thera; species Thera obeliscata. Next base: position 620,797 of record OX387916.1, read on the forward strand.
GTCGTTATAATGCTTGATCTGCCTCTCGATCCAGGGGATGTACTTGGGGACGTAGGCATAGACCCCGGGCAGGCGCGGGTGGGCGCACTTGATGCCCCAGGACACGATGCCCCCCACGTACCAGCGCGAGGGGTCATCCGGGTCCTTGCAGAGCAGGGGACCACCTGAATCTCCCTAAAATCACAAACACGTATTTGACGATCTTGGTGATGTATCTTGCAGGGCAGTTTTCCCTAGTAAGTCAAACGATAGAGGACTTTTCCGTATAAAAAACCCTAAAATGCAAACATGAAGGTAAACTGCGATCAAGTTGACATGAAGAAGACAGGCGTGTTATTACACCATTATTCCAGCGATTTCGGCGAAACTTCCTAACACAAATTAAGCCTTCTGAAAAGCGTCGACGAAAGAATTTCGTTATGAAGAAACTCGAGATTTCTGATAACTTTATTGGATCCGAGTTAAGAAAGAGTTGTTTATTGTTGTCTACCCGCGGCTGAGCCCTCCAGGCCCTTGCACACCACACTGACAAATCAATGGCTCCGTTTTACACTAATCCTAGATATCAAAGATCATTTGATTCGATGCTATGATCGTTGGATTACCACTGTGATCTGCTCTAGGCGTATAAAGTATACAAAATAAATTTAATTAAACCAGACGAGAATACACAAGAGGCAGACAAGAGAACAGATATTTTTTATGCAATCAAGCAAGTTTGTAACGAGGTAGCGACAGCAATGCGTCTCATCGTCAAACCGGTGCGGTGGTGTGCTAGAGCCCTATAAGGAGAGGCCCTTATTTGATTTACTTATTGGGCGAACAAATATTTGTAGGCTATTGATGTAGTTATGCGAGCTACGGACGTATAATGGAACAGAGGATTCGCAGATAAAGAAAATCCTCTCAAAAAGTTAACTGAACATTGGATGGAATCTAATGAATAAGTCTTTTCATCCAAGCACATAGTGTCTTTTTTGTACATACTAAAAAATTAATTCCTGAAACTCAACACACTTATCCTGATCTGATAAAAGAGGCTAAAAGAATAAAAGAGGTGCAATAGGGTAAACCAAGTTGCGGGATCAGCTAAACCTTAGCCAGTTCTCTGGAAGTAGTATACCTGACATGCGTCCTTCCCTCCCTCGGGGTAGCCGGCGCAGATCATACCCTCGGTGACGTTGAGGTCGCGGTGCTCGAGCCACTGGTTGCAGAGGTCGCGGTTCAGCACCGGGACCTCCACCTCGTTCACTGCCGGCTCGTACTCCGACACTGGAAGGAACAGTGCTGTCACCAACATCCAAACCGAGAGCTTTCTCCTATTTCTTCTTGTCATTTTGATCCAGTAACGTGAAAAGATTTTAAGTACGCCTCAAAGAGGCTCCTTTCGTGCACTTCACACAATTTTTGATTTTACATACTGAGTGAGAGTACATCACGGTATCCTCACCATGTACCGGCTGCCGAACCTACTGGGTTAGGAGTTTTTATTCAATAAAATCACCAAGAATTCTTTGTAACTTCAAAAACTTAATTTGCAATTAAACAAGTATTTGGAACATGAGTTTGCTGCTGCATATCCTCCAAAATGATAAATTATACAGTTAAGGGTAGTCTCTCCTTTAACCATTAAAAACCCTATTATGCGCCTACCATATTTTTCGCGACCAAATAAATAAAAACAAGGATACAAAATGAGTTGTAGCTAGTTCAATCTCAAAATCTTTGACATCTGCTACTACTTCACCAGGTGACCTCTGTAATACAGGTTCGTATGAACGTACATTCGGCACCAGTCCTTCACAATAGCACTTAACAACTGGTTTTTTAACCTTTAAGAGTAGTAGAGCTCTTTGTGAAGGGCTCGTCCGGGGAAGTACTACCACCATGCCTATTTCTTCCGTGAAGCAGCATGGCTGTGTTTCGGTTTGAAGGGTGTGGGTGCTGGTGAAATGACTGGCACGTGAGGCTGAACATCTTTGTGTCTAAAGTTGATGGACGCAGGGCAGTGCATCGTAGGGCACGTTCCTGACGTGCGTAACCTACGAGGCAATGCTTTGTTATAGGCGATGGTTGAATAAAAAAAAAAAGTTATTACTGATATTGTGAAGGATAACTAAACAACTTTATACGTCATATCGCTAGCGAGCCATCATTTGATCAATCCTCTGTAGATAGTGTAGTGCACTCACTGTCCTTATCGTCCCGCTTGCCCCAGCCGATGACGGTGCAGAGTGTGCCGGGCGGCAGCACGCGCTCCGCCGGCGGCAAGCACACCGGCGACAGCTGCTCGTGGTACCGCACGCGCACCGACAACTGCACAGCCAACAACCGACAACCGACATCATACCATGCTCATGACAATACGTCTATCTTGGCCAGAAATCCGCTGTAGGAAAGTACTGGATCCAGCAACTGCTAAACTAAATCAAAAGCCTAGCAAGGCACATTCAGAACTGTAAACAGTTGAAGGTGGCTGTTTTGGCGTTAAGCTCGAAATAGTCCTGAAAGCTTCATCTCTAACAGGTGACAAATTTCACTTGTTTTTGCTTACTCGAGTGCTGCAGTTTGTGTAAGCAGAGGCATTGAACACAATTGAAACTACCGCGTTTGAGCTTCTGCAGTGGCGTGAAATGCCTAAACAAGCTGATAGAATGCCTATAAAAGATTTCGGCCGAAACATCTAACAAGTGTAACAAGTGACAATCAACAACAATATTCCCCCATCACATTGACCCAGTACCAGCAGGTTCTTCATAACGTTGTAGCTTACCTGAAAAAGTGCGATGTCGTTGTCATGTGCGACGCCGATGTTGTAGAGTGGATGCGGCACCACGCGGCGCACCTTCACCTTCTGTCCGTAGTAGGCATGCGAGCGGCGCCGCGTGATGCCTAGCTGGATGGTCCACCCATTCACGTCTGAGTGGCTGGAGCAATTGATCAAACACCGACAATGGTAAATGTATTGATAATACTCTCAAAATGAAGTGGTATTGTCGCTAAAATGGCAGAGTAGACGAGACGGGCACCTGTTCTTATTTCTTTAAAACTATATTTATAGTGAAATAAACTTTATTGTGGGGTACCCTAGATAAGATTAAGATATAGAAGCTTAGAAGGATTGAAAAACAGAAGAGTGGTTGGCACTTACTTCCCCACACAATGCGAAGCCGTCAGCACCCACTGATCGGCCACCAGCACTCCTGCGCAGTAGAACACCTCCTCGGGCCCGCCGAGGATGGCTGCCAGGAACGGCCAGTCGCCGGGACTTGCCTCAACACCTCCCACTATCCGTTTACGCGCTCCGCCAATGGTCCGACGCTTGCCGCATTCTGAGGTAAGGAAACAAAATCGAAGATTCCGTCACAAGAGGTACAGATGTAGGAGAACTAGGCAAAAGTAGGGAAACAACTGGTGCCTGTGATTTTGCAACCGCTGTCCAATTAATTCTTGCTAAATAGCTCTGATACGTCTCAACTAAAACAAAGATTTAAAAGGAATTTACATTAAAAGTTTTGGGAACATGGCTATCGTTTACGTTTAACCAAGCAGGAGTAAAAGTTAGGGGTTCAAAAGAGGCCGATTAGCCTTGGCAGCCTATCCTTTTGTCTACGTTCGCGGAATAATAACCAACTAGATCGTTTTGTTTGTCTTGCCAACGTAAATTGTTGTTTGAAACCCCCGGAGTACAAAGTCAGCCGAAATTAAACGCAGCCTAAAAACAACTTCTTTATTCATTTCACCTTTACGCTGAGCGGAACCTAAATTAAAATTGAAGCAGCAAAACCCTTTTTGGGGTTACGGTAGACACGTTTTTGTTGGCGTAAGCTGCTAACTGAAAGCGGTTGTTGTGTGTCGCTGTCAACGTTTGCGGCAGTGTGTGTGTGATGCATGATAAAAATGATTGCCATATCGCAGATCGCCTATGTGTGCGCAAGGCTTTATTGTAATTCTCTATCGAAATGAATGCCACGACAAAATCTAAACCTAAGCAGGTAAATCTTTGTGATCTCCGTGTAGGGCTAAACGCTACAAATAAAAGTAGAATAAAAGTATGGATTAGTATAGTATAGTATAGTATCAGTACGACACTTTGTTGATCCAGGTAAAGCGATTGTCCGCCGTTCTCTCCCGACTCGCGTCACGACGGCCGCAGGTGGTCGGACCTTCACAAAAACGTAATTAAAGTTCCCGCAGTCCGACAGTCAACGCGAACAGATTACACACAAACTTATTAACTTTACCTCTGCCAGATTTGTCTAGATGACACTTTTCATTACGAATCCTCGAAATTGTTTTGAAAATTCACGAGCAAAACTAACTCTCATAAATCAAACTGGGATGAGTTTTCGCCGAGCTGTGGAATTGGTAAATATTTTTTGGACGTTACTAACTTTTAAATTCAAACTGACATCTGTAAGATTAACTTTTGCATAAAAGTTAGAGCATAGAAATGTGAGCAAGTATTATCATAGCAATCTTTGAACCAAAAAACAGTCAACTTGTCTAGAATCCAGATTTCTAAAAGTTATTAAAGGGACCAAATAAAAGAATCCAACAAATAGCTTGTATCAAACCATCTTATTTTACATCCCTCGAGAATGATATCTCTTTGAAGATCCCATTTATAATAATGTCGCAATAACAACATGTTATTGCGTGTTTACCTCGATATCGGGGGTTGGAGGCTTTCACTGTAAAATAGGCTTTATTACGCGTGACATTGATTCAGTTTGGGTTGTAGATACAAGAAACCTACGGGCTGAACTGACAGGTCTACGTGGATTATATCGGAGTGGTCAAATTACATGCCTCTGTGGTAGGCGATATGTTAATCACGTGGTTCCATTAACGTGATTGTCAGGCGTAGGTCAATTAGAAGGGAACTGTGTAATTCCAAGCTGTAACAGAAACACCTCTATGACTCAGCGTGATACACGTAGCTCAATGACGTCTTGGGCAGAAAAAAACATATTTAAATTTAATGAGTCTTTTGTGTTCCTTGAGGCCACACAGCATTTTTTGATCAGATCCTTTTGGCTGCGCCACTTTGTTCGTTATTGAGAATTAATCTATGGTAGTTTTATATATATATATGGTAGTCAACATATAAAAACTTCCGGAGCTAATTAAAAAAATGCGAGCTATATTCTAAATCTCGCGCTAGAAAACTTTGCGCATGATAAATGGCGACAACATAAAATAAATTGACTGGAAATACTTCCAATCACGGTATACTAGTGAGCAAATAGACACTAGAATTTACAATGTATTGTAGCATGCGCATTTTTTTCCCTGATAATAATTCTATACCAAAAGTAAGGTACGTGTCCCCGAGAACCTTTTCCGAAATAACAGTTGTAATCATAATAATAATAAGCATAGTAATATTCAGAATTTTCACAAAACTATAGTTTTTGCATAGTTCATAAGCCCCGCGTCACCGGCTATGGTACAGTGACGTGGTTGCCAGCACCTGAGGACGTGATTGATAGCAGCGCAGGTTGACGAAGAATGATGGCTGTCGCTTGCCGAACCGAAAGACAAATTATCTATGGTAATAAATAAACCTATTACTTATGCATGTTTATTGTTAAATTTTGCTTTGCAGTAAGGCATAACACATGTTTTATTTTTTGTCTCAAGTTTTTACCATTTGTTTTCTAATAAAACATGTTTTAAACAAACCGGTAGTCTTCAAATAAATGACTAACAGACACAAAAGTACTATGTGAATTAAATGTTAGTTTTAACGCGTTAATCAAGACTTACCGTTGCATGTCAGCTGAACATCACACCACGTAGTTGTGTACTAAAGACGGAATATAATCTACTGATTATTATCTGAGACAAACCTATCGTTCATCTAATTTTAACGAAAACATAAACCTCACCTACTGTACACACATACACATTAAAGTTTCAGTAGATATCATTCCCAGAGCGGCTACAATAGCTCTTAAAACAATGAAGTTTTAGCTCAACAAAGGCTAATGTATAAGCCGAGCCGAAGAGACGCTCTAGGACTTACGAATATGATTTAAGACTATAGCATACAGTCCCATCCCTCAAACAAAAAGAAAACGTACGGAAATCAAATGAAGTAGCTGAATCGTACAAGATCAACAAAATAAATCAAATAAAAGATTTTCTGTGATGGTGGCTGTCGTAGCAATAGCTACGCCGTAGCTACAGCCCGCTACGCCGCAGTAGAGTTGGTACGATATTTACTTTATCGTACCCTTTTACGATCAGATTTGTAACAGTAGTGTTTTATTTGATTTGAACAGTATTATTTGACAATATCAGAGGTACCCCATCACCATAAATCCATCCCTCTGATTTCCAATTTCTGTGTTATCTAAACCGCACCCTTTGTGTGAGAGCAGAAATTTAATAAAATTGTACATTAATCTCCAGGGGCCCATCACTTACTCAGATACCATCTCTGGCATTTTTCAACGAAAATCGAAAATTAATTTATTCATGAAAGATAATGCTTATTTTAGGCTGAATTACGTACACGTTGGTTGTTAGGTTGATAAATAGTTTGCTTAGGTGGATTTTGTTCTTGATTTTTAGTTGCGTGTCTGTCAGTTGGTTTAAAATGAAAATCGCTGAAACAATTACTAAAGTTTTCATCATCATCATCATCAGCCTAAAAAGTATTTCCCCCTATACCTATACATATTTCCATGCAGGCAAGTATCAACAAAAACTAAGTAAATATTATTTGCCAAAATACCTGTGTACGTAAAACATAAAAAACAGTACAAATAAGTCTGGAAAAAGCTCGCTTTGTCATCGTAGTAGCCTCTTATATTTTATAGGTAATTATCATTTTATGCCCCATAAAGTGACGACAAAATGAGCACGTGTTTGTATGAATATCACTTCTTATGAAATAAAAGTACCCTATTTTAGTTTAAAAATAAGCATATATAATGAGCTAATTTAAGAACAGGTAGTAGTCAGCATCTAGAAATATTACAGCCCTACTTATAAACGCAATTTAAATTTAATCATTACTTAAAGTTAGCACTGTCACTGTTTGTCATTACCCAGTGGTAAGAGATGGCAATAGTTTAACCACTGTTTATCTTTTGACATATTTTTATAAGTAAGGCCATTCGCACTTATGGCTGCTCCTACATAACTAGTTAGAACAAATAATACCCACGACAGTAAAACCTTTATGATGTTTGCCTTCGCCTTTTTCAAGTAGGTTTGGCCCAAAAAGTTTCCATTTATTTTGGTTACTTAGACTGGGTTGAAAAGAGAGAAAATAAATTAGAGAAGCTTTGATTTAGGATAAAAACGCCCGTAATACTTCGGTAGAATCCATAATTTGTATGCCAGTACCATGGAACAGTTGAAACTGAATATTTTATAAATTTCCCGATTAACTTTTAATTTTTTTCTTAATAATGGAAATAATTTACATGGTAATCAAGGTAGGCAAATAGGGACAATAAGCGTTTGTGTCATATATTTTTTTCTATGTTAACCTGCACTGTCCCTCTGCTGAGCAAAGGTCTCCCCCAAAATCCTCCAACCACCAGAATCTTTGGCGATTTCCCACCAATCCTTCTTCAGAACTTCAAGATCGTCTCGCCAATGTCTTTTAGGTTCACCCGCGGTCATGTCTCAATTTAAAATAACTTACTTTAGATAAGAACATAGCAGAACCGTGCAAGTAACTGACTATAGTTTTCGTGGGATGTTGCTACACTGGGCATAATATCGTCAAGAAAAAATATATTCATATAAACTCTTTGCAAAAATACGCATTCAAGTTTAGGTAGCGTAACAAACCGACGACACGTCGCCATGAGCAACGGAACGATAGAAATAAACCCAGAACTTATGACCAGCCGTTACAGGTAATGAGACCACTGTGCGGGACACGACAAGGCAATAGCAGTCGTAACGCGATCGAATAAAGTGGATTTTAGCCCGAGTTTTATTTGTTGGCCCTACAAAATGACTTGAAGATTTTTATCCATTTCGCTTTTACTTTTAATTAAGTTTGAACGTTTCCAGATTTATTGTGATAGGTTTATTTATGGGGTGTAACTTAGGTTTAAGATTGTTGCTGGGCGAAACTGGCTCCGACGAGACCTTTGCACTTTTTATTTTATTACAAACTGAAGAAGAAAATACCTAAAAGTATTGTTGGATTCTTTATGTGCACCTAAAGAAAGCAACTTGGTGGTAAGTGTAAATGACTACATAGCTTCTACCCATAGTATTTATGTTCGTCAGTATCAAATCTCATTGACCGTAAATTAACTTATTTCATAGGTATGAAATAAGTTAGTGTACATTTCAAAGTATCCATGAGATTTCATTAGTTTTTCTAAATTATTGGTATACTAAATAATTGTATTTAAAATACCGGTATTATCTGTGGTTGCCTTAAGTAGATAAGCACGAGAAAGGATATTATTATATTTATTTTAATTATCTTATAGCTTCTCCTAGTGTGCAGTTTAAAAAGTTTAAGTTTAAAGTTTGTATTCTGTTAAAGGACTATTACATATATGTATATAGCTACTACTATTTTATAGCTACTATTATTGGCTATTGTAGAGCCAATAGCTCAACATAACCTCTGAAGAATCAAGACATTTAGATGAAACACCATTTCTGGGTTATTAGGTATTGATAAAGTAAAGAAGTAAAACGTTTATATTTATGCACACGGTAGATGATAATCTAAATGAGATGATCGAGTAATGACCTTGCTATATTCACTGACTTTATAGTGCTTACTACTCTTAAGGAAAATCCACCCGTACGGCAAGGGAAAAGGGACGGGAGGTTCAAATCCCGTGAGAATAATTGGACACGTGTAAAAGGAAATGATTGGTGGTGACTGATTGATCCTCTTAAGGACGCATAAAAGACGATCTCTATTTGTACACCCCGAAAATAAGTTCTAATAAAAAGATATTTGTCCTTGTAGACGAATCTTCCGGAAAACATATAGATAAGGTACCTACTAGGGGCTATATATGCATCGCTTCTTAGTTTTTTTATTCGGACGCTAAAGTCTGACAAGGTCAGCAAAAGGGTATTGAATTGTAATAACTAAGCAAAGTCACAACCTACAGCGTAGAAAGCTCCTACCAACTGGCCGGTGAGACCAACAAAATGATAGAAAAGTTTAAGGTATAACTTATAATTACTTGAGTTACCGAAACATTCAGTGTGGCAGGTACTGAATTATACTTGTTCACTGATTTGTACCAAACTTTAGAGAGAGCTCCATAATTTCATTATATTTAATACAATAATGGAAAACAATAAACAACAATTTGTATCCAACAAACTCGCGGTTAACGGTAGCAAGTTTTTAGTTGAGGAAGCAGCTAGTTCAAATACGATAAGTTTATTAAAAACATTGCACTTTTTGAATTAACGCGATCGCTTTGAATAGTTATAGCCTGTCGTTCACCCGTAAAGAAAGTTAAATCTATAAAACTATTAAAAACAATGTTCAAAATCTTATTAATAATTATTATGTTTCCTTAGTTCAAAATTATTGCAAATCCGTAGTAAAGCTATCGCTAAATTTATTAAAAATAATAACTTTTCAATACTAACTAACTACTGACAGCGTTTCATTGATCGCCGACGCCAGCGACCTAAGTGTGCGCAGGCCTCTAAGCGTGCGGTGGCGGTCAGTGAAACACTGTCAAATATGACATGACTAGCTGTGCCCGCGACTTCGTCCGCGTGGTATAGTGTCTATGGGTAGCATTTTTAATTGGCAGCGGAAGAAAACAGTAATTAAATAACAACGTCATATTCGCATGCACGTGACACAGTCGTCTGCCCTCTTACTAAACTTAGACATAATATGGCGTCGTACTACGCCACACTTTCAACCCCCCCGCATTCCTCTCCGACCTCCTCCCACACTCCCCCCACTCTCCTCAACACCCCCCCACATTCCCCCCGCACTCCCCCCAGACTCCCCTCCACAATCCCCCTGTACTCCCCCCGCACCTCCCCCGCACCTCCCCTCCACACTCCCCCCTGTACTCCCCTCCACACTCCCCCCGCACCTCCCCTCCACACTCCCCCCTGTACTCTTCTCCACACTCCCCCCACACCTCCCCTCCACACTCCCCCTGTACTCCCCCCGCATCCCCCCTCACTCCTCCCCTCCACACTCCCCCCTGTACTCCCCTCCACACTCCCCCCTGTACTCCCCTCCACACTCCTCCCGAACCTCCCCTCCACACTCCCCCTGTACTCCCCTTCACACTCCCCCTGTACTCCCCTCCACACTCCCCCCGCACCTCCCCTCCACACTCCCCCTGTACTCTCCTCCACACTCCCCCCGCACCTCCCCTTCACACTCCCCCCGCATCTCCCCTCCACACTCCCCCTGTACTCCCCTCCACACTCCCCCCTGTACTCCCCTCCACACTCCCCCCGCACCTCCCCTCCACACTCCCCCTGTACTCCCCTCCACACTCCCCCCTGTACTCCCCTCCACACTCCCCCCTGTACTCCCCTCCCTCTACCCCCTCAGCACAAACTTTGAATGTCATATTTTTTTATACCAAATCAACAGACTAAAAAATAAGTTTTAAGTTTCTAGCTCTAAAAATGACGATACTTCCATACAACTTTCAACCCCTATTTTCAACCCCTTACAACCCTTTTTTCGCAATAAAAAGTAGCCTATGTCCTTCCTCAAACCCTCAACTATCTGTGTACCAAATTTCATTTCAATCGGTTCAGTAGTTTTGGCGTGAAAGCCAGACAGGAAGACAGACAGACAGACAGACAGAGTTACAAACGCATTTATAATATTAATAAGGATAATCGTTGCCAGACAATGTTAGGAGTGGAACTTTTTTTTGTCACAGTACCGATTTTGTGTACACAAGGATACGCATCAGACTATACACTGCTAGCTCTTATGTCCTTGCAGTAAGCGTCATTTTTCTTTGTTTTTAGGTAGCTTGAGGTGTATCCCACTGTACAACTTTATCAAAAAAACACATTAAAAAAATTCCACCAGTAAAATTCAATTCAATACTTTATTTGCTAACTTCTCCAGTATCGATGTATCATTTGTATCTTTATTCTTTTAGTGTCTTTGTATTTTACTGGTTGTGTGCTTAGCTTAGTAAATAAATAAATATCTATTACCACTGAGATCCACTGTGATCTGCTCTCTAGGTGTCACAGTGCGCGTAAGTCCCTTTAGAAATACCCTAAAGGGCTCTTAATGTCACAGAGCCCTATTAATTATTCAATCTGTCATAAGACGTAAGAGCGAGGGTTCTAATTAAACATTTTCGTCTCTTATTATGTTAAATTAGTTTTTTGGCGTTTGGTACTCTTGAACAGAGCCACTTATTGGTAAAGTTACTAAAGTATTTTTGAGCGAGCTAAAATAACTTTGTTATTAAGTTTTTGTGAACGACATTCAGTTACTTTTATATTAATATAATCAGATTTATTATTACTTCTACCCTCTAGTTATCTGAAATTCTATTTGTATAATAAAATGATGTTGTCACTTGGTAGACCTGTAAAACTGGTTTTATGTAAGCGAAATAAAAGCGGAATTACAAAAATAAGAATTTCTGTTGTAGCCCTTAGAATGGAGTAGAGAGCCAACTATGACTTTATTACGACATACCACTAAAATACTGACACAAGTGCAAACTGACTGGCCTCTCAGCTCAGTTGGTAGTATTTCTGCCTTCTGAGCTGTAGGTCGTGGGTTCGATCCTCACCGAGAACAAATATTTGTACGGTGAACGCAGATGTTTGTTCTCTGTCTGGGTGTTATATTGTATTCTAAGTACCTATGTATTTACAAAAAAAGTATATGTATTATATCAGCTATCTGGTTGCCATAGTACAAGCTCTGCTTAGTTTGGGGCTAGATAGTGTTTTGTGGATTGTCTAAAATATTTATTTAAAAACGAAAATGAATAAACTCTCAATGTTATATTCCCAGGCAATCACATATATATTTCTACGTAATACCTACTTACTCAAGATAAGTGTTTAGGTACCAGATGTACAAGTTTGTACAAATAATTAAAGCAGGGTATTTTACAAGTTATCGACGCTTAAATATCCATAACTTTTCATGTGCTTATGTTTTGTATGATGTGCTAAACTAACCCCGAGCTCCCAGACTCGAATATGTTTATGTCCTGTTATTTCTGCTGCGTGGTAGGCACTTTGTGACAGGTGGCAAACAAAGGTTTCGGGAGAGCCTTTTAAGCAGTATTATTATATAGGCAAAGGCTACATATGTCGTTGGAAAAGGTGGCGGATTTCACGTGGAGATAGGTGAAAGAAAAATATTTTACTACGTCTCGTCTTTGAAACTGTTTACTTAGTAGTCACGCAATGACTGAACGATTCACGTAAATGTAAACGAGTAATGTTCACATCGATGTTTCTACTTTTGTATTTGTATGTCGTAGGTAGAGTGCAGTGTTTTCTACCTGATACCACTGCTATTAAGCAAACGCATCAATTTGTTTTAAATTATAATGTGCAGTCGACTCATTTGAAATAGATTTTTGCTAAGCTTAATTAATTTGATCCTTATCCTCGATAATTATGATTTCAGTACATTTATTTTTTAAACGCTTATTCGCGATCCCAAAGCCGGTTTTGTGGAGAATTCTCGCAAAATGAATTAAAACATTAGCTGACCGCAGAGCACTCGGTCCGCAATCGTCGCGTAACCGCAAAGCGCTCGCTAGCCCCCCGCCGATGGTACGCGTATATCAAACTCCAGCTTTAAAAATCTAACTTGACAAAGTCTTCTCTACTGAAAAATTTTATTTACTTCAATAATAATGTTCTATAGTAAACATTGATGTTTGTTCTGTGTCTAAGATAAACTAGGTTGTCACTTCAATAGTTTTCACGGAACGACAAAAAAGAGCACTTATTTTTTCTCCGTTTTTTCTGACGGTTCTTGAATATAATGACTGAAGTCATCGTGCTTTAAAAACATTTGCGAAATATTTTGCATACGACATAATATACTAGAGAGTTTTTAGCTATGACCAGGAAAATGTACCAATTGAGTAAATTTTTGATAGCTGAAGCTTGATCTAAGAGCCACGTGGAACATGCCCTTAACCGACGGAATGTGCTAAGCCGGGGTCGGTCGCAATCAGGGAAGAATCCCATTGGCTGCGGCTTAGCGATTTGTTACTTTATGAGGTTGAAATTGTAATTAAATTATAGCGGTGACGGCCGACAATTACTTACACTAATCTTTGTTTGTTTTAAGTACATCCGTATGTTATAAATCTATTTATTGAAACACAAATATTTATATAGATATATTTGGTATCAGAACCCAAAAAACCTGAGAGCGTGTTCGCCACGCCACAACAATAACAAACGCGTTCGTCCTTAGAAATAAGAAAATAATTATGGTTTAATTTAAAAGTTATTGTGAAAATGCTCAGGCACAATTACATGAAGCACTGCAAAATTCTTTCAGTGACTTTTATGCTTTTCTTCCCTAAAATTGTTATTGTTTGTTTTATGCTCTCATATTATGGATAGGCTGTGTATTTTACCGTCCAATTGGATGTGGTGTATGTGTACTGTGCATTATGGATTTTCAGTAAGCTTTGTGTGCGTTTTAAGGATATCGCATTAAAGACGAGTGAAAAGTTTTGCTGCACGGTGTCCTATACTGAAAATGCAGGCAGTGTTCGACTTGACGCGTGGAAAAAGTCCACTGTCGGGCCTATATCGGATATACATAATTGGTGTTTACCTCTTCCGTATAATTGCATTTAGTTTAAAAAAGTTGTCTAATTTCTCATAATAATATAATAGTGTAAAAGCCCTTATGGCCTTCTCGTTATTCAATCAAATCCTGTCCATCCAAAGGTTGTCTGAAAGAGGTCGCTCATAGCGATAAGACCGCCCATTTTGCTTTGCTATAGTTTTAGTTTTTTCGCTATGCGCAATATCCCATTTTTGTGGTGCACAATAAAGTGTTATCTATCTATCTCCTCTTAAAGACGGTTGTAAGATCTCGGGCTCGGAAGAATACAACAACTAAAATGGTTGTGATATAAATGGTTGATCATTGTCTCGGAATAAAAAGTGTAGAGTCTGTTCAGAAAGCCCGTCGTGGGATTTGGGGGCGCAACTGTGCTTAATTACCTTTTTTGTTTAGTGGGCAATACAATAGCGCATCTGTTGCGTTTTGATCCTATCACAACTAGTGTACTATTTCTTTATTTAATTTTTATAATGCAAAATGCTGGCAGAAAGAAAGGGATGAGCTGCCATATAAAAATCGAAACGTTAGTTCACAATTTGGCCACGACGGCTTTCTTTCTGAACACATTCTAGGTATATTTACCGTAGCCGTCGCATACGAGATGCACGTGGCGGGACTCGTGCCGACATTCCCTTAGCTGCGGCAGCAAGCCTCCCTCGCTGCGCAGGAAGGCTCGATACGAATGCGCTGCGCCCAGCACTCTTCCTCCTTCGCCCACCACCTTGCTCTCGTTCACCCATCTGACACAAAAAAACAACTTTGTAAGCATTTCACATTTCATTCTTCTGGTCAACTGATTATTCTGCTTGTTAAAAACGATAGCTTTATATCGAGCAACCAGAATAATCAGCTGATCGAACAAGCATACGCGTAAGCGTTTTAAAGTGATCCTTGTGATACAACTGAATAAGTAAATATTATACAATTAATTAATTAATTATTATTCATAATTAGCCACACAAACTGACAGGGCCTAATTTTTGGGTCGTGAAAATTTGTTTGGCCGAATCAAATTTATTCCTAAGCTGATTTAAGTTTTTGTATCAAAGTTTTATACCTGCGCGGCCGCGGCAGGCGCCCTGGGGGGGCCAGAGCGGCGCGAGCGCGGTTCATAGGTCAAAAAAGGTCACGTGGCTCGCCTTTGTTTGAAGTGGACTGTTAGGTGTACCAACGAGCCAATAATTCCAAACGTTAGTCTACATCGATTTTCTCGGGATTTTCATAACAAAAATTAAAAAAATCATTTCATAAATATTTTTTATTTTAATTGTTGAACCTAATTTCTGATTATTTGTAGCTAATAATGAATAGCCCTGTATAGATTTTTGTATTTTCTCCAGTCATTTGCGTTGGATGGCTGTTTTCTTCATGGTTGTTTTATAACGTGGCTTACTCTGTTGGCACAGAACGTTTGTTTTAGGTAGTATGAACTCACGTATATCCCAGCATGGTGCAGAGCTTGAGTGCGGTGGCGTGGTCGAGCGAGTGCAGACAGGCGGGGAACCACGAGTGGTTGGCGGCGCGGTACACCTGCAGCTCGCCGCTGCCGATGTCGCCGTTCGCATCACTGAGCCGTACTGCACAGATTTAACAAAATGTATTAATACATAGGAAAGATATTCCAAAAGTTAAAAAAGACGCAAGCACGTCGTCTTTGATTTCGATAAAATTCGGTTGTAAAAATTAAACACCTCTCTATGGTTAAATTTTTCAAACTAAGTCCTCCTAATGAAACCCTTAGGGTCCTAACTGACCTAGATACCAGTAGCGGAACAGGCACACACGCCACAAAAAATACACACACCGTAATTCAAATAATACACACGTTTAGCTTTATGGAAGGTATCCTCTCACCTGAGGTCTGCTTGGTTGCGCAACCAATTGAACGGTGTCACATCAGTGGTGCAACCATGGTATTTTAGCGAGAGATCCATAAGAGTTTCACTAGGAGTATCTCTTTGAGACGCACTTAGAATTGAAAAGAAGAAAAAGGTGTTATTGATATGAAAGTGATAGTAGGCTGCTAAATAGTGTCAGGCATTATGAATGTAGGGGTAAGTGGTTGCCACAAGTTTTTGGCGTCAGAAACGTCAGATCAAAGTGATATTTTGTCGGTGAACCCCAGCACTTATCCCCAGGACTTACAGCAGTTCCTCTCGTCCTGCCCCCAGGGGCAGTCGGCGCGGCCGTCGCACATGTGCGCCTGCGAGATGCAGCGCTGGTTCCCGCAGTGCACGTCCCCGCTGCGCTTGCACACGCGGCAGTTCAGCTCGTCGGAGCGGTCGGCGCAGTCGATGTGCCCGTCGCAGCGCCAGTCGTGCGGGATGCAGCGCTTCACGTCGCATTGGAACCCCGTTGGACACACTGCCACCAAACGTTTTGTCAAAGTTAAAGTCAAAAATTCTGTTGTATCACAAGGATCGCTTCGATGGAAGGATCCACATCTGAGTCACCATTGGGTCAACTAGAACATTGCTGCCACCAACCCAAAGTCCTACTCCGCTATTTTATAAGGAGTTGGGCTGGCTGGGGTAAGGTTTGGCAGGGAGACAATGCACAATACAACCCGTCACGGGACGTCAGTGCAGATCTTATTCCTCCAACACAGAATTAGAAGGATCACTTTGCTGTAGTAGCACTCATAAATCATAATCATAAATTTATTTATTCGTAGCAAAAAAATCATGTTACAATACGGTACCTATAACTACACTAGAGTATTACTTTTAGTATATTACTATATTACATTTATAATAATCATGATAATAAATGAACAGGCATGTTTAAATTTTAAATTTAAAAACCGTTCCAAGATTCGATCTTTTTTGATGTTACATTCATAGGCAAGATTGAAATATGGATTTTGTGACATAGTAGGTATAACAGTAACTCAAAAATATGAACGTTTAATTAAACACAAAAAATGTGCAAGTTGGTATACAGTATTTCACGCGATACAGATTGCACTTTATTAACCGACTTCCAATCAAAAAGGAGGAGGTTCTCAATTCAGTTGTATATTTTTATTTATTTTATGTTTTTTTTTATTTTTATTTTTAATGTTTGTTACCGCATAACTTCGTCATTTGTGAACCGATTTGAAAATTTTTTTTTATCTGAAAGGTACTGCTTCCAGATCGGTTCCATTTTAATTTTATTAAAATCGGTGTTGCCATTATTTTTTAAATATTTTTTTAATGTTTGTAACTGCTTGCCTCCGTCATTTATGAACCGATTTAGAAAGTTATTTTTTTATTCGGAAGGTTTTTCTTACGTCCAGATTGTCCCAAGCAAATTTCATTAAAATCGGTTTAGCCGTTTTACAATGAAGTCGGTTTCTCAAGTTTTTTAAACTTATAATTATTATTTTCAATTAAATAACTAGAAAGGTGTGTTACCTGGTTTGGCAGCGCGGAAGCGAGCTTCCTTCACCTCGCGGTTCCCGAGGCAGACGTCCGTGTCCACGGACTCGGGGAAGATTTCACACTGCAAGTAATCCGGCATGGACAGCCCGAACACTTCCAGGAAGAAGCCGCAGCGACGCATTGTTTCTGTACGAAGAAAATTTAAACCCAATTCAAAACTCATCTGTAGGCCTCGAGTGTTGACCAAATAAATCCTACGTCAAAACGTCACACACACAGTATAATACACTAGTGAGCACTCACACAGACTCAAAACCAGAGACAGAGCCAGACAGAGCTTGTGGTAGGCCTACAGATATAATAATATGCTTGTCGCATGAACTAGTTGTATAAATATACTAATTTTGAAACGTCACAAGCCAGGCGAAGTCATGACACGACAGAGGCAGATTATTGTTATTATCTAGAAGAAAGGATCATGGATCTAGACAACGGATCAACCTAAAAGATTAAAGGCAAAAAAACTAAATGTTCCAAGCTACGAATTTCTCGCCTGTTCTGGCTTTGTTTCGTGAAACCAACGCCCAGCTGAATCTCGTTTCTAAAACATTTCCAAGCGGATGCTAAGGATTTACTGAAGTATTTTTTATTAATTATTTATACCGTACGGGTGGTGGTGTTTTATGGTAGGTACTGACCTTGGCAAAGGCTCCTGCAGGGCCTGACCATGTGGCCTAGGGGACCACACTTGGGCACGAAGAGAGAGCACAAAAATAGAGCTGTCAGCTCGTAGCAGCGGACGTCCACCACTGCGTCGTATATATCCAGGTCCTGAGCAAAAGCAATGCATCTATCTAGTTAAAACTTTACATAATATAAAAATAAATTTCTCAAAAAACTACCATCATTTGAAAACAACTAAAGCCTCTTTTATTGAAAATTTCAATGTACAAATCAGTAAACTACGTGGAAGGTGACTGTGCCGTATTCCGATATTTTACCTTCCATTGTGGAGTGACAATGATTGATGCCAGCCTTTCACCTAATGACTATTGACGCCTTCACGATTCTGGAACTGCCATGGACCAATAAGTACGTACTAATAAGCTACGATGCTATTGAAATCAATTGCCTGAAATGCCACAAGTCCGTCGGGTACCAACAAAGAAGTATCCAGATTCACTTCTACACGCTTGTGTTCCACATATCTATTGACTGCTCTGTGTCGACCTGGCATAGAGGCTATGGAATTGGCTGCTTAATTAACAGCCGTCGGAATAATAGCCTTAATTATAGTGAAACTGATCTGACTGAAGGTAGACGCTATTGGAAATCGATTCGGGGAAGATTTCAGGTCGAATTCCGTTAATTAATGGACGCGACGTCGAGGACTCTTAACTGAATCAAATGATCCTGGAAATGTTGATTATCTGATATCATTCATTAGATATCTCCTATCTTCTGAAGATTTGTACAGAAATTGCGAAATAAGATTCTTACATCTCGCAAACGAAAAATGCTTTACAACGTCGCCCATTATTTTTAATTTATTCTTTTTTGCATAGGTTCTTAAGAATTATTTAATGGTGGAAACTTTACTGATTTGTATATTATTAAAAATTTACTAGCTTTAATAATTATTGCACTGTTTATTTCCCAAATAAAATAGTAAAAAAACTGAAAAAATGGACATGGACTAAGGCGAGAAATTATCTTTCATCAAACCTTTGAGTTTAGAGAGAGGTATAAAAACCTCCTAGGCAGGAACCTACCCAGTAATTTTTTAAAAATTACTATCGAATTTTACTATTCGGATTATCTTATAGATTAATTGATTAATACGGTCGCTACATGACGGCCGTTGCGTCTCAGAGGGTCAGAACAAGTACGCGAAAGTGGATTGCCGATTCGATAGATTGAAATGACGACGGTGCCTATACAGCAATTAATTTGTGTGTTCAGTTAGCCTTCTAATCCTCCTCTCTGATGGGACATCACGTGCTTCTGATAAGTACCTATAATCATTTAACTTTCTCGTTGGTATTCGTAACTCCAACGTCATGGTTTGGGATTTAGATTTTGTGTGACACGCCAGTACCGAAAGGTGAAAATGCGTGGACTTTCTTTTTCTTTCTAAGGTGCCACTGGTTCTTACAAACCAAGTGTGGTGAAAGGATGCTAAGAGCGCCAAAGAAGCTCTTTTCTTGTACTTGAAACATACCTATTTAGTACGTCTCCTAGGCTAATCCTTGTCTCAATATGGATGTTATGGTATCAAAATAGGTGCATTGCATACCTCTGCCCGTAGTATTGTTATCATAAAAAGCTGGAGTCTTGGCATTGTTATTCATTAACGTTCATATCTTCAGGATTTTGAATTCTAAAAGGTATAGAAGAAGGGATACACCGCCGTGTGGCGAAAAATGAAAACGTGTCGTGTAAATTGTGCTAATTTTTAGTCACATGAAGTTAACTGGCCTTCAATCTACGGCTTCAACTAAGCGGATTTATCCTTTTGGTAATTATCCAGCAGATACATTTTAATTGAATTTTCAACATGGAGATAGCAAGATAATTTTAAATTTCAAATTCAAGGGTACTAAAGCCCTTATTATGGAGAAGGTCCAAATTAACTCGTAGTGCACTTACCAGCCTGAGGCTAATAATGTGGTGGTGACTTTCCAAGAATTATTAAAAAAATAAAGTATGCAAGCAACTTCTCTAGAGGTAGGTATATCTATCCTAAATATATTATAACAAAATCAAGATTTGAAAGTATTTGCGAAGTGTAAGCTGGCACTTACGCTTGGCAAATATAATTTAAAATAACACCAAACTTGCCATATTTATCCACAAACTTTATTATTACTTAAATAAGTGAGACACAAGTCAAACCGTACGGCACCGCACTAATTAGTTTCAGACTAGTTTAGAATGTAAACACTGTCTAGGCTGACGTGAAACTTACACTGTATATTCTCCATATTATTTTTACTCATGCAAACTTTGTTGATGCCAATGAACTTGCCCAATGTAAACTGAGATGTTCTTGTTTCAAACAAAAGCCGGTTGTATAGTCTTGACATGTAATTGAAGAGCTAAGGGCCAGTCCAAAATGATGGACGGCAAGTGTTTTATAGTTGGTGTAAAAAACAACTATCCATCCATTGACTATTCTATTTCTAAAATGAAATAAAATGAAGCATCATAGGTAAAACTACTTTATTCTCTAGTCTCACCAGCTGCGCGTCTCTCTGTCCAAAATGTCCAATGTAGTTAGGGAAGACGGTGAAGTTGTAAGAGACTCGGTGCTGGTGGCAGAAGCTGACGATGACAGGCAGGCAGACGCCGGGCGCTGGGTTCCGTCCCGCTCCCTCGGGCGTGGTCGGCCACGGGAGAGACGAGGACCGATTCACCACCTGCGACACGTACTGGGAACGTTTACTTATTAGGAACTTGTTCTTCTAGCCTCACGACTGGCCAATCAATCGCGCCAGCAAATAAACGCTAATTCACCAGAGAGACGCCCATTCCTACCATAACCTCAGCGTACGTGACGGGATAAACCTACCTATGTTGGGTATGAGAGGTGAGGTTCATCGTACATGACATGACATGAAAAACATTCTAATTACAAAGGAAAAAGATCAAGTAACACAAAGCTTGGAGCTTTATGCCTGCCAAATTTTTATTACGGAAAAATTTAATTACGTGCGTATTCGTAAAAATTATAATTATACTGAGATATTAGTAAGTACCTAATATCCGAAGAGGCTGGAACAACTTCATTTTTATTTAATATCCGACATCTTTCGTAAAATATTTACTGTACTTGGGCCCAGCGAAATTAATTTTGCACTTCATAAGAGTCAATAAGGCTTACCGGCCCTCAAAAATCTTAGTATAATGTTTAGTATAATATAGTTGATGAGCAGCCATACACACTTGCTACGGAGAGCGCTGATGGTCAAGTGATAGCATCCCCGCCTTCCGATCCTAAGGTCACATCCAGTCGTGTACCAATGATTATTTCTGTCCAAAAATGAATGTGCTTTATGCCAGAATTCTCAAATGGCGAAGGAAAACATCGTGAGGAAACCAGCCATGTCATTGTGAAAGGATTTTAAGTACGCCTTAGAGGAGGCTCTTTGAGGTGTACTTAAAATACTTTATACTACACCTGCTTGGAAAGTACCTTGATACTTTATCAAATTTACGGTAGAAAGTACGTCATTGCATATCGAACAAATATGCGGACGAAAACGCATCTGAGCGGGAGAGAAAAGTGTATAAAAATCCATTTCTTACGTGGTTTTTATTTTTTATTTTGGGTAAGACTATGCGCCGGTAACCTAAATGTCAAAAGCCAAAAAGTTTTTACAGTGAGTTTTTATCTCAAAGTTCGCAAAATGACACTAGCCACTAGCTGTGTGTTGGATGGTGTCGGGCTGGCAGTGCGACCCTGCGGCGGCAGGATAAACAATTTGAAAAAGAACATGTGAAAATTGCAGACGCCATTTCCAATTTGTGTGTTTGTTTGAGGATTCAGTTTTCGTAGAATTTATTTTCCTTGTAGGTGTAGTATAAAGCACAGAGCACCAAACACGCTTTTGCTTACGCAAAATTATTTCGTGGTATAAAGCACTATGTATCACTCGAGAGAAACTGCGATTCCCGATCTCGGGTGTTTTAAAGCCCTCGCCTACGGCTCGGGCTTCAAACGACACCCTCAACGGTAATCGGTCACTTTCTCCTCTCGGTGAACAATGTACTATTCTACACTGATTCAAAAGAACCACGATGGGAAGAAGACACTTGCTACGGAAGAACGAGAATCTTTTGCATGAAAATTTGTTATTATTTTAAAAATACCTAAGTTCTGAAAAAGTACCTAAAATAATAGGTTTTGTATTCTTCAGCCACAATGCAGGCAATCTTTCACGGAGAAGTTTTACAAAAGGTTTTTATTGAATACCTGCATTTTAAAAACCCTATTACCCTATTGTTGTTTTCACAATCTAAACAAATTAATTAGCTTCCAAGTTACATGAAGCCGCACAAGTCTCGAAACCGTCAACATCTTTTATGTCCCATTCAATGACTGTAACAAGGCGTGATTACGAAGTACCAATTCAAGACAAAGCCTTCGTTCTGAAAATTCACTTAGAATTAACAAAACCCCGAGACAAAGAGGCAGGGGGCATGTGTACTTTACTCGTACAAACAAGGGTTACCACGAGCTTTGTAGGCCATAACATTTTTTTCTCACGTTTAGGGGAAAAAATATGCATTAGATAAGAATATAGATATATATATACAGGGTTATTCATTATTTGCTGCAAATACTCAGGAATTAGGTTCAACAAATAAAATAAAAAATATTTATGAAATGTTTTTTTTAGTTAAATTTAGTTAAATTTTCTAGTTTCTTATAAAATGTAGTTTTTATTTTTTCTTTTTAATTAGGTTTTTCATGTTGTTTAGATTTGATTTAAGTTTATGTATCAAAATTTTATTTTTATTTATTTATTTACGGCTATTGCATAATGATTGCCATGGAGAATAGGACGATGACCCACCCAGGCGGTGACTGAACGCAGTGTCGCTCACGGCGTGCGGGCGCGGATTAAAGGTCAAAATAGGTCAGGCGCCAATGATTCCAAAGGATTGATTTTCTCGGGATTTTCATAACAAAACTTAAAAAAAAACATTTCTTAAATATTTTTTATTTTATTTGTTGAACCTAATTCCTGAGTATTTGCAGCTAATAATGAATAACCCTGTATAAAAGTTTGCAGTGCGTCTCACAAAGTAATGATCATTCTATGAAGAAAACATAATTTGATTTCGTAGATTTTCTTAGGGCAGTGTTTTCCATTTCTGTAGAATAATAATGTCAGCCATTGTTTTTACCAAAAGAGATGGATAATTATATTTGCAGGGTTTTGAAGCTAATTAAAAGATGGTAAGTCCCCATTAACTCGTAGCTGTTAGTCAAAGGATGTTTTCGAGGTCGGGAATTATGAGAAATGTTATCCAAACCCTATTTCGTTTTCGTCGGTTTTTAAAAGAGTTTGTGTGGTAGATGTAATTATGAAAATGAAAACGTACGTAAAATTCAGTGGAAAAAACTATCAAATTCTAGGCAAACAAAAACTTTTTTATAAGAATAATATGCTCATAATATTTTGATTGTTCTTTTTAGACTTATTTGAGGCGCTGCTAGTGCAGACATCACTTTCAATAAAGATCACATTTTTCAACGGATTTTATTTAAAAAAACTAGTAGTAGTACTAACTTACTTAGCTGTTCTGTCTCAAGGCCTCCAACTCGTTCCTTCCACTCATAACTAGCAACACAGTTGTTTTTTTTTTTTTACAATTTATAGGTTAACGCTTGACCGCAATCTCACCTGATGTTAAGTGACGATGCGATCGACGGTGTAGCGCGCTCACCTAGAAGACCTATTCACTCTTTTCGTGAAAACTTCCATATTATAGGTATTCGGAAAAATAGACGCCGGCAACGAGTACCACTCCTTGGCTGTCCGCATTATAAAAGTGGAAGCAAAGCGCTGCTTAGTGTTAGTTGGTTAAACAAACAAGGTACCTTGGTGACCTGCACGGCGGTTGGGTTGGCGCGGAAGTAGGCGAAGAGTGCGCCCGTGATGGCCAGCAGAGCCACCGCGTTCAGTGCCAGCTGCATCAGACGGAACCGGTGCGGAGACGCCTCCGTCGTGGCGCCCTGGATATCGCGCAGCATCTGCCGACAGTCAGCATGTTTACAACACATAGGATGATGTATTATGTGGTTAATGTAAGTATTTTCCGACTTAATTATACCTATTTATTGGACTGGCCTCTCAGCTCAATTGGTAGTAGCTCTGCCTTCTGCGCCGTAGGTCTTGGGTTCGATCCCCATCGAGAACAAATATTTGTGTGGTGAACACAGATGTTTGTTCTCTGTCTGGGTGTTATATTGTATTATAAGTATATATTTGCAAAAAAAATGTAGTTAAGTAATATAACAGCTATCTGGTTCCCATAGTACAAGCACTGCTTAGTTTGGGGCCAGAAAGCGTTGTGTGGATTGTTTAAAATATTTATTTATAATTATTATTATACACGCTACACTTCAGAATTTATAGTCCACTTGTAAATATCATGAGTCCATTCCATACGAAGACTATCTGGTAGAGATGGCTGTTTAGCGTTAAAACTGTCCATTGTATTATGCAAATAGTTTTAAGTTTACCTACTTGTACTATCTTAATTGTTGTGTGCAATAAAACATTTTTTATCTTTCTATCTATTTATGTTTGTTCTTTGTCTGAGTGCTATGTACGCTTTAGTAGTTAAATGCCAGCTTTCTGCACTCGTATGTATGTAGTCAATCTTATAGTATGAAACTGCTTAAATACCTTAAGGATTGGTCCACACTAGCCCACAATAAAAACGAATTGAGAGTAGGATGAGAGATTTTCGCCCTGCAGTGGGACACAAGAAATTGACGTGTTTTTTCTATTGTCAGCTGCTTTTAGCTTTGTTTAATTTGGTGCTGGATGAGGCAAGCGTATATTTTTTTAATCATGTTAAATTTGAACTTATCAACAATAAATATCTCACTGTCTTCGGAGAGTCAAATGAATTCAATATTATTAAATCAAGTTTCAAGACAAGGGTAGAAAAATGCTCACGTTTACGAAAACTATCTGAAAGAAAATTCATTTAAAGTGTTCTGAGAACGAGTTTAGATCTCACAACGAGCGTCCAACGGCTTCTAAGCTGATGTACTTATGTTACTAGATGTATTCTCAGTCCACATATTGGTGGCTGGAAGCGGCACATATTATGTGTACTCGTGGCAAACTGCCTCTGACCGAAGTCTAGTAAGTAGGTCTTCTCTACTTAGTTGTTTGATGTACGCGATGTCAGAACTACTATATTGGGGTTCTTCTGGTAGTATAGCTTCTCAACGGCGAAGAAAACCAGGAGGCTTATTCTGACTTTCAACATAATTTTGTCGTTAGCATAACGCAAAATGACTTTGACTTTGAACTCATTTCTTACGAACGCTTCGTAAAAACATTAATTTCTGCAAACAGGATAGGGGCGCTCATAGTTTCTCTATACAAAATCGAGGTCAATAACCTTTAACTACCATTTTGTGGCATTGAAATCAACTGGTGTTTCTCCCGTTCCAGTGATTATTTTATAATCCGTGCTAAGGGCACCGTTCATCAACCCCCTAGAGGTAGTAGAACCCACTGAGTTTTCATCTCGCTTCATTTTAATTGCATTCCTCCATTTGAAAGTCTTCGAGAGCCATAGTCAATTTATTCAGATTGAACAAAAAGTAATATACAGCAAATAAAACTGTTTATCAATAGTACGCTATTATTTTTGTTTCAATACAAGCGTTCTGCTGTGACGGACGATCAGTAAAACGCTGTCAAATATCACTCTCATATTTTACAGCGTTTCACTGATCACCACCGCAGAACACTTAGATGTGCGCAAGGGAACAGTAAAGCTACGTACTGACGCGTCTGTGACGGCGACTGGAGAGAAATGCAAGAAATTGTCAAAGTACAAACTTAATTTAAGGATTTCAGTTCTGATTGCTGTAGTATGATCAGTGTCAAAAGTCATTGAGAGTTATGTAGAGTTATATAAGAGTACTAGCTGTTGCCCGCGACTTCGTCCGCGTGGATATTTGAGTTTGTTTTTTTTATTTTGACATGACCAACTGTAGTTACCATAGTTTTGAGCTTGTACTTTAGAGTGTATTTGAATTTGAAGGCAAGTGCTGTTGTTTTATTTTTCAGTAGTGTTTAGTTTAACTATGATAGATGTTTCCCGCGATTTTGTCTTAGTGGTTATCATCGGTTTTTTTGTAAACCTTTGTGTGTATTCAAACCTGGTGACAGATGCTGCGGTAGCTGAAATTTTTTTAATGTTTTTTTTTGCGTATTTTGTAAAGCTCTTTTTCGTGATTTTGTTTAAGTGGCTAATTTGGCTAATTTGTTGGTGTATAATCGAATCTGGTTTTTTTAATTGGCTTGACCAACTGCTATTTACCATAGTTTTGAGCTTGTACTTTAGGGTGTATTTGAATTTGAATGCTATTGTAGCTGATTTTTTTCAGCGGTGCTTAGCTTCGGTATGATAGGTGTTTTCCGCGATTTTGTCTTAGTGGTAATCATCGGTTTTTTTGTAAACCTTTGTGTGTATTCAATCCTGGTGACAGATGCTGCGGTAGCAAAAATTTTTTCAATATTTTTTTTTTGCGTATTTCGTAAAACTCTTTTTCGTGATTTTATTTTAGTGGGTAATTTGGTCAATCGTATTCGTTGGTTGGTTCGTTGGTATCGTAATCGAATCTGGTTTTTTTAGTTTGACATGATCAAATGCTAGTTACCATAGTTTTGAGCTTGTACTTTAGAGTGTATTTGAATTTGAAGGCGAGTGCTGTTTTTTTCAGCGGTGTTTAGTTTAAGTATGATAGATGATTCCCGCAATTTTGTCTTAGTGGTTATCATCGGTTGTTTTGAAATTTTTTTGTGTATTTAAAGCTAGTGACAGATGCTGCGGCAGCTGGAAATTTATTAATGTTTTTTTTTGCGTATTTTGTGAAGCTATTTTTTGTGATTTTATGTTATATTAGTGGCTAATTTGGAGTTTCATATGCGTGTTGGTGTATAATCGAATCAGATTTTTTAAATTTGACACGACCAGCTGGTAACTATAGTTTTGATACTTTAGCCGTTTTTTGAAGCGGTGTTTAATTTCGGTATGATAGGTGTTTTCCGCGATTTTGTTTTAGTGGTTATGGTGGGTTTTAGCTGTTACCCGCGACTTCGTCCGCGTGGTAAAGTCATAGTTTGAGTTCGTTTAAAAGAAACTATTTTATGGTGGAAGGTGGACAACTACTGATATGTTTTCACTGGTTTTTGCGTATTTTTTGAGAGTTCTTTTTCGTGAATTTGTCTTAGTGGCTAAGTCGGGTATTTGTTTGCGTTGGTTTTACATGACCAAGTTCTGGTTACCTTAGTTTTGAGTTTGCATTCAATACTATATAAAGTGTGTTCGAAAGATGGTAAATGCTGTAGTAGCCGATTTTTTTCAGCTGTGTTTAGTTTTGGTATGATAAGTGCCTCCCGCGATTTGGTCTTAGTGGTTATCATGGGGTTTTTTGTAAACCTTTGTGTGTATTCAAACCTGGTGACAGATGCTGCGGTAGCTGAATTTTTTTTAAGTTTTTTGCGTGCGTATTTTGTAAAGCTTTGTTTCGTGATTTTGTTTTAGTGGATAATTTGGGCTTTAAAGAGAGAGAAGTTTATTATAAAAGCAAGAACATCGGCTTTAGTATTCGTTGGTGTATAATTGAATCTGGTTTTTTTAGTTTGACATGATCAAATGCTAATTACCATATTTTTGAGCTTGTACTTTAGAGTGTATTTGAAGTTGAAGGCGAGTGCTGTTGTAGCCGATCTTTTTCAGCGGTGCTTAGTTTAAGTATGATAGATGATTCCCGCAATTTTGTCTTAGTGGTTATCATTGGTTTTTTTGTCAACCTTTGTGTGTATTCAAACCTGGTGACAGGTGCTGCGGTAGCTGAATTTTTTTTAATGTTTTTTTTTTGCGTATTTTGTGAAGCTATTTTTTGTGATTTAATGTTATATTAGTGGTTAATTTTGGGTTTCGTATGCTTGTTGGTGTATAATCGAATCAGATTTTTTTAATTTGACACGTTCAGCTGGTTACCATAGTTTTGAGCATGTACTTTAGCCGTTTTTTGAAGCGGTGTTTAATTTCGTCATGATAGGTGTTTTCCGCGATTTTGTCTTAGTGATTATGGTGAGTTTTATATAAACTTTTGTGTGTATTCAAATTTGGTGACAGATGCTGCGGCAGCAGAATTTTTTTTACTGTTTTTGTTCGTATTTTGTAAAGCAATTTTTTGTGAATTTTCTTTAAACCTTTTTCCCCTTTTTCTTCTTTTAGGGAAAGAATTTTCCTATTTTCTTTCTTAGTGCACTTTTGCCCTATAAGAGTAACACATCTTCCAAGTTTCATGCTTCTAGGACTAATGGTTTAGGCTGTACGTTGATTTTTCTTTAAACCTTTTTTCCCTTTTTTCTCCTCTTCGGGAAAGAATTTTCCAATTTCCTTTCCTAATGCACCTCTACGTTATAAGAGGAACATACCCTCCAAGTTTCATGCTTCTAGGACTAACGGTCTAGGCTGTGCGTTGATTGTCAGTCAGTCAGTCAGTAACGAAAGAGTTTTATATATTTAGAAGAAGAAGAAGAAGATCAGTGGCTCATTTGGTGTTTCGTGTGCGTGTTAATGTATAATCGAATCAGATTTTTTTGATTTGACATGACCAACTGCTGGTTACCATAGTTTTGAGCATGTACTTCAGAGTAGGTTGTGAAGGCGAGTGTTGTTGTGGCCGTTTTTTTAAACGGTGTTTAGTTTCGGTATGGTAGGTGTTTTCCGCGATTTTGTCTTAGTGGTTGTCGTGGGTTTTAAATAAACTTTTGTGTGTATTCAAATTTGATGACAGGTGCTGCGGTAGCTTAATTTTTTTTACTGTTTTTTTTGCGTATTTTGTAAAACATTTTTTTGTTATTTTTGTTAAAATCATTTTCCGTTTTTTCTTCTTTTAGGGGAAGAATTTTCTTATTTTCTTTCTTAGTGCACCTCTGCTCTATTAGAGGAACACACCTTCTAAGTTTCATGTTTCTAGGGCTAACGGTTTAGGCTGTGCGTTGATTTTTCTTCAAACCATTTTTCCCCTTTTTCTCCTCTTCGGAAAAAAAATTTCCATTTTCCTTTCTTAGCGGATGCCTACGTCATAACATCTACCTGCATGCCAAATTTCAGCCCAATCCGTCCAGTGGTTTGGGCTGTGCGTTGATAGATCACTATGTCAGTCAGTCACCTTTGAGTTATATATATTTATAGAAGAGAAGAAGAAGATTAGTGGCTAATTTGGGGTTTCGTATGCGTGTTGGTGTACAATTGAATCAGGTTTTTTTAATTTGACATGACCAACTGCTGGTTACTATAGTTTTGAGCTTGTTCTTTAGAGTGTATTTGAATTTTTAGATTAGTGCTGTTGGAGCCGATTTTTTTTAACAGTGTTTAGTTTAAGTATGAAAGATGTTTCCCGCGATTTTGTCATAGTGGTTATCATCGGTTTGTTTGTGAACCTTTGTGTGTAATCGAACCTGGTGCCAGATGCTGCGGTAGCTGAATTTTTTTTAATGTTTTTTTTGCGTATTTTGTTAAGCTATTTTTGTGATTTTTCTTAAAATCTTTTTCCGTTTTTTCTTCTTTTAGGGGAAAAATTTTCCTATTTTCTTTCTTAGTGCACCTCTGCTTTATTAGAGGAACACATCTTCTAAGTTTCATGCTTCTGGGGCTAACGGTTTAGGCTGTGCTCTGATTTTTCTTTAAACCTTTTTTCCCCTTTTTCTCCTCTTCGGAAAATAATTTTCCATTTTCCTTTCTTAGCGGATGCCTACGTCATAACATCTACCTGCATGCCAAATTTTAGCCCGATCCGTTCAGTGGTTTGGGCTGTGCGTTGATAGATCACTATGTCAGTCAGTCAGTCACCTTTGAGTTATATATATATAGATAATTGTCTACAAAATTGTACACTTCGTTTGAGAGAAGTGGCGTAACAAGTATACATGAAGGGGGACGTCTCCTAATAAATGGCATTGCACTGGCATTGTCCATCATTTCGAGACGTATAGATGTGTCGCGCCAGTGTGGCAGCACCTTTATAATAGTCATTACTCTGAGTGAGATCGAGTGTTGAATAAACCCGTTTACGTGCCATCTGCCACACTGATGAATTTATTATAATAAACTGAAATCAACAATTAATTACAAAGAACCTTTGAAAGTTTACTCACCCTTTATAATTCGCCAATATGTTGAACCGTTTTTGTAAACTAATACGGCTCAAAAAGTAATTAAATAGCACTTAGCAAATTTTACATTATTAGCTCGAGTATTAATTGTTACATTGTTATAACGATTTTTAGGTTTACACAAAATAAATAATTTTACTTGTCGTATATAGTTTTAAAAAAAAATCTGATTTAAATAATTAAATATCTGTGGCGTGGGGCTTTGTATACATTTTTTTTTGGTATTAGCTCTTATTATGAACTAACAAAGTATTCGATTCAAATTTTATACTTTAGCACTCAATTTATTAGTCAATTGAGTTAGTACAATTTGAGCCGATACCAGAGTATTTTGGATTGCAAACATTTTATAAAATCCCTTATTTCAAAGTAAAACCTTCATCCAATCTATTATATCACTATTCCATTTTATAAATTGGCCTTTCAGGTGGAGTTTTCAGCGGGGATGTATGACGCTTTTATTTTCAGTTTTTAGTAAATGCTCGCTGGAAGTTACTCTATGAAGTTAGGCGATTTTTATCAACATTATTTGTTATAAGCAATGGTTACTACTTAATATCAGGTGGGCCATGTGCTTGTTCCATCAGATAATTGAATAAAAAATAATTTAGGCACTACTTTTTAATTTTCTGTTCATACGTTTCATAACGAGTGAAAGGTGCCGAATGAAAGGCAAAATGAAAAAAAACATTATCACCAAGCACACTACTACGCCACGAACGTCTAAGTACCTTAGTATTAAGTACGTACCTACGTAGTACTTGTTTTAGGTAGGTCTAGTAGTAGGTACGCGAAGACTTGCATGTTATAAATCTTTTGTTACAGTTGGCCAAGCGAATAAATTGATTGTGCACCATTTCGGTACATAAAGTGTCGCCTCGCAAATTGAAATGCAAATTGTTTTTTTTACGCTATAGTGGATTGTTACTTAGAGTAGGTAACATTGGACGCGCATATATCGTTTCACAGAAATAAAAAAACGGTGCAGTAGACTAAACTAAAATGGTTTTGCTTTGAGAAATCAAAATGTCTTATGGATTCGAAGCGAACTACTACCACTAACAGATGAATCCATAACCAGATTTCTTATAAATAAGCTTCCTACAATTTTTAAATAAAATCTTTATGATAACCCATTGCTTGTTTTGCGAGAAAATTATTAAAATACACAATATTGTAATGGTAAACATTTTATGTAAAACGCCAGATTTAAATATTGCATGAATTGACTGTTCATCTAAGGGTCGGTGTATGCTCCGTGCGTGGATGTGAAATCCATTTCCATGCAGCCATTTTCACGTCGCCATTAAAATGCGAATGAGTCACTTTTTTTCACATTCAATACGGACAGAGCAATCCGGTGTTATTGGACTTGCTACGGCATACGAGTATTAAAAGGGATTTAATCTGTATCGAGTATTGCTCGTATAAGTGGTGAGTTCATTGTTGAACAAAGAACAAAAATCTGCAGTCACGGTGGAAAAATATAATAATAATAGTAAATATTGTGGACAATCCACACAACACATCAAAAACACAATGGAATAGAACACAATAGAATAGAGACTTGTATTATATAAAGCTTGCTACCGTGATAATTCGACTACATATTTTGGTATATACTGTACTTACGGTTCGCTTCCTGCTAAGTATTAAAAATTATGATAGCGGCAAGCAGGCCGCCATAATACCTTGGCAAGCTACCAAGTAGTTAAGTACTCAACTAAAAAGTGAAGACTTACCCGGTGATGCAGAGACATGTTGCTGCCGTTTTGAAAGCGGACGATGGTCTGCAGCGACGCAGGAGTCGACGCACTCTTCGTGATGGCGGCGTTGTTGGCGTCCTTCTCCGCCTGCTCCTTCATCATCAGCCCGCGGGCTATCTTGGCGTTCAGGCTCTTGTTCACGTGCTGGTGGGGCAGCAGGGGCGCCTCCATGGACTTGGTCGTGTACGACGGAGACGACGTCTGGCTGAACGACTCCGAGCTCACGTTGGAGTCCTGTCGCACGCTGATGTTCGAGCCAGAGGAAGGTGACTGCTTCATGCCGTTCGTCGGAGGCGGGCTGTACGGGTTATCCGGCATCTTCATCTGCGGTTTCTTAGAGTTCTGAGGGTTCTTGTTGCAGTCTAAGCGGGGGGTCGGCGAGACCGGGGCGATCCTTTTGTTCCCGTTGGGGTCCGTTGGCGGGGTGGTGGCCGGTCGTGGAGGGGTCGGTGGTGGCACGCGGCGGGGGGGCTGTGGGGAGGCGCGGCGTGGTGGTGCGGGAGGGGGAGGCACCGGCAGCGGGCTCGGGGGGACCAGCGCGGTTCGCTGCGGGACCGGCGGCGGTGGCGGTACTAGCACTGGCTGAATTATAAGAGGCGGCGGTGGCTGCAACCAATCCATAGAAGAACCAAGGTCAACGACAAAGCTCTCAGAATTAGTAAGTTGAAGTGGCAATGGATAGGTCATATAGCTCGAATAACCGCTGGAAGATAAAGGTTCTCAAATGGCGACCACGAACCGGAACACGAAACGTAGGATGCCTGCGGGAAGTCGGTGGATCGAGAGAACTTAGAACTGTTTTTTCTGGACATGAGTGGGGGAAGCCTATGTCCAGCAGTGGACTTCTTCAGGCTGATGATGATGATAATGTTGAACCACTGGTGGATTTCCTTTTATCTTTACCGGTTCCTGAAAGTGGTCTCGAAGAAAGATCCTCATGACTTCAGCACTTACAGATGCTAGCTAGGGAAATGTAGTTTACAACTAATGTGTTTTTAGGACATATCGTAGTCTACTCACAATGATCTTCCTGGGCGGCGCCGGTATCCTGGAGGGTGGGCAGTACGGCAGGGCATCAGAGGGGCAGTAGACGAAGCCCGAGGGCCGCTGCATGTGCATGGGGCGTGCTTGCGGCGCGCACGCGGCGGTGGAGTGTCGCCGGGGGGTGCCCGAGCTGGGTCTCAGGAGTTCCAGGAGCTTCTCGCCCGGAGTCGCGGCCAGGCTTCCGGCGCGGCCTAGCCTGGTAAGGAAAGAAGCAGTTTAACAGTGATTGGTTTCAATGATACGAGTGCGTTATAGTGGAAACTGGATATGAAATAGCATAGCTTTAAGACGTTTCAAAGTGATCCTTGTGATATAAGGGAATGAAGAAGCTTTGAATTTGAATTTTGACGTAGGGGTTTTTATTTACCACAAACTGATTCTCATTAAGTGTCTCATGGGCTTATAAGCTCCTATTTAACCGCAAAAGAAAAATTGTTTAATTTGTTTTATTCATAGTTTTGTAGGTGCTCATGACGCCTCTTGTCCTACCAACAGTTGCAAATTGTTATTCTACTTTGTTGTACCTACATACGTTAGCATAACTTTACTCGGGAATAATTACAATGTGAAATAGGAAATAAGCGGTGAAATAACAATGACGTCATAATACATGAAGCTGATGTGTTCGTCCGCCTTGCGGAACTCATGAACGGACGGCTGAGGGCGCTTGTACACGCTAAGAAAAAACGCCGGGTCTACCCAAGAATTCGTGTCGTAACTAGAAAATAACTGTGTACACTGCTCGCAGCGGTGCACGAAAAAAATCTTATCTGCGCAAGACACGACGCGGCGAACGTTGTTGCGTTTTCGTGTGTGGAAAAGACAAAATTCTTGTCGTCTACACGAAGAATTTGTCTTGTCTGCCGCAGGAACGGCAAATTTTCTTAGCGTGTACAAGCGCCCTTACACTGTGGATATTACACCCATAAAAGGTAAACAAGTCTTTGCATCAGCTGTGCTGATTTATATATTACGTCAAGAGCAACTAGTGTTTATACATGCCCCTACTTACGCGACGCTATAGTGCCTGGGACCAGATTTTAGATAAAATAAGCTTGCCCAGCACCTATACCATCCTGACAGCTTAGTCGGCCTAATCCACAGGAAAGACATGGTCAATACGTGCAGAGCTGACTAAGCCGAGGGTCACGATGCTTCCCTACACCGTTTGAGAGCACTAGCATAACACACAGCTACTATTTATACTGTACATAATTATGTCTACGACTGATATGTAGTTATTTTTCTATGTTCTTTCTCCAACTTTTCTTATGACTGAGAAGTATGTTTACAACTAAAACTAAAGTAATACTTCTTCTTCTTGTCATGTCACTGTTCTTTTGAACCAGTTTGGTGAAAGGATTTTAAGTGCGACTCAACGAGACTCCTTATATGATAAGATCCGTTGATAGACGACTACGAAATTCTGAATACAACATTCATTCTGATATTGGCTGTGGGTAATTTGGCTGTAGTTAATTTTAAATAGTAAGTAACGCAGATCATGTCTGGACCGCACCAGGTGACAAACCCTGGAGGAGGCCTTTGTTCAAGGGCAACCCGACTCATGTACCGCCACGCTCGGTGTCATAATAGATCAAACTTTTGCTTAGTTATATTTACTAAGTAAGATTAGTATAAGTTTAGTTTAGCAACACTATTTTTAAGGTCGGTGGATTAAAGGAAAATAAGACTTATTTTATTTATTTATTTAATACGAATTATGACCTAACTTGATTTGATACACAGTATACTAGAATGATAATGTGCGAGTAAAATATAATTTCCGAGACACAGTCGGCAATTAATCAACTATTGTAACATGACAGATTCACACGCCTGTCGTCTTCCATGTCTGAGGGATTTACGTGAAGGATGAACTTTGTCATGTTAACCAAGCCGCCATCCCAACGGGGACGGCGTATTTCTAAATTTCGTTTTGAAAATCTTAAATTTTTCATAGGTACAATAAAATAAGTATGTGTTTAATTTCAATTTCAAAACATTCGCTTCTATTTTTTTTTTATTTTCAATTTTTTTTTTTTTATGCCACACAATTACACAAATATATTACACAAGGATCATTTACAAAGAGATAATGACATAAAAGTGTTATAGTTTTTAAAACTACTAGTGGCCGCCCGCGGCTTCGCTCGCCCGTTCCCGAAACACCCCGTTCCTGTTGCTTTTTCGGGATAAAAAGTATCCTATGTCCTTCTCCCGGTTTTAAGCTACCTCCCCACTAATTTTCTGCCAAATCGGTTAAGCTGTTCTTGAGTTATAAATAGTGTAACTAACACGACTTTCTTTTATAAATATAATAATAATAATAATAAATTTATTTATTGGTGAACTTGTACAGGCGCATAAAATATTGAAGTGAACGCTGAAAACTACAATAGTACATTGTTACCCGAGTGTTGAAAGTCACGTTTTTTGAGTCCCGAGACGGGTTTGGCGCCAGAGCGTTAGCGAGGGCGCCAATGGAGCTTGAGGGACTTAAAAGACTTTCACCCGAGGTAAACACTGTGCTTTTCATTACGAATACAAGGAAAGTAAAAATAAAAACATGAATGAAAAATTTGTGAAAATGAAGATTGAATTGCCGCCTTCCCGGTTTTTTTTTTCTTTTTCTCTGGCGGGCCTTCGGCTACGGCTCGCCAGCATTATTCAGCCATTATTTTCATTTTCATAATTTAAAAAATGGTAAATTGTTTGCTCAAATCTATGTTATTTTAAATAAATAGTTGAAGTTATATATTAATCAAGTAATTTAGAAGATATATTATTTATTTAATACTATCTTTATGTTATTTAAATTTTACATTGCGCTCTAATTAGAGTTTTTAAACTTCTTACCGTTGTAAGTAGGTTGGGTTTCCAACCTACTTGCTGAATAAAAAGTTGGAATTTGGTTCAACCTCCTTGCAGTTTAGAAAGTTGGAACATGGTTGAATAAAATAGAACTTGTTTTTTTTTATAATTTGACAGCTGTCAGTAGAAAGCGATTCTCCCTAGGGCTGAAAGTATTACTTTCAATTAGGCCCCTCAGGCAACTTCAGACCTACTTTCAGAGTATGAGCAATGAAAAAGTAAAAACTGTGTCGCAGCTTCCAGCACCCAACCTTCGGCAAAAGGGAGACAGGCGTTCACTACTCTAATACAGTACAGAGGGGCTATTCTGACTTTTGCAACACCATTTTTGGTGTCGTGTAAGACATAAGGTGTCGTGTTAGCGTTTTGTAAAGAGGTTTTAACCTCTTTACAATCCCGATTTTGTATGAAAAACGATGAGCGCCTCTGACGGGCTTTGCGAGAAATAATATTGCTACGTATCTTCACTTACTATTGCTAACACCGGTGATAGTCTATCGTCAACACCAAAATCGTACTAGGTAAATCTTTTCGTTAGCTTCACGATTCTGACGGTTTTTGTGTAAAATGCTATTCTTAGTTTCGGAATGTATTTGACAGCTTCACGATCGATCAATCAAAATGAATTAGTAAACAAACATTTATTTGTGCATTTTTGAAGTCAATAATATATGATCAATTGAACTTCCAAGTGAAGTTCTATCATTATTATATGAATTGCTTCATTAGAATATATGATTAACACCGTAGTTTCCCTAATATACTGGGTAACAACCGCACCTTTTTTAGAGATTTAAAAAACAAACATTAAAACCTATTTTCCATCTGCTCAGCCCCGTCGTAGGTACGTCAATTGCTCATTTCTTTAGAGATAGTACATAATGTAATAATTACAAAACTTTTTATGTAATGGGAGGCGCCTTGCGCCAGGGAGGGGAGGGTATCATATATTCTAATGAAGCAATTCATATAATAATGATAGAACTTCACTTGGAAGTTCAATTGATCATATATTATATTTCATTGCTTCATTATTCATATATGATTAACACCGTAGATGTTAAGAGCAGAAAGTTTTGGAATGAAATACATAGTTATTGCAATAACTATGGATTATTTATTGGTAAGTAATCACAAACAAATCAGTTAAAAATACAGATAACAACACTGTAATTAGAATGTGATAGCTTCTTATTCAATTTAACCTGTCACAAATAATCACCAACAAACATATTGATTGATATTAGGAATAATTCAAAGTCAAAGTGTATATACATATTTGTACAATCACATAGTACTGGGTTGGCAATAGTAGTAAATTTTAATGCATTACAATAAACTTCCTGTATATAGGAAAACAGACGGACCGCGTGAATTCACCTTTGTCCAGGATGGTTCTCTTGTAGAAACCGAGTAAATGAGTTACACCTGTTGTATCAGCCTGCGGTCATGCGAATAGTTTCTACACTGACGCTTGAGTAGCCCGCAATCAAAGTAAACGCATGTCGTTTACCCACTGTGAGCGCCTAAAAACGCTGACATTCACAACACTACTCTCTGACAGTATTTGTTTAATCCATCACTGATATTCTGTGATGTAGAAGCTGTGAGTGGACGTATCGGCGTCAACTCACTCCTTGCTATTCATAAAGTTCTAAAATTTTTAGTAAAATAAATATAATCTGAAATAACTGTACCCGGACTGATACCCATATCAGCTTTATCGAAATATAGCAGAAATAAAACCGCTTGGTTTTCCACCAGGGGAGGATGCTTCAATAATATCTGCTATGACTATACTAATACTATCAGGTATTAGAAGATAACAGGTTGTCAACATAAATCAGGAATAGATGTCTGGACTCAGTGGCTAGTACAAACCGCTAACAATTCTTATGATTAATAAAAATCAAATAACTAAAATTGAAAAAAAAATAAACAGATTCATCTACGCTCTTCGTGAATTGAGACGTATAGTTGACCAAAAAACGGCTCTGTGTGCCTACCATGGGTATGTTGTCTCTGCGATGCGTTATGGTATTGTGTTATGGGGTAACTCAGTCGATATTACAAGCTTATTTATGATACAGAAAAAATGTATAAGAGCTATATGTGGTGCTAGCCCTCTGGACTCATGTAGGCCTCTTTTTAAAAAACTGAACTTATTGACGCTGACTAGTTTATATATATTTGAAATGTGTAAATTTGTGAAACATCAGGCAAATCTTTTTACAAAAAAAGGAGATCTGGAGCGCAGGTTCGAATCACGCTATCCAAATCGCCTAATACAACCAGCAGCAAAAACTGCTCTTAGGGCGCGAAACAGCTATCATATGGCAATCAAAATATACAATCACTTACCGAACGAAATAACGGAACAGCCAGAACGAAAGTTCCAAGCAAAATTGTACAACTGGCTAGCTAAAGGTTGTTATTATAACTTAAATGAGTTTTTCACACGCCATAACTGACGATAATAAATTGACTGTGTACTCTTAGGTTATGACATTTAATAATTTTAAGACAATCAATTAATGACTATTTGTAATTCTAAATACTTAACCTATACTTATAATTGCATGCTGAGTTCAAGCAAAATGTGCTGAATCAATTATTTAATTACTGACATCTAATCCCTTACCACATTTTAAGCAATAAATTTTCATTTCATTTCATTTCATTTCATTTCATTTCATTTCATTTCATTTCATTTCATTTCATTTCATTTCAATATTACTTTTCTCAATCTTTCTGTTTTAGGAAAGCATTTTGAAATAAGATTCAAAAACACCAAGCACTAGAGTACCTGGGACTTGTAGTAGCTCTTAATTTATAAACTTAACGCATTCGTTTGACCCGGTGCTATTTACCCATACGGGCTGACAAGGCCTAACGGTGGGAAATAATAGTGCCTTAGACAATGTGTCGTCTAAAATGTTAATATAAGAAATGTGGTATCTTTCCGTAGGTTAGAGTATTATCAATGTTGTTGACAATGCAACACTGCTACCAAAGCATAAGCGAAGTGTTATATATTATTATATATTATATATAGTATATATTATAATCTTTCCCGTGTATGAGATTATAGCCTTTGAAAAAAGATTGGCTAAAAGTTTTTATTGGGGCTTAAATACTAAACATCTGTAACTAAGAAGTCTTGCAATAACGGAAAACATGGTTGCGATGGCCAATAGGAAAGAATACACCAGTATAACCATTTGCCATTATAATGACTTTTTTAGAGTATTAAAAATCAGAAAAAATTAAAAACAGTGGGAAGACGTAAAAACAGTCTGCGTGCAAGTTCATTGTAAAAATGCGTCCACGGCTACCACGTCGGAGTTCTGTGTCCATGAAACATGTCTCTGGTGTACCTTGCGCTATTATGAGATGCGAGCAAGCCAATTTTTGGTTGACCGAAATATTATACAACGTCACGAAAGACCCTATGAGAAAGTGATCGTTCCGTAACTGGTGTGAATAATCTAAAGGCGGCGTTCACGGAGTCCACGTTATAATTTATACGAATGAGGCGAAAAAACCAAAGACCACTTGATCGCACCACCTTCGTGTTATCCATGCGTAGTAATATTGCGCAGTTATACCTATTTCAGGCCCAGAAAAAAAAACTGCCATTAACCCATAAGTTATTTAAATGGCATGCATTTTTATCTTTTGCAGCCTTCTATTTGCCATAGATTAAAACTAACAGACAGCGCCCCAGCCTGCGTTGAAAGCGTCAGCATAATAAACTCAAGTTCAAAAATGTTCTTACCCATATCCAATGGCCATAAAGTTGCCATCAATATTTGAGGATCACCAGAAAAAATCATCATCTAATATAATACTAGGTAGTGAAATTCTGTTTCATAATTATCATGCCATAATCAGTAAAGCAACGAAGTTATGTCGTTCTAAAATCTTGGTATATAATTGAACTTAGCTGCGGGGCACGTGGCGACATAAAACTCTGATAGCTCCGAGCGCACTCGCAAATAGAACATGAAGGTCATTTAGAAAACTTTGCAACAAACTCTGCATTTAAAGCCTCATCTGATTTTATCAAGGAGAAGAAATTAGTATCGTTTTAATCTTCGAATTCAGCGTCCAGGTTCTTGAGGCGTTTATTTGATCATAACGCAATTGAAGACGAAACCGCAACAACATAGTATAATTTTCAATATGTATTTCGTTGAATAGTTCATACATTTATCGTACGCATCGCTTACGCGAAATGGCATCTAATGTTGATGGAAAACCGTGATAACTCGGATAAGTAAAGACTTCCCGCATGATTTTAGTGAACATAAGTGCAACTGAAATCCTAAATGATAATACATAAGGAGTAAGTAGGTACGTATTATTTTAGCCGAGTATAACTGGGCTGATCCATCAGAAAACTGCATAGTAGTAGGATGCACCCTTTAAGCCGAAGGTGGTTTGGTATTACCTTGTACTACCTTGCCTGCTGTACGGCAGTAAGCTTCCATTTTAAAATGCTCGATCTAGATGTATTTGTTCATGGGTGGTAAATTTAGTTTAAAACCCTTGTCACCGAATAGGCTTTGAATGGAATGAGGAATATCTCTGATTATGAATTTGTCACGTGACACAGATAAAAGTCACCAGTGTCATGTCAATGCTTTCCTCAAGAAAACTTGTTCTGAGGAATTGATGATTGACAAACAACGGTTCGGAATGGAATATAGCAACCATTTTGATCAAATCAAGTACAAACTATTGTTTGTTACTTAAAACCAACAATTATAAAAGTGTGGAGATAAGTCTACTTGCATGTACCTGCGTCCATGATGACCTTGTGCCTGGGCACGGGTCTTGACACACCACACTGTTGTGTAGAGGCAGGAAGCTCCTGTGTCATCAGTGGTCATCTGCTGTAACCTCCTCGCCCCCTCCCTTTTTTGCCGGATGTCAAGGAGGCGCATTCCAGTTTCACTGGTAGGAAGTTGATCAAGTAATGGTCAATGGAGCAGTGGGCTCTTGTGGCTTAGCAGGTTTCTTTGGATAGCGTTGAACCAAACAATAAACCATCTCGTTCAGGCGTCGCTGATCATAAATATTATTATCATTTCATTTAAAATTTATTTATCAAAGTATGGAGTGACGAGCCATATTCAACTTTACGTGGTTTAGTAATGCGAATGACACAACAAACGGCATCCATTGCCGAGATATATCATGGGACATGTTATCCATTGAGCAGCAAGTCTTTTGTTGACGGCAGTGACCCGAACCAAGTTATTGCTGGAAAAGAACCAGCGTTAAGCATTTTATCACGACTCGAACCATCAGTACTGCGGCTGAAAATTCCCGCATTTAACTTTGATGATTGTAACAACCAACAACAAATTATCCAGTACAAAGCAGTCTTTTAGTAACTTGTCCTTATTTTCTCTAGGATTCCTAGTGTAAAAAGTGCCACAAATATGGACTGCGGACTCGTGGACTTACACCTGATTGTCACATGTCTCGTGGTCACGCAACATTGCAAAGGATCGTACTTGACAACTTGTCAAGTATGTTTATGCCTAAGTCAGGTGATTCGGACGTAGATTCACTACAAGCGAAGAGTAGTTCGGGGTCCAGACCAGATTATGTGCTGGCAATTTGATCTACATAACAGAACAGCATCATTCAGTAAAGTATTCGGTTGACTCCGGCCGAAATGGTTTCAGATGCAGTCAGTGCTGGCTTTGATTTAGTTATAGTCACTGTCCTTGGCTATTTCATGATCCTCGTTCCCCAAAATTACATTTTGCAAATTGAGGTTGTGAGGAATAGAAAAAGTAGGTAAGTACTTACTACTACCTAGGTACCCGAGTACCTTAAGTTCGCAGAGGAACATTACAACTATTTTAGATTGTATGTATTTTCTGCTTAGGTCATCGTTGGAGACTCGCAGTCAACCCCGATGCCATGGTTGGTCATATATTTATTTTTTATTCTGATTTGGCAAATGTCAACGTTAGAGACCCGCAGTCAATCCCAGAGCATTCCAAATCAGTTTTACCAACCTTCATCATTTTGATGATGAATCAATCCAAGAAATAATTCTTCGTTTTCTTGCATAATTTTTCTATTTGACACTGC
This sequence comes from Thera obeliscata, assembly GCA_947578465.1. NCBI lineage: Eukaryota > Metazoa > Arthropoda > Insecta > Lepidoptera > Geometridae > Thera > Thera obeliscata. Next base: position 662,720 of record OX387916.1, read on the forward strand.
ACACCTTTTTTGGCATATTGCTCAGAAGGTGCGTGCGATAGTTACCGCGCACAAAAAAGGAATGAGCAATTGACGTACCTACGACGGGGCTGAGCAGATGGAAAATAGGTTTTAATGTTTGTTTTTTAAATCTCTAAAAAAGGTGCGGTTGTTACCCAGTATATTAGGGAAACTACGGTGTTAATCATATATGAATAATGAAGCAATGAAATATAATTGCTTTTGAGAATGTCTGCAAGATGTTATTTTGCAATGCGGATGGTCGAGAAAAACCGGGTTCGTAAATTACGGGAACTGCGGGCTGGTTTACGGAAAGCTTTCAATCCTATCGAAGATCTTCCGGAGACCATATTTTGTCGTCGGTATCGTTTGTCCAAGGTTGCCTTCGCGTTCTTATGCGAAGAGTTGCGACAGCATAACGACCTAAAGTCTTCGCAGCGCGTGAGCTTTGAATTAAAGGTGAGTTATGTTATTTTCATTAATGTGTACCTACCACCTAAGATTACCAACCCGGTATTACTGCTTATGTAGGTACGTACAAAGGTGTCCCTCAGGAAAACATCCTAACTATATGGTAACTATTTAAGTACTTTAGATTTTTACATAGAAGATACCTATTTTTGTTTGAGCTTCGTAATAAAAATTATCAACATCATTTCAGGTGACTCTGGATACCCACAGTGGCCTTGGCTCATGACACCATTCTTAAATGTTACTGCAACTCCCCAGAAAGAATGTACAACCAGAAGCATATGAAAGCCTTGGTCACAATAGAAAACACTTTTGGCTGGTTAAAAACAGTTGGCGTTGGGCAAGGATAGGGTCTTGCACTACAAGCCAAACAAATGTGCACAGATCATACAGGCTTGTTGTGTACTTCTCAACTTAGGCCTTGATTTTGATTGTTCAGATCCCGAAGAAGATCTAGTTATCAAAAGCCAACATGTGAATTATTTGCAATGTCTGTACCTACCTACTATTTTCGTATCTTATTTTTATATGCTGTGTAGGTACTTTACTATTACTAAGCGTAGCGTGTGCGTGTTTTGTAAAAAGATCATTCAAAAAAAGTAGGAACGAAGCCGTAGTTTGTTGCCTGTTCTTCTAGGCTTGGTCGCGTGGAACTGGCACCTAGACTCACTTAGCTTTAAGACGTTTCAAAGTGATCTTAGTAATACTGCAGAATAAATTCTTTTTTTTTATTTGAGTTTTAATTTAAATACGCCCTATACTCCAGATCGGTTTTAATAAATAAGTCTCCTGAGTTTGCTCGTGCGCGGCGTCGTGCTGGTGAGCGGTGGTGGCGGCGACCACGCCGTGGTGAAAAGCGCCGGCGAGGTGATGGTGCTGGATAGTGAAGTATTACATAACATCAGTGTAAATGTCTTTAGGGATCCGTAGTTCTGGATATCAGAACAGAACATATATATAGAGTATATAGCGTCTCAATTCATATTATGCTGAAAGCCCGCAGAATTCTAAGGATTTTTGGTAAACCAGATCTTAAAAAAGTCGAATACAACAAGAGTTACCTACGATTTGGCACGAAAAAAACTTCAAATGCTTCTCCTGTAGGCCTACCATGAGCTCTGTCAGGCTCTGTCTCTGGTTCTGGTTTTGAGTCTGTGTGAGTGTTGACTAAATAAATCCTAGCTCAAAACGTCATACACACAGTATAATGCACTGGTGAGCACTCACACAGCCTCAAAACCAGAGCCAGACAGAGTTCATGGTAGGCATACTGAACAATCGTGAATTGTCAGTCAATTGAACCAGCAGTCATCTTTATGGTCTTTATTTTGAGGAATCTATGCCCGATCCATGTTGACAACTTGCTAAAAAAGAAGACTTCGTGTTAGATTCATTGCGGCCAACATCGAAATGTTTGCGTCTTATCACCATGTCAATTTGCCTAGGGTAGCACGAACACGAAGTAAAAAGTGAAGCTAACACCCAAAAGCTTGTCAATTCTTGGAATAAGCCCTCAGGTATTTGTTATTACAAATGCAAGAACTTAAAACTAAAAGCTAAAACAAGAGTTTCAACATTTTATCTAAAATTAAATTATAACAGAAAAGAAAACGGATGCTAGGCAAAAATTGCTAATGAATACGAGTACTTTAGGTGAAGTGTACGGCATTTTTGTGAGACGGTGAGAGTGTGTTGTGTTGTATGAGTGCGTGAAGAGATAAGAGTTCTCCTGAAAACCAGTCTGTGAAAAGGCAAGGTAGTTCAGGAGAACTCCATATGTAGGTGTGTGTATTATGATGGTGTGTGTGTGTGTGGTATGTGAGCGCGTTGGGGGTAGGCCTCCATGATTCTCCCAGTCTCTTGAGAGTCTGGTTAGCACAGAGGGAAGCCTACCCCGGGGTGTGCATGGGTGTGTGAGGGTGTGTTAGTGTGTGTATGATGAGGGTGAGAGGAAATGTGTGTGGTGTTTGTGGGCGCGCGTCAATGATTTACAAATACATACTTTTATTTTGATTAGAAAACACAGCGAATATAAAAAAAAGGATAAAATAATTTATTTTTTTATTTTTATAATATCTTCGGTGTCATCGTAGTTGAGGTGAGATAGCCACATTTTTATAAGTTTTTTACATTTTTGATAAGGTTCTTCACGAATATTAATTAGTTTGTTTATTCTGTTATAAACAGTGGGGCTAAGGAAGACAAAGTTCCGAAAGGCAAGCACGGTTCGGCACGGTCTGTTGGTGAAAACATTTTTTATTCGCCGGCTTGTGGTTGCAGGCGTGGTTGCATAAATCTGAGTGCAATGCACACGCAAGGTTATGTTCAGTATGAATATTTTACGTATGGACAGCACACCACTCAGTGAATACAGTTCTTCTGTGGGGAAGAGCATTGGCTTCATATGTATCACTTTCAGAAGCGCTCGTTGTGCTCTTTCCAATCGGATGAGCGTGGTCTTTGGTGAGCCTCCCCACGCAGCAATGCAATAAGAAACAACTGATTGGACCAATGCAAAATATACAGTGCGGAGGGTGCTATAATCAGCAGTTGACCTGAGCTTTTTAAAAATATATATTAATTTACGTGCTTTATTTGCTGTGAAATAAATATGGGGCTTCCAGTTGAGTGTGCCGTCTATTAAAACACCTAGGTACTTAGTGCATTCAGTACGTTCTTTATGAGTGCATTTACATCCAGTGAGCAGAGAAAGGGTTGCGTTGCAAGTGTGTGACTTGATAGTAAACTCGGTGGAAGGTTGTGATGAGGTGGTTGGTGCTAGCGTAATGAAGTTAGTTTTTTTTACGTTGAGGGAGGTATACAACGTGTACCAAAATATGTGTACTATCCTGAAGGGGGGTGAATTTCCACCCCCCGGGGAACAACTTTTGTTCAACGACTTTTCGAATTTCGATTGGTATCTCTGAAAAAAACTGCAACGAAGTTTCAACATGAACAGCTGACTTTATACAAAGTGACAACCCTAAACTCAGCTACAGAGGTAGTAGGTAGTAGTAGTAGACCTACAGAGGTAGTAGGTCAAGGGGTCAAGGGTTTACAAGGATAGGGTTGTCAATTAATTTAGGCATTATGAAATTAAATATTTTTGTATGGGAAACTGAAAATAGGAATTTTTAATTATCTCCCCCCCACAACTAATCACCATTGTGGTCTCAAACCACCCACCTTCGCATAGTACACATATTTAGATACACCTTGTATAAATATAGATTAAGTAAATGTAAAGTTCATAGTCATCATTTCACACAATGTTATTTGGGCCCAAGTTGTCTGATAAAATACTCATATAAAAGAAAGATAGATTAGATAGATCCAGCTCGAAGTATGCAGAAAGTACTTATCGAGTTGCATCCAGTGAACGGACCGTGACCGCAAATAACTGTTATGTATTCTGTGCAACTTGCGAGTTCTAATTGGACGCGGCTTGTGGTCTCATTACAAAAGTTAACGAGTTATTATGTGCGCGTAAAAAGCTGACGACAGCATGGAAAGAACAGAATTATGATAACACAATAACAAGCTTTATTAAAAGATACAAATAAAAAATATTATTTATTTTATTGTTCACGAGAACAATAAATTGTTAGATTTGAGACGAAATCAAACCAGGGATTTATTATTGTTGAAAAAAAGTCTTGATTGGTACAAATTGGTCTAACCTTAGTCCTGAGAGCACTGGTGGTCTAGTGGTAGTGGCCCCGCCTTCCGATCCGAAGGTCGTGGGTTCAAATCCACTCGTGTACCAATGAGTTTTTCTGTCGAAAAATTTATGTGCACTATGCCAGTACTCTCAAAACGGTGAAGGAAAACATCGTGAGGAAACCGGCGTGTTGTAGAACCTAAAAAAGCACGCAAAAAGGGCCCACCAGCGGCCTACTTGCGGAAAAACCTGCTCGCACATCAAGTGTGCATGATAAAACTTGCCGAACTTGAAACCTTAGTCCTGAGTTATAGTTTTTGTCAATATTAATGTCTTATGATGATAATTCATAGGATCAACTTTTTACTCATGCGCCAAAATAAGGCCAGAAAGATCTAAAACTAAGCCCTATTCTCCTTAGTAACTGTAAGATAGCAAACGATAAAAATATAGAAAACAAGGGCACGTGACTTATTTCGATTTGTCAGCAAGTTATCAGCTAGGATCCCGTACGGGGCCAAAAGCGGGTAGATACGATACGTCATCGTTACGAAGCCGACAGACTTATACCCAATCCGCAGATCGACTCCGATTGCTGCACAGTCCGCAATATTAACTTTACCAGTAGGATACCCTACGTTATTTTTTTAATATTAAATATTTTATTTAGTGCCACTTTGGACCATTCTTTACGATAGGCGTCCATTTCATCCCACCATCTTCGCCGTGGTCTGCCTCGAGGTCGAAATAGAGACGACTGGAGAGAAGGAAGGGAGGCCGTTGTCCTGCATTGGGACACAGGCTCATAATAATAAATATTTTGTTAAATAGTTTGAGCTAAAACAGTCAGCGTCGCATAACACATTTAAGTTGAAGTTGAAGCAGCACTACATGTCATCAATTTCCACCTAGCGATTCATGTCCTACGTACCTATCGTTAATAAGTAGTTGTTGTTGAGCATAGTTAATATTTATTTATATTCATAATTATAATATTCATATGTATTAGTTTATTATTTTAGAAATATTATAGTAAGTATTAGAATTGCTTAGATTGTTGTGTTAGGTAGGTTTCATAGCACAGTATCTTACCAGTTAAATAATTAGTAAGTAGGTATGTTATGTAGTAATGTACAACTTAGTTAGTTATAGGTCTTTAACTGTTATTTTCTTTTCCATTTACTTGTGTAACTACACTGCCGTCAATTGATGTTTTGTTTTCTTTTCCATGCAAAGGTTGCCTGGAAGAGATCGCTCAAAGCGATAAGGTCGCCCATTGTTTTGCCAAAAATCTTCATGAATCCTGTATTATGTTTCTGTGTGGTGAACAATAAAGAGTTATCTATCTATCTATCTATCTATTTTATATTTCCTATTGTATGTACTGAAATATTATGTTATTTCTTAAAGGGAGAGGTTATGGTAAAGTATAAAAAAATACCGATAAAAAATATTATTAGTTAGTGTGTAATAAAACGTTATTATGACACTATGCTCGTCATTTATCATGGTATACCAGTGAAACCCAGGAAAGTTGAGTCTAAGGCCGAGATTCATAGACCGAACTCTGACTTTACTTTGATGGAAAGTTCAACTTTCAACCAAAATTATATTTCATAGTTCTGTCAAGCTCTTCTTTATTCAAAATATTGATAGGAAACTTCGATAAACAAAGCTTACTTTGCGAAGACTGCTTTGCTGTAAAGCAAAGTGCGGTCTATGAATCTCAGCCTAAGAGCCTTTTTAAATACAATTTAAGCGATGCTCTTTGAGTGAAAGTATTGAATCTTTGAAAATCGGGCAAAAATATCGTTGGTTGAAGTCCTGTAGTACCTACTTTATATAAAACAATTATATCAGGTTTATAAACGAGGCATGCAAAAAGTTAATACATTACTATTTTGTATTGTAGTGCCATTTTAGTATATTTACTGCTTAAAGTCGTACTTATTGTCAGTTCTGTGCTCTGAGCGAGATAAACGAGAGGTAGTCGCAACTTATGTCTGGGATGTAGCGGCAATACCTGATAGTAGTGCAGAGATATGAACGTACAACCTACATCTGCAGTATCAATGTTATTACGTATCTGCGGTACGGGGCTGTGGTTTCACTTGCTGTTGCACTCTACAAAATTATAGCCTTGCGCACATTTAAGCGTTTTGCTGTGGTGATCAGGGCAACGCTGTCAAGCTGACAGCAATATTTGGCAACGTTTCACTGATCACCACCGCAGAACGTTAAGATAAGCGCAAGCCTTTGATAGTGACATTGCTCGTATGTTATTAAAACACACAACTTTTCGGTTTATTAGAACTTTATTAATCAATTCAGAAAGGTATAAATTTAAATAGTAAATAAACGAAATTATGAGCAGAATAGAACAAACAATTTTAAACCATACCTACCACCAGAGTTTGCAAAACACTCTAGAAATAAACTAATATGATATCTCAAGTAATGAATGATATCTATTCTAAGTTTTATCGAATCCCCCTTATTCACCATTATCATCATCAACCTATATCAATCAGTCCACTGCTGGACGTAGGTATCTCTCAAGACGCGCCACTGAGCCCGTTCTTCGGCAGTTCTCCTCCAGTGCTTGCCAGCTACATTTCTCAGCTCGTCACCCTACCTTGCCGGAGGACATCCTACACTACGCCTACCTAAACGTAATCTCCACTCGAGCATTCGTTTGCTCCAACGATTTTCTGTTCTACGGCAAACATGACCAGCCCACTGCCACTTCAGCTTACTAATCCATCAAACTATGTCAACCTTGGTTCTCTGTCAGAAACTTTCGTTCCTCGGTCTTCCTGATCGTTTGAATCAAAAATATGAAATCTTTCTTATTCATATTAATGTAGGCTTTGATATTTTTCGGCTTATCCACGATTCATAGCCTGTGTAGTAGGCGTGGCATAGCTATAAAGGTACACGACACGGCCAGAAACTTTTATTATTTTCGGGCTGACCTTTCACCATTCTCCAGAACATTAAGCACAAAAAATAAAACACGTCGTAAACGCTCACAGCCGCGGCGCGCTTACTATCTGTTTTCGCGACTGAAGTCACATGAACGACGTCACATACTGTTTTATTGAGTACAGCTATGCTGTATAATTTGGGAGATATTGTTCTCTCGTCTTCATTTTGTATTTATTGCTATTTTATAATCCCTAGATGTTATTATTATAATAGAGAACGTACAATTTAACGTGTGGTCAAAAGCTTGACGTAGACCTCTCTTATATTTTATGGAGATGGTCGTAGTAAACGGATCGGGAACGCTGTGTCGTCGTTAGATTAGAAAAAAATTAAACTTAGTGGAGCCTAAAATTCATCAAATTATTATGATCTATTTTTCTGTCAAAATAATCATCCAGAAAACCTTGCCTGACTGTCTAGGCTTAGTTACATAGAACTGGACTAGAATTATTCTAGTCTTACTCTTTGAATTTGACCTTTGATTAAAACAACAAAAAAATCAATGATACCAACATCAATTTGTGTTAGCATTATGACGTAAACTGTCCGTTATAATAATTAGGAGAAGCGTAGAAACAGTTCTAAAAGTACATTAGGGTGACACAAAGTGTCCCTCGCGATGGCAGATAAGGGTAATGGAAATGACCGAGCCTTCTATTGCCTGTTTAATAGGTTAAACTGTTGTGGAATAAAGTTATTTTAACGCTCATTTCTAGAAGTTGGAAACTTTTAGTTTACTGAATAGGATTTGAAAACAATATTCTAAAATCTAAAATATTATTATAATTTTGTTAGGAAACCCAAATATTTGTAATAAAGTAAAGTTGACTGTTTATTTGAGGCTATTGTTTGTCCAGTGAATAACTTAGTAACCCGAAATAAATAGGCTAAAGGAAAACTTTTTAACACTTTATAGAACTTTTCTGTAATTCCAAAGTTTCACTTTTTGTGCCTTGGTTATCATTTTTCTTCATTCAGAATAACTTTAATTAATCCAAAATTTTTGTTGTTACTATTGCCATTCATTTTTTGTTCCCTGGGGACAAAATAAAAGAAATTAATCCCCAAAAATCAAACAAGATCGTCGTCGCCGTCGCCCGTAAGTGGTCTTCGCTCAACAATTACTGAAGTGATCGGATAAACCAGAGGATAATCAGCAAGTTTTAATGAATGCTCTCAGGCAATTTCCTCTGTCTTATAGAATAATCAACTCACAGGAAACCGAACGTTTGTTGTGAAGTTGTGATCGCTGGCAGAAACTTGAGACATACAGCGTGCCTGTAATCTCGGAAATATGCAAATCTATACTAATATTGTGAAGAGGAAAGATTTGTACCTATTTTTGTATGTTTGTAATGAATAGGCTCAAAAAGTACAGGGCCGATTTAAAAAATTCTTTCACCAATAGAATGCTACATTCTTCCAATTTGACATAGGCTACATTTCATTTTGAAAAAAATTAGGGATCCTTGGTAAAATTTGAACAATGTAACCGAAGGTGTAGAAAAATGAGTCTTAAAATGTCTTTCGTCGAATGCGCTGCCGAAACTATTAGCGATGGAATAAAATAATGTACAACAATATTGTCTACCCCGTGCGAAGCCAGGACGGGCTGCTAGTGCTTTATATTTTCGTTCAATTGATACATCGTCACATTCAAGTTAAACAAAACCACTACTGGAAATACGGTTCCCACATTCTTGGAGGGTTACGCTTGGTTGAATTTGGTGCTTTACACTCAACAGATGCTTCTCGTACCTTGTTGTTAGACGACTAATGGTGTTATGCCCTGACTAATAAAACGAAAATCACAATATATTTGTGATTTTGGTTTTATTAGTTCTACCATGGAACTAAAAAGAAAATAAGTTTTAAAAGGTTCTATGACGTCACAATCCAATAGAACAAAATATACACCCCTACTTTTTAATTACCAAAAAAAAAAATGCTGATATTGGCTGCCGATACTGAACACATCCACGAAAAAAAAATTTTTTTTTGAGACAAAAAAAATATTTTTAAATAACCACAATTTTTAGTCAAATATTGAGAAATGATTCAACAAGCAAAAATCATTTCATTCATAAACGCTAAATACCAAGCGGAACCGAACAGCGTAATTTTTTTTCTCTCTAGTACTACGTAACTAATATGTTATAATTTTATGCAGGATTTCTGAAAATTTTAACATTTAATAACTTTGTCATTTTATCGAAACTAAAAATTCTGATTGCACATTCATAATGTTCTATCCCTACTACATTACCCTATTTTTTTTTTCTGGTAATTAAAAAGTAGTGGTGTAGAAGTTACCATGAAATTCAAGAAAAATCTAAATCATTATGTGAGCGTAAGACGGTAAAAGTCGATTACAAAAGTACATACATTATGTTCATCGAACGGGAATATAAAATCACTCGATTACTAAACAGCAATTGCAATATCTTATAGCATACGGGAACTTCATACATCACTTCATTCACTGCTATTTTTATTTTTGTTTTGTAAAAGGATTAATACAGAAAAAACGGTGGAAACTAAGCCGTTGTTTTTTGTCTGTTCTTCAAGGCTCTAGGATTTATTAGATATAAAAAATTAAAATCGGTTGTCTGTAAAGTCGGTTTACTGACGAAACATGACAACGTCATACAGCTGTCCACGCGGACGCATCGCTCACTCAAGTAGGAGAGAGACAAATATCGAACGCTACCGAACGCGGAGGCCGATTGTGCCTCTTTGTCGCTCGTTCCGCGCTCTCGCTTGCACTTCAAGCTTTAAATAGAACGCCTCAGAGCGAGGTAACTCCGCATGATTCATGTTTTTTCGTGCGTGTACGTTGTCACGTCAAAAATTCTGTATTCAATCGTATCACAAGGATCACTTCTTAAAGCTAGGTGAGTCTAGGTGCCAATTCCACGCGACCAAACCTAGTAGAACAGGGAACAAATTACGGCTTGGTTTGGAGTGAATATCAGTTGGTTTGATGTATGGTTCTTACCTTCCTTTGATGGAGTCGACGTCGTCTCCATCCCCTTGCAGCGCCATGCCGCCCTGCGCCCACGTCACTGTCAGCCAATCTGAAACAATAAATAAATAAATATTGGGACAATCCAGATAGCACCATCTATCCCCAAACTAAGCAGAGCTTGTACTATGGGAACCAGGGGTTTTTATTATTTTCATTGTTTCAACTACATGAATATAATGTAACCTGTAGGCTTACCATGAGCTCTGTCTGGCTATGTCTCTGGCTCTGGTTTTGAGTCTGTGTTACTGTTCACCAGTGCATTATACTGTGTGTGTGACGTTGTGTCGTAGGATTTATATAATCAACACTCACACAGACTCAAAACCAGAGACAGAGCCAGACAGAGCTCATGGTAGGCCTACTGGATTTTTAGTCAGACAATTAACATGTAGCATTAATCTGTTCTTAAAATTTTACTAGGCTAAAAAATACAGCATTGCATTACATTTTACTAATAAGTTGATTTTATCTTAAAAAGTTAAAATTTAAACCAACCAATTGGTACCAAAGGGAAGGTCGCGGGTTGAAATCCCGTTTGGCTCTTAACTTTTGGGACATTATAAAATTATTTAAAATTAAAAGCCCATATTGCCCTCAAAATTCAATAAAATTATTGAAAAAAGAACTCGACCGGGTAATACATACTGAACAGTTTCATATATCGCCATGTAACAGGATATTTTCTCATAAATATTTACTAGCAAATCATATCCGGTGCGAGGTAACGCGTCGAAGCATTCTTCCTTATAAGAATGTGCAGACATTTTCTGTCATATGAAATTTAATTCTGCGTTGTTAGAATTTTTGCAACTTATTTTACCCGTATAGAAGCAGAAAAACATGCTCGCTTTCTACAATACTTTAGCACTCTCAAGTATAATTTTACAACAATATAACCCATAAGCTCAGTGGTAAAAAATATTTTACAAAGAGTGTCTCAGACACTCCATAGAAGGTAAATTATCTTCATTCGTCGAACAAAGAGTTCAAACTTTTATGTTCATGGAATATTTCTCAGGAGCTTGAACCAATGTGAATGTTAGGGATTCAAAACGAATTCTTTAGGCTTTGGCTTATTAAGAAGTTGTTCAATGAATCAACACTAAAACAATACTTGTGAAAATATGTCTACTTGAGTATACTTTTAACCTTCTAAGTTATAAAGCCTAAGGAGGTCATTATTATTATTTTCTATTCAAAATGTATTTCGTCTTGTGATGGTCAAACTTTTGACTTACAGAGCTCTACTTGACGAAACTGTGTCCATTTTGACGCCAAATTTGAATCATTTAACCATAGTCTTGACTATGAGCAAATCAAAGCACTTGCTGCTAGACTAAGTTCGGCTGCATATGCAGTTCGGACTATAAGATGGCTCACTGATGAAGCTACAGCTAGGCTAGTTTATTTCAGCTACTTCCATAGTGTTACGCTTACGGTATCCTTCTCTGGGGGAAAGCAGCTGATATTCAAACTATATTTGTTTTACAATAATTATAAGTTTAAAAAACTTGAGAAACCGACTTCATTGTCAAACGGCTAAACCGATTTTAATCAAATTGGTTTGGGACAATCTGGACGAAAGCATAATCTTCCAAATAAATAATAATTTTCTAAATCGGTTCACAAATGACGGAGGCATGCAGTTACAAACATTAAAAAAATTATTAAAAAAAAAATGGCAACACCGATTTTAATAAAATTAAAATGGGACCAATCTGGAAGCAGTACCTTTCAGATCAAAAAAAAATTTTTCAAATCGGCTCACAAATGACGAAGTTATGCGGTAACAAACATAAAAAAAAAAAAAAAAAAATACAACCGAATTGAGAACCTCCTCCTTTTTGATTGGAAGTCGGTTAAAAAGGGCCATACGTGCCTTATATAAAATGAAATCACGAGACTCATTGAGGGAGCGATTTAAGGAAATTAATATCCTCACAGTAATTTCACAATATATATATGAAAACTTATTGTACACTCACAAACACATCTGTAGCTTTCAGAAAAATTGTGATTCGCATAATATTAACACTAGAAATAAAAATAAACTTTATATTCCCAAATTTCGTCTGCAGAAGGTAAATGGGTCTTTTATGGGGAACACTGTACGCTTCTATAATAAACTTCCGGAAAATGCAACTAAGCTTTCTATTCGGAAGTTTAAAGCCTATGTTAAGAATAATTTAATAAAGAAAGCGTACTATACCTACTCTAGATAGCTATATGAATGATATAACTGCGTGGCCCGATGTCCCGGTCACTCTACCCATAGGAAGCTAACATGTCAATTTGCAATGTCTGTACCTACTATTTCGTATCTTATTTTTATATAAGCTGTGTAGATACTATAGTATAACATTGAAGCGTAGCGTGTGCTGTCTTTGAAACTTTTGCTTTTGTATTATTGCATTGCATACGTCTGACTAAGTGAAGTGGCACCACACTGGAACTTCACTGCTATTATTTTAGACTATTTTTGATTTGTAAAAGGATCATATAATAAAACGGTAGGAACCGAGACGTAGTTTGTTGCCTGTTCTTCTACGCTTGGTCGCGTGGAACTGGCACCTAGACTCACCTAGCTTTAAGACGTTTCAAAGTGATTCTTGCATCGTACTGAATAAAAGTTTTTGAGTTTGAGTTTGAGTATCAAGTGTAATGGGAAATGTAATATACGCGCACGAAGTCACGGACAAACCCTAGGTGATTGTATACCTACATTAACAAAACACAATTGTCCCAAAGATGGGCATCGGGCGTCTTACTAAATCTACTTTATGTACATTTTCCTACCTAAATATTATCCTACCGGTATATTACGGCCGTTTATGTGATAATAATACTACAAGGGCATGCCCTAAATGATGTTGAGACCTCTGATTATATTAAATCAGTTGGCCAGAAGACGTTCCCTATCTATGGTATGCAGTTAATTGCGCAACATAAAAGTTGAAGCAAATATAATGTAGATTGCACTGATAACCACATTTCAGCAAAACAGCAAATCTACAAATTGAATATATTTAACCACTAACTCATAAACAGCACAGACACATCATGGTAATTTTCATTGTTGATTATTTTTTATTTGACTTTACGTTTGACGTTAAAAACAAAATGGCGGCCGCCACGTTTCATAAAACACTGCATGGACCTTGACTGATCCATTATAATATAATGCGGAGGGGCTCGTCTGGGATTTCATCGCGTTTGAAGAGGGTCTACAGACGCGCTGTCACTACATTTTTGTAATAAGCTTTGTGCAAACTTGCCACAATACGAACTGATTGAAGGAACTCCTCTCGATATCCAATTCAGTGCAAAGAAACCTCAATTCTATGAAGTTACGCTATCCTAAAAGTTTGAACCGTGTAGGATTCTCAAAGATACTCAGTTTTTTATTCACTTAATGTTTTTCAAGAGTGTAGAGCATTCTGTGAAGGGCTCGTCCTGGGAAGTACTATCACCATGCCTATTTATGCCGTGAAGTAGCATTGCTGTGTTTCGGTTTGAAGGGTGTAAGTGCCGGTGAAATTACTGGCAATTGGCAAACTTCCCATAAAAGCTTTCAGATAGATCTCTATTGCTGAAACTGTGGGTGTATTTCGTACGTTAATCTTTTGGATCTCATCAAATAATTCACGATATCCATTAGTATTCGCGAAACGTTTTCCGAAACAGTCTAGTCCCTAAAAGGGGTCTAAAGACCCTCAGATAATGAAATCGGAGAGAGACAATATTGAACAGAACATACTTGATACTACTTTTCTATTGTTTTGACAATTGTCAAATCCTAGAAGTATTGTTGCGACCCTGGATAGTTATGAGATAGATTTATTTTAGCTTTCACATTTATTTTTTCTATAAAGGCTTGGAATCTTTCTTCCTGGAAATGTGTAGGTGAGGCCTATGTCCAGTAGTGGACTTCTTCACGCTGATAATGGTGATGATGATGATTTATTTTACATCAATTTGTAAATCTAGCTTACAGGGTACTAATACAATTGTTTTTGACGTGATAACGTCTTATAATTTGATGGAGCCGGCTGCACGCATGAAAAAGCATGACTCATGCGGTGTTACCTCGCTCTGAGGCGTTCCGTTTAAGGCTTGAAGTGCAAGCGAGAGCGCGGAACGAGCGACAAAAAGGCACAATCGCCCTCCGCGTTCGGCAGCGTTCGACATCTTTCTCTCTCCTACTTGAGTGAGCGATGCGTCCGCGTGGACAGCTGTATGACGTTGGCACCTTCAACTATCGACAGTAAACCGACAGACAACTGTTTTTTTTTATTTATATTGCCATGAGATAAACTTTTTCAAAACAAAAATATATTTCCCCTCATAGTGCTTACGGTTCATACGTGCGTACAGTGTGCTATATAAAGGTTATAGCACATTATACCGGCACCGCAACAGCACCGCTCCAAACCAGCAATTAACTTGTCATTCAATTTAGAGCATTAAATCGTGTGTAGTATAATATATTTTATAATGTCAATATGAAAAAGCCAACGGCGGGCAGTCAGCGCGCTTGCCGCTACCACACAACTCGACTCGCAGCCCGCGTGCTGCAAGCGAGCGGACCTTGTGCGCACAGCGCGCCGACGGCATGCTTATTACGCGCCGACTCCGAGTCGGCAGCTAAAGCCAGGCGAGTGTTCAATCATAAATGCCATAATAACAATATTGAGTTCGCGGTGACAACAAGCTTGCACCTCGCGGCCACCGCGCGGACTGTGAGCTTACACGTCGCGGCCGGCGCGCGGACTGCGAGCTTGCACCTTGCGGACAACGCGTAGTTAGCGCGCTGGCAGCTAGCCGTAGTCTAAATTCGAGGCGAAGCCGTGCTGCAGCTGCGCAGTTGCGGTGCCGGTATAATGTGCTATAACCTTTATCCGTCAAGTGATGTGTCAGGTGGGCCATTCAGCAGCTTGCATAAATCAGCCGTTATGGAGGATAGCCGGCGCGGGGGGAAATGAGGTGGTATCGTTATGTAGACGACGCCAACAACGGCGTATAGGTGAGATGGAAACGATTGGGAAATTGCACATTCAATTGATTTATTTAGGCTTTTGGCGTAGATTACCTGTACTGGTAGTTTTGATTTGATTTTTTGTATTTACTATGTTTGGATTATTATGTATTTATTGCTACTGTTATTTATGAGTTTTTCAGACACGATTGTAAAATTGTTATTGAAATAATAAACTGAAACGGAAACTAGTAACATCCTAAAATTTATGGACGTTTGACATAACATACTTTGTGATCTGTAGGCCTACCATGAGCTCTGTCTGGCTCTGTCTATGGTTCTGGGTTTGCGTCTGTGTGAGTGTTGACTAAATAAATCCTACGTCAAAACATCACACTCACAGCATAATGCACTGGTGAGCACTCACACAGACTTGAAACCAGTACCAGAGACAGAGCCAGACAGAGCTCATGGTAGGTCTACAGGCTTTTGGCGTAGATTACCTGTGCTTGTAGTAGTAACATCTTAAAATTTATGGCATGGACGTTTGATTTAACATACTTTGTGATCTGAATTTCAAAGTGATCCTTGCGATTCTACTGAACAAATACACTTTGTGTTTCATGTGTGAGGGTGTGTTGACGCCAAAATCATAGTCAAAGTATTTAGTTTTCGGTAAATAAATCAACAGCACTGTTCTGCGGTGGCTATCAGTGAACCGCTGTCAAATATAGCTGTCATATTACTATTACTGTCAAATATGACAGCGCCACTTGACAGCGTTTCACTGATCACCACCGCAGAACGCTTAGATGTGCGCAAGGCTTTAAAAGGTCATCAATTCAAGTTTGAGAAACACTTCCTGAATATAAGTAACAGGAACTGAATATTCCAATCTGGATCAAAATCAATTGGTTAATCAAATGAACCAAACTCAGAACTATAACTTTACCTCAACAATGGCGTAGAGACCTGTACAAAGTGTCAAGCCACGTTCAATAGAGAGCTATTATATGAAAAGCCAAACATTCCTACACTAGCTTGGACGCAGTCACACCCCAAATTAAGCAGAGCTTTGGGAAACAGATAGCTGATATAATACCTATATGCATATTTTTTTGAAAATTTATACTTAGAATACAATAAAACACCCAGACAGAGAACAAACATCTGTTGGAACTTATCACAACAAATAAGTGTGAGAAATTTGCCTAGCTGCATAGCCTAGATCACGTCGCTCGGTATGAATGTAGCTTTTCAATACCTACCAATCGTGGATTCCATTGAGTGGCCGACTCTGTCAGTTGATTTACGATTCCTTTTCAAACTAATATTGGACCGATTGGCTGCGCTTCGCTAGTTTTGAACCGGCACAAAACTATTCAGAAGCTCAGAGATATTGGTTATTCAACTGACTGATGAAAAAATAAACTCAGACTCAGTTTGTAGGAATCAGAATATTTTTTATTAAATCTGCTTAAAGAGGTGTCATAACCTCAGAAATATTTAATTTAACTAAAGCAAACGCTCAGCTTCTTCTGTAACAGACACTTTGTATTGAGATTAGACAATAAGTCCATCCAAATAATGTATGGACATTGGAAGCTTACCTGAAAAACAAACCGTTCGTGTAAGTATGCGTGCTTATAGATTTAGTTTTGCTATTTCCTAGAAAAGACATAAGTACTGAAGCAGTGCATTGCATAACGCTACCTTGTTATTTCTAAAAGTCCTGTAAAAGTTCCGAAGCAGCCTTCTAAAAGGTTGTATAGCGCGTTGCAATCTCTACACGCTACACAAAGACGCTTCACGCTTGTTTTTCTCTCAAATACCTTTGTCGTGTAAATACAAAGAGTTTCTTTAGCGATACTTCCCTGAGATGTAGCGGCCGCTATATTATACACACAAACCTGATAAAATGCTATCAAATAGGCTTTACTAGTTTCAATTCAATTCATTTATCAGTAACAATTATTAATTGATCGTATTGATCGTATCTTACAATAACACAAAATAAAAGTTTCATAAAAATGTCAGCAGATACAGGAAAAAGAAAATAAGAGTACTTACCAAAAAATAATGGTCGCATATTAAATATTATTATAGGAATTATTCTGCCATAAATTAACTAACCAAAATTTCATCTAGTTTACAAGTAGCCGATTGGGATAGGTTAGCAGTATGGTTTGGGGCTAGATAGTGTTGTGTGGATTGTCTATAATATTTTTTTCTATGATATTTTAATATAATTATATTTTATGATATTATTTGAAATCAGAATAACTTTTTAGGTTTGTGGTCGGTAGTCATAAAGCGGTAGCAGTCTTCTTACGACCTAGAGCTTAGCGAGTTGAACACGTGAGACTTTAAATAACTTTAGTTTTAACATGAAATTCAAACGTTTTGCGAGTGCCGTGGAGTTCGAGACGAAGTGCCTTTGAGCTGCTTCTAGAGCTTAGTTACAATGTATAGTTTGACTATAATTCCTTTTGTAGAGTAGCTGTTCTCGTAAAAGTACTGAGTTTCATCCAATTCTGTGTAATACCCCAGATGTGACTAACGACGTGATTGAGCCACTGATATCTGAGCATCCAGGCCCCACTATACTAAGCGTATGAGTGATATATAAACTCTTTTAAATCGTAAGTAGGATAGACTGGTAAAAACAGATTAAGGGGCCGGTGGAGGGCTCATTTTCATACAAACGTAATACCAAAATGATTACTTGTTTAGGCAGATTTTCACTATATTATTATAACTAGCAGTTGGTAACCGAGCTTCGCTCGGAATTTTTTTCGTTAATTTGTAATTTTAAGAAATCATAAGAGTCATTATCATCTTTACTGGTTTATTCTTACTGAACAACGCCATCTACTGGACATGCTTGCAGTTAGTTGCTCACAATCGTCAATAGATGGCAGGAGCAGTCACATATTCAGTTTATGTTTAATTATTGAACTCGGAAAGAAATAATCATTTTCTTAAAATGAATCCTAGCTAGATCAATTTATCACCCCCAAAAACCCCTGTATACAAAATTTCGTGAAAATCGTTGGTGCAGTTTCCGAGATCCTAAATATATATATATTTCATTTCATTTATTTATTCACAAACAATTATCAATTGTATTTGAAATAATCTTAAAACTAACACAGCGAAAAAGGAAAAAGTACAAAAATAATTAATAATGATAATTAAAAAATAATAATAATAATCACTTAACATGTCGACACAAAACTATTCACAATTATACACAATATGTCAAAAATTCATCTGTCGTATAGAAGCACCCTTTCAGCAAAAGTGTAACTAGTCTAGATTTAAACTTATGGGGACTATCCATGACTTTCATGTCGGTAGGCAATACATTAAAAAATCTTACAGCCTGATAGTGAGAGCAATATTTAACCTAGGCTGCAGAGATGAGTCAAGGTCTTTGCGTCTAGTACTTAACCTTATTGCTCGCTGTTCATTACTCTCATACTTAAAGGGATTTTTTACAATGTCCAGAAGCAGGATTAAAATATATAAGCTAGGGACAGTCAAAATATCTAAACATTTAAAGTAATCCTTACAAGATACCCACGGTGGAATACGCACTATGGTTCGAATAGCTCTTTTTTGCATTATAAACGCCCTTTTCATATTGTATGCATAGCTCTTACCCCAAAACTTTATATATATAATATATATATAAAGCCGTAGGTCGTGGGTTCGATCCCCACCGAGAACAAATATTTGTGTGGTGAACATAAATGTTTGTTCTCTGTCTGGGTGTTATATTGTATTCTAAGTATGTATTTACAAAAAAAAAATGTATTCAAGTATTATATCAGCTATCTGGTTCCCATATTACAAGCTCTGCTTAGTTTGGGGCTGGGTAGTGTTGTGTGAATTGTCCACAATATTTATTTATTTATTTATTTATTATATATAAGATTTTCTTTTTATATAAGATTTATAATATATATATATATACAAGATTTTCTCGTTTAAAGGTATAAGATAATTATAATAACGGTATTTATATAGTATTTATCTAGGTTCCTGAACAGTTTTTATTTTAAATTACTTACCTCAAATGAAATAATCACCAATCGCATTTTACACATTTTTTTTCATTGAAAATTGTGATTGGCGTTAATTTCATTTGAGGTAAGTAATTTAAAATAAAAACTGCTTAGGAACCTAGATAAATACAATATAAATACAATTATTACAATAATATAGTGAAAATCTGCTTAAATTAGTAATCATTTTGGTATTACGTTTGTATGAAAATTCGCGCTCCGCCGGCCCCTTAAGATCAGCGATCATCATATTTTAATCTTTTAACATTAGTTTTTTTCATAACTACAGATTTGTATTACTTAATATGTTTATTGTAATTGTTTAATTTAATTTGTATCGTTTTTTATTTTTGCATGCTATTTAGGGAGAAATACATCGATGCAACCACAGCCATCACAACCTCTTTTCTACATGTCAGTTTGATCATAAGCAAAGTGCTCAAAAGTCTGGGACGTTACATTTTTGGATGGCAATAAAGCCTTGTGAAGATGGCGATGGATTGTCATTAGGATAATTTTTCGCTAAATAACATAGTGCCAGAAATAAAAGGAAGACTATGAATTTTAACATTTTGAATACAAAACTAAACAAATAGTTATCAAATTCTAAAATAGATTTAGAAAATAAATCTATGAATGCAGTTTAAAAGGGAATCACACAGGCGACTAATAATTTGTTTATCAATAATATGTTTCTGAAAAAAAGGAAAACATACGAGCACGTATATAGCAGATCTGGATTTTATGAGACAAAATGGTTACTCTAGAGGCATTATCCAGGGAGGAAATAGGGGACTACGTTTATATGGAGAGTCGCCTGTGTGATTCCCTCTTAAATTGTTTTTAAAATTCAAGCAATGTTTTCTTCCAGTAAAATGTTCCACGCACAATATTCAAGGTACTTGTCCTCCATGTGGCATATCCGTGGGACGCCCTGTATATGTGTGTATATTCAACTGCAGCTTGATACGAACCATTTAACTTGTTGTTGCTAACTTAATCATTGTCAACCGTACAATCTTTCACGAGACCGTTTTCTCAGTTTCGTCTCGATGTCTCCGGCCGACCGTCTCTTTCACCCGCGCAGGCGACACGGTCATTTATCTCACTCTAACCGCTAAGTCGAATTGTTTGTGAAAGCGATGAGGCAAATAAAATGCTGTTTGCTTGAACTATTGGATGGCAAGGCTTCCTATATTGTTATATTTCTTTTACCAAGATATGATATGACCGGAAGATGAAGCGTGGGACGGCATAGAAACGATTTCGGAAAGCCAGAAAATGTTCTAAATTGATTGATTTTCTTGGAAATAAATGCTGATTTCACCGGAGATAGACTTTTATTATTTATTTGTTTATTTTATTGGGTCAGTCTAACCACCAAACATTTTTAAAATATACTGAAAACCAACACGGTTGTGCGTAAAGAAAGGAAAGCATGTATTATATACGAACTGTAGGCCTACCATGAGTTCTGTCTGGCTCTGTCTCTGGTTCTGGTTTGAGTCTGTGTGAGTGGTCACCAGTGCATTTTACTGTGTGTGTGACGTTTTGACGAAGGATTTATTTATTCTACACTCACACAGGCTCAAAACCAGAGCTAGTGACAGAGCCAGACAGAGCTAATGGTAGGCCTACTGTACACGACAGTAAATAAAACTAAACTAACCTAGACTCGGAAAACAAAGAAAAAAAAAACAAAAGTGGAAGTCACATCTGTAGGCAGGTATACGAAAAACGATTGCCTATACCCGTACGCTTCCATAAGATTTTTAGTAGTTGAAGCTCTTCTATATTCTAAATGTCAGCTTCTCAACAGTAGGTCTATCACAAGCTCTGTCTGGCTCTGTCTCTGGCTCTGGTTTTGAGTCTGTGTGCGTGCTCACCGGTGTATTATACTGTGTGTATGACGTTACGACGTAGGATTTATTTAATCAACACTCACACAGGCTCAAAACCAGAGGTAGAGGCAGAGCCAGACAGAGCTTGTGGTAGACCTACAGATTTATACATCAATGTATTTATTACCGGTGTTATTGTACCGGTATTTCACCTTCATACGTCACCCTTACAAAGTGGCATCTACATTAATTAAAATAATCGTTTGTTATATGGCAATGTTTGGTTCTAAATTGTAAGCGACAAAACTGTGTACATTTAATGAAAATTACGGCCATTATATGGCACCTTCCTTTATATAGGTATCCTTATGTTACGTTATGCCACCTGCTAAATGATGTTTTCTTTCACCGTTTGAATACTGTCGTATTTCATATTACATACACCCCTACTTTTTAATTACCAAAAAAAAAAAAAACCGATATTGGCTGCCGATACTGAACACATCCACGAAAAAAAAAATTTTTTTTTGAGAAAAAAAAAAACTTTTTAAATAACCACAATTTTTAGTCAAATATTGAGAAATGATTCAACAAGCAAAAATCATTTCATTCATAAACGCTAAATACCAAGCGGAACCGAACAGCGTAATTTTTTTTCTCTCTAGTACTACGTAACTAATAGGTCCATAATTTTATGCAGGATTTCTGAAAATTTTAACATTTAATAACTTTGTCATTTTATCGAAACTAAAAATTCTAATTGCACATTCATAATGTTCTATCCCTACTACATTACCCTATTTTTTTTTCTGGTAATTAAAAAATAGTGGTGTATATTGTTTACGTAGGCCACAAGCTTTGTCTGGTTCTGTTTCTGGCTCTGGTTTTGAGTATGTGAGTGCTCACCAGTGTATTATACTGTGTGTCCCTGTGTGTGTCGCATGCTCAAAACCAGACCTAGAGACAGAACCAGACAGAGCTTGTGGTAGGCTTGCTGTACCGATTTCATATCCGTTGCATATATCAAATGGATGATATTTATAATAATTGTTTTGCTAAGACAATGTTAATTAATAATTATAATATTTAACTCCACATTGATAGAGAGTTATTTTACAACGCCTACCGTTTATTTTGGGTTACTGACAAAACAAACAGCGTCCAATTTTCCTTCGAAGTATTAGTAGTTAGCTATATCCCATAACTTTACAATTTATTGAAAAAAATACCTTATCTTATTCCTTTAAACGAGAAAATCTTGTATATATTTAAGATCTCGGAAATTGCGCCCACGATTTTCACAAATTTTTGTATACAGGGGTTTTCGGGGGCGATAAATCGATCTAGCTAGGTTTTATTTTAAGAAAATGATTATTTCACTCCGAGTTCAATAATTAAACATAAACTGAATATGTGACTGCTCCTGCCATCTATTGACGATTGTGAGCAACTAAGTGCAAGCATATCCAGCAGGTGGCGTTGTTCGGTAAGAATAAATCAATAAAGATAATGATTTCTAAAAAAAAAAAATTACGAAAAAAATTCCGATTACCAACTGCTAGTAACTAAACTAAATCGAGACGACTGGAGAGAAGGAAGGGAGGCCTTTGCCCTGCAGTGAGACACCAGATGCTCATAATAATAATAACTTAACTAAACTTTAACTAAAATCATTAAAAAGCATCGAGATATAAGTACTACGTACTAGAGAAGACAGTGTAAATTCCTACTTTGTCCCGTTCAACTGCGGCGATCACGCCGCAAATCACTCAGTCGCCTCAGTCGCTCTCTCTCGAAAACGCGTAAGTGCCGTGATTTACATGGCGCTTAAGACCTTTTTGCCGAGAACGAATTACGAAGAATAGGACAATTCAGTTATTTGACGTAGCTTCTCTAGTACGTAGTACTTATATCTCGATGTTAAAAAGCTATTTATTTTTTATTATCATTTTACAAGTGCTATTTTAACATTAAGTATAAAGTATACAGGAGTGAGCTCTTGATGTAAGGTGCAGAAGGTGCCCGCATATTGTTTGCGTGATAAACAATGTAGGGTAAGTCTCAAAGGAAATACCACGTTTTTTGGAGAGGTATGTAGCAGACTATGGATAAATACTCTGATATACTATAGTCACACGTACGAACATTAGCAGGCGCAGAAAACTTTAATAAAAGCATCTGCTTCTATTAACGCAGAACGCAGTTGACCCATAGTCACCCCAGGCACCGGTGGAATGACGAAGTCAAGAAAGACCTTTTTTTTAAGTAACTAGCTGATGGAACAAGCATATGACCCACCTGATGTTAGGTGGTAACCATCGCCTATAACAAAGCAATGCCTCGTAAGTCACGCACATCAGAAACGTGCTCTACGATGCACTGTTCTGCGTCCATCAACTGAAGGCATACAGATATTCAGCCTCACGTGCCAGTAATTACACCGGCACCCACACCCTTCAAACCGAAACACAGCAATGCTGCTTCACGGCAGAAATAAGCATGGTGGTAGTACTTCCCCGGACGAGCCACACACAAAGAGCTCTACTCCTACAAGACCTGCGGGAACTCAGAGCCAGCAACCACGTAGAAGTGAGTCTGGATAGACTCTGCGGACTCTGGTGTCTGAATCTGGCCAAGATCCACTTCGAAGCGTTGCGCCACATCAGTAAATAAGTAATATGAACGTCTGGCAGTTATATTCCATTGTGCTTCCACGGTTTTTTCATGCAAACGGGCTTACGGCCCACCTGGTGGTAAGTGGCCACCGTTGCCCATAGACACCAACAACACCAAGGGTGCTGTCGTTGCGTTGCCTATCTCGAAGTGTTAGGGTTATGAATATTAGGTATCTGTAAAATATTTTTATTAATTCTTATTAATTTTAGTGTTTGTTTGAATTTTATATTAATAAATGTAATCATTACACTTCCTGCGGAAGTGTCTTGGTTTTAACCATCCTAAAAACCAAGAGGGCAACAATGGCTCGTAAGGTGGGTAGGTAGGGATAGTTGGACTGGGTCGTCAAGCGTCATCGCCATTCGAGTACTAGCTTTCGATCTGAGTGGCTGTGTGGTTTAATACACTAATTTTATGTAAAAGTGAAGTACTAAAGAGAGTACTAGTGACTGTGACATTGGTGTTTTGGACATTATTATCGGACCATCCCTTAAATAAGGTTTGCGGTTGGCGGTAAGTAATGGAATAAAAATAAAGAATTTGGCCGCAAGTACTTAGGTTCGTAGCTTCTTAGAGCACTGCTAGAACTCTACATGCTATTATAACTCTTCGTGACCAACTGCTTTCACACGTGTGGAGGCTTCTCTGAATAGTTTCTACAGTGTTAAAGCCTTAATTCTCAAATAATGTGACCTACTGCCATCGTATAGTGTTAAAAGGAGGGTAGGAAAACATCGTGAGGAAACCAGCATGTCGTAGAACCTAAAAAGTTCGAAAATATGTGTCAAGTGCACGAAAGGAGCCTCGTTGAGGCGCACTTAAAATCCTTTCACCACACTTGGTTCGAAAGAATCAGTGACACGATAAGAAGAGAGGAGGGTAGTTCAATATATTTCTTTAATAAAAAAACGCATAAAAATATATTCACCGACAATATCTCACTTGGTTTGAGTACCAAGGTTAGCTCCGTGATTTCGCATAAGGTTACGTTAATTTTGTTTATTACGTCCGCTATTTGCTCCTCGTTGCTTCTGGTAAACAAGGCCTTTAGGTAGAGAATGATGGAGCATTATCTGTTCGTTGACAGATTAACAAATTAAGGAGATGTTACGCAAGAATAAACTGTGGTAGTTGACGGCACATTACTGCTTAAGGGGGTACGATTTCCATACAAATTTAATTTACACAACTATGGGCGAATAAAGTATTAATGTACACTGAAATAGCTGTAATAGGCTTTTACAGTGGTCCTTATTACCGGCCAGTTATATAAAGTTGGAGTGTCAGCCGTTGGTAGTGGTAGTCGGGGCTTCAGAAAAAAATGACGAAAAAATTACTTTTTTGGTTTTTTATTAATATTTCTGTTATCCTAAAGTTTTCTCCAACTTTATATAACTGGCTGGCAATAAAGACCACTGTAAAATTCTATTACAGCTATTTCAGTGTACATTTATACTTTGTTTGCCCATAGTTGTGTAAATTCAGTTTGTATCGGAATCGAACAACCTTAACTACTCATTTGTGTGTTGTATACAATTTAATACGTAGTGCATACCTTCATAAGGAAAAACGTGAGTAAGCGTTGGTACTTGTTTGGGCATAGTACAGCTTGAGTTTATATCTCATCATCATCATCATCAGCCTGAAGAAGTCCATTGCTGGACATAGGCTCCTCCTACACATTTCCAGGAAGAACGCTTCTGAGCTCTTTTCATGCACCGAATGCCCACGATCTTAACAATTTTTAAAAAATAATTTGTGTGTGTTGTGTCTATGTAAAATTGATATTTTTGTATAAATATGTGTGATTTTACAAATATTTATTTCAAATCTTTTGTAGTACTTTCCTACACTCTGAATTTTTTTTTAGTGATTGCTTAGCGACTGCTGCTGCCAAATCAATGGATGTTGTGTGTATTATTTAAAATTCTGTAACAAATCAGAATAATGCCAAAACTGTTTTTGTAAAAAAAAATTGCTTTGGTGGAAAATAAACACGTCACTGTCTGTCGTATTTTGCTCGCTACAAAATAGATAAAAACTTTCTTTCTTCATTTCCCTTATGCGAGTAAACCGTTTTCTCGGAATATAAAATAGCGTCGGCAAGTGGCCCCGTCAGATAAGGATATTCAAAGTGTAGGCTTACGCAAGTATATGAGCGCAATTCGTCCAAGATTCCGTGTTTTATGTCTCCCCCCTCTCCTCTCCTGCCCGTCTCCACTCTCAAATTAATCAGGCTTGGACAATAATATTACGGCCCAGAAATTGTAGGAATGACCGTAAAAGTTAAATTGCCGGTTAAATCTTCCCTCATTTTGAAAACTATCTGTAGACCTACCAAACGCTCTGTCTGGTTTTGGTTTTGAGTCTGTGTGAGTGCTCTCCAGTGTATTATACTGTGTGTGTGACGTTTGGACGTAGAATTTATTTAGTCAACACTCACACAGAGCCAGAGACAGAAGCAGACAGCTTGTGGTAGACCTACTGTTGTCCGTGGCATCAGCTGTATTGCTATGATCATTATATTAATTCTTAAACATTTATTCACCATGTTTTTAACATGTTCGTCCTTCATAGGTCAAACCTAGGTCGATAGCAAATGATTTAGTTAGTTTTTTATAAATTGATTCATTCTTTATTACCTCTAAAGTTATATTTTCTAAAATAGGCATAAGATAGTAATCAAGTATCGCCAAAATATTTATCTGATCTAATGAAAAAGGATTCAAAGATTTGAAAAATGTATTTATTCTCTTATAAATGTCGAGATTCATAGTTTATTTGTTAAAATAAATCTACAAAATACAACAATCCGCCATGATAGCTTAAACACCGGTCAGAGCGAATTACGTCACGGTGCAGTAAACGTCATTCTGATTTAGTACAAAAGTACCAATGTTTATTGTTGATATACTGTGCCGTGACGTAATAACAGACGCCATGACACAAGCGAGCGTTTTGGCGTGAAATGTTAAAAGAGATTTTGAAAATTAGTCGTCATGCCTATTTCAACGTAAAACGAGCTTTTTAGCGGCAGAGTTTTGATGATTATACACTTCTAAAGAGATGATTATATAGTGAAATCAAAAGATTTCAACTGGATAATAGAACTCATTAGTCAGACATTTAAACACTTTAAGACTTGGAGAACTTCGTTCGCACTTCAGTAATCAATAAAACTTCCTCCGCTGCATTTAACTTTGTAATGCTAAGAGCCAAGAGCTGCGGTCTGTGGCTAGCACGTCTTGCGATCGTAAGTGTAGGTTCAATTCAGACCAGGCACCAATATTAACTTGACCAATAATAACTAATGAATCAAATTTTCTATTCTCTCAAAATGTTTTGTTACTTTTCAACTTCTTTTTTATTGATCTGAAGGGTAAGGGTGTCGGTGAAATTACTAGCACGTGAGGCTGACCTTCAGTATGCCTGAAGTTGATGGACGCAGCGCAGTGCATTGTAGGGCACGTATGTAACGCGCGTGACCTGCAAGGCAATGCTTTGTCTATATATCTGTTTCAACAGCTATAAAAAATATTTTATTCTTAAGTATGTAATCAAATGCAAAGTCAAATTAAAACGACACCCTTTGCCATGGTAAATAAGCCCGCAGACTGTTGATACATTACTTCTGTAGGCCTACCATGAGCTCTGCCTGGCTCTGTCTCTGGTTCTGGTTTTGAGTCTGTGTGAGTGTTGACTAAATAAATCCTACGCCAAACCGTCACACATACGTAAAATGCACTCACACAGACTCAAAACCAGAGCCAGAAACATAGCCAGATAGAGCTCATGGTAGGCCTACTGTTAACCATAACCTTCAAATCGGAACACAGAAATACGATCATCAATAATCTACTGAACAGGTGGGCCCTTTTTCTGGTGACAACTCTTTCCCGAAGAGGATGATATCCCCTCCATAACAATATAAAAGATGATGAGTTATAAAAGGAGTAAGAATCTCAATTGCTCCGGGCTTCAAATCTATTGTGACATCCCAGTCTTCAGCTCTTGGGCTATAACTTAAGTTGACACGTCAAGACGTCTCCTCCCCTTTCCACCCCTTAACGGGAGGGGTAACTATTACTCAGCCCTTAATTACGCCTTGCCCCGCAAACTCAAACATCGACAATGACTCGAATGTGAACCAAATTGTTTAACTAACCGGGTATCCTCAGGAGTAAAGGAATATGCTTTGCTTAAAGCTCACTTTAAGCTCACTCAAAATTAAGCACAACCTTAGTTCTCCTTCTTATCGTGTCACTGATTCTTCGAACCAAGTGTGGTGAAAGGATATTAAGTGCGCCTCAAGCTCCTTATAAGGAAAATAACAACCTAAGTTAAAAGGAATTCAATCAAATCAAGGATAACTTTTCAAACTAAATGGGAGGTTTAGGTAAGCCAGCTCTAACTTTAAAAACATAAATACAAGAATTTACAATGTAACGATATGATAAACATTATATCAGTTTCAGTTTAATGAGATCTAGACTTTATTTTTTTTACAAACAGAGTCAAAGTCGCAAGCTGACTAGTATTTAAAAAAAAGTAGAGCAACCAAAGGTGCTGGCTGCATTACCACATTGAAGGGCATTTGTTTTCTTCCACTGTTTCTCTCCGTCGTTTGATTACGCACGTAGCTATGGGAAATGTAATAGCTCGTCGGCAAATCTTGTATTTACAAATGAGGGTGTAACCTCACACTAACGCCCTCTTAGACAACAGTAGGCCTACCACAAGCTCTGTCTGGCTCTGTCTCTGGCTCTGGTTTTGAGTCTGAGTGAGAGTTGACTAAATAAATCCTACGTCGAAACGTCACTCACACACAGTATTATTGGTATTAGTAGTATTGGTGAGCACTCACACAGACTCAAAACCAGAGCCAAAGACAGAGCCAGACAGGTCTTGTGGTAGGCCTACAGTCTAGAGGTGAACGCAATTACAGTGTAACAAGACATTAGAGGGGTCGGGACCTCTTAGAAAAACTCTGAGGATTCCTACATGCATGATATGAAACGAAATAAAAACGTTTTATTACAGCTTTACCTAGAACTTATTACAGACCGTAATAATAAGAGTAGCTGACGTTTCGGACAAATTTTGCTGGGACACATTGTCCCAAATGACACTTTTGATTTTAATATTATTTTTACTGACGTTTCGGACACCATTCATAATACGTAAGCACTTATTAATTTCTTCTTTATAATCTTCTACTTATCATGTCACTGGTTCTTTCAACAACGTTTTCCAAGTGTGGTGAAAGGATTTTAGGTGCGCCTCAAAGAGGTTCATATCGTGATTGCGAGGAACAACAGATTTTTTATCAATGTTGAAAGCATCATCATTATTCTTCCTTTGCACATTTCTTTCAATAAATTTTCTAATAAAATATTTTAAAATGGCCCACAGACCTTGAATTTGGGCTAAAGCAAACGGAACCATTTTTTTCATATTATGTCAGCTGATCATAAAAATCCTACTAGTGATAGACATTCTGTATTCCCATAATTTTATCAGAACCATCATAAAAGGCACTCTACTGTAAACGTATGCTCAAGAGAACCCTTTCGGGTACCTCATTCGAGAGGTCAACCTCATATTGGAGGTCAGTATTTTATCCTTTGACCCTCGAGCTACCAAATATGCGGTTCAAATAACCATCTTAGTACAAAGTTGTTTTCCGTTCTGTGTAAGTGACTCTTAATTATACCCCTTGGAAATGAACTCCTTGGTTTTAATAAAATTGGAATTTGGGGAGGTTCGTAATGGTGACTCTTTGAATGACAGCAAATAATCCAGTCAATTTAGACATAAAAACAGTGGTCGAATAACAATAATTCCCACAGAGCCTAATATTGACTTCACCATTACAAATAAAACTTTTAAAATCCGCATCGATCAGTGTGCAACAAAAGTTATTCGGGGTCAAAGGTCAAAACTTTTTTTTTTTAGTTTTTGTAGAAAGATTTTTTAGAGTTGTGGTAGAAAGATTTTTTACATAAATTGTCTTGATAATTTTTTTCCTAACAGTTATCCTTCCTGATATATCGCGATTCGAACTATTCGAACTTGATTTTATATATTAAGTTCTTGAATTAAAAGTCAAGTTCAAATAGTTTCAAAAGTGTATTTTAGGTCAATACATCGTAATAAATAGACTCGACTTTCATTGTATTGTGACCCATTCAATTAGTTTATTTTAATGAAGCCTTAAAATAACCTGGAATAGAATAATAACATTATGAAGTTGGGAATAAAGTAACAATAGGTCAAATACCTGAGGTCGTCTGAACGAAGTTTCAACAACACTCGATGAGGTTTCAATATATAAAGGTAAAGTTTCTTTTTTTTTTTTTTTTTTTTAATTTGTTTACACACTTATAATATTATAAATAATGTATCCTAATAAGATTACGATCTAGCCATAATGTAGGCTATTGAACAATTTTATGCTGACTTAAATTTCTACATTGTTATTCTAAGAATGTGTCCATAAGCACGTTTCATATTGTCTCTATTCACTTAAGGGGAAACACTTTGTTCGTGTGTTCTTAAAACGTAGCACTAGTTTACACTTACACTACAGTTCACTATTGTATATACACTGCACTAACTCAAAAGGTTTTTTCCTTTTGAGCCTTCTCACTAGGTCCGTGTTGTCAAGGAGCTGGATTGCCTCGACATTCACATGGTGAAGAAGGCTTTGTTCATGAGCTTCTGCGTGTTTTTTTATCACTTTATCGATAAAGGTAAAGTAACTTAAAACTTTGTTAAATGAGGAGTTATTGGATTAGGGGCTGAATAATAGTCTGATAAAAATCCTGCATATCAATATGTATTTTATAAAGGTTACGTGGACTAGCTTGTCCGTCTATCCTTTCGTTGAGACTTTCAACTTACATAATTTAATATATCTAGCCCCGAACTAAGCAGAGCTTGTACGATGGAAACCAAGTAGCTGACATAATATTATAAATAGGTTTTCAGAGAACAAACATCAACGTTCACCACACAAGTATTTGTTCTCGGTGGGCATCGAACCTACGGCGCAGGAGGCAGGGCTTCTACCAGCTGAGTTATATAAATCAAGGGGGTCAAACATCAAAATACAAAAGTCACATAATAATAAAAAAAGGAATTTATTCTATTCTATAAAAAAATACTTTGGAACAATAAAGAATAAAAAGAGCTTCAGTATAGTGCCCATCAACATAAAATAAATAATTTGAATACTTCATGATGGTTAACTTTTAAACCAAATCCTCGAATCAAAACATTCATATTGTGTTCTTCCATAGGGAGAAAGGTTAAAAAACATTGCTACTTAAAAAAGTTTACACCAAGTTACCAGAAAAAGGTACATTTACAAGTTATTCGATTTAATAAGCTGTCTGTAAGGCATAATAACCGTACCACGGGCAAAGTTTGCGTTCATAAAGTTTCAAAAACTCCGCTACTTAGCGAAGGAATATTAAAAATATTCAACGCAATATTGAGGCTCAGTCACAGTGAAAACATGCTTTTACTTATCCTTGTAACTTGAAACCTGCCGAGGCTCAAGATCAGTTTACCTATGAAAAAGCCATTTATTTTTATCATCTCAGGTTATTTCTTCTAAGCGAAATAACGCATAATCATAAGGCTTTTGGAAAATGATTGAATCACTTTTTTTTCGAACAAAATCCGCAGCTGTTAATATACTATGTTAATATTTCAATTTCTAAAATGCAGCCAATAACTTGTGCATATTTTTAAAACAGTAAATTAAACAACATATAAACAAAAATTCTTGTATACCATATACATAGATGTTGACTACACAACTTAACTCACAAGCACTAAGCTGGTCAGATTAAAAAGTTACAGATTTCTAACAGCCTGCTTACAGTGTAAATGCGTTCTAATATTGAGTTATAATCCTTAGAAAACTTTGGGCAATGCGGTTCAAATTAAAAGACATTTATTTACAACTCTTTCATTTTGAACATTTTTAAAGTACGTAAAGTTAGTAGGTACGTTAATATACAGCGTGTCCCAGAAAGTAATGTCAAGCGAAAATCTAGAGATATAGAACTCCCCTTGGGGTACCCGTCTGTATCACCCCTCATGTCACCCCCATGTATGTACAGCGATTTCATATAGTTTTCAAGTTATGATTTTTTTTCAGAATTTTAGAAAATTTTCGACTTGAACAATTTAAAAAATTCTTAAAAAAAAGTAGAAATATTTCTTGTGATTTTTTTGCTACTGAATTTTGATGAGTTGTTATTTTAATTTAGTTGTTTTGGGTTACATTGCACGGAGTACGCGGCAACAACGTTAAAAACAACGCCCATGTGTTGACCTACATCAAGTAAAGCTAGAACATTAATAGTGATTATTTGTTCTAAGAAATAGCCCTGCAGAGCGTGTTGCCACGCAGTGTACATGATGTTTAGTTTTATCCATTTACAGAGTACACCCCCAGGACTTCTTACTAATTGGGTAATGCTCAGAATACTAGCTGTTTTGGCAGAATGCCAGATACTGATAAGAAAAAACCTGCTAACTGAGTTATAAATGAAACCCAAGATTTGAAAAAAAATCGGCTAGGGAAATAGTAAGCTAAGATAGAATCTTTACTTGTAGATAGTAATAAATAAATAACTTTTAGATAGTACTTTACACAAACTTGCTGACTTTTTCTATTCAAGATAATTTAAGGCTAGGTCAGTCATTCCAAAAGTTACAGTAAGTCCCTTTTTTCTCTTTTTTGTATCTCGGGATTCTTTAATATTATCTGCTTAAAAAATTCTCGATTAATTTCTGTAATAGCTTTCAGAAAGTTTGCAAACATTTTTTTTTAATGTTCAATGAAATGGAAGTTTTTTTTAATTATAAGATCGTGTAATTAATAATTGCAATCTCAAAACTCCTAAAAATCTGTCCAAAAATATTTAAGCTGGTTGACCAAATTTGGAATTTGGTGGATTTTGAATTTAGAATCTGGTATAGCATTTTTAGAATTTCATAATAATATTGCGTCCACAATAGTATTGTGACGCCTTGCTGACGTAACTATACGTAAGCGTGTAGGCGGCGAAGTTTTTCGCCGAACATTGTCAAGTCAGAAAGTAAACTATAGCAGGCATCATAAATACAGATGCAATTTGTATGACCTACTATCTCAGGACTGCTTGTTTTTTTAATTCCCCTTGCTAATCTCCAATGAACCGTGCCCCACATACCTTTGAATGATGCCATGGTGTTGCGCGGCGGTCGTGTGTTCAGTTTTCATTTATTCCCTATCAAAATCCTGGAGGCTCATCAATCCGGCGCAGCACAGTCGCCCACCAATGCGTTTACCTGTAACAATTTGTCATTAAAATACCTTGCAAAGTAGAATAGTTTTAGGTCCTTAGCCCGTAGCATTATCATGATAAAACAAGCAGCAAGGGGATATCGTGCAGTCGTGCTCTGCTCCGGGATTACATGATATAAAATAATGTTTAAAATCCCGTAAAGAGAGGCATGCGTGTAAAAGTTAGCCCAACACCGCCGTATTTAGCCATTTTGGAAACATGCAAAGATAATTTGTCTAATATAATTATTTAGTTTTCGTTTTCAATAATTTGTATGCTATTCACTGAGAAATCTCATTACCCTCCGTTTGTATTTACAATTACATACGTTTGTATACGTATCTGAGTATCATAGACAATTTCCCGCGAGAGCAAAAACGAGGAAACGGAAGCTGCATCTGACAGCTGTCAATCAAAGCATTTCATTACTCAAGATGGCGGACGGAATATAAAATTATTAGCATAATCTAATTGAGTTTGAATTGATGTCTGATATCTTTACTCACCATCTTTAGACAATTTATCACATACTATTTTAAATTGCATATTCTTATTGTGAACGTTTTGAATTAACCCTAAAAATGTATAGGGTGATTGGTAGACGAGTGCAAAGTCGTAAGGTGTAGCTAGTATAAACCATAGATTTATTTAAGCTGTTTTTATTTTATTCATGTTTTATTATATTTGCCGAAGAAATACATGTGCTTACATAGGTATTACCCGCACCTCCTAATCCACATTTGTATGAGTGTCACTCACTTTAGGCTGCACAGAGGTAACTATCAAGAAAAATGCTACACCAAAGGTCCGGCTTTTCTAACGTACGAGGTTCAACCCGTGATCGTAATTTGAAACTTTACAACTATAACTTTCAATGTAATATATCCAAATAAATGCTTTCCCAAGCTCATTTTCTTTGCCTAGTTTCCCCGAACCGAATAAAGTGCAGAAATAAAAATGTAGTGACAGTTTTCAGAAAGTTCTGCGCGTTTTCTTTTTCTTGCATTTTCTTGTAAATAGTCTTGGTATCGCGGCCTGTCCTATTCGAAGTGACGTCATTTCCTGTGGCGTGTTTTTGAATCGGGTGCCCTCACTGGTGATGGAGTTCAAGTGTTTTGGCGTTTAGTGGCCTATTTCGGAGCGGAGAGCTTTTTCTGATGGCACGAAGCAAATTACACTTTTGATGGGATGGAGATTGACCTGACGAAATAAAAAACAGTTGTTTTGGAAAACTTCATTCGGAAAGCAATCTTTAGCCCGTAAGGCTTTTTTATACAGCAAAATGAAATAGCGTTAGGTCAAATGCATGATTGGTACACTAAATGTTACATTTTATAACTTTTATAGTAATATCATAGTATTTATAGTGTTTTTGTTTACAGTTTGGTAGATTGTCATTACTTTTGTGTTCCAAATACTTTAGTGTTTGTTTTATAAAGCAAGGGGATATACCACTTGAACAGCTTCAACTATTCAATTGCATTTCAAAAAATAGACAGAGTCAGCCAAGAAGGTACCTACACTTGCTATTGCCCGCTGCTTCACTCGGAGACATAATTCAGTAGTTTCATGTAAAGTGTGATTGCACCGGTATCTTGAGAGCCGGAGAAAAAGGAACGAGATGAGCTAATAGACTTGATTTTAAACAGCTAATTTAACATAAGAGTTTTATAAAAGTAAAAGCTTAATGCAAGCCCGTCGTAAGTTATGTTAGTAATAAATCCCCATATTACGTAGAGAATAAAGTTATTGCTCATAACGTATAGGTATACCTAGGTACTAACTCCTCTTGTACTCCACTCGCTGGCAAGCCACAATACACGTACAAGTTAATATCCTATTAGTCCGGTATTACGAACACAGGCGCGTCTCGGGGGACCTACCATTGTCAAAATTAATCAATCCTATATCGAATGAAACCTTACAGGAAATACTTTCACAAGAT
The DNA here is from genome assembly GCA_947578465.1 of Thera obeliscata. Taxonomy (NCBI): domain Eukaryota; kingdom Metazoa; phylum Arthropoda; class Insecta; order Lepidoptera; family Geometridae; genus Thera; species Thera obeliscata. Next base: position 697,719 of record OX387916.1, read on the forward strand.
CTTTAGAAGTTTACATCAACTCTAACCACAAAAAAGTCTGAATTATAAGCCCTCTTTAATATCGAAAGATACGAAAATCAGTGTAGAACGAATAAAATCCTAAATTGTATTTTGTTTTGATGTGCCCAGCCGTAGCTTTCTTCAATTCAATTCAACTTCAGTTTTCTGATGATTCTTCGTTGAGCAGACTCGATTACCATAAAGTACGAGTACATGATTCATCATATAGTGAGTACGTATTTTGGTATCTATACATTAAAAACAGTAAACGAGATCATGGTAAGGCCCCTATAATCGGCTTAATATCCCGTATTCGGCTGATAGACGCTAACTGGATCGGCATTGTAGTCTGCTAACATAATCGAGAATTAAGCAACCCATGCTTGTATTTTTTCCTCTCATCGACCAGTTTTCCATGAAACCTCTTAGCTAAGAGTGGCTTTCCAAAAGATTTGAGAAACTGGGCAGTGAGCGATATAATTGAGTGGCTGATCTAAATATATAAAACTCTTACGTTACTGACTGGCTGACTGACAATCAACGCTCAGCCTAAACCGTAAGTCCTAGAAGCATGAAACTTAGAGGGTATGTTTATTTTATAGCATAGGGGTGCACTTAGAAAGGAAATTGGAAAATGATTTACCTAAGCGGAGAAAAAGAGGAAAAACTTTTAAAATAATAATCAACGGGGCGTAACAGCAAAGGGGCGAGCGAAGCCGCGGGCGTCCGCTAGTAAGAAATAAAACAATCGTATTGGAAGATTTCTTGCTTATCGCTCAGATACCCCTGCACACTGTACGCTTCTATAATAAACTTCCGGAAAATGCAACTAAGCTTTCTATTCGGAAGTTTAAAGCCTATGTTAAGAATAATTTAATAAAGAAAGCGTACTATACCTACTCTAGATAGCTATATGAATGATAAAACTGCGTGGCCCGATGTCCCGGTCACTCTACCCATAGGAAGCTAACATGTCAATTTGCAATGTCTGTACCTACTATTTCGTATCTTATTTTTATATAAGCTGTGTAGATACTATAGTATAACATTGAAGCGTAGCGTGTGCTGTCTTTGAAACTTTTGCTTTTGTATTATTGCATTGCATACGTCTGACTAAGTGAAGTGGCACCACACTGGAACTTCACTGCTATTATTTTAGACTATTTTTGATTTGTAAAAGGATCATATAAAAAAACGGTAGAAACCGAGACGTAGTTTGTTGCCTGTTCTTCTACGCTTGGTCGCGTGGAACTGGCACCTAGACTCACCTAGCTTTAAGACGTTTCAAAGTGATTCTTGCATCGTACTGAATAAAAAAATATTGACTTTGACTTTGACTTTGACAAGTCCACATGTTACATAGCACATTATCTGGCTATTAGAATTAGTAAGTTGAAATGGCAATGGGCAGGTCATATTACTCGAAGAACCGACACCCGTTGGGGATTAAAGGTTCTCGAATGGCGACCACGAACCGGAAGGAAAAACGTAGGGCGCCCACCCACCAGATGGATCGACATTGTTAAGACCGCAGGAAGTTGGTGGATGGAAAGAGCTCAGAATCGTTATTCCTGGAAATGCGTATGAGGCCTTCTTTATGAGCAGAGAACTTCTTCGAGCTGATGATGATGACATAACTTGAGTGGTCGACGCAGACCGAAGCTGTGTAAAAGACATAATTATCTGATCATAATCAGATATTTATGTGGTTCTGCATTAGAGATCCATTTTGTAGGACATGAAAGCACTCTTCCCATTAAAATAGCATGAAATAACAAAATAAAACGCAAATTTTTATGTCCGCCAAGTCAGGTAAAACTAACATTAGGAAAAGCTTAATCTTTAACTAGTACTAGACCTCCATCAGCCATCGTTTGAACAAAAACATTTTGTGCGAACTAAGGGATTCACCAGAATAAAAACTTTTACCAATACTTTTTATCTCACATATTTTTGTCTATTTTTGTAGGGTATCTGCCACTATACCTGCGCACATTTAAGGCCTGCGCACACCTAGTTTGCTGGCGGTAGCGATCAGTAAAACGCTGTCAAATTTGACAGCCATATTTGGCAGCGTTTCACTGATCGCTATCGCCAGCGACCTAGGTGTGCGCAGGCCTTAAGTAGGAATTTACTAATTATAGAAAATGTTTAAAGTTAGGTACTTTAAACATTTTCTATAATTATTTTTTTTTTTTTAAATAGTTACGCTCGGTTTGAGCATTATATTGACAGCTCTCTTTGATACATACCTACCTGTAGGTACTGGCCAAATACATGCAGCCGGCAAAATTTGTATAAAAATCCATTAAGGCCTGCGACAACGCGATCAGTGAAACGCTGTCAAATTTGACAGCCATATTTGACAGCGTTTCATTGATCGCGATCGCCAGCGGCCTAGGTGTGCGCAGGCCTTTATGGCCCGAATACACCTAGTTCGCTGGCGGTAGCGATCAGTGAAACGCTGTCAAATATCGCTGTCAGATTTGAGATTTGACAGCGTTTCACTGATCGCTACCGCCAGCGAACTAGGTGTGCGCAGGCCTTTAGTGCTGCTGTGTCAGCTGTCAGAAAAATTACATAGCAAACTCGTTGTATAATTTAATATCTTTTACTCCAAAATATCACAACCAAGGAGGTAACTTATCAAAGGTTTTATTTAAATTTCGAACTGGCTTGCATAATGTGATGCTCTTTATCAATAAAAAAAACAAATGAACACTTCGCCTGAACAAAATTGTGTTGTTCGTTGTTTGTCGTAATTGTATTGGAAAATAAATTCAAGTAGGTTACAACTTAGTTTTAGTGATGGGCAAACCTACTCCATTAAAAAGATCCTCCCCAGATTTTATAGCTTCCCGTAAAATGATCCCTGACGCGGTACAAACCATCCACAATAAGATGCCGGCTTACTTTGTTGTTAGGTTATGCCAGCCTTCAGAATCTATCGTCTTTGAGCTAGGTTTTGCTTCCAACTTTTCCTATTTTTCCTAACGGGCTCTTAGATGACCTAGATATCTTTGGCCTGCCCTAAGCCACGGGTCAAGGCTTTAGCTCAGCCATCACTGATTACTTCTTGTCAGTGAGGACGGTTATTTAAGAAACTACATACCATATCACAATAGCAAGAGTGGGTGTCAAGAAGAAATTTATCTTCATGAAAAAAGTATTAATATTTAATACGTATTTACGTATTAAAAAGAAGATAGCTACTTTTTAAATTAACGCGATCGTTATGCATAACTATAATTGGAATTATTTCAGTCTGCCCGCGACCACGGCTGTTGTAACACGATAAAAACGTCAGGAAATAATAAATAATAAATATTTATCGCGATAAATACCCGTTTCTTCCTATTATAATTAAAGATATACCTACTATATTGCACATCAAAAACCTTGAGTACCAGTATCAAAACACTTTGTTGTTGCAATGTAATCCTGTAATCCTTGTAAGTCAACTCAATAAATACCAATTGATTTTTGCCGAGAATGGCCGAGACAAGGAACTGTTGGCCTACCACAAGCTCTATCTGGCTCTGTCGCTGGCTCTGGTTTTGTGGTCTAAATAAATCCAACGCCGAAACGTCACTCACACAGTATAATACACTAGTGAGCACTCACAGACTCAAAACCAGAGCCAGATAGAGCTTGTGGTGGCCTACTGAGCAATCCATGCTTCATTGTTGCGGTGGTATCACCAACAAACACTTTCAATCTAAATTGCCATTTTTATTCCCATAGTAGGTACTATCAGTGGCAAAAGTGGATGAACATTTCTAGTTTGTAAATTCGAACATTTTTTCAACCAGCCCTTTCTGAGTTTTACTTGATTAATTTGAACATTCGTAATGCCTACGTGTCTCTTTCTTTTGTATGGAGAAATAATGAGACAACAACAACACGTTAACGATGAAACCGAGTCTGATCAAGTACTGTTCAATTTGGTCAGTTTTTAACTTTATTTGAAGTTCTTTAAGTCTTAATTTTCGGCAAACTGAACTGCCATTAAATTCCTTTGCTTAATGCGTAGAAAAAAAATGATATTCTACAACTGCCAATCCACTTTTGTCGCTGACTACGCCTCCAGTCCAGGACAGCTCGGCTCGGCACGTGTATCAAGACAAATACGTATAACAAACATGACTCTCCACGAGGCACGAGGCTACTTAACCTGTTTCCTTGACTTTGTTTATTTCGTATATTATGAGTAAAGCCTTGCGCTGCGCAATGAAATATTGCTGTCATATTTAAGGGGGTACGTTTTCCATACAAACTTAATTTACACAACTATGGGCGAATAAAGTATTAATGTACACTGAAATAGCTGTAATAGGCTTTTACAGTGGTTGTTATTACCGGCCAGTTATATAAAGTTGGAGTCACATCCGTTGGTCGTGGCAGTCGGGGCTTCAGAAAAATAACTAACAGACTTTTACGTCTATTTTGAAACAGTGATGTACAAAATTGACTCTATGCTAAAAGCTAGTACCCGTTAGAAAGAATGACGAAAAAATTACTTTTTTGGTTTTTATTAATTTATTTATTTATTTATTTATTGGAAAACCAACAGCAAGAAATAACTAGTTACATACATAGTATAGAAACGAGAGAGCCAATTAAAGGTTTTCACGGATACAAAACATATTAAAAACAAAAACTGTGAACGCCGTAAGTCGACATTAACATCAAAGAGCTTAGATAATACATAATACAGTGCATGCATATACGCTTTACTCGTTACCAAAGAACTCCCCGTTCAGCCGCTGCCTGGCTGAACCGACACTCGTACAAAATAGGTCAAAATCATGATGTTTGCTCAGCTTATTGTAATTCGCGCTTGCTCGCCACATAAATGTGTTCTGTCTATAGTTGGTGCCAACTACAGGAACATGAATAGAGGGATTATATCTTTTAGGTTTAGAAGGGACATATAATTTGATTTTATTTAATAAATCAGGACAATTTATATCATTAGAGGTAATTTTTAATAAGAAACATAGATCAGCGATTTCACGCCGCTTAGCTAAAGGAAGAAAATGAAATTTTTTACACAAATTAAGGTAATCAGAGGAGCTATAGGGAATGCTTAAACGAAAACAAAGATATTTGATAAATTTAATTTGGATGCGCTCGATTCTATGTATGTATTTCTCATAGCGAGGATTCCAGATTTGAGACGCATATTCAAGGATGCTTCTTACGAAGGTACAGTAGAGAATCTTGAAAGTTTTAGCACGATGGAAGTTAGTTGCACTCCTCATGACAAAACCCAGGGCTTTGGACGCCTTAGAAACGATGGATTCAACATGATCATTAAACTGAAGCTTTGAATCGTGTAGCACACCGAGGTCTCTAACTACGCTGCATTTAAGTAAAGTATGGTTTTTAAGCAAATAACTAGACTGAAGTTCTAATTTCTTACGTGTAAAGGTGACAACGGAGCACTTGGATGGATTTAAATCTAATTTATTAGTAGTACAGTAAGAGTCTAATCTCGATAGATCATCTTGTAGGTGTGATGAGTCCACTTGGGTATTAATAATTTTAAAGATCTTCATGTCATCAGCGAAACATAGTAAGTGACTATTTTGAAAACAGCTAGAGATGTCATTGATAAAAATTAGGAAAAGCAGAGGCCCTAAGAGGGAACCCTGCGGTACACCACTAGGAATAGAAACCCAGCTAGATATGTAGTTATTGATGACGATAGCTTGGGACCGATTATCAATATAAGAAGAAAACCATCGAAGCAAGTCACCTCTAATTCCGATGAGGTGCAGTTTCGACAAGAGCAACCTGTGGTCAATCCTATCAAAGGCCTTGCTGTAGTCGGTGTAGACTACATCGACTTGGTGGCCATTATCCATTGCTTCAGTCAGGAAGTCATTGAAGAGGACAAGATTTGACATTAATATTTCTGTTATCCTACAGTTTTCTCCAACTTTATATAACTGGCCGGCAATAAAGACCACTGTAAAATTCTATTACAGCTATTTCAGTGTACATTTATACTTTGTTTGCCCATAGTTGTGTAAATTCAGTTTGTATCGGAATCGAACCACCTTAACAGCTTTTCGCTGACCGCCACCGCAAAATGCTCAGCTGTGCGCTAGGCTTAACGACGCACAGATATTTACAAAATATTTTGCAAAACCAAGCATAAAATTATCTTAGTTTTGGCTTTGATTAGTTAAGCGTTATTATTAGCTGTGTGAGATGTACTTCTATCAATTTATCTAACCATACGTTTCTCCACTGCTAACAAGGAAGGCTATACAGGGTGGTTTTTTGAGAAGGGCGGTGATAACCAAGTCCGAAACCACGAGAGTTACGGAAAAGTCGTGAAAGGAGTCATGTCCTCGATTTATAAGAAAACCATAATGTTTAGCCTCACGTGCCAGTAATTTCAACGGCACCCGCAACCTTCGAACCGAAACAATGCTTTACGACAGAAATAGACACTTCCTCGGACGAGACCTTCACAAAGAGCTCTACTACTAAAACTATTAATTTAAATAAGTAAGTATTCTGTGATCATGAAAACTTACTCCCATTAGTTTTTAAGAGGCACTGACTTATGCTGCCTTCTTACGGTGCGTGGTTCTGCAGATCATCACGCACAGCCGACGACGACGCACGGCAACGCACACAGAAAGGGCTCCTGTGTTACCGCGCACCTCGGCGCACGAGACCGTTCCCATGGTGTGTCGTGCGGGCTGATCCTCCGTGCGCGATATCACACACCGGTGGGAAAGTATATCCTCACGATTTTAATGCCTAATAGGCATTAAAACCGTGAGGATATACTTTTATATGCTTATATCGGATGCGGCGTGGTATTGTTTCGCGATTGAGCACATAAATCAGTTTTATTGTCGCGGATATCGGTTCTGCTTGTTTGTGCACGCGCGCCTTTACACAGTTATTCCATTTTTTTTAATAAATAATACAAACGGGCGTGTATCATAAATAAATTAAAGTTATCTGGTTATATGCGAATAACAACCATGAACTGGAGGACAAAGCTTGACAAATGCTATTATAACATCAAAGACTATTTAGAATAATTCTAACAAATGAAATGACAATTTGACATTTTGTGTAAGTACGTAAGTAAATAAAAACTTGACATTTCCTCTAATTAATCCAACTTTGACATGATATTTGCATAAAATTTTTACATCAACAACTAGACAATAACCGGCACAATAACTACCTACCAAGATAAGGTACATCAAAATCCTAAATACATTATAATTTAATCGTATGTACCTACTTACCTTAAGAGGGAATCACACCTGCGACTCTCCATACAAACGTAGTCCCCTATTTCCTCCCTGGATAATGCCTCTAGAATAACCATTAGATCTGCTTTATACGTGCTCGTATTTTTCCTTTTTTCCAGAAACTTATTGATAATGAAAATATCACCTCCAATTAATATTTCATATAAATCATATGAGGGTCATAGTTTCTTTATCAATAAGCTTCTGGAAAAAAGGAAAACATACGAGCACGTATATAGCAGACCTGGATTTTATGAGAAAAAATGGTTACTCTAGAGGCATTATCCAGGGAGGAAATAGGGGACTACGTTTGTATGGAGAGTCGCAGGTGTGATGCCCTCTTAAAACTTCGGCCTGCCTCCATGTTTGCTATACCCTATGCAGGGTCCATGTGATACCTACTTACACCTAAAACCTATGTATGTACAAACTTAACCATGTGTGAAGCAATAAATGTATTGAGTATTGAATATTAAGCGTGGGACGCCTCCCACTCGATAGACCAACGATATCCTGTGGGATTATCAACGTTCTTAATAATAAAGCGTGTATTCACAAAAATATTGACAACAATTTCGGCTTATTTTTCTCCGAAGGACATATTACTATTTCCTTTGGTATTTTATTTTTTTGCATATTTTTTGGCTAATACATTGTAAGCACCCAAACACAGACAGAGAGTTCGTAAGTTGAAGTGGCAATGGGCAGGCCATATAGCTCGAAGAACCGACAACCGTTGGGGAATAAAGGTTCTCGAATGGCAACCACGAACCGGAAGACAAAGCCCATCCACCAGATGGACCGACGACATTGTTAAGATCGCGGGAAGTCGATGGATGGAAAGGGCTCAGAATCGTTCTTCTTGGAAACGTGTAAGGGAGGCCTATGTCCAGCAGTGGACTTCTTCAGGCTGATGATGATGATGATGACCCAAACACATAACAAAAATCTAAGTATGTCCATAACATAAAATATATTCGTCATCAGAAGAGCTCGATCATTTGCAGCACAAAAGCTGCTTCCAACTGAACTGTGAAGCCGGTGAAGTAAAAAATCATACAACTAACTGTAAAGGATCATTTGCAGCTACTACACTACCTGCTGTACTAATGTCGAAAGTTCCCAATAATGGCCGAAGTCGATCGGACCTATATTTATTGTCCAACTGTTTCTCTGATTGCTTTAGTTTGAGCTCTGACATTCGTGGAGATTTCCAGCAATCGCAGGCTGCTGGCATGTGATCGGAAAACGCCTGACAAGGTAGACCCAAGCCACAAGCTTTTCTAGCCTCGGTAGTGTGCCCTCTAGATTTTACCTTTTCTGATTTGGGCAACTAATTTTTTTACTCCTTTAATATCTTTGTGCAATAAGCAGTGTTTAACCAAAGTACATCGGTTACACAGACTCACCTATTTATCGTCAGCTAAGAACATTAAATTCACCCCAGATGCTTTGTGAACTTGACCCATTTAGACGACGGAGCCTATCCCGCTCTAACTACGTGGACCAGAAAGAGATGTGGTATATTTTAATGTCTTGTTCGGTTGTGATTTCGAGGCGAGAAGTGGTTATGGGATTTTCTTACCAATGATATTGTAACTGTTTTGCTTCGTTCTTATCGGACTTACCAACTGACCTTGCAACTCAGTTCGTGTTTTGTAAAATTCGGGTGTTCGTTTAGTTTTGTTGGTCCTCTGAGCACAATTTTTATGATGAGGAATGATCGCTTATAAAGTTTACAGAAATTAAGCCTAAACCCGAATTTCTATGTCAACTGCATTATTTATGACGCGACGGTAACAAAGCCTACGCACGACAAACTTAAGATTAAAAATCTAAACTCTAAGGTATAGCGCCAAATATCGATCTCGGAACTCAGTTGGTAGTAGCTCTGCCGCCACACAAATGTTTGCCTACCAAGCCAAACATTTATTTTGTGTGATGAAGATAGATGTTTGTTAGATAGCTGGGTGTTCATTATCAGCCCGAAGAATTCCAATATGTCACACTTCACAATGTGTTATTTGATTTAGTTTTAATTTTGTTTGTCGCGTGAAATTACCTTCGTAGGCGTGTCGCGCTGTCAAAAGTTCAAAACAATAATTTATACAAATATTATTTCCAAACCAAGGTGTTTCAAACTTCACTCATTACTCAAAGAATAAGAACTTTAGGCTTCTTCGCAAAACAATCATAAAATAACTCACACAACCCTCATGCCAAAGTTATCCAGTAATAAGAATAACTTGACTTATCGAAAAAGGCCACTTCTAATTTGATCAGCTTTTAATCTATACTATGATAATACTATACAATATTACAAAGTATTTCAAAGTTTAATTGTCTGCATTATGAAGGCTACTCTTTTGTAATATTGTAAGAAATCGCTCTCTGTTTTGGAATTTTGCTAATACTATGCTATATAATTAGTCTAGTCTTCTTTGGTAAATAATATCCTCAGAATTGCAGAGCTGTATAAAACTCGTACATTTTCAGTTCACTTTACGGAAAGCTACGAGAATAAAATCGGAGCGTCTCAAGTCAATGCCCATGACGAATCGTTTCCTTTACGTGGTGTTTTTCCGAGGGTTAGGCGTACAACGCCTCGAATCAAGCGCCTTGCTTCCCTTAAATATGGGTACTGTTATTTTACGGCCGTAATGTTTCATATTGATGTTGAAGAAGCTTTTAGCCCACTGCTGGGTATAGGCCTCCCTTAGTTGGACCTTACGTCTTGGACCTTTGTTCGTCTTCGGATTTCGGAGTTCGAAACTCGATTTATAAGTTTTGTAGAAGTTTGTTCCATGGTAGCAAACTGCACAATCGGCAATCAGCCCGACATTTGTTTAATAATAATCTGTTATTCAAATTATTTTTTATTTATAATTATATCGTGTTAGTTATTTTATTATTCAGCGTATTAGGTATAAGATATAAATGAGCTGTAAGAAATAAATATAAAATAAATAATAATAAATTAAATACGATCGTTAACTATATTTATAAAAGAAAGTCGTGTTAGTTACACTATTTATAACTCAAGAACGGCGGAACCGATTTGGCAGAAAATTAGTGGGGAGGTAGCTTAGAACCGGGAGAAGGACATAGGATACATTTTATCCCGAAAAAGCAACGGGAACGGGGTGTTACGGGAACGGGCGAGCGAAGCCGCGGGCGGCCACTAGTTGTTTATAAAATCAATTACCTAATATAACCAAAACATTATAAGCCTCGTCGAAGTTTGTTTTCCCAGATATTATAGCTATAAATATTTTTAGTTAATAATGGGGCAACATAATCCAAAGCTTCCAAGGCTCTAATTAGCTCGTCAATATAAATGTATGCTTCCAAGAATTACACAGAATTTGATTTGTTGAAAATCATATTTCAACTGAGTGCTCTCCCAAATAACGCATTTATTTGTTCGACATTGCCATTAAGGCATAGACAACCAGCGATGTGCTTCTTGTTACCTTTGACCTTTTAAAAGACAAATAGACACTGAACTTAATTAACGAATAGGTGTCTTCTTGACCATCCTGCTCCATCATCGGTTACATCGTCGCTTACCATCAGGTGAGATTGTAGACAAATAACAGTCTATATCATTTAAGAGGAGATGGTGGGAGGAGGCTCGAGAGAGAGATAAGTGGAAGTCTTTGGGCTAACCAAAGTCTCAACCAAAGTCTGCTGGGCAAAGAGTCTTTGACCTTTGCCCAGCAGAGGGACAAAATAGGATAAAAAAAACATGTAAAAACAAAAAAAATGGAATTAAACTGTTTTTTTTTTGCTTAACTGTGTGGAATCCGATATAGTTAAAATAAATAAATAAATATTGTGACAATCCACACAACACTATCTAGCCCCAAATTAAGCAGAGCTTGTGTTATGGGAACCAGATAGCTGATATAATACTTGCACATATTTTTTATTTATTTTGTGTTTTTGTGCATTTTTGGGTTTTGTAAACACATACATAGAATACAATACAACACGCAGACAGAGAACAAACATCTATGTTCACCACACAAATATTTGTTCTCGGTTGGGATCGAACCCACGACCTACAGCGCAAAATTTCAGTTGCAATATTTGATAAATAAGTTCCGTGGTTTTATATATTTCAAAGATATTATTAACAAGAAGATCATTGTCTTCCCCCTTCTCTGACCTTAACTCATTGTGATAATCAAAACCCATCACTAATTTATTGCTTTGTTAACTAACAATATTATTGCTAATGTATTTTCTATATTAAAATTGGTACAAAAATTTGACAAGCTCGTGGCTTTAGTGCTTGGGCGCGGTATATAAATCTTAAATAAAAAATTCCACCCAAATTTTTATTATTATTTTTCCATTATGAACGATATGATAAATAGGATATGTACTTAATGTTTATTACTTAATTAGTCTGTGATTATAGGCCTGCGCACATTTAAAGGCCTGCGCACACCTAGGTCGCTGGCGATGGCAATCAGTGAAACGCTGTCATATTTGACAGCGTTTAACTGATCGCCATCGCCAGCAACCTAGGTGTGCGCAGACCTTAAGTGATAGCAATGGCGATGAGTGAAACGCTATCAAATATCTCTGCCATATTTGACAGCGCTTCACTGATCAACACCGCAGAACGCTGAGATATGCGCAAGGCTTAAAACAACTTTGGATATGAACGAACAGATATAAACCTGTTTATCATAGAGAAAAAATCTCCCACAAAGATTTTTACCCTACTGAAGGGTAAAATCCTTAAGCATAGTATTTTCTTAACTTTCACGGTTATAACATAATTATCTTCTTCTTGAAGTGACTAGTTCTTCGTAACCGGTGTGGTGAAAGGGTTTTAAGTGCGCCTCAAAGAGCTTCCTTTTGTGCACTTTAACACAATTTTGTTCCCGAACTTATTTATTAAATTATTATAAAAAACAAGTTAAAATTCAAAATATCTTTATTCAGTAGTACCTCAATCACTTTTAATCCTGAATAAATATCTGCGTAATAGGTTTTAAGAATTCTTCTATAAGAATAGTAAGGTTTATTTAATCTGAAACGTCAACCGGTTAAATACAACTTAAAAGGAAATATGTAAAAGTTTTCTTCATATAAATCACCTAAGATAACTGTAGGCCGACCAAAACAAATGAAACTCGAACCTTAACGACAATATTAAACGAAGTTTGTAATAAAACACTTTGGTCCCATCATCTCTATACCCAACTTTCTCAATGAAGATGTCAAGCAAAAACATCCAATAAGAAAAAGCTTCAAAAACAAACACCGTAAAAGCTTAAGAAAAATACTCGTCCACTTCTCAGATGCTCTCAGAAACTTAGAAACTTTATAAAGACTTACCCGTTGAGTTAGAAAAGTATAAAATGCAGTCGGGGATTTTCGACAAGTACTTGAGATGACAGCAGTGGTAGCGTGTAGTTAGATCGCGATGTAGCGGCGGCATGCGCCGGCCCGGCGGCCGTTGGCACACTGGGGACGAGGGGCGCTGACTCGACCGCCTTCGAGCGCGTAGGCGTTCGTCTGACGAGCCGGGCCGAGCGCGACCCGCCTGCCGTCACCCTCCGCCCCCCACAACCCCCCACAACCCCCTGTCGCACCTTCAGCTGGGCGCTTATTAAAAACCCTAGGATTTTCGCCTTTTCGGGGGAAAATAATCTGATGTGCTACGTCTTTCATTTTCTTAAGAAATTCAGTATCGTTGTCCTGGCTTGTGGAAGCGTTCAACGCTTCTAGGTTTCAAGCTCGCATTGGTTTTGTTGATTTTAATAATTTAAATGATTCAGTTCAAAGATTCTGTAGGTAGTAATTTGCCAAGTTTGGTCACAATAACATACAGTACAGTAACCGAGTAGATTTATAGATATTCTGCAATTTGAATAGAATGCGCGTCTGTCCACAAACATAAGATAAGGTCGCGTTGGCGAGATAACGGTGACCGTAATTTCATAAGGTATACTTTGATATTTTAGTATTTGCCTCTTTAAATTTTTGGCTTGGAAGTCCTAGTATTGCTATTTTTAAATGACCGTAAGCAGGCTAAGGATCAAATTTTCTGGTTTCATGTTTTAAGCCACATTTAATCGTCAGACGATAAACTGCATTTAGTTCATTCGAAAAAAACTTATGAAAAGCAAGGTTTTGGCACCAATCCAATCTATTATTTTCTATTCTAATAACAACTAGTAACTTTAAGCACATACGCACGATCGCTGTTAAAGCGGCTGCATTCTAGCGGTGGTTGTTTTGAGAAACTCTTAGACCGAGCAGAATTCTTGAGATTCCACCGAGTCTAGTAATTCCAAACATACTGTTCAAATTTCAAAACAAAGGTCAAATGACTACTAAATTGTATTCGACCATCAGATTTCAGAACTCTGTGTATTATGTTTTTTCAACAAGCAAAGTAAATTACATAGTTAGAGTTTGAATATTTTTTTAGGTATGGTACTAAAAAGATCTTCTTTCTTTTTTGTTATTCAACTAGCGTCAGTGGAACAGTCATATGGCTCACCTGATGCTAAGTGGTAACCATCGCTTATCAAAGCATTGTTTCGTAGGTCATGCACATTAAGAAAGTGTTCTACGATGCATTGCCCTGTGTCCATCAACTTGAGTTATACCGACGTTAGCCTGAACATGCCAAGAATTTCACTCTTCAAACCGAAGCACAGCAACGCTGTTTGGTGTGTTGGCTACGTGTGTTTTTTTAGTGTATGATTAACAAATACGATAGAAAGTAAGTAATTTGAGTGACAGTATCTGAAGCTTTGATATTTTGCTACTCTTTATAGGCATGGGCCTCCCATATACATTTTCACGAAAAACGATTCTTTGTTTTTTCTATTGACTTCTCGTGGATAGAAAAAGGTCAGAACCCTGAAATCAACGTCCTTGGTCCACAGTTCTAACAAGATCTACCACATCCAGAGTAAACGACTTCGCGTCCAAACACCGTGACTACGTAACTCGTCACGTAACGGTAATTATCGTAGTCACGTTATGGACAGTTATGCCGCGTCATTGGTCATTTTTCACGGTATTATGTGTCGAAAGAATATGATTTATACCCTAAATATCAGCTTTCAATCAACATTCATGATAAAATGGACCATCGTTCATCATTGAATACTATTGAAGATCGTTTTTAACATTATATGGACGTGCCTCTGGCTACGCCTCATAAATATCCGAAGCGATAAGCATAGGCTTGAAGAGAGTCAGTACAATGGGTGGCAGTTTCATGATTTGAGGCATAGATCACCCATCCAAATGGTGATAATGCAGGAAGTTGCATATCTTGGCCATCAAACAGAAGGCCACTCTTACTTAAAATGATTGGTATTAGGTAATTGACACGAATTAAAGAAAACCTCTTGTTAATCTTACATTTTACACACATAAAGAGTGCAACGAACTGCAATAACGAATAACAAAAACAGTCTGAAAAGCCGTCACAACAGAGTAGTACTACGCTCGTAGCAGGTCTACGCCCACGCGTAGCCGTCGTAGATCCTCGTAGCACCACCGCTACGAAATAGGACGCGACTAATTCGTGCGAAAACGTTTTCATAATATCGATTATTACTGTTTTATTACGATAGGTTTCACAATTGTCTTTTTCGATACTTATACAAGTTGTACATACATATAATACTTCTGAAAACTAACTAAAACATGACCAAGTTTAACGACCACCAAGAACTAACAAAAAAAATAATAATGAATAATGTTTTAATATGAAATTTATTGACGTGATAACGTCTTATAAATCGATGGAGCCGGCTGCACGAACGAAAAAACATGACTCATGCGTCGTTACGTCGTTTCGTCGTTCCATTTACCTGAGCCCGAGCCCGGGTCGGGTAATGGGTAAGGGTAAATGAGGGTAAGGGTAAGGGTTTGGTCGGGTTCCGGGTCCGGATCCGAGAGTTCGAGTCCGAGTTCGAATTCGAGTCCGAGTCCGAGTCCAATTCCGAGTCCGAGTCCGCGAGTCCGCGAGTCCGATGTCAATACAAAATGTACTTATTATTATAAAACAACGTCTTTTATTACAAATAAATGTAACTTGATCGATTCAATTGTGATTTCCATTTACCTCCTTATCTATATTATATCCATACAAAATATCTATCAAACAAATATTAATTAAAATTCTTTTGAAAAATGCAACCATTCCATCAGTATTTTCTTATGACGTTATCACGTTCAACTATCGTCAGTAAACCGACTTTACAGACAACCGATTTTTATAAATAAATCAGGAATTGATGGAAGAGAACCACATCTACAGCCTCATATTTTTCCTATCACTTTCTTTATAATACATCTTTACTGTAAAACCACGAGTATTATTTATTACACGTAGTACCTGTACCACCGAATCCTACTTAAAATAATGGTTTTTATGCATGATGTCAACAAGGGTCCGTGTCCTGAGATGACTGTGTCCGGTGCTCTCTCCCCAGCCTTCGTTCCCGGTGTCCTCCTGTAGATGACTGATATGACGTCACGTGTCCGGCAGGTGATATTACTGATAAAACCTGATAAAATGTCCTGGTTACTCCACACATCGGAAATTTTATGTCAATTCGCAATACTATCTTTGTAATTTAGTTTTATACAACGTGTAGGTACATTATTATTACATTGAAGCGTAGGGCGTGCTGTCTTTGTAAATTTGATTTTATCATCACCTATAAATAAAATCGGATAGAAACATAGTAGTGTTGTAGCCCTGAAAAGGGCCAATGAACGACTCAGTTGGTAA
Source organism: Thera obeliscata (assembly GCA_947578465.1). Classification (NCBI taxonomy): domain Eukaryota; kingdom Metazoa; phylum Arthropoda; class Insecta; order Lepidoptera; family Geometridae; genus Thera; species Thera obeliscata. Next base: position 713,790 of record OX387916.1, read on the forward strand.
CGCGGTGACTATAACCACAGATAAGATAATAATATACTAGTATCACACACATCATATCACAGATCACATGAAAAAAGGAATTTGTTAAGAAAACACTTATCACAGTGAAATAAGATTCAAAATCAAGATAAAATTGTTGCCACCTACTCAAAGTAAGTTCTCAGTAAAGGTTTTACCTTAACTCGAGTTGCATGGCCTACCACAAGCTCTGTTTGTCTCTGTCTCTGGCTCTAGTTTTGAGTCTGTGTGAGTGCTCACCAGTGTGTTATACTGTGTGTGTGACGTTTCGACGTAGGATAAATTTAGTCAACACTCACACAGACTCAAAACCAGAGCCAGAGACAGAGCCAGATAGAGCTTGTGGTAGGCCTACTGGTTGTACTCCTGGCATCCAATCTAGTTCAATCGATCGATATATTTACCTATTCAAGGAGCTAAAGCTCAGACTTGCTACATCATATAATATGATCAATGCTGTACACATCTTATAAATTTCACCTATTTATGATCAATTTCTTTATTAAAAAGAAGGCAAGTCTTTTTCCCCATGTAACATTATTTAGATATAACAACCAGCAATATTTTTTTGTTCCTTTTTATATTTGTATTTCCGTGTTTAAGCAAGGTATTCCTTCCTGCTTAATAGCGCAAGCTAAAGCAGGAAGGCGTGTTGTACTGCTTTTCACGCACTATTCCTGCGGCTAGCTCTCGCTCTACATCCCATCTCAAACAAAATCAGCGTTATTCAAACATCTTTGGAGAGTTGATTCCAAATAACCAAATTATACGTAATTCCAAGTGTATCGTTGGCACCAGTCTAATCGTGCAACGAACTTAAAACTGTTTTGTGTACCATTATTTAGTCTCGTGAGCGCTGGCGTAAAATAAAGGATTCATTTAATTATTTTAAGCCTTGCACATTTCAGCGTTTTGCGATGGCGATCAGTCTGTCAAATATGACAACAATATTTGATCACCATCACCAACGCCTAGATGTGCGCAGACCATTAATCCATTTGATATCAGGCAAATAGCCGTTCAATATTAGAATATTTGTCCTCACTATGGTAGACTATGCAGATACTAAACTACTAGTTGTAGAGACTTGATGAGGGTATTATTTTATAGGCATATGGGTGTACATAATAAAAAAAATCCTACGCAGGCTACGCGGGCGAAATGGTATGGGAAAGCCTTCACGCAAATAGAAATCGCGCGAGATTCCACAAAAAATACATTTTCTTCCACTTATTATTATTTCCTCCTTCCTAAAAACTGCTGCTAAGAAGGCAGATTAAAAGCTCGTGAAGATGCTATCGAATCTCAAACTAAACTTTGACCTTTTGTAGATAGATTTGTGGGAGAAGGCAATGATATAGGTTTTAAATTAAATTATTAAATACGGTCGAGAATATTACAGCGCTATCTAATCCCAATGTTAGGCAAATAAATTATAATGTCACAAACTTATTTGGAAGATCTAATATCGAAAACATAACAAATATCCAAAATACAAATACCTAGATTGGGATTGTTTTAATAAAATAAAGGTTCTAGCAATTTACAAAAACTACCTGCAGACCTTTGCAATACCTATAGATATCTCAAAGCTCATCGAGAACAAAATATGCCAAGCGTGATTTGTGAATAAAGCCTGCTTCTCAATATTCTTGACAAAGTGCGATTTCATGTCGTCAAATTTATTTCAACTCGAGTTAAGGTAAAACCTTTACTGAGAACTTACTTTGAGTAGGTGGCAACAATTTTATCTTGATTTTGAATCTTATTTCACTGTGATAAGTGTTTTCTTAACAAATTCCTTTTTTCATGTGATCTGTGATATGATGTGTGTGATACTAGTATATTATTATCTTATCTGTGGTTATAGTCACCGCGTTACCAACTGAGTCGTTCATTGGCCCTTTTCAGGGCTACAACACTACTATGTTTCTATCCGATTTTATTTATAGGTGATGATAAAATCAAATTTACAAAGACAGCACGCCCTACGCTTCAATGTAATAATAATGTACCTACACGTTGTATAAAACTAAATTACAAAGATAGTATTGCGAATTGACATAAAATTTCCGATGTGTGGAGTAACCAGGACATTTTATCAGGTTTTATCAGTAATATCACCTGCCGGACACGTGACGTCATATCAGTCATCTACAGGAGGACACCGGGAACGAAGGCTGGGGAGAGAGCACCGGACACAGTCATCTCAGGACACGGACCCTTGTTGACATCATGCATAAAAACCATTATTTTAAGTAGGATTCGGTGGTACAGGTACTACGTGTAATAAATAATACTCGTGGTTTTACAGTAAAGATGTATTATGAAGAAAGTGATAGGAAAAATATGAGGCTGTAGATGTGGTTCTCTTCCATCAATTCCTGATTTATTTATAAAAATCGGTTGTCTGTAAAGTCGGTTTACTGACGATAGTTGAACGTGATAAAGTCATAAGTCACCGGTGTGGGTGGACGCTTTAACTGTCGGTAGTAGGGCTCTTCTGCGGAAACCGCAGAAGATTATGGCAGTTAAAGCTATACGAGGTTATCGCACTGTATCGCATGGCGCTGCTTGCGTCATAGCAGGTACTTTGCCTTGGGAAAAAGAAGCTTCGGTGCTCGCCCAGGCCTACAACGATAAGGTAGAGAGACGTGCACAAGGAGAGTGTATGGCTCCTCTAGAGATCAGGCAAGCTACTGATCAGGCTCGCATAGTAGCTCTTCAGCAATGGTCAGAAGAGCTGGTGTCCGCTACATTTGGCCTATGGACCTTAGATGCTATAGGACCTAAATTAAAAGAATGGGTGCAAAGAGAGCACGGAGCTCTCACTTTTAGACTGGTGCAGGTACTGTCAGGACACGGCTGTTTTGGATCGTATCTGCACCGTATAGCAAGAAGAGAGGCGAGTCCTGCATGCCATCACTGCAGTGCGGCCGAGGACACGGCGCAGCACACGCTGCAAGAGTGTAGTGCTTGGGCATCGCAGCGTCAAGCACTCGAATTAGTCGTGGGACAGGATCTTTCGCTGTCTAGTGTGATCGAGGTCATGCTGGAAAACGACAGTGCCTGGCAATCTGTGGTCTCTTTTTGCGAGGATGTAGTGTCGCAGAAAGAGATGGCGGAGAGGATAAGGGAGCAAGATCCCCTTGCTGACCCGCAGCGTAAGAAGAGATCTGGCAGAAGGCGGCGGCAATTTCACCGTCTTTTACCGCTTGACGGAGACCAGCAGGGCATAGGTGCGAGGAGTCCTAGCCCTGCATTGCACAGGCCTCCGCTGCCGGGGGATGTCCTAAATATTCCAGGACAGCCCCCTGCCCCACAAAGGGTGGACCGAAGAGTTCGCTTAAGGCGAGCAGTCACCGACAGGGTCGCGGTCGAATCTGACCGGGAACCCGTAACCCTGTCAAGTGCAGATGCGTCGTCGAACGAATCGTCTCATGACGAATGGTTTGATGACGCGTTGGCACTAAGGTGAATTGACGGAATATCGATGGGTTTTTAGCCGGTATGCCACTAGTTAGGTGGTGAGCCCGACAGACCCCTCCGGCTCTCCTCAGGCCGGGGGACATGCGTAATGCATTTTCCCATCGAAAAAAAAAAAAAAAAAAAAAGGCCTACAGTGATGGCTAAATTATTTTCTGGAGATCGCCATTTTTGTAGGCCGTTCCCTTCTACAGAGAATCGATAAAACTTTTATGTTCAGGCTTTTATTACAAAAGAAAGGTTTTCTTGGAAAACAGATATTACAGCTTTTTGTTAATCACAATATTAGGTAAACGAAAATTGAAGTAACAAGGATGAATCACAATAAAACATAGTTAATGAAATATAATGTTTATGTGAGTAATATAACATGATTAAAAACATTCTAAAAGCTTCAAGACTCTTTGATTTCAAAAAGCTGCTTTTTGGTAGAATGAGGCATGATGTGGTTTGGCTTACCCAGAGACAAGCTTTTCACAACGAGCACTATTATTATGTTTAGTTGAACAGTTAAAATCTTAACTGTTGGTATTGCCTAATAAATAATAATTAATAACAGCAAATAATAAATAAATAAAAACATCTTAAATGCGGACAATCCACACAACACTATCTATCCCCAAACTAAGCAGAGCTTGTACTATGGGAGCCAGGTAGCTGATATAATTCTTAAATACTTTTTTTTTGTAAATACATACATAGAATACTATATAACACCCAGACAGAGAACAAACATCTGTGTTCACCACACAAATATTTGTTCTCGGTGGGGATCGAACCCACGCCCTCCAGCGCAGAAGGCAGAGCTACTACCAACTGAGCTGTGAAGGCAGTCAAATATCTGCCATGAACACATTGAACTCGCCTTAGGCCCTTGGTACAAACTAACGTGTCGATTTCGAGTACTCGTTGAGTGTAAACTGAGCTTAAAGACTATCTATGAAAGAAAGTAATCCATTAGACCGAGGTTTGTATCTGTAATCTTAATGTGCCGTCCTGTGACGGCACATTAAGATTACAGATCCCATAGCTCCTATAGCTTATACAGATCCTATAGCTTGGTCTCTTACTCTGACGCTGTCGTCAGAGTAAGAGACCAAGCTATAGGCCCTTGCTTGTAAATAGATATCACAGAACACAATATACTCGAGAAATACTCCGAGCCCATACAAAAAAAGAAAAGACCGCTAATCCTTAGTTCATGGGTTACAAAACTGATGGCTTAATATATTTTACCATAAATAGCGCTTATTTATTTCTTTTCACTGCAAAATACTACTTTTTCCGTGTTTGAACCAGGCTCCTTGCCTTGATATTAGTGAGCTGAAGTCGAGATATTGAGCTTAAATCAATGGATGCAGGGCAAGGACGTTCCTGACGTGTGTGACATTCGAGGCAATGGTTTGTTATAGGCGACAGTTACCACTTAACATCAGTTGGGCTATATGCTGCTTCCATCAGCTATTTGTTTTTTTTAATGTCCTCACAGGGTTAAATGGCTCTGATCAACGGTTCTGGCAGAATAACAGCGCTGAGATGTCGCAGGTGGTGAAGCATTACGCTGAGCTAGAGCCGATTTGCTACAGTGGCACACATACACTGAACTCTTTCTGTTGTTTTTGTATGTTTTTTTCTATGTCATTTTTCTTTAGTACTTATGTTTTTGTAATATCGTCTTATCTTTACTTCTTATTTTAATAGTGTGTATTATGTGTGCTGAAGCAGTAAATAAATAAATGTCTATGTCTATATAAAAACTGACTAATACTTACTGAAGGCTTTCATACGCTATTCAATATAACGTATGGCTCTGCGTCAGGTTTCTTCAGCGACGTCTTCGACTGAGGACCTTTTGCTCTTATCTTTGAACTTAAGTACAATATCTGCAGCTTTTAATGCCATTAGTGGATTTACGTGGTGGCATCCCCCTGCTCGTTATTTGTAGTGTAAACCTTGCGGCTGAAACACGTATTGTAGTTCAAATATAATTTATAAAAGTCACCCTGCAGTTAAGCGAGAGTTGTGATCATTTTATAAATATTTTGTATTTTATTTATGTTTTATATTTTAGGGAGAGCGTGCACTTTTTTGAAGACGTTATTTTGTTGGTCTTTTTAAAATTAATAGTGATTAACTGGCGAATAATGTCATTTAAATTAACAAGACACAAGCTGCAAGCCATCATTTTTTATAATAAATCATTATCTAAATTTAAAGGTAAGCAAAAGCAAGAATTGCTCAGTACCTTGTCCAGCCACAGTTCTTTTTTCTATTTCATACGAGTTTGGGTAAAAATGTTAGTCCAAAAGCTTGTTTATCCACGCGCCAAAGGTCGCTCGTAGTTCGGCTCACAATGAACAACGACTCTATTGACAAAACTAACTCTCGCTATCTTTGATGTTAAGTAAACACTGGATCTTTGATCTCAAAAGTATTAGGTTTTATAGTCTAGTCGTTTTCGGTATTCTGAATTCTTACAAGCAAACCTAAATGTTTTAGCCTATATATCTGTCTGCTTTCAGTTAGAACGATTTTTTGCAGAACATTGAAACGTTAACTATGAACACTAAAACCAATACGAAAGTGCGACCACTAAACCGATTTAGATGAAATTTGTCACAGATAGCCTTCTGTGCTTATTTTTTAAGAAACCTTATTCTATTTGATCTATCAGTTATATTATAACTATACTTTTTTTAAGTATTTTAAATACTGTGGTTAGTTTGAGATTGATGATGCGTCTAAAGGCTGGTTTACACTTTGATTAGTGCGAGTGCAGGTGATTAGTGCAGGTGCTTAGTGACTAGGTGTGGACAGCGACTGATTAGTGCAAGTGATTAGTGGGCTGTGTAGTAAAGTGAATAGAAACGTGTTCTATTTTTTTGCGAGTGGACTGCGAGTAGCCATCCCGCGCGCCCTCCCTTCCCCCTCACTCGCAGCGTGCCTGCCACTGAACACGTCTGGACAGGAGTGTTTAGCGTTTAGTGTGTAGCGTCGGACGCTTGTTGTTGTAAAAATTGGTAAAGTGGACCGAAGACACTCGCAGTGAATTGGACACTACTCGCACTACACACTTGTACTCGTACTAAGGGCTTATTCCAAGAATTGACAAGCTTTTGGGTGTTAGCTTCACTTTTTACTTCGTGTTCGTGCTACCCTAGGCAAATTGACATGGTGATAAGACGCAAACATTTCGATGTTGGCCGCAATGAATCTAACACGAAGTCTTCTTTTTTAGCAAGTTGTCAACATGGATCGGGCATAGATTCCTCAAAATAAAGACCATAAAGATGACTGCTGGTTCAATTGACTGACAATTCACGATTGTTCAGTATGCCTACCATGAACTCTGTCTGGCTCTGGTTTTGAGTCTGTGTGAGTGCTCACCAGTGCATTATACTGTGTGTATGACGTTTTGAGCTAGGATTTATTTAGTCAACACTCACACAGACTCAAAACCAGAACCAGAGACAGAGCCTGACAGAGCTCATGGTAGGCCTACAGGAGAAGCATTTGAAGTTTTTTTCGTGCCAAATCGTAGGTAACTCTTGTTGTATTCGACTTTTTAAGATCTGGTTTACCAAAAATCCTTAGAATTCTGCGGGCTTTCAGCATAATATGAATTGAGACGCTATATACTCTATATATATGTTCTGTTCTGATATCCAGAACTACGGATCCCTAAAGACATTTACACTGATGTTATGTAATACTTCACTATCCAGCACCATCACCTCGCCGGCGCTTTTCACCACGGCGTGGTCGCCGCCATCACCGCTCACCAGCACGACGCCGCGCACGAGCAAACTCAGGAGACTTATTTATTAAAACCGATCTGGAGTATAGGGCGTATTTAAATTAAAACTCAAATAAAAAAAAAGAATTTATTCTGCAGTATTACTAAGATCACTTTGAAACGTCTTAAAGCTAAGTGAGTCTAGGTGCCAGTTCCACGCGACCAAGCCTAGAAGAACAGGCAACAAACTACGGCTTCGTTCCTACTTTTTTTGTATGATCTTTTTACAAAACACGCACACGCTACGCTTAGTAATAGTAAAGTACCTACACAGCATATAAAAATAAGATACGAAAATAGTAGGTAGGTACAGACATTGCAAATAATTCACATGTTGGCTTTTGATAACTAGATCTTCTTCGGGATCTGAACAATCAAAATCAAGGCCTAAGTTGAGAAGTACACAACAAGCCTGTATGATCTGTGCACATTTGTTTGGCTTGTAGTGCAAGACCCTATCCTTGCCCAACGCCAACTGTTTTTAACCAGCCAAAAGTGTTTTCTATTGTGACCAAGGCTTTCATATGCTTCTGGTTGTACATTCTTTCTGGGGAGTTGCAGTAACATTTAAGAATGGTGTCATGAGCCAAGGCCACTGTGGGTATCCAGAGTCACCTGAAATGATGTTGATAATTTTTATTACGAAGCTCAAACAAAAATAGGTATCTTCTATGTAAAAATCTAAAGTACTTAAATAGTTACCATATAGTTAGGATGTTTTCCTGAGGGACACCTTTGTACGTACCTACATAAGCAGTAATACCGGGTTGGTAATCTTAGGTGGTAGGTACACATTAATGAAAATAACATAACTCACCTTTAATTCAAAGCTCACGCGCTGCGAAGACTTTAGGTCGTTATGCTGTCGCAACTCTTCGCATAAGAACGCGAAGGCAACCTTGGACAAACGATACCGACGACAAAATATGGTCTCCGGAAGATCTTCGATAGGATTGAAAGCTTTCCGTAAACCAGCCCGCAGTTCCCGTAATTTACGAACCCGGTTTTTCTCGACCATCCGCATTGCAAAATAACATCTTGCAGACATTCTCAAAAGCAATTATTGACTTCAAAAATGCACAAATAAATGTTTGTTTACTAATTCATTTTGATTGATCGATCGTGAAGCTGTCAAATACATTCCGAAACTAAGAATAGCATTTTACACAAAAACCGTCAGAATCGTGAAGCTAACGAAAAGATTTAGTACGATTTTGGTGTTGACGATAGACTATCACCGGTGTTAGCAATAGTAAGTGAAGATACGTAGCAATATTATTTCTCGCAAAGCCCGTCAGAGGCGCTCATCGTTTTTCATACAAAATCGGGATTGTAAAGAGGTTAAAACCTCTTTACAAAACGCTAACACGACACCTTATGTCTTACACGACACCAAAAATGGTGTTGCAAAAGTCAGAATAGCCCCTCTAATCACCTGCACTTACACTAATCAAAGTGTTAACCAGCCTTAAGCGTGAAGCGTGAAACGTTGTCAAATGTGACAGCGTTTCACTGATTGCCACCGTAAAACGCTTAGAAAACTCAAATATGCAAGGCTTAAAATATTCGTCAACATTTATTTATAATTTTGAAAGAAAGAAAGAAAGAAAGAAAATACATTTATTTGACATAATAGGTACATAGGTGTAGACGTTCACAACATATAACACTATAGAACTATGCCAAATAGGCCCCGACTCAGCTTTTTGCTGCCTGACAAGGTATCATCTACCATGCCAAGCAGCGCTGGTTTTCAGGCGGAGCCCTTTGCGAAGAGGTGACGTCACATGAAAAATAAAAATAAAATAAAAAGGGAAGACTGTCAAAGGATAATATATAAATGAACTGTGTATTAAATTCTAATAAACAGATAATAAAATACATTAAAGCTACTTAAATGATACTTACAATATACAATCTATAATTATTATCCATCTCATGTTTCGACTGTTTCGAGGTGCAGTTATTGTCTGTGTTACGTGTGGTGTAGGTATCTGTGACGTGACGTCTATGCGCGCGCGCTTGCGCTGCATAGACAAAGTGAAACGAAAACAAACAAACATCGAATTAAATAAACACAAACCAAACAAGAAGAAAGAATTATTGAAATTGAAATTATTGTGAGAAAATATTGTGATTGATATAATAAGTGCTACCCGATATGGAAAACTATGTAAAGTATTTTAACAAAACACCATAGCTAAGGTGGTGGGATGTTGCATGCAGTGAAAGTGATATGTGTAATGAAAGTGCGCATTTTATGGTGAGTTGCTGCTGTTAGAGGCTAATTTGGGAGGAAAGGAGTAGTTTTTTATACTTAGTTCGGAACGCATTTAATGTTTTTAGGGCACGGACTGGTGGGGGCAAGTCATTCCAGCACCGAGACGCAGCAAACTTAAACGAACCACGGAACGTGACCAACTTATGCCTCGGCGTAATAAACACGTGAGTACAGTCTCTTTTACTGTAGCGAGAAAACTCTTGTACTCGCTGTAACTTCTGAAATAGATAGCACGGAATTTTATTGCTAACTATCCCAAACAGTAAAGTAGCCAGATGAAGTTTTCTTCGCGCTTTCATTTTCAGAAGGTTCGATGAATTTAGGAAGGGGGTCACATGTGCACGAGGTGGAATATGAAAACAAAAACGTGCGCATGCGTTTTGTACCCGCTGCACCAATTTTTCGGTCCTACCCAGCAAACAAGATCCATAAACTACATCGCAGTAGTTCAACTTGGATAGAACCAAGGACTCACAGAGTGTTATACGGATTTCCTCGCTCAGGTATGGGCGGATTTTATAAAGGGATCTTAATCTATAAAAACAGTTGCGCACACATTCCGCAATATGTCCCTCGAACCGGAGGTGCTTATCCAACGTTAGCCCAAGACTTCTTGCTTCAGAAACACACTCAACATCCACACCACCCACTTGAATGTTGAAATGAGTACTTGTTAACTTTTCAAGCCTAGCCCTTGTGCCTACCAGCATATATTTGGACTTCTTAGGGTTGAGCACAAGAGAATTGGTCTCCGACCAGCACAGCACTTGATTTAAATCATTATTAATCTTGTTTACAGCTTCAGAAACATCATGCGGCAAGAAAGAAAGGTACAATTGCACATCATCTGCGTAAAGGTGAAATTTACTGTGTGAGATGGAATGGATAATATCAGCACTGTACAGAATAAAAAGTATTGGACCAAGAATGGATCCTTGTGGCACTCCTCGTGGAACCGGTTGCAAGGAGGATCTGAGGATGCTTCCATTTGGCTGCCTAAGCTCCACACACTGCTTTCTCTGATCCAGGTAACTAGAGAACCAGTTTATAGAATGTGTGTCGAATCCATAGAAAGCTAGTTTTGAAAGAAGAAGAGGAACGCTGATAGAGTCGAAAGCACGTGAAAAATCAAGGAGCACTAGGATGCTACACATGCCCTGATCCTGAGCAGCTAACAGATTATCCACCACATCTAAGAGAGCAGTTGAGGTGCTATGTCCTCCACGGAAACCAGATTGTAGTTGAGGAAGAATGTGATGGTCCTCAAGATATTTGGTCAATTGAAGGCAAACCACTTTTTCCAATAACTTAGATATACATGGGAGTAGACTTATGGGCCTGAGGTCACTCAAAGTAGAGGGCTGGCAGTTTTTGGGAATTGGCTTGACAACAGCCACCTTCCAGGACTCGGGAAAAATGCCACTTGTAATAGAGTTATTAACTATAGCTGTAATAACAGATAAAGATTGAGGTAGAGTCATGAATACCATGTCCAAGGAGATGCCATCCATGCCTTGAGCATTTGACTTAAAGTTATGCAGGAGTTTAAAGACTGTGAACTCACTTACAGGATGCAGAGAAAAGCAGTCTTCGTCAGAGCTGTATCGATGATGTTCAAAGTACGAAAGCTGAGATATTGGAACAAGGCCGCTACCGGGGACATTGAGGAAGTGAGAGTTGACAAAGTCTGGATTATCAAACTGCGGGGGATATTTTGCTTATCGGTTAATATATTATTTTTTAAGTTTTTCCAAAGTTTCTTAGGATTATAAATATTATTGTTTATATTATGAGTAAAAAAGGCAGTTTTCTCACTCTCAATTGCCGCTACTACAATGTGTTTCATGTTTTTATAACAGTCCCTTAAGGCATCAGACTTGTGTGACTTGTACCTCGCGTGATAACTGTCACGAATCCTCATCATAGTCTTCACAGTGTCAGTTATCCACGGGTGAGGGGGGCCTTTAAATCTTCTGGTTTTAAGGGGGGCATGTAGGTCAAATAAGGTTGTAATTATAGACGTTAAGGCTAGCACCTGGTCGTTAACAGCACTTGATAGAAGACAGTGATCCCAGCAGATTGAGTTAAGATCTCTAGTAAATAAGTCAATAATAATGCTCTTAAGGGGTCTGTAGGTAACTAAGCGTGGGGTTGGTTTTTCTTTTTTAATGTTGAACTCAACAACTAGCATTGCATGGCGACCTAAGTCAGGAGTGTGCTTTATACTGATTTTCCTAAAAGGTGTGTTTGTACACACTAAATCTATTAGGGTTTGAGTATGATCATCATAGAAGTGAGTAGGCTCTGAGATTATCTGTTTAAGATCCAGACAATTTAAAAACTGCTCAAGTAATGGACGCTTGTTATTTTGAGGGTCAAGTAAGTCTATATTAAAATCTCCAACCAAGATGAGATTGTCACACTTCGGAAAGGAAGCAATCGTGTCAGTGAGAGCATCTAGGTATGCGACCGCATCTTGCCAGGGAGCCCGGTAGGCTGTGCCAACAATAACGGCCCTACCAACCACGCTTAGACGCAACCACATTTGCTCTACCGAAGGCACGACAGGATGAGGACAGACGCGCGCATAGATTCCCTTCCGTATGTAAAAACCAACTCCTCCACCACGTCCATCCTTAATGCTATTATGTCTTGGCAGATGAACAAAGCGATAGCCAGGAATGACTGGCGCCTTATCGCCCTGACCGTCTCTTAACCAGGTTTCATTGATCGCTAAAATGTCCGGGTTCAGCTCCATTAAATTTTATCTTAGGGAAGAGATAAGGCAACTTTCATAATAATATTTTTACCATAAACAATAAATAAGTGTATCATTCAGATTGAAGAAACATTTTTTAGCTAAACTAAAGTATATCACGCAAACTGTCTATTATGGGATTGAGAGTCGATAAGACTGATTTATTGATTATATCCTAAGGTCTATAACACCGCAGACCAAATAGCTCACATAATAGCCCATCAGAGAATTGAAGGCCATACGTTGCAGAAACCATCGATCACACAGTACCCGATGACGGAAAACATCTAAAACTGGGCCCATGTGGGCCCAGAACGGTAACATATTAATATGCTTTGTGAACACCATGTTATGTAGTTATTATACCCCTCATTCTCAGTACTACAGTACAGTAGCTTATCCTGTTGCTGCAGTACGCTGTAGTAGTCATCATCATTATCAGCCTGAAGAAGTCCACTGCTGGACATAGGCCTCCCCTACACATTTCCAGGAAGAACAATTCTGAGCCCACTCCATCGATCGACTTCTCGCGATCTTAACAAATGTCGTCTGTCTATCTGGTGGGTGGGCGCCCTACGTTTCGTCTTCTGGTTCGTGGTCGCCATTCGAGAACCTTTATTCCCCAACGGTTGTCAGTTCTTCGAGCTATATGACGCTGTAGTGGTAATGTTAACTAAAGCCTTGTTGACGTTTGAACAGCAAAGGTATTTGTAGCTTCACAGAACATTGAAGCATAAATTCATAGCTTACCGTTTGTAGAAGGCTTTACGTTTGATAAATCCTGGTTAGCAACAACAATATCAACAATTTTAAACACTGTAACGAAACAAAACCTCAGGTGAAGAGTTTCAACACAAATAATCGTAACGACCAGCCTTCGACCTTTCAGAGGGTCATTGTGGAGCCCTAAATTGTAGGCGGGTGCCGTGAGCCGAACAATAGGTAATGTATTCGATACTTGAATAGACCTGTGTACTCAGCACTAGTTCGTTACCAAAGACGTGACCTATGAGGCATTGCACAGCATCACACCAGCAATGCGAGCATTACTACTTTGCTGCAGAAATAAGAACGGTGGTATCACTTCCCGGACGAAATCTTAAGCGGCCTACTATAAGAAAATAAAATAATTACCTCAACACTGCTTATGATTATTTGCTGAAAAATTATATTCTTTTATGACACCCTCTCTAAGGTTTTTCGGAAATGTGTTTTCTGTATCCAGTTTTTTTTGTGGTTCTGCTAAAAACTGATGCCCGGATTGTTTTTGGCCATGTACTCGTAGGTAGGTGGTACTAAAGGTTGTCTCAGTATGAGTAAGTAGGGGCGTTATCCCGAAGTGGTGATTATAGTACAAACATAAAAAACATGGTGTAAGATTTAATAGCCTGTATTTTTCCCTGGCATATTGTTACATTTTAGGTGCCGAAAAGGTCAACTATATTTATAATAACTTTTTTCTTTTGAAAAATTTACACATTTTAAACTTCTTTTATCTCGATTTCTTATTTGCCTGAAGTTCTTCGAAATATTTTTTTTTCAGATCATTTTGACAGTGAGTTTTTTCCCTGGCATATTTGCTATGTTTCCATGCGTGCCGTGCAGCCCGGCAGGCTGCCTGGCAGGCTGCCTGGCGGGCTGCGTGGCATGCAGCCCGTCCCGGGCCAGCGAACATTCAAGCTGTTTACATGCTTGCCGTGCAGCCCGGCGAGCTGCCTGGCGAGCTGCGCGGCATGCAACCAGTGTTACCAGGTACACGGTAATTACCGTAGATGCACGGTATTTTTGGCTTAAACACGGTATACGGTAATGTTTCACTACCGTGTCATTTTCTACGGTATTTTTAATTATGAATTACCTTGACAGTCAATATGTAAATAATTACGAAGTAGGTATTCCCCGATCATCAAAATACGTCTAAATGTAAAAGTATGCCGATCGTAGCGACTTTTTTTAGCAACGTCCACTCGTCACGAAAGCGCGAGAGAGACTGACTGCCCACCAGTGTTGCCACGTGCCAAAGCAAAATATCTGGGGACAGACGGACAGATAGACAGACAGACAGTCAGACGGACAGACAGTGAAGTCTTAGTAACTATATTAACTATACTAATAGTATTATCAAAAGTGGATCTAAATGAATATTTTTTGCCTTTATTATGTTTAAAGATGTTCATCTTATCATAGACTAAATCAGATTCCAAAAATCTGTATAAAAGTAGGGTAAAATCTGTAATCTGTAATACTACCCTTAATTCTGTATAAATACAGATAAATCTGTATAATTGGCAACACCAATTTGGCCCGCGCGCGTGTAAACAGTCACCGGGCGCCCGCAAATTCATCAAAAAACCGACACTCGCCCGGTTCGCGGCATTCACGTTCACGGGCGCGTTTACGGGCTCGGGCGTACCGTTTCCACGCGCGTGAATGTGAATGTGCACGTTGAATGTCGAGTTGAACGCACGCGTGGAAACGTGGCATTACGTTTTAGGTGTCGATGGCCATGGTTTTTAGGATTCCGTAGCCAAATGGCAAAAACGGAACCCTTATAGATTCGTCATGTCTGTCTGTCTGTCTGTCGGTCCGTCCGTCCGTCCGTCCGTATGTCACAGCCATTTTTCTCCGTAAAAATATATATGATGTACATTACTATGCAAACTTCCAACGATATTTGGTTTGAACGAGATATAGTGAGTAGTTTTTTTTTTAATACGTCATAAATCGTAAACCGCAATTTACCTTTTGACGAACTACAAAAACCTTTATATTATGTTATTTGATGCTACGGAACCCTTCATGGGCGAGTCCGACTCGCACTTGGCTGCTTTTTTTATTATTCAATTTTCCCGTTCATGGAAAATCGAATAATAAAAAACCATGGCCATCATTTCATCCAACGTCGCCTAGCCCTAAACTTAGCAAAATTCACACAACACTAATGTTGCTATAAATAAAACTCGAGTTAATCCTCATAATTAGTAATGGGTTTTTTGTTTAATGCCCCAAACGCTTATTTCTTGGCGATCTAAAAAATGTATCTCCGTTATATTTTCCTCAATTTTGCACTGTTGTTACTGTGTCCCAAATTCGAAGAATTTTTATTATGCAAAAAAATAAAAGATGATAAAAACGCTCACCAAACCGTAGGGTCCTTTTTATAATTATGAAAGCAAAAGTTACGATGTTTGGATGTTTGTCAGCCAATCACGCTCTAACCACTGAACTTAGAAAGAATTAGTTAAATAGTTACTTATATCAGCATAATAGTTAATTTTTTTATCCCGAAATATTTAGGAGATTGGGGTAAAATAGATAACAGGCGGGTGAAGCACAAGCGGCTACTAGTATAAAATAAATAAACAAAAGTATAAAATATTTCAATTAAAAGCAGGCATTTTATAGGATTACGTAACCATTTTTATAAAAAAAAATATTTTGCATTTTTTGTATAAACATTATTCTATTTACCTACTATG
The DNA here is from genome assembly GCA_947578465.1 of Thera obeliscata. Taxonomy (NCBI): domain Eukaryota; kingdom Metazoa; phylum Arthropoda; class Insecta; order Lepidoptera; family Geometridae; genus Thera; species Thera obeliscata. Next base: position 729,608 of record OX387916.1, read on the forward strand.
TACTTAGGTAGCTTCACAAACGCCCAAACAATTGAAGAAACTTCCCAACTGCAATGGAAGAGTATTTAACTAAAGTATTTAAAGTGAAATTAACTAGAATTCACAACTGCAGACAACCGCTTAGTAAATCATTAATGTGCTGACGGCAGATGTAGACTAATTCTTTGAATTTAACTATGTATTGAAGTGAAGTTTCAATACATCAATAATAAGCTTCCTATACATTTTTATTAGTAATTACTAAATACCTCTTAAGGTATTCTCGTAAAATAAGGTAAGAAAAGTATTGAAACTAAGCTTTAGTTTAGTCAGCACAATGTCAATATCAGCGCAATAGTAAGACATCGAAAAGGAATGGACGATAACTTATCTTATAAAACAATACAAAATCAAAACCATTATTTCCGAATATTGAATTATTATAAAAAATGTTTAAAAGAAAAGTGATAGCAGTAGCCTACCATGAGCTCTGTCTGGCTCTGTCTCTGATTCTAGTTTTGAGTCTGTGAGTGCTCACCAGTGCATTATACCGTGTGACGTTTTGACGTAGGATTTCTTTAGTGTTGACTAAAGAAATCCTACGTCAAAACGTCACACGGTAAACTCACACAGACTCAAAACCAGAACCAAAGACAGAGCCAGACAGAGCTCATGGTAGGCCTACAGAGCGAACTGGATCGATCCTTTCCGTCGCGGACACAAAATAAACAAGCACTTTGTTATGAGAATTTAGTTGCTATCTAAACAGTCGCAGATCCTCTAAGCCGGCGCGCGGCGTGTTTGCAGCGGAGATGGACACGTCTGCGCAAACACTGCTGAGTGCCGCGTACTAAGGCTGGATTTGTGGGCAGCCTTCTCTGAAAAACTGTCCAATTACAAATGGGTACCATTTACATAAAAACATTAATAAATATATGGTGGACAACCAACACTTTATACAAAAAAAATGGGTATGGGTAAATATTTATATGGGTACAAAAAAACCGTCTCAACGGGCGTGTTTAAAAATCTCGTGACTTCATAAGAAAATTCAAAGACAAAGTAAAATATATATTTCTTCAGGGTCACTTTGAAACGTTTTAAAGCTAGGTGAGCCTAGGTGCCAGTTCCACGCGAGCGCGACCAAGACTAGGTTCCTACCGGTTTATTATCCTTTTACAAATCAAAAATATGTTCAAAAACAGCAGGCAACAACTTTATTCAGCACAACCAAATATCGTTATTTTTATTGGCCCCTTTTGGTGGCTTAAAAGGCTGGCTCTCTTTTTGTACTTTCTACTTGTGCATAAATATTAAATCAGTTGGCCTACCACAAGCTCTGTCTGGCTCTGGTTTTGAGTCAGTTTGAGTGCTCACCAGTAAATTATACTGTATGTGTGACGTTTCGATTTAGGATTTATTTTGACAGCTCTCACACGGACTCACAACCAGAACCAGAGACAGAGCGAGACAGAACTTATGGTAGCGTAAAATGTTTTGCAAATAAAATGTTTAAAGTAGCTACTCGTGGTCTGAGCCCCCAAAAGTTTGGTAACGTCAAACCGCAGCAAAAATGCCGTTTTTGTGGTAGCACCTTCAGAAGGGTTGAGTACAAAATAACTTAGTTAGCTAGCTATGTTGTGGTGGAATTATTCTGCATGTACCTAGGTAGTATAACTACCTGAAAAAAAAAATCCTACATATCCTACTTATAATAATATTCCAACTTTCACTCTCTTTTCTCTTTGAGGTTTCTAAGAGCAGGGAGTGCTCAAACTAATAGAGTCGGCGATCTACCAGAAAATATTTTTAGAGCAAGGGATCGACTAAACTAAGGTAATATTTTTTTTTCAATATTGTTGTAGTGCATTTTTAAATTATATCTGTATGTATAACTTGCATAATACGTAGTAACTGAGTTCCAACTGCAAGCAGACGTCAGGTATTCGTCAGTGAGTCGATTACGATATTGGAATTTGATAAATTTCATTTCTGAAAATGCAAATTTAACACATATAAGTCGATGCAAACAATCCTGTTAACTGAAGGGCTACTTCTTTCAAACATGGGTGTTTGTCTTCAGATATCAAGAAACCAGAAATTCTACCAGAATTGCTGTACATACAATACATTGCTGGCAATCGACTCGAAAAGCTTTAGCGATCGTCCGTTTGAGCATCCGTGGGCTATGTCATAGCCACGGAAGAGCATTTAAGCATTTTACATTTCTCTCTAGATCCACCCCCCATCGCGTGACTTTGCTATCTTGTTATTTTATGGTTTTTTAAACGAGTTTCTTTGTGACTTCTCACAAGTACATGTAGTTTTGGAGAATTTTGTGAGCCTATTTCAAGTTTGTATTTGTTTTAGGAAAACCATATAGGTATACAACAAAATACAAACACATATAAACAATTTAAGTGAAAATTGTCTTCGAGGTTTACTTTTCAGCTCTTGTCTTATTAATTTGGTCAGGAAATTGGGGAAATAAAGATGGATGGCCCTCAATTTGTAATTCATCATGTTTTAATGAAGGTTTTTAAGCTTTAGTATTCATATTAATTTATTCCAAAACAACATGAAATACCTAATTAAAAAGAAAAAATAAAAATTACATTTTATAAGAAACTAGAAAATTTTATAATGAACTCTGTTTTCCACCTGTAGGTGGATTACAGGTAGAAAACAGAGCTCAGATCACCGACCGAAATAAAACAAAATACATTTAGTATCGCTAAGCTAATGCTTATGAACCAATGTTTAAAAACCTTATGCTTAAAAACTTGATTAAACATGATAAAACAAAAAGTGCCTCCAAAATATCGATGTTATATTTGACAGTGTTTCACTGATCGCCATCGCAGATCGCTTAGGTGTGCGCAAGGCTTTAGGTGTACGCAAGGCTTAACGGACTGCAGAACTTTAATTACATGACTGTCCGTTCCTACTGAAAGAGGCTTTACGAATGATTGCTTCAGGGAAGCAACGATTCAAAGAAGAAACTGCAATCTTCTCAATCCAATATTCTCCGCAGCTAACTCAACTGTTTCTCGTGTACTTTGTACATTTTACAAATTCTTGTTTTTGCTTAGTTTTTGACGTGACAACGTCTTATAATTCTATGGAGCTGGCTGCACACACGAAAAACATGACTCATGTGGCGTTACCTCGCTCCAAGGCGTTCCATATAAGGCTTGAAGTGCAAGCGAGAGCGCAGAGCGAGCGACAAAAAGGCACGCACGGCCTCCGCGTTCGGCAGCGTTCGACATCCGTCTCTCTCCTACTTGAGTGAGCGATGCGTCCGCGTGGACAGCTGTATGACAGCTATTGTCACGTTCAACTATCGTCAGTAAACCGACTTTACAGACAACCGTTTTTTTGTGTACATCAGGGATAAAAAAATGTTTTCTAGTTAAATATTTAAATATAAAATATCTAAATAATTAAATATTTAAGTATTTAAAGCTGACCACTAATACATTATTCGCATTTACTTAATGAGAATTAAATCAATTAAAAAATTATATAACAACTGTATTAATGGGATATTGTGGCCGCCTGAAGCACAGAAAAGCAATAATGCTAAAAGGTAATAGCTTGGAGGAACAAATGAAGAAGATAAGTATGGACAGGCTCCATGGGCTCACCTCCACACAGGCGCTAGGCGGACGGACTGATAGGATCCGAGAGAATGGTTCGGGGCACAGTGGAGCTAACACAGTAATACAACATTTAGAACTCGAACATCTTACGTATAGTCTTCGTAAATAATAGACCTATAAAATATTTATTGTCATTTTTTTTTCTTGACCCCTCTATTTTCATCAACAAAAAAGTACACTTGCCAATGTGGAAGGAAAATAAAATAAAATAAAACTTTTTCCAAACAGGTACACAGAACTAAATACCTACAGCTTGAACCGAATCGCTTCATAAAAATTTGAAATAAGAAAGATTACTATTCGGAACGTATCAATAAAGAAGATGGTTTTCTGGTTGTCAAAGACGATGGTAACTGCTTAGCATCAAGTTGCTAACTACGCCAAAACCTAAAATGTATAGTACGTCTGTTTGTTGAACTGTGTCGTATGCTTGTGATATCGTTCATCTCGCGTGGTCAACCCGTCAAGCCCTCGTTTCCCCGCGCGGCTATTACGCCGTAGGTAGGTACTCATTCTTACGGCCTTTCATTATACTCTGTAAAAGCCCCTTCCCACCGGTGAGTGATATCGCGCACGGAGGCGGATCAGCTCGCACGACACACCATGGGAACGGTCTCGTGCGCCGAGGTGCGCGGTAGCACAGGAGCCCTTTCTGTGTGCGTTGCCGTGCGTCGTCGTCGGCTGTGCGTGATGATCTGCAGAACCACGCACCGTAGGAAGGCAGCATAAGGCGGATTGCACACTCCACCGCCTGCCGTAGCGGTTCGCGATTCCAACATTTTAGTCTCACTGCACAATTTACTAGTAGCTCTTCTTTCTGTGGGTTTGATTTTTACCAATGACAAACATTTGTGTAATATTTAAGAAGTTCTATAGTACAAGCTTTGCTTGGCTTGGAGCTAGATGGCGCTGCGTGATTATATCCATCAATTTTTGTTTACATATTTTAAATATGTAAAAGTTAGAGTTGTTAATATTTTACCAGCTTCTTCTTCTTACCGTGTCACAAATTCTTTCGAACCAAGTGTGGTGAAAGGATATTAAGTGCACCTCAAAGAGGCTCATTTCGTGCACTTTTTTCGAACTTTTTAGGTTCTACGATATGCCGATACGCTTTATGTTCTATTTTACCAGTTGATAACCACAAAAGTATCCGCACTTACTAAAGTAGGTACGTCAGTATTTTTTTGAAGTGACGTATAATTTGAGCAGTTTTCTCCTGGTCTGCATTCACCCTCGTGCCCTGGCTATCCAGGGGCCTGTAATTACGGAATGTGCCTAGCTCCCCCAGTTTCCACGAAGGACGCCAGTGATCGAAATGGAATAAGGCACTTTATGTTTATTTACTTTGCTTTGACAGTTATATTTCAGATAATCGAGTGCTGATTACTAGTTAGCAGTTATAAATGTTGATCGAATGCAGTACCAAATCTGTGATTTATTGCAAGATCTAGCTCTGAACAGCTGACCTACTAGCAAAGCAAAGGTTGTCTGGAAGAGATCGCTCATAGCGATAAGACCGCCCATTGTGCTTCGCTATAGTTTTAGTTTTTCGCTGTGTGTAATGTCCTATTCTTGTGGTGTACAATAAAGTGTTATCTATCTATCTATCTACATAGGAGCTCCATATGGCTATGGTTATGGCTATCAAAACTGACACACACATTCAAACCTAAGAAGAAATAAATGTGTCCGTCAGCCGATAAACAAGATAGTCATATGAAGCTCCCGATAGCCCTGCTGGTCTGAACAATTTTAGCATTTCACTCACGAAAAGGTTCAACTTGAGTCAATTAAGTTAAGCTTTACGGAAGTAAAACTTGGCAGAATCTTCAGCGAATGAAAGTTGATGTTCTAAGAAATGATTTTACAGTCGGAGCCGACACTGTCATGTCTGCCAAAGTACGGAATCACTGATGAAAAGGCCACTAGTAGTCCGCAATACAAGACTGCACGAAACTTAATTGCGAATATTGCAAAAGGGGCTTCTATAGGAGAATAAAAAAGCTATCTGCACTGAGAATAAATCATATTTGTATCATCATGTACCTACCCTTATCCCACGGTCGGCACAACAAGTTTTCTTCTTATTCGTCATCTCAGCGCTCACTCCATTCTTGCTCATGCCATCTTTGACACAATCCATCCATATTTTCTTTGGTTGACTGTATAATAAAATAAATTGTTGCAAAACAATATTTTTATCACGATTCATCTTTTCAGAAGTGAAAAAAACATTCCACTGGGTAGTGCAAACAGGGTAGATTATAGCAACGCTTGTTCAAAGCTTCAAAGAAGTGTTTCTTCGCCTCTCACCCTTGCGCCTCAGGCTACGCAGTGTAAGGCTGTGTGTACACGAGTACCCTTTGTGCCGTGGAGCGGTGCAGCCTCCAATCAGGCACGATGGCTCGGCAGACCGCGGCAAACAGCCGGCGGGTGACGTGCGGCTACACTGCAAGCGACTTGTATCTTTTTATGAGAACACGTGACAGACATTGTGGTCCACCTTTTGCACTGGGTGTTAAGTAATGGTAGCCGCTCATTGCGCTATTACTTACTCAGATCTAGATATTTTCAAGCCTTCCGATAGCCTTGCGATCTGCAAGTAAAAGATATATTATATTATTTTAGATAAAACTGACAACTTCTAGTAGGTACGCCAAAATTCTAGACACCAAATGCATAGAAAAGTCGATATTTATGTTTCGACAAAAGGTATAATAAGCTTTTTTTAAAGTCCCGCTGGCACTTGCCCCATGCCCTTCCTCCCCCATCCAGGGAATTTTCCACCGCATGTAAAATACGGCGCAACGGGCATCGGAATGGGGCCCATCCGTTGCATTGCGCAAACCCTCTTTATTTAACAACCACTGCTGCGTATTGTAACTACGGTTTATATCCAGGGATTATGGCTATTTGTATTACGTGGTAGATGAATATATGAAGGTTTAATTTGAATAAATACTTTTCATACAAAAAATAAACAAAGCATGAGCAAGGTCTAGTCTAGTCTGTTGACGGAGTTTTTAAGGCATTTCAAATTCAAATTCAAATTCTTTATAGCACTTATGTTGTATAAAGGTGTTACAGTAGGTAATGTAAGTTTCAAACTTAACAAGGCCCCTATCATAGTCTGACGAGTCTGAAGCACGGAAGGTCTTTTTTTACCGGCAGCCTATTCAAAATGATGACAATTGTAAGAGGGCCTTCTCTTTAATAGAATTAACTTCACTAAAACACTCTACTGCACACAGAAGTGGTATTATTGCATTACAATCTCTCACAAAAGCTTCCATTGTATCCAACCACCATAATATCTGTTGCTTCTTTCCATTGAATACTGATCGCGCGCCAAATACTTTGACATTTCTTAATATGACAGATGACAGGCGGCAAACCTGATCACAGATTATAATAGAGAGCGACATAGCTTATGAAAAAGTCGGACTCGCCTATGAAGGGTTCCGTAGCAGTAAGTAATATAATATAGAAGTTCTAGTAGTTCGTCGAAAGGTACATAGCGGTTTACGATTAAAGACTTATTAAAAAAAAACTACTAACTACTAACTTTCGTTCAAACCAAATATCGTTGGAAGTTTACATAGTAATATACATCATATATATTTTTTAGTTTTATCATTCTCTTATTGTAGAAGTTAGAGGGGGGGGGGGACCAGCATTTTACCACTTTGGAAGTGTCTCTCGCAAAAACTATTCAGTTTAGAAAAAAACGATATAAGAAACCTCAACATAATTTTTGAAAACCTATTCATAGACACGGGTTTGATGAAAAAAAGTTTTTTCAATTTCATTTCTAAGTATGGGGACCCCCAAAGTTTATTGTTTTTTTTCTATGTTTGTAAGAAAATCTTAATGCGGTTTACAGAATACATCTACTTACCAAGTTTCATCAGTGTAGCTCCTATAGTTTCGGAGAAAAGTGGCTGTGACATACGGACGGACAGAAAGACAGACAGACAGACATGACGAATCTCTATGGGTTCCGTTTTTGCCATTTGGCTACGGAACCCTAAAAATGGTGACGTTACACAACTGAGTAAACTACTCAACAATCTCTTCAGTTTATAGTTAAAATTCCTAAATACAGTGATAAGTATTGCAATAGCAATAAGCTTACAGCGTTAGTAATCTACCTCCCCCACGTCAAACAGCTAAGCTGAACTAAAACCAATAAGCGAAGGAGATTTGAATCAGGGTCATATAACTTTGTTTGAAGCTGTGAAGACTACAAAATATGGAATTGAAGTGAGTGAGGGAGAAGATATTGAATATGCAAGAGGAAACGAGACAGAACAAGAAAAAGTTACCATTATACAAAAGCCTTGTGATGAATATCAACAATCGATGAAAACGATTATTAATATCGATACTAACTCTATTTTCTATAGTTAAATTTACATGTAAATGATATGTTTATATTTTAATTAATCAATTACTAAATGAAAAGTTTATTTATTAGTTTATTAAAAACCTACACTTGAATAAGCTCAATATTTAAAATAATCGATTATTTTCAACAAAGTGAGATGTCAAGAATCGAGATCAATATTTTGATAGATTTGTTGGATGGCAACCCTAATTTTAACAAAATGTCAACTTCATCTGAAATCAAACAAAGTTTTTGTTTTGTTGTTCGAGTTTTTCAGTTTTTCTAGAGTTTGTGATGAAAGCTTCTACAAATATATGTTTACTATCTTCTCCCCGTCGTATCTGTTTGCTTGAAGCAACAACACTGTGGTTGAGACAAGTTAGTAAAAAAGTGAGAAATAATATAGTGACCTTGTGTGAGAACAGTTCTGAAGAGAAAACAAATAAAAGATCTGTTCTTGTCCAAATATATTTATTATGGTTGATTTGAGATCTTGCCTATAATGTTCAATCCTGTTAGTTATTACTATTTCATAAATAAAAACAAAAAGTGAATTTACGATTATATTGTTGCGGTTATTGACAAATACTTCACGTTGGATTTGGCTGTGTTAATAATATTATAGTAATTGTACTTCTGTTTTTTATACAACAATTTATGTATTTAGATTTTAGACCAATAAACGAAGCATCATCATGATTTCGTTTTATTTTATACCTACCTATAGTATTGCAATAACAGTAGGGCGTAGGTAGGTACTAATGTCAAACTACCCGCCAACTCGCCAGCACTCACAGTTACTGTGGGATCCCTAATAGATGGCGTCAGCGTCTATGCGATATTTCGTCTACACTTTTTATGTATGGAGTTGTGGTTCTTCTCTCGTAGAGAGTATTATATTCCTTGATTTGAATTCAAGAGTCGTACTCCGCCGCTCAAGGGCGGTGACGGGAACACTGAACAAATTGACCAGATGAGGACGGTGCAAGTTACAAGACTACCCACTAAATGTTATATTTGATTGTCATACCTAGACAGAGAACAGAATATTGTACTCATTGCATATTTGTTCACGGAGGGAATCAAACTCACGACTTATAGTGCCGATGGGAGACATAAGCTTGAGCTTGAGTCAAGATTCAGCCACTTGAGCTGAGAGGCCAATCGTAGGGCCATATGCAGAAATAGTGCGGTGTTACACACATCTGAGACACTTCCCACGAGGCTAATCGCTATAAAATCCTACTACCCAGCAGACGTACTATTTATCGAGATTGGTCAGCAGTTCAGCCGTGAATCTACCATCGCTTGGAGCACTAAAACATGGAAAAGTCCATAGCCTTGACCCGCGGGGGCTCGTTACCCGTCGTCCAGGCTGCGGCCACAGAATACATTACATTAACTACAGGCGGTACCTTCTAACGACACATCTGTGCCACGTACACTTATAATAAATAAATAAATAAATAATGCGGACAATCCTCACAACACTATCTAGCCCCAAACTAAGCAGAGCTTGTACTATGGGAACCAGATAGCTGATATAATACTTAAATACTTTTTTTTTTTTTTTTTTGTAAATACATACATAGAATACAATATAACACCCAGACAGAGAACAAACATCTGTGTTCATCACACAAATATTTGTTCTCGGTGGGGATCGAACCCACGCCCTCCAGCGCAGAAGGCAGAGCTACTACCAACTGAGCTGTGAAGGCAGTCTAACCTTAATAACCTAACCTTTCTTTTTTTTTTTTTTTTTTTTTTTTTTTTTACAATTTATAGGGTAGCGCTTGACCGCAATCTCACCTGATGTTAAGTGATGATGCGATCGACGGTGTAGCGCGCTCACCTAGAAGATACCTATTCACTCTTTTTTTGAAAACTCCCAAATTATAGGTATTCGGAAAAATAGACGCCGGCAACGAGTTCCACACTTTGGCTGTCCGCAATATAAAAGTGGAAGCAAAGCGCTTAGTGCGGGAAGAAGGTGTGTCAACCATGAATGGATGCCTCGTCTCCGTACGTCTACTGGTCCGGTGATGGAATGGGGATGGGGGAACCAAGTTGAAAAGTTCCTGGGCACACTCGCCGAAATGTATCCTGTAGAAGACCGATAAGGCAGCTACTTTACGACGATGCTCGAGACTAAGGAGTTTAGACTCCACCAATGCATCGTCGCCTATGAGCCTTTTCGCTCGCCGTTCTATCGAGTCCAGGGCCTCCAGCTGGTATTTAGCCGAGCCATCCCAAAGATGAGAACAGTATTCCATACACGACCGGACTTGTGCTTGGTACAGATTCAGAAGCTGTCCCGGTGTGAAATACCGTCTCACCTTTGATAGCACTCCTAGCTTTTTCGCAGCTGTTTTGGCCTTCGACTCAATAAACGAGCCAAAGTTCAACTTAGGGGTAAGCGTGAACCCTAAAAGCTCAAGCTGGTTGGAGATCGGTAAAGACACATCTCGGAAAGTGGGAGTCAGGTCGAATTGACTCCTCTTAGCGGAGAATAGACACGCCTGTGTTTTTGAAGCATTGAACTTTACCAAATTTGCGTCACCCCACTCTGCGACTGCCTTCAGTGTAAGGTTCAAGCGTTCAACCATGGCCTCTCTATGAGACTGGATCTGAGATCCACTGGATCGTGCTTCAGGTATGTATCTCTCTACAACGGTGCTGTCGTCTGCGTACCCAATGATGCCGGGCCTAAGCAGATCATTTATGTGCAGCAGGAAAAGTGTTGCAGAGAGAACTGACCCCTGAGGAACACCGGCATTAATTGCCATTTGATCAGACGTGCAGCCGTCAACGACCACTCGAATTGATCGGTCCCTCAGAAAGTCTGATACCCAAACACATAAGCCAGCGGATATGCCATAAGTAGGAAGCTTGCTTAATAGGCTGTCATGCCACACCCGGTCAAAAGCCTTCGAGATATCCAAAGAAACTGCCAAAGCTTCTCCGTTTCCCTCGATGGCTTCACTCCATAAGTGAGTGACATACGCCAGAAGGTCTCCTGTTGACCGATTTCGGCGAAATCCGTATTGTCGGTCACTAAGGAGGTCATTGCCTTCTAGGTATGCCAGGAGTCTGTTGTTCAGCACTCGTTCCATACTCTTGCACATAATGGACGTTACTGAGATGGGACGGTAGTTGACAGGGTCGGCACGACTACCTTTTTTAGATACAGGCTGTACATTGGCAAGCTTCCAGGATTTTGGCACAAGACCCGTCTTCATAGAGAGACGAAAGAGGCGTGTCAGTACAGGAGACAATTCAGGCGCACAAGTCCTCAGAAGTATAGCTGGGATACCGTCAGGGCCACTAGCTTTGTTCACGTCTAGATTGCGTAGCGTTCTGCGGACCTCCAACTGTCGGATACGAATGTCTGGCATAAATGTCTGACATCCATTCGGGGGGGTTGAAGGTATTGCACTACCAGCATCCAGACGTGAAGAATCCGCAAAGAGATGAGCAAATAAGTTTGCTTTATCTTCAGCGGTGTGGGCTAGTGAACCATCAGGTTTTAGCATTGGAGGCAGTGAGGACTTGCAGAAGTTTGATTCAACCGATTTAGCTAAGGACCAAAAAGCTTTACTGCCCGAGGGATACGAAGCTAGTTTTTTCCCTATTCGGCTAATGTGGTCAAATCGAGCCTTCCGCAATGCTTTTTTACTGGACTTGGCAGCTTGGTTAAAGGCTTTCTTCAATTCACGAACATCAAACGACTTACGGTCTCGAGCGTCAACCCATGCTAAGTATGCCTCATGTTGTTGTGCCTTAGCCCGACAACATTCGGCTCCAAACCAAGGGTGAGCTTTGCCAGCCAGAGGTACGTCTGCATATGGAATAAAGTATTCCATAGCTTGACGTAACACATCTGTCACGGCATCCGCACAGGTCGAGGGATCGTCAGAAGAAAAGCAGACCGGCTGCCAAGGATAAGATGCAAAAAAGGACCGCATCTCATCCCAATCCGCTGACTTGTAACGCCATACTCGCCGGGTACCTTTATGGCTTTAGTTCTATTGAAATCCACATAAGCGATTTTGTATTCTAAGCCAGCTTAATAAGGTTTTTTTGGTAGTAAAAGTGAATTAAGAGAAGCAGAGGCCTACTGACGCCTCAGTTTCAGGTCGGGTGAAGGATTGTACTGGGACGGGCGTTTTTGAGGAAAACAGCTTAGCAGGGTAATTACTTGCGCAATCCGATTACTGGATTAAACAGTTTCCAACAGTTTAGATTCAAATTACTTTGTTTATTTTGTTTAGAACGAAGAAATAGTAAAAGTTCTGTCAGTCAAAGTCATTCAATAGGCATACCACAAGCTCTGTCTGGCTCTGGTTTTGAGTCAGTGTGAGGGTTGACTAAATAAATCCTACGCTGACGTCACACACATACCTCAGCGGCACAATTAACCGCCCACCTTGATTTTTTACGATTTTGGTTAAAAAAACAAATTGTGGCCTTGCTTGCGAATGTTATTTTATAACGTAGGTATATTTAAGTAAAATGAAAGATAATATTGTTTTTAATTATTACGTTATTACGTTTTAATTTTAATTATTACGTTTTTATAAAAAAGCCTGAAAAACACTTTGACCGTAAATTAACAAATGTGATGAAATGGCTTAAAAATAAAAAATCTGCTGAATAAATGAATTCTAACAGTGCGTATTTCCACCTCTAGCCCTCATGACTTCCATCAAACGGTTTGACATGCTGTCGATGACATCTTTGATATGTTGTTGTGGAATGTTCTGCCTCTCCTCAATCACGGATTGTTTTAATTCATCTATGGCGGTTGGAGCTGGTATGCGGCTTCGAACACGTCTTTTTAAATTGTCCCTTATGTGTTCAATAGGATTTAAATCTGGGCTCCGGGATAGCCATGTTAATTTTCGAATGCCGACGGTATCCAGGTACGCGGTAACAACTCTAGCAACGTGGGGGCGAGCGTTGTCCTGCATTAATAAAAAATCTTCGCCAATAAATGGAGCAAATGGCATTACATGAGGTTCCAACACTTCTGTTACACACCTCTGAGCATTTATTCCACCTCTTTCGAAGATAACCAAGTCGGTGCGTGCTTCGTAAGTAATGCCGCCCCATATCATGATAGAGCCACCTTGGTAACCTACTGTTTCCACAACAGTACATGGTGCAAACCTTTCATTCTTGCGTCTGTATCCACGCTGGCGACCGTCAGGACCGTGCAAGCATATTCTTGTCTCGTCAGTAAACATAACATTCTTCCATTGTTCCATATTCCATTCGGCGTGCTTTCGGGAAAAACGAAGTCTTTCTCTCCGGTGGCCTACGAGCAATTGTGGCACTCGAGATGGTCGAAAAGCTCCAAGGACATTCTCTCCTAGTCTTCTTCTCACTGTTCTTTCACTCACTTGAACATTGCGAACCTCACGAAGTTGGTTTCGTGCCTCAACAGCTGTAGTGAACCGATTTCTTAGAACATTGGTCACAAGAAATCGGTCGTCACGAGCGGAGGTGCATCTTTTTCGGCCCTGTCCTGGTCTTGGCTCATAAGAACCAGTTTCCCTTAACCGTTTCACTGCATCCCTTAAGGTGGTACGTGCGACACCAAGCTTCCGCGCCACGTATCGCTGACTAAACCCTTCGTCGATAAGAACGACGGCTCTCGCCACTGAATTAGCATCAAATGGCATGTTTGTGATGTCCGAACACATAACTTTAAGTTACGAAACCAAAACAAACTCAAATTGTTTACTTTTAATGCCACTGAAGCAATGTAAGCAGTATGGCAACGATAACGATAATGAGACGAAGTTCGATATTTATCCTATTCACAACTTATGCGTAAAAAAAACAAAGTTAAGTGGATAGTTTGTAATTTTTTCGTCACTACATTTCTCTCAAACTTGACTTATTTAGGCCCAATAACTTACAACTGCGATAACATCAAAATTTGCCACTTTAAAAGGGTGGGCGGTTAATTGTGCCGCTAAGTGGTATAATACACTCACATACATAAAGACTCAAAACCAGAGACAGAACCAGACAAAGCTTGTGGTTGGTATACAGATGCTGGCAATAATTCAGAGAAATAAGCATCTTGGGAAAAGCTGACGACAATGGCTGCGGAGGGCGATAGCTTTAACGAGTACACGGTAAAGGTGTTTATTTTAATTTTCACAATTATCGTGGCGTGAAGCCTAGACCGCCCCCGGCAGAGTATTTTTATCTTGTTGAAATAATGAAGCCAAGCGAGTAAGAAACATAGCAATGATAAAAAAAAAAGAGTCTTGTCCATCATCATCAGCAAAGTCAACGGTCGGACATAGGCCTCCCCTGTATATTTCCAGAAAGAACGATTCCTTTGCATTAACCAAAAGATTTAATTGAATTACTTAATGCTTCTGAACTTTTACTTTGATATGCAAAAAGTAATTTGGTGAAAAATGTTGAAAGAAATAATATTGACTGAGATTTCGTCAGATATCATGAAAGGCTTCATTCTTAATTAATTACAATAAATACAATGAGTAAGGGAAAGCAATCGATTTTCTATTTAACTGATCAAAAATGTGTCTTTTGCGCATCTTGTTACTTTATGGGGTCACCATTATATGTATTTTATTATTACCATGTGGGTTTCAACAATGGCAGTAGTAAAAGCCTGCGAGTAGGCTTTCACTGTGGGGGAAATGAGTAACCGTTATTCAGAATGTCTATTCCAACTTATATTTTTCATTTTTCTGATTTCGTATTCAAAAGCCGGAATAGACACTCACATTTTTTACAAAACCCTCGTATCAACGTACCTATATAACGTGGGTAGGATTCTATTCATTTTCAGTTTGGGGTAGTATTAGTAGAGCTCTTTGTGAAGGGTGAAGTACTACACCACACCTATTTCTGCCAGTGAAGGCATCATTGCTGTGTTTCGGTTTGAAAGGAGTGGGTGCCACACTACTGACACGTGAGGCGGAACATCTGTTTGCCTCAAGTTGATGGTCGCAAGAAAGTGCATCGTAGAGCACATTCCTGACGTGCGTGACCTTCGAAGAGGCTTCCGTCGACACGGACCGATAGGTACTCGGACCGCAGTCCCACTCGCCGGAGTGATTTAATTTTAATATTTTTCTTCCGGCGACTCGGACCACAAGCCACGTGACTTAAATTGTACAGTCGTCGACAGAAACAGATCTGACATTAATACGAAATGTTAAGTAGTAGGTAGTGTAATGTCAATTAAAAATATTGTTTTTTTCCAATTTCGCCTCGAACTGAGATCTCGTGATGCGATCCAAATATTTCGAAAAGCCAAGCACATAGGTAGATGGTAATCAGAAAAAAATGTGCCACCACCGCATTGTATTTTCTCTACTTTGAGGAAGTATTTCTGTACAGATTCACTGTTTGGCCGTGCCTCTGACTAACCCTCACTAACTTTTTATGGTAAACAAGTTTAAACTTTGGCCAATTGATTGAAGTGTTCCGTTGACAGACCTTGGCTCCACCATCAGAACAGGTCGCTTTTATAATTTTATGACAACTCTGTACCTCCTTAATTGAATTCAAGAAGAAAAAGCAAACGAATTGACCGACCAGTAGAAAAACCTTGATGTCACCGAAATTCTTAGAGATGAGATCTCCCGGAGCGTTGGTTGTCTTAATTTAACCTTTTCTTTTTATAGCAAAAACTGATTGTCCTAGAAAAAAAGTAAAAACTGTTTTGGTCCAACAAAGTTCTTTCATATGAAATGTAACTTGATTTCTTTTGGTATTTTTTTTTATTTTTGCACCCTTATGAAACCCCATATCTTAATAACCCCTAATCCGATTTAACTAACATATTACCAGTAAATTTCTCAAGTACAAGCTATCGACGTATCAAATTTCATGCAGATTGGATCAACGGTTCGAAAGTTATCGTCGGACAAACATACACAAATACATACATACATACGCACATAAAATGCCAAATCGCCTAAGTTGTTTGTAAGATCTTCGTTCGCTTCGCTCACTCGATCAAAAAGTTATGACTATAAAATTAACTTAAATATAAACTTGCATCCTATAAATTTATTGATGATTTGTATTTACCTATCCTAGACGTTGCGATAGTGACAGAATTGCCTTCAACCATGCAGGTAAGTTTGTAGCAATTCCTACCCCTCTCTAATCCCAGCCGGTTTCACCTGCTGATTTCAAGGTTAAGCCCCTTTGGTTTAATAATTAGTTTTTTTTTTTTAATTGTGTCTTCAATCAAAGAGGTTTATTCTTTATGTTTACTTTGTACACCTACTTTTTCCTTTGACTGTACTTCATTGCCTTGAACAATAGATTTTTTCGATCATTTCAAAAGTGGTCCGTGTCGCCGGAAGAAAAATAATAAAATTAAATTACTCCGGCGAGTGGGACTGCGGTCCGAGTACCTACCGGTCCGAGTCGACGGAAGCCTCCTTCGAAGCAATGCTTTGTTATAGGCGATGGTTATCACTTAACACCAGGTGGGCTAAATGTTTGTTCCAACAGATAATTACATTAAAAAAAGCAGCCAAGTGATAGTCGAACTCGCCCATGAAGGGTTCCGTAGCATCAAATAACATAATATAAAGGTTTTTGTAGTTCGTCGAAAGGTAAATTGCGGTTTACGATTTATGACGTATAAAAAAAAAACTACGGACTAGATCTCGTTCAAACCAAATATCGTTGAAAGTTTGCATAGTAATGTACAACATATATTTTTTTTAGTTTTATCATTCCCTTATTTTAGAAGTTAGAGGGGGGGGGACCAACTTTTTTCAACTTTGGAAGTGTCTCTCGCGCAAACTATTCAGTTTAGAAAAAAACAATATCAAAAACCTCAACATCATTTTTGAAGACCTATTCATAGATACCCCACACGTATGGGTTCGATGAAAAAATTTTTTTTGAGTTTCAGTTTGAAGTATGGGGACCCCCAAAATTTATAGTTTTTTTTTATTTTTGTGTAAAAATCTTAATGCGGTTTACAGAATACATCTACTCGCCAAGTTTCATCAGTGTTGCTCTTATGGTTTCGGAGAAAAATGGCTGTGAAACGGTCGGACAGACAGACAGACAGACAGACAGACAGACAGACAGACAGACATGACGAATTTATAAGGGTTCCGTTTTTGCCATTTGGCTACGGAACCCTAAAAACCATTAGGAGATTTTAAATAATTGTATATGGGAGCATCAATGCTGTGGAATAAATACGGCGGTGTATTAGTATTTTTCCCGAAAAACTATTTATTCACAAACAAAGTTATTAAAAAAAAGCAGCCAAGTGCGAGTCGGACTCGCCCATGAAGGGTTCCGTAGCAGTAAAAATATAATATAGAAGTTCTAGCAGTTCGTCGAAAGGAACATTGCAGTTTACGATTAATTACGTATTAAAAAAAAACTACTAGCTATATTTCGTTCAAACCAAATATTGTTGGAAGTTTAAATAGAATGTACATCATTTAGATATTTTTTGGTTCTATCATTTTCTTATTCTAGAAGATAGAGGGGGGGACCAACTTTTTACCACTTTGGAAGTGTCTCTCGCAAAAACTGTTAAGTTTATAAAAAAACGATATAACAAAACTCAATATCATTTTTGAAGACCTATTCATAAATACCCCAAACGTATGGGTTTGATGAAAAAAGTTTTTAGAATTTCAGTTCTAAGTATGGGGACCCCCAATATTTATTGTTTTTTTTTTCTATGTTTGTGAAAAAATCTAAATGCGGTTCACAGAATACATCTACTTACCAAGTTTCATCAGTGTAGCTCCTATAGTTTCGGAGAAAAGTGGCTGTGACATACGGACGGACAAACAGACAGACAGACATGACGAATCTATATGGGTTCCGTTTTTGCTATTTGGCTACGGAACCCTAAAAAAAAATGGTCGGGTAAAATGGTAGCAAGTATAACAAAACCTCTATTAGACATACATATACTTCTACCGTATACATCAGCCAATTGACGATAGAACCCCCTGATTACGTATTTCTCGATAGATGTGTGGCAAGCAGGAATAAGAAAACAAACAATAGTAAAATGAGTGACAAGAACAAAGTTTCATTCTTACTTGCATAAAGGATCTGATCTGAAATAATTCGTTTATTTTCATCTCTAAGAATAAGAGAGTAAGCATGTTTACACAAAGTAAGCGTGAGAAAAGTAGCATAATTTATAGTAAAATTTTATAAGAAAAGGTTTATATCTGTTTATTTTTCACTGGAAAGCCTGAGTAGATGTGGTTCAATAAGGGATCACCATTTTGTTTTACTCAAATCACTGTGCCGGTTTGACAGTGTTGATTACACATTTGATTCTCGTCGCAAACCTGTCGCAAGATACGTTGTCATGGGACCGTCTCCGATGTCTCCGTTCAGCTAATAATGGAACACGATTGGATCGAGAGACGGAGTATGAATATTTCCATTGAAATAGGGTTTGTGGTTAGATTCACTTGTAAACTCGAAAAAACGTGCTTGAGTTGGGAATGTTGGGAAATGGATTCAAATGTGATTAGGAGTTATAGAAAAGTAGATTTAGGCCACAAGGTATCACATACGATTTTTCAGACACTGGTTCTTTCAGACAGAGTGATGAAAGTGTGCCTCAGAGAGGCTTCTTTTGTTTTCGAACTTTTTTAGAATCTACGACATGCCGGTTTCCTCATAATGTTTTCCTTCGCAATTTGAGTAATCTCACTGTTTTTTTATGAAATTGTAGAGCTCATCTCGGATCATTTTGCAAATTAATTTTATTGCTTGTTTTCGAAGAGAGAATGGATGATTTCCTTGAGTAATTCATCGACAGCTATGATATACGGAAAACGTAGAAAAATGGGACATTGAAAATCTCGGTCGGTCTTAGGCTCTTGTATATAACATTTGTATGTAGTTTACTTTTAAAAGTTTCATCAATATTAGTAAACTTATGTTAGAGTGAACTAGCTAAAACACGCACACTCGTGACTTATATTGTATTAATTATTTAAAGTCTCGAGTGAATTTAATTTCTTTTGAAACTGAAAAAAGATCCAAAAATAGCTTTATACCCCATTCACTAAGTCTTGTTAATAAGGAATTCCACGCGTTTAACTAAAAATAACCTCCTGAGTTGTCTTTTTAATAAAGTTCATACTTAGGTAGTCATTATCATGTCGCACGTGTAATATTCGCTTAAACATGCCAGTGACAGACCGTTTCTGTGTGAATCTCGAAAACAACGTCGACCGCCAAAAACCTGCCAAAACGAAGGAGATTAAATATAAAACTAAAGTTTACAAGTGATTTCTGTATTACGTAAAGCCTTGCACACATCTCAGCATTCTGCGGTGGCGATCAGTGAATTGATGTCCAATATGACAGCATTTCACTGATCGTCGCCATTGCAGTTCGCTTAGAATGCGCAAGGCTTAACTCGCAATAGGTCTGGTAATCACTGCCGTTAAACGTCACACTTTTTGACGTGAAAACGTCTTATAATTATTCGATGGAGGCGGCTGCACGCTCGAAAAAACTTGACTCATGCGGCGTTACCTCGCTTTGAGGCGTTCCATTTAAGGCAAGCGAGAGTGCGGAACGAGTGACAAAGAGGCACAATTTGGCCTCCGCGTTTGGCAGCGTTCGACTTCTGTATAATATTTTCTTATGACGTTGTCACGTTCAACTATCGTCAGTAAACCGACTTTACAGACAACCGTTTTTTTTATAGAGTCAAATGGAACGGTATAATAGATGGAAGGCTATAATTATTAAGGCTATATTATTGACTCAGGTGACACATTGGAGTAAGGCTTCTTTTGAGTCTGGCGACGGAGTAGACTAGCGGACGCCATGTTTTTAGGAGTCTGACAACTGAATGCTTCAGAGTAATTCAGCTCAGAGTGATGAGAGGAAAGTTCAGTGACCTGTAGGTTAGAAAGCAGGAAATCAAGTATCAGCTATCTGGTTCTCTCATAGGACAAGCTTCGCTTAGCTTGGGGCTGTATGGAATTACCACCAATATTTATTTATTGGTATTATTATAATAATATGTCCAGCTCCAACAAAATAAGGAAGCTGACATCAGGTTCAATGACCAAGCGAGAGAGATGTAAAGGCGAACGACTTACGTGTTGAAAGGAAACCAAGCATCTTCCTTATAAAAATATACAAATCTTTTGAAATGCGACATGCTCGTTATAATGTCACAACATAATCATCTTTATGAAATAATTTCCAATGACATTTCCGCTGACTTTGTGTAGCTATGATGAATGGAGAAATAAACATCGAATTGTGACACTCTTATATCATTAGTTTAATGATATCGATTTTTTATTAAGTATCTCGCAACAAGTCAGTTCATTACATATTCAACGTTTTCGCGCTAAAAAAATGTCATTGATTAGATAGATAAAAACGTTATTTTGTATAACACACACAAAATAAAATAAAAAGAAAAAATTACAGAGATAAATACAAAACAAATCTTAATTAACAACAAAATAAAAACCAGACAAAGAGATAATAGCTCAGCGCATATATTGAAGTGCAAACACAGTTTTTTTTTTCTTTTTTTTTTTTTTTTTATACAACAAAGTTAGCAAACAAGCATACGGCCCACCTGATGGAAAGCGGTTACCGTAGCCTATGGACGCTTGCAACACCAGAGGCATCACTCGCGCGTTGCTGACCCTTTAAATATTTTAAAACGCCCTTCTTGAAAAGCCCCATGCTGTAATTAATAGGGAAAGTCTCAGCTATTACCTTTTTGGCGACAAGTTGTTATGCCAAACGACGGAGATTGCATTTTGATTGCATAAAATGCTTGGCTGAGATCGCTTAGATTCGTCATTAGTTACTTATTATGATCTATATCATTCTCTTTTAAACCGACTTCAAATAAAAAAGAAGGAGGTTCTCAATTTGGTTGTTTTTTTATCGCATATAACTTCGTCTTTTATGAAAGGTTAATACTTCCAGATTGGTTATATATATAGATTTTGTTCTGTGTCTGGGTTAAATTGTATTATAAGAATGTATTTACAAAAAAAAACTATGCTAGTAGTTTATTAGCTACCTGGTTCCCATAGCAAACGCGCTCTGCTAAATTAGGGGCTAGATAGTGTTCTAAGGATTGTCCGCAATATTTATTTGTTACTGTATTGTCTCCTACCACCATAAAGATTATGCCAAATGAATAAAAATACACATAAAGTTATTTTTTCCTTAGCGTTTCTCATTTGTATTTTATAATCTTTGGCAGCAGCCTCATTCGTGGAGAAGTCACGTCGCCTCCGCTAATGAGTCGAGACGGATCTGCAAGTACAATTTCATTACTTTGCCCTCTCATTGTTTACGGTCTTTTTATTGTAAGAGCCGCTTTCTGACACTGGGCCTTTTACGGCCACTCTGCCTGACATGAACAGTAGATACTGGTAGTCTTCCAAGCCGATGAGTTTTCTATAACTATACTAATATTATAAAGAGGAAAGATTTGTATTTCGTGTGTATGATTGTAATGAATAAACTGAAAAACTACCGTGCCGATTTCAAAAATTCTTTCACCATTGGAAAGCTGTATTCACCTTGAGTAACATAGGTTATATTTAAGTGTTAGAAAAGTAAATGTTCACCCAAGCGAAACCGGAACAGGCTGCTTATCCTTATCCTTATTAATATTATAAATACGTTTGTAACTCTGTCTGTCTGTCTGTCTGTCTTCCTGTCTGGCTTTCACGCCAAAACTACTGAACCGATTGAAATGAAATTTGGTACACAGATAGTTGAGGGCCTGAGGAAGGACATAGGCTACCTTTTATTGCGAAAAAAGGGTTGTAAGGGGTTGAAAATAGTGGTTGAAAGTTGTATGGAAGAATCGTCATTTATAGAGCTAGAAACTTAAAACTTATTTTTTAGTCTGTTGATTTGATATAAAAAAATATGACATTCAAAGTTTGTGCTGGGGGGGTAGAGGGAGGGGAGTACAGGGGGGAGTGTGGAGGGGAGTACAGGGGGGAGTGTGGAGGGGAGTACAGGGGGAGTGTGGAGGGGAGGTGCGGGGGGAGTGTGGAGTGGAGGTACGGGGGGAGTGTGGAGGAGAGTACAGGGGGAGTGTGGAGGGGAGGTGCGGGGGGAGTGTGGAGTGGAGGTATGGGGGGAGTGTGGAGGAGAGTACAGGGGGAGTGTGGAGGGGAGGTGTGGGGGGAGTGTGGAGGGGAGTACAGGGGGAGTGTGGAGGGGAGGTTCCGGGGGAGTGTGGAGGAGAGGTTTGGGGGGAGTGTGGAGGGGAGTAAAGGGAGGAGTGTGGAGGGGAGTACAGGGGGGAGTGCGGAGGGGAGTACAGGGGGAGTGTGGAGGGGAGGTGCGGGGGGAGTGTGGAGGGGAGGAGCGAGGGGGGATGCGGGGGGAGTACAGGGGGAGTGTGGAGGGGAGTACAGGGGGGAGTGTGGACGGGAGGTGCGGGGTGAGTACAGGGGGATTGTGGAGGGGAGTCTGGGGGGAGTGCGGGGGGAATGTGGGGGGGTGTTGAGGAGAGTGGGGGGAGTGTGGGGGGAGTTCGGAGAGGAATGCGGGGGGGATGAAAGTGTGGCGTAGTACGAAGCCATAATGATGTCTAAGTTTAGTAAGAGGGCAGACGACTGTGTCACGTGCACGGGAATATGACGTTGTTATTTAATTACTGTTTTCTTCCGCTGCAAATTAAAAATGCTACCCATAGACACTATACCACGCGGACGAAGTCGCGGGCACAGGAGGTGCGGGGGGAGTGTGGAGGAGAGTACAGGGGGGAGTGTGGAAGGGAGGTGCGGGGGGAGTATGGAGGGGAGTACAGGGGGGAGTGTGAAGGGGAGGTGCGAGGGGGGATGCGGTGAGAGTGTGGAGGGAGTACAGGGGGGAGTGGGAGGGGAGTGTGGAGGGGAGTACAGGGGGGAGTGTGGAGAGGAGGTGTGAGGGGGGATGCGGGGGGAGTACAGGGGGAGTGTGGAGGGGAGGTGCAGGGGGAGTGTGGAGGGGAGGTGCGGGGGGGAGTGTGGAGGGGAGTACAGGGGGGAGTGTGGAGGGGAGGTGCGAGGAGAGATGCGGGGGGGGGTGTGGAGGGGAGTGTGGAGAGGAGTGCGGGAGGAGTTTAGTGGGGAGTGCAAAGAGGGAGAACAAGGGGATTGTGGAGGGGAGTCTGAGGGGAGTACGGGGGGAATGTGGGGGAGTGTTGAGGAGAGTGGGGGGAGTGTGGGGGGAGTTCGGAGAGGAATGCAGGGGGGATGAAAGTGTGGCGTAGTACGACGCCATATGTCTAAGTTTAGTAAGAGGGCAGACGACTGTGTCACGTGCATGCGAATATGACGTTATTTAATTACTGTTTTCTTCCGCATCAAATTAAAAATGCTACCCATAGACACTATACCACGCGGACGAAGTCGCGGGCACAGCTAGTATTCAATAAAATCACAAGCACAGTTCCGCGCAACTAAACAAAATTTACGACTTGGTTACACGCAACTTTTTTATATTATTTTGCTAGTGTGAGGAGTAGGCAGATATTGGGGTAGGCATAATTTTACAAATGAACCATGTGGCGTTCTAGATTATACATTAATATCTAGAATGTATATTAAAAGGTATAGTGGTAGCAGTTGGATGAGGGAGGGTAGCCCAAGATCATGGTGAATGGCAAGAGCAAAGAAAGGCCTATGCCCAGCAGTGGGTTGATTCAGGCTGCGGATGATGATGATAATACTGGGTCGTGGTGGACGTTCACCAAATAATTTGACATGATGTAACAAAAATATGCTACTTGTGTAATTTTATCTCATAAATACAAAAACATAATTTATAACTAAATTCAAGCTCAGAATTGCAGTAAATAATAAAATTGCTTCAATAATATTTGCGCTTAGCATGTCTTGCTTTCAAAAGACCCTACTTTGCAGATTTATGTAGTAAGCCTCGCAAAAAGAGGAATGCTCGCTCAGACATCAGAAAATGTTTTGTATAAAATAAGCAAAGTACGAGGTGGTATTATTACACAAAGAACACGCACGGGTTTGAACATTTAAATGATAACAATAAATCATTTATTATAATTAGGTTTACCCTAAAAAACAAAAACAAGAAAGTACATCGCGACACCGTCGACCACATCATCATTTAACATCAGGTGTGTTTGCGGTCAATTGTTAGCCTATAAATTGTATAATAAAAAAAATATACTCTAAATATTATAAAGCAGAGTGAAGTAGATGTTGACCCTTTTCAGGTGAAGGCCTCCTCTAAGTTTTCCAGTGGGTTCTTTCTTCTGCCTTATCAAACCATGTCTGCTCAGCGACTCTATCAAGCTCATCGTTTCGTCGTTGTTCATGATATCGTGATATAATTCTAGCTACCTAGTTGGTATTAGCGTCGGTTCTGCTTTAGCATAAGTACTAATTACTGCAATAAAAATGTGGTTGTCCTTTACTTTTAAACTTATAGTCGTCCTTGTTGGACGACTATAAGTTAAATAACTGAATAAATAATAACAGCAGACTCCATTTGCATTAATATTTGACTAGAAATAACTATTGTAGCGTAAATATTTTATTCAAGGCTAGTAAAATAGGCATGGTAATTGATAACTTATTCAAAAGTGCAAGAAGTACAGAACAGATTATCTTATCCGTCGAGGTATTCAATATCGCACAATCTTCTTATGCTATCCTTACATCTGGTAAAAGAAAAACACAAACAATCAATTTTGGCCTTAGATTAAAACATTTCACGGTGCCCAGGTCGTAACCGAAAATTCTATAGAAACGTTTAATAAACAAAATATTTCACAAAATTACGGAACATTTGAAAAGTTAATACAGCTGCAGAAATTCCATCAAAGTGATAAGGATCTAGTTATTAAATCAAGCGATGTCTGGGGCCCGCTTTATTAAGACCAGGACTCTCAGAATCGACCTATTTTTGATTCAACATTAAACAATCAAATATTATTTGTTTTGATCTGATACAATATATGTTGTAGTTTAATAAACATTCTTGATTATTCTATGGTTCAAAACACGATATTGTCAACTTTACTCGATCAAAAAAAATCGCGAAAACTCCCTATTTCGCGAATTTTTGATCGTTTTTTTAAGTCGTACTTGAAGTAGACCCAACGTTTACTCCCGAAAAACGTGTCAAAAAATAGGCAATGAAATTACAAAGAATATTCTACGGTTCATTTTTCTCAAAACAGTTTTTTATTGTTTTAACAAGATATTATATAATAATGCGGCCCGCGCGCTTCGTTTCAGTAGCCGGCCAGGCGTCTTTGAGGTCGGACCTGTGTCGCTGTTGCTAGCTCGCTACGTTCCCCGCAAAATATACGATAAATTATTATTGTTGTTTGCTGTCACAGTATAAAATTGTAACAGTAAGTACAATTAACTTTGTTTTACGGAATTCATGTTAATGTTTCGGGTGTTTATTTTTAGGGAAATATAAGTAAGCAACACAATTTATTTTATTACCTACCTACAATTGTTTTTTTTTAATGTCACTAACATTGTCTCCTTTTCTTTCATGACTGTTACAGCGCTTCCGCACTACGCTTACCGATGCGGTTTTTGTAATTTTTGTTTGATTAGAAAACTACTGGAGGGATTTGGATGAGAATTTCGGTATTCTGTAGCTTTAGTTTTCACCTATCACATAGGCTATGTTTTATAACTAGGTAACATAATAGTCCACGCGTACAAAGTTGCGGGGCTAGTTATTTATTATTACTTATATAAGGTGACTGGTAATTAGTGACCGAAACTTAAACACGTAACTTTACTCATCATTATGAACAACTTTTACTATGAGACCAAATGTGAAATCGCGAAAAAAAAATTAGCTATTCCCTACATGTTCGCAAAACTCGTCAAAATGTATGGAACAGCTGATTTTTTTTTACTAAACAAGGTAACACTAATTACCAGGCACCCTATATAAGTAATAATAAATAACTAGCCCCGCGACTTCGTACGCGTGGACTATTACCTAGTTATAAAACATAGCCTTTGTGATAGGTGAAAACTAAAGCTACAGAATACCGAAATTCTCATCCAAATCCCTCCAGTAGTTTTCTAATCAAACAAAAATTACAAAAACCGCATCGGTAAGCGTAGTGTGGAAGCGCTGTAACAGTCATGAAAGAAAAGGAGACAGTGTTAGTGACATTAAAAAAAAAAACAGCCAAGTGCGAGTCGGACTCGCCCATGAAGGATTCCGTAGCACGACGAACTACAAGAACCTTTATATTATGTTACTTGATGTAACATAATAAGGTTCTTGTAGTTCGTCGAAAGGTAAATTGTGGTATAAGGTTTATGACGTATAAAAAAAAAACTACTGACTAGATCTCGTTCAAACCAAATATCGTTGGAAGTTTGCATAGTAATGCACAACATATATTTTTTTCTGTATTATCATTCTCTTACTTTAGAAGTTAGAGGGGGGGGCCATCTTTTTTCCACTTTGGAAGTGTCTCTCGCGCAAACTATTCAGTTTAGAACAAAACGATATTAGAAACCTCAACATCATTTTTGAAGACCTATTCATAGATACCCCGCACGTATGGGTTCGATGAAAAAAAAATTTTTGAGTTTCAGTTTGAAGTATGGGGACCCCCGAAATTCATAGTTTGTTTTTATTTTTATGTAAAAATCTTAATGCAGTTCACAGAATACATCTACTTGCTAAGTTTCATCAGTCTAGCTCTTATGGTTTCGGATAAAAATGGCTGTGACATACGGACGGACAGACAGACAGACATGACGAATCTATAAGGGTTCCGTTTTTGCAATTTGGCTACGGAACCCTAACAATTGTAGGTAGGTAATAAAATAAATTGTGTTGCTTACTTATATTTCCCTAAAAATAAACACCCGAAACATTAACATGAATTCCGTAAAACAAAGTTAATTGTACTTACTGTTACAATTTTATACAGTGACGCAAAATTTTTGCACAGCGGGGTCACCGAGTTCATTTGAACTGCGTTTTCGCGCGACTGGCTCGCGGCGATTGAGGTAGCGCTAAATGCCTACTGCGCTCGAATATCCTGGCCTTAACGACCACCCTAATGCTAAGTTTCATCGAGATGACGTCTTGACGTCAAAAACTCGTGACAACCTCGTACGAGTCTTTGGCCGAGATCCACCGTGAGAATTTCTCGATCGAAATGAGCATATGGACCCAGGTTCTAGCTTCAAACCGGCCAACAATAGGTTGGTTCTTATCGTTGATTTTATCAAAGTAAAATAATTTAAAATTGGGAATATTTATACTTGTTTGGGTATCACACAGACGCAGAAGGAAAAATGGAGGTCGATAACTAGGTTTCTTATAGCAAAAAAAAGGTAGAAACCAAAAAAGTAATAAAGTAGTAAGAAAATGTATTAAAGGTTCCGTAATGTTGTCTATATTTGCCTACTGATGGTATCATTAATTAACAAGTTATTGCTTTTAACTTTTAATATAACGAATATACATTATCATGATGCTTAGTAATTCTGCAGTCAGGTTTCCCTTTGACATAAAGTTCTCCTTTTAATATCGTTGAATGCAGTGTTGGTATTTCCTGCTCCAAGAGGTTCTCAGAATTATAAAATTCCATGAAAAGGATCCATGGAGTTTTAATCAATTGAAGTCATGGTATTTTAATTGTAAGATTCAATCTAACGAATGGAATAAAAAATAAAAATAAAAGTTTGTATTGGTACAAAAAAAGTTGGAATGACTAATGCCCTTGCTGTAATCGGCTGTAATATGCAATGACAGGTGCCACTTATTATCAGGTGGGTCGTTAATAAGTTTCTCACTTACGCCTTTAATATGCTTAGATCGTAGTTGATCTGCTAAATCAGAAGAGTTATTGTGAGTTTAATCCCTTAGCTAACAATACCTTGCTTACTTATAACTCAGCAGTAGCTTGTCGCTCAGCTTGTCAAAGAAAACACTCTAAATAAACGTTTGTAATGGAAAATATAAGCTTCTTTCTTTCAGGTTTGTGATATTTTATTACGTTTGTTACAAAATTTGCTGATATTGCAAGGCGGGGAGCATTCGAAAGAGCTTTACAAAAGGCAAACAGTAGGTCTTTGCACAGTAACCACCTAACAACTAAGTAATTAGAACTTTACTTTGCTTCTATCTTCTAAAACTGACAAATACTGAAGAAATAGAGAAAATTGATATTGATTTTAGAATTACAAAAATATGGATTTTCTCAGAGTTCACCCAACTCATCCCAAAAAACAAGGTTAATCCAAAACTGCGAATGATTTAGGAATCCTCGCAGTCAAACCCCATTTGTATTATCGACTTAACCAAGACTCTATAAAATAAAAGGAGGTAGACATACCCTCTTGGAAACGCAAACGTATTATGTAAATTGAGGACGACATCTGGTCACGTGTATTGTTTTACCGAAAGCTTTTGCTAAATCTAAGACAAAATACATTCGCAACGATGACACTAAAGGCCTGCGCACATCTAAGCGATCTGCGATGGCGATCAGTGTAACGCTGTCAAATATCGCCGTTACACTTGACAGCATTTCACTGATCGCCATCGAAGATCGCTTAGATGTCTGCAAGGCTTAAGACTGGATTGGGTAAGGTTCGGCGGCAGGTCAAACCATTTCCATTACGTTATTTGCTCGGAGTTGATCTTCTAAGATTACATTTTTGTGTGTAAAGGCATTTATATGGAATTAGGGGTTGGGATCGTGACGACGAACCGGAAGACAAAGTCTACTAAGACGCCGCAGGTTCAATGACATTGTAAAGATCACGAGACGAAGGCTTTGTACGCGAGTAGGTATGTAACGTAGGGATGCCATACTAAACCGTTTTCTACTCTATATTTTAAGCACGCCAACCTCTCTGCTTTTCAACTGTCAAGGTGGTAGAAAATGCTATCTAGCATTAAGCACTCCTTTTTAGGGTTCCGTAGCCAAATGGAAAAAACGAAACCCTTATAGATTCGTCATGTCTGTCTGTCTGTCTGTCCGTCCGTATGTCACAGCCATTTTTCTCCGAAACCGTAAGAGCTAGACTGATGAAACTTGGCGAGTATTTAAAAACTTGTTTTGATGCAATAAAGAAAAAAGGAAATTGTTTGAAGAATGAAACAAATAAAACAAAAATGATTATGATTTTATGTATATGAAATAGCTAATAATTATTAGTTTTTGATCTTTCCTGTGGAAGGCCTAGACCTGTAGGCCTACCACAAGCTCTGTCTGGCTCTGTCACTGGCTCTCGTTTTGAGTCTTTGTGAGTGCTCACCATTATACTGTGTGTGTGACATTTCGACGTAGGATTTATTTAGTCAGCAGACTCAAAACCAGAGCCAGAGACAGAGCCAGACAGAGCATGTGGTAGGCCTACTGAGATGATTTAACGTAACAGGTAAGCTCTCCAACGATATCCCACCCCTGTCACCACATCATCCTGGGTATAAAACATCTGGCCCTCCCAGTGTTGAACGGTTACATCAGCCTAAGGATCTCTCTGCAGTTGCTCAGAAAAGTCTCTCAAAAAAACGCATGCTTTTTAATAGTATAGTGCCTAAGACGTAAGTATATTGTCTATCGATACATACCATTAGAGATTCTCTTCAAGCTGTCGTCAGTCCTAATGGCTCCATCCATCAGCGGAATGAGCTGGCGGCTGACAGAACGTAACAGCTAACTAAACACCAACTTTGTGCTCGTCAAGAAAAGTTGCCTTTTAAACGTGCAAGTAACTTTAGAAAACATTTGCTCGTCATGGAACAACTAGGCAGAGTACCGCTTCCCTTTTTAATGGAATCGCTCTCGCTGTCTTAGACATTCTCAAGGGTATTTACCGTTGAGTTACCGTCAGAGAATTGTAGTGCTTAACCTTATTGTAAAAGGGATCATACAATAAAATCTTTGGATACAAACCGTCACTATTAGTCTCATGTACGTTTTCGTTTTGTAGGTGCATAAGTCACATAGCCATTTAAGAGTGATCCTTGGGATTTTTTTATTAACCATCTGCCAGTCACGTGGCCATATTTATACTTAAAATAACTACTACGTATTTCTCTTCTGGCTTCGTTTGCGCTTTCACCATTATTGTCTATTAACATTCAACAAACTCCACTGCGAA
Source organism: Thera obeliscata (assembly GCA_947578465.1). Classification (NCBI taxonomy): domain Eukaryota; kingdom Metazoa; phylum Arthropoda; class Insecta; order Lepidoptera; family Geometridae; genus Thera; species Thera obeliscata. The sequence goes on from OX387916.1 coordinate 759,793, forward strand.
CTTATTCGTTCGCTGACAAACTTAACAGAGTGAAGAATTGAGGTTAATTATACATCTGAACTGAAAATATCACTGCGAGTTTACACAACCCAACTTCCGTGCCCTTTGATCCTCAAACTAAAGACGCCTGCGTATTTCTTATTACAGCGATACAAGGTTCACAGATTCAAAGTGCTGACATACACAGTACACCTTTGCAAATAGCTCTCACAAACGTGAACGTAAAGTAGAAAGTTGCAGATTATGTAGTCCTACGGATCCCTGACTAAGGCCTCTTACTAAAGATATACGAGTGAATGCGAAGGTCTAAATAACTGGATTTTTGTAATCTAGTCTTCTAAACATGTTTTTTTTATCGCATAACTTTCTAATGGCTGTACTTTTTTTTTTTATCTGGCCTATTAGCTCAGAGAGCTGCTAGTTATAATTTGTATTATGTGGATATGTTTATATTTTAGTAAATAAATGTATGTCTACGTACATCGGTCATAAAAGCTTATGCTAGAAGACATACTCTATTATGGAGGCTACAAGAGCTTTGAACTTTAAAGCTTACTTCAAAGCGCTTCACCATTCTCGAGTTAAAAATAAGGTCATTCTGCTTCAGACAAATAGAGGAGGTTTTTATATTCTTATGTAAATTAGCTCGACTCTCAGTTAATATTGCTTTTGCACCGCAGAATAAATTACAGTTGCTATTGTGGATGTTATTGCTAAGACCATGGCACAGTTTTCGCGGCTTATTTGACAGCGACCGCGTGCCTTTGAGAGTGCGGGTTATTTTGAATGGACATTATAGTATAGGATCCCGCTATAGAAGGACCTTCACCGAGCTGGTTATTTAATTAAACGTATTTTATATTTTAATTATTAAATTTTTTATTTATTTATTAGGGTGTTTCTTAGGGCGAATATGACCTGAACAGACCTATAAATCACTACGCAGAAGAAATCAGTTCCCCGCCACGTCTGCCTGTCTGTCCGGGGTTCAAACTTTTTAGAAGTATTTTCAGAGGCTACCGCAGAAAGATTACTTGAAAACCGTGAAATTTAATCAACTTTCGGGATTCAATCGACCACTCTCTCACCACATACGGCTCGGTGTAAATAAGACTCGGGCCACATCCATGCGGCTGCCACAAGTTGCGCGTTTGCGGTTAACCCTGTACAAAACGTATGAACTGCTTGTTGCCGACCACTGGTAGCTATAGCCAGTGACTTATTTGCACTGAAGCTTGTAAGAAAAGTGTTTGATAAGTAACGAATAACTGTTTGAGAGTCTGCAACAAAGTAACCCGAAACTAAGCCACAATCGTTCGCCTCCACCACAGCATATTCTTTGTCAATTAGCACAAGCCATCGGGAATGCGATACAAACAAACAGTACAAGTATGCCGGCGGTATCGGCGATAATCGAATTCCAAATGTCGTTGTCCCCAACTGCCACAGTCGCTTTGCCCTTGAGTTGAAATCACACCGAAAAGAACCGATGAACCATGCGCATAATATGAAGGTATCTTTGTTTAATAAGGTTCCTCAATTTTATTCATAACTTCTCGGAAAATAATTCATGATGATTAAAAAGATAAACTAATAGACACCGTAGATTAGAATGGCATATTATTTGTGTTCGGTTAGGTGTGATTGTGTCCCCAAATTGTGCAAGAATACCAACGAGGCCGTCTTTTCATCTCTCAGCTATGAAAATGGAATTCCCTGGTTTGACTAAATCACTGGGATTTTGGCAATTCACCTCGGTCTAGTGGTGACATGCATGGCTGGATAATGTGTTATTATAATTCAATTAGTATACTTTAAGAAATAACTGAGGCATAGATAAGTGAATACTAATATACGAGTGGTCAGGGTCTGATCCTAGTTTTTCGCTAGTTTAGGCTAGGTACAGAATAATATAAACTATTCACTTCTATGCTGCTTGTAACTAGTAAAGGGACTACGAATCCTAGGTCAGTTACTAATCGATGTTCGTCACGTATGGAATATAACTCGAGTGTGAAACTAACCGACTATGCGTCCAGAGGGATACGTGTCCAACGATACACAAAGGTTTGTATTGACATTTCGAAATACATTGCGCGTCACACGCCACAACGATCACTTAACTACGGTGCTGCCGCGTAGTGTAAATCCAAGTGTCAATAGGCGACAAGGTGACACTTGCCTAACAAGGTACTCGTACTAGTTGCATGCCTCACTCATCAGTGCGCTTTGTCAGCCAATCAGGCGAGGACGGATGAAATTACGAAATGAACTACTTTGTTTCAGCTTTGAACGACCAAGGATAATCTCTGTGACACAGTAGTTAAGTTAGCTTATGTGACGCGTTAATCATGAAATCAAAGGGCAGATAATTTTCTTATTCATTACCGTCACGCCTAAGATTTAGCCATCATAAGATACATTACGATTCCTTATTGATCTGTAGAAAGATAATACAGAAACTAAAATGAGTGTATGAAATTGTTAACATCTGTAACTTACTGTTTCTCTTCTTTTCAATTTAAGCTTAGCTATTGTCGGAGGACCAGATAAAGCATGGTACTGCAGGGAAAACATGGACACGGATAGCGAGAGATACAGAGAAGTGGAAGAGCTTGGAGGAGGCCTTTGCCAAAAAAGGGCAAACAGATAGTGACAGTGTCGATGTCGTAGTGTAAAATAAAATTTAGTTATAAAAATACACCTGTAATTAAGGCTTAAAATAAATAAATTGTCGGAGGTGATGCAGTTTTCTTCAATTGAGTGTTTCGAATGTGGCCTCCTTGACTTCCACATCTTCTCTTTTATCCGGTTCCTGGCCTTCCTTAGCCTACGGCATGTGACTTAATCTTAGTCTTTGGCATGTTACAAATATACTTGGAACTGCTTCTGGCAACCTTTTTTAGGATATCAGTCGAGCCATGCAATGACACAAAAAGTAGATTGAATAGCATAAAATAAATGCAAACTTTGAATTGGCCATACTGATTAATACTCCATTAGGTATTCCTTGTCCATTACAATATTTTAAAGTGATCCTCGTGGTTTTATTAATGCTCTTTGGCTTGATAATTTTACTAATTATTCATGGATAATCAAGATTAACACCCCGGTGCAAGTGAGATAAGTAAATTAAATCAAATTAATCAAATTTCTGAGTTGCTAACATCTTAAATTAAGTGAGTATTATGTTCAAGATGAATGTTTAAATTTGCCGACGCACAAAATTAAGACACTCGGGCAGACAAGAGCGTATACATTGATTTGAGTTCAATGATCCCAACCAAACATTAGGTATGTTATTAACCCCGATGGAAAATGTAAAAAAGTAGTTGATAACTCATATTATTGCTACAAGGACCAAATTCTCATCTCTTAGCTTAGAAAAGTCCAATAAACTAGATTTAGGCTATGTATCAAGACAAATAGTTTATTCAGCCACTTTTGTCGAGCCTTAAGCTGACATGATTTTTATAATTACGTAATAGCTATCTCTCGAGCTAGCTCAAGTAGTAGCTCTGTTGGTGGAATGAGCTGATAAAAGGATTATTTCATAATGTTTTTCATGCATTGATAGGATTTTTAAAACCAGTTTAATTAAGTCAGTTTTATAACTATTAAAACTTTGCTGTTAATAAATTTCAAAAAGGATTAAATAAACTTTGTTGGCAACAGACTTTCTATTTAATACAATGAAGCCTCATATCCTACTCCCGTCGGTGTGCCGCTTAAACATGCCATGTACAGGCTTGAAACTAAGCTCATTATCCCAGCAAACTTTTTGCTGTCACTTCAACCTTATTCCGATTGGATAAGGATTATATTACTGCAATTTTAAATAATTAAAGTGTGTATAACGGTAGCGGAGTTTCCGATTTACATTTTCATAATTTTATGAAAGTTAGAAGTTCTAGTAAAATATTTTGGTATCGTTAAAATACTTTTCTAGGTATTCTACGAGGTTAGTTTTTAGCAGACATTATTATTTTCTCCTTGGTATTCACAGCAGCTAAAAGAAGTCAAGCGCACTCGATCTTAAAACTTCAAAAGTTACAACAGCTCTCGTGAGCAAAATTGAAAATGCAGTTCAAAAGAGCCTTCAATTCAATATACTTCCGCAAAATTGAACATCATTTTATATCAGCAACTAGGTTTCGACTGTGGTTTTGCTCGCGTTGTACTTTTTATAACATTAATATTTAAATCAGACTTCTATTTCTTTTTTTATGAGCTCAATTGATTGCCATAGGTAAAAAATGTACAATATTATGAAGATTTTCTCGACATTAATTTCGATTACACTGCTTCTCACTTTCACTGTTGATTTTGATTTTTAGGCTTCTGTGGTTTACCAACTGTTTGTCGAGACACTACATCAAAACTTGAGCATTTTTTGTAGGAAAGTGGGATGCTCCCCCTCCCTTCCCCCTTCATAGTGTCCGAAGAGCGTCCGAGAATCGTTCCAAACTTTTTCTATTTGCAGTGGATCTCCACGCCTCGGTGGTAAATCAAGAAGTGCCCGAGGGAGCCAATTATTGCTATCGACTGCCGATAGATTCTCGTATTCTGACCTGATTGGTGTTCAGATACTGGAGCTACTTCTCTAGTTTCAAACTTAATAGCTACTTCGCGAAGGTTTTTATCCATAATATTATGTGAGATTGTGCTCTTGAGAACTGATGGTCTGCCAGCGTATTTTATTCAAACTCTGTCCTAGGTACGGCGGTGTTCTGCATGAGTGAAAGATTATCTAGAATAGGTAAAAAGACTTGGTTCTATGGTTATGTTATCTGGTACTTTCTATGAAATTCAAATAATGGACTAAGGTCTGAAAGGACCATCTTAAGTATTTTCCATTCGTTGACTCCCCGCAATGTCGGTCTATCACGTAGAGACAGGCTTGATCTTCATTTCCCAATTACGCCAGAGTTTTAAAAAAGCTCTTGAATATCAAAACACCAACGACCGCAGCCGATCGTTAGCCATGAAACGTTACAAAACTCATAATTCATATTGTTTTCGCGAAAAACATTAAGAGCCTTTTGTTTTGCGGCGCAGAGCTTTCTTGAGATGCGGTCAATAAAATATGAGGGTTGAGAACGTGAGCAGACTCGCTGGAGCATGGCAGGTAGGTGGGCCACGAGGGAACTGATCAGCGGCAAGCTGCAGCAGGAGGAGCTGCAGCAGGAGACAAAATCAAGAGGCATTTTATTGATCGAGCGAGCAAAAGTCAAGTTTCGACTTTGGCCAAATATGCTTTTGTCCGGCTGTTTGTCTGTTCTCGCCTATAAGTCTTATTATTCAAACAATCAATCTGGACGCAACTTGGTACGCAGATTATTGGGACTAGATTTTAGTTTAGTAGATTTTTTTTATGTCGGGTATTTTTGATTGGAGGGTATTTACAACAAAAAGGGGCAAAAAAAGGAGCTACTGGATATCTCCACCGTAATATCATAATTTGCGTATTTTGCGTAAAACATAGGTACTTATGTCAAACATAATAGTTGGGATAAGAAAGATACGTTATTGGCCCCAACGAAAGGTTAGACCGTTCGTAACAATTCGACTGATGCAATTTTTCATCTTAGGTCTAGGTACTTGTTTTGATTCAAAGTCAACTCCCACAGCAAAATGAAACTCTAAGCCCAAGTGTGTCACGAGTTCTACAAATATCTTGTATGGAAGTTATAACTATAAAAAATAATAACAATGATAAATATTGTGGACAACCCATACAACACTTCTTCTTCTTCTTAGGGTGCCTCTCCACTACTGAAGGTTGGCAGTCATACTTTTAAACTTTCTTTTATCTATAGGGCAAGCCTAATAGGTCTTCTACTTTCTTGATCCCGGTTCATTCCCTGATGTTGCGAAGCCATGATGTTCTTCTTCTACCTACTCCTCTCTTGCCAACAACTTGCCCATCATAATAATACTACAAAACTAATAATACAACACTATCTAGCCCTTGTAATAAGCTATGATGGAGCCAGTAGAGAAGCCGCTTCTACGACCTCATAGAGCGTACAAGGCCAATATTACGGCCATCCTATCCACTGGATAAGCATAATGCGATTACACAGAATCAAGTTCATACCCGCGTACCCATAGTAATACGAGTTCAACATCTATGTAATAGCTTTCCACAATAATCGATTAATAGGAATATGCGGTGTGGTACAGTCCAACACAATTTTTTTTATCTACAAAGTTACACAATAATTTTAAAACTTTATATTTAAAATAAGTCCGTCAACGAAGTTACGAGTAAACGCTACTTAGTAAGTTACTCTCAAAACCTATTTAATTTTCAGTTTACAATTTGTAATAAACCCAATGGGAAATATCGCGCGTTATTTCGAGTATGTTCTTATATAATCAACCTTCAAGAAGTGAACATTATCTATTTAGTGGCCTATTAGAAGCCACGCTTTCCGATCCTATAAAAGGCCGTGGATTCAAATCCAGTCATGGGCCTATATTTCATTCGGTACAAAAATGTATGTGCACTACGCCAGTAGTCTCAAACAGTGAAGGAAAACATCGTGAGGAAACCGCATGTCATAGAACCTAAAAGTGTCAAGTAAAGAAAAGGAGCCTCTTTGAGGCGCACTCCACATTTGGTTCGAAAGAACCAAAGAAGTGACACGATTAGAAGAAAAATTGTGATTGTGTCCGTGACTGTACTTAAAGGTGTGCCTACATAGAAGGGCAACCGGTGTGAAATTACACATTCATGGCGCCATTGAACGTAAGGGGACTACACACCATGACACAAGAACTAATATTTAGGATGGAAAGGTGAATGCAGGTCGGTACCTTGATTTTTAGTTGATCTTTATACCTGTACCAGTTTTAGTAAATATAGCTACCTACTTTTTCAATGAAAACTAATTTCTCATTTCCAGCTCGTTTCAGTGAAAAAAGCGGACAAGCACCAACCGAGAGTTTTTCTTCTATCAAAGTTACGATAACAATAACTCTCCAATATTTTTCTCAGCAAGTGAGTTCGGTCTACAACACTACAACATGTCCTTTTAATGTTCGTCGTTTGAGCCAAGGGCGCCACAAAAAGCTTCGCCCCTGAAGGGTTTTTACCCCGATGCCTGAAGGGATACTTGAGGCTCATGGACGGTGAAATTACGTGACCAATACATTTAATGGCACTTACGGATCATAAAGTAAGCAATGCTGATCAAAATGGGTTGGATAGTACATAATGTTTACTTTAATAAATACATTAAATAAATATTGGTGGACATTTTTTTATTGCTATCTAGACTAAGTAAAAATAAAAAGCAGCCAAGTGCGAGTCGGACTCGCCCATGAAGGGTTCCGTACAAGAACCTTTATATTATGTTACTTGATGTAACATAATAAGGTTCTTGTAGTTCGTCGAAAGGTAAATTGCGGTTTACGGTTTATGACGTATAAAAAAAAAACTACTGACTAGATCTCGTTCAAACCAAAAATCGTTAAAAGTTTACATAGTAATGTACAACATATATTTTTTTTAGTATTATCATTCTCTTACTTTAGAAGTTAGAGGGGGGGGGACCAACTTTTTTCCACTTTGGAAGTGTCTCTCGCGCAAACTATTCAGTTTAGAAAAAAACTATATTAGAAACCTCAACATCATTTTTGAAGACCTATTCATAGATACACCACACGTATGGGTTCGATGAAAAAAAATTTTTTGAGTTTCAGTTTCAAGTATGGGTACCCCCGAAATTTATAGTTTTATTTTTATTTTTATGTTTAAATCTTAATGCGGTTCACAAAATACATCTACTCGCCAAGTTTCATCAGTCTAGCTTTTACGGTTTCGGAGAAAAATGGCTGTGACATACGGACGGACAGACAGACAGACAGACAGACAGACAGACAGACAGACAGACAGACATGACGAATCTATAAGGGTTCCGTTTTTGCCATTTGGCTACGGAACCCTAAAAATCATAAAGGTACTATACGAACCAGATGACTGATAGAATACTGAACTATACTCTAGCCAAACTCAAGATGCAATATTTACTAACATTGAAAATCAGCTGATTTTTAGGGTTGTCACCACGAAATGGTTGAGGCTTATTGAATTACGATGATTTTGCCTATAAATTCTATCAAATTTGTTACAATTTTCTTTAGTTACGTCAATTCCAATGCAAAGTCTAACTACTTGTATTTACGAATCTTCAATGGGTTATCAAAAACGTAAATTAAAACCACCAGAGATTTTTATCTTTCTAGCAGTGCCAACCATAATGAATCTCAGCTTTGACGTCCTGGGTAGCAAACATTTGGTTACTTATTGACTATGATTCGGAATTAAGAATAGCACTACAAACTATACACTATTCATAGAAAAAGTATAATTTTAATTTAGTTTTTTTACGTTCGTTCAATGCATTGTACCTCTCTTTCTATGGTAATATCGTTCGTTTCGAATGTTCGAAACGGTGGCCGTATCGGTCGCGATGTATCGCAATCGTTTTCTATAGTAGGCCTACTGATTTTGTTTCATTTATCTTATTTTACCTGCTGATATTTTGTAAAATAATGACATTTAATGTAATGATTTCCATGTAAAATGACTTTGAATGAACAATAAAGTTAACATTAATTTTTAATGCAAAAAATTCTGCCAAAAAGTGCATTTATTCAGTTTACGCAGTAGGCAGGCATTATGTAAAGTGAAATATACTAGAGTCGTTAGATAAAGCAGTGAAGGCTGTAATCAAATCAAAATCAAATCATTTTCCCCATTTTTCTTACCGAGTTGGTAACACTACCTACGCCAATCTCACTTTTGCACTTTTTATAATATTAGTAGAATAGGATGGTAAAAACTGTTATTGATGATGATGATTACCTACATTACGAGCACAGCCCGAAAAATGTTTTTCACCCCTGCTATCAGCTGATTCACCTGTCAGTTCAATGTTAGTAAATATTGCATCTTGAGTTTGGCTAGAGTATAGGTGTAGGTACGTCTGCCTTCGTCTGATGATGGCTCTGATCACTGATCCACAGACGTCTACGGCGTAGACGTCGCGTCTACGGTCCTATAGTCTACGCCGTAGACCTCGCTGTACAATGACATGGTTTTAGAATATTGCTAACCAGGAACCAGTGGAATATTGCAAACCAGTGGAATAATGTGAACCAGGCATTATTTTAATTTTAAATAATGCCTGGTTCACATTATTCCACTAGCATAATTCCAAACCAGCGGTCGAATCCAGCGCTGGAATGCCACTGGCATTATGTGAACCAAAACTGGAATGTACTCATTCCAGTAAGAAGTCCAGACCATTGGATAACTGGAGTGAAATAATGTAAACTAGGCATAGTCAAACAACAACAAACTTGTACTACTAAATCGTTGCGGGTGGTAGGTACATGGTGACCGCACAGAACGTTGCGTAACTTATTGATCAGTTCAATGAGCTAGCAAGCTCCACCACAACTGCCTCAATAACGCAGGCAATACTTTACCGATAACAAAGAAATGTTTCAATAAAATATACGAGAGGAGTGCCGACACGGTGCGGCAGATTTATTTACGAGATATCGTACATTGAAACAGACAGGTTTTTATTAAATCTGAAATTTGTTGTTGTCTGATTTTTATTCATTTTGGACAATGCAAGCTTATTTATTGGCACAGCTTCCGCCCACAATTTTATACCATACCTGCTGCTATAAATGTTTGTATGCAGGTCAAAAAATCAGCATTTCAGGTCTAAGAGCTGTCTAGCTGGCTGCCTTTTCTGCCCCGTCTCAAAAACTCACCCAATAAGGGAGGTACTTATTTCATTCTACGCCTATAATCTAGCTAGGTGGAGATAGGCATACAGATCCAATATTGCACAATGGTAAACACAAGTTGTACCGCTAACATTGTGTGAGCTTGTGAACCGAAGCTATATTGAACCGACGAGACTTAGACGAAACTTTAGGTCTATAATTCCGAGCAGACAATCTTCCCTTTCACATAGGTACTTACTTAAAATTATCTTTACCATAATAATATGCAACCGTGTTATTTCTTCTTCTTATCGTGTCACTGATTCTTTCGAACCAAGTGTGGTGAAAGGATTTTAAGTGCGCCTCGAATTTTAACCGTGTTATGAGATACATATTAAAAACCGTTCAATAAAAACGTATAACGGCCTCATTAGAGGTATCTTTATGCATACTTCCAAACTCAACTCCCTGAGTCAGGGCTCAATAACCCGCAAACAATAAGGTTATAAATCACGTATAATTTTATTTACCACGCGCAGGTGAGTGGAATCTAATTTTCTCGTCGCCAGGCGCCAGCTGCGGCAGGGCTATCTGTTCAGCATCCATAGATGGACTCTAGAGAGTGGACTGAACTTTAAACTGAGCATTTACTTAACAACCAAGCTTAAGTTATCTGAGGAAGGCTACTTGGCAGCTGGTGTGAAACCTGGCTTACACTTGCATAAGTAAGTGTAGAAGTCAAAATCGACGGGTTTATAATCAACAAGATCGTAATAGCCTCATGAGAAACATTATGTTAGCTTGATATCCTAAATATCAAGATATCAAGCTAACTATTTATAATTTAATCGTACTTAAGTACTTTAAAACCCCGACCTGCCTCCATGTTTGCTATACCCTATGCAGGGTCCATGTGATATCTACTTAGGTAGGCACAACTAAAAACTATATTATAATTATGTACAAACTAAACCATGTCTAAAGCAATTAATGTATTGAGTATTGAGAACCAACGAATACTTTAAGCAAGTTAGGGTGAAGATCAGCGAAATGAAGCCTATGAACACTTGATGGGAGCCTCAGTGGAACCTCAGAGACTCACGCTGCCAGTTGACTAATATAGTTTGATAATGATGATGAAGCTTACCGAAGTGGCAGCCCTATGCTAACAGCTCAACGGAGCCATCCATCATACGAGCTCTATCAGTCTATCGAGCGCCTGCTTATTACGCGAGATGTCTCACTGCGTCATGCTATGAACGATCTTTCATGCGTTTCTTATGATTTACTGATTCTAAGGAGCTCAATTTCAAAGGCTGACTGAAGATGAACAAAACTAAAAGTTTGACATAAATTAAATTCAGAAACGGGATTCAAAACAATATGATGTAAGGCTAGTAGGTAAGTAGTAATAACTACTATATAGATAAGTTGGTATTGTAGAAAGCTATAGGTATATACTTAAAAAAAATTGTGATTACCTACTCTGTTATAAGTATTCTAAGATGGCCAGAATGTAGGGTAGTAAAGTTTGTAGTTCACTCAAAATTGTAAAGAAACGGTAGGTATGTAGGTTTTTCAGTGCCTACTTATTTAAAGGGCGTGGAAAGAACCTTGAAAGAAGTGACATGACAAAGTACCTACTAGGTAGTAATTTATTAGAGCTCTTTGTGAAGGGGCCAACCAACATGCCTATTTCTGCCGTGAAGTGAGTGCGTGCCGGTAAAATGACTGGCACGTGAGCCTGAACATCTTTAGGCCTGAAGTTGATGGACGCAGGGCAGTAAGTAGGTACATCATAGGGCACGTTCCTGAAGTGCGTGACCTACGAGCCAATGTCTTGATACAGATGATGGTTACCACTACCACTTGGAGATGAGTAAATCCATGGATGAGATAAGATTTTTTTTTTAAATCTACATTGAATCCAAGTCTCTACGATTTTCTTTAAACAATCGACTTGACTTTGCTTGTTATTTTTATAACAAAGTACCTACTCTTTTGACATTGACATTGGTATAAATCTGTGTCGAAATGACGTTCCAAAAGAAGTTTTGGGTAACAATGCTGCCAACTCAGTGGTTTTCCCTAGGACTAATGAATTTTCTAACCACAGTATCCGTAGTCACACAATACAGCAGTTTTTGGAAAATGTTGCAAAATGTACTTAGAATGTTTTTGGAAACGCTAACTGCAACGATTATACTTCCGAGTTCTATTTTGTTTCAAAGTTGTTGATTGTTGACTGTTTTGTGTTCTAATAAAAAAATATTGTCATCTTTATGGGTCCGGTTAATGTACCTATGGCCAGTTAATGTACACACAGTTAAAACGATGCCACTTTTTCCACTGGCAAATTGTTAAGACCCTTGTACACTGCAGCAGATAAATATTTCGATCATTACTTTTTTTGTCTTGCGATGGGCAATAATTGTCCTAAAAGGCAAAGCCTCTGTGAGGGTAATAAAAAAAAGTTTTCTGGTTCTGCTTGCTCACCTTGTTTGTAATTTTTATGTTCTATCTTAACCTAACCAATCCTAGTCGGATCCACCCTATAAAGTAACAAAAAAGCAAAAATCCATGTTTGAATTGCTACAGTGTACATGTAGCTTAGCTGGCATCGTAATAACGGGGTGTACAATATCGTGATGTACATTATCGCCTCCCGTTTCAGGCCCAGATTTAGTCAAAACGCGCGGGCGGGATCTAAAAAACAGTTGGCAACATTTTTGTGGTGATGTGCTAAGGGTGCGGTTAATGTACAACCATGGATTACACAACCCGAGAAAGCACGGCCAGGAAAGCACAGGCAGGAAAACACAGCCAGGATTTGGCAACCAATGGTCATCAATTCCATGGCTGTACATTCTCAGAACGTTCCGAGATTGTGCAACCAAGGAAAACACAACCCTGGAATACACGGCCCGGAATTGATGTACATTTTGGCTCCAAAATCCTGGCTGTGCTTTCCTAGCCGTACAAACGTGTGCACACCCTGGATTACACAACCATGGAATTGGCTGCCATATCTCTGTGATTGGTTGAGTGGTTATTGACAGTCAACCAATCACAGAGACTGTCTGATTGATCGGAATCCTATGCCTCATTTATCTAAAACTACAGAGTAAAAATTGTACTATCCCATTTTCGATTAGACAAATAGCACAGATGAAAAAATTAACTTCTGAATGAGGTTAAATTTTAAGCTTTCACTTTTTAACCGTTAAAAAGTGAAAGCTCAAAGTAGATGGCACCACTATTGATTGTTCCTACACGCCGCCATATTGCATCTTTGTTTACATACTGTGACAAAAGAAAATTGCTGTTTTATATCCCGAAATGTATTCAACGTGGAGTGTTCTCCAATTAAAAGACGAGCTAAGGAATAGGAAAGCATCTACCAGTGGTAAAAAAGGCTCTCTAATTGAAAGGTAAATAACTAGACACGTATCTTATAGAAAGAGGTAAATTTCATCACAAACTTTTCAATATTCTTTTTATTGTTGTAGGCTGGAAGCCTACGACTAAAATAACCTGATTGGAATAGAGGACGAATTGGAGGATCAGTTTCCTATATTTCCTGCCATGGATAGCTTCAGGGACGTTAATGGTAGCACAAATCTGCCACTGTTGTCTATACATCACATTCAAGAGTTTGCAGAGAGGTAAGAGATAATATCTGCTTAAATAATATAAATACCTACAACAAAATCATGGAATCATGCCACCATGATATCTTGCAAGTATTATTTTCACGCATAATTTCTTCTTCTTGCAGTCAACTTACTATAATAGATGGGGTGGGCACAACATGCCTTTCTTGGACATAATATCATCTCTCACAAAATCCATCCATCTTTTCTTAGGCCTGCCTCTACCTTTATTATCCATCTACTTTCATGCCTAGCACATGACATTCTTCTCCCCTCATAACATGTCCATACCATGCAAGTTGATAAGCTATAATTTAAACTACTTATATACACTCATCATGGTTTCTAAAAGTAGCCTATGTGTTATTCTAGATAGTTTATAAATAATACATAACATGGTATTAATTAGGGTTATTATCGTTTCAGGTTCCAAGTGCCGCCAAAAGGAAGGCTTTTGTATGAAAGTAGGTGCTTAATCACGGTTTGTGTTGCATTCGAAGCAAACTGCCTATTTTCATGCGCAATGCAAAGCACAAATGAAGAAGATACTCTACATAGTCCTGGTGAAAATGGATCTAAGTGGCATGATAGAGGAGAGCCACTGTGAATGTGCAGCTGGAAGTGGCTTGGAAGCACATTGTAAGCATATCTTCACAGTGCTTCACAGCAAATACTTGTACAAGAATTATGATTGTGTAATAAAACCAAATTAATGCATATTAATACTTGTATTTATTTCATTAAACACTCTAAAATATCAGCACATTAGACACACAAAAAAAAATTTTGATGTAAGGGGTACAAAATTGTGATGTAATTAAAAGTGAACATGTTGAGGGATCGGTATTTCTATTTCCATTTGTACTGTTATGTGTTCTTCTTTGATTTGTGTTTCGCACATGTTCAAAGTTCCAATTCCACTTGGTCCAGGAATGGGACCATCAGAAGCAGTTTCATAAGAAAGTTTTTTCTTGCTAGCAGGCGCTCTGATCGTTGTTGTGCCGAAGGGTTTGCTGGTTTTACTTTATTATACGAAAATAAGGAAGGCACTGCAGATTTTTTCAAGAACCTATGTAGATTTTCATCACCTAGAATACAAAAAACATATAGTTAAAACACTAGGTCAGTAGATTAGTTTCGAAAAATTCAGGGATATTGGCCTAACCCTGCATTTAGAGATAATTATTTATTTCAAATAAAAGGAATCTTACCTGTGCAAGAATTTCGTGCGTAGTAATCGTCAATTTAAAATGATTTCTACACAACCTAGAATATTTACTCGGCTGCCAGTTTTTCCTTCTTAATGCCCATTCCTTTATCCTCCCATTGTTTCCTTTGTGTCTTATCTTTAGGGAATACATGTACGCATAGGTTTTTACAATTAACAGCTGCACAGACCGTCATATTGTGGATTTATAGAACTTCGTAGCATGTTTGTTTACAAATATCGGACTGAAATGTATGGAGAATGACAGATACTTCAAAAATCTTAGGAACTATCTACAGTACTGCCCTCTTTAGTGAGCAAAAGGCAGTTTTTGCGTGTTTGGTGCTCTGTGGTTTTTAACCCCATTGAATTATTTCACACAGGCACTAATTGTATGTACATGTATGTGTAATGTAATGCAAGTAGATACATAATATAATAAAGGTGACAAATTCGTTATTCATCGTCACGCATTATTAGAAACACCCTTTCGACAACAACTACTTTGAGTAAATATCAAATCTTTCCTCCAAGGTACACTACGTACGGCCGGGCGTAACTTGGTTGGCGAGCCTGAAGTTAGCTGTTTGACCTAAACTTCGATTTGCTATTGGATATTTTCGCTTATACGGCTTAGTTCAGACCTGCTAACTCCACCAAGTAAAATTGGCCGAACGACGAACAATCGATAATCGATATTTATTGATTTTCATGCGTAAACAGTATTTTATAAATCATTTTCGTTGTTTATACTAATATTATAAAGGAAAGATTTGTATACCTATTTTTGTATGTTTGTAATGAATAGGCTCAAAAAGTACTGGGCCGATCTAAAAAATTCTTTCACTAATAGAATGCTACATTCTTCCAATATGAAATAGGCTACATATCATTTTAAAAAAATTAGGGATCCTTGGTAAAATTTGAACAATGTAACCGAAGGTGTAGAAAAATGAGTCTTAAAATGTCTTTCGTCGAATGCGCTGCCGAAACTATTAGCGATAGAACAAAATAATGTAGTACAACAATATTGTCTACCCCATGCGAAGCCGGGACGGGCTGCTAGTATGTTATATTTTAGGCATTACATTTCATTTCGCATTTTTTACGTGTAAGTTATCCTATTTCTTGATTAGGTGTTGTAATTACGTTCCATGTAAATCATGAGTACTATCACGTACTATGAGGTTTACGGTCATTTATTTTTAATTAAAAAACATTTGCATGAATTGTGATTCTCTAGTTCATGCAAATAATGTGGTGTTTTACTGCGTTCGTTGCAAGCCACCTAGGTGGCAGTCTATGTCGTGTCTTAACATTTAACAATGTGATCGGTCATCAGGAAGTCAATAGATGGAAAGGGGTCAGAATCATTCTTCCTGGAAATGTATAGGGGAGGCTTATGTCCAGCAGTAGACTTTTCAGGATGATGACGATGATTACCCTCTATTTTAGAGCATCAGCTTAGCAAAGTGCATTGTTATTTGTTATTCAAAGACTACCCATATTTCAGAAGGCTTGCTCAGTATCAAGTGGGCCATCTGCTTGTTCCATGTAGTTTAAAAAGCTATTGTAAAATTAGCAATATTTAATCAATGCAAAGCAATGTAAAATAAGTAATCAGTGAACGAACAAGAAAAATTGTAGAAGCAATCATCACACGCCATGATTATGATAGGTTCCATCTCGCGGAACTAAAGCGAACTACGTGAAGTCTTCAGGTTGTTACATAAATTATCTAAAATCACGATATCAAATGAATCTCGGTTGATCGAGTCCATAACTATACTCTTTGGATGGAGCGCACTTGACGCACATACAACCCGCTAGATAGCGCAAATAAACCATAGAACGGTAACAAGGTAGGTGAATCCACTAAGATATCTGATAGGTACATACAAAGTTAATACTGGAGAAATATTATGCTTTATTCAACTAAAGAATTTGCAATAAAAAGATATGATTTAAAATATGACAACGTGTATTGTCAAATAAACTAAACAGAAACTTCGTAGGTAGTTCTTACGAATGAAGAAGTTCATATCAATATCCTTATTATGTAACATAGCATGCGATGTTTAAAGATTAAATTTGGAATCCGTACTAGTTATAGTTACGTAGGTATCTAGAGGCCTGCGCAGTGCGCACACAGACTAGTTAGAGATACTAGGATACTACGTTTACGTGATACGTCTAAGAGTATATGAGGGCGCACATCTAGGTGATGGTGATGGCGATCAGCTAAAACGCTGTCATTTTTGACAGCGTTTTAGCTGATCCTTTCCTATCAATATTTGACAGAACTATGAAGTATAATTTTGGTTGAAAGTTGAACTTTCCATCAAAGTAAAGTCAAAGTTCGGTCTATGAATCTCGGCCTCAGCCTCAGTGAGTGTCAAGTCCCACTTCATCCCAATTCATTTACAACATTTCGTCACGAAATGTTGTAAATGAATTGGGATGAATAAAACGTTTCGCCGTTTTGCCTCTCTCTCTATTATATGGAGAAAAGATGAGACAGCAAAAAGACACAATACGTGTTTATTATTTGGCAGTCGGAGTTTTTTCGTTGCACTTTGCGTCATTTTTGCGTCACAAAATCTACAAAATCGTGGTGATATTTTGCGTAAGCTAATAAAAGCGTTATTATAAATTATAGTTTAAAAAACTAAAAAAAAGGCTTTTATAACTGACTAGCTGATACCCGCGACTTCATCCGCGTGGATATTTGAGTTCGTTTTTTTAGTTTGATACGACCTAGAGTTACCATTGTTTTGAGCTTGTTCTTTAGAGTGTATTTGAATTTGAAGGCGAGTGCTGTTGGCGCCGATTTTTTTCAGCAGTGGTAGTTTAAGTATGATTGATGTTTCCCGCGATTTTGTATTTGTGGTTATCATCGGTTTTTTTGTAAACATTTGTGTGTATTATAACCTGGTGACAAATGCTGCGGTAGCTGAAAATTTTTTAATGTTTTTTTTTGCGTATTTTGTAAAGCTCTTTTTCGTGATTTTGTTGAAGTGGCTAATTTGGGCTAATTGTATTCGTCGTTGGTGTATAATCGAATCTGTTTTTTTTATTTGACATGACCAACTGCTAGTTACCATAGATTTGAGCTTGTACTTTAGAGTGTATTTGACTTTTAAGGTGAGTGCTGTTGGAGCCGATTTTTTTCAGCAGTGTTTTGTTTAAGTATGATAGATGTTTCCCGCGATTTTGTCTTAGTAGTTATCATCGGTTTTTTTGTAAGCATTTGTGTGTATTAAAACCTGGTGACAAATGCTGCGGTAGCTGAAAATTTTTTAATGTTTTTTTTCGTATTTTGTAAAGCTATTTTTTGTGATTTTATGTTATATTAGTGGCTAATTTGGGGTTTCGTATGCATGTTGGTGTATAATCGTATCAAACTTTTTTAATTGGCATGACCAACTGCTGGTTACTATAGTTTTGAGCTTGTTCTTTAGAGTGTATTTGAATTTGAAGGCGATTGCTGTTGGAGCCGATTTTTTTCAGCAGTGTTTAGTTTAAGTATGATAGATGTTTCCAGCGATTTTGTCTTAGTAGTTATCATCGGTTTTTTTGTAAGCATTTGTGTGTATTAAAACCTGGTGACAAATGCTGCGGTAGCTGAAATTTTTTTAATGTTTTTTTTTCGTATTTTGTTAAGCTATTTTTTGTGATTTTTCTTAAAATCTTTTTCAGTTTTTTCTTCTTTTAGGGGAAAAATTTTCCTATTTTCTTTCTTAGTGCACCTCTGCTTTATTAGAGGAACACATCTTCTAAGTTTCATGCTTCTAGGGCTAACGGTTTAGGCTGTGCGTTGATTTTTCTTTAAACCATTATTCCCCTTTTTCTCCTCTTCGGAAAATAATTTTCCATTTTCCTTTCTTAGCGGATGCCTACGTCATAACATCTACCTGCATGCCAAATTTTAACCCGATCCGTCCAGTGGTTTGGGCTGTGCGTTGATAGATCACTATGTCAGTCAGTCAGTCAGTCAGTCACCTTTGAGTTATATATATATAGATTAGTGGCTAATTTGGGGTTTCGTATGCATGTTGGTGTATAATCGTATCAAACTTTTTTAATTGGCATGACCAACTGCTGGTTACTATAGTTTTGAGCTTGTTCTTTAGAGTGTATTTGAATTTGAAGGCGAGTGCTGTTGGAGCCGATTTTTTTCAGCAGTGTTTAGTTTAAGTATGATAGATGTTTCCAGCGATTTTGTCTTAGTAGTTATCATCGGTTTTTTTGTAAGCATTTGTGTGTATTAAAACCTGGTGACAAATGCTGCGGTAGCTGAAATTTTTTTAATGTTTTTTTTTCGTATTTTGTTAAGCTATTTTTTGTGATTTTTCTTAAAATCTTTTTCGTTTTTTCTTCTTTTAGGGGAAAAATTTTCCTATTTTCTTTCTTAGTGCACCTCTGCTTTATTAGAGGAACACATCTTCTAAGTTTCATGCTTCTAGGGCTAACGGTTTAGGCTGTGCGTTGATTTTTCTTTAAACCATTATTCCCCTTTTTCTCCTCTTCGGAAAATAATTTTCCATTTTCCTTTCTTATCGGATGCCTACGTCATAACATCTACCTGCATGCCAAATTTTAACCCGATCCGTCCAGTGGTTTGGGCTGTGCGTTGATAGATCACTATGTCAGTCAGTCAGTCAGTCAGTCAGTCAGTCACCTTTGAGTTATATATATATAGATAGAACTAAAAATTTAAGAATAAAATTGAAATAATCAATTGAAAAATTTATATTATTGTACAAAAAAGCGTGGGGTGCTTTTTATAATAACTGCAGATATAATAAACTATGAGCCGGTATGACCGAGCTTTGCTCGGGATTTTATTTTTTTGTAAATCGTATTATTAAAAATTTTTTTTTTATTATTTGCCAATAGATGTCAGGAAGAGTCATAATCTTTAGTGGCTTATTGAAGTGAAAACTTCTTTAGCGGCGTTGAGCACTTTTTCTGTAATGGGTATAAAATCTTAAACTCGCGTCAGCGCGTCAGGACACGTGACCTGATCGAAAAAGCGTAAGACGGATGGAGAGTAGACAGCTATCCCCTCTCTACGGCGCGGCGAAAATGTATGCCTGGGCCTACTGTTTCGTTTAGGCAGCGCAGGGCGCTTGCGCGAATGTTCGTGTATGTTACAGCGTGCCAAATAACAAACAAGCCCCCCCTAACCATTCCAAAATATCAAACATGCTCAACGTTAATAATCAAGTTTTCACTTCTGCCGGCACTCCCGGAGTGCAACCCGTATTTTTTTTTTACTTACCAACGCCATCTGCTGGAAAAGCTTGCAGTTAGTTGCTCACAATCGCCAATAGATGGCAGGAACAATCATATATTTAGTTTCTGTTAGATTTTTACAAAAAACCATTTCTCGTCATTTTCTGATAATAAATCCTAGCTAGATCGATTTATCGCCCCCGAATACCCCTGTATACTTAATTTCATCAAAATCGTTGGCGCCGTTTCCGAGATCCTGAATATAATGTTCGTGTTTCTCATAATTACAATACCGTGTGCCGTCATAAATAAATAAGTTTTATTTCTTTCTTTCTTTTCTTTCTTTTGAATATATATATTACAAGATTTTCTCGTTTAAAGGATAAGATAAGATTGATAAAATATTTACAACAATCAAAATCAAGCCCCCCACGCTTTTTGTACAATAATATCTTATACCTTTAAACGAGAAAATCTTGTGTATATATATATATATATACGAGCCGGTCTGACCGAGCTTCGCTCGAGTTTAAAAAAAATAGTATTATTATTTGCCAATAGATGGCAGGAACAGTCGTATATTGAGTTTATGTTTGATTATTGCAAAACACCAACTTCTCGTCATTTTCTAAAAATGAATCCTAGCTAGATCGATTTATCGCCCCCGAAAACCCTTGTATAGTAAATTTCGTGAAAATTGTTGGCTCAGTTTCCGAGATCCTAAATATATATATATATATACGAGCCGGTATTACCGAGCTTCGCTCGGGTTAAAAAAAAATGTATTATTATTTGCCAATAGATGTCAGGAAGAGTCGTATCTTTATTGGCTTATTTTTAAATAACAACGCCTTCTAGCTTGCAGTTAGTTGCTCACAATCGCCAATAGATGGCAGGAACAGTCGTATATTGAGTTTATGTTTGATTATTGCAAAACACCAACTTCTCGTCATTTTCTAAAAATGAATCCTAGCTAGATCGATTTATCGCCCCCAAAAACCCCTGTATACTAAATTTCGTGAAAATTGTTGGTGCAGTTTCCGAGATCCTAAATATATATATATATACAAGATTTTCTCGTTTAAAGGTATAAGATATACAAGATTTTCTCGTTTAAAGGTACTAGTTGGTAACCGAGCTTCGCTCGGAATTTTTTTCGTTAATTTGTATTTTTAAGAAATCATAAGAAGCATATTATTATCTTTACTGGTTTATTATTACTGAACAACGCCATCTACTATCAGTTCCGCCATCTATTATCATCGCTATCTGCTTGCAGTTAGTTGCTCACAATCGTCAATAGATGGCAGGAGCAGTCACATATTCAGTTTATGTTTTTCGTTTTTTTTTAACAAACAGACTCATTTTCTGAAAATGAATCCTAGCTAGATCGTTTTATCGTCCCCGTTTTATCGTGGCTCAGTTTCCGAGATCGTAAATATATATATATATATATATACAAGATTTTCTCGTTTTAAGGTATAAGATAAGATAAGATATATTTAGGATCTCGGAAACTGTTTCACGAAACCGCCAACAATTTTCACGAAATTTACTATACAAGGGTTTTCGGGGGCGATAAATAGATCTAGCTAGGATTCATTTTTAGAAAATGACGAGAAGTTGGTGATTTGCAATAATCAAACATAAACTCAATATACGACTGTTCCTGCCATCTATTGGCGATTGTGAGCAACTAACTGCAAGCTAGAAGGCGTTGTTAATTAAAAATAAGCCAATAAAGATACGTCTCTTCCTGACATATATTGGCAAATAATAATACTATTTTTCTTTAAACCCTAGCAAAGCTCGGTCATACCGGCTCGTAAATTGTTCAATTCATTACTAGGTACAATTTTATTTTTAACTTTTTAGTCGACCTACAACAGGGGCCTAATTCTCGGGCCGATCTCGATCATTTTGAAATTTTATTTTATTGCTATTTTTTCACAACTCCGCACTTTTTGTACGTTTTCTTTATATCGTAGCTGTCGAGGATTTTTCGAAGAGGTCGTTTATGAATTACTCAAGGAAATTATCCATTCCCCCTTCGAAAAGAAGCAATAAAATAAAATTTCAAAATGATCGAGATCCGCCCGGGAATTAGCCCCCAGATGCTGAACAGCCTAGCTGTTTCCTCACGACGGGTCGGCCTGGGCATGAACTTAGATAAAACAAAGATCATGTTCAATGATCGTATCACCCCTGAGCCGATCACCGTCGCCGGAATGCCTCTCGAAGTTGTGCAGGAGTATGTCTACCTCGGGCAAACCTTGCGGTTAGGTAGACACAACTTTGAGAGAGAGCTAAACCGGAGAATACAGCTGGGCTGGGCTGCGTTTGGGAAACTCCATCAGGTTTTCTCGTCGTCAACCAGTCTCTCCGAAGGATAAATTCCGGAACGAGGTTATCCGACAGAGAACCAAGGTGGTCGACATAGCTCAAAGGATTAGTAAGCTGAAATGGCAGTGGTCATGTTTGCCGTAGAACAGACAATCGTTGGAACAAACGAATACTAGAGTGGAGACCGCGTTTAGGTTAGCGTAGTGTAGGACGCCCGCCCTCCGGCAAGGTGGGGTGAAAATCTGCGAAATAAATGTAGCTGGCAAGCACTGGAGGAAAAAAACCGAAGACCGGGCTTAGTGGCACGTCTTGGGAGAGACCTACGTCCAGTAGTTGACTGATATAGGTTGATGATGATGATTATTATTTATGGGATCCATGTTGTTTATTCCTAACTTACTGATTCCAAAGGTAATAAAGTAGTTTTGAAAATAAAATGCATTTTATCGCAAACTTAGACAATGTTATTCTTCTAACTTGAAAGTCGAATATTTTTGCTCCGATATAAGTTACGACGTATTATGTTTTTTAAAATAAGTATACAGGTGTAATACTTAAATTCAAAACACATTGCATCAGTGGTCGCATTAAAAAAAAAGCAGCCAAGTGCGAGTCGCACTCGCCCATGAAGGGTCCCGTAGCATCAAGTAACATAATATAAAGATTCTTGTAGTTCGTCGAAAGGTAAATTGCTGTTTACGATTTATGACGTATAAAAAAAAACTACTGCCTAGATCTCGTTCCAACCAAATATCGTTGAAAGTTTGCATAGTAATGTACAACATATATTTTTTTTAGTTTTATCATTCTCTTACTTTAGAAGTTAGAGGGGGGGAGACCAACTTTTTTCCACTTTGGAAGTGTCTCTCGCGCAAACTATTCAGTTTAGAAAAAAACGATATTAGAAACCTCAACATCATTTTTGAAGACCTATTCATAGATAAAACACGTATAAAAAACTTTTGGAGTTTCAGTTTCAAGTATGGGGGTACCCCCAATATTTCTAGTTTTTTCTCTATTTTTGTGTAAAAATCTTAATGCGGTTCACAGAATACATCTACTCGCCAAGTTTCATCAGTTACGGTTTCGGAGAAAAATGGCTGTGACATACGGACGGACAGAAAGACAGACAGACATGACGAATCTATAAGGGTTCCGTTTTTGCCATTTGACTACGGAACCCTAAAAACAACGCCACGACTCCATACAAAGTTACCCAATGCCCTTTAGGGGCAAAAGTTTCAAAATCTATGTCTATCCTTTTCTAACACGTAGGGACTTCTCTATGTCTATCCTTTTCTATTACTTAAGGATTTTTTCGATAATTCTTGGCTTTGACGAGAACAGAATGCTCTTAGACGCTCTACAATGTTCTCTAAGGTTCTGGAATCAAATTTAATTCTAATAAGACTTATTAAAATACTCAAATATACTTATTTCAATTATTCACTAAGGTCATAAATGAAAACGAATAATAAGTATTAATTAAATGTTTCGTGTTGATTTATTTACTGTTTAGTTTAAGGAAGTTCTCATAGATGGCGGTGTACGTTGATTCATCGGGTCCGGTTAATGTACGTCAAGTACAGCATGCTATTGTACACCTAGTTAAAACGAAACCTTTTTAGGGTTCCGTAACCAAATGGCAAAAATGGAACCCTTATAGATTAATCATGTCTGTCTGTCTGTCCGTCCGTATGTCACAGCCATTTTTCTCCGAAACCGTAAGAGCTAGACTGATGAAATTTGGCAAGTAGATGTATTCTGTGAACCGCATTAAGATTTTTACACAAAAATATAAAAAAAACTATAAATTTTGGGGGTCCCCATACTTGAAACTGAAACTCAAAAAATTTTTTTTCATCGAACCCATACGTGTGGGGATCTATGAATAGGTCTTTAAAAATGATGTTGAGGTTTCTAATATAGTTTTTTTATAAACTGAATAGTTTGCGCAAGAGACACTTCCAAAGTGGTAAAAGTTTTATCACTCTCTTATTTTAGAAGTTAGAGGGGGGGCTCTAACTTCTAAAATAAGATAATGATAAAACTAAAAAAATATATGTTGTACATTACGATGCAAACTTTTAACGATATTTGGTTTGAACGAGATTTAATGAATTGTTTTTTTTATGCGTCATAAACTGTAAACCGCAATTTACCTTTCGACGAACTACAAAAACCTTTTTATTATGTTACTTGTTGCTACGGAACCCTTCATGGGCGAGTCCGACTCGCACTTGGCTGCTTTTTTGTTTTTTCGGATTCGTTTTAACATGCCGTACAATAATTGGCTGCGAATTAACTGAATGCACAAAATTGTCACGTGATGTATTGTACAGCATGTTAATTGGATGCACACTGAGGCAATTCAATTATTTCTTTGTTTTTGTAGGCAATGGATACTCCCGTCGTTAATCCAAACCCTGGCATCGTAATAACGGTGTGTACATTAACCTGCTGTACATTATTATCATGCTGTGCATTAACGGGTCGTACATTATTGCCTCCTGATTCATCGGTAGAATTCTTCAATATTGATTGACATCTAGGTTGCAAATATACCAATAGATGGCGCTGTGTTC
Organism: Thera obeliscata; assembly: GCA_947578465.1. Taxonomy (NCBI): domain Eukaryota; kingdom Metazoa; phylum Arthropoda; class Insecta; order Lepidoptera; family Geometridae; genus Thera; species Thera obeliscata. Next base: position 784,572 of record OX387916.1, read on the forward strand.
TGTTTCTTAGAATATAAATTCTATTACTTTATTTCACGTAATATTTATTTATGTGCACGATATAACCGTATTATTTTAATGGTTTGTCACGGCGCACTTATTAAGTAGGAAACGCGCAGGGCTACCGTTATCGGCCTAATCATACTAAACGAATAACTGCCAAGGGACTATTCGGCACTGACAGGAAGGTCGCGGGTTCAAATCCCGTCTTAACTTTTGGGACATTTTTAAAAACTTTGTGAATTCTTAAATGTTGTCAATAATTTGTCAAAATGTTCTAGAAAATAGTGCTCCATAACGTTATAGAATGTTCTTTCATCATCATCATCAATTGATATCAGTCCACTGCTGGACGTAGGTTCACCTTGAGTAACATACTAGGCTATATTTATGTGTTTAAAAAATAAATGTCCACCCGTGCGAAGCCGGGACAGACAGCTAGTGTTAAGTAAAACATTATTAATACATTGAAAAAAAAACTTTTATTGAACTATACCTTAAACAACAAAAAATTCATGATATTAAAAAAAACTAAAACTAATTAAAACTAAACCTTAAAAATCTAGCAAAAGTGGGTGTCAATGAGGCATGGTGCCAAGAACGCTGGCTGCATTTCCACGTTGAATAGCATTAGCTATTCTCTGTGCGAGAAAAGAGCCAGCCCTCTTGTCACCAGCTGTGGCGTCGACCAGCTGAGGAAACAATTTGCTTAAAAAAAATAAAAACTAATTAAAACGAATTATTGGAAATAGACATATATTATAATCAATTTATATACATTCACTTGGTTTTATTACAGAAAAGGTAGGTACAAGTTGTGCCTACCCCATTTAAGTTGGCTAAGGGCAGGGGAAGAGTACTACTTCTACAAGTATTTATCAACTACCTTTTCAGTTAATAATTGCAAAACACTGTCTTATTCACTGTAAGTATAACATTTTCACATTACCTACCTATTGCAAACTGTGCAAAAATCTTTCTCCACTTAAAGTATAAAAAAACATTTTATTCAGTTGTATCACAAGCACAAGGATCATTTTGAAATGTCTTTAGATGGGTCCTAAGTAAAGTAACTTTTTCATTTCTGCTTTGTATTGTTCATGAAAGTAAGCAAATTTTCCTAAGAAGGCAATGCAGTGTGAATCAGCACTTCAAGGCAGCCTTTTGGATCTGAAACAATATAGCTATATCAAAATCTCTTTACGTATTTTTTATGACCTACATGCACTGGCCAGATTTACACATGGTTACTCTTGATCTCGATGAAATTAAAACATCCTGCGGGATAGAAAGAACCCATAGAGCATGGTAAGTTTAAATAATAATTATGCTAAAAAATCAGGTAGGGAATGATACACATATGACCGGATTCTAAACACTTGATCAAAGCTTTAGTCAGCTAACAGGTGTACTAAATTAGCAGGAATGCTAAATATAATTCTTCTTCTTCCTGCCCTTATACCACTTTATGTGGGATCAGCACAACATGTCTTCCTCCTCCATTCCCCTCTTTCAGCCGTCATCTCTGCATTCACTCCTCATTTACCTATGTCATCTTTCACACAGTTCATCCTTGTTTTCTTTGGTCTACCTCTGCTCACATAGCCATCCACATCCATGCTCATCACTTTCCTAGTCACATGACTTTCATCTCATGATGACATGCCCATCTCACACAAGTCTATTGCTCCTCAATTTTTCTGTCACTGGCGCTACTTTCAAACTTCCCCTGTTATACCTACTTGTTCTGTATCCTATCCAACCAATCTGTCACTCCACACATCCATCTCAACATTCGCATGCCACATGTACCTTTTCTCCATCCGTCCTTTTTGTTGCCCAACACTCAGATCCAAACATTACGACAGGTCCTAAGATCGTCTTGGTACACTTTTCCCTTCAAGTCCAATGCCAAATATAATTGGGTTGTAGAAAAATCTAAATAATCTTCCGTGTTCCGTGCAAGGAATATAATACTCTCTACGAGAGGTTCCGTGTCACCGACAATAATAATGCCATGGCAGCTAGAGATTTTACGTGGAATTTTTATTGCTATAATATTATCTTATCTGTGCTTTAGTGTTATGAAAAGAGGCGTAAGGGATTTGACACATTATTAAATTTTGATTTGATAGTGTCATGATTTCCTCATTACTTATGTTTGATAAATTGATTCTGTAATATCGGTCATCACTCATCGTCATCATACCTTTCTGCAAAACCTTGTTCTTGAATGTGTTCTTTAATGGTGCTAGCGTTATCCTTCTCAGGATTCTGATCGTTTTATTCATCTTCGACTCGACTCGAATCTAGTTGTCCTGAAAGTCGGGCATAGAATGACAAAAATATATTTTAAAAAATATACCAAAACTCTACGTAAATCGATGTTCACTCACTGTGGAAAGTGTGGTGGAACTGGAAACACAAACAAACGCAAGTCAAAAGTCAAGCAAGACATTCGCAAGCTTGGACAGATAATATATTCGCAAGATTAAGAGTCCACACACTCAAAATCTAAGGCCCGAACAAGTGTGTTTCTGGGTTTTATAGTTCGCATAATCTGTGGTACTCGTCTTAATGAAAATGGTATAGTAAATCCTCTACACTACTCGCGAAGTTTCTCGTCGAAGTACTCGGCCGAAGTTGACTGAAGTCCGCGGTGCTACACTACACACTCGTTCAACTTCGCGAGGAGCGCATTCGTGTAGCGTTACCGGTACCCTGCGGACGTTTATTATAATGGACGCTCAAGTAGCAGCTGCCGTAGCAATGTGCTCTCTAGCGTATTATAACTACGTGCATACTTATTAAGTGTTTCAAGGAACAACATAGTTTGCTCCTGTGACCACTGTATGCCGCTCATAATAGAGTCTCGCACATCAACGATAAAATCTATTAAACACAAGTGCGTTCACAACGGCGTCTTGACGCGTACTGAAGTCGGCTCGGCCAAGTAGTGTAGAGAGGTACTTCGAGAACGCACTTCGGGTAACTTCGTGCCCTTTGACTCGGGCGCAAAAACCGACAACAAACGGAAGTCGGCCGAGGCGAGGTAAAGTTGGACGAAGTAAGCCGAACTGCCTCTCTACATTATTCTATTCGTCTAACCTCGTTCAACTTCGCGAGTAGTGTGGAGGCGCGGTAACCGCGCCTCCACACTGTCCCTGTAAACGAAGCACAAAATTTCGATGAACTCTTCATTGTCAGGCGACCAATCAGAAATGGTCACAAATTCTCAGGTCGTGTTTTCCAGGGTCGTACAATCCCGTTACGTGCCGAGAATGTACAGCCAGGAATACGCAGCCAGGAAAACACAACCTGAGAATTTGAAACCATTTGGCAGCCTTTTCCATGGTCGTACATTCCCGGCCCGAGCCGAGATTGTACAGCCTGGAATATCCAACCACGGAATGCACAACCATGGAATTGGCTGCCAAAATGTACATCAATTCCGGGCTGTGCTTTCCAAGCCGTACAATCCGTGGTTGTACATTCCTGTCTCCCATGTGCTAATCGTTGTTTGTTTATTCTCTGTTTTGTAAAATCCGATAAATCTTTCTAATTTATTTCTACGGTTCACTAGCAGCTAGCTACCAACCAAGATCAAATCAACAAGATACATTTAGTGGAAAATGTCTCTCAGAAAATGGGTTGTAAGGTTAGCAATTTGTTTTCTTTTAATTAGCCCTCTAGTCGGTACCATTTAAATCTTCAACAAAAATACTTACCTATCTTTTGTAAACAAACAATATATTTTTTAAGTATTTATATATGGCAAATAGCAAATGTTACATCATCCATTCAACTGTAACAGTGGTTATCTAAATTCTGTTTTCAGTGAACTTCAGTTGGTAATCTTATTAGACTGTAGATATTAAGTTAAACTTATTATTATTAGTTATTATTACTCATTATTCCAGGTCATACATCCAGAAGAGCCGGCTCACCAGCTACGCAGCGATAGTCACAGCAAGAAAGTACAAACAAAGACAAAGGAGTTATGATGACGGGTATTTTAAAATTGGAATCGGGACACTTGGCTCAGTGCTTATTGCAACCAGTAATATTCTTGGTAAGTTTACAAAATCTTTGCACAACCCTTCTCAAAGTTGTTCCAGCTCTGCATGCTCTTGCCAAAGGCTCAACAAAGGTCAAATAATGTGAGGAAATAATGGCTTATCTATAATCATTGACAAAAACAACAATGTCTTATCAAACAAAAATATTTTCATTCTACAAGTCAGATACCTACTACGTAACAACGACTTGATTAATAGAAGCCCATAGTTACACAATCAATCAATATCATTATATAATTATAAAAAGCAAGTGTTTGTATGTATGTACAGGGTTTTCTCTATCACCACCAACTAGAATCTATTCCCCATTGTGGTGGGTGATAGATACCCCTTGGTCTCCTGCTGTGAGTAGGGGAGTAATTTAATAATTAAAATAAATATTGTGGAGAAAGATGTTTCAAAATTGAATGCTCCTAAACATTCTGTTCTAGAATGTTCTTTAACATGTTTAAATAATCTAGAATAATTAAATTTAAATAATCTAGAATAATTAAATTTAAATAATCTAGAATAATTAAATTTAACTTAAACACTTTCAAATAGTCGCTCATCCATCATCTATATTTTCTAGAATGTTCTTTACATTTTGGAATAATCTTTAATTCAAAGAGGGTACTCGGGCAGCGGTGGGCTTTGCTGCTGGCTAGTTATAATGTAAAATGCATGCATTGTGCTCTAGATGACAGATAAATTAATATTTATCAGTTAATTTAAATGAAAAAACTAGGTATATTAATTTTTTCAGCTAGATTAACCATCCTGTTCAGCCGTAATGAGTGGAATCATAAATAATCTTAATAAATGTTATTTACAGATAAGCCAGATGTTAAAGAAGATACTTTGAACAGCCCCTCAAATACAGAAAAGACTGAGGGTGCTCTGTTTGAAGCCGGTAACAAGAGACCTGACCTCCCGACTTACAGAGCCGAGGAGGTTAGCAAACACGATTCCAAGTAAGTTCTAATAACCACTCATGTTAAAATTTATAAGCTGGAGAAGTCCACAGCTGCACTGAGAGCACTGGTGGTCTAGTGGTAGCGGCCCCGCCTTCTGATCCGAAGGTTGTGGGTTCAAATCCAGTTGTGTACTAATGAGTTATTCTGTCGAAAAATTTATGTGCACTATGCCAGTACTCTCAAAAACGGTGAAGAAAAACATCGTGAGGAAACCGGCGTGTCGTAGAACCGAAAAAGTTCGAGCAACACGTGTCAAGGGTCACGAAAAAAGGGCCCGCCAGCGGCCTACTTGCGGAAAAACCAGCCCGTACATCAAGTGCTGTTCGGCAAGTTTATCATGCGCCCTTGTTGTGCGGGCAGGTTTTTCCGCAAGTAGGCCGCTAGTGGGCCCTTTTTGCGTTACCCTTGACACGTGTTGCTCGAACTTTTTTAGGTTCTACAACACGCCGGTTTCCTCACGATGTTTTCCTTCACCGTTTTGAGAGTACTGGAATAGTGCACATAAATTTTTCAACAGAAAAACTCATTGGTACACGAGTGGATTTGAACCCACGACCTTCGGATCGGAAGGCGGGGCCACTACCACTAGGTCTAGTGGTACCAGTGCTCTTTTTTGTACCTATCTACGTCAGTTAGATTATATCTACGACCTTGATCACAAAGATAATGAAAAGGGGAAATAGAGGGTATGTCTACTGAAGGGATTATAGAAGCTTATTTTCTAGGGATAGTTTCTGGGTGACATACAAACACGGCGTGTATGACGTCACTGAGTTCCTCCCCTCGCACCCCGGGGGGGAGCAGATCTACAACGCAGCGGGGCTCAGCATCGAGCCCTTCTGGAATGTATACGGCATGCATAAGACGCAGGACGTTTATCAACTGCTGGAGTCTTACAGGATAGGTGAGTTGTATGCCACCTGATTTTTTTTTAGTTCTTCTTGATACTCAGGTTTTTTCTTTGGTGTTATATTGAATTCAGATCCAAAAGAATGATAGAGAGATGCAAAAAAACAAAAATAGTTAATGCTATACTTTATTTCTGTATTTTTCTGCAATTGGGAAAATAAATACTTGGGTACAGTACATAACTAAAATGATTTATTCGAGAATTCAGAGCGCAGAATATTGTAATAATAGCTAGACCTATAAAGTATTCCTTAATGTATAAATTCCAGGTAACCTCCATGACGATGACGTAGTGGACCACTCGGACGACGAGATGTGGGTTCGAGAGCCGGTCAGGGACAAGCGACTTATAGTGAAGACAGCGAAGCCATTCAACGCAGAAATACCGCCACAGTGCCAGATAGACCACTTTGACACACCCAAGTATGCTATATTTTACTTATCAAAATAACTCTAATTAACTTCGACGTCTAGGCTAAACAAAGTCTGTATCTATCTGAATTTTAAATAAATATTCAGCTCCAATCTAAGACTAAGATCCCCAGATTAAGCAATTTCCAAGTTTTTTTAGGGAACTGCTCATGGTCTCCCACCCTCAGAATTATAATATTTTTAATTCTGTGCTTCCATAGTATACCATACCATGTGTATACCATAGCTCTTCGGCCGAGTCCTGGCCGGATCAGAGCCAAATACGAGAATTCCACTCAATTTGTACAAATACAGGGTTCAAATTCAATCGACGGCACCGTCACGGCCCGGGCTCGACCTGGCGTAGCGTGAATCAGCCTTATAAGAACTAAGTTTCTAATGCGTGGCAACACAGTCTGCATATCAAACTCCCCCCCTTTCTTGTTTATGTTCAGTTCTGTCCATCCCAAGGTTGCCTGGTAGAGATCGCTGTTAGCGATAAGGCCGCCCATTGTATTACTGTGACGTATAGTACCTAGTTATAGTATGTGTGTGAATTTTAAGCTAAAACTGTATCCTACTTTCCTCGTGTGTCATTGTAATCAATAGGTACTGACAGACGTGCTCAAAAAAAGCATGCTAATAAGCTTGCTTAAACTTAGCATGCTCGGCAAACTGTTTACATTTTCCAGAAATAAGTAATTATTTTAAAACTACTTTAGCATACTTGTAAATAGGCAAACATAATAATAAACAAACATGTTCAGACGTGCTCGGATCACGCCCTCAGGTAGCATGCTCGAAAATCAAACGTCGTTTGATTTTTGAGCACGCTCTCAATAAGCATGCTCATTACATTACACGCGTGCTACTAATGAGCACTTGCTCAATAAAAGCATGCTTGTGTGCTAGTAATGAGTACGTCTGTCCGTAGCTTCAAGAGTTATCTATCTTCTGAGTCATCCGGCTTTTGTTCCAGCGAGTTGTTCTACGTGCGCCAACACATGCCGGTCCCGGAGTGCGAGCCGGCGACGCACCGCCTGCGCGTGACGGTGGCGGGGCGCGGCGGTGACGTCACGCGGCGGCACTGGCACTTCACGCTGGAGGAGCTGGGCCGCTTCCGGCGCGCCAGCGTGCGGGCCGCGCTCATGTGCGCCGGGAACAGGAGGAGCGAGATGGCTCATGTAATCACCTCTTTGGACAATACTATTTGAATATGTCAGCTGCAATAATAGAGCGCTGGTGGCCTAGTGGTAGCGGCCCCGCCTTCCGATCCTAAGGTCGTGGGTTCAAATCCAGTTGTGTCCAATGAATTTTTCTTCCCAAAAATGAATGTACAATATGCCAGTGCTCTCAAACGGTGAAGGAAAACATCGTGAGGAAACCGGCATATCGTAGAACTTAAAAAGTTCGAAAATATGTGTCAAGTGCACGAAAGGAGCCACTTTGAGGTGCACTTAAATCCTTTCACCACACTTGGTTCGAAAGAATGAGTGACATGATAAGAAGAAGAAACTGCAATAATAAGAGCATTATTATCAAGTTCTTTAATGTCAGTAGAAACGAAAATAAGGCTGGTTTTCTTGTCATCGACGCTGATAAATGTTACGAAACGACATGCATTATTGATCTATCAGTAGCAATAGAGCTACACCGACATACTACCTTTGCCTGTTCTTCAAGGCTTGGTCACGTGGAACTGGCATCTAGACTCACCTAGCTTTAAGACGTTTCAAAGTGATCCTTGAGAAACTACTGAATAAATGAACTTTTGATTTATTGGAGGATTCATCAAGATTTTGTAGGAGATGACCTGTGGGGTTATCACTTATCTTTGTTGCAATCCTCAGTTTTTACATGATTGTGAGCTTCGATTGCAATAAAAACGAATACAAACTAAGCCTTGTGTCTGACAAGCAAGGATTGCAATTCATATTCGTTTTATAATGCAATCGAAGCTCAAAAACATGTAAAAACTGACGATTGAAACAAGGATTGCATTGCAACAGAAGATACGTGATCACCCCGCTGTTGGTGTACGTCATTATTTCTAGGAAATGTTGATGAATCGTCAATGCAGAATGCGTGTGTAAGTGACGAGCCGCTATGTAAATGTGTTGTTGTAGGAAGTGAAGGAGAAGTCAGTGAAGGGCATCAGCTGGGCGGGCGGCGCCGTCAGCAACGCGCTGTGGAGCGGCGTGTACCTGCGTGACCTGCTCCTACACTGCGGCGTCGACGAACACGACACGCACGGGAAACATGTCATTGTCAGTACATTTATATACTATACTAGAGACTAGAGGAGTGCTATAAATAAATGACATGTTTCATGGAACTATGGAGCCCATGCCAAATGTATGTACACCAATCTTAAATACAGCTTAGCAATGTAGAATTTGGTTTAAAATGTTATGTTTCTTCAATTCTACTTCGTTTGGTTGTACATAGAGATTTTATTGATCACAGAGAGAACCACAACGTACCAAAAACACGGCGGACCGACATGACATGAAGTAGTAGAAATGTCACTTTGACAACTGACGTTTTCACAAAGCATGACACTGACACTTATTTGTGTCATTCACTGCGGTAAAACTGTCATAGAGGCTCCTTTTGGTATTCAATACTTATTACAGAATATCAACCACTATCGATCATTGTTTCATCGTACTCGTTTATAAATTCACAAATGTATGCGACGCGCAATGTCCTAATTTTGCAAACGACCCGCGCATCCGGCAAGTATCAACTTGAATACCCTTGAGGTATTCAAGTTGATACTTGCCGGATGCGCGGGGAGACAAAGCGTAGCGAGCTAGCGTTGAACCCTGTTCGTTGTCCAGTTCCAGGGGTCGGACATCGACGCGACGGGCGTGAACTTCAGCACGTCCATCCCCCTGAGCATGGCGCTGCACCCGCGCGGGCACGTGCTGCTGGCCACGCACATGAACGGCGCGCCGCTGCCGCCAGACCACGGCCGCCCGCTGCGCGTGGTGGTGCCCGGCGCGCCGGCCGTGCGGAGCGTCAAGTGGCTCGGTAATCCATGTATGTTGCTATTCACATTCCGTGCCCTCATCGACACATGAACGGCGCGCCGCTGCCGCCAGACCACGGCCGCCCGCTGCGCGTGGTGGTGCCCGGCGCGCCGGCCGTGCGGAGCGTCAAGTGGCTCGGTAATCCATGTATGTTGCTATTCACATTCCGTGCCCTCATCGACACATGAACGGCGCGCCGCTGCCGCCAGACCACGGCCGCCCGCTGCGCGTGGTGGTGCCCGGCGCGCCGGCCGTGCGGAGCGTCAAGTGGCTCGGTAATCCATGTATGTTGCTATTCACATTCCGTGCCCTCATCGACACATGAACGGCGCGCCGCTGCCGCCAGACCACGGCCGCCCGCTGCGCGTGGTGGTGCCCGGCGCGCCGGCCGTGCGGAGCGTCAAGTGGCTCGGTAATCCATGTATGTTGCTATTCACATTCCGTGCCCTCATCGACACATGAACGGCGCGCCGCTGCCGCCAGACCACGGCCGCCCGCTGCGCGTGGTGGTGCCCGGCGCGCCGGCCGTGCGGAGCGTCAAGTGGCTCGGTAATCCATGTATGTTGCTATTCACATTCCGTGCCCTCATCGACACATGAACGGCGCGCCGCTGCCGCCAGACCACGGCCGCCCGCTGCGCGTGGTGGTGCCCGGCGCGCCGGCCGTGCGGAGCGTCAAGTGGCTCGGTAATCCATGTATGTTGCTATTCACATTCCGTGCCCTCATCGACACATGAACGGCGCGCCGCTGCCGCCAGACCACGGCCGCCCGCTGCGCGTGGTGGTGCCCGGCGCGCCGGCCGTGCGGAGCGTCAAGTGGCTCGGTAATCCATGTATGTTGCTATTCACATTCCGTGCCCTCATCGACACATGAACGGCGCGCCGCTGCCGCCAGACCACGGCCGCCCGCTGCGCGTGGTGGTGCCCGGCGCGCCGGCCGTGCGGAGCGTCAAGTGGCTCGGTAATCCATGTATGTTGCTATTCACATTCCGTGCCCTCATCGACACATGAACGGCGCGCCGCTGCCGCCAGACCACGGCCGCCCGCTGCGCGTGGTGGTGCCCGGCGCGCCGGCCGTGCGGAGCGTCAAGTGGCTCGGTAATCCATGTATGTTGCTATTCACATTCCGTGCCCTCATCGACACATGAACGGCGCGCCGCTGCCGCCAGACCACGGCCGCCCGCTGCGCGTGGTGGTGCCCGGCGCGCCGGCCGTGCGGAGCGTCAAGTGGCTCGGTAATCCATGTATGTTGCTATTCACATTCCGTGCCCTCATCGACACATGAACGGCGCGCCGCTGCCGCCAGACCACGGCCGCCCGCTGCGCGTGGTGGTGCCCGGCGCGCCGGCCGTGCGGAGCGTCAAGTGGCTCGGTAATCCATGTATGTTGCTATTCACATTCCGTGCCCTCATCGACACATGAACGGCGCGCCGCTGCCGCCAGACCACGGCCGCCCGCTGCGCGTGGTGGTGCCCGGCGCGCCGGCCGTGCGGAGCGTCAAGTGGCTCGGTAATCCATGTATGTTGCTATTCACATTCCGTGCCCTCATCGACACATGAACGGCGCGCCGCTGCAGACCTTTCGGTTTAAGCTGGAATGATCGTGCCCACAACTATGTCGTCTCAAATGTCTCTATTTCTAATACCATTTTGATTTGCACTCGCCACTATAGACTCGTTGAAAAGTGTACCCTCATATTTATAAGCGTTCTAAATTGTAATATAAGGGAAGCTTGTTATCAAAGTTGTCGTTACCTTGTACAGAATCTATAACGGTGTCTGAGGAGGAGAGTCCCTCCCACTGGCACCAGAAGGACTACCGCTCCTTCAACTCGTCCAAGACGTGGGAGACGGCGGACTTCGCCAGCGCGCCGCCCGTCTACAGCCTGCCCGTGACGTCATGTATCTGCGACCCGCCGGACCAGGCATCCGTGCCCGTAGTGAACGGCTGCGTCGAAGCCAGGGGTGAGTCACATTCCACCCAAGTATGGAGAGTTGTTATTTTACTCCTGGATATACAGTTTAAATGATGATTCGAGGAAATGAAACACTTTAGACGTCATCAAAAGTGTCCAACTTCAAACGAATGTATACCTTCATCATCATTATCATCCACAGCCCGACTTCACCCACTGCTGGGTATAGGCCGCCCTTATTAGTTTGTGTTATCTAACATATACCGTGCCTGAGATTAATTGTTGCCCGGCACGGTAGACGTCTTTTTTATGTTCCTTTAAAGTCGCAATCTAGTTGAAGAACTAAATCGTGACTAGTCTCTATTCGTTCGCACACACTTCTTCCTCACTTTATACAAGGCGTCGATTCTACAACACAAATCACTCAAGCGATCGCGTAAATAGATGTGAGCTGTCAATTTTTGTTTGAAAAATTTGAAAATGGAACGCGGATTCTGCTATCACTCGATCGAGCCGTGTTGCTGAAATCGACGCCCTGTATTAAGTGAGGTAGAAGATCATCATCATCATCCCTGATGATCCTTGGCTCGCTCCGTTCAGCATGCAATGTATATGGTGCAGGCTACGCGTACTCGGGCGGCGGTGCTATGGTGGTCCGCGTGGACGTGACGGCGGACGGCGGCGCGTCGTGGGTGGAGGCCGACCTGCTCTCGGACGCGGCGCCGCCCTCGCAGCATTACGCGTGGACGCTGTGGACGGCCACCGTGCCGGTCGACGAACAACTTCATGAGGTATGTTGACGTTACTATTCAGTATTCAGTATATTTATTGCCTTATTATGCATGTAAATTTAACAGTCAGATCTTTGAACTAGTTTAGAATCAATACATAATTTACCCTGCAAAAGTGTTGCAATACAGTAGAAACGGACCGATATGGTATAATCATGCAGATTGTAATATTATTACAATCTGAATGATTATCTGTGATATGTCAATAGTTATATTATCCGTTACACGCGCATTACCATTCAAGAAAATATAGCTTTGGATGAAATTGCTTTCAGCGATAAGGCCGCCCATTGTATGTTATTGACCGAGCGAACAAAGCATCAGACATTCTTTGATCCGCACTTGGAATCCGTGCGGATTGTTTCCGCGAGTAGGCTGCTGGATGGCGGGCCCTTTTTACGTGACGCCTGACACATGGTTTCGAACTTTTTGGGTTCTACGACATGCCGGTTTCCTCACGATGTGTTCCTTCACCGTTTGAGACTACTTGCCAGCATCATTTTCTGCCCAAAAATCTATGTGCACTATGCCTAGTGCTCATAGATTTGAAAATAAATATAATAGAAAATGATGAACAGAATAGCTTTTCAAAATGCAGTAAATTGCTTACTTTTAGTGCGAGTTATACAGCTCACAAAGCTCTAGTTTTTGTAATAATACTAACATCTGCTGTCCCGCAGGTAGAGCTATGGGCGAAGGCTACCGACAGCAACTTTAACACGCAGCCTGAGAGGTTCGAGCACATCTGGAATATCCGCGGGATACTCAGCAACGCGTACCATAGGATCAAAATAAAACTACAACATTGATGCTAATCAAACTGGATTCTTGATTAAGTAGATAGTTAGGTACTTCTAGATTGTAGAGCAACGATTATAGTGTCGTAGTAATAATAAAACATTGCTGTTGCTTTGTCGGTTGAACTATACAGGGTTATTCATAATTAGCTGCAAATACTCAGGAATTAGGTTCAACAAATAAAATAAAACATATTTATGAAATGATTTTATTTAAGTTTTTGTATGAAAATTTTATTTTTATTACTTTTTTTACGGCTATTGCATAATGATTGCCATGGAGAACAGGACGATGACCCACCCAGGCGGTGACTGAACGCAGAGTGCCGCTCACGGCGCGCGGGCGCGGATCAAAGGTCAAAATAGGTCAGGCGCAAATGATTCCAAAGGATATTCTTTATCGATTTTCTCGGGATTTTCATAACAAAACTTAAAAAAAATCATTTCATAAATATTTTTTATTTTATTTGTTGAACCTAATTCCTGAGTATTTGCAGCTAATTATGAATAACCATGTATACAGCGTGTCCCAGAAAGTAGTGTCAAGCGAAAGTCCAGAAATAGAACACCCCTTGGGGTACCCGAATCATTCCCATGTATGTTCCGCGATATCTTATAGTTTACGAGTTATGATTTTTTTCCGAATTTTTGAAATTTTTGATATTTTTGATATTTTTTTTTTTTTGAAATGGGGATGATTCGGGTACCCCAAAGGGTGTTCTATCTCTGGACTTGCGCTTGACTATACTTTCTGGGACACCCTGTATATTCTGGATTCAATTAGCAAGAAAACAATTCTAGGTTCTAGAAGTTCTCGAGTTTCTGCTAAGCTATTCTGGCACCTAAATATTCAATGAATAAGCTAGCAGATTCAAATCAATTATCATGCAAGTTATTTTTAATGAAATACAATAAACATTAGAATAGGTCCTCCTATATTTAATGGTTTTCAAAGATCAACTAATAGAAAAATAAAATAATGTTGTTTGTTAAGGTCATTAGGTTTTAAGTTAAGGCTGTTTATTCTACTAAGATTGTATTCTAGTCAAACTAGATTACCTTTTGCACAAACAGTTACTTTATAGTTTTATTTCTTAATAATTACTGCTACACAATAATAGACAACCTCAAAGAATCTTGAGAGAGTACTTAGTACTAAGAGATGTGGGGATATTTTTTTCAGAAGTACAATTAAAGCAACGCATTTTGTATTTTAGTTGAGTAGGTATTTAATAATGTGCTCATCATAGATCTTGTGAAGGCTTATGATGAGACTTTGTTAATTTAATATTATCTTATTCTTAAATCGGATAAATAATTTATAACTTAATAAATACATTTTAAATATACTAGTGTTTTCGAAACTCATTTCATCATCCTAAGTATTAGACCTGGCACTCGTTATTTGAAACAAATCTCAGAGATATAGGTATTTCATTGAATATAATTAGCAGTGTTTGTACAAACATAAAGATTAAATGAACAATATAGTAAGGAATTAACATCATTATCTCATACCTACACAATGTCAACTAACTTTTATCTCGGTTTATCAAACTCCTAGCACTGCAGAGCTCCAACATGTTTGCTCTAACGCGATTTAAAACCACAAGTAACTATTTAAAAACATTATCTAAACTAATATCCGGTTCTAAAATTCATACCAAAAATGTATTATTCAAGAAAACAGAGCATCTTGTGGTGAATATTCAAGGCGAAGAATTACAGTTTCCCTATGTTTGGCTCCGCGACAACTGTCAGTGTGATAAGTGCTTCCACTACTCGGCGAAAAGCCGGATTCTAGATTGGAGCTACTTTAATCCCAACATCATACCAAAAGACGTCATCAAAGAGGACCAGCATCTTCAAGTAACTTGGCCAGATGGACACGCTTCACGCTACACATTCGACTGGCTTAAATACAGAAGCTTCACAAGGCAAAGCCAGGACAACTACAATGAAACTATCTACAAGCCAAAGAAAGAGACTTGGCACGGGAATGACTTCCGGAAGATATGCAGCAAACATGATTATAACGAGGTTCTACAATCCAATGAGGGTTTGTTCAACTGGCTTCTCAAACTATCCATTTATGGAGTAGCCTTGATCGAAAATGCGCCAGATTCGGAAACGGCGTTAGACCCAATAGTGGCCAGAATTGGGTTCACAAAACGGACACACTATGGAGTCAAATTCGTAGTACAAAGTGTCCAAAACACAAGCAATGTTGCATACTTATCCAGCAAATTGCAAATGCATACTGATCTACCTTACTACGAGTACTGCCCGGGAGTCAACCTACTCCATTGCTTGGTTCAAACAGAAAGTGTGGGAGGCGAAAATCTGCTCTCCGATTGCCACTATGTTGCTAATTACATGAAGGAAAATCACCCAGAGGAATACAGGATCCTCACTGAAGTAGAAGTGGAATGGAGTGATGTGGGTGCACAAGATGGCTTAGAGTTTTTCAAACTTTACCGTTCTCCTGTTATTGTGTTGGATAAGCATGGAGAAACTTCAAGGATAAGCTTCTCAATACCACAAAGAGGCAGCCATTTCCCTGGCCCTATAGAAGATGTGGTACCCTGGTACAAAGCCTATAGCTTATTTAATGAACTAAGCCATAAGTTTGCAGCAAAGTTTAAGAATAAAGCAGGGAATATTCTGGTGTTTGACAACATAAGGCTGCTTCATGGCAGAGCAGCTTATGAGGACAGTGGAGATAATGTGCGGAAGCTGATCGGTGGGTATGTGGATTGGGATGAGATATATTCTAGACTCCGGTGCCTGAAAGTTAAGTTGAATAATAATGGTGTTTAATAATATTCTTTATGTAATAAATTTATATAAGTAGAAGGTATTACTTAAATAACTTTATTAAATTACTACATATCACAGACAGATTATTCATATTTTCATTTCTAGTCTTCAGGTATCAAAACAAAATTCCACATAGGTGTCAATATTATAGCCCCTCACTGGGAAACTTCTCAATGGTATTAATGTATCAGACTCTTTTTGTCTACTCCCGGCTTCTACGAATGGAAAGCCTTCTAAATCTGGGTTGCTGGCCATTGCTACCGCTGTAGATTCATTGGTGTGGAGGTAAATAGAAAAACTGCAGTCATCCGGTAAGTTTTGGAACTGGTTACCTATTGACGCCAATTTTAAGCAAAAGGCTCTTAGATTCTGCTCTGCTTGGATTAAATAGGCGTCAGCTGTTTCATCATACTGAATATTCTTATCGATGTCGAAAACAAACTTCGCTAAAGGTTCGTAGGTGTTGCTGGTGATTACAAACTCGATACGACTTAGCTGACCACTCTTTAAACACTCTGCTATGCCCTTCAGGCACAAATCAATGTACTGGTTGATTTCTGGATGTATAGACCGATAGACGACTAGGCTGTACTTACGCCTGGTTTCAAATATGCTAAGCGGATAAATCGTGGTGTAGTAAAGGATATTATGGAATGCAACACAGAGAAACTCTTGGGTTATATCGACGAAGCAACTATCCATTATTATTTTCAGCGCCTTGGGAAAGAAATTGAAAATCAAATATGGAAAAAGTAAACAAAACAAAGCGAGCGCATATCCGATATTTTTGACTTTGACAGTCCTATGTTAACGTTGGCAGTGACATTGCTTGATTGGTTTATTGAATGATGTGTTAGTGAAAAGTCTCTTAGTCTATACCTAGGTGGCGCTGTACGTAAGCGTAGTGTAACTTTGCACTCTCGCAGTCTCGTTATAGATAGAGTAATAAATTCCTTGGCTTAGTAGCACTTTCACATTGCACTTGTGACTGCTAGTGGTCTGTACCCCAAGTCTGAGATCTCCTCGATCAGTCTGAACAATTCGTTTCGCCTGTGCGTCTCTCTATTTTGGTATTAAGAAATGATGAGACAACAACTTGTTTCGATCGTTTCTACCCAGGTTTCTACAAAGCATACTGTTAGTGTCCCTTCTGAAGGGCAAGTCGAAGCTTTACTCAGACTGGGTAGGGGTACTGGCTAGCTTTAAGATGTTTTAAAGTGGTCTTTGAAATAGGATTATTGAATATAGAAATTATATAGTTGAATTTACTATTGATAAACTTACCCCTTATTCCATGGTAGCCAGAATAAATACCACTGATTTGTACTTTTTTCGATCCTGCTTGCTAAACCTAAAATATAATCTCTCACTGAGCTTCAATAACATCTTCTATATTTAAGCTCATTAGTTCAGGGTAGTAGTATCTATCTCTTCTGTAACTGACTGAGCAAAAAAAGAAATTTGGAATTCAAATTAACATAATTTATTGAATCCAAATTAAAATAAGTTGATCTATTCCCTACTTTCACCTCCTGAGTGCTTATTTGTCAGGAATTTCATCCAAGCCCTGAAAAATATATTGAAACTTGATTAAAGATAAATTAACAAAGGAAGGTACTGTGCATGACATACACACACAGATTGCAACCAGACTGGTTATTCCAGAACATACAAACTGGGTTGGTCACATTCTTATTACTTATATCTTAACTTGATCCAATCATTACTTACTTTTGATAGTTACTGTACCATATCAGCTATTAGTCAGCACTTATAGTTTCAGATACTTACTGCCACTTATCATTCTAAGAATACTAGTGTAGATTTATACATATTCATGCGACTGTTTAGATATTCAGGTACCAACTTACATTAACTACATATGGATTGCCTGTGAGCCTTAGGTCACGCTGGTACATAGAACGGTCCCACCTATCATCCAAGGTACGCCTAAAGTGCTAAAAATAAAAGTATTTTGGTATTAGATACAAACCTTAGTAGCCCTATTAATAAAAATAGGTATGTCAAAAGATAAGCTGTGCTTAAACTATCCATCTCCTACAACTGGGTAATGACAAAAAGTGACAGGGCTAACTTTAAACCATACTTAATTTAAATTAAGTTTATTATTATGGCTGTAAATGCATATGGGTTAGTTTAAGCATACACGAGAGCACTTCATTATCAAAACAAAACTATAATTAAAAAAGTTCTGGCATCTCTAGGAAGTTGATGAAATCTATGTTTATATCTGCACTACAGTAGCAAAATTTGGACTAGAATCAGGTGTTACCTAATATTTTATTTTGTGTGTACTTACGTTGCCAAGTGTTAGGTTGTGAATGTGATATAGCCCCCACCCCGGTAAGCCTAATCCGGCCATAATAATGCCGAAACTTGGCAGGATTTCGTACCACATTCTATTCAAAAAATTGAGGAAATATTACGTTTCTTCAGTCGAAGAAAATTACACAGCAAGTGTATACTGTATTTGTTAAATCAATGACATTGACAGTGACAGAAAATGTGATGTTGCCATACCTAGGCTCCAATAGATACTTCAGCCAGTGTAGTCCTAACTTTATTCAGACGGAAGGTATTAAAATTGTAGAAATTGCATTATGTAATTACCTAATACTTGCCTGCTTATATTAACAAAACAAGGAAAATGCCCTAGACCTAGAGCAAATTATGACCAAAATTTAAAAGCCAACAACAGTTATTGTATTTTTATAAATAAATATACTCTGATCGCCCATTAGTTTATTAAAGCTCGTTGCGAGGGGCGCATAACCAGAGAATTACTATGATTACGCCTATCCCTGCCGTGAAGCGGCATCGCTTTTTGTTTTGTTTCGGTTTGAATTGTGGGTGCCCGGTGAAATTATTGGCACGTGAGGCCAAACCTCTCTAAGCCTCGAGTTGATAGACGTAAGGCAGTGCATCGTAATATTTTATGATACTGACCTTCACCAATGGGTTGTCTATAAAATTTCAGCCCGCACCCACATGATTTAGTTGGCAAATATTAAAAAAAATAGTAATTTCCCACACCCTTCAGACTAAAATATAGCAGATATTTTAAGAATGGTGGTAGGTAGTAATTATAAATTAATTAAACTTATACATTCAGCGAAGGAAGTGACTATTTGTACGGGTGCTGGATGAATAAATTATAGGTATTTATTCGTACATTTATTCAATTTTATAATGAGTATATTCATACGGATATTATTCAAACTCGGGGCACCCCGACCTAAGTCACAAAAGTAACAGTACCTAGGTTGTTTGGTTTTTATTTTTATACCTACTTAATTTCAAGAATGGTGCCCCCCCCCCCCCCTCCCCCCGCAGTACCCGTATTAATAATTATAAATTGTTCGTACGGTAACCGTATTAATAATTATAAATTGTTCGTACAGTACCTGTATTAATAGACTCAGTCTTCAGCGAAAGGGCATTCACCGAACCCTGTACGTCTTCTTTTTCATAATGTGAAAGCTATGGGACCGAGAGATGGACGTTTTGTGAATGGGGCATTTTGCACAAGGGACAGGGACCATTTGCAAAGAAAACGCTTTGCGAATGGGACGTAGTTTTGGTGGTGGAACATTTTGCACCCAAAGTAAAGAAAATAACAAAAACTGACGGCAGACTTACGTTTCCGAGTACTGCATAATGTATCCACCATAATCCTAGTCCTGGTAAACCCATAGCCGCAGTTATAATGGCCATAGGTGGAAGTATATTGAACCACATTATTTGAAACAACAACTTACTAAGTAAGTCAGGAGATTTGGAATGAATTTGTTATTTTACTAAGTACCTATGTAGGTATAACTTTGTCTAGCGCTTTATTTTATTGTTGAATATGGCAAATTTGACATTACCTGCCTCCTGCCTGCCATAATGAGACGGGCTCTGATCTAGAAAAGGTTTTATTTTATGATCAGGCCAGCAACATTAAGTCAGGTTTTGGCAACAAGTTTCCATATTTGATGAACAACGACGAAAACAACAACTGCGAACAACTGTGAAAACAACGGTGCAGTCCCACCACAGCCCACATCCACGGTTTCTTACCACCGAGTTTCAAACATAGTAGGTAGGTACCTACATTACGGAAGCCACGCGTCAGATTGCTTAGCGTAACCATCTAGTATTAGTAGATTGTTTTATGTACAAGGGCAGTAAGTGAGCTTTTGCAGAACAAGATCCTAATTGCGCCCGTGCGAGCGCAGCTCTCAAAGGGCGCTAATGGATCGAGTGTACCCGAGTTAATTAGATGCCCGAGCGAGCAAAGCAAGCGAGGGCGAATATAGTTTGAGGGTGCAATAGCTACTTATACCCGAGGTAAGCAATCCACTTTACATCATTCATGCGAGGTAAATTTTTAACTAGCTGATGGAACAAACATATGGCCCACCTGATGTTAAGTGGTAACCATCGCCTATAGCAAAGCATTGCCTCGTAGGTCAAGCACGTCAGTAACGTGCCCTACGATGCACTGCCCTGCGTCCATCAACTTGAGGCATACGGATCTTCAGCCTCACGTGTCAGTGATTTCAACGGCACCCATACCCTTCAACTCTTAACACAGCAATGCTGCTTTTCGGCAGAAATAGGCTTACAATACAACAATAACACAGCATTTATGCGAGTCTGACAAAATATAATTTTAATTTGAGAAAAATAATTATTTGTTAAAAATAATAGTAAAATATTTGTACCGGTATCTGCTAAAACAAGGCTAAAACAGTCGCAGACGCACACTTAAGCACACCAGCCTAATTAAACTGATACTATCTAAAAGTACAAGTTCTTTTGAATCTGTGGTAACATTATTTTGATTCTGTGGTACAACTTACAACTGACTGAACTGATGTAAATGATGCAATACCGTAGACAGATAATAAATAGACGGCGCGATATATTTTCCTTCACTCATTCAGCAAAGGATGCATATATCATAATAGCCCTTGTAAGATAGAGATGTAGCTACTTTATTGTTGGCCTTTTCTCCGTACAACCTTTTTTTTGCCTGTCCTCTAATGTGAGGGCAGACAATGCGACTGTCACGGAGTGTTTTATTGATTTTCATTCGTATAAGCTATTAAAATTCGGTAATATTTTGCAGTTTAAACTAGAAAACTGTTTGATTTTATATCTTATCATGGTGTCGTGCAGTGTTATTAGATGTAAAAGCCGTAGTGAACAAAAAATTGAAGGCATTACATTTCACGCGTAAGTAAACATAATTCTTGACTAAGTATTGGAATTCCTGAACTACTCATGATATACATGGATACTTATTATAAGTATTATGAGGTTCACGATTATTTATTTCAAATTATAAAACTTTTGCATAAATGATAACCTCAAAACTGTGTTGCCAGCAAAGTCTCATAATTACTCGAGGCCCGACCTCCCTTACAAATTATTATAGCGGGATTTGTAAGGTGTATTGTTTACAATAGATAAATATTATGTTGAATTGTTTTCGTATACTAGTGGCTATACGACTATGTAACATACATTTTTTTTATTTTCAGGTAAAATAATTATGATTTTCCTTAAGAAAACCTAACACTTCGCCCGGAATATTTTTTCACAAATATTAAGGAACCATGTCACCTGAAGCATAAATAAGACCACCCTCATCTTTTTTAAAAATATGAATGTCATATTTATCATCAGCATGCAATGCAAGCAAGCAATCTTCTTATTTAAAGCTGTATGTCAATATTTTTGCTACAAAACCTGTTATGTATCTCACTCTTTCGGTTTATCTTATTTTTATATGCTGTGTAGGTACTTTTATATACTTTGAAGCGAAACTTTTGCTTTTGTATTATTGCATACGTCTCACTAAGTGAAGTGGCACTACACTGGAACTTCACGGCTATCATTTTAGATTATTTTTGATTTGTAAAAAGATAATTATAAAAAACGGTAGAAACCGAGCCGTATTTTGTTGTCTGTTCTTCTAGGCTTGGTCGCGTGGAACTGGCACCTAGACTCACCTAGCTTTAAGACGTTTCAAAGCGATTATTGTAATCCTACTGAATAACTACACTTTTGATTTGAATTGATTTGATTGAAACAATCTCTTTTCTTACAAAATGATATGAAAACTTAAGTCTGATAAAAAAATTGCAGATTCACACAGTGTGCTTTAATACGCGTTTGCGCCTATTTTAGCAGATATACCGTTGCAAATATTTTACAATTAATTTTTAATAAATAATTGTTTTTCCATAATAAATTTTTTGTTATACCTATTTGAATGTTTTATTTACCTCGCATGAATGATGAAAAGCAGAATGCTTACTTCGGGTGTAAGTAGCTATTGCACCCTCGAACTATAAACGCCCTTTCTCGCTTCGCTCGCTCAGGCGTCTAAATATCTTGGGTGCACTCGATCCGTTAGCCAAACAGGATCTTGTTCGCAATAGCTCACTTACTGCCCTTGTGTAACAATCTACTATTACAGAAACAAATAGGTAAATGCTTGCACTGTGATTTGATTTCTCCCACTAGGCTACCACCGCCTACAAATACCAATACTAAATAGAATTTTTTGACTGGCCTCTCAGCTCAGTGGGTACTTGGTAGTAGCTCTGCCTTCTGCGTCGCAGGTCGTGAGTTCGATCAACAACAAGCAAATAAGTTCAATTATTGACGTACGCTTCACAAACAAGAACCTTCCCTTTTTGTGGGTGATAGCCCACAGTGGAAACACTGCTGTGAGCGAGTGAAAGGGACTATAGTGGTTACGCGACCCCAGCGAGCGTCTATTATATCATCTGTCTACGTGCAATACAAACCATGAATGAACCATGCAACATTATTTCAGTGTCTGTGTCATCATCATCAAAAATGGCAGCGCTACCGATCGATGAGTTCCCTGTTTGGGGATTAATGCCGAAAAAAGAAACTGGAGTCGTCTCGTTTCTCAATAAACATGAAAACTACGATGGCAGAGATACTATCATTGCCATTTTTGATTCAGGAGTGGACCCGGCTGCGGAGGGTCTCAAGGTAAAAAAGTGTCTCGTCACGATTTGTTTAGTATCATTGTGCTCGATAATTTGACGATTCTGAGTAATTTTTGTGGTTCTAGGTGACGAGCACTGGTGAGACGAAGGTTATAGAGAGATTTGACTGCAGCGGGTGTGGGGATGTGGACACCAGCACCATCATTCGTAAGGTTACCGAAGGCGGCATTACCGGCTTGACTGGTCGGAAGCTGAAGGTAAATAAACTGCTATTCTGTTGTTGCTATGAAGTTATATTTTTTGCATTCTAAATCTAGTTTTGAGGTCAGCATAAGGTCGTAAAAAACTGTATTTGGTAACAACAAGTGGTTATATTATCAGCTGTTTCTAGGCTATACGGACACAATGTCAACAATGTTTGAAACAAATTCATTCTGATATTCAGATTCCAGAGACGTGGAAGAACCCAAGTGGAGAATGGCGTGTGGGTATTCTATACCCATACACCCTGTACCCGTCTAAAGTAAAGGATAGGATTGTTGAGCATCGAAAGGAGCATCACTGGGATGTTAAGCACAAGCCTGCTTTTGCCGCCGCCAATGCAAAGCTGCAGGAATTTGAGGCTGAATTTGGTAGGTTCTCTAACCACTGTATAAACAATACAAAGTTTGTTGTCAGGGATCCCGTTCTAGGGAGTTTATGTAGATTCTACATAAACTCCCTAAATTTGAATTATGTGTTAACATAATAAAAACCACAAGATATTTATAACACTGATATTACTCAGATACTATGGGAAATTATGTTGGAAATCAACAATTAACTGAGAGGACAATAACATTACATTATATAATAATCATCATTAGGCATTTTCATTTAAAGAGTAGCAGGTAAAGTTAATTAACAAATATATTTAGGTTAACCTATTTGATAGTGCCTACTTGTTCAAGTATTAGTTAATGTTGTGCAATAACTAAGAATCAAGATTTCACAACTATTTAATAGATAGAAATCTATTACATATGTTGTGTATAATAGACTATATAATATCATTACAGTCATGAGTCTGTTTTACAAGTGGTCTCCGGAAGAACTAACATAATTTTCAATCAATTTAAGAGGGCAAAAACATGGAGTACATAGTCAAAGTCAAATGGCATAGTGCACTTAAATTTTTCGACAGAAAAAATCATTGGTACACAAGTGGATTTGAACCCGCGACCTTCGGATCGGAAGGCGGGCCCGCTACCACTAGACCACCAGTGCTCTTCTCTTGTTATAGAAATGAACTAAATTAACATTGTTGGGATTATGACTTAACTACTAACTAAATGATTTGTACTAACGTTTTTTTTTTCGCATAAAACTTTAGTACAAAGTACTGAGAAGTTACACCATACTCAATTATAACTGTTTTTACAGGTTCAAAATCCTCTCTAACTCAAGAAGAAAAGTTACAGAAAGAAGAGATAGAAGCAAGAGTAGATGCATTACAGACGGCAGAGAAGAAGTATGTTGACCTCGGACCCACGTACGACTGTGTTCTGTTCCATGACGGAGACGTCTGGAGGTGAGTGACTCAATGTATGCCCAGTGGCGCAGCTCATATAGTCTTGGCTGCCACAAGAGCACTGGTGGTCTGGTAGTAGCGGCCCCACTTTCCGATCCGAAGGTCGTGGGTTCAAATCCAGTTGTGTACCAATGAGTTTTTCAGTCGAAAAATGTATGTGCACTATACCAGTACTCTCAAAACGGTGAAGGAAAACATCGTGAGGAAACCGGCGTGTCGTAGAACCTAAAAAAGTTCGAGCAACACGTGTCAAGAGTCACGCAAAAAGGGCCCGCCAGCGGCCTACTTGCGGAAAAACCAGCCACACATCAAGTGCGGATTATAAAATTTGCCAAGTTTTTTTGCCATTGGCATTGTAAATTACAGATAGAGTGAATACTTGATACTGCAAGGTGCTACTAATATTTGGTAGTAGACAAATGAGTCTATTGCACAAAACTAGGGCATGCAAGATGCTGCATGCAATTCAAAATTCCAATGTAATGTACAGATATTAATCCAGAGACATAATTAGAAAAAAAAAATTTGCATCTTGCCCACAAGATCTATTTGCAGCCGAGTTTTTAGTTTTTCCAATAAATTGCTTGTATAATGAAATAAAATGTTCCACAGGGCCTGTATAGACACATCGGAGAATGGAGATCTGGAAAAGGGAGTACTCCTCGGAGAGTTCAGCGCGACGCACGAACACTCGCACTTGACGGAAGTGGACGAGATGACCATCAACATCAATGTACTCGACGAAGGAAACACTTTGGAAGTCGTTGGGATGTGCTGTGAGTAGCTTGCTACATATTTTTATATTTAAGTAACCTTTATTCATTAAAAATAAATAAATATTGCGGACAATCCACACAACACTATCTAGCTCCAAACTAAGCAGAGCTTGTACTATGGAAACCAGATAGCTGATATAATACTAAAATACTTTTTTTTTGTAAAAACATACATAGAATACAATATAACACCCAGACAGAAAACAAACATCTATGCTAAGCACAGAAATATTTGTTCTCGGTGGGGATCGAACCCACGACCTGCGGCGCAGAAGGCAGAGCTACTACCAACTGAGCTGAGAGGCCAGTCATTCTGCTCTGTAGGCTTGGAATCTCCCAAATCTTTCCTTATACTTGCTGAACTACATAAATGAAATCTGGGATTGGTTCCAGCTACCCACGGCACTCACGTGGCCGCGATAGCATCAGGCTACTTCCCAAGCGAGCCGGAACGCAACGGCGTCGCGCCCGGAGCCAAGATAATATCCCTCACCATCGGGGACAGCCGCCTCGGCTCCATGGAGACCGGGACCGCTTTGGTGCGAGCCTGTATCAAGATCATGGAACTGTCGAAGAAAATGAAGATAGATGTTATTAATATGAGCTATGGGGAGCATGCGCACTGGTGTAACTCAGGGTGGGTAGGATATGTACATGTTTCTATGATGCCTTCAACAGGCAATGTAATCTGTGTAGTGGTAGTGTACTTGGACATGATACATTTTTTACTCTTATTCAATTCTAACCTTTGAAACTTTTCGAAAATATTCCCAACTTAACGTTAGAGATTGCCCAAAAACCTTCATCACAAAAAGTGCAATATGCATTGCAGCCGGGTGGGTTCCATCATCGCTTCAGTGGTGAACAAGTACCGGGTCGCATGGGTGGTGTCGGCCGGCAACCACGGGCCCGCGCTCTGCACCGTGGGCGCGCCGCCTGACATCGCACAGAGTGTGCTTATTGGTAAGATTCGGGAGTTTGTGCGTTGCGTACTACGTCATCAAGATCGACAAGGGTTGGTTTATGAATGGATAAATGGCGTTGGAAGTAGGATCACATTTCCAGATAAATGTGTGTTTTGTAACAGGTGTAGGAGCATACGTGTCCCCGGAGATGATGACGGCTGCGTACTCGATGCGCTCCAAGCTGTGCGGCGGCGCCTTCAGCTGGAGCTCGCGCGGGCCCGCCGCCGACGGAGCCGCCGGCGTCGCCGTCTGCGCGCCGGGCGGCGCCGTCACGTCCGTAGCTAGGTAGAGATCGTCACATCTTAAACTGCACGTCCCACCACTTCAGTCAATCAAAGTAAATTATTCTATAATACCTACATCACAAAGACCACTTTGAAGTACTTTACTGTGAGCCAACTTCAAGAAAACGTGGTGGAGGGGCGTGCATTTTTAGAGTGGTTTATCTATACGACACTACATCCTGCATGCGGGGCTAGCTGTGCTTCAGCTGGAGCTCGCGCGGGCCCGCCTGATCATTTGAAAGCATCCTTGATCTCGCTGCAGCCCAAAGGTTTCTCAATCACTGGATACCAACTATTAATTCGATCAAGAACCTAAAAACTAACTCGTGTCTATCCGTCTGATTCTATTGCTTTTCACTCTCATATGAGATGACCACTTTGCAGTGGTGATACCGGGATACTAAATAAATCATAGTAGGCGGAGTCTTTTCTTGATATTCACTGGTTGATTGATATTTAACTTTGTTACTTGCAGGTTTACATTAAGGAATTCCCAATTAATGAATGGCACTTCAATGGCTGCTCCGCACGTGGCTGGCGCAGTAGGTGAGTTCAATAACTAGTGGTTCAGTTGTTTTTTGAGCTGTATTCTAGGGATTCTTAAAGCTAGACGAGTCTAGGTGCCAGTTCCACGCGACCAAGCCTAGAAGAACCGGCAACAAACTATGGTTTGGTTTCTATCGCATTTTTGTCTGATCCTTTTACAAAACATAACAATTATAAGTTTAAAAAACTTGAGAAAACCGACTTCATTGCCAAACGGCTAAACAGATTTTAATGAAATTTGTTTGGGACAATCTGGACGTAAGAATAACGTTCCAAAAAAAAAAAATTTTTCTAAATCGGTTCATAAATGACGGAGGCATGCAGTTGCAAACATTAAAAAAAAATATTAAAAAAAAAATGGCAACACCGATTTTAATAAAATTAAAATGTGACCAATCTGGAAGCAGTACCTTTCGAATAAAAAAATAATTTTTCAAATCGGCTCACAAGTGACGAAGTTATGCAGTGACAAACATTAAAAAAAAAAAAAACAACCGAATTGAGAACCTCCTCCTTTTTGATTGGAAGTCGGTTAAAAATAGCACTGAAATTGCCCTGGCAGAGACCTTGGGGCGACCTTAAAACTCTAGAACTGGAGCTAGTGTAAAATGAATGTCAGTATGTTTGTTCCAGCCGCGTTAGTATCGGGTCTGAAGGCGAGGCGGTTGCCGTACTCTCCGTACTCCATAAAGCGTGCGTTGGAGAACTCCGCCACATACCTGCCGCACGTGGAGCCATGGGCGCAGGGCGCGGGCCTACTCAACATCGAAAAGGTACTTATTACTTCATAATTGTACAAAAAACTGGAAAAACTAAAGTCACCGACAAAGCAATATAGCAATGAACCACAGGTTGTCGACCGCTGGCGAGTAATGATCATAGTGGATGTTTTACACCTAAGCAGCCCATGCTCAGTAGGCAAAGCAAATGAAACCCTGTCACTTGAACAAAGCATTGGGGTGGTATTATTCTAAGTGTTGGGTAGGTTGGTGAATGTAGGTGTTCTAATGTTAAATGTCCAAAAGTCCCAGGAAATGCAGTAAACAAACATTTAGCAAAACACTCAGGCTTTCTTCAGTGGAAATTACTACCGACGACTGTGCTATGAAAAGTCAAAAATCGTTTATTCAGTTGTAACACAAGGATCACTTTGTTGCGTCTTTAAGCTAGGGGAGTCTAGTATCCAGTTAGAGTCTAGTCTAACTGGGTACTAGACTCAACTAGCTAGGCAGAGGGGCCCAACCTTTTTTTATCATAGACCACTTTCAAAATTTTGCTGGTTCCGGGGGAACTCGCTGCCCTGCTGCTACATTTTTACCATATTCCCAGTCGACAAAATATACTATCGGCTCTAACTGTGGACATTTGCGTTGCGGCTGAGATCCTACCACAAAACAGTTTACGACCCCTGGGGGTCCACCTGGACCACGTTGGAAATCAATGGACTAGACTGATCTGAACTGAGGTCATTGGTAATTAATTCCTTAATATCCCAGGCATTCGATCTACTATCGACATACCACGAGGCAGTAGAACGGGACGTTACATTCAACATAAGCTGCGGCCCTCACAACGGCAAGGGTATACTGATCCGGCCGAAGCTGAACGCTACTCCGGAAGACATCGCCGTTACTGTAGAACCACAGTTCTTACTCGACCATGAGGATGCTGAAAGTGAGTATAATACTTACCTCGGTGAAGATTACTGGGGTGTTATGGTACCCGAGTCCCGAGAGCACTGGTGGTCTAGTGGTAGTGGCCCCGCCTTCCGATCCGAAGGTCGTGGGTTCAAATACAGTCGTGTACCAATGAGTTTTTCTGTCGATAAATTTATGTGCACTATGCCAGTACTCTCAAAATAGTGAAAGAAAACATCGTGAGGAAACCGGCGTGTCGTAGAACCTAAAAAAGTTCGAGCAACACGTGTCAAGGGGCACGCAAAAAGGGCCCGCCAGCGGCCTACTTGCGGAAAAACCAGCCGCACATCAAGTGCGGATGATAAAATTTGTTCTTATTTATTACCCGGGTACCCGGGTCCGAAAAGAATTTGTTTGCCACGTCTATCTGTCTGCCTATAATCAACGCCATTTTATTTGCTGTCTGTAAGGTTTGCTGATGCTAAAATATTTCACTAAAGGCAGGTTCTCTAATGTTTATAATATTTTGGTAATGTTTTTAGCAATAGCATGCTTCAGTAGATTTAACTTTTGATTCTATTTCAGTTGTAAGCATGAATGAAATTGAAATGAATGAAATTGGAGTGAATGAAATAGAAGAGAATGAAACGCAATCAAATGAAATAGAAGTGAACGAACCGAATTTAGTAGAAGGGGATTGTGTTTGTGGCGGTATGTTATTGTAATAACAAGTAGAATTTAATATTTCTCTCCATAATTATAAACATTATAGCCCTGTACATTATAGCCATTATGTAAAAATTGGTAAACCTAATTAAAATCAAATATAAGTTATCTTGAAAATTCCTTTCAGCGACAAGGCAGCCCATTAAACTCTATAAGTTACGCCTAGGCCGGTGAATCTTGGCGGATCTTCTGTCAGTCTTTGGCCATTCTCTCACAAAATAAATATTAATAAATAAATAATGCGGACAATCCACACAACACTATCTAGCCCCAAACTAAGCAGAACTTGTACTATAGGAACCAGATGGCTGATATAATACTTAAATGGCTCACTTCAGACGCTAAGATCCGCCGGCCTTATTGTATCCTTGTGTTGTATTCTATTCCATTAACTTGTAGATATTTGTGTTTAGATCGTTCGGTAGCAGCGCGTCAGATCGCGTTCAGCGCTCGCTTAGCTCTAACGTGCGAGCCTCCCGCGAGCTGGGTGAGCGTGGCCACGCATCTCGACATGATGAATGCAGCCCGCCCCACCGGACTGAGGATAGACGTCACGGCCTTGCCGCCCGGTCCGCACTTTACCAGGTAACTAGGACCTTTACCTTAGTAATGGCTTGTTGCGTTTGGAGCTCAGTTGTAGCTGGCCACCTCCCTGCAGTCTACCAAGTAACTAAAAACTGTACGTTGGAGGTGGCTTGTCGCGTTCGAAGCTCAATTATAGCTGGCCACATCCCTGCAGTCTACCAAGTAACTAAAAACTGTACGTTGGAGGTGGCTTGTCGCGTTCGGAGCTCAATTATAGCTGGCCACATCCCTGCAGTCTACCAAGTAACTAAAAACTGTACGTTGGAGGTGGCTTGTCGCGTTCGGAGCTCAATTATAGCTGGCCACCTCCCTGCAGTCTACCAAGTAACTAAAAACTGTACGTTGGAGGTGGCTTGTCGCGTTCGAAGCTCAATTATAGCTGGCCACATCCCTGCAGTCTACCAAGTAACTAAAAACTGTACGTTGGAGGTGGCTTGTCGCGTTCGGAGCTCAATTATAGCTGGCCACATCCCTGCAGTCTACCAAGTAACTAAAAACTGTACGTTGGAGGTGGCTTGTCGCGTTCGGAGCTCAATTATAGCTGGCCACATCCCTGCAGTCTACCAAGTAACTAAAAACTGTACGTTGGAGGTGGCTTGTCGCGTTCGGAGCTCAATTATAGCTGGCCACATCCCTGCAGTCTACCAAGTAACTAAAAACTGTACGTTGGAGGTGGCTTGTCGCGTTCGAAGCTCAATTATAGCTGGCCACATCCCTGCAGTCTACCAAGTAACTAAAAACTGTACGTTGGAGGTGGCTTGTCGCGTTCGGAGCTCAATTATAGCTGGCCACATCCCTGCAGTCTACCAAGTAACTAAAAACTGTACGTTGGAGGTGGCTTGTCGCGTTCGAAGCTCAATTATAGCTGGCCACATCCCTGCAGTCTACCAAGTAACTAAAAACTGTACGTTGGAGGTGGCTTGTCGCGTTCGGAGCTCAATTATAGCTGGCCACATCCCTGCAGTCTACCAAGTAACTAAAAACTGTACGTTGGAGGTGGCTTGTCGCGTTCGGAGCTCAATTATAGCTGGCCACATCCCTGCAGTCTACCAAGTAACTAAAAACTGCACGTTGGAGGTGGCTTGCCGCGTTCGGAGCTCAATTATAGCTGGCCACAGCCTTGCAGTCTACCAAGTAACTAAAAACTGTACGTTGGTGGTGGCTTGTCGCGTTTGGAGCTCATTTATAGCTGGCCAACATCCCTGCAGTCTACACTATCTGTGTAACAAATTTCATTCAAATTGCTCTAAAATGACGATACTTCCATACAACTTTCAATCCCCATTTTCAACCCCTCACAACCCCTTTTTCGCAATAAAACGTAACCTATGTTCTTCCTCAGGCTCTACACTATCTGTGTGTCAAATTTCATCAAAATCGGTTGAGAGGTTAAAGCGGGAAAGCGTAACAGACAGACAGACAGACATTTATAATATGTATGTATTGCAGTATAAACGCATACGACACGGCGTGCATAGAGAAGGGGCCGGTGTTCCGCGTGCCCGTCACCGTGCTGCAGCCGCAGCCGCTGGACGAGGCGCGGTCCACTCCCTCCGTCACGCACACTGCGGTGCTCTTCAAGCCTGACACTGTCAAGAGGCATATCCTTATACGTGAGTACTGCACTCCTTTTGTTTAACTTAGTATAATTAGCGGCACATAACTCTAGCGCTGAGCGATACGCGGAGGGGATAGCTGCGCATGCGTCGTAGTGTGCCATGTCGCGCACCCTGGATGTGGATGTGTGCAGAGTGTTCTATTGGTACAGAGAGCGGAGTGCGACTGGAGAGCCAATCAGCGCTACGCACGCCCGCCCTTCATACCGCGAGCCCCCCTCAGGTACCTTATTTTTGACTTCTGCGCAATAACGGTCATCGCTCAAGTTATGTGCCGCTACCTATGGTTATGGTGATGTACAAAATGTTTGTTAGTCTAAGAATAATGTTTATGCAGATAAAAATCTGTAATAAAATTAGTTTCGTTGAGATCCTGGGTAAGGGGACAGGCTGGGTGATGGATGTATTTCTGTAACTTTTTCTATAGGACATCTATTATCTCTTTTATATAATTTGCTACTCACTATTTGCTACTAAAAACTACCTGATATCATGCATAGGGCGTGGCGCAACTGTCACCGGTTCTAACTCGTTGTTTGTCCATCTGCAGCGCCTGCGGGCGCGACGTGGGGCGTGGTGCGGCTGTGGTCGCGCGAGCGGGCGCGCACGGGGCGGTTCCTGGTGCACATGATGCAGCTGCTGCCGCAGCGCAGTTGCCGCAGCCACGAGACGCAGAAGCTGCTCTCGCTCACTGCGGACGCACCCGCCACGCTGCCCTTCCAGTGTGTGGTCAGTTACGAACACTATACACTATCCTTATTAATATTATAAATGCGTTTGTAACTCTGTCTGTCTGTCTGTCCGGCTTTCACGCCAAAACTACTGAACCGATTGAAATGGAATTTGGTACACAGATAGTGTAGAGTCTGAAGAAGGATATAGGCTACTTTTTATTGCGAAAAAAGGGTTGTAAAGGGTTGAAAATAGAGGTTGAAAGTTGTATGAAAGTATCGTCATTTTTAGAGCTAGAAACTTGAAACCTATTTTTTAGTCCGTTGATTTGATATGAAAAAATATGACATTCATAGTTTGTGCTGGGGGGTAGAGGGAGGAGAGTACGCAGGGAGTGTGGAGTGGGGGGGGGGGGGTGCGAGAGTGTGGGGCGGGAGTGTGGAGGGGACGACTCCCCTCCACACTCTCCTCTTTCACAAGAGTTAGGGAAAAGTAGTGAAAGGTGTCATGTTTTTGACGAAAACTGTTTTTTTTTACTTGCCTTATGTCCCCCAGGGAGAGGTGACTCTGGAGGTGGCCATCGCGAAGTACTGGGCCAACATCGGCGCCATGGAGGTGGACTGCACGGTGGAGTTCTACGGCGTGCAGGGGGAGTGCGGCGCGCGCCTGCACGTGGTGCCGAGCGAGGGCCCCGCGCGCGTGTGCGTGCGCGCGCTGAGGACCGTGGACGTGCAGCCGCAAGCGCAGCTCAAGGCCATCGAGCCCTCCTTCAAGTACGTGGAGTAGTAGCGGTCATGTTATCTTATCTTATACCTTTAAACGAGAAAATCTTGTAATATATATTTAGGATCTCGAAAACTGCGCCAACGATTTTAACGAAATTTAGTATACAGGGGTTGTCGAGGGCCATAAATTGATCTAGCTAGGATTCATTTTAAGAAAATGATTATTTCACCCCGAGTTCAATAATTAAACATAAACTGAATATGTGACTGCTCCTGCAATCTATTGACGATTGTGAGCATCTAACTGCAAGCATATCCAGCAGATGGCGTTGTTCAGTAAGAATAAGCCAATAAAGATAATGAAGACTCTTATAATTTCTTAAAAATACAAATTAGCAATAAAAAATACCGAGCGAAGCTGTATAAAAGCCAGATTTAGGGGAACTTCGAGTATTAATAGATTTATGAATCACCTCAAATTTTTATGAAACAACGGAATATTTACCATGATTAAATTTTATTGAGGCAATTCAGTAAAAGAATAAGTAAATATTATATATTTTTGTTAATTTCCAATTAAATTGTGTTAATAATGTTTGTTTAAGGCCGGTGGATTCTAAGATAGCGCCTCTCACAGCACGAGACGTAATCCCGCCGGGCAGGCAGATCTACCAACTCATCAACACTTACAACTTCCACACCACTAAGGCCACTGAGGTAACTATATAGCTTCCTACTAAAGGCCTCGTGGAAACCTAATACTTGACGAAGCTAAGTTTGCACCTCGCGTCGATTACGTCACGCTGGCGCTTAGGTACGGTCTGCAAAAAAGGATTCGCTATGACTATAATAAAGTAAACAATTATTTTTATTTGATTTTACTTTGTAGTTATTATTTTTAACATGTTATACATAGGTACTTTCAAATATAGATAAAAAAAATTGGGATAACTATAATTCAGAAGAATCACTATACTGTTTATTGGTTCGATGGCCGACGTTTCGATTTCGCTTTGACTCATATAATTGTCGGAACCATACCATAATCTATTATTTGTACATCAGTGGTAACAACGAAACTTCAACAAAAACCTAACTTACAATTCAACGGATAAGGAGACGAAAACACGTATATGACGCGTGTCGGCGACAAACATGCTATAACTAGCGGCACATAACTTTAGCGCTGAGCGATACGCGGAGGGGATAACTGCGCATGCGTCGTAGTGTGCACATGTCGCGCACACTGGTTGTGTGGATGTGTGCAGTGTCCTATTGGTACAGAGAGCGGAGTGCGACTGGAGAGACAATCAGCTCTACGCACGCCCGCCCTTCATACCGCGAGTCCCCTTCAGGTACCTTACTTTTGACTTCTGCACAATAACGGTCAGCGCTAGAGTTATATGCCGCTATCTATAACAGTAGTGACGTGTCAGGACGCTCGCGGGGAGGTGCGCGGGGAAGCGGGCGGGGCGCCGCATTCCAGCGAGGTGCTCACCTAGCGCGGTGGAGTTATACTCGTTACGTCTGCCTCCTTATAGCAGACGGACTCCGAGTACTATCTATATAGTGTCTTGATCCGTCATCCAGGCTACTAGGAGGCATTCCATTCCTAGGTGGAGTACGTACTGCAAACTAAAAGTGTTCTTGCGTTTGTTGGATCCGGCGGAGAAAACATAGTTCATAGTTGATACTCTCTCAAAAAATTGTTATAAACATGTTGTTCCAGGTATCTCCCATAGTGTCGTTGCTGTCCGACATGCTATACGAGTCGGAGTTCGAATCCCAGATGTGGATGCTCTACAACAGCTCCAAGCAACTCATGGCAGTCGGCGATGCATATCCTTCAAAGGTAAATCAAACAAAAATAATATGATGTCAGTGGTAGTAGAGCTCTTTGTGAAGGGCTCGTTCGAGGAAGTACTACCACCATGCATATTTCTGCCGTGAAGCAGCATTGCTGTGTTTCAGTTTTAAGGGTGTGGGTGCTGGTGAAATTACTGGCACGTGAGGCTGAACATCTGTATGCCTCAAGTGCGTGACTGACATACGGGCAAGGCGTTTTTATAGGCAATGGTCACTGGTGTTACCCCACTATGGTTGGAACTTAGCTGGTATTTTTAAATCGTAAAAGAATCATACATAAAAACAGCAGGAACCAGACCGTACGTTTATTGCCTGTTCTTTAGGCTTCGTTGCGTGACACTTAGTATCACTTCGCTATAAGACGTTTAAAGGTTTAAAGGACGGGGCAGGAACGTGGTTGTGGCAGCAGCTGCCTGTTCACACAAGTCAAAGGCCTTCCTATTCACCAATACCCACCTTCTACTTCCTTCTATTTAATTAGCTTACACACGCTACGGCATCAACTCTGACACTGAAGCTCCGTTGCCGGTACAGGCACGGACGTGGGAGATCGAGTTCATAGACAATGTATGCACTGATTTTTTTTTAGACTCCTGACAAAACTCGTCCCTGGGCGTTCCTGACACGGCACTGATGTGTGGGGATAGACTGTGAACCTTGTCAGTAACAATATAAGACTATGCTCACTTTGGATACGAATTACATCGTACGTAAACGTATGAACACTGTTCGTACGAATTGAGCGCGCACACTGAATACGTTTTTCTCCGTCAAATAGACAGAGTACCGGTGTTAGCGCATACGTTATTGATGATGAACGCACGAACGTGTAATCCCAACTAGTTCGGATTGATTTCGGACGTCGGACTTGCACGTACGTATACGTACGACTAACTCGCGCGTAGTGTCAGCCCTCATAGAACTCAAAAGGTCGGGAATGTTCGTACGTTTCTGCACGAATGGAATTCGTACATAAACGTATCCAAAGTGAGCGCAGCCTAAGAGCGTGTTCCCATGATTCCAGTACTCAGTGAAGCTGGAGAAAGGCGAGTACGTGGTCCGCGTGAGCGTACGTCACGAGAGTAAAGCCCTGCTGGAGAAGCTGCAGGACATGCCGCTGGTGGTGCAGCAGCGCCTCGCCACGCCCATCTCGCTGGATGTCTACTGCTCGCCGCATCAGGTTATATTTTAACGTGACAACGTCTTATAGTTCTGTTTATAGCGGCCATCTTTCTTTGACTGCCTTCACAGCTCAGTTGGTAGTAGCTCTGCCTTCTGCGTTGGACGGCGTGGGTTCGATCCCCACCGAGAACAAATATTTGTGTGGTGAACACAGATGTTTGTTCTCTGTCTGGGTGTTATATTGTATTCGATGTATGTATTTAAAAAAAAGTATTTAAGTATTATATCAGCTATCTGGTTCCCATAGTACAAACTCTGCTTAGTTTGGGGCTAGATGGTGTTGTGTGTATTGTTCGCATAATTTATTTATACATAGAACTTATTTATATTTTAATGTAGTGTTTGGTTCTCAAATAACACACTTAACAATATTTGTATTATAAGATCGTATTTTTTATTTCCATGCACTCATTCAGAACTCGCTGTACAATTCGGTAAATATTTCATTCATTCAAATATAATTTGTTGCCAACAGAATCGACACCATTATTATAAGCCAGTGAATACAATATTGATTTCATTTGCAGGCACTGACTGGTGGTAAGAAGCTCAGCACAACATCAGTGGCCACGGGAGCCATGTTGCCTATTTACTTCGCGACCGTGCCTATCGACAAGTTCGTATATATTACTTACATAAGATTTATCTTTGTCCAGGAGTTGCGGTATTAACTACATAATGATATAATTTAAAGTGCACGAAATATACAATCATTATGATTTTGATTAATTCTCGATATTTGGGTACATAAACAAATTACAATGCAGTTCAATCAACCATGAAGGGCTGAACTGAAGTCAATTCGAGTTAATAAATGTTATTGGCAGATGAAGCTGTCTACCCTCCTTCGAACAATTGTATTGGGCCCGTCGTCAGTATTGTACGAGCTTGTCTCAATATAAAATGAACATGCTATTTACGTTAGTGAGCGCAGCGTAAATACAAATCTAAGGGCCATTTCAAGCAGTCAAAAAAATATTAGTAACTGCTGCACGCGTTTTCGGTGTTGGTTTTTTGTCTCGGAATCGTTTCGGATACTCCTGAAGGGCAAGTCTCACTTCATTTACAACATTTCGTCTTTGAAATGTTGTTTTCGTTTCGCCTTCTCTCTTTCTATTGTATGGAGAAAAGATGAGACAACAAAAATACATAGAAACGAGTTGTGGTCTCTATTTTCCAGCTCACACGAAAACAACATTTGGTAGACGAAATGTTGTCAATGCACCAGTACTTGCTCTTTTGGTACGAACAAACGCAAGATTCCTTGTTGTTGTTAGATTACAGCGCGCCAGCTTGACGGGATTCCCTCTGTCGGGCACGGTGTCGTTCGCGAAGGACGAGCTCGGCCGCCGCGTCGACTCCACGCCCCTGCACTACTGCGCCGACCCGCGCCGCCCCGCCCCCTCCCCCGCCACCCCCACCCCCGCCCCCGCCACCCCCACCCCCGCCCCCAAGCACCAGGAGTACATGGACGCGCTCAAGGACTTCACCACCACGTGGCTCGCCAAGCTGGGTAAGCTCTGACGAACAACCCAACACGGACAAAAAAAGGTCCGGTTAATGTACGGCCAGTTAGGCATTGACTGCGGTGGGCCCGCGACTTTACGGTAACACTTCCATCAATTACATTTAAGTTTTTTTGTGGGAGACGATAATGTACATCACGTTATTGTACACCCCGTTATTACGATGCCAGTAAAGCCACATGCACACTGGAGCCATTCAAACATGGATTTTTGCTTTTTTGTTCTGACACTGGATACTTATACCTTGTCCTTGATACTTTATAGGGCGGATCCGACTTTGATATCAACAAGTTAGAATCTAACATGACCTATCCAAGTCGGATCCGCCCGGTTAGAACATAACAATTACGCACAAGGTGAGCGAGCAGAGTGAGCGTGCCACGGCATCGGCCGCCACAGTGCCAGAAATATCCTTCCAATACCCTCAGAGAGGGTATCCCGTTTAAGACAATAATCAATCGCTAATGCTCGTGCACGCGGCGCATTTGAGCTGTGTGTAATTTGTTTGTCAACTTGAGTCTATGTTTCCACTGCTGTACACGAATATAAACCCACGACTGTAGAGCGACCCAGAGGCTAAAGAAGATCTTTAAAAGTTAATAAAGCACCGCACACACTATAATAGTTTAAATTCTTTATTTGTTTCGTATAGAAGGTGACAAGTTAGAGCAAGTGTACGAAGAGATCCAGGAGAAGTTCCCCGACTACCTCGGCGCCCACGTCGCCTATCTGCAAGGCGTGGACCCGCCCACGGATGCTAAGAGGTAACATCAGATGCTAATCATAAGGCAATATTTTTTTTTATGCCATAGCTGGCATACGAGCAGACGAGCCGCCTGATGGAAAGCAGTCACCGTCGCCCATATACACCTGCAACACCAGAGGTGGTGCCGATGCGCTGCCGGCCTTTTAAATACAGATAGACCCGCCTTTT
Source organism: Thera obeliscata (assembly GCA_947578465.1). Taxonomy (NCBI): domain Eukaryota; kingdom Metazoa; phylum Arthropoda; class Insecta; order Lepidoptera; family Geometridae; genus Thera; species Thera obeliscata. Next base: position 822,892 of record OX387916.1, read on the forward strand.
GAAAGACCCCATGTCGTAGCTCTGAGGGAAAACCGCAGAGGGTAGTTCATTCCACAACTTACTCGCGCACTCGTTTATTTGGCGCACGAGCGAAGCGGCTTTGCTTGTTTGGCATAATTTACTTTAGTCAATTTGTTGGTTTAACTTCAGTGGTTTTAACTTAACTAACAATTGATCTGAACGAAACTTGATACAGTTTTTACGACTTTTTTTTTTTATATAACTAAGTTGACAAACCTGCAATACCAGAGGCATCACAAGCGCGTTGCCGACCCTTTAAAACTTTCAAAACACCCTTTTTGAAGAACCCCATGCTATAGTCCTTAGGGAAAACCTCAGCAGGGAGATCATTCCATAGCCTGAGTGTTCGCGGGAGGAAGTTCCTCTGAAACCGAACGGTGCGCGACCACCCAGACTCTAAGGTGTGAGGATGAACTCTCTGCCTATGGCGAGCAGTGCGATGGTAGAATGTAGCTGACTTTGTTTAACATACCTCTTTCTCTTCATTCACTCGCATAACATTCTTCATTACATGCTCGTCGATTTAGGGTTACTGACATTAGCAGGCCGATTATGCTTCCCAGACAAATAAAAAATATCAATGTTCACACAATAAATATGTTTTGTTGTAATTCGCATAACATTCTTCATACATGCTCGTCGGTTTAGGGTACTTCTGACATAAGCAGGATAGGATTATGCTTTCCAGGCAAATAAAAAATATAAATGTTGACACAATAATTAAGTTTTGTTGTAATTCCAGATTACCTCATGCAAATCAAGAACCGGATGTGACTACGGCGTGGTGCGAGCAGGTGATCGCGACCTCGGAGAAGGTCATCAAGGCGATCGATCAGGACAAACTACTCGCCTACCTCGGACTCAAGAACGACACCAGGAGCGACGCAGCCAAGATCAAGCAGTACGACACTTTACATACTAATATTTATTTGCATACATTCATAAAATCACGCCTTATTCCCATGGGGGTAGGCAGAGATCACGGATTTCCACTTGCTACGATCCTGGCACACCTCTTTCGCTTCATTCACTCTCATAACATTCTTCATACATGCTCGTCGGTTTAGAGTACTCCTAACCTAACCTTTCTCTAAAACGTCTGCGATCTGATCTAGATACATGCGCCTAGGTCGTCCCCTTCCAGCAGTTCCATTCACAATCGCCTGATGCAATTGTTTTGTTAATCTCCTTTCATCCATTCTCTCTACATGTCCAAACCATCTTAGCATACCTTTCTCTACTCTCATCACTACGTCTACTGTTCTTCACTCTATCACTCAACTTTACGCCACACATACTACGCAACGCTCTCATTTCTACTGCATTCACTCTGCTCTGATTTTTTCTGCCATACCCATGCTAATCACTTTTCATGCTAATATTTATTTCAATCAATCAAATATAATTGCAAGGCATCCATCATTCTGTGACTTTAGGCCTACGCAGGCCGGGATAGCATGACAAGAAATTTTCCTGTCAGTCAGCACACATTAGCCGCTTAGATTTTGCGGCATACCAGCGCCTTGCCACAGCCACGCTGCTTCACTCCGCAGTATGAGAAAACTAGCGCCGGAGTCCTTGTTATGCCTTGGCTTACCGCGCGTGGGAAGTCCGTTGCGTGTTTTTTAATGCCAGGCAATGAAATACCTTTCGATTTAACGGCGGCATCATTTTAAAGCATAGCAATTTATGTCGTAATTCTACATTGAAGTTTGAATGTCCATTGATAAAACTTTAAATACTTTGGCAATCCGTCTCGGTTTGCTTAGGCCATTAGGAGGGCCATTAGGGTTATGAGAACATTATAATGTTGAAATCGGTCTATAACACTGTTTTATCTCAGAGGGCTTCTTACTAGGCGTCCGCCATTTCAAACTCAAACTCAAAACTCAGTCAAAATTTATTCATTTCAATTCCAAGAATCACTTTGAAACGTCTTAAAGCTGAGTCTAGGTGCTATTGTTCACGTTGTTTATTGTAATGTGTGTGTGTGTGTGTGCAGAGAGCAGGAGAAGCAGCGCGGCTACCTGATCGAGGCGCTGTGCCGGCGCGGCGCGGCGCTGTGCCGCCTGCGCGCGCGGGGAGCCGGCGCCGCGGGGGACGCACTCGCGCGGGACAACATGCTAGACCTGCTCAAATTCACCGACCTCACCGACACTAAGGTATAGATAAACCAGTCTTAAAATGCACGCCCCTCCACCACGTTTTCTTGACGTTGGCTCACAGCAAGGTACTTCAAAATGATCTTTGTGACGTAGGTAATAAAGAACAATTTACTTTGACTGACTGAAGTAGTGGGGCGTGCAGTTTAAGATTGGATGATCCCTACCCCACCCCTCGCCACGTGCCTGTCATCGAGGCGCTGTGCCGGCCTGTCGGCTGCCTCGAGCGCGAAAGCCAACTCCACCGCCTTCTTGTACGTCAGTGTAGGCTCGGCGAAATCGTGCGATCTCATGCCATCGCTTGCAAATCCGGATACGAATAATTGGTCCCGCAGGTTCTCTTCAATTTTAAGAATTTGCAAGTAATCGCCGAGGCGATTCCATTTAAGGCTTGAAGTGCAAACGAGAGCGCGGAACTAGCGACAAAGGGGTACAATCGGCCTCCGCGTTCGGCAGCGTTCGACATCTGTCTCTCTCCTACTTGAGTGAGCGATGCGTCCGCGTGGACAGCTGCTATACAATCACAGTATACATAAACATATTTACATGTTTTCGTAAAGTCTGATGTGCAGGGAAAAGTTAATGTGGTGTCAATCGCTTATTCACTATCGTCAGTAAACCGACTTTACATACAACCGATTTTTTCTTTTAATAAAGCTCGATTTAACAAATATGTATATTCCCCAGGCGATCCACTACGGGATATGGCACTGCTTCACCTTCCAGCAGTGGGGGCGCGCCGTCAAGCTGCTATCGAAGCTTCTGGAAGAACGACCCTCCAAGGAAGTGGAGGAACGTCTCATCGAGGCATACACGCAGCTCGGCTGGCATCATCTCGCGGAACACACCCAGAGGACGTTACCTATCAAGTATCCGGCGGGGTACAGGCTGTTCTAACATCTATTACTACTGGCATAACGTTTAAAATGAAATTACCGTGAGCGAAGTTTTAGTGATAAGTGGATGACATCATTGAATATCAGAAGCAAATATTCTTTAGCTGAGAAGTGTAGTGAGGAACACTCACGTAATACTCAAAAAGACATGTGAAGATTTCGAGTTGCGTTTGAATGAAGCAGTGGGTTTTATGTATTGTTAGCCGGTTTTGGGAATAGAACAGCATTACTTAGACCGGACAACGAGACATCACTAGTCGGGGAATAGAAAAAATGGCGTCGTAATGCGATCATAATGAAATGAGAGATTATTGTTTTCCGTGTTGTAAAGATAACCAGAGTTCTAGCTGTATTCGATGGATAGTTTTCGCCTTAATAGTATGAAATGTCAGTGATCCTAATAAAGCTAGCACTGTTCCGCTCACATTGTTACTTCCAGCTTACTAATTGTATAAGCTGATGCCCGATTATTAATTAGATAAGGCCTATACATCTATATGAAGATGAGCAAACAGCGTCACAGGTCAATAGGCACTTTTTAAATCTTCCAATACTAGACAATTGTCTTCCTGTAAATAGGCTGGTATCTGGTTATAAAGTATAGGTAGGTACATACAAAAATAAAACTATTTGCTTAATACAATTGGAAGGTACTTGGAAACGTCAAATTACTTAAAATTTACCCTTTCAATATTCTATATCCCATTGGTAAGATATGGCGTTAGTTTAATTAATCACTGTTTATCTTTTGACAGGTTTATGTAAGTAAGAACTTTGTGTTAGTAACGTTTAAAAAATACAGCAATAAATATTACTAAAAAGAATACACAAAAGCAGGGTGCTATAATTTTGTGTGCTCAAAGTGTAAAAAGAGGTTTTAAACAACTTCAAAAAAGAGGAGGTTTTCAGTCCGGCTGTATATATACTTGTGTTTTTTATTTATATTTTTTTTCCAAAATAATGATGCTTAATTATTTTTAAAAAATTAAATTAAACTTTCGGAGGGGATTAAATTGTAATAAAACAGTTAATCCTCTTAAATTTATGAGGATTAGATAGCCTAGATATTTGTGAGTTTATTCTTTTGGGTACTATTCGATTTGTAATTTGACGCATTCGTTACTTTTCTAGGTTACTATTATTATACTAGATAGGTAAAACTTGGAATGTTGTATTATGTCATGACTATTTAGCATAGAATAGAAACTAATTAATGCTTGGCTGGTTGGAGAAGCAACGCTTTGTTGCCAAATGCCAATTAGAACACCAAAATAATTATTGAATTAATGATTTTTAATATGCATTTTAATGAACTTTTGTATTTGATCTTTGATGAGGTAAACTGGCAGTAATTACTGCTGATTTTAAAGGCTTGTACAATTTGTAATAAATTTATACAAAAATGGGGCAACGACAATTTTTAGCATTTTGTACAGAACGCGATAAGCGTGGATGTCATGTAGAAAAGTGGTGATTGACAAATTATTAATTATTTCCACTGTTCTAGGATCTGAAACAAATATGTAATATTAATATGGAAGACTGGCAGACAATGCTATTAGCATTAAGTCCTCCTAGCACTAAATTGTGTGAAAGTTTTAAATAAATAAAAAAAACTTGCAGATCATGCAAAAATAATGCTTGTTTTAAGAATCTTTGTGGCTCCATTTTTGATTAAGATTATAGATCCATATACCTTGAAACAGTTTTATAATAATACGTCTGTTTGTGATTTATGTCACGAAATCGAAATACGCATTGGCTAAATGTTTTGACAGATCACGTGGTTGCATGCGTCATGCGTCCATTTTCGTACTTTTCTATTAGCATCATATAATGTAAAACGCGTCCATGCGGATAGGAAAAAGCGGAAAGCTACTACAAAGCCACAAAAATGTGTAACTTGGTTAAGAAATTATCGTGAAAGAGAGATTTGATTTTGTTTTAGTCTCAGATAGACTGAACTTGATTCTGCAATGGCGTCATATTGTATGAAAAAGTCGCCGGCTGAATTTACGAATAAGTGCATTTCGTTCACTTGAGAGTGATATAAACAAATAAAGCAACTTGCCGTATCTAGTTCAAACGTCTCTGGTTGTAGCCTAGTGTAAGGAATAGACGAAATACGCTCTTGCGTTAAATCTAGGTAAATCATAAGCGTCCAGCTATGCAGTGTGGGGTCGTACTTTCTCCATTAGCTTTCTCTAGCCGAAAGGTATTGTTTATTTAAGGGTAAATTTTTCAATCTACATACATGTAAAGTCAGATTAAAATATATCCATCTACAGCCCTACTTATAAAAGCAATTTAAATTTAATCATTGCCATTTGCCATTTACCCAGTGGTAAGAGATGGCAATAGTTTAACCACTGTTTATCTTTTGACATATTTTTATAAGTAAGGCCACTAGTTTGTAGGCTTGTCAAATGTCACTGTATTTTTTTATTGGACGAATAGAGTTACTAACATGGATGGAGAAAATAACCCAATATCACAAGGATCTCTAACAGACAGTCTTTATAAAGTACGGCCCTGTATTGCCATGAATAGCCAGACGCATTTTGTAAATATTTTTAATGAGAGATTCTTTTCACTTAGGTAAACTTTTATTTCATATTTAGATAAAACCAGAATTACTTTCACAATAGAAATCCTTAGCTTTCCTACTTCACCTCTCCGCTTATACAATTAAGCGGAGAGGTGAATAAATTGACCTACCTATGTATATTAAATAAATATAGTATATGGCTATAGATGACGTGATAATCGGGCTTGTAGCTTACGTTATGACGTCATTCCAGGGCAGTCAATTAATACGTTTGGGTGGACATGCCCTAAGCTATAGTGCTATTGAAATTGTTACCATTTCTAGTAGACTTATAATTTTGTAAAAAGTTTTAATTTTCACCTCGAGTATTACCGACAATCCGTATGACATCCGACAATATCGGGTCAATGCTCCTAGACATGCAATAGTTTATGAAATTGTGAATAATATGAAAATAAATAAAATAATTATCTGAAAACGCTTTTTTTGTACGTGTAGATGCAACCCCAGGATTTAATTTAGATCAGTAATAATAATTCAAATTCAAGATTTCTTAATTCAGTTGTATCACATGGACTTATATTATTTTTGCTTATTATGTACTATTTTTCAGACACAAATGTATAATTGTTAATGAAATAAATAAATGAAATGATCACTTTGAAGCATCTCTAAAGAGAACATGACCAAGGTACCTAATGATATTTGAATCATGTACAGCGTTAGACTTCAGGCTGATGATGATGTAAGAGTTTTCTGAATTCTCCCAAGGGCAAGAGTAGAAGTTTACTTTAGCTATTCGATCGACGTTCGTTTGAGTACCTATACGTAGTCAATGGTGGTTGGCGTCTTTAATACATACATTATACTTACATCAAATCACGCGCTCATGGGGGTAGCACCAGATGGACCGACGAAAATGTTAAAGATCGCGGGAAGTCGGTGGATGGAAAGGGCTCAGAATCGTTCTTCCTAGAAATGTGTAGGGGAGGCCTATGTCCAGCAGTGGACTCTTCTTCAGGCTGATGATGATGATGATGGGGGTAGAGATCACGGATTTTAACTTACTACGATCCTGACGTACCTTTTTCGCTTCATTCACTTTAAAAGTTTATCTTGGAAAGCAAGCAAAACTCGCATAATTTATCAAAGTTCTTGAAAGTCGATGAAGTGGAGAAACCCCTTTCAATACTTCCGTTTGTGTAAACTTTGTAGAAAGGTCGTAAGTATGTACCTACTTATCTAATAGGTAATAATTTTGAATAGATACAGTGGGGGCAAGCACTGGACATGACTTTCACTAAACTCAGCATGAAGGGATGGGCGGTGTTTATTCGAAGCTTTCAGCCGGTAGGTAGGTATACTGGAGCCTAAAATTCTCGGCTCACCTCGGATCATTTTGCAATTTTATTTTATTGCTTCTTTTCGAAGAGAGAATGGATGATTTCCTTGAGTTATTCATCGACAACCTCATCGTAGAAGCCTCGACAGCTACGATTTACGGAAAACGTAGAAAAAGTGCGGGGTTGTGCAATGCCAATGTGTATCTAGGGTACCTACATTGAAAATCTCGGTCGGCCCGAGAATTAGGCTCCTGGATCTACTTATATCAAATAGCTTTGCTATACTATCACAGAATATCTAGTAGGCAGGAAGCCGATGGTTGAAAAAGGTTCTAGATCGTTTATCGTTATCCTGGAAGCGTGGACTCCTTTAGCCGTGACTATAATGAGTACCTACCTACTGATTAAGTTGTGAACGTACTTACCAATTAACTAACTACACATATTGTTACAGGTTGATTGTGTAGCTACTTAATTGGTAGGTTCACCTCTTAATCAGTACGTAGGTAATCACTGCTTTCAACACTGGTAATCCTGTTACTTACCTACAGGGTGTTTGAGGAGTGCTATTTTATGTTTTGCATTTAGTAATTTTCCTCACTGAGGTGGAATGAAAAATTAGGTATTGCACTCGAGTGCAAAGATTTTTCACCTCGGGCTCTTTTGATTACTTCGCTAACGCTTAGGATTCTAGTTTTTAAACCACTCGCTCGTCGTTAAATTTTAGAATCTTTCGCTTGCTCGTTCATCAAAATTTAGCACGCGGTTAAAAAGCAACCTTGCACTCGTGTATAACAAAAAGAGCACGAGGTGAAAAATCTTTGCACTCGAGTGAAACACGTAACTTTTCATCCCATTTCAACAAGGAAATGAATAAATGCAAAAAAGAAAATCGCACGCGTAAAGAAAATTAAAGGAAGGTTTCGAGTCTGAGTTTTTAACAAATTAAAAAAGTAAATTCAGCACCATGGAGATAAAAGTAAATAGCGGTTTAATGATGTTTTGATTTCACAATCATAATGCACACGATGTTATAAATTCAATTTTACTTTATCCTCTAGTGGAGTCTAGCGGATAAAAACGGCTTTTACACTCAGATATCAAAGAGCAAAAATACACCTTCCGAGATGGGGGGATGAAACAAACTATTTCACAATGATAATAAGTAATTAAGTTTCAAAAATCTTGAGAAACCGACTTCATGGACAAATTGCTGAACCGATTTTGATGAAATTTCAATGGGACCAATTTGGAAGTACCTACGTAGGAATCAGATAAAGAAGATTTTTCCAAATCGGCTCCTAAATTAAGTATACTTACAAATTTATATGCGTTAACAAAAATTTAAAAAAATACTACGGAATTGAGAATTTCCTCCTTTTTTATATGAAGTCGGGTTAAAAAGTTACGGTAGTCAGTTTTAGGGTATCTGTGGGCAACTAAGTACGTTCCTAACAAAGCAGGTAGTATACTCCGTTATTAGCATTAAATTATGAACACAGGCACGTCTGGGTGCGAGAGGATCGAGTTGTCCTTTACAACGGATTTATGAGGGTAGACTGAAACAGGGTCATATAACTTTGTTTGAAGCTGTGAAGACTACAAAACATGGAATCGAAGTGAGTGAGGGAGAAGATATTGAATATGCAAGAGGAAACGAGACAGAACAAGAAAAAGTTACCATTATGCAAAAGCCTTGTGATGAATATCAACAATCGATGAAAACGATTATTAATATCGACACTAACTTTATTATCTATAGTTAAATGTGCATGTAAATGATATGTTTACACTTATTTTAATTAATAAATTAATAAATGAAAAGTTTATTTATTAGTTTATGAAAAACCTACACATTAATAAGCTCAATATTTAAAATAATCGATTATTTTCAACAAAGTGAGATGTCAAGAATCGAGATCAATATTTTGATAGATTTGTTGGATGGCAACCCTAATTTTAACAAAATGTCAACTTCATCTGAAATCAAACAAAGTTTTTGTTTTGTTGTTCAAGTTTTTCAGTTTTTCTAGAGTTTGTGATGAAAGCTTCTACAAATATATGTTTACTATCTTCTCCCCGTCGTATCTGTTTGCTTGAAGCAACAACACTGTGGTTGAGACTAGTTAGTAAAAAAGTGAGAAATAATATAGTGACCTTGTGTGAGAACAGTCTGAAGAGAAAACAAATAAAAAATCTGTTCTTGTCCAAATATATTTATTATGGTTGATTTGAGATCTTGCCTACAATGTTCAATCCTGATAGTTATTACTATTTCATAAATAAAAACAAAAAGTGAATTTACGATTATATTGTTGTGGTTATTGACAAATACTTCACGTTGAATTTGGCTGTGTTAATAATATTATAGTAATTGTACTTCTGTTTGTTATACAATAATTTATGTATTTAGATTTTAGACCAATAAACGAAGCATCATCATGATTTCGTTTTATTTTATACCTACCTTACCTACCTATAGTATTGCAATAACAGTAGGGCGTAGGTAGGTACTAATGTCAAACTACCCGCCAACTCGCCAGCACTCGCAGTTACTGTGGGATCCCTAATAGATGGCGTTAGCGTCTATGCGATATTTCGTCTACACTTTTTATGTATGGAGTTGTGGTTCTTCTCTCGTAGAGAGTATTATATTCCTTGGACTGAAAGTCCTGAATGATCTTAGCATAAACTTGATGGGACACGCGGGTAAATGGCTACACACGGGAATAGCCCGGAATTTCGTTACATTTTATATGGGAAACAAGAAATATTGCTTCGTTTCATACATTTTAGCGCCTGCTTACCTACTCGTAGCCTTAGTTCATAAATAACTTAGCAAACCCGAACCTTACTATGTAATAGGATTTGTTTATTCATGTTCCGTGATCCATATAAGCCTAGGTAGGTAAGGAACTAAGTAGGTAAATAATGTTTTATTTTAGACGGTTATACCTCAGTTTTGCGTTGGAAAATTGTAAGTACTATTATCCCCATACAATCTTGTTTCACTCAAATAAACATTTTATCGCTTGTATGAAATTCAAATGTCTCTCCTTTAAACAAAAGCAGAGACAAACTATGCAACCGCCTCGGGGTGAATCCATTATGATAGTGACCCAGTGGTTATATAAATGAAAATCGACTGAATTCGCCGGGAACTCTCAGCTGCTCAGCTACGAGGCATGAGATCATTTGAGGGTAATGTAAAACGGTTACTGTTAATGATAGCTCTAATTAGAGCACGCCATTTCCGAAATAATTAATTTTCTGGTGAGCTCGATGGCGCGTGTTGGCAACCATCTATTCTGGCTGAGGATGAGGAAAGGTGCCTAGTTAATTTTGAAAGCACTGTGTAAAGACAAATCTTATTTATAATCCTACTTACAGTAACTAGACCTAGGTGAGTAATTTGTGGGCGCTCCATGATAAGCCCTTAATTAGTCACAGTCTTATGCCTGGTTTACACTCGCATGTATACTACCTATATACTATGTACTTTAGTGTGTAGAGGCGCGGTTCTAACCAGTACAGCAGGAACATTAATATTGGGTCCATCAGGTACTATACTACATACCGACTAGAACTCCGGAATACCCTGATTTAATTACACATCAACTAATCAAATCAAATCAAAAGCCGTCACAAATGACATAATAGCGTGTGCTATTATAGGCCTGTGCACACCTAGGCCGCTGGCTAACGCGATCAGTGAAACGCTGTCAAATTTGACAGCGATATTTGACAGCGTTTTACTGATCGCTACCGCCAACGAACTAGGTGTGCACAGGCCTTAAAGGCTCGAACACACCTAGTTCGCTGGCGGTAGCGATCAGTGAAACGCTGTCAAATTTCAAATCTGACAGCGATATTTGACAGCGTTTTACTGATCGCTACCGCCAGCGAACTAGGTGTGCGCAGGCCTTTATAGCGCTGGTCTTCAACTAATCATTATTTTATTTACCTGCTTGCTGTAATTATATGTGTTGTGTGCTTATTTTAAACGACATCTTGCAGGTTCATGGCCCACCTGATGCTAAACGATCACCTTCGCCTAGCTGAATTGGCTAATGGTTTGATACGAAGTTTATGAAGCACTTAGAAAACCTATTATACCTATTCGTGCGGAGATAAAAGATGTCCTCATTGCGAATTCAACACACTATCCAAAGCCACATAAAATAAAGTGACCTAACTTATTCTATGTCGGTCTAATTAACTAATTCGTCCGTTCGGTTTTGGCTGGCAAAGACTTGGCTCCGGGCCGAATGCCAAGTTACTCGTATGATTTATTGTGCCTAATGCACAGTTTGAAAGATGAGGATTCAGTTAAGTAATATATTCTTATTTAATCCGTTTCAATAAAATTATATTCTGTAAAAATCTTGTGTGTATTAACTACTCTTAGTTATTCTCGAATAGCTAAGAGAAGCTTTTTTTACATCAGAATGTACTTTATTAACAAAAACGATTATATCTTCATTTACCTACCTAGATCGCGGTTTTCATTGGCCTTGCCTTGCTGAAAGATCGCTTGAGTCTGAGTGGTCTGAGTCGAACCTCAAGCATAGATTTTTTGACAATTCTCCATTGAAAAGTGTCAGAAATCCATGCTTGAAGCTCGACTAACTCTACTACGACTAACTACACTCAAGCATTGTTTCTGCATACGGGCCTATGAAACAATCGACTGAATCAAGCAAGCGTATTACTCATGAAAGAAGAGATTACAACACTTTAAATTAAAATTACAGTAACTGCTACGCAGCGTAGCATTACCGTAGGGCTGTGCTACGCTATCTGCATTTTCTAGGATAACTACTTATAAAAGCCCCACGATTTATTTAATGTTACGTATGTATTTCATACTGTATCGTGTTTATATATATAATAATATGTATATATTATATAAATAATATTCGGTCGGTGATCTGAACTCTGTTTTCTACTTGTAATACTTTCAGGTGGAAAACAGAGTTCATTATAAAATTTTCTAGTTTCTTATAAAATGTAGTTTTTATATTTTCTTTTTAATTATTTCATGTTGTATAATAATAGTTTTTGTAAATAATGTATATTCTGTTGATATTTGTTCAACTTTAAATTAAAAAAACTAGGTAAAAAACTGGAGCTATCGCCTTGCATCATGTATCTCCTCAAGTTACTATTACTTTTTTAGACGAAGTGGTAAATTTAAAAACGCCCATATTCTTAACAAAAATATACAAATACAAAATTATTTTTTTACCAAAGAACATACAGTCTTATTTAAATTACTGGTGGTCCCCGCACTAGGACAAGCCTGTATCGCGGGAGGTCAAAGTACTAGAATTAAGATTTCTATTATTATGTGAAACAAAAGCAGATAAATGGCTTTATCGTTAGCAACAATTAAATTGAGTGAAAACATGTCAAAAATTAAAAATATTGATGATAAGCTATAAATGTATATTTATTATATACAAAAGTGATGCTTTCAGCTAGTACCAAGGTACGAGTAGGTAGGTACTTTACAGCTATTCGAAGCGGGATTAAATGCAAATTGGCCATTATGCAAGCAGAGAATTGCAGATAATCCGACTACACCAGCTGCAGTGTAACACTTTTACAAACTCATTTTTGCTGGGCTTTTGCGATTTCTGAGCAGGGTCCGGGCCCTGTTTCTGATTCAACAAAAACTTTCGTAACTGAAATTTATTGTCCAGTTTTATCTGAGAAAGAAAACTATCTATTTGCGACACACATACAATCTAGTTAGTTATTTTATCTTTTGCCTTTTTGAATAAACTATTTATGTTGTTTATACGAGAATAAAAGGCTTGAAGTTTTTAGTGTATCAACAACAACTGAATCAAAACTATACACTTAAACTGAATCAAACAGGTTTTAGATCACGATCTCAGAGTAAAGTGAGTACTAAGTACTATCGTGTCCTTGTACCTAACGAAATCAGAATGTATCCTATGTACTACATACGGAGGACTACCTACTGGTACGTAGATAATATTTGATTTGATAGTTCAGTGAGGCCCAACGCCGACTAAATAGCATATAATAGCGGTGTTTATAAGCTTGGGTTACATTAACGACAATAACTGTGAAATATCCCCAATAATGCGGCTTCAGAGCCTCGTAACGCCAATTTGTCTGTATTTATGCTGATCATTATACCGCAAACACCTTATGATGAAATAAGTAAGTATACCTATTTATTTCAGTAGGTTTTTTGGATTTGTTTCAAATTCTAATAAAATTCGTAAAATAACTACATAATTGACTAATCATGCGGAATCTTTTTATGCGTCTACTTTGGCAATAAAAGATCTAAACATTAGAGTACCTAAACCTACGAGCGGCCTCCCAGGCCTCAAAATTATCTTTTTAGGTATAATTTGTAACTAAACTAGGTATAGTGGAACGATTTATAAATGTACTTATTCAAAATATTAGAAAATGCTTGCGAAACTATTTCATTGCATCAAACTATTATTTTTCCATCCCACCAGCTCTGAAAGTGTGTTTTTGCTGTTTAATTTCTGACTGGAAAAGCCGTTTTTATCCGCTAGAGGATAAAGTAAATTTGAATTTAGAATATTGTGTTCAATAAGTTTGTGAATACACAACCTATTTACTTCTACCTCCATGGTGCCGAACTTATCATACAACCTTTTTTATTTTCTTAAAAACTCGCACTCGTAACCTTCTTGGTGTATTTGTGAATTCAAAACACCATTAAACCTATTTACTTCTACCTGCATGGTGCCGAATTTATCATACAACCTTTTTAAATTTGTTAATAACTCATACTCGGAACCTTCTTGGTGTGTTACTTTTAGTCGCGCCATGTTCTTTTTTGCATTAGTCATTTCCTCGCTGAGGTGGGATGAAAAGTTACGTGTTGCACTCGAGTGCAAAGATTTTTCACCTTGTGCTCTTTTGATTCCTTCGCCAACGCTTAGGATTCTAACTTTTAAACCACTCGCTACGCTCGTGGTTAAACCTTAGAATCCTGCGCTTGCTCAGTCATCAAAATTGAGCACGCGGTTAAAAAGCAGCTTTGCACTCTTGTATAACAAATAACTATTCTGTTGCGGTTTCAAAATGGCGGTATCAAAGTGTCGAGAAGGCTATTCAGAGACGAAAGAAGAAAACATTTTAATTAATGAATACGATGGCGTCGGCTATAGTGGCCACTCGCACTAGTTATCAAGTCTAGTGGCCGCAGGCAAGTCCCAGGCGATAGCGGTTTTTTTTACTTTTTTATCACTTACTTAATAAAATATAATGCACTGCTTGTATATTTTGTTTTATTTTTGGAGTTTCTCCTTAAGGGAGTACGATTTCCATACAAACTTAATTTACACAAGTATGGGCGAATAAAGTATTAATGTACACTGAAATAGTTGTAATAGGCTTTTACAGTGGTCCTTATTACCGGCCAGTTATATAAAGTTGGAGTGTCAGCCGTTGGTCGTGGCAGTCGGGGCTTCAGAAAAAGAACTAACAGACTTTTACGTCTATTTTGAAACAGTGAAGTACAAAATTGACTCTATGCTAAAAGCTGGTACCCGTTAGAAAGAATGACGAAAAAATTACTTTTTTGGTTTTTTATTAATATTTCTGTTATCCTACAGTTTTCTCCAACTTTATATAACTGGCCGGCAATAAAGACCACTGTAAAATTCTATTACAGCTATTTCAGTGTACATTTATACTTTGTTTGCCCATAGTTGTGTAAATTCAGTTTGTATCGGAATCGAACAACCTTAAGAATCGGTTTTTTGATATAAAGCGCCCGGTATGAGAAAAATGTGAGGTGTAAAATCTACTGAACGAATGACCTCGTTATGTTTTTGGTGCGCAACCTATCGTGCGCAACTTTCTAATTTGGTGTGAGCAGTGCAGCTAAATCGTGGGTAGTGTGTACCCTTACTTTGCCTATACTTTATAATGCTTTCTCTCACTCTTACTGATGGCAAAACATCTTATAGTGGGGGTAGGCTCTACGCACGATCTGGCTGCACTGGTATAGAGTATGCTGCAAAGCGACTATATCTATATGTTATTGAGCTTGTTGCGTCTGTTTTAACAATTGTACTTAAGGAGTAAACTACAGTCGTGCGTCGGAGCTGACACACACAATTTTTTTTTCATTTGATAACCCTATGTAACCAACGTCTTTATCCTACTATGTTACTTTCCACCGTCCCGCGACGAACAAACATCATACAGGTTATTGGGTCCACTTCTGATTAAAGAAACATCACAAAAAGTATTTATGTTTGATATCTCGCTTCAAGCTCACACTTGCCCCACATCCAGTCGGCTGAGCGCGCGAGTGTTCCCACTTGCAATTTTAATTAAACTATTTATTAAATTCTTGTCGTTGGGAGCAAGTTGCGGGTGAAGGGACAATACTTTATTCACTTTAGAGCGTTTAATTACGTCGATATAGACTTCCTATTTTATTCAATCGCGCTGTTTACTATTCGAACGTCACTTGTTCGGTTTTTATCCTCCATGAATGAGTGTTGTACAAAATGCATATATCTTATACATTTGAACGAGAAAATCTTGTATATATATATATATATTGTATACATATTTAGGATCTCGGAAACTGTGCCAACAGTTTTCATGAAATTATGTATACAGAGGGTTTCGGGGGCGATAAATCGATCTAGCTAGGATTCATTTTCAGAAAATGAGTCTGTTCGTTAAAAAAAACTAAAAACATAAACTGAATAAGTGACTGCTACTGCCATCTATTGACGATTGTGAGCAACTAACTGCAAGCATGTCCAGCAGATGGCGTTGTTCAGTAAGAATAAACCTGTAAAGATAATAAATATGACTCTTATGATTTCTTAAAAATACAAATTAACGAAAAAAATTCCGAGCGAAGCTTGGTTACCAACTAGTTATCTCTTAATATGAGTCTGTGGTTTGTGTTTTCTTAAAAATAAAATTTGTCGTTGAGAAAGTTCTGCTCCGTCACCATTTTGAGTCTCTTTGGGGCGAACTTTAAATCCTTTCACCACACTTGGTTCGAAAGAACCAGTGACACGATAAGAACACATTCGTCTAAAAAAGACGGCAGTAAAAGTCTTGCTTTATATACTTAATTCAAATTTTCAAAAGTCTACCAGTGTTGCAAGAGTGAGTAAAAAAGCATTTAAACGTATTCAAAAACCTTGAGTTAGGCAACTTGACGGCAACTTTTTATGTTGCAATGCGCCCCTCCAAAAGCTGTGAGCTGTACAGTTCAACAGAGCAAAGCTGAAATTGGGAACATCCCAACAATGCTATTGTGTTACTGTATCCCGTTGTTGGCTGAAATTACAGTTACACTGTTCAAAAGCGCTGCGCCGGTTTGAAAAGGCTAAGCCCTCTTTTTATTAGAAACAGTGACAGCACAATATGGCGCCATGATGTTGAACCGTCACTTTTACTTGTATGAAAGTAGAGGAAAATGTATTAATTAATAAAAAAGGTTATAAAGAATTTACTTACATAAAATATTATAATTTTAATTTAACATTTTTTTGCATAGATTTACAATCTTGCAACAAAAAACAAGAGCGTGATAGGAGAGAGTGTCTTACATTTTCTCACCTCTTTCGTAGTCTCACCTCGTACCTCATTTAGTCTTCGTAGTGTTAGCTGAAACTCGCTTCACGCATGAATAAAGAATGTTAAGGTCTTGCTGACATGAGGTGTAGTGTAGTGTCGTAAACTTTATGGACTGGCTCAGAATACAGCAGACACTCTAAAAAGCTGAGATCGCTAGCCGAATTTATTTAGCCCACATACTTTTCTGAACGTTCTTCTTCCTGCCCTTATACCACTTTATGTGGGGTCGGCACAACATGTATTCCTCCTCCATTCCCCTCTGTCAGCCGTCATCTCTTTATTCACTCCTCTCATATCCATGTCATCTTTCACACTTTTCTGATACGTTACTAAGCCAAAATGGCAACTCACTCTGAGCTCATTTCGACTGTAAAAACTCATCATTATCTCTGGAAAACTTGGTTTTATCTAGTTTTTAATTTAAAAGTCTTGATTTGAAGTAGTAGCTTACTACTAAACTTAATAGTGACAACATTTGAGCAGAGACCTAAAGGCCTGCGCACACATAAGCCGCTGGCGACCGCGATCAATGAAACGCTGTCAAATATCGCGTTTGACAGCGTTTCACTGATCGCGTTCGCCAGCGGCCTAGGTGTGCGCAGGCCTTAATGAGTATACTGGGCTAGTCACGGAATCGCTGACACTGTCGAAAAATTTGTAAACAAATAGGGCTGTTTTGACAGCCTGACACACACAGATTACTACTGCTATTATTGTTGTTGCTTGTTCTTGGGTACTAGCCCTGAGGGTTACCCACTGCGTCTTGCTTATTTCTGCTAAGCTTTTACGGTGTCAAGATTTTAGAAAACTGTAGCATAAGTAGCTACTTACTTGCATAACGTTAACTTCAAAAACTCTACGCTAACAAAAACTTAACGTTCAAGTTAAGCTGCTAAGTTATAACATCAAGTGAAGGATTTCACTATAGTAAATATTATGATTAGGATCTTACAAGGCTGTCTAAAGGGTATTTTACTACACACTATATGGTTATGACTTGTGTTATAGTTACACGTAAAAAGGAAGAGGTTGTATAATATTTACAAGATAGTCTGTCGCTTAAGTACCTACTACAATATCTCTAAAATAATGTCAGTGAAAAATTCGTAATTCCGGATTTCTTACGTTGTACATACATTTTCCAAATTCTTAGTTTATCTACTGTTAGATAAGTCATGACATGGATCGTTTGGGAAATTAAGCTGACAAATGCCCCGAGTTTAGAATTTCTTTGCACCCTTGGGCCATGACATTCTTGAACGGCGACCACGAATCGGAAGACAAAGGTGTAGGATACCCCTTCATCCAATATGGTCAGACTACATGTCGAGGGCTGGAGGAGGCTCAGAATCGTTCTTCCTGGAAATGTATTTTATACAGGAAACCTATGTCAAGCAGTGAACTTCTCAGGCTATCAGGCTAACCCTTCTCATGTTTCTAGTGAGACCAGCGTTGATACGATTTCACACTAGGTACTTTGATATCACTTTGTAAGTGTACTGCTACAAGCCACAATCAATCACTCGTGTCGCCACTTGAATTTTTGTCAAGAGTGTCTGGGTGTCGGTACTTCGATCGACTGGAATGTGATAATTTTTCAGCCAAGGCAGTTTAAAATAACGATTACTTACTTTACGGCTACCTGTACGTAAGTTACTATATTCAAATGCTACAATATTAATACTTCCGATCGTAGGGTCGTGGGTTCAAATCCAGCCGTGTACCAGTGAGTTTTCCTGTCTAAAAATGTATGTACACTATGCCAGTGCTCTCAAACGGTGAAGGAAAACATCGTGAGGAAACCGGCATGTAGTAGTCCCTAAAAAAAAACGGTTCGAAAATACGTGTCAAGTGTACGAAAGGAGCCTCTTTGAGGCGTACTTAAAATCCTTTCACCACACTTAGAAAAAAACAGTGACACGATAGGAGGAAGAAGAAGAATACATAGAGCAAATATTATATTAATATTTTTAACAAACATCTCACAAGATCTTACAAAATAATCATAAAGAGTTGAGATAGATTTTCTGCAATGAAGGAGAATAAATTATGAGTGAATAATTGTTGGTGCCTTTTTACATAATAACCTTATCTGACGCGACTTGGTTCTGTATGTAAATGGAGTATTAAAAGTAGATGTGTGTATCTCTTGAGCAAATATGAAAAGAAACATCAAAGCACTCCCAATTTCATGGCGAGCTCCATTTCCAGACATCGTGCCGCATGTTGTAGGTACCAGACGGCTTATTTTACCAAAATGTCAAGGAAAACACAAAAATACTATGCGAGTACAAGAAAAGGTTGTTTTGCAATCCCATCTTGTTATTTATAGAACATCCACAAAGTTTATTAATGAATGAGACCTCTTTAATAAACTACATCAAAACGTTGCTTTGTCCCAAACAGTTTGCGAAGTTTTTGAATGATTTTAGTTTTATGACAAACTGGTAAGCACTATAAAACTAAGGCCCAGCAAATGGCTACCATGAAATCGAATAGACCTGTGCGCTGAATAAATTGCCAAAGCTCGGGTTGCGCACAATCTAATATGGTTTTAGGGCTCACTTTGATAATGGTAGAGCCTCTAAAAATGAACGATTACGGTCCGTCCCTCATGCAGGTGTGATATCCAGTTTAACTTGAGCTCTGGATCGTATGTAGAGCATCTACCTACCTAGGTCTAGGTGTTGTTAGGTTATTTTTAAGTAGACATTCGAATACGATAAGTTATTGTTTCTGAATAAATAAATTGAAATTGAAATTGGCTAATTCTAAAAGCTGGCTCTCATGCGTGTAAAATTACCCTTTGTTTTTCACTATAAATGAGTTTTGAAGTAAATTATTTACCTAAAAGCGCCGAGTGTGTGGAACTAGCGAGGCGAATAACTCATTATTAAGCCCCTTCTAAATAAAAAGATTACTAGTATGAATTTATTTAAAAAAAAAAATTCGATTGCCATGCACATTATGTTATCCAAGTTTTCTCACACAAATATTTTAACAATTATTTTGTGAAAATTTCTGTGTTGTTTATGGCGGGTATTCTCCAGGGGCCTCAAACTGTGACTTTAATTTTGATGGAAACGGCAATTTCTTTTGGTCCTCTGGCCTCGGTGTCTGAGGTTGTTCCCGTCTGATTTAAGGCTTTTTCTTCCGCTCCAATTCAGAAAGATCTTCATAATCTGGTTTGAACCGATATTTGTGCCTGGTCTACATGATATTTATCGGTGCTTTTATTGAAATGTGCTGTTTGAGCGCGTGTGAGCCGAAGCGAATATAGACATGTTTTTGGATTTTGACCTTCAGTGAGATTGGATAGGTAGAGTAATTGTTTTATTTTCTTGGAGCCAAAAAACAGGCTTTATTTTATCTTTGAGTAACAGTGATGCATTGGCAGTTTTTATAATACGTAATATCTAATCAGCATTCTATCAAAAAAATCTAGACTTTTAATGAAAAAAGCTCCTCTATGCACATGTTTAGGGAAATGCACTACACTTATTATGTACTTTTAGATGGCTTTTTTCCGAATAAGTAAATAAAAAGCTAGAAAAGCTAGAGTAAAAGAGCACTATCATTCCTTGTAAGTAAATTCATAGTTTCTATTTAATATTGTCAAAATGTGATCATTTTATATGTATATGTATATTATATATGTATATATATATATACATATATATATAAGACAATTCGTGTAATTTATAGGGAATCGGTGAAATAAACGTTTGTGTTGCTCTGAAAAAACAAAGTTTTATTAGTATAAATTATTTTTACATTTGTATTTTTCACTTAACTACACCTTACAATAATCACTAAACATACCTGAAAAAACAAAGAAACGACATTAAAAGTTATTACACTTGTCGATTCCCTTTATTAGTTATTTTATTATTATCCGATTGTTTACGTGTTTTACAATTTTAACATTTTACTGACGCCATCTTCGAAACCGTCTGCTTTATCTATAGTCGGATTTTTAATTAGACGATACCGACTGACAGTTGCTAATGTCACTTTGTAAAATAATGTTGCTACATTTAAAGTAATAGTGCTGCGTTCAGTTCTCGTTCAATCAGATGAATGAACAATGAGTGAATAGTTAATCATTTCAAACTATAAAATAATATTGAAATTTGTATAAAAAAAAGTATAAAAGTGCTCTGATATAAGTTACTTGTAGTATGTAACTAGGTACAATCAGTTTTTTGACGTTTTATTACAAAGCGCGGCGTGGCGACTAGTGCCAACACCGATGAACGCCACCATTTTGTTTGTAATTCGGCTTATAACCTCTGGTCTGATAGCACAAATGTTTTTCTGCGCTCACGCTGTTCAGTTATTGTTTTTGTAAAGTTTTTCGTTACGTTGTGTTTGTGGTAATTGTTGTGTATTTTGTTGCTATATTGTTTCGCGAAACGATATGGATCCTCAACCAAGCACGTCAAGTCAAGTTCGGCACACTAAATATTCACTAGAAAAACGAGGCAATTTCATTCATTCAGGAGTTTTTTCAATCATTCACTTTGTCACAACACTATTTTTATTTCATCAAAAACTGACAACACAGTAAACGTCAGCTAGCTTCGTCTAATTAAAAATCCGAGTATACAGTGCACTCAAATACTTTGACAGCGCCATCTATCAAGTAGCGAAGTAAATTGTTTCTGCTTTATCGACTAATCATAAAAGAATTTAATATACAATAACAAAATCTAAAGAAATGTAATTTCTTTACATATACTCGTATTATACCACATATAATATATCTACCCACAATACATAACCTACCCATATATCTACACACATAAATATATATATGTGTAGATATATGGGTAGGTTATGTATTGTGTGTATTTATTGTACTTTGTAGTATGTATGTGTAAGTAGTTTATTTATTAGTATATGAGTTTCTCTTGTTTCATATACAACGTGTATCAAAATATGTGTACTATCCCGAAGGGGGGTGAATTTCCACCCCCCGGGGAACAACTTTTGTTCAACGACTTTTCGAACTTCGATTGGTATCTCTGAAAAAAACTGCAACGAAGTTTCAACATGAACAGCTGACTTTATACAAAGTGACAACCCTAAACTCAGCTACAGAGGTAGTAGGTAGTAGTAGTAGACCTACAGAGGTAGTAGGTCAAGGGGTCAAGGGGTTACAAGGATAGGGTTGTCAATTTATTTAGGCATTATGAAATTAAATATTTTTGTATGGGAAACTGAAAATAGGAATTTTTAATTTTCTCCCCCCCACAACTGATCACCATTGTGGTCTGAAACCCCCCACCTTCGCATAGTACACATATTTAGATACACCTTGTATAA
Organism: Thera obeliscata; assembly: GCA_947578465.1. Taxonomy (NCBI): domain Eukaryota; kingdom Metazoa; phylum Arthropoda; class Insecta; order Lepidoptera; family Geometridae; genus Thera; species Thera obeliscata. The sequence goes on from OX387916.1 coordinate 844,823, forward strand.
CTTCAATTTGGTACACATTACTACCATTCTACTTTTAGCTCTCTCTTAGCCCCAAAGGTTTGCTGGAAGAAAACTCTTATTAGGGTTAAGCTCGCCTATGTACATGTCCTGTGTTATCACTTATTTGTAAATGTATCTGTGTGCAATAAAGAATTATGAATTATGAATTAAAAAAAAAACAAATTGCTTCACGTGTAAACTCAAATAAACCATATTGGTTATATTTTAGCATAACACATTGGTCAATATCTACATCCGTTTAGTTTCTCTGCCAAGTTCGAACTTATAGAAGAGCAGACGAAAGTGGCCATTTTACAGCAAACGTGAAACTTTCGTTTCATTAGCACCTCACTTAGGAAGTTTAGCAGAAGGTTACCAACAGAAACCGCAATGAATGGACTTCATTATGTCACTGTCAAGACCGTGAGGCAGTTTACCAGTTTACAAATAAATCTTTAGTAAAGTAATAAAGAAAAATACTAAACAGCTATAAAACTTTAAAAGCTAAATAGCGCAGAAACACTTTTTTGAACGATCTACATCACATTATTTTTTGAATATAGAACAAATTTTGATTAGATCAATGTTCGAATTTTAAATAATGTGTGGAAAATCAGTGCTTTTTGTTTTCACGTGGGCATTTGTATCATGTACTGCGTTTTTGAACGAAGAAAATGAGATCGAAGCCAGAGGAAAGAAAAAGAAAATTGCTTTATTTGGTAAGTAGTAGTACATACCTACTAAAAACCGAAACACTTCTCTCTCTCTCCGTCTAATACTTGTACTTAAACTTATTTGTATCGTTTTTATATATTATTATCTTTCTGTACTAATAGACCTGCCTGCCTAGGCCTGCTAAAGGCCTATCAAGTGTTAGGATATTCCATCTTTGAAACTCCTGCCTGAAGGGTTTCTTCACATACTCATCGGAATATTCAAATATTCAAACCAAGCCGGTATTATAAGAGGATAAATTATAAGAACATAGCTCAATACCCTCATACTTTTTCATCTGAACTTTTTGTGAACTAAAAACTCTAGCAGTAGGTAAGGTAGGTATAATTTACTGTAATTTTAATTTGAAGCCAACAAGTGCGCCTGAATGTAACGATCTTCAACAGTTGCATAAAAACACTGCTTTATGAAATTAATAACCTTTTATGATTAATTAATGACTAGGGCTTACCGAGAGCATACTAAATGTATATTTTAATTACGGGCTTTACTTATAGCGTTGTATTTTTAATTACTGGCCTCGTAACGACCCCTTTTCTACACCCTTAAACCAAAAATATACCCTCAGAGTTATACATATATGTATATTCGTAGGGCTAGGGATATTTTTATTTCCATATGTTAGGCTTTAAATATTTCCTATGTTTTAAATTGGATGTCACTTGCCAAGAGGAAGACGTTACTGGCGGCGGTGACACAGTTTTATATTTCTGCAGACAGTATCGCTTACGCTTGTTTTTGTCTTAACCATGCACTTTTTTCCGAAATATACAATACACTTTTTTAAAAACAAAAACACACCACAGGCCCAAATACACAAAACTATAAAAATAAACCAAGGCCGCAAACATAAATTACCCATAGTTTTTAGTCAGGGGTTAATAATACAAACATACATACATAAAATCACGCCTCATTCCCATGGGGGTAGGCAGAGGTCACGGATTTCCACTTGCTACGATCCTGACACACCTCTTTCGCTTCATTCACTCTCATAACATTCTTCATACATGCTCGTCGGTTTAGGGTACTCCTAACCTGGCCTTTCTCTAAAACGTCTGTGTTGGTTAAAAATACTTAAAGATTTAAACGTTTGAAATGTTCAAGACACATTGCATATTATGTGCATCTCAGCATGAGTACTAAATATGTCAGTGGCAAGTGCGAGCTGCCGGAACGGAAAACTGGCATTCGATAATGGGTTTTCAATCGACGTTCACATTCGAATTCATAGAAAACCCGGCGACCTACTTGAACATATTTAAATTCTTTCCACATTCTAAAGTAACCTCTGTGCGGATGTGTCTTGTTCAGCTAAGATGTGGGTTTGTTTCTGTATTCGATAGTGCAGTAATAGATTATTTTTTGTCCTTTCGTAGGTGATGTTTTTATAAAAATGTTTGTTTGTTTCAGTATACATTGCGGACATAATAATAAAGAAGATCTTCGTTCTCAAGTTAATCTACGCATTTGTCTTCTGGGTTATACTTCACAAAGCTGGCTACTTCTTGGGCTGGTTCATCAGCTATCTGAAGGAGAAGAAACAAGAGTTCCACCATGAGCCTCATCATCACCACTATGACTACATCCCCGCACAGCCATACGGTCCTCCGCAGTCATACGGCCCCTCACAACCATATGGCCACCCACAACCATATGGCCCCCCACAGTCATACGGACCGCCGCAATCATTCGACCAATATGACCCATATAAGCGTCAGGGGCAGAGTTATTGATAAGTTATTATAAAGGCCATCAATAAACAGTAAATAAATTGCAAATCCAAGTATAATGTTTAAAAATTACTATAAAACCGTGCAAGCGTTCGTGATTGTGTCTGGAACTTTCATTTCGAAGTTTTAAAATTGGAAACAATCAGAAGCAATCAAAACTTCATCAAGTTCTACGTTCAAAGACTATAGAGTGCTGTACTACACACATTATTATACTGACGCGTAGGTAATCACATTTTAAGACTGCTTGTGAGCTTGACTAGGAGGTAGAAAAACATTAAAGACTTCTCTCATGATTGACAGAAGATTATATTTATACTTGCAGATAATTGATCCTCATTACAAAGCATAAAGTAACAAAGAATAACTTCAGTAACCCTTTAACAAGAAACTTCAAGTGTCAATGATTAATCGACGCTAAAAGTGCTGAATGAACAATGAGGCACAAAAAGCCTCAATTTAAAGTCAGTCCGATGCCAGTCCATTTAAAACCCTAAAGTTAAAGTTACCATTCAAGAACTTGGCTTCAAGAACTTCACTTGTTTTGTAATGAGGGTCGAAATAGGTCTCTAAGCTCTGAACAATTAATAAAATCTGTTGAAAAACTTTTTGAAAACCATCCATTATTCAACATAAATATCAAAGGTTTTTATAAAACTTTGGCAAAAAATCATGAACTAACAGGCATACAAAAATCGAATAAATGAAAGGTTTATTTGAATTTGATGATTTTTCCAACAAACAAGTCGATGAACGAACAGAATTGATGGACTTGAATGACGGATGAATTGAATGATGGATTGAAAGGATTGCACAGCACTAACTTAATTGTTCCTGGCAGAACTACGTGTCTACATCCTAATGAAATGAGACATAATTACTGTACCTCTGTTTGACACACAAGTTAAATGTAAATTGCACTTCAGCACCCAGATGAAAGCTATCTAGTTTATCCACGAGTAAGCACTGTAAGCAGCTCATAATGATTAATATCACAATCTGCAAAGCGCACAAAATAATGCAATTGGTTCTCGGACCGCGCTGCAAAATGCAAAACTCAATTCTCCTCGGAACGAGCATTTCAGGTTTTTATTTGATTCCACCTCGTTTCGCACTCATTTCGCTTATTTCGCTCATTACTGTAACACTTACAGGGTGTCTCATTAGTAACTGATCTAAATAATGTTCCTATTGTACCTACCTATATACAAATGGTATGATTATGCTCTACTTTATTCTATATAAAACAACCATCACGTTCTTTTGCGGTCAGTTGAAAACCCATGCTTCTATGTTTGAATGTAGCCATTGACATTATTTCCCCATGATTAGGTCCAGACATTAATGCTATGAGAATTAATAAACTACCTAAGCATTCCCAAGCTGTCCAAGTTTTATTAAGTCATAGTTACTATGTATAAGCATTTTGTTACCTAGTTATTTACGTATTGTAATTAGCGGTTGGGCCATTGTAATGCCCCAGCGGGGCTCATGTCCTGGAGGTTATTACCCCCTATAAGATATTTAAAGAAGAGAGTTGATACGTTTGAGATATGGTTCTGGCGTCGCCTTCTTCTCCAGGAAGAGGAGTAGAACTCCATAGACTGCACGCCATACTAATGTATCAGTACTGCAGGAACTTGAACTGGGAAACCAACAGCGCTTGCCCTCTGTCTGCCTGCTTCGAGTACTGAAATACTTTGGCCACATTGCAAGCAGAGGTGCAAATAATCTCGAAAAGCTCAGCATCATCGTAACGGGCAAGATACCAAGTGGACAAAGCCCAAAATGCCCGTTAACGTCAAACTCCACCAATCCGAAGAAACGGGGAAACCGTACAAAAAGTTCTTGCGTCACTATCCTCAGCGACCGAGGGACCGACAGAAGAGATGGAGGAAGAAGACCAATAAAATATATGAAGTAATGAATAAATGAATATAAATATGAATAAGTCATGGCTAGGCCAATTAAGCATAAGGCTAAGTCTGTTGATGTAATATGGTACATCACGCCTTTCAGTAGATATTTCGTAGCCCGTCCAAGCTATGCACATGCACCCTGTAGGTATAATGCCAACTTGGTTTCAATTCCATCGCGGAGTAGCTGGGCTTTAAGTTATTCCGGTTGAGTGACGATGGAAACGATACTAGCTTTAATAAAACATGTGATTTACGATTCAATAGATTGAATAATTCGACAGCACATTACTTTAACTCGAATACTTCATGTGAAAACCACTTCGGCGAAACATACAAAAGAATTTCTGTAATCATTGAAAATAGCAAATTCGCAGATCATTTTATGGTTAAATTCAAAAAGAATTTACTCAGGCAGTTTTAATGGAAGTAAGGTTATGCTAAATAAAATGTTGAAAACGTAGCGCGTAGACTTTTACAGGGTTTGTTTGAAAGAATCGCTACAAGTTTTTACAAAAGACTTTCCGATTTCAATCTTTGCCTTAGGAACGTAATCTGAAAGACGCATCTTTGAAATGTTTTCCAACTTTGGTATAGCTCAGACTAACATAAAGTAAGCAGATTAAACTGGGAATTCAAATAAAGTTTTCATTTTGGGCGATATTTAAAAAGGTAGATATTTTATTTAAAATTTCAAAAGCGAATAATTTATCTTATCTTAACTATATAATTTGTTTGTTGAAAACAAGTAGTTTTACGATACGTTCACGAAAAGTGCCAATAGGTTTTACAATGGCATGTTTTTATTACTTACCTACAAGATTATTTTTACAGCAATCAGTTATTTTTAATAAAATCGTGAATACAACCAAATCTGCAGATTTTGTTTGTTTGTAAATCACATAATCTTCTTTTTTTACTATATAAAAATAAGTCGGGTTTTCTTTCCTGACGCTATAACTCGATAATGGCTGAACCAACTTGGCTGATTTTGGTCTTGAATGATTTGTGGAGGTCCAGAGAAGGTTTAAAAGGTTTTTTTTACAACGGGAACGGTAACGGCGAGCGAAGCCGCGGACGGCCGCTAGTTCATTATAAAAATGTTGCTTTATGATCTGTGCTTCATGTATGATGATACACTTATAAATAAAGCCTTGCCCACATCTTAGGCGATGGCTAGATGTGTGTAAAACTGGACGATTAGGTAATACATGCGTGCATTGCGCTTACTTTAAGATTAAACAATAGACGTGACCGTGGTTAAGTCAGTCCAAAATGTCCCATTAGATTAGAATATTCAGTAAGTCTACATACCTATGCAAAACAGACACCTACTTACACTAGGTAATTATTAAAATTTTGTAAGCAACATAAAAATTTAAATACGTATACCGAGCGAGAAAGTAAAACAAAGAAAATGATTATTTCTAAACACGTAAATTAGTCACAGAAAGGGAAACTCGACTCTGAATTGTTTAACTTCTGAAAACAAAGGAACTTTCTTCCTAACATGGAATTTACAAGTGCGCTATTGGTAACAAATACTTATTTATTAACCAGAGCCCCAGCTGAGAGGTTCAGTGGCCATATTTTTCCAAATTAAAAAGAAAACTTCAGGGAACGTAACTTCCTGTTCGAAATTCAAAAGGAAAACTATCAAATCAAAAAAAAGAACAATCAAACTAAGGAGCTTCGCGTGCTGAGTTCTTATTTGATTTAAGAACTATCACTGGAATATACTTTTTAATTTTGTTAAATATTGGGGCCAGTTATTATTTCTAAGCAACAGTCAAAATGTTGAAGCGATTGTTTGTCCTATCTTTGTTGTTGGTGTGTTGCTACTGCGCAGAGAACGAGCTTCTATCAGAAGAAACCAGAGCAAAGAAGAGTAAGAAGAAGTTATTTCGACTAATAAGTAAGTTATTAGTTATTTATTAAAGTTGCCAGCCTTTTGGTGACATTGCCTGCCTGTGATCTGAACTCTGTTTTCTACCTGTAGGTGGAAAACAGCGTTCATTATTAAATTTTCTAGTTTCTTATAAAATATTTTTTTTTATTTTATGATTTTATGTTTTATAATAATAGTTTTTGTAAAAAATGTATATAAAATAGTATTCAGTATATTTATTGTCTTATTATGTATGTAAATATACCAGAAATAAAAGTCTCGCAGTAAGTTCTATAAATATTTAATGATCAAAATGACAAACATCAACAAGGATATAGTGTTTAGTTTATATAGGTAATAGATATTTACATAATACTGGCTGTCTTTAACACATCCAAACAAAGGGCTTGTCACTGGAATTACACCAAATTCAATTAATTTACTGAAACTAAATTATACTATAGCATAATTAGGATGAGATCGGGTAATCTTTAGATACGCCTTAGTTCCTCTATCTCTTCAGCTATTTATACTTATCTAGCGTAGCAAAGTTTAACTATCGTTGAATGAGTCGGAATCCGTTTTGTGAAATTAAATTTGTTCTAAATAATTAAGTCTAAGGGTGTAAGCGAAAACCTATTTAAGATACGAGTACTTTACTGAAACCATATTCAGAAGGGATTTTGCACGTTTGTACAATTTATTTGGTTTCTGTTTGACTTACCAGTAGGCTTACCACAAGCTCTGTCTGGCTTTGGCTCTATCTCTGCCTCTGGTTTTGAGTTTATGTGAGTGTTGACTAAATTAAATCTAATACGTCAAAACGTCACACATAAAGTATAAATTCTGAATCAAATTGTAGTTTATTTTTATACCTAGATCGATTTTCTTTAAGGTGTTTTTTAATTAAAAGCTTGCTCTTTGAATTAAACTTGCGTGGTTTCAATGTTATTTGGAGTTAACTATGGGATCCTTTGTTTTTACGGGCGAGTGTACAAAAAAAAACGTTGTTGGATTTTCATATAAACAGATTTTACCATCTAAGGACTAAATCTAAATTTTCTAAGGACGATGAGAGTACCTATAAATCTAAACTGGAATAACTGAGGCTGGGTTTTGATATTTGTCTGTATTTACGGCAAGCTACAAAATTGTAATAAAATAAAATAAAACATTTACCAAGCCTTCCATTGGTGTGCGCTACCCCTAAGCGATGGCTGTCAAATCTCTGTCATATTTGACAGCGTTTTACTGGTCGCCATCGTAGATCGCTATGTGCGCAAGGTTTTATTGTTGCCTTAAGTACTTAGCTTAACATCTTATGTGATTCCAGACATAGAATATCTGACAAAGACCAATGCTTCACGTACCCTCCATTTTATTTCTGATGTAGTCAGGAAAATACAATTTCTTTGTCCACATCAAATCACAAATAGAGGGCCCTTATCGTCACACCCGGAAGCATGTTGTCATGACAACTACATAATAAAATGTCGGACAAGCTCTGATATACATATGAATATAATATACTTATGTTTGCATGAAAAACTTATCTATAAACAGCTTACGTATTACTTATTTATTTGTCGTTGGAAGGACATAGGATACTTTTTATCCCGAAAAAGTAACGGGAACGGGGTGTTACGGGAACGGGCGAGCGAAGCCGCGGGCGGCCATTAGTAAAATATAAATTTATTTATTGCGTTTCGGAGGAAATATAATTATTTATGCATAGTTTTTCTTTCCAGCAATGGCGGTGATCTTCCTGTTATCAAAGATGGCTATCTTCAAAGCAGCGACCTTCTTCTTCTTCGTCGTCCTCTTCCAAAAACTCTTCGCATTCGGCGGAGTGCTCCTCACCTATATGATGAAGAACCAGGCTTCGAGTCCGATGGCACAGCCCATCACCATGTATGGGCCGCCGGAGTACAACACGTTGGGGTACAGCTATGGCCCACCAGACCACGAGCCTGTACTCAATGAGGGTCCTAATATTCCAGATTTTGCGGGAGCTTTCAATTGGCTTTCGGGAAAACAGTGATTTTATAGACTTCGTACTGCGTGTACAAATTTATAGCCTGTGTACAGTAAGCCTACCATGAGCTCTGTCTGGCTCTGTCTCTGTTTCTGGTTTTGAGTCTGTACTCAAAACTATTTGAGTATTAATTTGTAAATAAATCCTACACCAAAACGTCACACATACAGTATAATGCGCTGGTGAGCACTCACACAGGCTCAAAACGAGACCCAGAGGCAGAACCAGACAGAGCTCATAGTACTGACATGTTATTTATTATTTATTTCAAATTTCATCTATCTTGGTTCAACCAACTGAGTCGTATCTAATATCGTCCTGTTATATCATTATTTTGCGACGCACAAAGCTCACCTCTGTAGTTAAGTAATAATTAGATAAGTTTAAATTGTTTTTAGTGATTTTTGATTACTTCCATTAGTAATTATTATTTTTTCTCTCTTTCTTACTTACATACAAATACACTAGTTGATAGACTAATTTATTATTGAAATATCTACATAACTTATTTTAGCTTTAAGTTAATTAAATAAAAACTGTGTTAGGTTCCAACATATTTCTCTATTTTTAATTTTGAAGTGAAAACTTCTTTAGCGGCGTTGAGCACTTTTTCTGTAATGGGTATAAAATCTTAAACTCGCGTCAGCGCGTCAGGACACGTGACCTGATCGAAAAAGCGTAAGACGGATGGAGAGTAGACAGCTATCCCCTCTCTACGGCGCGGCGAAAATGTATGCCTGGGCCTACTGTTTCGTTTAGGCAGTGCAGGGCGCTTGCGCGAATGTTCGTGTATGTTACAGCGTGCCAAATAACAAACAAGCCCCCCCTAACCATTCCAAAATATCAAACATGCTCAACGTTAATAATCAAGTTTTCACTTCTGCCGGCACTCCCGGAGTGCAACCCGTCTTTTTTTGAAGTGAAAACTTCTTTAGCGGCGTTGAGCACTTTCTGTAATGGGTATAAAATCTTAAACTCGCGTCAGGATCACGTGACCTGATCGAAAAAGCGTAAGACGGATGGAGAGGACGTTGCCGTTCCGCTCGACTGACCGCGCCGTACCCGGTGTGCGACGTTGCCGCTTCGCTCGCCGGCCGGCACTGTTGCTACGATGGGGGCGGGGCGGCGCGTGCGGTTCGTGCATCTATTAATGATAAAAGTGATGAAGAAATAGCGAAAGAAAATGAGTGAGTACTTTATAAATATACTAAATGAAAATTTAATAAGTTTTAATACGAGCGGCAAGTTTTCACTTCTGCCGGCACTCCCGGAGTGCAACCCGTCTTTTTTTTTTTTTATACAATTTGCTGATGCAACAAGCATCCCACCTGATGTTAAGTGGTAGCCATCGCCTATAACAAAGCATTGTCTCGTAGGTCACGCACATTAGGAACGTGCCCTACGATATACTTACTGTCCTCCATCAATTTGAGGCATACAGATGTTCAGCCTCACGTGCCAGTAATTACACTAGTTTAATAAAAAGAAAGTTTATTAACATCTATATTTATAAAAGAAAGTCGTGTTAGTATACCTCAAGAACGGCGGAACTGATTTGGCAGAAAATTAGTGGGGTGGTAGCTTTGAACCGGGAGAAGGACATAGGATACTTTTTATCCCGAAAAAGCAACGGGAACAGGGTATTACGGGAACGGGCGAGGGAAGCCGCGGGCGGCCACTAATATTTAAATAAAATAAACCCTGCGGTTGCTCGTTTCTAAATAGTTGTGTACTTCAGTATCGTAAATCATGATAATGCAACTAATATAATAGTCCACTGAGAATACTTAGTGGAATACCGTGAAAGCGTGAAGCACTAAAGTGGTTCTAGCACTATTCTGAAATAGTTAGTAAGTACTAAATCATTAATAATGATATCCCTTGAGGCTATACACATTATACTGGCTTAGATTGGAGTTAAATGGCGCTGTGTGAAATGTCCACTAATATTATACATTCTCTTAACTACAGGCCAGCGTACATCTAAGCGATGGCGAAAGCGATCAGCTGAAACGCTGTCAAATACGCTGACTTTTTGACAGCGTTACAGCTGGGCCCTGCGACATATATGTCACAAAGCGACAAATTTGTGGAATTGTCGCGCTTAGGCTATTGATAAAAGTGACAAATATGTCACAAAAGTGCGACAATTCCACAATTTTGTCGCTTTTTGACATAATTATGTCAAATTGTCAGCTTTATTAAATCGGGGCCTGATCGCCATCGCCATTGCCATTGCATATATAGATGTGCGCAGGCCATAAAGCAGTTATTCAAGACACGATCTATAAAATGATATGTCGAAAAAAGAACCTCCTATTTGGGTCGACAAACAAAACATGAAATTTTCAACATTTTTTGTTTGTCGCAGTCTTCTCAGTATATAATAATTATCTATGCTAATATTATAAAGAGGGAAGATTTGGATTTTTGTGTGTATGTGTGTCTATACTAATAATATAAAGAGGAAAGATTTGTACCTATTTTTGTATGTTTGTAATGAATAGGCTCAAAAAGTACTGGGCAATTTGACATAGGCTACATTTCATTTTGAAAAAAATTGGGGATCTTTGGTAAAATTTGAACAATGTAACCGAAGGTGTAGATAAAATATGAGTCTTAAAATGTCTTTCGTCGAATGCGCTGCCGAAACTATTAGCGATAGAACAAAATAATGTACAACAATATTGTCTACCCCGTGCGAAGCCGGGACGGGCTGCTAGTAATTAATAAACTCAAAAGCTGCTGAACCACCATTGGAAAGCTACATTCATACATCATACCTTTATTTTTTAAACACGTAATAGGCTATATTACAACGACGAAGACCAAATAAATATGTATTTTGAAACTAAACGTTCTATAAAGTTAGAAGATACGCATAAGAATCTTACCATTCTTACCCGATCCTAATATTCATTCTCATATTATTAAGGATAAACTGTCCGCCAATATGTCTACATTTTTGGACCTTATGGGTCCATTACGAACCCTTAGCGTTTCTTACAATGCCTCTGGCCTACCCTTTACGGTTATGACTTACTAATTTTAGTGCAGAATCCCGTGGGACGGAGATATGGGGTGTTATGGTGTAAGAAGATATCTTGATAGATCTTCTTACATCATAACACCATAACTTATGGTGTCAAGCAACCATTTATAAGATACTAACGGGAATTAACACGAACGAGTAACATTTTGACAGATTTTTGTAGTGTCTGAAGGGTAAATAAACATTTCAGATTTGTAAATTTGTAGACTTTTGATCCGAGTTTTAGATTTTGTCTTATTCATGATTATACTCCCCTATATGCCTAGATATAAAAAAACCCTATTTGTGGGACGCTATAGTGCCTGGGACAGGATGTTAGATGGAATAGGTGCCTAGGTATACTATACCTACCTGTAAACATTTTTTTTGATACTTAGGAATAATGAGGATTTAATAAGTAACGAATGGAAATGCAAACTGTTCATTTTTGTGTCACTTTGTTACATTTACATGGCATAACCGATTTTTTTGGCAAAAAGTAAGCACTGATTCTGAATATTCCGTACACGGACACATATCCGGGAAATATAAAAGCTTCTGCTTAAAATAACAGATAACCTAGCCGACTAAAAATAAAGAACCAGAGGATCGGGTCAAACGGGTAAAGTCCAGGTTGTTTTACAAAAACCAACGATGTTTGAAAAACATCATCAAATCCGACACAGCACGCATACTTTGCATTCATTCATATTCAAACGCATGCTAATTCTATTGTCTAGTAGATCTAAGACAACGCATGTCGTGGAATAATAGTAGGTCAGCGTTGTTTCTCAAAAACACTGCGTTACTTTATTATAAGCTACTAGCTACCTAGGCCTAGACCTACCATGAGCTCTGTCTGGCTTTGTCTCTGTTTCTGGTTTTGAGTCAGTGATGAGTGCTCAACAGAGCAACTGTGTGTGTGACGTTTTGACGTAGGATTTATTTAGTCAACACTCACATTTAGTCAACACACACAGACGCAAAACCAGAACCAGAGACAGAGCCAGACAGAGCTCATGGTAGGCCTACTGTACCCTGCCACGCTTCGCTGTGGCACATTGTGATTAAAAAAAAAACAATCCTTGATGCGGATTTTATATCATGCAAAAATTTCAGCTCAATCGGTGCCGAACTTTTTGAGTTTTTGAAGCGTACACAAACCAACATAACAGTATAATATAGAAGAAGATAGAAGAAAAAAAAAATGTTAGCAATCAGTGCTGCGCAAGCAAAGCCCGGGGTGGTCATTAGTAGGTAAAATAAAGCTTTAGTTCAAACAGTGAGCATGCTTAGCAAAAGTACAACATTGCGAAAAAGTTCATAGTAAAAAATACGGTCGAACAAGAACACAAACTAAGCGATGTAGTTCGACTCGACTGTTCAAAAGATGAAACACTAAGAAGTGCTGTTGCTTGTTGCAAGTTTTGTCGCGAATAAGTAATAGCCCCGGGGTCGCTTCGCTAAAACTTTGCTACAACTAGTTATTTCACTATTTGCAAGCAGTTTTTACAAGAGGGTCCTTTGTATAATGACGTCTGTAAAACAGCAGAAGTGTTCCAGACATGATTAAACGAAGCACAAAACTTGATTCAATCATACTGCATTAAACAACCCCGGTATTCGGAATCAAAATGTTCTCACTCAACAAAACAGTTAATTTCTGGCACCCTGCATTTTTTACTTTGAAATGCAGCGTTTTTTAGTTACGAAAACAGATCCAAATTGACCATGCAAATGAAAACCTGATGGCTTAAATGGAATCTAGGTTAAAATGACTGAAAAACGAACTGTTTTCACTTTTTATTTATTTTATAAAGCTTTAGATAGATTGGGAGACTTCATACAATCACACATTTTGACGGGGTTTTTTCAGTTGTCTTAAATAACAAAAAAAAAACTTTTGTTGTGTGCTGGTTGGTGTAAGCTTTTGTGGTAGTTTTTACAAACATTTATCGCGTATCTCGCTATTACAGACGCAAAAAATCTTATGGATTTGACTGATCACCTTGATGGTTAACAGACAATTAATACTTATTGGAATTCTAGTTTATTCTCATTAATAAACTAGAATTCCAAAGTCTGCCATTATTGAGAAACCATGGTTTTTTCTATTTTCTCCTCACTAAGGGAACAAACTCTTTTAATTTGTAGTCTAGGAAAAACTAAGTGAACGGCTCCAAATACAAGATAGAAGCAGTGTTTTGTTGTAACTTCACTCATAAATTTATTCCCCGGGAACTCGGAATAAACAATTTAAAACAAGTGACCAACTGTCAGTTCTTTCCGTGCAACATTAATTAGTTTCTTATTATACAAAGACAATACAAATACACAATTATTTAGGAAACAGGGTGTTCTGTTTTGTTGAACTTTTACAAGAAGAAGTATCGTGGGTTAGAAGTATTGTTTACATTCCACACAACACATTTTTGATTTGTAAAAGGATCATATAAAAAAACGGTAGGAACCGAGCCGTAGTTTGTTGCCTGTTCTTCTACGCTTGGTCGCGTGGAACTGGCACCTAGACTCACCTAGCTTTAAGACGTTTCAAAGTGATTCTTGCATCGTACTGAATAAAAAAATTTTGAGTTTGAGTTTGAGTTTGACTATCAAGCCCCAAACTAAGCAAAGCTTGTACTATATGGGAACCAGATAGCTGATTTTTTTGGTGAGGACCGAGCCAACGCTCTCCAACGCAGAAGGCAGAGCTACTACCAACTGTGATGAGGGTGAGGGTTGGCTAAATCAAAAGAGATTTTGAACTCATTACTTGAAAGATTAATGAAAGAATACTACTTAAATCATTCTAAATTGTGTTCATAACACAAATGTTTGCCTTTGTTGGACTTGAACTCACAACTGGAGAAGGCAGAGCCTACCAACTGAGCAGGCAAGTGACAACTGATGCTCAATGTATAGTTAAGTTTTCTTTATACAACTAGCAGCTTCTAGCTGATGGAAGAATAATATAGCCCACCAGATGTTAAGTGGTAACCATCGCTTATAACAAAACAATGTCTTCTAGTTAACGCACGTCAGGAACGTGCCTTGCGCCCATCAACTTGTGACATATATGTTCAGCCTCACGTGCCAGTAATTTCTCCGGCACCCACATTCTTCATACCAAAACACAGCATGCTGCTTCACGGCAGAAATGTACTTCCCCGGACGAGCCCTTCACAAAGAGCTCTAATACTACTACTAAAGAAGAAAAGTCAGAGACAGATCATCGTAAGCTACCTTACTAAATAACACTTATTAGACAAATGTGATCACCCTGTAGCTGAAGTAGGAGAAGGTCGTAAATTAGTCGCCGCCTGTTCCTAGTAGCGGTAAGCAAAACAAAGTAGCAGCTTATGATAAAACATACAGAGTTATATTGCGTACGCCGCCGCTAGCTTTTTCTTCTGTAAAATTAGCTCTATATAATACGGAAGGGAGCTCTTCTTCTTCTTAAATTTAAGAGCTTAGGTCTTGTCGGGGTTTCTCCAATTAAGTCTTTAGAATGCGGCCTCCTTGACTTACTTATACGACATGACAGCGACTTTTTCTTTTATCTGGCTCATGTTACTAATTCTTGGCCTTCCTCTTCCCCGTTTCCCTTCAACAATTCCTTCAATGATGTTCTTTATGAAGGGAGCTCGTAATACATAAATTAGAATGCCAATAGTTAATAAGGTTCTGCGTACTATCATTACAGCCTACTGGATATACTACAAAAAAAAACTATACCGACCTGCTAAAACAATCTTTTGATTCTAAAAACATGTCACGGGCGAAATCCATAAAGATTTGCGTACTTCTAAAAAATGACAGCGATATTCGACCGCGTTTCACTGACCACCATCGCAGAAGATGTGCCCGTGTGTCACCACTTATCTTGAAACAGAACGGTACTTAGCTTAGTACTCGCACTGCACCAAGAAGTTTCCAACTCGGATTTGCCTGGCAGGTAGGTACCTAATTGCTTAAAAGTAGCTAGTTTTCAACTTTCTGCATTTTTAAATAAGCCAGATGGTGCGGAACTTATAGAACTTTTAATCTTAACAAAGAAAGAGGATGGAATCAACTCTGCTGATTATATTTTGGGGTTGCTTTATTCATGTTGCTACTGGAAGCTGGTACAAGTGACAAGCTCAAATACGTGCATTTTTAAAACTAAAATTGAACAATAGGATTAATACTTATTTTCACATTCACCAACGTCCAAATGTTGTTTGGAAGACATCGCTCATAGCGATAAGACCGCCCATTGTGCTTGGCTAGTTTTAGTTTTTCGCTTTGTGTAATGTCCTATTCTTGTGGTGTACAATAAAGTGTTATGTATCTATCTATGTATCGTCAACAATCTGTTGTTCCACCGTTGGACGTAATCATCTAGTCTAGATAGATAGATAGAACATTCTTTATTGCACAAATTAAAATTAGTGTACACAGGCGAGCTTAATGCTAGACGCGACGCACCGCAGCAGACCCTGGATGAGAGCCGAAGACGGGATTGTCTTCGGCTCTCATCCAGGGTCTGCTGCGCTACCGTTGGTAGACCATCGGCCACTTTGCCAAAAACCCAGATCTGAGTATTCATTTGAGCTGCGAGTTACTATGAGACCCATTCACAAAGAATAGAAAATAAATGAAGAGTAGAAAAGGGTGGTTGGTTACCCAGAAGAGTATTTCGTTGATGAGTGGGTCGCCGAGAACACGTTTTTAGGGTTCCGTAGCCAAATGGCAAAAACGGAACCCTTATAGATTCGTCATGTCTGTCTGTCTGTCTGTCTGTCTGTCTGTCCGGCCGTGTCACAGCCATTTTTCTCCGAAACCATAAGAGCTAGACTGATGAAACTTGGTAAGTAGATGTATTCTGTAAACCGCATTAAGGTTTTTATACAAAAATAGAAAAAAAACTATAAATTTTGGGGGTATACTTGAAACTGAAACTCAAAATTTTTTTTTTCATCGAACCCACACGTGTGGGGTATCTATGGATAGGTCTTCAAAAATTATGTTGAGGTTTCTAATATCGTTTTATCTAAACTGAATAGTTTGCGCGAGAGACACTTCCAAAGTGGAAAAAAGTTGGTCCCCCCCCTATAACTTCTAAAATAAGAGAATGATAAATGCAAAAAAAATATATGTTGTACATTACTATGCAAACTTCCAACGATATTTGGTTTGAACGAGATCTAGTCCGTAGTTTTTTTTTTATTCGTCATAAATCGTAAACCGCAATTTACCTTTCGACGAACTACAAAAACCTTTATATTATGTTAATTGATGCTACGGAACCCTTCATGGGCGAGTCCGACTCGCACTTGGCTGCTTTTTTCATTGGGTGGTTGACCTAATTTATCCGCGATACGAGAGGTAAAAGAAAGGTACGTTCTTCTATACTAATACTATTTCTTCGGGGGTTATAACAGATTTAAAAATGCTCGTAGATTTTGAAATCCGTGCCTTACCCGTGCATCGTACGTGTCACGTCTCACATAGGTACCTTACTAAAGCATAACTCAGTAGGCCTACCCCACGCTCTGTCTGGCTCTGTCTCTGGCTTTGGGTTGAGTCTGTGTGAGTGCTTACCAGTTTATTATACTGCGTGTGTGACGTTTCGACGTAGGATTGATTAGTCAACACTCACACAGTCTCAAAACCACAGCCAGAGACAGAGCCAGACAGAGCTGGTAGGCCGACAGCTTTATATCTACATGTATAAAAGAATTCAATGAGATAAAGAAGAATTTAAAATTCCATTTTGTTATCTGCAGCTCAGTCGAAGCACATGGAGACTGCAATAAAACGACATCTCTTTGTGGCAGCAGGCTGTCGCTCCCACTACTATGAAATGATTCGCGTTTTTTTAGAAATTTCTAAAGGAGGATTAACTTATATGGATGTATGATGGCTGATGGTATTTTCTACGATGAGTTTGAACTGAAAATGAAAAGAAAATTGTGTGTTTTACTGTAATAGTGTGCAGTAGAGTCTGTTCAGAAAGAGAGCCGTCGGTCGTGGCCAAATTGTGAACTAACGTTTCGATTTTGATATGGCATCCCTTTCTTTCTGTCAGCATTTTGCATCATAAAATTTAAATAAAGGAATAATAGTACACTAGTTGTGATAGGATCAAAACGCAACAGACGCGCTATTGTATTGCCCACTAAACAATGCGCCTTCCAATCCCACGACGGGTCTCTTTCTGAACAGACTCTGTATTAGAGATAGATAGAAATACTTTATTGTGCACAAAAGAAACATAACATAAAATAAATATTACAATTATAGGCACAACGGGCAGCCTTATCGCTAAGAGCAATCTCTTCCAGACAACCTTTGGGAGAAAAGACTTTAAGAAAAACAGAAAAACAGCAGTGTACAAAAGTAAAATCCTGATTTTGCTAAAATTTTATACTCATATATTTATTTGCTAAAATTGTATATTAATAATTATAAGGTATTTGAGTTTTCTGATTATAACAACTATTTTAAAGGAGTGAATTAGTTAAATTTTGAATCTTTTTTTTGATGTTAGTAACTAAAAATGCTGTGGACCAATGTGGGTATATACGGTCAAAACCCTGGTCGCATTCTTCTGCAACTTTGCCGAGACGGCTGCATTTTTTAAAAAACGAACCCAATTACCAACTCACGCTTGGCAGCATGTGATAGGGGGCATGAACACGTAGCTAATTTGTAAGGTTCCGTATAATACTCTAATAAAAAATCTACTTAAAACGCTACGAGCTTTTGCTGCCAGAGTATTAAGATAGAATCTCAACGTGTGCCTATTTTTTTTAATATCCAAGAAAGTTTGCAAAAAACATACAACTTGGTAACTAATTTCAATATTTGACCTCCCCTCCTTACTTTTAATCCCTTACTACCCTTTCTGTCACGTTTATCAGTGCCATTGACCCTATTGCATTATTTAAAAAATATTTTTTTCCCATCAAAAACTTTCTTTTCAGCTTACAGAACCCTACTATGACAGACGATGTGAATCCCGCTAAGCTGGTTTTCATATTACAAAGGATAAGCGGCAACCTCTTTTTATAGTCCAGATAAATTTAATCAAGTCTTCGCATTCATACTGGTTAGCTGAACGATTCTATATTATGTAAGGGAAATAAGCAAGGGTTGGTATGAAAACCAACCAAGTATAAGGGGTTGTTAAGAGGGAAAAACACAGGCGATTCTCCATACAAACGTAGTCCCCTATTTCTTACCTGGAGGCCTCTAGAGTAACCATTTTGTCTCATATAATAATAAGTTTAAAAAACTTGAGAAACCGACTTCATTGCCAAACGGCTAAACCGATTTTAATGAAATTTGTTTGGGACAGTCTGGACGTAAAAATAACCTTCCAAATAAAAAAACAATTTTCTAAATCGGTTCATAAATGACGGAAGCATGCAGTTACAAACATTAAAAAAAATTATTAAAAAAAAAATGGCAACACCGATTTTAATAAAATTAAAATGGGACCAATCTGGAAGCAGTACCTTTCAGATAAAAAAATAATTTTTAAAATCGGCTCACAAATGACGAAGTTATGCGGTAACAAACATTAAAAAAAATAATAAAAAAAACATACAACCGAATTGAGAACCTCCTCCTTTTTGATTGGAAGTCGGTTAAAAATCCAGATCTGCTATAAACGTGCTCGTATGTTTCCTTTTTTAACCGACTTCCAATCACAAAGGAGGAGGTTCTCAATACGGTTGTATTTTTTTTTTCTAGGTTTTTTAATGTTTTTTTTAATGTTTTTTTAAATTTTTATTTTTAATGTTTGTTACCGCATAACTTCGTCATTTGTGAGCCGATTTGAAAAATTATTTTTTTACCTGAAAGGTACTGCTTCCAGATTGGTCCCATTTTATTTATTTATTTATTTATATTTATTGGAGAACCAACAGCTTTATAACAAAAGAATACATAACAAATTAGATTTAGAGAGCCAATTAGAGGTTCTCACGGGTCACGGGTCATTTTAATTTTATTAAAATCGGTGTTGCCATTTTTTTTAAATAATTTTTTTAATGTTTGTAACTGCATGCCTCCGTCATTTATGAACCGATTTAGAAAATTATTTTTTTATTTGGAAGGTTATTCTTACTTCCAGATTGTCCCAAACAAATTTGATTAAAATCGGTTTGCCGTTTATCAATGAAGTCGGTTTCTCAAGTTTTTTACACTTATAATTATTTCAGAAACTTATTGATAAAGAAAATATCACCTCCAATTCATATTTCATATAAATCATATGAGGGTCATATGATTTATATGAGAAATGAAAAAAAAAAATAGCAGATCTGGATTTTATGAGACAAAATGGTTACTCTAGACACAATATCCAGGGAGGAAATAGGAGACTACGTTTGTATGGAGGCGCCTGTGTTGTACCCTCTTAAGTAAAACTCAATTCAGAGTATATTAGGATGAATATAAAATAGGATATAAGCCGACTGGACTGACAGTAGACCTACCACAAGCTCTGTCTGGCTCTGTTTTTGAGTCTATGTGTGAGTGTTGACTATATAAATCCTACGTCGAAACGTCACACACACAGTATAATACACTGGTGAGCACTCACACAGAAATAAAACCAAGCCAGAGACAGAGTCAGACAGAGCTTGTGATAGGCCTACAGTTCATGTTTGCTCCCTTCTGCGTTGTCGGCTGTTATTTTGATTTTCAGCGAGAACAAGTACCCAACTGAACCCAAGGTCTCCCACCAATCTTTCCTCTGACTCTATAAATGATATCTTTGTTTTATTACAAAGCATCATCGTATTATATCACACATTCGGAAGATTGCTCTATCTATAAACGAACGATTATTGTTAGCTAAGGAGGTTATAATATCCCTTTAGTGCTTGTACGCAACCGGGGTCTCATCACCAGATACGTAGAAGGAATTTTGTTTCTTAGTTAACGTAACCAGGTTATGAGGAGAGAAGAATGTCATGTGATGAAAAAAGTGCTAGGCATGAATGTAGATTGATATAAAAGAAGAGGCTAAGAAAAGATGGATTGTGTGAGAGATGATAATGTCCAAGAAAGGAGTGAGTACTGAGATGGCGACTGATAGGGGAGAATGGAAGAAAAAGAGATGCTGTGCTGACCCCACCTAGTGGGATAAGGGCGGAAGAAGAGTTCGTAACCAGATTACAAACTGATAAAAAGTTATGTCATTTAGTTCTTCTTAATTTAACGTCTGAGTATTTCTGTTGGTTTAGTACACTGTTACTGTGCTATCTGGGTTATACTTGTATTTCTATCTCATTACAGTAACGACTCGAGCACTTAATTATACTTTGTAAACTTATCTCAAGTACTTCATGTTTACGACTCATTCATTTGGCTTCGTTTTATTGTTCCTGCAGTAGCTTGCTACGTCAATATTAACCAACTTTAAAAAAACAGGAGGTTCTCAAGTTGGTTGTTTTTTGTATAAAATTATTTTACCACGTACCTAACTCCAGTTGATAAATCAAATTGATTTTTTTAATTTGAAAGGTCTTACTTGTAAGACTTTTCGGTATTCAACCTTGAGGTATTCAACAGTTCAGCATGAATCTGACTAAAATTGGAACTTCTTTGTGCCAAAAAGGCCAGCCAGCATCTACAAATGTATACATGTACAAATGCTACGGTAACAGCTTTCCATCAGGTAGTATGTTTGCTTACTCATCATCATCATTAGCTTGAAGAAGTCGTCCACTGCTGGACATAGGGCTGCCCTAAACATTTCCAGGAAGAACGATTCTGACCCCTTCCCATCCATCGACTTCCAATGTCGTCGGTCCTTCTGGTGGGCGCCTTACGTTTCGTCTTCCAGTTGGTTGCCATTCGGAAACCTTTATTACCCAACGGTTGTTAGTTCTTCAAGCTGGTGTGTGCTTACTCAATACTGAAAAAGACAGTGCGAAAGAAGCCTTATAGTAATAATAGTAGTGTGGTTTTAGTACATCTCGGTGGACGTTTCGAATAGTTGGTCGTGTTGTTTGAAACGCCTGTGATGGATGACCAGGCACAGCGCATAGAAAACAGCAAGGACATTCCATTTCCAGACGATATAGTGAATCAACAAAAAAATATTGCAAAATAAATATTTTTTTAACCTAGTTGATAGAAAAGGCGTATGGCCCAATATGATTTTAAGTGGTTAGCATCCCCTATTACAAAGCATTGCCAGGAACCACGTCATGCAGGAACGTGCCCTACGATGCACTGCTCTGCGTATATCAACTTGAGGCATACATAATAGATAGCCTTGGAAAATGAATAAATAAATAAATATTATAGACAATTCACACAACACTATCTAGCCCCAAATTAAGCAGAGCTTGTACTATGGAAACCATATAGCTGATATAATACATAAATATTTTTTTTGTAAATACATACTTCGAATAACACCCAGACAGAGAACAAACATCTGTGTTCACCACACAAATATTTGTCCTCGGTGGGGATCGAACCCACGACCTACGGCTCAGAAGGCAGAGCTACTACCAACTGAGCTGAGGGGCCAGTATGAATACTCTCTTGACATGTAATGTATATACTAAGTTGTTGGATGGAGAAGACTTAATTTCCCTTGAAAATACATAGGGGAGGTCTATCTCAAGCAAGTAGATTTCTTCAGATTCATGATGCATCTAACCCTGTGCTTAGAAGTGTACTAGTTGTTTATAAAGGTATGTTAACCAATACCAAATGTTTATGAAGGTTACCTACTACTATTTTGAACTAGGTGTTTTGCGCAAACAATATTTTGTACTATTTGTACGAATAAATCGAATTTGATAAACGGTGTGAACTTTTGAAAACATGCGCAAAAAATATCAAAATGATTGACAGACAAAATGATTTATTGCCTCGTGAAAATAAATCAATTGTCAAACAAACTGAATATTTCTATGTTGACATACTTAAGTGAATTGTTATAGTTGTCGAATTAAAAAAAAAACAAAGAATATATTTTTTTTTCAGTTGAAATTCTCTCTAGTACTACTAGCACACCAATCAACCTGCAACGTGGCATGACGTTGACGATGACTACAGCAAACCCTATCAATTTATTGTCCAGCAGTGGACTTGTTCGAGCTCATCATCATCGTCATCGGCCTGAAGAAGTCCACTGCTGGACATAGGCTTCCCCTACACAAGAAGGACGATTCTGAGCCCTTTCCATCCACCGACTTTCCACGATTTGAACAATGTCGTCGGTCCATCTGGTGAGTAAGTACCCTACGTTTCGTCTTCCGGTTTGTGGTGGTTTGGGCTGGCGATGATGACTTACAAGAATACCTAGTTATCAGTACTAGAAGAAGTCTCAAATTATGAGAAATTCTAAATTAGGATGGTAAAGTTTGCATGATTGAAAGCTGCCATTCATTATTGAATGTTGGAACAAGCGAATTCAATTACAGTTTTAACCACAGCTAGTTAACAGAATTAATCATGTAAATAGATCGATCTAATGATAATTATACAGGGTGTTACAAAACTAACCGTAAAGCCGAAAAGAGGTTAAATAGGCCTTATATCGAGTCTATTCATAATAATATGAACCGTAGTAACGCTTGTATAACATACACCAAAAAACATTTTAACTTAATATTTCAAAAATAGAAAATCTACTAAAGTAGACAATTATGAAAATTTATAGAGAAAGGCCTATGTAATTATTTAAATAAGTACGTAGGCCTTTTTGTATTCCTGACATGATAGCTTACTAGGGTTGACAACATTTTTGGCTTTGATAATTTTTACGTGGTATTTTGTGACACATTACACATATTGCGCATACTGTAGTGCTTTTGACTGACTGATCTAGGTGTTGCGATGGCAATCAGTGAAACGCTGTCAAATACCGCTGACGTATAAGGCTGTGATTCATTGATTGCCACCGCAAGACGCTTAGAGGTGCGCAAGGCTGGATTGATAATCACACTCGTCTTACATACGATTCAAAGTTGATAAGCTTATGTTAACATAGCACTCTCCGACTTTCTCTTGATATTAGCATTTTAGAAAATAAGTTGTAATGTCAAGAGGCTACGGCCACATCTAGGTGCACTAACCTGCAGTCATAATCTCTGTTGCTAGTTTCGTTCCCGTTCAAACTACTCAAAAGTTTATTTGTGAAGGTGTAAAGCTCCTTTTTGAAACTAATTCCTGGAAGATAAAGTTTCAAATTTTGAAACAAAGTCAAGCGCTTCGCTAGTCTTACATAATTAAGTCTTTTAGTTTCAGCTGAATTAAAACCCAAAGTACCTTTATTTTCCAAAAAAGGTTTACAAAAGTACAGCTATTTTAATATATTATCAGTTAAGGTACAAAGAAAAGTATATAATATGTAGGTTTCTAATTAGATAATTACATGCACCTTAAAATACAAAAAAATATAAAACTAGTGTATAGTCTATACATTAAAATTATGTTGAACGTTCACAGCGCATAGTTTAGCATAATTTATGACGCTGATATGCATCAATATGGCAATTTACTGTCAATTGAATGTCCGTAATTTGAAGTCCGTTATTGAAACATGCATAAGCGGGATCATACCAAATGACTATCGAGGCACGAAAACGAATAAACAAAACGTTTATTTCAATTCAAATTAAATTGTGAAACTGCCACGTGAGGCTGAACATCAGTATGTCTCAAGTTGATGGACGCAGGACATCGTAGGGCACGTTCCTGAAGTGCGTGACCTACGAGGCAATACTTTTTATAGGCGATGGTTACCACATAGCATCGGTGAACCATAAGCTTGCTCCATCATCAAGTTGCATAAAAAAAAGATTTATTTCTTATTTATGGTCAGACCACGTGATCTTTAATACCTAGTAATGATAGTATCGCGAAAATAACCTATGGTACCTAATAAGTAAGAACACGACATTTTCACACAAAAAAACAATATCTCTGTAATTTGACAAAGTACCTAATTAATACCATAGATACATACATACATACATTTCGCTATATTTTAAAGTTTTCTTCACTTACCACTTCTTTCATACCTACTTCACAGCTCACAGTATTAAGACGAAAGTCGAAGTAACGACATTACCTTGGCTAAGGATTTGTGGTACCATTAACACTAGTTTAGCAATATAATATAAGTACTAAATATTTACATAAATATATACTATACTAGTAGCAATAGCTGCAGCGAGTCTCATTGCTAACGGTTTCATCCTGCTGCAAACAACGATGTTTTTTTTCAATAACCAAACACTGATAAGCATTGATGTGCCGGCCGGCGCCGGCGGCCGGGCTATGCAGCAAATGATTGAAATATCAGCCATCAACAGCTTTGTTTTTCTTTTAAATAATTCCACTAGCGGTCACCCATCATAATGGCAAACTGTGACTTATCGTGACCGCTATGATGACGCATTATGATAGGGGACAGTTTTTTGGATTGCTAATCAACCAATTAAATATTTTGACTGTTGTTTATCTCAAATACATTAAGCAAAATTTAACCAGTTACAGCCATACTTATAAACGCAATTTAAATTTAATCATTGCCTAAAGTTAGCCCTGTCACTGTTTGTTATGTTTGTCCCTTACCCAGTGGTAAGGGATGGCAATAGTTTAAGCACTGTTTATCTTTTGACATATTTTTATAAGTAAGGCCTTTAGTCTAAAAATTATACACATAAATAAAGTTCCATTTTTAAATTACGCGGCAGATATGGTTTTACTATGCAATTTATTCGTGCAATTTTTGCCGGCCGCTGCTGGCATGTGTTTGGCCAGTACAGAAATTTTGATTTATCCGAAGAAGGCCGTCAAAATATTTCTTTACACAATTCCCAAGCATATTTGAGAAAACTGTTGCTTAAGGCACTCTCAGGTATTATTTTGCCGCTTAGTTGAAACTGCGAGCTACTTAGTTTAAACTTGGAACTCTACTTGCAGTTGCGGAGCAAAATTGTACAATTTTACTAAGTTAAAATTGCGATAGTTCCGCAACAAAGAATAATAAGACGGGCTAAGCTTTTAATATACAAATGAAAATATTTATTATACTGTGAACATGAGAACACATATTAAAACTTTGCATGTCATTTTTTTACTTTAGTAAATCAAAATTTAGAATGATGTTCTGTCTGATAATCTGTAAATATAGAATAGTTTGTTATTTTAGGAAAATCCCTATCTTCATGGGTCGTGGGTTCGAATCCCACTCGGTCCATAGCTCTTGAAAAGTAATATACACAATATTATGGCTCCCTAAAATGGCCTTTAGATCGAATAAGTATTTGAATTATTTTCACAGCCCTAGCTTTTTCATTTGACACAATACCCTGAGATTTCTGTAGATTAATGGCACAAGGAATTAGCACCATCACATTAGCACATATCCTCTGATTATATCGAAAACCACTCATCATATCGAAGTTTAACGATGATTGGCCGCACGAGCCGAGCAATTTTGCCATTCTCGAAACCGCGGCGTGAATGGCTTAATAACCGCGGCGTGAATGGCTTAATAACCGCGGCGTGAATGGCTAAAATATTGCTTTTATCGACTTGGGTCGATGATTTCACATGTAAAAGCAGGAATCAAAGTACATATTTTGTTAATTTATCAGTAAAAATGTATTGCAATTCAGTTTACTTGCTAAGCCAATACTTCAATTGAACTTTCATTTTTGTTTTCTTTGAATCTAAAAATATTATTCTGAGTTTTTTTCTAAATTAATCCATTAGTAGCGAGGCTTTACTGAGCCACAATCATACAAACATCCTAACTTTCCATTTAAAATGTTAGTATACCTAGGTTTGTAAAAGTCGTTTTACAATAATTAGCATTTGCTCATATTTCACAAGCGGCGCTGAAAAGGGAAACATTACACACTATGACCGAAGTACTAACAAGCCACATAACATTTCATATGTGTCAGCAAACACACTCTCGCCAAAAATACGTGTGTAATTCACGAGGAAACTTTCACGAAACTACGGTATTTATCGTTTTAATTTACGCCTTGTTGTGAACCTAACCCGAACAACTTAGTGGCGGCATTAGCGAACACAACTTTGTCATGAAATGGCGTTAAAAAATAAAGATTACGGTTATAAAGAGAAACGAACAAATCTACAGTGAAAATAACCAGAAGCAAAAAAGAAGAAAACTTAATTGCAGTGAACACGCAATGTTTGCAGTTTCAAAACAAATATATGCAGCATTTTTAAATTCAGAATCAGACAAATTCAGAATTTCAGAATTAAGTGATTGCGTAAAATATTTTTAGCAAAAACAAACATGAAGGTGGAATTTTTCATTTTGTTAGTGGCAGTGCTCGCAAGCTCAGTTGCAGAACACGATGAAAAACAGATGGTCGAGGGACGAGGAAAAGCTCAATTCGCGCTGCTGAGTACGTATTTAATTTTTACTAGCTTCTATTTCCCTCAGATTTCTTTGTTGTGGACCTCTCTGCTCAGTTGTTCCTCTGTAGGTTGTGGGTTCAATTCCTCAGGATAAATATATTTTAATTTTGTACAGGGTTTGATTGAATCTGTTCCTATGTGTTATACGCGCATATTTTGCGCGCGCTGTGGCGTCCTGTAATTAGAGAGACACAACGCACTGATACATTTAAGATTGTTCATTTATACTATGTGATATTTTCTCTGTTGGATGCCCTAAATAAATAAAATAAAATAAAAATAAAAATACTGTATAATTTTTTAGGCTAGAAAGTTTGTCCACCAACAATGATGTAGGTATTACGAATGGACAATGTTCACTCATACTTTCTACTGCGCAAAGTAACGTGCACACATTTTCTCGGTCGGAAATGTACTTTTACAGGCGCTAAAAACGATTCGCCTTGAATCGAATCCCAATACTGAAAGCTTGCTATGAAACTTAGTGTTGCTTAGACGTGCATATTGTTGTAGTACCTATAGATATATTATCATTATATTTAAACCTTATTTTTGATGCGGTCGGAAAACGTATTTAATGACATTAAAATTATTTCTATGCATTTTGCTGAAATTCCAAATTTGAAATTATAAATAATAATAAAAAAAATAAAAATAAAAATTGTTTATTTCGGACCACATGAAATCCATAGCACACAGTTATAAAACACATTTCAGAGAATAAATAAAAACAGTTAACCTAAAAATTAATGCTTTCACTGGAACCCTATTCCGAAAAGGCTTTGAAAATAAGGGTGACCAATTGATTGTTTAGCTCGTGCTCAAAAGGCAGCTTAATTCAGGAGACACCAATCTAATTACCATTCAAACGGAATACGAACCCGGACATTCGAAGCTGATCCTTTCATTCCTATCGAGTTCAGCTTTTTCACTGCTGATAGAAAGCAGGGCTGGATCACACACACTAGCACGCATCAGCACGCTGTATCTGGATGTAACGTCTCGTTATCAAGTGAAGTTTAAAAAACTTGAAAAATCGACTTTATGGCCTGCTGAACCGATTTTGACGACATTTATAAGGGACCAATCTGAAAATATAACATTGCAGATAAAATAGTTTTTCAAACCAGCCACATTTATGCGATTACAAAATTAAATATAGGTAAAAGAATACAACCAAATTGATGATGCCTTAAATGCTTATAAGCTTAATTAATGTTATGCTATTCTTCTTAGGTTTAAATTAAGTGGATATAAGTTTTGACAGCCATAACCATAATCATGTTTTATTGGTTATGGTGTTGGTGGCTATTTAGCAAAAAGCCTTACATTTTTGAGTGAAGGCCACACAAGATCAGTCGCTCTAGAAATCTATCGCCCCTCCAGAAAGAGCTTCCACTGGCTAAATGATGACGATCATAGGCGCAATGCTGATGGAAGCTCTGTGATGTAGCCTAACCCTAAGCCAGATGCCTGCAGTTTAAATTTACAGGTCCACCTAGTCTTATTAACTCTGTTTAGACTTCTTTGAATAGGAGCCACTAGATATCCTGATTGGATGAAGAAATATTGACTTTTCCAATGGGTAACTTGATTAAAAATGGAATTAAAGCGTTAGTAACTCACAAGCACGGTAAACATTTTCTGAGAGCTCTTGATTTTCAAAAGACTTATGGATACCTAAAATGGGTAGTCAAGGCCAAGAATTTTCATTTCTTTTCTTATTGTGCTGTTTTTCATCTATATTTTGAGTTGAGTTGAAGGTGCGTTAATATCATATTTGAGAACACTAACCGTTAAGAAATGTATCAATAAAAGAATAAAACTAAAACGAACATAAAAACTAAATCATGAATCAATAGACGAATAACTGAAAATCAGAACGATATAAAACATCGTTATTGAAATCTATTCGATAGGTCTTTCAGACATAAAAACTTCACTCACAACAAAAGATATTGCTTTTTCTAGTTTTATTTATTCCGTACTTGCTTATATTTTCAGATCAATAGCGCCATTAATATTTCTGTTCAATAAAATGATAGTAAGTTTTCAAATCCAGATTACGGCCAAACTTAAAACAATATTTTCTTTTGTTGCAGCCAACCTCGGTATACTGTTGGCTGCCAAATTCGGGCTGTTCAAGATTGGTTTAGGGATAGCCTTGGTCATAGGAACCATGAAATTACTGGTCATCCTAGCCTGGGCACTGGCTATCTTCAAATACGTACCTGATCCGTACATCTACTACAGTTCACATGAATATCAAAAGGCACAAATGCATTTATACCGTAATCCATTTGATCACGAGGGTCATGATCAGTATGGACCAGTTGGTTATAATCAGATTGGCCCGAATCGTGAAGGTTTTGAACAAAATTCGGTTTATCTTGGTTTTTTGCAGTCTGTGTTGAAATTCTTCAAGCTACA
The DNA here is from genome assembly GCA_947578465.1 of Thera obeliscata. Taxonomy (NCBI): domain Eukaryota; kingdom Metazoa; phylum Arthropoda; class Insecta; order Lepidoptera; family Geometridae; genus Thera; species Thera obeliscata. The sequence goes on from OX387916.1 coordinate 874,014, forward strand.
GTGAACTAGGTTTGTTATGTATAAAAATCAAATTTTAACCATTGTCCTGTCATAATTTATTGGTAAAATAAGCCATAGTTTTAGCATTCCATAACCTTTGAATAGATTTTTATAATTCTTATGTATCCAATACCTAGTTTATTTACTTCCATCAACAGATTAACAATGCAGTTAATAGAAATTTAAAGGTTAATAGTAATAAATATTGTGGACAATCCACACAACACTGTCTAGCCCCAAATTAAGCAGAATTATTGCTTTGGGAGCCAGATAGCTGATGTCATACTTATATACACTTTTTATAAATAAATACTTAAAATACAATATAACACCCAGACAGAGAACAAACATCACACAAATAATTCTTCTCGGTGGGGATCGAACCCGACCTACGACGCAGAAGGCAGAGGTTTCACACACACACACACACCCACCAGAACTCTGCGTATTATTGTGTTATTAACACTGTATTTTTTACTTTTTTATTGTTAGTTTTATGTCTTGTCGTGTACAGTTTGTATAAATAAACGATTTTCTTTCTTTCTTTCTTTCTTTAGGTACTGCCAACTGAGCTGAGCCACCAATCTATCGGTGTTTTGTAGACTCATGAGCTTATATCTTTACGTCTTGGTTTGATGGACATAGTGCAATAGGCCACGTCTTACCCTAGTGTTTCGTGTGGTAATGCGATTAAAGCAGAGGAATTCAACAAGAAGTGCCTGCGTCTGCTTGATTCACAACATTTTCCCATGAAGTTGTACATTTTCTCATGAAACTGTAAGGAGTTGCTAATAATATTAGGTATCAGGATCTGGGTCTTTGAGGAAACTCCATTTATAATGCTGTATACCTTTTTTAGGGTTCCGTAGCCAATAGGCAAAAACGGAACCCTTATAGATTCGTCATGTCTGTCTGTCTGTCTGTCTGTCTGTCTGTCTGTCTGTCTGTCCGTCCGTATGTCACAGCCATTTTTCTCCGAAACCGTAAGAGCTAGATTGATGAAACTTGGCGAGTAGATGTATTCTGTAAACCGCATTAAGATTTTAACATAAAAATAAAAAATAAACTATAAATTGCGGGGGTCCCCATACTTGAAACTGAAACTCAAAAAATGTTTTTTCATTAAACCCATACGTGTGGGGTATCTATGAATAGGTCTTCAAAAATAATGTTGAGGTTTCTAATATCGTTTTTTTCTAAACTGAATAGTTTGCACGAGAGACACTTCCAAAGTGGAAAAAAGTTGGTCCCCCCCCCTCTAACTTCTAAAGTAAGAGAATGATAATACTAAAAAAAATATATGTTGTACATTACTATGTAAACTTCCAACGATTTTTAGTTTGAACGAGATCTAGTCAGTAGTTTTTTTTTTATACGTCATAAACCGTAAACCGCAATTTACCTTTCGACGAACTACAAGAACCTTATTATGTTACATCAAGTAACATAATATACAGGTTCTTGTAGTTCGTCGTGCTACGGAACCCTTCATGGGCGAGTCCGACTCGCACTTGGCTGCTTTTTTTGGCTCATTTTGCAAAAAAACTATGCAAACAAGATTTGCAAGAATGATTATAAAAGAAAGTAGTGTTAGTCACACTATTTATAACTCAAAAACAGATAAACATTTTGGCTGAAAATTGGTGGGGAGGTAGTTTAGAACCAAGAAACGGACATAGAATACTTTTTATCCCAAAAAAATAATGGGAACGGAGTGAGCAAAGCCACGGGCTGGCGCTTGTATTTCATTAAAAGTTCGTTTTGTTTACAGTTCACTTTTTCTACGTCGTCGCAACAAAGCTGTTTGTGCTGAAGCTTATCTACGGAGCCATATTCTACGTGCTGGTCGTCAAAGGATGGCATTTCGTATCCTGGTTCATCCACTACCTGAAGGAGAAGAAACAAGATCATCACGAATACGTTGACTATCACGAGCCTTATCACAATCATGAGTATGGGCATCATGAACATTTTGAGCATGACCATCATGATCCCAGTCATGACCCCTATTGGTCATATGCCCATGAAACACCAGGATATGGTGCTTATAAAAAGACGTATTATGATGCAGATGGGTCGTATTCAATTAAAAGCTAATTATTTTTTAGGAAAGCTTCGTTTTTAGGGTAGAGTTATTTATACTTTAGGCTTTAATTTTTAGACTTGTGTAAAGCCTTGCGGCATATTTAAGCGTTTTGCGATGCCGAAAAAGTGTCTGATGTCGCTGACATATTTGACAGCTTTTCATTGACCGCCACCGTTGAACGCTTAGATGTGCGGAAGGCTTAACAGAACCATACTCAAAACCATAGCAATATCTTAAGCCGCTCTCTTTGTGTGCCCAAATACAACAACAACAACTCCTCAAGAGAGTGTATTGCACTCATTCGAAAACGAATAAAGATGGTGCCTTTATCATAAAAACAAAAATGTAGTACTTTAGCTTGGTTTTCAGAATGTGACGCATATGTGTAACCTAGCAAATTTATATATTTTTTAGCTGATGGAAAAAGCATATGACTCACCTGATGTTAAGTGGTAAACATCGCCTATAACAAAGCATTGCCTCGTAGGTCACGCACGTCAGGAACGTACCCTACGACGTAAGCAGATGTTCAGTATCACGTGCCAATATTTTCAATGAAGTTTATTGCTTGTGTAAAAAAAACAATTTATTAAAATTATTGTTATTTCCTACATCTATATTGTTATTGACTATGTTTGTAAAAAAATAAATGCAGCTACCATTTATTGTGCTTATATTGTCAACGGGATTTCGTTTGGTATAAAATCAGTCAGTAGGTTAGTTAAGAAAAAGTTCTACTATTTTATCGTATCACAGGTTCCTCAAACCAGAATGGTAAGTGCGCCTCCTTTCGTGCACTCGACACATTACTTACTTCGATTCTACGACACGCTGATTTCCTCACGGTGTTTTCCTTCACCGTTTGAAACTACTGTGCACGTCCATTTTTCGTTAGAAAAACTCATTGGTACACTACTGGATTTGAACCCATGACCTTAGGACCTGAAAGCGGCGCCACTACCACTAGACCACCTTGCTGTACTAAAGTTCTTTTATAAAAAGATAACAATGAAAAAGATCCTTGTTTGAACGACATCTACAAATTGTTTTAACCTGGCCTGTTAGCTGTCGGATTGGTAATCCACCGGCAAGGGGGAATGGCAGGATGTCTAAATATAGAATTAATTTGCGAAGGGGCACGAGATTTGACCTTCGTTGACATTGTAAAGTCAATTCTGATGTTAACGCTCGGAGAAGATTATCCAATTTAATACGTACCTACCCACAATCCAACTCGTGGGCTGCGTTCGAGAAATTACGCTACACATTTTCTTAACTAAGATATTGACGTCGGAGATCGGATTACGGAGCTCAAATGGAGTTGGGCACATTGCTAGGCGTGGTGATGACAGGTGGAGTAGAACAACACCGAATGGTGGCCAAGAACCGGCTACAGAAGCGTAGGGCACCCTGCGGCAAGATGGATGGACGACATAGACAGGGTCGCGGGACGGCAATGGTTTAGACTGGCACAGGATCGAGGTAGATGGCACAAACTAAGGGAGGCCTATAACCAGCAGTGGGTGAAGTCGGGTGAATGATGATGATGATGAAGATATTGCAAAGACTCGACAAAATTATACAATCAGTGCGAATATACCTAATGTTGCAAAGAGAGAGAGAGAGATAGATAGATTATGGAACTGGAACTGACACGTGGTTGTTAACTATTGTCCTTATATGCTAAAAATCACACAATAAGCAGAGCCTTCTTTCTTAGAGAAAGCTGGGAAAATTCGAAAAGAGGAAATTCGTAGAAGAAGCAAGGTCACAGACATAGCTCTCTAGAGCCAGCAAGCAGAAGTGACAAGTAGAACATAACCACGGGGAAATATACGATGTCCATTGTCTCAGGACTTAGCGTCTCTCTATAGTCCTGATTTATATTGGTTGAGAGAGATTTAAATAGAATCAGCTCTTTCCGTAAGGTACACACCCGGAATTTATATTAAAATATCAACAATATGGGAGCAATACAATAAGTTTTTATAATGGTGAAGGAAAACATCGTGAAAACACTCACTGCTCCGACTCAGTGTTACTGAACAAATCCTAATGATATTATGACAAAGCCGTAGAAGTGCTTATGTTAAATGCCTTAATCAAATTATAGAACTACGTAATGTAGTAGTATCGTCTAATGACGTGTATGTTTAGTGTTCAGGCCTTTCTCATTATCTTAACTAATACTGGATAATGTATACGTAGGTAATCTAGTACATTATCTCTTCAACTATTGCTAACTATGAAACCCCATCGCACATAGTGCTACGTATTTTTTTAATTCCTGGCGATTTTAGTGTCGTCGCCGTCAAATTCATAAAAGTTCGTACACGGACAAGCGTCATCACGTGTACGAACCTCCTTGATTTTGTATTAAGACTGGCCCTTCGTACACAACGCTACGCAAATCTTCAGTAGACTCATCATCATCATCCACAGCCCGACTTCACCCACTGCTGGGTATAGGCCTCCTTTAGTTTGTGCCATCTACCACGATCCTGTGCCAGTCTAAACCATTGCCGCCCTGCGACCCTGTCTATGTCGTCCATCCATCTTGCTGCAGGGCGCCCTACGCTTCTGTAGCCGGTTCTTGGCCACCATTCTGTTGTTGCTCTACTCCACCTGTCATCACCTGTCAACTCCATTTGAGCTCCGTAATCCGATATCCGACGTCTTGGATTTTTTTCGGTAGAAAACTTCAAAGTAATCTACGACTTAATAAGTTGTACCATAATCCAGCTTTTTTCATGAAAGGTGAACTGGCATAGACAATGTAACGTGAATTGGTTAAAATATCCTTGAACGTGAAGTATCGTTCAATGATGTACAAAATGGAAGCTGTAAAGCAAATTGCGTGCAAAGCACTAAAAGCGCCGAAGACACATTGAGGTGTAAAGAGACAATGTATTTTATCGGCCAAGCGTGATTTTAAACGATAAGTTGTAACAGCAACGCTTCTGTCGTGAGGTTGCTTAAAACTTGTTCGACGTAACACTCAACTACTAAATAACTTGAATCAATTTGATAGCGATCAGTGAAACGCTGTCAAATATCGCTGCCAAGTTTGACAGCGTTTCACTGATCGCCGACGCCAGCAACCTAGGTGTGCGCAGGCCTCTGAGGAGTAATTTTATCTTTCACATTATACTATTTTTGACGAGAATACCTACATCTTTAAAATTAATTCCATAGGGGCGCAATAAAAAAAGAATGATAATAAAATCAGGAGATACAATTTAGTGTTGCAGCTACAAATCTATCATCCTCAGCCAAATTTCAATTACACCACTGGATAACTAAGGAATCAAAGAATTTATTACGCTACGTAAGAACTGTAACACATCGCACGCGGCGGAAGGGGAAGCCCCGGGGGAGTTACGAGACTCATTCGTACAACAAACGGCCGAGTCCATAACACAGCCACACCCCATTTTTTTATCACCTTTTCAAAAACAAGGACTGTTCATTTTTAAACAAATAGCGTTACTCTATTCTCTTGACGATGAAAGGTAGATTTCCATCAACGAAATAACGCTATTCGTCAAATAAAAATTGACAATTGTATTTATGGAAAAGTTTTTTGGTTGCTTCTTCCATGATTTAATTTTATTACCGCTTTATAACGGTCTCAGCATCTAGAGTACTAAAGTTACATCTACCGTCATTGAGCGTCCCGCAGTATCTTTGCCGATGTAACGACCCTGGCTCAGCTGATGTCCTCTATTTGTGTGTTTTTGTTGTTTTTCATCACCATTGGTCTATTAACTAGACTCTTGTTAATGGCCCGAACACACCAAGTTCGCTGGCGGTAGCGATCAGTGAAACGCTGTCAAATATTCGCTGTCAAATCTCAAATCTGACAGCGTTTCACTGATCGCTACCGCCAGCGAACTAGGTGTGTTCGGGCCATAAAAGCTACCTCGCCGTTCAAAATACAAATACATAAAAGTTAATTGACAACAGAAAAAAAGGAGGTGTATTGTTTTTTAACCGACTTCCAATCAAAAAGGAGGAGGTTCTCAATTCGGTTGTATGTTTTTTTTTTTTTTTTTTATTTTTTTTTTTATTTTTTTTTTTAATGTTTGTTACCGCATAACTTCGTCATTTGTGAGCCGATTTGAAAAATTATTTTTTTATCTGAAAGGTACTGCTTCCAGATTGGTCCCATTTTAATTTTATTAAAATCGGTGTTGCCATTTTTTTTAAATATTTTTTTTAATGTTTGTAACTGCATGCCTCCGTCATTTATGAACCGATTTAGAAAATTATTTTTTTTATTTGGTTATTCTTACGTCCAGATTGTCCCAAACAAATTTGATTAAAATCGGTTTAGCCGTTTGACAATGAAGTTGGTTTCTCAAGTTTTTTAAACTTATAATTATTATGGGTGACAGTCACAGTAGAGTGCTGTGTGTCACTGTGACAGACTGACAGCAGAAAACAATAGGTATATAGATAACACTATAATGTACAAAAGTTATCACAGTAACTCAGCGTAAAAAAATAAAATACAAGGGGCGGCCTTATCGCTAAAAGCGTTTTTTTCAGGCAACCGTAGGACAAGAACGGCCAATTTTAAGGATGTCTTAAAATTGGCCGCCTTATTGCAGGTATAATCCTTGCAGTCAACCGGGAGCCATAGCATTCAGATGCACTATGTTTATCAACGAAGAACGAATCATTTTACAACAAACTAATGCCTAAAGGTACTGACAGACGTGCTCAAAAAAAGCATGCTAATAAGCTTGCTTAAAATTAGCATGCTCTGCAAACTGTTCACATTTGCCAGAAATGAGCATGCTTGCTTTAAAGCATACTTCTAATTATGTAAACATAATAATAAGCAAACATGTTCAGACGTGCTCGGATCACGCCCCCCCCCCCTACCCGCGCCTCAGGTAGCATGCTCGAAAATCAAACGTCGAAACGAAAACTAATGAGCACTTGCTCAATAAAAGCATGCTTTTGTGCTAGTGATGAGCACGTCTGTCCGTACCTTTACACACAATCGTCAAGCCGCGGAGGCTCTAGTAGGTACCTATGTATAACTTTCGCTACCAAATTTATCTTCTACGAGTAGCTTGTTTAAACTCACAACTTTACACCTCGAACAGGTTTATTTACATTAATACACCTCCAATAACTTATTTATAGCAACTGTCTAAAACGTTTGGTTGCTTTCCAAATCAAAATGACCTGCAGTGGTGATCAGTGAAACGCTGTCATGTCAAATATCGCTGTCATATTTGACAGCGTTTTATTCATAGCCACCGCAGAACGCTTAGACATGCGCTAAAAAGAAATCTTGTAAAAGCTTTAACAAAGCGTCTCAACATTTCGCCGCAGATGATAAGAAAAACGCTTGTGGGGAAATACGGAGACAATCCCCACGGTGACATGTTAAGAACATGCTGATGTCAAGAAAGCAACTCATGCCGGTATTTGCACACGGGCGATTAAAGTTGGGCAACAGTAATGCACTAAGCTAGTGGATTTTGTTGCTCTGGAGACTGAGGCAAGCAAATCTATAGATAAACTTACAGCAAGCCTAGCATCTTATAGACAAATAAATTAAATTAAATATTGTGGACAATCCACACAACACTATCTAGCCCCAAATTAAGCAGAGCTTGTACTATGGGAACCAGATAGCTGATATAATACTTATTTAATTTTTTTTTGTAAATAGATACTTAGAATATTATATAGCACCCAAGCAGAGAATAAATACTTGTGTTTACCACACACATATTTGTTCTCGGTGGAGATTAAACCCTCGACCTACGGTGCAAAAGGCGGAGCTACTACTAACTGAGCTGAGAAGCCAGTCAAATTTACGGCATCATAGTGGATTCTTCATAATAATTATTACTTTTGTCCTTGTCAACTTGTATTACATACCGTGGTGTAGGTAGTTTTAATTTTTTTATTTAATTTGATATTGTTATTTTTTTTTCTTAAGTTTGTGTTTTAAATAAAAATGCAAAATACTTAAAAAAAATTACATACCAGCATCTAAATTTCCTGTAAGTTTGAAAACTATGACCCTTATTTTGTTGAACCATATTTGGCGATTGTTGTTTGATTGATGTTGCCCGTACATGTGGTCAACAGATACGAGGAGAAGCAGCATCCCCACAGTATAATCATTATTTACACCCCACATTAGCATAAAGAACAGTGACATAAAACCGAAATATTACCCCCACGTAATGACTACACAAACGCACTGAAATGAAAACTTATCGCTCATAAATAAGGTTTGTTCGTAAAACAACAGACATAAATACAATATTTTTATTAAATAACTTACTATAACTAACAAATTGTATGTTATAACAATGAACCTGCTGGCCTACCACGAGCTCCATATGGTTATGGCTATGGCTGTCAAATTGTGTATAGATAGGCTGACCCATACCTACATTCATTTTCTTCTTGGGTTTGAATGTGTTGACACTGTTGACACAATTTTGACAGCCATAACCATAACCATATGGAGCTTGTGGTAGCCCTGCTGTAGGTATAAATTATTTAGATTTTTTTGATAACAGACGCACACAGTTGTACCTACTTAATCTAAAAATACATGAAAAAGAAACAATGCGATAACTACCGATAATGGCAAACCTGACGATAGCGCGTAACCGTTAATTCACTTCTAGAACCTTTCTTATTATTTTGTTTAAAACATGTAATTTTATCACACGATCATCACTTACTTACATAAAAACAACTAATCAGTCTTGTCTCATTAGCATTGCTAAAGAATCACTCCTCAGCATCATCAACTATTGAATAATCTAGCCCGTTTCCCTCCCCTTTGGTCACCTCGTTGTCTTTCGTCACTTTGGTCGTCGTCTTCAGCTCCTTCTTTCTGATCTTTCCATGTACGGTCGTCGCTTCCATGTCCAACTGCTCCAGAGGTACTGCTGTTGTGGCATCATCGATTAGCTCTTCTTTCTTTTCTGTAGTGGTTTCAGCTGCCACCGGTGTTTTGACTACGATTGGGATGTTCCTTTCTGGTGGCGGAGGAGGCAGTTCATGTTTCGGTGCAGATACGTAGAGAACTCCGTTGTTATAGACAGCAGTGACTTCGTCTTCGTTGCATCCTGGTAGAAGCGCAAAGTTCTGGACAAATCTGTTCACCATGAATAGGTCATCGTCACTTGCCTTCTTCCGTCCCTCCACTATGATGAAACGATTCTTCACTTTCACTCTCAGGTCTTCGGGTTGGAATCGTTTAACGTATAGGTCAATTTCACACTTGTTTCGGTTTGAGATTAGCTTCGAGTCTTCGAGAGGATTCGCCGCTTGGAAGATGTCGTGCCACGGCCAGAGTTTCATACGAGGTGGGAAGACGTAGTGGACGAGTCTATCCATTAGTGTGAACGGGTCATCAATTTGCTGTTTGGGTTTGGCCACCTCACTGCATGAAGCGGTTGCCGCGAGAACGAGGACGCACGCGTATGTAAGCATGTTTACTGCTCGGTTGCACATTAAATTCTGGCGGTTTAGTGCTGCGCGAGGCTTATATAGTCTTGGTGTCTGTGTGGTTGGTTCGAGAATGCTCTCCCATTGATGAGGGCAGGTGCCGTCAACAGTTGTGCCGTGTGAAAGTTGCGCGGTTTGTTTTGATGTGACTCATTGGAAAGCACACGCGTGTTTTCGACTGTTATTTAATATATTCTCGGAACGATGTGTCATTGTTGTTGATATCAGTCTCTGTTATACAACCACTAATGCTGGATAAGATATCTAAATTAACGTCTATATAACGTCGAATTTCACGCTAAAAATGATTCTGAGCAAAGTCACAAGATTCCTTTTCCAACAATCTCAATTATTATTATTATGACATACGATAATTTTATCATAATAACTTTATTCTCCCATTCTCTAAAGATGTGTTTTTTTTTATTTTTCGTTGAAATATATTATGTGCGTATTTGAACGTACCTCTGAGAAACCCTTCATATCTCTAACCGTTTTGATTATTGACCGATAAATCAACTTCAGTTCTGAAGTTGTAGAAATACAAGTCTAAAATTCTTTGAAAACCCAGCGTTATTGGATATCAACGAGTAGTTTGAAGACTAGCAGACTGGAAGTTAAACAACTCTAGTATAAACTAGCATGAGAACTAACCGCCTGTAAGTATAAAGAGAAACGGAAATTTCGATAACTACGGAGCAGGGTCTATAACTCTAGATAATTAAGACAATTTTAGTAGTCGGTATGTACATCGAACAGTTTGGTCGACGCAAAGGAATTAGACATAGACATAGAATGTGTGTGTACACACTATTAAATTAAGAAAAGAAAAATAACACAATATTACGAAAACATACTAAAGAAACATAACAAATTAGCGGTAAAATGGTACTCTGTACACGTGATTGTCTTTGCACTATTTTAGTGTTTATTTGGCCATGATTAAGATTAAAAAGGCAAAAAAAAAAAATGTGAAATAATGTTTGCTTGTTTAATTATAAGCCATTACATAAAGTTTTAGGTACTTCCCGGTTATGTAAGTAATATAGTTTACACATGTTTGGTTTGGCACATAACACTGTTTGAAAACAATGGCCTTCTTTATTTAATGTTGTAATTGAGTCATAAAAAGAAAATACAAACTTGTTTATAAATATTTCAAGTGGCAGACGAGTTGGGCACTCCTGAGCACGTGGTACTCACACACGGGACGTTGAACTGGTGTGCGTGTACCGTTAGCACGACTGACGGTAAGTATAGACCATGTGTTTGTGGGTCAATCGCTCACAACAATGCCTAGTGTTTGTTTTGTTTTGGTCGCGGAAGAAAGTGCTCACCTTTTTTATTGCGAATTGAAGAGGTGGGATGTTTTACGTTTTATCTTCTAGCCCCAAACTAAGACAAAGATGTTTACATACTATGGGAACCCATATATCGTATGACATGTTCCTGACTTTTTTTTTTTATATTTCTTTTATTAGGCAATTGCATTTTGGGCTAACAGCTAGCGCCAAAGCGCCCAAATGCAAAATACAATTCCAAAATCCTACGAGGCAATGCTTTGTTATAGGCGATGGCTACCACTTAACATCAGGTGGGCCATATTCTTGTTCCATCAGCTAGTTGTATAAAAAAGATTTATATCAATTTCCTATGAAATTTTGTTCATACATTTCTAGTGACCTTTCTCTTTTTTTAATATGAAAGTAAGTGTTCAAAAATATAATTATTAATAACTAGCAACCGCTCTCGGCTTCGCTCACCCCGTTCCTATTACTTTTTCGAGATATAAAGTAAATCCTATGTCCGTCTCTAAGCCCCTCCCAGTTTTCAGCCAAATCGGTTCAGCCGTTCTTGAGTTAGAAATAGTTTAACTAACACGACTTTCTTTTGTATATGTATAATATAGATATATAACAGATAGTGTTAATCGGAGATGGTATAATGTATGTGTAAAAGCCTGCGCACACCTAGGTCGCTGGCTATGGCGATCAGTGAAACGCTGTCAAATATCGCTGTCAAATTTGACATCGTTTCACTGATCGTCAGCGACCTAGGTGTGCGCGCCTTAACATCTTTTAAACCTTCTAGATATTTCGCGTGGTAGTCGCGCCGGTATCGTTGTAAACATACCAGTAGGTAGACACGCAATCGCTGTGTAGTTGTTTACCTACTAAACTGTTACAGCATACCTATACAATACTTAAGCAATAGTAGATTCGTAGTTACAGGTTAAAGACCAAGTAGTAGAAAACTTTGAAACATATTTAAACAATATGAAGCTAGGACTTTTCTTTTAATCGACTGGCCTCTCAGCTCAGTTGGCAATAGCTCTGCTTTGTCGTGGGTTCGATCCCCACCGAGAACAAATAATAATAAATAATAATAAATAAATAAATATTATAAACAATCCACACAACATTATCTAGCCCCAAACTAAGCAGAGCTTGCACTATGGGAACCAGATAGCTGATATAATACATATACATTTTTTTTGTAAAATTTTGTAAATACATACTTAGAATACAATATAACACCCAGACAGAGAACAAACATCTGTGTTCACCACACAAATATTTGTGTGGATAACATAGATTGTTGTACTCTGTTTGGGTGTTATATCTATGTATGTAGGTACATATTTACAAAAAAAGTATTTAAGTATTACATCAGCTATCTGGTTCCTATAGTACAAGCTCTGCTTAGTTTGGGGCTAGATAGTGTTGTGTGGATTGCCCGCAATATTTATTCATTAATATTCTAGAAAGTTACAGTGACTAACATAAATCGCAACTAATCGCCTAGATGTAGCCGTACCTTAAGCAGCATATCGCGTTATCACCTGTTTTTAAAAGATACTATGTTGGAAAATTTCCATTCCGTTCCAGTGTGTAAATTTAAGATAAATTCAGCCTCAAAAATGTAACCAACATCTTATCTTATCTTAAACCCTTTAAACGAGAAAATCTTGTAGGTAAATTATATATTTTTCATCCCACCAGCTCTGAAAGTGTGTTTTTGCTGTTTAATTTCTGACTGGAAAAGCCGTTTTTATCCGCTAGAGGATAAAGTAAATTTGAATTTAGAATATCGTGTTCAATAAGTTTGTGAATACACAACCTATTTACTACGGCATGCTCCCGGGAAGTATCAGTATCGAAAGTACCGGGAATAATCGCTGATTTTAAACTTTTCTAGTACCGGTTCTCCACGAAGGAATTCCCGATACTTTCGATACTGATGACAATGATCAATTATTGGTGTTTTCTAGTACGATATAAATAAATATCGATAAAAAACACTTGCTATGCGTTCAGTTTCACTTTTCTGTATACATTGCTAGATATTTTGACAAATTACAAACCTATAATTGACATCATTCAGATAATATCTCAACAATTTCGGACAAGTCAAAACGAAAATGACATGTTTATTTTACCTGAATTGAAGATTGTTTAATATTGTATTATACAATCTTCATATTAAGTTAGATGTTCGTTACTATTTATGACAAAATCTGTTAGAAAAAGAACGAAAATAACATGGACGGCTTTCTTTACGAAAGATGGAAACGCTTTTACATTCAACTTACGCCTTGCTGATATTTCGCTATACCTTTGCTGAGCTGATTTAGTTAGATAACGTACATAGTTTGTTACTGTTAGTTTTATCTATTGATTTATTTGATGGATATTCGATTTAACTTTGATTTAACCTAACTCTGATTGTTGCGTGCACGCACAGAGAGTTTTAGTATTATAATAATGAAGATATACGAGAAATAAATGAGAATATCCTGAGTGACCTATACGGATTTCGCCAAAATCGGTCAACAGGAGACCTTCTAGCGTATGTCACTCACTTATGGAGTGAAGCCATCGAGAGAAACGGAGTAGCTTTAGCAGTTTCTCTGGATATCTCGAAGGCTTTTGACCGGGTTTGGCATGACAGCCTACTAAGCAAGCTTCCTACGTATGGATTACCCACTGGCTTATGTGTTTGGGTATCAGACTTTCTGAGAGACCGATCAATTTGAGTAGTCGTTGACGGCTGCTCGTCTGATCAAATGGCAATTAATGCCAGAGTTCCTCAGGGGTCAGTTCTCTCTGCAACACTTTTCCTGCTGCACATCAACGATCTGCTTAGGCCCGGTATCATTGGGTATGCAGACGACAGCACCGTTGTGGAGAGATACATACCTGAAGCATGTTCCAGTGGATCTCAGATCCAGTCTCATAGAGAGGCAATGATTGAACGCAGGAACTTAACGCTGAAGGTAGTCGCAGAGTGGGGCGATGCCAATTTGGTGAAGTTCAATGCTTCAAAAACACAGGCGTGTCTATTTTCCGCTAAGAGGAGTCAATTTCACCTGACTCCTACTTTCCGAGATGTATCCCTTCCGATTTCAGACCAACTAGAGCTTCTAGGGTTTACGCTAACCAGTAAATTGAATTTTGGCTCGTTCATAGAATCCAAAAACAAGACAGCTGCGAAGAAGCTAGGCATTCTATCGAAGGTGAGACAGTACTTCACACCGGGACAGCTTTTTAACCTGTACCAAGCACCAGTCCGGTCGTGTACTGTTCTCATCTCTGGGATGGCTCTGCCAAATACCAGCTTGAGGTATTGGAAGCTTTTGAGAGACGAGCCAATAGGCTCATTGGTAGCGACATTCTAGTCGAGTCCAAGCTCCTAAGTCTCGAACATCGCCGTAAAGTTGCCAGTCTATCGGTATTTTATAAGATACATTTCGGAGTGTGCTACGGAACTTCACAATTTAGTTCCCCCATCCCCATTCTACCATCAGACCACTAGACGCACAGAAATGCGGCATCCATACCTGGTTGATGTTCCAACTGTCCGTACCAAGTGCCTTGCTTCAACTTTTATGTTGCGGACAGCCAAGGAATGGAATTCCTTGCCGGCGTCTGTCTTTCCGAGTACCTACAAATTGGACGTTTTCAAGACAAGAGTGAATAGGTATCTTTTAGGTAAGCGTGCTACATCGTCGACCGCATCATCACTTAACAGCAAGTGAGATAGCGGTCAAAGTCAAACCTATAAATTGTAAAAAAAAAATCGTGTATTTTGTGGTTGTGTGTGGGTTAATTTACGGTTCTCAATAAAAAAATATATCTCAATAATACAAAGTGTATTTTTCAGTAGTTTTTCTTTCATTGTATATCTATACGGTCAGTTTTATTAAAAAAATTAAGTCAGTATCGAAAGTATCGAAATCCCCGGGAATTCCCGGTTCCGAGCCCAGTATCGGGCGAAAATTCCCGGTTCTGAGAATGGTTCCGAACTTATCATACAACCTTTTTTATTTTGTTAAAAACTCGCACTCGTAACCTTCTTGGTGTATTTGTGAATTCAAAACACCAATAAACCTATTTACTTCTACCTGCATGGTGCCGAATTTATCATACAACCTTTTTAAATTTGTTAATAACTCATACTCGGAACCTTCTTGGTGTGTTACTTTTAGTCGCGCCATGTTCTTTTTTGCATTTAGTCATTTCCTCACTGAGGTGGGATGAAAAGTTACGTGTTGCACTCGAGTGCAAAGATTTTTCACCTTGTGCTCTTTTGATTCCTTCGCCAACGCTTAGGATTCTAACTTTTAAACCACTCGCTACGCTCGTGGTTAAACTTCAGAATCCTGCGCTTGCTCAGTCATCAAAATTGAGCACGCGGTTAAAAAGCAGCTTTGCACTCTTGTATAACAAATAACTATAGGATCTCGGAAACTGAGCCAACGATTTTCATGAAATTAAGTATACAGAGGGTTTCGGGGGCGATAAATTCGATCTAGCTAGGATTCATTTTAAGAAAATGATTATTTCACCCCGAGTTCAATAATTAAACATAAACTGAATATGTGACTGCTCTTGCCATCTATCGACGATTGTGGGCAACTAACTGCAAGCATATCCAGCAGATGGCGTTGTTCTGTAAGAATAAACCAATAAAGTTAATATGACCCTTATGATTTCTTAAAAATACAACAATAAAAAATACCACCAACTGCTATTCAAACTCAAAAATGTAACCAACTGAATACTGAAAAAATTAAAAAACATGTTAGAAAACAGACAATCTAACTGATTTTGAAGAATGATTTTAGTGCTTGTTATTTACCGTTTGTGTTTTTTAGGGTTCCGTAGCCAAATGGCAAACACGGAACCCTTATAGATTCGTCATATCTGTCCCCCCCTCTAACTTCTAAAATAAGAGAATGATAAAAAAAATATATATTATGTATATGATGTACATTGCGCGCAAACTTTCAATGATATTTGGTTTGAACGAGACCTAATATGTAGTTTTTTTTTTATAAGTCATAGATCGTAAACAGCAATTTACAAGAACTTTTATGTTATGTTACTTGTTGCTACAGAACCCTTCATGGGCGAGTCCGACTCGCACTTGGCTGCTTTTATAAACATCGGAAACGGCACCCTGTTACAATTTCATATGAACTGATATCCCTCGCCACTTAGCTGATTGCTCCATATTGCCCTCTGGTGCTCTGGGGAGATGAAACAATTGAATGATTGCAGACATTATAAAGCGAAGTTCACCAAAAGAATAAAAAGCTAGTCACTTACTTATAAACGGATTTTTATCAAAATTTATTCAGTGGTTTATAATATCAGTAAGACGAAATGATATTTTTTATAGTGTTTACTAAGTACACAAAGATTTTTATAATGTCCCAAAAGTTAAGAGCCGAGCGGGATTTGAACCCGCGACCTTCCCCTTGGTACGGGGCTGTGCTGACCGCTGCGCCATCCTTGGTTCTCAGACTAAGAGTCAGAAGAGGAAGAAATACCAAAATAAAAGAGAAAGTATAACCACTTGTTAGCAGTTTGGTGCACTTTGTATGAAAAATAACCCTCATACCGAATACTTTACTCTCACGTGTCAACTTTGAACCTTAGGTTGAAAGAATAAGGTTCAAATTGATGAAGTTGAAAGACTATTGTAAGTGTTTGCAATGAAATAACAGGAAGTCACGAGAACTGTGCAAAACTAACATGTTTTTACAGCCTTGCGCACATCTAAGCGTTCTGCGGTGGTGATCAGTGAAACGCCGTCAAATTTATTTATCATGTTTGACAGCGTTTCACTCATCGATTCAATTACTGGCACTTGAGGCTGAAAATCAGTATGCTTCAAGTGCAGGACAATGCATCATAGGGTACGTTATAGACGTGCGTGACCTATGAGGCAAAGCTTTTTTTACAGACGATGGTTACCACTTAATATAAGACTGGCCATATGGTTGTTCCATCAGCTAGTTCTATTAAAAAATCTTGTATCATGTGGACAGCCAAAAAGCCAACTCCTACGACTTTAGAATCGAAAGGCCTCTCCTACTTACCTCTAGATCACAATGATCACTAGAGTGACCGAACAAAACATGATAATTCCATGATGTCTAACTTTTCACAAAAAGTCAAAAACCGGCAACTACTTTTGCCTTTGCACAATTAAAGAAAATATAGGTTCTAATGAATAAATAACTGTAAAAACTTATTAATCATGGTGTTTTTGTTTTCAATGAAAATATCATGATTTCCATCAAACTTTCAACTTAAGAGGCGATTTACTGCAGGAATAATCACGATTTGAACCACACCAACTTAAGGCCTGCGCACACCTAGTTCGCTGGCGAACGCGATCAGTGAAACGCTGTCAAATTTCGCTGTCAGATTTGAGATTTGACAGCGATATTTGACAGCGTTTCACTGATCGCTACCGCCAGCGAACTAGGTGTGTTCGAGCCTTTAAAGGGCGACGTAATTTGTGATATTCTGTCGAATGTCATTGCTAACTTCTTTTTACAAAAAGTGGAATTATCATGTTTTGTTCGGTCACTCCTCAATGCTCTAGATTTTAGTACAGTAGGTATTCACTTTTTGTATCAAAGCACGCTTTCGATTGAAAGGTGTTCTATCATTGAACTTTAAACGATTTGAGATAAGAAATAAACAAAACTTGCAAAGTGAAAGTTAGAAAATAAAATATATGCTATCTAGCTTTCTAAGCCTAGTGTTATTGTGCAAATAAAAGAACCAGCCTTACCGCTGAAATCAATGTTATCAAAAATAGTACATTGTTACCTGAGTGTTGAAAGTCACGTTTTTTGAGTCCCGAGACGGGTTTGGCGCCAGAGCGTTAGCGAGGGCGCCAATGGAGCTTGAGGGACTTAAAAGACTTTCACCCGAGGTAAACACTGTGCTTTTCATTACGAATATACAAGGAAAGTAAAAATAAAAACATGAAAGAAAAATTTGTGAAAATGAAGATTGAATTGCCGCCTTCCCGGTTTTTTTTTCTTTTTCTCTGGCGGGCCTTCGGCTACGGCTCGCCAGCATTATTCAGCCATTATTTTCATTCTCATAATTTAAAAAATGGTAAATTGTTTGCTCAAATCTATGTTATTTTAAATAAATAGTTGAAGCTATATATTAATCAAGTAATTTAGAAGATATATTATTTATTTAATACTATCTTTATGTTATTTAAATTTAAATTTTACATTGCGCTCTAATTTGACTTTTTAAACTTCTTACCGTTGTAATGGGTTTCCAACCTACTTGCTGAATAAAAAGTTGGAATTTGGTTCAACGACCTCCTTGTAGTTAGAAAGACTTTAGAAAGTTGGAACATGGTTGAATAAAATAGAACTTGTTTTTTTTTTATAATTTGACAGCTGTCAGTAGAAAGCGATTCTCCCTAGGGCTGAAAGTTTTACTTTCAATTAGGCACCTCAGGCAACTTCAGACCTATTTTCAGAGTATGAGTAATGAAAAACTTTTTTATACCTACAAACGTAGCATTTATAGAACATAAACTAAAGCTCATCCTGGTCTTTTCATAGGTATTTACCAACCAAGTCAACGTAACGTATACACCACAAAACCATAAAAGTTATAAAACAACGATATAATAATATGTACCTACTCCACAACGTCATGCCAAAGTTGAGACTATAGTTGTAAAGTTGAGACTATAGTAGTTGAGATAATGTATTTTTTTGAATGAAAACTCTTTTCACATGAAAAAAAAAATCTTTTCAATTCTAGTTGTCTACCTTCCTACCCCTTCCCACTGGTGCGCGATATCGCGCACCAGCCTGCACCAGCACGCACGACACACCATGGGAACGGTCTCGTGCGCCGAGGTGCGCGGTAGCACAGGAGCATTTTCTGTGTGCGTTGACGTGCGTCGACGTGCGCAGTGCAGGCTGGTGCGTGATATCACGCACTGTAGGAAGGCGGCATAAGAAGTTCGAAAAAAGTGCACCAAAGGAGCCTTTCTGAGGCGCACTTGAAATCCTTTTTTTATACAACTAATATCTGATAGAGCAAGCATATGGTGCACCTGATGTTGAGTGTTAAGCATCGCCTATAGATGGATAGATAGAACATTCTTTATTGCACAAGAAGAGGCATACAGATGTTAAGCTTCACGTGCCAGCAATTACACCGGCACCCACACCCTTCAAACCGAAACACAGCAATGCTGCTTCACGGCAGAAATAGGCATGGCGGTAGTACTTCCCCTAACGAGCCCTTCACAAAGAGCTCTACTATTACTAGCGTTACCAAAGTCGAAGCACCGGAATTTTCAGATTTGAGCAGTGGTCTGGAATACAAACTGCCATTTAAGAAGCCATACCTACCTACTCAGTGAATCATTGGTAGGAGAAAGTAAATATTGTGAAAGCAATCGAGTCGGTGTGATGAGGAAAATGCCGCGCTCGTCTTCATTTCAATTGTTTGTTTTGCAGGTTCCAAGATCTAGAGTTCATATTTTTGAGTGCTTATCTAACCGTCTAAAGGTGTCTGGGGGCCCTAAGTCTAAAGGTTCTCGAATGGCAACCACGAACCGGAAGATGAAACGTAGAACGCCGGTAAAATTAATGACACGTGAGGCTGAATATCTGTATACCTCCAGTTGATGGACGCAGGACAGTGCGTAGGGCACGTTACTGATGTGCGTGACCTACGAGGCATTGCTTTGTTATAGGCGATGGTTACCACTTAACATCAGTTGGGCCATATTACGCTACAAAAAAAAAATAGACTCTACTTGGCTCAAGCAGACCCCTTCAGTAGGCCTACCACAAGATCTGGTTGGCTCTGTCTTTGGCTCTGGTTTTGAGTCTGTGCTGACTAAATAAATCCTACATCAAAACATCACACAAGATTCATGATTCAATAAGCGTTTATTCAATACGATACAAGAATCACTTTGAAACGTCTTAAAGCTAGGTGAGTCTAGGTGCCAGTTCCACGCGACCAAGCCTAGAAGAACAGGCAACAAACTACGGCTCGGTTCCTACCGTTTTTTTATATGATCCTTTTACCAATTTAAAAATACTATTTTTATGAAACGACGGGATATTTACCATGATTAAATTTTTCTGAGTTGACTTCCGATATTTCGGCACAGTTGCATGCACCATGATCACGGATGAAAATAGAAAATAAAAAAAAATCATAAAAATAGTGTTAAAAACCATGATAGTTTCAAAAGTTCTAATTTAAAAATAGTCTAAAATAGTCCAACACACCCAGTATAATAAACTGTTGCGCACTCACACAGGCTCAAAACCAGAAAGAGCCAGACAGAGCTTGTGGTAGGCTTACAGATCTCTTGTTTTTACCAAGTAGTAAACATCAGTTCAGCCAATGCGAAGATATTGCGACGCAAAATTTCATCCAACACAGACGATACCTAATAGCCAAAGAATGCAGTAAGCACACACAGGTGTAAGACATCTGTATTTCTTCGACCTTCAGCTCTGAAAACAATATCCAAAATAGTTTTTCAATTCTTTATACCTACAAACATAGTTAAAGCGCCATTTAGTCGAACGAGGCTCACATACATTGGCAGCAATAAATAAATATTGTGAATAATCCACAAAATACTAATTAGCCCCATACTAAGCAGAGCTTATACGATGAAAACCAAATAACCTGATGTACTAATATGGTTTTTTTTTGTCAATACTACTTTGTAACAAACAAACAATAAGTATTTGTTCTCGGTGGGGATCGAACCCACGGTCTACGGTGCAGAAGGCAGGGCTACTACCAACTGAGCCGTGACGCCTGCCAATCAAATAGCATTGTTGATTTTGAGTGAATCATACTCAGTAAAACAGGACTCAACCAGCAGCGATGGGCTTGCAACCCAAATCATGGCAATTAGAAAATATAAGCTGGATGTAATGATTGCAGGTGCCTCTAGAAAATCCTTTAAATACAATACGTACAACTAGCAAAATATCCCCTACGATCTTTTGGAGCTACAGTGTTTGGTAACTTCAGAAAGAAGGACTTTTGGAGCAGATAAGACGGGTTTATTGCAGAGGATTTTATTCAAGTCCTGTCGACTGTATCTGAGGAGTGAGGAACTGTGGCTAGAGAGTAGAGAGCTACCTACAAAGGTAACAAGTAAGAGCAAGAAGGCGAATAATACTTTTGAGCAAATAACGCTTTCCCTAAAAAGTAATATTTTAGCATTGAAAAGAAAAAATACGCCATCTATCGGTAAAATAAATCTGGCCAATTTGTAACCCATGAACTAAGAATTTGCGGTCCTATTTTTTTGGTATGGGCTCGGATTGCTTCTCTTGAGAGTATGTTCATTTTTAGCACCACAATTACGTTGAAAGCTGCAGCTCAGTTTGCTGACCGATCAAAATTGTGATCATTCCCAAAGCACATTCAACGTGGCATAGTCGGCAGACGAGCTATTTCCAGCAGCTATGTAGTTATACTAATAGCTCTTTGGGGAAATATACGACACTACAATACAATTGACAATGCACTGTGTGCTAACGTGCTGTTAAGTTGCAGGTTTCTAGAAATTGGTAACCAGTAAATTATGACCGCATTTGTAGAAAGTTTGAAAACATGGTGTCAATTGCAAGAAAAGGGCCTCTTTGATGCGCACTTCAAATCCTTTCACCACACTTGGTTTGAAAGAGCTAATGACACAATAAGAAGAAGACGGTCGTAAAGCAAGCTCAGCGATGACCGTCAATAAATTTTAGTTCCCCTTTCGAATTCGTGTCAGTAGTGGCGTCAGTGGCGTCAGTTATTTGTTGAATATACCTACCTATTTAATAAATATCAGGGCTTATTTACATGGCGCAAAACTATTACAACATGTGAAATAAATAGCAAAACATAAATCACCATCAATAATCTTTAGAAATACAATTATAAAGTTCAAAAGCATAATCAGTTAATTCCCAAAGACTACTTTGAAACGTCATACACGGTTTACTCGTTTCGACCGTCAGATGACGGTCGCTTGTACAGAGACCAAAGCTTAACTTGTTTGTTCAATTATAAAATTTCGCGGAGTATGTTATTGTGGATAGTTATTCTGATTCTGTTTGTTTAATATTGAATTGGTTTCATTGGTAATATTTATTTTAGAGCTTATTCTGAGTTTTCAACACCTGTTTTCAACCCATGACTTAGCGTTAGCGTAATATCGTTAGCCCCGATTTTGTATGGAGAATAATCCTTTATTGCATGTTCTTTAATTGCATATTTACTTTTGGATTCAATAAAACTTGTAGTTACATAAAAACTTCATTTCATGTTCCTAGATACCCCGGAAACTGATTTAATCCATACTCGTCACAAACCAATACTTTCCTAGCAATAACTCCGCAGAAACAGAGTCATTGTACGACCTCTTCCTTCCAAATTGGAAAAAGATCTGTCATAAAGCTGATATAACAGACGAAAACCCTCGTTTTCTTATAAGTTGTGGCCGTTTTATGAAGCCCGTAATAAAAAGAGATTTTCGTCCCGAGACCGTTCCAACCTTTCTAGAACACCATCTCTTACAATAGTAAGTGTTTAACGTAATAAAAAATATTTCAGTGTTATGCCATGCTCTGTGTAGTGCCATGGTGTTTCTCTACTTCGTATTTTTATGTCACCTTGGATTGAATAGTTTTACCAAAGCATAGTGAATTTAATAAAAAAAGTGATAAAATAATTCTTCTTCTTATCGTGTGACTGATTCTTTCGAACCAAGTGTGGTGAAAGGATTTTAAGTGCGCCTCAAAGAGGCTCCTTCCGCGTACACTTGACCCATATTTTCAAACAATTTAAGTTCTACGATATGCTGGTTTCCTTTTCGGAAGGCGGCCGCTACCACTTAGGCCACCAGCGCTGTCATAAAACAATGAAAGAAGAACAAGAATGAACAAGAAGTGAAAAAAAATACCCTTGGATTGAACATAAAACTATTGAAAACAACTCATTTCGCTTGAATTTTTTATCTTTTTTTTATGGCCCCCTGTGACCGCCATCTTCATGTCACCGTTATTGAGACGAGCAGTTGGCAGCGAGCATAGCGATATTTTTTTACGAGCCTGTTCCTCGAGTGACGGAATACCGAGGTGCCATCTGCGGGCAAAAGTAATAGTCTTCGAGGAACTGAGATTGTTGGAGGAGGTAGTTTTTATGAGGAATAGTACTTACTTATGGCGGAAACTGGAGTATTAGCTATCTTAGTGAACATTTCTGACCACTGACTCAAACACTACTGAGGTTGTGGACTTTTTATATTATGCCAGTAGGTGCTTTGAAACCGTGAAGAAAAACATCGTAATGAAACTGGTATATCGTAAAGCCTTAAGATTAGGCACATAAAGGTAAGATTACATGACAAGTGCACGTCTCCGAAGTATAATTCTTTCACCACACTGTGCACTGGTTTGAAAGAACGAGTGACATGTCGAGAAGAAGAAAAGCACTGTCGGCAAGCAACACCCTCATAAAGTAGGTACGGTGGTAGGCAGTAAATATTGCATATCGGCATTTCTGCTTTCGTAGAGCGCTATCTCTTTCTGACACACACTACGCTCTAGAAAACCAAAATTAGCCGATGTGCAATATTTGAAGCCTCATAAACTAGGTACAGGTAGGCAGTAAATATTGCACATCGGCATTTCTGCTTTCGTAGAGCGCTATCTCTTTTTAACGCACATTACATTCTCTATGACACCGAAATTAGCCTATGTGCAATATTTTTGTTTCCTTCTACTGTAGGTCTTGATTCACGTCCCATAGTTAAAGATAGTAGGATGTAGATCGTCCATTCCTTCCCACTCCTGTGCCGGGAGTACAAAAGGACGGGAGCTGACCTTTCCACGGCATTCAGGGACCGGTTCTCGCTGGTGACACCACTTAGCAAACGATTGGCATTGACCTTCAGAGGGGACAGCAGCGGTGTTACAGCGGTTGATTGATGGACTTAGGACCCTCACTTATAAGTTTTGACGGTGTGGTATCGTTCTCCTCTGCAAATTTTGTCCTAGCAGGCGCCAATTTTTTCAATACGTTCTCGTAGTTTTTATTGATTTGTAGACGTAAACAAGCTTTGCTGATTTAGCACATACAATACAAACTATTACATTAAGAAAAAACAAAGAAAGGCACCACAATATTAACAAAGGACACAAAGAGAGAGAAGAAAAATACATGATAATTGGTAACAATATTATGTAACCAACAAAAAGAGATTAATCAGCTCTGGCTCAGCCTTATGCTTCACTACCAGTGGCAGGTCAGTGCTGTTATTTTGCCAGAACCATTGATCAGAGCCATTTGACCCTGTCAAATGGCTCTGATCAATGGTTAGGGGTATAGGCCTCCTCCCTAATACGCCACTCTCTTCGGTCATGTGCCAGTCTCCGCCATTGCTGCCCAAATACTCCGAGAACTTGTGAGGACATTTATTGATCAAATGTTACCCAAAAAATATGTGTGCATAATTTAGTTGTCGTAGTTGCATTTTTAACTTAGAATGTTGTCTAGAAGCTTCCAATAAAACAGTGAGTTTATTCTCAAAAATATAAAACCAATTTCTTGCTTTTACAACTTGTAAGGTGTTGTAGCCAGTGACGTTGCATCCGGCAAGCCTCGGCACATTAGCGCACTTCCGCCGGAAGTTGTCTACGTCAAATACACATTGTGGTCAAGTGAAGTTTAGGCTGCTTTTAACGATACACGCGGTAAGGTTTTAGATACTGCTGCCTGTAAACACTATTACCAAAGTATTGATTCCCAGTATGTACGAGTAGGTACTGGGAAACTAGCTAAGAATTCCGACGCCATCTTTTTTTCCCGACTACTTAGTGATGTGTCTCGTCACCTGGTCTCAGTAGGGATTAGGGCATGGAGAACCATTCTCAGAACCGGGAATTTTCACCCGATGCTGGGTTGGGAACCGGGAATTCCCGGGAATTTCGATACTTTCGATACTGACTTAATTTTTAAATAAAACTGACCGTATAGATATTACAATGAAAAAAAAAACACTTTGTATTATTGAGATACCTATATTTTTTTATTCAGAACCGTAAATTAACCCACACACAACCACAAAATATTCTTATTTATTTCGCGTATTTCTTCATTATTATAAAACTAAATCTCACTGTGCGTGCACGCAACAATCAGAGCTAAGTTATATTAAAATTAAATCGAATACCATCAAATAAATCAACAGTTAGAACTAACAGTAACAAACTGTTCTTACCTGTTCGAAATTGTTGAGATATTATCTGAATGATGTAAATTATAGGTTCGTAATTTGTTAAAATATCTAGCAATATATGCAGAAAAGTGAAACTGAACGCATAGCTAGTGTTTTTTATCGATATTTATTTATATCGTACTAGAAAACACCAATAACTGATCATTGTCATCAGTATCGAAAGTATCGGGAATTCCTTCGTGGAGAACCGGTACTGGAAAAGTTCAAAATCAGCGATAATTCCCGGTACTTTCGATACTGATACTTCCCGGGAGCATGCCCTAGTAGGGATCCTATTCCCGAAACCGGCTAACAGTAGATACCAAACAAAGCCAATAAGAAGAAGAAGTAAATACTTCTGTAACGACGGAAAGTGGAACACGGAAGATCCGCGCTATAGTAGCACATTCAACTATAGCGTACTATAGAGCATTTATGCTTAGTCTCTGCAGAATTGTATTATGTCATTGTCCCCTTTTTATTGTTAATTCTTGTTTATACTATTCTTATTTGACATATAATAAATACATGAAGACAGTAATCAAGTATCGACAAAATATTTATCTGATCTAATGTAAAGGATTCAAAGATTTTGAAAAATGTATTTATACTCTGATTAATGTCGAGATTGACAATTTATTTGATAATATAAATCTACAAAATACAACAATCCGCCATGATAGCTTAAACACCGGTCAGAGCGAATTACGTCACGTTTACGTAAACGTCATTCTGATTTAGTACAAAAGTACCAATGTTTACTGTTGATATACGTAAACGTGACGTAATAACAGCCGCCATGACACCAGCGAGCGTTTTGGCGTGAATTTGAAAATTTCAATTTAAATGTACTTTTATTGCACAAAAACCTTAATTTTCTACAGAAATATGATATTAGACATATAAGATACTTTTGAATATGATAGAAGAGATTTTGAAAATTAGTCGTCAGGCCTATTTTACTTGATGCATAATTGAAAAGTAATTGTATGTTGAATGTCCAATCTAAGTATGAATGTAGCCACACACAGCTGGATTCCAATTAAGGACATATTAGCATTGCTGCCCCCGCCCAGCTGCTGGCTCCGACTGCCGTTCCATCTCATCTCACTGATTACACTGCCTATAAGCATGTACGTATATGGACGCATTTACACTTACAGCTTGGCTGCTGATAGATTCCAAGTTGATAGTGCTAAGACTATTAGACAAATATTTATTTAATTGTAGATGAAGATTATTTATTTTCGCAACTTTTTTATTTACTTTTTACAGACCACCTTTTGGCTACAATCTCACCTGATGGTAAGCGACGATAATATTATATTATATGTTAGTTTTATTATTGCATTGCTTCACCAGTACACGAAGGGAGCCTCGTTGAGGCGCACATACAATCCTTTCACCACACTTAATTCGAATTAGAAGAAGACCAAAGCAGGCTGATTGCAAACCACAGTGGAACATCTCAGCACAGGACCACACAGAGTGGAGGGGATTGGGGAAGGCCTTTGCCCAGCAGTGGGACATAGAAGGCTCATAATAATAATAAAGGTGACGCAATCATGTAGAAAACAGGATCCTGTGTTTATATAACTTATAACATTAGAGACCTGTTTTCTACATGATTGCGTCCAAGTCTTAGAGGCATGCTGGCGAACGTAAATCGGTTCTATACACCCGGTATTGTTAGCAGACACATCAATTAATAATTTTTAGGGTACCGTAGTCAAATGGAAAAAACGGAACCCTTATAGATTCGTCATGTCTGTCTGTCTGTCCGTTCGAATTTCACAGCCATTTTTCTCCGAAACCGTAAGAGCTAGACTGATGAAACTTGGCGAGTAGATGTATTCTGAGAACAGCATTAAGATTTTTACACAAAAATAGAAAAAAAAATATATAAATTTTGGGGGTCCCTCATACTTGAAACTGAAACTCAAAAAAAATTTTTTCAACGTCGGGGTTTCTATGAATAGGACTTCAAAAATGATGTTGAGGTTTTTCATATCGTTTTTTTCTAAACTGAATAGTTTGCGCGAGAGACACTTCCAAAGTGGTAAAAAGTTGGTCCCCCCCTCTAACTTCTAAAATCAGAGAATATTAGAACTAAAAAAAATATATGTTGTACATTACTATGCAAACTTCCAACGATATTTGGTTTGAACGAGATCTAGTTAGTAGTTTTTTTTTATACGTCATTAATCGTAAACCGCAACCTTTCGACAAACTACTAGAACTTCTATATTATATTACTTACTGCTACGGAACCCTTCTTGGGCTGGTCCAACTCGCACTTGGCTGCTTTTTTATATAATGTCCTAGGGGCACTAAAGACCTTGCTTTAAGCGTTTGCAATTTTACTGGAAATTAACTTCTAAAGAAAATAAATTGGTGCTTGCTATTCAAAGGTAAAATGTTAAAAGAACGGTACTTTCAAGGAGAGAAAATGAAAAATTATGATAATGCTGGAAATGACATGTCATTTGGCGCCGCATTATGTAAAGCCTTTATCTAAGGGTTCTGCAGTGGCAATCAGTACAGATGCTATCAAATATGACAGCAATATTTGATACCCGTTCGGATTAATCATGCCGATTTACTATTGAGAAATTTGGGCTCGGCTTTGAGTTTCCAGCCTTTCAAAGGAATGGTTAAGTCCGATGAGAAAAAACATGTTTTGGAGTGGAAAAAATGATTTAAATGAAGTGGTTTTTAAAATTGAAAAGTATAGGCGTTAACTTAGCCATAACCAAGGCGTTCAATGCCGAGTTTTTAGAAGAACCTTTGATGCAATAACCTGATGGCCCACCTGATGTTAAGTAGTGTAGTGTAATTGTGTGAATGTCATTGTCACTGTCAGATGAGGTTTCCGCTTAGGCAGGAGATAGATTAGTCTAGCTGTCAAGCCTCTCGCCTCTAGAACTTTTAGAAAACTGTGGATGTGGCTACATAAACAATACATTATTAAGGAGGCCTTCGAACACTTCGACTTTGACTTTGAATGTACTTTACTCTTCATTTAATCCATTTTTTTTTTCTTTCTACTTACAATTGTTCAAGTAGTTACTTATGCCGTTGACTGTATAAGGACAGGCCACGGGCGGAAGCTAGTCCACCAGCCCATTTTACGAAAGCCGATCGCCAATTTCCGAGCGGCTGGTAATTCGCACATTCATGTTCCGGCTGCGGCTAAGTCCAGGATATTGGACTTTCTAAAGGAAGGTCCGATGGCAATTCTTCAGACAAAGCTTATTGTATTCAAAGAAGCGTAAACACGAGGAACAAGATCACTGGCTTAGAGCGCTGGTGGCTTAGTGGTAGCGGCCCGCCTTCCGATCTTACGGTCGTGGGCTCAAATTCAGTCGTGTACCAATGAGTTTTTCTGTCTAAACATGTATGTATACCATTATTATTAGTGCTATACCAGTGCTCTCAAACGGTGAAGGAAAACATTCGTGCGAAGCTTAATATTTTGGTATTGTAGAAACGAGTAAAAAGGTTTTTAATGCAGAACAAAAAGTTTCCATTTTAAATACAAAATTATTTCTACAAAAACATCGCTATCCTGTTTTATAACGTCTTTGTTAACATTCTAGCGTTGTTTGTTTAAAAAGCTTGTATCTTTTTATGGTAGTTAAATGGAAAGTTCGTTTCTTTATAATAAATATTTACTTTCAGAGGCAATTGTTGCCTCAAATACTCCAAGCCAAATCTTTTCACAGCCGATTTAGCTTGCAAATCGTCACATCTTTCATTGGTATTTCCATCCCTATCTGTAAAGGCCTGCACACATCTAGGAGATGGCGATGGCGATTAGCTGAATCACTGGCAAATATCGCTGTCATATGTGACAGCGTTTCAGCTGATTACCATCGCCATCGGCTAGATGTGCACAGGTCTTTAGGGGTCCGATAATGGGCAGGGTTCAATTAGTCAGACACTGGGGCCACGGGACCCAGCTATTGTCTCGAGATGAGTGATTTGGACCCCTATAATTGATTTCCCTAATGGACATTTACCAGGGTTTTTTAAATTTAGGAACTTAATTCGTTTTTTGAGAGTATGTCAATATGAAATACTGGACCAAAACGACAAAGACCTTGCAAGCTAAGTTTTATCGCTGTTTAATGACTTGCAAATCTAAACGTTCTGCGATAGCGATTAGAGAAAGCCTGGCAAATATGACACCGATATTTGACAACGATTCACTGATCGCCGTCGCCTAGATGTGTACAGGCCTTAAGGAAATAAGGCCTGCGCTCTCACAGTTTGTCATAACGCTAATTATTTTACAAGTTGAACTATTGGCTATTGCTGTGAAAGCACGGTTAAAACGGGGCTTTCAGCAAGCGAACCGAACAAGCAACACAAAAACATCAATTTACTTCTGAATCCAACTTCTTCAATAATGAAAAGAAATGAACCCATTCAATAGTGAATGACTGCTGTCCAATAGCATGCCATCCGGATGACCATTCAAGCCACCTTGAATGCCTTCATCGAGTCCACCACAAAAGGTTCTAACAAAACTACTAACTTGAACTGATAGGACAGAGCTTTGGAAAGCTTGAGTCAAGCTTTCCAAAGCAAATTTATATATACATAGTTCATAGCTATATCCTAGTATACTCGGTACTTTACCATCAGAAAATAATTAGGAGATACAATTTTCGGACATGAGGTCTTTAAGATTACAGTACAGTACCAAATTGGCAATCTTTTTTTATTTTAAGATTTTTAACTGGTAGTGAGTTTTCATTTGCTTGAGTGTGACTTCAAAGTGCAAGAAAAATAAGCAAAAGTTCGTCGCTGTTTTTTGTGGTAACCTAGGGTTAAAATAGGTCTCAAATGAAATACCACAGTTCATTAAATCGATCAACGTAAAGAATTCACAGTTCCACACTTTAAAAACCGGTTCATATTTTAATATTTTATTATTTTGCTAACAAAATAGCGAACTACAAAGTTGGAATAGTTTCAGAATGTGGGCAACTACTTCATAGCCTCAGAGTTGTCTCTTTGGGGAATGTTCACCCGCTCGAATAGTTCACCCATTCTTTCACCGTTGAGGCAATAACCCGCTGCGGGACTATCTTCAAAAGATTTATTACCCTTATTACAGTGGTGTAGAGCTGAAATTTCGCCATCATAACTCTGGTTATAACTGCGCATTGTTTTGGGAAATTGGTTGGTGGTTTGTGGTATGTTTTCATGTGAGATTCCGCAAGCCGCTTGTAAGATGGATTCCAGCGTCATTTGGTCATGGGCTCTTCTTTGTATCGCAGTTGCTTGGACATTGGCCACTATGTCCTTATACTTCACCTCTAGTTTGTCCAAAGCTGTTGTTAGCTCGGTTTGGTTTTCGTCAGTCACTTCATTGACTATTTGAGCTCTCTGTCGTACCATTTGAAGTTGAAGCGAACATTCAGCTAAATGCTTCTCACGTTGTAGTTGAGCTAGTTTTGTTTCGTACACTCGTGTGCATTTGGCTTTGCTTTTTTCCATTTTATTCAATCGTTTTTCCAGCTGTTGCGCTTTGAATCTCATGTTATCTCCACTAAAGTCGACGGGCTTATCAATGAACTTTTCTAATACACTGTGTAGATGGCTTTTTAAATCATCTATCTGGGCGTTAAGGCGGGAAATTTCTGAATCCTTTAGAGCGATGGTTTTATTTTTTTCTTCAATTACATCATCTTTAGAAAGTTTCACATCCTGGATATCATCTGAGGATTTGTTTTCAATTTCTTTGATTTTAAAATCATAGTTTAGTTTTAGATCTTCGATTTTCTTTTCATAAATGTCTTGTACTTCAACTCTGATTGCAGTTTTTATATTTATGATTTCTAACTTGTATCTGGCCTCAACTTCTTCAATTTCATGTGTTTTCAATTCATTAAAATGATCAAGCTGTTCTTGTAGACTCGCTATTTTATCAATCAGACTGTTTCTTGATTCTTGTACTTCTTGCAATTTGAATTTTAATGATTTCAATGTAACATTGCTTTCGTTACTATGCAAAAATGCACTTGTGGCATTATCTACTTTGATGATACCACCATCATCATTTGAATCAACATGTTTTGTAGTGGATTCTTCTTTTAAGGTCAACAGTTCAGTATGCAGCATCAAATTCTCCGTTTTTATGTCTCTAAGCCTTTGGATGAGATTTTTGGCTCTGTAATCAGATACTTCTCCAGAATCTTTGGTGGTATAATTCTTCAAAATTTCTGGACACGTGTAGCACAAAACGTTTTGATTACGTGAACTATTGCTCTTTCCGTAGCTTGATTTAATATCACTGTCGAACATGCTCTCAGTTCTAGCGTACTCATTGCCTTGAGACAGGTATTCAGTATCCGAAACTTGTGATTGTTGATTATTGAAGAGGACGTTTGTGCTCGGTTCATCAGCGTTTACGACTACATATTCTATTTCTGTCGAGGAATCATCACTGTTCACACTTTCAGGTACTGGTAGCAAGCTGTTCGATGGAGGTAAGCTCAGAAAAGGTTCTTCAAGGAGTCCTTTGGCTAATTGATAGCATAAAGAAAATATGTATTTGTTCCGGAGACTTTTCTCATTCTCCGAGCATTCGGAGAGCCGTTGAATCCAGGCGTTGCAGATGGTAATTACGTGTTCATTTGTCAGCTGTTCTAGGTACGGTCTTAGAATTTTCAAGTACCGTTTAAATTCCAAATCCAGGCTTTGATAGTCATCTTCCATTGTAATTTAAACTAATTATTTGCAATTTCAAAATGAAATTTGGTTAAACAATCATTGAACGAAAATCAGGCCAAATTATCTGAGACGTGTCTGACAAGTCTTTGAGATTTCATTGATGTTTTTCTTCTGTCATCTAGATTTCAATATATCAAACAGGGAAAGTTTTTAATCAATAATAACTACACAGCTACTCGAAGGGGCTGAAAAATAACAACATGAAATAGTTACAACCAGGCGTTCTTTGCTGGGGTCGTTTTCAAAATAAGAGTGCATAGGTATCTTCTTTGTGAGCACGCTTCACCGTCGTCCGCATCATCACTTTACATCAGGTGAGATTGCGGTCGAGCGATAGCCTATAAATTGTAAAAAAAACTTTCAGAGCCTGAACCGAAAGAAAATACTTCATCATCATCATTCTCTTACCCTTGTCCCACTCTAAGTATAGGGTCGGCACAACTGGTTTTCGTTCTCTACTCTCCGATAGAAAATACTTATACTCATATTATTTATTGCAATTATTATGTTACATTGGTGAGGTCTTAACCCAGTTCCTGCTAATCTGAACTTCCAATGGAAAGTACCTACTGATTCCATTAACCATACAAAGAAACTTTTCATTACTCATACTCTGAAAGTAGGTCTGAAGTTGCTTGAGGGGCCTAATTGAAAGTAAAACTTTCAGCCCTAGGGAGAATCGCTTTCTACTGACAGCTGTCAAATTATACAAAAAACAAGTTCTATTTTATTAAACCATGTTCCAACTTTCTAAAGTCTTTCTGACTGCAAGGAGGTCGTTGAACCAAATTCGAACTTTTTATTCAGCAAGTAGGTTGGAAACCCATTACAACGGTAAGAAGTTTAAAAAGTCTAATAAGAGCGCAATGTAAAATTTAAATTTAAATAACCTAAAGATAGTATTAAATAAATAATATATCTTCTAAATTACTTGATTAATATATAGCTTCAACTATTTATTTAAAATAACATAGATTTGAGCAAACAATTTACCATTTTTTAAATTATGAGAATGAAAATAATGGCTGAATAATGCTGGCGAGCCGAAGCCGAAGGCCCGCCAGAGAAAAAGAAAAAAAAAACCGGGAAGGCGGCAATTCAATCTTCATTTTCACTAATTTTTCTTTCATGTTTTTATTTTTACTTTCCTTGTATTCGTAATGAAAAGCACAGTGTTTACCTCGGGTGAAAGTCTTTTAAGTCCCTCAAGCTCCATTGGCGCCCTCGCTTACGCTCTGGCGCCAAACCCGTCTCGGGACTCAAAAAACGTGACTTTCAGAGTAACTTAGGTTGAAAAAGTAAGCCGATTCTGAAAAAGAGTTTTTTTAGTAGAGATATTTGACAGTGTTATTCACTGATTTTACTTAAAACTAAAACAGTCATAACATTTGAAATAATTTTAATACAAAATACAGAAACAGGAAACTAGGCACGAACGAAAAATAAGTACTGATTATTAGCAATTGCTGCCACGATGCAAGCAAAACCACAAGTAAAAGTAGTGGTAGGTATATTAGCAAAATAAGTGGTATATTAGTGGCTATATTTTGAAAACAGACTGATTCGTTTTTCTTATTAAAATAAGTAAGTATTAAACGTTATCAAATAGTAAGAATTAGAATCTAGATTCACTTAAAAGTCCTTCCAAAGAAATCCTTGTGATATTTTTGGTCTTCGAACCAATTAAATAAAACTCCATCATTCTACAAATCTAATACAATCTGCTCTGAATGTTATCTGGTTTTCTTAGATCGATATTATAGCAATGAATATCTGATGCTTCAAACTCTGAATAGACGTACCGGATGTTGAGGGTTCGGAAATGAGTAGTACGAATGATATTACGAATGTATAATAATGAGGTACAGTAGCGTTGAAGTTACTTAATATCAGTAGTAGAGCTATGTTAAGAATCTTGTTTGTGAAAGTACTACCTGAACAGAGTGATTTTCAGGTAGTGGTGATTGAAAGAAAGACATCTGTGGACAACGCTAAGAAGATGTAAGAAAATAATTGGTGTCGCATTCTCTCCTTTACTCCCCTACTTTTATGATCTACATTATTATGTATTTCTATATTATACACAAACCAGTGTTGGGTAAAGGCCTCTCTCCAACCCCGCCACTTTTCACGATCTTGTGCACCATTCGCCAATCCTATCACCATGTTAAAAATATATTTACACTAGCAGCCGCCCGTGGCTTCACTCGCCCCGTTCCCGTTACACCCCGTTCTTCGGGATAAAAAGTATCATAGGTGTTATTCTATCTTTGTGTCAAATTTCATCCAGATCCGTTCTTCAGGTGTTCTGGCGTTATTGAGTAACAAACATCTATGCAAACTTTCGCATTTCTAATATTATTGGGATAGTACTTATAATGCTCATGCTCATAACCATGATATTATTACTGGACATAGGTGCAATACGTAGTATATTTTGAATGTTGGTTTAGTCCAGTCTATTACCCCACCACATGTTAGTTCACTCCCGCCGAGCTGCAACTGCAATATTGACAAAGTTCTAACATCTGTCTCTGGCCTTTGTGGGTCGACTAAGTTGGAACTGTGTCGTGTTTGCGATGCAAAGCTTATTGAAATATTATAGTGTGTGATACCTATTAATTTTTCAAGAGGTGCCAACCTTAAAACAATGCCATATAATTGTTTAATTAAATTATTAATTCATTTATTTCGGTCAACATAGGATGATTTTGTTAGTACAACTTATAAATCTATTGTTAGTACTCAATTAACCTATACACATATTTGAAGAGAACCCCACAGCCTATTATTATTAGCGGCATTTATAAAAGTCAATGTTAACATATTTTGTTGTAAGTCTTATTCTAAATGACTGGCCTCTAGCTCAGTTGGTAGTAGCTCTGCCTTCTGCGCCGTAGGTCGTGGGTTCGATCCCCACCGAGAACAAATATTTGTGTGGGTAACATAAATGTTTGTTCTCTGTCTGGGTGTTATATTGTATTCTAAGTATCTATTTACAAAAAAAAAAAAAAAATGTATTCAAGTATTATATCAGCTATCCGGTTCCCATATTACAAGCTCTGCTTAGTTTGGGGCTGGGTAGTGTTGTGTGAATTGTCCACAATATTTATTTTATTTATTTAAATAAAACACGTATATGGTTTACAACAGACTAAAAACTTTATTGAGTGAACCTACAACTACAACATACATCGACAATAGATGGCGCTACTAGTGTTCAAATAACAACTATTTTGTTATTATTTTCACACTTATTTTAGGTTTTGGTGTGTTATTTCAGTGATATTTGAATATTGAAAAGAGCAGTTGAAATGAAACTGTATTATGTGATGTTCTGATTGGAAAGAAAATGTTTTCCGCCGGTTTTGACGAAAACTGGTTACCATATTCTTCAATATTAATGACATGCAATGAAACCAATGTATTGTATTGACAATGTTAATAAAAAGTTCCTTCTACCAGTAGGCCTACCATGATGAGCTCTGTCTGGCTATATCTCTGGTTCTGGTTTTGAGTCTGTGTGAGTGCTCACCGGTGCATTTTACTGCGCAGAACAGGAAATACGCTTTTGCTTATTCATTATTCTGTGTTATACTGTGTGTGTGACGTTTTGACGTAGGATGTAGATGATATAGTCAACACTCACATATACTCAAAACCAGAACCAGAGACATAGCCAGACAGAGCTTGTGGTAGGCTTTTTGATGGTAAGCGACGATAATATTATATTGTAATAACTAGCTGTGCCCGCGACTTCGTCCGCGTGGTATAGTGTCTATGGGTAGCATTTTTAATTTGCAGCGGAAGAAAACAGTAATTAAACAACAACGTCATATTCGCGTGCACGTGACACAGTCGTCTGCCCTCTTACTAAACTTAGACATATGGCGTCGTACTACGCCACACTTTCATCCCCCCCGCATTCCTCTCCGAACTCCCCCCACACTCCCCCCACTCTCCTCAACACCCCCCCACATTCCCCCCGCACTCCCCCAAGACTCCCCTCCACAATCCCCCTGTACTCCCCCCGCACCTCCCCTCCACACTCCCCCCGCACCTCTCCTCCACACTCCCCCCTGTACTCCCCTCCACACTCCCCCCGCACCTCCCCTCCACACTTCCCCTGTACTCCCCCCACATCCTCCCTCGCTCCTCCCCTCCACACTCCCCCATGTACTCCCCTCCACACTCCCCCCTGTACTCCCCTCCCTCTACCCCCCCAGCACAAACTTTGAATGTCATATTTTTTTATATCAAATCAACAGACTAAAAAATAAGTTTTAAGTTTCTAGCTCTAAAAATGACGATACTTCCATACAACTTTCAACCCTTTCAATCTTTTCAATCCATCGATCTTTTCAATCCATCGACGCTTATGACTATCTGCCACTGGCAACACTGGTCGGCAAACAGTCAGTCATAAGGACTTGGCGAAAAGACTTTGCATCCCCGCCAGCACAAAAAAAAAGTCAGTCAGTCACCTACACAAACAGAAATTTCTCGATCGAAAGCCGTCGCAATTGTACAAAAAAGTGTAATTCTCATGAAAAATGGTGTTTTCAATAAGTGTTTTGCAATAATAAGTTGCATAAATGTCCTTTCTAATGATTTAACCTATCTGTGTACCAAATTTCATTGCAATTGGTGATTGGTGATCGTCGGAGTGTTTTGGTGTCAGAGTGAGACAGAAACATCAATGTGATGCTCTTTATAACGTTTTAAAAGGTTTGTGAACCTTTTAACACAATAAAAAGTAGCCTATGTCCTTCCTTAGGCCCTCAACTATGTGTGTACCAAATTTCATTTCAATCGGTTCAGTAGTTTTGGCGTGAAAGCCACACAGACAGACAGAGTTACAAACGCATTTATAATATTAGTATGGATTATTATCTGATAATTTTATAATTGCATTGCCTCACCAGTCAGTAGGTAGACAGGCAACCTTGCACCGCTACACTGCTCAAAGAGTGTCTGAGACTTAGAACCAAGCCCTGTTATTAAGGAGATCTCATGATGAGTGGACTACTCCGAGATCTAATAATATATCTATCTGCAATGCTAAAGCAGCTAAAGGCATGAAGCTTGTTTTAGCTTCTCATTGTCTAATCTCCGAGATGCTCTACCACATCAACCGATTAACAACACTATGTTTAAGCTGGTAAAGCTCAAATGGGTTAAATACTAGTCAGAAGATTGGAAGCCGAGTAATTTGGGAGTACTAATTGCAGTGAAGATGGCTCAGTGAAGCAGTGACGCTGGTGCAGCTCACATTAGTTAGATCACATGGTAGGTATTATGTGTATGAACGTACAGCTCAAGACTGAGTTATTTGGTATTTTTGACGTGACAACGTCTTATAATTCGATGGAGCCGGCTGCACGCACGAAAAAACATGACTCATGCGGCGTTACCTCGAACTAAGGCGTTCCATTTAAGGCGGAACGAGTGACAAAGAGGCACGCACGGCCTCCGCGTTCGGCAGCGTTCGACATCTGTCTCTCTCCTACTTGAGTGAGCGATGCGTCCGCGTGGACAGCTGTATGACGTTGTCACGTTCAACTATCGTCAGTAAACCGACTTTACAGACAACCGATTTTTTTGGTATTGCAACCCTTTTTTTCGACGAGTTAGTGTGTTTTTTTTGCCAATAAGAAGATATGAACAGTGTTAAAGATGACATGGATAAGAAAGAAGTGAATACAGAGATGACGGCTGATAGAAGAGAATGGAAGAGAAAAACATGTTGTGCCGACCCTACAGAAAGTGGAATAAGGGCAGGAAGAAGAAGTTAAGAAAAAACAGTTAAGAAAAAAATGTATTTTACTGGGTTTGCATTTATATTATATGATTCATATGTCCCACCAGATGTTAGGTGGTAAAGTTGTCTGCGAAGACGCAGTGGAAATGTCCAATAATCTAGTGATAAAGATCTTCAGACATGGAACAGCGACCTCACAGATTGGATATACGTTGAATATTCATCTAAAACGATTTGCTCGAAGCCAAAGGGTCATTTTGGAGACATAGATTCGGTTTACAACACAACCAATGTATCAATAACGGCGTGTTTAAGTTATAGGCGGTTACTGCCAAAAATGGTGAGCCTTCTGAAAAAAAACATGAGAAACTATAGACTTCCTGTGGATTAGGCCGATTATTCTGTCAGGATGGTATAGGTGCTGAGCAAGACTACTACATCTAAAAAACTTGTCAGGTACTATAGCGTCCCATAAATAGAGTCATGAGAAAAACACTTGTCCCAGACGTTATATAAATCATTTACAATACATGCAAAGGCCTGTCACATTTGACAGCGTTTCACTGATCACCACCGCAGAACGCTTACGTAGGTATGCAAAAAAACTCAATTGTAGGAATTATGACTATCAATGATAAAAGAAAAAAAAGCGGCCAAGTGCGAGTCGGACTCACCCATGAAGGGTTCCGTAGCAACAAGTAACATAATATAAAAGTTCTTGAGTTCGTCGAAAGATAAATTGCGGTTTACGATTTATGACGTATAAAAAAACTATTTTCATTGCTCATACTCTGAAAGTAGGTTTGAAGTTGCCTGAGGGGCCTAATTGAAAGTAATACTTTCAGCCCTAGGGAGAATCGCTTTCTACTGACAGCTGTCAAATTAAAAAAAAAACAAGTTCTATTTTATTCAACCATGTTCCAACTTTCTAAAGTCTTTCTAACTGCAAAGAGGTTTTTGAACCAAATTCCAACTTTTTATTCAGCAAGTAGGTTGGAAACCCATTACAACGGTAAGAAGTTTAAAAAGTTTAATTAGAGCACAATGTAAAATATAATAACATAAAGATAGTATTAAATAAATAATATATCTTCTAAATTACTTGATTAATATATAGCTTCAACTATTTATTTAAAATAACATAGATTTGAGCAAACAATTTACCATTTTTTAAATTATGAAAATGAAAATAATGGCTGAATAATGCTGGTGAGCCGTAGCCGAAGGCCCGCCAGAAAAAAGAAAAAAAAAAACCGGGAAGGCGGCAATTCAATCTCTATTTTCACTAATTTTTCTTTCATGTTTTTATTTTTTACTTTCCTTGTATTCGTAATGAAAAGCACAGTGTTTACCTCGGTTGAAAGTCTTTTAAGTCCCTCAAGCTCCATTGGCGCCCTCGCTAACGCTCTGGCGCCAAACCCGTCTCGGGACTCAAAAAACGTGACTTTCAACACTCAGGTAACAATGTACTATTACTAGATCTCGTTCAAATCAAATACCGTTGGAAGTTTGCATAGTAATGTACATCATATATTTTTTTTTAGATTTATCATTCTCTTATTTTAGAAGTTAGAGGGGGGGGGGGGGTGTGAGCCAACATTTTACCACTTTTGAAGACCTATTCATAAATTCCCCACACGTATGGGTTTGATGAAAAAAAAAAATTGAGTTTCAGTTTCAAGAATGGGGACCCAAAAATTTATTGTTTTATTTTCTATTTTTGTGTAAAAATCTTAATGCGGTTCAGAGAATACATCTACTCGCCAAGTTTCATCAGTCTAGCTCTTAAAGTTTCGGAGAAAAATGGCTGTGACATACGGACGGACAGACAGACAGACAGACAAACATGACGAATCTATAAGGGTTCCGTTTTTGCCATTTGGCTACGGAACCCAAAAAATATGACATGAAGATAAGTAGAAACGCTTCAAGTTCTCATCTCAAACCCTTTGGTAATAAATCTAGCTTCTAAGATAAACAAGATACCGGCCAGCCTGACCACCACCAAAATACTATGGCCAAAATACTATGGCCATAATTTATACCTTGTGCCATTGTGATAAGAGCGATAGTTGTGTGCAAGGTGTCAGTGATAAATATTCCTGATTCAGCTCGAGGAAGCATGAAACATTGAAAATCGAGATAACGTGGCGCTTGATGGAAACCTTGGGTTTTCCTTTGTATGGAAATTGCCTAGATTTTATAGCTTAAAGTTACAGTCACCATCAAAAGTGATATGAAAAATGATGATTGGAAAAAGTTTCAACAGTTTTTTACGACTATTTTTTTTATGTGTTGTAAAGATTTGAAAGGTAAAAAACCCTAATTCAAAAAACCACCCTAGCTGCCTGTTTTAATGCCTAAATGTAAGTCAGGAATAACATATAATTATCTTATATACATAATTATGCATATTTATTTATTTAACACAAAGTTTGGTACAATTCAATCAAACAGTGGCTCGGTTAGGTTTGTCTAACAACTGGGTTCTCGATATAACTTATTTATTATTAAGTTTTTTTTTCACTAAATGAGTATACCACTTTAATGTGGTACCCTAATAACATTACAAGCTAGCCAAGTAGGCTAATGAGCAATTTTGCTTTACCTAATTTGTATATAAATAAATATTACTAAGAATGTGTCCATCGGCACTTTTCTTTTAGTCTCTGCTTAAGGCGACACTTTGTTCTTGCATTCATTAAAAGTAGCACTACTACTAAAAATAACATACAACTTATAAGCATAGTTTATAAATAGAGTAAAAGTCACGTAGTTATGACGATCTACACAAGTACATAATCTTGAAACCAAACAATTATGAGTATAACATTTTTCCTTTCTCGGTGGGGATCGAACCCACGACCTATGGCGCAGAAGGCAGAGCTATAGTTGCTAGCTTAGTCCTGTATCTTGGTATCCCTAGATACAGAATCAAGATACAGGTTCTAGTAGGTGCCTGTTTCAACCAAAAAACGTTGGCAAATAATAGTTCTCTAATAGTGACCACGAACCTAAAGATGATAAAATATGATAGGTACCTTGACTTTGAAACATGAGAGCCAATTGACCAAAGACGTAAAGATCGCGGGAAGTTGGTAAATGGACAGGGTCCAGAATCGTTCTTCCTGGAAATGTTTAAGGGAGGTCTAAGGTTTATGGGGGTTCTGTAGGCCAATGATGAAGTAGCACCCTCTTGACATTATTTTATGGACGGCAGAGGTTTGCCAAAGGTACGTCCAAATATAAATTAAATAAATATAAATAAATAATGCGGACAATCCACATAACACTATCTAGCCCCAAACTAAGCAGAGCTTGTACTATGGGAACCAGATAGCTGATATATAGCTTTTGTACATATGATACATTCAAAATGAATTAGACACAAACAATAACACCCAACTTTGCAGACGACATTTCATACGAATAACATAAGTTGGGATCTGTTACTAACTTTGACTCGTAGCGGTCACTAATTTGAGACTGTAATGTACTAGATTTATATTTTAGCTCTTCTCTCTGTAGGCCTATCACAAGCTCTGTCTGGCTCTGTCTCTAGCTCTGGTTTTGAGTCTAACCGTCACCGTTTGAGAGCACGGCATAGGTTACTTAAATGGGCAGAAAAACGCATTGGTACACGACTGGGTTTGAACCCGACCTTAGGCCACCAGTGCTCTTAAAACTCTAAAAAATGAGAGGCCTTTATGTAACGGTGGATTTATACAGGCTGATCATGTCTTATTGGCCTTTCTTTGGCAACATGCATTTACTACAGTGTCTAAGTACCTACATAATAAGTTGAATGGGGGGGAAATATTATGACATATTCTGTGTTCTCTGGTGGCAACAAAGGTGAAAACCAAAGGGAGGACGGACGATCAATGAACGATGACATTGTAAAAGTCACCTGCAGAGCTACCACGAGCTCCATATGGTTATGGCTATGGCTGTCAAATTGTGTATAGATAGGCTGACCCACACATTCATTTTCTTCTTGGGTTTGAATGTGTTGACACAATTTTGCAGCCATAACCATATGAAGCTCATGGTAGGCCAGCAGAAGTTGGTGGATTAAAAAGGTTCTAAATAGTTTTGTCCTCTTACAATCAATTCATCAGAGGTAATCAATTAATTCGGAAGTAATTGAAAATAGAAGCGTGAAGCACTATTATGTACAGA
This sequence comes from Thera obeliscata, assembly GCA_947578465.1. NCBI lineage: Eukaryota > Metazoa > Arthropoda > Insecta > Lepidoptera > Geometridae > Thera > Thera obeliscata. The sequence goes on from OX387916.1 coordinate 915,875, forward strand.
AATACCCATATTAAAATACTAACAAACTCCCTCATCAATGGTCATTGAGTGAGTAAGGGGTTCAGACAAGATGATTTTGCGAAAGATAAATTGTCTAGACTCTAAGGCCATCTTGGCTTGTTATTAAGGCTTATGGCTACCTTTATTTTTGGGGAGCTATTTTTACACCTTATATTGTTTCAGGTGACGGTCGTATCTTTATGAAAACGAGGCCTCCGTCGTTGAGCTATTCCGAAAGGTCTAGGTCAGCGCTGTTAGGGTAGTAAGCTCAGACAGCGTGCCCTAATTTTATTATTCAGTTCGTAAATAGCCAAATGTGTTTCTTTGTTTGGTTCTAGTAGTATAGAGCTCTTTGTGAAGAGCTCGTCCGGGTGCGTACTACCACCATGCCTATTTCTGCCGTGAAGCAGCATTGCTGTGTGTCGGTTTGAAGGGTGTGGGTGCCGGTGAAATTACTGGCACGTGAGGCTGAATATCTGTATGCCTCCAGTTGATGGACGCAGAGCAGTGCATATAGGGGACGTTCCTGACGTGCGTGACCTATGAGGCATTACTTTGTTATAGGCGATGGTTACCACTTAACATCAGGTGGGCCATATGCTTGTTCCATCAGCTAGTTACATAAAAAAAGAGGCCGTGTTGTGGACTACTCATTTTTAGTTTTAACTTTTTAACTAAAAAAGTTTTTCGTACTTGCTGTCAGAATTAGCAAGTTGAGGTGGAATTGGACAGGCTGTTTATTCTCCAGAGGTGGTTGGTTATAGAACCGAATTTCGCTGTTCATTGTGAGCTTAAACGAACTTGCTTTATCCTCGACATACAATATTTTTAAGTCTATTTAAAATCACTCCACAAATTTGAAGTAGGTACTTAAGTACTTACCTAGCTAGTTCACAGGAGTACATTTTTATAACGCCTGCTGAATTTGGAGTGCAACCGCGAAATCTACTTACTAAACCGCTCACCCGTTTTGTTCAGGCGCTCTTATTTTTATTTTGTAGCAGCTAAAATGAATTACCTACTTGATATGCAATTAAAATGTAAAAGTTATTTTCTAGCCGTAAATTGCATAGTTGGAATTAGTTTTGTGATGACTCACATAAAACTTGGTTGAATATTATTATTTTCTCTACTAACTAGCGTGTCAGTGGTAAGGGTTAAGGTGGACCTTAAGCGTAGAACTTCATCACACACACATCACAAAAAAAATGCCGATAATGGCTGCTAATACTGAACACATCCACGAAAAAAAAAATTTAGTCATAAAAAAATATTTTTAATTAACCACAATTTTTAGTCAAATACCTACTGAGAAATGATCAACAAGCTAAAATCATTTCATTCATAAACGCTAAATACCAAGCGGAACTGAACAGCGTAATTTTTTTTCCCTCTAGTACTACGTACGTAACTAATATGTTCATTATTTTATGCAGGATTTTTGAAAATTTTAACATTTAATAAATTTGACATTTTATCGAAACTAAAAATTCTGATTGCACATTCATAATGTTCTACCTCTACTACATTAACCTATTTTTTTTTTTGGTAGTTACAAAATAGTGGTGTATATTCATGGTTGAAGTCATCTCTTGTGCAGGCAGGCATAGGAGACTACTCCAAACGTGGTCAATGGCCACGGTTGATCGCTTCATAGATGAAGATGATACTGTAGAAATTAATCATTCTTATGTCTGAAATACACCCATATTTTATAACTACCTACTTATATTGATTAATTTTGGCGTTACGCAATAATAATAATTTTTTGAAATTGCGTAACGCCAAAATTAATCGTATTTTGATACGAATTTCCATCAAGTTCCATTCATTCACGACCACGAGGTTTGAATTTGACAAGCCAAAAGCCACAAGCCAGACAGAGCTTGTGGTAGGCCTAATGAATAGTAACATAATCACTACATTTTACGGCAAAGATGCCAGCAGCTCGCAGTGCTAGTTCAAAGTATTTTATTTTCTTATTTGCATATAAAAGACTTCAACGCGCTTATTTTTCAGTGCGGTTTTGGGTTCGCATGCGTCGCTCAGAGAAGCGTCGATTTCGAGATGGTTCCTATCTTGGAAGAATCAAATCAAAAATGTCTTTATACATTTATATCACAAGAATCACTTTGAAATGTCGAGTCTAGGTGCCAGCGCCACGCGTCCAAGCCTAAAAAAAAGGCAACAAACAAACAAAGAAAAGGGACCAATATGGATAGATTCTCTATTTGGCTAAGTCTCTGGCTCTGGTTTTCAGTCTGTGTGAGTGAGTGCTAGCCGGTGCATTATACTGTGAGACGTTTTGGCGTAGGATTTATTTAATCAACTCACACAGACTTAAAACCAGAACCAGAGACAGAGCCAGATAGAGCTCATGATAGGCCTACAACAGGTTTAATGTATAGTTAAACTATAAAACAAGCATAAACTTCCACGAGTTGCTGGTCATGAGTCACAGGGTTGAAATACATACAAATAGCTATCATTATAATATCAGATAAACATTTGAATACGTGTTCATAACATTATCGTAGTCATATACCTTAGACAATAATTGTCTAAGTCATATACCCGTGTCAAGACCTGCGCACACCTACGTGGCTAGCGATGGCGATCAATGAAACGCTGTCAAATATATATTTTATTATTGTATTCTAAGAATGTATATATTTACATAAACAGTATGTATTCAAGTGTTATATCAGCTATCTTATTCCCATAGAAACAAAGAAAGAAAAAAAATATTTTTATTGACCATAAAAAAGTTACAAATACCATGCCTATTTGTATCTTTTCTATGGTCAATAAAAATATTTTCTTTCTAATAAGTACTTATACAAAATTTCACATGGTTAATTAGGTCCCTGGCTCAGTATTTGTCGCACCGTGTAGGTCACATGACGTCACACGTAGGCCACATGACGTCACACTACACAGTGCAACCCTGGTATTCTGCCAAGGCCTAGAGCGGGCCTAGTACAGGCCCATAGTACATGCTCTGCTTAGTTTGGGGCTGGCTAGTGTTGCGTGAATTGTCCTCAATATTTATTTATTAATATCGCTGTCAAATTTGACAGCGTTTCACTGATCACCATCGCTAGCGACCTAAGTGTGCGCAGGCCTTTAAATTGTTTATATGGAAAACCCAGTGACGGTGACATTAGCACGTACCATTTGGAAAGATTTAAAAATGGATAGGCTATATTCGTAACTCAATATAGGTGGTTTGACGTCAATAGGCTCCAACTTATATAAACAACAATTACTTTTGTATCAAACATTAATACTTGTAGGTACCTACTTAGACCAATTTTATTAAGTTCTGTGAACATCTAATGACCTGCACATGGCAATGGCGATCAGCTGAAAAGCTGTCAAATATCGCTGTCATGTTTGACAGCGTTTCAACTGATCGCCATTGCCATTGCCTAGATGTGCGCAGGCATTATTCTGCGGTGGCAATCAGAGAATATTTTTTTTTTTTTTTTTTTTTAAGTGAAGCTGACAAATATCGTTGTCATATTTGTGTAAATCATCAAAAACTCTAGCTAAGTATAAAATAAAATAATGATAATCCTATATTTCACTGACCTTAAAAAACTGTATTGTTTAGCTTATTATACTCATCTTACTTACTAAATATACTATGAAAAAGTTTGTTCTAATATGACATCGGTATATAGGTCGAGTTGTCTTTGGACTAAGACCTCATCCAGGGTTTGCCATTTGGTGCGATACAGACCTGCCAGTCTAAGATGTATCTTAAAATCCTTTCACCACACTTAGTTCGAAAGAACCAGTGACACAATAAGAAGAAGAATAAGATGTAAAGTGTCCCGTAAATAGAGGCAAATTGAAAAATATTTTTATATTTGTATTGTTTATATTTTTACCTAGAACATAAACTAATCAAAAAATGTATCACCGCAACCAAGTCTAAATCATTTCGGAGAATCTAATTTTCCTTATTTTGCAAGGCACAACATGCTTCTTTAGTAAGTACCTAGTATTTTTTGTTTGCGTTTGTAGATTATAGTTATATGTTGCCAACCATCATGTATGTTTGGACCTCTATTATAGGTACTTACTAGTTCTTGCTGCTCTTTTAACACAAATTTTTTTTTCAAAAAACCTGTATCGGGAGCAAAAAAAGTTGATGAGAACAAAAGAGGAAAGATGATTTTGAGGATCTTGTACGAAATGGCAGTTTTTTTAGAAATATCATAAAATGAACGAAAGAGAGGAAGAGGAAGACCAAGGATGAGCTACAAAAAAGCGTAGGTCACCGTCATATTGTATAAGGAGGCAAAGGAGGTTGCCCTCAAAACCCCCCGGAGAAAGACAAGCCGGCAAGAGCATTGCTCTTAAATAAGAAGAAGAATCAACATCATGCCTGGAAAAGTCCACTGCTGGACATAGGCTATACATTACCAAGAAGAACGATTCTGAGCCCTCTCCATCAACCAACTTATCACCAGTGGGGCCCACCCATTACGTAATATTCAAATTGCACCCGCCAACATTTACATACCTACGGAAATATTGCAAACCCGTCCAATACTAGTATCTAAGCACTACATAATTTCATATCTCGAGATGCTTTCCAAAAAATCTGTTGTCTGTAAAGTCGGTTTACTGACGATGGTTGAACGTGATAATCACTCAAGTAGGAGAGAGACAGATGTCCAACGCTGCCGAACGCGGAGGCCGTGCGTGCCTCTTTGTCGCTCGTTCCACGCTCTCACTTGCACTTCAAGCCTTAAATAGAACACCTTAGAGCGAGGTAACGCCGCATGAGTCATCTTTTTTCGTGCGTGCAGCCGGCTCCATCGAATTATAAGACGTTGTCACGTCAAAAAATACCATCAATAACAATAAGTCGAAATTATGTGATAATATGACCCCAACATAAAAACGCAAACCATAACTTTGTGTATTACCATTTGCATTATTATTATTGGGGCCCGAATTCCCGATGCATGAGTGTTTCCTCCGAACTTCGATTCCAAGGGATCGAAAGTTCTGATTAATTCTAAATCGACGAAGTTAAGGCTGTACAGTCAGCGTCAAAAGTTAACGAACTTTGGTGCTCAAGTTTGTACTATGTGAAATTCAGTCATGGTTTCAGATTTCAGTTTTCAAACATCCTTGTGTAATACTGCTCTTGTTGTGTGGCTTAATTCCTTATTTATTTTGTTTTTAAAAAATGTTAAGTATGCACTAAAAAACTGCTATTAAGCAGCTCTTAAGCAAGGTTTACTCTTGAGATTGATAATAAATTGTACAAAAAATATGAATACATAAATAGAATACAAATAATAAAAGGTATGGTAGATGCTTACATGCTTCAACTGCCAACTTGATAGATGACTGAGGCATTTTTGGCGTAATTTTTTTACTATATTTTACTTTGCACACCGCAAAGTTTTGCACTAGTTCATCACGGCAACTGTACCCGCATGACAAACAATAAGATAAAATTAATTAATATAACAGACAAAGTTAGAATAGTTCTGTTTGTTCGTACCTTGAACAGTACCTCCTTCAAAACTGGCTCATTGAGGACAATGGTGATTAGTTGTTACTCAGAGAACAACTTGGTAAGTGAAGTTAGCAACTGTTTCTGTACCTACTTCATATTTGTCTAGGGGATCGAGAAGTCCACTAACTCATCATGAATTCTCTGAAATTATTTTGTTTAGGTCATGTGGTCTAGACATATTAGATGGCATCTGTCTATTCGGTAAATTTTGCCAGTGTCAAGTGAGGATATATTTCATAAATAAAATAGTTTTTAGTCTAGTCAGTCAATACAAAAGTAAGCCGTCATTGGCTTTGGAAAATATGGCGCTTTTCTTCAAAACCATCGGAAACATTTTCGTTAAAATCAGGATATCACATACCTATTACATTTTCATTCTAAATCCTCACACTTTGTGCGCGGACCTAAGTGATGTTTGTAAAAATACCACCAAAATTACACACCAGAACTCAAAATAACATCAGAAAAACATATAAAATGAAAAAGCTATGTGACTCCTCAAAATGACAGAAAACTAATCCCTAGTCTAGATTAAGTAAGAGCTGATGTGAAATCAGTATTGCTTATCGGCAATTAAAATATTTGGCACTTGCTTAACACTGTCAAATATTTTAATTATAGATCAGCAAGCCGTGAAACTAATCTAAACCATTCATAAATGAGGGGAATAACTTAAATGGACTAAGGACCCCTTACCGGCTCTTTTTAGCGGCTCGCTAAAAGTATGTCGTCACTGTCACTTTTATATAAAAAAATTGAGATGGCAATAGAATAAGCGGCCTGTTATAATTATGACCATTATGGATGTTAATCCTTAAATCCTTAGGAGGTGCAAGCGCAAACTAAGATACATTTCTTGAAAGTTCGCAAAAAAGGTGGTAAAATTCACGCGAGCAAAATCATTTTGTCGGTAAATATTTTATGTTTTTAAATTCTTTTCTATATTGTAGGTATACAGAAATAAAAACAAAGAGTATGTTGCAATTATTGAATCATAAATTGAAATAAAAATAATTGACAGGTTGTAAATTGCAAAACTAAAATTTTAAATTTTTCAAATAAATCATGTTTTTATACGCTGACACGTTATCAACCAATTTACGATTATTTTTCTTATTTATATTGTTAGTTCATAATATAAAACTTACGTAAACTACTTAGTATAACGATAAATACTACCTACCGAATTACAGCATTCCTCTTTTGCAGAAAAGAAAGAAAACAATTTAGAAATTCCGAAATTCTTATCAGATCGAATAAGAAATTGCACAAATCAGATAAAAATTGATACACCCAAAAACCGGCTGTAAGCAAATCAGATTTAAACGACTTTCAGCTCTAACACATTTAATATAAAGTTGTCTTCGCTATTCTTGCAACCATACATCAGTCATCAGGACGAAAATTCCGAGATTCCTTATTCCGAGTGCAATAAGGTTTGAAATAGTGTGCAAGGTTATTAACCCTTTCAAGTTCAGGCCCTTGAACCTAAAGGCACACCCACGGACCGGTTGTGTGCTGATGCGCGTTGTTGATGGCATGTGACCCGCGAACCATGTAGGCAGCCGTGTTCCGGCTTTACAATGCTTTATGGACGAAAGCGAAGGTTGCACGAAGAGGCTAAGCTATTTTTGTAACTTAAACATAAAATAAAGGAAACGAATTCTTTGTTACATTGTACAGTCAGCTGTACTAGGATGTATACACCACTATTTTGTAATTACCAAAAAAAAAGCCGATATTGGCTGCTGATACTGAACACATCCACGAAAATAAAAAATTTTTGAGACATAAAAAATATATTTTTAAATAACCAAAATTTTTAGTCAAATATTGAGAAATGATTCAACAAGCAAGGGGGTATGTAGCGGGGTGAAGAGGGGTGTAATTCGTAATGTAGAGGTTGTACCTCTACTACTACATTACCCTATTTTTTTTTTGGTAGTTACAACATAGTGGTGTATAACTCCTTACTTTCAATGTAGTGTGGCAGGGGTAAGAACTCAAAAAACATGGAATCGTGCGTGACCTACGAGACATTGGTTGCCACTGCCAACAATTTACTGCAACATCAGGTGGGCCAAATGCTTGTTCCATCAGCAAATTATACAAAAACAAACTTCACTTATTTACGTTAATAATTTCATTTATATTTTCACCTGACTGTTGAATGTGAGAATTTAGTAAAATGAAAGAAATAAGTACATTTCATGTAAATGTTTTATCAAGTAGAAACTTCATAAAAGCAGAAAACATTCCAAATAATTTTGTTTTTCAAATGCTTTGAAAAACCATGGATATCTAGAACAAAGCTCGAACATCACTTTTTTGAGGTGCTAGGTATTTCACACCTGACTAAGGTTTATTTTGTACTAGCAAGATTCAAAAGTAAAAGCTTTATTTACTGAAATTTATCTCAGAATTTACCTACTGTGAAAAAGTGAAATATGATTCATAGCTTGCAACTTGCCCCGGCTTCACACGGGTAGAAAAATTTAAAGGCTTTACATTTTTCACCACTCATTTTTTAAAAAACATGAGTTTAATAGTTACAAACATAAAAACACAAATCTTTCCTATCTAAAATATAATTTTAAAATGTCGTTGAGTACATTCTGGCTCTCAAGCTGAAAAATTTGTGATGAAGTAATGGTTATGAGTACCTAATATTTTAAGATTTCACTTCTTTCTTTCTCTAACATAAAAACTAAATATATGGATCATTGTCTGAAATATATTTTTTGAACATTAGTATGAAAAAAAATGTGACCCTTTGTTTTAATTAAATCTTTTCAACTTTGGATCGAATGCACAATGTTTCTGTAAAACCAGGTATGAGCACGCTCTCATACTACAATCAGCTGTTTTCAGTTCAACAAAACGCTAGAAAATGCAGGAAATCTGATTCATCGTGAGAAAGATAACAAACTTCAGTTTCAGGCAAATGTCCAGCTAGCGCAAACACCAACGCAAAAACGCTAAGTTATTAAAAAATATTGTTGTAATCTGTAACTTACATAAACTAAAACGAACTGACTTAAGCTATATCACTAGTACCTACAACATTAAAATAATCTTTAATCTTCAAATCTGAGAGGTCTGTCTACTAAGCATAAAATTAATAAATTTAATTCCTTGCTAGTAATATTTTTATTATATTTTATGCTCTCGCCAATTAAAATCAGGGGAAGTCTACAAGTAGCACCGATGCCAGAAAATTTGAGAAGCAACAGGCTGGTGTGGTACGGGCATGTCATGAGGAAGGATGAAAGTCATGTGACTAGGAGAGTGATAAGTATGAATGTCGATAGATAATGTGGATAGAGGTTGGCCAAAGTAAAGATGGATGAACAGTGTGAAAGATGACATGGATAAGAACGAAGTGAATGCAGAGATGACGGATGATTGAGGAGAATAGAAGAGGAAAATATATTGTGCTGACCCCACATGAAGTGGGATAAGGGCAGGAAGAAGATATACTTTTGCCAGATAATCATGATTTTCGTTTGGCGTTTTCGTAATGCGCTATTAGCACTTGTTGAAATGAATGTTTAGAAGAACTCTAGAACGACCTATCAAGGTTGTACGTGATTCGTCACAGAGCTAATGTTTTGTGTAATTAGCGAAGAGTAGACACTTTGTTCGAATTTACAAATTATAATGCCTACAACATGTTCACAATGTTGTCCTAAATAAAAACTATAACTATTACTTTTTTCTGATATTTTAAGCAATAATGTCATGAGTACTTTGATATAGCCCAAAACTAAGCAAAACGGGTACTTACTATTTTTTTTTCTAATAACCAATTTGCATGAACTTAAGACTATATTCAAAGGCCAGCAGCGCATCAGCGTCGCCTCTGATGTTGTAGGTTACGGTGACCTCTTTACACCAGGTGGCCCGTGGGCTCGTCTCACATAAAATAAATCTATAATATAAAATATTCTACGTTTTACATTTTGATTAGGTTTAATGATTCTCAAAAGAAACCGTAGACAAAACACATTTAGTAATTTTGAACTCCGAGCTATGTTCAATCATTCATCTTAAATCTAATTTATTACTTACGTACTTATCTACTTACAATCTTTCAGTTCTTAAATAAAGTAATGTTCTTTCACTTTTCATTTAAGGCTCGAACACACCTAGTTCGCTGGCGGGCGCGGTGGCGAACCGTTCAGTTTCAACATAGGGAATTGTATACATCCGCACACACTGCCGCGTCTTTTGACAGTTGCACGCTGCGATCACTACTAATAAAAACGAAAGTTCCCAGATCGTGACAGACAAAGCATCCCCTATTTAATGTTTTACTACCCCCTACTTAATTTTTCTTAATTTTGTGTATTAAACAATCGTCAAATATTTGATCTACTGATTAGTCATCGGTGAAAACGACCCGTAGAGTCTAAAATTTGGAAAAAGAGAACTATTGAGGATTCGTTCTAATATTATTGAACTCTGGAAATTGTTTTTCCTATTAGTTTTAATAGAAAAAAAATATATTACTTCTAAAAATATTTGTTTAACTACGTTAAAAGCAAAAAAAGATGTTGTGTAAGATAATAATAGGATAGAATCTTATTTGAAAATATTTAAAAAAATAGTAATGCATAATGGGCGGTTATATCGCTGCAAATCAGTATTTTCCAATCAAATTTTGGATGGAGAGAAGCTTAGAATAAGATCAAATATCAATAAAAAATAAAATAAGGGCATTTACATACCTAGAATGAACCGTCATAATCAAAGTAAATCAATAAATACAAAAACAAATACAATCATAAGGCTAAGTATACGGTATTCGATATGAATGTTTAACAGCGTGTAATATTTTGATTGATGGAGAAAAAACAGAACAAGTGAATGTATTTATAATATTTGGGGACTTTTTTATAAGAGATGGCATGCATAAATATAATATCGAAACAAGGAAGTGTATAATCACCACCCGTGGAGACAGTCGATGAAGTCGCGGGCATCAATTAGTTCAGCCACCCATCAGTTTCCCATCTGACATTACGTCCTGACTAGGGCGTGCAAACCCGGTTTTCCGGTTTTGCGAAAAGCCGGACAGCTAAGCAAAATTTATCAATAGTACTTTTTTAAACTTTTGCGATCATAACACACATTAAACTGTTACACGGGTATTTTTACCGCGTTTAGGTAAGCGTAGTGTAGGACGCCCTCCGGCAAGGTGGGGCGAGGATCTGCGAAATGTAGTTGGCAAGCACTGGAGAAGAAGAGAGAGAGACCGGGCTCAGTGGCGCGTCTTGCGAGAGACCTACGTCCAGCAGTGGACTAATATAGGTTGATGATGATGATAATGATGATGATGGGTGTTTACCGCGTATAATTTTCCCCGACGCTTCGGCTATGTTGTAATAACTGTGGTCGTGGGCAGACTGGAGCATTGACATGACATGAGTGCTATCGTCGTTGAGAGGTGGAGGTATAATAACAACCCTCACTTCAGGACGCAATGATAGATAGGCGTATGCCTATACAGTGAGGGAAGTTTTACGTATTCCGATTTTCCTTAGTATCAGAAACATAAATCTTACTGATTGAGCCTCAAAAATATTGTTTTGTTTTTAATCCCCGTGAACAAAAACTACCTAGGTACCCCGGACTAGCGGGTGAATGAATTAAGCTTAGAAAAGATTGCGGCGAACAGTTTCGAACTGCGATGGCGATGGCGATCAGTTTCAAGCGTAGGGTTTTGCATTCATCCCCACACAGCGCCGCGAACTGTCATTGTACGCAGCGAGCTAGTATTAGTGTTAGATACTGTCTTGAAACTGCGCTGAATCTTGTTCCTCAAAAGTCATAACAGTGGCAATATGGAGGCAATGGTGTGGGTGTTGTTTGCACAAGGTTCGCGCGTTCAGTTCACCATCACTTTATTCTTAGCCCTAATATGTCCAGGTAATTGAAACATTACTAAAAAGATGCATTATTTTTATAAATGGATTTTTTTTGTCTAAAAGCATACATAGCTAAAAACCGATAAAACATAATAAAAACAAAAATACTTTGTTTTTCTATTATTGCACTGCGTCTTTTTTTTTAATACATCTATCTGATGGAACAAGCATATGGTCCACCTGATGTTAAGTGGTAACAATAAAAAATAAAAATTAAAAAAGCCCATTCATTCCATAACTACATTAAGTTACATTTCATGCATATTATTACTTATTATTTCGATTATTATTATATCATCATTATTATTTACATTCATACATTATAGTCATTATTTTGTTTAAATTTAATTTTAAACTTTATTTTTAATACATATATTTTGATGTTAGATTTATTTTTTTAGTTTTTTTTTCAGTTTTACTTTTTGTTCATTTGTGTTCTTATTTTACTTTAGCTAGGATCCCACTCGGGTATAGGCCTGTAAGTGGTAACAGTGGTACCTATAGCCTGTAACAAAGCATTGCCTCGTAAGTCACACACGCCAGGAATTTGCCCTACGATGCACTGCCCTGCGTCCATCAGCTTCACGCGTACAGATGTTCAGCCTCAAGTGCCAGTAATTTCACCGGCACCCACACCCTTCAAACAGAAACACAGCAATGCTGCTTCACGGCAGAAACAGGTATGGTGGTAGTACTTCCCTGGATGAGCACTTCACAAAAAGCTCCACTACTACTACTAATCTACTCAACAATAAACTACTCAATAATAAAGTAAGTAATATTAAACTTCACTAGATACTAATTCCTATTTCGTACAATTTTTTAATAGTTGATTTTGTAGGTATCTTAGAATATTGTTTTCTTGTTAAAATTCTACTATATGAAAAAATATTACGTTGACCAAACCTGGAAACGGTTTTTGGCCGGAAGCCGGAGATAATCCGGTTTTTAATACTTTCCTGTTTTGCAAGCGCTATAGTTTTGACGTTTTTTCAAATTGACAATTGATTTCGAGCAATTCAAAGAGTTATCAAATGGAGATTACAATGGAGTAGCAGTATTCAAAGTGAAAGTCAAAGTAAAGTAAAAATGTTTAATTTTATTCATTGTACCTTTAAAATTACATAATATCAATGATCACTTTGAGAAGTCTTAGAGCTAGGTTTATCTTGTCGATAAACCTACAGCTACAGTATATCTATTTATATAATAAGATAGGTGATGAACTGACAGAATAGTATACATTGGTGGTGCACGACCAAATTTTAACCCACGATCTTTATAAAATAAATTAATAATGTAGACAATCCACAAAACACTATCTATTCCCGAGCTTGTCTTAGTATAGGAATCAGACAGTTGATGTATTACAATCAACAATCTCATTCCTATAGTACATACATTTTACTGCACATCATTTTGTTAACACATAGTTAGAATACAATATAACACTCAGACAGAGAACAAACATCTGCATTCACCAAAGAAATATTTGTTCTCGGTGGGAATTGAACCCACGACCTACGGCGCAGAAGGCAGAGCTACTGCCAACTGAGCTGAAGAGTCCAGTCAATCTTTGGATTGGATTGCTCGCTACCCTCTAAACTAGACTACCCGTGCTCTAATTCAATAGTATAAGGCCGGGTGTTTAATAGGTAGGTACTTAAGTAAGTACATCAGAAAACGTTTGATAGAAAAATTCTAATGAACCAAGGATACTGTTCAGTCTGTCAACTTTCTTACCATTTAGGTCTAGCACAAAATGTGTTCGGCGAGAATCTTGTGCGGATTAGAAATTTATTGAATTGTTGTATTCGACGTTTTCTGATCTATCTAATCTATATCACGCCCGACCTTATGCTATTTATTTTCGACTAGATTTAGACATAGACTGCGGCGAAGAAAATAAAAAAAGCAGCCAAGTGCGAGTCGGACTCGCCCATGAAGGGTTCCGTAGCATCAATTAACATAATATAAAGGTTTTTGTAGTTCGTCGAAAGGTAAATTGCGGTTTACGATTTATGACGTATAAAAAAAAAACTACTGAGTAGATCTCGTTCAAACCAAATATCGTTGGAAGTTTGCATAGTAATGTACAACATATATTTTTTTTGGATTTATCATTCTCTTATTTTAGAAGTTAGAGGGGGGGGGACCAACTTTTTTCCACTTTGGAAGTGTCTCTCGCGCAAACTATTCAGTTTAGAAAAAAACTATATTAGAAACCTCAACATCATTTTTGAAGACCTATCCATAGATACCCCACACGTATGGGTTCGATGAAAAAAAAAATTTTGAGTTTCAGTTTCAAGTATGGGGACCCCCAAAATTTATAGTTTTAGAAAAAAACGATATTAGAAACCTCAACATAACTTTTAAAGACCTATTCATAGATACCCCACACGTATGGGTTCGATGAAAAAAACATTTTTGAGTTTCAGTTTCAAGTATGGGGACCCCCAAAATTTTTTCTATTTTTGTGTAAAAACCTAAATGCGGTTCACAGAATACATCTACTCACCAAGTTTCATTAGTCTAGCTCTTATGGTTTCGGAGAAAAATGGCTGTGACTCGGCCGGACAGACAGACAGACAGACAGACAGACAGACAGACAGACATGATGAATCTATAAGGGTTCCGTTTTTGCCATTTGGCTACGGAACCCTAAAAAGGAAAGGTTATGATTTTCACCGCTATGTACCTATGCTATGTATGTTAACATGTCTGTTCCACGCATTTTATTTAATCTTGGGTGTGAGATGTTTGAGGATCGCTGGATGAAAACTATTTCTGAATGCTTGGGATTCTGCGAGCGTGATGTATAACTGCGTGTGATTTTCTACTTTATTTTTGTTTTTAATTTCCTGACATTTTATTTTATATTTTTCATTACTCATATTCAGAAAGAAGGTCTGAAGTTGCCTGAGGAGTGGGTTGAAAATAATACTTTTCAGTCCTAGATAGAATCGCTTTCAACTGACAGCTGTCATATAATTAAAATAAACTAGTTCTATTTTTATATTTATTTGATATAGGGGAACAGATGAGCAATCATAAAATACTTATACACACACATAGTGGTCAATATCATAACATTCCTGTTTGCATCAGCATGTTGGGTAAAAGCAATACCTACGAAGCCGTTTGACTTTGTCAAAAACAATGCTGCTGCTCTATGGGTTTAACAAGTTTTATATTTCCTACTTCTTTGGTCGTGGCGGCGGCGTAGCCACGCCCACCTCTTGTGTCAAAGTTTGGTAAAGTGATATGGTCGAAGACAGAAGGAGTCATTATTATCTACGTTTTGTGCAGCTCAGTGTAGCTCACACCAAAATTGAATCAAACCAAAACTTTTTATTTCAGCTCTCACTTAGAAAGCATTGCAGCCTTAACATACTTAATACTATGGTGACAAAAGTTCATTCAAAAGTAATGTGGTGAAAGAATTATAAACGCACCTCAATGAGGCTCTTTTCGTGCACTTGACAATGTTTTACGGTTTATGTAGGTTCTACGACATGCCAGTTATCTCACTATGTATTCCATGTACATAACTAGCCAATCGCCTTAGCTTTGCACAGGCTTAGTGTAGAAAAAAGGAGGGCAAAATGTGCTTTTGTATTTTGCACCCATGCAAAGCCTTAAATTTAAATCTGCAAATTATGAGTTGAAAAACGAGCCTTGTGGTCGGCTGGCAACCGTTGTCAACAACGATATGAAGGCCTGTGTACACCTAGGTCACTGGCAATGGCTATCAATGAAACGATGTCAAATATCGCTTTCAAATTTGACAGCGTTTCACTGATCGCCATGGCCAGCGACATATATAGGTATTTTTTTTGATTGTTGATAGCTAAACGTTTGACTGCCATCAAACCTGATGGAAAGTGAAAATGCAGCCTAAGGTGGAGCACGCTTAGCTATTATTCACTTGTTCACTCTTGACTTGAAAATTCCAAGGTTGTAATGCTTCGAAAATACTGACGACGGTAAAGAGCACATAGGTGTGCGCAGGCCTTGAATTGAAGACGATAGTAGAAGTGGTGAAAAAGTTGGACCGAAGAATTGGAACCCCGCGGCGGCCGTGATGGAGTTAGACCAACTAATTATACGGCTGAGCTTGCTGTGGGGTTTGGAGCCTTACGCCTATCTAATTTTAATGGCATAAAAAATATTCAAATGTACAATTTCATAGGTAAAGACCTAGATTAAGACGAGCTATGGAGCCTGGCGTTGCTCGCCCTGATCAAATTGGAAGTCGTTCTGGAAGAAGCACAAAGAGATATAAGGTTTACGGTATGCATAGCCAATAATAGAAACTATGTTGAAAATTTGCTTCTGCAATAAATACGTAAGGGCCAAAACCGCACATCATAGCATTTTATACTTTAGCATAGCTAGCAGTTTAATTTTAATAAATAACGGCTCAAAACAAACAGTGGCGATAATAGTTTAAACAGACTTTATTTATTCAGTTTATTTGCTGCTTGCTACTTTGGTAGGTAGGTTAGGTATTTCATAGAAAAAAATTAAAGTAGGTAACTATATAAACTGAATGATTCCGAAGTGAAGCCAGAAGGTCTGTAAGCGGCTTAACTTCTGCACTCGCACTTCCACACTTCTACAACAACTACATGATGTTTGAGCCGCTGAGTTGTTTGAGCTGAACAAGCTCAAGGTTGTAAATGAGCCGATTAACTGCAGGTAATTATATCCCATGCCTAGCAGTAGTTAAGTGTTTTGATTGGGCTAAATATCTTTCATATATTGACAGTCTAAATTGCGGCCAGTGCTGCCAGGTCCATTCCAGGGTTTGGCTATTTTTACTAATGTATTTTTTTTTTTTTTTAATTAAGCATTGTAGTCATAAACCTAGACACTTTAAATGCTTCTAGATACTTTGAATAGACACAAGTTGTCCGATAAAATAGGTGCGCATGTCACAGTGCTCAATAAATATCTTTTTTTTTTGAAAACTCAATAGAAATGTATTTTTTTTTAACTTGGCAATTTATATGAACTACAAACTGCGACACGTATTTAAAATCCAAGGTTAATCCAAGATTAGCCTACAAAATAATAGCAGTTAAATGCTTTGAAATCGCGCTAGACCTAGCGCCAAAAGCGCCATTGTGATGGCAATGTACATTTCGGAGACTTCAAATTATTTGGGGGCTAGTTCGCCATCGCTAGCGAACTAGTTCGCTGGCGGTGTGTTCAAGCCTTTAGGGCTGAAAAATCTGAAATTAGATTTAATTAATGCCATTGTTTGTTAAACAGTACGTTAAATGGGCTTAACTCAGTGAGCCCAATAGCACCATAATTTTAATCATGGTTTATTTAAACCGTACCTATTTTATCTACTTTTTTATATGTATATTACAAGCCTCAGTTGGTAGTAACCCTGCCTTTTGTGCCGTAGGCCGTAGGTTCGATTCGCACCGAGAAAAAAAATATTTGTGTGTTCTCTGTTTGGGTGATATATTGTATTCCATATTCCATTATATCAATTTAAAAGCTTTTGTATTATTGCATTGCATACGTCTGACTAAGTGAAGTGGCACCACACTGGAACTTCACTGCTATTATTGTAGACTACTTTTGATTTGTAAAAGGATCATATAAAAAAACGGTAGGAACCGAGCCATAGTTTGTTGCCTGTTCTTCTAGGCTTGGTCGCGTGGAACAGGCACCTAGACTCACCTAGCTTTAAGACGTTTCAAAGTGATTCTTGTATCGTATTGAATAACATTTTATTGAGTTTGAGTTTTGAGTTTGAAAAAAATATATAAGTATAATATATCATCTACCTGGTTCCTATCGTACAAGCTCTGATTACTTTGGGACTAGTACTTTGGGGGATAGTTTTGCGTGGCTTGTCCATAATATTTTATATTTATTTGTTTATTTATTTAAATAAGCACATAACTGTATTGTAAGCCTCAGGCTTGGTATAAACAAGGATTTGGAATAAATTTAAAAAAAAATCAGACATCTATCATATTTTGGGTTATCACTTTGGTAGAAGTGGGGCTTAGTGTCATTGTATTCTACAGTGACTTTGCCAAAAATTTATTATTTGATTGAACTTTGAGCCTTGCTGTGAGTAATGAACTAAATTCCTGAAATTCTCTTCATTACTAAAATTTCAGCTCCTACGTATTTAAACAATTGTGTTTTACTTTATTTGAACTAATATTAAATTGCGAACTTTGTTTATGAAATTAACAAGTCAAATTATATTTCATGTTCACCCCCCGAGCCCTTTCGCAGTAATCAAGTGAGTGTACGACTGTGTTACGATCCCACAAGCACACAGATACTTTTTATAACGCTTTTATTAGCTTCACCTGTATGTATGTTTGTAAGCTTGTAAGCTTGTATGTAAGTTTGTATGTAACCGACCCCTTTGAGCTCGATTTTGTCCTACTTTGAACGATCAGATTTGATTCAAACTTTGCACACCTGTCAAAGGTCGATGACAATGCAATAATATGAAAAAAATAAAAAAAAAAATTTGAAAAAATTAAAAAAAAAGAAAAAACCTACTTGGAACGATCAGATTTGATTCAAACTTTGCGCGCACCTGTCAAAGGTCGATGATAATGCAATAATATGAAAAAAAATGAAAAAAAAAAAAAAAACTAAAAAGTGAAAAATAAATTATAGTTTAAAAAACTTAAAAAAAAAAAACGCTTTTATAACTAATTGAACTAAAAAGTTAATAATAAAACTGGGTGCTTTTTATAATAACTTCAGATATAATAGACTATTGATAAAATATTTACAACAATCAAAATCAAGCCCCCCACGCTTTTTTGTACAATAATATAAATTTTTCAATTGATTATAACAGTCTTATTTTTAACTTTTTAGTTCAATTAGTTATAAAAGCGTTTTTTTTAGTTTTTTAAACTATAATTCATTTTAAACTTATGTTCTAGTATGCACATTGTCTCAATGTTTGCATTGCTTATTTCAAAATAAGCCTTTTCTTCAAATATACTTGTATAGCTTGTCATATCTGTAACTAGCTAGTCTCTGTATGCCGTCACCGCGTCCAGCGATGCGCTGACGCGCCCCTGCCCCCGCCGCCGGTATATAGCCTCCGCCGCCCGCGCCCGCTTCAGTTCTTATTGCATCACAGCACAGTGCACACGCAAACATGCTCTCAACGCGTTGCTTGGCGATCTTCGCCCTTATTGCCGCAGCCGTAGCGCTGCCGGCTTCCGAGAAACCGATACCGAGCCCCATCACAAGCATCACGAATGATGATTTCGTGCCCATCATGCCCGCTCCGTGGTTCAGCGTGCCCTACTTCGGAGACATCACGAAGATCTTTGCGCCGCTCTGGAAGCTCTTCCCGAGCTTCGAGGAACTGGGTCCGCAGATACTCACCAAATCTAACAAGATGCAAGTGATCGTGCCAGTCAAGGAGTACAAGAAGGACGATCTGAAGGTGAAGGTGAAGGGAGATTTCATCTTCGTGCAAGGCACGCACGAGGCGAAGGAGGCTGGCCACGATCTGTTCGCGAGCCAGTTCTTCCACACGTACTCGCTCCCAGCCAACTCGAGCGCAGCGGACGTGAGCGCTGAGCTGACCAGTGATGGGTATCTAATCGTCAATGCTCCATTAAACAGTAACACCAAATCGATAGAAATTGACCGAGAAGTGCCCATTGTGGAAACTGGAGTGCCTTACAACCCGGAGGAACTCTCAGCGGCTACCGAGGCTCCTGAGACGCCTGAGATTCCTGAGACACCTGAAATTATTGAAACACCTGAGAACCCTGACACCCAGGAAAAACTGCCTGAGATACCAGAAAAGCAACCTGAACTACCAGAAAAACAACCTGAACTACTAGAAAAACAACCCGAGATTCTAGAACAACCTGAGACCCCTGAACAAGAGCCTGAGACACCAGAAAAACAACCTGAGACACTAGAAAAAGAACCTGAGGTACCAGAAGAACAGCCTGAAGCTCCAAAATCTCAGCCTGAAACACCAGCTGTTACTTCCGTCAGTACATCAGAACCCGAAATCGTGTCCGAGGAAGAGCGAAAAGAGCCGACCACCCCACAGACCGACCGAGAGGAGGTTACGGAAAACGATAATGTGATCCCCCACGGCAACGAAATAAACGAAGTTACGCCCTAAAGTGATATAGTCATAAGTATTAAATTATCTCAGTATTGTAATAAATATTTTTTTATCAAACGTCAGTGTTTTGTATGCGCTTAGCGTGACTTGCTATGGCGTGCCATGAATACAAATGTGTTCAAAGCAAACCATGAACAATGGACTCTACCAATTTGGTCACTCAAATGCGTAGTGTTGAAATAGGTACATAGTACATACAGAAGTTAGTGTTCTATACGAACTAGAACGAATTTTCAGCCAATGTTATGATTAGTGAGTTGCATAAAAGTTTTAATAAAACGACGAAATCAAGAAACATGTTTCTTAAATCAATCATTTCACATTATTTCACAAAAACATTGGTATGCGAATAAAAGATGAACTGGTTAGTAATGTAACTAGCTTGGCCAATGGCCATGTGATCGAGTTTCTAGGTAATCTAGTAGGAGTCCAATAAGGATGTCTGAATTATGTCACTTCAACATAAATTAGCAGTTTATTCTTGTCTACTATAGAGGTATAAACAGTGCACGTAACTCAAACTAGTTTTCTGTTTGTCAGCTTATTCAAAATATATAACAATCATGGTTTTTGACACGATTATTTTAGATAGATAGATAGATAGATAACTTTTTTATTTGGCTCAAAGAACACAACTTATAAAGAAAATGAGACCACAGAATGAGAAGAACATTGAGTAAAGGTACGGCTACACAAGAAATCATAAGAAAAATAAAACATAGAACGCATACAGAAACACATAGAAAGAAATAAGTAGACACATAATCTTAGTTCTATTGCTGAAAAGGGTGCCGACAGTATCCAATTAGGTACCTATATAAAGTATATGTTTTTGAGCCAAAATGGTCCTCACTCAGCTTAAATGCTACTTCGCCTCCAAAAAGGGGACGAGGCAGCGCTGGTTTTCAGTGAGTTTGAAACAACTTCCGTTGTTTCATAAAAATAGTGTTCAAAATATACAGATGGATCGATAAAAAAAAATTGTGCCATCAAAAAATGATGTAAATCGCAAAAATATCAAAACAATTTAAATTTTCGCACAAAAACAAAACATAGGTAGGTACTTTTCTATCGTATCATGTGAATTTAATGTTAAAAGGAAGTCTCTATAAGTAAAACTTTGCGTATTTTAAACTTTATGTATTGTAGAAAAACAGAAAGGGTCATCTGAAAGGTTACTGCATAAACATTACGAGACCTTCCTCGATCATAATGACATCGGTCCATTGGGTAGATCAGGTCATCCTACACTTCACTGAGATTACTGGCACGTGAGACTGAACATCTGTATTCCTCAAATTGATGGACGCAGGGCAGTGCATCGTAGGGCACGTTTCTGCCGTGCGTGACGAGTCAATGCTTTGTTATAGGCGATGGTTACCACTTAACATCAGGTGAGCCATATGCATGTTCCATCAGCTAGAAAATTTTTTTTGCAGTTCATGGTCGTTATTCGAAAACCTTATTCCCAAGAGAGTAGAAGAAGATCTCTTTGCTATAGACAAAATAAACGAAGTCGCGGTTTTTTCCATACCTACCGGATTGTCATTAACATTTCAAGGCGATCTGCACAAAAACTCGACGGATCGTTAAATAATAGAGACGTTCATACATTTTAACTAAGTTTTAGATGAATTGGTAAATTGGGATGCTACGGTGATCTATTGTTCGCGCAAACAAAAGGAATCTTGGAATTTTTGATTTTCGAGTCATGTAGTAAGTCTCGCTTGGTACAGTCCAAATCAAAAGTCAAGGACTGTTTAAGAATTTTGAATATTTACAAAACAATTTGTAATAATATTTTTAAAGTAACGGCACCACATCTGTCTTTTATTCTTGTAAAAAAATTGAATGACGTCATAGGAATAATACGCCTATCAGTATACGACGGTGACTTCAGCGAACTGCATATTATGATGATGATGATAACATTTTAATTTAAAGCTGTAAATTACCGTAAATAATTAAAGTGTGAAGTTGAAATAACATAGAAGGACCGAAAAACTTTCAGAAGCTATGCTTTTTTATTGCATTTACATAGAAACATTTTTACAAAATGTACAAAATTCACACGAAATGGCTTGCGATTTGAAGACCGCTAAAATTTTTTTTTAAATTATCTTCCTAATATGAAAAATCATAATAATATATTATAAGACCCTTCTTACTTCTTAGACGGAAGGGCAATAATATATTATATTATTGCCCTTCCGTCCACCTCTACTGGTGTCCAAGTCGGCAGCTAATTTGCATCGCGCTAATTCAAAATGTATGTATGAAAAGTATCGATTAGACGGTTTAGAACTTTAGACCTTGCAAGTTCATTATTAACTTAGATATTGACTATAACGTTACTATTAACCTCGTATTTCTAGTACTTTGGTGTTTCTACTATTGGTACAAAATACTTCACATCATTGCTTCATTTACGGCCAATGAGGAAACACAAACCATATTTGCATATTTAACACATTGCTTTGGATTAAGACATCAAATCAAACATTCTTGGCTTCCAATATTACTCACGCACTAGTGCTCTCATTCGGTGAAAGAAAACATCGTGAGGAAACCAGCTAGTCGCAGACCCTAAAAATGTTAGAAAATATTTTATCATTGGTACCAGATTTATTGTAATCTCTAAGCGAATACCGCGTACTGTAGGCCTACCATGAGCTCGGTCTGGCTCAGTGTCTGGTTCTGGTTTTGAGTCTATGTGAGTGCTCACCAGTACATTATACTGTGTGAGAGACGTTTTGACGTAGGATTTATTTAGTCAACACTAACACAGTCTCAAAACCAGAACCAGAGACAGAGACAGACAGAGCTCATGGTAGGCCTACTGTCTGTGTATGAATCTCTATGAATTTGTATTGCAGTAGTCATTTTAAAGGCAAAACTCGTAACTCGTCAAAATAAATAAAGTCAGAATAAGCCTACAGGTATTGAATATTTGCGTAGCGCTGTGTTCAAAGTGTCAAGCTTTTAAGAAGCGCACTTATATTTATTTCACCACACTACTGGCCTACCATAGTATCTCTTACTAGTCTGTGTGGCCTACCATGAGCTTCATATGGCTATGGTTATGGCTGTCAAAATTGTGTCAACAGTGTCAACTTATTCAAACTCAAAAAAAATGAATGTGTAGATCAGTCAATCTATACACAATTTGACAGCCATAGCCATAACCATATGGAGCTCGTGGTAGCTCTGCTGGTCTGAAGGAACCAGTTACACGACAAGAAGAAGACTGTAGTAATAAATCATTCGAACAGTTTTGCAATAAATTACAATAATTTATATATAACCATTTTGCAAGTCAGAAAGATGTCGAACAGCTCTGATGCAAGTGATGATGTAATTCATAAATGTCAAAAATGCATTCAATCTTCTTATTGCAAACTATATATGTGCTAAATTCAATCTTCTAGGTGTCGTGTAGAACTGGCATCTAGACTCACCTAGCTTTAACACGTTTCAAAAGTCATTCTTGGGATACAACTGAATAAAAAAAATCGGTTGTCTGTAAAGTCGGTTTACTGACGATAGTTGAACGTGACAACGTCATACAGCTGTCCACGCGGACGCATCGCTCACTCAAGTAGGAGAGAGATAGATGTCGAACGCTGCCGAACGCGGCTCTCTTTGTCGCTCGTTCCGCGCTCTCGCTTGCACTTCAAGCCTTAAATGGAACGCCTCAGAGCGAGGTAACGCCGCATGAGTCATTTTTATCGTGCGTGCAGCCAGCTCCATCGAATTATAAGACGTTGTCACGTGATCTTGAAAACATAACATGCCTATTTGTGCGGTGAAGCAGCACCGCTGAGTTTCGGTTTTAAGGGTGTGGGCGCCGGTGAAATTACTGGCACGTGAGGCTGAACATGTATGCCTCAAGTTGGTGGACGTAGGGAAGTGAATTATAGGGCACGTTCTTGACGTGCGTGACTTACGAGGCAATGTTTTCTTATAGGCGATGTTTACCTCTTAACATCAGGTGGGTCATATGCTTGTTCCATCAGCTAGTTGTATAAAAAAAACAAACAGATGGACATATAATTTTGCGTTTGTAAATGATTGTATAATTTGTCATCCATGCCCTTTTCAGAACGTCTGTTGGACGTGTGTTTAACGTGGGTGGGACTGGTTGACATTCACCTAGTCTGGAAGATGATTCGGAGTGATATTTGTGATCTCACTAAAATAACACTACGAGATATGACGTACATTTTCAAGAATTACTTTTTTTTAATTGCATCTCCATGTCTAAATGATTAATTTGGTTTTCACGAAACCTAGTAATCTGCGATGGAGATCAATAAAACGCTGTCAAATATGACATCGACAGCATTCCTCTGATCACCATCGCCATTGCGTAGTTGTTCGCAGGCCTAATATAATAAGTGAACGAATGACATTTCCTCCAAAGGTAATTTTTATGTTATTTATTTTATTTTTTATTAATAACATGGTTTTTTTCTAAAATACTTCCGTCGTATGACGGACAGTTTGTAAAAAACCACTACAAGCCAAGTTACTCGGTATTATGTTTCTGTTGCTTTTTCCCACATTTGCTTTCATAATTTCCTTCGTTTGATCACAACATTGATTGTTTGACTCAACACGGCTGAATATTTTCTGACATATTTCCCTATAAGCTTATAATAATGTAATGTATAACTGTATTGGTTTAGGTAGATAAATGTAATTGCCCGATTTCTAAGGCTTTTTTGATCCAGCTTAGCCTAAAAAAATCGGTCGGTCTGTAAAGTCGGTGTACTGACGATAGTTGAACGTGACAACGTCATACAGCTGTCCACGCGGACGCATCGCTCACTCAAGTAGGAGAGAGACAGATGTCGAACGCTGCCGAACGCGGATGCCGTGCGTGCTTTTGTGTCGCTCATTCCACTCTCGTAGAGAGTATTATATTCCTTGCTCATTCCGCGCTCTCGCTTGCATTCAAGCCTTAAATGGAACGCCTCAGAGCGAGGTAACGCCGCATGAGTCATGTTTTTTCGTGCGTGCAGCCGGCTCCATCGAATTCTATTACGTTGTCACGTCAAAAAATGCCTGGCATTTTCAAATCCACACGTAGTACGTTCTTATTTCTATGCTGTGCTAATAATGTTTAGTTTGAACCGATTGTGATGAAATTTGTTACAGAAGTGGAATAACAAAACGTCCATGTCCAAGCTAATTAGTTAGTCGTCACTATAATCGAAAATGAATAACCAAACATTATTATTTACGAATCAAAGTGAAACAGAGTACAAATAAATGACAAGTTAAAAATAAACATCAATAAAGCCAAAATAAAAGATGACGCAACCTTCAATAAAGACTTCTGAAGAAATGTCTAGGTCATTTTAGGGTACCGCACCCTATGCGTGGCAATGGAGCTATACGTAATTTGGCCATTTGGTTGTATATTGACTGATGTAAACTACTAGGAAACATCACAAAAGTCAACCGTGCGAAGGTTTTCAACGAGGTTTACTGGTGTAGTTTTGGCACCAATTTTAGTAAAATTACTCATACTCATATTATTTATTGTAATTATTATGTTATATATTATGTATGTTCTTAAAGTTTAAAATGGTGAATACATAATAGGCCCTTACGCTTAGCGCATAGCAATATTTGGAGTGGAAGCGAGCCAAGTTTAAAAAAATTGAAATTCGTTATGCAGTAGTTTTTAGATAAAACAGTCTTTAATAACTTTGTGATAGATAGAAATTAAAAAGTTATGACGGTGCTATCATTAGAAACCTCTGCTGAAACAGACATATTTTTTCTGGTAATCACAAAATAGGGTTACATAATTACAATTACAACAGCTATCATGACAAATCACCGAAGAAAAGCAAAGTAAAAAAAAATTTATGGTTTACTGAAAAATTAAATTGTTCTAGTACAAATATATTTTCAAGCAAGTACGGAACCCGTATTGTATAATTCCGACTCGCTGGTCTTTTATGCAAATCAAATATGCATTCACATCTGAATTGGAGTCATCAAAATGTAATATTTACAACAACAACAAAAATTAGTTTATTACCTAAATACTAGTAGTAAAGTAATGGACGCAACTGTTTTGACATTGACATGAGTGTGCAAACTTACGAGCCTCAGGAGGCCTACCACAAGCTCTGTCTGACTCTGGTTTTGAGTCTGTGTGAGTGCTTACCAGTGTATTATACTGTATGTGTGACGTTTCGACGTAGGACTTATTTAGACATCACTCACACAGGCCTAAAACCAGAGCCAGAGACAGAGCTTGGTAGGCCTACTGTTCATACCTACTCATTATTTTCGTACCACTTTACTGTATGTTGGCTTTAGCCATTAGCTGTCAGACAGGAACCGACGCCAAATATTTGGAATTTGACGACATTACTACTACTTACTTGTTAGGCTCTTTATCTACACTTTACCTACATGTTTACCTATAGAATACTGAGAAAATTGATGGATTCATTTGTCTTCAGACGACGAGCTATATAAAATCAATATCAATAGATAGATACATAGATAGATAACTCTTTATTGTTCACCACACAAAAGATACAGTACAGGACATAAAAAATTAACAATTAGGTAAAACAATGGGCGACCTTATCGCTGAGAGCGATCTCTTCCAGGCAACCTTTGCATGGAAAGAAATAACGAATTGAAAGGCGGGGTATCAATGTTCGGTTTGTGTTTCGACCATTTCTAGAAGCTAATAAAATTTAAAAAAATGTGCATCCTGGCATGCCTAATCATATTTTCTTCCAGAACACAGCGCTTTTGTTAGATTATAATATTTTGTCAGAACCATACCCTTGCGCGTGCATTTTCCCTTAGGCATTCTTGCTTAGGATGGGGCTAGATAGTGGACACAATTTAAAAGAAAAATACAAATTAGTCAAATGCAGTTATATTAAATTTTTATCATTGTGGACGAAATTCTATTATTCAAATTACAAAAACTAGACAGTACTTTCAATTCATAATAATGCTAGAGTTTCACATTTAAGGACCCAAGATACAATTTTTTTTTAAGCTTAGGTATTCAAAGAGGTTACGTTGCAGCCTTTTAGGCACATTGCCTGCGGTCAGTGATCTAAACTCTGTTTTCCTCTCTCTCTCTCTCTCTGTATTTTGAATGTGTACATATTCAAAACACAGAGAGAGAGATTGTTCTTTTAAAATGTAATTTTATTTTTACTATTAGTTTTTGTTTAATAATGTACGTTCTGTTGTAAATATTTTCTAATTTTATTATATTTGTATGCAAACATCAAACATCATGTGTTTCATGTTTAGATTTGCTAGACAGAAGTATATAAAAATTACTTGTGTGCGTAATAGCGTTTGAAAGCACCTGCAGGTTTTTCATGTGCAAGTGCTAAGAGCTACCACCAATATTATTAGCAGCATCAGGTTTTTGACTCCATTTTAAGTAGTAGGTATCAAATTTGCTATTATAATTCTCACTTTTGCCTGTTTAGGAAAACCAGCTTATACACCATACATACATAGTACTATATCGAATACCTGATTTGGAATCTTTTTTAAATAGTTTTTTCTATTCCCATTTTTCTCAAATTGGAAAACAAATAAAAATAGTTAGTAGTGGGCTTAAATCCAGTTATACCTACTGGATTTAAGCCAATGAGTTTTTTGTGTCTAAAAATTTATGTGCACTATGCCAGTACTCTCAAACGGTGAAGAAAAACATCGTGAGGAAACCGGCATGTCGTAGAACCTAAAAAAACGATAAAAAGTGTGTCGTGTGCACGAAAGGAGCCTCTTTAAAGCGTACTTAAAATGCTTTCACTATACTAGTTCTAAAGAACCACTAACACGATAAAGAAGAAGTTGGTTTAAAAAAAGTTTTGTAAGTTTGTTGTGTTTTTTCAGCTAGCTCGGAAGTGTAAAAGCTTAATAAATAATAAACTAAACACCTCAATATCATATTTAAATTTACTAATGGTATTTTGTTTTTGTTCAACATAAAAAAGTTGTTTTCTATTTCTTCAACGCCAAACCAGTTTCTTTACCGGAACACTTCTTACGTGCGTAAGTGTACCTGTACCTTGAATAATTTATTCCCAAATTTCATAAAAAAATGTGAGTATATTTTAAAACTCAAAACAAAACTATAAAAATGTCTCAGATTATCGAAAACGACGAGAATTACCGTCGCTAAGTTTTTGTTTCCTCTAACAAAGCACTTCATTAACTCAGCCACTTAACGCCTGCGCACACCTATGTCGCTGGCGATAGCGATCAGTGAAACGCTGTCAAATTTGACAGAGATATTTGACATCGTTTCATTGATCGCCATCGCCAGCGACCTAGTTGTGCGCAGGCCTTTACCAGCATGATTCACTCCGTATTTTCTGGAACAGAGGATGACTCAGATAACAACAGATGCTCATTACGCACAAAGATAAGGTAAAGTATAAAATATACCTAAAACTGTAAATACAACTTTCGTAGCATAGCTTGCTGTATCAGAAGGGTAAGTCCCACTTAATAAAAAAATAATGCGGACAATCCACACTATCTAGCCCTAAACTAAGCAGAGCTTGTACGAAGATTTTATGATAATAATATAATAAATTTAGATACTTTTTTGACGTGACAACGTCTTATAATTCGATGGAGCCGGCTGCACGCACGAAAAAACATGACGTCATACGGCGTTACCTCGCTCTGAGGTGTTCCATTTAAGGCTTGAAGTGCAAGCGAGAGCGCGGAACAAGCGACAAAAAGGCACAATCAGCCTCCGCGTTCGACATCTGTCTCTCTTGCAACCATTCCATCAGTATTTTCTCATGAAGTTGTCAAGTTCAACTATCGTCAGTAAACCGACTTTACAGACAACCGATTTTTTTTGTAAATACATACATCGAATACAATATAACACCCAGGCAGAGAATCTATTGTGACGCCGTGCTGACGTAACTACGTAAGCGTGCAAGGCAGTGAAGTTTTTGGCAAACATCGTCATTGTCACAACGGCCGGGCTGTCAGAGCTACGACTGCAAAGCAGACGTACGCAAGTTCGAGCCCGGTCCAGCTATGAAGATTTTTGTTCGACATTTTAATGTTACCAGAAAATTCTAGTAGCGGCGAGTGCCTTCTTTAAGGAATTCAAATAAAGAACCGAAAGTTCTGGACTAAAACAAGAAATGATGTAAGAAGGAAAAGACGATCGGAATCCAACAGAAGAAAACGAAAAGACTAACGAAATTCAATAAATGACGATCGAAATCCAATAAATGACAATCGAAATTCCGGGTATATAAGGAGCTGCAAGCGCGTCTACGGGCAGTTCAGTGGAAAGTGATCTGAAGAAAGGAACAAGAAGAAAAAGTGGAAAAGTGGAAAAAGTGATCAGTGAAAGTGAAAAGTGAATAGTGAACAGTGAAAAGTGAAGTGAAGTGCAAAGTGGTGAAGTGCTCCCAGTGGACTGTTAGTGTTCGGAGCACAGCGTTGGACCGTGTAACGCATAGTGCGCGGGGACAGTGTTGGACAGTGCTACGCGTTTCGTGCAGTGCTACGCGTTCAGTGCAGTGTTACGTGTTCGTAGTGCGAATAAATCGCTACTTTCGGTGAAATCAGTCGTTTCCTTCCAATCCCTGTACCCACTTCCGTAACATTTGGTGTCAGAAGTGGGATTGGAAGGTAAAATGCCTGTCATGCCGAGGGAAGGCATGAGTACTCGCGCTAAGGCTGCTTCACAGCAAGCAGGTGGCTCCGGCGCCGAGGCTTCTGAGGAAGAAACCCCTGGGCGCCGAGACAACTCCGGTGGGGCAACCTCGGAAAGTTCGTCGATGAGGACCCAGGTTGGGCCAGATCTTGGCGCCTTGTTTGAGCAGCTGCGCGCCATGCAAGCGGATCAGGCTCGCCGGGAGGAGGAACAAGCCCGCCGGCAGGAGGAGCAAGCCCGCCGGCAGGAGGAGCAGCTGCGTGCCATCCAGGAAGAGCAGGCTCGCCGCCAAGAAGAGGATGCCCGCCGGCAGGAGGAACAAGCCCGCCGGCAGGAGGAGCAGCTGCGCGCTATCCAGGCGGAGCAGGCTCGCCGCCAAGAAGAGGATGCCTGCCGGCAGGAGGAACAAGCCCGCCGGCAGGAGGAACAAGCCCGCCGGCAGGAGGAGCAGCTGCGTGCCATCCAGGAGGAGCAGGCTCACCGCCAGGAGAAGCAGCTGCGCGCCATCCAGGAGGAGCAGGCTCGCCGCCAGGAGGAGCAAGGCCACCGGCAAGAGGAACAGATGTGCGCATTGCAGAAAAGTCTTTTGACCGCCATCACCGACAGCATGCGGAGGGTAGAAGCGGTGGAGGAAACTATGCAGCAACATGAGACTCGCCTCTGTTCCATTGAGGAAGGTATCAAAACTGTACAACAACACGGAAACCGCCTCTCCTCCGTCGAGGAAGTTGTCAAGAAGCTCGAAACGAATGGAATCCCGGCCTCCGCGTCCATAGTAGGTGCATCAACTGCAGGCGGAAATTTCAAAGTCCCGCCTTTCGATGGAACCTCCTCCTGGGCGGCCTACAAGCTACAGTTTGAGGCTGTGATGAACCTTAATGGGTGGACCAAGAGTCAGGCTAAAACCGCACTCACTTTGGGACTACGAGACAAGGCCTTGACCGTACTGGAGGCCTTGGGGAGTAATGCTACCTACGAGCAGTTGCTAGAAGCCTTGGAGTCGCGCTATGGGGACTCGCACCTGGAGCATGTTTTCCGCGCTCAACTCCGTGATCGATGCCAACGAGCAAACGAGTCATTGCAACAGTGGTCCCTGGAGGTAGAAAAGTTGGTCCGGAAGGCATACCAAACATCGCCAGCATCGGTCATTGACAGCATGCTTTTGCAGTCATTTGTCGACGGTATTTTCGACGCGGAAGTAAGAGCTACTGTGCGCTTGGGTCACCATGGTCACATCAAGGAAGCCGTCGCGCATGCGCTCGAAGTAGAAGCCGTCCGACGAGACCCGAGGAGTGGACGTCTGAGGGAAATTAATTCTACGGAAGTGGAGCGGGTAAACCAACGCAGAGCTTTCGTCCCTAGATGCTACAACTGTGGGGAACGAGGACATCTAAGAAGCGGCTGCCCGAATCGGATTGCAGAGAGACGAGGGACCGATGCTTGTGTACAAGCGTCGGAGAACCAGGAAAACTAATTCCAGCCAGGGCTGAGGGGTGGGCGCTGGCCGGTAGACATGAAGCCCCGAAAATCAAGATTCATCAGAGCACAGATGGCAACAGCTTAACTGTTAATGGATCAGTAAATGGAATTTCGTGCTCATTGACTTTGGATACTGGAGCGTCACGTACGGTAATTGGGACACAGCTGATAAGAAGAAACGGAAAGATCAACGTTCGGAAGGGAGCTTACCAGCTAACAACGGCTACCGGCCAGCGCATACCAGTATCAGGTGAACAGAAAGTGGCTATCAAGATTGGTGATAAACTTTACTGGCAACAGGCGGTAGTAGCTGACATTGTGGATGACTGCATTATTGGCCTGGACTTCTTGAAGGACCATCGGTGCAAGCTTGACATTCACTCCGGCGTCCTCAAGTGTGGAGAAGACGAAATACCGATGAGAGGCGGTGGTGAAGGCAAGGTGTACTGCATTAAAAACACTAAACTATTGCCAAGATCACAGACGCTAGTTCCAGTAATTTTTCCTGGAAGTAAAAGTTTGAAACAGCGACGGTGGACAATACTAGAAAAAGTGGATAACAATTCATCGTGGCTGCCAGCACGTATGGTCGTCAATTCATCCGCAGACACAGTGGTACCTGTGCTAAATTTGAGCAATGAAGAACAGGTGTTAAGGAAGGGTACCCTAATAGGACAGAGCGAGGAAATCGTGTGGTTGCGGAATTGTCAAGAAACCAAAAAGACGGATGCAAGTTCAATCGACGTCAACGGTATACTGAAAGAATGTAAGCACGATTTGACAACTATTGAATTGCTCAAGGCGAAGAATTTGTTACGTCGGTTCTCCGATATATTTTCGAAGAATGATGGTGATATCGGTAGGACGAGTATGGTACAACATAAAATAAATACTGGGAATGAACAACCTATACGACAACGACCTCGCCGAATTCCTTTTGCCAGAGAAAAGGAGGTGGACGACATGATTCAAGACATGAAAAATAATGAAGTAATTGAACCATCGTCCAGTCCGTGGTGCTCACCAGTGGTTTTGGTAAAGAAGAAGGATGGGTCAACGAGGTTCTGTATTGACTATCGCCGCCTAAACGACGTGACCAAAAAGGACAGTTATCCATTACCAAGGATAGACGACACCTTGAATACTCTCAACGGCATGAAATGGTTTTCTACGCT
The DNA here is from genome assembly GCA_947578465.1 of Thera obeliscata. NCBI lineage: Eukaryota > Metazoa > Arthropoda > Insecta > Lepidoptera > Geometridae > Thera > Thera obeliscata. Next base: position 947,865 of record OX387916.1, read on the forward strand.
GGACCTAAAAAGTGGCTATTGGCAGGTGGAGTTGGATCCTAAGGATAAGGAGAAGACCGCGTTCTCCACAGGAAAGGGCCTTTGGCAGTTCAGAGTGATGCCGTTTGGGCTGTGCAACGCCCCGGCTACTTTCGAGAGGTTAATGGAACGTGTCCTTGCTGGGTTGCTGGGAGAAACCTGCTTGGTGTATCTCGATGACATTATAATAGTGGGGCGAGAATTTGATGACCATTTGAAGAAGCTGGAATCCGTATTCAACAAGTTGAGAAGTGCAAATCTGAAACTAAGCCAGAAGAAGTGCTCATTCTTCAAACGGCAGGTGAACTATTTGGGACACGTTATTTCGGAAAACGGCGTCGAAACGGATCCATCGAAAATTTCGGCGGTTAAAGATTGGCCTGTGCCTGCGGACAAAACACAAGTACGGGCGTTTATGGGACTTTGCTCTTATTACCGTCGTTTTGTCAAGAGTTTTTCGGATATAGCGAAGCCATTGCATAGACTCACAGAAGAAAAACGACCTTTCGTTTGGGACCAACAATGCCAGGTGGCTTTCGAGGAACTAAAGAGCCGGTTATGTGAAACACCAGTACTCGGATATCCGGATCAGTGCAATGAGTTTGTAGTTGACACGGACGCAAGTAATACAGGGATAGGAGGAACACTCTCACAAAGAAAAGAAGATCAAGAAGTTGTGATAGCTTATTACAGTAAATCCCTGTCAAAACCAGAGCGGAATTATTGTGTTACTCGAAGGGAGCTACTTGCAGTTGTCAAAACACTTCAGCATTTTAAGAAGTATTTATTGGGTCGGAAATTTCTAGTCAGAACAGATCATGCAGCCTTGAAGTGGCTACTGCAGTTCAAGAATCCTGAAGGACAAGTTGCGCGATGGATTGAACAACTACAGGAGTACGACTTTGTAGTAGAGCATCGCAGTGGAAAGTCTCATGGGAATGCTGATGCTTTGTCAAGACGGCCGTGTTCTGAAGACTGCAAGCACTGTGTGAAACAGGAAGATAAAGAAAAATCTATGGTCCGAGTTATAAGAACTGATACAGTAAATGATGATTGGAGCAGCGATGCCATGCGTAAACTACAAGAAGAAGATGAAGACCTTAGACCAATACTCAATTGGGTGAGAGATGGATCCGCACGCCCAGGATGGAGTGAAGTTGCTGGAATGAGTGCAGTAACGAAAAGCTATTGGGCACAATGGAATAGCCTGCTTTTACACAATGGTCTTTTATGTCGAAAATGGGAGAGTGCATCAGGACAAGACAATCATCTTCAGACAGTTGTGCCGAAGTCAAAGATTTCTGATATGCTGCGAGCGTATCACGACGGAACATCAGGCGGTCATCTTGGTGTGAAGAGAACTTTGGTGAAAATTCGTCAACGTTATTACTGGTTGCACTGCAAGGAAGATGTTGAAGACTGGTGCAAGAAATGTACGAGTTGTTCCTCTGTCAAAGGACCACAAACAAGAAGCCGGGGAGCGTTGAAGTTATACAACGTGGGTGCTCCTTGGGAACGAATAGCTTTGGATGTGGCCGGGCCGTTTCCAATGACGAATAGTGGAAATCGTTACATTTTGGTAATAATGGATTACTTCACAAAGTGGCCAGAAGCGTTTGCATTACCAAATCAAGAAGCTGTTACTGTGGCTAGCAAACTGGTGAATGAAGTTTTCTGCCGATTTGGACTACCCCTTGAAATCCATAGTGACCAAGGCAGGAATTTCGAGTCGCAAGTCTTTCAGGAAACATGCAAGATTATGGGGATACACAAAACTCGGACTACGCCGTATCATCCGCAATCTGATGGAATGGTGGAGAGGTTCAACCAAACTCTAGAGCGGCATCTGGCAAAAGTTGTTGAAAGCCATCAGAACAATTGGGACGAGTACATTTCTCTGTTCCTTCTGTCGTATAGAACTGCGGTTCATGAGAGTACCTCTACTACACCAGCCCGAGCGAACTTTGGTAGAGAGCTTCGACTTCCAGCGGATCTTCTCGCGGGTTGTCCTCCAGATACGCCTAGCTGTATTTCGGAATACGCGGAAGATTTGAGAAGGAAAATGGAGGAAGTTCACGGGCATATGAGGGAAGAAAATCTGCGTGCTGGTGAGCGAATGAAAACGCGATACGACAGAAGCGTCAACTCCAAGTCCTTTGAAGAAGGTTCTGCTGTTTGGCTTCACAACCCCGTTCGGAGGAAAGGAAAATCTCCAAAACTACAACCGAGTTGGGAAGGCCCTTTTCAAGTAATTACGAGGATCAATGATGTCACATATAGAATTCGGAAAACGCCAAGAAGTCCAGCGAAAGTGGTTCATGTGGACAGGTTGGCACGGTACTACGGCTCTAACGATGCTCGGGACGAGCACGTCTAAGGAGGGGGTAGTGTGACGCCGTGCTGACGTAACTACGTAAGCGTGCAAGGCAGTGAAGTTTTTGGCAAACATCGTCATTGTCACAACGGCCGGGCTGTCAGAGCTACGACTGCAAAGCAGACGTACGCAAGTTCGAGCCCGGTCCAGCTATGAAGATTTTTGTTCGACATTTTAATGTTACCAGAAAATTCTAGTAGCGGCGAGTGCCTTCTTTAAGGAATTCAAATAAAGAACCGAAAGTTCTGGACTAAAACAAGAAATGATGTAAGAAGGAAAAGACGATCGGAATCCAACAGAAGAAAACGAAAAGACTAACGAAATTCAATAAATGACGATCGAAATCCAATAAATGACAATCGAAATTCCGGGTATATAAGGAGCTGCAAGCGCGTCTACGGGCAGTTCAGTGGAAAGTGATCTGAAGAAAGGAACAAGAAGAAAAAGTGGAAAAGTGGAAAAAGTGATCAGTGAAAGTGAAAAGTGAATAGTGAACAGTGAAAAGTGAAGTGAAGTGCAAAGTGGTGAAGTGCTCCCAGTGGACTGTTAGTGTTCGGAGCACAGCGTTGGACCGTGTAACGCATAGTGCGCGGGGACAGTGTTGGACAGTGCTACGCGTTTCGTGCAGTGCTACGCGTTCAGTGCAGTGTTACGTGTTCGTAGTGCGAATAAATCGCTACTTTCGGTGAAATCAGTCGTTTCCTTCCAATCCCTGTACCCACTTCCGTAACACTATATTCACCAATTCACCACACAAATATTTGTTCGCGGTGGGGATCGAATCTACGACTTACGGCGCAGAAGAACTTCATTTACAACATTTAGGTAGTCTACGAAATGTTGTTTTCGTTTCGCCTATTTGTCTCTCTTTTTGTATGGAGAAAAGATGAGTCAGCAAAAATACGTTACGTAGTTAGAGTTGTTGTCTCCTCAATTTTCCATAGAAAAGAGAGAAACACGTGAGTGAGAAACACGTGCTCACACGAAAACAACATATTTGGTAGATTAAATGTTATAGCAAAACTCCGACTTTGGGTACAGTTCTAACCAATCGACGTTCTTCGTTAAATTAAAAAGCTTGGTAGAACAGATTAAACGATAATGTCAAGGTGGTCTTAAAGTTAGGTCTTAAAAGTAATCAAAGTTAAGGTTTAGAGCGTAGTTATACAATCATGTTTATTTTATTTGTATATTCTGTAGTTATGTCAAATATTCGTTAATGTCATAGTAGGCTTTGTCAATTAATACCAGCAACCCGTCCTCGCTAGTTAGGAATAAACTATACTTCAAAAAACTAAAAAAAACGCTTTTATAACTAAAAACTTTAAAGAACTTTTTAGAACTAAAAATTTTAAAATAAAACAGTAATAATCAATTGAAAATTTATATTATTGTACAAAAAGCGTGGGGTGCTTTTTTATAATAACTTCAGATATAATAAACTATTGATAAAATATTTACAACAATCAAAATCAAGCCCCCCACGCTTTTTGTACAATAATATAAATTTTCTATTGATTATTACAGTTTTATTTTAAAATTTTTAGTTCAATTAGTTATAAAAGCGTTTTTTTTATTTTTTTAAACTATAGTTTATTTTTAACTTTTTTTTTTTTTTTCATATTTTTTTTTCATATTATTGCATTGTCATCGACCTTTGACAGGAGTGCAAAGTTTGAATCAAATCTGATCGTTCAAAGTAGGACAAAATCGAGCTCAAAGGGGTCGTTTACATACATACATACATACATACATACATACAGACATACATACATACAGGTGAAGCTAATAAAAGCGTTATAAAAAGGAGGTGAAAAATGTGAAGCCACTGCCTAGTTAAGCCATACCACCGATTGATCAATTATCATCAATCGTCGTTACTAATCACTGCTAGAAACTACTAGAACTTCTACTAGAAACGTCAACATTATAATTATGTGTAGGCCGGTATTTATTTGACTTGTTTACCATTTGTTCCTATACCTACTTTTAATATACCTACTCATAATTATTATGCAAATAGAGCTTCTCATCACACGAGCACACGACCGGTTCTGACTTTTTTTCAATGAATCGCCAATTTTGAGTGACATGTGATTTTCAGATACTTATTTTCTAACGTTTTGCGCACAGCTCAGCGATCTGCGATGGTGATCAGTGAAACGCTGTCAAATATGACAGCGATATTTGACAGCGTGTCATTGATTCAAACTCAAACTCAAAAAAAAATATTCATTTCAATTTCAAGAATCACTTTGAAACGTCTTACTACTTGGTGAGTCTAGGTGGCCAGTTCCACGCAACCAAGCCTATAGAAGAACAGGCAACAAACTACGTTTTGGTTCCTTCCGTTTTTTTGCCAGTTTTCAAACTCAAATGAGATGTCACATCTAGAGATGTGGAGGTCAGTGACCCATGCATTCAACTCTGCAATGCAATAAAGGTGCCCACCGACGCGTGACGGCGTTGCAACGTACGGTATAATGGTTCCAGCTACCACGTGTACTCGTACCCACTTGTTCGTACATGACGTACATGTCTAGAGTACTACCATACATGTGTAGACTAGACTTGTAGAAATAACAAGATCTAATGGTTTAACTGGAATTTTCAAGGATTCACGGATTCAAGGCTCCTCATGCTTACTGCCGTGAAGCAGCATTGATGAATTTCGGTTTGAAGGGTGTGGATGAAATTACTGGCACGTGAGGCTGACCTTCTGTATGCCTTAATTTGAATTAAGACACGTTCCTGACGTGTGTGACCTATGCTTAACCCATCAGCTATAATAGTTCTACAGGGTTATTCATTATTAGCTGCAAATACTCAGGAATTAGGTTCAACAAATAAAACAAAAAATATTTATGAATTGATTTTTTTTAAGTTTTGTTATGAAAATCCCGAGAAAATCGATAAAGGAATCATTGGCGCCTGACCTATTTTGACCAGATTCAATAAGCGTTTATTCAATACGATACAAGAATCACTTTGAAACGTCTAAAGGTCGATTTATATCTACAGACATTGAGCGTGGCAGACACGTGCCGTGGCAGAAAAAATGATATTCTTCCATACAGTAACTATTAACGTATTTATATCTATCGTAACACGGCCGTACAGACACTTACAGACACGTGTGTAGTTACTGTATGGAAGAATATCATTTTGTCTGCCACGGCACGTGTCTGCCACGCTCAATGTCTGTAGATATAAATCGACCTTTAACCTTTGATCCGCGCCCGCGCGCCGTGAGTGACACTCTGCGTTCAGTCACCGCCTGGGTGGGTCATCGTCCTGTTCTCCGTGGCAATCATTATGCAATAGCCGTAAAGAAATTAATAAAAATAAAATTTTGATACAAAAATTTGAAAAATTTTTTGATCAAATTAAAAAAAAATAATTTCATAAATATTTTTTATTCTATTTGTTGAACCATATTCCTGAGTATTTGCAGTTAATAATGAATAACCGTGTTTAAAAAAGTCACCAATGCATGGTGTATTTTAGATGGCCTTAATAACTAAGGCATTATTTTTTTTAGCATTATGCATTTTTTTAACCTTATTAAAATTGTATGCAACACCATCATCATCATCAGCCAGCAGAAGTCTACACATGCCCTCCCCCCTTAATTTTCCTGAAGAACAATTTCAAAGACCACCGTCTTTCCGCGATAGTAACAAAGTCATCGTTCCATCAAGTGAAGGACCGTGAGACGCATCATCTTCCGATTCTTGATCGAATCCAAGAACTTTCATTCCCCAACTTGATACTATTCCAGCAGAAGTAGCCGCTTTAATAATAATAATAATAAAGCCCATTTATTTCCTTACCAACTAAATTTTTACACTTATTAATACGAAATTCTATTATTACATAATAATATTGTTTGTTTTTTTTTTTTTGTTTTTTTGTTGGTTCTTTATTCAAAAAAAACTTTGCCATACAAGCCAGGTGTTTCGCCTTTGTAGTAGAGGATAATCTTATTTGTGTTCCTCGATTTTTTTTTTTTTTTTTTTGTTTTTGTTGTATACTTATAAGCTCCAATAATCGCTCTGTTGATGCCTGTGATCTCACGTTATACATGGGGTCTTGGTTTGTTTTTCGAATAAACTGGGGGGTTTTGGTCATTTTCCTCCGCGGTGACCGGCCGTGTTGGAGGAATTTTTCTTTAATTTCAATTGTTTTTGTTGTCGCTCTAATGTGTCGCCGTCTTGTTCTTCTTCCACTGCAATTTGGTCATTATGTGTCAACTGCGTGCTAGTATTAGCATAACGAGTTGTAGTCCAGTAGGACGATATCGTGTTCTTTTTTTTCACTTGTCTGGGGCCATTTAATTCTTTCGTTTTGTTCATTGATTGTGCTTGTGGAGGAGTCTGTGAGAGAGCTCGTTTGTTATTACGTGATGATTGTGAGTTAGATGCTGAGGGGGTGAGGGGGGGAAGTATTACTAATTTGTCGTACTTAATTAACACCATATTTCCCATTTCTTTTTCGATTTTAGCTTGTTCATAGAGGGCTTTCCTTTTTTCTAAAATTTTCGGGGGGTAATCTTCAGTGATACTGTAGTTAGTATTTTGTAGGTTAGTCCTTTTTTTCAGAATTTCTATTTTTCTTCCTAATGTAGTAAGCGTTAAAATAACAGGCCTTATTTTCTCTCCTTTCATACCCAATCTTCTCAGCGCTTGTATCTCTAATGTAGTGCATTTTACATCCATGTCTTCGTTAAGGATTTCTAACATTGTACGGGCAAGATCGTCATAGCCTCGCTCTACCTCTGGGATCCCGAAAAAAACGATATTTCGCTGCCTTATTGTTCTTTCTAGGACATCTAATCTCCTTTCCTGGCTTTCGTTTTTTTCTTCAAGCTGTTCTATTTTTAACTGCAGATTTCCAACCATTTCATTGATGTTTCTGTTAATGTTGTTAGTTATATTGGTCTCCATGTCCCTCAATGAACCTTTAGTATCATTGATATCAGTTTGAAGTTGTTTGAACATTTGCCTGACTTCTTCCATCTTGGCTGCGTGTGCTGCCACCTTGCGGGAACTACTTGAGGAAAGTTTCTTATGGTTTGTAAACTTTTTAGAGAAAATTTTGAGCGCAAAAAGATTCGAGAGGCCTCGGAGATTCGAACCAGCGCTGACACCTTGTGTATTGATGATATTGGTATGCCTTACAGCTAAGCCAATAGCTTCGATATTGAATTGCACGAAATTAAGTTACGCTTCCGAGTAGTAATGTGATCGTCGCACGATTCAATAGAGTTGGTAGTTAGATGATTATTCTACCCCCATCACAAAAAAAGTCAGAGCTAATAAAATGATAAATTTTATCAAACAATCACTTTTATCTTAAGTAATCTATCTTGAATTCACTTCATCACCAATATTAAGTAAATTCACTCAATTATCCGGGTTGTGTTTGGATTTAAAAAGTTTTTTGGCTTGTTTCACTGGTATTTACGTAAGCACTTAAAACACTTTTTTATGTTCGTTTTCCACCGATTTCACTAGGGATAACGATATCACAGCTTGATTGGGCGTGTATGAACACTAGTAAATGTCTTTCACAATGATTTAGGTACTCTTTGTATTTTTGTTTTTATTTTTTCGTGGAGCTAAGTGTTGCTTGCGCGACAGTAGCCGCTTTAAGCATATTTAATAAATTAATTAAAACTTAGATAAAGCTCCAACGTGTGGCGCTGGCATATTGTTATGTAAAGGAGCACGTGGCAATTAAGATTAGCTAAATGGGACGGCCCATTATGAAGCAGGTGGGGCTATCTTTGAAAACCAAGCCTCTTACAAGAGCCTTTGCACGATGGTCGTTACGCAGATGAGTATGGCTCACCACCTGTAATTATTTTTCACATACATGCTCAGCAGGGCTACCACGAGCTCCATATGGTTATGGCTATGGCTGTCTAGTTGTGTATCGATAGGCTGACCCACACATTCATTTCTTCTTGAGTTTGAATGTTTTGACACTGTTGACACAATTTTGACAGCCATAACCAAAACCATATGAAACTCATGTAGGCCAGCAGTTTGAGCATTACTTTGACAACTTTCTTCGAGATAAATTGAAATTGAAATTGGTCGCGTGGAACTGGCACCTAGGCTCACCTAGCTTTAAGACGTTTCAAAGTGATTCTTGCATCGTATTGAATAAAAAATTATTGACTTTGACTTTGAAATAGCTGTACTGTCCAAATAACATGCGATCAGCGGCCGGACAAAGTTGTATGAAAATCCATTACTGTCGTTTTTAGCGGCCAGTAGGCCTACAATGAGCTCTGTCTGGCTCTGTCTCTGGCTCTCGTTTTGAGTCTGTGTGAGTGCTCACCAGTGCATTATACTGTGTGTGTGACGTTTTGACGTAGGATTCATTTAGTCAACACTCACACAGACTCAAAACCAGAACCAGAGACAGAGACAGGCAGAGCTCATGATAGGCCTACAGATAAATTACATACAACATAGAAAGCATCTAGAAGTATATAAATCCAGAAAACGGGTCTCTAATGAGAAGCAAATTCGAGAGCAAACTCTTGTAGCTTAATTAAATGGAAGAAACGGGTATTTATTGCGATTACCTTTATTATTTCCGGACGTTTCGACCGTGTTACAACAGCCGTGGTCGCGGGCAGACTTAGCTTATTCTCCCTTTCTGCTCATAACTTTATTTCGATGATATTTCATTTTTCGTCGTTCTGGTCTCAACAACTTTTATGAAGGCATTTTCCTCGTCGACTCTACCTAATTCTTCACGCTCACTCTTTCTGTCCTTTCCATTGTCTCCAACACCACATTTCAATCAAAGGGCTCGTATGAACCATATTGACTGGCCTCTCAGCTCAGTTGGTAGTAGCTCTGCCTTCTGCGCCGTAGGTCGTGGGTTCGATCCCCACCGAGAACAAATATTTGTGTGGTGAACACAGGTGTTTGTTCTCTGTTATAATTATGTATTTACAAAAAAAAACGTATTTAAGTATTGTATCAGCCATCTGGTTCCCATCATACAAGCTCTGCTTAGTTTGGGGCTTTATAGTGTTGTGTGAATTGTCCACATTATTTATTTATTTTTATGAGCATTTCTCTAACTTCCTCATAACTCCAGTTTTCAAGGAAATACTTACAGATACACTGACTGTTTACGCCATTGTCTAGTCATGCGCCAGGCATTCCGAACAATGGAACTGCGGACAATGCCCCTTGGATGTAAACCATTCCAGGCGTACTATTTGTTTTTTCTTGGGCATCCTGAATGATTAATCAATTTAGAATACGCCTGCTGGTGACCCCACATTTAATGGCTTCTTAAAAAGTCCGTCACCGACTTCAGTATTATTTTTATTTTTTTATTTATTTATACCTACTTAGTTGCTTTTTAGGGTTCCGTAGCCAAATGGCAAAAACGGAACCCTTATAGATTCGTCATGTCTGTCTGTCTGTCTGTCTGTCTGTCTGTCCGTCCGTATGTCACAGCCATTTTTCTCCGAAACCGTAAAGGTGATATCAGACGGTTCACTCGGATGAATGTTCACTCGAGTGAATGGTTAATTTTTCTTTCATGCCATGTTCACTAATATTTCATTCGGTGTTCACACGTTTCATTTCGCGTGAAAAGTGCTGAATGAAAGGAAAAATGAACAAAAAATGAATCGTCTGATATCACCTTAAGAGCTAGACTGATGAAACTTGGCAAGTAGATGTATTCTGTGAACCGCATTAAGATTTTTACATAAAAATAAAAAAAACTATAAATTTCGGGGGTTCCCATACTTGAAACTGAAACTCAAAAATATTTTTTTCATCGAACCCATACGTGTGGGGTATCTATGAATAGGTCTTCAAAAATGATGTTGAGGTTTCTAATATCGTTTTTTTTCTAAACTGAATAGTTTGCGCGAGAGACACTTCCAAAGTGGAAAAAAGTTGGTCCCCCCCCCTCTAACTTCTAAAGTAAGAGAATGATAATACTAATAAAAATATATGTTGTGCATTATTATGCAAACTTCCAACGATATTTAGTTTGAACGAGATCTAGTCAGTAGTTTTTTTTTATACGTCATAAACCGTAAACTGCAATTTACCTTTCGACGAACTACAAGAACCTTATTATGTTACATCAAGTAACATAATATAAAGGTTCTTGTAGTTCGTCGTGCTACGGAGCCCTTCATGGGCGAGTCCGACTCGCACTTGGCTGCTTTTTTTTCTACTGGTTTTTTCTTAGTTACTTTGAATGCGATACAATTTTCGAAGCCCTGCACTTCAACGTTTAAAAAGTCTGTCTATTTATAGACTTCAATGTTGCAGGAGTCTTTAATAATTTCTTCTTGTAAGCCCTTCCATTCAATACCAGTTACTCATTGTATTATGTATAATATGTACGCACCTTACCTTAGGAAAATCAAATAATTTTTTACCTCTTCATAACAAAACTACCATCCCAAATAACGCGAGGAGCGCTCCCAAGAAAACATGACATGTATATTGAATTTAAACGGTATTGCACGGACGCTTATATCCTTATATTTACTGCTACCTTTACTTACAAGAAAATACGTGGCTTTACTATTTCCACCCCTTTGTAGAGGGTATTGGGGTTGAAAATCGCCTCAGATGTTTAGAAATGTGTCCCCTGTTTGCGACGTTATGGCAAATTTGCAAACTACTTTTCTTGTTTGGGGGTCGAAAGTTGATCCTAAACGTATTCTGTTTTGGAATATAAAACTTGAGTGGGTTAGAAAAATTGGATAAGCGAGAGTAGGTCACGCTCTGAGCCTTCTATACAGGTAAGTAATCTCGTGCCCCAAACAAAAGGTATATTTTGGTTCATTCACAAACGTTCAATTTGGGGTTTATTATTATACCCTAGTGTGTTTGCAAGAGTTTAAATAACAACATTGAAAGGTTCATACACATTTACTTCAAGTTCTTGTTTATTCATAATTTTGAACCAAAAAAACAGATTTAGGGATGATTTTTCAATTTACAAAACAACGCTATTCGTCGAATTAAAAATGTTAGTCCTTGTTTTTGACAAGCCTAAAAAGAAATGGATACTATCTACAAGAAAAACAAGGTTTGGTTGATGGCCATGAGATAAAAAAAATTACGCCTCCTTCAATGCAATGTTTAGCATGGTCTATTTTTTTTTTATACAACAAAGTTGACAAACAAGCATACGGCCCACCTGATGGGAAGCGGTTACCGTAGCCTATGGACGCCTGCAATACCAGAGGCATCATAAGCGCGTTGCCGATCCTTTAAAACTTTTAAAACGCCCTTTTTGAAGAACCCCATGCTATAGTCCTTAGAGAAAACCTCAGCAGGGAGATCATTCCACAGCCTGAGTGTTCGCGGGAGGAAGTTCCTCTGAAACCGAACGGTGCGCGACCACCCAAGCTCTAAGGTGTGAGGATGAACTCTCTGCCTATGGATATGGTTTTATCTGTAGATTGAAAAATTTGCCCGAAAATGGTTACTTTTTCAAGGTCTTAGAATGTATTCTTCACACTGGACTAAAAACAGATTGAATAAGGGTTACATTTTTACTTCTAACGTACGAAACCCCAAAATGTCTTTTCTTTCGGTAGTAGGCGTTGTTTGCTGAACGAATTGCCTTCATAGTTTGTTTGTGTGTTTCCAAGCTCATGTTGGTTGTATGCTTTGGAGCTATGCCACCCTTCTTGTTTGGGCAAGCGCTGGAGAAATATTACTAGTTCATGAGAGAACCATGCAATAACCTTGGATTTGACGTGGGTCATATTTATAATAAACTATACCAGTCATTCAGCTTAGCAGGCCGTTAAGTCTGCTGCCATCTCTATTTTTTGACATTTAAGTGACAGAGACAGAATGAGGGGAAATTTAAATAAATAAATTAAATAAATATTTAGGACATTCCACACACCACTGTCTATAGCCCCAAATTAAGCAGAGCTTGTTTTATGGGAACCAGATAGCTGATATAATACTTATATACATCTATATATATAAATCTTTCATGTCACAATTTGGAACGCGATAAACTCCGAAACTACTGAACGGATTTCGATAAAATTTTGCAACTGCCTATAATATGGGCGGACTTAAAAGATAGGATAGTTTATATTCAATATTCAGGTGTTATTGTAAAATAAGGGGCAAAAGTTTCGAAATCTATGTCTATCCTTTCCTAACTCGTAGGGACTTCTCTATGTCTAGTCTATCCTATTCTATCACTTATGGATTTTTCTGAAAAATCTTGGCTTTGACGAGGAAAGAACGCTCTAGAATGTCTTTTAGGTTCTGGAATGATCAAATTTAATTCGAAGACTGAAATTATTCGGCTAGCATCCGGAATGCATCCAAACGTTAGTAATCCAGAATTATCTAGAATACTCAAATATACCAAGGTACCCATGCAAACGGTTCGATTTTCGTTTCTTGGTTTTCCCGAACTTATTACCTACTTCTTCTAGAAAATCACTCCGCGGTTCGGGAACATTTGGACGGCGCGCTCTTATTATTGTGTAGGAAACGCACAGGGGCCTTATTCTCGGGCCGATCTCGATCATTTTTCAATTTTATCTTAGTGCTTCTTTTCGAAGAGAGAATGGCAGATTTCCTTGAGTAATTCATCAACGACCTCATCGTAGAAGCCTCGACAGCTACGATATACGGAAAACGTAGAAAAAGTGCGGGTTTGTGAAAAGAAGCAATAAAATAAAATTGCAAAATGATCGAGATCGGCCCGAGAATTAGTCCCCAGGGCTGTCACAACACGTCTCGCCGGTTAGCCGCGCCGGGTCGCGCGAAATAATTAATAAATTTTTTCAACGATCAATGACTTCTAAACAACCTGATTCATCACTGACCTTGAGTAACATGGGCTATAAGTATTTAAAAAAAAGTGTTCAAAAAAAAGGTCCACCCGTGCGAAGCCGGGACAGGCAGCTAGTTTTTTTATAAATACATACATAGAATACAATTATAAGACCCAGATAGATAACAAACATCTGCGTTCACCACACAAATTTTTGTTCTCGGTGGGGAACGAACCCACGACCTACGGCGCAGGCAGAGCTGAGCAACTGAGCTGAGAGGCCAGTCAATTGTTCCAAAATGGGCAGATGCCATTAGATGGCATGACAAAACAGATTCTTAATTAGATTAAGAACAAGAAGAAGAATGAGGAGAAAAAGGTTATCGTTCGTGAAAAATGCGACTCAATCAAAATCTTTTTTTTTTATTTACCTGACGTTAATTGGTTGCCTATAACAGTTGCATCTTTCACTATCATTTTGTTTTCGCCCTATAAAAATGTTTTTTTATATTTATTATGTTATAAAAATGTGTTAAAATGTTTCAGTAACTCGGGATCGCGTTACCTAAGGTCATGACTACTGTAACGCCACTAAAAGATTTAGGCCAAAGGTTTTCTAGCTAACAAGATAGAAAACCTCGATTTTTTTTCCCTGATTTTCGGGAAAACATAGGATAACATAGTATCCCTTTGGAGGACTGCTTTTATTAGTTTTAGGAAAACCTTTAAGGCCTGCGCAGGCTTTATTTGGGCCAGCTTGATGCTTTCAATAGTGGAAACTAACTTTTTTGGCGAGAGGAACTGCACCAATATTGCGTCCGCAATGGGTAGACTATTGAAACACAATTATCTTTTTACATAATATTTTTATAATAAATAAAGCTTATTCTAAACAATGCAAGGTAATTTGGTGAGACTGAGATATGAACCAAACCCAACCTCACGACACGACCAAAGTGGTCGCACTAAATTCATCTTCTATCGCCCCAATCACTTTGCATTGCATGTTTGTATTCTAAGCTGATCATGCATTGTGAACACGGCTACGCATCAAACTACACTGTTAAGACCTTGAACGCTATTTGAAGTTATGTGTTGATATTATTTGTTTGCCACACAAACTGCGCGTGAAACTGGCACCTAGACTCACCTAGCTTTAAGACGTTTCAAAGTGATTCTTGTAATTGATAATAAAATAAATAATAAATATTGTGGACAATTCACACAACACTACCCAGCCCCAAACTAAGCAGAGCTTGTAATATGGGAACCGGATAGCTGATATAATACTTAAATACATTTTTTTTTGTAAATACATACTTAGAATACAATATAACACCCAGACAGAGAACAAACATTTATGTTAACCACACAAATATTTGTTCTCGGTGGGGATCGAACCCACGACCTACGGCGCAGAAGGCAGAGCTACTACCAACTGAGCTAGAGGCCAGTCAATTGATAAGACTATTTTGATTGATTGATTGATTGAAAGATGCTGCCAACGCGCCGTCTCTTTTTTACCATTCTTAGTATTGCATGTAGAGTAGTCACGGATATAAGGCGTGTGTAGTTTGATGTGTAGCCCACTGTACAATCATTCGCTACGTGTCAAACGTGAAGTTGTTCAGAGTTGGTTTGTGAGATAATGTTTCCACAAACTTGGTGGACATACTCGCTCCTCCTCGGAAACTACTCGGCATGTTGCAACAAACCGTTCGCTGAACTGAGCCGTGGTACTTTTTTTTCATCGAAGACAGTAAAATTATTGTTTTCAACTATGACGCTAAAACTTAATATTTATGGGAATGGGAATTTTGTTTGACTGTTGGGAATGGGTATGCTCTCACATACCCATTCCCAACAGTCTCATGATTTAAATTATTAACTGGCCTCTAGCTCAGTTGGTAGTAGCTCTGCCTTCTGCGCCGTAGGTCGTGGGTTCGATCCCCACCGAGAACAAATATTTGTGTGGTGAACATAAATGTTTGTTCTCTGTCTGGGTGTTATATTTTGTATTCTAAGTATGTATTTACAAAAAAAAATGTATTCAAGTATTATATCAGCTATCTGGTTCCCATATTACAAGCTCTGCTTAGTTTGGGGCTGGGTAGTGTTGTGTGGGAAAAAAAAAATATTAGAGCAAAATGTGTCTTCCTGAATTTTCCTCCTTATACAGACAGAGAGATTCAAGTCGCTACCATCAAAATAGATATGAATGAACAGGTCTTTGCATCTGTTGTAGATGATTGATATCTAGGGAATGTGTCAGGTGAAACTAGTGATTTTACCAGCCCTACTTGCGGAAAGCTTTAGCGCAGGAAAGACATGGTCAATATGTGCAGAGTTGATTAAGTCATGGGTTTACTCAAGATGTTTCACCTTCACCGTTTGAGAGCACTAGCATTGTGTACATAAAGCCGAACAGAGGAACACGACTTTGAACCCGCGATCTTAGAAACGGAAGGCTTACTACCACAAAAAAATCCATAGGTATACGACTGGATTCGAACCTGCGACCTTAGAATCGCAAGGTACTACCACTAGGCCACCAGTGCACTTCTTCTTCTTATCGTGTCACTGATTCTTTCAAACCAAGCGTGGTGAAAGGATTTTAAGTGCACTAAGTCAGTAGACCTACACCCATTTTTGGTTGCCCAAAAGAAGTGTTAGTATGTAAGTTGTACATAAATGTTTAGATGTAAAATTAGAATTAAGTATCTACCCTTCCTTTGGAAATAAATGGCTTATTTATTTATTTATTTAAGTCAGTAGATAGGAAGGCAGACTTTATACCCGCATGTGATAAATCCCATAGCCCACGGTAACTGCAAAAACATTTCAACAACGATACACCGGCCCCGTATGGAACTATGAATATTCGGAACAAATATACAATGATTTGTAGTGTCCTCGACTGCCGCGTTTTATTGATAAAAATAGCGTAACTGCCGTTCGACCGATAAACCCCTTACAAAGCGTATTTTTTGGCACAACCGTAGTCAAAATTGGAGATATATTTTGTTTGTATCCTGGGGGTCTACTGCACAGAAAGCCAAAGTTCGTTTTGAAGTTTTAAGTTAGACTGCGCGGTATGTTCGCCAATGTCAACTCTACTGCGGGAGTGTTAGTAAGTTGCCGCGCAATGTAAATTAATATTTTAAAGGAATTTTTGTTAATCTTTTCCCCTGGTGTTATATAAGTTTTGAAGTGTTTTTCTACACTATGGATGTTCGAAGTTCAAATTTTCCTCAGTTTATAACTTTTGCAAAACTATTCAAATCTACTTATTTCGGTATTTTTATTCAACAATTGTTATTTACAGTTAGAGGGGTTTTTAACTTGCTCAGATTCATATTTGAGGCACCCTTATGAAAATCTGATATTTTTATGCCTTTTTGTGGCCACTGCAGAACGCTTGGATATGCGCAAGGCTATAATAAAATATGAGTATTTCTGCACACATTTAGAATCTTCCTAAAAATGAAAAGGCCTTGATCGATTGACTGATTATCAATCATCTGCTTAAAACCATAGACTAGAAAATTAAAGACCTTGTAATGTTCAACGAGTTTTTTTAAATTAAACTTTTTGTAATTTACATTGTTTTTGAACTTAGCAGCTTAATATTTGGGTTTTATTAGTAACTTATGAAGGAGACATATAAAAATTGTTTTTTCCTATTATGAGATCGGGCACAAAAACAGCTGCAGAGGCTGGACACTAAAAGTATCTTAATGGAGTACTAGACAAGAGCGCATGTGGTATTTTCTTGGCCTATACGTAGCTTATTTATGTATTTAGTTTTTACTTATTTATTTTGCAACTACCTATATACTACTTAGAGTGGAGACCGCGTTTAGGCAAGCGTTGTGTAGGACGCTCTACTGCAAGGTGGGGTGACGATCGGCGAAATGTTGCTGGCTAGACCTGGGGGAGAAGAGCCGAAGACTAGGGCTCAGTGGTGCGTCTTCGGAAAGACCTACGTCAGCAGTGGATGGACTGATATAAATAAATAAATATTCTGGACATTCGACACAACACTATTTAGCCCCAAATTAAGCAGAGCTTGTACCATGGGAACCAGCTAGCTGATATATATGTATATAATACTTAAATACATTTTTTTTTGTAAATACATACTGTGAATACAATATAACACCCAGACAGAGAACAAACTGAACAAATCTGTGTTCACCACACAAATATTTGTTCTCAGTGGGGATCGAACCCACGACCTACAGCGCAGAAGGCAGAGCTACTACCAACTGAGCTGAGAGGGCAGTCGTTTTTTCTATTATTTGATAATAAAAAAAAACTATAGTGATATAGGTTGATGATGATGGTTACTATAGATATTAATGACCTAATTATTATGTGTTGTTTGTAATAAACTATACTTATAAAAATAAGTCGGGTTTTCCTTCCCGACGCTATAACGCACCAACCGATTTCCACGGTTTTGCATTCGTTGGAAAGGTCTCGGGCTCCGTGAGGTTTATAGCAAAGAAAATTCAGGAAAAATTCAGGACAAACCAACATTTTGAAGCCATCTGGTGGCGAAACGGAGTTCGGAGGGTTTGCTAGTTTGTAATAAAATTATTGAATTATATTGACCGCTACCACTAGGCCACCAGCGCTATAGCGGCGCTCTAACAGCGACAATGATGTAACATCAGAACAGGTTCACTAATATTATGAATGTCCTTGCTGAGAATTGGATCAACATTTACAATAACCGGTTGGTCTTCACAACCAAATGTCAGAGTAACCGATTGGTCATGTTATGTTCAATCAACCGGAAACCTGTCAACAGTCACAATCGATTGTATTTTGTTTGAAATAGCAAGGATTATTTGAATACAACACACGTCCCCGTTACTCATTTATAGCCATACTTATAAACGTTGTTTAAAAGAGATGTTTCATAATGCGCTCTAAGCAAACTTGTATGAAAATTGCTCAAAATAATGAAGATTACCACTAAAATACTAAATTCACAAGTTTATAAACAAGTAGGTACGTTGTAGAGAAATTTTTAATGGTGGTTGATTTTTTGTAGTGGTGAATACCAAAAGGTTTATTTGGCTGATGATGACAAAACGAACGTAACTTTGATTGAAAATAGAACAATACATTCGCAAACTCATCGCTTTGCATTTTTTAGTGCAAACACGCATTCTCCGGTGCATGAGTCCATAGCTTGTTTACTGAGCGATTGTTTCAATTAAAATCCGTGAATCGTATCCACCGCAGTTTGTTGATTTTATTCATTTGGTTCCGCAAGCTCTATGTGAAACCCTTCATCATCATCAGCCTTAATTAATCCACAAATGGAAATAATTATAAGTTTAAAAAACTTGAGAAACCGACTTCATTGTCAAACGGCTAAACCGATTTTAATCAAATTTGTTTGGGACAATCTGGACGTAAGAATAACCAAATAAAAAAAATAATTTTCTAAATCGGTTCATAAATGACGGATGCATGCAGTTACAAACATTAAAAAAATTATGAAAAAAAAATGGCAACACCGATTTTAATAAAATTAAAATGGGACCAATCTGGAAGCAGTACCTTTCAGATAAAAAAATAATTTTTCAAATCGGCTCACAAATGACGAAGTTATGCGGTAACAAACATTAAAAAAAAAAAAAAAAAAAAAAAAAAAAAAAAAAAAAAAAAACATACAACCGAATTGAGAACCTCCTCCTTTTTGATTGGAAGTCGGTTAATAAATACGTTTGTTTTAAAGACTTTGTTTGTCGCCTGGTAAGTGGTGAGACGCTATTTACCATTCAAGCAGTATGTGTTTAAGTACATGTCGCCGTTTAATTAAATAGCGAGGGAGTTAGTTGAATCAACATACACAACGTCCAGCCTAATTCACTAGTTTTTAGTTTTTGTGTTGTCTAGCTGATGGAGCAACTATAATGGCCTACCTGATGTTTAGTGTAACCATCGCTTATAACAAAGCATTGCCTCGTAGGTCACGTCAGGAACGTGCCCTACAATGCACTTCCCTGCGTCCATCAACTTGAGGCATAAATACCTGTATGCCTCAAGTTGATGGAGCCTTACGTACCAGTGGCCTAGAGACTGGCAGTAGACTGGCCTCTAGCTCAGTTGGTAGTAGCTCTGCCTTCTGCGCCGTAGGTCGTGGGTTCGATCCCCACCGAGAACAAATATTTGTGTGGTGAACATAAATGTTTGTTCTCTGTCTGGGTGTTATATTGTATTCTAAGTATGTATTTACAAAAAAAAAAATGTATTCAAGTATTATATCAGCTATCCGGTTCCCATATTACAAGCTCTGCTTAGTTTGGGGCTGGGTAGTGTTGTGTGAATTGTCCAAAATATTTATTTATTTATTTATTTATTATTAGTGATTTCACTGGCACCCACACCCATATACCACACCATACCCTTATCTTTGTGTTTGTCTCATAGATATAAACAAGCAGCTCCATACAATAGTGAAGAGGTGCAGAACCCTACTTACAATAATCGCGGCTGGCGATGTTTGTCCTCGATACAAAAGCGGGGAAACACAGGCCGGCGGATATTGGATTAAATTGACCATCGCCGCTGTTACGGGTAATGTCTACCGCCAGGGACTAATTGTTCATTTTGTTTTTATACGTATCTGTTACTTAGTTAGTGAATACATCTGTCCATTTTCTATGATTATACCTATTTAAATTAAGGTCGCGCAACGAGCTATGGAGAGAGCTATGCTAAGAGTTTCACTGCGTGATAGAATCGGAAATGAGGATATCAGTAGAAAAACCAAGATCACCTTCATAGCTCGTAAAAGTAGTAATTAAAGTGGCAATGGGCAGGTCATTAAGTCATTATACATAGCTCGAAGAACCGACAACTGTTGGGGAATAAAGGTTCTCGAATGGCGACCACGAGCCGGAAGACGAAACGTAGGGCACCGACCCACCAGATGAACCAACGATAATAAAATAAGATCGCGGGAAGTCGGTGGATGAAAAGGGCTCAGAATCGTTCTTCCTGGAAATGTGTGACTTTTCCAAGCTGATGATGATGAGACCTATTTTAATGCATGCGCTTGATATATGCAGATCTCACGGATGCGTGGATATCCTGGGATCCAGTATAATTATAAATTAAGTTGGAATCTTAAATCTTGCCGCACACGATAATAATAACTATATAAATATCCATTATTACTACCAACATAACTGTAACTATGTTTCTGAAGAGGAAAAAACGGAAAACGACTTGCTTCTATGATTGCGTGAGCTTGAAAATCGAGTTCCATTTTACGCGCTTTGTAAAAAATCTCAAAATAAAAGCCAATTTCGAAGACTCCAAAATGTAATAAGATAAGGTGGCTTCACTTTTGACCCTATGTGCTTGCATGCCACCACTTTTTTACTCTCGACTTAATCAGTGGGATTTATTGTTGGTCTGTGGCATCGTAGCTTATCTAAATGGATGAACCGATTTTGATTTAAATCTGCTATAAATGTTCTAACTATTTATAAAACCCTTATACCTATATCAAATGTATAATTGCCAAGTTCTTATCAATTTGCTGACTGACTTCTTCTTCTGCTTATCGTGTCACTGGTTCTTTCACCCTACTATGGTGAAAGGATTTTTCAGTGCGCCTCAGAGGCACTTTCGTGCACTTGACTAAAGCTACTTTCTTTCTTATTTGAACTTTTTAGCCACATGCCAGTTTCCTCAACATGTTTTCTTGCACCGTTTTTGAGTACTGGCATATTGCATTGCACAAGCACATACATTTTTGGACAAAATAATTCATTGGTTTTGAACCAATTACCTCAGGACCGGGATTTGGGGCTGCTACTACTAGGCCACCTTTGCTCTAAGTTAGCTGCGAGGTTGTGTGGCATTTCAGGCTTTTCTAGGTCCTTAAGATGTACAAAAGTTTACGTACATAAATAGATAGATAGATAGAATAGTTATTTGTTATACAAGAGTGCAAAGCTGCTTTTTAACCGCGTGCTCAATTTTGATGACTGAGCAAGCGCAGGATTCTAAAGTTTAACCACGAGCGTAGCGAGTGGTTTAAAAGTTAGAATCCTAAGCGTTGGCGAAGGAATCAAAAGAGCACAAGGTGAAAAATCTTTGCACTCGAGTGCAACACGTAACTTTTCATCCCACCTCAGGAAATGACTAAATGCAAAAAGGAACATGGCGCGACTAAAAGTAACACACCAAGAAGGTTCCGAGTATGAGTTTTTAAAAAGTTTGTATGATAAATTCAGCACCATGCAGGTAGAAGTAAATAGGTTTAATGGTGTTCTGAATTCACAAATACACCAAGAAGGTTACGAGTGCGACTTTTTCACAAAATAAAAAAGGTTGTATGATAAGTTCGGCACCATGGAGGTAGAAGTAAATAGGTTGTGTATTCACAAACTTATTGAACACGATATTCTAAATTCAAATTTACTTTATCCTCTAGAGGATAAAAACGGCTTTTGCAGTCAGATATTGAACAGCAAAAACACACTTTCCGAGCTGGTGGGATGAAAAATACTTTAATGCACGCAACAAGTTATAAAAGTACAGGGACATAAATAGTGTTTCATGTGCATGTAGCCGAAGCCTCATCCCACATCGCAACTAATTTACATAAACCTATTTCGCGCAGTCATTTCACGTTATCGCCCCTCGATACGTATTATTACAAACTCTCTATGAAAAGATTGGGTAAAGACTTCACTACGTACTAGGATTGTATGAGTTGGGAAACGGAGAAGCAAGTTTTTAGGAATGAAATAAAAAATACAGAAAAAGCATTTTCTATCGAAGTGGGTAACAAATTCATCATGTGATTTAATGCCTATGTTGGTCTTAAAATAAATACAAACATGTTAAAAAAACCATACATAAATTGACTCTTTCCCATGAACCCTCATTTTACTTAAACAGAGATCACGGATTTCCACTTGCTACGATCCTGACATACTTCTATCGCTTCATTCACTCTCATAACATTCTTCATACATGCTCGTCGGCTTAGGGTACTCTTGACCTGGCCTTTCTTTAAAACGTCTGCTATCTGATCGAGATATATAAAATTAGCCTGTAGAACCCTTTCTCCGTCGGCACTCGGGTAAATAAATATAACCGGTCTCTTCCTTCGGGCATTTGGGTCAAAATAATAATAAATAACTATTTTCAATTCGACCCTCGCAAATACAACTAAGATATAGCTTAGATTGTGTGTATACCTGGACAGCGATCTGTAGATAAGAATGGGAGTGGGAATCACGAAAGTGAAAACAAATCAACATCATGAGGCTTTTCACATAATAATATTATGTAGCCTATCACAGAGACACAAAGAAACTTGTTAAAACGTTGAATAGGTGAATTTTCAAATTACAGTAAAAATGTACAAATTATTTACAGGGATTTGTTTAGCATCTGTATTTTGCCAATCCAGATATATAAATTGAACATAAAAGACTTTTATTGAAAACCTTTGTATTCGACAGTTTGTCTGTTGTTTTGGGTTAAATTTTATTATAAAAACAATATCGGAAACCTATTTTTACTTATAACGTATTTCAAAATTACAGAGTTTTGTAGCTTTTCATAAAAAAATATTAACAATTTTATTTGATTTATCCTAGTTTATTGATTTAGATTGTTTAATAATGCAAATCGTATTTAATTGAAATAACGACGCACTGATAGAGCTCTGAGACAGCGGGGGGAAGAGGGTATCGCGGTAGACCACGCAGGCGATGGAGTGATGAGCTGGACGCCTTTGAGAGGGACTGGCAACTGGTGGCTCAAGATCATGGAGGGAGACCGGTGGGATTGAGGGGAGGCTTTGTCAAACAATGGGATGACTCGAGCTAATAGTAATAATTGAAATAAATTGCGATACTAATACATTTTAAGCATTAAAATACTGCGAATAAAGGCGGCTACAAAATAGTGGACAAGGAATGCTCAAAAACCTAAAGGCAGACCACCCGCCTGTTGGTCGAACGACGTGGATGGACGACGTGGACGTGGTGAACACAATGTAAAAATAATGTAATAATCAGTAATAATAATCAGTAATAATCAATTTATTTGTATGTTAAGTTTATGTCAGGTATGTATACGTTTACTTAAATAAAAATAAAAATTCAATTCACGTATATAAAAAATAAAACAGATAACCAAAAATACTATCTAAAAATATCTCATTCCGCGTTTGTTTGCGCTGACCCTAGCCTATAATTATGTATTTGCGGTTACACCAATATCAACATTTGGAAGACCTTGAGTCCACCACAACCGCAGCATTATCTCGCTCGGTCGACTGCACAAACAAAGGCATAACGGGTCATTTGGGTGCGATCAGGCTTTGTGCAACGTGCATATTGAATTTTAGCACCAGTTTGGAGGACTAGAAATCAAGAATTTAATCTCACGACTCTCTCTTTGATACGGGAATGTGCCTACCAACTGTGCTTTATACATATGTAAAGAGGGAATCACACAGGCGACTCTCCATACAAACGTAGTCCCCTATTTCCTCCCTGGATATAATTGTTACAGAAAATATCACCTCCAATTCATATTTCATATAAATCATAATTATGAGGGTCATATTTTCTTTATCAATAAGTTTCTGAAAAAAAGGAAAACATACGAGCACGTATATAGCAGATCTGGGTTTTATGAGACAAAATGGTTACTCTAGAGGCATTATCCAGGGAGGAAATAGGGGACTACGTTTGTATGGAGAGTCGCCTGTGTGATTCCCTCATAAGGTGATCAATGGACCAACGATATTCCAAAAATGGTTGCAGAGGGCCCAAAAACATTTTTTTGAAAATGTATAGTTGATGCTGTTGAAAATGTATAGCCCATTGGATTTCTCCAAGCTGATGATGATGTGATCACCTGTGGCTCTATCTACAAGTCTGACGTAATTCATTAATAAATGAAATGTAATCAAATGAAAAGTTTATTGAATAAACACAAACACAATAAAAACAAAAACTTAAATACAAACATATTATGATGTCTAAGGCTGAGATTCATAGACCGCACTTTGCTTTACAGCAAAGCAGTCTTCGCAAAGTAAGCTTTGTTTATCGAAGTTTCCTATCAATATTTTTTATAAAGAAGAGCTTGACAGAACTCTGAAATATAATTTTGGTTGAAAGTTGAACTTTCCATCAAAGTAAAGTCAAAGTTAGGTCTATGAATCTCAGCCTAAAAACGCTAGAGCATCAACCGTTAATACCTAAGGGTAAGTTTGCTTTACGTTTGTGTACCTAGTCTCACATGAAACCTTACCTAGCTAGCGAGGAGCCTCATGTCACTGAACTACGAGGCCTTGTTATCTAAGTCCTTAGCTGCCTGAAAGGCGGTGGACGTCATTTCACGCCTGTAATATTTTCTAACCGATCAACTAATACTCAATAAATAATAATAATAATAAAAATAAATATTTTGGACAATCCACACAACACAATCCCAAACTAAGCAGAGCTTGTATTATGGGAACTCAATAGATTTATTGTAAACACATGGTAAGTGAGGTGTTAATTTTAGAAACAGTGGTAAGTAGCACATGTGAGCCCCTTTAGGACACTACAATAGTAAGAGGTTGGCAAACCGAGGTTTTTTTTTTGTGTAATATTTATATTAGTTTTAATTACTAAGGTGTCTAGTTTCGAAAAAAATAAAGAAAGTATATTTATTGAACACAAAAATATTTATAATACAAAAAGGAATGGTACTCGTGAAAATTGCACACGTCAATTACGCACCAGTAAACATGGACTTACGACATTGTTAGGATCGTGGGAAGTCAATGGATGAAAAGGACTCAGAATCTTTCTTCCTGGAAATGTGTAGGGGAGGCCTATGTCCAGCAGTGGACTTCTTCAGACTGGTGATGAAGCACCAATAGGTAAGCATTCATGCGTGCTACTTCAAATTACATACCTAAAAAAATGGTGTTTTATCATGTCCACTCTAGCTAGAATAAGTGGGCATGGAAACACAGTGAAATCCAGAAGAAGTTTAGATTCAGTCTGTTGAAATGGACTTCAAAATGACGGTGAGCGTAAGACACGAAAGCAATGCTTAGGTAAGCTTGGCCATGATTGTGATGTATCACAATACATTCGGCAGCCATTGTTAGTGGTGTGCTTGTGAAGCATTACTGCTGGCTATTGTGTAGAGGTAACTCCAATTTAGAACTCGTACTGTAGCTTGTCGAGACGTGTCGAGACTATCTATGGACACTTATGTTGTTGAGAGTATAACCATTGGTAGCTGTAACAATAAATAAATCCTTACTTATATTATAAATGCGAAAGTAACTCTGTTTGTCTGTTAGTCTGTCATGGGGCCGACAGTATACAATCGATTACCAACTGCAATTAATTAGTGAGGCTACCACCATTGGTTCCTTCAAATTGAGACTGAAACGCTGGCTCATAAGTAACACCTTCTATAGTTACGAGGAGTTCATTGAAAAAACTTGACATAATAGAAAGTATTTTAATTTTGTACATAATGTATGTAATCCTTAATGATGTATTAATTTGTTATTTATGTTTATTATTGATGTTTTTGACCATTTGATTTTTATATAATTTTTTTTTTTTTAAACAAGTTTATGGGGAGTAGAAACAGAAAAACAGTATCTGTCTAATACTGTTTTTCCGCTGCAAATTAAAAATGCTGCCCAAAGACACTATTCCACGCAGACGAAGTCGCGGGCACAACTAGTAATAAATAAATATTGTTGACAATCCACACCACACATTACATAGACTACAAATAACACCCAAACATAGAACAAAACTCTGTGTTCATTAAACCATTTTTTACTCGATGGGAATCGAACTCACGCCCTCCCACGCATAAAGCATAGCTCCTATCAACTGGGCTATGAGGGCAATCAAGTATAAGTTCAGTAGTTACTGAAAGTAGCACAGCGGGGTATAGAGAGAGCTATGGAGTTAGGTCGTGATCGAATCAGGAATAGCTCTCCAAATTAACAAGAACCAACCGCTGGGGACTAAGATCTTGAATGCTATTAAACTTAGTGAATTGATTTATTAGTGGTTTGAGTTCTACTAAAGCTTATATTTAGATGCTATGCTTCATATGGTATTCCTTAGAGATTTAAGAGGAGGTGGCTTATTTTTAAATAGATAAGGATATAAAAAAAATCGGCTGCCTGTAAAGTCGGTTTACTGACGATAGTTGAACGTGACAACGTCATACAGCTGTCCACGCGGACGCATCGCTCACTCAAGTAGGAGAGAGACAGATGTCGAACGCTGCCGAACGCGGAAACCGATTGTGCCTCTTTGTCGCTCGTTCCGCGCTCTCGCTTGCACTTCAAGCCTTAAATGGAATGCCTCAGAGCGAGGTAACGCCGCATGAGTCATGTTTTTTTGTGCGTGCAGCCGGCTCCATCGAATCAATAAGCACAGGTTGTCTAGTGGTAGGCAGCCTCGCCTTCCGATCAATAAGGTCGTGGGTTTAAATCCAGTCGTGTACCAATGAGTTTTTCTGCTGAAAAATGACTGCTCTCAAATGGTGAAAGAAAACATCGTGAGGAAACCCATGGCTTAGTCAGCTCTGCACGTATTGACCATGTCTTTCCTGTGGATTAGGCCGACTAAGTTGTCAGGATGGTATAGGTGCTGGGCAAGCCTATTCCATCTAAAATCCTGTCCCAGGCACTATAGCGTCCCGATTAGGGCTTGTGTAATCACTAATAGTTGCCTCTGACCATTAGTGAGTTCGTGATATTCCTATTGAGATTTCGAAGGAGACGGCTAAAATCTAAAAAAAAAGCAGCCAAGTGCGAGTCGGACTCGCCCATGAAGGGTTCCGTAGCATCAAGTAACATAATATACAGAAAATAAACAGGAAACAGGTTCTTGTAGTTCGTCGAAAGGTAAATTGCGGTTTACGATTTATGACGTATAAAAAAAAAACTACTGGCTAGATCTCGTTCAAACCAAATATCGTTGAAAGTTTGCATAGTAATGTATAACATATATTTTTTTTAGTTTTATCATTCCCTTATTTTAGAAGTTAGAGGGGGGGGGACCAACTTTTTTCAACTTTGGAAGTGTCTCTCGCGCAAACTATTCAGTTTAGAAAAAAACGATATTAGAAACCTCAACATCATTTTTGAAGACCTATTCATAGATACCTCACACGTATGGGTTCGGCGAAAAAAATTTTTTTGAGTTGCAGTTTGAAGTATGGGGACCCCCAAAATTTATAGTTTTTTTTCTATTTTTGTGTAAAAATCTTAATGCGGTCTACAGAATACATCTACTCGCCAAGTTTCATCAGTGTAGCTCTTATGGTTTCGGAGAAAAATGCCTGTGACACGGTCGGACAGACAGACAGACAGACAGACAGACAGACAGACAGACATGACGAATCTATAAGGGTTCCGTTTTTGCCATTTGGCTACGGAACCCTAAAAACAAAGATATTAAAATAAATCTAAGGTGAGGCCTTGAATCTTATTAAGTATGCAGATAGTTAGTTTACGTGCTTTTAGCAATTTACGAATGTATTATCTCTAAATGTAGTAGTCACGTAAACGTAATAACTTCAATAATGACTGCGTATTTTCTTAGTAAACAAACTAGTAGTAAAAAGAGCTCTTTGAACAAAAAGTTTAAAGTGTTTATTATTTGTTCCGACTACGAGTAATCTTAACTAACAATTAATACAAGTATTTACAACATGTACAAAATACACGAGAAACAGTTGAACTA
The DNA here is from genome assembly GCA_947578465.1 of Thera obeliscata. Classification (NCBI taxonomy): domain Eukaryota; kingdom Metazoa; phylum Arthropoda; class Insecta; order Lepidoptera; family Geometridae; genus Thera; species Thera obeliscata. The sequence goes on from OX387916.1 coordinate 975,858, forward strand.
TTTGCAGACAAACGATCTAGAGATAGCTAAACTTACTATCTAAAAATTCTGGCCCAGGCACTATAGCGCCCCGTAAATAGGGGCATTACAAAACACAGTTGCCCCAGACGCTATATCAGTAATCTATAATAGATGCAAAGGTCTGTTTACTTTTCAATAAGGCAAGCATAATCAACCGACAACCGATGGGGAATAAAGGTTCTCGAATGGCGACCACGAACCGGAAGACGAAGCGTAGGACGCCCACTCACCAGATAGACCGACGATATTGTTAAGATCGCGGGAAGTCGATGGATGGAAAGAGCTCAGAATCGTTATGTGTAGGGGAGGCCTATGTCCAGCAGTGGACTTCTTTGGGCTGATAATGATGAATCAATGTAGTCTTGGGTAACAAAGTACAGTACATCAATAACAAAATGGTAAGGTAACATTTCAGTTAGAATGGCAGTTATTCGATAGTGAGTCATAGACAATGCCATGTTATCGCTGTATGGTATGACAAACGCAGCGCAATTTATGTAACAAGCCTATTCATATTCAGGTGTGTACCTCACCTACCTAATCCGTGGTATTGTATACCAACCACATTTTTCTAGATATTTCGGTATTGTTCGACAGTGTCATGTGTCAGAGCGCTGGTGGCCTAGTCATAGCGGCCCCTGCTTTAGATTCTAAGGCCGTAGGTTCCAATCCAGTCGTGTACCAGTGAGTTTATCTCCACACAAACACAACCACCGACATGGAGTTCCAGTCGATTGGCTTCTGCTCATTTAGTTCTAATTATCTTCTAAATCGTGTAAATAATGAAACAAACCGACCGAAAAACTATTTTAATTTCAACCTTCTTGTAAATTAATTTCCTGGATACAAAGTAACAACGTCGTTTTCATGCGCAAAGGTTTTACTATGAAGTGCGCGTTTAATAAAAAAATACGTAAAAGTCTAGAATTTTCCCCGCTTGTAGTAGGTTAGGATAAAAACAGGCATTTGCATTTGTAATTTGTAGATGATTGTACAGAGCGTCTGGGGCATTTTTTTCTCTTAGACCCCTAATAATGGTATATACGCTCTAGTGCCTGGGGCACTTACAAAGGTCCAGCAAAAATATTATTACAGTGCTTATTATGGTAAGGGGCCGTCGCCACGAGCGAGAGAATCGCGGCGATGTTAGTTGTATGTATGTCGTGCCACGTATTTCTATAAACTCTCTTGCATGATTGGCCTCTCAGCTCAGATGGTAGTAGCTCTGCCTTCTGCGCCGCAGGTCGTGGGTTCAATCCCCACCGAGAACAAATATTTGTGTGGTGAACTCAGATGTTTGTTTTCTGTCTGGGTGTTGTATTCTAAGTATGTATTTACAAAAAAAAAATGTGTGTATGTATTATATCAGCTATCTAGTTCCCATAGTACAAGCTCTGCTTAATTTGGGGCTAAATAGTGTTGTGTGAATTGTCCACAATATCAATATTTATCATACATTGTGTCTACACATGACGATGATATCGCAGCGATGCGACGACGAGTGGTTGAGTGCGCGCGGACAAGCGACGTGCGCGCTGCAAAACTCAGGCGTCCTGCAGCGTTGCAGCATTGAACACTGAACAAAAGAATAGCACAACGCGTCGTCTAAAAATCTCGGCGATTCCATTCCGAGGGAGCACTGGTGGTCTAGTGGTAGCGGCCCCGCCTTCCGATATTAAGGTCGTGGGTTCAAATTCAGTCGTGTACCAATGAGTTTTTCGGTCGAAAAATGTATGTGCACTATGCCAGTACTCTCAAAACGGCGAAGGAAAACATCGTGAGGAGAAAACCGGCATGTCGTAGAACCTAAAAAGGTTCAAGCAACACGTGTCAAGTGTCACGCAAAAAGGGCCCGCCAGCAGCTTGTGGAAACCAGTCCGCACATCAAGTAAGGATAATTAATTCGCCGAATTTGTCGGCGATTTCGTTACGAGTCGTTGTGAACAAGCTGTGATTCGGTTAAAGTCACGACGACGATACGTTGGCGGAATAATCGTTTTTTCGTCGATAAAAGTGCGTACTCGTCGCGATTCACTTGCTCGTGAAGACGGTCCCTAAGTGCTTGTCTTAAAATGTTCAGAGTCCACCACTAAGTTCGGACTTATTTCTAGAGCATCATAGAAGCGTAATCGTAAACGATCGGCATGGCCAAGGTCAAAGAATTTCATTAAAACACAATGACTAGTTTGAATCGTATCGAAAACAAAGCGAATCTAACTCTGTTTCACGTGGCTAAGCCTAGTCTAGAATTTAGTTTTAGTCAGCGGGCAGATAAGATCTGAGAAGTTAGCTAGTTTATCTTAGTTTACTTGATTACGTGGCTACGTATAGGCCCATTGGTGTACTAAGAAAAACCTCAGACGAAGTTTTTTTCTAAGCTTTTGGTTACATTGCGTGACATGCGAGGTAACGAAATTCAACCGTGGAATAGTTACTGAGTACCACGCAATGTAACTCAAAGCGTCAATACGATATTTTAACCCTTGTTTCTCAAGGTAGAACAGCAGGTTACACACTGAAGTTTTATTTGATAGGCCCAAAGCTTAGTTGGTAGTACCTCAGTGGTTCCCGTAAAAAAAAGGTTGCACAAGATATACAAAATAAAATTTTGTTTAGGTATTCATTAAAATCACGTGACGTCTTACGAACTGTGGTGTATTGTAGTAACCACTTCAACGAGCTCAAGACTAGTCGCTTTGCCAAAGAGATCTTTGAATCTCAGCAGTGAACAGACTCAAAAGCACAAGGAAAGATCTACGCTTAAGCAATCAAGGGATTGTCTATTTCTATAGTGGATCTACAAAGCAAAGCCCATTTACAAAGCACATGCATACAAAGCACGGATATTATATGCACTAGGGAGCTCCTTGCTAGAGCGAACTAATCTCTGTCTCCATAATAGGTTATCTGTCTTCTATTTTCATTTTCATTTATTTTTCATTTCATTTATTCACAAACAATTTACAAAAATCGTGTTTGAAATCACTTATATTACTAGACAACACAACACATGGTACACAAAAAGGTTAAACCGAAAAATAAAAACAATAACAATGTCAACAATTAAAATACAATTCTTAGGCCCGTAATCTGAAACAGTGCTTAGGTCTGAGTCGAGCCTCAAGCACAGATTTTTGACACTTTTCAATGGAGAACTGTCATAAAATCTATGCTTGAGGCTCGACTCAGACTCAAGCGCTGTTTCGGAATACGGGCCTTATAGTCTAAATTAAACATGTCATAAGCAATAAATTCATTAATTGTGTAGAAACACCCTTTCAACAACAGCCTTGTGAGCCTAGATTTAAACATGTTGAGACTAACATTGTCCTTCAAGTCGGTAGGAAGCAAATTAAAAAGTTTACTACTGGTTATTATTGGTTATCTGTGTTGTAGGTCATCATCATCATCTGCCTGAATAAGTCCACTACTGGACATAGACCTCCCCTTCACATTTCCATAAAGAACGATATTTTTTTGCCATAGCTGGCAGACGAGCAGACGAGCCACCTGATGGAGAGCAGTCACCGTTGCCCATTGACACCTGCAACACCAGAGGTGGTGCTGATGCGCTGCTAGCCTTTTAGATACAGATATACCCGCCTTTTGAAGGACCCCATGTCGTAGCTCTGAGGGAAAACCGCAGAGGGTAGTTCATTCCACAACTTACTAGTGCGCGGCAAAATGGATCGCGAAAAACGAGCAGTTGTGGAAAACCAGCCATCCAGGTGGTGAGGAATGGAGTCTGATCCCTTTCAATCCATCCATCCATCGACTTCCTTACCGACTCGTACCTAAATTCTTCTTCTTATCGTGACACTGGTTCTTTCCACGCTTAAAACCACGTGTCAAAAGATCTAAGTGAATGCCGACCCTACCTCGGGATAGTTAAAATTCTACTTTTTTTCAAAATAAATAAATAAACACTATACACAATCCACACAACACTATTTAGCCCCAAACTAAACAGAGCTAAAGGAATTAGACAGCTTATAATTATAAAACTCATATACATTTTTTTTGTAAATACATAATATTTAGAATACAATATACCACCCAGACGGAGAACAAAAATCTGTGTTCACCTAACAAATATTTGTTCTCGGTGGGGATCGAGCCCACGACCTACTGATGAAGGCAGAGCTACTACCAACTGAGAGACCAGTCGCAATTTTATTTTCTTCTTCTTCTTCTTAATGAATGGCATCTGTTCTTTTTATGAAATAGTGCAAACTGTCACAAATAACTTTATAAATCAAGTCGCATGTTCTATGTCGCGTGTTCTACCAATTACTAGCAATAATAATGAGATCAATTATAATCTCGATGCATTAACAACTGCTTTACCTATACACATTAATTGAATCTAAACAGGTTATCAAAATTAATTAAGCCATTATATTCTTTGATAGGTGACCACAACGCCACTTGCCGTAATAAAGCGGTGAACTGTGATTTTAATGACATGACCACACAAGATGATAAAATAAATGGAGTTCTTATACATGGTGTTCTAAACTAGTATGTTATTCCGTATGAGTGACTGGCCTCTAGCTCAGTTGGTAGTAGCTCTGCCTTCTGCGCCATAGGTCGTGGGTTCGATCCCCACCGAGAACAAATATTTGTGTGGTGAACATAAATGTTTGCTCTCTGTCTGGGTGTTATATCGTATTCTAAGTATGAATTTACAAAAAAAAAATGTATTCAAGTATTAAATCAGCTATCTGGTTCCCATATCACAAGCTCTGCTTAGTTTGGGGCTGGGTAGTGTTGTGTGAATTGTCCACAATATTTATTATTTATTTATTTATACTCACATGTTGTAAATTTTGTAAATTATTTTGCACAAAGTTTCGACCGACGTGAACTCAAACCAACTTGAGGGCACGCTCAAAATTCAATCAACAGCAGATTTTAAGGTTTTGTTTTTTTTTTCTTTTAAATAAGTTTTGTTTGTTTCTTTTACAAAAGTTGTAGAACAGTTACTTGTTGTTACATACAATACAATTCATGACTTACAAACCACGCACAGCCTAAAACGTTTGTCATAACAACTTAAAATTTGGCGGGTGTTGAATGAAAAACATTGGTACACTAAGAAAAGATTTTCAAAAATTGAGCCCCTAAAAGGGAGCAGCAAGGGTTGAAGTTTGTATGAAAAAATCTTAAAGCGAACGAAGTCGCGCAGGATTCTACTAGGTCATATTTTAAGATAGAGACTTTTAATGGTCGATACCAATATTAAAAACCGAAGCACATCTTTATTACCAATTGTTAGTAATGACAATAACAAATCTTGTATACTATTGTTATGTCCACCATTCATTCATGTTCACTTTATTGCCAATAAACTTGGGGTGAACACATTATGACTGTTTTGTTTTAGTATCTACGTATTTGTTAGGGAAAATTCCAGGCATCAAAGACTTGATTTTCCTGATTTGAATTATGCCTTTTTCTCAATTAATTACTCAATATAAAGACCAAAGATATCTCTTGAATTTAAGTATTTTAGTAGATAAACGGGCCTTTGCATTTATTGTAATTGATGATGTAGGACCAATTTTTTTGGAATAGAAAATCCACCTGTACTTAATCTAATTTAAATACTTATGCATAGTTAGTAAAAAAATTATACTATTGTGCTCCAGAAGAAGAAAAAAACCTAGTGGACCAATAGCAAAATGTAAACCAATAAAGTCTGTCAAGCTTTATGCGATACATTATTTCACTAGTTTTTAATCTGGTCTCAGTATAGAATCTCGAGTTTTCTTTACAAATTGGTACCGCGATACAAATATCGTGCAATTTATTTACTGCTAGCAAAACTATAAAATACAATACGCACAGAATTATAAGTAAGATGCAGTATGCACGCTTACATCGTCCTATACGTTCTCAAAGTTATGCCTTTGCCTTCATAGCGATCGGCACAGAACTCGGGTTTCTAAATGCTACGATCTTGAAAATCAGACAAACTTGAGTTTATATGGTTTAAAAGATTAAATGGCGTACAGAGTTCACGACGCATAAACGCACTGTCAACTCATAGACAAAAACTTAGTAACCTATAAGAAGGAAAGATAGAAAGGGGAAAGACCAAGAATAAGCTACATGAGCCAAATAAAAGTGAAGATCGCCGTCATTCCGTATAAGGAGGTCAAGGACTAAACGGTTACGCTCAAAATAAATACCTTGAGAAAAATGCCATTACGCCGACAAGAGCATTGCTCTTAAATAAGAAGAAGATGAAGATATAATTTTACAAAGCACATTGAATCACACACACACACACACACACAATGACAGCAGGTGAGATTGAGGTCAAACGCAAGTCTATATTGTGTAAAAACAATATATTAGTGGTACATTAGATTTATAGAACAATCTCTAGGAACCGTAAATACTGCAACCATGTTATAAAATATACTGTGCTGTGTTTTCTTTTCAGGTCAGACTTCAGCCCGGCTGTATTGCAGCGGATGGCTGAAATAAAATATACTTAGCGAGTGTACGAGTATGACAGACAGACAGACGACTGAATATCTTTTGTATACTGCAAACTTTTACTATGAGTGTTCTTATCTTTAAAAGAAAATTGCAAACTTAATATCGTAGCATCGTATCATTAAGTGATCAAACTAACTTACCAAGTGACGTTCGATCATAATTGTCCCAACTTTGACGAAGAGATTGAATACATTCACTTGTAGTAGCTCCGCCTACGCTTCAACTCACTCGCACACAGTTTAGCTCCATAAGAAAGAAAGAGATAGCATATGCCATGCTACCGGCTCCAAGCTTCATTTAGTTCAGAGAATAAGCACGTACAGGGTCTCCAACATTGCACATTGGGGTATCCTAAGGGATGGGAGGGACCTTCAATCTCTTCGTCAAAGTTGGGACAATTATGATCGAACGTCACTTGGTAAGTTAGTTTGATCACTTAATTGTCCCAACTTTGACTTCAAGATTGAATACATTCACTTGTAGGATGTTCAGAGAAAATGAAAAAATGTTGGAGAAAAATAAATCAAACAAAATGTTATGAAAAAATTGATATCTTTTAAATCTAGTGTTGATTAGAAAAAAAACAAATAATTAAAATAGTTCTTTCAAAAACAAAACAATTGTTATTTTGACTTTTTTTTTTTTGCTTTTCTTTTTTTTTTTTAAGTAGATAAAAATAAAATTAATCAAAGTAAATTTAGTTTGTTAAGTTAGAATCAAATTCATAGTTAATGGTCTGCTAATGAAATGAGCAGTAGCAGTAGTTTAGTATTTTTATAATAACATCTACTCGGGCGCCTTCTGTTCGTTGTGCAGCAGAAGTATTTGTGTAACGAGCATTATGCGCACTAAACACACTGATAGCGTGATGAGGCATCGACTTGCTAGCATTTCTTTTATTCAACCGCCTAAAGTTTGTGATCAAGCAGGATGGTTGTATCTTGCTTGGAGGTTTTTTTTTTTTTTTTTTTTACCGTCAATGTGGCCTGCATTGTTACTTGATCTATCGAGATCATAGCTTTGCATAAAGGATACTATGCATAGTGTACTTACAGAACGAATGCAAGGGCGCCATAGTTAAAGATCAGCTTCGTATATATACATTACAATTATTCTTCCACTATCCTAATATTATGTTTCATTCTAGTGAATAATAATGGTTGGCATCTTTGACCAAACAAAACCACGGAACAGCCAACGACTAGGTTTTTCGTGAGTCAGGGAACTCAAGGAGTTACAACAACAAGTTTGAGTCTAAGTTGGCCTGGTAATCAGCACATCACTTGTGTTACAGGTGGAATCATTGTCATGAAAGCTGATGGGTTTAATTTTGAAGGAACTCATTCATAGGAAACATCCGCTATCTGGTTTCCATAATACTAGCTCTGCTTAATTTGGGGCAAGATAGTGTTGTGGGGCTATTCACAAAATGTATTATACCTATTGGGGATTTTTCACTATTTAATTTTTTTATTTTAACTACTCGGTGTCTGAAAAATAAACAACGGTGTTAACTGAAGTACACAACACTAAGCTAAGTGCAACTCATGGAGGAACTCAGCAGATTTCCTTTTTTTTTTTTTGGTAAATCTAAATAAGACAAGGATAGAAACAGCTGTTTTGGAATGACACTGGCTGACGAAAGTACTATTGGAATTACTAAAACTTTTTGCAAGCGCCACAAACGTTTGAACTCGTTCATGTTGTACTACTTCATTTCAGTAAATAAGGGATAAAGTGGAAAAACTTTACTTATTGACCCATACGAAGATCCCTTCCCTAAAAACTGCTAGGAAGTTAAGTAAGTCACAATACCCTGATATAGTACCCTGATATGGTATGAACCTATACCTATGCTATGTTCCACAGTACCCCCCATGGTTTAAAGCTAGAATAGTATATTGAGACTTAGTTTGTACTATTTAACAAAGATGCAAGAGTCGTAATAATTGCTGTATAAGGAATTGTTGTCTGGCCAAGGCTTGCTGGGTAACACCATCGGCACCAGGGAAAGGTGTCGGTGAAGAGGGTAGAACATTATAGACAATCGAAAAAATAAAACCATCAGGTGGAATGAGATCAGATAAGAAGCATGAAGGAACAAGACTATTTCAGTAACCTGATTAGATAAAACATAATTATGTAACACCCTTAATTTTGCGTATACATGGAAAATGCATATATATAAAAAACGAAAAAATACAGGTCCCTTGACTGTAAATGCATACACGTTGTACACAGTAGGATCTCTTTTTCAAAAGATTACTATTACTACTGCCATAGTAATAAAAGCAAATTTTTAAATACTTGTAAATTAGCTATGTCACTGTTTGTCATCATTCATTTGTAAGATGGCAATAGTTTAGGCATTGTTTATCCTTTGACAGATTTGAATATACATATTAAGGACTTTGTCGTTTACCCTCAAAGCGAATAGATCTATCTCTGATTTGTGTTTATTGTTATTAAAGCTTTAATGCATTGCATTCAAAATCAAAATTTGTAGAAAAGCAACGAACAAATAAATGTTACGTAATCTTTCGAGTTATAATTTTATCACTAAGGCAAGGCAGTAGGTGCTGTACTGCTGATATATGTATGCGCCAGCAACTGCAGTTGTAGTGCTGTTACAGCTGCCAGAAGTTCCAAAAAGACGTGTTATAGATATTCGATAAAGATTTTTTCTCTTTTACAAGTTGCACTTTGGGCAATAGAATAAAATCGGTATATTTCAAGATCGAAATCGATAGGAATAGCAAAATTAATTTAATTTCTGTAAGAATAATCTGTTGTCAGAATATTATTTACCGACGACAAAAATACCATAGTGTATACAAAATGGTAACGTTTATTTTTGAATCGTAATACTCAATACTCAATAATATTATATTTATTGCATACACATGGATTAGTTTAGTTTTGGTAATAAAGGTATGTAATAAAACAAAGCGCTACACAAACGCACTCCAAGGATGTTGTGTAAGCCCAGCCTTGACAACAGCAGAACAGTCTGCAGTTAAAATGCTCAAAATGGACAAAGTTTTTTTTTTTTTTTTTTACTCAGTGAGCTTATAAAATTTAATTTCTGCTTTTAACATGCTCTGAGCAATCTTTGTAAGTATTACATAAAAACAACTTTCATCTTTAGGCATAAGATTTATAATAATACCTTATCGTAATACCATAAAACCATAAGGCGCAGCTTAGGCCACCACCGTTACTTTTGCCCCCTTTGGCTCCCCAACGGTTTTCATAGGGATAGCCTAAAGTAGGTATATAATAGAGCTATTTATTTACGAAGATCTCAGAATAAAATGTTGAGTCTTAAATAAGAAATTTCTTGATAAGAAATATTCTCATCAGATAATTATAGGTACTTCTAGAAAAAACTAGAAAATATTTCATGTGACTGCATGTACCTGCGAGGTTACTGCTTTTGCTTCGATATCCCCGACTGCTTGTACCGATGCGTCGTTGTTGGTGATGGCGCCGACGCTTGCTGCCCACGGGTGGATAAAGGCCGGTATGCAATCGGTCGGCGACAATACGGCACCAGCGGGGCGCACCGCCCTGCTGCCGGCCGCCGTCACCGCGTGGTTCCAGTGTCATGAACCACGGTTAAGGTTATAGCACATTATACCGGCACCGCAACTGCGCAGCTGCAGCACGGCTTCGCCTCGAATTTAGACTACGGCTAGCTGCCAGCGCGCTAACTACGCGTTGTCCGCAAGGTGCAAGCTCGCAGTCCGCGCGCCGGCCGCGACGTGTAAGCTCACAGTCCGCGCGGTGGCCGCGAGGTGCAAGCTTGTTGTCACCGCGAACTCAATATTGTTATTATGGCATTTATGATTGAACACTCGCCTGGCTTTAGCTGCCGACTCGGAGTCGGCGCGTAATAAGCATGCCGTCGGCGCGCTGTGCGCACAAGGTCCGCTCGCTTGCAGCACGCGGGCTGCGAGTCGAGTTGTGTGGTAGCGGCAAGCGCGCTGACTGCCCGCCGTTGGCTTTTTCATATTGACATTATAAAATATATTATACTACACACGATTTAATGCTCTAAATTGAATGACAAGTTAATTGCTGGTTTGGAGCGGTGCTGTTGCGGTGCCGGTATAATGTGCTATAACCTTCACTCAACAATTGGCCGACAGGCGCTTTTGGAGTTTGAATTACTTGCAGAAGAAACTCACGAAAGTATATAAGTTTTCATATCTTCTGTTTACTACGCAGACTTAATGAGATAGCTCAGTTGGTCATCAATCAATGAAAACATGTTCTAACTTTTGTTGCATCGAAAAAGTATCAAAAGCATTTATCAAGCACAGCAAGCAGGCTTAATAGCCAATTTTGCTTTTTGAGGATTTTTGAGGCTCATGGGATTTTTGAGCAGACTCTTTAACATCAATCGTTAACATTGAGTTTATTTCTCAAAAGGCAGTTTTCGTTAAATAGGTATTCCTTGAATAAATGTTCTTTTACCTCTTTTTGAGTCCATCCCGTAGGAGGTTCCCTCATAAGGTTCATCGTTTCCAGGTTATCATAGGTGTAAGGACCCCACTCGTTCGTCTAGACCTCAAAGGTCTTGAAGGCAAGCGAAAGCTCTGACAAAGCAAAAGGCAAAGCATTAGCCTCTTAGGCTACTACCGTCACTGTATTTGTCGCACTGGGCGCCGGGCATCTGGTTGAATTAGACTTGTCACCACAGGTGGTGTTGTCGTGGCCAGACGGATCGTGTTTGGGCTTCCAAGGGAATGCACGTTGTTTTCATGACAGGTGCTAGCGATCGTGCCGGTGGTGACGGGAGCCAGGATAATAAAAAAAAGAAGGGTTAATATCCCGTATTAACTCATTTCATAAATAACTATTGGTCAATATCTCGTATTAACTCATTTCATAAATAGCTATTGGTCAATATCTCGTATTGACTCGAAGCATTCAAAATTCTACGGTCTAATATCACGTATTAGATCTGAGAAAATACAATTCCGTTCAGGGCCGTTATTCGCTATTGCCAAACCACGCGCGTTACGTGAACACGTTAAGACATCGGTTTAGCAATCGTCGGATTTTGAACGAATCATGTGAAATAACCAAAACATCAAACGTGGGGCATAGACAACTAGTCTTGTGGCATACAGAATACCATTTTTCGATTCCGCACCAAGGCGCGTTTGCGTTTAGATCACGTTGTGAAGTCACACGTTTTGGGCACGGAATCTCCAATGTAATAGCGAATAAGGCCCCAGGCGGGTACATCTTGAGAAAATCCGTTGAATTCACTTAACTTCACATGTCACACCTTTTTACGACACCTTTCTTCTTTATCACTAACTGTATTCCATCTAGACATGACGATGAAAATCATAAGTAGATACGGAGTATATTATATATATTTTTAGTCACTACGTGCGGTAGTCGTGCGCGCACGAAAACGAATGAAGCTTGGAGCCGGTAGCATGGCATATGCTATCTCTTTCTTTCTTATGGAGCTAAACTGTGTGCGAGTGAGTTGAAGCGTAGGCGGAGCTACTACAAGTGAATGTATTCAATCTTGAAGTCAAAGTTGGGACAATCACTATCATAGTTTACTGCCTTCACAGCTCAGTTGGTAGTAGCTCTGCCTTCTGCGCTGGAGGGCGTGGGTTCGATCCCCACCGAGAACAAATATTTGTGTGGTGAACACAGATTATAGGTCCATATATTTACAAAAAAAAATGTATGCGAGTATTATAACAACTTTATTTATTTATTACAAGCTCTGCTTAGTTTGGGGCTAGATAGTGTTGTGTGGATTATATTATTAATTACTTAGATATTTAATGCTGTGTACCTAACTTAAAAATAATTTTGTATTATTGATCTCAGATAACCTTAATAACACCGTGTGGTTTTATATAATTTCCATTCTTCAAAATTTTTAAAATAATTCAAGCATAAAATAGGATCACGTAAATGATGATGAATGTTCGCAGAAACCCTTTGGCTCCAGAGCTCGTTAATCAAAGCAGGGCTCAAAGCCGTGCAGGATCTATGCTAATGCATTTTTGCAGTTTCATTTTATGATTGGATCTGAAATTCTGAAGAACTGAACGGAGAGGGGAGTTTCAGCAAAAAATATGCGTATAAACTGATTTATACATTTTAATACAGATAACAGATGACTATTTGAAATGGAATGTTGTTTATAAAGGCTTTGTTCATACATTTAAAGCATTTTTTTTATTCCAGGCAATTTAAGTACAACTCTTATGTACTTATAAAAATCTGTCAAAACATAAACACTGCTTGAACTATTCCCATCTCTTACCACTGGATACTGCCAAACAGTGTCAGGGCTAACTTAAAGCTATTTTTTAAATTAAATAACGCTTGTAAATATGGTTGATTGTAAAACTAAAAACTCATGAGCTTCAATTGCTAAAAATTAAACGACATCCCAGTTCAGATAAAACTGGTCAGCAAGCTTAAAAAGCAAAATCGCAAAGTCTCATCGCAAACCGTTAATTTAGATAGAGACACGTGAACTATCCAAACCGACACCTATCCCCTAGCCTTCTATCGTTTTCAATCTATGATTGCAGCTACACCTACAAGATAAACGAATTACCCTCTCCGGTAACTGGTGCATAATCTGTGGCCGTGGCCCGTCGGCTAAAGCGATTACCTGGCGAAATAACAGGTCACGAAACGTTGGGACCAGTAATCGAGTGTGGGCAAGTCAAGTTAGTAAGCGGATATGGCTTTGAATTTTGCACTGGCAACTATTTTCTGGGATAGTAACAGTTTAATAAAGGTAAGGGTAAAATTAAGTGTGGTGTGCATGACCGTGAATTTTATATCGTAGTACAAGTTTGCTACAAGACGAGAACTTTGGCTAACATGACCCATCATAAAACGTAAATAGTGTAAGCTTGCAAAAATGCTGCTGACAACACCACAGTTTTAGGAAAAAATTAAACATCAATGATTCTTTTTTTTAAGCTTGTCGTGGACTTGTCGCAAGTCACATAATGGGGGCGAGTTACTCGTAGCAAATGACAATAATATTTATATGCTCTTTTTGTGCCACTGACTATACAACATGCAAGCTCACTGTGTAAATAATATACACATAATCTTATACAGTGAGAATACCCCGTTAGTTGTATACTTGAGAGCAATGAATTCACACGAAGTATGAGTTATAAAACAATTCTTAAATTCGTATTAGAGTGTCAAAATTACCTTCCCGCAATATTATATTAGGGATAAGATACAGTTTATAAGAGGGGATAAAATGTTTCCGTTATTTTTGGACGACATTTTTGGTGAAAAATTGGTAAGTAATCTTAATATTTTTACTCCGTAATATGAAATCCTTATTATGTAGGCGTATGAGCGTAGGAAGCGGAAGGTTAAATCACAAACCCGAAAACGCATTCCACTTCATGGTCTGACAGAGCCTTTTATAAAAACTAGCAGTTAGTGACTGAGCTTCGCTCGGTATTTATTAATTACGTACTGAATGATGAAATAATATTTTTCAATCTGACTAACATACTACTTATTAATGTAAAAATAGGACGACATAATAATAAAAAAATAAAAGAAAGAAACTTCCGGAACTTGTGTATCGAGTGTTTACGTAGTAGTTTAGTTCCAAAACTCGTCAATAGATGCCGTTCTCTCAAACTAACCCTTGAGTTCTCATTCTCAATGAGCAACAGATTGCGCTAAGAGTTAAGATGTTAAGATAAAGTTATTTATTCAAAACTGAAAGAAGCCGATATTTTCTGAAAATGAATCCTAGCTAGATCGATGTATCGAAACCCTCTGTATACTTAATTTCATTAAAATCGTTGGCTCAGTTTCCGAGATCCTAAATATAATACAAGATTTTCTCGTTTAAAGGTATAAGATACTATATAGCTATGAGCGCAGGCTCACATTTTTTGTGCTAGGTTTTCATAGAATCTGAAATTTCTATTGTGGCTAGCAAGTGGATTATAAAGTGCTCCTTTATTCAGTGTGGAACTTAGATTTAATGCTCTTGTGTATATTAAGAAAGCCTCACAAGTTACGGTACCACGTGACAACTACGTTGGCTCTGTTCCAGCAGCCAGCTCCTGTGGTAAGAAGAAGCTTTTCATTAAGCGGATGACCGATGGCCCTGGGTTAGCAAGTAGCGTTATCTGTGCCGTAGGATGGGTGACAGAGAATTATCCCAAAGTACAATACCATACCTAATTATTGAGTATGAAAAGGCGTGATAGACCAACTACTGAAGCTGTCAAATTAATAAATTTGCACATCTTATTTAGTATTTTTGACCATGTAGCAAGCGCTTTACAACAGACATTATACAAGAAGAAAAAAAAACTATCAACAAAAAACTACTAGGTAATGAAACTGAGTTGAATCAATTTAGCTTGTAGCCTCCACACAAAATACATTTCAAAACCCAATTCCATCACTGCAAAAGTCCATTAAGTCACCAGATTTATAAATTCACATGAAGTCATAATAATAATAAAGTGTGGAATTCCTCGTTATTTCCTGTCAAGTGATTGGCAGGCGGGAGATTA
Organism: Thera obeliscata; assembly: GCA_947578465.1. Lineage (NCBI taxonomy): Eukaryota > Metazoa > Arthropoda > Insecta > Lepidoptera > Geometridae > Thera > Thera obeliscata. Next base: position 990,953 of record OX387916.1, read on the forward strand.
AAGTATTTCCGTGATTGAAGAGGTGTATACTCTGTGCCAATGGATGGAACGTGGAATTGATTACTACCGAATTATATTCACGTCAGAATCATTGCAGGTCAGCTGGTAAAGTGTAATGGCGCCTTCCTACGGTGCGTGATATCACGCACCAGCCCGCACCGCGCACGACGACGCATGGCAACGCACACAGAAAATGCTCCTGTGCTACCGCGCACCTCGGCGCACGAGACCGTTCCCATGGTGTGTCGTGCGTGCTGGTGCGGGCTGGTGCGCGATATCACACACCAGTGGGAAGGGGCTATTAGCCTTCAGCGCTGCAGGTCGAAAACAAAAATTTGTATTGAATAAATAGCCTTTAAAACTCCTTGGAATTTGTTTCTTCCTCATTGCTTGGGAAGTGATTCCCTGGAAGATAAAGCATAGGAAGCTTCTCGTGGTGGACCAGCAAGATTGTTAAGATATGGAGATTTGCCGAGCAAATTTTTAGTGCTAGCATCTAGGAAGCTAGCAGTTTTTAAAGTCCCTCTATATTTTACCATTAATCCATTGTCGCTCCAATTATTTATACCACAACCTTATCTAAATAAATCCGAGGACTTAAGGGATTATCTCTTTGAGGATTATATTATTTTTTCACAAAATATCGGCCTAACGGGAGTATCGGTCCGAGTAATGGACATTGGACTTATCCTAAAACAAAACAGAAGCGTACACTTTTACCCGTATTTTTGGTGTCATGCTTTTAGGACTTGAGTCGAAATTAAAACTCAAATTCACAATTTATTTAGTCAAAGGCAATGCCAACAAATAGAGATGGCATCTGACTTAGCAGTTTGCTAAGCTAAATTACTGCATTACTGACAACCATAGTTATTATTAATTTATTATTTAATTGTTACTTTTTTATCTCAGAAGTTTGAAAATAATAATATGTGTCAATTGCATAACGAGCAACTTTAAGGCGCACTTAAAATCCTCTTCCCACATCTGGTTCGAAAGAACTAAGTGACACGATAAGAATAAGAACTATTTAGTGTGTTATTTTTTTCTGAATGAATAGTAAGTTTTATTTCAAGCTTAGGATATCAGCGCTTGCATATTTTATAAGACCTAAATATCCCACGCTCAGGTAGACCCCATTAATCGTATTAACTTTATTTGCGTACCCAATAGCTTGCTATAATTGTATGGCCAATCCAATCACTTAGAGAAGAGTGTGCTTGAGTCACATAATGCATAGATTTGTCTCTGATTACCCCTAATCTTCCAGAGACTACTTTACCAGGAAAATACAAGTTAGTATAGTACAAACGCAAAATTCTGCTAAATAGTTCTTAGGTTGCCATACTAAAGGCGTTCAGGCACCCTTAGTAGACCTAACTTTAAGCCTAGAAAGATTGCAGTTTGTATGAGCTATCTATACAGACTTTAGAGATGGAGTTTTATGGTCGCTTAGCCATGACAGGCCAAGACCGTAGACCGATGGCATAAAGACTGCTAGAGTGCCAAGCGTATATAGCGTTGTCAAAACGCTCTTATTGAAATGCCACTAGCAGTCACCTATAAAAACTTGCTTAACTTATAGTTGTCAAAAGAAGTCTTTTCTTTCGTTTATTATTGCGCAATGTTTATTTTATGCGATTATTTACAATCTAAAAAGGTTTTTTATTGTCGAGTTTTGGGGCAACTTTTAACGGAATTTTATTTATTGAATCACTTGGGCTCATATTCATAATAATGATTATTATTACGTATTATTCAGGCAACTTAGAACATAGATCTAGAAATTAGAGGGTCTATAATGCTATAGACCCTCTACTTTCATGATCTATGTTAACTACTATACGACCATTATTTTTGGTAATTTTGCAAGGTATTTAAGTAAATACCTTGCAAAATTACCAATAATAATGGTCGTATAGTTAGCTTAGCAGGCTGCTAAGACTTTTATCAACTCTATTTGTTGGCGTCACATGCCAACAAATATAAATGACTCAATAGAATACTTCAAACTTAAAATAAGAGACTTTTAGCGTACCGCTAAAAATTGCCAGGCATCATGAATGGAGGGGCTGAGGCTTACAAACTTAGAAATTACAAAGAAAGAACGTTACAAAGGAATGTTTTCCAAAGTATTTTCCTTAACCCTAAAATACCTAACCTTTCTGAACTTTATTGCCGCTATTATATTAGGGCTGCCAATCAAGTGATTGGCAGTTGATGTGGATCTTCGCTTCGGAGAAAAAATAATTAAATACTTTGGGCGAGGAATTTCAACTTTATTTAACCGACCTCACAGATTAGTTGCCAGCTCTGCTTTCTGCGCTGTAAGTTGTGGGTTCTATTGACAATTATTATTCGTAGTATGAGTTTGATTTTTATGAGTAGGTAAGCCATGCTTAGCATACCTAATTTTAGCTTAGCATACCTACTAGGTTACTTAATAAACGTCAGTCAGGAATAGAAATAAAGTCCACAGATAGTCATTTATGTTTCAATCCACGGGAAGTCAGCATTTTGTTAAAGCGGGCCATAAACCCGCTTTATGGGACCATCCCCCTTTTAATCTGTGGAATTGCAGCAAGTGAATGACTGGTGAATATTCAACATTAATTATGAGGAAGGATTCATTTGAATATGGAACATTTTCAAATTCTGTAGAAATGGCACAAAAGAAAAACAAAATTTGAATTTCGAACATTTAAAATTTGGCAAATGTTTATCCAATCTAGCGCGAGCAAATGACTAGCATCATTATAAACGTACCGGTATGGTACGTATGTCTATTATAATGGTAGATTTTCTGACAGCCTAAAAATATATTATTTAAATAGATGGCGCTGACAAATCATGAAATCAGTGTGACCATCGTAGTTCCATGGTGACCCTTCGAGCATTTCATTTAACCTATTCCGTACCTATATTTTTGACGTAAGTGACGACGTTTACAATAATTCTATAATAATGATTTTTCTAACATACACTGGTTTTACAAAAGAACTGTTCCGATTCTCTGATTTAATAGGCGTTCGATAAAAATATATAAGTAATGCCTTTTTATAACGCTTTTGTAAGTTTGTAATGTAACCGACCCCTTGAGCTCGATTTTGTCCTACTTTGAACGATCAGATTTTATTCAAACTTTGCACACCTGTCAAAGGTCGAACACATTGCAATAATATGAAAAAAAAAAAACATGAAAAAATATTTAAAAAAAAAAAACCTACTTTGAACGATCTGATTTGATTCAAACTTTGCACGCACCTGTCAAAGGTCGATGACAATGCAATAATATGAAAAAAAAAAATTGAAAAAAAAAAAAAAACTGAGAAGTTAAAAATAAATTATAGTTTAAAAACTAAAAAAAAAAACGCTTTTATAACTAATTGAACTAAAAAGTTAAAAACTATAATAATCAATTGAAAAATTTATATTATTGTACAAAAAGCGTGGGGGGCTTGATTTTGATTGTTGTAAATATTTTATCAATAGTTTATTATATCTGAAGTTAACAATAAATATATAGTACTAATCCGCTAATCTAATCTAAGTAAGCTAATTTAATGTAGACTTGTGTGTGCACCCCACGCCGCGAAGACTTCTTATAGCCCAGTTGTAAGACTAAGCTGGTTTTAAACAGCCCGTACAGACAATAAGTGGCAAACCGACGCAATGGCCCAGTTGTAAGACTAATGCTGGTTTTAAACAGCCCGTACAGACAAGTGGCAAACAGACTCAACAGCCCAGTTGTAAGACTAATGCTCTGCACTAATGCTAATGTAACTGGGCTGTTGAGTCTGTTTGCCACTTGTCTGTACGGGCTGTTTAAAACCAGCTTAGTCTTTCAACTGGGCTATTAAGTATTTTTGCCACTTGTCTGTACGGGCTGTTTAAAACCAGCATTAGTCTTACAACTGGGCCATTGCGTCGGTTTGCCAGTTGTCTGTACGGGCTGTTTAAAACCAGCTTAGTCTTACAACTGGGCTATAAGAAGTCTTCGCGGCGTGGGGTGCACACACAAGTCTACATTAAATTAGCTTACTTAGATTAGATTAGCGGATTAGTACTATATATTTATTGTTCTACTTAATTTATGTTTAACAATGGAATTCCGCAAAGTCACGCCTGAATCTATTAATTATCTGAAGTTATTGTAAAAAGCACCCCACGCTTTTTTGTCCAATAATATAATTTTTTCAATTGAACTTTTTAGTTCAATTAGTTATAAAAGCGTATTTTTTTAGTTTTTTAAACTATAATTTATTAAAAAAGTTGAAGCAACTGTAACTTCATTGCTATAAGATTTAAGACAGGAGCCAGCAGTGTTTATCAATCGTGGCATTATTTCTCAAATTTAAAGTCAGGGGTTGAATAGATAGATCTAAGTGCCAGTTCAAGTCTCTTTGAGGCGCACTTAAAATCCTTTCACCACACTTGGTTCGAAAGAATCAGTGACACGATAAGAAGAAGTGCCAATTCTACGTGACCAAGTCTATAAAAACAGGAAAGAAAGCAGAATGATCCTTTTTAAAAAACAACACAGCTCTACAGCTGCGAAATCCAAAAACAATTCAAAATTATATCCAACGAATATCAGTAAGTATTTAAAAAATGTACAATGAATTAGGCAGTATTGTTACCGAATACCGTCACCGAGCTTAGTAAAGCTTTCACAATACTACAAACAAACAATTCGCTTTAAAACATAAGGTTGTGAAAATACAGAGGTAATACAAATTGAGAGCTTCAGACATTCCAAATTCAATTTCCCACTGGATGGCGGCTGCAAGTAACACCTGCATACAAAGTGCCTTGGTAGTGCAACTTGCCCAGAAATGACAGCTGTCATCTATCTCAACAATTTAGTTTGACAGTAAATATAGATTCGCACTTACAATGTTGATAGCTGGTTCTTACAATACGCCGGTAACGGTTAGATCGTGTTAGATGGTAATTTCTGCAGAGAAAACATATTCAGACTTTTTTGTGATATAAAACATTCTGAAGGCCTTCCTGATGTTTACATTCATCTAGAATTCTAGACTGTATTCAAAGTCAAGAAATCAATTATTCAGTTGACACAAGGATAACTTCCTACGGCCTCTTCCGCGTGGGAGTGGTGATTGCTAAAATCAAAATTTACGGCGTTTCTCCGTTTTCGTCGCATGATTTTGTTTCCCGTTCCATTTTTTTTTCCAGAATAAAAAGTAGCCCATAGGTTATTCCAAGATTCAAATTTGTTTTATATTTGATTCACATCGGCCTATTAGCTGAGGGTGACTGAGCCACAGACATCCAACCATAATAACTTTCGCATAGTCTGAAGTTATGACGTATTACTTACGTAGGTAGTGAAGTTTCCCGATATATTTGATATATCTGTACCCGAAGTCCCAGTGCATTTACAACATTTCGTTACCAAATGTTGTTTTCGTTTCGCCTATTTGTCTCTGTCTATTGTATGGAGAAAAGATGAGACACCAACTCTAACTACGTAATGTATTTTTGCCGTCTCATATTTTCTCCATGCAATAGAGAGAGACAAAAAGCCGAAACGAAAACAACATTTGGTAACGAAATGTGGTAGCAAAACTCCGACTTCGGGTTCTGACTCCTCCAAGTTATCCTTTGATTATTAGTTCTAAACTCTAACTCCAGGGAGTACGAAATAAACAGAATCCCTCCACGAAGATGGCAATTATCAATTCTGCTCCAATGCGTTTGGAAAGTAGTTTTCTGAATAAATTTGATTGGTTTTGCTTACGGGAAGCTTTGTCAAAAGATAATAAACAGTGATTCAGCTATTGCCAAGCCTTTAATTACTGTTACCCGTATAAACAGAACTTAATAATTCTAAGCAATTCTTGAAGGTTGGAAGATCCTATCACGAAGAAAAAGTTGATATTTTATAGAAAAACCATTGAAATTAAAAAAATAAGGCAAACTATAAAAACAAATAATTAAAAAAGCACTCTGTAAATAAATACAATCATTATGAATGATTTGCATGAATTATAATATGGATATGGATATAAGTATGAATAAAATTTGTATCGTGATAAATGCCCGTTCAATCCATTATATTATTGTAAGTATATATTTATAAAACTAAATGTGCATATACTAAGTATTATATCAGCTATCTGGTTCCCATAGTACAAGCTCTGCTTAATTCGGGGCTAGATAGTGTAGTTATTGTCCACAATATTTTTTTACTAAAATATCTCATTCGAAAGCCAAAGTTTGCCAAACTCAAAGTTACTTAGGTTAATATCGGTCAGAAAAATCTTTTATGACCAACGTAAGCTAAACTTAATGGGGACCCATTCTACATAAGGATATGTGCACAATTTGCAGTTAAAATAAGGGCCTTCTCACATATCCTACCTATACGACAATAGGTTGTACTAAGTATCACAAATAAAAATCAAATCACAAAAGAAGAAGACCAAAAACGTCTGGATTGAGGTCATGTGTGAGTAAAGGAGTTTGGATGGTAGGAGTTTAATTGAGTTTTTGTGGGAGGCAACAGTTTTGAAATCTATGCCTATCCTTTTCTAACACGTATGTACTTTTTGTCTATCCTTTTCTATCACTTAAGGATTTTTCAAAAATTTGATGTTTTGCCAATATTATGTTCTAGAACAGAATGTTCTTAAATTATCCAGAATGATCTAGAATAATTAACTTTAATTCAAAGACTCTACCCGGGCAACGTTGGACTTCGCTGCTTTTAGTTGATCAATTTCATAGATTTCATAAACGCTCAAGTGGGAGTGAGCGGGCCATATTAGCAGGATGAACCCTGAAAAGTGGACAAACATCACAACTCCTTGGGTGCCTTAGTGTGTCGACCGGGAACCAATCGTATGAAATCCGTGTGCGGTGCCTGACGCCTATCGCCAATCGTATCGCCCAACTCTGCAACCATTTTGTATGGAGAAACCAAAAGCGCCCCTAGCGGATTCTTCAAGAAGCATGAATAGCGATTGCGAGACGGTGACGTCTCCACGTCACCTGTAGGCCTAAGATGACCGACGTGACATATGTCTTCGCGAGAAGAGAAAATTTTGTCGACATCGATTCGTTTGTCGATTATGGTAAGATGAGCATCACGAGAGAGACAGCTGTCGTCGACGACTCGCCTATGTCGTGAAGACAAACCAGTGATCATTTCTTCCATATTCTACCATAATCTACCATTGTATTTTTATTTTTTAATGGTTTCGTTCATTCAATTTGGTACCTGTGACTGAAAAAAAAACCCCGCCAAAACTAAAATAAAATAATAAGGAAGCAAACGGAATGAAAATGTAAGTAAATACCTATGGTAGGTACCCCTATTTATTGTTAAAAACCGATAGCACTAGCAAAATAGATTCATTGTATTCTCAAAATCGGTACATACCTATGCTGCTAGCTATACTTATTGTTTGTATTAATATTTCAGGGTTAGAAGTAACAGAATCCAAATAGAGTTTCTTTGCCGGTATGATATGTCCGAGCACTATGAATTTGCGGCAGGTGATTAAAGCTCGCTGCAAAGTGTCCAACAAATAACAGCGGGGTGGAACCGCCTCAAGACCGACGAGTTTGAGCCTTGGTGGGACGGTGGACAGTGGAAAATTGTACGTTTTGATAGCAACCATACCTGTTTTGACCTGTTGCTATTTATCAATGAGGATTTTTAAAATAGGTAACAAAAATTATATATCGAGGGTGCAGTGTTAAAACCCTCGATATGTGAGTATTAGTTACTTTAATATACCTACTCCGTAGTACATAACTACCAAGTTTTGTTTTCAGTGTCCATTGAGCCGTATCTAACTAAATTAACTCATAGAACTACATAATGTATTTATGTGCGTAGACTAAGCAGTTTGCACTAAAGGAATGATTGCAGGATGCAGGATAGAGAATACAGAAATACCTCTATGAGCATGTCCGTATATTAATGTATTTGTTTCTTTTCAGATTCCATGGGCCATCCACAAACCAAACATTCCACCTTACATAGGTATTTGCATAACTTGTAAATAATATACCTATTTTAATATATGACAAATAAATTTATTTACACACAGAAAACTGTCTTTTTACCTAAATAATGTTGAACTAATGAAGAGGGCTTTCTTTGTAGGTGCTTATGGTTGATAAGGTATAAATATTTTTAAGGCTTTTGTAATATTCTATTCATTAACATAACGTAGAAGTTCTGCGCGTCTTTGGCCTTGCAGCAGACCCGCAGGTGATGGGTCCTCTGCAGCCAAATCTCCGTTGATAACTTCTTCGTTTTCGACTCGTGCATCTTCGTCCAATGTCACCCTGTTATTAAAATATTTTTACTAAAGTATTAGATAGGTAGGTAACTATACTCAGTTTTTACTTTGCATAAATTCGTAGTGTAGTAGTTCGTAGTTGGTAAACTGAGATCCAATGACACGTCTTCACTATTGAAACATTGAGTGAATCGGGTAAATGTATGAGAAGTGTTGACTCACACTAACCTAATTTGTTATTATTAATTTTAGACCTTTACAATAACATTTTAAGCAGGATAACACATAGAAATCTATGGGTAGTTAACCTCAAATGAACTAGGTACTCACCTTCGAATGCACCGCCCGCAGTAAGATAGGCCCGTACTAGTTTTAGGCTCTAAATCGGGTTTTAGACGTTTGATGAGGTAGAATTCCCAGGGTTTTGATAATCTCCAGAGGCACTGAAACTCAACAACGTCAAAAGGATCACATACCACATACGTCTCTGATTATTTTCCGTTGCATCTTTCTGTTTTGCTTATCGGCGTACATCGCAATAAGATGATTATAGTAAGTTATAGCCATCCTTTGAAAAGTTAGCAAAACAAAATCTAAAAGACAAGCGGAAGACATATCTCGTTTTCAAAAACTGTCGACGAGAAAATTTCCCGCGCAGAAACGTCAAAAGACGAGAAAATATGGCGGTCATCTTACCATTTGACGACAAAATTCAAAAATCAAAATTCGAATTCCGAAGAAGTCTTCATTTGACAGATGATGACGACATATTTAGGCGGTCATCTTAGCTCGTGTAGAGATATAGACATATCTCTACTTTTGACGAGTTATATCGACTCTCGTGGCGGTCATCTTAGGCCTACTGCACGGAAAAAAATGGGGTCTGACAAAGTGTTCATTCAAGAATAAAATTATTCTCAAGTATATTGTTTAATCTCAAGCATATATTTACTTAAGGTAACAATAATATCTTGAATAAAATAACATGGAATTCTTCAATATATATAATATTATTCTTCATTTATTTCTTTACATCAAGAATATTTTTTTGGATCAAGAGGATATTTACTCTTGACTGTAGAAAACGTTTTCATTTTGAACAAAGCAATTAAGAATTCTTACTCTGAATAAATAAAGATTTAGCTTAAGAAGCTCAGAGATTACGGCCAAGAATAAAAATAAATTATTGGTTTAAGAAAAAGTGTGAATTCCTTCAAAAATTATATTATTGAAACTAGACTTTCATACTTTTGATTCAAAATACATAAAAGATTCATTTTAAATAAAGTCTACTATTTAAAATCAAGAAAATATTCGTTTTATAAATACTCTCGAATGACAAAATATTGCCTCTTAACCTAAGAATATGGATTCAACTATCAACTAAGAACAAACATTTTAGGTAAAGAAATATTTACTCCATTGAAGATGATTTGTTCAACAATTAAAACTCTATGTTTATTGACTTGAATACTTACTGTTCTTCGATTAAGAATTATAACTGTCTGCCATTGAGACCTATTTTACTTGGTTGGACAAATTCAGCAGTTTTTCTGTGAGTGCAATGTTTTTTAACTGAAGAATATCGTTTCTAAAATTGATAAACAACCAACATATTAAGTCGAGAAAAATTATCTTCTTCGATGAATGTGGATGTTCTTTTCAATAAATTATATCTATGTTAACTGGAGTACTTCATTATTATTTCATGAAGAATAATAACTTTCTTTACTTAAGAATTAATGATTTGTTCATTTTACAAACAAAGTATATTTTTGCTTATAACTCCAAACAAGAATTTTATAAAATTGCATTAAGAATTTATTATTTATTTTTTCAACAATAATATTATTGAAACTAGACTTTCATACTTTTGATTCAAAATACATAAAATACTCATTTTAAATAAAGTCTACTATTTAAAATCAAGAAAATATTCGTTTTATAAATACTCTCGAATGACAAAATATTGCCTCTTAACCTAAGAATATGGATTCAACTATCAACTAAGAACAAACATTTTAGGTAAAGAAATATTTACTCCATTGAAGATGATTTGTTCAACAATTAAAACTCTATGTTTATTGATTTGAATACTTACTGTTCTTCAATTAAGAATTATAACTGTCTGCCATTGAGACCTATTTTACTTGGTTGGACAAATTCAGAAGTTTTTCTGTGAGTGCAATGTTTTTTAACTGAAGAATATCGTTTCTAAAATTGATAAACAACCAACATTTTAAGTCGAGAAAATATCTTCTTCAGTGAATGTGGATGTTCTTTTCAATTAATTATATCTGTGTTAACTAGAATACTTTATTATTATTTCATGAAGAATTATAACTTTCTTTACTCAAGAATTAATGATTTGTTCATTTTACAAACAAAGTATTTTTTTGCTTATAACTCCAAACAAGAATTTTATAAAATTGCATTAAGAATTTATTATTTATTTTTTCAACAATAATATTGTTTAGACAAGAGTTTTACACTTTTGATTCAAAATACGACAAAGATAATATATTTTAAGAATCTACTATTTAACAGCAAGAAAATAATTGTCTTATAAAAGCTCTCAAGTGACAACTATTGCCTCTTAACCTAAGAATATGGATTCAAATATCAGCTAAGAACAAACATTTTATGTAAAGAAATATTTACTTAATCGAAGATAGATTTGTTTTACAATTTAAAATCTGTCTCTTTTGGTTTGAATACGTATACTGATTTTCAAATGAGAATTATAACGGTCTACAATTGAGACCTCTTTTACTTGGTTAGACAAATTCAGTAGTTTTTCTGTGAGTGCAATGTCTCTTAACTGAAGAATATCGTTTCTAAAATTGATAAACAACCAACATTTTAAGTCGAGAAAATATCTTCTTCGGTGAATATGGATGTTCTTTTACAAATAATAATGTCTGTGTTAACTGAAATTCTTCATTATTATTTCATGAAGAATTAAAACTTTCTTTACTCAAGAATTAATGATTTGGTTATTTTACAAACAAAGTATTTTTTTGCTTATAACTCCAAACAAGAATTTTATTAAATTGCATTAAGAATTTATTATTTATTCTTTTAACAATAATATTGTTTAGACAAGAGTTTTACACTTTTGATTCAAAATACGACAAAGATAATATATCTTTAGAATCTACTATTAAACAGCAAGAAAATAATTGTCTTATAAAAGCTCTCAAGTGACAACTATTGCCTCTTAACCTAAGAATATGGATTCAAATATCAGCCAAGAACAAACATTTTATGTAAAGAAATATTTACTTAATTGAAGATAGATTTGTTTTACAATAAAAAATCTGTCTATTTTGATTTGATTACGTACTGTTTTTCAAATGAGAATTATAACGGTCTGCCATTGAGTCCTCTTTTTGTTGGTTAAACAAATTTAAAAGCTTTGCTGTGAGTACAATGTTACTTAACTGAAGAATATCGCTTCTAAAATAATTGATGAAGAACCAAAATTTTAAGTCAAGAAAATATTTCCTTCTACAATTAATTATAATGTCTATGTTAACTGGCATACCTACTTAATTATTATTTCAATAAAAATGATAAAATGTTTTAGTGGAGCTAAGTAGGTATTTAGGTATACATAATATTTTATTAGTTGAATAAAAAATATTTTTTTACTTTGTTAAGTTTTGGTAAGCAAGAATTACACAAATAAATATGACACTAAAAAGTATGTGAATTCATTGTAAAATGAATCAAGCTGGGAAAATTGAAAGCTTTTATTAAATAAGTTGTTGAACAAAATAATTATGTAGTTCTGCTGTTAACGTCTAGATGGCGTTTAACATTCGTTTAACAATAATATTCTTAAAGCAAGAGTTTACGCTTCTGATTCAAAACATGTTAGAGATACCTACATTTTAAACGTTGACTCGCGGGCGTATATGAACGTTAAACAAACTTCAAATAAAGACGTACCTAATCGTGGAAAGCCAATGGATGGAAAGGGCTCAGAATTGTTCTTCCTGGAAATGTGTAGGGGAGGCTGATGATAGGGGTATATGTCCAGCAGTGAACTTCTAGAGGCTGATGATGGTGATGATGATATTAATAAGTCTTTACATCATACATCAGTAAGTAGTTTTTACTGCTGTGAAACGATGCTGAAAGCGTTCCATTTTCAAATCACTAAAGTAAAGTAAAGCAAGTAAAGTAAGTACCTATAGTAGAGCATTGCCTTGCAGGTCACGTATATCAGAAACGTGCCCTACGATTTGACAGGCGTCACGGTTCAGCTGGTAGTATAAATACCTGTGTGGAGAACATAGATTTTTGTTCTTTGTATGGGTGTTCTAGATTTTTTTGTACAAGATAGTAGGCAAACAAGCACATGGTCCACCTGATGGCAAGCGGTTATCGTAGCCTATGGACGCCCTGAATACCAGAGGCGTCACAAGTGCGTTGCCGACCCTTTAAAGGTATTCGGGGGTAAAAATGGCACACGCCTTGAATGTCATGCCAGTATTTGCACCTATTTTTTCCGATTAGGAATCAATATATCATGCCCCAAAATCATATCTATTTCCGTGTGACAAATGCTTATAAAATTAATAATTAAGTTTGTTTACCCACATAAGTAGGTAGGAACTTAAACTATAATTTTCTTGTATGAAAACTATGATGCAAATGAGTGTTTCACACCAAATTGACGTTTCTTGACTTTAGCATGGAAATCTTGAAAAATATTTAAGAAAAGATGTCTTGAGTCCAAAACAAAAACATTCTTGAATTTAAACAATGATTCAAAGGTGTGTTTTAGACCAAATTCACGTTTCTTGGTTTTACCAAGGAAACGAAACAAACTATATGTAGATAGCTACGCGTTTAGGCATAGATCCGGTGTTGCAGTGTTTTTCCCAAGTTGTAGGGAAAATAATTGAAAATGCATTCGTTCACTCGGTTAGGCTCTTGCCGAGTGTTTATAAAATTCCTATACACGGGAGCCCTATGTATCACTAATCGGTCTTTACCACGGAAGCAAAAAAACGAAAACATCTAGACCAGTAGTTCGCCCCGAACTGAGATCGCGTAATGCGATCCAAATGCTCTGAAAAGTTAAGTACCTAAATATTGTGGACAATCCACACCGCTCTATCTAGCCCCAAACTAAGCGGAGCTTGTAATATGTGAACCAGATAACTGATAATAAATAAATAATAAATAATAAATAATAAATATTTTTGGACAATTCACACAACACTATCTAGCCCCAAACTAAGCAGAGCTTGTAATTATGGGAACTAGATAGCTGATATAATACTTGAATACATTTTTTTTTTGTAAATACATACTTAGAATACAATACAACACCCAGACAGAGAACAAACATAGATGTTCACCACACAAATATTTGTTCTCGGTGGGGATCGAACCCACGACCTACGGCGCAGAAGGCAGAGCTACTACCAACTGAGCTGAGAGGCCAGTCAAAACTTATGTAGTCCATCACGCATTGTGTTTTATCTACTTTGAGGAAGTATTTCTATCCAGATTCACTGTTTTGCTTTACCTCTGAATATACCTCACTAACTTTGTATGGTTAACTAGCACAAAAAATGCATAATTGCATGAAAGACCACAAAGAGGCTCGTGGTGCACAAAATCCTTTCATCACCCTTTCCAACATTGGTGACACGACGAGCCGTCTATAGCTTATCGATTGAATAATAATTATTTCGTAGTGAGTCAACGTCAGTAAAAATAGTGGAGAAATGTGAAAGATACGGCCTTATTTTTGGTAACTAACATTTTGTAGCGGGCAACACTCTTTTTAGTCTTGTCTTTGCTTGCGCCGGAGTGGTGACTTGTATCGTGTGTGATTGATTATTGAGTTCCATTCCATTTATTCTGAGATTCGAGCCTGGCAGTAAGTTTTTGAGTTATTGAGAATAATAAGTAAGTACCTAGGTAATTGACATTGTGTTGTGTTGTAAGTGTATTTAGAATTGTTGCATTTTGTTATCGGACCGACGCACGCTCAGACCGGCCGGCGCTAGCGATGGGCGATTGCTTCAAAAAAAACAATCGAATGAATCGAAAATTGCGCTACTGCGCATTCGATTGTCGATTTAGTAGTTCCTCCCCATGATTATTCGAATAACAATCGACAAACTACTAACTACTATACATGTAAGTATGCGTGCGGTGCGGTGAACTGCGCTGCGGAAGGCCACGCGGGGCGGTGCATGCGGGGGCGGGACGGTGTTGCGTCGATTGTTTCTAAGTAATAATACTTCGGTTGCATTAATAATACTTCGGTTGCATTTAATGTTAACACGTAGGTAGTATATTTTAATATTATGAATATACAATTTATAGAAATGTAAAATTGACCTTGTCACGTAAAAAGTGTAGTTACCAAATTTATGTTAGAAGGTAGATTTCTAGCTATAAGTTGATTTTCTGTAAGAAAATATATTTCAAATAAGTATCTATAAGTACCTTTTTTACTTAATTTTTATTCTAGTCTGTGTTTTCCTTAGTTAGAAACTCTTTACCTACCCTTCTATTCGTAATTTGTTATACTTTAAAACAAATTAATTAATGTAATAACTTAAATCGCATAATAACTGCATTAAGTAGCGGCGCACGGACTCAATCTATAGATTTGTAGCGCAGCGCACGCCCGACGCACCATCTTTTGTAACTACTGATTCAGTAGTACGCACGAAAATAGTAGTTAGGTGCGTTGCGTGAATGCGTGACCGCGCGGCAAAAATAGTAGTTAGGTGCGTTGCGTGGTTGCGTGGCGTGACCGCGCGGCAAATAGTAGTTAAAGTTGGTGCCAGTCATTGTCGCCGCGCGCCGCACGCCGCACGCGCCGTCAGTCGATAACAATCGACTAGTTTCAATTGTTATCGACTTTTATCGACTGAACCGAACAATCGACTTATTCGATAAAATATAGTAGTAATCGCCCATCGCTAGCCGGCGCCATGTTGAGAAACTTTCCGCTTATTGTATGGACTTATCGTCGATTGGGATAGGTGTTCTATGTAGGAACTGCTTAAATTAGGCGAGGCGGTATACCATTCGCGGTGCCCGGACGAATTAAACTCAAAAAATGCTTTGCGCTTCAATGTTCAAATTCACTGGTTAGGTACCACAGCCGCTGGCACTGCCTTCTGCTACGTAGCAGGCTGCTGCAGCTGCTGTAAGGCTGGCGGTAAGGCTGCTGGACTGCCTTTCAGGTTATGTCTCTCTGGGTGATGAAAATATGTAATCTCTACCTAAAAAGCAGAGGTTCTTGTAACTGTAATCTAGGTACCGTAGCCACAATACTAAACCTGCTGAAAGGTGCTGTTTATCCTGCCCAGCTGTTTTTTACTTAGTTACTACCATAATCACTAATTGATGTCCCGTCCATTTGCAGATTTAAATCAAAACTTAACTGATTCCCAGCATACCTACACACCTACTCACCTCTAAGTAGAGTTTAACAATGGAGTTACTTCTAGAGAAATGGAATATGCCACAGGATATAATTACAAATTTCAACGGTAGGTGAATATTAATTATATCCTTCGCATTTAGATAAATAATATTTTTTTTAGTGATAAGGGGAATTTTTGTTTTAGAAAATGATGTAACTGTGGATCAATTAAAAGATATCAATGACAATATCCTGAAAGAACTGTGCCCAAAGATTGGACTAAGAATAGAGCTAAAAAAAAAAATTGATGAGTATTTGGTAGCGACCTGCACAGTAAGTTTCCTACCTACCTATTGAATATTCTGTTTCTAATGATAATATTTGATAATATTATTTTAATGGTTTTGGCCGGCCACACAGCTCAGTTGGCATGGTAGTAGCTGTGCCTTCTGTGCATAGGTCATGGGTTCCCTCCCCGCCGAGGATAAACATGTTTGTACAGTGTCTGTATGTTATAATATATATTATATATAGGTAATTGATTGAGTGAGTGAAGCGAACATTTTCATCAACTAAGGCAATTTGACATTGTATCTTTGTAGAATATAAATCTTTATCGCCCACCTTAAACTACTCATATGGTTATGGTGGTTGGTTATGGAACTCCTTGCCTGTGTCTGTCCGCTTATCCAAATCGCTCAACATTTTTAAAACTAAGGTTAATGACCGTTACTTATCCTTGTCTGCTAATATTTAGGTATCTATCATAGTGTATGTATTGTATATACATTTATATTAAGTTGCATGTATGTATATTAATAGATAAGAAATTGTGTACTTATATTAAAATAGGTATAAGTAGTATGTATTCACAGTATTATTATTATTTTTCTTATTTTTATATAATATCTTCTTAAAAAAGTTTTTGTGCACCGCCGTCTATCCCATTTTTTATCTATCCTTTCCATCCAAAGGTTGTCTGGAAGAGATCGCTCTTAGCGATAAGGCCGCCCGTTGTACTCATTATTTTGTAATAGTTTCTGTATTTATCCTTGTGTACAATAAAGAGTTAATCTATCTATCTATATATGTTTGGCTAGGGTGCACAAAGAAAAAATAGTAAAGAATAAAAAATAAGGACATTTACATACCTAAGTAAATTTATATAGACTATATACATACATAAATATAATCAATACATACATATTTACCTACTTAAATAAAATACATTGAGTATGTACATTCTATAAATAAATAGCTACATGTTTCTATAAATACATAATATAAGTACATTATACCTACACATGATAATAAATATACCTATGACAAATTATATTATTATAAACAATCTAAGTTAAATCAGATAGGGGGTAATAAATGAGGTAAAAATAAAAAGTTAACGAAACAATTGAAATTAAGTGTCATATACAGGGTGTTTTTTTGAGAAGGGCGGTAATGGCCAAGTGAAAATTTGCTATTTCCATTCATTTTTAGTAAACCATTTGTTTGCAAAGATTGAATCTTACCATCAACATAATCCATTGGTTCAATAATACAGGGTGTAATTTTTTGAAAAAATCATTCGGGCCCATTTCCGTCACAAGTAAAAGAATTTTGAATAATATAAATATGCAGTTCACGACTTTTCCCTAACTTTCGTGGTTTTGGCCTTGGTCATCACCGCCCTTCTCAAAAAACTACCCTGTATATAAAAAGCCTTTGGTTGTACAATCAAAAAAAAAAATCTCTGGGACACTCTGTTTTTTAGATGCAATGATTAAAGTTAAATTGAGTTATTCAGCAATCCAAGAATCAAAAAAAGATCCTCAAAGAGTTTCGTTGACAACGTAGTTTTTCAGTTGGTGGGCCAGTTCCATTGATTTTTCTTGTTTTTTTTTACTGTACCTAAGTTTTAAAATAAAAAGATTTTCAGCATCAAGACCGATCTACAGGCAAAAACTGGTTTACTTACAATAATTAATTAGGTACTTAAATGTTTTCAGACGAATACAGTAACAAACAGCAGCACTACTGCTCTTAATCTATTCACGGACAACGAGGACCTGGAGGACTTACAAGATATCCTTACAGGCGAAATTTATGTCCGACCAAATTTTCCTGATTTTGACCTCAAAACGCTTCTAACAGTAACACCATGTGGCAAGAGCATATTAAACTATTACACTACAAATAGTACCTTGACAAACAAGCACCGAAATCAACTAACTGATATCATTGTTAGACATCTCTTTACACGTGTTGTAAATTAGTAAGTACCTATGAGTAAATGAGTATGTTGATTCTTATTCCCATTATTTATTTATTTATTTAACTCTTTACTAACTTATTTATTAAGGAACCCTTTGTGCGCGAGTCCGGCTCGCACTTGGCTGGTTGTATATCTTTTTAGGATTCCGAAGTCCAACAACCCTTTTAATTATTTTTACCTATTTCAGTAAAATAACATATGAAGAGTACAACATTTTAACCGCAAAAATAATAGCATTATTTCCATGTGAAAACACCGGCACATATTTTGTCCCACCAATTAAAAAACGACAATCCATATCTGGTAAACCTTCATTTGCTAAGGGCAAGTTGGTCGATAAAATTCGAAATACCCTGTATAAGTCTGGGGAAAAGAGAAAAAAATCAACATCAGAAGAGAATGTCATTCCAAATAAAACAAAAAAATATGAGGAGTTGAAAGGTTTTAAATGATTACTTGACCTACTTAAACAGTAGAGTAGTTACTTATTTGTACACTTGAGGTGGTGAATTTTTGCAAAATCTTAATACTGGCTGTTGTGCTAAGAGACAGTGACGTAGAGTACAGTTTTCTACGGCAATGTCTACTGTCTTTGTCTCTTGGCCCAATGTACCAGCCGGCATTGATGTCTTATAAGAAAGAAAGTAAATACATTTATTCAACTTTCGACAACAGACTTGCTTGTCACTTCAAATCACTATTACCTAATTTGGCTCTATACTACTACCCCAATCTACTTCAAAAATTCACCCGGTATAATATAATTTTGTAGATTTAGGTACTCCGTAGAGTAGATTCTTTCGCATTAGTTGAATAGTGAACTATACAAAGTTTGTGAGATAAGTATTATTTAAGCTTTAGCGATCATAAACATACCCGTGAAATCGATTCAATATTTGTGAGATTAGATAATTATCAGTATTATTAAAAAAAAACACAGGAAGCTAAACTACTTACAGATTCAATATTTTCAAAAAAGTAATTTGAAGTTTTTGTTAAGGCCTGCTTGGCGGTACTTTACTGACATTGAGAAATATGAAAGGATATTCTAACCTGGGAATTAAAGCTGTCAAGGCAATTTTTTATATATTTAATAAATGCTTCTATGTAGTATGTAGTTAGGTACTAAGTAGGTACTTTGTTTGTAGAGCATAAATTATAAGGTAAGTAGTAGTGCCTGACATAACATTGTTAAACATATTACAGACAATCACACAGACCAAGTATTGTTTTTGAAAAACAATTGTGAGCCATGGTGTCAAATCATCGAGTGTTGGAGGGACACTTTCGAACTGAGGCAGTGTTGTACTAACAGCAATATATCAGAGTTCATTAATGAGTGGAATATTTTAAACGATCCAAGGAGTGAAAGTTTGGTAAATATTTTTTTTTACACATTCAAAAGATTTTATTTCATAATTAATATTCGTAACAGTGTTTGAAACCGTTGTTGGCTTTAAGTTGTAGTTATACGATACATTTTATAAAGCTGTGGGGTTTGTTAATAAATAAAATCATAGTAGTTATGTATTTACGAAAAAGTATAATATCCGAGCTTTGTTTTATTTTATTTTAGAACAAAATCCACAGCTCTTAAAATACAATGTAAAAACTTAAATTTCTAACATACAGCCATTAATGGATTTACATTTTTAGTACATGAAATATAAATAAACAAAAATCGTCGACAGTTAATAACCCCACAAAATAAAAACAGATGACTTTTAAATAAACAAACAAAACTTTTTTTACTTTGCTTACTTTTTTTAACTTACTTTTTTGAAGTTTATTTATTTTTAGTTTACATTTTCATTATTGCCTATTCGATGTTTGACTGTTCACTAACCATTTTGAATCTAAATTTACTCAGAATATTTTGGGGATAGATAGTGTTGTGACAGTTTACAAATATTTATTTATTTATGTTGGGTCTAACTAGATTAGTCCAACACCAGCATGCCAAATACTTCTTTAAAACTATAATGTTTTCAGATTTGTTAATATCAAATTTTTGTTTCTAGTTAAACCTGGACTTTGAAAAACTGTATCCTGAAAGATCAACATGCTTTTTCAGAAATTGGAATTGGTTTATTAATAGAATAATCAGCCTCAAATTTGGTGAATCGAAAGATGACACATTGATGACTATATATGAAAGTATTCAAGAACAGCCTGATGATGGTAATAATTACTAATAAAGCACAATTTATTTTTATTGATTAGGTTTATGGTTGAAACTCCGAGAATATTTTATCACCTGAATCTGACTATGAGTCATATATGAATCAGTATTCTTATTTATATTATTTATGTCACTAGCATCCGGCTAGTACTTTAAAATAAATCATCTGTTTTATACATTTCAGATCTAAAAGTGCCAGATCAAATAAAACTGTTGTCCTACTTGATTCCCCCGAGAGGAAGACTGAACAAGCGTAGAAAATTTTCCACATTAGAATGCGTAGAGAACTTCATAATTGACGTTGAGGTAAATATATTGGGGTACTATTTTATAACGCTTTTATTAGCTTCACCTGTATGTATGTAACAGTCCTCTTTGAGCTCGATTTTGTCCTACTTTGAACGATCAGATTTGATTCAAACTTTGCACATCTGTCAAAGGTCGATGACAATGCAATAATATGAAAAAAAAAATGAAAAAAAAAAAAAAACTAAAAAGTAAAAAATAAATTATAGTTTAAAAAACTAAAAAAAAAACGCTTTTATAACTAATTGAACTAAAAAGTTAAAAATAAAACTGTAATAATCAATTGAAAAATGTATATTATTGTACAAAAAGCGTGGGGGGGGGCTTGATTTTGATTGTTGTAAATATTTTATCAATAGTTTATTATATCTGAAGTTATTATAAAAAGCACCCCACGCTTTTTTGTACAATAATATAAATTTTTCAATTGATTATTACAGTTTTATTTTTAACTTTTTAGTTCAATTAGTTATGAAAGCGTTTTTTTTTAGTTTTTTAAACTATAATTTATTATTTCGTTAAATGGTACAATATCTATAACTCTCGGTTACGTTATTTTTGGGTAGTTCTTGGTTTTTTCCTGGATAAAGAGTAACCTGTGTTTAACCAGGGTATAACTTACATTCATATTTGGCTGGCCTCTCAGCTCAGTTGGTAGAAGCTCTGCCTTCTGCACTCGATCCCCTCCAAGAACAAATATTTGTGTGGTAAACACAGCTGTTTGTTCTGTCTGGGTGTTATGTTATATATTGTATTCTATGTATGTATTTACAAAAAAAATGTATGTAAGTAGTATATCAGCTATCTGGTTCCCATAGTACAAGTTCTGCTTAATATAGGGCCAGATAGTGTTGTGTGGATTGTCTTAAATATTTATTTATTATTATTTATATCAAATTTCATCCAAATCTATTTTGCCCTTTTATTAATTGCTTTTTATTGGAACTAAACGCGTGTGCTTTGTAGGTATGTTTATCAATTTTGCAATTTTTATATGTTTGCTATTGTTTTCAGAATCCTGGAGATATTCAAATGAAAATAGATGAAGTGAAGGAAAAGGCTCTACATAGCAAGCAAAGTGTTCAACCGTATCTAATTAAATGTGCTGCTGGTGATGATGGTAACGAAAACTATTATTTAGTAATTGACAAGGTTATGTACAAGTTTACCTCGCCAATGAAAGCTTTTGACACACTGTTCAAATCATACCACGCGCTTCACGCCACGTACCCAGCAGCTGCTGCGCATTTGTACGTGCTGATTCAGCGCTGTGTCTATAAAATAGAAACAAAGTATGACAAGATTGTACCATACATCGCAGATTTGTTGTCGCTTGCTAATAATATGTAAACAAAATGTATAGTTAATCTTGTTGAAATATACTGTACTATCATTGCACAATGAAGTGCCTTGAATGTCACAACGAATATCAAGATTTTCAGCAATACTTTGTGCATTTGCGTTACGCACATAATATTGTCAACTATTTTAAATGTCCTGAAGAAAATTGTGCCAGGTTATATCACTCTAAAAGTGATTTAAAGAAGCATTTAATTCATTATCACGAAACCTCAAGTAGCAATCTCATCTCAGATGCCAATGTATTTGATGTTAGTGGCAAAGCAAAATGTAGTTCCGGTTCAACGTCTGAATTAACACCTTTGAATGAAAGCCCTAAATTGAATAATAATACTGGGTATCAAACCTCAAATTTATCTGATTATCAAAAAGAAGTCGATAATGCGTTGCTTACATTTATTGCAAAATTATATTACATGTCCAATTTGCCAAGAAGTGTCATACAAAATATAATTGAAATCGTGTCTGAGCTGTTTATATCGGAGCCGTTTAACATTATTAGGCAATCCCTAATAATTTCAAAAAATGATTTGAATAATGATAGTTTGCTGATGTTATCAATACTTCAAGATTCGTTTAATAAAATCAATACCGATTATAAAAGAATGGAACATTTCAAACATTTAAGATCGTATGTTCAACCTATTAAAAAAACCATTGGTGTTTCTGAAGATAACAATCGTAGGAATAACACTGTCGAAATGGTAATCAAAAATAGATTTTCCTATTTTATACCTTTGCGTGAAACTCTTAAGGAATTCCTTGAAACAGCAAATACATTAGAAACGATAATTAACTACCAGAACAAAGTAAGTGAAGAGACAGGTGTACTAAGAAACATAATAAATGGCACATCTTGGCAGGATACAATACAAAAATGTAATCATGAAACCATTTTACCTTTGACAGTGTATTATGATGATTTTGAATCTGGCAATCCACTAGGCAGTCACGCTGGAAATCAGAAAATAGGAGCTGTATATGTAACCATATCTACAATACCTCCACAGTTCTGCAGCCGTTTAGATAATGTCTTACCAGTTCTTTTGTTTTATACACAAGATAGAAACACTTTTGGTAATGAACCTGTTTTCAGACCGTTACTCAAAGAATTAAAGTTTTTACAGGAGGAAGGGATAAACGTCAAATCTAAGAAATCTAGTATACCTGTTACTTTTTGTATAGCCAATATTTCAGGAGACAATCTAGGGCTTCATTCAATTTTAGGTTTTCACGAGAGTTTTTCTTCCAGTAATTTTTGCAGATTTTGCACAGTACAAAAAGAGCAAACAAAATCTGATACTAAGGAACGATCTGAATGCATTCGCAAAGAGGAAGAATATAATGCACATTATACTAACAAAATTGGCGTTAAGGAAAAATGCATATGGCATGATTTAAATTATTTTCACGCTTACAACAATTTCACGTGCGATGTTATGCACGACTTGTGTGAGGGCGTACACCGTTACGACATGTGCTTAATAATCAAATATTTTATTGACAGAAATA
The DNA here is from genome assembly GCA_947578465.1 of Thera obeliscata. Lineage (NCBI taxonomy): Eukaryota > Metazoa > Arthropoda > Insecta > Lepidoptera > Geometridae > Thera > Thera obeliscata. The sequence goes on from OX387916.1 coordinate 1,014,268, forward strand.
TTTTAAATTTGGACAACTTAAATTCAAGAATAAAATACTATACTTATTTAAAGTCTGAAAAAAATTGTCCTCCGCCTGTCACAAAACAAAACTTAATAAATGGCAAAATAATGTTTTCGGCTTCTGAGATGTTGTGTCTGGTACGTAATTTTAGGTACATAATTGGTGACTTAATTGCGGAGCATGATCCAGTATGGAAACAATATTTAACTCTGTTAGAAATAACAGAAATATTAACATCTCAGATTTTCACTTTACACTTGATTGACTACTTGAGAACTTCAATCGAAGCTTACATGGAAAATTTAATTCAATTATTCAACTGCACATTAAAACCGAAACATCATTTTCTACTACATTACCCAAGGATAATACAAAAAGTTGGTCCACCAATATTGATAAGTGCCTTTAAATTTGAGGCCAAGCACAAAGAGTTGAAAAAAATTGCACAATCAATAGCTAGCCGTAAAAACTTGCCACTAACACTTGCTACAAGACATCAATTGACGAATAGTCATAAATTTCTTGTTAGCACTGGACTTGCTGATCGCTATGTACACGGAAAAATACTCAAACTAAATAATATTACTGAAATTGATGATGATGTTTATAATTGTGTTTGTTTTATAGAGATTAATGGTGTAACATATTGTGATAAAAATGTTATCTTGTATAGGTATGAGCAAGATCTACCATTATTTTTGAAGATTGAGCAAGTGCTATTAAACGAATCTGATAAAAGTAAAATTTACTTTAAGTGTAAAGTTCTTAAAACAATTAATTATTCTCCTCATTACATGGCATATTTGGTCAATTGTTCAAGTAGTTTTGAAATTATTTCCTTACACGATTGCTATAGCACAACACCAAATATAATTCATAAAATAGGTATAAATCAGTATGTTGATTTGAGAAGTTGATTTGTTATTAGATATTGATTAGTAACAATACGGCCGGTGGATCATGGCGGGTCAGAAGTGAGCCGTTTGTTTGAAATTGGCCAATGACTGACTGAAGATTCACCAAACGGCTTACTTTAGACCTGCCAAGATCCGGCGGCCGTATTGTGTCTTGTGTATATGAACGAGATTATCTGTTACAGTTTTAAGATTTAACCAATATTTGTATAAGAATCTGATGGCATAACCCGCATCAATAAAGCTACGAATCTTAAATGGCAGCGTTTATCTATACTTCTCAAAACTACTAGTGAAAAGGAACTAGTTTCAGCAATAGTGTCTAAGTGAGAGACAATTTTTTTACGCTGGCGTTTAAGATTCGTTTTTTTTATTGATGTGGGTTATAGTTAAGCTTACTATGTGTAAATAATATTCAGAAGTGGGCATTTAATTAAGGACTAGATTAATCTGGTGGTATAATACCCACGCTAATAAAGGTTGGGGCGGGTTATAATAAAGTAAAACATACCTTCTGAGTGAGCTCTATGTAATCATAATATAATAATTACCATGGATGACCTTCTCGTTCGCACATTTGAAAAGATACAAATCACTGAATTTACAAAAAATCGCAAGCAACCATATCGTTGCAAACGTAACCAGATGAGCAAAAAAAATATTTTATTCCAAACAAATTTTCCTTTAAATAAGTTTGCAAGATATTATACCAGTAGCGTGAAAACTTTTTTGGATAAATATATTTTTTTGCGAAACTGGTTTGCATTGTGATTAGTGTGACACAAAATTGTTGTTTGCGATTTTTTATAAATAAGATCAGCAATATTTTTTTTTCTTTAGTGAATGTGCGAACGAGAACTTGATGTTGGTCAAATAACTATTATGTTCTATTATGATTAAAATTAGGTAACGATTATGATTAAGATTGGGATATTCAGTATTAAATTTCAGATGATAATGATGGGATTGAACAAAATTAAAAATTTTGTATTACATTATGAATAGTAGGCGGTTATCAGCGCCTCAAGATTGAGATATTAAGATTAAGCGATATGATAAGATCGAGAAGTATTGTATTTAAAATGATAATTATTGTATTAGACAAATATGTTATATTACTAGTTTTAAGAATCTGATGGCATAAGTACAATAAAGGAACAAATCTTAAATTGCGGCGCTTATCTATACTTCTCACGAGTGAAGCTAGGTAGCCAATGTAAAAATTAGTCTACGAGTGAGAGGCACTGATTAGCACCTTCATGATTTATAATGACTTGAGCTTTCATAACATTATTAGGTAATACCTAATTATAATGAATACCTAACAAATATTTAAAAATAATGACCAATATCTAATTGTTGTTTTAAGATGTTTATTTTTTAATAAATATTTCATATAATTAAAAATCTATTTTATTATTTTATTACCTTGAGTATTTTCAACTTATTTATATCTATTTTCAGGCATGAAATGGCACACGGAGATCAGATTGGAAGATGTGAAGGTGCAGCAGGCTCGTTATTCTGTAAGTGAGTTTTAGTGCTTTTCTTATTCATTTCATGTTTCAAATGGTACCTACACAATAATAATGTTATTTTAGTGAAGAAGTTTCAAGAACTGAAAATTCTTATAGTAAAATAATGTATTATTGAACCAAGAGATTCCGGGTCTCTGAATGAAATATGAAATGAATTAGATCAAGAACTAAAACTTCTTTACTGAAGAACACGGTTTTAAAATCAATAATAATGACATTATTCGTTGGAGACAATCTGATCTTTGTATGAAACATGACATGCGTTGGACCAAGAAGTGAGATTTCTTTCAGTGAAATACACTATTATTGAGCCAAGAGATTTCTGATCTCTGTATGAAACATGAAATGAATTAGATTAAGAACTGAGACTTCTTTACTGAAGAACGAGGGTTTCAAATCGATAATAATGATATTATTAGTTGGAAACAAACTGATCTTCGTATGAAACATTTTATGCTTTGAGCTAAGAACTTAGATATCTTTTAGTGAAATACATTATTATTAGGCCAAGAGATATCTGATCTCCTAATGAAACATGCAATGAGTTAGATCAAGAACTAAAATTTCTTAACTGAAGTTCAACGATTTAAAATCAATAATAATGACACTATTCGTTGAAGACCATCTGATCTTCGTATAAAACATTCATACATTGAACCAAGAACTGGGATTTCTTTCAGTAAAACACATTATAATTGAGCCAAAAGAAGTCTGATCTCCGAATGAAACATACAGTGAATTACATCAAGAGCTAAAACTTCTTCAGTTAAGTAAGTACACGTTCTTAAATCAACAATATTAACATTATTGGTTGGAGACAATCGGATCTCCGTATCAATTGCTTATTGTTGTTGAATTAAGAACTAAATTTCTTTACTGAAATGAGTATAAGTATTGATCCAAAAACATTCATATTATTCTTGCGAAACAATCTGATCTCCGTATAAATGTTTTAATATTATTAAACTAAGAAATAAAACTTCTTCACTAAAAATGCATGATCATCGAACTAAGAACATTAAGACTTTATATTTAAGACAACCTGATCTCCGGAGAATAACTTATGTTATTGAACTAATAGCTAAAACTTCTTAACTGGAGAGCAGCAACTGTTACTAAGATTGTTGGCATTCTTCATTAAAGATAAATTATTCTCAGTGTGAAAATAGAACTAATTGATGCAAGAATTTAAACTGCTTCACTGAAATATGCAGTAGCACACAGATAAGTAAATACCATTCTTCTTACAAATCATTTATTTTTCATACGGAGAACTTATTTTCTTGTAAGAAAACTCCGGGATCCATTGGACAAAGTGTTCAACTGAGAAAAGCATTATACTTAAAATTATTATTTAATCACAAGTATGCAAATACTCGAAGGAAGACAAATATCTTGACTTAAACATTTATTTACTCGTATTGAAAATAGTTCTGTTTCAATACAAGCATTTATTGTTTTCCCCATATATGAATCACGGAAATTCTTGACCAATAGATATATTCTTGATCAGAAACAATATCATTTCTTGACCAATAAATATATTCTAGATGAAGGAGGATATGAGATATCCTCATAAATACCAAGAATAAATTCGATGATTACATGCTATATTTAAGACATAATGGTATTAAATATGAGAATTTAGGATTCTTAACTTAAAAAAATGTGTTTGCTTATGCAAAGACAACGTTGCTTTTCTATTGCAAGAACAGATATTGTCTTAATTTGTGAATATATATACTTGGAAGGAGAATTAATAACAAGACAAATATTTCCTAATTTTAAGAATATATTGTTTTCCCCATATATGAATCACGCAATGTCTTGACCAAGGGAAATATTCTTGGTTTAAAACATATTTTTTTTTCCGTGTGGTGTACGATTGGTTCCCGGTCGACACATTGGACTGAAGGCGACGGCGTGGCTGACCTAAAAGACGATGGCCAGACTCTTGAAGTTCTGGAGAAGAATTGCTGGAAAGTCGCCAAAGATCGTGATAGTTAGAAAATTTTGGGGGATACATTTGCCTGTGTGGGATAGTGCACGTTAAAAAACCTTTCAAATCGATTTTTGTGATTTTGGGTACTGGCTTTCGAGGGCAGCCACGTACACGGGCAAAGGCACTGGCGACGTGCCTACATCGCTGATGGCTAATCAATAGTAACGACTGGAGAAACGAAAAGTGTAACAACCCAATCTAAAGCACATTTTGGTCGATACTCGATTATGCTGTGGCGGAGTTGGCCTGAGGTTTGGCCAAATCTTTAACATACCTATTGCTTTTTACAACTTACTAATCGAACAGTCAGTGGCTCATCTAATGATAAGTAGATACCATTACCTATATAATAGCCCCTTCCAACCGGTGTGTGATATCGCGCACGGAGGCGGATCGCTCGCACACACCATGGGAACGGTCTCGTGCGCCGAGGTGCGCGGTAGCACAGGAGCCCTTTCTGTGTGCATTGCCGTGCGTCGTCGTCGGCTGTGCGTGATGATCTGCAGAACCACGCACCGTAGGAAGGCAGCATTACTGACAGCACTGGTGGCCTAGTGGTAGTGGTCCCGCCTTCCGATCCTAAGGTCGTGTACCAATGAGTTTTTCTGACCAAACATGCATGTGCACTATGCCAGTACTCTCAAACGGTGAAGGAAAACATCAGTAGGAAACCAGCATGTCGTAGAACTTAAAAAGTTCGAAAACGTGTCAAGTGCATAAAAGGAGACTCTATGTAAGGCGCCCTTAAAATCCTTTCACCACACTGCACTGGTTCAAAAGAACCAATGACACGTAAAGAACAAACCAGTAACAAAGCATTGCTTTGCAGGGGGCCAATTCTAGACATTTAGAGATTTACGCTCGAAATAGAGATTTGAAATGTCGCGAAAGCAGTGTCATATCACCAAATTTGTCGAAGATAATATCAAACCGCGCTAAAATGCGTATTCTAGCCACCGTTAGACTTTTACGTTAGACTTTTACTTTAGAGATGTCAGAAAGAAGGTTCATTCTTAGAACTTCCACAGACTATCCCGTTGTTGTTCATGTTTATCTACGTTCCGTTTCTATCGATAGAATAGTTCGATAGCACTTACTTTATTATTGTCTTCAAATAAACACATTTCCTATTAAACGGCGTTTATAATGCGTTCTTGTTGTTGTATATAATAGATTCATTTTCATTAGATAGTAATCAATGGACTTTTCGCACAAAATGTTAGTTACAATAATTAATACCGGAAACACACGGAACGTTATGTAGGTACCATAAAACTGTAAACTTTGTTGTTTGTAGTCTATAGTCAGTTGTCTATTAAGTGTTGTAGATATGTTATTCAGGATCATTACACTCAAGAGAAGGACTCCGATGACTTTTTTATTCAAAGGTTAACAACTAGATGGCCATTCAATGCAAAAAGAATATTTCTCTCGAAGCTTGAACCCCGGATACAAGTATAGACGTTGACTGTCTGATTGACTGCTCTTCTAACTGCGCCATTGAATAATTACTAAGTACCTACGAGCTAAATTCAATCACTCCTCACTTATTGTAGGTTTATGAAAAAGCATTATTCGCGTTCTCGCTCCCAACTTGTATCCCCTACAAACAAGTAAACATCATTGACTTTTTATCAAAAAGTAAGACTAGGTGGTATGGTCTTGGTACTCTAGCCTGCTCCAAGGACCAAAAGAAAAAAAAAGCCCAAAGTCACCCAAAGTATAATAGAGATGTCAATGTCGACTACTACTCACCACTCGACACATATCTATCGGCCTTCGCTCGATAAATGTCTATAGTGATATTGCTGGAATACGATATCTATTGAAAATGTCATGTCTATTTAAATTTGACAGTTCTTGTGATATATATCTACCGTGACAAAAAAGTCACTGGTCTAGAATTGCCCCCCAGGTCAGACAGTTTGTGTTATTTTTAGATATTATTATCTGTGCTGTTTTCTAATTATTTGAACCAATGATGATGATACTGAGAGATCTACGCATGTAATTATCGTATGCTAATTGAATAGTTAGCGAAATGGCGTAAGTTTACCGAGGCAGTCAAGGAGCTTTGAAATAATTATGCTTATTTTCGCATAGGCCGCGTACCTAATGTACGAGAAATGTGTATGGACGTGGCACAAATGCGTTGGTAAGCTGGTATTCTTAGACGTGAGTCAAGACTCTGTAGGCCTACCTCAAGCTCTGTCTCTGGCTTTGGTTTGAGTCTGTGTGAGTGTTTACCAGTGTATTATATTGTGTGATGACGTAGAATTTATTTAGACAACACTCACACAGACTCAAAACTATAGCCAGAGACAGAGCTTGAGATAGGCCTACAGATACTTTATAAATAGATTTATTTCCGTTCCTAAAATGATTCATTCGTGTCCGGAAATTAAATCCCGCCTTTGTTTTTGAGAAGAGAGAGTCTGAGCATAATATTATTTCTTTGAATTCATCGAGGTTATTCTTGGATATCAAATACCTAGCGGAATTTATTTCAGGAATTAATCTTTATGGAAACACTTTCATTAAGTTATCTTAAGGGGCCGGCGGAGGGCAAATTTTCATACAAACGTAATCCCAAAATGATTACTAATTTAAGAAAATTCTCACTATATTATTTTAATAATTGTATTTGTATTGTATTTATTTAGGTTTCTTAACAGTTTTTATTTTAAATTACTTACCTCAAATGAAATTAACGCCAATCACATTTTGCACTGAAAAAAATGTGTAAAATGCGATTGGTGTTTATTTAATTTGAGGTAAGTAATTTAAAATTAAAACTGTTCAGGAACCTAGATAAATACTATACAAATACAGTTATTGTAATGAAATAGTGAAAATCTGCCTAAACTTGTAATCATTTTGGTATTACGTTTGTATGAAAATTCGCCCTCCGCCGGAAAAAAATAGCAGCTGTTTAAGAAAAATATTTTGGGACTGAACTAGCAGAATCAGTGAATGGAGCCGTTTTGACGTAGGATTTAACATGTTGACTAAATAAATCCTACGTCGAAACATAACACACAGAGAATAATACAATGGTGAGCAATCACACGGACTCAAAAGCAGAGACAGAGCCAGACAGAGCTTGTTGTAGGCCTAAAGTATTTCTATGGTATTTTATATCTAAAGTATAAGCCTAAAGTATTTCTATCTATTTAATTTTTATGATGCAAAATGCTGACAGAAAGAAAGGGATGAGCTGCCATATAAATAATAATTATAAGTTTAAAAAACTTGAGAAACCGACTTCATTGTCAAACGGCTAAACCGATTTTAATCAAATTTGTTTGGAACAATCTGGACGTAAGAATAACCTTCCAAATAAAAAATAATTTTCTAAATCGGTTCATAAATGACGGAGGCATGCAGTTACAAACATAAAAAAATTTAAAAAAAAAATGGCAACACCGATTTTAATAAAAATTAAAATGGCCAATCTGAAAGCCTTTCAGATAAAAAATATTTTTTTAAATCGGCTCACAAATGACGAAGTTATGCGGTAACAAACATAAAAAAAAAAATAATACAACCGAATTGAGAACCTCCTCCTTTTTGATTGGAAGTCGGTTAAAAACGAAACGTTAGTTCACAATTTGGCCACGACGGCTCTCTTTCTGAACAGACTACCTAAATGCCAAGCATTCTTTGACTGACAAACAATAATCTATAGCTAATACTTCTTGTAAGAAGTATTGTTAAAGACTACTTCTTGTAAGAAGTATTCTTGTAAGAAGATTATTGTTTGCACTCGACAGAGTTGCCACCATCAACGTCCTTATTTTACCGAACGAACGAATTCCCGATACGGGAATAGAATAAAGTTAATTTTATTTACGTCAACTTGACATTCTTATTTAGGCTTTGCGCCTTCGAAATCAGGGCATCATTTCTTTTAGAGAAGAGATCTTCCTGTTTCTTTCGGTGCGACTTTTAGTTTCATTTTTTTTTTTTTTTTTTTTTTTTTAATTGTTGATAGCTAAACGTTTGACTGCCATCACACCTGATGGAAAGTGAAAATGCAGCCTAAGGTGGAGCACGCTTAGCTATAATCCACTTGTTCACTCTTGACTTGAAAATTCCAAGGTTGTAATGCTTCGGAAATACTGACGACGGTAAAGAGTTCCACTCCTTGGCTGTTTGCACCAAAAAAGTAGAAGCGAAGCGCTTTGTGCGATTAATACCTATTTCAAGATCCTACTTTTATGAAACAACGGAATATTTACCATGCATGATTAAGAGTACGAAAGAGGGTAGATCGATTTGTCTGCCAAAAACATTTATTTTAGTTCAACCGTGCATGCAACTGTGCCGAAATATCGGGAGTCTAAACTCACAAAATTTTATCATGGTAAATATCCCGTTGTTTCATAATTGTTTTGCTTAAAACCATAATAGTATCTAAAGTTACATTTCAAGATAGTTATCATCACCAGCTTGAAGAAGTCCACTGATGGTCATAGACACCTTCTAGAAATTTCTAGGGTGATCGTTTCTGAGCCCTCTTCATCAGTCTATATCCATCGAACTGGCACCAAGACTCATTTACCTTTAGGACGTTTCAAATTGATTCTCGTGAAACTACTGAATAAACATTTTTTTTACTTTGACATTGACATCGAAAGCTTAGTAAGTATAGGTACGTACTTTTTGACGTGACAACGTCTTATCATTCGATGGAGCCGGCTCGGCTGCACGCACGAAAAAACATGACTCATGCGGCGTTACCTCGTTCCATTTACGGCTGGAAGTGCAAGCGAGAGCGCGGAACGAGCGACAAAGAGGCACAATCCGCCTCCGCGGTCGAAATTTGTCACTCTCCTACTTGAGTGAGCGATGCGTCCGCGTGGACAGCTGTTGACGTTGTCACGTTTAACTGTCGTCAGTAATAATCAGTAATAATAATCAGTAATAATCAATTTATTGGTAGGAAGTGCATGTTTACAGGTCAGTTTACAATTTGTAAATTATGTAAGCCGACTTTACAGGCAACCGTGTTTTTTTTAAAGAAAAAGATTTCCCCTAAATCGGGACACGGCAATGCGAGCATCACTGCTCACAGACAAATAAATACGTAACGTATTCTTTGATATTCCCCTGAGTTCGTCCGATGAACAGCCTTTTATTTGGCCGATTCGATTTAGGTACAGTATTAATGCTTCCTTTTCAGAGTTCCGCATTAAATTATCACTCCATTCATGGAGTTCGAATAAAGTGTTTTTCATTTCTGAAAATTGATAGCCGGTTAAGAACATTGATTCCCAACGTGGTCCAGGTGTACCCCAAGGGGTCCACGGTAAGCTCGACAGTGGTCTACGATGGCGTGATAAAAGTATGGGGGTTCACAATTCGTAAGCGGGGGTCCACGACAGTTTATCTGTTTCAATAGTGAAGAACTAAAATATGGGCTTCGCTTATCAATTATAACTAGTTGGTAACCGAGCTTCGCTCGGAATTTTTTTCGGTAATTTGTATTTTTAAGAAATCATAATAAATATTGTGGAAAATTAACACTACCCAGCCCCAAACTAAGCAGAGCTTGTAATATGGGAACCAGATAGCTGATATAATACTTGAATACATTTTTGTTTGTAAATACATACTTAGAATACAATACAACACCCAGACAGAGAACAAACATTTATGTTTACCACACAAATATTTGTTCTCGGTGGGGATCGAACCCACGACCTACGGCGCAGAAGGCAGAGCTACTACCAACTGAGCTAGAGGCCAGTCAATAAGAAGCATATTATTATCTTTACTGGTTTATTCTTACTGAACAACGCCATCTACTGGACATGCTTGCAGTTAGTTGTTCACAATCGTCAATAGATGGCAGGAGCAGTCACATATTCAGTTTATGTTTTTAGTTTATTTTTAACGAACAGACTCATTTTCTGAAAATGAATCCTAGCTAGATCGATTTATCACCCCCGAAACCCTCTGTATACTTAATTTCATGAAAATCGTTGGTGCAGTTTCCGAGATCCTAAATATCGAGATTTTCTCGCTTAAAGGTATAAGATTAATTAACCTAGGTATCAATTCTTACTTTTGTTGAAAACTGTTAATTCGTGGTAGGAACTCAACCGCAACGCAAATGTCCATATTTTTGTTTTTTGTCGACTGGGAATATTGTTAAAATTTGGGCAGGGGGTCCACCAGAACCAGGAAAATTTTGAAAGTGGTCTATGAGAAAAAAAAGGTTGGGAGCCTCTGGGTTAGAAGATACCTATTCACTCTTGTCTTAGAGAGATGACTCAAGGATCGCTTATCTCATAGTCTCAAAGCTAGTAAAATCTAGACTCCATGCAGTTTAACGCAGCTCTAAGCTTAAGAAGAACAGGGGCTGTATATTCGTTTCGACCGAGAAAAGCTTACGTTAGAGATGACGTCAATCTCGATCTAAAACTTCTAGCTAGGAGCTAGGTTGCCGTTGTTTTTGGCGTCAGAGACGTCAGATTTACGTCCTCTCCATTGTGACATTTTCTCGGTCTAACTGAGCATAGCGCCCCTGAGCAAGAAGCTTACAGTAAAACTCCCAAATTATAGGTATTCGGAAAAATAGACGCCGGCAACGAGTTCCACTCTTTAGCTGTCCGCATTATAAAAGTGGAGGCAAAGCGCTTAGTGCGGGAAGAAGGTGTATCAACCATGAATGGATGCCTCATCTCCGTACGTCTAGTGGTCCGGTGATGGAATGGGGATGGGGGAACCAAGTTGAAAAGTTCCTGGGCACACTCCCCGAAATGTATCCAGTAGAAGACTGATAAGCCAGCTACTTACTAGTCAGGTGGAACTTTGTTCTTACTTCTCTTTGTTGAATGCCGTTTTTGTTGGCTTCTAACTGGCTAAGAAACAACGACGTTATCATTTCAGCGGTAGAACACCCAATGATGAACGTAGATTATACCTATTGCCAGAACGACCAATCACACAACGGATCTAACCAACTTTTACTAGGTCGTCTTTCTATCTAGTGAGGGGTCTTCTTACGCTAGACTTTTCAGTGCATTGTCTCCACTGGCAAACCCTTCTGGCCTTAATTTTTCCAAAGAGCACAGTCACTTTAACTTTAGTTTGTCTAAGTAGATCATCAACCAGTGACTTTAATCAAATGTAAAGGTGGACCCACAGAATACATTGTGTTTTGTATTGGAACTTATACATGCTTTTTTATATATAATTAACTTAAATATTAGCCGAATGGCCAACAAAATTTAATTGGAATTTTTAATTAAAATTGCCAGAGCTATTTACTGCGAGAATTTAGCCAATTCTGTTAAATTTATTGCCTTAACACAGCTACCTCATAGAACAGCTAGGTCACTTCAGTGCTGCAAAACACAGAGAGCAGGTATAAGTAGAAACGACTGGAAACTTTCTGATCATAAGTAGGTTCAAAACAGGCTTCTTATAACGTAATCCATGACTTGTCACTTTTCTAGTTTTGGTATTTTAAAACATGATTTTCAAGTAAATTATAGCAAGGATGGTTGTATGCCATTTTTTTTTGATTCAAGAAGTGCTAATGCTAGATTTATGTTTTTTTCTGTGGGTTAACCATTCTTCTTCTTATCGTTTCACTGCTTTTTTTGAACTAGTGTGGTAAAAGGATTTTGTGTTCGCCTCAAAGAGGCTCTTTTCGTACACTTTGTGATGATGGGTCAGCATTCAGCAAAGGCAGATAGATTATGTCTATAGTAAGTAAAGTTAAGACCAGCCAGATGGAGACACCCAGCTATAACACCATAAGCTGTGTCCTAATGCCTACGTCTGAAGTAAATGTTTAACAATCTATACCATAAATCTTAAACCAATATTGGAACAGTATGCCTCTAACACAGGATAAGTAATAACTGCCTTCGAGATAGAACCACCTATTATTCAATCATGAATCCGAAAAAAAACCCTCTTATGATAGATAGATAGAATAGATAGAAAATTATTTATTTTTCAAAATAAATAAAAAAGAATTACTTAGATATTTTACATTTATTAATATTTCATACCTAGGTACAACCTGGGTGAAAAGTTGCTGAACCAAAGTTTGTGGCCATATTTATTTTTATTGAGAACTAGCGGCCGCCCGCGGCTTCGCTCGCCCCGTAGCCGTTACGCCCCGTTGATTTTTCTTTTAAAAGTTTTTCCTTTTTTTCTGCGCTTAGGGAAATAATTTTCCGATTTCCTTTCTTAGTGCGGCCCTATGCTATAAAACAAACATACCCTCCAAGTTTCATGCTTCTAGGACTTACGGTTTAGGCTGTGCGTTGATTGTCAGTCAGTCAGTAACATAAGAGTTTTATATATTTAGATATGTGATAAAACCAGCAGAAAGACCAGATGTTGAACGGTTAACTCCGTCTATAGCAATTACATTAGTTCACTGAAGCCTAGGTTTTTATTAGGTATAAAGCCTTGCACACAGCTAAGCGATCTGCGATAGACAGCATTATTGGGTTGTCGGTTCTTTGTCCCGAATAACTACTGTGGAATTCGGAAGCACAAGTTGTTTGCAGTTTGCAGTGCCTGCATCGCGCACAGTCACCCGCGCACAGGGCGAACTCACCTCTGCCACGTTCTCTCGCCGCGCTCAACGCTCTCTTGGACCACAATCCAGATTTTGACTTGTTTGCGGATGGATGGACCAAGATAGTATCAGACTGTCTGAGGTTCTGCGAGCGAGATGTATGAGATTGACATATTTAATTTGTTAAGTTATTTTAATTAATTGGAAATTGTATTGTTATTGTTGTTGACTTTCTTTTACTCGTCTATATTTTTAATTAATGTAATTGGTGTGTAACCGTTTTAATTATTAAATAATAAATAAATAAATTATTCAACCGCGTTTCACTGATTGCCATCGCCATCGCCTAGATGAGCGCAGGCCTTTATTGATAGCTCAGCGCTTGGCTGTGGGATTTGTACAGACAAATCCCACAGCCAAGCGCTAGAAGTTCTATGTGTTAAACAGTTAACACATAGAATTTCTCTGTTATACCGGCATAAACACTAGAATTTGAACACAAAAATTCGATCATAATTTTAGGCACAAATAAGAACGCCTAATAATTTTAGTAGATAGGATTTTTGAACAAACTACGGTGCAATTTAAATTTTTGTCTTGTGTTTACAAGCGTTCTGATTGATCTTAATAATAGCACATTCTACCTGCTTTGTTGTTTAGATGTGGTAATGAAAATGTGCCATTTTGTGGCTTTAATTTTGTATTTTACAAGTCCCACGGGCAACCACAAGCGTTTACTAAAACCATCACGTTTCAGGAGAATTTTGTTTCAAGCTTGTTATATATTTCATACTCTTTTGCAAAGCATAGTTTCCTTCAAATATGAAGTTCTCTGAGGAAAAATGTTTCTAATGCTGCAGCTTTCAATGCTGCTGCAGTGAACACAAATGTTTGTATTGTATTCTGAGTATGTATTTACAAAAAAATATTCATGAGTATCATAATCAGTTCGGTTCCCATAGTACGAATTCTGCTTAATTCGGGACTAGATAGTGTTGCGGGGATTTATTAAGACTTTATAGTTTTTTTGAGTGAATATTCATGATATTGTGGTCACAGAAGTGCGTGCACAGAATATTTGTCCATTTAAAATTATGCATTCATACTTACAACTTTAAATATTTTTGTTACATTTTATTTCATTTCATTTGATTTATTGATTGCTCACATGTACATACAATAAATAGCATAGCTTAGGTCAGTACATGTACCCTGTTGGGCACTGCAATGTCATAGCAGATTTATAATACAATTAGCGGTTAACAAAGTTATAGATAGGATAAGTCAATCATTATACATTAGTAGTCAAAAGGAATGTCAAGACAGATAAGAATTTTACAGGAAAATTAGAAAAAAATGCTAAAACCCCTTATTTCTATTTCAAAGTTCGCTAGCAGTCCGCACTTAAGTCCTAACCAAATTATTTCTCGGCAGGCGAGATAATCCGCACTACGGTTGGATTTCGTTTATCTACAGACACTTTGAGCACATACGGGTGGATTTGCAGACGGAACCATTCTGGACTAACATTATCATTATACCCCTTATCTAATCTATTTGCTTCTCTTGCCGACAACCGTTAGGGAATAAAGGTTCTCGAATGGCGACCACGAACCGGAAGATGAAAAGTAGGGTGACCCATCAGATGGACCGACGACATTGGTAAGATCGCGGAAAGTCGGTGGATGGAATGAGCTCAGAATCGTTCTTCCTGGAAATGTGTAGGGGAGGCCTATGTCCAGCAGTGGACTTTCTTCAGGCTGATGATGATGATGAATCTCTTTGATAAGGGGATCAATACAAGAGGTTTTTTTTTGTATAAAAATCATCATCATCATCTTCTTGCCTTTATCCCACGCTAAGTGGGGTTGGCCCAATTGGTTTTCTTCTTTCACTCACCTCTCTCTCTCTCCTCTTTTTGTATCAAATTCGATTTTTAAAATTTGCAGTTGGTTGTCCTGAAACCGAATGTGCTCAATAATTTCTGCTTATTTTATAAATATTGACAGCTCAAACTCAATATACTTTTATTCAATACGATACAAGAATCACTTTGAAACGTCTTAAAGCTAGGTGAGTCTAGGTTCCAGTTCCACGCGACCAAGCCTAGAAGAACAGGCAACAAACTACGGCTCGGTTCCTACCGTTTTTTTATATGATCCTTTTACAAATAAAAAATAGCTAAAACCGATGTTGTGCCGATCCCACCTAGGGGATAAAGGCAGGAAGAAGAAGAAAGGCTATACTCATAGTGCTCTTTTATAGCAGCTTAGCAGCTAAGTCTGTTGCCATCTCTGTTTGTTGGCATGAAAATGACAAAGACAAGATACTTAGCGAGCTGCTAAAAAGTGTCAGGCATTATGCATGTTGACTACCGTAACAGAACAAGAAAGTGAAGAAGGCTGTGGGTTTTCTGTAATTTTGGCAAGTCACATAGCTTTTTGATTTTAATTATTTTTCTGGTGTTATTTTGAGTTCTTTTGTGTAATTTCGGTGGTATTTTAACCAACATTACTTGAGGTCTTAGCTCAAAGTGTTAGCAGTTGGAATTAAAGTGTATTATGTGATATTCTGATTTGATCGAAAATGTTTCAGATGGTTTTGGAAAAAACGGCCATCTTTTTTCCAAAGCCAATTAGGGTAAAGCCGACTTGTGACTGACGACTGACGACTTGACGAAAAAGTATTTTATCTATGTAATTTATCATCATTAAACTCATTATACTACTCGACACTGGCAAAATTGATCCGAAAAGGACAGATGCCATTCATTAAAAAGAAGAAGAAAGTGAAGACGTCTGATGGACTACTTTAAGTTTAGAGTGTATTTAAGTTAAACATGATAAGATCCTTGTGTATCCAATTTACGGGACCACGATTAAGGAGCCGCGTTCTAACATAACGAGATCACGCCTCTGTCCGGATGAGACGCCACGTCTGGGAGTCGACTTTAAGGCCGGCCGCATATCTTACAATCAACTAAATTTTTATAATGGATTTGAACCTGCGACCTTCCCCTTGATACGGGGCTGTGCTGCCTATCAGATCATAATCACACTCGACGAATAACTCTTAACTTTTGGGACATTATAAAAATCTTTGTAATTTCCTTATGTGTAGTAAACACTATAAAATTAATAAAGAGTCATCAATAAAATCATTCGATCCGTCAAATTTTTTATCAGTAGGCCTACCACAAGCTCTGTCTGGCTCTGTCTCTGGCTCTGGTTTTGAGTCTGTGTGAGTGTTGACTAAATAAATCCTACGTTGAAACGTTTAATTACACTGGTCAGTGTGGTAACACACAGTTTAATTACACTGGTCAGCACTCACTCAAACTCAAAACCAGAGACAGAGCCAGACAAGCTTGTGGTAGGCCTTCAGGGTCAAGAACAAAATGTGTGCGGCAAAAACTTCCTATTAGAAATGTCTGTAAAATGTTTTGTGGTGATATGCACCCAACCTAAATTAGAAAATTAAATAGTTCGTTTTAAAATGATTCGGTTACTATTCATATTGTTTCTATCTATAATTTAGCGTTAGTTTTATTAATATTTTATTATGGTGCCACTGAAAACCAGCGCTGCAAGAGCTACCGTCTATCTACTTTTTGCCGTCATTTCATTTAAGTTGAACTGTATCTTTTAATTTTACGTTGACGCAACAATCTACGGGGTATAGAACAACATGGTGTGCGGCAATAAAGTTCCGGTGTGGATTAGAAATTGTCAGTAAGACATTTTCTGATGATATGCACCCAGCCTAAGGTAGCTTCGTTTACTCTTACCTTTTTCACCTACTACTTAATTTTCTATGCGGAAAGGTCACCTTCTTCCTACGCCCTCAGTTAAAAAGAACTAGTGACGCAACAAATGTGGTGAAAGGAGTTTAAGTGCTCCTCAAAGAGGCTTATTAGATAGTAGGTATTTTTAGGTATTATTCATGTGGGACGTTTTAATAAAAGCTAAGAGTATTCAGTTTTATTATTCATGTTATAACGCCCGCCCAACGAACGGGTAACTGGGTTAAGGTGGTGAATACATTTCATACCTGAGATACTTATTAAATTTCGCTTTTAAAAAAACAATTCTGTTCTTTAAACGCCCTAATTCTGGATTTGGATCAATTGAGGTCTATACGCTTGTGACGATAGAAATATTTCATAATTAGTTTAACCTATGAAATGGTGGGTAGTTTTTGGTTTACCTAATGTTTTAAATACTAACTCACACATCCACACATACTCATTCCCATGCGGATAGGCGTAGCCATCATGGATTTACACTTGCTACGATCCTGACATACCTTTTTCGCTTCATTCACTAGCTTAATATTCTTCATACATGCTCGTCAGCTTAGGGTACTCCTGACCGTCCCTGTTTAATAAAGCTGACAATTCGACATACGTGTATACGTCAAAAAGCGACAAAATTATGGAATAGGCCTGACGACTAATTTTCAAAATCTCTTCTAGCATATTCAGAAGTTACATAGTATTTATGAGTGAATTTAATCTATGCTTTTGGTAACTATAATAATACCTAGTAGATATACTTAATTGGTAGCATTATACTAGATAGGTAGCTATAATAGGTGTAGGTAAGAGTTGACATGTACATTATTTGGTGGCATCAAAAACCACGCTAGGTTGAAAAACCTGTGTTGTGGTTTTCGATCCTTCCTTCGGTTAATAAAATATGTAAACATGTACTGTGACGTAATTGTCATTGGACGGGTAGGAGTCGGGTAGGCTAGTATTAGGTAGGAGTTTATATATTGATTTTAATTTAATCTAAGATAGGTAGAAAACCCAGGTAGGCTACGCAGGTTCTTACATAATCAAAAGAAAAACTTATACTATAAAGGTACTTATACTATATTATACTATAAAGGTACATAACTATATCGAGAGGACATCCAGTAGGTAAGTAGGTAAGCGAAACCAATAATTAAGTCCTGGCTAGGCAGGTAGGTTTACACCACTATTCATATAAGGCAGTCAGCAACAACATCAAATATGTAAAATATCTTTCTATTCGAAGTAGGTATCATCACAAAGAAACACACAGGTACAAAGTAGCACCGTGCTACACTTGGTAGGTAATACTAGGAGGAATGAGGGTAGGTACCTGGGTCGCTAATAAACTATTGTCGGTGTGAGTTATGCACTATTAGCACAGAAGAGAAAAAAACGCTGCTTTTAGTGTGGGTGTAACTTTAGTGTAGGTCATGATAGTGTGTGTTGATGATGCATGTAGTAGTAGTGTAGGTACAGTATCAAGCTCGCGTTGCCAAAGAATGGAAGTAAAATAGTGTGTGTAATTAGTTGTGGTTATAGTCCGAGAGACCGCTTGCAATTTTTTAGATGATAATGAGCGGTTGCTAGAAAGATGAATCAAATACTGTAGTTGTAAATATTGTAATTGGGTAGGTCGTTCATATTATCAAATAGGTTTTTTTTTTTTTTTAATTTATATTTATTTGCTAATTTATTTTAAAGATATTATAAATGATTCCGTTGTATCATAATTTAGTTGTAGTAGCCATTTGCGGATTGTTTTTGATAAATTAAAATAATTGAGGTTATATATGTCTAGGATACGGTTTACTTTATTATAGACAAGGGGACCTAAAAAATATGGGTGTCTTCTGGCGAATGAGGTATTACATTTTTTAGTTTTAAATATTATGGTTTTTTTTCTCGTAACATTTTGAAGATTAGAGTCATAGGGTGTAGATATATTGTGACGCCGTGCTGACGTAACTACGTGAAGATTTTTGTTCGACATTTAAATGTTACCAGAAAATTCTAGTAGCGGCGAGTGCCTTCTTTAAGGAATTCAAATAAAGAACCGAAAGTTCTGGACTAAAACAAGAAATTATACAGGTAGGGAAAGACGATCGGAATCCAACAGAAGAAAACGAAATGACTATCGAAATTCAATAAATGACGATCGAAATTCAATAAAGGACAATCGAAATTCCGGGTATATAAGGAGCTGCAGGCGCGTCTACGGGCAGTTCAGTGGAAAGTGATCTGAAGAAAGGAACAAGAAGAAAAAGTGAAAAAGTGGAAAAGTGAACAGTGAAAGTGAATAGTAAAGTGAACAGTGAACAGTGAAGTGAAGTGCAAAGTGGTGAAGTGCTCCCAGTGGACTGTCAGTGTTCGGAGCACAGCGTTGAACCGTGTAACGCACAGTGCGCGGGGACAGTGTCGGACAGTGCTACGCGTTTCGTGCAGTGCTACGCGTTCAGTGCAGTGTTACGTGTTCGTAGTGCGAATAAATCGCTACTTTCGGTAAACGTTCGTTTCCTTCCAATCCCTGTACCCACTTCCGTAACATTTGGTGTCAGAAGTGGGATTGGAAGGTAAAATGCCTGTCATGCCGAGGGAAGGCGTGAGCACTCGCGCTAAGACTGGCTCGCAGCAAGCCAGTGGCTCTGGCGCCGAGGCTCCTGAAGAAGAAACCCCTGGACGCCAAGACAACTCCGGAGGGGCAACTACTGCAAGTGCGTCGACGAGGACCCAGGTTGGACCAGACCTGGGCACCTTGTTTGAGCAACTGCGCGCCATGCAGGAAGAGCAAGCCCGCCGGCAGGAGGAGCAGCTGCGTGCCATCCAGGAGGAGCAGGCTCGCCGGGAGGAGGAACAAGCCCGCCGGCAGGAGGAGCAAGCCCGCCGGCAGGAGGAGCAGCTGCGCGCCATCCAGGAGGAGCAGGCTCGCCGGGAGGAGGAACAAGCCCGCCGGCAGGAGGAGCAAGCCCGCCGGCAGGAGGAGCAGCTGCGTGCCATCCAGGAGGAGCAGGCTCGCCGCCAGGAGGGGCAGCTGCGTGCCATCCAGGAGGAGCAGCTGCGCGCTATTCAGGAGGAGCAAGCTCGCCGCCAGGAAGAAGATGCCCGCCGCCAGGAGGAGCAAACTCACCGGCAAGAGGAGCAGTTGTGCGCAATGCAGAAAAATCTTTTGACCGCTATCACCGACAGCATGCGGAGGGTAGAAGCGGTGGAGGAAACTGTACAACAACACGGAAACCGCCTCTCCTCCATCGAGGAAGACGTCAAGAAGCTCAAAACAAATGGAATCCCGGCCTCAGCGACCATAGTAAGTGCAACAACCTCAGGCGGAAATTTCAAAGTCCCGCCTTTCGATGGAACCTCTTCCTGGGCGGCTTACAAGCTACAGTTTGAGGCTGTGATGAACTTGAATGGGTGGACCAAGAGCCAGGCTAAAACCGCGCTTACTTTGGGACTACGAGACAAGGCTTTGACCGTGCTGGAGGCCTTGGGGAGTGATGCAACCTACGAGCAATTGCTGGAAGCCTTAGAATCGCGCTACGGGGACTCACACCTGGAGCATGTTTTCCACGCTCAACTCCGTGATCGATGCCAACGAGCAAACGAGTCATTGCAACAGTGGTCCCTGGAGGTAGAAAAGTTGGTCCGGAAGGCGTACCAAACATCGCCGGCATCGGTCATTGACAGCATGCTTTTGCAGTCGTTTGTCGACGGTATTCTAGACGCGGAAGTAAGAGCTGCCGTGCGCTTGGGTCATCATGGTCACATCAAGGAAGCCGTCGCGCATGCGCTCGAAGTAGAAGCCGTCCGACGAGATCCGAGGAGTGGACGTCTGAGGGAGATTAATTCGACGGAAGTGGAGCGGGTAAACCAACTACAACTGTGGGGAACGAGGACATCTAAGAAGCAGCTGCCCGAATCGAATCGCAGAGAGACGAGGGACCGATGCTTGTGTACAAGCGTCGGAGAACCAGGAAAACTAATTCCAGCCAGGGCTGAGGGGTGGGCGCTGGCCGGTAGACATGAAGCCCCGAAAATCAAGATTCATCAGAGCACGGATGGCAACAGCTTAACTGTTAATGGATCGGTAAATGGAATTCCGTGCTCATTGACTTTGGATACTGGAGCGTCACGTACGGTAATTGGGACACAGCTGATAAGAAGAAACGGAAAAATCAACGTTCAGAAGAGAGCCTACCAGCTAACAACGGCTACCGGCCAGCGCATACCAGTATCAGGTGAACAGAAAGTGGCTATCAAGGTTGGTGATAAACTTTACTAGCAACAAGCAGTAATAGCTGACATTGTGGATGACTGCATTATTGGCCTGGATTTCTTGAAGGACCATCGGTGCAAGCTCGACATTCACTCTGGCGTTCTGAAGTGTCGAGAAGACGAAATACCGATGAAAGGCGGAGGCGAAGGCAAGGTGTACTGCATAAAGAACACTAAACTGTTGCCAAGATCACAAACGCTAGTTCCAGTAATTTTTCCCGGAAATGGAAGTTTGAAACAGCGGCGGTGGATAATACTAGAAAAAGCGGATAATGAGTCACCGTGGTTGCCGGCACGTACAGTCGTCAATTCATCTGCAGAAACAGTGGTACCTGTGTTGAATTTGAGCAATGAAGAGCAGGTGTTAAAGAAGGGTACCCTGATAGGTCGGAGCGAGGAAATCGTGTGGCTGCGGAGTTGTCAAGAAACCAAAAAGACGGATGGAAGTTCAATCGACGTTAACAGTATACTGGAAGAATGTAAGCAGGACTTGACGACTATTGAATTGATCAAGGCGAAAAATTTGCTACGTCGGTTCTCCGATATATTTTCGCAGAATGATGGTGATATCGGTAGGACAAGCATGGTACAACATAAAATCAATACTGGAAATGAACAACCTATACGACAACGACCTCGCCGAATCCCTTTTGCCAGAGAAAAGGAGGTGGACGACATGATTCAAGACATGAGAAATAATGAAGTAATTGAACCATCGC
The DNA here is from genome assembly GCA_947578465.1 of Thera obeliscata. Classification (NCBI taxonomy): domain Eukaryota; kingdom Metazoa; phylum Arthropoda; class Insecta; order Lepidoptera; family Geometridae; genus Thera; species Thera obeliscata. The sequence continues at coordinate 1,036,060 of OX387916.1, forward strand.
CATGGTGCTCACCGGTGGTTTTGGTAAAGAAGAAGGATGGATCAACAAGATTTTGCATTGACTATCGCCGACTAAACGACGTGACTAAAAAGGACAGTTATCCATTACCAAGGATAGACGACACCTTGAATACTCTCGACGGCATGAAATGGTTTTCTACGCTAGACCTAAAAAGTGGCTATTGGCAAGTGGAGTTGGATCCTAAGGATAAGGAGAAGACCGCGTTTTCCACAGGAAAGGGCCTCTGGCAATTTAAAGTGATGCCGTTTGGGCTGTGCAACGCCCCAGCTACTTTTGAGAGATTAATGGAACGTGTCCTTGCTGGGCTGCTGGGGGAAACCTGCCTGGTGTATCTCGACGACATTATAATAGTGGGGCGGGAATTCGATGACCATTTGAAGAAGCTGGAATCCGTATTCAACAAAATGAGAAGTGCAAATCTGAAACTAAGCCAGAAGAAGTGCTCATTCTTTAAAAGGCAGGTGAATTATTTGGGACACGTTATTTCGGAAAGCGGCGTCGAAACGGATCCATCGAAAATTTCGGCAGTTAAAGATTGGCCTGTGCCTGCTGACAAAACACAAGTACGAGCGTTTATGGGACTTTGCTCTTATTACCGTCGTTTTGTCAAGAGTTTTTCGGATATAGCGAAGCCATTGCATAGACTCACGGAAGAAAAATGACCTTTCATTTGGGACCAACAATGTCAGGTGGCTTTCGAGGAACTTAAGAGCCGGTTATGTGAAACACCAGTACTCGGGTATCCGGATCAGTGCAATGAATTTTTAGTTGGCACAGATGCAAGTAATACAGGGATAGGAGGAACACTCTCACAAAGAAAAGGAGATCAGGAAGTTGTGATAGCTTATTACAGTAAATCCCTGTCAAAACCAGAGCGGAATTATTGTGTCACTCGAAGGGAGCTACTTGCAGTTGTCAAAACGCTTCAGCATTTTAAGAAGTATTTGTTGGGACGGAAATTTCTAGTCAGAACAGATCATGCAGCCTTGAAGTGGCTACTGCAGTTCAAGAATCCGGAGGGACAAGTTGCGCGATGGATTGAACAGCTTCAGGAGTATGACTTTCAAGTAGAACATCGCAGCGGAAAGTCTCATGGGAATGCTGATGCTTTATCGAGGCGGCCGTGTTCTGAAGACTGCAAGCACTGCGTGAAACAGGAAGATAAAGAAAAATCTATCGTCCGAATCATAAGAACCGATACAGTAAATGAAGAATGGAGCAGCGATGCCATGCGTAAACTACAAGAAGAAGATGAAGACTTAAGACCAATACTCAGTTGGGTGAGAGATGGATCCGCACGCCCGGGATGGAGTGAAATTGCTGGAATGAGTGCAGTAACTAAGAGCTATTGGGCACAATGGAATAGTCTGCTCTTACACAATGGTCTTTTATGTCGACAATGGGAGAGTGCATCAGGACAAGATAGTCATCTTCAGACAGTAGTGCCGAAGTCAAAGATTTCTGATATACTGCGAGCGTATCACGACGGAACATCAGGTGGTCATCTCGGTGTGAAGAGAACTTTGGTGAAAATTCGTCAACGTTATTACTGGTTGCACTGCAAGGAAGATGTTGAAGACTGGTACAAGAAATGTACGAGTTGTTCCTCTGTCAAAGGTCCACAAACAAGAAGTCGGGGAGCGTTGAAGTTATACAACGTGGGTGCTCCTTGGGAACGAATAGCTTTGGATGTGGCCGGGCCGTTTCCAATGACGTATAGTGGAAATCGTTACATTTTGGTAATAATGGATTACTTCACAAAGTGGCCAGAAGCGTTCGCATTACCAAATCAAGAAGCTGTTACTGTCGCTAACAAACTGGTGATTGAAGTTTTCTGCCGATTTGGACTACCCCTTGAAATCCATAGTGACCAAGGCAGGAATTTCGAGTCGCAAGTCTTTCAGGAAACATGCAAAATTATGGGGATACACAAAACTCGGACTACGCCGTATCATCCGCAATCTGATGGAATGGTAGAGAGGTTTAACCAAACTCTGGAGCGGCATCTGGCAAAAGTTGTTGAAAGTCATCAGAACAATTGGGATGAGTACATTTCTCTGTTTCTTCTGTCGTATAGAACGGCAGTTCATGAGAGTACCTCTACTACTCCGGCCCGAGCGAACTTTGGTAGAGAGCTTCGACTTCCAGCGGATCTACTCGCGGGTTGTCCTCCAGACACGCCTAGCTGTATTTCGGAATACGCGGAAGATTTGAGAAAGAAAATGGAGGAAGTTCACGGGCACATGAGGGAAGAGAATCTGCGTGCTAGTGAGCGAATGAAAACGCGATACGACAGAAGCGTCAACTCCAAGTCCTTTGAAGAAGGTTCTGCTGTTTGGCTTCACAACCCCGTTAGAAGGAAAGGAAAATCTCCAAAACTACAACCGAGTTGGGAAGGCCCTTTTCAAGTAATTACGAGGATCAATGATGTCACATATAGAATTCGAAAAACGCCAAGAAGTCCAGCGAAAGTGGTTCATGTGGACAGGTTGGCACGGTACTACGGCTCTAACGATGCTCGGGACGAGCACGTCTAAGGAGGGGGTAGTGTGACGCCGTGCTGACGTAACTACGTGAAGATTTTTGTTCGACATTTAAATGTTACCAGAAAATTCTAGTAGCGGCGAGTGCCTTCTTTAAGGAATTCAAATAAAGAACCGAAAGTTCTGGACTAAAACAAGAAATTATACAGGTAGGGAAAGACGATCGGAATCCAACAGAAGAAAACGAAATGACTATCGAAATTCAATAAATGACGATCGAAATTCAATAAAGGACAATCGAAATTCCGGGTATATAAGGAGCTGCAGGCGCGTCTACGGGCAGTTCAGTGGAAAGTGATCTGAAGAAAGGAACAAGAAGAAAAAGTGGAAAAGTGAACAGTGAAAGTGAATAGTAAAGTGAACAGTGAACAGTGAAGTGAAGTGCAAAGTGGTGAAGTGCTCCCAGTGGACTGTCAGTGTTCGGAGCACAGCGTTGAACCGTGTAACGCACAGTGCGCGGGGACAGTGTCGGACAGTGCTACGCGTTTCGTGCAGTGCTACGCGTTCAGTGCAGTGTTACGTGTTCGTAGTGCGAATAAATCGCTACTTTCGGTAAACGTTCGTTTCCTTCCAATCCCTGTACCCACTTCCGTAACAATATGTTGTTTAGTAATAAGTCTCTGCAAAAATAGTTGGCGAACGGACAGAATTTCACATTCACTATACAAAAGATGTGTAGGATAACGGTAGGGCTTAAAGTTCATTACTTTTAGTAGCGACCTCTGCGCTCCTTCTAGCTTTATGAGTTTGGTTTTACATGCACACCCCCAGACCAAGATACAGTAAGTATCTATTATGTCTAAAATATATCATATTTCTGTAGGAAATTAAGGTTTTTGTGCAATAAAAGTACATTTAAATTTAAATTCACGCCAAAACGCTCGCTGGTGTCATGGCGTCTGTTATTACGTCACGGTTAAGTATATCAACAGTAAACATTGGTGCTTTTGTACTAAATCAGAATGACGTTTACGTAAACGTGACGTAATTCGCTCTGACCGGTGTTTTAGCTATCATGGCGGATTGTTGTATTTTGTAGATTTATATTATCAAATAAATTGTCAATCTCGACATTAATAAGAGTATAAATACATTTTTCAAAATATTTGAATCCTTTTTCATTAGATCAGATAAATATTTTGCGACTTGATTACTGTCTTCATGCCTATTGTCGCGCTTAGGCTATTTAATAACAGTGACAAATATGTCACAAAAGCGCGACAATTCCATAATTTTGTCGCTTTGTGACATATATGTCGAATTGTCAGCTTTATTAAACAGGGCCCTGTAGGCCAGGCCTACCATGAACTCTGTCTGGCTCTACGTTGCGTCAAAACGTCACAGTATAATGCACTGGTGATCACTCACACAGACGCAAAACCAGAGCCAAAGACAGAACCAGACAGAGCTCATAGTAGGCCTACTGGTGTTTCTCTAGAACGTCCTTCTTCCAGCTGTTCCTTCCAGCAAATACTAACACAAAGTGGATCTTTACTTTTTGTGTACCATCCCCAGTTTTATCGAGCCAGCGTGGGAAGAGAGAGAGAAGAGAGACAAGAAGAAGAAAGAGATATTATAAAGTTATTAAACTCGCTGATATTCACAGCTTTATAAACCTTTAATTTTAGTGTAGCATCGCCAGTTTTATCAACCCAGCGTGGGAAGAGAGAGAAGAGAGAAAAGAGACAAGAAGAAGAAGGAGATATCATAAAGTTATTTAACTCGCTGATAGAAGAGGGACAAGAAGAAGAAGGAGATTTTACAAAGTTATTTAACTCGCTGATATTCACCGCTTTGTAAGCTCCTAGCTTACAAAAGAGGTCTCAAGAGACTAGCTGATGGATTCTGTGTACGAAAGATTAAAATAATGCAATTTTGTATGCAAGCAGCTTTTGAGCGCTACGTAGTGAATATCATATTGTTTTCCTGTAGCGCTCAAAAACCACTTGGGACTTTGCAAATATTATGAAAAGGAGTAGGTATAGATATTGAGTATTCGTAGATTAAAATTAACGATTATTGCTCATTATGGTAACTTGTATTTAAGGAACGTTTCTTCAATGGGAATATAATAATAAAACATTCGTTCCGTTCATCTTTTGGTTCATAACCTCATTAATTATTCCCAACATCACTTCTTCCTCTTGAATCGTCTGACAGCGCACATACCTTGACAGATGACAGACAACATAGTACATACCTTGAGCATAGATAAAAGAGTCATAGCTTATAAAAATAGTCACGTTACGCTTGCTTTTTGGGTTGGGGAATAAAAGTTCTCGAAAGGCGACCACGAGCCATAAGAAGAAACATAGGGCACCCAACTACCAGATGGACCAACTACGTTGTTTTTTTTATTTTTTATAACTGATAACTAAGCATTTGGCTGCCATCACACCTGATGGAAAGTGAGGATGCAGCCTAAGATGGAGCATGCTTAGCCATAATCCACCTGTTCACTCTTGTCTTGAAAATTCCCAAATTATAGCGTTCCGGAAATACTGCGGATGCGAATGATTGAATGATGATGATGATGGAATAATTGCGGGAAGTCAGTGGATGGAATGGGCTCAGAATCTTTCTTCCTGGAAATGAGTAAGGGAAGGCGTCAGGCCGATGATGATGATGATGACTTTGGTTTAAAAACAGTTCTGGTCTATCAATGCCAAATTTTATCCAAATCGGTGCAGTGTTTGGGCTGTAACAGAATCACAAATTTTCATAAGCATACATAATATTAGTAAGATTAATATTATAATAGCATTCGTTCGTTTGATGCTTATTTATACAGCACAAACAACATAATTTTACCAAGCACTAAGCAATTTGGAGCATACCAATTGCTCTGCCCGACCATAATAAAACAGATTCGCCCATTCCAACGATTACACCATCCACAGATTTGGGTAAAACATCCGTACTATGATGTACGGATGAATAAACTATTTTCTAAAAGCTTTTGCTAAAACATTTGGTTTTTAAAAAGCCGCGACATTCATATGACGGTACAGTGCTAGTGTAATTAGAATGAAATGTGGATGATACTCGAAACGAACTTCTTCTTCTTCTTCATTTAATGTGTAATTATTGTATCTATAATTGTATTTATTATTATTATTATACTATTATTATTAATGGCATCTGTCCATTTCGGATCAATTCCGCCAGTGTCGAGTGAGGATATATTACATAAATAAAATACTTTTTCGTCAAGTCAAGTCAGTCATAGACAAGTCAGCCCTACTTGGCTTTGAAAACAAAATGATGGTCGTTTGTTTTCAAAACCATCAAAAAACTTATTTGAATACAAAATGCAACTTACACTCAACTTTTATTTCCGATGTACTAGATGATAATTGCTCAATATGTAAAGAGGTTCCGGACGTGAAGCGATTTCAGCTCTTATTTCAATCTCCATAAGGAAAATAGTCGCTTAGTTGTATTTGTTAACAATGTAGATCATTTTGGCTGGTTGCCGAATGCATTAGATAAGTAGTTGCAATTTGGCGGAAACTCTAATTACCTAAGGAAATACTTTGTTTATTGATTTGCTAGTTGGAACTACAGGCGTGCTTTTCGTCCCTTATTGCAAAAGCTTGCAAATTAGGTAGTACAGGCTTATTATTACTGTTGTGGACGTGGATATAACTTAAAATATATATTTATTTTGTAGCCTGTAGGCCTACCACAAGCTCAGTTTGGCACTGTCTCCGGCTCTGGTTTTGGGTCTGTGTGAGTGCTGTCTAAATAAATCCTACGTTGAAACGTCACACACACAGTATAATTGACTGGTGAACACTCACACAGACTCAAAACCAGAGACAGAGCCAGACAGAGCTTGTGGTAGGCCTACTGGAGTAACATGTAACATAGAGGCTACTTGATATTCGGATAAGTATGAAAAACAACACAATAAAATGCTTTCAAATTAAACTAAGGGTTTTCGTAGCATTTGCTACGCCGTAGTACCCTTTTTTCATCCTTTCGTAGCAACAGAAACAACTCAGCAATTAGTACACATAAGTTTTGCTACAGAACCCGTCTTAAAATAAGTCAATGTCAAAGTCAAATATGTTGTTATTCAATGGACTAGGATCACTTCTAAACGTCTAAATCTAGGTGAGTCTTAGATAAACAGAGACAAACAGCGTAATCTTTGATATAGGAAAAGAGCGAAAATTTACGAGGATAAAGAGAGTGAGAGAGCAATTTCATACGTGTTAACTTAATTTGAATTGAATGTTTTTTTAGATCCTAGATTTGTACTCAGCAAGGCTCCAAAGTTGAATTTTTATTGGCTCTAATTGAGACTTTTCCGGCCTACAGCCCCCAGGGCAAGCCGCATATAATATTTAAGGACTCGACAAAGGTCTTGTGGACCTTATTCACAAGCAAGCTTCTCTATTTATTCCGTGATAAAAAAGAGACGTTTTATGCCTTAACCTAAAATCGTCATTACTGCAGAGGTAACAACAGGACATTTTGACGTGACAACGTCTTATAATTCAATGGAGCCGGCTGCACGCACGAAAAAACATGGCGTCATGCGGCGTTATTTCGCTCTGAGGCGTTCCATTTAAGGCTTGAAGTGCAAGCAAAAGCGCGGAACAAGCGACAAAGAGGCACGCACGGCCTCCGCGTTCGGCAGCGTTCGACATCTGTCTCTCTCCTACTTGGGTGAGCGATGCGTTCGCGTGGACAGCTGTATGCTGTTGTCACGTTCATTTATCGTCAGTAAACCGACTTTACAGGCAACCGATTTTTTTTTGTTCCATCAGCTATCTCGTATAAAAAAAGGTCAGAAATATGGCAGGTCAAGCAGCATTGCTATGTTTCGGTTTGAAGGGTGTAGGTGCCGGTGAAATTACTGGCACGTGAGGCTGAACATCTGTGTGCCTCAAGTGGAAGGACGCATGGCAGTGCATCTTAGGGCACATTCCTGACGTAACTGATCTACGAAGCAATGTTTTGTCATAGGCCATGGTTACCATTTAACATCACCAGATGTACCACAATCATGCTTGTTCCATCAGCTAGTTTTATAAAAAACAGGAAGATGAAACGTGCTTGCACATGGGGTTATGCCTAAAACTCTGCGCAAAATGCTAAGCAATATTTAATATCGCGGTGCGGAACTCGGTTCATAAATAACTTGGTTCTATAAGAATCGGAGCAATGAATTGTTAATATCTACTTCATTTGGTGCACATTTCTGTTATATTTTGTGTTGGAAGGCCGTACCTGTAAGTATACAACAAGCTCTGTCTGGCTCAGTTTTTGGCTCTGGTTTCAGTCTGTGTGAGGTTTGGGAGGCGATAATGTACATCATAATATTGTACACCCCGTTATTACGATGCCAGGGTGTCGATTCTAAAGACACAAATCACTCAAGCGATCGCGTAAATCGATGTGAGTTGTCAATTTTTGTTTGAAAAATTTGAAAATGGAACGCGGATTCAGCGATCACTTGACGATCACTCAATCGAACCGTGTTGCTGGAATTGACGCCCTGTTAATGTAATGTACACTATAGCAATTCAAACATGGATTTTTGCTTTTTTGTTCTGACACTAGATTCTTATACTTGTCCTTGATACTTTACAGGGCGGATCCGACTAGGATTGGTTAGGTTATATTGGAACATAAAAATTACGCTAATTCTCATTTATTTGATTGTATTTAGTCAAATGCATTTTCAATACCACTTCTCACACGCCTAATACCGAGAATGATAAGTTCTGGACCCAACAGCTTTTGGCAAAGTAGGCCTACCGACTACAAACTTTGATTTATTTAGTAGTACTGCTGGTCTAACTGAGATTTTAGTAACGGAACCAGGCCAGTACTTGGCAGGAGGCTTTTATACCGACCTGAAAAAAAGCTCAATACAAAATAAAAATAAATATATATGGAGACAACTCACACACTTGCCATTTCTAGACCTGATGAAAATAATCTTCACAGAGTTTTAAAATCACGAACACAAAATATCACAGAATAACGAAAAATCTTCAAAAATTACATTGGTAGACGGTTGTCTGTAAACTGTACTTAAAAAAAAACAGACACATAACAATTTGTCACAATCAAAACCTAGTCACATCGCTAAGTTTTGACATTATTTTGAGCTTCGATTGCAATAAAAATCGGCCAAGTGCGAGTCGGACTCGCCCATGAAGGGTTCCGTAGCGACAAGTTACATAAATAAAAGTTGTTGTAGTTCGTCGAGAGGTAAATTGCGGTTTACGATTTATGACGTATAAAAAAAACTACTCACTAGATCGCATTCAAACCAAATTTCGTTGGAAGTTTGCATAGTAATGTACATCATATATTTTTTTTACCCCCTCTAACTTCTAAAATAAGAGAAAGATAAAACCTCTTATTTTAGAAGTTAGAGGGGGGAACACACATTTTAGCACTTTGGAAGTGTCTCTCGCGCAAACTATTCAGTTTAGAAAAAAACGATATTAGAAACCTCAACATCATTCTTTAAAGATCTATTCATAGATACCCCTCACGTATGGGTTTGATGAAAAAATAAATTATGAGTTTCAGTTTCAAGTATGGGGACCCCCTAAATTTTTTGTTTTTTTTATCTACATTTGTGTAAAAATCTTAATGAATACATCAGAATACATCTACTTGCCAAGTTTCATCAGTCTAGCTCTTACAGTTTCGGAGAAAAATGGCTGTGACATACGGACGGACAGACAGACATACAGACAGACATGACGAATCTATAAGGGTTCCGTTTTTGCCATTTGGCTACGGAACCCTAAAAACAATACACACACAAAATATCACTAGTACGTTATTGCAGCATGGTGGTCTATCGTCTGTTGTAAAAGCCTCCAGTACGGCCGCTGCACAGCTATGCCGCTCACGCTTGCTACGCGCGTAGGTGTCGCCGCCGTGTGATTTGAAAATTACCCGTCGGCATGCGGTTTATTTTGTGGTTCATGGTTTTACAATGAGATCGTGTACGTGGCACGGTGTTCATGGGGCCTTAACCTTTTAGTACTTGTACGTAACAAGGTTTCGTAATCAGGTGCGTAAAAGGAATCTTTTTCTTAGTTCATAAACAGGTTACCAAATAAAAAAAAAGTTATGTCATTCAGTTCTTAGTTCATAAATAGGTAACAAACTAATAAAAAAAACCGGTTCTTATTTCGTAACCGGTTACGAAATGAGAATAAAACCACGTGTATCATGTCCTCATTCACCACCAGTTACGAACAAAGGAAATTCATGTTCTGAATAATTTGTGAATTATTTTCTTGAGGTAGGCAGGTGTCTTATTGAGTTATTTTCAAATTATTATGAAATAACGTTTTATGATTGTTTCAAAATAATATGAAATAAGTAAAGATTTTTTTCAGTTAATCATGTACTCAAGCTCAAACACTGTTGGGGAAGTGGTTCTAATTCAGTTCGCAGGGTTTGACCCAAACAAATAAAATAAACAAAAAACAAACAGAGCAAGCTAAATAGGTAAAACCGTTTAAAAAGGTTTGAGTCCGGAAATTACTCCAAATATGAAGCAAAAAAATTAATTTGCATTATAGTATCGACATGGCATTGGACAAGAATTCATTGTGGACCACTCAACACTATCAAGCCCCAAATGAAGCAGACCTTGTAGTATGGGAAACAGATAGCTGATATAATACTAAAATACATCTTTTTTTATAAATACATGCTTTGAATACAATATAACACCCAGACAGAGAACAATCATGTGCGGTCACCACACAAATATTTGTTCTTAGTGGGAATCAAACCCACGACTTACGGCGCAGAAGGCAAAGCTAGCAAAGCACTACCAACTGAGCAGAGAGGGCAGCTAGTGTATGAACATTTTTTATTTCTCATTGTGAACTTGGCATTCGTGGAACTAACCCTTATTTTTTATGGAGTCCAGACTAAATGTCTCAACATCTGTAGGCCTACCACAAGCTCTGTCTGGCTCTGTCTCTGGCTCTGGTTTTGAGTCTGTGTGAGTGCTGTCTAAATAAATCTTACGTCGAAACGTCACTTACACGGTATAATACACTGGTGAGCACTCACACAGACTCAAAACCAGAGCCAGAGACAGAGCCAGACAGAGCTTGTGGTAGGCCTGCAGAATCTTTCACTCAATTACTCAATTAACGATAGAACCACAACAACTACATAAAAGCAAAATGCCAAAATAAACGGGAATCCTAGGTCGTCTGAATGTTATTCAATGCTACATTTACAACTAAAATATTGCTAAGCCCTGGATTTTTATAAGGCAGAGAACATAAAAATGACGCCATAACTAAGGCAGGAGTAATTTTTTAGAGCCCCGAAATTGAATCAGGGAAACCCTGTTTTTGTTTTTGTCTTTTTATGTCATGTTTGCCTTTCACCTCCCTGTCTGTCCAAAATCGTCTCCGGTCCCTACTATTCTTTTTTCAACTCTACTTACTACTACGGATACTACTACTACTATACTACTGATCAAAGCGAAAGAAAGAGATGATTGGAACCAATGTGAGGAGGCCTTTACTCGTTGAGAGGTCCTCAATAGTATATAATTTTATTTGAATTTATATTGCATAATATTATTGTTAATCAATATTTTGTTGAGGAAATAAAATAGGCTATATTATTATTATATTATTACTTACTACTACTAGTTACTATTAGTTTTTTAAAGGAGTCTATAATATGCATTATTCACTCGCACTTAGGTAATATTTTATGGGATCTGTAGATAATGTTCTTGCCAACTAACTTGTAGATGTAATTTGTGTTTATTGTTATTGGGCACAAACTTCCCTTATTGCCCTTATGTTGTACTTCCGGAACGGACAGACTGTGAAAACTGTACCTATCTAGCCATAGTCAATAATATATTTTCTGTACAACAGTTATGCACTAAATATTTCTGGATTGAGGGCCTACCACAAGCTCTGTCTGGATCTGTCTCTGACTCTGGATTTTAGTCTGTGTGAGTGCTCACCAGTGTATTATTATACTGTGTGTTGACGTAATATTTATTTAGACAACACTCACACAGACTCAAAACCAGAGCCAGAGACAGAGCCAGACAGAGCTCATGGTACTGATTGGTTCCGAAATAAAACACAACGATGGGATGTGCCTTTTTGTTTGGAAGTACGGACAACCCGTGGTTTTAGAAACTAATAAATTTAAGGCTGCCTATCGTGCCGGGGGATGAGTCAAGGGTCTATATAATTTTACAATTGACTCATGACAAGTTTTTAAAACATCAATGCATATGCAAAGCTTATTTTCTTCCATAAACTAATCTTATCTAATAATACCTAGTCCATTTTTAGTACCTCATCCGCCTAGAAACATAACTATCCCATAAAAATGAATTAGCTCAAAAGAAAACTGGTAAATTGGATCCACAGGCTATAAAATAGAACAAACGTCCGAAAGAAATAGGTTTTTAAGCCGGTAAGATCAATGGTCTCAAGGAACGAAGCGTTTCCATGACTAAATAAATTCAAAGAGATGCGAAACTCGGCTGTAGGTAGGGATAAATCAGTCTAAAAATGCACACCCCTCCACCACGTTTTCTTGACGTTGGCTCACAGCAAGGTACTTCAATATGATCTTTGTGATGTAGGTAATAAAGGACAATTTACTTTGACTGACTGAAGTAGTGGGACGTGCAGTTTAAGATTGGATGATTTTCTTCCTGACCTCACCTTTCTGTCTAAAGCTATGGACATAAGCCCCTCTCTTAGTTAAGACTGAGCGCACTGGCGATCTAGTGGTAGCGGCTCCAGTTTCTGATCTTAAGGTAGTGGGTTCAAATCCTGTGTTTCTGTCCATAAAATTTATGTGCACTATTGCCACAGTAATCTCAAACGGCGAAGGAAAACATCGAGAGGAAACCGGCATGTCGTAGAACCTAAAAGTTTGTCATGATTTGCCAAGTGCACGAAAAAGGCCACTTTAAGGCGCACTTAAAATCCTTTCACCACATTGAATCGCAAGAACTTTTAATACTGTCGTGTGAAGAAGAAGTTAAGCCTTTGCGCTCATCTAAGCTTGTCTTTTCGTTTTGCTGTGGTTTTAATTGAAACGCTGTCAAATATGACAGAGATATGTGACAGAGTTCTACTGATCAACACCGCAGAAAGTTTAATGTGCACAAGGTTTTAGGGTAGCTTGCGGAAGTCACTACGCTTGGGAGACGGAATGGTTACCTTGTAAATATAAAGTTATACATAATCATACTTTAGTTTAAGGTTCTCGAATGGCGACCACGAACCGGAAGACGAAAGTACCCACCAGATAGACCGGCGACATTGTTAAGATCGCGGGAAGCCGGTGGATGGAAAGAGCTCAGAATCGTTCTTCCTGGAAATGTGTAGGGGAGGCCTATGCCTGCCTAAATCATCATCAGCCTGAAGAAGTCCAGCAGTGGACTTCTTCAGGCTGATGATGATGATGAATCATACTTAGATCATGCAGTTGATATTGCGTTCGTTCCCATTAAGCGCCCCGCTACCGCACTGACCGCTTCACTGCCTCGCAATCTAAATACTAGTCTATAGATAGTGCAATTCACGAAGACGCGCCCCTCGCGGGGTGCAGGGAGTTTGCTCCGAGCGGCAGTCGCGAACCGTAGTCTATTCATTGCAGTGTGCGTGTGCACTCATAGGTAATTAGTGTGTACCGATAACACTCAAACATAGACGGAAGCTTGCACACATATACTATAAACGGTTAGGAGGAATAGTGGGGCGCGCCTTCGTGGATTGCACTATCTATAAGTACTAGTAAATCGTAAATACAAGTTTCACTTCCATAATCATCATATTACTTGCCAAGTTCCAGAGGATAGATTCTAGTAGGTGCAGTGGTAACTTAACGACCACTTCCAGGAGAGAAATTCCTGAAGTTTCCTTCAGTATTTATGCAGCTAGTTATAAGTGCTCTGACGAAATATATTTTCTCCGCGCTTCGCTGTATTGTATTCAAGATGGATGGTTTTACGAGGAAACTAATGAGACCCTTTTAAAAAGGACTCTTCTCATCTTCTTCTTCTTCTTATCCTACTTTATGTGGGTTCTTCTTCTTCTTGCCCATATCCTACTTTATGTGGGGTCGGCACAATATGTCTTTCTCCTCCACTCCCCTCTGTCAGCCGTCATCTCTGCATTCACACATCTTTTATCCATGACATCTTTCACACAGTTTATCTATGTTTTCTTTGGTCTACCTCTGCTCACATATCTATCCACATTCATTCTCATCACTCTCCTAGTCACATGATTTTCATCCCTCCTCAAATAAGAAAATAAATATTTCAAAATTATCTGAGTTTATTTACGTACTTTGCTGACCTCTTTCAATTTCCGACACATAATGTGATGCTAAAAATTTTCGTCAATTTTTATCATCCGCACTTGATGTGCGGTTTTTCCGCAAGTAGGCCACTGGTGGGCTCTTTTTGCGTGACCCTTGACACGTGTTGCTCGATCTTTTTTAGGTTCTACAACACGTCGGTTTCCTCACGATGTTGTCCTTCACCGTTTGAGAGTACTAGCCTAGTGCACATACAGTTTTCGACAGAAAAACTAATTATTTTTGAATTTGAACCGACGACCTTCGGATCGGAAGGCCACTGCCACTAGACCACCAGTGCTCTTAATAATGTGATGCTATCTTCTTATTCCATCAATGATTAATATTAAAAAAAAGTGACGACATAGGATTACTACCTGATGGTAAGTGGTGACCGTGGCCAGCTAGCCGCCAGCTGCGCCGCAGTGGTTGACTGTGGCTCGACCACGGAGATCTGGCACACGGCCAACTGCGATGGAGAGAGGAAACTAGTTCTCAGCGACGATTTAATTAAAGCTTTTGTAATAGCATTTTATTGAGAAGCAATATTTGTTTTTAAATCTTCCCAATTTAGAAGAAATAGATTTTTAGGAAATACCTTCGAGTAAAATAGCAAAATCAACAACTTTTAAAGTTTATTATTATTGTTTTTGATGCCCATTTCGTATTGTTTTTTTTGCCGGTGGCTGGAGACGACTCAGAATCATTCTTCCTGTAAATGTGTAGGGCATGCCTATGTCCATTAGTGGACTTCATCAGGCTGGTGATTGTGTTTCCTTTTTATTAAATTTGTTCTTCTTTCTCTCGTAAATCTAATTATTCATCTTTTGGCTCGTGTTTTTGTGGCAAAATGCATAAAAAAAAGAGTAGGTATGTATGCATGAAGTATGTATGTATGTAGTATGTATGTATGTAAGAGTAGGTATGGGTTTCTTTAGACCAAAATGAGCAAGTAGTTTCTAGATAGTGTCAGCTCCACGCGACTAAGTCCGAAAATTTAAACAAGAAAGTTATCCTTTGTTAGAATTTAAAGCTTGCAAGAAAGGAAGACTTTAGAAAAGTATATAAACGAAGTCAAAAACATTGTTCCATCAGCCGGCGGCCATACAACTTCCTAGGATAGTTGATTCTGTTTACTCGCCAGAGGGCGCTGTAAAGATCTAAGACCCGGCTGTACTCGCCAAGGGTAACTGTGTGGGACAAGCTATAGTAAATCTATTTTTTCTATATCTAAACAAAAAGTTACACTACAAAAAATATATTATTTGAAAATCACAAGGGTTTTATGTTCCAAAAGTAATTAATTAGGTTTAGTATTTAATTTAGGAATTTTTAGCACGAAAGTGAACAGTTAGATTCTGGCTAGGCATGCCTCATCTTAGGGCTGCATCCTCACTTTCCAGCAGTTATGATGGCAGCTAAATGCTTTACTATATAAAGATAGACAAACAGGCTTACGGCCCACCTGATGGTAGGCGGTCACCGTTGCCAGACACCAGCAACACCAAGTGTGCTGTCGTTGCGTTGCACCCTGAAGAACTATTCAAATTTTTCTTGAACCTATCTCTGGTTCACTCCACAATTTCTGGGTATGGGGGAGACACGATTTTGAGAAGCGAGCCGTGCGAGAAGCCCAGGGATCTACAATGTGTGGATGAGCTTGGTCTCAGTGACCTTGCTGTTAATTTAAGCCGGTTTATAATAGTTTAGGAGTAATTTTTTCCTGTTGTTTTTATCCGAATATAATAGGATAAACTGTTGGTACAACAACCCCGCTGCCGCTTTCCACTTGTTTCCCAAGTGTTTTGTACTAAATCATTTCTTCGCATCGCTGTATCTGTTGCAGCATTCATGGAACGTAAAATGTTTTTACTATCCGTCTGTAAAGCCCGGCTCGGGAGCCGACTTGATGAAATTTGATCACGATGTAGAATTGAGAAAGATTTATATTTATTATCTTCTCTTACAAAAATTTAGGGCTTAGCTCTTGTCGGGGTTTTGATGCAGTATTCTCCACATAAGTCTTTCGAATGCAGCCCCCTTGATTCAATCCTTGATATTTTTCATATTTAATTTATATTATTATAAAACATATTAAAATTTTATACAATGAAAGAAATTACACAGATTTGATCATGTCCTAAAAGTTAAAAGCCAAGCGGGATTTGAACCCGTGGCTTTCCCCTTGGTACGGGGCTGCGCTGACCGCTGCGCCATCGGATCATAATCACACTCGACGAATAACTCCTAAAACTGTTTGTCACTAACGCGACCGTGTTTATTGAAATATTTACTTATTATTAAGTTTTTGACTGGCCTCTCAGCTCAGTTGGTAGAAGCTCTGCCTTCTGAGCCGTAGGTCGTGGGTTCGATCCCCACCAAACAAATATTTGTGTGGTGAACACAGATATTTGTTCTCTGTCTGGGAGTTATATTGTATTCTAAGTATGTATTTACAACAAAAAAATGTAAATATGTATTATATCAGTTATCTGGTTTCTATATTACAAGCTCTGCTTAGTTTGGTGCTAGATAGTGTTGTTTGGATTGTCTATGATATTGATTTATTTAGCTAGCTTGACATAATAGAACTGCCTCTATATTTTTTATTTGTATATTTTTCCGGAACTCACCGCCGCCCGTGGCTTTGCTCTTATCAGGACCTACGTTTTGTATCAAAGAGACGAGAGATTCTATCCATGTAAACGTCGTTTTAATTGGGTCGCCGCGCCGGTAACTAAGCCAGTAATCCGCAGTGATATGGTAGATTTGTCAAGGTGAGCCAGACAGGCAAGATGAATGCTTATAACTGTACGTTCCACACATTAATCTTGTGGGGATGTAGCTCCTCAACTAGACGAGAAGACGAGTGTGAGGTGTTCCACTTTATGCCTATCTACATCATCAATACTACGAAAGTCGCACATCTAGATTGCATGCAATGGCGATCAGTAGGCTCTTTTTTTTCTATGTAAAAGATAGACAAACGAGCTTACGGCCCACCTGATGGTAAGTGGTCACCGTCGCCCATAGACACCAACAACACCAAGGGTGCTGTTGTTGCGTTGCCTACCCTAGAGGAGTTTATTAACGTTTTTCTTGAAGCTGTTCATGTTGTATTTAAGAGGGAACACCTCTGGTGGTAGCTCGTTCCACAATTTATGGATATTTATGGGCTCTGGTTCTGAGTCTGTGTGAGTGCTCACCAGTGTATTATACTGTGGTTATGACGTTTCGACTTAGGATTTATTTTGACAGCACCCACACAAACTCAAAACCAGAGCCAGTGTATCGCTGTCAAAGTTTGCGGCAGTGTGTGCGGATGTTTTTTTTTATTATACAACTAACTACATCGCCATCGACTATAAAAAAGTTTTGCCTCGATAACCACGCGCGTGAGAAACGTGTCCTACAACGCACTGCCCTGTGTCCATCAACTTGAGGCATACAGATGTTCAGCCTCACGTGCCAGTAATTTCACCGGCACCCACACCCTTCAAACTGAAACACAGCAATGCTGCTTCACGGCAGAATTATGACGAAATACTTCGTTATAAGGCCAAAGTTGTCAAAACTAAAAGCCTGCGTACATCTAGGCGATGGCGATGGCGATCAGCTGAAACGCTGTCAAATATGGCCGTCATATTATTGTCATTATAGAGTGCGCAGGCCTTAAGAAAATTCTCCCAATTTTACTAACGGAAACAGAGTTAGATAAACAATTGTTATTGTGCACTAACAACAATGCTTTTCGACAGGAGAAAGCACTTAAGTGCCACTTGAGTGCCACTTAGGAATACTTAATATTTGGCCCTGAGTGGTTTCTTGTTAATATTGTTATTGGCTACCATTACGAGGTTTATTGCACAATTACTGTACACTCAATTTCGACAAAGACAGAGACGGAAAATCTAGATTTTTATTGTGTGGAGTGAAATTTACAAAACTGTTTTATGTCGTTGCGCGGGGTACAAAAGAGCTGTCAAATTTTGAATCGCAAATAGCTTGAGGCAGGTAAAGCCAATTGGGATTCTATTAGTCTTACGTCCTGCAAATAGCATAGACCTGACCAAATAAGCTGGTTTAAGGTACTATTGACCTGGCCTTTCTCTAAAACGTCCTGAACTAGATACGTGCGCAGAGGTTTCTTTCCAGCAGTTCCATTCACAGCTGCCTGATGTATCTGTTTTGTAATTTGAAGAGTGTTATGAGAGTGAATGAAGCGAAAGAGGTATGTCACGAAATTCGGGATCTCTGCCTATCCCCATTTTTTTTATGTAACTAGCTGATGGAACAAGCATATGGTCCACCTGACGTTAGGTGGTAACCATCGCCTACGTCTGATCCTGATGTGCGTGACCTACGAGGCAAGCTTGCCTCGTAGGTCACGCACGTGCCCTACGATGCCCTGTCCTGCGTCCATCAACTGGAGGCATACAGTTATTCAGCCTCACGTGCCAGCAATTACACCGGCACCCATACCCTTCAAACCGAAACACAGCAATGCTGCTTCACGGCAGAAATAGGCATGGTGGTAGTACTTCCCCGGACGAGCCCTTCACAAAGAGCTGTACTACTACTAAAACCCCATGAGAAACAGACGTGATTTTATGTTTGTATGTATAAAATAAGTTGTGTACAACTAATGATGCGCCTTTACAATCTCAGTGTGTAGTACTTAACCTTTTAAGTTAATTAACACTGGGTTAAACTTCAGGGGTAAAGTCCCCATGAATATGTAAACTTTTGCATCCGAGCTGTGACCATAAACAATAGGGTTAAACATGTTTAAACACGTTTAAATTGGAGTAGTTGTAGCGTGGCGTGGAAGGCGTAAGTAATTAGCAAGAGTTACCGAGGAGAGATTAACACTCGTATCTTTATTTGTTGCTCAAGCTCACTCAGATAAAGCTTGACTTTTTATGAATCTCTCTGAATCTCTCTAATCTGCAAATGCGGCATGGTACAGTGTGGTGTGCGTGGGGATATATATCTAAGTGTGCTTGCCCGAACGGGCAGAATACGCATGCGAATATTGTTTTTTTCCACTGCAAATTAAAAATGCTACCCCAACTACACTATTCCACGCGGACAAAGTCGCAGGCAAGGAAAAAAATCGGTTGTCTGTAAAGTCGGTTTACTGACGATAGTTGAACGTGATAACTCGCGGACTCGCGGACTCGCGGACTCGGACTCGGACTCGGACTCGAACTCTCGGACCCGGACCCGGACCCGGAACCCGACCGAACCCTTACCCTTACCCTCATTTACCCTTAGGTACCCTCATTTACCCTTATCCTCATTTACCCTTACCCATTACCCGACCCGGGCTCGGGCTCAGGTAAATGGAACGACGAAACGACGTAACGACGCATGAGTCATGTTTTTTCGTGCGTGCAGCCGGCTCCATCGATTTATAAGACGTTATCACGTCAAAAAAATTTTGAGTTTCAGTTAAACAAAAAAATTGGGTGGTCCCCCATCCTTGGACCCCCCAAATTTTTTGTTATTTTTCTACTTTTCTGTAAAAATCTTAATGCGGTTCACAGAATACATCTACTGAACAAGTTTCATCAGTCTAGCTTTTATAGTTTTGGAGAAAATTGCTGTGACATACGGACGGACAGACAGACAGACAGACAAACAGACAGACAGGCAGACATGACGAATCTATAAGGGTTCCATTTTTGCCATTTGGCTACGGAACCCTAAAAACAATTAAAACGAAAAAGTTGGAGTTCCAAAATGACAGAAAATGAATGCCCATCAAAATATCGAGGTCAAGTTTTCCAACAGAACTGTCATGATTTCAATTTGGGATTCCAAGGAGGCTGTAATGACTTCTCTGTTGGTCCGGAACTTGTTAAAAGTTGGCCGGCGAGTGCGTGCGTGTGGCATTCCTGAAAAAGCTAAACAAAGTTACAAGGGATTTTAATCATTTGGAAATTGATTTTCTTTTTTTTATCACGTGGAACGTAAGGAACCAGGCTGTAGTTTTTGCCTGTGCTTCTAGGCTTAGTCACAAAGAACTGGCATTCTTGCAAAAAAAAACAATATCATCTCACATCTCGGAAAGAGTATTTTTGGTCGTCGATATCAGAGTTCAAAAGCCATTTTTACCCACTAGAGGATGAAGTCAATTAAATTAAGAACATCGTGTGCACTAAGTTTGTCAATTCAAAACATCATTACACCTATTTACTTCTACCTCCATGGTGCCGAATTCATATATTTTTTTTAATTCGCTATAAACTCGGACTCGGATCCTTCTTGGTGCACCAAAAAAAAGAAAAAATATATAAATGTTGGGGCAAGGCGAATCTATGTCAACCAAATCAGACAATATCAATAGGAAATGCCGTTAGCGTTAAGTCCATACAAATATAATCCTCTGTTTTCTTTCTGGATAATGATATACAGGGTTATTGGTAATTATAAATAAATAAATAAATAAATATTGTGGACAATTCACACAACACTACCCAGCCCCAAACTAAGCAGAGCTTGTATTATGGGAACCGGATAGCTGATATAATACTTAAATACATTTTTTTTGTAAATACATACTTAGAATACAATATAACACCCAGACAGAGAACAAACATTTATGTTAACCACACAAATATTTGTTCTCGGTGGGGATCGAACCCACGACCTACGGCGCAGAAGGCAGAGCTACTACCAACTGAGCTAGAGGCCAGTCACGGTTATATAAGAAACCAGTTAAGAGTTCTTTCTATACATCTTAACAAACAACTTTTGTTCTATGACTTTCAATAATTCATCATGTTTTTTCTATACAAAACTAATAATAACAAACTTGTCACTCTAAATAATTATAACTCTTTGCCCCGTGGCGCGGCGCGGCGGCAATTTCAATAAAAAAGGCGTGCGGGAAGCAGGTAGAGCACGCGCTGGTTACTACGCTATGCAAAGCAAAAAGTGTGATAGAGCATCACAAAAACATACAATATTTTTTTGGGAAGTGTATTGATTTTTGGCAAAAGTCATAGAACAAATATTGTTTGTTAAGATGTAAAGAAGGAGCCCTTAACTGGTTTCACATGTAATTACCAATAACCCTGTATACCAAATAGACCAAATATTTTTCACCAGTTGTTTACTTTTCAATCATAAAACAGCCTGGCCGATACCAGATGCCTTAGGTAAAATAAGAACCTACTTAAATTATTTTAATTCCTTCAACTTACTTTAGGGATCTAGGAATACTGCTTTTATATGAACACGGTATTTAAAACAGTTCTTAAATCAGACGTAGAGCTAAATAACTTCTTAAAAAGCACTTTTATATAACTCAGAGTAGAATAATGAAGTCATTAGGAGTTTAATAGCGTAATTATTCGTTCCGTTTAGGACTAAAAGTACTCTAATAAGCTGTTTATGGAAGTTTTTATATTGTCCATTTAATTAATTACTAAAAGCGAATGGTTGGGTCAGAAACTTGAAATTACTTCACGTTTTCCTTTAACTACGTGAATCAAATTAATTATGGTGTATAAAAAATAAATAAGATCAACTCGCTTCTAAATATCGTTGGTCTTCCATACCATAAACTGCAGAACGAGCTACCATTAGGTATTTTTCCCCATAGCTACAACATGAATAGGCTCTAGAAAAAAATGTTCCTTCAGGATATAGGAAACGCATCGACAGCACCCTTGGTTTTGTTAGCGTCTATGGGCGATGGTGACCACTTACCATTAGGTGGGCCGTTTGTCTAATAATAATCTAATAATAAAAAATGAGCCTTGGTGGGCATCAAAACAAACAATTATAAAGTATCTCACTCCAATCTGACTCCAATACAAAAATATTTTTACTTAGTTTGGAGCTTGATGGAGCACTGTTAAATGTCCACCACTTATTTCAAAACTTAAAAATAACATTATTGCAATAATGACACAAACGCTAGTTAAATATAATTTATGGCATAAATTTAAGAAGGTGGTCACAAACTTAGAATATTTTATAAATCCAAAGCTATTCAAACCTACTGAAAAAGGTAAAATCTGCAAAGCATGAAGGCAGAAATTCAGCCTCTCATAAATCATCTACAAATAGACAACGCGTGAAAAGGCTGGGCGGGATGAGGATTCATCTTTTATGTGTGCAGAACCCTAAATAAATCGGCCAAGTGCGAACTTTTTGCTTATTTGTTTAGATCCCGCGCAGGCTGGCGTAAATTATGTTGGCAACATTATCAGCCACTTTACTCTAACAGATTTTTTTCTCTAAAAGTAAGGACAAACAAAGAAATGTACAATTAAAACAAGTAGGTATTTACAAAATACAAACGAAACAGGCGAGCTACTTGACAAACATTTTTTTTTTTCAAACGAATACAAAATAATATACACGTTGATTTTATTAAACTAGCCCTCTTAGCTCTTATAGCTTATTATTATTATTATTTTATCATTGACACCTAAGACAATGTTAGACAAACCTTTTTTTTAGTTTTTAGGTAAGTAACATTGTTAATCAATATTTTCATGCCATAGGGCAGAATTACATTGGATCTATAAACATAAATAAAATAAATAAATAAATATTGTGGACAATTCACACAACACTACCCAGCCCCAAACTAAGCAGAGCTTGTAATATGGGAACCAGATAGCTGATATAATACTTGAATACATTTTTTTTTTGTAAATACATACTTAGAATACAATATAACACCCAGACAGAGAACAAACATTTATGTTCACCACACAAATATTTGTTCTCGGTGGGGATCGAACCCACGACCTACGGCGCAGAAGGCAGAGCTACTACCAACTGAGCTAGAGGCCAGTCAACATGAACCATTAACAACCCTGTACCTGTAATTCTGTAAACTGTCAAAGTCAAAGTGGATTACTTTGACTTTAGCTTTGACCACAAACACAAAAAAAAAATATTTACTCACATTTTAAACTTGGGCTGGTTTAGTATAACGGTAGTATAACGGTTAGTATAACAAATGTATATTTTGTAAATATTTGTATAAATTGTAAGTTTCGTGTGTAAAAAAAAATACTTCTCAAGTTTATTTTCATCGGTCACAGAACCCAAAAAGAGGCGTATCCTAAGGTCGAATTGTCTCGGTCAGGGTTCCACACTCGCATAGAGTTGACTGATTTATGAGAACATTACATTTTACTTAGCGCCTAAGCCCATTGCCCAAGTATAATACTGATATTTTTTACACTCTTGCAAACTTTTATTTTTTATTGTAAAATATAGTCAAACGAGCTTACGGCTCACCTTATGGTAAGCGGTCACCGTCGTCGTCCATAGACACCAACAACACCAAAGGTGCTGTCGTTGCGTTGCCTACCCTGGAGGAGTTCTTTAACGTTTTTCTTGAAGCTATTCATGTTGTAGTTAAGAGGAAAACCTCTGGTTGTAGCGCATTCCACAATTTATGGGTATGAGCAAGAAACGATCTCGAGAAGTGAGCTGTACGAGAAACCCATGGATCTAAAATGTGTGGATGAGCTCGGTCGCGGTGTCGACAAGAACGGTGATAGTTCCTCGACGGGGGGGTAATTTCAAATAGCTCATCAGAGCATTCTCCGTTGTAAAGGCAGTTTTATAAGCTAAAAGTGAAATTTAATGGTGTTTAAATGAAATGCTCTCGAGACTCTGACTACCGTTTTTAGATCTAACAAGATGTCTTTGTGTCTGGGGACCAATTACCCTCACTTGAATCAAAAATGACAAAACACACAAAACCCAAAATTAAATCAAAATATCGGACCTATAGCTCCGAGGTACTCTTCAGCAAACAAGTCAAGCGTAAAGTTTTTGGCAAAAAACAATCGAATCGTTTAGGGTCTAGTCAGATCTTAGCCCAATCTTTGCCAGACGATTGTAATATCCTAAATTACCAGACGCACCAAAAATCTGCTAATCCAGAGTAGGCTCCGATGAAAGGCTACCAGAGGCGTGATTAAAGCAATCCTCCATTATCAGCAAATCCCTGAATCATCAGAGTAGAAGGGTCTTCATTACGCACTGGCACAAGTTTTAAGCTTACGCGGGTTCATAATTGTTTAGTGACTCTTCTCCTTGTCGGATCACTGGTTCTTTTAAACCAGTCTGGTTTTATCAGTAGTAGAGCTCTTTGCCACCCACCAGATGGACCGACGACATTGTTAAGATCGCGGGAAGTCGATAGATGGAAATAGCTCAGAATCGTTCTTCCTGGAAAAGTGTAGGGGAGGCCTATGTCCAGCAGTGGATCTCTTCAGGCTGATGATGATGATGATGATGAGAAATAATAGTAGAGCTTTTTGTGAAGGGTTCGTTCGGGGAAGTACTACCATCCCAATTTCTGCCGTAAAGCAGCGTCACAGTTTCGGTTCGAAGGCTGTGGGTGCCGGTGTTATTACTGGCACATTAGGCTAAACTTCTGTATGCTTCAAGTTGATGGACGCAGTGCATCGTAGGGCACGTTCTTGACGGGCGTGACCTACGGCGATGGTTAACACTTAGCACCAGGTGATGCTTGTTCCATCAACTAGTTGTATAAAAATAAAAAATAAATGATTTTTAAGTGCGCCACAAAGAGTGTGCCTTTTGCGCACTTGACACATGTGATGTTTTCGAACTTTTTTAGGTCCTACATAACGGTTATCACGATGTTTTCTTTCACCGTCTGAAAGTACTGTTGGTGTATAACTGGAATTGAACCCACGACCTTAGGATCGGAAAGTGGCCACTACCAATAGGCCAGCAGTTTCTCGCGTTTATTGATCAGTAATTCAACATACAAACTGGTTTTTTTTATTGACATTGTACAAAAATTGGTATGTCCAGCCGTTTGGTCGTTAGTGTCGTTCACCTAATTTATTACTTTACAAAGAAAAAGTTGCGTATATCACCTAACTTGTATCATACAGGTACCCTTTCTTGCAAATTCTTTGGACATAAAATTCTTTGCTGAATCGCAAGTTTTTCCTACGCTATTATTATAATGTCAAACTATTATGACCTTTGCAAGGACATATTATTAGAGTCACTATTCCTTGAATATTCGAAGTTATACTAAGCAGAGATTTTCGGCCCTTAAAAGCTGAGCATACCATATGGAAACCAGATCTTCTTTTTCTTCCTGCCTTTATTATATTTTATGTAGGGTCGGCACAACATGTCATCCTCCTTTATTTCCCTCTGTCAGCCGTCATATCTGCATTCACTGCTCTCAATTCCATGTCATCTTTCACACAGTTCATCCATGTTTTCTTTGGTCTACCTCTGCTCACATAAATCCATCCACATCCATACTCATCACTTAAGATTATGGAAACCAGATATCTAATAGCATAAGTATTTTTGTTTTGTAAGCACATACTAATTTATTAGACCCGACAGAAAAATAGTTAAATTCATCACACAAATGACCTTCGTAGGATTGGTAGGATGTCCTTGGTAGAAATTGAAACTTGTGGAGAAGATTGAGCTTGGTATCAACTAATTTGAAAGCTAATTTAAGATTTGAATATTCTTATTTGTTTACCTTTGATGAATAAAACAAAGCATTGTAAAGTGTGGAAACGAGATCTTAAAAGCTTCAGTTTCTCACTCGCTGGAAACGCCGCGTAAAGTGCACTTAATGAACCTCGTGAGGCGTTGAGGTGTGTTTCTTTTAAATTCGTTTTAAAAAGCAATTGCAAAGCAAATGGGAAAACACATACCATTTAAGATTAACAAAAGCTGGTTTTCTACAGTACCAGGTGTATTACACAAGACGTACCGGATAGTCTGATTAAGTGAAGTGGCACCACACTGGAACTTCACTGCTATTATTTTTGATTATTTTTGATTTGTAAAAGGATAATATAAAAAAACGGTAGGAACCGTAGTTTGTTGCCTGTTTTTCTCGGCTTGGTCGCGTGGAACTGGCACATAGACTCACCTAGCTCTAAGACGTTTCAACGTGAGTCTTGTAATCGTATTGAATAAAATTTTATTGAGTTTTAGTTTGAGTTATTCTTTTTAGTTTTTTGTTTTTTTTGTTTTAGTAGGTTGCCACCAAAAAAATCGGAACAAACCGGTTTAAAAAAATGGTATCATATTTTCAAAATCAGGTTTTGAACCATGATTTTGTAGTATGTACTGTTTGCGTTGTTTGGAGTAGACATACACTTATCGATAGATGACTTGAAAGTTTCGTAGGTGAACTAAATATTGAATGTCCTACAGAAAATAACAGTAGCTAAATATTTTAAGTACTAATGGCATTTACATATTTGTATCACAATTTCTGTCTATTTCTTTAAGGCGCACACGGCACACCTAGTTCGCTGGCGGTAGCGATCAGTGAAACGCTGTCAAATATTCGCTGTCAAATCTCAGAATTGACTCATTCTTTTACTTGCGTTCAGCTTGCTATAGTTTTTGTCGTGGGCAGTACTTTTTATAATTAAGCGTGGGTTGCAGCACTTAAGTGCACCCTAGCGATTAACAATTATTATAGCTATAGTTCAATTATACCTATATCTATATATATAAATCTTTCGTGTCACAATTTGGAACGCGATAAACTCCGAAACTACTGAACGGATTTCGATAAAATTTTGCAACTGCCTAAAATATGGTCGGACTTAAAAGATAGGATAGTTTATATTCAATATTTAGGTGTTATTAATTTATAAGGGGCAAAAGTTTCGAAATCTATGTCTATCCCTTTCTATCACGTAGGGACTTATAATATGTCTATCCCTTTCTATCGCTTAGGGATTTTTCAGAAAATTCTTGACTTTGACGAGGAAAGAACGCTCTAGAATGTCTTTGAGGTTCTGGAATGATCAAATTTAATTCGAAGACTGAAATTATTCGGCTAGCATCCGGAATGCATCCAAACGTTAGTAATCCAGAATTATCTAGAATACTCAAATATACCCATGCAAACGGTTTTGAATTCTAGATTTGGACAAAATGTTCTAGAAAATAGTGCCCCTAAACGTTATAGAATGTTCTTTCATCATCATCATCAATTGATATCGGTCCACTGCTGGATGTAGGTTCACCTTGAGTAACAAAGGCTATATTTGTGTGTTTAAAAAATAAATGTCCACCCGTGCGAAGCCGGGACAGGCAGCTAGTCATTTTATAAATAAAACTCAGAGCTAAAAAGCAACCTTGCATAACCTTTTAATCTTTGAAATAGAAGTTGTAAGCCTATTTCATGAGTTACTAGCATTTTCTCTAAGTACTTTTGTCACTAAATACTAACTAAACGTGAGCGAGATACTCGTCAGAGGGTTCCATAAATATATTTCTTGATCGAAAAAACAATTCTGTTTGACAACTATAGCGATATAAGAGGAAAAGAGTCAAGAGAGATGCTTGAGAGAGTTACAGACAAACAAAAGAACAACACATTGATCCTGTTAGGGTTCCACATTTCCTTGAGTGGTACGGTATCCCAAAAAAGAAACAGACTCATAAAAAAATAATGCTGATCCGATTTATTTTTATTTTTTGAGTCATCATCTTTCTAACTCGCTGAAATAATTGGTCTCTTGCTAAATTGACGTTGATAGTTTTAAAACTTTATTAGATTTGTTATTTTTCTCAGAATAATGACTGGATTTGATGACATTTTTAGACAGTATGTGATTGGTAGTGACAGAACACCAATCATTCAAAAATATTTTTTTAATGAGCCCCTCCCTGCATCTGTCAAAGAGTGCTTGTGCCAAACTTCAGAGCCAAGAGTTGACTTTTCGTTAATTAAAAAATGTATACCACAAGTATTTTTTTACATAGAAAGCATTTGGCTACCTTCACACTTGATGGAGAGTGAGGATGTAGTCTAAGATGGAGCATGCTTAGCCATAATCCACCTGTTTACTCTTGTTTATAAATTCCTAAATTAACACGTTTCGGAAATACTGACTCTCTGATCTCTGATTTATGTTTACTCAATTGCATCATAAGGATCACATTGAAACGTGATGTACTTTCTTTTATAGGTGCCAGTTCCACACGATCTGAACTATACTATACATAAGCTACTATATTTATGCACTTATTTATTTCTAATTTATTTATTTATTTATTATGCATTAATTTCTAACTCATTTCTGTAATTTCCTTGAATGATAAAATTAACGTTTCATTAACTCTCACATCCGCTATCGAAACTCCAACTTCTGACTCCCGTTTCATTAGTTGATCACAGAATTTGTTTTTACAGAGTGCACAGATAGTCAAAATTAACAAAATCCGTAGTGGCTAGCATAAGAGAAATTGACGGACGAACGTGTAAATACAAATCACGTAAGTCCATAAAGCCTAGTTGTCGCAAAGGTTTGTATAGTACTTTTCTCAAATAATTCTAGAGAAATAAAAACTAACTAGTGTGCATTTTGACGAAAAACGATTGCGACAAACAACGAACAACACTATTTTTCCCGCGTTGTAGTGTTCATTTGTTATTTTTTTCATCATACAGCATTGCATTTTGCAAACCAGTTCTAAATTTAAATAAAACCTTTGATAAGTTTACCTCCTTGGTTGCCATGTTTCGGAATAAAAGATAGTTCCATTTTTAAATTACACAAGAGATAGCTACCACTAAGCACAACAGTAATGAATTTTCACACTACTTTTGCCGGCCGCTGCTCGTGGTAAAATTTAGTCAAGAAGAAGATAATCGATTTAAATATTATGTTTTCCAGTGCCAGCTTCTTACATGCCAAAAATAGTGTTTTTATTGTGTCAGTCAACGTCCCTACTGTACGGCACAGTATTGTAATTAGTCTATGGCCAGGTGGAGAACGCGGGAAGAATCCCTAATTTGAATCTTGAGCCCGAAGCAGTCTTACGGCGATCATTTGTAACCAAATTCAACTTTCGGGATTATAATAATGAAATAATTTTATCAAGAAGGCACAGACAAAAATTAAATTAGACCGTGTCGGGGTTAAGGTAGGTATGCAAATTTTCTTGTTTTGAACGTTTAGCATAAAAATCTTGTAAGCGTTTTACTTTTCATGTATTTACTTGTTTTTAACCTCTCTTTCAATAAGATTTTTCCTTATGACAACGACCTCTGGTACGGTAATACCTGACCTGTAATTAGATATCTGAGGTCAATCAAATTGAGAAATTTGTCATCAAATTAAGTTAAAATTTAGAACACTTTTAACGTTAGGTAGTTCTGTTGACGATGTTATATACACCAAAGGGGTTAATTTTTGGGTTATAAATTAGAGTAATTTTAGAGTATAAGCGTTATTTCCTTACTCACTTACTAATTGCTAGAATAATTATTTTTATGGCAAAATAAACAAACTAAAAACAAAAAAAAAACTAAGGGTTTTGGTGACTTATTTTCTCAATGTTGTGTTCGTGATGACATGATTCATCTTCAATATTAATCTTATAGTCATTCGCTCATCCATGACACGGATGATTGAAAGTCCCATTTGCTCGAATAGAGTCTCATTGTTACCGATACAGCTCTCGACGGGAATACCCCGCCACAGGATATTAGACTCTATTGTCTTGATTTACTATGTACTTTGGCTTGATTGTTGATCTAATGTGGCCTATCAGAGTAACTAATTGCTACGATGTAACATACGAGTAAGTATAATAATGTTCAGCGTTCAGCAAAAATACTTCCATCATTGGCCCGCACCGCTTTTGCACGGGTATACACCACTATTTTGTAATTTTTTAGTGCTATCTATAATAATAAATAAGATTATAATTATATTTTTTTTAGAAGATAAAAAATTAAAAAAAAAAAAAAAAATTTCCAAAAAAAAAAATGCCGATATTGGCTGCTGATACTGAACAGATCCACAAAAAAAATTTTTTTTGAGGCAATAAAAATATTTTTAGATAACCAAAATTTTTTGTCAAATATTGAGAAATGATTCAACAAGCAAAAATCATTTCATACCAAGCGGAACCGAACAGCATAGTTTTTTTTATCTCTAGTACAACGTATTAACTAATGTGTCCATAACTTAATGCAGGATTTCTGAAAATTTGAACATATAATAACTTTGTCATTTTATCGAAACTAAAAATTCTGATTGCACATTTATAATGTTCTACCATAATGAGCTACCACTTAAACAGTTCAAAACGAAACTTTATTCATGGCTTTTGGAAAAATGTTTTTATAGCGTTAAGGATTTCGTTTGATTTATGTTATATTGTAATTATGTTGTTATGTTCTATGAGTTATTATTTTTTTAATTAATTAATATTTTTGACTATTATTATTATTATTCTGACGTAGGTACCGATTTATTTTAATTTAACATATATAATCTACATTGTGAATTTTGTATGTCGGTCTCCGACGAAGTATGCGAGCCACTTTTTCTAACATGACGATCGAATTGTACCATGCTTCTTGCAAAGAAAATATTTCATTTCATTTCATTTCATTTCATTTCATTTCATTACCCCTACTACATTACCCTATTTTTTTTTTGGTTGTTACAAAATAGTGGTGTATAATTTAGAAACATATTGAGGTGGTACGTGTGAAGTTACTGCATTTTAGTATTCAAGTGCAAAACTAGGGCTAGTTCTTAGCTAAAAACTTTCCGTGAAAAAATATTTAATTGATAGTGAAAACCGTATCAAAATTTGTGCCGTGGCTGAGGAAAAATTAGCTCATAGAGACATACAGGCCTTGGATAATATTTACCGATTATTTCTATTTTCATGATTGGTTTGAGTCATTTGTATGTAAAAAGGATCATATTATTAAACTTACTACACATACAGACAGAAAAATAAAAAGTAGGCGTTTCTATTCAAATAAAAGTAGTTAGTATGACTTCCGGTTCCTTCCCCAAGCGAGTATTTATACTGAAAAGAACATTTGGAAATCGTCTACGTATTCCGATTGCAGTCTTACAAAATATTAAAACTCGCCTTATGAACCTCGAAAATAAGGTGTATTTTTGCTTGCTTAGTTATACCACACAGTTCTTGTCTGATTCAATATTTATAATGGTATGGAATCGATTGGGTTTGAAATAGAATTTTGAGTGCAAATTGAAGTTTTTCTTAGTGATTGATAATTTGATCTCAGCTCTATCGATGTTTTTATCATTCTACACGCATTCTGCTACAAAAAATAACGTTGCTATCAAATATTTATAACTAAATATCTAGTATCTATTATTTTAGGATGTTCCATATTTGTTATAGTTTTCATAGTTGAATGACCGCTTTTAGCTCTTATCTTAGTACTGTGTTTTGAAAATTTTAAAGTAAGACCCTTTGAAAAATATTATAGAAAACTTTCTATGTTCTCCCATCCCTCACATTCAAATACTACGAGAAGTTTTAAAGAGTGATCTGATCCACATCACGGAACCCATCACGATTCAAATCCATTCAGACGAACGTTATGAAACAACGACCAAGTTCAACGACCCTGGGGGTTTACTCCACGAAACGGTCATCAATGTTTGTATGACATTTTTAAGTTACACGGCGCGATAGATAGATAACTTTGTGGGCAACCAAGTTACACCGATGTACCTCTTCAGCAAAATTGATTTTGCCAAAGGTTGGAAATTAATCGTCAATATGAATGGTCTTTAGCCGGAAAATTAGTTTTCCTTACAGATTTATTTACTGCTTCATTTCGTGACTAGTTTTTTTTAAATAGAAGTGTGTAAAAGGTTTTTTTTTAGCGCATACTATCGTGCGCAATTTTGAGTTAATACCACAGTCGGTTTGACGTTGACAGATACCGCGCATTGTAACTCAAAATTGGAACCCCAACTTTTGTTTAAACCCTCCCTTTTGTTTTAATCCTGTAGTAAACCCCCTGTTTGTCTGAAACTTTCCAATATATATATTTCCGATAGTCACACTAGATTTTCTGCGTCGCAAGACTGCTGTAGAAAATGCATTTTGCAATTCTGTCAGTGCTCACATGTTTTGCAGAGGACGTTCAATGTAGGGTCTTAGGTCGACTATCCACTGAGTAAATGTCTTATTTTTTTATACTACTTGCTTAAGGAATTTTTGTTTATTCGATAAACAAATCTTTGGTACCTAAAAATCAGTTAGGGAAAAAAGTGGATTTTGCTGGGTTTGCAATTATATGATTCATATTATACTAAGTGGTAACCATCGTCTATAGCAAACCACTGTTTCGTAGGTCACACACGTTCACACACGGTCCGAAACGGGTTTTACAATGCACTGCCCTGTGTCTATCAGCTTGAGGCATACAGATGTTCAGCCTCTCGTGCCAGTCATTTCACCGGCACCCACACCCTTCAAACCGAAATACAGCAATGCTGTTTCACGGCAAAATTATGCATGGTGGTAGTACTTCCCCGGACGAGCCCTTCACAAAGAACTATACAACTATAACGAGGCTTTGGCTTTGAGACGCACACCTGAGTGGTTTGAAAGATTTAGTGATACAACAACAAAAATATAGAACAAACTCATTTAGGTTCATAAGAAACTAAGTAAAACAAAATAAATCATTTATGCCATGGTTTTTTTTTATTCCTCGATTCATGTTTATATTATTTCTTTTATATCTCGCTTTAATTGTAATTTTCTTTGTTAGCAAAACAATTTTTATGTTATTATTTCAATCACTTTATTTACAAAATACTTATCAAATTTGTTTCATAATAAGCAATATCATTAATTATATTTGGTTTACAAAATAATGAGGAAGCATTAAGCACTGAAGTGTATTTTTATGTAAAAATCATACGAATTCATTTGAATACCAAATGAAAGCAATGTACCTTCAGAAATAACCCTCCTTTTCCGCATTGGAACTGTGAAGCTTATTTCAGCGATGCTTTAGTGGACATAATGCCTAAATGTATCCCTGCTTATTGACCAACCAGGTGAACTGAACGACACAGAATTTTTACGTTTTGTGAACTTTTACATACAGATAAGTTTAAGCTAAGCATACCCTTCCACCATCGTGATTCCTGTTTATTTTTATAAAAATACGTATCTTCAGAATCTTTTTCTCTATTGCAGACGGTAAAATGAAATAAAGTCACCACTTAATCCCATTTTTTTAGTCCTTTGGTACACAGTATTCTAAGAAACTTTGTTTATGATGAAAGGGAAATCAATGAAATCAATCAAAGTTAGTTATGGTAGTATTTATTAATTTGTAAGGATAACTTTGAAATGTCTTATAGCTAGGTGAGTCTAGTTGCCAGTTCCACGCGACCAAGCCGACGCAAAAACAGGCAAATCTACATTCTAACTGTGTTGTATACATTAAAACTGTTTACTTTTATAGAGCTGAGAGTATGACTGCAGTGTCTAGGGATCAATTTTATTAGACTGTGTCTCTTTTTACTCCATTAAATGAATGTGATTATGTATGTATATAAATTATGGTTAAGGGTTCCTATTCGTTTGATAGATCTTGATAATTTGCCCGCTGCACCACGAAGGTCGTGGAAACGAGGGTTGTTGGTAGACTGCAAGGTCCTATAAAAGTGGAAGCAATGTCATCACGCCATCGCTTCGCCAGACTTCAGATAACCGCGGAATGTCGTCTTATTGTTGCTGGCCAAGTTTGAATTGTCATCGTTTTGTAATAATAATTAAATCGTTTTTTTTCAGCCCGGTCTGTCCCTCTGCTGGGCAAAGGCCTCCCCCTATTATTTCCACTCATCTCGTTCGTGACCCAAACTCGACCACTCCCTGCAGAACACGTCTCATCCTAAATTGTCAAATCAAATTAAAAGTTTTTTATTTAATGCCACACAACAAGGGCAGTATTTCACAAGGAAGACATACAAATAACAATGGCAAAAAGATTTGGTCGTTATTCAGTATGCTGAATATATGCTATGGTAGAGAGCGCCACTATAACGCTGGTCTCCCGTGACACCAGTTGAGTACGACACAACGCAGCAACTGCGACTTACAGTCGTTACCTATTGGAAGTTTAATTCAATGATAAATATTTAAATGTATTTTTACAATGGATTATGTCGTAGGGAAAACAGTACTTTTTGGAGATTCCTCTACAGTGAACTGAAGTCCCCAGTTTATATAAAAAAAAGTAATATACAAATCTTAAATAAAAAATGTCCCGTTGCGTTCTTATCCACTTAAAGCAACCAAAAAGTGAATAAACAGATGTTTTGTGATATTCCCATTTTCACAGTCCACAGCGACGGTTCTAAAGGGTTGTTGAAGAGCAGCCGACACCCCCGATCACGCTGTTCAGGGATAAGCTGACGCTCCACTCCAACCACTACCGATTATCGGCAACAATCTTCAAGTTACTGCCAAGGTTATTTTAAAATGTTTATTACAATGCAAAGTTATCGCTCTTATTCATAATAGTCATACCCATAGCATTCATTTTTTTTATACAGTAAGCTGATGGAACAAGCATATAGCCCAACTGATCTTAAGTTGTAACCATTATTGACTGTAACACAGTATTGGCTCATAGGACACGCACGTGAGGAACGTGCCCTACGATGCACTTCCCTGCGTCCATCAACTTGAGGCGTACAGATGTTCAGCCTTACGTGCCAGTCATTTACCGGCACCCACACCCTTAAAACCGAAACACAGCAATGCTGCTTCACGGCAGAAATAGGCATTTACCTTAGCATGCTGCTAGAGTGCGCGCAAGTTAAGTCTGTGCGTGACTGGTGGTGGAAAATATAAAAAAAGTAGACCGGAAATATATCTTCCGATCACAAACATGAACAGGAAAATTGAGCTTGCATCGCGTTTAACGCAACTTCATTTTTGGGATTGGGAGATTATTTGCAGTCCATTTTTTACTAAGAGATTTTCTAACATCAGAAAAAGGTTGCAAAAGGAACTTTGGATGGAGTGGGCCCTTATTATAATTTTTGGGGATACAGTTCTATGAAAAAAGGCTCAAAACAAAGATGCAAAAATCTAAAAATGCCAGTTCCACGCGACCACGTATTTCATTTTAAAGGACAGTCTCCCAGCTAGGGATAACTTTGACGTTTGTTGCACTACGAGTGCCGCTCAAGCGATTATCTCGTCTGCAAAGTTGAGATAAGTATTTGTAAGTATTTTATTTACCTTTGGAGAAAGAGATTTTAAAGAAAGTGAATTATTTTTTAGCATAAGAACTTTTTTGGATATATAGCTCGTAGAGTTAGTAAGTTGAAGTGGCAATGGGCAGGCCATATAGCTCGAAGAACCGACAACCGTTGGGGAATAAAGGTACTCGAATGGCGGCCACGAACCGGAAGACGAAACGTAGGGCGCCCACCCACCAAATGGACCGATAACATTGTTAAGATCGCGGGAAGTCGATGGATGGAAAGGGCTCAGAATCGTTCTACCCGGAAATGTGTAGGGGAGGCCTATGTCCAGCAGTGGACTTCTTCAGGAGCTGATGATAGTGACTTTTTTGGAACGTATTTCTTTTAATTCAATTTTACCTCCTATACGACTGTGTAGATACTTTTTTTGTGTATGAAGATACTTATAACATGACAAAGTTCAATGACCAAAGTATCATGTAACCGTGTTACTAATAAACTCACTTTGAACTTTGAAAATAGCTTCACGCGATCAACGTCACGCAGGATTTTCCACAGAGAGTCATGTTAATTACTATTATGCCTCAAGAACGGTTAAACTGATTTGGCTGAAAATTGGTGTGGAGGTAGCTTAGAACAAGAAAAAGACATAAAATACATTTTATCCCGAAAAAATAACGGGAACGGGGCGAGCGAAGCCGCGGGTGGCCACTAGTAGTTCATAAAATATAGGACACCTAATAAGTGAACGTTTGTAAGTGAAAGGCATAAGGTTCAAATTCAACGGTGTTGTATGAATCCAACTTAACCTAATGTGCCACATCTAATAAGTGATCGCAATGTGACGTGTGATATAAATCTGCAAATCCTAGCGGCTTTCGTGACTTTTCTAGGGCTGCGGGTGCCACGCGAAACTGGACCTTGAACCTTGAGATTTCCATACAGAAAAAAAGAAAGTGGCCTTGCCTTCCGGACCTTGGGCTTAAAACCAGTCGTCTATCAATGAATTTTTCTGCCCAAAATTGTATGTACACTATGCCAGTACTCGCAACTTTGAAGAAAACTTCTTAGGGAAACAGGCATGTCGTAGAACCTAGAAAGTTCGAAAACATGATGTCAACTGTACAAAAAAATCCTCTTTGAGGCACTCTAAAATTCCTTTCACCACACTTGGTTGG
The DNA here is from genome assembly GCA_947578465.1 of Thera obeliscata. NCBI lineage: Eukaryota > Metazoa > Arthropoda > Insecta > Lepidoptera > Geometridae > Thera > Thera obeliscata. Next base: position 1,072,204 of record OX387916.1, read on the forward strand.
AAAAAATCAGTTACATTATAAGAAGAATAAGAAATATATTGACTTCTTCAAGTTCGAAGATCTTTTAGAAGTCTAGGGTAACTAGAAAACAAATAATGCCTGATACGTCTTGGTTCAACGACCCTATATATAACTATTCTTAATAAGACGGCTGTAACTGAAAGGTTACTGAATTAATTCATAAGTAGTTTTGAGTAAAATCATGATTACTTTTAAAAAGTTCAAATCATAATCAACAACTCCCTGATTGGTTTGTTGAATAAATATTTGTAATAGCTACATACGTATTTGTTTCAATTATTATAATTCCAAATATTTTCCAATTAATTTAACAAGGCAATGTTAACAACCAATCAATTTCCTCTTCTTCTTCCTGCCCTTATCCCACTTTATGTGGGGTCGGCACAACATGTCTTCTCCCTCCATTCCCCTCTGTCAGCCGTCATCTATGCATTCACTCCTCTCCTTTCCATGTCATTTTTCACACAGTTCATCCATGTTTTCCTTGGCCTACCTCTGCTCACATATCCATCCACATCCATACTCATCACTCTCCTAGTCCTAGTCTCCTATCAACCAATCAATTTCCTGTGGTAACAATATTTAGCAAAGGCCGAATTCTGGCGCGGGCGGAGCGACAAGCGATTAAAAAAAACTTTAATTAGTGTTTTGATAGAATTTTCATGCTTGGCCACTATATTAAAAATTGCATTGTTTCCTTTACACCAAAACTAAATTCTGGTATAAAGGGTTTGGGTGCTATAATGGGGACATGAGACATAACTTTACGCTGTGTTTGCGTTTCGGGTGATGATCACAATGCCACAAAGATGTTGTATCTTTAGTGGACGTGTTCTACGAGGTTATAAAATTCTTATAAGTATTTTATTCTACAGATAAATGTTATAAAAAGTAAAGGCTCAAGGTCATAGTGGGCCATCTACTGGTTTCATTACTTTGCAATAAAAACGAATGCCATTATATTCCCCGCTATCGCTTATCGCTCATCCTCTGTACACATCCGGACCCTGGCACTCAAGTATAGTGGGTATCGGTCCGTGCTCAAGCACCCTGACTGTATCTGCCGGCTGACAAGGCACTGAAGATCTGCCGAGGTCAAGTGCTATTTTACACTCTAAATTAGTCACGCTATAGTGCATTTTAGGTTAAACTTCAGGGTGTAGATTAGGTTAAATACCTAAAATTGGTTGTTGATTTAGTAAAGGCTTTACATCTTTAATACTAGCGGCCGCCCACGGCTTCGCTCGCCCCGTTCCCGTTTTCGTTATTATTTCGAGATAAAAAGTATTCTTTGTTTTCTTCCCGGTTCTAAGCTACCGCCCCACATATTTTCAGCCAAATCAGTTTAGCCGTTTCGTAACTAACACGACTTTCTTGTATACGTAAATTCTCGCTGGTGCCTAGTAAGGGGCAGTTAGGGAGAGTTTGAGATTCTTCTTCTTCTTATCGTGTCACTGGTTCTTTTGAACCAAGTGTGGTGAAAGGATTTAAGTGCTCCTCAAAGAGGCTCCTTTCGTGCACTTGACACATATTTTCGAACTTTTTAGGTTCAACGACATGCTGGTTTCCTCACGATGTTTTCCTTCACCGTTTGAGAGCACTGGCATAGTGTACATACATTTTTGGGCAGAAAAACTCATTGGTACACAACTAGATTTTGAACCCACGACCTTAGGATCGGAAGGCGGGGCTTCTACCACTAGGCAACCAGCGCTCTAGTTTGAGATTAAATCGCCTTTCCCAGCTCCTATACCCTCCTAGTTGGAATAAAAGTGACAAAATCTAAACGCGCAGAAGTAACTATGACGCGGGTTTCCTTTTCTCCAGCTTTTTAGAGCATTTTCCAATTTTGTTTTGTTCATTTGGCAAAGGTCTTGGAGAATCGTTCACGATGTACGTTTATTGAAGTATTTTCGTCAAACAAATCGTCGACAAAGACAAGCGTAGCAACAAAACAAAAGGTATTTCCGGGAATCGTTCCATCAGCGGAAGGTAATTGAGGACACTGCATACGGAAGTCTTGCTGATGAGATTAGGGTTCTAAAAACTATGAGGATATAAAAAAACGTGAGTTTTTCTTCTATCTTGTACTTAAAACAAATCGAAGCACTTACTTATGCAGGATAACACCGGAGTCAGAAAGTAAAATGTTCGTTGGTCCAAAATTACCTAAAACACTGAATATTGTATGTGTTGGCAAACAAAATCTTCACACCATAATAATATGTACAATAGTGTAGAAGCCGTTATGGCACCGCCATTTTGTATTTCAATAAAATCTGTCCACATAAAACCACCTTTTTAACTTAGCTATGGTGGTTTTAGTGTTTTCGTTAAATGTGTTATTATTGAGGTGTATAATAAAGTGTTATCTATCCATTTTCTAATTTGTATAAGATTTCGAATAATTTTGCCCAAGAGTAGAGAGGCTTGCGAGATCCACTCAACTGTTTGCTGTAGCACAGATAAGATAACACTAGGCTGTAGTCACAATTCCTTCTGCTTATAATAGATACTTACACTAAGTATTCTAGAACCCGTTGGCAACACATCTGTAGGCCTACCACAAGCTCTGTCTGGCTCTGTCACTGGCTCTGGTTTTGAGTGTGACGTTTTGACGTAAAATTTATTTAGTCGACACTCACACAGACTCAAAACCAAAGCAAGAGACAGAGCCAGACAGAGCTTGTGGTAGGCCTATTAGATTACTCGGTGAACTAAGCGAGTGTTCCCTGTAAACACGAGCACAGGCTTTTATTGTGAAGCTTGCCCTCTGATTGCACGGTACTGCTGCTGCTTATACCGATCTACATAGTTAAGCTATGACAACAGTGGAGATTGCATAGGTATACTATTTATTTTGGATTTATAAAATGACACATTTATTTATATCGAATCAACAGCCAAAAAATAAGTTTCAATCTTCTAGCTCCAAAATGACGATAGTTCCATGCAACTTGTTATCCCCTCTTTCAAACCCTTTCAACTCATTTTGCATTAAAAAGTGGCCTTCGTTCTTTCTCAGGCTCTATATAGATAAATTCTGTGGACAAAGTTCACTTTTCGTTTAAACCAGTTCAGTTAGTTTTGGCGTGAAAGTGAGAAAGAAAGTTTTCGTTCTCTACTCTCCTCTATCAGTAGTCATTTCAGCAGTCACTCCTTTCTTATGCTGCCCCTTCCTTCGGTGCGTGGTTCTGCAGATCATCACGCACAGCCGACGACGACGCACGCCAACGCACACAGAAAGGGCTCCTGTGCTACCGCGCACCTCGGCGCACGAGACCGTTCCCATGGTGTGTCGTGCGAGCTGATCCGCCTCCGTGCGCGATATCACACACCGGTGGGAAGGGGCTATTACCCATGTCATCCTTCACACAATCCATCCATATTTTCTTTGGCCTACCTCTACTTCTATATCCATCTACATTCATATCTGACATTCTTCCCTACGCATGACATGCCCATACCACGCTAACCTATTGCTCTTCATATTTTTAGTCACTGGCACCATTTTCAAATTGCCCTTGATATACTTAAATGTTACCACTTAAATAAAGAAAAATGTATAGTTTTTAATTAAAAAAAAGTGTTTAACCGTTTTATAGCCCAACCTCACAATTACATCTAGTTATAGATATTGTCTAGCTCTACAGCCAGCGTCGCAGGTGGAGCTCATTCGTTACCGTTCCTGTAATTCCTGTGTTCCTGTCTCCCATTGTTCCTGTAAAACAAAGTACCGAAGCGGAATATTCTAAAATGCATTGTTGTGTTCATTTATCTTACAAAGGGGCTTTTACCAACGAAAATACAGGAAACAACGTCTTTTATACAAACGTAAACCTCTATTCCCATTTGGTGGTTTACGAATTTTGGGCTAACTTCCGTTGGTGTTCATTTATATACTAGCTCCTAGTTGCGGCTTCACGTAGGTTATAATAGATCTAAATATAGAACTAACCTTTCGTCATAACTTACGATACAAAAAGTAGAAACAGGCTCGGCCACACCGCGGCGAACAACAGCGAACTGTAGGCCTACCATGAGCTCTGTCTGGCTCTGTCTCTGGTTCTAGATTTGAGTCTGTGTGAGTGTTGACTAGATAAATCCTACGGCAAAACGTCACACGCACAGTATAATGCACTGGAGAGCTATCACACAGACTCAAAACAAGAACCAGAGACAGAGCCAGACAGATGTCATGGTAGGCCTACTGGTTTTATAAATCTAAGATGATATGGCACTGATTAAGATCAGATGAACTATCCCTAGATTGGTTGTAACGGGCTGCATCTGTCTGATAGCGCAATTATTTGTGTATTTTGTACGTTTTGTAAATACTTGTATTCATTTTAAAGTTTCTTTAGATTGTAAACATTGTCGTAAAAACTTTATTGAATCAAAAGCTAATTAATACATGAGTCAATAAACCTTAATCGCAAACATACTCTCAGATAATCCTATTTGGTACACTTCTACAATGACTGGCCTCTCAGCTTAGTTGGTAGTAGCTCTGCCTTCTGCGCCGTAGGCCGTGGGTTCGATCCCCACCGAGAACAAAATATTTGTGGGGTGAACGCAGATTTGTTCTCTTTCTGGATGTTATACTGTATTCTTAATTCTAAGTACCTTTGTATTTACAAAAAAAAATGTGCATTATGTATAAGGTTTATATCAGTTATCTGGTTCCCATAGTACAAGCTCTGCTTAGTTTGGGGCTAGACAGTGTTGTGTGAATAGTCCACAATATTTATTTATTTATTCTAGGAACCCCTCTAATATTATGTGCTAATGCGTCCACGGCTAAGCCATTGGACTGAAAGAGATTATCTTGTATTCTGAAGTCATATAAGTTATTATATTAGTAGTTATTACATAAACTTTATAAATTACGTAGGCTCTTGCCACTTTGCTGAATTGATGATTTGAGTTTAATTTAAACAACAGCATTTTGAGAGCACTGGTGGTCGAGTGGTAGTAACACCGCTTTCCAATCCTAAGGTCGTGAATTCAAATCCAGGCGTGTACCTATGACTAGGTATTCTGTTTGAAAAATGTATGTACACAATGCTAGTAGTTTCAAACGGGGAAGGAAAACATCGTGAATAAACCCGCGGCTTAGTCAGCTCCGCACGTATTGACCATGTCTTTCCTGTGGATTAGGTCGACTAAGCTGTCAGGATGGTATAGGTGCTGGGCAAGCCTATTCCATCTCAAATACTATCCCAGACACTATAGCGTCCCGTAAGTAGGGACATTAGTAAACACAAATTGCCCCTGACGTGGTACTGGCAACTGTAGAACGGTTAAACTCTCAGGGTAGCTCAAAATGTCAATACAAAACTTTGTTAATAATTTTCAAGGTAGTACTAAACCAGAAGGCCTACCACAAGCTCTGTCTGGCTCTGGTTTTGAGTCTGTGTGAGTGCTGACTAAATAAATCCTTCGTCGAAACGTCACATACACAGTATAAGACACTGGTCAGAACGCACACAGACTCAAAACCAGAGCCAGAGACAGAACCAGACAGAGCTTGTGGTAGGATTACTAGGTTGGCCTGTTAGTTGACATTCTCAGAATATTACACATAATGCCTCGTTTCCACGCGTGCGTTCAACTCGACATTCAACGTGCACATTCACATTCACGCGCGTGGAAACGGTACGCCCGAGCCCGTAAACGCGCCCGCTGAACGTGAATGCCGCGAACCGGGCGAGTGTCGGTTTATTGATGAATGTGCGGGCGCCCGGTGACTGTTTACACGCGCGCGGGCCAAATTGGTGTTGCCAATCATACAGATTTATCTGTATTTATACAGAATTTAGGGTAGTATTACAGATTACAGATTTTACCCTACTTTTATACAGATTTTTGGAATCTGATTTAGTCTATGTTAAGATGAACATCTTTAGACATAATAAAGGCTAAAAATATTAATTTAGATCCACTTTTGATAATACTATTCTTCTTCTTCTTAATGAATGGCATCTGCCCTTTTCGGATCAATTTTGCCAGTGTCGAGTAGTTTGAGAATGATGATAATATATTACATAGATAAAATACTTTTCCGTCAAATCGTCAGTCGTCTGTCATAGTCGGCCCTACATAATTGGCTTTAGAAGAAAGATGGCCGTTTATTCCAAAACCATCTGATCACACATTTTCGATCAAATCAGAATATCACATAATACACTTTAATTCTAATTGCTAACACTTTGAGCTAAGACCTCAAGTAATGTTAAAATACTCAAGTTGTGTTAAAATACCACCAAAATTACACAACAGAACTCAAAATAACACCAGAAAAACAATTAAAATCAAAAAGCTATGTTCCTTCCCGAAATGACAGAAAAAGAATCGATAATACTATTAGTATAGTTAATATAGTTACTAAGACTTCACTGTCAGTCCGTCTGACTGTCTGTCTGTCTATCTGTCCGTCTGTCACCAGATATTTTGCTTTGGCACGTGGCATAACTGGCGGGCAGTCAGTCAGTCTCTCTCGCGCTTTCGTGACGAGTGGACGTTGCTAAAAAAAGTCGCTACGATCGGAGATTACTGTTGAGGTTGCATCAGTTAGAATAAAACCTCTGTGACTGTTGCTAAGACAACGAGTCAATTATTGTTTAACAAATGTCTTCATGTTTAGTTAGGTTACAAAGTCGTAATCACAGAGTATCGTAATAATTACAACATGGTCGAAATTAAAAGTATTGTTTCGCTGAATAATGCATTGCGCACTTGCCAAACATCAAACACCAACAAAACTATCAAAGAAAAAAAGAGTACGGTGCGAGTTGCGAGAAAGCGATTCATTCATTCATATACTTTATACCTACAACCAATTTTCATATACACTGATTGTTTAACTAGTGGGCAGGGCAAAGGGCATACTTTTACATTTAGACGTATTTTGATGATCGGGGAATACTTCGTAATTATTTACATATTGACTGTCAAGGTAATTCATAATTAAAAATACCGTAGAAAATGACACGGTAGTGAAACATTACCGTATACCGTGTTTAAGCCAAAAATACCGTGCATCTACGGTAATTACCGTGTACCTGGTAACACTGGTTGCATGCCGCGCAGCTCGCCAGGCAGCTCGCCGGGCTGCACGGCAAGCATGTAAACAGCTTGAATGTTCGCTGGCCCGGGACGGGCTGCATGCCACGCAGCCCGCCAGGCAGCCTGCCAGGCAGCCAGCCGGGCTGCCCGGCACGCATGGAAACATAGCATTACGTCACTCGGTAACACATGAAAGCCAGGGTCAAAGTCGACCCTAAGCCGAATACGAAATAACAGAGGCTCGTCACCACAAGTTGTTTTACGAGCCGAGGTGCCAAAGCTTTCAGCAGAAACCTTCCCGTAAATTATGGAAATTAATTTTCAGTTTTTGTTTGCTGTTTTGACGAATGAAGGCAGGGTTAAATTAAATTTGGTGGCTGTATTTTTCCCTTGCAAAACAATTAGATTACCTAATTCAAAATGTGCTTACAAACGTAAATAATTGAAACATCGTGAAATGTATGTTTTTTAATGTATATTTGCTTACGTGTGTGTGATGTTTAAAAATTAAATGTTATTCTCCAATACTAAAGAGGGAGCCACTTGAGCATAAACAATGACCGGCCAAGGAGAGCTGAAATTCCTGGCACGTGAGACTGGATACCTGCATGCCTCAAATTGATGGATGCAGGGCAATGCATTGCCCAGAATACAGTTTGACGCCTGATTGCACGTTCCTGACGTACGTAACCTACGAGGCATTGCTCTGTTATAGGCAATGGTTACCGCTTAACATCAGGTGGGCCATATGCTTGTTCCTTCAGCAAGTTGTAAAAATAAAGCCATCAAACGAGAGAACAACGTAAAGTGAGTTATTTCAGCAGCGGTGATGTGATTGCGTCCTGTCACGTACCTTGTGCAATAAACTCATTTCTAATATACTTGTAGATAGATATCGCTGTTAGCGTTAAGACCGCCCATTGCATTGCTGTGACTGTTTATTTTTAAGTTTAAGACTGCATTCTACTTACCTTGATTGGATTTATTGGTTACCATGATGTGTCATGGTAATCAATAAATCCATTTATCTATTACTATAAGTAAATAAATATTGCGGACAATCCACACAACACTATCTAGCCCCAAACTAAGCAAAGCTTGTTCTATAGGAACCAGATAGCTGATAATAATACTGTCAAGCTCAAAACTCTGTAGTATAGGAACCCGTAGCCAACAACTACAGGCTGGTTAACACTTTGATTAGTGTGAGTGCAGGTGATTAGTGCGAGTATAGGTGTGTAGTGCGAGTAGTGTCCAATTCACTGCGAGTGTCTTCGGTCCACTTTACCGATTTTAACAACAACAAGCGTCCGACGCTACACACTAAACGCTAAACACTCCTGTCCAGACGTGTTTAGTGGCAGGCACGCTGCGAGTGAGGGGGAAGGGAGGGCGCGCGGGATGGCTACTCGCAGTCCACTCGCAAAAAAATAGAACACGCTTCTATTCACTTTACTACACAGCCCACTATAATCACTGCACTAATCAGTCGCTGTCCAAACCTAGTCACTAAGCACCTGCACTCGCACTAATCAAAGTGTAAAACTACGCGCAAGTAGTCTGGATAGAGAAAGCTTGGCGGACTCTGGCATCAGAGGAGTCCACAGTTAGCAAATACGGGCCCCAAGGGCTAAGACCTTTCAACATTGCACCTGCCTTACCACATTCTCTACCTTTTTTATATAAATAAATAAATGTAGATACACTGTAGATGAATAAGTTATAACCCTTTTGGGTGTAAGAACCTTTTTACGACGTGCGACAGTCTGAAATAGAAACCGCAAGATTTTCACTTTGTTTTAACCACAGTATTTGAGAATGTGCGAACGTGACGAAGTGACGGTCGTTATATAACGGAGATGAAAATTTAAGATTGGATAAAATAAATATCTAAAAATATATGTTCCCCAGGATTATTAATTTCTGAAAACTAACTAATACTATTTTTATGAAACAACGGGATATTTACCATGATTAAATTTTTTGATGAGTTGATCCGATATTTCGGCACAGTTGCATGCACCATGATCACGGTTGAACTTAAGTCCACGAGTAAAAGAAATGTTATTGGCAGATAAATCGATCTACCCTCTTTCGCACTCTTTTATTGGTTTCGAGACTACTATTGGTTCCATTCTCACTAGTAGTAGTAGTAGTCTCGAAACCAATAAAAGAGTGCGAAAGAGGGTAGATCGATTTATCTGCCAATAACATTTCTTTTACTCGTGGACTTCAGTTCAACCGTGATCATGGTGCATGCAACTGTGCCGAAATATCGGATCAACTCATCAAAAAATTTAATCATGGTAAATATCCCGTTGTTTCATAAAAATAGTGTTAAAAACCATGATAGTTTCAAAAGTTATATAACTAATACTAATTAAATTAAAAGAAAATTAGGTACATAACAAGCTACAAAGAGTTTTTGATGAGTAATTTCTTGTATAAAATATTATATTTTGTAATACTGACGGTACAAACTTTTCAGGAAAAAGTTTTGCGTCACTTTAATAATTACGGGTTATGACTTAAACAAAAACGGCTTAATTATAGTTAATTAAAGAGCTACTCTGAACACAAGGCAGTCTAAGTTAAGCTTATCTCAACCACAGGTTTTAAAGCTTAGAAGTCTAGAATGTAATATAAGGTTAAGGAACTTCGTGACTTAGACGGCGCTAAGCTTATAGGCTGAGAGGCAAAAGTGGGTTCAGTTTAGCGCGTAGCGATAGCGTATTAAGCGAATTTGAGGTAACTAATTTTTAAACCTCGAACCTCGAAGAACCGACAACCGTTGGGGAAAAAAGGTTCTCGAATGGAGACCACGCGCCAGTAGTCGAAATGTAGGGCGCCCACCCACCAGATGGACCGACGACATTGTTAAGATTGCGGGAAGTCGGTGGATGGAAAGGGCTCAGAATCGTTCTTCCTGGAAATGTGTAGGGAAGGCTTATGTCTAACAGTGGCTGCTGATGAAAATGATGATGATGAATATTTTTTAACGAATAAAGAAAAACTATTTTTTATGAGATGAACTCTTAGAAATGCCTCTACATCATAATATGAAATTTCAGTGTGCCTCTTGCATTTTCAGGTACGAGAGGCTCTAGTACTCCCAAGTGGCACACCAATCAACATTTTGAAAATCCAACCTCGTTTCAGTGCGGTCAGTTATAATGGTCATGATATTATTGAAATGCAGAGCACTTTCCTGAAATTCTCTGCTTTTGAAATGTAGCCTTATTTGATAATTTAATTTATAATGATTCTGTTTGGTTTATATTTGATAACATGCAAAACTAACTAATTAAAATAAGCTATGTTAATTTGATAGTGAGCCTCAAATTTTCAGTGGTTTTATTGGGATTCAAATAATACACTCAAGAGCAATGAAAACGAGACACTATATTTGCAAATTTGATATTGCAAAGGAATTAATTTCAGAAAATACGTAATAATTGTGCGTACTTATTGGAAAAGTAACACCTTCCATGTTCTATATAGGTATTATATTTCCACTACCAAAAGAAGGAGTCAAAGCGATCAAACGGTTACTTAAATTCAGAAAAGATAATATGCCTTGACCTAACTTGATATTCCAGCTATAATACATTTTATGGATTCTTGCAATTTAATTCTGAATCACAAGAATCACACTTTGTATATTGTATCATAAGTTGGTATCGTAGTCAGTATGGATTTTAATACTTAAGTTATTCTTGACGTACGAAAACCTGCAATGAGGGGATAATTGGAGTCAAGTCCTGGGGGAAATCTCAGGGACGTAATAAGGGTAGTGTCAAATCTCATGTTAGATATTCAAATCTCACGGTTTGATTAAAAAACTTTAAACCAGGGTAATGCATCGTAGAGCACGTCACGTGCGTGACCTACGACGCAATGCTTTATAGGCGATGGTTACCACCTAACATCAGGTGGGCCATTTGATTTTTCCATCAGCTAGATGTATAAAAAAAACCTTAAATGGCAGATTAAAAAAAAAATGTATATAAAATTATTAATTTTACTTTGTGACATTACTTAATAATAAATTACATTAGCATACTCTACTCTACTTACTTGCTCTATTTGCATGAAGTTGGGTTTTCAAGTGTAAAAAACGGAAAATAGAGCTCAAAACTCCAACACACTAGAGCTCATTACAAAATAACTTAAGAAACAATAGTAATAAAATGAAAATTACAATGTAACCTATTTCTGAACTAAACTGCCATCTTGAAAACAATTAAGTTGAAACTTAATTAAAATGTAATTACTTGCTACATTACCTGCGTAATCAAATAAGAGTTGAATTTGCAGTAAAATTATACAATTTATTAGAATTTGGTTTGGATTTTGAACTTAGATTTCACATGTGGTTTTACAATACTTACCTTACAAACTATAGTAAATACCCAATTCAATTCATTCGTTATTATATTATTATGTGTTTTTTAAACATGAGACAGTAGGTATTTCAATTATTCTCGAAGCAAATAGTTATATTGTAAGGGTGTTATTAATAATCCTGGCGTAGCGTTGGACTAGTTAATCCGTGTTTTGTCACATTTGCTCGAGTTGACAATTGCATGTCAATGCAAGAGACAAAACACGGATTAACTAGTCCAACGCTACGCCAGGATTATTAATAAGACCCCAACAGTTTAGCAATTAAATCTACGTAGCGCCGTAGCACTTCGTAGCGCTACGCTTTAGCTACGGGAAAGGATCGTAGCACGAGCGGCGTTATTTCCGCAGTTGTATGGTAAAAGTAATTATGAATTTGTTTTACTACTAGACTGGATTTCTTAAAAAAACACTAAGTGTTATTACGGTCGGAATATTGCGGTGGCCTATTTGCCGCAATGTAAATGATTGTTCGTCCTTAGCTTAATTTTGGAGTCAGAAATTAATGGAACGTCATGAACATATCTTTCAAGCAATTTGTCTTAGCAAGGGCTGCTGTGGATTGGTAATTGCTACTTAATATTAGATTTAGAACCAATTGGTGACCAACCCCACTAAGTTTCAGTGTTATAATAATTATTAATATGCAAAAAATATAAAATTCATGGATGTACCAATATATTGCAACCAAGTCGAATCAGCATGCCATTTTCAACAAGTTTGAAAATAAATAGTAAGCTGGTTCTTTACGGATGGATGGGCCAAGATAGTGTTATAGCCCCTTCCCACCGGTGTGTGATATCGCGCACGGAGGCGGATCAGCTCGCACGACACACCATGGGAACGGTCTCGTGCGCCGAGGTTCGCGGTAGCACAGGAGCCCTGTCTGTGTGCGTTGCCGTGCGTCGTCGTTGGCTGTGCGTGATGATCTGCAGAACCACGCACCGTAGGAAGGCAGCATAAAACAACCAAAAACCCGACAGCTTTATTCCATTAGCTATAATATTTAGGTCAGTTACTTAACCGATACATAAAAATCAAAATCAATTTTCGCTTTTATGTGCTCTCAAACGACGCGCTACTTAATAATTTCATACCCCATTTCGTATTTTTATTAGGATTCACTGTATCGTGTAGAATATTTTATGCAGAATCTAGAATATAACCGCTGAGAATAAAAAGAGTTGAGTAAAACTTAATATTTAGATCTTGTTCTACAATGTACTCAATTTATGATGCATTGTCGGTGTATCATACAAACAAAAATATTCGTTCATTATATTGGAATTCAAGCTGGGTACCACAACGATAGTTAAATATTGTGGATCTTACATTTCAATAAGCTCGGTTCCACAAAAGTTTATTAAAATTCGAAGTTTAAAACTCTTGAAAACTTGGGTTTTAAACCCGTGGTCTCATGATGCAAACTTTGGCTAATAAATCTGAAGAATCTTTGACTCAACAATTTTCAGGGCACAGTTGCAATTTATCATAAAATGCGAAGAGAAAGCCTTACTATTAATCAACTTTGTTGCGAGGTTGCAAGGCTTTGAGCATACAAAACTTGTTAAATTTTAGGCCTGCTGAGTGCTGACCAACTGGAAATCGAGACTACATAGAAACTCATATTTTTAAAGTCTTTTATATACCTAAATAAAAGCTTGTTATAAAAGCGCCACAAAACAAGAGCTTGAATTATAACTCTTCAACTCTATCTTCTTCAACAAAATAACAATGGCCAGGTGGTCCAAGTTGCAACAGTAAGTGCAACTCAAGTTTGGTTCGAGGACTTCGAGACGCGATCAGTCAGTCAGTAGCCGTCCGCGCGCCGCGCCGAGCGGACGTCATGCGGCCGTGAAGATGCGTCCGATCCTCTTAATATACTTCGCGACTCTAGTGCAATGTTACAGGAGTGATGTGGGTAAAGTGAGGCATAGCCGAGCGTTGATCAGGCATGGGAGGTCACGCGTGCATTTCGCGAGGTTCCATGCTAGGTCTAGAGATCTTATCGCGCAAATTGAGGCGGAAAGAAGCAGTGAATTGGGTATGTTTTGAATTAGACTCCTTTAGTCACTTACCCTCATAATAGATATATTTATAAAAATTGCTCTCTCTTTTTTTTACTAAACAACCAAACAGGTGTTCGGTTATTTCGATTAAAATTGAAAAGGTACGCTGAAAAACAGTTTTTTTAGAAACATAGGTATTTGTTCGAACCATAGAATACAAACCATAGACTACAAAGTTTTATATTCTGTGCAATAAAGAAATAAGAATTAAAAAAGTTTCTTCTGTGATATGTAGTAAATACTTAATTTCATGTCGAAACTATGTTTTAAATTCAAAATTCAATAAAACCAAAGTGAATGATGTTGGTTCAGCTTCGAGCTGAACAAACACCAATTCAAATTAATTAAAGTTCATAATTCCTGCTATATGTCAGCAAATATAACGATAGCAATACGTACTGACGGGTTCAATAAGATGTAAAATGGGTTACTTCTACTGAAGAAGAATTACAATAAATATTTACAGAATGAGTGATTTAAGAAACGTGAACTCATCAACGAATTTCATCATTTACCGCCCCACTTATAAACGCAATTTAAATTTAATCATTGCTTAAAGTTAGCCCTGTCACTGTTTGTCATTACCCAGTGGTAAGAGATGGCAATAGTTTATCCACTGTTCATCTTTTGACATATTTTTATAAGTAAGGCCACTAGTTAATATAATTACGACATATAAGACAGCGTATTTATACCACCTAAAAGTAATTAGATGTGTACATCTGAGAAGACCTGTAGGACTACCACAAGCTCTGTCTGGCTCTGGTTTTGAGTCTGTGTGAGTGCTCACCAGTGTATTATACTGTGTGTGTGACGTTTCGACGTAGGATTTATTTAGACAGCACTCACACAGGCTCAAAACCAGAGCCAGACAGAGCTTGTTGTAAGCCTACTGATTCAACTAAAAAGGTAAAGTATTTGACAAAATCGTTTGAACAATGGCAACAAAATTTTCGAAGAATTTCACTATTTTCACAGATTTTTTTTCACAGTCACAAAGATTTTTATAAAGTCCCAAATGTTAAGAGCCAAGCGGGATTTGAACCCGCGACCTTCCCCTTGGTGGTGCCGAACAGTCTCTTAGAGTTATTCATCGAGTGTGCGATTAGGATTCGATGGCGTAGCGGTCAGCGCAGCCAAGGGGAAGGTCGCGGGCTCAAATCCCGCTAGGCTCATGGGACATTATAAAAATCTTAATAATAACATTGTTCTATTAAACGGCGGGATTTAATCAAATAAAGAAAAATAATGAACCTAATTATCATCAGCCTGAAGAAGTCCACTGCTGAACATACTCTTCCCGTATACAATCCCGTATACAATCCTGTGTGCTCAGAGTCGTTCTTCCTGGGATCAATCCACTTATTTCCCGCGATCGTCGGTCCATCGGGTGGGTGGCCATCCCGCTTATTCCTCCTACGTTTTATTTTCCGGTTTCAGTAGGCCTACCATGAGCTCTGTCTGGCTCTGTCTCTGGTTCTGGTTTTGCGTCTGTGTGCGTGTTGACTAAATAAATCCTACGTCTAGACGTCACACACACAGTATAATGCACTGGTGAGCACTCACACAGACTCAAAACCAGAACCAGAGACAGAGCCAGACAGAGCTCATAGTAGGCTTACAATTCCGGTTTTTTAGTTTCATTTTATGTGCAAAGGAAAAACATTATTATTAAAAAGTAATTTTATAGGAAACGTATATTACTACCAGGAAGCCATCAATGAATAAGGTTATATAATTGAAATTCGAAACGAAATGGCGGCACGAATTTCCTGGAAAAATGTTTCAGGATACTTAATGATGAATTGGTTTTCTCACAAATAAAGTAGGAGTGAGTACATTATTTCCTAATCGAAAAAATACCTGCTGGCCTACCATGAGCTTCATATGGTTATGGTTATGGCTGTCAAAATTGTGTCAACACATTCAAACCCAAGAAGAAAATGAAGGGTCAGCCTATCTATACACAATTTGATAGCCATAGCCATAACCATATGGAGCTCGTGGTAGCCCTGCTGTAGGCCTACCACAAGCTCTGTCTGGCTCTGGTTTTGAGTCTGTGTTAGTGCTCACCAGTGTATTATATTGTGTATGTGTGACGTTCTTACAAACTTCACTAGAAATTTTGTCATATTTTCAATGCATTGATTTTAGGAGCTTTATTTGAGAAGAACTGCCACCCACTCCACATAACACAATGGTTAACTGGAAGAAAATGCTAATTAGCATTAAGTTCGCCTATATAATTTTTTTGCAATAAAGTATTTTCAAATCTAATCTAAGCTTGATCTATGCTTCGTTTGTATGAAAGCTTAGCTATATTTAAGGCCTGCGCATATCTAGGCGAAAGATATGGCAATCAGCTGAATCGCTGTCATATTTGATAGCGTTTCAGATGATCGCCATCGCAATCGCCTAGATATACTATCAATGGTCGTAGGCATTTAGTTATACTTACTATCAATGGACCCTAGGAACAAGCATTTTACCCCCCAAGGATACCATAAACTGGGAGTTTGAACAGACAACAAAGTGATTTTTTAGGGGTGTCATTTTTCTGTTGTTTTAAACTTTAAAAATTGCACTAGTTAGCACAAATTAGTTTCCTGAACTAGAAAAGTATTCTTCGGGCCTATACTGGTCATGGCCTGTAGGCCTACCATAATCTCTGTCTGGCTCTGTCTCAGGTTCTGGTTTTGATTCTGTGTGAGTGTTGACTAAACAAATCCTACGTCAAAACGTCACACACACAGTATAATGCACTGGTGAGCACACACAGACTCAAAACCAGAACCAGAGACAGAGCCAGACAGAGCTTGTGGTAGGCCTACTGCTTTCATGTTATTTTCTTACCTTACGTTCTTATTCATATTTATCTCAACGATTATCTCATAATGAAAATAAAAATTGAATACATCCCGGAACTTTAGTTTATTTCGTCGTATTTTAATCGAATAAAATACGACGAAACAAATAAAAATGTTCACCGATCTCGCATCATTTCTTCAAAACGGAACATTTAACGATTCAATTGAGACTGACTACAGAGCTGTATCTCGACTTCGTGGAAGCATTTAAAAGAACTATACAAATATAACTATACTTATATTTGTATAGTTCTCTTAAATGCTCTCTCTCTCATACGAACACTTTTAAAATAAACGCTTCGTTTAATAACAAGAGACCACAAGCACTGTCTGGCTTTGTCTCTAGCTCTGGTATTTTGTTTGTGTGAGTGTTGACAAAATAAATCCTACGTCGAAACGTCACAAACACATTATATTACACTGGTGAGCACTCACACAGACTCAAAATCAGAGCCAGAGACAGAGCCAGACAGAGCTTGTGGTAGGCCTACTGAGAGCTCGCAGTATTTTAAGTTTATTTATAAAAAAACTAAATACCTAGAATAAATAAATAAAATAAATAATGTAGACAATTCACAAAAACACTGTCTAACCTCAAACTAAGCAGTCAATCAAGCACTATGGAAACTATTTAGCTGATATAATACTCATAATTATGCATATTTTTTTGTAAATAGATAATACGAATACAATATAACACCCAGACAGAGAACAAACATTTGCCTTCACCACACAAATATTCATTCTCTGTGGAGATCGAACCCACGACCTACGGCGCAGAAGGCAGAGCTAAAAAAAGCTTAGAATATAAGCTTTAATGAGTTTCCTGTTATTTTATTGAGTCCAATTTTCAATTTCATTGAGTAAATACCTTCTTTGTGTCTTGTAATTTGGTTTGCACGTTTTAAGGCCAGCACCCATCTAAGAAATAGCAATGGCGATCACGTGAAACGCTGTCAAACAGGACAGCGATATTTGACAGCGTTTCAGCTGATCGCCATCGCAATCACTCAGATGTGCGCATGCCTTAAGAAATTTGACGCACTTCAAAAGGGGTTTGACCTACTAAGGTTCACTTTTAGTTATATGATTGGCGACGATCAATTAGTATTGAAATTGTCAGATACTTAGCTAAAAGAGCACTTAAAATCCTTTCACCACACTTGGTTTGAAAGAATCAGTGACACGATAAGAAGAAGAAGAACTAAAAGAGGCTTATGAAAAAATTACTTAACTGATTTTAGTATTACGTCTTAATGATAAGTGTTTTCCGCTCACCATCTTTTAGTATTTGCTAGTTGTTTTTTGCAGCAAAAACCTTTATATTCTTATTGACAGAGAACAAACATGATGTTTGATGTTTGTTCTCTGTCTGGGTGTTATTTGGTAATGTATTTACAAAAAAAACTATGTGATATTGTATCAACTATCTGGTTCCCTTAGTACAAGCTCTATTTAATTTGGGGCCAGTTAGTGTTGTGTCCTCAATATTTATTTATTATTTATTTATTTGGTCCAAAGTGGCACTAAATAGAGACGACTGAAGAGAAAGAAGGGAGGTCTTTGTCCTGCAGTGGGACACCACAGGCTCATAATAATAATATTTATTTATTTATTTATTTATAAATATAGGTAGGTATTTATTTATAAATAATAATTTATTTATTTATTCTGTAATCAAGTCTATTTTCTATTACACAATATAGGTCAGAGATATTGTATATAACAAGTTCGAAACCAAGTGCAGATGCCAGTATAAACATTATTAAACCGCTGGGACCCACTTCATCTGAACGGCAACCACCTGCGACTCTTTACGATTTTATACTTAAGTTTTTATGTCTCTTCGGGGTCCTTTATTAACGAATATTAGTATCATAGGGAAAACAAAATTATGTTGTTTGAGAACTGTCATTTTCATAATAAATAAATAAACACGAGAAGTTGTTTATAAGCCAAAACAGATTTTGATACGATATAGAAATTAATTATTAATTTACATTTGTTTGATTACGTATCTGTTGTTGCATTCAAAACCTAGTCGCATCTGTCAGTTTTCACATTATTTTGAGCTTCGGTTGCAATAAAAAACTAATGCGAGCAAAACTTATTTTTGGTAAGGAACGATTGTAACAAAACTGAATGTTGACGTAATATACATGAAATAGCGAATAATAATTTTTAAATAGTGTTTGAAAAATTATGGCAACAAGATATTAAGTGATCGCTGTTCCTTGTGAGAGTGATTTGTTAGTATCACACTTTGGATTGCTACTGATATTTGTTAGTATCACACTTCTAATAAATTATTTATACAAAGAAACTTACAATAGTTACAAAATGTACAAAATACACAAGCAACAGTTGAGCTATCTGCAGATCGTTACAAACGATCTAGAGATAGCTCAACTGATCCAAATCAGTGCCAGACGGAAGCGTCCCCAAGACGCTGGCGGCATGACCACGCTGAATAGCAATGCTTATACACTGCGCCAGATACCCACCAGCTCTTGGGTCAAGTCGCTTCTAATTGCTACAGTTGCCCAGCAGATGAGGTCCAAATCGATTTACTTCAAAGACTTACGTATCCTTTGAAGCACGGAAAAGGTGACGGCGCAAAAGTTGTTTAACTTGGTTAATCGGCTAAAAATGAACAAGCGATTTACGATAGAAACAAAACTGGAAGATTCACACGTCTGTTTGGTTAAGAAAGGATACAATAAATAGTTTTTATCTCATGTAAACAGATCAAAAAGAAATGAAAAAATAACAATAAACAAAGCCTTTTATTAATGGTATCCCACTTAAAATCCTTTCTGTTGTAGTCTATGCTATGTATCTATGCTTTAGTTATAAGTGTCAGTGTCAAGTAGAACTGTCAATCTGTACTGAATCGTGTGCTCATAAAGAGTAATAAATTATGTCGTCGCCTACTTATTGGTTTTATTAAAAACCTCAGCCCGCCTCCCGTCAGGGCTAGTAAATAAACACTTTCAACACACTTGGTTCGAAAGAACCAGTGACTCGATAAGAAGAAGAATGGTATGGGGATAGTTACCTAATTATAAACGAAGATTGTTTTCTTGTGATTTATCCGACAAAGCCTACATTATAAAATGCATTTCTTGTTTGAAACCCATCCTACACTACGGCTTGTTACCGCCAATATAAACTTTTTTTATTTCTCATTTTATTATAGAGTACAGCCAGACAGAGCTTGTGGTAGGCTTTACCACAAGCTCTGTCTGGCTCTGTCTCTGGCTCTAGTTTTGAGTCTGTGTGAGTGATCACCAGTGTAACATAATGTGTTTGTGACTTTTTGACGTAGGATTTATTTAGTCAACACTCACACAGACTCAAAACCAGAGACAGAGCCAGACAGAGCTTGTGGTAGGACTATACAGGATCTTCCTCAAGATATAATGATATTTGGAATGTCATCTGATCAAGACAGTTTTTATCGAATTTATCGCAAATCTCAAGATAAATGCCCCAAGTCTCGTGTTTTGAACATCAAAGTCTTATCGACTTTTATAGAAAAAGTTGTAGGTTTATGACGTCCTTCATCTTTTTCCTTTGATCGAAAAAACATCAATGCCGATTCGTTTTCTGTTTTTCTATCCTCTTTGGAAGTAACATCTTCTTCATTTCTTTTATGGTGTTTGTGGTGTAATTGCGAAGGTATTTTACCAGCATTGGAGTTTAGGGACGTAGTTTTTAGGATTTTACAATATAAAAAAGGTACATACATATCACATTACTAGCTGACACCCGCGACTTCGTCCGCGTGGTTAGTATAAAGTCATAGTTTGAGTTCGTTTAAAAGAAACTATTTTATGGTGGAAAGCGGACAACTATTGATATGTTTTCACTGTTTTTTGCTTATATTTTGAGAGTTGTTTTTCGTGAATTTGCCTTAGTGGCTAAGTTGGGTTATGTATGCGTTGGTTTTACATGACCAAGTTCTGGTTACCTTAGTTTTGAGTTTGCATTCAAAACTATGTAAAGTGTGTTCGAAAGATGGCAACTGCTGTTGCAGCCGATTTTTTTCAGCTGTGTTTAGTTTTGGTATGATAGGTGCTTCCCGCGATTTTGTCTTGGTGGTTATCATCGGTTTTGAAGTGAAAACTTCTTTAGCGGCGTTGAGCACTTTCTGAAATGGGTATAAAATCTTAAACTCGCGTCAGGATCACGTGACCCTGATAAAGCGTAAGACGGATGTTTTTGTAGAAATGTACCCTAAGACTACAACGTAGAGTTCATAATAAAAATCGAAAAAGCGTAAGACGGATGTTTTTTTTGTAAACATTTGTGTGTATTAAAACCTGGTGACAAATGCTACGGTAGCTGATTTTTTTTTAATGTTTTTTTGCGTATTTTGTAAAGCTCTTTTACGTGATTTTGTTTTAGTAGCTAATTTGGGCTATCGTATTCGTTGGTGTATAATTGAATCTTGTTTTTTTAGTTTGACATGATCAAATGCAAGTTACCATCGTTTTGAGCTTGTACTTTAGAGTGTATTTGAATTTGAAGGTGAGTGCTGTTGTAGCCGTTTTTTTTCAGCGGTGTTTAGTTTAAGTATGATAGATGATTCCCGCGATTTTGTCTTGGTGGTTATCATCGGTTTTTTTGTAAACATTTGTGTGTATAAAAACCTGGTGACAAATGCTGCGGTAGCTGAAAATTTTTTAATGTTTTTTTTTTGCGTATTTTGTAAAGCTATTTTTTGTGATTTTATGTTATATTAGTGGCTTATTTGGGGTTTCGTATGCATGTTGGTGTATAATCGAATCTGAATTTTTAATTTGACATGACCAACTGCTGGTTACCATAGTTTTGAGCATGTACCTTAGAGTGTCTTTGAATTTGAAGGCGAGTGCTGTTGTAGCCGATTTTTTTCAGAGGTGTTTAGTTTAAGTATGATAGATAATTCCCGCAATTTTGTCTAAGTGGTTATCTTTGGTTTTATTGTAAACCTTTGTGTGTATTCAAACCTGGTGACAGATGCTGCGGTAGCTGAAAATTTTTTAATGTTTTTTTTTGCGTATTTTGTAAAGCTCGTTTTCGTGATTTGTTTTAGTGGCTAATTTGGGCTATCGTATTCGTTGGTGTATGATCGAATCTGTTTTTTTAGTTTGACATGATCAAATGCAAGTTACCATAGTTTTGAGCTTGTACTTTAGAGTGTATTTGAATTTGAAGGCGAGTTCTGTTGTAGCTGTTTTTTTTCAGCGGTGTTTAGTTTAAGTATGATAGATGATTCCCGCAATTTGTCTTGGTGGTTATCATCGGTTTTTTTGTAAACCTTTGTGTGTATTCAAACCTGGTGACAGATGCTGCGGTAGCTGAAAATTTTTTAATGGTTTTTTTGCGTATTTTGTAAAGCAATTTTTTGTGATTTTATGTTGTGTTAGTGGCTAATTTAGGGTTTCATATGCGTGTTGGTGTATAATCGAATCAGATTTTTTTAATTTGACAAGGCCAGCTGGTTACCATAGTTTTGAGCATGTTCATTAGCCATTTTTTGAAGCGGTGCGGTGTTTAGTTTCGGTATGATAGGTGTTTTCCGCGATTTTGTCTTAGTGGTTACGGTGGGGTTTATGTAAACTTTTGTGTGTATTCAAATTTGGTGACAGAAGCTGCGGTAGCAGATTTTTTGCGTATTTTGTAAAGAATTTTTTTGTGATTTTTCTTTAAACTATTTTTCCCTTTTTTCTTCTTTTTAGGGAAATGATTTTCCTATTTTCTTTCTTAATGCACCTTTGCTCTATAAGAGGAACACATCTTCCAAGTTTCATGCTTCTAGGACTAATGGTTTAGGCTGTGTGTTGATTTTTCTTTAAACCTTTTTTCCCCTTTTTCTCCTCTTCGGGAAAGAATTTTCCAATTTCCTTTCTCAGTACACCTCTACGCTATAAGAGGAACATACCCTCCAAGTTTCATGCTTCTAGGACTAACGGTTTAGGCTGTGCGTTGATTGTCAGTCAGTCAGTGAGTCAGTCAGTCAGTCAGTCAGTAACGAAAGAGTTTTATATATTTAGATAGATAGATATTTATTAGTTTATGACTATTTATTTTATTTTATTATGTATGCCCCGTCCATACTCGTACTATGTTTCTTTCCATCCAAAGGTCGTCTGGAAGAAATCGCTATTAGCGATAAGACCGCCCATTGTGCCTCTAGTTTTTAAGCATTCTTTTAGACCATGTTTACCATATAATTTTTGGTGTACAATAAAGTTATATTCTATTATTGTCTATGCAGCGCAAGCGCGCGCGCATAGACGTCACGTCACAGATACCTACACCACACGTACCACAGACAATAACTGCACCTCGAAACAGTCGAAACATGAGATGGATAATAATTATAGATTGTATATTGTAAGTATCATTTAAGTAGCTTTAATGTATTTTATTATATGTTTATTAGAATTTAATACACAGTTCATTTATATATTATCCTTTGACAGTCTTCCCTTTTTATTTTATTTTTATTTTTCATGTGACGTCACCTCTTCGCAAAGGGCTCCGCCTGAAAACCAGCGCTGCTTGGCATGATGGTAGATGATACCTTGTCAGGCAGCAAAAAGCTGAGTCGGGGCCTATTTGGCATAGTTCTATAGTGTTATATGTTGTGAACGTCTACACCTATGTACCTATTATGTCAAATAAATGTATTTTCTTTCTTTTCTTTCTTTCTTTCTTTCTATTATATTATATGAATCTGGTATTTGATAGAATACAACATTTTTATTTCTAATGCTACCTGTTTGTGTAAATGCATACAATAAGGGCATTTTTTTCTGTCAATAGAGCTGTTGCTCTATTGACAGAAAAAAATGCCCGTCACATACAACTAGATAGATAGATAGATAACACTTTATTGTACACCACAAGAATAGGACATTACACATAGTGAAAAACTAAAACTATAGCGAAGCACAATGGGCGATCTCTTCCAGACAACCTTTGGATGGACAGGATTTGATTGAATAACGAGAAGGCAACTAGGTATATCCCTATCTTATTTAGGATTGTCAAGAACAAAGACTGACATATTTATATTCGACGAATGACGTTGCTCCGTAGATAAAAAAACTGCCTTTAGTAAAAACATCTATACAAAATTGTTTGCCCTTAGTAGCCTACACCCTACATGCAGAAAGCAAAGCTACTGAATAACTTATTTGGCAGAATCTCTTTGTTTTTGGCTCGTCTTTGTTCAGCGAAATCCCAAAAATCACATAAAAAGAAACCTTTTTTGGTCCTACGAATCTATATTTATAAAGGAAAAGTACCTACAATCACTGTCTCACTTTAACTAAATTAGGTCGTGCTTAGAAAATTAAGATTTTTCTTTCTTTCTAGGGTGTAGGTAGGGTGTTTTAAACCATTTGAGCTGTGATTTTTAAAAAGCTTTAGTTATAGTTTGTAATTGTGCTCGTGGGTTCAAATCCAGTCGTGTACCAATGAGTTTTTCTTTCGAAAAAAATATTTACACAATGCTAGTGCTCCCAAACAGTGAAAGAAATAATGGTGAGAAAACCCGCGGCTTAGTCACCTCCGCACGTATTGACCATGTCTTTCCTGTGGATTAGGCCGACTAAGCTGTCAAGATTTATAAAATCCTGCCCCAAACACTATAGCGTCCCGCGATTAGGACGTGTGTAATCACCAATTGCCTCTGACGCTATATAAATCATCTAAAATAGATGAAAAAGATGAGATGAAAGATCAGAATGAATCAAAAATGAGGATATCCGTAGAAGAACCAAGGTCACCGACATAGCTCGTAGAGTTAGTAAGTTGAAGTGGCAATGGGCAGGCCATATAGCTCGAAGAACTGACAACCGTTGGGGAATAAAGGTTCTCGAATGGCGACCATGAACCGGAAGACGAAGCGTATGGCGCCCACCCACCAGATGGACCGACGACATTGTTAAGATCGCGGGAAGTCGATGGATGGAAAGGGCTCAGAATCGTTCTTCCTGAAAATGTGTAGGGGAGGCCTATGTCCAGCAGTGGACTTCTTCAGGCTGAGAATGATGATGATGAGATGAAAAAGCCTGTTTACTTTTTTTAAGTACTCGTAACAGCTTTACGCAAAAGAAGTCACGTAACATTCCACAAGTTTCTAGATTCTACAGCAATATTTGAGCATCCTAAGCTAACATTCTATTTGAGGCTCTACGAATAAACGGGATCCACAAGAAAAACTAAAGTTTCTTCCCTAGTCTAAATTAGTAAAGTTAGAAGTTTTTCCCCCTGTTTGTTTCATATTACGTGCCTGCTGAAATTACAGTCTGGCAAGGATTTAGGCTGGACATAGCGCACAGCTATCATGCCCTAGAAACCTTGGAAATCTACTCTGCCACGAAAAATAACATTTTACGTGACATCACGTGACGAACCATAATTTTTTGTTGAATAATGAATTAGTAAAATTAGGGCGACAACCGTTGGGGGTTAGAAGTTCTCGAATAGTAACCACGAACCGAAAAACGAAGCGTAAGACGGCCACCTACCCGATAGATTGATGACGTTGTCAAGATCTCAGGAAAACAGTGGAAATGTATTTATTTATTTAAAACTTTCTAGGAGGACTTAATGCTAATAGCATTGTCTGCCAGTCTTCCTGGGCGTGCAGAAAGATGGTGTGGCGTGATTTTTATGAAAACTATGGTTTGGTTTAAAGACTAAGAAAAAGTTCATATATAATTATGTATATAATATAGAGGCATGAATATATACATAAGGTGTGAATCTATTATAATTGCTTAAATAAAATACATAATATAATAATAATGTATTATTGTATTGTGGTACGGGCATGTCATGAGGAGGGATGAAAGTCATGTGACTAGGAGAGTGATGAGTATGGATGTGGATGGATATGTGAGCAGAGGTAGACCAAGGAAAACATGGATGAACTGTGTGAAAAATGACATGGAAAGGAGAGGAGTGAATGCAGAGATGACGGCTGACAGAGGGGAATGGAGGGAGAAGACATGTTGTGCCGACCCCACATAAAGTGGGATAAGGGCAGGAAGAAGAAGAAGTATTGTATAAAATGTATTGTATAAGAGAGGCCTTTGTCCAACAGAGAACTTCTCAGCAACTTCTGATGATGATGATAATTAGGCTTGCCAGCACCTTCATCATTCTCACTGCCTTTCAGCCCCACATGAGTCATGTATCGTAAGTCTTTGCAGAATAAATCCCAATTATTATCTTCCCAAATAAGTCAAATATTACACGTTGGCCACAAAGTGATCGGGCCACTAAGATAAATACCCTTGTCCAGTTCTGCTAAGTCGCTGTCAGATAGTCGGGGAGGCCATGTGAGGCAAGATATGTCTACGCGTGACAAATGGCGGAAAATGTATAGAAAATATACCTTAGGAAATCTGCCACTAACAAATTTTAATATGGACTTGAATTAAATCAATGCAAGGTTGATTTTTCTTCCTTTTCTGATCAGAAGGCCTACCACAATCTCTGTCTGGCTCTGTCTCTGGCTCTGGTTTTTAGTCTGTGTGAGTGCTCACCAAAGTATTATACTGTGTGTGACGTTTTGACGTGGGATTTATTTAGACAACACTCATACTCAAAACAGGAGCCAGAGACAGAGCCAGACAGAGCTTGTGGTAGGCCTACAGAAGATATAAGTTGAGGAATGACCCGTGAGTCTGTCACAAATTATGTCAAAATATACAAATACAAATCTTAATACTTTTGTGGTTCTTCTTGATGGAGTCGTTGCCCATGACCGAGCATGGCTTAACTTGTTGTCTCACAAGCGCACCTTAAGACATCAACGTGCTGCTTGCCCTCTACCAATACTCAATACTCAATACTCAATACATTTATTGCATAAACATGGTTTAGTTTAGGTACATACATAGTTCTTAGGTGTAAGTCAGTATCACATGGACCCTGTGAATAGGGTAAAGCAACATGGAGGTAGGCCGAGGCTTATACACAGTAGTTGATACATATATATTATTGCCATCTGCAGGGACGACACCATTTTCTTGTACGAAGTGTGGTCGTACTTAAGTACGAGTCACGAACGTAAGTGCCTGTTGACCCCAGACGCTGTTTGAATCATCTTCTTATAGATGCATAGGCCATAACTAATTAACATTGTGGTTTATAAAGGTTTGTCTAAATTGATGCAAGATGATGTAGTGTGTTGATGAATTCGTTGACTCTCAAGCGTGATATTTTTATTATTTAAAAACCACTGTTTCTAAACAACAAAAGTTTTGAAAAAAACCACAGGTTTTTTCACATATACTTCAGACTTTATAAAAGTTAGCTATCCTTAGAAAAAACTACTTTAGAAAACACAGAAAACTCTACTCAGGGTTAATCTCTATTTCTGTCCTTTTCTTATGTTTTGTATTGTGTGCGTTAAAGAATTAAGAATTGCTAAAACGTAAAAAGATGCTTGTGCTAATAAAGCTGACAATTTTATTGCCCAGCAAAGCTTGGTAGAATGATAATTGTAGGATTACCCACGCTATTTGTCACTGATCGACGTGCAACTTACGATAAGTTTAATTAGGTCCGACATGAGGTTTCTAAGTTTCCTTAAGTACGTTATTTGTTTGTATTTAGGAAAGGGTAACTCGGAATATTTCCTACAACATGCTTACAACTAGTCTAGAATAGGTAAAAGAGGCTGCTATGAAAATGAATAAAGATTATAGTGCCATGCAAACATAGGGCACGTTCCTGACGTGCGTGACCTACGAGGCAATAATTGGTCACCACTGAACATTAGGTGGGCCATATGCTTGGTCCATCAGCTAGTTTTATTAAAAAAAATCGGTTGTCTGTAAAGTTGGTTTACTGACGATAGTTGAACGTGATAACGTCATACAGATGTCCACGCGGACGCATCGCTCACTCAAGTAGGAGAGAGACAGATGTCGAACGCTGTCGAACGCGGAGGCCGATTGTGCCTATTTGTCGCTCGTTCCGCGTGCGTTAGCATCATAATAGTCAGTGGTTTAAATGTAACGCTTCAGATCGAAGTAACGCCGTATGACGTCATGTTTTTTCATGAGTGCAGCCGGCTCCATCGAATTATAAGACGTTGTCATGTCAAAAACATAGGTACAAACTATTGGGCACAATGGCTTTAAAGTAAGGGACGAGTATTGAGTGAGGCAAGAAGGGTCAAACTAGGTACCATAATATACATATAATAAATATATTTCAGAGAGACTATGTGGTTTTAAACACCATATTAAATGCCAGTTTTTTATGAAACATACTAAACAAAAAACCAAAATAAGTAAACATACTTACCAGTTTGTTAAGAAAAATAACAAATTTAAACTCGCAAAGATTCAAAAACTCGACACGAAAAATTCTGCAGTGCTTTTCAAATTTAAACTCATAAAATGTTAGTAAAACAAGCACTTTTGTTTATCCTATTTTAAACCAACATCCTTTAAATAAGTTTTAAACAGTTTTAGAAGGCGTAATTAAAGTACAAACAAATCGCTTAGTTTCTGAAAGAGATTTCATGCTACGATAAGCTCGTGCAGCACTACGTGACACGTTAAGCCATCGTTCCTAGTAAAGCCAAATACCGACCGTAATATAGCAGAAATATGGCAGACACTCGGACCTGCATCATTATCATTGCTTCATCATCATCATCAGCTTGAAATATTTACTGAAAGATAAACTTCCCTAAACATTTCCAGTATTTTTTAGAAATTATAATTTTGTGTTAGTAAGAAAATAATATGTCAACTATGTCTCGTTTCCGTATGTCTGCTACTTCAACATAATCTGAAAACTATGTTAGTGGCATTTTTTTCCAAGGAATCCTTAATTTTGGATTTTTGAATTCTGTCACGTAGTCAAATTCTCAGTATTGCTCTTTCGAAAGGCCGATATGTCCCATTATACCACCTAGACTAGATTAATTAGTTATTAAGATTAATAAAGCTCTTTCTAAAATAAACAAATAAATAATGAACTTGAAACCTTGATCAAACAACAAAAAGAAATTACACCAGAATAATCAGACCTACGTTTTGACGTGACAACGTCTATTTGATAGAGCCGGCTGCACGCACGAAAAAAACATGACTCATGCGGCGTTACCTCGCTCTGCGGCGTTCCATTTAAGGCTTGAAGTGCAAGCGAGAGCGCGGAACGAGCGACAAAGAGGCACAATCGGCCTCCGCGTTCGGCAGCGCTCGACATCTCTCTCTCTCTCCTACTTGAGTGAGCGATGCGTCCGCGTGGACAGCTGTATGACGTTGTCACGTTCAACTATCGTCAGTAAACCGACTTAACAGAAAAACGATTTTTAAGAGAACGAGAGCTTAAATAGAAATAACATGACTTAGCATGATTTATTCTAAAAACTCGTGTTGCATAACATAATGCTACACAACTCTCCTGCCTTTTGTGTAAAGCCAGGGTTTCTGGAAATTCATAATGATTTGTAGTTTAATTTATACACATTACTTGCGAAAGCACAAAAGCTGGAGGTAAAATAATGAACGCAAAATGTAATTTTTCCATGACTGAAAATGGTAGAATAACAAATAAATAATAAATAAAATAAATATTGCGGACTATTCACACAAAACTATGTAGTCCCAAACTAAGCAGAGCTTGTAATATGGGAACCAGATAGCTGATATAATACTTATATAGTTTTTTTTGTACGTTACATTACCACCCAGACAGAGAACAAAATTCTGCGTTCACCACACAAATATTTGTTCACTGTGGGGATCAAACCCACGACCTACGGCGCAGAAGGCAGAGCTACTACCAACTGAGCTGAGAGGCTAGTCAAACAGGTGTGTCCTTCACAGTTTTTAATGTTCACAGCTTTTAATATTTGCATGGTCAGTACGGCAGAACGGGTTTCCCCGATGTTTTCCTTCACCGTTTGAAAATACTAACCAGATGATTTTGCAGGACATAGTATGTATGCAGAGGTAATAATATATTTCTTTCACCGCTATCAAATGTAGCAATCACTTGGAGTTAATGCTCTTGTTGTGTGACCTAAAATAAATAACTTTTTCATTACTCATACTCTGAAAGTAGGTCTGAAGTTGCCTGAGGGGCCTAATTGAAAGTAAAACTTTCAGCCCTAGGGAGAATCGCTTTCTACTGACAGCTGTCAAATTATAAAAAAAAACAAGTTCTATTTTATTCAACCATGTTCCAACTTTCTAAAGTCTTTCTAACTGTAAGGAGGTTGTTCAACCAAATTCCAACTTTTTATTCAGCAAGTAGGTTGGAAACCCATTAAACGGTAAGAAGTTTAAAAAGTCTAATTAGAGCGCAATGTAATATTTAAATTTAAATAACATAAAGATAGTTTTAAATAAATAATATATCTTCTAAATTACTTGATTAGTGTATAGCTTCAACTATTTATTTAAAATAACATAGATTTAAATTATGAAAATGAAAATAATGGCTGAATAATGCTGGCGAGCCGTAGCCGAAGGCCCGCCAGAGAAAAAGAAAAAAAAAACCGGGAAGGCGGCAATTCAATCTTCATTTTCACTAATTTTTCTTTCATGTTTTTATTTTTACTTTCCTTGTATTCGTAATGAAAAGCACAGTGTTTACCTCGGGTGAAAGTCTTTTGAGTCCCTCAAGCTCCATTGGCGCCCTCGCTAACGCTCTGGCGCCAAACCCGTCTCGGGACTCAAAAAACGTGATTTTCAACACTCAGGTAACAATGTACTATTGATTTTGAACTGGCGCGTATAGCTTTCAGACTTTTCAAAGAATACCTTTACTTTCAAAGTCGTTGTCCAAATATATTGATTGGACCCTAACTATCCGCAAGCAATGTTCCGTACACTCTATTTATTATTTATGTCTCCATCATCCTACGGAACCCTATTCAATTCCGGATCGGGTTCCGGCTAATTTAAATCAACACCAGGATCTTATCGACGCAACTGATAAGTTAGGATTGAAATTGGATAATCTAAATAAGCATTCACAGACCCTGTTTGTTTGTTGCTTGGGTGTCGTTTCAGAATCCCTATTAAATGCGCCAAAACTTGTAATGCAGGGCACTTTTTGGTAGATTATTTTTTTCACAGTGGAGTCCGAAGTAATTAAAAAGTTATGATTTGAGAAAAAAGAAAATCGTTAAACTTTATATAATATTATCTTCAACGCACCCAATAAACAACCTATAGCATGACTAACGCAAGGACTCATCAGTACCAATCTAGTGAAAATAATAAAAAAAATACAGGATGTAGATTTTTTCTATGTAGAATTTTAATAAGAATTAAAAAAAGTCAATTTTCTCATAAAACACAAAATAAATTATAACTCTGCAAGAGTTGACCTTAAGGACCTCCCGTAGAAGAACTTTTTGCAGCTGATGACCCAATCTAACCCCTAGTTGCGTTTGATCCACGACTTTTGGGCCACCCTGTATAGTATAATAGTATACGAGTACATAAATGGTTAATAAATCTTTTTTTTTCTCTTAGCCTAAATCATATATTTCTACAAGCTGACAAGCTGAAAATATTTACCAAAACAACAAAAATATTTCACCGCCGCCATATGAAGTTTTCTACCATCAATAAGCGAAAACTTTTCTTATAACCTCGAAGTCATGGAGGCTTCACAAACTCATCACAGGCACATGAAACTCAGTATATGTGTTTATAAATAAAGCCTCAGCGTAGCTCTGCCCTCTGCGCTGGGGGTTCGATCCCCACCGAGAACAAATATTTGTGTAGTGAACGCAGATGTTTGTTGTCTGTCTGGGTGTTGTATGGTATGCTAGTACGTATTTACAAAAAAAATGTATTCAAGTATTATAAGCAGCTATTTGGTTACCATCATACAAGCTCTGCTTAGCTTGTGCAAATTTTTGTTTTATTTATTTTATAAACTACTGGACCAATTTGGATATATAATATCTATGAAACCAATCATAAAGTATTACCTCTCAAATACAAAAAAAATTGTTTGTCTGTAAAGTTGGTTTACTGACGATAGTTGAACGTCACAACGTCATACAGCTGTCCACGCGGACGCATCGCTCACTCAAGTAGGAGAGAGACAGATGAGAACGCTGCCGAACGCGGAGGCCGTGCGTGCCTCTTTGTCGCTCGTTCCGCGCTTTCGCTTGCACTTCAACCTTAAATGGAACGCCTCAGAGTGCGGTAACGCTGCATGAGTCATGTTTTTTCGTGCGTGCAGCCGGCTCCATCGAATTATAAGACGTTGTCATGTCAAAAAAAGTCATTACGCAATAACAAACATTAAAAAAAAAACAAATTGAGAACCTTCTTCTTTTTATTTGAAGTCGGTTAAAAATAATCTTTTTTTTTTTTTTAAATAACCGATGATCAACTGATCAGCATGACAATGGAAGATTGGACAATCTGATGTGGACAGTGGGAATTGGACTCTTTATTGCGAGAGGGTCGAGCTCCAATTGCCAGCGCTTATCACTTTGGCTGGTGTTCGCATGTACACGCGGCATGAAAATGTTCGTCACCTTAGTTTTTGCTTGCACCAGTGCCTTGATCATGAACACATTTTGACATAATTTGTAACGTTAACTTATCGGTGTATTCTGTCTATTCAGTTTCAAAAGGTAGTATGTGATCGTGATTCGTTGAACAAATCAAGTTGAAAATCAACGAACATTTTCATTCCGCCACTATACAATGCAAAACTATACAAAACTGCGCCACATCTTCTCGTCACAGATACCGCACAGCCTCAAGACAAAAGTCTATAATCAGTGCGTGTTGCCAGTGATGACTTATGGAACTGAGACGTGGTCGCTAACTATTGGCCTCGTGCACAAGCTCAAAGTCGCGCAACGAGCTATGGAGAGAGCTATGCTGGGAGTTTCACTACGTGATAGAATCAGAAATGAGGATATCCGTAGAAGAACCAAGGTCACCGACATATATAGCTCGTAGAGTTAGTAAGTTGAAGTGGCAATGGGCAGGCCATATAGCTCGAAGAACCGACAACCGTTGGGGAATAAAGGTTCTCGAATGGCGACCACGAACCGGAAGACGAAGCGTAGGGCACCCACCCACCAGATGGACCGACGACATTGTTAAGATCGCGGGAAGTCGATGGATGGAAAGGGCTCAGAATCGTTCTTCCTGGAAATGTGTAGGGGAGGCCT
Source organism: Thera obeliscata (assembly GCA_947578465.1). NCBI lineage: Eukaryota > Metazoa > Arthropoda > Insecta > Lepidoptera > Geometridae > Thera > Thera obeliscata. Next base: position 1,104,819 of record OX387916.1, read on the forward strand.
ATGTCCAGCAGTGGACTTCTTCAGGCCGATGATGATGATGATGACTATACAATGTAACAAGTTGAAAGTTATCCTACTGGTTGTAATGATACTCTGTGCTGTGCTTATATGAACAAACATACACACGTGACTAAGCCGTAGTTAATTCCCTTGTTGTCGCTTTGCTACTCTTTCTTTTCACATACACCTGGATGTGGAATTGATGCGGTTTTGTGTTGTCTGAGTATTTAGCGATTAAAGTAAGTCTAAGTTATTCGTTTTCAGCACTGGGGGCCTAGTGTTAGCGGCTCCACCTTCCAATTCTAAGGTCGAGGGTTCAAATCCAGTCGTGTACCAATTACTTTTCTGCCCAAAAATGTATGTACACTATTGGGATTTGGATTTCTTTTAAAATAAGGGTGCACAGTGCATTAAATATTTACGATTGGGAACTTTTGAGAAACACTTTTTAATATTTGCAGATTATTATTTTTATTACTTAAAATGCTGTGACCGTGAACATGTGAGAAGGCACCAAGTTAATACAAGTACGCTAAGGTAAATACGGAGTTTAACATTCAACTTGTGAGCATGTATCTCGTGTTTTTGTTTTTGTTGTTTGTCTTTATTAGCATACTTTACTTAGGAACGTTTTGAAGTTGAAAACTTCGTACGTAGCGATTTGGGGGGAGGGTCACGACCCCTATGTCCTCCCCTTTTGCAAGCCACTGCTTATATCTTTAGTTTTGAAGAGAGGTATTTCAATTTTCTATTTCGATTTTTTACTAGGCTCCAGAGGAACTTCCTCCCGCGCACTCTAAGGTTGTGGTATACTCTTCATGCCGAGGTTTTCCCTATAGATTACAGCATGGGGCTCTTCAAGAAGGGCGTTTTAAAACATTTAAAGGGTCAGCAACGCGCGAGTGATGCCTCTGGTGTTGCAAGCGTCCATAGGCTACGGTAACCGCTTTCCATTAGGTGGAAAGCATACGGCCCACCTGATGGAAAGCAGTTACCGTTGCTAACTTTGTTGTAAAAAAAAAGGCTGATTATCTATCCAGCTACGAATCTGACCAGTTACGTAAGCCTATGTGCTATTCCAGATACGTTTCAACAAACTCTTCCTTCTTTCTTTCAACAAACTTTTGTTTTAATCTCTGTGCCAAATTTCATTTGATTAATAGATAACTCTTTTATTTGGCTCAAAAAACACAGCTTATAAAGAAAATGATTGAGATTTAATTAACATATGTACATCCATCCATCTAAACTTACACTTTTACTAGTAGTTCGCGCCGAACTGAGATCTCGTGATGCGATCCAAATATTCCGAACATCTTAGGACAATGCCAGTGATATGATATGGACAATATATTACTATTAGTCATATCATAATACTATTGTCCTGACATTTTTCTGCAAGAAAATGAGGAATAGATATGATAGAGACAGAGGAATCAAATATAATGAAGGCTAAAAAAATACTATCAATCAAAGAGCGTAGTCAATCATATTCAGACTAAGATTGATTGAGAAACTTGCGCGACACTACGAATGCCGAAGATCAATGTTATTATCATTCTTTCTTTTATTCACACTCATGGATATAATCCAGTAGGCCTACCACAAGCTCTGTCTGGCTCTGTCTCTGGTTTGAGTCTGTGTGAGTGTTGACTAAATAAATTCTACGTCGAAACGTCGCACACACAGTATAATAATATGTAGAGTTTGTTCAGAAAGAGAGCTGTCGTGGCCAAATTGTGAACTAACGTTTCGATTTTTATATGGCAGCTCATCCCTTTCTTTCTGTCAGCATTTTGCATCATAAAAATTAAATAAAGGAATAGTACACTAGTTGTGATAGGATCAAAACGCAACAGACGCGCTATTGTATTGCCCACTAAACAAAAAAGGTGATTAAGCACAGCAGCGCCCTCCAATCCCACGACGGCTCTCTTTCTGAACAGGCTCTAGAGGTTGTTTCATAAAGCTAGTGGGCGGGATTCTGTTTGGTTCTGTTACGGTAATCTATTTCGTTTCTTGCATTCCCGCAAAGCCTCGTTGAAGGCTTCGCACTTCTGCAGTTTTCGCGACTTCCAGCGCATTGGAACTGCGATATCTCGTAGGCGCAAGGACCGCTCGGCTCGGTGCCAAGCTGGTATTACACTGGTGAGCACCAGAGCCAGACAGAGCTTGTGGTAGGACTACTAGGTTAGTTTTTGCAGTTCTTTTATACGTGTTATGGATACCGGAACTAAGTTATATTAAGGTCGAATATAGTTACGCCTCACTAAGCTCGATCGTCACTATACTCTGAAGTTTTATCCCATTAATATTATACTCTCAGCTCAGTTGGTAGTAGCTCTGCCTTCAGCATCATAGGCCGTGGGTTCGATCCCCACTGAGAACAAATATTTGTGTGGTGAACTCAAATGTTTATTCTCTGTCTGGGTGTTATATTGTATTCTAAGTATGTATTTACAAAAAAATATTTTTAATACAGTTGCTCAAAAAGTGGCGTATTGCAGGGACGTATAGCGTTCGGGATGTGGGCTATTACACAAGCGTGCTTTTTTTTTACCTTTCCCGCACTAGTGCTTTTTCTTTCCCAACTGTCAAAATAATGTCTAAAAAGAAAAACCAACCATGAAGTTTTTACAAAAAAAAATCATCGAAGTTTTTATGATTCATGCAAATACGTATATTTCTAAAAAGAAGCTGCTAATTTGTTTCATTAACAGATTTAATGATTTGATTGAATGAGTTATGTTAGGTTTCATTTCATTTCATCTCATTAAATTTCCTTTTCAATTCATAATCAATAAAAAAAATCTAACGAAGACTTGGCTGTATGGGTATAGTTCCCTTTGCCTTCCAGAATGGGTGAAGAAAAAAAAAATCTCTGCTTATATTCTACGGTTGGCGCCATTTTTCAGAAATTTTCTTTGCGAGTTTATTTGTTTGTTGCAAAAAATGAGTAATTTCGACCCTAGTTTTTTTGAATGAACACCACCGGAACTCAGTATAATTGCACAAAATGCTTCGGAGAACATTTTACCGGAAAAGTCAATAAGTCGCTACATGCATACATACGACGAACTTATTGCGTGGAGAGAAGAGAAAAAAGTAAATAGTTCTTTTATTATTTTTTTGTATCTCAGATTTTAGATAATCATTAGTAGAAACAATATTAGTTGTCGCTATTTCCTGATTTCGTGGCTAACATGTGTTTTTTACCCAGAGAAGTTTCATAGGCGCTACATGCAAAAATGACACTTTTTAGGAAAAACTTCATGTTACTTTGCTAATTGACATTGAATTGGCAAAAAATGAATAAAACACATAATATAAACACATTATCACATATTTAATATAATGTACCTATACCTATTATGCCAGTTTTTTGAAAAACTTCATTTTACTGTACTAATTCACTCGTTAACAACATAAACAAGTGGATAATTGCAAAAAATGAATATAACAGGTACATATGCGTACACACTGATATGTATAGCCTGCATCATACTTATATACATTTTGTAGTTATCTTTATTTTATAAGAAAAAGAATACTGCCTTTAGTAATCGGGGTTTAACTTTTCTCTGTTATATTATTAATATTACAATAGGTTTTCATTATCGTTTCTCAGAATTCAATAAGGGCTTGTGACGTGAGTGAGCGCGCTCTCGCTCCCACTCAATTTGTTAAAGGGAGAAACATAGTCACCCCGATTACTAAAGGCAGCTTTTAAAGGCGATTATTTTCCTTATAAAATAAATATAACTACAAAATGTATATAAGTATGATGCAGGCTATACATATCAGTGCGTACGCATTTTTTTTTAATTTTTTTTTTATAATACGGACAATACATATCTACCTATATTAATTATAATTATATTCATTTTTTGCAATTATCCACACGTGTGTGTCGTAAATGAGTGAATTAATCAGTAAAATAAAGTTTTTCAAAAAATGAAATAATAGGTATAGGTACATTATATTACATAAGTGATAATTGTGTTTATATTATGTGTTTTATTAATTTTTTGCCAATTCAATGTCAACTAGCACAGTTACACGAAGTTTTTCCTAAAAAGTGTCATTTTTGCATGTAGCGTCTATGAAACTTCTCTGGGTAAAAAAAACATGTTAGCCACGAAATCAGGAAATAGCGACACCTGATATTGTTTCTACTAATAATTATCTAAAATCTGAGATACAATTCTTTTGCGCCGGGACTGGGGTTTTTTTCTATGGGATTTGGCGGAAACCCATTGGCACAGAGTTACATTATAGTTATAGTGAAATAGCACATAACATCATAATCTCGGTGCATTGCATGATTTGTTTTAATTTTCGCAGAGCAAAGAATCGACATAATTTTTGACGTGACAACCGACTGCCGGCTGCACGCACGAAAAAACATGACTCATGCGGTGTTACCTCGCTCTGAGGCGTTCCATTTAAGGCTTGGAGTGCAAGCAAGAGCGCGGAACGTGCGACAAAGAGGTACAATCGGCCTCCGCGTTCGGCAGCATTCGACATCTGTGTATTTTCTTATGATGTTGTCACGTTCAAATATCGTCAGTAAACCGACTTTACAGACAACCGATTTTTTGTTTAGGTAATGGTAGTTTAGGGGTCAGAAAATGACAGGTTTTTTTTAGCTATCGTCGGTGGTCTGCCCTAAGTCCCGGTTCTAATAGTCGCTAAGCTATGATGAATTGTTTTTTTAGAGGAACTTCACTGACTCTATACCAATACCCAGAATAAGATGTTTAAAGAATCCAATTCTCCCAAATCTCATGATCCTTTCAGATACGAAATTCTGAAACACCATTAGTAAGCCGAATCCTTAAAAGTTTTATGACGTCACAGAACAAAATGGACGGCAATCAAACATAATACCCAATAAAACAATAGAATTGAAGATCTCTGTAATATAAACTCCCTTTTATCAAAGACTCAAATCTCTCCATTATTTCTAACGTATATCAAATATCAATTATTAACTTGCAACAAAAGGCCAGGATTACACAGCTCATTTTTAATGGCTAGTTCAGTCATCATAAAGCCATAACCTAGAAATATTTCATGATTATTACAACTTCAATCCTCAGGAAGTCTATGTACCTTTTTGACCATTTTAGTAACAGTCAGAGTGGTTAGATTATTAAACTAAGATATGTGAAAACAATACTTAACGCTGTGGTGCACGAACCTAAAGTGGCACCACACTGGAACTTGAAAGTCTCTCAGGACTTCGTCGCCCCACTGGTATCTTGGACGACCAACGGGCCACGGTCCTCTCCAAACGGGATACGAGCCCGAGCCACCGGAGTTTTTAGTCTCTCCTAAGATGTTAGGCTCAGCCACTAAGTCCTCAACTAGCTTTAAGACGTTTCAAAGTGATTCTTGTAATCGAACTGAATAAAGTCAATTTTTTATTTTGATGTTCCTTTCCGCCACTAACAACTTTTGCTTCTTTTTGAAGTGCAAACATGTATGACTCGTAGCCAAGCCACTTAGCCATAGCGGAAAGCTTTCAGAGGCAATTTATTATTCATCGAGTGAAATAGGATGACTGCTGCAATCCCTATGCATGGGACACTAACCTACCAATCTCCGTATTCAAGATTCATCAGGATATAATAAATTCAGCCACAAGAACCACTAGTAAGAGAAGGCATGACATTGAACACACTTTACATAGCATATTAGACAGCACTTAAGAGGGAATCACACAGGCGACTCTCCATACAAACGTAGTCCCTTATTTCCTCCCTGGATAATGCCTCTAGAGTAACCATTTTGTCTCATAAAATCCAGATCTGCTACATACGTGCTCGTATGTTTTCCTTTTTTTTCAGAAACTTATTGATAAAGAAAATATGACCCTCATATGATTTATATGAAATATGAATTGTAGGTGATATTTTCTTTATCAATAAGTTTATTGAAAATTTGGCGGCCCTAGGTTTCACCCGCGTAGTAGTGATTTCACACAATCATGGTAAAAATAAAAAAATATATTTGACGTATAAAATTCACCACGTTTAGATGGTAGAACCACTCACGGAATCCTCACAATGGATTGCATCCCAACCCTCATGAATCATGATCGGTGAGTCCCAGTGGAACAGAAAGGTGGCCAAACCCTGTGACATGGGACATAAAGGCTTACTCCGACCGACCAATTTTATCAATAGAGAAACATTTTTCATCTAATTTTTGTTTCTTTTGTGGTAGTTTTTTTCAGAGATATACAGACTGTACTTATGTTATACCTAGAATTGGCATCTTATGTTGTAGGTCACCGCCTGATAGGCCAATTACATTGCGAGAGGCCACATCATCATCATTATCATCCACAGCCCGAGTTCACCCACTGCTGGGTATAGGCCTCCCTTAGTTTGGGCCATCTACCTCGATCCTGTGCTAGTCTAAACCATTGCCGCCCCGCGACCCTGTCTATGTCGTCCATCCATCTTGAGAGGTCACACAATAGGTAAATGCAGAAGCCCCTCTGAAGACTTTCAGCCTGCTGATTATGAAAGCCATAGGTAGTAGCGATGTAAAGCCGCGTACAAACATTGCGAGGCGTGCGTTGTAATTATTCGTCACGCATGCCTTGACCTGAGGCATACGACGGTACATTTATGCGTGCGTTTCGAACGATACATGCTCAAGCACGCAAACCACCGCACACGGTGTTTATCACTAGAAAAATGCCTCTGACAAGACGAGACGCGCAGATTGAAGCTGCGGCCTATATAGAGGTTCATTCAATATGAAAAAGAGAAAAGAAGAAAGGTCGCTGGTGGACAGTAAAGTAGGACAAGTTCACGCAGTGATTTGGTATCGGCCTCCATGACGCATGAGCGCGCAACGGAAACAACACACCTGTCCGTCCGTTCCGGAGGGCACGGCTCGTACTGAGGCAGAGTTCGCAACGATCGTATGACGCGAATACTCACTCTGAGCACACACGACACACAGCCCGTGGTACGCGAGACAAAACATCCGCAACGCACGCCTCGCGACGTCTGTACGCAGCTTAAAGTATAGCCGAAACTCTAGGTATTGGCAAACACACAAAATATTCTGAACATCATTTTGTTCATCAGAAAGCATGAATTTCGTACAAGAGATTCAAAACATGCTTACGACATTATATTTACATAGTAAGCCTATGTACTCATCGTTTCAAAGCCTTCAAATATTTCGCTTGGCATTTCTAGCCTATACATTTAACATGAGCGTAAATAACAAGGTCACATAAAGGCTTTCTCGTAAAATGACTGGTTTTACGGCTCCTTGGCAGTATATTATGGTGTATATTGAATTCCGTTTTATTCTGGCATGTGGGCTCTGAATCTTAATAGAACCGTAAAAGCTTGCTTTTGAAAATAATTTTATGGCCCTATAGTTTAACGAAGTCTTTTATCTTTTCTGTATATTCATTACAAAAACTAACGCTTGGTAGCAATTAAAGCCTGCGCATACCTAGATCGCTAGTGATGGCGATCAATGAAACGCTGTAAATTATCGCTGTTAAATTTGACAACGTTTCATAGATTGCCATCGCCAGCGATCTAGGTGTGCGTAGGCCTTTAGGTCACTGCATCCTTTATTTTTTTTTACACTTATGTCATCGCTCACAGAAACCCTTGCTCGCATATAACGCCCTAAAGCCTTGCGAACATCTGCACGGTGGCGTTGATTGAAACGCTGTCAAATATAACAGCGATTTTGACAGTGTTCGCCATCGCCATCGCACTAGATGTGCGCAGGCCTTAAATTAAACAAATTAAACAACGACTGTTCATTTGGCAAACTGCGTCGAAACCGTTTCAAATTTCATAATTGTTAGCTGTCTGTAAAATTAACGAATTTCTGCCACTATTTTAGCATTGTTTTATTGTCACAGAAATTTGAGCTTTATAGCTTGATGTTTTAATCATTGTTTCACCAAAATCCTTTGATAGGACAGCGTTGAAGGAGCAATCTGTCTTTCTGTGTAATTTCAATTTTCGATCGTTGTAATCAAATATTGACCGATAACTTCAAAGACGTAGCTAGAAGCGTTGTATTATTAGTTGAGATCTCAAAGTTCAAATGGCTAATATTTACCATTTCACAATCACCATTTCATAATTTCACCTTGTCTAGTAATATTCAATTAAGCTATTACCTAGAAAATGATACTCATGTTTAAACATTTGTTAAGTTTAACCCTGCTTTTCTTCTATATACTACATAATTACTAAGAAAATTAATAAGAAAGACTATACTATAAGCACTCATCATCATCATCAACCTATATCAGTCACTCACCGCCTTTTTTCAGCTCTTAGATTATATTATTATTGTAATTTATTCTGGCATTTAATTTTGTTTGTTTATGTGTGTTTATTTTATTTGTTGACTGTGTATTTAGATGTTTTATTGTTTTTTTGTAGCATGTTAGTTTATAGTAAACATTCAAACATGATTTGTAAATGGATTGTTAGTAAATAAATGAAAAAAAAAATGAAAAATGAAAATATAATAATACTCTACTAGATACTAATACTCGCGCACGGTAAAATCAGATCTCTCGGGCATTCAGAGCAAAATTCTAAAAATTCGAACTAAAGCACGCTATTTCATGCTAGTAATTTTTCCTAACTTTTCATTATATTTATGCCTCCTGTTCAGAACACTTTGTCACAGAAATTCATCCTATTTTAGACTCAAAACTCCAAAAAACTGGCGAGGTGAATGATGAAAGTCGGCCAACTAATTTACGGCGACCTCAATTCGGATCGGCAGCGGCTGGTCAATTCAATCACTTAGCGGACAAATCAAATTATCCTATTGAACCCAGTAAAGGACACTGACGATATCCGCTGAGAGTACATCTTGAGATAACTCTTCAATGCGGTATTTACCAAGGAACCTAGACCCTTTGTTATTTATCTTTCATTTCAAGGAAGAAAACATTCATTTCATTATTTGGGGAACTACGAAGAAATTACAAACTCATTATATTTAATGCAGTACTCATATAATCATATATCATCATCTTGACTGGCCTCTCAGCTCAGTTGGCAGTAGCTCTGCCTTCTTAGGTTGTGGGTTCGATCCCCACCGAGAACAAATATTTGTGTGGTGAACATAGATGTTTGTTCTCTGTCTGGGTGTATATTGTATTCTGTGTATGTATTTACAAAAAAGCATTTAAGTATATTATATCTATTTGCTATCTGGTTCCCATAGTAAAAGCTTCTTTTTTATAACGCTTTTATTAGCTTCACCTGTATGTAAGTTTGTATGTAAGCTTGTATGTAACCGACCCCTTTGAGCTCGATTTTGTCCTACTTTGAACGATCAGATTTGATTCCAACTTTGCACATCTGTCAAAGGTCGATGACAATGCAATAATATGAAAAAAAAAAATTATACCCCACGCTTTTTTGTACAATAATATAAATTTTTCAATTGATTATTACAGTTTTATTTTTAACTTTTTAGTTCAATTAGTTATAAAAGCGTTTTTTTTTAGTTTTTAAACTATATATTTTTTTTACAATAATATAGGCTTGCGTTTGACCGCAATCTCACCTACTGTTAAGTTATGATGTGGTCGACGGCTAAGCTATGCTCAGTTTTGGTCTAGATAGTGTTGTGTGGATTGTCTGCATTATTTATTTATTATCAGATTTTCTGTGAAATGGAATGCAAATTAATTGTTGTACTTAGGTATGCTGAGTTTTTCCTCTTCAGCACCAATCCGGCTAAAAATTTGTTCCACCATTTTTCTTCTAAAATATATTTTAGTTTTCCTTTGTTATAGCATCCCGCAAGTAGGGGCATGAGCAACCTTGCCCTTGACGCTATATAAATCATCAAAAGATGCAAAGGCCTACTTTTTTTCCTTTGTGTATCTAATGATGAATAGTTACTAAAAAGGTCTTTAGATAGATAAAATACATCAATTCGCACAGGATACCATCAACATTAGGTGGGTAAGGTACTGACAGGAAGGTCATAACAGAGTTATAAGGGTAGATGCTTTATTGCGTGTCCTGAAAATGAACCTACCTATTCTATGATCAATAAAATTTGGGTCTTAGAGCGATTTGTAACGGAAATATCTACTTACTCGTAGTATTGACGGAGGTACGATGGTTGTTTTATGGTTTAAAGTGTTTTTGGTTATTGACGTGACAACGTCTTATAATTTAATGGAGCCGGCTGCACGCACAAAAAAACATGACTCATGTGGCGTTACCTCACTCTGAGGCGTTCCATTTAAAGCTGCAAGCGAGAGCGCGGAAAGAGCGACAAAGAGGCACAATCGGCCTCCGCGTTCGGAGGGTTCGACATCTGTCTCTCTCCTACTTGAGCAAGCGATGCGTCCGCGGAGACAGCTTGTATGACGTTGTCACGTTCAACTATCGTCAGTAAACCGACTTTACAGACAACCGATTTTTTTCAAACAATTTTGAAGGGCTTTTCCGGGGAATACTACCACCATGCCTATTTCTGCCGTGAAGCAGCATTGCTGTGTTTCAGTTTTGAAAGAGGTGGGTGCCGGTGAAATAACTGACACTTGAAGCTGAACATCTGTATGCCTCTAGCTCATGGGCGGCAGTGCATTGTAAGGCACGTTCCTGATGTGCGTGACCTACGTGACAATGCTTTGTTATAAGCGATGGTTACCACTTAACATGAGAACCATTGGCCATTGGCCATTGTTCCAAAAGCTAGTTGATTAAAAAAAAACGATCGTGTAAAAAAAATATATATATAATTATATATATACCTATTTATTAAAAAAAAGAATAAACAGAAGGATATAATGATAGCCACAATAGTTATAAAAACTGTGACACAGCTTTCAACGCTTACCTCATAGACCTAAATATAGTTTCTCTTACGCAATTATCGGACACTAGCGGCCTGTCCCGGCTTCGTACGGGTGGACATTATTTTTTTAGACACGTAAATATAGCCTATATTACTCAGGGTGTAGCTTTGGAATGTAGCTTTCCAATGGTGAAAGAGTTTTTGAAATCGGCACAGTAGTTTTTGAGTTTATTCATACAAAACACATCCTCACAAATTAAGCAACGTTTGCCGTACTCTTTTGAATGTGTGACGTTGTATTGCCTGAGGCAGGATTTTAGATGGAATAACGCTTGCAAGGGCTTTTACCATTCTCCAGCTTAGCGGCTTAATCCAAAGGAAAAACAAGGTCAATTCGTGCGCAGCGGACTAAGCCGCGGGTTGTCCCTAATGCCCCTTCTCCACACTTCAAATAACAAAAATCACAGGTTCCTTAGCGACTGCATTTTGGACTTACACGGAAGTTTAAGCAGCTGTAGGCCTACCACAAGCTCTGTCTGGCTCTGTCTCTGGCTCTGGTTTTGAGTCTGTGTGAGTGCTCACCAGTGTATTATATTGTATGTGTGACGTTTCGACGTCACATTTATTAAGTCGACACTCACACAGACTCAAAACCAGAGCCAGAGACAGAGCCAGACAGAGCTAGTGGTAGAGGTCTACAGTATACAGTTCAGTGTCAACAATATACTTGCGATATAGGTCAAAATACGTATACATATTGTGTACGTTACGGTGATTACTTACTTTATTTTAAAGAAGTGTGTGGAACCACCCAATGCGTTTTTCTTAATGACGTCATAATATAGAACTTATGAAAAAACATAACATTGTTTATTCAGTAGCCAAAATAATGAAACGTCTGCTAAACTGAGTCAAAATCAAATCAAAATTTATTCAGTAGAATCGCAAGGATCATTTGAAGTTTTTCTCATTTATCCAACTGACTCGTCTATTCTAGGCCTATCACAATAACGACTATTTACCTTACCACATCGGTCGCCGCCATCTTGAGTTCTTGTAAGGGTAAATGGTACGATAATGGCACGCATGGTAATTTAATGGCAGACATAAATTTGGCCACACATTAGTGAGGTTAGAGTACCTTTAATGCTAGCTGACACTAGAGTAGTTATACTCGCGTTTAGTACGAGGCAACGCTTTGTTATAGGCGATGGTTACCACTTATCATCAGGTGAGACATATGTTTGTGCAAAACAAAATGATTCTTTTTTTGTTACTTTTTCTTATAGAAGAATTCTACTATGATAAAAAATAGATAAAAACATAGACAAAAATATTTTACCAAAACACGCTGCTGAAAACAAAACAGTGTCTGATATCGTGAGTATAATTAATATAATAGCTGTGTTACTAGATAGCATTATTATCTATTAAATAAATAATGTACTAAAACACGTAAATAATGCCCTCAACGTACTGCCACCCGCAGCTTTACTTTTGTGGTGTAGTGATTGTTTTTCCGTTAGTTTTTCTGCTCTTATTATTTTGGGGTCAAAAGTAGGCTATACCTACCTCTTATCTTGTTTGGTAGTTATATATTTGCAGAAGATAGATAGAGTTACGATCGCGTTAGTGCCGCATTAACAGTCCCTAAGAGTTATTCGTCGAGTGTGATTAGGATCCGATGACGCAGCGGTCAGAGCAGTCCCGTTACTAAGGGGAAGGTCACGGGCTCAAATCTCAGTCGGCTTTCGAAACATTATAAAAATCTTTGTGATTTCCATAGCCTTGCGCACATTTAAGCAATCTGCGATGACTATCAGTGAAACGCTGTTAAACATGACGTTTCACTGATCGCCATCGCCGTCAGCTAGATGCGCGCAGGCTTTAAGTGTAGTAAACACTATAAAATCCACAAAAAAATACTATTTTCTTCTCAGCGGGTGAAAAGTGGCAACTTTCGGCGCTGCACGAACCGAGACGTTGCCCCTTTCCGCCGTCATCGAGCAGAAAAATCGTATACACACCACGGGAAGTAAAAAAGAAGACATTTCTTATTTTACTTCCCTGGGTATGTTACGAGTATTATACTATTTTATGAGGATGCAACACTGCTAGCATCACAGCTTAGCGGAAAGGTACATTATTAGTAATTTCCCAAACGCACTCTTCCACAAAATCTCCACTTCTATTTTTACTACTATAGTACTGCGTCGTAAAAGCTGCCATTCCATGACTACCTCCTACGGCAATAAGCGTCATTGTCCGCCAATTCTTCCACTCGACCCATGCGTTCTGTTTTACGACCAGCCCTATTTTATATCCCAACCCTATTTTGTTTCTAATTCAGTAATTGCATACGGTGAGTAGTTCGTTTTATCGGTTACTGCGCGATCCTTTTAGGCTACTGGCTTGGGCTGCAGTTTTCTAAATGTTGCCACCGTTATGGCTATCTTAATTTTAGTGGCTAGTGTGGGCTACTGCAGCTGCTAAACCCTTGATCTTGGCACATGGAACGGCGAACGAGGGGAACGAGGTGAATCTAAACCACCCATTCGCACCAACCGTCTTGGCTTCACTTTTATTATGCGAACATGAAAGGAGTGGAACTCACTGCCGTCGTCTGTTTTTCCTGACCAATACAATCGGGATCTTTTTAAGGCGAAAGTAAATAGGTGTCTTCTAGACTGTCCTGCTCCATCGTGGCGAGGTCAGTTAAGATTATGGCCGAAGAATAGTCAATTTTTTTTTGTATTAATTAAAAAAAATACCAGGAACATTGAATTCAACAGAGAAATTGCACAGCAATATTCACAATACACACAAAGTCCACTTGATCAAAGCATTTTACCCAATTTAAACTCTTGATGCCGGCAGGCAGGTTATTTTACATTGTGCCCATCATTATGACGGTCGCTACTTTTAAGGATCCTAAATTTAACTCACTCGTGTTAATAAAGCCACTCATTGGCCGGATTCGTATAAAACTGGATCCCTAACATAACGTTAGAAATTGTTAGCTTCGGATACGTACGGAACAGCAATTACTTAATTTTCAATCAAAGAGAGATGCTTATTTTCTGTGGATTATGACCAGATGCGAGCGTACTCCGAAAAATATGGGAGAGTAATTTCAGAGATTAAAAAAATATTATAAAAGATACCCACGTCAAGCTTACGCACGCAGTGTACATCAAGCTTTATTTCTTAATTAAAACTTTCTGACAAGATGATGTCAAAGTTTACGAAAAATATCGCAAATCATCTTTTCCAAATCTTTTCCTTAGTTTCCAACGGTAAGCAAACATTTCCTATGTAAATCTAAGCAATTTTCTGGACTAGTGATGTGCGCTTCCGAAGCCAATTTACGAAAAACTGCTTTCTCATTCTGCAAAATCAAAAGACTGGCATTAAAAAATTGCGTAAATCTTGTACGCTCATAAAAACGAACGGGCAACTTTTAGAAACTTTTGTTTTTTTTTGCAATCGGGGTTCTACTGCGCCTTTCACTGTGATTTAGTGGATAAAGTTGATTTTTGAGATTGACTTTGTCTTGGTAATTATATTAAGCAAAAGTTATCATTTGTTGCTCAAAATTGCTTGTTCCTGTTCGCAATTTAGTAACACGCAATATTTTAGAAATAAGATTTTTCCGTTTTATTCCGTCCACAACCGAGCTCGTGAATAAATAATGAATATTATTTTTAATTATCGGGTAATAATATTAATTGAAAAGTCTCAGTAAACTGACTACATTTATTTGTACAGCCATGGGTTATAAAATACGAGAAAGAAATAACTGCTTGTTTACCGACAGTTTTATAGTAGCCTCATTGGTAAAACACCAAACACAATACTTTTTTCTTAAACATGCGCGGAAATATTGTCATTACTTTTGAATATAGAACACGCGAAGTATCATATTTACGTAGACTGAAAAACCAAAATCACTTCCCGGCGCGTTCTCGCTCCGGCAATGTTGTATGAAACGGTGTGCTGTTTGAATTTAGAACTCTTTCATCTATCGTACACATTGCGTTCTCGTGGCTGTATAGCCACAGATGCGTTTACCTTTCGGCACAAACTGTAAAATAAAATAAAAATTGGCGGTAAAGCGGAGTTCGTTGTTATTTGGTAAATAAAAAATAAATTTATTATGTAAAACTTTTTTATTTCCTTGCATTTTTTAAGAAAAGCACTATAAATGCCTCGGCCGAAATGGCAATTGCCTGTCTCGTATCATTGAAACTCATACTCGACCTGCAATTGCATATTTCGCTGCCTTTGTAATAATGTACTATTAAAACTCTACCAATAAAATACAGAGAGACATTATTTTCCTTCAAGTAAAAAAGCAGGAGAAATGGTCCGATGGGTATCCCCAGTTGGTTGTCTCTTCAATTTATAAGCCTTGTGGTTGTTAGGACAAATTGCAATTCCAAGATTAAGGTCAGCCTGTTTATAACGAAAATGTAAGAGGGTTTTTCATATTCGGAACATTTTATTAACATCTTGTTGCTGAAGTTAAAACAGTATAGGTTACAGAAGGGATACTCTTGCGTGCTTTTTAATTCTTAGCCTTTTTTATGAGCAATACTGACTATTTATTTACACAAAGAAACTTACAAATATTTACAAAATGTACAAAATACACAAGAAACAGTTAGGCTATCTGCAGACCGTTACAAACGATCTAGAGATAGCTGAACTGATCCAAATCAGTGTCAGACGGAAGCGTCCCCAAGACGCTGGCGGCATTGCCACGCTGAATAGCAATGTTTATACGCTGCGCCAGATAACCACCAGCTCTTGGGTCAAGCGTCGCTTCGATCAGTCGCCTAGACACAATTTTGAAGACCCGCGAGGCCTCGGTTCCACACGGACCCAGAGTCTCAACCCCAAGAGGAGCAAATAAGGAGGCTCTGTCGAAGGATAATGTTTATGAGTACCTACATAATTGTTACCAGTTACCAGAAGTTGTGAATGGGAGCTCTTTTCTGAGTTGATTTTATATGGAGCCAAAATAAACGACCATAGCGTGTTGTGGATTTTATTTTCATTTATTTATTAACAAACGATCATAGGGTGTACAAAATGTATCTTATGTTATAGATTCTCGAGGTTGCATACAAATATACTGTGATCATAACTCAGACGCCCCATGTTCCAAACTTCTAGGCATAAAAACATCAAGAATCACTTTAACCACAAGAATGGTCTTGTATTCAGATGGAGCTTGTTAACGGGCTAAGTTTGTGGTGACATTGAAGTTTAAAATGGCCTGCCAGTGTACTTACTGTTTAAAATTCTCCGTGACCAAAGAAAAACTTCGCGAAGTTCTTGCCATCCCAATTTTGTGGTCCGCGAGTTATAACTTTGGCAGGGTAGTTGAATTTTGTGGGCGAATCAATGACGTGGACAAATGAAATGGACTGGTAGAGAAGACGGCAGTTTTTTCTGGCTCATGAAGCAATTATGAACTTCACGTATGCTGGGCGTGTTCGAGACTTTGTTGGCACATTGTGTTTGGAGTTTAGCTTCTGGTTGTATGTTATTCTTGTTGTCATTTGTGACGTAATATTTAGGCCTGAACTGATGAATTTTGAAAGTCGATCACGTTCTATCATGTCTTGTCACGCCATGAAAGGATCATTTATTTGTTATAATTTTTCAAATATAATGTGACTAGCTGATACCCGCGACTTCGTCCGCGTGGATATTTGAGTTCGTTTTTTTTAGTTTGATATGACCAACTGCTAGTTACCATTGTTTTGAGCTTGTAATTTAGAGTGTATTTGAATTTGAAGGTGAGTGCTGTTGTAGCCGATTTTTTTCAGCAGTGTTTAGTTTAAGTATTATAGATGTTTCCTGCGATTTTGTCTTAGTTGTTATCATCAGTTTTTTTGTGAACCTCTGTGTGTAATCGAACCTGGTGCCAGATGCTGCGGTAGTTGAAATTTTTTTAATGTTTTTTTTTGCGTATTTAGTAAAGCTCTTTTTCGTGATTTTGTTGAAGTGGCTAATTTGGGCAATCGTATTCGTCGTTGGTGTATAATCGAATCTGTTTTTTTTTTTTTACATGACTTCAGCAGTGTTTAGTTTAAGTATGATAGATGGTTCCCGCAATTTTGTCGTAGTGGTAATCATCGGTATGTTTGTGAACCTTTGTGTGTAATCGAACCTGGTTCCAGATGCTGCGGTAGCTGAAATTTTTTTAATGTTTTATTTTGCGTATTTTGTAAAGCTATTTTTTGTGATTTTATGTTATATTAGTCGCTAATTTGGGGTTTCGTATGCGTGTTGGTGTATAATCGTATCAGATTTTTTTAATTTTACATGACCAATTGCTGGTTACTATAGTTTGAGCTTGTACTTTAGAGTGTATTTGAATTTGAAGGCGAGTGCTGTAGGAGCCGATTTTTTTCAGAAGTGTTAAGTTTAAATATGATAGATGTTTCCCGCGATTTTGTCTTTGTGGTGTTCATCGGTTTTTTGTAAACATTTGTGTGTATTAAAACCTGGTGACAAATGCTGCGGTAGCTGAATTTTTTTTAATGTTTTTTTTTGTATTTTTTAAAGCAATTTTTTGTGATTTTATGTTATATTAGTGGCTAGTTTGGGGTTTCGTATGCGTGTTGGTGTATAATCGAATTAGATTTTTTTTATTTGACATGACCAATTGCTGGTTACTACAGTTTTGAGCTTGTACTTTAGAGTGTATTTGAATTTTAAGGCGAGTGCTGTTGGAGCCGATTTTTTTCAGCAGTGTTTAGTTTAAGTATGATAGATGTTTCCCGCGATTTTGTCTCAGTGGTTATCATCTGTTTTTTTGTAAACATTTGTGTGTATTAAAACCTGGTAACAAATGCTGCGGTAGCTGAAAATTTTTTAATGTTTTTTTTTCGTATTTTGTAAAGCTACTTTTTGTGATTTTATGTTATATTAGTGGCTAATTTGGGGTTTCGTATGCGTGTTGGTGTATAATCAGATTTTTTTTATTTGACATGACCAATTGCTGGTTACTATAGTTTTGAGCTTGTACTTTAGAGTGTATTTGAATTTGAAGGCGAGTGCTGTTGGAGCCGATTTTTTTCAGCAGTGTTTAGTTTAAGTATGATAGATGTTTTCCGTGATT
Source organism: Thera obeliscata (assembly GCA_947578465.1). Classification (NCBI taxonomy): domain Eukaryota; kingdom Metazoa; phylum Arthropoda; class Insecta; order Lepidoptera; family Geometridae; genus Thera; species Thera obeliscata. The sequence continues at coordinate 1,122,790 of OX387916.1, forward strand.
TAGTCTTAGTGGTTATCATCGGTTTTTTTGTAAACATTTGTGTGTAATAAAACCTGGTGACAAATGCTGCGGTAGCTGAAAATTTTTTGATGTTTTTTTTTTCATATTTTGTAAAGCAATTATTTGTGATTTTATGTAATATTAGTGGCTAATTTGGGGTTTCGTATGGGTGTTGGTGTATAATCGAATCAGATTTTTAATTTGACATGACCAACTGCTGTTTACTATAGTTTTGAGCTTGTACTTTAGAGTGTATTTGAATTTGAAGGCGAGTGCTGTTGGAGCCGATTTTTTTCAGCAGTGTTTAGTTTAAGTATGATAGATGTTTCCCGCGATTTTGTCTTAGTGGTTATCATTGGTTTTTTTGTAAACATTTGTGTGTTTTACAACCTGGTGACAAATGCTGCGGTAGCTGAAAATTTTTTAAATGTTTTTTTTTTCTGTATTTTGTAAAGCTGTTTTTTGTGATTTATGTTATATTAGTGGCTAATTTGGGGTTTCGTATGCGTGTTGGTGTATAATCGTATCAGATTTTTTTAATTTGACATGAACAACTGCTAGTTACCATAGATTTGAGCTTGTGCATTAGAGTGTATTTGAATTTTAAGGTGAGTTTTGTTGGAGCCGATTTTTTTCAACAGTGTTTAGTTTAAGTATGATAGATGTTTCCCGTGATTTTGTCGTAGTGGTTATCATCTGTTTGTTTGTGAACCTTTGTGTGTAATCGAACCTGGTGCCAGATGCTGCGGTAGCTGAAAATTTTTAATGTTTTTTTTGCGTATTTTGTAAAGTTATTTTTTGTGATTTTTCTTAAAATCTTTTTCCGTTTTTTCTTCTTTTAGGGGAAAAATTTTCCTATTTTCTTTCTTAGTGCACCTCTGCTTTATTAGAGGAACACATCTTCTAAGTTTCGTGCTTCTAGGGCTAACGGTTTAGGCTGTGCGTTGATTTTTCTTTAAACCATTTTTCCCTTTTTTCTCCTCTTCGGAAAATAATTTTCCATTTTCCTTTCTTAGCGGATGCCTACGTCATAACATCTACCTGCATGCCAAATTTTAGCCCGATCCGTCCAGTGGTTTGGGCTGTGCGTTGATAGAATATATGTCAGTCAGTCAGTCAGTCAGTCAGTCACCTTTGAGTTATATATATATAGATTCTATTTGGTTACATCTTAAGGTCGATTTACATCAAACGAACACAGAGCTAGAGCTAGAACAAGAGCATTCCTTCGTGGTCTTTTAAGTGTAAACGAAAACTTGTATTCAGCGTTTACATCAAACGAACAAAGAGCTAGAGCTAGAACTAGAGCAAGAACATAAGAACGCTTTGAAGAGACCGCTCATGGGCGCGAGCACGTCCGAACACGCTAGAACGCTATAAGCAACTGTTCGCGCGCTCTTACGCCGTTTACATCAAGCGAGCGAGCATTCTTAGAATATTCCATAGAATCTTTGCGAACGCACTAAGAACAACGAAGGAATGCTCTACGCCTGTTTACACTAGAAAAATTAGCTGTAGTGGGGATAGAATGAGCATTCGCTCGTTTGATGTAAATCGACCTTTAGCTCAAGGCCTTAGATTGTATTGAGCAACGCGCTAGGATGCTCATTGGCAACGACTTGTTTGACTATAAGCTTTATAAGGCTCGAACACCGTCGTCGAGTGGCTTGTTTATCAGTGTTCTATCGAACATATTTCGGAGAGTGCGCACAAGAACTGTACGACCCCCATCACCTTTTTACTTCTAGACTTCTAGACGCACAGAAAGCGCCACTCCTTCATAGTAGCTATTGCACATTCTCACACAAAGCGTTTTGATTCAAAATGTATAGTACGAACTGCCAAAGAATAGAACTCATTACCGACGTCATTATTTCCTGAACGTTTTTAGGATTTTTTAAAACATGTGTGAACAGATTGGTTATGTCTAAGCATGCTCCATCTTAGATTGTATCCTCACTTTTCATCAGGTGTGATAGCAGTCAAATGATTAGCTATTATTCTGAAAGGCAAACGAAACTATGTATCATACGAATTGAAGCATTGGTCTTCCACCAGCAGCACAGGTTTTCAATAAAATTCAATGTATTTGGTCCGCGCTTCTAGGGATTTGAAAAGTTATTCAATAATTCAATCCACATCAATAATGCATGGCATTCTCTCCCTGGGGAGATGTTGCTATCAACTTTATCTTATTATTTCAAACAATTTTCTTTGGCTTACCGGAGCTTTTGTTGGGTTTTTGGATCTTACTTGTGTGATGTTTTTGAAAGCTGATTTAAGCTTCACACATTTCTTAAGTTCCATGAGGAGGGATGAAAGTCATGTGACTAAGAGACTGATGAGTATGAATGTGGATGGATATGTGAGCAGAGGTAGACCAAAGAAAACTTGAATGAACTGTGTGAAAGATGACATGGATAAGATATGAGTGAATGCTGAGATGACGGCTGACAGAGGGGAATGGAGTAGGAAGACATGTTGTGCCGCACATAAAGTGTGACAAGGACAAGAGGAAGAAGACATTATAACTTTCAACTTCTTAGTTTAATTTTATTTTTATTAAGATTCGAATTACGCTATTTTCTGTGTCGTGAGTGTGAAGCTCCAAGTTACTTGATTATTCAAGACAGTTTGTCTCTTGGGTGTTATTCTATTGGCAAGTGTGTGTGCGTATGGTCAATGAATACGGGCATGTAGCCAAAAAAGATATTCACACTGTCGATGCGTGAAAAACGTAGCAAAATCCGGAGTTACAGTTTTTTATTATTCAAAAATCGAAACGCAAGGGAAACGAATATTAATAGACGAATATACAGTGCGTCCATCGGGTTTTTATCCCTTTGAAGTTAGGCACTAGACGCGTTTGTGCATGTTGCTGATGTGTGGAAAAATATCAAAAGATTGTCGGAGGCGAAATAACTACGCAGGTACTAGCAGCTAAACTTCAAAAGGACAAAGTTACGTAGCGCGTAATGTAAAAAAATAAACCTATCAAACGCCATCTAGAGTTAATTAGCTGAACCACTTCCCACAGTATTTAATTACATCCGCTTATTACAAAAGGATAATTAGTTCCTGCAATACACGTGTGTGACACCAGCGCCCGCGCCATAAAAGGTTTTTTCAGGGTTGCTCCTGCCTTCTCGCTCGGGACCATACCAAAAGCCTGTCACTTACCTACCCAACCTGATCAGAAGGTCTAAGTAGCTAAATGCTCAACAGAGCAAAAGGCAATGAGTAATTAGTCTAATTAGCAAAATATCCATGTAGCAAAACGTCAAACTTTCAGATCGATGGTTTGCATAGCAAAATTAGTAAAAAGTCAGGTTCTCAAAATGTCTAGATGCTCAGTCACAAAATGCAACACCACATTGCATCGGGAGGGAAACGGACACGGCATAAGGAGGTTTTTTTACGTGAATAGTGTAGTATTTGTACACTCAACAAGCAATGACTTATTTTATTGCCCCTGCTCCTGCTATTGCTGTTGTATATTCTTAGGTAATAGGACCACCGACTCTGCTAGTCCTTAATAAGTTGGTAACCAAGAATGACTTAAAAAATTCGTCCACAGCTCATAAAAAGTTGCTTACTTTACATGAAGAATAAAGTGCCAGGCCGTGTTAGGGTTTTGAAGTTTGAAGACTTAACAAGGTCTATTCCTCATGGCTTCCTATCGTCATCATCATCAGCCTGAAGAAGTCCTCTGTTGTACAAATCAGTCAGTCAAAATCGAAAATGTATTTTTTCAGATGTGGTCAATTTCACTTTGAAACGTATTAAAGCTAGGTGAGTCTAGGTGCCAGAAAGTTATAGAACACCCATAATATAATATAACGTCCTCCCACCCGATGGACCGACGACATTGTTTAGATTGCGGGAAGTCGGTGGATGGAAACAGTACTTCCTGGAAACGTATAGGAGAGGCTTATGTCCAGCAGTAGACATTTTCAGGTTTATGATGATGAAATTTGACCAGAGCAGTGAGGAATAACCCCACTTAAAACTTACTAAGGGAAGTCTCTCAGAACAATCTGTTTGAAACTTCTTATTGAAAACCAGTTTTGAAACTTCTAGAGGTCATTCATATAATATACCTAGTTCTAGTCAACAGGCATTTGTATCTATTTAAGATGATTTAGTATCAAGGGCAACTGATTTTAACTTATGTCCCTAATTACGGGACGCTATAGTACCTGAGAAAGGATTTAAGATGGAATAAACTTGCTGGAAGACGAATCGTAGGGCGCCCACCCACCACCCACCAGATGGACCGACGACATTGTTAAGATCGCGGGAAGTCGAAGGATGGAAAGGGCTCAGAATCGTTTTTCCTGGGAATGTGTAGGGGAGGCCTATGTCCAGCAGTGGACTATATTGGTAGATAAACATCTATAAATAAATATGCCAAATTAACCCCGACTCACAGGAAAGACATGGTCAATACGTACCACACATATTACAAAATTTAATAATTGAAAATTAAATTTCATGTAAATTCTACCTACATGTTTCTGGGGTAACAAAATACCCCTTCGTAGAACACAAAAAACTTTCCGCGAACGCGTAAACCAGATGGAAATATAATTTTATATTTACTCTCGGGTTTATAATACTTGGAACTCTCATCAAAGACAATTAATACTCCAAAACAGATGGGCTATATAATCGCGTTGTTGGCTTACAGGGAACTTTACCCTGTAAGGCTATTTACACACCAGTGAAATTTCAGCGCCAATTATACTTCGCATCTCTCCCGAAGATGATTGCAGTTTACATGCAGCAGTACGTCAGATGATGCTGTCCTAATCACAAAATCACGTAATACAATCATGTTCGGTCAAGACGCTCGTATAATTAGACATCAAACATCACAAGGTAAGTTCGTTTGATTCTTAATTTGTATGCCATATCTTGCCAGCAAATCTTGACAATGCAACTTGTGGACCTACTTAGTTCAATGAAGATCGGAATAGCGTTTTGACAGGAGTTATGTTCGGACAAACACATAACGTTAATCCGTCCAAGTTTAATAATGATAAAGGTGTTAATATCTCCTCAGCTGTTTTTTTTTACAATTTTAAGCTTGCATTTGACTGCAGTGTCACTTGCTGTTATGTTAATGTTAATGTTAAGTGTTCTTAAACAGTAAATACGAGTAGTAGTTCAACCATATAGCTAGAAAAGTTGACACTGTCACACTGTCATTTTTGGATATACTTTAAATGTCTACTTCTAATGCTGCAATACACGAATTGTATACGCTTGACTATATTAATGAATATAGAGTTAGGAGTCCTAGTAACTAATAATTGCATACAAAGTTATTATTGACGTGGTAACAGAAGCTGAAAATAGAAGTTGCGTGAAGTTCGCACGTGTACTCCCGCTATTCCTCGAAAGATAATACGTTGTCACTGAAACCAACTGAAACCAACAATAACTTTTAATTACCATCATAAAGGGTAAAGGTGATTGTACACGGTCGCGAGTGTGGTTCGGTGGAGATGCATTGCGGCCTAGATACATAATATTATGATAAATTGTCAGTCAGTCATTTTAATCATGCTAGGTAAAGTAAAAGAAAAATAGCCATTTATTCTACAACACTTAAAAGAATTACATGCATTTATTTCCTTAATTAAGTTAATAAAATTTGTGTTATATCTAAACTTAAACATTACAATTTCACACATAAATTATATACAAATTTCAATATTAATTATTAAGTATTATTATTATTTATTATGTATTATTGTGATTTTCATCTACTCGACTTCTATGAGTCGGTTATAATAAATGACGAGCACGGGCCTAAGCCAAGTGCACATCATTAGGTCCAGTTGTCTGTTGTCGGGCACTGGGAGTTGATGTTGGCACATCAGTAGCGAGGTCTGTTTGTAAAAACTTACGAACGATTCTGCAGGTATTTAGAATAACCGCTTTTTGTAAAAGGGCAAAAGTGTGTTTCGGCAAATCAAGCAGATCGAGTGACGTAAATATTATTTATTATTATTATTATTATTTCTATTTTTATTATGTTGTTGTAGTCGCCATTTTGGAGTAGGCCTCCCCCGCTTTTCTCCATGACTCTCTGGTCCCGGCTTGCCTCATCCAGTCTGCTCCACATTTCAGTCGGAAGATGTCCTCCCAACACTTTTTTAGCCGCCCTCTGTATCTTTTATGGTTTCATGGTATCCATTCTATGACTTTTTTAGTCCATCTAGTGCCATCCATTATGCAGAATTATGCTAGGTACGATGATTTAATTTTGACACGATTGTGGTAAGAACCGGCCCGCGATCAGTCCGCGACCGGAACGCAACCGGCTCGCAACCGCAAGTGTATTACCCCTTTACTGAATTATATTTGCAAGTCAAATGAGTTTTTATCAACAAGTTATTTATCAACCTTCATCCGTTGGATTACTTTTTGTTTTAAAAAACTCAATTTTAAAAACAAAAAGAGATCCTCATTTAATTAACACACGAACAAAAAGTTTGTAACTTGATTATTGCCTGCTCCCGAACCTTTTTAAGGAATTATTTGAATTTTGTTTAAAACGAAAATGTAACAGTGCTATTAAGCTAGCAGGAAAAGTAACCCTTATTTTTTATCTGTCGCCTCTTTGACTTTCCAAATATGTCTAACAATTTTGATCAAAATTCCAAACAAAAAAAATCTTTTGAAAAAGTTTTTATGTCCACGACTGAACTCTGTCCAGTAGGCCTACCACAAGCTCTGTCTGGCTCTGGTTTTGAGGCTGTATGAGTGTTGACTAAATAAATCCTACGTCAAAACCTCACACACACACAGTTTAAGACACCCGCACATACTTAAAACCAGAGCCAGAGACAGAGCCTGACAGAGCTTGTGGCCTACAGATGTGAATCTGTCCAGTTGCTCCAGAGGTAGATTTCGCTGCCGTCTGGTTTTTTAGAATGCCTAAGTATTAAATCATACATCTGGAGCATAGCACTTTATGGGTGTGAAACGTGGTCAAAGATAATTTTTGGAAGCATTTGAAATATGGTGTTGAAGAAGAATGGAACGGATCAACTGAAAGAAATAAAGAAAAGAAAGAAAGAAAATATATTTATTTTACAACTGGACAGAAAGAGTGACGAACGTAGAAGTATTAAATAGAGTCGACGAGAAAAGAGCCCTCAAAAGAGTTGTCGAGAACAGAAGAGGAAAGATGATTGGTCATCTTGTAAGACATGACCGCTTTATCAGAAATATCATCGAAGGAAAGGTAGAAGGAAAGAGAGGAAGAGGAAGACCAAGGATAACCTACATGAGCCAAATAAAAGCAAATATCGCCGTCATGTCGTATAATAAGGTCAAGGAAGTTGCCCTCAAAAGAAATACCTGGAGAAAAATAGCATACATTACGCCGACAAGAACGTTGCTCTTAAATAAGAAGAAGAAGTATTAAATATATTATTAAACGCCTCAGTGGAAAGCCCCTTTACAAGTTTTGTAAAGCACTGTCATACAGTCCACTTAAACACAATATCGCGTATAAACACAAGTTAGTTTCGCTTGTATATTACGCTTTAAAACATAACCCCAAAGTTATTAAGCCGTAGTTTGCATCCGCTAAAGTTTTGTAAATTAATATTTTGTGAGAGTGTTTTGTTTTCGCCTTTGCTGTATGGTTAAAGCAGTGCTTAATTAATTTTGTTCGCGTTAGTGTCGTACGTTAACTTTTCCAATAAACATGAATTGGTAAGTTTGTTGTTTGGGTGAATCAAAATAATAATATGTTATAAGAAATAAACCAATTAGACATCGATTAATACAGGTAGTGAGAGGCAAGTCCGTGCATACTTTTTTTTGTACGCAGATTATTTATTATTGACGTGAATTACCACCAAGTTTCATTAAAAAAATAATCAAAAAAAAAAAAAAATATCGCTGGCCTCAATAAGTCAATGTATTTTGAAAAGATCTAGAATGAAATGGTCGATTCAATTTTTGTTTCAAGTATTTAAACATACAATTAACAATGTTTAAAAACACTTAACAATGTTGATAATTCCACTGATAAAACTCTCATAAAAATGGGATAAAATCTTAGCTTCAACAATAAAAAGTTGCTCAAAAATAGTCTACAAAAACCAGTAAAAAAGAAATGGTTCGTTTTGTCAGCAGTCTGGCAAATCGTATCGATATCTAGGTTGGGCATCGTATGGCTGAGACAACCTCATTCCCAAGATTCGAATCTATATTTTTGCTTCGTCAAATTATTATAGGCATTTTTTAAGATGTACCAAACTTTAGGCGAGTTTGTTTATAAAAAGTTAAATCTATTATATAATTTTTTTACTAACCTATACTGTCGTACTGCTGGGGTTTCCACCAGTTGACCTAAAATGAGCTTCAAAATTGTGTCAACAGTGTCAACACATTCAAACCCAAGAAGAAAATGAATGTGTGGGTCAGCCTATCTATACACAATTTGACAGCCATAGCCATAACCATATGGAGCTCGTGGTAGCCCTGCTGGTTTTCCACTCCCCTGATATATAAATCCGTTCTTTTCGCATGTGTCATAATATAGAACAAAAAAATCTCGCGTGTTTTGTTACCCCAAAAAAAAGGAGCTAAGTACCTACATATAAATTTTCAATACTCAATGCCCAATTTCTTTTGATTTAGTAAAGACAGGTAAAAAAATATTAAAACTCGACTAAAAGATCAAACAAATGAGATAAAAAGGTTTATATATATACCAGAAATGTGAATTTATTTTGCTGGCTGACCTTACGAGAACGTAAGCGGAGCCGCAGGCAAGCCCAGATTCACTTCACTTTAGAATGATTCAAAGTGATTCAAGTGAATTAATAGTTTTTACATGACTTTTGATTTAATGCAATTTGCCTATTTTATGAAAAGGTTTTTAGGTTTTTTAACAGCACTGGTGGTCTAGTGGTAGCGGCCCCGCCTTCCGATCCTAAGGTCGTGGGTTCAAACCCAGTCGTGTACCAATGAGTTTTTCTGTAGAAAAATTTAAGTACACAATGCTAGTGCTCTCAAACGGTGAAGGAAAACATCGTGAGGAAACCCGTGGCTTAGTCAGCTCCGCACGTATTGACCATGTCTTTCCTGTGGATTTGGCCGACTAAGCTGTCAGGATGGTATAGGTGCTGGGCAAGCCTATCCCATCTAAAATTCTGTCCCAGGCACTATAGCGTCCCGTAAGTAGGGGCATGAGTAATCACCAGTTGCCCCTGACGCTATATAAATCATCTACAATAGATGCAAAGGCCTGTTTACTTTACTTTAAGTGAAACAGTAAACTTAAAAAAAATAACCTATCCTAAATTGAAAAGTCGAAATAAAACAAATAATTCGAATCACAAAAATATGATTGGAACATCATAAAACTAGCTGCTAAGTTGAATTGAAGAGAATAAGCTGGATTGACACATGCTAATTTTAGTTCTATTTTGCGCCAGAGCGCCCGTAAATCAAAATATCCTCTTGATTTATTCATAGCAAACTTCAGTCATAGCCAATTATTATGATCTGCCTCCAAAATCCCTGAATATTTTACTTCTATAATAACTTGAACCAATAAGCCAAGTTATCTCAATTACAAAGCTACCGCGGTATTCTGTATACAAAATGTAATAACACATTACGAGTATGTATACATAAAACCACGTCTCATTCCCATGGGTAGGCAGAGATCACGGATTTCCACTTACAACGATCCTGACATACCTCTTTCGCTTCATTCACTCTCATAACATTCTTCATTAATGCTCGTCGAATATATTGTATGATAATAATATGTACTCACGTCGTCGTACGGTCAGTCAGTAAGAAAAATAAATTCACGTTTCCCACGAATGGCCTCTCAGCTCAGTTGGTAGTAGCTCGCCCTTTGCGCCGTAGGTCATGGGTTCGGTCCTCACGGAGAAAAAATATTTGTGTGGTGAACGCTTTTTTTATCTCACTTTGGTTCTCTGATTGGGTGTTATATTATATTCAGAACATAGTAAAAGCTCTGTAGGCCTACCGGGAACCAATCGTATTACCAGCTGACGTGGGCACGTCACCGTCACGCAATCGCTATTCATGCTTCTTGAAGAATCCGCTAGGGGCGCTTTTGGTTTCTCCATACAAAATGGTGGCAGAGGTGGGCGATACGATCGGCGATAGGCGTCAGGCACCGCACACTGATTTCATACGATTGGTTCCCGGTAGGCCTACTGCTTAATTAGGGGCCAGATAGTGTTGTGTGGATTGTATGTACATGAACTAAATATTAGTGTATAATATATTTTGTGACGACAAATAACACTATCAGATGCTGGAACCAAACGTTACTTCTAAAATATTCAATGGAAGATTTAAAAACTTGAAACTCAGCGTGCAATGGAGCCAGCGTAATGGGCATGCTTCTGATTTGGATTAGCTGAGCTATAACTAGCGGCACATAACTTTAGCGGTGAGCGATACGCGCTGCGCATGCGTCGTAGTGTGCCATGTCGCGCACACTGGATGTGTAGATGTGTGTAGAGTTTCCTATTGGTACAGAGAGCGGAGTGCGACTGGAAAGCCAATCAGCGCTACGCACGCCCGCCCTTCATACCGCTAGCCCCCCTCAGGTACCTTATACTTGACAATAACAGTCAGCGCTAAAGTTATGTGTCGCTACCTATATCTTTTCAGCTGTCTTCTTTCTTTTAAAGTAACGTACAAAGTTGAATGAAAACCAGAAACAAAATTCCCAGAGCAGAAAATGTTTCTAAAAGTTTAGACGATTTTTATTCTTAATTACTTTTTGGGCTCAGACTAATTTAATTCCAGGAAAGAAAATGTTTCAAAGTATTGGCAATGGTTTTTATGCTAGGGGGATTTATTATTGTCTACGCACAATTCACTTTTGATATTTTCAATCTTCTCCAATAAAGCCCTGGACGAAAAAATAAACTCTGACTAACTAAATTCGGTAGGCTGACAACTGGCCCTCAAAGGATAAAAATAAGTTTTCTTGTTAAATTCATCAATAATGTGGACAATCCACACAACACTATCTAGCCCCAAATTAAGCAGAACTTGTACTGTGGGAACCAGGCAGCAAATAACAAAATTTGGTATTGCAAATTACCAAATACAAAAATTTGGTAATTTGCAGACATAATACTTACTTTTTACTTTATGGAAATACTTACATACTTAGACTATAATTAGAACACCCAGACAGAGAACAAACATCTGCGTTCACTGCACAAATATTTTTTTTCGGAGGGAATTGAACCCACGCCCTACGATGCAAAAGGCAGAGCTACTTTCAACTAAGCTGAGAGACCAGTCAATTCGGTGTTATTTGATTTATATTGGTTTTTACTTCAGTCAGCTGTGTTTATTATTATCATTATATTATTGGGTGTTGACTGATTGCCTCGGTGGAATTCTTGAAATGTAGTACCCCTTAAAGAGGCTTTAACCACTGTGTAAAAGCCTCCTACAGGCCAAGTCGTTTCGAAGAAAAATGAAAGCTGCTTGGAGGAGGAATGCGGGCGTTAATTAGGAAACGAATGAAATATGTGAGCATTTGTCTTGCAAGGTGAAATATGTGAGCATTTGTCTTGCAAGGTGAAATATGTGAGCATTTGTCTTGCAAGGTGAAATATGTGAGCATTTGTCTTGCAAGGTGAAATATGTGAGCATTTGTCTTGCAAGGTGAAATATGTGAGCATTTGTCTTGCAAGGTGAAATATGTGAGCATTTGTCTTGCAAGGTGAAATATGTGAGCATTTGTCTTGCAAGGTGAAATATGTGAGCATTTGTCTTGCAAGGTGAAATATGTGAGCATTTGTCTTGCAAGGTGAAATATGTGAGCATTTGTCTTGCAAGGTGAAATATGTGAGCATTTGTCTTGCAAGGTGAAACGATAAACGGCGAAAATTTCGTAATTCTGAGTTTGTTAGCGATTACTGTCACGGTGGCTGTAATAATAATAAAAATAAATAATAATAAATATTGTGGACAATTCACACAACACTACCCAGCCCCAAACTAAGCAGAGCTTGTAATATGGGAACCGGATAGCTGATATAATACTTGAATACACTTTTTTTTTTTTTGTAAATACATACTTAGAATACAATATAACACCCAGACAGAGAACAAACATTTATGTTAACCACACAAATATTTGTTCTCGGTGGGGATCGAACCCACGACCTACGGCGCAGAAGGCAGAGCTACTACCAACTGAGCTAGAGGCCAGTCCATAATATAGCAGCAATGTAGCTTTCACATTAAATGGTTAATTACTATATCATTGTTTCATCTGTAGGTGTTAAGGGGCCGGCGGAGGGCGATTTTTCATACAAACGTAATACCAAAATGATTACTAATTTAAGCAGATTTTCACTATATTACTGTAATAATTGTATTTGTATAGTATTTATCTAGGTTCCTGAACAGTTTTAATTTTAAATTACTAACCTCAAATGAAATTAACGCCAATCACATTTTGCAATGAAAAAAATGTGTAAAATGCGATTGGTGTTTATTTCATTTGAGGTAAGTAATTTAAAATAAAAACTGTTCAGGAACCTAGATAAATACTGTACAAATACAATTATTACAGTAATATAGTGAAAATCTGCTTAAATTAGTAATCATTTTGGTATTACGTTTGTATGAAAAATCGCCCTCCGTCGGCCCCTTAAGGTCTATAGAGAAGTAGCCTTGTCAAGCACCTATGTGTACACTATGTTTAGCTTAGTCAGCCAAATCCACAGGAAAGACATTGCCAATACGTGCTGAGCTGACTAAGCTGCGGATTTCCGCATGGTGTTTTCCTTTCCTTGTCTAGAAGCATTACGCACTTCGATTTAGAAATTCAAAGGATGTTTAAAACTGACACAAAGATCGACGTTCACATCCTATTGTATGTTATTTATCCTTATCCTATTATTTATAATATTTTTAAGAGATACTTTGTAATCATGCCCCTATTTACGGGACAGGTGGTAGGTAAGTAATGCAAGGGACAGGATATTAGATACCTTAGGCTTGTCCAGCTCTTAAACGATTCTCACAGCTTAGTCGAACTAATCTACACTAAAAAATCGGTTGTCTGCATCGAGATATAAGTACTACGTACTAGAGAAGCTACGTCAAATAACTGAATTGTTCTATTCTTCGTAATTTGTTCTCGGCAAAAAGGTCTTAAGCGCCATGTCAATCACGGCATTACGCGTTTTCGAGAGAGAGCGACTGAGGCGACAAAGTGAGGTGCGGCGCGATCGCCGCAGTTGAACGAGACAAAGTAGGAATTTACGGTGTCTTCTCTAGTACGTAGTACTTATATCTCGATGGCTGTCTGTAAAGTCGGTTTACTGACGATAGTTGAACGTGACAACATCATACAGCTGTCCACGCGGACGCATCGCTCACTCAAGTAGGAGAGAGACAGATGTCGAACGCTGCCGAACGCGGAGGCCGCTTGTGCCTCTTTGTCGCTCGTTCCGCGCTCTTGCTTGCACTTCAAGCCCTAAATGGAACGCCTCAGAGCGAGGTAATGAGTCATGTTTTTTCGTGCGTGCAGCCGGCTCCATCGAATTATAAGACGTTGTCACGTCAAAACATAGTCAAAGTCTCAAGTATGATAACAACGATAATAATACTCATTACCATACATTTATCAGCCGAAGCATGTCCGGACCAGATTTATAGATTTACAACAACAGCTTGATGTAATTTATTGGCTGATATTGCAAAAACTTCACAGAGAATAAGGCGAAATGCCTCGAAAATGTCCTTCGTACTCGAATGGAGAGAGGTCCAATAAGGCTTCACTAAGTTTCAGGCAAAAAATAAAGAATGTGTTGATATTTTCGATGTATTTTTCTCAGAATATTTATGCCTATAAACGTGTAAACGATTTCATATTTTGTGTTATTATTTTGAGGGTACATACTTGGCTAGCTACGTCTATTTTTATTTAGCAAAGATTGCTTTTATGGTGACTATTTTTTGAGATGTCAGCAAGCTTCTTCGTCAAATAAATAACCCAATTTCACAGCCATTTTTTTAAAGGTTCTACTACTCAATAATAATAATAAATATTAGAGTTTTTATTCAAGACAACTTAGATAGCCCGATAGTGTTAATAAAACTTAAGTCTAGGGGTTAGTACTTAACAGTAAAGTATTAAATAATGCATAGTTTTAATACTTTATAACACACAAAAGAAGACATTTTAAAAGAAATGTTACAAATAAAATTCAGTGGGCAGCCTTATTGCTAAAAACGATTTATTTCATGCCTTTGAGAATTATTGATAAACCAGGCCCAAATATAACCCCATCACATCTTGGTACTTAGGTGCGTAGGTACTAGTGGCAGTTCGTACTTCGATCGTAGTTTATTTATAAACCGATAACATATCATACCCTTTGAAGTAATTAAGCTCCACGCATAGCGTCGTTTGACCTGCTCGTTTTCAAGCAATCAACTATTAAAGCAAGCAAGCTACGCCAAAAGCTCATAAACTTAAAATTTAACAACCACACTGCATTAACAGCTGCCTAAAAAGTATTATCATGTATGTCTTGTGACTCTGTAAAGGTTTGCGCACACCTAGGTCGCTGGCAATGGCGATCGATGAAACGCTGTCAAATATCGCTGTCAAATTTGACAGCATTTCACTGATCGCCGGCGGCAGTGACCTATGTGTGCGCAGGCCTTAAAGCTATATACCTCGCAATTACCTATATTAACATTACGGCAACGAGAGGGACCAAATAACACACACACTTTTACAAAGAAAGATTAACTCTTTATTTTACACAAAGTAGAAATAAATACTGAATCTATTAAAAATAATGAATACAACGCCTTGTCTCTCTCAGACAAAGGTGTGATCTCTTTCAGACAACTTTTAAATGGACAGGATAGACAAAAATTTAATAGACGGCGGTGTACAAAAAGTGTTTAGAGTTGATATAAAAAATCGGTTGTCTGTAAAGTCGGTTTACTGACGATAGTTGAACGGGACAACGTCATAAGAAAATTCACAGATGTTGAACTCTTCCGAACGCGGAGGCCGATTATGCCTCTTTGTCGCTCGTTCCGCGCTCCTTGCACTTCAAGCCTTAAATGGAACGCGTCAGAGCGAGGTAACGTCGCATGAGTCATGTTTTTTCGTGCGTGCAGCTGGCTCCATCGAATTATAAGAAACTTGACTTTTATCACGTCAAAAGTCAAGTTTGATTAACAATGCGATAATTTCACCTAATATTCGAAGTGCTTCTTCTCGTCTTTAAGTGAGGTGAAACGATTTTAACTTCACCTCAAATAAACTCCTTTCTTGCACTAAAAACCCATATCTCCACAAAAATAGAACACGACTTACGACGTACGAGATTGTTGCAATAAACGGCCGGCCATCAATTCGCGCGTCTCGTAATGAAAGTCGCTATTTGTCGACCCATAAACGAAATCCTCCTTTATGCGGGTATATTGTGAGTTTACAAGCTACCATCAAATTCACTTTACGCTGTATTGGGTAGCTGTTGTACGTTGTTGTTGTTATGTTGTGTTATGGGTTCTCGGTAAAAGGGAGCGGGCGTGGACGCTTGGGAGAAACTATTGTTTCTTCTTAGTTATTCGAAAATGGAACGTTTTGTTACACATGTTGCTCATTTACCTAAGAAATTAATATTTTAATGAATTGATACGTATAAACACTAATAATGTAGATATCACACAGCCTCATATTCAGCAAATTGACTAGCATTTCGGAGAGGAGATAATTATGCGTCCAGTACACCCGGTTAATAGGTTCTGGCACTGTACACTTGTATTTGTCCTTGAGACTTTATAGGGCGGATCTGACTTGAATAGGTTAGGATAATGTTACAGCAATAAATAATACGCGAGCGAGCAGGCAGGTGGCGGCCGCCGTAGTGCCAGTTTTTTTAGGAGCCTTTAAGACCATCGCTCAGTAAAAAAAGTAATAATTGAATTATTTAACTGCTACAGTGTACATAAACCACAGCAATTTCACAGTAACTAGCCGTACATTACCCGGACCCGCATTTAGTAGACATTGTAGCGAGTCGTAGCACTTTTAACGTCGTAGGACTTCGTAGCATTGCGTAGAATTTAGAACATTTGCGGGCGGGCATGTACGGTTGCTTTTTGGTATCGAAGTAAATTCGGCAAATTTTATTATCCGCACTTGATGTGCAGGCTGGTTTTTTCGCAGGTGCTGCTCGAACTTTTTTAGGTTCTACGACACGCCGGTTTCCTCACGATATATTTTCCTTCACGGTTTAGGCTTTAGAGAGTACTGGCATAGTGCACATAAATTTTTCGACAGAAAAAGTCATTGGTACACGACTGGATTTGAACCCATGTCCTTCGGATCAGAAGTGGTATCGAAGTACAAAATACATGAATTTATCAAGATTAAGATTATTTACCACTGTAATCAGTTTGTTGTTTGAAAAATAATAGTATAATTCTTGAATAACTTTGTTGTGATAATAACGAAATACGTTCGTTTATTGACGTGTTTTATGCAAAAATTCTATTTTAAATCAACCTTCAAAGCAATATAAAAGATAAATCGTAAAACAATCGTTACTAAAACGAAGCTCGTCCGTAAATAAAATATGCAGGGATATGGGATACCCATCAACCCTGTTTGGTCACGCCTGCTACCTTTAGCCACTTTCACGTACACCTCAATACTCAATACTCAATACATTTATTGCATATACATGGTTTAGTTTAGGTACATACATAGTTCTTAGGTGTAAGTCAGTATCACATGGACCCTGTGAATAGGGTAAAGCAACATGGAGGTAGGCCGAGGCTTATACACAGTAGTTGGTACGTATTGTAAGCTTCTGTTATTATTCCATGAGTTTTAGATGTTATTTGAAACCTTTTGGTACCTTAATTGACAGGAAGTGTGGACTTTGTTACTAAATTGTTAATAGAAGGTATTATTAATTAATATTAAGATGATTAGGTTCATAAAAATATTATTTGTTTTGTTACCGTTACAAAATACAGAATTATTCAGGGATCAATAAATCAATATGGTAATTGAATTTCCATCGGTTGCTTGAGCTCCAACCTTCAAGCTTCAAGCTTCAAGCTATAAAAATAAAGAGTAGGGATGGTTTGGGTCTGCAAGCAAGCGAATGGTAATTCAAGCAGGCATTCGGTTTTGAACCGTCGACAAGACAAGTCCACTTAGTTCGTCTCGGCGATAGCCATGTACAAGTTTAGCTTAATGTATCTAGATCCATAAAGTACTCAAGTTGTTAATAAAACTGAAGAAAAGGCTATAAAGTGGTTTGAATTCTACATCCTCGGTCTTCTCTGTTAGTGGATCTTTCAAGTCAGAAGTGGGTAGAATCAAGGTACGTAATATTTTTTATATTGTTTCAAAGTAATAGCTGTAATTCTTACAATTATCTGGTAAAAACGCATGTATAGTTTATCGTGTGACACACATGGCCAAGGCTACTCTTTGGTAGTGTTATCACACGATTGCTATAATTTATTTGGTTGAGTAAATGCATTCAGAGGTTATCGTGTGGCACACATGGCCAGGGCTACTCTTTGGTAGTGCTACCACACGATAGCTGTAGTGTATTTTAGTTTTTTTTTTTTTAGTAAATACATACACAAGTTGTTGTGTGGCACACATGGCCAGGGCTACTCTTTGGTAGTGCTACCACACGATAGCTGTAGTGTATTTTAGTTTTTTTTTTAGTAAATACATACACAAGTTGTCGTGTGGCACACATGGCCAAGGCTACTCTTTGGTAGTGCTACCACACGATCGCTGTAGTGTATTTTAGTTTATTAATTACATACCTACGTTGTTGTGTGGCACACATGGCCAGGGCTACTCTTTGGTAGTGCTACCACACGATAGCGGTTGTTATTCTAGGAAAGTTAAATGCATGCATAGGTTATCACGTGGCGCACATGCCAAGGATACCCTTGGGTGATGCTACCACATTAAATGTGACTAAGCACTGCTTGTATTTCTTTTATCTACCATAGATTGTCATAAAAAAGAAATACTGTAGTTGGTTATCGAATAAATCATCCCTTTTATATATTTCTTTTCATGCGACGGCGAGGAGAAACCAACGGAGAATGACGTGTATCATCCGACCATGGCCGCAATAGAACATGGACCACCCGGACATGGAGCATCAAGAAGATTGGACTCGACACTGGAACGCGACTCAATGCCACTACACCGAAACTGGACTAGCTGGGCGATTGCAAGTTGTAGCCGTTCGTTGCTGTTTCACATCGTGAAGATTGGTTAAGCGCTACCAGCAGAATGAAGTAAACGAAACTGCAAGACATTTCAGTAGAAAATTAACACGTGAGTTCACGTCTCAATTCCCAAAGATTTTTAATATTGGCTCATCAAGTACTAGAGTAGATTCAGCACTGATGCTAAACTGAAACGATATACCTAAATTAAATAATATATGACTTAGGTTAATGGTGTGAACCATGAATGTGTAATGGTCATGTGAGGGTGTGTGTGTGAATGTTGTATCAGAAACTTAATATTCAGATGATAACGATAGAGGGTAAGAAGTGAAATATAAAAAAAAGGGGAGTTCTTATGATTTTGGGTTGCTTACGAGCTTAGCGGTAGATAGGCATTTTTTTTCTCACTTTTGCAAAGAGTATATTTACGGAGTGTAGTGGAAGAATTATAACGGATTTAATTGGTATTCTATGTATGTACGTATCCCTGGGACATCTTCTGGTCTTCTCCTGTTGGTAGGTGCGTACCTACCCTCAGTTTCTTATCGAGGTTGTTTCTAAAAGTGCGGTTGTGATTAGTATAGATTTATTTGTCCAAAAGGTGGTTTTTAAAATTTTCGATACAGTTTGTCCAAATGGCGAATACTATTCAAGAAAATAGGAGTGATCCAAGGTTCAAATACGTTTCTGGTGAAGATAGGTACCTACGTTGTCAGTTTTTTGTTTTACTTTTATTTATTTATTTGGATATGCAATGGATTACAGCGACCTTGTCTGGGTCATTAGACAGATGATGTGACGTCTGAGGTGGGGCAAGTTTTATCATTAATATCATTCCAGTAGGTGCCACCGTGAGAACAGTAGCAGGAATATAAGAATAATAGGAAATAGAGGCGCTAAGAAAAATAGTAGATGGTTACTTGTTTGTTTATTTAAATCGCCACAAAATTACGCAAAAAAAAAAATATAGGTTCAAACAAACAAAATATTCTCCCTCATGCTTACTCACTGAAGGTTGCCTTCAGTACTAAACTGGTAAACTGGTATTATAAATAGGAAGGGTAATGAAAATAATTGACGAATATGATATTATAAATAGGAGGGGTAATGAATAAAGACAGGTACAATGATATAGGTAGGAAACCACATCACACACTTAATATTTATTTACTAGTTATCAGGGTTTTCAAAATTGACTTAAAAGTCTAGAAAGGTAAACTAGGTGCACAATTAATCTTAAGGTGGGTACTTTGCAACTAAACGTTTAATAGTCTATGACGTTGACTCCTCGATCTAACTAAGTATAAGAACTTTTATGTAGACGCGAAGGATCTCTGCTTCGGCTGATCACAATACTGGTTTGGCGACAATGACATTCAGTTGAGGTTTGGAATGACTTAAGACTACCATGCTCTTGGTTACGATTGGACAAATTCATAATTATCCAATCCTTCGTAGGAATGAAGGATCGTTTTCAACCTAAAATCGGTTAGTATTAATTATCAGAAAACAAAACAACAGTTTATACTACAAATATTTTGTTAATGCAGTATATTTTTTGTATACCGTGATCTATCCGATTGCAGTATAACTTACTCAACATCGTTCATTATGAAAGGTAAACTGCAGTGGTAGAATCTGCGAAGGGATTAAAAATTAGCCTCAGCAGTTAAAAGTAAATAAGTTAAAATCATGTTCATTTATTATTGATTGTCTAAGGGGTGTTATAATGCCAATGTGCAGTGTGTCTAGTTCAGATAGATAGATGGATAGATAGATAACACTTTATTGCAAACAAGGATACCTCATTGGAACTAAGCGTACCTAACTAAATAAAGCGTTATTAGCTTGTTACTAAGTATAAATCGTTAGTTCAATGCCTATTAAATCTGTACATAAAATACTACCTTACAGAATTAAACTTACCTACTACATAAGTTTATGAATCATCGTTTCAATTTTATCCATACCCTTTTCAGGGTGAATTTTGTTATGGGTAGAATTTTTTTTGTGCGTAGGAAGTTGCTATCCAGTGACGTTCAACAAAGGATGAAACCGTCGTTTTGTACGAGCTAGTGGTCAGAAAATATTATAATTGCTCTTTCTTTATGCGTGCGGTTTTCAGGAAAGTAGATAGGTCTGTTAGGCCTTTCAATATTCCATCTTTTAGTGCCTAGCCTATCTGGCTGGTGCTTTTGTTAACAATGCCTAGTCGTATAAAAATAATAATTGAAAAAAAAAAGATGCGACAAAAAGCTGTTTCTTGCATATACCTTGCTGGCGTTAGCTATGTCTGTTAAGACGGTAGATGTCTTTTATGTTGTGAGTCATCGAGGTACACGTACTGCGTCAGCTGTTGTTAAAACAACGTGTTTTAGATCCTCCTATGTTTCAGTTGTCAAATGTGATGAATTTCTTATTTCAACGCTGTTGCCTCTGGCATTAGGTTCCAGGTTTCAATTTGGTTCTTGAAACTGGATTTTTGTGTCTTTATTGGTAAAAATGTTTTAAATCAACGGCGACGAGACACATCACTAGTCGAGAATGCAAGATCGAAAAAAAAAGATGACATCGAAATGAGTAGATGGTTGTTCCGCGTGTTTTATAGGAATACGGAGTTCTTAGCTATAAACAAATGGGTAGTTTTCGCTGAAATAGTGAGGAGGTATCATATTGGTTGACATGAGCTCTATCGCATCCATTTTACATCGTTGATGGAGAAGAAAATAGCTGCAAATTTGTCCTGGTCTCCCTTGTGTTAAGCGAATAGATCTAGAATTTCCGATCTGCATAAGTCATTAATCTTAATAGTAATGTTGCGATTTTACTTAATTACGTCTAGACACTAAGAGTATAAAAGTAATTAATGACAGCAAAATTAAAAACCTTTTTATTATTATTATTGCGGATAGCCAAACAAAAAAGTACTAAGTAGAAACTGGTTGATAATCATTAGCTAAAACACAAATGGAACTGGGAAGATAGATTAATGATGACCTTATTAAACTTTAAGTCTGTCTGTCCGTCGCGCTTTCACGCCAGAAATAATGAACTGATTTAAATGACATTAGGTACACAGTGTAGAAATTGAGAAAGGGCATAGACTACTTAAAAATAAAAGGATGGTAAGGGGTTGAAAAGAGGGTTGAAAAGATTTTAAATGAGTGAGCAATGCAAGTATGTGTTATGTTGTGACAATTATTAGTAAGATTCCCTTATATAAGTATTAAATCCATTATATATGTAAGTAATAAAATCATATTAAAAGCCTTTATTAATAAATAAAAATAAATGAGACGTGAACCACCAATAGAAAAATGGATGAAATGGATATAGCACTGATGAAATGATTTCCTTTGATCACACTACAAATAAGTGTGCATTAAACAGAAAAATAGATGAAATGGATAGCACTGATGAAATGATTTCTTTTGATCACACTACAAATAAGTGTGCATTAAATTGAAAAATGGATGAAATGGATATAACAATGATGAAATTATAACTTTTGATCACACTACAAATGAGTGTGCATTTGTTGATACATTCAATTACACTTTCTGTCGACTAGCTTAGCTTAGCTTAGCTTAGCTTAGATTAGCTTAGATTAGCTAGATAAACAATTGAATAAATAATTATTAAACGCATGTTATTACATGATGTCTTAGTTTCAAGTCAATTATTAGTATTGTTTAAACGATTAACATTGTGTTAACGATTATTTTATTCAAAGAAAAAAGTTTTTAATCATCTATCTAGCTACCATAGCACGAATTCTACTTAATTTGGGGCTAGATAGTGTTGTGTGGATGGTCCACAATAATTATTTATTCAGTATGGTCAGTATAGTCAATATGGTCAGTATGGTTAGTATGGTTAGTATGGTCAGTATGGTTAGTATGGTCAGTATGGTCAGTATGGTTAGTATTGTAGTATTGTAGTATTGTAGTATTTTAATTTTGATTTTGATTTTGATTTTGATTTTGATTTTGATTTTGATTTTGATTTTGATTTTGATTTTGATTTTGATTTTGATTTTGATTTTGATTTTGATTTTGATTTTGATTTTATTTTGATTTTGATTTTGATTTTGATTTTGATTTTGATTTTGATTTTGATTTTGATTTTGATTTTGATTTTGATTTTGATTTTGATTTTGATTTTGATTTTGATTTTGATTTTGATTTTGATTTTGATTTTGATTTTGATTTTGATTTTGATTTTTTACTTTTGTCACTCTTGTTGCTCATGTTACTCATGTGGCTGATGTTACTTATGATACTGATGTTACTCATAAGGCTGATGTTACTGACGTTGTAGATGTTACTGAAGTAACTAATTTTAATGATGTTACTGATGTGACTGATTTAAATGAAGTTACTGATGTTACTGATGCTACTGATGTGACTGATGTGTCTGATGTGACTGATGTGACTGATGTGACTGATGTGACTAATGTTGATAATGGTGATAATGTTGATAATGCTGATAATGTTGATAATGTTGATAATGTTGATAATGTTGATAATGTTGATAATGTTGATAATGTTGATAATGTTGATAATGTTGATAATGTTGATAATGTTGATAATGTTGATAATGTTGATAATGTTAATAATGTTGATAATGTTGATAGTATTGTAGTATTTTGATTTTGATTTTGTTTTTTTTTTACTCTTGTTACTCATGTTTCTCGTGTTACTCATGTTGCTCATGTTACTCATGTTGCTCATGTTACTCATGTGGCTGATGTTACTTATGATACTGATGTTACTTATGAGGCTGATGTTACTGACGTTGTAGATGTTACTGAAGTGACTGATTTTAATGATGTTACTGATGTGACTGATTTAAATGAAGTTACTGATGTTACTGATGCTACTGATGTGACCGATGTGTCTGATGTGTCTGATGTGACTGATGAGACTGATGTGACTGATTATACTGATGTGACTGATGTGACTGATGTGACTGATGTGACTGATGTGACTGATGTGACTGATGTGACTGATGTGACAGATGTTGATAATGTTGATAATGTTGATAATGTTGATAATGTTGATAATGTTGATAATGTTGATAATGTTGATAATGTTGATAATGTTGATAATGTTGATAATGTTGATAATGTTGATAATGTTGATAATGTTGATAGTGTTGATAGTGTTGATAGTGTTGATAGTGTTGATAGTGTTGATAGTGTTGATAGTGTTGATAGTGTTGATAGTGTTGATAATGTTGATAATGTTGATAATGTTGATAGCGTTGATAGCGTTGATAGCGTTGATAGCGTTGATAGCGTTGATAGATGTTGATAATGTTGATAGCGTTGATAACGTTGATAACGTTATTAACGTTGTTGATAATGTTTAGAATACTGATAATGATTGTTAATAATTAAAGATATTGATAATAAGAGGTTGATAAAGTTCATGATAATGTTCGTTGATTATGTTCATTGATAATATTCGTGGTTTGTTGATAATTTTCTTTGCATGTTGTATGTATTTTTTTTTGCATGTATTGTTGAATTGATAAAGTTGAATAGTTAATAATATAAAGGTATATAATATATTGATATTGTTAGTATATTGTTCGTATTGGTACCTAGTTGATACAAATGTTTGAAAAAAAATGTGGATGTTTAACAAAATGGTCACTTTGTTTATTGTTTTGATGAATCATTACAAACGTGTTATTTCATAAACTATGTACCTATCACGAGGTCGTGACTGTTTATCAGGATGGACGAACTTGTAAGCTTCTGTTATTATTCCATGAGTTTTAGATGTTATTTGAAACCTTTTGGTACCTTAATTGACAGGAAGTGTGGACTTTGTTACTAAATTGTTAATAGAAGGTATTATTAATTAATATTAAGATGATTAGGTTCATAAAAATATTATTTGTTTTGTTACCGTTACAAAATACAGAATTATTCAGGGATCAATAAATCAATATGGTAATTGAATTTCCATCGGTTGCTTGAGCTCCAACCTTCAAGCTTCAAGCTTCAAGCTATAAAAATAAAGAGTAGGGATGGTTTGGGTCTGCAAGCAAGCGAATGGTAATTCAAGCAGGCATTCGGTTTTGAACCGTCGACAAGACAAGTCCACTTAGTTCGTCTCGGCGATAGCCATGTACAAGTTTAGCTTAATGTATCTAGATCCATAAAGTACTCAAGTTGTTAATAAAACTGAAGAAAAGGCTATAAAGTGGTTTGAATTCTACATCCTCGGTCTTCTCTGTTAGTGGATCTTTCAGTATATATTATACCTTCATTTTGCAACCGTAACAAAATAAGCTCACGGCTTACTCCCATGTAATAGACACCACTTCACACTACACTATATAATCCAACCACTTATGATGATAAAACACGCTTCAAAAATAAAATGCTCGCCAATTTATAAATGCGAGTGTCTGATATTTAAAAAAACATATCTAAAAACTGTTTTTTTCGATCTACAGAATAGCGCTATAGATGGAAAAATACAGTAATAAATTATAGTTTAAAAAACTAAAAAAAAAACGCTTTTATAACTAATTGAACTAAAAAGTTAAAAATAAAACTGTAATAATCAATTGAAAAATTTATATTATTGTACAAAAAGCGTGGGTTGCTTTTTATAATAACTTCAGATATAATAAAATAATGATAAAATATTTACAACAATCAAAATCAAGCCCCCACGCTTTTTGTACAATAACATATATATTTTTCAATTGATTATTACAGTTTTATTTTTAACTTTTTAGTTCAATTAGTTATAAAAGCGTTTTTTTTTAGTTTTTTAAACTATAATTTTTTTTTTACTTTTTAGTTTTTTTTTTTTTTCACATTTTTTTTTTCATATTATTGCATTGTCATCGACCTTTGACAGGTGTGCAAAGTTTGAATCAAATCTGATCGTTCAAAGTAGGACAAAATCGAGCTCAAAGGGGTCGGTTACATACATACATACATACATACAGGTGAAGCTAATAAAAGCGTTATAAAAAGAAAAAAAAATGTCCGTCCTCGTTTTTGACTGACTGGCCTCTCAGCTCAACTGGTAGTAGCTCTGCCTTCTGCGCCATAGGTCGTGGGTTCGATCGATGTCCAGCAGTGGACATCTTCAGGCTGATAATGATGATGATGATGATGATTCGACAAGCCCAAAAAAGAGATGGATGTATATTTTTATCTGACAGATAAAGTCTGTAGATTGACAAATTTGGCAAAGGCCCAAAACCAACAAGAGTGGCGACTCAGAGAGGAGGCTTATGCCCAGCAGTGGGCTATTACAGGCTTGTCTATGATGATGATGAAGTCAAACAGGGTCGTTTGGTTGTTCTTAGCTTTTAAGTATACTGCTATTTGTCTAGGCTGTAGTTCTGCTAGTTAGGCTGCTAATTCTTCTAGGTTTAGTCGCGTAGAACTGGCACCTAGACTCACCTAGCTTTAAGACGTTTCAAATTGATTGTTACAATCCAACTGAATAAATACGCTTTTGATTTGATTTGATTTGCTTAAATGTATGATCGGTACCAGTCATCACACAAAAACTAAAGTAAATCTTGAAATAATAGGAAATGAACCGAAACCTAGCACAGAATACAGAGGTACTACCAACTGCAATGTAATATAAATCAGAACAAAAAAGAATACCTTCATTTTGGGTATTATTTACTCCATTAATTTAAAATCCTTTGTTTTGTTTTACTAGAGTAAGCCAGTCCTACCACAAGCTCTGTCTGGCTCTGGTTTTGAGTCTGTGCGAGTTTTGATTAAATAAATCCTACGTTAAAACGTCACACACACAGTATAATACACTGGTGAGCACTCACACAGACTCAAAACCAGAGCCAGAGCCAGAGCCAGACAGAGCTTGTGGTAGGCCTACAGAGTTCAACGGGAAATGCTATGAATATAAATAGCATCCTGCCGATGATTGGAGAGGTGATTTATACCTCTCATCCTAGAATTTACAGGAGAATTTAAACCGGGAATGAAATCGAATTTATTATAAATTGTTTATATTTCATAACTTTTGAAACTATAATGGTTTTTAACACAACTTTTATAAACGGGATATTTACCATAATAATATATATATTTTTTTATTTGGCTTTCGATATTTCGGCACACTTGCATGCACCATGATCACAGTTGAACTGACACCACCATGATCACGGTTGAGAAACTCAAAAAAAAAAATCTTAGTAAATATCCCGTTGTTTCATAAAAATAGCGTTTAAATTTTGTCAACCGTTTTGCTTCCTTTTTAGCTCCCGAGCAAAAAACGGGGTGGTACGGGTATTCTATGTTTGTCAGCTGTTTGTTTGTCTGTCTGTTTCCTCTCGAGTAATCTCTGCTTTTTTTGGGACTAAACATTGGTGTATGGACTTTTACCATATTTATTTATCTGTCTTTGGCCTTTGAAATAAAAGCTCCGAATTGAAGGGTTCCGTAGCACGACGAACTACAAGAACCTCTATATTATGTTACTTGATGTAACATAATAAGGTTCTTGTAGTTCGTCGAAAGGTAAATTGCGGTTTACGGTTTATGACGTATAAAAAAAAAACTACTGACTAGATCTCGTTCAAACCAAAAATCGTTGGAAGTTTACATAGTAATGTACAACATATATTTTTTTTAGTATTATCATTCTCTTACTTTAGAAGTTAGAGGGGGGGGACCAACTTTTTTCCACTTTGGAAGTGTCTCTCGCGCAAACTATTAAGTTTAGAAAAAAACTATATTAAAAACCTCAACATCATTTTTGAAGACCTATTCATAGATACCCCACACGTATGGGTTCGATGAAAAAAAAATTTTTGAGTTTCAGTTTCAAGTATGGGGACCCCTGAAATTTATAGTTTTTTTTTATTTTTATGTTAAATTCTTAATGCGGTTCACAGAATACATCTACTCACCAAGTTTCATTAGTCTAGCTCTTACAGTTTCGGAGAAAAATGGCTGTGACATACGGACGGACAGACAGACAGACAGACAGACAGACAGACAGACAGACAGACAGACATGACGAATCTATAAGGGTTCCGTTTTTGCCATTTGGCTACGGAACCCTAAAAATGAAAAAACAAAAAAAAAAAATACAACCGAATTTAGAACCTCCTCCTTTTTGATTGGAAGTCGGTTAAAAATAAATAATTTTGGTTTGATTTGATGCAATATATCGCCTCGCTCGGGAGTTTTTTTTACTTTTGTAAAATTACTTGTTTCTTATCGGGAATCAAACCCATAACCTACACCGCTTAAATAACACTCATTTTAGCATAAGAAAGTTATTTTTAAGTTGATAAAGCTTACAAGTAAAAATATCTACATTAGCACAATATTTTGCTTTTATGATCTTCGTGATAGCCAGCTATTTTTTATATACGACTCAGACATTTTATTAATGGCATATTGTGCTTTTGAATACAACAAGTAGTTTGTAGTATACGAGCTGCCTTCGACTTTACCTGAGTGGAAATTAACGAGGCAAATACAAACGCTATCAAGCTCCAAATTACGCTGAGCTTGTACTATGGGAACCAGATAGCTGATATAATACTTATTTATATTTTAGGCGGAACAAACATCTGTGTTCACCACACAAATATTTGTTCTCAGTGGGGAACGAACCCACGACCTACGGCGACCAACTGAGCTGAGAGGCAAAATAAAGGCCAATCAATAAAACGTAGCAGTTGCTGGTTCTTCAGGTATCTTGGCTCACATGAAATAGAAGAAGGCATAAACTCATCTAAATATTCGAAGTATTACTTAACTATTTCTAGGGGTTTTGTACTTATCTCTACTTACTTACCTGGGTTTGAATACATTTATGAGCATAATATTTTCTAATTGCATGTACTTTACGCACACAATATTAAATCGATTCCGTTTTTGCATTTGCCATTTCAATTCTAATTTCTGCGCGCTATGTTGGTGATCTTTGGTTTTTCTCCAAATTTCCTCATTTCTGATTCTATACCAAAAACATACAGAAATAATAATATCTAACGGAGAGCGTTACTCAAAGGTGACTCTTCTTGTTTCCTAAGTACATAATATGCAAATGTATACTAACATTGTATACATCTGTTTAGCCTAAGTAGAGAGATTCCATTATGATCCGTGCTTGAGCGCATGCAAGACATTCTTGGAATTGACTGATGTATTCATTGGATCACACTAACATCGTATTGTTGAATATAACAAGAAGTAAGGGCAAATGCAACCTGGTGGATGATACGGCCGAGGATTTCAGACTTTCGTTTCGTTTTTTCAAAATCGAAACTTAAAAACTTAGGCTACATACGCACTATGCGGTTACCCGCATTGCGGTAGCCGCAAATTGAGCCGCACAGTGCGTATAGCAACCATCCGGGTGGTCGTCACTTGTTCCGCAGCTGCAGCCCGAGCGACCGGAGCGGTCTGCGGGTAGCCGCATCGCAGTGCGCATTAAAATGAATCTTATGTACATAATTGTGCTTGCGGTCAGCCGGACGGCTAGCCGCATTGCGGGTAACCGCATAGTGCGTATGTAGCCTTAATGCCCATGTGTATGTCAAAACTGACAGTATAATGTAATTTCAAGACCCGCACAAGATATATTTGCGCGTGACTGATGGTGGATAACATGAAAAAAAAATACTGAAAATATATCTTTCGATCACGAACCTAAATTGGGAAATAGAAATTGCATTGCTTTTATTCAAATTAATGTTTGTGATTGGGAGATTTGTTCTAGTTATGTTTTTGAAAATTGTCAGCCGCGTGCCTTCAAAGTTATCTAGTGAGTCAGTCAGACATTGCAAAAGTAAATTGTTGGATAGAGAGAGATAATAATAAGAAAGAACTACGACCAGCTGTAGAAGACTACTTCAAGCTGATGATGATGATGAGTCAAACAGTGATTACGTGGATAACCTTTGTTTATATAAATAAAGATTGTTTTTATTTGAGACTAGCGGCCGCCTGCGGCTTTGCTCTCCACGTTCTAGTTTAGAAAAAAATATTTAATTACGAGAATTTTTATATTTATTCACCTTTTCAACCTTTTCTTGACTTTTACAAATAATTCAAGACCAAAATTATCCAAATTTGGCCAGCCGTTCTTGAGTATTAGCGAGAATATCGAACAGAAATTATTTGTTTATTAATAAGAAGATAAAATAAAATATTTGGCGATTTGAAACCTTCTACTTTGGTATGCACTGGCCCTAAGTATACATTTGGCTTATACTTATTCAGTGAACCAGGTGTTACTTTATTTATTCAAATGTTTCACACTTGTTTTTCTCAAAACATTTTAGGAAGTTTGTAAACTAATAATGTTTACAAAAGTACTTGAAACGAAATGCTCTTTATTTTTATTCAGTTTAATTGAAACCATAGATGTCAATTAAACTAGATACGCAAAGTGATCTTTAAGCGTGCCAGTAATTATACCTCTGTACCCGAAGTCCGAGTTTTGCTACCACATTTCGCTACCAAATGTTGTTTTCGTTTCGCCTACGTATATCTGTCTTCTGTAGGGAGAAAAGATGAGACAGCAAAGATACGTTACGTAGTTAGAGTTGTTATCTCATCATTTTTCTATGCAAAAGAGAGAGACACGTAGGCGAAACGAAAACAACATAATTTGGTAACGAAATGTTGTAAATGCACTGGGACTTTGGGTACAGGTTAGTGCAATGCTCTCTATTCTGCTAATTTCTGTCAAAACTGGCTGGTTTGACCTAGCAAAAGTTTGACTGGCCTCTCAGCTCAGTTGGTATTAGTAGCTCTGCCTTCTGCACCGTAGGTCGTGGGTTTGATCCCCACCGAGAACAAGTGTTTGTGTGAGGTATGATGTTTGTGCTCTGTCTGGGTGGTATATCGTATTCTATGTATGTATTTATAAAAAAAACGTTTGTGTATTAAGTATATCAGCTATCTGGTTCCCATAGCACAAGCTCTGCTTAATTTGGGGCTAGATATTGTTGTGTGGATTTATTTATTTATAAAAGAAATCAGAATATAGAAAGATATTAATATAGTTAATGTCGACTTACGGCGTTCACAGTTTTTGTTTTTAATATGTTTTGTATCCGTGAAAACCTTTAATTGGCTCTCTCGTTTCTATACTATGAATGTAACTAGTTATTTCTTGCTGTTGGTTTTCCAATAAATAAATAAATAAATAAATAAAAAAAATAAAGCTTAGACTCAGTATTACAGAATGTATTAGTAAAAATTCTAAATTGTCCATTGTCTGATGTTTCCTGGTGCCAGGCTTCCCTTCCAATAAGGTTCGGGGGCCTGGGTATTCGAAAAATTTCAAGTGTTTCTCTCCCGGTATTTTTATCCTCGGTTCATAGCACAAATAAATTATTTTCAAAAATTATTTTTCCATCTTTGGGAAATATTAAAATAAATTCAATAGATGAGGCTAAGAGCGCTTGGAGTTTAATTTGCCCTGCAGAAACCATTCCCGAGAAACCCTATCTACAGAGGCAATGGGATGAGCCTATATGCAAGATGCTGCAAGAAGAACTTTTAAAATCGGCTTCTACGCTAGCAGAAAGGGCTCGCCTTATTGCCTCTGGCACTCGGGAATCTGGTTTCTGGCTCCATGCGCTGCCTTCTGCCAATATTGGAACACTCTTGGATAACACCACATTTTCTTTAGCTGTCAGCATTCGAATTGGAGCCACCACCAATGAACCCCATCAGTGCCACTGCGGCAGCTCCGTTGACCGGCATGGTCACCACGGACTGTCCTGTCGCCGCAGTGCAGGCCGCCAATCCCGTCATGCAAGCCTCAACGACATTATCCGTAGGGCTCTAGCCACCATTCACGTGCCGGCCATTCTTGAGCCGAACGGTATCACACGTGATGATGGAAAGAGACCCGACGGGATGTCGTTGATACCTTGGAGTCGGGGCAGGCCTTTGGTGTGGGACGCTACTTGCGTGGATACGTTGGCTGCCTCACACGTATCGTCCACTTCAAGAGTGACGGGCGCGGCGGCAACGGCAGCGGAAAACCTCAAAAAGCGGAAATATGCATCAATCGGCGTTGGATACATATTTCTGCCTTTTGGGGTGGAAACGCTAGGACCATGGGGTCCAGAGGCGTGGCTTCTATTCGAAGAATTATCCAAGAGGCTGGTGGTTGAGACTGGTGACCAAAGGGCTGGCGCTTACCTAGGGCAAAGAATTAGCTTAGCTATTCAAAGAGGTAACGTTGCCAGCCTTTTGGGCACATTGCCTGCAGTCGGTGATCTGAACTCTGTTTTCTACCTGTAATACCTACAGGTGGAAAACAGAGTTCATTATAAAATTTTCTAGTTTCTTATAAAATGTAGTTTTTATTTTTTCTTTTTAATTAGGTATTTCATGTTGTTTAGTAATAGTTTTTGTAAATAATGTATATTCTGTTGTAAATAAATAAAATAAATAAATATTTAGACGAAAAGGTTCTTTGCGGTATCCAGTTGAATGTAGGTTCCAAGGTAAATTGATCGAGTGTTTCCATTTCAGAGTATCCATTCCAAGGTCTCGTTTCGTGGACTTTATTGTTCTTTGGAAATAACGGACAATGTTGTTGTGTTTTTCTTTAGACTTTATTTAAGCTTTAGATACTTACAAAAAATATACAAAGTTCAGACAAAACAGCTGTAGCTGTACCATGTGCTTTGACTGGCTCTGTCTCTGGCTCTGGTTTGTCTGTGTGAGTGCTCACCAGTGCAATATACAGTGTGCGTGACGTTTTGAGGTAGGATTTATTTAGTCAAAACTCACACAGACTTCAGATACAGAGCCAGACAGAGCTCATGGTAGGCCTACTGAGCTACGGTAGGTATCCATGCAAACGACCTATAGTTAGCACTTTTTATATTAACGCAATCGTTATGTTTAATTATAATATGGAAGAAACGTGTATTTATCGCAAGGATTTTTGATTTATCGCGATTACCTTTTCTCGACGGTAACTCCAATGAAGTCCAGCCTGCCCGCGACCACGGCTGCTGTAACACGGTCGAAACGTCGGGAAATAATAAAGGTAATCGGATAGATACCCGTTTGTTCCATATTTATAATTATGACTTAGATTTTTTTTGTGATTTAAACTCATGTGTACGTTACGTTTGCACAAAATCTAACATCAAGGCGTTTGTTTATTAAACTTTTTTTAAGTCCTAGCCCACAACTTACAGAAGGCAGAGTTACCAACTGTGCTGAGAGGCCAGTGAAGTATGAGTATGATATCATGCTCATAGATACAGGGTATATACCCAAAGAGTCACGACGCGCCCCACTTGCGCTCTAAATTACTGTGACCTCTTTAAAAATGAGCAAAGTGTGTTTAAAATGAACCGCATTTTGTGGAGTGCTGCAATGGGCTCTGCTGACTTACTTTTTTTCACCAAATCGGGAAATGAAACTCTCTTCGTATTTGCTCATTTCTACATACGGCTTCGGCTTAGGCGTTATATGTGATAAACTTATTTCAGCTATAGACATTCTATATTAAATTAATTAATAGATTCTACAAACATTCTGTAGCC
The DNA here is from genome assembly GCA_947578465.1 of Thera obeliscata. Classification (NCBI taxonomy): domain Eukaryota; kingdom Metazoa; phylum Arthropoda; class Insecta; order Lepidoptera; family Geometridae; genus Thera; species Thera obeliscata. The sequence continues at coordinate 1,155,637 of OX387916.1, forward strand.
GGTTCTTGGCCACCATTCGGTTGTTGTTCTACTCCACCTGTCACCACCACGCCTAGCAATGTATCTAAACATTCATTCACTCATATTTCTATCATGTTTTTATTACCAACGAGATATATTATATTCTCATGATTTATTAGTGTGAATAAAAATAATATTTCAAACTATGATAATTTCCTAACAATTCCTTTTTTTGTTCCAGAAAGTATCGACAAGTCCGGAGAGGACCCAGTGGTGTCCGCTCTAAGAGCATACGGAGCACCAGATGACGAAGACGGCTCCAGAGACACAGACTTCTTAAAACTCTTCGGAAACTTCTCCAAGCATGTCACTACAGATGTGTCCCTAGTAGACCACTTCATAAACGTAGAACATAGTTACGATAACGATTCTAAATTAGCTTACGATACTAATATAAGAGAGATGAACGACACAGCTGATAATGTTACTATAACACGGCCAGTGTTCGATGATGTTGTAACAAAGTTCTTAAAACTAATAGAAACGCAACATTTGATGGGTGAGAACTGTACAGCGGGCACACATTTGAATTTAGGCGAAGGTGTAGTCGATAGATATGCTCAAGAAAGATTTAGGATAGAAGCTGACGTAGCTGTGAACCGCGCGAATATGTTGACCAGACTATGGAAGTATGCTGGTCCTCCAGTCATGCATAACGAATATCTACTTCACGCTAGTGTGTTCTCGATGGTGGAGTTCGATGATGATATCTTCGGGGCTGGGAACTGCTATGATCAGTATCAATACAAAGATTATCAGCTGTTCTGTCCGTTTGCATACCGCCTGCCTGAAGGGCCGATTCTGGCTAAAGACTTAGCTGTGGAGTACAAATACCTGAGCAATACGTCGGAGTGGTTCTACATTGCGAGGAAGAACGCAGAGAGAGTTATAAAGAACCACAACCAATTTCGAAGAGGTGAGTTACATTCAATAAAAATTTATTAGTTACCCCAGACTATGATCGAAAATCGCTCGTTTGGTATTAAAAATATAACTACCAAAATCCATGGGTGAGGCCCAGCAATTGACTTCAGCAGGTTATTTATGATGATGGTGGTGGCCTTTGTAAATAACAATAAGTTGCTACCTAAAAATGGGTCGGTTAAGTCTAAAACACAAGAAAAATAAAAAAATGATGTTTCATCTGATATTTAAAAGAACAAAATTGTTGAACTTTTGTTGTCAAAACAATCCTCTTCCAGCTTAGGTGATAGAGGGTGTATTCTTCATTGTAGCTTCCGGGGTTAAATGTGATAAATCGGGTAAATTAATAACTTTCTAATGCTGTCTTCACCTATAAATTGTAATTACACAGCACTATCTTTTCGAAATGTATTGATGGATATTATGTAGATGTGCAATAAAGTTTATCAAAATTTATTTACACAAAGAAACAATTAAACAAATATTTACAAAATGTACAAAATACACAAGAAACAGTTGAGCTATCTGCAGATACAAACGATCTAGAGATAGCTCAACTGATCCAAATCAGTGCTAGACGGAAGCGTCCCCAAGACGCTGGCGGCATTGCCACGCTGAATAGCAATGCTTATACGCTGCGCCAGATACCCACCAGCTCTTGCAATAAATAAAATAAAGTCTTATCGCATTATCTTAGTAATCGATCAAAGGGTGAAATTGTTATTGTAATATAAGTTAGGGCTTTAGAAGTACTAACGCATTATCTTAGTAATCAATCAAAGAGTGAAACGTTTTTGGTAAACAAACGAGTAAGTTAGGGCATTCAATATTATTTCGGTTGTGGTTTTTACGCACCATGTATAATGTAAACTGTTGAAATTATTGTTTAGTGTTTAGCGGTTACTTACAAGGCGAACAACGAGCAACCTCTCAAGTTAATCTGATCTGAAGCCCCTTGCGGAAGTAGATTAATAGGTAACTTTGTTGTTAACTTGTTTCTAAAATTATGGTTTCTATACCAACCACAAAGGGTTATGAAATTAAGGAAGGTAAAGGTTGAAATCTTGAGTTTTAACACCTTTATTAATACCATTTATGAATTCTAATATTTTTATTTTGTTTGTATAATTAGTTTTTTGTTTAGAATTCTTTGTTACTTTTTTGTGTTTACTTCCACAATTTACCGTCGGTTGACTTTCTTCTCTTATATTGTTTAAGACACTGAAACAATACTAGAAAGATATCAAATAGAAGAAACTGAAGAAGACGCCCTCAATATGAAATAGCACACACTTGTCGTAGACTTAAAGTTCAATGCCTTTCCTTTTAAATTGAATCGCTCAAGGCCGTTCCTAATACTCGATCTTATCTCTTGTTTTGTCCTACTAATGTAGAAAAAGATTGCCAATCTGACATTTTAGGAATAAAAAGACAAATATGCAGACTTTTCTGTCTTTAGTAGAGCTAAACAAGACATAGATTGACTATTAGGGAACAATCGTTAGTTTGAGCTTCGTCTCCGCCATAATATCGAATTAAAACAATAGCAGTGTCGAAAATACGTAGGTTAATTCAATATTATAATTAAGTCTTGTTTAAATACCCTTGAATACGGTAAAATAACTAAAATAATCTTACGGCCAGTACACACTGGTAGACTGACCGAAGACACGACGAAGTCGCTGTCAATTAAATTCGAGTCATGTCTCTATATCTATTCGGTTCGATTTTTAAATATTGTTAACATTTCTGTCAAAATTCAAAAAAATTGAGACAAATTGAGATTAATATTGGAATCGGGTATCAGTAGTGGATGTTTGTCATCCAATATTTATTTTTTAAACTGACTTGACAAGACTGAAAAATTCAACAACAAAGAATTTTCATCTAATCCAAATAGAGTAAAAAATTTAATGCTTGGAAACCAGAACTCTCTGCACAGCACATAACACAGGACTTTCTTATTATACAATATACATGTCTAATGTATGTAATTGTAAAACTGGTTCTTTATTTCGCTGAAAATTAAATCTAATACCGCACCGTCCACTAGTGTGCACTGGCCCTTATTATCATAAAACCACAAAATTAATCTTGAACGAGTAATTTGAACAGCACCCAAATCCATTATTAATTTCGTCCTGAATAATGAAATTCGACCAAATCTTTAGAATTTCGAATTTCTGCCATAGAATATTACTTTATTGTAATAAGTAAGTCGTATTTTATATCGTTACTTTTAATTATCTAAATTTTTGAATAAACGAATTGGTGTTGTTTTAGGATAATAATTTAATAATAAGGTTCCATTTTAGAATATTACGTTATTACGGAAGATAATAATTTAATCTTTTTATTGTGAACCTTCGGCTGCCTCCTTGTTGTAATATCCGCAGGCTTTAATAAACTTAAGTAAATTAAAACATGAGAAAGTTATACATTAGAAATCCAATTTTCAAAAAATTATGTTTTGGGATGGGCCTATCCAAAATTGGCGAAACACTAAATGATGAGCGATTCAAGACAGCTTTTATTATTTTTTAAAATATTGTGGACAATCCACACAACACTATCTAGCCCCAAATTAAGCAGAGCTTGTACTGTGGGGGCCAAATACTTAATCCTATTTTTAAATACATAATTAGAATACAATATAGCACCCATACAGAGAACCAACATCTCGTATGTATCATAATGTTTGTTCTCGGTGGGGATCGAACCCACGACTTACTGTAGAGCTATTAACTGAGCTGAGAGGCTAATCAAACTTTGTATTGGATTACCTTGTTTTATAAAATGATTTTAAAAACCGAGTCTGGCCCAGATTCATTGCTCGTGACTGTAACATTGAGATGTAATACAATAAAGCGCCTTAATAACACCTAAGTAAGTTGACATGTTAAAAGGTCAAGAGTGAGCGTTACAAGATGTCGCTAATTACTTTGAGTTGAAAAGGTATTGTTTCGGCACGAGGCGTGGGCTGACATGTGAGATAATGTCGTAATTCTACATAAGAGAGAGCATTGGTGGTGTAGTGGTAGCTTGCCTGTCTTTTGATTCAAATATGACGAGTTCAGTTATTTTTTTTATATGTTTAATTTAGACACCTGTTTGGGAAAAATCTCTACATTTACTGTCGCCTTAGACAATCTAACCTAAGGACTTGCCTTATGCATCTATTCAGCCTAACAAATTTTTCTGCCATATTTTGAGGGGGACGAGGAAAGCACACACTGAAACGAAAGCGACACACATTCAAACGATAGTAACACACACAAAAATTATTTGTGTTGTTATGAACGCACACAAATACAAATCTTTAACACTAGTTCAAGTTTACTGTTTATACAGGTGACACACATTCAAAATACAGAGAACCACAACAGTGATGCCGTATCATCATTTTATTTTACCCTATGTTAAGTATGAAAGAATGTAAGGCTTCCGAAGTCAGTAAGATTTATTTATTAAATACTAGCTGCCTGTCCCGGCTTCGCACGGGTGGACATTTATTTTTTAAACACATAAATATAGCCTATGTTACTCAAGGTGAACCTACGTCCAGCAGTAATTGATGATGATGATGAAAGAACATTCTATAACGTTAAGGAGCACTATTTTCTAGAACATTTTGTCCAAATCTAGAATTCAGAACCGTTTGCATGGGTATATTTGAGTATTCTAGATAATTCTGGATTACTAACGTCTGGGTGGGAGCTTTCCGGATGCTAACCGACTTTAAATTTGATTATTCCAGATCATTCGAGAACCATAAATAACATTCTAGAGCATCTATGTGCATTCTGTTCTCGTCAAAGCCAAGAATTTTCAGAAAAATCCATAAGGTGATAGAATAGGATAGACATAGAGAAGTCCCTACGTGTTAGAAAAGGATAGACATAGATTTCGAAACTTTTGCCTCTTATAAATTAATAACACCTAAATATTGAATATAAACTATCCTATCTTTTAAGTCCGACCATATTTATAGGCAGTTGCAAAATTTTATCGAAATCCGAAAATCGAATATAAAAATTATAGGCCTATCTCGTTGCTACCTATTGTTTCTAAAGTTTTTGAAAAACTAATTAGAGATAGGTTAGTATCACATTTAAAAATTAACTCTATATGAACGACAGTTTGGCTACCAGGTGAATGTAGGTACGGTAGATGCTATCGACTATTTGGTGAACGATGTTGTTACAAATCTTAATAATAAATGAAAGTAGCAGGCTTGTTTTTAGATCTTTTTTCTGCTTTCGATACTATAAATCATAAATTACTGATTGCTAAGCTAGAACACTACGGTATCAGAGGTGACGCACTTAATCTGTTTAAGTATATACCTTACGAATATAAAACAATTCGTAGAGATAAGAAGCATTTTTGGTAAACAAGAAGTTGTTACAGAATCCGGGGCAGTTACCAATATTTTTTGGCATGTTCCTTAATGATCTTGATAGATATCAGGCCATTTAATTATATTATTATTTACGTATTTTTTGATATTAAAATAATAGACTGTCTACATTTTTTCAAAACTAGACTATTATTATTTAATTTATGATATGACTCATATTATGTTTGCTTATTATGTACTATTTTTCAGACACAAATGTTTAATTGTTAATGAATGAATATCACAGGCAGTCTAGTTCATTTCGTTCAATTGATCTGGTCTGGACAACACTAAAACTACAGCCAGCTCTCTAGGATGCCATGAGGGACAAATCCTTTATTGTATGTTACTCATTACTTGCACTAAGAACCTATTTTTACCCCAAATCTCAAAAACTACATCTTGATTAAGTTGGCAGCATTACTACTCAAAACTGACACTTTCATAGAGATTGATAAATTTTCTGAGCTTAAAATCAAAGATATCGATTTTTTTATTTGGCCTAATTAAACTTATCATTTTAGAACCAATATGGGGTCAACCTCAGAATAAGAGCCAATAAGCTGGAAACTCGTATACACCGTCTTAGAGGTGTTCTAAAAGTTCTTTCAAAAAAAACATGAAATTCTATGATGACTACGTTAGTTTTTCAAGGTAAAAGGTCACAAAAACTATCCATCTTATAAACGGTGGGATGAATAAATGTTTGGAACTAAATTTGTGTCAAATGCTATGCTTTTGGATGTCCGAATACGCAAATTGGCAAATTGTATCATCCGCGCTTGATGTGCGGGCTGGTTTTTCCACAAGGTATAAAGTTAAAAGTTTTTTAAGTTCCTAAATTGTTCAACAGCTACATTGTTAAATTAAACATGTAGGCTACGTAATGTTATGTATAAAATAACACGTTACAACTTCAACACAATCCATTGGCGCACGACTGGATTTGAACCCACAACCAATCAGAAAGCTAAGACAAATCTACTCGCTAGAACACCCGTGCTTTTATCGATATCGATAAAAAACTGTGTGTAAACATTTATCCACCTCTATCACCAGTCTCGCTACCGGAGGGCGGGGTTTTGATGTCTCGGGCCTGTCAGGTCTGGAATAATTCAAAGCCAAATCGACTTAATATCTAAATCTGTAAGGTCAAAAATTCATTTTTCATTACTCATACTCTGAAAGTAGGTCTGAAGTTGCCTGAGGGGCCTAATTGAAAGTAAAACTTTCAGCCCTAGGGAGAATCGCTTTCTACTGACAGCTGTCAAATTATAAAAAAAAACAAGTTCTATTTTATTCAACCATGTTCCAACTTTCTAAAGTCTTTCTAACTGCAAGGAGGTCGTTGAACCAAATTCCAACTTTTTATTCAGCAAGTAGGTTGGAAACCCATTACAACGGTAAGAAGTTTAAAAAGTCTAATTAGAGCGCAATGTAAAATTTAAATAACATAAAGATAGTATTAAATAAATAATATATCTTCTACATTACTTGATTAATATATAGCTTCAACTATTTATTTAAAATAACATAGATTTGAGCAAACAATTTAACATTTTTTAAATTATGAGAATGAAAATAATGGCTGAATAATGCTGGCGAACCGAAGCCGAAGGCCCGCCAGAGAAAAGAAAAAAAACCGCGAAGGCGGCAATTCAATCTTCATTTTCACTAATTTTTCTTTCATGTTTTTATTTTTACTTTCCTTGTATTCGTAATGAAAAGCACAGTGTTTACCTCGGGTGAAAGTCTTTTAAGTCCCTCAAGCTCCATTGGCGCCCTCGCTTACGCTCTGGCGCCAAACCCGTCTCGGGACTCAAAAAACGTGACTTTCAACACTCAGGTAACAATGTACTATTTGAAATGCCAACTATCTCGTGGGAAGTTCTAGGTAGTCTCGCTACAATTTTAAATTTTTGCTAGTGACTAAAATTGCTTGGCAATTATAGATTATTTCGCAATTATAGTCTATTTCATTTTGTGATAAGGTTGAAAATTAAATGCGGATAATTGACGGCAGGCAACTCGAGGCGATTCGATCTTTTTCGTATAATCGTATACTGTATCGATGTTCTAGAGCTAAACGCCGCGCCGCACAACAATTTTACATTATTTTAATAGAAAAAAGCATTAACTATGCAAAAAAATAATCACATATGAAATGTTACACCATCCTTTTACAAGCTTGATGTGTTGGACTTCCTTTTACACACTACAACTGCACATGTTGGCATTTTTAGAAGAGCTCCTTTCACCGCGATACCGATACTGACACTGATAAAGATCGATTACGAAGTGGTTTTTATAAACGTGCTAGATATGTCAGATTCATTAGTCTTGTACCTTTTGGCAGAGGGGAAGATCCATGCAAGGCGGGTCCTGATCTAGATTGTCTAAGACTGTCGCACACGTTCGTTTTTTTCGAACGGAACATTGATGCCAAACATTTAAATGTCCGAATACGGAAAACGAATTCGGAAATCGAATACGGAAAACGTGTGTGATTGATGAGCAAAATCGCACACGTTCGTCAAGAGTAACTTTGCTGATCTCTCCACTCAAGATTGTTTGAAAAAAGGCCCGGCCGACTTAAGGCCCGGCCGACAGCAATACAAGCATCGACATGGTCGGGCCATAAGTCTAAAGGCCTGTGCACGCTGGCGATAGCGATCAGTGAAACGCTGTCAGATTTAACAGCGATATTTGACAGCGTTTCATTGATCGCCATCGCCAGCGACCTAGGTGTGCGCTGGGCTTAAGGGGGGTTACTCCAAATTGACTGTCAAATAAATCCGTGAATTCCCCCCCAGGTTACAACACGTATACTTTCAACGACACCGCGCACACGGCCCGGGAACCGGACGAGATCCTGTCAGTCAGCTACGAGGACGGCAAGTGGTCCAAACCGTACTACGACTGCGGGGGAGGGAACATCTGGATGTTGACATACACTGTGCCGTTCTTCGGATACAATGGGAGCTACTTCTTCAAGTAAGTATCAAACAAGAATGGGGTCATGTTAGGCTAAAGTGAAAATGTAAAGTAGCATAATTTTATTTTCGTTGTCTGACGAATCTATTTTTTTTTGTAAATTATAACATACAAACTCACTGGGTTTTATAAAATGTTTGCCAAAAACCCCCTATTTTTTATCAAATCAAATCAAAATATTTATTTTATGCCACACAAGTAATTTAAAATAGCAGGGTGTCATGAAGCCTTAAAAGGAATGATTACTTGGTAGTTGAAAAAAATGATATAAGAAAAAATGTGTAGGTAGGTATGGTGTCGGTATTTACAGCGATAAAAGTTTGTATTTGTATTTATTTTGTTTATAAGCATATGGCCCACCGGACGTTTCATCGCCTATAACACATTTTAGATAGCATTTTAGTTAAAAAAAAAATACAGATTTATCAGGATTTTCTTAATTTTCTAGGGCCAATTTTTCCATCTATAAATAATCCATCGGGTAAAAATATATGCACCACGGCAGCGCATCAACACCACATCTGGTGTTTCAGGTGTCTATAGGCGACGGTGACTGCTCTCCATCAGGTGGCCCTTGTGCTCGTCTGATATGGTATAACAAAATCTGCCTTTTTAGACTGAGACATGTTTTCGACGAATAGCGCTACTTAGTTGTATGAAAAAATCAGCCGTTAGAATTGAAAAATAACTGCCAAGATGGGATCCAAGATATCGCGAGTGGTTCGATTTCACAAATAGATTTTATTCATGAACTCGTTACAATTTACAAGGTTATAAATCAAATAGAAAATAGGAAAAATACTCGCTGCTTGTAGGTATCTTTGAAAATTGCTTTTCATCTCTTTATAGGTATCCATGGGTTTTACTATGTCTCACACAATTTCAGATATAAATCTACCCATGGTTTTCGCAAGTTTGCAAGTTTGACTGGCCTTTCAGCTCAGTTGGTAAGCTCTGCCTTTTGCGCTGTAGGTCGTGGGTTCGATCCCTAGCGAGAACAAATATTTGTGTGGTAAACGCTGATAATATACAACAAGCTGATGGAACAAGCATATGACCCACCTGATTTTAAATGGTAACCATTGTCTTTACCAAAGCATTGCCTCGTAGGTCATGCACGTCAGGAACGTGCCCTACAATGCTCTTCCCTGCGTCCATCAACTTGAGGCACACAGATGTTATAAAGAAAATGTTTGTTTGATGATATGAAGAAAAGATCAATTTCTAAAGATATTGCTCCACGATAAAAAAAGCAGCCAAGTGCGAGTCGGACTCGCCCATGAAGGGTTCCGTAGCATCAATTAACATAATATAAAGGTTTTTGTAGTTCGTCGAAAGGTAAATTGCGGTTTACGATTTATGACGTATAAAAAAAAAACTACTGACTAGATCTCGTTCAAACCAAATATCGTTGAAAGTTTGCATAGTAATGTACAAAATATATGTATTTTGGATTTATCATTCTCTTATTTTAGAAGTTAGAGGGGGGGGACCAACTTTTTTCCACTTTGGAAGTGTCTCTCGCGCAAACTATTCAGTTTAGAAAAAAACGATATTTGAAACCTCAACATCATTTTTAAAGACCTATCCATAGATACCTTACACGTGTGGGTTCGATGAAAAAAAAATTTGAGGTTTACGATTTATGACGTATAAAAAAAAACTACTGACTAGATCTTGTTCAAACCAAATATCGTTGAAAGTTTGCATAGTAATGTACAACATATATTTTTTTTGGATTTATCATTCTCTTATTTTAGAAGTTAGAGGGGGGGGACCAACTTTTTTCCACTTTGGAAGTGTCTCTCGCGCAAACTGTTCAGTTTAGAAAAAAACGATATTAGAAACCTCAACATCATTTTTAAAGACCTATCCATAGATACCCCACACGTATGGGTTCGATGAAAAAAAAATTTTTGAGTTTCAGTTTCAAGTACGGGGACCCCCAAAATTTATAGTTTTTTTTCTATTTTTATGTAAAAACCTTAATGCGGTTTACAGAATACATCTACTCACCAAGTTTCATCAGTCTAGCTTTTATGGTTTCGGAGAAAAATGGCTGTGACACGGTCGGACAGACAGACAGACAGACAGACAGACATGACGAATCTATAAGGGTTCCGTTTTTGCCATTTGGCTACGGAACCCTAAAAAGCTTGTAAAATGACTGATTACCATGATCGATCAAACCTTCTTTTTGTTATGATTTGGAAAAAAATAAGATGAATATGATTGTAAATATTGTTATTTCTATCGTTAAGAAAAGCCAACATTTTCGTGTTATCCATCATGCTGACAAATTATTACGAATTGTTTTAAATCCCAACACGGCAATTATCCGAGCGATCGCTTCAATCTGTGGTAACGTCATCTGGGACTTGTACCATAATACTGGTGACTGAATATAAAAGCCATTAGATAACATTTTATAAGGAAAAAGCGAGAAACCTTTTGACGTGACAACATCTTATAATTCAATGGAACCGGCTGCACGCACGAAAAAACATGACTCATGCGGCGTTATCTCGCTCTGAGGCGTTCCATTTAAGGCTTGAAGTGTAAGCGAGAGCGCGGAACGAGCGACAAAGAGGCACGCACGGCCTCCGCGTTCGGCAGCGTTCGACATCTGTCTCTCTCCTACTTGAGTGAGCGATGCGTCCGCGTGGATAGCTGTATGACGTTGTCACGTTCAACTATCAGTAAACCGACTTTACAGACAACCGATTTTTTTTTTATCTAAACTCAGCACAACAAAGTCAATAGCTTATAGTTACATGAAGTGAGCACGAAGACGAGTAATTGACTACTAACTAACGGTGGTTTTCTGTAAAAGCTAGAGATTCTAAATAATATTACTGGCACGTGAGTCTGAAGTTGACTAAAGTTGATGGGCGCAAGGCAGCGCATCGTAGGGCACGTTCTTGACGTGTGTGATCTACGAGGCAATGCTTTGTTATAGGCTATGGTTACCACTTAACATCAGGTGGAGCATTTGCTAGTTCGATCAACTAAATGTATAAAATAACCTTTATTTAAGTGAGAGGGGGTAGGTTTGCTACCGTACAGTCACTTGCAATAAAATAGGTTAATCAATTTCAAAAACCAGTTTGTTTATATTCCACCATTAAGAGTTCACACATCATGACGTGATTCACGTGTTAATATTTTTATTAACACGTGAATAAACGTTTTATATTTTTGGGGTGTAGTAGAGTGTTCCGTATTATTAACCTCTACAACTCTTCTCTATTGGCTCCAAGAAGCTGTAGACACAGCGGCCACACCCTGGTAAACCACGAAAGTGGGCTAAACCTAGAGAAGGGGGCTACATCTATTAACATCTGTAGAGTAGCTTTTGGATGATCCCCATACAGAACGAAAGCCTGCATTGGCAAGCTATGGCAATGCAGTAGGGTAACGTGACACACCTCAAGGGCGCTTGTCAGGATCTATTTAATGGCTAGCGGTCTGTCACTGCATCCCCGTCATCTCCGGTCGTACCGGGAAACCGGTCCATCGGGTGCCGGTGACACGGGACAAGAGAGTGGGCATGCACCAGCGCAACCGTCTGTCCACTTAAAACAAATTCACGCGCAGATGAACTTTGCTACACACATGGATTCTGAGTTTAAAAGCCCTATGGCGATGGAAAGATGGTGGTGAGAACACGGACCACGGTGTATTCGTTTCTTAGCTGTCGATCTGCACATAGGCGGTCAGACGAGAGTGGTCGCTCCTGAAATCACCGAGACGAGAGGACGGGTTCGGCAGCACGTCTGGTGACAAAGCAGCCCTATTTAGGAGTGCTCTGCTTTCCTCTGCATAGGGGAGGGGCCTAGAAAAGGTGGCCTAAACATAGTTCGTCTCACCCCAACCTTGATGGCAAACCGCGGTCATCGGGAACCGACTTAACCGCGGTCGAAAGAAATGGAAAAATAGTAATTTGAAAACCTTTAAAATAGTAACTTGGAATGTAAGAACACTTCTGGACAATCCCACTAACCTTTGTCCAGAAAGAAAGACCGCACTTATTGCGCGAGAACTAAGAAAATATGAAGTCGACATAGCCGCCCTGAGTGAGACACATCTCTGTGATAGCGGAGAGCTATGCGAAAGTGGTGGTGGCTACACATTTTACTGGATGGGTAAACCTTCAGGTGAGAGGGCAAGCAGCGGTGTTGGGTTCGCTATAAGAACTGCGATTGCCAAAACCCTTACGGAACTACCTAAAGGCATCAATGATCGTATTATGACTTTGAGATATACAACTGCCCCAAAGAAACATATTTGCCTAGTAAGTGTCTATGCCCCCACTATGACATATCCCGACGAGGACAAGTTCAAGTTCTATGACGACCTAGGAAGAGTATTACGCACTGTGCCAAGAACTGATAAAGTCGTCTTACTCGGGGACTTTAATGCCCGTGTAGGCACAGAATATAGTGTTTGGAGGGATGTTCTTGGTCGTCATGGAGTAGGAAATTGTAATTCGAACGGGATGCTGCTGTTGACCTTTTGTGCTGAATTCAATCTGAGCATCACGAATACCTTCTTTCGTTTAGCTGATAAGTACAAAACCTCATGGATGCACCCACGATCCAAACACTGGCATCTAATAGACTACGTGATTGTGCGCCAAACTGACTTAAAAGAGGTCCTTATAACAAGATCAATGCGAGGCGCGCATGGCTGGACCGATCACCGTATGATCAGGACTAAAATCCAGCTTCATTACAAGCCCTCACGTAGAGCTAACCACAAAAATCCATCCAAATTGGCATTCGGAAGACTGACAAATAATAATGAACTTCAGCTTACGTTAGATGCAGAATTTGGCACACATTCGATAGACGCAGCTTCAGAAATTGATAATCATTGGCGGTCTTATGCTCAGTCTCTTTACAATGCTGCTGAAAAGGTGATTGGAAAGCCAGATAAAAGGAACCAAGACTGGTTCGATGACACTGAAGGCGATGTGATGAAACTTGTCAGTGAATTGAGACTAGCGAGAAAAGGACCTGCAAATGACTTGCGGAAAGAACTACAACGCGAGCTTAAATCAAAAGTAAGAGATTTAAAAAACCAGTGGTGGAAAAATAAGGCACTTGAACTGCAACACCTTGCTGATACTAAGCAAAGCTCAAAGTTCTATGAGGGTCTCAAGTCCGTGTTTGGGCCCAGGTGTAAAAAAACATCAGCCATCCTATCGAGTGATAAAAATAAACACCTAACGGATCGTTCGGAAATACTAGGTAGATGGGCTGAGCACTTCAATGAAGTCCTAAACCCTGGCGCACAAAACGTCGACCTTTCTCATATCGAGGATCTTGATACTCTACCTCCCTCATCAGAACTAGATATTCCACCATCGTTTGAAGAATTTCACCAAGCTGTTTGTCGACTAAAGAATAGTAAATCCCCTGGTGCAGATGGACTTGCGTCTGAGGTTTACAAGTATGGAGGTCCAAACATTAGAAGCCGCCTCTATGAGCTCATCTTGAAAATATGGGAGTCCAGCATAGTGCCACAAGACTGGAAGAACGCGTCTATCTGCAAATTGTACAAAGGGAAGGGTAGTGTATCTGATTGTGGCTCTTACAGAGGCATTGCTCTCCTAAGTACAGCTGGAAAAGTCTTGGCGCATATTTTAAACCGCCGTTTAACCACTCTAGCTGAACGTATTCTTCCTGAGAGTCAGTGTGGCTTCAGGCCGTGCAGGGGGACGGTCGATGCCATTTTCGTTGTCAAGCAACTACAAGAAAAGTTCCTCGAGCAACAACGCCCACTTTACATGTGTTTTGTTGATCTTGAGAAGGCATTCGACCGGGTACCGAGGGATGCACTCTGGATCGTCCTTAAGAAGGTGGGTTGTTCAGAAAAGTTTGTTAGCCTCATCCGGAACTTTCATGAAGGAATGATGGCCAGGATCCAACACGAAGACGACTATACTGAACAATTCCCTGTCACCAGCGGTGTCAAACAGGGATGCGTAATGGCTCCAACGCTGTTTGCCATTTATTTTGCCGCTGTCATGAATGACTCATACAGAACCTGCGGTGAGCAAATAGCCCTTAACATAAGAACAAATAAAAGCGTTTTCGACATCTCACGCTTCAGGGCTAAGAGCAAGGTGCGGGAAGTCTCTGTCATGGACATTCTCTATGCTGATGACGTATGTTTAATGGCCGATAATACTCAAAGTCTGCAAAGGTATATAAACAGCTTAGACGAATCGTGCCGAAGGTTTGGCTTGGTAATAAGCGTTTCTAAAACCCAGATACTGAGACAGCCAGCTCGGGGTAAAATTTCAGACCCCACAACTATGACTCTGAGTGGAAAATCCCTCGAAGAGGTATCAACGTTTCGCTACTTGGGATGCTTCCTACGCGATGACAACCGCCTTACAACTGAAATTTCGTCACGAATAGCGAGAGCGGCTGCATCTTTTGGGAAGTTAAGCAAAAGAGTATGGGACTCACATGACCTGCATCTCCACACTAAGATCGCCGTCTATAAGGCAATAGTTCTGCCTATCATGTTGTACGCCACTGAGACCTGGTGCCTCTACAAAGGCGATATAAAGCGGCTTGACGTTTTTCACCTGAAATGTCTTAGATCTATTCTACGGGCTAAGTGGCAAGATCACGTCCCTAACTCTGAAATTCTTCGTCGAACTGAAATGACTGGCATTGAGTCTCTGCTAATCAGGGGCCAACTAAGGTGGTGTGGACACCTTGTGCGTATGAAGGACTCGAGGCTACCAAGATCGGCATTCTACTCAGAGCTGGTTCAGGGTAAGCGTAAAGCTGGCGGCCAGTTCCTGCGCTACAAGGATGTCTTAAAACGCCACTTATCATCTTGTGACATACCCTGTAACAGCTGGGAAGAGCTCGCACAACGACGGCCAGAATGGCGCAGCACCGTCCACAAGTCGACTGCTCAGTTTGAGGTCACTCGACTAGAAAACCTTGACGGCAAGCGTCATTATCGAAAAATAAAACCGAAAATTAATTATAATTACACATATAACTCTTCTGTAGGCCTAAGATGACCGACGTGACATATGTCTTCGCGAGAAGAGAAAATTTTGTCGACATCGATTCGTTTGTCGATTACGGTAAGATGAGCATCACGAGAGAGACAGCTGTCGTCGACGACTCGCCTATGTCGTGAAGACAAACCAGTGATCATTTCTTCCATATTCTACCATAATCTACCATTGTATTTTTATTTTTTAATGGTTTCGTTCATTCAATTTGATACCTGTGACTGAAAAAAAAACCCCGCCAAAACTAAAATAAAATAAAAGGGAAGCAAACGGAATGAAAATGTAAGTAAATACCTATGGTTCCCCTATTTATTGTTAAAAACCGATAGCACTAGCAAAATAGATTCATTGTATTCTCAAAATCGGTACATACCTATGCTGCTAGCTATACTTGTTTGTATTAATATTTCAGGGTTAGAAGTAACAGAATCCAAATAGAGTTTCTTTGCCGGTATAATATGTCCGAGCACTATGAATTTGCGGCAGGTGATTAAAGCTCACTGCAAAGTGTCCAACAAATAACAGCGGGGTGGAACCGCCTCAAGACCGACGAGTTGAGCCTAGGTAGGACGGTGGACAGTGGAAAATTGTACGTTTTGATAGCAACCATACCTGTTTTGACCTGTTGCTATTTATCAATGAGGATTTTTAAAATAGGTTTAAACAATTATATATCGAGGGTGCAGTGTTAAAACCCTCGATATGTAAGTATTAGTTACTTTAATATACTCCGTAGTACATAACTACAAAGTTTTGTTTTCAGTGTCCATTGAGCCGTATCTAACTAAACTAACTCATAGAACTACATAATGTATTTATGTGCGCAGACTAAGCAGTTTGCACTAAAGGAATGATTGCAGGATGCAGGATAGAGAATACAGAAATACCTTAATGAGCATGTCCGTATATTAATGTATTTGTTTCTTTTCAGATTCCACGGGCCATCCACAAACCAAACATTCCACCTTACATAGGTATTTGCATAACTTGTAAATAATATACCTATTTTAATTTATGACAAATAAATTTATTTACACACAGAAAAATGTCTTTTTACCTAAATAATGTTGAACTAATGAAGAGGGCTTTCTTTGTAGGTGCTTATGGTTGATAAGGTATAAATATTTTTAAGGCTTTTGTAATATTCTATTCATTAACATAACGTAGAAGTTCTGCGCGTCTTTGGCCTTGCCGAAGCAGACCCGCAGGTGATGGGTCCTCTGCAGCCAAATCTCCGTTGATAACTTCTTCGTTTTCGACTCGTGCATCTTCGTCCAATGTCACCCTGTTATTAAAATATTTGTACTAAAGTATTAGATAGGTAGGTAACTATACTCAGTTTTTACTTTGCATAAATTCGTAGTGTAGTAGTTCGTAGTTGGTAAACTGAGATCCAATGACACGTCTTCACTATTGAAACATTGAGTGAATCGGGTAAATGTATGAGAAGTGTTGACTCACACTAACCTAATTTGTTATTATTAATTTTAGACCTTTACAATAACATTTTAAGCAGGATAACACATAGAAATCTATGGGTAGTTAACTTCAAATGAACTAGGTACTCACCTTCGAATGCACCGCCCGCAGCAAGATAGGCCCGTACTAGTTTTAGGCTCTAAATCGGGTTTTAGACGTTTGATGAGGTAGAATTCCCAGGGTTTTGATAATCTCCAGAGGCACTGAAACTCTACCTGAACAACGTCAAAAGGATCACATACCACATACGTCTCTGATTATTTTCCGTTGCATCTTTCTGTTTTGCTTATCGGCGTACATCGCAATAAGATGATTATAGTAAGTTATAGCCATCCTTTGAAAAGTTAGTAAAACAAAATCTTAAAGACAAGCGGAAGACTTATCTCGTTTTCAAAAACTGTCGACGAGAAAATTTCCCGCGCAGAAACGTCAAAAGACGAGAAAATATGGCGGTCATCTTACCATTTGACGACAAAATTCAAAAATCAAAATTCGAATTCCGAGTAAGTCTTCATTTGACAGATGATGACGACATATTTAGGCGGTCATCTTAGCTCGTGTAGAGATATAGACATATCTCTACTTTTGACGAGATAAATCGACTCTCGTGGCGGTCATCTTAGGCCTACTGGCCAGCTATATTGTCTATCTTGTGATAAGACTTTTAAGACCAAGTTCGGTTTTGCGAGTCATATTCGCTCACATATGAAAAATAATCCAGGTTCGCAGTAAGGTTCGCCATCGACGGATACGTCGCGGAGGACATCATCATCATCAATATTTTTATTAATAATAAAAAAAGACATCAACGAATAGAGAAGTAACTTCAGCTAACCCGCGACAATTAATATAATCCAATTATCTGGTGCGCACAAATCAGAATTATTCACTGGAATAAATGGTGAATAATCCCATTATTAAAGTCCGGGGCGTGCCCGACTATCCGCCATTTGCATAATCTTAGCCAGACGGACCGGAAGGTTCATAGCTTGCAAATATTTAGATTTGGATATAGTTTACTTAGTTTAGTTCATCTTCTATATCTACACTAGTCTCTACTAATATTATAAAGAAGAAAGATTTGTATTTTTTATGAAATGAATAAACTCGAGCCCTCATAGAAGTTGTTGAGAACAGAAGAGGAAAGATGATTGGCCATCTTGTACATGACAGCTTTATCAGAAATATCATCGAAGGAAAGGTAGAAGGAAAGAGAGGAAGAGGATGACCAAGGATAAGCTACATGAGCCAAATAAAAGCAAAGATCGCTGTCATGTCATATAAGGAGGTCAAGGAGGTTGCCCTCAAAAGAAATACCTGGAGAAAAATGCATACATTACGCCGACAAGAGAATTGCTCTTAAATAAGAAGAAGAATAAACTCAAGAACGACTGTGCCGATTTCAAAAACTCTTTAATTATTAGAAAGCTACATTCACCCTGAGTAACATAGGCTATATTTATGTGTTTAAAAAATAAATGTCCACCCGTGCGAAGCCGGGACAGGTCGCAATGTATTCTGTTTGTTCATTTTCATAAAATCACTGATATATTTTAAGCATAAATTATACTCGTAGGATGTACAATAAAAGCCTTCTTAAAGAAAACTTTTTGTACATTTTTTCGAGGCTATCATAACCATCAAAAGTTTCAGAATTGTGAAGAAGTTCACTGTGCATAACCCATACATTTCCTGAAACAAAGATTTTTTTATATTATATTTCTTTGGTATGTTTTTGTTAAAATTGTGGTGTCTTTTTTTTTCTTTTTGACGTGACAACGTGTTATAATTCGATGGAGCCGGCTGCACGCACGTAAAAACATCATTCATGCGACGTTACTTAGCTCTGAGGCGTTCCATTTAACGTTGTCACGTTTAACTATAGTAAACCGACTTTACAGACATCCGATTTTCTTTTCTTAATATTATGTATTGTGTTTGCTTATGTACTTGTTTATTATTGACCCTCCACCGACGTCTCGCGATCTTGACAACGGCATATTTTCATTGAGTGGGGTCGTCTGAAGCCTTCTTCCAGTTCGTGGTCGCCATTCTAGAAACTTCGTTCTCCAGTGATGATTGGATCTAAGAGATATTAGTGCCCCTTTCTAGGTACTTCAGAGCACTGGTGGTTGGTAGAGGAGCCCTCCGATCCTAAGATCATGGGTTCAAGTCAAGTCGTGTATACCAATGAGTTTTTACGTTCAAAAATGTATGTTCACTAAGACTGTTCTCTCAACGGGAACCTAAAAATTACAAAAAACATGGGAAAGAAGCCTCTTTGAGGCGCATTTAAATCAATCCTTTCACCACTCTAGTTCTAAAGCATCAGTAACTTTAAGATGAAGACTAGGTACATATTCGTTTTGAGAGCTACGTTTGCCCATTTAATCAAACTTCCTACAAGGCACTTCTGAAGTAGGCTACAGAAATAATCCCACAAACAATATCGCGGTATCGCACTAGTCTCGCTCGCACAAACAGTTCGCCAACACCAGTATTACCACATTGTCATCGTGACTCGGTCTCAATTTTCAGTTTGACCCCAAATTTCTTGATCCAATTAAAGCATAACTTTCAAATATTGCCAACTAGCTGCTGAAACTGAAATAATATTATCTAAACCTTAGCACCAATCAAAGCGTTTTATTAATATTATGCATATTTATATAATATCAAAATCAAAAAATTTCAAAATTTTATTTATTTGGATCATTTTACAAAGAGTACAGAAAACAGATTGAAAAACGATGAAGTTCGCAGGAGTTAAAAACTGTGTCGCGAAAATCAACGCCCTCCTCCGCAATACTTAAGTTTCAAAGTTCCAAATGCTTAGCAGATAAATAGGTACTAAATATGTAGCTTAGTGATAACAAAAATAAAAATAAAGTTAGCAAACTTAATAAAGAAGTAAGTACACAAGGATACAGTTCAAGTTATGTAAAAACAAAGAAATATAACGCTTACTACGAGGACATAAGAGTGAGTATTTTTAATTCAGATGTGTATCTTGTGCACAAAGAAAAATTTATTCAGAATGTAGGTAAATAATTAAGAGTAGGTGTAGAAGTGAAGTGGTGTTTGTGAAATGAGTATGTGTGTGTAATGTTGAAGGGTGTGTGTTTTGAGAGCACTTCCGGAAACACAAGTCTCATTAAGAGGCAGGGTTTACAGGGGAACTCTCAATAGTGTATGTTCGTGAAGGTGGTGAGTAAGTGTGAGAGCAAATTCAGCAAAGGACCCAGTCTCTTAAGAGTCTGGTTATTGCGAGATTTGCTCAAGTGCGGTGAGTGTGTGGTTGAGTGTATAGTTGGGTGTGTAGTTCAGTGTGTAGTTGAGTGTGTAGTTGAGTGTAGTTGTGATTGTTATTCAGCGGACGTAAGAAGACATTCAGTGTCGTCATAAGATAATGATAAGAGCCATTCCAGACATTTTAATTTGCATTGGTAAAGGGGTAGTGGGAAAATATTTAGTTGAAGATTAATTTTATTGTATAAGGAAGGACTACAAAAATGAAAATGCCTTCCTGCAGTCACCGTACGGCGACGTTCTATCTCACAGATCTTCCTAGATCTACGTTTGGAGTCAAAAGAACTCGAGTTAAAAACCAATTGGGAGTGCTTGCGAAGAATGGTGTGAAGGATGAATAGTTTTCGCACTGAGAGAACTTGAAACAGTGAGTAAAGATCTAAAGTAGGGAAAAGAATAGGCTTTCTGGCTAATACCTTCAACACAGCTCTCTGGGCTCTTTCGAGCCTTATCATTTTAGTTTTAACTGCACATCCCCAAGATGGAATACAATAAGAGAGTATGGATTGAGCTAATGCAAAATAAACTGTCTTCAAACTGCTGAAGTCCAGAACGGACCTTAAATTCTTAAACACGTATATCAGTCTTCTGACTCGGGCAATGGCCGACTCTAGTTGGGGTTCCCAAGACATTGTACTGTCAATAATGACTCCGAGGTATTTAAGTGAACATGTACGATCAATTAACGCACAGTCACAAATTAATGGAACAGATGCAGTAGGGCAAACGTGCGCGCGGATTGAAAAAGAGGGGGCAGGTTGCGAAGATTGAGAGAATGAAAATGGGATAAATTTAGTTTTTGCAACATTTAGTGTGAGTAAGTTAGTACGTAGCCAGGACATTACTACTCTCAGAGTGTTTTCAGCAAGGTGGTTTACTTCTTGCCAGCTCCGCCCATGCACAAGGAGAGCTGTGTCGTCAGCATACGTGATAATTTTGCAATTAGGTAGGGACAAATTACACAGGTCATTTATATATACCAAAAAGAGCGTGGGTCCCAAGACACTGCCTTGGGGTACACCAAAAGTAACAGTTTCTTCCCTACTCCGCAGATTGTCAATCCGCACGTACTGTTTACGGTTTGACAGATAATCTGTAAAAATATCCAGAGCGACGCCTCTTATGCCGATTGCTTCAAGTTTTTTAAGTAAGATGGGAACAGAGACAGTGTCAAAAGCCTTAGACAGGTCAAGAAAAATGCCTACCGTTTTCCTTTTCATGTCCAAATTCTTTATAACTGTGTCTGAGAGCAGGAGGACGGCGTCTTCGGTAGACTTACCACGCCTAAAACCAAACTGATGGGGAGACAGAACATGGTTTTCATTTAGATAGCTACTTAGTCTGAAATTCAGAACTTTTTCAAAGATCTTGGAAAATACAGTCAATACGGAAATTGGCCTATAATTTGTGACCATATCTCTGTTCCCACTCTTAAAGATGGGATGGACAACAGCTGTCTTGAAGGCAGTCGGGAAGACACCGGAAGAGAGGGCAGTATTAAAAAGATAAACAAGTAAAGGAATGAGGTTGTGCCTAGCGGATTTGATAATTCTGGTAGAAATACCATCCCACCCCACAGCGCATTTGTCCTTGAGGTTGACGATGATATTGTCTATTTCGGTGTAGTCAACGTCAAACAGGACCATGGAACTTAAAAAAGGATTAGAATAGGGTGAAAATGGCAAAGAAGATTTACTAGGACTGGCTATAGGATGTGAAAGATAGGTTGATGTTGATGTCAATGTCTGAGACTGAATGTCTAACGCGAGGTTCTTCCCGATATTGGAAAAGAATTTGTTAACTTCGTCAACCGAAGATGGGGCGTCATCACAAAGTTTAAGTAGAGGAGAGGAGTCTGATTTTTTCTTATTTAAATTAGCAATTTGTTTTATTATATTCCATGTAGCTTTCGGGTTCTTTTTTGCTTTTAAAATTTCACTTTTTTCGTATTCATTTTTTAATTTTTTTAAAAGATTGTTACAGTAGTTGTGATACCTATAGTAAATTGTTTTATGCATCTCAATATTCGGATTCTGCTTAAAGTTACGGTAAAGCTTGTCTTTCTGGCGAATACATTTGAGCAAACCTGGAGTGATCCAGGGCTTGATTATTCTCTTACGACTAGGCACGGCTTTGCTGGTGGTGTGTTCAGTAATAATATTTGATATGTGGCTAACGAATGTATCAGCTATTGTGTTTGGATCATTTAGATGCATTAAAGTAGAAAAATCACTAATTTGTATGTCATGAAGAACAGCCGGAATATCAATACGTTTAGAAAAGTAACACGAATTGTCCGTGCTAGCTATTGAGTCGCAACAAAGGAGGGTAGGTGCATGATCCGTTATATTTGTGTCGTAAACAAGAGTCATAGCTTGATGTGGTGTACGAAGAATTACATGATCGAGGCAATTACCGAGTCTTGTAGGGTAGCAGTGAGCGGGGAGCATACCGTGAGAAGCAACCAGAGTGAGATATTCATCAACAGAGGGTAAGGGAGTTCCAGGAATAATGTTGATATTAATATCTCCAACTATAGCGGCAGTTTTGTAGCTTTTTATAGAATTGAGGGTCACGTCAAGACAGTGTAAAAACGGAGTAACATCATCATAGGATGGAGATCTATAGAGTGCTATAATAGAGAGTTGTGAAGGGAACTTTATAATTATACAGCTTGCATCAGAAAAACTCGGTAATTCGACTGTAAACTTTAGATTACATCTAATAAGAGCAACAACACCATCGTTTTGATTTTTGTAGTCTGTGTGAAAGCAATCATAACCAGGCAATGATGGAATGACAGGACACTTGCTTAACCAACATTCTGTTAAAACTATCACGTCAATGCAGATATTAATTCTTTGTAGTAGAACAAGAAGGTGGTCAAAGTTTTTATTTATGCTTCGGATGTTCACGTTAAAAATTTTTAAGCCATGGTTATTGTGCTTAATGTGTTTGCTTGTATCATCTGGGGAACATATATGTGATTCGGAAACTGATAACTGTTCAATATCGTAATTTATTAGATCGATATCACACATACTTGTTGTTAAAAGTTAACAAGAGTTCAGAAACGCAGGTACTTGGAAGAAATATAAATACATGGAATAGGTATTGTTGAAAAAATGGTGATTCAATAGATGTATAGGTTACCAGAAAAATTGGTT
This sequence comes from Thera obeliscata, assembly GCA_947578465.1. NCBI lineage: Eukaryota > Metazoa > Arthropoda > Insecta > Lepidoptera > Geometridae > Thera > Thera obeliscata. The sequence goes on from OX387916.1 coordinate 1,178,978, forward strand.
GTGAGTAAAAGAGGAGTGTGTTTGTGAGTGTGAGTGGGTGTGTGTAAGTGTGGTGTTCACGTAGTGGAGTTATATTGTACATACATTTCAAATCTACGTCAAGTCTAAGAATAGGTAACAAAAATAAACAAAAAGAAGTCACTTGGACGGTCTTAAAGAGTTTTAAACTAATACTAACAGTGCCATACTTGGAAAGCGAGAGCTCAGAGTCTAATAGTCACTTGTGATTTTTTATGTTGTCCAGGTCAGCTTCATTCACAACTCTAACAAGAGGCCCGTTTTCTCTCTTGCGCAAAAATATCTTTCCGTGGGAGACCCAGCAAAACATGTAGTCATTGCCCTTTGCAAACTCTCTGGCAAGGTAAAATAACCTTTTCATTTTCGAAGAGAGATTTTCTGAGATGAATATTGGCTTAGGTGTGCCGCTCAGGTGAAGATGTTCGGTGGTTAGTCTTGAAGAACCTTTATTATATTGTCGGAACATAGCAATAACTTTTTCTTTTAAGAGGGTGCTAGTTAAGTCGACTATAATTGTCCTCTGAGCAGAGTTATTGTTTTTAATGCGGAATATATCCTTAACCTCGCTGCGCTGTATGGGTACATTCAGTACCTTTGTTGTAGTTATGAAAGTCTCTAAAAGAGTGGTTTTGTTTTCCACAGAGGGTGAAGGGATGTTACGAATTTCTAGACAGGTGGCTCGAGATTGACGCTCAAATGCGTCTAATCTATCCTCTAGCGATTTTATGTACTGAGAGTCAGCTTTTCGCCCCGCTTCTAGTTGGTCGACTCTTTTTTTATCAATATACAGGGTGTTTTTTTCAGAAGGGTGTTGGCCAAGTCCGAAATCATGAGAGTTAGAGAAAAGTCGTGAAAGGAGTCATGCCCTCGATTTATAAGAAAACAATAACTGCTTTTGTATTTTTTGCAAAAATCTTTTACTTTATCAATAAAAGTTTGAATAGGAGGTGAATTTTCTTCTGTGTAAAAATATAAAATACCTAGTGTAAATTTGCTATTACCATTAATTTTTAGTTTTAGATTTATTTGTAAAGATTGATCCTTATCGGCAACAGAATCCATTGATTCAATAATACAGGGTGTATTTTTATTTCAAAAATCATTCGGATCAGCTATTAAAATCATATGCAGTTAATGTTTTCTTATAAATGGAGGGCATGACTCCTTTCACGGTTTTTTCCTAACTCTCATGGTTTCGGACTTGGCCATCACCACTCTTCTCAAAAAATCATCCTGTATATTATAGCTACGTGGTGACGGGCTTAATTTAGTGCATTTATTGTTTGCTTATTATTATGTAAAAAAATATAATGTATGGGAATATATAAAAAAGGCTTTAGCATCTATGGTAGATGATTTATTCCATTTCAGGGGTAGTTTCACCTTACTTTTAGGTTTTCTTTTTAGATTAATAAATTATTATTGAAAAAATAGTTACCAATACTTAGTTATCAAACAAATCAGTTTTGAACTCGTGCTGAGGAAACTTTGCTGAAATAGAGCTTCCAATTAAACATAGAATTCAGTCAGAAATGTTTATCCTGGCTAGACTATTGAAACCTGTTATATTAATTAAAACTATTGCTTTTCAAAAGTTGGTGACCGTTATTTGAAGGCTAAACTTAGACACATAAATAAACACCTGCATGTTAGAAAAAATCTATTTCCAAGTTATGACCTTAATTTAATTAATGTTATTTAATGACTTACTTAATTAATAAAATAAAATAAATAAAATGAGCCTTTACTTTATATTTCTACCACTTCCACTAATTTTATAATAGTACATGCTTATATTTTTAACACTTCTTAATTTTACTTCTTATATAAATAGGTTTATTTTTCTTGCTTATTTACTTAATACTATACTTATATTTCTAATTTAAGTACCTTAATTCCATGACATTCATGGACAAACGGTCGCTGCACTACCATTTGGCCGTTCGCTAAGTAATTGTGTTTTGATTGATAATGCCTCATAATTGCCTATTCGTTATTTCAGCTTCTCCTCTCAATGTTGATTCTAACTATAACTATGTAGTATTTAGCTTGAACTATCCAGCTTAACTAACCATATTGGCTTAGTGCGTGGCTAATGATAATATTATTGTAATTAGTCCGTAAAACTAGCATCGTGCCTACATTACGGCCGTCAGAAATAACGGTAGACGCTTTTTAGGAAACAAAACTTCAGTCTTAGTTTCATTGATATCGCAAATGTTTATTTTGAAAGTTAGTTTGAATGTATAATGGCGTCTAAGAATTTTGTCGAACATGGCGAGGTCAGAGTTGCCGGTTCGATTTCCACTTCGAATCTTCAAATGCACGATTTAAGACTAGGTTCATTCATTCATAGTGACCTTTCAGAGACAAAATAAATAATTACCTAGGGCACTGCGTGACCGTGCCCTAGCTGTTCCCACGAGGGCTTATTTCTTTCATAAAACTCAATTTTGAACCCACGTTTGGAAACCGAGGTTGCTTACGCCGCCCTCTGCTCTCAGGAGTATCACAACTAAATTTACGTGACGTAATTTCAGGCCACTGTGCACCAATACGATATCATTGGGTTACTGTTTCTTTATCGATTAGAGTACAAATATTTTTTCTCACGACACGTAAAAGTAGGTATGTGGTTACGACTACATAACTGTGAGTACGGTGTTTATTGTTTAATTACTGCCGCTCGCGGCTGAATTTGCGTGGGGATGATAATTAAGTACTTACTAACTTAAATATTTAAAGTACTCGTTAATTTTCGGAATGAAAAGTAGCTTAGATAATTCAGACCAGGAAATACTGCCTATTTCTGCCGTTCAAAACACAGCGATGCTGCATCGCTGTGTTTTGAATTGAAGGGTTTGGATGCCGGTAAAATGCACGTGAGGTTAAACACCATTTTACACAATTTTGTATTTAATAAACTTGCATTTTTACCTTCCACAAATTAATCAAGGTTTGCCGTGGCTAATTTAATATTTAAAAAAATCGGTTGTCTGTAAAGTCGGTTTACTGACGATAGTTGAACGTGATAACGTCATAAGAAAATACTCGCGGACTCGCGGACTCGGACTCGGACTCGGACTCGGACTCGGACTCGGACTCGGACTCGGACTCGGACTCGGACTCGGACTCGGACTCGGACTCGGACTCGGACTCGGACTCGGACTCGGACTCGGACTCGGACTCGGACTCGGACTCGGACTCGGACTCGGACTCGGACTCGGACTCGGACTCGGACTCGGACTCGGACTCGGACTCGGACTCGGACTCGGACTCGGACTCGGACTCGGACTCGGACTCGGACTCGGACTCGGACTCGGACTCGGACTCGGACTCGGACTCGGACTCGGACTCGGACTCGGACTCGGACTCGGACTCGGACTCGGACTCGGACTCGAACTCTCGGAACCGGACCCGGAACCCGACCGAACCCTTACCCTTACCCTCATTTACCCTTACCCATTACCCGACCCGGGCTCGGGCTCAGGTAAATGGAACGACGAAACGACGTAACGACGCTTGAGTCATGTTTTTTCGTGCGTGCAGCCGGCTCCATCGATTTATAAATAAGACGTTATCACGTCAAAAAAGTAAACATTTATAAATTAAAGGTCAATTTTAAGTAGAAAATATACAAACCCAGTTAACCTTCGTTAAGTATTTGTGAACTTGGAGCTGAAGTACTTATAAGTTCTGAATATAATGATATCCTGAGGGAAACGATGAGCTTCCTGTAATTGCCTAACTTATTTAGGGAAGTCATAGTTAAGTTTATTAATAAGAGGACGAACTATGCCGCAGGGAGACCACTTACTCGTAATAAAATCATGATTTTGAAACGAGTAGAAAAGTTCTAGTTTGACAAAATGTGCCCAGTGCACGAAAAGGGCATCTTTGGGGCACTTAAAATCCTTTGGACACACTGGATCGACTGATTCGACGCTAGTGACACGACACAAAGACAGAAAGGAATAAACTATACAGGATCATAGTTGTTGGGTAACTAACTTTTGGAAAGTGTCGTTGTTCTATAACGTTCCTGGATTTTGGTTTCAAGGTTCTAAGCTTCTAGCTAAGGGTGGCAGTTTATGGCGAGCTGGTCTGCAAAATGTCTATTGTTAGTCGAATACATGGATTTTTACTATGCTCATATGGTTTCTTTTTTGACGTGACAACGTCTTATAATTCGATGGAGCCGGCTGTACGCACGAAAAAACATGACTCATGCAGCGCTACCTCGCTCTGAGGCGTTCCATTTAAGGCTTGAAGTGCAAGCGAGAGCGCGGAACGAGTGACAAAGAGGCACAATCGGCCTCCGCGTTTGGCAGCGTTCGACATCTGTCTCTTTCCTACTTGAGTGAGCGATGCGTCCGCGTGGACAGCTGTATGACGTTGTCACTTTCAACTATCGTCAGTAAACCGACTTTACAGACAACCGATTTTTTAACTGACAGCCAACACAAGCAAAATAACAAGTAGGCAGATGGGTTTCTCATTACTACGATAGAATTGTTTTTCTTCATTTACTCTCATATTTTAGCGTAGCCCAGGATCGCGATGTCTGGAGGGAATGGGGGAGGCTTTTGCCCAGCTGTGGGACCCAGAGAACACATAACAATAATAATAACACTCCTATTTTATAAATGTTTGTTAGCTTGAGAGGATATTAAAACTCAAAAAGATTCTTGGTAGCGATTACTTTTATTTTCAATATTTTTGAAAGCTGTTCTTTTTTCTAGAGGGACAAGCGGCATAGACATCGACCTCCGAAGAGTAGACATAGACCAGTGTCCGCTCAAGCCCGGCTCTACACAACTCAACATCTTCGCAGCTACCGACAAATGTAAAAAGAAAACTACTGAGGTAAGCGTAAAGAAACAATGTAGAGTTTTTTCAGAAAGAGAGAGCACTGGTGGTCTAGTGGTAGTGGCCCCGCCTTCCGATCCGAAGGTCGTGGGTTCGAATCCACTCGTGTACCAATGAGTTTTTCTGTCGAAAAATTTATGTGCACTATGCCAGTAGGTACTCTCAAAACGGTGAAAGAAAACATCGTGAGGAAACCGGCGTGTTGTAGAACCTAATAAAGTTCGAGCAACACGTGTCAAGGGTCACGCAAAAAGGGCCCACCAGCGGCCTACTTGCGGAAAAACCTGCCCGCACATCAAGTGCGCATGATAAACTTAATTAGTTACTTGTTCAGAAAGAGAACCGTCGTGTCCAAATTGAGAACTAACGTTTCGATTTTTATATGGCAGCTCATCCCTTTCTTTCTGTCAGCATTTTGCATCATAAAAATTAAATAAAGGAATAGTACACTAGTTGTGATAGGATCAAAACGCAACAGACGCGCTTGTTGGGTACCTAACTCAGGTAGTAGATGAATAAAAGAGTGGACTGTAAATTGGACTGGATTCTATTAAAACAATTAAAAAGACGTGTGAACACGGTTCCGTGGTTGAGCGTAGTGGTTCGGTGTTCGGTCCCGATCTGTGCCGAAGATGCTGGCTGCACCCCGCGCCCCGCCGCGGGAACGCAAGACCGGTGTAGGCGCATTGTCTCCGACACACTAATGTATTGCCCACTAAACAGAAAAGGGTGATTAAGCACAGCAGCGCCCTCCAATCCCACGACGGGTCTCTTTCTGAACAGACTCTATATTTTTGATGTCAATTTTGCATAGATCTACAATTTCGATAAACTGGAGGCGTATGCTGGGAGTTGCAAAAAGTTGTACTACGTGATAGAATTTGAAATAGGGAAATTCGTTGAAGAGCCACGCCCACCAATATACACAGACATACGAATATGTGACACAGTAAATATTTAAATGAAAAATTTATAAAAATAATCTCAAAATAAATGAGTTAATTATGGTTTTTCAGATTTACATTCTTCAATAGAATATTTAAATTGTTGTGCAAGATATGATTTGTCGTTTATAATAATTGATCTCTCAACATAGTTCTTTTAAAAATAAAAATATTTGCCTAAAGAAATTTACAATTAAACAAATATTTCCCAAAATGTACAAAATACACAAGTTACAGTTGAACTATCTGCAGACAACACACGATAATCCGCACAAATGATCTAGAGATAGCTCTCATTATTATGATTTTGGATAACATTTTAATCATCTATGTATATCTATTATCTGTATTCGACTTCTGTTTGATAAACACTTTCTTGAATATTTTTTTGTATCTTGACTCTTCTTTTATGAAAATATAGATTTCCTTTTGAAGTCAGTTAAAGGGTTCTTACTTGACTTATGAGTTAAGCGGATCACAGCAAATCCTCAAAAGGGTTTTGTTATTCCCTTTGAATAAGTTAAGGTACAAAAACATGATGAAACGTGTGTTTGCATAAAGTTTACCCGTATCAAAGTGATAACTGTTTGTTTTCTTCGCGGATGCTTCCCGAGGGAGCGAGTTATTCCCGGTCGCGACAATATAGCTGATTGGACGATATATGAAACGGTTGCTCTTTTGTAAAGGCTCTTGCTTGCCTCGGATGAGCGACAAGCGGAGCGGGTATGCTTAGAGAAATGATTGGCTACCGGTACCTGTAGGCTCATTATTTTAACATCATTTTGTCGTTAATGTAGTCGTTATCCCTGATTTTGTATGGAGAAACTATGATCGCCCCTGGTGGGATTTCGAGAACTAATGTTATTACTTACAAACGATACGTAAAAGCTAAAAATCTCTGTACTACACCCACAGTACCTACACAGTAGTATTTATTACGGACATCATTTCCTACGTTGAGGCAAACATTGCTTACATTGCTAATCTTTCTTTAAGTAGTAACTTAGATGATATCTGAAGTAATAGTATATTACTTCCCGTGGTGTGTATACAATTTTTCTGCTCGACGACGGCGGAATGTGCAACTTTGGTTCGTGTAGCGGGCCGAAAGTTGCCATTTTCCACCCGGTGAGCTGAAAAAAGTATTTTAGTGTAGAAGTCAATATTTTAGCATTTTATTAAAACAGGTGTAACCGTTTCACAAAGTAGGACGTTCACCTATCATGAGGCAGTCAACGCTTCACACAGACCAAGCTACCGCTACCCGCGCCGCTTATCGCTCAGCTCAGCACCATGCTACTGCGATATGTCTCCGAACCGTGATTTTATGCCCATTGAGTTATAGGAATTTGTTGTATTGCTTTGTTTTCGCCATCGGGTGTAATACTTTTGATGTCGGCTTATTTGGGTATGGAGCGGTACTCGTATTGTTGTGATTTCAACGCTTGTGTACGAGGTTTTGCAATTTTTGAGCATCCTTTTGTTGGAGTGACAACAAAGTTCCTTTTATTTGTTTCATCTTCTGATTTACATGTGTGGATACGCAATGTATCGACTTAAGGCCTGCGCACACCTAGTTCGCTGGCGGTAGCAATCAGTGAAACGCTGTCAAATATCGCTGTCAGATTTGAGATTTGACAGCGATATTTGACAGCGATTCACTGATCGCTACCGCCAGCGAACTAGGTGTGCGCAGGCCCTTACTTATGAAACCATACGCCATATGCAACGTAAAACATGGAAAAAATTGTAAAAATATCTTCAGGATAGCTAGCTCACGCCTTGCTATCTAAACGTTCTACGGTGGCGATCATTGAAACGCTGTCAAATATCGCTGTCATATTTGACAGCGTTTCACTGATTCACCGCCATCGCCTTGATGTGCGCAAGCCTTTAGATCTAAAGTTCTTCTGCATGTGCGTTTTGTCAGTTAATTTAAATATTTAGAAAGGGGCTTAAGTTTTCAAAGTGACGCTTTTTTCCCGCATACTTATGTTTTTGAACTTCTCCCAGTTTTTTTATTTGAAATTACATGCGTCATGTATCTAGCTGTTATAAGTATTAGTATTTCGTTATTCTACTGTAATCTAGCATGAAGTCACCTCTTAGATCCAATTCCCAATCTTTTGGAATTTAAATCTCGCTTTTCCGACTGGCTTAACATTTAAATGCCACATTTAAACCGGTGTCCACGCTTAAGTCATTCGCCAGCCACTGTACCACAAAATCCTATTTTCGAATCCCAGTGGAGTTTCGACCGCGTAATCTTCGGGCGATCGTGCTACCACTGACGTCGAGCTCGCCTATACAAATCGCCTGTACTATATTTACCCTGAGACGGCTTTGTAAAGCTTTCATACGGTGAATTCTTGTTATTTAAGTAATATATTTATTAGCTTTGACACTTCATTTTCATCAAAAACGCTCGGAATTTTGATCATCATTTTGATAACCTTCTTTTTTTTTTTTTTTTTTTTGGCGTCGCATAACAACCTTCTTTGAGATAAATTGAAATTGCTGTACGGGCCAAATAATCATATGTGTCGAGTAATTTAAAAATGGAACGATCTTTTATTCCGCTCAAAACATAGCAACCAAGGAGGTAAATTAATCAAAGGTTTTATTTGAATTTCGAACTGGCTTGCAAAATTAAATGCCGATTATTGAAAAAAAAAACAGATGAAGGTGAGTAAAATTATTGATATAAATTTCATTTAAAAAAATTACGAAAGACGTAAATTTTAAAAAACCCAACTCAAGGGAAAAAACGAAACGTAAGACTAGGCGGTATGGTCTTGGTACTATAGCCTGCTTCGAAAGGAGCGAAAAGAAAAAAAAAATCGTTGTTTGTTGTAATTTTATTGTATTTCACAAAATGAGTTCATGTGGTACTATTTAGTTTTCAATTTTATTGCATTATTACGCACGAGGAAAGTGATATAGAAGAAATATAATTAATATTTATTTAGGATGTGGAAAGCTTGTTTTTCGGCTGAAAATGCTTGGTAACGTTTCAGCGGCAGTGTCGATATGTTCTGAGTAAACTTAGGTATTTTGCGGACGGGGAGTGTATTTTATTGATAAGTAGCTTATTGTTATCTGATTTGTTTTTTTTATTCCGTGGCATTGGGTGGGAAAGAAACATGGCATCCGTGAGAGTAAAGGCCTGCGCACACCTAGGTTGCTATGGCGATCAATGAAACATTGCTGTCAAATATCGTTGTCATATTTGGCAGTGTTTCAGTACCTACTCAGAACAAAAAAAACATATCGCCTAGATGTGCACAGGCCTTAACTCCCTTCTAAAATGTGATGGTATACCCATTATTCGTACCTACTTCTTAGTATATTTTATTTGTCTACCCTATCCTTTATTTTACTTACTGTGCATCCATTAAATGTGCCTTAAATATGCTGAGTCTAACCTATAAACGTAAAAGCCTAAATGTTATCGCTTCAACCCATTAAAATTTTTGCTTTTATAGCTTTGTTCCGGACACTTTGGAGAAGATACGATTCAAACCCTTTATTTTGATTGTTCTATGAATTTCTAGCTGAGGAAGTTTCGAACGACGAGAGTTTTACAATGTTATCAGTAGCTTGAATAAGGGCGAAGGGCTTAGCAACTAAATAAAGATAATCGTTGGCGCTCAAGTTAGACTTCTTATTGACCTAACTTTAAACTTTGGTCGGTTTATTGCGAAAGTTTTAATATTATTTGTTTTTCAATGAGTATCAGAACAGAGGCATATCAAAGACACTACCTTAGAAACCACTTGGTGTAAGACTTTCTTAAAAAAAATACTATTTTGTATTTACATACTGTTTTGAGTAGGTATAATAGCTGTCTCGCTCTTTCTCTTCCATCGTTTGCTTATGCCACAAGTGCTCCTCATATTTCAATTAATATATAAATAGTTTCTAGCATAGTTATAGACCTGTGACAGTGTTGTTTACCTATAAAAAGCAATATATAACCATATATAAGCAATGTTTACCATAAAATAAAACTCATTTTATTTTTTCAGTGGTTTAAATAAATTTGGCGTTTCCGTTCAAGAACCTCAATCAATAATATTTCTACAACTATCAAAGTCAAAGTAAAGTAAAAGTCAAAGACGTATGTATTCAGTAGTATCACAAGGATCACTTTGAAACGTCCTAAAGCTAGGTGAGTCTAGGTGCAAGTTCCACGCGACCAAGCCTAGAAGAACAGGCAACAAACTACGGCTAAATACGAGCAAAATACGGCATCTATTTTGTCGTCAAAGATTCAAAAAGTAACGGCCAATCAAATATTTGACAGACATGTCGATGTTAAGTTAAACAACTGTCAAGTATTTGATAGTTGATTAGGCATCCGAAACGTTTAATAAAATAAATAAAATAAATATGTGGACAATTCACACAACACTACCCAGCCCCAAACTAAGCAGAGCTTGTACTATGGGAACCAAATAACTGATATAATACTTACATACATTTTTTTTTTGTAAATACATACTTAGAATACAATATAACACCCAGACAGAGAACAAACATTTATGTTTACCTCACAAATATTTGTTCTCGGTGGGGATCGAACCCACGACCTACGGCGCAGAAGGCAGAGCTACTACCAACTGAGCTGGAGGCCTGTTTATTTTTATTGTTTTTATATTTTAACTTTACTTGGAAGCTTGTTGAAAACTGAGGTAAAGAAAAGATTGGCTTTCGTGGATTTAGGCCTCGGCCTCGAATTTAGCGGACAGCGGTGCGGAAGCGGCGGCGGCTCTGCAGCGGGGCGGGGGGGGGGTCCATTTGATTTTACGCATAAGAACCCTGGCGCTCCCGCGCCGCCGCCGCTGCCGCCCCGCTGCCCGCTAAATTCGAAGCCGAGGCCTAACTTTTAACAATTTTGATATCAATCAGCCTTTAGTTAATCAAAATTTGACATAATTGCCATTTGGTAACCATAAAGCCTTGCGCACATCTAGCGCGATGGCGATGGCGATCAGTGAAATACTGTCAAATAAGGTAGCGATATTTGACAGTGTTTCAGTGATGTGCGCTGGCCTTAAGTTAAAACGACTCATCACCATTATACTGATGAGAAACAAAGTTCCAACAAGAAATAGCGGAAGCGAAATTTGTCTACAAACAAAAACATATACTATAACAAAAACATTTGTTTCCGGAACGTAGCGGAAGTGGGCGTGGCTAGTTAATGAACCTCTAATTTGCTTTGTTTGTCGGTTGGGTAGCCTTAATAACTAATTTGGAGGTTATGACGCCAATTAAGATGATAAAAGTGAAGTGAGCCACAAATTATAAAAATGGACCGCTTGGAAAATTTGTAGCAATCTTAGAGATCAGAATCAACTTTTTTATAACTTTTTACATAAGGAGTATGCCTGGTGTTGTGTTTGTTACAGGAGTTTTAAATACGATTTACTGAGGATTCACGCAATAAATTGAAAACGTCCCAAAAACGACTTATTTGAATAGTAAGAAATTGCGACCAACGATTAAACGGCCTATCAGATTTTTTTATATCTATGAGCCGTCTTGATAAAATATCTAGCTAAGTTTATACAAGTTTTTTTAGACTACTCTTGAGAATGTTGATAAAATAAAGTAGGTACCCATTAATATGAACAACCTTATGCTACGAAACTAACAGGGTGACTCCAAAAAAACCTTCTACTTTGTACAAAAATATATCTTGAGTGAGACTTGTAAAATACATTCTATATATAAATAAAACAGCCTAAAAAGCAACTGTTTCCTTCAAACTTACGAAAACTATGTTGGAATTTGAATCACAAAGGTTAGATAAATGCCGGATTGAGCGTTCTCTAAATTTCAACAAAAAACTTTATCTTTTCCTAAACCTTCTAAGAACAGAACGGAGGCACGTGTAAGGGTCAAGCTACACGTTTCCATTTTGAAAATAAGGCTTGTGAATTGATATTTGGTCACAGCAGATCACTACAATTTGCCCATTATGAGATACTTCGTTCAAGTTCTAATCAAATAGCCATAGTGAGATTGGAGCTTCAGCGAGGGATTTGTTCGATTCCGTTACAAACTGAATTTACACAACTATGGGCAAACAAAGTATAAATGTACACTGAAATAGCTGTAATAGAATTTTACAGTAGTCTTTATTGCCGGCCAGTTATATAAAGTTGGAGAAAACTGTAGGATAACAGAAATATTAATAAAAAACAAAACAAGTAATTTTTTCGTCATTCTTTTTCTGAAGCCCCGACTGCCACTACCAACGGCTGACACTCCAACTTTATATAACTGGCCGGTAATAAGGACCACTGTAAAAGTCTATTACAGCTATTTCAGTGTACATTAATACTTTATTCGCCCATAGTTGTGTAAATTAAGTTTGTATGGAAATCGTACCCCCTTAAGTAAGTAAGTAAGTAAGTCTGAGAGCACGGTCTAGTGTACATAAATTTTTGGGCAGAAAAACTTATTGGTACATTCCACGACTGGATTTGAACCCACGACCTTAGGATCGGAAGGCGGGGCCGCTACCTCTGGGCCACCAGCGCTCTTCCCAAACATGATATTGATATTATGTTTTGATATTTCGCCTGTATGTTTGTAACCGACTCCTTTTTTCGTGGTTTTGACCCATTTTAATGGTCAGATTTTACTGTTGTAGAATGCAATGGCATGTAGTACAGTCTAAAGACAAAATCGAGCGGAAACCAACAAAGAGGAACATTTCCAATAACTGTTACCATTGCATTGGACCCGCATTCCAGGACCTTGAAGCACGGAGCTGAACCTCTATTCATAGATTTGTATTGAGTTGTGTTGTCCTTGTTTTGCAAGCCCGATTTACACAATATTGCATTATTTTTAAATTACATCAACCCACTGTTGGGCAATAAAGGTCTTGCCTGAAGCGGTAACCTTCTGAAATTAAATACCTTCTGAAAATAATTATATCAAGGTGATTCGGGTCACAAAATTATAATAACGTTGGCAATTTTAATCAGTATTAATTTCGTAATCAAATTACAATTAAGTAATTAAGTTGAAAACAACAACCAAACATTACCCAAAAATATTTAACAAAATAATTATGCAAAGTAATCACGACAATACACTCAAGAGCAATGAATCTGGGTCACCAACACAATGGTGTCGATTCTGTTGTTGCATTTACTTGACAGTGCTAAAGTTACAGTCGTTCTTGTTGTTAGAATATGCTTAGTTGTCTCAAATTATGTTTGTTTTACGCAGATTTTTAAATTACGTTAAGTGCTTCCTAATAATGAAATAAAAATACCCGCTTACCCCCGCAACTGAATATAATAATGCAAATCTTTGTAGGTTTGAGATACTAAACTGGCCACTGGCCAAGAAAGTGGTCATGGGAAATTGGCCACTTGAGCGTAAAACGAGAAATATTAATTTATAAAAAAAACTAGCTGCCTGTCCCGGCTTCGCACGGGTGGACATTTATTTTTTAAACACATAAATATAGCCTATGTTACTCAAGGTGAACCTACGTCCAGCAGTGGACTGATATCAATTGATGATGATGATGAAAGAACATTCTATAACGTTTAGGAGCACTATTTTCTAGAACATTTTGTCCAAATCTAAAATTCAGAACCGTTTGCATGGGTATATTTGATTATTCCAGATCATTCGAGAACCTTAAAGAACATTCTAGAGCGTCTATGTGCATTCTGTTCTCATCAAAGTCAAGAATTTTCAGAAAAATCCATAAGTGATAGAATAGGATAGACATAGAGAAGTCCCTACGTGTTAGAAAAGGATAGACATAGATTTCGAAACTTTTGCCCCTTACAAATTAATAACACCTAAATATTGAATATAAACTATCCTATCTTTTAAGTCCGACCATTATTTTAGGCAGTTGCAAAATTTTATCGAAATCCGTTCAGTAGTTTCGGAGTTTATCGCGTTCCAAATTGTGACACGAAAGATTTATATATATAGATTGGTCTGCTGTTTCTACTATTTTAAGTTTGAAAATAAATAAAAATACCAGCTTATTGAGATAAAAAGAGTTATCCAGACAGTAGAAAAAAACTAATCAATCAAAAACGAATCCCGGATGGATTCATTCTTGATTGATTCAAACTGAAGCAAGCACTTATGCTATGAAAACCAGATTAAAGATAAAATATTCTTTCTTTTTATTTTTTGATACATGCTTAGACCTAGAAAACACCAAACACATGAACTTGAATGAATAGTCTTTTTGGTTAGAATCGAACCCACAACCTACGATACAGAAAGCAAAACTTCTAGCGACTGAGCTAGAGAGACTTTAATTATTTAGTGTATTGTCCTCATCATGGCTTCTACCGGGGGTCTAGACTTGTAAGTTACCGACTTCATTCGACCATTCCAATGACCTTTATCCCGTGGTAATACGGTCCATATTGTATCACGTTTTGAGCGCTGAAAACGCACTGTGTATGGATGGCAGATCCCTGAACTTTGCAGGCACAACCACGTCTAAACATAGAGTCACGTTCACATCGTAAAGTTTCATATCTGTGATATATTTAGCCTCCCAATAAAGGTATTTCGGCACGTGCTCATGTTACGTCACAAGCAGCAAGCCTATACTTTATGCTATGAAAGATATGTGATAAAAACTAGGCTTTATAACTTAACCCTTCGCCGTGACCGTTGGGAAATATACATTCTCAAATGGCTACCATGAACCGGAGAACATTCTTCAATCCGAAGGACCGACAACATTAAAAAATATTCGTCTTTATACGATACTCAACCAACTAACATTTTGACATGACAACATCTTATAATTTGATGGAGCCGGCTGCACGCACAAAAAAACGTCTCTCATGCGGCGTTACAACGCTCTGAAGCGTTCCATTTAAGGCTTGAAGTGCAAGCTTTAACAAGTGATTAAAGAGTTATTCGTTTAATTTTTATTTATTTCCTCGCAAATATGTTATAAAACGTCGTATATGACATACGTGCGCTTTGATAATTACAGCCTCTGCTTTCTTGTAGCCCTCGCCTACGGCTCGGGCTTGCAATAACGCCTCGGCTGTAATTTTCAACCTACCGCACTTATATCATAATGTACTATTACAGGCAGCTGATTTTTTTTTCAAAACATGTGCTACCTACCTACTTTTGTGTCACACTAGGTGAAAATCTATTATTGTGTGCGTGAGTATGCACACAACTAGCGAGCTATTTGCCGTCCAATTGCTCGCGACAACTGAGCTAATGGTCGTGTTCGCTCGGCGCAGTACCTATAAGATTGCGGGAAGTCCATGAATGGAAAGGGCTCAGAATCGTTCTTCTTTGAAATATATTGGGGAGGCTTATGTCCACCTGTGAACTTCTTCAGAATGATAATGTTGGTGATAACTATAATTGAAATTAAAAAGCTCATACGTTTTGTATATTTTAATTATTTATGGCGCTGTATTAAGTTTCATTATTTGTCATGGTAATGTTAATATTTTGTAAGTACAAAAATATTTGATAATTATCTATTAAGAAACCTATAAACATTAATTGCATAATTATTATTTAAAAAAAAACATGGTTTTTTATAATTCAATATTAAACGGATTTAGTGCCTGCGTGCTTGAAAAAATATAATTACAGTCTACCAATTTACTTCGCACGTTTTTTAGGAAAATTCTCTCTGTTTTCAAAATAATAATGTTGTACCTTTTTTTACTGAAATATAATCTAAACACATAACGGTCGTAAAGTAAACGGTTATGGCCCACGGGCCCAAGATACGCAAATTATGGCGGAATTATGGTCACACTGCGTTTACACCGAAAACAGGTAACCGAAGCTTGTAAATGCACGCTTACCAACGTGTTAAATACACGATGTCCCTCAATCTATAGTTCAAATGTTTAAATAGTTAAGAGCGGGTCGTGCGAAAATTTGAGATGCGTTTTTAAAAAATTCATAACTAAATAACTAAGTGACATTTTAAAAATCTTAAAAGGACTAATTGTAGACTATACATTTGAGATTAATTCGAATTTAAGTGTGTTAAAAAAATATACTATTTAACATGACATTCTATTTAACGCTGACATACGATTTTCATTAGTGTTAAATAGAATGTCACCTAAGTAATTTAAGTGTGTTAAAAAAATATACTATTTAACAAAATAGTATATTTTTTTAACACACTTAAATTCGAATTAATCTCAAATGTATAGTCTACAATTAGTCCTTTTGCGATTTTTAAAATGTCACTTAGTTATTTAGTTATGAATTTTTAAAAACGCATCTCAAATTTTCGCACGACCTGCTCTTAATGTATGGTTAATGTATAGTTCAAACCTACTACATAGTAGTAACTGCGTTCTGTATGTGTACACAGATGCACAAATTCATCATCATTATCATGCAATCATCGGACTTTCGTCAAGTCGTCATGTTACATCGTGACATCGTTGACTTGTTTGCGGATGGATAGACCAAGATAGTGTCAGTCTGAGGTCTATGACTGACTTGACTCGACGAAAAAGTATTTTATGTATGTAATTATATCCTCACTCGACACTGGCGGAATTGATTAGAAATGGACAAATTCCATTAAATAAAGAAGAAGAAGAAGAAGAAGAAGAAGAAGAACTACGCTCAGTGAAATGCTATTGTGCGCAAGGCTTAAAAACTTTACAAAGACATATCGAACATTCCCAGATACTTGTAACCTGCTTTCCAGGCAAATGCATTTTTACGGTCAGATAAACTGCGCGATCATTTTAACGGGCCGAAGGTATTTTAGTATTTTTCCGGATAATCTTATTGTAGATATCGGTTTTGTTTTACAGCTTTAAAGCAAGGCGCTCATGTGTATTGAATATAAATAAATGAGTAAGGACACCTAGCAAGACGAGGTGATGACACTGGTGGGTTAGTGGTAGCGGACCCGCCTTCCGATCCTAAGGTCGTGGGTTCAAGTAGTACCAATGAGTTTTTTTGGCCACAAATGTCACTATGTCAGTACTCTCAAACGGCGAAGGAAAACATCGTGAGGAAACCGGCATGTTGTATATGTCATTATGCCTTTGAGAAGCGTATAATGATAGACAAACCAACATTACAATTGAATGGAAACATAACCCTACGAACTCCTACGGGTATTGGGGTAAAAAAGGAATAAGTATAAAAAATTAAACGTTTTTTTGTTCGCAGTGCGTGCCAGTACCGGGATTGGGGTTCCGTCGTGGTTCTTACCGTTGTGTCTGCAGAAGAGGGTTCTTCTTCCCGAACACCACGGCTGAGAACCGCTACTACAATGGAAGTGATATTGAAGAAGAGTTTGAAAAGCATTTATCGGTAAGTGAGTTTGTAATTTTGTTTTTGGTTCTATGGTGTTTTGAAAGATGACTACATAATATGAACGGGTATATAAATAGGATATAAATGGATAGCAGTATTTCCTGAGTGCTAAAAAATAATACTGCGGTCATCAATCCACCTGCCAAGCATTGTGTCTAAGGCAAACATTTCTAAACATGGAGGCAACACATATTTCTATACTTATAAGCAATTATAAACGATAATCAGGGTGTTAGCAACTGCCATCTCTTACCACTAGGTGAAGACAAACAGAGACAGGGCTAAATGTTTCACACCTCAATGACGTTTGTAAGTAAGGCTTTAATGTCGAGCAGTCCACAAACAGGCATTATTTACATTTTAAAGTTGAGCAGTCACAGAAACATTAGGTACCCTTTTAAATTGAAAGAAAACAACAGCCAACTATGTAATGGTCTCAAACATATCGTTAGTCGTCTCCTAAAGAAAGGGTATAGTTCTATTTCAAGCTGGAGCTTTCAAAAAATATTCAAATGAGGCAACTTCACGGTGCGCGCTGGAATGGGCATTTTTGTCAGCTTTGATTGCAAAAAGAAGAGGTCGTCGCCTGCCCAAGCGAGAGCCTTAATTGGAGGCCGTATGCAATACAATTGTTTTTACAAATGAATTGAAAAACCAGAGTCCGATACGGCCTGTAGCGATGTCATTGTTACGGTAACTGGCAATATTTTACGGAAAAATAACGTAAACTGCTCGAGAGCAAAGGTTTCAAATGTGAACCGATCGTATTTGGGGAGATCCATATTGAACTGATTTGCAGAGGCAGTAGGCCTACCATGAGCTCTGTCTGACTCTGGTTTTGAGTCTGGGTGAGTGCTCACCAGTGAATATTACTGTGCGTGTGACGTTTTGACGTAGGATTTATTATGTCAACACTCACACAGACTCAAAACCAGAACCAAAAACAGAGCCAGACAGAGCTCATGGTAAGCCTTTTGATCGTTGGATGGTTTAGACTCGGAATAATTTGTAGGCACTGCCAATCTACGGGGAGTGCCATGTCCACTGTTTAGCAGTGGCTATTTAGGCCTTTTACGATAGCTTGGTTTTCGGAAGCGGACATGGGCTACTTTTCATTAGTTTTAAGTAATGAAAAGTAGCCTATATCCGCTGTGTGGGAAGTTTCTCCGCTTTTGGGAGGAGTTAGGCTGGCTACAGTTATAGCCCGTACATCCTGACGCAGAATGGACTGCTTTTGCGTCTAATTGCGGACACAGGAGTAATTTATAAGATAGATAGATACATACATAAAAATATACAAGAAGAGGCTTATGTCTATACATTCGAAAATTCTAAAATGATGACGGTCCAGTTTCATTTATTGTTATTGTTTACTTATCCACCTCGAATAACCGAGTAGTTTCCATTGTTTTTCTGATCTGTGTTCACTACTCAAATTTGTTATCGGATGAATCGGGGATCGAACCAGCAGGGCTACCACGAGCTCCATATGGTTATGGCTATGGCTGTCAAATTGTGTATAGATAGGCTGACCCACACATTCATTTTTTTCTTGGGTTTGAATGTGTTGACACTGTTGACACAATTTTGACAGCCATAACCATAACCATATGAAGCTCATGGTAGGCCAGCAGATAGCTGATAAGTATAATACTCACATAATTATTTTTTTGTAAATACATACCTTTTGTAAATAAACACCCAGACAGAGAACAAACATCTACGTTCACCACATAAATATTTGTTCTCGGTAGGGATCGAACCCACGATTTACGGCGCAGAAAACAGAGCTATTACCAACTGAGCTGAGAAGCCAGTAAGTCATTAATGGAATTTTAGATAAAAATAACTTTTTCGCAGGTCCAATTAAACCTGTACGCGTTGCCAGATGAGTTCCAATGCATGCCATGTGCCGAGGGCTGCGAAGCCTGTGTGGACGGGTCTCCGTGTGTCGCTGCCCTTAACTGGGTGTTGAGGAGTAGCATCTTCGCACTCGCCTGCCTCATCACCAGCCTGCTGCCGTTTATAGTGGTGTTCACCATCAAGTACGGACATGTTCGGGTGTGTAAAGCTTGCAGGGATTGTTTTGTTAACTTTTTAGATGGGACATGTTACTAGCATAATGAGTTTCCAAGAACACTTTCTGGTGGAGATTAGCATTTATTAGGTTAAGAATCATGGTAGCATTTATTAGATTTAGAATCAGAAATGAGGATATCTTAGTAATAGTAGAGCTCTTTGTGAGGGCTCGTCCGGGGAAGTACTACCACCATGCCTATTTCTGCCGTGAAGCAGCATTGCTGTGTTTCGGTTTGAAGGGTGTGAGTGCCGGTGAAATTACGGGCACGTGAGGCTGAATATCTGTATGCCTCCAGTTGATGGACGCAGGACAGTGCATCGTAGGGCACGTTCCTGACGTGCGTGACCTACGAGGCATTGCTTTGTTATAGGCGATGGTTACCACTTAACATCAGGTGGGCCATATGCTTGTTCCATCAGCTAGTTACATAATAAAAAAAAAATCCGTAGATAAACCAAGCTCACCGACATAGCTCTTCTAATTAGTAAGTTGAAATGGCAATGGGAGGTCTTATAGCTCGAAGAACCGACAACCGTTGGAGAATAAAGGTTCTCGAATGGCGACCACGGAAGATGAAACGTAAAGCGCTCACCCACCAGATGAACCGACGACATTTTTAAGATCGCGGGAAGTCGGTGGACGGAAAGAGCTCAGAATCGTTCTTCCTGGAAATGTGTAGGGGAGGCCTATGTCTAGCAGCGAACTTCTTCAGGCTGATGATGATGATGATGAGATTTTGAATGGATTAACAAGATTTTAGCAGAAAAATTACACCGTAGTCGTCTTTGCTATATTATTATGAGGTGATCTTTCCTGATTAAGTTTGATTTAGGCAGCTTTTTCGATTCAGATCTCTGCAGCATTTATTTTCCTCCAGGTTGTAAGAGCAGCAAGTCCAGCACTTCTCCGGGTCATTGTCCTGGGAGCCTTCCTCATCTACTGCACGACGCTGGTTATGTATGGCCGGCCCACTGTGTTCACGTGTACGGCCAGGGTTTGGCTGAGGGAAGTCGGCTTCTGTCTCACCTATGGAGCTCTGATGCTGAAGACTTGGAGGTAAGGGCTCTTCAGCTGTTCCGCACGTCATCTGTGTCATTTACATACGTCACGTCGTGTGTTATCAGGAGAATCCAGAACACGAGTGTCTTATTGATACACACACACGCTCCGCACTTCCTTCCTCACCCCGGTTCATATCTAATGCTGCCTTCCTACGGTGCGTGGTTCTGCAGATCATCAATTCACAGCCGACGACGACGCACGGCAACGTACACAGACAGGGCTCCTGTGCTACCGCGAACCTCGGCGCACGAGACCGTTCGCATGGTGTGTCGTGCGAGCTGATCCGCCCCTCCGTGCGCGATATCACAGACCGTGGGAAGGGGCTTTTAGAGGCAAGAGCCTCCACGGCACGGCCTGAGTGGTGAAAGAATTTTAAGTGGGCCACAAAGAGGCTCCTTTCGTGCATTCGTGTTTTTTTACGACATGCCAGTTTTCTCACGATCCTTCGCCGTTTAGGCATAGTGTACAGTTATACATTTTTGGGCAGAAAAACTCATTGGACTGGATTTTAATCCATGGCCTTAAGATTGGAAGGCGGGGCCGCTACCACTAGGCCAACAGTGCTCTCATATATAGATGACGCATACATATTATGTGCATGTCTAGTAATGTACTTCGTTACAAAGAAAGGTCTGGTCAATCTAGTTTGTGCGTTACTGAAATACTTGTGCTGAAAACCAGCGCTGATAACACGTTCTCAGCTCATGCTGAGCTCAGGGCTTTTTATGCAGACCGTACATGGCAGCACATAGTACGAGAGCCCACGAGCAAAATATTTGGCTCATAGCAATACGGCCAAAACCGCATCAAATCAGAAATGGCCTCCCACGCAGTTGCTACACTTTCGATGTGCATTTCTCCAGCTTCCTCATATGGAAATTGCGAATTCTGAAAACGCCAACATTTAAAGCATAATTGGAGCAATCATTGATTTGAAGGAAAATTTAGCAGCAAAAAAAACAACGACTCTATGAGACTTTATAGGTGTGTTAGCTGGAGAGCGGCTCCACAGCTTCCTCATTCAGTGTGGGCAAACGGCTAACGATAGAGCTATATAGTAAACGCCAAATTTTAGAGCATAATTAGAGCACCCGGCATAAAAAAAATCAAGTCTCTAGCTCGAAAACTCTTTGAGTTAGAAGACTATAACAACGTGTTTGCTGGGAAGCCATTTCTCCAGCTTACACATGTGGATCTCAGGAATGGCTATAGCTAGAAAGTTGCTTGATATCTCCAAATTTAGAGCAAAAAATATCATGGATGCTCCAAATATTTCAAGTGTCTAGGTTCAAAACTCACCGAGTTAGAAGCTTTGATGACTGTGTTAGCTGGAGACACGTTTGTCTGGCACGCACATGCTACATCTGAGGATCTACAATAGCTACAGATTCGGTTGACGTGTCCAAACCGAGCTATGAATTAGAGCACTCGGCTCCAAAATTTTGGACTCTCTAGGACAAGTAGTTTCTTAGTAATCAACAAAAGAACATTTTGCCGCCAGAATTTTCAAATATTATGTTCGCACCCGTAAAAATGCGGCGTTGCCGCTCTGAAAGTATGGTATCAGCGTAGGAATTTGAACGTTAGTCGGATGGAGTTGTGTGTTGCCCGTGCCTGGTAAATAGTTACCCTAGGATTCATGTCTTAAACACTCATTACGTAGCTCAAGAAGCGGAATATAGGTTAAAATGAAACAAAAAAACACCAAAGAAAAGTTTTATAATGGTTAGTTTAAGTTTAAATATGTATTTATTAAGAAACCTGACTTCAGATTTTTTATTTTTAGTTTTAAATATCATGAAATTATATCTCTAAGTCTCTCAACTAACCAACAATGTTTTCAAATCATGAGTTACCTACTCTTGTCACACTAGGTGTAAATGGCATCGTGCGAAACTATCATTGTGTCTGTGAGTACGTACATAACTATAGATAGTGCAATTCACGAAGACGCGCCCCTCGCGGGGTGCGGGGAGTTTGCTCCGAGCGGCAGTCGCCAACCGTAGTCTATTAATTGTAGTGTGCGTGTGCACTCATAGGTAATTAGTGTGTACCGATAACACTCAAACATTGACGGAAGCTTGCACACATATACTATAAACGGTTAGGAGGAATAGTGGGGCGCGCCTTCGTGGGTTGCACTATCTATAGCGAGCTGCAGTAAATACTCACGGGAAAGCGAAAGGAAATATTATAAATATAATAATTATGAAGAAAAGTGGGGGGGCTCTATTCCGGAAAATGTTTTATTTTTTTTCTTCAAAAGTTGTTAACGTAGATACCTATTGTTCTAAAGGTTTTTAGGGCTCTAATTGTGAATTTGACATTCATTTTTGAATTCAAGATGGTGGCTTCATTTTTTTTCTTAAATATCGCATATGGGTATCGTTTAAAAGGTTTTTGGGGGCTCTGATTGTGAATTCAACATTAATTTTTGAATCCAAGATGGTGGCTTCATTTTTTTCTCAAAAAATGGATATGGGTATCGTTTAATAGGTTTTTGGGGGCTCTGATTGTGAATTCAACATTAATTTTTGAATCCAAGATGGTGGCTTCATTTTTTTCTCAAAAAATGGATATGGGTATCGTTTAATAGGTTTTTGGGGGCTATGATTGTGAATTCAACATTAATTTTTGAATCCAAGATGGTGGCTTCATATTTTTCTCAAAAAATGGATATGGGTATCGTTTAATAGGTTTTTGGGGGCTCTGATTGTGAATTCAACATTAATTTTTTAATTCAAGATGGCAGCTTCATTTTTTTCCTTAAAAAATGGGTATGGGTATCGTTTAATAGGTTTTTGGGGGCTCTGATTGTGAATTCCACAATATTTTTTCAATCCAAGATGGCGGCTTAATTTTTTTTCACAATATATTGATATGGGTGTCGTTTAATAGGTTTTTGGGGGCTCGGATTATAAATTCGACATTGTTTTTTGAATCCAAGATGGCGGCTTCATTTTTTTCCTTAAAAAATGGGTATGGGTATCGTTTAATAGGTTTTTGGGGGCTCTGATTGTGAATTTGACATTATTTTTTGAATCCAAAATGGCTGCTTCATTTTTTTCCTTAAGAAATGGGTATGGGTATCGTTTAATAGGTTTTTGGGGGCTCTGATTGTGAATTTGACATTATTTTTTGAATCCAAAATGGCTGCTACTTTTTTTTCCTTAAGAAATGGGTATGGGTATCGTTTAATAGGTTTTTGGGGGCTCTGATTGTGAATTCGACAATATTTTTTCAATCCAAGATGGCAGCTTAATTTTTTTTCACAATATATTGATATGGGTATCGTTTAATAGGTTTTTGGGGGCTCGGATTACAAATTCGACATTATTTTTTGAATCCAAGATGGCTGCTTCATTTTTTTTCATAAAAAATGGATATGGGCATCGTTTAATAGGTTTTTGAGGGCTCTGATTGTGAATTCGACATTGTTTTTTGAATCAAAGATGGCAGCTTCATTTTTTTTCTAAAAAAATGGTTAAGGGTATCATTTAATAGGTTTTTGGGGGCTCGAATTATAAATTCGACATTATTTTTTTAATCCAAGATGGCAGCTTCATTTTTTTTCTTAAAAAATGGGTATGGGTATCGTTTAATAGGTTTTTGGGGGCTCTGATTGTGAATTCGACATTATTTTTTGAATCCAAAATGGCTGCTTCATTTTTTTTCTCAAAAAATGGATATGGGTATCGTTTAATAGGTTTTTGAGGGCTCTGATTGTGAATTCGACATTATTTTTTGAATCCAAGATGGCTGCTTCATTTTTTTTCTCAAAAAATGGATATGGGTATCGTTTAATAGGTTTTTGAGGGCTCTGACTGTGAATTCGACATTGTTTTTTGAATCAAAGATGGCAGCTTCATTTTTTTTCTTAAAAAATGGTTATGGATATCGTTTAATAGGTTTTTGGGGGCTCTGATTGTGAATTCGACATTATTTTTTGAAACCAAGATGTGGGCTTCATTTTTTTTTTCTTAAAAAATGGATATAGATATCATTTATATCTTATAGTCTTATAATTCAATGGAGCCAAATGCACGCAATGCAAACGAGAGCGTGGAAAGAGTGCCAAAGAAGCACAATCGGCCTCACGGCCTCAGCGTTCGGCAGTGTTCGACATCTGTTTCTCCTTTTTGAGTGAGCGATGCGTTCGCGTGGACAGCTGTATGACGTTGTCTCGTTCAACTATCGTAAGTAAACCAACTATACAAAAAACCGTTATTTTAAGAAAAAAAATGTAGCCGCCATGTTGGATTAAAAAATTAATGTCGAATTCACAATCAGAGCCCCCAAAAACATATTGAACGATACCCATATCCATTTTTTGAGAAAAAAAATGATGCCGCAATCTTAGATTCAAAAAATAATGTCAAATTCACAATCAGGGCCCCCAAAAACCTATTAAACGATACCCATGTTCATTTTTAAAGAAAAAAATGAAGCCGCCATCTTGGATTCAAAAAATAATGTCGAATTCATAATCAGAGCCATCAAAAACCTATTAAACGATACCCATATCCATTATTTGACTGGCCTCTAGCTCAGTTGGTAGTAGCTCTGCCTTCTGCGCCGTAGGTCGTGGGTTCGATCCCCACCGAGAACAAATATTTGTGTGGTGAACATAAATGTTTGTTCTCTGTCTGGGTGTTATATTGTATTCTAAGTATGTATTTACAAAAAAAAAAATGTATTCAAGTATTATATCAGCTATCTGGTTCCCATAGTACAAGCTCTGCTTAGTTTGGGGCTGGGTAGTGTTGTGTGAATTGTCCACAATATTTATTATTATTATTATTATTTATTTGAGAAAAAAAAGCAACCATCTTGGATTCAAAAAATAATGTTGAATTCACAATCAGAGCCCCCAAAAACCTGTTAAACTATATCCATATCCATTTTTTAAGAAATAAAATGAAACTACCATCTTGGATTCAAAAATTAATGTTGAATTCACAATCAGAGCCCCAATTTAAAAAAAAACTGAAGCCGCCATCTTTGATAAAAAAATAATGTCGAATTCACAATCAGAGCCCCCAGAAACCTATTAAACGATATCCATAGGTATCCATTTTTTAAGAAATAAAATGAAACCACCATCTTGGATTCGAAAATTAATGTTGAATTTACAATCAGAGCCCCCAAAAACTTATTAAACGATACCCATTTCTTGAGGAAAAAAATGTAGCAGCCATTTTGGATTCAAAAAATAATGTCAAATTCACAATCAGAGCCCTCAAAGACCTATTAAACGATACCCATATCCATTTTTTGAGAAAAAAAATGATGCCGCCATCTTGGATACAAAAAATAATGTCAAATTCACAATCAGAGCCATTTAAAACCTATTAAACGATACCCATGTCCATTTTTTAAGAAAAAAAATGAAGCTACCATCTTAGATTCAAAAAATATTGTCGAATTCACAACCAGAGCCCCCAAAAACCTATTAAACGATACCCATATCCATTTTTTGAGAAAAAAATGAAGCCGCCATCTTGGATACAAAAAATAATGTCGAATTCACAATCAGAGCCCCCAAAAACCTTTTAAACGATACCCATATCCATTTTGAAGGAAAAAAATGAAGCTGCCATCTTGGATTCAAAAAAGAATGTCGAATTCATTATTAGAGCCCTTAAAAACCTATTAAACGATACCCATATCCATTTTTTAAGAAAAAAAATGAAGCTGCCATCTTGGATTCAAAAATAATGTCGAATTCACAACCAGAGCCCCCAAAAACCTATTAAACGATACTAATATCTATTTTTTGAGAAAAAAAATGAAGCCCCCATCTTGGATTCAAAAAATAATGTCGAATTCACAATTAGAGCCCCCAAAAACCTATTAAACGATACCCATATCCATTTTTTAAGAAAAAAAAATGAAGCCGCCATCTTGGATTCAAAAATTATTGTCGAATTCACAACCAGAGCCCCCAAAAACCTATTAAACGATACCCATATCCATTTTTTAAGAAAAAAAATGAAGCCGCCATCTTGGGTTCAAAAACTTATGTCCAATTCACAATATAGGAATATAGTTGAAAATGAAACAAAAAACCCAAAAAGTGCTTTTTCTTCTTCCTGCCCTTACCCACCAGGTGGGGTCGGCACAACATGGTGAGATGCCCCCCCTATCACTTGCCATCTGGTGAGATGGCAAGTGATAGGGGGCAAGTGTGCGTCAGTACGCACACAACTAGCAAGCCGCAGTAAATACCTATTTTCCGTCCGCCTGGTTTACTCGATACGCTCATAAAAACCTGACTGAATACAGTAAAACACAGAGAACAGACGGCTAACAACAGGCAGAGTAGGTAGAATCATCAACACTGGCCTAGCAGGTACCTATTTACAGAACCAAATAAAGTTTTTTTTCTAAGAATACCTAAAAGACACGCATTACTAAAGAAACTATAAAACGAACAAGAACGGGCAACACACAATTCTCATATAGATAGAGAGAAAGCTCTCAACCTAACAAAAAGAGAAAATATGAGTTTGAGGTTTCAGAAATCAAAACCGCTAAGCGCATACGAAAATGACTCGTATCGCGATCTAAAATAAACCGAATAACGTTCAAATTCCTACGCTGATACCAAACTTTCAGAGCGGCAACGCCGCATTTTTACGGGTGCGAACATACATTTGAAAATTCTGGCGGCAAAATGTTCTTTTGTTCATTACTAGGAAACTACTTGTCCTAGAGAGTCCAAAATTTTGGAGCCGAGTGCTCTAATTCATAGCTCGGTTTGGACACGTCAACCGAATCTGTAGCTATTGTAGATCCTCAGATGTAGCATGTGCGTGCCAGACAAACGTGTCTCCAGCTAACACAGTCATCAAAGCTTCTAACTCGGTGAGTTTTGAACCTAGACACTTGAAATATTTGGAGCATCCATGATATTTTTTGCTCTAAATTTGGAGATATCAAGCAACTTTCTAGCTATAGCCATTCCTGAGATCCACATGTGTTAGCTGGAGAAATGGCTTCCCAGCAAACACGTTGTTATAGTCTTCTAACTCAAAGAGTTTTCGAGCTAGAGACTTGATTTTTTTTATGCCGGGTGCTCTAATTATGCTCTAAAATTTGGCGTTTACTATATAGCTCTATCGTTAGCCGTTTGCCCACACTGAATGAGGAAGCTGTGGAGCCGCTCTCCAGCTAACACACCTATAAAGTCTCATAGAGTCGTTGTTTTTTTTGCTGCTAAATTTTCCTTCAAATCAATGATTGCTCCAATTATGCTTTAAATGTTGGCGTTTTCAGAATTCGCAATTTCCATATGAGGAAGCTGGAGACATGCACATACACTTTCGACCGTTACTACACACCTAGTCGGGTTCAGAATATATAATCTAACGATTTTATAGGGTTTTAGCCGTATTGCTATGACACATGGTTTTGATATTTGATTTATATTTATATTTGTTTTGTTTTGACTATGGTACTACAAGGCATTGCTTTGTTATAGGCGATGGTTACCACTTAACATCAGGTGGGCCATATGCTTGTTCCATCAGCTAGTTACATAAAAAAAAACACCAGAACTCTGCGTTGTCACTATTACAGTTTTATTTCTTGAAGTGTACAGTTTGCATAAATAAACGCTTTTCTTTCTTTCCTTACTTCTTCAGACTAATGATGATGATAAAAACAATTGTTCTTCTTATCGTGTCACTGATTCTTTTGAACCAAGTGTGGTGAAAGGATTTTAAAAGCGCCACAAAGAGGCTCCTTTCGTGCACTTGACACATATTTTCGAACTTTTTAGGTTCTATGATATGCCGGTTTCCTAACGATGTTTACCTTCACCGTTTGAGGGCACAAAACAATGATTATATCTTTCAATTAGTGTTACATACAAACCATTGAACCAGTAACAAGTTAATTTATCATCGTATTCGTTTAAGCGGAAAATCGGTTAGAAGGGCACAAATGCCTTTGAGAACTGATTGTGTGAGAACAAGACGAGAGGTTTAACTTTAATAAGAGGACTTACTTCAAAGAAAGGTCTGGTAAGCCTAAGCTGTACTAACAAGGACATCTGAGAAATACATAATTATGTATTGTCTTTCTTTAGTTTTTCTTTTTCCAAGTTAGCTTGGATGTACCGTGCCTGAGGGATTTCGGTCGTGGGCAATTTTATTCCTTTTTTGCTAGCAATTGACTGTTTAAAAAAGAGTCAGTCAGTATTTAAAATCTCAGAACAAATGTAATATACCAGCCAATTTTCAATCCCTAATCAACAAAACTAATCGAAAGATTCGCCTCGAGCCAACACACGATTCTTTGCTATATTCAAAAAAATAGATATTGACATACTTTTATCCCTAAACAGTACATTCCAAAGCACAAAGATACACTCTACAACGTGTATCAAAATATGTGTACTATCCCGAAGGGGGGTGAATTTCCACCCCCCGGGGAACAACTTTTGTTCAACGACTTTTCGAACTTCGATTGGTATCTCTGAAAAAAACTGCAACGAAGTTTCAACATGAACAGCTGACTTTATACAAAGTGACAACCCTAAACTCAGCTACAGAGGTAGTAGGTAGTAGTAGTAGACCTACAGAGGTAGTAGGTCAAGGGGTCAAGGGGTTACAAGGATAGGGTTGTCAATTTATTTAGGCATTATGAAATTAAATATTTTTGTATGGGAAACTGAAAATAGGAATTTTTAATTTTCTCCCCCCCACAACTGATCACCATTGTGGTCTGAAACCCCCCACCTTCGCATAGTACACATATTTAGGTACACCTTGTATAAAGTCCTCGCGGAAAAGTTAATAGTTAGCTTAGTTTTTTCCCTCCAGATTCCTTGTTACTTATTTCTTTACCAAAACCCATTACTGGCCTAATATGATTCCCAAATATTATCACAATCGAAGCGTAACAAACGCCGTAACTGCTGCGAATTGGGATATGGCTTTATCAAATCCTACCAAAGCCTTTAGATACCACAAATTCATTTGAATGGTTATGTACAAACCATCCATTTGTTGGCCGAACGGTTTTCGGAGTCATTTAACTGGGAAATTGGAATTAAGTTGCGAAGGACGCTGGTACAGTTAATTTTAAATGTTATTAAATATTTTTATTTGGGAACGCGATTCTTAGTCGCTTTGTAGAGCTAAGAATTAAATAAGAATAAAACAACATTGTAGACAATCTACACATCACTTTATAGGCCAAAATCAAGCAAAGCATTAGTACTATGGGAACTACTACTATATTTATTTTCGTTTTGTAAAGGATCATCACAAAAAAAACGGGGAGAACCAAGCCGTAGTTTGTTGCCTGTTCTTCTAGGCTTGGTCGCGTGGAGCTGGCACCTAGACTCACCTAGTTTTAAGACGTTTCAAAGTGAGTTTTTGATACAATTGACTAGAGAAACCTTTGATTTTGATTTTCTTAGAAAAACTAAACATAATAAACTTACTATAGTCTAATATCTTTAGACGAAGTGGAGTGATAATCGACGAAAATAACTAGAAAAGCTCAATGGCGCGTCTAGGGAGAGTCTAAAGCCAGTAATATACTTGTACAAAACATAGTAATACTAGTGGCCACCCGCGGCTTTGCTTGCCCCGTTCTTGTGACGCCCCGTTCAACGGGAACGGGGCGTTACAAGAACGTTCCCGTTACTTTTTCCATCTCCAAATTTTAAGCACCCCTCCAATTTCTAGCCAAATAATTTCAGCCGTTCTTGAGTTATAGTGTAGCTAACATGACTTTCTTTTAAATGATATAGAAGATATCTATATCTAAATGTTGATTATGATTAGAAAAAGTCTTGGCAAGAAGTCGTGTCCGACATTTTATTTGATTAACTAGAGAAAGTTCGAGTTAAGGAAAATTTTGAATGATCTTGACGCCCGGCTGCTCTGTAATGAAAATAATTTGATTTGAACTTTCTAAATGTTTAGCTGTACATGTTATCTGAAAAAACATTTAATTGCTAAGCAAATAAGTGAAATAGAAACAAGTTTTTTCATTGTTATTTCTAGACAGTTGAGCCTTTGAAAGCCTAAACGTTATTTCATAGTAACACAAATTATTTTTCGATTGTGCCTCTGACACACGTTTATTGTTGATAAACAACTTGTGAGATTTTTCATACCAAAGAATTTTAGAGAATAATCTAATATGCTTTTATAAATGCTGTAATTTTTGTAGCTTATTAAAATGGCGAGAAACTGATGTGATGTCACACTATCTATTTAGCCCGTATTCACCTACTGTTGAGAACTGGCATTTACTCACCCAGCTCTAAACCATTTCAATGTGACTGTGCTTTGTCTGAGTCGAACCTCAAGTATAGACTTTTTGACAGTTTTCCATTTAAATGTGTCAAAACCCCGTCCGGGACATAATCTATGTTTAAGGCTCGATTCAAATCAATCATGTTTCTGCCTACGGCACTAAATATACCAGCTTATAACTATATACTTGGCACATTTCAGCGAATCTAGTAGCTTTTAAGAAACTTGCTTTTCGAGTGTCAACGTTAAACTCCACACCTTATAAATCTGTCCGTAATGCCCAACGCAGACGATGCACAGTATAAAAGTACTAGAAGAAAACAGAGTATAAGATACAACTACAGATATACAGGGTGTTTTATGACAATTTCTTAAAATATTCGAAGGGTGACAGTACCCGTCAGTATGAAACACCTTTTCTATCAAAATAACAGCGGAAATGCGAAATTACATCTGTAGTTTCTTGCTCAAGTTCAAAACTTACATTGCTTTCTTGACAAAACATACTTTGAATAAGTCACTTGAATTTTGACACACAATAATGTGTAGAAATAATAAAATGTGATATTAATAAGGCAGGAAACTTACTATCTCGGCGCATTTTGACTTTGACTTTGAATCGTACTGCACGTTCCTGACGTGCGTGACCTACAAGGCAATGCTTTGTTAAAGGTGATGGTAAACACTCAACATCAGGTGGGCTTTTTTTTGACAAACTGATGGAACAAGTATCCATCAGCTAGTTGTATAAACAGAAAAGAAACAAAGGAAATATAAGATTAAAAATATTATTTTTGCTTCATATTTAAAGTTGATATACTCAGTTTAAGCACCCTGTATAGCAAGTGTTGTTTTAATGGCCACTTTCCTGAGAAAAATTGTTAGCTTCATGAAATATGACGTAATATGCAACATTTGTTTGTTTCTCCAGCGCTGCAGGAGTAGTCCAATTAGTTTGTCTACTGTTTTATATCTACTTATAAATTTACTCAATTTTTCACAGTAAAATATTATGAAAAACTTTGTGAGAGTACTGGTGGCTCAATGGTAACGGCCCCCCGCCTTCCAATCCTGAGGTTGTGGATTTAAGTCCATACAATCGTGTACCAATGAGTTTGTCTGCCCAAAAATTTATGTATACTATACGAGTGCTCTCAAACGGTAAATGAAAAAATCCTCATGAGGAAACCGGCATGTCAAGAACCAAAAAAATTGAAAATATGCGCTTAGGCATGACGACTAATCTTCAAAATCTCTTCTATCATATTCAGAAGTATCTATTATGTCTAAAATATATCAGCATATTTCTGTAGAAAATTATGGTTTTTGTGCAATAAAAGTAAATTTAAATTTAAATTTTCAATTTCACGCCAAAACGCTCGCTGGTGTCATGGCGTCTGTTATTACGTCACGGTGCAGTTATATCAACAGTAAACATTGATGCTTTTGTACTAAATCAGAATGACGTTTACAAACACCGTGACGTAATTCGCTCTGACCGGTGTTTAAGCATCATGACACTAGTTCGAGAGAACCAGTGACACGACAAGAAGAAGTCAAATTAACGTCCGTATGCTAAGTTTTGCCCATACATTTTGCAGCAATATCCCCTTATGAAACTTCTGCTTAGTCATAGCTTCACGATCTTAATTCAGGCATGGTAGTTATCCTGTCAATTACCGAAAAATATCCACATTAAAATGAATAAAGCAGACTCATTTAAAAGAAACTGTCAACCCTCCCGGGGAATTATAGCACCATTTGCGAGCCACGTAAAAAGTTAATCCGAATCCCGATCCCGCTCCCTTATTACGTATCTCGCGACAAGTCTGCGATAAACATGAATGTTGCTAACCAAAACAACACGTGTGTGGCGTGGGGTGCACACACAAGTCTACATTAAATTAACTTACTTAGATTGGATTAGCGGATTAGTACTATTATTTATTGTTCTACTTAATTTATGTTTAAGAATTCCGCAAAGTCACGCCTGAATCTATTAATTTACCAAAACAAGTATAACTTTTACCCGTACCTATAGTTTTTAAGTGCTATAAGCTGTCGCTACCCAAAATTAGTTGTGTTATACATTAGATAGATAGAAAATTATTTATTACACTAAAACAAAAATTGCAATTTTGTGTTATTTTACAAGCTACACACAAAAAAATATATGAAAAGCAGCTGTTTCCTAAATACATAATTATGTCAACTAAGTACCTAAAAGGTATCATAATTAGAATCAGATATTCGATATGCTTAAAAATTGGACTATTTAAATGCCAGTATGATATTATATCCCTTTGCAAGGTTCATGAAGTGCCTACAGTAAATTTTATATATTTTTATAACTATATGTTTTTTTCTGACCACGCAAAAGCAGTAAATGTATTGTACTGAGTCGCAAGTCTGTCGCAAGGGTTACGTAATAAGCGAGGATCCCCAACCTGATTTCAATTCACACCGAGTCGGACCATTCCTGGGGATTTTACCCTAATTACCTTCTTAGTTAGAAACTTTAACCTTTAATATGAACAGCCGAAATTTAGGGCAACTTTGAATTAATTAAACTAACTTTAAGAATCTATAACTGCTTTGACTTTGTTTTAACGCCTCATTTATTTACATCAACACTAATATTAAAAAGAGGAAAGGTTTAATTTATGTATAGTATTTATTTATTTATATTCTTGGGGACGCTTCCGTCAGGCACTGATTTGGATCAGTTGAGCTATCTCTAGATCGTTTGTAGCGATCTGCAGATAGCTTAACTGTTTCTTGTGTATTTTGTACATTTTGTAAATATTTGTTTAATTGTAAATTTTTTTTGTGTAAATAAATTATTTACCATTGTATAATATAATCTATTTGTATGTGTTCTACGGCAAACATGACCGGCCCACTGCCACTTCAGCTTACTAATCCTTTGAGCTATGTTGACTACCTTGGTTCTCTGTCGAATAACCTAGTTCGTTCGTTCCTCGATCCCTCTCATACCTCTTAAGACCTGCGCACACCTATGTTGCTGGCAATGGCGATCAGTGAAACGCTGCGTTTCATTGATTTCCATCGCCAGCGACCTAGGTGTGCGCAGGCCTTTAGTAACAAGTATAAACACAACGCAAGATTATTTAAAAACTGGCCAAACAATTTTTCATGAGTCGGCTTGATCGCGTGAAACTAGCACCTGGACTCAAGCTTCAAATTCAAATTCAAATAATTTATTGCATTTTTGTTGTTAAATACAGGTGATACAGTAGACTAAATTCAAACATAAACCGTGTTAGGGCACCGCAACTAATTTTCCCACTTTGGTGACGCTAATTATCACCTTACATAACTATAGGAACATTTATTACTTAGCTACTACATTACTCTATACTTAGGTACAACATCGAAATTACATCGATCATCGATGTTAATAAAATTTATAGTATAGATGGTCACAAACAATTTTTTTTTTTTTTGTTATTTAAGTTATAGTTCAATATTCTAATTATATCGATGATATTCAAATTTATATAGATGGTCACAAACAAATACTTAATTTATGTTATTTAAGTTATAGTTCAGTAAAATAAATTCGAATTATCGTATAATCCAACGTATAGAAACAATTTTCAGATTGTAATTGTCAGGTTTTTAAAATGATGTTTCAAAGTGAAGCTTGCGATACCACTGAATAACCAAATATTTGATTTTGTATTTGTCCTTAGAATATCGGTGATCTTCCAAGTGCGGTCCGCCAAAGCCGTCAAGATATCCGATATAATGCTGCTACGTCGGATAGGCGTCATAGTAGGCGTTGCCTGCGTGCTGCTTGCAATACGAACACTGGTGGCGCCACCTGCCGTCATCGTTGGGAGGACGAAAGAAGACCTCAAGGCGTACCTGTGTAAAACTGATTGGTGGGACCACTCTTTTACAACTTGTAAGTATGATGCAATGTGTATTTTTTGGAAAATGCCGTACTTAGCCTAATCACGGTATATGCAATCGATTTTTCCGTAAAAATTCAACGAGAACGTAATTATGATTGCAACACATACGAATTTAAATAAATAAATATTATGAATAATCCAAAAAATACCATCTAGTCCCAAGTCTGACTGTACAATTGTGTTGTAGACTGAAAACCCAGACTGAAAAAAATATTTGTTCTCGGTGGAGATCGAACCCACGACCTACGGCGTAGAAGGCAGAGCTACTACCAACTGAGCTGTTAAGCCAGTCATTTAGAGGAGATAATTGCATCATTTCTCTACATACGTTGTACGGAATGCTTTGCCTTTTGTCCATTAGCGCTAATGTACTATCCCACTAAATGCAATGACCAAATACTCGCAAAGTCGATAGAGGACGTAATCTGATTGGTAATGCAGTTGGTATAGCTAGATGAATCCGCGAATCTGCATTTTTTTAATTAAAAAACTATGGCGTCAGACTTTCATGACGCTACGCTTGCTACGTCGTAGGCCAGCTACGACGTAGATAGTCTACGAAAACGCTTTACCGTCACCACTATTATCAGGTTTGCTTACATTATTTATCTATTTTTTATTTATTTTGTTTAGTGGAGGTGATATTCCTGATGTGGGGCATTCGACTCTGCATAATGGTGCGGAAAGCACCCTCTGAGTTCAACGAGAGCAGGTTCATATCCATGGCGATATACAACGAGTTCCTATTATCAGTCTTCCTTAATATATCTATGTGAGTACCACTTTTGCCAAAAAAACTATGCTTGGTTATGTGTACAGACTTGCCCTATTATAATTGTTATAGGCAGAAGTAACCGCTTAACATTAGGTGAGCTGGTCTACTTTTCAACCACTTTGTCTCAGGAAAGAGAGACTTCTGTCATTTTTTATCTTGCATTTGATGGAAATGTTTAAATTTTAAAGTCAAATTATCTATTAGCTTCTATCAAATGTTAATTATTCAAACAGTAATTTCTGCTACACTAAAATCAAAATTACGTATATTGCGATTAATTACTTGAAGCAAATATTAGTGATATCTCTATTTGTTAATAAACATGTCGCCGACTGTACAAACATTGTTATTCGGATCACTAAGCTTCGTAAACTAAACGTATCTTCTCCAAATAACGTTATCTGAAGCACTAGTCCCTTATTTATTTGCTTTGGAATTTAACGTCAATACACAAAGTCAGTCATTTATGAAGAGAATACAGGACAAACTATGTCTATTATTTGATTAGTGCGAGTGCAGGTGATTAGTGCAGGTGCTTAGTGACAAAGTGTGGACAGCGACTGATTAGTGCAAGTGATTAGTGGGCTGTGTAGTAAAGTGAATAGAAGCGTGTTCTATTTTTTTGCGAGTGGACTGCGAGTAGCCATCCCGCGCGCCCTCCCTTTCCCCACACTCGCCACGTCACTAAACACGTCTGGACAGGAGTGTTTAGCGTTTAGTGCGTAGTGTAGGACGCTTGTTGTTGTAAAAATTGGTAAAGTGGACCGAAGACACTCGCAGTGAATTGGACACTACTCGCACTACACACCTGTACTCGCACTAATCACCTGCACTCACACTAAGCAAAGTGTAAACCAGCCTTATGATAGTAACGGTTTTAAGCCATCGTAAGATCTGAGTCATGATTTAAACTTTCAATTCGTTATAAATAAATAATAAATAAATAAATGGTATCGAAATATCGGAAGTCAACTCATCAAAATTTAATCATGGTAAATATCCCGTCGCGTCGTTTCATAAAAATAGTGTTAAAAACCATGATAGTTTCAAAAGTTTTAAAAACTTGCTTGTTCGTATCACAATATCGTGTAATCGTAATTGAAAGTCATCCCAAGGGTTCGCCGGGATATCTGATAGCTGCATTTACATTTTACATACATAACAAACGTTGATTGAGCTAGCAAAGGCAATTACTTTATTATCATAATAATCTCAGATCGTGCCTTTGAATCCACACGTGATCTAAAATATTCATGTGGAATATGAATAATTCTAAGATGCTTAAACATCGTATTTTAGATGTGCTTACTTTTGTTTGTGGAGTCAATAATTTTATGCAAATCAACGTCTTCTTAAATTAAAGCAAAGTAAATAAATACCCATGACTACTACTCATAGAATTGATCAAAGAATCTTGTGTTCTATTGGTATTGTGGTATCTTCTCCTTCTTAAATTTAAGAGCTTAGCTCTTTTCTGACTTGTATTACAGACTATATAAGCCTATCTCAAGCTCCAGTCTCTCGCGAAGTGCCCCCCATCCCCAACTAATTACTTTTCCTATCATATTTTCACCATACATTGTGTTCTTGTCAGGGTTCTGTTGCAGTTTTCTCCAATTGAATCTTTCTAGTGTGGCCTCCTTGACTTCCTTATACGACTTGACAGCGACCTTTTCTTTTATCTGGCTCACGTTACTTATTATTGGCCTTCCTCTTCCCCGTTTTCTTTCAACCGTTTCTTCGTTGATGTTCTTTAATTAGTTGTCATGTCGTAGAAGATGTCCAAACGTTTTTATCTTCGGTTTTGTATCGTCTCAAGTGCTTTCTTCTCCTTTACTCGCTCTAAGACCTCTTAGTACTTAAAGATGTTATTTATAAAAGTAGATAAACAATCTACTGTTTATTAATTTTATAGTGTTTACTACACTTAAGGAAATCATAAAGATTTTTATAATGTCCCAAAAGTTAAGAGCCGAGCGGGATTTGAACCCGCGACCTTCCCCTCGGTACGGGGCTGCGCTGACCACTGCGCCATCGGATCCTAATCACACTCGACGAATAACTCTTAGGGACTGTTCGGCACTAACGCGACCGTGGCTCCATCTACAGCCCCGTACCGAGGGGAAGGTCGCGGGTTCAAATCCCGCTCGGCTCTTAACTTTTGGGACATTATAAAAATCTTTATAAACAATCTAGTTGAGTATGTGGGATTATTACATATTAAAATTAATTATAGTAAACCGTTTAAAGGTACAGCCTGAGCCGTTAAATGCCACTTGGCTGCTAACTTTTGAGATAAATATTATAGTACCTTTTCCTTCTTTAGATATCGTTAAGTGTTTTCGAGTACTTACGAAACGGTCTGAGAAGGCCTATCGTCCCGGGAGATTATAGCACAGAGCCTATTTTTAGACCATTAAGTAGACCAAACTTAAAATGTTTCCCAGTTTATCGGCAAATATGAGATAAAAATTATATAATTTTATTTAAGTAATTAGTTTCATAAGTTCTGAAGTACACACATCAAATTTGTCTAGGGATATTCTATTTCGAAATGATTTTCTTACAAACCATTTGCTTTTTAGAAAAAGTTGATATATGGAATTAAACCTTTTTTATTACCCTTTCCAAATTTGAAAAATAATTAAAAATCGAACACAATAGACAAAAGATATAGTGGGGACTCCGATTTAAATTAAATAACGTTAATTTTGCCTAAGATAAATTAACTTTTATTTAGTTATCAGTAAGTGATATCTAACTCATTTTCAATTTTAATGGATCTTGTGATATTTGTTATGTCATGGAACGTCGACATTAAAGCAAAGAAGAAATGATAAGAGCGATAGGCATGTTGCAAGCCGGTGCTATCCAACGCGTGGTTGCCGATACCCTAAATACCAATCACAACGTAATTTCTCGATTGTGGTAATGTAATCGTATTACTGGGGATGTAAGAGAGCGCCACACTGGCAAAATTCGAGTACCCACCCCTAAACAGGATCGTTTTTTCCAAAATTCCGCCAGGAGGGAATGAACGGATGGGAACCCAATATCACAGCAAAGCAGCTGATGGCTTCAGTCAGACCATCAGCTGTCAGATAGTGACCAAACCGTCAGAAGAAGGCTGCATGAAGTTTATCTTCATTCTCGTAGGCCACTTCGTGCGCCAGCTCTACGACGAGCCAATCGCGGAACGCGACTTCTTTGGGCTTAGATGTGATAGATTGATGTGTGTATTTACTACGCAAAGTCGCAACAAGGGAAAGGTAGTTTCAAATCCCAAGAGGTTTTTAACTTGAAGATATTACAATACCTTTGTACCTAATTAAAACCAGTTTTATAAATGAAAAAAGTTTCAGAGTTTCTTTGTCAGACACGGGGCGTTTCGAACAATAAAACCAGCTTTCCTCTTTTATTGTTTTCGTGGGTGTTTTTTGAAACTCCCAGCGGCAAGTCACGTGCGAGCAAATTGACGGGCGCCGGAGCCGACAAAAGATAAAAACTTGGCGAAACTAAAAGGGCGATGAGAATTTTACTTATATTTCATTTTGCGCCTTGAACTAGCGAAATAAATGAATGTTGCAAGTTTGTGATTTACTGAAACAGCGGGACACAATGACTTTACATATTGGCTACTAGCTCGTAAATTACCTAACTTATAAGTAAAAAAAGTAGAAACCTAACTTGTGCAATTTATATAATTATTAATGTGGAAAAAAAAGATATA
Source organism: Thera obeliscata (assembly GCA_947578465.1). Classification (NCBI taxonomy): domain Eukaryota; kingdom Metazoa; phylum Arthropoda; class Insecta; order Lepidoptera; family Geometridae; genus Thera; species Thera obeliscata. The sequence continues at coordinate 1,218,017 of OX387916.1, forward strand.
AATTATTTGTTTTGTAGAAATACAACGACAGGCTAAATATTGTATAACGGTATCATAAACTACGAGCCATTCGATTCGGGTTTGATTTAGACCGTTTAATTTTAACTATCATTAGATCGTTTGCAACGGTCTGCAGATAGCTCAACTGTTTTATAAGTATTTTGTAGTTACATTTTATTAATAATTTTATGTGTTATTATCTTCGTGAACAAATTTGGGAAATTTACTTTAATATTTAATATGATTTAGCCTAGTTTTATTTCTATAAATATATTTTCTTTAGAATCGTTTGATGTGAAAACATCTAATTGGAGATTACTTTACCTATGTTATTTTCGCTATAGATTCTAAGAATTTTTAGTGAATAGAATAAAATAAGCAATGCCTACTAAATTCTCATGGAGTACCTACCTACGACTAAGTGGCTGTCTTACGGAATACTAAGTAGGTACTCAGCAAAAGTGACGGGTCTTTGTCGATTCTATAGATTGAAAATAATAACAATAAGTAGGTACTAGTTAGGACCACCTAGAGAAAAACTATGAAAATCTAAACTTACACTTATCACGTTTAAATTACCATCCAATACTTTTTTAATGAAATAAAATATTTAATATAATAAAATATATTATAACCACACAATAAAAAGTATAATTGTATCAAAACGTGCCAAATGTCATTTTTTTCTAGATCATTCAGTTTGTATCAAAGATCTCTTGTGCCCTCTTTTTTTATAGTTTTCATATGTGTTTTATTGTATGCAATAAATAATTATTTTTTAACAGGTTATTTCTCCAGTCTCCTGCAAATCCCGACCTGCTGTACATTATATTCTTCTGTCACACCCAGCTCACCGTCACCCTTCTTCTGTGCTTCATATTTGGCAGTAAGGTAAGCATTTTTCAATATACCTGTATTTTTATTTACTGTAATCGTCCAAAGTCACCGACATAGCTCATAGGATTGGTAAATTGAATAGCAATGGGCAGGTCATATAGCTTGACAAACCGACAACCATTGGGGAGTAAAAATGCAAAAACACTGCTTGAGTCTGAGCCCCAAGTCTTGATATTTCTTACTTTTAAATGGAGAACTGTCAAAAAATCTATGCATTGTTTCTGTGTACGGTTTTTATAGCCACCATACGATACGACACTAAGGAGAGTGTGAAATTGCCACAATAAAAAAAAGAAGATTTCATCGCGTTTAAGAATGCCCGTAGGTGTATTTGAAGAAAGAGGCAAGATATCTGCAAGCAATCCTTTACTACTTTGATCTCCAGACGAGTCCCTCATCACAGCGCTGGCGTAAAGCCTTGCGCATATCTAGCACGATGGCGATGGCGATCAGTGAAACGCTGTCAAATATGACAGCGATATAATGGGAGGCGATAATGTACACCATGTTTTTGTACGCACTGTTATTACGGTGCCAGTACACATGCCAATTGGAGCAATTCAAACATGATCATTTGCTTCTTTGTTCTGGCACTGGATACTTATACCTTGTCCTTGATACTTTATAGGGCGGATCCGACTAGGATTGGTCAGAACATAAAAATTACTCATAAGGCGAGCGAGCAGAGCGAGCGTGCCAGAAAATGTTTTTTTTTTTCAATGAAATCAAAAGCGTTATCCTCGTTAGAGCAATTATTTATCGATAAATTAAAAAAAATATTTGAAATATCAATCTGCTCTAGTGTAACACGGGTCTTAACAATTTCTCAGTGGAAAAAAGTTTCATCGTTTTAACAGTGTGTACATTAATCGGACCTGATTATAATGACTGATCGCCATCGCCATCGCGCTAGATGTGCGCAGGCCTTAATGGCTACGTAAGTGGCGATGAAGCCTCTGGGCTTAATGGCTACATTTAGCCGAAGCCCAGCGAGCTCCCGCTAATCTGATTACGGGGCTGCGTGAACTTGAGAGCCGTGGGTGATTCATTTGAAGGACTTTTGACTGGATTATTTTAGGCTATCTAGAGAACTATGTAAAAGAATTGAATCTATGTTGCATAGTATTTCATTAAATGAAAAATGAACAACATTTTCATAACACAAACTTATTTTGACTCATAGTATTTTCGTTACTCGATACATAGGATATATGTCTCGGTAGAATTATAAAACTGTCCCACGCAAGGCATTTAAAAACAATTAAGACTGACATTTTTTTTCACCGTTATAATAGTCAAATGTGTAGGGGAGGCCTATGTCCAGCAGTGGACTTCTTCAGGATGATAATGATGATGATGATGATGAATAGTCAAAATTTGTACATTTTCAATAAAAAAAAACAAGAAAAACAAGAACGTAAAATATTTACGTGTTTGTGTTTATGAAAAGCCTTTTTCCATCAGGCATACATGGTGTACAAAGGACATGGAAAGGACGATCGGGAAAAAACCGGAAAGTTCAGATCGCGACCTGCTGAGTCTACCTACACCATGACCACTAACAACAGAAGTGCCAGGTTCTGTGACAACATGACTGAAAGAGAGCTTGAGGTAAGACCTAGAGAAGTTGTGGCAAATAAAAGAGAAAGAAGTAATGCTGCCTTCCTACGGTGCGTGGTTCTGCAGATAATCACGCACAGCCGACGACGACGCACGGCAACGCACACAGAAATGGCTCCTGTGCTACCGCGCACCTCCGTTCCCGTTCCCATGGTGTGTCGTGCAAGCTGATCTGCCTCCGTGCGCGATATCACAGACCAGTGGGAAGGGGCTATAAGACGCAAAGTGTTTGTGTTTACTTATAAATTGGAAAAAACTATGCAATGGGTGGTCTTATCACTGAAAGCGATCAACCCGCCTATTAGGTTTAGTTGTTTTTTTTAGTTAAATTTTTATGAATTTATTTTACATATTTCCAGTGAAATAAGGATTATCGACCAGACAGATTGGATTTTGTTATCTTGATACAAAACTAATATAAATTTTATTCAACATCAATTTATAAATATTGGTAAACATTCGATGGCTTTGTCTCAGACGATAATACAATTAGTATTTGGCATGAAGCCGAATACTATGATAAAGATATTCCGTTTATAAATCTTTTTGTTTCTTTACTCAGTAAGTACTTCAGTTTGGGTTCATTAGCTAAAGAGTTTGAGCGGTACTCTTCTGTAGTAGAAGTTTTGTTATCTTATATTATAAATAGGAAATCTGAGTATTTTTGTATATTTTCAAACTATACGCCCGTGCGAAGCTAGGACGATTCGCTAATTGATTGATAGATTGTTATAGCCTGCTCACATTTAGGTTGTTGGCGATGGCGATCAGTGAAACGCTGTCAAATTTCGTTTTCGAATAACCGAAAAACATTTATTAAAGAAATCTGGAACGGAGAAGCCCTACTTTCCTAGTTTATTAAAAATACAAAGAAACTTTTATGCTATACGTTTCAATTTTCTAAACAAATACATTGAAAAATTTACGATATTTTCTTCGTGAATGATGGAAGTAAATAGAAATACCCGCTGTAGGAAATATTATTTCTATTGAAATTAATAAGGTATACTCTCGACTTTCCAATCAACAAGTATACTACTTGTTCTTTTTTTTATAACAAGTATACTACCTTGTTCATTTTTTAAACTTTCTAGCAGAATATCAACATTTTGTACCAACATATTATTATCAAACAATTAGGTTTTTGGGAAAATTCTTATCAGGCGTGTTTTTAAAGATGGTATAAAAAGTAATGATGATGACTGGAATGTTTCCATGTTACCGCTATGAAACAATTAAAAAATAAACTGTCTCTATCTACAGAGAGACCCTCCAACACAGGTATTTCTATGCTTAAAAGAGGGTCTCAAACCTATGAAATGTACTCTAGATTAAGTTGAAAGAAAATAAAATATTTGTATTTGTACAGGAGGAGTTCAAGAAAATCTGCAACCAGCTAGAAAAGCTGCGCGAGAGGTGTGGTGCTTGCGCTAGCATCTCTCGACGAATCACCGCCATGCAAGCTGCTGCAGTCACCGACCATAGAAAACCCCCCACCTCAGACTCAGCCCCTCTCAAACTAAACACTGTGTTCAGCGCTGTCGCCGATAGACTGATGTGTACCGTCACCCCAGCTGAAGAGTCCAGCAGTAGCGGCAGAGACTTACCCTTCGAAGCCCCCCCAGCCTACAAACACAAACCTTTCAGCCCAATCAAAAGTGCCGAGATCAGCAACGCTGAACAAAGCCACACGGACGTAACAACCGACTCTCCAAAGAAGAAAGAACGAGACAAAGAGGACAAACAAAACGGTGTGTTCAAAATTTCGGGTGAGCCTAACTGTAGTGACATACGTCCGCCCGAGGTGACGGTCCGGAACGGAGTCAAAAGCGAGGGACAAAAAAGTCCCGGTAGCACGGAAACTGTGAAAGGCGTCAGATCCGGCCACGCCAGAACTCACGCCATCGTTATAAACTTGGACGATAAAAGCAGGTTCACTGAAGAAGTCACCGTCTAAAAGACTGTACTTAAGTTTCTATCTATAGCTCTGTATAATGCTAGTCCTTACTGTGATTCTTAGATTGTTAATAGTTTGATGCATATCAGTAAACGTGTGTTTGTTGAGATTTGCGAGTATGCTGCTGTTTTGGTTTTTCAAGGTGAAAAATTAGTATAGCTGTTTAGTTACCATGCGGACTAAACTTGTTTTAATAAAAAAAAAAATATTATAAAAACCTAACATACTCATTTCAATAAAAAAAAGTACGAGCTTTTAATTCCAGTTCAATTAAAAATACTAGCACATACAAAATAAAACATTCAAAGGGAAAGTCAAAAAGTATCACCATTATACTATAAAGTGAACTGAATGAGTTTGTAAAAGCGACGCGACAGCCCTGCCCTCGGGTCACGATATTAGCTGGATTTTCGAAACATTTGAATTCAACTTTGGCGAGACGAGTTTCAGCGTTTACCGACCCATTTAGAAATTTCGAGCTTTTAGTTCGAAAACGCCAGGAAATGTTTGTCGTTACTTAGAAAAGCTCGGGCTCAGTTTGCATTTGTGCATCGTCTTGTACAGTTTTGCTGCACGACATTTTGCGAGTTTCAGGAATCTTTCGAAGTTTGGTATCTCCGATTAGTATGCTGCATGCAAGGCTGCATGCGATTGCGTTTACAATTTCACTGCAATTGCATTTACAATTTCGCTTTAATACGGTTCTAAACTTTTATCTTTTCAATACGGCGAACCGAAATCATGGCATTATTCTTTGGCTTGTTCAAACTATGTTTTGCATTGAAATCTTTTACCTATGTATTCTGATCTCAAATAAAATAAATCTGTAATCGATTATTGTATTTTATATTAGTAAAATATGGGTATATTATATTACTATTACTACCATAAATTGCCATAACAGTATTGATGTAATTTTAAATATTCCATTTATTTAGATGTTACTAGAGATTATTAGAATGTATTTAAATTATTTAAGTGTATATAAAGCCGAAAGACATTTAGTGATTATTAATCTTTGTAAATACTTTTGTATAAAAATAATCAGTTCTAATATAAGTAAGATAAACTGTTTACCTCGAATCTTATAATTTTTAATACAAAATAATACAAGTTCGTTATTTAATTAAAACAGTTTCAAAATGGATTTTTATTCAATAATCTAAATCTAAATTGTGTACAAAATTATTTAATCTTCAACTGAATGCAACTTCGGTTATCGAGCAGGTTAGTTGACTATAACGTCAAAACTGTAGATGGAGCCACGGTCGCGTTAGTGCCGAACAATCCCTAAGAGTTATTCGTCGAGTGTGATTAGGATCCGATGGCGCAGTGGTCAGCGCAGCCCCGTACCGAGGGGAAGGTCGCGGGTTCAAATCCCGCTCGGCTCTTAACTTTTGGGACATTATAAAAATCTTTGTGATTTCCTTAAGTGTAGTAAACACTATAAAAATTAATAAAAATTATTTAATCTTATTTAAAAATAACGTAAACTTATTATAAGCTTCTGAACGTTCCACTGAAATATTATATACTGGTACTTTTTGGGGATTTAAATACCTAGATAAAAAGCATAAAATTATGTATCTTAGAGTTTTACAGTACCTAACTTATCTAGAAATATCTCAAATAATAATGTCAATACTTTTAATGGAAATTACTATAAGATTGCAAAGTCTAAAGATTGTAAATTTATAATGTAAATAATGTAAATATTTTACCTGTTTGCTTGTAAAATTGGTTTTACAATATCAGTAATAACTATAACACTGTTGTAAGAATTAAGATAATTTTAAACCTTCTGAATAGAAGAGAAGATACGATGTTGATTATCAAAATAAACTGGTTGAATAAATTTATGTTTTATTTTATTTTATTCTCCTAAAACCGCACTACGCAATTTATTTTTATACTGTTACCACAGAATACCTGGTCTGTTGGTAGTAAACCCACAGATTATTAATTTGTGGTATCATCTCATGAACATACCAATATATAAATGTTTATTTATAAAAACACGCATCTGAGCTAATCACCTAAAAGTTTAAATAATAGAGAACAAGATCACTTTGAAACTAGGTGAGTTTAGGTGCCAATTCCACGCGACGAAGCCTAGAAGAACAGGCAACAAATTACGGCTTGGTTCATCATTATCAGCCTGAGAAGTCCACTGCTGGACATAGGCCTCCACTTATACACATTTCCAGAACGATTCTGTGCTCTTTCCATCCACCGACTTCCCGCGAACTCAACAATGTCGTCGGTCCATCTGGTAAGTGGGCGCCCTACTTTTCGTCTTCCTTGCTTGATTCCTATAGATCTAAAAACAACAAGCTACCAAATCGCATTGATTCCAAAACGTTCAGCTTAACATGATTAAGCAAATTTGTGATGAAAAATAACTTCCATTAGCGAAGCAGACAAAATAGCCAGCAATTTATAAAAATGATAAAGTAGGGGACCCATTTGCTTACCCTATCCGATCCGGACACTTCAGCCATATTGTGTGAGGATGATTTGTGAACCGAGCGATGAAAAAAGGTAAGATCTCAGAGTAGAAACATGTTAGCATCAGTAGAGTAGAACTATGTATATTATATTAACTATGTATATATTTGACTGGCCTCTCAGCTCAGTTCGTAGTAACTCTGCCTTCTGCGCCGTTGGTCGTGGGTTCGATCCCCACCGAGAACAAATATTTGTGTGGTGAACATCGATGTTTGTTCTCTGTCTGGGTGTTATATTGTATTCTAAGTATGTATTTACAAAAAAAAAGTATTTAAGTATTTTATCAGCTATCTGGTTCCCATAATACAAGCTCTGCTTAGTTTGGGACTTGATAGTGTAGTGTGGATTGTCCAAAAATATTTATTTATTTATTTTTATTACGTCCATATACAATTGAAACCACTGAGATACGTATATAAATGTAGATGGTTGGGTAGTGTAGGTAAAAAAAAAGATGGATGAACAGTATTAAAGATGACATGGATTAGAACGAAGTGAATACAGAATTGACGACTGTCAGAGGAGAATGGAAGAAAGGAGCATGTTGTGCCGACGGGCAGACAGAAGAAGAAGATACAAACGAAATCACAATAACTATTTAAAAGAGCTTGAAGAATGATGTATTTACAAATTACAACGCTCAGCCAATTACAAACACTTGTCATATACTTGTTCCACTAAATAGTTGAAAAAAAACATGCGTTATTAACAATATTTGTCAATCCATTTACATACTTCGTCTTCCAGATCGTGGTCGACTTTAAAAATAATAAAATAAAATAAAAAAGACTTTCAAGAACCTTTATTCCTTAACGGATGTTTCCTATGATCTAGCTTGTTCTTATTTCTCGGACGGTTTGATGTATTATTCCTTTTTGATTATGCAAAGCGGCCTTACCTAGACTCCTGTGGAGATGAGTTGGAAGATTGGAAAACGTCGTTGCTATCCGCCCGGACCAATTGGACAAGCGTCAGAAACAATAGGAAAGAAAATGATGAAATGCTGTCATTTTTGTAATACCAAAATATCTACTCGTATTTATTTTCAAGGGTATGGGCAATGGGGAGTTATTTTTTTTATACAACTAGCTGACAGAACAAGCATATGTACCACCTGATGTTAAGTGATAACCATCGCTTACAAAAAGCATTGTCTCGTAGGTCACCCACATCAGGAACGTGCCTTACGATGCACTGCCCTGCGTCCATCAACTTGAGGCATACAGATGTTCAGCCTCATGTGCCAGTAATTTCACCGGCAACCACGCCCTTCAAACTGAACACAGCAATGCTGCTTCACGGCAAAAATTATTTATTTTATTTTATTTATTGAACACTAACGTAATATCCACCAATAAATCTTTAAAAGATATTGCTTACATTTTATAAAGAGTCAGGTAGCGAGAAACAGAAGGCTAAAATAAGTTATAAAATAAATTTGATAGAAAAATATAGGCTTCCGAAAATTACTTCTTTGAAAATTAACTCAACATCAAAGACACCAAGTTGTCTAATCTACAGCTTTTCTCATAAAAAAGATTTTCTGGAATTTCTAATATCTTAGATTATAGTTTTTTAGTTTCAAAAATCTTATTTAATTACCTCTGGCAGTTATTTTCACCCCAGACAGAGGATTAGTTATATCCGCCCACGCACCCTCATTTACTTTATCGCTTCTTCAGCCCCAAACCGTTTCTTTACTAATATTAATTCGCCGGTATTAATTTCCTGGCGATAGTCTAAACGGTGAGCTCAGTTTTGCGAAAATTGCTACGGTAATTCAAACTCTAGGAAAAGGATATAATGCTGAAAATTGCTTGAAGGTCGCTTAACATGGTATGACGTTTGAGTTAGCTGTCAACGATAAAGGATGTTTGCATATTACTGCTCGTTTTCAGGGAAGATGTATTTAAACAGGCTAGTTTCACCATCCGCTGTTAGTTACTAACAATGGATTATCTTGCTTAACAGGCCATTAAATCTACTACGCAACCAACTTCAAAGGGACAAAGATTTGATGAGCGTACTGTATCAATTTATAACAAGCAATATTAATTTGAGAGCCCTGTACAGTCAACCTGTCAGCTTGTACAAAAAGTAAAGTTCTGTACAAAATCAAAAAAATGTTTGGACATCTTCAATATGGCAGCTACATAAATAAAATCATTAGATGAAAGGTTAAAGGAAATCAAAGGAAGAGGAAGGCCAAGAATAAGTAACGTGAAACCACATAAAATAAAAGGTTGCTATCATGTTTTATAAAGAAGTCAAGGAGGTAGTGTTGAGTAGGACATACAAGAGGCACCTCGTTTGTCACAAGCATTCACTCAAAAATGTCCCGTTCCTCATGTTCAATGCATGTACCACCTCACAATATTTTGTCATACTCTTTCCGGCGTCACTTGCGAGAGCGGGACGAAAGAGGAAAATATTTATCTTTCATTCGAGGGAGTGAGTGAGCTGATGTATTTTGTGACGTTGTGTTGAAGTGACATATTATGACGTAACGAAAATTTGAGTGCTTGATGTCGACTGATTAAGCTTTGTTGTCAGTTTTTAGTCTGCTAGATTTTTAGCGGGAAATAACAAAACAGGATTGAAATCTGTCCAACAGATTTTGTGATTTGTTTGTGCCTAGGACATTTATTTGTACATTTATTTTGTTTGCAATGGCTGAAACTGAAAGTGGTGAATTTGCCAGGTATGTGTACCGTATGGTATATACCTACTTAGTAATAATGAATATTAATAAGTTAATAATTTTAGTGTTGCTTTGTTTGATAACGCGGATACTAACATTAAATTTAAGTTTTGGTTGTCATCCTCATCCTTCTTACAATGGGCTTTTTTCTTTATTTTATTTAACGAGACATTCATCAAGACACCACAACAGCAGTAGCTCATGAAAACAAATCCTGGATGACAAATGAAATGAGTTGAGCAAAATGAGTTAGACTCACTACTTCGCAACAGCATGTGACATGACATTCATTCATCAACAAGACAACTCAACAGCAGTAGCTCATGAAAAAAAATTCTGAATGACAAATGAAATGAGTCGAGCAAAATGAGTTACACTCACTACTTCGCATGTGACATGACATTTGAAGCATGACATTGTGACACCTCACGGTACAAGTTTGTATGAGGCCCTCGCCTCATACAAACTCTTTTTGAAACGGTGTCCTACCCAACACTACAAGGAGGCTCAATTGGAGGAAACTGTATCAGGACCCCGACAAAAGCCAAGCTCTTAAATTAAAGAAGAATAGAAGAAGAGTTCCATCAAAATGAATAGGACAATAAAGATTGATTTTTCAACCATATATTTTTTAGCAGAAGCACTTTCATACATTGTGACACAAAAAACGAAGCATCAAAATACAATGTTTGTTTTGAGTTCTCAATTACTGGCAACTAAATGTATAGAAAAAGTTATATTTACAGTTTCTTAAGACCAACGTAGTAAAAGTAAGCTGTTGAACAAGATTCCATTACGTCGTATTCATTTATATCGTAACAATTTCCAAGTAAACTACACTTCAGAAGGGCAAGTCTCATCTCAGTTACAACATTAAACGAAATGTTGGTGCATGTTCGCGAGTAATGTGCGAGGAAATGCTTTGTTATAGGCGATGGTCACCACTTAACATCCATCAGGTTGGCCATATGCTTGTTCCATCAGCTAGTTGTTTAAAAAAATCGGTTGTCTGTAAAGTCGGTTTACTGACGATAGTTGAACGTAACAACGTCATACTGTCCACACGGACGCATCGCTCACTCAAGTAGAAGAGAGACAGATGTTGAACGCTGCCGAACGTGGAGGCCGATTGTGCCTCTTTGTCGCTCGTTCCGCGCTCTCGCTTGCACTTCAAGCCTTAAATAGAACGCCTCAGAGTGAGGTAACGCTGCATGAGTCATGCTTTTTCGTGCGTGCAGCCGGCTCCATCGAATTATAAGACGTTGTCACTGTTAATATGTAGGATCTTTGAACGCACTCATAGTATATGGTTATGTCACTGTCAGGGTGTCTATGACAGATAACTGTATTGCTGTCTCGCTCTCTCTTCTGTTGCCTGCCTTCGCTTAACGACACGTATTTCACTGTATAATTAAATCTTATTTTATTTAACTAATCTTATAAACAAATTGACGAACATTAAGTGTCTTGTTTTTGTGAATAAAAACAGCTTCAATGGACCCTGCGTATTTTCATTGACTTTCCGGCTAGAATCAAGTTCCCGAAGGTTTTAAGTACCTATAGTGTCGAATTCCACTGACCAACCTCTAATAGTCACATCAATATTTTTTTATTATTGTAGTATGTAAGATGAAAATCAAAGGCTAGTGCCAGCTTCTTCTCAGAACAAGTTGTATTGTACTTCGTCTAAACTTCTAAAGCTAGACAGTGTTGTGTGAATTGTCCACAATATTTATTTATATATAGCTCAACATGGCTCCGTGTGGTTCCCTCAAGGTTCATTATAAGCGACTTATTGGGAGAGGGTCTACAAACATAATAGAGGTTAATATAAATAATGTTCTACAATTAAACACATAGTATATTATACCCAGCAAGCAAATAGTCTATAATATTTATTTATTTATGATAAAAACAACAAACTTACACAAAACCTAATGGGTATGTTCTCAGACTGTTTTTTCTAAAAAAGTAGGCATAAACATATCAGCAGGGAGTAGTAACAAACACAAAATGACAAAATGCTTTCAATAGCTATCGAAATTAATTTGCTGTATTTCCGTTTGGCCGGTTTATTTTATTTTGTAGATCTATATCTATGTAGGTCTATGTTGATGTCTAATTTCCAATTTTCTTGCTGTCAGTACGAATCATCAAACTTTTAGCAAGAATCGCGTGACATTTGCTAAGGCTGCGTAAGATAACTTTGGCATCTAGGCACGCCTCATGAAAAATGAAAATAATTATAAGTTTAAAAAACTTGAGAAACCGACTTCATTGCCAAACGGCTAAACCGATTTTAATTAAATTTGTTTGGGACAGTCTGGACGTAAAAATAACCTTCCAAATAAAAAAACAATTTTCTAAATCGGTTCATAAATGACGGAAGCATGCAGTTACAAACATTAAAAAAAATATTTAAAAAAAAATGGCAACACCGATTTTAATAAAATTAAAATGGGACCAATCTGGAAGCAGTACCTTTCAGATAAAATTTTTTTTTTCAAATCGGCTCACAAATGACGAAGTTATGCGGTAACAAACATTAAAAAAAACTTTAATGAATAACCCAATAATAAATACGGACTTGTATTAGTCTATAATCAAGTTTTGTTTCCTCGTTCATGTTTGTGAACGGAAAAAATAACCCGTTTGTTCCATAAAATTATGCAAAACGATCGCGTTAATTTTAAAAGTGCTATGTATGTCCACTTCATTTTTTTATGTTTTGTGTTATGAACAACTTTCAATCCATTTGTGTGGCAATTTTACAAAAATGAAAATCAAGTCGTTTTAATAACTTTTAGACTTTGTGCACATACTTGAGCTGCGAGTGGCAATTACTTTCAGCATACATCCGCACACACTACCAAGAACTTTGACAGTACGATATTTAACAGCAGTAACGTCATCGCGGGCGATAGTGCGATGGCGGTGGCGATCAGCAGAAACGCTGTCAAATATGACAGCGATATTTGACAGCGTTTCAGCTGATCACCATCACCTAAGAGCCTGTCCAGATGAGGCGTTGAGGAATCGCACGGCAGCATCTGGACGGGATGTATAGCGCTCTAGTATCTGGAGAACGCGCGAATGTTTACGCTCGAGGGGACTCACGCGTAAAACGCCCCATCCTTAATCCATCGCAATGTCGCTGTCTTAGGTCGCTGGCGTTGGCGATCAATGAAACGCTGTCAAATTTGACCAGCGACCTAGGTGTGCCTTTAAGTTGTATTATTTCGTGACATTATAAGCTACACTTTAAACGTTATGGTATAAAATCCAGTAAATATAAGTTGAAACTGCTATTTTTTTTATTTTTCTGCAGTACAAATGATATTTTAAACATAATCAGGTGCGTAATTATATTTTTTAATTCATCTTTACATCTCTGTATAAATATGGACTACTGACTAGGTAGATAGCTGCGAGAGGGGTACCGGGTATTACGAAAAACAACGTCTGTACAGTGAGCCTTCTTTATTCCAACTGTCAATTTCACCTATGCTAACCTCAAAAATGCATCGTTAGCGCGATCTAGAAAACCGTACACAAAGTCGCGCTATCTAGTGGTGAAATTATACATTATTCAACCAACGAGCGTTAACATATCGCCCGCCAAGGACCTAGTGATGGGTCCTTAACTATAACTTTGATAACCTTTTACATAACTGAACTATATTAATTATTAATTTTAACAAACATAATGGATGTTTAATCTTTTGAACTAGCAGGACTGTATCTTTTACATAGCTTTTACCTTCGACATAATTTTACATTTTACCTAACTTTAAACCTTTACCAATTTTACTGAGTCTTACACATCTATTTATACTTTGTATATTGGCAACACACACAATTTTGGTGTTGGCCTTTTAACTTCAAAATTGGTGGTACGCAATGTAACCACGCGGGAAGTTAGTTCTGAGACTAACAACGACGCCAGAAACCTTGCAACAATTGCTGAACTAATTGCCATCTTGACAATGAACTAATATGATTGTGAACTCTCAAATTATACTTCTGGCAAAGCACCAGAGTTTATTCTACTAAAAACAACCTGACGACAGTGGAAGCAGTTCACCCGGTTCGGTACTATTGATGACGGTATTATCCGTTCTCATGGCTAGCCATTGAGGGATTTTCAATGAGGTGGGTTGTTGCAGTTCTGCGAGGTAAGTACTACATTCATTTAACAATCCAAATACTGCTTTATTCCGCTTAATAACTGACAACCATAGCTTTTGAATCATCATTTTTACTAACATTTCCGTTGAGGCTATCCATCCTATCGGATAAAATATTCTTCGTATGTCTATAATTTTCATTTTGGTTACAGGTCCTGATGATGGAGGAAGCTGCATCTTGCACTGGAATATATCTTCGCTTCGATTAAAGGTAAGATCTAATATTTTCTTAGTTTTACCTAATTTCATTTCTTTGTTGTCCTCATTTGATCTATCATTTTCATTCTTTTGTACTACTTCTTTGTTCTGTTTGTTCTCCTTTTTGTACTTTTCTGTGTTTTCATGTGTGTTTTTCTGTTTCAGGAGGTTCCGGTTGCTGCTGTCTGACTTTTGTACTTCGTATTCACCTTTGTCTAGTAATCCTATTATTTGTTTGTACAGGTGCGCTCTTTCTTCGGCGAACTTCTCTACGGGTACCAAACATTCATCTCTTTCATCATGTGTGGCTTGATTTATTTCTTGCTCGCCTAAGTACGGCGTAGAGACTGTTACCGTCCCTAACTCATAATCTTGCATTTTTATTCCAGGGTCGTCTCTCCAATCTATACGCTGGTAGATGGCATCCGTTTTAGCTACTCGCATTGTTGTGGATTTTTTCTCGTTCCTGACTACTTCACAATTTGGTAAGTACACAGCTTTATTGATTCCGCTTTCTTTAACCATTTGCATAGGGTTTGAACTCAAATATTTATTATTCTTTTCATTCACTTCCGTGTATTGTCCTTTAAGCTCTGTGCCCTTTGAAATACTATATTTGATCTGTGGTTCTTCATTCTTAATCGATTGCTTTACTTTACATTTAAATGCTTCTCTCTTGGTTGTTGCTTTAAAGAAAGCTTTACATTCTCGCTCTTCTTCGAGTGTTACCTCTTTTGACCTGATTACTTCTTGAACTTCCTTTTTTGTACTAATATTTTCTTCAACTATCCAAATTTGCTTTATTAAGTCATTTTTACTTTTATTACAGGCTACGTGCAGGACTGATATTTCTTTTTGTGCCGTAGTTATTGGTACGACACCTCCAGAAAGGATCCAACCTAGACTTGTGCTTTGTGCGACAAGGTTTCCACTAGCACTTTTCTTCATACCTTGTTTCAGGACCTGACTGTAGACGTCTGCACCAAGCAACATATCGATTTTCCGAGGACTCGCAAATTTCAGATCTGCTAACTGTATGCCTTCTTTATCTATCCAATCTATATTCTCAATGCGTTTCTCTGGTAGATATGATGTTATATTACTTAACACATAAGCTTGAACTTCTATTTTGAACTGGGGATCAGTACGTGACTGAATAGTTGTTTGTACTAAATACCTTGCTTTGATATTGTTATCATTACCTAATCCAGAAACCGTTCCGTTCACAGGTATCTTCTCCAAACGCAGCATGTGAACAGCCGCCTCGGTGATGAAGCAAGCTTGAGATCCCTGGTCCATCAGGGCTCGGACTGTTCGATATTCTCCTGTCATCGCTTCGGCATTTATCAAGGCTGTAGCTAATAAAACCTGTTTGGTCTTCAGTATATCGCTTGTAGTGTGGCATGACACGACTTGATTACTGGATGTAGTTTCTTCCTCTTCTGTAGTTGTAGATATTGGTTGCTCTTGAGTGGCTGGCTGTTTTGCACTGGACTCTTCTACTGCAAGATGGAGTAACGAGTGATGTCTCCTCTTGCATATTCGACAGACGGTTGGTTTTTTGCAACTATAGACATTATGGTTTCCGCCTAAGCAGTTAAAACACATCCTGTTATTGCTGACGAACGCTCTTCTCTCACTGACGTCTTGTTTAGCAAACGCCTTGCAAAAACTTAACTTGTGACTGTCTGAACAAAACTCACAAGCCATCGACTCTGATGTCGCTACCATAGACCTACAAGATGAACCACTTCCATGCTGAACTACAGATCGCTTGTTAGGTCCTATAAACTCTAAAGCACGAAAACGATTCTCTAGAAAGGATTTGAACTGTGAAAAGGTTGGTAAATCATTTTTACTATCGATATTTGACGCATTGGAGACGCTTAGTTCCCATTGTTTACGAGTTTCTAGGTCAAGTTTCGAACTTACAATGTGGATGATGATGATGTCCCACGTGCTTACATCAACATCTAATGCCTTCAATGCACTTAAACAATCAGATGTTATATCTATCAATTCTTTCATTGCTGTAGCTGACTCGAATTTCATGGACCGAAGTGTAAATAACTTGTTGAGTATTGTATTTGACAAAAACCTTTTATTATTGTATCTACTTTCTAACAGCTCCCAACAACGTTCATAATTCGAATCGGCTATTGGCGTATGTCTTATCAAAAGTTCGGCTTCACCGGTGAGATGCCCTTTTAGATAGTAAAGTTTCTGAACATTGTCTAATGATTTACTTTTATGGATCAATGAAACAAATAAGTCTTTAAATGTAGTCCATTCATCGTATTTTCCACTAAAGGTTGGAATGGTGATCTTGGGCAGTTTCACCAGTGAACTCGAATGGCCTTCATTTGTACTTTTACTATTATTTACTGTTTGACCTGACTGCATTGTTTGACCTAACTTTAACAGTGACTTAATATGTGATACAGCTTCTATATAACTTTCTTCCGTGTTTGCATATATATCGTTTTTGACATAAACAGAATCCTCCAAATCGCTGGCTTTGTAAGATTCGTACAATCTGGCATTATTTATACGAAACAAAGTCCAGTCTTTCTCTAAAATATCTAGTTTAGCCTCTTTGTATGCAACAGTACATCTTTCCTTAGAACATTTTTTGAAATTAATTAGTGCTCTTTCTATAGACTTTTGAATGTCTTTTTGTAAATTAATAGTAGACTCCATAGCGAATTAATAAATCAAAATAACACTTAAATGTTTACAAAGTAATTTTACAAATAAAAATATTTTACTCGAATTCTGTGCTTGTCAGTGTACCAAATACAAAATTTTGTTTGACTCGAATTCTGTGCTCGTAAGTGTACCAAATACAATTTAACCTCAAAGTTTCTTCACTAATAAACAACAACTTCAAATAACGCAAAGTTCTCAATAGAAATAAACACCAATGCACTATAAAATGTTAACGAAAAGAGTACTCACGATTTCTTCACCACAATACAAACACGTCACTCACTGCGTAGATGCGCGGTCAACTTTTTCTAGCGGCGGGTTGGCCGGACGGCGAAGTGCGTCCTGGCTGCCTTTGTACTTCTGCTGTAGGCTCCGTGTGCCCACCTCTGGGATGTTCTTCGGGGGGATGTGAGGGTCGGGGGCCCACACTCCTTTGTTCTGATCTTCTGAGGGGCGCGAGGTTTCCTTGGTCCGCGCGCCTTGTACTATTCTTCGGGGGCGTGAGGTCAGGGGCCTCACACTCCTTGGACTGCTATGCGAGGGGGGCGTGCGGTTCTGGTAACCCACGCCTTGGACTGATCTTCGGGGGGACGTGGGGTCAACAGACCCACACGCCTTGTACTGCTTCTATTGTTCTGGGCTTCGCAAAAGGCAATCCTATGCCTTTGCGCAGCTTGACCTCTTGGTGTGAAGTGATTAATTACACCACTCACATGTACTGCGAACTCACTGCACTATGTACTGTTCTAGTACCACTCTCGAGAGACCACGGAGATATTCACCACCGTGTCTCGACTGTAACTTGCCGCTACGATCCACAACAAGTACAGTTACACTACCTATGCACTACTGGTTAGGAACCTAGCAATCTAGTACCAATCTGGCTTACGAAGGACCATGTATAAATTTGGACTACTGACTAGGTAGATAGCTGCGAGAGGGGTACCGGGTATTACGAAAAACAACGTCTGTACAGTGAGCCTTCTTTATTCCAACTGTCAATTTCACCTATGCTAACCTCAAAAATGCATCGTTAGCGCGATCTAGAAAACCGTACACAAAGTCGCGCTATCTAGTGGTGAAATTATACATTATTCAACCAACGAGCGTTAACATCTCACACCACCAATTTAGCCTCAAGTATTATACTTCTGAATATTGTACTTCCATCGAGTCTCTACCCAGCGCTTCCTTTTACATTTTTTTGCTAAAAACACCAAAACATCAACTTTCTTTTCCAAATAAATAAGGAAAACAACTTACCAAATAATTTAAACTTCCATAAAATATTTCTTTACCAAATGCTACGAACAAGTTAACACGCCGTTTGGGAAAGTAACGATCTTTCTTATTAACTTTAATAACTTTGCGTTGCTTAGGGACCCTGATTTATACGTTTGCTTAGTGGGTTTATCGCGTATAATTATGGCAGTCATACGTATAACCTTCATTTAAGAAAATATTAGACATTTTAACGTATTTACTGCAAAAAGGTTATATTATATAACCTTCATTAAAGAATAGGTTAGACATTTTAACGAATTTACTGCAAAAAGTTATTATATGCAACAAAACACAAGTAAATACAACAAAAGTACAAAAAAAAAGTAGCCTCTTTGCGCACATTAATTCCTTTCTCCACACTGGGTTAAAAGAACCAGTGACATGGTAGCGAATCAAGGGCTTTATTTTGGATTCATTCCTTTGTTGCCGCTTTATCAATTTAAAAAAATCGGGGTCTTTAAGGCGAAAGGAGTTAGATTAAAATAAGGTAGTTTCTAGTAAGTATTGCAGCGTTGTTATTAGACATTCACAAAGAAAAAACTCACAAATAAGTTACCTTATCACAATGTTTCCTTATCTTTGATTTTTTCTTTTTAAATTGTAATTTTCAATAAAATAATGTAAATGTTAAACTGGCGACAGTGGCTCCCATACACACGGCGCATGATTGACTTTCTACTGTATTCAGTGTCTGAAACTCTAAGACTTAGAGTCTAAGTAATAGTGAAGTTTGGAGTAATATCATAGCACAGTCCTGCTATGACGAGGGTCTATCAGATACGTGGAGTTACGTCGTGATATGCTTCAAAACGAACTGTTCAAAGATGACGTTTTAATGGTAGCATTATTCTTCTAGCGTTTAAGATAAATTAACTCTTTAATGTACACAAAGAAAAACACCACAGAAACTACTAAAAATAATGAATACAATGGGCGCCTTTATTGCTAAAAGCGATCTCTTCCAGGCTCTTAGGCAAGTTCTTACATTCTTTAGTAAACATGCTCGTAGTCTCTTAAATATGCGTAATATATTTTTATTGGAAAAGTCATGAAAATCCAACGACATATTACCACAGACACATAAAAAGACATATAAAAAGTATTTAGGTATTTTTATTTTGTACCTCTGACAAAAATGCGTAGCAGTTTTACCTCGCATCTTAGGGCTATTACAGGTTAAGTAAAAACAGTGTGTAGCTTGACGTGTAGCCGACTGTACCCGTAGTTTCTGATAACAATGACATGTAAACTCAGAGTAGGGTTAGGATTATGTCGCTACTAAGCGTTCGGTGGTAGTATAATGAGGCTGCTGCCGCAATTTTGAACCTTATGTCAAAGAAATAAATGGGGCTTACGAAGAACTTCTTATAATTTATAACGATACAAATCTGATTCTAAGGAAAAACATATTATAAGGATGAATATATATACTAACTAGCCATATGACAATAGTCACAAGGTTAAAAGTCGTTTGCACTTACGACCTGTACTCCTACCGGGAACCAATCCTACACCAGCTGACGTGGACACGTCACCGTCTCGCAATCGCTATTCATGCTTCTTGAAGCATCCGCTAGGGGCGCTAGTTTCTCCATACAAAATGGCAGAGGTGGGCGATACGATCGGCGATAGGCGTCAGGCACCGCACACCGGTACTTAGGGGTACTGTTTCTGAAACCACAATCAAATCCAAAAGCCATGTCCCTTCCACCATAAGACTAGCAGACGCACGACTCAGTACCATCTATAACTGGTTAGCATACCACCCATTCGCAAGCGTTTAGCTCCACCTTCATTATGCGAACCTCCAGGGAATGGAACTCATTGCCGTCGGCAATTTTTCCTGACCATTACTGTAGTAACAATCTGGGCCTCTTCAAGGTAAGAGTGAATAGGTGTCTTCTAGACTATCCTGTTCCATCGTCGGCTAAATCATTGCTTACCATTAGGTGAGATTGTAGCCAAAAAACGGTCTAAACTACATCGTGTAAAAAAAAAAAAACGGTTGTCTGTAAAGTCGGTTTACTGACGATAGTTGAACGTGATAACGTCATAAGAAAATACTGATGAAATGGTTGCATTTTTCAAAAGAATTTTAATTAATATTTGTTTGATAGATATTTTGTATGGATATAATATAGATAAGGAGGTTAATGGAGATCACAATTGAATCGATCAAGTTACATTTATTTGTATTATAAGACGTTGTTTTATAATAATAAGTACATTTTGTATTGACATCGGACTCGCGGACTCGGACTCGGACTCGGACTCGGACTCGGACTCGGACTCGGACTCGGACTCGGACTCGGACTCGGACTCGGACTCGGACTCGGACTCGGACTCGGACTCGGACTCGGACTCGGACTCGGACTCGGACTCGGACTCGGACTCGGACTCGGACTCGGACTCGGACTCGGACTCGGACTCGGACTCGGACTCGGACTCGGACTCGGACTCGGACTCGGACTCGGACTCGGACTCGGACTCGGACTCGGACTCGAACTCTCGGACTCGGACCCGGAACCCGACCGAACCCTTACCCATTACCCGACCCGGGCTCGGGCTCAGGTAAATGGAACGACGAAACGACGTAACGACGCATGAGTCATGTTTTTTCGTGCGTGCAGCCGGCTCCATCGATTTATAAGACGTTATCACGTCAAAACTTATTTACGCTCTTATACATAATGGGTGTTATTAATAATCCTGGCGTAGCGTTGGACTAGTTAATCCGTGTTTTGTCACATTTGCTCGAGTTGACAATTGCATGTCAATGCAAGAGACAAAACACGGATTAACTAGTCCAACGCTACGCCAGGATTATTAATAAGACCCAATGTGCTTAAAGCAGTAATTTAACTTAGCAAGTCACTAAGTCTGTTGCCTATTTAGTTATGTAGTCTATTTGTCGTCTTATCGCTGTCAAATTTGACAGCGTTTCACTGAACGCCATCGCCAGCGACCTAGGTGTGCGCAGGCCTTTAAGAAGTACACTTTTGAAAAACCCTTTGATATGAGTTTTTTAATTACCCACTACGTCACAAGTTCACAAAGAAATAACAAAATTAAATTCATGAATAATGTCACATAAACATTAAGTTCACTCGTTAGTGTCCCTTGGTTATTCGCACAGTATATCAAAACTTTTTAATCGTGCAGTCAGGATGGCTTTGCTTCATTGCGGTTTTAAATTTCCGGCAAAAGATTTTAAAGTTTAGTTTTTGCATCAATTATCGCCATTGAGCGTGGCAATAAAGTGTCTTGGGTCGCTTCCAATTTAGATTTGGATCGATTGAGCTATCTATAGATAGTTTACAACAGTTTCCCACTCGTTTGAAAACTTACATAACGAGCCAATAAAGACATAAATATTTACTATCAGCGCTATAAAATATACACAGCCACTATTACTTATATTTTATAAATTTAACCTATACTAGCTATACTAATATTTTAAAGAGGGAAGATTTGTATTTTTTGGTCTTTGTTTTTAATTAATAAACTCAAAACTACTTTGCCAAATTCAAAATTGTTTTCACCGTTGGAAAGCTACCATTCACTTTGAGTAACATAGACTATATTTTATGAGTTTAAAAAATAAAAACCTACCCATGCGATTAAAGTTATCCCTGTTACAGATTAGGACGCCCAGTTTGTTTTGTCATTTGATATTTTTATAAGTACCTAATACCCTATGTATGTACCTAAGTGAAAAAGATGTACCTAATATATGTAGATCATTTTATGGCGGGGACGTTCAATCTGGTTTTAATACATCGATTCAGAAATGAGCTTTCTTTATTCTTTGCACAAACAAAAAGCTCTACTACTACTAAATATGCAAAAAGTTGAACGTCAAATGTCATCATGCCGGGAGGTTTGTGCCACCTATGTCTAAAAGAATCCTTAAAAAAAGAAGAAGTGAAAATAATCCTGTATGCATCGAGTTATAAGTACTACGTACTAGAGAAGCTACGTCAAATAACGGAATTGTCCTATTCTTCGTAATTTGTTCTCGGCAAAAAGGTCTTAAGCGCCATGTAAATCACGGCACTTACGCGTTTTCGAGAGAGAGCTACTGAGGCGACTGAGTGATTTGCGGCGCGATCGCCGCAGTTGAACGGGACAAAGT
Organism: Thera obeliscata; assembly: GCA_947578465.1. Taxonomy (NCBI): domain Eukaryota; kingdom Metazoa; phylum Arthropoda; class Insecta; order Lepidoptera; family Geometridae; genus Thera; species Thera obeliscata. The sequence goes on from OX387916.1 coordinate 1,240,213, forward strand.
AGGAATTTACGGTGTCTTCTCTAGTACGTAGTACTTATATCTCGATGCCTGTATGTGATTTCAGTCTTGATCTAAGTTGATCTTCTACTGTGATGGTAAATGGTCAAAATGTAATAGGACCCTTATTGTAATAGGATAAATGTAACCGTAGCTACAATTTAATCCCGAGAGAAGCATAATCGAAATGGTAATTATTTTTGAGGCTGGTATTTGAGTTTTGATTTGTAAAAGGATCACTTAAAAAACGGTAGGAACCAAGCCATAGTTTGTTGCCTGTTTTTCTAGGCTTGGACGTTTCAAAGTGATCCTTGGGATAATACTGAATAAATTCATTTTTGATTTTCATTTTGGTTAATATAAATAAAGAAGTTAGGTAAATCTACTTTAAATGTTAGGCACTACAAATAGGTACTTACATTAAAAAATTTCTATTCCACGCCGAAGACTTTTCCTTTACCCATGGGATAAGCCATGTAGGTAAAACATTTATTTTAAGAAGCTTTACAAAGTGGACGCTTTTGACAAAAAACTGTTTGCCTCAAAGTCTTTCCTTTGATTAGACATGAAGGTAAAAACTGAGTACTTCTACGTAAAAACCTTTAGGATAATCTATTTCAAATAATCTCCCGGGTCGTTCAGCTTACTATTTCTATTAGACATTCGGCAGTAAAAAAAAATCTGCAATAATAGTGGAAGCTTGAATTGATTACGTATTAAGAAAGTAAAAGATATTATAAAGGTATAAACCTGGCAACGTTGTGCACATGGCAACAATCTGAGGTACCTTCCATTTTTTATTTATTTTGCTAGTGACCAATCACCACCCGAATTTTGCCGAACTTAGTCGAACTTTGACTTACATAATTTAAGTCGATCACGTGACTCGTGTCGGGTTCATCAGTTTTATCCGCGTGAACTACCACCTCGACCGAACTTTGTCGATCTTTGACGAATAAGGGTCGGTCACGTGACGCGTGTCGGTGACCTCAAAATGTTCAAACCTCTAAAGAAGTTTTCACTTAAAAAAATTAACTTGTTGTACCTACTGTTTCAGGTGTTCCGAAATAATTTTGTAAGTAGCGTGTTGTTTATAATGCACTCCCAATTTCGCCCGCAATAATACACCCTCCAGAGTATACTTTAAATCCGAAGGCCGCCATAATGTCTGCTACGTGATTTCAATTCAGATTTTCAGTTTATTGCCTTTCAGGCTGACGCGTTACAAATTGTTTGCGCAAAATTACGACGTTTCAATAATGTGAAAGATATTGTTATCTTTAGGGCTATAAACGGCTAAATTGGTTTACCTTTACTTTCTAGCTCAGTTGAAAACGTTTAGTTTCAAGATACTTATAAAATATGTTGGTCCTAATGATGATAAAGATGGAGTGAACTTTCTTGATATTTTCGTCCGATCAACGCACCCTATATATTATTATGTATTGCTGAGTCCTGCAGGGCTACCACGAGCTCCATATGGTTAAGGCTATGGCTGTCAACAGTGTCAACACATTCAAACCCAAGAAGAAAATGAATCGAATGATCTATACACAATTTGACAGCCATAGCCATAACCATATGGAGCTCGTGGTAGCCCTGCTGTGGTTTCCATATTGAAATAGAAATAGTTTTTTTTCCATCAACTTAAAAGTTATAATGGCGGCAAAAAAGGTAAACCACTCAGCATTAGCCATAAGGACACGGTAGCCCTTGCAGCGTTGGTTTTCACTGGCACCATAACAAAATATTTATTTATATATTAAACACATTTAAATTATTTAACTATAAGCTTTTTTTGGAAAGAAATACATTATAATAATTGTCTTTGCTTTGCTTACCAGTTTACTTTTTATGTATGATAAATAAATGGTTTTTAAGAAGAAAAAAAAAAAAATTCGTATCATAAGAGTCATCTCTTAGTAAACTTGAATGGAGTGGAATATTTGAAAAATTATTTGTTTTTATTTGCGTACTTACCAAATACATACCTAGTTCAAACGAAATAAACAGTTTGAACTAGGTAAATCAAAATCTATAAGCAAACAGCCAAAAATAGTGATGATGCCTTAAAATGCCAGGGTTAGATTACAAAGACCTCGACCTCACGAAATGTAGAAAGTAGAATTAGATTTTTCGCTTTCAGAGACGCTTTGTTACTTTGATACATATCTAAAAACTGACTTTGTGAAACAACTCACAGCTGTCGTGTTTTTGGACCATTATTTCGTTTGAATGACATTGGAAACATAATCATATGCAAGGTTTTGTGTTTTTCAGTACCATAATATTTTTTCTTATGAGAATCTTTGTCCTAACCTTTGTCCCAATGAGAAACTTTGTCCTTGTGAGAATGTTTGTTTTTGTGAAAAGACAGCTGCGTAGGGGTTTATCAAAAAGTCAATTATTGAAATTCAATCTCAAAGCTCACGATCCCGACAACACACATTTTGGCGTTTTGTGTGGCATAATATAATAACAATATTTATTTTTAATTTTTATTTATTTATCTTATCAAAATATGTAATCTAAATATTATAAATAAACTAAGGAAACCATTAAGGTTTTTGTGAGAGTCAGAAATCGATAGCCTATAAATAGGAACATAATTCTTCTATTAAACTGAAACTAGGTAGGTAAATTATTATTATGAAAGGTAAAAAGAGAGCCTCTGAGGCTTGAAATCCACTCTGGTTTTAAAGAACCAGTGACACGACAAGAAGAAGAAGGTAAACTATTGCAGCTAGAGAGCGCTGGTGGCCTAGTGGCAGCGGCCTTACCTTCCTCCTCCTTCCTTCCTCCCTTGTCCTTGTCCTTGGTCCTTGTGTTCGTGAAGCCACCAACGGGTTTCGTCTGAAAACCAGCGTTGTGTTCCATCTCGGATGGTTCGCAGCATCGAGCTGAGACGAGGCCTGTTTGTCGCACCCCCCACATGGAGGACCATTCTCTGCACCTTTTTTTTTAGTTCCATTTTATTTTTGTTTTCTGTTATTGTTACTGTTATGTGTGTTCCTTATTTTAGTATCTAAAATGTCCTCCATTGGCGATGTGACAAATAAACCTTTTTTCTTTCTTTCTTTCTTTCCGATCCTAAGGTCTTGGGTTCAAATTCAATCGTGTACCAATGCGTTTTTCTGCCCAAAAATTTATGTACACAATGCTAGTGGTCTCAAACGGTGATGGAAAACATCGTGAGGAAACCGGCATGTCGTAGAACTTAGAAAGTTCTAAAATATGTGTCAAGTGCTGCAAAGGAGCCTCATTGAGACGCACTTAAATCCTTTCACCACACTTTGTTTGAAATAACCACACACACAATAAGAAGAAGAAGCAGCTCGTGAGCAAATTCGAGCGGGATTCCACTAGCTTGGGAATGAATTAAGTGGAAAAATGCAATTTGTTATTGGTGAGTCGACAAAAACTCTGAAGAATGGCCGCGCTCGCCACTCGGGGTCTAGTGGACGACCCTGCTTGATATTCCAAAGGCTAATGTTGTATGGACGGGTTTCATCATTCTGTTGTGGGCTAGTCTTCGAGATCAATATATTGATGCGGATCTAGGAGTAGCGTTATCAACTGACTAAGATCGTGGGTTCAAATTCAAAAGCTCAAAGCAAATTTAAAATTCAAAATTCAAAAATATGTTTCTTCAGTTGTTTGCCTATTTCTGCCGTCGCTGGTGGTAGCGATCAGTGAAACGCTGTCAAATTTGCCAGCGTTTCACTGATTGCCGAAGCCAGCAGCATTTCTGTTTTTCGGTTTGAAGGTTGCCAGCGAAATTACTGGCACGTGAGGCTTAACATCTGTATACATAGGTACCTCAAGCTGGTGGACGCAGGGCAGTGAAAAGTGGCTGTGACATACGGACAGACAGACAGACATGACGAACCTATAAGGGTTCCGTTTTTGCCATTTGGCTACGGAACCCTAAAAATGTAGTATTTGGTAATAGGTGCCTGTAGGTCACAAGAATCACGTTGAAACGTCTTTGAATAGGTCTAGCTTTCACTTAGATTAAGCTTACGCGGCGGGTTACAAAAGATTTTAGGCTGTATTTCAGTAAACTATGCCTTTATTTTGAACATTCCTAGCGGAATATAAATAGACTGATTTCAGGGATAAAATTTAGTCAACATGCAATTTACGAGCAAAATTCCGTGTGACGAATGGCTTACAAAATAAGATTACGTAGCTTACCAAAGTAAAGTTAGTATGTTTGTAGTTAAAATGTTTTGTCAGTCCGTAAACTAAATAAAAAAGCCAACTTTTTCGAATTTTGAAAGCAAATAACGACCGAGCCGAGCGAGAGAAAAATATGAAAATAATTTCATCAAAAAGTTTAAAATACATTTGAATTAGTTTAAACCGTCTCCTGTAAAGTTGGTGTTTTACAAGGGTATCCTTGTTCGTAGGAAACGACGAAATATCTTCTTAAAATTGTTAAAAGATTGTGACGTCACAGTCAGTTTTATTTCAAGTATAGTATACCCCAAAACGATAACATTTGCAGAAAAACCACATTTACCTTTGAAACCAAACCACACTGACCGTCAATTTATTTTACGAGTATAGAAACCATTCATCCGGTAGGGTCACATATTTTTATATGTTTTATTACTTTGATGGTTACTGAGCCGAAAGAGAGGTATGATCGGTTTGGGGCTCGGCTATTTTTCTAAGATAAAACAAAACCAGTTTAATATTTGCAGTAAATAAGTCACTGCTTGTCACAAAAAAAATCGTAGTTTCAACTACGAATTTTCTGACGAAAGGGCTAATCGATTAACAGGTCTCAATCGTATTTCTTGTTATTTTTATACTTTTTCTTTTTCATGAACTTACCTATATTACCTCTCTCTAGCCTCAAAGGTTTGGTGTAAAAAAACTCTGTTCAGGGTTAGGCTCACCTGTGTTCATGTCCTATATTTCTGTCTTTTTTTTTGACAACAAAGTGGACAAACAAACATACGGCCCACCTGATTGGAAGCGGTTACCGTAGCCTATGGACACCTGCAATACCAGAGGCATCACAAGCGCGTTGCCGACCCTATAAAACTTTTAAAACGCCCTTTTTGAAGAACCCCATGCTATATTCCTTAGGGAAAACCTCAGCAGGGAGATTCCACAGCCTGAGTGTTGGCGGGAGGAAGTTCCTCTGAAACCGAACGGTGCGCGACCACCCAGGCTCTAAGGTGTGAGGATGAACTCTCTGCCTATGGCGAGCAGTGCGATGGTAGAATGTAGCTGTTGGCATGATGTTACACACAATAAAGAAAAAATATATAAAAAGCTGTTCTAATCATCGTATAAATGACAGTCGACTAGAAAAACAGTGCAATGCACTCATTTTACAGCTGGAAAACATAGTGAGGAAACCAGCATCTCGTAAATTTTTAAAAGTCTGAAAGCATGTGTCAAGTGCACGAATTAAAAGAGCCGCTTTGAAGCACACTTAAAATCCTTTCAACACACTGGTTTAAAATAACTAGTGACACGACGAGAAAAGACTGCTGCTAGCTGAAGGCCTGTTTGTCAAGGACTTAGCTATAAATTAAATATCAAGTTCAGTTTGCGATCAAGTTAAGTGTGCGTGGTTGGTGGCGTGATTTTTTGTATGTATGTATGTATGAGAACCTACTCCTTTTTTATTTAAGGTTGGTCAAAAAAGCTCTCAAGCTGCAACATTTTATAGTTAATAAAATTTGCACTAAAACTAACAATTTTACAACTCACAATAAAATAATTGTTATTATTTATTTTACCAAAAGTCTGTCTACGAAATACCATTACTTACAGATAATGCTTTCATGAGGTCAAATCCTTGTGTTTACTAAAGATTTATCATCTAAATTAATGCCTCATTTGGGGTCACAATGTTGATAGTGATTTATAGTCGGCTGTTAACGTACGCAATGAATGATATAAGCACACACTTAATTTCTGACTAGTTTTATTCACTTGACTTCCTTCCTATATTATAGTTTCTATGAAAAGTATTTTTTCTCTCGCAAGGTGGGGCGACGATCTGAAAAATGAAATGAAATGAAATGAAATGAAATGAAATGAAATATGAAATGAAATGAAATGAAATGAAATGAAATGAAATGAAATGAAATGAAATGAAATGAAATGAAATGAAATGAAATGAAATGAAATGAAATGAAATGAAATGAAATGAAATGAAATATTTTATTTGCAAGAAGCATGGTACAATTCGATCGTCATGTAAGAAAAAGTGGCTCGCATACTTCGTCGGAGACCGACATACAAAATTCACAATGTAGATTATATAATGTTAAATTAAAATCTGCTAAATGTATCTGGCAAGCACTAAAGAAGAAGAGCCGAAGACCAGGCTTAGTGGCGCATCTTGGAAGAGACCTACGTCAATGCTACTAAGGCTACCTAAGGCAATGGAATATTAGTATGTTTAAGTCTTCGTTGATAAATAAATAAATGCATACTTCTTTTTATTACTGTAAATCAATACGTACGGTTTCTTCAACATAATAAAGTTTGCCGGAAATAAAGACCAATGTGAATGTCACCCACATTTGTCTTATAGCGCACAATTATATTCTCTTTGCCAACAAATTATAAAAATCAGTTTGTATACAAATCGAACAACCTAAAAATAAAATAAATATTTTTTTTGTTAAAATCACAGTAACATTTTCGGTCAAACAACAACTTACCTTATTTTTACATATATCCTTTATTTATAGATAGCTTAGCCTTGGAGGAAGTTTGTGATAAGAACAGCCTTAAGACTCCTAATAAAGAGTCTATTCTTAGCTAAATTAGCTCATGTTTACCGACGATAACACAAAAATTATAATAAACCACTTACAAAACAAGTGATAGCAATAAACCGTCGGATCATAAACTTCAACAGTCACCACCAGTGAGGGGCTGGTTGGACGAGATTGGCGTAGAAAACTGGTTTATAATGCTTGTTTTCATGGCAGAAATATAGAAAGAGCGTCCCGGCGTTGTCCGGGTATTCCAGCATTCAGAATAGTCCGGTTCGGTAAATGGCTAACTGGCCTCTCAGCTCAGTTGGTAGTAGCTCAGACTTCGGTGTCATAGGTTGTGGGTTCAATTCCCACCGAGAACAAAAATATTTGTATGGTGAACACAGATCTGATGTCTGTTCACTGTCAGTAGTTACAAACGAAGTATTTAAGTATTAGGTAAATTAACTATTTGGCTCCCATAGCACAAACTCTGCGGCGTTACCTCGCTCTGAGGCGTTCCATTTAATGCTTGAAGTGCAAGCGAGAGCGCGGAACGAGCGACAAAGAGACACAATCGGCCTCCGCTTTTGGCAGCGTTCGACATCTGTCTCTCTCCTACTTGAGTGAGCGATGCGTCCGCGTGGACAGCTGGATGACGTTGTCACGTTCAACTATCGTCAGTAAACCGACTTTACAGGCAACCGATTTTTTTTATTTAAATAACCTGTAGGAACCTGCTTCACTTGTGAATGGCATAAGTTGATAGGTTTACTATCGTTTTTATGGTTCGTTAATTCAGCAAAGTCGTTACATTGGATTGTTTGTTCAAGCATGCTACAAATCGAACAGATTGACGTTTTGGAGGACGCCGATGCTCTTTTCACTTATAGCTGTTGCTCGTGACTTTGTTCGCACACTAGTGGCGTGTCGAAATAAATGCCACTAAATGCCACTTTGGTTTTTACGTGGATGTTCGGCAAGTTTATCATGCGCACTTGATGTGCGGGCAGGTTTTTCCGTAAGTAGGCCGCTGGTGGGCCCTTTTTTCGTGACCCTTGACACGTGTTGCTCGAACTTTTTTAGGTTCTACAACACGCCGGTTTCCCTATGTTTTCCTTCACCGTTTTGAGAGTACTGGCATAGTGCACATAAATTTTTCGACAGAAAAACTCATTGGTAGGTACACGAGTGGATTTGAAACCGCGACCTTCGGATCGGAAGGCGGGGCCACTACCACCAGTGCTCTCCTAAGTGGATGTATTAGAGCAAGTCTGAAAGTAGCACCTGTGACAGACCAGATGAGGAGCAATAGGTTAGCATGGTATGAGCTAGTCACGAGGACGGATGTAAGTCATATTACGAGAAAAGTGTAAGGTATGGGTGTGGGTGGTGGTTATGGTGGAAAGATAGATTGACGGTGTCAAAGATGCAATGAGCAAGAATGGAGTGAGGACCGAGAATCAAATCAAATCAAATCAAAATTCTCTTTTTTCAGTACAATTACAAGAATCACTTTGAAATGTCTTAAAGCTAGGTGATTCTAGGTGCCAGTTCCACGCGACCAAGCCGAGAAGAACAGGCAACAAACTAAGGCTCGGTTCCTACCGCCTTAAGGCCTGCGCACACCTAGTACACTGGCGGTAGCGACCAGTGAAACGCTGTCAAACCTCGGGCAGGACAACAAACCTCTAAATCCCCAACCCCCTCAGGGAACTCCGGGGAAAATATGGATAGGTCTAACATCAAGGTAGCAAATCAGCTTAAGATAGTTCAGGCCAACATCCAGCATAGCGTCACTGGGTTTGCTGCGCTAAGAAGAACCCTGGAAGAGCAAACAAACACAATAGCACTGGTCCAGGAACCCTACATTGTTCGAGGCAAGGTAAGCTTCAACGCTCTGCGCGGCAATGTATTTACTCCACCACTGCAAAATAAGACTCGTACACTTATCTATGTCCCGGGCACGGTGAAAGCATCTATGCTTACTCACCTGTGCACGGACGACCTGACTGTTGTAAGAATAGAAACCGGTTTAGGAGGTAATCTTAACTCTCTAATTCTAGCATCTGTTTACATGGATGGCGGAGCGCAAGCACCACCTCCAGAACTCGAAAACCTACTGAACCACTGCAGACGACTCAAAACAGAATGCATCATAGGCTGTGACACCAACGCACACAGCACAGTATGGGGATGCCAGGACACGAATGAAAGGGGGAGGGACCTCCTTGACTTCGTTCTTAGGCACAACCTTAACATTCTGAACAGAGGATCGGAACCGACTTTTGTGACGTCATGGGCCAGGACGATAGTAGACGTCACACTAGCCACAGATACTATTGCAGAACTGATAAATGACTGGCATGTCGCCACACATGAGGCATCGTGTGCGGACCACAGGAGAATCAGGTTCAGCCTGAAAATCGGCGAGATGGTTCCGCGAAGATACCGAAATCCAAAGAGAACGGACTCAGGTCTGTATGTAGAAACTATGGACGCAGCCCTGGAGGGGCTGCGGCAGACTGAACCCACAGACGCACTGACTCCAGCCGAAATAGAAACAAGACTAGCATCGCTGGTTCACAGCATGACAACCAGCTACGAAAAAGCCTGTCCTCTAATCACGGAAAGCAATAAGATAATTCATCGCAAAGACAGATGGTGGAACAAAACTCTTGGCAAACTGAGAAAGAAGGCTCGTCACCACTTTAACAGGGCCATGAATACAAACAATGAAAAAGACTGGGCGGACTACAGAGTAGTAAGACAGGAACTGAAGCATGAAATAAGACAAAGCCGCAATAACTCGTGGAGGAAATACAGTAGCTCGATTTCATCCCAGAGCGAAACGGCCCGTCTAAGCAAAATACTTTCGAGTGATACCAAGATAAAACTGGGCACTCTCAAGAAGCCAGACGGTTCTTACACGACAACAGATAAAGAACAATTCGAGCTTCTGCTGCAAACACACTTTCCGGACTGCAACCTTAACGGGAACGCAAGCTGGGCAGCAGATCATGAGGGCCACAACCCCAAAAAAGGAGACTGGGAACTAGCCGACGCCATCGTTACAAACGAGGCACTGTCGTGGGCCATTAGAACCTTTGAACCCTTTAAAGCAGCCGGCACGGATGGCATCTTCCCGGCTCTTTTACAATGGAATCTCACAAAAATTGAGGCAACACTCGCCGCTATTTTCAGAGGTTGCATTGCCTGGAAATACATCCCTCACGCATGGAGGGAAGTTAGAGTAGTTTTTCTACCCAAGCCAGGGAAGTCTGACTACACCCAGCCCAAATCGTTCCGGCCCATAAGTCTAAGCTCTTTTCTTCTAAAGACCTTGGAAAGGCTCTGCGACAGACACATACGCAGCGGACCGCTACTAAAGAACCCGATAAACAACAATCAACATGCCTATCAGTCGGGCAAATCGACGGAAACAGCCCTTCACAATGTAGTGCACAAAATCGAAAGCGCGCTAGACTGCAAGCAATCGTGTCTGATAGCATTCATTGACATCGAAGGCGCCTTTGACAAAACAACTTTCCCGAGCATCGAAAGAGGCCTGAGGAATCAAGGTGTGGAAGAAAATCTAAACGAATGGATCAACAAGATGCTATCAAACAGAGCAGCCCTTATAGAACACTCAGAGGTCACAAGATGCCTAGTCACTAAAGGCTGCCCACAAGGAGGAGTCCTGTCCCCTCTGCTGTGGGTACTTGTAGCCAACGAGCTACTAGACTCCCTTAACAAGGACGGGCTACAAACCATTGGCTATGCTGATGATATCGCAATTATGATTTCGGGACTTTTCGAATCGACCCTATGCGAAAAAATGCAGAAAGCACTCCGGATTGTGGAGTCGTGGTGCCACACTCACAGCTTAACTGTAAATCCCAGCAAGACAGAACTTGTACTCTTCACCCGCAAGCTGAAGCTGCCAAATCTGAATCTACCTTCCCTTTTTGGAACCAAACTGGCTCTCAGCAAAGAGGTCAAATATCTCGGAATATGGCTAGATAGTAAGCTCTTATGGGGTAAACAACTAGAACACGTCACGACAAAAGCCACAAACGTGTTATGGCAGTGCAGACGCGCCGTTGGCAAGGATTGGGGGCTAAAACCAAAGCTTTGTCTCTGGATGTACACGGTAATGGTACGACCGGTACTAACCTACGGTGCCGTGGTATAGTGGCCCAGAACAAACTTAGTCATCACAATCAGTAAGCTGCAGCAGGTACAAAGGCTCGCGTGCTCCCTGATTAGCGGTTGTTCAAAATCCACACCGTCTGCAGGGCTGGATATAATACTAGGACTAACGCCACTCCATCTCCACATACAGCAGGAAGCGATGGCGGCGGCGTTAAGGATAAGATCCACGAACCAGTGGAAAAGTAGTGGCAAACCAACAAACCACTCAAGAATTCTGGACAAGGCCATACAAGCCATCCCGGAAGCCATGAAGGGCACCGACAGAATAGCCACAACATACCTAACTGACAAAAAGTACCAGATAGACAGCCAAGAAGGAACGGAAGATCCTATCTCGGCCTCCGACATCCTTCACGTCTACACTGATGGTTCTAAACAAAAAGTAGGAGCAGGCTGTGGTTTCTACTGCCCCGAAACAGGGCTATCACGCGTGCAACCCCTTAGCAAGGCAACAACTGCGTTCCAGGCAGAAACCCTCGGGCTCTTCCTGGCCGCTGCAGAGATGCTCTCATACTTAGAGTCTAAAACGAGCGCGGATACAGCAATCGCAAGGACACTACTAATCTTCACAACAGACAGCGCAGCACTCATTAACGCACTGGGCAGATCTGACACAAGATCAGAATCAGTCGCACAATGCCACACTGCGCTTCAAGAACTAGCAAAAATACACACAGTCAAAATAAAATGGACAAAGAGTCACGGCTCGTGTTCAGGAAACAATGAAGCCGACTCCCTAGCAAGAGCGGGTGCGAAACAGACACCTACCACGAACGACCTAGGTCTCTGCAAGCCCCCATCGGCAGAAATAAGAAATAGACTGAAGATGCACTCCCAGAAGGAGCACCAAAAGCAATGGGAACGCAGATCAGACTGCAAACACACAAAAACGATGCTTCCAGTGATGGACAAGCACATCACAACTAACCTACTTAGGATGAAAAGGGAAGATCTAAAATTGATGGTAGGAATCATTACGGGCCATTGTGACCTAAACTACCACTTACTGAAGACTGGAGCAACAGATAGCGACTCATGTCGCGGCTGCCTGCAGGAAAAAGAAACTGTGGAGCATGTAGTACTGCACTGCCCCGCAACGGAAGAAGCGAGGTGCAAGACAGGGCTCAGGGAACTGATTGAGTCTTGTCCTTCCACATCCACATCTGAGTCACCATTGGGTCATCTTGAACATTGCTGCCACCAACCCAAAGTCCTTCTCCGCTATTTTAAGGAGTTGGGCTGGCTGGGGTAAGGGTTAGGAGGGGGACAATGCACAATACACCCCATCGCGGGACGTCAGTGCAGATCTTATTCCCCCAACACAATTAGAATTAGAATTAGAAGGCCTGCGCACACCTAGTACACTGGCGGTAGCGACCAGTGAAACGCTGTCAAATTTGACAGCGATATTTGACAGCGTTTCACTGATCGCTACCGCCAGCGGCCTAGGTGAGTTCGGGCCTTTACTGTCTTCATGCCTATCGTCTGTCCTGTCGTCAATCCATCTGGCAGGTAGTCTGCCAGCCTTACACTTGAGGAATAGAATCACAATAAAAACTCACCTTCATCACACCTCATCATCTTCAAAACTTTATCTCAAGACAGTAATTGATGTCCCAAAACATTTCCCCTCTAAATTATTCAATAACAGCCTTCCTTCATAATCGGCCATGAGGAACTTCTCAACACTTCCAACTGGGTTTAAACTCGATCTAAACTTTGGTGTGAAATTATTTAACATTTTCATTCAGTCTGAAAACAAGTTGGTAAGCTTATCTTTGTATTCAATGGAAATAACATCATCATCAATGTTTTTGCTGTAGGCTCACCACAAACTCTGTCTGGCTCTGGTTTTGAGTCTGTGTGAGTGCTCACCAGTGTATTTATTATACTGTGTTTGTGACGTTTCGACGTAGGGTAGAAATAGGCATACTTCCCCGGACGAGCTTTTCACAAGGAACTACTACTACTACTAAATACTACTGTGATAGAGTTTTTCGATTGAAAAGGTCCACTAAAACACTTTGCAAAGGGACAACACCAAAAACCGGTAGGTAGTCAAGGGTACCGTAATAAAAGGCACGCCGCTACCCAAAAAACAAAATCGTTTTTCTACCGAATCACTAACGAAAAGGGTTGCCGAGAGATCTAGACCAAAAAATAAATAAATGATTTAGGATCAGTTTAAAACACCAAAATCAGTCGACGAAGTCAAAGTCAAAAGTGTATTTATTCAGTAGTATCGCAAGGATGACTTTGAAACGTGTCTTAAAGAAAGCTAGCTGAATCTAGGTGACAGTTCCACGCGTTCCAGAAGCTATTGCAAAAACCTTTTTTACCAAGTGGGTAGATACAAAAAGTATTACAACAATATTCGAGATCTCCGAAGCTTTACAGCTTTTCCGGCTGTTAGCGGTCTTTCGGCCTTAAGACGTATTATCCGCTTTAACTCGACCCGTGGGCCGGAACCAACTAAACACGTCTGTCGGGGACTGAGTTTACGCTAAGCCTACTTGTGACAAAAGGAACTTATAGAATTAGGTGGCTTACAAACGGTTCCACTTGTGAAAGAGCCTCATTCTCTTGGAAGTCATGACTTGCAGAGACACAGTTACCAGGGGTCAGGAAACACGGTCTATGGAATCGAATTTCTTATGTGAATGTAAAACAAATATTACATTTTTTGACGCGAACGAGTAAGTTGTGGAATGAGCTGCCTTAATTCTTTATTGCACACAATATAAAACACAAGAAAAAAAACAGAAATAGAGGACATGTACAAAGGCGAGCTTAACCCTGAATAGAGTTTTCTTACAGCAAACCTTTGAGGCTAGAGAGAGGTGACTATATAGGCAGGCTGCCTTCTGCGGTTTTCCCTCGGAGCTTCGACATAGGGTCCTTCAAAAGGTGGGTCTATCATTTCTTAAAAGGCTGGCAGCGATCAGCACCACTTCTGGTGGCAACACCAGAAACACCTGCAAAGGTTTTTATGGGCGACGGTGACTACTTTCCATCAGGTGGCCCGTCTGCTCGTCTACCTGCCATGGCATAAAAAAAATGCAGTGCAGTTTTGACGCTCTGAGCTTAGACCTTCCTGAATGAAGCCACATTGAATTTCAAATTATATTTTCTTAAATGTACCGAGCACCTGTGTACAGGTTGGCTGTTACACTGGTTGCAAATATATTTTTATCGCCGTGAACAACGCAGTGTAGCCACCGCACATGTAGATTGGTCGCGTTGATTTCATCTTTGCATATTAAAACAGCAATCTATGGAAAATACTATGCTCGGAGTTTCTCTGAAGGATAAAACCCGGAACGAGGTTAATCCGACAGAGAACCAAGGTAGTCGACATATCTCAAAGGATTAGTAAGCTGAAGTGGCAGTGGGCCGGTCATATGTCGTAGAACAGACAATCATTGGAACAAAGGAATACTATATGTATCGGAAACCGCGCTTAAGCAAGCGTAGGGCCCCTTAGGCATGGTGGGCGACAAATATGTAAATGTAGCTAGCAAGCACTGGAGAAGTACAGGTTGAAAACAAGTCCACTATCCTCGTCAGATTTATTTTTTCTTTAGTAAAAAAATTGTGAATAAACCACACGTATTTAGGCCGTTCCGAACCTCATACAGCTATAGATCCCGAAGCACATGTGCGGAACCACAAAAACGTCCATTACGGCGCAGATGGCTGCAGTTTCGGCAATGGCCTAATCGTTGCTGAACTCCACTTTTTGCCGGAACAGTTCTGCTGATGGAGCAATTAGTTCTAGCTGTAATCTTTTAGAGTGATGGTACGTAGATTACAAATGTATAAAGTTTTATTCACATACGATTTACTACAGTTTTGTATTTATTTTAAAGATTTTAGGCTGTTCGAAAACTTTTTTCGAAAATGTTAATTACAGTTTTGGGATGTCCAACGCGCTGTTGGAACATAAAGTTTATGGTTAGCTATTTACTTTACTACTGTACTTTGGCTACCGTTCAATGAGACAACAAATTCTTTAATCCGAACTTAGGCTTAGGCTGCTTAGGTGTGTGGACTGGTTTTCGCAAATAGGCCGCCATAGCGGCCTATTTGCGAAACACATGTTTTTGAACTTTTTAGGTAGGAACATACATACCGGTTTCTGCACGTTGTTTTCCATCACCATTTGAAAGTACTGACATAGTGCACACACATTTTCTGTCAAAAAAAACTCATTGGTGTACGACTGGATTTGAAACTTAGTTTCAGAAGGCCGCTACCACTATTCTACCAGTGCTCTCCATAATAATATGAGCATAAACGAAGTATATAACTACTCGAATGTACCTAATCTCGAATGTGGCAAAATACTGCATGAGAATTGTCTAGTGTTCCATTGACACGATAGAAGAAGACTCGAATGTATATTCACCAAACAAATGGGAGTTGTAAGAAGAAAACAAAAATCATTATACTAAAGGTGAGTCACAATAGCACTCGAGGGACCCATGCGACATAAAGGTAAAAACTTCCGAACAGCCCCCTCGGGCCGTCACACTCGTTATGGTCCAGGTGGGACGTCGTAATTTGCACAAATTTTATAGAACTTGTAACATTGTTGCCGAATTCTCTAGATGCCGGAATCACACCGTTTTATTATCAGTGGACCATGTAGCCCGTTACTAAAATGCTGACACCGTCAAGTAACAGTTATCATAGCTATAAGTAAATGTCATCACCTATATACCATGGGTTAGTAAAGTAGAGGATTGATGGATACATCATACCATGGGTAAGTAGATTACTTCCATCAGTCCTCATGGTGAGAAGGACTGGATAAATAATTGTTAAATACTTTTTTGGGGCTTACACTCCAAAAAAGCATTACATTTTGCATTTACATGCAGGATTACTGTTAACTGTTCAGGTCAAAATATGTATCCTTGCACAAAATAAAAAAAACCTAATGCACAAAATAAAAACAACATTTCCCGTTTGCCGATAAATTTAAAGTTTCTACTTGTTCGGTACGAGTTTACTGCTAAACACAACATAGAAATATGTCTAAACTATACAGAGCCAGCAAATGAAATTAAACACGGTGATAACTTGCATTCTGGAGACGTACTTATAGACTTCATTGTCTTTCCATGCTTAGCCTCGTGCTAGCAAAGGCTCCTCCCTTGCAGTTAAAACTTAAAAGTGTCTGCGTGAATTTTTAAACGCAGACTTTGGGACAACGGCCAACAAATTTTAGAAACACAAAGCCTTTCAAGCTTTTGACTTATGGCCGTGAATAAATCTTATAGGATGTATGGGCCGCGGTTTTCAGTGGAATGCTGTAAACTTTGTGCAATATTCAGGATTACACCTAGGAAATATTGCAGAATCGAATAAGTGAGGTTGGTCGTTAAGCCCGCCGTGATTATGTAACACTATCCCAATTACAGCGATAAGGCTATCCATTGAACTTTTACCCTTATATATTTTGAGAGATTTTGTTAATGATCAAAGATATATTTTACTAAAGTATCATAGAAAAAAAACGGTAGGAACCAAGCCGTAGTTTTTGTTGCCTGTTTTTTATAGGCTTGGACTTGGTGGCACTAAGTCTCATCTAGGTTTAAAACGGTTCAAAGTGATTCTTTAATTCTTCTTTAATTCTTTAATGCACACATAAATATTTACAAACAAAGTAATAACAAAGGACATGTACATAGGCGAGCTTAACCCTAAAAGAGTTTTCTTCCAGCAAACCTTTGGTGCTAAGAGAAAGCTAATAGTAAAGAAGTAACAATGTGTACATATTTAAAGATTATGTTTGACAGAAATATGAAAAACTCATCTACTAATAAACAAACTACTTACACATACATATACATACTACTAAGTAATAATTAACCTACCCAGTGATCTTTGTGATACTACTAAATAAAGGAATTTTGTATTTGGATTCGCACCTATTGTTATTATTAGTTCTCTAGCCAAACAAAAGGTAAGTACCTAAAAAAAAGAATACTGTGCGCGGTGACAATACTATTATGTTTTATTTTATTGGAGAATACCTACAGTCTCAAAAGAAATTCCTATTCATGCGGTTATAGCAATTCCGTTTTAGCAATCACTAGGCAATTACCACGGCCTCGTACGTGCGTGTGTGGGGACGGTAAATCGCGCCATTTACGGCGGCTTTGGCCGTCCGATCCGGCCGTCCCTTGAGAGGGCGAATTGCCACTTCCGGACCGGACGCCGAACTGGGCGCCGGACTGGTTGCCTGACCGTTTGTAGCTAGATGTAAACGGTTCTTGAGTTTGGGGTTGTAGGGAATTTGGTTTATGTTTCATCATCATCATCATCAACCTATATCAAGACGCAAGGTCTCTCCCAAGACGCGCCACTGAGCCCGGTTTTCGGCTCTTCTCCTCCAGTCCTTGCAAGCAAAATTTGCAAATTGTCACCCCACCTTGTCGAAGGGCGCACTAACGTTTACCTTAGCGCAGTCTCTACTATAGTATTCGCTTGCTCCAACAATTGTCTGTTCTACGGCGGCCCCACTGCCACTTCAGCTTACTAATCCTTTGAGCTATGTCGACTACCTTGGTTCTCTGTCGGGTTAACCTCGTTCTGGGTATATCCTTCAGAGAGACTCCGAGCACAGTATTTTCCATAGATTGCTGTTTTAATATGCAAAGATGAAATCAACGCGACCAATCTACATGTGCGGTGGCTACACTGCGTTGTTCACGGCGATAAAAATGTATTCGCAACTTTTAAAAATGTACGTGATGTTGCTGCATTAATAATAATAATGTTTTTTTCGAACAGAGTCAGCATCAGCATTGTTATTAAACTGCGCGAAAACTAGTTTCTCTTTTAAAACACGTTTCATCATAATCATTATTAGCCTGAGGAGGTCCACTGATCCTTATAATGCCCTCTGTTGATAATAAATAAATAAAAAAATATTATGAACAATCCACACAACACTATCTAGCCCCAAACTAAACAGAGCTTGTATTATAGGAACCAAATAGGTGATGTAGAACTTATAATTATATATATTTTTTTGTAAATACATATTTAGAATATAATATAACACCCAAACAGAGAACAAACGCACGCGTTCACCACACATTTTTACAGACGACGTAAGACCGTAGGTACCTACAGATAAACCTCAAACTTATAATGTCCCTCTTTTCGGTTAAGGCTTAAAAATTAAAATGAATTTGCTATTTTTATCAGCAAGGTTAGTTTTAAATATAATTTAAACCAACAAATTTTAATCCAAACGTAAAATAAAGCTCAATTTCGCAGCGCATGTTCACGTAGCGTAGGAAAGGAGATAGTGTCATTTTACTAAAACGTGACTGACGTCGACGGCGTGTGATGTGACGGGAGGCATTACAACCCGAGCTAGGGATGCTACTTGCGATTTATAGATAGATATATAGATGGATAATACTTTATTGTCTTCTTCTTCTTATTTAAGAGCAACGCTCTTGTCGGCGTAATGTATGCATTTCTCTCCAGGTATTTCTTTTGAGGGCAACTTCCTTGACCTCCTTATTATGACATGATAGGGATCTTTGCTTTTATTTGGCTCATGTAGCTTATCCTTGGTCTTCCTCTTCCTTTCTTTCCTTCTACATTTCCTCCGATGAAATTTCTGATAAAGCTGTCATGTCGTAAGCTAGCTTATCAAATTAAAAATCAAGTAATGCAAAATAAAACAAATTTGTCTAGTTGAATGGGCTGCTTTATAAAACCACGCCGTTTAAATAAACGACAGTGACAACCCTACTACGCCAAATGTCACAAAATAACAAAATGTACCAAAGCAGCAGATAATGGGACGGACAGATGGACAGTAACATCTATATATATAATACGAGGATGCGGGTGTTTTTTTAACTACTATGTTTTTCCTCTGCTAAAGGTAAGAGCAAATTACTTTTTATGACATCAATTTTGGCTGGTCTAGAATCTGGATTTTTACCTAAAACATAACAAAGAAAATTAAAAAAGAAGATAAAATCATAGGTACAGTGCGCGCATCGGATCCATACACCCTTTTTTTCATGACATTCCTTGTAAATCTCAATATTGCATGCCTAGACATAAGCAGAATACATTGTACAATACCTATTAAATTTGAACATCTTTTCAACATGTATTTCAAGCAATAAATATAATCTGAATCTGAATCAAGCAATAACTATAATCTGAATCTGAATCTTTTAGTCAGACAGCACCGTGTGGAGTTGTACTAATAAAATATTATTCCTATGAGTTTAATGGGCAGTTATAGTAGTGCGATAACTCCAAATAGCATGGTATTTTCCGCAGTCACCATAAAAGTTGATAGCCTCAAGTAGTAAAACCACAGTTCAACCCGACGAACGGGTATAAGCCTTAAAATAATATAAGTTTTAAAACTTGAAAAACCGACTTCATGACCAAATTATTAAACCGATTTTGATGAACTTTTTCTGCAAGTATTATTTACCTTTCAGATAAAAAAATAATTTTCTAAATCGGCTCATAAATGAAAATGACGCTAGTAATGCAGTAAATCGATTTTAAAGAAATTGCTATGGCACCAATCTGGAAATATAACTTTATATCTATCTAAAAAGTAATCTATAATTCTAACAAACATTATGAAAATACCTTCTTTTTATTTGAAGTCGGTTAAAATAGAAATAGCACCACAACTTTAATCCCCAGCCGCGGTAGAGATTCAAGAATCAACTTTAGGTTTTTAGAAAATACTTGAGTGTACATCTCCACAAGCTTATGTCTAAAGAAGTTACAGAGTCTGTCTATAAAAATAAAAATCGTTATGGATACTATACTGATTTCCTCAGTAACCGAATCCTTTACAAGAAATTATAGTATTTCCAACCATACATAGGTACCAAATACAACGCTATAGTGCCGCACTCTGGCGGCTTAACGTAGTACTTAACGAGTTTAAAAGTAAGATAAAATTTTACGGGTAAACCAAGAAAGTGACACACGGAGCATGACTTGAGCGAACAACACCATATTGACTAACAAATGGCCAAAAAAGAAGAAGTGAAATGAAGTGTCTAACAAATGATTGTGACTTGACAACGTCTTATAATTCGA
Organism: Thera obeliscata; assembly: GCA_947578465.1. NCBI lineage: Eukaryota > Metazoa > Arthropoda > Insecta > Lepidoptera > Geometridae > Thera > Thera obeliscata. The sequence continues at coordinate 1,260,270 of OX387916.1, forward strand.
TGGAGCCGGCTGCAGGCACGAAAAAACATGACTCATGCGGCGTTACCTCGCTCTGAAGCGTTCCATTTAAGGCTTGAAGTGCAAGCGACAGCGCGGAACGAGCGACAAAGAGGCACAATTTGTATTTGTATTTGTTTCAACTATCGTCAGTAAACCTTTTACACTTGACTTTACAGGACAACCAATTTTTTTTTAATTAATAGCAAAAGGACCATCCCGAGAAACCTATTTTTAAAATTAAATTTTACTATCGGAAACGTCCTATAGATTCCATTAAAATCAGTTTAGCCAAACGGCCATTAAATCGGTTTCTCAAGTTTTTTAATATTATTTAATGAGTTAAAGATTAAATATTATGCTTACTTTTCGTACACCATAGTCATTCTTTCACGTGGAACACTTTTCTAACCAATATTTTCGGTATATGTTGTATTCTTATACCCAATATTCTTTAATCTAAACATCAGGTTGTCCACTAACACGAGTGCTATTACCAACAATTTAGCAGATTTTGTGAGCACCAAACTTTTACAATGATTATTGGCTTCAGCGGCAAATCGCCTTTGCCTTTTAGCCGCTAACGTACTATTTATTTTCTACATTTCTTTTAATAATCGGAAAATGGACCCGTGTTATAGTTGGAACGTGCCGGCTTACACTCGTATTTAAAGCCGTTATAAACTTTCCTGTACGATTTTCAGAGCTAAGCTTTTAAAATTTGTTTGTTTATTTATTAGGATCACCAAGAAATAATACAGTATGGAATTCTGGACTGATATTTTTCATACGTTTCGCCTAATGGACAGTTCTTTTAGCTTTTTTATGAATGTCAAACTCGAAAAATCTTGGATAAAAAGATGATTTTCCAGCACATGGTGAGGAAAATATCTCATAATACTCAAAAACTGCTCAAAAACTGGCTCGTTGAAAAGGCATTATATGGCTTTGACGAATTCAATGAATTACCTACTACAAAGGATAAGTAGCTTATAGGCACAAGATTTTTCTTTATAAATTTACCTATCATTTATATGTGTGGAAAATGTCATGCTAGAAATACTTTAGAACAATGATAAAGCGTGGTAAAGAAGATATTGTGTCCAAGAAAGTACAAACGAGCTTGTAAGTAAGCTATTAGCAAGCTGAAAAGGGTGAAAAACTAACCTTTAAAAGTGCAACATTCAGCATCTAAGAGTTGTTTGAAAATTAGTGCCAAAAGGTCTCCTGGAACTCTGAATGTTATGAAAAACTGTACTTCTACTGTTGTATGAAGACAACCTCGTGGAAACCTACCCTAACACCCACTTTACACCCAGTTTGCAGTGAAGTTTGAAAACAACTAGGTCCTTGAATTGTTTGACAAATTGAGTAAGTACTAAGAAAAACTAATCTACATTCAAGATGTCAGTTACACGCACTCCTATAAAGGAAAGAGTCTGTGCTGGATGTCCTCAAATGATTAAAAATAGACAATTTCTCATATGCTGTAAATGTACTCTAACATTTGACTTGGAGTGTGCGAATGTCTCCTTTACAAGGTTCACTAGCAGCCTCATCGGAGAACGCAGAGCTTCCTGGATATGCACTATGTGCTATGAAAAACCTAAGGGTGATAATACGAATACCCCAGTTGGTATACATAATGAAAAGTATGCTCAGGATAATGTCACCATGCGCCGGAAAAATAGAAAAAAACTTTCTCTTCAAAATTTATCAGATGATACATTGAACTGCTCTGATACCATGACATCATTCTGCAGCCTGAATAACAGCCAAATGAACACACCAAAAAATATCACCCTTGATACAACAAAACTCAAGCAAGAAGTAGAAGATTTGACCTACCTGCTAATCAAAGCAAAGGAGGAAATAAATGTTTTGTACATGGAAAATACAAACCTAAAAAATTTGATTTTACAAAGTAATGAAAACAGTAACATAGAGAACAAAGATATAATTGGACAACGAAATGGACTTCCTGAAAAGTTCTCAACCTGGATCCCTAGTGATACAAATAATAATTGCATGAATGTACCTGATTTGGCACCACAACTCGTAACAAACCCAAAGATGATTGTAGATGTAAATCTAAATGGTCAGACAACCCCACAACAGGTTTTTCTATTAAATAAAAAGGCAATGCAGGAAAATGAAGTTATCATCTCACAGGAAGGTGGACCCACAGAGGGCTTAGCAAGCCCGAGCCAAAATAAAATTTGCATCGGAAATTCGAAAATGATGTCAGAACCACAGACCAAGCCTAAAATAATTATAATTGGAGATCAAGACTGCCGGAATCTAGCATCAGAGCTCATTTGGAAACGGTCAAATGAAAAAAACTCTAAGAACTATAGCGTTGTAAGTTCTTGTTACCCAGAAGCACCAATTTGTCACATTTTGGATAACACAAACATAAGCGAGCTGGATCCGAAAAATGAAGATTGGATAATATTATCTTTAGGGTCAAATGATAATAATCCCACGAATGTCCTAATTGAAATAGCGGCACTACTGAAAAAATTAAGCAAGCCCAATATTATTTTAAATGAAATTGTTTGTAACCCATACCTAAATGAGGACAAACTAAATGCTAAATTAAGAAACATCACAAAAAACTTCATAAATTGTTACTATTTAGCACATGATAAAAAAAATGCTTTGCATTATAACTTGCAGGAAATAAATGATCTTATCAACACTCAAGATTATAAGAACTGTTTTTTAGGTAAAAACATAAGAAAAATGACTAAGACCATTCTAAAAAGTCCTCAGGAAGTCTATACCTCAACTGTAGGAAGACCATTCAGTAAAACTAAAAACCAAAAAGTGAACAAAGGTACTATACCTTTCTATTTTGGAAGAATGAACAGGGCAAAAATGGATGAAACTGTACAAACTAAAATGAACCAAAAACACACGCAAATAGAAATGCACCAAATAGAGACACCAAAGCGTGGAACAATTCCATTTTACTTTGGAAAAAAACTTCAAGTAAATGATAACCTCCTTGATAGAGAAGGGGCGTTAGCAAAACAGTTTTTTCGTTAAAAACAAAAAAGAGCACAACATTAACATAATGCACCTAAATGTTCAAGGTATTAGATCAAAAGTAGACCAACTAGAGATTTTTACTAACTCTCGAGATGTAGAAGTTCTTTGTATTGATGAAACACTTTTAAAAGATGATGAAGCCGATTTTTTAAATATTGATGGGTATCATAGAGCTGCAAACTATTCTAGAAAAGGTAAATCTCGATGGAGAGTTGGAGGTGGAGTTGGTATTTATGTCAAACATTCAATTAACTTTCGAAAACTAGACTGGGTTTCTGATATGTCGATAGAACGACATTTTGAATGCTGTGGAATAATCTTAACTGGATTAAATTATATTATAATATCCTTGTATCGTACACCTAACAGTAATTTCGACCTTTTTATAAGTTCATTAGAATGTCTTTTACATAAACTTGCAGTAAGGCTAAGAAATAATAAGAAAAAAGTGATTGTATCTGGTGATTTCAATATAGATCTGCTTATAAATTCTAAGAATAGTGAGTTATTCAGAAATACTTTGAAGATGTTTCATATGCACCCTACTGTGTATACACCCACTAGAATAACATCACACTCCAAAACATGTATTGATAATATAATAACTAATATAAAAAACTATGATATAGAAGTATTAAATTTAGGTATCTCTGACCACACTGCACAAATATTAACAATAACAGTTGGTAGAGGATTTATAGAAAAAATTTGGTATTGCAAAAGACGAAATATTGATAAACATTTAGATTCATTCAATAAATACATATCACAAATAAGTTTCTCTGAAGTCTATTGTGAAAATAACCCCGACATTGCATATAAAAAATTTATGGAATTACTAAGTCTCATATTTAATCTTTGCATGCCGTTAGAAAGGTATAGAATAACGTATAAAAAGAAAGTTAACTGGAAATCGAAGGGTATAGTCCTGTCTAGCAAAAAAAAGCGTCAAATACATTTACACAGTTTAATGAATAATGATCAGGCTAAATACGATTTATATAAGAAGTATAGCAAAAATTTAAAAAAAGTAATTAGAATATCAAAGAGAATTTCTAATACAAATTATATAAATAATAGTACTAATAAAACTAAAGCCACTTGGGGAATAATTAAACAGTATACTAATAATACAAATAATATACAAACTTCAATAGATAGCATTACTATAAATAATGAAAGAGTTACAAAGCCTCTTGATATTGCTAAGTCTTTCAACAATTACTTTATAAATTTAAATAATAATAAAAAAACGTTTGCACAAAGTCACTTAAATATGGTAAAAACTAACTGCAACAGTATGTTTCTTACTCCAGTCAGTGTAGATGAAGTCATAAATATAGTTAAAAAAATTAAAAACACTAAAAGTTCAGGATTTGATAGCATTCCAATACAAATTATAAAAAGCAGTATCAAATTACTAGCCCACCCATTAGTTCATATAATTAACCTTACATTTGAACATGGAAGTTTTCCTTCAGATTTAAAGAAAGCGATTATTAAGCCACTGCATAAAAAGGGTTCAAAAACTGACATGGGGCACTACAGGCCAATAGCAATTCTTCCCAGCATATCAAAAATTTTTGAAAAAGCGATTTACAATAGAATCTTTTCATTTTTAGAATCAAATAACATTATAAATCCTAATCAATTTGGGTTTCAAAAAGGAAAAAATACAACATTAGCCATCTTTAAAACTTTAAGACAGGTATGGGAAGAAATCAATAACGCTAAGCCTGGAATCGCTTTATTTCTAGACTTGTCTGAAGCGTTTGACTGTGTAGTCCATGACATTCTTCTTGATAAACTCGAAAAAATAGGTATAAGAGGCGCAGCACTATTATTGATGCAGTCATATTTAAGTGGAAGAAGTCAATCCACAATGATAGAAACGTACAATAAAAAGTCAAAAACTATAGAACACATAGAGTCTGGGTTTGAACATATCTTGCTCGGAGTACCACAAGGTAGTGTACTCGGCCCACTGTTATTTCTTATCTACATAAATAATTTGCCACAAATAACAAACCACGTATGCGTCATGTTTGCAGATGATGCTACAATCTTCATACCTCATGACAGCAATAACATAAGTGAATTTGAGACTGAAATAAACGATACTCTTAGTAATATAATTAACTGGTTAGATTCAATAAATCTCAAAGTAAATATTGATAAAACTAAACTTTTAAGGTTCAAACACAATAAAACACCCTCAATCAAATTAAATGTTTCCCACAATAGTACCAATGTTGACGAAGTTAATGAAATAAATTTTCTTGGCATAAAAATTGACACAAATTTAAACTGGAAATCTCATATAAGTAAAGTCAATAAACAAGTTTCTAAATATTGCTATGCAATCTCAACTCTGAGCCATGTTTCTTCTACATCTGTAGCAAAAAATACGTATTATGGCCACGTTTTTCCTCATTTATGTTACGGGGTGATATTTTGGGGAAATTCTGTAAATGTGAAAACTGTATTTATAATGCAGAAGAAATGTATTAGGGCTATATATAATATGAAAAGTACGGAATCACTTCGTCTTGTTTTTGAACAGGAAAATATGCTCACTTTAACTGGGATATTCATTCTAGAGATTTGTCTATTTGTCAAAAATAATTACACCTACTTTAATAAAAAATCTAGTCGCTCGAATAATTTACGTAGTAAGCACAAATATAATATCTGTATTCCTCAAGTCAATAATACCATGTTTTACAATAGTACTTATTACACTGCCATTAAAATTTATAATCACTTGCCAACAGAATTGAAAGAAGTAAATGGAAACCTGTTTAAACATAAACTTAAAAAATGGCTTATAACCAAAGTTCACTATAGTTTAGGAGAGTACTATGATACCTAAGTATCTATTATAAATGTTGTACATACTTAGCTTAGATAATATTGTGTTTAGAACGCTCTAAAATGTGCAAGTACCTGCTAATGTATAAATTAGGTTAGTTAGTAAATTTTGAGTTAGCTACTTTGTAAGTATAGCTATATTGTACGCCCGAAATGGGTAAGCTGTTGGAACATAATTACTTTTAAGATCTTTTATACACAGTTTTACAATAAAAACATTTTATCTTTATCTTTATCTTTTATCTTTATATTTTTCCATGACATGTAATTTGACCTATTACCAATAAAATGTTTATACCTGTTTAATATAGCTGCGTCCCGCGGTATTACCCCTAATTAAAAAGTATGTACCTTTCCAATGATGATGATGTAGATTATGGCTTCTTCTGGCATCTGGCAATTTCTTGTATGGCATTCAACCTAAACGAAGGTTCTCAATTCGGGAGTATATTTTTTTTCGTTAACTTTGTCATTTAATTTTATGAACAAGGTTAAAAAATATATCTGAAAGATACTTCTAGATTGGTCGCATAGAAATTTCTTCAGAATCAGCTCAGTTCAGCAGTTTGGCCATGAATTCGGCTTCTCAAGTTTTTAAAAGTTATATTGTTTTCAAAATTAAACTGTTATTCTGAAAGTAGTAGCAATAATAAAAAACTAAAAATATGGTCATGGATGTATAAACCGTACATAACCGCAATATGATAAAATAAAACCGTTAAAGCCACTAATTAAACCATAATCCTGTAATTTCTGCTGCCGCATATTCCGCAAAGAATAAAACATTCATTTTTAAAAAGCATCATCATCTTTCTATCAGTCCAAAAAGACCATTGCTAAAAATAAGCCTCCCTATACATTGCTTGGGAGAAACATTTTGGAGCTTCGCTAATTTTCCACCTTGTTTTCCACCCACCTACTTTCTACGATCCTTACAATGTCGACGGTCCATCGGGTGGGGGGGCATCCTACGCTTCCTTTTTCCGAAAAAAATAATTATTATAAGTTAAATAAAAGTTCTGAAATAACTTGGGTACCATTACCAAGAAGCGAGTCTTTTGAAAACGTATCAGAATTAATTTAATTACGGGTTTTTCATAGAAAAATTAATATAATTACATTTACAAGATTTCTAATAAAAATAAAATGAGTCAAGACATTTTAAATTAAGATTTCGCCTAGAAATATGTACCTCATTATCAATAGCACCAGTTTTTTGGCCGAGTTCGTCACTATTCATTAAAGTTATTTTCAAAAATCAAGCAAAATATATTTTTTTTAATAACACTTCTTCTTCTTCCTCCCTTATCCCACTTCATGTGGACTCGGCACAACATGTTCTCAACTTCCTCCTCCATTCTTCTCTGTCAGCCGTCATCTCTGCATTCACTTCTCTCTTACCTATGTCCATGTGAGTGTGTGTGTGCATGTGGATGGTTATTAAAGTAGCGATAGGCTATAGAAAAGATGGATGGTTTCTGTGAAGGATAACATGGGTAAGAAAGCAGTTACTGCTGAAATGACGGCTAATAGAGGAGAGTGGAGAAAACGAAAACATGTTGTGCCGACCCCACATGAAGTGGGATAAGGACATGAAGGAGAAGAAGAAGGGAGAGAGAAGAGTGGGAACGGAAGAGACTACCTCGAATAAAAACGACAAAAGTGGTCCTTTCACCCAAGAATTCACTCAAAGTTTCGTATATTATTATTATTATTATTATTATTATTATTATTTTTTTCTCTTCCTGCCCTTATCCCACTTTATGTGGGGTTGGCACAACATGTCTTCTCCCTCCATTCCCCTCTGTCAGCCGTCATCTCTGCATTCACTCCTCTCCTTTCCATGTCATTTTTCACACAGTTCATGAAGTGGGATAAGGACATGAAGGAGAAGAAGAAGGGAGAGAGAAGAGTGGGAAAGGAAGAGACTACCTCGAATAAAAACGACAAAAGTGGTGCTTTCACCCAAGAATTCACTCAAAGTTTCGTATATTAATACCACATGAAATACTTAAAGTCGGTACCTCTTTGATCCTTTTACACATAGAGCTCTAGGAATGTTAGTAAAACAAAGAGGTTTTTAATAAGGCTTCTTGCAAAGACAGGCTTTTATCATAAAGTAATAACAAAAGCTTAAGGGGCCAGCGGAGGGAAAATTTTCATACAAACGGAATACCATAATTATTTCTAATTTAGACAGATTTACACCATATTATTGTAATAATTGTATTTGTATAGTATTTAGCTAGGTTCCTGAACAGTTTTTATTTCAAATTACTTACCTAAAATGAAATAAACACCAATCGCATTTACACATTTTTTTCATTGTAAAATGTGATTGGCGTTAATTTCATTTGAGGTAAGTAATTTAAAACTGCCCAGGAACCTAGATAAATACAATAAAAATACAATTATTACAATAATGTAGTGAAAATCTGCTTAAATTAGTAATCATTTTGGTATTACGTTTGTATGGAAATTTGCCCTCCGCCGGCCTCTTAAAAGTTTAGAGTGCATGAGTGCATAAAGAACGAATAGAGTAGAAGCTTCCATTAGAATTAAACAATATTTTACTATTCTTTAAAGGGTTGATAGACTCTCTGTATGATAATAAAAATAACTTTAATTTTCTTCTAACTTTATCTTTATTTTTACTCTTATTTTCTTTAGCAGACAATTTAGGTGTATAGAATTTCAGCCTATATTACAACAGAAACTATTAAGCAGCTATCAAATCATCACCATTTTTCAAAAAGGGACATTTTAATTTATCAAATTAAACAAAAAATCCCGTATATTCAGTCTTTTCCATCCAATTCCCAAAATCACACAAAATTTAGCAAGTTAAGACCAAAAGAGCGAAACTTTTCTACGAAATTTCACCCCACTCGATAAAAAAACTTTTTCTTTAATCACCGAATCCGACAAATCACGCTACGGTGTTCTTGTAAACTGTTACCGTCATATGACAATGCAAAAGCAATATGGCAGCTATTTCCTTCTGCAGCTTTGCTCGCTTCCCGTCAAATAGATTACCTACACGACGACGTACAGCCCTACTAATCCTGCTTGTTCGGGTGATCTCTAAATCCGCGTACGATTATCATAATATTTTTTGGAACAAAAATTGAAACTCACAGTGGATTCAGCAATCGTGTAAACAAATTGCTTGGAGGAATAGACCCGCAGATCACTTCCCTATGCAAGCTTTTTAGAGAGAGAGAGAGAGAGAGAGAGAGAGAGATACCATACCGGAGCGAGATAATTATCATTGAAACTCCGATACCTACCAGTAACAACAAGTATAAAGCGGTGACTGTTTCTCGTGAAGCTAAAGCTAAGAATGGTTCAAAAGAACTATGAAGCTGGTAAATTCTTTGAGACGGTAGATAAGACACGGCTCGTCTCATGGCTACAAGACTTCATAATTTATAGGGAGAGAGAGAGAGATATCTGATATGGCAGATGGTTCCGTGAAAATCACATATTTTTCTTGGCATTGATCTCTTATTTTTTTTTTTATCTTTTTTATATTTCTGCTTAGTTTGGGGCTAGACCGTGTTGTGTTTATTGTCCGCCATATTTATTTTGATAAAAATCAGTGTAGTTTTACTTGCCTCATGCAGAAGAGAAACTCAATTTGAACATCATCATTATCATTATCAGCCTGAAAAAGTCCACTGCTAGACATAGGCCTCCCCCACACATTTCCAGGAAGAAAGATTCTGAGCCCTTTCCATCCATCGACTTCCCACGATCTTAACAATGTCGTCGGTCCATCTGGTGGGTGGGCGCCCTACGCTTCGTCTTCCGGTTCGTGGTCGCCATTCGAGAACCTTTTGAACATAATAAGCTTAAATTAAATAATAAAATATATATGTTATATGTGTAGGGGAGGCCTATGTCCAGCAGTGGACTTCTTCAGGCTGTGATGATGATGAAATAATAAAATAAAATAACACTCACACTACACAGGTATCTTGTATTATATTTAACTTTCAGATTGGGAAGGTTTGAGTTTCAGTGAAAATTTGTGAACCCCAAAATGGCCATTTGTAAAATGTTTTCTAGAGAATTTTCTAGAAAGAGCTCTAATATTAAAATGAAGATATTATGCAGCTCCGTTACTTATATTTAATTCTCAAAGAGAGAAATTGCACCTTTACTAGCTAAATAAACGCTTCCAGTTTATGAATATATAAAAGTAACAGGATAAAAAATCCCTCCTGGTTATCGTAACCTATGAAAATTCTATCACCTCATGTTTTATCAATAGCTAGCTGATACCCGCGACTTCGTCCACGTGGATATTTGAGTTCGTTTTTTTAGTTTGATATGACCAACTGCTAGTTACCATTGTTTTGAGCTTGTAATTTAGAGTGTATTTGAATTTGAAGGTAAGTGCTGCTGTAGCCCATTTTTTTCAGCAGTGTTTAGTTTAAGTATTATAGATGTTTCCCGCGATTTTGTCTTAGTTGTTATCATCAGGTTTTTTGTGAACCTCTGTGTGTAATCGAACCTGGTGCCAGATGCTGCGGTAGTTGAAATTTTTTTAATGTTTTTTTTTGCGTATTTTGTAAAGCTCTTTTTCGTGATTTTGTTGAAGTGGCTAATTTGGGCTATCGTATTCGTCGTTGGTGTATAATCGAATCTGTTTTTTTTATTTGACATGACTTCAGCAGTGTTTAGTTTAAGTATGATAGATGTTTCCCGCAATTTTGTCGTAGTGGTAATCATCGGTATGTTTGTGAACCTTTGTGTGTAATCGAACCTGGTTCCAGATGCTGCGGTAGCTGATTTTTTTTTAATGTTTTTTTTTTCTTATTTTGTTGCTACTTTTTGTGATTTTATGTTATATTAGTGGCTAATTTGGGGTTTCGTATGCGTGTTGGTGTATAATCGTATCAGATTTTTTTAATTTGACATGACCAATTACTGGTTACTATTGTTTGAGCTTGTACTTTAGAGTGTATTTGTATTTGAAGGCGAGTGCTGTTGGAGCCGATTTTTTTCAGCAGTGTTTAGTTTAAGTATGATAGATGTTTCCCGCGATTTTGTCTTAGTGGTTATCATCTGTTTTTTTGTAAACATTTGTGTGTATTGTACCTGGTAACAAATGCTGCGGTAGCTGAAATTTTTTTAATGTTTTTTTTTTCTTATTTTGTAAAGCTACTTTTTGTGATTTTATGTTATATTAGTGGCTATTTTGGGGTTTCGTATGTGTGTTGGTGTATAATCGTATCAGATTTTTCAGTTCTTTTGTATACTTTATTTCCTGTAGCTCGTAGCATTTAGTTTTTAGGTGTGCATATGTATTAGTTTATTTTATTTTATTATATTTTATTTAAGTATTAGGATAGTTTTTCTTTTGTTTAGTTATTAGATATTATGCTGTAGTTTTTAATTTGTGTGTATTTAATATTTTACCACGCTTCGTGCACCGCCGTCCGTTTCTGCTTCTTCACTACTTTCCATCCTTAGGTTGCCTGGAAGAAATCGCTTTCAGCGATAAGGCCGCCCATTGTACTTTATTTTATTACGCTGTTACTTGTGATGTTTCCTTGTGTACAATAAAGTGTTATCTATCTATCTATCTATCTATTTTTTTAATTTGACATGAACAACTGCTAGTTACCATAGATTTGAGCTTGTGCTTTAGAGTGTATTTGAATTTGAAGGCGTGTGCTGTTGGAGCCGATTTTTTTCAGCAGTTTTTAGTTTAAGTATGATAGATGTTTTCCGTGATTTAGTCTTAGTGGTTATCATCGGTTTTTTTGTAAACATTTGTGTGTATTAAAACCTGGTGACAAATGCTGCGGTAGCTGAATTTTTTTAATGTTTTTTTTTTCGTATTTTGTAAAGCAATTTTTTGTGATTTTTGTTTAAATAATTTTCCTTTTTTTCTTCTTTTAGGGGAAGAATTTTCCTATTTTCTTCCTTAGTGCACCTCTGCTCTATTAGAGGAACACACCTTCTAAGTTTCATGTTTCTAGGGCTAACGGTTTCGGCTGTGCGTTGATTTTTCTTCAAACCATTTTTCCCCTTTTTCTCCTCTTCGGAAAATAATTTTCCATTTTCCTTTCTTAGCGGATGTCTACGTCATAACATCTACCTGTATGCCAAATTTCAGCCCGATTTGTCCAGTGGCTTGGGCTCAAAATCAAAATTTTATTTTTATTAATTTCTTTACGGCTATTGCATAATGATTGCCACGGAGAACAGGACGATGACCCACCCAGGCGGTGACTGAACGCAGAGTGTCACTCACAGCGCGCGGGCGCGGATCAAAGGTCAAAAAAGGTCAGGCGCCAATGATTCCTATAACGATTTTCTCGGGATTTTCATAACAAAACTTAAAAAAAAAAATTCATAAACATTTTTTATTTTATTTGTTGAACCTAATTCCTGAGTATTTGCAGCTAATAATGAATAACCCTGTATATTTAGATTAGTGGCTAATTTGGGGTTTCGTATGCGTGTTGGTGTATAATCGAATCAGATTTTTTTAATTTGACATGACCAACTGCTGGTTACTATAGATTTGAGCTTGTACTTTAGAGTGTATTTGAATTTGAAGGCGAGTGCTGTTGGAGCCGATTTTTTTCAGCAGTGTTTAGTTTAAGTATGATAGATGTTTCCCGCGATTTTGTCTTAGTGGTTATCATCGGTTTTTTTGTAAACATTTGTTTGTATTAAAACCTGGTGACAAATGCTGCGGTAGCTGAAATTTTTTTAATGTTTTTTTTTCGTATTTTGTAAAGCTATTTTTTGTAGTTTTATGTTATATTAGTGGCTAATTTGGGGTTTCGTATGCGTGTTGGTGTTGGTTTGTTTGTGAACCTTTGTGTGTAATCGAACCTGGTGCCAGATGCTGCAGTAGCTGTTTTTTTTAAATGTTTTTTGCGTATTTTGTAAAGCTATTTTTTGTGATTTTTCTTAAAATCATTTTCCATTTTTTCTTCTTTTAGGGAAATAATTTTCCTATTTTCTTTTTTAGTACACCTTTGCTCTATTAGAGGAATACACCTTCTAAGTTTCATGTTTCTAGGGCTAACGGTTTAGGCTGTGCGTAGATTTTTCTTTAAACCATTTTTCCCCTTTTTCTCCTCTTTGGAAAATAATTTTCCATTTTCCTTTCTTAGCGGATGCCTACGTCATAACATCTACCTGCATGCCAAATTTTAGCCCGATCCGTCCAGTGGTTTGGGCTGTGCGTTGATAGATCACTATGTCAGTCAGTCAGTCACCTTTGAGTTATATATATAGATTTCCATTTTCCTTTCTTAGCGGATGCCTACGTCATAACATCTACCTGCATGCCAAATTTTAGCCCGATCTGTCCAGTGGTTTGGGCTGTGCGTTGATAGATCACTATGTCAGTCAGTCAGTCGCCTTTGCGTTATTATATATATAGATTTCCATTTTCCTTTCTTAGCGGATGCCTACGTCATAACATCTACCTGCATGCCAAATTTTAGCCCGATCTGTCCAGTGGTTTGGGCTGTGCGTTGATAGATCACTATGTCAGTCAGTCAGTCACCTTTGAGTTATATATATATATATATATATATAGATTGTCTCAACTGTATCAAAAATAGCTCTATTTACGAGTATTAAACATATTCAGAATAAGAACCCCATAATTTTTCAAAGAGGTTTTACACTTGGAATCAGGATAATCAAACTATATGCTCGCTATACCATTATTAACAAATAAAAAAATCACAAATCTGTCAAACCCGTCAAACCACAGCCGGAGCCAGCAAATTGGAAAAAAAATCATCTTCACAATGCAGAATTAAAACCTTATAAAACATACTAGAAAATGGGTGATGAAAAATGTTGCCCAGTGTTCGAAAAAATGGTGAGTAATTTTAAAAATGACAATCATGACCAGTGTGATTTTATACAGAATATTTTTTGAATATATAGTTGTAAAATTTTTAGTCTCTAAATATGTATGTAAAACATTTAATTTCATGATAGTTTTTGAGGGTCATCATCATTATCCTACTCTACCCACGCTGCATGAGGTCGGCACTTTGACACAGTTTTTCTCTTCTTTGGTTCATCTTTTCTATGGTCTTTTTATTTAGTTTTGATTTGAGTATATAAAATTTGAATTTAAAGTTTTTGGTCAATGTGTAGCCCGGCGCGCACTGAAACTGTAAGTAATGCCCATAATAACTGCTCAAACTTTGGAGTCACATTCAAATATGCCCTTTAAAACATTACTTGTTAGTCTTTGCAGTTTAAAAGTAACTATTCAAGTTGGTGCTATAGTTATGAAAAGATGGTCTGAAAAACTTTGCAGAAGATCAAAAATCGCATGATCTTTTTAAGAGCAACGCTAACATTTTTACGCTTAGCATGAAAAGTCTCTGCCTTGCATTTCTTATTAAAAGTCTAAACTTAAAACTAAACTGGTACTAAAAGAGATCTGAAGGAATATCTACGGTGCCTAGGGACCAGTTGTGGTTTTACGTGAACTGAAAACAAATGATTTATTCGAGAGTCCAGAACCCCGAGTCGGAGTTTTGCTACTAATTTCGTCTACGAAATGTTGTTTTCGTTTCGCCTATTTATCTCTTTTGTATGAGGAAAAGATGAGACAGCAAAAATACGTTACGTAGAAACGAGTTGTTGTCTCATCAAAAAAAAAAAGAGAGAGACACATGCTCACATGAAACCAACATTTGGTAGACGACAAAATGTGGAAGCAAAACTCCGACGGTACAGGACATACATAAAGCTAGAAAAAAATAAACTGGATTTTTCGTTGCAGACCACGCGCGCAATAGAAGTCTGTTCACCTCACTGCTTAACAGCATCCAAGTGATGGATGATATCGCGGAATACAACCGCTTCGACCACCATGACTGGCGGAGGGCTAATCTAGGACATGATGTAGGTTTGATTCCTGTTAAGATAGATAGATTAATACTTTATTGTACACAAAAGAATACATTTAAAAGAAACATTACAAATAAAGCTACAATGGGCGGCCTTATCGCTAAGAGCGATCTCTTCCAGACAACCTTTGGATGGAGAGGATTAACAAAAATTAGAAGAACGGCGGTGTACAAAAGTAAACCCGATGTAACCTGATGTACCTAAAATTTAAACTACTTATTAAAGCATATAAATAATAAAATAAAACATATTAATATATAATTATAGTTATAATAAATACCTACTTATGACACATATTAACACAATACTGAAGGATATTAGACAAATTTACAACGAAAAACGATAATCAAAAAGTAAATTTGTATAATCCATAGGCACGTTAAATATTATCTCAGATCTCTTAGTGTCGAGTACACATTTAAGATTTTTTGAGGATGTGTAAAAGGGGTAGTCTTCACAAAAAAGAACCGTAAAAACCTCAAAAACTTTGCAAAGTTACCAATATCCAAGTAAATTTTGCGTCACTTAAAACTAGTGCTAAATATGTATACTTATAATTTGAACTGTGTGTTATAAGAACCTTTAGCTGATTAAGAGAATACGTATTTTTTTTAATAGCATATTACAAACTTCTTCCAGTTCAGCGTAACTCAATTACCCTACTCCGAGCATGGCGAAGGCGGCACCATGGTCAACGTCATCAAAACCTGGTTGAGAGCTCATGAAGAAGCCCAGGCAAGCTCCTAAACTAACATTCTTGAGCCTCGCAAGAGGCTTAAACTGTGTGTGCCTCAAGTTGGACGCAGGGCTGCGAACGTCACGTCTCTACTGTGTACCAATGAGTTTTTCTGTCCAAAAACATATAATATGCAAATGTGCACTATGCTAATGCTCTCAAACGGTGAAGTAAAACATCTTGAACGTAAATGTTCGCAAACATGTCAAGTGCACGAAAAGAGCCTCTTTGAGGCGTGCTTCATATACTTTTAATACCCTGGTTTGAAAGAACTAGTACCAGTCCAAGAAGAAGAAGACTCACAGGTGTGAGAATGTGAGCAGTTTTGGTAGAACTCTTTGTGAAAGGCTAGTCCAGAGAAGGACCTACTACCACCATGCCTATTTCTGCCGCCAAGCAGCAACGGTGTGTTACAGTATGAAGTGTGTGGAAGCCATGCATTTGGTGTGGGCAGCTCCAGATGTTCCTTTGTTTGTTGTCCAGGTAATGTTAGCCAGTGTTCTGGTGGTCTTCGGACTGTGGTGGCTTGTGAGAACAGTTCTGACTCTCCTCATCAACCTCATCTGTCCACTTCTGGTCGTTCTGCTCGCTGTGGTGAGAACTTTGAACTTTTTTGTACAACCATCTCATGGAACAGCCCACCTGATTTAAGTGGTAACCATCGCCTATAACAAAACATTGCCTCGTAAGTCACGCACGTCAGGAACGTGCCCTACGATGAACTGCGCTGTGGCCATCAACTTGAAGCATACAGATGTTCAACCTCACGTTCCAGTAATTTCACCGGCGCCCACACCCTTCAAACCGAAACAGCGATGCTGCTTCACGGAAGAAATAGGCATGGTAAATGAGATTTTATTACCTCTCCTCTCAGCATGTTGTTGTTTTTATGTGAAAATGTGTTATATCTGGATATGTATTAATGAAAACCAAATTAAACAAAAAAATCCAATCGTTCTTCCTGGATTCCCAGGAAAAACGAATCTGAGAAGGCTATTTTTATGAAACAACGGGATATTTACCATGATTAAACTCAACAAAATTTATTCATAGTAAATATCCCGTTGTTTCATAAAAAAACCGGTTGTCTGTAAAGTCGGTTTACTGACGATAGTTGAACGTGATAACGTCATAAGAAAATACTGATGGAATGGTTGCATTTTTCAAAAGAAAATTTTAGTTTTACTGAATTGAATTGAATGTGAATGAAACTGAATGATACTGAATGAAACTGAATGAAACTGAATGAAACTGAATGAAACTGAATGAAACTGAATGAAAATCCGGACCCGGACCCAGACTGAACCCTTACCCTTACCCTCATTTACCCTTACCCATTACCCGACCCGGGCTCGGGCTCAGGTAAATGGAACGACGAAACGACGTAACGACGCATGAGTCATGTTTTTTCGTGCGTGCAGCCGGCTCCATCGATTTATAAGACGTTATCACGTCAAAAATAGTGTTAAAAACCATGATAAATTCAAAAGTTATATCTGAGAAGGCTGATGATGATGATGTCAAGGCAGAACAAACCTTGTACAGGAAAGGTTAGGATGAAGTTTGTAATTGGTTTTTGAAAAGCAATAAACGGTATGGTTTCTTCATAGGTTTGCGTCCCACAACTAAGGGCGCCTCTTCTTGGACAAAACTACCCCATGCTGGCCAACCTAATAAACAGAATCCTTATAAAGTTAGCAGAAAACATCAAAGCACAGTGAATTATAATGTAATTTGTACAAGGTGAAAATCTTAATGGAAATCAAATAAATGATTACGTAAGTACTTTGTCTTTGTTGATTACTAAAGTTAATTGTTTATATTATTATTTTAAATACATAGAAATAATAATAAATATCGTCATCAATCAACACAACACTATCTAGCCCCAAATTGAGCAGAGCTTGTACTATGAAAACAGATACTGGTTTAATACTGTACTTTTTTGTATATACGTTGTTAGATCGTTCATTTTTTTTTACACTGTGTGCACGTTTTCCCTCGAGCACTACGAGTATGATTTGATGCTCGTGAAGAAAAAAAATGTTTAAACAGTCGCCCAAACGTTTTCTTCGACTTTTTTCGGTGACAAACCCTGACTGACTGAAGAAATGTTAGCTTTTTAAGGCCCGTATGCAGAAACAATGCTTGAGTCTGAGTCAAGCCTCAAGCATGAACTTTTTGATAGTTCTCCATTGAAAATGGATAAAATATAAGCTTGAGATTTGACTCAAACCCAAGCATTGTTTCTGCATACGGCCCTAACACAACTTAACTGTTTGGGAGCAGAAATTTACATAGTAATAGTACTTCCCCAGATAAGCTTTTTACAAAGAGTTTACTACTCCATAAGTAGGTTTGTACTATTTATAGGTAATGAGTCACAGCGGCCGGTAACGCAGTCACATACGACAAGGTAAGGCAATAAAGTCGTTTCGAAGAAGCGATCATACGCCATTAATATTAATACTCCTCTCTCTAGTATGCGTGTTCCAAGGAATTTTCGCAGAGGCTAGCATCATGCAGTAATTTTCAACGGGCCTGAGCCTAGTTGGTAGTAGAGCTAACTTGGAGCTAAACAGACAAACATTGTGTCTATAAACTCGTTTTTTAATTTAAGATAATTAATAGATTCAGGCGTGAGTTTGCGGAATTCCATTGTTAAACATAAACTAAGTAGAACAACAAATATATAGTACTAATCCGCTAATCTAATCTAAGTAAGTTAATTTAATGTAGACTTGTGTCCGCACCCCGCGTAACACCTGCAAATTCTGCAAAGCGAAATAAGGTGTATTAGACACAACAATAATACCACAAGAAATAAAAAACTTAATAAGATTCGACACTGAGCGCTGAGCAGAAAGACCTCACTGACTTTCTGCTCAGCTCGACAAGGCAACACGTCCTAATAGTGCACAGAAAGTCGATTTTCCTGAGGATGCTTCGTAGAGAGGCGAAACACGTGTCGAATCTTATTAAGTTTTTTATTTCTTGTGGTATCATTGTTGTGTCTAATACACCTTATTTCGCTTTGCAGGATTTGCAGGTGTTACGCGGGGTGCACACACAAGTCTACATTAAATTAACTTACTTAGATTAGATTAGCGGATTAGTACTATATATTTGTTGTTCTACTTAGTTCATGTTTTTAATTTAAAAAAGAACCTTATAAGCTATGTAAAATGTGGAAACGTGTACCAAGCAACATTTTAAATAATGTGTTTCTATGTTTCATTTAAAAAAAGGCATTTTACTCTACCATAGCAGAAATACAGCAACAGCCGAAATTCCCGAAAAAAATCTGGCATATGAGAATATATTTCATTATTGCATAACACCAACCAAATTCTTCCCGGTAACGTATAACAGAACCGAGTGGATTCCTAAGGGTCTGAGGGTATTCATTTTCAAACAAATTCCAGCAACAGTAATCATTTTTATCAATGCAAAAGCAAAAGTTACACGAGTTTAATCCCTACGCACGTGTCTGATCTTTTAGTTAGTACCTAGAATTGGGGAGGTCTGAGGTATGGCCGAATACAGGGTTATTCATTATTAGCTACACAAACTGACAGGACCTAATTTTTGGGTCGTGAATATTTGTTTGGCCGAATCAATTTAATTCCTAAACAGATTTAAATTTTTGAATCATGATTTTATTTTTATAATTTCTTTACGACATATTGCTTAATTATTGCCACGGAGAACAAGACGATGACTTACCACGCCGCCAGGCGGTGACTGAACGCAGAGTGTCGGTCGCTACGCGCGAGCGTGGATCAAAAGTCAACCCTACAGCCAATAATAGCGCAGCGGCTTCGGCGCTCGTAAACGCCAACATAATTATGGCGACGACGAATCAATCGACAAATCAATGACACCTTAAGCATCAGTATTTCTTCCTTCCCTTTTTAACATTAGAACATAAGATTATGTGGTACTCGTTTCTGTGTTTGATATGAAGATGTCTCATTACCCTGTATATAAAAATCCCCTATCAGTAGTATTTTATACAATCGTTGCTTTGCGAAAAATCTTTGCAAGATTGGCACACCGAACATCAAAAGCCACTCCACCATCAAATAATTTCTAACGAAAAACTATTCGCTTAGAGAGCACGTCCAAAATAATCCCATCAAATAAACCCTCAGATAAGGGAGCGTTTTTTTCAGTCACGTAACCACCACGAAATCCATGAGGGTACAAGACAAATATCTGGACGTTGAATTAAGATGGTCGTTTATAATGGAACTTACTAAGTAGTTGTTTTTTTTTATTTATTGTGATTTTTTCCCATGGATGATAACTCTGCATAATACAATTTTTCCGATCACAAACATGAATGGGGAAATCGAGCTTGTAATTTTGATTGGGAGATTATTATTAGAATTCAGTTGTTTTACATTTTCCGCGCAGAGTTAACATGCGTGGACTCTAGCTATAAAGAGAGTATCTATAACTCAGAGATATAATGCGGTAGTGCTTCCGTTAAGGGGATCCACAGATAAACTCGGTTTACACGCTACCTTTCAAGTTGTAAAACTGGCTCCATTTTCACACACTTTTTACAACTCTACAGCAGATTATATTCGAATATCGCCCGTGAAAAGCTCGGGGTGCCACAAAAAGGTATTTAATTCCGACTGAGGGGCGTTATTACAAAAAACTGGATCGTAGTACCACCCCACCCACCCATCAAATATTTGTTCCGTAGGCTTTTTACAGATACAAACGTTTTTGATGTGACAACGTCTTATAATTCGATAGAGCCGGCTGCACGTACGAAAAAACATGACTCATGCGGCGTTACCTCGTTCTGAGGCGTTCCATTTAAGACTTAAAGTGCAAGCGAGAGCGCGGAACGAGCGACAAAGAGGCCTCCGCGTTTGGCAGCGTTCAACATCTGTCTCTCTCCTACTTGAGTGAGCGATGCGTCCGCTTGGACAGCTGCTATAATAATACATTTACATGTTTTCATCAAGTATGAAGTGCAGTGAAAAGTGAATGTGGTTTCAATTGTTTATAGCAACGACAATTGCGGCTTATGACGTTGTCACTTTCACATAACGTCAATAAACCGACTTTACAGACAACCGTTTTTTGGTTCAGTTTTTGGAACCGTTTTTTGGTTCAGTTGAAGTCACGCCAATGCCAACTAAGAAACGGCCAAACTAGATTACTATAATAACGATATTATCTAGTACCTACAGTCTAAAAATCTCGGCCTACCTCCATGTTGCCTTACCTTATACAGAGTCCATGCGATACTACTGACTTACATTTAAGAACTATGTATGTACCTAAACTAAATCATGTGCATGCAATAAATATGTTCAGTATCGACTATTGAGATAATATTTTTCATGCAAGAAAAATCTACCGGTGTAAATAACTCTTCTAAAACATAAACGAGAACACTGTAAAAAAAAATTCGACATTTTAAAAAGAATATACACGAACTAAAATTTAATAAAATAATTTTCAAGCTAAGAACGAAGCCATTGAGTCTTGCTCACACTTGTCCTTTTTCTTTTGACCCACCTCTCCAGTTAATTTTGTATTTTTATGTACTCGTTCGTATTTATCACGTCGGACCTTACAACGTGGGAACGGGCCCTTTTTACTTATTTCTGCCGCGTCACTAAATATGGCAATATGGTATGATTTTGCTGTTTTTTTTTTGCGTTTGTGGAACATGAAGCATTAATCTTATAATTTTCAGAATAACCATGGTATAATCAGACTCGTATTAATCTCATTTTTAATTAAAATAATAAATCATTTTCAGCAGTATAGGTCACGGTATATCGCGTACACGTCTACGCAATCGTTGCTCGCAAACGTCACATTTTCTTCTAACAAAATGGCGATTGAAACCAGTGATTTACGATGGCTAGTTACGTAATAAGGGGTTCGTAACTTAGATATAGAATTAGAAAATTATACAGCTTGGGACTTCTGCCGTAGCATTTGTCTCCGACATTGATGTAGCGTCGTAGGCGGTCTACGACGTAGCACATTTCAATACAATCCATTCAATCAACTTGGCATTTTTACGGTTCCATGGAATATATCTACAGTATTTATTTGCGTCGTAAAATCAAGAAAAATACATTTTCATTGCTCATACTCTGAAAGTAGGTTTGAAGTTGCCTGAGGGGCCTAATTGAAAGTTATACTTTCAGCCCTAGGGAGAATCGCTTTCTACTGACAGCTGTCAAATTATAAAAAAAATACAAGTTCTATTTTATTCAACCATGTTCCAACTTTCTAAACTGCAAGGAGGTTGAACCAAATTCCAACTTTTTATTCAGCAAGTAGGTTGGAATCCTATTACAACGGTAAGAAGTTTAAAAAGTCTAATTAGAGCGCAATGTAAAATTTAAATTTAAATAACATAAAGATAGTATTAAATAAATAATATATCTTCAAAATTACTTGATTTATATATAGCTTCAACTATTTCTTTAAAATAACATAGATTTGAGCAAACAATTTACCATTTTTTAAATTATGAAAATGAAAATAATGGCTGAATAATGCTGGCGAACCGAAGCCGAAGGCCCGCCAGAGAAAAAGAAAAAAAAAAACCGGGAAGGCGGCAATTCAATCTTCATTTTCACTAATTTTTCTTTCATGTTTTTATTTTTACTTTCCTTGTATTCGTAATGAAAAGCACAGTGTTTACCTCGGATGAAAGTCTTTTAAGTCCCTCAAGCTCCATTGGCGCCCTCGCTAACGCTCTGGCGCCAAACCCGTCTCGGGACTCAAAAAACGTGACTTTCAACACTCGGGTAACAATGTACTATTAAAACCCCTTTATACTGCTTTGCACGTGGTTCTTTCAAAGTGAACGTTAGTTTAGGTTTAACATCAAATATTTAATGTGGTAACTTATTCGAGGTGTAACGGCTGAACTGATTTGTATGAATCTTAAATAGGTATAGTTTCAGACATACTTTAAAAGCGTGCTTTCATATACTTTTGGTTGACTATTCCTGTGGAAGTCAGTGGTAGCTCCATTTTTATACTTGGCTGACACTCGGAGCACACATAAATTGAAGTTGATAAACACATAAAAAAACCACACAGCGCAGTGATTTTATTTTTGCTAAGTTATTTTTTGCACTGTTGTTCACCTACATTTACTTTCCAAATTGCCGTGTAAAACTGGCTCCATACGGTAATTAATCGTTTTACTCCTCTCTCTCGCACATTATTTTTAACAAATTTTCGATGGCTCCTAAGTAAACTATCGTATGTTCAAATACCGTACTTTACAGGAGAGCCATTTAAACACATTTTCCTTCACACTTCCGACGTTTTTAAAGATTTAGATTTGTTTTTTTTGCCATAGTAAAACTATGTTGGGTTTCTTTTTATGGCATTACAATAAATAGTGAATTATTTATACTTTTAGAGATACTGTTGTTACGATGTTTTACGGTGGAAATACGTACCGTGATAAAATCGTATGTGATTCTTACGATACTTTACGTCGTATTTACATCGTCTCAAAATATCGTATGTTTTACTTACGGTGATATACATGGATATTACAGAAGGAAATTTTCACATATGTGGTACATACTACGTTTTACTTCGTATATCATGTGAGATTATCTATTGTATATTAAGTTATAAACGTTAAAAGTGGGTTGTAATTGGGATAATAAGTAAAACAAATTACCATTTTAATCAAATTATGGTATTACTTATTTGATCATGCAGTAATAACTGTTGACTTGTAGGTTACACGCAACTGAAATAATATAACTTGCTTTGACTTTTACACAAAACCTATAAATAAAAATTCAAGCTTCTTAAAAACAAATCAAGATTAAAACTTATATAATACAAAATAATACCTAACATAAAACTAATATCTTTCTTTTTTGTATTATTCATAATTTAAAACACAAATAAATCAACTGGCATTCAACTTAGCCGAAGAAAAAAACTTAAAAATGCAAAATATAATTGATATAATTTTTGCCTAGCAAAAAAATTCAAGGTAACAATAAATTAATCCAAATAAATGCTTTTCTTGTTCCTCGGAAAACAAATCAAATTAACTAAGAGATCCATCATTCTTAAAATGCCTCAATTTGGCCTAGTATTCATAATTACCTAGCTTTTCAGCCTTTATAATGTATCTTTATTGCTTTCAATAAATAAATTGTAGTTAGTTTTTACTATTTAACAAAACACATAACTGAGAGATCCATCATTGTTAAAATGCCTCAATTTGGCTGATACTCATGTACTTAAATATAAAATCTAAATATAATCAGCCTATTATTATCTGTACTGCTTAGTATATAATTATTATTTCAGGTTGTTATTACTATTCGTACCTATTTGTTATAATGCGAAGGCAAGCTACAATTCAAGCTACAAGTGCGAAGCTTAAAAAATAGTAAAGTGATCTTCAAGAAACAACAAAACATGATAATAAGTATATTATTATAGAATAAGCAACAATTTAGGTACTCAGTATCAGAGTCTAGGGTACGTTGAGAAGAGACTCTACGATAAGGTTTTTGTAGAAGTTGTGATGAACTACCTAATGGAATGATTTTACTATTACATAGGCTTAGCAAATCATCTTTTTTTGCTATGGGTATGGTGATGAATTGCGATAAAGTGGACATGCATCATAATTAACTTGTTGTCGTTGTCTCGTCGTGATTTAAAATAAAAAAAAATGGATTTTAAATCGACAAAAAGGTGAGATTTCGGGCTTCAACAAAAACTCTCCTCTTAAGATTTTGGGTAACTAAATTGGATACGTAAGCCCATTCTATTCAATGATCTCCTAGCTTCCAGAAAGCTTTAAAAATCTTCTTTCTCTGATTATTCGAGATTTTCTCAAAACATTTCATACGACATTTGGAGATTGTATAGTTTTGTTTGGCTTACTTTTACGTTTTTGACCAACGTAAGCCTAGCCGCGAGTTTTCAGGGCTTTTCTTTTCATTCGTTCTAGTGCAGAGGGAAAACGAGCTACATGAGTGTGATCACACTCTTTTGACTGGCCTCTCAGCTCAGTTGGTAGTAGCTCTGCCTTCTGAGGCGTAGGCTATGGGTTTGACTCCCACCGAGAACAAATATTTGTGTGGTGAATCTGTTTGTTCTCTGTCTGGGTGTTATACTGTATTCTATTATATTATTCTATGATATTGTATTATTATGTATTTCACAAAAAGAATGTATAAAGGTAGTATATCTGGTTCCCATAGTACAAGCTCTGCTTAGTTTGGGGCTAGATAGTGTCGTGTGGATTGTCTATAATATTCATTTATTATTTTATTTATACTCTGGAAGCATTTGCGAATGAGACAGCAGTGTATCATTTAACGTCAAATGAATTTGTTGCTGCTTTTGCTGGGAAGTTATTATGTCTCGATCAAATCTTCAACACCCTGAGTAGTATAATGTTGAGGGAATTTAGCAATAAAATCGCCGTTCAACATCTCAGCAAGTGCCTCTATTTCTAATAGGTCAGCTCCCACTGGCATTGGACACTCAAAAATAAAAAAAAATTAACATACGACCTATTATTTTGGGTAACTGCCACGTACACTGTTGTATTTAGCACTTACTATAGTTTTTTTTTTACAATTTCGCAACGTAAATCGTGGTAAGTAACACATACAATAAAAAAATTACAAAAAAAGCCACGTGAGTAATCGTATGTATTGCATACGATAAAATAGCTGGTTAAGTGGACGGAGTAAAATGTCGTAAGTGTGTCATACGATATTTTTTATTCAGCAATGATTAACGTACATAGTGGTATGTGTTACATACCGTAGTTTTAGGCAATTTTGTAGAAAAAAAGCAGTAAAAAGTAAAATATAAAAAGAAATGAATATAGCTTAAGAATAACTTACCTGCGTACACGTTCGTACGAAAGTGTGCGCTTCCCACGTAACGGAGGGTAAGTGACACATAAGATACGCGATGCCGGCTTGCCCATGCGCCGCGCTCCGCGTACACAGTCGTAATTGACTATACGCTAATCTACGGTGCGCTAATTTTTAATAAACGATTATATACGTCCGAAAAAATCTTCATTTTTTAACTTTTTTAACATTTTTTTAATGGAGTCGGTGGGGCTTTTTATTTTATTTACGAATCACTGAAAACATGAAAATCGGCATTTTTGACATACGATAGTATACGTAGGAGCCATCGAATATGTGCGAGAGAGAGGTAATGATTACAGGTGTCTATTTTATGTGTTCTTTCGTGAAACGGTTGTATAGCTTCGTCTTTAGTCGCCACTTATGAACCATTATACTCCGACATGTGAGACTGTTGTCGGTCATTGACCTAATGAGGTGACAAGATCAGATACGCGAAGTAATTCGCACTAACGAGCTCTCCGAAAGTGAAAACAAGCGATTATCGTTGCGCGTTCCAAGATAACGGTAATGATGGGGCTGATGGGCTCCTCTTTATAAATTATCCTCTTAAAAATGCCTGTTATCTGACTACGTGTTAGATGATGCTGTTGTTTTTTTAAGAACCGGCCACCGTTACGCTATTTCTACTCTAAAATCTTATACCTTTAAACGAGAAAATCTTGTATATATATATTTAGGATCTCGGAAACTGCACCAACGATTTTCACGAAATTTAGTATACAGAGGTTTTCGGGGGCGATAGATTGATCTAGCTAGGATTAATTTCAAGAAAATGATTGTTTCACCCCGAGTTCAATAATTAAACATAAACTGAATATGTGACTGCTCCTGCAATCTATTGAAGATTGTGAGCAACTAACTGCAAGCATGTCCAGCAGATGGCGTTGTTCAGTAAGAATAAGGCAATATAGATAATATGACTCTTATGATTTCTTAAAACTACAAATTAACAATAAAAAATACCGAGCGAAGCTCGGTCACCAACTGCTAGTAATAATATTATAAGCTTTAATTTTCATTGCATACAATTTGAACTTAAATAAATTATAACGTAAAATTACACTATTTTAATCTAGAGTATGATTTATGTTAATATGCACGAACCACTTTCAGCGGCTAAAGCCTTTATTCTAAAAGGTTTTTATTAACCACTATCCACCGCCCGCGGCTTCGCTCACCCCGTTCCCGTTACTTTTTCAGGATAAAAAATATTTTATTTCCGTCTTCTGGTTATAAGCTACCACCAATTTTCAGCTAAATCGGTCCAGCCGTTCGCGCGTGATGACGTGACCAAAGAAAATAGGGATTTAGTTTAACAACAAAATGCTTGGTTAAAAAAAATCGGTTGTCTGAAAAGTCGGTTTACTGACGATAGCTGAACGTGACAACGTAATACAGCTGTCCACGCGGACGCGGACGCATCGCTCACTCAAGTAGGAGAGAGACAGATATCGAACGTCCCGCGCTCTCGCTTGCACTTCAAGCCTTAAATGGAACGCCTCAGAGCGAGGTAACGTTGCATGAGTCATGTTTTGTGCGTGCAGCCAGCTCCATCGAATTATAAGACGTAGTCAGCGCCAAACACAAAGTAGTAATATAATCACTGATTAGTATGAGAAGCAATTAATGCTTACTAAGTTTGTAAATTCATTTTCGACAAAAAAAATTGTCTCCATTTGCAAGATATAAAAATAAATTCAGCTGTAACACAAAGAAAGTGATTTCATCATTCACCCGCAGTTATTCCTTTCAGGGCTATTCTTTGATATTTTATCTGTGGACCGATCATTTAGACGTGGGACACCCGGGACTTAGTCCCAATCTGATAGAGCCGTCCCAAATGAGGTTGAATATCATTTCACGCCAGATTTGTAGATGGATAAATTTAACAAGTTATGGTACCCGACAGTTTTCTTTTGGCGCTACCAATAATTTTTTTATTTATTTTATATTTATTTATTGTACAGAGAGTTACAATTAACAGTGAACAGTGTTTCTAGTCCACTGCTGGACAAAGGCCTCCCATATACATTTCTTCGACTAACGATTGTGTGCCCTTTCCAACCAAAATCTAAATCAAATATTTCTTTATTCAATGATATCACAAGAATCACTTTAAAAAGTCTTAAGAGGCCGGCGGAGGGCGAGTTTTCATACAAACGTAATACCAAAATTATTACTAGTTTAGGCAGATTTTCACTATATTATTGTAATAACGGTATTTGTATAGTATTTATCTAGGTTCCTAAACAGTTTTTATTTTAAATTACTTACCTCAAATGAAATTAACACCAATCGCATTTTACACATGTTTTTCATTGGAAAATGTGATTGGCTTTAATTTCATTTGAGGTAAGTAATTTAAAATAAAAACTGTTCAGGAACCTAGATAAATACTATACAAATACAATAATTACAATATTGTAGTAGAAATCTGCTTAAATTAGTAATCATTTTGGTATTACGTTTGTATGAAAATTCACGCTTCGCCGGCCCCTTAAAGATAGGTGAGTCTAGATACCTCCTCACGCGACTTTACAATGTTGTCGGTCCATCAGGTGGGTGAACGTCCTACCCTTCGTCTTTCGGTTCGTGATTGCCATTCGAGAACCTTTATTCCCCAAAAATGTAGCTATTCAAACGCAGCAAATATTGGATGAGAAGAACCAGAGACCAGACTCCATGGAAGAAATGAATGAAAGACCAGACGCCTTGGAAAAGACCTACATCCAGCACTACATCAGGCGAGTGTGATAGTCCAGTCATTATAGTAAGTTCACCTCGGAATTCGAGATACCCATTTTCTCAGCATCACTTCAGGTCAACCGACGACCGGGCTGTGACCACGCGCTCTCTGCGAGGGCAGAGAGCGCGTGGTCACAGCTTGAATCTTCACATCACAGCTAGTATCTTGAAAACGGTTCACCGTATGAAAATTGTTTTTAAACAAAAATTGTGGTGAATTTTGTATTATACAATATATATATTAGATTCAAATAGCAAAAAACCCATAGAAAATGAGATATTTACAAAAAAAGCTTTTTGACCTTGTTTAATAGTTGCGCACGCCCTATCATATTATGTAGGTTTTGAGACAACTTTTAGGGTGTCAATATACAAGTATTTAGAGACTTACAGCTGGGTATCTCGAATTCCGAGATTCTTACCTAATTTAAGCTTAAATGACTGGCCTAGAATGAAACTGCTGGAAGGGAAAGACCTCGGTGCCTGTACCTCGATCAGATAGCAGACGGCTTAGAGACAGGCA
Organism: Thera obeliscata; assembly: GCA_947578465.1. Taxonomy (NCBI): domain Eukaryota; kingdom Metazoa; phylum Arthropoda; class Insecta; order Lepidoptera; family Geometridae; genus Thera; species Thera obeliscata. The sequence goes on from OX387916.1 coordinate 1,289,044, forward strand.
AGGTCACTAATACCCTAAACCGACGAGCAAGTATGAAGAATGTTATGAAAGTGAATGAAGCAAACGAAGTATATCAGGATAAATAATAATATCAGGACTGGCCTCTCAGCTCAGTTGGTAGTAGCTCTGCCTTCTGAGACGTAGGTCGTGGGATCGATCACCACCGAGAACAAATATTTGTGTGGTGAACACAGATGTTTGTTCTCTGTCTGGGTGTTATATTGTATTCTAAGTATGTATTTACAAAATGTAATAAGTATTATATCAGCTATATGGTTCCCACAAGCTCTGTTTAGTTTGGGGCTAGATAGTGTTGTGTGGATTGTCTATAACAATGTCTTAACAGTTTAAACTTTAAGCTGAACATAACTGCTAAATATGAATTTCCGAGGAAACTTCAAGTAACTTAAGTAACTTAACTTAAGTAGTTTTAACTTAAGTAAGCTCTACGAGATTTCTTCATCAAATTATGATATTGGCTGCTTGAGCTATTTTCTTAACCCAAGCATAATATAAACACTGACAAGGGGTTAAAGTATCCGTCATATTTTGACGAGGGCAAATATTATTTCTAGAATTCATAAAAAATAAACAATTTATTTTCTTTTCTGGATTTCCGGTTCTGGTGGAATTATTGTAAGTTTTGTTTTCTTCCGTGGAGGCCGTGAAATGCATCTAAGGGAAGTCACCACAAATGGCTATATTACACCAACTGGGACAATTGAGGTTTAAAATCTGTTTGCCTCAAATTTATGGTTACTCGTGGCCCCCCTCTGGCCTCAGGGCAGTGCATCGAATGGCACGTTCCCAACTTGCGTGACCTGCGCGGCAATGCGTTGTCATAGGCAATTCGGCAAATTTTATTATCCGCACTTGATGTGCGGGCAGGTTTTTTCCGCAAGTAGGCCGCTGGTGGGCCCTTTTTGTGTGACCCTTGACACGTGTGGCTCGAACTTTTTTAGGTTCTACGACACGCCGGTTTCCTCACGATGTTTTCCTTCACCGTTTTGAGAGTACTGGCATAGTGCACATACATTTTTCGACAGAAAAACTCATTGGTACACGACTGGATTTGAACCCACGACCTTCGGATCAGAAGGCGGGGCCACTACCACTAGACCACCAGTGCTCTTTTATTGCTTTGTCATAGGTGACGGTTACTACTTCACATCAGGTGATCGATGGAACGATCACCTGATGTGAAGTGGTAATCTAGCTTGCTAGCTGTATAAAACATCGGCGGGTCATGAAATACAGCGCTGCTTCGCCTCCAAAAAGGCGGAGTGAGGAAATGAAATGACCAACTTGCCATACTGACATTACGTCAAAAAGGTTTCCGCATTCATGTCTCCGAGGAAATCCAGTTTGCGAGAGAACTGAGTGTTGTGTGAGGCTGTGAAAGCACATGTAAGTGTGAATGCGACCTCTTTCAACTGACCACGGTCACACCGACTTGTAACATTATTAGAAATAAAAGCATTTATTATCTTTCTAACTACAGGCTTACAATTTACCTACTGGTTTTACAGATTAAACCAATAGGTCAATTGAAAACATCAAACACGTAATAAGAAAACCGAAGCCATAATTCTATGAATGTTGGAGGAATAGTTTGTCTTTAAACTATAAGTCATCATCATCATCAACCTATATCAGTCCACTGCTGGACGTAGGTCTTTCCCAAGACGCGCCACTGAGCCTGGTTTTCAGCTCTTCTCCTCCAGTGCTTGCCAGCTACATTTCGCAGATCGTCGCCCCACCTTGCCGGAGGGCGTCCTACACTACGCTTACCTAAACGGGGTCTCCACTCTAGTATTCGTTTGCTCCAACGATTGTCTGTTCTACGGCAAACATGACCGGCCCACTGCCACTTCAGCTTACTAATCCTTTGAGCTATGTCGACTACCTTGGTTCTCTGTCGAATAACCTCGTTCCGGATTTTATCCTCCGATCACCGTCGACTACAAGCGATGGCTATTTAATATTTCTTGTTTATAAGATAATATTCCTCGATATTTTTTTATGAAACTTGAACTCCAACCGGAAAATCCTATTTTCGTTTATTAACTGAATAAATGAGTTATAAACATCAATTATTCGGTAAATTGGGATGTAATTTGGTTACCAAAATCAGCTTATTATGCTCAATTGGGGTGGAAATGCGAGACCACTGAACTGTGGTTAAGCCAGGCCCGTCTCAAGGGGCCTATATCTTTTGTCTAAGGGTCTACATCCTTAGCATTTTAAAAAGTATAGGTAGGTAGCTACCTACGTACGTACTCAGCATCCTAAACTCGAAATAACCAAAAGCCAAAATAAAATAGTATGCATAATAGCACTTTTTAAATTAGTATCCCCGCGACTACGGCTGTTGTAACACGGTTGAAACGTCGGTAAATAATAAAGGTAATCGCGATAAACACCCGTTTTTTTCCATATACATACATAATACTTTACTATACTATAAACAAGGCAAAATACTATAAGTAATAATTATATGCATTTTAAATATTTGCTTTCAATTATTTATTTATTTTATTATTACTACAGATGTTATCTTAACAGCTAGCCAAAACGGTAACACTAACACAAATTTAAAAAAATCAACATCTCACCTGGCTCATTTCAGAGGTGGGAAAAAACAAATGAACTCATCACCGTCACGCGTCACCTCCTCGGCAAAGATCGACAAACTTCGCCAACAGTTAAGGCCCGGGGGGGGGAGATTTTGTTCAAGTTTTACTTCTTTTGCCATTCCCGAAACGCCTATTTTTTTATTAAACCTGTACCTAGCTTTTAAAATATGATTATAACATCCCTGTTCAAACATCGATTTCATCATCATCATCATCCACAGCCCGACTTCACCCACTGCTGGGTATTGGCCTCCCTTAGTTTGTGCCATATACCTCGACCCTGTGCCAGTCTAAACCATTGCCGCCCTGCGACCCTGTCTATGTCGTCCATCCATTTTGCTGCAGGGCGCCCAAACATCGATTTAGTAAACGCAAAATTGTAATTGAAATTAATTACATAATTAGCTGAGAAGGGCGTAATGAAAATATTTTGCTAAAATTACCTGTACGCTGTCACGAGATAAATAATGGAGCTATTTGGTCCAGGGCCGACAATATGTGGGTTATTTATGTCGTAGGTACAGTGGCGGTATGAAAATGTTCGTCAGTTTTCAACTTGATTCGTTCAACGTATCGCGAGCACATTATTACCTTTTGAAACTGAATATACAGAATACACCGAAATTATGTCTTAATGTGTTCATGATCAAGGCACAGGTGCAAGCGAAAACCGACTCTAAGGTGACGAACATTTTCATACCGCGACTGTACATTAAAATTACTTACGTACTTACGTACTTACGTACTTAAGTACTTACGTGCAAAAAAAGTGTTTTTTTTTAATTTGTTATTAGAAATTTTGGAATCAAACCTTTATGATTTGTGCTAATGCTATCGCTAGTGCGTCACTGGTGTATCTATAAAATCTCTCTCTGTCTCTCTCTCTGTGGTCGGCACTTCATGAATGAAGATCATCATCGCCTCAGATCGAGGTAACGTCATGTTTTTTCGAGCGTGCAGCCAGCTACATCGAATTATAAGACGCTGTCACGTTAAAAAGTTCGAGCAACACGTGTCAAGAGCGTCGCGCAAAAAGAGCGCGCCAGCGGCCTACCTGCGGAAAGCCAGTCTGCACACCAAGTGCGGATGATGAATTTCCGAATTTACCTATTACTTACTTACTTATTTACTTATTTGTTTATTTCTCTCACTTAGACTAAGGACAAGGATAAAATTAGGTCTAGAACATTACACCTCATATCTTAGCCTAAACCGAGAGCTGGTACCCAAGGAGGTTTCAAATTAAAACCTGTAGATCGGGTCACCAGGCCCGAGGTCTCCATACATCTCAATAATAGGGTAGGTAACCAATGCCATCTTATTTTTATAGGACTCCACCTAGGTACCTAAACTAAGCCAAATCTTTATTGCTACTAACACGCTTTTCTGTTACACTTCGGTGGTAATACGCTATGTGAAAAGAGCATTGAGCGCGCCCTACCGTGTCGCCGACATTTCACTTGCAGCTATATTGCGACAAGTGTCGCTTCTATGCGCTTTGTCCATGATACGCTTTGTACATTTCTATGAACTGACAGTTTAACGTTTTGAGTTTGGTCGATATTTACGCGAAAAATATCGAATAGAAATAAATACTACGTTCTATGAAAGCTATAAAAAAAAATATAAATATTGTGATTAATTCACACAACACTATATAGCCTCAAACCAAGAGAGAGCTAGGTGAAATTACTGGCACGTGAGGCTCAACTTCTGTATGGCTCAAGTTGATGGACGCAGGGCACGTTCCTGACGTGTGTGACCTACGAGGCAATGCTTTGTTATAGGGGATTGTTACCATTTAACTGTATACTACACTACTACTACACATGAACCAGAAAATCATATAAGATCACCTCAGGCGATGGCGATGGTGATTAGTTGAAATGCTGTCAAATATGACAGCGTTTCAGCTGATCGCCATTGCCATCCCCTAGATGTGCGCAAGCTTTTACTCTGCCTTTAAAGGCAGCTTGCGCATATATTTAATATGTTTTCTTTATTTCTAATGCGATTATTATTAATCAACAGATTATATCAAAATAACAAAAACCAGAAATGTAATTTTTCAAACTGGCTGCTTAAAAGCTTGGCTCGATCGGGCAAGCAAGTAGTTTGACGAGATATAGCACATAATAAACTTTTGGCACTTTCTAAGTAAGAAAAGTAAATAACTGATTTGAAAGTAAGCTTTTAATAACATTCAATAATCATAACAGATTATTAAACAATCAACATTATTAAACAATTAACAGATCAACACATCGCACACAACGCATTAGAAAGAAAGAAAACAAAAACAAATTTAACGGGTCAACAGAATGCTGTTTCTGGAAATAAAAGGCACAAAATGTCTTTTGTTCTTGTAACAACAACTGTACTTATGTCTTTTTTTTTCTTTGTTTGTTTGGAAATAAACGTTATTCTATTTTATTCTACGTTATTCTATATATTAATTTGCAGACACTTAGGAATTTAAGGTACACGCTATACATGCATACAAGAGAGTTAAGGAGCTGCACAATGGTCCCTGACTCAGCGTGAAGTTAGTTGGCTAGCCACTAACGCTGGTCTTCCGCCAGGGCCGTACAGTAATGCCATAACCTCACCAAGCACGCTGTTTATTTTATAAACATGGATCGAAACTCTTATCTTCAGAAGAATTTTTACCGGAAGTTTGTACAGGTGAAGCTGTAAAGTTTGCTCTTTTGTAAATAATTCAATTCGTTCTTTTTCACATACTTCTCAACAAGTTCCCTGAAAGAAACACTTCGGGTTGACTTACCACAACAAAAATTAAACAGTAGATGTGAAACTCGTAAGATCGTATGTTACTGATTGATATGTTTTATGCCTTCTGTGTTATTTTATATAACTAAGCTGTGTTTGACTTTCGATTATTATATTTTAGAAAAGTGTAATTCTATTCAAACTCCTATTATGTACAGTCGCGGTATGAAAATGTTCGTCACCTTAGAGTCGGTTTTCGCTTGCACCAGTGCCTTGATCATGAACACATTTTGACATAATTTGTGACGTTAACTTATCGGTGTATTCTGTTTATTCAGTTTCAAAAGGGAGTATGTGATCGTGATACGTTGAACAAATCAAGTTGAAAATTGACGAACATTTTCATTCCGCCACTGTACCTACATTAGAATTGTATTACTTCCTAACAGCTCACACATTATAGAATCGAACTCCAAACTGCAGTGCTTCTACGGAGTACATATTATTATGTACTTACACATGAAAGCAATAATGAAATACGAATACTACTGTTGACTACTGTTTCGACCGTGTTACTTAATAATAATAATAACAAAGGTAATCCTGATAAATACCCGTTTCTTCCATATCCAATTATGCATAATGACCGCGTTAATTTCAAAAGTGCTACTACGCATAATAATGCCTTTGCCAAATCGTCAAGAGTTTCAGAGCTTTCGTACGAACACTACTACATTTTATTTTACGCCTTTACTTTGTTGCAATATTTATCGCATCTATGCGCTAGAATTCTTTTTAGGGTTCCGTAGCCAAATGGCAAAAACGGAACCCTTATAGATTCGTCATGTCTGTCTGTCTGTCTGTCTGTCTGTCCGGCCGTGTCACAGCCATTTTTCTCCGAAACCATAAAAGCTAGACTGATGAAACTTGGTGAGTAGATGTATTCTGTGAACCGCATTAAGGTTTTAACACAAAAATAGAAAAAAATCTATAAATTTTGGGGGTCCCCATACTTGAAACTGAAACTCAAAAAATTTTTTTTCATCGAACCCATACGTGTGGGGTATCTATGGATAGGTCTTCAAAAATTATGTTGAGGTTTTTAATATCGTTTTTTTCTAAAACTATAAATTTGGGGGTCCCCATACTTGAAACTGAAACTCAAAATTTTTTTTTTCATCAAACCCATACGTGTGGGGTATCTATGGATAGGTCTTTAAAAATGATGTTGAGATTTCTAATATAGTTTTTTTCTAAACTGAATAGTTTGCGCGAGAGACACTTCCAAAGTAGAAAAAAGTTGGTCCCCCCCCCCTCTAACTTCTAAAATAAGAGAATGATAAATCCAAAAAAAATATATGTTGTACATTACTATGTAAACTTCCAACGATATTTGGTTTGAACGAGATCTAGTCAGTAGTTTTTTTTTATACGTCATAAATCGTAAACCGCAATTTACCTTTCGACGAACTACAAAAACCTTTATATTATGTTAATTGATGCTACGGAACCCTTCATGGGCGAGTCCGACTCGCACTTGGCTGCTTTTTTAGTTTTTGGAAAACGTGAAATTTGTGTGTCTCTACGTTACGTCTTTTTTTATTAGAACGGAAGTTCAATGAGTTTCTACTTGTTGGTACTCTTTAAAACAAAAGTTTTTATTAGAATATGGCGAGAGTTACCTGTACAAAGAGGAAAAAAATTTTAGAAGCTTCTCTGAACGTATTTTATTGGATCTTGAGTTTTTTAAGAGTTTGCAAGACAAGAGTCGGTTGGGCAAATGAGACCTCAAACGTATTGAAAAACAAATAATAAATTGTTTATCTGAATCTTAAAATTTAGTATAGTCACTAAGCGACAAAGCCCTGCATGTAAAGGCCTGCGCACACCTAGGTCGCTGGCAATGGCGATCAATGAAACGCTCTCAAATATCGCTGTCCAATTTGACAGCGTTACACTAGCCAGCGACCTCGGTGTGCGCAGGCCTTAAACGAATTAAAAAAATACATCACAACCTTTTTATTTATGTTGTATATGTTTTTCCGAAAACTGCTAAAAGGTTTTTAATGATATCTTAAAAATGGAAACAGCATTGTTTTTGGAAATATCCCAACACTGAGTGCGATCATAGAGTACAGCAGTAGGTACTACGGTAGATGAGACAATACAGTTTGGTCGTAGCAAAATCGTAAAAAATCGGTTGTCTGTAAAGTCGGTTTACTGACGATAGTTAAACGTGACAACGTTGAGATGGATTATTGTATAGCAGATGTCCACGCGGACGCATCGCTCACTCAAGTAGGAGAGAGACAGATGTCGAACGCTGTCGAACGCGGAGGCCGATTAGGCCTCTTTGTCGCTCGTTCTGCGCTCTCGCTTGCACTTAAATGGAACGCCTCAGAGCGAGGTAACACCGCATGACGTCATGTTTATTTCATGCGTGCAGCCGGCTCCATCGAATTATAAGACGTTGTCACGTCCAAAACTGTCTTATCTCACAAATCTACACTTGGTATAAATGCGAAAGCTTGCCGATTTGATATGTGTCTCGTGTGCCGGTTTGTGTGTATGTTTGTTGCATTATGAGAGCAACTGATGGCTGAAAAAATATAAAGAATCAAAGTCTGTTTTGTAATTGATGAATAAAATAAATATGGTAGACAATCCACACCACACTATCTATAGCCCCTAACTAAGCAGAGCTTGTACTATGGGAACCAGATAGCTGGTTTTTGGACATGTAGAGAGAATGGATGAAAGGAGATTAACAAAACAATTACATCAGGCGAGTGTGAATGGAACTGCTGGAAGGGGAAGACCTAGGGGCTAATTCTCGGGCCGATCTCGATCATTTTGCAATTTTATTTTATTGCTTCTTTTCACAACCCCGCACTTTTTCACCGTTTTCCGTATATCGTTGCTGTCGTCGCGGCTTTTACGATGAGGTCGTTGATGAATTACTCAAGGAAATCTGCCATTCTTTCTTCGACAAGAAGCAATATAATAAAATTGCAAAATGATCGAGATCGGCCCGAGAATTAGGCCCCTAGGCGCATGTATCTCGATCAGATCGCAGACGTTTTAGAGAAAGGCCAGGGGCTCAATTCTAGACTTTTAGTGTGTAGTTAGTGTCATATCGTGACAAAAAATACACTGGTCTAGAATTGAGCCCCAGGTTAGGAGTACCCTAAACCGACGAGATGTATGAAGAATGTTATGAGAGTGAATGAAGCGAAATAGGTGTGTCAGGATCGTAGCAAGTGGAAATCCGTGATCTCTGCCTACCCCCATGGGAATAAGGCGTGATTTTATGTATGTATGTATGTAGTGTTGTGTGGATTGTCCGCATGATTTATTTATTTATTTATCACACAATTATTACCCCTTTAGCGCAGAAGGCAGAGCTACTACTGAACTACTGAGCTGTGATTTCGATGTTGATGAGAAACTGATGATGCAAGCTGGGTGCAATTGTGGACTGTGGGCATTAGTCTCTGACCTGTGATTACTCTGTGGGCGAACCCGATCACATAAAATGGATGCCTTTTATCCAAATTCAGACAAAAAACAAACAACATCCGAACTCCACAAAAACGGATATGATATCTCGCATTTATATTAATTATAATTTACTTTGATATTACGGTTTCAAAAATGGTATACAATTTTACCTTTCTTTAATACTGTAGTGCCGCTTGTGACAACAAAAGCTAGTGATTTCTGCTAAATTGTATTGCTGTCTCGCTTACACAAATAGTTCGTAACCGAGATGGCAAAACATTTGTAGCTAGAAATTAACAGTTTTGAGCAAAGCATCTACGCCATTGCTTTTCGAGAAATCTTTTGCGTTAGGTGCCTAGCCATAAAGATATGGCCACATCTAGGCGATAAGCTGCGATATTTGATGGCTATACTCGCTGCTTATTCCCAGCAGCGTATCGCTTAGATGTGGCCGTACCTAAACTTTACCATAATGAACATTGTAATTAACATTACAATAGACCAATAATCTAATTATATTCTAATTAGTTTTCGAGAATGATCAAATTAACACGTACATAATTAACGGGCCTCTCATTTCATTTGGTAGTAACGCTGCCTTCGTCGTAGTTCGGGTTTGATCCCCACCGAGAACAAATATTTAATTTTGTGCGGTGAACGCACATGTTTGTTCTCTGTCTGGGTGTTATATTGTTTTCCAAGTAGGTATTTACATTAAAAAAATGTATATAAATATTATATCAGCTATCTGGTTCCCATAGTACAAGCTCTGCTTAATTTGGGGCTAGATAGTGTTGTGTTGATTGTCCACAATACTTATTATTTTAATTGCCTGCAATTAAAGCAGGGGAAAAAATGCTCAAAAAAACTTTGAATTGTCTACACTAGGTACATGTATCAAAGGATGCTATGTAGAAGTGAAATTAAACGCGTCGTATATTCGAATTGACCAACTCATTGGTTATTATTATTACTAAACCAATAAATACTATCAAGGTAAATATTTCGGACGCGACTTTCGGCTGCGACACAAACTCGTCATTATACAAAATTTATAGACTGCCGACTACATAATAATTCTGCCTTACACCAGGGTTTTTTGTGTCGTCACTTACTGGAGCACAATTATAAATAAAAATTACTTCTTAATCTTGAGAGGGCGGAGTCAAGTATAAGCAATGCAGAGCGCATGTTAAAATAAAATAAATATTGTGGACAATCCACACAACACTATCTAGCCCCAAACTAAGCAGAACTTGTATGATGGGAACCAGATAGCTGATATAATACTTATATTTTTGTAAATACATACTTTGAACACAATTTAACATATAGGCAGAGAACAAAAATCTGCGTTCACCACACAAATATTTGTCCTCGGTGGGGATCGAACCCACGGCTTACGTCGCAGAAAACATGGTTACTGCTAACTGAGCCGTGACGCTTGTCAAATTTTATTTCCAACTTTATTTTGACACGACGCGTGTTTTTTGAAATTGCACACCATTGAGATTTTAATCAAGCATAAAGTTGCCCCAAGCTCAGACATGCAACCGTTTTGTTTTAGATACGCGTGGAAAAAATGCGCTCGCTGCAAAAAGTCGCGTCTGACACATTCTAGCTCCATCGTATTTGGCTGCACTCAGCATTGCTTGTTATTGATGGCTGCAACTAAATCACGACTGGGTAAACAGCCGATTAGCTGTTACTGCGCGCTGTGATTGATATAACCGGCTGATTTGGCTGATTTTAGATAATGAGTGAACAGGGCAGGGCTTAGAGGTAAGGTTCTAGAAATCACGGTGACCGTCATATAGCATTAAACAAAGGCTCAAGGGTGGTAAGTCCATGCTCGAGGACACCGTAACTAGGTTGAAGAACACACTGACTTTCCACGATCTTCACAGTTTTGTCAATCCACTGTGTGGAGGCTGTTCAAGGCTTCGTTTTCTATTTCATATTGGTTGCACAAAGTTTGTGCCCATTCCTTTGTTCTCTTAGCCCTAAAACACACACAAGCGACGTAAGGCAGCAGGCAACGAAACGGCGTGTCTGCGGTCGGCGCCGCGTCGCTTCAGTATAATTCAAAAACGTCGCCTGCATACATTTTGTATGAAATCGTTTTGAAGCGGCGCACGCCTGCGCCACGCCTGTTCCACGCCTGCTGCCTTACGTCGCTTGTGTATGTTTAAGGCCTTACGGGTTTTCTTGCAGTGACACTCCTACCTCCATAGCTGACTCAATAGTCCGTTGCTCGTCTATAAAAAACAATTCAACCTATAGTTATAAAAAAGGGAGTCCGACGTTCGTCTATAAAAAGGGAGCTAACAAATATATCTGGTGCCATAGAGGATATTTCATCTTAAAATTATACAGATACTAGAAGAGAATGACGACCTCTTAGTGGCCGCTTACACTCGCAATTCCTCAAAAAAGCCATCATAATTGTGTGATTTAAATCTATTCGTAAAACTTAATTCATTAATTCATATCAGCTCTCTGCCCATTCAATCGAATTCACTTGACAAGGAACTGCTCAAATTAATCAGAAATCAATTCAATCAAAAAGGAAGGCAGCGTAACTTTCGCTTCATCGAACAACAACAGTACCTACCGAAATTACTAGCGTAACTGTCTTTTCCATGGTATTTTTACGAAGAAGAACACTGTTTATTTTATATCTTTGTAGTGGTCGAAACATAACCATAAACACAGCGTTGGCCGAAACAAAATGATGTAACAAGTAATTTCCAAAAACGTAGATTTTATTTCTGAAACAGTGTCAATAAACAATTGTTTTATGCTGAATTTCCGGTGGTAAGTCGGTGGATGAAAAAGACTTAAAACCTTTTTTTCTTTAAAATGTCAGTGGGAGGCCTATTTCTTACTACTACTCCTGATACTGATACTGACTACTCCTGATGATGATGGCTTAAGTAGAAAACATCACTGCGAAACAACATAATTAATTAACTGGAACACTAATGGTCGTATTTAATTAATGAGCTTGGTATTTCAAACCACAGTGGGCATGGCAACCACAATAACCGGCGGCACGTGTTTGGTAATTAATTGTGTTGGTTATGTTATGCCCTGTTATGCCAGTCACATATGTCACATCACAAGACTATAAAAGTCAGAATGCCAGTAAAATAAGTCAGTGGCGGATATACCCTAAGGCACAGTCAGCCCAGGCCTAGGGCGGCAAATCGTGACAAAAAAAACACTGTTGATAGTAAAAAATATATCAAATGCAAAGTACCTAAATATTTAAAAGGCTGCACATGTTATGCTGCCTCCCTACGGTGCGTGGTTCTGCAGGGTTCTGCAGATCATCACGCACAGCCGACGACGACGCACGGCAACGCACACAGAAAAGGCTCCTGTGCTGCCGCGCACCTCGGCGCACGAGACCGTTCCCATGGTGTGTCGTGCGAGCTGATCCGCCTCCGTGCGCGATACCACACACCGCACCGGTGGGAAGGGGCTTTTACGGACTGAACTGCAACGCAACTTACAGTATCCTCTTAAATCGTTTTTTTTAGGATTTACGGTATTTAAACTGTGCTTAGTTTTATATTTATTTAAAAAAAGAATACATTTCTCATTTCTATTTTTATAAAAGTTGGAAAGTAGGTAAATTCATTATGTATCTAGTCTATATGATGGGCACTGAGAAGGGGCGTCACATGGCCTGGGGCCTAGGGCGGCCAAGACTGCAAATCCGCCACTGTACGTACTGTTAGCCGTTATTCGTAAGAGGTGACCAAAATTCGTGAGGTTGTATCAGTTATATCAAAAAGATAGAACTACTTTTCCATTTACCACTTTTGAGCCTCTTATTGAATAAAATTTCTGACAATATAAATTTAGAGCCCGTTTATTGTACAACAGAAATAAACATAACAAATAACTTATCACGGATTGCAATGTGTCAGAATAATATTTATTTTGTAATACACAATTTCCGGTTTGCAAACTGTAAAATTGCCAGTGTTCATTTAAAATCAGCTAAAACTACATTGCACGGGCAAAATGTTGTTTTAAAGCCTAGTGCTGAATGGTGAAACAATACCACTTAACTGAAATGTTGTTTCATGTCCAGTGTAAATTCTAAATAGTTTTTATTCCACGTCGAAATCAAAATAAAGGTGAATAGTTAGCCACCAGTATTTAACTTTTGTAAATTCAGGCAATGCGTTTACGTCCCAGACAAAAAAGCATACTTACAGGCTTTATGTATTCTGTTGGAAATGAGAAAATCAAAAAATGATTTCTAATAAATTCTTTTAATCCTATAGATTGAAACTAAAGTACATAAACTCTCTTTTGATGATAAAATGCATTTCCGTTTGAAGTCTTACCAATCTTACCATTCACGCCATCTGGTTTGCCTTAGTGCTTGATTTTGACGTGACAACGTCTTATGATTTGATGGAGCCGGCTGCACGCACGAAATACATGACTCACGCGGCGTTACCTCGCTCTGAGGTAACGCCGTTCCATTTAAGGCTTGAAGTGCGCTTGCACTTGAGAGCGTGGAACGAGCGACAAAGAGGCACAATCGGCCTCCACGTTCGGCAGCGTTCGACATCTGTCTCTCTCCTACTTGAGTGAGCGATGCGTCCGCGTGGATTGCTGTATGACGTTGTCATGTTCAACTATCGTCAGTAAACCGACTTCACAGATAACCGATTTTTTTTTGTAAAAATCGTTCTTATAAAAGAAAGAGTCCGTTTTCAGTTAGGTTTGCAGAATGCATTAGGACTGGGCTTGCTATCATGAAATTCAAGTCAGAAAGCTTTTAAGCAATACGTTAACCCATGCGCATTCGTATTTTGTAACAACCCTTACAAAATACTGTTTTGCAGCACATAATTTGATAATAGCGCATTGATTCGCGTATTTGGGTTTCACGTTATTAGCTGTGAAACACCGCTCGCGATACAGTTTGCTGATTGCATTAATTGTCAAAACAATACTCAAAACGCTAATATGCATAATTATCTGTTTATTTCGTGATCCTATCTAGTCTGTGCTGTATTAATTTAATAACAGCAGTAAGCAAAATAGCAAAAATAATATATGAAAAGGTGGGGTAAAGTAGGAGTAAAATAAAAGTAGGAAAAACACGCACTGCTTACGAGGTTTACTTATGACGTATTTTTGGATCAAAAACCCCGTATTTCGCTAAAATCATAACTCGATAACTTGGTGTATAATGGCCTTACTTATAAAAATATGTCATAAGATAAACAGTGGTTAAACTATTGCCATCTCTTACTACTGGGTAATGACAAACAGTGACAGGGCTAACTTTAAGCAATGATTAAATTTAAATTGCGTTTCTAAGTAGAGCTGTAAATAATAAAAAGTTCTGACGGGGACGGTACTTAATAACATTAGCCTTTGCTGAAACAGTCCTTATTTTTTTTCTGGTTGTTACAAAAAAATTGCTATTATATTTGTGGAAAATTGGCGGAATTATTTTTTTTCGCGTTCAGCGCTGGCTATACGCATGCAGGTCAGAGGCCTGCGAAACTTCTTGCACATGATTGTGTTCAAACTTCTTGTATCTAGCCCATACAGCTTGCGCATTGTGGCCAGCACTGTGATAGACAGTCTGTACAAAACCTCTTTGCTGAGACTAAATAAAAAAGCTAAGCAAAAAAACTATATAGGGTTCTCGCAAGATAACTCTGCGCATGCATGACTGACTGCGGAAAATGTAAACAAAAATGGACTAGCAATAATATCCCAATCACAATCATGAAGTTGCATTAAACGCAATGCAAGTTCGATTTTCCCGTTCATTTTTAACGATTTTCGCCATCTTTCGGAACGCCAAAAAGTCATTTTGGTTTATGTTCCTATATGCGTAAGTCAAGTGTGCTCAAAAGTAATCTTATGCCCTAATCCGTTTTATCTTTGCCCAGCATCTCACAGGATGCAAAGAGCCGGAACACACACGCAAAGAGGAGGAAGCGATTATACGAAAATTGGGATATCTTTTATAACCTTTCCATGAAAATTACCTTTCTCGTGAAAGGAGAAAGGGGTTGTCTTGTGTCTTCGCATGAGTGAATCGGCTATTATTTGCGTATTTGTAATCGTATTTCGGGTTTCCTTTACCGGTTTTCTTCGCTTTTATCTTAGCTTCAAATAGATATATTAAACAGATACTGAAATGTATGTCGCCCAAAAACTTCTGTTTCTGATTTATTAGCTCACATCTGCACTACAAAAGGTGTCACCTATTCGTCAGTAAAGACCGTAAAGCCTTTGTAATGTGTCCTCTTCTGTGGCAGCCACGGATGTAACTGTCATGCCACTGTCAATTACTGTCACACCTTCGTCGGAAGATAAATCATTCAGTGTCTCGCGAGAGGGATTATCAACGAAGTTAACTCGCCTATTCTAACTTGATGGGGAACTTGAGAATGCCACAATAATAGGAATTCTTTGTCTCATTAGGATAAAACTGAAACAGCCGCAATTTTATACCTGATTTATTAAATTAAAACAACCCACTCATGTGTTTAATCCTTAGCCACGAGACATAATATCCCCTATTTCCAAGTACCAAGTACCAACGAATATTATTTTAAAGATGTTTGTTTAGAGGACAGAACTACTTTAAAATATTGCAACTGGTACACACATACACATAAGTATGTTGAATTCAAACTTTAGACCATTAAAAAAACAACTGATGGGACCACCAAACCTAATTTTGGTTGCCACAACTTCCTATTTGACTGGCCTCTCAGCTCAGTTGGTAGTACCTCTGCCTTCTGCGCCGTAGGTCGTGGGTTCGATCCCCACCGAGAACAAATATTTGTGTGGTGAACATCGATGTTTGTTCTCTGTCTGGGTGTTATATTGTATTCTATGTATGTATTTACAAAAAATATATATTTAAGTATTAGGTATATCAGCTATCTGGTTCCCATAGTACAAGCTCTGCTTAGTTTGGGACTAGATAGTGTTGTGTGGATTGTCCAAAATTTTTTTTTTTTTTTTTATTATCTCGCATAAAGTACATACATTTTCTGGCACAAGCGCGTACCTACAAAGTGATAAAAACCAGTTGATCCGTGAACCATTTTACCAAGAAGTGGTGCTAAATCACCCTTCTATAAAGTACACAAGTAAAATAAAGCGACACACAGTCGCCACAGAATAATAATACGTCTTTACAGAAGTTTCACTCCATGTGTGGTTACTTGAGTGATGCTCAGTTTGTTTCGACTCAACATTAACTAGGCTACCCCGCATAAAGAAGGAAATGTAATTCACTGAATATTTGGCTTTAGAGAGCCATTTTATAAATTAAAACAGACTATTTCTAACACTACAGTATATATATTTTTTAATTGCAATGAAAAATTTGATGTACCTATTCTATTTAAAAAACTCATCAGTTCTGAGAGATTTGGCTGTTTTGCCTGCAGAACACCACTGATGATCTCCTGAATCTGAGAATTAAATTAAATTTCTGTATTAAAGCTCATTTTACTTTAAAAGTCGTTGTATAGTGAGTCAGGTCGACTGAGGCCAAGAAAATTGAGGACGCTTGACGCAGTGGCCATCCGTTTCCATTTTTAAGGACAATTCCATTAAACACGTCTATAGTTTCAAAGGCCTTAAATATTCCATGGGTTAATGATACGTTTCTGAGAAAGTTTATATTGTTTAGTATTTTACTTTGAAGTAACAAAAGTTAGAAAGCCGTTGAAATAACGAAGGTCGATGAGTATGGCTAATTAATATCTCAATAATTCATAGTTACTAAAGTTTTCGAATTGTTATCGATCAATAGTCGGCACTAATATTTTTAATCATTTTTGGTGGCGATCGATCGAGGTGTGATTGATGGTGATTTTTGGCATTCATAAAAAAATAAGCCCTTCTTGAATCTTGAGGAACTGGAACCAGATTTTTTATTTATTCAACTCTTTATTGCACAAAAACTTTAAAATAAATGTACAAAAAGTGGGCTTTATGCTCAGGTATCGGAAACATACTTACTAACTTACTTTTTCATAACTATTGCACATACCACAATCCATTCGTTCTTCCCTACTAATGCTATAAATGTAAAACTTTCGGTTTTGAATATATGTAGGTATTTGTACTCGATCATGCCCACTGAACCAATTTGGATGAAACTTTAAATATACGTAGTTTGTATAGTTTAATATTGCACATAACCTACACATCCGAAAATAAGAATTCCTACCAAATGAACGACGGAAGGCAAAAACCTGTTGATTACTTTCGCAATTTTAACCCATGTGCGTGAATCATGGTCGCTCTACTTTGCTTGTTCCAAAGAAGAGTGTTTGAAAGTCCTCCTTGGCGTTCTATTAGAAGAAAAAGTATTGAGTGTCTGTGGATAGAGTTGGATAGAAAACTGCGCGCTCGCCAAATTTTGACCCTATTTATCTGCAAGCAATCACCTCTGTTATCTAGGTACCCGTCTATACTTATTTCAGTTATAAAAAGCAAGTATAGATAGAGGTACCCTTTGGTTTCTTGCTGACAGTTTGAACGGAATTGATGGAAAGTTGTGAAATATGTGTTTATCCTTTTTAAACACGCAGGACTTTTTTATGTTTATCCTTTTCTATCACGTAAGGACTTTTCTATAAATTCTAGATTTGGTGTTTTTGTGTGTTTGTATGAATAAACTCAAAAACTACTGTGCTGATTTCAAAAATTCTTTCACCATTGGAAAGCTACATTCACCTTGAGTAACATACGAGTAGGCTATAAGTATTTATAATTATGTTTAAAAAATAAATGTCCACCCGTGCGAAGCCAGGACAGGCTGCTAGTATATTATAAAATGATAAAGACGAATGAAATGCGGGCTGACCCTCAAACTCTCAACTTTAATAAACAGTTGGGCAGTTTGCAATACTGCGCAATCATTTTGCAATATTGCAATGTGAACATTGGAAAAGTATTCAATAAAACTTGCTCCAAAATCTAAAAGACGGACGAATACCTAGCAGCTTGAAATTTAAATACTTTGACAAAATATAAAATTGTAATTTGGATTTTGACAAAATATAAAACCATACCCTTTTAGCGTATGTGAAAAATAAATAGCAAACATATACTTTTTAGTCTGTAGAGCCATTTACTTCAGTATTTTACCGTGTCATTTATTTGAAATTAAGCAATAGAAATTAGAAAAACGTAGGTGTGGGTAGAAACAAGAACTCAAATGGGTCGAATAAGCAAGAAAAATACCGATTGGGTAGATTTTTTTGGGTTGAAGCAAGAAGCACTCCAATTTGTTAATGTAGACAGTAGTAGTATGGTCGGTAAGAAGAAGTATAAGAAAACAGATTGTTCCTATAGTTGAACCCAAACATTTCACATTTTATCATTTCTAAAGTCTTTGACAGACGTTCAGAAAAAAGTCTACTAAGTGGTTCGTTCCGAACTGTAATAATTATCTACTATCTAGAGCCACTGAGCACCACTCCACCACTGCTGCCACTGAATATACTAGAAGTCACTGAATTGCTGAAACTAAGTAATTGCATAATTCGTTCAAAACTTTCTTGCTTATCGACAATAATTTAAACACTGACTACGAAAGTAACAAACTATCTACAAAAGTAACAAGCTATCTACAAAAGTAACAAACTATCTACATTATAATGCCTGGAAATTCTCAATCTATAATAATATATACGTACCAACTACTTGTCTATAAACCTCGGCCTACCTCCATGTTGCTTTACCCTATACACAGGGTCCATATGATACTGACTTACTCCTTAGAACGATGTACTCGTATGTACCTAAACTAAACCATGTGTATGCAATAAATGTATCGAGTACCACTTATCTACTTGATGAATAACCACCAGAAGGTTCTGTTGTTATTAATTTCGGGGAATTTTCATTTAACAGATATTTGCTCAAAACATTTCGTTATCAGTAACAATAACATTGATTGTAGAGGTTGCAGTAATCGAAGAGTTGTTGAAAATAACAAAAAAAACAATGTTACCTACTCAATGATAGCTTGTTTATGCTAAGAAACTATACCTAAATTTTGAAGTGGACAAATAACAGGAAAATGATCAACGTAAAAAAAACTGTGAAGTTGTGGTTCCTACGTTTGTAGATTCATTGTTTTTTTTCTATTCATTATTCCTGGAACCGAAAAAGCCATTGCAGGACACCCCTTCATTAAATCTGTTATGGAAATCCCGTAATCGTTTTTCCTGGAAATGGCCTATGTCCAGCAGTGGACTTCTTCAGGCTGATGATGAGATCTTGAACTGTTTTACGTGCCCTACAACGCATCCTGCATCCATCAACTTGAATCATCATCATCATCAGCCTGAAGAAGTCCACTGCTGGACATAGGCCTCCCCTACACATTTCCAGGAAGAACGATTCTGAGCCCTTTCCATCCACCGACTTCCCGCGATCTTAACAATGTCGTCAGTCCATCTGGTGGGTGGGTGCCCTACTTTTCAACTTGAATGCCTGTTTATAATTTAATACGCGCTGCCTACCTCAAATTTGCTCTACTTTTGCGATCTAATTCTCTTTTATGGTAATCAGAATCTGCACTGACGTCCCGTGACGTGGTGTATCGTCACTTCCTCTTGGTAACCTCACCCCAGCCAGCCCAACTCCTCCATAAGCTGGAGAAGCACTGGATTGATAGCAGCAATGTTCACATGTATACTAACATTATAAAGCTGAATAGTTTGTTTGTTTGTTTGTTTGGTTGAACGCGCTAATCTCGGGAACTGCTGGTCCGAATTGAAAACATCTTTTTGCGTTGGATAGTCCATTTATCGAGGAAGGCTATAGGCTATGTAACATCACGCTACGACTATGCAAAACGTTGCAATAATCTATATCTATCCTTTTCTAACACGTAGGGACTTTTCTATGTCTATCCTTTTTTATCAAGTAAGGACTTTTCTACGAATTGTCAATTTTGATTTGAATAGAAAGTTTTGAACGTACGATACGCGGCTAGTAGTCTATATTCTTGAAGGTTCTAACATCCCCGATGGTGATGTGGGTTCAATATAGCAAGACTCGATCGTGGAGGTGGTAATTGCAGAGCTTTCTGGCCCTGTCTCGGATCTCATTATTCACAGTGGTAGGTGACAGGTCTGCCTTCTGCACTGTAGACTATGGGTTCGATCTCCCGAACACAAATATTGTTTTATACCTATGAACAAGATTTCAAAAGTAGCTGAATGGAAAAAAATGCGGTTTTTTTTATTTTTTTTACCTGTCTAAATTCGCTGTGCGTGAACTTTCAGTCTTTGAAAGTGATTTTAAACACCCTGTATGAGAAGCCGGGCAAATACTGGATGAGAAGAGAAAAAGACTGGGCTCAGTGGCGCGTCTTTGGAGAGACCTACGCCCAGCAGTGGGCTAAAGTAAGTTGATGCTGCAGATCATGATGATGATTCGAGTATAAAAGCTGTCAAAAATTATATACAACAAAAAAAAATTTTTAACAGTTTATTCAAATAGGCATCTACAAACCGAACCTAAGTACGTAAGTATAAGCTTTATTAAAGATACCATTTAACTGGTACAGACCTAGGGTCACAGTTCACTTGCCTATCAAGAAAAGATAAGGTTTCCTAAGTAAATTACCTACTTATTAGCTTCTTTGTTTTCAACTCCAAACAAAACATTCTTCTTTTCCTCATTTATTTACAATCCCTAGGCATAGGTGTATACACAACTATTTACTTTTAATTACGTTTGTAATTACGAACAGGGACAAATTCAACTTCATCTTTTAGATCCACGGCGTAGGTAGTTGCCTCCACTCTGTTCTGTGGGATTTCATTCGTTAGCATCTCATCCAGTTCCCCGGACAGGACATCTTCCGAGCTCTTGCTTTCCATCTCCTCTCGCTCCCTGGTGGTAGGCTGTTCAGTCGAAACTACTTCGGTGACGGTCTCGCTTCCTTCCCCATCATTTTTCAGTGGAAATACAATCTTAAGAACACCCTGCTCGAAGGTCCAAGTTCCTGTGACGTTCACGCAATTGGGAATGGTCTTCGCATCAAGGTATATCTTTTCACCGCCTTCTGCTAACTTGTGGACCGCTTGCACCATCAGGAAACCCTCTTTAGCTTTCACCACAATGTCCTTCTCGTCGAATCCGTTGAGGGTCATGGTGACTTTGTATTCTTTGCCTTCGACGCCTTGAGAGGACATGGTTTGGGGGAAGTTTTGGGATAATCTGGCAAGCATTTCGTCGAGTTGACGCATTTCGTTGGCCATTTGCGTCCAAAACTGGCGGGTGTCGAAAACATCTTCTTCGAAGGGGTCGTACTGGTGTAGGTTTTGACGGTGGTCTGGGGCGTAGGGCGGTGACCCATACGGGAAGCGAGGAGCGGCTGCTGCGGCCGCAAGGCACCCTAATAGAATGACTAACATTTTCACTAGTACCACTGTTTCACTCGTCACAATATTTGGATGGACTGACGTCCGGTGTGTGGGTATTTCCCTTTATAGCAGCAGCCGGGTCGTAGGTTATCATTTTATCAACACATTCTGGACCGAGACGCAGACTATATAACAGTTTAATTAATGAGCAAACAATTGTCTGGACTCAAGAGGTCGACTTCGTGGAACGTGGAAATGTATCTACCTACCTACTTTTTGATGATAACAAACGCATATTTACAAAATGGTATTTTTTTCTTTAGTAAAATGACATGGAAAAAAAAATAGTTTAAACAAATCAGTATTCGGCTAAATGAGTTCTTATTTTCCATTTTATTTTTACACCCTACAATGGAGTAAAAGTTTGAACAACATATTTATTTATATCGAATCAACAGTCTAAAAAATAATATACCTTTTCGCACTCAAAAGCCTATTTTCTTCTTTTTCAGGCTGTCTAGGCAGGAGTCTAGACTATGTATCAAATTTCATTTAAATCGGTTCAGAAATTTTGGAAGCGCAACAGATAGACAGAGACAGTATTTATTATATTATTATTATAAGTAAGGATTATGTACCTCATCGGTATATTTTGTTATTGAATACAAGTTCACCAGTTCTGTGAAATTACTAAAAAAATAATATGTGTATCTTCTGAGAAGAACCCAACTAGTTTATGTATACCTAACTACCTTCTATTATATGATATATCTTATCTTTCCTACTAATATTGTAGACGCGAAAGTTTGTAAGTATGGATGGATTGATGGATGTTTGTTACTCAATAACGCTAGAACGACTGAACGGATTTGGTTATAATTTGGCACAGAGATAGAATAGTCTGGAATAGCACAAGGCTACTTTTTGTCCCGGTAAAATGTATGGTTGCCGACGGATGGAATTGTTTTTAAGCATTATGTATGCGAGAAAGTCGTGTTTATGATATAACACAAGAACTGTACAACCGCTTTCCGGAGCTTGTCGTCGATGCGCCTAGCCATGCAAGTTTTATAGCTAAGCTCAAATACCTAGTGGCTTATTGAGAAGGCGTTCTACAACATTGAGGATGTCTTAAAATATGACTATTAGTCCTAAGTATATAATTTACAAATTGTAAACTGACTTGTAAACATGCACTTTACCAATAAATTTATTATTACTGATTATTATTACTGATTATTACTGAACGGCTGAACAGATTTGGCTGAAATTTGGTGGAGAGGTAGGTAGCTTAAAACTAGGAGACGGACTTTGAATACTTTTTATCCTGAAAAAGTATCGGGAACGGGGCGAGTGAAGCCGCGGGCGGTGCTTGTACTATACATAATATAAACGTTTTTAAAATCCTAGGGCGCACCCAAACTATCACCGCACAGGCAGGTTAGAAAGGGCTAGAAAGATACCTAACTAGAGTAGTGACACGAAAAAAGATTAAAATATGCCGAAAAATATAAATTGCTATTTTTGTGAGAAAAGAAAGTAAAATGATAATTTTGTCTTTAGCGCCATCTATCAATAACTTGCTGAACTGTTTTGTTCATCGCAGTTTGAAATTCTTTTTCGTAAAAATACTTGGACTCGTACTTGAATCAGTTAGTACGATTATGTTCTCATAGATGGCAGCCTAACCATTTTCTTTTAATCCACTAAGAAACCTGCAAATTCCGCAAAACCGATACCTACAAGCCTACCAGTGCCTAGCGTTTTCTCGTTTCTGTGGTGCCTAACTAAATACAGTACAGTCAACATGTTTGTGTTAACTGATTGCGATGGCGACAAGTGAAACGCTGTCAAATATCGCTATCATCGTGCCTGCGTTTCACTGATCGCCACCGCAGATTGCTTATATTTGCGTAAGGCCTAAAGAAAGAGGTTTATATTTATATCCCAGGGCCTGCGGGTACTTGTAGGTATTTCGATTATCCGTTTCATAGAGGACATACCTACCTACCTACCTAGATCAAGACTGTTTGGACATAAAAAAATACAGATTAGCTAGGTACATATTGACTTTTATTGTTTTTTAAATTAATTTTTTTTATACAGACAGCATTCAAACACTCCGCCTACGAAAAATAAACTTAGAAATATCGGTAGGTATTTTCACATCACAACACAACACAAATTAAGAAAGGTCCTAAAAAGAGAATACCTAAATCACAAAAATCTCCTCCCAAACTCAACTTAAATGCAACTTGGTAGGTACGTGATATAAACAACTAAGCACTTCCCGTTTTCTGTGGTTCCTTGTTCTCAACCACAGAGTCAGGCTGTTTCTTCACCGGTCCAGTTTGGACGATCGGGACCACCCTCTCGTTCGCAGCCTTCGCCGGCGCCTTCAAAGGAGCGGAGATGGTCAGAACCCCGTCCGAAGACAGCTTCGAAGTCACCACATCGGCTTCAATACCATCCGGTAGCGGGTATCTCCGTGAAAAACTTCTGCTGATAAACCCGTGCTCATCTTGCTTCTCCTCGTGCTTCGCTTCAATAACCAGGTAGCCATCGACGGTTTTGACAGAGATCTCCTCAGGGGCGAAATGCTGGACATCCAAGTTTACTTGAAACTTGCCCTTTTCTTCCTTGATCGTGGAGCCGATGTCTCTCGCGGCTGCCTGAAGGTTCCTCCAAGGTCGGCGATAGTTGTTGGCCTGGGGGATTGCGACGATGGTCAGGTAGTCGTCCGGAGTCAGCCCCAAGCCGAAGTGCTGATCGAGGAGCCGCCGGGACCGGGGGCGCTCGTACTGAGGCTCGAACTCGAAGCAGAATGGATACGACATTGTTGTCAAAATGGTACAGTCTTCGCAAATTCAAGTTTTTTCTTTGGTAGGTAGGTAATCGTTCGTCGATTGTCAGAAAAATTGAATGAAAACTCGCGTCAGACTCGTCACTGAAGTTCACAGTTTGCTTTGCTTCTTTGGAATGATGCATGAAGGTTCTCTACCCAGCTTTTTATGCGTAAAGAGCGCCACCTGGTGCTCGCTGGAAATTTCTCGAAAGTTCGCGGAGCTCCGCAGGTGGGCAGGTGTTCTCAACATTTTAGGAAAGCTAAATGCTGATGCAATAATTGTTCAGCTTGAGAGTTAAATCATTACATTTTTGCATAGATTGATATTGTGATTTCACTCATAATTATGACCATGATTAACTAGCTTCCAAAATAATAATTCTAGTATAGGTTACTCAAATTTTCTAAATCTACCTTAGTTATTAGATTATTAGTTAGAAGAAGTATTTAAATTCTTCTTCTTTCAAAAAGCTTTTACCAACTTTTATTTCACGTTCTAATACCTATTGTTGGATAGCAGTATACTGCAACCTTCCACAACCATAACGACGGTTTCCATACACAATACTTAAATATAACTATGTATAACCCCAAGACGTATCGATATTATGTATTGTCAGGTTTCTATTGAAAATGACAAAAAATCTACAATGTAATGTAAATGACGTAGTAACTATTCTGTGTTTTTGACGATATCGTCCTCCCATCTTGCTGTGGGAAATCATAAGTCACCATTCGGGTGTTGTCCACCATTTCTCGCAAAATCTTTCTCCGCAATTTGATCTCAGATTTAAATTTCTCAATACAAACAACAACCAAATGTTTGTTATACCTGACTTTACGCCGTCTGGTGGTGAGTAGAGAAAACTTGCAACATGAATGTTCTAGAATTTGCTTTGGGACCCTCCTTGAATGTTCTGGAACTCGTCTCTGTCTAGCTTCAAGCTACTCGACAATAGATGGCGTTAGTAAGAGCATTTGATATTAATTATTATTTTACTTTTGGTGGTTTAAATTACCGTACCACCTGCATATACCATTTTATAATTAAAAGTAATTAAATATTTAACCATTGGTAATAAAGAACCCCATTTTATTAATAGCCATGCCTGGCATAAGTAACGTTTCGTTTGGATTTCATTGGAGGTGATTGTTGTTTACTTATTTTATTATGAACTTATTTACACATTTTGTTCAACTCTAAAAAGTTTTTTTCTGATAGCGAGATTAGCGAGTCTTGTATGTACCTACCTACTGTTCTGACCCAGGTACTAATTTTGGAAATTCTTTCATTTTTGGTAACTAGGTACTTACCTACCTGTATCTATCATTACCTACACTACCTAGGTATATCTAGGTAAGTGCCTATCTCAAAAATGTTGTTAGGTAAACGTTAAAAACGAATCTAATAACTTCACTAGTCACCTAGGTACCTACCTAGACCTACCACACAACACGTAGGTACCTACGTCATTGTGCTTTATAATAACAATTGCAGAGTAGGTACTCATTACCTACAAATTCCATCTATAAAATCTTTTTGTTTGAATGAATAACTAATGATGATAATTGGGTGACCATAGACTGACATTGTATTATGTTAAAATTTAGTTGACAGTTCGAAAGTTATTTTTAGACCAAACATAACCTAAAACACAAAACTCCTACGCTAATTCAGTTATCGCCAAGCGCTAGCGACCGCACACTGTTTCTCTCTTTTACACGCAAGCAATCTAGCATATATCTATCTCCCTCTAACCAAACGTCCATGCGCTCATTTTTACATCAGTCATTCGCCTTTCATTATAACCAACACTTGTGTGTCAAATGTTTTTGCCTTCGTTAATTCCATTCAGTTTAGTTTTTGTTTACAAACATGGCGCCGTCATCTAAGCTGGGGCGAGGGAAACCGCTCAAAAATCAAACCAAAGAAGTTTTGCAAAAGATATACAGATATTTCGAGACGGAGATAGAAAGAGACCCTAACTCGACGGTGACGGCCGGCCAGCTCGTCGCACACGCGACCGGCGTATCGATTTATGCGCTCCGCCGGCTGATCAACGAGAGAACGAGCGTCGCAGTCAAAGCCGAGCCTGGCGCCACACGACGGAGGTGCAAAAAGAACATCGTAGCAAACGATTATGACGCACAAGCCATGCGCAGGATCATACACAGCTTCTACACTAAAGACGAAGAATTCCCCATTATGAAAGACTTGTATCTCATTTTAAAAGGTGACCTTGACTACCAAGGATCACTGTGCACATTAAGACGACACGTTACTAAACTAGGATTCAAGTGGATTGAGAAAGCCGACAATAACAGCATACTTATAGAAAAACACGACGTCAGGTATGCGAGAATACAATTCTTAACAAAAATAGAAGGTTACCGAGCGCAAGGACGGAACGTTGTTTACACCGGCGAGATGGTAATCGAGAGTAGCCGAACCGCTTCCAAACCGAAACCAGATGGCAGCTCTACGCTCCTAAGACAGCCGGCGAAAAAAAAAGTAGTAATCCTATTAGCTGGGGATCAGAACGGCATTCTCAAAAACACGCTTTTTATGTTCGACGGCAACAAAAAAGACATGAAGGAAGAAACAGAGTATAAAAGAGAATATTTCGAACAGTACGAGAAATGGTATAAAATCTTCGTATTACCGAACTTGAAACCGAGCAGCATTGTTGTAGTCGACGGAGCGTCGCCGTTCAACAACAGGGTGTCGAATCCGACGCCGCACTCCAATTCCAGGAAACGAGAAATGATGGACTATTTGACTGCTAGAAACGTGCCTTATTCCGTTGATATGTACAAACCTCAGCTTTACCAATTAGTGTTAATGAATAAAGATAAATACGGTGATTACAAAACCGATGCTTATCTAAGAGAGCACGGACACACAGTGTTGCGGCTTCCGCCTCATCATCCGGATTTAAATCCTATAAAATCACTTCTATCATCTGTGTCAAACTACGTGGGGAAAGACATTAACTTCTCCATAGACAGTGTGATGAAGATAGCAAAGGAAAAAATATACTCTTTTGAACTAGAAGACTGGGTGGACGGCAGCCGGACCGCCGAAGCGGAGGAAAACAACCTGAAAGCGATTGATAAAATCATCGATGAGATTTCAGAAAAAACGTTTATGATCTACGATGATGATGACGATGATAGTGATGATGAAGACAATGGTTCAGACCAGGACTCTATGGACAGTGATTAAAACAAATATTTTCGTTATTTCTATCGTGTTTAGGTTTAAGTTAAGTTTTTACCAAAAAGATTTGTTTCAAGTTACGTTTTATAAATGTAAAATTTAAAAATTAAGCATTAAAAATAACTTTTTAAGACTTCAAAGGTGCCCAAAACAATTGTTATAATGATAAAAGAATACTTTATATACTTATATAAATACTATTATAATTACCTGTTTTGTGTTTTTTAAATTATCTTTATTATATTCATTAATCGAGGACATAAAACTTACAATAATACAAAGTAATTAAGTACCTACTTCTTATTATGTAGCATGTTCGTGGGGCACACTGTACACTGGTATCAGCTTGCAACATGTTGACCGTTGTAGAGAAGGGTAGAGGGAGGGGAAGGACTCCATAAATCAATACTTTTTTTCACTCTACTTTTTTTCGTAGCGTTTGCATTTACAACG
This sequence comes from Thera obeliscata, assembly GCA_947578465.1. NCBI lineage: Eukaryota > Metazoa > Arthropoda > Insecta > Lepidoptera > Geometridae > Thera > Thera obeliscata. Next base: position 1,316,830 of record OX387916.1, read on the forward strand.
CTACATGGAAAGGAATGACAACCTGCCTCACAAAATCGCGGGAACATTACAGAAAAAAAAAAGCAGGCATGTACCGTAGTTACAGAAGCGGTGAGGAAGTGCGTCTTTGTGGGTGTATTGAGGAAAGTTTATTGTTTTAAAAAGAAGTAGTCGATTAATATCAGGTGGACCATTTGCTTAATGTACTCAGAAAAAATTGACAGATATTTTATTAGATGTTTATTACCTACAGTACCTAATGGGTTTTTCTATGAGTACCGAACAAAGACACAGTTGATCCCAGTCACAGAATCAAATGAACATTACATTACCTGCCTACCTACCTAGCCTCTAGGCTCAGGCACTAGCTCTACGTTTTAATAGGTACATCTCTGGTCCAATTTTTATACTTATTTAGAGAAAAAACTTGTTGTTTACTTACGATTATATTTATTGATTGAAACATGTTACTTACATACATAACATTTTAAATTACCTAGGTACACGTAAAATATAAACAATAGCACAAACTTATTCATAAAAATTAAATTGGTAGGTACATCAGTCTTGTCCGTATTCCTGAATTAAACTAAAGCGTGAAAAAGGCGAAGTTAGGTAATTTTCGAGTATTACTGTCGCAGTTCCGATTAAGTTTAGTCCAGAAATACGTGCATTAAAAAGGTACGAACTACGCTTTGGGGCATAATATTAATTGGGCACCAAGACTCGTAATTTCTTATTCACTCTGCAGGCTGCCGTTATTTCAAGACTCCAAACTAGGCTCTGAAGCAGTTTCCATCCGAACAGGACCCGTCTTCATAATGGGGACAATCCTCTCGCCAGTTGACGGCATAGGCAGCACTCTCGGCGCTATAACTGACAGAACTCCGTCAGACGAAAGCTGGGACTGCACAGTGTCCGGTAAGCACCCTTGAGGAAGCGCATACTTCCTTACGAATCGCCTGGAGATGTACCCGTGTTGGTCACGCTTCTCTTCGTGTTTTCCTTCGATGATCACATGGCCATCAATGACCTTGACGTCGATTTCTTCGGGCGCGAAGTGCTGGACATCCACGTTGACTTGGAATTTGTTTTCGTCGGCATTGACTTCGCTTTCGTTCAGGGCGAGGCGCTTCATGACTTCAGAGATTTGTTCTAAAGGCTGGAATGCACTGCACCATGGCATCAAAAGCGATGGACTGTAGATGTACGGAATCAGCGACATTCTTGATGCTTGTTTTCGTTACTCTTCTTCGTTGCTCACGAGTATTCTCGGTAAACTGAACGCCGGTTTCGTATGCAATTTGGTATTTATACCTCCTTGTCAATAGCGCCACCTACTGGCTGTAACGAGTCCTTTCGAGAAGTTTCTGGAAATTGCTTCCAGCGCCATCTAGCGGGGAGTAGCAATACCATAATATATTGTTGTTGGCTAAAAAGTACCGAGTACTTCTTGGAGGAGGAGTACTTACATGAAATTTAAACTAGATGGCGCTTATAGAAAAATTCCAATTACAAATTATTTAGCCACATAGATATAACATGAATAACGTTGCCAGAAGGTTGCTTTTGTACACTTTAGGTTTCTTTTGCCTCCGTCAGGTAACTTTTCCTCTTCCTTGGGTAACTTAGTAATTAGACAATTTTATTATAACTATAGGTACCCATTCCTGTAAATACGTAAGTACCTAGGTAGGTCTATTATAATAAATGTAGTACGTAACCTTCATCGTGGAAACTTCTTTTAGCCACACATAGATAGATCAAATGTTGCGGTTGTAGGTACCTAGGTAGGTATAGGTATCTTGTCTTGTCCCTTTTAGAATTACTGGTATAATAAATTTTCTTTGTAAATAAAAATAACTTTGTTGAACGTTGTTGTTTATTTGTATTTGCTTATTTGTAATAAAGAATGAATAAAAATATAAAACTATACGTTAACAATTCTCTTTTATTAATACAATTCAAAAACATAATGGAAAGCGCAATGAGCCAACGACATCGTAAAGGTCGCAGGAAACACCTGAATCAGAGGCGCATAGGACAGAGGAGGCTGACAAAAAGTGAAGGAGGCATAATTAATTATATACCTACCGGGCTGTGATGATGATAATGAAAATCCTGTGATTCCTTTCATAGCCAGATTCAGTCAGAGCATCTGATGCTAGCACCATATTCTGCAAGCATTTTATATATAGTTTCTAGAATTTGCAGAGTTCGCAGAGTTAAAACATCTGTTTGCAAAAAAGTACAAAATAAAAACGATAAAAAAAATATTTTCGTTTAGCGAGTGGTAATCATTTCGTGTGAAAAATCGCGGCCTACTAGCTTGATCCGATTTTACACATTTAAAAATAAGTTAATATGACGTTATCCTACTTTTAAAGTTTGCCCAATTACGAGAACGTGTTATGATCAAAATTGCAATCCCATTGCACACAGGATACTAAGTTTCTCGCGAATTTGCTTATGTATATAAACTCAGTGAAAATATTGACGGAATGGTGGCCGAGGACTGGGAAGAGAGGCGTTGGACGTCCATTAGCACGATGGGTTGACGACATTGTCAGCGTCGTGGGCGTCGTGGGCCGTAGTTGGATGAGGGTAGCCCAAGATTGTGGTGAGTGGCAAGAGCAAAGAGAGGCCTATGCCCAGCATTGGGTAAAGTCGCATTGGGCGGATGATGATGATGATGACCTATAGAGTTTAAATTATTGTGTTATCGCTTAGACTTGGAGGAATTATCCAAGCTATTAGACTATGTAACTTGTGGTGCATGAATGACAGATGGTTAAACATCATTCTTCCTGGGAGCACATCCCGAGCACTCGAACTACCTTATATAGGTACAAACGACATCTATAAATGTTGTTTTGTACACGTGCGTCTGTGTGCGCGTGACGCATCCTTTGCTCAGGATAATTGCAAGCCCGCAGGTTGCAGAAGCCCGTATTAGTGGGGTGCCATAGTGTCCGTTCTATGCGTATGTACTATTTTATGTTCTGTGCCGGGAGGTTAGTGGCAACTACTATAATAATGTAGAAAGAGGTACTATTTATATTTATTGCACGCGAGCCGTCGCCGAGTATGGACGTGTGTTATTTATTGTGCATTGCACTCACACTGGCTAGGTGAGACTATTTTTGTTTATTCGATAAAACAGTGTGTTTTGTCATCATTACAAATGTTGCTACAGAGACCGTACATAATATAAATTTAAGAACATAACATAACAGCATACAATTAAAAATTAAAACAATATAAAAAAAACAGATAAATAAAAAAAAAAAGCAGCCAAGTGCGAGTCGGACTCGCCCATGAAGGGTTCCGTAGCATCAATTAACATAATATAAAGGTTTTTGTAGTTCGTCGAAAGGTAAATTGCGGTTTACGATTTATGACGTATAAAAAAAAAACTACTGACTAGATCTCGTTCAAACCAAATATCGTTGAAAGTTTGCATAGTAATGTACAACATATATTTTTTTTGGATTTATCATTCTCTTATTTTAGAAGTTAGAGGGGGGGGGACCAACTTTTTTCCACTTTGGAAGTGTCTCTCGCGCAAACTATTCAGTTTAGAAAAAAACGATATTAGAAACCTCAACATTATTTTTAAAGACCTATCCATAGATACCCCACACGTATGGGTTCGATGAAAAAAAAAATTGCGGTTTACGATTTATGACGTATAAAAAAAAAACTACTGACTAGATCTCGTTCAAATCAAATATTGTTGAAAGTTTGCATAGTAATGTACAACATATATTTTTTTTGGATTTATCATTCTCTTATTTTAGAAGTTAGAGGGGGGGGACCAACTTTTTTCCACTTTGGAAGTGTCTCTCGCGCAAACTATTCAGTTTAGAAAAAAACGATATTAGAAACCTCAACATCATTTTTAAAGACCTATCCATAGATACCCCACACGTATGGGTTCGATGAAAAAAAAAAAAATACGGGTTGCACTCCGGGAGTGCCGGCAGAAGTGAAAACTTGATTATTAACGTAGGAACCCTAAAAGTTGTTTATTTTATCAAGTTCCTCAATGTAGTAAAACCCCAATCAAAGTCCTAAGGAACCCTAAAAATTTTAGCATTATCAAGCTCCTAAGTGTAGTTGAAATTCCAATCAAAGTGCTAAGGAACCCTAAAATTGTTTACATAATCAAGGTCCTAAGTGTAGTTGAAAGTCCAATTAAAGGCCTAAGGAACCCTAAAAGTTGTTTATTTTATCAAGTTCCTCAATGTAGTAAAACCCCAATCAAAGTCCTAAGGAACCCTAAAAATTTTAGCATTATCAAGCTCCTAAGTGTAGTTGAAATTCCAATCAAAGTCCTAAGGAACCCTAAAAATGTTAACATTATCAAGCTCCTAAGTGTAGTTGAAACTCCAATCAAAGTCCTAAGGAACCCTAAAAGTTGACCACTTAATCAAATTCCTCAATGTAGTAAAACCCCAATCAAAGTCCTAAGGAACCCTAAAAATTTTAACATTATCAAGCTTCTAAGTGTAGTTGAAACTCCAATCAAAGTCCTAAGGAACCCTAAAAGTCGACCATTTAATCAAATTCCTCAATATAGTATAACCCCAATCAAAACCCTATACGGAACCCTAAATTTTACGTAAAGCCAAATCTTCAACGGGTCGGAACCGCTAGAAGGGACCTTGTCGCGCGACCTACAAGTAGGTCCTAAATGAAGTAAAACGGCAGACATAGGAGGAGGGGGTTCTGGGGGGCTAAGGGGGGTCACAGAAAGGCTCGCTTCGCTCGCCGCGCTGTTCCCCGTGGTCGCGTGGCGGCTCGCTTCGCTCGCCGCGACGCTCCCCCCGGGTTCAGGAAGAGGGGGTTCTGGGGGGCTTAGGGGGGTAACAGCACGGCTCGCTTCACTCGCCACGCTGTTCCCCGTGATCGCGTGGCGGCTCGCTTCGCTCGCCGCGACGCTCCCCCCGGGTTTCGGAGGAGGGGGTTCTGGGGGGCTTAGGGGGGGTCACAGCACGGCTCGCTTCGCTCGCCGCGCTGTTCCCCGTGGTCACGTGGCGGCTCGCTTCGCTCGCCGCGACGCTCCCCCCGGGTTCAGGAGGAGGGGGTTCTGGGGGGCTTGGGGGGAGTCACAGCACGGCTCGCTTCGCTCGCCGCGCTGTTCCCATGGTCGCATGGCGGCTCGCTTCGCTCGCCGCAATGCTCCACTCGAAAAATAAATACAGTAGATCTATAAAATCATGTACCAATGACCACTACTACCTGCCGCGGGCGGCCGCTAGTTCATAAAATCTATAATAGGTATGTACCTATACCTACTACAGTCACGAAAAACGCCTTGGTATGCTTGCTACTAACTATTATCTATTCTGTGACGTTACCGTGTCATAGTAACTACTAGCGTATCTGTAGCGTCTTACGCTTTTTTTCGATTTTTATTATGAACTCTACGTTGTAGTCTTAGGGTACATTTCTGCAAAAAATCCGTCCTACGCTTTTTCGATCAGGGTCACGTGATCCTGACGCGAGTTTAAGATTTTATCCCCATTCAGAAAGTGCTCAACGCCGCTAAAGAAGTTTTCACTTCAAAAATTTTTGAGTTTCAGTTTCAAGTACGGGGACCCCCAAAATTAATAGTTTTTTTTCTATTTTTATGTAAAAACCTTAATGCGGTTCACAGAATACATCTACTCACCAAGTTTCATCAGTCTAGCTTTTATGGTTTCGGAGAAAAATGGCTGTGACACAGTCGGACAGACAGACAGACAGACATGACGAATCTATAAGGGTTCCGTTTTTGCCATTTGGCTACGGAACCCTAATAACAATTGCAACGGAGAACTACTAACTAAGATTATTTATGAAACAACGGGATATTTACCATGATTAAATTTTAGAGTTGACTTCCGATATTTCGGCACAGTTCCATGCACCATGATCACATAGTACACACGAAGTTATGATGTATAGTTTTATTCTGAAGATGTTCTGACATTATAAAATAGTTTCAATATCTCCCTCAAAATATTTCAGCGGTGGACTCAATCATCAGCATAGTTTATTCGTTCAAGGTACCTGAATGAGTCAACTGCGTGAGAATTCATCTAGGCTTGACCGCGTGGACCTGGCCCCTAGACTCGACGTTTTAAAGTGATCCATGTGATTTGACTTTGAATGATGATGGTAGTGTCAGACGGTTAGTAAGCACAGAAAACAGAACTGTGTTCTATTAACATGCATTTTGTCTTTCAGAGTGGATAGCAGTGCGGAAGATGGTTCGCTTTGCTTCCCAAACGAATTCGGATTCGGGGTCGCCACCGCATCCTACCAGATTGAGGGAGCTTGGAATGTTGGAGGTAAATTTCATAGCTTTAAACACTTACCAGGAGCAGCAGATAAAACTGACACGTCTGATGCGAATCGGGGGTATGCTAACGTATAGGTCGATTGAGTAGGTACCTAATCATGTAGGTGCCTGGTTCCTGAGTACATTCGATAAAACTTCTTAGCCATGCTTAGTAGAAATTCAAGCAGCTTGTTGCCAAGCCACGTTTTGAAGATATTCATCACCAATTAATCGATTCCGTGATCAAAAGTTTTTATTGTTTCTGCACCAAGGTAAAGGCGAGAGCATTTGGGACCGGTACACACACATGTACCCGGAGCGCGTGACCGACCACTCCTCAGGAGATGTCGCGGATGACTCTTACCACCACTATGCAGAGGATGTGGCGCTGATGGCAGAGCTGGGGGTTTCCTTTTACCGATTCTCGGTGTCCTGGCCGAGGATTCTGCCTGATGGGCTGAGCAAGTAATTTTACTTTGTCGTTTGTCACAAACTTACTTTTTTCACATGATATGGATCATCCTTTGGCTACAATCTCACCTGACGGTAAACGACAATGTAGCCGGCGATAGAGCAGGATGGTCTAGATCTTGAAGCTTTTATTTCCTAGGCATACCGATTTTACGAGATAAAAGGCATACCTATTGCTAGCACACCAGCTAGATAACTTTGGGTGTCTATATTAATTTTAACTTAATATAGGTAATCTAAAGGATCTGAAAGTTTTGCATTGGTTATTTTTTTACATTTTTCAGTAATGTTAACCCAGATGGAATCAGATACTACACGCAACTGATCGAAGAGTTGTCCAAGAATGGGATCCTGCCATTCATCACCATGTACCACTGGGACCTGCCACAGACTCTGCAGGACCTCGGCGGCTGGACCAATCCTGTGGTCGTCGACTACTTTGTGGACTACGCGAGGGTAAGTACACATATGAAATCTCCTGAAACATTATAATAACTAACGTGTCAGTTCTCAATACATTCATAATTTATACATTACTAGCTGCCTGTCCCGGCTTCGCACGGGTGAACATTTATTTTTTAAACACATTAATATAGCCTATGTTACTCAAGGTGAACCTACGTCCAGCAGTGGACTGATATCAATTGATGATGATGATGAAAGAACATTCTATAACGTTTAGTAGCACTATTTTCTAGAACATTTTGTCCAAATCTAGAATTCAGCACCGTTTGCATGGGTATATTTGAGTATTCTAGATAATTCTGGATTGCTAACGTTTGGGTGGGAGCATTCCGGATGCTAACCGACTTTAAATTTGATTATTCCAGATCATTCTAGAGCGTCTATGTGCATTCTGTTCTCGTCAAAGTCGAGAATTTTCTGATAAATCCCTAAGCGATAGAAAGGGATAGACATTATATAAGTCCCTACGTGATAGAAAGGGATAGACATAGATTTTGAAACTTTTGCCCCTTATAAATTAATAACACCTAAATATTGAATATAAACTATCCTATCTTTTAAATACGACCATATTAAAGGCAGTTGCAAAATTTTATCGAAATCCGTTCAGTAGTTTCGGAGTTTATCGCGTTCCAAATTGTGACACGAAAGATTTATATATATAGATTATGATGAGCAGGAAAATACATTTTGTCGTGCGTAGTTCAACTTAAAAAATGTCAGGCGATTTTGAAGTACTTTTTTACATGTAAATTTTTTTACTATGGAAACCCAAGGTCAAATGCTTGAAAATAAATAAACAAAAAACGCAAAGCAGTGAAACTGTGTAGCTTTTCTAAAATTCTTGCGATTTCACTGGAGCGAAAATGTTACTAATGTTCTTCTTCTTCTATCGTGTCAATGTGGTATACATATACACTAGATAGTTTTCAAGTTATATGATTTGCCATTGTCTTTGGCGTTGGCAAAATCGTACCTTCTGCAAGTGTTTGGGCACAAGGGATAGGTTTGCAGCCAGTCAAGGAGGGCATTTATGTTCCCAGGTACTATTTGACAACTTTGGAGACCATGTCACCATGTGGCTGACCTTCAACGAACCCCTGTCCTTCTGCGAGAATGGCTACGGAGGGAGGGGGGCCCCCTCGGAGAAGGCCAGCGGGTTTGAAGACTACATGTGCGGACACAACGTACTGCTGGCACATGCCAGGGTCTACAGAATGTACGAGATGGAGTACAGGAGGAAACAAAATGGTCAGTCATTTTCTTTCTTAACAGACTTCAAAAATAATACCCTCCTTCTAGGCAGTCAAGTAAAAAATGTTTCCGCATGTCCTTCTGCATACGTTTTTCATAGCAGTTCTACTTGCATGATTTTAAGTCATCCTTTTCTACTTTCTTCGGAAGTACAATGCAAGTGGTGAAGAAAAAAATCATGAGGAAACTGGCATGTCATTGAACATTAAAATAAAGTTCGAAAACATGTGTTAAGTGCTCGAAACGAGCCCCCCCAACTTAAAATCCTTTCACCATAATGGTTCGAAAGATCTAGTGACACGAGAAGACGAAATAGAATGCATTGCAATTGCAGACATATTACTGCACACTTAAGATAACTAATAAGACTTGGGCTAAGGGCAGGAAGCAGAATTAGAGACTTAGGTTGTCTTGGGTTGATGGGTGCCATCACGTGCACCAACTGAGCTGTGAGGCCAGTCAGATTGTGAGTACTTTTACCACTATTCGCCTCGGCATATCTCCTTTCAGGATACGTGGGAATTACTTTGTCCATTGATTGGATAGAACCAAACACAACGTCGGTGGCGGACCAAATAGCGGCTGAAACTGCCAACCAATTCCTCGTAAGTCTTTAGTAGTATAACTGTTATTGTTGGTTCCTTTTCAACCCTTATTTGACATAAATGTGCACACGCAAGACAAATACATTAAAACACACAGAACGGACAGCTGAAGACGTGGAGAAAATGTAGGTACCGCATTATCTGTGTACCTACCTATACCAATACAAACTTTGAATACAAACTTTAAGAATCTGGGTCCCAGCCAGTGCCGTCCCGTGCTAAATAGTTTAAAGATATAATTATCTACTGTAGATAAATATATTCTTCTACTTTGAATTGAATTTGAATTACTCTTGCGTTGCCTACCCTAAAGTATTTTTGTATTTCCAGTTCGGTTGGTTTGCGAACCCGATATTCTCCCAATTTGGTGACTACCCCGCGGTGATGAGGAAGAGAATAGATAAAATGTCTCGTCAGCAAGGGTTCAGACGCTCCCGGCTGCCTTCCTTCACTTCACGGGAGGTGAAGCTGGTCCAGGTAATCCCTTACCCTGAATAATGTACCTTCTACATTAGGTCCAAATCCGATTACCCTTGACGGAGTGGAAATAAACGTAATCTACCTAACTACACACAAATTTTAGTCGTTTTAACTATTCTTCATCATGATCGTTAGGATAGATAGATAAGTACTTTTAAGAATTTGTTTTTTAATTCAGTAGAATTTTATCACCATCAGTCCGTTTGCATCTGCTGCTGAGTACAGGCCTCTTCGAAATAAGGACATCCTTTCCGATCCCTTGTGAGTCTCAGCCATTCATTCGGAAACTTTAACAACGGGCGGTCTCGCTCTATCGAGCTTCCCTTAGCCATCATTGGGTAGCCATTCAGTTGAGTTTGATAAATAATATTGAATATTAAAATGATCTGTGTTTGCTTAACTCTTAATTATCATCAATTATTTATTTTTACCTATCTACTCATGTTATTGATACAGGGTTCGTTCGACTTCATGGGTGTGAACCACTACACGACGCACATGGCAACCGCAGGACGAAGCGCGGGGAAGGAAAAGAAAAAAACAGGGAAGTGGAGAACACACACCTCCTTCAAAGAGGACATGGGGGTCACGCTCACGCAAAGGGATGACTGGCCGAAGACCAACTCTTCGTGGTTGAAGGTATGGAGAACAAGAAATAATTCATTTTTTATAGACATAGACATTTATTTATTTACTACATAAGCACACAAAAACCAGTAAAATACAAGGACACTAACAGAAGAAAGATACAAACAATACATTGATACTGGAGAAGTGCGTCGTGTTTCTGTGTGCTACAGCAGCAAAAGGGCCTTGACTCAGCATAATGCCTAGCTTCTTTATGGAAGCTATGCGCTGGTATTCTGTCAAGACCGTAAGCCAATAGACCTTGTGAGACATTAAATAAATAAATATTTTTGTATATTTTTGTTTATGATAGGTAGAAAAGAAGACTTGATATACAAATTTAAGTATAAAAGGTAGCTTATCACGCACAGCGATATATTCTAGATAACCTTTGAATGGACTTTTTATATCGGGAGATGGGTGTCCTACGTTTTGTTTTCCGATTCCTTCGACTATTAATGATCGTTTTTAATATTGGTTGATTCCAGGTAGTTCCTTGGGGCTTCCGCAATGCGCTGAACTGGATCAAAACCTCGTACAACAATCCTTTGATGATAATCACCGAAAACGGCATGCCCTTAGAGCCAGGGACCCACGACCCTAGGAGAGTGCAGTACATATCGTCGTACCTGAAGTCGCTCCACGCCGCTATGTACAAGGACGGATGTCGAGTGTTCGGGTATACCTACTGGAGTCTGCTGGATAATTTTGAGTGGATGTCGGGATACACGTAAGTTTTTTTATAGCTGGTTGAGAGCTCCGGTGGTCTAGTGGTACATAGCTACCAAGTACAAGTAAGTAGCCTACCAACTAGAATATTTATTTATCAATTCGCTATTTCAGTCAAAAAAAGTATTTTATTTATCGCTATTCTCAGTTTATTTCATTCTTTTCAGAGAGCGTTTCGGCCTGTTTCAAGTGGACTACACATCTCCAAACAGAACACGGACTCCACGCCTCTCGGCCAACTTCTACAGACAAATAGCAACGACTAAGTGCATTCCCGAAGAATGTTTCGACCTTTTGTAGATAAGGTTTAGTAAGATTAGCTTGCAGCTTACTTTTTCGCGCACTAATTATTACTAGCTAGTGCTACTATATTTTATGTGTGTATACAGGGTGTCCCATAAGTCAACGTCCAACCGAAAACGGGTGATAAGCCAAGTCATGACAGTTATCAGAAAAACATAAAAAAAAATATTTGTTACGTAACTTTCGAGTTATGAGTATTTAAAAAAAACAGAAAAAACTTACACCCTGTGATGATCTTTTAAGTCCTGTGATTACAAATATTAACTTTTCATGAAACTTTTTTCTGCAACGTAAGCATGAATAACCCTTCTGTAAATTACAGTTCAAAATTAAGCCATAACTGCCTCAATTTTCAATGAAATCGTGGAGTTTTGGCCAACGTTTCATTTCAGATAATTACATCACACAACTTTAACCGTCTGTACCGCAAAAAAAATGTACTACACTATCATGGCATGTAAATTTAAAAATTGGCGCATTTATCCAGGATTCCAAAATGGCATAATACTTGCTAGAGTATTTCTTAGTTTTGGAAATAAAAAATGTTTTTTCAACTAAACCGGATTTCCAATCAATTTTATTTCAATAGATAAAATGTTTGTACCCTTTAAATGATGGACTTAAAATGCCTACGCTGTGTTTTTAAGTGACTCACAATTAACAGGTACAAGTAAATACCATTTCGACAATGCAAGTAAACAGATAGATCCACCATCTTGTCGAAAGAGTAATAACCATGGGTTTTCAAGTAATTTGATAGTTTTAGGTAAAAGTTTGAAATAAAATTCAATCATAGGATTACTTCAATCGTGGTTTTAATCTAAAGTTTGCCTTCGCCCGTCGCCGGTTTTATTACATGGTTTTTGACGTGATAACGTCTTATAATTCGATGGAGCCAGCTGCTCGTACGAAAAAACATTACTCATGCGGCGTTACCTCGCTCTGAGGCGTTCCATTTAATACTTGAAGTGCAAGTGAGAGCGCGGAACGAGCGACAAAGAGGCACAATCGGCTTCCGCGTTCGGCAGCGTTCGACATCGGTCTCTCTCCTACTTGAGTGAGCGATGCGTCCGCGTGGACAGCTGTATGACGTTGTCACATTCAACTGTCGTCAGTTAACTGACTTTACAGACAGCTGATTTTTTTTAAGGAAATGTAGAGCTTGCATTACTGCTGAAGGCTAACAGTTTGAACGTTTGCTGTAAATCCTTGATGTAGTTAAATTAAAATCACGATGATTGAATTTTATTTCAAACTTTCACCTAAAACTAACAAATTACTTGAACACCCATGGTTATTACTCTTTCGACAAGATGGTGGCTCTATCTGTTTACTTGCATTGTCGAAATGGTATTAACTTGTACCTGTAAATTGTGAGTCACTTAAAAACACAGCGTAGGCATTTTAAGTCCATAATTTAAAGGGTACAAACATTTTATCTCATGAAATAAAATTGATTGGAAATCCGGTTTAGTTAAAAAAACATTTTTTATTTCCAAAACTGAGAAGTACTCTAGCAAGTATTATACCATTTTAGAATCCTGGATAAATGCGCCAATTTTCAAAGTTACATGCCATGATAGTGTAGTACATTTTTTTTGCGGTACAGAAGGTTAAAGTTGGGTGATGTAATTATCTGAAATGAAACGTTGGCCAAAACTCCACGATTTCATTGAAAACTGAGGCAGTTATGGCTTAATTTTGAATTGTAATTTACAGAAGGGTTATTCATGCTTACGTTGCAGAAAAAAGTTTCATGAAAAGTTAATATTTGTAGTCACAGGACTTAAAAAATCATCACAGGGTGTCAGTTTTTCCTGTTTTTTTAAAATACTCATAACTCGAAAGGTACTTAGCAAATTTTTTTTCTATATTTTTCTGATAACTGTCATGACTTGGCGCATCACCCGTTTTCGGCTGGACGTTGACTTATGGGACACCCTGTATATATATATATATATATATATATGTATACACCACTACTTTTTAATTACCAGAAAAAAAAAATAGGGTAATGTAGTAGGGATAGAACATCATGAATGTGCAATCAGAATTTTTAGTTTCGATAAAATGATAAAGTTATTAAATGTTAAAATTTTCAGAAATCCTGCATAAAATTATGGACATATTAGTTACGTAGTACTAGAGAGAAAAAAAATTACGCTGTTCGGTTCCGCTTGGTATTTAGCGTTTATGAATGAAATGATTTTTGCTTGTTGAATCATTTCTCAATATTTGACAAAAAATTGTGGTTATTTAAAAAGATTTTTTTTGTCTCAAAAAAAATTTTTGAAGTGAAAACTTCTTTAGCGGCGTTGGAGCACTTTCTGTAATGGGTATAAAATCTTAAACTCGCGTCAGGGCGTCAGGATCACGTGACCTTATCGAAAAAGCGTAGGACGGATTTTTTGCAGAAATGTACCCTAAGACTACAACGTAGAGTTCATAATAAAAATCGAAAAAAAGCGTAAGACGCTACAGATACGCTAGTAGTTACTATGACACGGTAACGTCACAGAATAGATAATAGTTAGTAGCAAGCATACCAAGGCGTTTTTCGTGACTGTAGTAGGTATAGGTACATACCTATTATAGATTTTATGAACTAGCGGCCGCCCGCGGCAGGTAGTAGTGGTCATTGGTACAAGATTTTATAGATCTACTGTATTTATTTTTCGAGTGGAGCATTGCGGCGAGCGAAGCGAGCCGCCATGCGACCATGGGAACAGCGCGGCGAGCGAAGCGAGCCGTGCTGTGACTCCCCCCAAGCCCCCCAGAACCCCCTCCTCCGAAACCCGGGGGGAGCGTCGCGGCGAGCGAAGCGAGCCGCCACGCGATCACGGGGAACAGCGTGGCGAGTGAAGCGAGCCGTGCTGTTACCCCCCTAAGCCCCCCAGAACCCCCTCTTCCTGAACCCGGGGGGAGCGTCGCGGCGAGCGAAGCGAGCCGCCACGCGACCACGGGGAACAGCGCGGCGAGCGAAGCGAGCCGTGCTGTGACCCCCCTTAGCCCCCCAGAACCCCCTCCTCCTATGTCTGCCGTTTTACTTCATTTAGGACCTACTTGTAGGTCGCGCGACAAGGTCCCTTCTAGCGGTTCCGACCCGTTGAGGATTTGGCTTTACGTAAAATTTAGGGTTCCGTATAGGGTTTTGATTGGGGTTATACTATATTGAGGAATTTGATTAAATGGTCGACTTTTAGGGTTCCTTAGGACTTTGATTGGAGTTTCAACTACACTTAGAAGCTTGATAATGTTAAAATTTTTAGGGTTCCTTAGGACTTTGATTGGGGTTTTACTACATTGAGGAATTTGATTAAGTGGTCAACTTTTAGGGTTCCTTAGGACTGATTGGAGTTTCAACTACACTTAGGAGCTTGATAATGTTAACATTTTTAGGGTTCCTTAGGACTTTGATTGGAATTTCAACTACACTTAGGAGCTTGATAATGCTAAAATTTTTAGGGTTCCTTAGGACTTTGATTGGGGTTTTACTACATTGAGGAACTTGATAAAATAAACAACTTTTAGGGTTCCTTAGGCCTTTAATTGGACTTTCAACTACACTTAGGACCTTGATTATGTAAACAATTTTAGGGTTCCTTAGCACTTTGATTGGAATTTCAACTACACTTAGGAGCTTGATAATGCTAAAATTTTTAGGGTTCCTTAGGACTTTGATTGGGGTTTTACTACATTGAGGAACTTGATAAAATAAACAACTTTTAGGGTTCCTACGTTAATAATCAAGTTTTCACTTCTGCCGGCACTCCCGGAGTGCAACCCGTATTTTTTTTTTTTCGTGGATGTGTTCAGTATCGGCAGCCAATATCGGCATTTTTTTTTTTGGTAATTAAAAAGTAGGGGTGTATATATTATATAAGTTGAATAATACTGTATATGAGTTGACCGAAGAGGAATTGCTTTAATTTCGTCATCTCTTTTCGTTTCCTGTTAGGTGCTATCTTTTGTTTCACGTTTTTAAATGTATTCTCTACCAAATACACATAATTTCTTTTTTCCTTGCAAATAATATACTTGTTTGTTTGTTTGTTTTGGTCTTCGGCAGCTGCGTAAACAAAAACCCTCTATGCCGAAACATATGCTTGAGTTTGCAGCTGCGTATACAAAAACCTTTAGGCCGAAACAATGCTTGAATATGAGTCGAGCCTAAAGCATAGAGTTTTAGACAATTCTCCATTGAAAGGAGTCAAAAACTATGCTTGAGTCTCGAATCAGACTTAAACATTGTTTCTGCATACTGTCCTAATTATTATTGGATATCGTACAATTTTTATTTCATAGTTAATATTTATATGTTTTTTACCAGCAATTTACTCGTAGCTTATAAATGCCACATTGGTAAACACTAAGTATAAGTGGGTTTTATAACTTACAAGAAAATAGCTTGTTTTTGTAGTACAAGTTTTACAAGTAGATCAGTCAGAGCATGTGATCAAAATATCTGAAGTAAACATCAGTAGGCCTACTACAAGCTCTGTTTCGCTCTGTCTCTGGCTCTGGTTTTGAGTCTCTGTGCGTGTTGACAAAATAATTCCTACATCGAAACGTCACACACACAGTATAATACACTGGTGAGCACTCACACAGACTCAAAACCAGAGCCAGAGACAGAGCCAGACAGAACTTATGGTAGGCCTACAGGTGGTTACTTGTCCATTAGCTAGTTGTTTATAAAACAGCAGGCATGCACATCAAATCGATTCAGTTAAGTAGGTTACATATTTAGGATGGAAACAAATATTCGAAATAAAGAAATAGAAATAGACACAGATCATTTATTTTAATACTTCTCCTACTTTTTATTATTAATAAAATTAATGTTTTTGGATATATTTATTTCATTTTTATTTATTTTATATATATAATAAGTATTCACGTCATATTTTTTTATTTTAGAACTCCACACGCACGGAATATGTTTTGATAGGTACGAAAACGCCTTTCGGCCATTGCAAAATTATAAAACGCAAGCCGAATGGAAATATATTATACCTAATGCATGTGTGAGTGACTGACTCAAAATTTTAGGGATAAACACTATCGCGGTTCTTGTTATATTTGCATATTATGTAACATATTTTTTCATCGTTATCCATGAATTGTCATTTTATTTTGTGTTAAAATATCTACACGCAACATCGTGCAATTAAATCAATACAAATATTTTTCTGGTTCTCATTTCGTGTGAAAAATCGCAATCTTGCCATCAGATTTGACAGTTGAGCAAAAAAATTGTTAATACGTTTTCATGCTTTAAAAATTTACTCAATTACTTACGTTTACCTAATGAATGTTTTTGGATGATCTTTTTGCCAGGATAGTTGCTCGTTATTTGCTTAAAGAAATCAGTGATTTTCTATCTTTAAAAAGGGTCAAAATGTGCGAGCGAGAAGTAAATCGACGGTTATCTTCGCCTTATGAAAGTAAGTGAGTTTAATAGAAAGGTAAATAATGAAAGCAACTTGAACTTGCAACGAAAGCTTTATCGCTATTAGGTAACTTGTGGTGCATGAATGACAGATGGTTAAGTATCATTCTTCCTGGAACCACCCCTGGACACTCGACCAAATCTCATAGCAAAGGCGCATTCTAACTACCTATTACACAAATAAAATGTTGTTTTGTACATGCGCATCTATTTGCGCGTGATGCGTCCTTTGCTCAGGATAATTGCAAACCCGCAGGTTGCAGAAGCCCGTATTGGTGGGGTGCCACAGTGTCCGTTCTATGCGTAGTACTATTTTATGTTCTGTGCCGGGACCGGGAGGTTAGAGGGAGGCAACTCCTATGCTAATGTAGAGGTACTATTTATATTTATTGCACACGGGACATCGCCGACAATGGACGTGTGTCATTTACTGTGCATTGCACTCACACTAGCTGGGTAAGTCTCTTTTTGTTTATTCGATAATACAGTGCGCTTTGTTATAATTATCAGTGTTGCTATAGAGAACATACCTACTACATTTTAAAGTAGTTTTATTATATCTCTCCATATTTTTTTTGACACTTATTACAGAAGTGTATTCTAAATGTAACCTTAAAGCACTAAAGTGTATTACAGCAGCAAGGTACCTTTTAACCTCTCCTCTCAAATTCTTATCTTTAACTTAGCGCCTCTATCAACAGCGTCCACTATAGCTGACGGCCGTTCCTCCCTTGTTATCTCTCCTCTAAGTAGTTAGGATGCAGACAACCGGCAACAACTTCTGACTCACTGAGTGTTGTCCGGTCAAATCGTAAACAACCAAGTTTCGGAGAATAGGGAGGTACCTAATATTAAAGCGATTCAGCATAATGTTCAAAACGAGTTTAGCAACACGAACAAATTGTTTTACCTGCTAGTATTTTTGCTGAACTCTCTTCTAATCTTATCTTCAAAAATGACCCCTATACTATGTCAGACGGTTATATCAGTCAGTTGGTAAGCACAGAAAACAGAACTGCAATTTTAAGTTTTGACGGAATTCTGACAGAAAACCCATAGGATTTCAGTCAAAACTCCGTTAAAACTTAAGATTGGGATCGGAATCGCGTTCAAAAGAAGAACGACTGTGTTATATTAACATGCGTTGTCTTTCAGAGTGGGCAGCAGTACGGAAGACGGTTCGCTTTGCTTCCCAAAAGAGTTCGGATTCGGGGTCGCCACGGCATCCTACCAGATTGAGGGGGCTTGGAATGCTGGAGGTATATTTAATATCTTTGAACACTTACCAGGAGCAGCAGATAAAACTGGCACGCTTGGTGCGGATCGGGGGTATGACCAGGTGTAGGTAATAGGTAGATTGAGTAGGTATGTTTCAAACCATGTAGGAACCTGGTTCTTAGGCACATTTACTGAAACATCTTAGCCGTGTTTGGTAGAAATCCTAGCAAATACCATGTTTTGAAGATATTCATCACCAACGAATCAATTCCTCGATGAAAAGTTTTTAATTTTTGTATAAAATGTTCATGAATGTTCCTTATTTCTGCACCAAGGTAAAGGCGAGAGCATCTGGGACCGATACACCCACATGCACCCGGAGCGAGTGTTCGACCACGCCTCAGGAGATGTCGCGGATGACTCCTACCACCACTATGCAGAGGACGTGGCGTTAATGGCAGAGCTGGGAGTTTCTTTCTACCGGTTCTCGGTGTCCTGGCCGAGGATCCTGCCTGATGGGCTGAGCAAGTAATTTACACTTACTTAGTCGTTTGCCAAGAACAAATTACCTATGTCTACTTATTTCAAGTTTCTGTGCCTCCTCCACCCACCGACTTTACATATTCGGTGGCGACGGCCTTCAGTTCGTGGGCGCTATTGAAAACTTTTATTTCCTAGCCATATTGATTCTACGAGCTTTACGGCATACCTACTGTCGATTTGAAACTCTGGGTGTCTGTGTTGATTTTAACTAAATCGAAAGGATCAGAACGTTTATCATGGTGGTTTTTTACATTTCAGTAATGTTAACCCAGATGGCATCAGATACTACACGCAACTGATCGAGGAGTTGACCAAGAAGGGGATCCTGCCAGTGGTCACCATGTACCACTGGGACCTGCCTCAGACTCTGCAGGATCTCGGCGGCTGGACCAATCCTTTGGTCGTCGACTACTTTGTGGACTACGCGAGGGTAAATTCACATGATGAAATCTCCTGAATCCACCAAGTCATTGTAATGACTTAGCGCGTCAGTTCTCACTACATTCATAATTATCACAATATTGGATACATGGACCGCATTTGAGCTCCGCAGTCGTAGCCAATCAAGAAGGGTACTGATGTTCTCAGGTACTTTTTGACAACTTTGGAGACAATGTCACCATGTGGCTGACCTTCAACGAACCGCTGTCCTTCTGCGAGGATGGCTACGGAGGGGATGACGCCCCCGGAGGCAGGTCCAGCGGGTTTGAAGACTACATGTGCGGACACAACGTACTGCTGGCACATGCCAGGGTCTACAGAATGTACGAGATGGAGTACAGGAGGAAACAGAACGGTCAGTAAATTTCATTCATAACAGGCTTTAAAAATCATACCGACCTTCTAAGCTCTTAGGTAAAAATGTTTCTACATCTCCTTCTGCTTGCGTTTTTCAGAGCAATTCTATTTGCCTGATTTTCATGCACCTTTTCTACCTCCTTAGGAAATAGAATCCTAACGGTGAAGAAAAAAATCATGTCGGAGATGAAAGTCGCACGACAAATGACAAATGCCCCACAACTTAAAATCCTTTAACCACAGTGGTTCGAAACGACTTGTGGCAAGAAGAGGGACGAAAAGTAGAGAGACCCGTCGTGGGATATGATGGCGCAGCTGTGCTTAACTACCTTTTTTGTTTAGTGGGCAATACAATAGCGCGTCTGTTGCATTTTGATCCTATCACAACTAGGTTACTATTCCTTTATTTAATTTTTATGATGCCAAATGCTGACAGAAAGAAAGGGATGAGCTGCCTTATAAAAATCGAAACGTTAGTTCACAATTTGGCCA
This sequence comes from Thera obeliscata, assembly GCA_947578465.1. NCBI lineage: Eukaryota > Metazoa > Arthropoda > Insecta > Lepidoptera > Geometridae > Thera > Thera obeliscata. Next base: position 1,336,574 of record OX387916.1, read on the forward strand.
CGACGGCTCTCTTTCTGAACAGACTCTACCTTTATCATTCGCCTCGGAATATTTCTTTTCAGGATACGTGGGAATTACTCTGGACATCGACTGGATAGAACCGAACACAACGTCGGTAGCGGACAAAACAGCGGCTGAAACTGCCATCCAATTCCTCGTAAGTTTTTTGTAGGTTACTTTTCAACCCCCCACCAAAAAGATACGTGTTATTTTGAGGCTTCAGAGTGGTGCACCTATGTCTGTTTGTCCGTCTGTTGTCTCGTAGCTCCAAAACGAAATTCGGATTTGAATGCAGTTTTGTTTTGTTAGAAAGCTGATAGTTCAGACAGGGTTCCTACTTCCTAGCCATGTTTCTTAGAAACCTATGCAGCCTACTAAATACGCATCATGAATATTTATGACCTCGGCTGAGAGATATATTTTTTTAGTATACTTTGTGGGCTTCTTGTACTTTGACTTTTTGCGATGCCTACCCCAAAAGTTTTTTGTATTTTCAGTTCGGTTGGTTCGCGAACCCGATATTCTCCAAACTTGGCGACTACCCCGCGGTGATGAGGAAGCGAATAGATGAAATATCTCGTCAGCAAGGGTTCAGACGCTCCCGGCTGCCTTCCTTCACTTCACAGGAGGTGAAGCTGGTCCAGGTAATTCCTTACCCTGAATAATGTATCTACCACTCCTTACTGGATACCCACTAGCCGGGGAACTAGTGGGTTATGTCAGACTCTTGCTACTGACTACAACCCCTGGGGTGTTCCTCTACATTTGCGCTGGGTGGACGAGATCATGGCTTCGTTTCGTTCCACAACCCCGGCAGCGCTTATTCTTGCGGACCCATCTTAAGGAAGGGTTGCAGCCATTTCCTCGTAATTTGAAGGCACCCTGAACACTATAGGGTACCTTCCCTCTCTAGACCCTCACATTGCAGGTAACAGACTCCCTGATCTGTTACCTGCGGGTCCCTATGGCGGCATCCGTGCCAGATAGGCACGATGCCGCTGGCCGGGCCATTTGCGGCGGATCGGGAGTGAGCTTGGATCCTGCTCACGCTCCCGCTCTGCTGCTTCTTTTAGCAGCATGATCGTTGTGCAGAAAGTCTCCACTGCACTCCAACTGTCTTCACTGACGACTATGGCATTCACCAAGGCTGGCAAAGACAGGTCTTGCCCAATAACCGCAGACAAGGAAGCGCGAGGTTCCGCCCGGGAAGGGCACTCGACGCGCGTGTGCTGTGCCGTGTCTGCGATTCCTCCTCTATATCATCTACTAATCCTAGGTCCAAATCCGTTTACCCTTGACTGAGTGGAAATAAACATAATCTACCTACAAACACAAATTCTAGTATTTTTAACTATTCTTTAGCATGATAGGATACTTTTAGGAATATATTTTTTAATAGAGTAGAATTTTATCACCATCAGTCCGTTTGCTTACTGCTCTAAGGCCACTCTTTGCGGTCCCTTGCGAGTCTCATCCACTCATTCCCAGCAAACAACGGACGGATGGCCTCTAGTTTTTCGAGCATCCCTAGAACATCATTCTGTGGCCATTCTGTAGAGTTTGATAAAGAACAGAATATTAAAACGAATTGTTTTTTTACCTCTTCATTATCATCAATTATTTCATTTTTATGTACCTCATGTTATTGATACAGGGTTCGTTCGACTTCATGGGTGTGAACCATTACACGACGCACATGGCAACCGCAGGACGAGGCGCGGGGACGGGGAAGGGGGGAGAGGGGAAGGGGAGGACACACCCCTCCTTCAACGGAGACATGGGGGTCAAGCTCATGCAGAGAGAGGATTGGCCGAAGACCAACTCTTCATGGTTGAGAGTAAGGAGAACAGGAAACAATTCATTTTTAAATAAGTAAGATAGGTAGATGGATGAATACTTTGTTGTACACAAGAAGTACTCAAGAAGATACACGAATGCAGGTACAACGGCTTTATCGCTAAGAGCAATCTCTTCTAGCCAACCATTGGATGGACCTCTTCAATCGGGGATGTGTGTCCTAATGTTTCGTTTTCCAGGTTCCTCGACTAAAATGATTCTTCTCTTCTTCCGGCCTTGTCCCATCTTTAGGTCGGCTCTCCAAATCGTTCTTCTCCAAAGATGTCTATCCTGGGTCGTCATTGGATCTTAACTTTTGGGACATTATAAAAATCTTTATCATTTCTAATATTGACTGATTCTAGGTAGTTCCTTGGGGCTTCCGCAAAGCGCTGAACTGGATCAAAACCTCGTACCACAATCCTCTGATGCTGATCACCGAAAACGGCGTGTCCTTAGAGCCAGGGACCCACGACCCTAAGAGAGTGCAGTACATATCGTCGTACCTGAAGTCGCTCCACGCCGCTATGTACAAGGACGGATGTCGAGTGTTCGGGTATACCTACTGGAGTCTGCTGGATAACTTTGAGTGGATGCGGGGGTACTCGTAAGTTATTTTATAGATAGATAGATAGATAGATAACTCTTTATTGTTAACCATACAAAAACATAATACAGGATTCATGAAGATTTTTGGCAAAACAATGGGCGACCTTATCACTTTGAGCGATAAGGGTTTTATAGTAGACTAGGGGAATACCGCGCGACTTCGTTCGCGTTAAGGGGTTTCCATACAAACTTCAACCCCCGCTGCAGACCTTTAGGGGTTGAGTTTCGGGAATACTTCTCTTAGTGCACCGCTACCCTACACCAGGAATCTACCCTACAAATTTTATACTCCTAAGACCATTAGTTTAGGCTGCGCGTTGATTGTCAGTCAGTCAGTCAGTAACGTAAGAGTTTTATATATTTAGATTAGATTGAGAGCACCAGTGGTCTAGTGGTAGCTGGTAGCGTCTCCCTGTCGATCCCAAGGTTGTGGATTCAAATCCAGTCGTGCACCAATGAGTTTAACTGCCTAAAAACGTATGTGCCCTATGCTAGTACTCTCAAACAGTGACGGAAAACTATCATGAGGAAACAAGCAAGACATGGAACCTGTAGAATTTGTGTTTGTTTAGTGGGGAAGTTGGATGCAGATGTAAAATAAACTTCACTTGCTGTATATTTCCATTTATTGCCTGCCGGAGGCACACACGTCCGTACACCACAGCGGTTTCGGGGAGAGAGAGAGAGAGCGATAGTGCTCTTGTAGTAAAGACAATAAATCTTATTTCTATGTAGACACAAAAACCTAGTTTAAACACAGACTAAAAATACTTAATGTCTCGGACAGAAGCTAAACAAAAGTTCGAGACATAAAAGTGTATGAAAAATGTCTCTTTAGAGCGCACTTAAAATCCTTTCACCACTGTTTCCAACAAGCTTGTGACGTACCTACAAAAAGAAGTAGGTTGAAATAAATCCTTAACAAAGCGAAGTCTTAGAAATGATGAGTGGAACTCTCGCGAAAAGAATATTTCTATTTATGATCCCTCGCTAGCGTTCAAAATTCTACACACAGAAAAAAATGGGTCAACAAAGTCACAATAAATGCATTGTCAGAAATTTCCTGTCGGAGCAACTAAATACTCTGTTACTTTAGCAGAAAGAGCTTTGTTGAGTTCAGCAACGTTTTTATTGTCCGCTGATTTTCCTTCGTTTAATGTGCACGGAACAATTTAGCTTTGTCCTTACATCAAAGTTAATAAAAAAATTGATTATATAACAATAAAACGTTTTAGGTGTGTCAATGTGAACATTGTTAATAAATCTAACAAAGTAACTATAGTCGTAGCATTTAACTACCATTTGACATGCAATAGATACGTTGCTGTAGTGAAAATGGAACTGGCATGTGGGTCAATGCGAACATTTTTAATAAATCTAACAAAAGACCTATAGTCGAAGCATGTGACTACTCAAACTCATACTCATATTCTTTATTGCAATTATTATGTTACATGGTGAAGTTTTAAAGTTAAAAATTGTGAATACATAACTACATACTACGTTTTGTCATGCAATACGTAAGTCGTTGTGGTGACAATAGAACGTTGCTAGTGTATCAATGTGAACATTGTAAAACAACCTAGCAAAATAACTATAGTCGTAGTATTCAACTACCTTTTGTCATACAATAAATGTGTCGCTGAGGTGACAATGGAACGTTGCAAGTGTGTCAATGTGAACATTGTTAGTAAAGTAAACTAACAAAAAAGCTGCTTACTAAATTTAGAACTAGATGGCGTGACTAAAATTGTAACGATCCTAGAACGCGCTGACGAAAACGCATGGCGTTTCTTTATATAGTAGAAGTGGTTTTATGAAATTGAATTCAACGGATTAATGAATCCGTTGAAGATTTGATATGACTGGAGTTGATTCGATGAATGCATCGGATCAACTTCGGTCTTATCAAATCTTCTTTTTTTACCCCTCACACTTGGGGTCTTTCGTACCTACTAGTTGTACATTTTTAGTCCTACGTTTTCGAAATTAGTTCCGCTGACAAAAGATACATTGTTGTAGTATCAAAACACGCCTTATTGATTAAATAGAAACATTGTTGCAATGACAATTAATTCTTGACAATAGAAACATTGTTGTACCGACAACTTGATCCATGACAATAAAAACATTGACGCACGGACTATACACCATGGTGGGCTCTCCCCTGTTAAAGTTTTATTGTTGGAACCAACAATATTTTTTTCTGAGTGTATATTTACCAACAATAATATTAACTCTCTGGATTCGCTTTTTCATAAAAAAAAAATACTTCATTCTCAGTTTATTTCGTTTTTTTTTCAGAGAGCGTTTCGGCCTGTTTCAAGTGGACTACACATCTCCAAACAAAACGCGGACTCCACGCCTCTCGGCCAACTTCTACAGACAAATAGCGAAGACTAAGTGCATTCCCGAAGAATATTCCGACCTTTTGTATACCGTAGATAAGGTTTAGTTTGCTACGACTTTTTTATAAATAATTATTTAAAAAAAAAACTAAAACGAAATAACAAAGAGAACTATGTGAAATAAAACAAATATAAATGACACAACATTATATTTTCCAAAAATACATTTAAAATTCAGCTTATTTTAGTACAACCTCTTGCACACTAAGGCTGGATCAAAGGAACAAAATGGAAATGAACGGTATCCCAAAATTTGGCTGTTTACTTTTTAACGCAATCATTATTACTGGCCAGTGCCACTATATTGATCAAAGAGGAACTGCTTTAATGTCATCATCTCTTTTCGTTTCCTTTCAGTTGCTATCTTTTGTTTCACTTTTTTAATGTATTCTCTACCAAATACACATAATTTCTTATACACACAAACTGGCATACTTTTTAAAGATAAAAGCCCGTATGCAGGAACAATGCTTGAGTCGGAGTCGAGCCACAAGCACAGGTTTTTTGACAGTTCTCCATTGAAGTGTCAAAAACTCAAGCATTGTTTAACTGTTGGATATCGTAGGTTTTGGAAACATGTTTATTTCATAGTGAATATTTTTGTTTTTTGACAAGCCTTAGTGTGTAAGTGGCATTTGAAAGACACTGTGTAAGGCCACTTATTGATTACAAGTAAATTAATGCGAAAATTCGCAAGTTTAATACATTTTAATCCCGAAGGAAAATATCAATAAATTCATTGATTAAAAACATTTGAATAAATATCGCAAATGTAAATAGTTGTCTTTCTTTAAAACGTTTAAAAATCGATTTGTATAGTAATAGTAGAATTCATTTTAAATAATGAATAAAAAAATAAATCGTGGTAATATTTTACTTATTATACATACTTTATAACAATCTATTTAAATAAACTGTTTATTATATCACTTCTATTGCATCAAATGATTAGGATAAAATTATTTTACAAACAAATATCCGTTTTTGAGCAAAGGCAATGAAAGAGCTCAGAATCTTTCTTCCGAAATGTATAAAGGAGGTCTATGCCTAGCAGTGAACTTCTTCAGGCTGATAATGATGAGCTGCAATGATTTCACTTAATACAGGCCGCATTTAATAATTATTAAATAACAATAATTATTTACAATTGCGTGCACATATTTTATAAACTTAAAACTAAACTATACATTAATGGAAATTTAAAATCTAATTAAAACCGCCAACTATGAAAAAAAACTAGTGAAGTTTTTTTTATCGTTTTTGTTTATAATAATTGAAACCGTCTCAAAAGGATTGTTATTAAAATTAGGCCATGATTTTAATACGTCTAATTACGCCCTGGATTAATTATTACGTCCTTGACGAAAAACAACAATCCCTTACAAATATAAATATCTATCAAAACAGAAAATAACAATAACTAAATATAATGGAATATCAACATTTTTCAGTGATAATTATCATTTTGTGAAGTAATCTTAATCACAGATTTTAAATATAGAATCTTTGAAGATATTTTGGTATAGCTGACGACAAATATCTTGTCCACTGAATGACGACGTGATTTGGGCAGAACGATAACTCCTATACAAAAAATAAAATACAACCAAATTGAGAACCTCCTTTTTTAAAGTCGGTTAAAGGCCTTAGTCACGTGTGTCATCTGTAACTACCATCATGTGTAAAGACCTACTCAAGATTCTGGGTACGCACGATTCTGGGTGTTATATTTCATTCTAAGTATAGATAGTGCGATCCACGAAGGCGCGCCCCACTATTCCTCCTAACCGTTTATAGTATTATGTATAGTATTATGTTATCGGTACACACTAATTACCTATGAGTGCACCCCGCGAGGGGCGAGTCTTCGTAAATTGCACTATCTATACTTACCTATGTATTTACAAAAAACATGTATTTAAGTATTATATCAGTTATCTGGTTCCCATAGTACAAGCTCTGCTTAGTTTGGGGAAGATAGTGTTGTGTGGATTGTCCAAAATATTTATTTATAGTTAATCCACGTACAGTCCACTCCATAGTTGTGTATGGATTGTGTACAATACATATTCTTGAGGTTGTGTGGGAGGTAGTAGCAAGTCCAAATATTTGCATTTGGCACATGTATGCAAACATTTATCTTTAAAAGTTATTTTTAAAATTCTAATATTAACATTTTACCCTGATTAAGCAAGCTATAGTAGTTGCTTGTATTATCCTGAAGTACGAACATTGAGTATGAACATCGGGTATGAACTCAGGACTGCGGCATCTTGCATTGCTTACAGTCCTCCATTCCATCGTTGAACTCTTCGATCTGAAGCGTCATCTCGAAGAAGTTGTATTTCTCGTGCACGAGACGTGTCGCCTGTTCGAGAACCTTCTGTGGACTGACTCCATTGCCTGTAAACGATATATTTCAGTTTTTTACATAAATAGTGATATCAAAATGTATTTTGACGTGACAACGTCTTATATAATTCGATGGAGCCGGCTGCACGCACGAAAAAAAAGACGATTAAAGAAGACAATTCACACAACACTGTCTAGCTTTAGAAGTTTAGACGAAGTACAACTTAACTTGTTCTGACAAGAAGCTGCACTAGCCTTTGATTTTCATCTTACATACTACAATAATAATTATTATTGACGTGACAACGCCTTATAATTCGATGGAGCCAGCTGCACGCACGAAAAAGCATGACTCATGCGGCGTTACCTCGCTCTGAGGCGTTCCATTAAGGCTTGAAGTGCAAGCGAGAGCGCGGAACGAGCGACAAAGAGGCACGCACGGCCTCCGCGTTCGGCAGCGTTCGCATCTGTCTCTCTCCTACTTGAGTGAGCGATGCGTCCGCGTGGAAAGCTGTATGACGTTGTCACGTTCAACTATCGTCAGTAAACCGACTTTACAGACAACCGATTTTTTTTATAAGATATGGATTCTTCAAGTTTCTTCCTAGTATTCTATGAGTTATAAGTGTCTAGCAGCCGCCCACGTGGGATTTTGTTCCCCGTTCATGTTGTTTTTTTGGGATAACATGCTGCCTTCATGTTACTCCAGCTTGCAATCTATATTTGTTCCAAAATTCATCCAAATCGGTCCGGTGGTTAAGGCATGATTTAGCCACACATCATCATCAACATCATCATCAGCCTGAAGAAGTCCACTGCTGGACATAGGCCTCCCCTACACATTTCCAGGAAGAACGATTCTGAGCCCTTTCCATCCATCGACTTCCCGCGATTTAACAATGTCGTCGGTCCATCTGGTAGGTGGGCGCCCTACGCTTCGTTTTCTCGTTAGCCACACACATCAATCCAAACATCGTAATACTACTACCATGCCTATTTCTGCCGTGAAGCAGTATTGCTGTATTTCCGTTTGAAGGGTGTTGGTGCCGGTGAAATTACTGGCACGTGAGACTGAACAACTGACTCAATTCTTAATTCTTTATTGCACACAAAACAAAACGTAGGTAAAGAACAGGAATAGAGGCCATGTACAAAGGCGAGCTTAACCCTGAGTAGAGTTTTCTTACAGCAAACCTTTGAGGCTAGAGAGATGTGACTATACAGGGTGGAATTTTGTAATGCCACCTTCAGGGAAAGTACTCTTAATACTGCAGATAGAAAATTTTACTCAAAGGAAACATTCCTTTATTTTTGAATAGAAAGCAAACTGCATTCAAAGATTTTCGAAAATTCTCTTCTTCCACACCCGGGAATCGAACCGGCTAAAATCTGAAAAAAATATACCCTGTACTTTTATTGCATCGATCGTTAGGGTCAATTATAAGGATGAAATCTCTCTAACAAACATGATAAATTAAATGAAAGGAAAATCAGGATTTTAGTCATTTTTTGTAAATAATTAAAAATAATTTAAGATTTCCTGGTTTTTCTTTGCTTTCTATTCAAAAATAAAGGAATGTTTCCTTTGAGTAAAATTTTCTATCTGCAGTATTAAGAGTACTTTCCCTCAAGGTGGCATTACAAAATTCCACCCTGTATAATTATGCAGGTTTGTGTACATTAAAAACAAAAGTAATAAATAACAACTTAAGCTAATGGACGCAGGGCAGTGCATCGTAGGGCACGTTTCTGACGTTGGTGACCTACAAAGCAATGCTTTGTTATAAGTGATAGGTACCACTTAACACCTATTGGGATATATTATTTTTCTATCTTGTTGAAATAAATAAAAATACTCACGGATAGCCAAGTGCGCCGAGAGCGCCGTCTTGTCGAGCGAGAGTGCCCACATGCGCAGGTTGTGAACCCGCAACACTCCCGGCAACGACAGGAACGTGTTAGCCACCTCCTGACAATACAAACAAATACATTTTTTATTTTATTTAACCAAATACGAGGGAACTTTGTAAAGAACTATCTTAGAACGTTGCTTTGCCCACGCTTCGCTCGGAATTATTTAATTACTGTGCTTTGTTAACCTCTTCAAAAAAAATGTTTTATGTGATAACAACATCGATCGATAACATAGCAATAAGTATCAGGATTTTACTTTTGAACACCAAAAGTAAAATCCTCAAAATCCTGTTGTTTTTTTATTCCAAACGTTGTCTGGAAGCGATCACAGCGATGATAAGGCCACCCATTGTATCTTTATTTGTAATGTTTCTTTAATGATAAGTTTTCTTTTGAGTACAATCAAGTTTAATATATCTAACATCCTAAGGAGATTAGTACTTAACGTATGTGAGACTTTTTTTTGAAATTAGTTTCGTAGGTTCAAGGGTGAACAGTTAGTTTCAGAAATAGTCACAATAACTAGGCCTCCTTAAAGTATCCTCGCAGCTATGGTCTATAAATTGCATAACAATCAACAAAGCCTTTCAAGATTTCAGTGATAATTATACCTGAAAATCAATGCCTCTTGGCGATCCCTCCATCAACACCAGCAGAGTGTCCTTGATGATGTTGAAGGTGGTGATGAGAACCAACACCGAAAACAGGAACGTACAGATCGGATCCACGAGCTTCCAAGTAGGCTGGAAACAAAACAAATCATTTTTTAGGCCTTTGTTTTTCAACATTGTTCTAGCAAGAGTTAACATTTTTCAATAGAATAAAGCAAATTAAATTCTCTTTCTTTAATCTTTCGTTCAAGTTACTGAATAAAAAAAAATGTTGTGCAAACAGAAAGGTATGTTCGTCTTACAGATTTGAGGGCTAAGATTTTTAACATTATTTTGTCGTTAGTTTAACGCAAAATGACTTACTTAGACGATAATGGCCATATGACTTACCTTGTAGTAGATGACAATGACCGTATGACCATTACACCTGTTATATTTAGTTTACTTTGCCATTAGAAAAATAATATTCGTTTTTTGTACCTTACTTTTTATCTACTAAGCTATTAAGTACTACATACTTTGCTCACATAATGTAGATTCGAATTGGTTAATGAATACAATACCTACATCGAATAGCTTATGATAAACAATATTGTAACTGCTAGTCTAAGAATAAATAAATAAACAAGACTTACCTTACAGTAGATGAAAATGGCTTATGACTTACCTTGCAGTAGATGACAATAGCTTATGACTTACCTTGTATTAGATGACAATGGCCGTATGACTTGTAGTAGATGCCAATGGCATATAACTCATCTTGTTTTAGATAACAATGGCCGTATGACTTACCTCGTAGTAGGTGACAATGGCTTATGACTTACCTTGTAGTAAATGACTTTGACTTACCTTGTAGTAAATGACAATAGCGGCGACCAATACGCCGAAGCTCTGCAGGAAGTCTCCGACCACGTGTATGAACGCTGCGCGGACATTGATATTCTCCCTCTGTTCGTGTTGGTGCGACGCTGAGCTCTCGGCGTCTGAGTCACCACTCTTCTAACATAAACAAAGTCGCATTCATTTACTTTAAAAAACAGAAGTATACGATATTTAGACAGCCTTCTTAGAAAATTCTTTTCTGCAGTTTGCTCGGAAATTACTTCATTATTACAAAAAAATAAGTTAATTTTATATCTCTATGTATTTTACTATATTTTCAGTCTTTTCAGTTGAATTTGTTATTTTTTTTTACAATTTGTTATTTACAAAATTCACAAATACAACAGAGGTAAATATACTCAAAACAAAAAGCCTTTTTACGTTTTCTGTTTTTGTTACTGATGCAAGTTTTTATCACTACAAGTATTTGTGACAGTGCTAGTACCTTGTTGTTGAGTACGGGGTTGGCGGGTCCGTGCGAATGTCCGTGGCCGCCACCGCCACCGTGGCTGTGGCCGTGTTGGTGCAAGGTCAACCCCATGCTGGAACCAACAACAACGACAACGCTATTGCAAATACAACCAAGGCAGATAAAAACAACAACAACGCTATTGCAAATACAACCAAGGCAAATAAAAACAACAACAACGCTATTGCAAATACAACCAAGGCAAATAAAAACAACAACAACGCTATTGCAAATACAACCAAGGCAAATAAAAACAACAACAACGCTATTGCAAATACAACCAAGACAAATAAGAAAGGGAAATTCATCAACCACACTTGATGTGCGGACTGGTTTCCGCACGTAGGCGGCTGGCGGGCCCTTTTTGCGTGAGCGTCACACGTTTTGCTCGAACCTTTTTAGGTTATTCGACACGCCGGTTACCTCACGATGTTTTCCTTGACCGTTTCGAGAGTACTTACATAGTCTGCTGAGCTCTGAGTCTGAATTGTTTTCAGCAGTTGGAACAAGCATATGGCCCATTCAGCCCATTCAGTCCACCAATTTGAGGCATATGTTAAGCCTCGCTTTCCAGTCATTTCACCAGTACCCATAAACCGAAACACAGCTACGCTGCTTAACAGTAGAAATAAGCATAGTGGTAGTCCTTCTACGGACGAAACCTACACAAAGAGCTCTACTAACTAGTAAGTCAGGTTAGAACAAGAACAGGGTAGAAAAAAAAGCGCAGCCAAGAGAGCGCTTTACTTATCCATGTCAGCAAATACCACGAGCGAAATTTGACCCAATCAATGTTTAGGTATAGTAAGTAGTAAATAATGTCAGGTATGTTTCCTTTGTCAATCTGCCAAGATTATATTGCGTTGATTGACAAAGGCAGCATTGCATACCACCTGTTCAAGCAGCTGTATGCTAATAACCACAGTGTCGTATGACACGCATGACAGTACCTGGTGTATCGAGTATTGAACTAATAACCATCCTATAAAAAAATAGCCTCGCAAGTCACGCAGGTTGGGAACCTGCCCTACGATTTACTGTTCTGCGTCCATCATCTTGAGGCATCCAGGTGTTAAGCCTCACGTGCCAGTAATTTCACTCGAACTTTACCATCACGTAGGCCATTTGCTTGTTCCATTAGATAATTGTATAAAAATTATGTGCACTATGTCAGTACTCTCAAACGGTAAAGGAAACCGGTATGTCGTAGAGTCCAAAAAGTTTGAGGGGCACTTGAAATCCTTTCACCACATTGTTTTGAAAGAACCAGTAACTCGATAAGAGGAAGTTAGAACATGTAACTCGATAAGAGGAAGTTAGAACACTGTTTAACTGTTTAAGAAGATGTTAAAAAAGTTTTTGATAGAAAAGGAATATTATAGTGTTAAGGAGTATTTGTGTGATATATTTGAGTAATAATATTTTATTAATTATTAATTTTCATTAGTAAGATATTGCGCTGACATTTTATTATATTTGCATACTTGTGACATTTAAATATTTTGCATGCTTTAAGGCAGAACATGGCTGAACTTCTTAATTTGTACCATCCTGTAATTATAACCTGTGTATCTCAAATAAATGATTGTATTGTATTCACTTATAAAAATAAAATTTAAATTTAATTAAATTTGTATTGTTTTAGTTAGGGATTTGGTCTGGTCCGGGGTGTGGAAATAGTACTCACACGAGGTTAACAGCGACGCCCACCGCTGCAGTGATCAGCATAATAGTGGGTTCTATCTTGAAGTCCCGCTCGATGACCCGCTGCACCGCCAGGTAGACCAGGATACCGGTCACCACCCAGATGAGCAGGACCGATGTGAGTGCCCCTATCACCTCCGCGCGGTACCACCCGAACGACATCCTGGGAATATCAAAAACATCGGTTGTCTTTAAAGTCGGTTTACTGACGATAGTTGAACGTAACAACGTCATACAGCTGTCCACGCGGACGCATCGCTCACTCAAGTAGGAGAGAGACAGATGTCGAACGCTGCCGAACGCGGAGGCCGTGCGTGCCTCTTTGTCGCTCGGTCCGCGCTCTCGCTTGTTCAGGCCTTAAATGGAACGCTTCAGAGTGGGGTAACGCCGCATGTCGTCATGTTTTTTCGTGCGTGCAGCCGGCTCCATCGAATTGTAAGACGTTGTCACGTCAAAAAGCAGTGGGTGTATGTGGGGGTTCTTGTTCCGTCTAGTCTCTAAAGTAAACAGGCTTTTGCATCTATTGTAGATGTTTTATATAGCGTCAGGGGCAAGGTTTTTACTCATGCCCCTACTTGCTGAATGATATAGTGCCTGGGACAGGATTTTAGATGGAATATACTTGCCCAGGACCTATACCATCCTGAGAGCATAGTCAACCTAATCCACAGGAAAGACATGGTCAATACGTGCAGAGCTGACTAAGCCGCGGGTTTTCTCACGATGTTTTCTACTAGAGAACCAGTGCTTTCCAGAGATATTGTGTAAATTTGAAATAACCGCTTTAAATTCAAACTTGGTCACAATAAGACCACTTCGGGAGTCAAATAGTTAAAAATAAAACCTCATTTTGAAATATCATTATAATAAACTATGTATCCCTTACTGGCATTTGGGTGTTTGGCGTCGTAGCTCCAAAACGGAACGGATTTGAATACAGTATTTTTCGTTGCAAAGCTAATATCTAGTTCAGATGGTGATTCAGGATATTGTTATATGAAAGGTTATAAGGACTTACCGCCTGGTGGCAGGTCTGCTAGCCACCCACAGAGAGAAGAGCGATATCATAAAACTGGCGAAATCTGTGAGCAAGTGCGCCGCGTCCGTGGCTATCGCTAAACTGCTAGATAAGTATCCACCTAGAATATTTATTTAATTCTTTATTGCACCAAAAATAAGTTACAATAGGAGAGCTTAATGCAAGACAGCATTTTCTACCAGCCAAATTCATTATAGAAAAAATATTCACAAGAAATTATAGAAAACTGACTAGACTTTAACTGGCCTCTCAACTCAGCTGGTCAGCTCTGCCTCTTGTGCCGTAGATCGTCGGTTCGATCCCCCCGCGAACAAATATCTGTGTTACAAATAACTGTTTCCACAGTATTTATTTATTTACAGTTAATCAACATACAGTCCACTCCCTGTCATATTACAGAAACGAGAGGCGTAGTAATTGTGTTAGTAACGGTATCAATGAAGATGTATTAAAAAACAAATAAAATAAACTCACCTACAATTTCTCCTATCATAAATACTACACATAGTATACTGGCGATGATGAGCTTCCTTCGCGCCCGTTTGTCTATCTCCTCATTCCTGGATCTGTGACAATGCCCTGAAATTAAACAAATGCTTTACAGCATAACGTACATAGACATTGGCAAAGAAGCCTATCTGAGGCACAATTTAAATCCTTTCACCACACTGGTTTGAACGAACCAGTTGACACGAGAAAAGATAAAAATTGTTTAAGTAATATAGAGATAGTGATAAAATTATTGCCATTTCTTACCACGGATAATGTCACAGGTGACGTTATCAGGGTGGGGTTAAACTTTAAGCAATGATTAAATTTAAACCGAGTTCACAAGTGTGGCTATGAGTTATAATAATATACAGGTAAAAGCGCAAAATTTTGAATGTTTAAGTTATACCTACACGTTTTGTGTATAGGAAAAAAATAGACATTCAATAGACATTGTTAAGATCGCGGGAAGTCGGTGGATGGCAAGTGCTCATCAGAATCGTTCTTCTGGTAAATGTGCAGGGGAGGCCTATGTCCAGCAGTGGCCTTCTTCAGGCTGATGATGATGACCCCCACAGTTTCACCCCCACGTTTGAGAAATGGGGGCAGACGGTACAAGTTGTGTGCCACCCACCCCCACTTATGTTTGGATCACTTTGCCAGGAGCCTAACGGAGAATTCTCTCACTAGCCTTCGGCTTGCGTTCGCCCTGTCTGCCATGACCTAGGTCTAACCGACAAAACTAACAGACAGACAGTGCCCCTCGAAGCCACAAGGTATGGTATTGTGTTTGTCGTACGGCATTGCCAAGTAATTTCGCGACCGTGTCGGTCACGGTGATCGGCCGTGAAGGCTTGACGTGACGTCACACAAATTATTGTAACAATTTTGTGGTAATAATGGTTTTGTGATAACGCATGCTTCTGTGGATTACATTTAAAATTATGTGTGTATGCACATAATTATACTTTTGAGATTATTGCAATTTTTTCCTTTATGTTTGTGGATATGTGCCAATAATGACATAATCTTCAAATCATCTTTAGTGGGTAGGTACTTGACTAAGAGATTGGAGGGAATATCTAAAGTGCAGCGGAACGTCCATGTATGTACTTAGTCTTAAAAAAAAATATCAGTCATCGGCATTGAGGTCAGAAATGTGCCAAAGACAGCTAAGACAAAAAGGCTGAGTAAAAATCTAAAACCGCTTTAACAAAAGGAAGCGCACAATAATATAATAAGTTTAGAGACTTGAACAACCGACTTCTTTTCTTTCGTTATGCTACACAAACATTAAAAAAAATACAAGCTAATTGAAGACCTTATATTCGGAGTCGGGATGGAATACCCTCAGTCTTTTTTCCAAGAAGGTAGGAGAGAAGGCCAGTTAGTCTTCCACAGTCTAATGATGATAATGATAAGTTTACATGGCCATGTAGATAGTAAGTGCAATGTTGAGAGAACATGCAATGTCAAACAGAGACAGACATACAAACAATGTGCCGTATACACAATACTTATCGCAGGTAAATGTTTAATGTACTTTCATGTAATAACTATATCGGCAACGTTCATAACTATACACATCTGGCTTAGTTTGGGAAGGGCATCCAGCCCTTGACCTTCAAATTAAAGGTTTCTATTTTTAGTCAAAACTTCTTAATTGAATTTTTTGAGGTGGGTAGAAACAAAAAATAATTTTGCGTCACATCACCGTCACGTGACCGACTCTTCGTTAAAGATCGGTAAAATTCGCCAAAAGTCGCGGGGAGGTGTAATATAGGAGAGGAAAACCAAAAAGTGATGGATTGACTGTGTGAAAGATGACATGAGTAAGAAAGGAGTGAAAACCGGTATGACAAAAATTATACAAAGCAACTTTACTTACGCTCAACTTCGCTGATGCTGCCGTTCCGCCTCTCAATCTCCTCGCCTGCCTCGTTGGTCTCGATGACGGCACAGCATCCGGTGGAGGGATTGCCGTGCACGCAGAATATGACGCGGCGGCCGCGCGCTGGACTGTCTGTGCCGTACGATACAGCTCCATCCTTGAACCTGGAGACAAACATAAATTTGAAAACCTGGAGAACGTGACATTCTGAAAAGTTTCGCAAAGGATTCGAACACACAAGTTACTCATAAATAACCGGAATGCGAAGCGAAAGACGCCCTGCCACCTGCAGGACCAACATGCACGTCATTGTAAATATTACGGAAAGCCGGAGATCGTGGGAAGTCGGTAAATGGTGAAGGATTGTTTTTTGAGGGTATGTATGGGTAGCTTCGGACTGGCCATATGGTCGAATGGCATTTGCCACTCAGGCCCCAGCCTGCGCCGGCCCCCCACGGGCTTGTGGTGGCTTGTAGGGCTTGCAGCAACCGTAGGACAGGAGGCCTGCGCAGGTTAGGTCTCAGCTCATTCCATTTACAGCCATACTTATAAACGCAATTTAAATTTAATCATTGCTTAAAGTTAGCCCTGTCACTGTTTGTCATTACCCAGTAGTAAGAGATGGCAATAGTTTAAGCACTGTTTATCTTCTGACATATTTTTATAAGTAAGGCCATAAATGTAAAACTAGATCAGATAGTTCGTTCATACAATTAGAGAGAAATGAAATAGGGGTAGGCTTATGTCCAGCAGTGGACTTGAAGCTGATGATTACTCACTACTACTACTACAACGTTCACATAATTATCGAGTTCTTACATAACCACAGGTTGCAGAACTTGTAGCGCTCTCATCTTCATTAAATTATTCTGTTGCTGTGTTATAAAAACTTCAATTATTTTATCATTGAAACCAGTCATATTATTGTAGCATTACCAATGTTCGTTTACAAACATTTACTTCGAAGAACTGACGTCAGAGAACATTTGCAGCTATATTCAATGCTTGGTAACTTTGTGTTGATTTCAGGCATTCCAGCGACTTCTCACTGTTGTTACTCCTATGATAAAACGAAAGGAAATCGGTATGCTTCACTGTAGGGAACAGATCATAGCCAGTTCCAAGAGAGTCAGATAGCTCTACGAATTATAACCACCAAAAATAACAGCTGCAGACAAACCGTGGACTCGAAAATGTCCAGTGATCACGATCTTCAGTCTTATACCGAGAATAGAGAGATCTAGCTATCAGATTATAAGGCAGGCAGAGTCACAATTGTCTCTAGCTTTTCAAAACAACTAGCCTCCAAAACTATAAAACTTGAAGAATGAAACAGGAGGCAGAAGAAGATTGAATACCCAATAACGAACCCGAAGTAGGTTAGAAGCCTTGAAGGCCCGCGAGCAACTGAACAAGTTAAACTGTTTACAGTTCATGGCTCGGAGAAATGGGAAAATAACCATGTCCGCGTAAACGCCTCGATTTCCACGCCAACTGTAAACATACCAATTACCCTGTTAGGCTGGGCAATTTCATGCAATTTGCTGCTTCTATACATCGCTGAGTGGATATTTCTTCACGTTTGTTCTGGTATATTTTAGACTAGCTTCCGCCGGCAGCTCCACACAAAAAATACCATTAGAATCTATAGTCAAGTCATGTAGCTAGGCTAGACGCAGGGAAGCGGGAACCAACTGGATGAGAAGAGCCGAAGACCGGACTCAGCGTGCCATAGCAGAGACCTATGTCTAGCAGTGGACTGCAATAGGTTGGTGATGATTTTATTTGTTCACGTGGTTTAAATATCACCTTGAATAAAACTGGTTTGATTAATTGATAATCCATAAAGTAAGGTAACAATGGAGTTTCGTTTTGAATGATCCAGTTATGCCACGAGCTCGGTTTGACGTACCAAGTTGATCTAATTGACAAAATAAACCGTTGGACCATGAACCGACCTTCGGCCAAGGCTGACCAGAACATATCGGGCATCTTTATGGTCAAGATCAACCATGATGTTTATTTTAAGACAAATATCTTCCTATTATTATGCAATAAGGCTATTTACATTGTACCGGTTAAGAACATTTTTTTTTCAGCCCGGGTCAAATCTAAACAGTCCAAGGCTAAAACAGTAGAAAACAAGCGTAAATTTCTAGCTTCTTCTTTTAGATATCGGTTTTGTCACGTGAAAACTAATTCATGTCTGTTTTTATTTCTTAGTGATCACTGATCATTGTGATCATTGTGATTTTTTTGTATAGGTAATGTTATTTTTAATAGCATCATGATTTTAATCCCACAGATCTCTTAGCATGAATTGCGCCAAAAAATTACATGAATTTATTAGATTTGACACGATAGCAATGTGGCTCGATTGGTTGTGTGTTGGGTGTGATTCTTTGAGAACTTGTCAAATATATAAGTACACAGAGGCAAGCTAACTCAAATATAACCAACTATGTAGGTATATTGGTAGTAAACAAAATGGTGTTGCTATCAGACGTGATTAGACATATGATAAAATAGGATAACATTACACTACCTTGTAATGGTAATTATGATGATTAGTTTATAGTTACTTAGTGTGAGCTGCTGTTTACTTAGTATGCCGTTTAGCTTCCTTTTACGACTGCACAGTAATCGGGTAATTATCACGATTGAGAAGACAAAGAAAGCAAATTGTTGTTGTAGCTTTATAGCCCGTATTCAGACACAGTGCTTGAGTCAGTCGAGCCTCAAGCACTCTCAAGCATTGATTTTTTGACAGTTCTCCATTGAAATGTCAAAAATCTATGCTTGAGGCTTGTTTCTGCATACAGACAATATGAAAAAAGTTATAATAATCCAATAAAAATGGGATTGGGCAGGGCATGTGGCTCGTATGCCGGACATTCTTTGGGTCAAAATATTAACCGATTGGGTCCCACAAGGTCAGCGTCGTAGAGGAAGACCCCGGAGAAGATGGCGGGACGATCTCGATTGCCATATGAACGACTGGCGCACTGTAGCCTAAGATCGAGAGGTGTGGAGGAAGGGGAGGGAGGCCTTTGCCCTGCAGTGGGACGACCCGGCTAAAAATAAAATAAATAAAATCAAATCCAATAAAATCCCTTCAGGTCATGAGGTAATCGCGTGGTCGCATGGTGCTTCAATCAAGGTCGAAGTAGGTCAATAAACTCTCTTCCGTAATAATGTTTAAACTAGATATGGAGCTACCTAATACAGAAGTACATAGACGCGCCGATATCCGATTAGATACCTAAATGCGAACATAACAAGTGGGCGCAGCGGATTACATAGTGGATAACATGACCATATCCATACAATTACTATTGAATAACATCTTAGCGAAGATCTTGTGGTCGTGTCTTGCAAATCATTGATGGGCAATCGAGCAACTTCTCATCCTAACACAAATACTTCAGTCCCGAATTCACCTGCCAAACGTGTGACTATAGACTATGGAGAGACTCCGCCAAATCTTTACGGGGAATATAATAAGGCCTCGCAGTCCAAAAAACAAGGAGTTTGGTCAATGTGTGCATGTGTATGGTCGACCGAATGGTGGCCGAAGTCGGGCAGAGGAAATCTGAGTCTTCCGAAAGCGCGATGGGTCGACGACATCGTTTGCAGGAAACACCTGGACAGGAGACGCACAGAACAGAGGAGGCTGGCAGAAGATGGAGGTCTATACCCAGCAGTGGGTGATACCGGGCTGAAATGATGATGTCTAGCAGTGGACTTCTTCAGGCTGAAGAGACGGTGATGACATTATCTTTAGAGGCAAACGTTTGTGGTTTTCGAAAGTCAAGATTAGCGATTTCAAAGCATTTATGGAAGTCGCCGAATAAGATTTGTATGTATTTTGCAAGATTTGGTTTTGTGATTATTTCTGATGACCGAATAATCGCTAAAGGAACATGCTAATAGATTTACCCGAAATCACACGCCCAGTATGTCTTCTATTCCGTATAGAATACCTTTGCGGATGTCGTTAGGTAATATGTTTACATAGTCGGGCTGTTGAGTCCCATTCTATGCGAAATCTTCTGTAATGACGTGTTTTGAGAGCTTGTTACGTTTTAAAAATATTTTTCTGGTCTCAACAGCTCCGTTGTAAGTGGCTCCAACTGTCAGATCTAGCTGGTGTAATTTTTTTATACAACCAATGGAATTAGATTGAACAATGGAATTTGTGAATGGAACAAGTATATGGCCTGCCTGATGTTAAGTGGTAACCATCGCCACAAAGCATTTCCTCGTAAGTCACGCACGTCAGGAAATGCCCGATACACTGCCTTGCGTCCATCAACTTGAGGGCTACAGATATTCAGCCTCACGTGCCAGTAATTTCACCACCACCCTTAAAACCGAAACACAGTAATGCTGTTTCACGGCAGAAATAGGCATGGTAGTAGTACTTCCTCTCGAGAGCCTTTCACAAAGAGCACTAGTACTACTATGCATAATGTTGCTTTGCTTTCAAAGTTCTTCATCATCATCATCGGCCTGAATGAGTTCACTGCTGGACATAAGCCTCTTCAATACATTTTTAGGAGGAACGATTCTGAACTCTCCGTTCACCGACTTCCCGCGATTACAAGGATTCAGTATAGGCAAATCTTATCCAGTTTCAAGCAATCAATCGAACTTATAAGAATAGCGGTCTGGTTCTCAAGCGTGCTTATTACATTATCAACTCGCTCCATAATTCAATATTTACACATCTTTAAATTGAATACAAAGATTTGATTACAAATATTACCTACACTACTTACGCCACTACCTAAAATTTAAAGGAGTGTGATAATGATAACTATTTTAGCAGGATTTTAGAAGTCTTATTAAATTGTATACTGGATAAGAAATATGCGTAAATACCTATCGATTCATCGAGCAAGTGATTTCTAAATCAATCTAGCTAGATCAATGATTGATATTTAAGTCTACCGTAGTCTTTCGAACGACACTAAAACTTACAATAGAGGTTTGTCCATTTCGGTCATTTAACACTTTATTCGTCACAAGGATACTGCTAGGATAGAACGAATTCACAGAAACTCTAGTTCATTATAGGTCACAGTACTTCACAACACCACCGCCTAGGCACTAATTTGAATCTAATAGATATCGAGTATGCTTGAGTGTAGGTAGTTAAAGATAAGATACTCCGTGCAAACACTAGCGAGCGATAAGTACGGTAGACGTAAATGTATTTGTGACAGTGATATGTGCATCGAAATCATTTCTGTGAACAGGGATGAACCAACCTTCAGGATAGGACCAAGTCCTTGATTACACGCATCATCATACAAAATCTACAAATCCTACTAATATTATTGTTGGATCTTTGCTCATCTTTAGAGGGTAGATAATTTATGTTTTGTCATCCACTTTTCACAACTACCCTCGTTTTGAATTGTGGGCCGACGCAGCGCGCAACCTTAGCGCGACCGTCTCGTCGGCAGTTGGCTTGAGTGATCAGACAATTTCGGTCACGTCTCATTTTATTGAGAAACTATTCCGTGGGTAGTGAAAGTCTCTCTCTTTTTCAACACTGCCGTGCAGTATCTATTGTGTGAGACGTTCTCGCAGTGCTGTGCCAATATTGGTGGTGCTTTTGGAACGTTCAGTGCCTTTGCTCGCCTCCGCCTTCGAAACCAGGTCCCTTGCTGTCCAAGGCCCGCTTGAAGAAACGAACGTGTGGATGTTTGAGGTAGGTGGCAGACTAGATTATCTACCCATTTATGAGCAAAAAACCAGCGTCCAAATTTTACCTCTACGTTGGTGCATCTATCTTTTTTATTTAATAATGATCCTTCAAAAAACATTTCTTTACCAGCCTTCTACAGTCATACTCAACAATTAGGTATAAAGTTTGTAAGTAAGTATAGATAGTGCAATTCACGAAGACGCGCCCCTCGCGGGGTGCGGGGAGTTTGCTCCGAGCGGCAGTCTATTCATTGTAGTGTGCGTGTGCACTCATAGGTAATTAGTGTGTACCGATAACACTCAAACATTGACGGAAGCTTGCACACATATACTATAAACGGTTAGGAGGAATAGTGGGGCGCGCCTTCGTGGATTGCACTATCTATAGTTTGTAAGTATGGATGGATGGAAGTTTGTTACTCTTTCACTTAGAAACTACTGAATGGATGTTACTGAAACTTTACAATAATATAGCTTATACATCAGAATAACACATAGGCTACAATTTATAAAGATATTGTATGGGAGAACGGATGTACCTAAGTGATATAAAAAATCGCATTATACTCAGGTACATACCTAAATGGTAGGTAGGCAGTTTGTTACAGGTGCTATATCTACACCTGCCTGTGCTATTGTATTCTAATAAATCTATATCTATAAATCTAAATTATTGATTGTATTCTAAATCTAAGTATTGTATGAGTCCTAGGTATTGCATAAGATTAATTTAAAAAAAAACTGGTTCCATAGTAGGCACAAGCTCTTCTTAGTTTCGTGCTAAGTAGATAGTGTTGTGTGGAATGTCCAAAATATATTAAGTATTTGCTATTTATTGATTTATATCTTCCAGCAAAACATTGAATCAATACCTCAAATATACTTACTAGGTACATAACTACAAACATACCTCTTCAGCCAAAGTAAAAAATATACAAATTTTACCAACTTCTCTTATCTTAGTGCAGCGGTACTCAAAGTGTGTTCCGCGGAACCCTAGGGTTCCGCGCTACCCCTGTAGGGGTTCCAGAATAATTTCGAAAAAAAAACAAAATACCTCTCTCTGGTCACTGGTCGAACGTTTTGACTCCGCCCGCCGCGCGTATACTTGTGAGCACGCAGTCCCTTTGATAAAAACTGCCTCTGAATTAGACGCTATAGTTGAGAACAAGCGACTTTCGGCTCTATCTTCAAAAAAATAAAGTCGAGATTGTTTACAACGCATTTTTTTGTATTTCTATTTTTATTTCCGCTTTTTGTTTATCAAAGGCGCCGACTCAAGTATTTTTGAGAATGTTCGAGTTCCGTCAAGTATTTTGCTTGTCAAAAGGGTTCCGTGACCAAAAAAGTTTTAGCCACCACACTAAGATACTTTAGACTCTTCGATAGTTTTCACATTGATACTTTCAAATCAGTGTAGGCAAGCCACTAGCTATCAGTCACAAATATTTGATTGGGCTATCAATGCGGCGGGAAGCAGATAAAGTAGATAAATAATGGGTCGACCAGACTTCCGTTCCATTCATTGTGTCCAGGTTTCTTATACTTTTTTATGAGAAATTATAGAACATGCTGTTGGCCTAACTGATTTTAAGCCACAGTTTGTATCATTTGTATTACTGCAACTAACATAACTTTTGAAACTATCATGGTTTTAAAAAAAAATTATGAACAACGGAATATTTACTCTATCATTGAGACTTGAGAGTCAAAACTCACAAAGTAAATCATGCTAAATATCCTGTTGTTTATAAAAATAGTGCAACTAACATTTTTTTTATACAACTTGCTGATGGAACAAGCAAATGGCCCACCTGATGTTAAATAGTAACCATCGCCTATAACAAAGCATTTCCTCGTAGGTCACGCACCATAAAAAAAAACAACACCAACAAACATGTCCAATAAATAAAATATAACTAAATATTGCGCACATTCCACACAACAAGTTTCACTGGGAGCACTGGGTGGTCTAGTGGTAGCGGCCCCGCCTTCCGATCCGAAGGTCGTGGGTTCAAATCCAGTCGTGTACCAATGAGTTTTTCTGTCGAAAAATGTATGTGGACTATGCCAGTACTCTCAAAAACAGTGAAGGAAAACGTCGTGAGGAAACCGGCGTGTCGTAGAACCTAAAAAAGATCGAACAACACGTGTCAAGGGTCACACAAAATGGGCCCGCCAATGGCCTACTTGCGGAAAAACCTGCCCGCACATCAAGTGCGCATGATAAACTTGCCGAACTTGCCGTGTATTCTATTATTGACTGCAACATTACTTTTTTATATGAATTTTGTCACGTAATTGTACTAACCGGGTCACCTTAATAGTTTGGCCATCTATTGTTACAGTCAATGTCAATAATAAGACTAGTTAAGTTGGTAATTGGCTTTGATATTTCCTAACATTTTTTCTTTTGAGTTCATCATCACATCATTTGTAAATTTTGAAACAAATATCCTTTATAAAGGACTTAACTTTGTTATTTTTTTTTACTACAAAGTAGAGTAGTGAAATTGAGGATATTTGGACTACAGTCTTAAAGATTGCCCTCATACTGCAAGAGTATTTATAGATACACCTATCAATACTTAGCAGCTTGATTACATAGAATTGGCACCTAGAATCATCTAGATTTAAGGTGTTTCAAAGTGATCCTTGTGATACAACTGAATTAATAAACTTTTGATTTGGTTTGAGTGGGAAAAAGTAATAGTAATATAATGAAGGGATCAACTATTTATCTATCCACAGTAGACCATCAGTTTGTCCTTATTAGCAAATTTAAATTCAACAAAGTAAACATAACAATTATACAACAAGGATTTATCTAACAAAATGATAGTAGGTAGGTATTTATGAACGGAATTTTTGTAGGCAGGTATTTTTATCTCTCTGTTTGTTTACTAACAAAGAATGTCAACAGAACAGACTCAACATTAGAACATCATTGGAAATGGCTTTTAATCTTTTTTTAGCATGTGATTATTAAATATTAACATTTACAGGTATCTAATATACCTGAGGGCAATCGAAAACATAAGAGTATGTGGCCAAAATGAAGCGGAAAGGTCACCTAGGTGAGACGTCAAGGAATGTGTTCTAACTTGAAAATTCCAAAAGCAAAGACTTACCCATTAACTGTAGGATGTCCTCCTTGGTCCGTCACTCTGTTCCCGAGTAAGCATCCAGGCGTTTCCAAGTGGTTTGCAATGTGATGAGCTTCAACATCCTCCAAGATAGCAGCACGATCCTCATTCGATTTATTCAACTTATCACTTGACAAACTTTTCGAACGATATCTGGTATTCAAGGGAGCCAATGTTTTATCAGTAAACGCACTCAAACCATTCAGTTTTCCATCATTGGGATGTTTTTCATTATATAAATTGGATGACATTTCGTATACAAAACAAACACACCGCGTAGCGTACGTCAACGCCAGTTGTCAATCACAGCTGAGGCGCACACCGACTGACGTTCCAACTTGCAAGAAGCGACATAAACGTTTTGCCAACAAGTGGAAGGAAGTACTACATAGCTACCTACCAAATAACACGCGGCTTGTTTGAAATAAACGGTGGTTACTTTTGTGAGAGGAACAGAAATTGAGATATTTCATTTAGCCGAACAATGTCCAGCATCCTCGATGAATACAATGGTTTGATAGGTAAAAACGTGGGTATTGTGATTGAACTTTAATCATAAATAGAGCAGCAAACAAAACAATAAAGTAGATGGAAGTATAATTCAATTATTTCTAAGCAAGCGAGGAAGTGAAATCTTTGCATTTCCTCATTAATCTAACTAACCATAACCACAGAATTTTCTATTCTCAGCCCTGCCTGGAAGGCGAGGTATGAATGATGGGATTCCAGGAAAGGGTAGAGCTGGCTATGGTAAGAACCTGACGTCTTGACGTGATTCCGTAGCATTCAAGTTTTTTCCAAAATAAAACCAAAACGGTACGTTTTTAGCACAGGGGCGTATTTAAAGTAATTTTTACTACCTTGGAACTTATTTGTATTGTATTTTATTTAATCTGGTGGTGTAGGTACTTGTCGGTACCTGAGTTGACCTAATTCGGTGTCTATGCGTGCTTGCATAATACTACATACTACACCTATTACAAGTACTTCCCTTGATAGAAAAAAAAAATATTATGAGATGGATAGAGGAATAATGACAGGTAAAAATCAATCATTGCATCGCCTGACAAGAGAATTGAAATGCTGTAACTGCGTGAATCGAGGCTGGACACTTGACCTCAGAGTACGTGATCTGGGTACAACACACGTATTGAATAATAAAGCTCTATGTAGGGAAGTAGGTACCTACTATAACCTATGTTAAAAAAGAACTTGACTGGATCTAAGCTTAGGTATACTTATCCACGTATAGTAACGTATAGTACCAAAGTAATATACATAGTTAGGTACATAATAGGTTACCTAAGTATATTACTTTGGTACCTATACCTACCTATACATATAATTATTATCATACTAACCAAATAAATAATGTGCATGATCGTAGGTTCTTACTTACCCATTTTCCTACTGCTGGGTAGAGATATTTATTTTTTATAAAATTAATTAAAATAAATTACTCACATTTTGTAAGATCACTTGCACCGACTGATTAAGTAACAATAACAATAGATTTAAAATTGACTGCACCCAATTGATATCTCAAGAGTTAAATCAGTAATGCAGTTTTAATAGCACAAATATAGCACTAAAATTTGAAACCAAGGAAATATAGATTCTATTGCCAACGAAAGAAAGTTCTTTCAAATTCCATTTAGCTGCCTAAGAGTTTGTACTATCCACGCCTGTGTAAAATTTGAATCAATGCTATTAGCTATGGCAGCGAAAGAAGTAAGTAGTAGCTACTTACTAAGATTAATAAATTCTTAGTTAATATAAATCGTGTTGAGGTCTGAGGGTGTAGTTGGCTGGCACATCTTCGTATAAACATTTTTTGCTCATCAAGTGTTAAAGGAAAATACTAGGTACATTCGTACGAATAGGTAAAACATTTAATCAAAGCAAAGGACATCTCCATCGATTTAAGTGAATATTTGGTATTACCTACTTCGGTTATCGAGTAGGTCAATCATAATTTGTGTTTTATAGCTAGGTACGTACTAATTCTATACCGTCAAGAAGTTCATATCAATAATGAATATTCTCATCAGCCTTTAATGATGAAGGCTGATGAGAATATTCATTATTGATATGAATATTGATAGCTATAAAACATATACCACTAGCTATATGAACATTTCCGGGAAGAATGATTGCCGCGATTTTTACAATGCAATGTCGTCCGAAGGGGTCTTCCTTCAGGGTATTCAGATCTAGCATCGATATACAAATTTACTTGTTTTATAATCATGCTTAAACTTGGAGGACCTAAGTACGGCCCAGTGACGACCAAGGGCTTAAAAAAACAACTTTTTTTCTTAACAGCCATTCCACCGACCGCCATGGTAATTATGCAAAAAGGTTTTATTGACTTCTCATTGAGGTGAGCAAAAAGGTCGGAACCCTACAAACACGGCTGCCTATCAGCAACAAGGTGAAGACCACAGAGCACCAAACACGCTTTTGCTTGGTGAAGACGATGTTGCATCAATTGCTTCTACCAAGATTAGAATGCCCTCTAAAGTACGGTGTAATAACTGATTTGGTTCTGGCCATCATTTTAAGTGGCTCTTTATGTATACCTAGACAATAGATACCTAGACCACTTTAAGCCACACAGGTAAGTACCATGTCATCATTTAATTAAAATACACATATACCTAACATTACAACCAATAAAGAACTAAAAACTAAACTATGAAAATTTTGAGCATGATTGTACTTTTGATACTTGATTAATCATCATCATCATCAGCCTGATCGTTCGTGGTCGGTCATTAGAGATTCACCAACAACGGTTGTCGGTTCTTCGAGCAACTTAGGTACCTACTTAATAATTCTACGAGCTATGTCGTCGGTGGCCATGGTTCTTCTACAGATTTCCTCATTTCTGATAAAAAAAACTATGAAGTCTACCTAATGAACAATTTCCCCAAACTTTGGCGTAGGCGAACATCGCGAACATCTCGATAAGTATTACTTTTGAATGACGTAGGCACAAGAGCACGCGACACCACTTTCCTACACTATTTTCATAAAAATAATCTCAGCACACTTCGGTACATACTTACCTTGGTAGTTTTCTACTAGAAGATCGCGGGATGTCTATGGATGGAGAAAAGTAGATTTGTTCTTCGAATATCATCTAGCAAAAGATCTTTCAGGCTTTTGATTCAAACTCAATTTGTATTGTACATATATTATGTCCTAAGCTTGTCTAAGATGCATAAACGAAAATCGAAAATGTTCTATACTTTCCCAAACACATAAAACGTAATGCAATGCTAATCTTTGCTAATGGAAAGTGTATTACGAAAATAATTGTCATGCGGCCCAATACGTCGCGTACGACGTAGTGTGGTGACTGGGTGACCCACAAAACTGTTACAATTTACTAATTATGTTGTAGATAAGGCACCTACCTCTATCCAAACAAAACCATTGTTCAAACAACATGTTGTAGAGCCTATCGCATCAAGTGCACGAAAGGAGCCACTTTGAGGTGTTTATAACCAAGTCTTCTGTGGATTCATGAAGACATTGATGATATCAGAATTGGAAAAAAATACTTAGGAGCTTTTTAGAACTCAGACAGAAACCTGGGGACAATAACTACTAGTTATCAACCCATTTGCATCAGCATGAGCAGATCAGCTCATCTATTCGATAAATAATGCAGTTGATGACTTGATGACATCGACTTTTTACCAGATCACAATAGAAAATAGCAACAATACAAAGTACCTAAATAGGTTCTATTTACCGAGCAATTTGTCGACCGTGCGGTGGAGCGTTACATTAGGAAGTTCCTAGTTGATTTGTTTTTGCTACGGAAGCTCGATGGCGGATCATTTTGTTTTCTTCTAATACTTGTGCTAATTGCCGTGAATACAATGACAAATTATTGTGAAAAAGCGCATCACATGGCAGTAATCGGCCTTCCTCTCAGGGCTGACTAGTAGGCAAAAGAACGCTGGTACCTATAGAAAAGTAAGCACGTGATTGAAACTGACTAGGCGCAATCATGCAGAAACATTGCAAACATAATCTTGTAGGCGTTCTAAATGGGATTGGTATGTGTTGCGGCAACGAAGGCAACCTGAAGCATGTCAGGCAACACTTTGCGAGAAACACACTAAGATTTAATAATTATCTACCTAGATGACTTCGCATTTTTCTCAGTTTGCTTATCTAAATTATAAGTCTAAAATATCTGTGCAGGTTTGTTAAAGTCATGTGTCAAGTTACAGGACACTTTACAGATACAGAACACATTACGGATGCATAAAAAAGGTGGTTTTAAGACACATACATGGGTATCTTATTGGAGTTAGTGATATTAACTCTCTCTCAAGTGCCTTAGTAATAACTAATCGCATTGTTGTCAGATTCTACGACACGATTGCTCATAATTTTCATGCAAGAAACTTTTCAGAATGAAGAGTTCAAATCCAAATAAACTAAATGACAGCAGATGGAATTAAGTTTTTTTTATTGTTGCCAGTCGTCCTATTCAAACTATTTACCCTTCCTGCCCTACTCATTAGAAATCTAGTGATACACGAGCACAACGCAATGATAACGAACTTGGCCTGATTTTAAGGTAGACGTAGGTTTGACCCGGATGAAGGTCAGCTTATGCATAGGATATGACAGCCCTATAAAAGGGACGGCATTGATGTGACTTGAATTCTCCTTCGCATCATTTACCATGAAGCTGTTTCCTCAATTTACTTACAGTATTTAGTTATCGGTGATACTCATAGATCAGATGTGGTCGCCAATTATTGGCCTCATGCATAGAGCTAAAAGTAAAATAGCGGTCTATGAACAGACCTTTGGGAATTTATTGATACCTATGAATCAGAAATAAAGAATAACCAAGTAGAAGAACCAAGATAACCGACATTACCTAATGGTGAGAAGTCGGCGGATGGAGAAGACCAAACCCAAAATCGTTATTCCGGGAAATGTGTAAGGGCGGTCTATATTGCAGGAGTGGACTTCGTATAGAAGATGACCTAAGTTTAATGAGAATAGATATTATGTATATTGTA
Source organism: Thera obeliscata (assembly GCA_947578465.1). Taxonomy (NCBI): domain Eukaryota; kingdom Metazoa; phylum Arthropoda; class Insecta; order Lepidoptera; family Geometridae; genus Thera; species Thera obeliscata. The sequence goes on from OX387916.1 coordinate 1,366,696, forward strand.
AACAATGTGTATTCGGACGGACCAAATTCTATGGTAAACTGTAAAAAATACTTTTTTAAATTTTACATAACGCCACGCACCAACTCTGAACTGTATTTTACTACGACAAATAATTCAACTCCTCAATGACTCGAGATCCATAAATCATTTTGACCAGTACGAACGCAAGAGACGTACTGCCATAAATGTTGCAGTGATGTACACCGACCATCTCATACCGCTGAGCAAATTGACATGAGCCCGCCAACTTGAGAATGGACTCTCGTTGAGTATAGTTGGCCACTCGGAAGAACTCAAGTCCTCATAAGTCTGCGCTTGTGGTCGCAGACAGCTCAGTAAGTGAAGATATGCTGTGTGCCCAGCTTCTAAAGCAGCAGCCACGTCACCTTCAGCAAAAACATCTAAAGCTCCCCACTCCACATATTTTGGCGTTTCCTTTGTGCCAGTCAGCCGTCTCAATGCCACATAGTCACCGCATTTAGGAACGAAGACGTCAGCGACTCTCGTCTCTCTGTAGCTAACAGGCGTGGCAGCTTCCTCTCCAAACAGTTTCACCAATTGCTCCAGAACTTTCTCCTTTGAGTCCAGCTCGTCGTTCTCTACTACCATCAGGTAACCGATCAGAGCTGAGTATCGATCTACACTGCCAGTGGTTGACATCTTCGGCCGCTCCATCGCCCAGATGATTGGTCCACGAATACTGAGGATATCTCCACTGTATCCTTGTCTACCCCAGAAATTTTCTTCATACTGGACGAGAAATTTCTTAGCCCGGCCGGGGAGCATACCGCTTATCACGTCCAAATTTTCTTGTGACAGCAACTGATCCTCAACGTGAATTTCGTGAAGTTCGTCAGGTTTCAAAGCCAACGCTAGTAAGTTACAGACGTAAGTAGTACCCCCTGTCATGGTTTTTAAAATAACCCGCTCATTTGGACACGTTTTGATTTCTTTGATAGGTTTCGTGGTGAAGGTTATATCAGCTATGCTCTGTTGTAACCTGTTTGTGAGTCGTTTTCTGCAGTAGCCTAACAGTTTTTCTCGAAATCTCGTGTTGTCTCCATCTAGATGGTTCCTCGCACTGCTAGTTCTATAGCATTGGTGGAGATAGAAAAGCACAGATACAGTGTCTGCAGAAGCTCCACATACAAGCCTGACCGTCATGCGCATAATTTCTCTTGATGTCGTGAAGAGTAGTGCGTGACAAATGTGTTTCTCCATAGTGGTTCTGTCGTAGAACATCAGCTTGCTTCGGTCCGCCTCCGTGTTCACATTGTTCGTTTGAAAGAGGTTCTTCATACTTTGATCGAGTAACGTTTGGTACTGGTTCAACTCGAACTTTTCTACAAAGCTGAGATAGTTGAAATCATGGAAGTCTGTTGCACATTCAACGGTGGTGCCGTTCGTATATTGGAAGAGTTTGTTGAGAGGCTGAGGCTGTTTCACCTTTCCAGGGGCTATAATAGCGTCTGGGAGAGGAAGGTTAAAGTCTTTAGCAAACATGGCAAGATAGTACCTGGCGACATTGTCTCGAAGCTGTCGAGCTGTTCTATCGCTGTCGGCTTCTTCACCTGAGTCTTCATCGTCTGATAGCTCCTGAAAAGTCACATTGCACTTTGATTGGGACATGACTGGGGCAGCTAGGTCGAGGACAACAATGTCCATGGTATTCCCGAACCGCTTCTTTAGTTTATGAGCAGTGACAATACCAGGAAGGCTACATCCTAGGATGATCACGTCGGCTTTTACTCGGTTCTTGTGGTGCTCCCGATACGCTGAAGAGTCAAATGTTTTAACCATGGATGAGCTGGGAGATGTGGAATGGAATACAACAGCAAGATGGGAATAGTTTTAGCAAAAGGTGATAATTTATCAACAGGTTAGCTCAAAATGACATTTTATCGATGCCTACAAAACTGTACAAATCCTACAAAATAGTACCAAATAATAGATGTATGACAGATAAATCCACAGAATGACGTAGCCGTCATGATGTGTCAGACAGACTAGAGTCTATTCCGTAGACTACGCATGCATTAGGTACCTCTTTTAACATCCCCTCATTTCATAATATCTGATAGTACTTTATAGCGTCTCGATAAAAGTTTCATAACGCTGCCACTTTCATGTCAAGAAATAGAGATGACAACCGACACTGCTTAGCGGCCTGATAAGCTAAATGACTGCTATAGGATGAATGATTATAATCATGTCTTTTTTGATTGTCCTTTGTAGTATTTTACTAGGCTCAAAGGTTTACAATAAAATAAGAAAGGCATGGTAAACGTGTCCCTAAATGTCTTGGCGTCCAAAATAACTGAAGAGGTAGGGAGGGTAGTAAGTGTGACATTATTTGCCACACGTCGAAAAAAATGTAGGTGCCTGAGTAAGTAGTTTGCTACGTCATAGAGCATTGTCTCGCCGCCCGTATGCCCCTGACTTTACTGCGGAGGTCATTCGCACTGTGACGTAACTAGACCACTAGATCGAGATCGCTCGAGTTTGTCGCTAGTGACGTCAAACTAGTCACAATGCTACTATGCTCTATGGTCAGTTGGTTCAAAAATCCTTGGGTCAGACCCTTTTTTATCCAGCCGGATGAAGTCCACTCCTGAACTTCTAGTGTTCCCTATAGTGTATCTCCAGAAAAAACAATTGTAGCCATATGTCATAGAACGTTATAATAATACCCTCTGTGCACCGATTTACTGTAATCTTGACAATATCGTTGGTTTGTCGGGTCATGGGGCATCACACGCTTGAGTCCCGGTCTTCTCTTTAAAAGACAGGGTAGAGAAGGCCACATTGATACAGCATGTCGTAGGTAATTTAGAAGTTGAAAACATGTTTTTCTGAAAAGCATAAAAGCTAAGCCCAAAAATAAAAATAAATCCGTCTCTTCAAACTCGCCTTAGACAAAAACGGAAATATTTACTCTGAAGCGCGCTGATAGCGAGTCAAAATGCACTCATACACAGCTAGTGAGTGCACGCTGCACTCACTAGCTGTGTATGCCAAGTGAATTTAAATTAAAATCGAAACAGTCCTTGTGGTGCCACTGATAACAAGCGTTATCGCGTCTTTGTAGAATACTGTATATCTTTCTTGCCGTAATGATACATTTAAGTTGAACTCTGTACTTAATAATTTTAAGTTGACGCAAAATGAACAACTTCTATTCTATTCTATTCTAATAAATACACGTCGTGCGACATTTCAGCTGACTAAGAATGTTTTTTTTTTTCAATAAAATTTATCAAAATAATTAATTAAAATCTCTGTGACACTGAGTGTGAGGCAGAAAAATCAAGTGAAGTTCTACTATGTAGGTAGTTAATTATTAGAGGCATTTAGTTAGATTATTACATAAAACCTGCATGTGCTCGTTTTCACTGAGTTCGACACTCCATTACGCCATTTGTTGGTCTGACTGTTAACATTTGCGATATCAAATAATTAAAATACTTTGGACAATCCAAACTACCTAGGTCCAAAAGGGCAGAGCTTATACATAATGGGAACCATATAGTTGATTTTTAAACACACACTGCAATATCACACCCATACAGAGAACAAACATCTGCGTTCACCACACAAATGTTCACGGTGAGGATAGAACCCACAACCTACGGCCCAGAAAACAGAGCTGACCCACTTTGAGTTGAGAGGCCAGTCATCAAAATGAGAGGCAAGTCAAAAGCAGCAGTGGTTTTCGCATGACGTTCCATTGTAATCTCGGAAATCTTGTGCAAATAAAACGTCATTTTAACACTTGCCACACCCACTTCTGTGAGGCCAGCCAATATCTACATACCCTTCATTACCTTACCTACTTCACTAGCTACTTATATTACATACCAAGTATCTTGGGTTAGCAGAACATCCATGAGGAAGTCCTATCACGAGAAGAAAGATGATGTACGGAATGCAAAATAATCTGCGCAAATCCCCTACATCTCGGTTACATAACTAATCGAGACATAGTTAAAAACAAGATAGCAATGAGTTGAATGTTTGACGCGTGATCAGCCAGGTCACACGTCACAGCAGGCGTGCGCCTCGCCTTAATGAACACCCAGGCTGGGATAGAGACGGGGCGCTTGTGCAAAACGTGCGTCCGCGCACGTACGCCATTGAGTGGACGTTTTCATTGCCACACGATCTAAAGTCGCACCGGTATCCCAAGTCCCAGTGTGGTTCAGTAACCAGTGTTACATAATGCTGTTTACATTTTCTGTTTTTAAATGGCTTTTGAATGGAGATGCCTTAAGAGCCCCTATCGGTCATGATGAGGAATCCGCGTCTGCACACAAAATTTGTGTGCAGACGCGGATTCCTCATCATGACCGATAGGGGCTATATGGCAATACGGAAAACCAAAAACGAAACAAAAACTCAGACTTAGTGATTTTAATAGGTACCCTTCATAATTCCCGGACGAGAGCTCTTCAGATTTCTGGTCTTCAAAATTATGAAAAATTAAAGTCTTATTGATCCGTATTGAGTACCAGACAGACTATTATTTTCTACTTTTATTTCTCTGTCTTTGGTGTGCCAATAAAAGACACCAAGTTACTTTCTACTTTTTTTTCTCTGTCTTTGGTGTGCCAATAAAAGACACCAAGTTACCAACTATGTTTTACCCTGCTTAACCTGCTACCGATGACGTAGACGTGACGTAGCCTACTACGTGATGTAGCAATCGTTACAACTGCTACAACGCGCCGCCCGTAACCAAACAGCTACGCGACACGACATATCGTATCGGAGAACAATGCAACCGCGAATTCAACTCGTTTGAATGGCAACGAGCTCGGTCCCATTCTACAGGGACCATTAGTGCGAATTTGCCAATTATACTGTTGCTACCTATCTAAACATATGCTCAAAGGTATCATTTTTGTAATCCCATCCGCAATGTAAAAGACATCAACGCGCTTCTTCACTAATTGCATGGAAATTGAATGCAATAATTTAATTCATGAATCTGTATGAAATTAATTCGGATTGGATTAGTTTCGTATCTGGAATTTGTAATGTTACTATTGCCTACCTAGGACGTGCCTAGATACTATTGCTAGATCAGAGTTAATTATTATTGTAGGTATTTCTGTATTATTTTATGATAATAGCTCATCATCATTAACCTGAGTTTAACTACTGGGTATAGGTAAAAGATTAATTGACTTGGAGATCTACTTTTCGTATACCCAACAACTGACTTACCTACTCGTATCGATTAAAATCGACGGTAATAAAAAATAGTCGGTATTTCAACTTCTCGCTGTACCCAATTGAAAAATGACATGAGGAATGCACGCAACAGTTTTCAAGTCTAAACTTACTTCATCATCATCATCCTGATGAGGTATACTGCTAGATAAAGACCTCTCTCATATACCTCCAGAAAAAAAAGTTCCAGACATCAAATTTCCGCGAACTTTAAACATAATCATTGGTCCATCGAGTAGGTGGTGAATTCGAGTTCTATATTATGATCGGCTTAGTAATATAAAATAGCTGATTTGTGTGATTTCCAATCAGAAGCTGATTGCCTAACGACTCGTACAAGGCTCGAGAACTCGTCATATTTAGATGCTAAAAGCCTACTATTAAAGGACATAAATTATCTGCTAAGATTATTTTAATAAAACTAGTTATTAGATGAAGTTTCCAGCTGGGTTCGCGTTTCAAGACTTTCATATCGAAGTTTGACATGGCAACACAGAATGTATCGGTAAATTGCCAGTGTTACTAACACAGTACTCTGGTTCCAATTCTTTAATTAAGTTTTTTTTTAAGTTTTTATGTTTCTGTAGAATATGCTGTGGCGTTCTCTAACTGGAGCGACGCATTTTAGTTTTTATTTGTTATTCTCGTATTCCCTTTGTTGGATGTCCTATTAATAAATAAATAAAAAACGATGAGACAAGCTAAGATCATTAGCCCAAGCAATTTTTATAAATGAAAACCTTTGTTCTTTTGTAAGTACAAATAGTTGATGAAACCCACCTGATGTTATATGGTAACCATCGCCTATAAAAAAACATTGCCCCACAGGTTGGTAGTAGTAGCTCTGCCTAACTAACTACGACTAACCAAGCCGTAGTTTGTTGCTTGTTCATCTAGGTTTGGTCGCGTGGACTCACCTAACTTTAAGACGTTTCAAAGCAATCGTTCGATGAATTGTATCAGTTTTTTTGCTCATGGATGACCTAGATATTTCTACAAAGCCCAGGAATAAACATGTTTTTATTACAATAGATGATTCCGATGTTTGTCACCGATTGAGTAAACAAGATTATGTTATCTCAGTATATCTCAGTTTCATGTGTCACTGAAATGACGGAAGCCATGGTGATGAAATAGCAGACACTATATAACTATGGTGATGGCATACCATCACCATGTTTTCTGCTTTTAAACCGACTTCAAATAAAAAAGGGGGAAATTCACAATTCGGTTGCATTTTTTAATGTTTGTTATCGCATAACTTCATCATTTCCATTTGAAATAAAATGTTTCAAATAAATTTATTGACACAAAGAAACTTACAATTAAACAAATATTTACAAAATACATAAGAAACAGTTAAGCTATCTGCAGACCGTTAACGATCTAGAGATAGCTCAACTTGGGGACGATTCCATCAGGTACTGATTTGGATCAAATGTTTTTATCTGAAAAGTAATTCATACTTTCAGATTCAGAACTACTCCCATCCCAACTGAGCTATGAGGTCGGTCAATGAACAGGGGCTCAATTCTAGACCAGTGACTTTTTTGTCACGATAGATATCATGATATATATCACAAGGACTGTCAAATTCACTAAAGAAACTGACAGTTCTTGTGATATACATATATCTACCGTGACAAAAAAGTCACTGGTCCAGAATTGAGCCCCTGCATCCAACATCACTAACCCTTCAAAACACAGCAACGTGAGCACCGGTAATGACAGAAAAAGTATAATGGTGTTACTTTCCCGATGATCTCTACCACAAAAAGCTCTACTAACTTAGTACTAGGGCATCTTCAAAAAGGGCGTTTTAAAATATTTAGAAGGTCAGCAACGCGCGAGTGATTCCTCTGGTGTTGCCAGCGTCCATAGTTTACGGTAACCGCTTTCCATCAGTTGGGCCGTATGCTTGTTTGCTAACTTAGTTGTATAAAAACAAACTACTATAATATTAAACTAACGACGGTCGCTTGGTATAGGTTTTTCAATTTCCTATTATGCTACCTATTATTATTTATGATTTCCAGGATTTGCTATGCAATAGAATTTACAGTAACGAATACAAATATTTATTTGAATTTCAATAAGCCTATGTTTTAACCATGATTTACACCCACGGAACATAACCGAAACCTTTCATATTCATAGATTCACCTGATTTATATCTCTGATAATATAAAACTTACCTATTACTACTACTATTACTATTACTACTAGCCTGTAGTGTCCCACTGTTGGGCAAAGGCCTCCCCCCATTTACGCCAGTCACTACGATCTTCTGCTTTAAGTTGCCAGTCCCGCTTAAAAGCGTCCAGCTCGTCCCTCCATCTCATGCGAGGCCTGCCACGACGTCGCCGTCGCCTCACTGTGTCAGGGCACCACTCGGTAGTGGTTTTGGCCCACAGGTCATCCGGCATGCGGCAGACGTGGCCGGCCCAGTCCCATTTTAGTTTAGCGGCTTTATCGCCCACGTCTGTAATTTTGTTTTGGAGCGCAGGATAGTGTTTCGGACGCGATCTGTCCGTTTAATTCCTAAGATGCTGCGCTCCATTGCCCGTTGGCAAACCCTGAGTTTGAATTTCTGAATATTTGTCAAGAACCAAGTCTGCGAGCCATATGTAAGAACGGGAAGGATGCACATGTCCATGAGTTTGCGTTTGAGATCAGATTTTAATGATTGGTAATGCTGATTCGCTGTTTCATGTTTAAAGATAAATAATAAATAAATATTGTGGACAATCTACACCCAAACTAAACAAACATAAAAATCTATCTATCTATCTAGCCCCAAACTAAACAAACATAAAAATGGCGGCTACAAGTTAGAAAAATACAGAAAAGTTCTTTTAATTTATTTACCCCATCTTTAAATAAGTAACCAACCCCCACAAACATTATGTAAGCTATCGTACTACTTTGCAAATAACAAGACAGTTATAAAAATAACAATTGATAGTAAGGAAATACAAAGTCAACAATGATAAGAGCAAACAATAAGGTGCACCTACCTTCGTAATTTACCTACGCGCAAAGTGCGCAAAGTGTTTGTATTTGGAGACCGATCAATAGAATCAGATAACCTAAAAATAACATTTCGACACCTTACTTACAGGGACCTTATTCTCGGCTCATCTCGGATCATTTTGCTATTTTATTTTATTGCTTGTTTTCGAAGAGAGAATGGATGATTTCCTTGAGTAATTCATCGACGACCTCATCGTAGAAGCCTCGACAGCTACAATATACGGAAAACGTAGAAAAAGTGCGGGGTTGTGCAATGCCAATGTGTATTTAAGGGACATTGAAAATCTCGGTCGGCCCGAGAATTAGGCCCCAGGTAACAGTTATTATTTGAATCATTGGCCTTACTTGTATAAACATGTCAAAAGATAAAACGTGCAGAAACTATTGCCATCTCATCCCACTGGATGAAACACAAACAGTGATAGGGCTAATTTTAAGCAATGATGTAATTTTATATTTCGTGTAATGTTTTAAAATAGTTCCAATCAAATGTCCCTACATAGTTGCTTAAAAATGTGGCGAACTGAGAATTAAATAAACAGATGTTTGAAAATCGATATTATTAATTTTACATTTCATTTCACCAAAAAAAACTAAGCGATTTCATATTTTTATGAGTACTGAAAATAAAACAAAGTCTTCCTTCCGTGTAGAGTACTTTTGTATGTACAGTCGCGGTATGAAAATGTTCGTCACCTTAGAGTCGGTTTTCGCTTGCACCAGTGCCTTGATCATGAACACATTTTGACATAATTCGTGACGTTAACTTATCGGTGTATTCTATCTATTCAGTTTCAAAAGGTAGTATGTGATCGTGATACGTTGAACAAACCGAGTTGAAATTTGACAAACGTTTTCATTCCGCCACTATACCTAATCAATGAGGACTGGTTAATTAAAACCTTATTAGAATTTATTTATGATGATTTCCTCAATTCTGTGAAACCTGCTAGGGACATACTCCTTTAGCAAGAACTCCAATAAGATAATCTTGCATACGTGATTCGAGAACACTATGTATACCTCCATTAGCGGCAGTATAACTACATTAAGACCGGCACGATCAAATGACATACAACCGAAGGGTTCAAGCGGGAAGACACCTATTTGCAAATCAGCAATAAGCACAACAAGAGCCTAAGCACAATCAAAGCTCGTTGCAAAATAACTTTATTGCGAACGAGATAGAGCGCGTTCTTGCTTATCAGGTAATGGCGACTAGTGGTGGGGTAAATATTGCGACTATTTGCAATGAGTGCATCAACCCAGCACGTAGGCAAGGCGCACCCAGCGGTAATTCAGTCCATGGAATTGTACTGAACCTTTTTTGATAATATTTCTGAGAAGTATGTCGTAAACAGGAATCTAGAAAACTTATTTGAACGCCCGCTACAAAAAAGCGCCCGCTACGTAAAAATGAAGAGTTGTGGAAATCCGTGATCTCTGCCTACCCCCATGGAAAAGAGGTGTACTTTGATTGATAACTAATACTTACGTGCCACTGATGATTTGAATATTGTATTCATCGTAATATTCCTCCAGATCACGAGCACATACAGAATCACAATCATTTTCAAATTTGTGAATTCAAGGTTCATTTTGAACTGGTTTGGAGGTCTGTAGGCTCTTTGCGATTACTCATCGATCTTTATAATAACGGTCTTTAAATAACGATTTTAAAACTTTATTTCTGTGCTACCTACAAATTACATACATAGGTACTAAAATACTGTTATTTCATTACTAAAACAATTTTGACTTAAAGTGGGCACCACTCAGCTTTGCAGCAGCTGCTAGGTAGGTATAATTTATTTACAGGAGAAAACTGTGAACACCTACCTCTAAGCAAGCGTACTTAACCAATTTGTGGTTCAAGAACTTTTACTCCCTAGATTCTGTCAGTCACGAGCTAAGTTTGCCTACCCATTGCCCACACTGAGGTATTCAGAAACAATGCTTGAGTCTGATTCGAGCCTCAAGTTTGGCACTTTTCAATGGAGAGCTATCAAAAAATCTATGCTTGAGTCTGCGTCCAGATTTTCTGACACACCTTAGCCTTACCATTTGCCTAGGTGCTGGTGTATCTCCAAAGCGTTGTGACTATCAGCTTGTGTAAGAGATTTGAAATATTTTTTCCAAACTCACAGCGTAAGTTCTTACTTCCTAATTTGGTATTGCTCCTTCCAGTCTAATAAGCGCGAACCTGTTTTTATACCTCTCGAGTCTAAAGGACAATACACGGTCCTTTTTCGGTCAGTTTCGAGCGTGATTGGCATGGCATGGAATTGGGGGGCATGGACGAATGCACATTTGTAACTTAAGCGTATAGCACTGAAACTCATGTTACACTGCTCTACAACCAGGTAACACCCCGTAGTTGAGTTGACCGTCCCGCGTAATGTATTTAAAATAGCTACGATACGATTGCGCGGTCTATACCTGTCAAAAAAGTCGAATCGAATGCATTGAATATTGAAAAATATTACTTAATTTTTTCAGCCTATCTTGCCCCACTGCAGGGCAAAGGCCTCCCTACCTTTTTTCCAGCTTTCTCGATCTATTGCTAGATTGGAAGTTGGAACTGTCTGATAGATATAACCTAGATCGAAGCTAACCTAGATAGAACCTAGCTCGTCGTGCCATCTTCGTGGCCTTTCGCGTGGACGTCTTGCATTGGCCACCCAACCAGTAGTGGTTTTAGCTCAAAGATCGTCAAACATGCGGCAGACGTGGCCAGCCCTACCAGCCCGTGGTCAGGCCATTTGAGCTGTGATGATTTCTTGCTAACGTCATAAACTTTGGTCTGGTGGAGTTTCTGACTTTGTCAAATAATTGAACTCCTATTAACAGTCTAAGTACAAAAAGTTAACAGGCCTTTGCGTCTATTCTAGATGATTTATATAGTCTCAGGGGCAACTATAGTGATTACACAAGCCCTACTTGCGGGACGCTCTAATGCCTGGGACAGGATTTTACATCAGACTTGTCTAGCATAAATACCACCCTGACAGCTTGGTCGGCCTAATTCACAGGAAAGACATTTTTTTTTTTTTTTTTTTTTTTTTTCAATTTCAATTTCAATTTATTTATTCCAGAACCACTTTGAAACTTAACTAAAACTTAAAAATACTTAATCTAATAACTAGTTATTTACTAATTACACTAGCTAACATTTTAGATTTTATAAGTGAATGTTTAATACATGGTCAATACGTGCAGAGCTGACTAAGACATAGGCTTCCTCACAGTGTTTCCTTCACCGTTTGAGACCACTAACATTGTGTGCATAAATTTTTCGAACAGAAAAATCCATAGGTGCACGACTGGTAGGATTAGAAGGCGGGACTACCACTAGGCGACCAGAGCTCATGAATAAGTAATAACAATAAGATACTAATAGCATCATGGGACGATCTCATAATGGATCTCCTACACAAATAACTATCAAGTTCAAATAATTAATTAATTACGAAGTAATCGATATACTCATGAAAAAAAAGCATAAAAACCGTCAACCATCGTCATCGCATGACAAAAAGTTTATTAACATCAGGCACGTGAGACCGTCACATGACGGACGCTATACTTACTGCTGTTAATCTGTCGTACAATATTGAATCGCAGGAACTGAGGTGTTTCTTACGTTTCCAAATAGATTGCATACCTATTACGACCACTGTATGGAGTTTTTTGGTCAATGATTTCTTCGCTTTGATCTAATCGGAAAAAAGTAATTAAAAAAAACTTGTCCTAAAATATGTTCCCAGGTAGCTGATATAATACTTAAATACAGTGTTTTGTAAACTACATACTAAGAATACAATATAACACCCAGCCAGAGAAATAAGCAGAACTTGTACGGGAACCAGATAACTGATATTACTTACATGCTGCATTTTTTTTTGTAAATAATTAGTAATAGCGGTTTTTAGTAAAAGGACATCACTAGTCGGACCGAGCAAGGAGACACACCTCTAGTCGTGGGGATAGAAAATGACGTCGTAATACGTAAAGGATGGGTTTTTTTCTGTAATAAGGAGTGATAACGAGTTCTAGCTGATTATAATGGATAGTTTTCGCTTTAACAATAGTTAGTAGACAGAGAATAAATATCTGTGCTCACTACACAAATATTTGTTCTCGGTGGGGATCGAACCCACGACCTACAGCGCAGAAGGCAGAGCTACCACCAACTGTGCTGAGAGACCATTCAACATTGTCTCTCACAATCTACTATTGTTCGAGCTAAATTAAGATCAAGGTACCATTCCTTTCTAGATTAGTATTTAGGTCACCTGCAATAAATTCGTAAGAGATATTTACATTCGATAATACAACTACCGGACTTTTAGACATTTAATATTAAATCACAAAGATTGCCTAATAAATAAATAAATAAACTAAACACTATCTAGCCTCAAATTAAGCAGAGCTTGTACTAGGGGACCAGATAGCTGATGTTATAATTATATTATTATTATTGTTTGTTATTATTATTAGTTTTTTAGAAATACATTTTAGAATACAATTTAAAGCAAAGAAAAAATTCCCGGGGTTCACCACACAAATATATGTTCTCGCAAACCTTTGAAGAATGCTCGAATTCGAATTACTAACCATATTCGAATTACTATTATTACCAAGGCATATTTCAAAAATACGAGCCTATTTAGTCATAATTATAAGCAGTAGGCATCCTCAAAATCGTTGTGGGTATAATATTTAGTTAGTAGTTTAGTATTTAGGAGACGACTGACAAAAACTTCAACAATACCTATCACACTAGCGAATCTATTATTGTTTTTTTATGCGAGTTGACACCTACTCAATAGGCTCATAGACATCTGACGTCAATACAGAGTAAACACTCGTACCGTTCTAGACAGTAATGTAGGTCAGATTGATTTAGCTAGAAGCTTCCTAGAAGTTCGTAGATGCCGCTACGTCACATAGGCACGTAGACGTTTACGTAACATGACGTAGCGGCCTTCATGTAGAGGAGCTACGCCGTGGCTACGTGATATTTGAGGCATCATTAATTATGAATTCGCAAATGACAAGGATGCAACGAGGTGATACTTTTCTTTTCATCACACATAAAAACTGGCCAAGTTTGAATCAGACTCTTCAGATCTTGTTTATGGTGTTCCCTACGAAACTGGCTGGAGATCATAGTGGCACTGTAAATTTGCCAAGACTGAGACGTGTCGTACACGTCTCAGTCTTTACGTTTTTACGTTCTTGCTTTTCGAAAATAAATTGTTCCAATGTTCTGAGATTTTTTAATGTAAAATCAAATTCATATTAAGGGGGTACGATTTCCATACAAACTTAATTTACACAACTATGGGCGAATAAAGTATTAATGTACACTGAAATAGCTGTAATAGGCTTTTACAGTGGTCCTTATTACCGGCCAGTTATATAAAGTTGGTGTGGTAGCCGTTAGTCGTGGCAGTCGGGGCTTCAGAAAAAAAACTAACAGACTTTTACGACTATTTTGAGACATATGTTTTAAGCTCATTCACGTATTCAATGCCGAGTACCCGTAAGAAAGAATGACGAAAAAATTACTTTTTTGGTTTTTTATTAATATTTCTGTTATCCTACAGTTTTCTCCAACTTTATACATATAACTGGCCGGCAATAAAGACCACTGTGAAATTCTATTACAGCTATTTCAGTGTACATTTATACTTTGTTTGCCCATAGTTGTGTAAATTCAGTTTGTATCGGAATCGAACAACCTTAATATGAAAAACACATGTTTGTGAAGGCAAAATCACCATTATTGTTTTATTTCTTGTAGTGTACAGTTTTCATAAATAAATGATTTCTTTCTTAAATATTGTTGCTATAACAACAAAAGCTAAAAAACAGAAATAAATAAATATATGAAGAGAAATAAATGAAATAAATATGTGAAGATAACAGATAGCGACAACAGAAAAACATCATCTGTAAACATTAAGGCTGATGATGATTAATCATAAATGAAGTATGTGGCACAAGTAGTACCACCTGGGTCCTCATTAGGCATACCATAAAAGGTTATTAGCACTGGTAGACATTAATTACAAGCTGTAAATTTTACTTCTTGCACAATATAGATAGAGTATATGCCTACTTCATTTCGTTTCTTTTTTAGCTAGTTTTTTTTATCAAGGGCCTATTTTCGATCACCTGATTTTTTTTGTCACTTCTAGTGAATAGGGGACCGCCCTGAATGACGTCATTGCTCGAATGGTGAAAGGAACCGGGTACTTCCCAGAGCACGGGTTCACAATCTTACGTAAATTTCATTCTTAGAAAAATCTTCTAAATAAACACTTAGAAGCAGGTTAATGCGCTAATCGCTAATCCAATGTGAGAATATCTATCAAAACAAAGTTTATATTTTTTTTTACAGTCTTAGCAATACTAATTTATATGTTTTACAATATTCACTTATTTTGGGATAGACTTGCGCACATCTAGGTCATCTGCAACGGCGATCAGTGTATCGCCAAATATCGCACTGTCAAAGTTTACGATTGTCCGGTAGCGCTGTAAGAATCGTCAAACGACCACCAGCATTTTGTCCATTCGAAAAAAAAAAAAAAGTTTGCGGCAGTGTATGCGAATTTATTCTAAAACTGATCGCCATCGCCATCGTACATTATTTACATAATATATATGTTTAGTTAAAAAAACTGAAGTGTATTCAACGTCTCACAATAACTTTAAAATGGGATAATTAGTTAGATAAACATAAAAAGATAAACATAAAATACAAACAAATCACATAATTTGCTCATAAAATGCTAATGACCGGAAAATGAATGGCGCTAAATTAAGCGCCTCTATGATTCACACTTGTCTACTATTATACCTAACCTATTATTTGTAGACTATCGCGCATTATTATTGATGTGGTATATTTTCCGTAAACAAACATAGCCTCTTCGTTGGCTGTGACCGTGAGTTTACTACTATTGACTCGGTATTGGGGCTTAGTTAAGTCTGTATAAAAAATACAACAAGCCATTTCGGAGAAAGTTTTGCTATATCACTTTTTAGGGTTCCGTAGCCAAATGGCAAAAACGGAACCCTTATAGATTCGTCATGTCTGTCTGTCTGGCTGTCCGTCCGTATGTCACATGTATGAAAAAAACAAAAAAAATTGGGGGTCCCTATACTTGAAATTGAAACTCAAAATTTTTTTCCATCAAACCCATACGTGTAGGGTATTTATGAATAGGTCTTCAAAAATGATGTTGTGATTGCTAGTATAGTTTTTTTTCTAAACTGAATAGTTTGCGCGAGAGGCACTTCCAAAGTGATAAAATGTGTGTCCCCCCTTCTTACTTCTAAAATAAGAGAATAATAAAACTAAAAAAAAAATATGATGTACATTACTATGCAAACTTCCAACGATATTTTGTTTGAACGAGACCTAGTGAATAGTTTTTTTTATACGTCATAATTCGTAAACCGCAATTTACCTTTCGACGAACTACAAGAAGTTTTATTAATGGTCGAGTCCGACTCGCACTTGGCCGCTTTTTCTAAGATAAATTATTTGTATACAAACAGATAGAAGGTAAATTATCCTGTGAATAAGGATTCCATCTGCTTTTCATTAGTGGTAAAAATAAAAACGTCGAGGATCAAGATCAAAGGTCAAGAGGTTGATCAAGATATTTAACTACGACGAAATGAGTAACAATTATTGATTTGTAAAAAAAAAAAAATCGGTTGTCTGTAAAGTCGGTTTACTGACGATAGTTGAACGTGATAACGTCATAAGAAAATACTGATGGAATGGTTGCATTTTTCAAAAGAAAATTTTAGTTTTACTGAATTGAATTGAATGTGAATGAAACTGAATGACACTGAATGAAACTGAATGATACTGAATGAAACTGAATGAAAATCCGGACCCGGACCCGGACCCGGACCCAGACTGAACCCTTACCCTTACCCTCATTTACCCTTACCCATTACCCGACCCGGGCTCGGGCTAAGGTAAATGGAACGACGAAACGACGTAACGACGCATGAGTCATGTTTTTTCGTGCGTGCAGCCGGCTCCATCGATTTATAAAACGTTATCACGTCAAAATTAAAGTGCGTTGAGTTTTAAGGTAATCTAAAATCTACACCTTACGCTACCTTACTCACGCTACGCTATTTTGAAGTTGGTTAAAGAAAGCCTTTTGCATCAAGATTATCTAGTAACTTCATGTATATACTTCGGTTTTAATTCAGACAAACCACCTAATTGGTATATTTTCATCACAAACAAGGATATACTTAGCATCAACTGACCTGTTAATCCAAGGATTCCATCTAAATACCTTATTTACAGCCAAAATTCAGGGAAACAAATTGTTTACTACGGATTAGAGCAAATATATTACTGAGTATTTCTTTTGATGGTAGATTTCTGAACTTGATTCAAAAATACAAAAAGTTGTCAAGTACCGTCGGACTCGCCCATTAAGGGTTCCATAGCAACAAGTAACATAATATATAAAAGCTCTTGTAGTTTGTCGAAAGGTAAATTGGGGTATACGATTTATGTCGTATAGTATAAAAAAAGCAGCAAAGTGCGAGTCGGACTCGCCCATAAAGGGTTCCGTAGCATCAAGTAACATAATATGAAGGTTCTTGTAGTTCGTCGAAAGGTAAATTGCGGTTTACGATTTATGACGTATAAAAATGGCTGTGACATACGGACGGACAGACAGACAGACATGACGAATCTATAAGGGTTCCGTTTTTGCCATTTGGCTACGGAACCCTAAAAACTACTTACTAGAAATTTCGTTCAAACCAAATTTCGTTGGAAGATTGCATATTTTTTTTAGTTTTATCACTTTGGAAGTGTCTCTCGCAAAAACTATTAAGTTTAGAAAAAAACGATATAAGAAACCTAAACATCATTTTTGAAGACCTATCTACACGTATGGGTTTGATGAAAAAAGTTTTTTGAATTTCAGTTCTAAGTATGGGGACCCTCAAAATTTATTGTTTTTTTTCTATGTTTGTGAAAAAATCTTAATGCGGTTAACAAAATACTTACCAAGTTTCATCAGTATATAGCTCTTATAGTTTCGGAAAAAAGTAACTGTGCCATACCTACGGACGGACGGACAGACATGCATGACGAATCTTTATGGGTTCCGTTTTTGCCATTTGGCTACGGAACCCTAAAAACTGTGGCTTAATCTGTGGTACGTTATCAACTCCCGTGTGCTCAGTACAGGGCGCGTGGTGGGGGAATACGATTTGCTCAACTTATATTATACGAACGCGAGCCGTCCAACGTCCATACGTGAGCTAACCGCGCTCAAGACCGTTCCGCGAAAAATGTGCAACATGTGTACCAAAGTCCAAACTATCGAGGCGCCATCCGCGCCGGCGCCGCCGAAAGTATCCAGCATGATGGAGAAGATGAAGAAGAAGCACAACATCGTCACCGATCCAGCCAGTGACGAGAAACAGAAGGAGGTGGAATACCAGCCCGACCTCCTTTCCGTATCCACGCAGTACTCCAAAGTCGCGTACGATATGTTCAAGCAAGGACTGGTGCGCCTTCAGGAGACTAAGGCTTATGTGTAAGTTATTTTTTGTTTTCTTTCACGTGTGACTTAATTTTCCACGCGTCGTTAGGCATACTTTGATTGTGAACTTTTTAACATAAAACTGCGCCAATCATTTTCTTTCAACTTCATAATTTTGTTTTATTTAATAATATAATTCTCTGCTGGAAGCCCTAAATAAATAAAATAAAATAAGTGCTAACTATCAAAGACTTGACGCCGGCGTCAGTTTCCGAATATTAACGCAGCGGATTACGAATTTTGGTTATGTGGTCACAGGTGGTTTCAAGAGCAGAATGACGTCCTTCTAAGGCGATTACACCGTTTTGATTACGGTCAAATGTTTGCTTATTCGTATACAAAACTTCAGGGGGCTAATTCTCAGGCCAATCTCGATTATTTTGAAATTTTATTTTATTGCTTCTTTTCGAAGAGGGAATGGATAATTTCCTCGAGTAATTCATAAACGACCTCTTCGTAAAAGCCTCGGCAGCTACGATATACGGAAAACGTACAAAAATTGCGGCGTTGTGAAAAGAAGCAATAAAATAAAATTTCAAAATGATCGAGATCGGCCCGAGAATTAGCCCCCTGAGCACACGTTCTGAATTATTATTACTGTATTGATGATTATGTGTGGGGATTGTTTTGTGGTGGATTCTCCCCTACATTTAAGTCTCTATTTTTACCTAGGTACTGATAACAAAGTACATTTATTTTATAATTCGTTTACATTTTACTAATTGCCATCATTATTTCTATATTTACTTCTTCCAAACAGTAAAGGAAAAGTAAAACATCTTAGTCAAAAACTCCCAGTTTTACCATTATCGTCAATGATCTCGTGACAGTGATGTGAGACTGATGAGTGATGGTTGGACTAAGTGGACGTTTTCAGCAATTTATTTTTTCCATTCATTGGAAAAATATATTCTTCCGGTGAAAACTTTTCACTTTTGAGTTGACCGTAAGCACTGACTTTTTTACCCCAATTCCAATTTGCTTTGGGCAAATTTTTTACCCCAAATCAATATTAATGAGCCGTTTCTTAGCTATTAAGTATATTCAAATATGACAGCTATATTTGACTTCAACAATCAGATTGCTAAGATGTGCGCAAGGCTCGTATTAGAAACATCGGTCGTTTATCAGCAAGTTATTGAAGTTCTGACGTCTTATGAATAACACCTTGCGTCACAAATAACAAACCCTCTACTAAAATGTTGTAAATTTCCATAATCTCTTTAATTTTTTTAAAATAAGGAAAGCTCCTATAAATTATAATCAAGAAAAATATTATTTTATTCAATAAAATGTCAAGAATAACATCAATGTGCCAAGTGAGTTTAGGCAAGTTTCAAGCGACCTAACGTAGAAGAACCGGTAAAAATTGTAGGTCGATTTGCGATATTTTTCTAAATCTCTAATAATCTTATAACTTTAAACGAGAAAATCTTGTATATATATATGTATATATATATATATATATATATATATTTAGGATCTCGGAAACTGAGCTAACAATTTTCATGAAATTAAGTATACAGGGGTATTTGGGGACGATAAAACGATCTAGCTAGGTTTCATTTTTAGAAAATGTCCCCCTAATCGTAAGGTAAATAATCAACTTTATCCTAAAATCATAACTCCTAGCGCCATCTGTTGATTAAGTCATGAGTTAGTGGGACAGAGAACGCCATCTATTGACGAGTAGTGGAGTTTATTATTATGTCGGTAAGATCGAAAAATATTAATATTTAATAACTAAGTAAGTAATTCGTATTTAAATATAATTCACAACAACAGTTTACCAAAAAAAAAATACCGAGCGAAGCTCGGGCACCAACTGCTAGTTTAATATAATGTAGCAAAACATCATAAAACATTTGCAAACTAATCTTGGAATTTTCCACTGAGATGGAGATCAGAATAAAAATGGTGCTTATCTTAAAATATGGCAAATCTTGTATAAGATTGACGTTAACTCTTGGTTTTATCACTAGTTGAAGAGAATACTTTTCTTTGGAATAACATCTATTTCTACTCCTCCTCCATAGTCGGTCCCTCATTGTTGAGGATCGTGACCCTTTCTATTCTGTGTACAATATCTCTCCATTTGGAGCGGTCGGTGGCCTGATGGAGCGCCTGATGCATCGGCATTTCCAGCTGCTCAGATACCTGGTCCGACCAACGCCTAGGGCTTCGGCCTCTAGGTCTTTTGCCTTCTACTTTGCCTGTTATAATCAGTCTCTCGATACAATCGGTATTTCTGCGAGCAATATGGCCAAAGTATTTCAGGATTCTGTGCAGGCAAATAGAATACAAACGCTTTCGATGTTCAAGCTTTAGTTGTTTGAGTATTGATATATTCGTTCTATGGGCCGTCCAAGGTATTCTCAGTAAATTATATTTCTACTACAATACTACAATACTTCCTGTATTGTATTTTAAACTGTGGATGACCTACTGTGTTAGAAACATTATATATTTAGGTTACCACACACACACACAGGTGGTGATTTAGTTTTTAGGTGAGGTGCGTTAAATAAAAACAATTTGTAATGAAATTCGGAAGGAACCAACATGAAAAGAAACTCATGCGCAACTAATTAATATTTATGAGTAGTTCACGTTATTTTTAAGAAAAAAACTTGCTCTATTTAATTATACATATAAATGGAAAGATATAAAGACACTCTATGACACCTCTTTATTGAAAATTGATAAAAACATCCTTAATACCTACCTACCTCTTTATTTAAAATCGCATAACATTGATCCTAACACGTTCCTACTTAAACTTAATTACGAAAACCAGTAATGCAAAAAAAACCATTCAGATTGACGGATCAAGTTTCACTAAACGTAGTGCATAGCTAATTAAAGTAGGATTTGTGCAGTCAACCATAAAGATAAAAGAAAGAGTTAGTTCTTATTCTTAATATAGTATCAGTGACTAGCCAACCAGCGAGGTCATAGCGCCTGTGTCATAGATTTGCGAACAACCTCGAAAGCATTGTGCAAACCCGACAATATCTCAGATAAAACTCATCAATAGCTCATAAAATATCGGAATTACAAATTAAGTAGGTACTATTACGACGAAAACTCTTCATTGATTACAGTTACAACTCTGTTTTACATAATACACGGCAAACAATACCACTACGTATATCGACGCCATCTTCCTTCCTCTTCTTCTTTTTTCCACCACTAGAGATGTCATCCCTTGCTTAATCCGATTAGGGATGTCCTATTCCCAAAACCGGTTAACAGTATTACAAGCAAATTCGAAGGTCTAGTGTCACGAATATTTTTATCTCCGTTCCCGTTTTTTTTTCGGGATGAAAAGTATTCTATATCCTTCTCCTGGTTCCAAGCTACCTCCCCAGCAATTTTCAGCCAAATCAGTCCAGCCGTTCATGCGTGATAGCGTGACCAAGGGAAATAGGGATTCATTTTTATATTACACTAGCGGCCGCCCGCGGCTTTGCTCGCCCCATTCCCGCTATTTACTTACGATATCAAATTAGAAACCTCTAAATTTATCAGTGTTTATTAGTACAATGTTATGCATGTATTATACACATAAACCTTCCTCTTGAATCACTCTATCTATTAAAAAAACCTTTTTAAAATCCGTTGCGTAGTTTTAAAGATTTAAGCATACATAGGGACAGACAGCGACAGCGACTTTGCGTTATACTATGTAGTGATAGATTACACTGATATTTTCAATAAGAACTTGATATTTACCATGATTTATTCGGTTTTAACATGCTTATTGACGTAAGCAGAAGTGCATCGCTGCTAAAATAAATTATAGTTTAAAAAACTAAAAAAAACGCTTTTTTAACTAATTGAACTAAAAAGTTAAAAATAAAACTGTAACAATCAATTGAAAAATGTATATTGTTGTACGAAAAGCGTGGGGTGCTTTTTATAATAACTTTAGATATAAACTATTGATAAAATATTTACAACAATCAAAATCAAGCCCTCCACGCTTTTTTTGTACAATAATATAAATTTTTCAATTGATTGTTACAGTCTTATTTTTAACTTTTTAGTTCAATTAGTTATAAAAGCGTTTTTTTTAGTTTTTAAAATATAATTTATTTTTTACTTTTTAGTTTTTTTTTTTCATATTATTGCATTGTCATCGACCTTTGACAGGTGTGCAAAGTTTGAATCAAATCTGATCGTTCAAAGTAGGACAAAATCGAGCTCAAAGGGGTCGGTTACATACATACATACATACATACATACAGGTGAAGCTAATAAAAGCGTTATAAAAACGCAGAGCTTATTCTAACCGCACCAATTATAGATTGGTCCTTGGTGGACTCGGAAACTCCAATAAAACTCTATTGCATCTATATATAATAATAATAATATAATATATATATATATAAATATATAATAATATGTATAATAAATATATAATAAATAATATAATAGGACACGGCACGCGTTGTATTTATCATTGCAATTGAATGCAATAACGTTACATCGTATATGAAGGAGTCATTTATCTTAATACCCTTATTTAGATAATTATTAATATCTGACACGAGAAACAATTCACCTATTGTGAGTTTATTCACCCTAGTAATGACGTTTCAAAGTGATCCATGTGGTTTTATTAAAAACTAGCGGCCGCCCGGAGCTTCGCTCGGCCCCGCTCCAGTAACTTCTTCGGGACAAAAAATCCTATGGCCGTTTCCTGGTTCAAAGCATTTTTTTGTTTCAGCCCCATTCATTTTCATCCAAATCGGTTTAGCTGTACTTGAGTTATAAATAGTGTATCTAACACGACTTTCTTTCTATTAAAATTAGCCCTGCCACTGTTTTTAGGTACCAATTGGAAAGAAACATAGTTTTCATTATTGAATATCCTTTGACCAAGTAACATTTTCCTCGCATAGATTTTATCTCGTTGCTTTCGACTTTGACAAATAGTTAAATAGTATATGGTAAATACATTGTGCTATTGCATAAGTTACTCTTTGAATTATGACCCAATAAATTATGTCAGAACATCAAGTGGAATCGCTCTTCTAAAGGCCTGCGCACACCTAGGTCGCTGGCGATGACAATCAGTGAAACGCTGTCAAATTTGACAGCAATATTTGACAGCGTTTCATTGATCGCCGTCGCCAGTGACCTAGGTGTGCGCAGGCCTTCAGGGTTTGGTGTTAATGACCGAGGACCGTCACACCACACCACACGGCAATCCGATTTGGTCGCCATCCAATTTCGTCTTTTAGTTTTCAGGTCCGAAAATACCCTTTTTACGGTCTGATTTCACTCTTAAATAGAAGTGGTTTTTCGTTCATATTTAATTTTACAATGTGACTTTTTAGAGGTGAAAAACAAATGTCGACGACGCGGACGTAACCCATGCCATGTTGCAAAAGTTCACAAACATGACTGCCAACTTGAGCTACTATCTCTTGATAGTTTTTTTTTGCAATTAAGTAAGCAAATAACCTATACCATCCACCTGATGGAGAGCGGTTGTCGTAGCTTATGGACGCTTGCAACACCATGCAAGGACGTCACATGCGCGTGACCCTTCAAACATTTTAGAGCGCCCTTATCTCATGGCTTGCTCAAGTTTTTCATATTAATTTTGTCATTTTCAGTGTAAATTAAAAAGACATGCTTCTAGTAGGTACTTAGTTTGTTATATTTGACCTTTTTATCTTCATAGCGGTAATGTCATCATGCAGTTGACCTTCGCAGGTGTTGATGACCTAGCTCCATTACTGCTGGTCCCCATCCGATCCGTAATCACAACGTCCGCTTGTTAGCTACATTTCGACCTGAAAAGGTTCCGGGTTGGATTAGGAAGTAGAATAGCTATAAGCATAACAGTAGAAAACGTCTGTGACTAGGTGTGAACTTGATAATCTATTTACATTCGTATTTAAGCACTTTGGCTGCATTGTAAATATCTACATAATGTAGCTC
This sequence comes from Thera obeliscata, assembly GCA_947578465.1. Classification (NCBI taxonomy): domain Eukaryota; kingdom Metazoa; phylum Arthropoda; class Insecta; order Lepidoptera; family Geometridae; genus Thera; species Thera obeliscata. The sequence continues at coordinate 1,390,524 of OX387916.1, forward strand.
GGATGTTTTTTGATGGGTAGTTAGGTGAGGAGTACTTGATAGGACCAAGAATTGAACACAAAAAAGTTCAATTATTAGGTAGTCGTTCCAAACTATTGTTAAAACATTTACTAAAAATGATTGTCATTTGTTTCTATTTTGAAACTATCCAAGCTCCCAACTTATAATACCTAAATAATTATAAGTTTAAAAAACTTGAGAAACCGACGATTTTAATCAAATTTGTTTGGGACAATCTGGACGTAAGAATAACCTTCCAAATAAAAAAATAATTTTCTAAATCGGTTCATAAATGACGGAGGCATGCAGTTACAAACATTAAAATAATTATTTAAAAAAAAATGGCAACACTGATTTTAATAAAATTAAAATGGGACCAATCTGGAAACAGTACCTTTAAGATAAAAAAATAATTTTTCAAATCGGCTCACAAATGACGAAGTTATGCGGTAACAAACATAAAAAAAAAAAAAAAAAACATGCAATCGAATTGAGAACCTCCTCCTTTTTGATTGGAAGTCGGTTAAAAAAGCAGCCAAGTGCGAGTCGGACTCGCCCATGAAGGGTTCCGTAGCATCAAGTAACATAATATAAAGGTTCTTGTAGTTCGTTGAAAGGTAAATTGCGGTTTACGATTTATGACGTATAAAAAAAAACTACTGACTAAATCTCGTTCAAACCAAATATCGTTGAAAGTTTGCATAGTAATGTACAACATATATTTTTTTTAGTTTTATCTTTCTCTTATTTTAGAAGTTAGAGGGGGGGGGACCAACTTTTTTCCACTTTGGAAGTGTCTCTCGCGCAAACTATTAAGTTTAGAAACAAACTATATTAAAAACCTCAACATCATTTTTAAAGACCTATTCATAGATACCCCACACGTATGGGTTCGATGAAAAAAAAATTTTTTAGTTTCAGTTTCAAGTATGGGGACCCCCAAAATTTATAGTTTTTTTTCTATTTTTGTATTAAAATCTTAATGCGGTTCACAGAATACATCTACTCACCAAGTTTCATCAGTCTAACTCTTACGGTTTCGGAGAAAAATGGCTGTGACATACGGACGGACAGACAGACAGACAGACAGACAGACATGACGAATCTACAGGGTTATTCATAATTAGCTGCAAATACTCAGGAATTAGGTTCAACAAATAAAATAAAAAATATTTATGAAATGATTTTTTTAAAGTTTTGTTATGAAAATCCCGAGAAAATCGATAAAGAATATCCTTTGGAATCATTGGCGCCTGACCTATTTTGACCTTTGATCTGCGCCCGCGCGCCGTGAGCGACACTCTGCGTTCAGTCACCGCCTGGGTGGGTCATCGTCCTGTTCTCCATGGCAATCATTATGCAATAGCAGTAAAAAAAAAATAAAAAAAAAATTTTGATACAAAAACTTAAATCAAAATTTAAATAAAATCATTTCATAAATATGTTTAGTTTATTTGTTGAACTTAATTCCTGAGTATTTGCAGTTAATTATGAATAACCCTGTATAAGGGTTCCGTTTTTGCCATTTGGCTACGGAGCCCTAAAAAGGCCTAATTTCATAGTTTGGAAACATTGAAAAATTCTTAAACACTATACTTAAAACCACTTATTTAAGTTAGGTACTTTGGTATTGTTGAAAATGCATAATTTATTGATCGATATTTACTATAAATTGATGTTATGGATATTTAGTGTTTACTTAAACACAAGGTCAGATTAAAAATGAATTAGTATAAATGACTTCCTTCATCGTAATTTTTCGATAGACAAAATCATGATCTAATCCGGTGGTGCTACCGCACCACGCACCGCACCACGCTGCAAATGAAACCCGTTATGCAGCAAAATTGCAGCAACTGACTCACCAAGACCGATACGTATAGTATACTACACTACTAAGAGATTTGTTATTAATCAATGTACTATAAGTATCTAGACTAGAGACCACACAACATTATCCAAAGCTATACCTCTGCAACAAGATTATATAAAGCTTTGCACTCGAGTGCAACACGTAACTTTTCATCCCACCTCAGCGAGGAAATGACTAAATGCAAAATAGAACATGGTGCGACTAAAAGTAACACACCAAGAAGGTTCCGAGTCCGAGCATGAGTTTTTAACGAATTTACAAAGGTTGTATGATAAATTCGGCACCATGCAGGTAGAAGTAAATAGGTTTAATAATGTGTTGAATTCACAAATAGTCAAAGTGTCGATACTGACGGTGGACTAGGATGGTTTAAAATTAGAACAATAGGTACGCTATTGACTAAAAAAGATTCCGACTGTAGAGGTCAGCAAAAACAGACGCCTACGTAGAACCTAATGAGTTCCACTCAGCGGAACCAACACTATTCAAACCTACGTTGAAAGATGACTTTGATTCTATCTATACGTCCAGTGCCCTTGTTCAATGTTATGCGTAAACAATTTTTTTCTAGGTCAAATTCTAAGCATATCTAAATCATCTTGAATCATTAGCCATGGCCATTAGAAGACTGAGGGTATACCTAAGCTTATCTTAAACTAGTTAAAGCAAAACAACATGTGCCGCCATAACATTATCTAGGCATATCTCTCATTAACCATTCCTTTTCTGGTCAAGTAAACCTATCATCCTCGGATCTTGAGGAACACCTACGTGTGTTCAGGCACGTATTAACCAGCCATGAATGATGTTTAAACAATCGCTGATGATGTTATGGCAATCTTGAGACTCTAATTGACATTTTTAAAAGGAAATTGAGCCTAATTACCTCTGCAATAAAGCTGAAGGCATTGTTTCCGTTCATCTTAGTGGGTGGCTCGTGCTGTGTTCACACGGAAATGTATAAAGGGTATGATTTTTTTTTATTTAATTTGTTTATTTAATCGATGTTGGTGGTAGGGAAGGTATCCTGTGTAGAATGTGGCGTGTTTGTAAATAGAGAAAACAATTCAATGATAACAAAAGAAATACAAAACAACTTCAACGTGTTTCAAGACATTGACATTTTATAAAAACATCTAGAGCTCTGTAGAGCTCATGAAAATATCCAATTTGTTATCTTCTTCCAAAAAATTTATCGTTGTATTTATATACATATTTTCGGAAATATCCAATTTGTTTTGTTGTTCCAAAAATTTGAAAACCAACGCAGGATCATATCATCCGAACGAACCGTGTTGCAGGAGTACACACCCGCACAATTGTAATTTAATAACACTTTACTGAGAAAGTCCTTTGTTTTAAATTTTGCTTTTTTTTAAAGTTTGGTGAAGGTGCCACCTTTAAACTTAAAAAAAAAAGTATCTTTTGTTTTAAAGTTTGGTGAAGGTGGCACCCTTCTCGTCTGAACAAATAAGTTGATGACACTTACTATGTGTTTGTCTTTTCTTTTCTTTCTTTTCTAACAAAATAAATAAAATTGCATCTTCACAATTGTCAAGATAAATCTATCCAAGATCGATCATTGCTATCTGTGACGTACTGACAAAGGTACTTAACTAAGTACTTAAGTACTCGTATACGATTGTTAAACTCTCAGCTAGAATATTGACTTGTTATCAATACTAGAAATAATTGAATTAGCTACAAAACTTCAGACGGGTTTAATAACTCTTGTACCGACCACACAGAAATACCACCGTTTTATAAATTTTCGGAACCCGCTAGTGGACCCGCTTTGGAATTAGGCTGCGAAGTATCTAAATAGTTTTAGCTTTTCCACGACACGAACTATAATTATTCCAAGTTTGATCGAAAGCCACATCGTCGTTGTAACGTGACAAAACATTTAAAAAATATTTTCTCTAGTGTAATTATCCAGAAAGGAAATATAGAGGACAACGCATACAAACACTTCATACATTCATACAATAACACCTCATTCCCATGGGGGTAGGTAGATATCACGGATTTCCACTTGCTACGATCCCGCCTGACACACCTCTTTAGCTTCATTCACTCACATAACATTCTTCATACATGTTCGACGGTTTGTATTGTATTGTCCTCTTAAACTATTATCTAAACTTTAGCATTTTAATTAACTTTATCGGTAAAGATAAGTATTTGCTACGTTCATAATGTGACGTTATAAACACCGACCGCTTACATAATCTAGAATTCAAATATTATTACCTATATTAGTAGCAGGCGTGATTTTAAAACGTCAAAAAACTGATTCAATATGATTAATTTATTCAAAAAAAAAACGGCAGCTAATTGCTACAAAATACCATCAATCATCTGAAATTTAAGGTCTGATGTGTTTTTATATTATGACATAAGCTTAGATTCTAAACATACAAATTACATACTACTGAGTGTCTGAAAACAACGCATAACATAATATCTACCAGGAGTATTGTGAGTTTAATATTAGGAAGGATGAAGAATTGATTCCAAAACAGTTTGTTTTGAGTCACATTGTATCTAAGGATCATTCATATACAAATAATTTGGGCACCTTTTCTGGCCTATGTGGGGCACGCAGGCGAAGTCAAGTGGGTTCCAATAGTGTAACATTAAGCAAGCTTATCAAGAAGTCCTAGTGCAAACACTTACGTAAACTGTGTTATTCGTTAACGTAGTTTCATTTTGTTTTCATTTTATTTATCACGTCATGCTGACGCAAATACGAGTAGTCTTTCTTTTGTTTCTAGCTTTGCAAGTGTTTTTAGAATGCTTTTATCCACAGGCCAATAAGCAAAACCTACTAGTTCTAGACTGAGAAAATGAAAGCATGATATATGTAAAGCGGGGCAATGAGCAATAAAATAAATCTGTGGATGTCAAAATCAATTTATTTATTCAATAACGATTAATTTATTGTATTTGAATTAATCTAAACTAACACAAAATTAATATTAAATGAAAAGTCAGCCAATTCTAAAGAAACAAAGTGAACAAATTAAACAGTTTCCGAATACCTATACGGGACTTACTAAGTAACTTAATACTACTAAGAACTGATGGTTCCATCTACGGAATAAAGCTATTCGTCGAATAAAAAATAACAAACCTTGTTTTTGACAAGCCTTAAAAAGAGATGGATGTATTTTTATCTGATTATCTGATTAAACATTAGTTCTCTCTATCCCGTCAGGGGCTCTCATCGTTTCTCTGTTTTTGTACACTATGCCAGTGCTTTCAAACGGTGAAGGAAAACATAGCGAGGAAACCGGCATATCGTAGAACCTAAAAAGTTTGAAAATATGTGTCAAGTGCACGAAGGGAGCCTCTTTGAGGCGCACTTAAAATCCTTTCACCACACTTGATTCGAAAGAATCAATGACACGATAAATAAATAAATAATGCGGACAATCCACACAACACTATCTAGCCCCAAACTAAGCAGAGCTTGTATTATGGGAACCAGATAGCTGATATACAGGGTTATTCATTATTAGCTGCAAATACTCAGGAATTAGGTTCAACAAATAAAATAAAAAATATTTATGAAATGATTTTTTTAAAGTTTTGTTATGAAAATCCCGAGAAAATCGATAAAGGAATCATTGACGCCTGACCTATTTTGACCTTTGATCCGCACCCGCGCGCCGTGAGTGACACTCTGCGTTCAGTCACCGCCTGGGTGGGTCATCGTCCTGTTCTCCATGGCAATCATTATGCAATAGCCGTAAAGAAATTAATAAAAATAAAATTTTGATACAAAAACTTGAATTTTTTTTTTATCAAATTTAAAAAAAATAATTGCATAAATATTTTTTATTCTATTTGTTGAACCTAATTCCTGAGTATTTGCAGCTAAAAATGAATAACCCTGTATATTACTTAAATACTTTTTTTTTTTGTAAATACATGCATAGAATACAATATAACACCCAGACAGAGAACAAACATCTGTGTTCACCACACAAATATTTGTTCTCGGTGGGGATCGAACCCACGCCCGCCAGCGCAGAAGGCAGAGCTACTACCAACTGAGCTGTGAAGGCAGTCAAATATAATATAAAGATAAGAAGAAGAAGATCGTTTCTCCATACAAAATCGGGGCTAACGACTACGCTACGACAAGTCATTTTGCGTATCTTTAGATTGAACAATTAGCTCTTTATGAAACGACTATCGCCATAGCAACAGGGATAACTTTTGTGTATCCGTTATCCTTATAATGGTTATTACAAAAGTTCAGAGATAAACTTCCGGAGGCGGACGTGTTAGGGAAAATAAAATAATTTCCTAGCCCATTGCCAAAACTGTTATACACGTAGGTACATAGATAAGTACTTTTTAGTACTATAGATTCCCCGTTGAAAATTGTTTTTTAAACATTGGAGAATGCTTTTAAAGTAATAGATATAAGTACTCACTTACATCTATTATTCTCGAAGGCTCTTGGGCTTTACCATAAAGTTCTTGAAAATTCTCAAATTACAATTTTCCCAACAATTCCCAATGAACTGTTGGGAAAATTGTCCTCCATTCACAACACTTACTGACTCAGTTAACAATCTAGCCAAAGTGTTTCTTTGATCTATTTTAAGCAATTAGCGCTAAGTAGGGAATTGATTTACGAACATGCTTTTCATTGCCACTTGAAAATGTTGTAATCAGGTTACGGAAACTAACATGCTTTGTTTTTGACGTGACAACGTCTTATAGTTCGATGGAGCCGTCTGCACGCACGATAAAACATGACTCCTGCGGCGTTACCTCGTTCTGAGGCGTTCCATTTAAGGCTTGAAGTGCAAGCAAGAGTGCGGAACGAGCGACAAAGAGGCACAATCGGCCTCCGCGTTCGGCTGAGTTCGACATCTGTCTCTCGCCTACTTGAGTGAGCGATGCGTCCGCGTGGAAAGCTGTATGACGTTGTCACGTTCAACTATCGTCAGTAAACCGACTTTATAGACAACCGATTTTTTTATAGTTTTACAGTTATAATTATCGACCTGTCATATGATGATGATGAGCAGCATTTTACTGCTAGTTGTCTTTTCGACCAAACGATCTTTAACCACCCGTTATTTTATGATGAACACTAGTCCCTGAGGCATATTGTATCAAGATCGCCTTTTCCATACCTTATAAGCAATGACGGCGCCAGATTTCTCAGTTAAAAATACAAGAGCTTTATGTGCAAGTCTGAACGTCCTACATAGTATTGAATGTTCAATTCGGTTTTTACCGTGGCATTTAAACAAATTACTCAGCAGTATACAATTTATTGGTCGTAATGAACAGGTTCAATCATTTTATTTTGCAATCTTGAGAGTTATTGTGGATTTAAGTGCTGCATACCTAACTAAAGTTACTATAATAAAAAGAGGCCAACACATTCTCCTTACTTCTTCAAGGAGCAAGGAACGCCAGCTCGATGGTCAAATTGACACAACATTGTAAAGCAGTCATAGGAAGGAAGAATCAGGATAATAATATAAAAGACAGTCAACAATTTTAAAATAATTTATTACATTTTCATTGTTTTCTTCTACAAAGTTCACAAGCAGAATCGCTGTTCTGTATAAAGTCATCGTAGGTTTATTTTTGTATTGCATCATACTGTAAAAATACACTTGTGACGTCAAATAAGTATAAAATGTTATCTGTAAGTATATCATGATTTTCTTTCGTTAAACATCTTCAAAATGACAGATGACTGATAATAATAATAATATATTATGATTGATCGGATTCATTGTTTATTTGCACCCGATACAGGTAGGAACATCTCTCCACTTCCATAGTATGTAAAGTAGGTATCTACAGAACATACCTAATGATATTGTTAAGTGAAACTTTACATTGAACTATACTCATTAATTACCTGCTTAATTTATTTGTATTATTTTAAGTCAATTAATGATAATGTGATTACATTATTGTTACTGATTTGTAACGTAAGTAAGCAATTGATGGCGCCAAATTGTGTAGCTAACCATCAAAAAATACTTTTCGCTGACTTTTATCTTGTCTTGCTTGCCAAAACTCATTAAACAACCAAATTGCTGGTCTAAAAATATTTCAGCATCTTATTTTACAACATTATCACTGCGTCCCATGTTGCTTAAAATATTTTTTTTTTTCATCCAGTTCTTAATATATTAATATCTTGTTTAGACTTTTCAAAAACAAGGACTGTCATTTTTTATTCAACGAACAGCGTAAATGGAACTGCCCTTATTTAAATAATAAATAAACAGTCCATCGTCCTTTTGCTCCACAAGCAATCCACAAACTCAGAGCCCTATTCTCCAAATATTAGCAGATTAGTCGTAGATATTCCCAAGCGCATGAGCGAAACTCGTTTCAGCCGGATAGTAACACAAATGTCGTGAAAAGTCAATGCAAGTGTAAAGCATAGCGTCGCGTCATGTCATAGCTCATAGCACGTCACTACAAGGTCACAACATCTGGTTGCTGACCTGCGGATAGATGTGTATATTGAGCACATAGTGATAACGGCAATAGATAGTACTTATTACATAATTACTTTGCACAATAAACACCATAACCAATATACTCATTACAAAAACCACTAATCCTACCACCTAGTCATATTTGGTATATTGTGTGGGTATTATGAAGATCGTGGCAAGACAGTGGTTCGAAAAGGCTCAAAATAGTTTATCCTAGAAATTGATGAAAAACGCTTATGAAGGCAGTAATCATTTTAAGACTGGTTAATTTTGACCGACAGCGATAAAAAAAAACCTCAGGAGTATTTATTAAAATTGAATAAGCTATTAAGCTTATTCAATTTTCAATTCAATTCAATTTTTTTATTTCAGACCTTATAAATACTATATTACAAAGTCCATAGGTACATAAGAAAAAACACACACACATTAAAACCAAATACAAAATTTATTGACGTCTATCTAGTACTTAGTGTCTGTAGATGTATACCGCAGGCACTTTTAGTGTTTTTTTTTAATTCTAGTTACTGTGTTCTTTGTCCCCTAAAGTTTTTTTTGTGTTTTTTCAGACCACAATGACACTGAATAGATTATATTTTGATAAATGCTAGTTAGAAAATTCCTTAAAAAGGCATTAGATACCTCAGTGCCATATTAGTTGTCAAATATCAAAATGCGAAGTCATATTGCGATCATGAGTTCGAAAATTGTCTATGGTTGGTAGTTTAATCACAATCTATCGAGTGGCTAAGTAGTGGTGAGTGATATTAATTACTTCCTTATAGATCGGGGTCATCTTATAATGTTGAATTGTGGAATGGAAACACTATTAGTTTAAGCAAAATAATATCACAGCAATGTTGCCAGCGTTTTGAAGACCCTCCCGATTTTATTGGCATCAGTTGAGTTAAGTATCTCTAGATCGAGTTTAAAAAAAAAATGTGCACTAGTTAAATATGAGTTTTGAAACCAACCAAAATATCGATTTTGGAGATGCTGGGATTTGAACCCAGGACTTTCAGCATGCGAAGCAGACACTCTACCACTGAGTTACATCCCCATGCGAATGGTGGGTGAAATTAGGTGTCATAAGGCCATTAGGTATACTTACGTACAAATTATTTGGAAAGTGGTCGGCTTTGGCAATAATTCTTTGTTATACCCAAAATAATCAGATTTTTTTAACATTAGGAACTGTCCAAAATAAGCGTTTGTTCTGCCTTTCACATTCACAGGCACATTTCCATTCCTTTCGTAAGTTCAAGTTCAATGGCGAATTTATAATCGATTCCTGCCGAAACGCGGGAAAATAAATTATGGGATGATTTGTTTTGCACCATGCTGAATTATTGATGGAATTGTTTTTAATGTGGCGTTGTTTCTTGGTTTGAGACGGGAGACGACAAGAGGTAAATGGTCGAGTATGTATGTATATTATTCTTACTTACGAGCGTTTCTTAAAAGTTAATCAGTGTATAAGCAACTGCCATTTCTTAAGCCTTGCGCACATCTAAGCGTTCTACGGTGGCGATCAGCTGAAACGCTGTCAAATATTTGCGTTTCAGCTGATCGCCATCACCATCGCTTATTAGTTGAGAACCAAGCAGAATTTGAAATATCACATTTTTATTGGATTAGAAAAACAAAAGATAAGTAAGATATAATTATACGGATGATTTTCTATCAGAAACAGTCTTTGATAGTATACGTCACGAGATATTATAGGTGATCTAAGTCCACACGAAGTTTATCAGTATGTATAAGTATAGATAAAATCTCAATAGGCTGAAAATTTCCGTTAGAAACGATTATCAGAAAACTTTCCAGTTTCAGCTAGATTACAACTACCGATACTTAAAAACCTTATTGAATGAAACATTGCAAAACCTTGGACCCTCCTGGCTTGTACCCATTAGATAAGAGAGTTGAAGCATTGATAGAAAGAACATAACAACGGACTGTATGTATTTTCTAAAAAAAAAGCTGATTTATCTGCACATGATCTAGAGAAACTCAAAGGATAGATTTAATGTTTTATTTGTACAATATAATAGATTTTTTTATAATAGAGACGGGCATAAACTTTTGTATAATACATATTAAGCCTTGCACACACATCAGCGTTCAGTTAAACGCTGTCACATTTGGCAGGTCTCTCTGATCGTCGACTATAGTTTTTCAACCTTCAATTATTTGACTCTTCCGTTTGACCATGTTTCGGCATTGCGTTTATCTTAACGCATCTCATTGCGAGGTCAAAGCAGCAAACATTGTAAATGCATCGAGTGTTATAACTTCAAGGTGCTGTAGAAAGTGACAGACGTGTGCCGAGGCACGTAAGGCACACGACAGCCGATAACGGAAACGATTTTTACAATCAGAATGATACGAACGTCAATAGGTACCAATTTGGCTGCGGGAAAAAAAATACTGAAAATTAATATTAGGTTTTTGTTCATAATCGGTTACGAACTAAAAACTGAAGGATCAAACTTTTTAATTGGTTAGAAACCCGGGTACGAACTTAGACAAAAAATCGTTTACCTATCTGGTTACGAAACCTGGTTACGTCGGAGTACTAAAGGGTTTTTGATACTTTATAATGCATATAAAAAAGACTGATATAAAGAAAGATTGAACCAATAAACTGGTTCATAGTTTATTTGTGAGGAAATTTGTACGTTACGCACCGATAAGTTCTGTCATACTCATAAGATAAAAATAGCTTTTTACACACAGAATACCTGTACGTAGAACGTGTGTAGGTAGGTACATGATTTATAAAGAATATTGTATACAGAAAACAAAATATTACAAACACAATACTTTGCGCAAAAAATTTGACTGATTTATCACCTCACCAAAATAGCGTCTGGTATCGAGCCAACCACAGCTTTCGCCAAATGCACCTGATTTTAACTTATATTCTACAAAATATTTGCTCTTTTTATTTAAATACAAATAAACAGAAATTGTTATTATAAAAACATAGATTGGGAGACCATTCAAATAAAATCAATCAAGTAAGAATAAATTAATTATTAGAATAATATTTTAAAAATTATGAAAACAAAAGTAATATGGCCACATGAAAAACATATTATTCGAAACAGCCTTTTCAGCTACACGTTAAGATAAATATGATAAATCATTTGCTATAAATAGTTTGAAGGTAACACTTTGAATCACATCCCTCAAGGTACCTAATTATTATTAACTGTAAACAATGAGTATGAAAATATAACTAGATATCTACCTTCCAATGACCAATTTAAAATTAGGCTTGTAAGTAAAAACAATTATCATTTGTGACGTAATTTTTATCATATTTATGTTATCGAGCGATTCGTAGGATAAAATTATGACACGGCGTGGGTTTGTAAGCTCAAACCAAATATTATGAGTGTCGTAGCGACACACCCATGTCTCTTACCTCTGAGTAGGTAAAAGCATAAAAGTATACATCATATAAGGTATTCTTTACATACGATTACACCTGAACAAGCAAATAATACATTAGGTACGGTGTGTGGTTGGTACTGTTACTATCTTCAGTATTAGCCGGTGAGGAACAAGATCGGGCTTTTTGGTTTTATACGAGGAACAAGATCGGGCCCTATGGAAAAACTTCTAAAAGTATACTTCTCGTAAAGGATCTTGACACTCTTATTTACTTACTTACTTTCTAAACTTATTTGAAAATTGTGGATATAAATATGTACAAAACTACGTAGCTTAAAAAAAAACAGTGTACCTATGTATTTTATCGTAGCTATCTATTACGGCTACGAAAATATTTACCTGCCGTTTATTTTGTTATTAGCTAGTTTCATCCGATTTCATGCTTGTAAACGACAACTAAGCCGGGGGTAAAGGCCAAAAAATCTGGGTAAACTGTGTTAACATTTACATGGATCAGAAAGGAATGAATATATAAAATAATCAATATAATCAGCCTAGCCGTTGCCGGATAGTGCAAAGGAGTGAATACTGATATATTATGGCGGCTGACAGGAAGGAATGTTCCTCTGACCCAAACTCACCTAGCCTGGCTGAACTAGCACCTAGACTCACCTAGCTTTAAGGCTGCATAGTTACTCAAGTAGTCTGCAGATGATTCATTATCATGGCCTACATTCTAAATCATTTACTTTATTATTTGTTTAATATAAAAATAATCATAGATTTCTCCCTTGTCCGCAGAATCTTGACCCGTACTTCCCAGCCCTTCCACATAGCGCTTGCTATATTGGTTCTCACGATATGGCTGACGCAGCCAGGCTCTGCCGGCAACCTTCGAGGATGGAGGGCATTGTACGTCGGAGCAGTCGCCACGCATTTAGGCGCACAAGTCTGGATGACACTAGTATCTGGTTAGTTCAATTAAAATTGAAATTATGGAGGTGGTGAAGAGTTGGTGGATGGAGAAGGCTGAAGAAAACCGTTCATCATATTTATTTTAGATGTTACTGTAGATTTTTCAGGCTTACTCTGCTTAATCTGGTTTCCTTGGGTACAGTAGGCACCCCCTCAGATAGATCTAATAGAACTTCGACAGTGCTCAGGGTATATAAAAAGCGGTATTTACACCAAATATTTGGGTCATTTCATGAGAATGCTGTTCCTCTCACGGCTACAGATTATTTAGAAGTAGAGCTCTTTCTGAAGTGCTCGTTCGGAGAATTACTACCACCTTGCTTATTTCTGCCGTAAAGCAGCATTGCTGTGTCGGTTTGAAGGGTGTAGGGGCCGGTGCCGGTGCCGGCAGCTAGGTGTAAAGAAAATATAGTCAGAGGTGTTTCAGATGAAAACTTTCATTAAACTATGACTAAAACCAGTTGCCGACTTAAGTAGCCATACAGTTTTTATTACCACTCTTAATTTTATTAGGAACATTAAAAAAAGCTCTCTAAAGTGCCTCTAAGTGCAATATTAAAATACTTTTACGAAGCCCCATTCTTCGAATTACTCAGATTATAGCTCTCACGCGGAAAAAGCAGGAGTAGATAAATTAAGTACACATTATTCTTGGCCACTAGATAAATCAAATAAACAATCTACTAAGTGACCTGTATCAGTAACGAATACAAAGTAGGTAGGTACCTAGCTTATCGGTGCAGTAACTATTTCAAATTGAGTTAACTGTGTTAGTAGTAAGTACTGATAAGAAAATTTTCCAACATTGATATTAAACAATGTAGCAGTCACGTAGGTCCTTAAAAAATAAAATCGAACTGTATTCAGCCAAATTAATCAAGATAGGTAACCTATAAATATTTTACAATTATATTTGGGATATTTATGCTCGAAGCACAACTAAAATCAATATTCACTTCGAAAACCAGTCAAAATAATGTAAACAATAAATATTTATAAATAATGCAGTTTTTATAACTTTACCACACATCAACATTACAAATGATGCAATGATATCCTGCATTTTTTTTCCTGTAGCTCAAACTGGTCGAGCCCCATTCATAAGGCGGGAACTGCATTAATTGCGAATTACGTTCAGGTTTTTGGGCTACCGCACGCCGCACGCAATGCGGATGCAATCAGATGTACTGGGAAAAGCTCACCATTTACAGATTTACTGATAAATTACACTATATTTAATAGCCTTTCTTTTTTTGCAATGAGAAATCTTGATAGTGATACAATAATTCACCGATGAGCTCTTGAGATGTAAGATATGACATCAAAAGAATAAGCCAGTAAGTGGGTATTGCTTTTTGCTACAAATACTATTACTACTAGCCCGTAGTGTCCCACTGTTGGGTAAATGCCTCAAGTATAAAGCCCAAAATAGTGTGATATAAAAAAAACAGATTTCGGTACTCACAGAATATTGATCAAACTTTTGAAAGTCATTGTAAATTCAGCCATACGTGAACATTGTCCATCCAGTGACGTTTTTATTTGGCTAATGTATGAATTTTGCTTGATCAAAATTTGTTTGTTTTTTTTTATTTTAACCAATAAACACAGTTTTTTTATTGGTTTTGGCTTCGGAGATTTCATTTTGTTGTTTCAATAAATATCATACGTACAAGTTCTTAAAATTAGTAAGAATGAGTACTTAAAATAACTAAAGGTACCCATAGCTATGTTATGTCCTTGTTAGTATACTAAAATTAACATCCTCACCCCACCAATTTTCGGCATGAACATCGTGTAATGAACGTATTTTTGTAATCCTGATAATGAAAACTAATTTATTGCATGATTGGACCTGTAGGCAGTTTGGAGGAACTCACATTATGTTCAAAGAACTCAATGCGATTTGCGAATTGGCTAAAAGTATTTTAAGTGAACACACAATGTTAAATTACCTACGCTAAGCATCGGCAGCATTAAAACACCGATATTTATCTTTTTCTCGTGGTATTTATTACTGTCAAATATGAACTTTCGTTGCTCTGGTTCATTTTATAAGGTTTTTTAACTTTAATTACATTTTTATTTGTTGAAATCTTTTTAATGATTTTTTCTTTTTGGTCATGGGGGAAATTGGGGTGCTTAGATTCACTAGATGGGACGATGTTTCAAAGAACTATAGTACTTATAATTAGTACTAAGTATAGTTGTAGTAAGACTTATAGTTTTTTGAAGTTTTTACATTTTCTATTCTTGGACATGCCTACTCTATCCGCCCGTTGAACAATTAACATTACTAAGACATGCACCTTTGTTTTTGAAATCTTATCTTAATACTAGTCTATGATAGTTTAGCTTAAATAACATTATCTTTTAGTAACACATTTACAATCAAGATTTTTCCATTACTTCCTTATTCGTCGGAACTGTTTCAGGAAACGCTGTATTTCCTAAATCCTTTGCAAATTATTTTTGATGCATGCTACCTATTTTATTGATACAAGTTTATATTTCCTGGGTTTATTGTAGATAGGTACTGTAAGTTGATATTTAGTGATAATTTTACATCGCAAGGTTTCTGCCAATCACCTATTATTTGTTTGCTAAACAAATAAGAATCAAAAATCCTCTTGCACCGAAGAATCAGCGAATAGAGCCACACATTTACACCACATCGATCACGGTGACAAAGGATTATTATGCTAAAAGTCTTCATAACTAACCATCTCTCTCTCTCTTTCCCAGGTATCGTGCTATACTTCTCCCTCCCCCGGCACGAGTTCGGCCGTGTGCAAACAGTCCTGTTCCCCGTGTACTACGCCTTCAACGCAGCCATGAGCTTGATTGCACTTCTGGCTTACTTCAGAACGCAATGCCTCACCAAGTTCGAGAATAACTGTTGGATACAGGTAAGAAACCCAGTGACTTGAGACATTCTTGATTATGTGGTTTCTTCAAGAAGTTTGGGAGGTTTGCAAACTCCTTGAAGAAACCGCATTCAAAAAAGGTCCTTCATTACACTTTCCTCTTCTTTCCGAACAAGAAAGGATCAATTTTCGTTGATAGCGTGTTGCTTCGCGTAGGAATAGGACATTATGTTGCCTAACTATAGGTACTATACTTCAGATCAATTAATCCAATCAGTATCATTAAAATCAGCTCAGACATTAAAGCGTGATTGAGCCACATACATGCAAATTTCGAAATTTTCACATTTAGGCACATAAAGTCATTTCAGTTGGTGAAAATCGAGTACCTACTTACCTACTTTACCTAGTAACAATAAATAACAACAACGAATTAAAGAATAAATCGTTCGTTTGGTAAAAAGTTCACGGCTACATTATTCTGACCAATATCAAATGTTGTAAAGTTAAAATTAATTGCACGTCGATAAAATTAAATGGCGCTTAACATTAAAGTTGGTTTGTTGCCGCCTTTTAAGTTGACACCTCATTGGCAAACCAAGACCTCGAACTGTAAATTGCCAATTTTAACGTCATGTAACCATGCAAATAAAATTCTGCTACTGCAATAAAATCCTGATTAATCGTGGGCCCTATGAGTTAATCGAATTTTGTAATGATGCATTGAATCATTAGTAATAGTCAAT
Source organism: Thera obeliscata (assembly GCA_947578465.1). Lineage (NCBI taxonomy): Eukaryota > Metazoa > Arthropoda > Insecta > Lepidoptera > Geometridae > Thera > Thera obeliscata. The sequence continues at coordinate 1,406,881 of OX387916.1, forward strand.
CAATCATTTCGAACCTCAAAATATTCGAAACTGACATTCTAACTTCAGTCTTCAATGACTTCTCTTTGTATCTACTATTTTACATCCATCATTATTATTTTAACTCTGCTCATAAGTTGATCGTTAGTTATTATTTGATCTTAAAGTAGGTATGCGAGGTTCTTTCTGAAGGTTTAGCTTTGTGGATTCGCACCGATATAAAGTTTAATTAACATCACTATAATACAGGGTTATTCATAATTAGCTGCAAATACTCAGGAATTAGGTTCAACAAATAAAATAAAAAATATTTATGAAATGATTTTTTTTAAGTTTTGTTATGAAAATCCCGAGAAAATCGACAAAGAATATCCTTTGGAATCATTGGCGCCTGACCTATTTTGACCTTTGATCCACGCCCGCGCGCCGTGAGCGGCACTCTGCGTTCAGTCACCGTCTGGGTGGGTCATCGTCCTGTTCTCCATGGCGATCATTATGCAATAGCCGTAAAAAAATTAATAAAAATAAAATTTTGATACAAAAACTTAAATAAAAATTAAAAAAAAAAAATTACATATATATTTTTTATTTTATTTGTTGAACCTAATTCCTGAGTATTTGCAGCTAATTATGAATAACCCTGTATAAGTTTAAAAAACTTGAAAACCCGACTCCATTGCCAAACCACTGAACCGAAATTCATAAAATTTATTTGGGGCCAATCTGAAAGTAATACCTTTCTCAGTTTTTTTTTTTCAAATAGGCTCTTAATAATGATGAGGTAAGTTAAGAGAAAATAAACATTAAAATAATAAAAAGTCCTTTTTTATTTTAACCGTCATTTATTAGTGACCAAATTTTCAATATCATAAATTATTATATTACAATTTCAAATTTAAATAAAAATTTAGATATTAAAATTAAAAAAAAAAAAAAACTGAAAATACCAGCCTAAACCTAAATACCAGCTGGAGGCCCTGGAATCGATTGAAAGGCGAGCAAAAAGGCTCATTGGCGACGATGTATTGGTGGAGTCTAAACTCCTTAGTCTCGAGCATCGTCGTAAAGTAGCTGGCTTATCGGTCTTCTACAGGATACATTTCGGGGAGTGTGCCCAGGAACTTTTCAACTTGGTTCCTCCATCCCCATTCCATCACCGGACCACTAGACGTACGGAGATGAGGCATCCATTCATGGTTGATACCTACACCTTCTTCCCGCACTAAGCGCTTTGCCTCCACTTTTATAATGAGGACAGCCAAAGAGTGGAACTCGTTGCCGGCGTCTATTTTTCCGAATACCTATAATTTGGAAGTTTTCAAGAAAAGAGTGAATAGGTAAGTTGGCAAGTTTTATCATGCGCACTTGATGTGCGGGCAGGTTTTTCCGCAAGTAGGCCGCTGGTGGGCCCTTTTTGCGTGACCCTTGACACGGGTTGCTCGAACTTTTTTAGGTTCTACAACACGCCGGTTTCCTCACGATGTTTTCCTTCACCGTTTTGAGAGTACTGGCATAGTGCACATAAATTTTTCGATAGAAAAACTCATTGGTACACGAGTGGATTTGAACCCACGACCTTCGGATCGGAAGGCGGGGCCACTACCACTAGACCACCAGTGCTCTGAGCGAATAGGTATCTTCTAGGTGAGCGCGCTACACCGTCGATCGCATCGTCACTTAACATCAGGTGAGATTGCGGTCAAGCGTTAGCCTATAAATTGTAAAAAAAAAAAAAAAAAAACCATAGCCGGATTTCCGGTAGATAATAATAATTAAAACCCCTACCGCAAGGTAGGTTGCTACCTAATTGAGTTTTTCCAAATACTTTTTGAGGAAAAAACGAGTGGCCCACTTTTTCTATCGTAGAGAATGCAGTTTATTTGCAACTCGCCAATGACAATTATTGCCATCTGGAGGGATTTTGATCGCACACTGATTGGTTCATACCTACGAGTAGGTGTTTCTTTAGAAATTTAGATAAAAGAGCGGATTTTAATCAGTAGTCCTACTCCAAGCGCTGAAGATCTGGGTGGGGCCATATGCTCGGTTTGACCTTGAAAATCTAACGAGGGAGATGACGTCAATCTGACGTCTCTGACGCCAAAATCTCGTGACAACCACAAGACTTTGTCGGTCAAATCGGGCATTTGACCCCTGGATAGGCATTCTTTAATAACAATATAGATAAGACCAAGCCAAGAATAAGTTACGTGAGCCAGATAAAAGAAAAGGTCGTTGTCATGCCGTATAAAGAAATCAGAGGCCGCATTTGAAAGACTTACCTAATTGGAGAAAACTGCATCAAAACAAGAGCTAATAAGCTCTTAAATATAAGAATAGAGATAAGAACATAAAGATGAAGAATTTATTGGTGATAATTCAGGAGCCTAATTCTCGGGCCGACCGAGATTTTCAAATACACATTGGCATTGCACAACCCCGCACTTTTTTTACGTTTTCCGTATATTGTAGCTGTCGAGGCTTCTACGTTAGGAAATCATCCATTCTCTCTTCGAAAACAAGCAATAAAATAAAATTGCAAAATGATCCGAGATGAGCCGAGAATTAGGCTGCAGTACCCGAAGTCGGAGTTTTGCTACCACATTTCATTACCAAATGTTGTTTTCGTTTCGCCTATTTGTCTCTCTCTTTTGTATGGAGAAAATATGAGACAGCAAAAATATGTTACGTAGTTTAGTTACAGTTGTTGTATCATCTTTTCTAAATACAATAGACAAGGACAGATCGGCGAAACGAAAACAACATTTGGTAACGAAATGTTGTAAATGCACTGGGAATTGGGGGACAGATCGTTTTTAAGAAGGTTCACTTACAAATGATGATGCTAATGTATTGTTGCAGCTATCGCTCCTGCTAGCCGTGTTCAGCATAGAGATGTACGTGCGTCTGCGGCTTGTGAAGCCAATGCTCCGAGCCAAGCACGTCAAGACACAGATGGAAGACGCTGCCGGCGGCGGCCAGGAGGTAACTATCACTTTTGACGTGACAACGTCTTATAATTCGATGGAGCCGGCAGCAAGCACGAAAAAACATGACGTCATGCGGTGTTACCTCGCTCTGAGGCGTGGCTTAAAGTTAAGCGAGAGCGCGGAACGAGCGACAAAGAGGCACAATCGGCCTCCGCGTTCGGCAGCGTTCGACATCTAATCTCTCTCCTACTTGAATGAGCCATGCGTCCGCGTGGACAGCTGTATGAGTTATCATGTTTAACTATCGTCAGTAAACCGACTTTACAGACAACCAACATTTTTATTGTTGAAAATAGTTTTAAATAATACACATTCACACAACACTATCTAGCCCCAAACTAAGAGCTTGAACTATGGGAAAGTTATGTGCCACGTCTCTATCTCTACCTTCATCCGCCTCTATTTTTTATATTTGGAAAAGTTATTGTGCAATACAGTGTTCTCAACCGATCAAGACATCAAGAAGGGTTTAAATTCATTATTTATTCTCCCTGCCGTGGCACACTTCCTCTGATTTTTCTTTCATTTCTTTCTTTCCGATGTGTTTCACGCAGACTGTCATTTTTTTTCTTTGGCTTACCTCTACTCCTAATTCTTTCTAGTAAATATTTGAAACTGCAAACAGTGGAGAAATATTATTGTGCAAGGTATCGTATCGCCTTTAGACATCAAGTAGCTCAGTAGCTGAAAACTCCTTTTATCTAAGCTGACTGTCACTCAATAGGTCCAACCTGTTGGTACAACAAAACAAAACAAAAGATTAACGTTTCCCGCTATCTATCTTATTCTGGCTGAATTATATTGGCGCGATCATCGATATCGAAATGGTGAAAACTTAAGCAAATAAGAGCATAATACAAATTGTTGCTTATCAAATATTATTTTGGTTTATCCTGCTTGATGATGCCAACAAAAGTAATCTATCAACATTATCAAAAACAAGACACAAGATACCTCAAACACAAGACATTAGATTATGGACGCGTGAAGTGCAACGTTTTTGAGATAGCAGACACGTGGACTGCAATTAAATGATCGATGCCTCGATTTCTTTTTATGGCCTAGCTAATAATTTAGGTAGTAGATAGGTAAAATGTTATTAACACGCTATAAATTTAACAATCTTATGCTGCCTTCCTACGGTGCGTGGTTCTGCAGATCATCACGCACCGCGCACGACGACGTACGGCAAAGCACACAGAAAAGGCTCCTGTGCTACCGCGCACCTCGGCGCACGAGACCGTTCCCATGGTGTGTCGTGCGAGCTGGTGCGGGCTGGTGCGCGATATCACGCACCGGTGGGAAGCGGCTATTAGAAATCTCTTTTGACGTCACCTGCTTGTCAAAGCTAAAACAAAATACTGTTTATTGGCTGTGGCCACCAAGTTATTTGTCTTCGTACTGTTTGCAATAGTACGAGTAAGGTACCTACATTAGTCCATGAATTCATTCATCCTTTGGTTTACATACCTTACTATTAAATAAATTAATTTCATAAAAAATCAGTTGGGGAACTGACAGCCGGTTAGGAAATACTTATAGGTTCTCGAATGGCGACTACGAATCGGAAGACGAAACGTAGGACTCTCGATGGACCAAGTTCAAATTCAAATATTTGGTTATTCAAGAGTATCTCAAGGATCAGTTTATAACGTCTTAAAGCTTGGTGAGTCTAGGAACCAGTTCCACGCGATCAAAATAATCGACGACATTGTTTAGATCGCAGGAAGTCGGTGGATGGAGAGGGCTCAGAATCGTTCTTCCTGGAAATGTATAGGAGGCCTATACAGGGTTATTCATAATTATTCAATATCTGTCTGTGGACTACTCGTAATACTCATGATGAAATTTCCAGTTTATTTTAGAAACCGGATAATGATGCTAAAAAAATTGAATTCAGTAAATTCATTTTATTTTAAACCAAACATAAGCAAATCCAACATTTATTTATGCAAAGATTTTACGGAAGTCACGAGATGTGCATAAAATTTTCATGGTTTCTAATTTTATGTGTTTCCGATTCTATGGTAGCTAGGTATGTACCTAACCTACAGCTAATTCGTTTTTAGAAATTGTTTCATAGTTTTTTGCTGAAATTTTATTTTTGTTTGAACCAACCATTCGTGTCCGAGAAACCTTTTGAGTTAGTGTAGTGTAAATACAATAGTGAACTGTAGTGTAAGTGTAAACTAGTACTACGTAACACAACAACAAAGCGTCCCCTAATAAGATTGAAATAATTAGGATCAAAACTTTCATTAATTTAAGTTCCCAATAAAATAATGAACCTTCCAAATCAGATACTAGTTTTAAGATACTTAGGTACGGTTTAGGTCTGTATATAAATCAAACGCGTTTTTTTATTTGCTACAACAGATTAGTTTAACTAACCTGTCTAACATCAGGATATCAAAAAGGGTGTCCATGACCTTTCAATAGTCAATTAATCACTCCTTAGCTTAGCCCCGGAGCTAACAAGTTTATTACTTACTAACTCCTCAAACGGTATGACATTATCAGCATAGTAACCGATTGGAAATACCTACATTATGTTACATAAGTAATTGTTTCCTTACCGACCTTTGCACATTCACACCTTTCTTCGACTCTGCAAGTTTCTCCACGTGGATCGCGTGAATCACATCTTTGAAGGCCAGAGAACACTGTGTCAGGTGGTCATTGTGTTAACGTTGTTGTACCTATTCAATCAGACAGACTACTTAGCTGTTTAGCGATATTTATTGTATAATTTCACCTTGTTAGCAGGTGATAGGTACCTTCTTTCCTTCTTTCACTTTAGTGGTTTAACTTATTTATTTTTATTACTACACTGAGAATACTATGGATAGATTAAATTACTGTCAATTTGAGGCCACACCTACACCTTGAATCTACCAGACTCTAACTTTTCATATGCGTGTGATTATTGATTCCTAGCCTTGGATAGTATTACATTTCGTTCTGTGATGGGGTTTTAGGTGCATAATATTTTCTCTATCTATTTTCATTCACCGTCGTCGTTCGCCATCGATGATATTTGTTTATTTATTTAATCTTAGACTCACAGTTACAATATTGTTTATCTTAAGCTATTCGATGTATTTTATCTCCTAACACATGTATTTATATACCTACTTAAAAGGAGATCTCAAACGCATGTAATGTCACAATAGATTAACTTACTGAATAAACATTTGATTTGAAAACATATGCTTTATACATTAACCAATTCGAATCTCCATTATATATAAAGTTTCCGTCGCTAAATATGTTCGTTGTCCACAGGTAGGAAAGCTGATTCTCGGCGAGTTGGCTCATTGCCCGCGCTACCTCCGTGTCCTTCGCACCTTCCGCACCTACCACTCCACCATCGCCATCGGCACCATGATCTCTCTGGGCTGTTCCGTCTACTCCACCATGATCATCGTGGACTCCATGTGCCGTTAGACTACCTGTGATACTTGAGCTGTGTAAAATCTCATTACGCCTTGCCGTACAATCCATGTAAAAAATATTCCTAATGTTTTGTTCTACTTGTGATCCATCTTTGTCAAAGAGCTATCACAACTTCAGATTTTTGAAGATTAGGTTTTGTTTTACAGATTTTACATAGCTATGTTTTCAGTGTAAGGCGCTGTTTATAATGCATTAATTATAGAATTTAGAAACGGGCTGTAAAGTCTGTTAGCACTATGCATAGTATTATATTGTCATGTAACTCTAGCTAATCAATCGAATTGACGTGTAAATGGTGTGTTCCAGCGCTGGCCGCTTGTATTTTGTTTACGAGAAAGGTACTCTGGCGTCAAACCGACGCGGTTAATTGCAATTTTAATATAAGTTACTTTTATCGTTCTAAAGTAGACATCGAATTTAACTGTTTAACTTCAGTAGTAAGTATTTGCCAACGTAGGTTTAAGAGAGCGCCAGCTCGTTAAAATGCCTCTTCGGCCGCAGACAGCCCATGTTTAGCTGCTATATTTAATTAAACTTGTGTGGTCTGCTCTCTAATTTCCTGCAATACTGCCATTGTTTAGTACCTAGTAGTAAAGCTCTTGCTATCGCATTTTCTCAAACAATTATCTAATAATGTCTGTACATTATTCGATCATCGTCTGTACGCAGGAAGTTACGAGGCTTTCGAGACATGGAATGTTAACCAACAATATTATTCGTTCATATTGATATCATAAATCCCCTAATCGTTATCCCATAGCGTAGGTTTCTTGTACTAACAACGCTTGTTATCGAGAAGCAAAAATGTAGGTCAAGTTTTCGCAATTTTTCTCATCATGTTCTCAGAACATCGATTGTCAGTCGCTAAAATAGAAATAATTTATTCAGTTGGCCTAGCCAAGTACCAAGAAATAGGCACCTAGATGTAACAACGTTAGTTGGTACAGGTTTCATGTCGATTTTTAGGGTTCCGTAGCCAAATGGCAAAAACGGAACCCTTATAGATTTTTTTCTTAGATGTGATTGGTGTTTATAAATTACTCATTCTAACTAACTTGCTAAATTTAGTTTTTAAATACCTGAACGCTAGAGGGATTATGATGAATAATAGAATTTAATGATTTAATCTAGGTAGGATTAAGTAATAGGCATTGTTTAATCAATTTCATTGTGAATTTGTGTAGTGATATTTTGTTAACGATCTGAGTGTTTTTGTGCAGTTATTTATTTGTGACTGAGAGAATTGAACGAGCATACTTACCTACGCATAGGTACATATTAAAATATTCTATAACCGAGACATCTGCTACTTATTTCTATCCCCATCCCTAAGGCACTAGTCGATTAATAAAATTGTAGATAGTACGTAGGTACCTATCTACCTGAGTAGGTCGGTATTTTCCATTTGAGGCAATTACCATTTTGAAAGGCACATCTACTCATCTAAACAAAAACGGTTCGTTTCCCTTGAAGCTATTCTTTAAAAATAATGCTTCGTCGAACCATTAGATGGCGCTGTTATTGGAACCGTCGAATGTGTTTTTTTATTTCAACGCCATCTAGGAATTCATTGGAAAACCTGTTACGAGGTCAAAAACTGTTTTTTTTCTGCACTTTACGATCATCTTGGTATGGTAAATTCGGGTAAGAATCGAACGGAAGATTGTTAAGTGTACACATTTCTGAAAATCTGTTACTGTCATTTCATGATCTGATGTCAGTGTCAAAGTCACAGACATGCAATCAGCTGTGGTACAAACAAAAATGGCCTTACGTGTACGTGGTATTTTGCTATTTGAGTTTAGAATTATTAATGCAATACTAAACAATGTCATTTGATTCGTTTACAGTACAGTGTTCAGTGACTGAGGCAGAGATTTTATCGATAGACATACGTTTCAGTAATCGCGGTGATCATGTTGATCATAGGTAGGCTGAAAGAACCCGAAACGATGACGAGTGGTAATAAAACACATTTTTTCACAAAAATGATAATGGATAGATGTAAAACAGTATTATTACTATCCAGCGTTGTGTGTACTATCGCAGTGGTAATATCTCTTCAGAAGATATTGAGTTACAACGCCAGATTTTCGAAGCCGTTCTCCCCTTTACCAGCTGGGCTTTATGGGAATTACATTGAGAGTGTGTCGGACAGTGCTCCATCCCGGGCGCCGAGCCTTCACAACGGAGCTAGTGACGCAGAAGCAGTGGTCTCTCTTAACGCAGCTCTCGACATGAAAAGGAATGGTAAGGCTGACAAGGCGCTCAAACTCTTCCAACATGCCTTCGCACTCTCTCCCAAACACGCAGACATACTCAACCACTACGGCGAGTTTTTAGAAGACACCAAGAACGATGTAGTAAAGGCAGATCAACTGTACACTCTTGCACTGTCAAATTACCCAGAGCATACTGGTGCATTGATGAACAGACAACGAACTGCCAGCATTGTTGAGAACCTAGACAGAGAGATGTTAAGAAAAATTGATGACAAGAGAGATGCGTTACAATCTATACCGGAACACAACTCTGCACTCCGCAGAGCAAAAAAAGAGGCTTACTTCCAACATATTTACCACACAGTTGGTATTGAAGGAAACACAATGACTTTGTCACAAACAAGAAGTATTCTAGAGACGAGGATTGCTGTTTCAGGAAAGAGTATTGACGAGCATAATGAGATCCTAGGCCTAGACGCTGCTATGAAATACATCAACTCAACCTTATTATATAGGTTACGTGACATTTCCATGGGGGATATCTTGGAGATACATAAAAGAGTACTAGGTCATGTGGACCCAGTTGAAGGGGGTCAGTTTAGGAAAACCCAGGTGTATGTAGGCGGCCACATCCCGCCTGGACCATCGGAAATTCAACAGCTTATGAGGCAGTTCTTGGATTGGCTCAATTCAGAGGATGCTTTAGATCTTCATCCTGTAAGGTAAAAATATTAATCTTGCTAGCCATGCTATTTGAATCATAGATTTGCAGCAATGAAACAATATTCTTCACTATTTCTATTGAGGTAGATTCCAGTCTCTGTAGTACTAATATTAGTTATTGGTTCATATGCCAAATTATTGATAATTTGGTTGGAAATAATATAAAATACTGTTTGTAAATCATACAGATTAATGTTGACAGCTCAGTGTAGGCAATATAATAACGAAGGCAAGGTGTAAAACACACAAAACTAAATATGGTTGTGTTCTCATTTACTAACATGAAGATCTTTCAATGCCCACTTTCTAATACACCCTAGTCTTACTTCATTGATTCTCTTAAAAGAGGAGCTCACATTATACCAGTTTGTAAGCCTAATTATTTTCACTTTTCCATGCCTTCATTCTAAGATCTATCTTATTCTTTATTCCAGATATGCAGCCTTAGCGCACTACAAGCTAGTCCACATCCACCCTTTTATTGATGGCAACGGCCGAACCTCCCGCTTACTTATGAACCTGGTGCTGATGCAAGCTGGCTACCCACCAGTCATCATCGCGAAGCAACACCGCCACTTGTACTACCAGCATCTGCAGACGGCGAATGAGGGAGACGTTCGGCCTTTTGTCAGGTAACCATCCATTTAAAGATTTTCGGGAATGATTTTGGAATACCTCGAAATGTACCTCTTCAGGCTAATAATGAGCATGTACAACAGGTGACCTAACTGCTTTAGTATGATAATAAAGTTACTAAAGATAGGCTTATATACATACGTATTTAAGTCTACCTTTAGTAACTTTACTCTCCTGCTGTAGAAGTACCTAGGTCTAAGTTTTCATTAACTTTATAAACAAACCTTTTTTTGGGCAAACCTATTCCATCTAAAAATCCTGTCCCAGGCACTATAGCGTCCCGCGATTTAGGGCTTGTGTAATCACCAGTTACCTCTGACGCCATATAAATCATCTACAATACATGCAAAGGCCTGTTTAATTTAACTTTAGACAACTACTTTCCAACAATTAGTCATATTCAAATTGCAATGTGATAAAAGTAAACAGAATAGCTTCTCATTTTGTCATAATAATATCTGTAGGAAATAAAAGCAGTTTACTCAAAATTACTCTAAGAATATTGTGGCCACTTGTGAAAGTGTAGGCCCCTAGTCAGGGCGTTTATTCGTAGTTCGCTACTAAGCACTTCTATTAGAAACTGATTTTCCTAGGGCCCAGGATTAAGCTCATCAAGGCTGAAATGGGGCTGTGTTTTCAAAAATGATTAAACTTTTTGCATTCAGTACTCCACTCTCATAATAGAGGTGAAAAGGCGATTCATCCGCCTTCAGACATTTTTTTTGTTCATCCAAATTTGGAAATATTACGACGAGATTTCATGCTTTTTCAATCAATGTTGTAACCATCCAATTCACGCTTGACAGACTGTTTTGTAACGTTTCAGATTCATAGCGCAATGCACGGAGCGAACGCTAAACCTCTACCTATGGGCCACCAGTGAGTTCTCTCACATGGTCCCGGCTATAGGCGAGCCGCACATATTGACCGGCGACCCCATGGAAGAAGACAATTTACTATGACCCTTAATTATGTAATGAAAATTAGGCACAAATTTGTTAAAGCGTGTTTTGTAGTTTTATGTTAGAACATAGATTTGATCTACCTTGAAATACATCCAATACTTTTTTGTATTTTGGAGAGGTTCTGTGAGATTATTCTCTGGCTTCGCCGCCAGATGCAGATTTGTCACTGGAAAAGCTTGTGTGGCGAATTAATTACTAGCGCAATTTTTTTTTATTGGTGCGTTTACTTAATTCGGAGTTCGGATATTTGAATGACTGAATTCGGCACGTAAAAAGTGCCGCATAAGTATGGTTTACACTTCCATTAGTATAGTAGTTGTATTTGACGCGCAATGTATCGTTACTGACACGTTAGGCTTAACATCTATTCTCCTTATGCTGCCTTCCTACGGTGCGTGGTTCTGCAGATCATCACGCACAGCCGACGACGACGCACGGCAACGCACACAGAAAGGGCTCCTGTGCTACCGCGCACCTCGGCGCACGAGACCGTTCCCATGGTGTGTCGTGCGAGCTGATCCGCCTCCGTGCGCGATATCACACACCGGTGGGAAGGGGCTATTACAAGCGTTACAAAGATAACCAGTGTATAAACATCTGCCATCCCTTACTACTAGGTAATGACAAACTGTGACAGGGCTAACTCTCACGCCCAAGTAACGCTTGATATGCAATGTATGCCTCGAGGACGCATAGCAGTGCATCGTAGGCCACGTTACTGACGTACGCGACCTGCGAGGCAATGCATCAGGAGTCTAATTCTCGGGCCGACCTAGATTTTCAATGCCCCTTAAATACACATTGGCATTGCACAACCCCGCACTTATTCTACGTTTTCCGTATATCGTAGTTGTCGAGGCTTCTACGATGAGGTCGTCGATGAATTACTCAAGGAAATCATCCATTCTCTCTTCGAAAACGAGCATATAAATAAAATTGCAAAATGATCCGAGATGAGCCGAGAATTAGGCTCCTGGTGGGCTTTGCTTGTTGCATCAGCTAGTTACATAAAAAAGGTACTTTCCCTCTACTGTACAAATAAAAGTGTGAACCAGTCTTAAAACAGTATCTTCTGTGATTATTGTATGTTATGTATTAACCTGTAACTATGTAAGTTATACTTCCATTAGCTACAGCGCCTGCAGGCAGGCTTTTGTAGCAATATTTATTTTATTGTTTAAGAATCTTAAATTTAGATTATTTGATTGATAAAACATGTTCACATCACAACAACGCAAATACGCATCACAAAATGATACTTTTTCTGAATTTTGAAATTGTTTCTTTAACCTAAGTAATATAACTTTTTATCAATATAATTTTTTTAGGTAAACGTGTGTTGATCAATAATAGTATTGGCGTTAAAGCCCGTTTTAAACCTTTATTTACTTTTGACGCTGACTGTACCAAGAAACCAAGTCGTATAAAGGCCTGCGCACACCTAGTTTGCTGGCGGTAGCGATCAGTGAAACGCTGTCAAATATTGCTGTCAGATTTAAGATTTGACAGCGATATTTGACAGCGTTTCACTGATCGCTACCGCCAGCGAACTAGGTGTGTTCAAGCCATAACTGTTGCGATAGGTTTGGTCAAAAAAATTAGAACATTTGCTACGTATTAAATAAGTAGTACGTCTACTCTACACACTGCCACTGTACGGCACGCACAGATTTTAGTAGGTAGAATAAATGAGTGTATAGTTGACGAATTATGTATTGTATAGTTATGTTGGTACTTAATTGAAACAGCCAAAGAAAATTAGGATACCTACCTACATATATTTTCCAAGTGAAAAACAAAATTATTTACTCCATGTACGAGATTAGTAATTTTTAAAGTATTGTGTATTGTCTTCCAAAATAAGAATTATTTATTGTTAATAATTTTATTTGCATTTCCACGATACCAGTACAAACTGTAACTTTATTAAATTGTGTATAAATCTTATGAAGTTTTTTATTGCGAGTTAATAATACTCTGCCGTTTATACCTTAGCTAAAAAAGTTTGTGATTAAAGATTGGCCGATTTTCTATCACCACGGCAAGTAAGGTTTTCGATCTTATGCTTCTACTGAAACAAAAAATAATACTCCAAGAGCTCAATTTAGATTAATTTATTATAATGTGCGATGTTATAATAATGTTTATATTAAAGCAATTTCAACCAGACAACTAGAGCCGACTGCGGCCTGACAGTCGCACTTGCGTATCAATACAATATTTAGAGAGATTCCGTTCAGTACAATCAAACATCGGCGCACACAGCCACTCTGATACAGAGTACCGATCTAGTTCATTTTAATTAATTTATTAATAAGCGCTATCTATTTTATAAGCTAGTATACATCGTTTTATTAGAATCGAGTCCAAAAGCGCGGAGATTCCTCGAAACAAAAACTTTTCAAAGAAAAAGTTTGCATGATGTTCCGTCTGAAAACCACGAAGCGAAAACCTAGCTAGCACCTAAACAATAACACTACAACGTCTGTTATTCATCTTTATTCAAAACAATATGGTTACATACAAACTGGCAATTTAGAATAAGGTGTTCCATTCCAGATTTATATCTATATCTTACAGCAAACTAAATGATGTTCGAGTTATCTTCGAAGCGAATTCAAGAAAAAAATGTGAAACGGACAACCTATCATACGCTGACGCCAGAAAGCGCTTCACGTCACAAAACATGAAAAAACACATTATCACAATAAATAAGTCGCGTTACAAAGAAACATTACAATAGTCTTTCAATTAGTTTTACTATTTTTATTAAATTAATTATAAAATAAACGTTTTACGATTTTTAATGAGGATGACAAGTTTAATGATTTTCTATTCGATATGAAGTGTAGTTACATCTGTGTATAGAAATTTATTTGACCGTCTCATGTCCGCCGCCCGTCGTCACCGGTAAGACAAGCAGCGCTGCAGAGCTTAGCTCTGACATGCTCCTCTAATCCTGGATCATTCGTGATTCCATCGCCATCACATGGCTCTATCACGTCAAGTTACGCCCGTATTTAAAACACTACTCATACCTGAATCAGGACTCATTTTCTGTCACTTATTCTCTCAACAACGCTTCATTTAAGTGAAAGTGACAGAACATGCAATCCCACCTGATATTGAACGGTTACTTGGTTACTTCGGCTAGCGTTTTAGAATACGAGCCTAGTCCGTAACGGTCTATTAGTCACTGCATAAGTTGGTTTAAACCAAGTTCTAAGATTATACTTAAAAAATGAAAAAGAGAGAGTTAAACCAGGGATATTTATTCTAGGTCTAGGTTGTGATAAAATCATCGACAAAAGATTAATTATTTCAGTTATTTATTCCCTATTATCACTCTTTTATTTAAGAAATGACAATGTTGGTTTGCACATAATTTCAGGACTATGTATGTTGTATAAGCTATGTATTTTGCAACTTTAAAAACAACTAAGATTCTTTTGAGATTACATAATAATAAAGAAAATAGTTTGTACATAGAACGAGTGCTGTATTAATCTCAAATTTATATGTTTAAAATGTATGTAATCTCCATTTTGATTGCTATCTACTGGACCTTAGTTAGGTTTTTTTTAAATTGTAGGATGCTTGGTATTAGAAACTATGTAATACATTCTCGTAGGTATTATCTATTTATTTCTTTTAAATATCAGGATTTTATACTATAGATTTTCTAGTGTTTCTGACTTCTAGAAGCCAGTAGGGTATCAAAGGTAAAAAGGCAAAAGAGACGTGAATCACAACAAATAAGAATATAGAAACAATTTTATTTACAAAAGCGATTTTATGCTAGAAAATTTATAAGGGGAATTCGTCAAGCAAACAAATACTTATTTCGAGCAGGATAGAGTATTATTTCCCTACAAATACCGAATCCATAAAGATTGCAAATTACTGATTAACTAACAGGCATTTATATAATATATTTAATCTGATTTGTATTGTCATGCAAAAATATACCCACTACTTCCGTAATTTAAACTTGGGTTCGTTTAAAAATATAATTCGTTTGATAAACTAAGTTTCAACGTTGATTTTGGATTCTGAACTTGTACTTGTTATCATTAAGAGTTTACTATACTATGTAAAAATTGACTTGACGCACAAGCATTGTTTAGTAAACCATTTGTACTTCCGAATCTCCCGTTTATAATATTTACAAAAAAATAGGCCATTAGTGTAGTTAAATGCATTAATCAGGAAATAGGCACTTAAAATATTAGATGAAAAAAATATGAAAACATTATTATAAATTAAAATGTATCGCACCTCAATAATATTGATCTAGAAATCGTCGGTTAATTGATGTTTAATACGTATAAGATGTAGTGCCACAGACTTATCAAGAAATAAATCAACAACCGAAATTGTCATGTAGAAATGGGCCTTATAAGGTGGTGGCACTATATCCTATATTCACAGACTTCCATACAAATACTACGTTCGAACACGCGGGGATTCCCCCTTGTTCAGAGACTTCTAAACTAATAATAGCACACAATCATCTGAAAATTATCAGTAAACCACCGGACAGTATCTTTTTGTGCAAAACACTCCTACAGTAAACAGTCTCACGTTTGACGGCACAACTTTACAATAAGCTAGAAATCATCGATAACACAAACCTCGGGAAAACAGGCGACAACATCATTAGAGAGCGGATTTCAGTAGGCCAGCTACACGTATCCATAGTTTCATAACAAAATCGAGTTGTAACATTGTCCGCCATTTTGTTGTGACCGCCATTTTATGGCTGCGATTCGCGCTAGAGGCGTAGATTACGTTTTAGTCTGTTACAACATAATTTCGAGCTTCTACTAAACCTTCATCTGTTAGACTGCGATTATACGCGTTCAACGACACAAACCATGATTCGTCACACGACAGAAATACCGACCAAGGTACTTTTAATCACACTGAAGTACGGCTGAATTAGGGCTGCCTGAAATTCGGTCCAATAGGGAGCCCTCCCTTTTTCTTTAGATACTAAATAGGTTTGCTCAATGTTCTACTTTTACCAGCTGGAAAAGGGGGCTCCTAATAACGCTATCTTAAATTCGAGGTTTTTGAAATTGCTTTTTGTTTTGCTACCTTCAGTTTGAATAGAAGTTCCTTGATACATCGAACGTCGAATATTCGTACAATTTAATGCTACACTGACGTTTACTAGACTCAAGTACAGAATGTTGTCTCGTATGATAAGTTCAAGCCACAAATGTGGAGAACATTTGACATTTGTGGCTTAAACTTATGCAGCGTGTAAATGCACAAGCGTTCTGCGCATCTTGGTCACATGGTTTATATGCTGACTTGTTTACCACGTACTAAAAAATAGGTCAAATTATGTACAGTCTGCACTAGAATGTATACAATTCCTTACTTTTATGGTAGTGTGGCAGCATTGCAAACTACACTTACGAGTCAAAAACTCAAAAATCATAGAATTAGTTGTTAAGTTCACTTGGTTTTTTAGCCTTCGCCTTGTAAAGTTCGTAAAGTTGAGGTCGTGGTGTTAATAGTAGTTCAAATTCCGCGACATTACTCTGAAAGTTACGATATGTATACATTCCAGTGCACTCTACCTGTACTATACCGCCTGTGTAGCATTTAAGTACGAATATGGAGTATGTAGCGGTGTTACGTCACCGCATATAGAGAGATAGCACAACCACAGTTGCAGTGACTACCTAAGAGTCGCGACAGTTCAATATAAAATACACTAACGCTCGCTATTAACTGAGGATTGCTTTAGACACCGGGTTTTAAGACTTCATAACAATGTACTATGGCTTAAACGCTTTATCACAATTTAAAACTGATTTTCTACGCTAAGCGTTGCAAATTAATTCGTTATTACCGTTTTTATAGTAATATAAATTGTTATAAATTTTGAAACTATCATAGTTTGCAAGATATTTTATATGAAAAACGGGATATTTACCATGATTTAATTTTGTAAGTTTTGACTCTTCACATTTCAGTAAATTAAATCATGGTAAATAACCCGTTGTTCATAAAAAATACTAAAAGTAGTTAATTCAGATCCAAGAACGCCCAGAATGCGACCCTCGTAATTAGACAGGCTTATAGATACTGAAAAAAAATCCTACAGCTGATTCATACAAATGTGTTCTCATAAGTCGAGTAAAAATATAAGATAGGGTCAATTGCAACCATGTAATGACATTATCTGACTTTCTAGAAAACCAAATCTATTCATCATGATCGTGATCGGCCAATACAAATG
Source organism: Thera obeliscata (assembly GCA_947578465.1). Lineage (NCBI taxonomy): Eukaryota > Metazoa > Arthropoda > Insecta > Lepidoptera > Geometridae > Thera > Thera obeliscata. Next base: position 1,424,108 of record OX387916.1, read on the forward strand.
CCACCTTTTGAGAAACCTCTGAAATTACTTCAAGCTTCAGCATTCTAACACAGTACAGAATCACTTTAATTCGACAGAAAGCAACCCCCAGTTCAGCTTGTTATCTAACAATGTACATTCCGTCGTGACGTGCCGGCTAGTGACGTGACGCACCGGCTAGTGACGTCGTGACGCGCCGGCTAGTGGTGTCATGACGCGCCGGCTAGTGACGTGACGCGCCGGCTAGTGGTGTCATGACGCGCCGGCTAGTGATGTGACGCGCCGGCTAGTGACGTGACGCGCCGGCTAGTGATGTCGCGGCTGAATGCGACGCGAGATATGCTCCTCCTGTTGCATTTTGGAGCGGAACTCCACCACCTGGTCTCGTGATTGGGCGAGCACGGCCAACTGTTCGTTCAACAGCTCTTCCCATTGGGTCGCGTACGCTGCGGGAAACGAAACATTACATACTATTTGGTTGGTTTCATAATGACTTGTTAAAAGGACGAATAAGAGTGCTGCCAACGCTTGTCGGTCTCTAAAAGGTTGTAGGCAATAAATATTGCACATCGGCTCTTTCTGACGCACACTACGCTCTATGAAGACGAAATTAGCCGATGTGCAATTTTTGTTGCCTACAACCATACAAGTAAATTTTACAATTTGAGTAGCAAAAACAGCGTTGTTATAGATCAGGCATTTTATTAAAATAAGCGTTAAACGAGCCTCGTGTTGCATTAGTTCCACCAACATTTATAAAATAGATTAAGCGTTTCAAATTGCACAGTGTTAAGCACATGGCAGCTATTTCAAGTAAGAGTTGAGTTACTAAAACCCATTTTTAGTAAACAGATAATTTTAAGATGTATTATTATTTTAAATCCTAAAAACCCCATGAGCGACAGCATTGGCATTAACGTCGGAAGCAGTGAACTGTTACAAATCACCTCCGAATGTTACGATTTATAATGATCACGATTAACTGCGAATTTCCACGAACATTCGCGAATGTTACGGTCGGAAATAATTGCGAATAGTCTGAGTTCATGAATGCGCGTGAACGCCACATGCCTGTAAAACCTATGTGTTATACTACACTACACTACATGCAAGCTTGTATAGTTAGCATCACAAAACACTACTATGAATGATTTACAAAAAATGAACTACGAGTAATTTTTTTACAGTATCACATGAAATGGTTCAGCCATGTACAAAAATACTTGCATCGGTTCTTATTTTATTTTTCACTTTGGCATGAGTTAAAAGTAAACATGTCATAATATTTTTTGCTTCTGAAGCTACATAATTCATCTACGATAGATGCAAAGGCCTGTTTAGTTGTGACGTACCCTCCTGGTCGTAGTCGACGTCCCTGGTGAGCTGCAGCAGCTGCGCGGTGCGCTGCAGCGCGTGCTGCATGTAGTCGGAGATGGCCTTGCGGTTGTTACGTACCCTCCTGGTCGTAGTCGACGTCCCTGGTGAGCTGCAGCAGCTGCGCGGTGCGCTGCAGCGCGTGCTGCATGTAGTCGGAGATGGCCTTGTGGTTGTCGAGCACCTCTTCCTCTGCGCGCTGCATCTCGTCGATCGCTTCGTGGAAGTTGTACATCTCCGCTGACATGTCACCTTCCTACAATTATGAAATGCAATCGTAAGTTTGGCTCTTCTTATCGTGTCACAGGTTCAACCAGACTAACCAGTGGTGAAAGAATTTTAAGACCGCCTCAGAGAGGCTCCTTTCGTGCAATGAAAACCTGTTACAGGTTTGTGCAGAAATCAGAGTAGTCGCGAACGAGCAGATTATTTCTCGCCTGTCATTAGCAATTGGCAAAACAAGCTTTTATAATTATGTTAGTGTGTATTTTGGCACAGATAAGCAGATTTTTTCAGCCCATATCGTCCCACTGTTGGGCAAAGGCCTCTTTCGAATCCCTCAAACTGCTTGACGGTTTTCCACCATCCTTGCTCGCTCTAACACTTTCCTACAATTTTTTCGTAGTTTTGGCGATGAATTTTGATAATATTTGGCACCACAATAAATTGTTAAAAACATTATGCATTATGGTCTACTGTTTGCAGAAGGACTTCAATAAAGTTAGGCATAAAGTTTCATCATCATCATCAGCCTAAAGAAGTCCCCTGCTGGACATAGGCCTTCCCTACACATTTCCAGGATTAACGATTCTGAGCTCTTTCCATCCACCGACTTTCCGTGATCTTAACAATGTTGTCGGTCTATCTGGTGGGTGGGCGCCCTGCGTCACGTCTTCCGGTTCGGTCATTCCGTTCCTAAAGTTTAGTTAAGATATATAGCACCATGTTCCGAAACAGTGCTTGAGTGTGAATCGAGTTTCAAGCATAGATTTGTAACTTTTCAATGGAGAACTGTCAAAAAATCAATGCTTGAGGCTCGACTCAGACCCAAGCGTTGTTTCTGAATACGGGCCATAGATATAAAAGATATAAATAAATAAATAAATAATAAATATTGTGGACCATTCACACAACACTACCCAGCCCCAAACTAAGCAGAGCTTGTAATATGGGAACCAGATAGCTGATATAATACTTGAATACATATATTTTTTTTGTAAATACATACTTAGAATACAATATACACCCAGACAGAGAACAAACATTTATGTTCACCACACAAATATTTGTTCTCGGTGGGGATCGAACCCACGACCTATGGCGCAGAAGGCAGAGCTACTACCAACTGAGCTAGAGGCCAGTCAATATAGGGAGTCATAAGAGTGTGGTGCGTACATTGAGTGAGCGAAGTTGCGCCAGGTCGTGGTGCGCGGCCTCCATGTCGACGTCGCGGTCGCCGGGCGAGTCGGCGCGCAAGCCGCGAGGCTCCGACGTACCCAGCTCCTTCACTCTGCAACACAGACACAATGACATCACCTCATAGCTTTCTCAACGATGACGCTATCGTAATCATAAACGTATCTCCTAGACAAAGCTACGATGACGCTATCGTAACCATAAACGTATCTCCTAGACAAAGTTACGATGACGCTATCGTAACCATAAACGTATCTCCTAGACAAAACTACGATGACGCTATCATAATCATAAATGTATCTCCTAGACAAAGTTACGATGACGCTATCATAATCATAAATGTATCTCCAAGACAAAGTTACGATGACGCTATCGTAAGCATAAACTTATCTCCTAGACAAAGCTACGATGACGCTATCGTAACCATAAACGTATCTCCTAGACAAAGCTACGATGACGCTATCGTAACCATAAACTTATCTCCTAGACAAAGCTACGATGACGCTATCGTAACCATAAACGTATCTCCTAGACAAAACTACGATGACGCTATCGTAACCATAAACGTATCTCCAAGACAAAGTTACGATGACGCTATCGTAAGCATAAACGTATCTCCTAGACAAAACTACGATGACGCTATCGTAACCATAAACGTATCTCCTAGACAAAGCTACGATGACGCTATCGTAACCATAAACGTATCTCCTAGACAAAACTACGATGACGCTATCGTAACCATAAACGTATCTCCAAGACAAAGTTACGATGACGCTATCGTAACCATAAACGTATCTCCAAGACAAAGTTACGATGACGCTATCGTAACCATAAACGTATGTCCTAGACAAAACTACGATAACGCTATCGTAACCATAAACGTATCTCCTAGACAAAGTTACGATGACGCTATCATAATCATAAATATATCTCCAAGACAAAGTTACGCAAGAAACTCGAACAAGAGCGGCGAGAATTCGTAATTTATTATCCTATGCGATTATTCTTCATGCATTTTACTTCTGTTCGCTATGGTTATTTACATTATAATACAAACTCGCAGCATCAAGACATCCCTCTTAACTATTATCCCATTGCGTATTCTGTGATCTATACACACGTATAGGTAGCGGCACATAACTTGAGCGGTGACCGTTACAGCGCAGAAGTCAAAAATAAGGTACCTGAGGGGGGCTCGCGGTATGAAGGGCGGGCGTGCGTAGCGCTGATTGGCTCTCCAGTCGCACTCCGCTCTCTGTACCAATAGGACACTCTGCACACATGCACACATCCAGTGTGCGCGACATGGCACACTACGACGCATGCGCAGCGCGTATCGCTCACCGCTCAAGTTATGTGCCGCTAGTTATACCTGTCTGCGTATCGGAGCGTGTTGAGCGAATGCTCGCAGGAGGAGAGCGCGGGGGAGATCATGGCGATCATACACGTGCGTGACTTGTCGCCGATGAACGAATCGCGCAGCACCTGAACCATACAAAACATTAATATTTGTAGATTGAACAATTTGCCTTTATTGTTGATTAGCAGTAGTAGAGCTCTTTGTGAAGGGTTCGTCCGGGTGCGTACTACCACCATGCCTATTTCAGTCGTGAAGCAGCATTGCTGTGTTTCGGTTTGAAGGGTGTGGGTGCCGGTGTAATTACTGGCACGTGAGGCTGAATATCTGTATGCCTCCAGTTGATGGACGCAGGACAGTGCATCGTAGGGCCCTACGATGATACTCAGTTGTTAGAACTTTTGTAAGGTGTAACCAATACCTATAAACGTATAGGAAATTATTTGAAAAACTTAAGTTTTTTATTGAATGAGTTACGGGAAATTTCAGTTTTCCATTGTTCCACGGTACCTATCTGTTAGCATTTCCACGAATATATAGTTTAGATGGTATTAATAAAGAAACAGTAAATCATTTAATTAAAAATTTATATTATTGTTGTTATATGAAATAATAGGAAATACCTACTTAATACCTATTGCATAGCTCTAAACTGTTAGCATTTTTGTACATAGCAAAGAATTCACTAACGTTATCCACCCAGAGAAAATAAAAAGCTTTAGAATTATCGAAGGTTATGTGGAAAAAATATTGTATCCCTTCTGGACTACATATGCTTGTTCCATCAGCTAGTTACATAAAAAAAAAAACCCTGCATGCCGGACACTTTTTGACGGCTCGCTAAAAGTCTCTTATGACTGGCTGATAGAGTCTGTTCAGAAAGAGAGCCGTCGTGGGATTTGAGGGCGCTGCTGTGCTTAATTACCTTTTTTGTTTAGTGGGCAATACAATAGCGCGTCGGTTGCGTTTTGATCCTATCACGACTAGTGTACTATTCCTTTATTTAATTTTTATGATGCAAAATGCTGACAGAAAGGAAGGGATGAGCTGCCATATAAAAATCGAAACGTTAGTTCACAATTTGACCACGACGGCTCTCTTTCTGAATAGACTCTATATGTATAGAGGTTACCTGCGTGAGTTTGGAGACGCGGAAGGGCAGATGGTTGTTTCCCTTCATGCCGAGCGCGCGGATGCATTCCTTCAGCGCCAGCAACGACTTGTTGATCTCTGCGCTCTCCATTCCTGACGATTATATTATATTAGTATCACCACAGATATAACGTATGTGCAAAATTTCCGCCTTACTACTTTAGAAACAGATTTTCTTGCAAGCGTTTAAGCTAGCTGACTCCGTCCATTTGTTTGTTCACTAATTTTGAGCAATGGGAGGACCAATTGACTTTTGATGGTCGCCAAATGATTAGCTATTTACATTAAAAAAAAAGCCGTTTGTTGTTCGTTTACACTTACAAAGACTGGTTTCAAAATCTGGTCACAATCAAATAACAAAGGGATATCGGTAACTAGCGTCACAGGAAATGCACCCTTAAGGTGGTAAGGCAGATCTTTTGCTGATGGTACGTGTAGTACAATTACAAGGATGTAGTACGCTAAATAGGTCTGGGCCGTCCACGTTTTTCACATGTCGGATGAACTGTGGGTTATAACCACTACGGAGTGGTTCCCCAATCGAGGCGGAGTCGCGACCGGCCTCGCATGAGATGGAGGGACGAGCTAAATGCTTATGAGCGGGACTGACAATCTAAGGCAGACGATCGTAGGGACTCGCGAAAATGGGGGGAGGCCTTTGCCCAACAGTGGGACACTACGGGCTAGTAGTAGTAGAGCCTGGTGTTTGCTAGAGATCGCTGATAGCGATAAGGCACCCATCATCATCATCCACAGCCCGACTTCACCCACTGCTGGGTATAGGCCTCCCTTAGTTTGTGCCATCTACCTCGATCCTGTGCCAGTCTAAACCATTGCCGCCCCGCGACCCTGTCTATGTCGAAACAACCGAATGGTGGCCAAGAACCGGCTACAGAAGCGTAGGGCGCCCTGCAGCAAGATGGAAGGCACCCATTGACTGTTTATTTTTAAGCTAAAAACTATATACCACTTACCTAATGTGTCATTGTAATCAATAAAGAGTTATCTATGTATCTAGTAGTAGTACAATAGTATGAGGTACGCACTTGTCTGTCGGTTGGCGGAGGAGGTATCGGCGCCGCGTTCGTTCCCCGCGAGGTCGATGAGAGAGAACTTGCCGTGCACGCGATGCATGCCGGGGGATCGCACTATTATCTGGAACACGGCATGCGACCGGGACGAATTCGAGTTCGCACTCGTCTGCAAAACAAATAAGGAATTAGTAGAAGCGCAAGTGGCATACCTTGATGTCCATAACGATAGCCGATCAGGTCCAATGCAACCCCTACTTCACAGTGCGTATGTTAAGGTAAGTCAAGTTTTATCATGCGCACTTGATGTGCGGGCAGGTTTTTTTCCGCAAGTAGGCCGCTGGTGGGCCCTTTTTGCGTGACCCTTGACGCGTGTTGCTCGAACTTTTTTAGGTTCTACAACACGCCGGTTTCCTCACGATGTTTTCCTTCACCGTTTTGCTCTCAAAACGGTGAAGGAAAACATCGTGAGGAACTTTATATAACTGGCCGGCAATAAAGACCACTGTAAAATTCTATTACAGCTATTTCAGTGTACATTTATACTTTGTTTGCCTATAGTTGTGTAAATTCAGTTTGTATCGGAATCGAACAACCTTAAGGTAATAATACACTGCGCGGTTTCCCGTCGCGGTGCACAGGCGCAAGAAATACGACCGTCGCATGCAGCGTCAAACCGCTGCTGATAACCGGCGCTCTAAACTACACGGGCGGTTTCCCGCAATTACGTCAGACCTTGGCCCTTGGCTCGTCGTTCGTGCACTTGTGTTCCATGTTGCGGGTCCATGTTGAAATGAACAAAAAATAGCGATAAACCGCGTCCCGTGAAGTTTGATGGTTTGTGGCAGCTTTGTCGTGTGTGCTACACCTGGCCTACTCCTTAGGCTGTTGGTGGCCCTGGTAGCTGCTTAAACTAAGCCTTACTAAGAGCGCCCTAAGACTCCGGTACCACAAGGCCAGTGGAAATAACAACCCCACTACGCAACGCTGCTTCTTACGTTAGACCGTTGAATAACTCTTTGTACAATTAGGTGTGCGTGTTCAGGATTAAAATAAGTTAGGCCACCTGTCCCGAGGTCCTGGCTGCGTTCCCGTGGTGGATGAGCTTGAGTACTTCGTCCACGTTGTCGACCACCTTCTCCGTGAGTCCTACTATCTGCACTTGTTGCTTGCCGTCCTCCAGTACTCGTAGTTTCGCCTTGTCGGCTAACAAGTCAAATACCTGCAATTTAAACGAATTCTTTAAGAACCAAAAAATACATTTTATAGTACAAAGACTAGAAAATCATTTAGTTGTAAAAGTTTTGTAAGGTGGATAAAATCACCTAGAAAAGCAAATATATCTGCTTAAGTAATAATAAAGTATTTCTATAATAAATTTATTATTATGCTTAAGGAACAAACGGGTATTTATCGCGCTTACCTTTATTATGCCTGCCCACAACCATGGCTATTATAACACGGTCGTGACGTCGGAAAATAATAAAGGTAATCGCGATAAATACCGGATAACGATCGCGTTAATTTAAAAAGTACTAATAAATTAAATTAATGTCATCCTTGACGCAGATAAATATAACAGCTTATATCGAGAATGTTATAAAATTGAAATATATTCCAAATAGCTTACCTTCCCGGAGTATATTTCGAAGAAGGAGGACGACACGATGAGGTTGAGAGGCTTGTACTTGGGAGACTTCAGGTACATGAAGACGTCTCGCGCCGCCATCGCGTAAATGCCCTTCTTGCAGTCCTGCGTCTTACCCTACACAATACACAATACACATGCAACATTATATACTATTACTTCCCCTATACCATAAATATTGTGGACAATCTACACAACATAACTATCTGTCTATGCATATGTCTATATAAACAATATTAGCCGCGAGTCCCGGCGTTACCCGGGTATTCCAGAATGTTAAAGAACATTCAAGAACGTTTAGGAGCATTCTATTCTTACCAAAATTGAGAATTTTTATAAAAGTTCTTACGTGAAAGAAAAGGATAGACACAGAAATGTCTCTACATGTTAGAAAAGAATAGACATAGATTTTTGCAACATTTTGCATTGAACCCTAATTCTCGGGCTGACTGAGATTTTCAATGTCCCTTAGATACACATTGTTATTGCACAACCCCGCACTTTTTCTACGTTTTCCGTAAATCGTAGCTGTCGAGGCTTCAACGATGAGGTCGTCGATGAATTACTCAAGGAAATCTGCCATTCTCTTTTCGAAAAAAAGCAATAAAATAAAATTGCAAAATGATCCGAGATGAGCCGAGAATTAAGCTCTTTTTTTATTTTTTATTTAAATGTTAGACAAACGAGCTTACGGCCCACCTGATGGTAAGCGGTCACCGTCGCCCATAAGACACCAAGGGTGCTGTCGTTGCGTTGCCGACCCTGAAGGAATTTTTAACCGTTTTTCTTGAAGCTATTCCTGTTTCTATGTATGGAGAAATGATGAGACAACAATTCGTTTCGATTACTACTTTACTTTATGCATTTAGTATGAGTACCTGAAAGTCTCCACCCATGGTATGCGTCTTCCCCGATCCGGTTTGTCCGTAGGCGAAGCAAGTCGCCATGCCGCCCTCGAATATCGTCGCTACCAGGGGCTTTGCTGTGTATCTGGACACAAACACATCATTGCTTACTTTTCCGATTGCTTACTTATAGACCGCGGCGATTTTAGACATTAAATATTCTATTGGTATGTGTGTAAGCCGACGAAAGTTCTAAGGCTAGACTTGACTTTTCAACTTGTGCGTACTTCTCCAATTCCTTACGGCTATACTACGGTGATTTTAGAAAAGACAATTGAGCTAACGAGAGTTCCAATACACAACATAGGGAACTATGTTGTGTATTGGAACTCTCGTTAGCTCAATTATTTTTTCACACACACACACAGTACAGTTACAAGGACTTAGAGAGAGTTAAGGATACAGTTAGAAGGAATTCTAACTGTGAAAACTGTATCTACTTAGCCAAAGTCAATAAGATGTTTTCTGTACAACAGTTATGCAATAAATATTTCTCATTTCTGATTTCCAACAAACAAGGTTGATTACATGACTTTTCAAAGTTGATCCTTGCTCCTATGAACCATAATAAAAAAAAATTGCGTTAACACTTTAACTGTACAAGATTGACTGAAGGATTCCAGTATTGAGATTAATCAATATTTTTTTAAACTATATCTTAAGTTCTCGAATGGCGACCACGAACCGGAAGACAAAACGTAGGGCGCCCACCCACCAGATGGACTGACGACAATGTTAAGTTCGCAGGAAGTCGATGGATGGAAAGGGCTCGGCAAGTTTCGGCAAGTTTATCATGCGCACTTGATGTGCGGGCAAGTTTTTCCGCAAGTAGGCCGCTGGTGGGCCCTTTTTGCGTGACCCTTGACACGTGTTGTTCGATCTTTTTTAGGTTCTACAACACGCCGGTTTCCTCACGATGTTTTCCTTCACCGTTTTGAGAGTACTGGCATAGTGCACATACATTTTTCGATAGAAAAACTCATTGGTACACGAGTGGATTTGAACCCACGACCTTCGGATCGGAAGGCGGGGCCACTACCACTAGACCACCAGTGCTCATGGAAAGGGCTCAGAATCGTTTTTCCTGGAAATGTGTAGGGGAGGCCTATGTCCAGCAGTGGATTTCTTCAGGCTGATAATGATGATGATGATGATGATCTTAAGTTTCAAACTTACTTATAAACAATTTCGTTGGTGCAAGAGTCGTCAAAGGCGTAGTCGAAGCGGAATTTTTGATTTTCTAAGTACTTTGTAAGGTCCACCTTGTTCTTAGGCTCATGCACTATCATAGTGTCCTTCATTGGCACGCTGATCACGTCCACCTGGAAAATAAAGATTATCATTATTTTTGGTAGAATATTATTATTTTTATAACCGACTCCTAACTATAACTAGCGGCACATAACTTGAGCGGTGAGCGATACGCGCTGCGCATGCGTCGTAGTGTGCCATGTCGCGCACACTGGATGTGTGGATGTGTGCAGTGTCCTATTGGTACAGAGAGCGGAGTGCGACTGGAGAGCCAATCAGCGCTACGCACGCCCGCCCTTCATACCGCTAGCCCCCCTCAGGGTTATTTTTGACTTCTGCGCAATAACGGTCATCGCTCAAGTTATGTGCCGCTACCTAATAGAAGCTATAGGCGATGGTTACCACTTTACATTATGTGGCCCATATTATTATCCAACAGCTAGTCGGATATAAAAAAACCATGGGATTTCCTACATGACTTCTTACAATCTCACCTCTTTCTTATTAATTTCCTTCTAATTGAGTAGTTTTTTCCTCACATACAGTTACCTGGAAATGAATAGGACAGGTCAGCTATGAACTTCTTCCAGCCTCACCTCTTTTTTGTTAAGTTCCTTCTTGTTAAGTGGTCGTTTCCTGACGCAGACGGTGATCTGATGGTCCTCGACTTGCTCGTTGCCCGTCAGCGGCCGGAACTCCAGCGTGTTGGTGTACTCGCGGATCATCGCCAGGAACTCCCAGTTCGGGTTGCCAGGGTCCATGTTCATTAGAGCCTCCTTCAATATTACAACAAAATTTTAGTACATTGCTACAAAGTTCCGAACTCCGAAATCCGAAGACGAACGAAGGTCCAAGACGTCAGAGATCCGATTACGGAGCTCAAATGGCAGTACACATTGCTAGGCGTGGTGATGACAGGTGGAGTAGAACAACAACCGAATGGTGGCCAAGAACCGGCTACAGAAGCGTAGAGCGCCCTGCAGCAAGATGGATGGACGACATAGTCAAGGTCGCAGGGCGGCAATGGCTTAGACTGGCACAGGATCGAGGTAGATGGCATAAACTAAGGGAGACCTATACCCAGCAGTGGGTGAAGTCGGGCTGTGGATGATGATGATGATACAAAATTTGCACCATGCTAATATAAAATAAGTAAAGGAAAAAAAATAAGAAAATCAGCATGTCCTGAAATTTAATAAAATCTAAAACTGTCAAGAGCTTGCAAGATGCCTTTTGAATAGGGCCTTTGAAGGCGCAATTAGTATCCTTTCAACTTTCTAAATAACTAATGTCAGGACAAGATGTACAATACTTTAACAGGACACTATGGAGAATTTTGGAACTGTTCCCTTCTCCCCATTCTATAACATCGGGTCACCAGAAATCAAAGGAATGAGACATATCCTTCCATTGTTGAACTCGAAAACTCGAATCAAGAACTTTGTTTCAATTTTATAGCAGCGCAAAGTTTGCAGTCGTGAGAACATATTCTTGATTCATCCCCTTCACAACATTTACTCCACAGGAAAGAACAAAATACATTTTTGACGTGACAACGTCTATACGATAGAGCCGGCTGCACGCACGAAAAAACATGGCTCATGCGGCGTTACCTCGCTCTGAGGCGTTCCATTTAAGGCTTGAAGTGCAAGCGAGAGCGCGGAACGAGCGACAAAGAGGCACGCACGGCCTCCGCGTTCGCCAGCGTTCGACATCTGTCTCTCTCCTACTTGAGTGAGCGATGCTTCCTCGTTGACATCATCAGTTAACCGACTTTACAAACAACCGATTTTTTTAGACACACACGTCTAGACATTACAGACACATGAATGCTTGTCCTCATACCTTCTCCTCCTTGAGTTCAGCTTGCCGCTGCCGCCGCTTCTCCCGGTTCTCCTTGAGTCGTTCCACCTCCTTCACCACGTTGGAGCGTCGCACGGCGCCCGACGCCACCGCATGAGGCACCGACGCGGTGGAAGACACACCCACCGCCGCTCGGGCTGACGACCCGCCGACCGTGGCGCCACTGAACTGGAATAACAGACAAGTCGCTATTATGTCGTTGAAAACCATGAAAAACGAGTTCCAAGTTAAGGCGAAGACAATCGTCGATGTACTTCTAGATCGCAAACTTTGACCCTTTGAAAGATATAAAACAACTTCCAAGTTAAGGCGAAGGCAACCGTTGATGTACTTCTAGCTCGCACATTTTGACCCTTTGAAAGATATCGCAAGCACCAACCCAAGTACAAAAAATAGTCAGGGAGACTTTTAAGCAGGAAAAAGTGTTAAGATCTAAATAATGTTTTGCTATACTGTGTGCAATCGGAATGTACACAAGATAGCTCTCGATTTTCGATAAAAAAGTTCAGTGATTTTATATCTTTCAAAGGGAGAAAATGTGCGAGCTAGAAATACATTGACGGTTGTTTTCACCTTAACTTAAAACACAGCCTCACTAGAGAGCCGTAGCTATAACTTGCGTGATACAGCTGAGTTGATATATTTTAGGCTATAGGAAAAAAATTAACACCGACGGTTGCTCTACTGAACTAGAATAATAGATGCCAGTAAGAAAGCTTGGAATAATACAGTAGTGGACCTGTGGTTACAGGATGAAAATGATAAAATTCTGATAGGACAAACTTTGTTTTTTTTTTGCAAACAAAGAGAAACTACACACAACACATACGAGTACGATACCTGTATCAATATTTTTGTATTTATCAGATAATTTTAACGTTGAGGGAATAATTTAAGTATGACGTCGAAAAATTAGGCAGAAACGTATTTTATAAAAACGAAACTTCAAAATGTCCTGGATGCGACTTAACAGTACCACAGATCACTAACTAGAGAACAGTACAAATGAAGACCTCCATAGAACGTTGCGCTCTAAAATAAAGGTGACATCAAATATGCGTGAAGTTCGAGAGTGGGAAGTCTCAACAAACAAATACAATGAGCCTGCTCCAGAGCTGCATTTCAGTTAAACAAATCCGAAGGTAAATGTTAAGGGTCACGGACTATAATAACTGATGACACGAATGGTCCTTTTCATAAAAAACCAAGCTTAATATGAAAGATATGTTATTGTTCTTTCCAGAATACAAATTTGCAAGCATCATCATCCTCCTGCTATCCCACGCTGCATGGGGTCGGGACAACAGGTTTTCTTCTTCCACTCACCTCTATCAATTTTGTCGTCTCAGTGCTTAGTCTCTTTTCTTGCTCATGTCATCTTTGACACAGTCGTACTCAAAATAAAATACAACACCCGGACAGAGAACAAACATTTAAGTTCACCACACAAATATTAGTTCTCGGTGAGAATCGAACGCCCGCCCTCCAGCGCCGAAGGCAGAGCTACTACCAACTGATCTGTGAGGAATGTCAGATGCGTGTGCAATAATAACCTCCTTGGCGTGTCCTCGTCTGGGGAAGTGCGGCATGTGCATCCCTTGCTGCACGGAGGCCGCGCTGGGCGTGCTGCCAGCGCGCGACCGCCCGCCTGACGCCGGAGCCTGCAAGGAACCGGGGGAAGAGGAGGGTGAGGGAAAGGATAGGCAGGGGAAGGGTACTAGGTGAACTACCTCACTCCTATTGGTATCCAATAGGCTGGTCCCATAGGGTGGTCTGTAAAGAAGTCCCCATTCAACTTCTCTCATCTCTCAGGGCATTCAGTTTATACGGACTTGAGAAGTGCAGTTTGTGTCGTAAGTGACGATGGCGATGTGATCGGTTCAGCGCAGTTTAACAGCCACGACTTGATTGGCTATTATCGTCAATTGGTAAAAGAGGATCATTGAGAGACTGGTTCAATTCTATTAGCTGATAAAAAGTGAAGACTGTAACGTTACAGGCAAAACCTAGAGCTTAAAAGAAGGAAGAAGCATACCTGCTGAGTGATCCTAGAGTTGGGCAGGGGCTGCGGCTGCGGCGGCGGCTGCGGCTGTGGCGGCGGCACGTTCTCAGCGCCGCGGCGGCCCGTCGTGTCGCCGCCGTGCCCGTTGGTGTAGTTAGTGACGCCGGCACCCACGCCGGGCGCGTTCGACAGCCGCATCTGATTGTTGCGCGTAACCCGCGTAGGCGCTGGAAGAGTAAACATAACTCTTTAGATACGGTTTGGTATAGAGTGAATTAACGTAACAGATGAGTTGAGAAAGACGAGGAATAAATGGCATGCGATCGAAACGAGCTCTAACAGTCAGCAGAGAAAGGGATGATGGGACTGCAACGTACAGTTGGGAAATGTGGGAACATCCACATGAGATCGTTTTTCTCATCTCTATGGATACGTTGGAAAGTTGGCAAAGTAAGAAGTAGCTGCTAATAAACAAGAATGATACACATAATACAAGAATAACAAGTCCATGAATCAAACAACTGGCACGAACACAAGACCAATGGAACAAATTGCAAAAATAAATCCTAAAAACGTTCTAGCGGCAACCCAAAAAGTGCAGAAGCGAAAACAGATGACTATTATCGAAACTGGTGCGGTTTTCTTACGTGACTTGGCCTTTGCATTCTGGTCCTCTTCTTTGGCCGCTTCAAGCGAGGCAGGTTTCTCAAACGCCTCGTACGGATCGTTCTGTTCTGAGTCCGCAACGCGATGCCGCCATCGCAACCATGAGCAACACATTTTTGTGATTTATCAGTCCGTCGATATGAATAGATACATTGCTATCCGATTAAGGGGAAGCCAATATGGAAGTATGTTTTCGAGTTCAAAATTCTGTGGAGATTTTAGCGAACGACGTATCGTTCAATTCGTATTATCTACATATTTTTACGCAAAAGGTCTGCAGATGGTTTTATTTGCAATGGTGCAGACCACAGAACACTGTAGTAAGTCTAGAACGTGACATGTGCTTGATAGACTGATTCGGAATGAGAGCGGGCTGCGTTGGCGCAAGGCGATCTTGCGACCACCATATTAGGAGCTCTTTCCGCACTCAAGGCAATGAACCATGACGCATGTGCATAATAAATTTAGTAAATCACTGCAAACAATTTTGTTGTGATACAATCACATCAGACACAACAACCGGCACTTTGTCAGACTAGGTCGGAGGGAGAAAGGGAGTGATGCACTGGCAGTATAACGCGAATCTTCAGAGCTCTTTGAACGATTAGCTCAAAACCTGTTTGACGGAACGCAACGATCTCTACTAAAGAACGCTTTGAAATGTGTCTTTGTCAACCCACAACACGAGACTGAGCCGCAGAGTTAAATTGGAAAATGCTTGGGACTATCAACTAAAATTGGAAAATAATGGCCGTCCATTTATACACATCAAGCATAATCCCTTTGTCAATATACACTAATGAAAAATGTAGGTATGTGACGTCACACGCTTTAGAACCATGACTGAAATCGATAGAGCGAAGCGGTTCAACAACCAAACATACATTATGAACTTGGCAATGACGGGCAATGCCATTCTTTAAAGGTAGTCTCTAATGGAAGTAATAAAGAAGGAGAAATTATACTGTAATTTAATCCGACGTGATCTGAAAGCCCGACATTATGTGAGAAAGCTGTAAAATAAAATATAATCTAAATAGTCTGACGTCCAATTGGCAGTCTAATAAAGCCACCGGCCGTGTAAGATATGATTTTTAACATATCTGAAAATTAATAGGCTTTTGTAATAAATGGATAGATAACACAAGCACGTCAAGCTGAAAACAAATAAAAGTCACACGAATTTCAACCTTATAAGACAGAATAACAGTTCATGACCTGACTCAATAGAGCTCATAAAACGATGTGCTATTTTACACGACATCACTACGAACATCGATTTAACAAACAATTATTAGCACAGACCATGTTTTAAGAACTATCAACTGAAAATCAGTTTAATTCAATTTCAAAGGCAATGCCGAAGGCACTGTTCTAGAGCAAGATATGGAAAGAAATGGAAAGGAGACTGGCGCATAGCAACGGCTCACCTGACAACGGTTGATATGCCACTGATCAATAGGTATTCATCTAGGTCATGAAGTTTACGTTACATAGCGCATCCGTCAATTAGAGACCGTCAACCGTCAATCAACAACAGCAAAAGGTGTAAGTAACAGTTAGGAGGTAAACACATTACCAAGATAGGCATGGTCGGTTATACAACTAGCTCATGGAACAAGCATATAGCCCAGCTGATGTTAAGTGGTAACCATCGCCTATAACAAAGCATTGCCTCGTAGGTCACGCATGTTAGGAGCGTGTCGAGTGAGCACATGCACTGCCCTGCGTCCATCAGTTTAGGAATACATAATGTTCAGCCTCACGTGCCTTGAATTTCACCGGCACCCATACTCTTGAAACCGAAACACAGCAATGCTGATTCACGAAGAAAAAGGCTTGGTTGTAGTACTTCCCCGGACGAGCCCTTCACAAAGAGCTCTACTACTAGTAGGTAGTTCCAAAATAGCGGTGAATAGATATTAATAAAGTGGTACAAAATGATGCCTTGGTAAGATAAAATATTTTGGTAAACGACACAAGAGTGTGGTGGTCCATTGAATCATTTAAAGAAAAACTATATGCCCAATTTTTTAAACTTCTCCTTAACCGTTCAATATTGAAAATCCCGGAAAATTCTCCAGCCAACCAGTTTATAACAAGAGCGCCAACACAGAATTCTCGAAGAGGTGAATGCAAAAGCGTAGCAATTTGTGAACCGAGGATACAATGCAAAGATTTACAGCCCTGACCTGCCATGACCTGCAAACCCTGCAGTGCCAGCCGAGCTTATCGCGAGATCGCGAGCATTATCCAGCGAAGAACATTAGCCAGTCCTACTTCCTTACCGATCATCGATATTATTTCAAAGGGCTTCTCAAAGTACTACAATAATAAATGCACCCAACATAATTGTAGACTTTGCGAAAAACATGGTCGGATCGAGATTTTGATTAGGGTGTAACTCTCTTGAGAAATTATGCATTACTTTATTTGTCTCGTTTGGACCAGGTTGCGATAATAGACATGCAAGCTCATGAGTGTTCTTGTAAGGTAGTTCACTATTACGCTCAGGTTAAGCGAACCATGGCTGACATCCCATGATCCTAGTTAATGAGCAGTGATCGCGTGCACATCCAGTATGCACATTGCTGGCACACGCTCAAAAAGTTGTTACTTCCTTAGCACAGGGGATTACTTCGAAGTGTTCCCAGCGATAATCAGTTGCAGTTTATAACCACTGCATGCCAATGATATGCCGTATCTTCAGTTAGACACGGCTCGACTAATGGTTCTGAACTATTTGACTCCGTGGAATGAAAAGCGACTGCAGCGAATCGAGATTATTTAACGTGCAAAATTTAATTGGCTTTGATGGAGGATCTCACGGCCTTTTAATTTTTCTTCTCCGCCCCAGCATCGCAGACTAATGTATTTGAATAAAATACTAGTCATTATTAGATGTTGTAAGCCTCTTCATACAGCATCCTTGTCAATTCTTGCCATGGCTTACAGGATTTTTAACAAAATGTTTTTATTTTTGACAAGTGATGGACCGTATGTCTCACTATTACTCGACAACATACATACTTTTACTCGAGTGTTTCAATAAATCATCATAAAATATGAAGAGGAAAACCTATGCTATGGTGTATTTAAAGAACAGTTCAATGTTTTTCAAAAGTGTACCTGTAGCTTACAAACAACATAATTTGGACAAGGATGGATAAATTTGATAACTTTATTTGATTGAATTCTGTAAAACAATGAGAATAGGATGGTAAAATTATTAGATATCATATTTTTGGGGGTTCCAAGCTAGGGTCATTAGCCAACCAGCACCCACGTGTAATGATTGATTCACTCATACGGTGCGATATCCTCATTCTTGGATCATCATACACAAATAATAATAAAATTATTATGCGGTTTCAGCATGTGGGTAGACCCCGTCTTTACGCCAGGTGATCAATGACCTTTCCCTGTTCCAAACTAATCAAAAACTTTGGAAAACATTAAAAAGTTAGGCCGCGGGAACCTTAAGAATGTTAATCACGGAGTTCTTTTACTCGAACTTGAGCCTTAGGATATGGTTTAAGAACCTAATAAAGAAAACATGAATCATGGAGTACAAAATGATTGTAACTTCTTTGTCATTTATTTAAATAGGCAAGTCTGCAATGCAATTCCTTTATAGCTTTACCTTAAACATCCTCGAGAAGGTCACTCAGCGACCGAAAAGGGTAATGTCAACAACTCCCTTTAGCATAATACCTTGACGGCTTTCCGAATCGGGAAACTTTCCCGTCTGCCATCAGTATGCGAGGCTCGGACACGGAAATCAATTCCCTGGAGCATTACACTGAGCACAAAGGAACTTGATGAAAAGAAGATAAGAACGAGATTCAGTGGAACACAGAGAAGAGGGTTGGTAAACTTACGGCCTACGTTAGCCCGCCGCGTCTGCACATTTGGGCGAGCGCATTTCTCGCATAGTAATGCGAAAATGTAAAATGTAAAGGTCAGGTTCACGCACTATCCTGTGTTATCCATTAGTAGGATTAGTTTAGAATTAGGTGGAGCCGGTGCCAGCCAGTGGTGTACACGGCCGGCCGCGCACTGTCCGCGCGTACCTCCAACCCACACTTATAGCGGGCGATGGAACTAACGGAGCCAGCCTGCCCTGCCCCATGTAAAATTCAAACAACCCCAAAATACATTTTTATCGTGACACGCCATCGCCGTGTGCATTAATGATTATGTGGAAAAATATGGCTCTAAGTACGCCATGTAGGAAGGCGTTTATCAGCCGAAAGGAAGGAACTGAAAACTCTGTGGAAACATACCCCGATCGGGTAAAGGTCAGTATTAGAATAAAAAGCCGTTATAAATTCTGGTTGACCTCTGACTTTGACGGACTCTCATGTCGTTATCTTAAGGAATCCGGACAATGTTAGAATTTATAAGAATGTTTGAGGGCGTAAGCAAAGTGCAAGAAGAAAACAAAAGAGCGAAAATGCTTTTTTACTGAATAGTTAAACATTCTTGGGTGTAATTAAAAGCCAGCACTGAGAAGTGCAAAGAATGTTATTAAATCGTGTTTGCAATTTCCACTCCAAAAATGTTTCCGAAGCCATTCATATTTTAATAACTTAAGAGCCCAGTGGTCGTATTTCAGTCTAACTGGTCTCATGGGAACCTGATGACATGTAACATGAAGAACTGCGAGTTCAACAACCGTAAAGGGACTCGTAACAAAAAAGTGTAATAACATCCCGAAATTATTGATGGACACTTGACCACACACTTGACAGTGCCGTTTTTAAGAAAACTACAAGGAACATGAGGGAAACAAGTGTTTAAAACGTTTTAAAACAAAAACACACAACACTTTTTCACAAAGTCATGAATGAGTTATTGTGCCAAAAGATCTGAAGGCACACCATGCCTGGAGATGTAGGGCTGATGGACCACATGGCCACAGCCAAACGAAGCTGTAGTGTAAAACAAAGAACTTACAAACATCCAAAGGCGAAATAATCATAAACTTTGTAACGGAATATTTGACGGTTTAATATAAACATTTAGTAACACCCAATTATAAAGTGTTTTGAACGCTTAATTAACACTTTCAAAACGACCAAATTATAGTGGCAGTAAATGCCTAACTGGTATTTGGTGCCTGAAACCTACTTTCGGCACAGAATATTTTGCTATACCTAGTGTTCAAAGATCAGCAAACCTAGCTTTCCTCACAAACAACCATGTACTAAAGAATCTAGAACCGATGAAACTGCTATATACATCAGAGTAGGAAGCGTAACGAGGCAACTATGAATGTTTTACTATCACGGAGGTGACATGTGACGGCCGGTGACCCCAACACTAAATATTGTAAACAGTGGCTTTTATTTGACTCATGTTTGACACGATTAGTTCGTGGTAGAATAATTATTGTAAACTAGCATAAAGCTTTCAAACAGTATATGTATACTATCCTACCTTATTTATACCTTGTTTACTGTACTAACTTATAGACCTATATTTATATTAGTAGTAGTAGTATTGATAAATATAGGTCTAAGTTCATAATAAAATATTTTTATTTCTGATAACAATTTGAGATTAGTACTGTATTATGGATAAGTCAACAGGTAGCTTTCCAAATATAAACAAAGTTCCAAGAAATTTGATATTTCGCGTGACCGTCCACCTGTTTTGGACAATAAGTGGACTGAGACCGTTGACCTGAAGTCGTGCAGAACTAACCTTCCTTTATGTTTATCTCTTTCTAATCGGCAGCGGCGGAGAGAGGCGGAAACTGGGTTAATGTGGTGGGTGCCGGTGAATCATAGCGTGATGGGAGGTTTCAAGCTATTGTCAATATTGTAAGCTCTTCGGATCATGTCTTCATTTCACTTTTAAAGAAATTGTTGTGTATTCAATTAAAAGTTATTGAGACTGACATAATGTTTCGAGTATAAAGACTAGACTTTCAGACAACTAGAAAAACAAATTACAACTCCAGTGAAAATGTGACGAATTTTATAGTAATTTTACATCACCCTAACGGAATGTGAACATTGTAAAAGGGACCAACCATAAGGTCTATGAAGGAACACGCCACACCACAAAGACGGTGACAAATGCGAATCATAACGCAAAAATAGAATCCGAAAAGCACGAACAAAGGCGCCCAAAGAGTAAGATTGTAATTAAGATAGTGCCCCTCAACCATTAGTACGCGAATGTGATGTGGGACTATTAGGATCATTGTGGATTGGTGCTGATGATGATGATAAATCTAAATTGTATTTAATGTCCATTACGGTAACACATGCAAATAGGCACAGACACAGAACATGATTTACCACGAAACATGACTAGGACTTAGCATCTAAAAATTCGAAAACATGTGTCAAGTGCACAAAAAGAGCCTCTCCGTGGCGCACTTAAAATCCTTTCACCACATTGGTTTAAAAGAACCACGTGGTGACACGATAAGAAGATGAAATATGACTGTTTCGAAGATTAACACTATATCGCTACTATCGTTGAGCTGAGAAGGATGTGAAAAGCTTGTTTATTTTAAGAAATGATGTCATTAATTCAAGTCCTAAAATATTAGTAAAGTCGATTTTTTGCATACAATTAGTCAAACACTGTGTATCTAAAGTTTGTAATCTCTACAAGTACCCATTAAATACACCTGGCATTACAGTTGTCCTATACGCAGTTTCTATAGAACTTACTAAATTTCTCATGACAGATGCATTTAGATCTCAGCTTGTATGATTCATGGACTAAATAAATTCGAAATTCGTAGTTTGAATTTTTCATGTTCGAACAAGAATTGGCGAATTCAGGCTAACAGAGAGACAATATGCGATGCGCTTTTAAAATAAAGAAACACTCACCTTTTGTGGCCACTGGAATAGATTGCCGCGTCATGTCCTAAAACAGAAAAGTGAAATTAGAGTAATGTCAGCATCATATTATCAAGCAAATCGCAATAATTAAAGAATACAATAAGAAGCCACAGGAATAGGATAGAAAGAAAACAAGTCAACCCACTAAATAACTACGAAACCCTTAACCATCCCTGACTGTTCCAAGATACTTGATATCGTAATTATTTCTATGGATACCAATGCGCCTATTCGTCTTTCACCTTAACCTTTTATCAAGGAATCTTGGCAGCCAGAATACTGTCAAGATTCCAGGATTTACAAAATTCCTTGAAGTGGCTTAAAAAGTACAATTTTTTTTTCAGAGATGTGTAGAAACTCAATAAGAAGTGCTATTGTTTACAACTGTCAAACCTTGATTTACAAACGGATTAATATATATTTTAGTTTGCGTGTGCGTTGGCTAAATTGAGAAATGATACTGAAATTTTATTTACAGTGATGACGAGACGAGACGAATATAATTTAAAATCAAATCGTAACGCACTGCGATCGTCTAATCTCGAAGCATCATACATACATAATACATCACACACAAAAATACGATTTACAAATTGACGACATAATTTCCCAACAATACTGCACCATCTACATCCAAAACTCCCTCTATCTAACCATGCAATTTTTATTTCATTATCCCTCGATAAAAAATACAGTAAAACTAATTGAAAATGTTATAGAAGTATTGATTATTTATTTCTGTACTATACTTGATAGCGAACTATTACTACCAACCAAACTTTAATCCAAACCCTTGCAAAGCTAGGTCATCTAATATTGTTCTTAGTACGTACTACTTATTTCTATTTTATGCTTAAAGCGTAACGTTGTGTACAATGTACTACTATATTGAACGTCTTTAATAATAATGCTTGCAACACCACTTTCTTCCCTCATATAATGCCATTTCTACTAGAAAAGAGAATAATGCCCACTTTAGAAAGTGTATTGATATTTAAACTTTAGCCAAGCTCAATTCTTGCAGATCTAGGTCACTGAGGTGCGGTAATTTCCTCATTTCCAGCAAGAACCCCGGCAGTTACCTCCAGGATGCATTTGCACTTTGATGAGACGCTTCCTGCGCCACACTCAAATCTGTTTTGATTGCACTTTGATTGCAAAACTGTCACGGGTACACAAACATGAACTATTTTATTATACTTTATGAATCTAGTGCGTTCATTATTATGTTCAATATTTATTAGAAAACTAAACTGGAGTATGAACCTTACTTACGTAAGTGACTCTTGAAGTAAATTTTATTAGCATGAAGTTTATCATCTAAACAGGATTTATTCGTCGAAATATGCAAAAACAGATAAAAAATACTCATATTGCTTTCCAATTTAAAATTCACGACACCGTTCTTATAAGTGTGTGATATGTGATATCAATCACTCCAACATTTCAGAAAATAAGTATTGAAAATACCCTAAACAATAGACTCGAAGCTATTGGATTTCACACCATTGTTCAATATACCATGATGTACAATGTTACGTTCCGCGAATAGTTTTTGTGTATTTTATGTAGTTAATAAGCTACTGACTCTCATCAGTTTTGTGATTTCAATTCAATTCTTAAAATGGTGTCGTCTGCAGTAGATAATCAGCAACTAGGGCAACTAACGACCATCGTTAATCACAGACCGTCGACAGAACCGCCTTTAGCTCTATCCTATCTCTTCCACTGAATTGGTTCAAACCTAATTGAAACTAACGGCGCTCAAGCGAGTAAAACTGAAAAGACTAAAAACTGAAAATGGTAAAATATTTTACTAAAGTTAGTTTTTTTGGTAAGCGTAGCATGTAAAAATACATGTAGGTGCTAGGTACTCCACACTCATTATTTTATTGTTATAGTGCCTTTCTCTATATTTACAGATGGCATAATTAAGAGAAAGAAAACTAATGAAACTGAGTTTGCTACTCTTAATTAAATCATACATACAAAATCATTAACATACAAGTTTTATTATTTGGAGCTCTTTATTTTGAACTTATGTAAGCGCCATCTATTACAGCCATTCAAAACTAGTGAATAACATGCCTCGATTCAAAGACAGAGGTCACTACTGCATTCAGTTTTGATCCTCAACTATTTAAATGACCTAATTCAGATTCGCAGATGGCTAAATAGATTAGATTTTGTTGTCCATCTGATCAAATGATTCTTGTTCTCTTAGATTATTGAAACTGGAATTTATAGTCAAATCGTTTGAAAGCTTTGTAACTCAACAGTTCGAGTAAGTTTTTATGGGTTAGTCAGTCCCACGAATGACACGTCCATACTATGATGCTTTCTACACATAAAGCTAAAACCAAAGTCACAAAATCAAAAGTAACTAAAGGTCTCATTGCCTGCCTGAATTTGATTTATGGTAAATATTTGTGTGGTGATCACAGATATTTGTTCTTAGTCTAGAATCTAGACATACATACTTAGATACAATATAACATCCAGACTCTAGATGTTATATTGTATTTTGCTTTCGTGTTTTAAACAGTTATCAAAATAAAACGTCGATTTAAATTCGCGAGTTTGCATAAGGTTATTGTGAGGAAGCTAGCTCGTGGAATCTGTCGGCTTCTGAGTGAGCCATTCATCCATTGAAGCTAGCTGAATAGCGGGTTGAATACCCAGCGATGTTTGCGCGATGATTCATACTCATACGCGTCACGCGTGCACTTGCCAGGTTCAATGGAGGCATCTATTGTGATGATGATGACGCTAAACGGCACTTTTTAACCGACTTCCAATCAAAAAGGAGGAGGTTCTCAATTCGGTTGTATTTTTTTTTTATGTTTGTTACCGCATAACTTTGTCATTTGTGAGCCGATTTGAAAAAATATTTTTTTATCTGAAAGGTACTGCTTCCAGATTGGTCCCATTTATTTTATTAAAATCGGTGTTGCCATTTTTTTTTAAATGTTTTTTTTAATGTTTGTAACTGCATGCCTCCGTCATTTATGAACCGATTTAGAAAATTATTTTTTTATTTGGAAGGTTATTCTTACGTCCAGATTGTCCAAAACAAATGTCATTAAAGTCGGTTTAGCCGTTTGGCAATGAAGTCGGTTTCTCTAGTTTTTTAAACTTATAATTATTATCATACGAGTTGGGACTTTAAGTTGGCTTTTGTTCTGATAACACTGCTCTGGTTCTGCTATAAGGAGGCCTCGATATGAAATGTTTCGTTCATAAGTAAATATTTTGGGAAAATAGCAGTTACCAAATACCATTTCTAAATTATTATTAATCATATCTCCTTTTGAGTGTTTCCAAATGGTGCGACCATAAAGTTTACTCCTTAAGCCGGAGGTGATTCAATTTGTTCCCAAATAAGAGTGCAATTGACTATTTAATTTAACATCATGCGCGAAAATACCAGTTAACAGTGACATTCGACAGTTGTCGGGCGTAGGAAGGTGAATCATTAGAAGGTGATGTCACTTATGATGCCCAAACATACTAAACATAAGATAACAACAAACCAGGGTATATTTTGCACAGTAGGTATATACATAACATACACATTGATCAAAAAGGAAAATCAGTCAACCTACAATGCATTACAATATTTACACAACTGCTACATAAATTGGATTGTGTTTTTGTCACGTCTCGATTTATGAATAGAGCGAATCTAATCGCGGCTCGAAAGCGTACAATCAGACGGATAGACGTGACGAAAGCACAGTCCGCACAACCAACAAAACACCATAACAAGCCGTTCGTGTGCAAATCATAGATCGTGGAACGTGGAGCAACGGAATCGAAAGTGAGAGAACAAAACATGGTGTCAGCGGAGCTGAGCCCCTCGTGTATGATGCATTGTGTCGTGGACTGTACCGATCGTGAGTTGCGCACGGGCAGCGTGTGTCCGGAGTCACCGGCACCGACGGCGGCGGCCGCCTCGCCGTCTGCGGCCGCGAACCCGCCGTCGTCAGACGAAGACCCGGAGAGATCCTTGGCGCAAACAATCACGTGCCAATCAAACAGAACATAACACAGTGCTGCACTTACTGTACCAGTATATCCCGCCGCTTGCTCCGGCTCTGTCATTCAAATAAGGAAAAAATGCCGAGAAAGTGTTTCCCTAATGGTCTACGAGTTGAAAGTGAGACTTTAATGGCGAGCAAGGTCTAACTAGTGTGAAAAATCGATGGGATCGCCGGTGTCCGGCTCGCTTCACACGTACCCATACAAGTCGGCAGGTCGACTGACCATCAATCACCCTCAGATCGAACGCCGCGCCGGCCACTACTGGGAGCACGCAACTATCGGAAACTACCAGCCGGTGGAAACTACTCATTGGCAAACTACTAATTCACGTGATCTCTCCTAGGTGTTTAGCGTGCTCTAGCAAACGGTTGCCTTGGTAACGGTGCAATTTAACAAAAATAAATATCTATTCGTCAAGCGATGATCGCTACTGTGCGATGTAAATGATCACCTGCCAATTGATGCTGTATGGGAACATTTTCTACATTTTCTCCCCGCGTCAACCGTGCGACCGGATATCGAGAGGTTCCTTCGTGTATTTCACTGCACGGGAAAGATATTATATTGCTACATGAGACACCGGTATGACGACGACGTCATTGTTTTCAGCGTTACTAAGGGAGTGCGGACGTCATTAGCGAAGCACATTCGCCTATGCTGGGTATGCGAGTACAACTGTGGTGGCATGGCGTCGATTAGCAACTGGTTCTTCGCGAGCCAAACAATGAGAGTGGTCGCGGGTTGGTACGTAGGAACGCCCTCGATAATCAATAGTACTCGAGCTTCCGTTCTATTTTTTCTTAAAAGCTAATGAATGCATAATCCCGGCATGATTTGCTAAATCGATCAACTAAATACCTAGTGTTTTATATTTATTTTTTAAAGCTAAGTAGTAAGCGGAGACTGTCTTTACTATGCTGTCTTAAATCTTTACTAGTAAGCTTCTGCGGATGTCACAATGGAGCTAATGTAACAAATATGCAAAGAGGTGTTAAACGAAAGCAGGATCGCTTACCCCTATGTTTATTCATACGCTATTAATATTAATTCAAACACACAATAACGTTAAAAAAGCAAGGGATTAGCGCATTCATTGTTGTTAATGGAAGATGGAATGGATTTGTTAAACTCAATCATAGTTACGATGACGACCTCGCGAGTGAAACGTACGAGGTTTAGATTGAAAAATTGTTCTACAAGAGCTGGTTATTGACCTGGAACATAATACCTACCTTGCTGCTCGTTCTTTAAAACCTCAAGATTTTCTCTTACGAATCGTTTTATTTTCAAATGGAATTGTATACAATCATCCTCATTCCAATCCTGTTAAATACGAAACAAAATGGTTTAAAATTCTCAATAAAATGTAGGAAATTGTAGTTTCTACCAACTAGGTTCTTTACCCCAAGTCCCAGTGCATTTACAACATTTCGTTACCAAATATAGTTTTCGTTTCGCCTACGTGTCTCTCTCTTTTGCATGGAAAAATGATGAGACAACAACTCATACGTAACGTATTTTTGCGGTCTCATCTTTTCTCTATACAAAAGACAGAGACACGTAGGCGAAACGAAAACAACATTTGGTAACGAAATGTGGTAGCAAAACTCGGACTTCGGGTACAGGTTGAGAAAACTGCGCTGCATTGGAAAACGTGCATTGTTACGATGCTGGATTAACACATACGATTCCATTTGAAAACGGTTTCCATAGTACCTGAGAAGTTGTTAGCTTACATCACTCATAACAACAGAACTGAGGACTTACCCTGGCCAGTTTATTGGGCATGGACTGGAGGTGCGACGAGAGGTGCCTGGGCCCTGCGTTCAGTTCCGGGTTCAAAGATAGGATGGCGTCGATCTCCACCTCCTTGCCCTTGGTCTCGCCGCGCTCGTACCATTCCACGGTGACGGATCGAGTCTCGAGGTTGACCCCGGACACGATCGCCGAGTGAATACGACCTGGAATAAATTAATCATAAATAAATATTGTGGACAATTCACACAACACTATCTAGCCCCAAATTAAACAGAGCTTGTTTATAGGAACCAGATAGCTGATATAATACTTATACATTTTTTTTGTAAACACATACTTAGGCCCGTATTCTGAAACAGTACTTGAGTCTGAGTCGAGCCTCAAGCACAGGTTTTTGACACTTTTCAATGGAGAACTGTCATAAAATCTATGCTTGAGGCTCGACTTAGACTCAAGCACTGTTTCGGAATACGGGCCTTAGAATACAATACAACACCCAGACAGAGAACAAACTCTATGTTCACCACACAAATATTTGTTCTCCGTGGGGATCGAACCCACGACCTACAGCGCAGAAGGCAGAGCTACTATAATAATATACCAACTGAGCTGAGAGGCCAGTCGAAAAGGAATGAAAAACATGTTGTCAGACAGGGCATTAAAGGAGTAAATAACTTGAAAGATGAAGTTGCATTGTGATGTCAATGTACCGAACCTTTCATGCGAAAACTTGAGATATATGGCCGAGCTTACTTGAGTATGAAAACCAATTCAATCGATCGATGTCATTCAACTTAGTTTAAAGATTTGCGAAAACCACACCACATATTCTAAATCAAGGTGCAGTTAGCAAAAATTGTACTGAAATAAAAAGGAATAATCATGTGACTAGGAGAGTGATGAGTATGAATGTAGATGGATATTTGGGTAGAGGTAGGCCAAAGAAAAGATGATTGGACAGTGTGAAAGATGACATGGATAAG
The DNA here is from genome assembly GCA_947578465.1 of Thera obeliscata. Classification (NCBI taxonomy): domain Eukaryota; kingdom Metazoa; phylum Arthropoda; class Insecta; order Lepidoptera; family Geometridae; genus Thera; species Thera obeliscata. The sequence continues at coordinate 1,452,406 of OX387916.1, forward strand.
AAAGAAGTGAATACAGAGATGACGGCTGATAGAGAAGAACGGAAGACGAGAAGATATTGTACCGACCCCACATAAAGTGGGATAAGGGCAGGAAGAAAATGAAGAATAAGGAATAAATAAATACACACCAAACAAATATATTTTACAATGTAAAATGTACAGGAACATTTTGAAATTATTGAATGTTTCCTACACAAACGCTATACAACCAACAACACAAACACGGTGCAGTGCAATGTCTTTCAGCTATTTGAACAGTGGGTTCGACTCAAACAATCAAGACACTGAATAAACATTCCAAAGACAAACCTGCATTATTAAATAGCATAGCTATTAGATATCAATCTGCACTTGCCTATAATAAACTTCTTTCACGTCGCCACATTTATAGCATGGCGGTAAGGCTATGTGGCTAAAGTGACAGGGTAAAGGTACTCTTGATAAAGAACGACTATTTCTTTTATATTCTCGAAGCATCAAAAAAACAATATTCATAGAAAATTCAGTTACGCTTTTGAAACAGAAAAGTTAATTTCCCAAAATATTATTCGTATACGCCATACAGTAAGCGGCTGTCGTTATAACCTTCGTCTTACCTTCGTTATACCTTCGGAAGTCGTCTGCGACTAGAGGGGGTGACTAGACACATAAAGCACCTTGTACACAGCGTGGCTCTACCTTTATTATCCAAGCTACTAATCGAATACTACAGATCTAAAGGTTCACTGTGAGTAAACAAGATCTGCATGTTCATCAAAGCCCAATTTGAGAACATCTCTATTTAGCTTCAATAACAGAGCCAGAATAATTTGATTTCCTTTCATAAATTTCCAACAATTACAATGCTTTCCCTTTTTCATCTCTCTTGTGGGCAACGCAAATAGTTTAAACAAAGAGCTAATTATAGTGGCAGGACAAGGTCGCCGACCTTTCTCATTCTGAGCCAAGGGCGTTTATTGATGCGAGTCTAAACAGTTGGATTACAAAAGGATCAGCCAGACCAGTAATCCATAAAGTTACATGAAGCTTTGACGTCATTATTTCTTCCAATAAAGAATTTAAATATCAACTTGTCTGGTTTCCATAAAACAGCTTTCTTTAGTAGTTAAATGACGATGCGTGAGAAAAATGTCCAATCCAAAACAAAATATGCAATTATTTAAACCTGATAATCCTGTATTCAAAAACGTGATAATAATGTTGCATACATAACATTATCGATGAATAACATAATAGTAAATGACGTGTCAAGAAACTATAATAAAGAGTTCAAACAGGTAGATAATGCACGCATGCAATGCAAACACAAGATATCTCGTCAACTTCTTAGAAAGTTCCGTTACGTTCAAGGCCAAGAGCAAGTCATCGTTTGAAGAAACCAATAACTCATTCAATTCTGTTTTAAACATTGATAAAATAAAAAACGATTTTTAGTTCTTTCGCGTTTGTAGACCTTGTAAATTCTAATAACGGCTATGCATGAATGAACTTAGCCATATATAAATCTAAAACGAACAATGTTACTAGTAACACAAGTATGTCATCTAGATAGTTTCACACTTTCACACGAGTTGGGTGAAACAGTGTCATAAATCATGTTGTATCCACTATCAATGTTTTGAAAATCTATTTGGAAAGTTGCATACAGTTTTAAATATTATATTTTCGGTAAGCTTTCTAATAGCGACAGTTAGAAATTTCTACTTAGGTACTTGTAAGAACCATGAATGAAAGTGACCGTTGAAGTGTTTATCGGATTCAAAAATATTCAAAAACACATTACAATAGAAAGATTTACAATAATAGTTTAAACTGAAATTAAATCTACAACTCAACGAATCAAATGAAAATATCTATAATCGTAAGCAGTTTTTAACCGAATGCGCCCGAGAGAGAGCTTGATATTGAACACGAGGCAGTTATAGTTACCATGGTTACGCGCCGCAGACGAACCACAGCTAAGTACTTAATAATAGCACGACGAACCTCTGCTTGCAATGATAGCAGTTCACACTGAGCCAACAAAAGTGGAACGAAATGCCGAAATAAACAAGGCGAAACAGCTAGTATTGACAACGTTTTTGGCATTACGATTGGTCACGTCCCGATATAATTTAATAAATGCCGTATAAAAACAACCTTGATTTAACCTTGTCTCAGTGAAACCTTAAACAACAAAGCACTAAGTATTTCAAAGAATTGAAACTAGATATCAATTAAAAAATACGTATCGGTGGGTATTTCACAGGGCGTATTGACATCCAATCAGTTAAAAATGCTAGTACCTTACCTACCTTGTTAAGAGAAATTTATAGCCAGTAGAAAGTATAGTAGAGATCGATCTTAGGTTAGGAGCCAATTTTGTAAAAGATACCAAACTACAAGCAGAGGACAGACGTGGACTTGAAATAATTCAAGCAGAAATCCTTTTGTTTGTGACTCGTTCACATTTACATCACCATAAAATTGGTTCAAAAAAGGTAGGCGTAGTCGTAGGTCCTTCCTTGGCGGAACATTTGGCAACTTTTGCTCCTAAAGTAGATTTGGCGAAGTTTCGTAATAGCTAAGTAATTTTGGTATCCTTACGAAAACTTACCATGTAACTTGTTACACCTACTCTTAGTTATATCAAAGCGTTCTCAGAAGAAATATAATCCTGTGAGAGAGACTCTTCATTTGGTAGTTGTTAACTGTATATTTTTCAGAAAATAAGCAAGCAATACACCATCACTACATCGTTACAATTTACACACAAACATCCGGTTTCCGTAAACATAGACATTCCAATTAATTAGAGCTGACGGACTCAATAGTATACAAGGCAATAATCTATGACAGTGATCATGATCAATAAACAGAAAAAAATGAACTAGCACATTCACACAGATTTCATATAATCTACAGAGTTATACTACAGATAGATAAAACTAACAATAATTTTTTCTAGTTTACTAAGAAACTACAAAGAATTGTGGTTTGAAGAGTTTTGCTGATCTTTTTATTATGAAAACTGAATACGAATAACTTAATAAGCTGACTGAGATTTTAAAATTAGTTGAAAAAATTCCGATCAAAACGAGCAACTAAAAGTATACGGAAATTAACGTAGATAAGGTGCAGGTACTTCGAGCCGATTATTCAAGCTGACGATATTAGGAATAACCAAGGAATAACCAAGGAATACGTGGCTCGCTGCCAAACTGTACACCTGTATCCAATGCTTCAAGATCCTAGGCTCTTTAGGGGCAATGCAGAGAAGAGAGTTCTAATTAATTTGGTAGAGAAACACTGTGGCATTTTTATTCAGTCGCGGTGTGATCGTGTCATTGACCTCTTAACGCATCGACTCTGAGCTAATTATAATCAGTTTCCTTGCAAGCCCGATCAAATTCGCTAGGCTACAAACAGAACAGACAAACCAATCGACATTTCCTCAATTAATGAACATGAAAAACAAGTCCGCAAATTCTGCAATTGAATAATTTCAGATTGTCGACTGAAATAGAAACAGAAGCTAGGAATAGGAAATCTAATATTGTAAGGCAGAGTTATGTAAATCGTGTACCGTATATGGAATTATGTGAACGCGTGAGTTGATTGTCAAGAACAAGATTATTTATACTTATCACTGGGCGACAAAAACTAAACCCAAAATACTTATACAGTTTTACAAAATTATCAAGTAATGCTAAACCAGGTAGTAATTAAAATAATCATAGTTTAAATTAATCCAATGGAAAAGAAACTTGATTCCCACGGTAGGCTGCAACAATGGGAGAGAATAGGCTAAAAACTCGGCGACGCATAATGATTCATACAGTCGAGGAAAAGTATAAAACAAGTAGTTATTAGTAGTACCAATTAAAACACCTACTCACTAGTTTTCATAATTCCTAAACATTTTGAATTTCTTTCCTAAGTATTATGGTGAAATTGAATCCTTTGTCAATATTTTTTTCTGTTTTCTTGAATTCCACGAAAGGGCATCATATTATTGCAAAAGAGTGATGATTCACGAATAGTTGAATTACTTTATAACTCACATCACTCATGGTTTGCAAAACTGAAACAGGGCAAATTGAAGTATGATGTAAAATTTCAGGTTTTGTAGCTCCCTAATAGGATTACGCTCCTAGAATATCTACAGCAAGAGTTTAATCAGATCAGATCAATTAGCAAATCTAAATAAAGGCAAGCTCCCCACAGCAACAATGGCAGAGTTCAAAGATCTCAGCGCAAGGCAATCCTACGTCTCCGTATAAGGTCAAACTCGTGAAATGACGGCTAAGGCCACCGTCGGCTTTCCCCACAAAGAGTTACTAGACAAGTTGCTAGTTCAGAATCCGACAAAGGCTGAATTGGCGATTAACATAGAAAGCAAGACAAGGAGCCAGCGCGTATGGCACGTGTAGCGTTGATCTATCCATCAAAATAAATACATTTAATCCTGCATGCCGTTTAAACCTCATGATGGTCGATAAACAAATACAATTGGAAAACACTGGCAGGACTTCTAAAGTAGAACTAGTATTAAGAACGAGACAGGCAGCATACAAATGCCTAAAACCCGGTTTTCCATGTGAATTCATCTTGAAGCACACAAATTGAACAGATCTCGCCGTGGTGTGAGCTGGCTGCTAAGCTCATATCACGAGTGCACGACTAGAACTGTGAGCTGTTACGGTAAAAGTAAATTGGCGTAAGGGCTCACGACACAGTCCCATTTAGATCTTTGTTTATATGTAGTAACTAGAATATTCAGAGCAAATAAAAACATTCGCAGCTCTGTGCTTGTAGTTCCTAATGGTGGAGAAAGAGTGAAGTGAGCTTCTTGACCAGGGAGTAATTCAAGTTCGTATACATATGAGGTAGTAAGAAACTCTTGAGACGTAGAGAGTATTTAGGCCCTCGTGATGGCTTAACGAACTATACGAGACCTGAAACTCTACTACCTCGCAGACAAAGTAAAAGTAGTCAGTAATGAGCCAGTTACGCGTGTAGTAATTTCGCAAGGCGACCGTGTCCCACATCTGCAACAATCGCAGTTTCAATATTAACATTATTTATAGACTTCTGTTCCGGTGTTTTTGCGTACTTCTTTGCTTTTTACTGGAGTTTCGACGTTTCATCTAAATATTTGATTCACATAATCCTTACAAAAATTGTATGAAGCAAATATTGACTGGAATATACGCTTCAATTTTACAGAACTGATACCATGAGCAAAATTTTCTGACCAGAACATACATTGCTGAGATGGAACAGTAAATTCTTTGACAAAGGAAAGGCAGACAATAGGTTTTTGTTGATAAAAGTTTTACATATCGCTTGCTTTGAACATCGGCCGATGTGGCTGAAAGAATTGAGACGACGAGAGACAAAGATAAATCATTATTATTATACAGTCAGGCACAACTCACGAGCTCGTTCACAACATCAGATATTGCCGTATTGTTAGCTTTCAACAGTTGTAACATTACATGCCAAGAAATAATGTTTAGGAATACTTAGTTGATTTGTATGGAGCAAGTCTGTGAGTCAGCGATCAAGTCCAGACGACAGCCCCCGCACAATCGAAAACAAGTAATTCAACAAAGAACACCTATTGCTATTATTGTCATAGCTTTGGTGTGTATGGTAATCAAGAATACAGTTTTTATTGTGTCATTATATTTGAAGTACAAATATAATGACACAATAAATTCATTCAAAAGAGCAGAAACACTTTTCTTTGTAAAAGAAACAGCTCAAAGTACGAGTGGTATTCTATTTAGATTTAATTCAACCTTTTCAGAAAATAAACATTTTTTTGTGAAACCTCTATAATGTTCGTGATTTATTACTTTCGTAAAAGCGGTATAGGTATAATTTAATTGGAAGGTGGGTAAATATTGCAATAAAACTGCTTTGGACATGAAGGTCACAAAAGTGGGTCACGATCTGATTGCAAAACTGAAGACGAGATAACAGTGCCTAATTAGATTTATGCTATCTTCATAATACAATCGCACAAAACCTTACCTACCCACTTAAAACTAATTTGCGTGTTCAACAGTAATTAAATTTCTGATTGGGGTGTTTCATCATATCACACGAGCCTGAAGACTACTGGTGGACATCCGCCTTATTTTGGGGGTTTGGCGTAGTCACCAGTTTACCACGATTTTGACGGTTGGTGATTGCAGTGTGATGGTGCAGCTCATCCTCTGGTGCGTTCCTTTAAAGTATTTTACGATAGCAACAAGATGGACGAGTCCTCTATGCCAAGACTTTCATTGCCATACGATTTATAAGGAAGTCAAACCACCATTCCGAAAAGAACTCTTTCAGATTTGCAATGTCTTCGTTTTGTTGGGAGTAAAAGGTAAAATTCCTGTGATTGAAGGCTCGCCATCATTACACCACTACTTTATCAACAGCGCTTAGCTTGTAAAGCTTCTAAATATAGCTTTCATGAATAAATAACTGTTGGTATGCGAGGCGTGCGACGCAAGGACCGCTTCATACAAATTAAATATCTCGCGGTGATGTAAGCAAATCACTGGCCTAATAAGAAGTACTGTTACTCGTTTTGTGGCCTAACTAAACATGAAATGAACATGCGACGTAGATAGATAGATAGATAGACAGAAAATACTTTATTGCACACAACAAATAATTAAAGAACAGGTACATAAAATACTTAAACTATTTGCCTCATACAATGGGCGGCCTTATCGCTAAATAGCGATCTCTACCAGACAACCTTACCATGCTTACCATGCTTGAGAAACCGCTGATTGGAAATACCAAAGTTTTTATAATAAAAATAATATAATAGTTAGAAGAATTGTCACAGCTTATAGGAATGTTTACTAAACAATTATTTGCCTTTAAACCTTTGTTTATTGAAATTGAATAAAAAATATGCAGCTGAATGAATGTAATTATTGTTTGTATGCATTTTTAGGATTCCGTAGCCAAATGGCAAAAAACGGAACCCTTACGGATTCGTCATGTCTGTCTGCCCGTTCGTATGTCACAGTCAGCTTTTTTCCGAAACTATAAGAACTATACCGTTGAAACTTGGTAGTTGAAGATGTATTTTTTGGGAGTTCCCCATACTTAGAACTGAACTTTTTCTAAACTGAATAGTTTGCGTGAGAGACTTCTAAACTGGTAAAATATTTGGAAGAAATCATATGAATAGTACCTACTTCATTTCTTGCATCTATCATAACCAATGGTCAAGAATGCAAGTTAAATAATACCTTCAAAACGAAACACAGCATTAGATGCTGGTTGCCTGGTTGCCATGAGATTGTGAAGCACGGCTAGGACTACTCAACGCCAAAACGCAACGATAGCGCGTTCTAACTTTTCTTGTGCTGCCATCTAGTTCTGTTTTGGTAAGCCTAATTTACACATGAAATTAGGTTCTTTATTTTAAGGTTGTTCGATTCTGATACAAACTGAATTTACACAACTATGGGCAAACAAAGTATAAATGTACACTGAAATAGCTGTAATAGAATTTTACAGTAGTCTTTATTGCCGGCCAGTTATATAAAGTTAGAGAAAACTGTAGGATAACAGAAATATTAATAAAAAACAAAAAAAGTAATTTTTTCATCCTTCTAACGGGTACTCGGCATTGAACACGTGAATGAGCTTAAAACATATGTCTCAAAATAGTCGTAAAAGTCTGTTAGTTCTTTTTCTGAAGCCTCGACTGCCACGACCAACGGCTGACACTCCAACTTTATATAACTGGCCGGTAATAAGGACCACTGTAAAAGCCTATTACAGCTATTTCAGTGTACATTAATACTTTATTCGCCCATAGTTGTGTAAATTAAGTTTGTATGGAAATCGTACCCCCTTAAGACGATTTTAAAAGTGATCCTTGTGATAAAACGTAATTAAAAAAAATCCTTTGACTTTACCGTCAAACCGGTAGCTGGAATGGACATTATGTCGCTAGAATCTTCTGGTATAAGGCGCAGATTACATACACGTAATTTATTCCATAAAATGAATAACCATGCTGCCAAAGACTAGTCATTCATCCTACGTCAAGCGATCTTTTCGGTGTGATCAGGTGTCGGTGTCCATCGGGTGGGGGTGTTGTAAACGATTATTTTAAATTTTTAAACCAAAACGGCACAGACGCCACGCCAATACGATAAAATACGACATGGACTTATAAGCCGCTTAGTCATACAATAGGCAACATTATATAGAAGCTATGGCAGAACTGTTAGATCAGTTCTACATGATCATGCAAGTCGATAGGCTGAATTTACATAAAAAGCTAGCAGTAAATGTCTGAGCTAGTGGCCAGGAGTGAAGGAGTTTTTATTACCAAAGTCGGGATTACGAAAACTAAGGTTTAATTTTTACTTACAAACGCTTCGCAAGTTTCGGAATAGCCTTTCAAGGAAGCTACACCAGTGATCATAAAAAGCTGTTTACAAAATAACAAATATTTCTATGTACAAGGATCCCTTTGAAACGTCTTAAAGCTAGGCGACTCTAGGTGCTAGAGTCTACGCGACTAAGCTTAGAAGAACAGGCAACAAACTACGGCTTGGTTCCTATCGTTTCCCGGTGGTTAGGATTCCTACCGGTCTGACAAATCTTAATTAAGGGGGTGCTTTTCAAAACCAGTTTTCTACCTAATCGTGGTTATAGTGTAGTCTGCTGACGTCATATTGGCAGCAAAAATGAAACAGAAATTGATTCCGCTATTTGCCCCCCACGGTAAAAAGCTAAGGCTATGAATATTTCAAGAGCCATTGTAAGATTGTTCGATCGCGTATCTTTTTGTCCTCTTATTTTATTTTGAATCTAAATTCGTGAAAATAAATAACTTTGTAAGTCATGAATCATTCATTCTAAAAAGGCTGCGTTACATACACTTGACTAAGTTTTGTTTCTTCAAAAGAGTCATCATCCTTTTAACAGTTTACTATCATTATGTCAAATATGCGAGAAAAAAGCTCTTCTCATACCGGCAGCTCTCAAAATCAATGTGTCTATCAAAAGCACGTAGCTTGAGGCTAAGAGCAATGAGGAATGACATCAGTAGACGGAACCACTCATCACCCACGCGCCGCCTACGGGCGCTAGCCTTGCAAAACCCTGAGACTGAGGCGCTTGGTATAGGCGTTTGCGAAACAACACTGTCAGAACTTATACTGACTTTTTTGTCTGGAACAGGACTGTTATCTGACCAGTCTAAACAGTTATTGATTTCTATGATCAGCTGCAAGGAACACATTTACGGTAACTGTGACGAGAAACATATTGAAGATCACTTTGTACTAAAACTCGATAAAAATCACTTCGGCGATGACGTGTATACGGTGCCTCAAGACTTAGATGCCAAAGAAAAGTTTAGGGATAGATTCCGCATAAAGATGTCTACCGTGGACGAAAATATTAGTTATTATAGGCAAAGATATTCTACGAGGGCATCCGCGCTGTACGTCACTTATTTTTATAAAAAACTAGCGGCCGCCCGCGGCTTCGCACGCCGTTATCGTTCCCGTTGAAAAAAAAAACCTTTTAAACCTTCTCTGGACCTCCACAAATCATTCAACACCAAAATCAGCCAAGTCGGTCCAGCCGTTATCGAGTTATTTATATAGTAGAAGATGAGATAAGTAATAGATGTTGATGACAAATAAAGAACCGAAAATCGTTGATCAAAGTCTAATAATAACAGATGAAAGATACGATAATTGGTCCTGTAAACGTCGCCAGCCAATTGGGGATAACGACATTGAGTCGATGACCTGCAGTCTTAATAGCATAATGCCTCGCCTGAGCAAGAGTATTGCGGATCATGAACGAAAGAAGAGTACTAAAATATTAGAATAATCACATTATTCTAATATTTAAACTAAAAGTGCGATAAACTCACGTTTGCAACGCTTCTTTAAAAGTCAGAGTAAGCTTAAAGTAGATAAGTTCTAAAACTTATTAACGTATTGAGTATACTTGAAAAAGGTTTCCTATAAGAGAAAGCTGTCGCGATCTCCCCGTCCATGGATAAAGGAATATGACGCAAGATCATTCGTTGTTCACGGCGTAGTAATCTAAATCCAGCAGTGGATTTATTTAGGCTAAGGTCAGGCCAGAAGAAAATACAATTTTACAATACATAATAGTTTGAGTTTCTCACCAAATAACAACCATATTGGCAGGAACAGCCTTCGGAAAACCCCGCCAAGTATTTTTTTAAGACCACCAAAACAATGTAACATGTTCTTGAGCTGTTGTTGAAGATGGACTGCATTTTAAATCAATTAAACAAGGTTACTGGCTACTGGATCTGTGGGCGTTGAAGGTTTTTTGTTCTTCTAAAAAGCAATTGGAACTGAGATGTAACGAGTAGATAAGTCAATTGTCCTTTGTCCAATGAATTCCAATTTTGGCATCAATAAAATAGGACTTAATATAGTAGCTTTGTCCAAAACGTAAGGTGATGATGGAGAAGCCAATGTTTATCTATTTAGACTTACGCAACGGCACAATGCGATTCCACATTTGATTAAGTGACACAATGGAGATTTAGTGACTTCCTCATAGCTTGCAAACTCATTTCCTTAGCAATTTAGCCAGTTTTAGAAAAAAAAATTGAATTATAAAAATGTTTCCGGGACATGGGTGAAAGTTTTGAAAGCATTCTGCGTGAATCCTTATTCCGACTAAATAAAATGATGACAAACATTTATCATTTCTAAACTATAAAATGACTAAAAAGGAACATAACAATCTGAAAATTCAATATTTTATGGGCAGCTTATAAGGAAAAGGGAACACGAATCGGAAACGACCTAGTCCAATCGGATTGTGAGTTTTAGTCAATATTTGGAAACCACGTCACCCACTAACCTGAAAGGCATGTCCTTGTTTCCATTCCATTAGAAACTATTATCTATATAACAAAAGCTTGACTTCACTAGCTCCATGAGTACAAAAAACTGAACCAACAATTTAGTATGTTAGTGGCACATTAGTGTGACCTTAATGGGTTCAAATCTACCTACTATCCAAACATAATAATACAAGCCTTGAGAAGAGCTTTTAAAGGTTGTGGATTATGCCAGATATCCCGAATTTGGTACATTCGTCCAAAGTTGATTGTCGTTGAAAAACTATGAAATATGTGTTAAGTATTCTATTTCAAAAATGAATAGATGTATGTGAATCATACTAATATGTGGGAAAACTTCAAGAAGCTCTACCAGCTAAATTTACCTTTAAATAATATTAACAATATAACCAGTAGATAACGTCATAAATATTAAATATTGCATGCAAGAGCAGTATTAATTGGTATTTAACCACATACCATAACAAAGTAATCCCATCCCACCCACAACACGAATGATGACTTCATAGTAAAATCGAAAGCTGCGCCTGACTATTTTTGTACGCTATTATATTGCTAAATGTACTGCAGTGTAGATGCAACATAATAATATGTTATGTAAGGTTATTTATGTTAAACATAGCTTGTTTTATAGTTATTGAAGATATTAAAGCTAAGGTCGGCGAAAAACTTTCACGTACCTAGAGACATAATATCAAAGATCTCAGGCTAATGTATAAAGGAAGTAGTACCACCACGACATAATGCAATGATTACCTAATTGGCTTCTTACACACGCAATCCAATTCACGAACTCGTTGATAAATTTCTATTCAGCCGACAATCAGACACGTTTAGAGGTAGCACAGACAAGGCGATCATTTTTGACCGAGAAGATAACCAAATGGTAAATGGCCCCATAAACTTTGATAAGTTCGAAAGGATCCGATTAAATATTAGTTAGCGAAACTGATTTTGATTCCCATTTGGATTTCACGGGAAGACAGCAATATCGTCTTTGAGCTATTCAATATGTACTTTATGTAAATTAACCGCCTCTAGCGAATGTGCTCGTGCGCACTCGCAATCTATTTTATAAGATCTTTACTAATCTTCAGTTAGCCGCTTAGTGTGCGCTGACCCTTAATCTGAGGACATTCGCCCACGTGGCGATGACGCAACGGAAGGTCACTAGACCAGCCGGTTATAGCCTTGTTTACTTGGCTTAGAGCTTGAATAACTTAGAACGAATAGGAAGCAAGATGGCAATAGCTCTGTGGCTCTGTCATAGTTAAGAGACTTCAATATTGATTAGGAAATTCGCAGGATACAAGTTCAATGAAGATTAGAACTGGGTACCCAGCTTGTCAATCTTCTCTTCTTATCGTGTCACTGTCTCTTTCGAACCAAGTGTGGTGAAAGGATTTTAAGTGCGCCTCAAAGAGGCTCCTTTCGTGCACTTGACACATATTTTCGAACTTTTTAGGCTCTACGATATGACGGTTTCCTCACGATGTTTTCCTTCACCGTTTGAGAGCACCATAGTGTACATACATTTTTGAGTCGAAAAACTCAACACGACTGGATTTGAACCCACGACCTTAGGATCGGAAGACGGGGCGAATACCACTAGACCACCAGTGCTCTAACTGTCTAACTTTGTCAATGAACTTGGGGCAGCTACATGAGCTCCTGGACTGAATAGCATTAGATCAGACGAATGGAAACTGAGCTGACCAAAACGATTTGTAAGGTGAATTTACTGTTGACGTTCAAAGCTTATAATATTGTTACCAAGACTGAACCAATAAAATATACCGAAGAGAAACTTCTAGAATCATCTAAAGGTAGTGGCCGTACTTTTAGATCAGAGTATCCATTAAACATTCACTTCATTAAAATTTTACTCGAGTCGTAAAGTCGCAATAATTATCGATGAAGTAAACCGTGGCGGAGAAATATTACATTTCGCGAGAACACCGCAATGAGCGAAAAACCCGTTTCACAAGATATCGGATAATCCAAGTAGGTATTAGTTCGATGCTAGTATCGCGTTTAAATAATAGTTATATCATCTAGTGTCATCATCACTATGATAGCTTAAAACTCAGTCTAAACAAACATAGTCAGAACTGGTGGGGTCGCTGCCAAAATACCAATGGTAGTTCCTTTTTATGCAGCTTTTTCTACTGGCAGTGGAACCGAACAGAATGCTTTGCGTAGTAAAGGTCTGCCTTCTTTCTTTCATAGATCTTGTCCCAGTCTCATATCCAGTCTGTAATTGTCCAGTGTCTCATATCAGGCTATCGCGCCATGCTTTTACGGTCTGCCTTTGCGACAACTTCAAGTCTACCATGTACCTACTGCCAGCCTTTATTTCTTCACTATGTTTAGCTTAGAAAACGACTCACATTCACCTATTAGATCTCTGAATAAATCTAGGATAGTAATGTTGGCAAATTCGAATAAAAACTAACAAATAATTGGTAGAGTATGACGGGTATTCAAATGTGAAACGAATGCTCGGTGCGATTTGCAATCGATTTAATAATAGTATGACCTCAGTACACTATATGAATAGCAATACGTTGAGTCGATTAGACAAGCAAACATATAAACCAGCTATCACCGTTATATTGATTTAGTTTTACACAAAAAAACAGCTTTCAAAGCAGAACTTTCGAAAGCACAAAATCTATTTCCTAGATCAAATCTAACTTCAAAAGTCATCGCTAAATTGTTCCAATGAGTGAATGAACTAATCGGAGATCACGAATCGTATTTTGAGGACGAGTATCAGATATCACTATCTGATATTAATGTGAAAGTTTCAAAACTGTTTTGGAGTTTATGGAGAATGTTCCATGAGGTCTTATGGAATCTTCAAACAATACCTCGCATAGCCTGTTGTGTCCCACTGCAGGGCAAAGGCCTCCCTTCCTTCTCTCCATTCATCTCTTGTTTGGGCTACTGTGGACCAATCCTTAACGTAGGCATCTATTTCGTCCTTCCATCTTCACCTTGGTCTGCCGCTATAGATTTAGCCCAATCTCAATCCCTGTTCTGCGAGGTAAGTGACTGAAATTTAGTTTTCAAAACACAGCGGATTTAATGGTTACATTCGCGGCAAAAACCTCGAAGTAATAATCCGCTAAGTAGTGTTTCGGATGTCGGTCGCCGCCGCGTGACTGAGCGAGGGAAGCCGCTCTCCTATGACTCACGACTTGATTCGCGACTGCCAACGGTCCCATGACTTGTTTGCCTTTGCCGTTTCATCAAGGAAAGCGAATTGCTGGCACGGTTAAAATAATTAAACATCCGATATCAGATGTTTAGAATTACGTCTAGATCTAGAATACCTCCATTCTTTGATACTGCAATTATCAAAGCCCGCTAACACGAGTATTATACTCAATATCAAATAAAAGCTACGGTTTAGTCAGATGCCACTTCTGATTGTGACCCAAAGCCCCTACTCTTCATTAGTTACTCGTGAAAGACACCAGTCCAAAATATAGCTTCCCCTCTCATAACTAGGTAACATTTCGTTATAATCAATTGCATCAGCCAGCAGAGGGTACATTTTGGACGACTACTATCATCAACACGCCGTGAGTATTTGGTGGGGTGATAGGCTATAGCGCATAGCATGGCCAGAGGCGTCTTTCGGATCGATGACGCAACCTTGGCCAGTGAGCTTTGTAGGCGGCACGCCATGCTATCACCATGTGCTAACCGCACCAGGAAGTGTTTTCCTCGAAACACTTCATAATTTTAAATAAGTGTATCTGGAGCTAGGGTTTGGCAGTGCTCTCAAACGAAATAAAATAGCGTGAGGGAGGACACTGAGGGCAAAAGCTCCGTGCCATGTTTTCCCTGAGGATATAACAGGAGAGAGGAGACAGGGATGGTAATAGGTGCTGAGCAAGCTCACTTACTCCATTAATTAAATAATGCCCCGCACTAATAGTACATACTGGACTTGTTCAGAGCCCCTAAACTTAATATTCGAGAAACCAATTACTTTTAATCAACGATCTTTTGGCCAAATCTGTTAATTCCTATGTACTAGAATAACATCAGCATTGACATGAGGAAAACACACGTATTTATTATGCTTCAGACTAAGCCCCATGTCAGCTGTTGTCTGCTATTCACTCAATAGAACTTATTTATTTTTTTACATATTATAGACTTGCGTTTGCCCGCAATCTCACCTGCTGCCAAGTGAGAGAAGAGAGTGAGAGAACTGGCGTCTTTCTAGTATACACAAATTATTAATGATTACCATCCAATCAAACCAGCCAGTCTACTCTTGAACGCGATTCCGATCCCAATCTTAATATAAGTTTTGACGGAATTTTGACAGAAATCTATGGGTTTTCTGTCAGAATTCCGTCAAAACATAAAATAGGGATCGGAATCGCGTTCAAGAGTAGACCGGCTTTATCCTCTTGCGGATTGGATATAGTCCTCTGGGAACCCTTCAGAGCACATAAGAAATTTACGAAGAAGAAACAATATTTAAATTTCGTTTGATATCGTAGCAAGATCGATTATAAGTAGTAATAACAACTTATTTAGTAAGAATGGACGTTGTTCAAGAGATGAGCTCCACGATTTCCCTTGAACTGGATGGTTGTACTACCTATGACCTTGTCTAATAATACCATGCGAGGCGCACCGGCCGTATTGATGGCTTCCTGTCAGAAGGTACTCAACCATTTTAATGGTTCACTAGGATATTAATATTTTTTCAAAAAGTATTAAAGTAACACCTAACTAGACAAAAGCTAATAATTGGTGAAAAATTGCAGTAATTTTCTGTGTACGTCAGATTCGCATAGGTATATGAAGAGTTCCATACTAGAACAATTTGATAGCAGATTTGAAATTGTATTTATACAGGTCAAGTTGAGTAAATAAACACAGATATAACTAAACTGAATATTCGAGTAGAATTCGGCCGAGTCGCTAGCTTGTCTTGAGTCAGGCTGGGTAGCGAGTTCGAGGTAGCGTCGCGTCTTGCCGTATAAGGCAGCACGTAGCGCAAGGCCGTCAACGCCGACCTATACAAAACCACAATAATATCATAGGATTCTTATTTTTAACCAACTTTAAATAAAAAGAGGAGGTTCTCAATTTGGTTTAATTTTTTTGATGTTTCATATCGCATAACTAGTCATCTATATAAATGCCGATTTGAAAAATATTTTTTTATCTGAAGAATACTTCCAGATTAGTCCCCTACAAATTTCATCAAACTCGGTTAAACAGTTTGGTCATGAAGTTGGTTTCTCAAGTTTTTTAACAGGATTTCATCTGAATAAGTTGCGGTTGCTAGACATAGACTATTGCAGGATTTTGGTAGGTCTATCCCAGCAATAGTTGAAGTCAAGCCATAATGATAATTTTGATGCGGGACTTCATATAACGTGCATTGTAACTAAATTAAATAATTCATCGGCATAGTATTGACTATTGTATTAATACCGATTGGAAAATTCATCATTCGCACTTGGTGTGCGGACTGGTTACCGCAAGTAGGCAGCTGGGGCGGGCCCTTTTAGCGTGACGCTTGACGCGTGTTGTTGAACTTTTTTTTAGAAACGATACGCCGGTTTTTCACGATGCTTTCCTTCACCGTTTGAGAGTACTTGCATAGTACACATAAATTATTAAACAGAAAAACCCATTGTGTACGACTGGATTTGGACCCACCACTTTATGATTGGCAGGTGGGGCTGCTACCACTAGACGACCTAGTGCTCTCTAATACCAATTGATCAAGGCATCAATCCATTTCGCAAAGAGCTCTTCATTGATTGCCTGACTGAGAAGTAATGCCCGTAGCACACCTCCGCTGGGCAACCGCTACAGAGGTACCACATAAATGTCATGTCTTGTCCCGTGAAAGATATCCGGATCAATAGCGAAACTGCCTGTTTTAATGCATAGATTTGACTATACTCCATCTCTTTCTCCGCCCGGTTTCGTCGATATGCTCTGACGCCAGCCACACTTCCGCGCTCTGGGCGCCGTTTTTTTTGTCACTTGATCGCAACGAAATGTATGCCTAGCTTTAACGATTCCGCAGCAGAGGTGTGCTACGGGCGTAAGAGGTGCTGTACAGATCCAGTAATGAGAGAGCACTGGTGGTCTAGTGGTAGTGGCCCCGCCTTCCGATCCGAAGGTCGTGGGTTCAAATCCACATGTGTACCAATGAGTTTTTCTATCGAAATATTTATGTGCACTATGCCAGTACTCTCAAAACGTTAAAAGAAAAACATCGTGAGGAAACCGGCGCGGCGTGTTGTAGAACCAAAAAAAAGTTAGAGCAACACGTGTCAAGGGTCACGCAAAAAGGGCCCACCAGCGGCCTACTTGCGGAAAAACCTGCCCGCACATCAAGTGCGCATGATAAACTTGCCGAACTTGCAGATCCAGTAATGCTGGGGCATAATACTTGCATGATTTGCACATGACTATTCCAGGCAGCGATGTTGTGATAGGTAAGTACTTGATTTTGTTGTTCTTTCCTGATTCTATTACCTATTAAGGTAGGTACTTTCACATAGAACTGGTGAAAATGTTGCACAACAAAAGAGCTATTTAAAGAAGTGATTCAAATAATTTCTTTGTTGTTCCGTTATCAGTAAATGATAAAAGGATTTAGGTTAATGTGAAAACAAAAGTGAATTTGCAAAAAGTTTAACAACATTGTTTATGGTTCCCTAGGTGAGTAGTGTGATGATATGTTTGTTTTTTTTTTTAAGTAATGTATGCTATGTTTTATAACCTACTTTAATAAGATTACAATCTAGCCAAAATTCAGGCTAATAGGTAATTTTTCACTGACCTAAATTTCCAAATTAAAACTATGAATGTGTCCACTAACACTTTTTGTACAATCTCTATTATTGATATGTAATTGAACTATTGACAGAGGTTTCAGAATAAAGTTAAAGTTAGCAGTTTTGGTTGATTATTAAGTGTTTTAGGAATAGTAAACTAACAGGATTTAGGGGACCAATAAGAGCATAATAAGAGCACTGGTGGTCTAGTGGTAGTGGCCCCGCCTTCCGATCCGAAGGTCGTGGGTTCAAATCCACTCGTGTACCAATGAGTTTTTCTGTCGAAAAATTTATGTGCACTATGCCAGTACTCTCAAAACGGTGAAGGAAAACATCGTGAGGAAACCGGCGTGTTGTAGAACCTAAAAAAATATTCAAATGTGAAACGAATGCTCGGTGCGATTTGCAATCGATTTAATAATAGTATGACCTCAGTACACTATATGAATAGCAATACGTTGAGTCGATTAGACAAGCAAACATATAAACCAGCTATCACCGTTATATTGATTTAGTTTTACACAAAAAAACAGCTTTCAAAGCAGAACTTTCGAAAGCACAAAATCTATTTCCTAGATCAAATCTAACTTCAAAAGTCATCGCTAAATTGTTCCAATGAGTGAATGAACTAATCGGAGATCACGAATCGTATTTTGAGGACGAGTATCAGATATCACTATCTGATATTAATGTGAAAGTTTCAAAACTGTTTTGGAGTTTATGGAGAATGTTCCATGAGGTCTTATGGAATCTTCAAACAATACCTCGCATAGCCTGTTGTGTCCCACTGCAGGGCAAAGGCCTCCCTTCCTTCTCTCCATTCATCTCTTGTTTGGGCTACTGTGGACCAATCCTTAACGTAGGCATCTATTTCGTCCTTCCATCTTCACCTTGGTCTGCCGCTATAGATTTAGCCCAATCTCAATCCCTGTTCTGCGAGGTAAGTGACTGAAATTTAGTTTTCAAAACACAGCGGATTTAATGGTTACATTCGCGGCAAAAACCTCGAAGTAATAATCCGCTAAGTAGTGTTTCGGATGTCGGTCGCCGCCGCGTGACTGAGCGAGGGAAGCCGCTCTCCTATGACTCACGACTTGATTCGCGACTGCCAACGGTCCCATGACTTGTTTGCCTTTGCCGTTTCATCAAGGAAAGCGAATTGCTGGCACGGTTAAAATAATTAAACATCCGATATCAGATGTTTAGAATTACGTCTAGATCTAGAATACCTCCATTCTTTGATACTGCAATTATCAAAGCCCGCTAACACGAGTATTATACTCAATATCAAATAAAAGCTACGGTTTAGTCAGATGCCACTTCTGATTGTGACCCAAAGCCCCTACTCTTCATTAGTTACTCGTGAAAGACACCAGTCCAAAATATAGCTTCCCCTCTCATAACTAGGTAACATTTCGTTATAATCAATTGCATCAGCCAGCAGAGGGTACATTTTGGACGACTACTATCATCAACACGCCGTGAGTATTTGGTGGGGTGATAGGCTATAGCGCATAGCATGGCCAGAGGCGTCTTTCGGATCGATGACGCAACCTTGGCCAGTGAGCTTTGTAGGCGGCACGCCATGCTATCACCATGTGCTAACCGCACCAGGAAGTGTTTTCCTCGAAACACTTCATAATTTTAAATAAGTGTATCTGGAGCTAGGGTTTGGCAGTGCTCTCAAACGAAATAAAATAGCGTGAGGGAGGACACTGAGGGCAAAAGCTCCGTGCCATGTTTTCCCTGAGGATATAACAGGAGAGAGGAGACAGGGATGGTAATAGGTGCTGAGCAAGCTCACTTACTCCATTAATTAAATAATGCCCCGCACTAATAGTACATACTGGACTTGTTCAGAGCCCCTAAACTTAATATTCGAGAAACCAATTACTTTTAATCAACGATCTTTTGGCCAAATCTGTTAATTCCTATGTACTAGAATAACATCAGCATTGACATGAGGAAAACACACGTATTTATTATGCTTCAGACTAAGCCCCATGTCAGCTGTTGTCTGCTATTCACTCAATAGAACTTATTTATTTTTTTACATATTATAGACTTGCGTTTGCCCGCAATCTCACCTGCTGCCAAGTGAGAGAAGAGAGTGAGAGAACTGGCGTCTTTCTAGTATACACAAATTATTAATGATTACCATCCAATCAAACCAGCCAGTCTACTCTTGAACGCGATTCCGATCCCAATCTTAATATAAGTTTTGACGGAATTTTGACAGAAATCTATGGGTTTTCTGTCAGAATTCCGTCAAAACATAAAATAGGGATCGGAATCGCGTTCAAGAGTAGACCGGCTTTATCCTCTTGCGGATTGGATATAGTCCTCTGGGAACCCTTCAGAGCACATAAGAAATTTACGAAGAAGAAACAATATTTAAATTTCGTTTGATATCGTAGCAAGATCGATTATAAGTAGTAATAACAACTTATTTAGTAAGAATGGACGTTGTTCAAGAGATGAGCTCCACGATTTCCCTTGAACTGGATGGTTGTACTACCTATGACCTTGTCTAATAATACCATGCGAGGCGCACCGGCCGTATTGATGGCTTCCTGTCAGAAGGTACTCAACCATTTTAATGGTTCACTAGGATATTAATATTTTTTCAAAAAGTATTAAAGTAACACCTAACTAGACAAAAGCTAATAATTGGTGAAAAATTGCAGTAATTTTCTGTGTACGTCAGATTCGCATAGGTATATGAAGAGTTCCATACTAGAACAATTTGATAGCAGATTTGAAATTGTATTTATACAGGTCAAGTTGAGTAAATAAACACAGATATAACTAAACTGAATATTCGAGTAGAATTCGGCCGAGTCGCTAGCTTGTCTTGAGTCAGGCTGGGTAGCGAGTTCGAGGTAGCGTCGCGTCTTGCCGTATAAGGCAGCACGTAGCGCAAGGCCGTCAACGCCGACCTATACAAAACCACAATAATATCATAGGATTCTTATTTTTAACCAACTTTAAATAAAAAGAGGAGGTTCTCAATTTGGTTTAATTTTTTTGATGTTTCATATCGCATAACTAGTCATCTATATAAATGCCGATTTGAAAAATATTTTTTTATCTGAAGAATACTTCCAGATTAGTCCCCTACAAATTTCATCAAACTCGGTTAAACAGTTTGGTCATGAAGTTGGTTTCTCAAGTTTTTTAACAGGATTTCATCTGAATAAGTTGCGGTTGCTAGACATAGACTATTGCAGGATTTTGGTAGGTCTATCCCAGCAATAGTTGAAGTCAAGCCATAATGATAATTTTGATGCGGGACTTCATATAACGTGCATTGTAACTAAATTAAATAATTCATCGGCATAGTATTGACTATTGTATTAATACCGATTGGAAAATTCATCATTCGCACTTGGTGTGCGGACTGGTTACCGCAAGTAGGCAGCTGGGGCGGGCCCTTTTAGCGTGACGCTTGACGCGTGTTGTTGAACTTTTTTTTAGAAACGATACGCCGGTTTTTCACGATGCTTTCCTTCACCGTTTGAGAGTACTTGCATAGTACACATAAATTATTAAACAGAAAAACCCATTGTGTACGACTGGATTTGGACCCACCACTTTATGATTGGCAGGTGGGGCTGCTACCACTAGACGACCTAGTGCTCTCTAATACCAATTGATCAAGGCATCAATCCATTTCGCAAAGAGCTCTTCATTGATTGCCTGACTGAGAAGTAATGCCCGTAGCACACCTCCGCTGGGCAACCGCTACAGAGGTACCACATAAATGTCATGTCTTGTCCCGTGAAAGATATCCGGATCAATAGCGAAACTGCCTGTTTTAATGCATAGATTTGACTATACTCCATCTCTTTCTCCGCCCGGTTTCGTCGATATGCTCTGACGCCAGCCACACTTCCGCGCTCTGGGCGCCGTTTTTTTTGTCACTTGATCGCAACGAAATGTATGCCTAGCTTTAACGATTCCGCAGCAGAGGTGTGCTACGGGCGTAAGAGGTGCTGTACAGATCCAGTAATGAGAGAGCACTGGTGGTCTAGTGGTAGTGGCCCCGCCTTCCGATCCGAAGGTCGTGGGTTCAAATCCACATGTGTACCAATGAGTTTTTCTATCGAAATATTTATGTGCACTATGCCAGTACTCTCAAAACGTTAAAAGAAAAACATCGTGAGGAAACCGGCGCGGCGTGTTGTAGAACCAAAAAAAAGTTAGAGCAACACGTGTCAAGGGTCACGCAAAAAGGGCCCACCAGCGGCCTACTTGCGGAAAAACCTGCCCGCACATCAAGTGCGCATGATAAACTTGCCGAACTTGCAGATCCAGTAATGCTGGGGCATAATACTTGCATGATTTGCACATGACTATTCCAGGCAGCGATGTTGTGATAGGTAAGTACTTGATTTTGTTGTTCTTTCCTGATTCTATTACCTATTAAGGTAGGTACTTTCACATAGAACTGGTGAAAATGTTGCACAACAAAAGAGCTATTTAAAGAAGTGATTCAAATAATTTCTTTGTTGTTCCGTTATCAGTAAATGATAAAAGGATTTAGGTTAATGTGAAAACAAAAGTGAATTTGCAAAAAGTTTAACAACATTGTTTATGGTTCCCTAGGTGAGTAGTGTGATGATATGTTTGTTTTTTTTTTTAAGTAATGTATGCTATGTTTTATAACCTACTTTAATAAGATTACAATCTAGCCAAAATTCAGGCTAATAGGTAATTTTTCACTGACCTAAATTTCCAAATTAAAACTATGAATGTGTCCACTAACACTTTTTGTACAATCTCTATTATTGATATGTAATTGAACTATTGACAGAGGTTTCAGAATAAAGTTAAAGTTAGCAGTTTTGGTTGATTATTAAGTGTTTTAGGAATAGTAAACTAACAGGATTTAGGGGACCAATAAGAGCATAATAAGAGCACTGGTGGTCTAGTGGTAGTGGCCCCGCCTTCCGATCCGAAGGTCGTGGGTTCAAATCCACTCGTGTACCAATGAGTTTTTCTGTCGAAAAATTTATGTGCACTATGCCAGTACTCTCAAAACGGTGAAGGAAAACATCGTGAGGAAACCGGCGTGTTGTAGAACCTAAAAAAAGTTCGAGCAACACGTGTCAAGGGTCACGCAAAAAGGGCCCACCAGCGGCCTACTTGCGGAAAAACCTGCTTGCACATCAAGTGCGCATGATAAAACTTGCCAACTAGGGGACCAATAAGTTTAAAATATTTTAAGAGATTGAATATAACTGTCCGTTTATTATGATGGACATTTTACACAGCCACAAACTAAACTTAGCTTGATCTGTATAAACCTGATAAACACACTTAACACACTTAAATTCGAATTAATCTCAAATGTATAGTTTACAATTAGTCCTTTTGTGATTTTTAAAATGTCGTCGTCTTTGTTATTTAGATATGAATTTTTTAAAAACAAATCTCAAATTTTCGCACGACCCCCTCTTAAAGAATACTATGTTTTTTAGTAATTACATACAGAATACAAGATAACATCCAGCCCAGACTCAAAACTAATGTCCAAATCCATCACACAAATGTTAATTCAGGGTAGGAACCAATCCAACAGCCTTCAGAGCAGAAAGCAGAGCTGATACTAACTGAACTATTGGGCCAAATGATGAAGGCACTTGGCATGATATAGTGGTTCTGATACTGATTGAACCGCAACATGGCTTATATGATATGTATTGGATTGTTCTGTGATTCTGCAAGGGTAATGACATGTCGACCTGCTTGATGGTTAATAATAAACCAAGAAATAGTTCAATGCAGTACAGGCACCAATACAAAGCTACAACACTTCATTAGGATCTTCACTATTAACACTACCAATTACAGAATACAATGAAAATCTAGAGCTCCGTCTGATCTCAGAGGACGTTTTTATTCTAGAAGAAGTAAAATGTGAGCAGCTAACAAGAGTCTCGAGAGAGCAAGGCGAATCGGTAGAACTGCGGTGAATCATAACGTAGCCTGATGCGCGTGTCATCGACCGGAGCACAATACAGCGGCGACGAATGCACGTTAAATGCACCCCAAGTGGGATTATTCTATCAAAATTCACGTTTCTCGCACTCACCATCTGTTCTTTTGATGTTGATGTTGATTCCAGACTGGATCTTCACAGTACCGTCATCCATTTTTGCACTGATCTAGGCACCACATACACTGTAGAACATTATCTTGCTACGAACCCTTCTTCAAAAATAGTCTAACACATTGGGAAATTACACATGAGAACCGGTGAAATTACAAAATAAATTTCTACACCCAGATTGACAGTTATATCGAGCTAGCACACTTCAGACTGGAACGTTTGAAACAGTTTGAAATTTGTTTCACTACAAGAGTCAAATCAATCACTTTTAACTAATTAAAATTGCAAAACGCTATTGGATCTAGATAAAAAGAGTTAGGAAATTATTATTTTGGTAAAACTAGAACTAGTCAAATTAATTCAGTTGAAATCAAAATTTAAAATTACATTCTGCCAATACAGTACTACGTACTTTTTTTAATGGTTTGGTTAAATAACTGGCTCGAATACAAGCCTTTTTGCTTGAAGCGAATTTGCTTTTGATTCACCAAATGTGAATCAAAAGCAAATTACATGACAGCCGGCAAGCTGGCGAGCCTGAAGTAGGCCGTTTGTGCGTAAAAGGCCAATGGCTGACAGAAACTTAGCCAAACGGCTAACTTCAGGCCCGCCATATTCTAACGACCGATTTGTACGCAGTACGCAGCACTAGTACCATAGACAAAAGAGAACAGCTGTACAGCCATTCACGTACGCCATTCGCAAGCAATTTTTGCAATCAATCAAATCTTATCAATCAATCAGTACTATACGGATCCAGATTTTATATTTTAATTTTTTACTATAATAACAAGGATCTGCGTTATAATTCCACAGAACCAGCGCAAACCTTTATTTCAATTATTGGGATATAATGGATAGTGAGCACAAACTCTCCCACAAAACTAAGAAGCGCATCAAAGAAGTTAAACGAAAGGCTCGTCCCGGTGAGTAAAACATTTTATGTTATCTTACATCTACATTAATAATCTATCTTGTTGTTTTCATTTGTAAGGTTTTTACCAATTTAACTTTTACAATTCTATCGGGATTTAATTAAAGATGGTATTATCTGGAACAGGAAGTAGCACACAATGAGGGGCCACCCCAGTCAAAAGTATGTCTAAGAACGGGGGCTATATAGCTAATGTAAGAAAATACCTACATTATGTACGTAATATCATATCACATTATTCAGTGTACAATAATTTGCTTGTCCTACTTTTCATAGGTGGTATGAAAAGTAGGACAAGCAACACAATACTATCTAGCCCCAATCTAAGCAGAGCTTAGTTTAGCTAGATGATCTAAATCTAAGTAGTTATAATTATATTTTAACAATTACACCCAGATAGAGAACAAACATCTGAGTTCATCAAAATGTAAATGTGCTCAATACATAGTTACAGAGTGAATTAATCTAAAATCACATTTTATTTAAATAGATAGGTACTTTTAATTTGAGACCTTTACCTACTATGAAATTGGTTTGAATCCCTAATTCTACATTGTTTTAGAGTTGGCTGATAAGTATCAATGGACAGCCTTGAAGTATGCTGGCAATTTTGATGAATTCCTCAAATGTAAAGACAATGTTGATAGAATCAATGAAAATGAAGTGTCACCGCAGGAGTTCATTGACAAATATGAGAAGATATACAAGCCGGTTGTTATCACCAATGTCCAGACTACCTGGAAAGCAAATTACAAATGGACTTCCGACAGACTTGCCAAAAAGTATAGAAACCAAAAATTTAAGTGTGGGGAAGACAATGAGGGTTATAGTGTTAAGATGAAAATGAAATATTATGTAGAGTACAGCAGGACAACGACTGATGATAGTCCGCTTTATATTTTTGATAGCAGTTTTGGTGAGCATTTAAGAAGGAAAAAACTTTTGGAAGATTATGAGGTGCCTCTGTACTTCCGCGATGACTTGTTCAAGTATTGCGGTGAGGAGAGAAGGCCACCATATCGCTGGTTCGTGATGGGCCCGCAGAGGTCCGGAACAGGGATACATATTGATCCTCTAGGAACAAGCGCTTGGAATGCTTTAGTATTTGGTCACAAAAGATGGTGTCTATTTCCCACCCAGACTCCCAGAGAGCTTATCAAGGTTACTGGGGCTATAGGGGGAAAGCAGAGAGATGAGGCTATCACTTGGTTTAATCTTATCTATCCAAAGACTCAGCTGGATTCTTGGCCTAAGGAGTATAAACCTGTAAGTTATTTGCAGTACTTTTTATTTTATTTAGGAGCAACTATGTACGTTTTTTATGTTTATGGTATGGCTGTTCATATCGCTCAAATAAGCTTAATATTTTACAGGTTGAAATACTTCAAAAGCCAGGGGAGACTGTGTTTGTCCCCGGCGGCTGGTGGCATGTGGTTCTGAACCTTGATGATACAGTAGCTGTGACACAAAACTTCTGTAGCCGTACTAATTTTCCTGTAGTCTGGCATAAGACAGTTCGTGGGCGACCTAAGCTGTCTAAAAAATGGCTTAAGGTCTTACAAGCTAATGAGCCTGATTTATACAAAGTGGCCATAGGTATGGACTTGAGCCAGGGTACAGGTGTTGCATCTGACAGCTCTTCAAATAGCAGCTCGTCCAGCAGTGACAGTGACAGCAGCTCCACTAACAGCTCTGGAGAGGACAGTGGCCAAGAAAGCATCACAGCACACAAAAAGAAGCGCAGAAAGAAATTATGAGAGAGTCACCTAGACAATATAATTTACATGAAATAGGTAGGTAATGTTATAAGTGTAAACTCGTTTTGTTCTAGTAGCTTTTATTTGGCTTTTATATAAGTACCTACATGTTGCACTAAACACTATAGTATCGTTTTTTCTGTTATCAGACCACATTAGTAAATAAATACAGTATTACATAATGTACGAGAGTTTGTTATTTAGTAGTGGTAGGTATAAATAAAACAGCAAATCCTTGTTAGACCGCATACTTTTTTTTTCATAAAAATTAAGCTTGTTTCGTTACCATCACTAGTAATTTATTTTACTGGGAACAGTCGGATCAACAATGAGTATCGAAGGTCTTGCTTGGCAAAGGTACTTGTATCCAGCACCAGAAAATAAATAAAAAAAGCAGCCAAGTGCGAGTCGGACTCGCCCATGAAGGGTTCCCTAACATCAAGTAACATAATATATAATATAAAGGTTTTTGTAGTTCGTCGAAAGGTAAATTGCGGTTTACGATTTATGACGTATAAAAAAAAACTACTGACTAGATCTCGTTCAAACCAAATATCGTTGAAAGTTTGCATAGTAATGTACAACCATAGACAAAGGAAATGGTACAACATATATTTTTTTTAGTTTTATCATTCTCTTATTTTAGAAGTTAGAGGGGGGGGGACCAACTTTTTTTCACTTTGGAAGTGTCTCTCGCGCAAACTATTCAGTCTAGAAAAAAACGATATTAGAAACCTCAAAATCATTTTTGAAGACCTATTCATATACCGCACACGTATGGGTCCAATGAAAAAAATTTTTTTGAGTTTCAGTTTCAAGTATGGGGACCCCCAAAATTTGTTGTTTTTTTTTCTATTTTTGTGTCAAAATCTTAATGCGGTTCACAGAATACATCTACTTGCCAAGTTTCATCAGTCTAGCTCTTGCAGTTTCGGAGAAAAATGGCTGTGACTTAAGGACGGACAGACAGACATGACGAATCTATAAGGGTCCCGTTTTTGCCATTTGGCTACGGAACCCTAAAAACAAAGAAGTCTGTGGTCTGGTCTTAAGCCAGCCATAGACAAGACAGATAGAATTCAGTCTGTAATGTAACGTAACCCTGCAGCTGGTCACACTGTCTGTCTGTGCTTTGAGCCTTTGCCCAGTTTGCCCTGTCAAAGAATCCTGAAATTCCTTCAAAATGCTGAAATCAGCTTCTGGTGCCCTTTTAGCGGTGCTGAAAAAGTCCGCAATCCCTGTTACTAGGATCAGCGCTGTTTCAGTGCGTAGAGCCCATGGCGGCCCGGTTGAATCTGATGAAGAGTTCGATAGCAGGTG
This sequence comes from Thera obeliscata, assembly GCA_947578465.1. Lineage (NCBI taxonomy): Eukaryota > Metazoa > Arthropoda > Insecta > Lepidoptera > Geometridae > Thera > Thera obeliscata. The sequence goes on from OX387916.1 coordinate 1,480,247, forward strand.
AGCTACCCTTTTTAGAAGATTGACGTTATGTAACTTGCGGAAAACGTTGAATATCCACCCAGAGACTCCTTTTAGTACCAATTACTAGATTTCGGCAATCCAGTATGCTTTGGAAAAGTTGTCAAACATGGAAGTTGTGAAAATATAACCCTTTTTATGTTGTAACCTTCCTAACATTTCATTGATGTTTATGATACAGCACTTGTTAAGCGGCCGTGTTTCAGCCACTAGACCGGGCTGCCTAGGCATGGCTGTATGAAAGTAAGAAACTAAAATCATGTTATTAATTCCAGATATGAGATGTTCTTCAACAGAAAAGATATTGATGGTTGGGAAATCCGCAAGGGAATGAATGACCTGTGCGGTATGGATCTGGTCCCAGACCCAAAAATCATCAAAGCTGCCATGCATGCATGCCGAAGAGTGAATGACTATGCTCTGGCTGTCAGGTTCATTGAAGCTTGCAAAGACAAGTGCGGCAACAAGGTCAATGAAATCTACCCTTACATCATTCAAGAAATCAAACCCACACTCGTGGAGCTTGGAATTGAAACACCAGAGGAACTTGGCTATGACAAACCCGAGCTAGCTTTACAGAATGTCTACGAGATGTAAAGTCCAAAGTTATTATCAAACTAAGTTGTAGAAAATTTATATGAATAGTTTTGTCGTTGACTTTTTGTTTTATATTTTGCAAGGCTTCAACTAGACTTATTTCTTGGTTCACCATATAAAATCAGCAAGCTGTTGTCTAATTTATTGAATATAATGGATACATACCAAATTCTTTCATTTTATTATTACAACCAGCCTCAACCAATCTACTGTTGAAATGAAAGGGAAAATTTAAATGTGACTAACTAGCCACCTGTCCGTCTTCTCATGGATGTACTTATGATAAAAAGGTGGAAAACTTTGAATTTTACGACAAACGGGGCGGAGACATCTTTGATCCGATCCTGCCAGCTGGCATGGTCCAGGGTCCAGTGGTGTTATTGCAGAGATAGAATTCCCTGCGTGGACTTTGATGAAACAACCACACAATTGTTGAATTAAATCCAGGATTGGACAGGAGCCGTCCATAAGACTAGCCATTTTTAGGGTTCCGTAGCCAATTGGCAAAAACGGAACCCTTCTAGATTCGTCATGTTTGTCTATCTAGTGAATAGTTTTTTTTAATACGTCATTAATCGTAAACCGCAATGTACCTTTCGACGAACTAATATAACTTCTATATTATATTACTTACTGCTACGGAACCCTTCATGGGCCAGTCCGACTCGCACTTGGCCGCTTTTTTATTTATCCAGGGGATGAGCCCCATACTCCACGCGTGAGAGATGCGTAAATTCTGGATAATAATTTAAACAAAGCTTTTCACGATAATACTTTAATGATTTTAATACACACATTCATACCATTTATTTACAACAATTTACCTAACAAACATAATTGTGCTATAATCATCTTAAGTATTTACGATTCACATCAAAAACGTACCTACACTCTTTGGTAATTATAATTACACAATAAATTAAAAACAGAAATAAACTTTAAACAAAAGTAAAAAAAACTCGCAGCTACCGAAAACAAAACGGAAGTACCTAGCATTTTATTTGACTAGACTTTAACTTTATGATGAATTTACTGGCTAATCAGTAATTCACAATTGTATTTTATAACGTAAGGCCAATTTACAGTTTCTTAATAATAAGTACTAATCTAAAAGTTTTTGCCAGCATCCAGCACCGGCCTTGATCTCTTCCTAGCTTACTTGTCTAACGATGATAGCACTTTCCACAATTTTAAAATTCTAATCTAGCAATTATTTGTAATTAATGGAAACGTCTATTGGCTTGAGATACACAAACTATTATCCTAGCTTTCGATATCAAACAGATTCCCAATAGTTCACCATGCAACATAGTGCCTACCTACCTACCATTAAAATTGTTTTATAGGTTTTTTTTTATAACTAGCTGATGTAACAAACAAATGGCCCACCTGATGTTAAATGGTAACCATCGCCTATAAGAAAGCATTGCCTCGTAGGTCACGCACGTCAGGAACGTGCCCCACGATGCACTGCCCTGTGTCCACCAACTTGAGGCATACATAATTATGTTCAGTGTTGTTAAATCATTACTAAAACAAATAAGCTTTAGGGCACATTTATTTGTACTCAATGTAACCTACCTACTTAAATAATGTTACTTCGTAACTTAGAGCTCTACTTTTAATCGCGTTCTACATAAAATTATGGTACCTATAATTTATTTTCGATAAGTTGTTGGATAGTTTTATAAATAAATGTTTTTCCTGACCACTGCAATCTGGGCCTATTCAAGGCAAGAGTCCAGAAGTCTAGTGGTCTAGAAGATACTTTACCGTCTTCTAGACCATCCTCCTCCATCGTCGCTTACCATCAGGTGAGATTGTAGCCAAAAGATAGTCTAAAATATCATGGAAAAAATGTATTAAAAAAAAATTGTAAGCATTATTAGACTTAGGGTTTACAAATTGTTCTTAGTAAATTGGAGAAAACATGAATGCGACTGCTAGATCACTGACTTGAACCATGGTAAACTAATGGGACAACACTAAAGGAAGAATGTTATGACTATTATCATATTATATAGGATGTGAACAGGTACTTATGAATTATTTTTTATTTAACAACATGGACTAGCTAAACGTATTATGTAAATTACAATATTATTTATTTGACTAGGTATATATTATACAAAACTTACATAAATACAAAAGTATTCTGGTACCTAAATAACTAACGCGAATAATCCAAATATTATCTAAATGTAGGTAACTTAGACTAGATTATTTTTAATGACTCAAGAAGACTAGAGCAGCAAGGTAAGAAATAAATAGATTAGTATAACAACAGTATAAGGTACAAATAAATTAAATAAAAGTAGGTAAATAATAAAATAAACAAATCAATAACGCAACAAACTCCATTGAATAAAATTAGAGGAATGTATAATGTAATTATTATTATGGGATTTCCTCGTATGCTAGTACAGTTGCCGACATAAGTTGACTAGCAATTTGGAAGTATTTTCCAAAAAAAGCTTATGGCTCGTATTTAATTTGATTTTCAACAAGATGTTAAAATGGAAGAAATGATTAGACAATTAGTTGTCTGGTCTGAATCAATGCAGAGCTCTGCTATTCTGTCGGAAACGTACACGAGCATGCAAGGGTAACCGTACTAAAAGTAAGCACACGAAATATCGTGATCATTGCAACAGCATATTGCACAAAATCTGTTCCCGCAACTTAATCCTACGGCACATTTGCAAGATCAATAATATGAAGAAGAAACCTCGAACTGCAGTTCATTTGAATCAAACCAACATTATTTTGATCGGACGAATGCAGCCTAAATTAATAATAAAGTCTTATCATTTCAATAAATTAAACATGAGTTATGAATAACATTACACCCATTTAATGGTTTCACTATTTCACCGTAAGTACTTCTGAAGTGGAAACTCACCATAAACGCGAATACAGAAAACAATACATACACGTTTGCACCTACCTAGACCATCCTAGACTATAAAATACTAGATGGGACAACCACACTACTAGCTAAACTAGGATGAACAGGTTTCTTTTCAGCAACCACACTTACCTTCGTGTCAGGTTAATGCTTGAATAAACCAACCAACATATAACTTTCGAGAGGTAGTGAAATACTAACACTAGTTATTGCGGATATACGTACACCATGATTTATTGGTTGGGGAAAACAGGCATTATAGTCGATGAAAATGACCCTTATCCGTCATAAAATGTAGTCACTCGCATCACATCTTTACTATTAAATTATCCAATGCGATAGATACATGATTAGATTAGGCTTGGATCACTGAAGCGTGTAGGCGACAACGAACAATAGCTTACAATTTGCTCGGAATTTGCCGCAAACACTACCAGTTTATAGAACCATAAATGTTAATGAATTCGCTTTTGTTTGCCTCAATGTGACCTAGTTCTTGTTCGTAATGGTAGTATACAGGGTTATTCATTATTAGCTGCAAATACTCAGGAATTAGGTTCAACAAATAAAATAAAAAATATTTATGAAATGTTTTTTTTTAAGTTTTGTTAAGAAAATCGATAAAGGAATCATTGGCGCCTGACCTATTTTAACCTTTGATCCGCGCCCGCGCGCCGTTAGCGACACTCTGCGTTCAGTCACCCCCTGGGTGGGTCATTGTCCTGTTCTACATGGCAATCATTATGCAATAGCCGTAAAGAAACTAATAAAAATAAAATTTTGATACAAAAACTTAAATCAAAATAAAAATTTTAATTTCATAAATATTTTTTATTTTATTTGTTGAACCTAATTCCTGAGTATTTGCAGCTAATAATGAATAATCCTGTAGAATAGACAAAGCAAGTAACAAGTCCTCTAGGAACCACGAGACTGAACAGTGTAGAACGCATTTCATAATTTCGTTCTGTTCAGCTCACGTGATCCGACAGCGGTCATGTTTGTCGCTTACTCTAGCTTGCTATACTCGGATAAAAAGCGTCCGGACTTAGCCGAAGCTCACCCACCCCACCCAAAATATATCTGGCTGCTTTCTGTGTGTGCTAAGCCTAAAATGGAAATCTACAGAGGCACTATTATGTGTGTACTTGATATGTTAGTATGAGCAGAAACCAGTCCGCTCATCAAATATCAAGCACATATTTTTTTTCAGCCACCCGTTTACCTGAACTAGCCTGTACAACGATAGGGCGGTGCTACGCAGTATTGTCTTGCTGGAGCGGTACAGACTGGCTGGAGCAGTTCTAGGCAGTATAGTCTGACTGGAGCGGTACGTCTGGTTGGAGCGGTTCTAGGCAGTATAGTCTGACTGGAGCGGTATGTCTGGTTGGAGCGGTTCTAGGCAGTATAGTCTGACTGGAGCGGTACGTCTGGTTGGAGCGGTTCTAGGCAGTATAGTCTGACTGGAGCGGTACGTCTGACTGGAGCGGTACGTCTGGTTGGAGCGGTTCTAGGCAGTTTAGTCTGACTGGAGCGGTACGTCTGGTTGGAGCGGTTCTAGGCAATACAGTCTGGTTGGAGCGGTAGTATAGCGGACCAGGGAGACGGGAGACGGCGGCTATGGACGCCGCATGAGCGCCGGGGGGTCGGCGGGTGCCGTCAGCTAGGAATCCGTCACGACGACTTCCCGCTCCGATTTCACGTTCTGAAGTTCATAATTCACATTATGATGGGTGCGCTAGAATAAATTCTGGTTCTATTATCAGTGTAGCGCTGATGTTCTTTATCGGTATCTATTGAGGTCCCGAGACTGGTATAGATAATTTGTAGATGGAAAGTAAAATCAACTGCGTAGTCAACTTGTTATTGATGTAAACATTATTTCTAGAGAATAATGATACATATTCAAATTGTCATTTTTGTTATATACAATTGCGAGCTTTAAACTTGTATAAGGTTAATTTTTACACAATTTCTATGCAGTGAACTATGAATTGTGGTATGTTACTTGAAAGGTATTTTTTTTTAGTTTTAGTGACAACAAGAAGATTTAAAATTAATTAAATTTCCAACCTAATAGGGAATTATTGCAATAGGCTCAAGTTGTGGACGTCTAAATGAATATGCAGTTATATATGAAAGATTCAATTTTTAAAACAGTACCCGAAGTCCCAGTGCATTTACAAAATTTAGTTACCAAATGTTGTTTTCGTTTTGCCTACGTGCCTCTCTCTTTTGCATGGAAAAATGATGAGACAACAACTCTAGTATTTTTTCTTCACGTAGGCAAAACGATAAATAACATTTGGTAACGAAATGTGGTAGAAAAACTCGGACTTCGGGTACTGAAGCCAGACTTTGTCGTTGGGTAAGAGACATTTTAGGTCCCATGGCTCGCCTTTTGGGGGTCAAATTAGCTTCTTTGATTTTTGCCTTACTGTCCTGACACCCCGGAGATAACCCGGTCCAAAGAAACAATCGAGACAGAGCTAAATAAGTGCATAATTATGATGAAGTACATACCATGGCCTTGGTGAGCACAGTGGCGTCCTTCAGACTGAGCACCTGCAGCACCTGCGTGTCGGAACTCATCATCATCTGAGCCACGCCGCCGCCCATTGAGATCGTCTCGATAGCGTCGCCGTTCTGGTCAACCTGTCATACATTACACGTTACTGAAGCGAACTTAATACCAACTTGATTTTTAAATAAATACGAATGTTGGATGTGCGTTTCGCAGTTTCAAAAATTAAGCAAGAAAAGTTAATTCATAAGTATAAAGCTAATCACCAACACATAACAGGCTGTCAGCTGTAACCGCCAAGAACAATGCCGATTGAAAATGTTAAGATTGAATAACTCAATCTTATGGCTCAATATCACAGCTTCCGCCTGTTTAAATACTGGTGAACAAATGACAGCAAAAACCGAGCATAAAACATAGCAAAATAAAATAAAACGATACACACCTGTCATGCAGACACACTGTGCAAATCTGAAATTCGTGCAACATCTACAAATAAAACGAAAACAAAACTTGCACGTTCATATTTTATTGCTAGCATGAACAACAGCAACAACTTTTAGCAAACACTGAAGCTATTTTTTCCATGACTTTATTTTTCAACCACGAGTGGATAAAGCTACTGCTAGTAACATACCAGTACCCGAAGTCCCAGTGCATTTACAACATTTCGTTACCAAATGTTGTTTTCGTTTTGCCAATTTGTCTCTGTCTATTGTATGGAGAAAAGATGAGACAACAACTCTAACTACGTAACGTATTTTTGCCGTCTCATGTTTTCTCCATACAATAGAGAGAGACAAATAGGCGAAACGAAAACAACATTTGGTAACGAAATGTGGTAGCAAAACTTCGACTTCGGGTACTGCTCGTAACATAGCACGTTCCGAAAGAAAGTGCATTGTTCAGTACGATTTGTTTACAAAATAATACATGTTTTGCAAGCGGATTGTGATAGATGATAATTTACAAAATTGGGAAGATCAAATTTCTATCGTCTTGTCGACTCTAAAAATATTCCCGCCGTAGATCGATGTCGCGTGGTACGTAGTACCTACGTTTCGCTCCGGCATTCCACCATTCAGGACTCAACAATAACATAACCCACGATGGCGAGACGGAAAAAATAGCTTCAATATCAAACAAATAAACTTTGAACACGTCAACATAAAATCATTATCTACAGGAAAACAATTAACAAACATTAAATATAACAGAATTGTTGAACTGTTTATTCATCAATGAAACACAACTTTTTGAACACATTCGTTTTGTTAGACTTTTATCATCAATGATTATTATATTCGTAATAAATAGACAGTTCAGTGAATGTGATGTATTCGACAATTGCGACCAAGTTCACCAACACATTAACGAAGCATTCTAGCTTAGCATGATTTTGTTAAGTTCGATCGAACAATCGGAATTGAAACCCGTATCTTCGCGTTAAATCGGCATAACTATCGACGGTTTAGTTCGCTGGTTTCAAAAATCTTAGAAGTTCCGTTAATTTCTCATAGTTATGTATTAGTTAGAGACTAAATCTGCTGGGGAACTGTGTAATGATGTTTCCATTTAAAGATTGATACTAACAAGGAACATTATCTTGAGCCTAATTCTCGGCTCATCTCGGATCATTTTGCAATTTTATTTTATTGCTTCTTTTCGAAGAGAGAATGGCAGATTTCCTTGAGTAATTCATCGACGACCTCATCGTAGAAGCCTCGACAGCTACGATATACGAAAAACGTATCACGGGACATTGAAAAACTCGGTCGGCCCGAGAATTAGGCTCATTGTTGCCTTAATTTTTCGACCACTATCTATCTCTTGCCATATTAGTTTTACACAGCGAAATTCCTATTCGCTATCTCATGTTTATTACGTCCACATTCAGTTTTGTTTCAATCGTTTCTTGTCAAAGATAAGTTTTGTTTCAAATCGTGTTTTATTGCAAACGAAGCTCAAAATAATGTCAAAAGTGACATCAATTATGAGGTTTTGATTGCAACAAGAGATACGCAATCAACCCACTAGTAAATTGTTTAGTCTTCGGCTCTCATACAGCAAGCTACTATTTGAAAAAAGAAAATGCTCAAATTAAACGCTACTAACAAAACTGAGTCATCTTATATCGCCGGTTAATTGGTTGGTGAAATTGATTAGACGAATACATCAATCATATTTTATAATAGCTTTGATAAAATAAAGACTTTCAAGCCTACAAAAAAATAGCAGGTCATAAACAAGTAATGACTCAACAATAACAACGATAGCGCAAAAAATAAAACTGTAACAAAGCAGTCAACCAAAACTAGAATATTTCAATTACAACAACAAAATAAACTATTATTTACACATCATGCAACACACAATATCATTTTCTTAGTATAGGCCTGGCCTAAGCGGAACACACACTTTTTAACGCCTTTCTTTGAAAATAGTTTGGCACATTATATCAAATTGTACAAATTTTTAAGAGTGCTTGAAACAAGATCTACTCTCTGTTTAGGGAACACAATGGAGAGGTAATTTGTACGAAATTTACATATCCGTTAAACTAATGTAATTTTTATACAATATACCTTTTAACTTTTTTATTTTTACCTTTTCGCAGGCGTGAACGCAAACAGAAAGACTTTCTGTTTGCGTTTCTTTTTGCGTTTAGTGGATCTTGTCTAAAAGCCTTTCACATATCTAAGCGTTCTGCGGCGGCATCAGTGAACGATGCCAAGTATGACAGCGTTTCACTGATCGCCACTGTAGAACGCTTAGATGTGCCACATACTCATGACTGGATTAAGTGTCAAAAAGTGCGGTTTCCATGATTAAATCTCACTCTCAAAATATAAAACACATTTAAGGAATTTACAACCATGAGCAAATTCAGTTCAATAATCTAAATAAAATACTTTTGAAGCAGTCATTATTTCATAAATTGCACTAAATAGTTAAACTATTGATTATATTCGTTTTGTGTCACAGGCCATTCCATAACTACTATGGGGTTTAAATCCCTATTCTAAAGAGTCGACCACTTCTGTGTGGAAAACTTTCGAACGAATCTTTTGCCAAGAACTCAAAATACCCGTTTTGAACAAAATTCAATGACTCTTCAGAAACACATTTGTTTTTGTACATACTAGTACCTACTATTTTATTTTATTTAGTACTATATTATTAAAATTATAAATAAAACAACAGCATGCAGTAACTAAGTAAATAAATATGTTAAAATTCTGGCACTACTAACTAATAACTAGTATTATAGTGATGTTTGGCATTGTAGACTTATAAAATAATTTGGTAACTTAATAGAGTAGTAACTTTGGCATTCTTAAGCAATATCCTTTGAACTTATTTCTTTTGTCACTAGCATTCACCCGCGGCTACGCTCGCGTGGTACCCGAAAAACTTAGCCTAGAATGCGGTCAGTCCATTCTCAATTACATCCAAAGCCGATACAGAGATGTTTAACAAACATACACTATTACCCACAAACTTACGCATTTATACCAATTTGGCAATATCTTCTAAGTTAAAATCACTTGAAGATTGAACAATGTAACTAAAATATCACAATATTCACTGGCATTGTGCTGACTAAGGTCTCAGGAACAACATGTGATCCACGAATGCCCCTTAAACTTAAGGGGAAAGTATACAAAACGATCATAAGACCTGTCGTACTGTATGGATCTGAGTGTTGGGCAACGAAAGGGACGGATGAGAGAAGAGTGCACGCTGCTGAAATGCGAATGTTGCGATGGATGTGTGGAGTGACAAGGATGGATAAAATAAGGAATGAGTATATTCGAGGAAGTCTGAAAGTGGCGCCGGTAACGGACAAGATGAGGAATAATAGGTTAGCATGGTATGGGCATGTCATGCGGAGGGATGAGAGTCATATTACGAGAAAAGTGTTAGGAATGGATGTGGATGGTGGTTATAGAAGAAGAGGTAGACCAAAGAAAAGATGGATGGAATGCGTCAGGGATGACATGAGCAGAAAAGGAGTGAGCACTGAGATGACGAATGATAGAGGGGAGTGGAAGAAGAAAACCTGTTGTGCCGACCCCACTTAGCGTGGGATAAGGGCAGGAAGATGATGATTGTGCTGACTAATGGCACAGTCTACTCTTTAAATAGATAAAATAAATAAATTAAAATTGTACCATATCTCTGGAACCTAATTAGAAAAACTTAGATGTCTACACTCAAAAGAATATCTTTAAACCAACTTAAGGTAAAATGAATCTTCAGTAAGCCTTACACATTTATAATACAGCCTCATTTTGTTTACATTCTCAACATTATTTTGTGGATTTTATATTCCCATTTTTGTATTGTAACTTGCCCTTGTGTTTTTACAGCACCCAGAGCCTTGAAGCGAAGGCTTACCAAACTCAAACCTAACCACTGGGTCATTTTTACACCTATTCTCAGTGCATTAGGTTATCGATACCGATTACGCACCGACCAAAAAAAAAAGTTAAATGCATCGAGGTTTTACTACGCCAACGAGTCTGTCATCTTCACTCTACCTTACCCTCTGTGCAGTAGTCTGCCTAGATTTCTCCCCGTAAAGATAAGACTAGACTAGGGTCTGTCAATGTAAAAACTGAAAAATCACGGCAAAATCAAACCCATTACTTATGACTAATTTTACTATCTACAGATAGATTTATCCTAAAGATTTTTATAATGTCCCAAAAGTTAAGAGCCGAGCGGGATTTGAACCCGCGACCTTCCCCTCGGTACGGGGCTGCGCTGACCACTGCGCCATCGGATCTCTTAACTTTTGGGACATTATAAAAATCTTTGTGATTTCCTTAAGTGTAGTAAACACTATAAAATTAATAAAAAATTATAGATTTATCCTTCTTACCTTTTTTGTTTAGTGGGCAATACAATAGTGCGTCTGTTGCGTTTTGATCCTATCACAACTAGTGTACTATTCCTTAATTTGTAGGATGCAAAATTCTGTCAGAAAGAAAGGGATGAGCTGCCATATAAAAATCGAAACGTTAGTTCACAATTTGGCCACGACGGCTCTCTTTCTGAATAGACTCTACTTTGTTATTGTTCTAGACAGAGAGCTAGAAAATTCCATTCATCAATTCGAAATATATTATCATTATTTTTACATAATATTTTTAAATTTGCCGTGATTTTTCAGTGTCTACTTTCATTTGACAGAGTCTAGCAGTTGTGTTGTGTGGTGTTATGTTGTGGTCTAGTAGTAGTGATGTTGTATTTCCCGCTTGACTTGTGTCCGCCGCACCTGCATGAGCGGCGTGACGCAGACGCCGTCGCCCGCCGCTATCTGCGCCACGAGCTGCTGGTACATCGGCAGCGTCACCATCTGCGACAGCGGCCGACCTGCGACATACACTAACATCCATTATAAGACGTATCGCATACTCACTCAACCAGCCTTCGCAGCACCAACCAACCAACCGAGCTGTAAGGGGTGTCAAGGTCACTTGTTCGTTCTTTAGATTTTAATGGCTCCTTGCGTGCACTTGACAGATGCTTTCGAACTTTTTAAGGTTCTATAACTAGCGGCAAATAACTTTAGCGGTGAGCGATACGCGCTGCGCACGCGTCGTAGTGTGCCATGTCGCGCACACTGGATGTGTGGATGTGTGCAGAGTGTCCTATTGGTTCAGAGAGCGGAGTACGACTGGAGAGCCAATCAGCGCTACGCACGCCCGCCCTTCATTCCGCTAGCCCCTCAAAATAAGGTACCTAAATTTTTGACTTCTGCGCAATAACGGTCAGCGCTAAGTTATGTGCCGCTACCTAAACGACATGCCGGTTTCCTCACTATGTTTTCCTTTACAGTTTGAGAGTACAAGCACAGCGCACATAAAATTTTGGACAGGACAATTCATTGGTTCAAGACTGGATTTATACCCACGACCTTAGGATCAGAAGGCAGGGCCGTTCCCACTAGACCACCAGTGCTCTCCATATTGCATGTGTGTACTCACACTCCACCAGGAACCCTAAGACTTTCCACCGGAAATCTTCGCAGAGCCCTCGAGTTTTTCGGCACATTACCAAGAAGGAAGTAACCTCAAAAAGTTGGTAGTGGTTGGTAAGGTGGAGGGGAAGAGGCCGCGGGGACCCCGATGCGATGGAGCAACCAAGTGCGCTCAGCAACAGACACCTCCATCCTCCATTTTTCGACAGAAAAACTCATTGATACACGAGTGGATTCGAACACGACCTTCGGATCGGAAGGCAGGGCCACTACCACTAGACCACCAGAGCTCCTTCTAGGGTCCTGCACAAAGGAGGAGATACTCACACTCTCCGTCCTCGCCCGTGAGGACTATCTGGTGGTGTTCCCCGAGCGCCTCCACGGAGTTGATGTCGAGGGAGATCTGGTTGCCGTCCGCGTCCACGGTCTGCACCACGCTGCCCGCCTCCACGTTGCCGCCCGGGTGGAGATGTAACTATACACAGACAAACATATCATTACAACTTTTGAAATTATCATGGGTTTAAAAGTGAGAATGGAGCCAATAGTAGTGTCGAAACCAATAAAAGAGTGCGAAAGAGGGTAGATCGATTTGTCTGCGAATAACATTTCTTCTTTCTTTCTTTCTTCTACTCGTGGACTTCAGTTCAACCGTGATCATGGTGCATGTAACTGTGCCGAAATATCGGAAGTCGAAACTCAAAATTTTATCATGGTAAATATCCCGTTGTTTTTTTCTTAATTCATATCATATATATTCATATCATTACAAGTGCCACAAGTGCCTAATTCACAATTTCTTATTAAAGCTATCCGTCAAGTACAAAAATGGTTCCACAAATGGTTGGTTTTTGACAGATCTCAGAAGTAAGATAGGGATTTGAAAAAGCAAAACACAACAAACTTTATATTTACATTCAACACGACCGCGTTACAGAGAATATCGATAACAAGGGACAGATGTGTTTGCGTCTTGGCCTTGCCTGAATATCGGCTCGTACGACAAAGTAGTATAGCTATGTCGCAGCAAATTAGTAAAATCCGTCGTATTGTCTTATATATTCAAAATCACCTAGTAACCTATGTATATTTTATTGTTACTCTGTTTGTGCTATGTTTTTGTGTGTCCAAAATAAATTTATTTTCTTACTTTCTTTCTTTCTTAACGACCTACTGTCTGACCTTTTTAAGGCTTGTTTTAGTTAGGCAAGTGGTTAAACGTTAAGGCATCATTCAGGCAGTTAGTGAAATGCAAGCAGCGGCTAGCGGCGGATTTTTCTTTTAGCTTCGACGTATGCAAGCAAAGTGGGCCTGAGGCGGAGTTAGCAACACGAAAGTATAAGCACTTACCACTTGCGCCGTGGTCCCATCCGCCAGAGTGATGATAGGACTGTTGGGGTCGTAGTTGAGGATAGACACTGTGCCGTCCGGGTTTTGGATTGAGTGTAGCACCGCCGGAGAGTACTGCATGTTCTGGACACAAATGTACGGTTGCAGGCAATCAATATTGCACATACAACACTACGCTCTATGAAGCCGAAATTAGCCGATGTGCAATATTTGTTGCCTACTACTGTACGGTGTGATACACTTTCTTAGAGGGTTAGAATATACATTATACGCGAGATACTCGTATCTATTTTATTTTATTTTCAGCCTATCTTGTCCCACTGCAGGGCAAAAGCCTCCCTACCTTTTCTCCAGTTTTCTCGGTCCATTGCTAGATTGGACCAGTCTGGTAGATGTACATCTAGCTCGTCGCGCCATCTCCGTGGTGGTCTGCCGCGTGGACGTCTTGCATTGGGCACCCAATCAGTTGTGGTTTTAGCCCAAAGATCGTGAGATATGCGGCAGACGTGGCCAGCCCAATCCTATTTGAGCTGTGCAGATTTCTTACTAACGTCACAAACTTTGGTCTGTGTGAGTGTAACATACTCGTATGAGACAGTAAATATACTAGTAGTTTATTAAGTGATCATCGCCTATAACGGAATTAAGCCAGGAACGTGCCCTACGATGCACTTCTTGCGTCCATCAACTTGAGGCATACAGAAGTTCAACCTCACGTGACAGTAATTTCACAAGCAACCATGCACATCCTTCAAACCGAAACTCAGTAATTCGGTTTGAGGGCTGTAATGATTATTGCCGGTTTAGGGAACAGGACATCCCTACTGAGACCGGGCAACGAGAGCTGAGACCGGGCAACGAGACACATCCCTAGTCGGGAATGCGTAGATTATTGTTTGCCTTGTTATAAATATGAACTGAGTTCTAACTGTATTTAATTGATAGTTTTCGCCTTATTAGTACAGTGGTTAGTACTTCCCCGGACGAGCCCTTTACAAAGAGCTCTACTACTACTACTACCATTTCAACATTTTGTAAGATATCGACAGTGGTCTGCCCCTTACGTCCACATTACATCATAAAAAAATAGCTATCTTATATGCTGTAATAGTTGTCAATTCTAACTTTAAGTATGTAATATGTATCACTGTTACACCACTGGACTCAAACCAGTACACTCGGTACACACTTTCTGTAAAAATGTATTATTCTCTGTCTTCTTCTTAAATTTAAGAGCTTAGCTCTTGTCGGGGTTTTGATGCAGTTTTTTCCAATTAAGTCTTTAGAATGCGGCTTTCTCAAGCATTATTCTCTGCAAGTCGGCAAGTTTATCATGCGCACTTGATGTGCGGGCAGGTTTTCCCGCAAGTAAGCCGCTGGTAGGCCCTTTTTGCGTGACCCTTGACACGTGTTGCTCGAACTTTTTTAGGTTCTACGACACGCCGCGCCGGTTTCCTCACGATGTTTTCACGAAAAATTAAGTGGTACACGAGTGGATTTGAACCCACGACGAAGGCGGGGCCACTACCATTAGACCACCAGTGCTCTCTGCGACTTTATTGTACTTCGAGAAAATAAACATCTTTAAGCCGATGTCGTGTGAACGTCATACTTCGACATCGGATAGCGTCATCTGGTCGATGCAGACTTGCTGCGACAACACAGCTTGTTGCTGCTCCATTTGATCATGCTCCTCCAGCGAGTGCTGCGGCGAACCTGCCTCTTCCAAGCATGACGCTAACTAGTACGTTTTACCACAAATACCACCAGATATCACGTCAAGGGTAAACGTAACGCACGTACGGTATTACATAGGCATAATTATGTAGAATGTACGCATATTGTAACACCACGTATATGCCACGCGTGTGGGCAGAGGTAAACAAAATGGAAGTTATACGACGAATAAACGCACACGAATGTGGGTAGAACACACAGAAAATATTTCAGTTTTGTAAATTTAATGTTTGTTACGTTACCGAATCCCAGCAGCATTCCAGATGTGACAGCAATGATAGATAAATGAATTGGATTAGTAAAGAAAAGCATGGTGTTAGTATTAGTTGTGTAACATTCATTATTATGTCTGTCTTTAGCTGTCTGTTCGTAGTAGGCATAAAGACAGTAATCAAGTATGTATCGCCAAAATATTTATCTGATCTAATGAAAAAGGATTAAATGTATTTATTCTCTTATTAATGTCGAGAATAATAATTTATTTGTTAAAATAAATCTACAAAATACAACAATCCGCCATGATGGCTTAAACACCGGTTAAAGTGAATTACGTCACGTCTCAGTAAACGTCATTCTGATTTAGTACAAAAGCACCAATGTTTACTGTTGATATACTGTGCTGTAACGTAATAACAGACGCCATGACACCAGCGAGCGTTTTGGCGTTAATTTGAAAATTTAAATTAAAAAATCTTAATTTTCTACAGAAATATGATATATTTTAAACATAATAGATACTTCTGAATAGTAAAGAAGAGATTTTGAAAATTAGTCGTCATGCCTATTAACTAGCGTGTAGCGTGATGTTATATAGCCTATAGACTTCCTCGATAATTGGACTATCTGACACAAAAATAACTTTTCAATTCGGACCAGCAGTTTCCGAGATTAGCGCGTTAAACCAAACAAACAATCAAACTATTAGTATAGATTATTGACTGATATAGTGTAGAGAACTTACGGAGGAATTGGGAGGCTTGTCGTCTTCTTCGTTGAAGGCAGGCAGTAGATCCTCGCGGCCGTGGTACTTGTAGCAGTTCACCACGATCTGACGCAGCGCGTGCGTCCACGACATCTGACCATTGTACAACACGTAAGTTAGTTATTTAGTTCAGTGCAAACAAAACCACAATTAATTCAAAAATTTGTACAAAATATAAAAACAATTGAGCTAAACTGCAGATCTGCCCGGTCTAGAGCTATCACAAGTGATTCAAATCAGTGTGTAGCGGAAACGTCGGGCGTCAACACACAGTGAGAGAGAAAGAGAGACAGAAAGAGAGAGAAATAGAGAGAGAAAGAGAGAGAGAAATAATTCTGCTGTACTGGTTTTTCTAAATTGATGATTTAGTATCTCAATGATTTAATACTTTCAGGTTGAAACATGAGAGCGATAAAGTCATCGAGTCTGCCCATTAGAGTCGGGACCGGCAACCCCGCCTCGATGGCTTAATGGCGGAAGAAAGTATTAAATATTACCTTCTGCTTCTCGTCCTCTGTCCTGGCGTCCATGCGCACGTTGGCCCACGGCAGATCCTTGGGCCACCACGGCGGCCGCGTCGAGTCACGGCCCCAGCCTGGCTTGCCGCGCACTGTGTAAAAATATTCATTATTATGGAGGGAAGTCTTTACAACCGGACACTATATGGTAGTAGTAATGATAGTAATTAAGTCCAGCTATAGATGATGCAACATTCAATTGTACCCCTCGTGAGATTTTCACGATATCTCCTTACTTTGTAAAAGTTGCTGTTCCACTTTACTAAATGCTTAAATTGGGAGGAGAATATGCGTGTGAGAGAGACGTGGTAGAGTAAGAGATAAAAGAGAGAGGAGAGGTAGGTGAGCAGAAAGAGGGTAGAGTGAGAGAGAGAGGAGAGGTAGGAGAGCGGAGAAGGGGATTGAGAGACAGAAAGAGAGAAGAGGTAGGAGAGCAGAGAGAAGGAGGAGTGAGAGGAGAGGTAGAAGAGCGGAGAAAAGGAGGGAGTGAGAGAGAGGATAGGAAGGAAATTGGAGAGGGGGGGGGAGTGAGAGAGAGAGAGAGAGAGGAGAGGTAGGAGAGGTGGGGGGGAGTGAGAGGTAGGAGAGCGAAGAGAGGAGGGATTGAGAGACAGAGAGAGAAAATGTAGGAAAGCGGAGAGAGGGGGGAGTGAGATGAGAGGTAGAAGAGCGGATAGAAGGCTGGAGTGAGAGAGAGATATAAGACTCACCCATGGAATACTTGAGCATGAGCGGGATGAAGGCCCGGAGCTGCGCCTGCGTCATCTTCTCGACGGGCGTGGGGATGCCGTCGATGATGAGCGGCGGCAGCTCGAACAGAGAGGGGTCCTCGGCCGGCGGCGGCGGCGCCTGCCCGTGCCCGCCCAGCCCGAACTAACGCTCGTTACTCAGTACTGTGCGCGCCAGGGGACCGGCAACTAACTCCACCCCACCCTACCCCACCCTACTCTATCCTATCCTATCGGGCATGACACCATCGCAACCTATACTCAACGACAGAACTACTTTACAATATCATAGCGGCCGGCGACATCCGTTCTCCGTTACAATATCTTTATAAATTGTAGCATATGTGTTATACTGATGTATAAGCTACTAGCGGACGCTCGCGGCTTCGCCCCTTTGCCGTTACGCCCCGTTGATTTTTCTTTTAAAAGTTTTTCCTCTTTTTCTCCGCATAATTTTTCAATTTCCTTTCTTAGTGCACCCCTATGCTATAAAAGAAACATACCCTCCAAGTTTCATCCTTCTAGGACTTACGGTTTAGGCTGAGCGTTGATTGTCAGTCAGTCAGTAAGTAACGTAGAGTTTTATGTATTAAGAAGATATTAAGTTTCATTAAAATCCATTCCCTAGTTTTTACGTAAAAGAGTCATAAACATCCATCCATACTTACAAACTTTCGCGTTTATAATATTAGTAGGATAATGTCCAAGCTTAAATGTGTCCGAAAGTTTTCGATCAAAATACCCTACAGTGTGTTATGCTTTAATAGCCGCAAATCGCATTGAAAAACTAAAATTGTAAATAAACTTTTGTCGCTGAATATACTTTACGACTGTCACGTTATCTGCTGTCAAAATGCAATAAACCTGCATAATTATAAAAACTGCTTGAAATTTGCTCTTTCATGGCAAAAGGCAATATTTTGAAGGAAACTATGGTAATTTTAGAACTTCTAAATCTTTGGACATAGGCCTCCTCCATAAATAACGATTTGAGCTCTTTCCATTCGCATTTTTCACCTTACAGAAATGATTGCCAGTTTTCTTGCCAATCAAAATAGTGCCTTATTGCCCGACTTCACAGCTCGATTTAATTTAGTGTTCATCCTATTGTGGAAAAATTGCCAGTCCCCCAGAATTATTTTAACATGCTGCTAGGAATTCAAAATAGAGAAAAAATATCATAGCTATTATATATTTTTATAAGCGGAGACATAATTAAATCTAAACACATAAGCTTATATCATACTGCCCTATAAACAATATTAATTCTTTGGCCAATTAAATCATAAAATGTAAAACATGCTTGATGCAAAAAGAAATTGTAATGTACTACTTGATTCAAAGATATTCCATTACGTATCAAAACGATCAAATATCTTTGAAATCGATTAATAGTGAAATAAAAAATAAAATGAATGAAAAGTAATGGACTAAAAAAATATTTTAAGTAACATTAGTTACCTACTTTTGATTTCAAACTGACCTGTAGGTACACTGTAATTTACTGTAATGCTAAAATATTAATAAGATGATCATCAAAACATGTGATAAAATATGGTATTATGACCTGCCCTTACTAGGCTAACTGATTGACTACCTCCTAAAACGTCTGAAGGGGTGTTGATTATCGGGATTATTGTAGGGCCTAATTCTCGGGCCGATCTCGATCATTTTGTAATTTTATTTTATTGCTTCTTTTCACAACCCCGCACTTTTTCACCGCTTTCCGTATATCGTAGCTGTCGAGGCTTTTACGATGAGGTCGTTGATGAATTACTCAAGGAAATCTGCCATTCTCTCTTCGAAAAGAAGCAATAAAATAAAATTGCAAAATGATCGAGATCGGCCTGAGAATTAGGCCCCAGATGTGATCCAATGTGCCAAAAACCAAGTAGGTATGCTCTAACCCCATCGGCAGAAATTATCAGCCAAAGTCATGACATTGAAAAATCTCGTGAAGGATAGATTTAATCACAGAATTCGGACATACAGCATCAACCCTCGACTTTTAACAAATCGCAGGTTTCCTTGTCTATCCTATTCATTTATTCCGCCACACATCGCATCAGCCTTACTACAGATGAGTGGCCAGGCCCCTGTTTAATAAAACTGACAATTCGACATATATGTCAAAAAGCGACAAAATTGTGGAATTGTCGAGTTTTTGTGACAAAGTTTTCACTTTTAATAGCCTTAGCGCGACAATTCCACTATTTAGTCGCTTTGTGACATATGTATATGTCGAATTGTCAGCTTTATTAAACAGTGGCCAGGTTCCTACCCCGTTATGCAGCAGCACAGCATATTACCTGTTGTTGCAATGCGTTCTCCAGTTCTTCAACGATCATGCTGCGCAAATTGCGCACGACGTCTTCTAGAGGCTTGGCGCCGAACACGCGGTAAGAGGTGTTAGGCTTGCCGGGCGTGGCGATTAGGACCACAGCTTGTTGGCCAACGCGCGTCGCGAACTCTTCTATGGTTTGCTATACGAAATATAATGTATGTGTTCAAAAAATGTTGTAAAGAATCATAAAATGAATTGTAAATATAAAACGGCAGGAACCAAGCCGTAGTTTGTTGCCTGTTCTTCTAGACTTGGTCGCGTGGAACTGGCACCTAGACTCACCTAGCTTTAAGACGTTTCAAAGTGATCCTTGCAATCCTACTGAATAAACACATTTTCATTTTTTTGTTAGGTTGTGTCTTTGGCGGAAAATGAGCGGCTGATTACTATGCTCTGACAGTAGTGACTCTGAGCGTCGAATAGGTACCTATAGTCGAGTGAATGAAACTGCAAGGAAGACGCCGCTAATTGCGTATAGTATTTTTTTTCATTTAACGAAAAAAACAATACCTACCTACTTTTCTTCAGGAAGGAAATCGTTACTCCCCAGTATTTCATGGTTCTACAACCTTTATAGTCAGATTTAACAGCATTGCTTATTCTCAAGATGGATGTGAGGGCACTTACTCTCAACTTCCTAAGGAGTCTGTTCTGATGACGTTTCCGGACGGAGGGGTTGGTTTCAAAGGAGTGCGGCCTCTTCCGTTTCTTGGAGGAGGCTATAGCGGCCGCCGCGGCCATGCCCACCGGACCTAGGACACAAACAGTGAATTCAATGTAGCTGTTTACCACTTGACTAATTACTCAAACTTGAGTGGCACAGTACCCAAAGTCCCAGTGCATTTACAACATTTCGTTACCAAACGTTGTTTTCGTTTTGCCTATATGTCTCCGTCTATTGTATGAAGAAAAGATGAGACAACAACTCTATAATAACTACGTAACGTATTTTTGCCGTCTCATATTTTCTCCATACAATAGGGAGAGACAAATAGGCGAAACGAAAACAACATTTGGTAATGAAATGTGGAAGCAAAACTCCGACTTCGGGTACAGTTGATTGTTTCTTGTCTCTAAAATATTGCATTGTACCAACTTAGATAATGTGCTTCTTTGCATTTTGACTTTGTTGTTGTAATTAGTGGTTTTTTTTCTACTATACGGTAAATAGGTATTAGTATTCTGTGTGACTAAACTAGAAAATTTGTGCAAGTCGTTTTTTTTAAATGCATTTTGTACCTCTCGCAGTTTAATATGCTAATAATGCTTATTGTCGACCACAAATAAAGGCGCGTTTCCATTATGCAAGTGCTTGCATACATGTATGACGAACATGAATGAACCTAATTGCATACAAGTTGCAACTTGTTTGCAAGTTGTTGTTTCCACTATACAATTTGCATGCAACTTGCAATTAGTATGCAAATCACTTGCATAATGGAAACGCGCCTTAAAGGCAACAGGGCACTTACCAGCCGCCGCCAGCGTTTTGGTGACTTCATCGCTCATGGCGTTTTTCCTCATCTCGTCGTCTCCGTAGGTGGACCCGGCCGGAGACGACACGCATTCCTCCTCGTCTTCCGACCCACCACTGAGTCCCTCCACTTGGGACATCTCCTAAAAACATTACACACGTTAAAGGCATCATTGGCTATCATAGCTCAAAATTCTGCATTTCCGCGTTCACTGTAATCTCAAACACGCAAAAAAGCAGTCAGATCGCGGCAACTCGAAACTCTTAACAGTTAAACAGCGCGGAGTGAGGCCGGCACTTAAAACATAAGTAATAAGTCAAAAGATATTTTTTCACATAGGTACTTAATATATTTTTTTAATAAATAATATATTTATTTTATTTATTTTTACACATTGCCCTATCCTTACAGGTGTAAACTAATACCTACCCTAATCCATACTAATATTATAAATGCGTTTGTAACTCTGTCTGTCTGTCTGTCTTCCTGTCTGGCTTTCACGCCAAAACTACTAAACCTATTGAAATGAAATTTGGTACACAGATAGTTCAGGGCCTGAGGAAGGACATAGGCTACTTTTTATTGTGAAAAAGGTTTTACAAACCTTATAAAACACGTTCTAAAGAGCAATTCTTTGATGTTTCTGTCTCCTTCTAACACTAAACCACTTCGCCGATTACATGCCGATCACCGAAATTCGGTACACAGATAGGCTAAAGCATTAGAAAGGTCATTTAGGCAACTTATCAATGCAAAATACTTTTTGTAAACACTATTTTTCATGTTAATTTCGCTTTGCTTTTTTCGAGATCGAGAACTTTCTGTTTGTTTTGTTTACGTGTGACTGACTGACAGCTGACAGTGCCAACCGCACTGTCACGTGTCAACATTTGTGTCAACTGTAACTCACTCACAAATGTTGCCAACATTTGCGAGTAACAGTTGACAAGTAACAGTTAACAGTAATATTAACAGCATTGCCAGAATGTTACTTTTTTAACATTCTACGTTACTTTTGACCCTCTCATGTTACCTGCATGTAACGAAGAAGAATTTATATTGAGGCGTGTAGCCTCAATATAAATTCTTAATTAATTATATAATAAAAATTAATTACTCAATAAAACTTTCACAATGTTTTCCAGCAAAAACAAGCAAATATCGTGAAACGGAAGGCATCTAAGAATGTTTTTGTTTTTTTTGGTAATAAAGTACCAATTATAAAGGAGTAAATCGTTTTCCACATAATTAATGGTATGTTACTTTTCACGTGAAAATGTTAGATTTTGAGCCGTCTTATGCTATATTTGACTAACTCTCACTGGCAACACTGGAATTCGGTAGTATGTATTATTAATCTTTGGTCAAGACTTTGACATAAAATTATACAACGAATTTTGTTTTCTTTCACTGATCGTTTCGATAGAAATAAAATTACGCTTGAAATACATACATACGTGATACATGAGTAGTTGTGTAATGTGCAGACAAATTAATCCTATACGCAAGACGATAGATAGAATAAACTCATAATCTGTGCTAATTAAAACGTGGTTAGCCCATGCATTGTATGAACATGACCATGAGTGCCGCGCTGTTCTTTTACAGCGAATCTGAAGGACGTAGCAGGAGTTATCGAAATAATGATCTGATTTGGAACTAAAATATCTATGGACTGGTAAGTTTTCACTAAGCTATAAGTGTAACTACATGTTGCATGTCCAATGTTAAATTTTGTCAATCACTATCTTACTTACATATTTTATTTTATTGTATTTGCAGAAGTACCTAAGTGTCAGAACATGAAAGAAGATAAAAAGAAGGTGTGAAGAAAGGTGTCTCCAGTGAAAAAAAATACTACACCAGTCCATTGTTTAACCTGGTGGAGTTTTACCACATCTTTTCCGATTGGGTACGAAGTTTTGGTGTGGTCAGTCTGTTATACCGGTTATCCTGTATTCAAGTACATAAATACCTTTCATTGATCCTAGAGTTCCTAGAAGCAACAGCGGTAAACTTTGGTTGAATCAAGTGTGTTGGTAAAACTGAGCGAGACCAAGTTTTAAGTTTTAATTTATGACTATAACCAAAAAAAACTACTTGAATAACAATGAGTCAGCTTGAGGCTTTGACTGTCAGCTACCAAGGGGGTCTCGCACGTGGCGGATAGCGGAATGTCCATCAGAGGGACGATGGTTGGCTGCGAATAAATTGAATAAGCAGTCCCCGACCAGACAGTCTTCCTTCCCTCTTCCTTTCCCCTTCTCCAAACATTCCCCTCCGTATAATTCCCGTATCTCCCATTCCCATATCCTAATCCGCTGCGAAATAAGGTGGTCCAATTTCGTGGGCCTGACAATTTATTGTTGGGTGGGGGGTGGATCACCTGCGTTTTTGATGCTGTACGCAGGGGGCCCGTGAGGGGGGAAGAAGAGATCCTGGTAGATTGAGTGGGTTGAAACCTCTCCCACAACACGTCACTTTGGCTCCAATTTCTCTCAAAACGGAGGGCCAATAGTAGAGCCAACTATTGGTTGAATCAGCACAGCGGTCCGCCTTCAGCGGCCGTGGCTAGAGGGGAGGGTTAGTGGGGTTTGCAGTCGGCGGTGCACGCCTTATGCGGAGCGATCAGTGGTTGACGCTCGCTCTGGTGGTGCCGTTTAGGCTCGCGAACAACCTAACCAACCCCTCTATATTAAGACGGTAACCCTGGTGTACGTAGTACATCCCCAGGTGCGGACTCCATGGAGGGTGGGGAACCGTCAAGATGAATTAGACAAAAAATACGACATGGCATCCAAAAGGAATTTTGACCACACTCATACCCCCACTACAGGGGAGGCGGTAGAGGATTTGGCGGCGGCCTTCGCGGTCCCCCAGTCTGACACTGCTGCCTGGACGGTCGTTGGACCCAAAGGCAAAAATCCAAAAAGCAAACGCCAAAAGAAGGCAGAGAAAAGGGCCAGGCTTACGGCCGGGGCCCCAGGCACTAGTACCCAACCTCCCGAGGTGGCGGCAAACGTCCCGGGGAGGGTGGAGGCCAAAAGGCTCACACTACAGAAGAAGCAGCCAGGACATGGAGCACAGCAGGAGGTGTCAAACACCGGTGCCCCTGCTCGGGAAGGCCCCAATCCTGGTTTCTTCTTCAAGCAACGGATGCAGGCTAGAGACAGAGAGGTGACCGCACCTGTACCGCATGCCCCGCCGGCGAGGCCCCCGGGCCCTCAGACACCTTACGCCGGGTCCGATGGTAGCAGAGGCACAGGAGGCGGGTCACACAAGCACGCAAGCCGTAAAAACCGCCGCAGGCGCGCAGCCGTTGCGATTGCAAAATCGGCGCAGGCACCGGCTCATAACGAGCCGAGTAAGCGCACCCGGATGGACGACACGGTGTCTCCGAGAGGAGACCATAAAAAGCAGAGATTAGACTGCACACGTCGCACCGCCACCACCTACTCGGAAGCTACCCAGACCAATCTCCAAGTAGCGGTGGTACGGGCCGACAATCGGCAATTGACTGCAGAGCAGGCCACGCTCATCAGGAAGTACTTCCTACGCCTGATGATGGACGACTGTAAAGACTCCAGCGTAGACTTCTCGCCCAACTTCAAGGGTAAACCGCTCTTCAATGAGGGGGCCCTCCAGTTGTGGTGTGAAGATGAGGCTTCTCTAGCGTGGCTGACGACTGCCATGCAAAAACTTCCTGCCGACACCTGTCCGAGACTGAAGACCGTTCCACAGAGTGAGCTCACCAGGAAGATCCGGGCAGCTCTCTTCATACCGGAGTGCACAGACACTCTAGAGGATACGTGTCTTCTAATGTCGAAGCAGAACAAATGGGCCGAGGTTAATACCTGGACTGTTTACGCCCATAATCGGCAGGAAGAAGACGACATCCTCTTCATAACAGTGGGGATACCGGAAGGCCTGATCCCCACAATCCTGGAGAGGGGGCGCAGACTAGCATTTGGACTGGGAAGTATCTACGTCCGGTTTTACGGAGTAGATGGCAAGCTCCAAGATGCACCGCCCCAAAAGCCAGCAGACAAAGTGGCAGACCCCTTACCTGGCCCCAGTGGCCAGAGGACCCCAGCGGACGGCCCCGTGGACACATCAACGGCCGTGCCTTCACACTCGTCACCCAGACCGTCGAGTCCCAACCCGATGGAGGAGATGTGTGTGGACCTAAAGAGGCTGCTGGGGTCTGAGACTTCGGAGGATGAGGGAAGCCAACATGATGGCGACCCAAAGTCCCCTTTATAGTCTCGTACAGTGCAACCTCCAGCACAGCCTCACTGCAACGGCTAACCTACGCAGAGTGCTGGAGGCAAAAGACAAGGAGACCATAGCCTTGATCCAGGAGCCGTGGATCAGGGCTGGACGCGTGTGTGGTCTCAACAGCCTGGATGGTAAGCTATACTATGACAGTAATTGTGGCAATCCTCGCGCGTGCATCTATGTACCACGAAACTTTAAAGCAGTGCCCCTCACCGAGTTCTGTTTCAGGGACCTGACAACAGTCAGAATCCGGGGTGAACTCGGGGGGGAGATCGCAGACGTCACGCTCGCTTCAGCTTACATGCCCGCTGACGAAGCCATACCTTCAAAGGACGTCGCAGATCTGGTAAGACAATGTGAACTAGACAATTCCAGGCTAATCATTTCAGCAGATACAAACGCGCACCACCCAATCTGGGGCATGCCGAATTCTAACAGTCGGGGAGAGGACTTGGTAAACTACCTTTTCACAACCTCTCTCTCTATAGCAAATAAGGGCGCTGAACCAACCTTCGTAACGAGGAGAGCCCGCACGATCATCGATCTGACCCTAGTATCAGGCAACTGCCCTGACTTCGTGAGGAACTGGAGGGTATCTGACGAATCATCCAGCTCCGACCACAGGTGGATCAGATACGAACTAGCACTAGTCACTACAGTACAAACAGCAACCCGAAACCCGCGACGAACCGACAAGGTAAAGTACGCAAGCTCTCTCAGACAACATCTGAGAGCAGCCGCCCCGGGACTGAAAATCACAGGCACGGCAGATATAGAGAAGGCAGTAGAACACATTACAGGTAGTATTTCCAGAAGCTTTGAGGAGGCATGCCCACTCACTGTCACTCGACATGATGAAGCAGCCAAACGGAACTGGTCCAAAGAACTGGAAAGGCTAAAATGTGAGGTACGCAGACTATTTAACAGGGCAACAAACACCTTCGACGACGCAGACTGGGATAGATACAAGCAGGCACAGGCCAGGTACAAAAAATGTCTACGTCGCAGTAGTCGTCGCAGGTGGACAAGATTTTGTACTAACATACAATCTAATGACAAAGCCAACCGGATCCGGAAGATTCTCTCAGCGGAACCAAACCGAGAAATAGGGTCTCTGAAGAAAGCGGATGGCACTTACACAAAAAGCATGACAGATACACATACACTTCTACTACAAACCCACTTCCCGGGGTGCCTCATACGAGAGGAAACTGAATGGCAGGCGGTCGAGGAGAGCCCGCCAACCGAGACAGACTGGGCCACTGCGCGATCTGTCGTAACCGGGGAGAAGGTTAACTGGGCCATTAGCAGCTTTCAGCCATACAAGTCGCCGGGACTGGACGGAATCTACCCGGCCCTCCTGCAGTGGGGCAAGCAACACCTAATCGGGAGGCTTACAATTGTCCTCAGGGCATGTATAGCGTTCCGATATGTCCCGCTGCAATGGAGAGAAGTAAGGGTACTTTTCATACCAAAACCAGGCAAAAGCGACTACACTGAGGCAAAATCCTATAGGCCGATCAGCTTAACATCTTTCGTACTCAAAACCCTAGAAAGACTGTGCGATCGACACATAAGAGATAACATACTGACGACTGCACCCATACACCCGCAGCAACATGCATACAGTGCGGGAAAATCCACAGAGTCAGCACTACATGCAGTGGTCAGTAGGCTGGAACGCGACATAGAAAGCAAGACACTCTGCCTTGCAGCCTTCATAGACATTGAAGGCGCTTTCGATAAGACAAATTTTACTAGCATACACGCGGCGCTTAGGAAGCATGGGGTCGAAACAGCCTTGGAGGAGTGGATCATACGTATGCTCCAACTTAGGGCGGTCCGGGTAGACCAACAAGGGCAGACCAGGGGGGTGGTGGCTAGAGGCTGCCCGCAGGGGGGAGTCCTGTCGCCACTCCTGTGGAACCTTGTGGCAAATGACCTAATTACCAGGCTGAATTCCCAACGCTTCTTCACGGTAGGCTACGCGGACGACCTCGCCATACTCATATCAGGACATTTTGCTAGTGTGGCGTGCAATATCATGAATAATGCACTCAAGGTTGTCGAAACATGGTGTACAGACTATGGATTAACTGTGAATCCGACTAAGACAGAACTTGTGATGTTCACAAATAAACGCAACCTCGGTACGTATCAACTCCCGCTTTTGTTCGGCACTAGGCTTCAACTATCGGAAGAAGTAAAGTACCTAGGAATCACACTAGACAGCAAACTAAATTGGGCTAGACATTTAGACTACAAAATAAAGAAGGCCACCATTACGTTCTGGCAGTGCCGCAAAATGATAGGTAGGACATGGGGCATCAGCCCAAAAATTACCCTATGGCTATACAACACCGTCATTAGGCCCTCCCTTTCCTACGGGTCCCTCGTCTGGTGGCCTCGGACAAAGCAGATTACAACTGCAAACAGACTACAAAAGTTTCAGAGACTTGCATGTGTCGCGACCACGGGGTGTATGAGGACTGCCCCTACGGCGGCACTCGAAGCCCTTTTAGGCCTAACACCCCTACACCTACATGTGCAACAGGAAGCTGCTGCGGCAGCTTATAGACTCTGGGCCCTAAAATTGTGGGAAAAAGACACACGTGCACAGCACACTACCATAATAGGAGAGTATGCGGCTAACAACCCCCTAATGCTCTCCGTTTTTGATAGGATACCTAAAAGACATGTGAATACAAAAAGCTACACTATACAATTACACGAAGAGCCTAGTGATAGTTCGAACACACATGAAGTGAGGATATACACAGACGGCTCAAAAATGCAGGTAGGCACTGGAGCGGGCGCGTTCTCGGAAGACCTAAACATTCACAAGTCCGCGGCCTTGGGTGAGCATAACTCCGTCTTTCAGGCGGAATGTGTCGGCATAATCCAGGCGGCGAGTGCAGTGCTACGTAGGAAGGTAACTGGTAACAACATCAGAATCCTATCAGACAGTGCTGCTATACTACAGTCCCTGAACAGGTACGAATACAACTCTGGACTGACACTACAGTGTCATGAGTTACTGGAAAAGGTAAGCCAGACCAATAGCATCATCCTTCAATGGATCAAAGGGCACAGCGGATCTAGAGGTAATGACGAAGCGGACGCTCTGGCCAGGAGAGGCTCGGAAATGCGGACAGCGGGACCAGAGCCAGGAGTTCCCCTCCCTTTTAGCCAGATTCGCTCCTGGATCCGCAAAAGAACGGTTAAACTACATCAGGACTACTGGGCAAGTATTCAGGACTGTAGGCAGTCGAAGGAGGCTTTCCCGGCTCTTAACCCGAGATACTCCCGAAAGCTCCTCAACCTGAAGCGTGACAAACTCCGCCTTGTTGTCGGAATTGTCACAGGACACTGCTCACTAAACAAGCACTTATTTACACTAGGTGTTACTGACAGTCCTCTTTGCAGAGGATGTATAAGCACAGAGGAAACTGCCGCGCATGTACTCCTGGAGTGCAGCAGTGTGGCGCCTCAACGAGAGCAACATCTTGGAGCACCAAAGACGCCTAGGGAGGCATGCGCGCGAATCCGTGAGCTGCTGGCCTTCCTGGAGGACATCGGGTGGTTGAATTAGCAAGACCACCACCCGTCACGCAAAAAGGGCCCGTCTGCGGCCTACTTGCGGAAACCAGTCCGCTCACCAAGTACCAAGTACCAAGTAACAATGAGTCAGTTGGTACGACCACATCTGATCTAAAACTTTGTAAAATCTTGGCCGACACAATTATTAAATAAATAAATATTATTTCTTTGAAAAGCTATTATTAACTTTTTCTTTATCTTCTCTTCTACTTCCCCACAAATTATTGTCCTTATTACAAAGGGTGTAAAATATCAATAAGACTATTCTTGAAAGTTTGTATGGAAATTTGTAAGGTTTATGTAAATGTTTTATTTAAGCTTGCATCAAGAAAAAAATGGGAGGGGGGAGGGTGTAGGTGGGGAAATATGCCAAAGTGTGCTTACCCGGATGGGTCTGCCCAACACTGACTGTGCCACATGCACAAGAATACGGAATTTTCCGTTAGAAATTAAAATGCTACCCAAACACTATTCTAGGCGGACGAAGTCGCGGGCACAGCTAGTACGATAATATATCTATGCCAGTGCTGATTTCTTACCTCATCTCCAATATCCATTGACTCGGTGCTGACGGCAGAGTTCATGTTGATGCCTTCTTGGTCTCTATCCACCATTGGCGACTGAAGATCCCACGGAGTCTACTCTTCTTTAGCTTCACTCTGCTTAAATGCTGTGGATTTTATTGAATTGGTGAGGTTTAAACAAGACCGACGGTCGGTTCGGTTTATTACCTATTTCTCAGAAACTGTAAGTCTCTTCAGCGATTTATTTAGAACAAATTATTTGCCATATAAATGCATAATATTGTAGTGCTTGGTTCAGTTTAGTTCATTTATTGGTACCAAATATAAAGGTCACACACCATTAATTACATAAATATACATACAATATTTTGCACTTTAATTCAAAGCAAATACGATTTAAAATAAAAAACTACACAATAACTTGATATAGAAAAAGGATTATTAAAACAATATTAAACTGTCCGTTAATGTTATAAATCTTAATAAGTAGGTACCTAAGTAATTATAAATATATTTCAAATCCAATAAAAATATGATAAACCTGCCTCATTTATAGTGAAATAACTTCTAAATGTCTTAAGCCTAGGTGAATCTAAGTGCCACTTCTATGCTACCAAGCCTAGAAAAGCAGGCAACAAACTTACGGTCAAGAAACTGGCACCTAGACTCATTTTGCTTTAAAACATTACAAAGTATGCTTGATTAAATTAATAAACTCATAATTGAAATAAACTGTTGACTAAGTAAAACAGTTTGATAGTCAACTTTCTTGACAAGAAAACATCCAAAGACCATAATAAAAAAAATACAACCAAATTAAGAACCTTTTCTTTTTTTATTTAAAGTTGGTTAAAAAGCATTCTATAAAGTAATTCATTATTAAATTTAAACCATGACTTAAATTTTGTGCATATTGTGTAATTAAATTCTAAGTGAATCCCTTGAGTACCATTAGATTAAAAACAACTTAATGATGCAAATAATATTTTAAACAAATCATTCTTCTTCAACTGGCCTCTCATGTCAGTTGGTAGTAGCTCTGTGTTCTGCTCCGTATGCTGTGGGTTTGATTCCCACCGAGATCAAATATTTGTGTGGTGAACACAGATGTTTGTCTGGGTGTTATAATTTATTCTGTTCCCATAGTACAAGCTCTGCTTAATTTGGGGTTAGATAGTGTTGTGTGGATTGTCCACTTAATTTATTTATTTATTCTCTAAATAAGCCTCTTACTCCAGTTCATAGGTTTCATTTAGTTTTTTTTAAAGCAGTAGATAATCACTTTGTTTCCTCATCATTTTGTTAAGAAGTATGATGACCTAATTATCAACTTACAGGAAAGCAGGTCAGACATCTAACTATATTGGTATTGATTTTTGGGGTGGAACCTCTGAAAGTGTATTTTACACTAGATCCATTACCTTAACAATACATAGTCTTTACCATTTGGTAGTGTAGTATAGATACAAAAACATTGCTTTGCTTATATATTACTTACTTTCCCTAGATTACAAAGCAGTGCCAGGATTCTATTGTGTAAGCAGCTAGCTAGAGAAAAATCAATAACTAAGCTTCCCACACAGATAAGTAAGAAGAAGCCTAGACAAACCCTCGTCCATCCAAGACTAGAAGACAAGAATGTGGTGCTAATCACAGAAGGAGTCTTTCTTTCCATTTGCGCTGCTGATACTAAGAGCTTTACGCAAAAAATATAGTGCACCAAATGCACGTAATCTCTGAGATAAAGTGTGTCGCAAACTGTTTTGTTTATTTGGTGCATTGTGCCGAAGGAACATTTCGAGTCGACGCATGACGCAAACTCTTTGCGGCGGCGTAAAGGGTACCTAAGTCCAAAATGAATAGCCATCATGGGGAACCGCGCATTCGAGCAGGCCCAGACAGCATAGAAAGACTACGGCTGCGTACGCACCTGCGTGATTTGAGGCACATTTTCCAATCCAATTAGAAGTTCAGCAGACTCCTTGTGATGTAACCGGTTCAAAACAATACTTTTTAGACTTATTACACTTGTTCTATCACTGATTTTATAGAAGTCACACAGAGCACAAAAGACCCCGAAAATTCTGTGTCCTCCATTGATATCGATCGGTGAACGCGAAACGAAAGCCGTATTGACTCCATAACCTGGAGTCGCCATTTTGTACGAGTCTGCGCGGTGCAGTTTTCTCGCACTTTTCACATGGAAAAGGAAATCGCCCTCGGTGTGAGGGGGGATTTGAATTTTAATTAGTAAGTAAAATTAAGCCTTTTCAGCAAAACACTTACCAAATTTTAAGCTATAATATTGCAGAATATTTACTAAACAGTTCTGCAGCCCCAGTCATCCAGGAAAATCCTAGTTTATTTTCGAAATTGGTCAAATACGTCACTGCACTAATGCCATCTGTTGGCATTTCCATCAACTAATTTTGACGTTTCATTAGTAAACAAACTTCCATCTGTGCGTCAAATTTTATTTTGGTTTGTTTTTGTGTTGTGCAAAAGAAAATTGCGAAATTACGGTGGTCTAATTTATACCATTTGTGAAAGTTTCGTTTTACAAGATTTATCATCGCAATACTAAAGCAAGGTAAAGATAACAACATCCTGTTAAATCTCGGCACTGCAATTTCTAACCTTATTTGCATGGATAAAGAGTAAAAACTTCATTTATAAGGTAAATCATTTAATAACTAATAAATAATGTATTGTTTATAGTATTTATTTCATCATTTTGCATGCAATAGGTCAAGTCCTACTGGACCATCAATGCTCACTTGGTCAAACAAAGTGTTTTGATGCTGTGAAGGATGGGTATTGGTGCCGTGCCTGCTTGTGTACCTGATGGGGAAATGATTTATTTTCTATGCGACTAAGTATTTTCCATCGACTTGTTGGTCACATTATGAGTACACATTAAAACACATCAAATTCTGTTATTATATCTATATGTATAATCTCTTGATTTCCATTTAAAATATTGCATTATAATCTCTATAAGTACCTAAGTACAAAATATTTCCCTAAATACATAGCACTTACAGTCTAAATGACTAAATTATGAAAATTCCTATTAAAAGTAATAAAAATCACATTATTAAGTAGTTCAGCTCAATGAATATCATTATGTTATTTTTCACCGCGGCCGCTTAAACTCGTTGGATTCTTCAGAAGATCCTGAAAACAGAAAACCAATTGATGAAAACTGTAAAAGAATATTGCATGCTCCATTGCTCACTTGGGCATCATAAAAGTCGAACTTGAGCCCGAGCCAAGTTAGATACTAATGTTTATAATATGCAAGTATCTACTGTACTAAATATAGGCTTAAACTTTCTAGCTTTGCTGAATCAAGGTAGTAGATAGATAGATAGAAAATACTTTATTGTACACCACATAAAATTAACAAAGAAATACAGAAAAACATCAAAGTGGAATACAATGGCCGGTTATAACACTAAAAGTGATCTCTTCCAGACAACCTTGGGATGGACTGGACTTGAAAAGAACGATAGAGGACGATGGTGTAGATAAAAACAACAAGTATAATGTACACACAATTACACAATATAGTACTAATACACAACATAGTAGTATCTAGTAAAGGACAATTGCGTCCACATTTAAATTCCAAGGTGAATGGTGATCATGTAGGTCCTAGATGATCTGGCTATATTTCTAGTTCTAGTCATCCTAACTTCTCCCAAAACTGCAGAGATTTCTGGGAGATTTTTTAGGTAGCTCCCATTTGTTCAATAGGACTATGACCTCATAGAACTTTTAAAACTTTTGTATTTATTTAGTTCCATGGTAGAACTAATAAAACGAAATCTGGCCCATTTGTTCTATAGTACTTTTAGTACTTGGTAAATTCCATTATTTACATAGAATTGTAGGGCCATAGAACTGTTAAAACTTTTTTAGTTTAGGTAGTTTTGGGTTAGGTGTGCAAGGTCCAGTCTAAGAATATAATTGAGTCATATAGAAGCAAAGGTAGCAACATCCCATTTTTAGGGTTCCGTAGCCAAATGGCAAAAACGGAACCCTTATAGATTCGTCATGTCTGTCTGTCTGTCCGTCCGTATGTCACAGCCATTTTTCTCCGAAACCGTAAGAGTTAGACTGATGAAACTTGGCGAGTAGATGTATTCTTTGAACCGCATTAAGATTTTTATATAAAAATAAAAATAAAACTATAAATTTCGGGGGTCCCCCATACTTGAAACTGAAACTCAAAAAAATTTTTTTCATCAAACCCATACGTGTGGGGTATCTATGAATAGGTCTTCAAAAATGATGTTGAGGTTTCTAATACCGTTTTTTTCTAAACTGAATAGTTTGCGCGAGAGACACTTCCAAAGTGGAAAAAAGTTGGTCCCCCCCCCTCTAACTTCTAAAGTAAGAGAATGATAATACTAAAAAAAATATATGTTGTACATTACTATGTAAACTTCCAACGATTTTTGGTTTGAACGAGATCTAGTCCGTAGTTTTTTTTTTATACGTCATAAACCGTAAACCGCAATTTACCTTTCGACGAACTACAAGAACCTTATTTTGTTACATCAAGTAACATAATATAAAGGTTCTTGTAGTTCGTCGTGCTACGGAACCCTTCATGGGCGAGTCCGACTCGCACTTGGCTGCTTTTTTTAATGTGGCACATTTGTGTGCAGTTTGATAGTGTTCTGACAAGTTTACTTGACCGAATAATAAAATCGTGTCAAAATTAGTAACATCCTATACTAAATGAGTGTTTTAGATCGTGGTTGGTAGCAAAAACAGCTTTATCTTTTCATTTTTAAAGCATTGACAGCAACATCCATTAAAAAAAAATGCCTACCGTAATTTTAGTAGACATGGATTTTGATACCTTTGCTTCTATATAGGGCGCTCCACATTCTCGCGAGAATCTCGCGAGAACGCGAGAAACATGCGAGAAACATGAATGTGGAAGCGATTCGCGTATTCTTCTCAAGTTCTCGCGTTGTTCTCCGGCTTTTCTCCACTTTTTGTCGGTTTTTTGGCGCGAGTGACTCAATTACTGCTGTACGGTACGGTACCTGTCGAGCGATGGCAGTATCGTCCGCGCCAGCCCGGCTCGCAGGCACACACGCCGCCGGCACAGCGGCCGTGGCGGCAGGCGCGCCCGCACTCGCCGCCGCGCCGCCCCACCTCGCAGTGGTTCCCGCCGAGCCCCAAGGGACACCGGCACTTGTTCACGCCCTTGCATCGGCCCCCGGCTAGGCAGGGGATCACGCATTTTGCTGAAACAATTAATAAATAATAATGCGGACCATCCACACAATACTATCTAGCCCCAAACTAAGCAGACCTTGTACTATGGGAACCAGATAGCTGATATAATACTTGTATACGTTTTTTTTTAATACATACATAGAATACAATATAACACCCAGACAGAGAACAAAAATCTATGTTCACCACAAAAATATTTGTTCTCGGTGGGGATCGAACCCATGCCTTCCAGCACAGAAGGCAGAGCTACTACCAACTGAGCTGTGAAGGCAGTCACTTAAACCGGATTAAATTTACAATGGACACCGATAGAAGAGAGAAATCTGATTTCTTAGTCCCATGCAAGTACTCAAGACCCCAGAAACCACAAGTGGAGATTAACAAAAGTAGTTGGATGCTCCTCCATACCAATCATGATCATACAAGTTCACTGTTGGACATGCCTAGGCCTTCCTTATGTTAGGGGGCCTCTACACTTGGCAGGTGGATTGGTGACCCCAGTGTTGGTGTTACTCAGGAGCTGTTGCTGCCCATATCGTGGTGCATTCCTTTGGTTTTGGTATAAACCAATACCAAGAAATGTGACATCTTTTTTGATTTAAATGAATCAGATTAAGGTCCTTACAGAATTCACATCGCCTCCCGTAGTATCCTTTGGGACAATCGCACGTGTCCTTCTGTATACACTTGCCTCCGTTGAGGCATTTCTGAGAGCATATTCCTGAAACAAACGAAAGTAATGTTATATTTTCAAAACTTTCGGCATTATTACAAGAATCTTAGAAAACACGTTGATAAAATTATCAAACTTCGATCCGTATCCTAATGGGTAAATGGATGGGTTACTAAATAACTTTGCCAATTTACGGTTTCTGAAAATAAATCCTCATTGTTACAGAACAACCATTCATCATGCGTCCTACAGTGCCTCAGATCAGAATGGCCCACAGCAGTGCCAGGCCTTACTGGAAGAAGAATCCTCATGTAAGTAATCTTCTGGGCTTCTATGACTGTCGACTTTCAAAGACGCAGGGAACACATGACAGAGGAGGCTGGCAGAAAATGAAAGAGTCCTATAACCAGCAATGTTAGATAAGTTGAAGGAAAACATCGAGGTGAGGAGACTCGCGGCTTAGTCAGCAGTCAGCTGCGCACGTATTGACCATGTCTTTCCTGTGGATTTGACCTACTAAGCTGTCAGCTTGTAGGTGTTGGGTAAGCCTATTCCATCTAAAATCCAGTCCCAGGCACTATAGCGTCCCGCCAGTAAGGCTTGTGTCGCCCTTGACGCTTTAGAAATCATCTACAATAGATTCAAAGGCTTTAGACAGATAGATCTTTATTTATTACCATGAACTTAATTAGCTAAGTTCAAGTGGTATTTTTAACCTACTTCTCCGTACTTTAACCAATCAAAAAGGAGGTTCTCAATTCGGTTGTTTTTTTTTTTTTTTTTTAATGTTTGTTACCGAATAACTTCGTCATTTGTGAGCCGATTTGAAAAAATATTTTTTATCTGAAAGGTACTGCTTCCAGATTGGTCCCATTTTAATTTTATTAAAATCGGTGTTGCCATTTTTTTAATGTTTGTAACTGCATGCCTCCGTCATTTATTCCATAAACAAAGAGTGAATAGGTATCTTCTAGGTGAGCGCGCTACACCGTCGATCGCATCATCACTTAACTTCAGGTGAGATTGCGGTCAAGCGTTATCCTATAAATTGTAAAAAAAAAAAAAAAAAAATAATGACCCGATTTAGAAAATTATTTCTTTATTTGGAAGGTTATTCTTACGTCCAGATTGTCCCAAACAAATTTCATTAAAATCGGTTTAGCCGTTTGGCAATGAAGTCGGTTTCTCTAGTTTTTTAAACTTATATTTATACAGCTAGATAAAATAATTCGCGTGGACCACGCGGGCGAGCTAGGCGCGGACCGCATCTACGCCGGCCAGATGGCGGTGCTGGGCCGTACGGCGGAAGGGCCGCTCATTCAGCACATGTGGGACCAGGAGAAGCAACATCGAGCCAAGTTCGAGTCGCTCATCAACGAGTACCGAGTGCGGCCCACTGTGCTGACGCCGATATGGAATGTCGCTGGCTTCGTGCTGGGAGCTGGTTCGTTTTACGAATAAATATCAGCTACTTCCAGTTCAAAAAATACTGAGATTTTTGGTGAAATAGAATACAGGAAAAAATAAAGCAATTTCTACTTCAAAAATTAAAAAAATGATTGTTTTCGGATGAAACCCCTGATTTCAAGATATTTATGTACATTCACGGAACTTCTTCTTATTAAGGGGCAAGGTATTGTCGGGGCTATGAATGCATTTTTCTCCAGGTGTTTCATTTTAGGACAATACCTCCTTGACCTACATAGACGACATGACTTTGACTAACCGTAACTAAGACACTTAAATTATGAAATAGTTGTCCCAAGACTATTGACAAGATTGATGTGTTATTTATTTGTGAAACGAACGATCCTATTCAGCAATACATCAATAGGAACTTAGAAATGGAAGCAGATATCCCTCGCGCCTATACATACAAGTTCTTTCTTAGTGCGAGGAGTCAACGCATAGATTTACAAAGGTTTAGTTGTTATGTACCTACTTTAAAACTAAATGTGCACCTAGTTTACATAGTTAGTATGAATACAAAGGTTTAGTTGCCAAGTATCTACTTCAAAACTAAATGGGCACCTATGTTTACATGTAATTATGAATAAAAAATATCTTAGGCACAGCCCTCCTTGGCAAGGAAGCCGCGATGGCGTGCACTGTGGCCGTGGAGACCGTCATTGTGGAGCACTACAACGACCAGCTGCGGACGCTGCTGGAGGACCCGGCCGTCGACCCTGAGATCCTCAACACCATCACCAAGTTCCGCGACGAGGAGCAGGAGCATCATGATACAGGTGAGGCATGTCAGGCTGTTCAAGCCCATGGTGCAATGTTCGCTATGATTTCATAGAACGGAGACCTATTAAATTTCCGGTTCGAAAAATATTAGTTAGAAAAATATAAAATAGAACATTACAGCAGCGGCTAGCAGATCGAAACTGATGTACGAATGTATAAAATACAATTACGACAAACAACGTGCAACACAATTTTTTCTCGCGTTTTAAGTGTTTATTTGTTTTTTTTTTTTATGAACAGCATTTAATTTTGCAAGCCAATTCGAAATTTTATATAATTTTTGCTATGTTACCTCCTTCGTTACCATGTTTCGATGTAAAAGATTTTCAAATTTCGTTCCATTTTTAAATTACGCGACAGTTAGGAGTCTATTTCGAAAAGTTTTGTCAAAAAAATGCTCAAATTTCTGAACATGTTTGAGAAAACCGTTTTTTATCCTCTTGCAATCGGGTAAGCAAAAATATAAATAAAACAAACTTTTTTAGTTGTGATTAACATGGACTTACAAATTCTTTTGCAAATAGGTTGAGGCATCATTAAAATCTTTACCCAAACTGGTTCGGAAAAAACTAGTGACCCGACAAGAAGGTTAAAATAAAAGAGGAACGTATTACAGGAATCAGCCATGGAGCAGAGCAGGCGCCGTTCTACAAAGCACTCACTGAAGTTATCAAAGCGGGCTGCAAAGTCGCCATTGAAATGTCCAAGAGAGTATAAATTG
Organism: Thera obeliscata; assembly: GCA_947578465.1. Classification (NCBI taxonomy): domain Eukaryota; kingdom Metazoa; phylum Arthropoda; class Insecta; order Lepidoptera; family Geometridae; genus Thera; species Thera obeliscata. The sequence continues at coordinate 1,518,722 of OX387916.1, forward strand.
GTAAACAGCACACAACTCGACAGAATATTGATTAAAAACGGCCATTATAATAAATAATACGGACAATCCACACAACACTATCTAGCCCCAAATTAAGCAGAGCTTGTACTAGGGAACCAGATAGCTGATATAATACTTGCATACATTTTGTAAATACATACATGGAATACAATATAACACCCAGACAGAGAACAAACATTTATGTTCACCACACAAAATTAGATATTTATTCTCGGTGGGGATTGAACCCACGCCCTCCAGCGCCGAAGGTATAATTACTACCAACTAAGCTGTGAAAGCATTATCTGGCACATATACATGAATAAACCGTGAGGTCATGAAATGTGCCATTTAATGACTATTTGGCCTATGTTAAAGTAGATGTATCTGTGGTGACAATGAATGAACAGAAGGAAAACTGCCTACAGGAAAAAACTAATGATGAGTAAGTAAAACCCACAAAATAATATCGAATCATCTTAGGTTGGTCGTAGGTATAGTAGGCGACAAACAAGTTGATCGCTGAATGACGAACCACGACTTGCGTGCGCGTAACGAACATTCTTAACTAACGAAAGTAGTGCGCACATCCGCCATTTTTCGCAAATCGTGGTGCGCAGATGAGGGGATAAGAAATACGTTCTGCGCGCATAGTCACGTGGTTTGACGGAGATCAATTTGATTATGAACAACTTCAGTCCTATTAGGATTCAAATACATATTTTGAAATTAGAACATTTTAGTTAAAAGACACATTGAACTTCAGTTGTTATGAAAAGCACGTCATTTGAATTTCAGACATTAGAGGAGATTCAGTCGTATAATGTTCACCTCATTACGAACTAAATGCCAATAAGTACCTATCTATAATAGTTACAATATTATGTGATAACAATGTATTTGTTTAAGCTTGCAATTTAAGATTTTTAGGCAATGCAAAACGTCTATATTATACCTCATTATTGTAAGTAATTGTTTGTTGTATTAATATAGTTAGTCTAGAATAATAACAGTATTTTTATTTAAATTATTTCAGGGAAATCCTTGAAATAAATAAACTCTTCCTTCCCTACACATTTCACCGTTACTGACTTACAGAATCTGGTATTCCTTAAGCTAGCTAGTTTTTTTGTTACTGATTACTTATTTTATAAAAAACCGAATATTTTGATATGGGCTACTTGGCGGGCCTGAAGTCTTTTGGCGAATCTTTCGTCGGCATTGGCCATTTTTGCGCACAAACGGCGCACTTCAAACCAGCCAAGTTAAACCGGCCCAATTGGGGGCTACTAAGACCCCCTATTTTATGTTGGGGCGAACTATACGGGGCTACAGACACATACTAAGACCCCCTATTTTATGTTGGGGCGAACTATACGGGGCTACAGACACATACTAAGACCCCCTATTTTATGTTGGGGCGAACTGTACGAGACTACAGACAAATACTAAGGCCCCCCCTATTTTATGTTGGAGCGAACTATACGGGGCTACAGACACATACTAAGGCCCCCTATTTTATGTTGGAGCGAACTATACGAGACTACAGACAAATACTAAGGCCCCCTATTTTATGTTGGGGCGAACTGTACGGGGCTATAGACACATACTAGGGGCCATTATTTTATGTTGGGGCGAACTGTACGAGACTACAGACACATACTTGGCTGCCTATTTTATTTTGGGGTAATTTGTACGGGGCTACAAACACATATTAAGTGTTTGTAGCCCCGTACATAATTTTTTCTATGTTGGGGGGATGGTTGGTAGTTAAAAAGTGATGGACAGCTTACCTCCCTCACAGTTCCGTCCCTGGTAGCCCGTGGGACACGAGCACATCCCCGGCGCGGTGCAGTTCCCTCCGTTCATGCACTGCGGGTAGCACAGCGCCGTGCGACAGTGCTGGCCCATGTACCCGTCTGGGCACTGGCAAATCTTCTCGTGGTTACACCATCCTTGATTCGCGCACTTTTTGTCGCACTCTGGATCCGGCCCTGGAATAAACGTGTCACTTTTTATTTACGAAATGATTTATTTTTATTTTGGAGGTGATAAAATGAAAATCAAAAAGTTGCTTGGATTTTGGAGAAAATGTATGTACGAGTCAGGTGAATAAGGAAGCAAATAGAAAAACGTGATTCGTATGTTTGGCGACAAACACGATGTCTTCTGAATATTAATTTTAATGCGCAGCCCATAAATGGGCGATCAACGGGCAACTAGTTTGTCGTCAGCTATAGTGGGAAATAGTATTTAATTTGAAAAAATATGCGGCATTCAAAAAGTTTTAAAGAGTAGCACACTGCCATGATAAGTTAGCGAATGAATAATGTTTGAAAAGCGAATGAAATGATACGAACCTAAAAAACACAAATGCTGTGAGCAGAGGCACCGTGTAGCCAGCCATCGTCGGACTCGGTGGCACCCGGAAAACAATGCAATTTGTTAATAGCAACAAGAAAATTAAAGGACCACGGCTGTATGGCCTTTATGGTAAAAAGCAAAGTATATTAATAAAATCGTCGTGTCTAATGTCAACATTGTTCTTCTAAAACCATGTTTTGACTAAATCAGAAATGTTTAGAGCTACTGCCTAAATTTCCATAAATCACGAAACAAACCGCAATGAAATATAAATCACTGTATTGTTCAACGCGTTTACTTGAACCAAACATAAAGGAAATGAGATCGTAGATAGGTACCTATACCGACTACCATAAATTAGTAGCGTAAGCAAACAATACGAGTGGGTATGATCTGAAAATAGATGAAATGCAAAGTTATTCTGGACTTCACATAACTTGCTGCGGCTCTTGTCGTCAGCGTAATATAGAAGGGATTAATAAATAAGCTTTAGCAGCTTCGTAGATTAGATGGATTGGGCTGGTGGAATGAAGGGCTTGTTGAAATAGCTTGTTTGAATAATAAAGCGTTATATCTGTGTTTCTGTAGCTGTTTCAGAGATCATTTCTAAGATGTCAGGGAGTTTTAGTTAGGTGATGTATGTATATTAGTAAAACATCTACAGAAACGCAGATATGTAAGTGTTAAAAATGCGTTGGCGATACAATACCTGTCCGTTCTAAATACACACCTCTCTGTGCGCATTCCTTCTTTAGGTTTAACCTTAATGGGGTGCCTTTTAATGGTAGCCCTCGGCCATTTTTCAGAACCAAACCTATTTCTAATGTAGCAATGCCACTGCTGTTGCCAACACAAGGCAAACCTATACTGAATTCTGAAAATAAAAAGGTACATGATCAAAACACGATAGATTGTATAAGATAGATTGTTTTCGTTGAAACGAAGCTGTTCAAAATGATTTAAAAGTATGCGGTTTTCGTATATAACAAATCACCTTTAGGAGTTTTAGGCACCCGGCCCTGTGTTTTAATGGACAGCACTGGCGGTTTTAATACTTTGAGATCAGATGACGTCAGCGTATCGAAGTTGTAGGAGTATTTCTTCTTTGAACGCCACGTAAAGTTGACGTACCCAACTTCTGAGGGTATTGTGGGCAACTTGTGAGAGAAGTTCGGGTCTAGGACGTATGGCGAAACGTGCCCGTTCAGTATAGCAAATACTTGCATTGATATGCCTGAAAACAGTCTGCTGTAAATAACTTACATTGATTACTAGAGAGAGAGCCCGTAATTTTACTACACACATTATAGACCACAAAGTTGTCTGATTTAATCAATAAATTATAATAACCAAGGCCAATTATTGTACGTACCTAGCTTCGTTATTGTACGTTCCTAGTTACCTACGTATTTGTAAACATACCGAATAAAAGCACTCACCACTGAACATCCGCACTTGCCGTTCGTCGATCCACATAGAGATGTCGTGCTGCTTGCCTTCAGGGTCGCGGTACTCGCGACGGCCGGCGCCCAGCGTCAGCGACATGGCCAGCGCCACGCCGGCGCACACCCTCGCGCCCAGCGACGCTGATCGCCACATGCTGACACAAAATAAAGTTTTATTTATCGTGAAAAAACACAAAATGAGTCTAACCACCGAACTGCTGTGAAACTTACACGACCAAGCTTGGCTTGAAACGAGGAAGAACTAACTTGCTTCCGTAGAGTTTCTGTCTGAAAATTCTTAGTCAAGCTTCAGCGTGGTCCAATTGAACTTGCAGCTCATGCCAATAATTAATTTACAAAAAAAACACTTGGTACAAATATTTTCTAAATCAGTAGGTACAGTATAGAATATGCTGAACTGCTGACCCATGTAACGTGGTCCAATAATAAGCGTCTAACTGGCGTATAATTTGTTTGTCGACCTTACAGAGTCCGACCCAAAGAACCACAAAAAAGCAAAGAAAAAAAGAAATTATCACAGTTAACATAATTGATTGGGACCGTTTGGGACGTGCTCCCACAATGAAATTATCGTGAGAAACGGCCGGCCAGCATAAAAAACCGACAACTTCATTAAATATCCCCTGTCAAAATGTAATGTGTATACTAGTTTTTTCTACTCGCTCCCGATGTCAAATTATAGTTACAAAAGGTGTTAACAAAAAAGAATACTCTACACTAGAGAACCACTAGCACTGCGCTAAGGGATGACCAACAATTTCATTACTCTATGAATTTACGTTACGTATTAGTTTATCCGCCATAAAATATTGTGTTCCTCTAACCTACTTAATTTTATGTAAACGGTATCAGATCCAAAAATAAACAACAAAACATTGTTTGCCAGCTATAGGTTAAAAGGTTTTTAAAATAATCTTTTGTATTTGATAACCTAACCGCTACTAGAGTTAATTTACTGCCCGGCTTGCTAGAACAGATAACCCCAAATTAGCACAACATTGAGTGTCATACTTATTGATATGAATAAGTTTAATTGATATGAATAAAGTATACCTATTTTTTTTATTGATTTTCTAGTAACATCGAACGCATACAAAAATAACTTGTTTATCCATATTACCAACCCAGTTTGATTTTTTAACTAAAAATCCAGTCCCAGGCCATAGCCGTATACTTACCTACTTACTCAACTTGAGCTCAAAACGCAAACCTAAATAGGTTTGCGCTGAATATACAACGTGTATCAAAATATGTGTACTATCCTGAAGGGGGGTGAATTTCCACCCCCCGGGGAACAACTTTTGTTCAACGACTTTTCGAACTTCGATTGGTATCTCTGAAAAAAACTGCAACGAAGTTTCAACATGAACAGCTGACTTTATACAAAGTGACAACCCTAAACTCAGCTACAGAGGTAGTAGGTAGTAGTAGTAGACCTACAGAGGTAGTAGGTCAAGGGGTAGGTGAGTTACAAGGATAGGGTTGTCAATTTATTTAGGCATTATGAAATTAAATATTTTTGTATGGGAAACTGAAAATAGGAATTTTTAATTTTCTCCCACCCACAACTGATCACCATTGTGGTCTGAAACCCCCCACCTTCGCATAGTACACATATTTAGATACACCTTGTATAAGAACAAAACTAAAAGATTAGTGTTACAAAGAGCTGGAAGTTAATTATGTGTTACTAGGGAATGTCGTGTGGGCCCTGTGATCTATCGAGGTCGTTCGTGCATCGGGTGTGGGTCATTCTAGACGTCACTTGCGAAGCTCGCCGACGCATCCTGGCGATAAGTTGTGCGAATGACCTGACTTGCAAAGTCGTAATTCGACCGAATATATTTAGCCTGTCAGACCACAACCGCAGGCTAAAATAAACATGATGCCGATCTAGTCGGACGACAACAACAACCTAGTCACTACGCTAAACGGTTTAGGAAAAACCCAATTAATCTAGGTATGAACATATTTACTTTTCTCATTTTATAATTTTTAATGAGTGTAAATGTAGGTACTTGTTGCCTTAGTCTAACAAATAACACAATAGATACTACTTGTACTGCACAATGATGCGTTGTTGTCTGTCTTGTCGTCAGTTTAAGTTCTTTGAGTTTTATTTCTGACAAAGTTGGCTTTATCCAAGCTATAAATAAATTAAAATGTTGTGCTTCCCTGGCCAAAGCACTTGTTAACCTAACCAGCCGCTCAGTCGACTTGATTCCCGTTGAGGGAACAGGTAACCGTGTAAAAAGCAAAAAAAACAAGAGTCCGGCTGACGGGCAGCGGTCGCCTCTGTCCTGCGCTTCCAACCACAGCTTTTTACTCTTTTTATTCATTTTATTGGCTATACATTACGGTCACAATATTATGTTTCATGTCATTATGTTACCTGATAAATTGCATTTTTAGGACTACGTGTTTATTCCTTTTGGGCGTCATCATAATGCTCAAACATACTTAGCAATTTAATTAGAATGCAAGTGTTAAATTCACAGTTCAAGGAAAAACTTTAATTTCTTTAGTGCTGTATACAAACATAATGTCATTGTGCTCTCTTCGGAAGCCCGTTTAAATTGAAAATATTTTTTTAACTGTCAAAAATATATTATTAAGTAATTTAGAAATACAAAAAATACTTAATTAAATCTAACGTCCATAATGGTGCTTCATTATGGACGTTTTCATTATCAACTTCTTAGGGTAAGATACACCTACTTGCTCGCCTATTAGAGACCTATTTAAAATTTTAGCATTTATACCTTGACTAGGTATACTCATAATAAAGCATCACTCTTCAAACATGGCTATATAAGTATAGGTACCTACTTATTATGATGATCCCATAGGCCCTCTATTAATAACACATTGTTTACAGTACACCAGATAGCAATGTTTACGTGTTTTAGCTTTAATCTCCGGTTACAAAATTAAAACGATCGTTCTATAAAAACCAACTCGCATTTTGAAAAGTATTTGACAGGCGTTGGTTAGATCTGTTGTATTGATCAGAATTACCTTTGACAAATGCAATTAAGAATGGAATAAAAAGTTGTGCAATAAAAACATAAACGGGAGAGAACAATGCGTCAAATTCCGATTCGATCAGACAATTAAGTTTTAAGTGGGATCAACGATCCTTTATTTACAGAGTTCCGATCGGTTATCGAAATTCGCAAAATGTCCTTAGTAGGTGGAGACTAAGAAGTAGATAAGTACCTACGTAATGATAAAATTAATAATCAAGCTTACCTGTTTGATTTTCCAATCAGTGTAAAATCACAACACTCACAATCATAGTTTGAAATGGTCACAACACAATTCGCGAACTCTTACGTGAAAGTGGACGAAGCGGGAACAAGTGTGCCTACAACGACGACTTGGCACTGACTGAGTGTCTGAGACTCACTCACACTGAGCTGAGACTTTACTGGCTGAACTATGGTACAGAAAAAAGCTATCTGTCCACACACTGGCCCACAGTTGCTTTAAGTTTAGAGGGTCCTGCACAAGCAAATTTACACTTTGACTTTCAAGGAATAGAGCTTTTAATTTTAAAAATCCTTGCAGTGCCATACTTATATCCATAACGTTTTTAACAATATTTGTCTTTATTTATTTAATACTTCGGTATTTTAAATTATCAGCTACTCCGTTGCCGACCAACATTTCAATTATTTTTCATCAAAATGTAGTAAGTGTTGTGAATAACTAAAAAAAGTAAAAGCTTTCCTGAATTGCGTGAGTTGTAATGAACAACAAAAGGGAACCGTTTTTTGCCAGTTAATGGTTGGTTTGCAAATGAATGGCGTTATGATTAAGGCCACTTAATTCTACCTGACGCTGGACCATTGTTTAGTCTAAAGTTCGTAAATTAACTGAGAAGCTGAGAAGAATGTGTTTGGTAATCGGCGTATAAATCCTTACAGGAGTGCCTAAATGATACCTACAGGGGAATTGGTAAAGGAACCAAGCCGTAATTTGTTACCTGATCTTCTAGGCTTGTTCGCGTGGAACTAGCACCTAGACTCACCTAGCTTTAAGACGTTTCAAAGTGATCCTTGTCTGAATAAAGATTTTTTAAATTACATACCCAACATATTTCATTAATAGTCGGGGCTTTACTTTACGTTTCATTATGATAGTAGCTTAAAAAAATGTTAAAGTTGCCTACATAGTATTAAGGCGAAAACTATCTAGTTATAATATATGCTATTCAATTAGAACTCTGTATAAGTAACTATAAAACACGGAAAACAATCATCTTCGCATTACGACGCCATTTTTACATCCCCAACTAGTCATGTAGTTTCGTTGCCCGGTCGCAGTAGTGATGTCCTATTCCCAAAACCGGCTAACAGTAGGTATAGGTACGTATTCATTATATGAAACTTTCCCCGACTATACAAATAACTAAAAATGTTGTTGACCACTGACTGGGCAATACCGTTTAGGGGCGGGTTGGGATATTTGACCTGATGCGTCTACAATTATTACTCCGCAGCTGCTCTCCAATTAACTCCTTTATCAGCTCGCTACTCGTTCAATTAAAACAATTAAGTTTCAATTTTAAATGTCCTTGTTGACCGAGCGAGCGAAGCGTCTGCTTAAATCAGGCATAGCACGGTACGGTCAGCAACAAAAGTAGATTTACAATCTCACTTTTTTACATTTAAGTATACAGGGTGTCCCAGAACTAGTATCCAGGAAAGACTTCTCGACGCTCACTTGAAAAACTATGGCATACTTACTAATTTTGTGAATGAAAAAATATGTCGTTCGTCCCGAACTGAGATTGGTGATGTCTGTACCCGAAGTCGGAGTTTGGCAACCACATTTCGTTACCAAATGTTGTTTTCGTTTCGCCTATTTGTCTCTATCTATTGTATGGAGAAAATATGAGACGGCAAAAATACATTACGTAGTTAGAGTTGCTGTCTCATCTTTTCTCCATACAATAGACAGAGACAAATAGGCGAAACGAAAACAACATTTGGTAACGAAATGTTGTAATTGCAGTAGGACTTGGGGTACTGGTCTGTCCCAGTCTTACATTTCATTTTATGCTGAAGGCAATGTTCCTTTACCTATCTAACCGGCCTGTAGTAGTAGGTATGTGTCGAATAAATAAAACACCAAATAATTTCTTAAAATTTATTTTCTATGCAACATAAAAAAATATTCATCATAGTTACAATAAATTACAGTTACTTATGCGAACTAAAATGTAAATTATTATAATTCGTGAACAGAAAGTGTTCGCACGAGGTCAGATCAACATTTCGTAAACTGGTAAAGAGTCACCTTGTCATGTTATAAATTTTAATTTACTAAAATGCAACTAAGTTATCTTATTCAACATATACGTCCAATGTCTAATACAAAAGCTTGCTTAGCAATATTTTAAATAACCCGCGCCAATAAACAGACGAATCCAAAATGGCGCATCTAATTACGTCTCACTCGCACACTCCTTTTAACAATAACGTTAAGAGTGAGACCTCATTATAAGCAGCGCTTCTATTAGATTAGTTTATTTATTGGCAATGGTCATACGAATACTTGTATTGGAGCCATGCAATAGACAAGACAGCAAAAAACAGAACTTTTAATTGATACAGAACACTGAGAAAGTACATTAGAACAATTAATAACTACTTTTACAGTACAATGAAACATGTCTAGAAAATTCGCTGATTTTTCGTTTGCACAATACCAACGCGAGCACACTACATATTTGAATTACAGAAATGTATAATAACTTCAAAACAAAGAAGTATCCAGCTACCAATATTGGTAATGTCACAAAAAACATTATTTATTGATGACAGATGATCAAGGTATCATAACACGCGTCATTGCGCGACTAATGAACGTCCAATAATTTTTAATTCAAAAGATGCAAGTTAGATATTGTGACATTTAACATTATAAATGCAGACGTTGTGCAGATTGAGTTTCAGAACATGAAAATTAAATTTTCTTCGTTAATACAATTTTTATTTAAGGCAAGTATTCTCCTAGGTACAGTTTAAATAAAAAATGAACACACTATACAATTCTAAGAATTTTGGAGGAAAAGGCAGTGACGAAATCACCATCGAGTTCGGTGAGGGAACAACAATTTAACATTCAAAGTTGAGTTTTGAACCGTAACAAATATTAAGACATAGAGATTATAATTCAACAAGCGACAAAACAGACGAGAAATCGAACGAGGCTTCTACCGTAGTAATATTATATTAAATTCTTACACACATAGACATGATAAAAACTTCTTAACAAATAACTTAAAAGGGTTACGATAACAGTGCCTTCAATTATAAATATGCAATGTATAGGTACCAATAATTACAGAGTAAGCTCTAAACAGAACGATCAAACCTTGCATCAACGCCACGCTGACTACCGTTACACAATAAATTAAACCGATACAATAAATAAACTCATAATTATAATAAACTCTGTCAGTTGCCGGCGACAGTCTAGTTTTACAAACAACGTTCAGATCACATCTGATCACGCGATGTATGACGTTATACAAATAAAAGTTACATATTTTCAAAATCAACATGGTTTGACCGCGTGGAATGTAGTTGTAAAGGACCCGACACCTTTCAGGCGAAGAAATAAATATACACAAATATATGGAATAAGGACAACTGTCGAGCCAAAATATAAGTGACAAAGTTACCAAGTACATGCAAATAATAAAATAGATGCGGAAAGCGAACGCGTTAGCTGCCTAACATTAGTTAACACGAGACCCTAGCCTTACTACCTAACTTTGAGATAAGTTTCAGATATTTTATTAGAGACCAGGCAGAGACTGCGTATTCTTCAATCTACATCGTTAGCACACTGGGATAACACAATGTCTCTGCCTGTAACTACCCAAAAAATTATTCATGATATAAATTGAGGGTGCGAACAATCTTCATAGATTTAAATAGAGTAAAAAGTAGTACTGAATAATTACACAAGCATAGACATTCAAAGAGAGTATATAACTACACAAGAGAGACGATAAATTTCAGATTCGAGATGTTTTTCTATTTATTATGTCTTAGAACAGGTATTTCATGTGCTGATATACTTTATTTGAAACGATAGGCACTTTTAAAACTGTTATATTTGCCTAAATATATCCACATTCATCGTTCATAAATACCTAAACTAAAAACATTCAAACGTTCAAAGATGAGATTGAACATCGCAGTTCAATAAATTCAGCGAAGTTGTTACAAATGATTGTTGTGATTTGTCTGAAAGGTGGGTAAAACTGAGGATTGCACAATTCGACCGAAGCATTTCAAACCAACCTATCCTATCACGTCACAACACCGATATCTTCCCGCGCGTCCCGTACCAAGCACCAACGTACGCCCGGTGGCCAGACCGATAGTATCAAAAATATTCATTTATACATTTTAGCTAAACGAAAATAAAGCTGGAAATTCTGATATCCACACGTTCGTTGTGTACCTAAAAGTAACGTTCATTGCGTACCTAGATACTTTCTTTAATTAAAAACACAACGAACGATGGGAAAAAAATGACCAGTTTTTTTAATTGTAGAAATAGTAATTTGAAACGTCAGAAGAAGAGACGTCGATAAACAGTTTACATAGAAAATAACTCTTTTATGGTCCATAGTGTGAAGGTACTTTTGTCATTATTTTAAATAGATAGCGTACAAAAATAATTATAGCAATGAAGTAGAAAGATAACAACTTGCAGAAATACGATCATAATTTGTGTGTTGTAACGCTGTACTTTTTATTGGTCATACTAGTAAGTAAACACGTATTACCAATGGAATTTCTGCCTGTGCCGTATTAAAATAGATCAATTTAGAGTAAGTCCGACCACCGGATACCAGAGCTAAATTACTTTATTTTCTTTGACAAAAATAGCTTTTCTTACATTTCGATTCCCTTAATTACGCGTAATTGATATCGAGCCGACAGCCTACCTAAGCCGATTAGACTGGTATTCTTATTTTCCGATTCCAGCGATTTACATAGCGTTTACAATTCTATGTCATAGCTCGTGCGTAACCACTGCTTCACGGCATAAGTAAATGCGAAGCGAGGCGGGGGCGCAGAAAAGTATATCTGCCTCTTTCCTTTCTGTCAATCTATCTCTTTCCTTCTCTCCCCTGCCTCGCCGCGCATTTCTAAAGCACAGTACAGCGGTTTTGGCAAAACTATAGCATATAATTGAACGAATACGTACATGCAACGTCACGTCATTTGTGTACATAGCCACGTACAAAAAAGACGCAATCGATATCCGAAAATAATAAAAACCAGCTTTAAAAACACTAAGATCTTGAAAAACTGGTGATCAAGCATAACTTTTTAAGAAGAATTACGAGTATGTAACATGTTATAACAAGATTGTAAACATTAAGTGATGTATAATATTTCTAATGATTATTTAATTTTAACTGTATAATAATCTACGATATAGTTAAACTGGGTTAAATAGTGCGCTATCTACCAGAAGTTTCAAAACCTAGTGCAGTTGTCAGAATATGATGACTATTTCATTACTTAAAATCAGTCTCATAATAAAATAAATCAACATTCGTTCTGATATAATTTCGCGATCACTTTGCTTGCAAATTCTAGAAAATGTCTAGTAAATTGTTTGACATTGATATTTTTTAACTTCTCCAGCAACCTAGAGCGACCAATAGGTGTTAAGTCATTCGTCAAGATAAAATGTACAAGGTATGGTGAACTACATTGTAATAAGTGATCACGGACCGTCAAAGAACAAATTATATGGTATAACCACCTCCTGTTTTGAAGTCGGTTATAGCCCTCTTTGACGATGGGCACAAAATAATAATGTAGGCGCCGTCTTATTCTAACTTGGCCCTTATTCTAATATATTTTAACTAAATGATAAACTGCCTTCCGATAATCGACTATTACGATCTACCATTCTGCAACATCGTCGGGATACGGCGAACAGTTCGCTTTGTCTGACATGCTATATGATTTTTCACGGGATAGAAAGAGAGCGCGAATACTCGCCGAATCCCGACAATGTCAACCCAGTCAGAAAAAAATGGCGTCTTCAAAATGGCTGCCTTAATTGTTTGATGATTTAAATTTAAATAAACACCGTTCATACCTGTAGTGCCTACGGATAAACCCGAACAACTACAGTTTGGACGACAAGATCGCATGTACAAGTGCGTTGAAACGCGTTAAAGAAAATGGCAGTAGCGGATAGTTTGGATACCACGCGTGTAATGTGGCCACAACTAAGACAATAGTAACGACAAACTGGTGCAGTTACAGACAACTCGTACCGACGTACCTTCGTAAAGAGGCCACGCTTTACTATTCTACTAAAATTGTAGAAGAATGGTGTCTTTACATTATTTCCTCTTCTGTCTCATTCATAGAGTGCAACAATACATAGACGGATAGATAGCTATTTTATATTAGCTGCATTTTACAGTTTACATATTAGATCTAAAATACGTGTCCTTAAATTAACGCAGATTTGATGACCGACGCTCTTTCAGACTGCAAAAGTAATAAGTTCTTGTCACTCGGTTCATCTGCGCTAGGACCGCGAGTTCTAATCCCAGCAAGCGTGATCAACTTTTTGCACTCAGAAATGAGCGCCTACTAACCAATTATTAAATACGACACATTGACTTGATGATCGCCACATTACGCCACGCCCAAACATAGGTTAACATCCACCTTTTGGCCTAGTCCAGAAGGTTAACAAACAAGAAGGTTCGCTACAAAGGCCTTTCTGGACAAGGTTAAGGCTTAGATGTTGTCGGTTTCCCTCTCTAGACGTAGGTGGGAGGTTGAGCGTTCCCCCCCGGCGCAGGGGGGGGCGAGGCGGGGGCTAGCGTCGGCACGGGGGGCGGGGGCAACACCCGCGCCCCCGGGACATACTGCCCGATGAACGAACCGTCTTCCGTGAAGCGACCTGGAAGTGACACACTTGTTTTGAAAATGGTATTGATGATAAAAAAGATTAGTTTGAGTTAGTAGTCCTAATCCTGATAAACTAAATTTAGAAATTGACATACATGTTTGACGTGACAACGACTTTTAATTCGATAAAGCCGGCTGCACGCACAAATAAACATGACTCATGCGGCGTTACCTCGCTCTGAAGCGTTCCATTTAAGGCTTGAAGTGCAAGCGAGAGCGCGGAACGAGCGACAAAGAGGCACAATCGGCCTCCGCGTTCGGCAGCGTTCGACATCTGTCTCTCTCCTACTTGAGTGAGCGATGCGTCCGCGTGGACAGCTGTATGACGTTGTCACGTTTAACTATAGTCAGTAAACCGACTTTACAAACAACCGATTTTTTAAATAGCAAAATCTTATAGTTATCACGGCTTCTTACACATAATAGATAACCTGGAACCAATAAGAATTTAGAAAAGTTCTCTCTATCCATTATGTGCTAGACCAAAAAGTATAAAGAAATGTTACAAGCAAAACTAATTTATTATACGTGCAAAATAACTAGCTTCTAATAAAAATAAAATGCAAACAAAATCATACCTCAAAATAATAAACAAAACTCAATCGTCGCTCGTGCAAATGCAAGGGAGAGAAAGGGACGGAAACAGGGATATACTATCGAAAACTAACATAATTAAATGCAAAAAACCAACAAAGCAACGTGTGTAAATATAATAAGTAGGAATACACTGCAACTCACTCCAAAATAATATCATTTTTACAACCTAGCTTGCTTAACTTAAAGTGTACTTATAAACCTAACTTATGTAAAATAAGTAAAAAAAAAAGAGATTCTGTGCGAAATTCTAGATCCAATAAAGACACGTGAATAAGTCTTTACTACCACTATTTTAGAAATAGTACAATAAAGACCCTGAACGCCCGATAACCTAATAGATGCCTAATAGCGCAGTAAATATACTGCAAAATATAATTCACAACTAATTTCACAAACTTGATTCAAACAAAGATATAAAAGAAAAAGTTATAAAAATTTTGGCGGGCGATTTCACTTTTTGATGAACCAATCAAAACGAAGATCAAAGAGCTTGCGGCGATTGGCCAGCCAGTGCCGGGCTGTTCAACCTTTGAAAATCGATAATGTGATGTCTTCTACGTTTTTTTTTTCAGCCAGTGATCATTTGTTTTTTTTTGTATGTGTACAATGATTTTTTAGCAATTATAAAACAAACAGTACCCGAAGTCCGAGTTTTGCTACCACATTTCGTTACCAAATGTTGTTTTCGTTTCGCCTACGTGTCTCGTGTCTTTTGTTTGGAGAAAAGATGAAACTGCAAAAAAACGTTACGTAGTTAGAGTTGCTGTCTCATGATTTTTCCATGGAAAAGAGAGAGACATGCAGGCGAAACGAAAACAACATTTGGTAACGAAATGTTGTAAATGCACTGGGACTTTGGGTACTGGGCTAATTTATTCCTGGATTTTAGTCAATAGATAGAGGAGATTTAGGGCGGTTAAGGTGGGTTTAGACGAGCGTAGCGAAGGCTCCTGATGCAGAGTCTCCCTGGGCGGAAGGGTTGGGCGGGCGCCGTTTGCGTCCGTATTGACCGATGAAGGATCCATCTTCGTTCATGCCCGCTGTAAACCAACATGCATACAGCCGAGCGCACACAAACACTAACTCACATGCCTTCGAAGTCACGTCCAAGTAGAAAAACATAAATAAAAGTTAGCGTTACAAACAATACATGCTCAAATTATAAAAAGTAGAAGCTGCGTTGAGCTAAGAACTACGCAAAATTAAAATGATTCCAAAAGGTGTATGTATAAATCAGAAAATGTAATAAAATTAAAATGCATGAATATTTTGAGGTAAATAAAAAGCAGCCAAGTGCGAGTCGGACTCGCCCATGAAGGGTTCCGTAGCACGACGAACTACAAGAACCTTTATATTATGTTACTTGATGTAACATAATAAGGTTCTTGTAGTTCATCGAAAGGTAAATTGCGGTTTACGGTTTATGACGTATAAAAAAAAAACTACTGACTAGATCTCGTTCAAACCAAATATCGTTGGAAGTTTACATAGTAATGTACAACATATATTTTTTTTAGTATTATCATTCTCTTACTTTAGAAGTTAGAGGGGGGGGGACCAACTTTTTTCCACTTTGGAAGTGTCTCTCGCGCAAACTATTCAGTTTAGAAAAAAACAATATTAGAAACCTCAACATCATTTTTGAAGACCTATTCATAGATACCCCACACGTATGGGTTCGATGAAAAAAAAAATTTTGAGTTTCAGTTTCAAGTATGGGGACCCCCGAAATTTATAGTTTTTTTTTTATTTTTATGTAAAAATCTTAATGCGGTTTACAGAATACATCTACTCGCCAAGTTTCATCAGTCTAGCTCTTACGGTTTCGGAGAAAAATGGCTGTGACATACGGACGGACAGACAGACAGACAGACAGACATGACGAATCTATAAGGGTTCCGTTTTTGCCATTTGGCTACGGAACCCTAAAAATGATTATACATTTGATCTAGCTAGAAGAGCACATACTCAAGAATTATTCAATTTATGAATATTGTTTGTTTTTTTTCAAAATAGAACAAACAGTCGGTTATCCATGAAGGAACAATCTATTTTAGTAATTTTACAGTAAATATAATTTTTAATTCATGTAATTTTACAGTAAAAGTATAGCCCCTTGAGTGTGTTACAAAATGTCCTGCACATGTACGCGTGAGTGAACATACCTGTTTCGCCTTCGCCGTACTCCGCCATGGAATCCGTGTCGCTCTCAGGGCCGGGCTTGTTGCCACTGCTCATTGAATGCCGGGATTTGTTGTCAAGCCTAGAAATAAATACAATTTTAAGATTTCAATTAATTTTTTTTCGCATCGATTATGTTTGTAAATGAGCTGAGACGCAAGATAAATAAATAAATAAATAAATATTGTGGACAATTCACACAACACTACCCAGCCCCAAACTAAGCAGAGCTTGTTATATGGGAACCGGATAGCTGATATAATACTTGAATACATTTTTTTTGTAAATACATACTTAGAATACAATATAACACCCAGACAGAGAACAAACATTTACGTTCACCACACAAATATTTGTTCTCGGTGGGGATCGAACCCACGACCTACGGCGCAGAAGGCAGAGCTACTACCAACTGAGCTAGAGGCCAGTCAAGATGTGATACATCCTACTATTTTCAAAACTTCATTCTCCCTTCATTATGCTATCTTTGAACACTATTAAAAACATCACAAAAATTTGTGATGTACACAATGCTAGTGCTCTCAAACGGTGAAGGAAAACATCATGAGGAAACCCGCGCCTTATATAGTCACCTCCGCACGTATTGGCTATGTCTTTCCTGTGGATTAGGCCGCCTAAGCTGTCAGGATGGTATAGGTGCTAGGCAAGCCTATTCCATCTAAAATCCTGTCCCAGCCACTATAGCGTCCCGTAAGTAGGGGCAGGTGTAATCACCAGTTGCCTCTGACGCTATATAAACCATCTACAATAGATGCAAAGGGCTGTTTTTTGACGTGACAACGTCTTATAATTCGATGGAGCCGGCTGCACGCATGAAAAAACATGACTCATGCGGCGTTACCTCGCTCTGAGGCGTTCCATTTTAGGCTTGAAGTGCAAGCGAGAGCGCGGAACGAGCGACAAAGAGGCACGCACGGCCTCCGCGTTCGGCCGCGTTCGACATCTGTCACTCTCCTACTTGAGTGAGCGATGCGTCCGCGTGGACAGCTGTATGACGTTGTCACGTTCAACTATAGATAGTGCAATCCACGAAGGCGCGCCCCACTATTCCTCCTAACCGTTTATAGTATACTAGCTGTGCCCGCGACTTCGTCCGCGTGGTATAGTGTCTATGGGTAGCATTTTTAATTTGCAGCGGAAGAAAACAGTAATTAAATAACAACGTCATATTCGCGTGCACGTGACACAGTCGTCTGCCCTCTTACTAAACTTAGACATATGGCGTCGTACTACGCTACACTTTCATCCCCCCCGCATTCCTCTCCGAACTCCCCCCACTCTCCTCAACACCCCCCCACATTCCCCCCGCACTCCCCCCAGACTCCCCTCCACAATCCCCCTGTACTCCCCCCGCACCTCCCCTCCAACTCCCCCCTGTACTCCCCTCCACACTCCACACGCAACTCCCCTCCACACTCCCCCTGTACTCCCCTCCACACTCCCCCCTGTACTCCCCTCCCTCTACCCCCCCAGCACAAACTTTGAATGTCATATTTTTTTATATCAAATCAACAGAATAAAAAATAAGTTTTAAGTTTCTAGCTCTAAAGATGACGATACTTCCATACAACTTTCAACCTCTATTTTCAACCCCTTACAACCCCTTTTTCGCAATAAAAAGTAGCCTATGTCCTTCCCCAGGCCCTCAACTATCTGTGTACCAAATTTCATTTCAATCGGTTCAGTAGTTTTGGCGTGAAAGCCAGACAGGAAGACAGACAGACAGAGTTACAAACGCATTTATAATATTAGTATGGATGTGTGCAAGCTTCCGCCAATGTTTGAGTGTTATCTGTACACACTAATTACCTATGAGTGCACACGCACACTACAATGAATAGACTACGGTACGCGACTGCCGCTCGGAGCAAACTCCCGGCGCGTCTTCGTGAATTGCACTATCTGTATCGTCAGTAAAACGATTTTACAGACAACCAATTTTTTTTATTTAGATATGTATAGTGTGTGGGTACTGACGGTTGCGCCGCGCCACGCCCTCCAGTGCAGTGCAGTGTATACTCACGGATGCGTGTAGTCGTGGAAGGCCGCGTCGGGGTAGTCGCGCCGGCCGTGCTGCAGCTCGCGGTCGTGCACGTCGTACTTGCGCCGCGCCACGCCCTCCAGTGCAGTGCAGTGCAGTGCAGTGCAGTGCAGTGTATACTCACGGATGCGTGTAGTCGTGGAAGGCCGCGTCGGGGTAGTCGCGCCGGCCGTGCTGCAGCTCGCGGTCGTGCACGTCGTACTTGCGCCGCGCCACGCCCTCCAGTGCAGTGCAGTGCAGTGCAGTGCAGTGCAGTGTATACTCACGGATGCGTGTAGTCGTGGAAGGCCGCGTCGGGGTAGTCGCGCCGGCCGTGCTGCAGCTCGCGGTCGTGCACGTCGTACTTGCGCCGCGCCACGCCCTCCAGTGCAGTGCAGTGCAGTGCAGTGCAGTGCAGTGTATACTCACGGATGCGTGTAGTCGTGGAAGGCCGCGTCGGGGTAGTCGCGCCGGCCGTGCTGCAGCTCGCGGTCGTGCACGTCGTACTTGCGCCGCGCCACGCCCTCCAGTGCAGTGCAGTGCAGTGCAGTGCAGTGCAGTGTATACTCACGGATGCGTGTAGTCGTGGAAGGCCGCGTCGGGGTAGTCGCGCCGGCCGTGCTGCAGCTCGCGGTCGTGCACGTCGTACTTGCGCCGCGCCACGCCCTCCAGTGCAGTGCAGTGCAGTGCAGTGCAGTGCAGTGTATACTCACGGATGCGTGTAGTCGTGGAAGGCCGCGTCGGGGTAGTCGCGCCGGCCGTGCTGCAGCTCGCGGTCGTGCACGTCGTACTTGCGCCGCGCCACGCCCTCCAGTGCAGTGCAGTGCAGTGCAGTGCAGTGCAGTGTATACTCACGGATGCGTGTAGTCGTGGAAGGCCGCGTCGGGGTAGTCGCGCCGGCCGTGCTGCAGCTCGCGGTCGTGCACGTCGTACTTGCGCCGCGCCACGCCCTCCAGTGCAGTGCAGTGCAGTGCAGTGCAGTGCAGTGTATACTCACGGATGCGTGTAGTCGTGGAAGGCCGCGTCGGGGTAGTCGCGCCGGCCGTGCTGCAGCTCGCGGTCGTGCACGTCGTACTTGCGCCGCGCCACGCCCTCCAGTGCAGTGCAGTGCAGTGCAGTGCAGTGCAGTGTATACTCACGGATGCGTGTAGTCGTGGAAGGCCGCGTCGGGGTAGTCGCGCCGGCCGTGCTGCAGCTCGCGGTCGTGCACGTCGTACTTGCCGCCGCGGTTGCGCCGCGCCACGCACACCAGCACCAGCACCAGCAGCAGGAACGCCAGCGCCACCATCACGCCGATGAACCAGCCCGCGGTCGCCATCTTGTCGTCGTGCTGGATCAGCGGATCTAACGAATACTTTGTACATATTTATTTGGATCACACGTAGCGCTAAACAAAATAAATGGATTTTCATTCTTTCTTCATGTAGTCAAACATTAAGGGTAATACTACACGGACGGTTCACCCGCCGCGGGAATCGGCTTTTGAACCGCACTAGTCACAATTGAACATGAAAGTTGTATGCTGCATACTACACTGCGCGGTTTCTCTTAGGCGGGAGAAATACGACCACGGTATGCAGCGTCAAACCGCCGCTGATAACCGCTATTACGTCATTCTGCGCGGGACCTTGGCGCTCGCTCGTCGTTCGTGCACATCTTGACCGTCTGAAGGATCCTAGGAAAGCCGCGGCCGGCCGCTAGTAAGTTATAGATAGAGGGATGATTGAAAATGCGTGCGTATGGCAGCGAGTTAATGAAAGATAATAAGCCATTTGTACATATTTCAGGTTGTGGCTTGTTTAACCGTGAAAACGTAATAAACAGACTAACTCACATTCTTAAAAAATAGATAAACAACTAGATAAACAAAAATGTGCAAAAAGACTACGTACTGGACTCACCGGATGTGGTGTCAATATCCTTCACGTCGCTCGTACTGAAGTATTCTCCATCATGCGCTGTCATCTTCACCTCATAAACCTTCCCCGGTTCCAAGCCAGTTAAGATCACGAAATCATCGTCGGTAATCTCATTCGTTCGCAACCAGTCAGGGTGTCCTTTCAGCTTGTACCAAGCCACGAAGTGTGTTCCGGCATGGCCTTCCAGAGCGGGTAGCCAGCGGACTATGATGTGGGCGGTGCCTTCCTTAGCGGGTAACAACGAAGCTTGGAACATCGGGACATCAGGCTTGGACGTCACGGCAGATTTCGTAGACTGCTCCACGTAATACTTCTCCCCCTCACCGGCCTTCGTCTTAGCTCTGATTTCGATCCTGTACTTGGTGTTAGGTTCTAAGCCGGCGAGCTTTGCGCGGTCGAACTTCGGATCGATTTCTTTCTTCCGCTCCTGTAGCGCTCCCAAAGCGGTGCCGGTGACCTTCTGGTAGTAGACTTTGTACGCGGTGAGGATTCCGTTTTCATCGACCGGCTTGTCCCATTTGAGGAGCATGGCCGAGGATCCGATGGGGTACGCCACGAAGGACTTGACCGTGCCGGGTTTTCCTTCGGGGGTGACAAAGCTGAGAGTATCACTGGGCGGTCCGTTGAAGCGGCCGTTGTAAACTAAAATCCGGGCGTAGTTTTTCTTGAACGGCTTGAACTTGGATACAAGAGCGCTGGAGGAGTCCGCTTTGACTAGAGTTTCCTTGAGGCGGTCCTCTTCTCCGTCGGTCCAGGTCTGGATCTTGTATCCCTTGAAGTGCCCTTGCACGGACTCGGGCGGCACGGGGTTGAAGTTCAGCAGTGCGGTGGTGCCTGACGTCACCTGCTCCAGCGTGAAGTTGGTGGGCGCCAGCCGAGGCACGTCCTCGCCCGACCATCCTATTATCTCAATCGGCGTCACGTTGGCTGTGCCTTTGAAGTTTACTGCTGTCACCTGAGGAAGGACCGCCATTTAGTTATTTAGAGCTCGGGCTCTAATAATTTTTTTTATCCCCAAATTTTTTAAATCACGTTCATTCTCGGGAATGAACGTGATTTTAAAAATTTGGGGATAAAAAAAATTAAGAAGCAAAGCAGAGTCTACAACTCAATTCGTTAAAAATTAATGACTTTCTACTTCATTATCATCATCATTATCAGCCTGAAGAAGTCCACTGCTGGACATAGGCCTCCCCTACACATTTCCAGGAAGAACGCTTTTGAGCCCTTTCCATCCATCGACTTCCCGCGATCGGTCGCAATGTCGTCGGTCCATCTGGTGGGTGGGCGTCCTACGCTTCGTCTTCCGGTTCGTGGTCGCCATTCGAGAACCTTTATTCCCAACGGTTGTCGGTTCTTCGAGCTATATGGCCTGCCCATTGCCACTTCAACTTACTAACTCTATGATGCGGCTAAAACTCTTCATTGAATATAGGTACGGTTTTACTTTATTACACGGCAAACAATTACAACTACGCATTTCGACGCCATGCGCCATCTTCTTCTTTTTCACTAGAGATGTGATCCGTTGCTTGATCCGATTAGGGATGTCCTATTCCCAAAACTAGTTAGAGTCTGTTCAGAAAGAGAACCGTCGTGGTCAAATTGAGAACTAACGTTTCGATTTTTATATGGCAGCTCATCCCTTTCTTTCTGTCAGCATTTTGCATCATAAAAATTAAATATATAAAAGGAATAGTACACTAGTTGTGATAGGATTAAAACGCAACAGACGCGCTATTGTATTGCCCATTATACAAAAA
This sequence comes from Thera obeliscata, assembly GCA_947578465.1. Taxonomy (NCBI): domain Eukaryota; kingdom Metazoa; phylum Arthropoda; class Insecta; order Lepidoptera; family Geometridae; genus Thera; species Thera obeliscata. Next base: position 1,541,030 of record OX387916.1, read on the forward strand.
AGGTGACAAGGCACAGCAGCGCCCTCCAATCCCACGACGGTTCTCTTTCTGAACAGACTCTAACAGTTTATAGTAGATAGTAGTAGTACCTTAATCTTGTATGGCTGGAAGGTGGGCGTGTTGGCGACCAGATACTCCGTGATGCGGTAGTCGCGGATCTGTTCCTCGCTGCCGTCGTCGCCCGTGATGTTGCGGCGCCACGCCACCTGGTAGTAGAACCCGGGGCCGTTGTGCTCGATTTGAGGCATTTTCTGAAATTAACACAGTTTTTGTTGAATCATTCGTGAAATTAATTATTAACGGGACAAAATTAAAACTTCAGACATCTTCATCAGCTTAGTTCTTACTTGATATTTTCCATAAATATTATGATTTATCAAACCAATCAGGCTGATGATAAAGGTAATAAAAGGTGAGTTTTAATACAAATACCCTTTGTAGGTAACTTTTGAAACAGCTTCATAAAAAACTATGAATAGGTTCAAGAAAAATTAAAAAAAATCCTTCAGGGTAGGCAATGCAATGACAGCAAACTTGGTGCTTAGAGGCGACGGTGACCGCTTATCATCAGATGGGCCGTAAGCCCGTTTGTCTATCAATTGCATAAAAAAAACTTTACAAAAACTTTTGAAGTTTTTGAGTTTTGAGACCAAATTCAAACAAATAGATTAGAATACATACCATACTTACGATTTGATTTCTCCCACTTGTATGATTCTTTTGCAAAATAAGTCAATAGATTCCTTCGAAGCGCGAGTAAAGTATAGATAGCGGCACACACATAACTCTAGCGCTGACCGTTATTGCGCAGAAGTCAAAAATAAGGTACCTGAGGGGGGCTCGCGGGATGAAGGGCGGGCGTGCGTAGCGCTGATTGGCTCTCCAGCCGCACTCCGCTCTCTGTACCAATAAGACACTCTGCACACATCCACACATCCAGTGTGCGCGACATGGCACACTACGACGCATGCGCAGCGCGTATCGCTCACCGCTAGAGTAATGTGCCGCTAGTAATAAAGCGCAGTTACTGACCGACCACAAGATGAGCATATTGTTAGGCGCCGTGCCCTCCCCCTTCACGTTGTCCGGGTTCTTGTAGGGCACGTCCGGTTGCGTGCTGCATACCTCCGAATGGCCCGACGGAGTGGACGGACCTATCTTGTTCCACGCCATCACACTGCAAGTCAAACAATACTAATGTAACGTTTTCGGTCGGCAAGGTGTGTCTCTGCAAGCTCTCTTATCAGCCTTAGTAATCGTTTCTTCTATCGAAGAGAAAACAAATCACGCTTCGTCCCTTTCTAATGTCAAACAGAAAATGTGTCTAAAAATGGGGGTCTGATCCGATAGCGTGTTTGGTTGGCGCTTTTCCGTATCAAAAATACATCGTGGGTTCAAAACTCATTCAGTTCACAACTTTAGAAATATAACTTTACTAGTGGCCGCCCGCGGTTTCGCTCGCCCCGTTCCTGTCGTTACTTACATCCGTTCTCCATTATAATATCTTTATAAATTGTAGCCTGTGTTATCCTGATGTAGCTATATTATTGTTCAATTTCATTAAAATCCATTCAGTAGTTTTTACGTGAAAGAGTAACAAACATCCATCCATCCATACTTACAAACTTTCGCGTTTATAATATTAGTAGGAAAGATGTAGGCTATAGCAACATAGCCCTCTTAAAAATACACATACTCGTAGTATTAAATGTATAACTGACCCACAGAATATTGAATACAGTAGAAAGGCGATCATGCGCCGTTTGTAAGGGAGCCGATGTCACCAGTTTTACATTTTCATTATTATTTTATTTTAAATGATACAAAATATGAGGATTCTAAGAAAAAGGAAGGAAGATATTAAGAAAGTATTTCTATGTTTTTTATTGTCGCTAAACTTGTTTGGAAAGTAATTCTTGCGTTGCTGCAAGACTCCCGAAAAAACTGTTGATTTGTATGGAGAAAGGAGCATACATGTATTTTGGCGACACTTTTCCGGCCACATGGCCGTTCTACTTTGCTCTGTGAACTGACCGGAAGGTATAGTTGGCCCAGGGAGTGAGCTGCACGGCCCAGGAGGTGTCGATGGCGGGCACGGACTCTGCGGCGAAGTCCCAGGAGTCGGGCGAGAAGCTGGTGTTGTACTGGATGGAGTAGCGCAGGATGGGCGCGCGGTTGTCGCCCATGGAGTGCCAGCGCAGAGTGGCGGTGCTCGCCGAGCAGTCGATGCTGTCCAGTGCTGGCGGGTTCGGCTTGTCTGCACCACACAATTATACTCTATTACTACATTTTCTAGCACTCGAAATAAAAACGTAGCAGTTCTATGACGTCACAGTTCAATAGAACAATTGGAGACGGAACGCGTTATTTTGTTAAAAAACGATGGCAAATAGAGATCTTAGTGAAATAGTATGCTGGCATGGCATCATCATGCCGTATTTTAGGTACATATTTCAAATTAAATATGTCAGATTTAATTTGCATTGTCTATTCTTTTGTAATTTTTTGGATTTTTATATTGGAAAAATGAATGTACACAATGATAGTGCACTCAAACGGTGAAGGAAAACATCGTAAGGAAACCGGCTCTATAAATCATTGACAATAGATGCAAAGGCTTGTTTATTACTCTTTTCATTTACGATGTTGTTCTTGAGACTGAATGAATTAAATCATTCTGATTATCAAAAATACTCAATTGTTGACCCAGAAGTTGCCTTATTTGAAATTATTTATTACAAGAAGAAAGAATATACATTTATTTGACTTAAAGGCGTACACGTGACAAATACATTAAAAAAACCTACACAGAAAGGACAGCTGAAGACAAACAGACAATGTAGGTACAACATTAACTGTGTACCTACCTAAGCCAATACTACCAACAGAACTGGGTCCCAGCCAGTCCCGTCCTGAGCTTTTTGCTGCCTGAAATGGCAGTAAGCTACCATGCCAATCAAAACTGCTTTTCAGTTAGTATTAAGAGACTATGCACTTCATACTTAAACATACCTTGTACAGTAAGCGTTGCCTGAGCTCTCGCCTCATCGATGTCCGTTTTCGCAATACAAGTATACTCTCCCGAGTCCAGCTCCGTGGTATCAGAGATGAGCAGCGAGTAGTCATTGGTCATCCGGAAGCGAGGCTGGTTGTCGAAGTCGAGCTGTTCGCCGTCACTGAGCCATATGATCTTCAGCTCGAGCGAGTCGTCCGCGTTGGCGTTGCAACGGAAAGTGGCGGACGAACCCGCTGCGACCTCGTAGTGTTCAGGCTTGTCGGTTATCACGGTGCGTTCTGGACAAACAAAGGTATAGATAAACCAGTCTAAAATTGCACGCCCCTCCACTACATTTTCTTGACGTTGACTCAAAGCAATGTAGTTAAAAATGATCTTTGTAACATAAGTGATAAAGAACAATTTACTTTGACTGACTGGAGTAGCGGGACGTGCATTTTAAGCTTGGACGATGTCTACTCGGTTGGAACCAAGCCGTAGTTTGTTGCCTGTTCTTCTAGGCTTGGTCGCGTGGAACCTAGACTCAACTATCTTTAAGACGTTTTAAAGTGATCCTTAAGTTACTACTGAATAAAGACATCTTTGACATCATAACATTACACATTTATTTATATAAACAAGTACCATTCCCACACGAAATTACTCAAAGATTCTTGCATTATCTGTAGATACAGCAATAATTTGCTTTGGATTCAGGTTGTAATAATCGCATTACCCAGTATAAATAAATTACACAGCAAACTTTGCCTTTAAATATTTGTGTAGTCGCAGATAAATATTAATAAATATTGTGGTTGAAAAGATGCAATTATCTCGATAAATGCTACTTATTAGTTTTAGTCAGATAGGTAGTCATTTATTCGTTCATTTTTTGCACAATGCAAGGAACAGTATCCCAAGTTCCAGTGCATTTACAACATTTCGTTACCAAATGTTGTTTTCGTTTCGCCTATTTGTCTCTCTCTTTTGCATGGAAAAATGATGAGATAACAACTCTAACTACGTAACGGATTTTTGCTGTCTCTTCTTTTCTCCATACAAAAGACAGAGACACGTAGGCGAAACGAAAACAACATTTGGTAACGAAATGTGGTAGCAAAACTCGGACTTTGGGTACAATTGTATCATATTTTTATGCAGCTATTGGTTTGTGTGGAGTCAAATTAGCCTTTCTTTAACATGCTGCCACAACAAATTATATATTTAGAGTGAGTACTTACTCTTGACAGACAAAGATCCGAAGGCTGATTTCTCTCCAAACTTGTTCTTCGCGTAGCACTCGTAGATGCCCACATCCGTGTACGAAACGTCGCGGATTACTAGATCTCCATCGGGTGTTATGTTATATCTGAAAAATGAAAAATTACTGTATAGTACAAAAAAATATGGAGCTTTATCAACCGACTTCAAATAAAAAAGGAGGAGATTCACAATTAGGTTGTATTTTTTTGTTTGTTATCGAATAACTTCGTCATAATATTATTAACCAGTTTGGATATAAAAATATCTGAAAGGTCTTCCTGGTCCCATACAAATATTGTAAAAAATCGGTTCAGCAGTTAGGCCATAAAGTCGGTTTCTCAAGATTTTAAACTTGACTTGCTCTTCAGGGCAAGTCCCACTTCAATTACAACGAAATGTTGTTTTCGTTTCGCCTATTTGTCTCTCTATTGTTTGTAGAAAAGATGAGACAAAAATACGTTTTGTAGAAACGATCGAAACGAGTTGTTATCTCATCAATTTTCCATAAAGAAGAGAGAGACACGTGCTCACACGAAAACAACATTTCGAAGACGTTTGGTAGCAAAACTCCGACTTTGGCTACTGATATTATTATTTGTAGTAATCGTTTTTTTTTTGGACAATGATGGCTACCAGTAATGTCAGCATTGCTACATTCTGCGCAATAACTTTATTTTATTCAAATTTATTATGTACATAGTACAGCAAATAATGAATATTAAACTTGGTTGGACAATGCCGAGAATACATAAGCGAGTTTGCATACTTGAAAAGATGCCATTTTCTCGATAAATGCCAGACCATCTAGTCATAGCCAATCATTTAACACTAACTGATTCGCACGACCTTTTAACAGATTTAACTTTATGGTTAATAATAAAACACCGACACAGTATGTTTCATAATGTCTACTAATAATATAAACCAACTGGGCGATGTGTGTAATTTTGTTGCAATCAAAAGTTTGATACTAACAAGGAACAGCGATCACAATATCTTGTTGCCATCATTTTTCGACCACTATCTATCTATTGCCATACTAGCTTTACGAAACGAGGTTCCTATTCGCTATCTCATGTTTATTACGTCAACATTCAGTCTTGTTGCAATCGTTCCTTGTCAAAGATACGTTTTGTTTCAATTAGTTTTTACAATCGAAGCTCCAAATAATGTCAAAAATGACAGATGCGACTAGGTTTGGATTGCAACAAAAGATATGCAATTACCACACTGAAAGTGTCCTTGTCAAAGATAAGTTTTGTTTCAATTAGTTTTTACAATCGAAGCTCCAAATAATGGCAAAACTGACAGATGCGACTAGGTTTTGATTGCAACAAAAGATACGTAATCACCACACTGAAAGTGTATATCTGTTAGTTTGTTAAATTAATTTAAGTCAGGTCATAATACAAAATAAGCTTTATCATATTGCTATGAAATTTAATATTGCGGTGTTTTTGTGAGTAATATTTAAGTAAGAAGAGGCGACGTCCTATTACTCCTCGTGCCTACCCAGTTTTCGTTATTAATAAAATGGGGGGAAGGAGTTCAAAGGACGACAAAAGGTCACTGAATATTGTAACGTCAAATTACGACGCCTTGTTATAGCCGCGCTGCGTTCTCGAGGGTGGAAAATTAACCAATTATTGCGTGATTTTTGGGGACGAACGCGTCTGTCAAACATTTTATGAATTTTTTTTGACGTGATAACGTCTTATAATTCTGTGGAGCCGGCTGCACGCACGAAAAAACATGACTCATGCGGCGTTACCTCGCTCTGAGGCGTTCCATTTAAGGCTTGAAGTGCAGGCGAGAGCGCGGAACGAGCGACAAAGAGGCACAATCAGCCTCCGCGTTCGGCAGCGTTTGACATCTGTCTCTCTCCTACTTGAGTGAGCGATGCGTCCGCGTGGATGTATGACATTGTCAGGTTGTCACGTTCAACTATCCACAGTAAACCGACTTTACAGACAACCGATTTTTATATACGAGAGTAGCAAGCAAGAAAATTAAGTAGTTTTATGAGCTCACATGCTTTAAGGCCTGGCGACTTCCGCACTCCGTCATAACTATTCGTCATTTACAAGTAGTGATATCAATACTATATTTAAATACATCGGCATACGCTCTTCTAACGAACCACATTCAACTTTTTGAACATTTTTGTTCTTCTTCTTATTTAAGAGCAACGCTCTTGTCGGCGTAATGTATGCATTTTTCTCCAGGTATTTCTTTTGAGGGCCACCTCCTTGACCTCCTTATACGACATGACGGCGATCTTTGCTTTTATTTGGCTCATGTAGCTTAATTATCCTTGGTCTTCCTCTTCCTCTCTTTCCTTCTACCTTTCCTTCGATAATTTAATTCTAAAATTTTTGTTCTATTTCTATAAAAGAATGTGTGTTCCTGTTATAAGGTGTAATGTGTTAGGAGTACTTACTTTCCTCCTGTGACGTCGACGTCGTTTTTCATCCACTTGACGATGGGTTTGGGTGCTCCGAAGACCCTGCACTTCAGCACAGCCTCAGAACTTTCAACCTTGGTCAGATTCTCGGGTCCTTCTTTGATTTCCGGCGGAATTGCTGAAATACATACCATACCATGAGATTGATTTGTTGAACGAAGTTGGAATCCTTACAATATTTTTGTCGAATAACAAAGTTATTCATGCAAATCTGTTGTTTTCGCCTACATTAAAATTAGATACAATATTAAATCGTTTCGCTAGGGTCATCGTTAGTCATGAGATGAAGATTATGCTAAAAAAGTCTAGTGAATTTATCTTGTAAACACCTAAAAACAAAGAAAAATGACGCTTACTGCAAGGACATAAGAGCTAACAGTGTATAGTCTGATGCGTATCCTTGTGTACCTTACCTACCACTATTTGACTTTATATAACAGAAGAATAATACAGAAGTTCCCAAACGATAAATACTACACTCAATATAAACACGATAAAACACAAAATCTGTTTGATGGATACTAGAATCTGCTCAAGATTCATATATCGTGGGAAGAGCACTAAAAATCTACTTTATCATCTAACATCTCCCGTAGGACGCCTCATAAAAGACGACAAAGAACGACTATTTTATTATCGTCATGTCAATTACGGTTCTAATCCCCTTGGCAGTAATACGCCATTCAATGTACTACTAAGGATAATAGCCCATATTCCCGACATCTTGTGTAAAGGGACATTCATTGCATAACTCCAGTCTGAACCTCTAACAGGCAAACTGCGCGTATGGGATGATATGAGGAAAGAATAGCGGTCCCTTTGGTAAGCCTGGGTACTTGTTAGTAGCCCTAGTTTATATCAGTGACGACCTTGAACTAGTTCGATACGATGGGTGTAAGAACATGTTTGGATTCTCAAAAGGTTCATGGCCACGGCGGGCGGCCTTAGAAAAATACTATATGAATGCACAACTGCATCATAATTATACCGTTGTTGGTAGCGATTTAGGATGTATTGCCATATTTGATTTTTATGACTAGCCTCATCAGCTCAGTTGGTAGCCTTCTGCGCAGGAGGACGTGGGTTCGATCCCCACCGAGAACAAATATATATGGGTGGTGAACGTAGATGTGTTTTCTGTCTGGGTTTTATATCTGGCTCCCAAAGTACAAGCTCTGCTTAGTTTTGGGACTAGATAGTGTTGTGTGGATTGTCCACAATATTTGTTTTAATATTGTGATGATCAATGTTGTTTTGAACAGTTTAAAGATAGCGTGGGTAAAATTAAGGTAAGGAATGACCTCATGGCAGAGAGCAATTCTACGAGTACATCGAGTTTGGTTGAATCCCATCTCTATGCAGTGCAGTCTGTATAAATTTACCGCATATTTTTACAAAAAATAGACTGGGATATAGACGAGTAAGAAAGAAAACTTCCTTTCTTATAAACCACAGCTGCACATCAATGCTTAAAAAGCGCGTAAATCACAATGAACACCGTCGACACAGGACATAATTGTCCATTTCGTAGATTCGTGTGTGGGCGTGCGAATGTGTGCTACCAGGATGTATCCAATCTCGGGACAGCGACTATTTCTCCTAATAATTGAGAGCCCTAGTAAGTCAGTTTAGTGGCTAACCTGGGTGAGGGAATGGAGAACGACCACGTCTGTTGATCTAATGATTGTTATTTTTGGAGTACCACCGCACTTATTTTAGCCGCGAAGCAAAATCATAAGTCTGAAGAAATCAATGCTTTGTGTTTCCACACAGGTAACCACTAAGCATGACAGCCATTTGAAAGTTTCATCTGCTTTCTGCTGGAGGGGGGCGTAGATTTGATCCCCACCCAGAAAAAATATTTATGTGGTGAACTCTGTTATTGTTCTCTGTCTAAGTGTCTAGGTATTATATTGTATTCTAAGTATGAATTTACAAAAAAAGAAAATAAATTTATTATTATGTCAGCTAACTGGTTCCCATCGTACAAGCTCTGCTTAGATTGGGGCTAGATAGTGTTGTGTTCATTGTCCACAATATATTTATTTCATAAAAATTACTAATGAGAAAAGTTAACTAAATAGTTTTACCCTCTGACCATAAACAGCAAAGTCAAGTGATTATTATGGAAATCACAGGAAACCCAGCTATTCATAAAAACTAAACCGCCGATACACATCTTTCGGGGGGTGGAATACAAATCTAATAAAGTAATACAATATCCGTCGCCGTCCCTCGTCCTCATTGTGTTTGTAAATATTTGTGGACATTTTCGACTGACTCACCACTCTGGGTTATCGAACTTTCCACGGGAAAAAGATATCCCTATACGTACCTGTCTAAATGTCTTCTGTGCCTGCCTATACATGAAACGAGGGTCGAAAAGTCTGTACATTTTGCAAGCGTGTTTAGGACGTGATACAAATGCCAATCACATAAACTTTTCTGTTTTCTTCTGTCGTTTTTCAAAATCAAATGGTTTTATTTAATAGTCACAAGAATCACATTGAAATTTTGCGAGTTTTTAATCGAATAGGAAGCGAAATCTAAATTCGATACCATTACCAATGGATATTATTAATGCGTGTGTGTTACATAACAATGTAATGCATGTATTGTGCATGTAATTTCAGTTTTTTAAGGTCTCCAAAATTCCTGAATTTTAGTCCCAAACGAAGTCGAGCGAGTTAGCCTGTCTGATATAAAGTTACACCCCTATTCGCGTGGTCGCACACCCCTTATCGGGGATTGTCGAATAGATAAACGTGCTTCAGTTCGAACGAAACATTAGGAGGCCGGCACGTTTGGATTTAGACAGTCTTCAGATGGATTACGGAAGGAGCCGAAACGGAAACGGAGGTTTAGATTGGACTGAATTCACTTGGATTAATCACTTATTTGAAGGAATGATTCGGCTGATTGTGATTTCAAGTGAAGATCTCCACTCTAAATATATATTTTTTTAATTTACGAATAGTTAGTTTACATAATTGGGATAAAGTGATGGATAGAGACAGTTGGAAGGATTTGGGGGAGACCTTTGCCCAGCAGTGGGACGATATAGGTTAGAAAAAAAAATACATAATTGCAATTTTACCGTTTTCGTAAACTGAATCCATAAGTGCAACATACGACAGGTTTATGAGGACCAGACACTCTGTGTACCTTTCATATGTTTTATTACAGAAGGAGAAACAGTTATTTCTTTGCATTATAAATGTTCCCCTCCGCTCGAATCCCACCTGGACACGCTATCCCATAAACAGTACACCCCCGGAGCTTACGTATCTCGGTGTAGGAAAAGTAATTACTGAGACAGCCACACCTCAGATATGAGGGGAGAGCTCAGGTAGATCGCTGACGTCACGCGATCGCTTTAGGATGTCAACTCACGGAGCTAAACTCTCGACGTGGCCGCTACATATTGTGTAGCAATTTCCGTTGTGGGGTTTTATCTTTCGAATTTAGCCTTTGTCATAAGTGTTCCTATAGCGCAGGCAAAACAATTGGTTAGATTTAGTAAACTGTTTTTGAAAATTTAATGATTTTACGAGGGTCAAATTTTTTGGAGTCCGAGTATAAAGGGTGCAAATCTTTAGCAATCACTTTGCAGAACTCAAAATACAACTATGTATCTTATTGCCGACCGCAAATCAATGATTTAACCCAGAACAGAGTAGGTATACTGATTTGCAGAAACTGCGAACACTTTGCGTTGACCGCATCAATCAACGAAGAACCACGTTACGCACATTGACAAAACGCGTGGGGGTGCGAATGCGTATCGGTAATCGCGCCGTATGTTTCCAACATTATAAAATCGTCTGTGCAGCTGCACTATAGTTTTATATCTGTCGTATTTGGAGATGCGCCTTACTTGGCACGGCGAGGTCGATTGCGATTGCGACATACCACGCACACTATAAGGTTAGCTTTTTGCTTTACTTACAAACTTCTAATAAAAATACCATTTTTTTTTTCATTGGACTCGAACCGAGTTAAGACTCGTTAATCGCTATTGTTCATTTTATTTGCTTTCCTTTACAGAGATTATTGAAAATGATCGTAAAGATTTTTGTAAAGGCAACGAATATTTTGTCTAAAAACAAAGTTTTTCTTTTGAATTATTGAGTACGCTCAGTAAACATACCAATGACTTCCTCATAAATAAAATGGTGTACGATCAAAGTTACCCCAGAAATTGAAGCTGCAAACAGTAACACAAGCGTAGGAAGGTCTGAGAAACTTCTGTATCTATGATGCTTTTGGGGCAAAACGGCTCATAAATATGTACGATGTAAGTCTTGCGGTGTCTGTATTGATCAGCCAATGTTGGTTAGTTTGAGAGAAGTAAGCGTATATACCACTTCTACCGAGCAAATCATATCATAAGTGGCATTGCACTGCGTCCGACTCTACAGCCCGTATTCAGAAACAGTGCTTGGGTCTGAGTCGAGCTTCAAGCATAGATTTTTGATATTTTCAAAGCACACCTAGGAACGCGATCAATGAAATGCTGTCAAATATCGCTGTCAAATTTAAGCTGTTAATTTCAGCGTTTCACTGATCGCGTTCGCCAGCGGCCTAGGTGTGCGAAGGCCTTCAATGGAGAACTGTCAAAAAATCTATGCTTGAGAGCGGTTGAGCCTCGACTCAGACTCGAGCAATGTTTCTGAATACGAGCCTACGTGTATGTTCTTAGACACACACCCTTAACCTTGAAAACGCATCACAGAATTGCGTGCTTCACGGTTTAGCGACAAAATTAATAGCCATTGGTCCTGCTTCCCCTAACGAAATCTTTGAGTTTCCTTCGAGTGCGAACGCTTATCGAAAGCGTTCGCACAGCGCCAATGCGCCCCGGTCCCGGCGACCTAGCGCCAGTCCGGGCTTATCTAGGTCATGGCTGTGCGTGATCCCGTGATGACACAATTTCAACCGGCTCCACAAATTAAGATTCTCAGTTAATTGCATGTTTATTCATATCTCGGGAAACTGGGTTATTTTTGACGTGACAACGATTTATAATTCGATGGAGCCAGCTGCACGCACGAAAAAACATGACGTCATGCGGCGTTACCTGGCTCTGAGGCGTTCCATTAGAGCTTGAAGTGCAAGCGAGAGCGCGGAACGAGTGACAAAGAGGCACAATCGGCCTCCGCGTTCGGCAGCGTTCGACATCTGTCTCTCTGTTTTTTGAGTGAGCGATGCGTCCGCGTGGACAGCTGTATGACGTTGTCACGTTCAACTATCGTCAGTACACCGACTTTACAGACCACCGATTTTTTTATACTATTGCTATATAAAAAGAAATACATTTTAAATAGTTTTCACTATGGATTTCCAATTGCACGCGAATAATTCCCGGTGTATTTTAGTAGCGACAATGATCCGTTGTTGACGGCATATGAAATTATGTTATGTGATGTATGACATCATCGGTCTCGAATACCATTCATTTTGAACGTATGCGCGCCTCACGACTAACATCTGAGTTTTGTCATGTGTTTGTTAATAAAATTATGTTTTTAAAATCTATTACTTGTTACGGTCTAATGATTCAATATCGTTTTAGCCAAGGTTTAATACTTGATGGATAAATGTTTTTCTACATGTAGGGAACTGCCCAAACTGCAATTTTACTAGTAGTGTCACGTGGTTCTGCTAAGCATTTGTTAATGACTTGGAAAAAAGGAGGGGGTTCTAAATTTTGCGCGTGTTTTAATTTTAATTACCTATGTAATGTGCCTTCTATTTTCTCTTGAATGGTTAGTTTATTTGATGAAGTTTTTCTTAGTGTGTAGAGTACAATCTCGAAGTTTTTTAGAGTGTTATTGTGTAAGGGGCTTAGAAACGTGTATTAAATATCTCTTAGAACCACTATCTAGCATAACATTTGACTCCTATTATATTTGTTTTTTTTTTTAAGTACATTTTATAAGTCGGCTGATCAAGTTTTAAAACTTTTATCATTTCTAAAACAAGAAAAATACCTAACCAGCATGCTTTTGTAATCGTGATAATAACCTTGACTGTTCTTAGACTCTTGCTTGTGCCTTGACGATATTATTAGTAATGGATCATATTTTTTATGTAACCACGTATTGATCTCTCGATGCTTTAAAAATATTTTGATAGATTCTGTGCATATTGTAAATCTATCAAAATATTTTTATCAAGATATTTTCTTATCGTGTCACTGGTACTTTTAAACCAGGCTCCCTTGGTGCACTCGACACCATGTTCATCTCAAATCGGTCATGGTAACAAATACTTGAGCTACTCTGATCGAGGGCCACTCAAGTTCGTTCGCACTATGACTGGGTCACAAACACAACTATTGGCTATAACTTTGTTAGCTCTACGTGCCCAGCAATAACACCTATTTTAACCAGCTACATTTTGGACCTTATTGTTATAGAAATAGGTGATGTTTTCATCTGTGAAAGCAGCCTCGTGTGTGCATTTCCCATTGTGGTAATAATGAACGAAGAGTGACAGTTATGTGTTTAGCGGGAGGAGCTTTGTCGTTTCCTAATAAAGAACTCTATTATAAGTGACATTGAGATGGATTTAATAGGATGAACTCGTGATGCGATACCAAGCTTATTAGTCTTATCAATAGAAGAGTAAAAATATGTCAATGAGTAGTAGGTAATGTCTTGTTTTCTTTGAATGCGTATATTACACTTACTGTCCTAAGCTTAATTTTTTTATTGATTTTTAGTGTTTACTACACTTAGGATATCACAAAGATTTGTAAGTATAATCTCCCAAAATGCGTTAGTGTCGAACAGTCTCTAAGAGTTATTCGTCGAGTGTGATTAGGATACGATGGCGCAGTGGTCAGCGCAACCTCGTACCAAGGGGAAGGTCGCGGGTTCAAATCCCGCTCGGCTCTTAAATTTTGAGACATTAGAAAAATCTTTGTCCTAAGCTTGTCATGCGATTCAGATTTGTTATACGTACATAACGTATTTACGACGTAACTCCTTAAAAAACTTGGGCTTTTATTAAACTTTCATCAAAGACCTTCCAATTTCGAGATGATATCGGTACCCTCTTAAATTACTTTCAGCCTCTCTCATTGCATAGATCAGCCCCAAAAGAGCCTTCATCTCATCTAGATTATAAACAGTGTTATGAACCACATGACTATGAATTCGAGAGGATAGAACCAACAATAGCTCGTTTCAAACACGAGGCCCGTGTGTTTACAAAAAAAACAATATCGCGTTCATTGGAACAAGTTTTTTCTAGCTTTGAGGTTGTAAACGGTAGCAAGAGCTCGCTTTGTCATGTCATTCTGTCAGACCTTTTACTGAGCAAAGGAGCCGTGGTGACTTCACCCATCCGTGAACACTCTTTCATAACATAGAATAGATGAATGAATAATGTAACGCGGTGTACTTATTAACCAACTCCAAATAAAAACAGGAAGAGGTTCTCAACTCGATTTTTTTTTGCATTTGTATCGTATAACTTCGGCAGTTATGAAGCGATTTGTTTTTTTTTTATCTAAAAGGTAAATTGGTAATTGGTCTCATAGAAATTTTATAAAAATCGGTTCAGCAGATTGGCAATGAAGTCGTTTTCTCAACTTCGCTTGTTTATATTCCGTGGTCATATACACTACTGTTTTAAATTCGATTGAACCAGAAAATTATATTTACGCGTATTTAAAGAATTTGAAAAGATGATTCTTATTAAATTATTTATTGCATACAAGTTACATTTATATTAGCTTTAACTTTAAGATTAGAGACTCTGAAAGGGCACAGCAATGTAATATATATGAATGAATACATAAGCTATGGTTGGTTTCTACCGAAAAGAGACCATTAGACAATTCTGCCAGAAGCTTAAGAAGTGATAAGGCTTCAATATGAAATGTTTGAAATAATGTAAACAGTAATACACGGGTACCTGATAAAGCTAGCATAAAAGTTCAATGTAGGTCAACCATCGGATATCAATGACATCATTTGTGGTCGAAAAGTGGAAAAATATCAGTTTTTTTATTTGCAATTAGCTGATGAAACAAGCATTTGACTCTCGATGTTATTGGTAACTAACGCCTATAACAAAGCATTGCCACGTAGGTCACGCACGTCAGGAACGTGTTCTGCCATGCACTGCCCTGCGTCCATCAACTTGAGGCAGATTTTCAGCCTCACGTATCAGTAACTTCACCGGCACCCACACCCTTCAAACCGAAACACAGTAATGCTGCTTCACGGCAGAAATAGGCATCAGACTGATGATGATAATAATGAACAATGTTTCGAAAAATAATGATATATTTAAGGCAATTTGAGTCTTCTAAAATATGGAGTAGAGGGGAAATGGATGTATGAACAGTGTTTAAATACATACATACATAATTTAAGGTGCGGCGGCCTTGGATTTTTATAATACGCGTTACGCAGTGCATACAAATTGACATCTAACAACCCTGTAATAAGGATTGCAATCGCATGGCAAAAATTTTGCCGTCCGTGCACGAAACTTAAAAAGTATTTTGGATTTTCTATTGATTTCTCAATAATATCTATCTCTTTGTTTACTGGCCTCTCAGCTCAGTTGGTAGTAGCTTTGCGTTCTGCCCCGTAGGTTCAATCCCCCCCCGAGAGCAAATATCTGTGTGGTTAACATAACACATATGTTTGTTAAATCTGGGTGTTTTAGTGTATCTGCCAAATTTGGGGTTAGATAGTAATTTACACTTACATTGCACATTGACGTAGACATCCTTGTAGACATATCCGATGGAACTGGTGGCGTTGCAGCCGTAGTTTCCGGTGTCTTTCTTCACCAGGTTCGTGATGATGATGGTGTTGGATGTCACCTGGATAGATTAAACTATCGTGAGTATAAAACACTAGACTTAGGCCCGTATTCTGAAACTGTGCTTGAGTGTGTCGAGCGTCAATCATAGATTTTTGTAATTTTTCAATGGAGAAGTGACAGAAAATCTATGATTCGTTTTCTGTCATTTCGGGGAGTCACATAGCTTTTTGATTTTAATTGTTTTTCTGGTGTTATTTTGAGTTCTGCTGTGTAATTTCGGTGGTATTTTAACCAACATTACTTGAGGTCTTAGCTCAAAGTGTTAGCAGTTGGAATTAAAGTGTAAGTATTCTGATTTGATCGAAAATGTTTCAGATGGTTTTGGGAAAAAACGGCCATCTTTTTTTCCAATGCCAAAGGTAGGGCCGACCTGTGACAGACGACTGACGACATGACGGAAAAGTATTTTATCTATGTAATATATTATCATCAGTCTCATTAAACTACTTGTTTGAGAGTACATTAGGCTCGACTCTAGAGTCAAGCATTGTTTCTGTATGCGGGCCTAAGAGACAAAGACCTGGAGGCGGACCACGCGTTCGTTGGCCTAACGACATTGTTGTAAGCGCTGGGAATGAGTGGATGAGACTCGCAAAGGATCGGAAAGAGTGGCGCAATAAAGAGGAGGCCTATACTTAGCACTGGGAGCAAACGGGCTGAGTTAATGTTGGTAAAAAAACACATATTATTTAATTCCACACCTGCTTTTTTGTCTGCTGTGCACTAACTGTACCATGGAAGACAAACATGGCAACAAATAGAGCTATTGAGGTGGCTACATATTGATCAAGGAGGGTTTAAAAGAGTCTTGACTCGATATGAAGAAGCTCACTAACGGTATTGAGCCCTTAAGTCTGAGGAGAGACTTCTCTTCATTGTGCGTGTTCTACCACCTGTATAATGGGGTATGCTCTAAAGATCACATCATGTCAACAGCTTCATTCTACCACCGCACTCCTCGCCATAGGCAGAGGGTTCCTCCTCACACCTTGGAGTCGGGGTGGTCGCGCACGGTTCGGTTTCAGAGGAATTTCCTCCCGCGATTACTCAGGCTGTGGAATGATCTCCCTGCTTTCCTTAAGGACTATAGCATGGGGTTCTTTGAAAAGGGCGTTTTAAAAGTTTTAAAGGATTGGCAACGCGCTTGTGATGCCTCTAGTATTGCAGGAGTCTATAAGCTACGGTAACCACATCCAATCAGGTGGGCCATATACTTGTTTGTCCACTTTCTTACATAAAAAAAGAAGAAGAAGATTGCTTTTCTTAATGGGTACATACCTGTCGTCTTGGGTTAGGTTCCGCCTGCTCGATGGGTTTCCCGTTATGTATCCACGTGATCTTGGGCTCGGGAGTGCCGCTGGCCTCGCACTTGATCTCCGCCGTCTCGCCTTCCGCCTTGTTCTGAATCTCGGGCTCCACCGTGAAGAACGGAGCGGCTGTGGAGGTGGCATATTATTAATTCACATGCTAAAATAGCAGGATGAGTTTCGCACAGGAATAAAACACTAGTCAATGGCATAATGACTTTTTCTGTTGAAAAATGTATGTACAGTAGGATACATTACCTAAAAACAAAGAAAAATGACGCTTACTGCAACGACATAAGAGCTAGCAGTGTATAGTCTGATGCGTATCCTTGTGTACACAATGCTAGTGCTCTTAATTCACATGCTAAAATAGCAGGATAAAACATTGTGAAAAATTATTGTTTCAGTCTGAGTTTCGCACAGGAATAAAACACTCGTCAATGGCATGATGAGTGTTTCTGCCGAAAAATGTATGTACACAATACTAATGCTCTCAAACGGTGAAGGAAAACATTGTGAGGAAACCAGCTCCACACGTGTGAGTGTGTGTGTCTTTCCTGTGGATTAGGCCGACTAAGCTCTCATCTAAAATCCTGTCCCAGGCACTATAGCGT
Organism: Thera obeliscata; assembly: GCA_947578465.1. NCBI lineage: Eukaryota > Metazoa > Arthropoda > Insecta > Lepidoptera > Geometridae > Thera > Thera obeliscata. Next base: position 1,558,523 of record OX387916.1, read on the forward strand.
CCCGCAAGTAGGGCTTGTGTAATCACCAGTTCATCAGCCTCTGCGCTATATAAGTCATCTACAATAGATGCAAAGGCCTGTTTACTTTTTTTTACAATGGCAAAACCATAAAGGGAGCCGTGGAAGGTTTTGAAGGATTTAAAATAGAATTATGGTAACAGAACAAAACACCGTGGTCCACAGTCCACACTAAACAAAGTCAAAAAGGGCGTTTTAAAAGTTTTAAAGGGTCGGCAACGCGCTTGTGATGCCTCTGTTATTGCAGGTGTCCATAGGCTACGGTAACCGCTTCCCATCAGGTGGGCCGTATGCTTGTTTGTCAACTTAATTGTATAAAAAAAAAAGTCAGATTAAGTATAGGACTTTTTTTGTCCCAAAACCGATAAAAGAATGAGTTTTTTCTACTTTTAAATTCCTGAACGATTCGTCATTCTATAGAAAGTTAAAAACATCGGTGTCATCGAAAACACGCATCAAGGAGAGCCTTCAGCCGAAGGGACGGACGGCGTGAGGGCGTGAGTTTACGACGCTATAAAGGGAGAAACAAAGATTGGAACCCGTGAACCGGAATACGGAGCTATTTGCGTGACCTGCCGACTTGCATTACGTCACAAAGCTCGCAAGTATACGAAAAGGAGCGTTATCATTGTTAACGCCACAAAATGCATAGCAGTTAGTCTTCCCCAGGACCAAAACTTTAAAATTAAAGATTCTATAGTAGGGGCTAATATGAGTGAGGTTGCCGTTTATTCATATAGAAGTACGGAGCCCACAAAAAAGTGTTTCATAACCGATCCAAAGGTACACGGTAATGTTAACATAAATATCGATTTCGTCATGATGTCATACTCGTACTCCCTGGAAGTATGCGACATGTTTTCAGAATCCATAAACTGAAACCATATGGCAAACGAGCACCTACCATTTTGTGTTCGCGTGGAATAATATTTGAACGAAGCGAAGTAGGAAAATTAATAAACGCGTGGGAATTAAGAACTTCCTCCTTTTTTTGGACCTTAGATTCAGATGTATTTATTCTGTTAAATCACCCAGAAGGATTACTTTAAAAGTAGGTAATCTGGGTGAATCTAGAACGAATTCAGGAACACTTATGCAACAAAAGCATATTTTTCCAATCACTGAATGCATAACATATTCGATATCCGTGTTTAAAAATAAGGTGAAGAGTTGTTTACGGCTAGCTATAAAAACTCTTGAATGAAACAAACGAATAGTTTCAAGTGTAATGTGAATTGATCGTAGACCAGTCAAATAAATAAAACTTTAATTTTATTAATAACATAATTTCCCTCCCGAATTAGAAAATTATGAATTGCTGCAAATATTTACGCAACCGACCAAGACACGGAACAAAATTACCTCGATTTTTGTTATGCTGCCCCCTACAAAACAAATTGAAAGGGGTTTAAAAGAGGATTATGCTTTGGAACAATATGCAGATAGAAATAATACAAGCGCATATAAGCTTGAACCTTCGCGCCCCCTGACTGAACACAAATCCTAAAAGCTTACAGGCTGAAATTCCCGATGAATCACCGCTGGCAGTGGTTCAAAATCTTTTGATGCCAACTTAATTGTATAAAAAAAAAAGTCAGATTAAGTATAGGACTTTTTTTGTCCCAAAACCGATAAAAGAATGAGTTTTTTCTACTTTTAAATTCCTGAACGATTCGTCATTCTATAGAAAGTTAAAAACATCGGTGTCATCGAAAACACGCATCAAGGAGAGCCTTCAGCCGAAGGGACGGACGGCGTGAGGGCGTGAGTTTACGACGCTATAAAGGGAGAAACAAAGATTGGAACCCGTGAACCGGAATACGGAGCTATTTGCGTGACCTGCCGACTTGCATTACGTCACAAAGCTCGCAAGTATACGAAAAGGAGCGTTATCATTGTTAACGCCACAAAATGCATAGCAGTTAGTCTTCCCCAGGACCAAAACTTTAAAATTAAAGATTCTATAGTAGGGGCTAATATGAGTGAGGTTGCCGTTTATTCATATAGAAGTACGGAGCCCACAAAAAAGTGTTTCATAACCGATCCAAAGGTACACGGTAATGTTAACATAAATATCGATTTCGTCATGATGTCATACTCGTACTCCCTGGAAGTATGCGACATGTTTTCAGAATCCATAAACTGAAACCATATGGCAAACGAGCACCTACCATTTTGTGTTCGCGTGGAATAATATTTGAACGAAGCGAAGTAGGAAAATTAATAAACGCGTGGGAATTAAGAACTTCCTCCTTTTTTTGGACCTTAGATTCAGATGTATTTATTCTGTTAAATCACCCAGAAGGATTACTTTAAAAGTAGGTAATCTGGGTGAATCTAGAACGAATTCAGGAACACTTATGCAACAAAAGCATATTTTTCCAATCACTGAATGCATAACATATTCGATATCCGTGTTTAAAAATAAGGTGAAGAGTTGTTTACGGCTAGCTATAAAAACTCTTGAATGAAACAAACGAATAGTTTCAAGTGTAATGTGAATTGATCGTAGACCAGTCAAATAAATAAAACTTTAATTTTATTAATAACATAATTTCCCTCCCGAATTAGAAAATTATGAATTGCTGCAAATATTTACGCAACCGACCAAGACACGGAACAAAATTACCTCGATTTTTGTTATGCTGCCCCCTACAAAACAAATTGAAAGGGGTTTAAAAGAGGATTATGCTTTGGAACAATATGCAGATAGAAATAATACAAGCGCATATAAGCTTGAACCTTCGCGCCCCCTGACTGAACACAAATCCTAAAAGCTTACAGGCTGAAATTCCCGATGAATCACCGCTGGCAGTGGTTCAAAATCTTTTGATGCCGCTGAAGATTGCAGATCCTATCACGTTTACATTATCTATTGAAGCGAAATTTGTTTATCCATTTTATCCGTTGACGCGGAATGAGATCTACATACGTTTAATAAGCCCATGACGCGTGTAAGATTTGTACTTCGTGGAATTTGCAACTGTTTATTGAATTCAAAAATAACATGAGATGCTTGTACTGTGACTGAAACACCCCATTACCTCATTACGCACGTTTAAAACTGCTTACATTTTACAAATTTAAAGCAGATTTTTAGTATCTCGAAATAGACTCGATTGAACTACGATTATTTGCCTTGGCCCTTGCGGATAAACAATTTATCTACACTCGAAATCGGTCTCAAAACATCTCTGATCAGAAGAAGCCAGTGAAGGTTTATTCAGTACCTTTTTCTCGGTCGTTTGGTCGATTTAATATTGAGTTGCGCTGGTATTATACTATCTCCAGTATCAATAGTACTGGTTATTCGTTGCGATGCTGCATGATTACTAACTTCTACAATTCTATAGCATTAAAATTTAATGCTATAGAATGATAATCATAGTAGACGCTGTATAACTAAAACGTTCAAATCCATATGAAGTTTCATATGGATTGGACCTAATGTCCTAATATCAAACAGACATTTAGATACTCGTGCAGGGACTAAAGGGTTGTGTAACGGCCAGTATAAAAACAGATCCATATAGAAGTAATTATTCAAATAAGTACCATGGGCGCAGTTTGATATCCTTATAGGCTGCGGAAGTGGTAACATTCGCTTTCTGGCTCATTAATCATCATTACAAGTAAGTTCCTGTTGGCTACGTGAAGTATCGACAGCCCTTTCGACTCTGAAGTCTTTGAATAGTATTCTTGAAAACAGTAGTGCAACTGCATACGCATACAAATTCAATCCTTATGCGCTTTTTGTTTTAATTTTTGACACGATCTTGCGCCGCATTACAATAACACATGAATGTTCTCTGTAATTCATGTGATATCGATCACTTCGTTACTTCATGCTAGGTCAGGAATCTGGGCACTATATTTTCTGTGATTATCTTTACGACAATTTGTGTTATTAATTCCGTCGTTATGACTTGCTAGGTCGAGAAGTTAGGCTACTGTATCTTTATTTACTGTGATTATTACAAAGGACCATCTACTGTTAGGTCCGCCTTGTCCATGCTATCGTGAATAATTCCGAGCTATCAGTCAGGAAGCGCGCCAAATACTTAGCGCCCGACCCTATAAGTATTGTAAATGGATTTCTATTTGGCACAAAGAGTCTTTGTCATATTTGGGACGACATAGGTATGCGAATATAATCGGTTCAATCATTTGAATATTTACGTCTGTCTGTTTTGTGAGTGGGAAAAGGTATGCTGAAAATAAAGAAATAAAAATTACTTATGTACAAAGCAAATACAATGTTCGTAATTTACGGAAACTTTCGGAACTGTGGTTTGACCGTCTTGTGTACAAGTCTCGTGAGACTTTAAATTAAATGAAAGAAAGTTATAATGTATTGTGGAACGCTATATAGAATTACTACACATAAAAAAAGCCAATTTCAGACTAAGCTCGAAACAATAGCAACAACTAGGTACAATCAGACAATAACTACCAAGTTTGGATAAAATGGGACTTGAAAACTGCATCGACCTTCGACTACCTCAATTGAAGGTAAGTGAGGATGGAGCACTTGAGTCTAGAATAGAATATGCAGGTGAAGACAGGACGGTAGTGAATGCCGGTCTATATCCCCATACCTTCCTATTACCTAATATCTGTGACGGCTAGTCTGTAGCGGACAATAGACGGAATGAAACGAGATAGAGTTCGATTTCCGATGGGGAAATGTTTGCACAAGCTTCGCTGCGCGGCATACGAAACAGCGACAACTTATACGTATATTACTATGTACTGAGTTACTCTGCAGTATAACTCAAAACGACAATAAAAGGTTCGTTTTTTTACGGCCTTATCATTTTATCAATTAAAGTTGAATAGATCACATAGGAGACATAGGAGCTGTCCGTCCCTAGAACTTAGTGTGATTGCTTAGTTTTTTAGAAGAAATCCGTCACGTGTGATAGAATGAAATCTCTAAAACTCGGCACGTTCGCGTAGGTGTAGATCAATAATAACAGGTTTGCTATTGGGTCAAATACAAACAGAGAAATAAGATCAACACAATTTATTCGTTAGCTAGAAATAAATTAATTTCTTTTGAATTATTTGATCTTTACGTCTTACAATCTCAACAAACAAATCTAAAGCCAGGACGAACATAGTCACTAGCCTTATTGATTTCTTTCTTTATCCCTTCGTTAATTTACGCTTGAATTCCACACCAATGCTCAATTTTTAATTTGTATACTCTTGACATTTCAAATTAAATGCTGCAATAAAATCTGGGCCGAGTATCACTGAGCCTTAGATAAAGATGATGTCAAGTTTGTAGCTACATTGTGCCTGAGCCGTTCACCTTCTTACTCGATCGTCATTCATTTGGATTTCTATATTTAGTCATGCGTTAACTTAGGAATATCGTAACTTAGAAATATCAAATACACCTATACTTACTAACCTGATTCAGCTATATGATACACATAGTATCTGTGACAGTTACCTTATTCGAGATTCATTCAATGCTGTTTTTGGAGATTGTGATTGAACTGTGATGTTATGTGTATCATCATCATCAGCCTGGAGAAGTCGACTGCTGGACATAATATGCCTCATTATACGCCAAGAAGAACGATTCTGAGCCCTTGACATCCACCGACTTCCCGCGATCTTAACAATGTCGTTGGTCCAACTGGTGGGTTTCGTCTTCCGATTCATGGCGTGTTGTATGTATGATATGTATCCGTATTTTAGCACAAGCTCTGTTCAAATTAAACATAGCTTGTGCTAAAATACGGATACATAGTGTTGCTAGATAGTGTTGTGTAGATTGTCATTCATTTATTATTTACAAAAAGAAAACTATGCGGTGTGAGATATCCACTGATATTCCAACAATACCAACTTCATACAATAAGGGTCACTAAGTCATAATAGATTTGGGCCAAACAACAACAACTGAAAACAAAAAAAACAAAACGGCCCAACAAAAACAATAAAAGAGAGAAATGGAAGTGTTTGGAGACGTTTTTTCCAGCAGGGTTAAAAAACTAACTGTAGCGTAGCTTTGAAAATCAAGAAGAACAGAAATATAACAGACTCACCTTCAATGTTGAGTGTGATGGAGTAAGACTTGGCAGTTCCCTCTCCATTGCTGACCTCACAAGTATAGGTGCCCTCATCCTCATACCTTGGGCTTTTGATAACAAGGGTCTTGCCGTAGTTGTCCTGGGTAATGCCTTGCGTGGATTGGATGGTTCGGCCGTTCTTCTTCCACACTATTTGCGGCAAGGGCCTGTGGGATGAAGGTACTTTTTAAAAGTGACAATGAAACGTCAAGTCAAAATGGTTGCATCCCTTTTTTTTGCTGGGCCTAAAGTAGAGACGGGAATATTTTTATCTGACAGATGGCGTTACTTAGCGACTGTGAAATAAGGCCTAAGTAGAATTTAAGGTGACTTTTTGAGAATGGCGTTCCATTACAATATTTCCGCCCGTTGTTTGTATAAAAAGCAAACGGATAACTCAATTATAGAACAGAAAAACGCCCGAGAATATCTAGTTCAACAATAATAACATCGGATTGATTCAGTTATTGGTAAAGGCAGTGTTCACTAGGGCATGCTCCCGGGAAGTATCAGTATCGAAAGTACCGGGAATTATCGCTGATTTTGAACTTTTCCAGTACCGGTTCTCCACGAAGGAATTCCCGATACTTTCGATACTTTCGATACTGATGACAATGATCAATTATTGGTGTTTTCTAGTACGATATAAATAAATGTCGATAAAAAACACTAGCTATGCGTTCAGTTTCACTTTTCTGTATACATTGCTAGATATTTTGACAAATTACAAACCTATAATTTACATCATTCAAATAATATCTCAACAATTTCGGACAAGTCAAAACGAAAATGACATGTTTATTTTACCTGAATTGAAGATTGTTTAATATTGTATTTTAGTTATGACAAAATCTGTTAGAAAAAGAACGAAAATAACATGGACGGCTTTCTTTACGAAAGATGGAAATGTAAAAGCATTCAACTTACGCCTTGCTGATATTTAGCTATATCTTTGCTGAGCTGATTTAGTTAGATAACGTACATAGGTTGTTACTGTTAGTTTTAACTGTTGATTTATTTGATGGATATTCGATTTAACTTTGATTTAACCTAGCTCTGATTGTTGCGTGCACGCACAGAGAGCTTTAGTGTTATAATAATGAAGATATACGCGAAATAAATGAGAATATCCTGAGTGACCGTCCTCCTGAGTGACCTATACGGATTTCGCCGAAATCGGTAAACAGGAGACCTTCTAGCGTATGTCACTCACTAATGGAGCGAAGCCATCAAGAGAAACGGAGAAGCTTTAGCAGTTTCTCTGGATATCTCGAAGGCTTTTGACCGGGTTTGGCATGACAGCCTATTAAGCAAGCTTCCTACGTATGGATTATCCACTGGCTTATGTGTTTGGGTATCAGACTTTCTGAGGGACCGATCAATTTGAGAAGTCGTTGACGGCTGCTCGTCTGATCAAATGGCAATTAATGCCGGAGTTCCTCAGGGGTCAGTTCTCTCTGCAACACTTTTCCTGCTGCACATCAACGATCTGCTTAGGCCCGGTATCATTGGGTATGCAGACGACAGCACCGTTGTAGTGAGATACATACCTGAAGCACGTTCCAGTGGATCTCAGATCCAATCTCATAGAGAGGCAATGATTGAACGCATGAACTTAACGCTGAAGGTAGTCGCAGAGTGGGGCGATGCCAATTTGGTGAAGTTCAACGCTTCAAAAACACAGGCGTGTCTATTTTCCGCTAAGAGGAGTAAATTTCACCTGACTCCTACTTTCCGAGATGTATCCCTTCCGATTTCAGACCAACTAGAGCTTCTACGCTAACCAGTAAATTGAATTTTGGCTCGTTCATAGAATCCAAAGCCAAGACAGCTGCGAAGAAGCTAGGCATTCTATCGAAGGTGAGACAGTACTTCACACCGGGACAGCTTCTTAACCTGTACCAAGCACAAGTCCGGTCGTGTATGGAGTACTGTTTTCATCTCTGGGATGGCTCTGCCAAATACCAGCTTGTGGCATTGGAAGCTTTTGAGAGACGAGCCAAAAGGCTCATTGGTAGCGACACTCTAGTCGAGTCCAAGCTCCTAAGTTTCGAATTTAGTTCCCCCATCCCCATTCTACCATCGGACCACTAGACGCACGGAAATGCGGCATCCATACCTGGTTGATGTTCCAACTGTCCGTACCAAGCGCTTTGCTTTAGCTTTTATGTTGCGGACAGCCAAGGAATGGAATTCCTTGCCGGCGTCTGTCTTTCCGAGTACCTACAAATTGGACGATTTCAAGACAAGAGTGATAGGTATCTTCTAGGTAAGCGTGCTACATCGTCGACCGCATCATCACTTAACAGCAGGTGAGATAGCGGTCAAACGCAAACCTATAAATTGTAAAAAAATAAAATATCGTGTATTTTGTGGTTGTGTGCGGGTTAATTTACGGTTCTGAATAAAAAAAAATATCTCAATAATACAAAGTGTTTTTTCAGTAGTTTTTCTTTCATTGTATATCTATACGGTCAGTTTTATAAAAAAAAATAAGTCAGTATCGAAAGTATCGAAATTCCCGGGAATTCCCGGTTCCGAGCCCAGTATCGGGCAAAAATCCCCGGTTCTGAGAATGGTTCCGATACTGCATGCCCTAGTGTTCACCAATACGATAACCAGCTGTTTAAGCTTTCCTAATCCTAGTGTTAATCGTACGCCTACGTAGATTGGGTTAAATTTCAGCAAGCCTGTGTAATTTGTAATTATAACTTCTTCATCATCATCATCGTTCGTATGATAAGACCCAAAAATAAAAGATTTGGCTTTCTCGCCTCAGTCGACTCCCTATCTTCATCATCAGAAATCCTTTACTGATTTTAAACGTGACCGTCCGTTTATTTGTTGGTGAACAAAGGCTAATTGTTGAAGGCAAGTTGCGCATTTGAGTTTTTATACAATGTCCATTAACTACGATGACAGTTCGTATAGGTACCATTTGACCAGAGAGTGTGTAATTTGAGATCAACTCTGCAGTAATTTCCCTTGTAATCGTTACCAAGAAAAGCTAGAATCTCGGTCATAGAACTTTCTCTGCCATCATAGTGCCATGCCACAGTGAAATTAAATACACACTAGTTCTGTCTAACGACGGTTACAGTTTCAGCCAGTTTTCCTAGTTTAAAAAACTAGGAAATCAAGGGAATGCCAACCGTACTCGTATAATCACAATGCAGTCGAGAGCCAATTTTTGGAATTTGGAAGAAGAAATGGCGCGTCAAATCGTACGTGTATCTATAAAACTGACCACTCTAGCAAGGTCAAAAAAAGCTTGAATAAATGGTACAGTATAATAATTATAAGTTTAAAAAACTTGAGAAACCGACTTCATTGCCATAAACGGCTAGCCCGATTTTAATGAAATTTGTTTGGGACAATCTGGACTTAAGAATACCCTTCCAAATAAAAAAATAATTTTCTAAATCGGTTCATAAATGACGGAGGCATGCAGTTACAAACATTAAAAAAAATATTTAAAAATATTAAAAAAAAAAAATTGCAACACCGATTTTAATAAAATTAAAATGGGACCAATCTGGAAGCAGTACCTTTCAGATAAAAAAATATTTTTTTAAATCGGCTCACAAATGACGAAGTTATGCGGTAGCAAACATTAAAAAAAAAACAACCGAATTGAGAACCTCCTGCTTTTTGATTGGAAGTGGGTTAAAAATAAGATGGGAATTATATAATAAACTTACGTTCCGCCGTAGATGCAGTAAAGTTCGACCCTCTTCCCCTTGAGAGCCTTCTCAACCTTTCTCGTAGTGTATTGTCGCTCAGGCTGGTGCCGGTTCAGAGACGGCGATATCCCGGTATGCGTCACTTGCAGGTAAATCTTATTTCCGAACTTGTATTCGTTTCTGAAGATCGAGTTCGCCGTGCAAATGTACGCGTAATCCACACTCGCGTCGTTGCGAGTCACGTTCGAGAACCAGAGGTTTCCTTCGGGGTCCAGTGTCATTCGGGAGTTATTGATCGTTTTCAGCTGACCCTGATCGCCTTGTAACATCCAGTACACTTTAGGCTTCGGGTGACCATCTGGGGGTTCACAGGTTAGCTTGAAAGGCTTTCCCTCATCGGTCTTGACGACTTGTTGTCCATCGGTTTCTTTGAACGAGTTGAGTTCAGCTCTTCGCACGAAGACGGAGTTGGAAGCGGCGATACCCCACTCGTTGACGGCAAAGCACTGGTACTGGCCGAGATCTTCGTCCCTAGGCTGGCTGATGACGAGGGTACCTCGGCCTGATTGCTGCGAGATACGATTGTCGTAACTCGTGTATTCGAAGGGCTTGCCGTTCTTTATCCATTTGTACCTGTGGACGAAATGGTTTTTAATAAAAGATTTTATGGATTGATGCGGCATTGTAGTTACATTTGCCTATCACTGAAAAATACTGGTTAAACCACAAAAGTACTGTGATCCATGTAATGAAAAAAGCTAAACCAGGACGATGTTATTTCAAAGTTCGTCAGACTTGTATATGGTAGGTAGAGGCTATCGATTATACCACCCGATGGGCTGTTAGCAAGTTTTCTCATTAAAGAATATTTCATGTTGGGTTCCGTTTACACGAGTTTTAAAAGCCCCAATGGCTTAATAAAGAGCTTCTCGTATTAATTATTGAAACTTTGATGAGAATACCGCATGTACTAGATTCAAGGTTCACATTAACTTTTCTAATTGATTACTTTGACCCAAAACTATGTAACAAAAATCTGCTTTTACGAAAACTGAGTCCTCTGGTAATAGGTGTTACTTAAAACTATAGGAAGCATGGTTTAATGAAAAGTATTGAACAAACTGTGTTTCACTTTTAAACTTGCACAGGCGAAAGGAAATAGCCAACGGATGTTTCGACCCAATAAATAACTTTAGAGAAACCGATCTCAAAAACATTTTGTCCGAAAATCTATTTGACGTCGTCAAAGTTTAATATCGCCGTAACATAAACGACAAACTAATATACAGTGGCTGTTAATGTGGCCCATCTTGTACAAGATAATTTTCGTGTGTGAATATTTTTTGGAGGTTACCAAAGCTAGGATAAAAGTGCTAACATCTTTTACGGCAAGAAAATATTCATGGCTTATATTAGGATGCCTAGGTTATTGCACCATTTCGTTCTAGCCTAAGAGCCTCAGTAGAAATCAACAGCATCACCTACTTTATGTGATACAGACTGTCGACGCCCGAAGATGCATAGCTTCCGAGTCGTGCCAAGTGGGACAGACGCTTGCCTGGCAATGTAGACAGTAAGTAATAGACGCACAATGCGTTACATAAGCTTTAATGGACGGTCGCTCCAATGCTCCAGATATCTGGATCTTGAACTTTGCCAGAATTTGAACCGGTTCACCTCGAGGACCGGTCAATGTCTTCGAAAGGGCATTTTTTGCGGCATGTAGGACATTCTAGCATCATTCTTTTACATTGCTTGCTAAGATTGGAAACTAATAAGTAGGTTTACCTTTACACGGTTAGGACTTTTAGACGAATATAATATGAAAGGTATGCTAAGATGGTTTGGACATTTAACAAAACAATTACATCAGGCGAGGGTAAATGGAACTGATGGAAGGGAAAGACCTAGGCGCATGTATTTCGATCAGATCGCAGACGTTTTAGAGAAAGGCCAGGTTAGGAGTACCCTAAACCGACGAGCATGTATGAAGAATGTTATGAGAGTGAATGAAGCAAAAGAGGTGTGTCAGGATCGTAGCAAGTGGAAATCCGTGATCTCTGCCTACCCCCATGGGAATAAGGCGTGATTTTATGTATGTATGTAATATGAAACTACCCCGGCATTCTACAAGTAACTTTATTTGTTTCTGAACCTCTATATCGCATCGTACGTGCCCTAATACTATTTGAAACTGCACACCTTTCACACACAACCACCAAATACAAAGAAAACTGGCGTCTTTATGTATGTACAGTGCAATGTACCATGGTTGGCTGCAGGAAAGCGCGATAGTGAGCCATTGCGCCGATATAGTGCAAATTATTGATTTTACTACGGGCTTAAGATTCCGCACGTAGTTTTTTATCAGTCCTAATGGTCGCGTGCCTTTAGACATTAAAATAAACCATAGGGTTTAATAAAACAATGTGTTGTTACTATAGAGTACCAGGTAAAATAATTATACTAAAGACTGACAGAATATAGGGAAAGGGTCTTACAAACTTCGGGTCGTATTCTATAGACCTGTCATCACAAAGATTAATAAAAAAAATCGTGGCACTCCGGGAATGCCGGGAAGTATGTCGATCTTTGCCGAAGAGGTGTCGGTTACGTGACAGCGTCGCGAGTACATTGGTTTTTTCCCCCTTCAAAAAATGAACGCCGAAAGAAGTTTTTACTTCAAAAATACGACAAATCCGAATCACTACCACTTGGAGTCTAACTCATGCTAACTTAGTTATAGCATAGAAACAAATTTCTCTGAGGCCTAAGAATCAAATAGATTCAAACAGATCTTCATTCAGAGTTCATCAGAGTCTTTGGATGAATTTATAAGTGTTATTGCGACGCGCGACGCTTAGAATAATTTGTTAAAATCATTATTATAACTTCTGTATTTGACGTGTATTTTTATGTTTTATTTTATTTAAAACCTGACTCATTTATTACTCAGTTTATTAATTACTCATGCCCGAAGATAATTAAAACATACGCATCATGTCTGCTCCCGCAGCAGCGATAAAACTGGTACTACCGTAACCGTAAATAGACCAAGGGATAGTCCCTTGGGTACGTTATGTTCTGGTCAAGAGATAGATCCCATACAAGTCTTGCAACCCAATATTAGGTCGCAATAAATATCTGTTTTCATCAACAGTACATTAGAATTTCTGAATTTATTCTCTGCTTCATTGAATTGGAAATGGGATCTACTACGACCTACTTTCTTTGTTATTACAAAAGGAAAATTCCCTCCAAATTGTATGGCTCTGGTAAAAGTATGGTATTCATAGTATGTATAGTGTTCTAGGACTAGTGTAGGCGATTGTAAGTCTGAATTTACGTGGGTGCAAAAAGTCCCTTAGAGTCATACCTAATATTGAGTATCAAGTATTTTCTAGGATGATTAATAACTGCGTTGAAATTATTGGTTGCTGTGTGTTATGTCGTTAACAGAAGCGCCAGAAAAATATTATATACTTTTTATTTATTAAGTCTTCGGATATTTTATTTTTCTGAAGATTCCGGTCAGTTTTGAGGAGTAGCATTCTTATTACAGTGAAATATTGTAATGAAACACAAGTTGCGGATCGAATCTGACTGTTTATTCTCAATAGACGGTAGTACGAGAATACACTATTTCGAAGTACCTACAAATACCCAACACCTCCTTACTAAATATAAAGCTAATTAAATTATACTTGTAAACTAACGAACTGTAGGTTTACTAAATACTACATACAGCGATGTAATGCGAATGCTAATTACATTTTACTTATTTTAGTGGTACTTAGGATGCCTGTTGTGACGAGGACGCAAGAAATGAGTTGGTTTAACAATAGGTGAGGAATGAGCCATTTCAAAGTGATCGTCCTGCTCAGCGGCGGCGGCGCCCGGGTCATCAGCGGCGCCGGCGCTAGAGAATGCGCTCGGCGACCCCGGTGCTAGCTCCGTGCACTCAGACACACAACTTGTCGTCACAACCGGCAACTCTTTACAATCATTGGAACTTACATTTGGTTGCTCAGTAACAATGTTAGCAGATTTATCATTAACAGTACAAGAAAGTGAGAACCTTTTTCTGTGACCTTTAGGTACTATTATTTGATCGATGTGTCGTTTCACAATATTTTTGGATAATGGCAGATTAACGGAAAATGACGACGGTCCCACTTGTTCCTTAACCTGTCCTTCCACCCATTTATTTTTATTTTTACTATATTCGCGCACGTAAACAGTATCACCTAAGTGAACGTCCCTAGGCGTGCCCCGGACGCGCTCCACCTGGGCCGCCTGGCGCGCGCGCACGCGCTCCGCCGCACACTGGTCCCGATTGAAGAAATGAGGGAAATAGGGGTCGAAGTCCGAATTTCGATCAGATTTTTTTAAATTAGGGTCTTTGAACAATTCTAAGCCACTTTTATGGAATACCATTTTATAAAATATCGCCTCATTTCTGAGAAAAAAAATGTTGTAATATTTTTTGTATGGAGAAAATTAGTTTTCTTGGACTATTTCGTGTTGAAGGCGAGGAGTTAAAACCAAACCTAATAGAGATTATAGAGAGCATAATAGTTGACATTACTGCCGAAGACACCTACTCGATTCGTCTGCCGCTTTAAAAACGGCAGGCGTTCAAAATCTGAATTAATTGTATGTTCTTGAATTTTTTTAATTAAGGTCTAGAACAATTCTAAACAACTTTTACGGTATACCATTTTATAATATTCCGGCCCATTTCCAAGAAAAAAAATATTGTAGTATTTTTTGTATGAAGAAAATTTGTTTATTTTTGATTATTTCTTATTGAAGGCGAAGAGTTAAAACCAAACCTAGTTAGTTAACCTATTTTAGTTGGTGCCAGGTTAGCTACTTCTTCATTAATGGCTGCTGTATGTTGCTAGATGTATAGCTTAGTCTCCTTGACGAATTCAAACATCACAGGTCTGCAGTAATTCGATGAAGATGGGCGTGGGTTTTGCCAGATCACTACATCATTACACATAAGGCGTAAAGGCACGAAACTTGTCATGAATACTGAAGAGTCTGTAAATGCTTCACTGGTTTTTTGTTTGTAATTACTGTGTGATGAAGAACCATCACAGCCTCACTTGCTCATTAATTTTGAAGATTTTGAATCGAAATTTTGATGGCCAATTACTTTTAATATTTTAGTCACTGTCAAATCTAGAATTCGTTTCAGAAATCGATATATCTTCAGGATAGCATGCCTTTTTAGCTTCAATTATTTTGTGATATGATGGCAAAACTTTTTTATTTTCTTCTGCCAATGATTTTTGTAGCGTCAAATATTGCCATTTTGAAAGATTAAGCGCAGTTACAAGTGCCAGTGATTCATCTTCCGGTAAATTTCTGTGTGGCTGTTTAGTAAACATATAATTATAAACATGTTGGGTCTTTCACTATCCTTGTATAGACAGTCAATGATTTTAGCTAAACGTGTGTTTTCTTCGTCGTTCAATTTATTGGCTAAAGCAAATAGCAATTCTTATTCTGAAAATGATCTTTGAGTGATGAAAGGCGCCTTCTTTTCTGTTTGTTTGATAAATCCTGAAATGGCTTTCTTGGTACCGAAGTATTTGTTGCAGCATCTGAATGTGACGTGGATTCAACGGTGTCCATAGAAATATTTAACACTTCGTGGGAGTTATCCATATTTTCTTGAGCAAATATTATTGTCAAACAATCTAAAGATTTAAAAGATGGCCACTTTGTATCTAAATGTAACCACTCCATGTTCTTGTTGAAAAAAAATTTTTGACACCTGTTGCCCTGCGACCATCTTTTGAGTAAATTTGAAACAAAGTTTTTCGTGAACTTTTTCAGGAGTTCGAGATCCTCCTCACAAACTTCCACATTTATACACTCCAACAACACATCGCATAGAACATTACTGGCTTTTAGATTACCACTGGATTTAAGTGCCACATATAAATCTAAATTTGTATGAAATTGAGACATTATTAGAATGAGATCAAGCGTATTGACACTAGGAAGAGTAAGAATCGAATGAGTAGAGTAGGAATAGAAACGTTACTATATTTAAACAATGCAGGTAACCTCAATTATTATATATTATTCAAGTGTGGAATGGACTGATAAGGATTCATAAGTACCTTGCACCATAAAAGGCGTACCCAATAATATTAGACAATACCTAGAATCACTAATAATTAAACTCAGGTTGTCTCAGTACTCAGTATTTGTCTCAGTACTTAGAGATTATGTGATAAATAGTTTTATGACTTTTATAACTAATACCAGTGAACCTATTGGTCATAAGATATCTTTAATTATACTATTGTTATTTGAAAAGAAGAATGCAGGTAGGTAAACTGTGTGACTACTATTTTGACGTCACTAATTTAAATGGAATTTAATCATTATTTTTATTTAAATTCTTTATAATTAGAGCCTCAAAAATTATCTAATACCAACCGCGTTATGCCCTCTATAACTTCACTAAGTTTAGCTTTAATACATAGCCGAAATAATAAAATAAACAAATCTTCTCTATGCAAAAAAAAAACAACATATTTCCATAATAATGGGCAAGAATTTTTATAAAATGGCATTACGTAAAAGTTGTTTAGAATTGTTTAAAGACCTTAATTTAAAACATCAAGAACATAAAATTAATTCTGATTTTGAACGCCTGCCGTTTTTAAACCAGCAGACGAATCGAGTAAGTGTCTTGGGCAGTAATGTCAACTATTATGCCCTCTATAATCCCTACTAGGTTTGGTTTTAACTCCTCGCCTTCAATAAGAAATAATCAAAAATAAACAAATTTTCTTCATACAAAAAATAGTACAATATTTTTTTTCTTGGAAATGGGCCGGAATATTATAAATTGGTATACTGTAAAAGTTGTTAAGAATTGTTCAAAGACCATAATTAAAAAAATTCAAGAACATACAATTAATTCAGATTTTAAACGCCTGCCGTTTTTAAAGCGGCAGACGAATCGAGTAAGTGTCGTCGGCAGTAATGTCAACTATTATGCCCTCTATAATCTCTATTAGGTTTGGTTTTAACTCCTCGCCTTCAATACGAAATAATCCAAGAAAACTAATTTTCTCCATACAAAAAATATTACAACATTTTTTTTCTCGGAAATGAGGCGATATTTTATAAAATGGCATTCCATAAAAGTGGCTTAGAATTGTTCAAATACCCTAATTTAAAAAAATCAGATCGATATTCGGACTTCGACCCCTATGTCCCTCATTTCTTCAATCGGGACCAGTGTGCGCCGCGCTCGGCCGCAGCGCGTCGAGCCGGCCGCGCAGCCTGCGCCCGAGCAACGCCACCGCAGGTGCTACATTAGTCGTGGCCTGCTCGCAATTCCTATATTGAAAAAGCATTTTACTGATAGCTTGACCCACGTCAACGCCTTCTGAATACGCTTTTTTAATGCAGTTTTTTACGGTTCGGACTGCATTTTCTGCCGCGCCGTTACCTTGAGGTCTGTACGGGCTGGTCGGCGTATAAACTATACTATTTTTAGCAAAATAATCCCTCAGCTCGTGAGATGAAAATGGCGGGCCGTTGTCCGTTACCATCTGTAATGGCAACCCGAACCGTGCAAACATCTCCCTGAATTTATCTATAACGAATCTGGCTGCCGTGCTACCCATTTGGAAAACCTCAATCCATTTACTGTGCGCATCGACAACTACGAGATAATGTTTTCCCTTATATTCAGCGAAATCAGCGTGCAAACGTTGCCAGGGACGCGATGGGAACTCCCAGGGCGTGAGCGGCGCGTGCGGCGGCGCGTCCCGCTGCTGCAGGCAGGCGGCGCACGCGCGGCACATGCCTTCGATATCCGCGTCCAAGCCCGGCCAGTACACATAGTTACGTGCGATGCTTTTCATTTTAACGACGCCTAGGTGCCCTTCGTGCAGCTCGCGTAAAATGTACTCTCTGTACTTAGGCGGTACAACGATACGATAATTAAATACGATGCATCCCTGTTCCACAAAAAGATTATCTTTCCTATTGAAATATGCCTTCTCTTGATCTACATCGGTATAGTCCGGCCATCCAAATAATATGTTTCTATAAATAACACGCAATATAGGATCGGTCTTTGTCGCCTCAGCAATATCTTTGTGACTGATAGGAAACTCGTTTTCAATGAACATCAAGTATGAAACGGCGGCGCCAATATCATTGCGCTCGCTCGCCTCCCGGGCTAACGGTAATCGCGATAAGCAATCAGCTGCTGCGTTTTGTGCCGAACTGACCCACTCCACGGAAAAATCGTAAGCCGCAAGCCGAGCCGCGTACCGCTGCAAACGGCTAGCTGCTGTCTGCGGGATACCAACCTTTTCTCCGAATATATAAGATAGTGGCTTGTGATCCGTGCGAATTATGAAACGCCTACCGAATAAATATTGATGATTTTTTACTACACCAAAAAAAATAGCTAAGGCCTCTTTGTCTAATTGGCTATAGGATTTCTCTGCGTCATTAAGAGTGCGCGAAGTGCAACAGATTGGCCTCTCCGTGCCATCGGGATACTTATGCGCCAGAATGGCGCCAAGACCGTACGCGCTGCTGTCCACACTGAGGACCAGCGGCAGCTCCGGCTCATAGTGCGCTAGACATTGCTCACTGCACATAATTTTTTTAATGCTATTAAAAGCTTGCTCACATTCCGGACCCCACTTCCAATTAACTTTACCTTTCAACAAACTGTAAAGAGGGCTTAATATTGTACTTAACATTGGAACAAATTTCCCATAATAATTTACGAGGCCTAAAAACGCTTTAAGCTGGTGTATGTCAGTAGGACAAGGAGCGTTTGCAATCGCATTTACCTTCTTTTTATCTGGATGCAGCCCATCCCTATCTATAACATGGCCTACGTAGCATACCGCCCTCTTGAAAAATTCACATTTTGCCAACTTAACTCTCAAGCCCGCGGCTTGCAATCGTTTTAAAACCTCACGGACATTTTTAATATTGTCTTCCCTAGAAACACCTCCAATACAAGCGTCATCAAAATACACGGCAGTCATGGGAACACCCCTTAAGACTTCCTCCATTAACTTTTGGAATTTTTCAGGAATACTACATATACCATATGGCGTCCTGACGTACTCAAAGGTACCTACATGCGTACTTATAGTTGTGCACGGCCTTGATTCCGGGGACAGAATGATCTGTTCATATGCGTGAGCCAAATCAATTTTTGAAAATACTTGGGCCCCCCGCAGTGATGCATAAAGCTCCTCAATCCGCGGCAGTGGATAGGGCTCGCGTCTTATTTTCGGATTTATTGTTACTTTATAATCGCCACAAATTCGAATACTTCCGCACTTTTTTACGACAGGCACAATAGGGGTGCCGTACTCAGAATGCTCAATCTTAACAATGGTGCCTTCATTTACTAAACGGTCTAACTCTTGTTCTACGGGTTTCCTCAAAGCTAAAGGTAAGTTACGCGCTTTATGAAAAACAGGTTCTTGGTCAACTAATTTTAACGAAAACATTTTTGTACATGTTCCTAAGCCTTCAGCGAACACATCAGCATACTCTTTTTGCAATTTCAAGATTAACCCATCGGTTTTACTACACGACATGTCACCACCAATATTATTCATTTGAATTTCAATATTTTTAAGCTTCAGATGACGCAGCCAAGAACGGCCAAGAAGGGGAGGTCCACCTCCAGGGATAACATACAATGGAAGGTCACGCGCCTCCTGCTTCTCCCCCGCCCCCGCGCTTTTATAGCAGACAGTCGTGTTTATAAAACCCATTGGTAATATTTTCCCACCAGTATATCCTTTAAACCTTAAATTACACTCGGACAACTTAAAGTTCTTAAAGTATTTCTGATAATCACGTTCATTTATAGCCGAAATTTTACTGCCCGTGTCCACTTCAAAGTTTATAGGAATGTCGTTGACAAGAAGCGAAACTACATACGGTTTGTCATCCTCTCCGTCCACCACGATATTGAAGAAATCGCTGTCCTCGCTCTCCGAATCCATATCAATGTAGAACTGATTACGCCGTTGTGATTTACTCGAACGATCCACTCCCTCACCACTTGAACGCGCACTTTTACACATGGCCTTGAGATGGCCCCTAACTCCGCACTCGTCACAATTATAACGCCTATAGCGGCACTTATCCGGGGAGTGCTGGCGGCCACATCGCCAACATTTGTGATCCGAGCCGCGCGCCTGGTGCGCCGCGGCCGCTGCGCCTGCTGCGCCGATCCGGTGCACGGGAGGGTCGGGCACGCCGACGGCGCTGACAGCGGCGGCAGCGCCTGATGCGCCCGCGCCCGCCGACCCGCTCGTCACTGCGTGCCTCTCCGCCGCCTCCAATGCCAGAGCCAGCTCCACCGCTCGCTTGTAATCCAACTCCTTCTCCGCGAAAAGTCGACTACGCATCTCGTCACCGGCGAGGCCCGATACAAACTGGTCCCTGAGATTCTCTTCCAGTTTCTCGCCAAAGTTACATGTACTTGCAAGATGCTTTAGACTTTGTAGGTATAGGCTGAGCTCCTCGCCGAACTTTTGGCGGCGTAAACGAAATATATGCCGTTCCGCTATATCTGATCGCCTGGGTTCTAAATGTTTCTCGACGATGGTGACCAATTCACTAAAGCTTTTTTCTTCAGGCTTATTCGGGGCACATAAATCACACATCAAATCGTAAGTTGGTTCACCAACTACCGTTATCAACGTGGCCACATGCAAAGTTGCTTTAATTTCGTTTAACGCGATGAACTGTTCCACTCGGTTTACGTATTTCGTCCATTTTCGCGAAGATAAATCAAAACAATCGATTTTACCATACGGCATCGCGATATAATTGGTAAAAATCTATTAAATCGTCGCCAGTGAAATATTGTAATGAAAC
Organism: Thera obeliscata; assembly: GCA_947578465.1. NCBI lineage: Eukaryota > Metazoa > Arthropoda > Insecta > Lepidoptera > Geometridae > Thera > Thera obeliscata. The sequence continues at coordinate 1,579,221 of OX387916.1, forward strand.
ACAAGTTGCGGATCGAATCTGACTGTTTATTCTCAATAGACGGTAGTACGAGAATACACTATTTCGAAGTACCTACAAATACCCAACAATTACAAGTAATAAGTAAGTACTATTCTTTGTTCAAACTTCTTCGATGGATAAGCAAAGTTCAGAGCCGAAGATCACGAGGAGACTGATAGGCCAATGAACTCATTAAATAGTTTCGGTTAGCAAAATTTTTTTGTGAGTGAACTTTGTGATAGCTTTTTCACAAAGGTTAATTTTCATAGATGATTATTTCGGTGTGATAAAAAATTAGTACTATGGTACATTATGGTAATATTAAACTGTCTATGTCCACTCAATGACATAATACGGCGCCCCTCGCGATGACTACATCCACGTCGTCGCAAGGTTGATTCATTGGATGAATAATTCATGTTATTTATTTGTTATTACTTTTAATAGATTTCTGAATGAGAATAGGGGATTATCTGCGGTCAGTAAAGAGGAAATCGTTTGTAAAGTGGAATTGATTGATTCATCCCTATTCCTACTACTATTCAAGGAATTTTACTTTATGCCTAACGAAGCTCCAGTGTGTATGTATTTTTTTGTTCACGGAAGAACAAATTCGTGTGCCCTCAATCCGTTCACAAGCTTGGTGCATCTTTATTTTCGGATTGACGAGTTCCGTAATTTTAAAACACTTAACACCTACAGAAGCTTTCAACTCCCAAGCTTAGTTTCACAAAGGATCTTAACAAAGTACGAAGCCACATAAACTTCATACTTTGTGGCACAAACACGGTATGGAAAGGGGAAGGAGTTATGAGAATTTAATTGGCTTATATATCTAGGTACCAGACTTACCAAACTTATGCCAGTGTATATTAATTTACATAGAATACGTTGGGCGGAAGCCAAGCGCGCTCGACAGGCTTTTAACATAAGTGACGAGTCCAATACTAATTCGAGTTTTTTTTGCAGCACATGGTAACGGGTTTAGCTAGCCACGTTCGCCAGACCTAGAGGCAATTTTGCCATTTAGCATTTACAAACCAACATATTTATACACGCATTATATTTATGTCTCTTTTAGCTTACCTTTTAGCATACTTAATTCACGAGAAGTCCATTCACTAACTGCCTAGCTTTATAGAGGACTGACATGTTGCTTTACCCTATTCACAGGGTCCATGTGATACTGACTTACACCTAAGAACTATGTATGTACCTAAACTAAACCATGTTTATGCAATAAATGTATTGAGTATTGAGTACATTTTGCAAAGGCACTTTGTTGTGAAGGGTGTAGGGAGGGTTGAATCAGAACCGACTTAAAAAAACCCAAGAGATTGTAAAGGGATGTAAAATTTTAATAGCTTAGGCTTCACGTGAACAAAATCGCGTGGGGTTCCACAAGTTTACTATAAAGTATGTTTGTAATAATTTATTAGTTGTTGTAATGCAAATATGTATTTTTTTATAGGTTGGGCATAGCTTGGACTTGTCTGCAAATATATACTCGTAGTACCTACATAGATATCGTTGGTCGTAGGTCTAACTTTACAGTTTTACTTAAGTACATTAATATAATTATGTAAGTAGTAGGTGGTAGTAGGTATACATAGGTCCTGAAATATAAACGTCTGATTGAAAGGAAAGTTGTTAGTATTGTAGTTCTAGGTTATTTTAGTACTAGCCACTTGCACCAGCATACTATAGCTATCTGTACAATCCGTTTCATTATTGTAATGGACAGGTCTATTAGTTTAAAAGCTTTCTTCCTAGTAATACTTCAAATGATATGCTTTCATGTTTGATTGGTTAGTATTGTAGCCGGCAATTAAGTAGTAACTTGATGCAACTAGTAACACGAATTTCTAAAAATGACGTGAATTTAGAGAAAACCGGTTTTTTGGGGTATCAACCACATAATTGCAGAGAGTTGTATCGTTCCTATCTGCAAATTGTCAGCTTATGAAGTATAAAAAATTGTTTTATGTCAGACCAAAGGCCTGCTTCCTTGCTGTACTAATGGTATACTTTGGGTTGGACGTTATTATGGTCATTGTAATACATTTATAGTATTACAATGTGATACTCTAATAACGGCGTGTTAAGTCATCCTCAAGCGCCCTAGTCATGATCGACCATGTGTGTCCTCTGAAGGGTGGAAGCATTTAGATTTGCTCCTATAATACTAGCATTCACCCTAAGGGAGACTATACATAACTTTGATTAACTTTAATCTTCTTCTTATTGTGTCACTGGTTCATTCGATTCATTGTGGGGAAAGGATTTTAAGTGCGCCTTAAAGAGGCTTCTTTCGTGCTTTTGGCACATGTTTTCGAACATTTTAGGTTCTACGACATGCCAGTTGCCTAGCGATGTTTTCCTTCACCGTTTGAGAGAACCGGCATAGCGTGGCTGCAACCAGACTGCACTGCAGTGAACTTACTTAGGTGTTGGTTCGCCTTCCGCCTCGCACTCGATGATGAAGGGTTTGTCGACCTCGCCGGCTTGAGCCACTTGGAACAGGATCTCCTCCTGAGTCGGCTGCTTCACCATCTTTGGCGGTGACGTCACTGTGGAGAAAAATCTGTTTAATAATCGTTCCTACAATAAAGTTCATACTCAGACTAAAGGTCCAGGGGCCTAATTCTCGGGCCGACCGAGATTTTCAATGTCCCATAAATACACATTGGCAATGCACAATGCACAACCCCGCACTTTTTCTACGTTTTCCGTATATCGTAGCTGTCGAGGCTTCTACGATGAGGTCGTTGATTAATTACTTAAGGAAATCTGCCATTCTCTCTTCGAAAAGAAGCAGTAAAATAAAATTGCAAAATGATCGAGATCGGCCCGAGAATTAGGCCCCAGGAAACATGAAAATTACTTCATTTGAACTTTTTATGATTAATTAAATTGTAGGATTAATAGTGGCTGGTTCTGGGCTGGATTATAGTTACATCATCAGCCTGAAGAAGTCCACAGCTGGACATAGGCCTCCTCTCCCCTATACATTCCAAGAAAGAATGATTCTGAGCCATCTCCATCCAATACTTCAGTGATCTTAACAATCTCGTCGGTCTATCAATTGGGTTCTACATTCTGTTTACCAGTTCATGGTCGCTATTCGAGAATCTTTATTCCCCAAGGGTTGTCAGTTCTTTGAGCTATGTAACCTGCCAATTGCAACTCTATCATTCTTGATTCTTCTACTTGATTAGAGCTTATATGAACTAAGAACACAAATGTCGTTTTGTACACGGGCGCGTGTTGTGCGTGCTAGCCCGCGGGTTACAGAGGCCCAAATTGGTGCATTGGGCACAGTGTCCATTTTATAGGCAGTATTATTTTATGTGTGCCGTAAAGTTGAGTGATAGAGTGAAAAACAGTGTAATAAGAGAGGAATGCGGTGTAAAAGAAGATGTAGTGATGAGAGTAGAGAAAGGTATGCTAAGATGGTTTGGACGTGTAGAGAGAATGGATGAAAGGAGATTAACAAAACAATTGCATCAGGAAAGTGTGAATGGAACTGCTGGAAGGGGAAGACCTAGGGGGCGCATGTATCTCGATCAGATCGCAGAGGTTTTAGAGAAAGGCCAGGTTAGGAGTAACCTAAACCGACGAGCATGTATGAAGAATGTTATGAGAGTGAATGAAGCAAAAGAGGTGTGTCAGTGTGAAATCCGTGATCTCTGCCTACCCCCATGGGAATAAGGCGTGATTTTATGCATGTATGTATTTTATTTTCTGTGATTGTATTATGACTTCAAATAAGCTGCCAATTTCATATTGATACAAAATTTACAGTTAAATAACTGGTAAATTTTATGAGGCTTGTTTTCTGTGACAAATGGAAAAGTTACTTAGGTACTACATGGAAGAGATAACTATGCTTATTGTACTTTCATGTTTTTTGCACAACTAAGTCTAATTCTAATTTGAGGTAGGGGCTTAACCTCCTAAGACCCCGGGTACATTATAATGTACATATTTAATTACTTTCATCAGTCCCATTAAAACATCTGTCTCTGTATTTAGTGAGACCCGCTGTACATTTTTCTGTACATAACATTCAAACCACTCGGGGGCTTTTTGATTTTTCGCGGGCTTGAGTTTCGACAGTTGACGTATGTGAGTGATGTTTTTTGTCTGTGGTTTTCAATATTACCAACCGTTTGACACCACCTGTCACGCACACGAGTAGACGTGGGAAAAGATGGCGCCGCCCGGCCGCGCTGGTTAGTTTTTATCGTAATTTATCAAAATTATCATGATAGATATTACATCAAACTAATATACGTTTCATTGAGCAATAATCAATTTATTCGATTTTTAAAATATCTACTCGAATTTCACTTTTCTAACCTACTTTATTTCGCATGGAATAATTATGTACATATTTCTGCACTTTGGGTCTGAAGATCATTTCTTCGTCCCACTATTTTAGTACATTTTTATGTACTTTGGGACTCAAAGTCACTTTTTTCCGTACAGTATTTGTACATATTTTTGCACTTTGGGTCTCTAGAGGGGCGCTTCCAGCTTGAACGCGTAGAGCCTCGATGGTTGGTAATCATTTCACTATTATCCACAGATCTCGCAGAAGAGCAAATCAGTCACATACTTGAGAATTCTGATTATGAAGGGGACGATTTTTATTTGTTAAGTTTACTGTTTTTTTTTTGCAAATAGAAGTGCAATTTTTAAGTTTTTTTGTATCAAACGCGCCAAATGACTGAATACGCAATTGTTAATTGAAACTAAGATGTAACTAATTTGCGTGTAACGTTTCTAATATACTATAATAACAATAAATAATGAATATAAGTTTAATTTAATTTCTATATTTCTTGTTTTATTTACTAAACTAAACAATCGAATATGTAAATGCTAAGACCCAATGTACATTTTTATGTACTAATCAAAAATACATTTTACAACTATAGGTGTATTCCAAACATTCAAAATTAACCTAAACAAAATAAATGTTCATCTCAAAAACTCAAAAAATACAAAAATACAGTATTTTTAACCTTGGGTCTGACAACGAATTTTTAATTTGTACATTTTTCTGTACAGAATGTACAAATGAGTACTTAAAAAATATAGTTCCGGGTCTTAGGAGGTTATGGTCTGAATTGACATCCAGCGATGGAAAACACCACATCATAGGAACAACTCTTCTTCTTCTTCCTGCCCTTATCCCACTTTATGCGGGGTCTGCACAACATGTTCTTCTCTTCCATTCTGCTCTAGCAGCCGTCATCTCTGTATTCACTTCCTTCTTATCCATGTCACCCTTCACACTGTCCATCCATCACTTCATAGGAACAACTATGTGTTTTTAATTTAATGTTATTCATTCACAGATGAGAACAAATTCATGTTTGCTAATTATCAAGGAGTAATAACATATGAAAAGTAGTTATGTTATGTTCTTACAGTATACAACTTTACTTTTGATTTTACTATAGCACTGCATAAGAATGTTTAGAAATATTAATTATATAAAATTGGTCAGAATAGGATGAGAGCATTCTACAGGTGACTAACATTAGTGTCGGTGTCATAGCTAAAAATGTCATTATCAAAATCTCAACTGCTCAGCAAGGACAAACCAATCACTTCATGACCTAGCCCATGCCATCAATTACAATGGAATCTAGGCTTAACTATTACTTATGAATAACAGTTCTAATGACAACAAAAAAAAAACTATGCCTACACAAAAAAACATCGTAAAAAAATTGGCAAATTTTATAATCCGCACTTGATGTGCGGGCTTCCGCAAGTAGGCCGCAGGCGGGCCCTTTTTGCGTGACCCTTGAGGCGTGTTGCTCGAACTTTTTTAGGTTCTACGACACGCCGGTTTCCTCACGATGTTTTCCTTCACCGTTTTGAGAGTACTGGCATAGTGCACATAAATTTTTCGAGAGAAAAACTCATTGGTACACGACTGGATTTGAACCCACGACCTTCGGATCGGAACAAATTATATGTTTTTGGGCAAAGGTAATTTTATATCCTGTTTTTATGAAATAGATTGTTAGCGTTACAAAGTGTGAAATTCAGTCTATCTAAAACTGTAGAATAACCAGACTTATAGTTCATAGTTTTATACTAATTAACAAACAACTGACATACAAAAACTGTTTACCAAAAAATTTATTATTACCTATTACTGAAGAACATACTGTGTAAGAGAAAAGGGTTGTAATGCTTTCCTGTAAGCTACTATAATCAATAGAGCAGAAATAAATGAAAAGTTGAATGAACTACATACTGATACGATAAACAATAAATAATTAGTGATACTTACATAGCGCCGCGGCCTGGCAAACCAGCGCAGCGAAACATAACACTCTACTCGTCCCCATGATAGCTCCTGGGAGAACTCGCATATCTAACAAGAAACCAAACAAACCACTTTAGATAATCAAACACATCTCTCCGGCACACATGTCCACGATGACCTAATCCGACTGTAGCTTGGACCACAATGACAACACCTACTAAAAATAGTAACAAAATCACAAAACTGCAGACTTTTAATGACACAAAAACGGATTTTTGTAATAATTAACTCATAGAAGACTCTTCGACTCTTCCAATAACACCGTAAAACACGAGAAAACCGCACAATATCACAAATTAGTAGTCATACACGGCAAATCGATAATTTACATTCCATAGCCGGAACTTGAAATTAAAGCGTCTCTATGAGGCGTGACCATTATTTAATGCAACTACGTATTACCTAAATGCTTGTTTTATAGTAATAACATCGCGAAATCGAACAGAAATAATAAATTTCTCGGACAAAAGGCGGGGCCTCTGAGATTCGCTGTCGTTCGTTCGGCAGTTGACGGTTCAATGACCACAGACTAGTAAGAGATTCAATGACTGACGCCATAGACAAGCAAGACAAATTAAATGTAGTCCATGGCCATTGGGCATGATATTATTGACTCGCTTACTCTCATTGATTACGTAATTGCTTGTCTCGTTCTTCATAGACAACATAAATCGTTGTTTATATTTCGTTCAAAATCACCCTTAACCCTTTCCCGCCGGGGTAGTGTTTTTTAACGAATTTCCGCTTTTTAACTTTATTAATATAATAAGGTAGGTAAAAGGAAACGCACAGATTTTTTTTAGATTTTTATTATACCTAGAAGTACTATTTCCGAGACCTAGACTTTAAAGTACCGTCAGGAACTTCGTGTTATCACAATGTTAGGAACTTTGATAGAAACAAAAACATTAATAAGATCCAATCATGACTTATTAATAATTAAATTAACAAGTTTTTAACTACAGATTTACCTCGTGGTATTCAGTAAAACAATTTTCCTTTTCATTTACACACAAAAACACGCTGCAATGCGACCATTTATTATGAGGTTTCGACTGAATTTTCTTCAAACTACAAACCTCACACCTTCCCCTGTTCTCTACGAACTTAGGCCAATGGATGCCTCTGTTACCTTAGCGTACGTCTTTTACAGTGAAATAGTCAGAATTGCGCCTTTCAGTAGGGCCGCCTTTCACAGTATTATCAATAGAAGTCTTCCTTTTCTGACTAGCATCTTTCATGTCATCAAGCCTTCAGTAACAGAGCATCAAAAATCTTTTACGGTAGTCTGTTCCATTATAAGTCCATGAATGACTATGAATATGATAAAATAATAGCAACTGTCTCTTGGCATTGTTTTACAAATAAGTGCATTGTTGAGATCAGGTGCATAAGTGTCCACCCCGGACGAGATTGTAACCCAGAAAAAAATCATACCTATAAATGTTGGGAATTCCTTCTTATTCAGGTTCAATACCTTGCCTTTCTAAGTAGCATAATGTTTACTTTGGTATACAATATTGTCAATAATTATCTCCAATCAATACTAAAAATATAGCAGTCGGTGTGGTACAGTGAGCAAAACAGTCTTCTACTACTTCAGTATCTGCAATGTATTTCGGTAAAATTGTATCTAGGTCCCTCTTTTTCCATTTACGGTTTGGTTCGGGTAATCGCTGGTTAGTTCGGTGCGAAGACGTATTTGCAGATGGCAGATCAGTCTGAACACTAGATCCAGGTATTGGAGATGTGGGTACTTGATTCATAGGGCACTCCATTACATCTTCATTTGAAGGCAACAAAGGCGGGATTTTGGCAATAACACTGTCTGGAGCTCTTTCGAAAACCTCATCGAAGCCTCTTGGTGAGGGTAGTTGAAGATTTTCCACTTCATCATCGGATACACCTGGATCATAATCTTCGTCGCAGTCCGGAAGCTCTTCTAGTAACAGGGCTTCAATCAGAGCACTATTGTTTGTAATGTTCATCTCAATGACTGAAACAGTAAGAAAATAGATGAGAACAATAATGAAAATTAAAATAAAACATTCATTTATGATAAAAAAATACACACTTTATCGAGTATGTGTATCATAAAAACATATAATTTTTGAGACTACAATCACCTGACGGTACTTCTTAGTCCACATCAGTTTTTATCAAATATTCAAATAAAATAAAGTACTAATACATTATACCAGCTTTTAGAAATGTAGTCAAAGATATAAGGAACGTAAATTGTAAAAAAAATAGCACTTACCTATGATATTCTTTATATAAAACATTTCCAATTACACTGCACAGCGAAGTGAAAAAATGTTTGACAGGTCGTACCTCGCTCTTCAAATTATTCGGCAAAATGATTTTGCCAAAATCACGCGGTAATTCAAATGACGCGTTGTGATTGGCTTACGGGAACGGTACTCTATAGGATCGTCAGTTGTAGTTATCGTAAAGTGTTTTCGTTTCTAAGTTATTAGACGAAAAATGTGGAAGTACTTCTAAGTACCATAAGGCGGGAAAGGGTTATTCTGTCATGGTATATTATATATTTTTTCAGAGAGAGATTTTTTTGAGTTCCAAAACGTTTGGCGTTCAAGGAGTTTGATAGCTATTACAACGGACAGAAATAAAGGTTGATTTATATCTACAGACATTGAGCGTGGCAGAGACGTGCCGTGACAGACACCGACAGACACTATTAGGTCGATTTATATCTACAGACATTGAGTGTGGCAGACACGTGCCGTGGCAGACAAAATGATATTCTTCCATACAGTAACTATTAACGTATTTATATTTATCGTAACACGGCCGTACAGACGCTTACAGACACGTGTCGTGCCCGGCCAGTATTCTCGGAAAGAATATTTTGTCTGCGCGGTTCATGTCTGTACGTGTCTGTGGCTCCTTGCCGGGCAGTGTGAATAGAGTATCGGAACTGCGTACACGTGCTTTCTTTTTTATTTTGCATTTTTGCAATGGATAACGATACGAACGGTATCCGGGGTGTCTGTCACGGCACGTGTCTGCCACACTCAATGTCTGTAGATATAAATAAATGGTGTCTGTCGGTGTCTGTCACGGCACGTGTCTGCCACACTCAATGTCTGTAGATATAAATCGACCTTTATATGTAACGTATAGAAACGTGCCGTGACAGACACCCCGGCTGCCGACAGACACCGTCATCGGCGTCCACTCTCACTGGCAGTTACTGCATAGCTTTAGAAGAAAAAGCATGTTATTGAAAATGTTCAAACACGCAGTTCCGATACTCTATTTACACTGCCCGGCAAGGAGCCACAGACACGTACAGACATGAACCGCGCAGACAAAATATTCTTTCCGAGAATACTGGCCGGGCACGACACGTGTCTGTAAGTGTCTGTACGGCCGTGTTACGATATATATAAATACGTTAATAGTTACTGTATGGAAGAATATCATTTTGTCTGCCACGGCACGTCTCTGCCACGCTCAATGTCTGTAGATATAAATCAACCTTATGCGTGGCAAAGAGTTTCCCAAGTCACTGGTTTTCTGTTTCTAAATACCGTAAATAGTAAATACCGGTTGTTTTCTGAACGCAATAGTAGGTACCTATTCGTATTCGATTCGACTCGAGTTGACTCGACCTTCCGCTAACCGCGCTGCTCAAACTTCCGGCCCGCGAAAACCCAAAAGACGCGCACAAAAAATACCAATTATTTTTTCATCCCACCAGCTCTGAAAGCGTGTTTTTGCTGTTTAATTTCTGACTGGAAAAGCCGTTTTTATCCGCTAGAGGATAAAGTAACTTTGAATTTAGAATATCGTTTTCAATAAGTTTGTGAATACACAACCTATTTACTTCTAACTCCATGGTGCCGAACTTATCATACAACCTTTTTTATTTTGTTATTAACTCGCACTCGTAACCTTCTTGGTGTATTTGTGAATTCAAAACACCATTAAACCTATTTACTTCTACCTGCATGGTGCCGAATTTATCATACAACCTTTTTAAATTTGTTAATAACTCATACTCGGAACCTTCTTGGTGTGTTACTTTTAGTCGCGCCATGTTCTTTTTTTGCATTAGTTAGTCATTTCCTCGCTGAGGTGGGATGAAAAGTTACGTGTTGCACTCGAGTGCAAAGATTTTTCACCTTGTGCTCTTTTGATTCCTTCGCCAACGCTTAGGATTCTAAATTTTAAACCACGAGCGTAGCGAGTGGTTAAACTTGAGAATCCTACGCTTGCTCAGTCATCAAAATTGAGCACGCGGTTAAAAAGCAGCTTTGCACTCTTGTATAACAAATAACTATTATCAACCTATACTGTCCCACTACTAGGCAAAGGTCTCCCCACTTTTTTCCAAAATAATAACTAAAGCAATTTTATTTGTATTTTTTTCATCCCCCCATCTCGGAAAGTGTATTTAAGTTCTTCGATATCTGAGTGCAAAAGCCGTTTTTATCCGCTAACTAAAGGTTATAGTAAAATTTAATTTAGAACTATGCACTAAGTACTAAAGCCCGTATTCCGAAACAGTGCTTGAGTCTGAGTCGAGCCTCAAGCACAGATTTTTGACACTTTTCAATGGAGAGCTGTCACAAAATCTATGCTTGAGGCTCAACTAAACATTTTCTATTCTATTCTATTCTATTCTATTCTAACTCAGACTCAAGCACTGTTTCGGAATCCGGGCCTTAGATTATGAATTCAAAACATCACTACCTCTTTGGTGTCGAATTTATCATACAACCTTTTTAGGGTTCCGTAGCCAAATGGCAAAAACGGAACCCTTATAGATTCGTCATGTCTGTCTGTCTGTCTGTCTGTCCGGCCGTGTCACAGCCATTTTTCTCCGAAACCATAAAAGCTAGACTGATGAAACTTGGTGAGTAGATGTATTCTGTGAACCGCATTAAGGTTTTTACACAAAAATAGAAAAAAATCTATGAATTTTGGGGGTCCCCATACTTGAAACTGAAACTCAAAAAATTTTTTTTCATCAAACCCATATGTGTGGTGTATTTATGGATAGGTCTTTAAAAATTATGTTGAGGTTTCTAATATAGTTTTTTTCTAAAACTATAAATTTGGGGTCCCCATACTTGAAACTGAAACTCAAAATTTTTTTTTTCATCAAACCCATACGTGTGGGGTATCTATGGATAGGTCTTCAAAAATGATGTTGAGGTTTCTAATATCGTTTTTTTCTAAACTGAATAGTTTGCGCGAGAGACACTTCCAAAGTAGAAAAAAGTTGGTTCCCCCCCCTCTAACTTCTAAAATAAGAGAAAAATAAATCCAAAAAAAATATATGTTGTACATTACTATGTAAACTTCCAACGATATTTAGTTTAAACGAGATCTAGTCAGTAGTTTTTTTTTTATACGTCATAAATCGTAAACCACAATTTACCTTTCGACGAACTACAAAAACCTTTATATTATGTTAACTAACCATCAGGTGAGCCGTAAGCTCAATTGTCTATTTTTTACATAAAAATAAACTTTTTCAAAAATTGACAAGGAACGCTTTTAGGTTCTATAGCTTGGTCACTTGCTTAAACCTATCGTTCTGGGTCCATTATAGCTATGGCCATATTCAGCCCATTTAGAAGTGTGAGAAGTACTACTAATATTTATTTATTTTTCCTGCAAAAGATATAATAATAAATAAATAGTTTGCGCGAGAGACACTTCCAAAGTGGAAAAAAGTTGGTCTCCCCCCCTCTTCTAAAATAAGAGAATGATAAAACTATAAAAAATATATGTTGTACATTACTATGCAAACTTTCAATGATATTTGGTTTGAACGAGATCTAGTCAGTAGTTTTTTTTTATACGTCTTATATCGTAAACCGCAATTTACCTTTCGACGAACTACAAGAACCTTTATATTATGATACTTGATGCTACGGAACCCTTCATGGGCGTGTCTGACTCGCACTTGGCTACTTTTTTAATTTGTTAAAAAAACTCAGAATCGGAACCTTCTTGGTGTATTACTTTTTTCACTTTTTTTTCAGTAAATACTTGTATATTAGAAGTTTCTTTGCGTAATTAAAACTATTTTTTCAGTTCCATGCAGTCTCTATAACGCAGCGGTAAATACTCATTGCAGTCTCTGGTTTGCCACTAGCGTTCTATACTCATTGGCCACTACCGGAATAGAATCCAGTAGGTAGGTACATAGGCGTACGAATAGATAAAATACATTGGCTGAGTCTATTAATACAGGTACTGTACGAACAATTTATAATTATTAATACGGTTACCGTACGAACAATTTATAATTATTAATACGGGTACTGCAGGGGGAGGGGGGGGGGCACCATTCTTCACCATTCTAGGTAAAAAAAATAAATAAAAAAAAACCTAACAACCTACTGTTACTTTTGTGACTTAAGTCGGAGTGCCCCGAGTTTGAATCTGGATTTTTAAAACACTTAACAGTCGCTTAAAAGGCGTAGTAAAGTTAAAATTTGGGTTGGCTTTAGTATTGTTAGGGAGGAGGAGGGACGGGGGAGGGGTCCTCTCTGCACTGACATGCACCATTCTTGAAATTAAGTAGGTATAAAAAAAAAAAAAACCTAACAACCTACTGTTACTTTTGTGACTTAAGTCGGGGTGCCCCGAGTTGGCCCCGAGTTTGAATAATATCCGTACGAATAAATATAATTTATTCATCCAGCACCCGTACAAATAGTCACTTCCAATATTTTTGTCATTGCCGTGCCATTACCATGACAAAATTTATATTTGTTTAGATTTGTTCTGTTTTAATTTTACTTACCTACCGATGTTTTTTATTTTCTTTGGTAAATTAGAAACATTTTACCAGGCCTAAGTAAATTAAAATACATTCATAATCTTATAGCACAATGGGTAAGTTCTGTTGGGTACTCTGATGGTTAAGTTTTTTGTTTTTTTTTTTGCAATAAATTATGTAGGTACATACTTAGATAATCTAAAGGTACATAGACCTTTATTGTAAAATGTTAGCTATATAAACTTTCCTGCCGAGCACAATATAACATAGTAGGTGAGGTACCTAACCTAATTATGAGTACCTATTATCGCGGGAATCAAACACGCTCAACTCATGTCAGGGAGCTCAGACATCCTATCATATCCTGTCTACATGTAGCTGATTTTATTATAAGTCTGAGAAGTACATTTGTGGCTCAAATATGCTCTAACCCCAGACTGAATTGGGATACAACCTGTAATAGCTTAAGTATCTGTTTCGGTAGGTACTTATGCGTTTTGATGAAATGATAAACCCAAAAAAAAGAAAACTCCTTTCAATATTGATTGGCAATCATTACCACCACGCCAGAGAAGCAGCTTGTAGTGCATCAATTCCACAATATTAACTTCGTTGCAGATGATAAGAGATTGAGTATTCGTCATAGCTCCCATTGCCAAGAATTAAACAAGTCATCGACGAGTACGTACTGTAAATCGGATTTGAATTTTGCGTTTTCCATCAAACACAGTGAATGTACAAGAACTCTGGGAAGTGACGGTAGCCAAGGAGAATATTACAAGAGGTACGAACACGATGAAGTTCCAGTCAAAGAATCGAGCACTGACCATTCCAATTCAAATATTAGTAACAAAAAATCTTTGACGAATTCCGAATTAGAGAAAATAGAAACAAGGATTTACAAAAACGTTTCCCAAGAGCTGCAGACCGATGATGGTTCTCTAAGCAGCCTCGAATCTAATATTAAATTCTTCAAAACCACAGTGGAAAAGATCTTTGATAACTTCTATAGCAGCATGCGAGATTTCGAACAATACAAAATCAGATTCCAAGCGATCCTGGATAGAAGCAAGGACGGCTCAATAGACGACATGGAAGACTTCATCAAAGATATGTTCGATCACATCATGTCTTCGGAAAACTCTGCTTCTAACGTTCGTCGTCAAATGTCACAAAAGTCGGGAGTGACCACCACGCTTGAAGCGATGGAGAAAGATACCGGGAGCAGTATTACCAACACCACTTACACGGAACCTAATCCTTCTACCGGAGTTTTGGAAGCCTACAAAAACGATAATTACCTCACCGATTCAACGGACGAAAATGCGCCGACAGGAAAAGGCTTGAAGGTGGAAGAGATTCTCAACATTTTCCTTCTCGGCGGCGACCCTTGCGTCCAAATCAAAATGAACGAGCGGAACCTTCTATCGGAGATAAACATCCGGAAGCCTAGCGAGGTGACAGCTGGTGCTATAGCATCGGCCGACGACATCAAGACGCTGGCTGCCAAGAGGTTGGAAGTCGAGCGATATATTAAACAAGACCACAACATTCCCGAACGTAATATCCCAGTAAAAATTTCCTACGCAAAGAAAAATATCTATTTGAACGAAGACTTCGTCCGCAACGAGAACAGCGAACATTCAAAGTCTCTTATTTCTAAAATCTGCAATATTCTATGCAAGAAATTCCGTAAAAGCTCATTCGGTTGATAAATTGGAATAAAACTTAAGTTAAATTGAACAATGTTTATTGTGGACTAGACATTGAATAGAATATAAGTTAGATTTACAAAACCTCCTAACATGATCATTGGAATCGGCTACCGATTATCGTCAATATGACTAAGTACAATATCTTGATAGCTTCCGAATAAATACGCACCGATATCGGAGCATCTGCTGCTGTGTGACCAACATTCATACATTTTGTAACATCACGTATTATGTAGTCAATGCTAATAGACGTAGGTATAGGTACTATACTTCCATGAGAATATCTCACGCGCGAACCTAGCTTAGAAGATTCAATAAGAGAGCGTCACAGCAAACAGACCGTCAAACTTAAAACTAAACCAAACCTTGGTCAAGTGTTAAAAAGTAAGAGATCACAACTCGGCATTCTCCTCAAAATGAACAGTATACCATCGCAGCATGTCGATGTGCTTGCTCAGCTGGAGAGCAAACTCCTTCTTCATGTGCAAAAATTCCCTGATTACCGATAAGTCTAGCATCACAAACGCTTGTCCGTCGATTTCCTCCTGCTTCATTCGGTCCGCGATGAGTTTACAATCTTCCGTGTTGCTGAGATACGCGTACACGTCGTCCACCGACCAATCTAAGGGGTTCTGCGACAGCTTGAGTTTCCCTCCCATCCAGGACATGCCCATTTTCTCGAACATCTTATTGTCGGACGGCAGAGGGTCGTAGGAGGAGAACTTTAGCTTCTTCAGCTCCGGTTCCTCGGTGTCGGAAACGTCGGAAATGTTCTTGGCGTCGCGGGAGTTGGAGCTGTTCGTTTCGTTCTCCGTATCGCTGTAGGGCGTGGGTTTCTTGGGCGCGCAAGAGTTGCTGTACATCGTTTCAACATCTTTTTTATCCCAGTGGGCTTCTTTCATCTGGATCGCGAAGCTGGGTAGTTTAGCGGCGCGGGGTTTTGTTTCTAGCTTTGGCTGGTTTTTGGTATCTCGTTTGGTGCGTTGGTTGGTGTCCGGGGAGTTGGGCCTGGTTCCGGGTTCGGAGGCGGGCGGCGATCCCGCGCTGTGTTCGCTCTCGGCGGAGTCTCGGTCCTTGTTGGTGTCGGCATCATGCTGGACGGGTAGCGGCCCGCGCTCCCCTCCCTTAGCGGCGCCTTTTCTCTTCTTCCTGCGCCCGTTCAGGCTGCCTTTAGGTCTGCCGCGACGCTCGGTGCCATTATCTGAGAAAAGTATTACCTTTACATAATGTAAATGAAATTTAAATTGTTTTTTAAATTCAAATAATGTCTTTTTCAGTAAAATGTTCTATCTAGCATATTCAAATACTTTCCCTTCATGTGGCATATCCGTGGGACGCCCTGTATACTCATTGGTGTAGTATAAAGTGGTAGGTACATACGGAATGTGGACTTGTCTCTGAGCTGGCAGTTGTCGGGACAGGCGCGCGCGTACTCCGTGGGGCCGAACAGGCTGGGACAGGCCTGAAGCTTGGCGCAGGCGGCGCGGCAGTACGCGCCCACGCCCACGCCGCTTCGCACTATCGGCACGTATGCGTGGTATGTACTGCTCTTTAACCTGAAACCAATACCGACGGCTTACAACTAATGTTACGAGCATCAACATAATATAACTCCACCGAGCTAACTTTGCACCTCGTTGGAATGCAGCGCCCCACCCGCTTCCCCACTCACCTACCCGTGAACGTCTTGCCGCGTCAGTACGGTTAGCATGTTTGTCACCGACACGCGTTATAAGGGTTTTCGTCTCACTATCCGTTGAATTTTAAGTATGGTTTTTATTGAAGTTAGAACTGGATTTGAACTTACGGACATAAGATTAAGAAGGCGGGGCCGTTACCACTAGACCACCAGTGCTGTCTAATAGACTACAAGATTGATACTACGTGGATAAGGGCTCGATTCATCACTACGCAATCTTAAGCCACCATCTCCATTCCACTACAGGATTAGTAGCACAGCTCAGTATTACTATCCTTATTATTCATACCTAGTTACCATACTCTCAAACGAAGCGTTTCGTTAAAATGAGTTATAATAACATGAAACAGAATAGTAACTCACTTGGCCCTCAGCATTTCCAGTCTCATTCCCTCCTCGGGCGGTCCCTCCACCTCCCAATCCTTGAGCAGCTTGGCCGGCTTGTACGACGCCGATATTATCTTATTGAGCACTTCCTTCAGCACCAGCGACAGCGGCCCGGGGCCCACGTGCTTCGGCAACTGCGACAACTTGTTCCTAGATATGGACGGCCCGGCGTAGCACTTGTAGTTGAAGTATATCCGCTCGCACCATTCGTCGGACGACTTCATATCCTCCTTCACGATCCTAGTATCTTCCTTCGGTTTCTCGGGCTCTTTTTTAACTGCGGTCGGATCGGGAATGTGCAGCGCGTAGTTATTGGTATCGCACCAGCCGGCGGGGTACAGGAGATCGCTGTCCTGGGAGCACCAAAACTTTTCGCCGATCGGCAGCAGCTCGATGCAGAGCATGTGTTCCGTGATCGCATCTATCGACGCCACGTGGATTTCCTCGTGGTTGTGCGGGTTGACAGCTTCGAGTTTCATGTCGACTTCTATTTGGGTCAGAGGAACTTTGTTCCCGAAGCAGTAGTCGGGCGCCGGCTGAGCTTTCTTAGCGGAGAGGTATTCGTCCCAGTCGAAGGGGCCCTCCCAAGTCTTGGGGGGTTTGAAGGTGAAGTTGTTCCGGCTCGCCCACCCGATGGGGTAGATGTACGGATGCATGGAGTCGCACAGCCAGGCCGTGTTGGTGAGCTCGTAGTCAGCCTCGTGGTCGTCGATGGTCACCAGGAAGTGGAAGTTGTTGAACACCTTGGCGACCGTGGCCGGCCGAATCGTCTTCATGTCCTGAGGATTTAGCGCTTCGAGCTTCATGCCTGTTGAGAAGTTGTGAGCTTCCAGGTTTTGATTTGGCTGAAAGACAAAAAAATACATTATATTGAAAATGTATAGAATGGACATGGTTTACATCACAAATATTTATCTATGTCCTATATCTTGGAGGAATAATAATCGAGATTGTTAGGTTTGACTGGCCAGAGACGGACGGTAATGGAAACCATTAAAATCAATTAGTCTGCCCGCGACCACTGTTATCGCAACAGTCGAAACTAAAGGGAAAATTACGAAGTAAATACGTTATAAATACCCGGTATTTCCGTATATTAAAAGCCGTATAGTTGGACATATATGTGTCGAATCTTTAGGGCTCGTCCGGGGAAGTACTACCACCATGCTTATTTCTGCCGTGCGTGAATCATTATCACTGTGTTTCGGTTTGAAAGGTGTAATGGTGCCGGTGAAATTACTGGCACGTGAGGCTGAACATCTGCATGCCTCAAGTTGATGGACGCAGGGCTACGAGGAGCTACGAGGCCATAACATGCTTGTTCCATCAGCTAGTTGAATAAAAAAGCCATACCTAGGTTAGACATAAAAATAGAATATCATCATCGACAGTCACCTGCTCCATTTTCCACTGCCTGATGAGTGGTTTAGGATAGGAATACCCTGAACCAGGGGTGCTCACATTTATAGTGTCGGCGATCGACCAGATAGTATTTTGAAAGCAAAGGATCAACTAAACTAATATGTAGGTAGGTCATCAGCAATGCTAAACAGCGTGGCAATGCCGGCAGCGTCTTGGCGACGCTTCAGTCTGGCACTGATTTGGATCAGTTGAGCTAGAGATATCTAGGTGATCATGCATGCTACTACATTATTCTCCGCGTATTTCCAAAAATTCTACTGGGTGCCTATATTAAGCATATTGCTGGTGATCGACTCGAAAAGCTTTCGCGATCGACCGTTTGAGCATGTATGCGAAAGAGGTGTGTCAGGATCGTAGCAAGTGGAAATCTGTGATCTCTGCCTACCCCCATGGGAATGAGTGAATTTATTTATTTATTTCTATTATCTTATTATTCATATTGTTTTTTATAGGTAGGTATTTATAATTATTTTTTTATATGTATTTTGTACGTAGTTTATAGCGAGTAGGTAGGTATGTTACGTAGGTTAATCAAAACTGTTTTCCACTACATTTTATGCACGCCAACCTCTTTGTTTTTACCTGTCAAGGTTGGCTGGTAGAAAATGCTGTCTAGCATTAAGCTCTCTGAGCCAGGGACCTAATTGACCATGTGAAACTTTGCGTTATCATTATCACTTATTATTTGTATCTTTTTTGGTCAATAAACATATTTTCTTTCTTTCTTTCTCTCCTATTGTCACGTATTTTTGGTGCAATAAAGAATTAAATAAATGAGGCGTGTTTGTATGTATGTATGATAGTGGTTCAGTGTATATCTCACCACAAAGAGATCAGCGGGCGTCGGTTCCTGGATGGCTTCCTCTGCCGTCAGCCGCAGTTGGATGCTGAGTTTGTTCTTGCAGTAGAACTTGTTTATTTTGCCCGGGTACTTGAACTGCCACGGTGCGCCCTGAAACATACAATGTTATGAAATCTGACATTCCGACACTAACTTCGGTTTTGAGAAAGATAAAGAGTCAAAAACAGTTCAAAAGTTTGTTCAAAAGTGAGCTTAAACTTTAAATTTGAACTCTAACATATCATCACTCTAACTAACAGCACTATATACTTTTGTCGCAAATTTTGTTTGTTGTTGCATTTCCCTTGCAGGTGGGTGTCGGTCCTAAGGCCCAGATTCATAGACCGAACTTTGACTTTACTTTGATGGAAAGTTCAACTTTCAACCAAAAATATATTTCATAGTTCTGTCAAGCTCTTCTTTATTCAAAATGTTGAAGATAAACTCGATAAACAAAGCTTACTTTGCGAAGACTGCTTTGCTGTAAAGCAAAGTGCGGTCTATGAATCTCAGCATGAGAGCCTATAATTTTATAAAATATTATAGAGGCTACAGCATACCCATTGCCAGTTCAACTCGGTACGAGAGATGTGTCGGTGACCTTGATTTTTCTACCGATAGCGCGTATTCAGTATGTTTTTACCTTATTATGCGTATGTCACGCTCGTAAGGGCGAAATGGGGAATTTATTCTATACCTTATTAGTGACGTAGCCAAAGCTGCAAAGTCTTGGATTGGAGAAGAATATCCAGAACTGTTGCAGGTCCTCATCAGCGCCGTCATAGCGCAGCAACAGGCGACCGCCGACATTCTCGCACACCTGGAAACCAACAAACATCATACTTTCCCTACTCCTCTTTCATTTGTCAGAATACACATGACTACTGCGAGTCGTTGATAATAATAAGCATACTTTTGCTCTGACGCAGAAGGCGATGTAAGTTTTTACAAACTGCATGCATTAAATTTTTTTTTTTTACTCATTGGGCAAAGGAATCTATAATATTTATTTATTATTTATGGCTTCAAGGACCTTGGTCGAGATTGGAACGGATTTAGGAGGATATAGTTTTCGTAGACACTTCCCATCGATTTTACCAGTTAAAAGCTTGCAAGCTTTTCCAGATTTACAACTCGTTTTCTGGCTGATAATGAGATATTAATCATCATCAGCCTGAAGATGTCCATGCTGGACATAGGCCTCATTTTTACGTGTCCATAAAGAACGATTCTGAGCCCTATCCATCCACCGTCTTCTCGCAATCTTTAAAATGTCGTCAGTCTGCCTATTTCTACCGTGCCGTGAAGCAGCGTTGCTGTGTTTCGGTTAGAAGGGTGTGGGTTCCGGTGAAATTACTGATACGTGAAGCTGAACATCTGGAGCCTAATTCTCGGGCCGACCGAGATTTTCAATGTCCCTTAAATACGCATTGGCATTGCACAACCCCGCACTTTTTCTACGTTTTCCGTATATCGTAGCTGTCGAGGCTTCAACGATGAGGTCGTCGATGAATTACTCAAGGAAATCTGCTATTCTCTCTTCGAAAAGAAGCAATAAAATAAAATTGCAAAATGATCCGAGATGAGCCAAG
This sequence comes from Thera obeliscata, assembly GCA_947578465.1. Lineage (NCBI taxonomy): Eukaryota > Metazoa > Arthropoda > Insecta > Lepidoptera > Geometridae > Thera > Thera obeliscata. The sequence goes on from OX387916.1 coordinate 1,599,995, forward strand.
AATTAGGCTCCTGTACCTATACCTCAGGTAGGTGGACACAGGGCAGGACATCATAGGGCACGGTTTTGACGTGCGTTACCTACGAGGCTTTGTTATAGGCGATGGTTTCAACTTAACATACATCCATAGTATAGAGGTAGGTATATAATGCTTGTTGCATCAGCTAGTTTTATAAAAAAAAAATCGTATCGCATTGTTGGTAACTTACCGTGGCAATCCAGTACCGGTAAGGGTCTATAATATTCTGCACTTCGACCTTCATGCCCACTTTGATTCTGTCGATGGGCGACAAGCCCTTATTATTCAAAGCCTCTAAGGACACCGACTGGCCGTCCAGCAACGCGTTCTTCATCATATCTATGATCGTGTCTCCGTACTTCTCGTTTATTTCATCAGGCGGTTCTATAAGCTCGTCGTATTTACCGCACCATCCTAAAAAGAAGAGCTGGCATGAGCTAGTGAACTTCCCAGCGTAGAGACAGAGACATAAAAGAAAATTGAGTCTGGAATCCTCACAGTGTAGACCAGCCTTTAAGGTCGTCACAGTCTTAAAAGAGGAGGCCCCCCGAAAGGCCTCTTTGATGATGGTGATGAAGGTAAAGCCCGAACTAGGGTTTCCGATTTCTCGAGGTTTTTTAGTTCTCGGGTGTCGAGACTTCTCGAGCCTGATTTCTCGGGTCTTCTCGGGTTGTCGAGAAAAAATAAAATACGTCTAAATTTTTGTTTAATTAATAAAAAGAGTCTTTAATTTAACTGTGTTTATTTTACATGAAAAAACTCAACATAATTTTTAACAAAAAAAACAAGTTCTCAATAAAAAATCAGCTCAAAACAAAATTGCTAACTAAAACAATCATACTTCTTCTCCTTATCAAAACTAATATCATCTCATTAATCTGTAATAAAAAACAAAATCTCTGTTAACAATCAGCTTAAAACAAACATCTTAACTAAAAACAATCATACTTCTTCTTATTATAACTAATCTCACTAATCTTTAATAAAAAACAAAATCTCTGTTAACAATCAGCTTAAAACAAACATCTTAACTAAAAACAATCATAATTTTTCTCATCACAACTAAAGATCACTCACTAATCTCACTATGTGGGTGGTATGGTATGGTATCACAATTTTTGGCAGTTTTAATGTAATTAAATAAGAGATATCTATCTACTATTAATACGAAAAATGTTTATTTAAACTTCTCGATGTCTCGACTTTTCTCGAGCTGAATTTCCCGGGTACGAGACCGACCGATTTCCCGGGAATTCCCGGGACGAGAATTCCCGGGAACAAACCCTAGCCCGAACTGACGACGTTTCTCCAAAGCACGGAAGCGTTCAGATAAAATGCCAACCACTTGCAGTTACCTCCCTATTTTCATAATTAGGAATGAACACGCAAAACGACAGAGGGCGAGATTCTTTGTTTTTACAAACAAAAATCTTAATATTGATTTCGCAGCATGAATCGAACCCCGTACGCATGCCTCTTATTGCATCTCTGACGCTCACCGCGCCACAGAAGTCATTGCTAACTTCCAATAGACCTTAATCAAATAGACAGTGTCCACTCATATCTCGTAAGAGGAACCATCTTGCGGCTTTTGAAGGCTCTTGTGGGACACACCTTGTGCTTGCCATCGCTTTATCACTTCGTCTGTCGAACTCTGCTTCCGCGAGAGCAACCCATTCACCGAAAAGCCGTCGAGTGGGTTATTCCAACTCGTCCCCCAGTCTCGAGTGGGGACGAGCGAGAATTACCCCCCCCCCCCCTACAAGCGCTGTTAGGCTTTATGTAGAACCTTACAGCCTTAAACCTTGAGACACACTTAAAATACTTTCACCACACTGGTTCAAAAGAACTAGTGACACTAAAAAGTAAAAAATATATTCAAAGTAAGTATTGTATTGAACTTACCTAGGGGGTGCACTTTTGTAGAAGATATATCACACCAAAAGTCATCAGCAGCACCGATGAACTTGATTCTCAGAAGGTGCCCGCAAACCATAGTGATCTCCGCTATCCAGTAGACGTCAGGGTTAGTTTTGTGGCATACTTCGAGAAGCATCCGCTGTCTGATGCCATTGTTTAGGCTCGCTTCCACCTAACAGATTAAAATTAAAAACAGGCCTTTGCATCTATTCAAAATGATTTATATGGCGACAGAGGTAACTGGTGATAACACAAGCCCTAAATCGCGGGACGCTATAGTGCCTGGGACAGGATTTTATATGGAATAGGCTTGCCCAGCACCTATACCATCCTGGCAGCTTAGTCGGCCTAATCCACAGGAAAGAAATGGTCAATACGTACGGAACTGACTAAGCAGCAAGTTTCCTCACGATGTTTTCCTTCACTGTTTGAGAGCACTAGCATTGTGTACATAAATTAAAGTTAAAGACCTTAAATAAAAACCTCACAGATGAAGTAGCATTCAGACCGTAATACCCAGGCGCGATAGACAGGCATCCCCCACCTAGAGCCTACTCAAGACATTTTAATTAAAATAAATAAATAGATACTGCTGTTAACTGCATATTTTATCATAAAAAAAACTACTACTAATACTGCTACTAAGACATTTTAATTAACTCGACAAGGCATAGTCTGAGGCATGTTAAAATATTACATTCTGGACTAGATTATACAAACCATAATAGCTTAATATGCATACACTATTTTAAGGTAAGTAATATTGAATTAATAATACATGGCCATCATTTCTGTACGATTTCTTATATGTTGAGATGGCCTTATTACTAGCCCTTATGTTAACATTTAACAATTTAATTAAATAGAATTTTATGCAGAAAAAATAGGAACTCTACCCATCTCTTTGTTTTAATAAAAATTTAAACCTTATGTGGTGCAGGTTATATGGAATTTTCAAGTTTATATCCATATGGTACTTGTAATGTAAGAACATTTTTCATGATATCTATTTCATTTTGTTTTGCTTTGTCTAACCATAATATTTGTTAAAAATCATGAAATAGTTGGATTATATATATAAATACTATTTAAATAGGGTAATATGTAACCAGAGTTTTCAATTTAGATATAAACATACATACTATCAAATGAATGGATAAAAATAGAAAAATGGTAGGTAGGAACCAAGGAATATAATACTCTCTACGAGAGGTAGGAACATTCTTATATATGTACCTGTTTACAGCTGCTGACATAGTTTAAAGTTAATTTTTTTAATAAGATCATACGTATTAATTATTTTTATATCTTAAAATAGTTGTTTTTTATGTGCATGATTATTTTAAAGTTTTAAAAATATTATACAACACGTCTCATAAAATAAACTATAACTTACATGGGAAAATAACTCTTCAGGAACAGCGACGCCTTTTATAGCTTCTAGATAATTATTCCAATCGAATTCTGCCATAATTATTTCCAACTAACAAGTAGAATCATCAAAAAATATTTTTTAGTCCAAAACAAAATAAGCGAACGACACAAAAGTTCACGAGAAACAACGAGCACTAAAAACGGGAAGTGCTGCCACCTTACTTTCAAAAAAAGGCTATACTTATTTTTATTTTGGGGTAAAATAAAAACATACGGACAAACTTGTTGAACGATTAGAAATTTAATTTAATTGCTTAAAATACTGGCATTTTTTAAAACATGTAGTTGGTAATAATGTACATTACATCACGTTATTGTACAGCCCGTTATTACGATGCCAATTTGCCAATGCCAGATAAGCTACCTGTACACTGGAGCAAATAAAAACATGGATTTTTGCCTTTTTGTTCTGGCACTGGTTACTTAAACTTGTCTTTAATACTTTTTAATACAGTTGCTCAAAAAGTGGCGTATTGCAGGGACGTATAGCGTTCGGGATGTGGGCTATTACACACGCGTGCTTTTTTTTTACCTTTCCTGCACTAGTGCTTTTTCTTTCCCAACTGTCAAAATAATGTCTAAATAGAAAAACCAACCATGAAGTTTTTACTAAAAAAATTCATCGAAGATTTTATGATTCATGCAAATACGTATTATTTCTAAAAAGAAGCTACTAATTTGTTTCATTAACAGATTTAATGATTTGATTGAATGAATTATGTTAGGTTTCATTTCATTTCATCTCATTAAATTTCATTTTCAATTCATATCAATAAAAAAATCTACTGAAGACTTGGCTGTATGGGTATAGTTCCCTTTGCCTTCCAGAATGGGTGAAGAAAAAAACAAATCTCTGCTTATATTTTACGGTTGGCTCAATTATTGATATAAATTTCACTTGAAGAAAAATTACGAAAGACGTAAATTTTAAAAAACCCAACTCATGGGAAAAAACAAAACGTAAGACTAGGCGGTATGGTCTTGGTACTATAGCTTGCTTCGAAAGGAGCGAAAAGAAAAAAAAAACTACGGTTGGCGCCATTTTTCAGAAATTTTCTTTGCGAGTTTATAATTTGTTTGTTACACAAAATGAGTAATTTTGACCCTAGTTTTTTTGAATGAACACCACCGGAACTCAGTATAATTGCACAAAATGCTTCGGAGAACATTTTACCGGAAAAGTCAAAAAGTCGCTACATGCATACATACGACGAACTTATTGCGTGGAGAGAAGAGAAAAAAGCAAATTGTATTTTATTGAATTGCTTCATTTTTTCGCAACTGTATTAAAAATAGTCGTTCAGTACACGTGCGGAACCGTCATTGCAACTTGTTCCGACTGTCAACCCTCGCCTTCGGCTCGGGTAGACATATTTGTCGGAACTCTTTGCAATGACAGCTTTTCCGCACTAGTAATGAAATATACTATTTTAGGGCGAATCCGACTTGGGTAGGTTAGGTTATAATTAGAACTTAAAAATTACGAACAACATAGTTTTGGGATATGTACTGAATAAATTTTTAAGATAGCTGCCGCACATCCGAATAGCTAAATTTACACTCGCTAAGATCTGTCGTGCGTAGGTTATGTTGTTGTATACCATATCTGTTTTGGTCTTTAAGTAGCTATTTAGGTATTAAGAATATTTGCATCATGGTGGTGGTGGAAGCCGCACTTTGACGACCCCTCATCTAGGGCTAGAGAAATTTGAAAATAGTGCAACCACTACACAATTTGTTAGATCTTGCCATAAAAACGCATATGGGGCAACTCTAAAAACGGGTCATGGTCCTGATAATGTAAGACTTTTTCACCATATACCTATCAGCCCAATAATGTATGGCCAGTTTGCAGACACAGGTGCCAGTGCCTTGATTAGGGAGGCGATAATGTACATCAAGTTATTGTACACACCGCTACTACGATGCCAATTAAGCCACATGCACACTGTAGAAATTCAAACATAATCATTTGCTTTTTTGTTCTAGCACTGGATACTTATACCTTATCCTTGATACTTTATAGGGCCGATCCGATTTGGATAGGTTAGGTTATGTCAGAACATAAAAATTACGCACAAGGCGAGCGAGCAGAGCGAGCGTGCCACGGTAGCAGCCACCGCAGTGCCAGAAAATGTTTTTTCCCAAAACCTAGGAATGACCTGTTTATTTCAATTATCCATCGCTAGATAAAAAAAAACTAAATATTCATCTGTGACAGTGTACATGGGCCTTTACAATTTCACAGTTGAAAAAAAAGTGGATTCGTTTTAACTGGCCGTACATTAACCGGGTCCATTACCTTGTTTAAAAATTATTTGCTTGATTGTTATATTATTCTCTAAAAAAAACCATTGCTTGCTTTGCTCTCTTGCTCTTAATTTAATCTTAATCATCCTCAAACATCTCGTAGCTAAAATACAATTGTAGAATACTTTGTCCAAGATTGGTCCAAGCTTTTGCTTGATTGTTTCGTCACGCAGCGTTGCCAGAATGTTACTTTTGTAACATTTTACGTTACTTTTGACCCTTTCATTGTTACAATAATCAATCTAAAACTATTTTCTAGCAATCAAAAGTATCGTGAAACGGAACGTATCCAAGAATGTTGTAGTTTTTGTGCAACAAAGTGCCATAGATTTTGTGTAATAAAGTGCCGTATGTATATTGTGTCGTTTTCACATAATCCTTATCCTTATTAGTATTATAAATGCGTTTGTAACTCTGTCTGTCTGTCCGGCTTTCACGACAAAACTACTGAACCGATTGAAATGAAATTTGGTACACAGATAGTGTAGAGCCTGAGGAAAGACAAAGGTTTTTTATTGTGAAAAAAGGGTTAGGAAGTATCGTCATTTTTAGAACTAGAGTTGGGGGGTGTGAGAGTGTGGGGTGGGAGTGTGGAGGGGAGTACAGGGCGGAGTGTGGAGGAGAGTGTGAGGGGGGAGTGTGGAGAGCTCTGCAAATTATAAATGCTTCTCATAGACACTATTCCACGCAGATGAAGTCGTGGGCACAGCTAGTTTATGATATTTTAATGTTACTTTTTGAGCTCTCTCATGTTATATTTGACTATCTACACTGGCAGCACTGTCGTCACATCAAGTCAAGTACATGAGTGAAAGTGAGTGAATAGTGTCAAAACAAAATCTGAAAAACTTATAGGACTTGGCGGAAGGACTTTGAATCCAAGCCAGCACAAAATTAAAAAAAAAAAAAAAAAAAAAAAATCAAGTCAAGTCTGAGTCAAGTCAAACCAACGAAGCAGTCAACTCAAGTTTCGTTCGTACTTCGTTAACTTCGTTTCATTATGTTCGTTCGTCACTTGAACTTACGCAGCGTAATTTATTTTCATACAAAATAACAAAAGATTTTCCAGATGGTATCGAAATCTCAAAGTAGAAAAAAAATCGTATAAAGTGATCCTTTGTGTGTTGCGCGGGATATCCATTATGTGCCTACTTTCTCTTTCATCGACTTAGTCATTGTGTTGCGACATCTAAAATGGATTACACGACCGAGCCGAGTACCGTGGGCAACGGCAACGGGTCGGATGATGAAGGCTGCATGCTGTATAACTCTTCACAGAATGTGATCATCACAGGCGCGTACAATGGGATTCCACAAACTTTGATCCTGAACTTGATATCATGGTCGCTCCTGATCGTTTTATTCTCCGTGCTGAGGCGAACGGCATGGAACTACGGGCGGATGGCGCTGGTGCAGCGCTCAAAGAGTCGCTGGACGAACCTGTTCTATCGCGGTGGCGATGGAGACGCACTGGTGGAGCGACGGCGGAGCAATGACGAATCACTTCAAATCGACGAAGGCTTCTTCACGTGGCTTCCGGCCGTGTTCCGCGTCACGCGCGAGCAGGTCCTCGCTAAGTGCGGCCCCGATGCCGTCCACTACCTCTCCTTCCAGAGACATTCCATAACGCTCATGTTCATAGTCACTCTAGTCTCCATTGGGATAATACTGCCCATTAACTTCCAAGGAACTAATTTACAAGTAGATGCCAACACTTTCAGTAGAACAACCCTATCAAACTTACAAGGAAGATCTTATTGGCTATGGGTACACACTCTGATTAGCATTGCGTTTCTACCTATATCCATTCTCATCATGAGGAGGTGTACTGGTCGGAAACCGGTGCCTCTATCTATGACCGGGACCATTATGATAACTAACATATCAAAAGCTGATAGAACGGAATCAACTATAAGAGCATACTTTGCCCATAACTTCCCTCACATACAGATTGTAGACTTGCGATTGGCCTTCAATGTCAACAAGCTAATTGAAGTTCAAGAGAAGAAAGAAATGGTAAGCGAAGCTCTCATTTATACAGACACTTACTACAAGAAAACTGGAAAACGTATAACTGTCAAACCGAAGTGGCTAGGGCCTGAAATTGATGCCTTGGATTTCTATACTGCTGAGGAAAAGAGATTGAAAGATGAAACTAAAAGATGTAGGGCAATAGTCATGAATGATCCTTTAGGAATTGCGTTTTTAACCTTACCTTCCTACCAGCTTGCTGAGCATGTCATCAATCATTTTAGTCTGCATAGAGGATGGGTCCTCAGTCACGCAACCAATCCTTCAGATATTATCTGGGAGAATCTAAGTGTACAGCCTGGTGTCTGGTACATCAGAGCATTTATTGTCAATGTAATTCTATTCATTATTCTATTTTTTCTTACAACCCCATCTTATGTTGTTAGCCTGTTCAACAACTTCTTAGCCAAACCCGAATCCCTGGGTAAGATAACAACTGTGATAGTCGAGTTTCTTCCCACGTTACTTCTGTGGACAATGGCCGCCGTCATGCCCGCGATTGTTTCTTTTTCAGACAAGTTTTTGGCTCATTGGACCAAGTCACAACAAAACTATTCTATAATGACCAAAACTGTTTCCTTTCTCCTCCTCATGACTTTGATTCTGCCGTCGCTAGGTCTCGCTAGTGCGGATGCGTTCGTTCGCTGGACATTACACCACGAAAACGACACGGTCCGTTGGGATTGTGTGTTTCTGCCCGATAAAGGCGCATTCTTCGTCAATTACGTCATCACCTCCGGCTTCATCGGCACCTCACTCGAGCTCATTCGCTTTCCGGAACTATTCCTTTACGTCTGGTATCTGTTACAGTCGAAATCGAAAGCTGAAAAGAGTTACGTGAAGCGAGCAATTCTATACGAGTTTCCATTTGGGGTGCACTATGCATGGAGCATAGCGATTTTCTCCATCACCATGGTTTACAGCCTCGCGTGTCCTCTGATCGCACCCTTCGGTTTGATCTACATGATGCTGAAGCATGTAGGAGATAAACATAATTTGTACTTTGCCTATGGGCCTTGTGACATGAGTGGAGTAGGCGGGGGGCGGATTCACGCGTCGGCCGTGAGACTGATTCGAGTATCGGTCCTGCTTCTGCTGATCAACATGGCTGCGTGGGCGGGCCTCAGAGCTGGGTTCGAAGCGCGAACTATCATCCTGATCATGGCATCTATTGTCGCTTTCGGAACCTTTCTGTTATTGAGTCCATTCCCGAGCTGCACTCCCCCCGCGCCGCTGCAGGAGGAGTCGAGCATACGGATGACGGAGTACGTGGCCCCCGTACTCAATAAGCCCATAGATACGCCGCTCAGCACGACGCCTACCACGCCAGATTACGGCGCGTCATCACCGGTTACCGCTCACGCGTACAGCCCGGGCCCTATCAACATATAAAATACTTAAATCTAGTTAAAATACATAAGTACCTATTTTATTATCTTCTAATTGAGCCTCGCTCGATACGAGATTGTACCGTGCGATAAACAAGAATTGTATGAGTTCGGTCGATGCGGCAGCGGCATGGCGGCGAATTCGTAGTTTAAATGGACAGAGATTAATAACGACATTAGTGTAAATAAATGCAAATTAAAATGATATTTTAATAGAAACGCGTGTAGGTAAAATGTTATCGATAGCTGAGCTGAGATAAGTTTAGATTATAATTTACCCAAAGCAACCTACCCAAAATTATGAACATAAAGAGAGCACCTTGACCATTCAACATCAATTTGGATTCCTTGAAACTTTGGTTAGGAGCGGTTTGTGCAAACTATAAGTGCCTTTTTTATAGATTGGGAGTTTTATCTGTTCATTATCATAGTGATTTATTGTATCACTTGCAAATATACCTACAGATGTCTATGGTGTTATTCCCTGCTTCCTTCTGGTTACTTGAACTTGAACTAAAATAACAAACTAACTAGGTGTCTAACTGGACATATACATTTACATTTTAATTCATAGTAGTAGCAATTTCGTAAATATGATACGAATATGTATATCTTATTAATGTACAGAATGCTGTAAAAAACTAACCGATGACTAATAGTAAAATGTAAAATAATCTAAAGAGATTTGGGGTTTATAAGATAGAGTGTAGCTACGAATCAATTTGTATTGTGATTATAAGGCTGTCTTATTGTTTTGCCTGCATAATATTGTTATAGATGTTTGCTTTTTTGTTAACAGACACCCCTTGTATGTAAATGTGATGTGTTTTGTATTTATTTTAGGAAAATATTGCCTCATTAAATATGTTTTTACTTAATTTTGATTTTCCTTAATCCATATACCACGCTACACTGAGATTTGAGGTAACCTTTATTCAGGCGTATTATTGAAAATTATCCTTCAGCTAACTACAATAATACCAGTGGATTTAAACATTTTCCTGGTTATGTACCTGCCTAAGTACAGTGGATAACATTCTAATTTTAGATTGATAAGAGGAGCGAAATAAAAAACAATCATCTGCTTTTTTAGGGATTTATGAAGTTACAGTCTGTAGGTACCTACTAGCGTTCAACCATATTTATATGGACTAGCGTATAAATAAGGTCATATTTTAAAGTCACGTTAAATATGTAGCGAAAACATGTTTTTGAACAAATATTGGGTGGGTGGGACGGATGCGATAGTGCTGTATAAACTTAGGTTTTGAGAGAAAAGTTTTCAGGTGTGATCGGACATCACCGTCGCGTGGCATGTTTACTAAGTATAGAAAACTTGTTAAAAGCTATGCTAATTATTAAAGGTAGTAGACCAGCTGCTTACTATTCCACATGACATCATAGAACCGTCGGTTTATTGCCAACCGATTGTAAGTAGGTAGGTACCTCGTCACCTAATTAGCATGAGCTCTACCTTTATGTAGGTATTTGGTGAAACCTTGATAAAACTGTCTTTAGCGTAGTTTAATTGGATTTTCATTATAGCAATCCGCGTATTGCCTTCGTATGAATGAACCTCAGGCTGTGCCTCGGGATAATATCCGATTAGATAGGTAGGTACCTAGATACCTACATTGTCGTGAGGTCGATGGTAGGTATGCGTAAGTACAGTCGCGGTATGAAAATGTTCGTCACCTTAGGCTTAGAGTCGGTTTTCGCTTGCACCAGTGCCTTGATCATGAACACATTTTGACATCATTTTTGACGTTAACTTCGGTGTATTCTGTCTATTCAGTTTCAAAAGGTAGTATGTGATCTTGATACGTTGAACAAATCAAGTTGAAATCGACGAACATTTTCATTCCGCCATTAATCATACCTACCTACTTTAATAATACTCACTTCTTTTCGTAAAATAGGCTGTAATAATTACTCCACGTTACACTTTAATATTTCTCAAACTATACATAAAGACTACACTTTTAAGTTGTATATCGAACTCGTACCAACGACCGACTGACCCCAATCCTTCGCTCCGTGCCATCGCCAACCGTCTATCCCCACTACTTTACCAACCAACGTCAAGGAGGGAGGGAGTCAGTCAGTGTTGCCAACGGCATTTCTATGAAGTTGACAGACAATTTCACAAACAAATATGACAAGTGTCATCAAATATCATAATAGTAATTTCTATTAAACCATTAAAATTAGAACTATTATTGAAATTCATCACATTCGGCCATCCGACACTGTGCTTACTCTGGAAGCACATGCTAAGTGCACAATATAATAATATGAAAACTTAATAAACAAAGCCTGAATTCAAAACAAATAATGAGAAAAGATGACCATTCAAACACTATCCAAAAAAAAAAATTGAATGTCTAAAAACAAAACTTGAATTTAAAACAAATACTTAATAAGAAAAGATGACCATTCAAATACAATCTAAAAAAAAAATTGAATGTGTAACAACAAAACTTGAATTAAAACACAAATACTTAATGAGAAAGGATGACCATACAAGTACAATCTAAAAAAAATCTAATGTCTATCAAATTCGGCCATCCGACAGTGTGCTTACTCTGGAAGCACATGCTAAGAGCATAATGATAACATGATAACTATGTATATGTATGACTAAACAAAACTTGAAACTTGAATGACTACCAAAATTCAGACAACTAATAAGAACAAATTAAAACAAATCCAAAATTACAATATAAAACTTGTAAACAAAATGAAATTATTAAGTAGAAGATACGAAGACACCCAAATAAATCTTAGTCATTTCTAAGAATAAACAGATATTAAAAATATAATTCTATCTAAAAATAATTACAGTTAGATATCCCGTTTACCATATTCAAAGCCTGTATGCAAAAAAAAAATTAACTAAATGAAATTTCTAAGATAATATAACAGTTTTGTATCAGAAAAGTCTTCGCATCCCAGCCATAAACAATGCATTCGGGTAAAATGTTATTTAAATTAAATACTCCTATAGCATAAATTATACTCCGATTGTAATAGGAAGACATCTCCATGGTTAAAAATACAGTCAAACAGTTAATTGTTTTTAAAAGTCAAATAGTAATTTGGTCTCCCTACTACAATATTCACGTTGACCGGATTGAGAGGGTCCAGAAAAAGTTTCTGAATATTTTAAGTTACAGATGTGGTCTTAATAGGAAATTGCCTAACTATACTGCAAAGCTCCATCATTTTCATTTAATGTTATTAGAAAATATCGTCGCAAATATCATGATCTACTGTATCATTTCAAAATTACCCACTCGTATATCGACTCTCCTTGCTTACTTTATCTTATTAATCTAAATATAAAGCCTAGACCTCGGCAACTCTTTCAGAACACTTTCGCCTTACAAGTCCATTCAAACAACGCCTCTTATTATAACCCCGTTGTCAGAATGTGTCGCCTATTTAACGATTTATTGATTAAATACAGTGATAAAATTCATATCTTTAACAATAATCTAAATAAATTCAAGAATGCATCTTTGGCCACTCTTTCATTAGAGTGTGCCGAAAACTCAAATTAGTTATTTAATTAATTCTGCACTCTCTTCGAGTCTTAACTCGAAGTGTGTGCACTTACTGTAATAAAATAATTGTATGAGTACACCTAAGTTCCAAGTAAATGTTAACTTTAATCACCTACTACTAGTTAAGCCTGGTTACACGCTATTTACTAACTTTCCTGTTCTATGCATTCTGTGTACGCATGTTTTGGGGTACTGTCTAGCTCATAACTTAATAGTATTTATGCCTGTAAATTATCGATTGTACTCTGTTTTGTGTACCTAATAAACAAATAAAATAAAATATAAAACAAAATAAAATTGTGGTAATAAACTACATAATTCTTCTCCTTGCTACGTAACTCGCGGCTCAGCCTGTTACTACGGCACCTTCAGAGGCGCGTCATGGCTCAAGCTGCTGATGTGGTGCCTCCCGTGGCGCATCACGGCTCAGACCACTGGTGCGGCGCCCTCCATGGCGCATCACGGCTCAGGCCACTGGTGCGGCGCCTTCCATGGCGCATCATGGCTCAGGCCGCTGGTGCAGTGCATCACGGCTGTGTCCTGTGGCACCTTCTGCGGTGCATCGCTACTAACTTTGCCTGGAGTTTTAAGGATCTGAAACTCGTCATAAAATTTACAGATCTGCAAGCACACTGAATAAATCTATTATCATTCATCTGCTTTATATCTAGTTGAAATGAATAGGATTTCCAATTGTGAAATAATTAAAAAGTAACAATATATTCCAAAAATATAAAACACTAAATGTGCACTATCCACGGCATTTAGACGAGTTCTCTGTACTTAGTCTTGCGCTTTAAATACTACAAAAGATACGTTTAACTTAGCTCAGTAAATGCATGGAAACGCCATCATTAAATCTGACAGCGAAGAACTTATCAACTTGAATTTCTCCATGCCATGCCCTGCCATGGCACTGCAGGCATGTACTAGTAATGTCATCTCCTCATTGTTCTTGCTGAAATGCAAACATCTTCTCGACAGTGACTGTTTCGGTAAGTAAACAATCTAGTGGTTCAGGTTTACGACGCACTAACTTCAATTAGAATCTTTGTCCAATTTTTATTTAAAACTGTGATTCAGTTGTAAAACTGAACTGTTAAACTGTAATTGAACACCTAAAACTGTAATTCATCTTTTTAGTAAGTAGTAAGTCTTTTATACATCGCTAATCTTTAATTTATGAATAATTCACATTTATTTTATCTTAAATTCATATTTAATTCATATTAAATTCATATTAAATTCATATTAAATTCATATTAAATTCATATTTTATTCATATTTTATTCATATTTTATTCATATTTTATTCATATTTTATTCATATTTTATTCATATTTTATTCATATTTTATTCATATTTTATTCATATTTTATTCATATTTAGTTCATATTTAGTTCATATTTAGTTCATATTTAGTTCATATTTAATTCATATTTAATTCATATTTAATTCATATTTAATTCATATTTAATTCATATTTAATTCATCTTAAATTCATCTTAAATTCATCTTAAATTCATCTTAAATTCATCTTAGATTCATCTTAGATTCATCTTAGATTCATCTTAGATTCATCTTAGATTCATCTTAGATTCATCTTAGATTCATCTTAGATTCATCTTAAATTCATCTTAAATTCATCTTAAATTCATCTTAAATTCATCTTAAATTCATCTTAAATTCATCTTAAATTCATCTTTAATTCATCTTTAATTCATCTTTAATTCATCTTAAATTCATCTTAAATTCATCTTTAATTCATCTTTAATTCATCATTTATTCATCATTTATTCATCTTTAATTCATCATTAATTCATTTTTAATTCATAATTAATTCATCGTCCTTTCATTAAAACTCGAAAAACTTGTATAATCTTAACCCAAAATCTTTACTTATAATCCAAATCCAAAAACTGATCTTTAACTTTTAACAACTCTACACGACTTTAACTTAAAATTTTTGAAACATTTGCGCCTTTTGAGACTTTTAGAACATTTAGAACATTTAGAACATTTAGAACATTTTGAACGTTTTGAACGTTTTGAACGTTTTGAACGTTTTGAACGTTTTGAACGTTTTGAACGTTTTGAACTTTTTGAACTTTTTGAACTTTTTGAACTTTTTGAACTTTTTGAACTTTTTGAACTTTTTGAACTTTTTGAACTTTTTGAACTTTTTGAACTTTTTTACTTTGACCAAACAGATCTCGCATGGTTAATTAATTTCAACTTCTAGGCGTACATAGTCAAACTGAACTCACTTGGTTTCAAAATCAATTTCGACTTTTATGGCGAACATAGTCAAACTGAACTCACTTGGTTTCAAAATCAATTTCATCTTTTAAGGCGTACATAGCCAAACTGAACTCACTTGGTTTCAAAATCAATTTCAACTTTTATGGCGTACATAGTCAAACTGAACTCACTTGGTTTCAAAATCAATTTCATCTTCTAAGGCGTACATTGCCAAAATGAACTCACTTGGTTCCAAAATCAATTTCATCTTTTAAGGCGAAAATAGCCAAACTGTACTCACTTTGTTCTAAAATTTTATTAATCTTTACTTCTATGGCGTACTTAGCCAAACACAGATCCCAAAACTCTTTCTTTAGACGAGCATTAATTACGTTCAATGGCCTGGTTAACGTCCCCAAACTAGATCTGTTTGCTCAAAACCACCAAGAATTGCTACTTACATTTTGTCAAAATGCTGTTTCGAGGAGACTCCCCAGGTTCCCTAGGTGTTTTTTTTTTATTGTACTTTTTGTTTTTTCTGTTTTAATTGTAATTTGTTAAAAAAAATAGTCTCACTATGTGAAACCTGTTTATTGGACCCTAGTAACAGTTGTCGTTTTAAATTATCAATTAGAATATAAGTATCTACTGATTGTTTACCTAAGAAATAATAATAAATAAATAGTCTACAATTTTGATAAGTTTAGCTCACTTTACTTCAAAAACTCGCTTTAGAGGGTAGGCTTGATCATGATCATTAACTTTACTTATTTTAAATCCAGCATGGTTAGACATTTGCGGTTAGAGGCTACTCAAACTATACTGAGCTGCTATGGTATTAGCAGTACATGAACAGTTTTAGCACTATCGGATAGCCCCTGTATCAACTTTATGGTTAGGCCCGGTGCACGTCAAAGACCATACCGGCTTTTATGAAATTCAAGATTGTGCTCGGTCTTTGCTATTTACGGCCACTTTATTATGAAACTTTATTCGATCACTCATTTTTGATGTTAAGTAAATTATAAGAAATAAATATAACTTTACAAATAATCATTTCAACATAACCCAGCCAATAACACTCTGCTTATGCCAACAGATATTCTAATTTATTTAAGGGTATTTATTTAATTTTGTACATTATGCTACATCGGCACAATGGCGACTAATAGCATGGACATAAAAATGTTTGTTTATGGGTCTAGACAGGAAAGTAGACCTTTCCTAAGTACACTACAGTTCTGCATATCAAAAAGTAACAAGAATGCTACAGAGGACTGACTTGCTTTTAACACTCAAGCTCAAACTCAAGCTTGTTTTTTACACTCAAGTACCTTCACTTAATTTCATACACGGTAACACGAGTCATGTGTTTTCAGAGGGTAACCAATAAAATGATCATCGTAATGCATAATAATGTAAAACTATTTGCTGTTATTAAGTTCGTTAATATTTTTAAAATATCTTTCGGTAAACTTAGCGTATATTCCAAAAATTAAGGGAATGTCAATTGTTTGAAATGGAACAGCTTAACTAAGCAGTCAAAGTCGTTAAATATTAGGTTCAGGCCATTTCATGTTCGGATGAGCGGCTAATATCAAATTTCATATGAGACCACACACATTTTAGGGTAGGCATAATATCAGGCATTTCAGACAATCAAAATTAAAACTTGTTGAAAGGTGTCAGCATTACCGGATAGTCTCTGTGCAATACAGACCAGTGCGCATGAACAACGAATCAACATACTAATTCAAACTTGGTTTCTATACCTACCCTACAACGTTAGGATGCGAACGATCAGATTAAAACTCGAATGATTTCACCCACTTAAGTAAAAATAAAATCATTAAATTATAACATTTAGGTAAGTACCCGTTATTGTTCATAAGTTCGATCGAAAAAGCTAGCACAAACGGATAATCTCGAGGCAATCTCGACCGATTCATGCTCGCAAAATCTTTCGTACCCTTGAACTTTTAGTCAAATTAAATAATTTTCTACTCAACCCAAGAAAAATAATTACTTGGCGGGTGGAATCATATTAAAATCCGTAAGAAATATTTTACATACCGTAAGTTCTTGTCACTTCTGAGATTTAATAATACTCACTTCTTTTCGTAAAATAGGCTGTAATAATTACTCCACGTTACACTTTAATATTTCTCAAACTATACATAAAGACTACACTTTTAAGTTGTATATCGAACTCGTACCAACGACCGACTGACCCCAATCCAGTGTTGCCAGCTCACAGAAAAAAAAATCTTCAGCTAAATAAAAAAAAATCTCTAGATTTCTCTAGATTTTCTTCATAAAAAAATCTTCAAAATTCACTAAAGAATTATTTTTATCAAGGGTTAAGTATTAAATAAAATTACAAGTTATTTGTTAAGAAACATAATTTTAATCGTAAAAATAATAATTATAAATCTTAGTGACAACTTAAAAAGCAACTTAAGAATTTAAAAAACAATTTTACTTATGATAAGTAAATCAAAACGTTAGGTAAGAAATTGACATTAAATACTTCTACACTTTGACCTGTGCATTTTTATATCCATAACACTCTTTGAATCGGAAATACATTTTTTAAAGCCTCAGTTAAGTGGTCAATTTACTGTGTGGACGTGTGTTCAGCAATAAATAAAGCCAAAGTTCCTTCTATTTTCTGTGAGTTTGTATTATCTTTGGAAGCGGGGAGAAATTCAAGTTGTTTGTTTTTAGTCACCAAGTCAGATTTTTCCTTATGTTTCTTCGTTTCTTTGTGTTTCATAATGTCACCAAATCTGGCATAAACTTCAGCATGACAAAACTTACAAAAAGCTTTAGTGGGATCATTTGACACAGGCCGTAACCACATTTTAAATTCTTCTTGGGTTTCCCATTCTTTTCGATATTTTTGAGGATAAACAGTCTTTTTTTTCACCGGCACATCTATGGTAAAATAGGTATTTCACAAATTAGAACTTCAATATAACTTTATAATAAATTAATAATTCTGATACATTCGTTACCGAAGAGAACAACTGACTACACTTACACAAACAAAACAATGCATACGTGTCTTGGTATGGAATGGGAATTCCCCGATCATGACCAATATTTAGAAAAAAAGGATTGCACTATTTATTTCATTACGAGTAGGTGGGTGGTCTACACTCTGGCGTGGGGATTCCCGTCTTCAAGGGCAGGCAAATAGGGTTGACATTTTGTTTTCTCTAATTACCCCAGATTTTAAAAATATCATTAAAAATCACCAGATATTTTTCTAGTGATTTCTTTTCCAAAATTTCACCATGTAGCCCCTAAAAATCACTAAATCTAGCGACAAAATCACCAAACTGGCAACACTGCCCCAATCCTTCGCTCCGTGCCATCGCCAACCGTCTATCCCCACTACTTTACCAACCAACGTCAAGGAGGGAGGGAGTCAGTCAGTGTTGCCAACGGCATTTCTATGAAGTTGACAGACAATTTCACAAACAAATATGACAAGTGTCATCAAATATCATAATAGTAATTTCTATTAAACCATTAAAATTAGAACTATTATTGAAATTCATCACACTACTTAGGTACATACATTACCTACGGACTTATTTCTATTCTATGCATGCGTTATGCACTAACATTTACAGTTGTCAGACTAATACACCATACCATACACAGTCATCCCACTCAATATTGATGATAATAAAATTATCTCATTATGGTAAGTAGGTAGGTTAGGTACCTATCTAGTATGTGAAGGGATGTAAAATACGTACTTATCGCAATTAAACTGATAACAGCGAATGTAATGTAACTACCTACCTAGGTATATTCAATCAAGGTATATACGGTTTGTTTGTAAATAGGTGGGAAAATATCAACAAACAACTTAAAAAATGAGTTTTATTGTTCATAAATTACTAATAACAATGGTGTTGATGGACTTATTATAAATGATGAATTAAAATTTTTGATAACGGTCTATGCTTTTTCAAACACAACTTTCATTACAACCAAGGGATTCAACAGAACTCAACAGACAAAAAATTTACTAAATAAAATAGCATACAACATTATCAAAAGCTTACATCAAATCTGTCTTTTTTACTAAAATCTTGCTAAATGACCAGCGGCCAGCATAGCAGGACATAGTAAAAAAAGTACTTAATATCTAATGGGATTTCTTAGGCTTAGACAATTTCTCATATTTACTCTTTGATGAGAACCAGAGACCAAAGGGGATGGCTAGAGATGGCAGTGTCATGACGGCAAATGCTGCCCAGTCCAGGATGTGCGATGAGAACTTGCGATCATAGTCCTTGAAGGCAACAATAGCACCTTCACCGGGGTTGCTACTGTAGGCAAATTGGACCTGGAAAACATCAAAATTATATACATTCAATATTTAAAATACAACCTCAACTTATGTAAGTAGGTACATTGCTGCGCCCTTAAAGGGTACATGTCCACCTTATAGCTCAATAACACCTAAGCTAATATAAATGTAACACGTATGCAGTAAATAAATGATAAATGATATATATATAACTAGCTGTCACCCGCGACTTCGTCCGCGTGGTTAGTATAAAGTCATAGTTTGAGTTCGTATAAAAGAAACTATTTTATGGTGGAAAGCGGACAACTATTGATTTCATTTCATTTCATTTTATTTTATTCCAGTAAGATACCATGGTACACTTGGAAATGTCAAAACAATAATATTATAATAAAAACTAACTATTACAAAAAATAGCATCGAAACTAACATTAGTACAAAACATTGATATGTTTTCACTGTTTTTTGCGTATTTTTTGAGAGTTATTTTTCGTGAATTTGCCTTAGTGGCTAAGTTGGGTTATGTATGCGTTGGTTTTACATGACCAAGTGCTGGTTACCTTAGTTTTGAGTTTGCATTCAAAACTATATAAAGTGTGTTCGAAAGATGGTAAATGCTGTTGTAGCCGATTTTTTTCAGCTGTGTTTAGTTTTGGTATGATAGGTCCTTCCCGCGATTTTGTCTTAGTGGTTATCATGGGGTTTTTTGTAAACCTTTGTGTGTATTCAAACCTGGTGACAGATGCTGCGGTAGCAGATTTTTTTTAAATGTTTTTTTGCGTATTTTGTAAAGCTCTTTGATGATCAAATGCAAGTTACCATCGTTTTGAGCTTGTACTTTAGAGTGTATTTGAATTTGAAGGTGAGTGCTGTTGTAGCCGTTTTTTTTCAGCGGTGTTTAGTTTAAGTATGATAGATGATTCCCGTGATTTTGTCTTGGTGGTTATCATGGGGTTTTTTGTAAACATTTGTGTGTATTAATACCTGGTGACAAATGCTGCGGTAGCTGAAATTTTTATAATGTTTTTTTTTGCGTATTTTGTAAAGCTATTTTTTGTGATTTTATGTTATATTAGTGGCTAATTTGGGGTTTCGTATGCATGTTGGTGTATAATCGAATCTGAATTTTTAATTTGACATGACTAACTGCTGGTTACCATAGTTTTGAGCATGTACTTTAGAGTGTCTTTGAATTTGAAGGCGAGTGCTGTTGTAGCCGATTTCTTTCAGAGGTGTTTAATTTAAGTATGATAGATAATTCCCGCAATTTTGTCTAAGTGGTTATCTTTGGTTTTATTGTAAACCTTTGTGTGTATTCAAACCTGGTGACAGATGCTGCGGTAGCTGAAATTTTTTTAATGTTTTTTTTTGCGTATTTTGTAAAGCTCGTTTTCGTGATTTGTTTTAGTGGCTAATTTGGGCTATCGTATTCGTTGGTGTATGATCGAATCTGGTTTTTTTAGTTTGACATGATCAAATGCAAGTTACCATAGTTTTGAGCTTGTACTTTAGAGTGTATTTGAATTTGAAGGCGAGTTCTGTTGTAGCTGTTTTTTTTCAGCGGTGTTTAGTTTAAGTATGATAGATGATTCCCGCAATTTTGTCTTAGTGGTTATCATCGGTTTTTTTGTAAACATTTGTGTGTATTAAAACCTGGTGACAAATGCTGCGGTAGCTGAAAATTTTTTAATGTTTTTTTTGCGTATTTTGTAAAGCTATTTTTTGTGATTTTATGTTGTATTAGTGGCTAATTTAGGGTTTCGTATGCGTGTTGGTGTATAATCGAGTAGTTTTGAGCATGTTCTTTAGCCATTTTTTGAAGCGGTGCGGTGTTTAGTTTCGGTATGATAGGTGTTTTCCGCGATTTTGTGGGGTTTATGTAAACTTTTGTGTGTATTCAAATTTGGTGACAGAAGCTGCGGTAGCAGATTTTTTTTACTGTTTTTTTGCGTATTTTGTAAAGCAATTTTTTGTGATTTTTCTTTAAACTATTTTTCCCTTTTTTCTTCTTTACGGGGAAAGAATTTTCCAATTTTCTTTCTTAGTGCATCTTTGCCCTATAAGAGCAACACATTTTCCAAGTTTCATGCTTCTAGGACTAATGGTTTAAGCTGTACGTTGATTTTTCTTTAAACCATTTTTCCCCTTTTTTTCCTCTTCGGGAAAGAATTTTCCAATTTCCTTTCTTAGTGCACCTCTACGTTATAAGAGGAACATACCCTCCAAGTTTCACGCTTCTAGGACTAACGGTTTAGGCTGTGCGTTGATTGTCAGTCAGTCAGTCAGTAACGTAAGAGTTTTATATATTTAGATAATAAATAATGCGGACAATCCACACAACACTACCTAGCCCCAAACTAAGCAGAGCTTCTACTATGGGAACCAGATAGCTGATATAATACTTAAATACTTTTTTTGTAAATACATACATAGAATACAATATAACACCGTGACAGAGAACAAACATCTGTGTTCACCACACAAATATTTGTTCTCGGTGGGGATCGAACCCACACCCTCCAGCGCAGAAGGCAGAGCTACTACCAACTGAGCTGTGAAGGCAGTCATTATTAGTATTTGACATTTCCCTTCAACCTCTTTCTCTTCTCTCTTTCAAATGTCAATTATATTGGCTTAGTTTACAGTTGGTTGGTGTTCTTCTTTTCAACAGTTTGAAGGTTGTAAAACATATAGGGTGCCGATTGATAATATAAAGAATTCCCATAAAAAATTATGATAGTTGTACAGAAGGATTATAAATAAGTTATGAAGAGACAAATATCATTAAATAATATTTAAAAGCAAACAGGTGTTCTCCTTAAATTAAATTAGCTGTTGCTTGCTGCGTTGCTCTCTTGATAGTAGTGAGATTGCTAAGTTACATTTTTAAGGAGCTTCCCTTTGAGGATTAATTTGTTTTTTCCCCTTCATTGATGTTTAATTATCCGGATAAAATGTAGCTCTATTATGTTCATTCAGTTTACAAACCATATCTAAGCCAAGTTTCATTGCAATTGATTAAATTTTTAGGGTGTTTCACATGTATTTAGTAGTGGTGAAGCTCGTTGTGAAGGGCTCCTCCGAGGAAGTACTACCACCATGCCTATTTCTGCTGTGAAGCAGCACTGCTGTGTTTCAGTTTGAAGGGTGCCGGTGAAATTACTGACACATAAGGCTGAACATCTAATTTTTAAACTATGCATCTCGGGTTCTTGGCTGGTAAATCTAATATTAATACTTTTATTATATCAATAATAATATACTCACTTCTGTAGCCTCTTCACTGGGTCTGTAAGTGACTTCAGCTGACGAGAAATTGAAATATCCGAATCTGTTAGATCTCACAGTCACTACATGGGTGACATTCGTTCGAGGAGCAATCCTGTCAATCTCAGCTGTTAGCGATCCTCCAACAACACTGAACACGTCAGGGTGGAAACCGTTGTCCACCAGTTTGACGTCCACAGCGGGTGCGGTACCCACGTTATGCAGAGTGTACTTTAGAAGAATATCCATGTTCTCAACTAAGTACTTGTTCAGGAGTTGTTTGGACACCAGCAGCCTTGCCACAGCCGGCTCGTCGTCAGCCGACACCGCCGCGGCGATGATCAGCATTAGCGACAGTAGTTTTGCGGCCATCCTTTCTGAATTAATCTGAAATTAACGATTAATAGTGTTGATTTGAAACGGGTAATGAACTGGACACAAATTTAGGAGAATTTCTGTATGAAAACTCTCGTAAAAATAGGAAATAATAGGCGATTTATCAAGAGAACTTATGAAAATGTATCTTACCTTCTATTAGGACCAGATATTACAAAAATAAATGAAGAATTCTAAAGTGAAATGCATTTACTGCTACCCAAATGACTGAAAAAGATGACAGATCGTCGGACGTGGCTGACGTTTCACTCCACGCACTCAGAATTGTTGCCAGCACATGTGCTGCTGCGTTCGTACTCTTTTATTTTCTGTCCTCCATCTGTCATTATTGAACGCATTTTTAGAAATGTCAGTTTTCCCGTCGATCAAACAATCGAAAAACCGAGTATGTTACCCTCCCTCGATTCTTGATGGATGTAACAAAATATTTCTCCTGTTCGTTAAAGCATATTATTTCTATTTCTATTTATTTATTGCTTTCATGTATGTACGTAAGGTCTTCAAAATAATGGTACAGTAGGTAGTGTAAGTACCTTTATGTAGGGGCGCTGCAGTTTGGAGCTCGATTCATACATTAGGTACATTTTAATAGGAATTAGAATGGAATGTCACTATAAAAAATACAATAATCAAAAATGTCAAACACACCTTTTTTACATAGAATAACACAGTAGAGTAGGCATAAAAATTCATAATAAGCATTAAGCATTTAGATACTGCGATTGAGGCATAAGATAATAATCTGGCTTTTCGGTGAGTAAAGTTAGCTCGATTTATCGGTTTACTGCTTCCAGACATTTGTAATCTCCTAATACAGAATAGTTAAGAAAACATAAACCATTTTTTTGACTAAAGACAAAAAACGGTTGTTGTTTCACACAGAAAGCGAAAAAAACGTTGGCTACACTGATCAATGCAATGTTTATTTCGGAGATAGTTGGAAAAATGTGTAAAATGGTTTTTCACGGAATTAAATAAAGTAAAAGAACTATCGTCTTAATTAGTGATAATTTATTCATAGTGAAAACTATGACTGATACAGAAGATATACCCAATCAACCCGAAAATGGAAAATTAGATGACGAAGCTCTGGAAAAGTAAGGAACCTTTGTATGTCGAAAATCAATTGTATTCCCTACTCATTGATGGCTTAATAAATAAGAATTTATTTATTGTAGATTAGCGGTTGAGGAACTTATGCGAGAAGCAGTGCAAGGCGCCGCTAGAGCTGAAATCGTTGGTCCCTCCGGTTGGGTGAAGGCATCGCAACAAAAAACTAACAAACGTTTCCTCGTCAACACAATACGCAATGTTGTGAGCTCCAACAAGTACCATTACTCCAGGAACAAGCGTTACTCGAGCAGGAGATCCTCGGAACGTGACCACCACCCAGAACCTTCCATCAAGAAAGATAGAACAAAACGAAAACACTAAAATGGAAGACTATGATGTAGACAATGTCTTAAAAAACATTTTTAACCAAGAAGACCCCATTTGGAAACCTACCGATAAGATCCACCTTATTGTTAAAGAATTAGAATATTGTAAAGAAGATTTAAAAACATTTTTAGGCAGTAGTACTATTGATATACTGGATATTCTTAAGGAGAGTGATGAGTTGTGTTCTGAAAGCAACTTATTAGTTGAAGATTTGAAGAAGTGTAAGCAGGAAATAGAGGTAGAGACTATGGCAGAAATTGTCGAGTCTATAGAAAACTATGAAAACCGTTCCAAAGAAATGAATTCACTTACCTTTGGAATACAATTGATAAGTTATGTTACATCCTGTGAGAGGTTGATAAAAGAATTTCATGAGGGTGTTGAGAATGAAAATTATCTACAGGCTGTTGACCCTTTGTATGAAATCCTCACGATGTTGGAAAATCCAGTTGATGGTTTCAACGAATTAGAATTAGCTGCTAAAACTAAGGAAATGGCACAGTTTGCATTCGATAAAATTGTTCAAAATTTAAACAGTAACTTAGATCAACTGCTGAGTATAACAGCCAAAGACTGTTCTCGGAAGCGGGTAACAACCATCACCTTGAACATAATAGATGATACGCAATGCTTTTGCATAGTAAGTGGGTTATTAACCTGCAAAAAGCTAGAACAAAGGGTTAATGAATTTGCTGATATTCTTATGAAAGAAGTCCTTAGGCCGATAATTCATTGTGACAGTGAAGTGACCATAGACGAAAACCAGGTTACAATAACTGTATCAATATTACGGAAACAAGCCCAAAGAATACCATACACAGATGTAATATCAAAACACACCCAAGTTCTTGATATCCTTAGCAAAAAGCTGCGCTTTTCTGGAGACTCTCAAAAATCTATGTTTGAAATGATTGGTGAGCATCTTGGGGAACAATACAGCGAAATAATGGTACAAGAGTGCTTACTTTACACTGTTCCGAAGAGTATTGCCGATCTGAAGACTTACACGAATGTTGCCAATGATATAGCAAAGTATCAGCGCTATCTTGAAACTATTCACTTCTTCTCGCCCAAGATTTGCGTATCAATTTTGAGTTTTTTTAAAGACATAGGGATGCACATTGCTCATGCGACAGCCCGTCATTTACTAGAGACAGCACGCACAATTATGTTAAAAGACCTCAGTCTGTCAATGTCTATAGGTGTTGTTGGAGTTGAAGCATTTCCAGAAGCAGCCAGCTCGAGTACCCATCAAGAGGCCCAAGAGGCTTTGAGCCGGCTGGAAAAGAATATCCCTAAAAGTCTTTTCTTCTTCCCGAGGTGTATGATATCAAAATCAGCTCAGGAGTTGCTGGATCACATGTATACTATAATGGAGCAGGCTAGTCAAAATGAGGACCAGGTGTCCAAGAAGTTGTATTCTGTAGCCAGAATGGTGTTTGATCTGTACGAAGCAGTGGTGCCTTATCATCATGAGAAGTATTTGCAGACAATTCCTCAATATGTTGGTAAGTACATCCACTGTAGATTCTACAAAAGAATAAGGGAGTCATTTTTCAAGGCATAAAACAGTTGTAGGTACTTTGATAAGCATGGTTGCTTCTCAAGATATTTGAGGCTGTAGTGATGTGTGCATTTAATTAAATTATCTATGCCCATTAAACCCACACACATTAGATAGAGAAAATAAAAAGCTATGGTAATACAAAATCGAAGAGAAAAATGTTCGGACATCTTCTCTGACATGACAGCTACATAAAGAACATCATTCAAGAAAAGGTTGAAGGGAAACAAGGAAGAGGAAGGCCAAGAATAAGTTACATGAGCCAGATAAAAGAAAAAGTCGCTGTCATGTCGTATAAGGAAGTCAAGGAGGCAGCATTTGAAAGACTTAATTGAAGGAAACTGCATCAAAACTCTCATGAAAAAATACTTTTCTATTTCCAGCTCTGTTCCACAACAACTGCATGTATCTGGCGCACAACCTCCTGACCTTCGGAGATAAGTGGGAGCAAGCTTTTGTAGGTCGCAAGGTCAACTACCGCGTGTCGTTCATTGACCTCGTGCAGAAAATCCGTGATCTGGGCTACCGACACTTGACTGTGCACATGCAGCAGCAGCGGAAACAGATATTAGATAATATACGGTCTTCTGGTAAGTTCAATGTATTGACTAATCCTATCTTACTTCCTACTAATATATTTATACTATTACACGGGTACCTATTTATCGCGTATATTACCTTATTTTATTTATTTTCCCGACGTTCCGGCTATGTTGCAATAACCGTGGTCGCGGGCAGACTGGAGCATTGACATGAGTGCTACCGTCGTTGAGAGGTGGAGGCAGCATCACTAACTACCCTCACTTGATCTTCTTTGTCCATGATGTCCGTGCACGCACTACGACACACAACACTGATAGTATCTACGCACTGTGGTAAGGTATCGCGACGCATACACCTCCCAATGATGGGATTCCACGATGAAGAAAGTTTACAACACAGTTTCTGGCCTCAATCACGCCCTAAATCGTTTTAGAGCATATTTAGGACTAATGTGGTTTGTGAACTGGATTAGCACTAAGCTGAAATGTATATCCTAAAAACCACGAGCGGAAAAACATCTACCACACAGGAAAAACCACACAAAGAACACGGGTGGTCGCTATTGCTAACTAAAATATAATTTAAGAAAAACGGGATCCTACCATGTATTGGGATTTAATACAACTATCTAGCTGATGGAACAAGCATATCACCCACCTGATGTTAAGTGGTAACCATTGAATATAACAAACTATTGCCTTGTAGGTCACATTTATTCACTTTTCAGATCTAAACTGCATAGTATCGAAAGACGTGCTCGGCGATAATGCAGAGGCAGCTATCAGACAGTGTTTGCGGCAACTGCATCTGCTCAAGAATGTCTGGATTGGAGTCTTCCCTGCTAATGTCTTCACCAGGTACACTACACTAATTTAGCATATTTTTTTAAATAATAGGTTTTAAAAAAAATCCATAAAATATTGGATGCTTTCATCTAGTCACTAATTATTTCAGACCTGTGTGTTGAAAAAACTGTAGGTAGTGCATTAATAATTTTTGCCTTCTAAAATTTTCCAATGTAGTCATCATTATTTATAAGAAACGTTTTGAGGAAGAAAGGGAGTTAAACAATTATATCGTCAATTTTGATTCCAGACTGATGGCGACTCTAGTGAGCATGTTTGCGGACGAGCTGATCCACCGCGTGTGTACGGTCGAGGATATCTCCGCGGAGATGGCGACGCAGCTCAGCGATATGTACTCGCTCGTGCTGCAGAAGGCGCCTCTACTCTTCGCGGTATTACTCTTACTATAGTGATGACGACTCTAGTGAGCATGTTTGCGGACGAGCTGATCCACCAAACTACGGCTCGGTTCCTACCGTTTTTATGATCCTGTTACAAATCAAAAATAATAATAGCAGTGAAGTTCCAGTGTGGTGCCACTTCACTTAGTGAGATGTATGCAATAATACATAAGCAAACGTTTCAAAGACAGCACTCGCTACGCTTAAAAGTGATAATAAAGTACCTACACAGCATATAAAAATAAGATATGAAAATAGTTGGTACAGACATTGCAAATTGACATGTTAGCTTCCGATGGTTAAAGTGACCGGAACGTTAGTTAGTTACCCCCTTCTTGTTAGTTTTTCAGGATAAATAGTTAAATAAGTTACATCCAACTCGATTCATGGGTTCCATTAAACCAGTTATTATTTATTATTTTGAATTACAGGCTCCTACCGACGTAGAAACCCACGTCAAGTCGTGGGTGAAACTGCAAGAGCTGATTTTTGTTCTCCGCGGCACCCTGAAGGACATAGACCGGCACTGGGGCGACGGCGCCGGGCCCTTAGCGCTCCACTTCCGCACAGAAGAACTGAGAAGTCTCATCAAAGCACTCTTCCAAAACACGCAGATACGAGCCAATGTGCTAGCGAAAATTAAATAAGATGTCTCTCTCTTTCATGGATAATGTTTTTACTCATACGAATAATGTTTGGTCAGAGTTGTCGCAATTTTTTTGTGATTTGAGATAGCGTAGATAGCCATGTTATTCTTCAGATTATCACAAACGAACAATATGTATTGGTGATTAAAACCTAAGTTACATAGGTGCTTATGTAACTTTCATTGACATTTTTATTGAAGGTAGTTCATGAGCGGGCCCTTATGGCGATAAGTAATACATTTTACTCTACTATTGATTAGAAATACTTATCATACTTACTATTCAATATAATAATAATATACAATATCTCTTAAAATTTTTGTCATTAAAATTGAAAAATAATTTGAACATATTGAAATAAAATGTGTTTAGAAAACTTATAGTGTTTTGGAAGTCCAGCAAGTTTTTCTCAAACCATTTTCTCTGATGAATGATAGAATATACAGGTCGTCCCACGGATATGCCACATGGAGGGACAGTACCTTGAATAGTGTAGAGTAGATGGAACATTTTACAGAAATAATACATTATTTTAATTTAAAAAACTATTTAAATTGCATTCATAAATATTTAAATAATTACATGGGTGAACTGGGAATCAAACTCGGTAACACAAAAAAATAATCATTCTGTAGCTTTATCATACCAATCGAAGGGCTTCATCTTAAGGATTTTGTTGTTTTGCTAAATGATAAGTAGTGTCAGAAATAAAAGGCAGACGATGAATTTTATAATTTTGAATACAAAATGAATCAATAATTTATCAAAATGCTCAAAATTATTTAAATATACAGGGTGTCCCATAAGTCAACGTCCAGCCGAAAACGGACGATAGGCTATCTAAAAAATATAAAAAAAAATATTTTCATGTAATTTTCGAGTTATGAGTATTTTAAAAAAACAAGAAAAACTGTCATCCTGTGATGATCCTTAAGACTACAAATATTAACTTTTCATGAAACTTTTATTTGCAACGTAAGCATGAATAACCCTTCTGTAAATTACAATTCAAAATTAAGCCATAACTGCCTCAGTTTTCAATGAAATCGTGGAGTTTTGGCCAACACTTCATTTCAGATAATAACATCACCAAACTTTAACCGTCCGTACCACTAAAAAAATGTACTACACTATCATGGCAAGTAACTTTAATAAATTATAGTTTAAAAAACTAAAAAAAAAACGCTTTTATAACTAATTGAACTAAAAAGTTAAAAATAAAATTGTAATTATCAATTGAAAAATTTATATTATTGTACAAAAAAGCGTGGGGTGCTTTTTATAATAACTTCAGATATAATAAACTATTGATCAAATACTTATAATACTTTCAATTAGTTATAAAAGCGTTTTTTTTTAGTTTTTTAAACTATAATTTTTTTTTTACTTTTTAGTTTTTTTTTTTTTTCATTTTTTTTTTTTTTTTTCATATTATTGCATTGTCATCGACCTTTGACAGGTGTGCAAAGTTTGAATCAAATCTGATCGTTCAAAGTAGGACAAAATCGAGCTCAAAGGGGTCGGTTACATACAAGCTTTTTTTTCATTTTTTTTATTTTTTTTTTCATATTATTGCATTGTCATCGTCCTTTGACAGGTGTGCAAAGTTTGAATCAAATCTGATCGTTCAAAGTAGGACAAAATCGAGCTCAAAGAGGTCGGTTACATACATACATACATACATACATACAGGTGAAGCTAATAAAAGCGTTATAAAAAATGGCGCATTTATCCAGGATTCCAAAATGGTATAATACTTGCTAGAGTACTCCTTAGTTTTGGAAATAAAAAATGTTTTTTCAACTAAACCGGATTTCCAATCAATTTTATTTCATTAGATAAATTGTTTGTACCCTTTGAATCATGGGTTTAAAATGCCTACGCTGCGTTTTTAAGTGACTCACAATTCACAGGTACAAGTAAATATCATTTCGACGATGTAAATAAACAGTTAGAGCCACCATCTTGTCGAAAGAGTAATAACCATGGGTTTTCAAGTTAGATCAGTTGAGCTATCTCTAGATCGTTTGTAACGATCGGGAGAGCTCAACTGTTTTTTGTGTATTTTGTACATTTTGTAAATATTTGTTTAATTGTAAGTTTCTTAGTGTAAATAAAGTTTTCAAGTAATTTGTTAGTTTTAGGTAAAAGTTTGAAATAAAATTCAATCATAGGATTACTTCAATCGTGATTTTAATCTAAAGTTTGCCTTCGCCCGTCGCCGGTCTTATTACATGGTTATTGACGTGACAATGTCTTATAATTCGATGTAGCCGGCTGCACGCACGAAAAAACATGACTTATGTGGCGTTACCTCGCTCTGAGGCGTTCCATTTAATACTTGAAGTGCAGTCCTACATGAATCTAATAATCCTATTGAATTTTATTTTAAACTTTCACCTAAAACTAACAAACTACTTGAACACCAATGGTTATTACTCTTTCGACAAGATGGTGGCTCTATTTGTTTACTTGCATTGTCGAAATGGTATTTACTTGTACCTGTAAATTGTGAGCGACTTAAAAACACAACGTAGGCATTTTAAGTCCATAATTTAAAGGGTACAAACATTTTATCTCATGTAATAAAATTGATTGGAAATCCGGTTTAGTTGAAAAAACATTTTTTATTTCCAAAACTAAGGAGTACTCTAGCAAGTATTATACCATTTTGGAATCCTGGATAAATGCGCCATTTTTTAAAGTTACTTGCCATTATAGTGTAGTACATATTTTTTGCGGTACTGACGGTTAAAGTTGGGTGATGTAATTATCTGAAATGAAATGTTGGCCAAAACTCCACGGTTTCATTGAAAACTGAGGTAGTTATGGCCTAATTTTGAATTGTAATTTACAGAAGGGTTATTCATGCTTACGTTGCAGAAAAAAGTTTCATGAAAAGTTAATATTTGTAGTCACAGGACTTAAAAAATCATCACAGGGTGTCAGTTTTTCCTGTTTTTTTTTTAATACTCATAACTCGAAAGTTACAATAACAAATATATTTTTTTATATTTTTCTGATAACTGTCATGACTTGGCGCATCCCCCGTTTTCGGTTGGACGTTGACTTATGGGACACCCTGTATTTTTAAATGCAGTTTAATATTTTTTTTAATTCAAATATTGCTTCTTTCCTACTTTTTTCAGTAGCATGTTCCATCTACAATATTCAAGGCACTTTCCCTCCATGTGAAGTATCCGTGGGACGACGCCCTGTAGCATAGAACATTATTATCCTGACCCTGTAAAGGGCATAGATTGATGCATTTTTAGTGATAAGGTTTTCGCAGTGGTTATCGATCCCAGCAAGCTTATGGCTAATCAGAGGTTAATGAACGGAGTTATGGTTGATCCCGGAAATACATGTTACGTTCCGTTGCGGCTAGAAAATAAAACTATCAAAACGAGAAGAAATCTGTAACTGTCAATAGTGTCAATGTCATTTGTCAAAAAAACTTTCAAAGGGCAATTGGGACAAAACAAAATATAACCTATAAAATTCAAAAATCAAGGATAAAATCGATGTATTTATTCAAATTAAATGATGGTATCTAACCAAAGATGAATGTTCTAAAAGTGTTGCTGCAGCGCCGAGCTTTTGGGAAAGTTACTACGCGCGCGTATGCCACAACGAAGAAGAAAACACCAGATCACGATGAAGAAGAACAATTGCCAAGTAAAACCCTATTTTTCTGAAGCAATTTTGTTCAAAGACCTCTGCTCTCTTATTTTATACAGGCATAGGACATAATTTATGTATATTTAGGCATTTGTCATGCAGAAATTGTTTCCAGGATTCCATTGTTTCTATCTCATTTTGAGAACCCTATTTTTGATGTTTACAGTATTCAAATACCCAGTCAGTAAGAACTCAGACCGGCGTATGTATGTTTGGGGTCTTGCCGAGACGGGAGCACTAG
Organism: Thera obeliscata; assembly: GCA_947578465.1. Taxonomy (NCBI): domain Eukaryota; kingdom Metazoa; phylum Arthropoda; class Insecta; order Lepidoptera; family Geometridae; genus Thera; species Thera obeliscata. The sequence continues at coordinate 1,632,257 of OX387916.1, forward strand.
GCCTTCATCAGCCGCGCGGCAAGAGAGGCAGAAAGGCCTACTTAAATGACTTCAAGTTTGCTTGGCATCCTGTGCGATCCAGTTTCGCTGAGAGGTTTGATGTAAGTTTGACTAGGCGCCGAATTCTCTGTAGTTCATAACATTTGAGAGCCACTTAAAAAATGACCCAAGCAGGTACATTGATGTATTAATGAACTTGAATACTTTACAATTACAGATAACGGATGCAGCCTGTGGTTATGGCTTCACAGTATCAGCCATTAAAACGAAAGAACAGCACAAGGTGTTTGGTACAGGCATAAACACAGACTCACAGGTTGGCTACCACTCGCCCCGGAGAGGTCATCCATTAGAATTGCTGCTCAGCCCTGCACCAATCTATATCCCTTACAAGAGCTTGGAGACGAAGGTAAAATTAAGTTCAATATCAAAGTCTCTGTTCACTAGAAGCAATGAACTTTAGAATTTACCTTGACACTGATACCTATTTGTTGATACAGTCATAGTCATATTGGAGATCTGGCTCTGAATTTATTTTCCACCAATCTGATTACTTGTGCATTATGGGATTGATTGCACAATGATAGGACAATGCACATGGTAAATTCAATCTTTCTCCAGGATCATCAGAATAATAATCATCATCTGTTTGAGAAGAAATCATTTTGTTTAGTAAGCAATTATACTTAGTTCGGTTTAGTGATAGTGGTTTTCTCTTACCATTTTTAAGCAAAAAATGCAAATCCGTTATTGCCTGTAAGTTATATTAAACGATAAATTTCGTACACCTCATGAGCTGTGGATTTTATTAATAAATAAAGTAGAATACAGTTCACTGCTGGACATAGGCCTCTCCATAGATTTACGTGCACTTTCCGCGATTTTCAAAATAATTGCCGGTCTTCCGATCTATACTACAGTTAGGGATCACCATTCAAGTTACATTTATTTTTCAATTTCGTTGATCTACGAAAATATAATAAAATATAATTTAATTTCATGAACGAAATCCGATCGAATTAAATTCGTCAGTCTTTTAGTTCTTAAATGAACGAAATAGACCAGCGTTTAAAATAAACATGGCGTCGAATATTGTTTTCAGGTAATTGGACTAGATGCCGGTAGAGCGCACACAGCGATATTAACCGACAGCGAAGGAGTATTTACACTCGGCAACAACGCGTACGGGCAATGCGGTCGGAAGATAAACCCTAATGAGGAGTACAGAGGAAGCATGGTGTCCCATAACATCAGGACCCTAGGCAAGCAGAATATCACCAGCGTGGTCTGTGGCCAGGATCATACGTACGTGTTTATAAATATTTTTTAAATATTCGAAAAATTTTGATTTAGTTCTTGTTGAGTGGATTGGTTGACACAACAAGTAGGCTGCTGGCGGGCATATTTCGAACATTTTTAGGTTCTACGACGTGCCGATGCCGGTTTCCTCACGAAATTTTCTTACATCGTCGAGAGTACTGGCATTATTTTTTTTTTTGAGTGTATACAGTGCTGAATTTGAACCCAAGACCTTCGAATCGGAAGGCGGGGCCGCTACCACTAGACCTAGTGCTCTCTTCTTTTTTGTATAGCTTAGGCCCTACATCCGCCGTGGGGTTCCGGCAATGAATATGACCTCTCCATCACCTCCCGTGGATGTCGTAAAAGGCGATTAAGGGAACAAAACCAGGAAATGGGCAGCAGCATTTCCTAAATAAGGTATACAACACCAACACTGCGGTCACCAATCCACTTGCCAAGCGTGGTGACTATGGCAAACCACCATGGGGGGGGGGGCCCCATGGTGAACACGCCTGGAAATGTGTAGGGGAGGCCTATGCCCAGCAGTGGACTTCTTCAGGCTGATGATGATGATGATGAGGCACTACATGCAATAGTCATAAGTAAAATAGGCACCCAACTTTGTCAACTAGGCAAGGACTCCGGCGTAGAAAACCACTGCCCAATAAAAAAAGAGTATATATTTTCAGTCTGTTCGTAACAGAGTCTGGCAAGGTGTACGCTTGCGGATGGGGAGCCGATGGTCAGACCGCAGTAGGCACCTACGATAGCCAGGACAGGCCCGTCGCAGTGCGCGGTGACGTCACTAGCGAGAGGATAGTGCGTGTGGCTTCTACCGGCGACTGCGTTCTTGCGCTGAACGGTGAGCTACAATACCCTGGTACAAAACGGCCGGCTGTTAGTAGCGGGTCTGAAGGGGGTGGTTGTGCGAAAATGGCTGAATTTGGAAGATTCGCTAAATGGCAACTTCAGACTCGCCGGCTTTATTGTGCTTGATTACTCAGGGAACCTTATTTAAAGATTAAATAATTAAATATTGTGGACAATCCACACAGCACTCACAACTCTACAGCCCCGAACTAAGCAGAGCTTGTGCTATGGAAACCAGATAGCTGATGTAACACATGTACCCAGACAGAGAGCAAACATCTATGATCACCACACAAATATTTGTTCTGGGCGCGCATCGAACCCACGCCCTCCTGTGCAGAAGGCAGAGTTAGTAACAATTGAGCTGTGGGGGCTGTCAAAATTCCAGATTCTGGGGGTCTGTCCAAGATTCCAAATTACTGTCGGATGTTAAGTTTTATTTCTTTGCCAGAAAACGGCGAGCTCTTTGGCTGGGGAAACTCCGAGTATGGCCAAGTGCCAATGGCGACCGCTCAGCATCAAGTCAACATGTCCTACTCTTTACTTGGATTTACGAAGGGACTGGGCAGGATCGTAGATATCGCGACAGGAGGATCCTTCTGTATGATTTGCAATGGTAAGTTACTTTTTTTTTATGTAACTATGGCCCACCCGATGTTAAGTGGTAACCATCGCCTATAACAAAGCAACTGTCCTGCGTCCATCAACTGGAGGCATACAGATATTCAGCCTTCTGGTTAAAATTTTCTTCTTTCTTAATTTTCTTCAGATACAATGTTTTTTTTAATACCTTTTTAACGACAGGTGTCTGCCTAATGTAAATTTGATTTAAGCGTTTTTATTTTCAGAAAACGGAGATGTCTTTGTGTGGGGCTATGGGTTCCTTGGTCTCGGTCCCAACATTCAGCACAAGGCCAAACCAAAGCAAATTCCACCAGCTCTCTTTGGCAGGAATGAGTTCAACCCTGAATGCAGAGTTGAGAAAGTAGCCTGTGGAATCTCACACCTAGCAGCTATCACAAATAATGGGGACCTCTACATGTGGGGTAGGAATAGACATGGTTGTCTTGGACTGGGAAATAAGAAAGATCAACATTTCCCTTTGCGAGTGTCTATCGGAGCCCATGTTATGAAAGTGAGCTGTAGTGTAGACCATACCGTAGCAATATGTAAACCGTTTATGTGATTTGTTAATGTAAAAGACTGTTATGTTTTATGTTTAATAAAATTATTAGCTGTATTTGTGCAATTTTTTCTGCTGCCCATTTTAAGTTTAATCTAAACAAACAACAGTGAAACAAATATTATTATAAATTCTCATTTTAATTCTTTATCCTTTCAATTAATAAAGGCTTCATAGAAAACAATATTTAACTCAAATATGTATTACTCAATTATAATAGAAGAATCTTAGGGCGCAAGTCTTAGTCCAGTGCATCAGAGATAATTTATATAAATGAAAAACAAGATGCTAATTAAATTCTATTCTATTTATTAACAGTTGATGTATTTTTAGGAGTTGTTTTTTTTATTAGCATCTCAATTGAGGGCATCACTGGATAAAGGCTTGAGCTTGGACTATTGCTTGCATTCATCATGGAATGGCTCAAGAGTGCGGAAGTCTCGCCAGGCAGGAGGCAGAAGCGATGTGTGGTGTAGGTGGCATCCACATCGCTTGCACGGCTCACTGAACAAATTCACGTAACTATGTAACCAGGTCATGAACGATCTCACTGCTAGCTCAGGTAATGTTGGAGAGTAGAAGTGAAGCATTGCAGCATGAGCATTTTCCGTAACTTTCCTGAATACATGGTGCCGAGATTCTGTCCACAAGTCCAAGGTCTCACCATAGCCTTTCACCATGACCCATTCCATGAGTAACCCTTTGAAGGCAACTACAGCTTTGAGCACATGGCTTAGATTTATTTGTACCACTGCGTTACTGGCAAAGGGTCTTGAGATGGTGATTTTCATGTCATTGTATGATCGGTCTATGTTGTTGATTACGTTGTCTACTTGTAAGGGCGCGACGTTATGGTTGCTTTGAAGTTTTCCTCGTCTTTTTGTACTGCCCGAGTTTATGTATGAGCGCTTCAGAGAGTTTTGGCTGAGAAGTGTGTGGGCGAAGGAGCTGTACTCGTGGATTTTGTCCGTCCATTTGTAGCTGTTCACTAGCTGCGTATAAAGAGCCTGTCGGTCTTGTGTTGTTTCTTGGCTGAGGTACGTGGTGTTGCCCAAATTGAATGGAGCGGTAGGTATCGGTAGTCCATTTACAGTTTGTTCCAAGTCCCGTAGGTTGATGTTAACGTTGTTGAGCAGCTCTTGAAGCTCAAGGAGGAACTTATCTTTGCCGTCTTCTCCGTGGTCTGCGCGAAGACCGTTAGATAGGGTCTCGAAGACATGACTGACGCTCGAACGCAAGGTTCTGAGCGCAGTGAGACCTGAATTCAACTGGTCCACGTTGATAGATTGGTTCATGATTATACTCTGTACAGGATTTCTCCAGTTTAACAATCGATCAGGTTTCCTTGCTTTAATTCAGAAAATTCGCACAAAAACAACAACAAACAGACTCTCACAGTTTTTTCTTCTTCTTAATTATGGCATCTGTCCATTTTGGATAAATTTTGCCAGTGTCGAGTAAGGATACGGGTCACACACAATCCATTCCAATCCAACAACAAAACATCAGACAAGACAAGTGAGATGTCAGTCAAGTCTACTGTCATCAAGTCCTTGGACGAAGGTACAGTCCGGCAAGTATAACTTGGCGGGTCTGAAGCTAGCCGTTTGGCCAATCTTCCATCAGTCATTGGCCATTAACGATCGAACAGCTCACTTCAGACCCGCCAAGTTATACTTGCCGGACTGTATAGGCGTATAGGCAGCCAAAGCAGCTCTATACCAGTTGACATTAAATTGAATGAATGATTTGAAGCGCGTCGTGTGCCTGAGGGAAATCGAACATTACGGCCTTTTTTTTATTTCCTATTTTCAGCTACCTACATGTGGCTTAACCCTAGGTGGCGCTAAAACAAAATTGACTGTTTCCCCAGTAGTAGATTTGGATGGAGCCACTAGTTATTTTTTACTTGTCTTTTTCAGTCTTATTAAATATCAAGAATCAAGATATTTTTTAATAAGAGCTCGTTTAAAATATGAAAATTAAAATAAAATAATAGAATTTCCGAAAAATAAAGGCATATTGTCTTTATTTTTCGGAAATTCTATTATTTTATTAATATATTGAGAAAGTTCTGTGTTTTAAAATGCTTTGTTTTTTTATCGCTTCAGATTTTTTAATTTATTTTCTACTCACTTGGCTTGTGGAAAATTAACATTTTAATATTCTCACATTTATTTGCTTTTGGACCCATTGTACAGTTTATCGTCCTACTGACTAGGTTCGTTAGGAACGCTTCTACGAAACTCTTAGGTATGCAAATTGCAATTCCTCTATTTTGTACTTGGGATCGTCCACTAGCAATCTCTTGCATGTGGACGGTAGGTACCTACCTAATAGGTTTTCACAATGAAAGGTATCTATCAAGACTTCAGTAGAGTATTAGTTTGGGGCATACGGTGTGGCGCGTATATAATTTTGTTAACATTTTAACATTGGGCTTGTGGTTTTTGGTTTATGTTTACGCATGTACACTGCTACGCACGAAGCTAATTTCGTGCGTAGCAGTGTACTGTACATGTGTGATTACCGTGCTACGCGTATAAGGTGCTACGTTACTACGCGCCTACGCTATAGTGCTACGCAAATATGCTTTCAACTTTACAGGTAAACATTTAGCGAGCTTGTGTGAAATTTTTCTTTCTTTCTTTTATTTATAACACAATCTTTAATAACGGTTTCACACTGTGTCTGAAGGGCTATCAAAAGTCACCATCATCTCAAACAGATCAATTCTATGCGAATTGAAAGCGAATTCTTCCCACAAATAAAATAACAGAGCGCATAACACTACATCAGCACCTTATATAGACCCAGTACATCAGTATGAAATACTTTTATGGTTCCTCCGATTCGCTTATCGGGATTTCGCACATATATTTACGAACTAGTGGAATGCACGCTACTTTGTCCGTACCTATGTTGTTATTCCTCCCACATTCATGATGCCTGACGCTTTTTAACGGCTCGCTAAAAGTCTCCAATAAAAATAAAATATGATACTTACTTACAATAAAATACCTAATACCTAGTTTTAAGATAATTAGTACTTTAGCTAATTTACTACTAATACCTATTATTGTACATCCGATACGGATAGGCTGTTGTTTCCATAGTTTATTTTTATTTTTAAGACCTCTATACTGTACACAGTTAAACAATAAATGACTCTTACTCTCTTACTCTTACTCTCTCCTGTCACTATCACTTTCATGCCAACAAATAGAGATGGCAATATACTCAGCAATCTGCTAAGCTCCTACTGCTATAGCACACTAAAAAATATGAACTTTATTTAAAGTATAGACATAGCTGTCATTTAATTAAATACTTATATGCTGATAGAAAAAGCGGATAACCTACATTTTAATTAATCATCTATAACAAAACATCGTCTCGTATAAGTTATGGACGCTAGTGCGTAGAACGTGCACTACTATAGACTGCACTGCATCTAATTACTTGAGTCGTACAAGTGTAAACCACATGCGCCAATAACTTCGCCAGCACCCACATCTGTCAAACCGAAACTTATTAGCAACGCTGTGTGGTAGAAATAAGTATGGTGGTAGTATATGTTCTTTCCCAGAAGAGCCCTTTACAAAACTCTCTACTACCTCACCTACTACTAAAATCCTACAGTAGAATACTATTGTCCAAAAAGTTTCTAATAAAACTTGGTTTAGGCTGTACATTTATTATCAGCCAGTCACGTACGGTTTTATATACATATATATATGTAGATAAATAGGCATAAATTGTATTGTACTGCCTCTCACAGGGCGAACCCGAAAATTTTATCATAAAAGACGCACGGGGTGCGGGCGTCAACCCTACATTTGCGTAGTCTCCGTTTTATTTGTATTGAATCCCAGCCAGGGCTGTCAACGTTTTTTTATACATCTAGCTTATGGAACAAGCATAGGTATTACCCACCTGATGTTAATTGGTAACCATCGTTTATAACAAAACATTGCCACGTAGGTCACGCACGTCAGGAACGTGCCCTACGATGCACTTCCCTGCGTTCATCAACATGAGGCATGCAGGTGTTCAGCCTCACGTGCCAGTAATTTGAGTGGTGAAATCTTGGAAATCATTAAGAAAAACAAATACCTACTTAGTCAATTTATTATGTTCTAAAAAACAAACGCTTAGAACCATAAATTGTAAACTAAGAACAAACTTATCCTCCCTCACTCCTTTTACACTCTTTTTCTAACTTGCAAGTTCTTAGTTTGTATTTTTAATAAGACTTGCTAATACCATATGGCAGATGTTCTTCTCTCTCTTGCATCTTTCTTGTTGCCAACATGTCTCAACGTTTCGGAGTTTTTGTAATAATAACTTTATCTCTTTGTATTTCGACTCTTAATAGAGGCCCAGACTTGTTATACAAGATCTAAGCGATTAAAAGCGGAACTTAGAGTATTTGATTTTGGTATCATATTTAACGAGTTTACTTTGTTGAGTAACCCTGCCCGCTCGGCCGGTTCATTCTTTCAACTTTCGTTATTTGACAATTTATAAAGTTCTTTGTGATATTTTTTAAAAGCGTTGCTGAAGTGGTTTTTATGCTTGAGGGCTTTTGTTGAGAATTTGAATTATGAAGTGGAACGTCGATGTTTTTACACAAGTCCGCGACTTAAGGGGAAATTTTGTATAACAAGCAGTAGGTACCTACTTATGCTGGTACTATTATGATAAGAGGATACCATAGACAAAACTTAATCATTTGTGGTCGTGTTATTATTGTAGAAAATACTGTCTATGGTAAAGTTAGTATAACCTAAACAATAATTTGCAAGCTTTTTTTTATACTTAGCTGTAGACACGCATATAGCCCACCTGGTTTGTAGTGGTAACCATCGCCTATAACATAGCATTACAACGTTCCCTATATACGATGCACCGTCCATCAACTTGAGGCATACAGATGTTCAATTGTTCAGCCTCAGGTGCCAGTCGTTTCACCGGCACAGGCTTGTGTTTCGGTTTGATACCCTTCAAACCAAAACACAGCGATGCTGCTTCACGGCAGAAATAGGCATGGTGGTAGTGCTTCCCCGGACGAGCCCTTCACAAAGAACTCTACTACAATTAAAGCTTTCATTCTTACAAAAATAACGTCAAAAAATAGCCCTTATTAATATTAACGCGCCCTACTTTGGAATTCCAAGTTGTATTTACAAAAGCTCGCTCAATATTTTTGCCAAAGACAACCAGTTAATTAGTTGTGAACTTTCGAAGTAATATTTATCTCGTCGTGGAGCGCCCTGTCAATAACCTGGACGAGCTCGGCGAGCGCAGGGCACGCGTTATTGCAAAGGTCGACTGTACCACCTTCAATAACACAATTACTCGGGTTTTAACTGATTACAATAAAACTAGGTAGAACCATTTAATGCTAACGGTTTGTGTAGCTGTTATCATTTGGTAAATTAACATTGCGGTTCCAGTAGATAGGCTTTGACTGGGATTTGTTCTCGATTCAATTTCGTTACGTTAGGAAAACCATTGATATTATCTTACTTGAAAATTATTTAATAAGGTTAATAATCTATAAAAAACCTGTCTACTATAGCGAATACCCTTTGCAAATTAACCCTCGTAAAGTAATTTTCTGGAATAAATCTCAATGATAAGTAAATTAAGGGTAGGTATATGACATCGTTGGCATTTTACGCTGGGGATGAGATATCAAGGCACCGGGCCCGAAGGACGCATAAAGACAGGTAGGTGTGGAGAGACGGCGGCAGGGCCTCGCACCCGGCCGGCGCGGGAGCTGGCAGCGGCGGCGGCGGCGGCGGCTTGCACCGACCTTGGGCGCGCTGCCCCAGTTCCCGGCCGGATCGAGCGCGCGCTGCTCGCATACAGCCTCCGCGACTCTAAACTTACGAGTCGCCGATCGGAGATTTATTGAGTGATTAGTTCGCGAATAGATTGTCGGTGGGTCGGCGCGAGGGGGCTCGTGGGGTGAGGGATAGCGCGCAGGTGCGCAGCGGGCGCCAGAGCCCGTGGGCGCGGTAGTCCCGCGCCGCGCGCCGCCCGGGCCGGCTGCACAGAGTGACGGCCGCATGAGCGCGCCGGAGTGGTAGCGCGTGCTGCGCGGGTGTGGTATGCCCGCGCGTCGCCGGCATGGCCCCCATGTTGGCGGCCCTCGCGCTGCTGGCCTTCCTGCCCGGTGAGTGTCCCGAGTGTCGAAGCAACAGGCGTCCGCCGCGCCCCCGCGTTTGTTTACCCCATCGATCCCTCGATTGATGGCTAGAGCTGAGGTGTTGTGAGTGGATCCCCGAGGATGTCGAGGTGCCGAGCTACCTGCTTCCGGTCAGGTAACGTGCTCTCTCCACTCGAGGAGAGCGCACGAGCGGGTACATTGACGAAAGTTAAAACTGTTTGATGTCACGTGTAGCACGTGTTCGCAGGTTCGAGGCCGTAAAATGGAAAAAGTCTGTTTTTATGAGTAAAACTGTATGTACTTACACACAGCATGGAATGATAATAAAAAGACTTTGGGAGCAAGCTGAAGCGGGAATTTTATGAGACTCGTTCCAGTCCAGCATCAGGTTATTCAGAGGTTAATTTAACTACTTAATTCAGTTTCTTTTAGTTTTACTTTGATCATGTTTATGTCACCTGTTCGTTATTATATGTAATACTACTCTCAATACCTATTTGTGTTACTTAAATGGGTTTTTGCAGTCAAAAAGATTTAAAATATACATAAACCTATAAATTGTAAGACTAAACGAGTCTCCAGCTTTTCTCAGCAAAGGGTCTTTGAGGTGCTTACCTGATAAATTTCACCACAGTTAGTTTATTAATGCCTTGAAACCATTTTTAGGTCCACGAATCACCATAATGCAATTGGGTCGTTGACCATGTAGATGCATCAATGCATCAATGCATCTGCATAATTAATGGCTGCTGATGATGATGATGAGCGTATATTATATATATTTATAACTATATAAGGGCAAATTTTTCAATCTTCAAATAATTTATTCGTTGGATAAAAATATATCCAAAAATATACCATCTCTTTTATAGGCTTGTCTTTTATAGGATTTTTTTCCATCGACGAATAGCATTATTCCATAAATGGAAAAATCAGCCTATAGTATTACCGATTATACACCCAAATTCATTGATTAATTATTATAAAAAAACACTTTATAATGCAGCCAGTTAATTCACGTAATTACCTGATATTCGATTTGGAGATTCAGTCAATCGAGTGATCCAGGGAAGAGGAGTCAAAATAGTCACAATCTTGACACATAGTAATTATATGAAAGGCCTATTTTCCAGAATAATTAATTTCTCCTAGATGCGCGTAGATGTCGTAGAGGCATCTACGAGCCTCTACGACAAGAGCTACGAGATGCTACGCATTCCTACCATGAAAGTTCTATTTTCCAGAACAATTCAAATTATGAATTGAGATTCGAACTGTCACATATATGGCCCATTCTGAATCGAGATTCAAACTGTCAGATAGTCAAATAGTGTATTGCTGAGCTTGAGTGTCGATAGGTACTTGTGTCAGAATACGGGCGCTTAGGATATGGGCCTAGAATCATTTTCTTGACTATCGTTGGCTGCATGACTTCTTCTACTATTTTGTATTGAATCATTTCTATCAGTGACGTTTTTAATTCTCTTTCTATTAATTACATAACGATTGCAATCATCAAGCACGGTAGAAACCCAGAAACCTCAGATTTAAATGTTCTCCAGATCCATCATAGGTGTAAGTCAAAGACGCGTCCCAAATTGGTACGTGACGAGATTCAAGCCCATTGCCGTAAAAACTTCTCATAGAAAATTTAAGCCCCTGTCTTACGCGACAGCATTTCAAAATATTTTTTCGGGAATTTTCCATGAAGTTACAACTTCTACGAGTACTTATCAATATACTAGTAGGCAGCTGTGCGTAGAATTCACGGTGTTCTCTTAGCCATATGAATATGGAAACTAAAACCCATTTCATTACCATTAGGCTGGTCGCAGATGTGGCGTATTTTTGTTTTTTGTATTCACCTAATTCACGTACAATTTTATGCAATTCTTCAACATTTGAGAGCACTGGCATAGTATTCTATTTTTCGAATAGAAAGATCACGACGAGATTAGAACTTCTTGTCAATTCGTATCGACCTTATGAATTCGACTTGTATTGACTGTCTCCCCTGTGGGTTAGACTGACTTGACTAAGCTGAGAGAATGGTATAGGTGCTGGGGTAAGGTTATTTCATCGAAAATCTTATTACAGGCACAACATAATCTAATACATAAGGACATGAGTATAAAATTTTCCTTTGTCGCTAAATAAATCTTTTAGAATAGATGCAAATATATTCTAATATAAGAATATATATTAATATATTCTTTTGTATTACATACGAATACTTCTTTGTCTGTTAATTCAATTCAATTCATTTATTTCAGATCATAAAAGATTGACCTCTATTCCCTAGCTCTGCTCTTATTATTGATCCCGTACAGATACCAGCAAACCTCGACAAACAAGTCTAGGTCACTTTGTCTAGGCTGTCCAACCCTACGCCTTTTTAGTATTTAAGCCCGAGAACACGTTTTTGCTTCTAATTAATTATCTAGGACGGGTCTCAAAACAGGTTTTAAACATAAATAAGCTGGATGATTAGGTTTAATAATAATTACTTATTAAAAGCTTATTAAGAGCCATGCTCGTGCACGTTGTTTGGACGTGTTAAAGTATGGCTGTTTCGAATTAATTACATTCTTATCTTTAACATAAAAAAACTTAAAATTAAACCTTCTTAGCCCCGAATACTGAAACGCAACTCAGATTTAAGCACGTCTCAAGCGACGAATATTTGACAGATTTTCATTGAAAACTGTCAAATATTCGTCGCTTGAGACGTGCTTAAATCTGAGTTGCGTTTCAGTATTCGGGGGTTAGTGTCATAAATCAAAAAGGGCATTTTGGAACATCAAATAATAAACAGCAACTGCCAGCAAAAATGGACCCTTATCGTCTTTGTTGTCTTAAGGGTTCCGGTGAAGCCTTCGAGAAACAACACAATAGCACAAAAACAACTAAAATCCAATCTCCCGACAGTAAATAGCCACTTGTCGTTCTCGAAATTAGGTTTTATTCTCCCGGAATGGCTCTCCAAGTATGATTACATACCATTGAGCTCATCCTAGGACGGTCAAAGGAATCTAAAGATCATACGCCTTAATGTTACTGTGAATCCATTACGACTACTTTTGAAATAGCTCATGGCTAAAATATATTCAGTCTTTTTAGGAAAGAACAGCGTGCTCCAGTGATTTTTCATTCGCTTTATTTTAATTTGTCGTAGAGGCATCTACGAGCCCCTACGAAGAGCTACGAAATGCTACGCATTCCTACCATCATTGACAGGCATTATTCTGGGTAAAATCGGCTCATAAGCCGAAAGTCCAAGCCTGAAGAATAACTAATTAACTATTCTTCTGAGGACTGACCATGTTTTTTGAGTTCTAACGCGGTGGCAGTCATTGTTTAAGTTTTTAGAACAATTTATTGGTAATAACTATTGTTAGATAACAGTGGATTTGTTACAATTAACGCATTCCTTCAACGGTTCAAATTTATCACACACACGGTTCAGGGCCAACCATTTAGTTAAAAGCTTGTCTTTGTGGACGTAGATCGAACACCGCGTGGTGGAGTGAACATTAAAATGAGTGATTGCTTCAGATATTTTCTAAGCAATTTCGGAATAGAAAAGTACATAGTCCTTTGCATGTGATCTAAGAAGAGTTTTTATTATTAATCGACATTGTGAAGAAACCGGCATGCAATACATAAAAAAGTTTGAAAACATGTGCGTCTAGTCTAGTGCATAAAAGGAGCCTCTTCGAAGCGCACTTAAAATCCAACCACCACGCTAGATCAGTAAAACTAGTAACATGACAAGAAGATAATCGATTATTGCTGAAAGAAAGGGTTGCCCAAGTGATTTCTGCCTTTTGAGTAGGATTCATGAAATTTGATTGAAATGTAGATTATGTACTAATCGCCAATGCTTTGTCAAGCTTATTTTGACGCCATCCTATCGTTCTTGTGTTCAACGTGCCAGATGAAACCCAACACAAAGCAATAAAGATCGATTGTAGTAACGCTCCTTCGGCCGGAATGAACGATATCTCAGACTTCAGATAAATACGACCCAACAAACCTTAAGATAAGACATTCCGCTCCGAATTCACTATCTCTCCACACCTGTACAAAGAACCAGAGCCAATGAAGGGGAACGATAGAGGGTAGTCGTATCCAGGGTGTTAATTTGGGGGATCATGAAGAATATCTTGAAAATCCTGAAACCGTTGAATAAAGGCTCTCAAATGGCAAACACGAACCGGAAGACGAAAAGTAGTGGGTGGGTACCCACCAGATGGACCGACGACATTGTTAAGATCGCGGGAATTCGGTGGATTGAAGGAGCTCAGAATCGTTCTTCCTGGAAATGTGTAGGGGAGGCCTATGTCCAGTAGTGGACTTTTTCAGGATGATGATGATGATCCTGAAAATGCTGCGAACAGCATTGACGGTACCAATAACAATATATCAAGTTAAATCCTAAATACCTACAGTATAATTTGACCACTTACAATCAATGTAGGTACAGCCTGAATCATAACTCACTCATACCAAAACGCTCCTGTACAGGTAACCAACATTTTAGAAGAGCGTTTTACATAAGTATTTTATTATGTTTCCGCCATGGGACAAAGGAATGATTAAATAGCATAGTCAGTTGTTGTCTCACTTGCTTTTGTTTGGTTTAAACAAACCAAACAAAAGAGACGAGACCCGACATTTCCAACACGACACGTTGTTTGAAATACCCAGCAGAGCTGCGTCCCAATATTTGTCAGGTCCGAATGTTTGAAAATGTCCGGCTGAGAGAATTTGTGGGTCAAAATCCTGGGTACATCCCTGGTGGCAGGGCGGTACACAATAACTAAATATAAATGGAGGCTATCAATAGCATTGGGCATGTAGGTGACGGCGCTGACGGCCGACGGTAATGGTACGAAAATGATGGATCGTTGCAGGCGTACAGAAAACCTGAACATAAATCTCTTTTCAAGTGATCCCAACACGCCACGACACTACAAGCGGCAAGCGGATTACGTATGAAAAATGTACGCTGCGCTGCTTTCAAACATAACTTTCTATAAAGTGTTCAAGCTGAGCTGGAATGGTGATATGAGCTGTTTTATATACGAATGATATAGATTCTCGACTGTAATCCCCAGGCATGGTAGACATTCCTACCGAGTGGGGATTTATGAGGGAATTTAGGAAGCTACTAGATATAATAACAGGCCTTTTAACTTTGACAATAACATATTACGTAAAATACTACTACTCTACCAGCTGTATATTACGAGCTTTTGGTAGCTGTAACTGTATAGTCATGAATATGAGTACCTACAGAATATATTTCGTTCCCATCGGTTAGTATCAACTAGCTTTTTTGGTCGAAAATGAGTCATCGAATACTGATCAACTGTTTAGGTAGGCAGTTTTTGAAATCAATTCACCGTATTCCCATAGTGACAGATTACAGAAACGAATGCGTGGCAAAACCACAAATGAACACATGAGGCCACTACCTGGCGCTAGCGGGAATTTCTGATTTATATATAGCCCACAGATTATACACAGCTACTACGGTGTGCCCACAGAGTATAATATCCGTAGGTTGTTTTTGTTCCGGTTGCGGCCAAAAGTTAATTGGTATTGACACAGATTTATGTTCGCTGTTTTGTTTGGTATTTTGTACCGCGGCCCGAACGGACAGTGGGAAAAATGTATTGTACGCGACGTGAGTGGCAATTGTTAGAATTAGGAATACTTTGTGCGCGCCAGCTGCTGGCCCAGGCTTGTGTATAAGTGGGTAGAGCTGTACGTGCTTCGTAACAATAACGAAAATAACTTTTTTGTTCAAAAATAAAATTTGATATCGATAACTGAAAATACGTGATGATACTTTTAAAAAATAAACACAATCATATAGACTTACTTTTGGGTGATTTATAAGTGAATGTAACCTATCATGAACTTTTGTGTGTAAGAACTCTAGCCAGCTCCTAGTATGTGTAATAATACCACTCTTTCTTAATTTTTTACAAAATAACACATCACCACACTCTTATTGATCAGGCAAATCTACAACTGTATAAGTATCTCTTTGTACATTAGCAATCTACAATTATATTCGGTTCCCCATGTTAAGTACCTACGTATCTACTGACCACGTCACGACCTTGGTAAAGAATCCTTAGATTAGGTCAACGAGACTAAGAGGATTTCCTTTGATCATTATTAGATTTAGTTTTGCACCAGCAAAACCAGTGGACCACAGATCTAAAAGCCGACAGGCATTTTTTATTGCTGGTTTCGTTCGTTGGTGTGGTAGGCCTTGGCTTAGCTGTTTACGAAACTCTTCAATTTGTTAGAGCGGGCCTAAGCCTGTGCCATCTTCCTTAATTTACTGCCTATAAGGGATTATGGCACTCGTACCCACCCCTTGCAGTATTAGCTAGCATTAACATTTCCTGTTTCTTTTACAAGGCCTATTTTGTGATACCAATTTTGAATTTTAGGAACATGTTTTCTTATTCTTAAACACAGTTACTAGCTGGTTTCATTCGCACGGTAAAAAAAAACACTTTTACTTTTACTACTTTTACTGTTAATCCTTTCACCACACTTGGTTCGAAAGAATCAGTGACACGATAAGAAGAAGAACTGTTTGAATCCCTAATTCATTCATTCACACTCTTTTAAACGAAGTTTAATTCTTCTTGATCTTGAATATTTTTTTAGAATAACCTCCTAAGTAACACAAAATCGATATAATGGAAAAAGTGGTCACCAGAAATTTTCTTCTAGTTTCATTAGAGACTTTGAAGGGTTTTAGCAATGTCTTTCTTGTTTCTATATAGTAGCATATTATTAACTTTGCAGTTGTTCTAACTTATAAAGGAGAGGGCCCACTCCTTTATAAGTTTTTCAAATATTGTACGCAACAGGAAATTAAAGGAAATAGCTTTAGGCAGGTGAGACGAGTCGAGTCGAGTGTCATTCAATACAAATCTATAGCATCTCTCTACTACTCTAAAGAGACTTACCATCGAGTAGCTACGAGCTAGTCACTCACTCAATTCGATTTGACAATTCTATTCGAGTAAAATTTAACAAATGATAAAACTTACTTGGCCACAGATTAAAGAATGGAACTTATGATCACTAAAATACGCCCAGAGAAATGATATACGGGTGCCTGATTAAATTTCGTCCTATTATCGGGGTCCTTTGTCTCTTTCTGATTCGTAATAGGATGCTCTTTCTTCCCGTGTGCAAATGCGAGCAGGAAAGGGACAGAGAGCTCCCGATGTATCTTTTATCAATATTTCAAGAGCGGAATCTCTTTCATTATTGAATGAGAGGATATAATTCATTTTAGATTTTTCTAATAATTTTTTTCTCTTTGAATCAAGGGATAAACACAGATTTTTGATTATTAAAAAAAAATCTAATGTTTTTAATGTTTTTTATTGTTTTTTGTTGTTATTTTTAGCTTTTGAATGCTATTTATTTATTTATTTTATTTAGACAGAATGCTACTTGGGCTTACAGCTCGTGCCAAAGCGCCAGAATGTTAGGAACATTTCATACATAATAGAGCTTATGTTTAAATTAAAAAGATAAGAATTATAGATGTAAATATTCCAAATTACATTTAAATTATGTCAGCCATGTTTATTTACTTTCTGAATTCCTAAACATAAAAACGACACCAATCTTAATAAACTTTCCTTTTGAAGATAATTTAATTTCCTTATACTGTAATCTTCATAGTAGGTACGAGTATATACAATCTATATCTATACTAATATTATAAAGAGGAAAGATTTGTACCTATTTTTGTATGTTTGTAATGAATAGGCTCAAAAAGTACTGGGCTGATTTAAACAATTCTTTCACCAATAGAATGCTACATTCTTCCAATTTGACATGTACAACAATATTGTCTACCCCGTGCGAAGCCAGGACGGGCTGCTAGTAACTAATACAATAGTCAAGCGTCTTTAGGCCTTGTTATACCAGATGTGTGGCGTTTCTCATCACACACTGTAATAATAGCTCAGGGTCTGAAACCAGCGTACCGTATTTACCTACCAGCTACTCCATCAAGGATGTAATTGTACCTTACCCACTCTGTTTCTAGCATGTGTAGTAATGTGCCACAGATGCTCCTATACTTATTCTACTCCATTTACAGGGTGCTTTAGACAGTCATCAAGGAACTCAGCTTTCTTTACATAAAATCTATTAAAAACAAATACAATAGAATTACGACTATTTCCCTTTGGGGTAGGCAAAGACCACGAAGCTTTGTAACTTTTTCGTGCCACTTGACAAACACACCTCTTTTGTTTCATTCACTCTTAGACCAAGTAATGAACTGTGTGAACGATGACCTTAGACCGACGATGACATGGGTAAAAGAGGAGTGAATGCCAAGATGACGGCTGACAGAGGGGAATGAAGGAGGAAGATATTATGTTGGGCCGACCCCTCATGAAATGGGATCAGGGCAGGAAGAAGAAGAATCTTAGACTAAATGCAAAAAGAATAAGAATATTTTTATTCAAAATGAGTCTTTCGAAATGTTGTACTTGAAGTGTAACAAAATGTAACTGGGAAATCACAAAACTTTTTTTTTCATTTTTATGCTCTTTTACCACTTTAGAGCTTTTGATCGTAGAGCTAGTAAATCTACAGTCACACGACCTACACCACATTGCTAGTTTCGTGGCTAGTCGAAATTACGTTGTGCACTCTCCCTACACGTAATGGCATTTCCCCACTAAATTTAATTATCGTGCGGGCTACCCACGGCCCGTAGTCCCCACTAATCTATGTATAGGGTGTTTTGGTAATATGATGGCCAAAGTTATATGCTCAAAGGTTCATGTAAGATTTAAAGCTTTCTATTGGCCTCTACAAGGTCTCAAAAGGGCTTTCTCTTGGTCTGTCATCATTCATACTTGAATTAATATCGCTAGAAATTAACAGCTTAAAAGCATTTTGGAATGAGTGTGGATATTTATTTTAGAAAAAAAAAAGAATTTTTATATTATTATGTTCTATTACTTTTTCTACTTTTTCAATAGATCCTTCTTTTTTTCAACTTATTTGTAAAATTAGGTCGTGTGCAAAAAGCTTTCACCTACTTCTTATCGTGTCACTGGATCCTTTCGAACGTTTCAAAGTGATCCTTGTGATACAACTAAGTAATTAAATAGTAACAATAGTTTTGTTGTGTCCTACCATTTTTGTGTGAAGTTAAATAAGGGTCACCGAAACTGTAAACTACCAACTACTCTCTCTACTACATACAATATTTAGTAGATTATTGAAAACTATAAAGGGTACCAGTCGTTGATTATCCCTTTGAGGCACAATCCGACAATATTGTATACGCCAAGGCCTTACCCCGCTAACTCTGAGGTTTATCCGTAAGTAGTTGCGAGATTATTTCTAAAGCCTTATTTAGTTACAAATTTTGATCACAAAAGGCGCTCTTTGAAGATAAACCCTCTTTAGTAAGCCTATGAAGTTTCGTGGAGATATTTATCATGGCCTTATTATGTCCTCACATTAGGGTTTGAATGAAAGGTGAATAAATAGTAAATATTCTTATGGCCGATTTCGCAGATGACCAAATTTGTATAATGATTAGTCGATTAGTTATCTGATAACATTTTTTGTCAGTTTTCGTTTAGTCCCCATGATGTCATGTTCTACGAACAGGGCCCTACTCAAAAATTGGGACCGATATGAATTGCCCCCTTTTTTGTCCGAAATAAAATTTATTTTAATTTGTTGGTTAAAACTGAAGTCTGTTGATGTCAGAATGTTTCTGAAGTCAGGCCAAGCCGGTTCGTAACTTCACAAGCACCAAGTGGACAGATACAGTAGAGTATTGCCAAAATTGGCACAAAAACGTTTACATTACATGGATAACGTTGTCGTCGAAAGCGAGCCGTACAAGCTGGGCTATTGATAGCACGTGCCAAGTTTGGCACGCGTCGGGCCCATGTGGCCGATCTACAGACTGAAAGTGAATTTTATTTGTGGGACATTTTACTACCCATTTTCAATGCTATGTGGTAGTATTACTGGTAGTATTAATCAGACACGCGCAAACAGTTTTTCAATCCTCAATTCTTCTTTAAATGCTCATGAAAAGTACTGTACTACTGCTAGCTGATTTTCTTTGTTAGTTTTAGACCTCGGAACCCAAAAATCCCATAAATTACAGAAAAGGCTTAAAAGGAATCGCATTATATCTACAAAGTCCAAGTGACTTCGTTTATGATGTAGGTATGAACCCTTTTATATCGCTTGCAAAATAATTCTTCCCCTGAGGCTATCAAAACGTTACACTGCATAAAATATTCTCAGATTAAATCAGTATATATTTTCTTTTACAATCCTTGACTGGTGTTTAAACGCCAAGGGAGCTGTACTATTGATTTATGGGCTAAAATATAAGCATGGAGCTGATTTTTGAAATCACTGGCACGTAGCTTCAAGTTAAATCAGAGAAGTTCATCGTAGGCTGCGTTCCTGAAGTGCGTGACCTACGAGGCTATGCTTTGTGCGAGGTGATGGTTATCTCTTAACATCAGGGGGGCGAAATGCTTGTTCCATCTGCTAGGTGAATAAAAAAAAATCGAATATGAGATGGTCTAACAACCGTTTAAGTTACTTTCTAAAACCACTTCTAGAAAAGGCATATATACCTCAACTGTTGGTTTACTCACCAGTATTTTTAAGCGACGAGCTGGCTGTATTCATACTACCCATTTTAAAGCACGTCCGTTTGAGGCTATTCTGGAACTATCCGTGTCCGAAACTCGTAAACAGCGAATATGTACGAGGTGGACGCAACAGTTACATTTGGCACGAATCTTGGCGACCAGTGGGCCTTGCTAATTGAAACTCGCGAGTTTGCGCCAGAAAGAGAATTGCTAAGTTAATGTGGAGGAGACTAATTGGGCTGGGCTGAGCGACACACTAAGACCAACTTTTCTTGAGTTATGACGACTAAAATTCAGGTTCTAGGATAATTCTTCAAAGAGGGAAACTCTATTAAAGTTTTGAAATCAAATCAAAATCTGATCAAACCATGTATTTGCAACCTTGTAAACCAGGGATTCCCAAAGTGGTCGATATCGACCCCTTGGGGTCGATATTGGTTTCCTAGGGGTCGACATAAACGAAAACTGATTTTGGGGGTCGACGAGGTCTAACAATCGACCCCTATTAAATTAACACAAGTTCTTATTTCAAACTTTCAAGTTCGGTAGGTAGGTACTGTATTGTTTATGTTGTGTTACGTGTACTAAGAATAATTAATATTTTTGCAGGAAATAGCATTGTTGTAGTAATGTAAAGTCTCAAGTTCGTACAACGTACGTTTATTTTATTAAATTTTGATGAGAAAATGGAGTCAACTTTAATCACCTAACCAAGTGCAAAGTTTTCCAATTGGTACCTTAGTACCTAGGTATTTTGTATCAATAGGAAAAAACTAAAGATACGCCCCTTATTCATAATAGTCTGCTGGCTTAAAGCATTGCTAATTCTCACTCTGTTTTCTTCTATTGACCTAAATCGAGAGAGACCTATGAAAAATAACACTCTGTAGCAGCTGTTTTAAGTTAGCGGACCATTGCAAATAAGGAGGTTGATCTTAAAAGTAGGTAATTTGGCCATGGGGGTCGGAGGAAACTGTTCATTTTGGAAAAGGGGTCACTTGTCCAAAATAGTTTGGGAATCCCTGTTGTAAACTAAAATAGGTTACACATCATTTATAACTAAACATTAAATATTAAAGCGTAATATTTCACGTCTCGAAGTATTCTATACCATACCATCTTACATCCCAATCTGTTCAGTTTTTAGTGTAAAATACAGTGGAATTTTAGCTTGAACATTGAAGAATGCTTACGGTATAAAATGTCTCAAAATCTTTTTGAGATGTTCGTAAACCACAGGTGGCTTAGATGGCTGCTAAAATCCTAAAACGAAGGAGCCAAGTCACATCATTTGGCTCATAAAATACCGTATGACTTCCTCACTTCAAAGTTCATGAACATAACAGAAACCACAGAAGTTGCTCGCTCTTATGTTGCTAAATATTTCATCACACAGCTAGTTGTAATAACTAGGTAGAATGTGCTCAAAAAACAGGCTGAAATTGCAATTTGGAATGTTTATTCATATTCGCGTACATTTGTTAGCGGCCGTGGTGTTGGGTACACATTAAATTGCTTATAAACAGCTTTGAGCTCCAAATTCTGTATTTTCAATTATGTACTTGGAATGTTTTAATGACGGACCATAAACATTACTTCCTTAAACAATCAGAACTAAATGGATGGTTCTCGAAATTGGATTGAATTCTGTTTGCTTGCCAAAGTGCTCCAGCTAGAAAGTAAATTAAAAATGTACGCGTCCATCAAAGTTTTCTAACCTTCAAACTGATCGTGCAAGACTGTTACTGAATTATTGCTGTAGAAAGTTTTACTTAGCACTTTTAGAGATGAACTTTCATGAAAGTCGTGCTCTTAAAACAGCTAAGAAATTTAAGATCATTAAACGATGCTCCCATACTTTGAAACAAAGTGCTTTTATTAGATTAGTGGCATGGATTACACAAAACAGGGTTGAAATTCCTTTAGTTCTTATACATAACCGGGTTTCGTAACCAGCTGCATAAAAGGATTTTTTTTCTTAGCCATAACCAGGTTACTAAAAAAGTTCTGTCATTTAGTTCTTAGTTCATAGCCCGGTATCAACTAATAATCAATCAAAAATCAATAAAAGTTCCGTCTTACATTTCTTACTTCGAAACCGGGTTACGAAGCATGACCAGAATCAAGTGTATCATGTCCTCATTCACCACTATTTGAACAAGGAATCACCCATCAACGTGCGCATGCCGTGTCTAGGTATTTCTATATTGAAATATAGATACGCCTGTCAGTCAACATTGAGTGCAGAAAACCGCAATATTCCAAACAATTTAACAGTAAAACTGCTGCATGAAATTGCTTCTCAAATAAAGAGCTATTTCAAATAAAGAACATAGCGTTGCTCTGCAATTCTGCATATCCCAGCTCTGTGTACTAACAAAGTCAGACTGTCAGCACTAAGTGAGCCGCATCCCATTCCAAAAAGGACCTTTGCTGCATTATTATAGCTCCAAATATCGCTTGAGCAGTTTTCTCACAAACACAAATTGTGTTCTCCTTAACCTATAAAACGTGCAATGGAATAAATGTTATTACAAACAGTTCCGAAGCACTGTAGAGCTTGAGAATTTGCAAGAGAGCTCCACTGGACAAGTATGTACCTACTAGCATTGTGTCTTACGAATACGAATACAATGTCAGCACTGCACGTCAGCACTAAGCATTTGCTCTCCTGAAAGCGGCTGCTGTCATATTTTTACCATGAAAATAATATTGCTGGACAAAAACTCTCAACAACGCTATAAATCCCTAAAATAAAAAACAAAACAGATGATTCTTATGGCAATTAAAAAAAAAAGCAAATCAAAAATATTAATATTTTCTATCAATAACATACCTATTCTATGGTAGTTCATCACTCAAATGTTTGTCCTCGCTGGGGATCGAACGCAAAATCAAGAAAACAGGAAAGCAAATATTTCAGGCTGGCAGGTACCTACCGACTAAGTTATAAGGCCAAATAACAAGATTTTTCTGACCTGTCAAAAAAGGTTTGTAGCCTTTGTATTACTGCCGCCGTGCTAAAGCAACTGCTATTTTAAAGAGACTAGACGCTTTCCAAAGGTCTCATTGTCGCATTATGACCGCTCCAAACGTTGCTTGACACTAGGCGCTAACTTGGATAACGTATTGTTACCGTCGTGAGGCAAATTGTGGAAGTTGGAAGTTGGTAGTAGTTTTCATCCAATTTAGAAGTTACAAATGTTAAGCCCCGGCTTGAATACTCACTGCGTTGTGTACACGATTGTCAGTTGAACTTGTGTACGGGGAATAGTGGCGTAATGTCATAACAAAACAGACGTTGAGCCTCTGTGTATTTTGGACATTATGACTGGCCTTTCAGCTCAGTTGGTAGTAGCTCTGCCTTCTGCGCCGTAGGTGGTGGGTTCGATCCCCACCGAGAACACATATTTGTGTGGTGAACACAGATGTTTGCTCTCTGTCTGGGTGTTATATTGTATATTAAAAAAAATGTATTGAAGTATTATTATCAGCCATCTGGTTCCCATTACAAGCTCTGCTTAGTTCAGGGCTAGATAGTGTTGTGTGTATTGTTCACGATATTTACTATTTCCTATTAACAGATATAAAAAAGTTTACCTATTGTCACATAAAAAGTAGATACTTAAATGTTTAAATTAAACTGTTAGATTAAAATTAATATTTTAATTTAATTGAATTATAATGACACATGTCGTATAATCTCAAAACCCATGTCAATAAAAAAACGTATCTTAAATAGTGATGTTCCTATAGAAATATACCTTTTGCGAGTACGAGTGAAAGTTGACTCAACAACAAATCAGAGCACTAGGTATTTATAAAAAAAACATTCCGTTCGAAATTTAAAACCCATTCCAAATTCAAAACCGTTCGAGAATAGAGTAATGTCCCTGACCCGCAAATCATTCGACTCAATATCAAATTACACTCCGCAAAGTGATCGTCGATTGACAATCCTGAGTTATGACCCCCCCATAAAGGTAAGTAATAATCTATGATCGCACTTCCCATACTTTCCGAAACGATACCCCAGCCGTCGGTCGGTGCCGCCAGTGTCGTCAATGTAATGAATATCATCACGCGTCCGGGTTCTTACCTGCATATGAGAGGAAAATGTTCCACATTAATATTTCGGTATTTGAGCTCGGCGTATATTCGTGAGGGCCTATTTACCCACTTTATTTAGGCTGGTGCGGGAATCTTGTAGCTTTTGGGCGGTTCATAAAGAACTTAGGTAGGTACTTGAGCTCGTGAAAAGGATATTTTGTTAAAACACTGAAGGTAAAAGCGTGTTTTTAAACTTTTGAGCAGAAATAAAAATAACAAAATATAAAACCGCCTTTTTTATTTAAGGGGCCGGCGGAGGGCAAATTTTCATACAAACGTAATACCAAAATGATTTACACTAGATAGACAGATAGAGAGACAGATTTACACTATAGTATTGTAATAATTGTATTTGTATAGTATTTATCTAGGTTCCTCAACAGTTTTTATTTCAAATTACTTACCTAAAATGAAATAAACACCAATCGCATTTTACACATTTTTTTTCATTGTAAAATGTGATTGGCGTTAATTTCATTTAAGGTAAGTAATTCAAAATAAAAACTGCCCAGGAACCTAGATAATTACTATAAAAATACTATTAATACAGTAGGTACTATAGTGTAAATCTGTCTAAATTAGAAATCATTTTGGTATTCCGTTTGTATGAAAATTTTCCCTCCGCTGGCCCCTTAAGGTTGAAATAGAGTTTCGTGACTGTACTCCAAGTTTTCTATTACGTCCAATTCGTTCCAGGGATTACGGCGTAACTGAGTCACAAACATCCAAACATCTGCTTCTAAGTAGCTGCAGACAGCAACTTTCTAAGAAAGGGATTGTTCTGAAAACACCCTCTGGCAAGTCATTGGAAACATTTCTACTTGTGCCAATTTTCAATCGATTAACCTATTAGGATATTGTGTGATTATATATTGCTATGTGCTATTGTGTTTTTTTATACAGTAAGCATATAGTCCACCTGCTGTTAAGTGGTATCCATAGCCTATAACAAAGCATTGCCTCGTAGGTCACGTACGTCAGGAACATGCGCTACCCTGCGTCCGTCAACTTGAGGCATACAGATGTCAGCCTCACGTGCCAGTCATTTTACCAGCACCCAAACTCATCAAACCGAAACGAAGCATTGCTGCTTCATGGCATTGGCAGAAATGGGAGTAGTGGTACTACTTCCCCGGACGAGCCCTTCACAAAAAGCTTGACTACTAAAGCAGGTGAACGCATAAAAATTTTAGCGCCTTATAATGGTTTTCCGAATAATTTAATATCAAAAGTCAAAATGTATTTCGTGAAATATGTTTAATTTCGCTTGTAGAATATTCTCTTTGAATGCTATGGGCATATTGCGATTTTCCATTTGGGTATGTACCTACTCTGTACTATATAGAGGCCTGTTTATCCTCTTTCTTCTATATAGCGACTATTAGTATTTCTTTCTCCGCCAAATCCATATCAACGCAAGAGATGGCAACAACCTTACTTACGATAGGCCATGTTAACTCAGCGCCTGAATACCCCCTTCAGCGAGAAATATGGAAAGATTGGTTTTTTCGTTTTACAAATTACTGTAGTCGTTTGCGAAAATTCCACTCCTGATACCACTTATCAGGTGATAAAACATTTACGTACTCAATATAAACGTGATGTCGTTTCATGCCGATTTCATCAATCAATCAAAACGGTCGTGGGCGAAGATAAAATATTCTAGGTATTCGTTTATTCGTATAGTATTCGGCAATCTTCGGGTATCATAGCCAATCAGGTTGACACTAGGACAACGAGCTAGATTTCTTGGATGTGGCAATTGTTATTTGGACAAAGCACACTCAGAAGAAAAAAAGAGAAATATTTTTTTTTGTGACGACGTTATATTGACTGTACAAAGAACAGTTTATAATTTATTCAGTGTACTTATACCTACTTACCTAAACCATTTTCAGGCAAGTCACGTGACTGCTGCATAGGCTCATTATAGACCTATATTTTTTTCAATGAACTCATTTCACGTTTTATCTGTAAAATTTATTCCGGCCGCTATAGGACAGTTGCCATTTCTTAGAAATCAACTATTATCGTCTCTTTGTTTTCTAATAAAGCGAATTTAATTGGGACTCTTTTGTTTTCTGTTCCATATTGCTTGTTTTTTTTTGTATTGAGTGCTAATTATTGGCAGCTTTGTTACTTTTTGCTGTACCGAAATACGGTGTTTTAGTAAGAAAATCCAAGAATTTCACTTTAAGTTGGTGCTTTAGATTTGAATCAAACAAATATGAGGAAAAAGTTAATCAGAAGAATTGGTTTTTAACAAAGGAATGTTCTGTTTTTTATCTCGGCTCTCAAATATAGCAAAAAGGACCAAAAAATGTTTTAATGGACATAATACTTGTTACCGATAAAAGTTTGAATTAAATTGTCTATCAATCAAGTTAAGACGCTCAAAACCTTCAAAAAACCTCTCGCTCGCACACTTTGACCTATTGGAAATAATTTATATAAACTGAATTTATTTATCGAAATTCACTAGCAAAATAAAAAAGTGCAATCCGATTGCACACAACTTTTGATCTTTACACGTTTTCGAACTTAAAAGTTTACCCGAATACGTAAACCAGTTATAGGCAGACTTGATCGTAGCTCGCTATTATCGATAAATAAGTTCGGTGATTTTTATCATTCAAAGGGTCAAATTGTGCGAACGAGAAGGACATCAATGGTTGGCTTCGCCTTTAATGCAAAAAATAAAGTAGTTATTTGACTCTCGCTTTAAAATAAGTTTCATTCCATGTGTGTTCTTGAACGAATGTCGACGTTTTAAAGCATGTAGGTATCCCATCTGTTTGAACTGATTTGAATCCATGTTTATCTGAAGTGAATGCAATTTATGTTTACAAACGGAAATGCTCTTGAACCAAACACAAACATATGCAAAATCCTCGTGATTTGATGCGAGTGCCTTCTATTCCTAGGAAATATTTGCATTCTATTTTCTCATTTCAATACGGATAAACGTACCTACTTTTCTAGTACTAGTGATTCAGATAATATATAACCCAAACCAATTATAATAAGCGGCTCTAATTTTTACCTACCCTTTAACATAATTTGTTTTTACTGGCGTTATTTTAAATGTAATTAAATATGCTTCTTATTATTTTAAATTCCTCAACAATAAACCCAAATAACACAAATTCAAGCCACATTTGAGTAAATCCTTAAAACACCTTCATAATTTCAAACTTTACCTGCGATTTTATAAAGCCCGGTGTCATGTATCAAGCTACGATCAAATTAATATTGGATGGCTTCCACTTCACACAGCTTTCGGCTTTATGAAGTCGAGATAAAGTGCAGTTTCCTGTCACATGGTCGAGGGTGTGTGTTGTGTGAAGTAGGTAGGTTGGGGTGGAGTCAGACGTCAAACTTTAGCCGGACTTGTGACGGCGTAGCTTCAGGTATTTTTTATGATCGATCACTACTGCGAGCGAAACGAATGGGTATTTTTTGTTGGAAAATCAACAGTAGGTATTATTAAACATTTATTAATGATTATCCAAGCTGCTAATTAAATGAAATATAATATATTTATTTACATTTATTTGCTAAGAATAAATTATTCCGTTCTCTTTGTCCGTAACTACTTGTAGTACCTACATTGTTCTTTTGAGTGTAAAAAATAACAAACAAAGTAGTAAGTAACCAGTAATAGTCCAACCAGTACTATTGAACTGGTTTAACTACATAAGTACCTTGATGGCCAGTAACTTGACACTACAAAATCACGAAGTATAACTTAGTTCGGCTTTTTCCTACCTCCACCCTAGTTAAAGGTACGCAGAGTACGTGGGCTCTGTAAATTAATTACAAGGAAATTAGAGGGAACACTAAGGGTAGCCTCGGGTACTTCTGAGCCTCGGCTTGTTACGTAAACGTAGAGGATGGCAAATTTATTTAGCTGGCCGGTCGGTGGACTGGAAGTTATAGCATAATTTTGGTTTGACGCCAGAGTTTCTGATAGAAATAAATTTAAAATCATTAATTTTCAAAATATAATTATATTTTGTAACTTCATGCATATGAATAAAATAAAGTTAATATTTTCTAACTTGTTACGCAATCGATTTTTAAAGCCTTGCGCACGTCTACACGTTCTACGGTGGCGATCAAAAACGCTGTCAAATGTGACAGCGATATTCGACAGCGTTTCACTTTTCGCCACAGAACGCTTGTATTATTACTATGCTTGGAAAAAGACTGAACGGTCTTCGAATCAAATATTTATTGATCACACATAACATTTATCGTACTCAGGGAATTGACCTCACATGTAATCAAAGCGCCATATTTTAGTTGGTCTGTTATCTGTAGCAACTTTTGGTAATTTTAGCACAAAATTAGCGTGTAAAATGCTAATAGGTACCTATCGCTGCAATTTCAGATTCGTTCCCTGCATAAACTGTACATGTACAAGCATACATTACCCAGCAGTCGAGCAAGTTAAACACGGTTAGAAATTAAAGCATTTCCAAAGTGAAAGGAATGAATGAATGAGTCTCTAGTGGCGAATGAATGGGAACTTTGAACGGCGAGACGTCGACCGATTCCTTTGAAACGCGATACTAAAACTACCAACTGGAATGTCGACTGCTCAAGTTGGCTGCTCAAGTCGACGTCTGATTGATGGCTTGTTAAAAAGCCATTTTACTTACAAATGATGAAAGATAGTTTACTCGTAAAGTGGTAGGTATTTTATGTTTTAAGCTTTAATAACTTTTAGCTCGTGTCTAACTTGATTCATAGATTGTATGACGCTCAGAGATGAAAATGTTCGTTCAAAAATCACCTATACTAGACATGTTTGGAGTCTTTTTCTACAGTTTGTAAGCTAACACTTGACCGCAATCTCACCTGATGTTAACTGATGATACAGTCGACGGTGTAGCGCGCTCACCTTAAAAAAAAATATATTCAATCTTTTCTTGAAACATCCAAGTTATAGGTTTTAAAAACAGAAGCTGGCAACGAGTTCCACTCTTTGGCTCTCTGCATTATGAAGGTGGAAGCGAAACATTTGATTGAGAAGGTGCATCTACCTTGAATGGATAAGTCGTCAAAGTCGCAGACAAGTATTGTCACAGGTTCCTACACATTCCTACTGACTGTTTCGGAACAACTTAGACAAACTCTATCACCAGTTAGCCAACCACAAGCTCTGTCTGGCTCTGTCTGATTCTGGCTTTGAGTCTTTGTGAATGTTGACTAAATCAATCACACGTCGAAACCTCACACACACAGTATAATACACTGGTGAGTACTCACACAGACTCAAAACCAGAGCCAGTGACAGAGCCAAACAGAGCTTGTGGTAGGCCTACAGATTTTAGGGCACTTCTATGAAATGTAGATCTATATTTTTTTGAAAGAACGGTTATTATTTTTTTTACCTAAGAGCCACAGAAACTCAGCAGTACACCCTGTATAATTTCTCCCAGGATATGGTCAAGTTAACACGCAACGCATTAACTTACATCCTTTTCTTTCGCTTGTCTGTTCCACCCTTAATTAAAACATCTTCAATACATATATGTAGAAAAACAAGTATCTTATTTATTCCTCACAAGTATCTGTGGGTTTTGGGCATAGACACACAAAAAGATGCGTATGTTTTATTTATCGTTGTTAGATGGAATATTCTGTAGGGAAACGAATCTTGGGAAAATCACGATGTTGACCTTCACCGTTTGAGAGCACTGGCATAGTGTACATAAATTGGGCAGAAAAACTCACTGGTACACGACTGGATTTGAACCCACGACCTTAGGATTGGATGGCGGGGCCGCTACCACTTGACCACCAGCGCTCTTGCACTGCCCTGCGTCCATCAGCCCGAGACATACAGATGTTCAGCCCCACGCACCAGTAATATCACTGCAAACCTTTCAAGCACGTTATACAAGAAATCCTAATGTTTGATCAGTCAAGACTGGTACTAGCCCCATAGGAGCGTTTGTTTTTTTTAATTTGCCTCTGCGTTATTATACGCCAAGCACTGCGCGCTCCGTGTAGAATTAAATTTTAATTAATGCTATACTAGTTTTGCGCTGGTTGGAAACAGAAGTGGGCTCACTTTGGCAGAGTTAGTGACGTGACCTAATAAGTTGAGTGGATAGGTTTATTTAGCTAAAGCTTCTTCTTCTTCTTAATTATGGCATCTGTCCATTTTGGATAATATTGCCAGTGTCGTGTAATATATTTCGTAAATAAAATAGTTTTTATTTACGAAATAGGCTTTGAAAACAAATGGTGGTCATTTTATTTTTCAAAACCATCAGGAATATCTTCGATCAAATCAGAATATTACTTATTACAACTGCTAACACTTTGAGCTAAGACCTCAAGTAATGTTGGTTAAAATACCACCGAAATTACACAGCAGAACTCAAAATAACAACAGAAAAACAATTAAAATGAAACAATTAAGCTATGTGACTTCCCAAAATGACAGAAAACAAATATAGCTAAAGCTTTACCTGCTACCTGACAACTGACAGTTGACAAACGGCTAATCAAAACTGATGTCAATATTATATCTGATATCCGTTTTGCACTCGTTGCAGCCCATTTCAACTTCAAAATCCGCAAATAAGCTCACATCCAGGGTTTTCAGATTTTCATCAGGGATTCGTTACATTTGCAAAAACAGAGATGATAGCACGGGCGTTGCCCTTTAAAAACGTTAAAACGCCATTTTTGAACAGCGAGGGGAACAAAAAGCTCGTCTATTCCGTCACATCACTAGAGAACGGGCCTGGTAGGCCGGAATTTGCATGAAACATTGGATATTATACAGACATTTCGTATTCTATTAATGCTCCAGACTTCAAAGCACGCGCAGTATAATACATTCTCTATTTGAATGCGGGTTAGAGTGTTTTTGAGTATCATTCTGGGGATTTGAGTGTAATTGGACAATGAGGGCCGCCGATGTTATGACAAACAATAAAATTATTGTGGCTTCTATCTCTGCTAATATTGTTTTCACAAAAATAACTCTTTCAGCACTTGCTTTATCGTTATTTCGTAATTGTAAAATATTTTTTACAGACATGGTAGGTAGATTCGTTAAATATTAAAAACTAGATTTTTATACGTGGGGAAAATTAATTATAAAATGTAAGTACCTTAAATAAATGTCAAAATATGTGTTTATTATAGTTGTTGCATTGATTATAAATTAAACTGAACTGAATTATAAGTTCTATAAAACATATATTTACTTTAAACTCGTTTTATGAATCTTTTATGACAAAAAAGTCTCTAAAATCTCTTGCCATCCCTTTTTTTTGACATGAAAGTGATAAAGACAACAGAATTGGTTGTAGCCTGTACAAAATGATGGTTGTTACGAATAATGTCCCACCACTTTACTCCACGTTTAGTTTCACCGTCTTATATTTACTTTTTTCCACACTAAAGATAAGAAAAAGTGCGTGAAAAAGGCAAAATACATCTTCCCTATTACAATTCGGTTTGACTCCGCCCCCCACTTCAAAGAAACGTTCCCTGGACGCGATAGACAAATGGTTACACAAAATGGAGCAATGGTGATGTAGTGACTGATTATCCCTTCTTATTCTAAGGTCGTAGGTTCGAATTTTGCAATTTCACCTATCAAATTTCCTATCAAAAATTAATTCATCATTTTTGACGATGCATAACAATATTTCGCAAAAATATTTTCTTTCGCGTTTGCTTATAGTTAAAAGAGTATGATGTAAAGGTAAATGTTCCATTTCAGTTTTCAGGAGTTTTTTACACCTTATTATTATTTTATTATTTTCCAGGCCCCTCCGCTGGGCATTGTGGTTTGTGCTTTCCACCTTATCTCTTAGAAAAAAGAGACAAACAAAAAGAGGCTGTTACTAAAACGGTTGCCATAAAAGATCCCCAACGAGCTATTATTGAAACAACAACAAAGATATTACAGCTAGAAAGTTACAAAATTGCTTCGAATTTGGCTAAATCGAATGTTTTTATAAGAAAAGTTTGAAGCAATTTTATTGGAACCTTCGTTACAAAACTTGCAAAGGTGTTTTAAAAGTTTTCGGAAATCTGTCAAAGCACGAATATTTTAATTCCGTAATCTTTGAAAATACACTTTGCATCTCGTAAAGTAGTAAGACATAAAAGCAATGAGTATATATTAATATACTTATATAAAACAAAGCCTTGTTAGTTAAACTATTTATAACTCAAGAACGGTTGAATCGATAGTTAGTTATAGATGTTGTACACAGAGAAGAGCCATGTTACATCACAATTCTAGAGGCCTGGATGAGCCCCTTCAACGACCTTCTCGGCTGTTAGTAGCCGCTGTTGAACGCTTCTAGTGTTTATAGTGAGGGATAATGTAAGCCAAGGGTTTTATGATTTAGTAGCTTCTACTCACAACTAAGCTTCAATAGAACTAGTAATATAAGTAAGGGTTTTCTCTATCACGAACTTTCTTCAGTTAGTCTCATTCAATTTTGGTTTAATTTTACAGCGATGAACCACTCCATCTTTATCTAGTGTCGAGTTTTGTTGTGAAAACCCTCTGATTCATAATGCTTGTCACTTTTTACTGGTTTGCTAAACATCTTTTGTCACTGTCAATTCTTTGCCAACAAATAGAGATGGCATCAGATGGAATTTTAAGCTAAATGACTGATGTAGCGCCATTATGAATATGAGTTTAACTTAGTTCAGAGACCGTAAGCCCAGCCCAGAAGTTTATAAGCGGTTTGGATCAGACAGTACATAATTAATTTGAAAAGTTCGCAAAAAGCTATTGCTAATCACTAAAGACTTTCGGTTCTTTGCGTTTAAATTTGATAAATATATTCGCATAAAAAGATACCTGAAATAAGAGCTAAAAACCTATTCATTGATAAAAAGTTAAAAGCTGGGCGCTAGTGCACTCTATAAAATCGAAGCGAGTGATTTTATAAAACACTCCTATCCTTTGTAAAATTACTTGGTGAACTGGATAGATATAGACGTAGACATAAATGGATAGGTTTTAAATTTTATGCGAATTGTTTATTGCAAAATCGGTCACAAGACACGCATCTCAAAAGCTTTTGATATATATTAAAGATCTTGCGTCTTTTATGTTTGAAGTTCTCGTGAAGGAAAGAGATATTCTGAATTGCTTATTCTTGTAATGCATCGATTGTGTCGACACAACACATGCCCGACACGCTTTACCGGATAAAATGTTTTACAAACTTTTTTATCTCTTTGTTGTTCGATTGAAATAAAAAAGAAATACATTCGACGGATTGTATTTCGATTTGTTTTAGCTGTCTGTTTTGTTTATTTTTTCAAGAGGATGGTTTATGTACTGGGTATGTTTATTCCATCTAAAATCCTGTCCTAAGCACTATAGCGTCCCGCAAGTAGGGCTTTAATCACCAGTTGCTTTTGACGCTATATCAATCATCTACAATAGATGAAAAGTCATGTTAAAAGTTATGCCTTGATGTGATGGGCTCATGGCAGTGCATGGTAAGGCACGTTTATACGCATGACATCATCAGCAAGCTGTACTATCATACATATTAATAATGATATTACTAGCGACCAGCCCCGGCATCGCCCGGGTGAAAAAATTGAAAAGCAGGAGCTAACACTTTTCACATGCTGTTTTCTAAATTACACCCGCTCGAAGCCGGGGTGAGTCGCTAGTAAGAAATACAAACTATAAGGTTATGAAATAGTACAGTTAAAAAGCTGCTGCGGAAAACAATAACTCTTAAGGGGCCGGCGGAGGGCGAATTTTCATACAAACGTAATACCAAAATGATTACTAATTTAAGCAAATTTTCACTATATTATTGTAATTATTGGATTTGTATAGCATTTATCTAGGTTCCTGATCAGTTTTTATTTTAAATTACTTACCTCAAATGAAATGAACACCAATCACATTTTGCAATGAAAAAAATGTGTAAAATGCGATTGGTGTTTATTTCATTTGAGGTAAGTAATTCAAAATAAAAATTGTTCAGGAACCTAGATAAATACTATACAAATACAGCTATTACAATAATATAGTGAAAATCTGCCTAAAATAATAATAATTTAGGTATTACGTTTGTATGAAAATTCACCCTCCGCCGGCCTCTTAAGCCTTGCGCACATCTAAGCGTCTGCGGTGGCAATCAGTGAAACGCTGTCAAATGTGAGCTTAGATGTGCACAAGTCTTTACAAAGAAAACGTTGTAGGTACTCTTATAATTTATCGATATTTGAACGTACTGACAGTTATGTATTTGATGGTAACATAAAAATCATGATGTCAAGCCATCAGCGCGTGTGGAGCCTCGTTAACCTAACCCTACCACGGAAGCTCGTTAGGATGTGATAACAGTGGGTCCCAACGTCCCCATCTCCCCAAACGCTCATTTTGCTCATCTCTTGAAAATACACATTTTTTCGCAATAAACGCTCAGTAATATCTCATGCAGGCATCGTTAAGGAAACTCGTACATACAAAACACATTTACGCATTATCAAACGAGGCACGTGCGTGTAATGTTGTATTATGGTATGAAAGCACAGGCTTACGCTCACCAGTAATTATTTGCTTAATTATTATGTAAAGGTTTGCACACATTGAAGGTGGCTATATGGATCTGCTTGAGCGGCGGAGTGGCAACGCCGCATCGCCACAACTCTGCACTGAAAGGTTCCAGTCATTAAAACATTCGGGAATATTTCCGATCGGAAACGTCGGTTCTTCTTTTTTGTTTCCAAGCAAGCAACGCAGGGAGACAAATTCAGACGGGATGATAAAAATCGGCTGTCTGTAAAGTCGGCTTACTCACGATAGTTGAACGTTGTCATATCATACAGCTGTCCACGCGGACGCATCGCTCACTCAAGTAGGAGAGAGACAGATGTCGAACGCTGCCGAACGCGGAGGCCGATTGTGCCTCTTTGTCGCTCGTTCCGCACTCTCGCTTGCACTTCAAGCCTTAAATGGAACGCCTCAGAGCGAGGTAACGCCGCATGAGTCATGTTTTTCGTGCGTGCAGCCGGCTCCATCGAATTATAAGACGTTGTCACGTCAAAAAACATTTCTGAATGTGTCAAATGATAAATTTTCTAAATATAAAAATCGGCACTAAAAATACCGAAAATATTGAGACGAATTTTACTACCACACTATCTCTACTTTTACGGACTACTAATGTTCTTATTTGTCCGCGTATCCCGACTCCCGACCCTTCTTGCTCGCATTTGGTCGATAACTCCTCGACATAGCTTCTATTGTGCGTTTATTATAGTACCTACATATATAGTTTAGCGACTTTTAATACAGTTTTCCGGATACTGTTTGCGCCTTTGGACCCCACTGCCTACATAACTACGACCTTACATACCCGTGTACCGTCGTAGTTTCGGCTCAAAGACATAATAAAGGTATTTGTTTATTACTTTAGCGCTACATGTTACAATAGTCTAAATATAAAATAAAACTGGGCAACTATAGAAACTATAGAGAATATATTTTATAATTCACATAAAAATAAGAATTTGCGCTAGGTTTCAGAGATTTTGAAACGGATTTTGAATACTTTAAAACTGTTATAATCTGAACGACAAAGTAATTTTGTCCCAATAAGGGGCCTATGGAAGGGTATGGGTGTATGCCCCTTTACTTTATATCATCATCAACGGGTGGCCGTCCATCGGGTGTGTGGGTTGCCATTCGAGGACCTTTTGATCCCCAACGGTGGTCAGTTCTTCGAGCTATATGACCTGCCCATTGCCACTTCAACTTACTAATTCTACAAGCTACGTCGGTGACCTTGGTTCTTCTACCGGTTTCCTCATTTCTGATTCTATCACGTATTAAAACTCTCAGCATAGCTCTCTCTCGTTGCGTGACTTTGAGCTTATGTATGAAGCCAATAGTTTAGTAATCACGTCTCAGATCTATAGGTCACTTTGGATAACCTGGTTCACTTTATATAACCTATTTTTTTTTTCTTTTTTTTTCTATGGGAAAATTTATACCTGCAGGGCTAAAATTGTGTCAACAGTGTCAACACATTCAAACCCAAGAAGAAAATGAATGTGTGGGTTAGCTTATCTATACATAATTTGACAGCAATAGCCATAACCATATGGAGCTCATGGTAGCCCTGCTGGACCAACTTGAGTCGTCAATTGCAAAAGGTGATTGAGTTCTTAGTTGTGAGGGCGGTCCTTTATGGTAATATTTGTAATATAACGGCTATTCCTGGCGGTAATACAAATAATATTAGCAAACAAAGCAGTATTGGATACGTTCTGTTTGTCGTTGTACTTAGCTTTAAGGGTTATCTACCAGAATTATTTCAATTAGACGAGATATCGTTTATAATACGAATTTCTAATTTTTATTATATTTGATTAAAACTAAGACGAAAATTGTGGACACTATTTTATAGTTTCAAAATAACCTGACATTCTGTTTTGGTATAATAATGTACGCACATACACGCATATTTATTAGAGTGTTGGTGGCCTAGTGGTAGCGGCCCCGCCTTCCGATCCTAAGGTCGTGGGTTCAAGTCCAGTCGTGAACCAATGAGTTTTTCTGCCCAAAAATAGAGGTACACAATGCCAGTGCTCTCAAACGGTGGAAAACATCGTGAGGAAACCGGCATGTCATAAAACCTAACAAGTTCGAAAATATGTGTCAAGTGCACGAAAAGAGTCTCTTTGAGACGCTCTTAAATCATTTCACCACATTTGGTTCGAAGGAAGAAGTGACACGTTAAGAAGAAAAAGGCAAATTTATTTCGATAAGTCTGCAAAAATAACCAAATGAAAAATGTTTATTGTAATGGTCTCTCAGCCCGAGATTCTTGCTAGGATAACTATTTCCAATTTAAAACGGTGCCATATGAATAAGACACTCAACGACAAAACGATTTCAAGAAATATTTTTTATAGCGCAAACGCAATAAAACTACTACTAATAGGCTGTAGTGTCCCACTATTGGGCAAAAACCTCCCCCCATTTCTGCCAGTCACTACGATTTTCTGCCTTAAAGTTGCCAGTCCCGCTCATAAGCATCCAACTCGTCCCTCTATTATAGGCCTGCCGCGACGACACAAAAACATATTTTAAATTATTAAAAAAAATGTCTTTGGGATATATGGCAGGTATGAAAAGGATTAACAAAAACTAAAAAAATAGCTAGTGCGTAAATTCAGGTAATCTTAATATGTTGGATTCATTTTAGAATCTATTAGGATTCATTTGGTCACGCCATCACGCGTGATCGGCTGCACCGATTAGGCTAAAAATGAGGGGAGGGGTAGCTTATAACCAGATCATAGGATTTATTTATCTCGAAATTTTAACGAGAACGGGGCGAGCGAAGTTAATTCATTTTAAACGCGAAATTAACCGAAAAATAGAGGAATGTGTGAAAGAAATGAGGGGAGGCTTTGACTTAGCTTAAAATAATAAACCAAAGTGTATAAACACTCAAAAACTCAAGTATCCACGAGGAAACTAAAACATTTATGTGACCGACTATCCAAGCAATGTTTCTCAACGGCTTGCATAAAGAGTTCGATCGAGTGCCTCTTTCCCTCTTCAGATGAAGATGCTCTTTGTAAGGCTTCCATTTCTTGGTTCACTAAGAACCTTGTAATAAGGGCTATTAGGGATCCACTCGTAAATAGAAGAGTCTTTGGATGAAATACAATTATTAATGCTTGTTTTTTTTTGTGATAAATGCATTTTGTAAATACATACTTAGTAATGTTAATATCATTAGGCTGATTACGTTACATCATCTTAGATGTAACTTAATCGTTATAAATGATTAAGTTACATCAAATAATGTAATTTTTATTGTACTAGGGTTTTGGTAGGTATATAATTATAAGTAAAGCAAGCATTAAACACAAGCCCTCTCTCGCAGCGAAGTCAAGTGGCAAATGAAAAACATTTCTAGAGCGCATTCACATAATGCGTATGAGAGTGTGTTCGCCTTTTACCCGAGAAAATACTTTTGCTTCCTCAATTTACCTGGTCTTTCCAACGCGGAGATAAGAGAGCTCGTATTAAATTTCCTCCAACTTTTGCGAATTCAGCGAAACTTCAAACCTTTGGCTTTCGACTTAACCCTAATCCGCTGTCGTGATGTCACCGCCGAAAATCCCGCGCGGTGGTCTAAACGACATGAACGGTAAATAAGACTAAACTGACGGGTTTGACCGACTCTAGCGTCGCAGTCACTGCCACACTATAAATTATTCATTATGCAGTCCGGAACGCGGCACATGCATCTTGTATGTCGCACCGACATTTGTTTATTTACATTAGTTATACGTCTGCTGGACGGCGGGGAAACTTGTTGAAAATTCATTTGTTTGAAGAGACTGTCGGGTTTTCTTTTAGAAGTTGCGCGGAAATGTTGTTGTGTTTCAGAATTTAAAAGTCTGAACCAGCGTTGGTTTAGTATTTTACATTCTAAAAACGACCACCTTTGAATAACGTTACACGTTGCTGCATATATAACATTCATAGGTGGACTTTTACCGTGACTTTTACCGTTTTCCACTTCATTCACAATAATAGCGAAGCACTCCGTTATTCCGTTTAAAGTGACAAATAATTACTATCGTGCGAATGCTTTGATTATTCTTTGTGACAAAATTGTAACCATACATATTTTTTTATTATCGCTGTAATTAGCATTTAATATATATTTAACACAGAATTTTTTAAACGAAATCAGAAAATGAAAGGGTTTAAAACAAATTACGTTCTTCTGTGTAAATTTCCCGAATTCGTGACCAATTATTCTCGTCAGCTTCAGTGGTTGTTTCTCATTAAATTCGCCGGAACAGTATTCATAAATTATATCTCAAATTTAGGTTTACCGCGAGTCACCGTGACGGGGTCTTACCGACCCGGCGCGTCTGTAGGGTTGACTTGAGTAACGACTTTATTCTATAGTTTCTGCTGTAATTTGATTGAATAATAACTTAATTGGGTTTGAAATGTCGCTTCGTGCGATGATTAATATGCATGGAGAGGTTTTACTCCGAATTTATTGAATTTATGGCTTGTTTTACCCACATGCCACCAACTGTTCTACAATTAAAAGTTTTACCTACAATAAAAAATCTTTCAAACATGGATTCAAATCAAATCAAATCAAAAGTGTATTGATTCAGTTGGATTGCAGTAATCGCTTTGAGACGTCTTAGAGCTAGGTGAGTCTAGGTGCTACTTTTACGCGGTCTGCGCACATCTAGGCGATGGCAATAGCGATCACGTAAAACGCTGTCAAATATCACTGTCATATTTGACAGCGTTCGCGTGATCACCATCGCCATTGCCTAGATGTGCGCAGCCGTTAACTAGAAGAACAAGAATGTAATGGCTTATAGGTGTGTATAAATAGAGATTTACTTGTTACGCCACTCGCCTCTAAAAGAAACTCTTCTAAAAAACAACTGCTAACTGTTAAAAATACGTTGTTAAAAGCCTACGCACACCTAGGTCGCTGGCGTCGGCGATCAGTGAAACGCTGTTACATTTGACAGCGTTTCATTGATCGCTATCGTCAGCGACCTAGGTGTGCGCAGGCCTTTAAGTAGCAAGTCTTTTGTCCAATAAGCAGCTGTCAAAAACGCCTCTAAACAAGTCTGACAGTTGGTTGTATATTTTCGCCGAGTTATTCTATGCCCCTTTGTATCATGACAACTGATCTAGCTTAGGGTGAGATAACACGATGCCGACGTGTGAAATGGGTTTGCCTTGCTACCTATTGTTATGAAAATAATCTACAGAATTTCGTTTTCTTTTTGAAGTGAAAACTTCTTTAGCGGCGTTGAGCACTTTCTGTAATGGGTATAAAATCTTAAACTCGCGTCAGGATCACGTGACCTGATCGAAAAAGCGTAAGACGGATGGAGAGGACGTTGCCGTTCCGCTCGACTGACCGCGCCGTACCCGGTGTGCGACGTTGCCGCTTCGCTCGCCGGCCGGCACTGTTGCTACGATGAAGGCGGGGCGGCGCGTGCGGTTCGTGCATCTATTAATGATAAAAGTGATGAAGAAATAGCGAAAGAAAATGAGTGAGTACTTTATAAATATACTAGATGAAAATTTAATAAGTTTTAATACGAGCGGCAAGTTTTCACTTCTGCCGGCACTCCCGGAGTGCAACCCGTCTTTTTTTTACTCCCAGAGGAAACTCAAAATTGGGCAAGTTTGGGTAAATATCCTTGCAGTAAAATTAAACTAATCGAAACCAAAAAACCAGTAGCAATTAGTTTACAGAATCGTACATTAAGATTTTGTAAAGTAATTGCTAATTGTTTTTGTTTTTGACGTGACAACGTCTTATAATTCGATGGAGTCAGCTGCACGCACGAAAAAACATGACTCATGCGGCGTTACCTCGGCGTTCCATTTATGCATGAAGTGTAAGCGAGAGCGCGGAACGAGCGACAAAGAGGCACAATCGGCCTCCGCGTTCGACATCTGTCTCTCTCCTACTTGAGTGAGCGATGCGTCCGCGTGGACAGCTGTATGACGTTGTCACATTCAACTATCGTCAGTAAACCTACTTTACAGACAACAGATTTTTTATTTAACCCTAAGCGCACAGTTAGCAACAAAACATACCACAATTTCTTACGTTGTTGGTTGTTATTCCGAGGAAAATTCCAGCAATTTTTCCAACCCGTTAGCCCTGTCCCATACATCACCCTCGTTAATTATAACAGCACATAATTCAAGGCGTCTTAGCCGTGACGTGTACAAGCTTGGCAAATTTAGCAATTAACTTCACAAATAAGTATGTGATAAATTGACTTCAAAACAACCCTGGCATTTTAAGTACATAAGCATAAAACATCACGCCTCAGAGTTGGCCTTCGTATTTTGTTTATTATTGCATACTCACAAGCTTTCCTAAATCCTTGCGCACATCTAAACGTATTGCGGTGGCAACGGTGGCAATCTTCTTATTCTTCTTAATGTCGAGTAATGAGGATATATTACATTAAATACTTTTTCGTCAAGTCAAGTCAGTCGTAGACGAGTCAGCCCTACTTGGGCTTTGAAAA
Organism: Thera obeliscata; assembly: GCA_947578465.1. Lineage (NCBI taxonomy): Eukaryota > Metazoa > Arthropoda > Insecta > Lepidoptera > Geometridae > Thera > Thera obeliscata. Next base: position 1,673,694 of record OX387916.1, read on the forward strand.
CAAAATGATAGTCGTTTGTTTTCAAAACCATCAGAAACCTTTTCGATCATATCAGAATATCACATAGTACACTTTCATTCCAACTGCTTACACTTTGAGCTACGACCTCAAGTAATGTTGGTTAAAATACCACCGAAATTACACAACAGAAATCAAAATAACACTAGAAAAAAAATTAAAATGCAAAAGCTATGTGACTTCCCAAAATGACAGAAAACGAATCACGGTGTCAATCACTGACATGCTGTCATATTTGACAGCGTTTCACTGATTGCCACCACAGAACACACAAAGCACGCACAAGTGTACAAGGCTTAAGTTTTAGACAAGATGAAGCTGTTTCCACCCATATTTATTTGTTGTATATTTTTAAGCGGTAGGTACGGCCATAACAAAAGCTAATTTACTTAAGGTGAAGAAGGAACTTGGAACCCATTTGCCATTTCAAACGGTCACCTACGTAAGAAACTTGTCTTACGAGGCTTTGCCTTGCGTCCATCAACTAGGGCATACATGCAAGCATCGTGTGCCTGTAATTTCAGCTTGCATAAATTGCTTGTTTTTCGAAACTCCATGCACGAAGGAAAAGTTAAGTCGACGCCCAAGAATATTGGTGTAAGTGCATGATGAATGGCGGTAGTAATGAGTTGCCAAGCTGTCAGTTTGACAGCTGAGCGCTTTGCAAGTTTTCTTAAAGTATAAAATAAACTCCGATACAGAAAATATGCAGGGTCTTGGGAAAGCAGAAGTTACTACAGTATACACAAAACTTAACTCAAGAAAACAAGCCATACATTTTTATTTTTTGAAGAAGACTTTACTTTGCGTCACATTGGGTGAATACAGACCCTTTTGTAACTTCGGTTATTTCAATTAAACAAGAGATTTCATCAATGTAACATCCCTAAAGTGTTACATTGATGAAATCTCTTAGCCCCGCAATATAAACTAACAAATTGTTGCAAGCACGCCGTAAATTCATTGCGCTTTCAACAGTAAAACACATCCGTCTATTACTACAGCCATAAAAATAAATTACCACATTTCAAACACATACATAAAAACTGCATGATCTAGTTTCCGTTACCTGCCGATCCGGGGTTCCGAGCTTAACCGAGCACGCCCGAACAAACCCGAATGCGACACTTTATGGGCTATATAAGTGAGCAATATGGCAACCCGACGGGAAAAATATTTTGGCGGGAAATTTGCGACATGTAGTGCCATTAAGGATTTATAGTTGTCTTCAGGATGTACTAGCCGACCGTCACTTGACGCAATATAGATGGTGCGAATGGCCGTTGTGGGCTTTTGTTTCTTTTCGTTGGAGTGGTACGGACCAGCACTTACTCTTTTATGTGTCTGTTAACTATTGTTCGAGAATAAAGCTGAATGTGCTGTTCGTATTACCAAACTACATGATAGGGCTGAGTTTTTTAATCAAATCAAAAGTTGCTTGTCCATTTTACTTGGTGCAAGTTGACAGTTTCAAATCTCATCAATTTGGATTCGAGACTATAAAGGCCTGTACTTCAAGCGCTATAGCGATGGCAATCAGTGAAACGCTGTCAAATATCGCAATATCGCTCTCGCTATCGCGCTTGATGTCCGTGACGTGGGGTACTAAGTCCTTCCAGATTTTCAAAATTATATTCCTGCATGAGTCGTATACTTCCTTAACCCCAAACTAAGTAAATTTACCTATACCTACATAGCACATACATTTATTTAAACGATTTCCAAAACATTCCTAGAAATGTTGCTTATAAGAGTGTGTCTGTCACATAAATCTTAGAAGCAATCGCGACAATTCCCCAGCTCGAGACCAGAACTCGATCGACGTAATCTACTCTCTCCATCAGTAGGTACGTACTCCGAAAACATTGATAAAAATATTCCGCATCGTCGAACATAAATGTTCCCTCTTCCGTCAAACGTGTATCACATTCCCGGGAGGAACTATACATTGATCTCGAAACAGCATTACACATGAATGAGAAAGAAAAACGTGAAAGTTTCGGTGTAAATAAGGAATGAGTTCGGTGTGAATGCGGAGCGGAAGGATAAAAGACGATTTTATTTCTTACATTTTATTTGCTTACTACGTTTTACGTGTCATAAATGTACTAGGACTTCTGTATGGGATCAGAATTGAATCGAAATTCTTGTTTAGTACCGAATTTTGCAAATTGTTTCTGACTTTCCCTAGTAAACCTGGAACTTGATTTAAACAAAAGCGAGATTGATGAGTATGAATGTGGATGGATGTTTGGGTAGAGGTAGGCCAAAGAAAAGATGGACGGACGGTGTGAAAGATGACATGGATAAGAAAGAAGTGAATACAGAGATGACGGCTGATAGAAGAGAATGGAAGAGGAAAACATGTTGTGCCGACCCCACATAAAGTGGCATAAGGGCAGGAAGAAGAAGGAAAAAAATCGTCACGCTAAATAGTATTTGTTCACAAAAAAATGTGATAAACTGTACCCGTGGAGTAGATTTCTCTCAAAAAACTGGAAAAAATGTAATGAAACATCTCGAAAACTGAAAGTGCAATTAAATATGACTTAAGTTAGTATTTATTTAGTCGGAAACTTGCGGCAAGTGCGAGCAGTTGCTGCTTGTTCCAGTTTAAGGAGCAATATAGATGGAAAAATGGTAGGAAATGTTCTAGCTGGACTTTCTAACAAACTACAGTACTTTGTGTAGAGTAGTGCTTGCAAGTAGGGTATCTAAAGTAGGTACTCGAACAACGTGAAGCTTATGTGCTACTCTCAGAGGCACCTTAAAATTTCCATTAAGAAATTATTAAGTAAACACGACACTGTTTCAATAAATAATTTTACCCCGCTGGTCAATTTCCCCAATTGTTATAGAAATACATAACGCCTAATCAAATTACCCTCATTATTATTTGAAGTGTGTAAAAAAGTAACACTCTTTTATTTTTGAAAACCTTGAAGAATAAAAAAACCTTGAAGAATAAAAATACCTTGAAGAATAAGCATATCTTAAAAAACAAACACTTCAAGAAACCCTTTATTTCCATACATCGCGGTAATCAAATAAGCATCAAAAATCTTTCCAGCTCAGCAAACATCCGTGCAATAAAGCAAGCACGATGCTCGATCGAGCGCGGACTCGCCCGTGAATCTGAAATGAGTCGCTTAAGCGAATGCGTAGGGAATTGATTACACCCCCGGGAAATGGGATGGCAGGTAGGCTTGGGTAAGGTGGCGTGCATACCATATTTTTGCACATTTTTTAAGCCATCATATTGATTGACAGTGGATTTGTGAATGTTTAGTTCTATAAGAGTTTTATTTACACAAAGAAACTTACAATAACAAATATTTACAAAATGTACAAAATACACAAGAAACAGTTGAGCTATCTGCAGATCGTTACAAACGATCTAGAGATAGCTCAACTGATCCAAATCAGTGCCACAGACGGAAGCGTCCCCAAGACGCTGGCGGCATTGCCACGCTGAATAGCAATGCTTATACGCTTCGCCAGATACCCACCAGCTCTTGGGTCACGCGTCGCTATTAGTTTGAAATGAAATGAAATGAATTTGTAGTTCTATTAGTTTTGTCACTTCTTCTTCTTCTTGTGTTAGTTCTTGCGAACCAGTGAAAGGATTTTAAGTGTTTTATCGCTGAGCTATAAAAATAAGTGGAGATAGAGTTCTCGCCGGCAACAGTGTGAACGGCGATCATCTATCAATATATGGTTTTTTTATTGACATGCACATATAATTTGTAAGTAAATGTATCTAAGTATATTTTTTGTTCGTTTCTTTTTGACGTGACAACATCTTATAATTCGATGAGCCGGCTACACGCACGAAAAACATGACTCATGCGGCGTTACCTCGCTATGAGGCGTTTCAATTAAGGTTTGAAGTGCTAGTGAGAGCCCGCAACGAGCGACAAATAGGCACAATCGGCCTCAGCGTTCGACATCTGTCTCTCTCCTACTTGAGTGAGCGATGAATCCGTGTGGACAGCTGTATGACGTTGTCACGTTCAACTATCGTCAGTAAAACGACTATACAGACAACCGATTTTTTAGAAAAAATATTTGATAGCCAATTATTGATTAATCGATGGTGATCGGACTACAGAGACCAAGTACAATACAGCTTTACTGAAATGTACCAAAAGTAATATCAACTTGCGCACGCCCTATCCCCACCATCAGCCGTCGATGGTCGCATCGCTTAATAAAAACGATTTCGTTGAAGCGAAACATTTCTGCATTCTATTTCATGCTTCCCTTCCGAAGCTTTAGTACAGTCGCCTACACTAAGATGGGTTACTTTATGTGGAGTTATTCCTGTTTCAAATCCAGTTGTGTTTTTCGAAGTTTGAAAACATGTGTCGATTGCACGAAAGGAGCCTCGCTGAAGCGCACTTGAAACCCTTTCACCACAATAATATTTCTTATAGGACGTAAATGGAATCCCATCTTTAATACACGCAATTTTCAAAACAATTGTGTGTCTGAATCTATCAAACGTGTAGTGAACAGCCCTTTGCATCTATTTTAGATGATTTATCTGTCAATGGCAACTGGTGATTACTCAAGCCCTACTTGCGGGACGCTATAGTGCCTAAGACAGGATTTTAAATCGAAAAGACATTCTATAGCTTTCACGAATTCAATGAATTACCTACTGCTAAGCTTAGGTAGTTTAGGCACAAGATTAATATATTTATTTACCTGTAACGTTTTTATGTTTTTCCATGACATATAATTTGACCTATTACCAATTAAATGTTTATACGTGTTTACACCTAACTTCAAAAGTGGAGTCATCTATGCAGGCGACTGTACTACTGCCTATTTTTATGGAGTAAGCCTTATTTTTTGTATCATTCGAAGGCTTTATTATGAACGGTCAAATGGCTAAGCGATATATTGTTTTCATAAAAAGAGATCTTACGTTTCAATTGTATTTTTCAACGCAAGTTGGTTTGTGAATGTAGGACGGATCTATTGATGAAAGCTTGTTGGATTATTTTTTTATTGTTGTTCACGTATTGTCTTTTACGAAAATAACTGTGGTTTTATATTTGGAGAGTTGCCCATTTTTGTAATTCAATAAATTAATACGTGCTCAATAAATTGTATAAATTGTCAGTATTTTGTATGCGTAAACCTACCAGTATTTGTTAAGAATAGGTTTGCTAAATGTATTTAATAGCTTTCATTTGGAACTGATTTACATATTATTTTTGTTTACTTAAAGAACTAAAATTAATCGAAATGTTTTTACTGTAGCAAGGGTATGTACTCTTCATAATAATAACATAATATGTACGTAGGAACTTGTATGCTTTTGTCTAAAATACGAATCTAAGGGTGTTATTAATAATCCTGGCGTAGCGTTGGACTAGTTAATCCGTGTTTTGTCACATTTGCTCGAGTTGACAATTGCATGTCAATGCAAGAGACAAAACACGGATTAACTAGTCCAACGCTACGCCAGGATTATTAATAACACCCTTAGGGTCTTATTAATAATCCTGGCATAGCGTTGGACTAGTTAATCCGTGTTTTATCTGATGACTGTGCTAAAAACCTCGTCAGTAAAAAAAACGGTTGTCTGTAAAGTCGGTTTACTGACGATAGTTGAACGTGACCACGTCATACAGCTGTCCACGCAGACGCATCGCTCACTCAAGTAGGTTAGAGACAGATGTCGAACGCTGCCGAATACTTTAAATGGAACACCTCAGAGCGAGGTAACGCCGCATGAGACATATTTTTTCGTGCGTGCAGCCAGCTCCATCAAATTATAGGACGTTGTCACGTCAAAAATAGAAACAAACGACGAACGCGTCAGCCATTTAACAAGTTACCACTGTATTCCAAATTCAAATCGCCATCTACGAACCAGCGGATCGGTACCACATCGGTCTGTGAAGGTGATATCAGACGGTTCACTCGGATGAATGTTCACTCGAGTGAATGGTTAATTTTTCTTTCATGCCATGTTCAATAATATTTCATTCGGTGTTCACACGTTTCATTTCGCGTGAAAAGTGCCGAATGAAAGGCAAAAATGAACAAAAAATGAATCGTCTGATATCACCTTTATCTAGAAGACAGATTGGGCATCAATCTTCGTTAGTGTTGTCACGACACAAAGGTTCCCGCACCGTGACGCGAACCAGTCACGCAGATTTACAATTTATTGTAAAATATCACCCTTTATCCGAACAAAATATGATAACGGTTTCAGTGATCTTTTCTATGTTATCTTTTCAAATGATTGCACAGTTTGGCATGGGAGATTTTAGTATTTATCAAAGAAAAAATACACGATAAAATATCCTTTAGACTTTTTATTACGAAGTAGGTATTAACTCATTGAATATTTGCATTATTTATAATAACCATTATTCAGTTTACTGAAAATGAAAGAATCTTCTCCCGTTTATCAATCCTTCATGAAAACAATCTTTCCTCAATTAGAGGTAAAATATCAAAAACACAAAACAAAAACATTGTCGACATCCAATTAGTCGATTTCGTGTCGATACAATGTTGAAACATGCGGGAGGTGCTGCGTGAACAAAACAAAAGTACCGCGACATGCCGACATGTTGTGGACTGTGGACTCACCTGTCACTGAATATTTAAGTGTTGCCAGCAATAGCCTAATAAACAAGCTTTGTAGCCGCAAAAAGTAGGAACAGTAAAAGAAGTGAAATAAAATAGAGTCAGCTATAATCAGCAAGAAGTTTAAACTACTTCAGCTCAAATCCATTTTTTTGGATTTTACGAATTGCAATTTATTTTTGCCAACCGGAATACAAATCCGGTACCAACCGGTATCCGGTACTTATCCAATACAAAGCCACCATAAGAATTTCTCTCTGGCGTGTTGAGAACTGAATATTGATCGTCACATTTTTCACGTCTCGTTTCGTCTTAAAACGGGCTCGCAATAAACTAAAAACCACAAAAGTCGGACTTATGGTACAGAATCCTTGCTCTCAGGGCCTTAAGCAGGAACATTGCTTGAGTCTGAGTCGAGCCTCAAACATAGATTTTGGACACTTATCAATGGAGATCTTTTAAAAAATCTATGTTTGTCTATGCGACTCAGGCTCAAGCACTGTTTATGAATACGGGCCTTAGATTTGGTACATGTCTGTTTTGGTGTCCCACGGGTACAAATTTTAAACAATTGTTTTATCGATGTACTTTATTTTAGCGTTTGTCGATGGCGCTTCAATGATTACTCTCGCCTCATCGATCAGTGTTTCCGGACGTTTTGATGGATTCACAATGTTCACAAGTACCCAATAAACCATTTTGTTGATTGAACATGTTCACGTTAGAAGGAACATTTTTATAGGGCAAAAAAAAAAAACTGTGATTACCTATTGAGGTCGAGGTACATACATACATCATTTTGTTAGGTTTATGTAGGTACCTATATATCATAACATAATAAGTTGTAGGAGTAAGTTGAAAAATGAGTAGACAGTAGATTGCTACTTCATTTAATTTTTTTCTAGAAATCTCTTAAAAAAGCTCAATGAAAGACTAATCATCATCATCATCAACCTATTGCAGTCCACTGCTGACATAGGTCTCTCCCATGGCGCGCAAAAGAACGAATACCATTACCTATTCTTATATAATATATGTTCAAATATGTTTTGATGCAATTTTTTTCTCGGTAGAGAACCCATTTTGCCTAAGTTTACTCACCTTAGTTTGTTTCTGTACCCTTTTCTGTAGTTTTAATACTTTTTCTACTGTCTTGTATATACTTATGTCTTTGTTGTACTTACTTAGTACTCAGTGATGTAGGTTTCTTCCGTTCTTTCCACGAATACTGTCGTGGAAGTTGACTCAAGTTTGGTAATCTGTTTTTCCTTGGTTTGCATTTTATAAGTAAAAACGATTATAATATAGAAAAGTTATTCTTTATTTTAGGTATTGTATTTTAAATTAACTTATTTCACGCATCCTTTGGCATGACATAATTATATACCTACCAGCCTATAGCAAAGTATACCTTCGGCAAATTTTTTGATCCACACTTGGTGTGCGGACTGATTTTCGTAAGTAGGCCGCTGGCAGGCCCTTTTTGCTTGACATATGTTTTTCGGACTTTATTAGGTTCTACGGCATGCCAGTTTCCTCACGATGTTTTCGTTCACCGTTCGAGAGCATTAGTGCACATACATTTTTTGACAAAAAAGCTCATTGGTGCACGACTGGATTTGAACCTACCACTAGACCACCTAATAACTTACTCAAGATCCAGAATATATAAGCTGGGTAACCAAAGTATAGTACTTGATATTATATAGGTAAAAAAACATCCAGTGCTCCTTAAAAGTATTATTTTTAAATTATAAAATGTAATAGCAAAGTTTTTTATAATGTCCCAAAAGTTAAGAGCCGAGCGGGATTTGAACCCGCGACCTTCCCCTCGGTACGGGGCTGCGCTGACCACTGCGCCATCGGATCCTAATCACACTCGGCGAATAACTCTTAGGGACTGTTCGGCACTAACGCGACCGTGGCTCCATCTACAGTTTTGACGTTATAGTCAATTAACCTGCTCGATAACCGAAGTTGCATTCAGTTGAATCGACGAGAGATGTCGCCTTGCGTTTTTCATAATTGTTTATTGATATACTGGTAGGTTTATTGGCGTTAGTGCCGAACAGTCCCTAAGAGTTATTCGCCGAGTGTGATTAGGATCCGATGGCGCAGTGGTCAGCGCAGCCCCGTACCGAGGGGAAGGTCGCGGGTTCAAATCCCGCTCGGCTCTTAACTTTTGGGACATTATAAAAATCTTTGTGATTTCCTTAAGTGTAGTAAACACTATAATATCAATAAACAATTATGAAAAACGCAAGGCGACATCTCTCGTCGATTCAACTGAATGCAACTTCGGTTATCGAGCAGGTTAATTGACTATAACGTCAAAACTGTAGATGGAGCCACGGTCGCGTTAGTGCCGAACAGTCCCTAAGAGTTATTCGCCGAGTGTGATTAGGATCCGATGGCGCAGTGGTCAGCGCAGCCCCGTACCGAGGGGAAGGTCGCGGGTTCAAATCCCGCTCGGCTCTTAACTTTTGGGACATTATAAAAATCTTTGTGATTTCCTTAAGTGTAGTAAACACTATAATATCAATAAACAATTAATAGCAAAGTATTCTAAAAACCTTTATAACAGTGCACTGAGCCAAGTAGTAACCACGAGCGCTAACAAGCAAACCCTTCAGCGCAATAGAAACTTATGATTATTGTGTGCTAAAATGCCTTTTATTACTGCTGTTGAGTTTCAGTACAATTTAAAACACATATTGTTTTAAAGTAGGAATGAGATTTTTTTCTGTGTTTAGTTTTGTTGTGATACCAGCTTCCAAAAAATGGAGATAAAATTCAGATGAAATTAAACGATGATTTGTATAAAATATAAAAATTGTGTCTCTTTAAAGTTGCTTTCTAATAGAGGGTACTAATTTTATGTACAATGTTAAAGTTAAACTACTGCAAATTCCTACACAGCAAATGATTATATTTGAAAATATATAAAACTGTACAGTTTAGATAAATTAACAAAAAACAAACGAATAAAAATATAAGCAATAACCGTAGGTACGGGAAAACAAATAGAATAGAAAAGAAATGGAATAGAAATAATTTATTTATTTAGCGTCAACTTAAAATTAAAAGGTACAGTTCAACTTAAATGAAATGACGGCAAAAAAGGTAAACCACTCAGCATTTGCTACAAAGGCACGGTAGCTCTTGCAGCGCTGGTTTTCAGTAATAGATGAAACTTAAAATGTTTTTTTTAATCTTTGCTCTGTCGGTATGAAAAAAGCCATTTGAATTTAATTTTTAAGAGATTTCATTAGGTACTTCAAATGATGTTGGAACCAATTGAATGCATGATTGTAAAAACCCACCTCTGACCAAATGCAACATTATCAGATAATCAATGAAAACTGTCTGGTGTAAAATAAATTAACTGAATGTTTATTTTTTTTTAACTATTTATGTTGAAAAATATTTAAAATATGGTATGTTAAAAAGTGGTTGCATAATATATTCATAGTTTTAATTTTATAATTTTTTTAAGTTTTGGGATGAGGTGGATTTTTACACTCATCTTGTACAAGGTGTGTTTTTACAATCAAAGTCATGTACAATCTCAAGTACGAATGTTTAATAATATTTATTTTCATAATGAATTAACTGAATTAATCTAATTCTTCATCTTCGACATTCTCAGCTGTTGGCCATTGCAATATTTTGTCCCAGAACTTAATTTTTTCGTCTTCAGGCACAAACTGAACGCATTTTTTCAGGTCTTGCATCTTCTTTGCATTTTCTTTCTTTCTTTTCTTTCTTTCGTCGTTTTTTTGTGCGAGTTTCACCCGAGGAAGACTCACCTGGGTTTAAAATCACATTTTCCTCCGTTTCAGTACTCATTTGCACCAATAAGCGACACAATTTAATTTAATTTGTGTAATACAAGTAATTCGTGTCCGTTACAGTCACCTCGGTTGTTCAAAGTAACGTTAAAAACTTCAATATTGATGATAGCTGACTTCCTCCAAGTAGCTGACAGTTTCAGGTGTTGCCACGTTTGGTTGTAAAAAAACACCTTATCCAGGATAAAGTGGATTTTTACGCCCATTGAAATATTCGTGCCTTTATATCTGTGGGATACTTGTATGACCGAGGTGTGTTTTTACACTCAAACGATTTGTCTTGCCTTAGAGAATAAAAATCCGCCATAAACAGGATTTCGGAAAAAGTGGTCTGAGGTGGGTTTTTACAATCATGCATTCAATTACTCTAATGCATAGGTAAGTACATTTCAACATTCTGAAAAACATTATTAATATTACATTAAAGAACAAACAAAAAAAGTGAAGTATTCCCCCAGCTCCTAGTAAAAATGGTATCTACCTTTTTATTAAATTTTCTAGAATTTTTCTAGAAGATAAAATCTTTTCGTACGAGTAATATCACGGGCATGCGATCTGCGACGCGTTTCATTGCATTCCAGATTTTATAAAATAGAAACATTGCTTTTGAGATAAGGTGGAAAATATGCTGTACTCTGGCAGTGAACACCAGAATAGCTCAACCACAAGAATTTTAGATTAAAAAAAAATTGATATAAACTTTTCAAAATAAAACGTGATGTGTTTTTCAAATAATCTGATTCGTCTCCACTCCACGACCCGCGTCACTCTACTCCTTGTTAGTGGAAACGAATTTAATATTTATTTTCTCTGATGGATGAAATATATTTAATTAATTCCAGTGAAGTATTACAGATCCTTGTTTCATAGAAAACAATAATATACTTCATTCGTAAATTTATCTCGTACAAAAAGGAACTTTACTATGGGGTCAGTATTTCCGCAGCCAAAGAAAATTATAGTTTTGCGCCCCTAAAGGCCTGTGCACATAATTATGCCTGTACAATAAGGTGAAACGCTGTCAAATATGACAGCGACATTTCAGTTTTTCAGCTGATCGTCATCGCCATCGCCTAGATGTGCGCAGGCCTTTAGAGCTTCCATTGAATTCTGTAGGCACTGATAATATTATGAAACACACAAAGCTTGCCTCCTCTGGCACCAAATCCATTGTTTATTGAAATAGAAACACGTTCTACAGATTTGCTACGACGTAGCACTTTCGTAGGACGTCTACGACATGGCAATTTCATCGGCTAAAAGGGGTGTTGGGATCCAATGAAATGCAAGCATTCTCATTGCATTTATGACGTAGCGTGTGGGTGGTTGGTAAATAAAGATTTGTGCATTTTATGGACGTACATTGGGTAGATATGACCGACACAAACGAAAAATAACACATGCGCGAAATGACAGAATCATAAAATGGCTTACCAGGTGCACCATCTGCTGGTTTCATCAGCATGTAGTAAAGACAAATCTATACGTTACGGACGATAAACAGTGAATTAACATAATACAAGTTTAAACAACTTGAAAACCCGACTTGAGGCGGAACTTCTGAACCGATTTCCTTCCAAAAGACATAATTTTTCAAATCGGTTCATAAATGATGAAGTAATGCGATAACAAACACTAAAAATAAAAAAAATCTTCTTGCTTTTTTATTTTAACGTGCTACGAAAAGATTAAGGTAGTAAGAAAATAGCATGTGCTATTTTTTTCTTAACAAAATCGCAAAAATTTCCACTAGTATTTCATATTCATCGTCCGGTTGCAGCCCAGGGCTGTCGCTCGTTAGTTTTTACTGTTGATTAGTTCTGCCAGGGCTGCCCAAAACTGACGATTCCAAAAAAAGAAGTTGACCATAAACCCTGCGTCGTGCTTCGTTTGTTTTTTATTCAACAAAGTGGGACGCTTGTGTTTGAGCTGCCTGCACTAAAAAAGCTTCTAGAGTTCTTGCAGTATATAAAACGGATAAGTTTTATTTATGAGCGTTCGCCGTATATGATGTTGTAAACTTATGAAGTTATGGTCGAAAATCCAATGACAATATGTTAGTTTATTTACAAGCCGGTAGGGACACGTTGATTTTCAGCGGTTGACGGCTCAATTTAAGCTCCGTTGATAGAAATCCATCGGATTAAATTGTTGGCGTGAGCTAAGCTTAGGGCTGAAAAAAGTCAAGTTTTTTATCTAATTTAGTCAGTTTTGAGCATTGAAATTAGCATCTTATTTCCACTATATAAAACACAATACCTACACATTGATACAGAATCCTCTGTTATGCCGTCGTTTACCAGCATATGACAGGCGTTGACAGGCGTCACGGCTCAATTGGCAGAAACTCTGCCTTTTGCACCGTATTCGATCCCCACCGAGTACAAATATTTGTGTGGCGAACGCAAATGTTTGTTCTCTGATGGGGTATTATATTGTATTCAGAGTACGTATTTACATAAAAAAAGTATCAAATATTTTATCTGATTTATCATACAAGCTCTGTTTAGTTTGGGGATCGATAATGTTGTGTGAATGGTCCACTGTATTTATTTATATACTGGCTTTAAAACTTCAGCAACCGAGCTAACCACTAGCCTCTGAAAACTTTGCCTCAGGTATTGTCAAAACTTGCTTCCACTACAGTTCACAAGTGGAAGTTCGAATTGAAACTGTAGCGTACTGTAGAAGAGTGTAGAGGAACAAGCGGTAAAAATAATTAATTAACCAGAATTAACCAGTCCTCATCACAAGCTGTTGCGACATGAGTTTGTGGGATGGATTTACGTAGAAAGCAGGTTGACGCCTGTTTATCGGTATTTACCGGCCGCTTATCTAAAACCTTCGAACAAGCGCGTTACGCCCTCTCGTTTGTTCCAAATTCCTATCACACGATTTTTGATAATGTAAAACTTTTTGCATAATTGATTTTCATTGTGTTTAGTACTTACCTTTACGGTCTGTCACCAAAATATAAAAAGAAATAGAGCCTCTTTTATTTCCTCAATACAATACACATACATATTCATTATTTTATAGTTTATTCAGATTAATTGATTTATGGTTTTTCAACTAAATAAAATCATGCACTTAAAACTGCTTTATGCTATTAAAAACCTCGCAACAAGTAAAAGGCCCTCTCTACCAATATATAAAAGTGCTCATTCTTTCTGAAGCACAATTACACTAACTTGTAAAGCCACGACTTTGTTTGGTCCAGCACTTACATTTTTGCTAATCTTGCTTCATTGTTTAAACGCTGGAAACCCGCTTTCTGTGTCAATGCGGTGCGCACAGATGTCGGGTTCTGAATGACGTCTGGCATACAAATTATAAAAAAAGTCTGTAATTTGTAAAAAGCCCTCGAGTTAACTCTTTAATGGGAAGAGAAAAGGACGTCGAGGATGGGGTTTGTTTTATAAATACACATTCATGTGGCTGCTGTACGCATTCACAGAATGCAATTAGAGTAAATGTCTTTTTCTCTATTAGTTGTCTGTAGGAAAATAATGTGGAAACAAATATGCACTTTGCGGTTATGAAAAGTAGTAAAAGTACTAGTGAGGGAGATAAAATGAGAGAGACATGAAGAGGTGAATGTGTTTGCAGATTGCATACTGTGCTTGAAAACCACCTGGAACTCACACTTAGTCGAGGTAAAATGCATTTTTTATGCAAGTAAAAAATGCATTTTACATGATGGAAGAAGCATATGGCCCATCTGATGTTAAGTGGTAACCATTGCCTATAAGAAAGCTTTATCTGTCAACGTACTCTACGATCCACTGTCCTGCGTCCATCAACTTAGAGGCATACATATATGTTCAGCCTCACGTACCAGTAAGTTCACCGGTACTCACACACACCCTTCAAACCGAAACTCAGCGTCGCTGCTTGGCAGCAGAAATAGGTATGGTGGTAGTACTTCTCTGGACGAGCTCTTCACAGAGAGCTACCACTGGAAATTTACTAATTAATTAATTCATTACAGTCACAAAATCAAGGATCACTATAAAACGTCTATAATCTAGGTCCCAGCACTACGAGCAACTTACAAGTAAAAAGATTACGGTTTCATTCCGACCAAGTTTTGAATGATGTACTATAAAAGACACTCCAAAGTGATTCATGTGATTTTCTTAAACACTTTAAACTTGACGCCATAAAAAGAAGTACCTATTATGGAGTGTACTTGCTAGTTTTATATAAGTGTGCGCTAGTGTGCGTGTTTTCCTCCCTAACCTATTCATTCGCTCTCCGAATCACACAGTAAAAACTTTACATCCACTTCTATTTGCGGCTGAATCTTTATAGCCACCATTTTAAACCCAAAACACTCTGATAAAACTTTATTGGCACTACAATAAACTTAGTTCTCTATATTTTTCATGGTGAAAAGCGCAAAACAAATTTTGACGGCGCGTCATAACATTATTTCATTCTGTTTGAAACGAAAATAAAATAATTGGGATGAAAATAAATACAAACGTCGAAACATGGGTTTCGTTTTAAGTCTGGATTATCTTTCGGTTAAATGAAGAATATTCTGTTTAAAATTTAATGAAAATCGTTGCGTTATATCGTGTTTGGTGTCGCATTATTTTCATGTTAAACAAAGGAGGCAACATTTAACATTTTGCCTAAAAGCAGGTAGCATGTTCGCTTTGATGTTTTCTGATTTGAAGTGACGCTTTAGACACTCAGACACTCGAGGCTTAACATCTTTACTATTCAAAGTGTTGGACACTGAATTCCACAAAGAGGCATAGTCGGTGGACGTTCTCTTTGAGCTAATACAATTGTCATAGGTGAAGGTAATACTATATTCATGTTCTATCACTAAAAAAAAACTCGGTTGTCTGTAAAGTCGGTTTACTGACGATAGTTGAACGTGACAACGTCATACAGCTGTCCACACGGACGCATCGCTCAATCAAGTAGGAGAGAGACAGATGTCGAACGCTGCCGAACGCGGAGGCCGATTGTGCCTCATTGTCGCTCGTTCCGCGCTCTCGCTTGCACTTCAAGGCTTAAATGGAAAGCCTCAGAGCGAGGTAACGCCGAATGAGTCATGTTTTTTCGTGCGTGCAGCCGGCTCCATCGAATTATAAGACGTTGTCACGTCAAAACATTTTCACGGCAAATGCCTTTAGAATAGTCTGGCTATCTGGCAAATCTCTTGGACGAGAACATCGGCCTAAACCTGAATAGCTATTAGCCTTTATTTGATCACGCCCGCTAGCATAAAAGTTGACTCGTAGCTTGATGGGAATTAGGCATGCTCTAGTGGTTATAGAACGAGGTTGCTCATGCATTGTTTAACTGTGATTATGGATAAGTGGCAGGATGTAGCACTGGTCTGCAAGTTTTTGAATCAGGCAGGTCTTTTATCTTATTATCTATAGTTTGAGTGCTAGGTTCAAGGAATATAATACTTGGCTAGGTTTTTGTCACTTTTCAGTGAAGAACTGTCAAAAATCTATACTGATTACGGGCCCAAGGGCAAATTTTGTCTTCTTCTTCTTAATGAATGGCATCTGTCCTTTTCGAGTCAATTTTGCCAGTGTCGAGATCGTAAGTAATACTAGTTCTTTCAAACCGGTGCGCGGTGATGTCACGGTTTCTAGATCGCGCTATCGTTGCGTTTAGTGGTTTAGAATATAGGTGAAATTAATGTTGTGCAGACGGTATTTAAGTAATACCTAAACCTCTCGTAGCTACCTAGATAGATAGTAGGCCATATTTATACACCTACTTTGTATTATTTATAATGACAACTAGAAAGTCGTCGAAAGTTTCATCATAATAAATAATACATAATCTTTTATTATTATGCTGAAAGTGATACTAATAATTTTAATAGAGACATAAACTTCAAAATCATTAAAACTAATGCTATCCTCTGATACGGAAGCGCTACATAAGCACATTAAACTGTATTAGGTTAGATGAAATTAAGCACCCTGTATTAGGTTTTATGATATTATTTAACGGGTCGCATTTCGTAATGCGAAGTAGAATATTATAAGCACCAAATAACGATAATGGTTCGTAGAATAATATTTAAGCGTGAATCTAGCTAGAATATCTATTTACTTGTGGGATTTCGTGCGAATTCGTGGAGCTATTTTCAAACAATATTTAATCCGCGCCCTTGGGATTTGAGGAACTTTTCTCTTAGAACATCCCTATGCACAACAAATATAGCGTCAAATCCTGCTTAAGATTAGTGCTGTCTAAGTATTCGATTTATTTGACAAGTAAAAGCTCGGTGCAATTTCGTTTCAGTAAAAACCGACTGTTTATAGGATTGATTAAAACAAAAGTACCTAGGTACTCCAATTTTATTGGGGTTACCAGAATATAATGATCGCACTTATATTAAACGGGCGCAATTTTGAAAGCAATCTGTCAAAGTGATGAAATTCTATTGACTTTGTCTATCTCAGTCGTGGAGTAGTAAAATTGAAATTACAAAGTCTTCAGTCATAACTGAAGTTGTACAACTGAAACGGGAGTGATTTAATAAAATTGCCAGACATTTCAGCAAAACATTGGAATCCCGCGATGAGACGATCGAGAGATAACGATGTGATTGTTCGTAAATCACTTGCGTCTGTAAACCCGAGCGAGGTGAGAGAATCGAATCGATCATCGTGTGAGGTTACATCACTGGAGTGCAGTCGAGTGCCTACGACCTAAGTGGCATAGTGTTCCGGCTCACGGTGGCTCCAGTGTCTCGGAGGCACACACGAGCAGTGTCAGTCAACGCGCAATCCTTGTTGACACTTGACATTGACAGTTCGGCATTATAATGCCGGACACTTTTTAACGGCTCGCTAGTGACAACCGACTTGTCTATTAACTGACTTGACTAAAATTTATTCATTATGTTCTCACTCTCATTGGCAAAATTGGTCAAAAATGGATAAAAGCCATTAATTAAGAAGAAGAAGAAAATTCTCTTGTCACTGTCACTTTCAACAAAAAAATTCGCAACAGGCATAACGTGTGTGGTCTAAATGACTGCAATAAGTAGACCCAACTTGTCTATTGACTGACTTGACTAGACTAAAAATTAATTAATTTATGTATCCTCACTCGACACTTTTGAAATGGACAGATGCCATGATTAAGAAGAAGAAAAATAACTGCAGTAAGAATTCTGAGGCAGCCACGGCCCATGTAATCTACTATAAAAAAATAAGACGGGTTTTCCTTCCTGACGCTATAACTCGATAACGGCTGGACTGGATATGGCTGATTTTGGTCTTGAATGATTTGTGGAGGTCCAGAAAAGGTTTAAAAGTTTTATTTTTTCAACGGGAACGGTAACGGCGAGCGAAGCCGCGGGCGGCCGCTAGTCTTTTATGCAAATGAATCAAATCTTCTTTCTGCTATAGACATCCCGCAAAGAACACATTTGCAAATATTGATGGTAATTTATGCAGCATCATAGCAATTTTTCGGAGGGAAGCTACGTCTACCATCAAGAGCAAGGATTTTTCTGTTGATTCTATCAATGAGAGTAGAATAAGTGAATAGCTAAAGATACCGAGTGTAAGTTGTGCCAATGACATGTTAATCCCGTGACTGGCGCTTGAATTGGCTCCTCCTTAAATCCGATTAGAATTCAAATTGAATGGATGTACAAGACTAGCTGAGCTCGGTAGTTTTACGGCTGTTCTGTTTCTCGAGAGGCTCTTCGCAGCAGATTAGTTCGTTTTGGTTTGCTTGTTAAGTCGTTTGTGGTAAACCCCCGAACTAGTTAAAAAACTGGTTTAAAGGAGACAGTGGTTTCTCCTATGCAATAAGTTCAGAAGTTAATATGCATGTAGAAAATGTTAAATGATCGAAAAGCAGTATAATTTTCATTTACTACTTATGAGTAATTAAACAATAATAAGATAAAGGAAATTGCAAATTATTACCCATAGGCTAAGATCCCGCTATAGAAGGACCTTCACCGAGCTGGTTATTTAATGAAACGTATTTTATATTTAATTATTAATTAAACATGCCAATAAATATATTCTATATGGGTTGCCTATCAAATTTCAGTCCAGGATAATTAAGATTAAATAATAATTAAAAAAATAATAATTTTAAACTTTCCACTGGTTTGTTTATTAAACAAATTCTATACCAATCGAAAGTATAGACCCCAGTATTTTTATTCAATAAACATACCGGTGCAAAATGCTAGTATCGATTTACCTTTCTATAACTGGCTACCCGAGAGTTGTGACCGGAAAAAAATAGGCAACCTTACGTTTGCATATTCTATGGGGTCTATACTTTCGATTGGTATAGAATTTGTCTAATAATCAAACCGGTGGAAAGTTAAAAAAACATTATTTTTTTTTAATTATTAATTAATCATATCCTGGACTGAAATTTGATAGGCAACCCATATAGAATATGTTTATTGGCATGTTTAATTACATATAAAGTACGTTTCATTAAATAACCAGCTCGGTGAAGGTCCTTCTATAGCGGGATCCTATACTACCATATTACCAAAAATCCAATTTGACAGAATGTTTAGGGCGAACTTATTTTTCCTTTGATTCCTGCATGAGCCGTTGTATCTGACCACAATGGGTTTTCCAGTTCATTGTACGCAGAACGATAGGAAGAGTATCCTTCTTGACTGATGATGGTCCACTGGGTGGCTCTAAGAGAAGAGAGGATGCTAAACTAATCTTAAAGCGCTTGGGCGCAACATTTAGCAACAGCTGCCGAGCGAACAAGTTAAAGTATAATCTGTTTCATCTCGAGAAGAAGTGGAAACTACTCGCATCCATCGAGGGTTCCTTGAAGTTTCGAGTCGAAACTTGAAGTCTCGAACTCGTTTGTTTCAAGAAACTTGTTAAACGGTAACTTTAATGTTTTGCGTAAGTGGAAGTAAGTAGAAGGCTTGTAACCTGTCATGTTTTAAATACTAATTGCAGTGTAACTTATGTCAGTACAACAGTTATTTTGCATCAGCTGTAGGTCACTGTTCATTCATTTCTATTAACGGAACGTTTTAGTGCATTATAATTTGTGATGCTTGTGAATAAGAACTTTTTGTATTGTACATAAATTCTTTATTTTTTTATTTATTTAGTAACACCTAGATAGAGACTTATAGATACGTACCTAATACATTATGTTCTAGTAAAAAAAAAATAAAAAAAAACAAAAATATTCGGACTAAAAAAAAAAAAGCAAACACTAGTTAACTAGAAAGTCTTGCTAAAAAATGTAAGACACATTTTTTCAATCATGTTCCAACCATCCACAAGCAAATAAATCTGAAGAAATGCATTGAGTACGGCAACAGAATCAGATGCCCTTTGCCATAAATTTACTTGGAAAGATAATTAGGACGGTTAGATTTTTACCAAACCCCCGATAATGTATGAAACATTATACAAATCAAATACGGCATTCATTTTATCTTAATTTTGTACCTTCTACACAAAAGCTTCTAAAAACATTTCATGTAAAAATATTTGACCTTCATTTTGTACCCTTTAGAAACAAGCTTCTAAAAACATTTCATGTGAATATTTATCATCGAGACGAGGAAATCCACGAGAACATTTACAAGCATATTGCACGACATATGCATACGATAGCGAGTGTTCCGTGTCATTTCGCATTTATTTCTCGCTGCATTCCAACAGCTATAGCGAAAAAGTGATGTGGAATCCATCGTGGAGAATTCGTGACAAAATATCGTTGCTGTGATATGCGAACATGTTTTTCTTTATATTTTCTGTTATTATTTGTTTTCAAATAATAACAGAAAAGTAAAATTCATAGTAGTTCAAGCAAAAATTATGAAACAATATAGAACTGTGTTTTTATTTCGCTTTGTTTCGTTTTCACCAAAGCAAAATAAACAGAGAAGTTGTACTGGGCAAGCCTATTCCATCTACAACCCCGTAAGTAGGAGCATGAGTAAAAACCAGTTGCCCCTGACGCTAAATCATCTATACTGGCTGTTTCTTTTCCAGGGTGTGCTTATAGACGTCTGAGGTACCTGTGGCAAGCAAGCCATTATTTTACCGGTCAATACTAGGTGCAATTTAAAGGTTACAATGTCGAAATAGATAGTTACGTCACTGAGGCGCAGCATTATATTATTTCCACAAAGATATTGAAGCTGACAAAGTTATATCTTGAAGACGCGGAACGTGCCCCACAGCGTCCAATATCTTTCGTTTACTCATAGATATCGATTATTATTGTTTTACTATTTTCCTTCTCTTTTATGCATCTGATAAGTACAGAACCTACTTTAGCTGGTATTTAGTAGATTAAAACGATAACACGGGTATTTATCCGTGTAATAGTTTCAATATGTGTTATGATATGATGTTATGTTCTATGCTGATGACCTTCAGCTATATCATCATGCTGAAGTCGATTACTTAAAGCCTATTTAGAAGTATGCTTTAAAACAAGCTTGCTTATTTCTACCTTATTAGTACCTTAAAGGTATGGACAGTCGTGCTCATTACTAGCACAAAAGCATGCTTTTATTGAGCAAGAGCACGTCTGAACATGTTCGTTTATTATTATGTTTGCCTATTAAGAAGTATGCTTTAAAACAAGCATGCTTATTTCTGGCAAATGTGAACAGTTTGCAGAGCATGCAAATTTTAAGCAAGCTTATTAGCATGCTTTTTTTGAGCACGTCTGTCAGTACCTTAAGTACTCAAACCTACGATCAACGATCTGTCTGCTATGTGTGGTAGCTGCGGCTACATTGAAGAGGCTACATTGACGCACACTACGCCCTCTGAAGCCGAAATTAGCCGATTTGCAATATTTAATGCCTACTATGCCTACTGGATTTGTTCGGGCTAGCCAAGTCGTCACTGGCCACCCGACCCAAAGTAACAAGATTTTCTTTGATAATAAATGTAGAACAAGCAGATAACCCACTTGATATTGGGCAGTTACCTCTGCCTATAACAAGGGTTTTACTCAGCGTTCACCGAGCACGTGCTCTTTGTAAAATCTAAAAACTCTTTGAAAAAAAGGTGTAAAAATAATCGACATGCATACTCAGAAACCGTTTTTGATATTGGATGATATTGGTCCCTCGTGGCCTTTTACACGTGCCAGCGAACAGGTTAATATTACCAGTAGCTGCTGAAGATATTTTCATGTTTAATTAAACAACGCCATCTAGTGCCAAACTAGACAAACCAATGGGAACCGCTGTTATAGAGCGTAAATATTTTTTTACGAAAATACATGCGTAGATTACATGAAAACATCCAGGCACGGAATAAATATCTCTTTATATTGCATAAATATTTCTCTTTTGTGGGAATTCAACCACGCTTGTAGGCAACCAGTGTTGCCTACAAGCTAGTGTGTGTGTACACACACATGGTGGGTTGACATGGTGATGACCTAAAAAAATACATAACGTTGTCAGATCTCTAGAGTTCTCTTGAATCTATTTATGTAAAGCGCAGCAAAGATACAAAGTCAACTTAAAATAAATTATCTAAAGTACCCTTTAATCCTATCTACGAATCCCAGCCCACGCAGGGTCACTGCAATTTCAGCGTGTATTCCGTACAAAGCTTTGAATCTCAATCGGCCGGCCGTAACTAGGGCAAAACTGAGCTCGGCCCGGTTGCCATGGTAACGCGTGCCCCCGCACCCCGCCCGGTCGCCTTCCCCGCCGCTGTTGCTCTCACAGATTACAGACTGAAGAATCAGCTTGTTCAGAATTGCTCGCTTTATTTTACCCAACTGATACTTATTTTGATTTCTTGGTTCATGGCTGGGTGGCTTTTGTTTCGATGCGCTCGTACCGTAGTCTCTGTGTTTTTCAATTCGCAATTTTCATTAGACAAAGTAATTTTTTACTTGTTAAATCACTAACATATTTTGATATTGCTGAATGAAACTCGTTTCATTTTAACCCTGTGTTATTGAAATGAAACGAGTTTTCTAACTGTCTTTCACATTTTTTCAATTTATTATGACGAGCCGGTATGACCGAGCTTCGCTCGGGTTTAAAAAAAAATAGTATTATTATTTGCCAATAGATGTCAGGAAGAGTCGTATCTTTATTGGCTTATTTTTAATTAACAACGCCTTCTAGATTGCAGTTAGTTGCTCACAATCGCCAATAGATGGCAGGAACAGTCGTATATTGAGTTTATGTTTGATTATTGCAAAACACCAACTTCTCGTCATTTTCTAAAAATGAATCCTAGCTAGATCGATTTATCGCCCCCGAAAACCCTTGTATAGTAAATTTCGTGAAAATTGTTGGCTCAGTTTCCGAGATCCTAAATATATATATATATACAAGATTTTCTCGTTTAAAGGTATAAGATAGTAGAGGTATGTGAAACTTGAAATAAAAGATGAATGAACAGTGTGAAAGATGACATGGATAAGAAAGAAGTTAATACAGATGACGGCTGATAGAGAACAATGGAAGAAGAGAACATGTTGTGTCGACCCCAATAGTGGGATAAGGACAGGAAAAAGAAGCAGAGAGTATGTTACTACTTTTAATCTACGAGTATCAAGCTTACTTTTAATCTATCAAGCTTCCAAGCTCTTAGGTGCCCAGCGAACAAACCCAATGGCGAAGGTTAGTACTATCTACTCCGCTACCCGGTTTCATCCCCCTTGTTGGCTGGGGCTCAGTCGGTACGTGGTAATTAAAGATCCCACCCCCTAGATTGAGATCCGACAAATACGTTATTAATCCTTTCTATACGTAGTCATGTAAGTAGATAATATACGAGTGTAACTTAAGATTAATCTGATGTTTTTTGATTAAAATATTAGCTCAAAATCAAAAGTGTATTTATTCAGCAGAATCGCAAGGATCACTTTGAAACGTCTTAAAGCTAGGTGAGTCTAGGTGCCAGTTCCACGCGACCAAGCCTAGAAGAACAGGCAACAAATTACGGCTTGGTTCCTACCGTTTTATTGCAACAATTTCAAATTAAACAACAACACGAAAACGTGTTCACGTTTTCGTGTTGTTGTTTAATTTGAAATTGTTTCTTTAAAAAACTCAATTCTCATTCGTTTTCGAGCAAACGCAAAGAAAGCTTTCTTCAGGACCTATTTATTCAATTCATGCTAAATAAACACATTTTCCTCATTTTATAACGAGATTTTGAAAAAATATAAACTTAAAAAGTGCTTTCAAAATTGAATATTAAATTTATTTTTCTGTTTCTTCGCGTAAGCCTCGGACTGGCTAACTCAAAGGCCTTTAGGCGACAATAATTTATTTGCTAAACTAATTTGATTCCTTTGCGACAAAATGTATGATGAAAATAAGTTCATTCGTATGTATTGCCATTATTCTATACATTCGGAGTCCAGAAAACAAAGATAGAAAAATAAATAGGGTGTGGCAATAAGCTTTTACATAACACTCGTAGGAAAATAACTAAACATGCGAGAAGTCCTTACAATATGACACAGACAAGGGTCTAAAGGCGCTCCACCCTGCGCCAGGTGTTCTTATTTTCTATTATATCATCCAATTGTCATCAGTATAATTTCCTTTCTTTCCCTGTTATCTAATCTTTTATTCATCAATTTCTGGATCCTCAGGGAACACGTTTTCCCAATATACAGGTTGGAATTACTTTCGAAAACGTGAATGAGACTGCGAAATTCAGACCTTGCTGCTAAAATTAAATATCACCACCGATAGATAATAAAGAGGACCTTTTCCTGATTTAAAAATAAAGGATAATTAATAAGTATTCTTTATAATCGATCATTGGATCAGTTCGTTTTCTTTATTAGAACTTAGCATTTCTAGGACTCTTTTGTATACTCCCTCCGTAATGGTTAAAACAATAACGAAATAGGCATAAACTGACCGTTTTTGTTTTCTATTTTGTTAAAATGCATAATATAACGCTTGCTATGTGGCGTACCTTAGATTGTGAAATAAGCGTAGATAAGGCCTACCTCTGCGATAAAAGTTTACAAGACACTGTGGCTACATCTTTTTAAATAAAATAAACTAATTTAATTAGGTACCCATGTAGTACATCGAAAATGACAGCATGAATGCTGTATTTTTTTAAATAGTATAAGTAGCATTTGGAAAACACATCTCAGTTTTTCCTCATGTAGAAGTAGATTATCTACTACAGAAGACATCACATAACTATATCTAGTTTTTTTGGGAGCTCACTTTTCAACTCCGTTATATTCTATTCCAGGGAATATAACGGAGTTGAATAGTGATGCTAATAGTTCCCAGATTTCCAGAGAATAATGTTCCACGTTTCCTGGAAACTTATGTTTCCCGCGAACGTGCTGGATAATTAAGTTGTTAGGTGCCAATATCTTACACGTTGGTTTGTTTAGGCCTACGAAGGGTTGATTGGTAATCTATTTACCCTAATTTCCATGTTCCGTGCGAGGAGTTGAACAAGAGGTAATTTAATGGAGATTGAAGATAGTAATGTGGATCACGGATTATATTCGCGAAATTCGCGGTTTGTTAGTAATCTACTATATAAAAATAAGTCGGGTTTTCCTTCCTGACGCTATGACTCCAGAACGCACAAACCGATTTCCACGGTTTTGCATTCGTTGGAAAGGTCTTGGGCTCCGTGAGGTTTATAGCAAAGAAAATTCAGGAAAAATTCAATTTGAAACCAACATTTTGAAGCCATCTGGTGGCGAAACGGAGTTCGCTGGGTTTGCTAGTAACCTATATGTATGCTCTGGTGCGCAAGAAAACTGCCTCACTGATCGGCAGAGTGCGGGGCAGTAGCAACAGCATCCTGAGGACTAGGATGCTGTTGCTACTGCCCCGTTTCTTTACAAACAAAATATACCCACTCGAGGCCAGCTTTTTCATATATTTGTGGAAACTTTACGAAAACAGACTAGGAGGATGGTTCAGGATTTATCAATCTATGATGGAAATGAGGCTCGAAAGTAAAGTATTTAAGCTTTGTGATAATCACATATACCAGGTATGTATATACCATGTTGTACACATACATGTACCTATATGTATGTGTACAACAGTTGATAAATAACGTACTACACAAGAGACATACACAAGTGAAAAACATTGAATTATACACAATGAGTATCACAAAAGAGTACCACGGAATTCTATTTTTATAAAACAGTTGATAAATAACGGAATGGAACAACTGAAAAACATGTTTACAGAAAATTGAAATAGCCCTACATTTTCACCTTGTTTTTTCAACAACGGCCTTGTTAAACCCTAAATAAACCACACACTCCATTTAATTATCATAATAGAATATTGATTGCCTAACCTTCATAAACACCTATATCCATTAAAAATATAACAGCAGAGCAGCGGTGCGTCCAAACATGAAGACCATGCGAGAGGCAATAGCTACCCATTCATGCCCAGAAAAGGAGGGGGTTGCTACCCCGCCACCACCTCCTCGACTCAACAGCGAAATTATTAGTACTACGAATACTCGTTTCACTGCAGGGGTTTTTTTTTGGGACTAAAAAATAACAGTTAAATAATAGTTTATGAATAGTGTAAGTTCTGGTTTCGCAAACTATATAAATCATTCATTCATTCATTCAAATCATTCATTCATTCAGTTATGTAGTAGTGATTGGATTGATAAATCCATCAATTCAATTCAATAAAAAAAGCTCAAAAATGTGCAAATTGTTCTTCCTCAAACTTTAGGCTTTCCATTCGTCTACTAGTGAACCTCTCAAGGCTAATAATGATGCTGTGTTCTTCAGTAAGTACTGTTTAGTTGTCTGTGGCAGAGGAGGTAACCGCCGCCCTCGCAAGGTGGTGGGTTTGACGCCTACGGTCGAAATGCGAGATTTCTTGAGTGACTCCCGCGTATTCCGTGATAATTATAATGTGTATAACTTATGAATGCGGGCAGGATTTTTCGGTACGTTTCATGTTTTGATTCTTCACATTTTGCGCGGTTATGAGCTGTGTGCTTGACAGGGGCGGAATTGAATGGGTTTATTTTTTGTGGTGAAAATGTAACGAGTTTTTTGCCGACTGAGATTATCGGTCTTTCTACATAACAAAGTACAAGGGAGATTCATTCCTTTCTAGAAGAATAATCATTATTATGAGCCTGAAAGATGTTTACTGCTTCGACGTGATGTGTGACGTGTTCGAGATGTTACTCTATATTTGGAGAGTTCTTGTAACCAATTAAGTTACTTTTTAATTCCCTCGTAAAGAATAAAAAAGTTTTTATCATACAAAGAAGGTCTTTCTCTTACATTGTTCTTTTGAAAAATAATTATTGAAAATATCCAGTTGCCGTAATGAAATTGGGGTCGAAAATACTCCGCAGTTCAAGTTGAAAACACCACAATAAACAAACGCAATAAAATGTTTTTCTTTTCCTGGCATGCTTTAGATGAAATACTTAGGTCCTTTGTGACTGGGCTGCTGGGCTGGAATTTAATTTTATGTAATTGCGAGTATTTAGTGATTTAGGAAATACGCATTCATTTCTATTTGATTTTATATTTTGATTTGGAAATCTATAAATAATGCTAATTACATTAAATAATATGTAGATTTTAAATACCCTATGACGTGAATAAATCCTCCCGCTCACAGTGACCTTTTTGGTTGGTTTCAATTGCAGTTCGATTTTCAAACTTGCTACAGTAAAACCTTTCAGTTAGTTCTACGTGACGCCACCGTTCGAGTTTCAAACAGCAAATACATTCCATTTTCAAATGTTGGGTGCTGTTTGTTTGAAAGTTAAATACTCCAACGGCTAGGTAATATCTGGAATTCAGTTTTGTATCGATAATGGCTATAAAGTCATTTGGCACCCCGGTTGAGTTTACCCATTTCAATTGTTGGCAGTTGGACGCTTAGTACGAAATACCCATTACCTTGGTTCAGGTGAATTCACAGAAACTAATAACCACTTGGTGTGAGCCAGTATAAATAGCTAGCCAAATATTGCAGGTATGTATGTAATCTAGCTATCGGTCTGGCTATAGCGACACTATTGCAACCCACTTAGTCGGAATGAATAAATTCATTAGTTTTTCACGTCTCCCAATCATTATCACATTCAAACTCTTCAGCTTTACTTTTCTTAACTCTAAACTTCTCCAGAACTCAGAATTCTGACTGCGCTAACCTTATTCCTAGTAGTAGTAGGAGCAAAAAGTTAGAAGTGTTAACTCAGCTATCTGGTTCCCAGAAACTCGGCTTAATTTGGGGCTAGATAGTGTTGTGTGGATTTTAAACACCTTCTTCTTCCTGCCCCTATCCTACTTTATGTGGGGTTGGATCAATATTCTTCATTCTTCTCTATCAGCCTACATCTCTGTATAAGATTGTCCACAAAATGTATTGATATTTATTTACACTATTATAATAAACTACTAGCGGCCTGTCCCGGCTTCGCACGGGTAGACATTTATTTTTTAAACACGTAAATATAGCTTTTGTTACTCAAGGTGAATGTAGCTTTCCAATGGTGAAATAATTTTTGAAATGGGCACAGTAATTTTTGAGTTTATTTATTACAAACATGCACACAAAAGTATAATGTTTTCCTCTTTATACGAGTAATACGAGTTAGATAGTGTTATTTTAGGTAGTTTAAAAATATGGAAAATAAATGTACAACATGAAAGAACAAAGGACATACGAGCAGATAAAAGGTGCAATTACAAGGCACAGTCGGAGAGCAAAGCCTTTGTGGCCGCCACCGATTCGGAACACGGTAATTAATGCTTACAGTGCAGATGTAAAACTTAAAATATAACGTGTTTGGGCTTCTTTTGTTTGCGCGCCAATGGAAACCGTAGCATTTTTGTAACCATTTTACATACAAAATTTTCCTTTGAAAGAAAATAATAATTGGTTAATAATGGACATAATAAAATATAATAAAACTGACCTCATGGCCAAACTGCTTAACTGATTTTGATGGAATTTATGTGGGACCAATCTGAAAGTATTTATCTTTCTACTATTAAAACATGTTTTCTTACAATTAGAAGATGTTTTCAAATCGGCTCTTACATGACAAAATTATGCGATAGCAAACGCTCAAGTTGATGTACGCCAGGTCCGTCGTATGGCACGTTCCTAACGTACGTGACCTACGAGGATACTTTAACAAAGCATTTGATTTGTTACAGGCGATGGTTTCCACTTAACATCAGATGGGCCTTATGCTTGTTCCATTAGCTATAGATAGTGCAAGCCACGAAGGCGCGCCCCACTATTCCTCCTAACCGTTTATAGTATATGTGTGCAAGCTTCCGTCAATGTTTGAGTGTTATCGGTACACACTAATTACCTATGAGTGCACACGCACACTGCAATGAATAGACTACGGTTCGCGACTGCCACTCGGAGCAAACTCCCCGCACCCTTCGTGAATTGCACTAGTTGTATAAAACATTGCAAGAAATTTCCGAGTAAAGTCACAGGCAACCACAGTTTGATTGTATTCATATCCTTCTGTTTCCTCTGGTCCTGTCACTGCTAGCCAACATTGTTAGCAGCAGGACATTTTAATTACCCCCTGTCGGGTAAGCGACTCGAATCGAGTGGGGTTCTGTTTTGCCTCGGAATGTACTGCATGTTGCGAACAAGGACGAATAAAAGGATATTTTACCATACTGTTTTATGCTAACTTAGATGATGGATAAACGGGCTTTAAGCCATTCTATGGTACTGGCACGTGAGGCTGAACATCTGCTTGCTTTAAGTTGATAGAGAGCATTGGTGGTCTAGTGGTATTGGCCCCGCCTTCCGATCCTAAGGTCGTGGGTTCTAATCCAGTCGTGTACCATTGAGTTTTACGGTTTTCTCAAAAATGTATGTACACTGTGCCAGTGCTTTCAAACGGTGAAGGAAAACATCGTGAAGAAACCGGCATATCGTAGAGCCTAAAAAGTTCGAAAATATGTGTCAAGTGCACGAAAGGAGCCTCTTTGAGGCGCACTTTAAATTCTTTCACCACACTTGGTTCGAAAGAGTCAGTGACACGATAAGGAGAAGAGTTGATAGACGCAGGGCAGTGCATCGTAGGGCATGTTTCTAACGTGCGTGACCTACGAGGCGATAGTTACCACTTAACATTAGGTGGGCCATATGCTTGTTCCATCAGATAATTTAAAAAAAAAACTAAAAATCTATAACATTTTATTAGCTAAGGCCGGAAGGCATGAGTGTACCACCTACTTCAGTTTTTACAAAATGTTTACAGGCTATGAACCCATTACAGTAGGCCTACCATGAGCTCTGTCTGGCTCTGTCTCTGGCTCTAGTTTTAAGTCTGTGTGAGTGCTCACCAGTGCATTATACTGTGTGTGTGACGTTTCGACGTAGGATTTATTTAGTCAACACTCACACAGACTCAAAACCAGAGACAGAGCCAGACAGAGCTCTTGGTAGGCTTACAGGTTATCTTGTTGCTCTCGATAAAAGAGGAAGCTTCGTTAAGTTAATAAAATAAAGTAATTTAACTAAACTGGTTCAATTTGGCAACGTTTCCAACTTTGACCGCAACAAAGATACGAGTGCACTATTGTTTAATTATTTGTTCAAAGCTTTTAGTTTAGTTAGAAATGTGAAAACACAGTGCTTTGTTGCTCGGTGTTGGTGTCTTAAGGGGCCCGCGGAGGACGAATTTTCATACAAACGTAATACCAAAAAGATAACTAATTTAAGCATATTTTCGCTATATTATTGTACTTATTGTATTTGTGTAGAATTTATCTAGGTTCCTGAACAGTTTTTATTTTAAATTACTTACCTCAAATGAAATTAACGCCAATCACATTTTGCAATGAAAAAATGTGTAAAATGCGATTGGTGTTTATTGGCCCTCCGCCGGCCTCTTAAGTCATCCGGCCACTGGTATTGACGGCAAACCTCTCACCACACGGTCTATTCACTTTCTAGATAAAAGTTACTGTTACACTTAAAAGAGTGTCTATCTCAATCTAACTATTTTCCCCGCCAATGCTTTATTACGGACGTCAGCAGGTGACAGGTTTTTAAAAAACCAAGCTTTAATGAAACTCGCTGAAATAAGATAAGGGAATTGCGGTGATATTGTTGTTTGTGTTGAAATGTTAATCAAATGTTAGCTAATTAGACAAGTAGATATAAATATATTCAGTTAAAATAATCACACTGAAAAATGCATATTAATCATCATTATGTATCATTTTAATTGTTTTTAACTTCCCCCTGAGACATTAAAAGCATGATTAGTGTCTGTTGAATTGGAAAAAAGTTTATTTTTTTATTTTTATCATAAATTATAATGATATTCGATGAAGTATTCATTTATTTTTATATTCATATAAGCAATTATTTCTTAATAATAATAATAATAATAATAAATAATAAATATTGTGGACAATTCACAAAACACTACCCAGCCCCAAACTAAGCAGAGCTTGTAATTATGGGAACCAGATAGCTGATATAATACTTGAATACATTTTTTTTTATAAATACATACTTAGAATACAATATAACACCCAGACAGAGAACAAACGTTTATGTTCACCACACAAATATTTGTTCTCGGTGGGGATCGAACCCACGACCTACGGCGCAGAAGGCAGAGCTACTACCAACTGAGCTAGAGGCTAGAGTGAGTAATGTTTTTTAAGTTCACCAAACTATCTTAATTAGTTGGTAGAAAACTTAGCACTCAAAGTTTTATAAAAACCTTACACTGTAGCGCGTCGAAAGAAAGTTGTTTTAAATTCTTCTAGAAAGTAATTTATTTACAAGAAAGTGGTAAAGCGCTACGGAAGACTATTGCACCACAGCGGCACAGCGCTGGCTGAAATGAATCCATATTTCTGCAGCGCTAATATCAGCCACTACAGCGCTGTAGCGAGTAGATTAGCCTGCTTCAAAAGTTTATTGCTGTAAGCACGGCCGTGTAAGGGCTATTGTTGTATGGAGATGCTGGATTTTCAGAAGAAAATTAATGTTTTATGAAATAACTAGCGGCCTGTCCCGGCTTCGCACGATCTATCCATATCTATCTTCTATCTAAATATATAAAACTCTAACGTTACTGACTGACTGACTGACAATCAACGCTCAGCCTAAACCGTAAGTCTTATACTGCTTTCCTACGGTGCGTGGTTCTGCAGATCATCACGCACAGCCGACGACGACGCACGGTAACGCACACAGAAAAGGCACCTGTGCTACCGCGCACCTCGGCGCTCGAGACCGTTCCCATGGTGTGTCGTGCGAGCTGGTGTGGGCTGGTGCGCGATACCACGCACTAGTGGGAAGGAGCTATAAGAAGCATGATACTTGGAGGTTATGTTTCCTTTATAGCATAAGAGTGCACTAGGAAAGAAAATTGGAAAATTATTTCCCTAAGCGGAGAAAAAGAGGAAAAACTTTTAAAAGAAAAATCAACGGGGTGAGCGAAGCCGCGGGCGTCCCTTAGTTCTTTATACACACAAATATAGCCTATGATACTCAGGGTAGCTATCCAATGGTGAAAGAAAAAAATCTCGAGATTATCAATTGCGTATGAAAACTGTTATTATTGTAGTTAATATTTACATTTAATTTCATTTTGTAGCAAAGTGAATAATCATTAATCACCCACATAATTTCATTTCAGTAGGCCTACCACAAGCTCTGTCTGGCTATGTCTCTGGCTCTGGTTTTGAGTCTGTGTGACTGTGAGTGCTCACCAGTGTATGTCGTGTGTGTTTCGACGTAGGATTTATTTAGCGAAAAAAAAAAACGGTAGGAACCGAGCCGTAGTTTGTTATGCCTGTTCTTCAAGGCTTGGTCGCGTGGAACTGGCCCCTAGACTCACCTAGCTTTAAGACGTTTCAAAGTGATTCTTGTAATTTAACTGAATAAAGACTATTTTGATTTGATTTCATTTTAATGATTTGAGCCAGACAGAGCTTGTGGTAGGCCTACTACACGGTATGAGTGTCAATATGAGGTGTCAACATATCATTACCGAGTACATAACAGCGAGCGATATAGTATTTATTAACCTATATCCCCATTCATAATTGCAAATATATCCTCTCACATTGCGTTGGGGGGTTCTAAGTACCATTAATTTGGAGCGTTGTATGCGAATCGTTTCCCTTTGTTGTGAGACTCCTGTGGTGATTCTATTTCGCCTGTAATTTCATTTTGAGCCCCAGAATTACTGCTTAGCTTATTTACTTACTTCGCTAAACTCCTCTTTTATTTCGTATTCAGTAAGCTCACAATCCATATTTTGGTTTTTCTTCTTGCTAAAATATTCTTAAATTTCACAGACGAGTAATGTCACATCTAGGCGTTGGCAATGGCGATCAGTGTAATGCTGTCAAATTTGACAGCGTTTCACAGATCGCCACTTCAGAACGCCAAGGATTAAGCCATTTTTATAATCACGTGACTTATCGGCGATCAAATAAATGGGAAAGTATTGTTTTCACGAGGTAATATAAATATAATGTTTATAAAACTTGAGAAACCCGCTTCCTCGCCAAACTGCTGAACCGATTTTGATAAAATTTATATTGGACCTTTCAGATCTAACTATTTTTTCAAATTCTCTCATGAATTAAAAAAATATAAAATAAAAACACCTGAATCGAGAACCTCTGTGAAGTCAGTTAAAAAAAAGCAGCCAAGTGCGAGCCAGACTCGCTCATGAAGGGTTACGTAGCAACAAGTAACATAATAAAAATGGTTCTTGTAGTTCGTCGAAAGGTAAATTGCGGTTTACGATTTATGACGTATAAAAACAAACTACTGACTAGATCTCGTTCAAACCAAATATCGTTGAAAGTTTGCAAAGTAATGTACAACATATATTTTTTTTAGTTTTATCATTCTCTTATTTTAGAAGTTAGAGGGGGGACCATTTTTTTACCACTTTGGAAGTGTCTCTCGCGCAAACTATTCAGTTTAGAAAAAAACTATATGAGAAACCTCAACATCATTTTTGAAGACCTATTCATAAATACTCCACAATGTGTTGGGTTCAATGAAAAAAAGTTTTAAGAGTTTCAGTTTTAAGTATTACCCCCAAAATTTATAGTTTTTTTTCTTTTTTTGTGTAAAAACCTTAATGCGGTTCACAGAATACATCTACTTACCAAGTTTCATCAGTGTAGCTCCTATAGTTTCGGAGAAAAGTGGCTGTGACATACGGACGGACAGACAGACAGGCAGACAGACAGACAGACATGACGAATCTATAAGGGTTCCGTTTTTGCCATTTGGCTACGGAATCCTAAAAAGGAGCCGGACTGGTAAGAGTGAATGTGACCTCACAAAGGCGATACCGTCAATGCAAGTAGTTTACCTAACATCGGCACAATCTTATCTCGCATAATGCTAACCTACTCTAATCTTAATGGCTGGCTCCGGGAACTGGGTTACTTGTATCCGGGTAACTTTAACCCGGGATTATCGAAGGGTGTTCTCAGCTAGGTTTCTGAAAACTGATGTTTGGAAATGACAAACGTATACAACGTGTTACAAAATCCCAGTAAAAAATATAATTAATTATCTAAGCCAAAACCCTAGTAAAGCTGTCATGTCAGGGAACGAGATTATTTAACAGAAAGGCCTACGTACCTATGTTACTTAATAATTGTCTACTTTAATAGTTTTTCTATTTTTCATTCATGAATGTGAAAAAAAAAAAAAATTGTGAATGAACTCGTTATAAGGCTCATTTAACCTCCTTTCAGCTTTGTAGTTTTGTAACACCCTGTATAACTAACAGCAATTTAAAGAAAAAAAATCGGCTGTCTGTAAAGTCGGTTTACTGACGATAGTTGAACGTGACAACGTCATACAGCTGTCCACGCGGACGCATCGCTCACTCAAGTAGGAGAGAGACACATGTCGAACGTTGACGAACGAGGAGGCCGATTGTGCCTCTTTTTTTCGCTCGTTCCGCGATCTCGCTTGCACTTCAAGTCTTTATTTATTTATTTATTAGGACATCTAACAAAGGAAACACTTGAATAACAAATACTATTAACAAAACGTCTTAAAACTATGTGTCCCTCCAGTTATAGGATGCCACAGCATGCACAAAATTATCAACTCAACTAAACTAAACAGACAATAAGTAGGTACTTGGCAAGTAAGTTACATAGAAACTTAAATATAGAAACATAAAAACTAAAAATAAACTCAATTATAAAACACAGACTTTGAAAAAAATTCTTAAAATTATAAGATCACACCCAAATAGTGCTAACTAAGTAGCCTTAAAATTATTAAACATATTAATGAGAAAAACAGATGGAACGCCTCAGAGCGAGGTAACGCCGCATGAGTTATGTTTTTTCGTGCGTGCAGCCGGCTCCATCGAATTATAAGACGTTGTCACGTCAAAAAACGAAACTTGTTTTCTATATAGCGCAGTGTTGGAATGAAAACATTATCCGTACACAAGTGACGATGTAAAAACAGCGGTTTTGTCGCTTTCCGCAAAATATTATATAGCGGTGAATGTGGTTTTAGCGCTCAATTTGAGCGTAAAACCAGACATGCACGATCGGCTGATTGATGATTTGTGATTTTATTTGAAACAATGTTAAGAAAAGCTGTTAAATTGGTTAAGCTTTGGATTTTGTATATGTTAGTGATTAAACGATGAT
Source organism: Thera obeliscata (assembly GCA_947578465.1). NCBI lineage: Eukaryota > Metazoa > Arthropoda > Insecta > Lepidoptera > Geometridae > Thera > Thera obeliscata. The sequence goes on from OX387916.1 coordinate 1,708,838, forward strand.
AACATTATAATAATTTACATATAAAGAAAGAACACTTTTCAGTCTTTCAGGCGCTTCTTCCTGTTAATATTGGCCTTTTGAATGACCAACACTAACTGGAACTAAGAATTATTTATTCATTTTATTTTCAAAGTTTTGGGATACTTTTACAGCAAGATATACAAAAAGTAGGTTACAAAACAAATTATAGTTTAAAAAACTAAAAAAACACGCTTTTTTTAATTGAACTAAAAAGTTAAAAATAAAATTTATATTATTGTACAAAAAAGCGTGGGGTGCTTTTTATAATAACTTCAGATTTTATAAACTATTGATAAAATATTTACAACAATCAAAATCAAGCCCCCCACGCTTTTTGTACAATAATATAAATTTTTCAATTGATTATTACAACTTTTGATCGACCCTTTATCGACCTTTGGCAGGTGTGCAAAGTTTGAATCAAATCTGATCGTTCAAAGTAGGACAAAATCGAGCTCAAAGGGGTCGGTTACATACAAGAAAGCAAACTTACAAACAGGTAAAGCTAATACAAGTGTTATAATTAAATCGATGCAATGTCCAATTACACGGAAATAAAGACGTACCTACGTCTTGAATTAAAACAGATGATAGCTACTTCTTTTGGTGTAAATGGGCTGAAAGAACGCTAAAATAGTTAAGTAAAAAGCGATTCTCATCTCCACCTTTAATACACAACTTCTCACTCTTCAAAAGCTCACAACAGTACTTGGATATTGTATGAAACGACATTAAGTACGCTCTCACTCGCGGTTTAGCTCACTTAGTGATTATTTGAGCTAGTGTGTGAGTCATTTCATTTCATTTATTTATTCACAAACAATTATCAATTGTATTTGAAATAATCTTAAAACTAACACAGCGAAAAAGGAAAAAGTACAAAAATAATTAATAATGATAATTAAAAAATAAGAGTGCTTAGTGGATTTCAGTTACAGTTCGCTCGAAAGCCGCAAAGTGCCTTTTAGTTTGGATATGTTGCCATTCAGTAAAACAGATATGCGTGCGAGAACAGACTGGCTTAACGTGAACATTCATGTTTTCATATTTGTGCTAGGTACATTATTTTGAAAATAGAACAGGTTATATTTTTTAGTCACATAAATACCATATTAGAATGAATTAGACTGGCCTTTAAGCTCAATTGGTAGTAGCTCTGCCTTCTGCGCCGTATGTCGTAGGTTTCGATCCCCGCCAAGAACAAAGATTTGTGTGCTGAACATAGATGTTTGTTCTTTGTCGGCGTGATATATTCTGAGAATGTATTGACAAAACAAAAAAAGTATATAAGTATTATACCAGATATCTGGTTCCCATAGTACAAGCTGCTTAATTTAGGGCTAGATAGTATTGTGTAGATTGTCCACAGTATTTATATTTATTTATAAAAAAAAACATTACAATACCAGCCTTTCACAAAGAGCTCTACTACTAAGTACGTACATTTTTATCTATCACAAAAGAAAGTAAAGTATTCTAGTTCGCAATTTTGACGCAAAATACATTGTTCATTATGTTCCAAACATTTGGGTTGACGTTCAATTTAAATGCAAATAAAAATCGGTTCAAAACAATCCAGCAATTACAGCTTTAATTAAACAACAACATATAACAAATAAAATCAACTGAGAGCTGGTCTCATTATGGTTGTGCACGCAAATGAATATCATCAGAAAAGTGGTAATTTAATCATTGTAAATTAACATCAAACATCATCATTTCATCATCTGGTAAAGAAAGGTTTTGTTCAGTTATTCATATCACTCTTCTTCTTCTTGCACTCATCCCACTTTATGTGGGGTCAGCACAATAAATGTCTTTCTCCTTCATTTCTCCTTCCCTCTGACAGCTGTCATCTCTGCATTCACTCCTCTCTTATCCGTGTCATCACACAGATCATCAATGTTTTCTTTGGTCTACTTCTGATCACATATCCATCCACATCCACATCCATACTCATCACTCTCCTAGTCACATGGCGTATCCATACCACTGATGTATAGTGGCGGAATGTAAATGTTCGTCGATTTTCAACTTGATTTGTTCAACGTATCACGATCACATACTACCCTTTGAAACAGAATACACCGATAAGTTAACGTCTCAAATTATGTCAAAATGTGATCACAATCAAATCACTCTGGTGCAAGCGAAAACCGACTCTAAGGTGATGAACATTTTCATACCGCGACTGTACTTATTCATACCGCTGATGAAAAATGTTAAACATTCAAATGTCAAATATTATAACCAATAGTAGGTAACTGCCAAAGGTCCCCTAAAAAAGAAGCATAACTATTAAAATAAAAAAATAACCATGACAGATTGCAAAAAAAAGTAACTTTTAAAAGCTTTGTAAAATCACAAAATACCGTGAAACTTGAAATGAAAATGCTTTTAGTATATGCCGTTCGGATTACTTCGTTAATCGGATCAAATGAGGTGTGGATATAAAATATGAATATACATTTTACACGAAATTATTGAACCTGTAAAATATATTTTCTCTGGTGTTGTGTTTCCAACTACGTACATGCACTATGTAAAATACAGTTAATTTAATCTCTCATGTGTAAGCATGCTCTCTGCTTTTGTGGTCATAACTCTAGAGAACGACACAGCCAAAGTGGTTGCGAGCATAAAACGTCGATTTAAACAAAAATAAATAGTCTGGCTTTCTTCTGAAAAACAAGTCAGTAAAACCAAAAGTCTGATAAAGAAGAATTGATGGCAACATAAAGTACAAAACTTAGCGAAAGGTCGCACAAAAAATATTTATTTCAGTCAGAAAACTATTAGACCGAGCCCAAGAGAGCTGCAGATTCGAAAATAAATTACCAGTCTTTGTCAGCGAGTTCCAATGTATTCGTCCCTCTCTGTATCTCCCTCTCTCTCTAATCCTGTACAGTTGAGTATCCCTATCACCCTCTGGCTTTCATACATCACAGGAATAAGAACCTAGTAAGCTCCCCAAATGAGTGTTTATTGCTGATCCTTCTAGCTGGACTCTTCTGAACCCTCAAGCAAAATTGAACCTTGAATCATCGGGTTAAAGTGGATTGTTTTGGTGTGAGGAGCGGTTCAGGTGCGCCGGTTTATCCAGCCGTTTCTCTTGTGGCAGATGTGGAGCTTCTGCGGACGGAACTTATGAAGATTTGGCCAATTTGCTGAGAGTTTAAAATTAAGGTTCTCTAAAGGTTATTTTGTCAGTAGATCTCTCAATATACAACTACCGAGAAAAATTGAATTGCAAAGGTAGCCTTGAACAGGGGACACTCGCTTTTTTACTTTTTGGTTTCATTATAGCCTTGGGTATATCTAACCTTTCTGCGAACGCTGTCAAAAATTACAGCGATATTTGACAGCGTTTCACTGATCGCCATCGCCATATGGGATATACGAGCAGCTACATATTGCTTAATATTGCAGATACTTTAGCAATGCAATTGTTACCAATGCTCAGCAAAACATAATTTACCATTGTATTTTACGGACCTCGAACCTTCGAAATAACGGGTTGCAACACCTCAGCTCAAACGGAATGCTAGTAAAATCTGTGCAACGTTCACTTCACTGTGGACGCTTAGGTACTTATTCGATGGTATTGCCCACAGTTTCGGAGCAAGGTCCTCACGAGAAGCGTCTCTTGAACTCGCTGCTTGCCTCCTATAACACACTGGAGCGGCCGGTGGCCAACGAGAGCGACCCACTCGAGGTCCGCTTCGGCCTCACGCTGCAGCAAATCATCGATGTGGTAAGTTTGAACTACTTTAACTACCCTCAATATACATTAATATAAGTTATGTTTAAAGACAGCTACATTTTTAAAATAAAATGCGACATGAATCTTGTCGAGTCTGATCGCAGAACAATTTTGAACTTAATAAAAGAGATACTTCTTACTCGACAAGTGTTTTCATGTCGTTTTATGTTTTAAAGTGGTTGGACCTTAGGCAGATTGCAAACGACGTCGCTTGCCGCAGCGGAGCATTGAGCATATTGCGAATTTCATATGTCAAATTTGACAGATCACTTAGAACGCAGTGCAACCTATTTCTATTCGATAGAGCAGCGTTGCGGCAGGCGGATTCGTGTTTAAACTTATTTCATAAGACTGAAACTCTTCTTCAAACAAGGCGCAATAGCATCTTATTAGTGGTGAAACATTATTCACAGAATGACATATAAAATAATTTAATACACAAATAAAATGATGTACAAAATACAAGATTAACACTCAGTTGTACTATCTAAATACCTTTAGCAATGATCAAATACGACCCGTTAAATTGAGAAGTTTCTCAGAAGTTCTTGACTAGGTAAATATGCCCATTTTAAGCCTAGGCAATTATGATTCAAGATAAATGAATCAGTTTTGCAAAGAGATATTGTACGAGTGATTTATAAATTCTTCTAAAATGCCACTTGAAGAAGAGTCATGGTTACAATCGGTGTTAGTAATAAGTGTTTTATAATGGCTAGATTTACCTTTATAAATAAAAATTTATTATATGAATTCAGGTAGGTTATTTGTTGTTATGAACAGGTTAGTTAGATCATTACAAATGCAGAGTGAATATCGCACGAAATTCGTATAAATTTCCAAATACAGCCTGAAAATCTCTTTGCAATATTCAAATTTGCAGCAATATTATGGCGAATTCAAATTGCTTTGTTAATTACTCGTGCATATCTAATGATCGCAACACTAATTGCACGGAAGCGTGAATTTCGATATTGGTATTTTAATGTATCGTAATACAATTTTACAAATACAGGAATTCTTTACCGAACACCCGATTACGCACACAATTTGTGTTTTGCAACATTTTATTTGGCAATGCAATTGCAAAGTTCGGTTGTTTTTCTGTCCAGTAATCTGCATAGCTCTAAATATCTTTACAATCAGTATTACGCCGGAAAGGCAGGAGTTAAATTCAACAAGAACCATGGCAAATATGTATGTAATGTTAATAAAGATAATGAGGAATGCGCTAAAAGAAAGTTAATAATAATTGTCTAGATTCTAACTACATATTAGCTTACTAAGTTGTGTGCAAAATCGGGACGTCTGTATAATTCGAAACTAAAATAAACAGTTCATTCCATTATTGAAAATGTTCAAGCGAATAACAAAGTTGAAACTTTGTTTAGTTTGTATTGTCCGTATAAATTACAAGTTAAACGTATTCGTTAATAGAATCAAAAGTTCAAAGCTACGGCTTAAAATTACAATATAATTGTATTGGAAATTTATTGGAGACCGTTCGGAAACTTCGAATTTTGTATAAGCCATTTGAATCAGACCTATCGTTGCTGGAGCGAGGTGAGAGTAAATGGACCATGATTTACTGACCACAAACAGTATTACATAAAGGACTTAGGTACTGGGATAAGTGAATAATGAATTATAGCAGAAAAAAATGGAGTCTAATGATTTTTTGATCTAACGTCACGAGTAGTCTATAATATATTTAGAATCTCAGAAATTAACAAATCAAAAAGGTATTCTGAGATTGTACGTCTTATGGCAATGTTTTGGTCGAATTCGGGTTTCAAAGCTACATTTGAATTTGTTTAATATTTATAAAATGAAATGGAAATATTTGTAGAATCTCGTGTGTATCGAGGAAGGGCGGAATATTGACTTTGGTCCCAGTACGCTATTAATTGGGTGCGAAATTTATTTTCCAAGCCACATTAATTTAAAAGGTTTTTGCTATCTGTTACATTCACAATGTTAATGTAAAATGGGTGCATATATATTATTATGGGTAATTAAAACTCAGCTACTGATTGAAAATATGGAACTTCCATATTGTACCTGTACCACTGAAGTAAGCGCACACTTATGTACTCCTTTATAAAAAAAAGTTAGGTGCGATTTAAGTTAAAGGTCTAAAAACTTAAAACAACTTACATATTATGCCTAAATACTGTGTGCACTACATCTAACCACTATGCCAACAGATCCAAAAACTTGCAAAGTTCCAAGCCACGCTAAATAAATGAGGCTAATTGTAAAGACCTAGAACCGTTCCCAATAACGATTCGACAACTCGGTAGGGCACTGGCGGGCACATTCCAAATCCAGTCACGTACGGTGCGGGAAACGCTCCGTTTCGTGCGTTCAAACGACCGCCCACTTTTAACCTGAGTGTGGTCATATTTCATGAGTTGTATAGACTAAACATGGATATCACGTAGCCTAAACCATTGGGAGTTTAGGTAACGTTCTAAAAAAAGAACACGTAGCATGTAAAAAACCGAAATAGCAGGAAAATAATGTAAATTCTGATCGCCTAGATCCCAAAAAGGGTCCGTGATCTGATGAGTTCTATCAAAGCCGTGAAAACCATAGTATCGATATTCATTTTCATTCTACCGATAAAAGCAACGAGGTTCGATTTTTCTTTCACGAATAGTCGAAAGCTCAGATTAATCATTGAACTTCGATTGACCCGACACGGTGCGGTCTAATGGCACGATCGCCGATGCGGTGCTCGCTCCGAAATCTAGAATTACCGCGGAAATTGAAACGCTGAACATCCAGTTAGCATCTGGGGCTCACCGTTACAAAAGTGCAGTGCACACAAAAGTTTCACACAAAAGACTAAAAAAACGAACGCGGTTGTAAGGAAAGCAAGGAACAAAGTACGGCGACGATGGTGCCCGCAGGCATCGCAACTTATTCGCGCTCTTCCACGACATTATTTTCCGAGTTCATTTGAGTGCAGTATTGAATACTATCTCCGCCCGCCAGCGCGGCGCTCACACAAACGACATTTCCAATTTCGAAGTTCTCAGACCCGGAAAAGTGCGTCTAAAAGATTTTGCGACCTTTGAGGTCGTGTCGTGAATTCAAAGTTAAAAGGCTTTCACTGTAATCATTTCAACTACATAAAATCTGAGCAATATAATTTTCTCGGACGGTAAAACGCAAGCATAAGACAATTGTACAGCGATATAAAAAATATTGGAACGAATAAAAATAGCCATTAAAACTCTGTTATTCGCTGGAATATCTTTTTAATTAATGCGTCACAACGATGTTTCGAGATAAAATGGATTCCCAAGTCGGTGAAATGATCGTGGCCACAGGATTAAGACTTTGTGGCCCGTCTGCACATTCATAAAATGAAATTGCTTTTAATTATAAAGAAGTTTTGGGAGAATTTGGGTTTTAATTAAGTGTTAATTGGGAGAAGATAAACTCGGAGCTTAGATGCTGAAAATTGGTTTTAGATTTATTTTTTATGTGTGAAGCACCTTCTGTTACTTTTTTTTTGGTTTGTTATCATCAACTGAGCTTACGAATACCTACAGTAAAACTATCTAATAATAGTAATAAAGGTGTCGGCAGCTTTAGTGTATTTTGAAGGTTCTGAAATGTGAGCTTAGGTGTGATGTTCACAAAGTTTTGTTGTTCTTTCTTTCGACGGCTTCCGTTCATTTTTCAAAATAAGGATGAGAAAAATCAAATTCTGACCACGAACGTCTGGCTCAACTTGGTAAGTGGTAGGAGCCGAGTAGGCGCCTTCGCCAACCGCCCCCCGCAATCAACGGTAACTTCTCCAAATATGCAACGTGTTTCTTCATTGTCTAACACGCTAACAGCACTACACAATTTAATGCACTATTTTTAAAATGGTCACTTTTCTTAGAATTGTCAGAGCACTTACTTTCTGGGTTACTGGTGGCGGACGTGAGGGCGCCACCTCCGCGGCAAACGTGTCGCATGGACTATCGGTGTTAAATTGTTGTAATATTATGATATATATTAGATTGTGTGTCCGGCGACTCGCGAAAAAGCTTTTAAGAACGCATGAAGGTCCATTTTCGCGGGCCGCCCTGCCCTCGGTATTGTTGCCCAAAGGTGTGGAACACCTGTCTAGATATCATACTGACTGCGTCCTTTCTGTTTTGTTGACATCGTCTAACCAATAGGACGAGAAGAATCAACTACTTATAACCAATATATGGCTGTCATTGGTAAGTGTGATTAAATAACCAATCTAAAACTTAACACTAAAATTTATATTTATGAGTTTCTATCTTTTCTTCTTTCATTTTCCATTTTCTATTTTCTTCTTTTTGTTGTAATCTTTTCTTCTGTGTTCTTCTGATCTATGATTGTTTTTTCAAATTTCACTGCATTGTGGGTTATGCGGGCGGTGTTATTATCCTCTGTCATGTGTGAGAGTGCTTCTGGATGATTCATTATATCTTCTTGTCAGACCTTGTGCTCGCGCAAGTTCCTCGTAGATAGTATAGTTCCTTTTGTGTCATGCATCCCATGCTATTTATTTAGTGAAATAAAATATTTGTCATCATTTTGTTCAAATAAGTGTTGTTACACATCGACAGCTATATCAATAGTAAGGTTGCTCTGTATGATCGTAACATTGGTATCAATTAAGCTTATTAAAATAGTTACAAAGAGACGTCAGATGGTTATATAGAACAAACTTACATGGAGAAATTTGCAGTGAGTTGAAGCATAATTGACAAACGATATTATTCTATTATATATAAAACACGACTGATATAACCCACAACGCTATAATATAACAATATGCACTAATGGTTGACGCTAATATACGTTTACATAAAATATTACCATTCAACAAAAGTATATCAATGAAAAATATTATGATAATGTTAAACAAAATTAAATAAGTGACATAACGGTATAGGATGGTCAGTTATTAGTAACATATGGGTTGAAATATCTGTATATTTGAGATTTGTGGTCAATATGCATATGTATTGTTATATGAGTTATTACATATATGTACTATTACACTGTAAATTAATTATGCACATCCTGGGTATTTGCTGTTCCTTTTGTTTTATGGTTTTGCGTTACAAGATTATATGTAGCATTTTTGATACTATGCATGGCCATGGAATGATACAATATTATATCAAAGTTATTATGAAAGCGACCGTGAATGTTATCAGTACATAATAAGTAAAGTATATAAGTGCGCCTGTGGTATAAAACTCACTGGGACGAATTATACACATTTATATATAAAAAGTTTTTTTTTTATACTTTGAATACTACCTTGTTTTTGGAGACATTCGTGTACATCAGAAAATGTGTACACAGTTTATAGAAACCCATTTTGAAATTCAAATCATGTTTTTTGAGTTCAGTTTTGGTTCTTGAAATTTTTATTAAATATATATTTTATTATTTCAATAAAAAATATAAAAGAAGAATGCTAATGCATACTTTTGATGTTGGCTCTTGATAATATTTGTATATTACGTGTAATTTACTGACTAGTATGTATATTGAATGAGTAGTTTTTACCAGCAATAAAGGTATGTTATTTAGCTGATAAACTGATAATTATTTTAGCATTTACCAATACGGCAGCTTAGATACCTCTGACAGTAGTAGACCCCTTATTCCCTTGTCTTGTTGACTGACAGTGTTTGAAGACCCCGCAAGGAACGTTCTAGAAAGATTAGCTTTGTAGGTGAACCCGTACTGTCATGTTTGTGTATATAACAATAGATATTATTACAATATGTATATTGGTTACATGATGTACATATATTAGGAATATGTTTGGGTAGTTTGTGATTGTTTGCATGCTGTCACGTTTTAGTTTCTTTTATATAGTAGCTTTTGTGTATGTCTGTTTCTGTGTTCTTGCATGATAATTATTATAGCATGATTTTGCTTGCCCTTTGGGCAATATCCACTTCGAGGTAAGTCTTTATCGATATAAATTGTGAATGTGTTACCAAAAGTTTGTATCTATTATTCATAATTTTGTCTCATAGATTTGAAAATGTTTTGATTTCTTATTTGATCATATTACATAACATTAAACCATCTCATTCTAAGGCATCATCATCCCCACATAATCAAATCCAAATGTTCTGTCACCATTTCTGTGAGTGAATTTTACTTCTGTATGTTCTTCTTTTAGTATGTTTTTATGTGTACACATTTCATGCCAACACGCACAAACGGTGAAGAAAACCATCGTGAGGAAACCGGCGTGTCGTAGAACCTAAAAAGTTCGAAAAACATTTGTCAAGTGCACGAATGGAGCCTCCTTGAGATGCACTTAAAATCCTTTCACCACACTGCACTGGTCGAATAAACCAGTGACACGATAAGAAGAGAAAATTCGGTGTAATTTGGTATATTTTTAATTCTGGCATGAATTTAGAGAAGGTATTTATAATCTCGTGCAAAGCCGGGACGTATCTACTAGTTATTGCAAAACATGTGTCGTGTTGAAGGCAATGTGTAAGAACCGCAAGACTAAGTTAATACGGAGCCAATGTTCACAGTCCAAATTAATTTAGTTCGTCGCCTGAACATACGTCATATCACTGTGGAACTCGCAACTCTGTTAGTTCAAGTATGGAACTAACATCTGCTATAGACACTGATGTTTGGGGTAGACTTTGCTTACTGTCTTTATGCACGCTTTTGACGTTGGAACTAAATAAAACATTTGAAAAAAAATCGGTTGTCTGTAAAGTCGGTTTACTGACGATAGTTGAACGTGACAACGTTATACAGCTGTCCACGTGGACGCATCGCTCACTCAAGTAGGAGAGAGACAGATGTCGAACGCTGCTGAACACGGAGGCCGATTGTGCCTCTTTGTCGCTCGTTCCGCACTCTAGTAAGCCTTAAATGGAACGCATCAGAGCGAAGTATCGCCGCATGAGTCATGTTTTTTCGTGCGTGCAGTCGGCTCCATCGAATTAACGTCGTCACGTCAAAAAGGAAGATTCAAATACGTCATGGCATTGGCTGGGGCTCAAGCACTGTTTCTCATTATGGAAGTGGCATTTGTGGGACTAACCCGTAATAGGTACTCTACAACCGAACTACTGGATACCTAATATTGCACGTTGCCGTGTGATTGGTCACATGCATGCACAGTCCGTTAAGACTATTAGCACAGCAATTAGTGTTGTGTGCCGTAGTGTGAACACAGGCATTATCGATAGAGAAGATCAAGGTATTAAGTAAGAAATATTTGGTTCTAAATATGTTATTTAGGAATATTTTGATATACTACGGTGAGCTCTGAAACGGCAAAGGAAAACATCGTGAGGAAACCGGCATATCGTAGAACCTAAAAAAATTCGAAAATATGTGTCAAGTGCACGAAAGGAGCCTCTTTGAGGCGCGCTTAAAATCCTTTCAACACACTTGGTTCGAAAGAATCAGTGACAAGATAAGAAGAAGAATAAGTGTTTTTTTTTATTTACCAAAAACTAGTGGCCGCCCGCGGCTTCGCTCGCACGTTCACGTAACACCCCGTTCCCGTTGCTTTTTCGGGATAAAAAGTATCCTATGTCCTTCTCCCGGTTTTAAGCTACCTCCCCACTAATTTTCTGCCAAAATCGGTTCCGCCGTTCTTGAGTTATAAATAGTGTAACTAACACGACTTTCTTTTATAAATATAGAGATACTAAAGCAGGTATAATGTAAAATTTCACTCAAAATATTTGAACACTTTGATTTTTTTAATAAAGCCGATTTGATTAATAAAGTGAATCATATTTCAAAGTTATCTTTTATCATGTTTGAAGTTGTTCTTTCAAAGGTATTTAATTATAATTGGAGCGAAAGTAAACTTCGGGTTATCGGGCTTTTGGGCGATTTCGAATAATTGGATTTTCAGTGATTTATTTGCAACTTTATGATTATTATTTAGTAAAGGTCTAGGTACCATTAACATCATTCAATTGACAGTAATGCGCACTTTCATAAAAGCATAAAAGCTTAAATGCTTGTGACTAAATTATGAGTATTATTATACAAAAATAAAGTCTAGAGAACTGAGGAAATATCAACCCTTCCTACTTCAGGATTAAAATTAATTATAAAAAGTGCAAAAATAATAATCTTAGCAGGTCAATATTATTCGTGTTGAAGCTAAAGCTAGTTTTTATTTTCTTATCTATTACCGCCACAAACATAACCCTGACGACCATAAACTAATACCCAAGTTTATTATAAAATAGTAGTTCATTTCCGTTCAAACACTTTGACTAACCATAAAAACTGTAAGGCCATGAACTGTTCACAGTTAACCGTTACAACGCCGAAACACGCCGCACTCGTCTTGTTGGCTACACTGAGACGTAAAGTCTGACTGACTCACTGAATCCGGTTTCTCTTTAAAATAAACTTTGAGACGCTAGCTTAAAGTTCAAGGAATATGGGTGATATTTACATTAATGCTATAAAACACGCAAAGCTCGCACTCTCTTGCGCTAATAAAGAAACGCGCTAATTCTTTTCACAAGTACAAGTGAAAGGTAACTAATGTCAGCAATGTGTGTGAGAGAGAGGTAGTGAATGGCACCACCATTTTAGATTCTTTTCTTTTTTGGAGCGGTTCATAGAAAAAAGTTTTCCTTATTGAACTGATTGAATGACTTCATTCGGGCTTCGGCATCCAGCCCTTCACGTGCCAAATTACTTAGAGATTTCTAAGTAATTTGGCACGGCCAAGATAATGCATTTAGTGTGTGAATTGGTCACACATCGCTTGAACTCGTCCCCTGAAGTCTTTTTATAATAAATGTTCATTGTTATGGGGCCTATTCATGGCTTGACTATGAATACGAGCGAATTTTTTTTATATTATAATTTTATTTTTGTCATTTCTTTTAAAAGCTATAACTGTGATCTCAGCAACAATAAATCCTATGTTGTGTTTGGGTTATTTCAGTCAGAGTGACCCTTACATAAAGTAGTACTGTACACGATTCTGTGGTCAAATCCAAAGTGATTGACAGGCAACCCTTCAAGAGAGGACATTAAGAGAAGCGGTGAAGTGACGGCATCTGTCCCGCTCCCACGCAGTAAATAAAGGCATGCGCTATCTTGCTCCCACGCGTACTTCAAGTTATGATAGCTCAGCATCTGACAGTTTCATAATCGTGGTACAGTTATTGGCGGGAAATGTTTTAGTGTTGAAATTATGAACGCTGCCTAATAGCTTTGGATTTATTAAGGGTAGGATGGAAGGTTCAGGCTTTAATGATAATAATATACCAAATAGAGGACGGGGATTATTATTCATCAACTTAGTTCTTTTGTTTTATAAATAAGCTTGGTCTTTTAAATTTTGTAACGAAACGAAGTAAAAAACAAAGCCACAGCTGTATACCAAAGTTAGAATGAAAAGGGTGAGATCCTACCAAAAGCCCAGACAATTTTCCATTCATATCAAACAAGTAATTTCTCAATCTCCACTAATTACAGTAAAGTTTTTAAGACTGTGGTATTTAGGGAACAAAACTAGCGCCATTCTACCGACCTTCGCGTCTGCTTTCATAGATAACTCAAGTTCGCGGGCAACTTTCGTAATATCACACGGAGGGCCCAAGTTTAAGACATCAACTATGAATGAGCCAACGACACATTTCACCGACGTGAAGCGAAAATCGTCCAAGGTCGCGAGGGAGGAAAGTCAGCGAGGGAGAGAATTGTGGCTACATTTTAACGTAAAACCTTGGAGTGAGAGCATTTGTGTAATGAGAAGCAGGTACTTGGGAAATTAGGTATTTTACTAAAGAAATGAAAAAATAGATTTCTGCTACCTTTTTTTACAAGGCCAATGCGAATATGAGCTTTCTAAAGGTACCTAAGGTTTTTGGGTGCAGGGTAAATAAGCATGGTCCAATTTTAATGCGAACAAGAAGAAGAATCTTATTTCAACAACCTAATCGAGACGAGTTGTCGAGATACAGTTTATGCGTTAAATAAGAATATTATTTCTACTTGATTTTTCTGTTCGGGAAATTTATGTACACAATGCTAGTGCTCTCAAACAGTGAAGGAAAACATCATGAAACCCATGGTTTAATCAGCTCCGCACGTATTGACTATGTCTTTCCTGTGCAGTGGTAAAGGTGCTGGGCAAGCCTATTCCATCTAAAATCCCGTCCCAGGCACTATAGCGTCCCGCAAGTAGAGCTTGATCGATCACCATTACCCCTGACGCTATAATAAATCATCTATATTATAGTAGATGCAATGGCCAGTTTATTTACAATTTTTTATTTGAACAGTGCTACTCGTATATACCGACATTGAAAAAAACTGTTGCTCCTAATTTGTATTGTATAATAAAAAAACTACTTAAATATTGCTAACAAGTTTTGTTCAATTCAAATGAAATAAAAAGTCATTTATTAGGTATATTTTTTAAAGTTATTTATTTATTATGTAGTATAATATATATCAATTCAAATCAAATCAAAAGTGCAACGTACTCGTACTAAGGTATAATCGTTGTGATTCGATTCAAACTGACATAATGTTAATGAGCGGTTAACCAGTTGTTTAATTGCGGCTATACCGAAAAACTATAATAATAATTGGCTACAAATCAAGCATCAATATTATAGTGCTACCAAATTATGTGCTTATAGAACTTTTTTTTTTGTTTTGTAAAAGGATATAAAAAAAAGCAGCCAAGTGCGAGTCGGACTCACCCATGAAGGGTTCCGTACCATCAAGTAACATAATATAAAGGTTCTTGTAGTTCGTCGAAAGGTAAATTGCGGTTTACGATTTATGACGTATAAAAAAAAACTACTGGCTAGATCTCGTTCAAACCAAATATCGTTGGAAGTTTGCATAGTAATGTACAACATACATTTTTTTTGTTTTATCATTCTCTGATTTTACAACTTTTTTCCACTTTGGAAGTGTCTCTCGCGCAATTTATTCAGTTTAGGCAAAAACTATATTAGAAACCTCAATATAATTTTTTAAGACCTATAATTTTTTAAGACCATAAATACCCCACACGTATTGGGTTCGATGAAAAAATTTTTTTCGAGTTTCAGTTTCAAGTATGGGAACCCCCAAAATTTATAGTTTTTTTTCTATTTTTGTGTAAAAATCCTAATGCGGTTCACAGAATACATCTACTCGCCAAGTTTCATCAGTCTAGCTCTTACGGTTTCGGAGAAAAATGGCTGTGACATACGGACGGACAGACAGACAGACAGACATGACGAATCTATAAGGGTTCCGTTTTTGCCATTTGGCTACGGAACCCTAAAAACGGTGAGAGCCAAGCCGTAGTTTGTTGCCTGTTCTTCTAGGCTTGGTCGCGTAGTGCTGGCACCTAGACTCACCTAGCTTTAAGTCGTTTCGTCGTTTCAAAGTGATTCTTGTGATACTTTTAATTTAATAAATTTTTGTCTTGATTTTGTACGAAATGATTGTCATTTAATTTTGTGAAACTCACTAAATTCGCAAAATTTTGTGATAATGGCGCCCCTCTCACCAGAACAGATAAATTAAAGGCATTGTATGTATTTTTTGTTTGAATCCGCAGTAAAACCCTGCGTGCTGCCGCAGATATTGCTACAAGTTGAAAACTTTGCTAATATCGCAGAGGGCCCAACTTTCAAGGGCCCTGGCGTATTGTTCTAAACAGGGGCGATATTAACGGGTTTGTGGCCATATTTGATGTTATTATAGTTCGCTAGGCGTAGTTAGATTACTTCGGGATAGCAATGTCTTGATTTATTTAATACTAGCGGCCTGTCCCGGCTTCGAACGAGTGGACATTTATTTTTTGAATACATAAATATAGCCCATGTTACTCAGGCTGAATGTAGCTTTCCAATGATGAAATAATTATTGAAATCGGCACAGTAATTTTTGAAAAAATACAATCAAATTGAGAACCTGCTACTTTTTTATTTGAAGTCGGTTGAAATACCTTGCTAGCTTGTAGCTAGCCTTGTTTCTAGATAAAAGACTTTATGCAGTACCTACATTCTTCAATGTACAATGAGTGAAAAAATAGCATACGTATAGGTAATACATATTTAGTTTCATCTACATAAGTAACCGAAGTCTATAAAATAACTGTAGCCTAAATGATATTGCATTACAGATTCAGCAAAGCGAATAAGTTATTTTCCTGCTTTCACTGAAAGGTATTGAACCTGAAAAATATTGCAATATCTCTTTTTTAAACGTATTCGATAATATCTGCTTCAAACGAGATAGCAGAAACGTTTTATGTTTCTACCCTCAAATGATTTTCGCTGCGTGATTAAAATCCTCAAATTTTATAATGTCACTGTTCCAATTAAAAGTTTGATAATAACAAATATTTACTAACAATAGTGATCACGTATCTTGTTACCATCATTTTTCAAGCACTATCTATCTGTTGCCATCCTAGTTTTACAAAACGAAGTTCCTATTCCCTATATATCTCATGTTTACTACGTCAATATTCAGACTTGTTACAATCGTTCCTTGTCAAAGATGTTTTATTTCATCTCGATTTTTATTGCAATGACAGTTACCATACGTCTGCCTGCGGCTGGCTTTGCTAACAAAATATCCGTAAAAAAATACTTTACATGCTAAACAATCTTGAAACAGTCAGAATAAGTTGAGTAAACCGATTATAAGTACTAGAATGTATATGAGGCACATTTCTGCACTGTACGGATTTTAATAAAAATAAAAGCATATTAGGTAATGACCGCCCTAACCGGAAAATTCACCTCGTCCTGCTCCCTAAATCTTTGAACCGTTTAATGTTTATCAGTAAACACGAATAAGCTGTCATAATTCGTTTTAAAAGAATTAAAGGGGCGAGACAGATACAAACCCCAACCAAATTTACGAGCTCCATCATCCATTTTATGTTATTGCCTTTTTGTGGTAATTCAATCGTCGATTTCGATTCAGCAAACAGGTACATTTAAACACGTCAATGATTAATAACTTCTGCTTTGTATCGTGTTTAAAAAACTATAAATCAGGAGCCTAATTCTCGGGCCGACCGAGATTTTCAATGTCCCATAAATACAGATTGGCATTGCACAACCCCGCACTTTTTCTACGTTTTCTGTATATCGTAGCTGTCGAGGCTTTTACGATGAGGTCGTTGATGAATTACTCAAGGAAATCTGCCATTCTATCTTCGAAAAGAAGCAATAAGATAGAATTGCAAAATGATCGAGATCGGCCCGAGAATTAGGCCCCAGATCGATATAGTATTATAAATATCTCTCAACGATTGCTTGTTTCACTGGCCTGTATGAAAACCAAGGATATTATATCCTTGATGAAAACCCAATCTCTTCATCTATCTCTATCATACAGAGCTGGAGCCCAACATAATTATAAAACCTAAGTTTATCAGACGCAGTAACCACCCCTACAGAGGGGTAGAAAGGCAGACGCACCTACGATTTACTATGCATTATTTTGAAGTACCTAAAGTCGAGATTCGACACCGGACAAAAGCCGTATATGTGGGTGTACGAGAATTGCGAAACTGGAGTGGTGATGGGCAGGGCAATTGGCAAGAAGGGACGACGGGAGATGGACGAAAGTAGCCACGGAATGGTGGCCAAGGATGCTCAAAGACCTAGAGGCACACAACCCGTCCGTTGGTCGAACGACATTGTTATTAGTGCTGGGAATAAGTGGATAAGACTCACAAAGGACCGGAAAGAGTGGCGTAATAAAGAGGAGGCTACTAAGCAGTGGGTGAAAATGGGTAGAGATCTATACTATAATATTAAAAAGCTGAAGAGTTTGATTGTTTGTTTGGTTGAACGCGCTGATCGTGGAAACTGCTAGTCCGAATTGAAAAAAAAAATTTTGTGTTGAATAGTCTATTATCCAGTACCTAGGCTATAGGCTAAACCTAACCTAACCTAAAAAAATACATCACGCTAACGATTAATAGGACCGACATAACACGTAGGCACATTTCTATGTCTATCCTTTTCTATCACGTAAAGACTTTTCTAAAAATCTCAATTTTGATAAGAATAAAATGCTCCTAAACATTCTTGAATGTTCTTTAACATTCTGGAATATCCGGGAAACGCCGGGGCTTGTGGTGTTTTAATAAGATGATGAGCAGAAGTCAGTAAAAAACATTAGGCTACCTAAGCAAAGCTGCCGAGATTGAGATCATAATATGGACCCGGCCAGAACTAGTTTATCAACTATCATAAATCACAACACATTGTCACCCACTTGATGTATGACTTACTCACTTAGCCCCTCACGTATTAGTTTATAACACAATAGTTTCAGTACACTGAAGCTCAGCTATTAAACTTTTAAACCCAGTTTTCACTTCTCATCATTATTCCTGTAATATTCTACTTCTTCTTCTTCTTATCGTCACTGGTTCTTTCGAACCAAGTGTGGGGAAAAGATTTTAAGTGCGCCTCAAAGAGGCTCTTTTCGACACATATTCTTGAACTTTTTAGGTTCTACGACATGCCGGTTTCTAAACAATGTTTTCAAGGCATGGTGTACATACATTTTTGGGCTGAAAAACTCATTGGTACACGATTATACATTTAAAATTTGCATTACGTTTCGTATTATACATTTAAAAGTGCTACTTTTGAGAGCTAAGTGACATTGATTCTTCTGATTTCCTCTTTTTGGATCACGCGGTTCTGCTTCTTCGTAACGTGTTACTGGTTCTTTCGAACCAAGTGTGGTGAAAAAATTTTAAATGTGCTATGAGGCTTCTTTCATTTTGATATTTTTTTTTCGTGAACCATGTGGTGAATCAAGCATTATTATAATAGCACTCATATACACGTGATATAGGATATAGGAGGTATAACATCATCATTAGAAGTCACTGGGCCGCAAACCGCAATCCCAATTGATATTGTATTCGTAATTACTTTCAAAACGATTATTTGGTGTGCCATAATTATAAACAAACACGCCCAAACAAATGGATCCAGCGAGGGTCTCCATCAACACAACAAACCAAATATACCACCATCACATTACCCGTTGTAATATAAAAATACGAGTGTGAGTACGTAGAGGACTCAGTGTCATTCTTTGATTGAACCAGGTCAATTCAAAAAAGTTAGAAATGAATAAAACCTGCGCACATCTAAACGTTCTGCGGTGGCAATCAATGAATGCCAAGTATAGTATATTTGACAGAATTTCAAATAAAAATAAATAATAAATAATTTTGAGTTGAGCCAACTAATTATCAAAAAACTAGCTGATACCCGCGACTTCGTCCGCGTGGATATTTGAGTTCGTTTGTTATAGTTTGATATGACCAACTGCTAGTTACCATTGTTTTGAGCTTGTACTTTAGAATGTATTTGAATTTAAAGGTGAGTGCTGTTGGAACTGATTTTTTTCAGCAGTGTTTAGTTTAAGTATGATAGATGTTTCCCGCGATTTTGTCTAAGTGGTTATCATCGGTTTTTTGTAAACATTTGTGTGTATTAAAACCTGGTGACAAATGCTGCGGTAGCTGAAAATTTTTTAATGTTTTTTTTTTCGTATTTTGTAAAGCTTTTTTTTGTGATTTTATGGTATATTAGTGGCTAATTTGGGGTTTCGTATGCGTGTTGGTGTATAATCGAATCAGATTTTTTTAATTTGATATGACCAACTACTAGTTACCATTGTTTTGAGCTTGTACTTTAGAATGTATTTGAATTTGAAGGCGAGTGCTGTTGGAGCCGATTTTTTTCAGCAGTGTTAAGTTTAAGTATGATAGATGTTTCCCGCGATTTTGTGTAAGTGGTTATCATCAGTTTTTTTGTAAACATTTGTTTGTATAAAACCTGGTGACAAATGCTGCGGTAGCTGAAATTTTTTTAATGTTTTTTTTTTCGTATTTTGTAAAGCTATTTTTTGTACTTTTATGTTATGCTAGCTGATACCCGCGACTTCGTCCGCGTGGATATTTGAGTTCGTTTGTTATAGTTTGATATGACCAACTGCTAGTTACCATTGTTTTGAGCTTGTACTTTAGAATGTATTTGAATTTAAAGGTGAGTGCTGTTGGAACTGATTTTTTTCAGCAGTGTTTAGTTTAAGTATGATAGATGTTTCCCGCGATTTTGTCTAAGTGGTTATCATCGGTTTTTTGTAAACATTTGTGTGTATTAAAACCTGGTGACAAATGCTGCGGTAGCTGAAAATTTTTTAATGTTTTTTTTTTCGTATTTTGTAAAGCTTTTTTTTGTGATTTTATGGTATATTAGTGGCTAATTTGGGGTTTCGTATGCGTGTTGGTGTATAATCGAATCAGATTTTTTTAATTTGATATGACCAACTGCTAGTTACCATTGTTTTGAGCTTGTACTTTAGAATGTATTTGAATTTGAAGGCGAGTGCTGTTGGAGCCGATTTTTTTCAGCAGTGTTAAGTTTAAGTATGATAGATGTTTCCCGCGATTTTGTGTTAGTGGTTATCATCAGTTTTTTTGTAAACATTTGTTTGTATAAAACCTGGTGACAAATGCTGCGGTAGCTGAAATTTTTTTAATGTTTTTTTTTCGTATTTTGTAAAGCTATTTTTTGTGATTTTATGGTATATTAGTGGCTAATTTGGGGTTTCGTATGCGTGTTGGTGTATAATCGAATCAGATTTTTTTAATTTGATATGACCAACTACTAGTTACCATTGTTTTGAGCTTGTACTTTAGAATGTATTTGAATTTGAAGGCGAGTGCTGTTGGAGCCGATTTTTTTCAGCAGTGTTAAGTTTAAGTATGATAGATGTTTCCCGCGATTTTGTGTTAGTGGTTATCATCAGTTTTTTTGTAAACATTTGTTTGTATAAAACCTGGTGACAAATGCTGCGGTAGCTGAAATTTTTTTAATGTTTTTTTTTTCGTATTTTGTAAAGCTATTTTTTGTACTTTTATGTTATATTAGTGGCTAATTTGGGGTTTCGTATGCGTGTTGGTGTTGGTTTGTTTGTGAACCTTTGTGTGTAATCGAACCTGGTGCCAGATGCTGCGGTAGCTGATTTTTTTAAATGTTTTTTTGCGTATTTTGTAAAGGTATTTTTTGTGATTTTTCTTAAAATCATTTTCCGTCTTTTCTTCTTTTAGGGAAATAATTTTCCTATTTTCTTTTTTAGTACACCTTTGCTCTATTAGAGGAATACACCTTCTAAGTTTCTAGCTTATAGGGCTAACGGTTTAGGCTGTGCGTTGATTTTTCTTTAAACCATTTTTCCCCTTTTTCTCCTCTTCGGAAAATAATTTTCCATTTTCCTTTCTTAGCGGATGCCTACGTCATAACATCTACCTGCATGCCAAATTTTAGCCTGATCTGTCCAGTGGTTTGGGCTGTGCGTTGATAGATCACTATGTCAGTCAGTCAGTCAGTCAGTCACCTCTGAGTTATATATATATAGATTAGTGGCTAATTTGGGGTTTCGTATGCGTGTTGGTGTATAATCGAATCAGATTTTTTTAATTTGATATGACCAACTACTAGTTACCATTGTTTTGAGCTTGTACTTTAGAATGTATTTGAATTTGAAGGCGAGTGCTGTTGGAGCCGATTTTTTTCAGCAGTGTTAAGTTTAAGTATGATAGATGTTTCCCGCGATTTTGTGTTAGTGGTTATCATCAGATTTTTTGTAAACATTTGTTTGTATAAAACCTGGTGACAAATGCTGCGGTAGCTGAAATTTTTTTAATGTTTTTTTTTCGTATTTTGTAAAGCTATTTTTTGTACTTTTATGTTATATTAGTGGCTAATTTGGGGTTTCGTATGCGTGTTGGTGTTGGTTTGTTTGTGAACCTTTGTGTGTAATCGAACCTGGTGCCAGATGCTGCGGTAGCTGATTTTTTTTAATGTTTTTTTGCGTATTTTGTAAAGCTATTTTTTGTGATTTTTCTTAAAATCATTTTCCGTCTTTTCTTCTTTTAGGGAAATAATTTTCCTATTTTCTTTTTTAGTACACCTTTGCTCTATTAGAGGAATACACCTTCTAAGTTTCTAGCTTATAGGGCTAACGGTTAAGGCTGTGCGTTGATTTTTCTTTAAACCATTTTTCCCCTTTTTCTCCTCTTCGGAAAATAATTTTCCATTTTCCTTTCTTAGCGGATGCCTACGTCATAACATCTACCTGCATGCCAAATTTTAGCCTGATCTGTCCAGTGGTTTGGGCTGTGCGTTGATAGATCACTATGTCAGTCAGTCAGTCAGTCACCTTTGAGTTATATATATATAGATATAGAATGAATTTGAAAAAAGTATAATTGTATTTCATACTAGCTTTAAAGAATTGGACAATCATAGAAAAACAGATAAAAGGCACGATTTCATGAGTGGATAGATTTTCTCTTTGAGTACGGAACTCTAGAGAGGCCCAAGTGTAATGTGATGTTATATAATTTAATTTATTATGGACACGGTTACATAATTATGTGGCACATAAAAGATGTCATTTGAAGGGTTGATATAGGGTGCCTCCGAATATGTTGAGTAAAAGCATTTAACAAAACATACTGAACACTTTTCTTAACCTCGTTATCTTTGTTAAATAATTGGAAAATTGGTTACAATCGACAAAATTTTGTTTAATTCCATAGAAAAAAAAAACAAATTTTTGCAACTTTTAAAATTGAACACTTATGTTAGGATACCCTGTTACTCCGTCCCTTCCAAAAAGTTTTTATTATACCGCAGGAAATTATTGTTACAGCCAGTTGAAATCGCCCAGTACACAAATTACAGGGCCAAGCAAAAATGGCATTATTTAAATTTTTATGAGCGCACAAAAACTCTGGACCCGTGAGAATTGCCAGATGTTACAGCCTGAAAGAAAAACCTTAAGCTGTAAAATGTTTTGTAACTTGAAACAGATTGAATAGCAAAATAAACTGGGAGTGTTTTTTGTGTCGCTGTGATAGATGCTACAACACGTAGCGTTACTAAAATGGTTTTGTCGCACCGAATAATGTTTGCAACGGACAGTTTTAGAACAAAAAGATAGTTAAATCTGTTGTTTTTGTATTTCTTTAACAAAATTTGCCACGTTTTATTCATTACATAATCACCCATTATATCGCACTCAAAGATCATAGACACATCTCTCACCAATTCTTCGCACTTGTCAAAATCCCTTTGTATGTTTTTCAAACTATTTTTTGCACTTTATTTGAATGTTGTTTCCATCCCTTTCATACAAGCTAATGAATTTCTTACGTGTGACAGGAATGGACTGACTACAATCTAAGGTGGAATGACAGCGAGTACGGAGGTGTCAAAGACCTCAGGATAACACCCAACAAGCTGTGGAAGCCAGACGTCCTTATGTATAATAGGTGAGAATGTAGCTGGAAGGTCAGAAAGGAACTTGGGGCTGGTAGAAGTGGGAATGCCATGACAGAGCAATCTAAGTGGAATTGTCAAGTGGGGAAATTATGGAGAGCATATCATTAGAATGTGGGTGGGCTAAAAAGGAGGGGATATTTTGAAAAGAAGCGTATTAGAAAAAAAATGGGAGGGACAAAAAAAACGGAAAAAAGATGGTATATACGAGTATGTCTTGAACTGTATGGAATAAAAAAGAATGGGAACAATGAAAAAACTCTAAGTTGAAACCATTTAGACAACGATCTAGATGTTAGAGAAGTATAAACATTTCTATAAGAAGAAACAAGAAAGCTACGACAAGTTTTGAGGAAACAAGGTCAAAGGGTTACAATATTGGGTAAAATTTATTGAGATGTAATGTTAACATTGAAGTAAAAACCTTTAGGACAAAGAACAACTTCAAAAACATATATCAATCATTTTAAGATCAAAACAAATATATAGAACTTTCTTTTTTTATTAAAACCATTCTTGATGAAAGCCCTTGTTTGGGAAACCTAAATTTTATGTCAAATAATCTAAAACCCAAAAACATAAACACATTAAAGAAATCACAATATGAAAACTCAGCATCACGGGCCAGCTATTTTCTTTGCAATAAAATTACAGAAAAAATAGGAGCGGATATGATTTATCCCATCCGTTCAGGGGTTCTAAATTACCGCGAGTAAAACAAAGGACTTTTATAATTTTAAAGGGATTTTTCATCTCTCTGTGGGGAAATGATTTCATTTACATTTTTATCGGAATATCAGTTCTAAAGGGTAAAAAAGGTTAATAGCATTTTGAAGTGTTTATTACTGAATAACGCGTTTCATTATTTTACATTATTTATTATAAAAGGTGCAGTATTTATTATAAGTGTAGTCGTTTAACATTTTTTTTTACTAGTCTAATTTGTTCCACTGCTGGGAAAAGGCCTCCGTTTAAAATAGCTAACAAAATATTGTTAACCTACTGCAAAACACCTAAAAGTTTTAACTTTATTATATTAAAATTAAAAGGCGAAAGGCCTCTTAATTAAAATTATGGGTTCCGAGACGAACCCTAATGTATTTTAATTTACCTATTTACAAAATAAAAATGTAACTAATAACGTTATTAAATCTTTTCTAAATAAAAACAAAAGAAACGACTAGAGACACGAAATGCTTATTATCAAAAAGTTTAAAATCTTGAAGTACTTAAAAGTGGGTAAGTTCTAATGACGTTAAAAGTTACGAAAACAGAGCCTTCTCGCCTTCATATCTATTTAATTAATTTATTTGAGCACTTGGCGCAAACCCAGTTAATTTTGCAAAAGGCTTCAGAATGGTTACCAAACGTAAATAATACCTACTTTGCCTTTAAATAAACTTCTCGAGATCGGAAACTACATCATTCATCAGCCTTCATCACTCACTGGACAATCATATAAAATACCACAAAAGTCAAATATTATTTGTGTCGGTTTTAGTAATCTGTCACATAAATATTGCCGTCTCTACTTTAGACTCGTCAAAAACAGAGAGAGAAATATTTTTATTTTACGGATAAAAAACTCGAGTATGGCGCAAAACAAATCAAAACAATGTGCAAGGTAGAAGAAATAATTAAAAAAAGAAAAACCTGCTTCACGTTTGCATAAAGCTAAAATCTGCAAAATGTGAAAAAATAGCAATGCGGTAAAACCATAAAATTTAAGCCTAATAAAAGAAATAAAATCTGCTTTAAACTGTGTTAACTGAGTCTAACCAGAGAACATTACACTCAACGGTAAAAGCAAAGTTTTTGCTTTTACCGCTGGCTTGTCGGCGGTCATGAAGACATTTACGGTGCAACTCTAACGATCGAAAATATGCCTTAGTGTCAGTTGTACCATTGATGATACAAGTTACACAACTTTGTATCTCAAGTACCATTTAAGAAAAGTATAGATATTCCACGTAATTAAAATAAATATACATTTCATTCGAATTCTGATTCTAGATCTAGATGCTATGGTAACATGGCTCCAAATAAACGGTACTTCGCTTTTAGGGGCATGTGATAATGCACTATCAAGAACTAAGAGAGCAGAAACTTTCATTATTTTCATAATTTTCCCGTTGTGGTGACCCGTTAATCCTGAAAATGTAATTCTGGTTTCGTTCTTCCTGCTTGGTTGCCTCTGTGGCTCCTATTTATTTACTCAAAAACAGCAACCACAGCGATTTATTGTGGGTAGTTTAAACATCGTTAGGCTGACAAACAAGCGAGAAGTGATGCTGGCTCTGGCCCAATTTATTTCATTATTCCTTGAGAAAATTCAAATCCAAGCTCTTTTTGGACAAATATATTAGTGCAGAGCAAGCACTAAGTTTGGGCATTTAGTTCAAATTAAGTTTGAATGTAAATAATGTATCCGCATTATCTAAAGTACGGAAATTCCTTGTTTGTCACGTGTGCAAGTTATGAGGTTTCAAACTTTGGTAACGTACAATTTATGTATCTGTAACTCATTGATACATACTCGTGTCACCTACAATTAAATGTATCTACATACTATGTACTATGTTACTATATGCTATTAAAGGCTAAAGGGAAGATTTTCTTAGCAAAGTCATTAAACACCATTTTGTCACACTTATTATGACATGACTCGTGTTTGTTTCTTGTGTAAGTACAACCTTCTCAACTCTCTGTATACAACTTTTTTTGTCCTTCGCTGGAAAGTCCCAATCGGTAGTTGTACATCCAATTTGTCACATCATTTCCGTAGTGGTCTACCAGGTAGACTTCTTGCGTTGACCACACAATCTTGCGGTCTAAGCCTAATTATCGTCAGACGTGCGGTAGACGTGGTCAGCTGTTATATAAGCATCTTTGCTTTTTGCATTGGTTGTTTTTGTTAATAAGAAAATTTGGTGTCAAAATTATACAGCTTTTGTATAGTGGCGGAATGAAACTGTTCGTCGTTTTTCAACTTGATTGGTTCAACGTATCACGATCACATACTACATTTTGAAAGCGAAAACCGACTCTAAGGTGACGAACATTTTCATACCGCGACTGCACATTACACAATGTGGTCTCTCAAAAAGGCTGGATTATATTACTACCGTTTAATTTGGCAGGCACAATAGCGTCTCGTAAATGGGGATACCTATGAGAAAACCCAGTTGCCACAGATGCTTTTTAAATTAAAATAGATGCAAAGGTCTTCTTACTTTTACCGTTTTTATGGAATTATATATGGAAAAAAACGGGTGTTTATCGTGATTTAATTATACAGAAAAAACGTCGCGATTACCTTTATTATTTCCCCTGTCCCCTGCCTCCCACGACCACGGTTGTTGTAACACGGTTGAAACGTCGGGAAATCGCGAGAAACACCCGTTTTTTTCATATAATTATGCATAACGATCGCGTTAATTTAAAAAGTGTTTTTAAATACTACGGCTAAAAAACAGTTACCATCCATGTGTGATTCAGTTAGCGCTATCAGCGGCTTTTAAAACGCGCAAGTAAACTGGATTTAAATACCGAGGCATTCCAGTTAAAAGTCGAAACTAAGCGCTTAGTTGGCGAAGCGCCAGCGAACTATCTTCGAAAACAATGTAACTTTCAGCTATGCCGTGATTTGTTTGTCGCACTCACTTCCTACCATTTTTGGGTGCCTTTCAACTTTGCATGCAGAGTCTTACAAAATAATAAAAATAAAAATAATAAATACTATAGACAATACAACACTACCACACTATCTAGCCCCAAACTAAGCATAAAAATATGGACGCAGTGCAATGCAACAAAGCACTGAACTTATCGTGTGAAGTGTCCATCTATTGCATTTTTTTAATAGCAGAAATACCTCTATTTTTACAAAAATCTAACTGTAATCTCTGTCTACAGTAAAACTCCATCATCCCAGTTGGCTACTATTTTACATTATACTAAATGATTCTACTCGAAGTAGTAGTATATTACTATAAGGTTTGCGAGCTCTTGAGAAACGTATCCTTATATTTGGGGAAAATAACCAACAATAACAAGACGCCGAAAATGAAAAGCCATGTTGCGCCACAATGAACCCTGGAGCTTTGCGCAGGCTCTATTAAGGAAATATTCAAAGAGAATTTATACCTACACTACTCCCTTCATCCTTATATGAATTTTTTGTATACGAGTACGCAGATGTTTTGTCAAGGAAAATAATATTTTTATACACGTACTCCAAGACTAGGCAAAACATAATGTTCGGCCCAGTCAGAAGTATGCAATATGTTAAAATATACCATATACATAGAATATGATCTCTGTATGTGTTAACAAAAAAAATACTGTATCCGCTATCTGGTTCCCATAGTACAAGCTCTGCTTAATTTGGGGCTAGATAGTGTTGTGTATTGTTCACTCAATTTAATATTTATTTATTTTATTTATACCTTATTGCACTTATTTTGATAATTATCATCTAAATGACCACCAAATTAAACACTTTTTTTTCTGACAGGTATTTCAAAGTAAAACCATAATCTATCGCCTTTATACGAGTATACCAAATTCTAGTCTTTTTTGCATGCATCAAAAATACTTCTAAAAGACGAGTCAATGCAATAATTTTGGACTAAAAAGCTAATTTACAAAGTAAACCGAGTGCCGATTCAGTATGCAATATTCCCGTGACAGAACCAGTAGATTAAGGGTTACATGAACCTATCTCCCAGCCATGAACATAGCTAAGATAACTAATAGCTGGTCTAATCTACGGCGACGTGGTAATCGAGACACAGCTTACGACCAATTTGTACAATCATCATTGCAAGTGGTATCACTACTCGGTACTTATATGTACCTGTTTAAGATGGTTTGGACATGTAGAGAGAATGGATGAAAGGAGACTAACAAAACAATTGCATCAGGCGAGCGTAAATGGAACTGCTGGAAGGGGAAGACCTAGGCGCATGTATCTCGATCAGATCGCAGACGTTTTAGAGAAAGGCCAGGTTAGGAGTACCCTAAACCGACGAGCATGTATGAAGAATGTTATGAGAGTGAACGAAGCGAAAGAGGTGTGTCAGGATCGTAGCAAGTGGAAATCCGTGATCTCTGCCTACCCCCATGGGAATAAGGCGTGATTTTATGTATGTATGTATGTATGTAGTCTGTTGTCCTAGGTTCAAGTAGGCTTGTATTTGCAAGAGTTTTTATTATTAAGAGAACACAACTTTATTACCAAAATAAAAAGATAAAACAAGGACAAAAAGAATGATTAAAACTAGAGGTGTAATTCCATTAGTGAAAACTTTAGTTGTTTTATACCACCATTATTTATCATTGTTTTTTGGGCGCGGGTAGTTAAAACTGCAACATCATCTATTATTATCATATCCTTTATTTATTAAAAACAATAGTTTAAAGTTTACTTACATGACAAATATATGTATCATATGATACTCTGAGTTATATCACCTGCCACCAAGTGTTTTCACATAAAAAGACCAAACATTCACTTCAATATTTCACTTTCACCAAAACATAACCGCACAAGGCCACAATTATGGAAACTGTGGAGTGGAACTCTTCTGTTCAACACTTGATTGGAGATCTGAGGAATCGCATGGAGTATTTCGAGGGTGAATTACTGAAGGACACCGCCCATTCACCAACCATCACCACTTTGGCTGCAGAGTATGCGACCTTCAAGGAGTTCACACTGAACACTCTACGAGCTCTGCAAGGCCAAATCGAAATGACTGCTCGGTCCATTGATCAGCTTGAGATGCGAGGAAGGCGTAAAATATTGCTGCTTCATGGTGTCCCTGAAGAGCAGGATGAAAATACTGCTAAGGTAGTTGTAAAGGTGGTAGCCGGCAGCCTCAAGGTTCCTCAGTTTTCCAGGGATGACATTAGCCGGTGTCATAGAATGGGCCGCTCTTCATCGAACAGGCCGCGTCCCATTCTCTTCAAGCTTCGAGATGTAGCAGTGCGAGATAAAGTTTGGTTCGCCAAAACAAATCTCAAGAACTCTGGCATCACCTTGTCGGAGTTTCTTACTAAAGCTCGCCATGAAGTCTTCATGAAGGCGAGGCAACATTTCGGTGTGACCAAATGCTGGACTCGGGAGGGAAGTGTCTTCGTCATCGGACCTGATGGTGAAAGACATCGCATCAACTGGTTGAGTGACTTCAGCGCGATTGTTGCACCAAAACTTGGCGCGGCGGTATCGGCGGCCGCAGCAGCGGCCTCTCCTAGGCCACTTGTGGCGTCCCCCAAGCAGCCGGTAGCGGCCAAGGAGGCAGTGGCCGCGGTGGCGGCGGCAGTGGCCGCGGCGGCAGCGGCGGGACCGGCGCCGAAAGCAAGACGAGCAGCTACGTTGAGGAAGTAGAAGCCCCCATAAATTCTTTCTCTTTGTTATCCATCCGATGTAAGTAGGTATGTACTTTGTGGTGCTTTATGTTTCTTTTTGTAATACTTTACGTAGTTTATAGTGAGTGAAATAGGTTTTTCTCTTTCTAACGTCAAGTTTGTTGACAAATTACATAGATATCCAATAGAATAACTTTAACAAAAAAACAGACAAACAATAATCACAATAATTTTAACTTCTATAGCATCACTCATCACTCACTCTCATGTCACATCAATCAGTTTTTGTCCTTCAGTTTAGCGAACTGTCAATGTCATCGTATGCTACGATGACATTGACAGTTCGCTAAACTGAAGGACAAAAGTTGTGATGTTTTTCTGATTTGTATAATTTTGTTCCATTTCTTTAATCATAATCAGTATTTTTAGCATCGGATGGGTTCAATTTCACAAAGTTTTTATTTTTTTATTTTAATGTTTTATTGTTTTTAACCAAACATTTGGTTTTTTCCTTTTTTTTTCTTTTGTTTATCTCACCATACACTGGCAGGTGGACTAGTTAGAGACTCAATTTGAGTAGAAGACATCTACTTGCCTGTAGGTAGTACTTGTATTATTATAATTATTTCGTTATTTCTTATAATAATATATTATTATTACTTTATAAATACGTAATTATATACTTATTTTTATTATTTTAGTAAGTTTATCTATATTATTTTATATTTTGTCAATCATGGACAGTGATAATGAACTAGAACTTTATGAATCCTTCTATTCTTGTAATGATTTGAGTAACTCTGATAGTTGCAGTAGTATCCCTACGCTATCCGAGTCCCTTGGCTATCAGTTCTCTGAAGCCCCTAGGAACTTCAATGTGGTTCACTTGAATGCACAAAGTATTCCTGCCCATTTCTCAGATATGTTGGCGTCGTTTGATCAACAAAATATACATGCAATTTTAGTCTCCGAGGTTTCATTCTAGTACGGAATGATCGCACCGCAAGAGTTGGTGGCGGCGTTGCTATCTACCTTCGCTCATACATACCCTATACTGTTATACACATGTCGCCCCAGCCTCCGTTGGCTAGTGAAGGCGAACACTTATTCTTGGAAGTCACGCTTTCGCACACCAGGGTCTTACTCGGAGTTTATTACTGCCCTTCTTCCAACATTAATTTTTTTTCATCTTTTGAAAAGCTCTTAGAAGATCTTACACCTACTTTTAATCACACTATTATAATGGGCGACTTCAATACATGCCTCCTTAAAGATGACCATCGCTCTGCGTATTTTAAAACCTTAGTAAAGTCCTGTAACCTAAACCTTTTGCCACTTAGTGCTACTCACCATTTTCCAAATTGCACTCCTTCTCTTCTAGACCTAGTACTAGTTTCATCTCCAAATAATGTATTCAGGCATGGTCAATGTTCGGCGGACGCATTTTCATATCATGATTTAATTTTCCTTTCCTATAAAATTCGTCCTCCAAAAGCAAAGCCCAAAGTCATAATGCAGCGTAATTTTGGTGGAATTAATCAGGAAAACTTTCGCGAAGATGTGGCCTTGATAGATTGGTCAGATGTAGCCAATGCAACTACCGTTGATGACAAACTTAGTTTTTTCAATGACATTATAATTAAACTATATGATAAGCATGCTCCTTTTAGGAAAGTGAAAATCAAGCAAGTTCCAGCCCCTTGGATAACTACTGAAATAAAATCTGTTATGCATAAGAAAAACGTAGCCAAGTTTAAATATAAATGTTGCCCAACTGATTACAACTTTAGGATTTACACTGAGCGTCGGAATCTCTGTAATAAGGTGTGTAGGGATGCTCAACGCCGACATATCCACAAATCTGTTGATAACGATGATCCTTCTAAAGTTTGGAAGTTTCTTCGAACTTTGGGGGTTGGTAAATCTCGTCAAGAAAACATTCCCAAAGATCTAGATATTGATCTTTTAAATCAGCACTTCTCCTCATCTTCCAATATTGATGGATTAACCAAGTCTCATACTATTCAACTTCTTTCTTCTATACCACCCCTTAATATTTCTCCTTTTCTTTTTAGTCAATTTTCCGATTGTGATGTTAAGAGAAGCGTTACATCCATTGCATCCAACGCGGTTGGCAATGACAGCATAAGTCGTAATATGTTAGTGCCCATGCTTGACGATGTCATCCATGTCCTAACCCATATCTTTAACTTCTCCATCTCCTCTAATACGTTCCCTATAGCCTGGAAGCATGCCCAGATAATTCCATTGCCCAAAAAATCGAATCCCATCTTGTTTTCTGAGTACAGACCCATTTCCATCCTGCCTTTCCTCTCAAAAGTACTAGAGCGTCTAGTACATCAACAGTTAAGCTTATTCCTTTCCCAAAATTGTCTAATGAATCCTCTCCAATCCGGGTTTCGCCGTGGACATAGCACCACGACGGCCTTGACCAAAATCACTGATGATATTCGTCACGGCATGGACAATGGACTTGTGACTGTGATGTCATTGTTAGACTTCAGTAACGCGTTCAACAATGTCGATTTCGATATACTTCTGGCTGTACTTCGCTCTCTTAATGTATCTCCAACGGCCATTGACTGGTTTCATAGTTACCTGTTCGGTCGCCGGCAACGTATACGAATCGATGACACCTATTCGTCGTGGTGTGATTTGACTGCTGGCGTACCTCAGGGCGGCGTTCTATCTCCTCTTCTTTTTGCTATCTTTATTAATTCAATATCTCAAACTCTCTCTTCTTCCTACCACCTTTATGCAGATGATCTCCAAATATACACTCAAGAATCAGTAGAAAATTTGAATTTAGCCATTGACTCCATAAACTGTGACCTGTTGCGGATCCTTGCTTGGAGTAAATCTTATGGCCTCAAAGTGAATCCTAAGAAAACTCAGGTTATTGTGGTGGGTAGCTCCAGAATGATCTCCAGAATTGACTGGTCGGTTCTTCCTTCGATTATCTTTGATGGTGTTCCTATACCTGTAAGTGACACAGTGAGGAACCTGGGTGTTTTGATGGACAAAGATATGTCATGGGGGCCTCATCTTGCTGAACTAAGTCGAAAGATGTTCGCCTCAGCTGCTTCACTGCGCAGATTGCGGAATTTCTTGCCAACATCCACCAAAATTACACTAGCACAGTCCCTTTTACTCCCTATCCTTGATTATGCTGACACCTGCTACCCCGATCTCACTGAAAAACACCTCGACAAACTTGAGCGCCTTCAAAATGTGTGTATTCGATTTATATTTGGCTTACGTAAGTATGACCATGTCTCTGAATTTCGTACTAAACTCAAGTGGTTACCCATCCGCCTTCGCAGGAATTGTCATATTCTCACTCTTCTTTACGGTATTCTATTTAATCCATCCACTCCTCTCTATCTCAAGGAACGTTTTGAGTATCTCCATCTGTCAAATCCTCGCTCGCTGCGCTCTTCTAAGACCCTCCAACTGAAGACACCTGTTCATAATTCTACCTTCCTGAAATACTCCTTCACTTTACAAGCTGTCCGTCTCTGGAATTCTCTCCCTTCCCATATCAAATTTGCTAAATCACTCCCTATTTTCAAAAAGCTTTTGTTCAATCACTTTTTACCAGTCTAGTATTTATGTTAATCATATTATTATATATATATATTTTCTGTATATTATTTATTTATGTAGGTATATCATATTTATATAGGTATGTATTGTACATATAAATATATATATATAATATGTATATTATTGTTAGGTGTATTGTATATATGTATGTATGTATTAGTACTATATTGTGTAATTGTGTGTACATTATACTTGTTGTTTTTATCTACACCATCGTCCTCTATCGTTCTTTTCAAGTCCAGTCCATCCCAAGGTTGTCTGGAAGAGATCGCTTTTAGTGATAAGACCGCCCATTGTATTCCACTCTGATGTTTTTCTGTATTTCTTTGTTAATTTTATGTGGTGTACAATAAAGTATTTTCTATCTATCTATCTATTATTTATAGCTAATTAAGCTGTTTGTTTTCCAAGAAGAAAAAAATATTATAAAAATAATGGGCGGTCTTATTACTAAAAACGGTTTCTTCTATGGCATCCTACGGTTGTCTAGTAGAGGTCGCTGTTTAATGATAAGACCGCCCATTGTATGAGGCATATTGTTTTAAGTTTTTTTATGTAATTACCTGTACTTTTATAATTTGTTGCACACAACAAATTATAAAAGTATCTTTCTTTCTATGGCTCATACAAGGCTAATATTACTTTGGCTAATATTAAATGCCGTAGCCGTTCCACTAACGAATTTGGGAATTAATCCCGCTAGAAACAGTTCCATTTGAAAATTGTTAACATCCATCCACTATATTGGCAGTAGCCCGGTTTCAATTCCGATGATTAATACCGTGAGAGCCTTATCCATTTCAAGTTTCTGCCTTTCAGAACTTGGCACATTTCAGCGCTATTGGCCATTTTGAAGGTGCAAATATTTGCGAGAATATTTTGTTTTTCAATTCGTAATTTCTTATTAGGTAATTTTGATATTGGTTTGACATTTCATAAATTGAGACAGGAAGCATTAAACATTATCTGGTAATAAATACGTAGGTACCTAACGTATTTATTGTAAACATTTTGTTTTTGACTGGCCTCTCAGCTCAGTTGGTAGTAACTCTGCCTTCTGCGCCATAGGTCGTGGGTTCGATCCTCACCAAGAACAAATATTTGTGCGGTAAACACAGATGTTTGTTCTCTGTCTGGGTGTTACATTGTATTCTAAGTATGTATTAAAAAAAAAATGTACGTCAGCATTATATCAGCTATCTGGTTTCCATAGTGCAAGCCCTGCTTAGTTTGGGGCTGGATAGTGTTGTGTGGATTGTCTATAATATTTATTTATTTATTTTAAATAAGTAGGTACCTAAGGAAAATTTCTGATAAACTGAAACTGGAAAGTAGCACTAGGTATAGTAGCTTTTGTCTTTTTTCCTTACAACTCATAACCTAAACTAATGTTTACTTTAGGTTTAAGTTTAAAAAACTAATGTTTACTTTAGGTTATGGGTTCGATCCTCACCGGGGAAAAACATTTGTGTGTGGTGTGAAAGAGTTTGTGCTTAGAAACAAAACTTAATCTAACCTCGTTTCTAGGGTTTGCTTTCAGGCTAGGGACAGATACTGCTGTATAAAAAAATACCAAAAAAAAGATTTGTGTTTTTATGGTCTTAGGCCCGTATTCTGCAACAGCGCTTGAGTCTGAGTCGAGCCTCAAGCATAGATTTTTTGACAGTTCTCCATTGAAAAGTGTCAAAAACCTGTGCTTGAGGCTCGACTCAGACTCAAGCACTGTTTCGGAATACGGGCTAGAGACGTAGACCAAATGCAAATAATATCAATATACTCTAAGTATTGTGGCACATATTATTTGTAATTTATTTTTGAAACTCTGTATGAATATAATAAAATACAACCTGTCCGATACAAATCAAAGATAAAAAAATACCGAACAGCAATTCAAAACTTCAATAACATCCCTCAAAAGTGGAATCTTAGTGAAATGTAAAATTAAATCACTTTCAAACGAGCTGTCAGGAAATAACGAACCTTCATTATTCATACCCAAAGCAATTAATTTTGCAGTATCATTAAGGTATTCTGTGATGTAGTCAGATAAATTAAACCAAAAATAAATTATAGTTTTAAAAACTAAAAAAAAACGCTTTTATAACTAATTGAACTAAAAAGTTAAAAATAAAACTGTAATAATCAATTGAAAAATTTATATTATTGTACAAAAAAGCGTGTACAAAAAAGTTTTTTATACTATAATTTTTTTTTTCATACTATTTCATTGTCATCCCCTTTTGACAGGTACGTGCAAAGTTTGAATCAAATCTGATCGTTCAAAGTAGGTTTTTTTTTTTTTATTATTTCATGTTTTTTTTTCATATTATTGCATTGTCATCGACCTTTGACAGGTGTGCAAAGTTTGAATCAAATCTGATCGTTCAAAGTAGGACTAAATCGAGCTCAAAGGGGTCGGTTACATACAAACTTACATACAGGTGAAGCTAATAAAAGCGTTATAATATAACTCTTTGTTCGCTAACGATATATCATATGCATACAAATAAAATCCCGAGCACATTACGCAAATGAGAAAACTCCCAAACCCAATACAATAACTTAAATAGCCTTAAAACTGGCAGTAAACATTATTGGTATTACATCGGACACAAATCATTTCGGCCTCTTGATTCTACACTACAGAGCACTCCACTCGGAAAATGGTTAACAACCATTTGCAGTATTGCCAATACATTGATAAAATAGTGACACATTGGAGTGAAGGGTTGCTAGTTGAAAAGTAGACACTGATTATTACAATAGTATTTTTTTATTCGGGACACTAATATACAGAAAATAAATATACAAACTGAATTGAACTATGCCTAGTCACAACTAGGCATAGTTAAGAAAAATAATAAACAAGCCTTGGCCACAGCCAAGGCTTGTTTATTATTTTTCTTAAATAATGTGGGGAAATTAAAAGTAAGTATTACTACAAATACAATTACGACAAACAACGAACAACACAAAAATTGTTCTCGCGTTGGAGTGTTCATTTGTTTTTTTTTTCAATAATCAGCATTTAATTTTGCAACCCAGTTCGAAATTTAAATAGAACCTTTGAAAAGTTACCTCCTTGGTTGCCATGTTTCAGAGTAAAAGATCGTTCCATTTTTAAATAACACGACAGTTTTATGACTTTACTATGTAATTTATTTGGCCGCTAAACAAGACAATAAAGACCTGCACACATCTAGGCGATAGCGATCAGCTGAAACGCTGACAAATATTGCATTTGTTATAGGTACCGTATTGTAACATAATTTTTTGGATACGAATAAATAAATTTATGATTTATGATGATTTGACAGCGTTTCGGCTGATTGCCATCGCCTTTGTCTAGATGTGCGCAGGCTTTAATGGATTTTCATACAACTTTTGTCGGCCGCTGTTCGCATGTACCTGTCCAGTACATCAATTTCAATATTATCTAGAAAAAGGTTGTCAAAATAATGCTCAAATTTCCCAATATATTTGAGAAAAAAATAATAATTTAAAAAGGATAAGCTTTTTTCTTTTGGTGTAGGTAGTAAAAGCCAGAAGTGACACTTTAATAAAAAGTAGCACAAAATAAAACAAATTTTGCTAAGAGCTTTCTTTATACCACTTTTGCTGGTGACTTTGTTCGCGTTGAGTTAATTGCACGTGAGTGATTTCCCTCACTAAATTGTCGTTATGTATAATATCATTATGTTAGAATGTATTTTTTATCAATTTTCGAGATCATAATAAACGTTATCTGTTCAATATGTTAAACGTATTTTCGCATTTAGTGTGAAAGACACAAAAATGCAATAAAAAATGTCGCTTACGCGATCTTCTCGGTATAACGCGAGGTAGAGTCTATAAAACCGGATACTGGCAACCCTGCTGGCACGCGGCCAAACACCGGCCGACACATTCGATTATGAAATGGTTTTAAATCACTTACGAGGCTGTGTACTAGTGGCACCTTGTTTACTGTCTCTGTGTCGTGTAGATGCTTACCGGGTTAAAGAAGACTGCAGTCACACCTAAGCGTAACATTAAACAAACTTATGGTCGCTACAGGTAGGATAAGAGATGACGTGTAAGTTTTGAGCAAAGACAATAGTTATTTGTTATACAAGAGTGCAAAGCTGCTTTTTAACCGCGTGCTCAATTTTGATGACCGAGCAAGCGCAGGATTCTAAATTTTAACCACGAGCGGAGCGAGTGTTTTAAAAGTTAGAATCCTAAGCGTTGGCGAAGGAATCAAAAGAGCACAAGGTGAAAAATCTTTGCACTCGAGTGCAACACGTGACTTTTCATCCCACCTCAGCGAGAAATTGACTAAATGCAAAAAAGAACATGGCGCGACTAAAAGATACACACCAAGAAGGTTCCTAGTATGAGTTTTAACATGTTTAAAAAGTTTTTATGATAAATTTGGCACCATGTAGGTAGAAGTAAATAGGTTGTGTATTCACAAACTTAGTGAACACAATATTCTAAATTCAAATTTACTGTATTCTCTAGAGGATAAAAACGGCTTTTCCAGTCAGATATTGAACAGAAAAAACACACTTTTCGAGCTGGTGGGATGAAATGAAATTTATTAAACAAATTCAGAGAGACCACTTGAATGGTCAGTTCCCCGTGACCACGGCAAGATGAGCAACATAACCAGTCTATCTAGCAAATACAAACGCAAATATTTATCGGCAATATGGAAATAGAAGTCACCATTCCTGTGAGAAAATTTGTAATTTTTTGAACCATGTCCTAAAGTTACAAAGAGGAAGCTTATGAGCCTCATTTTTAAACCATTTATGCTGAATAACTTAACTAAAATAAAAATAATGGCTATGACAAGTTAAATTAAGCCAATTAATATAATAATATTAATGCTAATATATAATGCTATTTGGGTACACTAAATTAAATGATAATAATAATTTTACTATACCGTAAGACTCCATCCAACTCAAATTCTAATTAATTACTGGTTAATACATTCATTTGTTACATGGCGGTGTAAATGCGTCCTACCTTAATACGGATTTGTTGGCGGGCCGCCAGCTAACGGAGTGGTTACATGCGAACCAACGTGTCTACCGTTCATGAATAGTATACGAGCACAACAGGAGAATACTTTTGTCGTAGTGTCGCTCGGGGCGATTTCGACTCTTCTGAACTCGACTTTATCTTGTTTTTTGCAAGTTTTAGGGCTTACAAGGGTTCACGAAAGCCTGGGTCGTGTTGGCGGCACGTCATTAATATGGCTTGGTTATTTGTCAGCTAAGGTCCGGCCAAAAGTAACTTTTGGCTTCTAACGGCTCGACGTTTCAGTGTTTTTATAAACGCTACTATGGGCTACTTGATTAATAAAGTTTTTGTAAATGTACTCACTTTATTGGTTCGCAAAATGTAATTTGACTTTTGACGTTGGTAGATCATTAAGATCATTATATTGGTACATTACATTCTAACTCGTAAAATAATCTAGGCAAGATTCACGAATCCTGCAGAGCCAACCTTAGCATAAGCCGAATAGAGTCAGTTCAATCCGGTTTAAAGCAGTTTTCTCAAAGCGGCATCCACTTTTCATTGAGTCAGACGTTTCCCAGACGGCAGCCAGACAAATTACAGTTTAACTGGTAAGCTTTGAATGTGGGCTTGTAGGCAAGAACTGAATCAAGTCTTTGTGTCTACATTATTGTCATTTTAAGATTCTAATTCTTTAATTTGGGCATCCCTGGGGCTGCCCGTCGAATTGTGACAGATTGATTTGCATTAACTAAAAATCATCAAATTATACTCCAGCGCTTGAAATGTGTATCGATATACATAATTAAAATTTAACTGCCTTCTGCGGTTTTCCCTTGGAGCTTCGACATGAGGTCCTTCAAAAGGCTGGTCTATCACTTCCTAAGAGGCCAGCAGACGGGCAACGGTGACTGTTTTCCATCAGGTGGCCCGTCTGGTTGTCTGCGAGCTATGGCATAAAAAAAGTATGGGTATACTCAAAGCTCTCTTTTCTGCGTTAAGGAAAAAAAATACCCACCATCTGCAGAAAAATAAATTGTATTGTAATTGCCTCTTTTGTATAATTACTTTCAAAGAAATTCAACAAAAGAGGAAAATATTTTTTACAAAAAATGCTATTTGGCGTAAAATAAAACAAGATGCGATTAAACTGAATTTTAAATAATACTTAGAAGCTTATATTCAATGTCTTAACTTAGTTTAAATTACTATTTAATTGTGACTACCGCATTTGGCGTAACTTCCTTAGTTTTAAGCGTAGTCTAATTTTTGCATCATTTTCAGCTCTATCTTTTCTTCACTTTCTAAACTTTTATATCATAAAGCATTAAATGCAAAGTGACAGCACAGTAGGAGATGCCCGATATTGACGATTGGTACTTGACTGTTTTCATTTAATTATTATTTAAAAAGTAACAATCGTCGCCAAAGAGGTGTTTTCTGATCTGCTACTGAGTGCTGCCACTTCTAAAAACTGAATGTAAACGTACAAGGCACTCTAGACGCTGATTTGAAACACCACGGTATCGTCGTCTCGCTCTAACAGACTTTTTTAATTTATGTTACAATACTATCTTTCCTTTTCTCTCTAACTCTGCATTTTTTTCTGCTAAAGCTAGAGGACGATGTCTGTAATGTCAATGATTTTATGACCTCACTTCTATCATTGAAATTACAGAAATAAAAAATCAGTCCCAGAACATCTGACGCACTAAACTAAACATAAACTTTAAAAGCTATAACACTATAAACGCTTGTATATAACCTTAAATTTTATTTTAAACAAATATAAACAACACTGCGGATATTCGAGAAATAACTGTCGCTACTTTTATTTGATGTGGCAAAGCTTTTTCATTTTCAGCTTTGTTTGATTTTTTCTATTCCTCGTTCTTAAAAACGCAATCTTTTTAAGATCTCGATCTATTTTACAGCTTAAGTATTAAACGAGTGAGATAATAAACTTTTTAATCAATTTAAAAGGGCCTTCTGATTAAGGAATGCTTTTAGATAGCATTTTGTTGGCTATTGTGTGTCTTGATGAGGGTCACTCGGTTCAGCTAATTTATTTCTCTGAATTTCCTGCTAAATAATGGATTTAGTTGTTGATTTTATTTACAAACAAAAAAAAATACTGGCCACCTCGAAAATTCTTTAAATTACGAACAAGCCTATACCATTCCAATTTCAATTTAAACAGTAATTTAACTTTTTTTAATTGTGTCAACACACTTCGTGCAATAAATGCCTGTAATTTTTGAAACATGATGGTTTTCTGACTATTGTATTATTGATACATAGTGCTGACGAAGGTTTTGACGGGACTTACCAAACCAACGTGGTGGTCAGAAACAACGGCAGTTGCCAGTACGTGCCCCCGGGCATATTCAAGAGCACATGCAAGATAGACATCACATGGTTCCCCTTCGATGACCAACACTGTGACATGAAGTTTGGTAGCTGGACCTACGATGGGAACCAGGTAGAGTTAAGACAATTTCTATAATCTATCGATTGACATTTAGTAATCGATTACTTTTAAAACGATTCAGTGCTGCGTCTCTCTCTATCCTAGCACGTTCAAATTATGACTGAAGAGAACAACACTCAATTGTTTTTTTTTATATTCACAAAGATAAGTAATCAATTACTCGACCGATCGATGGATATAGTTATGTTTCAAATACAAAAATTCTTATTTTAAGTTCTGTTCAGAATTTATGAATAAGAATTCTTCTAATTGGAATAAAGAGTTCTAGATTAGAATAGGGAATAGGGTGTGTCAATAATGCAAGGGAACCTTGTGAGAAACCAGACGGATATTATTATATCCCAAACGTTTTGTGTGTACTATTTTGCATGGGGCAAAACTTTTGTACATAAACTATAAATACGTCTCAAATATGCAACTACCATACGAATACGCTCCATATTTTATATATATTTTTCAATTTTACTAGAATCTGTGCATAGAATATTTCCGTTGAATTTTGTATTATTCTTTTTAATTCTAACGCTTATACAAATTCACGTCAAAACTATATGTGCACTTTTTACTGTAGTTAGTTTTGTTTACTCTTTCTGCACTATTTTGACTATTATTTAAGCTAAATGATGTAAACCACTCTGAGGAAATCGTGTCACATGGGGCCGCAGCCCAAACGACATTAATTTCCTGGGAAATTCTGTGTTTGAAATCTTCTCCCTGCAATTAATTCTTTATTATAAATGTTGTGTATATGCTTGAGTATTTTGAAATGTTTCTCTATTGCTGATATTACCTAACATGTTTTATTTAATTATTAATTTTTCTTACGATTTTATTTAATTGTCTTTTTATATACATGCTACTCGTAAAATTATATGAATCCCTCTCTTATTATTTGAACGTACCACAATACACAAAACTTCTCATTGTTTTAATATTTATTTAATTGGTCTGTTAGTATTAAATAACAAATGCGTCATCTTATAACCTTATTCATAATAGTATAGTCATGTTTAACTTTATTGATACAATTATCTGATTAAACGCGGTGCCCTTTTGTTTGATATATACTTCCCTAAATGTTAAAATGTTGTATTTTTCCAGTGACATAACAGCTACTTTAAATCAACTGAATAGATTTGAATGCGAAAATAAATTAGCTTTAATAAAAAGTAGGAAAAAAATCATGTTTTATGTTTATTGATGTTGTTTTACCCTACTTCCTTTATAACGATACCAATTTATTGTTATGTGACTTGAAAACGCTTACTTCTTTGTTTGTGTAAAGTTACTTCTAAAATTTTCAAGTGCTGGTGAAGTCTTAGAATTTTTTACTATTGTGCTGGCTTTGAAATTTTTCAAATTCTTAGGTCTACTTAACTATTTTAACTGGATTTTTAGCCAGACATAACAGTTATGCAAAGAGTCTCATTTGTCTACAAACAGTGCTCCCTCGTCAACGAATAACAAGTTTTGAATAATTTCAAAGAGTAGTTTTCCCGCACCGTCTTCTACTACCTCATTACTTTGTCTGGTTGCACGTGTTCAAGTTAATCTAACTTTGTCTAGCTTCCACTCATATTGTCTTTACAACTTGCTTTAATGAGCCAGTTTTGATGAAATGTTCCAGAACTTTCTAGTTTCTGATGAAACTTACAGCGAAACAACGGAGACCAAACAAATCTACAAAACTTGATGATTAACTTTATGTCTGCGCATTTATTCCTTAAATGTCTGTTTCAATTATTAATACAACAGTATTAACAAGGATTTGGAAATAGTTTTTTATTAAAACCTGGAAACAAAGGAAAATATCTAATGCCGAGAAAAACCGGTGGGTTTTATAAAGCTGATAACAATAAACAATTCCGAGTTTTATTCTATACACAGATAAAACTATGCCAATCTCCGAATATGATGTGGTTGTTCCTAGGCTGATTTGATATGATTGCTTTGTCAAACCCCACAGGTCATGCCCGTCAAAGGAATTCTCGCAATAACAACGCAATATGCAATAACAAGGGTACAAAGACGCAGAGTTACCTTTGACATTTCAACCTTCGTAAAATCCTCGATATTTGGCGAGGGAATGTGTTCAAGTGTAACTTTATTACAATTTCAGCACGAATGCAAATGCTCGTGATTCTAACATGCAATTACGTCGGAGAGCGCATAAGTGGTTTAATTCAATTATACGAGCGCGGCGATTATTAACAAAATTGATTGTTTTTTGCCTTTAAGTCGTTGTTTCACTGTAAGTTATTTGTATCTAGTTTTTTTGACAAGTATATAAATTTATCTATTTTTATACATATGTATCCAAATTACGTTCAGTAAGCTGCCTTATGTACCTAGTAAGTCCTATATTTTTGTTTAATAGCATCAAAAGACAAAACACAATCTAGCTATTTTAAAGTTTTGATTCCCCTTATTCTTTCAATAAAATTATTCAAGTAACTCATTAGTGCAGCTTAGTGTACTTAAGTTGACTTAAGCAAGCTTAAATTATTCTTATCAATCTTTTCTCGCATGAGTAATGCGGATATTATTGTAATTCAAATTTTATTCAATAAAATTGGAGCGTATATTGTATGGCAAAAATATTTATTTATACCTAGCATGTGGTTCCCCCTATTGCACGAGTTATTTTTGAAGTCTTATGTAATCCAAGTACAGAATAAAATATATTCGGTGAAGAACCCGAGAAAGGCATGATTTACCCCATAGCACGGTTTATGTCTGTGGTTTCCCAGCATGACACTTAGTTCGACTTGTATGTGTATGAGGTTACATGACATTTCGCCCTAACAGCTGGATTTGGTGCTAAAAGATGAAAACGGAGGGGACTTGTCAGATTTCATCACGAATGGAGAATGGTTTTTAATAGGTGAGTCATGTCACATTTTGCACAAAGATTGTCATTACTTATCATGTTTCTCCATTAAAAACGGCATTTACACTGACCCATCTTTTATTTCCAAACTCAATCTCATTTTCTATTAATTAAATCACTTCTAAAGTTTTTTCTATTTAATCTCTTTCGTTTATACCTATCATCAATCATTTTCTTGTCTCTTTTAGGAGATCAATAGCTTGTTCCGTCTTTGCTTTCTTTGCATTTTTATCACCCTTGAACCCCCTTCCCAGGAATGCCAGGCAAGAAGAATACTATAACATATGCGTGCTGCCCAGAGCCGTACGTGGACGTCACCTTTACAATCATGATCCGAAGGCGAACCTTGTACTACTTCTTCAACCTGATCGTGCCTTGTGTGCTGATTTCGTCCATGGCACTCCTGGGCTTCACACTGCCACCAGACTCTGGAGAAAAGTTGACGCTTGGTCAGTATTCTTCCGTTACTTAGAAATTTTCCTTTTTTTTTAAGGATGGTGGTAATATCAGTATAATATGCCCTTCAAAGCAATTTTTCACTTCTTTACTAAGAAAGCAGATCATGTGACCTTTTCAAATAGACTTTACAGGTACCTGATACTACGGCTGATATAATAACTAAGAAGCTTGAGCCACGAAAAACGAGAAAGCACTTCTT
The DNA here is from genome assembly GCA_947578465.1 of Thera obeliscata. NCBI lineage: Eukaryota > Metazoa > Arthropoda > Insecta > Lepidoptera > Geometridae > Thera > Thera obeliscata. Next base: position 1,753,046 of record OX387916.1, read on the forward strand.
TCTTTTCTCTTTATTAAAGCCCTGATTTTATGATCTTTTATAGCTTCCAAAAGCTCTTACAATATTTGGCCATGAAAGATACTGTTTCAATGTAATCATCTATAATGAGACCGAGTGTTTAAAAACAGCTCCAGTGGAACCAAGAATGTATTAAAGTTTAATAGGCAATATTCTGACGAAGGCGCCAAATTACTCTGACTTGAAAATTGGCTTTTGAAATTAGGCACAAAGATCGCGAGATATTGCAGTATTTTAGATTGAACTAATTTTATAAAAGACGCTTTCTATTGAATGCGGAGGTTTTCTGCTTGGGGTTATTCACAGTATGTTAAAACAGCTCAAAACATGTGCTTACATTCTATAATTATTTTCTAACGAGCAGTATTCCTTATTTCGTTCGTTTTTTCTTACGATGAGCTTAATTAGCTTTGGCTGATGCCTGCAGGTATCACGATCTTGTTGTCCATGACCGTGTTTCTGAACCTGGTTGCCGAAAAGATGCCACCTACGTCGGAAGCTGTGCCTCTCATAGGTACCCACACTATAGCACAAAGAGTAATAAAAATCGCACGCTATTTCCTTTACGCGGCTGCTGGAGTGCCTCAGGGATGCATTTTTGGATCTTTACTTTTTATTGCATTCACGGATGATATCTTCATAAAACTGGAACGAGGCTAAGAGCAACTAAACCTGTCCCAAATAATTTTACGTGGATTCTCATAGCGCAAAAGCTTTAAATTTTTTATTGGAAACAGCGTGCAATGCAACATGAATATTAGAGGCGTAGACCGTGGAATGACCGTTTTTGTGTGTTCTAGTAATCAAATCTAGGTGTAACGTGCTCACAAAAAGTGGTAAGTATAGATTGGTAGATATCATGGCACCGCATTTTCATCAACAATCGAAAGGATTCGCTTGGGATAGTTCGCGATTTGGAGAGTTGTGTCCTTCAGTGCTGGACGAACAGCAGAAAGTGTTGGGGTTGTTAACCATGTGTTTGTTCGCAGGCGTGACTATACTTCTATCGCTGACGGTGTTTCTCAACCTGGTAGCCGAGACCCTGCCGCAGGTCTCCGATGCTATTCCCCTGTTAGGTACACTATCCACACCTTACCCTGACCGTTCTTTTTCATCCCACTTTATCCCATCACTTGTTTTCTCTTCACATAAGTTTTCTCCTTATTTGATTTCTTTTCCATCTTACTCACTATTTTTATATTCTGTTTGTTTTTGGTTTCTAAAAAACTGGTTAATTAAGAGCTATTTTAAAACATTACAAGGAGTAAATTACGTACTGACCTGCATTCTGCAAACATCTGGGAGAATAATGTGAAGCTTAATGTTGCTATTGAGTGGTGTAAACGTTTTAGTATTCCACTAAACAAACCATTTGCATACCATTAGCAAGGAAACTCACGACTTTTGTTTCATCTAGCCGGATCAGATGTAAAAAAATCTAATCTCATTTACTTTTGTTTCTTCTTCGTTTAACAGTTAATTTTGGGTAATCTTGGAATCGATTTCGTTTTTTTTTTGCTTACGCTTGTCTTTATAAATGTTTAACAAAATATGTTTTTCTTATGACTACTAAGTTATATTTTTAACAGATTCTACTAAATTAATGTGGCATGGCATGGGTCTCTGTTTTTACTCTAAGTGAGAGCTCTGTCCTTTTTTCAGATTCCGAAGGTAAGTTGCATTTTAATAATAACTTTTATTACAGCTGGTTGCAATATTCATACTTTATGCTGTAAGCGTAATCGATTCCATGATATGATATTGTTATGTTTAAAAAATGTGTTTTTGTTGACTGGCGTTTGGCTGTTGTAGTTTCAGGATACTTGGAGGGCGGTGAAAAACTTAAAATTCGATAAGTAAACAAGCAAAATATTAAACCTTAGTACTAAACTCACTCTAACTAGAAAACGCATGTCTATTTTACTTTTTGTTTATGATTTTACTTGAGCCCCTGATACCGACTCAGCACACACAGGTTAAGAGGTCTCTTAATCCAGTAAGGAGCAGTAGTTTACGGTACACCCATTCCGCAAGGAAAACCTAAAGAACGATGTAAATAGAACCTTTTATTTTTATAGAATTATATTGATCTTTGCAGGTGTTACAATTCTCCTGTCGCAAACTGTTTTCTCTCTATTGGTGGGGCACGTCATCACTAAAACCTCAGAGGCGATCCCCCTGATAGGTGAGAAACACACCGCGCTAAAAGATAAACTAAATTTAAAAATAAATAATCAGTTATATTCCATAAATAAGAATAAAATACGTGACGAGGGACATTTTGAACTGAACCCTTGAACATTCAATAAAAGTGTTCCTCACCACTGTTGATGCATAAAAAAGATCTAAATAGACGAATTTTCTTGCTTTTATAATTGTAAATTTGAAAAGAGAGCCTAGATTTATCTACTTTCTGTTTAAACTTGCATTTAGACTCACGTCTCTGGGGCCTACTCTTTGCTTTACAGCTCCTGCGGCTCTCTCGACACTTGATTTAGAGTTTTTGCACTTTCGATTCGAGCTAGAGAAACGTAGCAAACGCGTTCAAAGGTAATCACTGCAATCGATCTTCTTGTAATGTATTAAAATTCTCTCCTGCGTACTTTGCCCACCAATATTTCCTTTCTATTCTTTTTTGGTTCTCTACTGGCATTGTAGTTTGATAAAATATAAGCATGAAGGATAAATAAACACAACTCTCCGTTTAAATGTATTTAAAACGAGCTACTGAACAGATTTGCTTGTAGTTTAAGAGGAGGTTTTGCGCGGGTTTTAGGCAAAGTAGATGCGGGTTCGGGTCCAGCCTCCAAGTATCTCGGTACAGTGGTCACAGCTGCTATCTACCGTCCTATTGACAGCTGGCAAACTATTAGAATTGACAAAGGAAGTGATAAAGTTGCCATTTCCAGCTAAATTGTTAATCTGATTGTTTAATAGTTATTCCTTTGTTAAATGAAGACCTAGCTAGAGATGTAGTTTAATTATCAGTTTGAGTAAGAAATATGATATTAAATGCGACCTATCTCCAAATTGCTTGTTGTATTAACTTTAAGTGCTCATAAACATTAAACATCTTGAAACTTATCTGACACATTCATGGACCCACTTGGCGCTGAAGTGCTTTTTGTATGAGCGGCCACTTTTAATACAGCAAGCACTACACGAGTAAACAAAGTAATAATAAAACAGTCATTGCTCCATTTCAGCTTATTTCAAATGTAGATTAGTTACTGCATGTCTGTCGGAATGCATGGCTTGTGTCGTTGTAAAATAGACCTTAACATGAAACCGCCTAATACCAAATTAACATAAACGCAGCATAAAGCTAGATAAAGTACCTAATTTTCTCCTTACATAACATTGTTTGTGATTTTGTTTTGGTCTTTAGATTAAGGAAGTTAAAAATACTACCCATTTGAAAACATTCAAACATTTTTCAATGTTTATCAAATGGTATGTATAATTTTGAACGATCAACGATTACCACTATATTTAATTTTCTATGTAGCAGTTCTGAAAACTGTTAGTATATTTTTAAAGCTTTCGACAAGTGTCACTGATAAGTTGGTAGAAGCTCTGTCTTCTGCGCTACCTATAGGTTGTGAGTTCGATTTCCACCGGGGACAAACATTTTTGTGAGCAAGTGAAGTTTAAAAAGTTGTGATATATCCAAACTGCTGAACAGATTTAGATTTTTTTTTTCATACAATATATTTTTCAAATCTGCTCATAAATTACGAAGTTATAAGATGATAAACGTCAAAAATACACTTGAATTTAGAACCTTTCTTATTTGAAGTCAGTTAGGCACTTGCCCCACCGCCCCGGCGCGGCGATAAACGAGAAGCGAGTGTTTATTTATATGATTTTGTCGCTGGGCTATTAACAGCCCAGCTATTAAAATCATATAAATAAACACTCGCTTCTCGCTTGTCGCCGGCAGTGTGACAAGTGCCTTAGACTCCAACTTTTGCTTAGCTAGAAACATTTTTTTTTATGTCGTTAGCTAAACGTTTGACTGCCATCACACCTCTCGTAGAGAGTATTATATTCCTTGCATCACACAAAGTGAAAATGCAGCCTAATAAGATATTGCGGATATTTGACAAGTCTAATAAATGTGTTCGATGTGACAGGAACATACTTCAACTGCATTATGTTCATGGTGGCATCATCAGTAGTGCTGACGGTGGTCGTCCTGAACTACCATCATCGTACTGCTGACATACATGAAATGCCACAATGGGTAAGTATCTTATACTCAAAGTTTTAACTACTGAGTATAACTAATAACTGATTAACTACCTTGCCTACTTCTGCCGTGAAGCAGCATCGTTGTGTTACGGTTTGAAGGGTGTGGGTGCTGGTGAAATTACTGGTACGTGAGGCTGAACATCTATATCCTCTAGTTGATGGACGCAGGGCAGTGCATCGTAAGGCACGTTCCTGAAGTATGTGTCCAACGAGACAATGCTTTGTTATAGTGCATGGTTACCACTTAATATCAGGCGGACCATATGCTTTTTCTATCAGCAAGCTGTATAAAAAAATGTAAGACTTTTGAGTACCAAAATCATCTTTTCATGGTCTTCATCGTGTCTGAAGAAGTTCACTCCAGGATATACGCATCCCTACACATTTCCAGGAAGAATGGTTCTGATTCATTTTCATCCATCGACTTTTAAGCGATCATCATCTTAAAAAATGATATGATGAAGGGACTAATATGATAAGAGGAATTAATTATATGAATTTTATTATTATGGGCGTGTACTTATTTTCAAATTTAAATACAGAAAGTCAAAATAAAAAGTTCAAGCATCATTATTGTTCTTTAGATAAAGACAGTGTTCCTACAATGGCTACCATGGATCTTGCGGATGTCGCGGCCCGGGAAGAAGATCACGAGGAAAGGGATAATGATGTCGAACCGGATGCGAGAGCTCGAGCTAAAGGAGCGGTCTTCAAAGTCGCTGCTGGCCAATGTGCTGGACATGGATGATGACTTCAGGCATGCGCCACCGCCGCCTAACAGTACCGCCTCAACGGGGAATCTGGGGCCAGGGTATGTAGAAACACTTTTTATAAGTCGTTTACGACTGATTCTCGACAGAATGTCGCGCTTGATTAGTATCAAGCGCGATTAGTATATGGTTCTAAAATTCGCTACAATTTGACTGCTTGACTCTGACAATACTTTAGAATAATTAATACAGCAGAAATTTCAGAACACATAGTATTAACACAGAGTTTTATTACTATACATCAGTATGTTCAAACGGCTATTCCAATTTCTCTAAAGTTGTTCTGTCCGGGCTTACCGCATGCGGGCTAATTGTGACAGCGACTAGTGGTCAGCAACTATAGCTTTTGATAAGTTTAAATAAAAGCAAGCGCTTGCGTTTTGCAAACATGTTTCCAGCGAGGTGATCACACAATTACAGTGATGATCATTAGTCAATGATTGTCATTACAATTATCATCATAGTCAATATTGCGAGAATGCAGTGGTCGCTAATGTTGCCTTGCTGGAAGCTCGTTCGTGAATTTTTTATGCGAATGATCGCTAATAAGTCACACGCGAGCTCCTACAAAATAAAAGAAAATGGTTGAAAAATTGCGTGTCGCGGACCACTAAGTTGCTGTCGCGAATAGACCACGTACGGAAACCTAATGATTTTGTCAGCATCTGTGACCAACACCGTCTCACTTGTCACATCTGTAGCAATGAAGACGGACTGTATCAATCGTCCTGTAGGTGCTCAATATTCCGCACGGACATGCGTCGCTCGTTCGTGCGGCCGTCCACTATGGAGGACGTGGGCGGCGGGCTGGGCCAGCATCGGGAGATCCACCTCATACTCAGGGAGCTCCAGTTCATCACTGCCAGGATGAAGAAGGCGGATGAAGAGGCGGAGCTGATCAGTGACTGGAAATTCGCGGCGATGGTTGTTGACAGGTAAACATTTTTTGTTGACCACATCCGCTGTGAGAAAAATTTCCACGCAAAATATATAACGGTAAATAGAATGTTTGATGATCTGCTTACATTCGATTTACATAATAACATCGAATGTTTGGGTAATGTAAATATTTTTTTGCAGGTTTTGCCTGTTTGTGTTCACGCTGTTTACGATAATCGCGACGGTGGCCGTGTTACTGTCGGCTCCGCACATCATCGTCCAGTGACCTACAGCGGCTTCGGCCGACTAACTCGAGAGAGACTAGTTATAGCGTTACCGAACGATATTTATAACTATTTATAAACACGTGGTTCAAACGCACACGTCGCATAAATAAGTCGAAAGACATTAAATCTTAAATTAAAAAAAAACCTTAGTTAAGTCCGATTTTAAAACGATTGTGATGTACTAGAAGTGTTGACGAGGTTAATTTGTTAAAATATAATTAATGTAATTGATAATGTTAATGGTTTAAAATTTGTACTTCAACGGAATGATATGGTTTTAGAAACATGAAAGACGAGAACACCGTGGTGATGTCGAATAATTTTGTAAAATAGGCGAATAAACTTAAGAATAAAGCGAACTGTACCATATAGATTGGATTCGGTATCCTTTGAAGTAAATTGAGGGATCACAATCGAAAACCTTAAGGGGATAATGTACATAAAGGATCAAATATAGGTAGAGCGTGGATATCTTAAATTAACATAACTGAGTCAGTTCGCTATATAAAATGTCTTCAAGATGAATGAAATTGGGTTGTCAGTTGGATAAATGAAAAAATAATAAAGGTAAATTGTACAGAGTAGAATAACTGCTGGAATTGTTAAAGTTGTGGAATTGACGAAATCACTAAAGGAACCAACTAAAGATAGAATAGTTGACTAGAATCAGGAATGTGCGTTTGTGAAGGCGTTGTGGTGACAAGATCGTTCATTATAATTGTGTTAGTTTATAATAAGTGTGCGAAGAAAATATAACGATTAATAATAAATGTTTAGGGAAATGGTTAATATAGGTCTCCCATACACCAACATGTTATAGTACTCATAAAGAAACACATATACACTAGCCAATGTAGCAACAGATAAACATAACCCTTACATTATATCCGATACATATGTAAATAGAGTAAAATTGCGATGTGTATTTGTATATAAACGTAGAAAAATCGGAAAAAAGACTAACATTATTCTTCACTAAACAACTAGTCATTTTGGACTAAAGCACTTTTATCTTCTCATTAGAAATGATACTGGTAGTATCCTTCTAATCACCGACTCCAAAAATGCAAAAGTCAGTAAAGAATTTGTCAATTTCACGAATTTGAAATGGCAAATTTCTGAATTTGTCAACTTTGTGAGTAATTTATGAACTTTGTCATTTTTGTGATTTGCAAATTTCGATGATTCTGTTCACAAATTTCAGCAGAATGTTGTAAACGTATAGTTATGCCTATAGCACTACTGTAGCATCTTTTATCATAATAATAGTCGTATTATTTAAACAATTAATTCAAGTCTTGTCTATGTCCGTTCCTCGATTTCACTCTTATAGGTGTCGTGTAGTTTAGTAAATGTCGTGTCCCTCTTTTTAGGAAAACTGTCCATTTTACTGAAGATTGAGATGGACTGTCGTAAACATTTTTCTCTTCTCTACGGCTCTCTGTAAAAATAAATGTGAAAGTGTACAATAGAATTACAATTAAAAATGTATACATAAGGAAGCTCACTAATTATAGTGATAGATTAATAATATGCATTTCTGGGTGTTAATTGTAATGTTTTCGATAAGTGTTATTTTGTTTCATCGAAATGTGTTTATGAATTTGTTAGTAAATGTTTTAGCAGCGAATCATTTTCTAATGCTAATAAGACGGTTATTACTTTGGAGCCTGATAAAAGGAAAGCCGGGGAGATTGGGACATTTTTTGGGTTTTTAATGTCTAACCGTCGCATAAATATAATGATAAAACAACAGCTTTCGTATAAACAAACTCTTTTTTTGGATGAAAATATACATAGTTTTTTACATTTCGTATTATTTCATTTATTATCTTGTTGGTACATATTTCAACTCTGATTTCTTACTGCCGCAAAAATTACATATCTTTGAACTTAGGGCATACTTTTTTTTTAGCCAATTTGCTCGGTACGTTTATTCAGATTATACTTTTCCTCTTGATGGTTATTTTCAATGTCTTTGATTATTGTTTTTTAAAGTGAAAATATTTATTCCTCTTCATTTTGTGGATTTTAATCTCTCCCGGATTAACCTTATGACGCTCCTGGAAAATGGTACGAACTGCTCTACACGAAATTAGTGATAAAATATTCAATTGTTATGTAAATGTACTGTTGATTTTTAATATATGCGTTTGTTGTCCTGTTCTATAGTTTACTGAATTAATTACTGTATGGTGCTTTTAAAAAATATCAAGAAAAATTATGCAAATTGTTATTTTCCCCTATTGTGTCAAATATGTTTAATTCTTGGAATGTTTCGAAATTAAACTATGTATTTATTTGTGTATTTAATTACATTTTATTAGTGCCAAACATAGGGTTTATAATTAAGTTGATTTATGTAGGAATAAAAGATAAAGTTGAGGAAATTGTTGTAAAATACGATAAAAACGAACTAGGATGTTTGTAACTTAATGTAACCTGTGTAATATAAAACGACAAGCGTTGGGCCTCCCCTGCAAGTTCATTAGCCAATTTTAAACTTATTTATAATAAAAAAATATGAGAGGTTGTGAATAACGATGTGTAACCTGCAGTAGCGGCCCAACGCTTTTATTAAAATATGCAATTAAACGTAGAACAATCTACATTTTAAAACGAAACTGATAAAACGCCTGCTCGGGACCGGGTTACTATAAAACGTACAAAATTAACTGAAAATAATAAATGCGACAAAATTTCAACTTTCGCAGTCTGAATCTATTCTTGTTACTGGCTTCTTTCTTGCTCTTTTTCACAAACTTTGAAAATACGAATAAAGTCCAATGTGTTTTTTGTAATGAACCAAATTTTTATCAACAGTAAAAATTTGGATCATAACAATTAGTATTTAAACAATTAAAATGAAACATTCGGGCTTACTTCACGTAATTTACATACATTTCTATAAATTTACCTGAATTCTCACTTACACTTTACCCAAAAAAACACTTTACACAAAAATCAACATCGTCTAACACTATTTTCATAAATACCGTTTGCACTACTAGACGTTTTTAAAAAAAGCTTAATACTTAGTACTCTACATAAGACCTTGAAATTAGTACTTAAACAAGCACAATGGAATATTTTCTAATATAATAGAACACCGTGTCACTCAAAATGTTGATTGCATTTGTAGAGTAGACGGTCTTAACGCTAATTTATTCTTCTAACTGTCAGCATACGAGCAACTTAATGCTTTAAATATAAAACAGGTATTTTGGATTTTCATGTACATTTCTACTTCTGACGCTGTATGTCTAAGAATATTATAATATCTACTTCAATACACGCTCTTCTCTGTGCATACTTTATTTTTGTGAAAGCTATCATAGTAAGTATATAATTATTCAGACCACCATCGCGTATTTTAACAAAATGCTTTTGTAGAATATTTCAAAAATCTTTTTCACACCTTGACTTCTTCATTTCCATTATGAAACAGGAATCTGGTAAGAGATAATAAAAAAGAACCATCACAAGAACACAGAATTACAATAAATTTGTCTTGAGATTTTAAGTAAAATAGACAAAAAAATCGCACATCAGATTCCTGTAACTCTACTATACACTATGAGCACACTCTCACTAAATATAATATCGATTCATAACACAAAAACAATGACATTGTGAAGTGCCTAGCTGTAACATGACAGTTGACATCAGTGAAAGATACATCGTAGGTACCCGATATTATCAATACTCACCATGATTGTGTTCCTGGGCTTAACCATAAATGAAATTAGTTAAATCACGACTGCAGTAAACTAACCCGTTGACAAATTGCATTCGCTTCAGCTTACACATTTGATAAACGAAAAGGCTATCAGCGTCGCCATTGTATGGCCAACTGCAGGGAATGGCCTCAGGCTTACGACCTTACCCTTGCGTGTAGAAGCAAATACCTTCACTATTACCAGAGATTGGCAAATTCTTCGAACACTATCCTCACAACTATTTTATAAACGAAGCAAAAGCAAATTGTCTCGGGCCAGTTTTAAGAACCCAGTTTAATGTAAGTTTTTAATCTAAAGCCCCTATGGAGGTTTTTATAATAGAAAAACTAATAATAAAAATAAAATACAAAGGTAAATTTGTAAATTATAATACGCGAACGGGTAAAATGTTTATTAGTTAAATTGACTATCGTAAGTAGTATTCGATTTGTATAAAACTAAAATAATTAAAGCAATCTGATTTATACTAAGATGTTGTTTTATTTTACCACTTTGAATAACTCCTATTTTTTTTAAATAAATGCGTTAAAAAAAGCAAAGACAAGAATAATATACAGCCACTTTATATGATACCTGGGAATACGAATAGAGCCGAAGGTATTTATTCTCATCGAAAACCGTTCGAATTTAAATTTCAATAAGGATTCGAATTTCAAATGTCGAATATCCGTTTTACATGATTTACCCATGCTGCCAGCTTGCAGTAACGATTTTCTTAGAAATCTAAGTGAGAGATCTGAGAATCTCGGAAAATTTATAGTAACGTTTGTATTTTAAATAAAAATCACAAGGAATCTCTCGAATCTATTCTGTGGATAAAACTGTGGACTGCGTTATAAAAGCCGGACGTAAAGTTGGCACTGCCACAATTTCGTAATTTTACAAAAATATGAATAAACCTGACTGAGGTGACAATACTCAGGTCATGGAAATGGTTGCAAGGATTTTAAAATAACTGCGAAAAAAAATGGAATAGGTAATATTTTCTAAACAACTAGGCTACAGACAGACACACACACAATCTCAACACATTTAAAAAACTTACAGCAGCCTTTATTTCGATCGGCGGTTAAAAAAGAAATAAATCGATGCACCCACCTCAATGCTGGAAGTTTCTCCCTCGGCGCTCAAATTAGCGAAATTTCCCGGAATTTTCGCAAATCCAACGTGAAAACCCAGTATTGAGTTTGCTAACTTTTTTATTGGTTGTGACAATGCGATTGAGGATTCAATTTTCGGGCTATAGGTGTTGGATTGTACTATAATCATTTTATGGGCGAAATGTTTAAATAAATCGTAGCACAATTTTACACTTTTTTATAAATTAATAAATATTGTGGACAATCCACACAACGTTATTTAGCCCCAAATTAAGCAGACCTTATTCAATGTTCAAAACTTATTTGGCATGTCCATAACATTTTGCTGTTTATAGTTTTCCATACGTGACTATACGACGGTCTGGATAGCGGGTGTGGGTAACGGGTAATGAGTAGCCCTGCGGTGTTTTCTTTTTATACAACTTTATGATGGAACAAGCATATAGCCCAACTGATGGTTAAGTGGTAACCATCGCCTATAACAAAGCCTTGTCTCGTAAATCACGTGGTGTAACTCGAAACATCAATGCGAAGTTTCTATAGTCGTTTTTCCTGGCACGGAAGGCGATAGAAATCTGTTTTGCCGCCATCCAAACAATGGCGGCCGTATCAACCTGTCAATTTGGTGCTCTGAAAAATATTTTTATAAATATTTTTTATTCTATTTGTTGAACCTAATTCCTGAGTATTTGCAGTTAATAATGAATAACCCTGTATATCTGACACGTACCGGTATTGGTAGACAGGTGCAGTTTGAAGTTATCGAAAAAGCTACCTACAAAATCCCGCCAGTTCCACATATCTACTAATCTATCCCAACTGGTAGGGAAAAACAGATTTTCTTCATCTATTACTAGTCCTTAGTTATCGACTACTGACGTTGAATCAAGTTAGATAAATACATGGTGTCTACTGCACCAAATTGTAATATTTGTGTTGTTAACGCAGATGTTTGTTCTCTGTCTGGGTGTTATATTGTATTCTAAGTATATATTAACAAAAATAAAATTATGTATTATATCAGCTATCTGGTTCCCATAGTACAATCTCTGCTTCATTTGGGGCTAGATAGTGTTGTGTGAATTGTCCAAAATATTTATTTTTATAAATAAGAGTCAGTTTGCACCTATAGTAGACCTCCAGGGAATGGATACTTTTCATTTGCACATACTTGATGAAGCAGGTACCTACCTACTTAATTGACTTCAAAATTAAATAGACAGCTACTTTTATGTCATGAGTAGTAAACGCTGACCCTGATACAAAACAGTCCTCGGTACCGTGTACCTAACTAAGCGTTGTATCTAAACAAATGTGTTTTCTTGTACTTTCTTCTTTGGAAGACGTGTTGCTTCGTGAAATAAAAAGGGAATTCAAAAACAAGCGGCTGAATCAAGAATTTTCTCTTATCTAATGTTTTTGATGAATGAAAACAATATCTGCTGGACAATTTCATTTTGTCAATTGCCTTATCAACTTATGGTACATAAAAGGGATTATGCATCAACTTTTTCACTTAGGTGCCCACTTCTTTTCAGTTAAATGAGTTCCGTGAAAGTTTTGAAAAAGCCAGGGTCGGATCCGGGCTAAAGTTCAAGCTGACAATCTCAAGAGTTCGTCGAGCAGATGGGGCAACAAATCAAAACTTTGACAGTTAAAATGTGGGTGTTCTAACCACGATGCCATTATTTTATCTCTTCTAAACTGTTGTTTTCAGAACACGCCGGATTAATTGTAATTAACCGGCGTGCGTTGTTGGGGTTGTGTTGGGGAATAAAGGTTCTCGAAAGGCAACCACGAGACGGAAAACGAACCAGAACCATGAGACAGAGCCAGACAGAGCTCATGGTAGGCCTATTGGAAGGTTATAGTTTCAGATTAGTCCCATAGAAATGCTATCAAAATTGGTTCAACAGTTTGGCCAATAAGTCAGTTTCTCAAGTTCAAACTAGTGAAGTTTAAAAACATCAAGAAGTATATGAAGTTTGTTCTTGATGTTTTGATAGTTATATTATACAGTTTTATGTTGTTTTTGGTGGTGGTTCAGCTAATTCCGTCAACAAACCTATGTACACAAAACTAAAAGTGTAATCTTTCTTATGCAGCCGACTGTACGGTATGAAAATATTCTTCACCTTAGAGTCGGTTTTCGCTTGCACCAGTGCCTTGATCATGAACACATTTTGACATAATTTGTGAAGTTAACTTGATCGGTGTATTCTGTCTATTCAGTTTCAAAAGGTATGTGATCGTGATACGTTGAACAAATCAAGTTGAAAATCGACGAACATTTTCATACCGCCACTATACATGGTAACTGGAACGTGACGTAGGTATCAGTCGTCATAGGAAGATAATTGAAAGAATTCGTTGATTTTTTTACATTTATACTTCAAACATAGGGACTCTGTTTGAAGGTTAAATTGCGGGCGTTCTAATTGAAATTGAACAGGAATCTTCTGTTTGTTCGTGTCTTACTGGAATTGGATATCGCTGTTTTTGGTTTGCCAGCTTTTTTAATTGTAGTTACCATTCTACAATTAAAAGAGCCACAAGCTTTTAATCAATTTCATATTTAAGTTGTAGGTGCATATATAATTATGTAAATAAGTAAACATGTACGTATTTTATTTATGTGTTTTTTTTGTAAGTATTTATAATTATTTTTAATATGTTGTATGTAGTTTATAGCGAGTAGGTATGTTAAGTAGGTTTATCAAAACTGCTTTCTACTACATTTTATGCACGCCAACCTCTTTGTTTTTTCACCTGTCAAGGTGAAAAACACATTTTTTTGACAAAAAACACATTGGTACACGGCTCGATTTGAAACCACGACCTTATGATCGGAAGGCGGGGCCGCTACCACTAGACCACCAGTGCTCTCTTTATCGATAATTATGTCACTTGAATAATATTGATTTGAATTGCTCACTTAAAAACTCTAAAAAGTAGGATACGGTTTTTAGCTTAAAAATAAACAGTACATATAATGGGCAGCCTTATCGCTAACAACGATCTCTACTAGACAACTTTGGGATGGACATCTTATTTCTTTTTTGGGTTTATATCTTATAGAAGTCTAAAAAGTAGAGACTGAAATAATTTTAGTAACGGGTAGCGTACTTCGAGATGGTAAAACCACTAAATGAAACATGCAAAAATAGCGACAGTTACAAAAGCAGGCCATTAAATTTAACATTTCTGCTAGTAGAGCTCGACCTCGCATTTTAAACACTTTTAAATAAAAAGCTTACGACCATGTTTACTCTCGCCCGCTGAGAGTCGCCCTGATTTCTTAATAAGACTAATTCTTATTTAATTTGACGCATTGGGCAGTACCTCTACCGGGAACCAATCGTACGCCAGCTAACGTGGACACGTCACCGTCTCGCAATCACTATTCATGCTTCTTGAAGAATCCACTAGGGGCGCTTTAGGTTTCTCCATACAAAAAATGTATTCAAGTATTATATCAGCTATCCGGTTCCCATATTACAAGCTCTGCTTAGTTTGGGGCTGGGTAGTGTTGTGTGAATTGTCCACAATATTTATTATTATTTATATTTAATATAACACCCAGACAGAGAACAAGCATCTGTGTTCACCACACAATATTGTTCTTATAACTTTTTAACTATCATGGTTTTTAACACTATTTTTATGAAACAACGGGATATTTACCATGATTAAATTTTGTTGAGTTTACTTCCGATATTTCGGCACAGTTGCATACACCATGATCACGGTTGAACTCAGTTCAACCCTCAGTTCAAATAATATTTGTTCTTGGTGTGTATCGAACCCACGACCTACGGCGTAAAAGGCAGAACTACTACCAACTGAAATGAGAGGCAAACTATCAGGCACTTTGCGTTATAAATTATACAAAGTAAACCACTCCTGTAGACCTACCACAAGCTCTGTCTGGCTCTGTCTCTGGTTTTGAGTCTGTGTGAGTGTTGACTTAATAAATCCTACGTCGAAACGTCACACATACAGTATAATTCACTGGTGAGCACTCAGGAAGACTCATTTCATTTCATTTCATTCGTTTATTTGCTTAAAAACATGGTATGGGAAAGTACATAGATGTCAAAAGTGTATATAGTGTATCACATATTTTTACCATTTCGGTGTGCAAAAATTAAATTTTATAGAAGTTACATAGGTACATTATAATAATAGTAAAATTGTCAAAAATATAATTGTAGGCATGTCAAATCAAAATTAATTAAGTACTTAATGAAATACAAAAATAATAATAATAATGAAGTCAACTGAATGGTCATGTGAATGGTTAACTGGAAGAAAATGCTAATTAGCATTAAGTTCGCCTATGTACTTAATTTTGTGCAATTAAGTATTTTCTAATCTAATCTAAGTCAGCATGTCAAATTGTTTCAAATATTACACTAATATTACAAAACCAGAGCCAGATACAGAGCCAGACAGAGCTTGTGGTAAGCTTAGTTCTCAACGTAGGTAGTAGGCAGTAGTACTCTATCTCTTATGTTAATGAGGCTTAACCTGCTGCCGAGGAAATTGCCCCACCATTAATACATCTTGAGCTAAAGTTCACAATAACATTAACTAGACGTTAACCACTGATTAGTTTATTTATGTTGCAAGTATAGTTATATTGTATTCCAAGTTTGTATTTACAAAAAAAAGTATACAGGTAGTCAGCTATCTATTTCTCATAGTACAAGCTCTGCTTAGTTTGGGGCCAGATAGTATTGTGTGGATTGTCTAAAACATTTATTATTGTGAATTATTTTAGAAATTTGTTCAAAAACTTAGAGTTAAATGTATTACGTAAATGATAGGTATATACAACCTATTAAAACAATGTCTTGGGGACGCTTCCGGCCGATTTGGAACAGTTGAGGTATCTCTAGATCGTTTGTTACGGTCTGCAGATAGCTCAACTTTCTTTTTACTTGTTTCTTATATATTTTGTACATTTCGAAAGTTTATTTGTGTAAAGGAGATCGGTTTAGAGAATGTGTAAAGGAGATTTAAATGCATAGGTAATAAATTATGCCCAAATTAGTTCAACATTAGTAGTTAAATATTTTAAATTAGTCTATTTAAATATAAATGCTTTATAACGTATTGGTATTATCGCAGCTATCATCAGACCTGTTGGTTAATTGAACCAGCGGTTTATGAATTGGTGAACTCTGGATTTAGTGTAATAAACACCTTCTAGAACCATGTCGGAATAACACTGTTTCCCTTTCCAGCCCTCTGAGAGGGAATTAGGAAATTATTTTACTTGGAAAAGGAGTTACAATGTTTTGAATGTACACAAAGAAACTTACAATTAAAAATATATTTACAAAATACACAAGAAACAGTTGAGCTATCTGCAGACCGTTACAAACGATCTAGGGATAGCTCAACTGATCCAAATCAGTACCACACGGAAGCGTCCCCAAGACGCTGGAGGCATTGCCACGCTGAATAGCTATGCTAATGCGCTGCGCAGAAGATACTACCAGCCCGCGAGTCAAGCGTCGCTTCAATCAGTCGCCTAGAAAATAAATTGACTATAAATGCAAAAAATATTTACGCAAATCCCACATTTTATAGTTTGGTCTCCAGCTAAAAGTAAATTCATAAGATGCGAGCAGTAGGCCTACCACAAGCTCTGTCTGGCTCTGTCTCTGGCTCTGATTTTGGGTGTGAGTGCTCACCGTGTATTATACTATAATTTGTGTGACGTTTTGGCCTAGGATTTATTTAGTCAACACTCACACAGACTCAAAACCAAAGACAGAGCTTGTGGTAGTCCTACAGTACCTACTTATAATATAATTTCCGAGTTTCTACCAGTAACTGTGGGAATAAGATAGAAGAGAGTGTAATGAGAAAATGTAATTAGCTTATAATGGCACGCGCGCTGTGATTCCAAATTAAATTGGTGCTGCTTAGATCGATAAGTTCTAATCTCGCGCCAATATTAAAAGCATACTATGCTTTTCTACTGTATCATGTTTTTTGTTTTGATGTGACAAAGTCTTCTAATTCGATGGAGCCAGCTGCACGCACGAATAAACATGACTCATGTGGCGTTACCTCGCTCTAAGGCGTTCCATTTAAGGCTTGAAGTGCAAGCGAGAGCGCGGAACGAGCGACAAAGAGGCACAATCGGCCTCCGCGTTCGGCAGCGTTCGACATCTGTCTCTCTCCTACTTGAGTGAGCGATGCGTCCGCGTGGACAGCTGTATGACGTTGTCACGTTCAACTATCGTCAGTAAACCGACTTTACAGGCAACCGATTTTGTATTCGGACTTCTAGACGCACGGATAAGTGCCACTCCTTCATGTTAGACCACATTCTCGTACAAAGCGCTTGGATTTCCCTTGTTGTACGAACTGCCAAATAGTGAAACTCTCTAGCAGTGTCAGTATTTCCGAAACGTTTCAATTTAGGATTCTTTAAGACAAGTTAGTGAAAATGTGGATGCTAAGCATGCTCCATCATAAGCTGCGTCCTCATTTTCCATCAGATGTGATGGCAGCGTAATACTTAGCTATATAAATTAATCAAAAAAATAAAAACTATATGGGTGTATTCTGTCTATTCAGTTTCAAAAGGTAGTATGTGATCGTGATACGTTGAACCAATCAAGTTGAAAATCGACGAACATTTTTATACCGCCACTATACATTACAGTTTGATATTATAGGTAACTGGCAGCGAGTCCACGCGTTGCTCGGGTAAAAACTATGTATGTATATTAGATTGTTCTAGAGAATTGTAGAACATTTTGGCGAAACAAAAACATAGAGAAAAGTTAGTATAATCTAAAGATTCTAAAGTATAATCTAAAGTATAAGGGAGGCCTATGTCCAGCAGTGAAGTAATTTTTGTGTCCTACTTTTATCTACTTTTTCGCTGTTCCTGTGTTTTACTTCTAAAAATTACTTCTTCTTTTCTATTTTCTTCTTTTTCATTTCCACTTGCTCGTAAAAGGTATAAATAAGCACCTCGATTTATTTGTTGGCGTGGGCTACTTTACTGCTCACTAATCCGTAAACATTGCTTGCAAATTATTTCAATATAGGCAAATGGCCGACGGCAAACAACTTCAAAGAAATTGGCCTCGAGCATAGAGTTCAATTATGTTTATGTTTAATAGTTTAGAGTGGTATTAGGAAGATTAGACAGTAATTTGCAGTGAGGCTATTAGCAGCATGAAAGCTGTATAATAGACATAATTTGTTTACTAGCTTTTGTTTGTGACTTTTTCGGACAGTTTGTTTTTCGTGAGCTTATGCTGCCTTCCTACGGTGCGTGGTTCTGCAGATCATCACGCACAGCCGACGACGACGCACGGCAACGCACACAGAAAGGGCTCCTGTGCTACCGCGCACCTCGGCGCACGAGACCGTTCCCATGGTGTGTCGTGCGAGCTGATCCGCCTCCGTGCGCGATATCACACACCGGTGGGAAGGGGCTATAATAGCCCCTTATAAGTATAAACAAATTTTTGATAACAAGCATAATGGCTCACCTGATTTAATGTGGTAACCATTTTGTTTACTATAGCTTTTGTTCGCGGCTTTTTCAGGGTCATTTTTCTTAGTTTATACAAATTTTTGATGCAACAGGGTCACTTGATTGTATAGTAACCTTCACCTATAACAAAGCTTTGCTTTAAAGGTCACGCGCGTTGAAAATGTGACCAGTAGGCCTATCACAAGCTCTGCCTGGCTCTGGTTTTGAGTCTGTGCGAGTGTTGACTAAATAAATCCTACGTCGAAACGCCACAGACACAGTATAATCCACTGGTGAGCACTCATACAGACTTAAAACCAGAGCCAGAGACAGAGCCAGACAGAGCTTGTGGTAGGCCTACTGTATTTGACATAGACAAGAAAGTAATCGGAAGTCAGATAATCAGATAATCCAGAGTGGAATTGCCTCCCTCGCGAAACATTGTTCGCCTTAATTTCATAACCAGTTGAAAACGCAATCATTATTTAAGTGTGCTCGTGTGGAGATACAATAAAACTGAAATGTGGCCAACTTACTTTAAACTCGGCAAAGGATTTTGAACTCTATTTCCAGAGTATAAGATCCAGGTTTGTGTTTGTGCGTTGGAGAAAGAGGTATTATTAAGTTGGTCGGTATGTCTAATATAAAAATATATATTCCTTTGTCTACCTTGCCTTCTGTATTAGTACTCCGCGAATATGTAAATGCCGGCTTCATATTCACGAGAATTTCAGCTAAGACGTTCTCAAGAGTTCAACCTCAACCCTATACGTAGACATGCCATTTTACTTAAAATTATCCTTGCGATTCTATTTATTATAAATAAACATAAACTGGACAAATCACATAACACTATCCAGCCCCAAATTAAGCAGAGCTTGTACCAGGGAACCAGATAACTGATACTTAGATATTTTTTGGACTGGCCTCTAGCTCAGTTGGTAGTAGCTCTGCCTTCTGCGCCGTAGGTCGTGGGTTCGATCCCCACCGAGAACAAATATTTGTGTGGTAAACATAAATGTTTGTTCTCTGTCTGGGTGTTGTATTGTATTCTAAGTATGTATTTACAAAAAAAAAATGTATTCAAGTATTATATCAGCTATCTAGTTCCCATAATTACAAGCTCTGCTTAGTTTGGGGCTAGATAGTGTTGTGTGAATTGTCCAAAAATATTTATATATTTATTTATTTTTTGTAAATATGTACTATTTATAATACAATATAACACCCAGACAGAGAACAGACATTTGTGTTCACTACACAAATATTTGTTCTCAATGAAGATCGAACCCACAACCTAAGGTGCAGAAGTCAGAGTTACTACCAAATGAGCTGAGAGGCTAATAAAGATTGTCTTGATTTTTATCGTTATTATTTTATAAGAAGCAGTTAAATGTGGAGCGTGCCATGCTCGGCATCAAACTTATCGAAATCTGAAGACGAACAAGGTCCAAAACGTTGGATATCGGATTACGGAGCTCAAATAGAGTTGGACTGGATACATTGCTAGGTATCCAGACCAACACTATTTGGACTGGATGGTGGTGATGAAAGGTGGAGTAGGACAACAAACGAATGGTGACCAAGAACCGGCTACAGCAACGTAGGGTGCCCTGCAGCAAGATGGAATGACGACATGGTCAAAGTCGCGGCGCAAAAATGGGTTACCTAACCCAGGATCGAGGTAGATGGTAGGTATAAACTAAGGGAGGCCTACCCAGCAGTGGGTGAAGTCAGGTTGTGGTCAGGTGTGTCATGATGATGATGATTATGAGTTAAGTAGAGATTAATAATTAATAAAATTTTATAGCATTTTACTAATGTTGTATCGAAACTAGCTGATACCCGCGACTTCGTCCGCGTGGATATTTGAGTTCGTTTTTAGGGTTCCGTAGCCAAATGGCAAAAACGGAACCCTTATAGATTCGTCATGTCTGTCTGTCTGTCTGTCTGTCTGTCCGGCCGTGTCACAGCCATTTTCTCCGAAACCATAAAAGCTAGACTGATGAAAGTTGGTGAGTAGATGTATTCTGTGAACCGCATTAAGGTTTTTACACAAAAATAGAAAAAAATCTATAAATTTTGGGGGTCCCCATACTTGAAACTGAAACTCAAAAAATTTTTTTTCATCGAACCCATACGTATGGGGTATCTATGAATAGGTCTTCAAAAATGATGTTGAGGTTTCTAATATAGTTTTTTTCTAAACTGAATAGTTTGCGCGAGAGACACTTCCAAAGTGGAAAAAAGTTGGTCCCCCCCCCTCTAACTTCTAAAGTAAGAGAATGATAATACTAAAAAAAATATATGTTGTACATTACTATGTAAACTTTAAACGATATTTGGTTTGAACGAGATCTAGTCAGTAGTTTTTTTTTATACGTCATAAACGGAAACTCAAAAAATTTTTTTTCATCGAACCCATACGTGTGGGGTGGGTATCTATGAATAGGTCTTCAAAAATGATGTTGAGGTTTCTAATAT
The DNA here is from genome assembly GCA_947578465.1 of Thera obeliscata. Lineage (NCBI taxonomy): Eukaryota > Metazoa > Arthropoda > Insecta > Lepidoptera > Geometridae > Thera > Thera obeliscata. The sequence goes on from OX387916.1 coordinate 1,774,088, forward strand.
AGTTTTCTTCTAAACTGAATAGTTTGCGCGAGAGACACTTCCAAAGTGGAAAAAAGTTGGTCCCTCCCCTCTAACTTCTAAAGTAAGAGAATGATAATACAAAAAAAAATATATGTTGTACATTACTATGTAAACTTTCAACGATATTTGGTTTGAACGAGATCTAGTCAGTAGTTTTTTTTTTATACGTCATAAACCGTAAACCGCAATTTACCTTTCAACGAACTACAGGAACCTTATTATGTTACATCAAGTAACATATATAAAGGTTCTTGTAGTTCGTCGTGCTACGGAACCCTTCATGGGCGAGTCCGACTCGCACTTGGCTGCTTTTTTTAGTTTGATATGACCAACTGCTAGTTACCATTGTTTTGAGCTTGTTCTTTAGAGTGTATTTGAATTTGAAGGCGAGTGCTGTTGGAGCCGATTTTTTTCAGCAGTGTTTAGTTTAAGTATGATTGATGTTTCCCGCGATTTTGTATTTGTGGTTATCATCGGTTTTTTTGTAAACATTTGTGTGTATTAAAACCTGGTGACAAATGCTGCGGTAGCTGAAAATTTTTTAATGTTTTTTTTTGCGTATTTTGTAAACCTCTTTTTCGTGATTTTGTTGAAGTGGCTAATTTGGACTATTGTATTCGTCGTTGGTGTATAATCGAATCTGTTTTTTTTATTTGACATGACCAACTGCTAGTTACCATAGATTTGAGCTTGTACTTTAGAGTGTATTTGACTTTTAATGTGAGTGCTGTTGGAGCCGATTTTTTTCAGCAGTGTTTAGTTTAAGTATAATAGATGTTTCCCGCGATTTTGTCTTAGTGGTTATCATCGGTTTTTTTGTAAGCATTTGTGTGTATTAAAACCTGGTGACAAATGCTGCGGTAACTGAAAATTTTTTGATGTTTTTTTTTCGTATTTTGTAAAGCTATTTTTTGTGATTTTATGTTATATTAGTGGCTAATTTGGGGTTTCGTATGCGTGTTGGTGTATAATTGAATCAGATTTTTTTAATTTGACATGGGCAACTGCTAGTTACCATAGATGATACCCTAGTGCACCTCTGCTTTATTAGAGGAACACATCTTCTAAGTTTCATGCTTCTAGGGCTAACGGTTTAGGCTGTGCGTTGATTTTTCTTTAAACCATTTTTCCCCTTTTTCTCCTCTTCGGAAAATAATTTTCCATTTTCCTTTCTTAGCGGATGCCTACGTCATAACATCTACCTGCATGCCAAATTTTAGCCCGATCCGTCCAGTGGTTTGGGCTGTGCGTTGATAGATCACTATGTCAGTCAGTCAGTCAGTCAGTCAGTCACCTTTGAGTTATATATATATAGATTAGTGGCTAATTTAGGGTTTCGTCTGCGTGTTGGTGTATAATCGAATCAGATTTTTTTAATTTGACATGACCAGCTTGTTACCATAGTTTTGAGCATGTACTTTAGCCGTTTTTTGAAGCGGTGCGGTGTTTAGTTTCGGTACGATAGGTGTTTTCCGCGATTTTGTCTTAGTGGTTACGGTGGGGTTAATGTAAACTTTTGTGTGTATTCAAATTTGGTGACAGATGCTGCGGTAGCAGATTTTTTTTTACTGTTTTTTTGCGTATTTTGTAAAGCAATTTTTTGTGAATTTTCATGAAACTTTTTTCCTTTTTTTTCTTCTGTTAGGAAAATAATTTTCCGATTTTCTTTCTTAATGCACCTTTGCTCTATAAGAGCAACACATCTTCCAAGTTTCATGCTTCTAGGACTAATGGTTTAGGCTGTGCGTTGATTTTTCTTTAAACCATTTTTCCCCTTTTTCTCCTCTTCGGGAAATAATTTTCCAATTTCCTTTCTTAGTACACCTCTACGTTATAAGAGGAACATATCCTCCAAGTTTCATGCTTCTAGGACTAACGGTTTAGGCTGTGCGTTGATTGTCAGTCAGTCAGTCAGTCAGTCAGTCAGTAACGAAAGAGTTTTATATATTTAGATAAAGTGGTCTTTTAACTCATCGATTTTTTGGCAAGTAACAAACTTTAGCATTTAAAATATTCGACTATTCTGATTTTTTGGATTCATATATTTTATTCTTATCGTGTCACTTGTTCTTTTGAGCCAAGTTACACTTGAATCTTAACTAAGTAAATAAAGAAAGCATGCCAAAGAATAGGGTTGTAGATTAACTCCACTTTTGTACTTAACCTGAAATTCATTTATTCAGTGGGATTTAGATCTTTTTGACACGTAAAGTTCTTTATTTTGTAAGTAACATATTCAAATATTGCTTTATAGGTTTAGGAAAATAAATTTTACTGATACGCGAGGCTTAGCATCTGTAAGCCTCAAGTTGACAGACGCAGGGCAGTGCATCGTAGCGCATGTTCCTGACCTACGAGGCAATGCTTTGATAAAGGCGATGGTTACCACTTAACAGCAGGTGGCCCACCTGATGTTAAGTGGTAACTATCACCTATAACAAAGCATTGCCTCGTAGGTCACGCACGTCTGAATTGTGCCCTACGATGCACTGCCCTACGTCCATTAGCTTGAGACATGCAGATATTCAGCCTTACGTACCAGTAATTTTACCGGCACTCAAACCGAAATTCAGCAATGCTGCTTCACGGCAGAAATAGGCATGGTGGTAGTACTTCCCCGGACGAGCCCATCACAAAGGCCTCTACTACTACTTACAAAAAGGACACAAACTCTCATGTGAATAGTTGTTTAACTGAAAGCAACGAACATAAAATAATACTCCGTACTAAAAGTAAACAATTATACTGAGCAGCTTACTAGATATAAATAAATAATAAATAAATAAATATTTTTGGACAATTCACACAACACTATCTAACCCCAAATTAAGCAGAGCTTGTGTTATGGGAACCAGGTAGCTGATATAATACTTACATAATTTTTGTTTTGTAAATATATACTTAGAATACAATATAACACCCAGACAGAGAACCAACATCTGTGTTCACCACACAAATATTTGTCCTCGATGGGGATCGAACCCACGGCCTACGGCGCAGAAGGCAGAGGTACTACCAACCGAGCTGAGAGGCCAGTCGTTAGCCAGAGGAGTCGTTCGATTACATAACTATCTTCCACAATGTCTTTTTAGCTAATGTCGTAGCTTTTGAGAAATAACGTAGAGCTATCGTAGCTAATTGCTACGGGCGTAGCTAGTGCTACGTGATTTACAGATTTTTATTGGTCAGGTTTGTACGTTAGCTAGCATTTTTGAGAGCTTATTCTGTGTTTTCAACTTTTTTTGTTGATTGACTTACCGTTAGCGCAGTGGTTTGCCCCGATTTTGTATGGGGAAACGATGAGCGCCCCTGGCGAGGTTGCGAGAACTAATGTTTTTACGTAGCGTTCTTAAGTTGATCGAGAGAGTTATCGAAATCCCGATAAGTCATATTGCGTAAAGCTAATGCTTAAATGATGTTAAGAGTCAGAATAAGCCTTCTGTAAACTGTTGAGTAGCAGTTTGGTCATGAGTATATTTAAAGGTAAAAGAACAAACATAAAGGGTAACCAAGATTAATCGGCACAGGTTTTTGGCACATTACTCGCTTGTATCGTGTTGGTGGTAAAAGCGTTTTAGTATAAAACGCGAAAAGCACCCTTGACGACGCTTAGAGAACTTTGTGTTTACATATAAAAAAGTAATGTACCTAAAAACTTGGTCTTGGCCATTGGGACTCAATGGTGGATCTTGTGAGCCTTTGTCTTAAAGGTCATCATTATCATCATTCACAACCCGACTTCACCCACTGCTGGGTATAGGCCTGTCTTAGTTTGTGCCATCTACTTCGATCCTGTGCCAGTCTAACCCATTTCCACCCCGCGTTTTTGAATATGTCGTTCATTGAAGTCAAAGTTACCAATAATTTATTTTATTTTGAACACAAGGATCACTTTGAAACGTCGCGGCGTCGTAAAGGTTTAAAATTTCTGGTTTTATTGCTTAGGGTACGTAGCTTAAACGTTTTATAGCAGAGTCGATAAATCAAAATAACGCGTCAATAACGACATGTATAGCCCGTTTTGCTCTCCTGCAACTCAAACATATTTGTATTTCCTCTATGAGATCGTTCAATTAAGGCTTGTAGACCACTCCTTAAACAATTGAATAAATATCGCAGCTCTATATTAATTAATTAATTTAATTTAATATTTATTTAATAAACAGAAAGTTACAATTAACAGTGAACAGTGGTTTAAAGCCTAAGTAAGGTTTGTCTTATATCTGAATACATCCTCTCCGAACTTTCAGGATATTTTTTAAGGATAACTACACTAACAAACACATTATGTAAATAAAGAATTTTCTATTCTATTCTATTCTATTCTATTCTATTCTATTCTATTCTATTCTATTCTATTCTATGTTATTATTGTACTTACCATCTCGGTGTGATCAGAGAAAAAGGACTCTGCGTGTCGACAGAATCGTTATTTTTTTTCGTTAGGATCGTGATATTATGAGAGTAGCCCACATAGTTTTTACACACTCACTGCAGCTATTATCACTTTACTTCTTTAAGTGGATGCCGAACTGTAGTTTGATATAGCATATAGCAACCAGTTTTATATATGATATGGAAAGTTTATATCAATTGTTTTATACTGTCCAGTATAATAAAACGCTTATGGTTTCTAAGAGTTATTTTAAACAAAATGAAATAAACAAGGCAATGGAGCGCAGCTGGGATGCTGCATTCGGCAGCGTTCGACATCTGTCTCTCTCCTACTTGAGTGAGCGATGCGTCCACGTGGACAGCTGTATGACGTTGTCACGTTCAACTATCGTCAATAAACCGACTTTACAGACAACAGATTTTTTTATTTAGTCTTATTAAGTCCTACCGGAAATAAATAGAGCACGTAGGTAGCGTGCTTTAGTAGAGTTGGAGCAAGCTGGTTGCAGTTGCGTTGCTTATCAATGATGGATAGGAGAAGCACACGCGATGCCCCGCAGTCATCCATCACCACCTATCCGCATTGCTAGATAACATTTGCATTAAACAACCGCATATTTTAATCAAAATGGGGAATAAAGGTTCACAAATAGCGACCACGCGCCAAAAGACGAAACGTTCCTGCGTTTCCTCCATCGGGTGCCAACCCGCCCGATGGGCTGATGACATTATTAAGATCACGGGTAGTCGGTGGATGGAAAGGGCTCAGAATCGTTTTTCCTAGAAATGGATAGGGGAAGCTATGTCCAGCAGTGGACTTATTCAGGCTGGATGATGATATTTTAATCAATTTTAAAGTTCGTCTGGACGTTCGTAAATGATATAATAGCGACAGAGGCAACGGTTGAGTTCTCAAGCACCACATGCGCTTTTATGGCAAATGCTGAGTGGAAGCCTTTTTTCGTCACTCATTGCTTGTTGTTATAATTATGTTTTGTGACATAAAATAAATATTTTCTATTTCTATTTCTTCAAATTTATTTTTCTTGTCGGAAATTGAACCTACATCTTTGAAAAGCCTACTACTAAATGAACTATGAGGCCAGTTCACTACGAAATAGTAATATCTCCCTATTTCTTCTTTCTCTTCGGATGGATATAAATTAGATGATAATGATGGAAATAGTAAATTTCAAACGTAACAATAATAATTAATTAGATTAAACTACGAATATCCATTTTATATTTAATTTTATACGGGCTCACATGATTTTAACATTTTGAAGCAGAGTGTCAATAATTTCATAAAATTTTCTGATAAGTAATTTATTAACATTCCTGGAAAATACATAATTATATAAATGGGCTTAAAACTTTTCAGTTGCATTCCAGTTTCGGGAAAACTGTACATCAGATTAACCTAGATTGGGTATTCATACTGTAAAGTTTCAGGTGTTTTCTGTACAAACATTCATCTATCAGCTATTTGGTTTAGATACCTACACTTTACTATGCATATTTTTTTAATATACCTGCACTTTAATGTGCGGTAGTTCATAATTTATGTGTTTTTTTTCTAGATTAATAAACTGTTGACTTGTGGGATAAACGAATTAAAAACACCGCTGTCCGGGACGAGCCTAACCATACGTACCATAAATAAGTTTTTTTTTATGGTAGGTACGTATGGTTAGGTTTGTATTGTGTCATCATTATCATCTTTAACCTGAAGTAGTCCACTGCTAGACATAGGCCTCCCTTACACCTTTCCAGGCTGATACTTTCCAACCACTGACTTTCCGCGGGCGCTCTACGTGTCGTGTTCTAGTTCGTGGTCGCCATTAAGAAACTTAATTCCCCAACGGTTGTCGGTTTTTCGAGCTATATGCTTGCCTATTGCCACTTCAACTTACTAATTCTACGAGCTATGTCGGTGAACTTGGTTTTTTTTACGTCTTCATAGTTTATATTATATATTATTATTTGCTAATATGCTTGGCTCGCTCCGTTCCCGTTACATTTTTAGGATAAAAAGTATCCTATGTAAGTTTTAAGCTACCTCCCCACCAATTTTCAGCCAAATCAGTTGAGTTGTTTTTGAGTTATAATAAATAGTGTAACTATCACGACTTTCTTTAATATTTTAGATAGTTCAGTTCTATAGTTATACATATATAGATAGTTCAGTGTGTTTAGTCGTAATTTCTTATGAAGCTACGCCTCATGTTGTTTTTTTAGCTCACGAAGTCCCAAGTAACATATCGGTGGAAACTTCAGAAACGAACTCTGTAGAATTTCGGCGCGAACTTATTACTTTGCATAATAATTATTATTATGTCTTCGGAAGCACGAAGTATGAAGTAACGCACCGCTTCTTTGGAACTTTTGCTACTGGGTTTATTGTTTTATTTATTGGTGCCTCATTTCGTAGGCAATAAACGTAAGGATTGTTTATAAAACAAAAAATAAGCAAAGCAGGAGCGGTTTAACCCCGTCGTGTATCGTACGTTACAATGTGGAAATGTTTACGCAGGTGGCTCGTTATTAGGGGTGTTTCATATAAGCCTGCAGTTTGGCTTTCCATCAAGAGTGACGGCATCCCAGGCACTTAGTTTTTATTAATTTTCTAGAAAAAAATCGTTTGTTTACCATGCCTGGGATTATATTTGTGAGCTTATTTCATAATAGATAGATAGTAAATTTTTAATGTTCACCACACAGAAAATAATACAGGATTTATGAAGATTTTTGGCAAAACAATGGGCGAGCTTATCGCTGAGAGCGATCTTTTCGTGCTTCACAGCTACATTGTTGGTATAGCTATGGGTAGAGGTAATTAACATTGACGTATTCCATCTTTAACCGTTTTATGTGTGCTGTGCATTATCGTTACTAAATTATTGCAAATAAAATACTAAACTAACAGGTAATCTTTTAAAAGCCCTGTGTTCCCTGACAACTGTGTTTTCACTGCAGTTCACCATAGTTTTACTCTACTAAAATTTGTGGTTTAACTTTTGGGTGGCTTCAATGGCAATTTTTCCTTTTTTTTTAAACTAAAGCTGATGGAACAAGCTGTGTGTCCCACTTGATAATAAGTGGTAGTTATCGCCTTTGACAAAGTATTGCCTCGTAGTTCACGGATGTCTCGTGTGTCAACGTGCCCTACGATACACTGCCCTGCGTCTATCAACTGGAGGCATACAGCTGTTCAGCCTCATGTGCCAGTAATTTCACCGGCAACCACACCCTTCAAACCGAAGCACAGAGATGCTGCTTCACGGCAGAAGTAGGCATGGTGGTAGTACATCCCTGGACGACCTGGACTTTTCTGCCATTAATACACTGGTTTCACGTATTATCAGTTCCTTGTATTTCACTTCTATCCTTTTTGTATGTACTTTTTTTGTTTATTTTCTAATGTTTTTCGAATTATTTCTCTCTATTTCTTGCTAATACCAATACTTCCGTCTGGTTTTTTCGGTGAGGATTTTCTCTTGCCCTTCATCTTGATGTACTCTACCTGCTCTGCCGTTCTCATCTTCCCCTTCTTCTTGCACAACCTGAAGCATTTTCTACAGCAATCGCACAGGTTGCAAGGGCAGCTGTTACAGCAGAATACCTTTCGAAGGCATTCTATACATTTACCCATAATTTTGAAAATCTTTGAGAGACCATCTCTTTAATAAAGGTAGGTGCGTTGAACTAGGTCATGGCATAGGGACTGTGAGTTTATTTTTGAATTTAAAACAGAATATGCCCAATGTTCTACTTCTTCTTCTTTAATAATGGAATCTGTCCATTAGGACACTTTTGCCAATTTCGAGTGATCTTACGTAAATAAAATAGTTTTTAATCAAATCTGTCAATAGACCAGTCGGACGTCATTGGCTTTGAATAAAAATGGTAACCGAAACATTTTCGTACAACTGCTCACACTTTGAGCGGCGACAAGTGCCGACCGCAGAGGTAGAATAATTATCAATGCCATAGAAACCAACTATACAACGTGTATCAAAATATGTGTACTATCCTGAAGGGGGGTGAATTTCCACCCCCCGGGGAACAACTTTTGTTCAACGGCTTTTCGAACTTCGATTGGTATCTCTGAAAAAAACTGCAACGAAGTTTCAACATGAACAGCTGACTTTATACAAAGTAGAAAAACCTAAAACCCTAATCTCAGCTACAGAGGTAGTAGGTAGTAGTAGTAGACCTACAGAGGTAGTAGGTCAAGGGGTCAAGGGGTTACAAGGATAGGGTTGTCAATTTATTAAGGCATTATGAAATTAAATATTTTTGTATGGGAAACTGAAAATAGGAATTTTTAATTATCTCCCCCCCACAACTGATCACCATTGTGGTCTGAAACCTCCCACCTTCGCATAGTACACATATTTAGATACACCTTGTATAGCTCATAGTTGTGGGCAAAATCATTTTTTTTTTGTTTTATTGTAAATACAATGTTACAATAAAAAAATAACTTCTGGAGCGCTATGCGCAAACAAAACAACAGAAAACGTAAATATTTTTAATTTTCATCACAATACACTTACATGAAACATACACTTTAGGATCTAAAGACAAACACAAACATAATAAAAATCACTTTAAACTATTCTTCGTGCTATCACAATAACGTGTTGAGCCATGCTTCGGCACCTATATTATGACCTACTCTACTTAATATGCCATATTTCTAAAACTACATGGGTCATATAAAGAGACGGGAGACCACTCGTAGCTGCCATTTTTCATATCCGTCGTCAGTATTTCCAGAATGTTTCAATTTAAATATTTTATGACATGAGTGAACAGATGGATTATTTCTAAGCATTCTCCATTAAGATGGAAGCAAGTGGCCTTTGTGTCATTATAATATATGTAGAAAGTTCTTAATCAGCACGTCATTGTGATACAAAAAAGGTACATAAATATTGTATTATTAACATGTGCATTTCTCCAGCTTCCTCATATGGAAATTGCGAATTCTGAAAACGCCAACATTTAAAGCATAATTGGAGCAATCATTGATTTGAAGGAAAATTTAGCAGCAAAAAAAACAACGACTCTATGAGACTTTATAGGTGTGTTAGCTGGAGAGCGGCTCCACAGCTTCCTCATTCAGTGTGGGCAAACGGCTAACGATAGAGCTATATAGTAAACGCCAAATTTTAGAGCATAATTAGAGCACCCGGCATAAAAAAAATCAAGTCTCTAGCTCGAAAACTCTTCGAGTTAGAAGACTATAACAACGTGTTTGCTGGGAAGCCATTTCTCCAGCTAACACATGTGGATCTCAGGAATGGCTATAGCTAAAAAGTTGCTTGATATCTCCAAATTTAGAGCAAAAAATATCATGGATGCTCCAAATATTTCAAGTGTCTAGGTTCAAAACTCACCGAGTTAGAAGCTTTGATGACTGTGTTAGCTGGAGACACGTTTGTCTGGCACGCACATGCTACATCTGAGGATCTACAATAGCTACAGATTCGGTTGACGTGTCCAAACCGAGCTATGAATTAGAGCACTCGGCTCCAAAATTTTGGACTCTCTAGGACAAGTAGTTTCCTAGTAATGAACAAAAGAACATTTTGCCGCCAGAATTTTCAAATGTATGTTCGCACCCGTAAAAATGCGGCGTTGCCGCTCTGAAAGTTTGGTATCAGCGTAGGAATTTGAACGTTATTCGGTTTATTTTAGATCGCGATACGAGTCATTTTCGTATGCGCTTAGCGGTTTTGATTTCTGAAACCTCAAACTCATATTTTCTCTTTTTGTTAGGTTGAGAGCTTTCTCTCTATCTATATGAGAATTGTGTGTTGCCCGTTCTTGTTCTTTTTATAGTTTCTTTAGTAATGCGTGTCTTTTAGGTATTCTTAGAAAAAAAACTTTATTTGGTTCTGTAAATAGGTACCTGCTAGGCCAGTGTTGATGATTCTACCTACTCTGCCTGTTGTTAGCCGTCTGTTCTCTGTGTTTTACTGTATTCAGTCAGGTTTTTATGAGCGTATCGAGTAAACCAGGTGGACGGAAAATAGGTATTTACTGCGGCTTGCTAGTTGTGTGCGTACTCACGCACACTTGCCATCTCACCAGATGGCAAGTGATAGGGGGGGCATCTCACCATGTTGTGCCGACCCCACCTGGTGGGTAAGGGCAGGAAGAAGAAAAAGCACTTTTTGGGGTTTTTTGTTTCATTTTCAACTATATTCCTATATTGTGAATTGGACATAAGTTTTTGAATCCAAGATGGCGGCTTCATTTTTTTTCTTAAAAAATGGATATGGGTATCGTTTAATAGGTTTTTGGGGGCTCTGGTTGTGAATTCGACAATAATTTTTGAATCCAAGATGGCGGCTTCATTTTTTTTTTTTTTTAAATGGATATTATGGGTATCGTTTAATAGGTTTTTGGGGGCTCTAATTGTGAATTCGACATTATTTTTTGAATCCAAGATGGCGGCTTCATTTTTTTTCTCAAAAAATGGATATTAGTATCGTTTAATAGGTTTTTGGGGGCTCTAGTTGTGAATTAGACATTATTTTTTGAATCCAAGATGGCAGCTTAATTTTTTTTCTTTAAAAATGGATATGGGTATCGTTTAATAGGTTTTTGGGGGCTCTGATTGTGAATACGACATTATTTTTTGAATCCAAGATGGTGGCTTCATTTTTTTCCTTAAAAAATGGATATGGGTATCGTTTAATAGGTTTTTGGGGGCTCTGATTGTGAATACGACATTATTTTTTGAATCCAAGATGGCGGCTTCATTTTTTTTTCCCAAAAAATGGATATTAGTATCGTTTAATAGGTTTTTGGGGGCTCTGGTTGTGAATTCGACATTATTTTTTGACTCCAAGATGGCAGCTTCATTTTTTTTCTAAAAAAATGGATATGGGTATCGTTTAATAGGTTTTTGGGGGCTCTGATAATGAATACGACATTATTTTTTGAATCCAAAATGGCTGCTTCATTTTTTTTCTCAAAAAATTGATTATGGGTATCGTTTAATAGGTTTTTGAGGGCTCTAATAATGAATTCGACATTCTTTTTTGAATCCAAGATGGCGGCTTCATTTTTTTCCTTCAAAAAGGATATGGGTATCGTTTAAAAGGTTTTTGGGGGCTCTGATTGTGAATTCGACATTATTTTTTGTATCCAAGATGGTGGCTTCATTTTTTTCTCAAAAAATGGATATGGGTATCGTTTAATAGGTTTTTGGGGGCTCTGATTGTGAATTCAACATTAATTTTTTAATTCAAGATGGCAGCTTCATTTTTTTCCTTAAAAAATGGGTATGGGTATCGTTTAATAGGTTTTAAATGGCTCTGATTGTGAATTCGTTATTATTTTTTGTATCCAAGATGGCGGCATCATTTTTTATCTCAAAAAATGGATATGGGTATCGTTTAATAGGTCTTTGAGGGCTCTGATTGTGAATTTGACATTATTTTTTTATCAAAGATGGCGGCTTCAGTTTTTTTCTCAAATAATGGATATGGGTATCGTTTAATAAGTTTTTGGGGGCTCTGATTGTAAATTCAACATTAATTTTCGAATCCAAGATGGTGGTTTCATTTTATTTCTTAAAAAATGGATACCTATGGATATCGTTTAATAGGTTTCTGGGGGCTCTGATTGTGAATTCGACATTATTTTTTTATCAAAGATGGCGGCTTCAGTTTTTTTTTTAAATAATGGATATGGGTATCATTTAATAAGTTTTTGGGGGCTCTGATTGTGAATTTAACATTAATTTTTGAATCCAAGATGGTAGTTTCATTTTGTTTCTTAATAAATGGATATGGATATAGTTTAATAGGTTTTTGGGGGCTCTGATTGTGAATTCAACATTATTTTTTGAATCCAAGATGGTTGCTTTTTTTTCTCAAATAATGGATATGGGTATCGTTTAATAGGTTTTTGATGGCTCTGATTATGAATTCGACATTATTTTTTGAATCCAAGATGGCGGCTTCATTTTTTTCTTTAAAAATGAACATGGGTATCGTTTAATAGGTTTTTGGGGGCCCTGATTGTGAATTCAACATTATTTTTTGAATCCAAGATGGCGGCATCATTTTTTTACTCAAAAAATGGATATGGGTATCGTTCAATATGTTTTTGGGGGCTCTGATTGTGAATTCGACATTAATTTTTTAATCCAACATGGCGGCTACATTTTTTTTCTTAAAAAAACAGTTTTCTGTATAGTTGGTTTACTTACGATAGTTGAACGAGACAACGTCATACAGCTGTCCACGCGAACGCATCGCTCACTCAAAAAGGAGAAACAGATGTCGAACACTGCCGAACGCTGAGGCCGATTGTGCTTCTTTGGCACTCTTTCCACGCTCTCGTTTGCATTGCGTGCATTTGGCTCTATTGAGTTATAAAACTATAAGATTTTTTCTCAAAAAATGAAGCTGCCATCTTGAATTAAAAAATTAATGTTGAATTCACAATCAGAGCCCCCAAAAACCTATTAAACGATACCCATATCCATTTTTTGAGAAAAAAATGAAGCCACCATCTTGGATTCAAAAATTAATGTTGAATTCACAATCAGAGCCCCCAAAAATCTATTAAACGATACCCATATCCATTTTTTGAGAAAAAAATTAAGCCACCATCTTGGATTCAAAAATTAATGTTGAATTCACAATCAGAGCCCCCAAAAACCTATTAAACGATACCCATATCCATTATTTAAGAAAAAAAATGAAGCCACCATCTTGAATTCAAAAATGAATGTCAAATTCACAATTAGAGCCCTAAAAACCTTTAGAACAATAGGTATCTACGTTAACAACTTTTGAAGAAAAAAAATAAAACGTTTTCCGGAATAGAGCCCCCCCACTTTTCTTCATAATTATTATATTTATAATATTTCCTTTCGCTTTCCCGTGAGTATTTACTGCAGCTCGCTATAGATAGTGCAACCCACGAAGGCGCGCCCCACTATTCCTCCTAACCGTTTATAGTATATGTGTGCAAGCTTCCGTCAATGTTTGAGTGTTATCGGTACACACTAATTACCTATGAGTGCACACGCACACTACAATTAATAGACTACGGTTGGCGACTGCCGCTCGGAGCAAACTCCCCTCACCCCGCGAGGGGCGCGTTTTCGTGAATTGCACTATCTATAGTTATGTACGTACTCACAGACACAATGATAGTTTCGCACGATGCCATTTACACCTAGTGTGACAAGAGTAGGTAACTCATGATTTGAAAACATTGTTGGTTAGTTGAGAGACTTAGAGATATAATTTCATGATATTTAAAACTAAAAATAAAAAATCTGAAGTCAGGTTTCTTAATAAATACATATTTGAACTTAAAATAACCATTATAAAACTTTTCTTTGGTGTTTTTTTGTTTCATTTTAACCTATATTCCGCTTCTTGAGCTACGTAATGAGTGTTTAAGACATGAATCCTAGGGTAACTATTTACCAGGCACGGGCAACACACAACTCCATCCGACTAACGTTCAAATTCCTACGCTGGTACCATACTTTCAGAGCGGCAACGCCGCATTTTTACGGGTGCGAACATACATTTGAAAATTCTGGCGGCAAAATGTTCTTTTGTTCATTACTAGGAAACTACTTGTCCTAGAGAGTCCAAAATTTTGGAGCCGAGTGCTCTAATTCATAGCTCGGTTTGGACACGTCAACCGAATCTGTAGCTATTGTAGATCCTCAGATGTAGCATGTGCGTGCCAGACAAACGTGTCTCCAGCTAACACAGTCATCAAAGCTTCTAACTCGGTGAGTTTTGAACCTAGACACTTGAAATATTTGGAGCATCCATGATATTTTTTGCTCTAAATTTGGAGATATCAAGCAACTTTCTAGCTATAGCCATTCCTGAGATCCACATGTGTTAGCTGGAGAAATGGCTTCCCAGCAAACACGTTGTTATAGTCTTCTAACTCAAAGAGTTTTCGAGCTAGAGACTTGATTTTTTTTATGCCGGGTGCTCTAATTATGCTCTAAAATTTGGCGTTTACTATATAGCTCTATCGTTAGCCGTTTGCCCACACTGAATGAGGAAGCTGTGGAGCCGCTCTCCAGCTAACACACCTATAAAGTCTCATAGAGTCGTTGTTTTTTTTGCTGCTAAATTTTCCTTCAAATCAATGATTGCTCCAATTATGCTTTAAATGTTGGTGTTTTCAGAATTCGCAATTTCCATATGAGGAAGCTGGAGACATGCACATTTATTAACGAAGTCGTTTTTGCGATTTGGCTTTGGTCTCAAAACGGGTTGGAAACCCAATGCGTAGTGTTTGGGTGAAAGTCTCCAAAGGCCGCCGAGTCTTGTCGAAGTTACAAACTTGCCTGATTAATAGTGTTGTTGACTGCTACGTTTTACTATGTTGGGTTGAAGTCTGGAACGGAAAATACATATTGTCAACGAAATACTGTAGTAGTTATGTAAAAATTCTTGGTAAAACAGCCCATTGCCTAGAACAAACATGTTCCTACAACAGGTACAGGTTTCAACAAGTAACCTGGACAAACATGTTCCAGTAATGTAGTCATTAGTAGAGCTTTGTAAGAACTCGCTTCGGGTATGTACCGCTATCGTACCTACTGTTTTTCTGTCACTAGGTAGTGGTGTTTTGATTTGAAAGGTATGGGCGCTGATTAGCAATAATAGACACAGATTACACATTTTAGCCTCAAAGTGTTTTTTTAAATACTATACGTATTAGATCAAACATATAACATAACACTGCCTCATAGGTCACGCAAGTCAGAAACGTGCCCTATGATGCACTACCCTATGTACATCAACTTGAGGCATAAAGATGTTCAGCCTCACGTGCCAGTAATTTCACCGGCACCCACACCCTTCAAACCGAAACACAGCGATGCTGCTTCACGGCAGAAATAGGCATGGTGGTAGTACTTCCCCGGACGAGCCACGAACAAAGAGCTTTACTACTACAAGATGAATGCCGTGTAATGCCACTCACACACCACAAAAGGGCACGTCCTCTGTGAGCCAATACAATACATTATGGTCAAACCACGAGGTCCAAATCAGACGTAATTCGTTGTCTCTTATTAGTTTTTGTGTCGTGAACGCAGATATTTGTTCTCTGGATCTGTCTGAACCACAGAGCAGCAAACACGCTTTTGCTTAGTGGTCTGAACATTTTATTCTAAGCATGTATTTACAAAAAAGTAAATCAGCTTTATGATTCTCATTTCAAGCTCTGCTTAATTTGGCTAGATAGTGTTGCATGGATTGTATACAATATTTATTTTACGAATTTTACCTTCACTTAAGCTTTCTTCATCGCAGAGTTCACTGAACTCCATCAAGTCTGAGTTTGGTTTTGCGAAGCTGAGGTACAGGTAGTTTTTGGACACTCTGAACGATAATAGCTTGAGGGAAGGGGTGATTTTGACTGTAGCCAGCTTTATGATGGAGTGGTGGGGATGGAGTGGACCAGCAGCCTTCGGTTGGGACTGCCATCGTCGGCTTATGTGGGTCCACCTGGAAAAAAACATGTTTTGAGATGTAAGAAGTTTTGTAAAAAGTATTTATAAAAAAAACACAAGGATCCCTTTAAATCATCTAATGAGCTAGGTTTCATAAGTATAAGGCTTCAGTGAATTGCTATCTAAATTGGCCAGATACCTAAAAGGTAATATTAAGGAATATAAATAAAAAATTGAGAGGATTTTTATTTTTAGCTTTCTTTTAGCACCCAAGGTTTGCTGAAAAAAATTTTTTTTTGGGGTAAGCACGTCCTTTTTTAACCGACTTCCAATCAAAAAGGAGGAGGTTCTCAATTCGGCTGTATGTTTTTTTTTATTTTTTTTTATTTTTTTTTTAATGTTTGTTACCGCATAACTTCGTCATTTGTGAGCCGATTTGAAAAATTATTTTTTTATCTGAAAGGTACTGCTTCCAGATTGGTCCCATTTTAATTTTATTAAAATCGGTGTTGCCATTTTTTTTTAAATTATTTTTTTAATGTTTGTAACTGCATGCCTTCGTCATTTATGAACCGATTTAGAAAATTATTTTTTTATTTGGAAGGTTATTTTTACGTCCAGACTGTCCCAAACAAATTTCATTAAAATCGGTTTAGCCGTTTGGCAATGAAGTCGGTTTCTCAAGTTTTTTAAACTTATAATAATTATTATTATTGCTTGTTTGTAAATGTTTCCTTGGGCATTATAGAATTATGAATAATTTGTTTTACTCTACGATTTGGTTCGATATCATATTTCTTAGTAGCAGTGTCTATCAAATTAGGCACTATTATTCCATTTAAATATTTACACGTTTAAAATAATGAAAAAATGCAAGCTTCTAGTGCGCGTTGATTGTTGTTAAAAATAAGTATTTTTAATCTTCCTGCCAAGTTAACATCTCTTGAAGGTACTAAAGTCTACAACTTTCAGCATTTCCAAGGAAAACCAAACAAAAGTTAAGACATATCCGTCGCACTCGTGGATATTTGTTTACCTGTTTACCAACCAGCGCTACAGGAAGGCTAATAGTGTACCGTAGACAGAAGGGGGAAAAGAAAAGGAGGGAGAAGATCCAAGAAAGTTGTGCCAAGTTTCCTTTTAGATCGATGGAAAATGTATTCAATAACCGAGAGTTACTTTGTTGCACCAAACATTGCTAGATTTAAAAATACATTATGCAATTTAGGCTAGGATTAGTTTTTAAAAAATGACATTTTATTCGTGTTCAACAAACAATTTTTAGCGCCATCTGTTACTGAAGAGTCAAATTCACGAGTTAGTGTGATGGAGAACGCTATATATTGAATTACTACGTAAACACTCGAAACACAAGTTCCGGATATATAAGATTTTCATGAAATTTTGTATACAGGAGGTTTCGGGGGCGATAAATCGATCCAGCTAGGATTCATTTTTAGAAAATCTCGTTTTATTGTTTAAAAGCCACCTGTCGTATCCAAATTAGTGATCCACCAAATAATCCCCCAAATAATCGTATACGCCAATTACGGTAAAAGGTAGGTATTGACGTGGTTCTGTGATTCTGGTGTTTGCTACCATTACGCCGCCAGTGAGCACTTACCAGTTAGCGTAGAGCTTTTTCATAAAAACTGGAATTTTGATCGTCATTGTAATCACTGTATGTTTACGTTATGGATTTATTAGATAACAGCCGTCATGTGGCGGTCGTGGCGGCTCGGTGAATCTAAATAAACGATATTTTAGGGAATAAAACACTATAATATTGAAAAAAACATGACAATTGACCACTGTCAAAAAAAGGCCAAGAGACTTTTTTGACCATGAAAACAACATGTCTTTGGCTTTTAAACTCCTTGCTGGGTTTCTTACCTCTTTGCAGCCTGCAAAAACTTAAAAGTTTAAGCATGAGATTCATGTTTGTGGATTTATTTGCCCGTAAGTTCAGAATTGAAAAGTCTGGTAAGCGGTTTTTCGTTCCTACTTAATTATTTAATTCTCTCTTGAAGAGTTGTTTTGAACGTATTTAGCTTTGGTATAGTTGTGAAAAGAATATTAATTTATGGCCTTACTCAAAAAAATATGTCAAAATATAAACAGTGCTTAACTATTGCCATCTCTTACCTCTGGGTAATGACAAACAGTGACAGGGCTAACTTTAAGCAATGATTAAATTTAAATTGCGTTTTCAGGTATGGCTGTTAATGTTATGTTATGGTTATTTTAGTAAGTAGTAGAAGCTTTTTGAGAAGGGCTCGTCCGGGGAAGTACTATGTACCACTATGCCTATTTCTGCCGTGAAGCAGCATTACTGTGTTTCGGTTGGAAGGGAAATTATTGGCACGTAAGGCTGAACATTATATGCCTCAAGTTGATCGACGCATAGCAGTGCATCGTACTGATTTGCGTCTTGTACACTATGCCAGTGCTCTCAAACGGTGACGGAAAACATCGTAAGGAAACCGGCATATCGTTGAAACTAAAAAATTCTGAAATATGTGTCAAGTGCACGCAAGGAGCCTCTTTGAGGCGCACTTAAAAAGCTCACCACAATTGGGTTGAAAGAATCAGTGACACGATAAGAAGAAGAATTGCATCGTATGGCACGTTCCTGACGTGCGTGACCTACGAAGCAATGTTTTGTTATAGGCGATGGTTACCACTTAACACCATGTGGGCTATCTCCATCAGCAAAACAGTAAAAAAAATATTAAGCATATGTGTTGGTGCTAGGCCTACAAATGCCCTATGCAATCTACTTATTCCAGTGAACATAATATGCAATCTGCTTATGTTCACTGGAACATAAGCAGATTGCGTATGTCATAATAGGATCGAAGCCCACAAATACTCGTGCTTGGTGGAGATCAAACCTACGACCTTAGAAGGCAGGGTTAACTACCAACACAAAAGTTCACTTTCCGAGATGGTGCTGAAAGGCTAGATTATTATGCTAGTCCGACATGAAGTTTTATCCAATAGGCCTACCACAAGCTCTGTCTGGCTCTGTCTCTGGCTCTGGTTTTGAGTCTGTGTGAGTGTTCACCAGTGTATTTTACTGTGTGTGTGACGTTTCGACGTAGGATGTCTGTTTAGCAGTTTTTAATATTCTGAAAAAACTAAAAAGACCGAGCCTGAAAACTCATTCAATTAAGCCAACCAACAAAATACAAAGCAATCTGATGATATTGCAATTGATCCAAATCAAGCGTTCAAGCTGGATGGCTTGCTTACGCTGAATAGAAATGCTAATGCATTATTATTATGATGTTCATCCAATATCCAATCCAAGATAAGTACGTACAAAGCTATAGACTAGGAAGCTAAGATGGAATACCTGTGAAGGCTTTGACGGGAGTACAATAACAAATTAATAATTGAATCGGGAGGTACGGGCGTTGCAGTCGATCGATGTAGGAACCATTACTATAGCAACGGGTTTGAACTGAGAACAAATTGTTTTAAATCCCACCATTTCAGAATCAGAATCAGAATCAGAAATATTTATTGTATAACTGTTGTACAGAATAGATCTTAATCGCTATGGCTAGATAGGTACAGTTTTCACAGTTTGTCCGTTACGGACGTACAACAAAAGTGTATTTTTGCTTTTCGATATCTGAGTGCAAAAGCCGTTTCCGCTAGAGGATAAAGTAAAATTGAATTTAGTAATGCAGCATGCTTAGCCATCGTGGATTATGGCTAAGCATGCTGCATCCTCACTTTCCATCAGATGTGATGGCAGCCAAATGCTTAGCTATCTATATAGTTTAAGATCCCGCTATAGAAAGACCTTCACCGAGCTGGTTATTTAATGAAACGTATTTTATATTTAATTAAACATGCCAATAAATTTATTCTATATGGGTTGTCTATCAAATTTCAGTCCAGTATAATTATGATTAATTAATCATTTAAAAAAAAAAAACTTTCCACTAGTTTGTTTATTAAACAAATTCTATACCAATCGAAAGTATAGACCCCACTATTTTTATTCAATAAACATACCGGTGCAAAATGCTATATCGATTTACCTGTTTATACCTGGCTACCCGAGAGTTGTGACCGGAAAAAAATAAGCAACCTAACGTTTGCATATTCTATGGGGTCTATACTTTCGATTGGTATAGAATTTATCTAATAAACAAACCAGTGGAAAGCTAAAAAAAAAATTTTTATTTTATTTATTAATTAATCATATCCTGGGAACTGAGACGTGGTCGCTAACTATTGGCCTCGTGCACAAGCTCAAAGTCGCGCAACGAGCTATGGAGAGAGCTATGCTGGGAGTTTCACTACGTGATAGAATCAGGAATGAGGATATCCGTAGAAGAACCAAGGTCACCGACATAGCTCGTAGAGTTAGTAAGTTGAAGTGGCAATGGGCAGGCCATATAGCTCGAAGGGCCGACAACCGTTGGGGAATAAAGGTTCTCGAATGGCGACCACGAACCGGAAGACGAAGCGTAGGGCGCCCACCCACCAGATGGACCGACGACATTGTTAAGATCGCGGGAAGTCGATGGATGGAAAGGGCTCAGAATCGTTCTTCCTGGAAATGTGTAGGGGAGGCCTATGTCCAGCAGTGGACTTCTTCAGGCTGATGATGATGATCATGATGAATCATATCCTGGACTGAAATTTGATAGGCAACCCATATAGAATATATTTATTAAAAAAAATGTTTTCATGTATTATATCAGCTATCTGGTTCCCATATTACAAGCTCTGCTTAGTTTGGGGCTGGGTAGTGTTGTGTGAATTGTCCACAATATTTATTTATTTATTTTATTTTTATTTTTTATTGGCATGTTTAATTAAATATAAAATATGTTTCATTAAATTACCAGCTTGGTGAAGGTCCTTCTATAGCGGGATCCTATACTAATATGAAAAGCAAAAAAATCGTGTGCACTGACAGTTTGTAGGAGTTTGTGAATTCATAACATCATTAAACCTATTGACTTCTACCTCCATGGTGCCGAATTTATTATTCAACCTTAAAATAATTTGTTAAAAACTCAGACTCTGATCCTTCTTGTTGCGCTACTTTTATTTTAATTCGGTGCCTTTATTGCCACGAAATGTTTTTTCACAACTTCTTTTTAAGTTTTCATTTTAACTTTCTGGGCTAAAGTTTCCATAGTTATTCAACTATCTTAAAAGTTTTCATTTTAACTTTCTGAGCTAAAGTTTTCATAGTTATTCAACTATCTTTCTTCCCTGTTCGTAATTTTTTTTGAAAGCTTATTTGCGTTAAATCTTACTGCATTCATTTAACATCGATTTCTAGATACGTGATGGCTGTTTCTTGTTAGTATCAAACTTTTAATAGCAACAGACTTACACAATCATTCGGTTCAACTGTAAAGCCAGTCAATATCACCATTAATGTCTGCGTACAGTACACCTAGCGCGATAGCGATGGCGATCAGTGAAATTCTGTCAAATACCGCTGTCATATTTGACAGCGTTTCATCTGATCGCCCTCGCCATCGCCTAGATGTACGCAAGCCTTTAAGGTATAAATATTTAATTGCACATAAAATCCATCCCTGCGCAAATCTCCCTAACTCATTGATTTCCTGAACGCCCCTCCCATTACAAGTCTATAGGTATCTATACAGGGTGTAATCGTTAAGTGTGCACAGGCGATTATTCCGTAACTATTGCAGATATCAAAAAACTTTAAACTGATATCGAAAGTACTTTACCTAATGAGTAAAATGACATTAATATCTTTTTAAAAATAAAACGAGAAATATCCAAAAAAATTACATTAATCACTCCCATACATTTTATTTCTTAGTAAGTACAAAATTTTGTGTTCAAAGCATATGTTCGAAGTGACGTCCTCCTTGTGCAATACAATGACGAGCTCTATTTACAGTTTCTAAATGAACTTTCCTTAACATTTGCGGAGTAATTAAAGCAATTGCACGACGTACACGATTCTGTAACTCTTCTAGGCTGTGTACTCTCTCAGCGTACACGTGGTCTTTGACAAATCCCCATAGGAAGAAATCACAAGGCGTGAGATCCGGGGATCTGGCAGGCCAAGGGGTTGCACTATTATTGGCTATTATTGGCTCTATTTTAGCTCCGAATTTTTTCTGTATTGGAATATGCCATTTTTCAATCAATAAATGCAACAATCACGATTATTAACGCAAATTGAAAAATACAATAAATTGGCGGGAACGAGAACCCGCGATAAAGAATTTGAATTTAGAACGAACACCAAAGAGTATCTTTCTTTTTGTTTTTATTTAGTATGTTGCTTTTCAGCTAGTTCAAATCAATACAATATTGAAACAAGGTTTATTATAAATTTGAAGTGGTAAGATAATTAATCTTCACGTGTATCTACTTGAAATTCATTAATACCTTCATATCGTACATAATTATAAAATGACAAGGGTAAAATCAGTAGGTACTAATAAGGAAACTAAAACCTTTCTACTATCTCATACTAAATGTATGGGAGTGATTAATGTAATTTTTTTGGATATTTCTCGTTTTATTTTTAAAAAGTTATTAATGTCATTTTACTCATTAGGTAAAGTACTTTCGATATCAGTTTAAAGTTTTTTGATATCTGCAATAGTTACGGAATAATCGCCTGTGCACACTTAACGATTACACCCTGTAGATTACAGTAGATACTTCTATAATGAAGCTGTAAAACGAAACGATAGCATTCGACTGTTACATTGATTGCTTTTGCTAATTAGTGTTGTAACGATCGAAATGCTTTATCGTTTTTAATGATATTGCTTGTGTGGTATAAAGTTTAATAAGTACCTATTGGTGAAATTGCATCGGGCGAGTGTGAATGGAACTGCTGGAAGGGAAAGACCTAGGCGCATGTATCTCGATCAGATCGCAGACGTTTTAGAGAAAGGCCAGGTTAGGAGTACCCTAAACCGACGAGCATGTATGAAGAATGTTATGAGAGTGAATGAAACGAAAGAGGTGTGTCAGGATCTATAGCAAGTGGAAATCCGTGATCTCTGCCTACCCCCATGGGAATGAGGCGTGATTTTATGTATGTGAAATGAAAATTCTAGGCAACTTCGCATAATTTAAGATATTTTGATATAATCTTCAACACTCCTTGCCTATAGCAGAGGAATGACGAAAAATCCTTTTTAGATTACCCCTACCAAAATGTCTTTATAGGTCCAACAGTTGAGTCTCTATATTAGTCGAATTTAGAATTCTTTTTATAATATAACGTCTTTGTCCAGGCAGTCTTTTTTGTCTTTGTCTTTGCTTACGTCAGTTAGTTAGACAATACGAAAGTGACAGTTGAAGTCCAGGCTAGGTTTCAAATGTCAAAAAAAAGCAGCCAAGTGCGAGTCGGACTCGCCCATGAAGGGTTCCGTAGCACGACGAACTACAAGAACCTGTATATTATGTTACTTGATGTAACATAATAAGGTTCTTGTAGTTCGTCGAAAGGTAAATTGCGGTTTACGGTTTATGACGTATAAAAAAAAAACTACTGACTAGATCTCGTTCAAACCAAAAATCGTTGGAAGTTTGCATAGTAATGTACAACATATATTTTTTTTAGTTTTATCATTCTCTTATTTTAGAAGTTGGAGGGGGGGGGGACCAACTTTTTTCCACTTTGGAAGTGTCTCTCGCGCAAACTATTCAGTTTAGAAAAAAACGATATTAGAAACCTCAACATCATTTTTAAAGACCTATTCATAGATACCCCACACGTATGGGTTCGATGAAAAAATAATTTTTGAGTTTTAGTTTCGAGTATGGGGACCCCCGAAATTTATAGTTTTTTTTTTTATTTTTATGTTAAAATCTTAATGCGGTTCACAAAATACATCTACTCGCCAAGTTTCATCAGTCTAGCTCTTACGGTTTCGGAGAAAAATGGCTGTGACATACGGACGGACAGACAGACAGACAGACAGACAGACATGACGAATCCATAAGGGTTCCGTTTTTGCCATTTGGCTACGGAACCCTAAAAAAGCCCATTACGATTACCATTGAGTTAGACAATAAGGCCGCAGGTCGAAACTATGCATTGCTGGTTTCAAAATAACCATATCTTCTAAAACCTGTTTTTTGCATCTGTACCCGAAGTCGGTGTTTTGCTACCACATTTCGTCTACCATAAATGTTGTTTTCGTATGAGCACTTGTCTCTCTCTCTTTCATAATATGGAAAATTAATGAGACAACAACTCGTTTCGATCGTTTCTACGTAACGTATTTTTGCTGTCTCATCTTTTATTTTAATATAGAGAGAGAGACAAAGAAAACAACATTTCGTAGACGAATATGTATACATATATACACTTTCAACTTAGTCAACTTTAACAAACTGTATGTACATCACAGTTGTATATCATAATGTACATTCATTTTGGTAGTTAAAATCACACCTTTTTTGTAAATATTACTCTATTCCCTTTAAAAATTCAATGATTCGGAAATTTATCAATTACGCTCAATTAAAATTACTTTGAAACAAGTAAAAAATGGTATTTCGTTGAATTTTTATTTGATAAAATTTCACAAAAGGTTTTTATTGAATACGTGATTTAATGTTGCCAGTGTTTCACAATAGTTCATTGTTAAAATAAATATGAAACATTATTTTCGCGACTCAAAAACTTTGTCGCAGTAGCAGACTGCAGAGAAGTATACTCGTGTTTTCGCTTTTATTAAAGTTTGCGGTTTCAGTGGCTCACAAATTGTATATTTGATATTTTATTCTGCGAATAAATGAGAAATGAACTTTTTATCCTGTAGGTAGAAAAACTCTGTCTGACTTTGTCTCTGGCTCTGGTTTTGAGTCTGTGTGAGTGTTGACTAAATAAATCCTACGTCGAAACGTCACGTCGTAAAACGTCAGTTTAATACACTGGTGTGTGAGGACAAAGACTCAAAACCAGAGCCAGAGACAAAGCCAGACAGAGCTTGTGGAAGGCCCACTGCACTGTGTGAATGAAGAAAAAGAAGCTGTTGTTCAAAACTATGCATAGCTATGCTTGTACTGTGCGGTCCCACCATAAGATTGCCAGTATTTTATCCGTATCTTACATGACTCAAGAATGCAGTGCAGTTTGCAAAAACGTATACGTTTGCACCAGCTGGGTCTTTTATTCATTGTTTCTTCGCTTGCTGTGCAAAGCTTCGCTTACGTGGAGTTCTCGCATGTTTTGTGTTAAGAAATACATGCGATATATGGAATAATCTTTAGAAAAATCTTCAAGACCACTGACGGCCCATCGGTAATCTCGCTTTGCACACTAAGTTAGAGAAGCCCCCTCCTGTAACTTTACTGCTTTCATTATTTTTGTTTCGAAAAAGGATCATAGAAAAAAACGGTAGGAACCAAGCCGTAGTTTGTTGCCTGTTCTTCTAGGCTTATTCACGAGGAACTGGCATCTATAGACTAGACGTTTCAAAGTGATCCGTGTCCATTTTTTATTTGATTTACAAATCACGCATGATAGGAACGTGCTTCTACTTTTTATTGTGCCACTAATTCTTTTGTACCAGTGTGGCGAAAGGGTTTTTAGTGCGCCTCAAAAAGGCTCTTTTCAGCAACAGACAGCGACTTACGTCGCGGCTGCCTGCAGGAAAAAGAAACTGGAGCATGTAGTCCTGCACACCTCCGCAATAGAAGCGAGGTCCAAGACAGGGCTCAGGGAACTGATTGAGTCTTGTCCTTCCACATCCACATCTGAGTCAGCATTGGGTCAACTAGAACATTACTGCCACCAACCCAAAGTCCTACTCCGCTGTTGTAAGGAGTTGGGCTGGGGTAAGGTTTAGCAGGGGGACAATGCACAATACACCCCATCGCGGGACGTCAGTGCTCTTATTTGCGATCTTATTCCCCCAACACAATTATAATTAGAATTAGAAGGCTCCTTTCGTGGAACGCCCTCTATAGGTATATATGCGACGCGCACTGAAGCTACAACTCGAGCGTTTATTTTCGTATAAATATAAATAAATAAAAATAAATAAATAAATATTGTGGACAATTCACACAACACTACCCAGCCCCAAACTAAGCAGAGCTTGTAATATGGGAACCGGATAGCTGATATAATACTTAAATACATTTTTTTTTTGTAAATACATACTTAGAATACAATATAACACCCAGACAGAGAACAAACATTTATGTTCATCACACAAATATTTGTTCTCGGTGGGGATCGAACCCACGACCTACGGTGCAGAAGGCAGAGCTACTACCAACTGAGCTAGAGGCCAGTCAATATGATTTATTGTCGTTACTTTCATTGGTGTGTTGAGAATTACAGAGTAGCCTGTAATATTGGCTGAAGTATTTTCGGCACGTTCACGTATCTTCCTGCTTCTTCTTTTTATCGTGTCACTTATTCTTTCGCACCAAGTGTGGTGAAAGGATTTTAAGTGCACCTCAAAGAGGCTCCTTTCCTGCACTTGACACATATTTTCAAACTTTTTAGGTTCTACGACATGCCGGCTTCTTCACGATGTTTTCCTTCACTGTTTGTGAGCACTGGCATGGTGTACATGAGTTTTTGGGCAGAAAAGCTCAGTGGTACACAACTGGATTTGAACCCACGATCTTAGGACCGGAAGGCGGGCCCCTGCCACCATCGCTCTCTTCCTGCACAAGGCATTGACCTGTCAAACTGTGCCAAAGAGAAGGAAAGTATTGCAGCGTGAAACAAAGAGATAAGCTCTAAAGCTATGCAACAGACAGTGTATTTTTGACGATATGTGAAAAAGAGGAAACTCCAAATAAAAACTCGAAACTTTCTGAATTCAGTAGAGTCACAAATATCACTTTGAAACGACTAGAAAACTAAATAAATCAGAGTGTTATTGCGGTTGCTGTTGGACTTTATCGTAGAAAAAGAATCTTCTGATGGCTAGAGACATGCTTTTTTGATAAAAAAGAACAGGTTTCCAATTCAGCAGGGCTACCACGATCCAGCAAGGCTCCATATGGTTATGCTATGGCTGTTAAATTGTGTATACCTAGATAGGTTGACCCACATATTCATTTTTTTCTTGGGTTTGAATGGGTTGACACGGTTGACACAATTTTGACAGCCATAGCCATAACCATATGGAGCTCGTGGTAGCCCTGCAATTGTGTTTTTAATGATCATCAACGCATAACTTTTTCATTTATGAGCCGATTTTCTATTTTTATTTGGAAGTTTCGGTTCAGCTGTTTAGGCCATTAAGTTGGTTTTTAAATTTTGCTTTTCATTGCTGTAAAAGTGCGTATGAAAAATTTGCTTATCGCTGACCACCGCAGTAGCTTATTTACACCAAGACTTGGATATTGCATCAGTAGGCCTACCACAAGCTCTGTCTAGCTCTGTCTCTGGCGCTGATTTTTGTTTGAGTGCTCACCATTGTATTATACTGTGTGTGTGACGTTTCGACGTAGGATTTATTTAGTCAACACTCACCCAGACTCAAAACCAGAGCCAGAGACAGCCAGACAGAGCTTGTGGTAGGCTTACAGTTGTGAGGAAAAGGGAACAAGCCACAAAAGATTCTTCATGCCAATATTACAAGATAAAAAGTAATAATTTCGCGCTCCTATATAAAAAAATAATCACAATATCAACCACACAGCAGCTGTGTCACCAAGTTGTGCTGCTATAATACAAACAGCCAAGTGTGAGTAGGACTTTGTCCTCACGGTTCCGTATCTTTCAATACACTCGCACTAAAGAAAAATAGGTTGTCTGTAAAGTCGGTTTACTGACGATAGTTAAACGTGGCAACGTCATACAGCTGTCCACGCGGACGCATCGCTCACTCAAGTAGGAGAGAGACAGATGTCGAGCGCTGCCGAACGTGGAGGCTGATTGTGCCTCTTTGTCGATCGTTCCGCGCTCTCGCTTGCACTTCAAGCCTTAAATGGAACGCCTCAGAGCGAGGTAAAGCCGCATGTGTACCTAATATTTTTTCGTGCGTGCGTTGTCACGTCAAAAAAGAAAGGAAAGTTATTTATTTGCGACACAAACTTAATACTACCGATAAAACTACAAAAAAGTAAAGAATGTCACGAACAGACATTGACAGCATAAGTAGCAGTAGTAATAATAGTACACTATAATAAATATTATAGTATGGCTATTTCCACTACTAGCTAGTTAAATCATGAAAGTGACCCGTTTTAGTCTTTATTTATACTTTGTTGGGTCCGTTTTACGACACAAAAGGTCTGCCCATTTTTATTTTCATTATTTTTTTATAGACATGTAGTAAGTATAAGTAACAGTTTCCTAAGGTCCTGGGTTCAAATCCAGTCGTGTAACTATGAGTTTTTCTGTTGCAAAATTTATGTGCTATTCACATTATATGCTTCACCGTTTGAGAGTACTGCACTCTCAAACGGTGAAGGAAAACATCGAAGTAATACATGTGTCGAGCGCACGAAAGGAACTGAGGCGCATTTAAAATCATTTCACCACACTACACTATAGTTTTCTAAAATACAGTACCCTAAAAATACCCAAAGACAATGGTCGTATTTTTTATTTAGTAACACACAATGTGGCAAAGAAACTATCCTATTCCGACTGAGGTTGGCTTCTAACTAAAATATTTAGATCGTCCACCCCACTGAATCAATCGAGGTAAGAAAGGTTCCAGATTTTAGGCACTGCCGTATTTTATGTAATTGGGCCCTAAGCCGGTGACAGTTTTGTTACTTGTTCTTTTCTTTACGAATTCATATACTTTTGTGTATGTACGCAATGGCATATTATATCAGATGAAGATACCCTGATATTTTGTAAATAAATAAATAGAGTCTGTTCAGAAAGAGAGTCATCGTGGCCAAATTGTGAACTAACGTTTCGATTTTGATATGGCAGCGCATCCCTTTCTTTCTGTCAGCATTTTCCATCATAAAAATTAAATAAAGGAATAGTACACTAGTTGTGATAGGATCAAAACGCAAAATACGCGCCATTGTATTGCCCACTAAACAAAAAAAGCAATTAAGCACAGCTGCGCCCCTCATATCCCACGACGGTTCTCTTTCTGAACAGACTCTAAATAAATATTATGGACAATTCACACAACACTATCTAGCCCCAAACTAAGCAGAGCTTGTACTATGGGAACTAGATAACTGAAATAATATTTTTTTTTGTAAATACATACATTACATATAATATAACACCCAGACAGAGGCCAAATATCTGTGTTCACAACACAGATATTTGTTATCGGTGGGCATCGAACCCACGCCCTCCAGCTCAGAAGGCAGAGCTACTGATCTGTGAAGGCAGTCAGTTTCACAGTAGTAGAGTAGTATAAGTAGTAGAGTTCTTTGTGAAAAAAGTTTGAACGGGGAAGTTCTACTACCGTACTTATTTGTGTCGCCAAGTAGTGATGCTCGCTTCGCTGTATTTTGTTTAACTCACAGGGCACGTCTTGGCTAAACGTGCTCTACAGCGCAGAAGACGGATCTAAAAAACAGCTGTGGGGTATGTTGCACATACAAGTAGACAGCAAGTAGTTAGTACTACATTTTTATTTCACTTGTAGTATGTTTTTATTTCACTCCGTTGCCGACTATTTTTAATATACAGTGTCATTTCTATGCCAGTTCTTCAAGGAGGGGGTGATTTACAGGGAAATTAAATTATTTTATTCGATTATTATCGCAAAAACGCCGAACCTATGTGTTCAATAATACTCCTTACCCTTTAATAAGTACCATCCAATGGCTATGCATTGTAGGTTTGATTGTCATTACATGAACAGTTGCGATATGGTTCATGTAATGACAAGCAAAACTACACATTAGATAGGCTACACGCAGCGGGGTTCTCTCCATATAAATGTATGTGTATAGGTATAGGTTAATTAAGTACTACTAACAATAGATTTATAAGTTTTACTAACAAAATGATCCATGTTGGCTGAAAATAAATAAATGAATGAATGAAATGAATGAATTGTATATCAGTCAGTCAGTCAGAACATCTCTAAAAAAAAATTAGAAGATTATGCAAGTTGGCACAGAAGGCTGGTCACCTCTTCGAAGAAACAATAATAACTACGCATTAATATATTTCTTTCGTTATTAATGATTTTAAATCTCTTTTATAAAACACGCAAAGAGATCATTAGGAGAACAAAACCTCAGCATTGGCGCTGTGCCAGTAGCATCAATTTCTATAGGTTTCTCCTTGTGGGTGGTCACTAGTTCTTTCAAACAACTTAATCGCCTTTCACCTCACGAAAGGAGTTTAAGTGTGCTTCAAAGAGGCTCTTTTTTGCACTTGACATAATAAGGATTTTTTAGGTTCTACGATATGCCGGTTTTCTTACAATGTTTTTCCTTCACCGTTTGAATGTACTGTCACGGGACCTACTTGAATAACAATGCGTCTCTAAAGTTCTATGGTCTCTAGTACACAGTGGTCTCCATTATAATGTGTGCGAATTCAACATCAGTAACTCGTGCTAGCTTCACAGTTACATTGTATAAAAATAAAATTAACGAAAGAAAATCTCTGTTTTATTCGCTGTTTTGTTGTTAGCCTTCGAAAGATAGGTAATGTTTTACTTTGACATTGTTTTTATCTGGTTTATTATGACTACAACCCGATGGACCAGCGACATTGTAAAGATCCTGGGAATTAGAGGATGGCTAGGGCTCAGTTTATACATTTTCCTCACAAATTCTTGGAAATTTGAGCATTATTTTGACAACCTTCTTCTAGATACTTCTAGAGGCTTCCTCGCTGACCGCTCTTGAGTGCAGACGTGTGCATATTTCTCGTAAAAAAATATAAAACAGTGCAGCGCGAAAGCGACCTTAACGTCAAGTACATTAACTACAAGTTGCCGTGCAAAAATTACGGACGGTGTTTTACTATTTTGTATCACTGCTCGAGTCAGTACATAGTATAAGCGCGAATACGACATAAACCACAAATAGTTCAAGATGTTGAGAACCGTAACTGATGAGAGGAAGTCGTCTTCTCAGCCGGACTTAACGAAAGAAGATGGTAAAATTACACAGTTTCTGTCTAGGAAACGTAAGCCTCTTACTGTCACTGAGGATCTTCATTTCCGTGATGAAATCTTGTCACTGGTTACAAAATTCAAAGAAGATAATGATAAGAAAATTGATCTTCTTACGGACGCTATTCAAGAAATGAGAGTTCAAAACAAGGAAATCCTCAAAATCCATGAAAAATTGGAAAAAATATATGAGCAAACAGCTGCTTCGAATAGAGAAAATAAAACAATGTTTAATAAAATTTCCACTGAGCACAAAGAAGCACTAATGAAAATAAACACCCTAGAAGAACAAGTAGAAGAACTGCAGAGAAACCAAAGATCATCAACCCTGGAAATAAAAAATGTGCCTAAATCAGAGCCAGAAAATCTCACAGAAATTATAAAGAATATACATGACACTTTAGCCGTGAGCATTAAGCCGGAAGAGGTAAAGCGTGCTCATAGAAGCAAAAATACAAAGTCGGAATCGATTATCATCGAGTATCAGAACGCGGATCTACGCAATGACGTCATCAAAGCTTCGAAGGAGTACAATAAGACCCATGAGGCTTGTAAGCTCAACACTTCTGTTCTGGGTTTCAACGGTATAACCCTTCCAGTATTTGTCAATGAATTGCTGACCCCGTTAGCGAGGAAACTTTTTGCACAGGCGCGACTTTTGGTCAGGAATGGCGTTTTCAGGTTCTGTTGGGTTAACAATGGTAGAATCTTCGTGAGGAAGTCTGAAAATGATGCAGCTATACAAATCAAATCTTCTCAACAAATTGAAGGACTTCAATTTGACAGCGTTGTGTCTTCGTGACTAGAGTCTGGTGAGATAATTCAGCATAAGCTTAGTCTTGCGTCTCCTACGTTTAAGTGGTCCTTAGTTCTTATAATAGTCATAAATTTTAATCTTAAGAAAATAGCTTTTTCAGTATTTTGTATTCGTTCAGGAAAACATGTTGCATGTACTTATATAATCAAAATCACAACACATACTTTACACACACTATACATACACATTATCACAGTTCAATTAACTTATGGGCTAAATTCGTTAGTATCTTGCTTGGTCAGGTCTCATAGACTGTTTCGGCATGCAATTCTGTTGTTTGCGTTGGGGCCCTTTTATTGTGGGCACGGATGGTTTAAATCCAAATTGGGATGACTAACATAAGAGATTTATTCGCTGCCATTGATTGCACGCGTGCTGTCAATGTTGGCGACCCACTTTCGATTGACATGCCGGAACAATGTCGGAGATATATAGGAACCAGTAAGACGAATTTTAATGTAGTGATGCAAAATATACGGAGTTTAAATAAAAATTTTGATAGTTTTAGAATACTTTTAAATTTAATGAACTTAAATGAAGATCTGATTGTTTTGACTGAATGCTGGCTTCAAAATGTTACGAACTTACCAGAATTAGACAACTACAAACCATACCGAACTACAAAATCATTGAATAAGAGTGATGGC
Organism: Thera obeliscata; assembly: GCA_947578465.1. Classification (NCBI taxonomy): domain Eukaryota; kingdom Metazoa; phylum Arthropoda; class Insecta; order Lepidoptera; family Geometridae; genus Thera; species Thera obeliscata. Next base: position 1,806,509 of record OX387916.1, read on the forward strand.
GTAGTCATTTACGTAAAGGAAGGTTTTGATGTGAAAGTCTATGAACCACCTACCACGGAAGAGGTCACGTGTCTTGTTGTAACGTATAAAAACGAGTATGCCTTTATTTGTATGTACAGATCGCCTTCTCATTGTAACATTGACAAATTTATACGCTCGGTAGATAATGTTATTGATAGCATTAAACAATGTCAGCAGATTATTTTAGTTGGCGATATAAATATCGACATCAGGACTGATAATGATGATAGTAGGTCATCTGATTATCTGAATCTACTCGCCTCACACGGTCTTTATCCAACCCATTTATTAGCTACTCGCGATAAAAAATGTTTAGATCATTGTTTTGTTAAACTCAAGGCGCCTTCTAAAACTATAGTTTGTAATTCCACAGTTACTGACCACTCTTCTATTGTACTTTCATTAAGTACAGGACCCAAACGTGAGAAGGTTTCTCCCAGATTACGTAAAATTATCTCATATGGTGACGTCATCGAGGAACTTAGTAGAATTGATTGGATTTATTTATTCAAAGATAAAAACGCAAATGATGCTACAAATATATTCTTAAATAAGGTAATTGTGACAATGAAGAATAATACTACTATGACACCCATTCCTCGTAGAAAGAGAACTCTTAAACCTTGGGTGACTGATGGATTACTAAGATGCATAAAAAATCGGGATAGGCTGCATAAAAAATTAAAAACAGATCCGGAAAATGTTATCCTAAAAATTACATATCTTAGGTACAGAAATACATGCAACAATACATTAAAAAATCTTAAAAACTCGTACTTTCAATCACAGATGCAGAAATATAAAAGTAACATTAAAAAACAATGGCAATGCATAAAAGATTTGTGCTATATGAATAATAAAAAAACGGTTAATTCTGAGCTACTAAACCTGAAAACATCTTCTGAAGAGTCAATCCATTACGTAAACAAGTATTTTTCTAACATAGGTTCTCAGTTAGCTGATTCGATAACTAAACGAAATATTGAGAAGTTTGACACAGTGCCCGTACATAATGTTGACGATGGGTATACTAGACTTAACTCATTTGTTCTTTTAGCAACTGATGATGATGAAATCAAACATATCATTCAAAACCTAAAAAATAGTAATAGTACCGGTTGGGATGGAATCCCAGTAATTATATTCAAAGTCGGAATTAATGTTTTGACGACGCCTATAACATTTATCTGTAACAAATGTTTTGAGGAGGGAACCTTTCCCAGTGCACTCAAAAAATCCGTTCTTATCCCAATTCACAAATCGGGAGACACTAACGATGTGTCGAATTATAGGCCGATCTCACTTCTACCCACACTTTCAAAGATTTTAGAAAAACTTATTAATAAAAGAATTAGAGACTACTTACAGAAAGAAAATATTCTCTCGAAACAGCAATTTGGGTTTCGGAATCACATATCTACGGCAAATGCGGTTAACGACCTAACCTCCAACATCGTAAGACATTTAGACTCGGGCAAAAAGTGCCTCGCATTATTTCTTGACCTTGCAAAGGCATTCGATACCGTCTCTGTACCACTGCTTTTGACTAAATTGAATAAGATTGGTATCAGAGGTTCGCAGCATAAACTTTTTACCGATTACCTTACAAACAGAACGCAGTCCGTACAAATTGGTGACTACTTGAGTGATGAAGAAACTATCAAATTTGGAGTTCCCCAAGGCAGTATCCTTGGGCCAACACTTTTCCTCATTTACATCAATGAGCTGTGCAACCTCAACCTCCCAAATGCTCACATTGTCTCCTATGCAGACGACACAGTCCTTTTGTTTAGTGGTAATAGTTGGCCCGAGACGAATTTAAATGCAAATGCGGGCTTCAAAATAGTCACTGACTGGCTTGACTGGAATCTTCTTACTTTAAACCTTTCAAAAACGAAGTACATCGCTTTTAGCATAAGAAGTAATAGTCAACCGCCCCCATCTACATTAAGGATAATCTCACACCATTGTCAGCAATCGCTAGGTTGCACTTGTTTAGAGATACTACCAACCACTGAAATAAAATATCTAGGAGTTCTTATAGACAATCATCTCAATTGGAAAAGTCATATTAAATCTTTATCAGGTAGGGTACGTAAACTCATATACGTCTTTAAAACTTTGAGACACGTATGTGACACAAGGCAGATAACATCAGTCTACTACGCGCTTTCTCAATCCATCATTACTTATTGCATCAGTTCATGGGGGGGTTGCCCGAAATCGACACTAATTACACTAGAAAGGGCTCAAAGAGCTCTTTTAAAAGTAATGCTGTTTAAGCCTTACCGCTACGCAACCACTGAACTTTATAAAGAAATACCTATCTTGTCCGTTAGGCAGTGTTTTATAAAAGCTATTCTCCTCGAACAGCACAAAATCCCAGGATCATATTGTGGTCGAAATTTGCGAAGACAGGACTTTGTTTACTCTAAAATTCCATGCAATACCACATTTGCACAAAACTTTGCAGAATTTCTCGGACCCTTTTTATATAATAAAATTAGCAAATATTGTGAAATACGCTCGAGTACAACCTATACATGCAAGAAAATTATTACGCAATACCTAAAAACTATGAATTATGCTGATACAGAAACCTTCATCAAACACATCAAATAGATAATATACCTACGTGTGGTCATTCTGACCTAATTCTATTAGCATAGTAGATAAATAAATAGTAAACAATAAATAAAAATAAATAAATAAAAACAAAAAATTGAATATATTCATTATAACTATTATAATATTGCTTACTCTGTACACTGCAATACCCATTTTATATAAACTCACACACACACCTTACACACCAATTTATACATAACACACCCACACTCAATTCACAATCAATCTGTATTCATCTCTTACTTTTTCAATCTTACACTCAACATCAATACATTATGGTGATTTTGATTTATAAAATAAGAACATTAACAAATATCAAAAATTAAAATAATATATAGGTAATTTAGGAACCCTAGTACCTATTTACTTATTATTTTACACCTAAGTACCTCTACTATTTAAGTTACCCATTAAGATCCACCAAAATAGGTTTTCTTTGCTCAATTATGTACAGGAGTACCTACATACATACCTACTATGAGTAGATAATTTAGACAGTTGTCTGTCCGATTACGTTAGGTATTCGGATTGATATTATGTGCTAACTAATATGTATGAAACCCAGTTCTTTTGGTTTTATCTGTAATTTTTGCTTATACTGTGCAACATAATTAGAGTCAAGGTCAAGCTACGGCAACTGGCTGCGTGCGAGGAAGACGCGTACTACCCTCCGAGATACAGTTTTTTAAACTAGTTCGGAGTGTATTGCAAATCGGAATCTAACACATACCACCACTTTTGCTTAATGTATCTTTAGATTTATTTTTAGATGCTAGTATACCTACTCTCATAATATTATTAAACATTCACCTAAAAAATCTAAAATTGTTAGCTATTGTTATTAGTAAATAACTAGTTATTAGATTAAGTATTTTTAAGTTTTAGTTAAGTTTCAAAGTGGTACTGGAATAAATAAATAAATAAATAAATAATAAATAAAAGATAAATTGAAATTACGTTGCTGGCCACGAAACATGCGAGCAAAAGTTGTATAAAAATTCATCACTGTTTTGTGTAGCGGCCAGAGGGGCTATTCTGACTTTTGCAACACCATTTTTGGTGTCGTGTAAGACATAAGGTGTCGTGTTAGCGTTTTGCAAAGAGGTTTTAACCTCTTTACAATCCCGATTTTGTATGAAAAACGATGAGCGCCTCTGACGGGCTTTGCGAGAAATAATATTGCTACGTATCTTCACTTACTATTGCTAACACCGGTGATAGTCTATCGTCAACACCAAAATCGTACTAAATCTTTTCGTTAGCTTCACGATTCTGACGGTTTTTGTGTAAAATGCTATTCTTAGTTTCGGAATGTATTTGACAGCTTCACGATCGATCAATCAAAATGAATTAGTAAACAAACATTTATTTGTGCATTTTTGAAGTCAATAATTGCTTTTGAGAATGTCTGCAAGATGTTATTTTGCAATGCGGATGGTCGAGAAAAACCGGGTTCGTAAATTACGGGAACTGCGGGCTGGTTTACGGAAAGCTTTCAATCCTATCGAAGATCTTCCGGAGACCATATTTTGTCGTCGGTATCGTTTGTCCAAGGTTGCCTTCGCGTTCTTATGCGAAGAGTTGCGACAGCATAACGACCTAAAGTCTTCGCAGCGCGTGAGCTTTGAATTAAAGGTGAGTTATGTTATTTTCATTAATGTGTACCTACCACCTAAGATTACCAACCCGGTATTACTGCTTATGTAGGTACGTACAAAGGTGTCCCTCAGGAAAACATCCTAACTATATGGTAACTATTTAAGTACTTTAGATTTTTACATAGAAGATACCTATTTTTGTTTGAGCTTCGTAATAAAAATTATCAACATCATTTCAGGTGACTCTGGATACCCACAGTGGCCTTGGCTCATGACACCATTCTTAAATGTTACTGCAACTCCCCAGAAAGAATGTACAACCAGAAGCATATGAAAGCCTTGGTCACAATAGAAAACACTTTTGGCTGGTTAAAAACAGTTGGCGTTGGGCAAGGATAGGGTCTTGCACTACAAGCCAAACAAATGTGCACAGATCATACAGGCTTGTTGTGTACTTCTCAACTTAGGCCTTGATTTTGATTGTTCAGATCCCGAAGAAGATCTAGTTATCAAAAGCCAACATGTGAATTATTTGCAATGTCTGTACCTACCTACTATTTTCGTATCTTATTTTTATATAGGGAGTAAGGGGGCCCAAATAACATCTCTCGGGACCCAAGCCAACCTCACCTGCCCGTGGTACACCCTGCTGATCAACGAACGAGGCTCTGGCGAAACCACCCACCAACCCGCACTGGACCAGCGTGGTGGGTTACGGTCCAAACCCCCCCAAATATGAATAGACACAATCAACAAAGGCCCCAAGTGCCCGGGGACACCAGTGGCTGTGCTGGCGTTGACGGGCGCCACGCCAGCCCTGGGGTCAGGGGTGCGAAGAATCTCCGGGTGAGATCCGACCGTCAAACGACTCTGGCTAACGTTATAAAGGATACCGACACGCTTAACGTTTTATCATACAACGTAAGAACCCTTATGAGCGATGAGCGATTAATCGAATTGGAAAACGCACTTAATTACATAAATTGGGATATTATTGGACTTGGAGAGGTGAGGAGGTTAGGCGAAAACACAGAGGAGCGTCACGATGATGTATTTTTCCACTTTGGAGAAACCAGTGGACATCACGGTGTTGGGTTCCTGGTGGCTAAGAAGTGGAAAGATAATATCATAGAATTTAAAGGATACTCGGAGCGTATAGCTGTGCTCAGAAATCGCGTCACATCCAAAACTACCTTGACGCTAATACAAATATACGCACCAACATCCACACATTGTGCTGAGGAAGTTGAAACTTTTTACGACCTACTCAATAGAGCATGTGATGAAAACCGAGGTACTTGGAATATGGTCCTAGGTGATTTCAATGCCAAGCTTGGAACCAGGCAAGCAACTGACACTAATTCCGTAATTGGTCAATTTGGCTTAGGTGACCGCAATGAACGAGGTACCAGATTAATCCAATTCGCTTTTGGACAACGCATGAATATTGCTAATAGTTTCTTTAACAAAAAACCCAGCAGAAGATGGACCTGGGTTACACCTAATGGTGTAACACGAAATGAAATCGACTTTATACTTTCATCCGATTTACAGATAATAAAAGACGTCAATGTTATAAACAACATTAAATTTAGCTCTGATCATAGACCAGTCCGCGCAGTAATCCGATTTAATTTCAAAATTCACAGATTCAAACGGTATAGAAGTAAATTAGTGAGCCATTCAAAATTAACTCTTTTCAAAAACTCTGATGAATTTAACCTAGAACTTTCAAATCAATTCTCTAGTTTAAACATCAATGAAATCGGCGATGCCGAAGGCCAGTATAAAACAATAATAAAATCGATTGAGCGTAGCAGCAAAAAGATAAAACAGGTAAAAACAGATAAAGCCAAACTTTCAAAGGAAACTAAAAAACTTATATTAGTTAGGGAAAAAACAGAAATTTGCACATCAGAATATTCAACATTAGATAAACAAGTAAAGCGTAGTATTAGAAAGGATATAAGAACATTTAACTCAAAGTTAATCGAAATCGCAATAGAGAAACACACTTCATTAAGATCAGCTATGAAAGGGTTTACCACAAAAAAACATTGGATAAATAGTCTACAAGACGAAACCGGAACAAAACAAAACAGCCGCGACAAAATAATGAACATTTGCACAAAATTTTATACGACTCTCTATTCAGATGCTTCCAAAGGCGATGAAACTGTGGAATATGTTCGTTCCGTTCCGTTCTTCACAGGAAAAGAGGTTCACAATGCTCTGAAAACTATGAAATACGATAGGAGTCCAGGAGAGGACGGTATAACATCTGAAGCCCTGAAAATTGGTTCACCTGCATTGCTACCTCACCTTACCAACTTGTTCAACACAATTTTAGATTCAGGACAGCTCCCAAAACAAATGTGCCACTCAAACATAGTCCTTCTTCACAAGAAAGGAGACAAAAGCAACATTGGCAATTATAGACCTATTAGCCTAGTGTCACATTTGTATAAAGCGTTCATTAAAACAATACAAAACCGTATTGCAGCTAGCCTAGATAAACAACAACCTCCTGAGCAAGCCGGATTTCGCCCCTGCTTCTCTACATCGGATCATTTACATACGCTTAACCAGATCATCGAAAAATACTCAGAATTCAAGAAACCCCTCTATTTAGCTTTTGTAGATTATACGAAGGCTTTTGACAGTGTGAAACATTCTGCAATATTTACGGCCTTGAAAAAACAAAACATTGATGACACGTATATAAAACTCCTTAAGTTAGTATACAGCAATAGTACAGCAGATATTAAACTCAACATTACAGGACCAAAATTCTCCATCGAAAAGGGAGTCAAGCAGGGCGACCCGTTATCTCCCATACTGTTTACGGCAACTCTCCAGGAGATATTCAAATCCTTAGATGTTATATGGGCAGCAAAGGGCATTGACGTCGGTGGCAAGCGCCTCACCAACTTGCGTTTTGCGGACGATATTGTTCTTTTTGCCGCAACTGCACATGATCTGCAGGAAATGCTCGAGGATCTGAGCACGGCAAGTCTTGAGGTTGGACTTCAAATGAACCGGTCGAAAACACAGTTAATGACCAACAGCACGAGGCGTAGGGTCGAGGTAGATGGGCAGGAAATACAGCATGTCGATGAGTACATTTACTTGGGCCAGTTAGCAAGCTTCGAAAACAGGCAAGACAAGGAAATCGGTCGCCGCATCGAGAACGCCTGGAAGAGCTACTGGTCCATGAAAGCGCACATGAAGGGAGACCTTCCTCTAACACTAAAGCGCAAACTCATCGACATGTGTATTCTGTCCGTCCTAACCTACGGTGCACAGACATGGTCACTCACCGAGTTGCAGAAGTCCAAACTCAAGATTTGCCAGAGAGCCATGGAACGCAGCATACTCGGGTTTAAGCGCGTTGACCGAATACGAAACACCATGCTGCGTTCACTGACGGGCATTGCCGATGTAGGCTGTAAGGCTGCCCGGCTGAAGTGGGATTGGGCAGGGCATGTCAGCCGGATGCCTCCCGATAGGTGGGCGACCATCAGCACACCTTGGGTCCCTGACGGGCGGCGGTCACGAGGCCGCCCACGAAAACGTTGGCGGGATGATATTGACACCTTTGAGAAGAGATGGTGGGAGGAGGCTCGAGAGAGAGATAAGTGGAAGTCTTTGGGGGAGACCTTTGCCCAGCAGTGGGACAAAATAGGTTGACGAAAAAAAAAAAAAAAAAAAATAATTTATATGCTGTGTAGGTACTTCACTATTACTAAGCGTAGCGTGTGCGTGTTTTGTAAAAAGATCATACAAAAAAAGTAGGAACGAAGCCGTAGTTTGTTGCCTGTTCTTCTAGGCTTGGTCGCGTGGAACTGGCACCTAGACTCACTTAGCTTTAAGACGTTTCAAAGTGATCTTAGTAATACTGCAGAATAAATTCTTTTTTTTTATTTGAGTTTTAATTTAAATACGCCCTATACTCCAGATCGGTTTTAATAAATAAGTCTCCTGAGTTTGCTCGTGCGCGGCGTCGTGCTGGTGAGCGGTGGTGGCGGTGACCACGCCGTGGTGAAAAGCGCCGGCGAGGTGATGGTGCTGGATAGTGAAGTATTACATAACATCAGTGTAAATGTCTTTAGGGATCCGTAGTTCTGGATATCAGAACAGAACATATATATAGAGTATATAGCGTCTCAATTCATATTATGCTGAAAGCCCGCAGAATTCTAAGGATTTTTGGTAAACCAGATCTTAAAAAAGTCGAATACAACAAGAGTTACCTACGATTTGGCACGAAAAAAACTTCAAATGCTTCTCCTGTAGGCCTACCATGAGCTCTGTCAGGCTCTGTCTCTGGTTCTGGTTTTGAGTCTGTGTGAGTGTTGACTAAATAAATCCTAGCTCAAAACGTCATACACACAGTATAATGCACTGGTGAGCACTCACACAGACTCAAAACCAGAGCCAGACAGAGTTCATGGTAGGCATACTGAACAATCGTGAATTGTCAGTCAATTGAACCAGCAGTCATCTTTATGGTCTTTATTTTGAGGAATCTATGCCCGATCCATGTTGACAACTTGCTAAAAAAGAAGACTTCGTGTTAGATTCATTGCGGCCAACATCGAAATGTTTGCGTCTTATCACCATGTCAATTTGCCTAGGGTAGCACGAACACGAAGTAAAAAGTGAAGCTAACACCCAAAAGCTTGTCAATTCTTGGAATAAGCCCTCAGATCAGTAGTAAAATCATTTATCTGTCGTGTAATTTAAAAATGGAACGATTTTTTACTCCAAAACATGGCAACCAAGGAGGTCACTTATGGCCTGCGCATACCTAGTTCGCTGGCGGTAGCGAACAGTGTAACGCTGTCAAATATCGCTGTCAAATCTTAAATCTGACAGCGATATTTGACAGCGTTTCACTGCTCGCTACCGCCAGCGAACTAGGTGTGTTCGAGCCTTTATCAAACATTATATTTAAATTTCGAACTGGTTCGCAAAAAAAAGCTTCAGTTTCAGTTTATTGAAAAAAAAAACAATTGAACACTTTCAACGCGGGAAAAATCTGTTGTTTGTTCGTTGTTTGTATTTGACAAATGAGTTCAAGTAGTAGGTACTTAGTTTTTATTTCCTCGCATTATTGAGAGATGGGCTTATGTGTGTCTTCTGCTCATTTACACGTTCGTCCCTCAATGCCTCTTTTGCTGGCCGCTGCAGTAATCTAATGATAATTATATAATCATTATATTAAAAAGTTCATAATCAAAACCACGAATGATATACCTACAAATTGCTTTCACCGTAAAACATTTTCCATTAAAAATCAACCGTAAGGTTTCATTTTCGCCTTACAAATGGTAATAAGAATAACAATGGTTTTCTGAGGCAATGAGCTATGTGTTTTTTTTATATAAACCGCTGTATTTGTATTAGTTCAAACAGATTTTGTGGCTTCTGTTTTTTTTAACATTATCGCGAAGATGAAAGAAAGGTTTCTAATGACGAGAGAAATTGAGCTACGATTGAGAAGTTGAGTGACGTGTGTTTTTCAACACTGCGCGACAACACGATGAAGAATTTTGACCGATCAACTTTTTTCGGAAATTCAGAATCCCACTTTATGTGGGGTCGGGTCAACATAATATCTTCCATACTCCTCTATCATCCGTCATCCCTGTATTCGCTTCTTTCCTATTCATGCCATCTTTCACACTGTTCATTCATCTTTTCTTTAAATTCTAAATTCTTATTAAACTTTAAACGAACTGCAATAGGAAATACCTTTTTTATAGATTTTCAGTAGGTACCTAGTCAGGTTTCCTAATCTATGGTAAAATGGGAAAGGTAAACCCGTCTACAATAGCCTTGTTCACAAAAAAATAAAGAAAACTCGGAGAAGATCCGTAGTTTCAGCAACTATTCGGATACCCCCCGATCATGTCCAATTAAGGCGCAGGTAGGAAATCAAATAAAGTTAATGGCTCACGTGCTTTCATTGGCAATACGTGACTTCGTTTCGATTCAAATTAGATTTACACTCTATGTTCCGAAGAGGTTTACACCAACTACACTCGAAATAGCTCTTTTTTCGATTGGAAACATGAAGCTAGCAGCTAAGTATTTTGCTAATCTGGCTATGGCAAAGCTATGACTACTTAGCAATTGGTCTCTTTGCGTAGAGTTTTGTCCACACAAATATTTTAGTCTAGTACTCGTATTATCGAGTATATTAAAAAAAAAGCCTCTGCATCTATTGTAGATGATTTATATAGCGTCAGGGGCAACTGATGATTACTCATGCCCTTACTTACGGGACGCTATAGTGCCTGGGACAGGATTTTAGATGGAATAGGCTTGCCCAGTACATATACCTATATCGAGTACCTATAGGTAACAACACTATATAAAAAAAAAAAGATAAAAGATATTTATTGTCTATGAACCTAGGTACAAAGTGTTAGTAAATAAAATAATCAAAAAATAAAATAATTAGTTGTAATATGCAATCTTTATACCTACTATTATTTAAAAACCTCGGCCTGCCTCCATGTTGCTTTAACTTATACAGCGTCCATGTACTGTCATTTATATATGTATCTAAACTAAACCATGTGTTTGCAATAAATATTGTATTGAGTATCCATCGTATGAATGAACGTGAAGTTTTTTTTTGGATTAATACAACAGGATTCGTACTAGCACAGTCAAAAACAAACCCTTCCACGACAAGGCGAACTAAACTAGAGCTGTACTTTATCTATTATACAACGTAACATTAGCGCAAAACTTAATTCAATAGAAACTCAAACACAGCGCAGGCGAAATTAAGACAACTCCGAGCTATATAAGCATAGGTGGGATAAGTATATTAGTTTAATTAACGAGGCTCCAAACAAAACAATCTTATAAGCAAAGTTGAGTGCAAAGTCGTAGTCTGACATACGGTACGTCCTACAGTACGGTGCAAGTTGTAGAGCGGAAGCGGGCTTCAGGTGATGGTAAACATCACACGAATAAAAATAAAAGTCAGTGGTTGATTATTCTCTCATCGAACATTCCATTAGTGTTTGCTATGAATGAATAATTAAATATTGTGACAATCCGCACAAGTCTAGCAACAAATTCAGCGGAGCTTAAACTAGTAGGTACCTACTACCTAATAAACTTACTGTGGGAACCAGCTAGCTGACTTTTTTTATACAACTTTTACTACAATATAATATTGAGAGCACTGGTGGTCTAGTGGTAGTGGCCCCGCCTTCCGATCCGAAGGTCGTGGGTTTAAATCCACTCGTGTACCAATGAGTTTTTCTGTCGAAAAATTTATGTGCACTATGCCAGTACTCTCAAAACGGTGAAGGAAAAACATCGTGAGGAAACCGGCGTGTTGTAGAACCTAAAAAAGTTCGAGCAACACGTGTCAAGAGTCACGCAAAAAGGGCCCACCAGCGAAAAACCTGCCCGCACATCAAGTGCGCATAATAAACTTGCCGACTACAATATAATAGCACCCAGGCAGAGAATAAACGTCTACGTTCACCACACAAAAAATATTTCTCGGTGGGGATTGAACTCGCGACTCAGCTATGGGGGCAGTCATAGAATGAATACATTGCGACATAAACATAGTCCTGCCCCACACTGTAACCTGTCGTGTGATACACACTGCCACCAGACATAATACAAACTTAAAAAACACTTTTACTGTGCTTACATTTGACAAAGAATATTACAGAAACACAATATTACAAAACTATTACAATATTTATTTATTTATTTAAAACCAGTCAGTCTGTAATTTGTGTGCCTCTACCACAAGACAAGAGAGAGAGTAGCAATCTTTTCCAGACAGTAAAGTCTTTAAAACCGACTATGGCTTGGGCCACATACATCCCGTAAACCGATTTCTGCCGCTCTCGGGACGTGGCACAAACTGAATTAGTGTTAGATGTTAGCTAGGAGGAAACTATATCCCACACTACTCAATACACATACGATATTCGAGACAACGTCATACTTTTTATTTTGAACACGCGAACATTTTTATGTTACCTTTAAGATTGCGAGAAAATGCGCAGCCGCATTCGGTACACTTCTGGCTGATTTGTATCCATGAAAATCTTAACAAAAAAACTAACTATCTATCCGAACTGTCTCATCAGATAGTGATATGGGTATAAAAAATATGAAATCTACGTCATGAGAAGAAGTCTGATGGTTGTCAGCGTCTTGTACTCTGATAGCGCTGCTGGCCATCTCCAGGAGTCATTTTACAGTGAAGAGAAGAGAAGAGAGAGAATTGAGATGGTTAGGCAGGTGATAGAAGATGGGAGAAGTTCTTCTCCATGATGAAATCTCCACGGCTAATTTCGATTTTATTCTTACTTTCGCTGCTGATACTTTTGCCCCGATTCAGAGGCAACAGTGTCTTCTAAAAAAGACTTTCTTTTTTACCGTTTTTTTTATGTGTGTCTGTTACAAATAAATGTCTTTTCTTTCTTTCCACAATACACAGGTAGGTTGTAGGTCCCTCTGACAACCACAAATAGCGATTGCGAGCAGACGTATAGAGTCGATGCTAAGACGCGGATCCATTCACAGGTATCGCCGAGCTGAAATTACGAGATCTTAATTAGATATGTGAGCTTTGTTTAGATGAAGCTGTTGGGATTTGCCGCCAAAGTTCTGAATTGGACTATTGTTGGAGGACTGTTGTATTGTTTTGTAAGAGATCAAACAAAATAGTACAAATCAAGGCGAGTTTCTTGTTTCTCTAGGCTTAGGCCGAGATTCATAGACCGAACTTTGACTTTACTTTGATGGAAAGTTCAACTTTCAAGCAAAATTATATTTCATAGTTCTGTCAAGCTCTTCTTTATTCAAAATGTTGAAAGTAAACTTCGATTATCAAAGCTTACTTTGCGAAGACTGCTTTACAAAAATAATCTCTTGATCACAAATATTAAATTGTATTAAACGCAATGCAAGATTTCCCCATTCATGTTTGTGATTGCATGATATTTTCAGTGCACTCGTTAAGCTATCTTGCACGGACTGTATAGTATAGTATAGTATAGTGTAGTACGCAACAAATATTGCACATCGGCTAATTTTGACTTCAAAGAGCGTAGTGTGCATCTTAAAAAGAGCGCTCTACAAAGCGGAAAAGCCGATGTGAAATATTGATTGCCTACTACAACCGTAGATATCTTTTGACATCATGTTGTACTTCATCTATTTATGTATTTCTCTAGATGGGTTGGTTTTAAAACGAATTCATAAAAGAAGACGAGTTGAAGGTTGAGAGATGGAATAATTCGGATTGCAAAGATGACATTTTCAAGTTAGTACATCGTTAGTCAAAATTAGTCGTAAAACTTAGAAAGCTAATTTATTTGTTTACTGCTACTAAAGAAAAGGAAGGCGAGGCTATTTGACCTACTACAAGTTAAGTTTGTAAGAAAATAGCTCTGTTGAACAAGGTTCACACGGCAATGCTATTATTGGCATTGTAAGTAAAAAAAAAATTGTCTTTGCCTTTGCATCATTGTAGACGATTTTTATACATCAGGGGCAACTGGTGCTTACTCATTTCTTTACTTACGGGATGCTGTAGTGCTTTAGGACTTTAGATGGAATAGGCTTGTCCAGCACCTATACCATCCTGACAGCTTAGCTCAATCCACAGGAAAGACATCATCAATACGTGCGGAGCGAAACTACGGGTGTTCCTCATGATGTTCCTTCACCGTTCGAGAGCACTAGCGTTGTGTACCTACAAACATTTTTCGAATAGAAAAATACATGGATACACCACTGAATCTGAACAAGCCACTATAGGATCAGAAGGCTGCATCTACCACTAGACCACCGGTCTTCTTCCTACCTAACCGACCTAATTATACCATGAAGAAATTGTACCCAAACAAACACAAATACAAAAAAAATACTTAACAGAAACCACCTACCCAAATAATCCAACGTTGGATGCTTGTTTGGTTGCATGCCTGCATTTTAAGAATGATTTGCACGACGATGGCAAAACAAAACTTACTTCAAGCACGTAGCGCTTGGAAACGTGTTTCGTTGTTGGGAACGTTGGTTCAGATCGTGGCCCATATGACTCTCAAGAGCAGGTTCAAAAGAATTATTTCTTCATTTTTAAAGTGGGAATGTTAGGGTGGGTAAAACCAATAATGAATTCGCCCTCATCACGTGATCGATCTCTTCGGCAAGGATCGTCAAAAGTCGGGGCATTATTGTTCAATTTGTACCACGTTCGTTTTTTAATTTAAAACTGCCGTGTGATCCTCGTCTCTGAGAATGGTTCCTTTACTCCAACGATAAAACAATTCATTCATGTTTATGTGCGCAATCAAAAACAATGTAGATGAGTACTCTCATTAACTTTGCCTTTAATGTCGTAGTTTTGCGGAGCTGGCTCAACGTTTTCTTAAGTATATATTTCCGCCACTTGCGGATGAGCCACAAAATTACATAGTTTTTGTGGTCAAAGAAGACTAAAGCTTTTTTCACGTTTCCGTTCACTATTTACTTAAGATGTTATGGATCCATCTCATTTAATATCTGAGGTGAGATAACACAACGCCCCAATAAGTTCAAGGCATTAAAATATTCCTCTGATGCTTAAAATTAGCTTGAATAAAAAACAATAGTAATTTGTTAAACAAGGAGCTAAAATTGCCCATAGTAAATAGAAACCAAGCTATAATCGATTTTAGCGCCGTGTGTTACATTCTACTTTATACTACGATTGCAAAAACTAAAATTCTTCATTACAATATGAAATAGTTTAGAAAAATTCTAAAGATTACGGGCCAATATCTTTTTTTTCATTTCTTCTGTGGCTGCGGCTACGTTGCATTGCATGCATTCTACCACAGAGGTCACCAAGTTTAGTTCTATTTTCAAAAATTAATGTTTTTTTTATGAAACAGTATTATGTCAGTATTCATGATTAATCTAAATAATGATCAAAGGTTTTTTCGATTTTGTTTGCCCATTGTCATTTGACAGATAATAATGTAAAGTTTTCTCTTTTTCCCCTAGAGGAAGATGTGCTAATTTTTTTCGCTCTGTTACGACACAATGACGGTCTTTTTGAGCAAGAGGAGTGAAAAAACATTTTAAAAATTAACAACTGTGTGAGCTATGTTTTTGCAAGTAGCTAGTATCTAATGGCAAAATATTATAGAAACGCCCCGAATATGTTCATAGGTTAGTTTTCTTACTTAGGTACCTACTTTTTTTTTACTGTCACCAAAAAGGCAAAGACCCAGCCTCATAAATTAACCTTTTTCTAACTTTCGCCAGTGCTTTTACTAACAAATTAAGTACATCCGAACACGAGCCCACAGTTTCTCAAACCCATAAAATCATTTCCCAGCGCGGGACCGCATCCGGCCAGCGATTCCCAACACTTGTTTACGACCCATAAACAGACCCCTTTTACTTTTTACTGCACTTCTCGATCGTGCTGGGAGAGTAGCCAAGTGGGAGTTGATCGGCCATGAATCCTATGACTTGACCCTGGCTGGAAAGTCAGCGCTCGTTTGTTTCTTCGTGACCGTCTGAATGGCTGGAGCAGAAAAGATATCGGATTTAAAATACGCTCACGATTTTGTACCTAGTAATACCTCAAAGGCCTGCGCACACCTAGGTCGCTGGCGATAGCAACCAATGGAACGCTGCCAATATTGCTGTCAAATTTGACAGCGTTTCACTGATCGCCATTGCCAGCAACCTAAAGTGTGCGCAGGCCTTAAATCAGATGTTTAATACCTTTACACAAACATAAATATTAAAAAAAAAAGTGGCTAACCATCCTAACTTCAAGATGGAATGAGGTACCATTGCGTATCCTTTGTCAAAAGAATTGACTTTAAATTTTTTTTTTCAATTAGGCTTGAGACAAAGCCCCATTCAAATCACTATCACTCACAGAGTTTTCAATTCAAAAACTTAAAACTCATTAACGCAAATCTCATTTATAACCAAACCGTCCCCATATTAACAAAGAACCTTCCACAAAAATCAGCCAAAAGAAATTTCAGAAAAAAGCGAACTCAATGCGCTAAGATCACAGTTTGATATTAGATTTCCACTCAGTGTGACTTAGCTCGGTTTTTTGAGAATAAAGGGGGCAACTGTGAAGGTTTCCCCTTTCCCAGAACAAGTTGAGGCAACTTTTGGAGTTTTTTCTCTCGAGTTTAAACGTTATCAGGATCTACTTTCCAAAGCAATTTCCTTCAGAAGATGGAACGAGTTAGAGAGTTTAAACTCGTTCGCAATACTATATCTTGACGTTAATCTGTGCATTATAACTTGTAAGATTTATAAAACTTATGCAGCCATACATAAAGACGCAATTCAAATTTAATCATGCTCTGTTACTGTTTGTCATTACCCAGTGATAAGAGATGGCAATAGTTTAAGCACTATCTATCTTTAAACGTACTTTTATAAGTAAGGCCAATAATCACTAGTTTGACATCTAAGTATAGTATATAAAAAAAGTCGTTTTAGTTAAAATTAAAACAGAACTGCTGAACCTACATAGGATAATTTTTATCTCGAAAAAGTAATGGGAACGGGGGGAGCAAAGCCTCGGGCGGCTGCTAGTATTTTTTTAAGTAAGGCCAATAATCACTACTTAGATATCATATATTAAAAATACATGATTTAAGACTAAGATTTGTGGTTTTGTTCCTGTTTTCGAAACGGTTTGATATCTACATTATATTAAGTTTATAATGTTAAGGTACCAACGTAGAGACTACGAATACAGTCAGGAAGCAATTATTTATCCGTTTTCAGATCTACAGGATGCCGCTGTTTCTGAAACATTTTTGATGAAAACCTGTTCTATCTTGTAATTCACAACCTATTTTCGATTTGATCTTTTTTCGGGATTATTCCGCAAATGGAATGTAGATATTTTCTCGACTTCTGTGTTTAATTTTTTTTTCTAACCAGTGTGGTGAAAGGATAGCATCATCATCATCATCAGCCTGAAGAAGTCCACTGCTGGACATAGGCCTCCCCTACACATTTCCAGGAAGAACGATTCTCAGCCCTTTCCATCCACCGACTTCCTGCGATCTTAACAATGTCGTCAAAAAAAAAGGATAGCATATGATTTGATATACTACGAAGCTAGTATGAAACGTGCATGTATTTTATTCCGTTTAGAAAATACTTTATTGGGGAAAAAAGTACATAGGCGAACTTAATGTTAATTTGTATTTTCTTCCAGCTAACCATTTTGTTAGGTGGTAGTGCTTTTGAGATAAAAGAAGAAATAAACATCTACCTTCAAAATAAAACTTATTTTACTTACTCAATAGTACCTATATCTACAATAGTTCTATATCTACAATAGTACCTATATCTACCAGTAGTACCCACTACAGTACGTATCTACAATATATTCTGAGTACCTACCTACATATTCAGAGTGCAAGCTGAGTTGTAGAAGTTGTACAGCTGTTACAAACGCCTGCTTTACCATTCAACGTGGCGTTGGAAACAAAAGCAAGCTAGAAAATCATATTTCCGGAACATTACAACCTTGGAATTATCAAGTCAAGAATGAACAAGTGGGCTAAAGGCTTAGGTTGCATTTTCACTTTCCATGAGATGTATGGCAGAAAAACTTTAGCTATCAGCAATAAAAAAAGCAATATTGTCTTCTTCTTCTTCTTATTTAATTAAATCTGTCCATTTTGGAACAACTTTGCCAGTGTCAAGGAAATAAATAAATAGTTATTTCTTATACAAGAGTGCAAAGCTTCTTTTTAACCGCGTGCTCAATTTTGATGACCGAGCAAGGGAAGGATTCTTTTATTTTTATTTTTTTATTATGTATAGCTAAACGTTTGACTGCCATCACACCTGATGGAAAGTGAAAATGCAGCCTAAGGTGGAGCACGCTTAGCTATAATCCACTTATTCACTCTTGACTTGAAAATTCCAAGGCTTACAACCTTGCTCCGGAAATATTGACGACGGTAAAGAATTCTAAATTGTAGAATTCTAAAATTTAACCACGAGCGTATAGCGAGTGGTTTAAAAGTTAGAATCCTAAGCGTTGGCGAAGGAATCAAAAGAGCACAAGGTGAAAAATCTTTGCACTCGAGTGCAACACGTAACTTTTCATCCCACCTCAGCGAGGAAATGACTAAACGCAAAATAGAACATACCAGCTGAACACTCAAAATAGCACCAAAAAAACTATTCAAATGAAAAAGCTATGTGACTTTCCAGAATGACAAAAAACGAATCCAGCCATATTGTTATTAATTTGACAATTTGAGATTTTATTTTAAAATTTTGTGTTGGCTTGGTTACAAAGTCCTTCCGCCAAGTCATTATAAGCTTCACCTGTATGTATGTATGTATGTATGTATGTATGTATGTAACCGACCTCTTTGAGCTCGATTTTGTCCTACTTTGAACGATCAGATTTGATTCAAACTTTGCACACCTGTCAAAGGTCACAGGACAATGCAATAATATGAAAAAAAAAAATACATGAAAAAAAAAAACTAAAAAGTAAAAAAAAAATATAGTTTAAAAAACTAAAAAAAAACGCTTTTATAACTAATTCAACTAAAAAGTAAAAAATAAAACTAATAATCAATTGAAAATTTATATTATTGTACAAAAAGCGTGGGGGGCTTGATTTTGATTGTTGTAAATATTTTATCAATAGTTTATTATATCTGAAGTTATTATAAAAAGCACCCCACGCTTTTTTACAATAATATAAATTTTCAATTGATTATTACAGTTTTATTTTTAACTTTTTAGTTCAATTAGTAATAAAAGCGTTTTTTTATAGTTTTTTAAACTATAATTTATTTCTTTTTAAATTAACACGATCGTTATGCATAATTATATGGAAACAAACGGGTTTTTGATCGCGATTACCTTTATTAATTCCCGACGTTTCGGCTGTGTTATGGAAGAGATATGTTGATGATGTTTTCTGCATAATGAAGGGTAAAAAACAGGAAGTAGAACAATTTACATCATATTTGAACTCCATACACACGAAGATTCGTTTCACTAATGAATTGGAGGAAGGCAGGACGTTGGCTTTTCTCGATGTCAAGGTGATGGTGAAATCCGATGGGTCATTGGCGCACTCTGTTTATAGAAAACCAACACACACTGATAGGTATCTTAACGCTGCCTCACACCACCATCCTCGCCACCTGCAGTCAGTGGTCTCGTCGTTAACAAACAGAGCATACGACCTCTGTGACCCTGAGCATTTAGACAGTGAGTTGACACATGTTCAGGAGGTGCTAAAATGTAACGGATATGTAGGTGGACGATGGAACCGGAAACATGCTAACAAGAAGAAGCCTCTTGAGGTAAATAGGCAGCCCATGTTTTTGCCTTATGTAAAGGGTGTGACAGATAAAATTGGTAACGTTTTGAAGAAGTTATCAATTAAGTCAGTGTTTACACCTTTTTCTAAAGTGGCTAAGCAGTTACGGACTCCTAAGGATGTGATACCTCTGCAGATGCCTGGCGTTTATAAGATAGACTGTAGTTGTGGCCGTTCTTACATTGGGCAAACAAAGAGAACTATAGCCGAACGCGTCAAGGAGCATATAGCAGCCGTCAAAAATCGTCAGGTGTATAAATCTGCCGTGGCGGAGCATTTGGTGGACTCGGGACCGAATCACTGGATTGAACTACATGACCCTAAAGTTCTGTCCAGTGAACGTTTTTACCATAGAAGAATGGTCCGGGAAGCGATAGAAATAAAAAAGTACCCCAATTTCAATCGTGAAGACGGCTATAAACTTTCTTCGTCTTGGAATCCTGTTTTCGTTAAGTGTATCCGTCGCGAAAGATCAGCGCAGTGTGTAGATACAGTTAGTGTGGTGTGTCGTAATATGAACG
Source organism: Thera obeliscata (assembly GCA_947578465.1). Classification (NCBI taxonomy): domain Eukaryota; kingdom Metazoa; phylum Arthropoda; class Insecta; order Lepidoptera; family Geometridae; genus Thera; species Thera obeliscata. The sequence continues at coordinate 1,826,671 of OX387916.1, forward strand.
CGGACATTTCTAATTCTGAAGACCAAGTGAGGGTAGTTGCAAATAAAACTGCCACCGCTTCTCGACAGTAACTCCAATGAACTCCAGTCAACCCGTGACCACGGTTGTTGCAACACAGCCGAAACGTCGGGAATTAATAAAGGTAATCGCGATCAAAAACCCGTTTGTTTCCATATAATTATAATTTATTTTTTACTTTTTAGTTTTTTTTTTTTCATGTATTTTTTTTTCATATTATTGCATTGTCATCGACCTTTGACAGATGTGCAAAGTTTGAATCAAATCTGATCGTTCAAAGTAGGTTTTTTTTTTTAATTTATTTTTTATTTTTTACCAACACTATTTATTGCAATCGAAGTTGCCACGTCTTTTAAATACAGAGAAAATGGGATTTACTCAATGAAATTGCTAATCTACTTTTGATGCTGACTTTACTAAAAGCTGATTATTCTAAACCAATTGCTGAACAATTTACTTGTGGTTTACATTCACAATGCATTCAATAATCAGGAAATAGTTACTGGTGTTCAGGTGAAATTCCATTTTAGAATTTCAAATTCGTCAAATTAGTTGTCGTATTTAATCGAACATTCGAGCATGTAGCGGCATTTGTATTTATTAAATAGCTCGCTCACCACGCAGTGCTGAACTTTGGGGCTTCGTCGTTTCGTGTCACTGGTTCTCTCAAACCAAGTGTGGTGAAAGGATTTTAAGTGCGCCTCAAAGAGGCTTCTTTCGTGCACTTGACACATATTTTCGAACTATTTAGGTTCTACGACATGCCGGTTTCCTCACGACGTTTGAGACTACTGGCAAAGTGCATATAATTTTTTCGACAGAAAAACTCATTGGTACACGACTGGATTAGAACCCACGACCTTAGGATCGGAAGGCGGGGCCACTACCACCAGTGCTCTCTAAGACCACCAGTGCTCCCTACTTTGGAGCTTATTGGACATAGTTTTATAGATTTATTTTTGACAACAAACAATTGCACTCACATAATTAGGTGCAAAAAAAGTGTAGGTACTAAGTAGCTCATAAAAAGTGTAATCAGTCTCGTTATCCGCAAATAAGACATTATGAATATCGGTATGAATGCAAGCATGAATGATAAAAAGAAAGTAGGTAAGCACGTAAAACTTTCCGGTGTCCTGTACCCGAAGTCAGAGTTTTGTTACCACATTTCGTCTACCAAATGTTGTTTTCGTGTGAGCACGTGTCTCTCTCTTTCGTACGTAACGTATTTTGCTGTCTCATCTTTTCCCCATACAATAGAGAGACAAATAGGCGAAACAAAAACTACATTTTGTCTACTAAATGTTGTAAATGAAGTGGGACTTGCCTTTTTGAACAAAATAGAACCAGAACTCCCTGGCTGTCAGTCAATCGAATCGACGTCAGCCAGTGGAACACAGTGACAAAACTAAATTAAATATTTTGTAGTGTAGACATCGTACAACATGCATCTCTCTGCAGTGAAACCCCCTGGGTGCTACATCACGTGAAGCTAGCTTCAGACTGGTGTGTAGCTACATTATTGCAATTTTGTTATATCTTCTCTAGTAGTTTTTAATTTCTGAAACCCAATAAGTAACAGTGGTATAAGTTAAAAAAACTTGGGAAACCTAATTAATCGCCAAACTGATAGCAGATTTTAATGAAATTTCTATGGGACCAATCTGGAAGGCATCTGGAATCTGTTTTTTTTTAATCGGCTCACAATGACGAAGTTCTGCGAAATATAAAACCGAATTGAGAACGTCCTGCTTTTTTTTTTGAAGTCGGTTAAAAATCTATTAACTTTGAGTAAAGACCCGGCCACATCAAGAAAATTAACAGTGATATGCGATAGCACCATGATGACATGACAGCGATGCTTGTATCGCCGGCTTCGGGGCTTGATGTGGCTTTGTCTCAACTGACGTAATAGAAGTGCCTTTAGACTAAAATATCCGTGCAATATTAAAGCATTTTCCACCTATCATAAACTTATCAATTCTACACATTCTCTTACCAACGTAACGCCCGCAGTTTTCTGAGCCATTGAAGACACACAGTGCCATCCTTCTGTCAAGGACCCTTCCGTAAACTCTTCCAAGTGCTCTTCTGATCAAAGGTTCTGGAGCACTTTCGCTAAGAGGATAACTGACCAATTCCATTTCCAAAAAGGTATTTTAGATCATCATCTTAAAGTAAATAGGCATGCCTAATTTATTTAAAACATCGTAAAGAAAACAGCTTGTTATAAAAAGGGCTCGTCCGGAAAAGCACTACCATCATGTCTATTTCTGCCGTGAAGCAAAATCCCTGTGTTTCAATTTGAAGGCTGAAATTACTGGCACGTGAGGCTGAACATTTGTATGCCTCAAGTTGATGGACGCAAGGCAGTGCACCTTAAAGCAAGTTCCTGACGTGCGGGACTTCCGTGGCAACTCATTGTTATAGGCGATGGTTACCACGTAAAATTAGGTGGCCCATAATATACTTGTTCCATCAACTAGTCGTATAAACAAAAAGAATATGAAAAGCTTGAAAATGTATGTCATGTGCACGAATGGCGTCATTTTGGGACGCACAATCACTGGATAAATACACTAGAGACACGACACGACGTCGTTGTGGTGCGAGAAGTCACTAAGTGACATTTTTTGCCAAAATGAGTTATTGACGCCAAAGTGTTTTGAAACCCATTATGTACCTTCTCAGAATGTAAAAGAGTAGATTTTACTAAAATTATAGATAATACAAGAATGTCAGAAGTGCATAACGACCCGTAGAGGCAAAAATCTGTCTACAAAAATCATCTAAGGGATCTTAAGTAGTTTAATTCAATCCCTTTACTTACAATATTCTTCAAGTCTTGGGGTTGCACTGCTCACTAAAGTCACTTAGTGATTTCTTGCAGATAAAAAGCTATTGAATGAAATGAAATTCTGTTGTCGGTAAGAGTCATCAACAGATCATAATTAAGTAATATTTAGTCAAGGTATTACGTTAATGTGTATGCCAGAATTAATTAACTTACTTTTTGTTATGTATCTCAGTAACCATATAATTACTTACATTAATTTGTTGGAAGTTAGTGTGTAAGGTAAAATTATCTATATTTTATATGAAGAAACCTCTTTTGTAACTATAAGTGTTGATAACTTACACTCATTTTAAAAACAAAAAAACTTTAAAACGCGATTATCTCGAGACTAGCTTTTTGCACTTAGTTACTTCTCGCACCACAACGACGGACAGGAATAAGATTATAGGGAACAAGAAACTTTTAGATTATAGAGAAAAATATAGCCTTCAAAGCGAGAAGTCAACCTGCGTTTGGCTGTTACAACCAGTTTCCCGTATTCCAATTAGAATGCTGCGCAAAACGCGATCAAATTCCAACTGTCAACAACTTTTAACTAGCTGAATCCAGCGAAGGTATGCCGTGCCGTGAGCACGACGTACTTGCTTACAGCTGTTTGAATTTAGAACGTTGGAAGTCGTTCGTATTGAGCGTTTCTGATTGGCTTTTGTAGAAGTCGACATTTTCCTTTGTACTTATACGATTTGACTGTCAGACTTTGGGATTGGGCGGGGCACGTTAGTCGGATACCTCTTTATTATAGATAGTATATATAAACTGAAGTCTTTGAAGGAGTTCTATGCCTAGCAGTGGGACGGTATAAGCTAGCAAAAAAATTTAATATGATTTGAGTTTCATAGCTAGGCGAATAAATATCGTTTTGTTATTTCTAGATTATTAAAAAAAAAACAAATGACTCCATTCCAGTTTTTTAGAGTAGCTATATACACCCTGTATATGACTGAGGTTTGTAATCTAACCAAAATTCAAGATTCTTAAAAATATATTCAAATACAAAAATCATGATATTATTTAAAAATATTGACATTATTGTTCATTCAAAACGCAAGAATCATCTTAAATTGGCACTTGGTAGGTACTAAAAGATTTACCGTGACTTTTACTGAATGAGGAAGCTCTGGAAATGTTGCTGCAGCAAACACACTATTAAAGTCCTATAGAATCGTTGTTTATTTTGCTGTAAAATTTTGATTCAAATCTACGATTGCTTTAACTAAGCTAAACATAATATTTATTTACGCAAAGGAACTTACAATCAAGTTAACAAATATTTCGAGGGTGCAGTGTTAAAACCCGATAAATGCAAAAAATATCGAAAATTTGTTTTCGACACCAGATAAATTAAAAAATTCTGATTCTCGTGAGTTATAACCAAATTTTTTTTTTGCATTTATCGGGTTTTAACACTGCACCCTCGATTTACACAGTGTCCAAAATACACAAAACAGTTGGGCTATCTGCAGACTGTTACAAACGATCTAGAGATAGCTCAGCTGATCCAAGTTAGTACGAGACGGAAGCGTTAAATACGTGTTTTAAGTTTTTCTAATTATGCTTTAAATATTGACTTTCCTAGAATTTGCTATTTCTGTATGAGGAAACTGGAGACATGCACATGAATTTTCCGTGTCTGGAAATCAAAGATGTAAAGCGTGTGTAACCTATGTAATTTCAAAATGGAATTGGATGATGCGCAATTATTACATTAAAAGCATAACTACTAATATCTGGCTATGTTGGAGTCAAAGCATCAAATAGCCAATCGCGCTCTAATGGAGAGCATGCACGGTGTAATTACAAAACAGGGAAGTAAATTGAGTTAGTAGACGTCGAGCCAGCGAGCCAAACGACAGGGGAATGACGTATCCTGTCCTGTATGCAGCTTTAATTTACGTACCTGAAGCACTGGTGACCAGGCCGGTCATGTAACTTTTGTTGCAATGGTTTCCATCAAAATCTTATTGAAACTGTCAATTTTCGAACTAATGCGTGATCACAAATTGACAGTTTCAAATTAAGCCGAGCTTGTACAGCTTAAAATAATAAATTAAATTAATATTTTTTTGATAATACATACTTAGAATTAAATATAACACCCAGACAGAGAACAAACATCAACGTTCACCACACAAATACTTATTTGTTCTCGGTGGGGATCGAACGTCACGGCGCAGAAGGTAGAGCTACCTACCAACTGAGCTGAGAAACCAGAGTTCTTGACATTGTCCTAGTTCATTTTAGAATCAAAAGATATGCAATCCCTCCACAGATGAGCGAGTGATTTCAAACTGATGCTAAGCTCAAACTCTCATGTTGCGCGCTGGCTGCTGGCAAACGTGATTTCTTCGTAAATTGCATCCTGTTTATGAAGTGATCATTACCTACTACTAGTAAAGGTAGTTTGTGAGTCTTACAAGCTGCAACATAATGTAAGTTTAAAAAAAATCTGTTGTCTGTAAAGTCGGTTTACTGACGATAGTTGAACGTGACAACGTCATACAGCTGCTGTCCACGCGGACTCATCGCTCACTCAAGTAGGAGAGAGACATATGTCAAACGCTGCCGAATGCGGAGGCCGATTGTGCCTCTTTGTCGCTCGTTCCGCGCTCTCGCTTGCACTTCAAGCCTTAAATGGAACGCCTCAGAGCAAGGTAACGCCGCATGAGTCATGTTTTTTCGTGCGTGCAGCCGGCTCCATCGAATTATAAGACTAACGCTGACACGTCACAACTTGGGAAACCTTGAAAACTTGACAACCGAACTTGGAAGTAGGTATAGAACCTTCCAGATAAAAAAATATTGACCTAATTGGTTAGTACAGTAGGCCTACCACAAGCTCTATCTGGCTCTGGTTTTGAGTCTATGTGAGTTCTGACCAGTGTATCATACTGTGTGTGTGACGTTTTGACGTAAGTACGATTTATTTATTCGGCACTCACACAGACTCAGAACCAGAGCCAGATAGAGTTTTTGGTAGGCCTACAGTGCGTGCATCTGATCTTTGTCCCTTTGAAGTTATTTTACCTATTTCAATGAATAAATAAAAAGAAGGCCACCTTCTTGATTGATATTGAAAGTAAATCTCCAACACAAACCCCAATACATCCACATTGAGCCTAATAAATAACAGAAAAATGTATTTCCTAAGCAAGCTTTCCAATCCGCGAGTTGGCGTTGCTAAAGTTACAAATTGACCCATCCTTAATCCGGGGCGGGTCGGGATTCCAACGCATAATCCGGGACACAACAAAATAGTAGAGGTCAAACTATCGGCTCGCAACAATTTTTGTGCATAACTTTGTTTTAATGAGTTTGTTGAGAGAAAGAAAGAGAAGAAAGAAAGAAAACTTGTTTATTTGACCCGCAAACACGTTTGACAAATTAGTAGATATAGGTAACAATAAGAATAATAACAACTAAAAACTAAAAGGGAAACATAGAAATAGACATGAATTTGCTTGGACAGGTAGTTAGGTAGCTTACCTTTAGAAAGCCTTTTTTTATGGACTCCTTTACCATAAAACACAGTAGTAGTAGTAGAGACCTTCCTTGTGTGACTCGTCCGGGGAAGTACTGCCACCATGCCTATTTGTGTCGTGAAGCAGCATTGCTGTGTTCCGGTTTGAAGGGTGTGGTTGCCTGAAAAATTACTGGCACGTGAGGCTGAACATCTGTATGCCTCAAGTTGATGGACGCAGGGCAGTGCATTTGTGGTTTGCAAGAAAATGTTATTTTGTTAGGCGATGGCTACTGCTTTACATCAGTAGGCCTACCACAAGCGCTGTCTGGCTGTGTCTTTGGCTCTGGTTTTGAGTCTGTGGGTGTTGACTAAATAAATCCTACGTCGAAACGTCACAGTATAATACACTGGTAAGCACTCACACAGACTCAGAACCAGAGCCAGACAGAGCTTGTGGTAAGCCTGTAGATGGGTCATTATGTTTGTTCCATCAGCTCGTTGAGTAACAAAAAAAAAGCGCTACCAACTAAGCTATGAAGTCGTTGTTTTTCAACTTTATGGTATAAAAAAGTCCCATCAAGTAAAGTATTCATACGGGATGTTTTCAATTTCCGAGCATGATTGCGTGAAGCGTGTGCTCATCACGTGATCAAACCCAGCGAAACATCGCCAGTAATAAGATTTGGGCATTGATTTATATTAGGAGTTTGTTTTCTTGCCTTCTTGCGAAAATAAGAAACGCACAACTATAAATAAATAGGAATCACTCACTATGGAGGTAGATTGTGAAATAGAAAGACTATGTTATTATTTTTATATTTGAGACAAATTTGGGATTAACTATAACTGTAATCATTGGGGACGCTTCCGGCACTGATTTGGATCAGTTGAGCTATCTCTAGATCGTTAACGGTCTGCAGATAGCTGTTTCTTGTGTATTTTGTAAATTTATCAAAAATATTTTTATAATGTCCCAAAAGTTAAGAGCGTTAGGTTAAGTTGAGAGAGTTATGTATGAGTGTTAGTGCCGAACAGTCCTTAAGAGTTATTCGTCGAGTGTGATTAGGATCCGATGGCGCAGTGTTCAGTGCAGCCCCGTACCAAGAGAAGGTCGCGGGTTCAAATCCCGCTCGGCTCTTAACTTTTGGGACATTATAAAAATCTTTGTGATTTCCTTAAACTGTTAATATTTGTTTATTAATGTAAGTTTCTATCAGTAAAATAATTCTATATTATGACTAACTCTGTTTACAGTGATCTACATATTTGTTTTTGAAGTGAAAACTTCTTTAGCGGCGTTGAGCACTTTCTGTAATGGGTATAAAATCTTAAACTCGCGTCAGGGCGTCAGGGCGTCAGGATCACGTGACCTTATCGAAAAAGCGTAGGACGGATTTTTTGCAGAAATGTACCCTAAGACTACAACGTAGAGTTCATAATAAAAATCGAAAAAAAGCGTAAGCCCCTTAAGCCCCCCAGAACCCCCTCCTCCGAAACCCAGGGGGAGCGTCGCGGCGAGCGAAGCGAGCCGCCACACGATCACGGGGAACAGCGTGGCGAGTGAAGCGAGCCGTGCTGTTACCCCCCTAAGCCCCCAAGAACCCCCTCTTCCTGAACCCGGGGGGAGCGTCGCGGCGAGCGAAGCGAGCCGCCACGCGACCACGGGGAACAGCGCGGCGAGCGAAGCGAGCCGTGCTGTGACCCCCCTTAGCCCCCCAGAACCCCCTCCTCCTATGTCTGCCGTTTTACTTCATTTAGGACCTACTTGTAGGTCGCGCGACAAGGTCCCTTCTAGCGGTTCCGACCCGTTGAGGATTTGGCTTTACGTAAAATTTAGGGTTCCGTATAGGGTTTTGATTAGGGTTATACTATATTGAGGAATTTGATTAAATGGTCGACTTTTAGGGTTCCTTAGGACTTTGATTGGAGTTTCAACTACACTTAGAAGCTTGATAATGTTAAAATTTTTAGGGTTCCTTAGGACTTTGATTGGGGTTTTACTACATTGAGGAATTTGATTAAGTGGTCAACTTTTAGGGTTCCTTAGGACTTTGATTGGAGTTTCAACTACACTTAGGAGCTTGATAATGTTAACATTTTTAGGGTTCCTTAGGACTTTGATTGGAATTTCAACTACACTTAGGAGCTTGATAATGCTAAAATTTTTAGGGTTCCTTAGGACTTTGATTGGGGTTTTACTACATTGAGGAACTTGATAAAATAAACAACTTTTAGGGTTCCTTAGGCCTTTAATTGGACTTTCAACTACACTTAGGACCTTGATTATGTAAACAATTTTAGGGTTCCTTAGCACTTTGATTGGAATTTCAACTACACTTAGGAGCTTGATAATGCTAAAATTTTTAGGGTTCCTTAGGACTTTGATTGGGGTTTTACTACATTGAGGAACTTGATAAAATAAACAACTTTTAGGGTTCCTACGTTAATAATCAAGTTTTCACTTCTGCCGGCACTCCCGGAGTGCAACCCGTATTTTTTTTATCACACAGTTCACTGACAGTTAATTAGTTTGCTAAAAGATAATATACTGTAAAATGTTAACAGCAAATATTGTATTTCCGAGATGGTACGAATACTTATTGGTACGACCTATTGATGTTATTGTACACGAAAAATAATCAAAGTAATAAATTCTATTCGACTCATAAATAAATCCTCTGTTGAGCCGACCCTTCCTTATTGATAGTTTAATAAAAACACGTAGAATTCTGGCAAACAGAAACCTGACAATACTATAGTAAGCGGCTACAAATCTGACACGTCCCGAATCTAGGTGTTGCGGTATTCAATTGCCGGGCATTTTTCACAGAGGCCATGCGATGTCGTGGTACAGTCAGTTTCAGAAGTGACCGATTCTTTTCTCTGCTTCATTTGTAGCTAGATAGCGTTTTGTTGATTGTCCACAATATTTATCTTAATAATATCAATTATTTATTAAGGGCTATTATTTCGTAAAAATGCTTAGGCACTAAACATTAAAATGTACCTAGTCCTACAATCGGTGGACTAATCGCACGCAGTGATTTCTTCCAGACAACCGTTTTTCTTAAACTAAAACTTAAAAATAACTTGAACTAAGGTTAGTAGCGAATCAAACAAACAAGGCTCCACCGCCGCAAATTTATTATTATGATATACTTACTCAGAATCTTGTTCAAAACCGTTCTTGGAAATTTGTGAAACACGGTTATATAAACAACAATCCCACGCTAGAGAATAATTTTCTCTTAAGCTTAATATTTTCATAATTTTCATCTCAAAAGTTATACCGGATTCTAAACTACGACCTTTCTCTTGATACTGGGTAACCAAGTGCGGGGTAAAAAAGGGTTCTAATCCCGCTCCATAATGTAAAAAACATTGTAAATTAGAATAACTTATCTCGCTGACTGTACCCATATGCTTAAGTCCCGGTGACTCTCGTTCGCAACCCAGTCACGTACTACAGGACAAGTCGTACCAACGAATAGGTATGTCCGCTACGTTTTGAACCGACATAAAAGAACGGGGAGGCTCACAATTCGATCTGTTGTTTTGTTCACACCACTATTTTTATTCTTATTTAATGCGTCGAGTCGATAGATGGAAAGCGCTCAGAATCATTCTTGTTGTACTCTAAGGGTGTTATTAATAATCCTGGCGCAACGCTGGAGTAGTTAAATCGTGTTTTGTCACATTTGCTCGAGTTGACAACTGCATGTCAATGCAAGAGACAAAACACGGATCAACTAGTCCAACGCTACGCCAGGATTATTAATAAGACCCTAAGTATGTATTTACAAAAAAAACATAAGTATTATATCAGCTGTTTGGTTCCCATAGTATAAGCTCGGCTTAATTTGGGGCTAGATAGTGCTGTGTGGATTGTCTACAATATTTTTTTTATAGAGGATGCCTAGTAGGGAACAACTTTTCAGACTGATGATAATGACTTTTTTCAATTTAAGTGGTAACATTGCCTCACGCACGTCAGGAACATGACCTATGATGCACTGACCTGTGTCGATCAACTTGAGGCATACCGATGTTCAGCTTCACATGCCAGTAATTTCACCGGCACCCACACCTTTCAGACCGAAACACAGCGATACTGCTTCACGGCAATAAGACCAATCAAATAGGTTTAGCGTCTTTGAAACTTTTGCTTTTGTATTATTGCATACGTCTCACTAAGTGGAGTGGCACCACACTGGAACTTCACTGCTATTATTTTAGTTTTTTTTTTATTTGTAAAAAGATCATAATAAAAAACGGTAGGAATAGGAACCGAGAGTTTGTTGCCTGTTCTTCTAGTTTTGATCGCGTGGAACTGGCACCTAGACTCACCTTGCTTTAAGACGTTTCAAAGTGATTCTTGCAATCCTATACTGAATAAATAAATCTGTAGTTTGCCGCCCTCCAGCGTTATCCAACAATAAACTTTACCGATGACGAAGTTTGGTTTATAGGTCACGTTGTCACCATTATATAAAATAGGTCATGACCGTAATGATTGTGAAGACGTTACTCGGCACTAAACATGACAGTTACGACGTCAAGTAAGTGACGTGGCCACATATGACATTTTCAACGTCACGTGTATAATAACAATAAAAGCCTAGAATAAGGGCTCAAATGATGGATCTATTATGGTATGTAATATTTGTCATTGCCATTTATAGGTCATGCATTTCACGAAGACGCATCCAGTGATATTTATCTGGTTGTAATAAGAGCCAAAATGCTCTAATTGACGCGTCTTCGTGAAATGCATGAACTATACTATAGTTTAATAAGCAAAAGCGTGTTTGCTGCTCTGTGTCGTAAACGATGATGATGTTTTATCTAGCGACTAGTGGAATCCCGCGCGACTTCGTTCGTGTTGAGTTTTATATCCATGCAAACTTCAACCCGCTGCACTCCTTTTGGGGTTGAATTTACAAAAATCCCTTTTAAGGCTCGTATGCAAAAGCAATGTTTGAGTCTGAGTGGAGCCTCAAGCGTAGATGTTTGACACTTTGCAATAGAGAACTGTCAAACAATATTCGGACACTTTAAAAATAACGGTCTTTACATCCCTAGATAACGCTCGTCCCATCTTTGGATATGTATCTCTTGTGTCTCGCCGCGCGCTACCTCAGGCGCGGTACATGGGTCGTGGTCAAACTATAGCATTATAGTTTGAGATTTTATTTCTGAGTGCTACTAACAAATTTGATCTTTTTTGAAAATAAATATTGAATTGAATTGAATATTCACAGCCTCTGTAGTGAGTACGTATATACGTCAGACAAAAATATTACGTCACAGCTTAAAGTTATAGAAATGTGTATTTATTTTATTTCAAATATATGACATCAAAATCATAAAACTTTAAAAACGGGAAGGTGACTGACATACAACGCACAGCCTAAACCGTTAGTTGTGGCGTCATGAATTTTGGTGGTTGTGTTCTTTACGAAAAGAGTACGTACACCAAAACTGGGGTACGAAAATTGGGGTTAAAGTTTGTATGGAAAAAGCTTAACGCGAACGAAGTCACGCGGGATTCCATAGTTTAGTATAAAACATGACAGCTGATTTCTGGCATCCCACCGCTTTTTTTCCGCCATGTTCAAAAACCGGGACATCCATTTTTCTGCCTAATCAAGTCCCATTTTCACGGGACAGTGTCACAAAACTGACGTGACGTCACATCGTGTCACGCAAACGTGACGAGGCGTCTCTATTTACCCTTTTCCGAACGTGCCTGGGGCGAGCAATGGTATTCCTGAGTGATTGAAATACTGGAGACATGTTAAATGTAAGTTTGTGACTATTCGTCTTCTCTGATAAATAGACGTGAACCAAATGCTTAGATAACATCTTTATTTATAAATCAGTTCACTCTCATTGCGAAAAGAGGTCTGGTATTTTGGTATAAAGCACTTTTTGAACGATGCTGATGCTCACTCAAAATTTTTTTTTAGATTGTTGATAGCTAAACTTTTGACTGCCATCACACAATTTTTTATTTTTTATTGTTGACTTTTGACTATCATTACACCAGATGGAAAGTGAAAATGCAGCCTAAGGTAGAGCACGCTTAGCTATAATCCACTTGTTCACTCTTAACTTGAATATTCCAAGCTTGTAATGCTCCGGAAGTATGACGGCATTAAAGAATTCCACTCCTTGGCAGTTTGCATTAAAAAAGTAGAAGCACTGCTAAAATTAGCTCTCTACGAAGGAGCTCAAATTCCATTATCCTGAAAATTTTGAACAACCAAGCCACCTCTGCTACGAAAGACTCAACTCACAAAATAAAATGCAAATGATTTGCGATTTAGAACCACATTACAGATTGCGTGAGCTTTACAATATCATCGCGTCGGTACATCAAACGACAGGACGTTATCCTAACCTTTATCCTCAGCGGTTGTCGATAGCCCTTTTGCGCAATTGAATTTCCAATATTAAAGCAATTCTTCAAACGCTCCTTTCCCTAACCCCATCATACGAAAGGTTCCAAAGGCACCGCAATCAAACTCTCTCCAAGCAATGATCAATCCAATCTCCTTCAAGTAATGCCGGTAATATTTCAGGACCCTTCACAAATAAAGCAGGAATACAAAAGGCATAGTTTCAAAGTAACATAGAGGCAGTATCCTATCACAACTCAGGTGCCTTTTGTACCGAGATAAGTAACTGTTCAATCGAATTACACAATGGAAAGGTCGGGCAAAGGCCGGGAAGGACTACACGAACAATGGCTATTTTATTTAGTTGTGTAGCAGGTTATTGATTAGATTTGGGGAAAACGGCTTGGACCAGTAAGCCTGCCATGAGCTCCCAAACTGAACTGCTATTGACTATATAAAAATATGCTCACGAAAAAATATGGTGGAGTGAAGTTAATTATTTTTTTGTGTCCTATTCAAGGTGAAATTAATGATCACCTATAAAAACTAATTATCACCAGAACACATTTTTTTTGTCAACATAGCTTTTGAGACGTTGCTAGAGCAGTATATTTGAAGACTAAGTAAAGGCTTTCACTTTAAAATTCTTTTCATGCTGAAATCTGAACAAAAGGCGTCCCAACTTTGCACTATTAACCCAAAATATTCCTGAAATAATGGCTTAAAACAAGGAGGAAAAACTAATTCAGGCCGCTTTTGGTTTTCTGACGTTCATACGGCAATTGGCTGCGCGGTTATGAGCTGCTATTTCTATTTTCTTGAATCCACCAAACGTAAATTGCGCTTATTCCTTGCAGATAGCAGGCGTCAGATAATCAAGAAATTTCGAAGAATTTTTACCTCAGAAATAACTGGTTATTTCAAAGGAATTTATTTTCGTCGCAGATAACCGACATTTGAAATGCCTATCTGCTAAAAAAAAATATTTCTCAGAGATTATTGGTTTTAAAGGATTATAATTTGTGTCAAAAGATCGCGCTTGGTTTATGCTCCAACGTTGTTATAATTTATCAATTACAATAGAAAATTAGTACAAACTCATGTTTGGAGCCTAGAAAAAAGTCCATTGCATAGTCCCCCAAAATTTCCTTAGTGTGATTGTCGTCTGAACTCAGTCTCGGCGCTTATACAGCCCTCCTCGTGCCCATTGGTTTTATTGGAGTTACTGCCAGCACGATGACCAAAAAGCACTGGTGGGCCACCAGTGCTATTTGGTCGCCTTCCAATCCTAAGAGTTCAAATCTATATAGTCATGCATCAATGAGTTTTTCTGTCCGAAAATGTATGTGTACTAGTAATCTCTCTCAAACAGCGAAGGAAAACATCGTGAGGAAACCGGCACGTCGTAGAACTTAAAAAGTTCGAAAACATGTGTCAAGCGTCACGCAAAAAGGGCCTGCCAGAGGCCTACTTGCGTGCGGAAACCAGTTCGCACACCAAGTGCGCATCAAAGAATTTGGCAAATTTGCCCGCAGTACGGCAAATCTATGCAGTATATATTGCCGTGTGAGCGTAACTTGGGTGTTCACACGGCCGCCTGCCCGGGGCCCTGCATAACTAATTCACAGTGACTTAATGAACTGGGCGGATACCGTGAATTATGTATTCTAACGTCATCTTTCTCAGAGAATTTCTAGCAACTAGAGGTAGGAAAATCTGGAGAAATTTACCTAAACTTGGCTGACGTTTCATGCAGAATGGCGTGTTTGGATAGCCTGCTTTGGATATTGCATCAAAATTGAAAGCACGTTGAAGTGGTACCTATATAAAGTACGATCCCTTTGAAGGCAGCCTCGAATTTTCAGTCAATTTGGGCGCTACTTTCAGACTTCCTCTGCTCATTCCTTATTTTATCCATTCATGTCACTCCGCACATCCATTGCAATATTCGCATTACTGCATGCACTTTTCTCTCATCCGTCTCTTTCGTTGCTCAACAATCAGAAAGTTATATATCAGGTAGAAAAGTATCACAAATACTTTGTCAACGTTATTTTCAAACTGATAAAGGTATCTGTTTTTTTATTAGCCACAGAGTTTCTCGATTTGGAGTAAATACGAGCGCCCAAAACGGGCCGTCGAACCAGCGAGCGATAAAAGATTTATATTGCGGCGGTGTCTTCAATATTCCGTATTTACTGCTGTGTTTTGTGGCTGAATCCATTAATTCAGCAGTGTTGCCAGCCCAATGAATCCAAATTAAATATATAAACCTTTATTACGGACCCGCGACATTTTATTTTTATAGAGATGGCGTTATTCAAAAATGTGCTAATAGCGGTGAAGGCATTTGACCATTAACTTCAGCAGCATAAAAGGTATCATATTTGAATTACATAGCTGATCTCATTACACAAGCTAAAAGCCCTACAGCAAGCTATGGAAGGAGCTACGTTGGAACTAAACGTGGTAGAATAAAAAAAAAACAGTTTTATTATTAAAAGCCCGATCCGTCCAGTAGTTTGGGCTGTGCGTTGATAGTAAAGATCACTATGTCAGTCAGTCACCTTTAAGGTATATTATATTTTTAGGTGTACATTTTATTATTAATTAGATTCCCCCCCTTTTCCCAGTTCGATTTCCCCCTTCATGTTTGTGATAGGAAGATACACTTTTTGCCAATTTTTTAATGTATAGTGCCTCTTTGTCTCATCAGTCCCTGTCATCTGTCACGTATTCTGGCAATGTCAAGTTTAAGTTCGAAGGTAACCCGTCTCTAGTTAATTAATGTGTGGTTACAGTGTTAAATTTACCGGTTTCGTACAAAGAAAGGCATACGCGACCCGGCGATTAAATTCAGCTTCGATTGAACAATGTTCAAGTAAATAAATGGCCATTTTGAATTGAACTCTATTGATACGAAATCCGATTATCTGGTTAAAAATGTGGGATAAATACCTTGATTTATAAAGTTCAAATTGCAATGACAGTTTGATATAGGTGAATCAGTAGAATATACCCATTTTGCACTGATTGTCTAGTTATAGACCATCTCTTTGTGTGGAACAAAAAAATACTTATGCAATAACTTTTTTATATGTTTTTACGCATTATGAGAGCACTGGTGGTCTAGTGGCAAGCGGCCCCCCTTCCGATGTTAAAGTCATGGGTTCAAATCCAGTGTATCAATGAAAAATGTATGTGCACTATGTCAGTAATCGCAAATGGTGAAAGAAAACATCGTGAGGAAACCAGCATGTCGTAGAATATAAAAAGCTTGACAATATGTGTTGAGTGTACACCATTCACCACGCTGGTTTCGAGGAACCAATGACACGATCAGAAGAAGATGACTTTTTTATGACAACCTTTAATTTTTTACCTACCTTACCTGAAATAGATTCCGTTTGCTAACTGAAATTATATTAATGACGTAAGCAAAGTCACGGACGAAAGCTTATGGCTGTTGAAGAGGGCTATCATTTTATGTATGTATTTTAAATGTATTTTTATTTCCTGTTAGTAAACGTTTAATGTATTAACACGATCACACAAACAATAATCTGTTGGGAGCTGAAAGTCCAATTTTCCGCGGTTTGACACTGCAATATCTATTCATGAGTTTCGTTGACATGTACGGCACTAACAGTTTATGTCACGCCAAAATGGAGTCTATTACAACGCGATACGGTCTTTGAATGAATATTCGTCGATGTGAATAATACCTTCGCAAGTGGGTAGGGTTGGCCGAACTTTGTATAACTTTAAGTGGAGATAAACCATACTTCTAAGCGTCATGTTTCTGTAACTATTCGTATGTGGGTTTGTCTAAAGGTCGATTTACATCAGACGAGCGAATGCTCATTCTATCCCCACTATATCAAATTCTTTTAGTGTAAACAGGCAGGTAGAGCATTCTTTCGTTGTTCTTAGTGCGTTCTAAGAACAACGCTAAATACTCGCTCGCTCGATGTAAACGGCGCTAGAGCGCGCGAACAGTTGCTTAGAGCGTTCTTGCGTGTTCGGACGTGCTCGCGCCCCTGAGCGGTCTCTTCAAAGCGTTCTTTTGTTCTAGCGATTGTATGCTCTTGTTCTAGTTCTAGCTCTTTGTTCGTTTGATGTATACGCTGAATACAAGTTTTCGTTTACACTAAAAGACCACGAACGAATGCTCTTGTTCTAGCTCTAGCTCTGTGTCAAATATAGCTGTCATATTTGACATCATCGCCATCACAGAAGGCTTAGTTGTGCGCAAGGCTTAAACAGGCGGTATAAAGACAACATTTACTTAGAAACTCTTCATTGTTTTCTTATTCCATTCATGAGAAGATGCCTTGTTTTTACGCACATGGTTATATTATTTTTAAGAAATAGCAATTTTATCCTAAATTTTCAGGGAACCAGACATTTTCCGAGGCAGAAATTCATTGAGCGACACAAATAACACAACTAAAATAATAACTTGTATTGTGATGATAAATTATGGATCTGAAAAACTTTTTTTCTGTGTTTAAACAATTTCAACGTCTTCCACTGTTGATATGTAACAAGATTGATATAAAAACATACCACACAGGAACCAAAAGTATTTAGCTATCGTTTGTAGCCCGTTTTCCCTCAAAATTTGTTTCTCCCAATTTTATTACCTAACAAAAACGGCCACCACATTTTTACTTTTTCAAAAAGTGTAAACATCTGTTAAAATCTCCATATTCAGTTGACATATTGTTATTTGGTAGCAACCCTATGACATCTTTTTTAAGCCATGACGTGACAGAAATCGTGTTCATGCAAATTTTACAGTTACAAATTCAGTTTTCTATGACTATAAAATAGTTCTAAATCATAGGGTTGTCACGGGTGGAATAACTTTGCTAAAAGTAGTAAAATGCACGCTATTTTTATATATTTGACAGAGATGAATTACCAGTTTTGGTAGAATAACCGATATTCGTTGCGATAAACGGTTTTCGTGTTAACGCAGAATAAAATAATAGTATACCGTCACTTAACATCAGTTGAGGCTTGTGGACGCATGAGCATAAATAAACTTATAATAATACAAGTATTTACGTTAATATACAAAATATACAAGAAACAGTAGACCTATCTGCCGACAGTTACAAACGATCTAGGGATAGCTCAACTGATCCAAATCAGTGCCAGACGTAAGCGTCCCAAAGACGCTGGTGGCATTACTAATTTCATATCTAACTTATTTTTGATGCTGCTTACAATATGAAAAACGAACTCTTTGCATTGCAAGGATTTTTTCATAGCCCCTTCCCACCGGTCAGTGATATCGCGCACAGAGGCGGATCAGCTCGCACGACACACCATGGGAACGGTCTCGTGCGCCGAGGTGCGCGGTAGCACAGGAGCCCTTTCTGTGTGCGTTGCCGTGCGTCGTCGTCGGCTGTGCGTGATGATCTGCAGAACCACGCACCGTAGGAAGGCAGCATTAGATGTTATATCCATGGGTGTACTTTTAGATTTGGTTTATTGTTTAATATCTTGAAAGCATCCCACAATGCCATGAAATCAGCCATTCGTGACCAAGATTTTTCAAAATGGCGGACTTACTGCGATATAAATACGGTTAAATGTGATGGAGAAGAAAACTTTTGTTTTTGTTCGTCGTATCTTACAGATTAAGAGTATTCCTAATCTTACCCTAATTTTATTTGTTTTGTAGTAATCAGTCTTTTATAAATTGTTGGTTGTTGAGTAACCATCGCCAATAAGGAAGCATTGCCTCGTATGTAACGCACTTCAGTAACGTGCCTTATAGCTGTCCTGCGTCCACCAACTTGAGGCATACAGATGTTCAGCCTCACGTTCCAGTAATTTCACTGGCACCCACACCCTTCAAACCGTTACAGCAATGCTGTTTAACGGCAGAAATAGGCATGTAGTGTAGTGATTACCCGGACAAGCCCTTCGCTAAGAGGTCTTCTTCTTCTTCTTCCTGCCCTTATCCTACTAGGTGGGGTCGGCACAACATGTCTTTTTCTTCCATTCTCCCCTATCACTCGCCATCTCAGTACTCACTCCTTTCTTGAACATATCATCTTTCACACAATCCATCCATCTTTTCTTAGGCCTACCTCTACTTTTATATCCATCAACATTCATGCCTAACACTCTTTTCGCCACATGACCTTCTTCTCTCCTCATGACATGTTACCGTTACTGGCGCTACTTTCAAACTTCCTCTGATGAACTCGTTTCTTATTTTGTCCATTCGTGTTACCCCGCACATACATCTCAACATTCGCATCTCTGTCGCATGCACTCTTCTTTCATCCGTCACCTTTGTTGCCCAACACTCAGAACCATACAGTACGACAGGTCTTATAAAGAAGAAGGTCGCTAAGAGGTCTACTACTACTAAAATACTATATTTATTTTGTAGTGCGTAAATCAATACTTTATTTACCTATATGACGTCCCAACTCTAGATTGGTTCAAATCGCTTTCAGTTCATAGCTTTTTTTATAGTCTAATTATTTTATATAAATAATAATTAACACAAACAATGTAGTTCATATAATTTGAATTTTTCGCGTGACAGGCATGTTAAAAACTAAAGTTTAAATAATAATTGAGTTTGGTATCAATAATTGAAAATGCCTATGGGTTAGTCATTCGCACGTCCATACATCAATACTATTCTTGGCATAAAAATAAATAACATTTGATTTGATTTAAATCATTTCTGCCACACGCTTAGTGTGCTATACGGTTTCCTCAGAGGTTGTTCCTTATATTTTGGGTTAGCTTAGGAATGCATCCTAAATTGTGTGACCGAAACAAAATTACAACCTCATTCATAAGTTTATTCCCTTGGGTGCTGGTAATATTCTGAATACGATCTTAAATTAACTTCAATGTGAAAAGTTCAGTCATTTTGCGATTTACTTCACTGGTTTGATCGTAAATTAAACTGTATAAAAATTGCAATTACGTTTGAAAAAAGCAAACAACAACATATTATTTATTATTTGAATTATATTTTTCTCATTTCCGTCTGGAATAAATTGAAAATATGGTACAAAAATCAGTTTGTTGACAAAGCAGCGAACACACCAATGCTTCTTATCACTTCGTCTATACTAAGTGTGTCATTCATTATAGGACAGCATAGTGTAGTATAGTATAGTCGACTATACTAAGCGACAAAGCCTAATAAATTAAAAAAATAAAATCGTTCAGTGTTATTTTCAGTGTTACTTTTGACAGATCAATTAGTTGTGTCCTACCTAGCGTTTATTGATTCATTGATTGATTGATTAATAGATTGTGGAATAGTTAATCGTGTAAATCGTTTCATCCATATAATTATTGATAGACAACATAGGGAGACGATAACGCGTGATCGTTTTGTCAAAAAGCCCACATGCGCCGTTTTGTCTTTATTGCGCTCGTGCCGCGCCCACTTGTTGTAAGGGGCTCTACACACTGACTTTTATTCCACTAGTCCTGATTTAGTAGCACATTCTTTACACTGTGAACGTATTTTTCAATTTTGTGTGCTTGGTATTTCTTTTTAAATAGAGAGACCGCACTGAAATGCATACTATTCATAAATTTGAAATTAAACTCGAAGCATTTACAAATACTAAGCTTGCAGTTCAGTTGGTAGTTGGTAGAGCTCTACCTTCTGCGCCGTAGGTCGTCGAACCACCGTCCAATCCACGACCACAAATATTTGTAATCGCGAGAAAAATATTTGTGTGGTGGACGCAAATGTTTGTTTTCTGTCTGAGTGTTACAATAATAAAAAGTATTATATTAGCTATTTGGTTATTCGGTTCCCATAGAATACAATCTCTGCTTTAATTTGGGGCTAGATAGTGTTGTGTGGATTGGATTGTCCACAATATTTATTTACCTTGTAACGTTTTTTTGCTTTTTGTTCTTATCCTCAAAGAGGCTCCTTTTGTGCACATAATAAATATGCCCATTTTTGATTATTTCATCGTCATTTTGCTAAAAAAAGACTAGACTAGACATTGTTCGAAGTAGATACGTTTCAGTCTAAACCCTTTAAGTTGCTGAAGTAAGTTTTTAAAATGGTGCTTAAGATGTCAAGTAAAAAGACCATTTTCCTTTGTCTGACGAGCACAAAAAATACGAGTTACGAATAGATCAATCCTTGCTTGCATACGTCCCGATATCTATTTGAAGTTCGCGCATAAACTTGATATATCGCGCGTACGATCCAACCATATTGAAAATTGCTGAGGCATCGGCCCTATTTGAGCTCATGCTTCATCTTTTGTGACGTAAATACGTCTTTAAAATTGCTTACGTAAAGACGTAATTAAAAAAAACTAATGATTACAAAATCGGGAGATACAGTTTAATATTGCAACTACATAGCTGGTATACAAGATAATAGATACATTTACATTTACAATTTCTCAAAATTATTTTTTGCTAAGCTGTGCGCAGTCAAATCGCACACAAGATAGTTGGTCGCGATTTTCGATAAACAAGTTAAGTTATTTTATATCTTTTGAAAGGTTATGCGTGCGAATGATAAAGTTATCGACGTTAACAAATTTTTTTGAAAGCGGTATAAACCAATCCTGTTTTTGTCTGTTCAAAGGCTGCGTGGCGTGATTTACCTAGAGTATTAAACCTTGCGAAAGTCTAAGCTTTCTGCAGTGACGATCAGAGAAACGTTTTCAAATATGACAGTGATATTTGGCAGCATTTAACTAATCGTCACTGCACGGCGTCACTGCACGGCTTGTCGTGTGTGTGATCCTAAAAGTGTCAAACTGTCAGGAATTTCCCTCGTAAATCTATGATCGTAAGCAAAAGCGTGTTTGCTGCTCTGTGAGATATGGAGTCCAAGCCTAAGCTATGTCGAAAAACTTCTCGGTTTTTATTGATACGGCCCTTGGGATCAAAAATAACCCTCTAGATCTGGCCACTATTAACTGAGCAAGTTGAGATACGCCTTTTTATAGTTGTTTTGAAGAAGTTTATAAAATATGTAGAGATTATGAGCCTTAAACTTAGAAAGTACCATTTTGTAAAGGCTTTGTAATAGATCCTTTTCAACACAATTTTTTAAACCATTTAATTTAACCCTATTTCTGTACGCTGCAGAGACTCTTCTTGAAGTAAAAAAAAAGAAGATTGATGCTTTGAAATGTGTTGCTGGAGAAAAAGACGGGTTGCACTCCGGGAGTGCCGGCAGAAGTGAAAACTTGCCGCTCGTATTAAAACTTATTAAATTTTCATCTAGTATATTTATAAAGTACTCACTCATTTTCTTTCGCTATTTCTTCATCACTTTTATAGATGCACGAACCGCACGCGCCGCCCCGCCCCCATCGTAGCAACAGTGCCGGCCGGCGAGCGAAGCGGCAACGTCGCACACCGGGTACGGCGCGGTCAGTCGAGCGGAACGGCAACGTCCTCTCCATCCGTCTTACGCTTTTTCGATCAGGTCACGTGATCCTGACGCGAGTTTAAGATTTTATACCCATTACAGAAAGTGCTCAACGCCGCTAAAGAAGTTTTCACTTCAAAAATGCTTAGAGCGTCATGGTCGTTGCAAAAATCAAGCATTTTAACATCTTGGTTCAAGCTACTGTGCACGTCTAAGGCCCAGATTCATAGACCGCACTTTGACTTTACTTTGATGGAAAGTTCTACTTTCAACCAAAAATATATTTCATAGTTCTGTCAAGCTTTTCTTTATTCAAAATGTTGAAGGTAAACTTCGATAAACAAAGCTTACTTTGCGAAGACTCCTTTGCTGTAAAGCAAAGTTCGGTCTATGAATCTCAGCCTAAGCGTTTTGCGGTGGTAATCAATGAAACGCTGTCAAACGTGACATTGATATTTGACCTATCGCCTAGATGTGCCCCGGTCTTTAGATATGCGCAAGGCTTAAGAATTTGACGGCAGACGAGAACACAAAATCATTTAAAAAAAAGCGGCCAAGTGCGAGTCGGACTCTCCCATGAAGGGTTCCGTAGCAGCAAATAACATGATATAAAAGTTCTTGTAGTTCGTCGAAAGGTAAATTGCGGTTTACGAAGTATGACGTATTAAAAAAAAACTACTTTCTAGATCTCGTTCAAACGAAATTTCGGTGGAAGTTTGGATGGTAATGTAAGTACATCATACATATATTTTTATTTTTATCAATCTCTTATTTTAGAAGTTACAGGGGGGGGACACATTTTACCACTTTGGAAGTGTCTTTACAGTTTAGAAAAAAATCTTAATGCGGTTCACAGAATACATCTACTTACCAAGTTTCATTAGTATCGCTCTTACGGTCAGAGAAAAGATTCAAAGACATACGTACGGACGGACAGACAGACAGACAGACAAACATGACGAATCTATAAGGGTTCCGTTTTTGGCATTTGGCTACGGAACCATAATTGCGGTTTACGAAGTATGACGTATTAAAAAAAAACTACTTTCTAGATCTCGTTCAAACGAAATTTCGGTGGAAGTTTGGATGGTAATGTAAGTACATCATACATATATTTTTATTTTTATCATTCTCTTATTTTAGAAGTTACAGGGGGGGGACACATTTTACCACTTTGGAAGTGTCTTTACAGTTTAGAAAAAAATCTTAATGCGGTTCACAGAATACATCTACTTACCAAGTTTCATTAGTATCGCTCTTACGGTCAGAGAAAAGATTCAAAGACATACGTACGGACGGACAGACAGACAGACAGACAGACAAACATGACGAATCTATAAGGGTTCCGTTTTTGCCATTTGGCTACGGAACCATAATTAAGCAGTGTAACGTCTTGCTGCAAGCTACTGTACCTAAATCAGCCAAAACCAGTAATATTTATGCTTAGGTGCAGTCTACACCAGTGTTTGTACTGCCAAGTCAACAGGTTCAGAGTTTATTAGTGGAGTCTGCAAACATAAGACGTAAATTGCAGCTGCAACGCTCAGCTACAGGTGGGGAATGTGCCTCTGGGGATGTATTTTAAGACATGAACCAACAGTTCATTTTATGCTACGGTTCGGTGAATTTGACACTCAATAATTATTTTATTTTATTTTTTTGAAGTGAAAACTTCTTTAGCGGCGTTGAGCACTTTCTGAATGGGGATAAAATCTTAAACTCGCGTCAGGATCACGTGACCCTGATCGAAAAAGCGTAGGACGGATTTTTTGCAGAAATGTACCCTAAGACTACAACGTAGAGTTCATAATAAAAATCGAAAAAGCGACGCTACAGATACGCTAGTAGTTACTATGACACGGTAACGTCACAGAATAGATAATAGTTAGTAGCAAGCATACCAAGGCGTTTTTCGTGACTGTAGTAGGTATAGGTACATACCTATTATAGATTTTATGAACTAGCGGCCGCCCGCGGCAGGTAGTAGTGGTCATTGGTACATGATTTTATAGATCTACTGTATTTATTTTTCGAGTGGAGCATTGCGGCGAGCGAAGCGAGCCGCCACGTGACCACGGGGAACAGCGCGGCGAGCGAAGCGAGCCGTGCTGTGACCCCCCCTAAGCCCCCCAGAACCCCCTCCTCCGAAACCCGGGGGGAGCGTCGCGGCGAGCGAAGCGAGCCGCCACGCGATCACGGGGAACAGCGTGGCGAGTGAAGCGAGCCGTGCTGTTACCCCCCTAAGCCCCCCAGAACCCCCTCTTCCTGAACCCGGGGGGAGCGTCGCGGCGAGCGAAGCGAGCCGCCACGCGACCACGGGGAACAGCGCGGCGAGCGAAGCGAGCCGTGCTGTGACCCCCCTTAGCCCCCCAGAACCCCCTCCTCCTATGTCTGCCGTTTTACTTCATTTAGGACCTACTTGTAGGTCGCGCGACAAGGTCCCTTCTAGCGGTTCCGACCCGTTGAGGATTTGGCTTTACGTAAAATTTAGGGTTCCGTATAGGGTTTTGATTGGGGTTATACTATATTGAGGAATTTGATTAAATGGTCGACTTTTAGGGTTCCTTAGGACTTTGATTGGAGTTTCAACTACACTTAGAAGCTTGATAATGTTAAAATTTTTAGGGTTCCTTAGGACTTTGATTGGGGTTTTACTACATTGAGGAATTTGATTAAGTGGTCAACTTTTAGGGTTCCTTAGGACTTTGATTGGAGTTTCAACTACACTTAGGAGCTTGATAATGTTAACATTTTTAGGGTTCCTTAGGACTTTGATTGGAATTTCAACTACACTTAGGAGCTTGATAATGCTAAAATTTTTAGGGTTCCTTAGGACTTTGATTGGGGTTTTACTACATTGAGGAACTTGATAAAATAAACAACTTTTAGGGTTCCTTAGGCCTTTAATTGGACTTTCAACTACACTTAGGACCTTGATTATGTAAACAATTTTAGGGTTCCTTAGCACTTTGATTGGAATTTCAACTACACTTAGGAGCTTGATAATGCTAAAATTTTTAGGGTTCCTTAGGACTTTGATTGGGGTTTTACTACATTGAGGAACTTGATAAAATAAACAACTTTTAGGGTTCCTACGTTAATAATCAAGTTTTCACTTCTGCCGGCACTCCCGGAGTGCAACCCGTATTTTTTTTTATTTTATTTTTAGCCTGGGTCGTCCCAGTGCAGGGCCAAGGCCTCCCTCTCTTTTTTCCACACCTCTCGATCTTTAGCTACAATGCGCACGTCGTTCAAATGACAATCGAGATCGTCCCGCCATCTTCTCCGGGGTCTCTCAATAATATTTCGGTTCGGACTGGCCTCTAGCTCAGTTGGTAGTAGCTCTGCCTTCTGCGCCGTAGGTCGTGGGTTCGATCCCCACCGAGAACAAATATTTGTGTGGTAAACATAAATGTTTGTTCTCTGTCTGGGTGTTGTATTGTATTCTAAGTATGTATTTACAAAAAAAAATGTATTCAAGTATTATATCAGCTATCTAGTTCCCATAATTACAAGCTCTGCTTAGTTTGGGGCTAGATAGTGTTGTGTGAATTGTCCAAAAATATTTATTTATATTTATAATATAAGTTTGATAATAATATAAGACGAACAAAGGTCCAAGAGTGAGATCAGATTACGGAGCTCAAATGGAGTTGGGCAGGACACATTGCAAGGCGTTGTGGTGTAGAAGGTGTATAGGTGGAGTAGAACAACAACCAAATGGTGGCCAAGAAACGGCTACAGAATCGTAGGGCACCCTGCAGCAAGATGGTTGGACGACATAGTCAGGGTCGCAGGGCAGCAATGGTTTAGACTGGCACAGGATCGAGGTAGATGGCACAAACTAAGGGAGGCTTATACCCAGCAGTGAGTGAAGTCTGGCTGTGGATGATGATGAAAAATATAAGTTTGAAAAACTTGAGAAACTGACTTCATGGCCAAACAGAACAGACTTTGATAAAAATTATATGGAACCAATAAGAAAGCATAAACCTTCCTGATAAAAAAAAACAACCCAATTGAGAATCTCCTCTGTTTTTGTTTGAAGTTAGTTGGAAAAGAAGGCTTCTTTTTTATTATTTTACTAGAGAAATCGTGTGATTTTAAGCCCGTCAGGGGTTTTTGGAATTCTTCTCCAAGTACACTGCAACACAGAAGAACGACCAAAACCCCAAAAAAATCCAAAAACCAGCCTGCATTTTAATTGGTTACCATGTCTCGAAGGTCACGCACGTCAGGAACGTGTCTTACGATGCACTTACGTCCATCAATTTGAGGCTTACGTATATTTAGCCTCATCCAGTAATTTTACCGGCAACCGCACCCTTCAAACCGAAACACAGCGACGCTGCTTCACGGCAGAAATAGGCATGGTGGTAGTACTTCCCCGGACGAGCTGTCACAAAAAGCTCTATACTACTTGTAACGTTACTGTGTACGTTTTATGTTACTGTGTGTAATATAAACATCTTCATCTTTAAGCGATTTCATATAGCGGTCGCCGTTGCTTTCAAGTGAAGGCAGCTAATTTAATTAGCGCACCAAGTGCCTCCCTTCTTTAAATTACGTTAAAACATGTTTCAATTTCCACCGACTGGTTTTGAGTACATGCGCCCTCTTGTTAGTAACCGTGTATTAGATATTCTTAGGGCCTTATTAATAATCCTGGCGTAGCGTTGGACTAGTTAATCCGTGTTTTGTCTCTTGCATTGACATGCAATTGTCAACTCGAGCAAATGTGACAAAACACGGATTAACTAGTCCAACGCTACGCCAAGATTATTAATAAGGCCCTCAATGTTTGCCGTAGAACAGACAATCGTTGGAGCAAACGAATATAGAGTGGAGACCGCGTTTAGGTAAGCGTAGTGTAGGACGCCTTCCGGCAAGGTAGAGGCGACGATCTCAGAAATGTAGCTGGTAAGCACTAGAGGAAAAGAGCCGAAGACCAGGCTCAGTGGCGCGTCTTAGGAGAGAGCAACGTCCAGCAGTGAACTTATAGGCTGATGGTGATGATGAGATATTCTTCTTTAATTATTCTATTTATCAGTATATCGAGCATAGCATACGAGGGATATTTCTCTCTAATAGTAGATTGACATGGTAAGGACCGCAAAAATACAACAAGGCAAATAAAATCAAATATCCTGAAGAAGATAATGTACTTTGACTTTGGATCTATGTGTGTACTGTGGATACCTACTGTACTGAGAGCACTGGTGGCCCAGCGGTAGCGTCCCACCTCCATAATTTTTAACCGACTTCCAATCAAAAAGGAGGAGGTTCTCAATTCGGTTGTATTTATTTATTTACTTTAAGACCTTTATGCAACATTATAGTTAGTTATTTATAGTAGAGTAAGGTATAATGGTTCTTTATTAATTTCAATGTTAGTTTATACAATAAATAATTTTCTATCCATCTATCTATAATAATTGCAATAAATAATAATGAATATGAGTTTATTCTTGTTCAGTGTCATCACTGCCGACATTAAACTGCATTACTTTTCATGGCATTTCACATTCTCATGAATAATCTCAGGACTGAAAGCATAATTAATCTAAAGCTCATAAAACATTAACCAACGCTGGGTCACGAACATATGATTTTATGCATAACCAGAGCATAAACATCAAATCAATGAAACGTCGGAACCACTTCAATACCGAATAAAACCACCATAACAGGAATTCAAAATCACCCATGTAGCTTTAATTTCGTCGGTATGAAATCGTGCAACGTGAATTTCCATATTTCGTACAATTCGCTTTATAGTTCTATAATAATATGGTGAGGAAATGAATGAAATAACTAAACCTATTTCTGGTCTGCAGGAAATTAAATGCCTTCGTTTAATATTCCGTGTTGTGCAGATACAAACTACGAAGCTTAATTACTACGTGTAAACAACACTGTAAATTAGGGAGAAAAAGAGAAAATAGGGGTATGTGATCAGTGAAACGCTGTCTAACCTGTCATATTTAACAGCGTTTCACTGATCGCCTCCGAAGAATGCTTAGGTGTACGCAAGGTTTCTTTAAAGGCCTGCGCACACTTAGGCCACTGGCGATGGCGATCAGTGAAACGCTGTTAAATCTGACAGCATTTCACTGATTGCTATCGCCAGCGACCTAGGTGTACGCAGGTCCTAACGCTGTAGAAATAAATTTGAATTAATCTAAGGTCTAAAAAGACTTGAATATAAGATTTTTTCTGTGTTGAAATGCCGATTTATTTTTAACTAGCGGTCGCCCGCGGCTTCCTTGTCCCGTTCCCGTTCCCGTTTCTGGACAGAGAGGTAGCTTAAAACCAGGAGACGCACATAGAATACTTTTTATCTCAAAAAAGTAACGGGAACAGGGCGAGCAAAGCCGCTAGTTTTAAATAAACATAGAACAAATTGGTGTCTACTTACTTTACATAGAATTGCATAGTCTGGCACACAATCTCCTATTTTTACCTGAAAAAGCTTTGGTAAAGGCAATTTTCTTCAATAGGCAAGCAGAAGTTTCGTCAGCACTTATACCATTTTCAACCTGGATTTTTTAGAAAATGACGATTTTCAAATTACGGCCGAAATGTAGCAGATGCTTGCGAAGCACCTCCAAAAACATACTGCAATGCCAAAAGTGTATTTATCAGCGCTCATTACATCTGTCCGAGGGAAATAGATAGATAGAAGATGGACACACAGATACATATTACCTATACCCAGCCGTAAGTTGTACGAGATGCCTATAATGATGATGATGGCTCATAACATCAGCTGGACGATTGTGTAATTCGTTGCAATCAAAAGTTATAAACTAAAAAAAATATGAAACAAGGAACAGCGAGCACATAATTTTGTTGCCATCATATTTCGACCACTATCTATCTGTTGCCATGCTAACAAACCAAAGTTCCTAATCACTGTCTCATGTTTATTGCGTTAAAATTAAGTATTATTGTAATCGTTCCTTGCTATAGATCAATTTTGTTTCAATTTGTTTTTATTGCAATCGAAGTTCAAAATAATGTCAAAAACTGACAGATGCGACTAGGTTTTGATTTCAACAAAAGATACGCAATCAATCCACAGTTCTAACATAATAGTATCTTAGTATTTTACGAGCGGTATAAGACAGTACCGCATTCTTGTAAACCAAAGAATTTCTCTAGAACGAATAAAGTCGAGCTGTTTTCACGAATGACGGGGATTTCAGTGTTCAGTCAATTTCACAAATCGACCCCGTCTAATTGGAGTGGGGCAGTTCGTACCTACCACTGCTTATAACTTTGAGTGGTTACAGGTACTTGATACATCACGTAGCACCAGAATAATTCCGATATTGTATTACCCCAACAAGAAAAAATATTTGTGTGGTGAACGTCTCGTAGATGTTCTGTCTGGGTGTTATATTGTATTGTAGGTCAAATCAAATCAAATCAAATATTTATTTAGGTGCGTATTCACTTTAAATAAATCAAGTATTATATCATATAAAAGTAAACTATTAATATAAAAATAAAACTTGTTTTTTTTTTTTAAGTGAATGCTTAGTTTGCAGCTAAATAGTGCTGTGTAAATTGTTGAGAACAAATATTTTCTGTTATTAACATATTTTTATGTTTTGGTGTCTGGGTTATAAGGTATTCTAAGCGCATTTTTATCAAAATAAAAAATCTGTTGTCTGTAAAGTCGGTTGACTGACGATAGTTGAACGTGACAACGGCATACAGCTGTCCACGCGGACGCATCGCTCACTCAAGTAGGAGAGAGACAGATGCCGAACGCGGAGGCCGATTGTGCCTCTTTGTCGCTCGATCCGCGCTCTCGCTTGCATTTCAAGCCTTAAATGGAACGCCTCAGAGCGAGGTAACGCTGCATGAGTCATATTTTTTCATGCATGCAGCCGGCTTTAACGAATTATAAGACGTTGTCACGTCAAAAGTACTAAAAAGATACAGCAATTGCCAAAAGCGAAAAATGAATACAGAACAAGATGGGGGGAGAAAAACCGATTTCCCCGTTAGATGTCATTTGCAATAACAAGCATTTTAACTCAGGACATAAAAGCGATAAAGCCACTAATAATGAGTAAATTCTTGAGGAATTTCATTTGCAAGGGTTCGAAGTGCTGTGTAATCCCTTTGCTCAGATTCCTCAGATAAGGCCCAGTTTATACTGGGCGTATTTTGCGTGTAGGTACTTACACGTAAAATAACCTTTTCGACCCGATGAAATGCAGGGGATGATGAGCTGTCTTTAGATCGTTTGTAGCGGTCTGCAGATAGCTCAATTGTTATTGTGTATTTTGTAAATACTTGTAAGTTTTTTTTAAGGGATAAATTTCAACATTATAGTATGCTTTATAATAATTGATTTGTTTTTTCATTCAATGAGCTAATGATGATCTGCATGACCAATTTTATTTCTGAAGTTCACAGTGAGGCTAATTAAAAAAAAATTTTTTTTTGCATAAGCCAGGCGAGATCGCGGTTGTTGTCATTAGCTTTGGTAAGAAATGAAATCGGAAATTAATAGAAGAAAAGTATAAAAAACGTTCATTAAAACCACAGATTCACAAGCATTTTTTTATCTATGCCCGGTCAAATGAATGAACGCAAACTTTAGTTTCCGGTGCGTACAACGCCATCTAGGAATCGATTAGGAAGCTTGTTTTTTTCTCAATCTTCCTCATTGTTAACAACCTTTTCGGAGCACCACCAGGAACTTATAGGTCGGTAACTAAAAGCACTACAAACTACTTGTTCTGTGGAAGCCACTAAAGAGATTACAAAAGTTTCCTTCCTACAACTTGCGTGCATTAGGGTACTTTATTTAATTGATTGAACGAGGGGTTTTCCTGATCGGAGTACATTTTGAGGGGGTCAAAGTTTTCCCAACGAGGATTAGCTTATAATGTACGGTAGTCTATTGATATGGGGTTATTGATTTGAGGCGCATTTAAATTTCTTTCATAATCATAATAATAATCATTAATTCATTTATTGCGAAAACGGGTTGGTTTTTGTAAACAATGTACAATAAAATAATAAATTAAAATTAATATAGTTCAGTCATAATTAGCTATTTAAAGCATGCACTAGTTTACAAAAATAAATAAACACAGCAACAACTCTATCAAATGTCAATGTCAATGTCACCGCACTTGGTTTGAAAGTGACACGTTATGAGAGAGGATATGGGGTAGCGTGGGAGTTAGGTATTGTTACTTACATAGTTGAAATACTGAATAAAGTTCAAATGTCTTTCTTATTGAAATCCTTACATAAGAACTATGCTATATTTGCTTACATATAAAGCATTTTGAAAATGAAAACCTCCAAAAAACCTTTGAAGCTAAACACTAACTTGTAAGTACTTGCAGAGCTATGAACTGTTGACTCGAAAAGTCTTTTGTTGTAATTTTTACACCGTCTAGAGAGATTTATAAACAGACGAAGGCAAAGGGTGAACGATTCAAAGGCGCTAAAATGTCGCTTTGTTAATAAATTTAACTTGTTTACATTTTCATAACTCCTGTAACCTAAAACTGTCATATTTGACAGTCTTTCACTGATCGCCATTTATTAAGGTGATATCAGACGGTTCACTCGAATGATTGTTCACTCGAGTGAATGCTTCATTTTTTTTTCATTCTATGTTCACACGGCTTAGACGAAATGATACAGAGATGAACATTCATTGTTCTTTCTTTTAAATATGTCATCGAATGAAGTCGTACGTCGGTGGTGGGTGCGACCATGGATTGCAAGAAGAAATCCGAATGAACGTTCTCTCAGTGTTCAGACCGTTCATTTCTCGTTCATTTAAAGTGGGAATGAAAGATACCGGATGCCAATATCCAACACTGTTGGATCGGTTCACTAATGAATTCATTCGGCACTCGTGTTTCATTTTTTGTTCAGACATTTCATTTCGAGTGAAATGTACCGAATGAAAGGTGAAAATGAACAAAAAATGAACCGTCTGATATCACCTTTAAGAAAGAATCTTTTTTGACGGTTCCCTCGAAAACTTTGAAGTCTTATTTCAGTGGTCCCCTTAGCCACGTCAGTAAGTACGTACGTTAGCCAGAAACCCATGCGGTACATTTATTTTCAATGATTTATTATTGATATGCTTAAAAATTCAGTGTAATAAAGCCAGCTTCAGTAACATACTTCAGAGACTCTCGTACAATGTATGATGTTTTCAGCAGCATATCGTCAAACTTTGCTAGTTTTTAAGCGCTTGAAATGGGATGTATAGCCAGATATTTTTATGTTATGTTATACCGATGTAACTAACTTGAGTGGTGTAATTTAAGAATTGATCTAGGTTTACAATTTCTCACAGTGTCACAACACAGTCTAAACTAGACAAAATTCTGATTCAATGTTTTGTTACAATGTTTACTTAAATAATGCTTAGATGTTCTGTTCTACGGCGTTTTAGGGCCTCCGCCTCGTTAGGTGGTATGTCCTCGTGATTTATGAGAAGCGGGACACATCTCAGTGTTTCGCTTATATCTACTCGTCGGGCTAGGGTGACAACACGTCACTCCTAGCGAGAGACCACATGTTTGCATTGAAATTGGTTTGTCGTTTGCAATAATGCTGCACACTAGGCAGAACGTGGACACTTTTGTGTCAGGTGTCAGAGACAAGTTGCCGATGTATATTTAATTTCGATAGAACCAGTATGAAATATGATCCACTCCCTGCGCGCCCTCTTCTTCTGAGTCGTTAAAAAGACACAATCTCTATCAATTCAGAAGTGGCGCATTGTAACTGAACATCATTAAATCGGCAGTTGTCTTCTTTACACCTTTAAAAAGAGCCAAATTTATTCCTTTTTAATGTCGCTTGTATAGATCTTGGAAAGGACGTGGACCATCCCGTCTTCATCTCCGTAACTCTTTCATATCCATTTGATAAAATGATATAAGAATCCAAAACTTCCCGTCAAAAACCCGCCACGTATCCAGCGACATAAGCTTATAAAATAAAAATACTTTTTATGAAATCACAAGTATTAATTTCAACATTCATTTCGTTTCATGGTGTTCATTTTGTCTACATCAAGTTTGTCAACATTTACTATTTATTGTAAACCTTTTTTTTTGCATGCAATATCTCCTCCAAAAATCCAATTTCACCACAGTTTTTTTAATCAAATTGCATCCTGTCATCGAAAACAACCGGAATTCATGAATTTGGCCAACACGCGAATTGATACCGTCGAATAAACATTCAAATACAAATAAAGGAAGTAATATAAATAAACCATCTCCAATTACAGTCCCCAAAATGTTTGGATCGGTCGTTCTACATTACAGAACGAAATTAGATCCGTATCTTTACATATTTTTACATTTATTCACGGCTTGTGAAGTAGCGAAGTAGACCACTGAACACACAACAAGAACTAATGAATTTTTATATTTATAAACCGTGTGGTAAATGAATAATGATACGAAAAATCGTAGAAATTAATAATTCCCACCGTTCGCACCAAGCGCTTTGCTTTTTAGGGTTCCGTAGCCAAATGGCAAAAACGGAACCCTTATAGATTCGTCATGTCTGTATGTCTGTCTGTCTGTCTGTTCGTCCGTATGTCACGGCCATTTTTCTCCGAAACCGTAAGAGCTAGACTGATGAAACTTGGCGAGTAGATGTCCTCATATTTTTTCTAGTTTGTTTGTCACCCTACATTACAATACGAACTGTAGATCGAATCCTCGGATATTTAGTTACGTTACATACACGTCGTATTTTATACGAGCGTACGGAATGGGGACGTAAATACTCATTTTTATGCTCATTTCCATTCCGCCAGTCTGCACACTGCACATAACGAGCTGAAGGTTTTGTGGCCAGTCTTAGACCAGCATAGACATCATCGTTAGCCTGAAAAGTTCACTGATGCAGATATAATAAAGACATGAAAATCAAATTTTCAAGAAAAATTTTAATAGCCTAAAAACTGTCCACATTTTTTCAAACTAATGCTTGGGCAATTATGGTGCGACTAATCAAGTTCGGAATGTTCTAGATAATATTGCTTTATTTTTAGAGCCAATTAATTGTTCAATCAACAGATGGATACTGATAAAATCTGTAGATCCCTTAGAAATCTAAACTTAAGTGATTTTATGGTGCGGTAGCCAAATTCTGTAAAAACTGAAGTCTGGATAGTACATAAGATCCAAGGCGATATTTACCATGCTTCTTATTTAAGTTATAGTTCAATAAAATAAATACCTACCTTTTTTAAATAATAGTAATAAAATTTCATTAGAGTTCACAAAGAAAGACACTCAAACATTTAATTTTATACTTCCGAGCCGAGCCTACTCTTGGCTAAATATCTTGAATAACTACTCTGTTTTCTTTCTTTTTGTGTTATGTACTCTGTTTGTGCTGTGTTTATGTGTGTTGTGTGTCCAAAATAAATGTATTTTCTTTCTTCTTTCTAATGCTGCCTTCCTACGGTGCGTGGTTCTGCAGATCATCACGCCCCGCGCACGACGTCGCACGGCAACGCACACAGAAAAGACTCCTGTGCTACCGCGCACCTCGGCGCACGAGACCGTTCCCATGTGTCGTGCGAGCTGGTGCGGGCTGGTGCGCGATATGACGCACCGGTGGGAAGGGCCTATTATATACAGAGACCAGCGAGCTAGTAGTGTCAAAAGCATCAGAATTGATCTTGAAGGGTAATGTTTTGCGAGTGTGTGTACGAGTATATTAGTATGACAGCTGATTTTAGTAGCGTTTTGTGTTTAGTCAACACATTTTATTTGACCAGATTACACATTAGGGGTGTTATTAATAATCCTGGCGCAACGCTGGAGCAGTTAAATCGTGTTTTGTCACATTTGTTCGAGTCTTGGAGGAATTAGAAATGGAGATGTCAAGGCAGGGCTTTCCCCTCTGCCGATCATATAACGATCTCGATCATATCCTTTAAATAAAACTGTTTTACTCGCAACCGCAGCCATTGTGTGTCGTTTCATGTCGTGAAGTGGAGCTCCGTGAAAATGGTGAATTGCATGGTAGTTTCTTGTAAAAGACGATCAGAGACATCAAACTTCCGGGAACATGGTATTTCCTACCACAAGGGAGTATTAT
Source organism: Thera obeliscata (assembly GCA_947578465.1). NCBI lineage: Eukaryota > Metazoa > Arthropoda > Insecta > Lepidoptera > Geometridae > Thera > Thera obeliscata. The sequence goes on from OX387916.1 coordinate 1,861,941, forward strand.
TTTGTCAATTGTGTTTGTAATTTTGTAGAATTTAAGTTCAAAAGAAATACCGGTTGCGACAGATTAGCGACAGTATAACGACACCATTGTCAAAGAATAAACCTTGGTAGAAGGCATATTGTTGGGAAAAGTTGAATGATATTGATGAATGAATGAATGATAAAATAAACGTTAAATTATTATCACATAATGTGTTGTAATTACGTATTTGGTGTTTTTTAAACCTCCGACGTAAAAACGACGGGATGTTATGAGTTTGCGGTGTCTGTGTGTGTGTCTGTCTGTCCCATCGTAGTTCCCGAACGAATCAACCGATTTTAATTTGGTTTTTAAGTTTGTTTGAAAGGTGAATAGTCGGGAGTGTTCTTAGCTGTTTTTGATGAAAATCGGTACAAGATGGCTGCCGCCACGATATATCGGATTACATTTATTCACAAATCCCACAATATGGGTATCCTAGGTACCAGTCATCAAACCCTCTACTCATCAATGTATAAAATAGCACATGACATCATACTCAAAAATAAAGTCGTGGGCGTAGTGAAAACATTTTTTTGCCTATTTTATATTTATTTTATGTCCTGTGCAGGTTTCCAAAAAACCCTGTTGCTTGAAGAGTGGACAAAATTTTTTGGCCAATAAACAACTTGGCATGCAACAAGAACGAGTGTGATTTGCTCGGAACATTTTGCAGAAAGTTCTCAAACTCGGGCAAACAAACATCTGCGTTCACCACACAAATATTTTTTGTTCTCGGTGGGAATCGAACCAACGCCTCCGGCGCAGAAGGCTGAACTACAAACTTCGCTGTGATGTGAAGGCTGACGATGTAATGTGATTTCACTTTATATTTTTTTTCAATTATTCAGTAAAAGACTAAACTTATGTGTACTATGCTATAACATGTTAAGAACTATTGATTCAAACTTATAACCATTAATAAAACATAACAACTAAATTCAGTTCTTTTATTTTCTGACTGTTACAAAATGTGAAACCTGTTGTGCATAACTTATTTAAATTACCTTTACCTAAAAACACCCTAGAAGAATAATAAACTTATCAACACCAAAAACATTATTATTTGCTCCTCTTGGGGTTGAGACTCTGGGTCCGTGAGAAACCGAGACCTTGCGGGCTTTCAAAATGTTGTCTAGGCGACTGATTGAAGCGACGCGTGACCTGAGGGCTCGGGTATCTAATTAGCATTGCTATTCAGCGTGTCAATGCCATGTCTTGAGGACGATTCTATCTGGAACAGTAGAGCTATCTCTAGATCGTTTGTAACGGCCTGTAGATAACCTCGTGTATTTTGTACTTTTTTGTAAAAATTTGTTTAATTATAAGTTTCGTAAAAATATTAAAGTATGTACTTAATAAAGAACTCAATAGGTGTTTTTTGCAAAACAGACAAAGTTTCGTGCATGTAATATTTTGAGTTTCACCGCGTTCACGTCGCTCGTTGTCTGTAAAGTCAGTTGACTGACGATAGTTGAACGTGACTACGTCATACAGCTGTCCACGTGGACGCATCGCTCACTCAAGTAGGAGAGAGACAAATGTCGAACGCTGCCCAACGCGGAGGCCGATTGTGCCTCTTTGTCGCTCGTTCCGCGCTCTCGCTTACACTTCAAGCCTTAAATGGAACGCCTCAGAGCGAGGTAACGCCGCATGAGTCATGTTTTTTTGTACGTGCAGCCGGCTCCATCGAATTATAAGACGTTAGTCACGTCAAAAAGTAATACGAAGTGTATTGCTTTACAGGGTACATAGTACTTCACAAGGCATATCTACGTAGAGCTATAGTAAACAAAACAGATCTCGTGTCAGGTCGCCCTTATCGGAGCATCTTGAGTACGGCTGACAGCACCTTTCAAGCAGAGCTGTTGAGCCGAATACGGACGCACAAACAACTGAGTAGTTACTACCACTGCTCATGAAATGGGTACCTAATTTAATTTTGCTACATCATTTTAAGTCGGGCTAAGATTATTGGGTTTATAATTGAAAATAGTGTATTCTGTAATAACTACTTAGCTATTTTGCGCGTGACTAAAAATACAAAATAAAACTATCTTGAAATCTCCCAAAAACAAATGTGGACTTGCTTTTAACGGAATGCAAGTTCAATTTACCAATTTATGTTTGTGATCGGAAGATAAATATTGTAGGTATGTTTATAAAATCTTATATGTAAACTCGAACGGCTCTATCGATTTGGCTGATTTTGGTCTTGAACTATTATTTAAAATTATTATTTAATTATTATTTGTTTTTTTTTTTTTTTTTGCAATACAATAGCAAAAAAAGTGAAATGATGGTTTTTTCAGCTCGTGGCTGCTGCCTCATCCTCATCCCCCCCGTTTATCTTGATGGTTGTGAGTTTCTGTGTTTAAATATTTAGGTCATATGGTCACTACTGATTTGAAAGATGATGCCGACATAGAAAGGGAGCGCAGGGCGCTGGCGGTAAGGGGCAATATGCTGGCCCGCAGGTTTGCGCATTGTTCAGGTGAGGTCAAAGTAACTTTTCTTAAACATGCGCGGAAATATTGTCATTACTTTTGAATATAGAACACGCGAAGTATCATATTTACGTAGACTGAAAAACCAAAATCACTTCCCGGCGCGTTCTCGCTCCGGCAATGTTGCATGAAACGGTGTGCTGTTTGAATTTAGAACTCTTTCATCTATCGTACACATTGCGTTCTCGTGGCTGTATAGCCACAGATGCGTTTACCTTTCGGCAAAAAATGTAAAATAAAAAAAAAAAATTGGTGGTAAAGCGGAGTTCGTTGATAATTGGTTAATAAAAATTAAATTTATTGTGTACTATTTTTTTTTATTTCCTTGCATTTTTTTAAGAAAAGCACTATATATGCCTCGGCCGAAATGGCAATTGCCTATTTCGCTGCCTTTGCAATAATGTACTATTATTTAAATCATTCTGTCAATCTTTTTACACAAGCAGCCTGTGGTGTAGTTTTAATAAGTCGTCCCTCAGCGCCTTGCGTGTCCTGTACAATAACATGTTTAGGGTATTGTTGGGGCTACCAAGATTCTGCAGTGCGTCGGGCATGTTCGCTGACGCACATTGTCAATGAATTTCACGCCATAATGCGTAATAAAATAGCTTCCGTCAAGCGCAGAATGTTGGCTAGCTCCAACACTATACTTAAGGCCTGCGCACACCTAGTTCGCTGGCGGTAGCGATCAGTGAAACGCTGTCAAATATTCGCTGTCAAATCTCAAATCTGACAGCGATATTTGACAGCGTTTCACTGATCGCTACCGCCAGCGAACTAGGTGTGTTCGGGCCATTAGAGTACTGGCTGGCAGATGGGACAGCCCACTACAAAACTACTGGGTGGCTGCCTTAATCAATCCCAATGCCAGTCAAGTTTATTACATTAACTAACCATTCGTGTGAACTCCTACTGTAATGTTCTCTGTTTATTTTATTATTTTTTGATTTGCTTTTGTATGTGTTGTGTTAGTTTTAGGAATAGATCTTTTGACATCTGAATAAACAAATTTTTGATTTGATTTGATTATTTGTGGAAGTCCAGAAAAGGTTTAAAAGGTTTTATCAAAATGCTTGGAATTAACGGGAACGAGAACGGGACAAAAGCAACCGCGGGCAGCCGCTATTCTAAAGTAAATTAACACACAGTTTTCTGACCGTATATTCTTAAAGGTTCAGTTCAGATTCTAGATTCAAAAAACTTTTGTCTGATAGTACTCAAAGCGAAGTACTAGGTCAACATGAAATGGTAAAGCTAGTTAATGCTTCGTAGCTCAAGTTCGCCGTCCATTTCAGACTAGTGTTTAAGTTGATGATGAACTTGGCTAGTCTCGATGCATATTAATCGACTAGAACTCCCCGTAGCGCCCCCTTAGAGGCTGACTCTGGAAATTCCTCATACCAAAACTAGTGATTTACAAGCTCCATCATCGTCATCATCAGGCTGATTAAACCCACTGCTGGGCATGGGCCTCTCTTTGCTCTTGCCATTGTCCATGATCTTATCTGCGATGATCTGCGGTCCACGACGCGACGGTCCACGCTGACAATGTCGTCAACCCATCGTACTACTGGAGCCTAATTCTCGGGCCGACCGAGATCATCAATGTCCCGTAAAGACATATTGGCATTGCACAACCCCGCACTTTTTCTACGTTTTCCGTATATCGTAGCTGTCGAGGCTTCTACGATGAGGTCGTCGATGAATTACTCAAGAAAATCATCCATTATCTCTTCGAAAAGAAGCAATAAAATAAAATAGCAAAATGATTCGAGATGAGCCGAGAATTAGGCTCCTGGACGTCCAATTCTTCTCTTTCAAGTCCACGGCTCGATTACGAGCTTAGTGTCTTCTAGTTCAATGTCTGATATCCACTCTACCTCCACCTGGTTCCTCGTCTTATAAACCGATTGCCCACTGACTTAATCAACATAGCATCAATTCAAAAAACATTAAACGAGATGCTGAGGTTTTTCTCAGCATCTCGTTTCATCTAACCTAACAGGTACAGGAAAATCACGAAGATTTTATAATGTTCCAAGGAGCCAAGTGAGATTTGAACCCACCCTTCCCCTAGGTACGGGTATGTGCTGACTACTGCGCCATTGGATCCTAAGCACACGAGACTAATAATTCATAGTCACTCAGACGTATAGGTTCTAAATAGTTGTAGTTGTAAAGCTGTTACATAATAATAGACATTTAATTATTTATTACATAAACCAGTAAAAAACAAGGACACTAAAGAAGAAAGATAGAAATAGATACGTCGGTACTTGAGAAGTGCTGTTTCTGTGTGCTACAGCAGCAAAAATACTATGATGCCTAGCTGCTATAAGGAAGCTAATGCGCTGATTTTCAGTCAAGACCGCAGATTGTAACAAAAAACATTTTAAACTAACCTTAAATAAAGGCTGTGTGGCCCTGCATTCCCGTAAAAAGGGTCACTAACCCAATTACCCGACCGGGCGAGTACCTACATTATTCAGAAGGTCGATTCGTACACTTTTGAAAACTAACTACAAAGGTTGTGCTTGTATTTTAACGAGAACTCTAAACATCAACTTTGTAAGTAGCTTAAAATAGTAGACTTTTATACGCGTTTTTACTGTACTAATAGTGTTCGTGCATATAATATATAATATAATAAATATAAATATTGTAATATGAATAGGTACTCTCTGGCTCAGAAAAAAACAAAATTTCTGTGGTTATAGGCCTCAAGGTCATGGACGTAGGGCGGTGTATCGTAGGGCACGTTCCTGACGTGCGTGACCTACTGGCAATGCTTTATTATAGGCGATGGCTACCACTAAATATCAGGCGGGCCATATCCTTTTTCCCTTAGCAAATTGTATAAATAGCTTAAACAGGATTCGAAAAAGAAGCAATAAATACAGTTATTGGTCTATTTATTATATTGGTCATTTGAAAAGGATAAAATTGTTCATCGAGCAAACTTTTCTGTAAAATATTACAAAGTTGGTTTTCACAGATTTTCTCTAGTACTTATTCAAGTGCGCTGTGCTCCAATTCTCAAGTAAAAATGCCACAATTTTCCACCACTTTGAATGCATAAAAATATGTATCTACGAATAATTTTAACGTATTTATTTCTATTTGACATCACTTGTAGACATATTATCACAAGCTCTGGCTGCCTGTCTCAGGTTTTGAGTCTGCGTGAGTGCTGTGTAAATGAATACTACGCCAAACGTCACACACACAATATAATACACTGGTGAACACTCACACAGACTCAAAACCAGAACCAGAAACGATATAATACTTACATACTTTTTTTTGTAAATACATACCTACTTAGAATACAATATAACACCCAGACAGAGAGCAAACATAAATATTTATCCGCCACACAAATATTTGTTCTTGTGGAGATAGATCGAACCCACGACCTACGGCGCAGAAGGCAGAGCTACTCCCAACTGAGCTGAGAGGTAAGATCTGTGAAACTAATCCTAAGAATAGTTTCGCTGTGCTCCAATTGAGATCTAGCAATATCGATATCTCTAGTTTGCAACTTATTTGAACTCCGAAGTCACCTCACGTTATATTGGATTGCAAAATTTTACTATTTCTGTTTTATCTCAAAAACTTAAAGCTGTATCTTTTATCGTCTGTGTGTCTTGGCCGGGAATAAAACACCGTGTTTTGACAGTAAATATTCTAGTATTACTTTTTAACCGACTTCCAATCAAAAAGGAGGAGGATCTCAATTCGGTTGTTTTTTTTTTTATGTTTGTTACCGCATTACTTCGTCATTTGTGAGCCGATTTGAAAAAATATTTTTTTATCTGAAAGGTACTGCTTCCAGATTGGTTCCATTTTAATTTTATTAAAATCGGTGTTGCCATTTTTTTTAAAATAATTTATTTAATTTTTGTAACTGCATGCCTCCGTCATTTATTAAAATGACGGAGGCATGCAGTCATGCCGAAAATTATTTTTTTATTTGGAAGGTTATTCCTACGTCCAGATTGTCCCAAACAAATTTCATTAAAATCGGTTTAGCCGTTCGGCAATGAAGTCGGTTTCTCTAACTTATAATTATTTAGCACAGAGGTTTATTCTGTGTCTCTTTTTATTTGTGTAATAAGTGGTTCCCATAATACAATATTTTAAGATTATAGCTAAAATGAAAATTGCAATACAAAATGGATTAAAACCAAACTCATCTTTGACAAAGAAAGATGTAATGCTGACGCAATAAACATGCAATAGCAATAGAATTTAAATTTCACGTCATAAAACTAGTAACAGATAGATAGCGGTCAAAAATAATGGCAACAAGACACGTGACCGATGCTCCTTGTTAGCATGAAACTTTTGATAGCAACAGAATTACACAACCACCTGGATTAGTAGGCCTACCACAAGCTCTATCTGGCTCTGTCTCTGGCTCTATTTTTGAGTCTGTGTGAGTGCTTACCAGTGTATTTAACTATATGTGACGTTTCGACGTATGATTTATTTAGTCAACACTCACACAGACTCAAAACCAGAGCCAGAGCCAGAGAGAGCTTGTGGTACAGCAAGAAGCTCGAGTTTCATTTCTATATCCCCTGCATTATTCTGACCAAAGCAAATCTATTCAGAAGTAGTCTGCAAGAGCCCGCACGATGTTCTGCGAACTGTCATAATGAGAGCTTTAATTTAAACTTTTTAATTCGTCGTTTTGTTGTTTACAGAGTTTGAGCAACAGGTCGAGAGGTTAATTAGCGGTAAAAGTTAAACAGAGTTTCCGGGATTTTATTTAGAGTTTTAGAGATTTTTCGCTCGGACTTCGGGAGCTGGGGAATAGTTGAGTGAACTGAGTTGTTCAGTGCCAAAGACTTATTGAGTAAGTATTTTTACGTTCAGTATGAGGTTAGCGAGAGCAGAAGCTTGCTTATTTGACTAACCTATTAGCTCAGTAATCTGTTGGTAGTAGCTCGGCCTACTGCGCCGTAGATCGTGAGTTCGATCCTCACCGAGAACATAATTATATTTGTGTAGTGAACGCATAATTATGTTTGTTCTCTGTCTAGGTGTTATAATAATAATAATATATCTTTATTTTGAACACGAGATCCATAGGCACATACAAACGTTTAAGTCATAAACGTTATATAAGCTAAAAACATAATAAAATAAAATAATATAATAGGCAAGCATCATACCTAACGTTAAAAAGATATAATTTATATAGTTATACATTAAATTCTGTTGCGTTTTTACAATAAAATATATAAGTACTATATCAACTATCTGGTTTCCATAGTACAAGCCCTACTTAATTTGGGGCTAGATAGTATAGGATTGTCCAACATATTAATTTATTTGTGAACAATTGAAACTCTTATAGTTGTAGATCGTGATTCGAAATTACACACAAAAGTGAAGTTGGATCGCAGGAAGTCGGAGGATGAGGTCAATGACCAGCAGTGGACTTCTTCAGGCAGATAATTATGATTTGACTCGAAATAACAAAACATTACATACATACATAAAATCACGCCTCATTCCCATGGGGGTAGGCAGAGATCACGGATTTCCACTTGCTACGATCCTGACACACCTACTCTTTCGCTTCATTCACTCTCATAACATTCTATTCATTGTTGTATTCTGTAAAACATTTTATCCCTATTCTTAGGAAACATTCCTCTTTTTCCTGAAAGAAACACTTCCACGTGCACGTTTCCATATACGTCTCAGTTTTCGCTTTCGCGAGCGTGTGTTCTTCTTGACCTGTTTCGCTATGAGCTGGGATTAGCCGATTTAGGACGCATTTGCTGTGGCATTTTACCACCGTTTTGTGACAATAAGAACGCCTTGAGATTTTACTATTTTATAAATAAGAAATAAACAATAGTTTTTGTTATTTCTAAGTTTTTTTGCTATGATGGTTTGGACATGTAGAGAGAATAGATGAAAGGAGATTAACAAAACAATTGCATCAGGCGAGTGTGAATGGAACTGCTGGAAGGGGAAGACAGACGCATGTATCTCGATCAGATCGCAGACGTTTTAGAGAAAGGCCAGGTTAGGAGTACCCTAAACCGACGAGCCACGTCGGTCACGTGCATCATGTCCTGATTCACCACTAGTTACGAACAAGAAAACTCGTAACTTTTTATTGATTTGGTGTTTACTACACTTATGGAAATCACAAAGATTTTTATAATGTCCCAAAGAGTTATTCGTCGAGTGTGATTGGGATCCGATGGCGCAGCGGTCAGCGCAGCCTCGTACCAAGGGGAAGGTCGTGGGTTCAAATCCCGTTCGGCTTTTAACTTTTAGGACAATATAAAAATCATGAGTTCAGAACATAGTTATAGTTATAGTTCTTTATTTATCTTTTGACATTATAAAATGTTCTTAGACTAGTCACATAAAATTAAATACATTATTATAGTAACACTAGTAACAGGTAAAATAAATGTCATGTCCAACGTAAAACTATACAGAATACAGATTGAACATAGAAGAAGAATGAAAATAGATAGTGTTACCAACATAAACATATTCAAATCAGCAAAAGCATCGTCCAGTTATATAAAAATAAAAATAGGATATTATGATACTCACAACTTGAGTAAGAATATAATTAATGGGCTTTAATAATGTCTAATACAAATATTGTTTTGTCTGTCATGGCTTCATTAATTTTGTAATAGCTTTTCTCGATTAAATGTTTTTTTATGAATGTCCTAAAGCTTAAATCAGTCGAGGTATCTTATTATACAATTTAATGGACATACAATAATAACTTTTAGAAATTTTTGCGAGCCGAGTTTTTCGAGTCATCAAGCGATCCCTATGTCTAGTATTATAATGATGAGTTTCTCTTACAGTCGTCAGATGGTTAATATTTTCCCTAATATATAATAAACTTTGGTATATGAATTCCCCAGTCATAGTCATAATTGAGAGCTCTCTAAATCTGTTTCTGCACGATTCTAGCTGTCTTAGACCTAAAATATAACGTACGGCGCGCTTTTGGAGTATGAATACCCTATTTGAATCCGCAGCAGTACCCCAGAACACAATACCGTACGTCATTATGGAGTGAAAGTATGCAAAATATACCTCACGAGCTGCCTTTTCTCCACCTATCTCTTTAATTTTTTTTATTGCATACGTTGCTGAACAAAGTCTTTTCGTCAGTTGTTCTAAGTGAGTAGCCCAGGTTAGTTTACTGTCTAACCATATACCTAAGAATTTAACATCATCAGTTGGGGAAACGGTTAAGTCATCTATAGCGTCTTCAACACATTTCGGCAATTTTTTTACTGACCTTGATCCCAGAGCAAATTTAATGACATTAGTTTTATTTACATTTAATAACATATTATTTACAGAAAACCATTGATTTAAATCATGTATACTCTTTTTGATCTTATTACTAATTATTTCGTTACTTTTATCTTTTATAACTAGGCTAGTATCATCGGCGAACAAGACTACGTCTACATCTTTAAATACTACCGATATGTCATTAACGTATACCAGAAAAAGTAAAGGCCCCAAAATAGAACCCTGGGGAACGCCTAACGATATCTTGCGTTTGCTTGAGCGACAACCATTCAGTTCAACTACTTGTTGTCTGTTGCTTAGATAGGAAGTGAGTAATGCCAACTCTTTTCCTCTAACACCGTAATGTTGTAGTTTACCTGCTAGAATCATATGTGAGACGCAGTCAAACGCTTTGGAGAGATCACAAAAAATCCCATAAGTTCCTTGCGATGTCTCCAAACCTGCAAATACATCTTCAACTAGCCTCATAATGGCATGTTTGGTCGATTTTGCTTTTTGAAAGCCAAATTGACGTTCACTTATAATATTATTTGCGGCCAGAAAGTCCATAAGCTCTTCAGCTATGTACCTCTCAAATATTTTACTTAAGCTAGGTAAGATCGAGACAGGCCTATAGTTGTCACACGATGCAGTGCTGCCTTTTTTATGTAAGGGGACAACTTTTGCTATTTTCATTTGATCCGGGAATATCCCTTGATCAATGCAAGTATTTAATATTGCAGTCATTGGTGCAGCAATCTCACATTCCAACATCTTTACTAGACTGGGCGTCACATACCAAAAGTCATTTGATTTTTTTGATTTGAGTGCCCTAATAATTTTGGTTGTCCGTACTACAGTTATTGGTCTAAGCATAAAATTTGATTCATGTATAGGCATGAATTCCGTAAGATATCCCAAAGAATCGTCTAAAGAGCATTTAAGAGTTTTCGTCACGTTTACTGCAACATCAGCAAAATATTCATTAAAATAGTTACAAATTTAGTTCATTTATGTCATTTATTAATTTACCATTCGCAATAATTTTATCACAGCTATTGTTACAATTTACAGTTTTCCCAGTATTTTCTTTAATAATTTGCCAGACACATTTAATTTTATTCTCAGATTGTGAAATTCTTTGAGCAAAGTATATTTTCTTTGCATTCAGACAGACTCTTTTGAATATCTTACTGTACTGCGTTACATAGTGTCTTAGTGATGAAGTGTCATCTATTCTAAGGAGAGCATACAGCTCAAACAATCTTGCTCGTGATACCAAAATACCTCTTGTGGCCCATCTAGAGAAGGGGCAACTATTTTTACTCATCATTTCAGTCACAGGAATACACTCATCTATTATTTTTATGAAAGAATCAAAGAATGCATCATAATCAGTGTAATGACAGGGATCCATCATTTCACTCATATTTTGTTTTAGATTTTGCACTTTAGAATTTGTTATTTTTCTAAACTGGCAAGACCTTACAGCCACAGTATCAATACTGAGCTTGACATCAATAATTTGCGCTAAATGATCAGATTTAATACCTTGGATGACTTTAGTGTTTTCAACCAGATCAGAGTCTGTAAAAATATTGTCTATGCAGGATCTAACAGGGTCCTCACGTCCTTGTACCCGAACTACCCTAGTATAATCAAATATCTGCTGCTTCAACAAAAAGCTGTCCAAAAGATCCGATAATACATTTTTAGACTCCTTCATCAAAGAGAAGCGAATATTAAAGTCACCACAAATAAGGATGGTTTTGTGGTTTTGTCTCGTAATTTTTTCTAAACATTGCTCGAGATATGTCATAAATATATTTACATCTGATGCAGGGGTCCTATAAACTACTACAACTATAACGTTTTTTAATTCTATACAACATACTTCGAAGTGTTGCTCAATTGACATATTATTGATATCATCCCTTTTTTTAAATTTAATATTTTTCTTGACTAGAATGAGACACCCACCGCGAATCATTTTTTGTCTGCAATATGACGACGCCATTACATAGCCTTCTACATTAAAAACTAATACATTACTAAAATTTAACCAGCTTTCGCATATACACATGATGTCAATATCTTCATGAGCTAAAAACAAACTAAGACTATCACCTTTCTTGTAGATGCCTTCAACGTTTTGATGACAAATCCTCATGTTGTTTTTTTTCGATTGTCCACCTGAGAAAAATTTTGCATAGGTGACGTATCCAGATGTTGTTTTCCTGTTGATAGCACCGTTAGGTTGCTTCTATTGACTCCGTAAATATAAGCAACAGCTATGTATTTGGCTGTGACATCTCGACCCTTTTGTGAGTAAAACAAGGGACATTCCTGAGCATAATTAATTTCAATAATATTTAAGTTACTGTGCAAAGAGGCTAATGTGTATAATTTACTGTTCACCTTCAGAATTTTAGCATTGACCTCGCCTTGTTGTCCATATAACAATGTTGTGACTATAACTTTTCTTTCCAACTTCTTCAATTTCTTTGATATCCTATCAATTGTTGCTATATACTCCATGTAATTTCTTCTGATGGTCTTGTAATTTCCAATCATTATCACAATAGTTTCATCGTGATTTGGGTTGGCGTAATCTTCATTAATGATCTCAGTAAATTGTTGACCAGGTTTACAAATGTTTATGACTTTATGTGTTCTAGGTATATGTTCGCTTATTGCACTGGCCATTGTTTTTCCGGCAATATCAGAAAACATAGCAATTTTTCTAACTGATTCTTTTATTTTTGAGCATTGGTGCACCACAGGAGTGCTAGTATCCAATTCTTTGTGTAGTAGTACGGCGCTTGTATCGTTGATCTTGTCTTCAATTATTTTTTGTAGTGTTATAAGCCGGCTTTCAAGGAATGCTACCTTTTCAAGTGTAACTTCACTCTGTTTAAGATCTTGATCGTACTGATAAATCGTGTCCAAGAGTTGCTCACTTTCATTTCGTAGGGTAGAGATAGATGCTTCTCGACGGTCTAACTCTAGTTTCATCATTCTCTTTGTAGCAATTAGTAATTTAATTTTTTTTTGCCATTTTCCTCCGTTTTATGTATTGTTTTTTCTTAGTTTTATTTAGTTTTGTATTTATATGAATATTAAATTCTTTTTTCTTGGTTGCTGGATTCATAATCAAATCAGTGTATTTGAGATGCATTTCCATCAGTTCGTCGTATTGGAGATCAAGAGACAACTTGTAATCAAGAATGATTTTCTTGAGTAACCCTATAATCTTCATTACTAAAGTCATACGAACTTAACACGGTGTGAAAATGGCCTCTCTAACTTATAATCTTTTCCACACTTTGCTACCGAACTGTAGACCTACCACAAGTTCTGTCCGGCTCTGTCTCTGGCTCTGGTTTTGAGTCTGTGTGAGCGCTCACAAGTGTATTATACTGTGTGTATGACGTTTCAACGTGTGATTAAAAAAAAAAAAAAATATTGCGGAGAATCCACACAACACTATCTAGCCCCAAACTAAGCAGAGCTTGTATTATGGAAACCAGATAGCTGATATAATACGTAAATACTTTTTTTTTTGTAAATACATACATAGAATACAATATAACACCCAGACAGAGAACAAACATCTATGTTAACCACACAAATGTTTGTTCTCGGTGGGGATCGAACCCACGACCTACGGCACAGAAGGCAGAGCTACTACCAACTGAGCTAGAGGCCATAAATAACAAATAAACAATAGTTTTTGTTATTTCTAAGTTTTTTTGCTAAGATGGTTTGGACATGTAGAGAGAATGGATGAAAGGAGATTAACAAAACAATTGCATCAGGCGAGTGTGAATGGAACTGCTGGAAGGGGAAGACAGACGCATGTATCTCGACCAGATCGCAGGCGTTTTAGAGAAAGGCCAGGTTAGGAGTACCCTAAACCGACGAGCCACGTCGGTCACGTGCATCATGTCCTGATTCACCACTAGTTACGAACAAGAAAACTCGTAACTTTTTATTGATTTTGTGTTTACTACACTTAGGGAAATCACAAAGATTTTTATAATGTCCCAAAGAGTTATTCGTCGAGTGTGATTAGGATCCGATGGCGCAGCGGTCAGCGCAGTCCCGTACCAAGGGGAAGGTCGTGGGTTCAAATCCCGCTCGGCTTTTAACTTTTGGGACAATATAAAAATCATGTGTTCAGAACAACTTGTGGTCAAGCATGATTTTCTTGAGTAACCCTAAAATCTTCGATACTAAAGTCATACGAACTTAACGCGGTGTGAAAATGGCCTCTCTAACTTATAATCTTTTCCACACTTCGCTACCGAACTGTAGACCTACCACAAGCTCTGTCTGGCTCTGTCTCTGGCTCTGGTTTTGTATCTGTGTGAGTGCTCACCAGTCTATTATACTGTGTGTATGACGTGTCAACCTATGATTTGTTCAGTCAACACTCACACAGACTCAAAACCAGAGACACAGCCAGACAGAGCTTGTTGGCCTACAGGCTAGCCAGAGACAGAGCCAGACAGAGCTTGTGGTAGGTCTACAGGCTACCGAAAAGTGAAGCTGATATAAGCCATTATACGAGCAAATAAACAAGGTATAGCGTCGTTACGAGCCATCTCGCCCCAAATGTACCAGATAATGGCATAATGTGCCCATGTGAAAAACTAACGGGACTCGGCGCCTTTGTAATGATCCATTAAATGATGCCCTATTTTGTTAGAGCCTCTGGTGACGTCATAATTTTGTTGTGGACACTGAATACATAATACTACACTGCCGTTAACTTCCTTTTCAGTCGAGAGTCACCAAAATGCTGTTAAGTTACCTATTCAGTCGAGAGTCACCATCGTAAATTGTGAAATGAAGATTTGAAAACGGTGTCAGTTTTTCCATTGATTTATACAACCTATCAAATATGCAACCTTAATATGCATATACATATAAAAAAACTAAAACTACGTTAACTCTTTTATAATAAAATAAAACAAATAATAAATAAACTACTAAGTACATTTTTTTATTTTATGATAAATAACTCTTTACATGGAAGTGACTGTTCTTTTATGTGAATAAATTTATTTATACCTAAACTATTTGATCCAAACAATGGGCGATTTTATCGCTAAACACTCTACCAAATATCTCTTGTATAAGACGCTTTCTCTTTTTTCAACTTACCTCCCCCTGCAAAGGTTTCAGTGTTCACTATACTGCCTAAAATCAGACCTCACTGTTTTAAATAAGTAATAAAAAAATCAAAACTTATAAAGCATCGTCATACTCACGTTTCTGAACGAACTGAAAACTGGAACTCAAACTTTCTTCTCTTTAAAAATAAGTAAAATTAATCGCGCTCGCTCGGGCTTCTGATTTACTCACACATACAACAAAAACTTCACGTTCATGAACCTAACCACAATACAACAACACACAAACAAGTTGATTCCTTTTATCGAGAATGTCTAGAGTGCGGTCAGAGACTTGAGGTACCTACCAGTAGGCCTACCATGAGCTCTGTCTGGCTCTGTCTCTGGCTCTGGTTTTGAGTCTGTGTGAGTGCTCACCAGTGCATTATACTGTGCGTGTTACGTTTTGACGTAGGATTTATTTAGTCAACACTCACACAGACTCAAAACCAGAACCAGAGACAGAGCCAGACAGAGCTCATGGTAGGCATACAGGGCATTGCTCCATACTTCCTGAAGTACATCTTCTACTTAATTTCAAACGACCTATCACGTAATACAGAAAAGGAAGATAGAAAATAAAATGGAACTGTCATTGACATCATCGTATTGATATAGGTTATTGACAGCAGCGAAATGAAATAATAAAAATCTACAGCAAAATATTAAAGGTCACGCACAAATAGCAATTTATGTGACCTGACTTATAAAAATATGTCAAACGTATACTGCGTTCCGCCCTAAAAATGGTGAAGAACAAAGGAGCCTTAAAGAATGGCTTATGTACAACCTCCTTAGACCTTCTATCCAACATCGTACGTTATAAAAATTAAAAAGACACAAATCATTCATTCATTCGCCAACATTCACATCAAAGTAAACTGTATAAAAAGCACTAGAAAGAATAGAAAGCATGAATATTTGAAAATAGAACAGAAAAAACAATAGAACACTAGAAATAATAGCAAGTATGATTTGAAAATAGAACAGAAAAATAAATAAACCACGAATAAGGTGCTTCTGATAAAGAATATGAAAATTTGAAAACAGAATAGAAACAGTCTAGTTAGAATCGCAGACGTGCACGTGAATGGAATCCCAGAGACTGGCTGGATCTTATTCTATTAAAACTAGGGACACTCGGTAACAAAAGTAATTCGAGTTGCTATCAATGTAAACTTTTCCATTGGACACGTGTTAAAGAACTTCGGTCTTCTGTGCTACGTACGGGACTGAAGTGGTAATAGTTCGCTTTTCCTACTACTACAATCGTCCTGACTTTTCTTTGCAACAGATAGAAAGGAGAAATAAAAAACAAAACCTTACGAATGAACTGCAATAAAAAATCCTACTCACTTTCCTAAATTTAAAATGATTTTTTTGTTAAAAAAGATGAGTATGTATACCAGTCTAACATTAGATACACAAGTCAAGTCAATTATGACTAGTTTGATGAATGGGAATTTGCTTACTACTGCAGTTATAAGCTCATATACGATTGAACACTGGTGGTCTAGTGGTAGCGGCTCCGCCTTCCGATCCTAAGGTCGTGGGTAAAATCCAGTCGTGTACCAATAAATTTGTATGTCAAAAAAATTATGTGCACTATGTTAGTACTCTCAAACAGTGAAGGAAAACATCGTTAGAAAATAAAATTAAAAAATACAGAGATATATAAAAAACAAAAACTTAACAAGAAAATAAAAACTAGCTACGAAAATTAAGATAGCGTTTTAAGATGTAACACTTCTGCCGTCGATTGTACGCTTGCATCTGACATGCCTTTATTGGTATCCAATACGTTATTAGCATTATAATAACTATACTAGTGAAACTTACGTGACTTGGTTCATCGTTTTCATACAAAATTGTACCCCGGCTACACCTCACTAGGTACTTAAAAGTATTTTTTTTTAAATAAACATGAAATTATGTTTTAAGAAAGGCCTACCACAAGCTCTGTCTGACTCTGTCTCTGGCTCTGGTTTTGAGCCTGTGTGTGTGTTGGCTAAATAAATCCTACGTCAAAACGTCACACACACAGTATAATACACTGGTGAGCACTCACACAGGCTCAAAACCAGAGCCAGAGACAGAGCCAGACAGAGTTTGTGGTAGGCCTAATAGATACCATTCTTATCTGGTTTAGGCTATACGTTTATTGTTAGTCAGTCAGACAGTAACGTAAGATTTAAGGTATATATTCCGATTTGTTTCTTACTGTAGTTGGCTGTATAGATCCAGATGATATTGTCTTCTCAGGCAAGAAACTTGGGATTTCTGAAATTGAATATTCTATTACCACTTAAATAAATATTTTGGCAATGCTTATTTATGCTTTTTGTGTAAGTGTCTATATTTACAAAGAGGATTTCTAAGGTAGTGGTATCTACTTTACTTTGAAAAAGAAACCTTAAAAAAATCGGTTGTCTGTAAAGTCTTCTTCTTCTTAATGAATGGCATCTGTCCTTTTCGGATAAATTTTGCCAGTGTCGAGTAGTATACTGAGTATAGTGATGATAAATTACATAGATAAAATACTTTTTCGTCAAGTCGTCAGTCAAAGTCGGCGGCCCTACCCTAATTGGAATTTTTTCCAAAACCATCTGAAACATTTTCGATCAAATCAGAATATCACTTAATACACTTTAATCCCAACTCCTAACACTTTGAGCTAAGACCTCAAGTAATGTTGGTTAAAATACCACCGAAATCACACAACAGAACTCAAAATAACACTTAAAACAATTAAAATCAAAAAGCTATGTCACTTCCCAAAATGACAGAAAAGGAATCTCGTCTGTAAAGTCAGTTTACTGACGATAGTTGAACGTGACAACGTCATAAGAAAATACCTACACAGATGTCGAACGCTGCCGAACGTGATTGTGCCTCTTTGTCGCTCGTTCCGCGCTCTCGCTTGCACTTCAAGCCTTAAATGGAACGCCTCAGAGCGAGGTAACGCCACATGATTCCAGATTCCTGATAAAAGTAAACAAATTTCACGTTTAAATGAGGTCTACCGCTGACTTAAGTTGATTTTACCAAACGGCGATAGTTGGCTTAATAACCACAGTACTTTGATAGATTTTTACCTAAATTCAATGGTTTCGATAAGGGTAATTATTTAATATTAACCCGGGAACGGTGTCCTATATGTCTGTGAGACCGGGTGACTTGAAAAATTCGAATAACTTTTTCCCTCGACGGCGATTTTCATCGCGATTTCGAGTAGCTGCCTGATTTCCCCTCCCACACCGTAATTTCAACCCGCGACGTTGGAGTTGGCGCAAGTTTTTGAGTTTTGGTGCAAACCCGGTGCGGTAGACCGGGGTCACCGAATATGTAAGTAAAATAGGCAGAGTTGAATTATTGATAATTCGTTTTTTGACAGGTTTGTGTACATTTTTTACTTACTTTTGCTAGTGTGTTATTGTATTATTTTATAATCAGTAAGTTTATTGCACGATTTCTTAAATTTTATCGTAATAACACGAAATTATTCTTCATCTTGATTCAAATATAAACTTTGCTACAGCTTGTCGTACAAAAGCGAATAACATCGTCTAGAACCACTTCTCTATGAACTGCTTGATGCCGACAGACGATCATCAGAAAGAACAAAGTATACACTTGCCACAACTGCAAGAAACATTTGTATTTTGAGCATGTAGGGCCTTATTGCAGTATTGCAGTGTTGACTGGAGAAACGTGATTTTCAAAAATTTTTTTTTGTTGGTAGCATGTCATTTTTTGTTTATTATAAGTAAGGTCGGAGAGTCTAGAAACTGAAAAAACTGAAAAAAAACATAAATGTGTTGATTGTTGTGTTTTAAATGTTTAAAAAGCCATAATGTGTAAAAACGAACAAATTTTATAGGTTCTATGTGAAGTTGTCTAATCATAAGAAAAAGTAAATAAACGAGGCTGTGATTCATGAAGTATCATTGTTTTATTGTCAAATAATTTATAATTCATAAAAAAAATGGTAATTTAATAAAAGATTCTGAGAAATCTTACATTGAAAAACCCGGTGCGTGGGACCGGGGTCACCGAAAATGTAAGTCAAATTGACGTCACCGTTGGCGGGTTAATTGGTATTATTTAACAAAGGGTCCTAAATAAATATTATTTAATATTAATTTAAGTTTTTAAAACATAAATTTGTATTTAGTTATTTAGGAATAAAAAGGCCTTTTATTTTATTTTATTTTTATTATTTAACAAATTGATCTTGTAGATTTTACTATACCTAGAAGGGCCTACGCTACGAAAGGCTTAATGGAAGAAATAATTATGTCATTTTTCTATGAGCTACCTCCTAAACACAGAAACTAAAACAACAATAAGTGTTTATCGCAGTATGATCTTTAGGCCTACCACAAGCTCTGTCTGGCTCTGTCTCTGGCTCTGGTTTTGAGTTAAACTCAATACACAAACTCAATAAAATTGTATGCATTACAATTACAAGAATCACTTTGAAACGTCTTAAAGCTAGGTGAGTCTAGGTGCCAGTTCCACGCGACCAAGCCTAGAAGAACAGGCAACAAACCACGGCTTGGTTCCTACCGTTTTTTTTTGTGATCCCTTGACAAATCAAAAATAATAGCAGTGTATTGCCAGTCTGTGTGAGTGTTGACTAAATAAATCCTACTTCGAAACATCACACACACGTATAATACACTGGTGAGTACTCACACAAACTCAAAACCAGAGTCTGCGACAGAGCCAGACAGAGCTTGTGGTAAGCCTACAGAAGCACAATCTTCACCGGGCAGCGGTCCAAAAGTTTGTTTGCCCTGTCCCACGCAGATTTATGAGTTGGGCAACAAAACAGTTGCTACAGTACTTGGCAGATTGAACACACTTTTCCTGGAAAACACTTGGGATTTGGGAAGTATTTTTCCTGGAAAACCCTTCGTTTTTGTATGTTGACCAAGGATGACTACTGGCACCCACTTACATGGTGTCATCAGTACCATCCATACCTGGTTAGCATACCCCCATTCGCACTAAGCGTTTTGGCTCCACCTTTATTATGCGAACCTCAAGGGAATGGAACTCATTGCTGTCGGCAGTTTTTCCTGACAACTACAATCTGGGCCTCTTCAAGGCAAGAGTGAATAAGTGTCTTCTAGACCCTCCTGCTTCATCGTCGGCGACATCGTCGCTTACCATCAGGTGAGATTGTAGCCAAAGGTTGGTCTATTAAATGTAAACAAAAAACTTACAAATAAAGAAAATTACGCTTAATTTTAAAAATACCGACGTGACGAGTTACTACAACGAGCGATTTGTGGTAGTCAACTTTTTAATCGCTCAGTCTCTTTCAAGTCACTTTCATATTAACAAATAGCAACAAACTTATCGGTCTGCTAAGCTAAATGTTTTTTTTTTTCTAACCTATATCGTCCAACTACTGGGCAAAGGTCTCCCCCAAATCCTTCCAACTGTCTTTTTCCATCGCTATATCCCACCATCCTCGCTCGAGAGCGTCGAGATCGTCCCTCCAACGTTTCTTGGCCGACCCCGAACTCGCCTTCCCTCTGGTTGCCACGGTGAAAAAACGTTAAATGACCAATTATGAAGGATAAATACCTTTTTAGCCTGTTTCCTATAAATGGCTTTTTCTACGCACGGTACTCATTTAACTAACCGTGACATATCTTGTGCGTCATAGTAATACTAACAAAGGTCAACAATTTTTAAGTTATAAGTATTTTAAGTTTTCTAAGCTAAGTCATTAGTCATATTGAGCAAAGCTATAACTTTGTAGCCAGTGCTTGCGTGGAACTGGGTTAGCCTCACCTAGTTTATAAGACTTGGAAACTCAGCTTTAGGAAACAACAGGCAAGTAGCTTAAGACGCTGAACTCCGTGAAACAACGCTCGCACACGCCCTTCGCACATGGAGCTACTCAAAAATGGCTGAACTAATCAGTAATTACGATTACAAACCAGTTACAAGTTGTATCTCGCACACGTTTTTTTGAAGTGAAAACTTCTTTAGCGGCGTTGAGCACTTTCTGTAATGGGTATAAAATCTTAAACTCGCGTCAGGATCACGTGACCTGAACTCGCGTCAGGATCACGTGACCTGAACTCGCGTCAGGATCACGTGACCTGATCGAAAAAGCGTAAGACGGATGTAGAGGACGTTGCCGTTCCGCTCGACTGACCGGGCCGTACCCGGTGTGTGACGTTGCCGCTTCGCTCGCCGGCCGGCACTGTTGCTACGATGGGGGCGGGGCGGCGCGTTAGGTTCGTGCATCTATTAATGATAAAAGTGATGAAGAAATAGCGAAAGAAAATGAGTGAGTACTTTATAAATATACTAGATGAAAATTTAATAAGTTTTAATACGAGCGGCAAGTTTTCACTTCTGCCGGCACTCCCGGAGTGCAACCCGTCTTTTTTTTTTTGAAGTGAAAACTTCTTTAGCGGCGTTGAGCACTTTCGTAATGGGTATAAAATCTTAAACTCGCGTCAGGATCATGTGACCTGATTCGCGTCAGGATCACGTGACCTGATTCGCGTCAGGATCACGTGACCTGATTCGCGTCAGAATCACGTGACTTGATCGAAAAAGCGTAAGACGGATGGAGAGTAGACAGTTTCGTTTAGGCAGCGCAGGGCGCTTGCGCGAATGTTCGTGTATGTTACAGCGTGCCAAATAACAAACAAGCCCCCCCTAACCATTCCAAAATATCAAACATGCTCAACGTTAATAATCAAGTTTTCACTTCTGCCGGCACTCCCGGAGTGCAACCCGTATTTATTTTTTTTCAGTCACTTCTGTCACACTAATTTAATATTTAATGTTTGCTCGTTCATTTTTATAACAAAAACAAAGAAACTCGAGAAACCAGCAGCGTGGAGACCGGTACGACGCGTCGTGCGTAATCGGTTGCTAACGCGTTACTGACCAGTTAGTAACTAGTCGCGTCGTGTGCGAACCTCCATAGAACATGTATGGGCTGTGACGCTCAGGCAACTCGTTAGAAATTTAAGTTTGTGACTAGTTATTTTTGAGTAGCTCCATGTGCGAAGGGCCTAGACATTTTGAAAGATATAAAAACACTAAAGTTATTATCGAAAATCTTTATGAGCAACCCGATTGCACATAGTTTAACAAAAACATAATTTTGATTACAACTCTATTTCCTATACTTAGGTATGAACCAATGCGTAGGCAAACTTTTAAGTAGGAAAATGTGCTAGGATCTCAAATTTTTTTTTTTTTTACATATTTTAAAGTGTCATAATTTTCGAGTGGAAAGTACATGGACATGACGGTGTTCTTCGCCTTAACCAAGGTGCACAGTAAACTATTAGGAGAGTGGAAGGGCGGACTAATCGGTGCACCGCTGCATGAGACAGGCAAAGAATAGGAGGCATTTCTCAAAGATACATAAGCACTAGTTTTGACTTAGAATCCTGAAAGACTTCGGTGGCGCTATTTTCATACAGTGGGCCTACCATGAGCTCTGTCTGGCTCTGTCTCTGGTTCTGGTTTTAAATCTGTGTGAGTTTTGACTATAAATAAATCCTACGTCAAAATGTCACACACACAGTATAATGCACTGATGAGCACTCACACAGACTCAAAACATGAACCAGAGACAGAGACAGACAGAACTCATGGTAGGCCTACAGAACTCTGCGCTGCACTCTTTCAAGGATTTATTTTACACCTTGTACATCAAGAGAGCGATGAGTATGAATGTGGATGAATATCTTGGTAGAAGTAGGCCAAAGAAAAGATGGATGAATTGTGTGAAAGATGATAATGAAGAAGAAAGAAGTGAATAAGAAAGTGAGTGGGTGGATAAGAACGAAGTGAATACAGAAATGACAGCTTGGAAGAAGAGAACATGTTACACACATAAAGGGTAGGAAGAAGAAGAAGAAGAAGACACCAAAGAACATATACCATAAAATTTCAATTCTCTATGACTAACGAATTTGCCTCTCTGTCCGTAGCAATGATTTATCCTAAATTTTTTGCCACACACTCTTACAAAACTTCGTGTCGTGGGGTGTCAGCGTGTCATTCTGCCAGTCGGCTGTAAAAGGCGGTAGAATGACTGCTAAAAACGTTGACAGCCTACAAATCTCTCACCAGTGGCTCCAAGTAGCTGTCCTGCATGCAGCGGCCACACCCCGGTAACCACGTCGACTCGTGGGCTAAACCTGGTGAGGGGGGCTTGAGTGTTTCGGCAAGTAAGTCTAGCGGTAGCTCCCCGCATAGTGCACCAAGTCTACCTCGGCCATTGGCAATCCACCTTCGGTGGCGAGGTAGCAAGGCAGAGTGGAAGGCCTTAAAGGCGACGATAGGGGTCAATAGTATCGTCGGCTAGAAGCAACAACAAGCATTCCCAAAGAGGGTTGACGTCAGGCAGGCGGCCGGTTGTAAAACACAAAAAGCCAAAACCCCTACAACATGGTATTACGAATGAAAGATAATGGTGACTATGCTAGGGCGTACCCTCTAGGCGACGCGCAGGGGCAGCACCCGGCACCTGTGAGAAATGGATTAGGGTTGTTGCATCAGGGACGGGTGCAACGTAAGACGCGAGTCCGGGAAGTAAGATTGAGAATGGCAAGCTGGAATGTAGGAACGATGACTGGAAGAGGAAGAGAGTTAGCGGACGTTTTGCAAAGGAGAAGAATAAATGTGGCTTGCCTGCAGGAGACGAAATGGAAGGGATCGAAAGCTAGAGAAATTGGAGTAGGTTATAAATTCTATTATTGTGGAAGCGATGGTAAGAGAAATGGTGTGGGAGTTGTATTGGATGATCATTTGAAAAAATGTGTGACGGATGTTAAGAGGGTGAATGATAGATTAATTGTTGTTAAGATATTGTTAGAAGATTTAGTTATAAACATAGTTAGTGTGTATGCACCGCAGACTGGATGTGATGATATAGTGAAAGATAAGTTTTGGGAGAATTTCGATGTGGTGGTTATGGGTATACCGGAGGATGAGCAGATTTACATTGGTGGGGATTTTAATGGACACGTGGGAAGGATGAATGGGGGGTATGAAAGAGTGCACGGCGGGTGGGGCTTTGGAAATAAAAACCAAGACGGTGAAGCCCTGCTTCAAGCTGCATCTGCCTTTGACTTGGCAATAGCCAATACATATTTCAAAAAGAAAGACGAACATTTAATTACCTACAAAAGCGGCAATCATGCAACTCAAATAGATTACTTTCTACTTAGAAGACATAAAATTAGTTCAGTAAAAGACTGTAAAGTTATACCGGGAGAGAGCCTAGTTTCTCAACATAGAATACTCGTCCTAGATCTTAAATTAATGGCCACAAAAGATAAATATAAATCAAAGCCCCCACCAAAAATCAAATGGCACCTGATTGGAAAGAGTGAGTATGCAGTCCAGTTCCAGAAACAAGTGGTTGATAAAATGATAGAAATGAATGACAGAATGATAGAAAAATCGGTGAATGAATGTTGGGTTGAAATGGCAACATGTATTAGAAAAACGGCGAAGGATGTTTTTGGGGAAACGAAAGGTAAAGGAAAGATTGATAAGGATACATGGTGGTGGAACGAGGAAGTACAAAAGATCCTGAAAGAGAAGAAGAATGCATTTAAAGACTGGAAGAGTGTTAAAGATGGGAACAATAGAATACAGGAAAATAAAAAAATAGAATACATTGAGTGTAAAAGGAAAGCTAAAAAAGCTGTTGCAGTTGCGAGGGCCAAGGTACAGGATAAATTGTACCAATCACTGGAGAGCCCCAGTGGCCAGAAAGATCTATACAGAATAGCAAGAGAGAGAGAAAAGAATGCAAGAGATATAATTCACATTAAATGTATAAAAGATGATGTAGGGAAAGTTTTGACGAACGATGGAGAAATAAAAGAGCGTTGGAAGTGTTATTTTAAAAAGTTAATGAATGAAGAGAATGATTGGAGTGGGGAGTTAGAAAATGTCCCTATAAACATAGGATTAGTGAGAGAGATAAGTATGGATGAAGTTAGAAAAGCCGTGCAAGACATGAAGAATGGAAAAGCTGTCGGACCGGATGGTATACCAGTTGAAGTATGGAAGTTTTTAAAGGCGGATGGATGGAAGTGGCTGACTTTGTTCTTCAATAAGTTGTTACAGGAAGAGGCGATCCCGGATGAATGGTGCGACAGCTCGCTGGTGCCCATCTTTAAAAATAAGGGTGATGTACAGGACTGTAACAACTATAGAGGAATCAAACTCATGTCACATAGTATGAAGATTTGGGAGAAGGTTATAGGGAGAAGAATGAGAGAAGAGAGTGAGGTATCACAGAACCAGTTTGGGTTCATGCCTGGCCGCGGGACCACGGATGCCATTTTTGCGCTGCGACAATTATGTGAGAAACACAGGCGTGTCCACAGGAATCTGCATATGGTGTTCGTGGATCTTGAGAAGGCGTATGATCGAGTACCCCGGGAGGTTCTGTGGTGGAGTATGAAAGTTAAAGGAGTGCCTGAGAAGTACATACAACTCATTCGAGCTATGTACAGTCGAGCGAGCACACACGTCCGGTCCGAGGCTGGCGTTACCGGCAAGTTCAATGTGGCTGTAGGCTTACACCAGGGGTCGGCTTTAAGCCCTTATCTGTTTCTCCTGGTAATGGATGCTCTGACATCAGACATACAGGAAGAGGCACCCTGGTGTATGCTGTTCGCCGACGACATTGTGCTTGTCGGGGAAGATGCGCTTGAGGTCCAGAGCAGGCTGGGAAAATGGCGGGATAAATTGGAGAGTGTCGGACTGAAGATCAGCAGAACCAAAACAGAACATCTGTTTTGTGACTTCGGTGGTCCATCCAAATTTGTCCCAATTGCCTTAGATGGTGTATTCCTACCAGTCTGCTCCGATTTCCGGTACCTCGGCTCATTAATACAAAACGACGGCGACATTGACCGAGACGTGAAAAATAGAATAAATGCGGGATGGATGAAATGGCGACAGGTCACGGGAACAACTTGTGATCCACGGATGCCCTTTAAGCTTAAGGGGAAGATATATAAGACGATCATAAGACCTGTCGTAATGTATGGATCCGAGTGTTGGGCAATGAAAGGGACGGACGAAAGAAGGGTACATGCGGCAGAGATGCGAATGTTGAGATGGATGTGTGGAGTGACAAGAATGAACAAGATAAGGAATGAGTATATCAGGGGAAGTCTGAAAGTAGCACCAGTGACAGAAAAATTGAGGAGCAACAGGCTGGCGTGGTATGGGCATGTCATGAGGAGGGATGAAAGTCATGTGACTAGGCGAGTGATGAGTATGAATGTGGATGGATGTTTGGGTAGAGGTAGGCCAAAGAAAAGATGGATGGACAGTGTGAAGGATGATATGGATAAGAAGGAAGTGAATACAGAGATGACGGCTGATAGAGGAGAATGGAAAAGAAGAACATGTTGTGCCGACCCCGCATAAAGTGGGATAAGGGCAGGAAGAAGAAGAAGACACTCTTACAAAACTTAATTTAAATTGAATTAAATATTTAACACAAATAACGTTCTCGTGTACGAATAGATAACGTGAAAAACTGATGTTACCTCTTGTTTTCTTAATACTGCCTCGTGTCTTAGTGCAGTTGTGATTAACTGCCGACAGCTTGACAAATACTGGTAACGCACAACGGAAAACTTAAATCATTAGGTCTCAAGCTGCCACAGTGAATAGGAGAACGGCTGGTCTACAATGTATCAATCATCATTGAAATGAAATGAATTTGTTTATTGCTTATGTATTAGTTTCACATCCGTTTAGTAATCAAAAAAGCAGCAAAAAGGTGCTCGTCAAACATGTAATAGTAAAAAACATAACAATTATTCATAGGTTATGTTAAGATAGGCAACATTCAGAGCTGGGCAAAATATTATATGCTTTGCTTTATTTGAAATACAAACAAAAAAATACTGAATCGCAAGTAATTAAAATACGAAACACAAAATATCTATAAGGTATGTATTTGAAATACAAAACACAGTGTGTTTACTATTTTTAATTTAAATACAAAATACATTAACAATTTCACATATTTTTTTGTTTTAATTGCAATACAAATGAAGTTTATTTATTATTATTATTTATAAACAAGATTTTTTCAAATTGGGTTATAAATGACAAAGGTATGCTATAACAAAAATAAATACAACCCAATTGAGAGAGTAAGAGATACGCAATCACTCCACTAATAACTCTTTTCTGGCATCCCACATGCTTAAAGTAGATTCAGCTTAGAACGTTTACCCGACTAATGGAGGAAGCATGTTTAAACTTGTGACAGTATACGACATGCCATTAATTTGCTTTTTATTGGCTGGTTTTATGGGCTGTGTACTGAAGTGAGAAGTTTTTGGGGCTTTATTAGCTTGTAGATTATGTTTGTCATCGACTTATTGGGTACTTTGGTTGGATATTATAAATTCAAATTCAAATAATTTAATGCACTTATGTTGTTGATATAAAGGTGATACAGTAAACTAGTTTCCACACTTAAGAAAGAAAGAAAGAAAGAAAGAAAACTAATTTATTTATGACGGCACACGGTAGATATGAGAAACACGAACATTTTAGACACAAGAACACATTTACATAATACAAGAAGTGGAGTGATAGAAGAAGAACATAGATACATTGAAATGGTGTCACACCTAGGCCGCTGGCGAACGCGATCAGTGAAACGCTGTCAAATATCGCTGTCAAATCTCAAATCTGACAGCGACATTTGACAGCGTTTCACTGATCGTTACCGCCAGCAAACTAGGTGTGCGCAGGCCATTATGTCAGAAGATTGGGTTCTTGCGTGCAGATTACATCAAATTGTTCTTTTGTGTCATCTTTTTTTGTAGACACCAGCTTGATTTGTTATCATTTAAAAGCAGTATTTTTTTAATTTTAAATACGCAATAAATATGGCTTTTGACCAAGCGAAAAACTAAACGTAGGGCGCTCACCCACCTAATGAACCGACGAAATTGTTAACCAGTGTCCACTGTTGACGGTCTTGTGCTAATCTCATCCAGCAGGGCTACCACGAGCTCTATATGGTTATGGCTATGGCTGTCAAAATTGTGTCGACAGTGTCAACACATTCAAACCCAAGAAGAAAATGAATGTGTGGGTTAGCCTATCTATACACAATTTGACAGCCATAGCCATAACCATATGGAGCTCGTGGTAGCCCTGCAGCAGGGCTACCTTGTCTTGCTGGTCTTGCCCGCTGTTCGCCACATCGTCTGGACATTAGGTAATATCCACAGAACTGTACTAGCCATACATCATGCTAGCCGTGTTTTTAGCACATACCTGTAGGTCTACCACAAGCTCTGTCCGGCTCTGTCTCTGGCTCTGGTTTTGAGTCTGTGTGAGTGCTCACCAGTGTATTATACTGTGTGTGTGACGTTTCAGCGTAGAATTTATTGAGTCAACTTCACTGTTTTTTTATAGATTGGTAAAAGGATCATATAAAAAAGCGGTAGGAACCGAACCGTAGTTTGTTGCCTGTTCTTCCGGCTTGGTCCCGTGGAACTGGCACCTCATCCATCACCTCATCTAGCTTTAAAACGTTTCAAAGTGATTCTTGGATTTGAACTGAATAAAACACTTTTGATTTGATTTGATTTGACAACACACATGCACGCAGACTCAAAACCAGAGCCAGAGACAGAGCCAGACAGAGCTTGTGGTAGGCCTGCTGGTCCCAACTGGCCCTCCGGAAGCCATGAGATATGGACTGTCCGGACGGCGACCAATCTATCATTGATGGATCGACTCGGTCGGATTCGAACCATTCTTACGGAAAACATGGCATTCCCTATGTGAATATATAGGTGTGATAGGTTTTGTTTACTTCATTGATTGTACTCACCCAAAAAAGAGAGAGAGTATGTATTCAAATGAATATACCTTTCATATTTTTTATTTCAGTCGTTTTCACACATTGCTCCAAGACTAAGTTTTTTCGCTATTCTTCTTCTTAACATGTCAGTATAGCTTTTTTATAACCAGTAGTGTGTTGAAAAAATTTTAAGTACGAATTTTTACATTATACGACAGTGTTTCCTCATGATGTTTTCCTTCGCCGTTTGAGAGTATTTGAGTACTGCACATATTTTTTTAAAAGCTCATTGGGACATGACAAGAATTTAAACTCACCTTAGGATCAGAAGGCGGGGCTGCTACCACTAGACCACCAGTGTTTTCCCAGTGCTTTTTGCTATTGAAACAAATTGATAGCATCAGAACCATCCTACAATTTGAGTTGATGGATAGAAGATGTCCAGTAGTAGACTTCTTCAGGTTGATGACAATGATGATTATGCAAACGGTACGTTATTGTGAAGACATACAAAGACCGGATTGTATAAACTGCTTATTTTACCATCTTATTTCACGACAAAATACAGTTACCTAATTTATGCTTTCCTGCAAAGTTCAAAGCTTACGAAAACAACTCCAAACCAATTCGGGAGCAACCCACTTGTATGCCAGAAGCCGGAGACTTGTAAGTTGGAACTTGGTTGTATGTAATACATCACGTTGAGGAAAGCGATCCTTCCGAAATCCGAGCTATTGGAGACCTTAGACTGAAACCACACAGCGGCGAAGTGGATCTAAGGCTTAGGGTATTCTGAACACGATTGGACACACAGCTGGAGACCAGTATTTCTCACTAAGTTGTAGTGACACATTGTGTGGTGAACTCAGATGTTTGTTCTCTGTCTGGGTGTTAAATTGTATTCTTAGTATGTAATTACAAAAAAAATGTTTATAGTAAGTATTATATCAGCTATATAGTATAATGCAAGCTCTGCTTAGTTTGGGGCTAGATAGTGTAGTGTGGATTCTACAATATTTATTTATTTAGTTTTGTTCGATGATTTTAGTTTTTTAAAAGGATCATACAAAAAAACGGTAGGAACCATGCCGCAGTTTATTGCTTGTTTTTATAGGCTTGGTCGCGTAGAACTGGCACCTAGACTCACCTAGCTTTGATGTTTATCAAAGTGATCCTTTTGATACCATTGAACTAATACATATGATAATTGTGTATGTGCATAATTTTGTAAGATTAGTACAGGCAAAAACAACAACAAAAGTCAGTAAGTAAGTAAATGGAAAAGAAAGATAAAATTTTACAGCTACGTTTAAATTTCATCCGAAAATTAATTTGAGCTGAAGAGACATTCGCATCTTGAATTGCTTAATTAAGCTGGAAATGATTGATATCTGTCGCGGAGGAAAAATAATAAGCTTTAGAACGTAATAAATGAGCACCTTTTGCTGCCATTGACAGAATTTCTAAATATATTTTTTGTCTGAAATTAATAGAATAGTAGAACCGTCCTTTGAAATCTTCTTCTTTTTTAATTAATGGCATCTGTCCATTCGGTCCATTTTGCAACAATGACAACTGAGATATTATTTTAGATTCATAAAATATAGTTACATAAATAAGTTTTTAGTCAAGTCAGTCCATAGACAAGTTGGCCGTTATTGATTGACGAAAATGGTGGTTTTTTCTTCAAAACCATCGGAGACATTTTCGTTCAAATCATGATTATCACAAAACACTTTCGTTGTAATTGTTCACACTCTAAGGTCCAATTTCACCGTTGAAATTGAACGCGTTCTACTGACGTTTAAACTCGCTTAAGCATTCAGTTGGTACATTTTTCTCTAAACGCGCTTAAAGACCTGTCAATGTCGTTGCATTTCTTTTGTGTACGTACATATAAACGAGTTTAGTTAAACGCGTTTAACGGTGAAATTGGACCTAAGTATCTTGTTTAGTCCTGTTTTTTTTTATGTTTTGGTAATAATAGTAGGTACTTTTTATTTTGAGATTTGTTTGTTTCTCTACGGCCAATATTCTTTTTTACTTTTTAGCAGTGTAATCACAACAGCGAGAACAAAAGGCAACATTTTATTATAGCTCTGAGTCGCTAAATATTAATTTCTAAGCGGATAGCAGAGAGCGAAATGAAACATATTTTGTCAACGTCACATTCCACGAATAAAATTTAATAGAAGAATGACGTCTGAAAAGGTTTTTATTGTATTTCGTATTGATGTTGAGAAAAAACCTTCCCCTAGCTCGAATGCTTATGTTTTCTATGGTATTTGTTTGATTCAGGCTTATAAAAAAAAAAAGCTGGAGAAAGAAACGTAAGAGAGAGATAATTATATCCAAGGGCTCTATTACGCTACATTGGTGCGTATGCATGACATTATGTCAAACTGTGCTCTACATAATAGTATGTTTGTAATTTCTTTCCCATTATGACACTAAACATATTTTATTTAATAAATATCATTTAAAAACCACGTAGGTAAGTACTAGCAGTAAATGCCCGGCGTTGCCCAGGTAGGTTGCCCTTTTCGCTCATTCTGGAATGTTAAAGAACGTTTAGGAACATTCTATTCTAGAACATTCTCAATACTTAATATAGTTTATTTTTAAATAAATTAATAAAATAAATTATATCACCCAGACAGAGAATAAAACATATGTGTTTACCACACATAATATTTGTTCCCGGTGGGGATCGAACCCACGGCCTACAGCACAGAAGGCAGAGTTACTACCACCTGAGCTGTGACGTCTGACAGATAGACTAAGAGACGATCTTTCAAGTACCTTCCAAGCTCATTATTTTCACCCCACATTAACCCTCCTAACTGCTTTCGATCCTCTGCCTCCACCCACGTAATTTACTAAATACTTTATTATTATCCTTAAACATCTGCCAGACGTGCTGACAGCCAGTATCTTTTCTTTTTTGTCAGAATATGATGTGAAATTACTGGCACGTAAAGCCTAGTGAAGGGCTCGTCCGGGGAAGTACTACCACAATGACTATTTCTACCACGAAGCAGCATCGCTGTTTTTCAGTTTGAAGGGTGCTGGTGCTGTTGAAATTACTGGCACGCGAGGCTAAACATCTGTATGCCTCAAATTGATAGACATAGACAACATAGACACCGGGCAATGCATGGGCAAGGCATGTTCCAAACGTGCGTGATCTACGAGGAAATTATTTGCAATAGGCGATGGTTACCACTTTACATCAGGTGGGCCATATGCTTGTTCCATCAGCTAGTTAAATAATAAAAATTTTGAGGTAGGCCACAGAACACACCCACTGAAAGCATGCCTGCTAAGTGTTTGTTTTTTTGTTGTTGTTATTGTTTAATATTTTATTGGTATCATTTAAGACAGAGCAAGCATGGTAGATTAAACTCTAGGTTTCGGCTCTTGTAAGCGCTAAGCTACAACAGAGACCTTAAAACTGCTTTAAAACTTACACATACTTGGAAAGAAGAAAAGAAAATCTTACTTGATTAGACTGACGGCTGATGGCAAGTCTAGAAGCTCCGTAAAGGTTAATGGCTCAACCTTACAAAGCCCCTTTGTCCAGAAACAGTTTAAACGATCATTAAAAATAATTATTAGTACCACGAGCTCCTATAACTGAGATAAGAACATGTAGCTGAGTTTCTAAGTTTCACTTACCTATTGATTAGTTTGAATATCAAACTCACATAAGCATTAAACAAAGATTCCTGTAGTAAGGGATTCGCCTTTAGCTAAGTTGCATTTTAGATTATATGACGCTAGTAGTAATATTCAAAATTGTATGGCGCACATTGACCAGCGCGCTCATGTTATCAAAAAACCAACAGCAAAAAACACACACAACAAACAAACAAACGAACAACACAACAAAGAAAATAAATCGTCAAATCATTGAAAATGACCTGCGGACACCTGACTTGAATTCAAATGTAACTTTTACATCATACTGCTCAGTAATTAGGATTTACTGCTGTGAAAAGAGGCTGTGTAAGTTGGCATTTGCTACTCAATACATTGTAAATACGTTCAATTTTTCAAATCACTTTAACGTCACACGATGAAACAATCTCTTTTCTTATAAAAAGATTAGAAAACTTTTAACTGAAAAAATATAGTAGCAACACAGATGTGTCTTAATAAAAATAACGTTTTTTCATACCTTTACAAATGCTTTATTTACCTCGCATTAATGATGTGAAATAGAATGCTTACCTTGGTTGACGTGTGTTGGCTAGCTTCACGATTAACTAGATTTGCTGAATGACCAAATAAAATAAATAAAACATGGACGAAAAAAAAACCCTACCTGAACGATGGATTTCAGAAAACTGTTTAATCTGATCATCCCTCGACATGTGAATTTCAGTGTTAATTTATTTTCCATTCACTACTTTCCAACTGACAGGATGACAGATGCCAAAAAATATTAATTGAAAATGTTGAATCGTTTTGTTTATTTTTAACATCCAAACGTAACCCATGACATCAATCATGTAAATAAATAATTCATTAAAAACCAGCGGGTGAAAATAGCATTAGTTACTGAAGATTTTAAATAAATCGTTCTTTGACTTCCTCCTTCTTCTTATCGAGTCACTAGTTTCTTTATGTGAAAAAAAAAACCAGCGGCTGAACATATCATTAGTTACTGAAGATTTTAGACAAATAATTCTTCACCTTCTTTTTATTCTTTTTCACATCGTGTAATTCTTTAGAACCAGTGTGGTTAGAGGATTTAAGGTGCGCCTCAAAGAAGCGCAATGATGAGATGATCACACTTCATGCATAGCGTAGAGCATATCTGATCTGATCTGATCTGTCAACGTGTCTCTTCCATTTGGGGTTGCTGTATTAGATTGCAGTATTGACGATGAGTACTCAAGTAGACGTAGGGAGAGGGGATAGACAGTAGCATTTCTTGGATTTGTCACCCACAAAATGCCCATCCCTTGGTTGGTTCCCTTAAGGAAGGTGGTGATTCCTTCCCTAGGGAGACAACGAGAGAGAAGGACGGCTATTTTCAATGCTCAGACTACCACGGCACGATGCGTAACTGGTGCTAAGTATTCCGAATATGGTGTTTTCGTACGACCAAGCCCCGATATTTCAGCCTAACTGAGCTTTCGTAAAAAGACCATTTGAATTGAAAGCAATGGTTTAGGTTTGCTGATGGATGGCTCCAAGTTTGATCGGTCGAATGCCCTGCCCTCAGTGCTCTGCGATTAGTGTACCCCTGTTAAATACTTGACAGCGATATTACGATAATCAAAAAAACATGACATTTTCTTCGAGAAATCAGTTTAAAAAAATAAGATATATAATAAACCCCGCACTAAGACTAGTCTGTATCGAAAGGGAACTATAAGAGTTTACAAAATGCTAACAAAAATACGTGATTTGAAAGGCCAAGGAACATTAAATAAACCCTAATAATAAAAATAAGAACAGTGACTACAATTTCTGCCAAAAACGAAATAAAATAACATCTAGAAGAGTACCTACAATTCAATATAAAAATATATTTGAAAATGAATGATCGCAATCACAGATCGCATGCTGTAGGCCTACCTACCACAAGCTCTGTCTGGGTCTGAGTCAGGTTTTGAGTCTGTGGGAAAGCTCACCAGTGTATTATACTGTGTGTGTGATGTTTCGACGTAGGATTTATTTAGACAGCACTCAAACAGACTCGAAACCAGAGACAGAGCCAGACAGAACTTGCGGTAGCTCTACTGATCGCCTAGATGTGCACAAGGCTTTAGTTTCTTATAAAGTTTGCACACCAACAATGTCTGCAGCAAGTACCTTGTCTACGTACCGTTTTCCGGAAGCTGCAGCCAGAGAGGATCAGCTAAACTAAAGCTCCTGCCTACATTGTTAGGAGACACACGACAGACTTCAGAATACTCAATTTTAAAATGTTAAAATTAAAATATTAAATATTTTTTCAGATAACTTGATCCATATTTAGTAGGTTATAATATTATATTAGGTAGGTAGTTGATAGTAGGTAAAAATGTAAAAAATGTTATTTGTTTTATCAGTCAACCCAACCTAACATAAGGTTGGGTTGACTGATAAAACAAATAACAATCAATTACTTTTACTGTGATAAATTACCTATTGTGATGATGATTACTACATACATAATATTATAAATTTTATTTACACAAAGATACTTACAATTAATAACAAGAAACTTTACTAAATACACCAAAAACGTTGAACTATCTGCTCACCATCACAAACTATCTACAGATAGCTCAACTGATCCAAATCAGTGCTACACGGAAGCGACCCCAAGGCGCTGGCGGCATTGCCACGCCAAATAGTAATGCTCAATTTTAATAATTATATATACGATACGCCGTAATTATTATTACTACTTTTTTTTCATACAACTAAGTTGACAAACAAGCATACGACCCACCTGATGGGAAGCGGTTACCGTAGCCTATGGACGCCTGCAATACCAGAGAGGCATCACAAGCGCGTTGCTTATGTCTTTGTTACTTGAAGCTCTCTGCTCCTAAACTAAACAGTTTGATCAACCGTGTACCTTCACTGGCTTAAATGTAAATTTTTCCTCGTTTTACGACCGATTTCTGTAAAATATCGTAAGTGAAATCTGAAAATAGGGACGCCATAAAAATCCTTCGAAATATTCTGATTTTACGTCTTGAGATGAGAAGGGAACGATGAATTATTGAAAATTTTTGGATTCGTATACCACTGGTCACCATCATCATTTACTATTTATGTAATATTTTCCAATCCAGAGTAGGTCGTAATGAAACTAGTGTGTCTCAGGAGCAAGCTATAATTTATTAACACACAAATATGGTCAGGTAAACTACAAAAACACAACCATAGCGCGCGATTTAGCGATCTTTACACTTTTAAGGGCGCCACCTAGTACCGAATGAAGCGAATAAATGGAGATTTTGGCTTGTATTTTAGTAATAGCTAAGTTTTTGTGACAACGTCTAAAATTCGATGGAGCCGGCTGCACGCACGAAAATCAGACTCATGCGGCGTTACCTCGCTCTGAGGCGTTCCATGTTTGTTTCCTCTGGTTATCAAATTGTGTTCCTAAGTATGTTTTTCCAAAAAAAATGTGCAAGTAATACATTATATCAGTTATATGGTTTCTGTACTACTTAATCTGGGACTAGATAGTGCTGTGTGGATTTCCACAATATTTATTTGATGTATCTAACGTGAATGTACTGCTAGTACATCAAATACAGTGCTTTTCAAGTGTGAAATAAACTTCTCCAGCGCTGTAGCGAGTTTGTACTGTCACAAGTGTCCCACACTTAACTACCCTCGCACTTGGAACTGACAAGAAGCATCGTATATTCCTTGTAAAATATTGTTTCACACTGCAACTCCTCGGAAAATATAAATGGGAAAGGACTGCGTGCGTTGCTACTGCATCGCAAACCTATTCTTTGTTCAGTTCAGTTCAGTTCAGTTCAGTTCAGTTCATTTATTTACCACATTATCACAATTGACTGTAATACTAGGCATGTCAGTTTTATACAATATTATTAGTTACTAAAATCGATGTCTTAAAATATAAATTGTTAAAATAAATTACTATATTTATCTATTTTTATATATCTATATTTAATTACTATAATAAATTACAAAATTAAAATAAATATTCTAGGAGCAATAGCGTCAAATTGTATATAATATTAGATTAGATGTATCAGGAGCAGTCCGTGTCAAAAGAGGATTCCAACAATGTCTTATTCATAAATTCATTTAAACAATAAAAAGCATTCAGTTCAAAAAAAGGTTTGATTTTCCTTTTGAACTCTGTAACACTTTCAAGATTAGTTACTATATTAGGCAATTTGTTAAACATTATAATCTTAGTGTAGTCACCTTGTTTTTGAACTTTAGCTAGTCTAATTCTAGGTTGGTACAGCTTGTATACAGGGTTATTCATTAGCTACACAAACTGACAGGGCCTAATTTTTGGGTCGTGAACATTTGTTTGGCCGAATCAATTTAATTCCGAAACTGATTTGATTACACTCACACTATACACGCATAACACACGGTAGCAAGATCTCTCTTTTTTTTATGTGTTTTTGTTTTTTGTTTTTAATTCCTATTTCCTTTTTTTCTGCATATAACATGTTATTTCTTTGTTTTTAAATCCCGCTACTTACTTATTTTTTTTCTGGTTCGACTACCACCTACAACGTTGAACATTGGGGTATGCATCATCTATGTATGTTGCACAGAATTAGTGCTGAGCCTACTCCTATTGTCAAACTGTAAAATGTATATAATGTGTTTTCTTTTTATGTGTTGTGTCTTATTTGGCAATAAACTTCTTTGTATTTGTATTTTGTATTTAAGTTTTTGTATCAAAATTTAATTTTTATTAACTTCTTTACGGCTATTGCATAATGATTGCCATGGAGAATAGGACGATGACCCACCCAGGCGGTGACTGAACGCAGAGTGTCGCTCACGGCGCGTGGGCGCGGATCAA
Source organism: Thera obeliscata (assembly GCA_947578465.1). Taxonomy (NCBI): domain Eukaryota; kingdom Metazoa; phylum Arthropoda; class Insecta; order Lepidoptera; family Geometridae; genus Thera; species Thera obeliscata. The sequence continues at coordinate 1,899,339 of OX387916.1, forward strand.
AGGTCAAAATAGGTCAGGCGCCAATGATTCCAAAGGATATTCGTTATCGATTTTCTCGGGATTTTCATAACAAAACTTTAAAAAATCATTTCATAAATATTTTTTATTTTATTTGTTGAACCTAATTCCTGAGTATGTGCAGCTAATAATGAATTACCCTGTAGATATGATTAATTATTAGTTATGAGCTGTTTCACTACTTTGACTGGCCTCTCCGCTCAGTTGGTAGTAACTCCGCCTTCTGAGCCGTAGGTCGTGGGTTCGTTCCCCACCGAGAACAAATACAAGTAGTTATTAGAGCTCTTTGTGAAGGGCTCGTCCAGGGAATTACTACCACCATGCCTTTTTCTGTCGTGAAGCAGCATTACTGTGTTTCGGTTTGAATGGCGTGGGTGACGGTGAAATTACAGGCACGTGAGGCAGAACATCTGTATGTCTCAAGTAGATGGACGCAGGTCAGTGCATCGTTAGGGCACATTTCTGGCGTGATTTACTAGGCAATGATTTGGTATAGGCGATGGTTACCATTTAACATCAGGTGGGCCATATGCTTGTTCCATCAGTAGATGTATTAAAAATGAATACAAGAAAATTTTCAGCCATAAAAAACAATGGAAAAGAATAGTAGACATCAAATAAACAACGTATTTTACAATGTTATTGACACAATTAAAAAAAAACAATATAAGAGACGAACCGGAAAGACAAAGAGGGCTTAAAAAACAATTTTAAATTTAATTGGTAAAAGCAACTTGCCATAGGAGAAGTGACTTAGTCTTTGTAGAGTTAAGACTTGTTATTGAGCAAATAAAATGAGGAAATGGTAATAATAAAGGATACGTTGAGCATGGTTCTTCTACTTTTTATTTTGTACTTTAAACAGCGCAGAAAACGAGAATCACTGTGTTTGTTAAATTTTCTTTCTAGGTCTTGTGCACATCTAGGCAATCTGCGAGGGTGATAAACACAGTTTTAGCATAAAACTCTATTCTATCGCCATCGCAGATAACAACTGATGGCATAGAAGTGGCTACCCCGCTTACCTTACTTTGTTTAGCAGTAGAGGTAAATTAAATAGAATAAACTCACAACTGTGTGCCTCACACGGTAAACATCCACCTATAATTGTGATTAAGTGCATAATAAATCCCCCTTTTGGACTTCAAAGCCATTTAAAAATAACTAGCTAAGTTTGTCTGGTAGATATCGCTATTAGCGATAACGCTGCCCATACGATGGTTTACCTTATACACAAGTGAAGTTTTGAAATCTTGAGAAACCGACTTCATGGTCAAACTGTTGAACCGATATTGATAAAATTTCTATGGGAATCAATCTGGACCTTTCAGATATTATATTTTTTCAAATTACTTTATAAGCGATATCAAACAAAAAGAAAAAAAAATAAGACTCCTAATAGAAAATCACAAGGGTCACTTTAATATGTCAAAACTACACGTATCCGTTTTATTGACGACTGAAATCTACATTTATATAATATTGTAAAATACACACGGGCTTGTTGATTAGTTTAAATTACTTGACTGTTTGATCGTGCTACAACCCACAAGGGCAATGTAACTGCCCTTTAACGGGGGTAAAATACTTCGGGTACCCTACTTATTGTTTGTATGGAACTTAGGTACTAGTTTTGGATTTTAGGATCAATTTCTACACACTAATATGCGCTTAGGAAATTTATATGCCAAGAAATTACAGTTTTTAAGGCCCGTATTCTGAAACAGTGCTTGTTTGAGTCGAGCCTCAAGCTTTTTGACACTTTTCAATTAGTCTAAGATCCCTAGAAGAAGGACCTTCATCGAGCTGGTTATTTAATGAAATGTATTTTATATATAATTAAACATGCCAATAAATATATTCTATATGGGTTGCCTATCAAATTTCAGTCCAGGATAATAATTATCCTATAATATAACCCATATAAACAAACCAGTGGAAAGTTTTTTTTTTTTTTAAATTATTAATTAATCATAATTATTATGATTAATTAATAATTTAAAAAAAAAAAAAACTTTCCACTGGTTTGTTTATTAAACAAATTCTATACCAATCGAATGTATAGACCCCAGTATTTTTATTCAATAAACATACCGGTGCAAAATGCTACCCGAGAGTTGTGACCGGAAAAAAATAGGCAACCAAACGTTTGCATATTCTATGGGGTCTATACTTTCGATTGGTATAGAATTTGTCTAATAAACAAACCGGTGGAAAGTTAAAAAAAACAATTGTTTTTTGTAATTATTAATTAATCATATCCTGCACTGAAATTTGGTAGGCAACCCATATAGAATATATTTATTGGCATGTTTAATTAAATATAAAATACGTTTCATTAAATAACCGGCTCGGTGAAGGTCCTTCTATAGCGGGATCCCATACTATTATATTTGACAGCGTTTCAGCTGTAGGCCTACCACAAGCTCTGTCTGCCTCTGTCTCTGGCTCTGGTTTTGAGTCTGTGTGAGTGCTGTTTAAACAAATCCTACGTCGAAACGTCACACACACGGTATAACACACTGGTGAGCACTCACACAGACTCAAAACTAGAGCCAGAGACAGAGCCAGACAGAGCTTGTGGTAGGCCTACTGATCGCCATCGCCTAGATGTGCGCAGGCCTTTAATTCACATTTTTTTTTGTGTTGCGTTGGTCTAATTAATATTATTCGTACAGTCAAAAGCCCAGACAGAGACTGTGTTCACCACACAAATATTTGTTCTCGGTGGGGATCGAACCCACGACTTACAGCGCAGAAAGCAGACACACACAGACACGCAAAGACAGAGCTTGTGGTATGCCTACTGGTGCTATTCTTTGGTGAAATGCCCAGTGTCCTTTTTACACATAAACATTGGAACAAGGAAACAAATTACGCGTTTACGAGCATTCATAATGGTTCTTTCGAAATAAGACTCAAGTCTTGAGAAAACCTTTTTAATGAAGTAATAAATCTTTTTCCAAGGTTTAGGCAGCATCTGGCCTGCGCGTGGTCTGCGCTTAGAAACCGAGTTCTTTTTTTTTGACGTGATAACGTCTTATAATTCGATGGAGCCGGCTGCATGCACGAAAAAACATGACTCATGCGGTGCTACCTCGCTCTGAGGTGTTTCATTTAAGGCTTGAAGTGCAAGCGAGAGCGCGGAACGAGCGACAAAGAGGCACAATCGGCCTCCGCGTTCGGCAGCGTTTGACATACATTATGTCTCTCTCTTACTTGAGTGAGCGATGCGTCCGCGTGGACAGCTATATGACGTTGTCACGTTCAACTATCGTCAGTAAACCGACTTTACAGGCAACCGATTTTTTAAACTGGGCTAACGTTGATCTCCGTCAAACAATTGTTATTTATCGAAAATCGCAAGCAATTGTAATCGCAGTGCATCGTAGGGCACGTACTTGACGTGCGTGACCTACGAGGCAATGCTTTATATATATAGGTATAGGCTATATAGGTTTTGTTATATATTTGTTTTAGACTAGCTCAGATGCTAATAGCGCTGCCTTCTGCGCCGTAGGTCGTGGGTTCGATTCCTACTGAGAAAAAATATTTGTGTGGTTAACATATTTGTTCTTTGCCTGTGTATTATACTGTATGTTTAGTATGTATTTACAAAGGAAACATTTTTTAGTATTTTAGTAGCTATTTAGTTTACTAAGCTCTGCTTAATTTGGGGCTAGATAGTGTTGTGTGGATTGTCCACAGTATTTATTTATTTTATGGTATCTTTCCAAGGGTCAAAGTGTGTGAGCGAGAAGTATATCGTCTATCCCTCTAACCAAAGTCAAAATGAGTATTTATTGAAAACTTTCAATGACGTCACCCACTCCGCTACGAAATATCTGTCCCTTTGGCGAATTTATTGTTTGAGGGATATTTTGACTTAAAACAAATAAACATTTACAGACAAAGCATCATTAAACTTCCACGAAAATCGATATTCATTATATTTATTATCCCTGAATCGTTATATTTCCCATGTATGAAATTAAACCCTTTCCGCGAAGTTTATATTAATTCCCTGAAGTTTGATATAAATATCGAGAAAATTCGCGGTTTTTCGTGTTTCGTCGAAATGATGCGGTAAAGGCTTGTAAGGCTTCAGTTTAATAGCTTAAAGCCGGAAGATAGCAGATAAGAATGAAATTCAGCTAATTACATAGTCGTTGCCGCCCCGTTTCGGTTTAATTTTTAAGGAAAGGTGTGCAATTCCTTAGGTAAGTTTGAATTTAAATATTGTAGCAGTTTGTAGAGGATGCTACGTGTAATATCTCGTAGCGTTGTCTACGAAGTGCTACGCCACCATAAGGGTTCTTAGCCTTTGCGTAGTTTTTAACCACCTCAGCCGCTAACTTTTTGTACTTCACAGTTACACGTTCAATTTACTTTCAATCAGGCGTTATTTGAATAAAGCGATTCGGACTTCGGTTCACGTTAACTTTTTATTTCTCGATTAAAAACAAATAAAATGGTCTTTTTAGCAACCTATATTCCATCTGTGACGGTAGAAGTGGGGCTAGAAGCTAGGCGACAAGCAATTTTTCAATAAGCAACGAATAAAAAGAAGTGATGTTGAATTACCTATAGTCGTAGCTACTGAGCCGGGGCCAAATTGACCTAAAATGGTTACCTATATAAATTTACCATTGTATGGCACCTACCTACCTGCCTGCTGTTCTTATCTCATGTGATTTTTTTTATGTTTAAGTAGTTAGGCATTTTGGTGTATAAGCTAGGGTCAATAAAATTATTTCCTTTATTTCTTTCTTTCTAGCTAAGCTTGTGCACAGTAGCAAGCACAACACATTAGCAAGTACAAAACATTAGTAAGTACAGCACATTAGCAACCACAACACAGGGCGTCGATTCCAGCAACACAAATCACTCAAGTGATCGCTTAAATCGATGTGAGTTGTCAGTTTATGTTTGAAAAATTTGAAAATGGAACGCGGATTTAGCGATTACTCGACGATCACTCAATCGAACCGTGTTGCTGGAATTGACGCCCTGTACCCCTACCGGGAACCAATCGTATTAAATCAGTGTGCGGTGCCTGACGCTTATCGCCGATCGTATCGCCCACCTCTGCCACCATTTTGAATGGAGAAACCAAAAGCGCCCCTAGCGGATTCTTCAAGAAGCATGAATAGTGATTGCGAGACGGTGACGTGTCCACGTCAGCTGGTGTACGGTTGGTTCCCGGATATTAATTTCCCTTCAACTTATACGCTTCAAGTTGAAAAGCGCAAGGCAGTGCATCGTAGGGCACGTTCCTGACGTGGATGGTCTATGAGACAATGCTTTGTTACAGGCGACGGTTACAACTAAACATTGGGTGGGCCATTATGTTCAATCAGCAAATTGTATAAAATGTGTTCCTCCTAAGAACGTTTACTAGCCAACCTAGTGGCCACACATAAAAGCTGGTACCGACTAATTACTGCTCAGGGTAAATCCATAATCAAGTTTTCTTTTTTCTTCTTTTAAGGTTGCCCGTTTTATTGTGCTGTGAAATATGAAAATATTAACTTTATTGAGAAGAAATCGATTTGAACTCTCTTTTTACTGCGCATTTTGTGGAAGGGCTGGGGTTAATACTCTACCAACCGACGTGACCGAGGTACTGAGGGGTTAGTAGGAGTTTGCAAGACTTTCTTTACTAACTCCTACGAACCCCATTAATAGCGCGGTAGATTTTTTTTTTAACTTTTAGATTTTTCTTAAAACTAAAAGTTCCCGTTTATTGTGTGCAACAAATAAACGCATTTCTTTCTTAATTTTTCCATAACGGCTGCTGGTTTTTGATTCATTCATGATTTAAAAAAGAAGAAAAAAAAAATACGGGTTGCACTCCGGGAGTGCCGGCAGAAGTGAAAACTTGATTATTAACGTAGGAACCCTAAAAGTTGTTTATTTTATCAAGTTCCTTAATGTAGTAAAACCCCAATCAAAGTCCTAAGGAACCCTAAAAATTTTAGCATTATCAAGCTCCTAAGTGTAGTTGAAATTCCAATCAAAGTGCTAAGGAACCCTAAAATTGTTTACATAATCAAGGTCCTAAGTGTAGTTGAAAGTCCAATTAAAGGCCTAAGGAACCCTAAAAGTTGTTTATTTTATCAAGTTCCTCAATGTAGTAAAACCCCAATCAAAGTCCTAAGGAACCCTAAAAATTTTACCATTATCAAGCTCCTAAGTGTAGTTGAAATTCCAATCAAAGTCCTAAGGAACCCTAAAAATGTTAACATTATCAAGCTCCTAAGTGTAGTTGAAACTCCAATCAAAGTCCTAAGGAACCCTAAAAGTTGACCACTTAATCAAATTCCTCAATGTAGTAAAACCCCAATCAAAGTCCTAAGGAACCCTAAAAATTTTAACATTATCAAGCTTCTAAGTGTAGTTGAAACTCCAATCAAAGTCCTAAGGAACCCTAAAAGTCGACCATTTAATCAAATTCCTCAATATAGTATAACCCCAATCAAAACCCTATACGGAACCCTAAATTTTACGTAAAGCCAAATCCTCAACGGGTCGGAACCGCTAGAAGGGACCTTGTCGCGCGACCTACAAGTAGGTCCTAAATGAAGTAAAACGGCAGACATAGGAGGAGGGGGTTCTGGGGGGCTAAGGGGGGTCACAGCACGGCTCGCTTCGCTCGCCGCGCTGGTCGCGTGGCGGCTCGCTTCGCTCGCCGCGACGCTCCCCCCGGGTTCAGGAAGAGGGGGTTCTGGGGGGCTTAGGGGGGTAACAGCACGGCTCGCTTCACTCGCCACGCTGTTCCCCGTGATCGCGTGGCGGCTCGCTTCGCTCGCCGCGACGCTCCCCCCGGGTTTCGGAGGAGGGGGTTCTGGGGGGCTTAGGGGGGGTCACAGCACGGCTCGCTTCGCTCGCCGCGCTGTTCCCCGTGGTCACGTGGCGGCTCGCTTCGCTCGCCGCAATGCTCCACTCGAAAAATAAATACAGTAGATCTATAAAATCATGTACCAATTACCACTACTACCTGCCGCGGGCGGCCGCTAGTTCATAAAATCTATAATAGGTATGTACCTATACCTACTACAGTCACGAAAAACGCCTTGGTATGCTTGCTACTAACTATTATCTATTCTGTGACGTTACCGTGTCATAGTAACTACTAGCGTATCTGTAGCGTCTTACGCTTTTTTTCGATTTTTATTATGAACTCTACGTTGTAGTCTTAGGGTACATTTCTGCAAAAAATCCGTCCTACGCTTTTTCGATCAGGGTCACGTGATCCTGACGCGAGTTTAAGATTTTATCCCCATTCAGAAAGTGCTCAACGCCGCTAAAGAAGTTTTCACTTCAAAAATCCAATATCGCTTTTAAAATATTACTTATTTTTCTCGTTCAGAATATCAAATTATCAACATGGTAACTTTGAAATTTCATTTAGTCGACAGCACGACAGCAAAGAGGAGTAACCGCAGAAACTTATTTCTGCCGTCGAGAAAGGCTATTAAAAGTGGAAAAGGAAAGAGTGAGCTTCATTAAGCCACGTCACCACCGCCGGACCTGGCGCGTGACACGAATGAACGAGAGAATTGGAATTATTCTGGAAAAAATTCAAACTTGCTAGCGAGTTTTTAAGTGTTTAAGGAATAGACTGTTGTCGAATGAGATGGCGGATTTTAATTAAAAACTGCAACTGGTCTAATTTGTATAAGAAATTTACCTAGTTTTACACATTTACTCCTTTTCTATTCTCCAAAATTCAAGGTAAATTACATTAAATCTCAAGATAAATTTGTGTCAAATCAAAATCACATTAGCACATATAAAATTGTAACTTTCTGATATTAAAACTCCCGCAAAAGTGTGTCCCAAAAGTAAGTGACCTACTGTTAGAACGTTAACTAGTTTTCCCGCGATGTTTTCCTGTGCCGTTAACATTTACAAAATTCGCAGATATTAAAATGGCGGGCTGCAGCGCGTCCCAAAAGTCGGTGTACGTAAGTAATTTCCTGAAGAAGATAAGTTACCTAGAACATCAGATTTTCAATAATATTTTATACTGAAATAGGTGCTTTGAAATGAGAAAACTATTGTAGGTGGAAATTAGCAAGTGCGTTTTTTGTCTCTGTTATGTCATCTAATATCATCATCCCCGTTATCAACCACTGCTGGGTATAGGCCTCCTTAATTTTCTGCCAGCCTCCTCTGTCCTTTGCGACTCTTGTCCAGGTGTGTCTTCTACCTTTACGATGTCGTCGACCCATCGCACTTTCAGACGACCCAGATTTCTTCGGCCCGACTTCGGCCACCAACAAGGCTTTACTCCACCGACCACCACCAAGCGTAGAATAAATAAATAAATAAATAATAATAAATCACTTTTTAAATATATTATGACTACAACTCCAAGTAAGCTGACTTATTGGACAGAGGCGTTATTACGTCGCTTCAGGTGCCAGGTGGGTAAAACCTGGCTGTTTTATCATACTTACACTTTCTGCATTGTACGGTGGCGGCTGGTATGTAACTTTATTTGAAAAATTTAAAATGAAACTAACACAGATTTTTTGAAACTTTAAACGAACGTGTGGCATGTTCGTATAAAGTTTGAAACCCATTTGATATTTTTAAATTGGGGAGAGATATATGGCACTATGTAGATATTCACGAGTAACGTTGGATCAGGATAGAAAACAGAAAGTATATTTTGAGGTTATCTTGTAAATACTGGCATTATAATTACTGGCACGTGAGGCTGAACATCTGTAAGCCTCAAATTGATGGACGCAGGCCAGTGCATTGTAGGGTACGTTCCTGACGTGCGTGACCTACGAGGCAAGGCTTTGATAAAGGCGATGGTTACCACTTTTCATTCGGTAGGTCATAAATTATGCCTGTTCTATCAGCTAAGTAATTGTATAAAAAAAATCGAATTTGTCAAACGCAACATAAAACGCTGAATAAATAATTTAAATCGAACCCAGCTGCTCATGGATTTAATGTCTCCGCGAGACAGAGACAGATTAATAAGCATTACGAGAGAAAGGGATGGCGATGTTGGAATGATTAAAAACTCGCGTGTTCAGCGATTTTTATTGTAATTTGGACGCAGATGTTCAAACGATATTGAGTTTTTATGCAAAAATAAAGCAGATTTATTATGTTGTTACAATTTACAGATGACAATAGACACGTATTTTAATTATAAACGAAAAAACTTAAAACAAGTGTGGGTTATTAAAATAAACAGTCTTTGGCATCTTATTTAGATGATTTATACAACATCAGGATAACACACAGCTAAAATATAACCAATCATGAAATTAGTACGTTCGAAAATTATAAAGATAAAACCCAAAGGTAACAAGGCAGGTTCTGTCTACTTTTGGGTTTTTTGAGTATTCCGCTCAAAATCCTATAACTGCTTGTCTATACTGCGCAGCAAGGAGCTTTATAAGTCTATGGTAAAAATGGAGTCCGCGCAACCGATTTTTTCCACTTTGTTCTATCGTTCTACAGACATTTTTTTGCTAAATAACGATTGTTCCAAAGTAGACATAAAACAAAATCTCAAGCCCCGCCAAATTTAAGGCCTGGGCACACCTAGGCGATGGTGATGAGCTGAAACGCTGTCAAATATTGCTATCAAACTTGACAGCGTTTCACGTGATTGCCATCGCTTAGATGTGCGCATCAGGCCTTAACCGTCAGTAAACGGCGCCACCACCATTTATTTTGTTTAGTTGATCATCCTAACGGCAGTAACATAATAGTACAGTTTAAGCTCAATTTAGTGGATCCCAGGCGGCATTAAAATACTTGTTGCTATTGGAGCGATGCCAGGTCTAAATCTACTAGTGGGTTGAAGCTGTACGCGGGGACATTCTACCTATGGATATTGGAAATAAAACGTACTACCCCTTAGTACGTTTTATTTCCTGACCTAAAAAGAACCTGGTTCGAAAGAATTAGGGACAGGAAGAAGAAAATCACGCTGAACCATGCCTGAGTCAAACACGAGCTCCCCGACTCAAGTAGTTTAGCTTATTGTTTGGATGAAATAAGTTTTTCATCCTCGCTTTTCTGACCATTTGGAAAACCTGGATGAAAAAAATTTGGATTTTTTTAAATAATTTTAGTTACCGAAAACGAAGTCAATCGACAAATTAAAATAAAAAACACTTTCTTCACGTCCTCCTTCCTTCTTTTTTCTTAGTATTTTTTTTTAAATATCACTGATTATGAGAGCATATTTAGTGATATTTTAAATAAAAAATGTTACACAAAGAAACTTACAATTAAACAAATATTTACAAAATGTACAAAATACACAAGAAACAGTTGAGCTATCTGCAGATCGTTACAAATGATCTAGAGATAGCTCAACTGATCCAAATCAGTGCCAGACGGAAGCGTTTTAAATAAAATGGTACTGGCGACAGCGGCTCCTATACAAACGGGACATGATCGCTTTTCTACTGTATTCTGTTAAGTTGAAACCAACAATCTTACGGCCGTTTTATCAAACGGTATTGCTACTTTAGGGCCGTCACAATAACGGTGGCAGTTGTATAGCAAATAAGGTTTTACAACACAGGTGCTAAGGTGCGAAGTTTCGAAGTGCATCGCAAGTCCCACTTGAGTTTACCGAGTGGAGCTGTGGCTTTATTTTACCTGAGAAAGTTTACTAGACGTTTAAATATATACAACGAACTGACTGTCTGACAGAGGCCTTATTTATGTTGGTTCTTATAAGCCGCTAAGTCTATTGCCATCTCTATTTGTTGACGTACAAGAGACAGAGACAAAAACATTTCAGCAAGCCGCTAAGAAGTGACAGATTTTGAAAGTGGGGGTGTTTTAAGTAGGCTTTAATAATAATAATCGTTTAAGACAACATAAAATGCACACATTACAAAAATGAAACACTTTGCTTTGGATCCATAATTACCTTAGAGATACATAAAATAAAATAAAATATTTCTTAACTACCGAACATGAAACCAGACTCAAACCTCAACTTTACAAATTATCTAGTGCAATTTGATAAAGGCAGAGGTAACTGCTACATCACGTTGACCATCTGAACACAGAGTTCTCCACGCAGACAAAGTGGTAAGCAATAGCTAGTCTTGAAATAATCTCGAATGTATTGTAGAAATAAACTATTCTCCTGGTTAAAGCTAGCTGTATAGATAAATCGCCTTCTATGTAGTCCTTTACAACTTCATAGTCAAAGTCAACTATTTATTTATTGAATGGTATCAAAAGTATCAGTTTAAAACGTCTTAAAGCTAGGTGAGTCTAGGTGCCAGCTCCACGCGACCAAGCCTATAGAAGAACATAAATTTCGGCTTGGTTTCTACCGTTTTTTGTATGTGTCCTTTTACAAAACAAAAGTAATAATATTGGATTATATAACTGATTGCCTTGAGGGATCTAATTCAAGATAATTACGATCGTGATGCCATAAAAAATCACTTCTAAAGCTTTGGTTTCATTAGACTTTACAATTTCACTTGCAATAAAAGTTTATTGATTGCACACGGAATCATTATTATAGCGAGTTCTACTGGAGCATTCCTATTGCTCTGGATTCAATATATTGGCACCGTAGTTCACCTTGGGTAATTCACTTTGAGTGAAGTATAATGTTTTGTAGACCTAATACATCTGTCCTTTTTATGAACGCATTCGGCAAAAATCATACTTTAACCTCTTGTAATAAAACAGACTACTACGAGTATTTATTTTTTTGTAATTTAGTAACTTCTTCTGCTTCTTGTTGCGTGTTGTTGTAACAGCAAATAATATCATCGTTGCCAGGTGGTCATTAAACATCTTATTACCGTTACCGAAGCTGCCAGTAAGCACTCAAAGACTTGGCAGGCCACGCTCTAGCAACGTTCTTTTGTCTCGATGCCTTGAGGCTAATTAATATTTCGTGGGCATTGTCCTTGTATCGAGTAGCTTTGTCTTTGTGCCGGAACGGTTTCGCAAATGCTGGAATTTATACCTCAGAAAGAAAAACCTTCTTTTAAGTCTCATTAAGGATGTTATTATTATTTTATTACAAATATCATTACAAACCAGCTTGTAATTCTTACTAAGAAGTTTTATGCAAATCCTTGTGATTTCATTGAATTTATAAATATTCCTTTTAATCTCATCTTTCTCAAAGTACTTAGTACTTTTTATATTAATGTTTCCAAATGTAGCGTGGAACTGGCACCTAGACGTACATAGCTTTAAGACGTCAAAGAGATCCTTGTGAACTACTGAATAATAGTACATTATTGCAAAGGCAGCGAAATAGGCAATTGCAGGTTGAGTATGAGTTTGACGGCCGAGCCGCAGGCGAGGACTTCAATGATACGAGACAGGCAATTGCCATTTCGGCCGAGGCATATATAGTGCTTTCCTTAAAAAAATGCAAGGAAATAAAAATGGGTCTTTTACATTTTACATTTATTTTTTATTAACCAAATAACAACGAACTCCGCTTTACCGCCAATTTTTTTTTTTTTTTTACAGTTTGTGCCGAAAGGTAAACGCATCTGTGGCTATACAGCCACGAGAACGCAATATGTACGATAGATGAAAGAGTTCTAAATTCAAACAGCACACCGTTTCATACAACATTGCCGGAGCGAGAACGCGTCGGAAAGTGATTTTGGTTTTTCAGTCTACGTAAATATTATACTTCGCGTGTTCTATATTCAAAAGTAATGACAATATTTCCGCGCATGTTTAAGAAAATAATTTTATGAATTTGATTGCCGCCTGCGGCTTTACTTGCCCTATTCCCGTTACTTTTACGAGATAAATAGTATATTTCATTACAAGTGCGGGAAGGCTGTCATTGCAAAGAGTTCCGACAAATGTCTACCCGAGCCGAAGGCGAGGGTTGACAGTCGGAACAAGTTGCAATGACGGTTCCGCACGTGTACTGAACGACTATTTTTAATACAGTTGCGAAAAAATTAAGCAATTTAATAAAATAATAAAAATACCATTTGTTTTTTTCTCTTCTCTCCACGCAATAAGTTCGTCGTATGTATGCATGTAGCGACTTTTTGACTTTTCCGGTAAAATGTTCTCCGAAGCATTTTGTGCAATTATACTGAGTTCCGGTGGTGTTAATTCAAAAAAACTAGGGTCGAAATTACTCATTTTGTGCAACAAACAAATAGACTCGCAAAGAAAATTTCTGAAAAATGGCTTGCGCCAACCGTAAAATATAAGCAGAGATTTTTTTTTTTCTTCACCCATTCTGGAAGGCAAAGGGAACTATACCCATACAGTCAAGTCTTCAGTAGATTTTTTTTATTGATATGAATTGAAAATGAAATTTAATGAGATGAAATGAAATGAAACCTAACATAACTCATTCAATCAAATCATTAAATCTGTTAATGAAACAAATTAGTAGCTTCTTTTTAGAAATAATACGTATTTGCATGAATCATAAAAACCTCGATGAATTTTTTTAGTAAAAACTTCATGGTTGGTTTTTCTTTTTAGACATTATTTTGACAGTTGGGAAAGAAAAAGCACTAGTGCGGGAATGGTAAAAAAAAAGCACGCGTGTGTAATAGCCCACATCCCGAACGCTATACGTCCCTGCAATACGCCACTTTTTGAGCAACTGTATTAAAAAAGTATAATATTATGTCCGCCTCCTGGTTTTAAGCTACCTCCCCACCAATTTTCAGCCAAAGCGGTGCAACCGTTCCTGACACTGTAAGTATAGTATAGTATAGTATAGTATAGTATAGTATAGTATAGTATAGTATAGTATAGTATAGTATAGTATAGTATAGTATAGTATAGTATAGTATAGTATAGTATAGTATAGTATAGTATAGTATAGTATAGTATAGTATAGTATAGTATAGTATAGTATAGTATAGTATAGTATAGTATAGTATAGTATAGTATAGAATAAGTAAACTGTAAGTAACGCGACTTTCTTAACATAATATAATATAATATTATAAATATTTGTTCTCTGTCTGGGTGTTATATTGTATTCTAAGTACGTATTTACAAAAAAAGATATGTTTGTATTATATCAGCTATCTGTTTCCCATAGTACAAGCTCTGCTTAGTTTGGGGCCAGAGAGTGTTATGTGGTTTGTCTGTAAAATTTATTTATTTTATTTATTTATGTGTTTATTTTCAGAGAAGTGTCAATAGTTTTTCAAAGCAAGCGTTCTAACGTTCTACACTGTTGACTGTACCGTTGCTTAGACTCAAAACCTCACAATAATTAGTTATTACTCTAAGCTCCAACCAGTGCAAATACCTCTTGGCTCTGAGCCAGTTAGCGACAGAAGTCGTCAATCCATCTTAGAATTTAATGTTTAAAGTGTGATAAATTACAAAAGTTGACGTAAGAGCCGTGCGCGTCAGCTTGCTAAACTTAACTTGAACCGCGAACAGCATTTCCCTAGCATTTTGAGCAGCGAAATTTTTTTTCATCCCCCCATTTGAGTCTTCTCTCTTTCTCTCTGCTTCTGAGTGCAAAAGCCGTTTTTATCCGTGTTTTTTTATACAAGTTGATGGAACAAGCATATGGCCCACGTGATGTTAAGTGGTAACCATCTCCTATAACCAACCATTGCCTCGTAGGTCACGCACGTCAGGAACGTGCCTAACGATGCACTTCCCTGCGTCCATCAACTTGAGGCATACAGATGTTCAGCCTCACGTGTCAGTAACTTCCCCGGCACCCACACCACAGCCTTCAAACCGACACATAGCAATGTTGCTTCACGGCAGAAATAGACACGGTGGTAGTTTTTCCCCGTACGAGCCCTTCACAAAGAGCTCTTCTACTACAAGTGTCTCCGTCTAGAGGATAATGTAAATCGTGTGCTCCAAGTTTGTGAGTAAAATCAAAACACCATTAAACCTATTTACTTCTACCTACATGGTGCCGAATTTATCATACAATTTTGTTAATTTGTTAAAAACTCAGACTCGGAACCTTCTTGGTGCTTTTAATTTAATTTGTTTTACGCTCGCCATTTTCTTTTTTGCATTTAGTCATTTCCTCGCAGAGGTGGGATGAAATGATACGTGTTGCACTCGAGTGCAAAGATTTTTCCCCTCGTGCTTTTTTGATTCCCTCACTAACGCTCAGGATTATATTTTAAAATCCATCCAAACCCACAGATACAGCACTTCTTCTTCTTATCGTGTCACTGATTCTTTCAAACCAAGTGTGGTGAAAGGATTTTAAGTGCGCCTCAAAGAGGCTCCTTTCGTGCACTTGACACATATTTTCTAACTTTTTAGCTTCTACGATATGCCGGTTTCCTCACGATGTTTTCCTTCACCGTTTGAGAGCACTGGCATAGTGTACATAAATTTTTGGGCAGAAAACTCATTGGTACACGACTTGATTTGAACCCACGACCTTAGAATCTGAAGGCGGGGCCTCTACCACTTGGCCGCCAGCGCTCTCACTAAAACATACAAATACAGCACTAAAACATTAATGTGGTATTCTAAGAGCAGAAGCTACATGCCGATACTTAGCCGCAGGTAATTAGCAGGCTATTAGACTCCCCACGCTAATTACCCGAGTGACACCTTACGACTTGCTAACCAGCTGGTTCACTCTAAATACTATACAAGTCATCCCAGGAACATCCCCTCACCCCCTTTCATAAGATAATATACGATAATCATTTATTTTCACTGAAGCACACAGTTATACATAAGAGTGCTGGTGGCCTAGTAGTAGCGGCCCTGTCTTTCGATCCTAAGGTTGTGGGTTGAAATCCAGTCATGTACCAATGAGTTTGTCTGTTGATAAATATATGTGGACTATGTCTGTGTAGAGAAACGTTCCCAGTGGCGTGACGCTGTGTCGATTGATCTTCGCTCTCTGACAGCCAAGGCAGTTCCGGGTCCACAAAGTCACGTCCTTGTTCATGGAAGGCCAAAAGAATTTTGATGTGACTTGCTTCCTTGTAGTCCGTATGCCTGGATGACACAGCTCGTGTTGCGCTTTGAAAGCTGCTTGACGATGTGCCGTAGGTAGGTACGGTCGTAGTGTTGATGTTGACTGCTCGCACGTGATTGGCTGGTCTATTCCGGGGAGAGTGACGTCAATAAACTTCAAATTCGGTTGTAGCTTGAGTTGCTTCAATTCTTGGTCGCTTCTTTGATCTCTAGATAGAGCGTCGTAGTCCATGTTGGAAGGACATCGAATCTCTTCAATCCGTGATAATGCGTCTGCGACAGTATTCTTCTCTCCTTCTACGTACACAATCTTCGAGCAGAACTGGCTGATGAATTGTAGCTGTCTTTCTCGTCGCGGTGTGTCACTGCTGCTTGGCGGTCGTGACAGAGCAAAAGACAGCGGCTTGTGATCCGTGAGTATTGTGACTTCACATCCTTCGATGAGACGACGAAAATGTTTGATAGCGGCGTACATAGCTAATAACTCGCGATCGTACGTGCTGTATCTTCGCTGCGTGCTGCTCATCGCTTTTGAAAAATATGCTAGCGGCTTCCACGTCTTCCCCACTTGCTGTTGTAACACTGCGCCAATGCTGTGATCCGATGCGTCTGACATGATGTTGAGTGGAGCGTTCAATACTGGATGCGTTAAAGTTGTAGCTTCCACGATGCTTTGGCGGCATTTCTGAAACGCTACTTCGGCTTCCGGCGTCCAATCAATTGGTGTCTTGTCGTTCTTCTTCCTGTCATGTAGGTACTTGTTTAGCTCGCACTGATACTGGGCTTGACGTGGCAAACAGTCTCTGTAAAAATTCACCATTCCTAGGAAACGACGTAGCTCTAAGACGGTTTTCGGCTGGGGAAAGCTTGAGATGACTTCAGTGCGCTCTCTCGTTGGTTTGATGCCTTCATCAGTTACTTCGTAACCCAGGAAGTTGATCCTGGACTTGGCAAACTCGCATTTATCCACGTTGAGTGTAACTCCAAACTGGTCCAGGCGACTCAAAACTTCATGCAGTAGAGTCTTGTGCTTATCTTCAGTGTCGCTGCATAACAATATGTCGTCCACGAATGCAAAACAGTCCGTGATGCCTCGGAGTACCTCGTGCATGAAGCGTTGGAATGTCTGGCTGGCGTTCCGAAGCCCGAAGGTCATACAGCGAAACTCGAAAAGGCCAAACGGCGTTATAATTGCACTCTTCTGAGCGTCCTCAGCCGCAATAGGTATCCAATAATACGCCATTTTCATCTGTATTCTCAAGCGGTGAACGAAAACTTTGAAGAAACCACCATGTCGTAGAACTATTATTTTTTATTTGTAAAAGGATCATGTAAAAAAACGGTAGAAAACAAGCCGTAGTTTGTTGCCTGTTCTTTTAGGCTTGGTCGCGTCGAACTGGCACCTAGACTCACTTAGCTTTTGAGACGTTTCAAAGTGATCCTTGCGATTCTACTGAATAAATACACTTTTGGCTTTGACTTTGACCATTTCCCCTTAGAGAATATCCCTTAATTCCTTAAGCCCAGCTGTCCTATTCAACCTACGACACATTCGGAAGAATACCCTCTAATTATCCCGTTTAATTAGTTTACTGAGTATTAAGGCTGATGAATACAGCCTATGAATTCCTGAAGGCTGTTCTGAATTACTGATGAATTTGACGTTTTTTCATGATGAGCCTCTTATTAGCTGTAGGCGTACCACAAGCTCTGTCTGGCTCTGGTTTTGTGCCTATGTGAGTGTTGACTAACTAAATTCTACGTCGAAACGTCACACACACAGTTTAATACACTAATTCTTCTTTTTTTATCGAGTCACTGATTCTTTCGAACCAAGTGTGATAAAAGGATTCAAAGAGGCGGGAGTATACAGAGCTAGACAGAGCTTGTGATACTGAACGTTTTAGTTTATTTTTCCTGGTTTTAGATGTTAAGGAAGTTGGAATACTTGCACCGTTTTTGTCTTCAAATAAAAACGGCCAAGTTCTAGTCGGACTCGCCCATGAAGGGTTCCGTAGCAGCAAGTAACATAATATAAAAGTTCTTGTAGTTCGTTGAAAGGTTAACGATTTATGACGTCATTAAAAGACTATTTAGATACTAGATCTCGTTCGAACCAATTTTCGGTGGAAGTTTGCATGGTAATGTACAGACAGACAGAAGGACATGACGAATCTATAAGGGTTTCTTTTTTAAACCCTAAAAAGCTATATATTCGCAAAATAACGAAGTAAAAATTAGCTATAAAATGAATGTTTGATTTCGTAAAATGTATTAAAATTTTATGGAAACTCCTATGTCTTAGGAGGTAAATAAAAGAACGCAGCAGCATCTTCTAGCAGAGCACTGGTGGCTTAGTGGTAACGCTTCCACCTTCCGATCCTACGGTCGTGGGTTCAAATCCAGTCGTATACCAATGCCTGTACTCCCAAACGGTAAAGGAAAACATTGTGAGGAAACCGGCTAAAGTTCAAAAAACATGTGTCAAGTGCACGAATGACGCCCCTTGAAGATGCACTTGCATTTTAATCCTTCCACCACACTGGTTAGTGAAGAAGAAGCATTTTCTAAGTACATAACTACACAACTGCATAATTATCATATTATTATTTTTTTCTTAATTCTTGCTTATAATATTAAACATAAAAATATCACTTTTAAATCTTTGTCCACAAAAACAGCAATAAAACCAAAACTCGAGCATCAAAGTTTATCACCAGGAGAGGGCAATGACCTCGCTACGTGATCTGGTCACTGAACTTAGAATCTGGACTGGGCTAGAGGTGGAATGCGTAACCCTAAAAATCGATAAGTTTAATGGAAGTCTAGATATCTCAGGCTTTTATTTGTTAGTTGTATTTTTTTCGGTCTTCGTGGTACAAGTAATGAAGGGTTCTTATTTATCTGTTTTCCAAAAAAAGCTCTTTATTTGTTAATGCAAATTTTGGAACTTAGCGTTGTATTTACCACTATTATAAAAATGTATTATATTCAGTATTCAGTATATTTATTGCCCGTATTTTTTATTTGGCAATGTTGAGCCTCAGAAAAGAGGGGATCTCTTATTCTCTTATTATAAAATAAGGTTTAACAACTTAAAAGAAAAGATCCCAACCCTTTATTTGTCGTACCTGTATTTTTTTGAATAAATATATTTTGATTTAGTTTTTTTTTTATTTAACAATGTCAGATCTTATATCAAATTCAAAGACCTCGACACTGGCAAAATTGATCTAAAAATGTACAGATGCCATAATTAAGAAGAAGAAGAAAGCGGGCTACCGCATTTGACGTTTTAAATGACGACGACGACAGGCGAGTGATCTTTTTAACCGACTTAAATAAAAAAAAGGTTCTCAATTCAGTTGTATTTTTTTAGTTTGTTAACGCATAACTTCGTCATTTATGAACAGCAGCATTTCAAAAAAATCGGTTGGCAGTAAAGTCGGTTTACTGACGATAGTTGAACGTAACAACGTCATACAGCTGTCCACGCGGACGCATCGCTCACTCAAGTAGGAGAGAGACAGATGTCGAACGCTGCCGAACGCGGAGGCCGATTGTGTCTCTTTGTCGCTCGTTCCGCGCTCTTGCTTGCACTTCAAGCCTTAAATGCAACGCCTCATAGCGAGGTAACGCCGCATGAGTCATGTTTTTTCGTGTGTACAGCCGGCTCCATCAAATTATAAGACGTTGTCACGTCAAAATCAGATTTAACCTGAAAAGTCTTTTTGGTCGATTGGTCCTTTATAAATTTCATCAAAATCAGAGTTCAGTAGTTTAGCCATAAAGGCAGTTTCTCAAGTTCTTTTAATACTTTTTTAAACAAAATAAACCATAAAACGTAGCTTCAATGTGGTGCCAATCCAATATTTCCATTATTACCTTGCTATTTCTAAAAGCTAATGTTGGTTTACGAAGTTCTACGGCTTACCTTTATACAAAAGCAATTCGAATTATACATTTCCGCTTAGCACCCGGAAGTTAATTACTCTGAGAAATAAACAAGCTAATCGCGATTTAGCTATTCGCTTATGTGACAGTGTACACGGGACCCAATTAAAACGCCAATCTCATTACCAAGACAAAAAATAAACTTTTTCCAGAAGAAGTAGGTATATAATCTTCTTCTTCGTCGTGTCGATGGTTCCCGTGATATATTGTCCCTATAATATGTGTTTTGCCCAGAAGTGGGCCACATTAATTGCGCTTTCCGTGGCGTCTGTCAAGTCTTTCAGCGTGCAGGTGTTAGGGCACTCTGGGCAAGACAGCAAATAAGGCATAGACTGTGGGGCTCCGCAGTTGCAGCCCGCGTGGTTGGAGTATTTGACTAAATTATGCCTGCAGCGGCCCACCTGGCTCCGAAGTCTGTTCAGAGACTTCCAGGATAATTATTTAAGGTCATTAAATTGTGCTATGTACAGTTTTTAAGAGATTAATTTGTCTTATTTTTAACGAAATTATGTAGTGCCGATTTTTTAAATTTTAAAGTATCAATATTTTTTTTATCTCCAGGCTCGATAGATATTTGCTTAGAGCTAGTTTTGGTTTTTGACAAGTCAAATGAGCTGACAGCTAAAGGCCTGCGCCCGTCTAGGCGATGGCATAGGCGATCAGTGAAACGCTGTGTAATATCACTGTCATAATTGACAGCGATTCACTGATCGCCATCGCGGATCGCTTAGATGTGCGCAAGGCTTAACTCTGGCGACTGTGATTTTAGAGCCAGTTTAAATTGCAATTGAATGTACCAGTATACATAGAGCTATAGACACACCATGTGATACACCACACAGAGAGCCGTGTGGATTGGCCGTCACTCAAAGGACCTCACGGTACGCTGGTCAAAAGTATATAGATGTGTACATCGTATGTAAATGAAAGGTGTATTTAATTCAGGAGTGAAACTCAAACGAGTTTTTAATAAAACTTGGACAACGTGAGAGCTTATTCGAAACCTATTGCTAGAAATTTTCACATAGCGCCATCTAACCCAAAACTTAGTACAGTTTTAGTTTTAGGCTGGCGCTTACCTAGGATAAAGAATTAGCTAAGCTATTCAAAGGGGTAACACTGGCAGCCTTTTGGGAATATTGTGATCTGAATACTGCTCACGGGCGGTGATCTCATCTGTGTTCCACCTACAGGTGGAAAACAGAGTTCGTTATTTATATTTCTATTCCGTTGTTCTTTTAAAATTTAGTTTTATTCAAATGATGAAAAAAAAAGAAAATATCAGGATATCTGTAAGAAAATATATTTAACCCGGACAGTTAATTTCATTTACTAGGCTACCCATCTTCGTACTAGATCTAACGTTTACACAACTTAACTTATCGGCGGCGACCGACAAGCCGCGCCAAGGATGACCTAACTTAAAATCGCGTTCAAGTCCCGCCAACCTATATCCCCAGCCAAGGGGATAATTAATTTAGGTACACCCCATATTAAGCAAGCTAAAAGCGGTATCCACACTTTGGTTAATATAAGGACAGTACTAAAAGTGGAGTTCGAAGTGGAATGAACCGTGAGCTTCTCGCTCGATAAGCTTCGCACAACGCGATACGACGAGGTGACCATTACTCTGCATTTTTATGGGATTTTGTTAGGACATAAAATGTGAATAGCGGGCCAAGTTTCGCTTATGCACGATGATGTTTGGGATTCAATGCCAAGTTATATTTTGCTCGATGAGCTGTATGTAAGGGGTATTTTATGTGTTTACTTAAAACCAAGAAGATATGTTATTACTTAGGTGAAAGTTACGACTCAGTTTATGAATAAGGCGTTTATTGTAGTGTTTGTTTATAAGAGTGAGTAAGAAGCTTACAAATACGTGTAACACGCAGCTTTTTATTGGTTTTATAGTGTTTACTACACTTAAGGAAATCACAAAGTAAAAAGTAAGTAGTAAGTAGTTGACTGTAACATCAAACCTGTAGATGAAGCCACGGTCGCGTTAGTGCCGAACAGTCCCTAAGAGTTATTCGTCGAGTGTGATTAGAATCCGATGGCGCAGCGGTCAGCGCAGCCCCGTACCAAGGGGAAGGTCGTGGGTTCAAATCCCGCTCGGCTTTGTTTTTATAAAAGTGTGTTTGGCTGAAATCATGCCAGTTAACTTTGATTTTTAAATGAATCGGTCAAGTATAAAAGTTTTTTTTTACCTAAATTATATAGAATATACCGACGGCCATGGCGGAGAATGGCATAAGACCGAGAGAGTGGCGTATTAGGCAGGAGGCCTATACCCAGCAGTGGGTAAACACCCACTGCTGGGTATAGGCCTCCTGCCTAACGAGCTAAATAGATAGATAGATCCAGAAAAAGTATTTATAATTAAAAAACTTTGTAAAATGAAAGTTGTCCTAGAAAATAAAAACGCATGGTAAGATGGTGGGCGTGCTGTTGACATTGCGTAGTAGAGACTGTACCGCGAAATTAGGATATCCGAACAACGGTCGATACAAGCGCCAATACCCAACCAAAGGAAATAGCTGAAAATAAAGGATCACACAATCCTCGAACCTGCTTGCTTATGGACAAACCGTTGACAAACTTATAGTCGTAGAACCTAAAAAACTCGAAAAACATGGTTGGGTCCAAGATGACTGATATACTAGGTAAGTACTTATATATATATTTTTGGTTAATAACAATACATTACCCAGACAGAGAACAAACATCTGCGTTCACCTCACAAATATTTGTTTCCGGTAGAGGATCGAACCCACGACCTACAGCGTAGAAGACAGCAACTATTTACTGAGCTGAGAGGCCAGTCCAAGGGATAAAAAATATCAACGTGAAATTCATTGAATAGTGAACTCCAGTCCAGTATATCCTGTGTATAAAAATAAGGAAAATGTGGGGAATCTTGACATTTCAGTGTCAGAGACAGGTGGATGGACCTTTTGTTCGAGGTGTTGGTAAGAAATGACTAAACATCATGTGCAGATTTCATCGAAGCTAGGCCTTTTTACATCAGCGCATTTACCACCGTGTATGAGGAAGTCTTCTCCTTATCGTGTCACTGTTCTTTCAACCGAGTCTGGTGAAATTATTTCAAGCGCGCCTCAGTTCTTTTCGTGCCTTCGACACATGTTTTTGAACTTTTTAGATTATACGACTTGCCGATTTTCTCACGATGTTTTCCTTCACCGTTTGAAAGTACTAGCATAGTAAACATGCATGGTTGTATTTGAACCCGCGATCTTAGGGCTGGAAAGCGGGGCCGCTACCACTAAGCCATACACGAAGTTTCATACTGACATTTTTACACACAAAGCTACTTATGTGAAAGAACACAACGTGTCAAAATTGGAAACTTACAAAGTACCGAGCTACCAGTCACTTTTGGAATTCCCCAGGGAAGTATTCTTGGACCAACTCTGTTCTTGGCCTTTATGAACCAGATATGTGAACAAAAATTACCCCATGGCAAATTAATAGCTTTCGCAGACGACACAGTTCTGCTATTCCAAGGGGAAAGTTGGGAAGAGGTCTATAGACATGCGCAGACTGGTTTTGACTTGGTTTCTCACAGACTTTTTGAAAATTTACTCACGTTAAACCCAACGAAAACCAAATATCTAACTTTTTCATTACGTAAGCCAGGACAACCAGACCCTATATTAACCATCAAAGCCCATACCTCGCAATGCCTGCAGTATACCTCACTAAATTGTACCAACTGCACTATATTGGAAAGATGTACCACAATCAAGTATTTAGGCTTAATTCTTGACTCTTAAATGACTTACGTCCCTAACATAAATCTTCTAACTTCCAGAATAAGAAAACTAATTGCAGTTTTTAAAAACATTAGGCATGTGGCAAACGCAGCTCAGCTTAAGAACACGTACTATGCCCTTTGTCAATCTTTATTGACCTACTGCCTGACTTCTTGGGGTGGTGCGTCCAAAACCCATCTATTGCCACTTGAAAGGGCACAGAGAGCTGTGCTCAAAGTAGCTTACTCGCGGCCTTACAGATGCCCTACAGCTCTATTATTTAATCAATGTCAAGTCCTAACAGTAAGGCAGCTATTTATACAGCAGACTATCTTAAGGCAGCATTCACAACCTAAGAGTAATAGTTCACTACGATGCAATAAAAGGCGACGGGATAAAAAAATTAATCTATCTGCTTGGAAAACCTCTTTTGCACGCAAACACTACGGTTTCCTGGGCCCCATGTTGTATAACAAAATTAACTGCAATACAACCGACCACGAATGCAAACTTAAAATCAGAGCATACCTCCAACAATTGGATTATACACAAACGGAAGACTTCTTACAAATAGTTTCTTAAACGCCAATTCCAACACTGAACGGTAAACTAGTACACTGACATACACACATTCATAACACACATACACACATAAATCACACTGTCAAACATTAATTACATTTTATAAGAAACTAGAATTTTTTTTTAATGAACTCTGTTTTCCACCTGTAGGTATTACAGGTAGAAAACAGAGTTCAGATCACCGACCGCAGGCAATGTGCCCAAAAGGCTGGCAACGTTACCTCTTTGAATAGCTAAGCTAATTCTTTGCCCTAGGTAAGCGCCAGCCCTTTGGTCACCAGTCTCAACCACCAGCCTCTTGGATAAATCTTCGAATAGAAGCGACGCCTCTGGACCCCATGGTCCTAGCGTTTCCACCACAAACCACAAAGGCAGAAATATGTATCCATCGCCGATTGATGCATATTTCCGCTTTTTGAGGTTTTCCGCCGCCGTTGCCGCCGCGCCCGCCGCTCTTGAAGTGGATAATAAAATTAATTATACACTCTATATTAAAAACTCAGCAGTTACGTCCGAAAAACATTAAATTGTAATTCTTGTTGCCTAGCCGAAACACGGATCTCGAACACGGAAGTTTCATACTTAGTTAGAGCGAGTAGTCAATGTATAGACTATACACTAGTTTTATATTTTTTTGTATTTTAAGGTGCATCTAAATAACTAATTAGAAACCCTACATATTATATACCTACTTTTCTTTGTACCTTAACTGATATATTAAAATAGCTGTACTTTTGTAAACCTTTTTGTGGAAAATAAATGTTATTATTATTATTATTTTTGATACCAACGAGAAGTTGTTTAATGGCTATCTGCGTCTTAACGCTGAATGTTTATTGAAGCCAAAAGTGACTTTAATATATTATACGGGGTGCTAGCTAAATCGGTTCCATTTAAAGTAAGTATAGTTGCACTCGCTTGTACATCAGAGTTGGGTAGATAAACACGAAAAGGTACCGAGGCACGAGATCCTAGGTTTCACTGAGTTACTGTGCAGTTTACTTCAAGTCGGAGCTGGCTTTCAATTCTGGAACTTTTTTAGTTTTCTATAAGTATTACATACCGAGAGAGACATTGACGATCAATTGAGCACCTTGTGATTCAGGGACAAGTGCACGAAAGGAGCCTCTTTGATTTGCACTTAAATCCTTTCAACATACTGGTTTGAAAGAACCAGCGACACAATAAGAAGAAGAAGGGCAAGTCAAAGGTTGCAAAAGAGGCTCACCTATGCACTGAACTGATCAGATCAATTCCGCATTGGGCGGAATCCTGCAAAAATACTCCCTGATAGTCATCAGGGAGTATTTTTGCAGGTTGACAGAGACATGGCAAGATATCGCCAGGCGTGTCACATCCCCTGATAAAAAGAAATGATAAAATATTTATGACGACCACTCTGGGCAAAAGTGAAGCGACTGAGAAGATGTCAAGTATTTAAACCTTGCATAGAGTCAGGAATATTCACAGCACGCCGCGTAGAAGTGCTTATCGTCTCTCCATACAAACTCGAATTCGAATACAGAAAGCAAAATACGAAAAACAAAAATAAAAACTTAGACTTGAGGTACAGTTCTCGTGGCTAAATGTAATTTTCGCTGTATTTTGGCTGCAATGGTGATTTGAAATAGTTTTTCTGAAACCTCATCTATTTTCAGCAGTATATTAAGGTAGTGGGGTCAGTTTGTGGCGTTGTTAGCATGAAATCTAGCTATAACATCTTTTTCACGTCAAAAACTAGAAATTTGTACAATTTAATTTTAAACTAGCTTTTGCTAGTTTAAAATGTACGCGCTGCGCGGTACGTGGATTAAAAGAATAATATAGTTACATTATTCTAAAGAATTTTTTGTCGAAAAATGTATTTGCACTATGCCAGTACTCTCAAAACGGTGAAGGAAAACATCGTGAGGAAACCGGCGTGTCGTAGAACCTTAAAAAGTTCGAGCAACACGTGTCAAAGGTCACGCAAAAAGGGCCCGCCAGCGGCCTACTTGCAGAAAAGCCAGCCCGCACATCAAGTGCGGATAATACAAAATTTGCCGAAAAAATAATAATATACTAACATAACCTGTAAGTAAGTTTACAAATAGACCAGAAAGTTGTCTGGTTTAATAAATAAATAAAAAAAAAATATCGTGGAATATAAATAGTGGTCTACGTTTCAAGAATAATGTGATACTGAGGCACAAACAAATGCATTTTAAGACCGCAGCTTCAGAAACAAATTGCAACGCCAGCAATGCCATTTTAAATGCCCAGAGAAAACGCTAAACAGTCTAGTAAATTACAAAATAGATTAAAAGGGGCCAGCAAAAGAGCCAGACACAACCGGCAAGCCCCGGCGAGAATGAAATTCTGCGGTTACTACTATTTATAAGTACCTCTTCTCTGTTTCTAGAAACAACGACTGCTTGTCTTCGGGCTTTTTTAAAAGTAATTTCTATTTTTGTTCTTCACATTATCATCATACTTCCTTGGACCGATACAAAATGAATTTCAACTAACGTAACCGTGTAGATTTCAATACACTATTTACGTAAATTTTTGGTAGGTTTCAACGGCAGACAAAACAAAGAGTCTCAGGATTTATTTTAAACTACGAGTTAATTTTACAACAAAATTAAAATCTCCGACTAAGATCTATCTGTACACTGGTGTACAATAATATTTTACTAGTCAAGCCCTTTCATTTCGATACCGATGATGAGGGAAATGTGAAAAAATATGTGATCCGCCATTTTGTGGCGACTGCCATAATGGACTGATTTTAATCAAACATAATTATACTTAAATATACAAAAAATATATCAGAGAAAACAGATTAATAGATTGAAACTACGCCTTTTTTATACTCCTAGTTGTTACTCTTATATTAACAACTAGGGGTCTTATTAATAATCCTGGCGTAGCGTTGGACTAGTTGATTCGTGTTTTGTCTCTTGCATTGACATGCAATTGTCAACTCGAACAAATGTGACAAAACACGATTTAACTACTTCAGCGTTGCGCCAGGATTATTAATAACACCCCTGAGTTTAGCCTAGTGAGGGAGATGACAGGTTGTTTTAATAATATAAACGCCTGTATCGATGGGACTATTGTTTTAATATAGCTAAGAACATACCCCCGCTTATTTGTAATAGATAATTGCACCGTATTAAACTAAAATCAGTTTGCACATGTTACAAATAACTGCTTATTTTTTATTGCTTGTTACTACGATCCACTGTTAAAATGCTATATTTTTATTACACGGCGCACGAATGCAATTTTGCATTTGCAAACTGCACGTTTCGTAGTGATATTTATTAGATTAGGCAATACCAACATGCTCGGGTAGAAAACTAAATGACAGCCAGCAGTAGTCTACATTAATATTTCTACAAAAAGGCTATTGGTTCTATACTAAATCATCTTTTTCACGGTGAGTTAGATTGTATAGGATGATTACATTTCCTCAAACATGCTCTTAGTTTTGAAAAAAATGCTGTATTGGCAAACATGCGAGCAGCGGCTGGTAAAAATTGTATAAAAATCCATTACTAACGTCATTAGCGGCCAGATCAATTACATAATAGCAATTTCATATCTGTGAAATGAAATGCATTGTGTATTTTAAAAATGGAACGATCTTTTTGTCCGAAACATGGCAACCAAGGAGGTTACCTAGAAAAGTTTTATTTAATTTCGAACTGGCTTGCTAGGAAATTAAATGCTGTTTATTTAAAAAAAAACAGATGGACACTTCAACGCTAGAAAAAATAGCGGTGTAAGTCGTATTACGTATTTGATAAAATGATTTTTTCCTCGCATTATTTGGGAAAAGTACAATACCTACAAGCTTATGCCATAACTAGGCATTAATGGGTAATGTACTATAACTTGCAGCAGATGCTCCACAACAGAAAAAGGGGTGTTAAGGAGGCCTTAGCGTGTGTGTCCAAGACATGTTCCAAAATTCATAATATTATACGTATATACCATGTATTTACCGTGGTACTTCTGACAACCGGTACGTCTAAATCTTACATTGGGCACATAATATTTTGCCGTAATTTCCCTGATCGTAATCCTTCAGGTCTCCCATCAAGGCTTTATAACGGTTATTATAACGAATAAATAACGCTAACGATCTCTTTACGCCGTTAGATTACGCTTTTATGTCGTGGTTTTATAAATGGGTTATTAGATTTTATGTTTTTGATTTAGAAGATAACGGATTTAGAAGCTTTTGTTATTCAAATAATTGAAAACGAAAATGAAAAAATTCAAATTCAAAATTGTAGCTCCCCAAATGGGTGGTGATGTAGGTACCTATATTAAATATGGTTCCTACTGACTTTCTTTTGAATAGTTGCAATAGTACATTGTTACCGCAAAGTCCCAAGACGAGGTTTGGCCCTCTACATTCAACCCGCTCCCCAGGCCACTTTATACCTTCTGAGAAGATCATGAAATTTCATAGATGGTTAATTTCCTAGGAAGCTGAAGGTTTCTAGAAATTCTTCACGTTGGTATCAAGGTACATTATCATTTACCTCTAAAGCAAATCTCTTTGTCCGCTACGATTCCTCGTAGAGGGTCTACGTCACGTAGCACTGGTTCTACGAAAGTTACTGCTACTACGAGTGTGAAGAATAATTTAACTTTGAGAAGCTTCAAATTTTGGGATGGTGCATGGTTTTGGGAAATACGAAGCTCAACCATAATTTTGTTAGTAGAAAGGTGTATTTAGTTTGAATTTTAAATTAAAATTGCAGTTCAGTGTTATATTTCTATCAGAGGCTTAGTTGTCATAAACAACTTATAATTATAATAGATGAGACGGTAGGACCTATACGCAACTTATTATCACTTATGAAAAATCTAATCAAATTCATGTTTTTTGTACCGTGCCCTTATGTTACCTTTTTATGTTTTTCTCTTTCTTCAGGCAAAGCCATAAGTAAAAAAATCACTGATAAAATAAAATACAATAAATAAAAATACCCTGTTTACTCATTTCTTATCATGAAGAAGCTTCCACTCCGTAGTGTTTCTCTGAAGTGACTGTAGATTTTTTCTGAATTGTATGTTCATATTTGTTCAGGACATCGAATGATCTGGAGTATTTGTTAAGGATAACACGAGAGCCAAACACCAGAGTTTTTTTTATAAGTGAGGCCTAGAGAATGTAGGTACTTACAGAGTGTTTTTTCGTG
Source organism: Thera obeliscata (assembly GCA_947578465.1). NCBI lineage: Eukaryota > Metazoa > Arthropoda > Insecta > Lepidoptera > Geometridae > Thera > Thera obeliscata. The sequence goes on from OX387916.1 coordinate 1,928,821, forward strand.
ATTATAAATAGATATATTTTTTTTATACAATTACTCAGTATATTAATTGAATACACATGGTTTTGGTAAGGTACCTACATACATAGTTCTTAGGTGTAATTCAGTATCACATGGACACTGTGTATAGGGTAAAGCAACATGGAGGTAGACCGAGGTTTATAGACAGTGGTAGGTACGTATTTAATATGTATATTATTATAGATTAAGAATTGCCAGGCATTATAATGTAGATAGTTTGTTAAGTAGCTGCCTTCACAGCTCAGTTGGTAGTAGCTCTGCCTTCTGCGCCGGAGGGCGTGGGTTCGATCCCCACCGAGAACAAATACAATTACAACTACAAATACAATTTGTGTGGTGAACACAGATGTTCTGGGTGTTATATTGTATTCTATGTATGTATTTACAAAGAAAAAAAAGTATATTATATCAACTACCTGGTTCCCATAGTACAAGCTCTGCTTAGTTTGGGCCTAGATAGTGTTGTGTGGATTGTCCGCATTATTTATTATTATTTATTATTATTATTCAGATATATTTATTTGTTTTCTTATTTTGTAAGTTTTTTACAATACTTATATAATTATTTAAATAAAAACATATATTATTATAAAAAACTTAAAAACTAGTGCGCCACCAACAGCGGGGCTAGGCCCAAGCTACCGGTGGTCAAGGCTGCAGAGTGAGGAATCTCCGGACAATGCGTGCCGTGTCCAGGATCACCGCCTTCTGCATCTGACCCTTGAGCCAACCATCCAGCGAGAGCCTCTTGAGATGTTGGTCGAGGCTCTATTATTATTATTATTATTATAGTAGCTGATGGAACAAGCATATGGCCCACCTGATGTAAAGTGGTAACCATCGCCTATAACAAAGCATTGCCTAGCGCAGGTCACGCACGCGTATTTAATACCAAAAAAAATAATGTTTTTAATGGTATCACAAGAATCACTTTGAAACGTCTTAAAGCTAGGTGAATCTAGTGCTAGTTCCACGCGGCCAAGCCTAGAAAAACAGGAAACAAACTACTGCTTGATGTATAGTATAAGGCTTCATGTTCTTAATACTGTATCTGTTGTATCTGTTTTGTCGGCTGAACGATGTCGTAGATCGTAATAGACGAGATACGAGTCGAGTGTGTGTCCGCAACTCTAAGACCAAGTTTATGCGCAAGAGTATCTTTTGTATGACTCCTATCCTATACAATAAACTCCCACAGGCCATAAGGGAAATGCCACGTTCACTGTTTCAAAGGAAGTTAAGATCATTACTTTTATTTAAAAGCTACTACACAAATTGATGAATTTTTTAAAGACAAGGCTTTTTTAAATACTTAGCTAACGTTATTGTATACTAACCTAATTTTAAATTGTTTATGTACCTCAGACTCCTTTTTTCGTGTGTGTTTTATTTAATGTTTTATTTTTAATTCTCTCAATTCATTTAATTATTTTCATGACATTACCTTGTAAATTTTAATATTGCATGCCTAGATATAAGCAGAATACATTGGACATTACCTATTATAATTAAATATCTTCTCGACATGTATTTCAAGCAATAAATTTACTTTGACTTTGACTTGGTACCTACCAAGATCTTGTTAGCGTAGTTATCGTGCCGGTATTGTTATCGATGCCAATAAACTTAACTCAGTATTGAAATACAGAAGTTTTTAAAATGTCGACGGCTAAAAGATTTAAGAATCAATTTACACCGCCGCGGAATGGAACGGAAGCGACAAAATTGTAGATAGCATAATGAACTTTATATCAATTCACAAATTAAATACAAGCCAAGTTCTTGCGTTGTGTCTAATTTGTTGGTTCGTATTTAATTTGTGTTTTATACAATTGATATAAACATTTTATAATGTCCCAAAAGTTAAGAGCCGAACGGGATTTAAGATGGTGACCTTACCCTTGGTACGGGGCTGCGCTGACCGCTGCGCATCGGATCCTAATCACACTCGACGAATAACTCTTAGGGACTGTTCGGCACTAACGCAACCCACTCTGGACATAAAAATCTTTGTGATTTCCCTTAGCGTAGTTATCACTATAAAATCATTAAAAAAATGATATAAAGTTGGTTTTACCTATATACCAAAAAGTCGCTTCTGTTCCATTCCGCGGCGGTGTACATTGAGCCTTAATTTATTAAGGCCGAGTATCATAAAAATCGGTTTATTCACCACCGTGTTATTTTTATTATAATATAACCTCAAAATCCAATTATCTCAACATGGAACTGCACTTAAAATTAGGAAATAAAAGTTATGTAATCAAATAAAGCATAAATAAACAAACACAAACAATATGAACATGCAATGATTTTACACACTCGTGTTGTAAACCTCTATTTTATAATAAAAGAGCTGTAGGCCTACCAAAAGCTCTGTCTGGCTCTGGTTTTGGTTCTGTGTGAGTGTTGACTAAATAAATCCTACGTCGAAACGTCGCTCACACAATATAGTACACTCACAATGACTCAAAACTAAAGCCAGAGACAGAGCCAGACAGAGCTTGTGGTAGGCCTACTGGTATTGTACCCCTGGTACTCGTTGCCATTACCCATGAAAAGTCAACCCTTACAGTAAAACGCGAAAAGGGCCAAAATTACCCCAACTTGTAATACACTCGACAGCTCAGTCCACAAGTCAACGGATTTTTTCAGTGCTAGTTACAAATTAAAAATTAAAATCATATTACATGGGAAGATGATTAAAACCGCAAAAAGTCGCTGAAAGAGAGAGGTTGAATATCTGTATGCCTCCAGTTGATGGACGCAGGGCAGTGCATCGTAGGGCACGTTCCTGACGTGCGTGACCTACGAGGCATTGCTTTGTTATAGGCGATGGTTACCACTTAACATAGGTGGGTATAATTAGGCTTTTTCCGTCGGCTAGTTGTATAAAAAAAAAACCTTATCACTTGGGAAGATGATTAAAACCGCAAAAAGTTGGTGGATAGAGGGGGCTCAGAGTTTTTCTTCCTGGAAATGTTTAAGGGAAGGCTATGTCCAGCAGTGGTCTTCTTCAGGCCGATGAAGATTTTGAAAAATGTTACACATAATATCAGATATTGTTTTATAAAATTCAATTTTTGGCTTGCAATTTTTTGTTGTTGTTTGAGCTTGTTTTGCATCTGTAATCGTATTTTAGCGTCTCCATACAAAACCCAACAAACAGCCTTTCACAATACAGAAAGCCAAAATAACTAAGAAACAGATTTGGAGCACGAAAAAACGGCTGCTTGTGGTCCAGGCCATAAGTGTCCGCCATTGTGCTAGACTCCATAAATACAATAAAAGGGGTAAAATGAACCGAACCCCTTAATATTGTTTCCAACTCCAAAATGAAGATATTGCATTGTTTACTAAGGAGCTGAAAGGGTTAGCTATTAAGTAATTTCCCTGTGTTTTCCTTGCAAAGGTGCTGAGAATGTTTTCTTCTTGAATTTAAACGCGGTCGTAATAAACCTACCACAAGCTCTGCCTGGCTCTGTCTCTGGCTCTAGTTTTGAGTCTGTGTGAGTGTTGACTAAATAAATCTTACGTCAAAACGTCACACACACGGCACTGCTGAGCACTCACACATCACACAGACTCAAAACCGGAGCCAGAAACAGAGCTTGTGGCACGTGTAGTTACGTCTCTCATCTAAACAATTAATTTGGTAGCACTGTACTGTACACATTTCAAATTGTCACATGGAGATAATAATCCCCAGTTTGCGGCGCCATGACAAAGCTTTACAAACTAAAATGATTATCAATCAGCAATATTGTTGAATCAGTGCTATGATTCGTAACTAATCTATGAACGATATTAAATTGTAGCGGTCAAGTATTTCGTTTGACTACGTGCAGTATTAATTTGAATGCAGTTTGAAATTAGTATTTAATTTTATAATATGACGAGCGTAATTGGCGTGGTAGATATAGATAAACCAGTCAAAAAATGCTCGCCCCTCCACCATGTTTTCTTGACGTTGACTCACAGCAAAGTACTCCAAAATGATCCTTGTGATGTAAGTTTTAAAGATCAATTTACTTTGACTGACTGAAGTAGTGGGACGTGCAGTTTAAGATTGGTTGATCTCTACTAGGTATGGAATATCATGGCCAATCCCTTGCGAAAGAATGATTTTAGTACCTATCTTAGTATAGTACAGTTTCCTTTGCTTTTGATAAAATATTTCACCCCTTGTATTAAATGCAATCTATTATTATTTGTTATGTCTTCAATACGGAATATATTTAGACTTAAAAAAAATCTTTATTCAAATTTTATTTTTAATAAAATATTTAGCTAAACATTTTGCTCTAAAAATAAACAAAGAATCAAATTAAAGCTTGCGAAAACAGGATGAACACTTCACTCGGTTTATATACATTTTATTATTAGTGTGATAATACACCTTGTTACTTGATATTAGGATACAAACTCCTTTGTATTTCACCAATGAGTTTAAATGGTGCTATTTATTTACCCTAATTAACAATTAGGCTATATTTATTGAGCCGTGCTGGTGTATATTTAGACTATTAACTGAATATTAATGAACATAATTTTGGCCTGATATAAGTATTTTTTGTACATAAAATAGCTCACAGACGGCACGTAAGCATTGAGTGGAATGGAATAGATCTTCGTGAGAAGTCTTCGTCCAGAAAGTATCTACTGTCCCTATGCCAACAAAGAGGTTCTTACCTCTTTGATCCAGCAAGGAGTTCCAAATGTAGTTTCAAGGAGTTTGGAAGCCCATTACAAAGAGTTTCCCAAGTCTAGGTGACCATGATACAACGACTAATAATTAGGGTACTTGCTTTTTCATTTAAAAACGTATTTGAACTAAGTACTTTGACCACTCTGACCTGTAATTATAACCACAAATTTCAGGTCAGTGGTTGACCATCATGACGTCACAGTGTTCAAAAGTTCAACCAATTAGATCAGCGTGTCTATTCCTGTAAAGCGAGTGATCCATTGGCGAGCTAAAACCGACAAGCGTGCCAGCCCAAGGTATAAACCGCCAATGGAGCACCTACAAAACCGCGGTTTTGTAGGTGCTACGTTGGTAGGTCGATTTTAGCTCGCCAATGGATCACACACTTAACACGATTCGTTCAAGCGATGTGAAGTGAATCCACTGTGAGTTTTCAATAATTGAAAAATTTTAAAATCGAACGCAGATTCAGTGATCAACCAAACGAGCCGTGTTGATAGTTAATAGCTAGCAGGGCAGGCAGATTGCAGAAAAAGGTTCGGAATTCAAACTTTTATTTCAATTATAATACGTTTTGGCGTGCGACCGGTCAGGGACAGCCCCCACTACAAGGAATCTAATCGCTGTTTATATCTAACAACAATCCCTCAACAAAATTACAGCTGAGCATTTGTTGGTTGGTTGGTTTAAGGTTAAAATTGATACACTCTGCGGTAGGTATTGGTCTAATATCTGTGGTTCTATTGGCCCTAGGGCGTTTGTTTAGCCAGTGCCAATATACAGTAGTAAACACAAAATATATAATATTTCGTTAATTTAGTATTGAGTCAATATTACAACCTATTACATTTACAATTTATACCAATACAATGTGGTATAGATTTACTTAATGTGATTTGATAGGTTTTAAGACAGAGGCCGATTTAACTCTTGACTGATTATTTAAATTTTTTCTCTAACTAAGGGTTGGATTGCTAATCGGGTTGGTAGCCCTCCGACCGAGTAGACGTGTTGCAAGTTTTTACTTAAATTAATAAATCTATTTCTATTCAAAAGTAAGCCCTAACTGCATATACCTTAGGTCGATAATCAGTTGAAGTGTGGTGATACTTTAAGTCTATGTGAAAGTGTGAACAAACTCCTGCGAACAATAACAAGCGACCGCTCGCGCTCCGCCTCACCCCCGCAAGAACAGTTTGGCTGCATTTTTTGTTGCGCTCACGCCCCGTCTAGAAGCTAGCCAGCGGAACGGACGTACCTAAACTAAGCCAACGCAGCGCATACGCAGTGCGCTGAGAACAAATTGACTGCTATTGAAAACACATCCATCTGGCCCACGGAACATTATTATCATCTGGCCTGTGTTTATTTATTTACAAATGGCCTACTATACCTATAAAAACTTATAAAATGCATAAGTATACCGAACCAAGATGCAGTTCGCAGCCTGATTTAACGAAACCTGGCATAGCTTTATCATGTAAGAAACTAAACTGCCGGGAATGTCCGAGGATGTTGAATAAGAACAACTTTGCTCTTTACTGCTGATTTAATAAATTCTTTTTAAACTTTTAGTCTAGATACAATAAGTTGAAGCTACTTCACTTCTTGGTGTCTCCGGACTCAATGCCGGCTTGACTTGCCCATCGCTTACTCGCCAACCCCCACCATCCCCACTTTCGTTGAAATGGTGGGCGTTGAGGCTTGAAGGTTGAAGCTTGACGGTTGAGGCGGACGCAAACGATGGCAAGCCAACTACAATATTTATTTATTGAAAACATAATAGTTCTACATTTTTGTAATTAACTTATTGACTAATAACTACTATTAAAAATAATTATAAGAGTTTACAATCACTGATACCTAAGGTATTTTTAGATTAACAACAACAGAAAAATAACAGACGCTTACAAATTCGTCCATCCTGATAAATAGTCACGACCTCGTGACACATAGTTAAACTAGGTACATAATAAAAACAAAGTTACCAAAGCAATAATGTTGATTATAACTTATTTTGTATAACATCCACTTTACTTAACCATCAATAGACATATGAAATTATTTAACAATTATTTTATTATGGTAGTAACTTACTGCCAATCGTTTCTTACTAATAATGGTATGGTAGCAAATAATAACTGTACTAGCAATATTAACATTATCAACTTTACAATTGTAACAATATTACTGATAAAAATAACAACAATATTAGTTATAACAATATATACGATATTTCTTATAAACAGTGCCAACAATATCCACATTTTCAACAATATTAAAATGATGCACTCTATCAATAATATAACAAAATCAACAGTTTCAACAATTTCAACAACTTCAACAATTTCAACAATTTCAACAATATCAACAATATCAACAATATCAACAATGTCAACAATATCAACAATATCAACAATATCAACAATATCAACCATACTGACCATACTGACCATACTGACCATACTGACCATACTGACCATACTGACCATACTGACCATACTAACCGTACTGACAATACTAAACAATTGAAGAGAAAGAAAAACAATTTCATAGTTATGTTTACTAAGCATTTTTTTTTTTTTTTTTTTTTTTTTTATTCAATTAATTTTACATGTAGCTAGGTATACGTTAGACTTGGGATATTAACGAAGGTGATATAACTGAATAATTTGTTTGCAATGTACTTATGCATCAACTAATGAATACACACATTGTTTCTCATTGGTGTATTAAAATATCCAATACTCAATATCCATATCAATATACATTTTCATCAATGTCACCACTATAACCATTTCTGTTCAGTGTAATCATTTGTTCATCCGTGGTTCATGTCTCAATTTACTTTGATTGATTAATTTTTGCACATTGTTTATTTTTAATTTTTAGTCACTCAACATTCATCCATACTTTCATCACTCAAGCCGTCATTACGTTCACTGCCATGATTATCCCCATCTTTTTCATCGCCATTTTCTCCCTCACTCATAATATCATCGTCTGCACTATTTCCCAAATCTTCCCTTTCATTAGAACTTTCATCACTTTCATAAGACCTTTTAAAATTTAACCATGGGTGTATTTTTTCTACTGGATACACGCCTCTATACAGGGCTTTTCCTTTGTGTCTGGTAATGGGAGTATCTTCTACAGTGTACCTATCGTTACTCATTACTTCAATAATTTTATAAGGTCCTGAACATTTAGAGATTAGTTTTCTACTTTTCCCTGGGCATAAAATAGTTCTTTCAACCCTTACCAAATCTCCTAATTTAAATTTTCGGGGTTTACATCTAGATTTATCAAAACGATCTCTATGTTTCTGTTGAGTTTTAGTTATATGATTATCCACCTCCTGCCTAATCTCACATAAACCTTCAGTCACATTAGACTGCTCTTCATCATTAATTACTGTTGAACGTATGCTACCTTCAGCCATGCTAGTCAAACTTACTCCAAATAGAACTTCCGCAGGAGTTCGCCCTATGCCTTTGTTGGTCGTGTTATTAAGGCCCCATTGCACATCCAAAACCTTACTATCCCAGTCAGATTCATCCCGTCCGTGATTCATTGCCGTCAGTGAATCTAAAATGGTGCGGTTGTACCTCTCCACTTGCCCATTTGCCCGTGGAGTGGCAACCGCATTCATCACATGTTTTACTCCTACATCTTTTAAAAACAAACTGAACTTTTTTTCGGTAAAAGAAGAGTATCTATCTGTTATTAACCTAACGGGACATCCAAAAGTGGCAAAATACTCTTTGAAAATTCGTATTGTTGTGAAGGCCTTAGTATTCTTAACTGGCCTTAAAATAATAAATTTACTGTAAGAGTCTATTATAACCAATAAATATCTATTTTTATTCCTACTCGCATTAAATGGACCCAAATGATCGGCGTGAAGGGTGTGAAATGGTTTCGAAGTTTTTGGTATTGGATGTAAATAGCCAGATTTTTTTCCAGCTGGTGTTTTGCTGTGAGCACATTCTAAGCACGACTGTACATATTTTGTTGTGAACTTTTTCATTTTTGGGAACCAATAAGTTTCTTTTATTTTGTCAAGAGTTTTTCCCACAGAAAAGTGTCCAATTTCATCATGGCATGCTTTAAGAATGTGCCACCGTACACCCTTTGGCACTAACCATTTGTTTCCATTATCAGTAATCCTGTATACACTGTTATTTTTTATGCAAAAATTTTGCTTGATGTCCACTATGTTTTTACTATCGGAGTCTAGCAGTACGTTTTTGATTCGTTCTATCTCACTATCGGCCGACTGAACAGTCTTAAGCCAATCATCTGTAATGTTAAATATAGTAGGAACCTCTACTTCCTCCATGTTATCACCAGAGACAGGATTTCGACTAAGCGCATCTACATGGCACATACCTCGACCGGATTTATATTTGACATCACAATCAAACTCTTGTATTAAACTCCACCACCGAGCAACCCTAGGAATCATATCCCTTTTCATAAACGTAGCACGTAGAGAGTTACAATCCGTTACAACTGTAAATGGCATGCCAAACAAGTAAGGCCTAAACTTTACAAGTGACATCACCACAGCCAAAGTTTCAAGCTCGTATGACGAAAAGTGCTGCTCGATTGGTGAAGTTTGTCGGCTAAAATAAGCTACTGGTTTTAAATCGCCACTATCCTGTCTCTGAAGCAACATACCACCTACACCCCACTTACTTGCGTCTGTATGCAATTCGGTTGTAAGGGAAGGATCATAAAGCGCTAAAATGGGCCTTGAGACTAGTCTTTCTTTTAGGTCATCGAACGCCTTTTGCTGGTCAATTCCCCAATTCCATGGAACATTATTCTTTAATAACGCAGTAAGAGGTTTAGCTATGGTAGCAAAGTTCTTAATAAATTTTCTGAAAAAACTAGCCAACCCAAGAAACTGACGGATATTGTGGATGCTTTGAGGTGTAGGAAAACATTTTACCGCTTCGGTTTTCTTATGACCGGGCTTTATACCATCAGCACTTACTTCAAATCCAAGAAAGTCTACGGATGTTTGGAAAAAATGACATTTACTAGGTTTCAGGGTTAGTTTAAAAGTTCTTAGTCTTTCTAGGATTTGCTGAAGCTTTTCAAATCCTTCCTCTACTGTCTTCGATGGTACCAAAACGTCATCCATATAGGCTACAGCGGTTTTGAACCTTAGTTGACCCAAAGCCTTGTTAACGGTTCTTTGAAACACTGCTGGCGCGTTCGCTAAGCCAAATGGCATTCGGTTAAATTCCCACTGACCATCTGGGGTAACAAATGCCGATTTGGGCTTAGCTTCTTCTGTCAGTTCTATTTGGTAATATCCACTAGCCAAATCTAACGTGCAGTAAAATTTATTGCCTGATAGTCTGTTCATTTGATCTTCCATGCAGGGAAGAGGATAGTGCTGTTTTATAGTTTTCCTATTGAGTGCTCTATAATCTACGCAGAGGCGTTTATCTCCAGTTTTTTTTCTTACTAAGATGATTGGGCTAGCATAGGGTGAATTTGATTCTCGAATCATACCTGCATCACTTAATTCATCTACCATGTTTTGAACCTCTTCCCTTTCTCTTTGTGAGAGCCTATACGGTCGGTATACTATTGGCTGATCGTCACTAAGGTCAATATTCATTTTTTCTAAATCCGTACATCCTAATTCGTTTAAATTCGTTGCAAAACAATCACGGTAAGTATTGACTAAATCCAAAAGTTGCGCCTTATAATCTTCAGCAATGTTACCTATATTTAAGTCTTGCAACGTAAAAGGTTGTGGTGGCTCTCCAATTTTTATCCTATTTACTTCGCATAGCCCAAAGGACTCCAAGACGATTTCAACCCTAACAATCAACTCATGTTTTTTTAATGTTATCGGGGTTGTGCATGATGGTGTTATAAGGATTTCACATATACCGTCTTTTAACGTATAAATACCTTCTTCTACCAGATACTCTCTACCTGGCTGACCCCTATAGCAACTACGAACATATACATCTCCGTCAAACTTTGTACCGCAATCTACTTCTACCAAATCCATACCTTTTATCGTGACATCATTGGTCATTCGTAGTTGCAAAAGTTTTTTTGATACCCCTTCTACATCATAGCTTGTCTTAAATATCAGGTCTTTTTCAGTTTTTAGAATTTGAATATGCGGCTGTTCAGTAAATGTTTGGCCCATCAATAAAGGATACTTGAGAAACTGGTCAGGTACAACAACACAGGCCACAGTCGCGTTTACATTTTGAACCTGAATTTGTGCCATAGCCGACCCCAACGAATTGACAACCGCACCTCCAAACCCTACCATTGGGTGACTAACATGGCTGTCTATTTTTTTAAATATTCTCCTAGCTTCGCTCTCTTGAATCAATGTTATCTCGCTTCCCAAATCAACAAAGCACACAGAGTCATGCCCATTAATGATCACTTTTTGTACATATTTGTTTGAACCCTTACTCCTACGGGAATCATTAATTATCAAGACTGATTTCTCTTTTTGCCCATTATTTCCTTCTTTCTGTTTACGAAAACACTCCGATTCTACATGGCCAACCAAAGAACAGTTTGTGCATTTCTTGATTGGTTTAATACATCTTGCCGCTAAATGACCTTCCTGCTTACAGTTGTAACATTTTAAAATGGTATTCGCTTTATTTTGAGTGCTTGTGGAATAGTTCTGTTTTAAATCACGAACCCTCTTTAACCCTGAAGTTAAATTTAAATTCCTATACGTTCCTGTTTTTATGTTACGTAAATATGACAGCAATTTATCCGGATCACTAAACTGAACTGCTTCTGCACCTAGACGCACTGACCTATCATCTATCCCATGTAGGATACACTCTACAGCTTTCTTATTTAATATGCCACAGCGGTTTAAAAGAGATACCTTTTCGTAAAAATATTCTTCGAGTGAGTCCCCAAACTTAGCTCTTTTAGTCAGCATATCTGTTAACATTTGACCATAGTTTTCTTCCGATGGAAACGCAGATGTGAGCTTTGCTTGCCACTCACTCCAAGTATAAAGAAGTGTAGGTAGCCCTTCATACCATTTTTTCGCAACCCCTACTAGTTTTGGTAAGGCGTAATGCACAATCTGTCTTTCACTCCATCCATATATCATGCCACATTCATTCACTTTGGTAAGCCAATGTTCAATAGATTGATTTTTTTGTGAGGGGTCAAATTCAGGTACGACATTTGTGTTAGCAAAACTTTCTTTAGGCTTACTGCAAGATAATGAAAAGTCATTCAAAATTTTACCAAACTGAGACATGAACTCACGTGTTGTGGCGTCTGCCGGAGATTGTGCTGGTCCTTGCTGATGCTCATCTCTGAATGTGCTGCGCTGACGGGATGCTTCACGGCTATTGTTGTGGCGCCTCGTCTGATCTTCACTGAATGTGCTGCGGCGAGGCGACGCGTCAAAACGATGCACCAGCAACGAACGACTGCGGCTTCTGGTCCGCGGTCTTGGGTGGTGCTCCATTGTCGGGTCTCGTCGTCGGGCTGCTCCATATCTGGATGGTGTGCGTAGAATGCGTCGCCGTGGTGTCCGTGTTCTACTACGTCCACGGTCGGCATTGTTGGTTGGTGCTGCATGATAGACCTCTGTCCCCACCGGTGGTTCCTCGTCACCGTCCATGTGTTTCTTTAGACTGTAAAAAAAAATTACAAGAGACATAATTTGTTCCATAACCAAACTACAAAAAAATGTTATTAAAATAAACAATGCGATCGTGTAGCAGCACCACTAATTATACATGCATAACAAAAACTACCGTTATCGTGTGGTTGCACTACCAAAGAGTAGCCTTGGCCATGTGTGCCACACGATAACCTATGCATACAGCCGCTTATCCAAGTTTACTACTACGATCGTGTGGTTACACTACCAAAGAGTAGCCTTGGCCATGTGTACCACACGATACCTATGCATAAAGCCGCATTTTCTAAATAACTACTACGATCGTGTGGTTTCACTACCAAAGAGTAGCCTTGGCCATGTGTGCCACACGATAACCTATGCATACAGCCGCGTTATCTAAGTTTACTACTACGATCGTGTGGTTACACTACCAAAGAGTAGCCTTGGCCATGTGTGCCACACGATAACCTATGTATACAGCCGCGTTATCTAAGTTTACTACTACGATCGTGTGGTTACACTACCAAAGAGTAGCCTTGGCCATGTGTGCCACACGATAACCTATGCATACAGCCGCGTTATCTAAGTTTACTACTACGATCGTGTGGTTACACTACCAAAGAGTAGCCTTGGCCATGTGTGCCACACGATAACCTATGCATACAGCCGCGTTATCTAAGTTTACTACTACGATCGTGTGGTTTCACTACCAAAGAGTAGCCTTGGCCATGTGTACCACACGATACCTATTCATAACGCTGCATTATCTAAATAACTACTACGATCGTGTGGTTGCACTACCAAAGAGTAGCCTTGGCCATGTGTACCACACGATACCTATGCATACATTTTTTTTTAATCTAAAATAACTAACGTAATCGTGTGGTTGCACTACCAAAGAGTAGCCTTGGCCATGTGTGTACCACACGATAACCTACGCCTGCATTTTTTTTTAATCTAAAATAACTAACGTAATCGTGTGGTTGCACTACCGAAGAGTAGCCTTGGCCATGTGTACCACACGATAACCTATTCATGCAGTCACGTTATTTTAATAAAACTACCGTAATCGTGTGGTTGCACTACCAAAGAGTAGCCTTGGCCATGTGTACCACACGATAACCTATTCATGCAGTCACGTTATTTTAATAAAACTACCGTCATCGTTAATAAGAATGTTACGTACCTTTTTCTTGGTGCTTTTCCACTTCTGACTTGTAAGAAACTAAACTGCCGGGAATGTCCGAGGATGTTGAATAAGAACAACTTTGCTCTTTACTGCTGATTTAATAAATTCTTTTTAAACTTTTAGTCTAGATACAATAAGTTGAAGCTACTTCACTTCTTGGTGTCTCCGGACTCAATGCCGGCTTGACTTGCCCATCGCTTACTCGCCAACCCCCACCATCCCCACTTTCGTTGAAATGGTGGGCGTTGAGGCTTGAAGGTTGAAGCTTGACGGTTGAGGCGGACGCAAACGATGGCAAGCCAACTACAATATTTATTTATTGAAAACATAATAGTTCTACATTTTTGTAATTAACTTATTGACTAATAACTACTATTAAAAATAATTATAAGAGTTTACAATCACTGATACCTAAGGTATTTTTAGATTAACAACAACAGAAAAATAACAGACGCTTACAATCACCAGTGTCCCTTATCACTTCTAGAAAAAGGAGAAAACCGGAAACAAGCGATTGTAATTGCAATAACGATATTAAAGAACTTCGCACTGAAATGACGCGAATGACAACATTACTTGAAAAACTTGTCTCATCGCAAGATCAAACATTAGCTACAATGCGAGACAGCATCTCCGAAATGAGCTCGGAGTTAAAGGATATTAAGGCTTCAACATCGACTTTTGTGCGAGAGCAAAACACTATTAAAAATAGTATCGCGGAGCTAGACAACAAGTTGTCAACCCACGAAAAAAAAATTAATGCTCTCGAGTCCGGCTATGACACTTTGAAAGCCCCACCTTCATCTGCACAAAACCAGCCGCTAACGAGCGAAGATACAATCCGTGAGTTACACGAACGTTTTAACAGAGGAAGGAATATCATTATTTCGGGCTTAGCAGAACATCATACGTCCGATGCAGACGAGAACATCAACAAAGACGAACAGAAAGTACTTTCCATACTTTCTAAATTAGTCAAAGACTGTCAAAAACCAATCAAAATCTCACGTATTGGGAAGTACCAGAGAAGTGCCGTATAATAAAGGTATGTTTCGGGAGCCAAGAGACCGCCATGGAGTTACTGCGCAACAAGTTGAAATGTCCAGAAGAAATTAAGATCTTTTCAGATCAAACTCCATTACAACAAAAGTTCCTCAACGACTTGAAGGTTGAATTGGCTCGCCGAAAGGATGACGGAGAACCAGATCTTACTATTAAATACGTGAAGGGTACTCCCACAATAGTGAAGAACTTCCCAAAAAACTACCTGCCAAAAAACTAGGTCGGATTACATCAAATTCTTCCTGCCGTGGTACTACTGCGATAGAACAAAGTGACAGCATAACTCATTCCGTATCGTACAACTATAATGACATACCAACTTACTCCTCAACATCACTTAATTTTTTTTTATGCGAATGTTCGTAGTATATGCAAATCTGGCAAATTCGACGAGCTGAAATGTATTCTTAAAGCAATAAACTGTGTTACTCATCTCATTATACTGACCGAAACTTGGATAAAAAATGAAACTGAAGCAAAATCATTTCATCTGCCGAACTACATGCACATTTACAATTATCGCCCTGAGAAGAGAGGTGGAGGAGTATCCATTTTTATTCACAACAGTTTACAACATGAAATAACAGAAGAAGTGCACGACGCCGGTGTGCACTATTTATGGATATACTTAAAGAAATTTTCTTTGCATGTTGGAGCTATTTACAATCCTGACAAAAAAAACCTAGATACATTTCTTGAAAAGTACTCGTTGCAACTGGAGAGTAGAAAACGGGGAATTGTATTTGGAGACTACAACATAGACTTGTTAGGTGACAGTAGGGACACAGCAAACTATACGGACATGGTAAAAATAGCCGGTTACGACTTACTCAACAAAATTGATGATGACTACTGCACACGAGAAACTCTAACAACCAAAACTATATTAGACCATGTCTCCTCGAATTTAAATAGTGATCGCTTTCATCTCACTATTATGGAAACACCCATGTCTGACCACAAGCAGATTTATGTTGAGCTACTGAAACATAAGCACAGTGCTAAGCAACGTACCTCCTATGAAGCAATTGACTACCCTGAATTGTATAAAAATATGAAATCTATCGAAATCAACAAAATTAACAATGATCATAACTACAATATCCTAGAATGGCATATTCAAGAACAAGTGCGACAACATAAAACAACAAAAGTTAAAATCTTAAACTTACCACAAGACGACTGGATAAATAAGACGATTATAACTGGAATATCTAAAAGAAACTTACTATGGCAACAACTGAAGAAAAACCCAAACGATAAAGAGATACAAGATATATTTACAAAAGAAAAAAAGAACTTACACAATTTAATTAAAATGGATAAAAAGAAGTTTTACTACACGTCATTTAAAAATTGTAACAATGACCCAAAAAAGATTTGGAATCTCATTAACACATTAGCTAACAATAAAATAAAACTAGAGCAAATTCCACCAAAACTTATAGTTCATGCGAATACCATCACTGATGGAAACGATGTCTGTCAGCAATTTAATGATTTCTTTTCATCGATTGGTGTCGAGCTGGCAAACAAAATACAGAAACATCATGATCATGATAATTTTAACACTATGACATATAGGGACAGGAAACCAAAGTATACACTTACGAACTTTGATCCGTGCACATTAGATGAAATTACCAAAATTATTAACAGCCTTGACTCAAATTGTAGTACGGGTATTGATGGTATCAATACAAAAACAATAAAATGTCTGAGTGAAGTTGTAGGAAGAAATTTAACTGACTGTATCAACAAGTGTATGAGTATTGGTGTCTTTCCTGATAGCCTAAAGGTTGCAAAAATCTCGCCTATTTACAAATCTGGCTCCAAATCCGACCCGGGGAACTATCGGCCCATATCCGTACTACCAGTAATATCTAAGATCTTTGAAAAAGTGGTACATCAACGGATTAATAAACACCTAACTAGACTAGATTTTCTCTTTGATCGTCAATACGGATTTCGTCCAAGATCCAGCACCCTATCAGCAGTAACAGATTTAGTTACAAAAATCAACACTGAAATAGACCAAAAAAATTTAGTACTTGGAATATTCATCGATTTGAAAAAAGCATTCGATACTGTAAGCCATTCGCTACTTCTTGCTAAATTAAATGACTTAGGAATATCCGGCACAGCCTACAAACTACTAGAATCATACTTAACTAATAGAACTCAACTCGTAAAAATAGGAAATTACACAAGTGACCCTCATAAGATCGAATGCGGTATCCCACAGGGTTCCATATTAGGCCCAATGCTTTTCTTGATTTATGTAAACAATATCAGCAATATTGATTTAACGGGGCAGATAACACTATACGCCGACGACACATGTCTCTTTTATTTTGGGAAAAACCTTGTTGAAATAGTTAGTGAAGCACAAAAAGACTTAACGAAATATAATACATGGTGTCAGTGTAATCTCTTTACTATTAATACGAAAAAAACATCATTCATGATATTTTCATCAAAAAACAAAAAAATACCCTATTATCCACCCTTAACTATAAACAACGATACACTGCTTAGATCTCACCAGGAAAAATACCTAGGCCTGCTCCTAGATGAAAAACTGACATGGACGCCACACATCAATTCAACAAAAAAAAAGTTGACGTCCCTTGCAGGCTCAGTACGTAGAATATCAAATTGTGTTCCATACAAAACTCGGGTAATGATATACAACGCACTCGTCAAATCCAACTTAGAATATCTCATCGAGATCTGGGGTTGTGCTGCGAAAACAAACCTGAAACCACTGCAAATTGCCCAAAATCTATTAATAAAAACATTATTCCACTTTGACAAGCTAACACACACACCAACAATATACAAAAAAACGAATTTATTTAGCATCAATCAGATTTATACACAAAACGTATGTACTTTAATTAAAAAAATAATGTCCGGTCACTTACACTCACAAACAACTTTTACTAAAAGAACCTATACACACAGTTTAAGAAACACAAACAAACTTAAGCAATTTGCACCTAGAACGAATTATGGCAAGAGAAATATCCTCTATGACGGGACCAAACTATTTAATAGCCTGCCCAGTGATATTAAGGAGATCACTAGCATCCATGTTTTTAAAGCAAAACTAAAAGCTTATGTTAGTGAAAACATTAATACCTAGCATAAACAGATAGGTACCTACTATGTACATTTCTTAATATAACAATTACAAATACATTCACTCAATACACATACCATGGCACTCATATTTAAACTTACACAATCACACTCACAATCAAATCTTACACACAACACCTGGGTTCTTCTGTGAAACTCAGACTCCTATGAGACTGCTGTTAACAGGAGAACCCATAAATATATCCATATGCACAGCTCCCAACATGTCCCCCTCACACAAACATTCTTACATCAAAACATACATACATACAAACACACACATTTAATACAGTCATACTCTAAATTAGTCACTAAAATTTTATTATTAAATTTGTTTAATGCAATCGTCCTCCCTGAGGCAATTGAAACGCAAGGCGCTGTGTCCGCTCTGTGCAGTTAATCTATGCCCGCTGACAATATCGATGTAGGCATTCACAAGTAGATTACCGCGCGCCATTAGAAATATTACCCAATGCGCTCAGCTGACGTAGTCAATAAGACATCTACCTATTTTTTTATCGTGCGCCGCCCGGTATAAACTCGCCTTTCAATGTCTTTTAAATGAACCCATACTTCAATAATATAAATTTGCTTTGTCCGTTTTTGCCCAAGAATTTAAAATATAAATAAACTAAACTTACTATTTTGAGTGCTTAGGTGGGCAAGGTACCTAGTTTCCTACCTACCAAATGTTAATAAAAGCACCTTCGTGAGACAAATCAAGTATCTATTTATTCCGTTGTATCACAAGGATCACTTTGAACCTTCTTACAAACATCAATTTACATAGGTACCTTGCCTACCTACCTACCTAAATAGTATTACTAGGCTATAATATTGTCTTCGGTCTTTTTTGGGTCATTGATTAGTTAAGTCTAGTCACTATACCTACTACCTATACCGAATAAAATGTTACATAGTTATTATTACATCTAGGTACTAATATAGTATATCCTACCTACCTACTAACTAACTACCTACCAACCTTAGCTTTTATCTACTTAGTCTAAGCTCATTATAAGTGGACTGTGAAGTCTGTATGAGTTGATAATAATAAAGTTCTATAAACCGAATCGCTCATTTAAATATTTGACAGATGTTAACTCGAATATTTGTTTGCAAAATTTGAGGTAAAATCGAATAGATAAATCAATGAAACCAACCCTTGATGCCTACATACAAAATGTGAATCAGAATACACGGTTGCGTACGGTTATATAGAGTCAAATCATGAGCGGAACTCTAAACCTGAAGTTAGTCACAGCAGGTGAAGTTTGGACTTGATTTATGCGCCGCGCAAATCGCGTTCTAAATTTGAATTCGTTAGTGCGGATTATTATATTTTTCTCGTGTGCCAGTGAGTGGTGGAGTTGGTCAAGTCAATGAACTCTTGAGTTAAAAAAAGTAGGTAAGTCAAAACATGCACACGAGATCGTCGTTAAAAGCTTACGCCATCACAGAAATTTATAGAGAAAAGCACTGGTTAAATTTATATTTCGTTTGTATTGTCATTAGATGAAAAAAAACCTACCGAAACCAGAAAAACGATAAATCTACTAATACCCAACATTTAAGACTTCCGTTCATTACGTTGAGAAAATAAGAAATACGAATGAAACTCAACGAACAAGTAACAAGTATTTGAAAAATAAATTGACCGGATTGAGTCCTAAATGACAGAATTACACGTGTATCAATTTCTCATCAATTTCTTTTATCCTACCTTGTCTTGGTAAAAAGGACATTTTATTAGGTACTTTATTTAGGTCATAATAATATCGGTTTCAATGTACTTACCTTCGCCATTCGAGAGCATTAGCCTTAGGATTCTGAATCATGTTGTATATATATATACACACCGTTATTACGATGCCGGTTAAGCCACATGTACATAGACTGTAGCAATTCAAACATGGATTTTTGCATTTTTGTTCTAGCACTGGATACTTATACCTGTTGTTTGAACTAATAAATTACGCACAAGGCAAGCGAGCAGAGTGAGCGTGCTGCGGCTGCGACCGCCGTAGTGCCAGAAAATGTAAAATGTAGGTCTGAAGTTGCCTGAGGGGCCTAATTGAAATTAAAACTTTCAGCCCTAGGGAGAATCGCTTTCTACTGACAGCTGTCAAATTATAAAAAAAAAACAAGTTCTATTTTATTCAACCATGTTCCAACTTTCTAAAGTCTTTCTAGCTGCAAGGAGGTTGGTTGTTCAACCAAATTCCAACTTTTTATTCAGCAAGTAGGTTGGAAACCCATTACAACGGTAAGAAGTTTAAAAAGTCTAATTAGAGCGCAATGTAATATTTAAATTTAAATAACATAAAGATAGTATTAAATAAATAATATATCTTCTAAATTACTTGATTAGTGTATAGCTTCAACTATTTATTTAAAATAACATAGATTTAAATTATGAAAATGAAAATAATGGCTGAATAATGCTGGCGAGCCGAAGCCGAAGGCCCGCCAGAGAAAAAGAAAAAAAAAACCGGGAAGGCGGCAATTCAATCTTCATTTTCACTAATTTTTCTTTCATGTTTTTATTTTTACTTTCCTTGTATTCGTAATGAAAAGCACAATGTTTACCTCGGGTGAAAGTCTTTTGAGTCCCTCAAGCTCCATTGGCGCCCTCGCTAACGCTCTGGCGCCAAACCCGTCTCGGGACTCAAAAAACGTGACTTTCAACACTCAGGTAACAATGTACTATTTTACAATAACACAATTATCCATCGCTAGATAAAAAAGTAATGATCAAAATATTTATCTGCTACAGTGTACACGGGCCTTCACAATTTTACAGTGGAAAAAAGTGAATTCGGTGGCAGAGTGGACTGGGTGTACATTAACCGGACCCACGCGTTCGATGAATGCTCGACGAATGAAAACAGAGATATTCAGTGCTATTATCTGTGACACATTGTTCCAAATTTAAACAAGAAAATGAAATATACTCTGTACTTCCAGATTTCAATGGCAGTCCATTTTTCTCCAGGATTCCGTAGTTTTTGTGTTAAAACCTCTCGGATCTCGACTCGTTTCAGTAGACAAATGACATTCAGTGCAGTCCAATGTTTTTCAATGAACGTAAACTCGAGTTAGATGTACGGTTGCAGGAAAATCCACTGAAACATTTGGATTTAGAATCTTTGAACGACTTTATATTTTTAAATAAATGATAAAAAAAAATTATGAAACAGTTTTTTTACTGTCTTTTATGAACTGAGTTGGATTAATGAACCAACAGTTTGTGTTTTTATTTATTAAGCAATCATAACAAATATTATTTTTAGATTGATTTTTGCCAATTCATGCCCAAAAAATGTTTTTTTTTTCTTGTCACATCAAACCTATTTTTACACACTTATTTTACCAGCACCCTAACACTTTTTACATACAAAATTATATTAATCACAGTGTTTACTCTTTGAATTTGTGAGTTTGTGAATAAATAAGAAAATTAAGTATGCATTTTTGGGTGCAATAACACTGGTTAATGACCATAGTCTACAAACCATTATGCAACAAGAAATACATCGAACAAAATCTAAGAAGGTTGAAAAAAACAAAACAAAATTAATTTCAAATTGTTTTACTCCTATTGGTCGCTCGGGAGCAAACTTCAAAACATTCGAAATATGAATTACAATCAATGAACGGATTATCCCCAAGCCGCTGCAAGACTGAGCACCGAACGAGATTACAGCTTACAGAAGTGATAGCTTGATCGGATAAAGCTGCTTTCCACAATTTGCTAGTCAGAAAGTAGCATTTTATTATTTTGACGGTTTATTTTCTTAGCGTGCCTATATTCATAATGTTGGAATAGTGGTGTATAGCACAAACTAAGGCACACCGAAGCATTGAGTGAAATCTGGTTAATTGAATCTGAAACACTCTATAACACTGGTGCTCTAGTCATAGCGGCCTCGCCTTCCGATCCTAAAGCCATGGGCTTAAACACAATAGTCTACTACTGAGTTTTCCCGCCCAAAAAAATGTTTGTGCACTTTGCCAGTACTCTCAAACAGTGAAGGAAAATATCGTGCGGAAACCGGCATGTCGTAGAACCAAACAAAATCCATGTGTCAAGCGTCACGCAAAAAGGGCCCACCAGCGGCCGATTTGCGGACACCAGTCTGCTCACCTAGTATATACGGATTGAACCAATGATGCAACAGTTTTAAGCAGAAATTATGTTCCGCCTCACGAAATTGGTCGCGTGGAACTGGCACCTAGACTCACCTAGCTTAAAGACATTTCAAATTAATCCTATACTGAATAAATACACTTTTGTTTATGTTTTTTTTTTAATTTCGTAATCGCTAAGGTTATCTGTCTTTGAGGACTGAACTAACTATTATCTTTTAGCTATGATTAAACATCGAAGTTGGTCACTGTGGCTTATACCTAAAACTCGAGGACTTACAAGTTTGCACTCTCCGCATTTGTCGAGGAGGGCTTTATTAAAAGATATTTTTGGAACGCTTATAATAACTTTGTATTCAAAAACAAGGGTTCTTAAGAACAAGTAACCAAGTGGTAATAAATTATCTGTTGTTCGCAATAACCTATGCATTTTATTTTATCTGTGCCAGATCAATGAAGCGAAAATGCATGATGAATAATTTCAATTTTGAATATTAGTTATTTTTACTTTCATAATCCACACAAGCATATTTTAAATTTACTCCTTATTTATTTGTTTTTGTTCGGGTCTTTCCTATTTCTTTACCTACAATCAAACGTCTGCGATTTTTTTTTCTAATTATTTAGCGCTTTAAGTACCACTCAAAAAATATTCGTTTTGTACAATTTTTGAGCGGTACGAAGCTAAATCTCCAGAAATTTATCACGGCTGGATTTGTTTTTGCAAGTTTGTATAAATGACTTTGTTAAGGCACTTAAGCCGCTCTCATTTGGCTTTTGGACACCATTTTCTCTACGTAAAAAATACCGTAATTCTATAAGAGTATCTGTTAGGGAACACTCTTGGTTTTTAGGGAAGCCAAAAAACAAAAGTATTTTTACAGCGTCAGGTGCAATTTATGTACCCAGGCTCGTATTTACAGGATACTGTTGATTGTCTATTACAAAACGATTTAGGACATTTTACAAGACTTGGCATGGAAATATGAAATTAGATTTTTTTTAATGCACTAAATGCTGGTGATGGTCTGACGATTCTTACAGCGCTACCGGACAACGGTAAGCGCAAAAGTTATTAAGGACAGTTAAAACTGCACTTACTTTATAAAATATTTGAAGGATGGATCTACCATTTAAAGGTTATTATTATTGGAAAAGGTAAAACTATGTCTACCGTGCTAATTACAACTGAGAGTCTATTTAATTTCCATAGAATCTACATAGTTAGGAACATACCCTTCTTCGACATTATGAGTACCAATCTTAGGCATCAAAGATTCAATATTAAACCGTGGCGAAGCCATAATACGGTTGATTATGCCCTGTATTGAAAGCACGATAAAGTTGTCTTTACAATCATGATTGATTACACATACATGTAAGAACATAAAAGCGATTGATGAGGTAGAACGTAAAGTAGATTTTTAATAAAATACCTATGGTTTTCATATTTGATTTTACCCTTCCTTAAAATTAAAACTTTAACCTTATTTTGTCCTGTAAGTAGGCAAAATAAGATAAACACCAGCCCTGCCAGCATCTTTATAAGTCTATCTTATCATAGTTTTTCTAATTAAAATCTAAATGAACAGAATATTGGAAAACTTAAAAGTAATACCTACAATAAAATTTTCGCATTTGTAATTTAGCGTGTTGCACCAGTTGCCCCTGACGCTATTTATATCATCTACAATGGTGCAAAGGCCTGTTTACTTTGTAATATTCAAATTTTGTTATTTTCAAGATCTATTTTGAACCAAAGTCAAAATCAAAAATTATAAACTAATTTGTATTGCCAATAATGAAACTTCAAGCAAGGTGAGTTTAGGTGCCCGTTCCTTGCGTCCAAGCCTAGAACAGACTGTTTAATAAAGATTTTCAACATGAAGCAAAAGCATAGACGCTACCTCATATCCCGCTTCTACAGCAACAAAGCAACGCTATTCTTCAAGAACTATCAATCAAGCCTGATCCAATATCGTGGGTATTGACACACTAGCTTTTGTCAGGTCACCGTGCTAGGTCGTTACTACATCGCTTATCAAACTGCTTTTTCGTTCATAAGATTCCTGTCCGTCATTTCGACGAAGAATTTGGGCAGGGCAAGTGAAATCAACATCAGACTGTAGAAGTCCACTTAAGAACAAAACCCTGAATACACTACCAGGAAAATAAACTCTGACCCTTCTCTAGCCACAGACATTCCTGCATTTTTTAAATCTTGTCGGGACATCGAGCCTTTATTTCGTCTTTCGGTTCGTGGAAGTCATTCGAGAACCTTTATTCCTGAATAGCAGTCGGTTTTTCGAGCTATATGACCTGGGATACTAAATAATAAACAGGCTTTTACATCTTTATTATATTATTTATATATCGTCAGGGGCAACTGGTGATTACTCAAGCTCTACTTGAAGACGCTGATAGTTCCTGGGACAGGATTTTTTAGATGAAATAGGGTTGCCAAGCACCTGAACCACCCTGACAGCTTAGTCGGCCTAATCCATAGGAAAGATATGTTCAATACGTGCAGAGCTGACTAAGCCATGGGTTTCTTCACGATGTTTTTCCTTCACTTTTGAGAGTTTTAGCCCCGAATACTGAAACGCAACTCAGATTTAAGCACGTCTCAAGCGACGAATATTTTACAGATTTTCATTGAAAACTGTCAAATATTCGTCGCTTCAGACGTGCTTAAATCTGAGTTGCGTTTCAGTATTCGGGGGTTTCTGTTCAGATTTTAAGTGCTATTTATAATAATTCGATTATGTATTTTTTATAAGATAAATAAATAAAAAAAAAGATAACTAGCTAGCTAGCTTATTTTAGCTAGCATATTCGAACCGCGACCTTAGGATCTCAGGGTCGGTTTACTACCATTAGGCCATCAGTGCTCGACAAGGTACAGAAAAAGCTAATTTTCCGCACGGTTCGCTTCAACAATAAAACGGAAATGTCTACCTGCTTCGAATAGTGCGCCCTATGGGAAATCAGGTGGCGTTCTCAATAAATAGCAAATTCTTAAGCATACAAAGCTCTTTGTAAGGTTTTGTGCTCTATTGCCTATTAAAAGGGTTTTTGACGTGACAACGTCTTATAAATTCGATGGAGCCGGCTACACGCACGAAAACACATGACTCATGCGGCGTTATTTCGCTCTGAGGCGTTCCATTTAAGGCTTGAAGTGCAAGCGAGAGCGCGGAGTGAGCGACAAAGAGGCACAATCGGCCTCATCACAATCGGCAGCGTTTGACATCTGTGTATTTTCTTATGATGTTGTCACGTTCAACTATCGTCAGTAAACCGACTTTACAGACAACCGATTTTTTTGTAAGGAGTGGCTGTTTCGGTTGCTTCCGTTGTCGACTCTTCTGACTATCCTCAAGGGTACTTAAACCTTCTAGGTAAGTGGCCGTGGTCCCAAAATACTAGAGTAGCCCTGCATTATCTAAGATGAATATCGTAAGAGGCGACTAAGGATAGGTACACTATAAGGGATGTAACGGGGTACTATAACCATCATACATACTTTTATATACTACTAGCAGCCCGTCCCGGCTTCGCACGGGGTAGACAATATTGTTATACATTATTTTGTTCTATCGCTAATAGTTTCGGCAGCGCATTCGACGAAAGACATTTTAAGACTCATTTTTCTACACCTTCGGTTACATTGTTCAAATTTTACCAAGGATCCCTAATTTTTTCAAAATGAAATGTAGCCTATGTCAAATTGGAAGAATGTAGCATTCTATTGGTGAAATAATTTTTTAAATCGGCCCAGTACTTTTTGAGCCTATTCATTACAAACATACAAAAATAGGTACAAATCTTTCCTCTTTATAATATTAGTGTAGATGTAGGTACATTTTTATTACCTCAAAGTGTAGCGTGTGCTGTCTTTAAAACTTTTGCATTGCCTAAGTAGCACCACACTGGAACTTCACTACTTTTTTATTTTGCTAAAAGATTATACAAAAAAACCGTAGTAGCCAATTTGTTATTAGTTGCCTGTTCTCTTAAGTTTAGTCGTGTGAGACTGGCACCTAGACTCACCTAGCTTTTAATCGTGATCCTTCTGATACAGCTGAATAAAAAAAAGAATTTGAATCAAGACATCAACCACGCTTTTTTGAAATCAAAGGATTTCCAGTGTCCATTGTGTCTGAATTTTTTTTATATGGCTTTAGAGAGACGAAACTCAATGACTTCTAAATTGTTTCGAGTTTGAGAGATGAAAGGAAGATGATGATCATTAGTAGGTCTTCTTCGTCATCTTTAGTAGGTACGCTTCGGTTCTCCTTTAGATCGATTCAGAAACTTCGCGTCTCGTTTTACATAGTAGAACGCCTTTGAGTTTGAACGTACTATGTAATGAATGGTACATTTATCTTCATTAAAACTCTGGTAGCCATCTTGCGCTGCTGATGAAATGTGAGGACGTAATTAGAATAATAATTTCGAAGCGCTGCGCTGGTGGAAACTTCTTTATTTAAATATCAAAGAACGAAGGTCTTAAAATTTGACTTTGACTGGAAATTTGACAAAGAACAAACATCTGTGGCGTGAACTTAATGTTTGTTCTCTGTCTGGGTGTTATATTTTATTTTAAGTTTAAATTTTCATATTAAAGAAATATAATTATTTAGCAATCTGATTCCCGCATAGTACAAGCTTTGCTTAATTTGAGGCTAGATAGTGTTGCGTGGATTGCCCACTATAATTATTTTAATAATGTAATAAAAAAAAAAATCGTAATAAAAAAATGCAATAGATTACTGGCAAGTGCTCAAGAAGAAAAATATAAAAGTAATGTCTGCATAATCCACGCAAATAACATTTTAATGTTCTTAATTTTTTTAGTTTGAGCGACCAAAGCCAACGGACTTACACAAATAAATCGGTATACTTATTTATAAATGCAGTTTGTTACCGCACTTACCTAGACTGTGGTTTCTTAAGTTTAGCCACCGTCATTTTAATGAATTGTGGTTGTAGCATAAACATGACGTCATCCTGATTCATCATTACCCATGAGTACTTTCTAACTCCTATATACATATATCTTTGTTATTATATCCCGCTACTTACTTATTTTTTTTTCTGGTTCGACTACCACCTACAACGTCGAACATTGGGGTATGCTGAAAACCAGCCCTGTGCATCATCTAATTGTATGTTGCACAGAATTAGTGCTGAGCCTACTCCTATTGTCAAACTGTAAAATTTATATAATGTGTTTTCTTTTTATGTGTTGTGTCTTATTTGGCAATAAACTTCTTTGTCTTGTATTGTAACTCTCCTCAAAGATTAAAGTCGCTGTCCACTGCGGTTTAACGCAACAACAGCACTCTTGGAGTTGTAAGTATATATGGGCAACAGTCACCGCTTACCATCAGGTGGATTGTAAGGTCGTCTATCCTTTACATGAAAAAATTTTTAAACATGAGTTTGTCCTCTCTGCAGAGAGGTTTACAGAATGAATTTCTTGCCACAGTTCCTGGGGAAATCACGTATAACCCGGAACGGGTTCAAAAAAAAAACATCGTGACACGATTGTCTGTTTCTTTTTATATCGACTCTATTTATTATAAAAGAAAGTCGTGTTAGCTACACTATTAATAACTCAAGAACAGATGAACTGATTTGGCTGAAAAATTGTGGGGAGTTAACTTAGAACCAGGAGACGGGCATAGGCTACTTTTATCCCCGAAAAAATAACAGAAACGGGGCGAGCGAAGCCGCGGGCGGTTGCTAGTCTTTAATAAAATGTTCAATGTAAACACAATATTACGGTCATCAGTGTCATAGTGATTCCGCTTCATAAAACCTTGCCAACTTTACTTACGGCTTAGACCTTTATTTATTGCAAGGGATGTGCCGTTTTTGCGCCGGACGAATTAACATAATAATTCCTTTGCTGTTGGATAAATTGGCGTGCACTGTAGTTCGCCTTTGTTTAGCTTTTTGCGAATCGCTAAAGTGGGGAAAAATGGTTCTACAAAAAAGAAGAAAATACCTTAGGAGCAAAGTTTTTAATCCTTTTTTTGCCTTGGATTCTGTCAGCGCTCATCAGCTGTTTGGCAAAAAAACTGTTCTCTAAGTTTGTATGAGCTAGTAACTAACTCAACTGACAGAGATTATAAGCCACCATAAGACTTCTGCCAAGTGTAACGCAATGTTTTTTACCTTTTACAGTTGTCTATTTATGGCAACTTTAAAAAAAGTGCATGAAAACCTTTTACGTTCAAGTTAATAAACATCAGGGTAACCAGTCCAGACTCGACTCGACTAACGGGCTAGAAGGTACATGTGACATCTAAATTTTGTTGCGAAGCGCCTGTGACACTCCATTACCTGTTAGAGTTTATAGAAGGGCTCCAAGCTATGAGCTTATGGACCTTGGCTGTGATCAGCGGGAAAGTGGGCTCGATTTTCAGGATAAGTTCAATCATCTAGGTAAAATATTCGTAGATTCTTTTAATCAACTTGGTATTATCAAGAAATATCTTATTAAAAATCTAGGTTTTTAAAAAGAATGAACATTGTTTTCATTTGCACCTTAATGCACTTAGCCGTGGTTAAAGTTCTTATGAATTGGGCTCTCTCCTTGGGCTGGTTCTTCATAATATAATAGAATACTTTGAGACCTACGACGTTATTTATGGGAGTCGCTTCAGCCGGGCTAATGAAATAAAAAAATATATCCACACTATTATTTTAAATTGAAAAGGGTGTCTGTTTGTGACGTTTTCACAGTTTTCACAAAATCAACTAGTTGATTTTGAATATATATTATATATATTTTATAGGAACTACGAGAAAGCGACGCGGCAGACCTAAACGGAGATGGCGAGACGAGCTTGATGGTTTCTTGACGGACTGCGCAAGCATGGCAAAGGATCGCAATGTCTGGAGGGAATGGGGAAGGTCTTTGCCCAGCAGTGGGACTTAGAGGGCACTTAATAATAAGAATAGCCTAGCTAACGAAAATGCTATGAGTAAAGCTACTGTGACCAAAGATCCATATAGACAGTTCATCAGCCCGAACGTGTCCATTAACTGGACTGAAATATGAGGGGTCGGCACCACGTTAGGGCAGGTGGATTGGTGACCGCAGTGTTTGTGAAGCAGTCAGGAAATGCTGCCCTGGTGCGTTCCGTCACCTGACGTCCAAGAGAGTTGATGAAGAGATCCTTATTCTATGCCGTGACTACGACGTAGAAACTGTTTTAACAGCCCTCATAGCTCAGTTGGTAGTAGTTCTGCCTTCTGCGCTGGCGGGCGTGTGTTCGATCCCCACCGAAAACAAAATATTTGTGTGGTGAATACAGATGTTTTTTCTCTGTCTGGGTGTTAAATTGTATTCTAAGTATGTATTTACAAAAAACTATATCAGCTATCTGGTTCTCACGGTACAAGCTCTGTTTAGTTTAGGGCTAGATGTTGTTTAGATTGTTCATAATATTTATTTATTTAATAAAATAACAAGGATTACTTTTATTCCCTACGAGCTATCGGTTTTGAGAATTTAAAAGGCAGTACGTGACGTTGCAACGGAATTTTTCCACCGCCGCCGTCTGACCGTCGGTATTAATATAATGACCCCTATTGTCTTCCTTATTCCAAGAGGAACGTAGGTGAACGTAGTCAGAGGAAAAGGCTAGCTATTTGATAAAGCCATCGGCTTGGAATTACTGGACGATATTAATGACTTCGCAAATGCACCTGATTGTGATAAATTACTAATTGCTAGTTAGAACACCTTTACAGGTTTATAAATGTTTTTATACGGTTTATGGGTTTTTTAATTACCATTTTAAAATAGTTAAAAAACTTTGGTATAAAATTATTTTAGTGAAATTTACTAGGGCACGTTCATGACGTGCGTGATCAACGAGGCAATGCTTTGTTATAGGCGACAGTTACCGCTTAACATCAGGTGGGCCGTAAGCTTGTTCCCTAGTTGTATAAAAAAAATATATAAGTAACTAGTGCAAACATTCATCAAGCTCATAATAATTCGAATAAAAATATGAACGAAATACCCATGCCTGTTGCGTTAGGCGTTGATAACTTCAAAGGCCCAAAAACTAATAAAAAATTATCGATAGCTTTGTGACTCTGACAACATGATTTATTGTTGCGATTAATTTTATGGCCCGATAAAGATTTTAACAAACAAAATTATGACTACATGTAATTAATCCATCTTTCTATCTAATGTAATAATCCATAATATTGAGTTAATGTTTTAATTGCACATCAATTAACAAGAGCTTAGACTAATGATAATAAACAAAATGTCATGATAAATATCTCTAAAAACTAATTAAAATATCATGAGTATCATTTATTTTAGGGCTGACTTGTGATGACTTCTGAATTGTGGATTGATAATCCACAATTAAAATATTTGACAGTTGATGAACTAATATTTGGTTGAAAATTTTGAACTAAACAACCGTCAAATATTTAATTTTTCAATAAGCAATCCATAAACCGGCCCTAACATAACTAATAGTCTTAGAAGTTTACCCAAGTATAATTTTTTTTTGGCTAAATTAACGTTATGCACACGTGGTATAAACTCAGAATATCACTATAATTAAACTGAAGTAGGTACGCGCAAGATAATTTTGCGCGTGCTTGATGGTGTAAAAGGTTGTCTGGAAGAGATCGTTTTTAGCGATAAGTCCGCCCATTGTACCTATATTTGTTGTGTTTCTGTTATAATATGTTTCTTAAGTGTACAATAAAGTATTGATCTATCTATCTATCTAAAATGTTAAAAATCGACTTTCATTGATTTTGAAAAAAAATATGCTCAATGGTGTAGCTGTGGAAACATCACAAACAAATAGACATTTTCATATGATATAAATTTTATGATAACAATAATTATTTATCCTTCCGATTGAGCGCGTCAGATATTCGATATCCAAGTGAATTATTGCATCAGATTAACTGACT
Organism: Thera obeliscata; assembly: GCA_947578465.1. Taxonomy (NCBI): domain Eukaryota; kingdom Metazoa; phylum Arthropoda; class Insecta; order Lepidoptera; family Geometridae; genus Thera; species Thera obeliscata. The sequence continues at coordinate 1,959,715 of OX387916.1, forward strand.
TGATAATAAATATAAATATTATGTTTTATCATACGAATACAAGGCAATTAGCCTCCGCTCTTGAATTCATAGGCAGGGAAGAGACTTGATACTGGCTGGCTCAGCAATCGGCTCTTCAACACGTTCTTCGTCTATGCCTATTTCTGCCGTGAAGCAGCATCGCTGGTAAGGCCTGCGCACACCTAGGCCGCTGGCGTCTTCTTCTTCTTCTTAATGAATGGCATCTGTCCTTTTCGGATCAATTTTGCCAGTGTCGAGTAGTTTAATGAGAATGATGATAATATACATAGATAAAATACTTTTCCGTCAAATCGTCAGTCGTCTGTCAGGTCGGCCCTATCTCGCCGCTGGCGTCAGCGATCAGTGAAATGCTGTCAAATTTGACAGCGATATTTAACAGCGTTTCACTGATCGCTACCGCCAGTGAACTAGGTGTACTCGGAAGGCGGAATCGCTACCACTAGGCAACCAATTCCTTTAATAGATTGCGACAAAATAATTAGTAGCCTTGATAGATAGTGTTATAAGAATTATCCACTATCTAGCACCAAACTTAAGCAGAGCTTGTATGATGGGAACCATAGTTAGCTGATATAATACTTGAATACACTTTTTTTGTAAATGACTATATAGAATACATTATGACGGCCAAAGCTTTAAAATACGTTTTAGTTTTAGGATTTCTGCGGCACCACTATTTGGGTTGAAGTGAACCGACGAAAAGTAAACCGTTTCCAGCATCCATTGTTCGGACTCTGTCAGAGCGTGAACGAAAATAGGATACAAAAACATGAAACGCCAGTCAAAAAGCGAGGAAACGCCGCTGCCCTGCGCCTGCGGTCAGGGTAGGGTTGTCTTATGAAAGAGTATTTCAGTAATAAAATTTATTTTTAAGGAATTTTTACCTATATTTTTTGTAGATGTGTCACAAGTTTAGGTGTATCACAAGGATCACTTTGAAACGTCATAAAGCTAGATGAGTCTAGGTGCCAGTTCCACGCGACCAAGGCCAGAAGAACAGGCAGCAAAATATAATACTTACCAATCCATGTTATGGATCATTTAAACAGCGTGAAGTGCAACTTTTCATTATCCTATTGGCGCTAAAGTGCGTGGAGACAGGATTTTAGATGGCTTAGGTTAAGATACACATCCTAAGACAACCATCATGGCTTATGCCTTGCGCACATCTAGATCGCCTGCGATGGCGAACAGTGAATCACTGTCAAATATCGTACTAAAAGATTTTTATAATGTAACAAAAGTTAAGGGCAGCGAGATTTGAAGCGAGTCTCCCCTTGGTACGGGGCTGCGCTGACCGCTGCGCCATCGGATCCTAATCACACTCGATGAATAACTCCTATAGACTGTTAATACGGCACTAATGCGACCGTGTCAAAACCAATCAGGACCGTGTCGTGGGTTCAAATCCCACTCGGCTCTTAACTTTTGGGACATTATAAATATCTTTGTGATTTCCTTAAGTGTAGAAACACTATAAAATCAGTAAAAAATATCGTACTGTCAAAGCGGCAGCGTGCAGTGTATGCGGATGTATGCGAAACCCTATGCTGAAAGGAATCGCCATCGCTATAGCAGATCGCATAGGATGTGCGTGTCGTATCTAGTAGATAATAGGGGCTAAAATTTATTTATAATGCTTTTAGAAATCTGTATTAAAATAATAATGATTATTGAAGTAAGAAAGAAGGATAGTCTTTAATGTTTAAAATAAAAAGCAATTTTACTTTATTTAATTTAAGAACATTGTAGTTGCTTTAAAACCATTTGATAAATAATATTATATTTTATTATAATTTGTTCGAAATTAATAACAATTTATTACATCAATAAATTGTTATTGGTAGTCAGAAGCTACGCAGAACGGATGACGGTATTGCCGATAGGGGGCGCTGTCGATCAACTGTCATGTGGGTCGCCTGACTGAGGCTAGGCGAGGCGGTGGATTATTCTGGGCTTGAGACTCGAAGGAGAAGGTTATCGTTTCGTTCTGTGTACTGTCGATGTGATTCGGCTCTGAGTACACCCCTTGATTGTTAAGATAAGTACCTAGTTCGCTATATTCTCTTTGTAGTTGATATATTTTTACTGTAAGGTAGTTTTGTGTTGAATAACGTGACTAAAGCTATAATTTAGTTAAATAAAGTGTAAATTGTAAAGACATTGATGTAATTAAATCATTTACTTACTATTTCATATTTTCTTTATAATATAAAGTTACCCTGATCTAATATGCGCATGGATTTACACTTTATGCTCTGCGACAACCCTACGTCAATGGATAGGGTTGTCTATGTGAAAATAAACAACGAAACGAGGCCACCGATATATTTGCCGACGGTACGTGCTCCGTCTGGCAAAATAAACCCGTTCTAACTGTGAACCAAATTAAATTTACTCAGCACTTACTACGAAGAAATGAGAAGGCGGTAAGCTGGTCGCTGCTACAGTGGTAACAATGTGACAGCAGACGGTAAGCGAACATTATTTAAATGACAAAAAAAGTGGACAATCCACACAACACTATCTAGCCCAAAATTAAGCAGAGCACTAATATGGAAACCCAGTTAGCTGATATAATAATACTTACATAATTTTTTTTGTAAATATATACTTAGGATACAATATAACACCCAGACAGAGAAGAAACATCTGCGTTCACCACACAAATCATTGTTCTCAGTGGGGATCGAACCCACGACCTACGGCACAAAATGCAGAACTACTACCAACTGAGCTGAGAGGCTAGTCGAAGTTATAACAATTAAATCAGTTTCAGATCAGTGTTCCAGTGTTTGATTCAAATCAATGCAGCTTGCATTATTGGTTTATATCAAATTCTATTAGCATCCTATTGTTTGTGTACTACAACGTGTGGTAGGTACATTACTGGTAGAATTAGCCCTGCTTTCTGTGCTGGAGGGCATGGGTTCAATCCCCACCGATAACAAATATTTGTGTGCTGAACGCAGATGTTTGTTCTCTATCTGGGTGTTATATTGCATTTTAAGTATTTACAATAAAATGAGATGAGATAATATTATTTTTTTAAATAAAAAAACAACTCTTTCATTGATCTATAACTTAGACAACAATACAAATAACATACCACTAACCATAAATACAGTTTTGCTCTAAACGTATTATAAGGCAGTTCCGTGATGGCCGTTTGAGCGTACTGGCGTGTTATTATATCATTTTTCGTGCAGGAAAACTTATTTGTGCACGACTGAATTTGTACCCCTTAGGATCGGAAGGCGGGGTCACTACCGCAAGGCCACCAGTGCTTGCAAAGTATTGGCGTTGCTACGCAAGTCCAGGTGTGCTGGAATTGGTTCTAAATGGGAATCGAATGGCGAACCACGCTCGGCTGCAAATAATGGCAAGCCTCTTGAGTTATTCCACCTGCTAGTGCGGGAGCTGCGAGAAGGTTGCGTATCTTTTGTTGCAATTCAAATCTGTCAGTTTTGAAATACGAATTGAAACAAAACAACAAGAGGGCAGTGTGGTCGCTTAAGGGGCCGGCGGAGGGCAAATTTTCATACAAACGTAATACCAAAATGATTACTAATTTAAGCAGATTTTCTATATATTATTGTAATAATTGTATTTTTATTGTATTTATCTAGGTTCCTGGGCAGTTTTTATTTTAAATGACTTACCTACCTAAAATGAAATTAACGCCAATCACATTTTACAATGAAAAAAATGTGTAAAATGCGATTGGTGTTTATTTCATTTTAGGTAAGTAATTTGAACGACGAAGCCCACAAATCAAATCTAAAAAAAAACCTTTGACAAGGAACGATTGAAACAAAACTGAATGCTGACGTAATAAACATGAGATAGAGAATAGGGACTTCGCTTTGTAAAACTAGCATGGTAGATAGATAGTGGTCGAAAAGTGGTCGAAAAGTGCAACAAGATAATGTGATTGCTGTTTCTTGTTAGTGTCATTTATTTGTTAGTAGCAAACTTTTGATTGCAAGAGAATTTTACAATCGCCCAGCTTTATCTAATATCTTGTCTGTAAGGTAAGTATTTCAAATTATCCATGTATTTAATTATTATAATTGGTATCTTCTTATCGACGTGTTACCCTTGAGCTGGTGGGTATCTGCTGCAGCGCATTAGCATTGCTATTCAGCGTGGCAATGCCGCCAGCGTCTTGGGGACGCCTCCGTTCGGCACTGATTTGGATCATTTGAGCTATCTAGATCGTTCGTAGCTGAATCGTTTCTTGTGTATTTTGTAAATTTGTGATTACTTGTATTTACTGTAAGTTTATCTGTATTAATAAGGCGAAAACTCTTCAATAAATCTGACTAGAACTCTGTTTTACTTTAATACACGGCAAACAATACTACTATGCATGACGACGCCATCTTCCTTCTTCCTCTTCTTGCTACTCTAGGGATGTGTCCTTTTGCTTGATCCGAATAGAGATGTCCTATTCCCAAAACTGGTTAACAGTATAAATAAATATATCTAAAGAAAAACAAAGTACGCGCTAGCTCTTGAGCTATTTATCTGGAATTGCTATCACCCTTACATAGAACCGAGCATTCGAGCAGGCATCTGTGAGTATTGACCCAGTATCTGCATACTGTCTGAATTTAACGCCTTCCTAGCATTTCAATAATTCCTCTAGAAACAACTTCTAGAAGTAAGTAAAGTAAACAGGCCTTACATCTATTGTAGATGATTTATACGACCACGAACCGGTAGATGAAAAGTATGGCGCCCATCCATCAGATGGACCGACGACATTGTTAAGATCGTGGGAAGTCGGTGGAAGGTATAAGCTCAGAATCGTTCTTCCTGAGAAAACTTATGTTTTCTAACTATTACTATTACCCCTAATGAAAAGAAAATGGTATAAAAGAATAGGTAAATGTATTTTCTTGTAAACACATTCGAACAGCAGAACTCATTTTGAAACAGTAATCTACAGAACTCCTCAGGGATTCTATCTGTCTTTACAACGGCACCGGTTGTACAATACAAACCCCTTCTTGTATAATGTTTTTCACCATTCTCTCTCTCCCTAAAACATTGGTGCCGTAAAATTTTACGCGTGATTCTAAAAATGCATAATTTTTACCTTCTAACTACGGTTTTTGCATAAATCCCTGCGCACATCTAGGTTGCCTGCGATAGGGATCAGTCCTTCGTTGTCAATGCAGCAGCTGTCATAATATATTTGACAGCGATTTACTGATAGCAAATTTCAGCTGAACGCCTAGTTGTGGCCGTACCTTATCTCAATATACAGGGTTATTCATTATTAACTGCAAATACTCAGGAATTAGGTTCAACAAATAGAATAAAAAATATTTGTGAAATTATTTTTTTTAAATTTGATCAAAAATTTTTTCAAGTTTTTGTATCAAAATTTTATTTTTATTAATTTCTTTACGGCTATTGCACAATGATTGCCACGGAGAACAGAACGATGACCCACACAGCCGGTGACTGAACGCAGAGTGTCACTCACGGCGCGCGGGCGCGGATCAAAGGTCAAAATAGGTCAGGCGCTAATGATTCCTTTATCGATTTTCTCGGGATTTTCATAACAAAACTTAAAAAAAATCATTTCATTAATATTTTTAATTTTATTTGTTGAATTCCTGAGTATTTGCAGCTAATAATGAATAACCCTGTATAGTACTTTTTAAACTTTCGCGATCATAACATAAACTGAATCTATAAAATAAATAGAACAAAAATACGCGATAAATACCCGTGTAATAGATTCAATAACTAGGCTTCATCATAACCATCATCATCATCATAATCATCGTCAGTAGCTCCTTTCACCATACTTGGTTCGAAAAAATCAGTGACACAATAAAGAGAAGAATGAACTACTTACAAGATTAGTTTAAATCATCTTATTGATGCAAAAGCGAAGACGGAAATGGAATCGTAACAAAAAAAAATCCTTGTCTGTAAAGTCGGTTTACTGACGATAGTTGAACGTGACAACGTCATACAGCTGTCCACGCGGACGCATCGCTCACTCAAGTAGGAGAGAGACAGATGTCGAACGCTGCCGAACGCGGAGCCCGATTGTGCCTCTTTGTCGCTCGTTCCGCGCTCTTGCTTGCACTTCAAGCCTCAAATGGAACGCCTCAGAGCGAGGTAACACCGCATGAGTCATGTTTTTTCGTGCGTGCAGCCAGCTCCATCGAATTATAAAACGTTGTCACGTCAAAAATGCATATTTATACAATTCCCATTTGTGTCGTATAGGTAAAATGAACATTGATTTGGCTCAGATAAGGGGTAAATGCATTTCCGGTTTGAATGCTTACCAATCCTACCGCCAATTTCCGCCATCTTAGATACCTTGGAAATAAATCCTATTTCCTGTGTTTCTCATTGCTTCTTCTTGTCGTGTGTGTGACACGATCAATGGTGAAAGAATTTAAAGTGAACCACAAAGAGGCTGTTCGTGCACTTGACACAAACATGTTTTTCGAACTATCTAATAGCCCCTTCCCACCGGTGTGTGATAGCTGATATATTATATTACATAATTTTCTTTTGTAAATACATACTTATATTAAAAAAAAATCAGTTGTCTGTAAAGTCGGTTTACTGACGATAGTTGAACGTGACGTCATAAGAAAATACTCGCGGACTCGCGGACTCGGACTCGGACTCGAACTCTCGGACCCGGACCCGGAACCCGACCGAACCCTTACCCTTACCCTCATTTACCCTTACCCATTACCCGACCCGGGCTCGGGCTCAGGTAAATGGAACGACGAAACGACGTAACGACGCATGAGTCATGTTTTTTCGTGCGTGCAGCCGGCTCCATCGATTTATAAGACGTTATCACGTCAAAAAATGTATTTGTAGATTTATTTGTTCTCGGTGGGGATTGAACCCACGACCAACGGCGCAGGAGCCAGAGTTACTACCAACTGAGCTGAAAGGCCACCCAAATTATACATATGTATTAAATATTTCACTGATCGTCACCGCAGAACGCTTAGATGAGCGCAAAGCTTTAGGTAGTACGACTTATTAATAATGTTAGTATATCTTCAGGATATAATGTTTAATTCTTTGGTGCAATTATTGTGTGCAATATTATGTAGGTACACCTACTGAAGTTTTTGTTATGTATGTCATTAAATTTCTATGTATAAAATATTATGTTAAGTAGATGCTCATGTAATAAATGTATCGCTTTGGAGTGTCTGTTAGGATGCATTTATGTTCAACTAGCAGCCCGTCCCGGCTTCGCACGGGGTAGACAATATTGTTGTACATTATTTTGTTCTATCGCTAATAGTTTCGGCAGCGCATTCGACGAAAGACATTTTAAGGCTCATTTTTCTACACCTTCGGTTACATTGTTCAAATTTTACCAAGGATCCCTAATTTTTTTCAAAATGAAATGTAGCCTATGTCAAATTGGAAGAATGTAGCATACTATTGGTGAAATAATTTTTTAAATCGGCCCAGTACTTTTTGAGCCTATTAATTACAAACATACAAAAATAGGTACAAATCTTTCCTCTTTATAATATTAGTATAGATAAACAATTTGAATTTGAATTTGACTTCTCAAGAGTGACCTTCCCATCCCTAGCCTGCACAAGTAGGTGCACTAATTGGATCCTAGGTATTCGTCGGCAGGTATTCAATAATTTAGATCTCTCCCTCGTTCCATTGCAACTTCGGGATTGAATCTAGTACGATTGATTTCTTAATAGAATACTGAAACAGATCGTGGAGTTCTTGCAACTATATTGAACTCGCTCTTAGAAATAAATGACTACACTCAAGTTCATTTAATCTGGCATACATTTTCCTCAAAGGATCTGCTGACTCATTAAAAGAAAGAAGAAAGAAAGCAAAAACCAAAATTCACACATCGACAAATCGGCAAATTTATCATCCGCACTTGATGTGGTTTTACCGCAAGTAGGCCGCTGGCAGGCCCTTTTTGGCGTGACACGTGTTGCTCGAACTTTTTTTAGGTTCTACGACACGCCGGTTTCCTCACGATGTTTTCCTTCACCGTTTTGAGAGCACTGGCATAGTGCGCATAAATTATTCGACAGAAAAACTCATTGGTACACGACTGGATTTGAACCCACGACTTTCGGATCGGGGCCGCTACCACTAGACCACCAGAGCTCTCAAATAAAACTATTACACACATTTCATATACCAACTCTTCTTCTTGTCGTGAAAGTATTCGTTTTCGTGCACTTGACGCGTGTTTATTGACACTTTTTGGATTGACTGGCTTAGACATCTAAAAGATCTAAGAAGACTGGCCTCCGTCATAAGAACTAAAAACAATTGCACACGATCAAGGATATTTCACACGATAGATATAAAAAAAAAAGCAGCCAAGTGCGAGTCGGACTCGCCCATGAAGGGTTCCGTAGCATCAAATAACATAATATAAAGGTTTTTGTAGTTCGTCGAAAGGTAAATTGCGGTTTACGGTTTATGACATATAAAAAAAAAACTACTAACTAGATCTCGTTCAAACCAAATATCGTTGGAAGTTTGCATAGTAATGTACAACATATATTTTTTGAAGTGAAAACTTCTTTAGCGGCGTTGAGCACTTTCTGAATGGGGATAAAATCTTAAACTCGCGTCAGGATCACGTGACCCTGATCGAAAAAGCGTAGGACGGATTTTTTGCAGAAATGTACCCTAAGACTACAACGTAGAGTTCATAATAAAAATCGAAAAAGCGACGCTACAGATACGCTAGTAGTTACTATGACACGGTAACGTCACAGAATAGATAATAGTTAGTAGCAAGCATACCAAGGCGTTTTTCGTGACTGTAGTAGGTATAGGTACATACCTATTATAGATTTTATGAACTAGCGGCCGCCCGCGGCAGGTAGTAGTGGTCATTGGTACATGATTTTATAGATCTACTGTATTTATTTTTCGAGTGGAGCATTGCGGCGAGCGAAGCGAGCCGCCATGCGACCATGGGAACAGCGCGGCGAGCGAAGCGAGCCGTGCTGTGACTCCCCCCAAGCCCCCCAGAACCCCCTCCTCCTGAACCCGGGGGGAGCGTCGCGGCGAGCGAAGCGAGCCGCCACGTGACCACGGGGAACAGCGCGGCGAGCGAAGCGAGCCGTGCTGTGACCCCCCCTAAGCCCCCCAGAACCCCCTCCTCCGAAACCCGGGGGAAGCGTCGCGGCGAGCGAAGCGAGCCGCCACGCGATCACGGGGAACAGCGTGGCGAGTGAAGCGAGCCGTGCTGTTACCCCCCTAAGCCCCCCAGAACCCCCTCTTCCTGAACCCGGGGGGAGCGTCGCGGCGAGCGAAGCGAGCCGCCACGCGACCACGGGGAACAGCGCGGCGAGCGAAGCGAGCCGTGCTGTGACCCCCCTTAGCCCCCCAGAACCCCCTCCTCCTATGTCTATGGTCGCGCGACAAGGTCCCTTCTAGCGGTTCCGACCCGTTGAGGATTTGGCTTTACGTAAAATTTAGGGTTCCGTATAGGGTTTTGATTGGGGTTATACTATATTGAGGAATTTGATTAAATGGTCGACTTTTAGGGTTCCTTAGGACTTTGATTGGAGTTTCAACTACACTTAGAAGCTTGATAATGTTAAAATTTTTAGGGTTCCTTAGGACTTTGATTGGGGTTTTACTACATTGAGGAATTTGATTAAGTGGTCAACTTTTAGGGTTCCTTAGGACTTTGATTGGAGTTTCAACTACACTTAGGAGCTTGATAATGTTAACATTTTTAGGGTTCCTTAGGACTTTGATTGGGGTTTTACTACATTGAGGAACTTGATAAAATAAACAACTTTTAGGGTTCCTTAGGCCTTTAATTGGACTTTCAACTACACTTAGGACCTTGATTATGTAAACAATTTTAGGGTTCCTTAGCACTTTGATTGGAATTTCAACTACACTTAGGAGCTTGATAATGCTAAAATTTTTAGGGTTCCTTAGGACTTTGATTGGGGTTTTACTACATTGAGGAACTTGATAAAATAAACAACTTTTAGGGTTCCTACGTTAATAATCAAGTTTTCACTTCTGCCGGCACTCCCGGAGTGCAACCCGTATTTTTTTTTTTTTAGTTTTATCATTCTCTTATTTTAGAAGTTAGAGGGGGGGGGACCAACTTTTTTCCACTTTGGAAGTGTCTCTCGCGCAAACTATTCAGCTTAGAAAAAAACTATATTAGAAACCTCAACATCATTTTTAAAGACCTATCCATAAATACCCCACACGTATGGGTTCGATGAAAAAAACATTTTTGAGTTTCAGTTTCAAGTATGGGGACCCCCAAAATTTATAGTTTTTTTTCTATTTTTGTGTAAAAATCTTAATGCGATTCACAGAATACATCTACTCACCAAGTTTCATCAGTCTAGCTCTTACGGTTTCGGAGAAAAATGGCTGTGACACGGTCGGACAGACAGACAGACAGACAGACAGACAGACATGACGAATCTATAAGGGTTCCGTTTTTGCCATTTGGCTACGGAACCCTAAAAAGTGTGGTAATCAAAACCATACCAGATTAATTGCTCGCAAGTGTAGTATCGACAGCTACTGTAAAAGGCTATTGTGCAAGTCTTGTATAGTAGACTGTATTCAGCTAAATTGCATTCAGAATAGCTAAAACATAGAGTTTACCTGAGAACATATAGATTAACGAGGTCATCGATTTTTAATGAAGTTCAATTTATTCAAATATAGATGACTAGTATTTTACCCCGAACTGAGATCTCGTGATGCAATCCAAATGCTCTGAAAAGTTAAGTACACAGATACCTAAATAAATAAATACCTAATCAGAAAAAATGTGCCAAAGTTTTTTTTTTATTTCTTCTGTAGCCGCAAACGTCGCAAAGGCCGCAACGCATTGCATGCATTCTACCAAAGAGATCGCCAATTTTAGTTCCATTTTCAAAAATACAATTTTGTTCTTTTTTATAAAACAATTCGAGTCTTCATTTTATAATGACTTTCACTTTTTTGCAGGCTCATCATTTGACAGACAAAAATTAAAAAAAAAGAACCCTTAGCTACTAAAATCTTTGCTTGCTATTTCTTGCTAGGAAGAAATGCTTTTTTTTCTTCGCTCTGTTACACCACAATAACGGTATTTTTGAGCAAAAGGAGTGAAAACAATCTTACGGCCAGTAGGCCTACCACAAGCTCTGTCTGCGTTGTCTCTGCCTCTAGTTTAGAGTCTGTGTGAGTATTGACTAAATAAATCCTACGTTGAAACGTCACACACACATAAAAAATGTAATACAATATTTTTTGAGAAAACTGCCTCATTTTAAATGACGTCATGCTAAAAGTAACCGACATCTACATACATCATAATATGGATAGGCAAACAATATTTTGTAACTGAAATAAGCTGTAGGGCTGATTTAGTGAAATAATAACAAAACGAAGTGGCACATTAGTCAATGTTCAGGCAATTGGCAGGCCTTTTAACATGTACACGGTTGTTTCACCACCAGGTTTCTACTTAAACCTTGCGCACATCTAAGCATTCTGCGGTGGCTATCAGTGATACGCTGTGAAATATGACAGCGATATTTGACAGCGTATGTGAAATTTTGCTATCGCTGACAACTGTCAAAAAATCTATGCTTGAGTCTGAGTCGAGCCTCAGGCATACATTTTTGGCTCGACTCAGATTCAAGCGTTGTTTCTGCATACGGGCCTATGTACACTCTTCAAAGAGTGCCTGTCGCCAATTAATCGTTACCTTGAATAAATAGAATTGTAAAAATGTTATAGTATGTGGAAACACTAAATTGTAGTAGGTAACACACAATGGTGAATAAAAATGGCGGATATAATGTAGAAAAATAAAGAAAAAGTTCTCTTTAACCCCATCTTTTAAATAAGCAACCAACCACCAGTGCCTGTGTCTAATTTTAGAGTTCTTCAATGCCTAACCTTTTTTTTTCTTCGCTCTGGTACGCCACAATAACGATATTTTTGTGCAAGAGGAGTGAAAAAAATCTTACAGCCTGTAGCCTACCACAAGCTCTGTCTGGCTCTGGTTTTGAGTCTGTATTAGTGTCTTTATTCAGAGATTTTCGGAAACCGTATACATGTGTTATGGCGGCGAGTGTTGCTGTGACAGCTAAAAAACGAGCACATCCCGAGGAATGCGCGGCTACACACGAGATAGTTCGGTTCACCGCACAAATTGTTTATGCTACTGTTTTGAGCTAAGCTGTTCCAAATTCAAAGGTTTTGGAACCACTTATCCATGTCTAAAAAGAAGAAAAAAGTTTTCTGATTTAAATGGCGCCATTTTTTTAGAATATGTTTTTTTCTGTAAATGTTTTTTTTCATTGTGGAAAATATTTAAATCTCTAGGGGCCTTATTAATAATCCTGGCGTAGCGTTGGACTAGTTAATCCGTGTTTTGTCACATTTGCTCGAGTTGACAATTGCATGTCAATGCAAGAGACAAAACACGGATTAACTAGTCCAACGCTACGCCAGGATTATTAATATGACCCTAGTAGTCTAGTAGTTTTAGGAGTCTTTATGACGATTTCCATCATCAGACTACCTGCTTGTTTGTTTCATCATCCTTTTCTCGTAAAATGAGAATAAAATCTAAAGCACCAATCACTGTTGGTTGGCTTACCCGTTTATCTTTCAAAAGTGTTTCCATGAAATTTTCGTGAAAATTCCCCAAAAAATTAAAAAAGGTAATTCACTTACGCGGTAATCTCTGTAACGAGGTGCAAAATGTTTTGTTCAAGTATTCGCTTCAAATACTAATATGCGTACATCTTCTTCTTCTTCTCAGTCGTTCTTGTCAGAGCGGTCATGGTCGTCATGAATATCTTATGATTTATGATATACGTATAAATAAACATATTCATTTATGTACACAAAGAAACTTACAATTAAACAAATCTTATACCTTTAAACGAGAAAATCTTGCATATAGTATACAGGGTGTCCCAGAAAGTATGGTCAAGCGAAATTCCAGGATAGAACACCCTTTGGGGTACCCGAATCACCCCCATGTATGTTCCGCGATTTCTTATAGTTTTCAAGTTATGAATTTTTTTCCGAATTTTAGAAAATTTTCCACTTGAACAACTTAAAAAATTCTAAAAAAAAAAGTAGAAAACTTTCTTAAGATTTTTTTTTTGCCACTGAATACTGATGAGTGTTTCTTTTACGCATAAAATAATTGGCGACGTAACTTTGATAAAAACTATGAATATGTTGGTGTAAAGTCAGAAAATTACATTCGGTGAATTATGACTTCAATTTTCAATTTTAAATTAAAAATCTTAGCAAGTGATTCCATGGTTTTAAAATAAATTTAAAAACTTTAACGAACTCCCAGCTTTCATAATCATTAAAAAAAAATAGTGCTTAATAGGCTACTTTGCCTAAAATCTGCCTTCAAAGACGGCGAGGTGGAAAATTCCTAAAATTAGCTATCTGATTAGAAAATAGATTTAGACCATTTTATCATTCCTAGGCTTAATTTGTTTGTTAACTATTCGATCGATTTCTTTGTGTTGGAACTACTACAAAGAATTAGTTAACGCCAAAGAAATCAGAAATATGGCCGAATTAAGAACAAAATTAAGACAGGCCCAAGAAAAAAATAAGGCAAATAGAATAGCTTTCATACGATTAAAGGAAAACTTTTTAAGACGGTGTAAGATTTGTATCGACTTAGAAGGTCGACATTAAGATTTTTTTTGTTAATAAATGCTACTCATATCTTCAAATATTAATTAAATATAACTTTTTTCGCAGTCATTTTTGGTTAGTTAACACAAACAAATTAAGCCTAGGAATGATAAAATGGTCTAAATCTATTTTCTAATCAGATAGCTAATTATAAGAATTTTCCACCTCGCCGTCTTTGAAGGCTGATTCTAGCAAAAGTAGCCTATTAAGCACTATTTTTTTTTGATGATTATGAAAGCTGGGAGTTTGTAAAAGTTTTTAAATTTATTTTAATACCATGGAATCACTTGTTAAGATTTTTAATTTAAAGTTGAAAATTGAAGTCATAATTCACCGAATGTAATTTTCTGACTTTACACCAACATATTCATAGTTTTTGTTAAAGTTACTTCGCCAATTATTTTATACGTAAAAGAAACACTCATCAGTATTGAGTAGCAAAAAAAAAATCTTAAGAAAGTTTTCTACTTTTTTTTTTAGAATTTTTTAAGTTGTTCAAGTGGAAAATTTTCTAAAATTTGGAAAAAAAATCATAACTCGAAAACTATAAGAAATCGCGGACTATACATGGGGGTGATTCGGGTACCCCAAAAGGTGTTCTATCTCTGGTATTTCGCTTGACCATACTTTCTGGGACACCCTGTATATATATATATATATATATATATTTAGGATGTCGGAAACTGAGCCAACGATTTTCATGAAATTAAGTATACAGGGGTTTTTGGGGACGATAAATCGATCTAGCTAGGATTCATTTCTAGAAAATATCGGCTTATCTCAGCTTTGAACAAACAACTTTATCATAATATCATAACTCCTAGCGCCATCTGTTGCTCAGAAGCAAAACCTAAGCTCTGTGAGAACTCAAGTGTTATGTTTGAACGCCATCTATTGACGAGCTTTTGAACTAACCTACTACGTAAACACTCGATACACAAGTCGTGATTTTTGTTTTAAATAACCAGTTCTTATTTTTTATTATTATGTAGTAAGAGCGAACAATATTATTTCATCATTCATTAGTACGTAATTTAAAAAATACCGAGCAAAGCTCGGTCACTAACTGCTAGTATTTACAAAATGTACAAAATACATAAGAAACAGTTGAACTATCTGCAGACCGTTATTAGCTAATTAGAGATAGCTCAACTGATCCCAATCAGTCATAGATTTATTTTTTAAGGCCTGCGCACACCTAGATCTCTCGTAGAGAGTATTATATTCCTTGACCTAGATCGCCATCGCCAGCGACCTAGGTGTGCGCAGGCCTTAAGAACACCCAAAAAACAATAGACAAATCCTGCAATAAACAAGGAGTAGGTAACAATAAAACGTGCACGAGTTAATAGTAGGTAATATTGAGCGCAGTCGTCGGCGCCACCATTAGCGCGTTGCATCGCCATTCGCCATGCGTGTGCTTACGGTCGATTACGTTTTACTTGCGTTGCGACTGTGCCATAGACAAATGCACAGAAAAGCCGTGGATTATGATTATGTACGTAACTACAGCAGGCCTACCATGAGCTCTGTCTCTGGTTCTGGTTTTGATTCTGTGTGAGTGTTGACTAAATAAATAATACATTTTCATTTGTATGACAGCAAAATGTCTGTCATTTGCTTTCCCGGAAATGTGTTTATGCACGTCTCTGAGAGACAGACGGACAGGAGAGGAGACATTTACAGGAATGCTTACATTCCTAAGTTTAGCTATACTTAGTTCTTTTTACGTTGAGTACTTAGTTAGTTTTTTTTAGTTTTAAAGCTGCAAACATGGACTAGACACGGACAGTTTGCCTAATAAAGATCGTTGTAGGCAGGCACCCATTGTATTCTTATGTTAAAGGACAATGCTCACAATGTATATAGGAAAAAAACCCAAGCCCGGCGCTAAAGAAATGTAACCCAGATTTTTCGTATTTATATGTGACAACATATTAAGTATGTGGCGTTGTCAAAATCCATTTCCTAGTTGTTTTTTTAGTTTAGTTGGTTCCACGAACGAGGTATTCCGCGGTCGTTTTTCTGTGTTATCTTTTTATTCGTAGCTCTATTTCATGTCTTATTACAGTTATTACTACTGCAATGACTTATACCGTAGCTACGGTTACGGTGTGAGTCGCTTTATGCGATTTTAACAATTAATCGATTTGGGTGCTAAGATGGGACAAAATGGCTTTTATATTATTGCCTTGTTTTTATTCCACTGAAAAACTTTTCGATTGTAAAAAGTATATGGTTTATTTATTTATTATTAATAATTCAATACCATGACGATACATTATAAAAAATAAGATTTGCACACCTGCTTACAGGTGGAATATTGTAGGTACATAGCATTTAAAGACTGTAATTAATAAAAAAAAAAATAAGTAAATGCCTGTTCTATTCTATAGGAAATATCTATAAAATGAAAAGAAGAAAGAATAATTAGAAAATAATAAGAATTATGCCTAATATGTAAGAATTATGCCTGTTATAAAAGAATTAGTAAAATCTTACGTTTAGAAACGAATTTTGACTATGTTTCTTATTTAGTATTAAATTACTATTTGTTTATAAAAATATGAGATATGTTCCGTTCGCGCCGGGCCTGGGTTTTTTTTGAGCATTGTCCTTTATCCGAACAGCGTTTATCGTACATAAGTCATCGTAATCAATAAGGAATTATCTGTCAAAAGGCTATCTAACACCCAAATAAAACTAATCCAGATTTTATTGCTGCTTATTTTTTGAACAACGTTCGGCGATAAGTAGTTAGATTAGGTAGTTACACTCATCAAAAATGTATATTCAACATTTTGTTGATTTAAAAAAAACTGAAAATAATTTATTTTTAAACTAGATTAATAATAATAAAATACAACTGTTTGATACTATTTAATAATAAAAATAAAAGTTGGAACGAAATCTCGAAAATCAGAAAATCTATTCGAAATTGAATATCCCTTAGACAATGTTGAAGTTTGTATATTAGTGTCTTATCTTTTCTAAGTATAGCAACTGCTCTTTGATAATAATGAGCGCTCGTAGCTTGCACTGGTTTGCACCACGACCCAGCAATATTGGTTCGTTAGTTGTTTCTAATTGTCTACGTCTATCTGTTCGTATCTGTACTACTTGTTACAATTAGGTGTTCTATGGATGGTTTGAGTCTATTACTTACTCGTACGTCTCTGCTTTATTAAATGATTTCAAATACCTTTCATAATAAAAATAAAAATAGGGTTAAAAATAAAAATAATAAAAGAATGACATATAATAAACGACGAACAATAATTAAAAGAGAGAGAGCTATGCTGGGAGTTTCACTAAGTGATAGAATCAGAAATGAGGATATCCGTAGAAGAACCAAGGTCACCGACATAGCACTTAGAATTTAGCACATAGCTTTGAGCAAAAAGTTAAAATGGCAATGGGCAGGCCATATAGCTGAAAAACCGACAGCCGTTAGGGAATAAAGGTTCTAGAATGGCGATCATGAACCGGAAGACGAAAAGTAGGGTGCTCACCCACCAAATGGACTGACGACATTGTTAAGATCGCGGGAAGTCGGTGGATGGAAAGAGCTCAGAATCGTTCTTCCTGGAAATGTGTAGGGGAGGCCTATGTCCAGCAGTGGACTTCTTTAGGCTGATGATAATGATGAATAATTGACAAAGTTATGCGTGCGATAACAACGATTAACAACCAGATAAGAACCTCCTCCTTTTTTATTTGAAGTTGGTAAAAAATTATGAGGTGCTCAGTTCAGCTGGATTTTATAGATTACTGGTTAAACACATATTTGAATCTGTCGTAGGCTACTTTGAGATCGACAACCTGAGACACAACTTACAACGTACAATACTGCTATTAAATAATAACATTAGCTCAATAATTAGAATCAACTGAGAAATAAGACGGATAGGATAGGTTTAACGTAGAAGGAAACTGATCCAGAAGTTATTCGTTTTAACTTCAATAAAGTAGGAAGTAGGTATTGTGCCGTATTGTTTAGTGAACTCTTGTAATAAACTACTAATCTCGGTTTCAACAATCAATCATATTTGTAATCCAATCGGTACGTTTGCAGACATGTCGAAGATTATCTTTAATAGCTGTATTAAACGCAATAAAACCTATCTGTTAACGGTAATCTTACCGAAAAAGATACAGCGCATTATAAAAGGGTAAACTTTTTTGGAAATAGCATAGTTTGTCGAACACCTTACAAACAGAAACAGGTAAGAGTTATTTTACAAGTCTGGTTTGAGGAAACATTAGCAATAATCATTTATTAATAATTACTAATTATAATTAGTATTCACCTAGTTCTAATATCATAATTTGTGTAAAAAAAATAAGAGCATTAACCTCTTGCAACCCAGTAAATTTCATTGTGATTTGTTGCTGCATATAGGTAAGATCGCGGACGAAAGCATTTCACCTAGCGTGTACTAAAACTAACATTTCTTTCAGCAAACATGAACTCAATGTTGATAATCGCTTCCCTGATCGCCGTGGCGGTCGCCACTCCCATGCACCGTGGCCTGGTCGCTCCTGGCATAGCTGGCCCCGCGCCAGTCGTCGAGAGCCCCATCTCCGTCGGACCCGCCATCATTGACTTCTCGCCCATCTCTGTCGGACCTGCCATCGTGGAAACCTCTCCCATCTCTGTCGGACCTGCCATGGTTGACTTCTCGCCCATCGCTGTTGGCCCTGCCATCGTGGAAAGCTCTCCCATTTCTGTCGGACCCGCCATGATTGACTTCGCGCCCATCGCTGTTGGCCCCGCAATCCTCGACTTCACTCCCGTCGAACAAGTAGCCGAGTCCGTCACTTCTGCTGCCGCCACCCCCTTGGTGCAGATCATCTTGAACATCAACAGCCAGGCTCATGAAATCACTATCCCGGCGCTGACTCCCGTCGTCCCCAGCCCCGTCAGTGTCCCGGAGTTGATCGTCCCTGGTCCCGTTAACATCATCGATGGTGCTGACAACGTGGTCGCTCCCAGCCCCGTCATCGTTCCCGAGGTGGTCGTCCCTGGCCCCGTCAACATCGTTGATGGCGCTGACAACGTGATCGTCCCCAGCCCCGTCGTCATCGGAACCCCCTCTCTGCCCGCGGTGGTCGAGCCTGTGATTATTGGCACTCCCATCATCCCCGTCCCCGCTGTTGTCCTCCCCGAGACCCTCAACTAAACCTTAAATGGTTTAGAGATGTGGTCGAGAACTGTGAACGGCTACATTTATAAGTGTAATGTTAAGTACTTGTTCAAATATACTTGAGTTTTATGCTAAAGTTTTATAAATAAACACTCAGTTCTATATTATTAACTGTTTATTTTTTTTCACTAGAAATACTTGAACTATTCCTTTTATTAAGAACCATGTTTGCCATGTTTTAGAATATAAGCTTATATACTCCTAAACATGGCATACATTCCTAAACAGTAGGGCACCTAATGAAAGGACCAAAGGCTCATTTCCAATAATTGACGTTCATCTGAAAGGCATAATGTGTGCGATCGTGCTATGAAGTACAATGCGTTTCACCAACTGGAAGGCTTTATTCGGCCATTCGGTGTTCATAAACGGCTTACTGGGTACTTATTTATAAATACCCATTAATGGGTATTCGCCGTGAATAACTACTAACGCTTATAGAATTGGCAGAAACCTTAAATAATAACCTAATTAATGTAAAAGTCGTAGACGTGATATCTGCAAAATCTTATTCATCATAAATATGTAGAAAACGTTTTGGTAGAACTTAAATGAAAAACTAAAGAAGTAAATATCTTGGAAATGAAAATTTACACTGTAAACTGCAAAGTTACAATCGGTGCGCTCCCAAAATGTTCTTCAATCTAGCAACATAGTTGTAGAAAGCCAAGTTTACCGAACAAAGAAGCTAGGTATAGGTAATCATCATAAGTGTAGTCAGAAAAACTAGCTCGCTTCCCCCGGGTTGGCTTGTTTTATTGCTCAGACAATGTGTAGAGAGAACGTTGATTAAACACGCGCTCTGTAGCGTCTATATTGTGGGGGTGGTGCAATATAAAAGAGTTAGTCTGGAAAAAAAACTGGGGAAACTTAAGAGGGAATGTTTTTTTTATTTAACCTATTTTGTCTGCTGCTGGGCACTGCTGAGCAAAGATCTCCCCCAAAGAATTCCATTTATCTCTCTCTCTCGAGCTTCTCCTACCGTCTTCTCTCAAAGGTGTCGAGATCGTCCCGCCAACTGAAAAATAAGGGGTTTTTTTAAGACTTAGGCAAGGTGAAAGAACAGGCAATCCCAATAATACAATTTTTGGAAAGATGTACGAACAGGAGTCTTCCAGTGATAAAGTTTAGGGAGGGATGAGAAAACAAAAAGCTTTCAAGATGGTGTGGTGCTGGTGGACCTCTCATAGTTTGTACCACATAACCTAAACACACGCTAGAACGAACAAGAACAGCTATAATCGTGGTACCAACTGCACCGTGATATTATAAGCCAGATGGTCTCTGAATAATCCGAAAACTTCAATAGAGATATTCATAGCACAGGCATCTTTAAATTGTTTTATCAAATTAATATTCAACTATAGATGACTTATTATTTAATTGATCGAGTGAGTTGGTTATTGTATAAATTACAATAACCAACGCTCCGAGAGTTCCCATCTCTAAGGGTCTTATTAATAGTCCTGGCGTAGCGTTGGACTAGTTAATCCGTGTTTTGTCACATTTGCTCGAGTTGACAATTGCATGTCAATGCAAGAGACAAAACACGGATTAACTAGTCCAACGCTACGCCAGGATTATTAATAAGGCCATAAGAATTTACGTAACATCAAGGTTTTTCTACTGGTCGGTCAATTCGTTTGCTTTTTCTTATTTTTTTTTTCTTGAAATAAGTTAAGGAGGTACTCAGTTGTCATAAAATGTTAAAAGCGAGTTGTTCTGATGATGGAGACAAGGTCTATCCAACGGAACTCTTCAATCAATTGGCCAATTAAGTTAAAACTTGTTTACCATACAAAGCTAGTGAGGGATAGTCAGAGTCAAGGCCAAACAGTGAATCTGGACAAAAATACTTCCTTTAAGTAGTTATAACACAATGCGGTGGTGGCACTTTTTTTTCTGATTACCATCTGCCTATGTGCTTAATTTTTCGAAACATTTGGATCGCATCACGAGATCTCAGTTCGGAGCGAACTACTAGGTCACCCAATAAAAAGAAACCAATAGGTAAATTCTTTAATCGCATTTAAAAGTGACCGACTGATGTGAAAAATGACTTCATTTTTTTTGTATTAATAATAATAATAATAATAATATCGTTTATTTCAGACAACATAAAATGCACACATTACAAAAATGAAACATCTTAGGTCCATAGTTAATAAATACCTTAGAGACTAACATACATAAAATAAAATAAAATTACTAATTAAAATCAAATTATAGGGGCTTTTTTCGTTAGCGCACCCCTAAAGCGACGATAGACGATTCCTGGCGGCCAGAAATCCGAATTGAGAAACATGTCCCCATGCTTCGCAGGCACTTGGAGCACGTACGATTTGAAGGCCGTGTCTCTCACTCCGGATGGCTCTAGCCGCTGCAGATGTAGCTGTATTGGTGGCGGGTCCTTAATCCAAAAACGGATCCTCTCCTTTACGTAGCGAAAGACCTCATCACCTGAAGTATTCGGGTCCAATCTTGAGAGGTAAAGGAGTATGGTCGGGTCCACAGCACGCAGGGTGGCTTCGGATGCTATGACGCTCGCGGTACCACGTTTATTTCGTGACGGTTTCGCTTTTTTCTCCACCAGGGTGAAACCATCTTTATCGACTTTCTTTGATGTATCTACGGGGATCTTCGTTTCTGCCTTCTGCCTCAAAACAGCGCAAGGCACTGGAGATGGTTGAGGCTGGCCGGACGCTTGCGCATAACTTTTCTTCTTCGCCGGTTGACGAGCTGGCGGAGTAGGAAGAGATGGTTTCTTCAAAGACTGCGGTGTTGCATAGACTTATTTTGTATAGGGTAGATGAGGTCCCTCTAAGGAGTGGCGCAGATCGTGTCTGGACCGCACATCTCCTTAGTCTTTATCATCCTCCTTAGAACATAAATTATAGAGAATTGGAATAAGTTTAGTTCAAGAAAAACGGATGCAAGTATATAGTATACCTGCACCGTCTTATAGTGTCAATGGTTCTTTCGGACCAAGGTTGGTGAAAGAATTTTATTGGAGGATATTTTTCCTTTTGTGCGCTTTACACATGGTGTATTACTGTTGTAGGTAAGTTTTCGAACTTACCTACAACGGAGGGCTCATTCTGAGTTATAACATAATTTTGTTGACTTGCCGTTAGCGTAGTCGCCCCGATTTTGTACGGAGAAACGATGAGCGCCCCTGGTGGGATGGGGAGAACTAATCGTACAAGACAGAGTAAAGATTTTTTGTATTTCATGAAATAAAATGTTTATTTATGGACTGTATAATGTTATGTTGATTGATCACGGACAGAGCTATGACGACAATGAAAACCTTTTACTTATAAACCTATAGACAACATGTTCAGATACTATTAATTTAAACCTTAAATCTATTATTGTTATTGAACTCTTATTATTTACGAACGCTACATAAACACAAGTTTTTTGCGTTATAACTTTGCATTTTGATCTCCGACGAAGTATATGCTACTAACATTATTATTAGTAGTTAGTTGTTTATAAGTAGGTTTTCAATATTGATCAAACTTCAAGTTAATAAATACATTTTAAGCTAGCGACAAGTAACAATATTACTTAAATAATGGCATGCCAAATATTACTAAAGCCTAAGCTAAACACTGTCAAATATGACTGAAGTACTAACATTATTATTTTTTAAAGATTTTCAATTTTGACCATGCTTCACCAAATGATGTTATAACTCATAATTAGCCTACAGTAAACCACAACATACTGCGGTGCGACCACGGCTATGGCATTCGATCGGTATGTAGGACATGTCGTAACTATTCACAACATTCACACCCACCGCAGCATGTCATGTAACTGTCGTCATGTAACATTCTGAGCCATAGCTTAATAATGTACGGTACCTAGTACCTACCTAAGTAAGTAGCTATCAGAAGTCTAATTCTCGGCTCTTCTCGGATCATTTTGCAATTTTATTTTATTGCTTCTTTTCGAAGAGAGAATGGCAGATTTCCTTGAGTATGTAATTCATCGACGACCTCATCGTAGAAGCCTCGACAGCTACGATATACGGAAAACGTAGAAAAAGTGCGGGGTTGTGCAATGCCAATGTGTATTTAGGGGACATTGAAAATCTCGGTCGGCCCTAGAATTAGGCTCCAGTACAAACCCTAGTTACCCTTAGTTTGGGGCTAGATAGTATTGTGTGAAATTTACACAATTTTTTAAGTCTGTAAACTCAACTTGTTCGAAATACTGTTTTAAGCTGTGTGTAATGCTCCTATCTAGGTATAAAATAAATGTGTGGGTTACATTTCTTTGATACATAGATAGGAGCAAAACTTTTAACATCGGAAAAAGGGCCACCAGCCTGTTCTGTCACGTTTTCTATTTGAAAGGCAGACACGCTTCAGTAAGCAAAAATTCAGAGACAAACAACACAATCAAAGATGATTTTATTTATTTCTATCGTTCAGCCGAATCCTATATTAAGCCACCCGATCTGTGAGCTCATTCGTACAAACACCCCTTCCAAAACACTTTTTTTCTTACCAACCCCATAATATCGTAATTCAGATTCCGCGTGCGAGCGTAAAGTTCACAGGCTCGAAGTAATAGAGACGAATAGCCGCTACGGGCTCTTCAGACCTACTTATTACGATATTATATCGATATCGATACTACTGCGTTTGCCTATCGATATTATATCGATGGGCAAACGTAGGATAGGACGATCTCAGACTAGATGGAGCGACGACTTACGCCGGGTGGCGGGCAGCAATAATATGCAGTGTTGCCAGTGGCAGATGTTGAAATATAACATGAGAGAGATCAAAAAGTAAAATTTTCACGAGAAAAGTAACATTACCATAAAGTATATGGAAAACGACTCCATACTTTAAGGCACTTTATTACACAAAACTATGGCATTAAGGATTTTTCTTACATTTTCCTTGAAGCTATTCATGCTGTTGCTTAAGCGTTCTGCGGTGGCGATCAGTGAAACACTGAAAAAACGTAAAACTCCATAAATCACTTCTCGCTTGCACATTTTGACCTTTTAAAAGATTTAAAAAACACTGAACTTTTTGATCGAAAATTGCGAGCAACTAATGTATGTATGATCTGAAGACGTTTTCCTTCATAACAGTTACATGTACAACGAAGGCAAACGTTTAAGTAGAAAAACGTATCTAACGTAACGGATCTCATTGTTTTTTAATATAGAAGAATAGTGGTGAGTGAAATATCAAATTATGGTCTACGATAGACATAGGTATTTTGTCGCTATTATAATTCCAGTGGGTTTTACGAAAATATTTTCTCAAATAGCAAACTCCCAGAAATCCCCCTTAAGGCCAGATAATATCCGATCCTGGAATTTAATTTGAGCGTTGGACTGGGACGCGTCGCATCGTTCCCGGAGGATATCCGAGGAACAAGTAAGGACAGGTGATTTGTACATCTCTCGCTGTCAAATACACTGATTGGATTTTACCACAGAATAGTTCTTTGAAATAAATAAACGTGAGCTATTACAGTGGAATCTCGCGAGACAAAATGCATGAGCATTTGCCCCTTTTTCCATACAAATTCGGCTGTTAGTTCGGGAGTTCCTTATTGCGCAATAATTACTTTCCGAACATGAAGACAAGCAATAAGTTAAAACAAATAAATATTTTCGTCATCCTCTTTCTTTCTTTTTTCTTAGAATTCTCATATTTAGCGATATTTTTAATAGAAATAGTTAAAATTTTCACTAGTATATTATTTTTCTTTCATCATCATCATCATCATAAACCTATATCAGTCCACTGCTGGACGTAAGTCTCTCCCAAGACACGCCACTGAACCCAGTCTTCGGCTCTTCTCCTCCAGTCCTTGCCAGCTACATTTCGCAGATCGTCGCCCCACCTTGCCGGAGGGCGTCCTACACTACGCTTACCTAAACGCGGTCTCCACTCTAGTATTCGTTTCCTCCAACGATTGTCTGATCTACGGCAAACATGACCGGCCCACTGCCACTTCTGCTTACCAATCATTTGAGCTATGTCAACTACTTGTCGGATAACCTCGTTCCGGATTTTATCCTTCAGCGAGACTCCGAGCGAGATATTTCTTTGCAAACATGACGTCATACAAAGCACTCTTTGTAGGTGCGATGCACTCTGATAAATAGTCCATCCTGTACTACAGCAATATAGTACGGAGCGATAAGGACGATGTGCAGTGTGTAGCACGAACATCGCAACTTATCGGTACAAATAAATCTACCCGGGGCACGGGGCTGGGTCGCCGCTAGGGGCTAGGGTTAAACCCTTAAATCTTCATAGAAATTATTAGTTCTGTGGGCTGCCTTTTACACATGCAAGCTGCATGGTAATTATTTTTAGCTCCGTGGATTTTTCCTGCATTTAAATGTAAAAAAGTAATTTCACTGAGTGGCTGTTATAAAAATTGTGATTATGAAAATTCGACACCGCGCAATGAAGATTATCAGGCCTCAAACGAAGTTTGTACTAAATAAGAGTACCTAGATCTTAGCGCCGGTTTCGTGGATGCTATCGACCAATAGATAGATAGAAAATTCAAAATGCGAGTACTAGATAGCATTATCTACCAGCTAACTTTTCATGTAATTGACAGTTTTTATCTCAAATTTTGCAAGCAAATATGCATATTTAATAATAAAATAAATAAATATTTTAGTAAATTTGTTTTAATTAAATAAAATAAATATTTAATCAATAGTCAAATATTTGATCGATCGATTAGTAATCCGTGAAACCAGATCATAGTTTATTACTTTAAGGCCAAAATACAACTAAATACAAATATAAAGGATTATCTCTCTCTAATTAGTCATTTTCACTTAGATTGGAAAATTATATTTCAATTTAGAACATATTTTCTTATTTTGATAATTTTCCAAACTACCCCAAACACGGCCCGACTACAAATCCGGGAACATAAACCGCCCCGAAACACTTTAAACCGATAATATCGCAAAGAAACTGGGTTAAAGTGCGCGAATTTTGTAAAAATAATTCCGAACTCTCGTTGAGCATGATCTAAAGCATGATCTTGAATAAATTGGCTCGTCCATACAATGTATAGTTTTACCTGTAGGCCTACCATGAGCTCTGTCTGGCTCTGTCTCTGGTTCTGGTTCTGCGTCTGTGTGAGTGTTGACTAAATAAATACTACGTCAAAACGTCACACGCACAGTATAATGCACTGGTGCGTACTCACACAGACTTAAAACCAGAACCAGAGACAGAGCCAGACACAGCTCATGGTAGGCCTACAAGTTATGGTGGAAGTATTTTTATTGCTTCTTTTTTCTTATCGTGTCATGACACTCTTCTTCATATCGTCACTGATTCTTTCGAACCAAGTGTGGTGAAAGGATTTTAAGTGCGCCTCAACGAGGCTCCTTACGTGCACTTGACACATATTTATATGTACACTATGCCAGCGCTCTCAAACGGTGAAGGAAAACATCGTGAGGAAACCGGCATGTCGTAGAACCTAAAAAGTTTGAAAATGTGTGTGTGTGTAAGTCACTCTGGTTCGATCGAACTAGTGGAGATTTTTAGTGCTTGAACAAGGAAGGTTATATCATCATCATCATCAGCCTGAAGAAGTCCACTGCAGGACATAGGCCTCCCCTACACATTTCCAGGAAGAACGATTCTGAGCCCTTTCCATCCACCGACTTCCTGCGATCTTAACAATGTCGTCAGTCCATCTGGTGGGTGGGCGCCCTACTTTTCGTCTTCTTTGTTGTTGTTAGTTCTTCTTGAAGGTTATATAGCGGTGGCGAATTCCTAGGAATGTAAGGCGGCGCAAAAGTAATTAACAGATGTGGTAGGTTACGTGGCACTCTACGAGCTCGCGTCAAACTCAATTAAAATATTTGATTGGAAGAGCTACCACAGATAAATCAACGAAACAAGGAAGCGTGGTATAATTTTCCAAGTTACTGATTTTATGATTCAAAGTTTGAATAACGATTCTGCAAAAAAAAATTAAGTAAAGGCCTACGCAGGCTGCGCACGAAACGCAATGAAACGCTGTCAAATATCGCCATCAAATTTGACAGCGTTTCACTGATCGCCATCGCCAGCGACCAAGGCCTTACAAGGCTTAGAACTCGAAACATCTTTTGTTTCTTTTTTTTCTATCTGTTTTTTATGCCAATTGAAATTCAAAATCATTTTAAAATTGACAGATGCATCAAGGTTTGACTTAAATAGCAATAGAAAATATTTATTTTACGTCACAGAACAATGACTACACACAAAAAATATATACAAAGCAATACGCGACGAAATTAATGCCTCCCATTTAGCATAATTTGTAAAAGCGAAAGTGCTTGTTATGGTGCTGGGTTTTCTAAAACTTGACCATCACTAGGACATAATTCCTCTGTATTTTTAACAGATTGATCATTAGTTTTGTATCATTAGTAGACAAGTATCTACAAACAGAACAGAGCTGAGGTTAGTTTGTCAGAGCGATGCATAAAGAGGCAACCTGTTAAAATCGACCTGAGCGTTCTCTAATTGAAACGGAAGCTAACCGTCGTTGGCCATTGCAACTCTATTAGCGAATGACATCACCGATGCAGAGCCTCTGGAACAGACTCTCTCTCTCTCTGGTCAGATTTCTATTATGTAGTAGAGCTCTTTGTGTGTGGCTCGTCCGGGTGCGTACTACCACCATGCCTATTTCTGTCGTGAAGCAGCATTTGAAAAGTTTCGGTTTGAAAAGTGTGTGTGTCGGTGAAATTACTGGCACGGGGGGCTGAATATTTTTGATGTGAAAACTTCTTTAGCGGCGTTGAGCACTTTCTGTAATGGGTATAAAATATTAAACTCGCGTCAGCGCGTCAGCGCGTCAGGATCACGTGACCTGATCGAAAAAGCGTAAGACGGATGGAGAGGACGTTGCCGTTCCGCTCGACTGACCGCGCCGTACCCGGTGTGCGACGTTGCCACTTCGCTCGCCGGCCGGCACTGTTGCTACGATGGGGGCGGGGCGGCGCGTGCGGTTCGTGCATCTATTAATGATAAAAGTGATGAAGAAATAGCGAAAGAAAATGAGTGAGTACTTTATAAATATACTAGATGAAAATTTAATAAGTTTTAATACGAGCGGCAAGTTTTCACTTCTGCCGGCACTCCCGGAGTGCAACCCGTCTTTTTTTTTTTTTTTTTTCGAATGGACAAAATGCTGGTGATCGTCTGACGATTCTTACAGCGCTACCGGACAATGGTGAGCGCAGAGGGCGCTCAACCGGTAAAGTTAGGTTGGGGCAACAAACTCAAGGGCACCGATATGGTACGACCTCGGCTTGGGCTGTTGCCAGGGGAGGGGTTTGAATCTAGTTTAGGCCCGTAGAGGGCGGGCACTAAGGGACGTCTTCGACCCCGCCGGCGGGGTCGGTGAATCTGTGCAGTGTTTTTGTCCGAACTGGATGACTCGATCGCCTCCGCGTTAGCGGCGGTGATAACGTCATCGGGATCACCGAGGATATGCCTCGGTCTACGGAGGGATTGGGGGGCTGAATATCTGTATGCCTCAAGTTGATGAGCGCAGAGCGGTGCATCGTAGGGTACGTTCCTGACGAGCGTGACCTTGAGGCAATGCTTTGTTATATAGGCGATGGTTACCACTTAACATTTAGTTGTATAAATAGTAGATGTATCAAAATCTAGTCGCATCTGTCAGTTTTGACATTATTTTGAGCTTCGATTGCAATAGAAAAAGAAATGAAACAAAATCTTTGACAAGAACGATTCCAACAAGACTGAATGTTGACGTAATAAACATGAGATAGTGAATAGAAACTTGGATTCGTTTTCTGTCATTTCGGGATGGCACATAGCTTTTTGATTTTAATTGTTTTTCTGGTGTTATTTTGAGTTCTGTTGTGTAATTTCGGTGGTATTTTAACCAACATTGCTTGAGGTCTTAGCTCAAAGTGTTAGCAGTTGGAATTAAAGTGTAATAAGTGATATCTTGATTTGATCGAAAATGTTTCAGATGGATTTGGAAATAACGACCATATTGTTTCCAAAGACAATAATTAGGGTAGGGCCGACTCGACTTTGACTGACTCGACGGAAAAGTATTTTATCTATGTAGTAAAGTAGTTTATATATTATCATTCTCATCTCATTAAACTACTCGACACTGGCAAAATTGATTCCATAATTCCATAATTCTTTATTGCACACAGAGACATTTACAAACAGAAGATAACACAGGACATGTACATAGGCGATATTGATCCGAAAAGGACAGATGCCATTCATTAAGAAGAAGAAGAGGAATATAAACTTCACTTTGTAAGGCCTAATGCCACGTTTCCACGCGTGCGTTCAACTCGACATTCAACGTGCACATTCACATTCACGCGCGTGGAAACGGTACGCCCGAGCGCGCGCGGGCCAAATTGGTGTTGCCAATTATACAGATTTATCTGTATTTATACAGAATTTAGGGTAGTATTACAGATTACAGATTTTAGTCAATCAAACACCAACAAAACTATCGAAGAAAAAAGAGTACGGTGAGAGTTGCGAGAAAGCGATTCATTTATTATACAAGCAATTTTCATATACACTAATTGTTTAACTAGTGGGCAGGGCAAAGGGCATACTTTTACATTTAGACGTATTTTGATGATCGGGGAATACCTACTTCGTAATTATTTACATATTGACTGTCAAGGTAATTCATAATTAAAAATACCGTAGAAAATGACACGGTAGTGAAACATTACCGTATACCGTGTTTAAGCCAAAAATACCGTGCATCTACGGTAATTACCGTGTACCTGGTAACACTGGTTGCATGCCGCGCAGCTCGCCAGGCAGCCTGCCGGGCTGCACGGCACGCATGGAAACATAGCATAAAACACACACAAGCGACGCGGCGCAGGCAACGAAACGGCGTGTCTGCAGTCTGCGTCGCGTCGCTTCAGTATAATTCAAAAACGTCGCCTGCATACATTTTGCATGAAATCGTTTTGAAGCGGCGCACGCCTGCGCCACGCCTGTTCCACGCCTGCTGCCTTACGTCGCTTGTGTATGTTTTAGGCCTAAAACTAGTATAGTATGGCATCAGTGGTCAAAAAATGATAGGATCAAGATAATTATGTGATCGCTGTTCCTTGTTAGTATAATTTATTTGGTATTATCAAACTTTTTATTGCAAAAGAATTAGACAACCGCTCAGCTATTAGTCTTGTTTGATCAAATAATATTCATTTCACAGTTCACATTCACAGCATTACTTAAACGCAATTTAAATTTAATCATTGCTAAAAAAATATGGCAATCGTTTATGCACTTTTTATCTTTGGCATATTTTTAATAAGTGCGGTCATGTGTTTTTAATGATACACTATAAACGCAATAAACCATTTTTATCCATAATTTATTTTCAAAGACCTACAGCTTGGTCCGTACTCATTTTTTCCGTAGCTCTTTTCAGTAAGCTTTATTTTTCATGCTTTTACTTGCTCTCAAAGCTCTTTCCGGAAAGCTTTAGGTCTTTGTGATGTCACTTCCGTCCGTCCCAATTACCCCGCACGTTGACTAGATGATGTAACCAAATTATATCGACGTTTGGCGGCTGTTGCTAAATGGCTTTACGTATAATAAGGAGGTCTTTCTGGAACCATTTATGAATTACTGAAAGATTTTTTCCTGAATACTTTAGAGTAGAACCATTATTCAATATGTAAAAAGGCCTTTTCTCCAATGGAATGATCTTCAGTAAAACTCTCGTATTGTTTACAGAATCGTATTATTTCATCATAATATTATACCTCATTTTTCACTGCATGTGCACCTTATATCTATCTTCTTGTTCTTCTTCTTCTTTTATGCATGGCTTCTTATATCTATCTCTTCTTCCTCTTGAATCGCCTGACAGCGCGCCAAATGCTTTGACATTTCATGTTTTCTTTCTTTTTCGCCTAGTCTTACGTTTTGGATGACATTTCATGACATGACAGGTGACGGACGACAAACCTTGAGCACAGAATATATTAGAATCACAGATTATAAAAATGGTAACTTAAATAAGTATAACGCCACAGTAGATTTGATGGGATCATAAGGATATACCCTCGTGCTTTCAGTGACTGAAAGCACGAAAGACGAAGTATTTTTTTCACTCGCAGTTTTGACCCCCTGATATAAAATCACTGAATTATTTTTTATACAACTAATATAAAATATACCTACTAATAACAATAATAGGTGCCTAGACCACGGTCATTTATATTCACCCTCACCTCTGCGACGAAAAACTTCTTTAAGTTACTGAAAAAGTTGAGAAAGGGATGATTTAAACGAAGGATGAGGGTTGGGCCGCTCAATTGTTTCAAGGGTTTGAAGGTACCTACCCACAATTTGCAAGGGTAAATTTGGCTATAGAGCCTTTGAGGAAAACTTTTTCCTTTGTTGTGTCTCTGGTTGATTCTTGGACATTTCTGCTTAGAAGGCAATGTGTATAAATTCCAGACAGTAGATTCATTTTATTCGGATGGATTTTTTCAGATGAAGTTGCGCAATTGCAGTATTTAAATGTAATCTACTGAAACGCATAAATACATCAAATATGGACTGGTTTCTATCACAAACATAAGTATTGCGTGTTCGGTACAACTTTGCTGTGACAAAAGTACTATACTGTAGGTAAGTGCAGATAAGACAATTTTGCAACATGGTGGCCTTAACGACATTTTGAGTTTAATAAACTAGAAAGTACATCTTTGTTAGTTTGCATTTTGTCTAGATGATGTAGTGGCAAAGTCCGTGACATCCTCAAACTGGCTCTATCGGAAGACCAGCGTTGGTTGCTAGCTAATCAACATTATTTATGCTGAGGCAAATTCCGTTTTCCGATGCACAAAGCTGAACTCTGTAGTTAAGTAGTTTACTTATAAGTAGCTAAGTTTAAATTGTTAGTGTAAGTTTATCTTCGTAAATAAATATTTTTTCTTTCCTTCTCTTCTTTCTTTCTTTATCTCAAAATGTCAACTCTCTTTTTCATTTTGCAAAGTAGAACTTCAGTTTCTAACACTATCGATTATATACCCTTTCACATCATTCCGAATGCATCAATTTTGTTATTTTATTCCTTTTTGCCCAACATTGTCACTCGGAATTCCGGCTCACTCTAAGTTATGCGGATTTCGTCCTTTGTCCGTTCCGGGAACAGAGTCCGGACGTCCCGGACGAACGGTCCGGACGATAAAGTAGAAATCCAACTAAACTTACTAATAACATACAATGTTGAAGTTTGATGGTACTACGAGGAAGTTTTATATAATGTCTTAAATAAAATAAAGTCAAAGAGTGAATCAATATTAGTCTGATTAATTTATTCTTATTTATTTTGGCTAGTCTGTAATGAGTTGTACTTTTGTATGTTTTGATACTTTGTAGCCCAAGTTGTGTGTGGACTGTACTTGAGTAGGTACTTGTAGTGGAGTAGCTACTCATTTGTTTTCTAAAATCTGTGTCATGGGATTGAGTAACCTCCAAAAATACGGTAAAGTACTTAAAACAAAAAAGAACAAAGAACACTTACAACGAATATAAAACACTTCCAAAAAAATGACAACTCTGCTCGTTGTTTTGTTAAGTATACAACGTGTATCAAAATATGTGTACTATCCTGAAGGGGGGTGAATTTCCACCCCCCGGGGAACAACTTTTGTTCAACGACTTTTCGAACTTCGATTGGTATCTCTGAAAAAAACTGCAACGAAGTTTCAACATTAACAGCAGACTTTATACAAAGTGACAACCCTAAGCTCAGCTACAGAGGTAGTAGGTAGTAGTAGTAGACCTACAGAGGTAGTAGGTCAAGGGGTCAAGGGGTTACAAGGATAGGGTTGTCAATTTATATAGGCATTATGAAATTAAATATTTTTGTATGGGAAACTGAAAATAGGAATTTTTAATTATCTCCCTTCCACAACTGATTACCATTGTGGTCTGAAACCCCCCACCTTCGCATAGATACACATATTTAGATACACCTTGTATAATATTGGACTCTTTATTTTGAATATTGGACTAATTACTTCTACTTTGACTAATTAATTTTACCTTCCGCCTGACCAAACTGTACCTACAGAAAATTTTTCCCAAAAGGAAAATTACCGGACAATTTGTATTAATTAGAAACGTGAGCGCTGAAGTAAGCTTTTAAGTCACGGATTTCCTTTCATTGCTGTTAATGCTGGTATTTTCAGGGCTGAAGTGAGAAACTTTTTTACTTTTAGGTACTTTCAGTGCTACTGGAAACCAGCTTTATGCAAGCCTTGGCGCTTCGTAGGCAAATGCTAAGTGGAAGCCTTTTTTTTCAGTTACGTTTTGTGTTTATTTGTTTATTTGTTTATTTATTAGAGTCACCAACATCGTATACACCAATTCATTCATAAATTATATAAAGCAAACCAAAAAAAAACATGTCAAGTGCTACAATAATTATAGGGACAGACTACATGCAATTAGAATTAGAGCTAGAGCGAGTTAAAATAAAATAGTTAATTAATACGAAAATACAAATCAAAATAACATTAAACATTAAATCCATAAAAAAAGCACAAACATTAAATCCATAACATAGTTAATTAATAAAAAAAAAAATACAAATTAAAATGACACTAAATCCATAAAAATACATTAAAAATTAAAAATTGAGAAAAAGTATTTACAATTGAGTTGGAATTATGTACATTATAACACTAATTAGAAATAAAATATAATTGTGAAAGTAAAATAAGTCAAAGAGATTCAAATACACAGCGTTTAAACGAGACAAGGCTGCCATGAAATAAGTCCACGTCACCATTGTCCTTCGATACAGAATTGTACTGGCGTACCATTCGATTTAAGGGAGCGTTTAGTCCGAGATTTGTGCCGCAATAATCAGCCTGAAAAAGGTTAAACCTCGAAACTCGAGGCAGCCTTGAGGGAGCAGAAAACTGAAGGGACGCCAGCAACTCTGGAGCATCCAACAGACCATTCGCAAGCTTATACAAGAAAACAATGTCATGCATGTGCCGTCTATCTTCTAAGGTTCTCATATTAAAATGTCTAAGTCGGTCTATGTAGCTTAATAAGATTTTGCCTTTAAAACATGAATAAGTAAGGTGCCATAAGAAGCGTTTTTGGACGCTTTCGAGTTTTTTTTTGTATACATCGTAGAATGGATTCCAAACGACGCTACAGTATTCTAAACCGCTTCTCACTAAGGAGTTAAATAGCGTAATTTTGATTGCTGGAGACTTGAAATCCTTGCAGTTTCGCAAAACGAACCCGAGACACTTGAATGCTTTAGACACAATTGTGTCTATATGGACATTGAAACGTAATTTGCCATCCAAGAAAATACCCAAATCTTTTGAGCCATCAACACGATTTAAGTCGTTGCCATTGATGTTATAATTAAAAGAAAAGTTAGTCAAACGTCTTGAAAACCTCATGCAAAAACACTTGGAAACATTCAGATTCATGCCGTTGATGTTGCACCAAGAGTACAAACACTCCAAGTCTTTCTGCAATAAGACCCCATCACCAATGTCATTTGTCTCTCTGTAAAACTTGAGATCATCGGCAAATAAATAAAACTTCGAGTTTTGAAAGCATTCATCAATATCATTTATAAAAACATTAAAAAATAGAGGTCCCAAGTGCGAACCCTGAGGTACTCCTGACATACAGTGGAAAAACTCAGATGAGTAACCATTAGCCACAACCTTAGAGTTTCTGCAAGTGAGATACGATTCACACCAAGCCAGCAAGGAACCAGCTATGCCGTAAGCTGAAAGTTTTTTGACCAAAATTTGATGACTAACGTGGTCAAATGCCTTGCTAAAGTCAGTATAAATCGCATCCACTGAAGAACGACTGTCTAGAATACGCGAGATATCATCAATAAACGAAACGAGATTCGAGGCAGTAGATTTTGCCTTTGTGAAGCCGTGTTGATGAAGCTGTATAAGTGGTTTCATGTGCCACGATAAGAGTGGATATAATAACTGTTCGAATACCTTCGCAAAAACTGGAAGTATAGATATAGGTCGATAATTCTTGACTAGCTCAACATCGCCTTTTTTTAATAAGGGCACAACTAATGCTTCTTTCCAAACAGAAGGAAAGATGCCCGTGCTTAAAGACTTGTTATAGATAAAGCAAAGTGGGTGAGCTAGGGCAGAAGCGCATTTAGCTGCGAAAACTGAGGGTAAACCGTCAGTGCCAGCACCCTTAAAATGATCCAGTCTTTTTAAGACTTTTAGAACCTGGTCATATCTGAACTTTATAGAGGTCAAGAAGTTATTCGTCTTAAGCTCAACACTATAACGCCTGGAACCAGTTAAATCGTCAGGAGTATAAACTGAAGCAAAATTCTTGGAAAAGAGTTTGCAGATATCACTACCGGTATACGCCGTTTCTTGTTCAAGGGACATCTGTGCCGGAAATCTACTGCGACATTTCTTCTTATTCTTGACGAAAGACCAGAAAAGCTTAGGATTAGAGGAGATACTAGATTCGAGGCGAGAGATGTATCTATTGTAACAAGTAGTCATGAGATGCTCAGACCGCTTCTTTGCCAAGTCAAAATCCAACTGGTCAAGGGGATTATTGTTATATCTCCTAAGCTTTTTACGGTACTTATACTTTTCTCGTAGACGATCAATAAGTTCACGCGAAAACCAGACAGGATAATTCTTGTTACGTGGATTAGACTTAGGAACAAATTTAACTATAATCGAGCGGATGTTCTTATAAAAAACAGAAAGCATATCATCGGCAGAATCACAGCCTTTGAACTCATTCTCCCAGCACAGACCTTCAAGCTCTTCATTGATTTTATCATAGTCCCCTTTGTGAAAACAAAATTTTGGTGAACTATCATTAAAAGATAGATTGTCATTCTGATGGAGCGAGAGATTAAACTGTAATGGTGGATGCAGAGGGTCCACCGTAGTTAAAGGGCTGTCCTCTGACACGTTCCCAATTCTGATGTTGCTCAACACAAGATCCAGAACCCCAGAAGAAGAAGATCAAGACCCTGATTGTTACGAACGAAGTTAAATTGCTTAAGGTCGTTCAGTAAAGCAAAGTCCAAAATCATCCTCGAAAACAAACCAGTATTTAAGTTAGCCAACAAGTTTACATCATTCAACACGTCCCAGTCTATTGATCCACAGTTAAAATCCCCCACAAACATGACGTTCACTATGTCGACTTGCTCCATTGCTCGGTTAGAGCTCGATATAAATTCATCCAACATTGGTTTACGAAGAGGAGGAGGTAAGTACACCACGCATATATGAAATCTTTCTATTTTGCCCCTGGAATCCCGAAGCTCAACCTCAATCCAGAGATCCTCGCATAATGACTCAATGTATTGTAAGCGCCTAGAGTGAAGACGGCATGAGACAGCTACGAGTACCCCTCCCTTATCCTTATGACCGTGAAATCCGCTTGTTTCCCTATCCCGTCGATATACAATGTACCGGCTATCGAATAACTCAGAATCGAACACGCTACTGTTCAGACCCGACTCGGTTAAAATTACAATGTCATAATCATTACAAATCATGTTCTTATAAAATGCAATGGTTTTAGTTCGTAGTCCATTAGAATTTTGATAGTAAAATTTTATCATAGTAAAAAAATAATAATAATAATAATATACAGTTAATAATTTCTAAATAACAATTCCAATGCACAAAAAAATATTTACATGAAATATACACACAATAAATGATTTACACAATTTTTTTTTTTTTTAACAATGATGTGGGGAGGGGGGCAGCAATGAGCGCAGTGCCCCCGGCCCTCACGCCTAAGATAAGCTACTTATAACGTCGGCACTTTTGATGTGTACGTAATTTGAGTTCTCAGTTTTTCGCACAAATACTTTGCCGTCGCGGACCCACACGAACTTGTAGTTTAACTGCTTGGCTTTCAGTCGAGCGGCAGCATGTGTGTGTCTGTATTTCTGTGAAGTAAACCTATTCCCATTCCTTTAAAATTTAATTCAGCGCAGCAATGCCGTTGGTAATGATTTTGATCTATCTCTTGATTGTTTGCAGCGGTCTGCAGATAGCTTTTTATTTTTAAATTTAAGAAAATAGGACTCTATTGGGTTTTTTTTTCCCCAACGCGTCTATTCACGATCTTTTAGACTGGACTCACCTAGCATTAAAACATTTCAAAGTGATCCTTGTAATATAAAAGTTTTTTTTTCTTTTTGATTTGACAGGCTTAGATGCATAAATTACAATATACAATGGTTGATACAAAAAAAATACAAAGATACTTTCCAAAAGAATATATTTAGTACATAAAAAACAAACCACAGAAACATGAGGTGTGTAAAATTGATACTAGTTGCCTTACTTATAAAAATGTCAAAAGATAGACAGTGCTTAAACCTGCTTAAACTGTTGCCACCATTAATCTCTTACCACTGGGTAATGACAAACAGGGACAGGTCTAAAACTTAAATTGTGTTTTTAGGTATGGCTGCTAGTGTTTTTTTTATTCAACAAAGTGGACAAACAGGCATACGAACAAACTGATGGGAAGTGGTTCCCGCAGCATATTGACGCCTGCAATACCAGAGGCATCACAAGCGCGTTGCCAACCCTTTAAAACTTTTAAACGCCATTTTTGAAGATCCCAATGCTATCGTCCCTAGGGAAACCCTCAACATGGAGATCATTCCACAGCCTGAGTGGAAGAAAGTTGTGAGAGGAAGTTCTTCTAATCTGGTGTCTGTAAAGTCGGTTTACTGACAATAGTTGAACGTGACAACGTCATACAGCTGTCCACGCGGACGCATCGCTCACTCAAGTAGGAGAGAGACAGATGTCGAACGCTGCCGAACGCGGAGGCCGATTGTGCCTCTTTGTCGGTCGTTCCACGCTCTCGCTTGCACTTCAAGCCTTAAATGGAACGTCTCAGAGCGAGGTAACGCCGCATGAGTCATGTTTTTTCGTGCGTGCAGCCGGCTACATCGAATTATAAGACGTTGTCAAGATTATTTTAAGGAACATCCATCTCAATTTATTCAAATGTTTAGAGCATCCATCATTCTGGACACGTACTCAAATAACAAGCACTACGGGCCATTCGAACAATAACTTGACAGATTAACTGAGGGCCCTCCGAACTTACAAGCTCCTTCGCCGTTAGTACTTAGGGCTGGCGCGTACAGAAAGAGCTAGCTCATAGATATATATTTAGGTACTTATAATTTTTAACTTTAATAATGTTTGGTACTTAGTCTTATAGATAAATTGACACGAGAAAGCGGGATCTCCAAACACAGGTATTTGTATGCTTATAAGAAGATCTCAAACATAATATGTGAACAAACATTTGAATTTGAATAGAATAGATTAGTTTATCGTCATTTTCAAAAGTAACAACTTACCTATTCAACGTAGTTTCTGCACGAAAAGAGACTCTCTGAAGCACACTTGTCCTTTCATCACACTGGTTCGGAATAAACAGTGACTTCGCATATAACCGACTGTTTAAATAGTTATCTATTAAGAAAATTTATTCTTTAGAGATAACTAACTATTTGAAGGGATTAACCAGTCCAGTGGAACAGGCAACAAACTACGATAAAGTTCTTACCATTTCAATAGCTCTTTGCTGGCAAGTGAGCCAGCTGAGCTGACACAATGTAAGGGTAAGCTTTCATCATAAACAAACGCCCTCCAACTTCGGTTGTAACGAGTGAAAGTGTGCAAGTTTCTTTCGAGATTTTGCAAATTTCGAAGGACGTCGACGTTACGACTTCGGAACACCAAAGAAAAACCTTTGTGTCAATATTTTATGACTTTTTGTGCTGTAAAGTATTTTTGTTTTGTAATTTAGGTATGAATTTGGTTACTTTGGTAGATAATTTTGTGCCTAAACGACTTGCACCTGTCTTATTTAACAAGTCGTTTAAATAAGAAAGGTGCAAGTCGTTTAGGCACAAAATTCAATGATATACACTGCCTGTGTTATAATTTAATTTACAATAATACAAAAAATATAAAAAACTTAGGCCCGTATTCAAAAACAGTGCTTGAGTCTGAGTCGAGTATCAAGCATAGATTTTTGACGTTTTTCAAAGGAGAACTATCAATTCTATGCTTGAAACTGCTTGAGGTTTGACTCAAACTCAAGCACTGATTCTGAATACGAGCCTAATACAGCTATATATTTATTATTTTCTAACTTCGGGCCGCTAACACTCCAAATGAGAGGCCAAATAAGTACCTATGCACCAATTTTGACAAAGAGATGTATCAATTGTAATAAAGAGTATGAGTCTTTTAAATCCCTAGTATTTATAATTTCGAAAATAAGTCGTTTAAAATAATAGCATTTCAAAATAATGCACTCAAATGAGAGAATTATAACCACAGAGCAGCCAACACGCTTTTGATTCCGTGATTATAACAATAGAGATGTTATATTTTTAAACTCCCATCCGTCATTATTTCTCTAAAACATGGCAGGAATAGTGTCAATGGTCCTTAGATGAGGACCTTTCAAAACGAAGACATTTTCGAGGGTCCCTGAAGGTTCGCATTCTGCGAACGATTTATTGAACCTTTCGGTAGTACCTATGGAAAAGTTGTCTGAACTTGAGTTTGATGGCTATTATTCAGACGAATTGAGAGAGTACAACGTGAGGATGATAAAGATAAACTACATTATTTTGTAAATTTTCGCTTACATTTTTTTTTATTAATTCGAATGCCCTAACCGATTTGCCGCGTTCGTTTCAACGTGTGCCTTCCTCGTCCCCCTCAAAATATGGTAAAAAAAAAATGCTAGACAGATGATGCTGGCAGGTCCTGAGGAATAAGTCTATCTATGGCCCCGACTTTAGACCATTTTCCCCAACTGATGTTGACCTATGATTTCATGACCTAGCAAATACACCGAGAACATTGGTAGTCTATGTATAATACCAGTCCAATCCTATCCAGGTGCCCAGGTTATGCCAAATTGATTGGTAGGTAGCTTAAAATCAATTAGCACTCCGTCCGCTTGGTATTGACATGTACGAATTTGAATATCATCGTGATTCTCGTTACGTTTACGATGTGGTTTAATTCGAACAGGCATCAAAGGTCTGGTGGAATATTAATCAATCGGTTCAACCCTCCGTGTAGCAATTTGAATTATGCAGAGATAATAGATATTATAGACGCTACAATTAATTAATAGGTTACGGGGTAGGTAATACAAGGTATTGTCTGCGGACGGTGATCTGAACTCTGTTTTCTAGCTGTAATACCTACGTACAGGAAACAGTGCTCATTATTAATTTTTCTAGGCCATTCAAATTCAAATTCAATAAACTTTTATTCAATACGATACAAAAATCACTTTGAAACGTCTTAAAGCTAGGTGAGTCTAGGTGCCACGCGACCAAGCCTAGAAGAACAGGCAACAAACTACGGCTCGGTTCCTACCGTTTTTTATATGATCCTTTTACAAATCAAGGCATTTAATCAAAATAGTCTAACATTGTTCTTTTATAAATGTAGATTGTATTTTATTCACAATCATGATGTTTTATAATAATATTTTTTGTAAATAATGTGCTATAATAATTAAGATAAATATGCAAAAACAATAATAATAAACAATGCGGACAATCCACACAACACTACTAGCCCCAAATTAAGCAAAGCTTAAAAATTAAATATTATTTTTTGTAAATATACACCACTATTTTGTTAGGTACTACCAAAAAAAAATAAGGGTAATGTAGTAGGGGTAGAACATTATGAATGTGCAATCAGAATTTTTAGTTTCGATAAAATGACAAAGTTATTAAATGTTAAAAAATTTCAGATATCCTACATAAAATTATGGACATATTAGTGGTGTATATACACATACATACATAGAATACAATATGACACCCAGACAGAGAACAAACATCTTCGTTCACCACATAAATATTCGCTGGTTAAATGCTAAACTGCCACATTCCAAAATATGATTTTTTTCAGTAGAGCCATTTTAAAGTTTCAAAAGTTGTTTTTTTTTAATAAATGAGCCTTTATTTCTTTTAATACCTAAGTTATTACCTACCAATCGACGCGTAATTTTAATTGGAATCAAAGTGCATTTATAGTTTTTCCGTAACTATAACACAAAGTCTTAAAAAACTAGATAAGTTACTTTAGCATATAAAAATTAAGGCACATGTAAACAAAAAAATATCAATAAAGGACCTCATTTCATTAAAAAGTTATGATTTATTATTAGTTGATTACACTAAATCAACCTTTTTTAAAGTTTTGAATCACAAACTAGTAATGGTATGCAATATAAATGCTACACGAACAACAAAGTTTTAAAAAAATACTAATAGACCCATTTTTTCAAATTAAAACACAAAGAAAAATAATATTCCTATCAAAATAAAATGCAACTACTACCATTAACATAGTTTTAATCACATCTCTTTTCAATTTAAACATATTCCTTTAGGGTCTACCACAGGCTCTGTCTGGCTCTCTCTCTAGCTCTGGTTTTGAGTCTGTGTGAGTGCTTACCAGTGTATTATACTGTATGTGTGTCGTATCGACGTAGGGCTTATTTAGTTAACACTCACACAGACTCAAAACCGGAGCCGGAGGCGGAGCCAGGCAGAGCTTGTGGTAGGCCTACTGTTCTTGACGTATGATGTTTTCTATCAACTGTGGTTTATTTATTGTTCCTTTACCTTTCAAATAACGTCTTTTTGTTCGCCAC
The DNA here is from genome assembly GCA_947578465.1 of Thera obeliscata. NCBI lineage: Eukaryota > Metazoa > Arthropoda > Insecta > Lepidoptera > Geometridae > Thera > Thera obeliscata. The sequence goes on from OX387916.1 coordinate 2,001,467, forward strand.
TTAGCGCATTTTGTAAACTCTTATAGGTCTCCAGCGATACAGGCTTCGTATTAGTCAATTGTCTATCTTGGTTTTCGTAAAACTGAATTCTCGAATAAATAATTTGATATTTTTTGAACTGCTGGAGCCAAAGCTTCATAAACATCATAATTCCTTGGTTGAGCATGATTTGAAACCATGCTTAGTATTATTTGTGCTGTGCTTTTCATTCTATGAAAATACAAATAAAGTAAATAAAACAAAGTTGTACAAGCAATTGGTTTTCTCAAAAAATATAGACGTTGTAAATAAATACTTTCTTCATTTGATTTAATTAAATTTAAGTAACTTTTTAAAAACTAAAAACCCCGATAGGGATAATTTTCGAATTTGAGAGAGAATTTGTACAACTTTGTCTTATTTTATAAACCCAGTGACGCTCGCGTCATCAAAATGAATTGAATTTCGTGTAGGTTTTATATGCAAAATAGACGCATTTTATATCATGTATCATGTAACAGTTTAAACAGTACCTAAAACCCTTTAAAAATATTTATAACAAGCACGTCATTTCAAAAATTACATTAACGTGCTAAACAATAATGCCTGCCTTCACACAAAATTTGAAACAAGTAAGATCAAGAAAAATTAATCTTAAAAACTAAACTTTGGCTTCAAGAAATATGATTGAGTTCACCTTAAACTTATGTGCAAAGCAAACACATCTCAAAAATTAAACTTAGGCTCCAAGAAATATGATAAAGTTCACGTAAAAGTTATGTGCAAAGCAAACACATCTCAAAAATGTCACTTAAGCTCCAAGCAATATAATTAGGTTCACGTAAAAGTTATGTACAAAACAATCGCATTTCAAAAATGACATTGTGGAATATAAAAACGATGTAATTACAATAAGATTTCTCGTGCTAAGGTACCACATTTTAGAATGTGTTACCTTAGCACATAAAAATAATTATTATGTCTTGACGTTGATTTATATTCAAAAGGACCACATTTCGAAATAAGACACTTTTGAATATAAATCTTAGTTAACATAGCTTATTTTTTTGAGATACGGCACTCTAGCTTATAACTTGCATGCGATTCTGCCAACCACTCAACCACAACTCACAAAGTGGCTGCTTAGCTCTGAAATTTGGCGCCAAAGTGTATAAATGCTAAACAGTCATATCTGCTTTTTTGGTTGTTTTTAATGCGAAAATGAAAGGTGTCTTTTACTCATACTATGAAATGGCTATTTTAAGCGCCATTTTTGTAATAAAAACGATTTCCTAAAATTTTGAGATGTGGCACCTTGGCATTTAACCAGCGATTTGTTCTCGGTGGGGACCGAACCATTAGCCACATACGGCGCAGAAGGCAGAGCTACTGGCAAATGAGCTGAGAGGCCAGTCAAGTAATACAAGACTAGTTTTTTGTAAATAATAAGTCTTTATTATTTACAAAAAACTAGTTACAACTAGTTGCAAAACTAGTACATTGAATTAAAACCTTTGACCTTATAAGGTTTGAAGACAGGGTTGCTACCCCTAGACCACCAGAGCTCTTTTTCCTAAATAAAGGGATCGAAATAGACCATTGCATTCCGTCTAACAAAGGAATCGCTGCTAAACCATTTTAGCAAAGCTTCTAAATTCGAGTACAGGCACGGTCAGTGACAAAGTGAATTAACACAGATTTACCTAAGTATACTTGTTTTAGTTAGAGGAAACCCGCAAATTAATCAGCTCAGCACGTATTGACCATCTTCTTTAGTAGGTAGATAAGGCCAACATAGGCTAAGATAGGCTCGTTGAAAAAATATCGATACATCGATATAATTTTTTCAATATATCGATATTTTTGAGCGATATTTAATAGTTCGATATATCGATGTATCGATATAAAATTCTAAGTACCGAAAAAGTATAAAAACCGATATTTTTTTCAGACCAATAAACATTTATAAGTTTTAAGATTAAAAAATCCCAAAAAGAAAATACTTTTTTTATACTAACATCTTTTAACAAATTATATTTTATGTATTTTTTGTTTTTGGTCGACTTGATTTACTGTTTTATAGTTTGGTTTTTAAGTTGGCAACTCTGTTAGTCAATTTCAATTTCAACAGCACGAATATTCTCTGTCAAGTCAAATCATACCGATATATCGGTATATCGATATTTTTTCATAAAAATATCAATATCGATATCGATATTTTCAAAAAACATCGATACGATATATCGATACTTTATTGCATTTCCGACATCCCTAGGCTAAGAGAACGGCTTATCTGCAAGCATTTAAAACGAATACGAATCGTGAAAAATTTTAACGATTACAAAACTTATACGACATTATTACGTGACGTATGACGGACATAATGCCGCTGGATTCATCTGAAATTCTGATCCAAACCAAAAAGCAATTCGGACTAACCCATTACAGAAGAATCCAATAAAAACCAATACAATCGAGCTTCCTTGTCCAGGGATTACAGCCTATTCCGTTTCATTTCTCGTAACATCGATGTCGCTACCTGTACCCTTCAACACAATTCTATCGATACTTCAATCCAATCCAGCTCCGCCCAAAGCCGGGCTCGGCAGTTAATTAGACAATAGTGGTGGATTGGTGGAATGCGAGGCATCCATGCCGTTCGGACTGGTGGCCGCATGCCGGTTGACGACTGGTGGGCTGACTGGGAAGATTAGGAGAAGGCATCTGCATGAGAAACAACACGTGAGAGTTGCAAGAAAAGAAAACAGTGATAGGTAATAGCAGAGATCTGTAAGCTGAGATGTGCCCTAGGCAGGGCACATCTCGGCGTTCTGCGGTGGTGATCAGTGAAACGCTGTCAAATGTGACAGCGTTTCACTGCGCGCATCTAACATTCACAGCGAATGTTAGCTTGCGCAACACTTTAGAAAAGATGACACCGCAAGGCGTGCAATTTTAAATTACTCATCTACTCGTAGGTATTTAAACGCCACCCACCTGATAGACCGATGTCATTGTTAAGATCGCAGGAAGCCGGTGGATGGAAAGGACTCAGAATCATTCTTCTTGGGAAATGTGTAGGTACTATGGCTATTCTATTTTATAAAATTATGGCTATATTCTATTTTATTAAAAACGATTGATTTGATTTGATATTATTATATATGCCAAACGAATAAATAAATAAGCTGATGATGCACAGCAAAGGCTGAATATTGAATAATTATGACATTAAATAAACTGGTCTAAATACCTCATCCATCTTTACAAGCTCAATGTCCACATGAATGATGCAATGCGCGCGATAACCAACCGTCATTGACAACTCCACAAGATCACGATTTGTTCATGAAGATGCACTGCCATTCGGCATGCAGTGCTGACTAGAACAGACGGTATTTCAAAGCATTCAAACAGGACAGTTTGATGATATCGCTATTCAACAGTACCTGAAGGTAGGTACGTAGTAAGGCATGCCAAAAAATATGTGAATCGGGATTTCTCATCGATTATCTAGCCTCTGGCGCCTGCCCTCTGGTGATTAGCCTCTCAGCTGAGTTGGTAGTAGCTTTGCCTTCTGCGCCGTAGGTCGTGGGTTTGATCCCCACCGAGAACAAATATTATTCTCTGTCTATGGGTAGTATTTATTTACAAAATAAAAATGTATTATGTATATCTGCTTTTAGGTTCCTATAGTACAAGTTCTGCTTAATTTGGGGCTAGATAGTGTTGTGTAGATTGTCCACAATATTTATTTATTTATTGTACAAATAAGAAATCGTATATTATACGAACTGCTCCAGAACCGACATTTCATAATTAATTTTGAAAACATAGTCATAATCATCTAATGTCCGACTTTATCCAGTAATAAAATTATACTTCTCTTAGTTTGTGCCACCTATCCTTGAGCCTGTATGCTAGTCTTACCCAGGATTGTAGTAGAAAAATTATAAGCTTTCTAAACTCTGCAGGACAAATACGGCTGTCTACATCGTATTGAGGATGCCATCTCGACACGGATATCACTTGAGGTGGGTATCTGGATTTCCAAACCATTTTTGTCAAAAAAGTACCCACTACGTACGTAGTGACAGTCCGTAGCACTCTCGTAGCGAGTTCGTAGGTCGTAGCGATTACGTAGAGGTTAACCCCCTCATCCATAATGCCGGACACTTTTAAGCGGCTCCCTAAAAGTCTCTTGCCACTGTTACTTTCAATTTACAAATAAAGATGGCAAAAGACTTATCGGTCTGCTAAGCTAAATAAACTGTTATTAGGACCATTATGAATACGAGAATAAAACTGTACACCAGTAAGTCGTATATAGCACCTGTTTTAAATCTTTGTTTGTAAAACCTACAAATCAGCTACAAAGGAATGCTACAAGGTGTTACGAAGTTAGATACACGTAATATAATTATTTCATTACATTTGAAACGAAGAAGCTGCATTAATCGTTCGTCGATGGTAGAACTCATTATTTTAAAAGTTTTAAAACGAAGTATCATCGCTTTGATCATTACTTTCATGAACAATGGGACATTTACCATGAAACAACAAGAAACAATCAAACTCACAAAATCATGGTAAATATTCCCGTTATTAATGAAAATAGTGACTCGTAGTTTTGTTTGTTCTTTAGTTAATTACCTAGAACTTTTGCTAACAACAAGCATTGGGGGATTAGTGGTAGCAACGCTTTACGCTCTTCGCTTTTGGTGTGACTTTGACTTTGACTTTGAGTTCGAATGTGGGTCGTTTTTGTATGAAAAAATATATGAAAAGAGGATGGTATATTTTTTTCTGGAATGATGGCTCTAAATCAATCAGTCATCGTAGCTACCCTAATTTGGGTGAAAGAGTTAAAAATAATACACATGAAAAACTTATAACTTTTGCATGGCCTAAAAACATTGTCAATGGTGTCTTGCTGCCTTAGAGGTTTGCCATGAATTTATGGGAGGCGATAGTTAAGCCTTGCGCACATCTAAGCATTCTGCGGTGGCGATGGCGATTAGTGAAACGTTGACAAATATCGCTGTTATATTTGACAGTGTTTCACTGACCGCTTAGATGTGTGCACTGTGCAAGGCTTTAGGCAGATAAGTTCATTTTGTGTGGAAAATGTATCCATCGATTTACCTACGCTGAAAAGGTGATACAGGAAGGGCGCTAGCGGTAGATGATTTCCCCCTTTTTATTGAGCTTTTACGTTCACCTATCTGCGTTTTATGACTCCTAATAGATTTCAAAAGGGCTCAATCACAATACGTATGTATAGGACGCTAGGTCTTACGTATTGTGATTAAGAAGCCAGGATGGGACCAGACCTTATTTACTTGCTATAGGTAGGTACTGAGAGAAGTAGGTAGATGGTTAACTTAACCATCTACATAACCAGGTTAAGTGTTTTACCGCTTTAGGAAGTAGCTGTTTTTTTTCTGAAAAAAGGCTTTTAGGTGACCATTTGCCCATTTGCCCTGTTGAACGACGAGAGGGTTTAGTTTTGTTTTAGCGCCATCTATGATTTAAATATCAAACTCAAATATATAATACGAAAGCCTAGTAAAGCGACATCTAGTGATTTATAAAAAGTCGAATATAATATGCTACATTTGCTACAAAAAGTTTGGAACGCACTAGTACGTTCATTCTTGAATGAATGGTAAGAAAACGAGAACAACCAAACAAACCAAACGAAAACAAACTTCAATCAGTAAACGAAAACAGACAAAACACGAAACCAACCAACCGACTGACTGGACTGTTTTAGTAAAAAATTGTGGGCGTCGGCTATCATTTTGCAATATTGATAATTTACTGATTACAGCGAGATAAGCCCTACTGTATGGCCTTAGTAATGAACTAGATTAGAAGTAGGGCTTTTTCAAATAATTTGGACTAGTTTTGTGTCACTGGAGAAGTGTGAAGTAAACTTTGTGTGATTCATTGTTTGGTTTCAAGTTTTGTTTAATTACTCAATTTACTCCTAGCGTATCCTCGTTTCAGGCGAAAGACGCCGATAAAACGAATAAGCTGACTAATAGCTACGTCTTTTCATTCATAAAATTCAAACAACAAGACAGAAAAAGTTGAAGCTCGCGACTATGGTGACTCATGCAAAACTCTCTTGCAAACTCCTGTTCTAGTGTTCATACCATGAAAATGCTTACAAATTCATTGTTAGCATTTTTACTATGTGCCAGTGCAAATAGCCAGTCTAACAAAGATCTCTACAACGGCCAAATCAACAATGAGTTCTACGGAGGTAAACAGAATGATGCTAGACAAACTAGGCTCCCTAGCCCAGGAGACAGTGACTACAGGACTTACGTTTACAACAACAGAAGATATGGAGTGGACCCAACCAGATCTAACCCGTACAATCCGAATATAAACCAACCAGGAGGATTCCCATACAATCCGCTGTACACAAATCCTTTGGACGATCAGTACAAATTTGTCAATGTAAGTTTATAAGAATACAAATACACATTTTTTAATTAGGCACTATCATAAGCTCTGCTTTGTAAGCAGGCATTGTACTAATTCTAATTGACTTATTTAATACTTTATTGCACCAAAAATATTACAATAGGAGAGCTTAATGCTAGACAGCATTTTCTGCCGGCCAACCTTGACAGGTGAAAACCAAAGAGGTTGGCGTGCATAAAATGTAGTAGAAATCAGTTTTGATAAACAAGGTAACACTACTCGCAACATAAAAAAAAAATCTTTTTATTCCAGAATCGTGACCCTAACAACCCTGATGCACTGTTTCCTGGTATCCTCGGCGGATGGAGAGAAGATCTCCAGGGTCGGGAGAGACGGGACTCCAAACAGTTGAAGAGGGATATCTTTGTTACTACTAATTATGGACAGGTTCAGGGATTTAAGGTACGTCTTGATCCCCAGATAATGGATTCCTGTGGTACTTACCTATTGTTAATTGAAATAGCTTATTTTTGCACTTATGTGTAACTTTATAGTTGAACTTATTGCTATAAAAAGCATGAAAAAACTAATCACTGTTATGGCAGATTTTTCAATTTCTTGAGTCTTTGTTTCTATTTTCCATTGAATAAAAATAAGTCTGTCCTTATTTTTGAGAAGGCTAAAGGAAAAATATATTTTTGTATGTTAATACAAATATAATATTGTGAAATATATTCAAAAATATTGTGTTCTTGTATCTTGTTGTACAATATTGTGTTATTTTAGGTTTATCTATACGACAATCCCGATCCACAATCAGGGTACCGACCGTGGCTGACTCCAGTTGAGAGGATCCAAGGAGAAGCATCGGTGTTCCTTGGCATTCCTTATGCTAGGCCTCCAGTAATAGAAGGCAGGTTTAAGGTGATAGACGCTATACTATTACATTATTTTATTTGGACTATGGGGCAAAATGCAGTAGCTAAGATGCTTGTATATTTGTGACTCATCACTTGAGTTTAATTGAGTTTTTAGTGGCTAATTCTGGAAATTATTTGATCCGCACTTAGTGTGCGGACTGGTTTCCGCAAGTAGAACACTGGCGGGCCCTTTTTTCGTGACACGTTTCGTATTTTTTAAGCATGCCGGTTTCCCCACGATGTTTTCCTTCACCGTTTGAGAGTACTGTCATAGTGCACTATCATTTTCAGACAGATCAACTCATTGGTACACAACTGGATTTGAACCCACGAACTTAGAATCGGAACTACTGGAAAGTAGCAGGCCCGCTGCTACTTTCCAGTAGTTCCAGAGTCCAGTGCTCTTTGTAGTGGCAATAAGCAAGCCTATATTTTTTAGAACCACTGGGGAATAAAATTTCTCCAATGAACCACGAATAAATATTATAAATAATAAAAGTACGTAATCACGAATTCTCTGCATGAACGTAATCCCTCAAGACACTCATTGTGTTCACAACTTGACTTAGTTATTAGGAGGCTATGCTATGACTTTCATGCTCGAATCATGTGCGTGTTTTGATTTTCCTTGTCTAAGGCGCGTATTCAGAAACTGCTTGATTCTGAGTCGAGCCTCAAGCAATCTCAAGCATAGATTTTTTGACAGTTCTCCAAGAGTAGTAGAGCTTTTTGTGACGAGCTCGTCCGGGGAAGTACTACCACGATGCTTGTTGCCGTGAAGCAGCATTGCTGTGTTTCGGTCTGAAGGGTGTGTGTCGGTGAAATTGCTGGCACGTGAGGCTGAACATTTGTGTGCCTCAAGTTGATGGACGCAGGGAAGTGCATCGTAGGGCACGTTCCTGACGTGCGTGACCTACGAGGCAATGCTTTGTTATACAAGGTGTATCTAAATATGTGTACTATGCGAAGGTGGGGGGTTTCAGACCACAATGGTGATCAGTTGTGGGGGGGAGAAAATTAAAAATTCCAATTTTTTAGTTTCCCATACAAAAATATTTAATTTCATAATGCCTAAATAAATTGACAACCCTATCCTTGTAACCCCTTGACCCCTTGACCTACTACCTCTGTAGGTCTACTACTACTACCTACTACCTCTGTAGCTGAGTTTAGGGTTGTCACTTTGTATAAAGTCAGCTGTTCATGTTGAAACTTCGTTGCAGTTTTTTTCAGAGATACCAATCGAAGTTCGAAAAGTCGTTGAACAAAAGTTGTTCCCCGGGGGGTGGAAATTCACCCCCCTTCGGGATAGTACACATATTTTGATACACGTTGTATTGAAAACGTAAAAAAATCGGTTCCTGTTGCGGTGTTTCTGAATACGAGCCTTCTAATCTAAGGCTTAGATGATAGATAGATAGATAAGTAGTTTAGTTATCTAAACATAAATACAACTGTAGAATGGTGGCCAAGGGATGCTCAAAGACCTTGAGGTAGACCACCCGCCCATTGGTCGAACGACATTTTTGCAAGTGCTGGGAATGAGTGGATGAGACTCGCGAGGGACCGGAAAGAATGGCGCAATAAAGAGGAGGCCTATACTCACCAGTGGTTGCAAACGGGCTGATGATAATGATGAAACATAAACATACACATAATTAAAAGTAAATTTACAAATAAAAACAAATCGATGGATCGTGGTGTGTGTGTTGCAGCCAGACAAAAAGGTAGCTCAGCTATATAAGCACTGATTTTCAGCTTCAGCTATTAGCCCTTAGACGAAAGACAAGTTGAGATGCCAAACGACGAAACTTAGTGTATGTGCAAGGAAACCTTAGAACAGATATGCTTCCAGCCCCCGCGACAGCACCCCGGCTGGCAGCTGATGCAGGCGGTCGACTGGGGCCCGGCGTGCCCGCAGCCCGTGCGGTACACCGGCGCCACCAAGGGCATCCGAGACATGGACGAGGATTGTCTCTATCTCAACATATTCTCGCCTAACGTGAGTATTCATCTTATCTTATCTTATACCTTTAAACGAGAAAATCTTGTATATATAAATTTAAGATCTCGGAAACTGCGCCAACGATTTTCACTAAATTTAGTATACAGAGGTTTTCGGGGGCGATAAATCGATCTAGCAAGGATTCATTTTAAGAAAATTACGAGAAGTTGGTGTTTTGCAATAATCAAACATAAACTCAATATACGACTGTTCCTGCCATCTATTGACGATTGTGAGCAACTAACTGCAAGCTATTCCAGCAGATGGCGTTGTTAATTAAAAATAAGCCAATAAAGATACGACTCTTCCTGACATCTATTGGCGAATAATAATACAATTTTTTTTACCCCGAGCGAAGCTCGGTCATACCAGCTCGTGTATGTAAATTTAACAGTGTCAGATCTTAAAACTAGTTTTTGAATCAATACATAATTTACCCTGTAAGGGTGTTGCAATACTGTAGAAGCGGGCCGATATGATTATAATCACGCAGATTGTAAGCAGGTTTAGTATAAAATGATAAAAGGGTTATTTATAATTAACGTTATTCTTTTCGTTCGTCGTTAAAGAACTCATCTAGTGTGAAGTAAGTTTTTTGTAGAAGTATCTCTTTAACTGCTGGTCCGAATTGAAAAAATATTTTTGTGTTGGATAGTTAATTTATCGAGGAAGGCTATAGGCTATATAATATCACACTACGACTAATAGGAACAGCATCAATGTAAAATGTTGCAAAAATCTATCCTTTTCTAACAAGTAGGGAGTCTTCTATTTCTATCATGTGAGGACTTTTCTAAAATTCACAATTTTGAGTGCTCTAAATTTTCTTAAATGTTATTTAGCATTCTAGAACCAGATAGCTGATACTATACCATATGTACATTTTTTTGTAAATACATACTCAGAATTGAATATAACACCCAGATAGAAAACAAACATCTGTGTTCTCCACACAAATATTTGTTCTCGGTGGGGATCGAACCCACGACCTACAGCGCAGAAGGCAGAGCTACTACCAACTGAGCAAAAAGGCCAGTCAATTAGATAAAGCCGGTTCATTCCATACATGACAAGCTTCAAAGCCATGCACCACTGTTACTAGAACACATTGTACCTCTGCAAGTTTTATCATGCGCACTGGTGCGGGCAGGTTTTTCCGCAAGTAGGCCGCTGGTGGGCCCTTTTTGCGTGACCCTTGACACGTGTTGCTCGAACTTTTTTAGGTTCTACAACACGCCGGTTTCCTCACGATGTTTTCCTTCACCGTTTTTGAGAGTACTGGCATAGTGCACATACATTTTTCGACAGAAAAACTCTTGGTACACGAGTGGATTTGAACCCACGACCTTCGGATCGGAAGGCGGGGCCACTACCACTAGACCACCAGTGCTCCCACATTGTACCTCGTATGGTAATACAATAGCCAGTTAAACCATGACGCACGCTCAGCATTCAAAAAGTCGGCAGCTGTTCGCAATCATAGTAATTAAAGCTTCAATGGGCGGCAAAGTCATTGATTGGAGGCCTGATTGGAGTACAGCTGCCGACATGGATAAGTGAATGACACTGTTCATACGGTTGACCTGTCATTAACTGTGTTGTTCGGTATAATTGTTTAAATAAATAAATAATGTGGCCAATTCACACGCACTTTTGAGCCCCAAACTAAGCAGTGCACTGCAGATGCACTGCTCTGCGCCCATCAAATTGAGGCATACAAATGTTCGACCTCATGCCAGTTATTTCACCGGCACCCTCACCCTTCAAACCGAAACACAGCAATGATTCACAATAGAAATAGGCATGGTAGTAGTACTTCCCTTCACAAAGAGCTCTACTACTGCCAATTGTCAAGTTGCAGGAACAAGTTAAAGTGTAGAAACTAGGGCTGTCAACTGATGAAATTGTGTCTCTCAATGCTTCTTCTTCCTGCCCTTATCCCACTTTATGTGGAGTCGGCACAACATGTTCTTCTCTTCCATTTTCCTCTATCAGCCGTCATCTCTGTATACTTCTTTCTTATCCATGTCATCTTTCACACTGTCCGTCCATCTCTTCTTTGGCCTACCTCTACCCAAATATCATCTACATTCATACTCATCACTCTCCATGTCACATGACTTCTCGCAACAACATGGTCTTTCACAGCTTATAAAGCATTTTTTTAATAATTTTTATTCCACAAACACAATGGTTAACTGGAAGAAAATGCTAATTTAACGTTACAATTTGGGAACTTTTAAGACAAGAGTGAACAGGTGGATTATGGCTAAGTATGTCATCTTAGGCTGCATCCTCACTTTCCGTCAGGTGTGATGGCAGCCAAATGCTTAGCTATCTATAAAAAGAAATGTTAATGTTAAAGAAATTTTATTAAGTTTGCCTGAGTGCAATTTTTTTGTGCAATAATAGTATATTTCATTACAAGTGCGGGAAGGCTGTCATTGCAAAGAGTTCCGACAAATGTCTACCCGAGCCGAAAGCGAGGGTTGACAGTCGGAACAAGTTGCAATGACGGTTCCGCACGTTTACTGAACGACTATTTTTAATACAGTTGCGAAAAAATTAAGCAATTTAATAAAATAATAAAAATACCATTTGCTTTTTTCTCTTCTCTCCACGCAATAAGTTCGTCGTATGTATGCATGTAGCGACTTTTTGACTTTTCCGGTAAAATGTTCTCCGAAGCATTTTGTGCAATTATACTGAGTTCCGGTGGTGTTAATTCAAAAAAACTAGGGTCGAAATTACTCATTTTGTGCAACAAACAAATAAACTCGCAAAGAAAATTTCTGAAAAATGGCGCCAACCGTAAAATATAAGCAGAGATTTTTTTTTCTTCACCCATTCTGGAAGGCAGCCAAGTCTTCAGTAGATTTTTTTTATTGATATGAATTGAAAATGAAATTTAATGAGATGAAATGAAATGAAACCTAACATAACCCATTCAATCAAATCATTAAATCTGTTAATGAAACAAATTAGTAGCTTCTTTTTAGAAATAATACGTATTTGCATGAATCATAAAAACTTCGATGAATTTTTTTAGTAAAAACTTCATGGTTGGTTTTTCTTTTTAGACATTATTTTGACAGTTGGGAAAGAAAAAGCACTAGTGCGGGAATGGTAAAAAAAAAGCACGCGTGTGTAATAGCCCACATCCCGAACGCTATACCTCCCTGCAATACGCCACTTTTTGAGCAACTGTATTAAAATAGTATATTATGCAACTAGTGAATAAAAGACGGATTTAAATCGAGGACCAAAGATGAATCACGAGCAAGTGCAGGAATCTAACGACTGAATCACGACCGTAGGGAGTGATTCATGATGATTGAATCACGAGCGTAGCGAGTGATTCAAGTGTTAGAATCCTAAACGACGCGAGTGATTCATGGCCCTCGATATTAATCCGTTTTATTCAAGAGTTGCATACTATACTTTATACCATGACTTCGAGAAAAAGAAAGATTTAAGCGAAACAGGATTAAAAGCTATGAACTTTGTTTATACTATTCTTATATGACATAAAACAAATGATTTTAGATTTTGATTTGATTTGTAAATAAAGAAGGATAAATTAATGCAAGTTTTCTACTATACCTACTTCTCTTTCATGAACTCTACAACTCAATTGAACAACAAACAACTCAGCACATCTTTTTCATTCCTAGAATGCATTTTCAATCGATTTACTATTATCGAACTTTTTGCTGCATAACTTACTAAGAACAGTATTCAAAATAGCGCCAATTTACTTATGTATGACAATGACAACAAAGAACACAAAACAGTTTTTAATCCAATGCTAAACTCCTTGTCAAAAATTTCGACCAATCAAATCGAGAGTATTTATGACGCAAGGAGGTTGTAAGGTATTGAGATGGACGTTGACCTTATTCGTGTGTTCCAAATTCAAACACCAAAACAGTGATTAAAAGAGCTTTTTATTCACTGTTTCCAGTGAATAAAATAAGCTTTTTAGAGGGGGTATGGTATAAAGTATTTTCTAATCTAATTATTATTTGCAGACGCAAGCTGGTGCCACAGCGCAACGGTTCCCAGTAATGGTGTACATCCACGGCGGTCAGTTCATGTCGGGTGCTTCCAATCTGTTCCCGGCGCAGATGCTGGCTGCCTTCTATAACGTGGTGGTCGTCTCCTTCAACTATCGACTTGGAGCTTTGGGTTGGTACATATCGTCAATAGTCTATGAAAAACCTCCCCAATAACTGATTTTAAAGTGATCCTTGTGTTTTTTTTTACAATTTATAGGCTGATGTTAAGTGATGATGCGGACGACGGTGTAGATTCCGCGTGTCCACGCGCAATCATCGCTCACTCAAGTAGGAGAGAGACAGATGTCGAACGCTGCCGAACGCGGAGGCCGATTGTGCCTCTTGGTCGCTCGTTCCGCGCTCTCGCTTACACTTCAAGCCTTAAATGGAACGCCTCGTCAACGTCAAGTTTCATCGTGCGTGCAGCCGGCTCCATCGAATTATTAGACGTTGTCACGTCAAAAACAATAAATTATCTCATAAATTACCATGTCACAAGCGCGTAACCGACCTTTTAAAACTTTCCGTGGTTGCAGGTTTCCTATCGACAGCGGACGAGAACTCTCCCGGTAACTACGGCATGCTCGACCAGATAATGGCACTGCGCTGGGTGCATGAGAACATAGCGCCCTTCAACGGCGATCCTTCCTCCATCACTCTGTTCGGCGCGGGCGCGGGCGCCGCGTCGGCGGGACTGCTGGCGGTGGCGCCGCAGACTAGGGAGATCGTCACTAGGGTCATAGCACAGGTAGACATACTGTTTTTTTTTACAATATATACAATACTATCTAGCCCCAAACTAAGCAGAGCTTGTACAGTCGCGGTAGGAAAATGTTCGTCACCTTAGAGTCGGTTTTCGCTTGCACCAGTGCCTTGATCATGAACACATTTTGACATAATTTGTGACGTTAACTTATCGGTGTATTCTGTCTATTCAGTTTCAAAAGGTAGTATGTGACGTTGAACAAATCAAGTTGAAAATCGACGAACATTTTCATTCCGCCACTATACTATGGGAATCAGGTAGCTGATATAATACTTGTACACATTTTTTTTTGTAGATTCATGCTTAGGATACAATATAACACCCAGACAGAGGGACAAACATCTGTGTTCACCACACAAATATTTGATCTCGGGGGGATCGAACCCACGACCTACGCAAAGGCAGAGCTAATACCAACTGAGCTGAGAGGCCATACATTATTACAGCTTATAGGATAGCTATGTTTTTTATGATGTGATCCTTTAATATTTTTTTAAATGTAAATATACTTTTAAATTTAGAGATGATCATTAGATCTTTTGTATTCCCAATTTGAGTACTACAACAATGTATTTTCTATTGCATCAGGCGAGTGTGAATAGAACTGCTGGAAGGGGAAGACCTAGGCGCATGTATCTCGATCAGATCGCAGACGTTTTAGAGAAAGGCCAGGTCAGGAGTACCCTAAACCGACGAGCATGTATGAAGAATGTTATGAGAGTGAATGAAGCGAAAGAGGTGTGTCAGGATCGTAGCAAGTAGAAATCCGTGATCTCTACCCCCAACGGGAATAAGGCGTGATTTTATGTATGTTTGTATGCATTTTCCATGTTTCAACAGAGTGGTTCAGCCTTAGCCGACTGGGCGCTGATAGAAGATAAATACCGCGTGCAGAACACATCGCTAGTGTTCGGAAGACTGCTGGGCTGTCCCATCGACTCGTCCTGGAAACTCGTCAACTGCCTCCGCCAAGGGAGGAGCTTCTATGAACTGGGGAATGCTGAGTTTCAGGTACTGCAGTCTAGAATCTAGTAGTCTAGATAGTTTAGACTAGACAGAGTAAACTAAGAGTCTATAAAGTTTATCTAGCTAGATAAAATAGGATGTGACTTCGTACCAAATTGTTATTATAGATACTTCAATATACTTCATGTATTTTAGACTTCTTTAATAGCCCAGCAACTCAAATTCAAATATGTATTTATTTAATGGTTTCACAAGAATCACTTTCGGCTATTAATAGGATCGTCTTAAAGCTAGGTGAGTCTAGGTGCAAATTTTACGCGACCAAGCCAAAGAACAGGCAACAAACTATGACTTGGTTCCTACCGTTTTTTTGTTTAATCCTTTTACAAAACAAAAATAATATTATAAAAACTACCTAAACTTGAAAATAAATATTTACAGACATTCTACACTAACTGACCCAAAACTAAGCAAAGCTTGCTTAGAACAATATTCTCGGTTAGTTTCGTTACCCATGGCCTACGTCGCAGAAGGCAGGGCTTACCAACTTTGCTACCAATACTGAGCTGTGACGCTTGTTAAAAATATAACTTTTTTCTATACGTGTCACAAAATAACCCGTAAAAAATATCAAACCCAAAAACTTTGTCAACCCTAGTAAGCTGTCATGTCAGGGAACCAAATTATTTAACGGAAAGGCCTACGCTAATTCTTTTTAAAATAAATAACAATAAATGAATGAAAAATTGAAAAACTAAAGTAGATATTGGTATCAATTCTGTTGTTTAGAAATCCTAAAATTTAGCTAATTTCGAGCTAAAATTTCGTAAAATTGTTATTCCTATTCTGTTGGCAGCATCGTAAACTAAATTTAGGATAGTTACTCAATTTAGTCAAAAAACACGTAAATCCGTCATTTTGCTATTCGGTTGTACAATATTTTAGGTAATTTGCGCTTAATTTTAGAAACGTCTATCTAAATTTAGGCGACACGTTACTAGGTGCTGACTAAAGTTTTGTTGTATGGTTGTTGTGAATTTGTGGACGAAACGCAATCAAACTCAAAAAATCATGGAAGCTGGTTGTAGTGGCTGCAAATATAGAAGCCCCGCCATAGTTTGTACCTAAGTAACTATAACGCTGTAACGGTGGAAAACTGGGTGCAGACAGGCAGACCGACTATTTCGGCTGCGTTGGCCCTGACTAGCTCAGTTGGGGTTCGATGTTCCTACCGCACAAAAGATTTTTATTCTAAAATAAAATAAATGTTAGAAATCAGTTACAGCGTTTTATTTAAAGAACACATACCTCTTACATGACATGTACATTAGCTTAGGAATGAAAAATTGAAACTGCACAGCTATGCTATCTTATATACTATATAATCCTAAAGTGATCCTTCATTTACATGACCTTAAAGTGAGCTCAAATAGCTACTTAACTACAAATTTATATGCTCAGCTATTAACCAGAATAGAGGTTATCCACATGCCAGACTATCTTTCTTACAAATGAACCTACTACTAATCAACAAGTTACAAATACATTGAACGCTACGTTCTCTGACATGGGATTGAACAAAGAAATTTAAAGGGACACCTTATACATATGAGAGGTTTAATGACCTCACGGGACAACAATATATTCCTTTACATAAAATGTAAGCAATGGCTATCATGGATACATGAGAGGTTCAATGACCTCGTGGAATACATAAAAATCAATAATGCTTATATTATTTACACGGGATGTTTAGTGACCATATGTTCAAACTTTATCCAAACCATAGCTCTCAAGCGAGCACAAATTTATTCAGGGAGAGGTTACTGCTTAGTGTGTCGGAGATGTGGATATTTGAATTTACCAATCCCAAGGCCCCGGATGACCCAATTAAATGAAACCCACAGAAAACTAACTTGTGAGTCACCCCTGGCGTCCGCCTCTAAAATAACCCAAGCGACCGTATTCTGACCGACAGGATGGTAAGATAGTAAAACGCACGACAAAGACGATGGCAATTCCCACGTCAACGAAACCCTACCTATTGACAACAAAAATAGCACTCTCTACGGCAGCAAACAATCTCTTGGCAACAAACAATCCTTTGGCAACAAACAATTACTGACAATTATTGACAACAAAAATAGCACTCTCTACGGCAGCAAACAATCTCTTGGCAACAAACAACAGACCAGGACTCCACGGAGAACTGTCCTGACGCGCCTACTCCTTCCGCATAAAAATAAATTGGCACTGGCCCACCTCAGAATCGCCGACGGGCGCTTATCGTTCACGTGCGACGTCACCCACGTGCCCTGCCGCCACGTGCCCTGCCGTGCAGTCGCCGACTGCCCCCGCCACGTGTCTCGCGCCCCCGCACAGGCGAAAGAAAAGGGAGGCGCCACGCAGACGGTGTCAGCAAACAGAAATGGGCGCTCGCCCAGCTTGCAGTCGGCTCGTATCGGCAGCGAGAATGCTGGCTTCGTGTGCTGGGGCTCGTCTCTGGGCACGCGGTGATGGTATTCGTTGGCGCAGCTTCGTCGGCGATTCTTCTAGGCTCGGCGTCTTTTCCGTGGAATCCCCCCGGCGGCTCCGCACGCGCCTTTTATCACCTTTGCTACCACATCCCCGCACCTCGAGCCACAAACTTCCGCTCAGAATATTCCAGAACACTTGCTCCAATAATCCACGGCATACTCGTCTCTCCGGCCACATTTTTAATGTCTGTAATTGCGAGCTCGCTTCACACATCGACCCAACCACAATATTTCTATTCACCCGCTAATATCGATTATTTCTTAGTTAGTTACACTACTCGCCAATGGAGGCCCTCGCGTCTTACTGATGGTGAAAACGTTGTCCTTTTCCAACACAAGCTAAACCCTATTTCTCTCCTTCTCCGACCCTATCGACATGCGACTACTTCGTAACAGATGTCACTAGTAGACACCGTTCGATACGAACATCGCTACCCACAAAAGTGTTGACATCTGTCAAATCCTGTATTTTGCGGCTACTACTTAACAGATGGCGCTCTTCGCCAGCCATCTGCCTAGCCATTTTTAGTGTTTCTATTCGTTACCAGAGGTCGCCCTTACAACGTTTCAACAACTCACTCACCAACTTGCGTCTTGGCGCGTAAATTTAAATAGCTCTCCATTAGCTTTCGACTGATACGAAAAACTATTCTGCCAAAATAAATGAAATGCTACAATACCCCCCCGGCCGTTAAAAGTTTCACTACACTTAGTGAAACTGCGCTGCCCTCAGCGCTGGTACTGAAATGAAAAGCTTTATATCTAACTATAACCATATGCACATATTACAACTCAAAATAAACTTGACGAACAAAAAAAATATAAGAACAAACCAAACTCCTTATCACTGTAAAAAAAAACGTACAATTCCTTATCTACTAAACTAGCCTAAAACAAATTCTCCTGTAAAAAAACTTTATACAATCCTTGTACATTCCCTCCACGCCCGGAGATCCCTTCTACCATGGCGTGGCCTCATAAAACTAGCGGTCTTCTCAAGTCGTCACTTGTGCAGCTGAAACTATCGTTTCGTCCTTGAACCGTAAAATACAAACAAAACTGGCACGTCTTTATCGTGGGAGACCGGCTATCGGAGTGGACCCATCTGCGGCGACGTCGTTATACCTGTTCCTCTTGCCTCCCCTTTCTTATCGCCATCCATTCATCAATCTTGCATGCTTCATCTCTCATTATGCAAATGTCTAATCTACATACCCTTCTTTACAACCATCACCATTCACGCCTAGCGATACCCTACGTGGAACCGTGGGTACGCGACCTCTCGCCCGTACGTGTCCTACCCTTTGTGGTGGATACGCTCTGCTCATCCATTCTGCTCCTCACTGCAAGAAACCTAACTCCATCTCACGCCTGGTCCTATATGTAGTCCTTTCACCCGTCTGCCCTTTAGACATACAAACAAACATTTTCCAAAAAAGAACAAACCAAAATCTACAAGAAAAATGAGTTATCATATTTCCTACTGCCTTACAAACCAAAACCAAACCAAATATTTACCTACAGTTCACAACACCTACTGTGGTGTTGTGAAACCCTAAACCTTTAGGTCTTTCATGTGCCAAGACCCTAAAATCTTCCCGTCCATGTCCTCTAACTCGAAGACCAGTGGTGACAGTACCACTTTCACCCTGCATTTCTCGTACTTAGGACATAACTTCGCCATCTTGAACTTTGCCGCGTCGCTGAGCGGATGGGTTCTTTTCCAGACGATGTCCCCTACTTTCACTGTCGCTTCTCTTCTCCTGAGATTGTACGTTCTCGTGTTCGCCTGGTGTGCCTTGAGTATTATCTGCCAGGAGACCTAATTCTCCTGCAAACTTTTCCCTTGGTATTCCAGGCTGACATTTTGCGAAACAACAGGTGACTTCAAAAATATCCACAAAATATATACAAAATCTATACAAAAAAATATACCAAATCTACCGACAACACCAAAAACGGACGGTTCTACCTACTTAATTGTTAGAATCTTCCAGTTGTTGCCGAGGCCTGGTCTCCGTCCTTCCCCTACACTTAGGGCAACTCCTGACTGTGTAGCCTAATTCACCACAGTTATAGCACTTGACCTGCTGATTAAATCTTCCCTTCCTGCAATCCTTAGACCAATGTCCCATGCCGCCACACCTAAAACAATTAGATTGTGGTGTTCCATCTGATTCCTGCTGAGTGGCCACCGCCGCCAGCTGTGATCGCGGCTTGGAGCCCTTGTACGCCAGTGTTGGGTTCAACGTCCTAGTCGATATTCTAGATGGTTCTATGAAAAAATCTGATCGCTGCTTTGCTGCCTCTAGCCTCCTACACTTATCCTTTAGCGACTCAATTGATGTTATGTCTACTAACGCTAGTTGTTCTGTAAAAGATGGCCTAATATTGTGGAGCAGAATCTCTAATAACTCTTGTTCTGGCAGTGGATTCTTCAACCTAGCCACCAAGCAGTTCATAATCGAGAAGTAAATATGACTGGGCTCCTCCACTCCTTGTGTCCTCGCCCTTATTTCTCCTAATAACCTATAATCGTAGTCTATCGGACTAAACTCCTCTATCAACAATGACGACAGCTCGCTCCATGAAGAAACTTGGTCTTTGATGCCCCTGAACCAAAGCAAACCCTGGTCAGTAAAAAGCTCAGAAGCTGACTCAAATAGTTTTCCCTCTCTGGTACCGTTCGTTGCACTAAGTTCCTGCAACCTCTCTAAAAATGACCTGACATCTCCTACTCCATCAAACTTGACACCCCACTTCGCAATCGGAACCTTAGGACCCGCGCATTCTACGACAACTCGTTGATGGGTGCTATCCTTCACTGCTGGCAACACCTCGTTGGGACCTTCCGCCTGTACTGGGTCCCTTCCGTTGATCTTATCAATGAAGAATACAACGGCCAATAACTCCTTCTCCCTTAGTGTCCGTTGCTCCTCACTCTCTCCTTCTGGAACCCTGGACAACCTGAAATAAAGGTGTCCTGCCAAAGCACGAGCGCGCAGAAAACTGCCTTTGTCCTTGGTGTCCTCGTACTCAGACCATTTTAAACCCAACTCGTGCACCTTTAGTTGAAGCAACAAAAACTGTTCCTGTGTTTGGGGCGGAGCATCCGTAACCTCCTCCGACTGAACCTCTAGCAAAAGCTTTTTAAGCTGTTTACGAAGCTTATCCACCGTGGGCTCCGGAGTCTCAGACCTTATGGAGACCTCATATTGAAGTTCCTCCTTCGACAAACTGTGCACGTGGATCGCCGGATCTGTCATCTTGTCTACCTATAATAAAACCACGGTACCCAAAGACAAATGGGAAAACTACCAGAAGCAAACGATGTAAAAAAAAAACTTTTGAAACGAGCCTCCTTAAATAAAAAACGTGCTATAACCATCAAACGTGAAAGCAATTCTTCCAAAATAAACACAATAACGCTAAAAAAAAAATAACTCTATACCCAAGGTAAACAGTAGAATGTAGGTCAAGGCAAAAAAAATTTAAAGTTCCAAACGCCTAACCCTACCTCCCCAAAAAATAATCTAATGTTTACCCCTCAAAAGTTTCGAAAATCCCAGGTTTGTGTGTGTGTGTGTGTGTGTGTGTGTGTGTGAGCGTGTACGAGAGGACTCGTAAATAAAATTAAACTGTTATAAGTTTCAACAGCTGGTCGCTAACCACAGAAGTGTATTATGGTTCCTAGTCCGTTGCAAAGCTTTAACAAATATTAGTCTTGCAATATACATACAAAAAACTCTATGCTGATCGCAGCATACAAAAAAAATATAACCACAGTAGCACTTTGCAAGACTATCTCCCTAACATGAAAGGAAGTGCCCAAAAAAAAAATTTTACATCACACACATGATACACAAAGAACCTAAAAATAACTTAAAATTAGCTGGACTGTTGTCTGTTGCCTTGTCAGTTGCTCTAAAATGTTACAATAACGCCTACCTACAGTGGTCACTAAACGCAAAAAAAAAAATTTTCAAAAAAAAAATTTTTCAAAAAAAAAAAATTCAAAAAAATTTCAAAAAAACAAATTTTCAAAAAAATTAAAACTAGAAGTTGGGCGCCATTTTGTAACGGTGGAAAACTGGGTGCAGACAGGCAGACCGACTATTTCGGCTGCGTTGGCCCTGACTAGCTCAGTTGGGGTTCGATGTTCCTACCGCACAAAAGATTTTTATTCTAAAATAAAATAAATGTTAGAAATCAGTTACAGCGTTTTATTTAAAGAACACATACCTCTTACATGACATGTACATTAGCTTAGGAATGAAAAATTGAAACTGCACAGCTATGCTATCTTATATACTATATAATCCTAAAGTGATCCTTCATTTACATGACCTTAAAGTGAGCTCAAATAGCTACTTAACTACAAATTTATATGCTCAGCTATTAACCAGAATAGAGGTTATCCACATGCCAGACTATCTTTCTTACAAATGAACCTACTACTAATCAACAAGTTACAAATACATTGAACGCTACGTTCTCTGACATGGGATTGAACAAAGAAATTTAAAGGGACACCTTATACATATGAGAGGTTTAATGACCTCACGGGACAACAATATATTCCTTTACATAAAATGTAAGCAATGGCTATCATGGATACATGAGAGGTTCAATGACCTCGTGGAATACATAAAAATCAATAATGCTTATATTATTTACACGGGATGTTTAGTGACCATATGTTCAAACTTTATCCAAACCATAGCTCTCAAGCGAGCACAAATTTATTCAGGGAGAGGTTACTGCTTAGTGTGTCGGAGATGTGGATATTTGAATTTACCAATCCCAAGGCCCCGGATGACCCAATTAAATGAAACCCACAGAAAACTAACTTGTGAGTCACCCCTGGCGTCCGCCTCTAAAATAACCCAAGCGACCGTATTCTGACCGACAGGATGGTAAGATAGTAAAACGCACGACAAAGACGATGGCAATTCCCACGTCAACGAAACCCTACCTATTGACAACAAAAATAGCACTCTCTACGGCAGCAAACAATCTCTTGGCAACAAACAATCCTTTGGCAACAAACAATTACTGACAATTATTGACAACAAAAATAGCACTCTCTACGGCAGCAAACAATCTCTTGGCAACAAACAACAGACCAGGACTCCACGGAGAACTGTCCTGACGCGCCTACTCCTTCCGCATAAAAATAAATTGGCACTGGCCCACCTCAGAATCGCCGACGGGCGCTTATCGTTCACGTGCGACGTCACCCACGTGCCCTGCCGCCACGTGCCCTGCCGTGCAGTCGCCGACTGCCCCCGCCACGTGTCTCGCGCCCCCGCACAGGCGAAAGAAAAGGGAGGCGCCACGCAGACGGTGTCAGCAAACAGAAATGGGCGCTCGCCCAGCTTGCAGTCGGCTCGTATCGGCAGCGAGAATGCTGGCTTCGTGTGCTGGGGCTCGTCTCTGGGCACGCGGTGATGGTATTCGTTGGCGCAGCTTCGTCGGCGATTCTTCTAGGCTCGGCGTCTTTTCCGTGGAATCCCCCCGGCGGCTCCGCACGCGCCTTTTATCACCTTTGCTACCACATCCCCGCACCTCGAGCCACAAACTTCCGCTCAGAATATTCCAGAACACTTGCTCCAATAATCCACGGCATACTCGTCTCTCCGGCCACATTTTTAATGTCTGTAATTGCGAGCTCGCTTCACACATCGACCCAACCACAATATTTCTATTCACCCGCTAATATCGATTATTTCTTAGTTAGTTACACTACTCGCCAATGGAGGCCCTCGCGTCTTACTGATGGTGAAAACGTTGTCCTTTTCCAACACAAGCTAAACCCTATTTCTCTCCTTCTCCGACCCTATCGACATGCGACTACTTCGTAACAGATGTCACTAGTAGACACCGTTCGATACGAACATCGCTACCCACAAAAGTGTTGACATCTGTCAAATCCTGTATTTTGCGGCTACTACTTAACAGATGGCGCTCTTCGCCAGCCATCTGCCTAGCCATTTTTAGTGTTTCTATTCGTTACCAGAGGTCGCCCTTACAACGTTTCAACAACTCACTCACCAACTTGCGTCTTGGCGCGTAAATTTAAATAGCTCTCCATTAGCTTTCGACTGATACGAAAAACTATTCTGCCAAAATAAATGAAATGCTACAACGCCTGCCACTTATGAGCAAGAAACATAGTGGACAATCGGCCGGCTGAAGAAGAAATGTCTGCATCGCCATCGTTGTCTGCATTATTAACCAGAAAAGGCAGCCAAAATTATTATCTCGTGCTGCACTCTATATAATTATGTGGAAGAATTAACAGGTGAATCAAATATAAATAGAACTATGCTTTACCTACCTACTATTCCTTCTCTAATAAGATGTATTCTGTGATTGCAGATAGGGATGAAGACATAGTGCTTGAACAAGATGATGGAGTCGAGGAAGAGGAGCACGACATAGATTTCCTCCATGAAGCACGTATAATACGACAAATAATAATAAACTCTCACTTTCATATTTTTTTAATCAATACAGGAGCATTAGGCTGGTGGAAACAAATAGGTCATACATCTAATATTAAATCATAGTAACTAATATAACCAAACAACATGCGTTATACATAGAGTATGACAGACAGCGGTGTGGAATCAGATAAAACAGGACCATATTTTATATCAAGTAGCCACTGGAGGATTTTCTTTATCTTCCTCCGCGAGGTCTGCCCCTGCCGGGCTTCTTACAGTACCATTGAAGCCGGTACCGACCTTCCTGGCCTTACCCTTCACTTTTGCCACCCATATACTCCAAATCTGTGGAAAGAAATATTAGTTTCAATTAGAAGGACAACAAAAGGACAAAAACTGCATAAAAAGTTGGTTTAAAATTAATGGCTTGGTTTAAACGTGGCTTTCTACTGGTAAAAGAATTTTTAAAATCGGTTCAGAACATCCAGAGATAAACACTACAACGCCACAAACTCACAATATTTTTTTACCCCAAGGATTCATATTTTTTTAATAGAATATAGGCTATAGGCAAGTACACACACTGTAACATGCTCTATGAGCATACTTAATCCAAGCTATGGCTATCTACAAACATGCTCGACCCTGCGTCTACACTTTAAAGCTTGCTCGAAGAGTTTAGGTGTGCGTTGAAAACGCACACCTAAACTCTTCGAGCAATGGACAGTGGGGTTACCGCTAGTTTCGGTGTGCAGGTGCCTGACGCCTCACGCCTATCGTATGCCACAATTTTGTATGGAGAAACCAAGCTTTTCAAAGAATTCGCTAGGGGCACTTTTGGTTACCGCGGTAACCCCACAGTTCGTTTATGGGTTTTGTTGGATATCACTTGCTAGATTTACTATCGGAAAACAAACAATCAAATCTTTCCTCTTTATAATATTAGTAGTTAGATGAAATAACTTACATGCTGCCACTCTTCAGCAGTCCGGCTTCAGCCAAAAGCATTCAGCTCTCCCGCCAGCACCCCCTAAAATTATATTATTGCTCTATCAGCTTGGTTACCTGAAAACCGGACATACAACAATCAAATCACTGAAGTGTGTAGCTAGGTAAGTATAAATCATTAATTATACCTATTTCAGAACCAATAAAACATAAATCCTACGTACCTCGTGCAATCAACTTATTAGCCAAAAGCCGTTCCTGGTGGAACGGCCATCCTTTTTGTCTAGTTCTAGTATTTGTTCTTTTTCGGGATCGGGGGCGGTCAGTACTCAGTAGGCTGCTGCATTTTGTAATTTTTCTTCTTTGAGAAAAGTTGAGTTGTTGAATTTATTTTTATGTCGATGGTTTGAAGTTTAGCTGTTTGCTGTTTGCACCCACAGATACAAAAAACCCGTAAAAATAGTGTAAATAGAGCGCCATCTAGCGTCGAGTAGTGCCAAGATGCATGAAATGACAAATGTTTATGTTATCTGTGAACTTAATTTAGAACAAGTTTAGAGGTGTCTTAGACACCTTTTAAATTTAGTAAAATGCGATAATAGAATAGCTTATAAGATTTTCCTAACTAAATTAGAAAATTTTAGGCTAGTTTAGCTAGACAGATTGTAAACAACAGAATTGATACCATTATTAGGTAAAATAGGTAATTTTACCTAATAATATCTACTTTAGTTTTTCATTTATTGTTATTTATTTTAAAAAGAATTAGCAAAATTGGTCCAGCTGCTCTCGAGATTTGCGCTTAGCAACACATTCAGCGATTCGTTTTATATTTTGATACTCACATGTTGTAGAGTTTTTTTATTTTTTTGGGGTATGTTATACAGTGTTACTACGGTTCTTAAATATTGTGAATGGACTCGTTAAAAGGCCCAATTTAACCTCCTTTCGACTTTACAGTTAGTTTTGTACCACCCTGTATATTCCAGCCGCACGTAGGCTTCATCCCGTGGGGCCCCGTGCTGGAGAACAACTTCACGTTCCCCGGCGACGGCTGGTACGAGGGCTGGCGCGCGCGCGACTGGCGCTTCCTCAGCCAGCGGCCCGAGGAGCTGTTCCGCACGAGCGGACACAACCGCGCGCTGCGGTACATGAGCGGAGTCACAACGCAGGAAGCGGCCTATGTACTGTGTCAGTATTTTTTATTGTTTTTATAGTG
The DNA here is from genome assembly GCA_947578465.1 of Thera obeliscata. Taxonomy (NCBI): domain Eukaryota; kingdom Metazoa; phylum Arthropoda; class Insecta; order Lepidoptera; family Geometridae; genus Thera; species Thera obeliscata. The sequence continues at coordinate 2,027,752 of OX387916.1, forward strand.
TATTATATATTTTATAGTGTATTGTGTACTTAGCAAACCACAATGATTTTTACATTTCTCATGTTCGGTAAGTATAGGCTCTTATTACCTCCAAATGGGGCTTGTAGGTGACTAATTAGCGGTCTAGGGTAATAATGTAGCTAGTAACTTACTGCCCTAGTGCGGTAAGTAATAAAAAAAACACTTCTTTCTTTCAAAAAGTTCGCGTACGTTTAACCATCATACTGGCAATAGACATCATGCATTCAGCCCAATGACGAAAGAGGTCGCTTTGCTATTCAGGCTTGTTTTCGTGTGAGTAAGTTCGGCAAGTTTATCATACGCACTTGATGTGCGGGCAGGTTTTTCCGCAAGTAGGCCGCTAGTGGGCCCTTTTTGCGTGACCCTTGACACGTGTTGCTCGAACTTTTTTAGGTTCTACGACACGCCGGTTTCCTTACGATGTTTTCTTTCACCGTTTTGAGAGTACTGGCATAGTGCACATACATTTTCGACAGAAAAAATCATTGGTACACGACTGAATTTTAACCCACGACCTTCGGATCGGAAGGCGGGGCCGCTACCACTAGACCACCAGTGCTCTCTAAAATATGTTCAATATATGTTGTGCGAGTGAATGAAGCGAAAGAGGTGTGTCAGGATCGTACCAAGTGGAAATCCGTGATCTCTGTCTACCCCCATGGGAATGAGGCGTGATTTTATGTATGTATGTATATTCAATATAATTAATATTTTACTCAAAATAGAGCCCCCTGGTGCATAGAATAAAATCACTGAATCTTGTAATGGCGACCATGTGAACGCACCAATACTACAGTCATCAATCCATTGAAAGCACTGGTGGCCTAGTGGTAGCGGACCCGCCTTCTGATCCTAAGGTCATGGGTTCGAATCCGGTCCAAAAATGCATGTGCACTATGCTCACACTCTCTTGGGAAAAACCAGCCCGCACATCAAGTGCGGATGATACAAAATTTGCCGAATTTTTTTTGAACATATTTTAACAAAATAATTAATTTTATTATAATTTCAGTTAACAACGAAAGTCTAGCGCCGCGGTTCGAGATAACAGAGAGCTGGTTCAACCAGAAAGTGTTAGAACTAGTACAGCGGTACAACTACACGCTAAACCCGCGCGGCGTGTATGAAGCGGTGCGCTATATGTACACGTACCATCCGCAACCGCACAACACTAGCGCTATACGCGACCAGTACATACATGTAAGTATCAAATTCATTTAATTCGGAACATTTGGAACCATAACACACACATAATAAAATTAAAAGTGAGTACATTCACAAATTAAATTAATACATCGTAGGAACAAATAACAGTATCAATATTGGAGTACATTCTACACAGTACTAGAAGAAACTATAGAAACGGGAGGCGGTAATGTACATCATGTTGTTGTACACCCCGTTAATACGCTAGTTAAGCCAATTTTACACTAGCAATTCAAACATGGATTTTTGCTTTTTTCTTCTGGCACTGGAGACTTATACTTGTCCTTGATACTTTATAGGACGGATCCGACTTAGATAACGCACAAGGTGAGCGAGCCGAGCGAAGGTGCCGCGGTGCCAGAAAATATGAGGGACCGCCCCTGGTTTTTGTAACCTCAAAGGGGCGGTCCCCTAAAGTAGTCACATATCCACCGCTACATAAAAAAAGTAATAATCGTAATACTTATCTGCTACAGTGTACATGTGCCTAAACAATTTCACAGTGGAAAAAAGGGGACTCGTTTTAACTGGGTGTTCATGGCATGTTGTGTATAATAATACCTACTTGTTTAAAAAAAATATTTTTGTCCACACAACACAATCAAAATGAACACTTAGGTTTGCTGTTTGCATCACGCTTTATCCGTATTATTTGTATTTTTTCAGCTCCTATCAGATTTCCTGTACCGCGCGCCAACCGACAAGCTAGTAAAAATCCTTCTCGAACAAAAAGTACCAGTTTACATGTACGTTCTCAACACAACAGTCGAGGCGTTCCAATGGCCGGAATGGCGTCAGTACGGACACGATAACGAACATTACTTCCTGACTGGCGCTCCTTTTATGGACCAGGAGTTCTTTCCGAGAAGACAGAGGATTGATAGGCAGGTGTGGACGGGGAATGATCGGAATATGAGCCATTTCTTTATGAAGGCTTACTCGGATTTTGCTAGATATGGGTGAGTGTAATCTATGCTAATATTATAAAGAGGAAAGATTTGTGCCTATTTTTGTATGTTTGTAATGAATAGGCTATAAAAGTACTGGGCCGATTTAAAAAATTCTTTCACCAATAGAATGCTACATTCTTCCAATTTGACATAGGCTACATTTCATTTTGAAAAAAATTAGGGATCCTTAGTAAAATTTGAACAATGTAACCAAAAGTGTAGAAAAATGAGTCTTAAAATGTCTTTCGTCGAATGCGCTGCCGAAACTATTAGCGATAGAACAAAATAATGTACAACAATATTGTCTACCCCGTGCGAAGCCGGGACGGGCTGCTAGTATGTCATATTTTAGGTAGATTGGAGTGAAAGAAAACATTTTATTATGTAGTTAGAAAAATAGCAATTTACAAATAATTATAAAGAGATCGAATGCGCCTTAGATATGACTATTTCTCGCTCATACAACATTTTTGAAGATTAAAAATAATTGATTCTACAACAAAAATTTAAAGCGTTCCGGAAATACTGAAGTCTGTAAAGAGTTCCACTCTTCATCTGATGTCAGCGTTTTATAAGTAAACGAAAATTTAGACTATTCACACAACAGTATCTAACCCCAAAGTAAGCAGAACTGGTACTATGGGAACCAGATATGCAAGGTTTTTTTTTGCAAATACGTACTTAAACAATATAACACCCAAACAGAGAACAAACATCTGTGTTCATCACACAAATATTTTTTCTCGGTGAGGATCGAATCCAAAACCTACGACGCAGAAGGCAGAGCTACTACCAACTGAGCTGAGAGGCCAGTCAATATAAAAAAGAATAAAAATAATCAGAGTTTTAAAAAAGCCTCATACTTCCAGCAATCCAACCCGCTCTCGCATCCTGGGCGTGCACTTCGAGGAGGCAGAAGAAGGGCAGCTCCGATACCTCAACTTGAACACAACGTACAACTCATCCATCCAGCTGAACTACCGCCAGACGGAGCTAGCCTTCTGGACGGTATACCTGCCCACTGTCATCGGTCGAGCCACGCCCACCTACCCGCCTTTTACTGAGGTAACCCGGAAACTAGTTTTTTCAAACCAATGCATGTGATGAAAGGGGCTAAGGTCCTACTCCGCTATTTTAAGGAGTTGGGGTGAGATAAGCAGGGGAACTATGCCCAATACACCCCATTGCGGGACGTCAGTGCAGACCTTATTACCAGCTCAAATTGATTAGAGAGATTTTAAGTGCGTGTTTTCTCTTCTTGCACTTTACACGAATTTTTCAGCTTCTAAGACATGCCGATTTCTTCACGATGTTTTCCTTCACCGTTTAAGAGTACCGGAATAGTGCACATATATTTTAAACAGAGAAACTCATTGATGTCCGCTCGGGACGGCAGAAAACAGGTGTGATAAAAGTATATTTAAAATAAAATGTATTTACAAAGACTATCTAATATTTAATTGATTTATGTTCAGCTTTTTGGGACAAGCCCACTGCAAAACAAAAGTCTACTCTTGCCATCTCTCTCTGCCCATTGCTTTTTCATTCCGGAAGATGTAGATCTAAATCCTTACCTATCTCATGATAAGTGGACATTTTGAATCACGGCCTAAGCCTAAACTGAAAGCCTTATTGGTGTCACGGAAGACCAGCGTTATAGTGGCGCCCGCTACTATAGCATATGCTGAGTGACGGACAATTTTTTTTTCATTTTTACTTGTATAATCCTTGTGTAATATAGGTAGCGGCACATAACTTAAGAGGTGACCGTTATTACGCAGAAGTCAAAAATAAGGTACCTGAGGCGGGAAGCGGATTGAAGGGCGGGCGTGCGTAGCGCTGATTGTCTCTCCAGTCGCACTCCGCTCTCTGTACCAATAGGACACTCTGCACACATCCACACATCCAGTGTGCGCGACATGGCACACTACGACGCATGCGCAGCGCGTATCGCTCACCGCTAAAGTTATGTGCCGCTAGTTATACTATTGTTGATGTGTGGCGTCAAAATAACTAACGTTTGTTTTTTTAGAAAAATTAAAAAAAAATACTATTCCAGTTTTGGTGGGAGCCGAAACAGCCGCTACAGATCGCGTTCTGGTCGGTTTCGAGTGCGTGCCTCGTTCTTATAGTGCTCTTAGTCGTCTGTTGTATGCTCTGGAGAAACGCTAAACGGTATGTTCTTATTTTATTAATTATATTTATAGTGTTTATTATACTTTAGGGAAATCATGTAAGCACCTTGTTTTCATATTGCTAGACAAAACTCCTTTTTAGTAGCAAGTAGAAGAGGCAATGGGCAAGTAGAGGTTCGTAGAACCCACATTCGCTGGGAAAGTAGCGGTTTTCGGTTCTAGTTGCAGCTAAATTTTCTCATACAAGAAATCACAAATACCTTCTAGAATCTATGCTAACATACAAGGTTATTTGATAAAATACATGGCCAAGTTACTTATTTATTGTGCAATAATTTTCTAATCTTATGGTTTTTGCCTTCACATAAACTATTCCTTACGTATTTTACCTTATTAGTTTTAGTGCGTGTTTCACCATCTTCAAATCCCTTTTAATATCAGAACAAGCAGATGGTACACCGGATGTTAAATGGTTCAGAGGTTGTGTGAGGAAACAATAACATTATTCCACACAAAAAAAAACTACTTTTCAGAGTCGAAAGTACCTAGATATCGGAAATATTCTTATCTACCAGATTATTCAACCGAAGATGGTGAATCAGGAGCCTAATTCCCCTTAAATACACATTGGCATTGCACAACCCCGCATTTTTTCTACGTTTTCCGTATATCGTAGGTGTCGAGGCTTCTACGATGAGGTCGTCGATGAATTAATCAAAGAAATCATCCATTCTCTCTTCGAAAAGAAGCAATAATTGCCATATGATCCGAGATGAGCCGAGAATTAGGCTCCAGCTGAGTGTTATTTTATTAGCTAACATTTCTAAATCCTCTTTAACAGGGCTGCGCCTCCCAAATGGAAAATGGTACCTGCGATGTAGGTGAACTAATATGCATTAACACTTTGCTTTTATTGTTGTTGCTTTTGTCATAGCCTGGTCTCAACTTTTTTTTTATAAGCCTGTCCACCAAGGAAATGGTGGGAGGAGGCTTTGAATAGAGGGAAGTGGAAGTCTTAGGGGAGTCCTTTGCCCAGCAGTGGGACGATATAGGCTAGTAAAAAAACAAGCAAATGGCCTGTTGTTAAGTGGTAACCATCGCTTATAACAAAGCATTTTCTCGTAAGACAAGCCCATCAGAAACGTGCCCTACGATGCATTGCCCTGCGTTAACTAGAGACATACAGATGTTCAGCCTCACGTGCCAGTAATTTCACCGGCACCCACACCCTTCAAACCGAAACACAGTAATGCTGCTTCACGGCAGAAATGGTCATGGTGGTAGTACTTCCCCGAACGAGCCCTTCACAAAAAGCTCTACTACTAAAGTAACTCAACTCTCACATTTGGGGTTTACCGTAGTCCCCACGCTTGATAAGTGTATATTCTATGTTGCCTGTAAAATAGTCGCTTTATGTGGAATGTGGATATGTTTGGTTTTGGTGGAAATGTAGTAGTTATGTATTTCGAGCCAGTCAATCGCTTATTAACATCTGAATACTGAATACACTTATTGTTACACTTACACTGTTGTCTCAGGGTAGACTGTTAGTCAGATAATGAATGTATTGCTTGCTATACATAGCATACTCTGGTGAACTAGCGGCCGCCCGCGTCTTATCCTGTCATTTTTTCAAAATCAAAAATAGCTGTTGGTCCGGTCCAGTCAAAAAGCCACGTCGGAGGAAACCTATAAACTCTATCACAACTTTAGCTCACGGTTATTTATTTATTTCTTTGGGAAACAAACAGTACTTATATTCTAATTTAAGTAGAAATAAAAGTAGAACTATTGTGTCTTGCCTTTTTTCTGTGTTATCTGCTTTTGTTTCACATATTAATAGAAATCTTAGTTCTAGTACTTTGGCCTCCCGCGATACAAGCTTGTCCTAGTGCGGGGACCACCAGTAATTTAAATAAGACTGTATGTTCTTTGGTAAATAGATAATTTTGTATTTGTATTTATCAGAGAGACGGATAGATTCTACGACGGCGACATATTCATGGTGAACGAGCTAGAACCGGCCGGCATTGAGAACGCGACGCGCTCGCGAGAGAATATCTACGAGTACAGAGACGTGCCGGTCAAACGGCCGCACACGCCGCAAACGCTCCTTAGAACTGTGAGTATTAGCTGCTAACTTATTCTGTCTGGGTGTTATAATGTTTTCAAAGTATGTATTCACAAAAAAAAATGTGTTTCAGTATTATAATCAGCTATTTGGTTCCCAAAGTACAAGCTCGCCTTAATTTGGGGCTAGTTAGTGTTGTGTGCATTGTTTACAATATTTATTATTATTTATTACTTCTTCGAGGAGGACGTGAAACAACACTCGTGTATGTACACTTACACTTACACTGAAGGCAGTCGCAGAGTGGGGTGACGCAAATTTGGTAAAGTTCAATGCTTCAAAAACACAGGCGTGTCTATTCTCCGCTAAGAGGAGTCAATTCGACCTGACTCCCACTTTCCGAGATGTGTCTTTACCGATCTCCAACCAGCTTGAGCTTTTAGGGTTCACGCTTACCCCTAAGTTGAACTTTGGCTCGTTTATTGAGGCGAAGGCCAAAACAGCTGCGAAAAAGCTAGGAGTGCTATCAAAGGTGAGACGGTATTTCACACCGGGACAGCTTCTGAATCTGTACCAAGCACAAGTCCGGTCGTGTATGGAATACTGTTCTCATCTTTGGGATGGCTCGGCTAAATACCAGCTGGAGGCCCTGGACTCGATAGAACGGCGAGCGAAAAGGCTCATAGGCGACGATGCATTGGTGGAGTCTAAACTCCTTAGTCTCGAGCATCGTCGTAAAGTAGCTGCCTTATCGGTCTTCTACAGGATACATTTCGGCGAGTGTGCCCAGGAACTTTTCAACTTGGTTCCCCCATCCCCATTCCATCACCGGACCAGTAGACGTACGGAGACGAGGCATCCATTCATGGTTGACACACCTTCTTCCCGCACTAAGCGCTTTGCTTCCACTTTTATATTGCGGACAGCCAAAGTGTGGAACTCGTTGCCGGCGTCTATTTTTCCGAATACCTATAATTTGGGAGTTTTCAAAAAAAGAGTGAATAGGTATCTTCTAGGTGAGCGCGCTACACCGTCGATCGCATCATCACTTAACATCAGGTGAGATTGCGGTCAAGCGCTACCCTATAAATTGTAAAAAAAAAAAAAAAAAAAAAAAAATGTAGTACTAAAATAATGTACTTATTTATTAGGACCAAACTACATGTTCGCAGTGTGAGCGGGGAAAAACGACTGGCGACGCGACATCGAAATCTGCCAACCTAGCCGCGACACTCCCAATTTTTTTCTATATACAAACACTATAATCACATTGTCTTCCATTATTGTATTGTTTTTGTATTCCATTTTTTTGCGCGACTTTTGTATGGAGATGCTATAAGCGCCGCCTATCGGGCTTGCTGAGAACTGTGTCTGCATACAAAACTGCCAATATTGAAAACCAAAAACGATAAAACTAATACTTGGGTACATTCTGGAAGGGATCGCTCTTAGCGGTAAAACTGTGTACCTGTGTACCTTTCGCTTTTTTAAGTATTCTTGTTTTGTTTATCCTTCATTTTGGTGTATAATAAAGTTATATTCTACAGATTATAGACCAAGTTCTAAGGTAGCCAGTTCTTTTAGTTTAGTTCGAAATTGCTTTTACTATGTACAGTCGCGGTATGAAAATGTTCGTCACCTTAGAGTCGGTTTTCGCTTGCACCAGTGCCTTGATCATGAAAACATTTTGACATAATTTGTGACGTTAAATTATCGGTGTATTCTGTCTATTCAGTTTCAAAAGGTAGTAGGTATGTGATCGTGATACGTTGAACAAATCAAGTTGAAAATTGACGAACATTTTACGTTGTTACAGATAAGTCAGCCCACAACCCTCCACACGTCTCCGCCGTCGGAGGCGTCCACCGGCTCGGCGATGTCGCTGAAGGAGGTGTCACGTGACCCGCAGCCCGTACCGCGCGTCAGATCCCGTACACAAGTGCTGCATGGCATACCGCAGACCACCGTCTAAAGCTTTGGTCTCGCGATCGTAACGCACAACGCTGCGGTATACGGCTTGACGCAGCGTCACTCGATTGCACTTTGCCGCTGAAGCAAACTGCGACGGAACAAGAGACCATTCTAGACGTTTTTCATAAGATTATGTGTCCGGCGCTGCAAGCTGCATACCGCAGCGTTGTGCGTTACAATCGCGAGACCAAAGCTTCATGCCGCCTTCCTACGTTGCGTGGTTCTGCAGATCATCACGCACAGCCGACGACGACGCACGGCAACGCACACAGAAAGAGCTCCTGTGCTACCGCGCATCTCGGCGCACGAGACGTTCTCTTGGTGTGTCGTGAGAGCTGGTGCGGGCTGGTGCGCGATATCACGCACCGCCGGTGGGAAGGGGCTATAAGAACTACATAGTGACCGTTTCACTTAAATCTTCTTCTTATCGTGCGACTGGTTCTTTTGAAACAGTGTGATGAAACGATTTTAAGTGCGCCTCACAGAGGCTCCCTTCGCGCACTTGATACATGTTTTAGAATTTTCAGAAAAAAAGTGATCGAAGAATTTTATAATGTCCCAAAAGTCAAGAGCCGAGCGAGATTTGAACCCGCGACCTTCCCCTTGGCACGGGACTGCGCTGACCGCTGCCCCATCGGATCCTAATCACATAAAATCAATAAAATGATCGAAGAATATTAGCGATGGACTTTTTTCCATATTAGTTGTAAGCTGCAAATATGTAATCTATAAGCTACTTGCACGGTAACCTATAGATAGTGCAATCCACGAAGGCGCGCCCCACTATTCCTCCTAACCGTTTATAGTATATGTGTGTAAGCTTCCGTCAATGTTTGAGTGTTATCGGTACACACTAATTACCTATGAGTGCACACGCACACTACAATGAAGACTACGGTTCGCGACTGCCGCTCGGAGCAAACTCCCCGCACCCAACGAGGGGCGCGTCTTCGTGAATTGCACTATCTATAGTGATCAACGGGGGCCATTCTACAATAATTCACGATTCAGTATATTTACTGCCTTATTATACATGAAAATACGAGCATAACATTGTCAAAGCTTAGGACTAGTTAATAATCATGACGATATAAAATGATAACAAACAGTCTTTATAATTAACATTATTCTTTCCTTTCGTCGTCTCGTCTAGTGTGTACTATGTTTTTTGTAGTAGCATATCTGTGACGTTTTTTAAAAAATGTTGTAAATGTTGATAGTTGTAATGTTCGCATAATTTCGAAATAGAAGCCGGAAATGGTAGCTTGAGTTCAGAAAATAGGCCCCTGGCTCTCTTAGCAATTGTATCCACCGTTAGTCTTAATACCTGCGCTCATTTAGGCGATGGCGATCAGCTGAAACGCTGTCAATAATGACAGCGATAGTTGACAGAGTTTCAGCTGATGGCCATCGCCACCGCTTAGATGTGCGCAAGTCCTTTAGTGATTGTAACATTGAGCATATTTATGCTTCTATTTGTACAATGTTTTTTTCTTAAAATGAATTTATTTAGTTTGAACTGAAATAATATAACATTCCATTGTACTAAGTGTGTCCGTCCTGATTTACAAGAGGTTTTTAAAATTAAAATTGCTTAAATATTTTTGTAACTGTGTCTGATATATTGAGCCATTACCAGTTAGACTGAATAGTTAAATTATATTACAGTTCAGAGGAGTCTATAAGTTTATAAGATGATTGAAATTGTGTTAAGTATTATAAAATAAGAATAATTTTATTCAACGAAAGTAGGCAACTAGATTTATTTTAAAGTAATTAGACTACTAGATGTCACTTATAGGTTTTGAACTATTAGTTACCTAAAAGGTATGTTTATTTTTTGTATTTTATTTTTTGCTTTACGAATGAAAAAATCACTGCCAATATTTACTCCTGCTTTGAATTTTGAATTGTATCGAAAACTAAATATTTATGATTTTATATTCTTAATGAGTTTGAGAAATAATATTTTATAATTATTTTACCGACTGTACCAATTTGGATTAAGTGGAAAGCAGCTTATAAAATATGTAGTAAATTAAGTAATGTATAAGTATAAAAGTTAATGTTTTGTGATTGTCTGTCCGTCCAATGTGCAATGTGTTTTAACGATGTGCCTAGAAGGAATTTTTATAAGTATTTATTTACAACACGTAATGTATAATGAACTTATGAGGAAATAAACACTGAAACTTATTTTTTGCGTCTTTTTTTGTCTGAATCTACAAATATTTAGACTGGCCTCTAGCTCAGTTGGTAGTAGCTCTGCCTTCTGCGCCGGAGGTCGTGGGTTCGATCCCCGCCGAGAACAAATATTTGTGTGGTGAACATAAATGTTTGTTCCCTGTCTGGGTGTTATATTGTATTCTAAGTATGTATTTACAAAAAAAATGTATTCAAGTATTATATCAGCTATCTGGTTCCCATATTACAAGCTCTGCTTAGTTTGGGGCTGGGTAGTGTTGTGTGAATTGTCCACAATATTTATTTATTTATTTATATGCAGTTAGGCTCAATTTACACCGCTGCGGAATGGACGGTTTTATCCGTTTCACTCGAAGTATCCATCTATTGAGAATGCAAGTAAAAAGTGTCCTATGTTATGTTCGTCTCTAGGTTCTAAGCAACTTCTTCACCAATTTTGTTCCACTGTTCTTGAGTTATGATAGTGTAACTAACACGGGTTTCTTTTATAAATATAGATGTTTGAAATCTGTCTTCTAAATCACGTGACTTCATAAAGACGAGTTAGTGAGGGTTTTCTCATGAAAAAGCACCAATTTCAGTACTAAGTAAATTTATTAAAACATATATAACTTTTAACATTTTGAGCACCATGCTTTACAACATTTCACTTTACAACTTTTGAAACTATCCTGGTTTTTAACACTATTATTTGTCTGCCAATAACATTTCTTTTACTCGTGGACTTCAGTTCAACCGTAATCATGGTGCTCGAACTGTGCCGAAATATCGGGAGTCCAAAACTTACAAAATTTAATCATGGTAAATATCCAGTTGTTAAGAGCACTGGTGGTCTAGTGGTAGCGGCCTCGCCTTCCGATCCGAAGGTCGTGGGTTCAAGTCACTTCTGTACCAATGAGTTTTTCTGTAGAAAAATGTGTGTGCACTATGCCAGTACTCTCATAACGGTGAAGGAAAGAAAACATCGTGAGGAAACCGGCGTGTTGTAGAACCTAAAAAGTTCGAGCAACACGTGTCAAGGGTCACGCAAAAAGGGCCCGCCAGCGGCCTACTTGCGGAAAAACCTGCCCGCACCTCAAATTTTGTCGAAAAAAAATTTCCAGTTCATAAAAATAACATTTTACTTCTTCAATTTTCACACCGACAGACTTCAGGTAAAGTAGCGGCTGTATACTTGCCCATACAGACCGGACCGCACACTTGCCGGGATTCCACGCTGCCGAGCGGCAGCAACCGGCCCGGCTTGATCATCAGATCTACCACGTAGTTGACGCGGAGAAGACCGGCTGGGTAATTCTCGTCTACTGGTTCTTTTTCTTCCTGTAAAGTCATAAGCATTTTATTGGTAAAATTATTTACAGGTCTTGACATATTAAAAAAAAATGTAATAATAAGTGTACATAGATAGTACCTAGGTACATTAATAAATAGTGGGTTACATTTGATTTTAAAAAATTAGCAATATACAAAATGTCATTCAAAATAATAATAATAAAAAATACAATAATAAATTGACTGCATTTTAGTCGTGGCATGGCTGGACTGCTGTCTAGCATTGAGCTCTGTTATTTTACAAACTTGTTTTTGGTGCAATACAGAATAAAATAATTAAAATAGACTTAAGGCTAAATTAAGATAACCAACGATGCGAGATCTCCCATTTCTAAGAATGTCGTTGACATCAAGGGTTTTCTACTGATAGGTCAATTCGTTTGCTTTTTCTTATTTTTTTTTTCTTGAAATAAAATAAGGAGGTACTCAGTTGTCAAAAAATGGTGAAAGCAACCTGGTCTGATGATGGAGCCAAGGTCTGTCCAACGGAACTTTTCAATCAATTGGCCAATTGAGTTAAAACTTGTTTACCATACAATGAGGGATAGTCAGAGGCAAGGCCAAACAGTGAATCTGAACAGAAATACTTAAAGTAGATAAAACACAATGCGTGATGGTGGCCTATTTTTTTCTAATTACCGGAAGGTGTGTATAAGTTGAACTTTTCGGAGCATTTGGATCGCACCACGAGATCTAAGTGGGCGTCCTTATATTACGTGAGGTGTTTTTTTTAATTTTCTGTCCCTCCCTCCTCCCCTGGTGAGATGTCGTGAGATTTTATTTAACCCCCTCCCCCATCCCCCAATCTCACACTGAGATTTTTCAAAATGTTTTCTTACGGAAACACGTTGGATTGTTAATGTAAAAAAAAAAATACGGGTTGCACTCCGGGAGTGCCGGCAGAAGTGAAAACTTGATTATTAACGTAGGAACCCTAAAAGTTGTTTATTTTATCAAGTTCCTCAATGTAGTAAAACCCCAATCAAAGTCCTAAGGAACCCTAAAAATTTTAGCATTATCAAGCTCCTAAGTGTAGTTGAAATTCCAATCAAAGTGCTAAGGAACCCTAAAATTGTTTACATAATCAAGGTCCTAAGTGTAGTTGAAAGTCCAATTAAAGGCCTAAGGAACCCTAAAAGTTGTTTATTTTATCAAGTTCCTCAATGTAGTAAAACCCCAATCAAAGTCCTAAGGAACCCTAAAAATTTTAGCATTATCAAGCTCCTAAGTGTAATTGAAATTCCAATCAAAGTCCTAAGGAACCCTAAAAATGTTAACATTATCAAGCTCCTAAGTGTAGTTGCAACTCCAATCAAAGTCCTAAGGAACCCTAAAAGTTGACCACTTAATCAAATTCCTCAATGTAGTAAAACCCCAATCAAAGTCCTAAGGAACCCTAAAAATTTTAACATTATCAAGCTTCTAAGTGTAGTTGAAACTCCAATCAAAGTCCTAAGGAACCCTAAAAGTCGACCATTTAATCAAATTCCTCAATATAGTATAACCCCAATCAAAACCCTATACGGAACCCTAAATTTTACGTAAAGCCAAATCCTCAACGGGTCGGAACCGCTAGAAGGGACCTTGTCGCGCGACCTACAAGTAGGTCCTAAATGAAGTAAAACGGCAGACATAGGAGGAGGGGGTTCTGGGGGGCTAAGGGGGGTCACAGCACGGCTCGCTTCGCTCACCGCGCTGTTCCCCGTGGTCGCGTGGCGGCTCGCTTCGCTCGCCGCGACGCTCCCCCCGGGTTCAGGAAGAGGGGGTTCTGGGGGGCTTAGGGGGGTAACAGCACGGCTCGCTTCACTCGCCACGCTGTTCCCCGTGATCGCGTGGCGGCTCGCTTCGCTCGCCGCGACGCTCCCCCCGGGTTTCGGAGGAGGGGGTTCTGGGGGGCTTAGGGGGGGTCACAGCACGGCTCGCTTCGCTCGCCGCGCTGTTCCCCGTGGTCACGTGGCGGCTCGCTTCGCTCGCCGCAATGCTCCACTCGAAAAATAAATACAGTAGATCTATAAAATCATGTACCAATGACCACTACTACCTGCCGCGGGCGGCCGCTAGTTCATAAAATCTATAATAGGTATGTACCTATACCTACTACAGTCACGAAAAACGCCTTGGTATGCTTGCTACTAACTATTATCTATTCTGTGACGTTACCGTGTCATAGTAACTACTAGCGTATCTGTAGCGTCTTACGCTTTTTTTCGATTTTTATTATGAACTCTACGTTGTAGTCTTAGGGTACATTTCTGCAAAAAATCCGTCCTACGCTTTTTCGATCAGGGTCACGTGATCCTGACGCGAGTTTAAGATTTTATCCCCATTCAGAAAGTGCTCAACGCCGCTAAAGAAGTTTTCACTTCAAAAATTGCCTAAAAAGTAATCAATATTGCCACAAGTGTAATAAAAATTTAACAATAGAAAGCTCAAAACAGGACCAAAATAGTATATATTTTTTTTTCAATCACAAAAAAAATTGCGTGATATTTGCCGAGACTCCCCCTCTCTCCAACGTAAGATTAGATGAGATTTCACTTGACCCCCTTCCCCCCTTAAACATCTCACGTAATTTGTGGACGCCCCCTAAGTTCGGGACTAAGATAGTGGTATATAAAAGTGCAGCCAGCTGCAATGGCACACCGCATTGCGCCCAGCCGTCTAATGCGTCTAGTACGCCTGTACTAGGCGTACTACTAGACGCATTAGGCCGCGCTCACTTTGGATACGTTTTCGCACGAATTCCATTCGTGCAGAAACGTACGAACACGCACGAACATTCCCGACCTTCTGAGTACTATGAAAGCGCTCACACTGCGCGCGAGTTAGTCGTACGTATACGTACGTGCAAATCCGACGTCCGAAATCAATCCGAACTTATTGGGATTTTATTACACGTTCGTGCGTTCATCATCAAACGTATGCGCTTACACCGGTACTCTGTCTATTCGACGGAGAAAAACGTATTCAGTGTGCGCACTCAATTCGTACGAACAGTGTTCATACGTTTACGTACGATATAATTCGCATCCAAAGTGAGCGCGGCTTTAGACGGCTAGGCCGGTTTAGAGCCTCACCGGGTCGAGGTCAGGCACCGCGATCAGACAGCAGGCATGCGCGCCAGAAGTCCGGTGCAGCGCGCACGGCAGGGCTATGCGGTCCGCCAGGCACTTGTACAGCAACGCACGCTCCAGCAAGCCGCCGCATCGCACCCAGCCCAGACCCACCACTGGAGAGTTCAATTCTGTCTGCAAATCAATAAAACAAAAATTCTAATGTCTTTTCACACCACCAGGCCCCAGGGCTATTTAATAAAGCTGACAATTCGACATTTATGTCAAAAAACGACAAAATTGTGGAATTGTCGCGCTTTTGTGACATATTTGTCACTTTTATGAATAGCCTAGGCGCGATAATTCCACAATTTTATCGCTTTTTGATATACATGTCGAATTTTCAGCTTTATTAAACAGGGCCCTGCTCGACAATGTCAAATTATATGTGATGCAAACCTAAGTCATTTAAAAACTGAGGCAGGTCATTAATATTATACTCTAATCTACTCTCATCATTGAAGGAAAGGTTGAAAGAAAACGGGGAAGAGGAAGGCCAAGAATAAGTTACATGAGCCAGATAAAAGAAAAAGTCGCTGTCATGTCGTATAAGAAAGTCAAGGAGGCCGCATTCGAAAGACATAATTGGAGAAAACTGCATCAAAACGCCGACAAGAGGTAAGCTCTTAAATTTAAGAGTCTACTCTAGAATTCTTTACTTCGCTCTGGATTCAAAAAACCGATCTCACCCTAATTACATTATTTTGGTCCCCTAAGACACAATCTAATATTACTACACTGGTTTGCAAGAACAAGTGAAACGACAATTATAAATAATTCAATCAATTTAACTTGAGGATAACGCAATGGGCTGCAATATTGTTAGTCAAGTGGGTAGGTAGAATAATACCTACACTTAAACTAACTAAGATTATTTTTATGTTCAAGCTGTTTGTTGTCACTGAATAAATAAAAAAAAAGAAAAGAAGTTTTTTTAGTGAAGTTAAGAAACGGTCCGGTTAAGTTCGTCGTACCATGAGATCAGCGACATGCAGGTTGACGCTGGGCATGGAACAGTCATGTAAGAGTCTACTCTAGAATTCTATAGTTCGCTCTGGATTAAAAAAATCGCTCTCGCTCTAAATCCATTATTTTCGTCCCCTAGGACACAATCTGCACTGATTCGCAAGAACTAGTGATACGACAAGAATTTTAGTGATGTTAAGAAACGGGCCGGTTAAGTTCCAAGTACCCTGGAGAGCGCTGGTGGTCTAGTGGTAGTGGCCCCGATTTCCGATCCGAAGGTCGTGGGTTCAAATCCACTAGTGTACCAATGAGTTTTTCTGTCGAAAAATTTATGTGAACTGTGCCAGTACTCTCAAAACGGTGAAGGAAAACATCGTGAGGAAATCGGCGTGTTGTAGAACCTAAAAAAGTTCGAGCAACACGTGTCAAGGGTCACGCAAAAAGGGCCCACCAGCGGCCTACTTGCGGAAAAACCTGCCCGCACTTCAAGTGCGCATGATAAAACTTGCCGAAGTTCGTCGTACCATGAGATCAGCGACATGCAGGTTGACGCTGGGCATGGAACAGTCCCGCTCCTGCGTGTCTCCGCTCATCTGCTGCGCCACGAACTCTGCCAGCAGGCTCGCGCGTCGCATGAGACTGGAGCTCACTTCCTGGCACTTATCGCGGTACCGGACCTCGTAGTGAGCGTTCTCGATTTCGAAGTAGTGCATGGACTTTGCTCTGGGTAACACAAATAATAATAATTAATTGATTCAGGCATAACTTTGCGGAATTCCATTGTTAAACTTAAATTAACTAGATCAAAATATACACCACTATTTTGTAATTACCAAAAAAAAAACTGCATGAATTTTATGCAGGATTTCTGATAATTTTAACATTTAATAACTTTGTCATTTTATCGAAACTAAAAATTCTGATTGCACATTCATAATGTTCTACCCCTACTACATTACCCTATTTTTTTTTGGTAGTTACAAAATAGTGGTGTATAGGTATAATGTACTAACGGATCGCCGAACCATATCCGCAACTTGAGTAGATAGGAGCGCAGGTTGACGTCATCAGGCGCCGGCGGGACGCGCAAACGTCCCGAACTACTCACATTCAGCTTCGACCCTGATTCTGTATCTAGATACAAAATATTTTTGGTTATTACTAGAAGAAAATTCCTGCGATGCCCAAGTAGAATCCTACTAATATTAAAAACACGAAAGTTTGTAAGTTTGGATGGATGGATGTTTGTTACTCTTTCACGTAAAAACTACTTTATGAAACTTTACAATAATAGCTTATTACAGACCAGCAGTTCCCGAGATTAGCGCATTCAACCAAACAAACAATGAAACTCTTCAGCTTTATAATATTAGTATAGCATTTTTATAATATATTTATTTTATACTAGCTGTGCCCGCGACTCCGTCCGCGTGGTATAGTGTCTATGGGTAGCATTTTTAATTTGCAGCGGAAGAAAACAGTAATTAAATAACAACGTCATATTCGCGTGCACGTGACACAGTCGTCTGCCCTCTTACTAAACTTAGACATATGGCGTCGTACTACGCCACACTTTCATCCCCCCCGCATTCCTCTCCGAACCCCCCCACACTCCCCCCACTCTCCTCAACACCCCCCGCACTCCCCCCAGACTCCCCTCCACAATCCCCCTGTACTAACCCGCACCTCCCCTCCACACTACCCCCGCACCTCCCCTCCACACTCCCCCCTGTACTCCCCTCCACACTCCCCCCTGTACTCCCCTCCACCAGACAGGAAGACAGACAGACAGACAGCCAGAGTTACAAACGCATTTATAATATTAATAAGGATAATAATACGTTTTTTTTCAACTGTTAAATTGTGGTGCAAAGGTAGGATTTTTTAACAACTTTGGGACACATCTGTGTGTGTGGATTACATTACGGATTACTGGTCTGGTAAAGTATATCAGCCTATTTATATGCAAGCGTCTGCAAATAAATAGGTTTTTTATTTTTTCTTTCTTTCTTTTTCACTATGGGAAACATATAGCTGATCAGTGTACCAGACCAGTTTTTTTAGCAATTTAGTTTTAGTACAAGCTCTGCCTAATTAGGCGCTAGATAGTGTTGTGTGGTCCACAATACTTATTAATCGTACGTACATGGTGACCTGATGTCCATCCCCGAAGCGGGGTCTAGCGGCGGCTGATGGAACATAGCGACGTAGGTGGGATGCTTGTACGGCGGCGGCTGGCGAGCTATCTCCGACATGCTGGCGAAGGTACTGCCGAGACGCTTCTGTACGTAGAACCCTTCCTGGAATTAAGTTTTTTGACGTGACAACGTCTTATAATTCGATGGAGCCGGCTGCATGCACGAAAAAATATGACTCATGCGGCGTTACCTCGCTCTGAGGCGTTCCATTTAAGGCTTGAGTGCAAGCGAGAGCGCGGAACGAGCGACAGAGGCACAATCGGCCTCCGCGTTCGGCAGCGTTCGACATCTGTCTCTCTCCTACTTGAGTGAGCGATGCGTCCGCGTGGACAGCTGTATGACGTTATCACGTTCAACTATCGTCAGTAAACCAACTTTACAGACAACCGATTTTTTTTGTCGTGGGTTCGAATCCAGTCGTGCTCAAAAATGTATGTGCACTATTCCAGTACTCTCAAAAGGTGAAGGAAAACATCGTGAGGAAACCGGTATGTCGTAGTACCTAAAAACACTGAAAATGTATCAAGCGTCACGCAAAAAAAGCTCACCAGCGACCTAACTTGCGGAAACCATTCTGCTCACAAAGTGATCCTTGTGATATCAAAGAATAAATAAATTTTTGATTTCACTGTCATGTAGGTAAATCAGTCGTCAGTCTGGAAATACGTCCTTACGATACGTCAAATAAATGTATTTACTATAAGTCGTTTACTTCTAACTCTTATAAGATGCCTTCTAACCATCAAAGAATCAAGGATCAAAGAGTTTTCCAAAGGTGACTGACCTGGGTAAAATCATTGATGTCCAATCGTCCGGTGTACGCGAACTTAGCGGATGGATGGTGACGGAATATGGCTTCCAACGCCGGCTCCCAAGCGCCCACCACGTAGCGAGCTTGTTTGTTCTCAACCATGCTAGGAAGTACATACATTTTATTTTTATTTACACAAAGAAGATTGCGGGAAGTCGGTGGATGTAAAGAGCTCAGAATCATTCTTCCTGGAAATGTGTAAGAGAGGCATATGTCCAGTAGTAGACTTCTCAGGCTGATGACGCAAAGAAACTTACAAATATTTACAAAATGTACGAAAATACACAAGAAACAGTTGAGCTATCTGCAGACTGTTACAAACGATCTAGGGATAGCTCAAATGATCCAAATCAATACCACACGGAAACGTTCCCAAGACGCGCGCTGGCGGCATTGCCATGCTGTATGCCTCAAGTTGATGGATGCAGGGCAGTGAATCGTAGGGCACGTTCCTGACGTGCGTGATTTACGAGGTATTGCTTTTTTAGTACTAAGTAATCTAATTAAAAAATTTTATTATGGTATTTGATTTTGCTTCGCAAATAAATATTTTTTCTGTCTTTATTTCTTTCTTTTTCCCAAAACGCGCCACTGAGCCTGCCCTTCGGCTATTCTCCTCCAGTCCTTGCCAGCTACATTTAGCAGATCGTCGCCCCACCTTGCAGGAGGGCGTCCTACACTACGCTTACCTAAGGCTACATACGCACTATGCGGTTACCCGCAATGCGGCTAGCCGTCCGGCTGACCGCAAGCACAATTATGTACGTAATATTAATTTCTACGCGCACTGTCGGTCTGCGGGTAGCCGCATCAGTGCGCATAGAAATAAATATTACGTACAAATTGTGCTTGCGGTCAGCCGGACGGCTAGCCGCATTGCGGGTAACCGCATAGTGCGTATGTAGCCTAAGATTCATTTGTATGCGCACTGCGATGCGGCTACCCGCAGACCGCACCGGTCGCTCGGGCTGCGGCTGCGGCCCGAGCGACGGCCACCCGGATGGTTGCTATACGCACTGTGCGGCTCAGTCTGCGGCTGCCGCATTGCGGGTAACTGCATAGTGCGTATGTACCCTAAGATTCATTTGTATGCGCACTGCGATGCGGCTACCCGCAGACCGCACCGGTCGCTCGGGCTGCGGCTGCGGCCCGAGCGACGGCCACCCGGATGGTTGCTATACGCACTGTGCGGCTCAGTCTGCGGCTGCCGCATTGCGGGTAACTGCATAGTGCGTATGTACCCTAAGATTCATTTGTATGCGCACTGCGATGCGGCTACCCGCAGACCGCACCGGTCGCTCGGGCTGCGGCTGCGGCCCGAGCGACGGCCACCCGGATGGTTGCTATACGCACTGTGCGGCTCAGTCTGCGGCTGCCGCATTGCGGGTAACTGCATAGTGCGTATGTACCCTAAGATTCATTTGTATGCGCACTGCGATGCGGCTACCCGCAGACCGCACCGGTCGCTCGGGCTGCGGCTGCGGCCCGAGCGACGGCCACCCGGATGGTTGCTATACGCACTGTGCGGCTCAGTCTGCGGCTGCCGCATTGCGGGTAACTGCATAGTGCGTATGTACCCTAAGATTCATTTGTATGCGCACTGCGATGCGGCTACCCGCAGACCGCACCGGTCGCTCGGGCTGCGGCTGCGGCCCGAGCGACGGCCACCCGGATGGTTGCTATACGCACTGTGCGGCTCAGTCTGCGGCTGCCGCATTGCGGGTAACTGCATAGTGCGTATGTACCCTAAGATTCATTTGTATGCGCACTGCGATGCGGCTACCCGCAGACCGCACCGGTCGCTCGGGCTGCGGCTGCGGCCCGAGCGACGGCCACCCGGATGGTTGCTATACGCACTGTGCGGCTCAGTCTGCGGCTGCCGCATTGCGGGTAACTGCATAGTGC
Organism: Thera obeliscata; assembly: GCA_947578465.1. NCBI lineage: Eukaryota > Metazoa > Arthropoda > Insecta > Lepidoptera > Geometridae > Thera > Thera obeliscata. The sequence goes on from OX387916.1 coordinate 2,048,636, forward strand.
GTATGTACCCTAAGGGGCCCGTATTTAAAAACATGCTCGAGTCTGAGTCAAGCCTCTAGCATATATTTTTGACACTTTTAAATGGAGAACTGTCAAAAAGTCTATGCTTGAAGCTCGACTCAGACTCAAGCATTGTTTTTTAATACGAATCTAAAAGCAGCAAAAAAATCCAGCAGTGGGCTGATTAGGATGATGATGTCCGTACTAATGTATGGTCCCAAGTTCGAGGTAGACATTAGCTCCGTCGTCAGTCACACTGGTCGCTATTAGCGTACACAGCGCCGTTCTAAGCCCAATGTGCTCCACGTTCATGTTATTCGATACTGCCTGGAATAATACAAAACATACACTAAATACTAAAATAAACATGCCTGGAAGGGATCACTCGCAGCGATAAGGTCGCCCATTGTTAAGCCAAAAAAATCATAAATCCTGTATTATGTTTCTGTTTGGTGAACCATAAAGAGTTATCTATCTAAATAATGTTCTGACATATTTAAGTGGTGACCGCTTGTTCTCTGTCTGGGTGTGTATGTTTTTACAAAAAAAAAGTAATATCTCATCTATCTGGTTCCCATAGTACAAGCTCTGCTTAGTTTGGGGCTAGATAGTGCGGTGTGGATTGTCTACAATATTTTTTTATTTATTATTATTATTTATTTATTTATTAAACGATTGAATCCGAAAATAAGTCATCATAAGCAACCTGAAGAAGTCCACTGCTGGTCATAATTTATTGTTTTTAACACAGCCAAGTATGAAAGAGACAGGTATAAACTTACTTCTTCTCCCTTACGCAAAGTGAAAAAATCCTTAGCAATATCTTCGACCATGAGTCCCGATAGCACGGTGCACGTCATTATTTTGAGACTTATATCGATGCGCTAAGAAACAAAATAAAATAAACATATAGATGGAATCTTGTAAGGCAGTAATAAAAGATAATCTATATTTATAAAAGAAAGTCGTGTTAGTTACACTATTTATAACTCAAGAATGGCTGAACCGATTTGACTCAAAATTGGTGGGGAGGTAGCTTAGAAGGACATAGGATTTTTTATCTCGAAAAAATAAAGGGATCGGGGCGAGCGAAACCGCGGGCGGCTGCTAGTTAATAATAAAATAGTTGTAAATAATATTTTTTCTGTATAGTTTGTAGATCTGCCTTCTGCTCCGTAGGCCGTGGTTTCGATCTCCACCGAGAACAAATACTTGTGTGGTGACATATCATTTTTTTTTTTTTTATTCATTTTAAGCCCACCGTAAGAATGTTGATAAGTTCTTGGATGAAATCCGCATTCAGCATGGCTTTCGTGCTCACGTGGTAGTTCTGTAGATTTATGTAGCATTGCACGGCCAATCGCTGCGCTTCTATGGGCGTGTCTTTGACTGCAACAAATAGATGAAGCACATGAATTTGGATGTCTAAATGTTGTTAGAGATAGGCCAAATAAAAAATGGATGATGATGAGATGACCACAGAACATACAAGAAATGTCATGTGGTCGGAAGTGTCGCCAAAATGCATGACCATGTACTCCTTTCTCCATGAATTTTTGATTACTTATAAATATATAACAGTTTGGTTTATTATATAATTATAAAAGTGTATTTATTCAGTAGAATCGCTAGGATCACTTTAAAATGTCTTAAAGCTAGGTGAGTCTAGGTGCCAGTTCCATGCAACCAAGCCTAGAAGAACAGGCAGCAAACTACGGCTTGGTTCCTACCTATGTCCAGCAGTGGTTCTAAAGATAAAGATTATTAATTTGCATAAACATGTGTTAATATGAAGATGTTAAAATGGGAATAGTAACATTTCTTGTTGATAACCCTCAAGGAAGCGAAAGTTTTCGGCTCGACGAGACTGAAGGCCGCCTTCGGGATGATTCGGCACAGTTCGGCGAGCGCTCGGAGCGAGTTCATTCGAATGTAGAACCATGCGGCTGCGTCGTCACCCAGAATCGCTTCACGAACAGATATCATTTTAACTTCTACAGAGGACTATTATGTACTAAAATTAAACATTCCTTTGCATCTATTGCAGATGATTTTATATAGCGTCAGGGGCAATTGATGTTTACTCATGTCCTTTCTTACGGGCTGCTTAATTGGCCTAAGTAAATCAAATCAAAATTGTCTTTATTCAGTTCAATTACAAGAATCAATTTGAAACTTCTTAAAGCTAGGTGAGTCTAGGTGCCAGTTCCATGCGACCAAGCCTAGAAGAACAGGCAACAAACTGCGGCTCGGTTCCTACCGTTTTTTTATATGATCCTTATACGAATCAAAAGTAATAAAAATTGAATGTGGAAGTGGAATTCCGTGAGACTAGCGCAAACGTTTGTTTTTTTCATTCTTAAAGTATACAGTCTTTACGGATACGGTAGTGAATATAAATTTCTGAACGTGTTCGCAAAATGACGGAAAAAGTATACTACAACGGAGTTATTTTATTATGTACACCGTAATCAATATCTTCCTCAATGTTTGGAAGTTGGATTCAAAGTTAGTATTTATGTCACACTAAACTGTTTTCTACTCTGTTTTAAGATTGCCAACCTCTCTATTTTTTCCATATGGGATTGTTTTGGTGCTACAAAGAATTAAATAAAAAAAGTTGGCTTAAGAAAGCTACTGTTTAAAGTCCTCACCACAAAGTGCTTCGATAATATTAGTGTCGGACATGCGTACGGCGGCCGGTAGTAGTTTGGTCATGTGGGCGACCCCCAGTGCCGCGTCGGCAAGTAACTCCACGTTGGAGCTCAGGAGTTGCTGGCAGAACACCAGGTCCGTACCAGTCTCGAATAACGCCTGCGAACACAGTTCTATGTCATACGAATAGGGACTTTTATTTCCTTTTTAAACGACTTCAAATAAAAAAAGTTTTTTTGTATGTTTGTTATAGCATAACTTCGTCATTTAGGAGCTGACTTGAAAATTTATTTTTTTATCTAAAATGTAATTTTCCCAGATTAGTCTCATGGAATTTCTATTCCATCAAAATTGGTTCAGCCGTTTGGAAATCAGTTTCTCAAATTTTTTAAACTAATACTTATTAAAAAGGACTTTTCGTAAAATTCTAGATTTTGACAAAATGGTATAGAAAACATTCTGAAATATTGAAGAACATTCGTTCTTCAATATTTCAGAATGCTCTAGATTCTAAAGTCCAGAATAATTAAAAAACAAGACTAAAACTGTTTGTTCCTATTATAATTCTTCCCACTGAAGAAAGTAGACTCACATCTCGTCCATTAGAAGTGAAGGACATCTTCGTAAGAACAGCTAAGCAATGCGGCTTCATCGCCGGCAGAGCCATCTCCAGGTAAGCCAGCAGACGCAGGATACATCCAGACTGGTACAGATGAGCCGCGTTCTCTTCTGTCTCCACGTAGTTGCGGAGAACTCCTAGCACTTGGGTGTGGACGTCTCGGAATTCGTACGACTGTTGGAGAATGATGCCTTTAAAAATACAATAACATATATTTTCCAAAAATGGTTTACAAAAGTACAGCTATTGTAATACATGAGTTGACTGGCTTCTCAGCTCAGTTGGTAGTAGCTCTGCCTTCTGAGCCGTAGGTCGTGGGTTCGATCCCCGCCGAGATGTTTTGTTCTCTGTTTGGGTGTTATATTGCATTGTAAGTATGTATTTAAAAAAGTATTGAAGTATTATTATCAGCTATCTGGTTCCCATAGTACAAGCTCTGCTTAGTTTGGGGCTAGAAAGTGTTGTGTGGATTGTCTATAATATTTCAAATATTACAAGTTACAAAGATAAGTATATGTAGGTTTGAGCGGCATGACAGTTGCGTTTTTGTTTTTGAACAAAAAATCACCACTAACTAAGAAGTGGATTCATGAAACCGTTTGATATTTTACTAACCTCCAAAATATCACAGAGATCCAGCACTCCAGTGGAAGCCCTGAAGGTCTTCTGCACCACCTGGTCCTTGTACCGGCAGATGAGCTGATCCACGGTCCTTAGCGCCGCGTGCTGGATAGCCAGATACTTGCTCTGCATCAGCGCTAGGAGAGACGGCCAGCTGAACTGCTGGTTCTTAGTGACTTCGGACGCACAAATCGGGTCGTCTAGCAGGTTGCTTAGAGTCTGCAGAAGAGCACGGTCGCGTTAGTGCCGAAGAGTCCCTAAGAGTAATCTGTTATTCGTCGAGTGTGATGAGGATCCGATGGCGCAGCGGTCAGTGCAGCCCCAAGTGGAAGGTTCTAATCCCGCTCGGCTCTTAACTTTTGGGACATTATCAAAATCTCTGCAGAAGAGATTATATCTCAGATTATTCTAGCCTAAAATTCCCTCGATAATGTACGCATGAGGCATTTTTCAGTAGGCGTACGACGCACGTAGATACACTAGAAAACTGGTACTTTTATGTAAATTCAAACCCGCGTTCACAATGCTTCGAAAATTCGTCATGCATGAACAGTTTATCACATTTGAAAACTTTACCTGAAGACAGTTCTTTTGAACGTCCGGGTCGAGGCTGTTCTTCATTCTGGAGAACAAGCTGCTGAGGATATTAGCGGAGACCAGCTGTTCGCAGCCAAGCGGTTCTCTCGTCAGCTCTGCTAGGACTAGCGACGCAAATTCCAACACAAACACGTCTTCTATCTGGAAAGTATACATTCAAATCTTTACAAAGAACATTAGCCAGGGAGAAGTACGCAAAATAAGCATGTATTACCTTCACCAGCATAAAGGCAATTTTCCTCAGATTTTGCGAGTTTCCCAACACTTGCTCTGGGCCTCTCGGTAGCTGGCAGAGCTGTGCCAGTGCTTTCAGCGCGAACCTTCTGATATTCAGCTCACTGTGCTCCACATGAGGGAGGATGAAGCGGATGGCGTCCAGATTGAACAGGACGATGCGGTTCATCGTATCTTGCGCGGAGAACTTCGTGATCGCTCGTAGAGTCTGCACAAATAATTTAGTCTATTATTAATTTACTTACATCATCTGCCTGAGAAGTCCACTGCTGGACATTGGGCACCTAGAATTACACTTACGAGCTGCTGCTTAACTGTAATTTACTTATAAATAAATAAATATTGTGGACAATTCACACAACACTATCTAGCCCCAAATTAAGCAGAGCTTGTACTATGGGAAGTAGATGGCTGATGTTATAATACATACCTACATGCTACATTTTTTTTTAAGTACATACTTAGAATACAATACAACACCCAGACAGAGAACAAACATCTGCGTTCACCACACAAATAATATGTTCTCGGTGGGGATCGACCCCACGACCTGCGGCGCAGAAGGCAGAGCTACTACCAACTGAGCTGAGATGTACTATGTCGAAGTCTCTAATTTTAAGCATGTGCTATTGCAGTCACAAGTTGAGCGGTTACCGTTACCTGTTACCTGTTACTGTTGTGGTGGCGTTACCTGGCATAGTATTTCAGGTTCAGAGGATTCAAGCAACAGTATCGAGGTGTGTGCACTCTCAGGAGTTATGTTATACGCATGGAAGGTGAGGTCTTTCTTGTCCGCGGAACGGTTGTCCCGTTCTTTTTGTAAAGGTTTGGCCATGGTGTCAGCAAAACGACCAAAATCCACAAAAATTGAATTCTTGCTGATGTTGTTGTTTACTATTTTAACAGTTTTCAGTATGTTGCTGACAGAAATAGTCAGTCGGTAAAACTCAAGGAGAATTCACTCGAGTTATTTAAAACTTCCACCTCTTTCGTGTCAAAAAAAGCCACGGGTCTCTTTATGAATTGTCACTTGTCAAAACAATCTACAATCTTGCGATGCTGATATATTTTTAAGCTTTTATCTTTATGCATAGGAAGAACATAGTTGTGCGTTTTGTAGGCAGTGTAGCCCGAAAGTTCAGGACAGTACAGGAGGTATGGATTCTCCCGTGGTGGGGGAATGGGCGGTTGGCGGCGGTACCGCTTTGGGCGGTGGACATCTTGGTGCTGGTTGCCAAGCTCTGCACAACTTGTACCATGGCAGTTATCAGGGTGTTGATACCGCCTGTCATGAAGAGTTTGCACGGGGAAACTGTTTTGGTAATTAAAAACTGAGCAATGAGATTATTTTACTCCTTCTTAAGAGGAAACACACCAGGAGTCCTATCATTGATAACTCAGCAGAAGAAACGTTTAATATTCTCTTAGTTAATCATATTCTATTCCTTTCCAGATAACAGGAGCAGGTCATGGTTTAGGCCGCGAGCTGGCGGTACAATTTGCAGAACTGGGAGCTACCGTTATCTGTTGGGACAGCGATGCACGACGAAACAATACTGTGATTGAGGAGATACGCAAGAAAGATGGAGAGGTTTGTACACGGTTTGGTCACACTTGCCTGCCGCAGAAGGTAGACACCGATTATTTATATACACAGTTTGTTTTGGTTTTCAGTGCTACGGTTTCACAATAGACGTGACAGCACGGGAACAGGTGTTAGCTCTATCTCTTTGCATTCGAAAACAGCTCTCTGAAGTGTCAATGGTCATCAGCAACGCGGGAGCCATGACTTGCGCACCGATCAGTCATATCCGACCGGAGGCCATCGCGAGGCTTATAGAGACCAACTTGCTGGCACATTTTTGGGTAAGTAGCTCTGAAGGGAGAGCTGGAATATTGAGGAGAGTGAAGACCAATGCAATATTCTATGGTGACATCATTTTGGTCACAGAAAGATGATGGGTTGTGTGGCGATTATTTTGGGAATGCAAATGTACGAAGACGACATTGAACGGAGAAATGTACGGTTGCTGTGTAAGAAAGCTGGACGCCTGGACGCATAAAGAATTTCCAGCTCTGAATAGAACAAAACAGAAGATTCTTCTGTTTTGATTGCCCTAGCTTATTTGTTTGTAGATAATCCAAGCATTTCTGCCGAGTATGATCGAAAGACGACATGGACACATCGTAGCAATCAACTCAAGTGCTGGTTTGATGCCCTGTGCAGACATGATTCCGTATTGCGCAGCTAAATTCGGCCTTAGAGGTAACATTAGAGTTTATTCGTTTGATTTTTTTTTAGTTTGCTTCGTAACGAATGCTCAAATTTAAATGCAATTATTTGGTTTGAAAACTCATATTTATGAGATTGAAAATGAAAATAAATGAAATAATTTATTTGCTTGAAGTATGGTAAGTACATTTTAGATCTTATAATAGGCAAATATAGAATCACACACTTCGCTAGAAAAACCCAGCATGCAAACCATGTATGTACATATTATGTAGTACATAAAAAATTAAACTAAATTATTCAATAATACAATATGATATATTATAATTACAACTAAAATAATATGTCAAATTAACATAAATAATAATAGATTGTATTGAATTCAATTAAGAAATAAATCATTCATTTGGAGAAGCCATGTTTGGTGGAAACTCGTTCACTTGACTCAGATCGCGTTTGTTTAGCGGTCTATTATCCGTTCCAGGGCTAATGGACTCGATAACCGAAGAGTTACGACTGGACACATGGACGAAGAACATTAACATAACGTCAGTGTACCTCGGGACAGTCTCCACTGGCATGTATCCGCCGCCGACGCATCGGTTCACGTCTTGGTACTCCGAGATCACGGCTAAGGACGCAGCTAGGATTATCATTGAGGGTATCTATCCTTTTCAGTTGGTTTTGTATGGGTGCTTGATATTTTTCGAACCCTATTTCAACACTCAATACATACATAAAATCACGCCTCTTTCCCATGGGGGTATGCAGACATCACGGATTTCTACCTGCTACGATCCTTACACACCTCTTTCGCTTCATTCACTCGCATAACATTCTTCATAGATGCTCGTCGGTTTAGGGTAGGTACTTCTACCTAGGGTGAGAATATTGCGTGGAAAGCGACATTTTCTAGGTCAAAAGTGAGTCTTATCCCCACTTTTATTGTCAGTGTTTTAAACCGTAACGCTACCTGGAACTAATTGTAGACGTAAAACTTATCTTTTTATCTTTCAGGAATACGCAAGAACCATAAAACCATTTGCATACCTTCATTTATGAAATACCTGATTGAACTGAGCAACCTTATGCCGTACAGAATAAGGATCATTTTCACAGACTTCTTTAACTTCGCCCATAGAGGATGGTTTTGTTTCTGTTGATCAAAATTCTGGTCAAGTTTTGATGTGTTTACTGATTTGTAGCAACTTAGAATAGACTTATGATTGATATTTTAAGGTTTATTTATTTAATAAATGAAATCGAAAATTATACAAACCTTGCTTAATTTCAACCAACGCTGGTCTACTACTTTTTATCCAAGTCCACACGAGACGGAAACCCACGGGCGGAAGTTAGTTGCATACATTTCTTAGTGATAAGTGCATTGTAACAAAATTGTAGGTATAAAAAGTTAATCTTACTTACCAGGCTAGTTGGATTCTTCGTTTTCAGCCCATCTTGAATCATCATCATCAGACTAGCTTCTGCAACTTGGCCACTGGTGGACGCTTTTTGGGTGACAAAGTGTGGTTGCTCCTTCAGCCACTCAAAAAAGCCATCTTTTGACACGACACATCAAAGAATACAACATTCTTTTTTTATACATCCAACTGATGGAACAAGCATATGTCCCACCTGATGTTTAGTGGTAACCATTGTCTATAACAAAGCATTGCCTCGTAGGTCATGCACGTCAGGAACGTGCCCTACGATACACTGCCCGCTGCTTCACGGCTTCATGCTGCTCCACAGCAAAAGCTTTACAAGCATTTATGTCCTTGCATTTCATAGACTTTCACAGTCATTCCACATCTATCACACACAGCAACATCATTGTGCATCAACACATGAGCCTCTTTATCCTGCAGACTCTTCAGATTCTTATCGCAAATGTTGCATTTGAAGGCTTTGTGCTGTTGTGCATGTCGCATAAGAATGCCTTTGGTGGAGAAGCTCTTGCCACAAGTTTCGCAGAGGTGTCGAGACGGCTCTGGTTTGGCGGTGTGCCCTTTTACGTGGATGTACATTTCTTGATGGTTAGCAGAGGTCAGTTGGCAGATTTTGCACCTGGAATGTAAGATTTCATTTTTTATACATATTATACAATCACGCCTCTTTTCTATGGGGGCAGGGAATGATCACGGACTTCCACTTGCTATGATCCTGATATACCTCTTTCGTTTCATTTAATTTTCAATTTTTGATTGCTTTGAAAAATGTCCTACAAGCAATCTAAAAAATGGAAACCATGCTTACTTGTTAGGCCTATTGATTTTTTCTTGACTTGTAAGTTGTAAGTTGTAGAAGTGAATATTCATTTAATTTTGTATTCAATTGATGAATTCATAACTTCCAGATATATTTTTGTTTATTATTTTTATTGTTAATTGTGTGTTTATAATTTATCCTATTTATATTTTATTTAGTATGTGCTTTTATTTCAAATTTTCTATTGCACTTTGTTGGGAAACACTGTTGGGAGAGTCACTAGTCGGATTAGGGGTCTCTATCTGGGGTGTGGCAAGTGTGCCATGTGCCAAGAGAAAATTCGATATTAATGTTTTCCATGTTTATTGTGCAAACCGATCAATACAAGGGTGCGGCGACGACTGAGTGGGCCAGGAGCTCGGGCTTGCGATCTACCTGCTCAAAAGTACAGACCTTTGCAAACCTACGGTTGATCGCCACAGATTATACAGTAGTCCTAGCCTCCACACACTTTGTAGCATGTTACATTAACACAATTTGTAAGAGGATTGTTATTGAATAAATGAAGTCTATGAATGTGAGTCAAATTACCTATACATATTGCCATTAACATTTTCATGTTCTTTCTTTTTATGCTTCACAAGTGCATCGTAGCCCATGAGTATGTGACCACAAACATCACATTTCTTCTCATCCTCCTTCATAATGTGTGTTCTAGCATGTCTGTACAGTTGAAACCTATCTTTGGAAACCTCTCCACATTCTTTACACCTAAATGTGCAACCTGTGTTATCGTTGCGACAGGTTTTCTGATGTTGAATAAAATTTTCTTTGCTCGTAAATTGCTCCTTACAGTTACAAGTCAGAGTTAGAGATGAGTGTGAGACCGAGTGCTCAATCATTTTTTGTCGAGAGTCAAACAGAGTGTCGCACTGCACACAGGTTCTAGAAGCAAAATCACATGTGCTGACATGTTGGCATAGCTTTTGGATACTTTCAAACTTTGTTTTGCATCCATAACAGGTATGGAAGTCTTGCTCACTCTTTACAGGCTTAGCCTCTTTAAATATGATTTCTTTCACTATTTCAGCTTCAGAATCAAGGACATCGACTTCCATAGCTGTGTTCATAGTTTTTTCTTTCTTCTTTGGACTTGGCTGTTTCACAGATTTGAAAGCTGTTAACTTGCAGGATTCAATAATTTCGTTTTTATCCAGCATATTGACTATGGATGGAATATCTTCTTTGCCCAAGTTATTTAGATACTCGTCAATATTAGCGGTATTATTCAGGAACTCCAGAAGCGAATCTGAGTTATATTCAGAGTCAGGTAGAGGTTGTACGGGCGGTTTTGGATCACCTGCTTTTATAGACTTTTCATGTGAAGAGGACTCCAACCATTCTTGAGAACACCGAGCGTTTAGTTGGAAATGATAGAACTGACTAAGCTGCGAGACGCAAGACATGCAGATATCAGTCGGGAGCGGGTCGTTTGGAGCCACGACCAGCGAGAGACAGGATCTCAAATGTAAACTGATAGTAGGGTCTCCGAAAATAGAAACATGGCTAGATTCAGCATCTAAGCACAACCTGCAGCAGTTGTGAATATTGTCACACATTTCTACAACCCTTTTCTTTGTTTATTACAACGAAACTATGCAAAATGATAAGAAGAAGAAGTAACGCGCGCCTATCTCCGTCCGCGAAACGAAATATCAAATCAAAACAAACAAGCAAACACGACAGTGACACTGACGGACGAGCAAATTAGACGCGAAGTGCATGAACAGCTGCTTTAGTTTTTTTTTCTATAATGCAGGAAAAGGGCAGGGCAGGCTCAAACTCTTAGAACATACTACCCCGTCTTTCCCTGTATCTTTCCTTCTTTTCAGAAATATCTCAAACATAGTTAGCCGTCATTTTAACCAAGTAAAAAAATAAAAAATGGCAAATGTGTAAAACCATTTGACGCCAAAAAAAAAAAACTGTCATTTGGTGATGTGAGTCAATGTCACAATTATATTATTACTCACTGTCACTGTCATGTCAACTGAGTGAGGGCTAAGATCCGCGGGCGGATGGGATACGATGCGAATTTTGAGGAATCTAATGCCTCCTCTACACTACTCGCGAAGTTTCTCGTCGAAGTACTCGGCCGAAGTTGACTGAAGTCCGCGGTGCTACACTACACACTCGTTCAACTTCGCGAGGAGCGCATTCGTGTAGCGTTACCGGTACCCTGCGGACGTTTATTATAATGGACGCTCAAGTAGCAGCTGCCGTAGCAATGTGCTCTCTAGCGTATTATAACTACGTGCATACTTATTAAGTGTTTCAAGGAACAACATAGTTTGCTCCTGTGACCACTGTATGCCGCTCATAATAGAGTCTCGCACATCAACGATAAAATCTATTAAACACAAGTGCGTTCACAACGGCGTCTTGACGCGTACTGAAGTCGGCTCGGCCAAGTAGTGTAGAGAGGTACTTCGAGAACGCACTTCGGGTAACTTCGTGCCCTTTGACTCGGGCGCAAAAACCGACAACAAACGGAAGTCGGCCGAGGCGAGGTAAAGTTGGACGAAGTAAGCCGAACTGCCTCTCTACATTATTCTATTCGTCTAACCTCGTTCAACTTCGCGAGTAGTGTGGAGGCGCGGTAAAATTTCGAACCTTATCTGTATGTAGCTCGCTCGTTCGTGCGTGTTATTTTGAAAGAAAACTAAATATTTTCTGAGTTCACAATTTCGTCAGTCGCTCAAAAACAGCTGTTATGAGATAACGTACTGGCCTATCTGTAACCAGCCTTAGAACATTTTTTAGGTACTGACACGAAAAATAATTGTTTACTGACATGTAAACCACGGTCCACTTCACTGATCGAATGCGACAGGACACCCAACACTTCAAGGATCTTCAGTGGCCGAGATGACGTCCAAGGAAGGTTCTCCCGATTCCCCGGGGCTTGAGGCTCAGGAGTCCCTCCTGTATTCTGCCAGGCATGGCGAACTTTCAGTCGTTAAAGCTTTGTTAGAAGCTAAGAATGACGGCAAACTCGCTTTTGACGTGAACTGTAAAGGTAAATTTTCCTTCTATTTACCTGTTTTATTAGAATAGGCCATCCCTATCTTACTGCCCTTATTTCATTTCATGTGGGGTCAAAATTAGAAAAGTACCTACCATTTTGAAACTATGTAGATAGGGGTAGGGCCTACCTAGAGTTTGTTTCGTTTCCTCACGATGTTTTCCTTCGCAGTTTGAGAGCACTGGTATGGTGTACATAAATTTTTGGGCAGAAAAGCTCATTAGTACATGACTGGGTTTGAACCCATGAACTTAGGATCGTAAGGCGGGGCTGCTACCTCTAGGCCACTAGCTCCAATATCCAAAAGCTCCTCATTCAACATGCATTGTCAATACCGAAACCCGAACCAAAATTACATTGTCAATGTCTGTGTCTAAGGCCCGTATTCCGAAACAGCGCTTGAGTCTGAGTCGAGCCTCAAGCATAGATTTTATGACAGTTCTCCATTGAAAAGTGTCAAAAATCTGTGCTTGAGGCTCGACTCAGACTTGAGCATTGTTTCGGAATACGGGCCTAAGAGAAACAGACAATTTTTATTAAAGGGCTAAATCAGTCCTAGCATAAAATAACGATACCACTATGAGGTCATATTTATGTAAATTGAGAGTTATCTAACTAGTTATAAAATTAGAATTCCTTAGAATAACAAAGGTCAATGATTCATAGTCTTGCTGCCCACTAAGTTATTCCTCTATGACTCACATGCTCTTCAATATAACCATTAAAACAATTTATTTATCAATTTCTAATGAGGATTATATCAGCTATGTGTTTCCTATGCTTAGCTCTGCTTAGTTTGGGGCTAAATAGTGTTTTGTTAGATTTTACACATTTTTAAATATCTCTGTACTTTATCATACTACTTAATATTATGGTTTGTACCAAATAACCTCAAACTATAGAACTCATTTCAATAATTATTTCACAATAATTAGAATGTTACATTATCCTTGAGATACACAGGCTATATTTATTGCTAGCGATATATTAGAGTATTATTATGTGGTGAAAATGAGTCTCCGAATTTTTACACTTGTGTAATATGGGGGCACTGGTGGTCTAGTGGTAGTGGCCCCGCCTTCCGATCCGAAGGTCGTGGGTTCAAATCCACTCGTGTACCAATGAGTTTTTCTGTCGAAAAATGTATGTGCACTATGCTAGTACTTTCAAAACGGTGAAGGAAAACATCGTGAGGAAACCGGCGTGTTGTAGAACCTAAAAAAGTATTCAGTATTCAGCATATTTATTGCCTTATTATGTATGTAAATTTAACAGTGTCAGATCTTAAAACTAGTTTTTGAATCAATACATAATTTACACTACAACACGTGTCAAGGGTCACGCAAAAAGGAGCCACCAGCGGCGTACTTGCGGAAAAACCTCCCCGCACATCAAGTGCGCATGATAAACTTGCGGGGGGTATCTTCCTAGAGAGTTTTAATTAGCATTTATTGTGAACGTTCTTATGAAATATATGATGAGTATCATTTAACTAAAAAATTATTTCTGCCCTTTAACCAACTTTAGTCACGCCTTTTATTTTAAAGGTAAAAGTAAAAGCAACCTAGGATGGACTCCGCTGCAGCTAGCAACATACTTTGGCCATGTGGATGTGGTGGAAGCTCTACTGGAGGCCGGGGCGAGTGTGGACGAGGTCAACGAGACCGGAGACACGGCGTTACATAAAGCATCATTTATTGGAAATGAGGTGAGAGCATAAAAGCTGGGTGCCATCCTCGACTTCCCTAATGCTAGGGCGACATTAGCGGGCTACGGCGAATATTCGTGTTAACACTATGAATGTGGCCGGGTATATCGTGTTATCGCGTAGTATTCGGGTGAAGACGATGTAGCATCGGGGAGCTGTCGGTAAACTGGCGCGGATCAAAAGGATTTGTCGCGACAATATTCGCTTGGGTGGCTACACCTGCGTCAATTCAGGGTCTTCCATACTTTGAAGCAAGACGGACGTGACGGAACTGAACAACACAATCCGGCACGATGCATCGCGTCAACTCGACACGAATCTTCGCCCGCCTTAATGTAGACAAGAACGTCGCTTAAGCCCGAACACGATGTTTTTGTCGCGCCAATGCGACACGATTCTTCGCCCGCTGATGTAGCCCCAGCATACAGTAAACATTATCAAACATCAAATGTTTGAAGATAATAAAATAAATACGTGCAGCATGCCAAAATACGTAAAGATCACCAGAATTATGCGAATGGAGAGGACTCCGAATCGTAATTCCTGGAAATGTTTAGGGGAGGCCGATGTTCAATAGCGGACTTCGTTAGGATAATAATGGTGATGATCCACAAGATCTTGTACTAGGCTGAGCTATATTTACCATGTCTGGAGATTATAGTGATCAACTTTATCATGTTAGTTTACTTTTCATCTGGAACCCTAATGGCTCAATTTACACCGTCGCGGATGGAACGGAATGGAAGCGACCATTTCGCCTCATGACGCAGGATTTCACCGCACCAGGCACCGTATTCTCGAGAATGCACGAGGATTCCACGGAAGACGCGGTCCAAATTTTCGCCTTGTATTTAATTTGTGTGATATACAATTGGTATAAAGTTCATTATACTATACACGATTTCGTCGCTCCCGTTCCATTGCGCGGCGGTGTAAATTGAGCTTTAGTCTCGTTAATTTTCTTAAGGCATCCTTGATTTCGTATTTTTTTAGGAACTAGTAATCCTCCTGCTAAACTACAAAGCTGACGTGAATATAATGAACGGCGAGGGTCGCACGGCTTGTGACGTGTGCAAAACCCGCGATGTCCAGAGACTGTTGGAGGCGGCTCAGAGGTCCGAGAGAATTGAGAGGGAACGAAAGATGCTAACTGCTGCGAAGGAAGGCAGGATCGAGGATATACAGGAGCTGGTAAGATTATTAGAGGAGTTTTTAGGGTTCCGTAGCCAAATGGCAAAACGGAACCCTTATACTGACTGGCCTCTCAGCTCAGTTGGTAGTAGCTCTGCCTTCTGCGCCGCAGGTCGTGGGTTCGATCCCCACCGAGAACAAATATTTGTGTGGTGAACTCAGATGTTTGTTCTCTGTCTGGGTGTTGTATTGTATTCTAAGTATGTATTTACAAAAAAAATGTATGTATGTATTATATCAGCTATCTAGTTCCCATAGTACAAGCTCTGCTTAATTTGGGAGTAATTTTTTTTTATACGTCATAAATCGTAAACCGCAATTTACCTTTCGACGAACTACAAGAACTTTTATATTATGTAACTTTTATATTATGTTACTTGTTGCTACGGAACCCTTCATGGGCGAGGCCGACTAGCACTTGGCCGCTTTTTTATTTGAAAAGAAAGGCGGCCTTTGGTTGGCCATAAAACTTTTCACGAAATCAAATTTAATCTATAAAAAATGTATATTTACAGCTAAGCAGTCCACATCCGCCAAACATCAACTGCGTGGATACCCAAGGGAACACCTGTCTCCATTGCGCGGCGTACAGAGGGCACGCTCGACTGGCCGTGTTGTTATTGCAGAACGGAGTCGATACTACCCTCAAGAATAATAGCGGTGAGTTACTATGTCGAGAGGCTGTTTGGTTACACTCAAATAGTAGAAGAGCTCTCCGTGAAAGAGTTAATCTGGGAAAGTACTACTCTATGAATTAAAAAATACTTTTTACAAACATACTTAAAGGAATGACTTAGCCTACTAACTATTAATTGTACTAAAAAACTATATTTAAGGATCACTTGTAGCGGTGAAAGCCTCCTCCGAGAGCTTCCATTCAAATCTTTCTTTTGCCTTCCCACCTGCAGGTTGATCATGTAACTTTTGTTGCAATGGTTTCAATCAAAAGTTACACGACTGGCCTGCTGATGATAAGTGTAACCATCATGTTAGTATCCATACTCAAATGCTGAAATGAAAATTGTGAATATTATATTACATTTATATAATATATATAAATTAATTATGAATATACAGGTCAGCTAGCAGTGGATCTAGCGCGGGACGCGGATATGCGGGAAGTCCTTAGCGTACGTCCCGTGCACCAGTTACAACGGACCGCGGCGCGGTTCGAAGGGCCATTGCTGAAGAGGTCTCGTTTCCTTGGCTGGCGAAGACTCTGGGTTAGTGTTACTCAAGTCATTCTTATGGTGTAAGATAATAAAAAAAAACTCACGGGCGCATTTTCAATGCTAAATGTCGTGTTCGTAACGATATAAACGGTAAAGGAAAACCTCGTGAGGAATGTGTCAAGTGCACGAAAGAAACCTCTTTGAGGCGCACTTAAAATCCTTTCACCACACGGGTTAAAAAATAGTGATATGACAAGAAAAAGAAAAACAAGAACATTAAAAGTTTGTTGATCCAAAAAGTTTTTTAAAGCAATTTGTATAAAATCCATACTCAATTCAATTCATTAATTTTAAGTAACGATAAAAACGACGAAAATAGTAGCATTAAATAACAATAAATACATTCAAAAAACAAGTACTTCAATCAAGTACCCATGACTAAAAAGTTATCTATCTATGACTACTGAATGTGAAGCTGAACCAGCCGCCACAAACTAACGTGAATAACGTAATTGTTTCAACAGGCAGTCCTCCAGCGCGGCGTGTTACTATACTACGGTTCCCGCGCCGAGGCGGCCCGCGGCGACGCGCGCTGGCGCGCCCGCAAGTACCTGGACGGAGCGGGCGTGGTCGCGGCCGACAGCGCGCCCTCACTGCTGGTCGTCAGCTTCAGCGACGGCGACACGCAGCGGCTCGCGGTGCCGCCCGACGCGGATGTCGCGCGACAAAGGCAGGTCAGCGACACGACTCTCAACGACTTAGCTCGCCAGTACCTGGACGGAGCGGGCGTGGTCGCGGCCGACAGCGCGCCCTCACTGCTGGTCGTCAGCTTCAGCGACGGCGACACGCAGCGGCTCGCGGTGCCGCCCGACGCGGATGTCGCGCGACAAAGGCAGGTCAGCGACACGACTCTCAACGACTTAGCTCGCCAGTACCTGGACGGAGCGGGCGTGGTCGCGGCCGACAGCGCGCCCTCACTGCTGGTCGTCAGCTTCAGCGACGGCGACACGCAGCGGCTCGCGGTGCCGCCCGACGCGGATGTCGCGCGACAAAGGCAGGTCAGCGACACGACTCTCAACGACTTAGCTCGCCAGTACCTGGACGGAGCGGGCGTGGTCGCGGCCGACAGCGCGCCCTCACTGCTGGTCGTCAGCTTCAGCGACGGCGACACGCAGCGGCTCGCGGTGCCGCCCGACGCGGATGTCGCGCGACAAAGGCAGGTCAGCGACACGACTCTCAACGACTTAGCTCGCCAGTACCTGGACGGAGCGGGCGTGGTCGCGGCCGACAGCGCGCCCTCACTGCTGGTCGTCAGCTTCAGCGACGGCGACACGCAGCGGCTCGCGGTGCCGCCCGACGCGGATGTCGCGCGACAAAGGCAGGTCAGCGACACGACTCTCAACGACTTAGCTCGCCAGTACCTGGACGGAGCGGGCGTGGTCGCGGCCGACAGCGCGCCCTCACTGCTGGTCGTCAGCTTCAGCGACGGCGACACGCAGCGGCTCGCGGTGCCGCCCGACGCGGATGTCGCGCGACAAAGGCAGGTCAGCGACACGACTCTCAACGACTTAGCTCGCCAGTACCTGGACGGAGCGGGCGTGGTCGCGGCCGACAGCGCGCCCTCACTGCTGGTCGTCAGCTTCAGCGACGGCGACACGCAGCGGCTCGCGGTGCCGCCCGACGCGGATGTCGCGCGACAAAGGCAGGTCAGCGACACGACTCTCAACGACTTAGCTCGCCAGTACCTGGACGGAGCGGGCGTGGTCGCGGCCGACAGCGCGCCCTCACTGCTGGTCGTCAGCTTCAGCGACGGCGACACGCAGCGGCTCGCGGTGCCGCCCGACGCGGATGTCGCGCGACAAAGGCAGGTCAGCGACACGACTCTCAACGACTTAGCTCGCCAGTACCTGGACGGAGCGGGCGTGGTCGCGGCCGACAGCGCGCCCTCACTGCTGGTCGTCAGCTTCAGCGACGGCGACACGCAGCGGCTCGCGGTGCCGCCCGACGCGGATGTCGCGCGACAAAGGCAGGTCAGCGACACGACTCTCAACGACTTAGCTCGCCAGTACCTGGACGGAGCGGGCGTGGTCGCGGCCGACAGCGCGCCCTCACTGCTGGTCGTCAGCTTCAGCGACGGCGACACGCAGCGGCTCGCGGTGCCGCCCGACGCGGATGTCGCGCGACAAAGGCAGGTCAGCGACACGACTCTCAACGACTTAGCTCGCCAGTACCTGGACGGAGCGGGCGTGGTCGCGGCCGACAGCGCGCCCTCACTGCTGGTCGTCAGCTTCAGCGACGGCGACACGCAGCGGCTCGCGGTGCCGCCCGACGCGGATGTCGCGCGACAAAGGCAGGTCAGCGACACGACTCTCAACGACTTAGCTCGCCAGTACCTGGACGGAGCGGGCGTGGTCGCGGCCGACAGCGCGCCCTCACTGCTGGTCGTCAGCTTCAGCGACGGCGACACGCAGCGGCTCGCGGTGCCGCCCGACGCGGATGTCGCGCGACAAAGGCAGGTCAGCGACACGACTCTCAACGACTTAGCTCGCCAGTACCTGGACGGAGCGGGCGTGGTCGCGGCCGACAGCGCGCCCTCACTGCTGGTCGTCAGCTTCAGCGACGGCGACACGCAGCGGCTCGCGGTGCCGCCCGACGCGGATGTCGCGCGACAAAGGCAGGTCAGCGACACGACTCTCAACGACTTAGCTCGCCAGTACCTGGACGGAGCGGGCGTGGTCGCGTCCGACGCGGATGCCACTCTACAAAAGCAGTTCAGGGACACGACCGAAACTCAGGACCGTATGCATTAACAATGCTTGAGTCTGAGACGAGCTTTAGAGTGTCTTGAGGGTACATTTGCGTTAGTCACTGGGGCATGACGCGTGTGGCCAGTGTGTAGATGCGCCATAAGCTACTGAGCTCTCAAAGCGACGAAAGTCCGCAGCGGCTGGACAAAAATAAAAATATATTTTTACGTGATTAAAAAAGCTGTATTTTTAAGAAAGTTTTATTCTTTTTGCGCTTTTCCTTTTACAAAAACATATGAAAAGAGACACAATACAAATTACATCGATAATCTATTTGTTTATTGATATTGCAGGCTTGGATAACGGCATTGAACGAGCACATCGCGTACTCGGGCCATTACCTGTGGGCCGGCGCCTCGCCTGACTCCGCCAAGGAAGCCACCGAGGAACTCGACGACGAATGCAAACCTCTAGGTATTCTAGCACTTTTTAAAGATCGTTATGCAAACATCATATGGAAAAAACGCGTATTAATCGTCATTACCTTTATTATTTCCCGACGTTTCGACCGTGTTTCAACAGCCGTGGTCAATTTCAATCGTGAAGAAGGCTATAAACTTTCTTGGTCCTGGAATTCTGTTTTCGTTATGTTTGTGTATGGGTTTGTGTATCCGTCGCGAAAGATCAGCGCAGTGTGTAGATACAGTTAGTGTGGTGTGTCGTAATATGAACGCGGACATTTCTAATTCTGAAGACCAAGTGAGGGTAGTTGCAACTGCGTGCAAGTTAATCTTCGATTGCTTACGTGTACAGGTTCGATGCAAGACGCTTTGACGGCGGCCGGGAACCACATGGCGCTGCTAGAGACGCAGCTGAGAGAATGCTCGGCGATCCTGGCGGCCTTGGACAATTCCACCACCATGGCCTCTTCGCTGCACCACTCTGCCTACATGGTACATTATTGACTCGCACTTTTTTAAGTCGGTTTGGAAATCTCGACCTTCTAAGGGCAGGAAGACCCTTACCCCACTAGGTGGGGTTGGCAATGTATTTTTCTTCCATTCTCCTCTATCACTCGCCATCTCAGTACTAGTGGAAATCACGACCATTTTTTTATATTATGGACAACCCACATAACACTATTTAGCCCCAAATTAAGCAGAGCTTGTGCAGTAGAATACAGCCCAAGTTACCTAAAAAAAGAAAAATGACGCTTACTGCAAGAGCATAAGAGCTAGCAGTGTATAGTCTGATGCGTATCCTTATGTACTATGGGAACCATGTAGCTGACATAGGCCTTCCCTACACATTTCCAGAAAGAACAATACTGAGCCCTTTCCATCCACCGACTTCCCGCGATCTTAACAATGTCGACGGTCCATCTGGTGGGTGGGTGCCCTACGTTTCGTCTTCCAGTTCGTGGTTGCCATTCGAGAGTCTATTCCCCAACGGTTGTCGGTAAAATAAAGCAGTACAATAATGTTATTTGTAGCGATTTCAACACGCGTGCGGCACGGGGCAAGAGGCGCTATCGTCCCTGCGGCATTGCGCGGCGCTCGTTGCCCAGGCGAGAGACTCTGACGCAGGCCGGCTCAACAGAGAGGTATTATACATAGATATAACACTTTATTGTACACATAGAGTGATGTAAATTTTTATAATGTCCCAAAAGTTAAGAGCCCGCTTGAACCCGCGACCTTCCTTTTGGTACGTATTTGCGCTGACCGCTGCGCCATCGGATCCTAATCACACTCGACGAATAACTCTTGACTCTGTTCGTGTGTTTGGGACATTATAAAAATCTTTGTGATTTCCTTATTTGTAGTAAACACTATAAAATCAATAAAAATACAAAGAATGATACATTATAAAAAATACAACCGAATTGAGAACCTCCTTCTTTTTGATTAGAAGTCGGTCAAAAACTAGGCGTAACAAAACAAAGTGCCAGTGGGTGGTTTTTCCTCCAGGCAACCTTATGACGCAATGGCTAAGTATAACTCATTTACGGTTAGGTAATAGTTTAAGATCACAGAAAGTCTAATTGGACGCTGGCTGTTTAACTAAAACGCTCCAATCCATATGAAACTTCATATGGATTGGAACGTTTTAGTTAAACAGCGACCAATTCTACTTCGTAAAACGAATAAAGTTAAGCAGAAAACAAAATTATACGATAAAAAAATAGTTCCGATCGTTGGATTGGAATAGTTTATCCCGTTCTAATAAATTCAATAAATAAATAAATACCTAGGAAATTTCAAATTATAAAAATCTTTCCTTGTACAGATTGAAAGAAACAGGGTGCTAGAAGAAGCGTTAGCTGCGTTGGCGCGGACGCATCACGCTTTGGAAATGTCTGTCGCCGAAGAACTGACCAAGGTAACTAAATTACTAATTAAAATTGCCTTCTACGTACTAGAAACATATAAATAATACAATTATTTATAAAACATACAAAATACACACAGAACAGTTGTTGTGTCACTATGTAGGTTAAAATGTTTTTTCTATAGTTCAACTCCGTTATAAACAGGTGACCGAAGGTAGGTAGGCCAGTCGCAAATAAACTTCACAAAGTGTGCACGTAACAGTGGTTTTCTTCAACATAATATCCCGCAAGCGAAACTGAACCTTAGGCACATCAACAACAGTACCCGAAGTCCCAGTGCATTTACAACATTTCGTCACCAAATGTTGTTTTCGTTTCGCCTATTTGTCTCTGTCTATTGTATGGAGAAAAGATGAGACAACAACTCTAACTACGTAACGTATGTTTGCCGTCTCATATTTTCTCCATGCAATAGAGAGATACAAAAAGGCGAAACGAAAACAACATTTGGTAACGAAATGTGGTAGGAAAACCCCGACTTCGGGTACAGTTTAGTTGTCTGCAAACCGTTACAAAATATCTAGAGTTAGCTCAACTGATCCAAACATACTTAGTACATTACACACGGCTTTGCTCGCGTCATGCCTGGTTCATTAAATAACGTAGTTTCTTTGTTGCAGACTAAAAGAAAGAAAAAATCTAAATCATCATCCACACTGAACGACTCTAAGGAAAACTTTTTTGACGTGTTTGAAGGTATGTAATACAAATATTTTCTGGGTGTCATAACAATCAGCACAGAAATATATTATTTAAATACTACGAATAGAACGGTCTTCCGTTCAGCCGTTTTCTAAACATTTTATTTGTTTTTGTCATATAACTTCTAGGTTTTTTCCAAATCTTTATTATGGCGGCGTAGCGTAACTAATTCACCTAATATCAAAACTTATCGCCTATAATGCCTCGTAGGTCACGCACGTCAGGAACGTGCCCTACGATGCACTGCCCTGCGTCCATCAACTGGAGGCATACAGATGTTCAGCCTCACGTGCCAGTAATTTCACCGGTACCCACACCCTTCAAACCGAGACACAGCAATGCTTCACGGCAAAAACAGGCATGGTGG
The DNA here is from genome assembly GCA_947578465.1 of Thera obeliscata. Classification (NCBI taxonomy): domain Eukaryota; kingdom Metazoa; phylum Arthropoda; class Insecta; order Lepidoptera; family Geometridae; genus Thera; species Thera obeliscata. Next base: position 2,071,170 of record OX387916.1, read on the forward strand.
TAGTACTTCCCCGGATGAGCTCTTCACAAAGAGCTCTACTACTACTAGAATATGATATAATAGTAGTACACGTTTTTGAACAGAATCAGACGATGAAGACGATACGCTGGTAACGGCGGGGCTATCAAGCCCGCTCGGTGCGCTCAGCCCATGGGGAAGCAGCCCCGACCTCACCAGGAGAACTCCCATCGGTAGTGTTGATGGTAAGCAACACTTTTGACAATCCTTGATAATTGATATTAGCTCTGCCACAGTAGAAAAGCTCCTTTTGTGCACTTGACACTTATTTTCGAACTGACCTCATTGGTATGTTCCCAGCTCTGCAATTGAAACTGTAAATTCCGGGTTCAATCCCCACCGAGTACAAATATTTGTGTGTTGAACGTAGATGCTTATTCTATGTTTGTGTTATTAAATGTTAAATAACGTCTATATCTGGCTATAACCCGGTTCTATAATATATTAGCGGTCGCCCGCGGCTTCGCTCGCCCCTTCCGTCACTTTTTCGGGAAAAAGCCAAATCTGTTCTTGAGTTATAAATAGTGTATCTAACACGAATTTATTTTATATAAGTAGATATTTTTGGATACGTGTAATTATGATAAAAAAGTATTCTATGAGTTATTAGGTTCCCTTAATACAAGCTTTGCTTAATTTAGGGTTAGCGCTGTATGATAATGACAAGAATATTGATTTACCTAATCGGTATTTGTATTTACTAAGTAGGTTTTGGACTTGGCAGCTTAAATTCTATGTTACACACTCAGGAGACCTAACACCAACAAACGAAGAATCAAACCCGTACCCGCGCTGTCTATCCGGCGCGTCAGGCTCATCCGGCTCGAAGGACTCGCTGCACACCGCCGTGAGTCCCACCTCGTCCCGAGGCACGCTCGTGTCTCAGGGCGGACATGTCTACAGGAACGCGAGGCCTTACCGGAAACACACGAGGCCCAGGTATTAAACTTTCCTAAAACTTCAAATAAAAAAAACATTACTCCTTCTGTGCAATTGGTGAGTAAGAAGTTTTTACTCAACAATATCTCAATAACCAATCTCATATTATAACTCAAATTAAAAAACATTACCCTCCTGTGCAGTTGGTGGTTAAGAAGTTCTTTTTTTAATAATATCTCAATAACCAAGCTCATGTATAAACTAAGATAATCTAAACCACAAACCAGAGATCCGTTAAGTCTATTAACAAAAAGCCGACTCAGAAAGTACCTAATAGGTAAGTAACGTAGGGGGTGATCCGGCTCGAAGGACTCCGAGTCCAACTCCGAGGCACGCTCTTGTCACAGGGTGGACATGTCTACTGGAACGCGAGACCTTACCGGAAACACACGAGGCAACAAAAATCTATGCGACGAGTCTACATCTTTTAATTTTTTGTATTATTCTAGCCTCTATAAATTTCCACGAAAAACGATTTTGAGCCTTCTCAATTCACTAATTGCTGTCGATCTTCATAATTTCGTCAGTCCATCGTGTGAGAGAGACTCTTCAAGAAATTTTAAAGCCTGCCTGCTTCAACTTGTTAATATTTGCTTCCTTCTTAAGTATGTAAGTACATTATGTGGACCAAATAGCCAATACCACGGTACCAAACCAAGAAAACTACCAAAAAACTACAAAGACACATTTTGAATTTATGACTACTGAAGCAGTTCACTATATAAAGCTGGTGGTTGGTAAGTGACGTAAGGGATAATCCGGCTCGAAGGACTTCATACCGCTTTAAGCCGGAACTGAAGTCTTACCGGAAGTACACGAGACGTAGATGCCTTATAGTCATGCAAAGAAGATACGTTATTACCGCCCTATTATTTGTCTTTATGTAGGGTCAACAGGGTCTTCTTCAGGCTGATGATGATGATGATGAGGGTCAACATGTTGCATGTTTTCTACGTTTACATTATAAACTAACCTAAACTCATTTCGCACTTCTGATTCGTTTGTAACATGTTTTAAGTAACCTTTAGTGCTGTTACCGAGTTTCGTAACCAGCTACGTAGTGTTCATAACTGGGTTACCAACTAATAAAAAAGGTTTTGTCCTACAGTTCTTAGTTCGTAACCGGGTTACAAAGCAACTAGAATCACGTGTCATGTCTTTAATCGTTTCTCATTTCACTGCATTTTTAACAAATTTTACTTTGCTTCCTGTAACGCAAATTAATGTTTTTCATTTATTTTTGTTTCAGTTCTGAAAGGTCGGTTTGAGTGTTATTTTCTGGTCAGTACCCACTTAAAGCACAACTTTGACAAGTGCCTTAAACACGCACCATTTTATATTTTTTTACTATATTTTATGACGCTAATGGAATAACGCACCAAAAGATTAATGTTTTTAATTCCAAAGAAAGAAATGTACAAAATGTGATCTGATTAACTTAATGTGATGTTTTTTTATTAATTATTAATCTATAGTTATTACTATTATGATAACTATAGTTAGGTAGGTGGAATAATTGACTTTTATAATAATTTTCATTCCGATTTCTATAAATCTATCTTTTTAAATTTAAATAATAACTATATATTAAAAATAATGTAATATTAAGCATTAATATAAAATTTGCTTAATTCAATTACAATTAAAAAATGCATTATAAATTCCAACTCGAATAATTTAGAGTTTATACCTAACAATGTTCAACCGAATGTGATAAAATTGTGTCATTTTATAGGTTATTTTTAAGCATACTTGTGCGACTCATTTTATTTTTGCTTATTAAATGACTTTTATTTCTCATTGACTCTGTTTTTTTGTTTGATTACCTGTTAAGTTTATCATCCATTTCAACCATATAGAAAGAAAAAAGGTAGTCGTAAAAGAGAAGTGAGTAGGAGCAGAAGGTGGGTTTTCAAATGTAATAAATAAAGTATAGTAGCAATCGCTACTACAGAATGAAGACTATTTTTTATGGCATTGTTACTTGTTAATGTTCATCCTTTTCTTGTACAATACTAGTCTTATAATGGCATAAAATAAATTACTTTTGTTTTTTTTGTCTTCTGGCTGTTTCTGTTTCGTGGTAAGTATAATCTTGGATACACTGATCATACTTGTAGCCATGATTGATCCAAATATTTAGGCCATGTCAACATTTATTTTAAGAGATCGGGAACATTCTTTGTGTTCATAGTCCTTTAATTAAATTATTTGAATTCCAAAGACATAAAGGCAGGTTCATTGCGTACGGCCTATAGACGTTACTTTTAATGAAATCGTCTCAAGCCTTGACCTTGAAGCTTGCAGCCGGTGGGATCTATAAATCATTAGCTGCACGTTTACCCCACGTTGGGGCGCCAGTGCAGCTAGTACGGCTGCGCAAGGCCCGAAGAGGGGTTAAAAAGGGGGAGAGGGTGACGTCGCCCAGTCTCGTAAGCTTCCAATCTCGCCAGTTGCGCCGCAGCGTCTGCCGCGGAGACACGTCTGTGTAGCGCTCGCGTTCACATCGCCCACACATGACGCTGACACTGATTTATTCGTGAGTCCTTGTATTTCACGGATCGAAGAGTTGTATTCTTTTAGGCTAGCCTTTTTTATATCTACCAATACACAAAATGAATCTTTGACTAATACAAATTGACGCATTGGCACGAGACTGAATCTCTATCACCGATTGGTTATAATGATAACCTTACCTTACGTACCTATTATTTTCAGCTGACAGGATAAATTCAGCTTCATAATTTACATTCATGATAGGCACATACCAAAAAAAAGTAAATGTATCTATTACGTCGTGCGCGGACTAAGATAAATAATTTATGCAACTTTTATTTGGCAATGTTTGGTATTTTCCTCAAAAATCAATAAAGCCAAATTAGGTGGCATTATTACTAAAGGGTGCTTCCAAGGTTTATTTCTGAAAGCATTGACGTTCACAACTAATTTTACTACCTACATATTTTATGGAGAAACCGTAAAATGATCGTAACAGATGTTATCGAATGTTGCTGGATTTACATTAAATATTTACTACGTCGCCTTTTATCTTCTAAAATAATGACTATGGTAGTTTTTATTATAATATTACATATTTCTCTACTGTCTAAGGGGGAAAAGAAAATCGTAAAATTTCTATGGGACTAATCTGGAAGTATTAGGTACCTTTCAGGTAAAAAGTTTTTTTAATTAAATTGGCTCATTAATGACGAAGTTATGCGGTAATAAAAAATACAACCTTATTGAGAACCTCCTTTTTCAGTTGCAGTCTGTTAAAAAGAAGGCGAAGCTATCGTAGGACGGAGTACCTATGCATTTTTAGGTTAGGTTTTGTACAGCTCAGTTAAGGCCTGCGCACACCTAGGTCGCTCCAATTTGACAACGTTTCACTGATCGCCATCGCCAGCGACCTAGGTGTGCGCAGGCCTTTAGGCTGACCACGGTAAAGATAAAGTTAAATTGGGTGCTCGAGTTAAAGTTGACACAGTTAGAAGTTTGATAATCACGTAGAGTTGGTAATTAAAAAGTTGGTTACCGAGCCACAAGCGTGCTGGGTGATGTTTAGTTTTGAGCTGCTTATATGCCTATTTGAAGAAAGATAGATGATAGATAACTTTTTTATTTGGCTCAAAAAACACAACTAAAGAAAATGAAACCACATAAAGAGAAGAACATTGAGTAAAGGTACGGCTACACAAGAAATCATAAGAGAAAATAAAACATAGAACACATACAGAAACACATAGAAAGAAATAAGAACACACATAATCCTAGTTCTATTGCTGAAAAGGGTGTCGACAGTATCCAATTAGGTATTGATCAAAGTTATGTAAAATGACGGTTAATGATTTGAGACATTTTAACATTCAATCGAAATTTAGCTTATATTGTGAATTTTTAATAATCCATAACTATGTATAGGAACTATGTATATGTGCATATAGTGGCGAAGCTACCGGAGGGCTACGATACGGGAGGGGCGGAGACGAGGCAGTACCCTGGGGCCCCCAAACTCAGGGGGCCCCACGGACTCTGACCTACAAACTACAAATTTAACTTTAAATATAACCAGATTCAAGGAAGGCAGTGACAGGAATAGCAACTTATTTGAAAAAAAAATGCAAATATTTTAAGCATAGTTGGGGCCCTAGTTTATTTTATTTTTTTAGCCCAGGGCCTTAAGTTACTTAGCTACGCCACCAAGTGCACATAAGTATGCAGTCGTATAATAGCATTTACTACTTCTTATCGTGTCACTGATTCATTCGAACCAAGTGTGGTGAAAGAATATTATACTACATACTATTTTAGCGCATCCGAATTTAGATAAAAGTTCCTGTAACTTCTAATAAAACGAAAAGTATCAGGTCGATATAATATGGTAATCTTTCTTTTACAATTCCGATTGAAGCCTTCTTATCCCCTTGACCTCAAAACTTCACAAGGACGCTACAAAATGTCACTGGAGAAAACCGAGCAAGATGTAGGCACTGCTACCCTTCCTTGGGGATTTGCGGCTCTTCATATTATGTTGGCTATTTGTTTTCCGAAAATGTAAAAAGATTATACGGACAATATAGCATACCTACACAAATATTAACGGTCTTTCGCCCCGAGCTTTTAAAAGAAAGAAGCTATAAGGAAAATAATGTTTAAAAATTAGAATATTTTCGTCGTTGGCATAAATAAAGTTTTCAAGACAACCATTTCGTTTCTTCGTTCACAAAATCATGTGTCAAGTTATATTTTCCTAGGTGCTACGGGTAAAAACAATATAAAAGTCGTAAAATTATAACTTCATTTGCAAAACATTTATTTGATTTCATTGATGTCAAAGTTCGTAGGCCATACCTACTTGTGTCTACGGCGTGCCGTACGCGTAGCGCTAGCGTAGCGCCCCGGGACGTAGCGCCAGCACCAGTAAATACCTATCGTACTTAATTGGCTACTGAAACTGGGACAAAACTATGAAAAAGTTGTAAAATTAGGACTTCATTTGAAAAACATTTAAGTACTTATTTGATTTAATGATACCAAATTTCGTTGGCGAATCCTACTTGCGCCTACAGCGTGCCGTAGGCGTAGCGCTACGCCCCGGGACGTAGCGTCAGCGTGAATAAATACCTATCGTATATAATTGGCTACTGCGACTGGACAAAAGCTGTTTGCAAAACATTTTATTTGATTTTAATGATGTCAAAGTTCGTAGGCTTGTGTCTACGGCGCGCCGTACGCGTAGCGGTACGCCCAGTGGCGTAGCGATTATAACAAAATTGTATGTCATTCTGATTCCCAGAATGTGGTGGGGGTGGATACATGGATACAGCGGGAACATACTCGTAAATCAAATGTTTTGTGTCGAACAGGGATAAATCGTTTGAAAGGGAGCAGCATTCTACTTATATGTCGATACTTACACAATAGGTAGGTACACATTGTATAAGAATTCTATACAATAGAATGTTGTAAGTATAATCTTATTGAAGAACGATTGAAGTTTGAAATATAACATCTTTGATTAGTCACTAGTGTGTTTGTATACTTACTAAATTAAATGTAATAACAAAAATACCAAACACTCTCTCTCTCTCTCTCTCAAGAAACAAGGCAGCACTACAAGAGGACCTTAGAAATATGCTCAGTAATTTAATAATCTAACAACGAGTAGGACGCCGAAAACCAGCATGCGAGAGAAAGTCATGCCGCGTTTGTAATTAAGAAAACCCGACGTGCTAGTTCGCCAGTTTGCGAGATTAGAACAATCCTTGTACAGTCAGCAACAGAAGTACAAAATCATCTATTTAATGTTCATTTTTTTTATCGTTAATACCTTGATGTTAGAGTTTGTTATACTCAGCCAAAGTTAAAAAAAGAAACTAGTTTTTTCATTTTTAAAACGCTTAGGACATGTCTGATCATAATTTACTTTTGATCTTGTCTGTACCAGGATTGTGTGTACCTTCTGTACCTAATTGGGAAAATTTACCTCTGGTTGGATTATGAGGAAAAAGTACCTAGGTTTCGGGTATAATAATTCCAGCCTTGGGTTTATAAGAGTTTCATAATACCTAAATAATTTATCAAAAAAAAATCTTTTTCTTACGGACGAGTGGAGCGTGGTATAGAAATGGTCCGGCTAAGAAGCGAAAGGTCAAAATCAAATAATAAATTCATAAGTCGCCTCAAAAACGTTGAAGTTTATGAATAATAATATTACTTTGAAGCGTAGCGTATGCTGTCTTTGAAACTTTTGCTTTTGCCTACGTCTCACTAAGTTGCGACTGGCACCGCATTGGAACTTCACTGCTATTTTTTATATTGTTTTGAAAAAGCAATAAGTAAACAAAAAAATGGTAGGAACCAAGCCGTAGTCTGTTGCCGGTTCTTCTAGAATTGCTCGCGTGGAAATGGCACCTGACTCTTAGCTTGAAAACGTTTCAAAGTTATCCCTAAGAGACAACTGAATTTAGAAAATTGGATTGGACGTCGAATTATTCATATATATTTCTTTATTTTTCAGCATAATTTACGTGGATATGTACGAGTAACAACAAACATATAACATGTAGCCTTGTCCCTCTAGCGTTAGTCCCTCGAGCTTTTAGTACAGTTAGAAGTAGTCCAGTTTCAGGGAACGGATGACCGTGTACTCAATTCCGTCACAATTGTGTTGCCTTCTAAGAAAAAATATTTTTCATTCGAGCGAAGTTCAGTATTTGCTCGAGATTTATCCTTGAATAAATTGCGATAAAGTACATTTTATTGAGGAAAGTCTGGCGTTTATTTTACGCAAATATTTATAGGTCGAACGAGTCGAATCAAATTCGATTGTTCAAACTTCTAGAAGTCAAAAATATCACTAACCCCAGCAAAGGCCGCCCAATCCCGTCACTTTCACGATTGGACTGGACTGAATGTTGTCTACTACTAGGTAACTTTTTATCTGGATAGGTATGTGCCAATCAAGCCGCAGGGCGATACCTGTGATACCTAAATATAACTTTAGTCCCTGTAAAACGAAAGTGGCCTGCCGGCCCACTGAAACATCGATCCAGAGTCCGTCTGGCTTGGCCGGCCGCCAGCTCACCTCAAACCGACCGCCATTATTGCTGTTCATGATTGTACCTCGTGATTTTACTGTAAAGGCCTCCGCACACCTGGGTCGCGGCAATCAGTGAAACAATGTCAAATTTGACAGCGTTTCACTGATCGCTATCGCCAGCAACCTATAGGTATGCGCAGACCTTAAACGAGGCCATTTAACTAGATAGGTCTACCTAATTAGGTATTTATTTATATCGTTAAGACGATATAAATATAAGATACCTTCATTCTCTCATCTCAAATCTCAAGCAACGTGATGGATCGCATTCGTTCTCAAGATTTCGCGACTTAAGCAGTTGTAGTATCTAGTTCAGGTCGGAAGAACACTTTCATCATCATATCAGGATAAAGAGGTCTACTACTAGACTACTAGACGAGTTTTCACGTGAAAGTAAAGAGTAATAAACATTCATCCATCCATACTTACAAACTTTCATAATGCATAATTAGTAGGATAAAGTAATAAATTATACCTACTGGCTTATGGTTGCCAAGTTGATAGCAAAAAGACAAAAAGAATACCATGATAAAACATACAAAAAAATCTAGATGCTATTATTAACATCTTCTTATAGTGAACTGTCTCACAGAACAATGTGATGTGAGAACAATGTAGATGCTGAGGCATTTCCTCATGTTAGTTCCACACGCGTGTCTCTTCCAGGCCAGATGTACTTATATATTTATGTCGCATCAAAATAGTAAAATCCACCTAATGCCGTTTCATTAAACGCCGCCGTTTCACTAACTGCTTGAATGATCCACCAGAGAGAAATAAACAAATTCGTTTGTTTTTATAATAAACCAGTCTGTTATTTGGATGTGACCAAAGTTTTTCAAGCCATCCTGCTCAAACTTTTAATTTAGAGAATCAATGATAATTTTAACAGCAGGTTAGGTCACGATAGGGCCTTCTCAATGATAAATTTAATAGCAGGTCAGTTCACGGACGATAACAGCGTGCCCTACAATGCACATGGCGTGCGTCCATCAGCTTGAGGCATACATAATATGTATGCTACAAGCTGATGGACGCTTAACATATTATGTTAAGCGGTCTATAATTTTATCACATGCACCCTTCATACTGAAATAGAGCAACGCTGCTTAGCGACCGGAATAGGCATGGTGGTAGTACTTCCCCAGACGAACCCTTCACAAAGAACTCTCCTCCTGTAGTGGAGAAACTAATCACAGCAGCGATAAACTTTGCGGCTCTCGAAACTATTAGCAAAATTAATACTTTTGTGTAACTTTGCACAGAAAGTTGCCATGCGAAAGTTTTTATTACATTGGAAACTCAACAAAGTTTCATTGTTGGAAATTGATTTTGAACTAATGATTGTGTTCAACTTGAGTAAAAATCTAAAAAAAAACTCCTAAGAATAGAGATATATAACAGTTACGTGTTGGTTGCTGAATTATGTAAGTTCAGGAAGCTTTTATGAATAGTACTTACCAACCTAAAATAAATGAATATGATAAAATAGATCCAAAATATAAAGTTTTGATAGTCACTTCTAAATCAGTGTTGGTTACAGAACTATGTCACCACAATATTGAATATGAAATAACACTTGATATACAAATATACATTTACCAGTGGGGCCTATTGTCGTTTGCATATAAAGTGAAGTGTCAACAAAGTGGTGAAGCGCCGACCGTCGGCGTCGCGACGGAGTGGAGGCGTGGCGGTGTAAGATGGAAGATAATGTTGGCAGCTTCGGTAACTACAGGTAAAGATGTTACTAACGACTTATTTCTAGCAAACTTTCCGCCATACTTATAATCGCAATTTAAATTTAATCATTGCTTAAAATAAGCCCTGTCACTGTTTGTCATTACCAAGTGGTAAGAGATGGTAATAGTTTAAGCACTGCTTATCTTTTGACATATATTTATAAGTAAGGCCGTTTATGTTTACAATTATTTTGATGAACTACTTTTGTAAGTTTTTTTACATTTATCTGCGTTTTTCAACTTACAAAGCTGTTAACTTTTCTAACTTGACAAAAGCAAAAAGCAGACTATAATTTTTTAACCCGAACATTTATAAAAGGTTATAAATTTTCAACAATATGTTTCTAAATTGTCGTCGTTTAATTTGGTTAGGTCATATTTTCCATAGGTATTTTTGATTGTGCAACCAGTAGGTACTTAAGTTTGTTTACGATGATAAAAATAAGGTTCAATTTCATATTATAATAATTGAAAAGCACTAAACGAAAAGTGGATAACATGTCTGTTTAATTAAATGCTGTTCGTTTAAACGCCTATCTTTAACTACAGGTAAGTTCCTTTTAGCACGGTGTTCTTGTCGTGTTACTTTACTTTTATTGAAGCAGCAGTGTGGTTAAAAGTTTTAAAACATATATTAAGTGCATAAATAAGGCTCCTTTCGTGCACTGACTTGCACATGGGTTTTTTATAGGTTTTACGAATGCCAGTTTCTTCAGCATGTTTTCCTTCACCGTTTCACAGGGTAACTAAAGTATGTACTCGTAGGTACGTCACTTTGGCTTATAGCTATAATACCGTTATTTGCTTTTGAGAGTAGGGCGTTTGTGTGTTTAGGCCCTCTGGCTAATCTCATGACTTATGAGTCATGAATAAACGGCTCAAAGGATTTAAATAATATTACCCTAATCGGGTTTTGCTTACTCATTGACTAGGTATGTGACAAACTATGAATAGGTAGGTATGAATTTCAGCTTACGTTACTGATTTTTTTTTTGTTTTATACACAACGTCCTGGGGTGAAGCCGTTTGTTCCCCTAGTTCTGTTAACCGAACTACTGGGATATTTTTGCCCACTAGTTCTGTTACGAAAAATAAATTACTATAATTTTTTTTTTTTTTTTTCATATTATTGCATTGTCATCGATCTTTGACAGGTGTGCAAAGTTTGAATCAAATCTGATCGTTCAAAGTAGGACAAAATCGAGCTCAAAGAGGTCGGTTACATACATACCTACATACATACATACATACAACAGGTGAAGCTAATAAAAGCACAACCTCGCATAGAACTACAGGGGTATCTTTACTCCACTAGTTTTGCGATTTTGTATCAAAATTTGAAGTACCTGCGAATTCGTAAAATGGTAGAGCTTTCCTACCAATCTAGTAACGGGTGAATAATGTATATCGCGTTACGTTATTACCACCTGCGTTCCACACTTTCGCTAATAGCGCGTAGGAGTAAAACCCAGCTGCCGACGTTATTGGCTTACGATGAGAGAATTTCAAACCGTTTTATGCAATCATTACGAATGCCCCGTCCATATACATACATCAAATCATCAAATCACACCTCTTAGCTATGGGGGTAGGCAGAGATGACAGATCTCTAGATCGATTGTAACGATCTGCAGATAGCTCAACTGTGTCTTGTGTATATTGTACATTTTGTAAATATATTTTTTTCGTTTCTTTATGCAAATAAATACCTCTATTATATAACGAGATCTTGAAGTTTGGATGTTTATGGCTCAATCGTGCCTTAATTATTGGGGTTATTTGGATAAAAATAATAATAAATGAAGTAACCTGGAGTAGCCTACAGTTTTCTCTTTATTTGAAAAATTAAGAGAAACACACTGCAAACTAAGAACAGAAAAACCTCTAGGAATCACGCAAGCAAAACTGCCTGTCCACTACATACTATGTGATACATTAATATTGAGTTTTTTTATTTTATGTATGTTAGTCTCTAAGGTATTTATTAACTATGGACCTAAGATGTTTCATTTTTGTAATGTGTGCATTTTATGTTGTCTGAAATAAACGATATTATTATTATTATTATTATTATAAAATACGTCTTATCGATTCGTTGAAATTTTTACAAACTCTCACCTTTACCCTTTTAGTAGGGGAATTACTTTCATATCTTTTAGCTACAGGATTCTAGCTAAGTGCTTTTTTATGAGCCACAAAAGAAGGATTTGAGCCAAATCATTGCCTGTTCGCAGCTCCTTATGACGTAGTTATATTTATCTACTCACCTACAAAAATGAAGGCTCACCTAGCTAATAACTTTAAAACCACACATACTTGCGCTTAAAAATACAAAAATAAATTAAAATTAGGAGAGAGATTAATTTGGAAATAAATAAAGATTTTTGGTGCATTATTACAAATTCAAAGGCATGATTCTGCACAAATTACTTATATTAAATAAGGAAAATCAATTAAAAGTCTCATATTTGAACAAAATTAAGAAAACAAAGTCTAAGAAATCGAAGTTTAAACAATATACCACAATTTGAAAACAGGTACGTATATACCACCACAATTACAGAACTTAAAAAATAAAATCAATAGCTACTAGTTTGTATAAACCTTAGGAGGTATCTAACATGCCCGATGACCAAAGTTTCGTTTCGTATTTTATATATCCACGGGAACGAAACTGCGGTCGAAAGTTAGTGCTAATTTAATTTAGACCTGTCGCATGTCGCTTTTATTTTTGTCACATTGAAAGACTTTGCCATGGTCGGGTATATAGGCGATATCGATCGTATTCTGGACCCCTGACTACGTATAGCACGACAGATTTACGACATTCCTAAATCAGCAATCATTAAAAACAATAAATCTATCCTATCCTATTTTTGTAGGTAATGTGAATCGTACCTATATACATAATTATATTAAGTAATGAACTTACTTGCAGCGCCTTAGAGGGTCCAAATATACTCGCCTTATAGCTACTATAGACCTAAGCTATATGAATAATGTTGGCAATAAATAAATCGAAATCTAAACAATCAGAAAGTCACGGTTAACAGAAGTGACTATCTTTTTACGGGTATTTATTTATAAGAATTTCCAAGAAATATTACACGTTTACTCAGTAAACAGACCCAGTAAAACAAAATATCGGTCTGTGCTCACCCGTCGCGGATCTGTCGGGATTTGCGTCATCAGGGGAGGAGGGTGGAGCTCCAATCACAAAGAAGACATTAGCGATAACGAGGCCATCCTGGTATTCAGGACATGGATCATGATTACGAAGATGAGAAGCTTTTATGGACTGAAATTGTTTTGGAAGAGGTAGTGATTTCTTATGCTTTGTTAAAAGTATAAGTACATCCATGTATATAAAAGTAAGTCGTGTTAGTTCCACTATTTATAACTCAAGAACGGCTGAACTGATTTGGCTGAAAATTGGTGGGGAGGTAGGTTAAAACCAGGTGACGGATTTAAAATACTTTTTATCGAAAGTCATATTAGTTACACTATTTATAACTCAAGAACGGCTGAGCCGATTTGGCTGAATATTGGTGGATAGGTTGCTTAAAACCAGGAGACGGATATAAGATAGGTACTTATTACCCGAAAAAGTAGCGGGAAAGGGACGAACAAAGCCGCGGGCGGCCTCTAGTTTAATATAAGTAGGACGAAGTAGTTACAAGGCACCTATTTGCTTATTCACCGTTTGACAGCTATAATATATTGGTATCAAAACCTGTTTTAAAATTTTCCTCATTTTTCACAAAAACCGTAGAATGCTACGGCGTAGAGCCTCTACGCTTCTGCGTCTGTAAACCCGATCACAAGGTTGCGCGTTGTTGGGTATACGTTATGTGATAGCCATCGCCTATACCAAACCATTGCCTCGCAGGTCACGCACGTTAGAAACGTGCTCTACAATGCACTGTCTTGCGGTCATCAGTTTGAGGCACTAATAATAAATATTGTAGAAAATTCACACAACACTTCTAGCCCCAAATTAAGCAGAGCTTGTACTATGGGAATAGCTGATATAATACATACATACATTTTTTTTAAACATACTTAGAATACTATACAACACCCAGACAGAGAACAAACATCTGCGTTGCGTTCACCACACAAATATTTGTTCTCGGTGGGGATCGAAACCACGACTTGCGGCGCAGAAGGCAGAGCTACTACCAACTGAGCTGAGAGGCCATTCAATAAACTAATAGACTTAATATGTACGTTTTTTAAATCCGATATCTCTACTAGTCCAGCTATCCTGACAGCCACGTACTACTAGACACATACTTTTTTTTTGTACATGAGCTACTTCAGAGCATTATCATCTTCCACAGTTGTACATAAGCTTTCCCATATATTTCGAGAAGGACGAATTTTGACCTTTTCCAGCCACTGAATTCCACAGTCTTCACAATTGTGCCAAGCCGAGTGCATACGCTAGTGCTGTTCATTATGCAGCACTCCAGACAGAGCTCCAGGGTCTAATAAATTGTTTCAATGAATATTGCATTGTGGTAATGCTGTTGCATTTTACATGAGCAGCCATGAAATGTAATTTCAAGAACAGCGAAACTATGAAAACTATGGAGCTAGTTGGCTTTGCTAGCTCCCTAGTTTTCATAGTCTTCATAACATAAATATTTCTCACACAAAAAGTTCTGTGTTGAAATTCTCTACCATCTAATGCTGCCTTCCTACGGTGCGTGGTTCTGCAGATCATCACGCACAGCGCACGACGACGCACGGCAACGCACACAGAAAGGGCTCCTGTGCTACCGCGCACCTCGGCGCACGAGACCGTTCCCATGGTGTGTCGTGCGAGCTGGTCCACCTCCGTGCGCGATATCACACACCGGTGGGGAGGGGCTATAAGATTTGAGGCCAATCCAATAAACAGCACCATCTAAGCTACCCCGAGCCAACAATCTCGTTTTGATTAGCTGTGAGTTTACAATTCCGTTTCCACCCTGCAGCCTACTTCGCCTTCCCCCCGTCCTGTTGTGGGGGGTTCAACAGATGGTGGTGGTGTATTCATTTACTGTATAAAGTTAGCGATTTTTTATTTTTAATTAAGATTTTAATCGAGAACCAGAGGAGATTTAAGGATTTTCTGAAAACTGTCTTGTAACTTGTGTCGACTGTAGGTACTGCGGGAGTAAAGCGAAAGTCTCTGAATAGAATGAGTGCTGTTTATTTCGCTTTTCCTTTTTAATTAAACTGGGTTTCAATTAGAATGATCCTTACTTTTTGTAGTGCATAAAATAAATGAAAAAAAATATTCGCGGATATTTTCACACATTTAAATACATAAATAAATATTTTTGATAATCCACACAACACTATTTGACCCTAAATTAAGCAGAGTTTGTACATATGGGAACCAGATAGCTGATTTAATACTTGTATTTTTTTTTGTAAAAACATTTTAAATACCTAATACTACAAATACCCAGACAGAGAACAAACATCTGTGTTCCAAACAAATATTTTTCTCGTTGGGGATCGAAACCAAGATCTACAGTGAAGAAGGCAGAGCTTCTATCAACTGAGCTGAGAGGCCAATCCTAAATAGCTATATTTTTAGGAAAATTCACACAAAAATCATTTTCACATTTTTTCTATCACATCGAAAGAAGACATGAAATCTAGACACGAATATAACAATGTTGAAAATATTTATTCACACAAAGAAACTTACAATTAAACAAAATATTTACAAAATGTACAAAATACACAAGAAACAGTTGAGCTATCGTTACAAACGATCTAGAGATAGCTCAACTGACAACAACAATGTTAGTTAGTTAGTAACAGAGAAGAATTCGGAATCGCTAGTTTCCTCGACCTACAAGATACCACAGCTGCCTTTCGGTAAAGAAATTTCTCGTACACCTACACTTTCGTAACTGGAGCTGGTTCTAGCGAGAATAATACTTCCGAAATACATCATGTTGAATGTGTATAGGTTATAGGCTAAATATTTCGGCATGTATCCCTAACCTTGCTTACTCTCGCTCAACACTTTCCAAGGTTACCATCGACCCGGGCTTCTTACAGAATAAGGGTCCTTATTCTGTAAGAAGCCGTGCGGAAATTAAGGTCGTAACTATTTTACTGTAAGTGGTAAGTAGTACAGGACCGAAGAGAGTGGCGTATTAGGGAAGAGGCCTATACCCAGCAGTGGGTGCATACAGGCTGAATAGATAGATATATAGATAGTAAGTAGTAAGCCTACCACACCTCTGTTCGGCTCTGTTTTTGGCTCTGATTTTGATTCTGTGTCAGTGCTTACCAGTGTATTATACTGTGTATGTGACGTTTCGACGTAGGATTTATTTAGTCAACATTCACACAGACTCAAAACCAAAGCCAGACAGAGCTTGTGGTAGGCTTACAGATCGCAACATAGTCACAGCTTTCAATTTACAGTCAGCAAAATCTTGTGGGCTAAACAAAATTGCAAATTATGTTTTACCCAGAAGTTTTGAGATTTTAGACATGTAACTTTTGAAACTATCATGGTTTTTAACACTATTGCAATTGGTGCATGCAACTGTGCCGAAATATCGGAAGTCAACTCAGAAAAATTTAATCATGATAAATATCCCGTCGTTTCATAAAAATAGTTTTAGATATGTATTCAGGAATATAACTGTATAACAAATTTTGCCTTCTACTCTGATTTGCACACGTAGGAAGGGGATTAAGACTGATGATAGACTATAAATAATTTTTAACATAAATGTCTAATATAATGTCTAATATGTATAATTTGGTGCACCTTCTTTGTTAATACGGGGAAGGGTCCAGTGTTATCCATCTCCCCCGACTTACGACTTACCAACCCGTGTTTTCCCGAATTGAGAAATAAATGAGGCGTGCTTAAATTATCAATTACTAGTGGCCGCTCGCGGCTTCGCTCGCCCGTTCCCGTAACACCCCGTTCCCGTTGCTTTTTCGGGATAAAAAGTATCCTATGTCCTTTTCCCGGTTCTAAGCTACCTCCCCACTAATTTTCTGCCAAATCGGTTCCGCCGTTCTTGAGTTATAAATAGTGTAACTAACACGACTTTCTTTTATAAATATAGATGCTCAGGCTACATACAATATGAAGTCCACAGAATCTCTCAAAAAAAAATTGTCAACTTGCATTTATATTTTGGAATGTCTATTTGTGTAATGTCTATGCGTTAAAAAAATGTTGAATAGGTATTTCTTTTCGAAAGCACAACTCATGATATTGCTTTTCTGAATCGGAAAAACGGCAGTTTTTTTTTCAATTATCGATGGTCCATTAGTTCCGTGGGCGAGTAAACAGTTGGGGTTGGTCACTGTCTACCTGGCAACGATTACAGACCGGTGGATTCAGCTGAAGTCACCAAACAAAGAGCCGCTCAAAAAGAAAAAAAAGAAAGACAAAAAGAGAAAGAAAGAAAAGAAGAAGTCGTGTTGTCAAGAGTGACAAAATTGAAACACTACGATTTCTTTATGAAGAAGTGTTAGAAAAGCATTGCTCACCTACAGCCATATGAATAAACGCAATTTAAATTTAGTCATTGTTTAAAGTTAGCCCTGTCACTTTTTGTCATTACCCAGTGGTAAGAGGTGGCAATAGTTTAAGCACAGCTTATTTTTTGACATATTTTTATAAGTAAGGTCACTAAAGTTTAATGGTTACTTCTGTCTATAGTTATTGAATTACCCAACAGAGCATGCTGTATGCTGTGGGAGTTATGGTCACAGCTAAAAACTATCGTTCGACTGTGTGTTTTTCCGATTCAAATATTCTAGCCGAATAATTTATGTTTCAACCAATGTATGTGCCGCATCGGTCGGTCCTAACCACAGCCCGAGAGTATCGGATTGTATTGATCGGGAGGCGGCCTTGGACACCTCGCCCGGTTCCCGAATACCAGGCACAGGCGGCATTTTTGTGCTATTTGGGACCCTAGCCGGTTGGCTGGAGCGACAGAATGAAAGGGTGGGCCTTACCTTGTGATACAAAAGGATTCTAGTGAAACAAAAGCATTATTTACGAGGAACAATGGACAACCAGTAAATAGGAATTTTCTATTGTAAATGGTATAAACACGAGTTAATTTTCCATCCGGTCTACGAGAAGCTTATAATATCTACCTGCAGAGTTGAAAACGAGTAGGAAATTTAGCGAAGATGTGTAGAAATACGGTTTTTATATGAGACTAAAAGAAATGGCATAATTTTTCACTGGCCTCTCAGTTCAGTTGGTGGTAGCTCTACTTTGTGGTAGCTCTACTTTCTGCGCTGTAGATCGTGGGTTGGATCCCCACCGAGAACAAATATTTGTTTGGTGAACACAGATGTTTTTTCTCTGTCAGAGAACAAAATTAAATGTATTTACAAAAAATAAAATCTATTTAAGTAGGTATTTAGCCATCTGGTTTCCTTAGTACAAGCTCGGCCTAATTTAGGGCTAAATAGTGTTGTGTGGATTGTCCACAATATTTATTTGTATCATAAAGTGTTACCATCTACTCCTATTGCATCACGAGTAGAGTAGCTAAACGAAAGATCGCTATAAGAAAAATGAGGCACGTATAATTAAAAAATCGGTTGTCTGTAAAGTCGGTTTACTGACGATAGTTGAACGTGACAACGTTATACAGCTGTCCACGCGGACGCATCGCTCACTCAAGTAGGAGAGAGACAGATGTCGAACGCTGCCGAACGCGGAGGCCGATTGTGCCTCTTTGTCGCTCGTTCCGCGCTCTCGCTTGCACTTCAAGCCTTAAATGGAACGCCTCAGATCGAAGTAACACCGCATGTTTCATGTTTTTTTGTGCGTGCAGCCGGCTCCATCGAATTATAAGACGTCACGTCAAAAGATTCAACGGAGAAGTAATTACTTTACAAGAGCTGGGAGAGCGTGGGTAGAGACCCGTCATTGTCAGGCTTCAAGAGGCAATCCATCTCTTCATTTATTCATAGGACCTCTGGCTTCAGAGCCATCCGACCTCTGAGTTAATTGATAAAGTTGTAGAACTCTCTGAGCTAAGTACACATTCGAGACTTATTTTCAAAATCAAGGAGCCAGAAACACGACTTATCTTTTTAATGCTTCTCAGAAAAAATACTAGGCAACTTATTAAAACACTAGTACCATACAAGCTCTGTCTGGCTCTGTTTCTGGCTTTGGTGTTGAGTCTGTGTGAGTGCTGTCTAAATAAATCCTACGTCGAAACCTCACACACGCAGTATAATACACTCACACAGACTCAAAACCAGAGCCAGACAGAGCTTGTGCTAAGCCTACAGCAAGTAGTGTACATAACTAGAGGAATCCTATACGTCACTCGCATTATAATGTCACTGAAAACCAGCGCTGCCTCGTTCATGGAGGCGAAGCTGCATTAAGCTGAGTGAAGACCATTTTGGCTCTTAAATAAATGCCTAATTGGATACTGTTGGCATCAGCATTAGAACTAGGATTATGTGGTCTTTCAAAAAAGAAATTGAATGTGTTCAATGTTCTTTCTTTTTTGATTTCTTGTGTAACCCCCCCTCCATAACTATACTCTTTGGTGTAATCTTTATTTCGTTCTTTTTTTTCTATTGTTTTGTTTTCTTTATGAGTTGTTCTATCCTTTATGTTTTTGAGCCAAATAAAATTGTATCTATCTAGTATCTTTCATCTTTTTTCACAAGTTTTATGTTCAACTGTTTCTTGGTAAAAGGAGCTATTCTCCGAAAGTCGATCTTCAAAGGAAGACATTCAAAGCTGAAGGTTAAGGGTCGCAACGTTACTCTTTACATTTTCAAAGCACGGAATGGGACACAAAGGGTCCTGTCCTTGGCCTCATTCCACCGTCCTTGTACCTAGTACCTACCTACGCAATTATTTGAATCACAGACATTCGATCAAATCTTCTTTCATCATTTGATCAAAGCGCTTGTGATGCCTCTGGTATTGTAGGTGTGCATAGGCTACGGTAAACGCTTCCCATCAGATGGGCCGTATGCTTGTTTGTCAACTTAATTGTATAAAAAAAACTGAATAGCTAGTTTCGAAGATTGTAGTGTATATTTCTTGAAATAAACAAGTACCTGAAATTAATGCTATTCACATTTGTATCATATGTTACTAAGGTATAGCAAGGGACAGATATACGATAGTAGAGGCAGTGACTACATTTGATTAGGATAGGTCAAAAAACATGATGTCAAATAATAGGCACCCGTATACATAGGCATAGGCTGAGATTCATAGACCGCACTTTGCTTTACAGCAAAGCAGTCTTCGCAAAGTAAGCTTTGTTTATCGAAGTTTCCTACCAATATTTTGAATAAAGAAGAGCTTGACAGAACTATGAAATATAATTTTGGTTGAAAGTTGAACTTTCCATCAAAGTAAAGTCAAAGTTCGGTATATGAATCTCGGCCATAGTCTTGACCATACTTAGGATTGATCGTGTCGTTACATTTCTATGCACTGCAAATTAATGAGGAATTAATGCGTGTAATATTCATTCTTCTTCTTCATTTATTTCTTCTTACCAGCATACTTTCAATACCCCTTGAATTCCATGATTTCCATCCAAATCTGGTAATAAAATATTTTATTTTTATTTTTATTTTTATTTTATTTATTAACAAAATCCACAGCTCTTAAGGTTTAAATAACATATCTTACAATATAACTTACAGCCAATAATGGATTTACATTTTTAGTGCAAAACAGATATGAGAAAACGACTATCACTAAACAGAAATACATAGGTAAATTGCTTACTAAAAAAGAACAAAGTAGGTAGGTAAGTGTTATTGCTGCAATAAGACCAGCTATTATTTATTAACAGCATGAAATAAAATAAAACATTCGTTTTATGCTAGTATGTATGCTAGGGTGCGAAATATCAAGAATATTTTATATCTCTTGTATAACTGCATGTCACTTTGGTAAAATAAAAAATATCTATCCATAACTCGAGACTAGTCGAGAGAAAAATACGTTCAAATATTTTACTCATTTCTGTACTTTGTGTTTTTTCAGAAAATGTTCTGTAAACGTAGGTTATGACCATTAGGTACTCACCATTTCATTTTATTTTTTCTAAACACGGGAAGTAGGCAAGTGATTCCATGGGGAGTGATAACCTTGGCCCCTTTTTACGGGTCGATAGCATTCACAAGTAGAGTCGAGACAGCGTGGAGGTTACACTGCCAAATCGATACTAAAGGTTAGTCGGCTCATGTATTATGTAACTCTAGGGGAACTATGTTTTTATTGAATGAATATAAAACAGCACATATGTACAAAATTCGTAAGTCGTAGGATAGACATTTTTAAAAACATAAGTAGGGGATCGTAAATCCTAGGACCAAAATCTTATAAAACTAGGGGATAGTTTGTATCAGTTATGCTTCAGGACATAGCCAGAGGTACCTATGTCTAAACATAACATTATATTATATACCTACTATACGCAACCATCGATATCGGTAAGATGAATTAATTTTGAATGAAATCCCGGTATTTTCAGTAAACATTTTATAAGGCTTGGCTAGAGCTTTAAATTTATTGAAATAGCTAGCATTTAACTTTTTTAAGGATGGGATTTAGATAGCTGATATATTTTTAACACAAACTTTGAATACAGTATGACACCCACACAGAAAGCAAACATCTGCGTTCACCACACAAATATTTGTTCTCGATGGGGATCGAACCCACGACCTACGGCGCAGAAATCAGAGGCACCAACTGAGCGGAGGGGTCAGTCATGTATGCTATTACCATAGACTTTTCCTTTGTCTATGCTATTACCTACCAATAAAGCGTCCTTGTTTGTTAATGTGGGTGATTTCAATAGAAGAACAAGTCAAAGTAAGCCTTACAGACTCGTGCTCGGATAATATCTTTCTCGCGTTGGCTTTTCTGAACAATTTAGTTCAGTGGGCCTACCACAAGCTCTCTCTGGCTCTGTCTCTGGCTCTGTTTTTGAGGTTGGACTAAATAAATCCTACGTTGAAAAGTCACACACAGCACAGTTTGTGGTAGGCCTCTAGAACCTCTGGGGTTCTACTTTATATTTTATTCAGTGCCTTTAAAGTCTTAATTTGATTATGATAATGGTGTGTTGAATGAGATGGATGAGACGTAGCAATTATCTTGGTAAATGGATCCATCACTCAAGTTAGTTAACAGAATGAATAAGTAGTTAGGCTTTGATGTTTAGTGGGATGAAAATACGTAATATCGTGTGTAAAATTCGCTGTTTTTAAAATAATTAGAGCAAGAGTAGAACTGTGTGTGTGACGTTTCGACGTAGGATTTATTTAGTCAGCACTCACACAGGCTCAAAACCAGAGCCAGATTCAGAGCCGGACAGAGCTTGTTGTAGGCCTACTGGTGATTACTCATGCCCCTAGTTACGGGACGCTATAGTGCCTGGGAGGATAGATGGAATAGGCTTGCCCAGCACCTAATACCCTCCTGACAGCTTAGTCGGCCTAATCCACAGGACATAGAGTTGTTACTTAATACGAATGCTACCCAGCTGTTTATCATCCCCATTATTATTGTAATGGTAATATTTTATTCCAGGACCACACTCCCCGTCGCTCAGTTCAGCCGCGGCGACTTTTCTCTCTGGTCAGTGCTGAAGAACTGCGTCGGCAAGGAACTCTCTAAGATCACGATGCCGGTGGTGTTCAACGAACCGCTGTCTTTCCTCCAGCGCATGCTGGAGTATCTGGAGTATGCGCATTTGCTTCGTATGGCGTCGGAGCAGACGGATCCAGTAGCCAGGATGGAGTACATTGCTGGTAAAGTTCCAAGTTGTATAGACTAGCGCTGAAGCATAATAAATGAGCCATTTATTTCCAAGAGGAGTAGGTACTTATTACTAATTTTACAACTAAACATTTCTACATCTTACATGTGAAGCATAAAATCCTAAAATTATAAATACAAAAATTAAGTGTATCAACAAAATCCCGAAATCAAAATTTATTCAGTAGGATTGCAAGGATCAATTTGAAACTTGTATGTAGCTTAACAACTTAACCGATCTGGATGAAATATGTCCCAATGATTTTTGGTTACAATGTTTCTTTTGTTGTTTGTATTGTCTACTTTTTATCCCGAAAAAAAAAAATAACAGGGACGGGAAAAAAACTAGCACGCGGGTGGCCAATAGCTAAATACAATAAAGTTTCAATAGACAGAAATACAATTTAAAAGAATGACAATTCAACGGACATTGTGGAGTAAAGTGCTAGAAAAGGCATTGGTCCATAATGTTCAGCAATGTTCTTTTTTCTTTCAGCATTCGCTGTTAGTGCCCTGGCATCAAACTGGGAGCGTCTCGGCAAGCCGTTCAACCCTCTTCTTGGAGAAACTTACGAACTGGAAAGACCAGAGTTTCGTGCAGTTTGTGAACAGGTACATTATGCTACTCTTAGGTCATGTTTGTAAGAGCTAGAACATTTTCTTAGAATGTCAGCTTGATTGTGAAAGTAACTCATCATGTTGTTTTGATCTAGGTGTCCCACCACCCCCCTGTGTCAGCATTCCACGCTGACAGTCCGCACTTTGTGTTCCACGGATCCGTGCACCCTAAACTCAAGTTTTGTGGCAAGAGCGTCGAGATCCAGCCCAAAGGGCATGTCACTGTTGAGCTTCCCAGGTACTTTTTTCATCGGGCTTATTCCATTTTTCTATTTCTGCAATAGCAACGGAGAATCTTGGCTCAACTCAAGTGCTTGCATAATAGAGAGGAGGTATACTTAACTTCTGGCTGGTTTTTAGGCTTTCCGTATTTGTTTAAGCATGCCTTTAACTTCCTTAGATCGATAATCCATGATTTTAGATACCAGAAGATCAGAAAGGATGGCTAGGAGTCTAACCCCCGAATACTGAAACGCAACTCAGATTTAAGCACGTCTCTTAGAATCTGAGTTGCGTTTCAGTATTCGGGGGTTAGGACTGCAGTGGATCTTTTATTTCACGTTCATGACTAACTTTGCTACTTCCAGCTGGGGTGAGGCCTACACCTGGACCAACGTGAACTGCTGCGTCCACAACGTGATAGTTGGTAAACTATGGATTGAGCAGTACGGACCCATGGAGGTGGTGTGCCATGGCGGAGCTGGACTGAAGGCAAACCTATCCTTTAAACCAGCTGGGTTCAACAATCGGGACTTGCACCGAGTTGATGGATTCATTGTTGATGCTCAGTAAGTTTGTGGTGCCAGTAGTTCTGATCTGAACTTGAAATAACACTTTGAAATTCTTAAATTTTGCTACTCAACTTTCTAGTAAGAAGCGTATCCGTTTCCTGTACGGCAAATGGACAGAGTTCATCAAGGTCTGCAGCTCGGCAGCCCACGAGCAATGGGCGAAAGAGAGAGGAGATGAGAGTAGCTCGCAGACTCCCTCTCACACGCCAAAGAAAGTCCTCGCTAAGCTGAACAGCTTCAAAGTCGGAGCTCTGCGCTCCATGTCTATACAAGACGTGAGTATTCTCTATATTCGTCCTTTCATGTTTTTTCTTGACCAATGAAGGCCGTTTGTATTCAGATGAATGACTAGCAATAATGGTATCAATTGTTTTATTTTTAAATTCCAGAATGATGAACCAGAAGGATCTGACGACATTCCGAAGGGTGATGAATCGTACAACATTGACATTCCGGGGTCCGTGACTTTGTGGGAAGCTCGCCCAAGGCCGACCAATAGCGCACAGGTAGCTAATCAATTTCCCAAAAAAACCTTTATTATATAAATAAAGAAAATCCTTTGGTATGAAGGTGATTTCTATAAAAAAGCTTTTAGTGATCTGTCCATCAATCACTTGGTTGGATATTTCATTTCCAAATAGGATCTTGTAATAAAAAGCTACTGTCAGCCCCTTGATTTATGGATATGATTATAACCCAATCGGTGAGCAGAATTACACTCATGTATAAAAAACTCCTTCCAGTACTACCAGTTTACTGAGTTCGCAATGTCCCTCAACGAGCTAGAACGTGACATGAAAGGCCAGTTGTGTCCCACGGACAGCAGGCTACGACCAGACGTGCGGCTGTTAGAGCAGGGAGATATAGATGCAGCCGCTACGGAGAAGACGCGGCTTGAAGACAAGCAACGGACCAGCAGGAAAGCGTTTAAGAAGTCTTCAGAACCGTGGCAAGCGAGGTACATTTTCTTCCACAGACACTTTTCGTTAGATACTGGAAGGTGTTAGAAAATAAGCCCCAGGTAACTCCCAATTATATAGGAACATGAGGATCGGTGTTGCTAGCAGAAAGATGCTCAAACAAGATCTTGAATCTGTACCTATAGTAACTTTTTTGATACACACGTACCATTTTTGTTACATCCGTGCAGGTACCGCTGAAAAAGACTTCCAAGCAAGCAATCCAGATATATTTTCATCGTGCAAAAGCCGTTTTTATCCGCTAGATAAATTAAATTGAATTTAGAACATCGCATTCACTAAGTTTGAAGAGTCTAACACTCAGATTCGGAACCTTCTTGGTGTACTACTTTTTAGGGTTCCGTAGCCAAATGGCAAAAACGGAACCCTTATAGATTCGTCATGTCTGTCTGTCTGTCTGTCTGTCCGTCCGTGTCACAGCCATTTTTCTCCGAAACCATAAGAGCTACACTGATGAAACTTGGCGAGTAGAGATATTCTGTAAACCGCATTAAGATTTTTACACAAAAATAAAAAAAAAACTTTAAATTTTGGGGGTCACCATACTTCAAACTGAAACTAAAAAAAATTTTTTTCATCGATCCCATACGTGTGGGGTATCTATGAATAGGTCTACAAAAATGATGTTGAGGTTTCTAATATTGTTTTTTTCTAAACTGAATAGTTTGCGCGAGAGACACTTCCAAAGTTGAAAAAAGTTGGTCCCCCCCCCCTCTAACTTCTGAAATAAGGGAATGATAAAAGTAAAAAAAATATACAAGGTGTATCTAAATATGTGTACTATGCGAAGGTGGGGGGTTTCAGACCACAATGGTGATCAGTTGTGGGGGGGAGATAATTAAAAATTCCTATTTTCAGTTTCCCATACAAAAAGATTTAATTTCCTAATGCCTAAATAAATTGACAACCCTATCCTTGTAACCCCTACTACCGCTTGACCTACTAACCTCTGTAGGTCGAGTTGTATCGCTAGTGATGTGTGGGTATACTTTATCATTTATCATCGATTTTATGTTTTTTCTTTTAGTTGCCTGTTTAAGTTAAATAAAGTAGGCTTAGTACTTAGCTTTATTTTAAGAAATGATAAATCTAAATTAAACCACATAGCAGTTTCAGTCTGAGAAATCTGTAAACAATCGTGAGGTACCCGACGATTTGCGCACGATTTCTTATGTTTAGGTACCTAGGTACCTACTACGAAAATTCAAGAGTAGACTGATACCTGATAGCTTTCTATGAGAATTGACAAAAAATGATGAGCAATGAATTGGTGAGCTAGTGATGAATGAATGAATGAGCTAGTCTCAATTTGTACTTGAGTATAAGTTCTGGAAATTGGACCTAACCAGAAAGTTTAGAATTAGGCCTCTCAAACATATGTACCTATTCAGTGACTTAACGTAACCTACGCTGAGAGAAAGGTTTTTTTTATTTAAACAATTAAGTACCTACCTACTTACCACAAACCCGCGGGCTACACCTGGCCCAGACTAGCGCAGGTCCGAGGCGAATGGCATAATCATAAGAGAGGCCTATGTCCAGCAGTGGGTCGTCAAGGGCTGATGATGATGATAATGATGATCACTTAATCACTTTTTTGTTTTCGTAATACTATTAATCGATATTACGAACAAAAGTAAGGCGACATGTAGTGATGTTAGTACATCACTAGTTCATTCTTTTGATTTCACCGATAACATAGAAACATTTTAGGGTTCATTTTTAATTTCAGTAAACCCCAAGATTTAAACATAAGTAAAGGTAGGGATTACAGTCGTGAAATAATAGGTATACCTGCTGGTAGAAAATTGTATGAATAAGTAGGTAACCTAGTCTTATTTTACATAGGTATTTCACAATGTACTACACATAGGTAGGTACACTTTGTGTGAATTTAGATAATTGGTATACCACTACAAAATCCTGCATCTTTGACGGTGACTCATGTTTCATTAAAAAAATCCTAGTAGGTGTAGGTAGGATCTTGTAACTTATGTAAGTTTAGTAGGATTGGACGTTAAGTAATTAAATTCGCTTCAGTCGGGTGTCCACCATGATTTTCCTTCCCACTTCACGAGTTTCCTTACTTTACTAACTATCTGTTTAAAAAGTAGAAAACAGAACGAATTTTGAGTGCACGAGTTTAAAAAAATTTTGGTATTTAAAAAACTACGGAACCCGTGGTGGCTTAAAAATTGTTTAGAAAGGAATTTGGGCGTATTATGTTTGAGATGCCGACAGCCAATGAGCGAAATAGGGGAGGCTCCCAAAAGTAGAATTTGTTCTACGATTCGCGATTCAAAACCGTTGGGCGAATCCGACCGCCAATCAAATTTAGGCTCTTATCTTTGACGAAATGTAAGTTTCATAGATTTCTACGGACAGACTAACCACATATTTTAATACCTACTCAACAGAAAGACTCATCTAGTAAAGTTTTTAGATAAGTTAGTTGCAGTTGACTGGGACTTCGCCAAAAGAAAGGCAGCAGTACCTACCTATACCTTTTCTCCGATCATCAATCCCCTGCCAAGTGATTATGGCAATACCCGCCAAATTCAAAACTCTGTCCAGTAGTGGATATCAATGGGCTGTGTGTGTAGTCAGGTCAGTACGTTATTAGATCAACACACAAGAAATTACAAACAGTTGGAAAAAGACATGACTGTGTTATCAAACAAACAGCGTAAAGTTTATTTCGTTTGTTTAACTTTCCGTAACTTCAACTTTCAAATTGAAATGTGATCCTAGCTATAATTTTGTGACTTAACTAAAAATAACTTACAACAATTTGCCTCTGTGATGCTGTAGGCGTTTTTCCCTTTTACGAATTATGTCAACTCTGTCCCTCCTCATCTGTGACCAAACTGATGTCATTGTCCCAAGTGCAAGAAACAGCTGAGTTTAGGGTTGTCACTTTGTATAAAGTCAGCTGTTCATGTTGAAACTTCGTTGCAGTTTTTTTCAGAGATACCAATCGAAGTTCGAAAAGTCGTTGAACAAAAGTTGTTCCCCGGGGGGTGGAAATTCACCCCCCTTCAGGATAGTACACATATTTTGATACACGTTGTATGTTGTACATTACTATGCAAACTTTCAGCGATATTTGGTTTGAACGAGATCTAGCCAGTAGTTTTTTTTTTATACGTCATAAATCGTAAACCGCAATTTACCTTTCGACGAACTACAAAAACCTTTATTATTATGTTAATTGATGCTACGGAACCCTTCATGGGCGCGTCCGACTCGCACTTGGCTGCTTTTTTTTAACTTGCTTTACGCGAGCCATTGTTTTTGCATTTAGTAATGTTCTCGCCTAGATGGGATGAAAATATTTTTTTGTAACATTAGTGCATTTTCGTCGGTTCCCTCTGTAGCTTTAATCAAAGTTACGCTTGTTTTTCTTTCAGGTGGTTCAGCCAAGGCCAGAATCCTTACACAAAGCAGGAAGACTGGCTCTATAATGGAGGCTACTGGGATAGAAACTACCAGCATTTGAAAGATGTTGATATATTTTAACAAAAATCCTGATCTACGGAATGACCTCAGTTGATGATCTGATTTGTAATCTTTAGAATTTGTTGTTGGTACTGTCAAGTTTGTGGTACGTAGTACTAGAGTAAGTTGTTTGACTGTAGATATCCTATCTATAATATAATTGGATATAAGTACTGGCAGCTAAGAGAAAGCAGAATGTTTTGTGTCTGCATTTATCATTATAATAACACAAAGTTATTGTATAAAGAGAAGAAGAGAAGAAAGAGAAGCCGAAGATTGCCAAAGAGATTGCCGAGATGAGTGTAGTAGATATTTTGGAGTAAGCAGTGGGAAATAATTCTGTAAACAATGAAAAGAAAGAAAGAAAGCTTATTTTTTTGAGAGTACAATGAGTTACTATGATAGCAAAACAAGTGGCTCATTTTTTTTTGGCGTGGAACTAAAGTGACTAAGTTGACTTTTAGACGTTGTTAAAAAAATTATGACAGGCATCAAAGAGCCATTATACATCTGCATTCGAGTTTGTTAGGTTGCTAACCCGTGAAACAACTTTTCGCTTGCACCTTTGACTTTTTGAAAGATATGAAAACACTGAACTTATTTACGAAAACAGCAAGCAACTATCAGTTTAGCAAATAAATAAGAAATAGCGTGTTAGAATCTAACACGTTTTCCTGCTTAAAATTTGTCCAAAATAGATTTCGTACTTGGGTAAACTTTTGAGTAGAATAACGTGCTAGGATAAATATTATTTTTTTGCTAAGCTTCTGTGATTTTATATCTTATAAAGGGTCAAAATGAGCAAGCGAGATTGTTAGTTGTCTTCACCTTAATATTATTTTATATTAAAGTTAAGTATTACTACAAATACAATAGTACATTATTGCAAAGGCAGCGAAATAGGCAATTGCAGGTCGAGTATGAGTTTGAAGGCCGAGCCGCAGGCGAGGACTTCAATGATACGAGACAGGCAATTGCCATTTCCGCCGAGGCATTTAAAGTGCTTTTCTTAAAAAAATGCAAGGAAATAAAAAAGTTTTACATAGGTAATAAATTTATTTTTTATTTACCAAATAACGGCGAACTCCGTTATACCGCCAATTTTTTTTTTTAATTTTACAGTTTGTCCCGAAAGGTAAACGCATCTGTGGCTATACAGCCACGAGAACGCAATGTGTACGATATAGTTCATGCATTTCACGAAGACGCATCCAGTGATATTTATCTGGTTGTAATAAGAGCCAAAATGCTCTAATTGACGCGTCTTCGTGAAATGCATGAACTATAGATGAAAGAGTTCTAAATTCAAACAGCACACCGTTTCATACAACATTGCCGGAGCGAGAACGTGCCGGGAAGTGATTTTGGTTTTTCAGTCTACGTAAATATGATACTTCGCGTGTTCTATATTCAAAAGTAATGACAATATTTCCGCGCATGTTTAAGAAAATTTAATTTAATTGAGAGCTTCCATTTCTTAGTACCTATGCTTAGGCATAGCTTATCCAGTAAAGTGGTTTTTATGGTCGGTGGCAATATAACACACGCACAAAAAATACCAGGAATAATAAATTAATACTGCTCTTCTAGCTATATTTCGCTATTATTCGCTACAATATGTGGATGCCATAATAAGTCTAAAAAAATTTTAAAAAATATTATAATATTATGAAAATATTTTTGATTAGAGAAAAAAAATTTTTATAGAGGTAACAATTTTTTTGTAATTTTGTTGTTTTTTCGTCGTTCTTTTCTGAAACTATAAAACATATTGTTAAAGTGAAAGTCAATTACTTAAGGTGATATCAGACGGTTCACTCGAATGATTGTTCACTCGAGTGAATGCTTCATTTTTTTTTCATTCTATGTTCACACGGCTTAGATGAAATGATACAAAAATGAACATTCATTGTTCTTTCTTTTAAAATGTCATCGAATGAAGTCGTACGTCTTGGAATTAACTTCGTCGACAACGTGATGTCCGTCGGCTACAGGACTCGAAACAAAATGGCCGAATCCGAATGAACGTTCTCTCAGTGTTCAGACCGTTCATTTCTCGTTCATTCGGAGTGGGAATGAAAGATACCGGATGCCAATATCCAACACTGTTGGATCGGTTCACTAATGAATTCATTCGGCACTCATGTTTCATTTTTTGTTCAGACATTTCATTTCGAGTGAAATGGACCGAATGAAAGGTGAAAATGAACAAAAAATGAACCGTCTGATATCACCTTTACTGTGTATGATAGTATGGTCTATGTATAAAACAAGCATTTAATCAAACTAAGAAATATCCATAAATTTATTTATACTGTAGCTAGATTCTGAATATTTTTTAAGTAGTTTTTAGCATTTTTATTGGTATTTAAATTCGTAATTATTCCATGTTTAACTTAATATTTACTGTCCAAATTATTATAATCTGATTTGCTGGTAGCCAAGCTAACTTTGCCTGACTTGATTACGATTTGCTTCAAGCAAATTTGGTACAATAGCATATTTTTGCAGCTTTCTGATGGAATAAGCATTCTGCCTCATGCCTATATGCCATAAAAAGCTGCTTATATATTCAGTAGGGTATAGTTTTACCCATTAGAAGCAATAAAATAAAGGTATGAACAAATTATTTGTGTTTAAGTATTTATCAAAAAAAAACTTGTAAAACTGTTTTGTTTTAATCGTTTATTACAATATTATGTTCGTTCATAATATTGTTTGCATACCTATTAAATGTTTTTGTTTATGTCTAACTTGAATGGTGATTGATCTAGATATTTAGAGTAGATGATATTATGAGTGAATTTACTCATGTTTTGGGAGTAATATGATGATTATGTTATATCTATGATAGTAATACGTAATTCAGCTGTTACTTCTTGTAGGTACTTAACCTGGTTGTGTTGTGAAGTCTTGATGTGCAGTAGAACGTTAAACTGTAGTATTTTTTGTAGGTCTTAATTTAAAACCAAATACCTATACTTAATCGTGTTGTTGAATTAAGATGAGGATAACGCAGTGGACTGCAATATTATTGTCATGCATGAAGTGCAAAAGATAGAAAATCATCCAAATAGTCACCATTGGATAAATAATTTCATTCAGGAAGTGTAAAAGATAGAAAATCTTGCAAATATTTATCACCATTAAAAAAAAATCCTTGATCCGAAAGAATAGAACGCAAACGTTTTCTCTTCAACCAAGATGACCAGTAAAAAAAAACAAAACGGCCATCTTAGTTTTTTTTCTTCGCGCACGCGCGTGCGTTAGTGTTGCCCGTGCTCTTCCAACCCTATTAGTGATGTCATCTCTTCCAAAAACCGGCTAAGTAGGTAGTAATAATCTCCACTTTTAAATAAGTAAGGAATATTTTTTTATATTGTACCTGTTGGTTATCCCTAAACTAATGAAAAAGTACTGCTTAGCTGAAAATGAACGATGTCGACAAATAAAAATAAGTGCAAAATGTAATTCGTGAAATAATTTGTAAACTTAATTGTAGTAAAAAAAAAGATCAGCCTAGCTTATACTTCATGAAGTTTTATAAAAATAGCACTGTATTAGTCATCTGATAATTATAAGCACGTCAAATAAGGCATTTTTGGAATGTGACAGTTAAAAAACTAAAAAAAATATTGACCTACAAGGCAACTAAAGCAAAGGTCAGTGTGCCGTAGAGCTTTCAAGTAGTGAATAATATTATATCATTTTATAGTATTGGATGTGTATATAATATAACCAAATGAATATTAACTTTAAGGATTAAAAAGTCTATGAACTCAAAATGTTTTTTTTTCATCCACACTCAAAACTACTTAAAAAATAGTTTCCCAGGCATCCTGCAAATAGGGTTTGATTTGCTTTGTTGAACCACCAGTTTGCTCTAACGCTATATAAATATATACAATAGATACAAAGGCCTGTTGACCTTTTCTTACTACGAGTAGGTATACTACTGGTTTTTCATGAAAAAAAAAAAAAAAAAACGGTTTTATATTTATTCCATATTTAATTAGGTACTTAAGTCACAAATGTATTCCTTAAACACTATCATCACAAGCTTTGCCTTAAAATTCAAACACACGCCGATTCAACTTATATAAAATAGTATAATATAAATCCTAATTTCTTTTTCTTTTTTGTAAGTATGTAAAAATGGCACTATACACAAAATTAATATAAATTTAATATGGAATACAAAAATGCATATTATAAGGTACACGCAGTCAAATATATACAATACATTAATAAGTAGATATGCCACGACGTCATTTTATTTGCGGGCAAGAAAAACACTTACATCCACTAAAACCGAAACTTAAGTATTACTAAATTTAAATTATTGTAATGTGATATTTTTTTAATCACAATTATCTCTATATTTAGTTACAATATTCAGAAACCTATATTTAAAACAATACTAGTTAGAGCCAATTTCATAATGACTAATCGCTCAATCAAAATAAATATTTGACAGGTGCTTGTCATATTTTGCAAGCAAAACTTGAATGAAGCAACTGTCAAATATATATTTGATTGGGCGATTAGCCACCTGTGTAACTGGGCCTTAGTGTGATGCGTGTGTGATGTTTATGTGATGGATGTAGAATCTGATTGCATTTCCCTCATAATCGAATGAAATCATCAAACCTTGTAAAAATACATCTTATTCGAGGTCCTAGCTACTTAAATTAAATCATGCACAGTCAATATCAAAACTAAACGATGATGAAACAAAATTTAAAAGAATAATTTATTTATGAAAACTGTAGAATTTTTAATCTTCTTTAACAAACTATAAAGTAAAAGTTCGACCCACAAAATTATAATAATAAAAATATGATACCCAATCATAAACGAATTAGAAATTCTGAATAATCATCAACTTCTGATACCGACTGCGTCTAGAGATGTTCCATAAATTTCGTCATCAAACTTAATTCCTACTGAGGAAGAAAGTCCATGAAGAAAAATATGAACGCCTCTATTTCTTGAATCCTGACTTTGACTTGATAGGTTTTTTTTCCTTTCGTCCGTGTGACTCGATTGGGTGTTACTCATTGGGATCTACCCTCTAGTTAGAACCTTCAGGGTGACAATGTGAGGCCATTGGACAGCTTAATTTAATCAATTATAATTAAATTACATACCAACCTATTTTTATTTAGAATAAAGATAGGTTCTGTACAAGTATTTCATTATTATTTCGCTCGAAAGTGTGTATTTGGATAGGTAGCCTTTTTTAATATTAATTTTTAAAGATATCTCGAAATAACTAGGATTTCATTAATATTTTGAAACTCGAAAGTGTGTATTTGGATAGCCTTTTTTAAATTATGTTTTAAAGATATCTCGAAATAACTAGTATTTCATTAATATTTCGAAACTCGAAAGTGTGTATTTGGATAACCTTTTTTAAATTACTTTTTAAAAATGTTTTAAAATTACCAACGAAAATTAACGTTTTGATCCAAATTCTCTCGTTTATTGTGGTTCCAGGCCAGAGTCCAAAAAGTCTTTGAGGTATAGTGGCACTTCTTTGGGGAACATTCTGCATATCTGAAATTAAATTAATTACATTTATAAATAAATAAACATTGTTAAAAATCTACACAACACTATCTAGTCCCAAACTAAGCAGAGCTTGTACTACGGGAAACAGATAGTATGATACTTCCCAACAAGTTCCCCACCAAGTCTCAAACATCATCGTTTGAATTTGTTTAATTTTATTATTGAGTCGACTGTATTACGACGAATCTGGATACCGACAAATCTGAAAGTACGTCGAATCTGGATAACGACAAATCTGGAATACGTCAAATCTAGATAACGACAAATCTGGAGTACGTCGAATTCAGAACTCGAGGAATACAGAACAGACTATTTTAGATACCTCGTTTAGTTGAGGCCCTAGTTTATTTTTTGCCCCAGGGCTAAGCCCAGCTACGCCACTGAACTAATTATAAATATTGTTGACAATCTACACAACGCTATCTAGCCCCAAATCAAGCAGAGCTGGTACTATGGGAACCAGATAGCTGATAAAATACTTATTATTTTTGTAAATACAATGAGACAATATAACACCCAGACAGAGAACAATCATCTGTGTTGACCTCACAAATATTTTTTCTCGGTAGGGATCGAACCCACGACCTACGGCACAGAAGGTGAAAGGCCACCAACTGTGCTGAGAGGCCAGTCGATCAGTAATGTTACCATGTTGACGTAGTACTGCGAGCTGGGTATGGTGATCTCCAAGTAGTTCCGTCGGACGGCGTCCACGATGCTGTCGGCGGCCTCCTGCGGCGTCAGGATCTTCATCAGCGACGGGAACTTGATCTTGGGGTTCTTGCAGAGACCCGTGTCCACGATGTACGGGCATATCGTTGTGAATTTTATCTGTTAATACATGAAAACCATTATAATTAATATCCGTACCCGAAGTCAAAGTTTTGCTACCACATTCCGTTACCAAATGTTGTTTTCGTTTCGCCTATTTGTCTCTCTCTATTGTATAGAGAAAATATGAGACGTCAAAAATATGTTACGTAATCAGAGCTGTTGTCTCATCTTTTCTCCATTCAATAGACAGAGACAAATAGGCGAAACGAAAACAACATTTGGTAACGAAATGTTGTAAATGCACTGGGACTGGGACAGTTGAGCTATCTCTAGATCGTTTGTAACGATCTGCAGATAGCTCAACTGTTTCTTGTGTATTTTGTACATTTTGTAAATATTTGTTTAATTGTAAGTTTCTTTGTGTAAATAACCTAAATTATAATATTAATATCATTATTATTGATTATTAGGTTGTCTGGAAGAGATCGCTCTTAGCGATAAGGCCGCCCATTGTACCTTTATTTGTAATGGTTCTTTTAAATTTATTATTTTGAGTACAATAAAGTATTAATCTATCTATCTATCTATAACTTACTAGCTCTATGGAGTCAGAAACATCTGGAAACGGTGTCCTAGTTAAAGTATTATCAGTTTTGCTTACTATTAGCCTGAATCATCCCACTGTTGGGCAAAGGCCTTCCCCCAAACTCGCCACTCTCCATGAAAAAGCCGCAGTTTTGCTTGCTTATCTTATAAGATTCCATTTATCAAAAACAGGCCTACTATGAGCTCTGGCTGGCTCTGTCTCTGTTTCTGATTTTGAGTCTGTGTGAGTGTTCTACGTCATCCTTCAATCCTACGTCAAAACGTCACACAAAAACATTATAATGCACTGATGAGCACTCACACAGACTCAAAACCAGAGCCAGAGACAGAGCCAGACAGAGCTCATGGTAGGCCTACAAATATAAAATCAAGTCTGTGGCTTTATTATGTGCCATACATACCTCTGGGATAAAGTAAAGAAAGTATCAGTAAGAACAAAAGTAAAAACTCTTTAACCCAAAAGAAACTTTGTGAAACTCTAGTTTACGTAACTGTAGGCTTTAAGGGTCGGAAGCATAACTGGCTTATAAGTTTGCATGAGTATCATTTATATTTATAGTTTATCTTAGAAACATGACTTACTCCACTGTAGTCCTTCTTATCCTCCCTCAATTCCTCGTGCATGGCTTCCATCAGACCACGCACCGCGAACTTGGTGGCGCAGTATGGCACCAAGTTCCTTAGTCCAACCACGCCAGCCATTGAGGACATAGCCACGATGTGTCCGTGGTTCTTCTCCATCATCGATGGTAAGAAACTTTGGAGAAGCTGTTGACAAAATAAAGTTAGCACTTGAAATAGAGCAGAACGTATAAAGAAAATTATCAAGAACGAGTCCCGTATCTCATTTAGTTAATCCACAGGAAAGACAGAGTTAATACAACTGATAAGAATTAACAAAAAAACACGGTAGGAACCAAGCCGTAATTTGTTCTAGGCTTGGTCGCTTGGACGACTTTTCAAAGTGATCCTGCGATACAAGTGAATAGATAAATTTTGAATTTATTTGTAGAAGTATTCGAGAACCTTTATTCTCCAACGGTTGTCGGTTCTTCGAGCTATATGACCTGCCCATTGCCACTTCAACTTTAACGTAATTCTACGAGCTTTAAATAAAATTAAATAAATATTTTGAACAATCAACATGACACTATCTAGCCCCAAACTAAGCGGAACTTGTACTAGGAACCAGATTAGCTGATATAATATTTTTTTTTATAGATATAATACTTACATAATTTTTTTTTTGTAAATATATACTTAGACTACTATATAACACCTGTCTGGGTGTTATATAGTAGTCTAACAAAATTAAATAACAAAGTCAACAGTCGAGAACAAACATTTTTGTTCACCACACAAATATTTGTTCTCGGTGGGGATCGAACCCACGGCCTACGGCGTAGAAGGCAGAACTACTACCAACTGAGCTGGGAGGCCAGTCAACAGCTGATGCCGGTGACCTTCACAGTCATATTATAGTAAACGAAGGCTACGTGAACACACCCAAATATGCGCAATGATGTTGACTTCAAACTCAGCGCGGACCTCCTTCTCCGAGTGTGCGAGTAGAGGCTTGCACGACATGATGCCGGCATTGTTGACCAGCATTGTCACCTCGCCTACTTCTTGGCGAATCTTGTCAGCCAGAGCGATGATCGCCTCGCGACTGGTGACGTCGCCCCTGAAAATAACATAGATTTACTATCTTATATTACTAGATTGGTTATGTGGAAGATGACATGGGTAAGAAAAAAATTACTACTGAGGTGATGGATGATAGATAAAAGTGGAGAGAAAAATCTGTTGTGCCGACCACACATGAAATGGGATAAGGCAGGAATATGATGATGATGATGACCTCTGTACTGTTTAAAAAAAATAAAAACCTCTGTTTATCCCCGTGTGAATTTTAAGAGTCAGATCACCGTTATATAACTTCTTTCTTCTTCTCCTTTAAGCATTTTGAATTATGTATATAAAATGCGGTCGGTGATCTTAATTCTGTTTTATTGTCATATTTGACAGCGTTTCACTGATTGCCATTGCACATCGCTTATATGTGCGCAAGGCTTAATAGAGTACATTTATTGTATCGTAAATAAAAATCAGTTTTGTTATGTATGTATAAAATCACTGAACCTGAAAAATTGCAATAAATAAAGCCAAAAAAAACATTCTGATACAAAAAAGGTTTTTTTTTTTTTTTTTTTTTATGCCATAGCTGGCAGACGAGCAGACGGGCCACCTGATGGAAAGTAGTCACCGTCGCCCATAGACACCTGCAACACCAGAGGTGGTGCTGATGCGCTGCCGGCCTTTCAAGAAGTGATACACCCGCCTTTTGAAGGACCCCATGTCGAAGCTCCGAGGGAAAACCGCAGAAGGCAGTTCATTCCACAACTTACTCGTGCGCGGCAGAAACGACCGGCAAAAACGAGCAGTTGTGGAAAACCAGCCATCCAGATGGTGAGGATGGAATCTGGTTCTGCGTGGTGGTTTGTAAGGAGATAGGTTTCCTTACAAACTGTTTATTTCACTAGTTTTCGCATGACGACGCTAATTGTCTCATAAACGAGTACAAGTACACTATTGTTAATATTATTTATCAGTTTCATTATTGACTGAAGTAGGTACGTTTTTTTATACTTGCTGATGGAACCAGCATATGGCCAACCTCAAGTTAAGTGGTAACAA
Organism: Thera obeliscata; assembly: GCA_947578465.1. Classification (NCBI taxonomy): domain Eukaryota; kingdom Metazoa; phylum Arthropoda; class Insecta; order Lepidoptera; family Geometridae; genus Thera; species Thera obeliscata. Next base: position 2,109,329 of record OX387916.1, read on the forward strand.
AATGATCCTAGGTTGACCGAAATAAATGAATTCATAAATTAATAATAACAAAGTTCCTTGGGAGTTGGGGAGGCCACTTGTGTGGGACGCTACGTGTGTCGACACACTTGCGCCTTCTCATCTGCCAAGGACATCCGTTGTGGCAGGCGCGGCGGCAGATCTGGCCGAGGATCTCAAGAGGCGCAAATATGCAGGTCTCGACAGAGCCTACTTATTTGCTCCTCTTGGGGTTGAGACTCTGGGTCCGTGGGGAACCGAGGCCTCGCGGGTCTTCAAAATTTTGTCTAGGCGACTGATCGAAGCGACGCGTGACCCAAGAGGGTATCTGGCGCAGCGTATAAGCATTGCTATTCAGCGTGGCAATGCCTCCAGCGTCTTGGGGACGCTTCCGTCTGGCACTGATTTGGATCAGTTGCGCTATCTCTAGATCGTTTGCAACGATCTGCAGATAGCTCAACTGTTTCTTGTGTATTTTGTACATTTTGTAAATATTTGTTTAATTGTAAGTTTCTTTGTGTAAATAAATGTATTTTGATCTGTGTTTCTCAAGTGATAATAACAAAGCATGCTCGTAGGACACGGATGTTAAGAACGTGCCCTACGATGAACTATCCTGGACATCAACTAACGGCATACAGATGTTTAGCCTCACGTGCCAGTAATTTCACCTTTAAACCGAAACACAGCAACTCTGTTCTAAATAAATACCTACAAATACAAATATTCTGTGACTTAACGTTAGGAACGGTGTTTACGGCTGTAAGTACCTACATAAGATACATATCTTATTACTCAAGATCCTCGAGTACGTTTATGAGAGTAGTCAGAGGTCAAGGTTTATATCCCCTCATATTTACGATCTCTGGGTATTATTATGTTTTTTATCTAATTGCCGAGATACGTGACAGGTTACAAGGTCATCGTCGCTGCTAAGAAAGAAGTTATTTCAAGAAGAAATTGAAAAGAATAATTTAAAAAATACATACAAAAATAAAAAAGAATAAGAACCAAACAAGTTGTATACCATAATAACATCAAATGAAGATTAAAAAGCTTGAGATAGTACTATTTATATTTTCTATACAAATGTTCAAGTGACCGCACATTACAGCTTTAATATACATTATGTATTTCTATGTCCCCAAATTGTACCGTATTTTATATTATCGTACGGCATATTAATATAGTACATTACATATTATAGCTATGTGTGTGACGAGCTTTAGGGACTATAGGTTTCTAAAATGTTATCCCTTGCAACAAAAACCTCAATACTATGTGTTTACTATAAAAAATAAGTTATACTTAGAACTCCTTCGTGCAACAATAATCATGTTTGAAAATTAAAATAATCTGTAGCCAGGTAAGTAATAAAAAATACGTGGAAGAAAACGTGTTGTTTTCTCAGAAATGTATATTTTTTTTGCAACTACATAATTGTAACAAGAAAATAAGTGTAAAAGGTATCATTACTACTGACACAATACATAAATTAACTTCTTCAAGTTTTGTACTGATGAGGATAAACTGAAGGAGTTATTATAAAACATTACATATTTATTTATCCATTATGTTTGACTGGCCTTTCAGCTCAGCTGGTAATAGATCTACCTTCTGCGCCGTAGGTCGTGGGTTCGATCCCCACTGAGAACAAATATTTGTGTGGTGAACCGTAAGTATTTATTCTGTAATGTTAAGCTAATGATTTTAATAAACAGAATTTGAATTTGAATATTATTTTTAGTTCTCTGTATATAATTGTATTCAAGTATCTATTTACAAAAAAAAAGCATAAAAGTTATATCTAGTTCCCATAGTACAAGCTCTGCTTAATTTGGGTCTAGATAGTGTTGTGTAAATTGTCCACAATATTAATTATTAGCAGTTACGAGTAGTTTTAAGATATTTTTCAACCATTCATGCAACTTTTTCGGAAAAGATGCAAAACATTAGGCCTCCTTCAACTTTTGATCCAAGGTATCATTGGAGATGGGGTGGTACAAATATTAGTAGCATTCGATTATTTTGAACAAAGTATCAAAGTAACTCAGGTTTACACAGATAAATGCTAATCTTCCAAAACGTTTTTACACCTTCGATACCAAATATTTGATTTTGCTAAGGCAAATATTACGCAGAAACTACCGTAGATTCAACAGAAAAATGGCTCCTGCGGTTGAAGATGTTTGGTCTAACTTTAAAGTCCAACCTACCACAAGCTGTTGTCTGGCTCTGCCTCTGGCTCTGGCTTTGAATCTGTGTGAATGTTGACTAAATAAATCCTACGTTGAAACGTCACACACACAGTATAATACACTGGTGAGCACTCACACAGACTCAAAACCAGAGACAGAGCTTGTGGTATGCTGGACGTTATTTTGGTCATAACATTAATTGGGCCCCACAAGGTTGGCGTGCGTCGTAGAGGAAGACTAAATAAATAGAGAAGTATTTTGACCATGACAAAACTGATTTGGAATCAATTACAAAACTTGATAACCATCAATAGCATTATAGATACCTAATTTTTATGGAGAAATCCAAAAACCGGCATTGAAAATAATCTACTTTGGTCGTTGACAGTACCACGCGAATGAAATGGTGGAAACCGTCGTTTATATTGAATGATTGCATATATTTATCTCGAGCAGTAGGTCATGACTAACATGCTCCATCATTATCATGACATAGATGGTTTCCGGTATAAACATAGAAACAAGTTTTTAATATCTAATCAAGTTAAATCAGGAAGACTAGCTAAATAGACTGGAATTTAAAAAAGTTGTACATTTGCATGTTGACAATAACAAAAATATTAAAACCAAAAGTGTCAATTGGGACACTGTGTCCCAGCATATTTTGACCGAATCGACAGCAAGTCAATTTCTTTGCATAATTCCTATTTCTATTAGGTATTTTGGAATAGAATGTCATGAGCAATTGAAATGAACAAAGTCTTTTAGTACCAAGTACTTCGTATCCCATTTGGGAGTACTAGCATTGTGAAGGTAATTTTTCTTCCTGCCCTTATCCCACTTTATGTGTGGTCGCAGCCGTACCAAGGGGAAGGTTGCGCGATCAAACCTCGCTCAGCTCTTCTCAAATTTTGGAACATGTCTAAAAATCTTTGAAGTTCTCTTCCATTCTCTCCTGTCAGTCGACATATCTGTACTTTCTTTTCTCATCTCATCTTATATCACCTTTCAGTCAAGCATTGTGTTTAAAAAATAAAAATCCATTGGTACATGGCCACCACTACACCGCTGGGGCCAGGATAGGATAGGATTGTTGAATATTGAACGTTAAAGGTAGATTAACAGTGAAGGAAAACATCGTGAAGAAACCCGCGGCTTAGTAGCTCCACCGTATTGACCATGTCTTTCCTGTGGATTAGACCGACTAAGCTGAGAGGATGGTATGGGCGCTGGGCAAGCCTATTCCATCAAAAATACTATCCCAGGCACTACAGCAGCGTCATGAAATAGAGGCATGAGGAAACAGTTACCCCTGATGCCTGTGCTGTGTGCCTGGTGCCATAAGATGTATGTCTATGTGTGGGTGTGTATGCGAATGCCTGTTTTTTAAAAGGAAGCTTACTCGTATCTATGTGCTTTCCCTTTCTGCTCCCTGATGAGGTCCACGGTCTCCTGGTTGCCTTTCGCGTTGATGTCCAGGCATACAATGACGCCGCCTAGCTTCGCAAATCTTAGAGCTGTTTCTCTACCAATGCCGTGACCAGCGCCAGTGATCTGAAAAAAGGATAGATAGATAAAGAATTTATTTGCCTAGAAAAAGAAAAAGGAAGGTCTTTAGGGGTCCAGAGGCGTGGTTTCTTTTCAAGGAGTTATCCAAGAGGCTGGTGGATGAGACTGGTGACCAAAAAGCTGGCGCTTAGGCCAAAGAATTAGTTTAGCTATTAAAAGAGGTGTTGACAGCCTTTTGGGCACATTGTCTGCGGTCGGTGATCTGAACTCTGTTCTCTTACCTGTACCTACAGGTGGAAAACAGAGTTCATTACTAAATTTTCTAAGCCATTATTCTTTTCAAGTGTAGTGATTTAATCTATTTATTCAATATAATAATCGTTTTTGTAAATAATGTATATTCTAATGTATATTATTAATGTATATATATTAAAATATCTTATTATTTTGAATTAGTTTTTGTGCAGTCAAGGTTCTTGCAGGCTTTGTTTTTGTGTTATCAACATAAAAAGTTGCCTACATGGTATTCCAGGTTATGTTTATTCAAAGTTTCATCCAAATCGGTCGTAACGTGGTCCAAGCACCTATTTAAATATCTGACCATAATGCTACTTGATAGTGATCATGTATTTTTCTAACTAGGCTCTGTGTAGGTGGTAAGCAAGTCGTCTTGGATAATTGACATCCTAAGCTTTAATTCTGCATAAATAACTGGTGTTTGTAATGCAATTTGTTACAAAATAAGAGTTATTTGTATGACTACACTAGTTGAGTAAGTAAACGACTACAAAGCGCTCTCATCATTCCTTCCTAGTAGTAAATTAGTTTGCCTGAACTAAAGGCCAATTCAAGACAGAGTTGACCAGTGGCAATTTGGGGACGATACGAGCTTTCATTTCTTTTTGGAGCCTTTCTGACTTTTTTTGACTCTCTTGGACTCAGCTTTTGAAGTATTTTGTTAGCTTAGGTAGATATTTTTCGTATTGTTTTAATTGTTCTGAATAACGTACTGGATTCATAATCCACTACACTCCTACAACTAAGTCCAAAAGAGTCCAAAAAGAGCGTTCTAAAATTGTCATCAGGAAAATCTGTAACTTTCCAGATGAAAGTAAGTAAACATGCCTTTGCATCTTCTATAGCAACTGGTGATTACACAAGAACTACTCGCGGGACGCTATAGTACCTGGGACAGGATTTAAGATGGAATAGGCTTGCCCAGCACCTACACCATCCTGACTGCTCAGTTATTGACCATGGTCTTTCCAGAGGAACTCACCAGTATAATCTCCCCCTTCACACTCTTGGGCTCCAGCGGCACCGCGAGCCGGTAGAGGCAGCGGAACCAAGTGAGCGTCATCTTGATATACAGCACCAGGATCTCCAGCGCCAGTGCCACGCCGTTGTACACCTTCATCGCGATTCCTTGCTCGTCGGTCCTGGAATAGAGGAACACTTTTAGAGGCAAGCTTTCTGATGATTTTATAAACACCATACACTTCAGTTCGTTTTGCGACGCACAAAGCTTTCCTCGGCAGTTTAGTGATAAGTAGGTAGTTAAGTTTAAATTGTAAATGTGAGTTTTGATTGCTTCGCAAAAAAAAAATATTCTTGTTTTTTTCAATCGATATGTGCGATGAGATTTAACAATTTGCACGAGCAAGTTATGGTATAAAGTCCCTTCTGCCGATTTTCCCGCAGAGCTTCGACATCGGGTTTTTCAACGATAACCGTTTAAACCTATAAGTAAACATGTATATTAGTAATTATATCAGCTATCAGGTTTCCATCGTACAAGATCTGATTAGTTTGGGGCTAGATAGTGTTGTGTAGAATGTCCTTATTATTTATTACTTGTCACGATTTATTTATATCTCGACTCTGGGTTTTCTTTTAATAAGCTTTTCCTTTGCAAAATATTTGTTTTGTTATAAGTATTGAATAACAGTTTGTTTTGCAATTTTGTATTCTGCAGAGTGGGTTCCTACTTACTTATTTTAAAAACCCACCCATTTAGTATCAAAAAGACCGGATTGACGAGTCAAGTGTCAAAGATTATTCTTTTATGTAGGTATCTACTTCCTACCAAACGAGTTGTTGATATGAATAAAAACTCAGTGCTTCTACATAACATGTATAGGATTTTTTATTTTACGTGTAAAATTTTGCATCCTGGAATAACCTGTAGGCCTACCATGAGCTCAGTCTGGCTCTGTCTCTTGCTCTGGTTTTGGTTTTGAGTCTGTGTGAGTGCTCACCAGTGTATTATACTGTGTGTGTGTCGTTTTGACGTAGCATTTATTTAGTCAACACTCACACAGACTCAAAACCAGAACCAGAGACAGAGCCAGACGGAGCTCATGGTAGCCCTACTGGTGTTTAAGTGTAGGCAATAAATTTTGAAGGTCCCATTAACCTTCAAAATATATAACCTAAAATAAATATATTGGTCGCATGGAACTGGCACCTAGACTCACCTAGCTTTAAGACGTTTCAAAGTGATCTTTGCGATCTTACTAAATAAATACAATTGTCGTGCAAAAAACGCCTTTTGTTTGCCACATAACGCATTTTGTACTTCTAAAGATCTCCCGCGTACTCTTTGTGCAGGGTCTATTGTAAATCTTGATTTTTTAAAAGTAAAGTTTAAAAAAAATGTTTTTTAACAAAATTTATCTGAACGAATGAATGAATAAATAATGTTGTACGTTGTAATTAGTAAACTCATCAACTGATTTCATGATTCTTTTCGCTTATGCGCTATGACTCCAATTCGAAAGTTACCAATTGCATCTCAGCGCAGCCGACTGTACTTTTATTTCATACGAACCATAGCTCGATGACATTGAGTTTATAGTTTTGAAACAACAGTTTCGTAGTTCGTGGACCGTGGTGCAAGATGGTATCTCAAAGTTGCGCACGAGCAAACCCACTGGATAAATATTGACTAGCTTATGCCTACGGATTTTTTTGCGTGGTACAATCAAGGTGACTGGTTCCTTTATAGGTCCCGTCTGTGGTACAACGGCTTCGACCCTCGGTCTTTTGCGCTGTGATGGTTTGGATCTGTGTTACGTTGCGTTGTGCCATGCTGTAACACGTAGGGACTTTTCTATGCCCATCCTTTTCTATCAAGCAAGGACTTTTCCAAAAATTCTGGATTATGATAAGAATATAATGCTTCTTCATGTTCTAGAACGTTCTGGAATGGTCTAGGTTAATCAAATTTATTTCGAAGACTGAAATTGTTTAGAATAGTCAGTCATCATCCAGAATGCTCGTAAACGTTCTAGAATGTTCTTTAACATTCTGGAATGATCTAGAATAATCGAATTCCCGGAAGTAAATAAATAAAAAAATATTGTTTATTGATATTATAGTGTTTACTACACTTAAGGAAATCACAAAGATTTTTATAATGTCCCAAAAGTTAAGAGCCGAGCGGGATTTGAACCCGCGACCTTCCCCTCGGTACGGGGCTGCGCTGACCACTGCGCCATCGGATCCTAATCACACTCGGCGAATAACTCTTAGGGACTGTTCGGCACTAACCGAACACGTATGTCGCGGGTTCAAATCCCGCTCGGCTCTTAACTTTTGGGACATTATAAAAATCTTTGTTAAAAAAATATTTATCGGATTAGAAAACATAGATCGTAGTTTCAAAAACATACGCGCAAACTTAAGAATGTTTAAAATTAATTTGTACGGCTTGAAGAAATTTCTCGCAGCATGAACATTAATTCGATATTGTACAATAATCCAACTTGACCGGTTGCCGCAAAAATGGTTGCGCAAGTGCTGCCGGTTCGACGACGCAACGCGTTCCCAAGATCAAGGACAGCCAATGGCCATACTCGTGGTATTGTACAACGCACATTTATATGCTGGTATAGAATATCGTATATCGTCTTTAGATTGTATGAAATATTTGACAACGTTTTTCTGATCGCGACCGCGAAACGCTTAGATGTGCTTAGGCTGTATATCTAAGCGTGTCGTAGCGGATTACCGATGTACGCTTAGATCAGGGGTTCCCAAACTATTTTGGACAAGTGACCCCTTTTCCAAAATGAAACGTTACCTCAGACCCCCATGGCCAAATTACCTACTTTTAAGATCAACCCCCTTATTCATAATGGTCCGCTAACTTAAAACAGATGCTACAGTGTTATTAACCGACTTCCAATCAAAAAGGAGGAGGTTCTCAATTTGGTTGTATTTTTTTTTTTAATGTTTGTTACCATAACTTCGTCATTTGTGAGCCGATTTGAAAAATTATTTTTTTATCTGAAAGGTACTGCTTCCAGATTGGTTTCATTTTAATTTTATTAAAATCGGTTTTGCCATTTTTTTTTTAATAGTTTTTTTAATGTTTGTAACTGCATGCCTCCGTAATTGATGAACAGATTAAGAAAATTATTTTTTTATTTGGAAGGTTATTCTTACGTCCAGATTGTCCCAAACGAATTTCATTAAAATTGGTTTAGCCGTTTGGCAATGAAGTCGGTTTCTCTAGTTTTTTAAACGTATAATTATTTTTCATTCTGAATTAGGTCAATAGAAGAAGACAGAGTGAGAATTAGCAATGTTTTAAGTTAGCAGACTATTATAAATAAGGGGCCTATCTTTAGTTTTCTTTCTATTGATACAAAATACCTAAATGCTAAGGTACAAATTGGAAAACTTTGCACTTGGTTAAGGGATTCGTAAATTCTGTTTCAGCCACTTTACTTCACTTAATTTAGCTATTTTATAACTTTGTGATCCCTTGAAATAAATGAGTACTTATATGAGTTATTATCGTTCAAGCTCCAACGAATTTCAAAACGCAAATGAACTTTCAACCTAAGTGCAAGCTCGTTAAATAGTAAAATATCAGGAACATGTTTGGATTTGCAATTTGATCATGAATTCGTTCGTGTTAAATCACGTATGAGTCAAATAGAGCAAAACGCGCCTGAAAGATGTACGCTCGAACTCATTCATCTTGCACAAACTTGTCCACACTGACTTGCCTAGTTTTTCATCTTGTACGAACTTGGTACTTTACATTAGGTACTACAATAATGCTATTTCCTACAAAAATATTAATTATTCTTAGTACACGTAACACAACATAAACAATACAGTACCTACCTACCTAAAGTTTTAAATAAGAACGTGTGGTAATTTAATAGGGGGTCGATTTTTAGACCTCGTCGACCCCCAAAATCAGTTTTCGTTTATATCGACCCCTAGGAAACCATATCGACCCCAAGGGGTCGATATCGACCACTTTGGGAATCCCTGGCTTAGATGAATCTAAGATCTAAGTATCTAAGCGCAAATCGTTAATCTCTTCAAAACTAGTTTGTAAGAAGAATAAAATATAAAGGAAAGAAAACGGCGTTGAATAAGATTTTATCCCTTCCTCTCTCTAATTCAATATCAAAACACGTACCTATAACTGGCTGGATAAAAAATCTTTGTCATTTAAAATTTAGGCAAAATTTAGGAAATTACAAAAATCTTTGTTATTTCTAAAAAGTAGGTAGTAGGTAGGTCTGAAATACTAGATAATAAATTAAAAAAAAAACACAAACACGCACAGATTAATTAGTTTCTAAATTATTTGCAAGTTTAACGTGCAAAAACGTATGATAGATGGTCTTATTTGTGCACAAGCCCAACCTTGATTCTCAACGCATGTGTAGGTATGTATACCTACTATTACTTTTAGCCTTCAATTCCAGTTACCATACCTATAAATGGTTACTTAACTGACTCTTTGCGAGATTATACCCTAATTGTACCACATTCAAGTTTTTATTATATGGCATGCACCTAGCCATAAAAATACTCGTAACATTCAGGATAACTATTATTTATTTAATTCTTTATTGCACCAAAAATACGTAACAATAGGAGAGCTTAATGCTAGATAGCATTTTCTACCAGCCAACCTTGACAGGTAAAAACAAAGAGGTTGGCGTGCATAAAATGTAGTGGAAAACAGTTTTGATAAACCTACGTAACATACTTACTCGCTATAAACTACGGACAAAATACCTATAAAAAATAATTATAAATAAATAAATATACGAATATATACCTAACCTATAATATATAATACACGAATATATATAAATATAGTACATATCACGAGGTAGAATTAAAGTAGAAATCGTGGACAAGACTTTTAAAAGCGGGTTTTGTGGATGTCTTTTTTATGCCAAGGGGAAGTGCATTCCACAGACCCACAGCCACCACCTCAAAAGAATTCCGGCGAAAGCCAGAACTATGTTTCGGAGTCGCTAAAGGTGATATCAGACGGTTCATTTTTTGTTCATTTTCACCTTTCATTCGGTACATTTCAATCGAAATGAAATGTCTGAACAAAAAATGAAACACGAGTGCCGAATGAATTCATTAGTGAACCGATCCAACAGTGTTGGATAAGGTGATATCAGACGGTTCACTCGAATGATTGTTCACTCGAGTGAATGCTTCATTTTTTTTTCATTCTATGTTCACACGGCTTAGATGAAATGATACAGAAATGAACATTCATTGTTCTTTCTTATAAATATGTCATCGAATGAAGTCGTACGTCTTGGAATTAACTTCGTCGACAACGTGATGTCCGTCGGCTACAGGACTCGAAACAAAATGGCCGCATCCGAATGAACGTTCTCTCAGTGTTCAGACCTTTCATTTCTCGTTCATTCGGAGTGGGAATGAAAGATACCGGATGCCAATATCCAACACTGTTGGATCGGTTCACTAATGAATTCATTCGCCACTCGTGTTTCATTTTTTGTTCAGACATTTCATTTCGAGTGAAATGTACCGAATGAAAGGTGAAAATGAATAAAAAATGAACCGTCTGATATCACCTATATTGGCATACAGTATCTTTCATTCTCACTCCGAATGAACGAGAAATGAACGGTCTGAACACTGAGGGAACGTTCATTCGGATTCGGCCATTTTGTTTCGAGTCCTGTAGCCGACGGACATCACGTTGTCGACGAAGTAATATTTTTTTATTCTTTCGTTATTAACGGAGCAACAAGAAGTAGAAGTACTTCAAATTTACTTTCATCCATTTGAAGATGATTACAATATGAATCAGGATCTTCAACGGCTAGTTCTCTCCACAATGTATTGGAAGCTCCTAATAAATTTCTTCTTGCAATCCATGGTCGCACCCACCACCGTCGACGTTTTCTTTGCTTCTTTTTTGTCAACTCTTTGATTAATTGATCACAAATTAAACTAATTCCAAGACGTACGACTTCATTCGATTACATATTTAAAAGAAAGAACAATGAATGTTCATTTCTGTATCATTTCGTCTAAGCCGTGTGAACACAGAATGAAAAAAAAATGAGGCATTCACTCGAGTGAACAATCATTCGAGTGAACCGTCTGATATCACCATAAGTTACGATCATGACCGTCAGACAGGTAAGAAAATTTGGATTTTAGGTACTGAGGGGAATTCGGGTCTTTCAAAATAGAGAAGAGAAGACATAAGATTCTCTGATTTCTCCTCTCCTTTAATTATACAAATTGGTAGGTTATTAATATTATATAAAATAAGGTATATACAGGGTTATTCATTATTAGCTGCAAATACTCAGTAATTAGGTTCAACAAATAAAATAAAAAATATTTATGAAATGATTTTTTTTAAGTTTTGTTATGAAAATCCCGAGAAAATCGATAAAGAAATCATTGGCGCCTGACCTATTTTGACCTTTGATCCTCACCCGCGCGCCGTGAGCGACACTCTGCGTTCAGTCACCGCCTAGGTGGGTCATCGTCCTGTTCTCCATGGCAATCATTATGCAATAGCCGTAAAGAAATTAATAAAAATAAAGTTATGATACAAAAACTTAAATCAAAATTAAAAAAAAATCATTTCATAAATATTTTATATTTTATTTGTTGAACCTAATTCCTGAGTATTTGCAGCTAATAATGAATAACCCTGTATAATTATCTACTTCCATTGTTTGTCATAAGGCTTGGGTTTTTAGTTAAAAAAAACCAGGTCTTGCCCGCGATGTTCGCCGCATCGTCTGCGAGGTATGTAAGATTTTTGAAAAGATAAATATGCAGTTATTGTTCTCCTAAAAATCGAGGGCATGACTCATTTTACGACTTTTCATTCACGTGGCCATTACCACCCTTCTCAAAAAGCAACCTGTATATAAACCTATACACCACCGAGAACAAATATTTGTGTGGTGAACATAAATGTTTGTTCTCTGTCTGGGTGTCGTATAGTATTCTAAGTATGTATTTACAAAAAAAAAAGGTATTCAAGAATTATATCAGCTATCTTGTTCCCATATTACAAGCTCTGCTTAGTTTGGGGCTGGGTAGTGTTGTGTGAATTGTCCACAATATTTATTTTTTTATTTTTTATACATATGAACTTGATCCAATTTCAATAACTTATAATTTGTTGATAAGCCGTAGGTACAGGTATCAGGTATCAGTCTAACTTGATCAGTCGCTGATTTATTCATCCAAAGATTAAAACGTATTACACTTAGGGCATAATTGGTGATCAACTGATCAATTATATAACCAGTATCCTGCAGAAGGCGGATGGCTCTCGACCTTCGAGCTGGCCATTAGGTAGGTCAAAGATACGATTTCCCTACGCACGATCTACCCTCTTTACGCACATCAAAAGAAATATTCCTGCAAATTAAGGCTCGTTCATACAAAAACGCAAAAAAGAATACTGGTCGCGATCGCGACGAACTTGTGCTGGGCGCATTTGTATGGCATAGGTGGAACTAAAGGTACGGCCACATCTAGGCAATTAGCTTCGATACATTGCAGCTTATTACAAACGAGTTAGTTATGACGTTAAGAAGTGATTTTTGTGACAGTTTTGAACGATTGATTGTTTTGATTGGTAAGTGTGTTACCATCTTCTCGATCCATTACTACCGCAAGAAAACTAAAATAGCTGTGGGTGGGATTGCGTATATATTGTTGCCATCAAAAACTCCTTGCAAAATTATGACATGATTATGAGCTTCGGATGCAATTAGAAATAAATTGAAAGGAAACTCTTTTTGACAACGCTGACGTAATAAACATGAAATAACAAAATAGGAACTTCACGTTTTCAAAACTAGCTCCAGATTAGTGGTCGAAAAATAATGGCAAACCGATACGTGATCGCCATTATTTGTTAGTATCAAATTTTTGATAGCAGCAGTATTTTTCAGCACATTTGAAAAACGGAATTCCACTCATAGTGACTTGTTAATCTACTACCATGTTGTCACTGTCTTTTTGAGGTATCTGTAAAGTTTTACACACGCCTACTATTTTTGGGAGTGATCTATTGACACCCTGTATCAAAAGCGGCAGACACGTAATGATCGCCAATAACTGCGGCGTAAATATTATGTAGGTATGTATACATATTTGATTGATCAACGATCAAAATAATCATTTATGCTCTTATGTTCTCGCATACTGATTATTTGAGATGATACTCGCAATATTTACGACTGTTGTGTCGCAGTGGTGAGGTCAATTGTGGATTGAGTAAATATTATTAGCTAGTACATTTGATGGTTTGCCTAATCTCACATTGTCTAAAATTTAGTAAATCACATTGACAAACAATCATGTTTAGACTCTAAAACATGTCATATCTACCAAACTTGACTTTACACGATAAATATTACATGACAAACTTTGACAGCCCTCTTAGCTCAGTTTGGTTGGCTCTGCGTTCTGCGCAAGAGTGCGTGGGTTCGGTTCCTATCGAATCTTATTTGTGTGGTGAGCGCAGATGTTTGTTTTCTGTCCGGGGGTTATATTGTACCTATTCTAAGTATGTATATAAGTACTATATCAGCTATTTGGTTCCTAATTTCCTATAGTACAAGCTCTGCTTAGTTTGGGCGCTAGGTAGTGTTGTGTGGTTTGTCTGGGGTAAAAAAAATAACTCATTTAATTCAGAGATGTAGCTGCATTACTGCCTTTATCTAGGTGGCCTAGGTCTAGCTTGCAAGCCTCTTTGATGAGCCTAGGCTGTATGACGAGTCTTGAAACCGGTTTGGAAACTAACACCACGGTGACCTGACTTATGTAAACTGGTAGGCAGGTAAGTATAGCTAGATTACCTACAAATAGGTACTCATGTTGTGCTTTTTATTTTTGAAGTGAAAACTTCTTTTGGCGGGCATTTTTGAAATTGGAAATAAGCAATTTGCTTGTCATAGTATCATAAGTCCCGCGACACTACTTCGATGATCGACAAACATCGCCATAAGTCGGTCTGTCTACCCACTGGCAGCTATGGAGGGACATACACACGTAACTTTTATAGTACATTGTTACCCGAGTGTTGAAAGTCACGTTTTTTGAGTCCCGAGACGGGTTTGGCGCCAGAGCGTTAGCGAGGGCGCCAATGGAGCTTGAGGGACTTAAAAGACTTTCACCCGAGGTAAACACTGTGCTTTTCATTACGAATACAAGGAAAGTAAAAATAAAAACATGAATGAAAAATTTGTGAAAATGAAGATTGAATTGCCGCCTTCCCGGTTTTTTTTTTCTTTTTCTCTGGCGGGCCTTCGGCTACGGCTCGCCAGCATTATTCAGCCATTATTTTCATTTTCATAATTTAAAAAATGGTAAATTGTTTGCTCAAAACTATGTTATTTTAAATAAATAGTTGAAGTTATATATTAATCAAGTAATTTAGAAGATATATTATTTATTTAATACTATCTTTATGTTATTTAAATTTTACATTGCGCTCTAATTAGAGTTTTTAAACTTCTTACCGTTGTAATGGATTTCCAACCTACTTGCTGAATAAAAAGTTGGAATTTGGTTCAACCTCCTTGCAGTTTAGAAAGTTGGAACATGGTTGAATAAAATAGAAGTTGTTTTTTTTTATAATTTGACAGCTGTCAGTAGAAAGCGATTCTCCCTAGGGCTGAAAGTTTTACTTTCAATTAGGCCCCTCAGACAACTTCAGACCTACTTTCAGAGTATGAGTAATGAAAAAGTTTTTACTTCTGTGGGCATTCCCGGAGTGCCACTCACAAGGACTCGCAAGAACTGATTTTATAGGGTAAACCACCATACTTAGCTCGACTAGCTCGTATTTTAAGATAATAGATGCTTAGGATCTGTCTTCAGACTTTTTCATCGTGTCTATCTCATAACAAATTCACAAGCAGTGACGCAACGTCGTGGGTGCTTTTATACATTTGTAAGTATACCTATTTACATTGAAAACAATCTAGATTACTTTACTTAAAATAAATAGAGCGCCTGTTTGCTTGAGACAAATTTGCAAGGTCGTCAGTTGTTTTCCTGTTGAGCTAACAAACGTCTACACATGGGTTTTTTGTATATGCCAATAAATATTTTATTTGTAGTCAATTGATAGCCTCCGGAGCAACTTCGACAACCACAAAACGCTTACACAATCGAACATCATCCTTACCAGTGATTGTCATTTGGAATAGGCACTTTGGTTTTCCTAGGAATCGGAACAATAAAAAATCGAACGTGCCTTGAATCCTAGTATTTTAAGGGTCAATTTCGCAGAAACCTTACGTACTCACTCAAGAAAAAATAGGCTCTCTCCAGTTTTAGCGAGCAGCGATACGTTGAACCACATAACACGATCACTTCATATCACCCAGCAGAGTGAGGTTAGGACCGCGCCAACGCTCCCGCGTGACTGGCTTTCTCTGCCAATTGCGAACTGATGAACAATACTAAAATAATTAACGGATGCATTTCGAAAATCGGCATAATTATGACTCTGCATCCTGAGCTGCATCCTGCGGTGCGCTGTGCACTCGACCGTCAATGCACTTACTGCCACTTAGGCTCGATACATATTGAGGCGATAATGGCTGCGAAGTGACGACTAATTTAAATTTTATAACACTTTGGACGTTATCTAGATCAAGCTACGATACAATTTTAATATACGGCAAAGAATAATATACGGCATTGCCATCAAACGGATTGCACGTACTACTACATTACATCAAGTATTGATTCATTGACATGTACCACGCGGTGGCGCCTAGCACAGTCGATATGATACCTTTCATGATATCCCTATGAACCTATGAACCATCGAATAAATTTGGCACGCGGACATCCTATTCAAACCAATGACATTTCCTCTCCATTTTGTTGGGTTTCCAACCTCCTTGATAAAATATGACATGGGTCGAGGACTACTTTGTGATTATTGGGTATATTATTTGCTGTTTTGCTGTGAATTAAGCCTTAGCTAGAGTTTTTGCTAAGCGGTGACCGTATTTTTTATGGCGGTCTTACGAAGTCCAGATAAATGACGATGCAAAATCTAGCATCATCCTTCGCTACTCGCCATTTGTTAAAATAAACCCCGTTTCGTACAGTTAAAGAAAGGTCAATGACAGCTAAAGAAACCTCTGGGTAATATAATTCACTGACAATTTTCTGCTGTTTTCGATCAATCTTGGTTACAATATCTATACAGCTGATGGTGGTGTTTGATTAAGTAGTAAAAGATAGGGTAAAACTTTCTAACTTTTTTCTTTTATTCTTCTCTGAAACCCCGTCATTTTTCACACCACTGTGCTGCTAACTACTACCTAGTGTTTCCACATTAAACATTTTTTAAATTCTACTTATATTCCATTTATTTTTAAGTCTACGGTCTAACTCTACCATTCTACCGCTTCTAAGTAATAAGGTTGGCGACAGCTGATTTAGACGGTTTTCGTAGCTTAGAAAACTGTGGCCTTAGATTGATACCGGTTCAAAGAGCTATGTAGGTTATCAGGTCATCTGAACACGGAGTCTAAACTGCTAAAGTACTCTTAATGTATTCTAATTGCTGTGTATGGTTAATATAAACCTCAATTACACCCAACCTAATGTTTTTATTGTAAAAAATTGCAAAAATCTTGACAAAAAAAGATTGTTAAAAACTGAGTTTGGGCCCTCTGTAAAAACTGGAAGTCAACAATTTTGGGTTATTATGGAATAATGCACTGAAGTCTTGCGCACATCTAAGCTTTTTGCGGTGGCGATCAGTGAAACGCTATCAAATATTACAGCGATATTAGGCAGCGTTTCACTGATCGCTACCGCAGAATGCATAAATCTATTATGTGTAAGGAAAAAACATAAATTTAATGTATGCATACCTCAGATAAACAACACAATTTACAAAAAATATCTTTGTAACAGCTAGAAATTAAACCTCTTCAAGGAAATATATTTAAAACCACTTGAAAAAATGGCTAATTTTAAGTGTGTTTTATAACTTAAATGTATATTTCGACAGATAATTGCAAGCTTATGTTAATAGCTATGTATATATTTTGTTAGTGGTTGATGTACCTATATCTTCTCAACCTAAGTAGGTACCTACTTAAAATTGAATGTACTATTGAGTGCAATGCCCTCAAACTTGTTGTACGTCCGGAATAGATAAACTGTTCAAAACTATATCTTTCATAGTTATAAGATCTTTTTCTACAACAGTTGTACAATAAATATTTCTGATTTCTAAACAGTAAAAGACAGATTGCATGATACACACCGTTTATCTTCTGATTGTGATGTGCCTGACACAGGAAGTTCTGATTCACTGTCAAGGTTGAGTACGTCATTCTTTAATGCACTTTGTGACGATCATAAATGCCTACAGATTGTAACTTAGCACGCTATGTTTCTTATCCTTTTATTCTAACTTTCCTCTATCATTTATTTTGTCATCTCTGTAGTCATTCCTTTTATATTTATATTATCTTTCCCACTATTACATATTTTCTTTGGTCTACCTCTACTTTTGTGTCCCTCCAAATTCTTATATATCTGTCGTTTCTTCTCGTTCTTCTTGTTTCTTTTCGTTACATTCTTTGCTACATACGAGATGTCAATTACTTACTACTCTTCTCTTTATTTTCTTAGTCACGCCATTTTGAGATGCCTATATCCTTCGTGCAAACTCATTTCTTATCTTATCCATTGTAACTCAACTCAACACCGGCCTAATTTCAAATGCAATTAAGTCCAATTTACATTGCAATTGCAAGCTTCGTATGGACAATACCTAAACCACGATAATGTTATATTGAGGGCAGAGTGAGATCGCTTATCATCACAGCGGTCATTAACCTAGTGTTTCGTTTGCAGAATCAATATATCATTATGATGGTAAGTTTTTGTTGTTCTTCCGTATTAGGATTGCTGTTCAGCGTGGCAATGGCGCCAGCGTTTTGGGGGCACTGATTTAGATCAGTTGACCTATCTCTAGATCGTTTGTAACGGTCTGCAGATAGCTCAATTGTTTTTTGTGTATTTTGTATATATTTTATAATACTTGTAATTATGAATTGTAATACCTACTTGTAACAAGTTTCTTTGTAAAAATTACAGCATTTATCATTTATTTTCATATGTTGGGGTAAGTTTAATTAAAATAAAACTGAAATTGCGTTGATAAAAAACAACCAAACTATCATTATCATCAGCTGCACATTTGAGAAGTCTTCAATACTCAATAGTTGCCAACACATCATTTAAGGCGACTTGGACCCTACTTTATGGTCTAGCAATATGGAGGTAGGCCGAGGTTTTAAATTAAATAGGAACATTTAAATCAGTAGATAAGCAAAATCTTGCGAAATAATTATCATAATAAACCAGGTAGGCCGTATCTATTTACTTCGTAGGCTTGTATGTAACTACTATTGCCACCTACCTGTGGTAAACTAAGATTATTCGGTATTTTTAATGAATTCAATATTATTAATGGATTGTGTTCATAGCATTGGGCAATTTTAGGTCCACGTTTGATTTTAAAATAATATGTGGTTTTAAATATACATAAGTAATTAAGTATACCTACTTAGTCAATTGTAAAATAGTTTTAATGTTAAAATTTAAAAATAGTGAGTAGGTAGATGTATTATTAATATAAATATAGCAAATATTATTATACAATAACAATCAAAGACCACGAACCAAGATCGTCACTATGATATTCATACGATGCTTAGGTTATAATTATTATGTACCATGTTTTGTTGTCAAAGCTGTATAGAAACATTTGGATACACAATAGGGCACATTGCAATAAGTCATACCTACCTTAACAAAGCGTTGGTGTAACCGCATGCGTACATTGTTTGTTGTGAACAATACCCGTGGTTGTAGACTTCAATTATTTGCGATACCTACTCACTCACATCGCGCGCATTTTATTTGAATTGGAGTCAAGGTGCTATCAACTAACGCGCTATTATCTATTTAGGTAATAGCATTGCACCAGCAGGACTATGCTGTACTTGGGTACGCAAATTCAAATCCATTTTTTTTTAAACTCAGTTGTATAGCAAGGATCACTTTATAACGTCTTAAAGCTAGATGAGTCTAGGTGCCAGTTCCACGCGACCAAGCCTTGAAGAACAGGCAACAAAGTAGGTACGGCTTGGTTCCTTTCCTACCGTTTTTTTATAATCCTTTTATTTTATCATTTACTCATTACATTATCATTAGAGCCTAATTCCCCATCGACTGTTGGATATACGCTCTATGAGTTACTAGTAATTTACCAATTTTTATCATTGTATTGATGCGTGCTATCTCAATGGCTCTGTATCTGTAATACAAAACTTTATGCAACACCTTTATTTACCTTCTTCTTCGTCTTCTTACCTTCCTACCATTGTTCTTTGAATTAGACCAGTCTGGAATATGTAGCCTAGAAATATTGCAGACCTTGTAAACTTACATCCATACTTAAAAACCCAATTTAAATTTAATCATTGCCTAAAGTTTTTCGTGTCACTGTTTGTCTTACCCAGTGGTAAGAGATGGCAATAGTTTAAGCACTTATTATCTTGGTAGGCTTATTTTAAGGCCAAAAAGCATAAAATAAACATCAACACTTTTAATTGCCACAAATGTCATTCTTATTTTAAATATTAGAAGAACAAAAGCAGTGTTGACATTCGTTCGATATTCAAAACTTTTTGGATCATCGCTGCTCCCGCTCCCACGTCTTTTGCACTATCTCCTAATATAATTATCTTTTACTTGTCAATAATTATTGTAACATTAGCATGCTTGATACCCAATTAAAAACTAAATTCTCTTATCTTGGAGCAAGGTTGGAGTCTTTCGTAAGTAAAAAAGGAAGGATATCCTTCGAGCTACATATTCGATAGGAAACGTAGCTATTTAGTCAAGAAAGCACGCATGAAATACAAGCTATTTATACGACTTTACATGTGTAGTTACACAACAAACCACAGAATAAGGAGCACATAGTATGTAATTGTGGACACTGGAATGGCACGTTCTGTCCATTGACCTTTTACGTGACTCGCTGTGACATTGAAAGATGGACTTTTTGTATGGTTTAAGCAAGGATTTTATATACCAAACTGGATAACGCACGAAGATTTAAAACAATATTTCATTCATACGAACTTACGCTGTAATTACTATAGCATAAAGTTTATTTTTTTCTGTCTCAACTCAGAATAGAAAAACGAACCACATGAGAGACTCCAAAATAGTAGTTTGTCCTTGTCTAGCAAGTTGCCATTGCAAAATAAAAAATATTTGCTAGATTGAGAAGATTTCTCTCATTTCAATAAATTTAATTAAAAATAGGTCATTTGAATTCTTTCTGAATTCTTATAACTTAATATTTTTTTTGTTTTACGTGTGTGATATTTTTTACGATAATATTGCAAGTATACAAGTTGTAAATGCTATTTTTATGAAGTCATATTAATAATATTTCGTCAGCTGCAAGCGGCAATACTGGCTATAACTGAAAATGGTGACGCGTCGTGGTTTGTTGATATAAAGTCATCGGTGGTTTTTATGATTTTTAGCTAAAGGAATTATTGATTATTTGTCAAAATGGTTAATTTCTGCTGCGTAAATTGTTGCAAAAAGGAATGGTATCCCGGTAGCGGCTTAACATTCCACAGGTGAGCTATTTTAAATGTTTTTAAGAAAGTGGTGGTGTAGGGTGTCCATGAATATCAGAGGGCCTAAGAACAAAGATTGTAATAAGTAGGTACAATTATTTTGGTTAAATTTTTGTAGAGGTATTGCATTCTTATAAACAAGCAATATTTTATTTGCTTGTACCTACTCCCGTTCTCAAAAACGACTACTGTAACGATTTCGATGAAATTTGCGATGCGGGAGTTTTCGGGGGCGAAGAATCGATCTAGTTAGGTTTCATATCTGGGAAAATTCGCTTCCTCGGATTTTTTACACAAAACGATAACAAAAAGAAGACTATTACAATGTGGGTTCGCCTATCCAGCCATAATACATAGTACGGCCGTCAAGTGGCCATAGTGCTGGCCTGCAACGCCGAAGGCTGCGAGATCGATTTCAACCATTGACAGGCCTTTTGTATTTTTTTTTGTTTTTCGTGTATTTTTTTACTATCACCTGAGCCTCTGCTCGGTCGCTCAGATATTGAAATTAAAATACATAGATACCTAAGTAAAATCGCCATTTATATGATACAACAAAATCGCACTTGTTTATTTTTTTAGGATTCCAAAGGATGAAGAAATAGCTGAGAAGTGGAAGAAAAACATACCTGGGAAGGTCACGAATACGTCAGTTGTATGTAGCCTGCATTTTAAAGATGACGACTATGTTAATGCGTCACGAAAAAAATTGAAACGGAATACAGTACCTTCAATCTTTAAAATTGTAAGTCATACTTTTATAGGTGGTCATAAAAGTTATGATTACTTAATTGTATTGTATCAAGTTTATGTAGATGGTAATCAGAAAAAAATGTGCCACCATCACGCATTGTTTTTTTTTACTTTGAGAAAGTATTTCTGTCCAGCCCACTGTTTGGCCTTGCCTCTGACTATCCCTTACTAACTTTGTATGTTAAACCAGTTTTAACTCAATTTGGCCAATTGATTGAAGAGTTCCGTTGGACAGACCTTGGCTCCATCATCAGACCAGGTCGCTTTCACCATTTTATGAGAACTGAGTACCTCGACAAATGTATTTCAAGAAAAAAAAATAAGAAAAAGCAAACGACCAGTGGAAAAACCTTGATATCAACAATATTTTTAGAGATGGGAGCTCTCGGATCGTTAGTTATTGTAATTTATCATTTTTTTTGTGTAATAAAAACTGAGTGTCCTAGAAAAAAGTAAAAACCCCATATCTTCATAACCCCTCATCAGATTTCACTCATATACCAGTAAATTTCTCAAGTGCAAGCTATCGACTTATCAAATTTCATGCAGATCGGATCAACGGTTCGAAAGTTATCGTCGGACAAACACAAATACATACATACGCACATAAAATGCCAAATTGCCCAAGTTGTTTGTAAGATCTTGGAAGTAAGTAAGTTGGAATATAAAAGATTGTACCTTAACATTTACTTGTTTTATTTTTTAGAAAAAATAATTATTATGCCTAGTTAGTACCTACCTAGTTTTTATACTTAATTGCGTATCTGGGCTCGTGTGAAAATCAATAAAACTATTTTTCTCAGAAATAAGAATATTCCCAGAAATAAGCCCTAGCTAGCTCGATTATTCACCCCCGTAAACCGCCATACTGCAAATTTCATCGAAATCATTACAGCCGTTTCAAGAACGTGAATACAAATCAGTTTGTACAAATAAATAAACAAATATTGCTAGTTTAGGATAGGTAGTAATTTATTCTAATAAACAAGATACACCTACAGTGCTTTAAGAATCAGGTAAAAAAAAAAATATCAAAAGAAATATTCATGAAGTGCTTATGTTGTTACCTATAATAATAGAGGGAAGGGACGCCTTCGCCCTGTACGGGGAAACAAAAGTCAGTAATTAACAAATCAGTACATTTTATTTCAAGCAGTTTCTTTCGATTTTATAAAAAGTACAGATGTGTGGACATCCTACTTAGAAAGAGATGCGTTACTACTTTGGTGCTCTCACCGGGCTCGTTTTTAGGAAACACTGCGTTATCCAGTTTACGAAGTATGTAGATTCATGGGTTTAAGCCATTTTAACCTTTGGATTTAGCATTGCTTTACAGTTAGATGCTGTATTCTTAGACGAGTTCAATTCTAATTAAAAAAAAAACGATTTTTTTATTTGTTTTTGGGCTTGGATACAAGTCCTTCTACCAATTATTAAAATTTTGTTTAATATTTTACAATAATTTGAAGTTGGCCACATGATTTTGTTTGCTTTTAAATGCATGAGCATTTTCTCCTGCACGGCAACACGTCAAGTATGTATTTGGTATTTTTTCTGTTTGTGAAAAACCTTGTTTCCCGCTTACTATTAGCTGCGCTGAACATAACTCCAGTTTATAAATTGCGTTCTGCGCACCGTGTTTGTCAGATGATAACTTATCTGTGGTCAACTATCACCATATTGCTTGATAAAGTGGCATTAATTTATCGAGTAACCGACAAAAAAACCAAGGAGGTGTATATTTTTTTTTCATTTTGCATTTTACAACAAAGCGCTATGGCTGTTTTATCACCGGTGACATGATCATAAAAATACACAACTGGGGGCTAATTCTCGGGCCGATCTCGATCATTTTGAAATTTTATTTTATTGCTTCTTTAAGAAGGGGGAATGGATAATTTCCTTGAGTAATTCATAAACGACCTCTTCGAAAAATCCTCGACAGCTACGATATACGGAAAACGTACAAAAAGTGCGGGGTTGTGAAAAGAAGCAATAAAATAAAATTTCAAAATGATCGAGATCGGCCCGAGAATTAGCCCCCTGGTATTTTGATTGGGATATAAAAATAATTGAATATTGATTTTTGCTTTGTGTGCGGCTATTAGCTATGACACGTGTCCACCATTATTTATTGAATACGGAAGTTTTTTAATTTTTTTATTTTAAGCAATTTACTAATCTTTAGTAACCTCTTACAAAAAATAATAATTTACAAAAACTATTATTAAGTATAAAAAATGATTAAGTAAAATAAAAATTACATTTTATAGGACTAACGAACTAGAAAATTTAATAATGGACTCTTTTTTCCACCTGTAGGTTTCAGATCACCGACCGCAGGCAATGTGCCCAAAAGGCTGGCTACATAAACCAGTCTAAAAATGCACGCCCCTCCACCACGTTTACTTGACGTTGACTCACAGCAAAGTACCTAAAATTGATCCTTGTGATGTAAGTGATAAAGAACAATTTACTTTGACTGACTGAAGTAGTGGGACGTGCAGTTTAAGATTGGTTGATCTCTACCTCTTTGAATAGCTAAGGTAACTCTTTGTCCTAGGCAAGCGCCAGCCCTTTGGTCACCAGTCTCAACCTCAAAAGTATTATTTGATTGGCCATAATTGAGAATATTGGATAAACATGTTTTTACGAATAGATCAGAACTGCTATTATTTAGCGAACTACACATAATTTGTTTGGCATGAGTCAGTGAACTAATTATTCATTTAGGTTAGTGACATCCAATGCGCTGGCGCTTATTTAGAGCACGCGTAGATTAGATTAGATCATGGCGGGTTATCTTTAGATCAAAACAGCTCAATGGAAAACACGCGTATGTTTTATTTTTAACTGACTTCAAATAAAAATGGATTCTTAATCCAGTTGTATTTTATCTTTTGTTGTTTTAAGTTTATCATCGCCGAATTGAAAAATTATTTTTATCTGAAAGGTAAATTCAAGATTCATTTTATATCAATTTTGGTTCAGTAGTTTGGTTATGAAGTCGGTTTCTCAAGTTTAAAAAAAAATATTATTAAGTAGGTACTGCCATACTACAGTAATTTAGAGAAATTGTTATAAGATTACTGTAGTATGGTAGGCCACCAAACCGCCTGCCAATCTTGGTGGCTACGGCAAACCCCCCTTTATATGAGGGGCCTATGTTCAGCACTGGACTTATTTTGACTGAAAAGAACTATGATTTACTCACCATGGTGCCTTTTCAACTAGACTGGGAGCTCCACCATTCTTGGTATCCACTGAAGTCATTTTCATATCTGAAAAAAGATATTAAAAATAAATTGAATTCTATTAAAACAACGAATCTGAATTAAATATTTCGACTTCTATACTATTATTTGAAATCTTGTTGATCGATTTCAAGTATGAGTTGAACGACTCTAATCGTAATGGATTACGAACTCAAAAGTTTTAAGTACCCTATGTCAAATAGCATAACTGTGCAAATGTAAATACTCAGTCTATTATCCGTATTTACAAAGTGACTACATGCTTAAATATAGATAGATATGGATATACTTAGATGGATATAGAAATATATCGATCTAGAATTCTAGATAGATATATGTAGATAGATATAGATAGATCAACACACAGAAATATAGTAAAGGACATAATGGTACAGAGGAATATTTTTTCATTTTAAATGTCTGTTATCTGCTAAGAAAATATATTTCTTTGAAATAACCAGTTAACTCTGAGGGAACAAAAAATATTTGTAGATCACTGGTTATCTGACGCCAATTATGTGCATTGTTTATAGGAATACGCGACAATTAGGTGAAATAGGTTATTTAGGTGTCGGCCCATTGGCCGACATTATCGCTGAGAGTGATCTCTTCCAATTCGTGTTGGTTTGTGTTCCATTTACGATCATAGTAAATAAAAATATTCAATAAAACAGATTAAATAACGAGTTAGAAAAACATGTTATCAATGATTCAATTCAATTTGCAATTCAAATATTATGACCTAAAATGACTGGCTGGTGGTCCAGTGATGAGAAAGACCCCTTCTACCCTTCTGAGGTGGTGAGTTCGACTCCCAGTCAGGCACCAGCAGGTATATTTTAAGACATTTTTTTTTGTCTATTGCCTTTGATTGTTTAGTTTATCATATTAAAATCATTTAGAAACGTTTTATATAGAAACTACCGTCGTTGTATTCTTACATGGAAAAATAAAACAGAAGCAGTGGATCTCAAATACGTTAAAAATCTACCGCGTACCACTAAATAATCGATCTAAAAGGTACGAATGTTTGGTAAAGTAGATCGGCCGAATACACTCATCATCATTGTTGGATATTCAACATTTCGTTGATTTTTACAAAAACTATTTTTTTTTGTAAACTAGATATGGCGAGAATCTTTATTTTACGTTGCTTATTAATAATAATAATAATAAACAACTGTTTGATAGTATTTCATAATAAAAATTATAGGGAAATCTCGAACAATCAGTAAATCTATTCTAAATGGAATATCCATAAACAATGTTGATGTGTGTACCGTGTATGGGGAAGTGCTCTCGCTGGGGCGACGATACCGGGTAGGTAAAGATAACGAAACGACTGCTCACCACCAATGAGTCTTTACAACTATTTATTGAATAGAAATTCAAGTGCTAACTATTGTATGCTAAATTATGAATTTGCGGTTTTGGTCCGTACTGATACGACGACGTAAACTCTTCATTGATTATAGCTAAAACTCTGTGTTCCTTTATTACTCGGCAAACAATACAACTACCTACGCATAACGACGCCATCTCTCTTCCTCTGCTTCTTTTTCTCTAGAGATGTGCCACGCTGCTTGATCCGATTAGGGATGTCATATCCCAAAATCGGCTAACATTACATACCGAAAAACACCTACCTAGACCGTCAAAATAGATATTGTAATTTATTCATAAGTTGTCATTTAAATAATTTATGTAAACTTTAGTGACAGTATTTTTATTTAAAAAATTTAATTGTTTTGAAAACAATGTAGACATCATGCCTTTGTGTACCTATACATAGTCATCTCAAAACCGGGATTAGTCTAACTTTTTTTCACGCAGGCAGATAAAACGGTATTAAAACGGCCACAGATCAAGAAAAAAATCTTGTATTGGGCCCCGGAAAAAGTTATGACAGTTCTCAATGTTGATGTAGATAGCTACATCAACATTGTTTTGCGTGGCATAAAAATTAACAGAATCTGAAATACTGCTATCGTTTGTTTTGGTTTTGTGATTGAATTTAAATACAACCATTTCTTTTTTTTTAAGGCTTGTCAAAAACAAGGCTGACATTTTTTATTATACGAATAGCGATACTCCGTAGTTGTAAAAACAGACCTTAGTAATTTTAAGACAACACATTCAAAGGACTTATATACCATTACTAGTTTACACTACAAATGCAACAAATTTTGTTGCATTTGTAGTGTAAACTAGTATGGTTTTTAGAACGGCCACATCTTATCGCTGTCAATTATCGCAGCTTATCGCTTTCATGTGGCCGTACCTTTACTTCACGAAACGAAAGCTTGAATGAGTACATAAAACCTTATTCAAATATGTCACAAATCCATACTCACATTTAAAAAGAACTTAGTTCGAAATTTGAATTTGCACAATGAAAATGTCAAAAGAGCGGGAAAAGTTTTGTAAGCGCGCGTCCGCCCCGCTCTCGATGTCGTGGATTACTACCAAACCGGCACAACACAGTACACACACTAACTCTAGTCGAGTTGTTGGAGAGCACAGATTCCAACCAGCGTCTTACTACCGCCTTTATGAGCCATATACATAGCTACAAATAGATTTATGTAAAAATCATACATTTCATTTAAATATTATTTAATTTTTTGTGTGTGGCAGATACTAATAGTGACGTATGTCCGTGTTTTGTGGACGTCAGCAGGAAAACATTATGATTGTGATTATAAAATGTATGCAGGTATTAGATAAATATAGATTATGTACATAATTTGTGTGACCATTTTGGTCAAACTATCTAAACTGCTAATAATTTTAGGTGTAACATGAGTGTAACTACCAATATTTAATTCTACATCGCCTTGATATTCTCGCTATGAACAGTTTTATTAATCTGTTATAGGTGAAAATATCTTTGTGTTATATGTATTATGTATATACAAAAAAAATAATTAATCATTCAAACAAAATATGTCTTCTAGATGAAAATAAAGGTCTCAGTAAAATGAGCGCGCGTTGATGTCTCTTGTATGAAAAACTATCACAATGTTTTATGATAACTTCGTATCAATGAACCGTATGTAAAATGAATAAATAGTGTTTTTTTTTTAATAATAAGAAAACCTTCGATCAAAATAGGTTTTTCTTTTTTTTTGTTTTTTTCTGTTGTGTCTTTGTTATTGCACTGCTTTATTATTGCGTTGCTTTGTTATATGCGCTGGTTCACGAGGTGCGCCATACACTTGTTTAAAAATTGTAAAATTTGGAGGTTTTTTATACAATTTGTAATAGAACAATTAAATATGAGAGTCATTTATCTCAGTTTTATATTTTTTATACATTTTTTATATCATTTATCTCAGTTTATTTATCAATATATTTATCTCAGTATTGAGAGTCATTTATATCAGTTTTTTTAATGCAAAAATACGGGTTCAACTTCAACTGTCAAATATTTGATTGCGCACATCATGGCGCGATGGCGATGGCGATCAGTGAAATTCTATCAAATATCGCTTTCATATTTGACAGCGATTCACTCCGTGAAACCGGTACTAAGTGAATTGAAGTCACCCTTGCGTTCAAAACCTAGAAGATCAATCAAGTCTTACAAAACAGTTTTTGTATGATCCTTCTCATAAATATGTGATTTCTATTAGTTACCCCCTTATTTTGAATTTATATCTTAACTTTAATTAAAACGCAGACTATAAGCTTTCAGAATGGTATAGGTGCTGGGCAAGCCTATTCCATCTCAAACCCTGGCCCAGGCACTTAAGCGTCCTGTAAGTAAGGCTTGAGTAAACCCCAGTTGACTATAATAACTCATCTAAAATAGCTGCAAAGGACATTACATTATCTAAAGATGATAAGACAGTAAATAAACTTTTGATATTTATTTTATTTTTTGAAGTGAAAACTTCTTTAGCGGCGTTGAGCACTTTCTGAATGGGGATAAAATCTTAAACTCGCGTCAGGATCACGTGACCCTGATCGAAAAAGCGTAGGACGGATTTTTTGCAGAAATGTACCCTAAGACTACAACGTAGAGTTCATAATAAAAATCGAAAAAGCGACGCTACAGATACGCTAGTAGTTACTATGACACGGTAACGTCACAGAATAGATAATAGTTAGTAGCAAGCATACCAAGGCGTTTTTCGTGACTGTAGTAGGTATAGGTACATACCTATTATAGATTTTATGAACTAGCGGCCGCCCGCGGCAGGTAGTAGTGGTCATTGGTACATGATTTTATAGATCTACTGTATTTATTTTTCGAGTGGAGCATTGCGGCGAGCGAAGCGAGCCGCCACGTGACCACGGGGAACAGCGCGGCGAGCGAAGCGAGCCGTGCTGTGACCCCCCCTAAGCCCCCCAGAACCCCCTCCTCCGAAACCCGGGGGGAGCGTCGCGGCGAGCGAAGCGAGCCGCCACGCGATCACGGGGAACAGCGTGGCGAGTGAAGCGAGCCGTGCTGTTACCCCCCTAAGCCCCCCAGAACCCCCTCCTCCTATGTCTGCCGTTTTACTTCATTTAGGACCTACTTGTAGGTCGCGCGACAAGGTCCCTTCTAGCGGTTCCGACCCGTTGAGGATTTGGCTTTACGTAAAATTTAGGGTTCCGTATAGGGTTTTGATTGGGGTTATACTATATTGAGGAATTTGATTAAATGGTCGACTTTTAGGGTTCCTTAGGACTTTGATTGGAGTTTCAACTACACTTAGAAGCTTGATAATGTTAAAATTTTTAGGGTTCCTTAGGACTTTGATTGGGGTTTTACTACATTGAGTAATTTGATTAAGTGGTCAACTTTTAGGGTTCCTTAGGACTTTGATTGGAGTTTCAACTACACTTAGGAGCTTGATAATGTTAACATTTTTAGGGTTCCTTAGGACTTTGATTGGAATTTCAACTACACTTAGGAGCTTGATAATGCTAAAATTTTTAGGGTTCCTTAGGACTTTGATTGGGGTTTTACTACATTGAGGAACTTGATAAAATAAACAACTTTTAGGGTTCCTTAGGCCTTTAATTGGACTTTCAACTACACTTAGGACCTTGATTATGTAAACAATTTTAGGGTTCCTTAGCACTTTGATTGGAATTTCAACTACACTTAGGAGCTTGATAATGCTAAAATTTTTAGGGTTCCTTAGGACTTTGATTGGGGTTTTACTACATTGAGGAACTTGATAAAATAAACAACTTTTAGGGTTCCTACGTTAATAATCAAGTTTTCACTTCTGCCGGCACTCCCGGAGTGCAACCCGTATTTTTTATTTATTTATTTATATTTATTGGAGAACCAACAGCTTTATAACAAAAGAATACACAACAAATTAGATTTAGAGAGCCAATTAGAGGTTCTCACAACATATTGACTGTACAAAAAGAGTAACGCTTCAAATTTGTTATGACTTTCTTAGAAATGTTGAATTGATGGTTCTTGAAGATGTTGCGTTGCCAGACTTGCATCATGGTGTAGTATGGAGTAACAGTGTACGATATTACTAATCACTGCCATCACTGCGTGGGCTACCGAAGTAGAATACTTCTTTAGTGTTACTACAAAGGCCTTGAAATAGCAGACCTTAAAGCGGTTCGTAGACGGGCCATTATTTTCACTGCAAAAACAATTTTCAATTTTTTATTTATCTTTTGACATTGAAAAATGTTATTAGACTAGCAAGTCACATAGAATAAAATGTGAGTTAAATCCTGCGCACACCTAGGTCGCTGGCGATGGCGATCAGTGAAACGCTGTCAAATTTGATAGCGATATTTGACAGCATTTCACTGATCGCCATCGCCAGCGACCTAGGCATGCCTTAAGAGAGAGACACCAATAGTTGCCGGCCACAAATTGCAGTAAAACATTTAGAAGACCCATAATAGGCCGACAGGCATCTTTTCGAAATCGAAATTGATGGAGGCATACGCATGGGTTTATTTGCCAGACGCATACATCTACACAATGCCTGTAAACTCTTCTCTTCTTCTTATTTAAGAGCAATGATCTTGTCGGCCTAATGTATGCATTTTTCTCCAGATATTTCTTTTGAGGGCAACCTCCTTGACCTCCTTATACGACATCACGGCGATCTGCACTTTTATTTGGCTCATATAGCTTATTCTTGGTCATCCCCTTCCTCCCTTTAAGCTTTTTTTTTTGGCCTGTAAGATTTTCCAAATTACAAATTACCCAGTACAAAATACATTCGAAGCACACACACAGACTTGAAAATCTGCAAACTGACAACGAATATACTGTAAAAGTGCCCAAAGCAAACGGGTTATGCACAAAATAGTATATTTCATTACAAGTGCGGGAAGGCTGTCATTGCAAAGAGTTCCGACAAATGTCTACCCGAGCCGAAGGCGAAGGTTGACAGTCGGAACAAGTTGCAATGACGGTTCCGCACGTGTACTGAACGACTATTTTTAATACAGTTGCGAAAAAATTAAGCAATTTAATAAAATAATAAAAATACCATTTGCTTTTTTCTCTTCTCTCCACGCAATAAGTTCGTCGTATGTATGCATGTAGCGACTTTTTGATTTTTCCGGTAAAATGTTCTCCGAAGCATTTTGTGCAATTATACTGAGTTCCGGTGGTGTTAATTCAAAAAAACTAGGGTCGAAATTACTCATTTTGTGCAACAAACAAATAAACTCGCAAAGAAAATTTCTGAAAAATGGCGCCAACCGTAAGTAAAATATAAGCAGAGATTTTTTTTTTTTCTTCACCCATTCTGGAAGGCAAAGGGAACTATACCCATACAGCCAAGTCTTCAGTAGATTTTTTTTATTGATATGAATTGAAAATGAAATTTAATGAGATGAAATGAAATGAAACCTAACATAATTCATTCAATCAAATCATTAAATCTGTTAATAAAACAAATTAGTAGCTTCTTTTTAGAAATAATACGTATTTGCATGAATCATAAAAACTTCGATGATTTTTTTTAGTAAAAACTTCATGGTTGGTTTTTCTTTTTAGACATTATTTTGACAGTTGGGAAAGAAAAAGCACTAGTGCGGGAATGGTAAAAAAAAAGCACGCGTGTGTAATAGCCCACATTCCGAACGCTATACGTCCCTGCAATACGCCACTTTTTGAGCAACTGTATTAAAAAATATAATTTAGGTAGGTATGGCTATTCAAAATCTATAACATAAAAACTATCATATCAAATTTATTTTAAGGAAACACGACTCATAAAACACGTGTATCATAATTTGCTGGAGAGATAAAGGCCGCGAAGACGAATTTTTTGCCGAATATTTTGGCAAAAAATTCGACAAATTCATCATCCGCATTTGAAGTGCGGACTGGTTTTTAGCTTAAGGAAACACGACTTATTTAAAAACACGTGTATCATAATTAGCTGGAGAGATAAAGGCCGCGAAGACAAATTTTTTGCCGAATTTTTTGGCACTTGATGTACGGACTGGATTTCAGCAAGTAGGCCGCTGGCGCATGGCGGGCCCTTTTGCGTGACGCTTTCCACTTTTTTAGTCTCGAACTTTTTTAGGTTCTATGAGACGTAGCGCCTGGTCCAGTTTGACCATTCCTCATTGACTCGCCCTTGCCCGTAAAAGGTAAGTTACTAACCTGCCTCAACCTCTATAACAGCTATATGTATGTCTTAAATAAACTGTAACAAGGTCGGCTGCCAGTGGTCAGGTGTGCGGTAAACAGTGCAAACAAGAAAGTAATGTGATCTCCTGCTTACCTTGTACAGTACAAAAAGGTAAGCAGGAGAAAAAACAGATGATATTTTAGTGCAAACTGCCAAGGAGCTCTTTACCGTCGTCAATATTTCCGGAGCATTACAACCTTGGAATTTTCAAGTCAAGAGTGAACAAGTGGATTATAGCTAAGCGTGCTCCACCTTAGGCTGCATTTACACTTTCCATCAGGTGTGATGGCAGGCAAACGTTTAGCTATCAACAATAAAAAAAATAGCTACCTAGTTAAAACTTATAGATCGAATTCTTATAAATCCGAAGACAAACAAAGTTCCAAGACGTCGGAGATTGGATTACGGAGTTCAAATGCAGTTGAAGAAAAATATTTTCATTCACAATCTTGGATTGGCTATTTAATTTTCAAGAAATAATCAATCACGAAGTCCCGTTCAGTTTTCAGAAGTAGTAGACCCTGTCAAAATCGTGGTTTTACAATTAAAGTTGCTTATATGCTTTATTCAGGCGCGTGTCGGCTTGTTTTTCTCTTACCGTTCCAATGCAAAGAGCAATACATACAATATTTTAGTGACATATTTATATGAACACACCAAACCAATTTTTGGTT
Source organism: Thera obeliscata (assembly GCA_947578465.1). Lineage (NCBI taxonomy): Eukaryota > Metazoa > Arthropoda > Insecta > Lepidoptera > Geometridae > Thera > Thera obeliscata. The sequence continues at coordinate 2,142,339 of OX387916.1, forward strand.
CAAAATTTTCAGTTGCAACACAACGATCACTTTATTTGGACGAAGCTCAGAATAAAGACTGGACGAAGTGATTGATACTTGATTCCAATTTCAAACTCAGGATTGGAATTTTGCTAAAAACCTGAGATTACGGCAAAATTTAATAATGAAGAACATATTTTTTTTATAAAATATTGAGTACACGTGAATTATAAATATGAATATCTATAAAAACGGCAAAAAAATCATGCCTGTTGAGATTTGTTTTATCCTGTTTTATTATTGTTGTTAAAGCCGCAACAGGAATACATAATTTTTGTGAGAATTTCAACTGTTTACCTATCAAGGTTCATGAGATACCAGCCTGGTGACAGACAGACAGACAGGCGGACAGTGGAGCCTTAGTAATAAGGTCACGTTTTACTCTATGGGTACTCCCTAAAAATGCCACTGCCTAAGCCGAATAAATTCGGAAAGACAGCCCGATCTGTTTCCAATTAATATGGAGGTGGAATGAAATATGGATTGAACGTCCTGAGCTTTGTAGTTAGTAATGTACAGAGATACAGTAACCTCTGGTCCATCTGGAACTAAAGATGACTACTCACATAATAAAAAAACGCAACTATTATTCAGCGTTCTCTGCCACATTAGTTAGCCTTCTACTGAACTTTTTTTTCGGTCTGTGTGGTGTTCAATTTATGGGTGTGTGAGGACATTATATTTTAATCTACGGCTGACTTTTTCTAAGCTTCAAGAAATCTGTAGGAAGCAGGTGGACGTACTACGTCTGATATGACGATAGTTCTCTAGCAAGACCTTCTATCCCATGGGAGCCATATATTTTATCGGAATAAAAAGTAGTCTATGTACCAGACTTTTTTTTTATAGTAAGATGAAGATAAATTAGTTTCCCTCGTGTCCTACTAGTAGGACAAAATAGTAGAACCACGAGAGAGTGGCCCTATAATCTATATCTTTGCCAAATTTCATCCAGATCCATTCAGCCGTTCTAGCGTGATTGAACATTAATAATATTAGTGAGATATTCATTCATTTCATTCATTTATTTATTTCATTAACAATTATACATTTGTGTCTGAAAAATAGTACATAATAAGCAAAAATAATATAAGTCATAACATAAATTAAATAACACTAGCAATGTCACTACATATTTATAAAATCATCAGTAGAATAAAAACACCCTTTCAACAAAAGCTGTTTTAGTTTAGTTTTGAATAAATGTAGACTGTCTATTATTTTAATGTCAATAGGTAAAGAATTGTATAATTTAATGGCCTGATATCTACAGCAATGCTTTGCGATATTGAGCTTTGGACAGAAAGGCATTTCAATATTTTTCCTTCTTGTGGTGCGCCGAATAGTAATTTGTTCCGCCGTTTCATAGCGGTACGGATGCTTGACGATGTCTACTAAAGTCACCAAAATGTAAAGGCTGGGGACTGATAACGTGGGATTCTATTCTACATATTTTGATATCTAGAATCAGACTGCATTACATGACAAACGCGTCTGCTGATAAAAGACGCGAGGACGTTAAAATGTTTAGTGTGCTCCAGCTTTATACTCTTGACTTTATCATCTCTTATCGGTCAAGTAAACAAATGAACTCTTAGTACCTCTTCTTCTCTGATTAAGAACGGCTGAGTCTTATTTTATTCGGAAATCTTGCTTCTAAACTATCTATCTAGTTAGTAGTTACTAAGAATGATTGCGCAATTAATTTTGTGATTAGGGTCCAATGTTTAATAGTGATAATCGGTATCAATTCTGATAAGATATTTTTGGAGTACGTAATATTCATTTTGACTCTTCAGTAGATAGACAGTTGGTGGATAGAAGCAACCATGTAAGTTTTTCTTGTGTATTATTTTGAAAATGGAAATAGGTAGGTACGAGGGCTGCCTTTTAAGTTCTGTCGTTTGAAATAAGTATAAACATTTTAACAGATTATTGCCATTTATTGTTTTTTAAAGACACAAAAACGCGATATTTAAAACACATGCTGTCTCTATGTCACGGTATGCCACATGACTATCTTCGACGATTAGCTGCCGCACGGCATCGATATTCTCTTGCGTAATGGCGGTTTTTGGACGACCTCACGTGGCTTGTCACTGAAGCCAGAATGCCCACTCTGAAATTCTAAACAGCGTTTTACAATCCTATGACATGGTGCTGCATCACTAAACACAGAAGTAATCTCCTCAAAGCACTGAAGTCGAGTGAATCCCCTTTGAAAGTTGTAGAAAATTATCGCCTGCATATTTCTTTTGATATTTCCATTTTTACAACTGACTTGTCAGTTTTGATTTGAATAAACGCTACAAAAAAACTATTCGACCGATCAAAACGAATTCTTTTGAGATGAAAATACTGTATGTTTTTTTTTAAATAATTGCGGGAAGTTTGCAAACGACAAAACTTAAAAGGCAGACTACGTAATATAGTATAGTTTGACCGCAACCGCTGCGCTGTGCCGCTCCCTAAGAAACTGCGGCAAGGTGGGAGCCGAGGAAAAAAGAGCAAGAGTTCACATGAGATCTCGATCCGGTAACCATCACCTATAACACAGCCTTGTCTCGTAGGTCATGCACGTCAGGAACGTGCCCTACGATGCATTCCATGAGCGTCCATGAACTTAAAGCATACAGAGGTTCAGCCTCACGTGCCAGTTAGAGTCTGGCCAACGAAAGCTGTCCAAGAAAGAAGGCGGGAATTTTAAAAAATCAAGAGCTGTTAACCCTGGCTATACACTGCTTAAACGGAATTGATACTATGTATTATTCAGGTAGTAATTTTTTTTGAGAAATAATAAATAAACGAGTACATACTTTGAATTCTGCCTAGATATTATTTTCAAATAATCCATATTTTAACTACAACCGAGGATTTTATTTGATGAGCACTAGCCAATATTCGTAATTTAGCCGTACAAAACATTTTGTGTGGTATTTTAGAAGTACTTCGGCTTTGTAAACAACTGCAGGATTATTTATCTTTTACCAAACACATTAATTCAGCTTTGGTGTGATCATGTGTCATATTTTCCTGTAAGTAAAACCCGTTCATGTTTTGAAACTCAAGTACCAAAATTATCCACGACGTCAATGTGTCAATTTGGACAGACTTCAATAATTGCCATATCAAAACTTCTGAAAATAATGCGTGGACAGCTTTCGTTGGCCAGACTCTAGTAGAAAAATAGTTCAAGGCCAATGTGGCTTTTTTATGGTGTATTTTGTACATTTTGTAAATACTTCTATCAAAGTTTATTTTCAAATAATCTCCAAAGTTTTAACGACAGTGGCTTGAGAAAAACTTGGTCACTTGACCAGTCAACATAAAAGTGTATAGTAGTGTATAAAAGTGTATGCCTGAGTATCGTGCATTTTAAGTTACTTAAAATAAGTAGGTACTATTCAAATATTCCTTCAAACTATGCTTCTATTAGCATTTTAAAGTCTGAGATAAGAAGCAGTCTGACCTCTAGAACAAGATAAATTATGTATGGGTGAATCCAATGACCCGGGTGTTTTAATATTAGCTCTTGGATCAAAGGAAGACCATAATTATACACAAAAAACGGGTGTTTAAGGTTGTTCGATTCCGATACAAACTGAATTTACACAACTATGGGCAAACAAAGTATAAAATGTACACTGAAATAGCTGTAATAGAATTTTACAGTGGTCTTTATTGCCGGCCAGTTATATAAAGTTGGAGAAAACTGTAGGATTACAGAAATATTAATAAAAAACCAAAAAAGTAATTTTTTCGTCATTCTTTCTAACGGGTACTATAGCTTTTAGCATAGAGTCAATTTTGTACATCACTGTTTCAAAATAGACGTAAAAGTCTGTTAGTTCTTTTTCTGAAGCCCCGACTGCCACGACCAACGGCTGACACACCAACTTTATATAACTGGCCGGTAATAAGGACCACTGTAAAAGCCTATTACAGCTATTTCAGTGAACATTAATACTTTATTCGCCCATAGTTGTGTAAATTAAGTTTGTATGGAAATCGTACCCCCTAACTTATATTATACTCGTTTCTTACATAAAATTATGCATAATACGATCGCGTTAATTTAAAAAGTGGTTATAGAAGACCAACAGTGCACTTAATCAGACTGGTAATGATAATAACTTTCATGTTTCATGACATGGTGTTTAATTTTTACTCGTTATGATAAAGTTGGAACCCGTGGAAGACCAAGACGACGACGGTGAAACGTCATATTGGGTATAGCGGCGGATGCAACTTGGACCGGCTAGCTCAGAATAGGAAAAAAAAAAGCAGCCAAGTGCGAGTCGGACTCGCCCATGAAGGGTTCCGTAGCACGACGAACTACAAGAACCTTTATATATGTTACTTGATGTAACATAATAAGGTTCTTGTAGTTCGTCGAAAGGTAAATTGCGGTTTACGGTTTATGACGTATAAAAAAAAAACTACTGACTAGATCTCGTTCAAACCAAATATCGTTGAAAGTTTACATAGTAATGTACAACATATATTTTTTTTAGAATTATCATTCTCTTACTTTAGAAGTTAGAGGGGGGGGGACCAACTTTTTTCCACTTTGGAAGTGTCTCTCGCGCAAACTATTCAGTTTAGAAAAAAACGATATTAGAAACCTCAACATCATTTTTAAAGACCTATTCATAGATACCCCACACTTATGGGTTTGATGAAAAAAAAATTTTTGAATTTCAGTTTCAAGTATGGGGACCCCCGAAAATTATAGTTATTTTTTTATTTTTATGTAAAAATCTTAATGCGGTTCACAGAATACATCTACTCGCCAAGTTTCATCAGTCTAGCTCTTACGGTTTCGGAGAAAAATGGCTGTGACATACGGACGGACAGACAGACAGACAGACAGACAGACAGACAGACAGACAGACATGACGAATCTATAAGGGTTCCGTTTTTGCCATTTGGCTACGGAACCCTAAAAATTGACTGTTGGAAGTGGCCTTTGCCCTCAAGTGGGCGTCCCAAGACAATACAAATGAGGCTATCAGCGCAGAAGTGGTGTAAGCCACAATTTGTGTTTTTGTGTAAACTACATCCCATATATTACCAACTTTATATACAATAGTGGAGTAAGCCACCTTTTGTTATAAAAAACGAGATGGCGCTAAAATTATAGTTTTTGCACGGAACATAATCTACCACATTATTAGAGCAAAACTGGTGTAAGCTGAATACACCACTAGAAAAAAGACGTTCTTGAACTTTTGCAGTTCATCCCGCCAGTTCATCACACTTTTAATAATTCCCTAAGAAGTTCCAACAGTGTCCAGGATGAAGCTTTTTATGATGAAACGGATGAAGATTAACCCATTATTGTTGTTTTCTTTAATAAATTTGCTCTGAAATGGTGTAACCTGTTTGTATGTTTTTAATTTGGCCAAAAATCATAAATGCAGAAGTGGTGTAACCCACAAATTTTTCTTTATTATAAGTTTAATTAATACAAAAATATTAAAATATTATAGATTTGGAAGTTCTTTTTGTAAATTAAAAATAAAACAAAAAAAAATAATTATGTAGAAAATAAAAAAAACATTTCTATCTTAGACAATTTTAAATCCTTCCATTTCTCCTTATAGCACTGTCAGGGGTTACACTACTTTTGCACTGATAGCCTCAAATATAATAACAAGAATGAGAAATCAAATAATAATATCAGTCATAATTTTAGAAAAACTAAATATAATAATTAAAATGAATGAATAACGAATATTACATAATTAATTATGAAACGAATATTGTCTTCGGAAAAAAATACTTAATTAAAATTATGATAAAATCAGCAAAAACCCAGCATCAGTATTCTTAATTAGCTTCATAAATAAATGGTATTTATTAGGGCTGAAGAACCGCAGGTGATCGTCGTGCTCCGGATCATATTCGAGGTGATATGGACTATGCTCCGCCTGGACTTCCAACTCCTCAAAGCCTTCATTTCGTGGATCATTCCTGCTGAGCCTAAAGATGTTAGCGAAGAAATTATACTGGTGAGTTACCGCCAGCCAGACAGTAATAGGTAATCATAATACTAATGAATTATTACGTACCTCTCGTATTTGTATCTGCCTTGCCTAACTAATTATCCACCCATATCTTCAGTAATCTATAAAACAATACATACCTATAGTAATTAATACTAATTAATTAATAGTAATTAAGATTTTTTTGCCGAAGTTTCTATTGTGGGGGCCCTCCGTTTGTCCTGTTGGCACTGGGCGCTTGCCCCGTTTGCCCTCCCATAAATGGGTGTTTCCAAATATAAATGTTTGAATGCCACAGTTTTTCGAACAATGCAAACTTATCTTGGACGAACTATACTCGTACCTACATTCAAGCTATAGATAAAATATTGAACTTATCTAAAATTTTTCCAAGGCTTAGGACGGCAACAGCAGTCGGGTTTGGTCATTGGTATTCCGAATTCCGTTAACCGATCCGGCGACTCGAAGGCGTCGAAACCATACAACACAGCAGTGCTGTCCTGTCCCCACAGAATACAGTAGATGGGCGATCATCGCCGTTTGTATGGGAGCCGATATCGCCGATTTTACATTTCCACTATTAAGGTTATAGCACATTATACCGGCACCGCAACAGCACCGCTCCAAACCAGCAATTAACTTGTCATTCAATTTAGAGCATTAAATCGTGTGTAGTATATTATATTTCATAATGTCAATATGAAAAAGCCAACGGCGGGCAGTCAGCGCGCTTGCCGCTACCACACAACTCGACTCGCAGCCCGCGTGCTGCAAGCGAGCGGACCTTGTGCGCACAGCGCGCCGACGGCATGCTTATTACGCGCCGACTCCGAGTCGGCAGCGAAATGTCATTGCGTCGTCGCACGTCGCGTCGCCGCCGCCGGCGCACCACCGTCGCCTCTCGCGCCTCGCTGCACTGCATTGCTCCCTCCAGTCTCGAATCAGATAACAATATTGAGTTCGCGGTGACAGCAAGCTTGCACCTCGCGGATTGTGAGCTTACACGTCGCGGCCGGCGCGCGAACTGCGAGCTTGCACCTTGCGGACAACGCGTAGTTAGCGCGCTGGCAGCTAGCCGTAGTCTAAATTCGAGGCGACGCCGTGCTGCAGCTGCGCAGTTGCGGTGCCGGTATAATGTGCTATAACCTTTATATTTAAAATATCACTAAATATGAGGATTCTAAGAAAAAGGAAGAAAAAATGATATTAAAAAGTTTTTCTATGTTTTATCTTGTCGCTTATCTTGTTCGGAAAGTAATTCATGCGCTGCTGAAAGGCATTTTTCACTTTACGACCCCCGAAAAAACTTTTGAATTTGTATGGAGAAATGGAGCATGTATGGACGGACATAGGTAATAATATTATGCTCATGTATTTTGATGACACTTTTCCGGCCACATGGCCGTTCAAACACATTCAAAACGTGTGTGTGCTACCGGCCTAAAGGATTTTATTTCCGAAAAAAAGTCTTACATTTCCGAAAAAAAAGTCTTAGAAGTAGAAAAGTTTGGTACACATCCAAAGACAATCATCTATGTTAGTTAAATTATTAATGTGTGTACAAGTCTGCTAACTCACACATAAATACCTTCTTAGGTTTAAATGTGTGAGTCAAAGTTTGAATGTGTGGGTCAGTTTGTTCGTTCTGGTATAGCTTATAGTACGGCTCCTGATTGGTTGAGTTGAGCCTAATTATTTATGAACCTAACCCCCGAATACTGAAACGCAACTCAGATTTAAGCACGTCTCAAGCGACGAATATTTGACAGATTTTCATTGAAAACTGTCAAATATTCGTCGCTTGAGACGTGCTTAAATCTGAGTTGCGTTTCAGTATTCGGGGGTTAACTACTTAACTTTATTGGTATTTTCGTTTTCTAAAACTCAGATAGCTTGATAATTTTAGAGTTCAAAATTCAAAAGATGGCAAGTAGGGTATAGGATTTCTAAAGGGTTATTTATTATAATGCATCATATTTCATTGTTTCATTGTTTCAGATAACCGGCGCAGGCCATGGCATGGGTCGTGAGATGGCGCTACGGTTTGCCCGGCTCGGTGCCGTGGTGGTCACAATCGACATCAACCCAGCTGGCAACGAAGAGACCTACAAGATGATCAAGGAGGAAAAGGGAAAGGTTCACAAATACGAGTAAGTGAACCTATGAAGTAGAAGGAGATAGAAATACGCTGCTGACCTCCCACTAAGTTGTATGGGTCTTTGGAATTTAAAATTAAAAAAAGACCGTCATTGTGTGGAATACCAGAGCAAAGAAAAAATTGCATTTTTTCCTTTATAGGAAAACGGTAAATTCCCATTAAAACTCGCTAAGTATTCCCTCGTTAAAGCTCGGGAGTAAAACTAAGTACATCGTAAATTATTATTATGGGTAATTTTAGCTCCTTGTAAATAACAATCTACTATTGTGTGTAAGCCATCAAATAACTGAACGAGTTCAAATTCCTACGACTTTACAAGGAAAATATCACGTGCCGTTTGTAGACCAAAAGGTATTCTGATAAACTCCCCAAGTCTCAGGACTGATTTTAAGATTAGGTACCCTTTAGTTGGAATGAAGACCGTCTTGTATTAATATAACATTTATTGACTAAAGCTTTATTTTAAGTTAATCACTTAAATGCTATTCCTTTTAGATGTGACGTCACTGACCGTGCAGCAGTATTCAAACTGGCTGATAAGATCAAGAAGGAAGTAGGAGACGTGACTATCCTCGTGAACAACGCTGGAATAATGCCGTGCAAGCCTATACTCCGACACACTGAGCAGGAGATCAAGAGTGAGGTTGAAATCAACATCAATGGAAACCTTTGGGTAAGAAACTTGCTTTATTAGGTATTGGTTTTCGTGTAGGAAGCTAAATTAAATTATTCAAAGATTTTGATTAGATTTGACTTGGACTTTAGGCAGCCTTTGATAAATCATTCAGATAACTATCTAGGAATCGTTATAATACCATACACAAATCTGTTTTAAGCTTCACATAAAGTAAGATGCCTATTGACTTAAAATTTAAGTAACATAACGTAAGCGATAAGATACTGTTACCTATTAACTTCGCTTCTAAATTTGTATAATCAAAAAGACACACAAAACAAAATATTCAGAAAAGTTGATACAATAATGTAATTAAGTAGTTGTTCTGATTTAATTAGTTGTTGTTTTTTTAGACAACTAGTTGTTGGAACAAGCATATGGCTCAACTGATCCTTAGTGGTAACCATCCCTTATAACAAAGTACCTCTTGCGTCGTAGGTCACGCACGTCAGGAACGTGTAAGTACTGCCCAATCCATCAATTTGAGGCATACAGGTGTTCAGCCTCACGTGCCAGTAATTTGCACCAATCCCGGTGCCCACACCCTCAAACTGAAACACAGCGATGCTGCTTCACGACAGAAATAGGCATGTGTATACGTCTATCTAATATGTACCTAAATTATTTTTTCTCCAGATGATCCAAGCGTTCCTTCCATCGATGCTGGAAAACAACCACGGCCACATCGTCGCCATGTCCTCCATGGCCGGTAAGATGGGTCTCCGCAACCTCGTGCCTTACTGCGGCACTAAGTACGCCGTCCGCGGCATCATGGAGGCTTTAGCTGTGGAGCTGCATGAGGATCCGCGAGACACTACCGGAGTATGTATTTTTTTTCAGCTTGTGATGTGGTCTTATCATACTCCTCTTCTTCGACCTGCCCTTATTCCACTTTATGTGGGGTTGGCACAACATGTTCTCCTCTTTCATTCTCTTCTATCAGCCTCTGTATTCACTTCTTTCTAATCCGTGTCATCTTTCACATTGTTTATCCATCTGTTCTTTGGCCTACTTCTAATCCATCTACATTCATACTCATCACTTTCTCACATATAGGTGGGTATGGTGTGGTCTCTTACCATACGATTGCTCTATTCTACGGGAAGGTTCGTACGGGTTGAGTAGCAGTCCGTGAAACCGCTTTACTTCGGTTCTACTTTGGTCTTTATTAAATCAAGTTTACTTAATAGTAAGTTTACTTAATATTAAGGTAAGTATAGTTTTTTTTATGTCGAATCTTCTCGAACCCTTTCAGATTCATTTGACCACGATCTGCCCGTACATCGTGAACACTGGTCTCTGCCACAAGCCACGCATCCGCTTCGAAGGTCTCATGAAGACCGTGGAGCCGGGAGACGCCGCCGACCAGATCGTGAACGCCGTCAGGCGGAACTACCTCGAGATCACTATTCCCAGTGACCTGTACTACACCAACAAGGTAAAAGAGTTATCATCATAGCCTTTTGACTGGCCTCTCAGCTCAGTTGGTAGAAGCTTTGCCTTCTGCACCGTAGGTCGTGGGTTCGACGCAGATGTTTCTTCTCTGTCTGGCTGTTATATTGTATTCTCTATGTATTTACAAAAAAAAATATGTAAGTATATAAGTACATATCATATTATTATCAACCATCTTGTTCTCATAGTACAAGCTCTGTTTAGGTTTGGGCTAGATAGTGTTGAGTGGATTGTCTAAAATATTTATTATTATTTATTATTATCATAAAAGTCAAAAATTGTTTATATCACAAGGATCACTTTGAAACGTCATAAGGCTAGATGAATCTGAAGTCATCAGCCTGAAGAAGCCCACGTCCTATCAATGTCCTTCTTCTTCTTAATTAATGCATTAAGGGGGTACGATTTCCATACAAACCTAATTTACACAACTTATGGGCGAATAAAGTATTAATGTACACTGAAATAGCTGTAATAGGCTTTTACAGTGGTCCTTATTACCGGCCAGTTATATAAAGTTGGAGTGTCAGCCGTTGGTCGTAGCAGTCGGGGCTTCAGAAAAAGAACTAACAGACTTTTACGTCTATTTTGAAACAGTGATGTACAAAATTGACTCTATGCTAAAAGCTAGTTCCCGTTAGAAAGAATGACGAAAAAATTACTATTTTGGTTTTTTATTAATATTTCTGTTATCCTACAGTTTTCTCCAACTTTATATAACTGGCCGGCATTAAAGACCACTGTAAAATTCTATTACAGCTATTTCAGTGTACATTTATACTTTGTTTGCCCATAGTTGTGTAAATTCAGTTTGTATCGGAATCGAACAACCTTAAGGCATCTGTCTATTAGGTCAATTTTGCCAATGAAAAGTGAGAATGTACATACAATATACCTACATAAAATATATTTTTGTCAAGTCAGTCAATAGACAAGTCAGCCGTCATTGGCTTTGAAGAAAATGGTGGCGTTTTCTACAATTCCATCTAGTATAGGATCCCTAGAAGAAGGACCTTCACCGAGCTGGTTATTTAATGAAACGTATTTTATATTTAATTAAACATGCCAATAAATATATTCTATATGGGTTGCCTATCAAATTTCAGTCCAGGATATGATTAATTAATAATTAAAAAAAAAATGTTTTTTTAACTTTCCACCGGTTTGTTTATTAGACAAATTCTATACCAATCGAAAGTATAGACCCCATAGAATATGCAAACGTTAGGTTGCCTATTTTTTTCCGGTCACAACTCTCGGGTAGCCAGGTATAAACAGGAAAATCGATACTAGCATTTTGCACCGGTATGTTTATTGAATAAAAATACTGGGGTCTATACTTTCGATTGGTATAGAATTTGTTTAATAAACAAACCAGTGGAAAGTTTTTTTTTTTTTTTAATTATTAATTAATCATAATTATCCTGGACTGAAATTTGATAGGCAACCCTTATAGAATATATTTATTGGCATGTTTAATTAAATATAAAATACGTTTCATTAAATAACCAGCTCGGTGAAGGTCCTTCTTCTAGGGATCTTAGACTAATCGGAAATATTTTCGTTTCTACCACCAAAACTACACAGCAGAACTCAAAATAACACCAGAAAAACAATAAAACTTAAACAGCTATGTGGCTTCCCAAAATGACAGAAAACGAATCACTATCAATGTATTTTATGCTAGGTAATTTTGAATTTGGAACACATTTTACAGGCATTGTGTATGTGTGTGCGTTTGACAAGTAACCTCATGCATAGCGTACGCTTACATTTATTTTGAAATGATTCCGTTCGGTAGCATGAAAACTCCTTCGCCCCCAGAGACACTCAATAAAGAGGTTGATATATTATGAAGTTATAGACAGTTATTCTCTTTTTCAGCTTTACAATCTGATGCCTCCCAACGCATCAAAGGTGATGCTTGACTTCATCCAGACTGGATTGGATCCTCATGACTAAGCATCATCAATATCGTGGTCATTGACATGTGAGTTACATGCGAGGTGTCAATATGACCACGATGGAATACTATACTGCCGTGGTGTTTTTTATAATAAGTGAGAACTTAGCAATGGACTGCATTGTTACCAAATAAATGAGTAAACTCTGAATTTGATGCTTTTATTGTAAAAACTGGTACATGAACGGAAAAACCAAATTATTGCTAAAAATTAAAACAGAATAAAAAATATCACTTTTTTTTAATCGACACGTTATTGATTATAATATATTAGTAGACCTCATGATTACGCGTGAATAATATTTGCTTTTTTTTCTTAAACCGAGCTTAATCTATGAGTGAATGTAGTATTTTACTTAGTAATATCGCTACATATTATAGTAATAACCCTAATTTGTTTTTATGATTTGGTAGAGAGAGTTTTGAGGAAGGTAGTTGAATGTCGTTTTGTGGGTAGACACTGTCCAAATGCTTCTAGTAGTAAGGGCTCCTGATCTACTGCATTCCTGAAAATATAAAATAAGTTCAAAAATCTTGAGAAATGGATTTCATGGCCAACCTACTGAACAGTTTTTAGGTAATTTCTTTGGAAACAATCTTGAAGTCTCTCAGTTAAATAAAAAACAAATCTGCTTATAAATGACGAAGTCATGCGATAACAGAAGTTAAAAGTACAACTAAATTGAGAACTTCCTCCCTTTTTATTAAAAGTTGGTTAAAAAGAACCATTCGCAATTTGGAATAAACTAGCAGTTGGTGCCCGAGCTTCGCTCGGTATTTTTTTCGGGACATTTTCTAAAAATGAATCCTAGCTAAATCGTTTTATCGTCCCCGAAAACCCCCGTATACTTAATTTCATGAAAATCGTTGGCTCAGTTTCCGAGATCCTAAATATATATTTATATACAAGATTTTCTCGTTTAAAGGTATAATAAGATAGTCATAGTAAGTTTATTATTTTTGTATGAATGGTCCTCCTCTATCGACAAGGGGTTTATTTGGAGTTTTATACGAATACTTGCTTTCCAAAATTTTTGTGGTTGCAGATTTTCATTAGGTATTTTATTGATTTATTTGTAAATCTTAAATGCCTCATTGATTTCGCGCATCAAAACCAAAAATAGCTTAAAATAAGTTCTACCTGCTAACATAACGCGCATAATGTTATTTCTAATTAGTGTGGGCGAGTTTTATGTAACCAATATTAGGAAAGAGCGATAAGCTATGCATAACGATGACATTTCTGACAAAAAATCTTCAAATTAATAAAACTAATGACTCATTAGTTAATTATCATTGTTTTTGGTTGGCATTTTAATGTACTGAACTTGTAGTTCTAAATCACTTAACTGTATGGTATTCTTCTAATGAAAGGCATATTTATGACACTATATAAATACTTGGTTAAATGTAATGGCCATCAGTCTAGTTTCAAACTCATACATGCAGGTTCTGCCTCAATCTCTCTCCTCACAATATGGATAATGACAGTGATGTGTGTGTTAGTTACTTCTTCCACGTTGCTAGATCAAGTCCTGCATTCAACGATGATGTCGATGAAGAACTCTACGACTTGGGTGAACAAGAAGAAACATTTATAACTGTCGATGATTTAAACTACGACTATGATAAGAATCTCTACGATGTTTGTGTTGAAGCGGAACAAACATTCATGTAAGTCATTCTTATTTATTTTCTCTAAGATATACTGTGCCACTGCTGGGCAAAGATCTCCCCTAAAATCAAAGTCATTCTCATAAATAGTGGATATTACAGCGTAACGTGGTGTACAATATCGTGATGCAATTCTTCGTTGCGTTCACGGTCCAGCTTTTTATCGATGAGCGACATATTATTGAAATCCAGTGGTCATCCATGCGAGTACTGGAGTATCTAAGCTGGAACTCGCTAGAACATAATATTAGACCACCCTTGCTTTTTACCATGCTTTCCTTCAGTCACTTGGTATTATGGTAGAGTGGCAATGAGGACAAAGTGTGGAAAGTGTGCCACGATTTTCGCATTTAATATTTCTTTGTGTCAGCCCACTAAAAGATGGTTAGAAGGATATTCAGAGGGACGTCTAAACATATAAGGCACATATCCACATTTTACAGTCGTTAGTATTCCATTTCTAATAAATGTTTGGTACAATTTGAATTTTTCTATGTTTCAGCGGATCCAATAACCAATCCAGAGGATCCGCAAAGAGAACTATCGATGATAGTAACAACCATGAAAATACCAAAAAAGTGCGATATGAAAATCTACCGTCGTCTTCCTCCGCTGAACCTGCTAGTGTACGAGACGAGAACGAGAATGTACCGCCCACATCGACAGTAGAAACTGCTATGGCAGATGTAGAAACGAAGATTTGCAGTACGTGTCAAGTACAAGTTACTAAAAGGTATTTTAAACATCATTTGAAGAGCACTCGCCATAAAGTTAATGTAGTTAAGTTGCAAACCACTTTGAAAGATGTGACTGCGGTTGAATCGGCTTTCAGTCACAAAATAATATCATATGAAATCTACAGTCCAAACGATGAGAAGAAAAAATCTCTAAAATCATTTCTAGATTCTGTAAAGAGTGAAATATCTTCGCTTATTAATAAATCCATTGATGAACATACAGTTTTTAAAGTTAAATTTGTTTTAAATGCTGATTTTATTAAACATGCAAAAGGTGCTGTAAATTCTTTTGATTTCCAAACACCAGTTTATATAATACTGAAAGGGGATGATGTAGATATTTTCTTATCGTGTTTGCATGACAGCTTAGAAGAAAAACTATTTACTTTCAAGAAAAACCATAGTGGTTGGTATCTTAAACATATCCCATCTTTAGATATGGTTGTAAATAAATGCAAAGCTTTACGTGATACTTCATTCATCGAACTACCTTACGACATTAAAACTAAAAGAGCTGTTATAAATGTTAGGAACGATGATAGCTTCAGTTTTAAATGGGCATTACTTTCAGCTATATACCCTGTAAAAAAGAATACTGACAGGTTGACATCTTATAGTATGCATTCAGACAAATTAAAGTTTGATGGAATCCCTTTTCCTATAAAAATAACAGATGTACCAAAAGTTGAAAGTTTAAACGATATAAGTATTAACATTTTTGGTCTGGATTACGCTAAAACTAAGAACGATTCCCGTGTAGTAGGTCCCTTACATGTAACAAAATGTGAAAAGCCTGTCCATATAAATTTGCTTTACGTTACAGAGGGAAGTAACGGCCACTACTGTTTTATAAAAAACTTGTCGCGTTTATTATGTAAGCAAATTTCAAATAATAGTCATGCAATTAATATCTGTAATTCATGTTTATTTCATTCACTAAAGCGAGAAGTCGAAAGATTTAAAAACCATAGAAATTACTGTAATCACATTTATACACAGAAGTTTATCTAAAAACCATGTAAAAGTTATAAGAAATAAAGCTAATCAAAGTTCAATTGTCTCATCTTGTTTTATTTTATTTATTATTCCTTTAGTTTGCAAATATAAAAAAGCACCATTTTTAAAACATGTACTTTCCATCTGAGGTCATGGATTCAAGTTCGCTTTGTAGGTTTTCTATAAATTCTCTAAGTTTATAATAAGATTATATTTTTGTTTTATTGGTAAGTCTACTGAGTACAATGTTCCCAGTGGCTTAAGTCGGTTGGGAAAGAAATTCCCAACAGTTCAACTGGTAAGACTACTGGGAACAGCTAAATTTTGGCACATTTTAGATAAATACCTGTATAATTTCATACTGCCTTCATACCTCAGTTGGTAGTAACTAAGCCATCTGCGCCGGAGGGCGTGGGTACGACCCACAGCGATAGAAAACAACTCATTGTGGTGAACACAGATGTTTGTTCTCTGTTTGGGAGTTATAATCTAAGTAGGTATGCATTTATAAAAAATATATATTATGAGCATTTTTTCTCAATTTCTCTTTTTGTGCACGTTCCATCTCTAACTTCACATCTATCTATGCTCAAGGTTTGCTGTAAGAGCTCTCTTTTTATAACGCTTTTATTAGTTTCACCTTCTTCTTCTTCTTATCGTGTCACTGACTCATTCGAACCAAGTGTGGTGAAAGGATTTTAAGTGCGCCTCGAAGAGGCTCGTAGAGTTTCACCTGTATGTATGTATGTATGTATGTAACCGACCCCTTTGAGCTCGATTTTGTCCTACTTTGAACGATCAGATTTGATTCAAACTTTGCACACCTGTCAAAGGTCGATGACAATGCAATAATATGAAAAAAAAAATAAAAAAAATGAAAAAAAAAATATAAAAAAATATAAAAAAAAACCTACTTTGAACTATCAGATTTGATTCAAACTTTGCACACCTGTCAAAGGTCGATGACAATGCAATAATATGAAAAAAAAAATAAAAAAAAACCTACTTTGAACTATCAGATTTGATTCAAACTTTGCACACCTGTCAAAGGTCGATGACAATGCAATAATATGAAAAAAAAATATGAAAAAAACTAAAAAGTAAAAAATAAATTATAGTTTAAAAAACTAAAAAAAAACGCTTTTATAACTAATTGAACTAAAAAGTTAAAAATAAAACTGTAATAATCAATTGAAAAATTATATTATTGTACAAAAAGCGTGGGGGGCTTGATTTTGATTGTTGTGAATATTTTATCAATAGTTTATTATATCTGAAGTTATTATAAAAAGCACCCCACGCTTTTTATACAATAATATAAATTTTCAATTGATTATTACAGTTTTATTTTTAACTTTTTAGTTCAATTAGTTATAAAAGCGTTTTTTTTTAGTTTTATAAACTATAATTTATTAGAGTTAGGCTCGCCTTTGTACGTGGCTTAATTTTAAGTTTTCTAAATAATGTATAATACATGTTTGTATTATATGTATGTTTTCTATGTGTACAATATAGATGGTTTTAAAGAATTACCTGTAATCTTCAACAGAAACCTTTCCATCCTCATCTACGTCCAGTTTCTTTAGAACCAGCTCCACCAGCTCTCTGACACCCTCGTCGGGGTCTTCGTCACCTGGTTGTTTCAGCAAGGAGTTTCTGAAATTTGCGATAACAATAAAAATACATATACAAATACAGCGATGCTGGTATTGCTGTCATTTTATCGCAGATCGCTTTGATGTGGCCGGGCCTTAAGAAGACTGACACGACAATATGATAAATAGGCAGCAGCAACCTTGATGAAATGTTTTTAAGATTTTAATTCTATAATAACTCAGAAACCCGTAGCCTCACAATGACTTTTTTTTCTAATGCATGACCTTATCACAATTTCAAAAAGACACTATCACCATTTAGATACATAACGCAAAAAACTGAAAAACTTGCGATGCTTTCGAACCATGCTCCATCATATGCTGTATCCTCACTTTCCATCAGGTGAGAGGCAGCCAAATGCATAGCTATCTTTATTAAAAAAAAAAATATTGTCTGTAAAGTCGGTTTACTGACGATAGTTGAACTGAACGTGACAGCGTCATAAGAAAATACTGATGAAATGGTTGCATTTTTCAAAAGAAAATTTTAATTTTATTTGTTTGATAGATATTTTTATTTTTAAATGTATTATTGTATAGCAGCTGTCCACGCGGACGCATCGCTCACTCAGGTAGAAGAGAGACAGATGTCGAACGTGGAGGCCGATTGTGCCTCTTTGTCGCTCATTCCGCGCTCTCGTTTGCACTTCCAGCCTTAAATGGAACGCCTCAGAGCGAGGTTACGCCGCATAAGTCATGTTTTTTTGGGCGTGCAGCCGGCTCTATCGAATTATAAGAGGTTGTCACGTCAAAAAAAAATGCTAACTGCACCTCTTACCTCAACAAAACGAACATCTCATCCTTCGTAATAAACCCATCCGCGTTCAAGTCGTACACATTGAAGCAGTGGTTCCTCTTCTCCTCCGTGGTCCCTTTCAGCAGGATGCTCAGGCCGCGGACCCAGGGCTCGAACCGGAGTGCCCCCTCCCCGCCACTCGTGCCTCGCTCCCAGGTCACCCACACACGCTCGAGGATCGCGTCTTCGGTGACCAGGTCGAAGGTGTTGTGCATCACGTCGCGGAACGTGTTTTGGTCTATACCCTGGAAGGGGTGGAGTTTTGGGGACGGGTTTTATCATCACAGAGACGGTAGCCTTCATCACATAATATCTGTTTCCACTTTTATTTGTCTTACTAAACGAAATTCATAATATTATCTGACGGATTGTGTTAAGGCGCACACCTAGGTCACTGGCGATAGGGATCAGTGAAACGATGTCAAATATTGCTACCAAATTTGACAGCGTTTCACTGATCGCCGAAGCAAGCGACCTAGGTGTGCGCAGGCCTTTATTCTGAGTTGGTTAAACCACCCTTCTGATCACACAAAACCCTTAAGTAT
The DNA here is from genome assembly GCA_947578465.1 of Thera obeliscata. Lineage (NCBI taxonomy): Eukaryota > Metazoa > Arthropoda > Insecta > Lepidoptera > Geometridae > Thera > Thera obeliscata. Next base: position 2,161,023 of record OX387916.1, read on the forward strand.
TGTACGTAACCAGGTTTCGTAACCAGCTACGTAGAAGATGTTTTTTTTAAGTTCTTAACCGAGTTAAGACTATCAAAATCAAAATTGGTTCGTAAAATATTTCTGATTAAAAAAAAAATACTGTGCATGTAGGTATCTACTGTAAATGATTGATGGACAATGCTCGAGGACTGATAAACTAAGGCTTTGGTCACATCAAGGCGATAGCACAATGATCTACGATAACACCGCGATAACATGACAGCGATGCCATGCCTGATGATGATCGCCTTTATGTGGCCGGGCCTTAAATACCCATAGAATAGTACTATGTAGTTCATAATAGTATACTAAAAAAACTAAACACGCACAAAGAACTCAAAGTGTGTGCCATGTGCGTGAAACTACCCAAGCCTATGTACCTATGCATACTTGATTTGGTAGCTTTGTATGGAAAAACAGGCGAAAACTAATCACAAAACAGTTTAATTTAAAGCAGTAAAATCGCTTCAAATGTTGCTAAATTGTTCCAAACAATGTGAAGCATTTTACCGATTTGTGATTTGCGTGCGTCTATAAGGGCGTGTAGGGTGGATAAATTGAGCATAGGCATGCGAAGATATGAGGACAATGATCGGTTTTATGGTTTGTTTTATGATATTTTTAATGATAGAAGAGGGTTGTTTGATTATTGTTTTTATAATTAACCTACTGGTCTACTAGGCCAAATATACTAGTAATATAGAAAAAAGAAGATATTTTTTTAGTATTACTTAAATACTTACCTGTGTGCTTTTGTATCGCTTTAACATGCACTTAAACATGCTCAAATGTTATTTGGGAAAACGGCGTAAATAAATCTAATGGGCTGCTTGAACACCCCAGTAGTTTTCTTGTGTGCTATGTCAAATAAACTTACTATACATACATGATTTTCTCAGGAAGGATGGTCTAAAATAGTAATATAGACTATCCCCTCAGCTCTCAGCTCTCAGCTCTGTTGGTAGTAGCTCTACCGTCTGCGCCGTAAGTCGTGGGTTCGTTCCCCACCGATAATTAACTTTTGTGTGGTGAAAACGCGGATGTTTGTTCTCCGTCTGGTATTGTATTATAAAAAAAAATACGGGTTGCACTCCGGGAGTGCCGGCAGAAGTGAAAACTTGATTATTAACGTAGGAACCCTAAAAGTTGTTTATTTTATCAAGTTCCTCAATGTAGTAAAACCCCAATCAAAGTCCTAAGGAACCCTAAAAATTTTAGCATTATCGCGCTCCTAAGTGTAGTTGAAATTCCAATCAAAGTGCTAAGGAACCCTAAAATTGTTTACATAATCAAGGTCCTAAGTGTAGTTGAAAGTCCAATTAAAGGCCTAAGGAACCCTAAAAGTTGTTTATTTTATCAAGTTCCTCAATGTAGTAAAACCCCAATCAAAGTCCTAAGGAACCCTAAAAATTTTAGCATTATCAAGCTCCTAAGTGTAGTTGAAATTCCAATCAAAGTCCTAAGGAACCCTAAAAATGTTAACATTATCAAGCTCCTAAGTGTAGTTGAAACTCCAATCAAAGTCCTAAGGAACCCTAAAAGTTGACCACTTAATCAAATTCCTCAATGTAGTAAAACCCCAATCAAAGTCCTAAGGAACCCTAAAAATTTTAACATTATCAAGCTTCTAAGTGTAGTTGAAACTCCAATAAAAGTCCTAAGGAACCCTAAAAGTCGACCATTTAATCAAATTCCTCAATATAGTATAACCCCAATCAAAACCCTATACGGAACCCTAAATTTTACGTAAAGCCAAATCCTCAACGGGTCGGAACCGCTAGAAGGGACCTTGTCGCGCGACCTACAAGTAGGTCCTAAATGAAGTAAAACGGCAGACATAGGAGGAGGGGGTTCTGGGGGGCTAAGGGGGGAGCGTGGTCGCGTGGCGGCTCGCTTCGCTCGCCGCGACGCTCCCCCCGGGTTCAGGAAGAGGGGGTTCTGGGGGGCTTAGGGGGGTAACAGCACGGCTCGCTTCACTCGCCACGCTGTTCCCCGTGATCGCGTGGCGGCTCGCTTCGCTCGCCGCGACGCTCCCCCCGGGTTTCAGAGGAGGGGGTTCTGGGGGGCTTAGGGGGGGTCACAGCACGGCTCGCTTCGCTCGCCGCGCTGTTCCCCGTGGTCACGTGGCGGCTCGCTTCGCTCGCCGCGACGCTCCCCCCGGGTTCAGGAGGAGGGGGTTCTGGGGGGCTTGGGGGGAGTCACAGCACGGCTCGCTTCGCTCGCCGCGCTGTTCCCATGGTCGCATGGCGGCTCGCTTCGCTCGCCGCAATGCTCCACTCGAAAAAAAAGGCTTAAAAATAGGGCATTTTTAGGTTTTTTAAATAATAAAGGGGTCTAGAGGGAAAGGGGGGAAAAATCTGTCACCATCCTCAAATGTTGCCACCCCTATGACGCTAAAAGAAACAAAAGAGACAGACACAAACCCTCGTGCTGCCATCTAGGTGAAACGCCCGGAACTAGATTGCCAACCATGAGACTAAAATCGAAATACACGTTTTAATTATACAAAAAGCCACTAGGTGGCGCTGTAACGTTTTGACCCGTTACAGTTATAATTATTGCACAATAATTGTGCAGTTCTGTGAAAGTCGGCAATTCTCGTGCAGTTTCATGTTTTTTTATTATGAACTCTACGTTGTAGTCTTAGGGTACATTTCTACAAAAACATCCGTCTTACGCTTTTTCGATTTTTATTATGAACTCTACGTTGTAGTCTTAGGGTACATTTCTACAAAAACATCCGTCTTTCACTTTTTCGATCAGGGTCACGTGATCCTGACGCGAGTTTAAGTTTTTATACCCATTACGAAAGTGCTCAACGCCGCTAAAGAAGTTTTCACTTCAAAATAATTTACAAAAAAATATATATCAGCTATAATTTTTAGTATATTTTTTTTGTATTTTAGCAAGGGATACCACCACATCATGAGCTTTTCTAAACAATAACCAATACAAAGAAAGGTACTGAATCATATCGAAACACAGACCTGTAAATCGTCGTGTTTATTGTTCTGATACACGGTTTTGCGGCAACTTTTCTAGTACTTACAAAAGAGTTTTATAGTGCCTACAATTTACAACGCCAGACATTGTAAACGTTAGATTGTTGTGAAAACATTTCTTTTGTTGCGGATTTTTCTGGCCTGTTCTGACTCTCTTTTGAAAGCTACTTGAGTGGTTTGCAGTGTTTATGTTTCGTTGTCCTAAAGGTGAATATAAGCACCAATTCTACGAGGTCAAGCTTTGGAAAACAGGCAAGAAACATACGTGAGTTTTTGTAAAGTTTTATGTAATTTTCTCACATAATAATAATAGCATATAAAAATCCAGTGTGATGTCAATCGAGTTTAGTGAAGCGTAGGCATGACACAAATATAGGGCTTTACCTCGTTTTTGGGTGTTTGTCCCATGGCCGATGCTGGCACCGCTGCTTGAGCGGCAGTCACCAACCGACGGTACATGCTATACAAAGCCTCCAACTCATTCCTGTAAAAATTAAAGATCACAAAGCAAAGTTTAAAACAATAATCTCTCAAATACTTGAAGCTACTGCAAAACTACACTTCACAATGTCTTACAGAGCACAGGATGTTTAAAAAAAAACCTGCCTACCTACTAAAAAGAGCTAAAGCTTAATAAAACAATTTTACTCTGGTTAATTACAAAAAGGTACCTAACATAAATTAAACCTCTGTCGGGACTGCTATTTTCCCTACTTTCTAGAAAAAACAAAAACGTGAAGCTCATGTCATGAAAACAAAAAACTATCGTTAAACTCTTCACAACTCTCCAGAACATCAAAACTTTTTCGATTTATTTACCACTAAAAAAAGAAAAAGGCCTGTCAAAACAGTCATAAACTGACACTGGCACCCTTCCTTTTACAAATACGACGGATACCAAGGATTCAAATGAATTAAAAAAATAAAATCCAAGGAGGTTGGAAATTAAAAAAAGTCTCTAGCAAATATAACGCATAATAAATAGTTATAGACTTTTTTAAATTCCCAACCTCCTTGATATTTTTATTTAATTTATTTGAATGCTTGGTATTTGTAAAGACAAGGGTGCCAGTGTCAGTTAATTATCTATTCGTTGCTCACTTGGAAAAGTGCGTAAGTTTGTACAAAGTTTCTAACTGCTTCTCTTTCAGCTTGCGAACCGGCATGCTTCGCGCGCCGTGGTAACCCGCGCACTGAGCCGATGAATCCGATGTTACAAAAATTACAGACGTATAGGGCTGAACAAGGGTCGGAAATAGGGCGGTATTTGACCTAGTGAGCAGTTTACGACATCTACAATCAGTGGTTTTGCGAAGTGTAAAAATCGTATCGGAGTTGAAGTAAACTTCAAAAATAAGATAATAAAAAGTTCAAAACGTGTGAAATTGTTTTCATGGCCGAACTGCTCAACCAATTTTCATAAAATTTGCAAGGAACTAAACTGGACGTATTCAGATTAAAAAAAAGTTTTTTTCAAATCGGTCCATAAAGTACAATGCAAATAAAAAAAAAAACCAGCCAAATTGAAAATCTTCTCCTTTTTTATTTTAAGTTGGTTTTAAATAGAAAAATAGTGTGCCGATGAAAAATCAGTCGGTAATAATGATGATAAAACATTTTGTTATACCTACCGAAGGTACACGATTGTGTAACCAAATGTTTAGATTTATTCGCAGTTGTTTATAAAAATATGTCAAGCGACAACCCTTGGTTTTTCCTTCAAGCCGATTTTTTGAAGAATAGCTTTATCATGGTGACTTGCGTTCTGACTTATGGCAGGCATGTCGGAAGTAAAGGTAAATCATTTCACCCTACTCAATATTTCTTCGATTTTTTTAATAAAACGTTCCTTTTCATGTCAAGAATATTGAGCCCGCAGGTATACTTGTACAACAATTTATCTGCCGTGCGTGAGTTGGTAGGCATGTTAAACTCAAGCTATAACAACGATGATGGTTTTCGACATTTTTCGTTTATTTGGGCGCAAAAACTAATCTAAGAAACCGACCAAAATGTTGGCCAGTAGGAGATGAAAAACCTTCCCGTTTAGTTACGTCGCTGTCTTGAGTTTTGTTCAGCCACCATCTGTCTCAGTGTCAGGCAAGTGGACAGGTCAAGAAGGCTGCTATAGTCCATCATCATCTGTTTGGAGAAGCCCACTGCTGGGCATAGGCCTCCCAGGAAAAACTATTCTTAGCCTTGACTAGACTTTCCGTGAGTTTTACAATCTTCTTCTAATAGTGTCACTCATTGTGTCAAAAACTCATTGGGGCACTGGATTTGATTTGACTGGATTTGAACTTACCTACGTCCTTAGAATCGACTGCTCTAATTTTTATTAGAGCATTCTATTTTTGATTTAATTTTTTAAAATATCCGTTGGTTTATCAGTCGCCCAATGCTTTGTCTTCAGATTCGTGCACACAATCTAACGATTGTACACGTTTGTTACATTAACTGACCTGTTAAACCTGGTAGTCTTGAACAGAAGATCAAAGACCTTTTGCGGTGGTCTAGCACCGAGCGCTGGTGGCTTAGGCTTCGGCTTAGGTTTGACCGCAGGCGGTGGTGGCGCAGTCCGCGAGCGTTCGACTGCTGCCCGGCCAGCCGTCAGGAACAGACGCACGCCGCGGAGAGCGATGACACTGGCCCCCATGCTGAGCTGCTTCGAATTCGCCTTCGATCCCATGCTTGATAAACTGAGAAGATCCATTGTTAAGCGTGATATTATACATTTACATTGTGTTCCGAGTCTCAAACCTTCCACAATACCCTACAATAATATAATATAAAAGCTTTATTGACCTTCCACATTTCATAAAAATTTACCTAATTTACTTCTCTATAAACTAAATTAAATACTATTTACTTATACACATTTGTTTTCATTGGTTATTGCTTGTGTGCGGTCCGTTAGCAGCGGTGAAAGCCTGCTCCTGTATCTTCCATTTCTCCCTATTTCTAACCACTCTGCTCCATGCCTGCGATTTTAATGCGATTGACCCTATACCCTGTTTTTATCTTAGTTTTAAGGTTTTTGTGTTTGTGTTCATTTAATTAACTTTTTTCATTTCATTTCATTTCATTTGATAATTTTTATTTTATTTATTAACTTTTTACAATAAATTGCAAAATTCAGACAAGCTACGGCTGTGCTACGATGCTACGCAGCTCTACGAAATGTAAATATATTATAACTAGCGGCCACCCGCGGCTTTACTCGTCCCGTTCCCGTTACTTTTCCCGGATAAAAAATCCTGCGACAATCTCTAGGTTCTAAGCTTCCTCCCCACCAATTTTCAGCACGCGTGATGTCGTGACCAAGGAAAATACTGTCCGACCGAGATCATTATTTCAATTATGTAGCCCTAATAGTAGCATGTAAACCAGTATTACCTACCAATTTGCTGGGTCGTGCCAAATAGTCTAGCAGACGAATTAGCGTGCTTAGTTCGAACCTAGTTTCTCCTAAACCCGTGCTTTGCACCACCATTCTAGCTTTACTTCTTCTTTTAATTGCCACAAAGCCTTTTCTCATGCAAAGGGCTGAAGATATTAAGTTCAAAACAACAGTTTTTAGATACGAGTTACGTCTGGTTTCTAAAAACTCGGTTGAACCTTTTGCCAGCTGACAAGTAGCATAAATTAGGAGGATTGTATAATAAAATGGGATTGCAGAAAGAACTGTCTTAGGTTCCGTGTCAACCAATCAAGAAACAGAATTTATTATGGCAACTATGACAATTAGTGCTTTGACTTGGAACTTTTTCTTGAAATGCTAACTGAACCAATTTTAAGAAAGTAAAAAATACAAAAAACCGGCCGGGTGACTGTTTAAAGGCATAGATTCCATTAGTTTGGCAGTCGGCTGGTGCAGGAACGGCAATGAGTCGGCTATAATTACGGTTAGCGTGATACTTACGGCATTCCAACATTTTGGGCGGTCATGCAGATATATCGAATAGGTAGTCAAGTCAAGTCAAGTCAAGTCGTTTAGTAGTAGTAGAGCTCTTTGTGAAGGGCTCGTCCGGGGAAGTATTATTTCTGCCGTGAAGCAGCATTGCTGTGTTTCGGTTTGAAGGGTTGGGGTGCTGGTGAAATTACTGGCACGTGAGGCTGAACATCTGTATGCCTCAAGTTGATGGACGCAGGGCAGTGCGTAGGGTACGTTCCTGACGTGCGTGATCTACGAGTTAATAAATAAAAATAAATATTGTGGACAATTCACACAACACTACCCAGCCCCAAACTAAGCAGAGCTTGTAATATGGGAACCAGATAGCTGATATAATACTTGAATACATTTTTTTTTATAAATACATACTTAGAATACAATATAACACCCAGACAGAGAACAAACATTTACGTTCACCACAAAAATATTTGTTCTCGGTGGGGATCGAACCCACGACCTACGGCGCAGAAGGCAGAGCTACTACCAACTGAGCTAGAGGCCAGTAATGCTTTGTTATAGGCGATGGTTACCACTTAACATCTGGTGGGCCTATGCTTGTACCATCAGCTAGATGTATAAAAAAAGTCAAATACAGGGTGTTAAACAGACTAGAAAACTGAAAAAAGAGGTCTAGCTAGACCATAACGACAAAGGAAAAGAGCAAATAATGCATTATTTTAATGTCTTTTTGTAAATTCCCGGTTCTTGAATATCATTCTTAAAAAGCATGAGAAAATTAGGTTGGTAAAACTCATGTGCCTGTAACTTCACCGGCACCCACACCCTTCTTCTTCTTGCTGTCCATACCCCATTTTATGGGGATCGGCACAACATGTCTTTAAATTCCCCTCTGTCAGTCGTCATCTCTCCATTCACACCTTTCAAACCCAACAAATATTACAACTCTTTGGTGGTAGTACCTACTTCTATGGATGGGGCCTTCACAAAGCCCTACTACAACTGAAGTCGACGAACTTTACAAACTTAAAATATCTCTACATACTCATAACTTCAACATAATAAACTAAATAGATATTATCTAGCATGTATGACATGGCATGTGTATGCACGCTAGCTAACGTCAATTTCAACATTCGCATATTTCTAGAATGTTTGTACCTAAACCTTAGTACCTAGTACTCTACTATTAGTTCTGGCTGACAACGGTTCTTAGGTTATGCAATATTTTCCGTTTACAAGCCTTATTCTAGAAACATTTGTGAACCAACAAAGACCTAATAAAACGTTAAACAAATGCCTATCTCGATTCCAAGTTATTTAAGCATTTAACTTCTCAGTTTTACTACAGCCTTATTTTCTGCATGCAACGTTGCTATCGATCTAAAATTAGTTAGCTCACATCTATATCGTGCATCCCCTTATCGTTCTACATAGCTATATGGTATGTACCTACGAATATGTATATATAACTATAGGAATAGGAGATAGTAGGCAGTACTCACGTGCTCGTTTACAAAGTACCAACTCACACACACATAGAACTTATTACATGTGATTTATTTCACTTGTGCGTAGATGGTATCAACTGATTTTACTGTTGCTATGATACCGTTTTGGTGGTATTGAGTTTTTTCGGTGACGAAGGGTGAGCTTGGGGTGTGAGGATTTAGGTAGGTACCTATCTGAAGTGGCTCTAATTATACAATCAACGATTGGTTGTATTGTGTTTTAAATGTAACATGAACCTAGCATCTAAGATAGCATAGGAGATCGTATGGAGAGGGAATCGTTCTTCCTGGAAAGGATCGGGGGAGGCTTATGGGGTCAGTGGACTGCTTCAGGCTGATATGTTGATAGTAGCTACTTTTTTTTTTTACCTAATTCTTCATTCAAGAATAATAAATTATGTTTAATCTACTTGATACCGAAATGTAGGTTGTAGGTTCTCAAGGTTTGGCAGAGAGCAAGAGCGTAAGTTAAAGCAGCTCCTTGGATGTTTTTTTAGAAAATTCAAACTGATTCGCGAATGTTGCATTTTTGTGCTTTCTAAAGCCTGCTCGAGATATTCCTAATTCATATCGTTATATTTATTTAATAACGTGTATGTAATAGGATGTACTTATAATTTAGGTGCAATTATAGCACTTTGTTTTTATAATACCTAGCTAGGTATCTCTCTGCTACGGCGTAGCACGCCAAAGTGCTACCGTAAAGCACAGCGTAGCGTAACATTAACTATTGAAATAAAATAATTGTAATATATCGTGGGAGAAAAACTTAAAACGCTGAGGAAAACAATTCGTTTTTTTGCTCTACTACTACTATGCCTTTACTATAAGTTAAATTAAAATACCTATTAAGCTAGCACTTTTAGGATACAATGCAGGCAGCGCCATTTTCACCCGGTTTGAGAGAAACACATCATGCTGTCATCATGAATGGTACATTAAAATGCCAGAAGATGGCACTGAAATAAACTTTTTGTAAATAACTTTTTAAAGGCAGAACCCCACTTTACAATGAAATTGTACTGCTTTATCGACAGTCAATACCATGAAGTTGCAGTGGCCAGCAACGAATCAAATGTCAAAATTGACAGTTCAAAAAATTCACAACAAACGCGAACACGAAGAAGTTTTCGTGAACGGTTCTTTGTGTAAAAGATCGAAAATCTGTTTTTACTAAATGAAATAGTCATAAATTAGTGATTTGGCTTTGTGCTACAGGTTTAGTGATTCGATTGAAGTGACGTTATTCATAATCTTTAGCCTACAGGTGACTTGGACTCGAAGGTGAGTTATGTTTTGTCCAAACTTAAGTTTAAAAGCTACCGATTAGTTTAGTTGTGGGCTTCCTATGATTAGGCCGGGATAGGTCTTCATTTTGTTGTTCTACTTTTATTAACCTATCCTATAACTTCATAAAATTTGATTAGTTATGGCAGGTAGGTATCAAAGTTAGTGCTCTAAGTTATCACCACGCCAAGTTATTGGTAGTAGGTACTATGAAGGCACTGGAGCTCAATTCTAGACCCGTGACTTTTTTGTCACGGTAGATATATATCACAAGAACTGTCAAATTCACTAAAGAAACTGACAGTTCTTGTGATATGTATCTACCGTGACAAAAAAGTCACTGATCTAGAATTGAGCCCCTGGCTAGACTGGTATTTATGTGATCTAGGTAAAACACTCATGCATTTCGCACGGTGGCATCAGCTGTTATTGTCAGTTCAATGATGATTAGCCTTTGGTAGATATCCATGCAGCCCTTTCTACGTTCTGAGGATAACGCAACATCTCAGTTGAAGGGTTTTAAATAGTTGTTCAGTCATAGTTGCCTTTTTGTTTTTATTATCCTAGTCTAGGTCTAGTAGGACACAATAGGTTCAAGTCTATGGTGGTTTCTTCATCTTATTTAATTTTTAATTTGAAGAAATAGGATACCATCAAAATCTACTTTGAGTTGGGGGAATAAGGTCTGCACTGACATCCCGCAAAGGGATGTATTGTGCCAGCATTACCCCAGCTAGCCGAACTCCTTAAAATTGTGGAAAAGCACCTTGGGTTGATGGCAGCAACGTTCTAAAATCATATTTATCCTGTATTGATGTATTGTTTGTATCTTTCTTCTTTTAGTGTCCTTGCTTTTTAGGGTTCCGTAGCCAAATGGCAAAAACGGAACCCTTAAAGATTCGTCATGTCTGTCTGTCTGTCTGTCCGACCGTGTCACCGCCATTTTTCTCCGAAACCATAAGAGCTACACTGATGAAACTTGGCGAGTAGATGTATTCTGTAAACCGCATTAAGATTTTTACACAAAAATAGAAAAAAAACTATAAATTTTGGGGATCCCCATACTTCAACCTGCAACTCAAAAAAAATTTTTTCGTCGAACCCATACGTGTGGGGTATCTATGAATAGGTCTTCAAAAATGATGTTGAGGTTTCTAATATAGTTTTTTTCTAAACTGAATAATTTGCGCGAGAGACACTTCCAAAGTTGAAAAAAGTTGGTCCCCCCCCCCCCTCTAACTTCTAAAATAAGGGAATGATAAAACTAAAAAAATATATGTTGTACATTACTATGCAAACTTTCAACGATATTTGGTTTGAACGAGATCTAGCCAGTAGTTTTTTTTTTATACGTCATAAATCGTAAACCGCAATTTACCTTTCGACGAACTACAAGAACCTGTTTCCTGTTTATTTTCTGTATATTATGTTACTTGATGCTACGGAACTCTTCATGGGCGAGTCCGACTCGCACTTGGCTGCTTTTTTACTGGTTTATGTGTGCATCAGTAGTAAATAAATAAATGTCTACATATCACTTATTTGCTTCAATTTCTATCTATCTATCTATCTAATAGTAGACTGGATGGTGAAAGAGAAGTATATGTTGAGAGACAAGACTCAATTCAGTTCTCTAGACCCTCTCTTGGACCTTGCTTCTTCTATTGCGAAGCAATGCAGTACTACATGCTCCACAGTTTCAATGGGACGGGTAAGAAAATGGTCCCTTAGCACAAAACATGAAATTAGTATAGTATATACCTATGAACCAGACAGTCTCATTAAATTGGGTCAGCATAGGTGTTGAAATCCAGTCTCATAAGCAATACAACATCTTGTAAATAGGGGCATGAGACAGCAGTTGTCCCTGATGCTATTTAAATTATCTACAAACAAGGGCGAACTTAACCTTAACTTGAATAGACAGAAATAAATACCATTCAAATATTTCATCCCGGTGCTGCAAGATATTTACTTACTCTCAAATTAAAGCAATCTTCTTTTTATCGTGTCACTGATTCTTTCAAACCAAGTGTGGTGAAAGGATTTTAAGTTTACCTCAAAGAGGCACTTTCATGCACTTGAAACATGTTTTCGTAATTTTTTGGTACCACAACATGCCGGTTACCTCATAGACATAGACATAGACATTTAGACATAGACATTTATTTATTTACTACATAAGCACACAAAAACCAGTAAAATACAAGGACACTAACAGAAGAAAGATACAAACAATACATTGATACTGAAGAAGTGCGTCGTGTTTCTGTATGCTACAGCAGCAAAAGGGCCTTGACTCAGCATAATGCCTAGCTTCTGTAAGGAAGCTATGCGCTGGTATTCTGTCAAGAGTTAAGACCTGTAAACTTTGTCCCTCATGATGTTCCCTACACCATTTGAGAGTACTGGCATAGTGCACATACATTTTTGGTCAGAAAAACCTTGTACCAATGTACACAACTGGATTTGAACCCACGACCTTAGGATCGGATGACGGGGCCGCTACTACTAGGCCACCAGTGCTCTCTCATTCATCTCATTAAAGCAATCATTCTTTCTGTTTGAAAATTAATACCTATAATGGTGCCAGTTCGTGGTGGAAATCATTTATGGCGACATTGAGAAGTGGCATTGCTATATTTAGGAAACTCTTGGAACTTGGCAGTAATATTTTAATCAATATTTGTACGTCATGTAGAAAGGAGCACTGGTGGTCTAGTGGTAGCGGCCCCGCCTTCCGATCTGAAGGTCGTGGGTTCAAATCCAGTCGTGTACCAATAAGTTTTTCTGTCGAAAAATGTATGTGCATTATGCCAGTACTCTCAAACCGCGAAGGAAAACATCGTGAGGAAACCGGCGTGTCGTAGAACCTAAAAAAGTTCGAGCAACATGTGTCAAGGGTCAATTAAAAAGAGCCCACCAGCGGCCTACTTGCGGCACTGTTGTTTTGAGTTTGTTCATTACAAACATAGACACAAAAATAACCGCAAACATAGACACAAAAATAACCGCCCGCGGGATCGCTCGCCCCGTTCGCCCATACTTACATCCGTTCTTCGTTACAATATCTTTATAAATTTTAGCCTATATGTTATTCTGATGCTTAAGCTATATTATTGTAAAGTTTTATTAAAATCCATTCAATAGTTTTTACGTGAAAGAGTAACAAACATCCATCCATACTTATAAATTTTCGCGTTTATAATATTAGTAAGATTATAGAATCTGAGCTTTGAAACTAGAAAAGCAGGTTCCTGAGCCAGTACAGGCCACCTCCGGTCCTTGATCCCTAGCGGATATCAAAACCTAGGCACTTACTTGGAGGGCGTAATGACGGGATATTGGAGCAAGTTTCTAGAAACTAATAAATATAGGTAGGTACGTAGAGTTATAGAATAGAATAGAATAGAATATAACTTTATTGTACACCAAAAAATTTACAGAAACATGGCATAAAAGAATACTTAAAAACTAGAGGTACAATGGGCGGTCTTATCGCTAATAGCGATTTCTTCCAGACAACCTTTGGATGGAAAGAAACATAATGGTACGAGTAGGGACGGGGCATACATAATAAAATAAAATAAATAGTCATAAACTAATAAATATGATATTAATAGTTATTAGCGCGGGAACTTAGTAGGAGGGGTAGGTAGGTAATACTCGTAGAAGTATAATTTATGATACCAATTTCCCGTGGTTGGTGAGATGAAGCTTTTATTACCTTTTGCAATATGCAAGGTTATAAAGAAGTGTCCTAACAGGTGTTGGTTGAGAATAAACTATTAGGTACTCATTCCAAAAACTAGATATTGTTGGAAGGGTCATAAGAAGACAAGTCATGCGTAGTTTTAATAGTTTCAAAGAATCGTCATAGTAAGGAAAATTTTGCATGTTCTATGGCAGAATAACCCAGTATTCAAAACCATAGCGATGCAAACATGATCTTTCCATATTTTACAAAAAAAATTAGGTATAATATCCGAAAGTTAAGAGCTGAGTGGTATTTGAACCCACGACCATTTGCATTCCACCGGATCCTAATCCCACTCGACGAATAACTTCTTTCCATATTTTGAAACATAATGCACCAATTTTCCTCAGGCAAAGTGGAACAAAAGACCATATCATTACACGTCCAGTTTTTCAGAGTTTTTTTCTCAAATTACACCTATTTTCGTAATGCCGAGGTAATGAGGCATTGTGCACGATTACGTTGTCGTACTGTCTATTGTTAGTGTGCTTTTATCGCGCAGAGGAAATCTGAATTCAACGTAAACTTGAGGATATAGTTTGTAACAAATGATAATATCTCTAACTGAGTATAAAGCAGCTCCTAATAGCTTCGTATTTTCAATTCTTCTTTAGCTTATGTACCTTACCTTCGTGTGCGTAAGACTGTTTTGTGAACACATAGATAAAGTGTTAAAAGGGAGGAGTGAGATCATCATCAGCCTGAAGAAGTCCACTGCTTGACATAGGCCTCCCCTACACATTTCCAGGAAGAACGATTCTGAGCCCTTTCCATCCACCGACTTCCTGCGATCTTAACAATGTCGTCAGTCCATCTGGTGGGTGGGCGCCCTACTTTTCGTCTTCGGGTTCGTAGTCGCCATTCGAGAACCTTTATTCCCCAACGGTTGTCAGTTCTTCGAGCTATATGACCTGCCCATTGCCATTTCAACTTACTAATTCTAAGAGCTATGTCGGTAACCTTGGTTCTTCTACGGATATCCTCATTTTTGATTCTATCACATAGTGAAACTCCCAGCATAGCTAGTTAGCGATTACATATCATTATCAAAGAAGGCCAAGGTATGCACGTCAAAAAACTGACCATGATGAACGAGACTCGCAAGAGGCTGAAAATTATGTTGATATTGGATAGAGAATTAGAGAACATTATTCGAAATAAGAGTTACAATCTCAATAAAGTCTCTTCACACAGTTGTTCACAAAATGTCACCAACCAATTGTGGTTACTCAGCAACTCTAAGAAAAAACCTAGTCCAGATTATTTCCAGCTCATTATCGGAACGCGGCCGAAACAATGCTACCTGGATTTATCTGATCTACCACCGACGCTAATGATGTCAGAAAGAGAAGCAAAACCACAGGTCTGTAGTTAAAGCGAGATGGGAGATATCTTAGAGGTAATTCACGTAACCCCGGATGCGGTAATTGGTGGACGTGACGAGGATCAGAGTCCACAAAAAGCTGATGCTGAAATGAGTGGATGCGGCGATTCGCTTAAATCACTGCCAGAACTAATTCAGCTTCTGTGTAATTGTCGGAACGTTTAGAAGGGTTTGTTTTTTTAAGATGACATGACGAAGGCCTTGGAGGCGTCTTAAATACTCTCGTCACCAACCACTGGCTCATATGAGAATGCTTTAGGAACACTAAGTTCCTTTATGCCTTGTCAAATCAACAATTGCATCTACCAATAAGTACTGTGAACCTGTATTTGTGGTGCCTTACTGTAAAAAGACAGGCTACCGTAAACTATTGACTATTTTGTTGCGTAGATTGTCCATCAATATTTATTTAATTCTTCAGTTACCTACTTGGTCATTTATTTTTCATCCCACCAGCTCTGAAAGTGTGTTTTTGCTGTTTAATTTCTGACTGGAAAAGCCGTTTTTATCCGCTAGAGGATAAAGTAAATTTGAATTTAGAATATCGTGTTCAATAAGTTTGTGAATACACACCCTATTTACTTCTACCTCCATGGTGCCGAACTAATCATACAACCTTTTTTATTTTGTCAAAAACTCGCACTCGTAACCTTCTTGGTGTATTTGTGAATTCAAAACACCATTTAACCTATTTACTTCTACCTGCATGGTGCCGAATTTATCATACAACCTTTTTAAATTTGTTAATAACTCATACTCGGAACCTTCTTGGTGTGTTACTTTTAGTCGCGCCATGTTCTTTTTTGCATTAGTCATTTCCTCGCTGAGGTGGGATGAAAAGTTACGTGTTGCACTCGAGTGCAAAGATTTTTCACCTTGTGCTCTTTTGATTCCTTCGCGACGCTTAGGATTCTAACTTTTAAACCACGCTGACGCTCGTGGTTAAACTTTAGAATCCTGCGCTTGCTCAGTCATCAAAATTGAGCACGCGGTTAAAAAGCAGCTTTGCACTCTTGTATAACAAATAACTATTATTACCGTTCCCGCACGTTTCCATTTAAATTCCTTACAACACATTCCCATTGCAGCTCTGAACGTTCTAAGAACTTTCTTAGTCACGAGTACCATAATAGACATCATTATTTGACCGACCGAGCGCAGCATCTTAGTTTTAAGATTGACCAAAAATGCTTTTATCCCTCTGTCTTTCTATTCGCGCCTACAAGTCGCATTTGTTTACCGATCTGGATGAAACTTGGGAAACAAGTTTTATGGCATTGTAAAATTTTAGTTGTAGTCGAGGATTTTTGATAGGAAGGACAATTCTTCCAATATGTGTACAAAGGGAAGCTATAATAAATGGTATTTATAGATGATAGATAACTGATAGCCCTAACTCCCAAACAAGGAGTCTAAAAAGTCAGTTCCGTCAGTATATAGAAGGCATTAAATCTCAGAGCACTCTTTAAGGCTGGATAAGCTAGTCTAGATTATCTCCATACATCCTTCCGCGTTTTAATGAGTACACGCTACGTATTCTTCATAGAATGCGAAGATGGAATCTATAGCACACATGCACATCATGCTTGTACTAGTATGGAACTTGATCTATGATCGGAAGCGCTCTGTATGGGGACGGAAATGTCAATCCAATGTCGAAGATACCTATGCATTATGGATGTTAGGCCGGGTTCCCACTATGCCGGACCGGCAGATCTGCCGGAAACCGGACACCGGACAGAGTGTTCACATTACACCGGATCCCACAAGAAAATCGGACAAGCACCTCAGTTGAATTTGGACCTGTGCCCACAATGGACGACGAAATTGTTGTGTTGTGGTGGTGGTAGTACAGAAGGCAAAATAAAACAAGAAAGTATTGGGTACCTACATCCTATTTTACGGGAAAGATTTTCACTTGGGACATTTGAAACATTGATCGGTGAACTTAGAATTAGAAGTGACGGATCAAAGTCGTGCTGGATGCTACACGTTTACTTTACTCAGAAAATGCGAGCCGAATGAAGTGCGGGGAGCACGGGTGGGGCGGGGAACACGGACCGGAACTGGTTCACATTACTCCGGTCCGGTGATTTTGCTGGCATTTTGTAGTGACAAAACGCTCGGTAAAAATGCCGGGCTCGGCAAAAATGCCGGACCCGGGATAATGTGAATAGCTTCATATAAATTGTACAGCCACTAGCCCTTCCGGCAGATTTACCGGCGCGGCAGATCTGCCGGTCCGGCGTAGTGGGAACCCTGCCTTAGACGAAAAAAAATCGGTTGTCTGTAAAGTCGGTTTACTGACGATAGTTGAACGTGATAACGTCATAAGAAAATACTGATGGAATGGTTGCATTTTTCAAAAGAAAATTTTAGTTTTACTGAATTGAATTGAATGTGAATGAAACTGAATGAAACTGAATGGAACTGAATGAAACTGAATGAAAATCCGGACCCGGACCTGGACCCGGACCCAGACTGAACCCTTACCCTTACCCTCATTTACCCTTACCCTCATTTACCCTTACCCATTACCCGACCCGGGCTCGGGCTCAGGTAAATGGAACGACGAAACGACGTAACGACGCATGAGTCATGTTTTTTCGTGCGTGCAGCCGGCTCCATCGATTTATAAGACGTTATCACGTCAAAAAAGGTGAAAACGATAATTACTTCGCGCAAAATACTATAGTCTACTAAGATTTTGTTATATTTTGTGGAAAAACGGTAGGAACCAAACCGTAGTTTGTTGCACTGCACCTAGGCTCACCTAGCTTTAAGACGTTTCAAAGTGATCCCTGTGATACAACAGAATAAATAAATTAGTAACTTAAGAATTTTAGACATTTTCATCGCTTCAGGGGCTTCCCCTTGATGCGTGGATGCGATATTATCGCCATCAGATCCTTATTTAACCACTTATTTGCTTGAGCAAATAAGTTATGGGTTTTATACCCATAACAAATAAGTGGAGAAGAAGAACTAAGTTCTTTTTTTGCAAAAAGTTTGTGTGTTTTACTGTTCCCAGAACTACTAGTTTATGCATTCCAATTTAGGACAGCTTCACACTCCTGGCACTCTGCACCTATACAGGGTGGAATTTTGTAATGCCACCTAGAAAGAAAGTACTCTTAATAATGCAGATAGAAAATTTTACTCAAAGGTAACATTACTTTATTTTTAAATAGAAAGCAAACTGCATTCAATGATTTTCGAAAATTTTCTTCTCCCACACCTGGGAATCGAACCGAATATTAGGCTAGGTTACTAGAAAAGAATTCGTTAAAAGATTAAATTTGTGTATCCAAGAAAATGGAGCCCATTTCGAGCAATTAATTAGTTAGTTTACCATTTTTTGTAAATAATTAAATTAATTTAAGATTTCCTGGTTTTTCTTTCATTTAATTTATGATGTTTGTTGGAGAAATTTCATCCTTATAATTGACCCTAATGATCAATGCAATAAAAGTACAGGGTATAATTTTTCAGATTTTAGCCGGTTCGATTCCCGGGTGTGGGAGAAGAGAATTTTCGAAAATCTTTGAATGCAGTTTGCTTTCTATTCAAAAATAAAGGAATGTTTCCTTTGAGTAAAATTTTCTATCAGCAGTATTAAGAGTACTTTCCCTCCAGGTGGCATTACAAAATTCCACCCTATATACATACTTGGGCTTACCCTTTACCAAACAACATGGTAATTTCTCGACTGTCTTTGCTTGTGATGTTTTATTCCGAAAGAAAGTAGGCAACAGACCCAGTTTTTCGACAGTATTTCACGGTAAAAAACTAAATGGGCTGCAGAAAGTCGTAGCCTAGTTTTTTTAGGTGTTTTAGATGAGCAACCCTTGTTTTTCTGGGGGGATTTCTTTTATACGCATCGTCTGACCTAACCAGTTATTGCCAGGAAATATTCGAAATATCCCTTATTGAACTACTGTTGGCTGACCTCTTAACATGGTAGTGCCTATTTCTACCACTTGGGGTATTTGCCCCAAGTGTATGTACACATCACACAGTATTTGTCCTCGGTGGGGCAATCCCCACTGAGGACAACAAATACTGTGTGATGTACATATTTTTGTAATTAAAACATAAAAAAAAGACGTGTGGCACATGGAGACTGCCGCGGTAATTGCTATTGCATAGCATTTTTTATCAACTTATGCAATTATAATTATTTATTTATGCAGTATTTTTTATTTTTTAATAAATCGGTTTGTTCCTACCCTTCATGTGCAAATCTCCCTAAAGAACGGAACAAAGTCTTTTGAGCACTGACTTGAACTTTGTTACGTATGGCAACTCCAAAACTGTTACTTACACGTCATTGAAAAAATCGGTTGTCTGTAAAGTCGGTTTACTGACGATAGTTGAACGTGATAACGTCATAAGAAAATACTGATGGAATAGTTGCATTTTTCAAAAGAATATTTTAGTTTTACTGAATTGAATTGAATGTAAATGAAACTGAATGATACTGAATGAAACTGAATGAAAATCCGGACCCGGACCCGGACCCGGACCCAGACCCGGACCCAGACTGAACCCTTACCCTTACCCTCATTTACCCTTATCCTCATTTACCCTTACCCTCATTTACCCTTACCCATTACCCGACCCGGGCTCGGGCTCAGGTAAATGGAACGACGAAACGACGTAACGACGCATGAGTCATGTTTTTTCGTGCGTGCAGCCGGCTCCATCGATTTATAAGACGTTATCACGTCAAAAACGTCATTGGGGGTGTTAGGTTTTTTTCGTTACGGAATTTCTGGATTCGGTCCCCACGCTCTAGACCCGCGATAGAAGCTATGCAATAGCTTAAAAACTATCAGTTATCTGATTCCCATAGTGCATAGCATTCCATGGCTTTGCTTTGTGGACTAGCTACATTGTCTAGAATTTCTACCGACAAATATGTATTTATTGAATTCGTCTAGTTGTTGGTTTGTTGTATCAGAGGGGCCGATATCTGCATGATTTCTCAACTTCAATTGGTTACCAACCTTACCTTACATGACTCGACTACAGATTACACTTGATCGCGTGGGGTTGATTGATGTTATGAAATTGATTACAGGTGCAGTTTCCCCCTATTTTCGCTTAATAATGGCTTATGTCGGCATTTCTTGCTTACATTGTGAGATTTTAGTGCGTGTGCGCATTACAACAATATTATAACATGTCTTTACATTGTATTGGTAAATTATTGAACACTCTATTTCAGTAGTCTGTTTTTCTAAATGGTTTTAAGGAATATTTCAAAAACTATTTGTAATTTTCAGACGCAGTATTAATTAAAAACCTGTAAAAAATAATAAATTCAGAACTTGTACCTTTTCTCCCTGAGGCAGAGTTTAGTATTGGGAACGATATTTGGAGAATTTAATTCCCGTTAAGGTTGTCAGCAGACCTTCTCATAATGTATTCCAAGCCACGAAAGCGAGCTGAATCGTTCATAGAATATTTTACTGGAAACTTTTCGCCAAACCGTTTTGCAGGAACCGTCGATACTGATTTCTGAACCTATAAAATAACAATGGATTATTTGGAGCTGTTTTCGAAATCAACGTTCATTGTTGCCTTTTTCCGATAATTGGACTTTTATATTCGTTCATTTTCAGCATTGTTACTTTATTTTTCTTTGAAATAGACTTTCCCTTACTTGCCTGGAACAGGATTTTAGATGGAATATGCTTGCACAGCACGTATCGTATACCATCCTGACAGCTTAGTCGGCCTAATCTACTGAAAAGGCATGGTTCATACGTGCGGAGCTGACTAAGCCGCGGGTTTCCTCACTATGTTTTCCTTCGCCGTTTGAGAGTACTAGCATTGTGTACATAGATTTTTCGAATATAAATCATAGGTACGCAACCCGCGATCTAGGATCTAGGATCGGAAGGCGAGAATACTACCACTAGACCACCAGTGCTCATGTCATAAATCACCTAGGAAAATACATGATTGTTCTTTTGGCATAGTTTACATCGTGTCCTCAGCTTAGTTAGACAATACCACGTTCACAAGGCATTAAACAATATCTTAGCCGATCTGCGATCTATCGATATGTGATAGACTGGGAAATACTGGGATTGTGTTCGTAATTACCCAGATTAGAATCTTTATAATATTACTTACGTAGCACTGTTACTTGGTGCCTATTTTCCCAAGAAAGACACTATAAACCTGTCCTGAAGTATTGGGAAACGATATATAACTGACAAATGAATAAATATTATGGACAAATCACAAAACACTATATGGGCCTAAATCAAGCAGAGCTTGAACCATAGGAACCAGATAGCTGATATTTAATATATATTTTTTGTAAATACATACTAAGAATACAATATAACACCCAGTCAGATAACAAATATCTATGTTCACAAATACTACAAATCTTAGCAAGTAATCTAAGTAGGCAAAAATATCCAGTTTTTAATTTGATAATATTGAACCCGATATTTTCAATATCTTTGATCTTCTTTGTTCGTTTCGTTAAACCTGAAAGTAAATGAGAACTAGAAAACTTGGACGAACGAAAATAGTTATTTTCATTTTCGTTTTCGTTTTCCTTCTAGTTCTCATTTACTTTATTAGCTGTTTTATTAGTTTCTTACTCATTGTAGTACGTAGACTTAAACATTGTCTAATATACAGTATATCTGTATAATATACAAAATCGTACAAATAAAGTGGTAGAACAACCTTCCATGCAAACCCCATTTGGAGTGGAATGAAGGCAAGATGTAACAAAATCCAGACAAAATGGTTCAGTCAGTATGTTACTAACAAATAACGAAGCTAAATGACTAAAGAACTTTCCATTCAATTAGAAGTCGGGTCGTATTTGTTACGACAACTTGTATTGAAATTCAGCATAAACCGTTTTATTGCTGTTTAATTTCGACACAACCCAGAGTGGCATACTAGTGCTATAGTTTGCAACGTGTGGTGTGTCGTGTGGTAGATAAATATAATGCTTATAGAGTTGTCGGAACAGTCTGAAGAGAGCATCTGGTTCATTCCAGAACAGAATAATGAATAAACACCTTAATAGTCCCATAGATAAGGATTGGAAGTAATAGGTTAGTGTGATATGGGCATTGATCATGCCCATGTTCAATGCCCATATCACAGAAGTAAGAAAGACATGTTATTTCGAAAAGAATAACATATAGATGAAGGTGAAAGAATGGATGAAATGTGTGAAAGATGACATTAGAATCGCCATGTTCAAGGCCCATTATCACAGATAAAAGAACGACATGTTATTTCGAGAAGAGTAAGATATAGATGAAAATGACTATTAAGGAAGACAAAGGCTTTTAAATAGATAGATTAGATAGATGGAGGTTGTAAAGGATGGATGGAATGTGTGAAAGATGACATTAGAACGGGGCCAGCAGCAAGGTGATGATAGAAGTAAGCGGAGGAAGAAATTCTGTTGTGCCACTTAAAGTAAGGATATAGAAAGATAATGATGAGTCACATACATAGGGCAGACTTGCACTATGTGATCTGTTCTGCCACTGAAGCAGACTCTTTTTAGTGTTTTGGAAATTTCCAAATTCAGGGTTGGCTTCTTATTCTAATTCTAATTGTGTTGGGGGAATAAGATCTGCACTGACGTCCCGCGATGGGGTGTATTGTGCATTGTCCCCCTGCTAACCCTTACCCCAGCCAGCCCAACTCCTTAAAATAGCGGAGAAGGACTATGGGTTGGTGGCAGCAATGTTCAAGATGACCCAATGGTGACTCAGATGTGGATGTGGAAGGACAAGACTCAATCAGTTCCCTGAGCCCTGTCTTGCACCTCGCTTCTTCCGTTGCGGGGCAGTGCAGTACTACATGCTCCACAGTTTCTTTTTCCTGCAGGCAGCCGCGACATAAGTCGCTATCTGTTGCTCCAGTCTTCAGTAAGTGGTAGTTTAGGTCACAATGGCCCGTAATGATTCCTACCATCAATTTTAGATCTTCCCTTTTCATCCTAAGTAGGTTAGTTGTGATGTGCTTGTCCATCACTGGAAGCATCGTTTTTGTGTGTTTGCAGTCTGATCTGCGTTCCCATTGCTTTTGGTGCTCCTTCTGGGAGTGCATCTTCAGTCTATTTCTTATTTCTGCCGATGGGGGCTTGCAGAGACCTAGGTCGTTCGTGGTAGGTGTCTGTTTCGCACCCGCTCTTGCTAGGGAGTCGGCTTCATTGTTTCCTGAACACGAGCCATGACTCTTTGTCCATTTTATTTTGACTGTATGTATTTTTGCTAGTTCTTGAAGCGCAGTGTGGCATTGTGCGAATGATTCTGATCTTGTGTCAGATCTGCCCAGTGCGTTAATGAGTGCTGCGCTGTCTGTTGTGAAGATTAGTAGTGTCCTTGCGATTGCTGTATCCGCGCTCGTTTTAGACTCTAAGTATGAGAGCATCTCTGCAGCGGCCAGGAAGAGCCCGAGGGTTTCTGCCTGGAACGCAGTTGTTGCCTTGCTAAGGGGTTGCACGCGTGATAGCCCTGTTTCGGGGCAGTAGAAACCACAGCCTGCTCCTACTTTTTGTTTAGAACCATCAGTGTAGACGTGTAGGATGTCGGAGGCCGAGATAGGATCTTCCGTTCCTTCTTGGCTGTCTATCAGGGTTGGCTTCGTAACCAGTGACGTGCCAAGAGTCAAGGTTATAAGTAACCTAGATGCCTTTATCCAGGCTGTGCCAATGCTCATTGGAATTACGTGCTTGTATCGTGTCGCTAATTACCTAGTTGTAGCTAATTACCTAGTTACCGATAATTATTCATACCCGATGTTTTTCAACGTAGGTAATTGCAGAAGATTGTTGTTTATTCAGTATGTTTTTTATGATTATGTGTATTCAATGGGAAATAGAATTTCTGGTAAGTGTCATGTCAAGTGTAAATAATAATGACGGCATTATTTCATTGAGAACGTTTAGAGAGATCTTTATTTACGATTATGACTGAATTTATCTGTTAGAAGAACTTAATATATTCCTGTAAATAAATTCTTATGAAATGCAAACAACATTTTCGAATTTTTTATAAGTATATGGACCTTCGTTAGGTAAACAAGTATCATTTTGCCCTCGTCTTTATTCCCGACGTGTCCTCGCTCCGTTTGCTGCCGAAGACCTGACAGCTGACAGTTCCAATACTCTTGAGTCTTCCATTCTGGAAAGACATTTTTGTGTCAACTTACGCAAGGGTTTTATTATTTATTTTACCAGTGTTCTACTAAACTAGACCAATCAGCCAAAATTAATCCCGCAGTCAAAATAGATTGTAGTCTACGCTGATGCAATACAAGCTGTATACTATTAGCCTCGTAAACATCATAAATTCTATACCCTAAAATTACTAAAGCTTATACTATAACTCAATTTGCAAGTTTATAAATTGTCTGAAATTGAAAATCCTATAGCATAATACAAACCCTTGGCTAATCCAGTTATACAGCCCCTTGGGATTATTACTACGGATTTGGGGCTCGGTCCAAAATATTATGAATAGGTAAATCCCTTGCTAACCCATTTAAATATTCTACTGTGGTTGTAACGGTAACCTTACCTACCCTCGCAGTCTTGCTTATATGAATTATATTGGCTTTTTTTCTTCACACGGCTGACCTTTCTCTGATGTACATATTTGTATAGTATGTAGTACATTTACATAATTACAAATACCACCTGTGAATTTTTGCGTATTACTCGCAAGCAACTTGGTATCTCCTCGCGTTTGAGAGGCAGACTTTTGCCGATCACCTTATCACTCGCACACTATGGACCTTTTGAAATATATAAATTCACTGAACCTACTTATTTAAAATAGCGAGCTACTATTTTTGCGTGCAATCCGATTGCAAATATTTTTGATCGTAATACGTTTTTCTTCTTAAAAGTTTTCTCAACTGTTTTTCAAACATACGGAAACTTTTTATGAAAACCAATGTTAAGATAAAAATTATTGCTAATCTGTGCAATAGGGTTGCACGCAAGATAATCGCTCGCGATATTCGTTACATAAGTTCAGTGATCTGATTTTATATCTTTTAATAGATAAAACTCTGCGAACGAAGTTTGTCCAGGATTGGTATAAAGTTTGGTTTAGAGCACAGAGTTACCAACAGTATCTACGCAGTTAACAGCATGTTCCATATCTACATCCTTCCATCACCTATGTTAATGTTCTCATAAATTAACTGCAAATGTCACCGATATCTTAGATCTAATAAGTACTTGAGGAACCAACAGTTTTGTAAGAAGTCAATTTAGTTATTTTGGGGATATATTATGGTGCAGTTTTAAATGTCCTGTTGTATTGATTCTTATTCATAAATGTAATTCGCTTATCTTTATTTTTGGTCCTCTCAGTATATGGTATCAGTAATATTTTTAGGTACCTATCCACTAGTCTCTAGTTGAAATTTAATATGTCAGTCTAAAGAAGAACCAGTTTGTCCAAGTGTTTTTCTTCATCGTGAAGTGTTATTGTGTTATTTGACGTCTTTGAATACATACAACTGTTTATAGATCTTGACCTCACTACTGTATACTGCGTGTAAGAGTACATATAGTATAGTCTAGGTACTCTTGTGCCTATATCAGATGAGAGACAAGTCCACTTCTTGCGAGCAGTCGCACTGTATCAAATAACTTGGCTAACCGAGGAATCGAACACGATCTCTGCAAGCATCGCCCTTGACTCCCGCCGTTCAGTCAAGCGCGGCAGAAACTAATCACTTTTCATTAGACACAGTTGCCTCATTTAGATATTTTTTGTTTATTCTACTGGGAGCAAAAACTTCTTGATCTGAAGTAGCTTTCTCTGTTTTGTTCCATGATCGTTTTTGCATATTTTTTTTTACTCTTCATTTATTTGTTCAGCAGAAATGGTCGGTAGCCCTTTTAAAAATATTTTTCCCGGTGAAATGTTGCATGAAAAGGTTTTCGTGTCTTTCTGTGTTGAAACTAAAACCGACACTTTACTTAATGGGAACCGTTTACGTCATGTTTCGAAAAAGGTTGGTAAAAGTATTCCGTTCGGCTTTCAGAACATTTTCATGTATTTGCTTAGGCATTTTCGCTTCTTATATATAAATGTTTTCAGCTTGGAATGGAACCATTTTAGCTTCTGAACATATATTTTGACTATTCCGTATCTCTTTTGCTATATTCACTCTTGCAACTATCTTCATAAATGATCTTCGGCATAGGTAGGTACTGTACGAACATCTATAAACATCGAAATAAATGTACCAACGGCTAAAAATATGTCCTTATATTACCAATAGCACTGAATACCTAACAATACTATCCACCTACGTAGTCTGTTTGGGTATTAAAGTAACAGTTGATGTTTGGCAATTATCCCAACTACCTGGTAATTCCACCGCTCCAGTGCATGCTGCAATTACCTCCACTGACAATTTAGTAAACGTATTGGTTCGATTTCACATTCGACTGACTGATTTTTCCCGCACTCGGTTCGTATTTCCATAACCCCTATTGTTCACCTTTAATATTGTGAAATAGATTGATAAAGTATGACGGAGGAACAGTCTACACGGGTTTTTAGGTTAAATTGTCTAAGGTTTTATCACATTTTTTTCTGCTTTATATTTGTTGGAAAATTTTCATGTACTTATTTATTTTCAGGTGCAGCTACTTCCAAGGGCAATTCGTAAGGTAAATTACATGACATTTTATATAATTTTTGCATAGTCAAGATCTTAGATTTACTAAGAAAGGTTTCTAATGCTTATAAGGATTATTTTTGTTGCTATTTTCCTAAAGCTAAAAACTGTATCCTATTTACCAAGCGTGTTATTGTAATCAATATAGAGTTATCTATCTATCTATTTTCCTTAGCCGCAGTATTCATTTGAGGCTTACAGACTTACGTACATCATAAATCCACTTGTCCCACGCAGCCATGATTAATCCGCGAAGCTCTACGCGTTCTTTCCCTTGACATTGGCCGTACGTCCATTCGAACCCTTCAGACCAATGTAAAATGAGCCGTCGCTTTCCATAAAAATCGAAATAAGTCATATGTTCCGAAGGGTCACACTAGCTGGTAAATAAAGTTGGAATCGGATTACTAAGTGTTATGTCCGTTTGATCCGTCACTTTGTTGTCTTCCGCCCTTTGCGTTCTTGTGAAGGTTATAAGCTTATAAGTATGAAGTTGAATGCTAGTTAGAATAAATTGGATTCATTGACCAAGCGAGCGAAGCGTCTAAGTTTCGAGATTGGCCTAAAATACTTTTGTGTCCGGCTGTTTGTCTTTCTGTTCTCACCTACAGCTCGCGATTTTGTCGTCGGAGATTTTAGATTGGAGGGGTACTTCCTGGATTAAATCCGCTGTATGAGATCCGATCTTTAATATTCTCTTATTTGAAAAATACTCTTCAGTCCTAAAAAAATGCTGAAGATGAAGATCTGATGAGGATGATCTGTATGATGGAGCAGAGAAGCTCCTCAAAAGGCTCAGTTTTAGTGTGCTTGCGAGGTCTAAAGCTCACAAAGCCACTAGTTATAAATGTTGGCGATAACAAAAATACATTGAACAAAGGCCTTCAGCTCTTTATCTTTTTAGGAAAAAATATATAAATAGTAAAGGTGTCTGGCGTTCACAAAGCTACGTGTTTTTAGGGTTCCGTAGCCAAATGGCAAAAACGGAACCCTTATAGATTCGTCATGTCTGTCTGTCTGTCTGTCTGTCTGTCTGTCCGGCCATGTCACAGCCATTTTTCTCCGAAACCATAAAAGCTAGACTGATGAAAGTTGGTGAGTAGATGTATTCTGTGAACCGCATTAAGGTTTTTACACAAAAATAGAAAAAAAAACTATAAATTTTGGGGGTCCCCATACTTGAAACTGAAACTCAAAAATTTTTTTTTCATCGAACCCATACGTGTGGGGTATCTATGAATAGGTCTTCAAAAATGATGTTGAGGTTTCTAATATAGTTTTTTTCTAAACTGAATAATTTGCGCGAGAGACACTTCCAAAGTGGAAAAAAGTTGGTCCCCCCCCCTCTAACTTCTAAAGTAAGAGAATGATAATACTAAAAAAAATATATGTTGTACATTACTATGTAAACTTTCAACGATATTTGGTTTGAACGAGATCTAGTCAGTAGTTTTTTTTTTATACGTCATAAACGGAAACTCAATTATTTTTTTTTCATCAAACCCATACGTGTGGGGTATCTATGAATAGGTCTTCAAAAATGATAATGAGGTTTCTAATATAGTTTTTTTCTAAACTGAACAGTTTGCGCGAGAGACACTTCCAAAGTGGAAAAAAGTTGGTCCCCCCCCCTCTAACTTCTAAAGTAAGAGAATGATAATACTAAAAAAAATATATGTTGTACATTACTATGTAAACTTTCAACGATATTTGGTTTGAACGAGATCTAGTCAGTAGTTTTTTTTTATACGTCATAAATCGTAAACTGCAATTTACCTTTCGACGAACTACAAAAACCTTTATACTATGTTAATTGATGCTACGGAACCCTTCATGGGCGAGTCCGACTCGCACTTGGCTGCTTTTTTTATTTTAAATATCTGATGCTTAATAAAAATACTGTTAGGTTCGAAACGGTAAACTTTTTGCAGTTGCACATTATTGTTATCCTAATCACTCTTCTAACTAATGATAACGTGAAAATTGTGTCGGAATAATGCCCTTCACCAAAAAAGTAACTGATTACTAAATTGATGGTACTTATAGAACATAAGTATAATGCAAATCGTGTTACGGAACAAATTGAGCCTCAGGCAATTTGAAAAACCTAAAGTCTCCCGTGTCGCGATACTAAATGTCGCAGTAAAGGTAAAAAACATGAATCACGAAGCTATAACGCAATCCATGACTAAATATCGTAGATCGTGAGGCTCTCCCATGACTATAGCCGCAGAATAAGACATTGTCACTACATTATGAGCTAAACCGTGAGGTATCAGTGCACTTCGTGGTATTTTGATCTTTTCAGTTATTTAGCAATAGGTTGAATAATACGAGTAGCTTTATAGAATCACTATTGTTCCAAGTCATTGCAGACACTACATGCCAGTAGGTTCAATGGGCTCAACAATCACGTTTCTTGAAATGATTTTACGGTTTGGTTGCCTCTGAAGATCCTAATCGAGCCAGTGCGGTGCCTGCAAAATGATGTTGACCTAACTAAATGAAAGTGAAACTGTTCATCATAATGCTCAAACTCGAGAAGTTTTGAAAATCCTCCAAAGGACGATCTCGTTCATTAGTTCGGAATCAAAGACAAATCCTCAAGTTACGCCGACAAACTTTGCTCGTTACGGACAAGATTTTATCCCGAAAGGAACCCAAACTCTGAATTTTAAATCTGTTGTGATTGCAAATAAGTGATACGAGCTGGTATGCCCGAGCTTTGCTCGGTTTTTAAATAATATTTTTCGATCTTACTAACAGCGCCACCTGCTGAAATAGCTAAAATAAGCTTATGTATAAGTTGATTAATAGATAAAGTTGATTATTAAAATCAATAAAAAAGATTTTCTAAAAAATTATCCCAGCTATATTAATCGATTAATCGCCCCCAAAACCTTCTGTATACTAATTTTCATGAAAATCTCCGGAACTTTTGTGTCGAGTGTTTACGTAGAAGTTCAATAGATGGCGTTCTCCGTGACACTAATTCGTGATTTCGACTACTCGGCAAGAGATGGCGCTAATTTTTTTATTATTAAAATAACTTTTAACCCTGGTCTTTTCTGAAAATGAAACCTAGCTAGATCGATTTATCGCCCCCAAAACCCTCTGTATACTTAATTTCATGAAAATCGTTGGCGCAGTTTCCGAGATCCGAAATATATATATATTATATATATACAAGATTTTCTCGTTTAAAGGTATAAGATTAAAACCTTTCTTTTAAAAATAGGGAAATGGATATTATAAAACTAGTCAGTCGCTATTGAAGTGACTAGTTTTAGAAGCTGCTACTGATTTAACTACTTTAGTCTAGTTTAATTTAAATTCCGCTATTGACGCTATTACCACACCGTCCACGTGCGTCGCAATATTACAAAACATTAATCCCACACGATGCTGTAACACTACAGAAAAGCATCAAACAAACAATAGTCCAACGACCCAATTCACACTGAGCTCGCCATTACCGCTACATTTAGGCGACAACAATTAATAATACATTAGAGAGAGCAGTGGACACGCGATGGAAAGTGATAAGGCAAGATAACGATGTGATATACTTTTACTCGTGGACGTATTAACCTAGATGTTTGAAGACTTGCAATTAAATGTGAAGCGAATCAAAGCGTGCCATTCTGGTCTGGTATACGCTTCAAAAGATGTTTTGTGCTTCATGATCTTTGCTGAAAATTACAACTGTTGTTATTGTTTATAGCCACAGTTCATACACACACATTATTTTTTAATTTGTCATATATCATATCAGACTTCTTGGAGAAAATGAATTAAAACATAAACTTCTCGAAGTAAACAAAGTTTGTTGATCGAAAGTGCCAAGCAAAGCACGTAATACGCTTGGTAAAAGTGAGGTCAATTCAAAATGAGGAAGTAGGTGATACAGATCTGGTCAAACATATTGACTATTCAACTACCGCTCATGCTTAATTACACGAACGATAACTTGATAAAGAGTGTGCTACATTCGATGCTGTCACTTCTGTATAAATTATCTCGTTATACGATCAAATTACTGTAATCGATGTTATATGACAATAAATCCAGTTCAAATATTATGTAAAACGGATATGGATATGTCAATATTACAAAAAAAACTCGTATGTGTCGATTCGATGCGGTCGACATTACGACAGTGCAAACAACTTTCAGTTTGAATTCGAATGGGATAGGCGTGAAGTGCACTTGTATTGCGAAACTAGGACTAAATGTTTGGTTAAAAGTACCTTTTTAGGGTTCCGTAGGCAAAAACGGAACCCTTATAGATTCGTCATGTCTCTCTGTCTTGTCTGTCCGTCCGTATGTCACAGCCGTTTTTCTCCGAAACCGTAAAAGCTAGACTGATGAAACTTGGCAAGTAGATGTATTCTGTGAACCGAAAAAAAACTATAAATTTTGGGGGTCCCCATACTTGAAACTGAAACTCAAAAATTTTTTTTCTTCGAACCCATACGTGTCTATCCTTCTATCTATGAATAGGTCTTCAAAAATGATGTTGAGGTTTCTAATGTCGTTTTTTTCTAAACTTAATAGTTTGCGCGAGAGACACTTCCAAAGTGGAAAAAAGTTGGCCTCCCCCCTCTTACTTCTAAAATAAGAGAAAGATAAAACTAAAAAAAATATATGTTGTACATTACTATGCAAACTTTCAACGATATTTGGTTTGAACGAGATCTAGTCAGTAGTTTTTTTTTTATACGTCATAAATCGTAAACCGCAATTTACCTTTCGACGAACTACAAGAACCTTTATATTATGTTACTTGATGCTACGGAACCCTTCATGGGCGAGTCCGACTCGCACTTGGCTGCTTTTTTAGTTACACTCATTAGTCATACAGTACAAAATTACAACAGATAAATTCAATTCATTTAACAATTATTCAATCGTAAGAATAACATAACTTCATAAGAAAAACACCATAAGGATTTAAAACTCCCATGGGTTTAAGGAAAAAATTGCATAACTTTTGAGTCATACGCGCAACAAACAAATTAACCGCAACATTTTATGAATCAAATCCATTAAAAACCTTGACATGTTCAATTGTCCATCCTCAAATCCGGTTGTA
This sequence comes from Thera obeliscata, assembly GCA_947578465.1. Taxonomy (NCBI): domain Eukaryota; kingdom Metazoa; phylum Arthropoda; class Insecta; order Lepidoptera; family Geometridae; genus Thera; species Thera obeliscata. The sequence continues at coordinate 2,192,696 of OX387916.1, forward strand.
AACACATCACGGACGTGGATAATGTGTGTGGTCAATTATAACAGTGCATAGCTTATCGTGTTGCACGGAAGTTCACAAAATATGCTACTATTGTACTGTTCTTTCACTTTTCTTTTTGTTTTACCTAATTCTCTTCCGTGTTTACCAAATCGCATTACCTATATCGTTGGAGCAAACGAATACTAGAGTGGAGACCGCGTTTAGGTAAGCGTAGTGTAGGACGCCCTCCGGCAAGGTGGGGCGACGATCTGCGAAATGTAGCTGGCAAGCACTGGAGAAGAAGAGCTGAAGACCGGGCTCAGTGGCACGTCTTGGGAGAGACCTACGTCCAGCAGTGGACTAATATGGGTTGATGATGATGATTACCTATATAAACGTATACTCATGATAATGCAAAGATTATTCGAAGAGTTCAAAAAAAGACTCACGGCCTCTCGACTCAGATCTTTTGAGAATAAATAAATCTGTCGAAGTCTAAGCTCCTTATCAAGTTCCCAACTTTACATTTCTTTTCGCTGGTTTTCAACGGTTTTCTTTTTTACTAGGTATTACAACATTTAAGAGACAAAAAGTAACTACTAACTACATGCATTGAACAAAATTAAAGCTATACTTCGTAGATTTTCAAACCAGCAAATAAAGGTCTAAAACGTAGTCGTTAGATTTGTTAGCTTGGTCTCGCCCCACAAACGATTTGTCACAACTTCGTTAGTTGGTTTGGCCATAAATATGGTAAAAGCAGGTGTATTTTATTGGAATTTGTTATTTTGATAAAACAAGTTGAGAAGTAGTTTTGTGATAAATAGTCGAACTTATGCTACCTACTGTTTGTTTGGGAATAAAACCTTTGATGACATTTGTGGTAATGTAGACAATCACAAGACAGGAAAACGCGTTGTGGATTAGTAACACTGCCGTACCGTATCCTTCCTTCCTATCACTCGGCTCATGGCCGTATCTCCGAAACGAAAGCTACCATTTTATATTACTTGATACTTGATACTTGATGAGCGGACTGGTTTCCGCAAGTAGGCCGCAAGTGGGCCCTTTTTGCGTGACGGGTGGATGCTGCTAGTTCAGCCACCCGATGTCTTCCAGGAAGGCCAGCAGCTGGTGGATTCGGGCGCAGGCCTCCCTAGGTGTCTTTGGTGCTCCAAGATGTTGTGCTCGTTGAGGCGCCACACTGCTGCACTCCAGGAGTACATGCGCGGCGGTTTCCTCTGTGCTTATACATCCTCTGCAAAGAGGACTGTCTGTAACACCTAGTGTAAACAAGTGCTTGTTCAGCGAGCAATGTCCTGTGACAATTCCGACGATAAGGCGGAGTTTGTCACGCTTCAGGCTGAGGAGTTGGCGGGAGTATCTCGGGTTTAACTCCGGGAAGGCCTCCTTCGACTGCCTGCAGTCCTGTATACTTGCCCAGTAGTCCTGATGCAGTTTAAGTGTTCTCCTGCGGATCCATGAACGCACTTGGCTGAATGGCAGGGGTACCTGCGGCTCCGGTCCTGCTGTGTGCATTTCCGAGCCTCTCCGGGCCAGAGCGTCCGCTTCGTCATTACCTCTGGATCCGCTATGTCCTTTGATCCATTGCAGGATGATGCTATTGGACTTACTCACCTCCTCCAGCAGCTGATGGCACTGTAGGGTTAGCCCAGAGTTGTGTTCGTACCTTTTCAGGGACTGTAGTATCGCAGCGCTGTCTGAGAGGATTCTGATCCTGTTGCCAGTTACCTTTCTACGCAGCACTGCACTCGCTGCCTGGATTATACCTACACACTCCGCTTGGAAGACGGAGTTGTGCTCACCCAAGGCCGCGGATATGTGAATATTAAGGTCTTCCGAGAACGCGCCCGCCCCGGTGCCTATCTGCATCTTTGAGCCGTCTGTGTATATTCTCACTTCGTGTGAGTTTGAGCTATCGCTAGGCTCTTCGTGTAATTGTATAGCGTAACTCCTTGCATTCACGTGTCTTTTGGGGATCCTATCATAAATGGAGAGCATAAGGGGGTTCGTGTCCGCGTATTCTCCTATTATGGTAGTGTGCTGCGCGCGCGTGTCATGTGTCCACAAGTTCAGTGCCCAGAGTCTGTAAGCTGCCGAGGCAGCTTCTTGTTGCACATGTAGATGGAGGGGTGTTAGGCCTATTAAGGCTTCGAGTGCTGCCGTAGGGGCAGTCCTCATACACCCCGTTGTAGCCACACATGCATGTCTCTGGAATCTTTGCAGCTTACTTGTGGATGTAACCTGCTTTGTCCGAGGCCACCAGACAAGGGCACCGTATGAAAGAGAGGGCCTTATGACGGTGTTGTACAACCATAGAGTAATCCTAGGGTTGAGGCCCCATGTCCTACCTATCATTTTGCGACACTGCCAGAATGAGATGGTGGCTTGCTTTATTTTGTAGTCCAAATGCTTAGCCCAATTTAATTTGTTGTCTAAAGTAATTCCTAGGTATTTTGCTTCCTCCGATAACTGTAACCTAGTGCCGAAAAGGTGCGGAAGCTGATAAGTACCTAGATTGCGCTTGTTTGTGAACATCACAAGCTCTGTCTTAGTCGGATTCACGGTTAATCCGTAGTCTGTACACCATGCTTCGACCACCTTGAGTGCATTATTCATGATATTACACGCCACACTAGCAAAGTGGCCTGATATAAGTATGGCGAGGTCGTCCGCATAGCCTACCGTGAAGAAGCGTTGGGCATTCAGCTTGGTGATGAGGTCGTTGGCCACCAGGTTCCACAGGAGTGGCGACAGCACTCCGCCTTGTGGGCATCCCCTTGCCACCACCCCTCTGGTTTGGCCTTGTATGTCCACCCGAACCGCTCTGAGTTGAAGCATACCAATTATCCACTCAACCAAGGTTGATTCTACCCCGTGCTTCCTAAGCGCTGCGTTTATGCTATCAAAATTTGTCTTATCAAAGGCACCTTCGATGTCTATGAAAGCCGCAAGACATAGTGTCTTATTTGCTATGTCCCTCTCCAGTCTACCCACCACCACATGCAGGGCTGACTCTGTCGATTTGCCCGCACTGTAGGCATGCTGTTGCGGGTGTATAGGAATTGCCGTGAGTATGTTATCTCTAATGTGCCGATCGCAAAGTCTTTCTAAGGTTTTAAGAAGAAAGGAAGTTAGGCTGATTGGCCTGTAAGACTTTGCCTCCGAGTAGTCGCTTTTACCTGGTTTTGGTATGAAAAGTACCCTTACTTCTCTCCATTGCAGTGGTACGTATCGGAAGGCTATGCACGCTCTCAGGGCCTTCGTTAACCTTCCGATTAGGTAAATCTTGCCCCGCTGCAAGAGAGCCGGGTAAATTCCATCCAGGCCTGGCGACTTGAATGCCTGAAAACTGCAAATAGCCCAGTGTAACTTCTCCCTGGTTACAACAGATTGTGCAACTGCCCAGTCTGTCTCTGTAGGCGTGACCGCTTCTTCCGCCTGCCATTCGGTTTCATCCCGTATGAGGCATCCAGGGAAGTGGGTTTGCAATAAGAGTGTGTGTGTTTCTGCTGTAGTTTTGGTGTAAGTGCTATCTGGTTTTTTAAGGGTTCCAATCTCTTTTTTGGGGTCTGCAGAGAGAATTTTCCTAATCCTGTTTGCCTTTCCACTCGATTCTATACGAGAGCAGAATGTCTTCCACTTTCGGCGACTATTGCGACGTATACCTTTCTTATACTTGGCCTGGGCCTGTTTGTATCTGTCCCAGTCCGTGTCGTCGAGAGTGTTTGTTGCCCTATTAAATAATCTTCGCACGTTACATTTCAGCCTTTCCAATTCTTTAGACCAACCTTGGTTGCCTGTGTCTGCATGCCTGTCGACGGTCAGTGGGCAGGCGTCTTCGAAGCTCTTGGAAATACTTACTGTAATATGCTTAATAGCGTCCTCTATTTCTGCCGTGTCTGCCATCTTGTGACCCGGATTTTCCTCACCCAGATGTCGTTTGAGTGATTCTGCGTACTTTACCTTGTCAGTTCGCCTCGGATTCCGGGTCGGTGCCTTCGCCGAAGGAATCAGTGCTAGTTCGTATCTGATCCATCTGTGATCCGAGCTGGAGGATTCTTCTGATACCCTCCAGTTCTGCACGAAGTCGGGGCAGTTACCTGATACTAGAGTCAGATCTATAATCGTGCGGGCTCTCCTCGTAACGAAGGTGGGTTCTGCGCCCTTGTTTGCTATGTAGAGGGTGGTCGTGAGTAAAAAGTTTACCAGATCTTCTCCTCTGCTGTTCGGCGCCGGCATACCCCAGATGGGGTGGTGGGCGTTTGTGTCTGCTGAAATGATTAGCCTAGAATGGTCTAATTCACACTGCCTTACCAGATCGGCGACGTCTTTTGTAGGTATGGCTTCATCGGCGGGCATGTATGCTGATGCCAGCGTGACGTCTACGATCTCCCCCCCGATTTCACCCTGGAGTCTGACTGTTGCCAGGTCCCTGAAACAGAACTCGGTGAGGGGAACTGCAGTCAAGTCGCGCGGTATATAAATACACGCGCGAGGTTTGTCACAAGTACTATCAAAATGTAGCTTACCATCCAAGGTATTTAGACCACACACACGCCCTGCCCTGATCCACGGCTCCTGGATCAAGGCTATGGTCCTCCTGTCGTCTGCCTCCAGCACTCTGCGTAGGTTAGCCGTTGCAGTGAGGCTGTGCTGGAGGTTGCATTGGAGCAGTCTATAAGAGGGAGTCTGGGTCACCATCATCATGGTTTCCCAACTCCTCTTCCGAAGTGGCGCTCGATCCCAGGAGGTCTCCAAATTCCATGCACATCTCCTCCATCCGGCTGGAGCTCGACGGTTTGGGTGATGAGGCATGGGTCTGGGTGGGCGGCGCTCTGCTCTCTGGTCCTGCTGCAGGTGCTGATATGGCACTGGGACCAGGCTGCGGGTCACTCTGCATGTCTGGCGTTTCTTTTTGGGGGGGGGGCCTGTCCTGTAATTTGCCGTCTGCCCCGTAGAAGCGGATGTAGATGCTTCCAAGGTTGAAAGCGAGTCTGCGTCCTCTCTCCATGATGTCGGTCACCCTGTTCTCCGGTATGCCAAGGATCATGAAGAGGATGTCATCAGCGTGCCGCGTATGGGAGTAAACTGTCCAGGTGTTTACTTGTGCCCATTTATTCTGCTTCGACAGAACGAGGTTGGTGTCCTCCAGGGAGGTAGTGCACTCCGGGATAAAAAGAGCGGCTCGGATCTTCCGTGTGAGCTCGCTCTGCCGGATGACTCTCAACCTCGGGCATGCAGCAGTCGGCAGCTTCTCCATCTCCGCAGTCAGCCACTCCAGTGAACGCTCGTTCTCGCACCAGAGTCTCAGCGTCCCCTCCTCAACCAAGGGCTTACCCAGAAATCCTGGATAGAATTCCACATTGGGGTCCTTGGCGTTCTCCAGTATGCGACGAACGAGGAGTTTCTTCACTAGAGCTGCCTGCTCCTCCGTCGATTGCACGTTGTCGGCCCGAACTATTGCTACCTGGAGGTTGCTTTGTGCAATTTCCGCGTAGCTGGCGTGGGCGCGACGAGCAGACGTGTCAATCCGGGGTTTTTTGTGCTGCCCTCTCGGAGAAACCGTATCATCGACCCGAGCGCGCTTACCAGGCTCATTATGAGCCGGGGCCTGTGCCGATTTTGCAATCGCCGTGGCCGCGCGTCTCTGGCGATTCTTACGGTTCTGATGCCGTCTAGGCCGACCCCTACCTCTGCTACCATCATTTTCAGCGGTTTGCTCGTAAGAGCTCGTAGGTCTCGCTGGCGGGGCATACGGTATGGGGTCGGTCTTTTGCAAGTGCCGAGTCTCCTCTCTGTTTTTGTAGTAGAAGCCAGGGCGGTGGCGACTCGGACCAGGGGCACCGGAATTTGGCGCAGCCTGCTCTGCCTCTCGTCCTGGTCTTCTTTCGTAGAGCCTTTTCGCCTCCCTATTCCCCGGGACGTTTGCCGCCACCTCGGGAGGTCGGGTGCTGGTACTCGAGGGGCCTGCCTCTGGCTTGTCCCCTTTCCCGGCTCTTTTGCCCTTACTTTTACCCTTTGGTCCAACGACCTTCCAGGCAGCAGTATCTGACGGGGGGACCGCGAAGGCCGCCACCAGGTCATTTACCGCCTCCCCAAAAGAGGGGGTATTAAAGTGGTCAAATCTGTTCCTTTTACTTGCCATGTTGTTGCTTTTTGGTTATTCGTCTCTCCGGTTCCCCACCCTCCATGGAGTCCGCACCTGGGGATGCACTGTATGTGCACCAGGGATACCGTGAAGATATAGAAGGGGTGATTGAGTTGTTCACGAGTCTACACGACACCATCAGAGCGAGCGTCGACCACAGATCGCTCCGCATAAGACGTGTATCGCTGACTGTGAACCCCATCAACCCCCCCCCCTAGCCACGGCCGCTGAAGGCGGACCGCTATGCTGGTTCAACCGACGGTCGGCTTTACCGTCGGCCCTCCGTTTTGGGTGAAATCAGAGCCAAAGTGATGTGTTGTGGCAGTGGTCACAAACCACTCAATCACCAGGATCTCTTCATCCTCCCTCACGGGCCCCCTGCGCTCAGCATCAAAGACGCAGGTGATCCACCCCCCACCCAACAATAAATTGTTAGGCCCACGAAACAGGACCACAGTGTTTCGCAGCGGATTAGGATATGGGATTGGGAGATCAGGGAACTGGGAGAGGAAAATGGAGCAGGATGGGAGTGGTGAAAGGAAGACTGCCTGGTCGGGAACTGATTATTTGGATTATTTGCATAAACCTTATTCACAGCTAACCATCGTCCCTCTGATGGCGTTCCGCTATCCGCCACCTGCGAGATCCCCCTGGTAGCTGGCAGTCGAGCCTCAGGCTCAGCCTACCATTTTATATTTTTTATGAAAGCTTTATTTTTACGATATTGTTCTTAACCAAACATAAAAGAAGTTGAGTTTTTCGGTTCTTGTAAATTATCTTGAATTTATTCAACTAGCTCAAATATTATATCCTAAGTACCTATGTATTTACAAAAAAAGTGTTATATCATCTGGTTCCCATAGTACAAGCTCTGCTTAGTTTGGGCTAGATAGTGTTGTGTGGATTTGTCTATAATATTTATTTATTTTATTTATTTAAAATCCTTATTTACGAAACCTTGCACTGCCTGGCATAGTTTATCTTGTCCAGCACCTAAACAAGCCTCTATACAATATAGCTGAAGCTTAATGTCACCAACATTTTGATCATAAATCATACTTGTACCGCACCAACAAAACCAGGCCATAAAACAGACCATCAATCATCAGGTTGGTCGAAATTCCCGAATTCACGCCAATTTCCACTACAGACAAAAGGCAGTTTTGCGTGACAAGGCTTTATACGAAACGGCTAGTGATAATAATTAGGTTCAAGCTCGTGGTCATAGAGAAATAACAGAAACAGCGTCACGATTAAGTTTTTCAGACACTGTAACACAACAAGTAACAATTTACGAGCAAAATCGATTTACCCTTAATCGATTATCTCAAGCAAAGGATGATCTATAAGATTATTTGTTTTACGGTTTATTTAATAAAGTATATGAATTATACGAGTTATCTTCACTTACAGCGTTTTCTACTGTTAGACAGTTATTGATTTACTGATTTTTATCTCGCACAAATATAGCATTATGTTAACTTGTATATACCTTATCCTTTCCATGCTTATCAATGTCGTTGTGTTGGTACATATTGAAATGAATGTTATTTTCTATTATACTGTTGGAGTGTAGGTAGAGACTAGATTAGGTAGATATATTGCTCCACGTGGTTATCGATTGTTTGAGTCGTATGCAATGTATGAAATCTGTCGTCACGTGTGTGCATAATCAATTCACACAATTGTTGAAGCGTTGACAATTCCTTTTATACGCTTACATTACCTTGTTTCTCTCTTATAAATCAATCGATCGGCTTTAATTGGATCACTTTATAGTTTTTCTTGTGAATTGACCTACTCTATAGACCCTTTTCGTGATGTAGCACACATGCTCCTACCAAAATACTTTCTGTTCTCGTTTCATTCTCTTCGTTTTGATTTTCTTATTAAAATAGCAAACATGTGTTATTTTAAACTATAAATGTTTATGCTTAGTTTATTTATTTCAGTTTGCTTGTAGTATATTAGGTTTTTTATTAATATAAATCTTGCCTCCTCAATTTCTTACTCCTTGATTTCCATGTTTATAATACTACTTTACTTCACATTGTTATGAAGCTAAGTAAAAATTTACTTTCTTGCCTTTGTAGTTTCTGCTCTCATAAATATACCAAAGTAATTATTTCGCTCGTTACTTGTAGGTTGTTGAACTCGTGACTAATTTGGAGTACCAAGACAACATTATCTTCAGTAATTTGACTCCACCCTTGTTAGGAGCTAAAAGTGTAGTTCCATCTCTCAATAAACTGTGCTGATCCAAATAAAGAAGCGTCAATTCTCAATTTTTATCTCATAAACGTTTTAAGTATTGCTGCGAAAGTTCGAGCGAAAGTAAGATATTCTGAATGCAGTTTACGTAAGAATATTTATGTTTGGTGAATTAATTTTTACCGTGTTCTTTTTTAACTGCTGAAAAAGGCCGTCTAAAAACTGTTCGTAGCTGTTAAATTCGGACTTGTTTGTTTTTATTAAAGCCGCTCTTTTAATATTAACTAAAACTTGCATATTATTTCGGTAAACAGTCTGGTTTAATCCGCAAACAGCAGATTAAAATTTGTCCGCTTCCGTTGTGAAATGTCGCAAGAGTGTGGCACCGTATCTGGGCCAGGGTTGCTTTGTTAGCGCGAGCTGGTACTCTTCTAGAGCCAGGTTCTTTTAATTGGTGGTCTAGGTATTTTTATTTGAGAGCCCTTTCGTGATTCTCGGGACTGTTGGTGCCAGTATTGTTATTGTTGACCGGAGAACAGCTTTAAAACTCCATCACCAGACGTTATGTTTTCACTTGCTTATTTGTTTGTTTACTTGCTCGTTTGTGCTTTGTTTATTAAAATAAGGTTGATCAGTGATTGCTCAAATCATATTTTGTTTATACGAGCACAAATTTTGCATTGCTTATACAATTTGCGTGTATATGATAAAGTAAACATTAATATTTAATCGGATATAGCACATCAAAAGTTGAAATTGTGTGGGCGTGCGCCAATCTTCAATATGTATTTCCAATTATCTGATAAGCTGGGAACCGCGAATGAAGCACTCACATTTTATTTCAACCACGTGGTTGGCATGTCAAACACTATCCCAAAACAGAACTGAGATATTCAAGATTTATATTAAACAATATAGAATTTAACCCCAATGCACAGTAAACAAACATCAATAAGTCCTGCAAGCAATACCAGAAGGTACTTCCCTTTCATAAATCTCAAATACTCCGCTCCGCTCGCTTCATTCAAACAAAGGCATATTGAACTGAAGCAGGGTCAACAGTCTCACTTCTATGGTTGGTTAGTTCGTGCAGAATTGTAAGGCACGGCCACGAGGCTTGCATTACAGATTACTTGTGCCTCATGTAATAAGACTATTTTGGATATACAAATCTTCTTCCTGTCCTTACTTCAAATGGAGTCGGCGTAACATGTTCTTTTCCTCCATTCGTCTCAGCCATCATTTCTGTATTCACTCTTTTCTTATCCATGTCGTCTTTCACACAATTCATCCATCTTTTTTAGGTATACAAATCTGCGGGGTTGTTCATCACAGAAAGTAGCGTTGCTCCCATTGCATAGTGACCAAGTACCAGGAAGACTGGTAGGCAACAAAACTGGCATTACTTTCGCTCGCTCCGATAAACAAACGGGCTGTAGCCCGGCGAGGCGTTGCGTTTGCTTAACTAGTTGCTGGAAGTAACCATGATACTGCAGCCAGCATATCTACAGGTCTCAAAAGTTTGTCTGTTGATTTATAGCCAGAATGTACTCATAAACCTAAGGAATTGGCTATTTACATAACATCATATTCATATACGTCCGCATGAGAGCACTGGTGGTCTAGTGGTAGTGGCCCCGCCTTCTGATCCGAAGGTCGTGGGTTCAAATCCACTCGTATACCAATGAGTTTTTCTGTCGAAAAATTTATGTGCACTATGCCAGTACTCTCAAAACGGTGAAGGAAAACATCGTGAGGAAACCGGCGTGTTGTAGAACCTAAAAAAGTTCGAGCAACACATGTCAGGGGTCACGCAAAAAGGGCCCACCAGAGGCCTACTTGCGGAAAAAACCTGCCCGCACGTCAAGTGCGCATGATAAAACTTGCCAACTTATACGTCCGCATCAAAAAAAAAAAAAAAAAATACGGGTTGCACTCCGGGAGTGCCGGCAGAAGTGAAAACTTGATTATTAACGTAGGAACCCTAAAAGTTGTTTATTTTATCAAGTTCCTCAATGTAGTAAAACCCCAATCAAAGTCCTAAGGAACCCTAAAAATTTTAGCATTATCAAGCTCCTAAGTGTAGTTGAAATTCCAATCAAAGTGCTAAGGAACCCTAAAATTGTTTACATAATCAAGGTCCTAAGTGTAGTTGAAAGTCCAATTAAAGGCCTAAGGAACCCTAAAAGTTGTTTATTTTATCAAGTTCCTCAATGTAGTAAAACCCCAATCAAAGTCCTAAGGAACCCTAAAAATTTTAGCATTATCAAGCTCCTAAGTGTAGTTGAAATTCCAATCAAAGTCCTAAGGAACCCTAAAAATGTTAACATTATCAAGCTCCTAAGTGTAGTTGAAACTCCAATCAAAGTCCTAAGGAACCCTAAAAGTTGACCACTTAATCAAATTCCTCAATGTAGTAAAACCCCAATCAAAGTCCTAAGGAACCCTAAAAATTTTAACATTATCAAGCTTCTAAGTGTAGTTGAAACTCCAATCAAAGTCCTAAGGAACCCTAAAAGTCGACCATTTAATCAAATTCCTCAATATAGTATAACCCCAATCAAAACCCTATACGGAACCCTAAATTTTACGTAAAGCCAAATCCTCAACGGGTCGGAACCGCTAGAAGGGACCTTGTCGCGCGACCTACAAGTAGGTCCTAAATGAAGTAAAACGGCAGACATAGGAGGAGGGGGTTCTGGGGGGCTAAGGGGGGTCACAGCACGGCTCGCTTCGCTCGCCGCGCTGTTCCCCGTGGTCGCGTGGCGGCTCGCTTCGCTCGCCGCAACGCTCCCCCCGGGTTCAGGAAGAGGGGGTTCTGGGGGGCTTAGGGGGGTAACAGCACGGCTCGCTTCACTCGCCACGCTGTTCCCCGTGATCGCGTGGCGGCTCGCTTCGCTCGCCGCGACGCTCCCCCCGGGTTTCGGAGGAGGGGGTTCTGGGGGGCTTGGGGGGAGTCACAGCACGGCTCGCTTCGCTCGCCGCGCTGTTCCCATGGTCGCATGGCGGCTCGCTTCGCTCGCCGCAATGCTCCACTCGAAAAATAAATACAGTAGATCTATAAAATCTTGTACCAATGACCACTACTACCTGCCGCGGGCGGCCGCTAGTTCATAAAATCTATAATAGGTATGTACCTATACCTACTACAGTCACGAAAAACGCCTTGGTATGCTTGCTACTAACTATTATCTATTCTGTGACGTTACCGTGTCATAGTAACTACTAGCGTATCTGTAGCGTCTTACGCTTTTTTTCGATTTTTATTATGAACTCTACGCTGTAGTCTTAGGGTACATTTCTGCAAAAAATCCGTCCTACGCTTTTTCGATAAGGTCACGTGATCCTGACGCCCTGACGCGAGTTTAAGATTTTATACCCATTACAGAAAGTGCTCCAACGCCGCTAAAGAAGTTTTCACTTCAAAAATATAGCAACTTTAGACATACGCAACGCACGCAACACTCCTCTTCTTAATTAGATCGCATCTGACAATTCGTTCATTTATGCCAATGTCAAGTGACGCATTTAGCTAATGTCATCAGGACTTGTCAAAGTCATGTGTTATGCCACGTGCATGTGCATTCGGCGTGGCATAAATAATGCATCAAGCACTCAGGGAAAGTGGTCATACAGAGATATATGGGCCTAGTGTATGCAAAGTCGCGGGTGGGGCTTGTTCAATAAATGAGCATGTGTTATAGACCATGATGGTTACCGGTAATTGCGCAAATGAAACAGTAAATAGGCATGGTTATGTCTATCCGGCTAATTGGTTTGTTAGTAATGCGATGATAGAATCGGAAGTTCAATGCCAACGATCAGCCAAAACAACTCAACCATCAAATATTATTTTGAAACATCCTCTCCGTAGATCACGTTTCTATTCTCTAGTTTTCTTCTTTTTACTCTTTCCTTAAAGCATTCATGTACTATTAAGTCTTTGAAACTTGCTTATTCTAGCTTATTTATTAGCCCTCAATTATGTCTGTCTGCATTGCGGCATGAATTATTCTACAACGACCATCAAGACTTTCACTGCGGTTGTTAGTACCTAATGGACTACAATATTTGAAATGCCATCCCTTTCATTGACATTGCTCAGATCTACAAGAATGCAATTAGAGCCGCTGTAATTAAACACCTAGAAGTTTCGACTATTTTAAAGTACACTAACGTTCGTTAAAGTTCCTTAGTTTGTGTACTGCCGAGCTTTATACTAGCATGGTAGGTAAAGAGGTTAACCAGGTCAGGGACACCGCATAGAGTAAGCGCCAAAACTTTAACGAGGCAACAGCCAACCATGTGCTTGATTCAGTTTCAATACCAAGCAATGCTTTTTCAGTTTCTATAATGAAAGTGATTTCGAAACGCAAGCTATCGTAACGTCCATGAAAATGAATATTAAATTGTGTTTTACGCTTTTAATTTATTTTTACGCAATTATTACAACGTGATAACATGATAAATCCATTTGCCATATTGCTATTATATTCTCACATATTAATATTATTTTGTAATCTATTTCATTATGTAAAAGATTCTTTGCTTATTGTGCGGCACAAACTTTATAGCGCTATTGTTTTATAAGATCTTCATCAAGGATTTACTTTGTACGACCTATTGTTTGACGAATACAATTATATCACATGCATTGAATTAAGAAAATCTTGGAGTATGCGAATCTGATGCATATCGTGACGCCAGCTTCCTCATTGCCATAAAATATTTGCTAATCGACAAGTTGATTAAATTTGACTACGTTTTCTGCCTTCCATTATAATTTAAACACGATCGCTAGTTTTTAGTAACTGATTTGTTTTTCACTGCTGTTTCAACGATAAATATTTTCTTAATTTTTGCTACTCGAGGAGCGATGGAAATGGTACGCCTTACATGAGTCGCAGGTTGTGTCTTGGTACCGGCTAATGTTCTCCGGCAACCCTTCGCTGATTCGCTGCTGTCTGTCTGTCAAACAAAGCCACCAGTAGCGGTTTGGCGCGCAATTCGTTCGGACGTGCCTCGTACTGCCTTCGTTTGCTGACCGGGTGTTTACCGCGGCTCCAATTCTTGGATTGTATCGTGGTGGTTTTGTGTTTTGACTGTATTGCGTGTTTTTTTGTTCGACTAATCGCAGTTTCCTGTAGCAGCCATAAGGTATTTATAGGTTTTTCTATAGTTAATGTTTTTTGCTGTTTGCCAAAATGAATATTCAATGGGAAGTTGATTGCTGTCAGTTTTCGGAGTAATCAACACGGAGTTTCAACTGGTTGTGTACATGCTTATACTTAAACTATGGTGTGTTTAGGACAAAGACAGTCATCAGTTAAAATTTGGCCCCCATAATGATGATGATTTCCTAGCCGTTTTCGGCTACGGTGACTAAATGATGGACTTATTATTGGTTATTGTTTAAGGGCTTCGTTGTTCTGCCGTCTGATGCCCTGAGCTGTCATAATAATAGAATTATATTAATAAGATTATGATGCTCTCGATCTTTCATAATCTTATTAATATTTTGATTTACGTCCTCAATACATATAATTGTCAAAAACTTCGTAGTATCCATTAGTCCACCCTTCCTTAGTCATTGTGTTTTTATCCATATAAAACCTGTTCTTAATAATGTATGCATAGCCATAACTGCACACAAAAGAACAACCAAAACAGCAACTTCTAAGTCAAGGACGAAATGTACTTCCAACCGACCGACGATGACGAACGGCGATTGACTTAGTACACAATACAAGCACCCTGTAAATAACTCATAATGACACCCTTCACCGAGAAAGGACATTGGAGACAACCTTGAGTTTGAACAATAATGGCGCCTCGTTACCAATCTAATCTAAAAGTTCGAAAATATGTGCCAAGTGCACGAAAGAAGCCTCATTGAGGCGCACTTAAAGTCCTTTCACCACACTTGGTTCGAAAGAATCAGTGACAATATAAGAAGGAGAACCAATTTAATATAACCTTACAAAATTTGAGATCGTAAGGTAAAGCTTGAATGCTGTCATGGTCTCCCTAGCGCTTACCGAGAATAGAACAACTAGCCGAATTCTTAAAATTAGGTCGTATTAACTTGTTAGTCATGTTCCTGATTCCGGTTGGAAACACAGCGTAATCTATCGGAAATAGGTAATCAATGCTCAGCCAACAGTATATTTTTCCCCAACATATACATAAGTATAGCTGTATTGCGTAAGTACGGGCTTTCAGTAAATTTTATCGATTTAGGTATTTGTAGCCGTTTAAATAAATGTTTCATTCATTTTATTCATGTTGTAATACTTATTTCGTTGTTCTTAATTTGCACTTGTTTTGTGATTCAAATCATCCGTTTATTTTATTTATTAGAAAATCTACTGCAATTCAAAAAGTTGAAAAGCGGGTTATATAAAATGATAAAATAGACCAATAATATAAGTAATTTCAATGTTTTTAAAATTAAGTTTTTATTTTGAAGATATGCAGATTTCTCTATGATTCGTGGTCAATTGACTGGAGAAACTTACAATAACAAAATGTTGATATGGAGTTAAAGGATATTGTTGAAAACAACGCAATAAAGGTCAAGGCTAGGATAGCGATTTGCGACACAAAACACACGGCCATTCACGGAAATGCAATTCTTTTGGCAGACAACACTACTGTTCAAAGAATATATAGTTCTCTGTATAAATAAGTAAATAATAAAACAGGAATAAAATATATACTCGTACAACGCAAGAAAAAAGGCCATTTAGATAGTAACTATATACTTTGCCCATTTTCATGAATATGTATAACAGCAACAGTGTTTGGTAACAAACGAAAGGTTAATAAAGAAAACGATTACACCACTGAAAAAAGTAGGTACAGTTGAGATTTCTAATTTGACTTCGTTTATTATTTTGCCAAAAACAAGTTTAAAACGCAAAATAAAAGAACAGTTTGCATTTCCAGATGAGCTTGTCTGGTCAAACTGGTTTGAAGTTCCTAATCTACTAATAATTTATTGGTATCTGTAGCGGTAAGTTTTACAGCTTAAATGTAATCTTTGATGTTATTATTAGCTAGATGCTGACGTGGGTATGCAGATTCTGATAGTGATCTGATCCATTAAAAGTTCTACTTATCTTTATAACTGATTTTATTATGCTGCCGTCTATCTAGTCTATAACACTTCTATAGCAAATCATCCTATAAATTCTATCCTATGAGAAAATCAGGTGTTGGTTGAATCATCAAATCCAGCAAACGCTAATGTGAAAGCAAACATGTGAACAGAAATGTTCAGTTCGCAGTTTGTCTATATTGTCTGTATATTTTGAGTAACCTTACATAAACAATACCGAGTAGGTCTACGTGACTACTTTACTAGTAATCTACGTGATTTAGTAATGTTTTCCTACTCAATAAAGATACCATTCTAACCCTTGTGCGTTTGCTTTAGGTTCTATTATCGCATAGGTATATTTCACGTTTCGTACGTGCGTGGGTGGCGACAGAGCCTTATAACGATATTAACGATGTGTCTAGTCCACAGGACCTTCATCTAGTAGGATTTTCTTTACGCTTATAACCATTTTATGTTGAACTATGACTGGTATACTTTTGTGAATATAAGTAGTATCTGGTTGCAATCGGTTTTGAATGTTGCTCATGTTATTTGGGTTTGACACGGTTTTTGTATCTCACGAATTTCAGGTCACCTTCGTAGCTTTACTTGTCCATCTGATAATTTATACTCGCACAATATTACTGTGTGCACAATTATTCACACAATTATTATTATTCGTTAGGTTTTTTAACACATGGTTCTATCAATTGTTTATCATTATAGATAGTGTCGCGTATCATAAACAGGGGCCTTATATTCATAACCCAGTTATATTTAAAGTAAGGTTTTCACAAGTAGAAAATAAAATAGTAGTATTTTCATCCTCAGCCTCATTATATCAAACAAGCTTCAATTTTCTCGTCTTCTGGATGAAAAGGGTAATTTGTACGTCTTGTGTGCACTCTGACATTACGTAGAACAATGGTGATTATATATTCTTTCAGGGTTTGTGGCACAAAGGGAAGCCTTGTCTAGAACGACAACCATCTTTACAGTCATCGTGGCCTGATTCGTGGTGACAAATATTGGATTACTCCATTTGTTCTTGCTCGGCTGTTTGGAAAATATAATAATCTGTCTCAGAGAATGGTGCTTCTATTAGATGACTAATAATATGCTTATCATGAATTAAAAGCTACTGATTTCAACTTTAACAATTCAAAGATATAGTTTCATAGTGTTTTGTGCGAATGTTGGGAGATATTAGTTTTAGCATGACCATTAGTTCCGGTCGATAAATATTCGAAACACTTTCACAGCGTTGCGTGCGTATTGCATTACATTAACATTATTGCTGGTCTCAAAATAATATCTATGGTTTTTTTTTACAATTCATACTGACCGCAAAATGAACTGTAAATTATTACTGAATGAAATGTCGCAGGTATTCAATTATCCTTGTTTATATTGCTCTTATGTTTTTTCATGAGCACAATATTGTTTAATTACTATATAACTTATCTTATCCTGAAAATAGTAAGCCATAAGCACCTATTATAAGTTCAAAATAACGTTTCGCAATACTTATTGTTTTTACAATGAATATACCATTCTTTGACTATATTCTTACCTGATGATATGTGACGATATAGCCAGTAGCCACCATCAGAGCAAAATGATTTATGTGTTTCTAATTCGCCACATTTATCCAATTTGCAGTCCGTCCCATACAATTCACAATTAATGTCATGCGAATTGACTCCCACACGGTCAAATTTACTTGATCAAGCCTTAAGTCTCATGCTTATTCGCATACTGGATCGTCCATATCCACTATAGTTTCACATTGAATAGGAAAGTTGAAATGTCGATGTATACAACATGTCCCAAAATTCAACGATAAGCCGGCACCAGAGGATGGACCTACTAATGACTACTCGAGAAAAAAAAAGAAAAAAAAAATACCTCTACTTTTTTTTAAATTACTTAAAAAAAATGGAAATTCTTCGAAAATGTATACCCCTTATGACACTTTTAACTACCATGACCACAATTTTTCAAATATTTCAGTTTTTTTGTTTGTATCGGCAACCTAAGTAGTACTACTATTCACCATAATCTTTGAAAATTACAGAATTTTCGTAGTTTTATACAAAAAAACAACCAAAAAAAATTATTTCCCTAAAATTTTGAAAGGTTTTAACGTTCAGTAAACTTTAACTCATCGTAGTGTAAAAAAAAAATATGGACACCACTATGGCAAGTTTTTTAAAAAATTAGCGCAACTAACCTAGATTTTAAAATGGTATAATACTTTAGGAAAACTAGCCACAAAAAAAAAATAATGACACTTTTTCTAATCAAGAACCAAATTTCATAAGTTGTTGTTAATAGTAATCACTTCTACTATGTGCCCAAAATAGATTTTTGTTGTTGGAAAATGTTTAAAAAAAAGTAGAGGTATTTTTTTTTCTTTTTTTTTCTCGAATAGTCATTCGTAGGTCCATCCTCTGGTGCCGGCTTATCGTTGAATTTTGGGACACCCTGTATAGGCGTATTTAAACAAGGAAAATTGTGTTGGCGTCAGTTTCCAGGCAATTGTAACAAAGATGTTGTTTTAGGTATGCATGTAGCTGGTCTTTGTAATTATCTTGTGGTCATTTGGTCATGCTTTAGTCAGTTTCATCAGTAAATCTTGTATTCATGAGCAAATTAGTAATGCCAATGACTCTGCGGAATACGGATGAAAGTGCGATGAACTTGTTCCGTCCGATAGGAGTCCACTATTTTCGGTGTATAGTTTTCCGTGATTTATCATAATTCTGTTCTGTGTTTCTTCTTTGCAGTTTATCACTTTATCCGTATAACATTGTTATTGCCTTATCTCTTTTACGTTTTCAACGGTTCTAGGTTTCGTGAAAACTGGTTTAAATCTATCAATACTCCTTTCGAAAAACTTTATGTTCTCTGAGTTGTCCTAGTATTTAATGGTGTATAGAAGATTCACAGGGTTGTCTATGCATATTCATTATTTAAGTCGTGATCTCATTTAAACTCAAAGGATTTTGTATTTAAACTTTATACTTTTATGCAAGCCATTTTCGTTAAAACACTGCCTTCTCCTTTTATTCAATGTCGCCTATTGTAATATTGTTATCTGGTAAAAGTTAGCACAACCACGTAGTACTATTGTGTATTCTGTAGCACAACCTTGATCTTGTTTGGCTTACCTGAAATTCATTGGACTGTTCAGATTTAATATTAAGTTATTTGCAATAGGGTATTTAAACTTTTCCGGGGAATAATATTACAATATACCATGAAGAATTGCTTTGTCTTTTGTTTGTGGGCTGGATTCCCAATTCCTCAAAGGAAGAAACATAGTTTGTTTGATGAATATATGTTTGTTTTGTGTCTGGGTGTCCTGATATTTAAGCAGATAGTGTAGGTATTTTAGCCAAAAACCATATATTCATTCGATCAGTTATCTGGGTTTCAGTATTACCAAATAGGTTTAGTGTATTTGGCTAATGTGCTATCCTTTGTATTCTCTTTTTAAATTGTGCTTTATTGAAGCGTTTACACACAAATTTCAGTAGCACCACACGAGGCTTTTTATAATGCAAATCATGTCTATTGAAAAATATACGACCAATAAAATTCTCCATATTTGTTCGCTACAGTGTAGAATTTTTATGTTTCTGATCGGGTCGTAAAAGCAGTAATGGCACATTGCCAGGCTTATGATTATTTACAAAGACTCCGAAATTATTTAAAAAATATATGTAATTTCTTGTTTCGAAAGTTCTTCCTAATTACAAACATGTCCTCCCAATTTTTTACGGCAAAATATTCTTTAAGTTTTATTATTCTTCGATAGCCTTTTATGTTCGTTATTTAATTTCATAGAAACTGATTTATGTTAACATGTGCACGTTACAAAAAAGTGTAAGGATATGGTACTTTTTTTCGTTGGTTAAATATTTTAACTAATACATATAATAAATGATATAATAATTATCATCACCAACGCCAACACAATGCTTATTATGTTGCTTCGATACTACTACTGTTTTAGAGGCTATTGTCCGTCAACACGTAACATAACATATCAATGAACTGCTGCTGATGCTGCTGATGAAAGGAATTCGCGCGTGCACATCTCAATAAACTTTTTTATTCGAACGTTCGTGTTCAGAAATAATTTCTTCAATCACTTCGGTAACTGTAAAGTTCGAGTTCGAATGGAATTATATTTACAAGGCAAAACCGGCAAGGGGTGGTGACGATCTACGAAATGAAGCTGGCCAATACTGGAAGAGAAGAGCCAAAGATTGAGCTCAGAGGGGGGTGTTAGGAGAAAGCTTTGTCCAATCCAGCACTGGACTAACATAGCTTGATGGTGAACATCGTGATCATCAAACTTAAAATAAACCTTATTAAAAACAGAAAGATAGCCCTCTATCAAAAATGTATTGCCATCTGAATTTTTAAGTTACGAACAAAGAGGTCTTAGAGCGAGTAAAGGAGAAGAGAGTTATACTTGAGACGATACAAAATCAAAAAGGAAAAATGTTTGGACATCTTCTACGACATGACAGCAACATCAGAACATCATTGAAGGAAAGGTTGAAGGAAAACGGGGAAGAGAAAGGCCAAGAATAAGTTACATGAGCCAGATAAAAGAAAAAGTCGCTGTCATGTCCTATTAAAAAGTCAAGGAAGCGCATTCGAAAGACTTCATTGGAGAAAACTGCATCAAAATCAAAACCCCGACAAGAGCTAAGCTCTTTATTTTAAGAAGAAGACTGGATAGATAAAACCCTAAAGAAAACTGCTAAATATATTGTTTATTACTGTATTGTTCTATTTACAAACCCAAACAGTGAATGCACTAAAAGCTGTCGCCTTAATTCCTCGGAAACATCGGAATTGCAAATTACCTACCTCGTTAGTTACAAATTGTGTTAGTATGCGCTTGCTTGAATTTAAACACGTGTGTTGACTGTAAAGCTAATGGTGAACTTGGGAATCATTTAAATTAATGTTCTTACCGGTGCAGCAGTGTCTGTTTTTCCTAAAACCTATATTTTAAAAGGTGTTTAAAAAAAATAGAATAAGAAAATGTATAAACGACCAAAATGAGAATTGGTATAAGTACTACTAAATCGTAATCTTATTGGTAGCTTTTATTATTCCTACTGTTCTCATCTCTCAAACTTAAAATCAAATCAAACAAAAATTTGGTTTCATAACTTGGTTGTGGCTTCCCCACGTAATTGGTTTTCGAATAGAATTGAAAAAGGTAAAACAGATAAGAGATTAAGCACCTTTATATTACTGGAAAAAATAGCACTGGAAGTAGATAAAATAAATTGATTTCTATAATAGACCATCTCGTTATCATAAGTGTTCACAGCGCAGATATTTTTCTCCCTGTGAGACTTGTTGACTGCTGTTTTCTCGGCTCTTAATAAAAAAGCTACATCGTAAAGATCTAAAATGGTGACTGAATTCTCTTTTAGATCTTCGCTTCGATAATTGAATCGTATACTCGCTTTTATATTAAAATCAACTCGCCTAAACATTCTACATTTAGCGGTACAAAATTCTAGACCAATATATTACCTACAAATATTTAACCTATTTCCAGTACGAGCAACTTGGCACGTTTCAATTGGTACTAGTATTTTCGTCTGGTATCCAGTTTCACTAAGGCAATATTGCTTCGGAATAAACAGTAATTACTAACATGGAGGCTGTGCTGGACTAACTGTACAGCCTACGCAAGACAGAATGAGGTCGGCTAGAACTAGCCCCAGGGAGTATCGCGTGTCTATAAAATATGGTGTATACATACAATATTGCTAATCCTATTTTCTGGCTGGTTTGCGAGTAGAATGAAATAAAGCTGCAGAGTAATAAAGTCAAGTATATAGAAGAATAGGACATAAAAGTTATAGTTTTGATCCTGTCCTATCATTTTATTGCCTTCTTAAACGGTCTATATATCCATCTATACTATACGCATCTTCAAAGCGTTTTCTTGATGCGAGTTATTCCCAACACGCCCTATAATTTTTATATTTGATTGAGTTACAAAAGGTTGTTTCTTTTCATCGTTCAGTCCAGACATACAATATTATTGTCGTATAATGCATACAGTAGCAAAAAGCAAAAACTTTTGCCCAAAAGTTATACCTGTAAGGTAATTGTTTGATATTCCTACACCATAAATTACTTTGATTGTTAGTTTGAACACGCGGCCCTTGATTAGACCTTTTGTAAATGAAAGGTCTCAACAACGGGTTCAAGATTAAACTGCCTGATAACTATAGCACGAACTTATCATACTGATTATCATTTCAAGTATTTTATCTATGTTGTTTTTGCATATTGTGTTATTAGTGCTTTGAAGTTGAAACCAGTATTAGCTAAAGCCTTATCACTAAGTACTGTTATAATTTCATAGAAGTTTTGAAAGAGTTCCGCAAGGCTCCGTGTTTGGTCCCAATTTTTATCTATTCTTTACAAACATCCTTGCATGTGTCACAAAATTTACATAACACGCAATCTACATGGTGAAGTGAAAATTGCATCATTGTATAGCTCATCGCCAATTCGACTTTACGTAGGTGGATTATTGACCACAGTGCTATTTATATAGTACTGTATCGAATATTACCCAATCACAGTATCTGGGCTACAGTATAACATCAGTGGGCTTCGGCTTACGATTTATGGGTTGAAGAGCTAAAGGGCATCTATTCTAGTTGATTTATTGTGGCCAGATATTATTGTTGTTGCGATTGCTTTAGTCGGTTCTTGATTTTACGGCATAATGGCAAAGCGAGTTTATCGTATAGCTTCGTCTAGCAGTAATAACCTCAACCACATTCCTTAATTTTCAAATTCAAAACCATGCATCCTCTGGCTTTGACAATTCATGAAGCTTTATAGCCCACCCACGACACTTAGATCTCTTGTTATAATTTACGTAAACCTTCAGCTTTATAGCAGTAACTTTATAATCCAATTTCCATACCATAAAAGCATCTTATAATTGGATTCTCACGTTTATGCCGCATCCCTTTTTTTCATAAAATGTGTTAATGTTAAAAGTGTTTGCTTTGCTCTGGTCTCGCTTATCTCTTATGATCCCTGTTTGGGTCGTACGTTGTTTAGCCCACTAGCCTCATTTTAAATATTCATTTGATATTAGATGTGTGTATGCGGAAATGAGTATTTCATGTCGTGAGTGAAGATCATAAAATTCTAACAGTTATTACCGTGAACTTTTGAAAGGTACTTACAGAATTATGTTTTGGAAAAGTTATGTAATATGAAAGTCTTCTCAAAAGTCGTCCTATTATAACCTTATGGTGGTTATAAAGGTCACGGGGCATTACCCTGAAACTCAGTGGACAGAACAATTTGCAAACATAGCGAATGTTTATTCAGTGTCTTGTCCAGTCTCATAAATAGGAATGAACACAATAACCTCTTTATTCATATTTGCGTCTTGTAAACCTCCAATATCTAAAGTTGTTAAAGCTGCCATAACTAAAACGTTGTCAATGTCAAGATTATTATAAAGCCTTGACAAACTGACGATAAATATGGACTTAGAAGTGTTTGCGTGACCATGTAGGTATCAATAAAAAAATCTGAACATGTGAATCAGATAAAGAGGACAGCCCTAAAACTTCAAATACAATGTAAATAGTTACTTACAAACCGAATTGATGTAAGTCGATCATCTTGAATCCGATTATGATGACCTCTCCATCATAGGAGAGGGTCATACAAAATACAGTTTTACTGAAGCAGCTGAGTCACTGACGATATAGTGCCTTACCTCTGACGATATGTTTCTTTTTGTAAACTCGTGGCTAATATCTGAAATCGTGGAAAACATACAGGAGGCATAGCCAAAGCCTTTCTTAATATTATTTAGAAAAAAATATTAAAATCAATCCAGTTTAGAAGGACACGAAATAAAGGTAAAATCATTTTGAGCTTTAGTCAGTTCTATCGCCCTGTTTTGGGCACAGCGCGACAGCAATATACCAATTTTCAAATTTCTTGCAGCCCACATTTCAATTTAAGATATGGAATAGTCACAAGCAAGTCTGAACACTACTTAAATGCATGCTCATTTTAGGCAGGATAAAGATTCCCGTTAAAAGTTTCCGCTTCCCGAAAATTTTCCCTATTACCCGGTTCATATACCGCTGTTTTCGATTAACGAAGTGTTTACTAGCGCTAGGTATTCTGCGCCGCAAGCATAGGTCTATACTCTTTTCTATAAAATAGATCACGGTTTTAGCGATGTAGTAGATAAGTCATATAAATTATATGAGGTAAGGTTTTACTCCAGAGAAACTAAGGATTATGTACACTAACCCAAGATTATGTCACTTTGTAAGTATTCGAAAAGTAAACCAGCTAGCTAGGATCAGCTGTAACACAGTGCAAAGGCCGCCGGAACTGGTTCACCAAATGAGCAAGCCCTTTGTAGCTGAATAAAAGATTAAGCTCTTCAAAGGCAAAAGCCACTCGCTCGGAAATATGATGGGACAGGTATTCAGGTATTCGGGCGCAGTCAGCCCATTGGCGGTTAATGATCCATGAAGCTTATTCGTAGATGATTGGGCGTATTGTCACAATGGATCATGGTTAGCCATTGTACACGAGCTCATAGTAGTGAAAGCTATAGGTAGGAGTTGAGCCAATGAGAATTTTCCGACAGACGACGATAGTATTTCTTCCAATAGACGCTTGTGAATTATGTCTTCTTCTTCTTGCCCTTATCCCAATGGTTGGGGTCGGCACAACATCTCTTTTTCTTTCTTTCTCCCCTATCATTCGTCATCTCAGTACTCACTCCTTCCTTTGTCATAACATCTCTCACATAATCCATCCATCGTTTCTTAGACCTACTTCTACTTTGAGATCCATCTACATTCATGCATTCTACGCTTGTGGATTATGTATCGGGCATAAAGCACTGGCACCTTTGGCAACCTTACTAAAAAGTATTAAAGTCAACGGAAGTCTGAAGGCTACTCATAATGCGCTACTGATAATGCGATTTCTTTGACACGTACCGCAGACACCTTTCAAAGGCAAATTGGATGTATTTGGTTGGTTCCATTCCACGCATACGGAAGCGCGCCAAGTTCAAGTGAAACGTGAGGAAGGAAACACGACATGTATAAATTAAACAACGACGGTAATACGGTCAAAAGTAATCATTGCTTAAACTAATCAATGATTATTTTTGAAGATGAGAACATATTTGAAAACAACAAACCAGCAGGCCGATCATGTAACTTTTGTTGCAATGGTTTCAATCAAAATCTTATTGAAACTGTAAATTTTCGAATGAATACGTGATCGCAAATTGGACAGGGCTAACTTTGAACTGTGTTTCAATTTCAGTAACGTTGACGAGCGAGGCCCCATTAGTGCGTTGCGCTGCGTTGCGTCGCGTCGTCGCAACGGAACAGCGAATTGTATGCCACACCTGCGTTGCGACGACGCACGATGTCGCAGCGCAAGAGCGTCGCAGCTAGTCGTTACGCTCGTCTATCTTCCTCTAGCAGTGAATCACTGTCCGTCGTCGCAGCGGAGCTCCGACAACGCAGCGCATCCCCTCCCCCTCGCTTCGTCTCTCGTCCGTCGATCCGTTGAATTGTCGCGCGCGACGACGCTACGGTCTAATGGGTCATGTCGTAAAAAATATATGGAAACCGACGCAGCGACGACGCTGCGACGACGCAACGCAGCGCAACGCACTAATGGGGCTTCACCCTTGAGCTTTTTGTAAATCCACCTTGGCCTCATATCCATATTTCGTCTGTTATAGTTAGACAAAACAAACAACTCGTTTAACCATTATAAAGTGCGAAACTAAATATAGTAGTAATAGCTATCAAACAACATTACCTATCGACCGTAGCATTGTTGGCGACACCGCTGAAGGCCAGTTGAAAGTTGATATCTTTGAGGCAATAAAACTTTATTTTATGACTTCCGAAACGTAGAAACGCAGGGGAAAATATATTGAAATTTTATCATTGAAAAACAACCGAAATTTCTTAATTAGAATCGGAAATAAATATACTATAAGTAGGTATCCTCGATACAGAAACAAAACACATACGTAATTGCATTATATAAAAATAAATCGTATATTTATTAAAAAAATGGAAAAAGGCTCTCGTGGATCACGGATTCAAAGCCTTTAATTTGTTATTATACTTACAAAGACACATAAAAATGTGATTACAAAAGACGTACAATTTTTTTTATTCAATAAAATATCAAGAATCATTTTGACGATTTACAATACGATGACGGCATCTCTCGATCCAAACAACTAAGCTTTTATAAATATCTGAAGCGATAGAAACGTTAAGATTTATTTTACAATAAATATCTACTCTTAATCCAGCCAAAAACACTCAGCTGTATTGTAAATCGGGGGGATAATGGATATAAACAAGAAAATGCTTCTTTAGTAGCGTAATCTTCTTATCTAAAGTAGGTACTAAGGTTTCTCATAATGATGTACGGTTTTGAAAAACACATGACTACGTAGCTTGGTTTGTGATGAGTCAGTGAGCACACCTTTCCTCGATACTTATGTGTTGTGGTTGAACAAACTTGATGATTCATATAAACTGACGGAGCAAAACACAACGAATGATCTCACACTAAACTTTCAATTAAAACCACTAAAATATGTTTATAAATATATATTACGACGAGTAAATATATATTTTACTCGTTGTAAATAGTTGTAAAATTTGTTCTTTCAATTTCGTGTAGAAAATTCTTACAACTGGAGCTAAGCTCATATTTTATGAAGAGCTCTTCAGTACACTTGCTAATTTATCAATTTATCCAAACTTTACAACAGTTTTAGAGTTCCATAAAAAGCTGGTTGTTGGTGTAAATGTACTGCGAGACATCAACCGGTCTCTGAACCCAAAGGGGTGCTGAAGTGCTCACTATCTTCCCCTCATAAATATCAGCGAGTTAGAGCCTTCCCAGACTCACAAATGGCCATTGCTCGAGGTGAAACGAGCTTCAACTATAGTATTCAAGATTCAATTTCGACTAGACAGGAGTCTAAATCAAGGTATTGTTTTAAAGTGGCGCTGTAAAGCTGAAATATTCGCTCAGGTGAAATTGGACACACTCTTTCGATGTCATCCGTATGATTTTCTGCGGTTAACTCAACGTCGACCCTTTGAGAACACGTTTAATAACAATATTTTAAACATTCTTCCTCTTTTATTGATCCTTTCCTCCATTGTCTATTCTGAAATATTCGACATCACACATTTTAATTCAATCGTTCCGTCAACCTGCACTTTTGATTAGTCTTGGCTTTGTTTGAAAGTTTGGTCTGAGACCACGAGTTGTGTTCTGCGTTGTCATTTTAAAATGATTGCTATCTAATTTAATGTTTGATCGATTCTTACAGAATGTTCATTCATTCTTCGTTTTAATTAATTCTTCTCAAAAAACTTGCCCTCATTGTTTCGTCACCTGTCACTTTTACTTTTTATCGGAACAACAGTTGCTGTTACTCATTGCAATGGCATTTTATAGCATGTCGTTTTTTACATGTTGCTTATATTTAGAATTCGATTAGAATGACACATTCCCAGCAGCTGACTCATACCTAGCATGATCTTTAGATTCTAGTGCTTCTCCGCTACGTTTCGTGGCAAAAAATAACTAGCTGACACAAACGTCGCAAACACAAAGGTAGATACATATAGACACTGCGGGCTACCTACATTCTATTTTTTTAAGGCTGCATTGTATGACAAGAGTCCATAAATAGTAACCATTATGACAAGCAACCCTTGAACAAATGTCGGACAGCCAATGTTGACGTAGACAAACTGTTGTAACCTTGAGCTTCAAAGGTCATTAGGTGCCCGCCACCATGCATAACACTGTTTAAACACCCTACTGTGCCACAGAATAATTCATAGAACATACAGTTCTTGGATGTTGTCCTGGCACATGTTGAAAAGATAGCTACTTTTATATTTGGCACCTATCTGAAATATTTATAATATCAGAGTTTTTAACCCGTGAAAAATAGGCTATTGCTGCTGAAGGTAGTTTTCCGCTCTAGAGATCTAGTAAGTAGGCTAGAGAAAATTTAAAACCAATCTTTTCATTTAACGTTTATAAGAAAAAAGATCTGGAAGAGATTTCCAACTACTATAAGACCACCAATTGTAGAACAATCTTGTGGTTTTGTAACTCCCGTATTTATGCCTGTATAAAAAACTTATTGTTAACCGGTTTTTGATAATGGGACATCTCTACTAGGACTGAGCGACGAGACACATCTTTAATAGAGGGCTCACGTCTTGCGTAGTTGTAATTGTTTGCCGTGTAATAAAAGTAAAACAGAGATGTAGTTACAAATATGTCTGGAAGAGATCGCTCCTAGCGATAAGGCCGCCCATTGTACCTTTATTTGTAATGGTTCTTTTAAATGTATTCTTTTGTGTACAATAAAGTATTAATCTATATTCAATGAAGAATTTTTGCCGTAATTTTATGGAGGTCGATATGCCGAGACAACGGTCCATAGTTATAATATTCTAGTACCACTGCATTGGGCCAATATGGCGTCGCTAAAACCAACATTTACTCTGGTTCTCGGACTCCTCAAACAATCGTGTTTGTAGAACTATACAATGTTAGCTTTTGTGAGTTCATTTCCTTCGGTCAATTACAGGTTCGTAGAGCGCTTAACGTTTGGGTGCCAAATGCCAATAACCCTTAACTGAAGGGCGTTTAGGTAAGCGTAGTTTAGGACGCCCTCCGGAAAGGTGGGGCGAAGACCTGTGACATGTTGCTGGCAAGCACTGGAGGAGAAGAGCCGAAGACCGGGTTTAGTGGTGCGTCTTGGGAGAGACCTACGTCAAGCAGTGGACTGATATAGGTTGAGGTTCTGTTAGCTCTGTTGGTGTTTAAATACTAGTGCTCAAATGAAAAAAATCATGAAAACTGTTACTAAATGCCCCATTATTTAGATGTCAAAAGCTTAGCTCTAGTTCAGTTATTTTTTAAGAACTTCTAAACTAGAAGAATTTCTTATTGTATATCCAAAGATCAACAAATTTATCTTTGTGGAATGTTACCTATTTCACATCTTTATTGAATCAATTCGAAAGATTCACTTTGAAAGCTTCAAATTGCTTTAATATTCAATTGATATTATAGCTTGGTTTCCATTCCCCGCCTCCTCTCATCCTTGTAAGATAATATTGTTATGAGCGTTATTGTAAATATACGATGTTGTGGAATTTCGTACGAAGCTAATATTACGCTCTGCGAAGCACTAATATCTGTATTGTAAATGGCAACATACTCTGAAGCAATATTAGGTATGATTTATTCAATCAAACACATACACACATAAGATGTTGTAAAATTGCAAGGTATGATAATGTATTTAAAAACAAAAAGAGACCACGAGATCTCTAGAGAAACTACAGGCTCAAAGAAATACAGTTTTTGCAGATAGTGACAGGCAGGGAACAATTATATTAGTTTCTTCAAGGTTTGGTGTTTGCCTTCATACGCATTACTATAAAGCTACTTCAATCACTTTTTTCATCAGTTTTCTTTTGACGTGATAACGTCTTATAAATCGATGGAGCCGGCTGCACGCACGAAAAAACATGACTCATGCGTCGTTACGTCGTTTCGTCGTTCCATTTACCTGAGCCCGAGCCCGGGTCGGGTAATGTGTAAGGATAAATGAGGGTAAGGGTAAATGAGGGTAAGGGTAAGGGTTCAGTCTGGGTCCGGGTCCGGGTCCGGATTTTCATTCAGTTTCATTCAGTTCCATTCAGTGTCATTCAGTTTCATACAGTTTCATTCACATTCAATTCAATTCAGTAAAACTAAAATTTTCTTTTGAAAAATGCAACCATCCCATCAGTATTTTCTTATGACGTTATCACGTTCAACTATCGTCAGTAAACCGACTTTACAGACAACCGATTTTTTTTGTATTTTTTTTAAATCAATTTTTATCAATTGAGCTACTTTACCAGCATATTCTTTTTGATTACAGGTGTAATGCACCTTCAGTACTTCTGAAGAAACCCGCCTAAGGACCCATTAGGTAAGTACTTCCCCAATCTTTTCGTTCCGTCTCTCAATCTGCACTCACACGTATTGCCAGTTCTACGCGTGCAAGTCTAAGAAAACACCGTTCTTTTGTACTATACGTTTGGTGTGAATGCAGACTCTCAGACAGATACCGAGCACAAACGAACAGACAATAGCACTGGCAAACAATACGCCCTCACCATGTTCCTCTTTGAAGATGTTAAGAATAGGAGAACTCTACCTACTTACAAACGTATTCTAAATTCAAATATCATGATGCCATATCATGATATTTAAATTTAGAATACTAGCAGTGCTTCTTTTGACAGATTTTATATAGCCTTAAAAGTTTTGATAATATCTATTCTGCCGAGAAAAAAACTTAGGCCGAGATTTATAGACCGAACTTTGACTTTACTATGATGGAAAGTTCAACTTTCAACCAAAATTATATTTCATAGTTCTGTTAAGCTCTTCTTTATTCAAAATATTGATAGGAAACTTCGATAAACAAAGCTTACTTTGCTAAGACTGCTTTGCTGTAAAGCAAAGTGCGGTCTATGAATCTCAGCCTTAGTAGTGGTTCATAGGCCGAGATTCATAGACCGAACTTTGACTTTACTTTGATGGAAAGTTCAACTTTCAACCAAAATTATATTTCATAGTTCTGTCAAGCTCTTCTTAATTCAAAATTTTGAAGGTAAACTTCGATAAACAAAGCTTACTTTGCGAAGACTCCTTTGCTGTAAAGCAAAGTCACGTCTATGAATCTCGGCCTCGTGGATCTCGTGTAAATATATTGCCGTGCGTGTTTAATGCAAAATAATGGTGTATTAGTAACAGTCTTAAAGATAAGAATAACACTGTGAAAGATGTTGGAATTTTGATAAACATCAACGTTATATTTGTGGGTACAGAAACGAAAATAATAATCATAAAGCCAAGGAGCAAAATACACAGTAAAATAAAATAAATTTACAGAAAAAATTCCCAAACGAAAAATAATATATTTTACCAAGAATTTCGTTATTATAAGACGAGCGTAGGAGTTTAGCACCCTTGACAATCAAGAGGCTCCAAAACATTTCCAAGAATTCCTTGATTTCCCCTTAGGCGTACGAATTTAATGGTGATGAATGTAAACCTACGTACAACGTAGGCGATATCTATATTGAGAATACCGAATATTTCACAAAGTATGATACCTAATATTTCTATAATTCTATTTCGTACCAATATTACATACCTACTTCTTTGGTGAACTATTAAGTATTGAAAATTATCTATTGTATTCGTTATTTAGTTTCAGAAAAACATCAGAAACATTATTATTGTCTTTTCTTTATATCAAAAAATAACGTTCGTTTGAATATATTTCCTTTTCGTATTTTATCTATTATCCTTCATTGCAACTTGTTACTTTTACTTGTTGTATTTTTTTCAATGTCTGTGCGTCAAATAAATGTATTCCATTCTATTTATTTTATTCTTGCGTTCACCTATCCTATTACCTGAGTAATGAAAGTGTGTGCATGTTAGCGAGGCATATGAATTAAATCTAGACTAGGCGCGGCTTGCATGGCAATCAGTGCATAGCTTCCAGCAGCAAGAACACGGTCGCAGGTCAACCATATCGTCTTGAGTCTAATCTTTGTCTTCTTATTCCCAACTCACTTCTGAAAATCGAAGCAACGTGCATAAATATTTTACTCGATCGTAGATGATAGAATCGATAAATGCATTTTTTAACATAAGTAAGTATTCATCGATTGGTCGTTTGAGACAATCGATGTTATAAATAGTTTTAGCAGGTGGCAACTTATTTCTTCTGTGATGGCGCTAATTATCATCGACATCAATAAGTGCTTTGATGCAAGCGCTGCAACAATAGCATGACGAATTGATGACACGTGTGATAGGCCAGATATAATTATGCGATTTTTTATGTTATTCCAGTGATCCTCCACCGTCCGCTGTTGCTACTGTCTTCTGTGTTTTAACGTAACTTCCCGAATGTTATCGTGTTTCAAGTCTGTTTCCTCCTTTATCATCTAATTTCACGGCCGCGTCCGAAAAGCAATTAATGTCAGAAAGCTCATATCCGTGCATTTCTAATAGTAATGCTAGTTTCGCTTTCAATTTCAACAATTCGACTACCATGACGAAAGTCGTGAGCAACATACCATTGAAATAATTATGCTGCTTTTGTTTTAGAAAGTACTGCATTTTGTAGTTCATTTGTTTTAAATGCTGTATTTTAAACTATTTTAAATAGTTATTGTACAGTCGGTGATTAGAGAGAAATCGCAAGTAGTAAATACTTCGTGCAGGTAAAATAGATGTACATTTAATAATGCGTGATTTTTGTTGTGCTCTATGATAAACACGTTTGTAAAGTATTACGAGAATTTAAACAAGAAGGCATTTATTATCTGCTTTTCATAATTACTGGTTTGCTTGGATCAATTCACCTGTAAACTGTCTGTCAAAGTTTAGTTATTTTGTCAAGATGTTTATAACCTCTATCTCCAGTAAAAGCTTTGTCACCTGAAAATAAGTCCTCTTTTCATTTTAATACAGCAAATTAGATCAACTCCAATATTGGACAAATAATTCGTAAGAAGAAAGCATTTTCTTTTGAAGTCAGAAGACAACTCGGAGGTACCTTTATCGCAATAACAATCTCGTGTTTCAAACAAGAACACAGAAAACTAAACACAAGTTTCTTCTGTTTTGTTGTAGTAGATATAAGCTGATTTGAAAATAGCTGACTTATCAACAACCAAACCTTTGTTTATTGTAAATTTCTCTTTGTATTCGGCTTCATTTGTGATTTTTAAGCCGCAGATTGTATTATCAATTTGGTTTTACCCGAATGCTTGTTGAAAGAAAGAGTTGTGTTTATTACTCACATATTTATATGGGCAAACAAAGTCACGGGTTTGTAGCTGGTTTATTAGTCAAACAAAATATTGAAAGACTTTTCTAGTCGTAATCGAGAACCGGTGGTGTTTCTTAACATGTATCTTCAAAGCACAAGTACCTTTATAAATAGTAAGTACCGATGTATGTATCTGAACAACACTTAAAACGTAAGCCTTAGATGTGCCGTAGAATTCATCGTAATCCTGATACGAGTATATTTCCTTGAACATGTATTTCGCTCTGATTAAACAAACAAGACCCTATATTAATACAGTCCTTGGATTTGATCGTTGAGTTTGATAAAGCCTTGTGTGTTTAACGTGGTAATGTGTCGCCACTAATGACTATAGGCAACAGCTAACACGAGTGGTGTTGATTATGTGAGTGATGATGATGACAGTCATGATAATTGTGGAAGGACTTGACAAACCTTGCACTGCCCTGTGTCCATAAATCTGAGGCAAACAGATGTTAAACCTCACGTGCCAGTAATTTCACCGGCACCTACCGAAAAAAAGGAACATTGCTTAGCGAAAGAAATAAGCATGATTGTTGTACTATGACATAGTACTATGCGATACATACTTATTTCTGCCGTGAAACAGCATTGCTGTGTTTCGTCACGTTCATGATTTGCGTGACCTACGAGGCCACCTAACCTCACCACTTAACCTCAGGTGAGCTATATGCTCGTTCCATTGGCTAGTTGTATAAAAAAAAGTACTTTCCCGGACGAGCCCTCCACAAAGAGCTCTACTACTACGAAAACGTACCTGCTTTATTCGATTCATATTTCTATTTGCTATAAGAACAACACAATTACCATGTTCCAAATCAGCTTGTCTACTCTTTAGGGTTACTTTCTTTGTGTTGACGGCATGTCGAGCATAGATTTAGCATGTCAAGTGATTCGAGACGTAACTACAAGTACACAGCCAAACTACAAATCACAATGGTTCACGGTTCAAACGACATGCGACACAATACGATTTTGGGGGTTTACCCTACAAAACGATAAAACGGATGTATTTTTCAAACTGTTTTATTTAGCTTGCTCTGTTTGTTGTTGTTGTTTGGTTCAAAGCTTGCGAGCTGAATTAGAACCACATCTCCATATCCTGGAGATGTTTTTTTACACGGTGACTCATTTCTTATGACAATGGATTTTGGTGTACAAAATTAAAAGTACGCACATGTTCCATGATCTGTAAAATATAATAGTACAGCCACCTTACTTGCTAAAAGGTCAAAATAACCCAAATGAAGACAAATTAATGTGTATTATACTCGTACCTCCCTTTTTATATCAAAATCTCGTTCAGGTTTTCGATAAAAAAAATTATGCCCTGTGATTTCAATTAATTTGCCTCTACGAGTTTCCTTTGTGTAACATAACATACAATGGAGAAGCGTGAACAGCTAAATGAATGGACCTGACTAAATATTTTATTCCTACCCTGCCGCCGAGTTTCTCTCCTGATTAAATTTTCTTTTTCCAAGGCGGTACTGAGGCACTTGTTTGTTTTTAGGGTTGTCGGCTATTGTTACATTATTACCGCTGCGGCCAGCAAAAGAGGCATTGATGGACGAACTTGTAAATGTGAGTCTTGACTTAAAGGCCTGCGCACACCTAGTTCGCTGGCGGTAGCGATCTGTGAATCGCTGTCAAATATCGCTGTCAGATTTGAGATTTGACAGCGATATTTGACAGCGTTTCACTGATCGCTACCGCCAGCGAACTAGGTGTGCGCAGGCCTTAAGTCCTTCAATGCCTAATTGTGGCCAAGGCTTGCCTTGTATGTATAGTATACTTTTCTCAAATAATGCGAGGAAAATAAGTAGTACTTCTTGAAATGATTTTGTCAAATACGATTATATACGATGAACAAAACTATTTTTTCTCGCGTTGAAGTGTTCATTTGTTTTTTCAATAAACAGTTTTTAATTAAGCAAGCCAGTTCGAAATTTAAATAAAACCTTTTGATAAGTTGCCTCCTTTGGTTCCCTAGTTCCAGAGTAAAAGATCTTTCCATTTTTTAATTACACGGCAAATATATGAGTTTACTAAGGACAGTAATGGGTTTTCATATAACTTTTGCCGGCCGTTACTTGCATGTATTTGGCCAGTACAGCAATTTCGATTTATCTCGAAGAAGTGTCAAATTAACGCTCAAATTTCCGAGCATGGTTGAGAAAAATAAGTATGCTAGCAGGTAATGCAGAAAATCCATAAAAATTCATAAATGTGAGCGTGCAAGTTGTTAAGCAGCTGTATTATCAGCACATACATGGTTCAACGTTCAAGTTTATAAGAGCAAAATAGCTGAAGTCGCATCACTCGGCAATTTACCCTCTCTTGGTGCTTTTAAAACAAGTTTGTTTATTCTACAAGCTCTTTCAGTTAAAGTTCGGTTTTCTAGCCGCAACAATGGCATCTCATGTTTTAAAGTGCTGCAAAGCTTTTAGCGAAACATGGCAGTGCTTCGTACAACCCTAATCCTTAGGGCGTCTATAGACAGACGCACTTATATGACACTGCAAGGCACTAGTGCAGATATTTCCGCGTTTGTTAGTGTCTTTGAAATCCCCGTATACGATTGAAAATAACACAGGATTAGATGGACCTGAGTACCAAAACCAATCCTGTGGTCGATCACCAATCCGTCTTGCAAAGCATGGCGACTTTGGCGATAACCCCCAAATAAAGGAGGCCCCCACCAGCAGTAGACCGACAAGTGACGAGACCGATCTCATTTTACTTTTCAAAGTGTTCCTTTTAATACTACTGAAGGTCATTTTGATTGGTCGATGTCTGTCTATAAGTACCCTACTTGAAGAGTTTATCTTTTGTATCGCAGAAACTGGCTATTGCTTTCTCGTCTCCAATGTAGAGGGATCTTTATCCTTCGATGTATCGACATAGACCATAGATTTTCTACATTTCCTCGTTCCCTGAAGAGGTTCAAAGGTTAATGGCGGAACTCACACTCCTGTTAATGCTCCTACATATCTACCTAAATTAATTCCCCCGGGTTTAAGAATTATTGCGTAGGAGGCTCCGTGAACTGCTACGATATTAGGCTCTTCTAAAGTACATACTTTATGTTAAGTACTTTCTTTATGTAAGGCACATAATTTATGTTAGGTACCTACTCGTTTGTTCTAATTTCGGCGCTTCGCAGCAATTTCCTCGAGTAGTGTCACCGAGCTCTTGAAATTCAGCTGACGTATAATAAGTGTTTCAGACACGTTTCAGGCAAATATATGCTGATGAGTTTCTGTAGAGGATAGAAGGAGTAATTAAGCTTGATAATGGCATTGTATAATTGCTGGAAAAGGCTCAAAGCCTGTCTTCCTGGTAACGTATGCCTATTTCCAGCAGGTGACTTGGTCGCGTGGAACTGGCACCTAGACTCACCTAGCTTTAAGACGTTTCAAAGTGATTCTTGCATCGTACTGAATAAACAATTTTTGAGTTTGAGTTTGAATAATGTTGATAAATAATGGAGCAATGCCTCACCTGCTCCAAATATTCCAAGCCACTTATTTTAATTTATCTATCTCAAATTACGTCAAGTGCTCTGAGCCAAAAAGATCTAACTTACTAACAAGTCCTGACTTCAAAGGCAGTAAATTGTTCTTAAGTACCTGCCTATAAAATATAAGATTCATTGTGTAGTCAATTTATTCATATCGAGTTAAACCACGGGATATTTTTCGATTTGGCTGGGTTCTAAAGAGCTTTATTCAACTTTTGAACTGAGGCGTGAAATTAAGCGGTTTATCAAGAGCTTTTGAGCTACAGAATATAACCCATCTATTCAGAGGGATGTTCATACGCTTACATTTTATTTTCTTCTTCATTAGTTTTTAACGAGATTAGAAGTATTAAGTATCTTTTCTTCCTATATCAATCTTCTCTTCCTTAAGCGGAACATTTTTGATAAATCCCTAATAGATGGGTAAGTTAACAAGGGCGTAATAAGATTACTCCTGAAAACTACGACTGGTTAAAGTACAATACAGTTAATATAAAGCTTATTCATATTTATATAATGTTTATTATCTTAAAATATAATTTATCTTTTGAAAGCGCCATTATAACGATTGCAAAACCCAACGAAATCAGACTGCCTACTCAACCTTGAAAATTGTTACACAAAAAACAAACGCCAATCAAAGTGCCAGACTACCCGCTGGAGAAATGTGCTGTCATCAAGGTTGACGTGAAGTAAACCGAATCCTTGACTCTTGGGATTTGAGCTCAGACAAATTAAACTAGGTAACTGGTATACGCTCTGGATCTCTGAATCTCTGGTCTAGATAGCTGCTTTCTTTGCATGCTTTAATTTACCCTTGTATATGTCTAATTTGAGCATCTTGGAGCCGGCATGGTCGCGCACCGTCCGGTTTCAGAAAAACTTCCTCCCGCGCACTCTCAGTTTGTGGAATACTCTTTCTGCTGAGGTTTTCTCTAGAGACTATAGTATGGGGTTCTTCAAAAAGGGCGTTTTAAAATATTTAAAGGGTCAGCAACGCGCGACGGATTCCTCTGGTGTTGCAAGCGTCCGTAGCTACGGTAAACGCTTTCAATCAGGTGGGCCGTAAGCTTGTTTGCTAATTTCGTTGAATAAAAAAACATGGATGCAGTAACAATGTAGCCATCTTTATTTGTCGCAAGAGCTATTATAGAGCGTCAGAGAATTTGAATAAGAGGGTAAAACTAGTCTGCCAAAGAGCTCTAGAATGAAGCCAAGTTAGGTGGAGTCTCATCAAGCAAATATGCAAAGCAGTGAGATGCAGCTTCAGCTAAGTTGATATTGAAGGGGCTCGTTGGCAGCTAAATGCGTTTCGAAGTGCCGTAGTTTTGAATAAGTAGGGACTTTTGCCAGCGCGTCGTTGCCTCTAGCTTGCGTAGTTTTTTCGTTCTACAAAGATGAGTAACGTTAAGGGGGTACGAGTACGGTAAATTAAGTTTGTATGGAAAACTTAATTTACACAACTATGGGCGAAAAAAGTATTAATGTACACTGAAATAGGCTTTTACAGTGGTCCTTATTACCGGCCAGTTATATAAAGTTGGAGTGACAGCCGTTGGTCGTGGCAGTCGAGGCTTCAGAAAAAGAACTAACAGACTTTTACGACTATTTTGAGACATATGTTTTAAGCTCATTCACGTATTCAATGCCGAGTACCCGTTAGAAAGAATGACGAAAAAATTACTTTTTTGGTTTTTTATTAATATTTCTGTTATCCTACAGATTTCTCCAACTTTATATAACTGACCGGCAATAAAGACCACTGTAAAATTCTATTACAGCTATTTCAGTGCACGTTTATACTTTGTTTGCCCATAGCTGTGTAAATTCAGTTTGTATCGGAATCGAACAACCTTAAGAACGCTTTTTTGATCAATAAAAGCAATATTATCACATAAATACGTCTACTAGGTACATGAATCTAGCTAGCCTAACCAAGTCAAATATTCCTTCTTCTATCCTTCGTTTTGCGTTTTAACATTCAGTTTTTTTGTCCGCAGGTCGGCAGGCAGGCCCCGTCACGCTGACGTCATGACACTGCACTGGTGGATGCACTGGTTCTGGGTGACATCGCTGATAACCCTTCACGGTAAGTTAAAGACATTATTCCTTTTATCTAAAATCAAATGGTTTGTGTCCAAAGTCGGAACAAGGATAAACAACAGGAAAAGCTGTTTCGGAAAAATGTTACACTTAATGATCTCACTTTGGTGGCTGTCTGTCTGTCTGTAAACTCATTAGGGTCAATTCATAATGTAACCTTCCATTAAGGGTGTTGCAAGACAGTCAAACAGACCAATGCCAATGATAATAGTGATGCCCTGATGATAAAACAGCATTTCACATCACATTAGCTATACAACATAATGGCACAAACCGCAGCTAAGTGCCACATTTTGTCACATCCCTCTAGTGCGATCTATTGTATTATGTACGTTAACCCAATTATGGTGTCATTGTCCATTGACAAACAATTAGGTCAAGTGGTCAGCTCGGATTTCAGCCTTTATACAACATATTCAATTCATGATAATGGCTAATTAGTTGGTTGTAGTGTCATAGCTAAATTGGATGAGGGTAGCCCAAGATGGTGAATGGCAAGAGTCAAGAGAGGCCTATGCCCAGCAGTGGGTTTCGCCGTGCTGCGGATGATGATCATGATGATGATGAGTGGCACAGCTGTTGTGGAAGAGCTTTTGGTGAAAGAGTTCGTCCGGGCCGCCTTACCTATTTCTGGAACTTTCTTTTGCAATTTTTTCCGTGGTCAATTTCTGTGATCTGATTTGGCACGAGTGTAATTACAGGCATAGGAGACTTGACAGTTAACACATTTACGTCTTATGCTGCCTTCCTACGGTGCGTGGTTCTGCAGATCATCACGCACAGCCGACGACAACGCATGGCAACGCACACAGAAAGGGCTCCTGCACCATGGGAACTGTCTCGTGCGCTGAGGTGCGCGGTATCACAGGAGTCTTTTCTGTGTGCGTTGCCGTGCGTCGTCGTGCGCGGTGCGTGATGATCTGCAGAACCACGCACCGTAGGAAGGCAGCATTAGAGTGATAGATGGAGAGCAATATCACATAGGGCACGTTCCTGGTGGACGTGGTCTGTGAGGCGTCTTCACTGACAATTCAGCGCGATTGTGTATTTGCTTTCATTTTAATAAAAATCACACTTTCGAGTCTTCCAAGTCTCAATGAAGCTTTTTCTCTAAAATCTTAATTTTAATATACGCGCGCCGTAAATTATAACAAGCTCGTGTTCGCATTTCCCCGTTATAAATGGCCGCTTTTATTTATGAATCATTCTACGAAGGTGCCTTAATGCCCTCGAGTTCTGAAACTCCGTTATTGCAATAAAAAGAAAAGAAGGAATTTCGCCGAACTCTTCACATTAACAACATACTACTTAAGGACCCTAGCTACTTACTGTACAAAAACTTTGGGAGCCTTTGATTTTCTCGTAGAAATCTTACGAATTAACAAAAAAGTAATCAACCATGCCATTACCTTCATACAGTTTTGTGAAAGAAAAGTGTAGGTGCCGGTGAAATTAATGACATTTGAGGCTGAACATCTGTAGGTATGCTTCAAGTTGGACGCAGGGCAGTGCATCGTAATTTTTAAGGCACGTTCCAGACGTGCGTGACCTACGAGGTAAAGGTTTAGTCTAAGCGATGGTGGCCACTTAACATCAGGTGCTTGTTCCATCTGCTAGCTGTTTTAAAAGTACAGCAATGGGAGTATCATTGTTTACGGTAGAAAAAGGTCCTGTTGCAGTGCTTCTCCATTAGTAGTTTCTTAAAGTACAATAACAATATTCCTAATAAAAGAATCACGATACTTTAATTATCTCCTGAATAAGAAACGTACATAATTTACCGCACTCATGACTTATTGCAAGTGCAATTATCACGTAACTGCCAATTGCATATGATTTCTCAAATGCATGTTGCCATTCACATGCCGAGTTGAATCAAAGTAAATATTAGTGGACATTTTACACAGCACAATTTAGCTTGTACTACGTATTGCTTTGAACTTTTGACTACATAATTAATTGACATAAAGTAAATCTGTTATTAGCCGTAAGATTAGCAT
This sequence comes from Thera obeliscata, assembly GCA_947578465.1. Classification (NCBI taxonomy): domain Eukaryota; kingdom Metazoa; phylum Arthropoda; class Insecta; order Lepidoptera; family Geometridae; genus Thera; species Thera obeliscata. The sequence goes on from OX387916.1 coordinate 2,232,833, forward strand.
TAAGAACATTTATTATACTATAGGGTTGTGGATATTGTTTAACTAAATAAAATAGAAAAAAAAATTAAACCGAAAAGCCGCTGTAAAAAATGTTTGTTATGCGTACACTTTGACGATGATAGATGATTGATGAAATTACTCAACTGAAACACGTGAATGCGGAAAATGAAATAGTCCAGAATTCCCAATCATACATTATATTTTTAACAAAAAAACTCGAAATATGAAACGAATTATTGATTACTCACTCAGATTTTACATTATGAATAGCCTATAGTTTCAGTACTTATAATAATAATAACGCATAATTATAAATTTAACTATAGAGTGCTCGTGAATTTGCTAAAAAAATAATGATTATCCAAATTCCAGGAAGAAAAGAATGGCTCGTTTTAGAAATTGAATTATGAAAAACACATTTTATCAGATTCCAGTGGCACTTTGCCAAGTTTTGGGGGTAGACTCGGTTTAAAAGTATTATGTCGCCGAGCGCCACCTTTCAGGAAAGAACTTTTACAAAACTTGGGTTATTGTTTATTGTTCTTTTGAAAACATGTTTACAATTTCCTTCGAAATTACAAAATAGGGTTTGTTTTTCGGCACTTTCCGCAGTGAATGATTTATTGCGCAACTTTTATACAACCACTACTATAGAAATTTATTAACGGTCGGGGTGTACTCAGAGGCGTATTTAAAGATTTGGCGCCCCGGGCCTAAAAGATATGCCGCCCCATAAATTTTCGGAAAAAAAGTTTTTTTTAACCGACTTCCAATCAAAAAGGAGGAGGCTCTCAATTCGGTTGTACATTTTTGTTTGTTACCGCATAACTTCGTCATTTGTGAGCTGTACCCCAAGTCCCAGTGCAATTACAATATTTCGTTACCAAATGTTGTTTTCGTTTCGCCTATTTGTCTCTATCTATTGTATGGAGAAAAGATGAGACAACAACTCTAACTACCTACGTAGTGTATTTTTGCCGTCTCATATTTTCTCCATAGAATAGATAGAGACAAATAGGCGAAACGAAAACAGCATTTGGTAACGAAATGTGGTTGCCAAACTCCGACTTCGGGTACTGATTTGAAAAAATATTTTTTCATCTGAAAGGTACTGCTTCCAGATTGGTCCCATTTTAATTTTATTATAATCGGTGTTGCTATTTTTTTTAAATATTTTTTTTTATATTTGTAACTGCATGCCTCCGTCATTTATGAACCGATTTAGAAAATATTTTTTTATTTGGAAGGTTATTCTTACGTCCAGATTGTCCCAAACAAATTTCATTAAAATCGGTTTAGCCGTTTGGCAATGAAGTCGGTTTCTCTCGTTTTTAAAACTTATAATTATTTTACGTACCTACTACCTAAATAGATTCGCGTTTGAGAACACCCTGCCAGTATTTTATATTTTATTTATAAAATATAAAATACTTTTTTTTGGGACATGTGTGGGGGGGGGGGGGTCAATAATAGCTTAACTCCAAGTTTGTGGGGTTGCCGCCCTTGTCCCCCGGCCGCCATCTTCGATAAAGGCGTGCAAACACTTTTTTCGCGATATCTCGGAAACTATGCGTCCTACAAAAAATTCATCAAGGAATAATTTGTTGCAAATCACTTTGCTAAAAATATGTTCATACAACTTTTTGCCTTAAATTTAAAATTAAAGAAGTTATAAGCAAAAAGGGGAGAAATTTTGTCTAGAAATTTTCTCACTTTATTGCTTACGAGCTGGTATGACCGAGCTTAGCTCGGGGTTAAAAAAAATAGTATTATTATTCGCCAATAGATGTCAGGAAGAGTCTTATTTTATTGGCTTTTTTAAATTAACAACGCCATCTGCTGGAATAGCTTGCAGTTAGTTGCTCACAATCGCCAATAGATGGCAGGAACAGTCGTATATTGAGTTTATGTTTGATTATTGCAAAAAAACAAACTTCTCGTCATTTTCTTAAAATTAATCCTAGCTAGATCAATTTATCGCCCCCGAAAACCCCTGTATACTAAATTTCGTGAAAATCGTTGGCGCAGTTTCCTAAATATATATATCAAGATTTTTTCGTTTAAAGGTATACTAGCAGTAAGTGACCGAGCTTCGGTATTTTTTTGATAACGTACTTATGAATGATGAAATCATACATTTCGATCTTACTAACATACTACATAATAATAAAAAATAAGAAATGGTTATCTTAAAAAAATCACGAGTGCAATGAGATAGAAAGTTCCGGAACTTATCTACAGAGTGTTTACGTAGTCCTTTAGTTCCAAAATTCGACGATAGATGGCGTTCTCTGTGAAACATAACCCTGGAGTTCTCAGGTTCTCACAGAGCTTAGTTTTTGCTTCTGAGCAACAGATGGCGCTAGGAGTAATGATATTGAAAAAGTTGTTTGTTCTTAGCTCCGAACGCCGATATTTTCTAAAAATAAATCCTAGCTAGATCGATTTATCGTCCCCGAAAACCCCTGTATAATAAATTTCATGAAAATCGTTGGTGCCATTTCCGAGATCCTAAATATATATATATATATATATATATATACAAGATTTTCTCGTTTAAAGGTATAAGATCCGATAGCTTCTTTAATAATAATAATAATAGTCGTAGCAGGTTGATGTTAATTTGTCCCCAAACGGTAACCCGCACCTTTTCTACCTGCCTAACATTATCGAAAATGTACACTCTTAGAAATTACTACAAGAAACAATAATTTGGAAAGTTCTATAAGTAAGGAAACTTCAAGAGAAAAATCTACAACACCTGTATCCTCCCAGTTCTAACATACGGCTGCCAGACCTGGGCCCTAACAAAAGCTCATGCCAAAAAGTTAGAAGTCTGTCAATCTGCCATGGAAAGAAGTATGCTCGGAAAAAGGAAATTAGACAAAATTAGAAACGAAACACTAAGAAGAAGAACAAAGATAGAAAATGTTACACTCAAAGTAAATTCACTAAAATGGAGATGGACAGGACATACAGTAAGTGGAAAAGAGAAATGGAGCAAAATGTTGATGAATTGGTTCCCAAGATACAACAAAAGAAAGAGGGGGCGACAATTTAAAAGATGGGAGGATGAGTTAAAGCAGACTGCAGGAAAAACATGGACGCGGATAGCGAGAGATAGGAAGGAGAGGAAGAGCTTGGAGGAGGCCTTTGCCAAAAAAGGGCAAACAGATAATGATAGTATCGATGTCGTAGTGAATAATATAAGTAGTTTTAGGAATATATCTGTATTTAAGGCTTAAAATAAAATAATAAATAAAATAAGTAAGGAAAAGAGTTAGCAATGAAAAAATGTAAAGCTTATGTAACATTTCAATTGACTAAATAATTATTTAAAGTTATGATTGTATTGCGTGCGCGACAGTACACATGCGCAGCTATCCCCTCCGCGTATCGCTCAGCGCTAGACTTACGTGCCGCTAGCCGCTAGTCCACCCGCGACCGCGCCGCCCCGGCTGCTTTACAACACGAGAAACGAAAGTCGAAGCATCCCGACTAGTCCCGAGTCACTCACGAGCGACGGAGTACGGCTCGCCCCGCTCCCGCCCGCGCCCGTTGACCGGCCGCCCCGTTAAAATTAACGTTATTTTTATGAGTTTCATCTTTTATTCGTTCGTTCGACGAACGAGGTTAGTTTTGGTTAGTAGGCTTTTTAAAATTGCTTCAGGGATGTAAAGTCAGATATATTCAGGGTCGTGGGGCGGCAATGGCTTAGACTGGCACAGGATCGAGGTAGATGGCACAAACTAAGGGAGGCCTATACCCAGCCGTGGGCGAAGTCGGGCTGTGGATGATAATGATGATGATGTAAAGTAAAAAAAGGCGCACGAATCTGAACTCGGGGCGGCTTGCGCCGCCCCTCGCAGCCTGCCGCCCCGGGCCATGGCCCTCTTGGCCTAAGGGTAAATACGCCCCTGGGTGTACTGTGAAAATAATTTCTGTGTTCGACGTTTATATCATTTAGGGCAGATTTTCTCATCTATAGTGTTACGGCGAAAACTCTTCATTGATTACTACAGCTACAACTCTGTTTTACTTATTACACGGCAAACAGTACAACTACTACGCATATCGACGCCATCTTTCTTCCTCTTCTTCTTTTTTCCACCACCAGAGATGTCATCCCTTGCTTGATCCGATTAGGGATGTCCTATTCCCAAAACCGGTTAACAATAGTAACGCTTAACGCCAGATAAAAATATTTCTTTCTCTTTAGGCTTGTCAAAAACAATGACAGACTCCATAGATTGAAAACACAGGACCATTTGGGCTCAATGCACCTTTTATGATGGATGTATCTTTTTTGGCCTTAGTTTCAGTTGTACCATTGATTTGTACCATCAATGGTACAAGTGACACAACTTTGTATCCTTAGAAAAATAACTGTTTTAAAAAACTTCTTAGAGGAAGTAACATAGACGCATTCTTATGTACTTGCCACATTTACCTTGACATATAAAAAGCATACAGGTACTTGTATACATGAGTCAGCTACACTCGTGTAGGGTCACCAGGTATTACGTTTCTATTATTATTATTATTATTTTTTGCATTTGATTCAATATGGTTAAATGACCTCATGGAAAAAATAACTTTATTTATTACTTTATACAGACTTCCCCAATAAGACAGTTAAAAAGGCAGTAATAATTCTAATTTCACTGAAGCAGTTTCTTTCACAGAACGGCACGTAAGTATACTTCAACACAGAAAAATAATAATTTCTCAGATCAGTTTATACCATGACAGTCAGTGTCAAATTGCTCACTGGCCAACATCTACATTGTGGTTATATTGATTATTAGATCTTATATCTTATTATATAAGAAAGTCGTGTTAGTTACTCCACTTATAACTCAAGAACGGCTGAACTAATTTGGCTGAAAAAGTAGCTTTGAACCAGGAGAAGGACATAGGATACTTTTTATCCCGAAAAAGTAACGGGAACGGGGTGTTACGGGAACGGGCGAGCGAAGCCGCGGGCGGCCACTAGTTTGCTTATAAAAATACATATATCAAAAGATAAACAGTGCTTTAACTAATGCCATCTCTTACCAATGGGTACCAACTTACAAACAGTAGCAGAGCTTACTTTAATACAATACAATATTTAATAAATACCAATTATATAATAAATTAATATATAATAATTTAATTATTAAATTTTATTATTATAATAATTTAATTATTTATTTATGGGCGATAAGGCCGCCCATTGTACTTTATTTTATTACGCTGTTACTTGTGATGTATCCTTGTGTACAATAAAGTGTTATCTATCTATCTATCTATCTATCTATATTTTTATTTCAGAAAAGATCCATTTTGTAACACACAGAAACCACACAGAAATAAAATCTTAAAAAAAAAACTCTTCACGCAATGATTACATTTAAACTGCGGTTATAAGTATGGCTGTATACTTTATAAGGGTACGTACATTTATAGGCAGTTAAAGTAACGTTACATCATTTTGTACGTAAAAGCGATGCGTCAGACTGAATAAAATGTACAGTGTGGTAACCCTATCCCACCTGATTAAAAGGGCTTCGCGACGCCCCACAGGAGCGGTTCTATACAAATACTTGACGTATGAAGAGCTTACGATTAGGGACATGTCTTGAAAATGGATCACCGAATGACTTTGAACCAAGTGTGAAGAGTGTTTATTGAAAAGGGTTTACCACAGAAATATAGGTATAGATACGATAAAAAATCTTTCAGTGAATGAGAATTTTATTGATGTTTCTCTCTTCTCTTGTCATAAAGCACTACCACCCACTCCACATAACACAATGGTTAACTGGAAGAAAATGCTAATTAGCATTAAGTTCGCCTATGTACTATATTTTGTGCAATAAAGTATTTTCTAATCTAATCTAATGAGCTCTTACTAAAGATTTAGAAGGATTTTTTTATACAAATATGAGATGGAACAAGCATATGGCCCATCTGATGTTAAATGGTAACCATCGAGGTAATGCTTTGTTAAAACAAGTAGGTCACGCACGTTAGGAACGTGCCCTACAATGCACTGCCCAGCATCCATCAACTTGATGCATACAGATGTTCAATCTCACCCACACCCTTTAAATTGAAACATAGCAATGCTTGCTTCACAAACGGGCTTTAAACCATTTCAGTTCTTTTCCATTTTCTCGTCATAAAACATTTATTTCGGAAACCATATGTTTCTTCGTCAGCATTAAAACATCAGGTGTAAAAACTAGAACGGCTTCCTAGAAAATTATATTTCTTTACCTCTGATCTCATTAGTAATGTAGATCAACGTATGCGGTCTAGCAGGATTAGAATTTAGGTCTTCTTTAGAGTCAGTGAAAGGCCTCGGTGTGACCTGTTTTTTAGCGTTTCGGCACCGGTAGAAAAATGGAATACTCTCTGTATTCAGTGAAGAGGGATATTTGGTTCCACACTTGTTTGGTAGTCTGTCCGAAAAAAATTATGCCCAGAAAATTAATTGATTTTATACTTGGTATTTTTTCTAAAAATTAATGATAAGTAGCTAATTGGGACAATGTCAATGGTTTTAAAATATGATCTTCATCTTAACGTGGCACGGTACTTTCGAACCAAGTGTGGTGAAAAGATTTTAAGTGCGCCTCAAAGAGGCTCTTTTCGTGCACTCGACACATGTTTTCGAACTTTTTAGATTCTACGACATGCCGGTTTCCTCACGATATCATTGTCAAATATGATGATGATTATTAAGTATAATCCTGCTTTACCCTTTGGGTACGGAACCCTAAGAAAGCCGTATATTCTCATCAAAATCAGCGGCTCTAATTAACTTATACATGTGCTCTTAGCAAAAAGAAATGGAAAAGCGAAGTCAGAATTAGATTATTGTGTGTTTCCCTTCCAATCCCGTCAAAGATAACCTTGTTATAGTCTCACTGGATTGCGTGGGTGACTAGGGGGACAAACTGAAGGGGAACTGACGAAATACATGAATATACATTTTTTTTATTTTGCTTGAAATTGGTTTAACAAAATGTTGTAATTTCTTCAAAAAAAACGTATATTGCTAGGTATATAAAACGACAATAGAATGCAAAAATATAATCAAAATTAACTAAGGATGATGAGCATAAGGAATGACTCGCAAAGCAACAAAACTGGTGACTAGAAATCAATTGTGTAGTAGAATTGACTTGATCTTACAGCTCAGTTAGGTAGTAGCTCTGCCTTGTGTGCTGTTGTAGATGAACTTAGATGATTGCACATCTAATGCATTCTACTGAATACAAACCGTTTTTATTATAGGGTCTTCAATCAATAGACGCCAAGTAAATATTACCAAATCGATGATAGTACTTTTTTAATTATCACAATCATAACATAACACATAGGTACTGAACCTATTCTAAATCAATGATAAATGGTTGAAATAAGGCCCCCAGAGGCTTATATAATACTTTAATTTAAAAACTGTATCTCATTATTAGTGGACTGTTTACTTTTTATGAGAATAAACTTCTTTAACCTTAACTAATGGTTGAGTAGACGAAACTTGCATGTTTTGATTACTAATGACGAGCCGGTATGACCGAACTTCGCTCGGGTTTAAAAAAAAATGTATTATTATTTGCCAATAGATGTCAGGAAGAGTCGTATCTTTACTGGCTTATTTTTAATTAACAACGCCTTCTAGCTTGCAGTTAGTTGCTCACAATCGCCAATAGATGGCAGGAACAGTCGTATATTGAGTTTATGTTTGATTATTGTAAAACACCAACTTCTCGTCATTTTCTAAAAATGAATCCTAGCTAGATCGTTTATCGTCTCCGAAAACCCCTGTATACTTAATTTCATGAAAATCGTTGGCTCAGTTTCCGAGATCCTAAATATATACATATATATACAAGATTTTCTCGTTTAAAGGTATAAGATTAGTAGTAGTAGGTAGAGCTCTTTGTGTGTGACTCGTCCGGGGAAGTACTACCACCATACCTATTCCTGCCGTGAAGCAGCATTGCTGAGTTTCGGTTTGAAGGGTTTGCCGGTGAAATTACTGGCACGTAAGGATGAACATCTGCATGCCTAGTTGATGGACGCAGAGCTGTGTATCGTAGGGCACGTTCCTGACGTGCGTGACCTACGAGGCAATGCTTTGTTATAGACGATGGTTACCACTATACATCAGGTGTGCCATATGCTTGTTTCATTAGTTAGTTGTATAAAAAGATTACTATGTGCCCAACACTCCTCTTCTAAATACCTATTCCGAGATTGCATGAGTTGTTCAAATAACTCAGAAATTAACTTACACTACACACGCTAGTGTCTATTAGAATAACAAAATATAAAATAATTTTCGCATAATTTTCCCGTAAACACCGGAAAATTACGCACTAAGTTAATTCAGTAACATGAACTCTTATAAATAAAAAAAGCCTAGAGAATAATAAATAATCTTTCATTTATTTATATCCATAGATGTAGGTCATACAGGGCAGTTTCTAAATCAGACGGATAGGAATTAGGTATATCTAATGTCTTCGTCTTAACTTTGTTCTTATCGTTAGCGTTAGGGCGCTTGTACACGCTAAGAAAAAACGCCGGGTCTACCCAAGAATTCGTGTCGTAACTAGAAAATAACTGTGTACACTGCTCGCAGCGGTGCACGAAAAAAATATTATCTGCGCAAGACACGCGGCGAACGTTGTTGCGTTTTCGTGTGTGGAAAAGACAAAATTCTTGTCGTCTACACGAAGAATTTGTCTTGTCTGCCGCAGGAACGGCAAATTTTCTTAGCGTGTACAAGCGCCCTTACTGAGAAGGTAAAACCGCCCTTTGACACTTAAAAAACCTTTACATCAGGTGGGTCAGCAGACATTCCACCTATATACGCATAAAAAAAATTTGCTACTGTTTGATATTTTTTCAGTCCTTTTTTCGTAACAATAAGAACCTAATGCGGTTTAATTTTAGACGAGTGACGTAATAGCAACGCGTAATAGCAACGCACAACATTTACAGAAGCCTCAGCAAAGCGACTTACAAATATAATAAGAAACCTTTATGACGCACGTTTAATAAAATATCCGGATGTAGAAGTTGCACAATTATTATTGTTTACATGCACTAATATCAAAACTTACGGCTTTTTCTTTTTGTGTAAAAAATAAACGATAAATAAATAAATAATGCGGACAATCCAGACAACACTACTATTATAGTCCCAAACTAATCAGAGCTTGTACTATGGGAACCAGAGAGCTGATATAATACTTAAATACTTTTTTTTTGTAAATACTTACATATAGGTAATACAATATAACATCTAGACAGAGAACAAACATCTGTGTTCACCACACAAATATTTGTTCTCGGAGGGGATCGAACCCACGACCTACGGCGCAGAAGGCAGAGCTATACTAGCAACTGAGCTGAGAGGCCAGTCAAACAGTAAACAAATCTTATTGTTCAAAAAAGCAGCCAAGTGCGAGTCGGACTCGCCCATGAAGGGTTCCGTAGCATCAAATAACATAATATAAGGTTTTTGTAGTTCGTCGAAAGGTAAAGTGCGGTTTACGATTTATGACGTATAAAAAAAAAACTACTTACTAAATCTCGTTCAAACCAAATATCGTTGGAAGTTTGCATAGTAATGTACAACATATATTTTTTTTAGTTTTATCATTCTCTTATTTTAGAAGTTAGAGGGGGGGGGACCAAATTTTTTTTTCACTTTAGAAGGGTCTCTCGCGCAAACTATTCAGTTTAGAAAAAAACGATGTTAGAAACCTCAACATCATTTTTGAAGACCTATCCATAGATACCCCACACGTATGGGTTCGATGAAAAAAACATTTTTGAGTTTCAGTTTCAAGTATGGGGACCCCCAAAATTTATAGTTTTAGAAAAAAACGATGTTAGAAACCTCAACATAATTTTTGAAGACCTATCCATAGATACCCCACACGTATGGGTTCGATGAAAAAAAATTTTTTGAGTTTCAGTTTCAAGTATGGGGACCCCCAAAATTTATAGTTTTTTTTCCATTTTTGTGTAAAAACCTTAATGCGGTTTACAGAATACATCTACTCACCAAGTTTCATCAGTCTAGCTCTTATGGTTTCGGAGAAAAATGGCTGTGACACGGCCGGACAGACAGACAGACAGACAGACAGACAGACATGACGAATCTATAAGGGTTCCGTTTTTGCCATTTGGCTACGGAACCCTAGAAAACAAAGGATATTCGTGATATACGAACCTATTCTGTAGTTATACACAGAGTTTATCTTCCGGTTAACGCACACGCAATACGTTGCGTGTATTCAAAAAACGCGATTGAAAATAAACTGTTAAAAGCTATTTATATCGCTATTAGCTATTCAAAGAGGTAACGTTGCCAGCCTTTTGGGCACATTGCCTGCGGTCGGTGATCTGAACTCTGTTTTCTACCTGTAATACTTTCAGGTGGAAAACAGAGTTCATTATAAAATTTTCTAGTTTCTTATAAAATTTAATTTTTATATTTTCTTTTTAATTATTTCATGTTGTATAATAATAGTTTTTGTAAATAATGTATATTCTGCTGTAAATAAAAATACCTACACAATTATATTTATATCGCTTATCTATTTTATGTAAACCTTTATTCATATTTCAAAGCCGTTTCCCCGCTTACCTGCGACCCCCAAGTGTACTTACAATCATTTGATAAAGATTGAAAATTTAGACACCTATATTTATGCACTTAAATTATAATAACTAAACCAATGATTGTTAGTAGCAATAAAGTTCTGATTCTAAGCAATGTTGTATCATTAATTATGGGGTGAATTATAAAGGGTCTTAAATCTACATTTTACGCCTTTGTTTGTAGCCGAAACCTGATAAATACTGTTTAAAAACAGCAGAAATTATGTTATAAATGTGAATATAATTTTAATTTAAACCCTTTTTAGGGTTCCTTATCCAAAGGTTAAGGAAAGGGGATATTACTGAGACTCCGCTGTCCATCCGTCCGTCTGTCTGTCTGTCCGTCTGTCACTAGCCTGTGTCATGAACCAGATGACCGGTGACCTGGTTTATACCTTCTTGAATAGATCTAAAGCAGACTATTTTCTACCAGTCTACCACAGTTTCACGATTACCTTTGTTTACATTTACGTACCTTCTGGTTTCCGTAACATTGTTTACAATGCCTGAATTTGCTTACAATTAGCTTTGTTGTTCATTTTACCGTAGGTAAATTACAATTGTTATAAAACTCTGCGTTTACAACTGTGAAAGTCAACAATAATAATGTCGAGAACCTAAAAGTAAGCCTACAGATATTGACAACAGATTACAAAAGCTTTCCTCGCAGTCTTTGTCACTTGCAATAATTCCCTATAACACCTCTGTATCTTCTATTCCAGCGAGCATCGGAACTGCAGCGCCCCAGTCAGAGGAACTTCCCATCACAACCGATCAGCCTGACCTGCCGTCACGTGGCACGCGTCAGCCCAAAGCCTTGTACCACGAGAAAACTAGCACCACCACCACTTTAATACCTCTAAACATAACCGAGAACCACACAGAAAAGGATGCTGAACCACACACAGAAAACATACCTACTATAGCTAATACAACAGATATAGTACACCCTTCGATTGTGACAGCGTCATTGGCTAACTCTTCTGAGACCTACACAAAGGCCAAAGCGAACGAAACAGAAGATTCTGTAACAGATGGACAGAATACAACGCTTGCGCCAAAAAAGCGGAACCTAACTCGACCTGACGTTGTGAAAGACGAAAGAAACGTGGACGCGGCCGAGAGTCGAATATTCACGGAAAAACCACTGTCCTTAGAGACTACGTATCAGCAAACACGGATACCTCCGAACATTGAGTCATCCCGAAGAGTTATTGATCAGAATGACAATGGCATGGATACAGGCGCTATCGCTGGTATTTCCTTCGCTGCGTTGGTCTTAGTAGCCTTAGCGGGAAGCACAGCCTTCGTGATGTATCGACGGAGGTACTTGAACAAGCCACAAACGTTGAACGATAAGTGTTCCAACCCTGACTCCAGTGGGTATCTAGATGACAGCACTATCAGGGTAAGTATTGTACGTATTGTTTTCAGTTTCTTTTATACTTAGTTTTATAGAATTCCTGATGGTCTTGATTTTACGAAATATACATATTATATGTATTATCCAAATCGGTCCAGTCCTTACGAGGTGCTTGAGTAACAAACATAGAAAGGTTCAAGACTTTAATCCCTAGGTATGGTAGATATCCTATCAGATCTCTTAGTTACCTAGTACCAAGACCATTTAGGGATTGAAAGGGGTAGTCAAAAGGGCGTGGAAATAGTATATTCAGCCACACCTGCCCTGTGACTGCTGGTAGAATACCGACTGGTTTTCTCACGATATTTTCCTTCACCGATTGCGTACAGACATTTTTAGTTCTTTTTTCTTATTTTGATTGACAAACATCGATATACACTTTAGTAAAATACATTAGTGGGATAAACGATCATGTCTTCTTAGCTCATAGAACATAATAATTATTGGCCTTCTCCTTTTTCATCTTCTTAATAGGGGGTTAATCTCTGACTCAATTCCTAATAAGATCATCAAACAAATTTAACTCTAACACCTCTTTCTCATTCCAGGACAACTCCGAGGAAATGTACAGTCTCGACAACGACAGTTTCCTCAATTCCCTGGAAGCGATGACCATCCAGAACTACTGGACCGATACTGTCAAACACACCAAGTTATAAAAGCCGTGTGGCTGCAGTGGGACCTTTGAGAATACACCACTGTGCCATTTGACGGAACTTCTAGTTTCAAACTCATTTTAGATGGTGTAAGACTTATTCAATAATGACGAAGTGGTGCAGAAGCAAATTCTTGGAAACATTCGATAAAATTCTTCGAAATTATTGTCGACATTTTGAGTTCTGTCATTCTATAACGTTTCAGGGCTTATGGTTCACAGCTAAAATCACTACATCTAAATCATATCAGACAATGGGGGTATGAATAGATCCCTGACGCTGTATGAATCATCTAGGCTAGATGATTTGGGACTTTATGCTCTGAAACGTTTGATAAACGCTAGGATGACGTTACAACTGCAAAAATGGATAATTTCGACGCATGATTGTGTTTGATTCTATTTATTTGGTAATTTATCTGTAGTTTTTTTCGTGTCATGTTTCGATTGTTTCCAAGAATGACCTCAAGAGTTGACGTACTTAAAAACGGAAATATTTATTGTGGAATAAACTGAACTGGTTGAATACAAAGTGTCAGAACGAGGCTAAGGAAATGTGACTTAATCCTCAATGGATTTCACGACACGACACGAATTCTATGGACTTTAAAATGTATTGATGACCTCAATTTGACTTGTAGCGTATTTCCTATTGTAGTGATTGACGTAAATATTTGATTTCGTTTTAATGTGATAGTTAATTTTAATGACCTGATGATGATATCTTATTGATAAGAAATAAGCTCCTTTGAGCTCGGAAACGCTTAACAAAATGGTGGTCGATGTCATCTTCGGTAAAACTTAAAACTCCAAACGGTTGTAGTTGACAGCTGGCTGATTTTCGTAGTCGAAAAACGAGCAAGTGGGTTTTTATGTTTTCAGCCGAGATGTGACGTCATCTCACCTAAGCTACTCTTGTCGAACGTTTCTGAGCATAGGCCCCTGTCAGAACTGTGGATTTAAAATGTTGGAATAACCAAATAGATCAGTCCTTATTCTCTGTAATAAGCTCGGCTATTTGAAGTGTTCTGTATTTTGATCCTAAAATACAATTATGTTATATAATTTAGTTTAGAATTTATATAATATTAAAATGATATAAGAACTAAGATATTGAAGCCCCAAATTAATTTATTTTTATTTTTAATAATAATAATTCTTCACGCGTTGTACATTAAAAATATTAATTGTAAAATACAATTTTTAAAAGTATATCTTTAAATTTTTCGGCTTTGCTCGATAATATTATATTCTAATATAGTATACGTACATCCGCACCATTAAGGAAACTAATCTGATAAAAACGCTAATTCAACGTCTCACTCTAAAGTATTGTTGAAAATAATGTGCGAGCGAGACAGGTAGTCATTAACGCCGCCATTTTGGATTCGTTTCTTTTTTGGTGCGAATTGTATCTAGAGGAATGACATGTCAGTTTTATCCTTGTAATAATTTAAACTTTAAAGTTAACTAATTACATATGACAGTTATATATTTTAAGCATTTTAAAGTAGGGCACTGTGTTTGTATACTACATAAATTTATAACTACCTAATTAAAATATGTGAAGCATTGAACTTGCTTGGTCAATCCGAACCGATCGGCCTAAGCAACGTTCAGTCGCTATTTGTATGGGTGGCCGCTCAAGCCTAAGAAACTACATCGCTAAAGTTGGTTAGTAGCTCATACGAACTTACCTAATTTGTGTACTAACGTTGTAATCATTAGAACTTGGTATTTTGATATGTGTTTCTTGGTAATTTGTAAATGAAGTTTATTGATAAATTATCTTGAAAATTCTAAAAAGCATGATAATGCTAAACTTTCATCCCTTGTTTTATACATAACCCAGTAACAATTTTGTAAATAAAATTTTATTTCAACAATACGTGATCTCAATACATCGTTGTAAATGTTAGTTTATTAAATAAGCTTGACTTATATTTTATTTTGCATTTTAGTGAATTTATTTTCTGTATTGTGATTCGTCCGTCCAATTCTTTATTTGACTTTTGAAGTTTGTTTGCATAACAATACTTCTTATTGCGAAGTTACTGTCAATAATTTTTAAGCCATTTCTGTTTTTGCTAAGGTAATTGAATACCCCTTGCATTTTAAATTTTGTATGTTTTTGCGTATGTGTTTAGTTTAAAATCATTGCGCGTTACAAATCATTGCAATCATATCAATATGCATTAACAAATAGATTAGTTTTGATGTGGATTAGAGATTCTTACCTTGAACTTAATTATTGAGTAGTAAGACTTTTTCCACGCACTCTTCTAGGACCCCACTACAATAAAGAAACAAATCCAAAATGGCGTCGGAAACAAATCCAAGATGGCGTTGGAAACAAATACAAGATGGCGTCGGAAACAAATCTAAGATGGCGTTGGAAACAAATCCAAGATGTCGTCGCGAATCTCGGTCGAACACTTTTCTTATGGGGCAGACTACCGTCGATGATCTTCTAGCATATTTTAACAAAAATCACTACTTATTTATGAAAGTGATCTTTCAAAATATTGGAATGTACGAGCGAGAATGTCATTGGCGGTAGTACTGCCTTAACCATAGCGTGCGATTGAGAGGCTAAAATTGACCGCTCATTTTATAGATTAGTTTCTTTATTGATGCGGATTATACCTACTTGTGTGTAACACCTTATTAATGTATTTTAGGGGGTAATGTAGATTTATTAACAAGTTTACACCACCACCACTTATAAAGCGGCTCATTAGCTCAATAGAACATTTTTATGGCAAATTTTCTAATGCGCCCTAACACTAAAATACATGCTATGTGAGGCTTATTAAACAAGTCGTTTTTGCTATCAAATAAAATGTAGTAACTATCAATTTCTATTATAAAAGTAATTGTACTCAGACATAAAAGTTAAAATTGATGTTGTGTATTTGATTGTTACAAAATCTTGGAATTGATAGTTTCTGATAACTTTTCTATATCTTACAATAGCTTTTACAAAAGCTATCAAAGTAATTTTCACTAAATTTCGGTACAAAGTGCCAGAAACCTGTAGTTTTGTCATATATTTTTGAAAAGAAAACCCCTTAGATTTTGTAGGATAAATGTACTTGGTTTGTGAGTCTTGTAACGATAATTAATGTAATTAAATCTATTTTTACTTGATTTTTTGTGTTTTTATTAATGATACCTACTATAACTCTCCTTTTCGCTTCGACGTAGTCGGATAAAATGAATCCGGAGTATCTACCGCAAGGTCTGCGTATCTTGCCTGGAGATTGTTTTAAATTTGTTTCAATATTGCCGCTGTGTTATAGGTACCTATTTATCAGGTAGCTACAGGCAGTTTCATAATCATATTCATTTATTCATTGTTTCATGTGTATTATAGGTCTTAGGACCCTCTAAGATGTGTATTATAGATCAACAATGTTTACTTTTTCAAAGCACCCATCGATTCATAGAATAATACTACGAGAATATAGTATTAGTATTCTGTCCAAATTGGTCCAGTAGATAGTTTAATAGTGGACGTAATTGAGCCGCAATTATATTATGAACTATTTAAATAAAGCGCCTCTGTAGCATGAATCGTGCAACTAATATTTTATTCAAGCGCCATCTATTGGTTTGTTTGAGTCGCTTTACAAATTATCAAGAACAAAAGTTTCTAAAAAGCGCAAAAATTTGTAACGTAACGCTGCTTTACCGACCAGTCTGAAGGTATCTGCATTTTAATAACCAGAAATGTCAATGTCAAAAACAATTTAAATGTCATTACAGCAAAAGGTAAATAAAACAAATCACTTGTATTTTGTGCTATGTGTAGGACTTTCTATTTTCTTTTTCATAAACAAAAACACATTTAAAAATGGTCCAAGCGTGGTACATGGATGAGGAAACCAACGACCAGCGTCTTGAGCACCACAGGACTCCTCCCGAATACCTGTCTCTGGAAGACCTGCACAAGAAAACAGGAGTGGAATATTTCAAAGTAAGTAAGTGTACGCTCAAGTGTCTCGAATGCTGCGTTATCGCAACATTAATAATAATTATCGCCTTAGCAAGTACTTACCGATAACCGATAGAGATTGGGTCACTTTTAACTTAAATTATAGGACAATACAAAATTTTAAGCTCTTGTAAAACTACGTCTGTAGTACTTGCACAGAATTCCACTTTTAAAAGAATCTGTCATACTTTTCCATTTCTTACCTACCATATAAAACTTATTCCAGTTGAATGTAGACACATACACTACAGACGGTGCCTTAGAAAAGCTGAAGCAAGAGCGGGGCTACACATATGAAGACGAGATTGTTTGCTCCAAGGAATGTTTGCAAAACTATGAGGAGAAACTCAAGTCTTTCTTCGCTGAACATTTGCATACCGATGAGGAAATCAGGTACTTAATAGACAACCCATATATTTTTTATAAGAAAAGCAACAAAACAGTAGTGAGAAAGCTAGACTGAGGTAAGTCATAGCTGAATGTCAGTGCAAACCTTATTGTACCACGTTGAATTACAATTAACAACAAAACAAGCAAAATTTAATCCACACTCAGTGTGCAGACTGCTTTCTGCACACAGGCCGCTGGCAAGCAAATGTTTTCAAACTTTTTAGGTTCTATGACATGCTGGTTTTCTCACAATGTTTTCTTTCACTGACAAAAAGTCATTGGTGCTTGATTGGATTTGAACCCTCTTTGGATTGGAAGGCAGAGCTGCTACCACCAGTATTCTCAACTAAAAAAACAAGCCTTACACCTGTTCAGATCACTCTAAAAAACTAGTTTTATACTATACATTTTTGTACTTATTTTGTTTGGATCACTTTTTTGGAATCAAATTAATTTTTAACCAAAACAATATACTTACAATCTTTAAATTAAACCTCATTCTTATATATTCCAGGTTCGTGCTAGATGGCTCCGGCTACTTCGACGTCCGTGACGGCTCCGACCAGTGGATTCGCATCGCGGTGTCTGCGGGAGACATGATTGTCATCCCCAGTGGAATCTATCACCGGTTCACACTTGACACAAAGGTACTTAGCAAAAACTCGCTTTTCGTCATTCCTTACCAATTTGTCAATGGGTTACTTTTGAATCTACGGAATAACCCTAATAATTGCGGACTGGTTGCGCAAGTAGGACCCTGCGTTTGAAACATGTTTTCGAACTTTTTAGGTTTTACGCTATGACGGTTTCCACACAATGTTTTCCTTCACCGTTTGAGAGTACTGGCATAGTGCACATACATTTTTGGACAGAATAAACTCATAGGTACACAACCGGATTCGAACCCATACCTACCCTATAGATCGGAAGGCGAGGCAGCTACAATTAAGCCATCTGTGCTCACATAACATAGTAATAGTTTCATACATACATACATAAAATCACGCGTCATTCCCAATTTCATCATCATCATTATCAGCCTGAAGAACGATTCTGAGCCCTTTCCATCAATCGACTTCCCGCGATATTAACAATGTCGTCGGTCCATCTGGAGCCTAATTCTCGGCTCATCTCGGATCGTTTTGCAATTCTATTTTATTGCTTGTTTTCGAAGAGAGAATGGCAGATTTCCTTGAGTAATTCATCGACGACCTCATCGTAGAAGCCTCGACAGCTACGATATACGGAAAACGTAGAAAAAGTGCGGGGTTGTGCAATGCGACTGGCCACTAGGTCGTGGGTTCGATCCCCACCGTGAACAAATATTTGTGTGGTGAACGTAAATGTTTGTTCTCTGTCTGGGTGTTATATTGTATTCTATGTATGTATTTACAAAAAAAAATGTATCCAAGTATTATATCAGCTATCTGGTTCCCATATTACAAGCTCTGCTTAGTTTGGGGCTGGGTAGTGTTGTGTCAATTGTCCACAAAAAAAAAAACATATACGGGACATTGAAAATCTCGGTCGGCCCGAGAATTAGGCTCCTGGTTGGCCCTACGTTTCGTCTTCCAGTTCGTGGTAATATTTTACTTCCCTGTAAATTCCAGAACTACATAAAGGCTAAGCGCCTCTTCATAGGCGAGCCTGTCTGGCTGCCTTACAACCGGCCCGCTGACGACATGGACTGCCGGAAGGAGTACGTCGACAAACTGAAGAAAGGGTTCGTCGCTCCCGTCTGTTAATCTGAAAACAAACAAGCCTAATACGCGACAGCAGTTATCATAGTAGTCCGCGCAAGGTAAGTCTGCGCGTGACAGATGGCGGAAAACATGAATAAAATTAACTGAAAATATATTTTCCGGTCAAAAACATAAATGGGGAATTCGAACTTGCATTGCGTTTAATGCACGTTCATATATTTGATTAGGATTATTTCAAGTCAGTTTTTTTTAATTTCTGTCACACGAAAAATTATGTTGCGCGGACCATCGGATATATCTAGGACTCAAACAGGAAATGCCGTATAATTGTACAGGATCAACAGTTTTTTTAAATGGTCCTCAAGATATTGCGCGCGCTTTACCATTTACTGGTATTACGCCGTACGGCTCACTCCTGCCATCTATGAAGCCTTTTGGAAACTTTTAAGAATGTTCATCATATGAGATTTAAAAAAAAAATTATAATAGGTACATACCTGGATAGAATAATAAGGTAAAGTGAACACACATGAAAAGCATTATGCTTGCTCAAAATAAGTGTTTAACTCCTATAATATTTTAGTAAGACATCATAATTATTCGACTATGATTATAATTACTTTATTTACAGAAACTGTTGATTTTAATAGTTTATCAATACCTTTTAATTAATGTTAATAAATAGTTATTTAGTATTTACCTATGTTAAAGAATATAATGAACTTATTTTTTTAATAAAATACTCTTCTTTTACAAACATTGATTGTTTCAAATGATAGAAAACTAACAGAATGTAATTGCATTGTTCCTTATTTTGAAAGCAATAAAAAAACCAGTTGTAAAATGAGACAATGCGATCTGGGAATCTACTAAGTAGGTACAACCGTACCTACCGTACGTACAAAGCTACGTATAAAGCCGATGTGCAACATTTATTGCCTACAACCGTAGGCAATAAATGTTGCACATCGGCTTTTTAGAGCGCTATCTCTTTCGCACACTATGCCCTATGAAGCCGAAATTAGACGATGTGCAATATTTTGTGTCTAATGTACACTACCAATGTGACAGTGCGTTCGGCTTATTGCGGAGCGAAAGAGGGCGGAAACACTCCAGGGCGTCGATTCTAGCAACAAAAATCACTGAAACGATCGCGTAAATCGATGAGAGAGAGCGACTTGTAAATTTTTGTTTGAAAAATTTGAAAATGGAACGTGGATTCAGCGATCACTCAATCGAGCCGTGTTGCTGGAATCGACAGGCAGTACCCCTACCGGGAACCAATCGTACACTAGCTAACGCATGACGTGGACACGTCACCGTCTCGCAATCGCTATTCATGCTTCTTGAAGAATCCGCTAGGGGCGCTTTTGGTTTCTCCATACAAAATGGTGGCAGAGGTGGGCGATACGATCGGCGATAGGTATCAGCCTGGGTATCAGGCACCCCACACGGCGTCAGGCACCGCACACCGATTTCATACGATTGGTTCCCGGTAGGGGTACTGACAAAACTTTTATGGCGCGTGCGCTGGTGGCGCACACGTGTATTGTATTGACGGAACTAATAACCTGACAGTAATTAGCAAATGCAATAAGTTTTGTGAGAAGTGGTTCAGCTGTTGAAACACAGATGGCGTTTAACACCAGAAATCAAAATAGTACCACAAATCATCAGCATCATCTTCAACAGTGGTATAAAAAAAATCAAAGCCAACTAGATTGTCTATAAAATGACTGATACAATTTTTAAGGGCACTCTTTTGTAGCTTCAATTCAATTTTTTAGACAACAACATCATTTTGACTTCGTTTTTTCTGCAGAAATTACCAGCTACAAGAGTTGGTACAGACTATCTACGATTTAATGTGAGTACCGTTGTATAGCTCTACTAGTACATCGAGGTTTTGGTTTGATTCCTTTGGGGCAGAGGTGGATGGTGCCGGTGAAATTACTGGCATGGCACGTGTGGCTGAACATCTGTATGCCTCAAGCTGGCGCAAGGACGCAAGGCAGTGCATCGTAGGGCTCGTTACTGACGTGCGTGACCTACCAAGCAATGCTTTGTTATAGGCGATGGTTACCACTTAACATCAGGTGGGCCATGTGCATGTACCGCCTAGTTATTTAAAAAATGTTGATGTCGCTTGTAGTAGATATGCCTGCACTATTTTAAAAGCAATATTGAGATGAGATGACTTAAGTATAAGACCTCTTCTGTTCAGGCGTATGAAAACTTTTAAGATAGGACTTCTTCCATGCTTTGATGTTTGGGCAACAAAACTTCTGTCACAAAAAATAAATAGAGTCTAATCAAAAAAATCCTTGGACCATTTTTTATGATGGTCCAAAAATCCTAATAAAATATGTACTGAAAAAATCAAAATGCACCCCTTTTGGATACATACCGAAGAACAAAATAACAAGTCGTAGGTAAGTTTTACTAATTTGGTAAAATAAGATCCGATTTGAAGTGCCGACGATACATTTCATGTCTCACAGTGAACTCAAAACTTCAATACACTTCTCTCAACATTAGACATGGTAGAACAGCCGTGGCGCCAAGGTTGGTGAAGTTTAAATATTTGAGGCAAGACAACAGCAATAAAATTAAACATTGTGGACAATCCAAACAACACTATCTAGCCACAAATTAAGCAGAGCTTGTACTATGGGAACCAGCTAGCTGATATAATACTTACATATAGCTTTTTTCTGTAAATACATACTTGGAATACAAATAACACCCAGACAGAGAAAAAACTTCTGCGTTCATCACACAAATATTTGTTCTCGGTGGGAATTGAACCCACGACCTAAGGCGCAGAAGGCAGAACTACTACCAACTGAGCTGACAGGCCAGTCCTAATGGTTGAACTTGTCTACACTCGGTGAACTTCACCAAACTTAGAGCTCTGGTGGTGGTTTAGTGCTAGCCTTGCGATCCTAAGGACGTAGGTTAAAATTCAGTCGTGAACCAATTAGTTTTTCCGGAGAAAAGTGTAATAAATGCAAGTACTCTCAAATAGTGAAGGAAAACATCGTGAGGAAACCGGCGTGTCGTAAAACCTTATAAATCCAAAAACATGTGCACGAAAGGAGACTCTCTGAGGCGCACTTAAAATCCTTCCACCACATTGGTTTAGAAGAACCAGTGACACGATTAGAAGACTTGGCTTGGTAGAAGCAGGTGGTAAATATAAGCACCTTTTGACCACCCCAGAAAACGTCAGTAAAATGGCGGCCGAAGAAGGCGGTGGCGGTGGCGGTGGAAGCTCTGGCATCATCGTGTTTGCACTCTGGTACATCGCAATCGCTTGGAACTACTTTATGTGAGTCTGTCTGTCCTATTTTATTTCAGCAGAAGAGTGCGGGAAATGAATGATTAATGGTCAAAATCGTTCCTAAACTATACCTAGAAAAAGATAGAAAATTCTTTATTGCACAAATTACAAGGTACTGTACACAGGCGAACTTAATGCTAGATAGCATTATCTACCAGCTAACCTTTGGGTACTAAAGAGATAGGTTGGGTAGTGCACATAATTATAAGATGAGGGCTTAGGTTAATACTTAACAAAAATAAACACACAGTTAAGGACAACTATTACTTACGTTTACTATACCTACGTTTCAAGAAGAATGATTTCCTACCAAATTCAAATTAAAAACTATCTATCAGTCAGCACAGTCCCACGCGACCAAGGGAAGGAATAGAAGAACAGGCAACAAACTCGGCTACTTAGAGAGGTAAGTCGTCCAGCAGTGGGCTTTTTGGAGATTTATGGTGATCTAGCTAGCTATGCTAATGGGGGATATCTCCAATTTTCAACTTTCAATCTAAATACGATATACATACTTACATAAGGTTTTTTTTTTTAATTTGAAACCTGTACCTAACCCAGGTACTTTTACTGAAAATTATACACCTACATGCCCATTATTTTTACGTTGATACTACGGTGAAATAAATAAATATTATTTGCCATTCTACACAGCACTATCTAGCCCCAAACTAAGACACTCAATGATACTTATTTTTAAGCTTCAGGCAATCTTTATTATGAGCAGATACTACAAGGTTGTTATTAAAGCCATCACGTAGGTAGGTTACTCTCAAAACATCTATTTTTACCGAGAGCCCAGTATTTGTGGGTAATAAATTATCTGTTTGGCGTTCTTACGTCTTCCACTTGGCAAAGAATAGAGCTGAAGAAATTGTTTACGCAAGGGAAACGGAAGACTGGCATGTCAAAGCGTATATACTATACTAGCGGCCGCCCGCAGCTTCGCTCGCCCCGTTGCCGTTACTCTCCGTTGATTCTTCTTTTATTCTTAATACTTAATTCTTTATTGCACACAATACAAAACAAAGGAAAAAAACAGAAATATAGGACATGTACAAAGGCGAGCTTAACCCTGAGTAGAGTTTTCACCCTGAGTAGAGCTTTTATAAGTTTTTTTCTATTTTTCTCTGCTAAGGGAAATAATTTTCCAATTTACTTTTTTAGAGCACCCCTACGCTATAAAAGAAACATACCCTCCAAGTTTCATGCTTCTAGGACTTATACGGTTTAGGCTGTGCGTTGATTGTTAGTCAGTCAGTCAGTAACGAAAGAGTTTTATATATTTAGAAGATACCATGGACGAGTTATTCAACGATTTTTTTTGTTATTTTTATGTAAAAGATAGACAAACAAGCTTACGGCCCACCTGATGGTAAGCGGTCACCGTCGCTCATAGACACCAACAGCACCAAGGGTGCTGTCGTTGCATTGCCTACCACACTCACAATCTAATGTATGTGTATGTATGTTATCTCATCCACACACAATAAAATTTATATATTGAGGAAGGATCGCTTTTATTGGTGACCCTGGCATTGTTAGGGTTGACACATGCACCTCTTTTCGTCTATATAATTGACTATTTCGAATCGATGCGATCGTCTATAATTCGTATATTTTTTGTATTTAGTTGACTATTTCGAATCGAAATAAGCTCATCCTGTTCAAAATATGGGCATCACTCATGTTTGGGCAAGCTTCAGACTACTCTTATAGTAATCTTAAGAGCGGGTCGTGCGAAAATTTGAGATACGTTTTTAAAAAATTCATAACTATATAACTAAGCGACATTTTAAAAATCGCAAAAGGACTAATTGTAGACTATACATTTGAGATTAATTCGAATTTAAGTGTGTTAAAAAATATACTATTTAACATGACATTCTATTTAACGCTAATGAAAATTGTATGTCAGCGTTAAATAGAATGTCATGTTAAACGCATCTCAAATTTTCGCACGACCCGCTCTTAATAATCCTGGCGTAGCGTTGGACTAGTTGATCCGTGTTTTGTCTCTTGCATTGACATGCAATTGTCAACTCGGTTTTTCGTCTCATACAGCACTGCCATCTACTCTACGAGTTATAACGCAAAGATTAAATAAGTAGTAGAAAATACTAATTAGCATTAAGTTCGTCTTTTTTTTAATTACTCGTAACTAGAGATGGGCAGAGGGTTTAAACCCAGTTGGGCGAAAAGGCCATAAACTGGACAAATAGGGCAAAAACGAATAAACGTCCTTTTAAATGTCCAAAATCAGGGCGGAAACTATAATTAGTCAAAATCAGACTTTTTCATTGAGTATTCGTAAGAAATAGTGTTCTGGTTTATACAGGTACCTGTATAAACCATTTAAATATTAAAACAAATGGCAATTGACCAAAAAAGAGGATCTCACTGAAAATAAAAATGTGTTTGTTGCCAAATTACAGAATTATCAACAAAATCACAGTCGGATGGTATTATTTAAACCAATATTATACCGCACATGGTATTTGAGATTGTGCTGTCACTATCGTAATCATCATCAACCTTTTGGAGTCCATTGCTGGACATAGGTCACTCCCATGGCGCTCCACTGAGCCCAGGGTTCGGTTTGGCTCTTCCTATCAAGTTGCTGCCCGCCACTCTGCGCTAATCGTCGCCCCATGTAATCTGAGGCATCCTACACTACGTTTGCCTAAACGTGGTCTTTACATTATCGGTTCTTCGAATCATGACCGGCCCACTGCCACTTGAGCTTGCTAGTTCTTTGGGCTACGTTGAGAACTTGGGTCCTCTATCGAATGACCTCGTTCCGAATCCTGTCTTTGAGAGAGACTCCGCTTTTACTACAGCTTGATGAGCGACTTTTAATTTATGGACCCGTCCTACCGTCACTGACTACTAGGACGGACGTAGGTAGGACGCACAGGCTTTCGTTTTTGAGCACTGTGGGATGGGTTACTAGAAGACCTGACGAAGTTTCCCAAATACCGCCCAACCTAGCTGAAATCTCTTAACCCCATACTGTACTATAATAATAGAGTCGGGACCAATTCAAATATTCTAGATGTAGAAGTTGATGCTTGACCATTGCTTCTCCATTAGGTTCATATTTGGTTTACGCAAATATGACAATGTTTCCGATTTTTGAAATAAGCTTAAGTGGTTGCCTATTGGGTTTTGCCGGAATACTCATCTCCTTTCCCTCTTGTACAGTGTCATGTGTAACCCTCCTTATCTAAAAGCCAAACTAATCTAAACGCTTTGAATACCTAAATCTTTCTAACTCCACCCTCCACCTTACGGTCTTCTGAAACTCTACAACTTCCTGTCCACTCTTATTCTCTCTCTTCTTTTGTCTCTTAAAGAACTACAAGCCCATCTCTCTGCTTAACCACGTCTTTAAGCTGTTTTCGAGTAGTTACCAATCGTCTCGCTCGTAGGTTCGACGACTTTCAGCCTCCCGAACAAGCCAGGTTCCGGAAAGGCTTTAGCACCATAGACTACATCCACACGCTACGGCAGATTACATAGAAGACTGTGGAGTATAATCGACCGCTATGCTTTCTCATAGTCCACAAACGCTAACGTTTGTGGACTATGAGAAAGCCTTCGATTCAGTCGAAACCTGGGCAGTGCTACAGTCGCTCCAGCGATGTCAAATTGACTATCGGTTTATCGAAGTGTTGAAATGTATCTACAGGAATGCCACAATGTCTATCCGACTTCAGGACCAGAGTACAAATCCAATCCACATGCAAAAAGGGGTGAGACAGGGAGACGTCATATCTCCAAAACTGTTCACTTCGGCACTGGAGGATATTTTCAGCTCATGTCCTGGACAAGGTATGGCATTCAAAGGTTGATGTTCAACGGCGAATTCATCACTCACCTTTGATTTGCCGGAAGACTTAGGCACAATGCTCAGAGACCTCAATATTGTCTCCCAACAGGTGGGTCTAAAAATGAGCAAGACAAAAATCATGTCTCATGTCATGTCACACCCGTGCTGGTACATGTTGGGAGCGATATCATCGAAGTTGTGGACCACTATGTTTATTTGGGTCAGACGATCCAATTAGGTAGAGCCAACTTCGACAAAGAGGTCAGCTGACGAATCCAACTCGGATGGGAAGCGTTCGGGAAATTGCGCTACATCTTCTCGTCGCAGATACCGCAAAGTTCCAAGACATGCCTCCCACCACTTCCAAGAGCATTGGGATCCTGGGTATCGACATCTCTAGTGACGTCCAGTTCCGTCGTCATCTGGAAGATAAGGCCAAGCTGGCATCCTAAAAGCTCGGTGTGCTGAACAGAGCGAAGTCATACTTCACAAGCTGGCATCCTAAAAGCTCGGTGTGCTGAACAGAGCGAAGTCATACTTCAGTGCAGGCCAGCGACTACTTCTTTATAAGTCACAAGTCCGGCCTCACATGAAGTATTGCTGTCACCTCTGGGCAAGAGCACCTGGATACCAGCTTGGACCCCTTGATTCGATCCAAGTGTGTGAGAATTGTTGATGATCCCAAGCTTACAAGCGGTATTGAGCCCCTAAGTCTGAGGAGAGACTTCTCCTCATTGTGCGTGTTCTACCTTGTTTAATGGGGTATGCTCTGAAGAACTGTTTGACATCATGCCAACAGCTACATTCTACCATCGCACTGCTCGCCATAGGCTGAAAGTTCATCCTCACACCTTAGAGCCTGGGTGGTCACGCACCGTTCGGTTTCAGAGGAACTTCCTGCTGTGGAATGATCTCCCTGCTGAGGTTTTCCCTAAGGACTATAGCATGGGGTTCTTCAAAAAGGGCGTTTTATAAGTTTTAAAGTGTCGACAACGCGCTTGTGATGCCTCTGGTATTGCAGGTGTCCATAGGCTACGGTAACCGTTTCCCATCATGTGGGCCGTATGCTTGTTTGTCAACTTAGTTGTATCAAAAAAAAACAAAAAAAAAAGCTGTGGACTTCTTCAGTCTGATGATGATTATGTGTAGATTTACTTAAAAAAAAAAATACGGGTTGCACTCCGGGAGTGCCGGCAGAAGTGAAAACTTGATTATTAACGTAGGAACCCTAAAAGTTGTTTATTTTATCAAGTTCCTCAATGTAGTAAAACCCCAATCAAAGTCCTAAGGAACCCTAAAAATTTTAGCATTATCAAGCTCCTAAGTGTAGTTGAAATTCCAATCAAAGTGCTAAGGAACCCTAAAATTGTTTACATAATCAAGGTCCTAAGTGTAGTTGAAAGTCCAATTAAAGGCCTAAGGAACCCTAAAAGTTGTTTATTTTATCAAGTTCCTCAATGTAGTAAAACCCCAATCAAAGTCCTAAGGAACCCTAAAAATTTTCTAAGTGTAGTTGAAATTCCAATCAAAGTCCTAAGGAACCCTAAAAATGTTAACATTATCAAGCTCCTAAGTGTAGTTGAAACTCCAATCAAAGTCCTAAGGAACCCTAAAAGTTGACCACTTAATCAAATTCCTCAATGTAGTAAAACCCCAATCAAAGTCCTAAGGAACCCTAAAAATTTTAACATTATCAAGCTTCTAAGTGTAGTTGAAACTCCAATCAAAGTCCTAAGGAACCCTAAAAGTCGACCATTTAATCAAATTCCTCAATATAGTATAACCCCAATCAAAACCCTATACGGAACCCTAAATTTTACGTAAAGCCAAATCCTCAACGGGTCGGAACCGCTAGAAGGGACCTTGTCGCGCGACCTACAAGTAGGTCCTAAATGAAGTAAAACGGCAGACATAGGAGGAGGGGGTTCTGGGGGGCTAAGGGGGGTCACAGCACGGCTCGCTTCGCTCGCCGCGCTGTTCCCCGTGGTCGCGTGGCGGCTCGCTTCGCTCGCCGCGACGCTCCCCCCGGGTTCAGGAAGAGGGGGTTCTGGGGGGCTTAGGGGGGTAACAGCACGGCTCGCTTCACTCGCCACGCTGTTCCCCGTGATCGCGTGGCGGCTCGCTTCGCTCGCCGCGACGCTTCCCCCGGGTTTCGGAGGAGGGGGTTCTGGGGGGCTTAGGGGGGGTCACAGCACGGCTCGCTTCGCTCGCCGCGCTGTTCCCCGTGGTCACGTGGCGGCTCGCTTCGCTCGCCGCGACGCTCCCCCCGGGTTCAGGAGGAGGGGGTTCTGGGGGGCTTGGGGGGAGTCGTCACAGCACGGCTCGCTTCGCTCGCCGCGCTGTTCCCATGGTCGCATGGCGGCTCGCTTCGCTCGCCGCAATGCTCCACTCGAAAAATAAATACAGTAGATCTATAAAATCATGTACCAATGACCACTACTACCTGCCGCGGGCGGCCGCTAGTTCATAAAATCTATAATAGGTATGTACCTATACCTACTACAGTCACGAAAAACGCCTTGGTATGCTTGCTACTAACTATTATCTATTCTGTGACGTTACCGTGTCATAGTAACTACTAGCGTATCTGTAGCGTCTTACGCTTTTTTTCGATTTTTATTATGAACTCTACGTTGTAGTCTTAGGGTACATTTCTGCAAAAAATCCGTCCTACGCTTTTTCGATCAGGGTCACGTGATCCTGACGCGAGTTTAAGATTTTATCCCCATTCAGAAAGTGCTCAACGCCGCTAAAGAAGTTTTCACTTCAAAAAACTTTTTTAGTAATTTGAACATAGCATTGTGTAATAATTTGTGAATTTTGCGATATTTTACAATAAAAATATATCCGCCCTGTTTTGGGACGTTTACTGGGCGTAAATGGACGTTTATTCGGCATTTACTCAATACGTCCATAAATGTCCAGGCAAAAACCCATCTCTACTCGTAACTAATCTAATCTTCTGAATCTATGAGATCTGAGAGGACATTTACCGTTTTCGGGATAAAGTCGCAAAGCATTTTATTTCTGCTCGCCTCGGGCTTACTTTATTGTCTAACCTATTTGCCTGAAGAACAATGTTCCTCGGCCACTAACAAGGTACCTAATATTTCCCAGTGCTCATATTTTTGATGGCGGTCTACACTCGCAATTAACCTATATTCCAGCTACAAAGCTGAAAGTTCAAACCGTTTCCCGCAGGTAGCGTTTCTCGTTGAAAGACCAAGGTTAACCCCCCTGCGAACTAGCTCCCAGGGGGTAGTGCATCTACATATACGGAATTTACCCCACGTTATATGACTGGTACTATTACGTAACCGGTAAGGGGATGGGGTGGCTCTCTTCGACATAAACATAATGTACATATATGTACAGTGTACACATCAGACAAAGACATGGGCTTTTCAATAAAATCTCGAGGATAATTTTGAAACGTCTCACAAATTAGACAAATCTAGGAGCCAGTATCACGCCTGTGACCAAGTTCAAAAGAGCAGAGAAGAAACTTGCTGCTTATTTACGTTTCTAACGTTTTTGCAATAACCTTAAAACTTAGAGAAGCTCCAGCCAGTGTGGTGCTATAGGACTAAGATTAACTTTGTTTAGCTCGTTTTCGGCACCCGCACAGGGACTCTTTCAGATGGTTATGAAAGTGTCCCAAAAGATTATACTTGAGATACAACGCTCATATTAATAGTGATCCTATAGCAGGTCATTTATAAATAACAATTAACAGACTATAAAACTATATAAGAGATAAGTCTGTTGTCATAAAAGTGATGTTGGCAAGACACTTTTAGTGAGCCGCTATAAAGTGCCAGGTATTATGAACGAGAGGGTTAGGAGGTACTTATGAGGTTGATAAAGCTTATTTATTATTCCAAGAGATTAGTGATGCAAGGCTACTGGTAGCCATCTAATCTTTACTTCGTTAGTGACAAAACATAGCGACCTTTGAACTTTCCAGTTGCAAGCAGCATTCAAAATCTAGGGCACCCTCCACGCTCCCTCCAGTTACGTAACAGGGGGTAGCTGGAAAGGGGTGACCTTTTCCACTGCGGGTGTTATGAAACGACCGCTCGATTCTGAATCTGCGAACTCACAGCTGTTTGTGCCATCGATTTTAAGACTTTTCATTTTGACAGCTCATAAACTTTTTGTGAGCTACCGAGTTCTACGAGTTTTTGAGTTGCGTCAAAGGTGTCCATCTTCACCGATAAAACTCTGCATAAGGTATGTCAGCCAATAAAACTCAGCTTAGACTCGTCTGAAAATATAATCATTTTTAATTAGCATCACTGCAGTGTTCAAGAATTTCAAAGCCAGAGTTTCTTCTGCAACTGTTGCATTTTTGTCATCCTCTAGTCGAGGATTCTCTTGAATTTACTTGGTATGTTTTGCTAAAATGTTTTGCCCAAAAATGTCATCGCATTTTCCGTGGCGTCAGCTAAGCTTTTAGTGTGCAGGTGTTGGGGCACTCAGGGCAAGACAACAGATGAGGCATAGTCTGTGAAGCACCGCAGTTACAGTCCGCATGGTGAAAGTGGGGGTCCCAAATCTCTGAACATCATCATAATTATTTATCAATCTTTTCACCACACTAATTTGAAATAATTATGTGCACGATTATATAGAAGAAAATCAGCCTGAAAAAATACACTGCTGGGCGTAGACCTCTTCTATATTTCCAGAAAGAACGATTTTGAGCGTGCATGCATTGGCTGGGTTCCATTGTTACCTGCGTGTCGAAAATCCAAGATAAAAATCCTTGTTCCGTGTCGAGCGTAAGCCAACAAACTTTACGCCTGACCTTGCTACGCTAATCTTAATTGGTTAAGAAGCCTGGCACGGAAGGTGCAACGCTCGCTTGAACTTGGACTTGGCTACGTAGCACATATTTATATTCTGTGACTTGGCTATAGCCATGTTGCGATGCCATACAAATACACGTGCCTTGAACTAGCGCATAGAAGCGTAAGTCATTATTTCTTCTTTGCGACGAAGTTTTCTGGCTATTCTTCTGAATATTGCCTGATTCAGCTTTCTCATAATTAAAGTTCTAATATCTCCTTTCTAACCGACTTCAAATAAACAGGGGGAAGTTCTCAATTTGTTTCCTTTTTTTATACCTATTTGTTATCACATACTTCGTCATTTCTGAGGCGATCTGAAAAAATCTTATCTTTTATCTAAAAGGAAACTTTCAGATTGGTCCCATAGAAATTTCATCAAAATTGGCTCAGCATTGACCATGCAGTCGCTTTCTCAAGCTTTTTAAACTTCACGTATTCACGAGTTTTAAACTAACGTTGGTATTAGATAAGTAGAATCTGTAAAGTTATATCTAGGTGATAATTGTCGAACCACATTATCGAACCAGGATTTTTTTGTTACGGTAGATATACATATATCACAAGAACTGTCAGTTTCTTTAGTGAATTTGACAGTTCTTGTGATATTTATCTACCATGTCATTTTTTGTCACGGTAGATAAATATCACAACAACTGTCAGTTTCTTTAGTGAATTTGATAGTTCTTGTGATATAAAATCTTGTGACAAAAAAGTCACTGGTCTAGAATTGAGCCCCTGATGTGCGTTCAGTATGCAGTAGGTAAGCAAAAGCATACTCTTTGTCCGTTAGCTGTTTGTGGGTCTTACGTAACTTTTCTTCTGGAAAGCGCTTAGGCTTAGGACCTTCTAGTAAGTAGTATTAGAATGTTAGAGTGCCCTAGGCGCTTGCCAAAAGCAGTCGTAGTTTCATTTCTACAATGGTATTACTATTCCCTGGAATGCGCTTATAATATTCAATACGTAAACGATTATAATTATAAACTAAGCGTGTTATTTCTGACCTACATCAACATTATATCAACGTTTTGTATTACGTGTGGCTTTGTGGGCGAATATGATATTTGTAGATAAGCAAGTACCTACTGTGGAGCTTAGTCTATTTTTATACAAGTTTGTACCTACTCATATACTAAAAATGTCTGTTAATTAGTAAGATAATATTAAGTTTAACAAACTTGAGAACCGATTTCATGGCCAAACTGCTGAATCAATTTTGATGAAATTCTTATGGGACCAATTTTTCAGATAAAAATAGTTTTTTTTTCTAATCTGCCTATTATACCTAAATGAATTTATGCGATAAAATAAAACCTCCTATTTATTAAGAGTCTGTTAAAAAAAACAATTGTAAATTCCACGTTCGTTCAAAAGCTTAATATGGAGTTTTTGAAAAAATAAACCTTCCATAAAATTTTTGGAGGTGGATGACCTTCTTGAACAGGTTAAATCTTCATAACAAAAAGCTATTTTAAATACCATGCAACAAATAACCTCGTTCCCTAGGTAATAAGGTAGCACCACAGAAACTAAGTAGCAGAGTTAGCTTCATTATAGCCTGTGAACAGCTTACGTAATGCCTAGCTTGCGCTGGTCGATACCATTTGACCCAGTTCTGCCTGCCTGAAGCCTGAAGTACGAACCTACCTACTGTTTATGAATGAACCTAGGTATACTGTGCAAATTGATGCCAGCGTTGCCGTTTTGAACTAGACTTTTATCTTTGGGTTTTTACTACATTGTGTATGTATACCTATACGAGTACCATAAAATGAATGACATTATAGGCCCGATGAGCTCCGGAATAAAATATGCTTAAAAAGATAAAGATCATACACTCAGCTGTAGATTTATTGTATGAATATAATGCTGACAAAGACCGGTGAAAGATACTTTACGGCTTTTTTAGGCTTAGTAAGTACTGGCTTAGGGCGCTTGTACACGCTAAGAAAAAACGCCGGGTCTACCTAAGAATTCGTGTCGTAACTAGAAAATAACTGTGTAGTGTGTACACTGCTCGCAGCGGTGCACGAAAAAAATCTTATCTGCGCAAGACACGACGCGGCGAACGTTGTTGCGTTTTCGTGTGTGGAAAAGACAAAATTCTTGTCGTTTACACGAAGAATTTGTCTTGTCTGCCGCAGGAACGGCAAATTTTCTTAGCGTGTACAAACGCCCTTAGACTATTGGTATGGTACTGTTCACCGTTTATTTTATTTTATTATTTTCTATTCTGCTAGCTTAGGTACATGGATGTGTGACAACTGAATAAAACAAATGTTAATTTAATATAATTTATTCGGGCCGCGCACGTGTCGCTGGCACCTTGATTCACCTCATCGTCATTAGCCTGAAGAAGTCCACTGCTGGACATAAGCAACGTCTATACATTTCCAGGAAGAACGATTTTGAGCCCTCGTTATCCACCGACTTTTTTAGCTTTTTCAGCTAGCCATACCATACCCATCAAACAATTTATTTGACTATGACCTTCAACATGAAAAGATGGAAGAATGTTTACCATAAGTTAGTATGTCTATACCGTACCAGGCAACTCCAAAGCACTGTTTCGGAAGCATCCTATTATTTTCGACGTTGCGTGTCCGATCGACATGCGAAGCGACCTTGACTTTAAAAACGTTTCGGGGGTTGTATGGTTTGTAGGTAATGTAGGGGTTATTGTATTATAGCTATTACATTACATATAATTATGTAGTTATATGGCACATTCCTACACGCTTCTCTCTGATATTACTGGCTTTGTAACCTACTTCTTCCACCCCAAAATAAAGAATCCGTTGTTATGAGCTTTTTTTCTATTTTATTCTGTGATACTTCACCAAACCTTTTCAACGATATTTTACTGAACTGTGTTTGTTTCTTCAGTTTTAACCGATTTTGTACTATGGTAACTCTTAGAGCTTCACATAAAATCCTTTCACCACAATTGGTTCAAAAGAAACAGTGATACGATAAGAAGAAGAAGACCATAATATACTACTCAAGGGTTTTGTAGAAATATTAAAATATAATACTATCATCTTTGTGCGTCTAAATCCAAGAGATCGGAGAAGATATTGCCTATGATAATAATATATCACATAATATGTACTATTATCACATATTAGTACCTACATATTATGTGATATTATTCAAGTGTTTGCTTGATCTAATGCAAACAAGTATCTACAATTTGAATAGCTCAGTCTATTATTTGATAGTAAAAAGACGATAATTGTACATCAGTCGTCGAGATGCCGTTTGGCTTCAAGCCAGCGTTCGGCGGCGGCGCGCGGCCGCCGGCGTGCCTGCGCCAATGTTTACGATAACTGTTAGCTATAGAATGCGCCTGGGATCGAATTATTAGACGTGTGCCCTATTTTATGAGATACTGCAGAGATAAACCGAAGAAAGAAAAATATTACACACAGCATTTGTGTGAATAAAAATATAGTCGATCTCCAAAACAGCAAAACTAGTGCACGAAAGGAGCCTCTTAAAATCTTTACACCACACTTAATTCGAAAGAATCAGTGACACGATAAGACAACAAAACCTGCGTAAGCGCATATGGTTTAAAGAACCTAAAAACTGCAGGGAAATAGAGGTTTTCGAATGGCAGCGTCCACAAACTAAAAGATGCAGGCAGGCACCATTGGGATATTGCACCACTAGTCCTTTTAAACCAATGGGGTAACTATAACTAGATACTACAACGACAAAGACGACGGAGAGTCAGCCAAAAGTCACATCAGTCCCTCATAAAACGCTGCAGTTTCCTTCTTGCACCTCAATTGTATTTCGGAATGAGACTCACTATCGGCTAACGATAGATCGACGTCCATTGCTATTAGTTAAACATAAAACACTGCTTCCATGACACTGCTTCGCACATCTGAATCTGACGAATAAAACGATATCATTTGAACATCTGTAAATTCGCCAATCTTCTGATGTGTGAAATCCTAATCAATTTGCTAATACGGTTTAGATGTGATGTTCTTACCTTCTGGTAGTCTAAGATCCCTAGAAGAAGGACCTCACCGAGCTGGTTATTTAATGAAACGTATTTTATATATAATTAAACATGCCAATAAATATATTCTGTAAGGGTTGCCTATCAAATTTCAGTCCAGGATAATTATGATTAATTAATAATAAAAAAAAAAATTAAACTTTCCACTGGTTTGTTTATCAAACAAATTCTATACCAATCGAAAATATAGACTCCAGTATTTTTATTCAATAAACATACCGGTGCAAAATGCTAGTATCGATTTTCCTGTTTATACCTGGCTACCCGAGAGTTGTGACCGGAAAAAAATAGGCAACCTAACGTTTGCATATTCTATGGGGTCTATACTTTCGATTGGTATAGAATTTGTCTAATAAACAAACCGGTGGAAAGTTAAAAAAACATTACATTTTTTTTAATTATTAATTAATCATATCCTGGACTGAAATTTGATAGGCAACCCATATAGAATATATTTATTGGCATGTTTAATTAAATATAAAATACGTTTCATTAAATAACCAGCTCGGTGAAGGTCCTTCTTCTAGGGATCCTATACTATGGCTCTTCGCATTACATTACACCGATGTAGGAATAAATAAAATAGAATATCACGTGAGTACGCTGTTTGAAATACCTCATTTGCTAAAGGTAGGTTAGCTACTACGAGTATACCATAACATTTTACAGCCTGTAAAACCTACAGATAAATTAAAATTTAACCTCGTGTCTAATCTATATGATTGGACACACTGCAGTGAGTGCCCTGATTGACCATTGGATAATGAACTTTTTTGTTGATCTCGTCTGAAGCCGCTCACTCGTGAAGGTGGTGCCTCAAGTACCTGAATCTGGTCTACCTGTATATTAATGGTATCGAACTGTTCATGGTTTTATTCTACGTTAGCCATTTTGTTCCACTGCTGAACACTTACCCCATCAAGTCAAGTCCGCATGTATTTATTCAATGGCATCACAAGGATCACTTTGAGTCTAGGTGTCAGTTCCACGTGACCAAGCCAAGCCATTCTTTTCAATCCGATCAAGTGCATAAGTGGCTTCCACTAATTTTTATTTCCATATCTTAGCCAGATTGTTTGCGCTCTGAATACCAACCTATAAAATTCGGGAAACAACAACACCATTAAATATTGTTTGCCCTTGGATATCAACCTTGACGAAATGTCAAAAATATACCAACCTTGAGGGAAGAATGTCAGAATTCCCGCACTTCAGCCCTCCATCGTAAAGAATCTGATTGCTCCTATTTATTGGTATCGTAGTTTCAATGCAGAAGGTCAGCATCTTCCGTTGGCAAACCTTAGGGAAAATAATTTTATTACTAGGTACAACGTTTCTATAGTCAAACTATTCATTCAACCAATTCTGACTACATTGGTTGGTAAATCAAGGCAAAGTCTAAAACGGTTTGCCTTAGTATTGTTACGGAAGTGGGTACAGGGATTGGAAGGAAACGAACGTTTTACCGAAAGTAGCGATTTATTCGCACTACGAACACGTAACACTGCACTGAACGCGTAGCACTGCACGAAACGCGTAGCACTGTCCGACACTGTCCCCGCGCACTGCGCGTTACACGGTTCAACGCTGTGCTCCGAACACTGACAGTCCACTGAGAGCACTTCACCACTTTGCACTTCACTTCACTGTTCACTGTTCACTATTCACTTTCACTGTACACTTTTTCCACTTTTTCTTCTTGTTCCTTTCTTCAGATCACTTTCCACTGAACTGCCCGTAGACGCGCCTGCAGCTCCTTATATACCCGGAATTTCGATTGTCATTTATTGAATTTCGATCGTCATTTATTGAATTTCGATCGTCATTTCGTTTTCTTCTGTTGGATTCCGATCGTCTTTCCCTACCTGTATAATTTCTTGTTTTAGTCCAGAACTTTCGGTTCTTTATTTGAATTCCTTAAAGAAGGCACTCGCCGCTACTAGAATTTTCTGGTAAGATTTGAATGTCGAACAAAAATCTTCACGTAGTTACGTCAGCACGGCGTCACACTACCCCCTCCTTAGACGTGCTCGTCCCGAGCATCGTTAGAGCCGTAGTACCGTGCCAACCTGTCCACATGAACCACTTTCGCTGGACTTCTTGGCGTTTTCCGAATTCTATATGTGACATCATTGATCCTCGTAATTACTTGAAAAGGGCCTTCCCAACTCGGTTGTAGTTTTGGAGATTTTCCTTTCCTTCTAACGGGGTTGTGAAGCCAAACAGCAGAACCTTCTTCAAAGGACTTGGAGTTGACGCTTCTGTCGTATCGCGTTTTCATTCGCTCACTAGCACGCAGATTCTCTTCCCTCATATGCCCGTGAACTTCCTCCATTTTCTTTCTCAAATCTTCCGCGTATTCCGAAATACAGCTAGGCGTATCTGGAGGACAACCCGCGAGAAGATCCGCTGGAAGTCGAAGCTCTCTACCAAAGTTCGCTCGGGCCGGAGTAGTAGAGGTACTCTCATGAACTGCCGTTCTATACGACAGAAGAAACAGAGAAATGTACTCATCCCAATTGTTCTGATGACTTTCAACAACTTTTGCCAGATGCCGCTCCAGAGTTTGGTTGAACCTCTCTACCATTCCATCAGATTGCAGATGATATGGCGTAGTCCGAGTTTTGTGTATCCCCATAATTTTGCATGTTTCCTGAAAGACTTGCGACTCGAAATTCCTGCCTTGGTCACTATGGATTTCAAGGGGTAGTCCAAATCGGTAGAAAACTTCATTCACCAGTTTGTTAGCCACAGTGATAGCTTCCTGATTTGGTAATGCGAACGCTTCTGGCCACTTTGTGAAGTAATCCATTATCACCAAAATGTAACGATTTCCACTATTCGTCATTGGAAACGGCCCA
The DNA here is from genome assembly GCA_947578465.1 of Thera obeliscata. Classification (NCBI taxonomy): domain Eukaryota; kingdom Metazoa; phylum Arthropoda; class Insecta; order Lepidoptera; family Geometridae; genus Thera; species Thera obeliscata. Next base: position 2,270,597 of record OX387916.1, read on the forward strand.
GCCACATCCAAAGCTATTCGTTCCCAAGGAGCACCCACGTTGTATAGCTTCAACGCTCCCCGACTTCTTGTTTGTGGTCCTTTGACAGAGGAACAACTCGTACATTTCTTGCACCAGTCTTCAACATCTTCCTTGCAGTGCAACCAGTAATAACGTTGACGAATTTTCAACAAAGTTCTCTTCACACCGAGATGACCACCTGATGTTCCGTCGTGATACGCTCGCAGTATATCAGAAATCTTTGACTTCGGCACAACCGTCTGAAGATGATTGTCTTGTCCTGATGCACTCTCCCATTTTCGACATAAAAGACCATTGTGTAAGAGCAGGCTATTCCATTGTGCCCAATAGCTCTTCGTTACTGCACTCATTCCAGCAACTTCACTCCATCCTGGGCGTGTGGATCCATCTCTCACCCAATTGAGTATTGGTCTAAGGTCTTCATCTTCTTCTTGTAGTTTACGCATGGCATCGCTGCTCCAATCATCATTTACTGTATCAGTTCTTATAACTCGGACCATAGATTTTTCTTTATCTTCCTGTTTCACACAGTGCTTGCAGTCTTCAGAACACGGCCGTCTTGACAAAGCATCAGCATTCCCATGAGACTTTCCACTGCGATGCTCTACTACAAAGTCGTACTCCTGTAGTTGTTCAATCCATCGCGCAACTTGTCCTTCAGGATTCTTGAACTGCAGTAGCCACTTCAAGGCTGCATGATCTGTTCTGACTAGAAATTTCCGACCCAATAAATACTTCTTAAAATGCTGAAGTGTTTTGACAACTGCAAGTAGCTCCCTTCGAGTGACACAATAATTCCGCTCTGGTTTTGACAGGGATTTACTGTAATAAGCTATCACAACTTCTTGATCTCCTTTTCTTTGTGAGAGTGTTCCTCCTATCCCTGTATTACTTGCATCTGTGTCAACTACAAATTCATTACACTGATCTGGATATCCGAGTACTGGTGTTTCACATAACCGGCTCTTAAGTTCCTCGAAAGCCGCCTGGCATTGTTGGTCCCAGACGAAAGGCCGTTTTTCTTCTGTTAGTCTATGCAATGGCTTCGCTATATCTGAAAAACTCTTGACAAAACGACGGTAATAAGTTTTAGTTGGCAAGTTTTATCATGCGCACTTGATGTGCGGGCAGGTTTTTCCGCAAGTAGGCCGCTGGTGGGCCCTTTTTGCGTGACCCCTGACACGTGTTGCTCGAACTTTCTTAGGTTCTACAACACGCCGGTTTCCTCACGATGTTTTCCTTCACCGTTTTGAGAGTACTGGCATAGTGCACATACATTTTTCTACAGAAAAACTCATTGGTACACGAGTGGATTTGAACCCACGACCTTCGGATCGGAAGGCGGGGCCACTACCACTAGACCACCAGTGCTCCCGACGGTAATAAGAGCAAAGTCCCAAAAACGCCCGTACTTGTGTTTTGTCCGCAGGTACAGGCCAATCTTTAACCGCCGAAATTTTCGATGGATCCGTTTCGACGCCGCTTTCCGAAATAACGTGTCCCAAATAGTTCACCTGCCGTTTGAAGAATGAGCACTTCTTCTGGCTTAGTTTCAGATTTGCACTTCTCAACTTGTTGAATACGGATTCCAGCTTCTTCAAATGGTCATCAAATTCTCGCCCCACTATTATAATGTCATCAAGATACACCAAGCAGGTTTCTCCCAGCAACCCAGCAAGGACACGTTCCATTAACCTCTCGAAAGTAGCTGGGGCGTTGCACAGCCCAAACGGCATCACTCTGAACTGCCAGAGGCCCTTTCCTGTGGAGAACGCGGTCTTCTCCTTATCCTTAGGATCCAACTCCACCTGCCAATAGCCACTTTTTAGGTCCAGCGTAGAAAACCATTTCATGCCATTGAGAGTATTCAAGGTGTCGTCTATCCTTGGTAATGGATAACTGTCCTTTTTGGTCACGTCGTTTAGGCGGCGATAGTCAATACAGAACCTCGTTGACCCATCCTTCTTCTTTACCAAAACCACTGGTGAGCACCACGGACTGGACGATGGTTCGATTACTTCATTATCCTTCATGTCTTGAATCATGTCGTCCACCTCCTTTTCTCTGGCAAAAGGAATTCGGCGGGGCCGTTGTCGTATAGGTTGTTCATTTCCAGTATTGATTTTATGCTGAACCATGCTCGTCCTTCCGATATCACCATCATTCTTCGAAAATATATCGGAGTACCGACGTAGCAAATTCTTCGCCTTGAGCAATTCAATACTTGTCAAATCTTGCTTACATTTTTCTAGTATACTGTTAACGTCAATTGTACTTGCTTCCGTCTTTTTGGTTTCCTGACAATTCCGCAACCACACAATTTCTTCGCTTCGTCCTATTAGCGTACCCTTCTTTAACACCTGTTCTTCATTGCTCAAGTTCAATACAGGTACCACTGCTTCCATAGATGAATTGACGACTGTACGTGCCGGCAGCCATGATGACTCGTTATCCACTTTTTCCAGTATTGTCCAACGTCGCTGTTTCAAACTTTTATTTCCGGGAAAAATTACTGGAACTAGCGTTTGTGATCTTGGCAACAGTTTAGTGTTCCTAATGCAGTACACCTTGCCCTCGCCACCGCCCCTCATTGGTATTTCGTCTTCCCCACACTTCAGGACACCGGAGTGAATGTCGAGCTTACATCGATGATCCTTTAAGAAATCAAGGCCGATAATGCAGTCATCCACAATGTCAGCTATTACCGCTTGTTGCCAGTACAGCTTGTCACCAATCTTTATAGCCACTTTCTGTTCACCTGATACTGGTATATGCTGGCCGGTAGCCGTTGTTAGCTGGTAAGCTCCCTTCCGAACGTTGATCTTTCCGTTTCTTCTTGTCAGCTGTGTCCCAATTACCGTACGTGACGCTCCAGTATCCAAAGTCAATGAGCACGGACTTCCATTTACTGATCCATTAACAGTTAAGCTGTTGCCATCTGTGCTCTGACAAATCTTGATTTTCGGGGCTTCATGTCCACCGGCCGGTGCCCACCCTTCAGCCCTGGCTGGAATTAGTTTCTCTGCTTCTCCAATGCTTGTACACCAGCATCGGTCCTTCGTCTCTCCACAGTTGTAGCATCTAGGGACGAAAGCTCTGTGTTGGCTTACCCGCGCCACTTCCATTGAATTTATTCCCCTCAGACGTCCACTCCTCGGGTCTCGCCGAACGGCTTCCACCTCGAGCGCATGTGGGACGGCTTCCTTGATGTGACCGTGATGACCCAAGCGCACGGCAGCTCTTACTTCCGCGTCGAAAATACCGTCGACAAACGACTGCAAAAGCATGCTGTCAATGACCGATGCCGGCGATGTTTGGTATGCCTTCCGGACCAACTTTTCTACCTCCAGGGACCACTGTTGCAATGACTCGTTTGCTCGTTGGCATCGATCACGGAGTTGAGCGCGGAAAACATGCTCCAGGTGCGAGTCCCCATAGCGCGACTCCAAGGCTTCTAGCAATTGCTCGTAGGTAGCATCACTCCCCAAGGCCTCCAGTACGGTCAAGGCTTTGTCTCGTAGTCCCAAAGTGAGTGCGGTTTTAGCCTGACTCTTGGTCCACCCATTAAGGTTCATCACAGCCTCAAACTGAAGCTTGTAGGCCGCCCAGGAGGAGGTTCCATCGAAAGGCGGGACTTTGAAATTTCCGCCCGCAGTTGACGCACTTACTATGGACGCTGAGGCCGGGATTCCATTCGTTTCGAGCTTCTTGACGACTTCCTCGACGGAGGAGAGGCGGTTTCCATGTTGTTGTACAGTTTTGATACCTTCCTCAATGGAACAGAGGCGAGTCTCATGCTGCTGTATAGTTTCCTCCACCGCTTCTACCCTCCGCATGCTGTCGGTGATAGCGGTCAAGAGACTTTTCTGCAACGCGCACATCTGTTCCTCTTGCCGGTGACCTTGCTCCTCCTGCCGGCGAGCATCCTCTTCTTGGCGGCGTGCCTGCTCCTCCTGGATGGCGCGCAGCTGCTCCTCCTGCCGGCGGGCTTGCTCCTCCTGCCGGCGGGCATCCTCTTCTTGGCGGCGTGCCTGCTCCTCCTGGATGGCGCGCAGCTGCTCCTCCTGCCGGCGGGCTTGCTCCTCCTGCCGGCGGGCTTGCTCCTCCTGCCGGCGGGCTTGTTCCTCCTCCCGGCGAGCCTGGTCTGCTTGCATGGCGCGCAGTTGCTCAAACAAGGCGCCAAGGTCTGGTCCAACCTGGGTCCTCATCGACGAACTTTCCGAGGTTGCTCCACCGGAGTTGTCTCGGCGCCCAGGGGTTTCTTCCTCAGGAGCCTCGGCGCCGGAGCCACCTGCTTGCTGCGAGCCAGTCTTAGCGCGAGTGCTCACGCCTTCCCTCGGCATGACAGGCATTTTACCTTCCAATCCCACTTCTGACACCAAATGTTACGGAAGTGGGTACAGGGATTGGAAGGAAACGAACGTTTTACCGAAAGTAGCGATTTATTCGCACTACGAACACGTCACACTGCACTGAACGCGTAGCACTGCACGAAACGCGTAGCACTGTCCGACACTGTCCCCGCGCACTGCGCGTTACACGGTTCAACGCTGTGCTCCGAACACTGACAGTCCACTGAGAGCACTTCACCACTTTGCACTTCACTTCACTGTTCACTATTCACTTTCACTGTTCACTTTTCCACTTTTCCACTTTTTCTTCTTGTTCCTTTCTTCAGATCACTTTCCACTGAACTGCCCGTAGACGCGCCTGCAGCTCCTTATATACCCGGAATTTCGATTGTCATTTATTGAATTTCGATCGTCATTTATTGAATTTCGATCGTCATTTCGTTTTCTTCTGTTGGATTCCGATCGTCTTTCCCTACCTGTATAATTTCTTGTTTTAGTCCAGAACTTTCGGTTCTTTATTTGAATTCCTTAAAGAAGGCACTCGCCGCTACTAGAATTTTCTGGTAAGATTTGAATGTCGAACAAAAATCTTCACGTAGTTACGTCAGCACGGCGTCACACTATTCAGCAACAAGGGCTTGGTGTGGCAGTTTCACTTTTGGATAATAGCTGCTGCAAGTGGTATCTTTATTTAACTTATAACTTGCACGACACTGGTTAAAACATGATCACCACGACATTTATCATTATCTAAAATACCATAATATACAACTCTGTACATTGTATCTTAAGAATGTATTACAGAAAAAAATGTAAAGAAGTATTTTATCAGCTATCTGGTTCCCATTGTACTCTGCTTTGTTTAGGGTTTGATTGGATTGTTGCTGTGTGGATTGTCCATCATATTAATTTATTCTTGTTCAATTTCTCTGTCTTATTCAGTGACTCACTTCAATAGATTATTGCTTCTGATTTATTTATCAGGTTTTCAAATGGAAAACACTATCCAGAAATCTCTCTGGTATTTCATTAACATTCTGAATCGATAAATCCAATGTTTTCAAACATTTATGTAATCGGAATCATCTCTTATTCTATCTCTTCTTCTTCTTATTCGATCTCGTATTTATTATCAGGTGTGTTGCTGATCGACAAATGTTTTATTTACCCTGAATCTCTATTTGTTCAGTGTTTATTTTGATTAAAAGTACTAGATTTGGTTTGATGTGGAAGATAAATTAATTGGAAATGAAACGTTTATTAGTAAAACTGCTGTTGTAAGGAACTGGTACGAATTCACCTACTTTCTAGGACAATAATTACTTCAATTTTGATACCAGTAATCTCTGCCAAGGTATCTTTGTTCTATGTGATTACAATTTGAAGATGTAATCAGTTCTATGGGATCAGATCCGATAGCCTTTATGTTCATCTATCCATTACAAATATTTACTACGTCTACTAAGGCGAAATCTTCGAAACCTACTTTAAAATTAAAGAATTAGCCTTCTTGCGAGCGTGTATGGAAAATTGTATACTGAGCTATATGCAGAGCTTGTTACTGTTCTAAATTAATGGTCAAGGATAGTAATTAAAAATGTGACCATTAACAAGATGGAGTAATGAGTATGTTATTCTGCTTAGTAATTTTCTTGGCATGTCATTGCACCCTCCTCAAAAAAATAAAGATTATTTTAATAAGTTAAAACAAAGAGGTTTTGTGACCCTTCGTCTGGCGTCGTCGTCATCAGTAAGTGGACTTCCCCAATTATTTGACTCAGCCTCAAGGAATGTTGGTCATTAACTGCACGGAAGATTCCATTAGTTGTGACTAGTGCGAAAATATTTTTACATTTGTAGAGCGGTTAGGAAACATGGTTAAAAAACATCTAAGTTTTTCAGTTTTGTTTTAGCCAGTCACAAGGATAAATGTAATTGTTTTAGCAAAAATTACTATTGCGAAATCACGTATGAGTCTTCATCTTCCTGCTCTTATCCCACTTTATGTGGGGTCGGCACAACAATGTTCTCCTCTTCCATTTTCTTCTGTCAGCCGTCATCTCTCACTTCTTTCTTATCCATGTCATCTTTCACACTGTTCATCCATCTCTTCTTTGGCCTACCTCTACCCAAATATCCATCTACATTCAAACTCATCACTCTCCTAGTAACATGAAATCACGAGTATGCGGTCGCAGAGGAAAAATTACCTGCTCTAAAATCATAGTCGCAAAAACCCATTGGTTTCCCCTTTCAAGAAGCTATAGAGTTATGAACAAGAGTTGATCCATGGCGAGCCGAGCGACCCCAGACAGGAAGCTGGATAAGTGGCCTTCTGTCCTGAGTCACCGGACGTAGCCAAATTGCTCTTATGCGATGCAAAATTGCGCGTCTACAATAATAATGGTGAATTTGTGTAAGATGAAATGAAACTTTCTGCCAATTTCCTTTGAAGGATGTACAGTATGATACAGCAGAAGTTTCCTAAAAACAAAGAAAAATGACGCTTACTGCAAGGACATAAGAGCTAGCAGTGTATAGTCATATCCAGATCAGAGTCAGATCACGTATCCTTGTGTACACAAAGAAAATGATGGTGGCGTAATCAGCATGCATATTCTACTATGAGTAACATAAGCATCAATTGTGTTATGTACTGAATTTACCAGAACCAAAACTTTCAATAGGGAATTTAGTTACGTCCGACTCTGAAATATACACCACTTATTTACCAGGGATGAGCCAGAGAACCATGACAAATTCGAACCAGATAAACCAAATCACGAAAACACTGTTGTGTTTGAAACAACAAATTCGTTTCGTGAACACGGTGCGTGGACATGAATCACCCGTTTCCGATCGAATAACAGACCAATTGTCTGTACAGTGACGTGGTGGAATATTTTACTGTAGATATATCTGTCATCACATCAGTCAGTATCACTGAGGCTTTACCACTGATACTGTTCTACCAATCCCCTTGCAATTAAGGGACTTGCTGGAGATATCCAGCCATCAAATCATATTATTTCCGCAGTGGACTTATTTAGGCAAAATATTTCTTGTTACTCTTTACTCTTTGAATGTTTGGTTAGAATTATTTTAATGAAACAATTACAAATATGAATTATATTGTAGCTCCTGTTGATTTCAATTTTGGAGATATTATTCTAAATATCTAAACTAAAGCAACCCATAATTTGTATAGTTTTGCGTTATAAAACAGAGCCGTATCCCTTCGACTCTTACTAAAAGCAGCACCTACGCAGTGCCGAACGAGCTAACTCATTTTCATACACAAAAGTTTTGTTTTCGATTTAACTTGTGTAAACGAGTTGTTTGAAGACGTTTGTTTTGACGAGCTAGGTAGGTACTTTGATAGCTACGGCTGTGTTGTGATGAAGGTGAATCAGCGCAGTTATGATGGGTTTTAACATAGCTATTGTGAAATAGTTTATGCCTCATGTTTTTCGCATTGTAGGTGTACCTAGTGGCGGTATGAAAATGTTCGTCGATTTTCAACTTGATTTGTTCAACGTATCACAATCACATACTACCTTTTGAAACTGAATAGACAGAATACACCGATAAGTTAACGTGACAAATTATGTCAAAATGTGTTCATGATCAAGGCACTGGTGCAAGCGAAAGCCGACTCTAAGGTGACGAACATTTTCATACCTTCTTAGGTATCTGACAATTTTACCCTGCGTGTTGATATTTTTGGTTTTTTTCTCGTCTTTTACATATTCTTCTCAGGCTTCATAGGCCACGTATAAGGTAGGTTGATGGAGGAATCTGTGAGGTGTCGCGATTATTATAGGCAGAGGTTACTACTCAACGTCAGGTAGACCATCTTGTTACTCAACTAGTTCTCATGGATAAATACAATTCTGTAGAATACGGTAATAATTACTGCAGTACGCTTGATAAACATTGTTATCAATATCTTTCGTTCTACTAATTTGAGTTGATAACCCGTTGCTTATATTATGTTTAAATAATAATTAATTTTAATTTCGCTATCAAATTTTAATTAATTGCATAGAATTGTATATTAAACGTATGTTTGTCTTAATTGATCAATGAAACGTAGATTGGACCGGTTTTCGAATTAACCCGGGGTTATCGGGCGCGTGCCGGGGCAAAAGTGATACGGGTCGAAATAGACGAACAAAAATTAAAACAACTCATTTATGAATACAACACAAGATAAGCGCAATGCGAAAGAACATAAGATAAGAGGCTTACTACAAATTAACGCAGCAAAAAAGACAAAACGTAGGTAGCTTCTGAATATCGGAATATAGAGGATAAAACCAGGGTATAGTTGATTTATATGAACACTTATCACACCTCACACCTGTTTCATTCCACGTTATCAAATCGCGACCGTGAACGTCGGCGACGAAGCGTCGGTTTTCTAAAGAAATGCACGGAGAAGGCTCAGAATTGTTCTCCTAGCAATGCATGGGATAGATAAGAAATTCTTATGTCTAGCATTGGATTTCTGCATTGGCTGATCATCATCACTATAATAACTATGGTACGTCAAATTGTGATCGTTATAAATGAACCGTTTTAAAAATAGACCTCATTAATAATACGAGTAACAACAAAAATTTACACATACATAAGACTTCATGAGCCTCAACGTAAACACGAAAGCACAATCTAAACTGAGGTTATTAAAATTCTGATGTTGAAAAGTTTTTTGATATAAGTCTTTTTATCGTCAATAAATCTTCATTCATGATCTAACTCAGTCAATATAACATGTTATATAAATGCAATTCAATGAGAATTAAAATTTGTAAAGGCAATTATTAGGTCAGTGATGTGCTGTGACATGTGGGACGCTCCCAGTATGAACCCTACAGCCGTGGGAAAGAGCACATACCATGACGGCTTTTGTACATTGTGTAATGTACCATAATAACACGTACTAAGTATTAGGTAGATGTTTTTTTATTATGTCAGTTTTACTCACTACCATACTGGAGCTTCATTCATTTTTTCATTGGTAAACATTTTTTCTAATTTTTATTATTTTATTTGTTTGTATTCAATTTGTACTATATTTTTAAGTTTGAAGAAATTTATGTTCGATATTATATACATAAAATCATAATATACCCTGTGTGACTATCTTCTTCTTCTTATCGTGTCACTGATCCTTACGAACCAAGTGTGGTGAAAGGATTTTAAGTGCGCCTCGAAGAGGCTCCTTTCGTGCACTTGACACATATTTTCGAACTTTTTAGGTTCTACGATATGCCGGTTTCCTCACGATGTTTTCCTGCACCGTTTGAGAGCACTAGCATAGTGTACATAAATGTGTGACTATAATAAATATGTTGTATAAGAACGTTTTAAATGTCAAAAGATGAACAAATTCAATTAAATTGAATTCGATAAACCGGTAGAAACCAAACCAATGGTTCTGTGGTACTTGTAGTTTTTAAAAACCTGGCTGGAATCGATAACATTGAATTCGAAAACATAGCCGCTTTTCATCTAGCTGAAAATATGAAAATACTGTCAAGTTCTTGTACGTTTAAAACGACACCGCGTCCACACGCCAACGGTTGCCAGCTAATTTCGGAAGACGAGTAGTTTATTTTTATTTGTACAATGTGTTTACATAAACTTTTTGTAGAGAATGTGTTCGCTTGATTATTCACTCGCTTTTTCAAAGTAGCAGAAAAAGTATAACATATTCCTTATCTCACAGCTATACCTTCTATAATATTCTGGGGCTCAATTCTAGACAGGTGACTTTTTTGTCACGGTAGATATATAACACAAGAACAGTCAGTTTCTTTAGTGAATTTGACAGTTCTTGTGATATATATCCACCGTGACAAAAAAGTCACTGGTCTAGAATTGAGCCCCTGATGTGTGTTTCAAGATCTGAGTCAGCCATTAAAGTCCCCCAATTAATCGATATAAGAGTGCTTACCTTCGCAATCGGGAACCTTGAAGTTATTATCTATTGTTACGGCAGTGGTTCTATTTACGAAGAAATGATTTTCTTCACATGTTGGGTTGTGTGAGAACGATAGCATGTGTTCGGCTTCAGGGCTGAAAGGTGTATTGTATCGATAATGGGGAAGATACCCTTGAAAGTAAAGTACTTTTGGTAATTTTCTACGTATTTGATATCCACTTAAATTACAGGCTGTGTGGGAATCGATATTATTTTAATGGATTGCTTTTACTGTATGTACACTGTTGAGCTATTTAAACAATGAACAATATCACAGACCTTCAGCTAATTTTAGTCTTAGATAGTGTTTCTGTTTATTTTTTGACTCCTTTTTCAACGCCAAGTGTGATTCTCTTATGAGCATGAATCTCATAAGCTTACAAAGTGTGGCTGCACAAAATTTCAGACCTTTAGTCTCTGTAGTTTATGAGATCTCGTGATGCGGCTATATAGGCTTCTCCTTGAGTCTTCTTCTCTTTTATCTTCTTCTTTATCTTAGACCTCAGTTATACAATTCCATTAAGGTTTCTTTGGATCATTTTATTAATTCGTTCTCAACACTGTCCAGTTCTGTAAATAGTAACAATACGGTGTTTTTATTACAAAGCAAACACGCTCAGTACATTAGTTACGTTTTCCTCGAATGCATGTCCTCTAACCCGCATAGCAACAGTCTCATAGCAGATGGTCTGGATCTAATTATAAACGATGCAGACGGTTCATGATGCGCCATACTCTTGGCTTCAATTTTATTTGCGTTTTGATAAGGGCTGTTGAGTTGAAACACTAACCATACCCAACTTGCGTCATCAGGATTTTATTATTCTCAGAAGATAAAGACGACTAATATTTATATAAGTACTTTGTTACTTTCATCATGATCAACACAAAATAATTAAATTGTTCAAATACAAATTATCAACAAAGGCCGTCCAAAAAACTTACAACAAACAAGTGCATTTTAGGTATAAACTTAAAAAATGATTCCGTATGTTTGGCTGTGATATTATATGGTGTTTGATTAAGTTCTGTGTTCCTCTTTGATGGACGATGTGTAATAAACAAATAAATCGGATTACAAAGTAACCCTGCTGTAGGTATCTACACTGTATCAAACTGATCTGCATCTACAGTGACATCATCACTGATTACAGCCTTTCAGCTCAATACGTATACTCTTGCTCTAACAAACTTCTAAGAATACCTAACCCCGTAAACAATTTAAAATTAGTCAACCCTTGCTGGAGTTAAATTCTTTATTTTTCTCCTTGTTGGAGACATCTGAGTATTCCGGGACACGCTGCTCCCGGGCCGCGCCTTATATGGCCACACCAGATATAGACCTAGATCTCCCTTTATAACCACCTCACTGCGGTAGATAAAGCTAAGTTTTACGGAGTAAACCAAACATATATAGGAATGGACCAAGCATCGGCCCTTGTGCAACACAATGTGTAAATTGTGTACCACCACCTGGATGGCTGATTTTTCAAAACTGCTCGTTTTGGAAAATCAGCCATCCTTTTTCTTTTTTCGCCTCTCGCGATCCTTTTTGCCGCGCACGAGTAAGTTGTTGAATGAGCTGCCTTCTGCGGTTTTCCCTCGGAGCTTCGACATGGGGTCCTTCAAAAGGCGGGTCTATCATTTCTTAAAAGGCCGGCAGCGCATTAGCACCACCACTGGTGTCTATGGGCGACGGTGACTACTTTCCATCAGGTGGCCCCTCTGCTCGTCTGCCTGCTATGGCATCAAAAAAAAATGTATGGCATTTTTATTCAAAATTAAGTCACAAGACACGCCAGGTAGTAAGGTGATTTTTAACCGACTTCCAATCAAAAAGGAGGAGGTTCTCAATTCAGTTGTATTTTTTTTTAAATAATTTTTTTAATGTTTGTAACTGCATGCCTCCGTCATTTATGAACCGATTTTGAAAATTATTTTTTTATTTGAAAGGTTATTCTTATGTCCAGATTGTCCCAAACAAATTTCATTAAAATCGGTTTAGCCGTTTGGCAATGAAGTCGGTTTCTCAAGTTTTTTAAACTTATAATTATAAAATGAATGAATGTCAATACTATGACGGTATTACCGACACGATATTTCGCTAACAAACACGAGTCATTACGTAGGCAATTATTTTTGAATGGAGTATTCGTCCCTATTATTTACAAGGTCAATTGTCAAAATACTCAAAAACTCGTTAAAAGAAATGAAAAGGGATATATTAATAGTTAGCTCGTGACCGATGACGTTAGCTCTACTCGCTTAGCGACTTGTATTCGTCAAGCTGTCTGTCTGTAACACATCAGTGCAAAATATTTTCTATTACCTATTCAAAGTTTCAATATCAGTTTTTCCATTGGCTTAGGGAAACGACCATGATGGTATTTACTATGATGCTTTTGTTCGGATTTGAATATTAACTAAACAACGTCAATATAATCTTGAGCATTATTATTGGCTTAGATCGGTTTGTCCAAAAAAAGAAACGACATTATAAAACTCAATTTCGATATAAAACATTCCTTCTTGTTATAATTTGTTAATATATAATTTTGTGTCGTTCATTCATTACATGATTCATAGCAACAAAACTATTTTTTTATCGAATCTTTTCTTCGCTTTATTGGTTTTCGCTTTGTTACCGAAATTAGAGAAGCCGTAAGGATTGTCAATATTATCGGATTAGGTAGCGGAACTTAGTAGGATTCTATAGAAATCAGCTTACCGATAAATTGTCAATTAAGATATTTAGAAATGGAAATATAACACTTACTTCCTAATTGAAAAAAATAGCAATATAAATAAAATAGCCATAAATATAAGAAATAATTAAAAGTAATGGTAGGTATGCAAATTGCAAAGTATTTTCATAGCAGGCATAGGCTATCGCCAAATTATTTAAAGAAAACCTACACAAAACGATTAAAAAAACTCGTGTAAGCCTACCACTACAATATTGCAACCGTGATGCTGCAAAACATTTGGAAACTAGTTCAATAAAGTGACCAAACCAGATGCTTGGCCAGGAGTCGATCCCGTTACTTCCCGTAACCCGAGACAATGGCCGTCTGTCGCGACTGCCAAGTGTTACAAATGGTGCGGCTATCTGCTTCCTGGCTAGAGTAAAATGATGTGCAATAGTCAAAGAAAACTATATTGTTACGGTCTCAAAACTGCAAAAAATGTAAAAGAAAATATCGGCCCCAAAGGTAATACGTTGAAGACACGAAAGTCTAGATCGCGACCGAATGGGGTCTTCAATATGGGCCTTGATTTGACTGTCATACTCAATATGAAAATACGAAGCTTCGATAAAGGCCAGCGAAAAAATCTACTTGCGCGGATTTGAACTCGCGGTCGTGGTGCCATAGGGGCATTTTCAGCCGGCAATGATTTCACCTCGACCATCTGTGCTTAGTAATGTCTGACGAAAATAAGCAGTAAATTCGGTTTGCGGATACAATTATGCTTTATTATGTATTGATTACAATTATCTTCCTCTTATGGTTCTTTCGAACCAAGTATAATTCAAGGATTTAAAATGCGCTTCAATAAAGAGGCTCCTTTCGTGGACTAATTAAATTATGACTGCTGATAACTACGGTAATTACAATTAATTACTAACGGTAATTGACATATTGCTTTTTATTCTAGAGATTATCACTAGCATTCATTCAAACTAGATTTAATTTAAATTCTGCTCCATCCAGAATATTTTCTTTAACCAAACGGAAACTATCAATTGCAATTCCGGTATTCGGGAAGGGATTGCATTGATTCATTAAATCCCATGGCGCGCCCACATTGAGCGGATGTATTGCAGTAACGACCCGCCAGTATTGTGCAGACATCCCATCCGCCTGCATTGAGTGCTGTGCAAAATGCGTTGGTAGTTCAAAATTAGTCTTGTACTGTATGCATTTGCAGACTAATATTTCGTTAAACATTTAATTTTTCAACGCCTTATGAGCGGGAATTTTAAGCAGTGCAGCAAGCTCTTTAAAACTATTGACAAGTTAAATAGCCCCAGCAGAGAGGCTTAAAACTTAGTTAACGTAGTAGAAACTTTTGCTTTTGTATGTGAACTTCACTGCTATCATTATTTTTGATTTGTAAAAGGATCATATAAAAAACGGTAGGAACCGAGCCGTAGTTTGTTGCCTGTTTTTCTAGGTTTGGTCGCGTGGAACTGACACCTAGACTCACCTAGCTTTAGGACGTTTCAGAGTGATCCTTTAGATATTACTGAATAAATACACTTTTGATTTTGATTGTTTGATAAAGAACAAACCCCAAAACGAACTGATTATGTCAAAAATTAAAGTGCATTGCAATTGTCAGGTAACTTCTTGATCTAAATAGGCGTTTAGTCAAGAAGCGGGTAGCCTGAAGAATATAAATATCCCATAGACATCTAGACAGGTAATAAGTACCAAACTAAAGATCGTCGCACCCGCCAGCGACATAAATAGCTCAAGACTATCTAGGCATAGACTATAGCCTAAGCATAGTGGTAGTGCACTTGCCGGTGTCATGGGCTGGGGTTGATGCACCATCCTGAAATAAACGTGCACTTCAGTGGGAGATATAGATGCAAGGAATGGCTTGAAAAAGATCACCGTGGGAGAGGTCTTTTAACACATTCGGCAGCTTTTTTTCATAGTTTCAAAATCCGAATCAAATGCGAACTAAAGTTTCTGAGTTTTTTGGTGGTCAATCTCTGGATCTACTAAACGGATTTTGAAAATTTCTTTACTAATAGAAAGCAACGTTAATCCCTTCTCATTAAATTTATTATGAATTTTTATTTTGTTGTTTAAATTATAGTTCAAATAAAAATTATATCATAGTTTCATATTTTGTGTAATACATTGATTTATTTAATACCATGTGCCATAGAGAAAAAAAAATCAGGCTTCCCGATCGCTAACACATCTATTTCTAGTTAGCTCATGTAGGGTATATTTCTCTAGGTAGCGTCCAAACAGTGACTAATATAGGATTAAGAACCGTGCACAAGCAACCAAGCACAAAAACAGAACAGGAACTAAGTTGACACGAAGTAGGTTAACGTTCAAAGACCAAAGCTAACCAAGTCAAATTGACCATTTCGCACAAAGATCAAAGACGCATCCAAATATGAAAGTAATAAATCAGTGCCTGAAGGTGGAATCAAACAAAATGAAATAGAGCCATGAAATTTTTCGTTACAGAAGATTTCCGCCAAGCCTATGAAATGCCGCACTGAAACGGACTGGCATACTGCCAAAGCTAACTGAAGACACTGAGTCTGATTTTCTTGACTTGAAAGAGCTGTTGCATTAAATAAAGAAATCTAATGCTTACATCGGCGATGATGGGGGCAAGAATTAGATGCCTACCCTAAGGCAATTCTTAAAATGTGCACCAATGTCTACAGTAGCCCTAATAAGAAATGAATGGAGAGAAAGAAGGGAGGCCTTTGCCCTGCCGGGGACAACAGGCTTTTAATAATAATAATGCTTACATATAAGATTGGAAATCAAAAGTTAAGAAAGAATAGTTATGTAGTTATCTACATAACTATTCTTTCTTAACTTTTGATGTTTGTGTGTTCTTGTGTGTAATCTTATATGTAATCATATATGTATCTTATGTGTATAAGCATGATCATAAATTCTGAACAAATCTGTCAATAAACAGTTCACATTTTTGATATACTTACATGATCACACTGGTTACTAGTACTACTACTACTACTACTACTACTACAATTAATAACTAGATACTATAGCCAAAAAAAAGAACTACTTCGGTCTACCCTATAGTAAACCGATCACTGTTTGGTAATATAAATAGGATCTTGGCAGTATTAGTCGGTTATGAATATTCCCGGGATCGTAGTCTTACTACAGTATCCTGTCTATCATAAATCATTGAAGAATCAAAGGATGCAACTAAATCTGGCTCGGCCTACGCCATAGCGCAGGAAACTGCCTGATTAGAGATCTAGACTCTAGTACCAGTACCAAGCTCTGAACATCCTACATTCCACGCGGATTATGCAATATCTTTATCTCCTTAGGGCGATTTATTTGCAAATTTTGTGTAAAAGTGTGTAAATGTAAATTATTCTATTAAAATAACGGAATTAACCAAATATAGTTCTTGTTCTTATAATAAGCTACCGCTTTTGTCTAGCTTTTAAAATTGTTGTCTATTATCAGGTTTTCTCGGTCTATTAATTGACTCTATTTATTTAGATATTTCATCACGAAGTCATTCTTTTCTCTTGTTGTTTTGTGAAATTGTACATTGTGTACAATATCCCTAGATCCGATAAGTTCATGGCATGAATTTATTGGCATGTTTATTTGCAACCGAAATAAACCGGCACTTGTGATAAGCTAAATCAAATCCAATCGAATGTAGGTCCAATCGACTGACCAATGAACTTTTAAAGCTAATGGTCGTTTAAAAAAAAACACGGCGAAACAACACGTCCTCATCCCCATGATGGCCCCCTATAACAAAAACGAGAAATTGGAAGTAACATCTCAACCGAAATCTTCAAAAACCGTTTGACTCAAAGTAAATAATTTTAATTTCAAAAGCGTTTGGATTCCATCCAACAGGGTATTATCTAGCGGATAGTTGCTATGCCAATGTAGATTGTTCTACCGATGCCAATACCAATGTGATTTGGCAGGCGCGCGTATCCTTTGCAGCGTAAACAAGATATTTTTATTGATTTGTTTTTATAAGAGAACTCGTAGCTTATCAGCTGATTCCGAGAAACGTGTGATCGAGGAAGATTTTTGTAATGGTATGTTATTATTTTCAATTTTGTTGTTTTTTTCTTTTATTTTAAAGGAACGCTTGTGGGACCGTTCTTATTCAATTGATATGAGTGGTGGAGTCTTCCGTGATAAAAATCCTTTGTCTTTTCAGGGGCACTTTGGAAAAAGGTGTACGAGAAATAGAATCACAGAAAGAGAGCAATTGTCCCGCTGCTACTCCACGCTTTCTCGGCTCTGGAATCACAGTTTTAAAAAGTCATGGTAACTAAAGGTCAACAATCTTTAGCTTAGCTGTAGAAGTCAAACAAGATTTTCGCAAGCAAACCAAAAAAAACCAGTACCAGTTGCTGTTAGTTTTCATAATTCTTTTACCTGAAATCTAGAACACTTTGTTAATGAGCACTTATTCAGAAATAAATATTTCTGGCAATTCACTCAATACTATCTAGCCACAAACTAAGCACAACCTGTTAATTTTAATCTATTCTCATTGTTCGCAGCCTCAGTCAAGACCACTGGTTCAGTCGAAGCAGATTTTACTGAAAACGATAGCATCAAAGACGATAACGATAAAATCAAAGATGATAGCGATAGTGAACCGGAGGAACAATAAAAAAAATAACGCATTTTTCTAAAGAACAATATTATATATTATCTATTTTACATGGCATTAAATAACGCATCCCCCACTTTGTGACTGCCAGAAAAAAATTGGACACAGTACTAGAAAATACTTCGAAAGGTTCCGCTTTGTGCTAAAACCTTGAAAAAAAACTGACTATTATCATCATTGCCCCTGCTGAAACAGTCCTTAATTTTTTCTGGTAGTTACAAAATAGGGTCGTATGAATTGAGTGGTGTGATGGAAATATATTTTATGATTATTTGGATCGTTTTATTGCTATACTTAGTTTTATTATTATGTAGATGTAGTTTTGGTACCTAGTACCTAACAATGTTGAACACGCTGTTGTACTAAAAGCTACGTGGTAGTTAGAACACTGTTCAATGTACTATACATACATCGTTTGCATCTTTGTGTACACATTGTTTTCAAGGCTTCAAAATATTAATTTGAAATCCGTTTATCTTGCAACACTAAAATAGCGGTTTAGTTTACGTTTACCTAATCGTCCTCCTTCACATTTGGGTCCTTTATTCACCGAGCAAAATAAGTGAATACGTACCTACCAAACTCAAGATAATGGGTACTCCTCATTGCCTGGTGTTCTTTAGTCCCCTAAGTTTATTAGCTGTCTCTTCTTCATAATCATCTCCTGCTGAGTTTACGCCTCCTATTTATTGCTCAACTCTTTCCGGTCCCTCCCAACAATATTGTCTTGCTGAAGCAATACCAGTTTAAATCTCGCAAGTGTTTAAAAAACCTTTGTCATCAGAGTGTTATTTAATTCTGTACCTAGCAACATCAAGAATCCATATTTGTGTAACAATGTCCGTCGGTAGCCCGTCACTCGTCATGTTGATGTTGTGAGCGATAATTCAACAGACGACCTTCACAGCTCCAGTCAAGTTCAATGTCGGTGCCAATATGTTGTGGAGTATAACGAAGCAGGCTTTACGTCACGTCGCGGTCGTTCTAAGAATAATGGTTATAGGATTTTCAAAGTTAAAGGTGTTGTCTCTTCGTAGCACCAAAAGAGCCAAAGAAAATACTGCTTTACATTGGAGATGGGAATTTTAATGCAAAAAGAGATGGGGTACTCATTGAATTGATTAGGTATCTGAAACTAAAGATATATATTAATGGATTGTAGGTTTTGAACTGTAGTTTGAGCAACAATTAAAATGAGCATACAAATGAGTTAGGTAGGTAAGTAAAGTACAAACAAGACGGTTCGGAAGCAGCGCAAGCCTTTCAGAAACACAAAATAGTCATAAGCAGACTATCATTTCTTTAAAATTCATTTCTTACTAATGCTAGGTACTTGACCAGCACAATGAAAGAAAGAAAGAAAGAAAAGAAAGAAGAAAGCTGGTAGCTCTCTTTAGTTATAATTTGCTTCAGTATTGATTTGTATTTGTTTCCGCGTAGGGGCTACCTCCCGAGTGCAGAGATGCAGCAGGCAGCGGCCGCGCCACCGCCGCAGCCCGCCCAGGAAAAGAAGGATGTATAAATTATACCTAATATATAAGCTTAGCGTTAAATCTTGTTTGTATTCACACCTTAAAATATATTTTTAGACCTCCGCTGCTGCTCCAAGTTCCGCCAAATAGAACTCAAGTTTATCATCTCGCTTGAGCTTGTAGTTCAGATGGACGCTGTCGTATTTTAGTGGAAAGTAAACAGTAGTTCGAAGGCTAACCATTTACTCTATAACCCCACGGTAAGCATAGATTAGACTCATAAGTAGATAAAAGATCGAACCCAAGTAGACATACTTCCTCCTACTAATCCAACTAAATCTCCTCCAGGCAAACAAAAGAGAAGACGTTTTGCCCTCTTGGGTCTAAAACAGAATTACACGCGTGGCCTGCAGTTTTGCGATTCCGTGCAATTTTAAACACTTTTCCCTCGGTTCTAAAATGAAGAATCAAGTGCGCCCGTATTCGCAGGTGATATGAATGACGTATTCGCATTCGCAGTGTGATATACATCTACAGCTCAATCAATAACTTTATTTTGTTTTTCCTTAGAATTTAATATGCGACTGCTGACGTGGACTAAGCCTGCTATCGACAAGATTACAGCAGACTGCAACTGCGGAATCCTGCCAGATGTCGGAATAATTTTCAAGACATCCGTACTTTCAACCGTGTAAGGTACGTTGGTTCAACGCACTCTGCAAATATGTAGTTTAGGTGCACTGTTGGGTATTGTAATCATAACTAATTATTCAATATTTATTGCTTATTCATATTTTATTTAAAACTATGTACTTAGAGGTACTTCAGTTCGAGTTTAGGTTGATAAAGTACACTATACAGTATTATATTAATTAATGCAACCTGGCCCTAGCAACTGTTATACTATACGGGTGTTACCAGACCACTACCGAAAACTTTAGGGGGTGAAAGTACCCATCAATATGAACAACTTTTTCTAAGAAACCAACACTGTGAACGCGAAAAAAAAACAGCAGTTCCATACATAAGTTCAATACCTACTTGGCTAAAGTGTATGAAACAGCTGTTTTTTTTTTCGCGTTCACAGTGTTGGTTTCTTAGAAAAAGTTGTTCATATTGATGGGTACTTTCATCCCCTTAAGTTTTCGGTAGTGGTCTGGTAACACCCTGTATAAATAATTCCTCAGTAGGTATTTGCAAAGCTAGTGTTTGCGGCGAGAGCGACCGGCATTGCATCATGTTTGCTTCAATGATTATCACCTATTATCAATATTTACCACCTGCAAGTAGCCACATAGGCAATACTACGGTCAATATCCGTTTCAGAAAATCTTCTTTATTCAATAAAATCACAATGGCCATAGAATGAAGAAATATATTCTTACTGATCACGAAAACAGATTCGCAAATAGGTTCTACATTTATTCGTCTTTGAAGAATCAAATAATGTCCAGTAAAACTTAATAATTTCTGAATTGAACACTATCTGAATTGTATAATCAACTGCTTACACTGCACCTATAGCTGATTTTTGTGGTGAATCTTCTTACCTATTCGTTTTCCCACAAATATGAAATTATAGTAGGTTGCTAAGACTTGCTTATGTAAATTATTGTTTTCAAACAACTGAGCAAAAGGAATTATGGCTCCACATTAGGAATTTCCTTAATTCATTTTAGCTGTAATGTGATCTTTAAATACATAAAAACAAATGTTTGCGCCGAGTGTTTCAAACAAATCTTTCATGACGCACGAATTCAAGTTGAGAATATTACCTAGTCATACTTAGTTTTTATTTAGGTATTGATGCTAATAAACTTAGCATGATTTACCTGCTGTCTGCTGTGTACCTAGTACGTAAGTACCTACCAGCACTTTGGGTGAATTATACTACCTATTCAGATATGATTTCCTAGAGATTCTTCAAATACATCTCGTGCATCGACTAAAATAGATCAAATATTCTAAAATTTCTAAACTTTGCTACTCATTTTTACTTTTAAAAAAGTTATAAATGGTCTATTATAAATGTAATCATGCTCCTGAATAGACTGCAAAAAGCTAGAAAGCGTTTCTAATCTGACAATGGCCAAGAAGCCAACAATATTGGCGGGAAAGTAGTTTAGCCGCGATGACGGCTTGACATCGCTGTGTTCAAAAAGGTTCAATATAAACCAGTTTTTTCGCGTTTTAACCGCTTTTTTCCCACATAAGCTATTTTAGACTTTTTCTTTTCAGTATTTTAGTTGCAGTTTAGTTACCTCTAAAGATTTGTTTTTGAGAAATACAGACAGATGGACAAACAAGTCGTTCCTACAAATTCCATTATGTTTTACAGACCCCTAAAAATAGCGTGTTTGTATTAAAATATGAGCTTTTGGCGTGTCGTGCTGAAAACTTCGTGAGTACTCGTGCTGTTAGAAATTCTTGTAAGTGTGGTCGTGAAAGGGTATTCTCGTTTAGGATTACTTTCGTTCGCGCAAAGAATGCGGTTTGGGCGGCCCGGTGTGCGTCTCCATTCCACCTGGATACTCCATAATGGTGACACTTTAGCTTCCTCAAAGTGTCCTAAGGCGGTTCATAATATATATTGGGACCCAGAGTCTTAGGAACTTAAGTGGTACGGCGTATAGAATGAAAATTCTTATAAGAAATAATGATCCGTGCATAAAGTCACGTAGTTCGTCACAGTAAAACTTGTTTGTTACCTAGTAAAAACCATTTTTGTTTATTTGTTTTTCTAATCTCCGTTTCTGAATGTAAGTTTATGATAATAAATCTTATCACAATGGCACTTCTGAAAACTATACTTACAACTTTTAGGATAGCAGAAGCCATGAATATTTTTTTATGTTGACTTTCCTTGATCGGTATTATAATAGTATGGCAGAAGGCGGTATCGGCCTGCAGGCTAATAGCTTGTAGGGGACCATGAACCTTCAGTTTTTGCTAGTGATCTATTTACATTCACTCATTCACTCTGTGTCTTACACAGAGTAAAAATAAGTAAATAGTGCATCCAATTTGGCTAAGGAATCATTGGCGCGATACGTTCGACGTTAAATTTTTGCCGTTATCTGGTGGCAATGGACACTGGTGTCCAAATGAACGTGCAGCGGGGTCGTTGACCGCTGCAGTGACTCATGCAGCTCCTATTACGGCATTTCTAATCGCCACCGACTCGTCTGTGAAGCGCTGAAAGACGAAATCATCCGTCCGTTCTATCGTGATTCACGTGTTTTTATTTCGATGTGATTTGCGATTTATTTTTCCCGCCTCTTTACTTTTTTTATTCAGTTGAGTTAAATACTCTTGTCTTCATTATCGTGTCACTGGTTCTTCGTGCGTTAATTGGTTTTACAGTCGCAATTCGTTTTACCTCCAATATACATTATCCTGACAGTGTCTTTACAAACACAACACAATAAGGATAATTTCATATTTTTCGAAATAGTCAGAGCTAACAACCTACTGAAGATTTTCGTAATGGACGTGTAGGTAGGTTATTTATTAAATTTAGCGAGTATTTAAAACAAGTTATACCTATACGGAAAAACCGGTTGTCGATTTTAGCATGAGGAAACCCGCTCGCTCACATGAGTCGGCCAATGACATATAAAAATTAAAAACAAATCATTGGATTTTTTTTAAATAGTGGTGACATTGCAAGGTCTTGTGAAATCCATGCACAATAAAAGCCTAAAATAGCTCTTTCTGGAAATATAATAAGGGTAGACTATGGTAATGATTTAATTTTTAATCATTTAAAACTACAAGCAGAATATAGTGTACCTATACCTACTCTACTCTTCACTGATAATAATAACGTTTCCAGGAACAATGATTCACATTACCGAGATCTTCGAAAGATTCCACTGCTAAACTGACGTACACGTACCTAATACCAAATATTCAATACGACCATTAAATTACTGCAAAGTCCTTTCATCTCCTCCCTTGTAAGTCCCTATATCCTTATAGGCATTCCATATAAATCAAACTTATTCCCCGTTTTCTTTTCAGGACCACACAGGAGACTCACGCTGAGGGAACATCATCAACGAGTAGAATATTTGCATTCAAATATTATGATAAGTATATAAGTAGTGGCATACAGTCACATGTCACGTAACAATAAAAATAATTATCCGGTTATACATGTCTTTTATGTCAAATATAGTGTTCCTGCAAGGGGTTTTTTGTATCCTGGATATCCTTCGGGCATATCTGATGTCCCCATTAGTATGCTAGATTCATAATAATGTGGGAGGATATTAGACAGTCGCACAAAATTTCTTTACTTGGGGCCAGCAGCTTTAAGATTTCAAAGTAGCCTGTAGTAAAATGCTGTTTATTTATTTATTCCCAGTTTTATCCACTCGATTCAGTCGCTGTGACGTAATTATAATAGTAAGCATGTTGTGATAATCAGTGTTTCAACCACTATTACCATTCCAACGGCGATAATGACATACCATGCACAGACAAAAAGTACCTAACATTAAAATTATGATTAAAAAAACGTTAGACTTTTAATAGAAAAAAAAGATCAATATTTCGAATTGCGTAAGGTTTCTTCAAAATTATATCATTCACAATATTATTAGGTTTCTTGGACATACTGCATGAATGTAAATCCACATTGAGCTGGTTAGAGTCCGGAGGCGGGGCCGGAAATTGCTTGTAGTCACCGCGAATGGCCTGCACCCATTGGGATGGGTATAAGTATGATGGATGGCGCACAATAGCACCCACAGGGTGTCCTCAAGCCTTGGAACTGGCTTACTAACCAAACTGGGAACTCAAAACTTTGGTTGCAATTTTTACAGGGAATATTTCGTGTAGCTTAGCACTTGACTTATTCTTTTTATAATCTTGACATTTTTATATCTCGTCATAAAATGACAAATCAACAGATAGGTATGACTCATCTGATGATTCGCTGATAAGATTTCGTGATGATTCTGATAATATTTAGTCGATTCATATTTTTGAGGATTTTGAGTCTTCCAAGATCTTTCAAATTATGGTAATTTCTTTCATTCCTTTGAAAGTTCAGAACTGCTTAGAAGATCCGACATTATAATTATGATTTGTCATTTTTAGGGTTCCGTAGCCAAATGGCAAAAACGGAACCCTTATAGATTCGTCATGTCTGTCTGTCTGTCTGTCTGTCTGTCTGTCTGTCTGTCCGGCCGTGTCACAGCCATTTTTCTCCGAAACCATAAAAGCTAGACTGATGAAACTTGGTGAGTAGATGTATTCTGTGAACCGCATTAAGGTTTTTACACAAAAATAGAAAAAAAACTATAAATTTTGGGGGTCCCCATACTTGAAACTGAAACTGAAAAAAAATTTTTTCATTGGACCCATACATGTGGGGTATCTATGAATAGGTCTTCAAAAATGATGTTGAGGTTTCTTAACTAGTTTTTTTCTAAACTGAATAGTTTGCGCGAGAGACGCTTCCAAAGTGGAAAAAAGTTGGTCCCCCCCCCTCTAACTTCTAAAATAATAGAATGATAAAACTAAAAAAAATATATGTTGTACATTACTATGCAAACTTTCAACGATATTTAGTTTGAACGAGATCTAGCCAGTAGTTTTTTTTTATACGTCATAAATCGTAAACCGCAATTTACCTTTCGACGAACTACAAGAACTTTTATATTATGTTACTTGATGCTACGGAACCCTTCATGGGCGAGTCCAACTCGCACTTGGCTGCTTTTTTTTATAGTGCTTTTAATACTTACATAAGATCCCTACACTGGTGGTCTAGTGGAAGGAATCACCCCACCTTCCGATCTTATGGTCGCGGGTTCAAGTCCAGTCGTGTACGTATGGATTTTTGTGTTGGAAAAGCTATATCATTATACTGCGTAACGAGGATTTTTATAAGTCAATACTTATACCAAACAGATAATACAGAATGTTCTCGATGGCGAAGCGGTTGAACCTAGGTTTTAACGATTACTTATTTGACATTGTCATGTTCGAATTTCCCTTCGCTCAGTCACAGATTGGTCATTATTATATTTATGGGTTGGTATTACTTTTGGAACAAGTACTTAACTATAAATGTCTCACGATCTATCAAATACAGCTAGCAACTTAATTTTCACCAATCCACTAACATTTACACCAAAATCAGAAGATAGTACAATCGGACATTGATAGCAACATTGCGGCACCTTAGTCCTTATCAAAACGATGTTATCGATGTTCGTGAAATTTCCACGATGTTTCCACCGATGCTGAGGCTGGTCACGCGAAATTGGTTGCGTATTTTCATTGGACTCTGCTTACTGGTGATAGTTTTGCTTGCACAAACGTCGAGTATTAGGTGAGTTGAGCTCTCTTTATCTCTTTGGTCTTTCGATTGATATGAGAAGGTTGGTTGCAGATTGTAACGCCTACCTTTGGCACTGGCTGTCTGAAGCTAGGTCTGAAGGCAGATTAGATAATGTGGGTTCATCTTTTATGCAACTTTTAATAATAATTTTTAGCAGTTTTTTTTATGTAGTTTGACATCCTTAGGTGATACCTAAATATACATATTAGGTTTTTTAGGGTTCCGTAGCCAAATGGCAAAAACGGAACCCTTATAGATTCGTCATGTCTGTCTGTCTGTCTGTCTGTCTGTCTGTCTGTCCGGCCGAGTCACAGCCATTTTTCTCCGAAACCATAAGAGCTAGACTGATGAAACTTGGTGAGTAGATGTATTCTGTGAACCGCATTTAGGTTTTTACACAAAAATAGAAAAAAAACTATAAATTTTGGGGGTCCCCATACTTGAAACTGAAACTCAAAAATGTTTTTTTCATCGAGCCCATACGTGTGGGGTATCTATGGATAGGTCTTTAAAAGTTATGTTGAGGTTTCTAATATCGTTTTTTTCTAAAACTATAAATTTTGGGGGTCCCCATACTTGAAACTGAAACTCAAAATTTTTTTTTTCATCAAACCCATACGTGTGGGGTATCTATGGATAGGTCTTCAAAAATGATGTTGAGGTTTCTAATATAGTTTTTTTCTAAACTGAATAGTTTGCGCGAGAGACACTTCCAAAGTGGAAAAAAGTTGGTCCCCCCCCCTCTAACTTCTAAAATAAGAGAATGATAAATCCAAAAAAAATATATGTTGTACATTACTATGCAAACTTCCAACGATATTTGGTTTGAACGAGATCTACTCAGTAGTTTTTTTTTTATACGTCATAAATCGTAAACCGCAATTTACCTTTCGACGAACTACAAAAACCTTTATATTATGTTAATTGATGCTACGGAACCCTTCATGGGCGAGTCCGACTCGCACTTGGCTGCTTTTTTTTACTTTATCAAACTACCTACGCACTATTATTTTTACCCGAAGGGTTATTAGATGGTTTTATTATAAAATACGCAGAGAGAATGCTATTATTTTTCCCAATAGTAAATTTTTCGATAACCAAACTTGCGTCATGCCTAAAACCTGTCTATCCTATCAGCGATATAGAATGAATGATTGACAGTATCTTTACTGGCGATATTGTTACCCACATACCCACCTACGAAATATAAAATAGGTATAGCTTTGAAAGGCTGTAAGCTGTAAGGGCGCTTGTACACGCTAAGAAAATTTGCCGTTCCTGCGGCAGACAAGACAAATTCTTCGTGTAGACGACAAGAATTTTGTCTTTTCCACACACGAAAACGCAACAACGTTCGCCGCGTCGTGTCTTGCCCAGATAAGAATTTTTTCGTGCACCGCTGCGAGCAGTGTACACAGTTATTTTCTAGTTACGACACGAATTCTTGGGTATAGACCCGGCGTTTTTTCTTAGCGTGTACAAGCGCCCTAAGGGTATGTAATAATATTATGTGTGTAGATGATAGGTGATGAGTAGATGTGTAGATGAGGCAGAAGGTAGATAATTATACCTGTTATAAAGTACTAAGTACCCAATCAGTCAGTCAAATGACGCATTTTGAATGCGGCATTGGGTGCTACGATGATTTAACGTGCTGGCATCGGTTTGCTGGCCAATGCTCACCAACCAAAGGCCTGCTCCACGCTGCTAGCGTTCTGTACATTATTACTACCTACCCTCATTCTGGGCACTTTAATAAAAATATTCTTTTTGGTACGATTCGGTCGAAACTAAATGTCATTGGTTCACAAACTTAGATTTCAATCAATAGATCGAATCAAATATTATCTAGGTAATCCAAAGTATCTTTTTGTGTTGTCGGCAAAATAGCTGACATCACGTTTTTTATTTTTTTTCCCTCAAAAACCACGTAATGAACTTAAATATGACGTCAACTTGGGTAAAGTATAACAGAACACAGCAGATGTTAAAAGTTGAATTTGGAAGCCGATAAAAAATAGTGGCAAAGTGCCGTGCTAACATTTGGCTCGTGGCACTGACATTGCCCGGCTAAGGCCGACAAAAATAGGGCAAGGCCGATACAGGCGTTCTGGGGGTTATATAATTTGACAGCGGACTATTGATGAGGGAAAAGCGGACAACGACCGGTGCGAAGGCCAGCTACATGTTACTTTGAATGATGTATCCGCTGGGTGTTATTACCTACCTACGTGGATAACCAGCAGTAGGTATAGCAACAGCATACTGCGACTAGATACTATACGGCCTATATAGTTCAAAAACCTGTCGCTTAAATAAAAAACATCGTGTGAGATGCAGCTGCTGTAGGCCACACTCTTCTTAGAAATGCAAATTTTCAATTCTTTGTAAATCGACATACTCTCCGTACCAGCGTAGCACAAAGCAGGAATGACGTAGCAGGCGCTACGTTATTCTTAAGGGGCCTCTACACATTTGCCCATGCTTGCCCACTACAGGCCAACGCCAATGTGTACAGGGGGTATTGGTGTATGTTGGCGGACATTGGCGGGTATTGGTGTATGTTGGCGGCAAGCATGGCGCGCAATCGGGGAGTTGTCGGTTTTTTGGGCACACTTCAAAGGAATCGTGGCGTAGCCTGGCCTGTGGTGTTTACACAATCGTCCAATGTTCAGTTCGTCACCGGCCGCTGACCGGGATAGAACACTTTTGTGTTGCGTTCTGTAATTCTTGTAAACAGTATACAATAAATTATAGTTTAAAAACTAAAAAAAAAACGCTTTTATAACTAATTGAACTTAAAAGTTAAAAATAAAACTGTAATAATCAATTGAAAAATTTATATTATTGTACAAAAAAGCGTAGGGTGCTTTTATAATAACTTCAGATATAATAAACTATTGATAAAATATTTACAACAATCAAAATATATTTTTTTTTTTCATATATTTTTTTTTTCATATTATTGCATTGTCATCGACCTTTGACAGGTGTGCAAAGTTTGAATCAAATCTGATCGTTCAAAGTAAATAGCCGCAGCCGTAATTTACTTCGACGTCCGTCGCAATTGGTTTGCCAGGCAGCAATGAGCCATGCGCCAGTGTGTGAACACCAAGTGATCGTGGTCTACAATTGTGCATTGGCGGAGCCTGGCCCAGCATGGGCAAATGTGTAGAGGCCCCTTTACAAAAACTTGAATGATTCCGAAGATTGATTTGATCGCAAACATCTGACATGTTTGCGATTTGACCTTTCATTATTTTCAAAAAAGCCTTATTCGCCATGTGTTTTAGATGAACTGCAAGGTCAGTCCACATGGTGTTTAAAGGTACACACGTAACAATACATTCATCGGACGGAAAATGACTGTATTTAAAACACATGGTTGAATGTCGATCACATGATACCTTAGATTGTCTAAGCATGATACATACATACATACATGACGGTACGACGTTTTTTTGTGACACAATATTTTTTGATACATTATGGGCTCGTAAGCTTGAGTCTGAATACAGGCCTTAGAACGGTAGATAAATATATATCTTGACATTGCTAAAAAAAAAGCCTACCTAATTATAGTGACGAGAGAATGCTGAAAGATGAGACTGAGATATTTAGCTCTATTATTTTATATAAATAAATAAATAGCAAATCAGTGACACGATAAGAAGAATAAGAAATCATAAAAAAAAAAACTTGGAAAACCATCTTCTTATAAATAGTAAGCAGCAAAAGCTAGCAAAAGTAAGTATACTTTCTAAAAGTACCTACATGCTAACTAAATAGCCGGTATGTTCTGAAAAAAAAGTCAAAACTTGTTATGAACCACAAAAATAGATGTCATAATTTAGCAAACCATGAAAAAGGAAATAGTATGTATCGTACCTACCCAAAATTAGCTCTAAATATACCTACATTACCTACCCCGGGCAGGAACTTAGATAGTCCGTGGTTAGTAGCTGTACAAAACTTATCTTCTATATTGTATGAGTAGCTCTGAACGGTACCTATATCTAGGTACCTACTTACCTTTTAGAATAAAATATTAGGGGTGTAGATGATATGTAAGTAGGTTAAAGTAGTTATGGCCACTTTCAATTCGAAAAGATCAGATGACATGACGAGACCTTGGAAGGACGAGACAGCAGAATCATCCCATTTTCACGGGGGCGAGGCGGAGTTCAGAAAGTGGATGGAATATTTTTTATTTATTTTGTGAGGACGGACCCACAGCAAATTAAAAAGAAATCATAAGTTTCAATTTAGGGTTAACCGGAAGTTGTATTTTTTTTCTATGTTGGATTAGTGATGTCAATGCGAATCGATAGCGATAAAATAGTAATCGGATTCGGAAGTGATAAAATCCGGAACTTGAAAATTTATATCAAAAATCAAAATCAAAATCAAAAGTGCATTTTATTTATTAGGATTACAAGGATCACTTTGAAACGTCTTAAAGCTAAGGTTGGTGCTATCTAGGTGCCATTTCCACGCGACGCGCGACGTGAATACAGATTGGCTACCTTCGCCACTGGAGTCAAATCACAATCTCGATTTGATTAGAATTATTACAGAAAACCTACATGATTTCTGTCAAAATTATTACAACTTATCTTGAAGTCCTGATTTTTTTTAAATGGGCTGGTGACTATTATCTAAGCACGATAAATATTTACAAATCTTCTTGTCTTTTATGTATTTAGGCATGTATGCACTAATAAGTGTGATAAATAACAATAAAATTGTTTTCGACTTTTTATTGTACCTATCTATGTGGTTATATGATAGCAGTTTATTGCGATAAAATCAAATTAAGATTATTGAGTTCTGCTATCAACTAATGAGACCTAGGTTCAGGAGTGAAAATTTATTAGATGAATCAATAATTGTCACCATTTTCATGCTATCAAATTAGCCGCAATGACTACCTAGCTATAGGTACTGGTCGTGCGATCTGGCAGCTAGGCAAGCATCAGCACAGCAGCAAGGCCAAGGTTGACAGGGAAGGGGGGCGCGGGACGTCCGCGGGCTTAACGCTCGGCGCGGTCCCGCACTCCAACCATTCTGCACCTCGCAGTCGACTCTGACGGTTGTTCAAGTACCAGGTAAGCGGTGGCCACTTTCAATTCTAATCTACCTTCGCTATAGAAACCCGCCACCGATGTGCTCCGTCGCGGCATATCTCAAAAGTTAACTTTTCGTGTGACAACATAATGCAAGTAAAGATGTGTTTTGATAAAGTCGAGTGCCGTTTCATCGATAAGATACTATCACGCGTCAAGAAGTTGGAGCTACATTCAAATACCGCTCACGAAGGTAACCGGTGTGATATCAAGTTAGGGGAAGTTTCCCTCCCAAAAGTTTTGAAGCGGTATCCAAACGGCGGGAAGCGTAAATCCGCGTGCGTGGTGCGTGTCGCGCATCGATCCGTCGACTACCCCTCACCCTCGCTCTTGCCACTCCCGGCTCCGATACATTCATTTGGGCAAAATATCATTCCATCATCGCATTTAGAATTTCTCCGTTTCTTTTATTTATTTGCAGTAGTTTTAGTTGTGTTAGTGCATGTTTAGCTGCTAGATAATAAATTAGTGAAAATGGGTGGTTGTGCGACGAAAGAAAACAAGGAAAATAAACCGGCTGAAGACTCCAATGGGTGCGTATAATCTCAGACCGGCACCGCAGCGCGTGGCAATGCTGGCTGAGTGTTTTGATTTCCAAATTGATTCATAGTATTTTATTCGTAATAGCTTTATTTCATGACTCACGCACCCCGGTGGTGTGGTGTATAAATAATGCAAACCGTAGTTTTATGAACCCCATTGAATTGTAAATTTGAATGAGCTGTAATGATGGGCAATGAACCTAAACGGGATGCAGGCTTATTGCCATGTCCGGGCCAACCATTCCTTGCGTTAGATATTATTTTTAGATCCGAGGGTATGTCTGTCTACTCTGCCTGTGTGTTAAGCTTTTTTTCACTACTAATCTAATTCCGTTTTTCATTACCTACTACCCACATAACCTAATGTCTTAGTGCTCTTCAGGTTAAAAATATTTTCTAAGGACGTTAGAATATGATTAGTGAGGAAAAACTTATTTTTTTCATGTTTTAAGCAGAGTTAAACTGCCAAATGCAGAGTTTACTTTATTTTAACCTATAGTAAATACATTTTAAATTACCAAATGCATTCGAGAAGGTAGTAGGTATACCTATATCTACTTAGCTGACATCAACGGTAGCTCTTGTAGTACCAATACCAAGGTACCTAATAGTTCGAAGAATGCATACAGTTGATTCCGTAATCTGACTACCTTTATGAGCTGGCTGCATTACCAGCGCCCTCATATTGAAATGAATAAAGTAACAAGAAACTCGCGATAACGCGTTCGCTGGCTGGTCGCGAGTGGGAGGCACGGGCTGCGCGCCACAGAGGAGCACACCGGTGCGCAGTGAGCTGACACATCCGTTCGACTTGCGCGTGTCGGTCAAGGCGACCTCTGGTGAAATTACGTAATTCCGCACAAAATCAAGACACTCCAGGGTGTGTTCGGAAAACATTCCTCTAGGAGACAGTTCGCGATCACCTTCCTTTCCGATACTATTTATTTCCAGTACTTAGCTATTCGTGGATTTAGAATAATTCCATCGTCATCATGAATTATAAACTGAAAGTAACAATACCAGTGGTCGTTTGTGGTGGAGCCGTTCTTGCGTATTACCTCATCAGGCGGTTTGTAAAGTTTTGCCTAAATAGTAGTTACCAATCGGAGCTTTACTTGTTTCTCGTCATATACCTCCTTAACATGGTAGTAACTCATTTAGTTACATTTTGTTAAAGATAAGTTGAACTCGTTAAAGAACCACTTAAAACCAGCACCTGAGCTCAACATAGGTACTTGTAGGTACCACCCCCCAAATAAGTCAAGTAATTATAATGTAATTTTTATTGAATGTAAAACATGTTTCGGCTAAACTCAACCGTTTTATCACAGATAATGCAACAAAACTTTTTTGTGTTCCGATGTAGGTTTTCTCTACTTCCGGACGATTATGAAATCAATGGGTAGGTCCCTCCCTATTTTACGTAATTAAAAAAAAAATCGACTGGCTGACGTTCCGGTTCCGTTCATAATTTCAACGCGATTTCGTTGATTTTTCAGCTATAAATTTTTGCTAAAACTCTTCAATTCACAATAAAAATGTGCACCCGGGCTACTTGTGCGGCGTTGAAAGCGTTAGAATCGTATAATTCATATTACTCGTGGGAACAGAAGTGAAATCGTTACAATAATGATGCTTTCGTTTTTGCAGGAAAGCCGCAGCCATGGTAGACGCCGGAACACTGGAAAAGTTGGAAGCTGGATTCAGCAAGCTCCAGGCTTCTGACTCCAAGTCGCTGCTGAAGAAGTACCTCACCAAGGAGGTCTTCGAGAGCCTCAAGAACAAGAAGACCTCATTCGGATCAACCCTTTTGGATTGTATCCAGTCTGGTTAGTATTTATGAATTCTTTTACTTAAAGCGATGCATTCAAGCTTAGCCAACTCGTTCTCATTCATGACATAACATTGTTACTTATACCAAGGTACAATATATACCTAGAAAATACATAGGTACAATTTACCAACACTTGCGAAGTTTTGCTTTTTTATTCAATGAGGTTGGTATTGATAATATTGGTTTGGTATTGGTACCTATATGATAGATTTTGGTATTTTTATTAATTTGATACAGCAGGGATAGATGTTTTATTTCTTGATAGTAGAACAGCAATATGAGATACCGGTACCTACATGTAGTAGAACCTATACTTTGGCTTATTTTTACATTAGCTATATTAAATCTGGAAACAACTAGGAGGTAGGTACCTACTTATCCAACATACTTAAATAGTTGCAAGATTATGTACGTCCTGATAATAACCTGATAATATAATAGGTAATCTGATAAATAAATCAGGGGCTTAGCATACTATTAAGTAAAATAATTGGTTATAGGTAGGCTTTAACCAATTATTTTCCTCCTATTTTCCTGGTACTAATACAACACTTCAAATCAAATTGAACCATTTGTTAATTCATAATCGGTAACCCTAATACCATTCTAACTAGGGGCTAGAGTAACCTTCACTTATTTCTTATGTAATGCTATTTCAGGTGTTGAGAACTTGGACTCTGGTGTCGGAATCTACGCGCCTGACGCGGAGGCTTACTCTGTGTTCGCTGCACTCTTCGACCCCATCATCGAGGACTACCACACAGGCTTCAAGAGCTCCGACAAGCACCCCCCCAAGAACTGGGGCGATGTGGAGACCCTCGGCAACCTGGACCCCGCCGGCGAGTTCGTGGTGTCCACCCGCGTGCGCTGCGGTCGCTCCATGGAGGGCTACCCCTTCAACCCCTGCTTGACTGAGGCCCAGTACAAGGAGATGGAGGGCAAGGTGTCCACCACCCTGTCCGGCCTCGAGGGCGAGCTCAAGGGCACCTTCTACCCGCTCACCGGCATGTCCAAGGATACCCAGCAGCAGCTGATCGACGACCACTTCCTATTCAAGGAGGGCGACCGCTTCCTGCAAGCCGCCAACGCGTGCCGCTTCTGGCCCTCCGGCCGCGGTATCTACCACAACGAGAACAAAACCTTCCTGGTGTGGTGCAATGAGGAGGACCATCTCCGCCTGATCTCCATGCAGATGGGCGGTGACCTGAAGCAGGTGTACAAGCGACTGGTGACAGCCGTGAACGACATCGAGAAGCGCGTGCCGTTCTCTCACCACGACCGCCTCGGTTTCCTGACATTCTGCCCCACGAACCTGGGCACGACGGTGCGCGCCTCGGTGCACATCAAGCTGCCCAAGCTGGCGGCCGACAAGGCCAAGCTGGAGGAGGTGGCCTCCAAGTACCACCTGCAGGTGCGCGGTACTCGCGGGGAGCACACTGAGGCGGAAGGTGGCGTCTACGACATCTCCAACAAGCGCCGTATGGGCCTCACCGAGTACGACGCCGTCAAGGAGATGTACGACGGCAT
This sequence comes from Thera obeliscata, assembly GCA_947578465.1. NCBI lineage: Eukaryota > Metazoa > Arthropoda > Insecta > Lepidoptera > Geometridae > Thera > Thera obeliscata. The sequence continues at coordinate 2,305,210 of OX387916.1, forward strand.
CGCCGAACTCATCAAGCTCGAGAAGTCGCTGTAAATTAACGATCTCGCGTCAGTATTTTTTTGTATTATTTATCGTATTCGTATGATTGGATTGTCCGGCAGGGCTGGGGGGCACTAGTCAGCGACGCCCCTGGCGGGCGTCCGGCGCCCCTCGGTCCGTAATGATTTGAAAAGTATTTTCTATAAGGAAATGGAAAATAAAGACAGCTAGCTATTAAGTCCACTTTTGTATTTTATTTGTAACTTAAACCCTTCAGCAAATTTCTTAGGTAGGAAGGAAGAGTTGTAGGTAATTAAGTTCATATTGAGAAATTACAATTTCAAAGAAAAAAATTCTAGATAGCTAAAAAGATAGCACGTAAGCTGGTTTTTCATATGGTTCTGTCTGTAGGCCTTTTCTCCAGTCTCTAAAAAGTACAGTTTTCCGTATTTGCTATTGCCATGCTTGCTCCAGACTTATGCAGACGAGAGAGTTTTGAGCACGCCCGCCCGTGAGGAGACGCTTGTCGCTCCTTTCATAGACAAAAATAAAACCTCACCGCCTAGATTATAATGAGAATGTAGATAGGTATTATTCTGAGTTTTTCTCGATCATTTTCAGTATGTTTTAGACGTTTTAGATTTTTAGATTAACCGTGACATGACAAGATTGACACTGGCAAAATTTCCTGTCGAGGTGACATTGACATGCTTGACTTGACAGGCAGGATGATTATAAATAAAACCCAAGAAAAAAAATCAGCTAACGAAAAGTTTGTTTGTTTTTCTTCTTGGGCATTATTTTATAATTTTTGCCTTAATTTTGTTGCTATCCGTGTCCTGAAAGCATAGCGCAAAGTGATTATAAATAGTCTAAGAAACTTCGTTTTTGAATTGTACTAAACTACCATGGCTACTCCAAAAAGTGAAAAAGATATCAATTTACCGCTATCCAGAGTCAAAACTATCATGAAGAGCTCGCCGGACGTAGAGGCAGTTGGTCATGAACCCCTCCATTTAGTTACAAAAGTTACTGTAAGTATTATTACATTTTAACCCATCACATGTGTAGATGCCATGTTATACAGGTTATTTGCCGTCTCCGGCAGGCTAGCGAAATTGGTAGTGGTTATAAGGCCTCCGTCCAAGCTACAACTCTATTAGTACCTGCTAAATTAGTGTTTTTTTTTTCAGGAACTATTTGTAACAGACCTAGCAAAAAGAGCATACAGGAACAGTAAAACAAGTTTATTAGAGTACAAGCACATCGCTGAGGTTGTTCAAGAGGATGATACCTTAGACTTTCTTAGAGAAATCATACCTCGGAAGATAACAGTTAAACAGTTCAAAGATATGATGTCAAAAAAGGCAATGAAAGATCAGTCCGATGACTCTAGCGAAGAATCTAGTGAGGAAGAGAGCTGTGAAGAAGAGACTAGTGAAGAATCTTCAAGTAATAATGAACAGGAAGTAAAAGAAAAGCAATCAGAAAAACAATAAATGATGATCTCTATTAAGGTTGCTGCATACCTATGGAGATAATACCCAGATAGGATGGAGAAATGACATGTGCTCATATACATTATCCTGTCCTATCAGTATAAAAACCCGTCATGTATACCGCAGCCTTTAAATACCTAAATAAACTATGTATTACCTAGCTATTGTAAAAATTCAAGACTGTATTCAAACATACCATGAAACTTTTCAATTGTAATGGATCTGAGAGAAAGATTGCTGTTAAAATGTGACAGAAGACTTGTTAAATAAATGAAATCATGTGGAAGAAAATAGTTTTAGGCTACCCACATGTTTCGTGCTCCATTGTCATTATGCATCAGAGCCTGAGACTAGGACCTGTGTAGATTATATACTCCTCATTATGTTAGTGTAGATGAATAATTGACCATAACGCACATGTAGGTTTTTAAAGTAAAATACAAATCAAAAACAAACTTTGAAATGATAACAACATAACTCTTCTCCACAAAATATAAATAAGTATAAGTTAAGTGATATTGTATTAAAATCTCATTTTTTTCTGTTTCCTCAATTAAAATAAGTTGATAAATAAAATAATGTGCTTGTTTTGAATTTGTAGTAATCACACCTGCTGTTCTAGAGAGCTTTGTGTGAAATATCCATATTCATTTATTACCAGCGGCCGCCAGCGGCTTCACTTGTCCGTTCCCGTTACTTTTTCGGGATAAAAAGTACCCTGTGGCTGTCTCCCGGTTCTAAGCTACTTCCTCACCAATTTTCAGCTAAATCGGAGTCCAGCCGTTCATGCGTGACGGTGTGACCAACAGAAATAGGGATTCATTTTTAAATATATAGATTTGATATGTCTAAGGCCTGCGCTGAGTGTTCCACTATATTATGCAGAGATTTTAGCACTGACCAAACTCACAACAATACAAGCCCTCCATTTTTTAATACAAAGTACTAGCCTGTAAGCTCAAATAACTAAATAAAGCCCGTAAAAGTGAACAAGCTCCACCTAGGCTTCTAGTGAAGAAGCATTAAATGACAAAAAGCCTGTTTTCAACAAGTTGAATTCATGAGCAGATGGCAGCACTGGCACTTTAGACTAGTTGTGCTTTTTCCACCTAGATGGCGCTAACATACAGAAACACAATAATTTGGTACATGACATGCGTTAGTATTCTATATAGTACCTAGTTAGGTACCTGCCTATTACTTCTCGTAGTGTAGTAGATGAGGTAGTAAATAAAACATCCTTGAGGTATATTCAAGCGATTTGTTTGTTTGTAGGTACCTACTAACAAGGTACCAATTACCTCAGAAAATGTTAATTTACGTTTTGTACAGTATTTTTTGTTACATGCGGTCACAGTCACAACACAAGACATTCAAAACTTATTTGGTAGCAAGTTAGGTAGGTACCCTTCATCTTTAAATAGGTATATAGGGTTTTTCGTATACTTTAAAAACTACATAAAGTACCTATAGTGGTTTACTTCGAAGACGATCTCGTGATGTCAATAAGCCCACCCCTGTCTTAAATTTATGCTAAACACAATATTTGGATTTGCTTCTGACAACCCCTTACTCCGACCTTGAACCGGAAGACGAAAATTAGGGCGCCCACCCACCAGATGGACCGACGTCATTATTAAGATCGCGGAAAGCCGGTGGATGGAAAGAGCTCAGAATCGTTCTTCCTGGAAATGTGTAGGGGAGGCCTATGTCCAGCAGTGGACTTCTTCAGGCTGATGATGTATGATGATGTGTAACCCCTTACTAACTTAGCACTTATGGTAAGTTTCAGCTGCTAGATGAGGGTGAGCTAGGGCCGCGATAATGATTTATTATTTTGGCTCACAATAATAAACCTAATTATAACCGAAGCACTTTTGCACAAGTACAATTTCATTTCTCAAACGCACGACTAACCACAACCTTCAGCCGGGTCTTCGAATGGAGGTAAAGGTCTGTAAATATTTAATTTACACACTTATTACTCGCTTACGTGATCTGCATCTGTTGTAATAGTTATATATTCTGTGTTACTATTTCAATTTATTTATTGAAGATTTATTTTAACTTTGAAGCGTAGGTATATAGCGTGTGCTGTCTTTGAAACTTTTGCTTTTGTATTATGCATTGCATAACGTCTGACTAAGTGCAGTGAAGTGGCACCACACTGGAACTTCTCTGTTATCATTTTTGATTTGTAAAAGGATCATATTATAAAACGGTAGGAACCGAGTCGTAGTTTGTTGCCTGTTCTTCAAGGCTTTGTCGCGTGGAACTGGCACCTAGACTCACCTAGCTTTAAGAAGTTTCAAAGTGATTCTTGTAATTGAACTGAATAAAGACTATTTTGATTGATAGATTGATTGAAGTCAATTCTATTACTAATTATAAGTAATCTCCAAACTAGTTGCTATCAAATATAAAAAAAACCTTAAACAATTTTAAGGAGTCCATGCAACGATGACCAATTTGAGCCGTCTCGTCATCAGATGGGCGACCGGTCAAGCTTCGTCTTGCGGTTCGTTGTAGGACCTCTATTTTTCTCAGCTGTTTACAGTAAACGTACTTATAAGTATATGCTTTCCCTCCCGGGCTGTTTCTCTGTCTATAATAATGAGATAACTATGAATATAACTGCTGACTGTATATATAATCTACATAATAACTAGATGAGTATCTATAGGCTTAAGGCCTTCACGATTCAGTGCAAATGGCAATTTAACAGTATTTTAAATGTGGGATAAGGAAAGCACATCCGAGCCGTTCAAAAAATATGTGTTTAAAGTTTGTATTTGATGTCATGATCAATAAAAATAGTAAGGCACCCATCACCCACCCACACCCTTCAAAGCGGAACACAGCAATGCTGGTTTACTGCAGAAATAGGCATGGTGGTAGTAATTCCCAGGATCTCTTTCATCTAAAAATAGTTGACAAACGTATTTACCCAGTTGTTAGGTATAAAGTAGAAAATATAGCAAGAGCAGAAGCTTATACTTTGGTTGCTAATTTATTTGCCTAAGTCCACAAAGGCAAAACGTATGACGTATGAAGAATAGAAGACATTGTTAAGACCGCGGTAAGTCGGTGGATGGAAAGAGCTCAGAATCGTTTTTAGAAACGAATAAGGGAGGCGCATGTCCAGCAGTACTTCTACAGGCTGATTACTCAGATGACTATGATGATTACTCAGATTAAATTAGATTAGGTATCCTCCGATTGGCCAGGAGCCTAATTCTCGGGCCGACCGAGATTTTCAATGTCCTATAAATACACATTGGCATTGCACAACCTCACACTTTTTCTACGTTTTCCGTATATCGTAGCTGTCGAGGCTTCTACGATGAGGTCGTCCATGAATTACTCAAGGAAATCCTCCATTCTCTCTTCGAAAATAAGCAATAAAATAAAATTGCAAAATGATCCGAAATGAGCCAAAAATTGGGCTCCTGGTCATCTTACTGCCTGATTATGATTGATGGTGTTGATGCTATTAATTATATTTTATCGATATACTTACCACACTCTCGCGTGAGTTCATCTATTAGGTAAGTACGTCTGAAGATTGCCGATCACACATCCTTTTACCAATTAGGTAAAGCAAATATCTGTGTTGCGTCCCCCATTGTTCAAACTTAAACATTTCATAATGCAAAGTGGTATTTTAAAATAATTTGTGCTGCGGTAAGCCGACTAAATATTTCCTTACATATTGTTTGCAAAGCAGTTTAACATAACATAAATGTGTTTACTATAAACACATTTATGTTATGTTAAACTGCTAAGTCATCTAAACTATGCATCTCTAAGAATAAGAATGACGACTGGCCTCTCAGTTCTTTTGCGCTGTAGGCAAGGGCGGATCCAGCTTTGGCGTCAGGAGGGGGTCACATAGTCGTGGTCAAGTCAAGAACTTCTATTTTAATTTTGATAACAATAGATACAAGTAAAAAGTAGGTATTTCATTAATGTACGTAAGTACTGTACTTAAAAATATTTATTCTTTATTGTACACTTGAAAAACTTAACACATAATAACTTCGTATATATTGGCCATCTTCTCTTAAAGACATCCAGAGAAGCACTATCACGCACGGAATGAGGCAGCCTATATTTTATCTAAATATACAGGGTGGCCGGAACATTGACGTCCACAATAAACATTTTGATCCCTCGTATCGTGGGGTATCCGAATCATCCCCATGTATGTTCCGCGATTTTGTATAGTTTTCGAGTTATGATTTTTTTCTGAATTTATTAGAAATTTCGAAATGACCAACTTAAAAATTTCTAAAAAAAAATAGAAGACATTTTGGTAATTTTTTTTTTGCAAATGGATTCTTATAAGTTGTACTTTTATGCATAAAACAATTAGTTTTGTTACTTTAAAGAAAGTTATGAAAATGATGACCCAAACTAAACAATTTACGTTTGGTGAATTGTGATACAAATTTTCAACTTTAAATTAAAAATCTAAACAGGTAATTTCATGATTCATAAGTAGCTTTAAAAAATGCGCCATATTTTCAGCTTCCATAATCATTAAAAAAAACAGCACTTAATTGGCTACTTTTGCTAATATCGGGCTTCAAAGACAGCAAGATGGAATATTCTTATGAAAGGCTAATTTGATTTAAACAATTTTTTTGCCCATTTTATCATTGTTAAGGTTAACTATTTATAGAAAATACTGGAAATTAACCAACAAATAGCTTCAGAGGTTATGAAACCACCTGTTTACATTTTTTAATTTAAAGTTGAAAATTTGAGTCATAATTCACCGAACGTAAATTGCTCACTTTGGATCATCATTTTCATAACTTTCATCAAAGTAACAAAAATGCTTTATGCATAAAAGTACAATTCATGAGGATTCAGTTGAAAAAAATTACTAAAACGTCTTCTACTTTTTTTTTTTGAAATTTTAAAGTTGGTCGTGTCGAAATTTCCCGTAAATTCAGGTAAAAACTCATAACTCGAAAACTATACAAAATCGCGGAACATACATGGGGATGATTCAGATACCCCACGATACGAGGGACCAAAATTTTTTTTTGGACGTTAATGTTCTGGCCACCCTGTTTAACTAGTCTAAATATTATATAAAACTGTTGTTAAACCAAAAAAAGCAGCCAAGTGCGAGTCGGACTCGCCCATGAAGAGTTCCGTAGCATCAAGTAACATAATATAAAGGTTCTTGTAGTTCGTCGAAAGGTAAATTGCGGTTTACGATTTATGACGTATAAAAAAAACTACTGACTAGATCTCGTTCAAACCAAATATCGTTGAAAGTTTGCATAGTAATGTACAACATATATTTTTTTTAGTTTTATCATTCTCTTATTTTAGAAGTTAGAGGGGGGGGGACCAACTTTGTTCCACTTTGGAAGTGTCTCTCGCGCAAACTATTCAGTTTAGAAAAAAACGATATGAGAAACCTCAACATCATTTTTGAAGACCTATTCATAGATACCCCACACGTATGGGTTCGATGATAAAAAAATGTTTGAGTTTCAGTTTCAAGTATGGGGACCCCCAAAATTTCTAGTTTTTTTTCTATTTTTGTGTAAAAATCTTAATGCGGTTCACAGAATACATCTACTCGCCAAGTTTCATCAGTCTAGCTCTTATGGTTTCGGAGAAAAATGGCTGTGACATACGGACGGACAGACAGACAGACAGACATGATGAATCTATAAGGGTTCCGTTTTTGCCATTTGGCTACGGAACCCTAAAAACAGATTCGATTGTATGTACACCAACGCATACAAAAACCGCGATTTGTCTTAGTGGTATGCATAGGTTTTTTTTAAACCTTTGTATGTATTTAAATCTGGTGGCAGATGCTGCGGTAGCAGATTTTTTTTTACAGTTTTTTTGCGTAGGTATTTTGTAAAGCTATTTTTCGTGATTTTGTCTTAGTGGCTAAGTTGGGTTTGTGTATGCGTTGGTGTATAATCGAATCTGGTTTGTTTAGTTTGAGATGACCTACTGTAAGAATTTCCTGATTTTTTTTTCACACTGTGCTCCTACATATAATTATGTATTATTGTCCAAGTTTCATGCTTCTAACTTTGCTTTGATTTTTACAATCATCATTTTTCTTAAAACCATTTTTCCCTTTTTCTCCTTTTAGCGAAATAATTTTCCAATTTCCTTTCTTAGTGAACCTTTAAATTATAAAAGGAACACACCCTCCAAGTTTCATGCTTCTAGGACTAACGGCCTAGGCTGTGCGTTGATTGTCAGTTAGTCAGTAGCGTAAGAGTTTCATATATTTAGATTAAAATAATTAAATATTGGAGGTTTTTAGTTACATAAAATCTGTATGGCGACAAAATATACACACTATAATACAAAATCATTATGTACAATTAGTGGTCTACCGAAGTCCTGGAACCAGCTCAGGGGGGGGTCATGACCCCCATGACCCCCCCCCTGGATCCGCCCTTGGCTGTAGGTCGTGGGTTCGATCTCCACCGGGAACAAATATTTGTGAGGTGAACACAGATGCTTGTTCTCTGTCTGAATTCTAAGTGTTATTTGCTAAAAAAGAAGTTTAAGTATTATAACAGCTATCACATTACTAGCCTCAAATTAAGCAGAGCTTGTACCACAAGCTCTGCTTAATTTGAGGCTAGTAATGTGTGAATTATTATTGTCCACAATACTAAGAACATACTGCATTTTATGTAATACTAGTGGCTCAAACTCAAACTCAAACTCAATAACTTTTTATTCATTACGATGCAAGAATCACTTTGAAACGTCTTAAAGCTAGGTGAGTCTAGGTGCCAGTTCCACGCGACCAAGCGTAGAAGAACCGCCCGCGTGGCCGCCCGCGGCTTCGCTCGCTCGTTCCCGTAACAGCCCGTTCCCGTTGCTTTTCGGGATAAAAAGTATCCTATGTCCTTCTCCTGGTTCTAAGCTACCTCCCAACCAATTTTCAGCCAAATCGGTTCTTCAGCCGTTCTTCAGCCGTTCTTGAGTTATAACTGTTATAAGTGGAGTAACTAACACGACTTTCTTTTATATATATAGATTTTTAGGATACTTTAGGTGCCTATATACTTAGTAATCCATCCATAGGTACCAAATTCAATATGCGATAGTGTGTTTTGACTGTTGAATGGGTCCAAAGGAGACGATTTTAAAAATTCCATACAAAAGACTTAAACGCGCTTTAGCTTGATTTGGTTCGAATTCGCCAAAATATTACCCACTTTTTCACTCTCGTGGGTAGGTTCCAAATGCGAAAACTAGTACCTTTACCGTAGATAACGCATTCCTACCATGGGTGTGGTTATAGAGTCAAAACACTGATATCGGTAATAGCACAAACGGTATATTATCTTGAAAGTTAATTGGATAAGTAAAGTACTTTATCCCGTGCCCGCGAAGCTACGACTGGCGTCTCACGCCACGTATTGCCTACGCGACGAAACGCGAGAAGGGAGTTACTTGTGTGCAACTATGTTGCTACAGTAACCTCCCCCTTTTTAAACAAAAAAATATAAAAATACTGAAAAACTGATAAAAGAAAGAATACAATTCAAGGTGATAACCCTAGAATTACAATTGCGTTAAAATTGTACAAGTCACATCGCGTGGCGAGCATAACTGCTCTGCTCATTGAGTACGTACGCTGGCTTAAGACGATCTATAGAGACATTTACACACCTGTTAGGGAGTTGTACTTTGTAAACCTTACAACCTTTCTTCAAGACACGGTACGGACCGTCGTACGGAGGTTGCAGAGGCTTACGAACCGCATCAACCCTAATAAAAACGAAATCACAAGACTTTAGATCCGGATGAATAAATAACGTTCGTGAATCACGATGTTTTCTTTCTACCGGTCTCAAACTACGTATCTTGTCTTGTAAGTCTTGTACTAATGTATGTGGATCTGAAGCTTCTGATTTAGCAGATACAAAAAATTCACCAGGTAACCTCAAGGTACAACCGTAAGTTAATTCGGCGGCACTCAGGTTGGAGTCGCTACGTAAAGTAGTTCGGAGCCCTAATAAAACAGTAGGTAACTCATCTACCCATGACGTAGATACCAATCGAGCACGGAGCGCTACCTTTAAGCTTCGGTGCCATCTTTCAATGGCGCCGTTGCTTTGTGGATGATATGGCGAACTTCTAATTCTGTGTATACCCATACATTTCATAAGCTGTGAGAAAAGATTACTTTCGAACTGACGACCTTGGTCTGAGGTTAAATACTGACAACTACCAAACCTAGTAATCCAACCGTCATAAATAACTTTAGCCACAGTTTCAGCTGTAATGTCTTATAAAGGGAACGCTTCAGGCCAATGTGTATATCGATCAATGATAGTAAGTAAATACCTATATCCATCTGTGGTAGTCGGCAAGGGACCTACGATGTCAGTGTGGATATGTTCAAAACGTCCAGCTGCGGGAAATTGTCCTAAATGAGATACCGAATGACGTTGAACCTTCGAACGTTGACATTGAATACAAGTTTTAGTCCACTGATTAAGATCTTTATTCATCCCTGGCCAGAAAAAACGCTGGCACACGAGTTTACGTGTTGAATTTATTCCGGGATGACTCAAATTATGTACCAAATTAAATGCTAACTTCCTGAATTTATCCGGTAAATAGGGTCTAATATTACTGGTTGATGTTTCACAATAAATTTGCGTGGCACAATCGGGCAACGTTATTTTTCTAATAACAACGCTGCTATTTGATACCACGTTTCCGTTTGCTAAATAAGCATCGTCGTTCTGGGCGGTCGCTAATTCTGCAAAATCCAACGTACTGGGACACGTGATTGTTTCGACACGACTCAGCGAGTCTGCAACTAAGTTATCGCCACCAGCGACGTACCTAATATCCGTTGTAAATTCGCTGATGTACATAAGCTGCCTAGTTCTACGTGGAGTCTCTTTGTCACTTGATAATTTAGAAAATGCAAACGTCAGGGGTTTATGATCTGTGAAGATGGTTAACTCCCTGCCCTCGAACATACTTCTAAAATGAATTACAGCCAAATAAATTCCTAACAACTCCCGATCGTATGTACTATATTTAACCTGCGTATCGGTAAGTTTACGTGAAAAATAACCTAAAGGCTTCCAATTACCCTTCACTAATTGTTGCAGTACGGCTCCTACACAAGTATTTGATGCATCTGTCATCAAAGCTAGAGGAGTATCGGGCATCGGATACGTTAATGTGGCGGCTGACTGTAAACTTTCTTTACATTTAATAAAAGCTTCGTTAGCCTCGGCTGTCCAGTCAATTTGCGACTTATCGTTTTTCTTAGAACCTCGAATGTACTTGTTAAGTTCGGTTTGATAAGAAATGGCATTTGGCATATGCGGACGATAAAAATTTACCATACCAATGAAACGTCTGAGTTCGATTACCGTTTCCGGTTTTGGAAAATCAATAATGGCTTTGACCTTACTATCCGATGGCCTAATGCCGTCTATTGTTACTTCATGTCCTAAAAATTCGATATTTTCCTGCCCAAATGCACATTTCGACAAGTTAATCGTTATACCAAAATCATCTAAGCGTTTAAACAAGACTTCTAGATGCTGTTCGTGCTTAGCCTTGGATTCACTTGCCACGATTACGTCATCTATGTAGCAGAATATAAACTCTGAACTTGGTTCAAAAGTTCCGTCTTCTCGTTCAATTCCTAATCCCTGTAAAACCGTGTTGTTCATGAAGCGCTGAAAAGACTGAGCCGCGTTGCGTAATCCGAAGGACATTCTAGGAAATTCGAATAAACCAAAAGGAGTAATAATGGCGGTCTTTTCCACGTCATCAGGAGCAACAGGGATGCAATGATATGCCCTATTTACATCAATTTTACTAAAAATATTTTTTCCTGTTAAAATATATGTAAAATCATGCAAGCGCGGAATTGGATATCTGTCGGGTTTCGTGACCGCATTTAATTGCCGGTAATCCCCACAGGGTCGAATTTCACCATTCTTTTTAGGTACAACATGCAAAGGACTTGACCATGGGCTTTTTGAAGGCCGACAGATTCCCAATTCCTGCATAACCCTAAATTCTTCACATACCTTTTTGTACCGGTCGGGAGGCAGCGGGCGCGCACGCGCATGTACAGGCGGCCCGGTCGTCTCTATGTGGTGGAAAACTGTATGTCTAGGAGTATCCTTAAAAGAAACAGGTTTTGTTATACCCGAGTACTTAGCCAAAAGGTTAAAATAAGGGTGTGTCTCGTCCAAGGTGTTCAAGGTAGGTTGATTACAAACTCTAATAGAACCTACGATATTTAGTTTAGTCACTTCATCTACTAATCTACGATTGCTTAGGTCAACCAATAGCTTATGGTGGATTAAAAAGTCTGCACCTAAAATAGGTTGGTTCACTGCTGCCAACACGAATGTCCATCGGTACGGTCTTCTTAATTTTAAGTCCAACACCATAGTCTTAACACCAAAAGTACTTATTTCGGTACCATTTGCCGCATAAAGTTTGAAACCAACACTATTATCACTGTTATGCCTAATTTTACGCGCCGGGAGAACCGAAACGTTCGCTCCCGTATCCACAAGGAATCGTAGTCCTGTATTTCGATCTGTGACGCAAAGACGGTTACTACTTACAGGAACGATACAGGCATCCGTCGCTGACTGTACCTCACTTAGTTTCCCTCCTTTTTGTAGCTGCAGGGCGGGATACACTTGTGCGCCTTATCCTTGTAGCGGAAATGGTAAAAACACTGCCAATCCGGTTTACGTGACGCCGATGACGTTCTATTGACACTAGTGGATCTCCCCCTGCTTTGGCTTCGACCGCGCGAGTCGTTCCGTCGCGAGTTATGCAGCTGATCAATCCGCTTATCTATCCGCTTAATCTCATTGATAATCGCAGCTGTGTCGAGCGTACTTGATGATGCGACGGGCGTCGCCCTTACCTCCGACACGGACTGATTATTTCCTTGCGTCTCCATTACCTTGTCGGCAATCTTAGCAAGGATTGTGAGATCACTGGACTCCGCTACTGTTATTATTCCACGAACTGCAGGCGGAAGGTGGCCTTGCCACAGGATCTTAAGGGTCTCGTCCGGTATTTTGGTGCGGGCCAAATCTCGCATGCGTCGTAAAAGCTGAGAAGGCTTTTGATCGCCCAACTCCATCTCGCTCATGAGTTTCTGTACTTGCCGGGTCTCCGATTCTTCGTAAATGGTAAGTAATCGTTCCTTTAATGAATCGTACTTCCGGGTGGTAGGAGGATTCATCAGGATGTCCGTCACTTGCTGGATGACCTCCTTAGTGAGCTTGGTGATGACAAGGTTGAACCTGACCTCGTCTGACATCTTTTGGGGCGCTAGTATGGCCTCGGTTTGATAGAACCATAGCCTCGGGTGATCTGCCCAAAATTCTGGAACACGGGAAGTGACTGTGATGGCAGCCAAATCCATTTTTTCGTCCTTGACCTCCACGCTGGTTGTCGCCGGGCCTGGAGTCGCAACCGGCGCCGGGGTCGGCGTCGGGGCCTGCCCGATAGCAGCGGGTAACATGATGCCGAAGTTTATACGTAACACTGAGGTAATTCACCAACTTTATACAGAAAATTTAGAGTTCACTGAGTGTCCGAAAAAAAATGTGGTCGCGGGGCACGGGATACCTAACTCGCAAGGTGAGTCGTAACCAAAAATATAAAATTGCGGGGTCACCACTTTACCGTAGATAACGCATTCCTACCATGGGTGTGGTTATAGAGTCAAAACACTGATATCGGTAATAGCACAAACGGTATATTATCTTGAAAGTTAATTGGATAAGTAAAGTACTTTATCCCGTGCCCGCGAAGCTACGACTGGCGTCTCACGCCACGTATTGCCTACGCGACGAAACGCGAGAAGGGAGTTACTTGTGTGCAACTATGTTGCTACATACCTAAGCTTTTTAGAGTCCGCGCAAGATAACTGCGCATGACTAATGGCGGAAAATGTAAAGAAACCTGACTGTAAATAATCTCCCAATCAAAAAACATGTGCAAGTTCGATTTCCCCATTCATGTTTGTGATCGGTACATGTAGGTAATTTCCAGTCCATTTTTCATGTTTTCCGCCGTCAGTCGTGCTCAGGGCTATCTTGCGCGGGGCTTAGTAGAAAAACTTGCTTGGAACAATATGATGGTTTTGCTAAACTGTGTGCCAATTGTCTTTTTATAGACAACTTTAACTTATGGATTATCCCTATGGCCCACCTAAAAAATAATTGCACAAAACTTTGTTGCTTGCGATCTTTCATGAATTACTTCGTGATTTTAGATATTTATCTTTCAATTTCAAAATGTTGGAAATGGAAAGTCCAAGCGTGACGTTTATTGACAGTAGCCCCTGAAACACAATCCATTAAAATATTCTCTCTTTTTTTCATAGATTGTATTGTATTGTATTTTTTTACGTTTTATTTTTTTATTTTTGCGAATCTTTTGTAATGAAATAAATTTAAAAAATGTTGAAATGTGCAACGTTTGAAATTAAATGTTGCACTGCACGGCTTTATGATTTATGTAGGAATCAGGTGATAAAATGCATATACTCCAAGGTTGACCACTAACATTTCGAAGCCACAATATGCATGATTTTAGACGAAACCTCGGTGCATATACACTATTTGTGTTGGTGCTTTGGGCCTGTAATTATTGGTTTCATTATTTTATTTACAAAAACAAATATTCATTCCACAAGCCTGCAAATTAGCGGGAACAAGAGCAATTTGAAAATTTCTACGATTATTCATATATTATGTATAGTATATAAGGCTAATTTAGCTAACTAATAGTACATTGTTACCTGAGTGTTGAAAGTCACGTTTTTTGAGTCCCGAGACGAGTTTGGCGCCAGAGCGTTAGCGAGGGCGCCAATGGAGCTTGAGGGACTCAAAAGACTTTCACCCGAGGTAAACACTGTGCTTTTCATTACGAATACAAGGAAAGTAAAAATAAAAACATGAAAGAAAAATTTGTGAAAATGAAGATTGAATTGCCGCCTTCCCGGTTTTGTTTTTTCTTTTTCTCTGGCGGGCCTTCGGCTTCGGCTCGCCAGCATTATTCAGCCATTATTTTCATTATCATAATTTAAAAAATGGTAAATGTCAAATCTATGTTATTTTAAATAAATAGTTGAAGCTATATATTAATCAAGTAATTTAGAAGATATATTATTTATTTAATACTATCTTTATGTTATTTAAATTTAAATTTTACATTGCGCTAGGTATCTTATTAGACTTTTTAAACTTCTTACCGTTGTAATGGGTTTCCAACCTACTTGCTGAATAAAAAGTTGGAATTTGGTTCAACGACCTCCTTGCAGTTAGAAAGACTTTAGAAAGTTGGAACATGGTTGAATAAAATAGAACTTGTTTTTTTTATAATTTGACAGCTGTCAGTAGAAAGCGATTCTCCCTAGGGCTGAAAGTTTTACTTTCAATTAGGCCCCTCAGGCAACTTCAGACCTAATTTCAGAGTATGAGTAATGAAAAATACAAAAAACTGTTTCAAAAATTTACGCAGCCATTTTGTTTTTCCTGTGCCATTCTGCCGGTGCGTGGTCTTGTTTCTCTGTTGAATTTGTTAATAAAATGCAAGAAGCGAAGGTATTGAACCAAGGCATTTCATAATGCATCGTTTCGTTTATTTTTGGAGGTTCTTTCTGTACCTACAGAGTAGGTACCTACTGTAATCGCGTAAAATAGATACGCAACTATAAGTGCAAGCTCTTTGGCTAATGACTAAAATAAAAAGAACTAAAATAGAACGTGGTTTGCAAGGTAGAGTAAGTACCTGCAATTACATTGCAGGCAGGTAGGTACTTAGTAGACATTGCAGACATATTTTTATTATGTGGGAAATTTTACATAAGTATAACATTTAGGCAAAGCTCGTAGAAAAGTATATTAATAACACTCAGGCCGTAAAATTGTCATAAATAATTGACTTTTAGGTACTCTATTCATAAACTACGTTTACTTATAAGTTGTATCGAGAACCCAGTGGTTATACAAACCTAACTCAGGTTTGATAAAATTGCACTAAACTCTGTGTTAAATAGGTAAATAAATAATAATAAACATAGATTCTCTAAGAGCATATGGTAATAGGATGCATACAGATGTTCTTGACACTAATGAAGGACTCGAACCCATAACTTAAAGGGCAAAAGGCACCTACTTGCTGCTGTGTGTCACTGATAATTTCAACAAATATTTTGTTTTATCATATACGTTTTCAGAAAGAAGTGACTACAAAAAGGACGGCTGGTAAAAGAGAACATAATATTACTACCCCACATAAAGTGGGACAAAGGCAGAAAGAAGAAGAAGAATAATTAAAAAAAGAAAAAAATATTCACTATTTATAAAGATCTCAGATACTGCCTATGTTGCTCACATCTAACTAGATTTTTTTATAAGGCGCACATCTAGGCGATGGCGATGGCGATCAGCTAAAACGCTGTCAAATATGACAGAATTTCAGCTGGGGGCTAATTCTCGGGCCAATCTCGATCATTTTAAAATTTTATTTTATTGCTTCTTTTCACAACCCCGCACTTTTTGTACGTTTTCCGTATATCGTAGCTGTCGAGGCTTTTACGAAGAGGTCGTTGATGAATTACTCAAGGAAATCATCCATTCTCTCTTCGAAAAGAAGCAATAAAATAAAATTTCAAAATGATCGAGATCGGCCCGAGAATTAGCCCCCTGATCGTGTGCGCAGGTCTTTAGATATGCCTGGTTGAAACAAAAACAAAAAAAAAACAACCGGATTGGTGTGAACAAATAGTATTATCTCTGTATTTCCTTTTCGTTGAAACGTGCGTGACTCGCTGAGGATGTACATGTCACATATGTAGTACACTGAAAAAGTATAGTTGTTGAATTTACTAAACTCGCATGGTTTGAGCTTACAAGCAATAAATTAACCAAATTCTTCGTTGTTTTTACAAAATACAATTATTAATTTTACAAAACCAGTAAAGGTTGACACTTGCCATTTTGGGCTTAGTAGAATTTACGAAATCAATGTATTGGTTACACTAAAGTGTGATTTGTAGGCGAGTGCCATAAGGTGGCACTTCCAACGTTATTAAAGTCATTTATATATTCAACAATCCTCAATGTTGGTTTTACTAAACCTGATACTACAACTACGGTTTAGTATATTCAATAGTAATACCTTGTAGAATATACACATGAACGTCGTTGTAATCAACAACGAGCTTTCGTACAAACAACGTTCTAGTTTTGTAAGATAGTTCCCGTAAGAACCGTCTGATGGCGCATGCATCGCTACTAAAGTCATTTGCATATTCAACAATCCTCAATGTTGGTTATACTAAACCTAATACTACAACTACGGTTTAGTATATTCAACAGCAATACTTTGTAAAATTTACACATGAACGTTGATGTAATCAACAACGAGCTTTCGTAGAAACAACGTTCTTGTTTTGTAAGATAGTTCTCGTGAGAACCGACTGATGTCGCATGCATCGCTACTAAAGTTATTTGTAAAATGATCAATCATGGTTGTTCTTTTTACTAAACACTATTCAACACCCATTATACTACAGTAATTAATTGTACAATTAGCCGTATATGTATATATATTACAAAAGAGCCGTCGTAAAAAGACCGTTGTTTTAAGAATTGTAACTATTTTTATTTCGGCAAGCATTATCGACTAAGATCTCATAAAAAATCGTATCAGCTTGTTGTTACCTTTTGTTTTGTATTTAAAACATCTCCAGATAGTGCCTAACCGGAAGTTGTGAAACAGGCCTTAAACCTAGTGTCCCTTCAATTATAGGTAACCACAACGTGCACATCATTAGATTGAGACCCGTGAAAGTATACAACTAGTCAGAACAATAAGTCAAGGGCAAGGTAAAAAATAGTTTTTTCTGACACGACTACGTTCTGTAAACTTTCATTACACCGGCCCATCGTCGTCATCGTCACAGCCTTTAAACGTCCACTGTTGGAAAGCAATTGAGGCCCTCCAATGGCTTTGCCATAATCACTACTCTAGGCAGACGGATTAGTGATCGCAGTATTGGCGTTGAGTACTCAGGTGGATGCTATCTACTGTACTGCTGTATACCTACTGTAAACGCGTACCAGAAACAATTTTTGTTCTCGCAGGCATTGATTTAAGTGCTTGTAATATACCTATATGTCTATGCTCGCTGGCTTATCCAACCCACCACATTTTTACAAACAAAACAACAGCCAACTGCCAGCTGAAGGTAGTTCCTCAAGATTGCCATGAAGTTTGCCATATTTCATTGCCATTGAAGTTTTGTATTCACTGATGTTTGAAAATTCATACAAATTAATCGATAACTGTAGGCAGGTCGCCTCGCTATGAGTATGAGGCTCACAGATTACAAATGTGACCTACTATCATGGCTCTACTTTATGGCCTCATACTTTAACACCCTGTTAGCGGGTATCAAAAATATTACCTATATCGATGCAAGTAACTGTCTCTATTAGCAAGTTAGAAACCTACTAGTTAGTAACCTACCCTGTTTAATTATATTCAGCGTCCGATTATAAAACGAAGAGTACCTAGCAAAGAAACTTACTTTATCATAGTTTTAATAGGTACCTACCTAGGTAATATATTTTATCGCCATTCGCATGCGAAAGTCAGGTTCATCCCGCCAAAAAACAACCTTATTTGTTCTTACTAAAGTGATATTGTACAATCGACCCTCGTGTTTAGTTTATTTAATATTTTTGTTTAGTAATAACTGATTAGTGATGATTGGATAGATCTATTTGTCTGTAGTTTTAGCGTCTTGACGGAAACTAGCATAGCGTAGTGTTGCAAGGTAAAGCATTTTTTTGCCGTATTATGGCACTAGCACAACTTTGTCTACGTGGATTCCATAAAAAGGCAAAAAGCATCCACCCTGCTGCGAGTTCATCTCTGCGCGTTCGGACTTCGGAGTGAACGCAATAGCCGTTTGCACGTGATTGGCGTGAGCGCAGCGACCGACAGGATAACAGCGCCACTCTGCGTCGCTGCTACCCGCAGTGTACTACTTAGCCTCACACTAAGAGCACGCCCGTTCGCGCCCGGGACACGCGTCATTATAATGTAAATGCCTAGCTCCTAACTATGACTAATTATATTGTGACTGTCTTGTGAACATAATATTAATAAACTCTCTATAAAGTGACTCTGGTGTTCCCCGACGCTAGGTGGCTAGGCTACAACATAAAACAATTTAGTGAAGTAGAAAATATGTGAAAAAGGCATACCTATATTCCTGCGAGAGGCAAACTTGTAGACCGATACCACAACCAACGACGCTTGTTGAGAAAATCTGGCCTCATTGAGAAAAAAATCCTGCTGAGAAGAGCCCCTTGCTCATAAACATTGTTGAAGATATGAACCATGTTTTTATCATTTGTCATTAACGCTCAGTACCTACCCACTTCAGTTTGATTTTATTTCAGAACACCAGTCTATATTAACGACAGTAGAAGAAGAAGTATCCATGAAATTGTTTCTCATATTCATTAGAGAACTTTGGACAGGAATAACGAAAAAGTGGAAATTGAGACAAAGATTACGAAGCCAGGATTTGTCTGCAAAAGACAAATATCCAGCACATAATTAACGAATGGCTCAAGGCAAGCTTATGCTACAAGTTGGTAAGTATTTATTGATAAAAGTTAGCCTATGTGTAATTCCAAAGATCCAGCTATCTACATACCAAATTTCATTGGAATTGGTTCAGTAACAATATTTATTTATTTAAAATTATAAATAGAATAATATATTATATAGATGTAGATATATTATACAGGGTGGAATTTTGTAATGCCACCTGGAGGGAAAGTACTCTTAATACTGCAGATAGAAAATTTTACTTAAAGGAAACATTCCTTTATTTTTGAACAGAAAGCAAACTGCATTCAAAGATTTTTGATAATTCTCTTCGCCCACACCTGGGAATCAAACCGGCTAAAATCTGAAAAAATTATACCCTGTACTTTTATTGCATCGATCGTTAGGGTCAATTATTAGGATGAAATCTACGAGTATGTCGCAAAGGAGTCTGCATTACAAAAGATGGATGTTAGTTAAAGAGCTTTAACTTGACTCATTAAATTTGTAACTTCAGATTTCCTGGGTCTCCTTTCATTTAATTTATCATGTTTGTTAGAGAGATTTCATCCTTATAGTTGACCCTAACGATCGATGCAATAAAAGTACAGGCTATAATTTTTTCAGATTTTAGCCGGTTCTATTCCCGGGTGTGGGAGAAGAGAATTTTCGAAAATCTTTGAATGCAGTTTGCTTTCTATTCAAAAATAAAGGAATGTTTCCTTTGAGTAAAATTTTCTATCTGCAGTATTAAGAGTACTTTTTCTCAAGGTGGCATTACAAAATTCCACCCTGTATATGTATATTTTTTATTATACATAGAAAAAACCCTGAACTCTCGGGATAAATATTTGCAGGTCGTACAAACATTTGTCGATTATGTCCAAGTCATTGTACCTACTTTATGATCCGTGTGGTCATCATTATTACGTATTTAATTTTGATTATTTTTTTGTTACAGAACCAGAGTGAAATATTAACAAAAACCAGACTTTGTCAAGAGGAGCACCTGGCCAAAGGACTTACGTGCCAACCGTTGATAGGGCCATCGATCAAAGACATTACGGACTTTTGCATACCTTTCGAAACTGTCTTAGTAGTAAATAATATATATTAGGTAGTAAATAACATAACATAAGTACAAATTCCTTTAAAATAAAATGTTGCAATTTTCACAGTCATTGTTATTATTGAATCCTTATCCACCCAAATCAAAGATTTTTTTCTATGAATTGTAACATTTGTTCATGTGGTTAATTAACAATATAATATCGAAATGACTGCATGCATGTTCAATGTTTTTGATTTGTGATTACTTAAGGTAGTTTTACACCATTTGCTTTCGTGTATTTTAGTCTACTTTGGTATGTTTCTCTTATTCATGTTGCTTTTACCCTGTAACATTGTACTGTTTCTGAAAATGTTTTGTGACATTTGCTTATTTGGTTGTTTGCATTTAGGTATTTAGCAGGTGAGTAGGCACTCTACGAACACTACCAATTTTGAAGATGTTGCTATGTGCATGTTTTAGTTGCCTGTAACCTCTTAGGTGATTAGATCTACTCATGAAATTAAATATATTATGTGTTGTATAGCCGCAAAAAAAAAAACATAACCACCGACACACACAATTTTATTTCATCTAAGAGGTTAACAGGTAACTTAAACACGTAGGTATGTAACAATACAAACTTCGTGGAATACCTACTATACGAAAACGAATAAGTAAATAATACATAAGCAGTTTTGTAAGCGGTACTAAATTATAGGGTAAAATATTACAACTTATTCTGTAGAATATACCAAAGTTATACTTGTAAAATATATGAAAGCAAATCGTCAAAATTACAAAACTGATTTTGATAAAATATACAAAATAAGACTTTTAAATTATACGAAATCTTATGAGTAAATGCTACAAAACTAGTTTAGTATGATGTACAAAATTACGAGTGTAGAATATACGAAACTGATTTTAAGAATTTCTAAACATGTTTCGTTATTTTTGCGAAACGATCTAGTAAATGCTACAACATTAGAATAGTATTACGTACAAAATAAATAGCGTAGAATATACTTAACTGATTCAGTAAGAAAAACTAAACTTGTTTCATAAATATTATGAAACAAAATGTAGTAAATGCTACAAAATAACTATTTTATTATGTACAAAATTAATGAGTAGTATACACAAAATTTATTTAGTAAGAAATACTAAACATGATTCGCAAATATTACAAAAGCAGTGTTGTATTTTCTATTTAAATTTACCATGACTTTTGACGAATTTAACGATTTCTTGTGTTAATATTACTCAACCAGTTTTGTAAATATTCAACAATTTTTGTTTAGTAAAATCAACAAAGATGTGTGTAGGACCTATATTAACCCTTGATTTTCGTATAAAATACTAGGAATTTTGTAAATTCAACAACTATTTTTTTTCATTGTAATATGGTCAATTTGTACTACTTGGTCAATGGTCGGTAATGCTTGCATTACCCGTTCCAGCTTGATGAACAACCAACCCAGTGAAGTGTAATGCCTGCCTATACATTTGTCCAGTATGCGTAAATAAAAAATTGAAACATTCCTTCAGTGGAAATGGTATGGAATACCAACTACGGCACAATGTTTTTTTTTTGTAAAACTAAAAAAGCACAAATAAAGCTTACCTACTTCAGGCATACGATGTTCAGCCTTACGTGCCAGTAATTTCAAATGTCAGACCTCTTCAAAGAATATCGAGTTTGTAAGTATGATAATAGTTTTCTGGTTATTTCAAAGGAATTTATTTTCTTCGCAGATATCTGACATTTGAAATAGTTAACTGCTATGAAAAAATATTCTTCAGATGTAACTGGTTATTTATTTTCTTCGTAGATAAAATAATAACTAGTTATCTCCGAGGAATATTATTCTTAACATAATACAGGGTTATTCATAATTAACTGCAAATACTCAGAAATTAAGTTCAACAAATGAAATAAAAAATATTTATGAAATGATTTTTTTTAAGTTTGCAGAAAATCCCGAGAAGATCGATAATCCTTTGGAATCATTGTCGCCTGACCTATTTTGACTTTTGATCCGCGCCCGCGCGCCGTGAGTGACACTCTGCGTTCAGTCACCGTCTGGGTGGGTCATCGTCCTGTTCTCCATGGCAATTATTATGCAATAGCCGTAAAGAAATTAAAAAAAATAAAATTTTGATACAAAAACTTAAATCAAAACTTAAAAAAAAATCATTTTAAAAAAGACCCAAGAGCTGGTGGGTATTTGGCGCAGCGTATAAGCATTGCTATTCAGCGTGGCAATGCCACCAGCGTCTTGGGGACGCTTCCGTCTGGCACTGATTTGGATCAGTTGAGCTATCTCTAGATCGTTTGTAACGATCTGCAGATAGCTCAACTGTTTCTTGTTATTTTGTACATTTTGTAAATATTTGTTTAATTTTATAAATATTTTTTATTTTATTTGTTGAACCTAATTCCTGAGTATTTGCAGCTAATAGTGAATAACCCTGTATAACTAAATAAAAATACAAAAATACAAAATCTTTATTTCATACAATATAACATGACAGTAACTTACCACTGTTTCCTGCGTTAGTTTGCACTGTGTTGCAGAAAAACGGCTAGTAGATGACCTAAAATCAGTCGAATTAATTACTACCTATTTCAAATGTCAGTTATCTGCGAAGAAAATAAATTCCTTTGAAATAACCAGTATTTTTTTGATTGAGCAGGTTCTTTTAAAATTAATGATTTGCTGTCATTTATTTTAGTTGTGAATCCAAGATGTATTAAATTAGGTCTTACCAACATAATCTACTTAATACTAATGCTACATACAAATCCTTGTAACACACCACAGCCGAACAAACAGACCGACCGAAGTATTTGACTTTAACTGCTCATAAAAACGCAAGTACCTTCCTACGAGTACATCCAAAATTTGGGTCAAGTATGTCGGTTTATGTTAGGTCATGTGCATGTGTGTTTAAAAATTAAGAAATTAAAATTTGGGAAAAATACCAACTAATGAACACACTCGTCAAGAGTAGTCAAATATTTGGTTTTGTGTTTCGTAAAAAAAAACATTGTTATCCTACAAAAAACAAATTAAGTTAATTTAAACTTTTAAATAATTATCTCACTCAACACTTAGCTTTGTTTTTTTTATGTATGATAGAAAAAAAATACATAATTTATTATGCTGGTCAATTGAATAAGATGTGTAATTTTTGTACAAATACTCATATATGGGATTTGCCCCGGGCGGCGGTAAGTTATGTTCAACCTATATGAAATGAAATGTTAATTTGTTAGCAAAAGTTAGTTCGTATCTTATTTTATCTTCTTCTTCTTCTTCTTCTTCTTCCTGCCCTTATCCCACTAGGTGGGGTCGGCACAACACGTCTTTTTCTTCCATTCTCCCCTATCACTCACCATCTCAGTACTCACTCCTTTCTTGGACATAATCATCTCTCACACAATCCATCCATCTTTTCTTAGGCCTACCTCTACTTTTATATCCATCTACATTCATGCCTAGCACTCTTCTCGTCAAAATCTTGTAATTTTCCTCGAAAAGAGTCATGTCATGTCATGTCATTTTATCAGTTTCACATATTTCACCAAAGTATTAGTAAGTATGCAAATTTTAAGTTTTGTACAATTAAAACATATTATCATTAAATGCCTATTAACAATTAAACTCGTGTAATTATAATACGTGATCGTCCATAATTAAGGTAAAAACGTTTACTATAAAATTTAAATTAACAAATCAAGTCGTTCACTCGTAGTTTTTCGTAATGTGTTCAATTATCATAAAATCATTCAAATATTTATATTGATTTAATTAAAAAAAGTATATAAAGTAATTCCCTCTGATAAGACCTCTCTATTAAGCAATAGTTAGATCACCTAGATCCGTCAAACCGTATTTCATAAATACCAAACATTCAATTATCATAAAAACTGTACTAATATTTATGCTAATTTCATTAAAACTTTTGAAGTCTATTATAATTCCCTCTCTAAGACCCTCTCTATTATGCAATCACCTAGTCTAGACTTTTTTTATTACCAATAATGCCACCGGTAGTAAATCATGTAATCTCCTAATTGTATATATCTATAAGTTATATTATTTGTTGTGTTCCAAATTGCAGTTGCAGCGTTTACAAAACGAGACATTTAATTTATTAACCAAGGCCAGTGCAGTGGTGGACTAGTGGTGTCTGTCTGTCTGTTGCAGCCCACACTTACGTCGGCGTGCAGTGGAAGCTGAACTGATGAAGCTGGAGACTCGAGAAATGGGTAAGTTGCTTGCGGAACGGAAGCAAAGCTAATTTTTGACATAATCGAATACTTAGTATATTTATTGAGTCTACAATTACAGGAATTATTTTAAAACATTCGCTAACGTCAGAACTCTTCCGCTTGCTTTTGGTAATTTGTAATAAAATATGTATATTATTAGGTTTAAAGACTCATCAAACATAAAATATTTTCAATCAAAACTTCTAAGCTAATATTTTAGCTAGCTATATAGGCTAGCCTAATCCCTGCCAAGATAATCGAACAGAAACACCTTTTTCATGCGTCTTACTTTTCCACTGCGTCACGGAAGTCGCCCAACTCGTGATTACCCGTGTTTTCTTCATAGCGGAAAATCCTCGTGTACACAATTGTTTCATGTCAAATTAAACATGAAACCACAAAGACATGATGTGCACAATGTCGCTATATGACGCGCTATTATAATGGGCATGCTTGGAAGCCTTCCAATTAACTTGTGTCTACTGGATAGTGTATACTTAAAGGCCTGCGCACACCTAGTTCGCTGGCGGTAGCGATCAGTGAAACGCTGTCAAATATCGCTGTCAAATTTGACAGCGTTTCACTGATCGCCGACGCCAGCGGCCTAGGTGTGCGCAGGCCTTACCCGTTGTATAGGAACTTTGTTTTCCAAACACTATTATGCTATATGAATTTAACTTATTAGCCCAGAGTTAACACAGTTAAATGGTTTACATGAAAGTCCTTCATTTTAAATTACGTATCATCATCATCATCAGCCTGAAGAAGTCCACTGCTGGACATAGGCCTCCGATCTAGGAAGATCAATTCTTAGCCCTTTCCATCCACCGACTTCCTGCGATCTTAACAATGTCGTCAGTCCATCTGGTGGGTGGGTGCCCTACTTTTCGTCTTCCGGTTCGTGGTCGCCATTCGAGAACCTTTATTCCCAACGGTTGTCAGTTCTTCGAGCTATATGGCCTGCCCATTGCCACTTCAACATACTAACTCTACGAGCTATGTCGGTGACCTTGGTTCTTCTACGGATATCCTCATTTCTGATTCTATCACGTAGTGAAACTCCCAGCATAGCTCTCTCCATAGCTCGTTGCGCGACTTTGAGCTTGTGCACGAAATTACGTATGTGAGTAAGTAATTCAACTAAGTCCTAGAAACATTAAATAAAAAAAACATCCATCACACCACACAGACCAGGACCAACTGCTTTGCATAAGAGCAGATTGTTTCAGAAATCAGACACATCATTCACTTTTATCCTAGATTCAATTACTAGACCTCCAGACAGAACTGTGAGGTCACACTTTCAAACCACTTTAGAGGTAAGCAGTATCTAATAAGCACGTCTGAAAAAAAAATTGTGGTTGTATTATAATTTACCGTTAGACGAACCTTCAACTGTCATCGAGTATGCATATTTTATTTGACTTAAAAAGAAAATTGCTAGAAAAATTCTGGACCTTTGTGATTCTTCTACCAAACCTCGTTTCGGTTGTCAGAGGTTTTGGTACCTTATGGATCTAGGACTAACTTAAATGAGCATGATGATCATCAACGCACAACTTGGCTTAAAATTGTGATGGCTACATTTGCCTCAATCAGTATAAACTTGTGCTTAGCACTGTATAAGTAATTACAGCTATTTCCGCTGGGTTGCAATGCAGTAGTCTGTAAATGAGTAATCAAGATATGCTACGGTTTCTTAATTCTCGTCCATTTTTTAGAAGTGAATTCACGTTGTTTATCAATCCAATCGATACCTTTCCCTTTAGTTCCCTAAAGAGCATCCCTAGACTGGATATCTTCCGACTGATTAAAATTGTATAACGACTTTGATTTTAGCACTTTTTAAATTAACGCGATCGTTATCATAATTATATCGAACAAACGGGTATTTATCACGATTACTTTTATTAATTCACGACGTTCTTATTAAAGGTAATCGCGATAAATACCCGTTTGTTCGATATGACTTTGATTTTGATTTTGTTTATGTAGCCGTTTGGTAAGGTATAGGGTGTCGTCAATTAGTTAGAATCGGTAGAATAGTAGAGTAAGACCGTAGCTTAAAAAAAATAAGTAGAATTTAAAAAATGTTTAATGTGGAAACACTTGTATATATGAATAGTAAGAGTAAGACCGTAGCTTAAAAAAAAAGCAGCCAAGTGCGAGTCGGATTCGCCCATGAAGGGTTCCGTAGCATCAAGTAACATAATATACAGAAAATAAACAGGAAACAGGTTCTTGTAGTTCGTCGAAAGGTAAATTGCAGTTTACGATTTATGA
Organism: Thera obeliscata; assembly: GCA_947578465.1. Classification (NCBI taxonomy): domain Eukaryota; kingdom Metazoa; phylum Arthropoda; class Insecta; order Lepidoptera; family Geometridae; genus Thera; species Thera obeliscata. Next base: position 2,331,960 of record OX387916.1, read on the forward strand.
CGTATAAAAAAAAACTACTGGCTAGATCTCGTTCAAACCAAATATCGTTGAAAGTTTGCATAGTAATGTACAACATATATTTTTTTTAGTTTTATCATTCCCTTATTTTAGAAGTTAGAGGGGGGGGGACCAACTTTTTTCAACTTTGGAAGTGTCTCTCGCACAAACTATTACGTTTAGAAAAAAACGATATTAGAAACCTCAACATCATTTTTGAAGACCTATTCATAGATACCCCACACATATGGGTTCGACGAAAAAAATTTTTTTGGAGTTGCAGTTTGAAGTATAAAAAAAAAAAAATTTTGGGGGACCCCCAAAATTTATAGTTTTTTTTCTATTTTTGTGTAAAAATCTTAATGCGGTTTACAGAATACATCTACTCGCCAAGTTTCATCAGTGTAGCTCTTATGGTTTCGGAGAAAAATGGCTGTGACACGGTCGGACAGACAGACAGACAGACAAACAGACAGACAGACAGACATGACGAATCTATAAGGGTTCCGTTTTTGCCATTTGGCTACGGAACCCTAATAAGTAGAATTTAAAAAATGTTTAATGTGGAAACACTTGTATATATTTAAGTATTTAGCAACAAGGTGGTGTGAAAAACGGCGGATTTTTAGAGAAAAATTATAGAAAAAGTTCATAAAGTTTAATCCCATCTTTTATTACTGAACCAACCACCACAGTAGGTAAATCTATATGCATGATGTTGTGTGTGGACTGTACTTGTTGTGGATATATGAATTTTAAAATCCATAGCACTGAGTGCGGAAAAAACGCATAGCATTTGCGGGAACCATCACCCAAGTGTTGCGTAATTTTTGATTTTTGCTCACTATAGTTGCCCATTGCATTTGCATGCTCTGACAATACCATGAAGTGAAGTGAAGTGTATGTTCTACGAGTTCTATTACTTCAATACTGCGAAAGGCCGGCATCATGGTCGAATACTAAGAACCGAGGTTTTGGGCCGCTTTCTAAGTAGGCAGATACTGATGCAAGGATAAGTTGCAACGCATTGCACTGCTTTCGTACTGTCTGCTCATGGTTTGTTGGAAAATTTTCGCGCTGCTCCATAAACACGATAATTAAGAAGGCCACCGCTGTTTTAAGATAATGTTGAGATAGCGCTGTCTCGAAATAGAAGCGCCTTCCACACATCTAAGCGTTCTGCGGTGGCGATCTATTCTGAATGGGGATCAGTGAAACACTGTCAAATACTGTCTTATTTGACAGCGTTTCACTAATCACCACCGCAGACCGCTCAAAGCCTACGCACACCTAGTTCGCTGGCGGTAGAGATCAGTGAAACGCTGTCAAATTTGACAGCGTTTCACTGATCGCCGACGCCAGCGGCCTAGGTGTGCGCAAACCTTTAGATATGCACAAGGCTTTCAGGCTTGTTTTTAACACATATTTATGAACTTATAGAGCACATTCGTAACGTAACGATCTGCAAATAGCTCAAGTTTCTAGCGTATTGTACATGTTAAGTATATATATTTTTACTTAATTGTAAGTGTCTTTGTAGAACACAAAACAGTGCCTCGATCAGACTATTTCGTTATGTTGTCATCAGTCTGTTGTTTGTGATCAGTTTTCCGATTGCTTTGCCGGTAAAATATTTAGGTAGTGATTAAATTTGCCATTATATTGTAATTATTGCACTCCACAAGGTGGAAAACAACCCCGCCTGTAGGTATTATGTCATTTTGTATTCAACTTTTCTAGTAAAATTAAGGCTGTTTAAGTATTATCCTCTCAATCGCAGTTTGAAGTTTGAAGTTAAAATTAAATGCTAGTTATTATTACCTTATATTGAATTGAAACGAATTATGAATGAAACGAAGGTAAAGTTATTAAATTGAACGCATTGTTACGAAGGCGTGTGTTAACCGAAATAATCGTTAATTATTTGTTTCCCAACCAGCCCTACTTATAAACGCAATTTAAATTTAATCATTGCTTAAAGTTAGCCCTGTCACTATTTGTTATTACCCAGTGGCAATAGTTTAAGCACTGTTTATCTTTTGACATATTTTTATAAGTAAGGCCATTAGTCAATAGCCTATAAAGGGTTATTTAATCAATAAAAACACAATTAGAAAATGCCACCTGTTTGCAAAATAACATTCCTGCCGCTACATAGCTTTCTCAACTGTCCTGCTAAATTACGTAAACTACCGTAATAGCAACTCCTGCTTCGATTTCATGTAACACAACCTGTTTAGTTTACTTCACAGCAAGTGCTAGGAGTGTAGGGCCGCAGTGATACTATGCAAGTTTCTAAAGCGCTGTTTTACTGCCCAATTTATTGTTATGCCATGTCATAATAGATACTCGTTTCGTATGTAGCATACTTCTTTAGGTTCGATAGAGTTTAATGTAAGTAGGTACAAGCTTTTTCCGATCGCCAAAGAAACCGCCAGTGCGCCGAAACTAACTAAATACGTAATAAAAGTAAGCATTAAGTGAATCAATAGTCGAGTCTTGTTTTGTTTACGTTCATTTTATATGAACGTAAACAAACCAAGACTCGGCGCGTGCTAACGATCAATAAAAATATCAACAAAGAAAACATTAATTGTTTACTCATTAATACATCCATTCCATTAAAATCCATCCATTAAAACATCAAAAAAGCAAGCAAGCAAGTTTAAGCAAGGTATATTGACTTGTATAAATTAAATTGTTTAAATAAAAGCAGCCGACCCAAATTTTATCCGCATCGGAAAATCAAGGTGAGTGGCTGCATGCGATACACCACCGTAACGCAAATGCGAAGGAAACAACAAATGCGCGGCATTCGCGATTTAAACGTGAAACGGAACGCACCGGAACAGCGTCCGCTAATTTCGAAATTAGAACAATAATTTCGCGTATAATCGAACTTTTTTGAGAGTTTTTGTTTCGTTTATAAACAATATGACAATTTACAGCAAAATCGTTCAGATAATACTGGTCAGTGTGTGATCCTTGGGCAGGATTAGTATTGCAGGTGTGTTGAGTGTTTTTGCAACTGGAATGTGTGGAGCTGATAGTGATCTATTATAATTACCTTACCTACTTAGATTAGAACCCGTAGATTTTAATAGTTTTTTATTCTGCGTGTAAGGGAAATGGTTACAACTAATTTGACTTATTAAATTTTGCACGAACGAATGCATACAAGAATTCTAAAAACGAATACCTACCTATTTATCCATTCTATACAAATATGAGCGAAAAAATATAATGTATTTTTTTACTAATTCTCAATTTTTTATTGCACACAATACAAAACACAGGAAAAGAACAGAAATAACAGAAAGGCGAGCTTAACCCTGAGTAGAGTTTTCTTACAGCAAACCTTTGAGACCAGAGAGAGGTGACTATATAGGCAGGTTTGTGTACATTAAAAATAAAACAAATTAAATTATTATTATTATTATTATTAAATAATAATTTTAAACAGTTTTAGACCTCAGAAAATCCTTTGCAAAATATTTCATCTAAATTATTACCTACCTTGTCCTTGGTGTCACATTTTCACGTCGTAAAAGAAACGTCTTTTCATAATGGATCTGACCTCTGCTCATAGCCCCAAGTATTGTTATTCTGACGTGATTCAGCCATTACCGAGATAAACAGATTCTACAGGTGCACGACAGCTTGGCAGTAAATTACTCACTCTATGTAGGTACCAACTTACCTTCAATGGTATGCGTAAAAAATGATAAATTACTGAGTAATTACTTTTCATACTTGTACTCATCATACATGATCATTTTGATAGGAAGGATAAAAAATGGTGAGCAGTGTTTTTTGAGCTTCATGCTTAACACTAACACACAGACTAAGCATATCTAGCCAAAAAGTATTTCCCCATTAGTACAGCCAGCATCAAATCAAATCAAATCAAAATAGTCTTTATTCAGTTGAATTTCAAGAATCACTTTGAAACGTCGAGTCTAGGTGCCAGTTAGACGCCATCAGAAGTTGATTAGCCTAAAAAAAGTAATGGGGCTTAAATGGTGCTTTTTTTTGAGAAAGGCGAGAATGACCAAGTCTGAAACCACGATAGTTAGGGAAAAGTCATGAAAGGAGTCATGCCCTCGATTTATAAGAAAACAATAACTTCATAAGTACATATTTCTTTTTTTCAAAAATCTTTAACTTTTATTTTAAAGATATTTGAATAGGAGGAGAGTTTTCTTCCGTGTAAAAATATAAAAATAGCGAAAATTTGCTATTTCCATTCCATTTTAGTAAAACATTGACTTGCAAAGATTGATTCTTATCAACAATTGAATCCATTGGTAATAAAGGATGTATTTTTTTCATGAAAAATCATTTGGTTCCATTTCCATCAATAGTAAAAGATTTTTGAAAAAAGTAAAAAATTACAGTTATTGTTTTCTTATAAATCGAGAGTATGAAACTTTTTCTTAACTCTCATGGTTTCGGACTTGGCCATCACCCCTTCTCAAAAAACAACCCTGTATAATTATTGTCTGAAAAAAGAGCCCAAAGACGCTAGGCTGCATTTACAATGCGCTGAATTTAATGGCAAGCGAATAACTAATAATAATAGATGAGAAAATTCAGAACCTACTACTAACTAATCTGAGGCATAATGTATATAAGATACCTACACATACATTATAGTCTACAACTCTACACTTTAAGGGGCCGGCGGAGCGCGAATTTTCATACAAACGTAATACCAAAATGATTACTAATTTAAGCATATTTTCACTATATTATTGTAATTACGGTCTTCATATAGTATTTTTCTAGGTTCCTAAATAGTTTTTATTTTAAATTACTTACCTCAAATGAAATAATCACCAATCGCATTTTACACATTTTTTTCATTGCAAAATGTGATTGGCGGTAATTTCATTTGAGGTAAGTAATTTAAAATAAAAACTGTTCAGGAACCTAGATAAATACTATACAGATACAATTTATACAATAATATAGTGAAAATCTGCTTAAATTAGTAATCATTTTGGTATTACGTTTGTATGAAAATTCGCTCTCCGACGGCCCCTTAAGTCTAGAGTAAATTTTTAACATGATGCACATCTATTCAAACCAGTATAACCACTTGTTGGAAGCCTAAAGTAACATGTGATGTTTTTATGAATAATAATACAAAATTAAGTACTTCTTCATACAAATGCCATGTCATGTCCGGTAAGTGCAGCTTGTTCTTTATAGTCGTGGATGAAACCTTCCTAATCTTAAATATAATTGACTTGTTTATAAATTAGCCTTAACTGTAAATGACTTAAAAGTCATTGTCGTTCGGTATGAATGTTTCAGTATTTTTAAGATTTCAAAAATGGAGTGACTGATTCGTTATTCTGCCTACTGCAAATTAGGTCATGGGTGCGATGCCCACTGAGAAAAAATATTGGTGTGGTGAACACAGATATTTGTTTGGCATTTTTAGGTTGACTTATTTTGAATGAGGTCAACGAGTTTTAATGCTGACTGTTGGTACAACAATTGCTTAAAAGGTTTCTATTAACTTTGTGCCAATCACTTTAACTAACTATACTCTAGTGACCTTATTAGGCTGCACCTGCCTGCATTGACACTCACTTTGCAAGGCAAGGAATGGTTCAATAGCCCTTGATTTTACGTTCCGTTTGTCACATTTTCGTTAGTTGTAAATCAAATTGTTTTTATTAAGGTCATAAGTAATTCACTGCTCTTGTTTGTTTTCATTACCACCATAAAATAGTTATTGACTTTTTAAATTAGGAATATAGTATTTTTTTAAGATTTTTAATTCAAGTCCTTTAAATTTAAGAATAAAAACAAAAAAAAAGATTTTTAATTTTAAACATTCCAAAAGTAAAGACTACCCACATTCAAATTCAAATAGGGTATTTATCACAGATGAATCTTTACAGATATGTACCTAAAACGATACATCTATCACTTGAGGTTGAGTGGGGGTAGTATCATTTTGAAATTTATTGATTAGTAAAAAAGAAACATTTATTTAAACAAAGAAACTTACAATTAAACAAATATTTACAAAATGTACAAAATACACAAAAAACAGTTGAGCTATCTGCAGACCTTTACAATCGATCTAGAGATAGCTCTAAAGTTATAATAATATTGGAATATCGCTGAATGGAGTAGTTTATAAGCCTGGGGTGGTCTCAACATAGTTAGCGATTGCTCACTCGTTCAATTTTTTTTACAACTTGAAACTTAGCGATTGCTATTGTCAAACCAATTCAATACCTAAAAGTATCTAACATAACCGAAAATATAATACAGGATGGGTACCTGTCGGCAAACATGAACTACGAATAAGCATCAGTAGGCCTACCACAAGCTCTGTCTGGCTCTGGTTTTGAGTCCGTGTGAGTGTTACTACATACTACTGGTACATACTTTAATTGATCACGTGTGTACCACATGCAAAACCACTAAATCGAATCAGCCCTAACTGACCACAAAAAGGTTTAAACTTTGCACAATAGTGCTTGAGAAGCTGAGTACACCAATGACATTGGGTGCTTGAATTTTTTTTTTTCAATTTCAATTTATATATTGGTTAGTTCGGGATACAATCCATATTTTTTGGCTGGCCTTCAGCTTTGCCTTATTATGCGATCATGGGTTCGATCCAACGAATTTATGTTTAAAAATATGTTGAAACTTGTTACTGCGGGATGAGTTTACTGACGCAACCAACCGGCATCCGGTTCCGGCTATACATTATTCATCTTGCCTGTTACCACAGATGGATATTATACGTAAATGGATACTAGGTATTGATAGTAATAGTAGTAACATGGTATGGGCAGAGTGTTTCGTCCTTGTATAAGAAAAATAATGCTTTTTGAGCTACGTCGCAAGAAAATGAAATGAAATAATTTATTTGCTAGAACTAGGGTACATTGTAGATATAGATAGAGAATGGAATTTACCACGGGCTCTACCCAAGGCTCTACCACACGCTTTCAAGTTTAGTATTAGGCAATTTCCCAATTTTACGGACTTTCAAAGGATAGGATTACTAAAATGAATAAAAAAATTAGGCATGTCATGCGAAGCGGATAATTATAATGTAACGAGAAATGTCCGTAATAAATAGATACAATTATAAACAATTGTTTTAAACTCACGACTGAGTTGATGAATCTCCTATGAAATTCTAATAAATATTACAAAGAACTTTCTAACAAAAAAAAACCTTCAAATTGAAGCAATAATTTCTAATTACTAGGCTATTTATAGACAGCCAACACACACACACACTCAAGGCTTTTCACTAATAACTTATGACCTCTATTCAGTCGTAGGCCGTTGGTTTAAAAACAAAAAAAAATACAGATGTTAAGAAGGTTGCAGTGAAAACACCGACCACACAGTGAAGTGATGGTAGGGGTAGGAAGATGATAATACCATAGACAAAGGAAAACAAGACAAATATAAAATAAATATAATAATAGACAAACTTGTTTTCCTTTGTCTATGATAGATAATACCCACTTACACTTTACTTACATATTAGGTTGTCTAATGGTTAGATATCGTGTCATTTTCTTTCAACATTATCTACTTCTATATTGCAAAAGAACGGATTTAACATTGTCTCAATTTGTGGCTAGACATCGCATCATTTTCTTTCAACAACCATCTAAGTACTTCTACATTACAAAAGAGCGGATTTAACATTGTCTCAATTTGAGTATAAGGCGCAATTTATTTCTTCAGTCAGCCTCGCCTTTATTGGCGTCTGCAAAAAAACAACAACATTGGCCTTGAACAAGCGGCACTTATCTAACATCTGAATTCGTTTTAAATTACAACGGAAGAAGGCTACAGACTTACAGCCTCATACAGCAGTGTACATACGTTCACTACCTATTTGGCATTGTACTTACTCTGCCTATATTACAAATGTTATGTGACGCAACGCAATGTGAGTGCATTGCTATTTACTGATATTGATCTTGAAATAGATAATATTTTAAATAGGTACTAACTTAAGGCTCGAACACACCTAGTTCGCTGGCGGTAGCGATCAGTGAAACGCTGTCAGATTTGAGATTTGGCAGCGATATTTGACAGCGTTTCACTGTTCGCTACCGCCAGCGAACTAGGTGTGCGCAGGCTTTTTATTTGGGATGGAACATCACACGGAGTGGAAGGAATGGGGGGAGGCCTTTGCCCTGAAGTTGACAGATAGACTCCGCATTCCGCGACTGAAGTCTTACGGCAAACGCGGGAACTAAGCCTCGTTAAGTACAAAAATAGAAGTAAATTGAAAAGTGGTGGCGCGGACTCTAAGGCCCAGATTCATAGACGTGACTTTGCTTTACAGCAAAGGAGTCTTCGCAAAGTAAGCTTTGTTTATCGAAATTTACCTTCAACATTTTGAATAAAGAAGAGCTTGACAGAACTATGAAATATATTTTTGGTTGAAAGTAGAACTTTCCATCAAAGTAAAGTCAAAGTGCGGTCTATGAATCTGGGCCTAAGCATAAGGCTAATCAAATATAGGTTTGTAACTGAAACAAGAACGAGTAATAGTAGATTGTGTGATTGGTATCCTTCACTTTTCTCAGGATTCAAAAAGTCGTTCTCGCCTTAAATACTTTATTTTAGTCCCCTATGATGTTACAATCTACTATTTTACCTCATCTATTTGCTCAATAAGTTCGCGAAATTAGTGGCTAAAATTGCCACTGAAGCCAACGGAGATTTACATACGAAAAGTAATCTGGTTTTATTTAAATTACTCGCATTATTTGAGTATAACACTACACAAGGCTTGGTCTGCAAAGCGTGCACTGCTGGCCACGCTATGATGGCCTCGAGCTAAGGTTCACTAAGGTCTCGGCCTTTAAGCTTAGCCAGCATGGCAGCCCATGCTGTTCTCGCTAAAAAGGCCTAAGGCCTTGACCTTCTGTCTCAGCCCTAATTCCAGCTTGTCTTTCAAGGGCTGCCGTGCTGACCGCGCTGTGATGGCCTGTGCCTGCGTTACACTGTGCTCTCGGCAGAGGCGTATTTAAAGATTTGGCGCCCCGGGCCAAAAAGATATGCCGCCCCATAAATTTTCGGAAAAAAAGTTTTTTTAACCGACTTCCAAGAGCCGATTTAAAAAAAAAAATTTTTTCGACGAACTAGGTTAGTTTTGGTTAGTAGGCTTTTTAAAATTGCTTCAGGGATGTAAAGTCAGCTATATTCAGGGTCGTGGGGCGGCAATGGCTTAGACTGGCACAGGATCGAGGCAGATGGCACAAATTAAGGAAGGCCTACACCCAGCAGTGGGTAAAGTCGGGCTGTGGATGATGATGATGATGTAAAGTAAAAAAAGGCGCACGAATCTGAACGAGGGGCGGCTTGCGCCGCCCCTCGCAGCCTGCCGCCCCGGGCCATGGCCCTCTTGGCCTAAGGGTAAATACGCCCCTGGCTCTCGGCCATCATCAGACAGTGGCTAGCATCAAAGTCATCAGTCATCATCATCACAGACCGCTGCAGTAATATACTGTTATTTATGGAAATACCTACAATTTTATTATGTCATAAAATTTTAGGTTACACACTTTATTATTATGATACCGGGCTTATGATGCCGGGACAGGCCGCTAGTATCATACCTCTATATACCATATGATACTAGCGGCCTGTCCCGGCTAAACACGAGTGGTAATTTTTTTTTTAAATTCATAAATTTATAATGAGTATGAATTGAGTAATAATTATGTAGCCTTATGTTACTTAGGGTGAATGTAGCTTTCTAATGGTGAAAGAATTTTCGAATATTTTTTTCGGCACAGTAGTTTTTGAGTTTATTCTTTATAAACATACACACAAAAATCCAAATCTTTCCTCTTGATAATATTAGTTTAAATGGCACACTCAGGTCTTCATTCAATAATAATCATGTAGTTTCACCGAAATCCCATAATACAGGCAAACAACTGAAAAAAAAATCGGTTCAACCTAGGATACATGACGCGCACGGAAGCTACAAAGATATACATAAATACTTACATCATATTTTTAAACTTATGTTCTTGGCTAGTTTTTTTAATATTAAGTTCTATGATAGAGGTCAGGGATCCAGTGACTGGCATTAATGTAACTTTTTGCTGCGATTTTTAACACGTCTGAGGTCATCTACCTATAATGTTAGTTGGTAGAACCGGGAAATGATTAATGGTTCTGAATGAGATTTTTTATTTAGTATTATTGGTTGGATACGTACTATACTAAAATTACAAAGTTTTCATCGTGTTTTGATTGAGTTGGTGTATTTCTTGCTATCCAACTGGTACGAGTACCTACCTAAGTTGTCAATGGACAATAGAAATTATTTCTCGTGATTATACAGTCACAAAGTACAATAGTGTGTTGTAGTTTATTATCTGTCTTGTTCAATAAAAAAGATGGTATTGTTTCATATTCTCATAACTATTCATAAAATAGTGTAGGTAAGTTGTTAATTTTCTGTTATGACTGTGATAACTATACCTAAGGTACTAAATGCGTGGACTAGGTTGTAAATTATAATTAGGTATGTTTTTGCTCAGTCATAGGTGAGGGACTCAATAATATACCTCACAAGTACAAAAGACTACTATCTGGGACTGCGGTCCGAATACCTAACGGTCCGAATTGACGGAAGCCTCAATTGGATAGGAATATATACCAACTGTTGGCCGGTTTTGGGAATAGGACATTCCTACTGAGGCCGGGCGAGGAGTCACATAGTCGGGTTAGAAAGATGCGAGTCGTAATGCATATATTATGTTTTGTTCTCTGTCCAGACACTCCCGGAGACTGCACTGCCACTAAAAACTAAATGAGAGCTAAGATTCCGTACAATCTTCAAGCTGAGAAAGTGTACAGGTACATTCTAGACTAAAATTCAATACTCCATACTCAATATATTTATTGCCTATACATGGTTTAGTTTAGGTACATACCTACATAGTTCTTTGGTGTAAGACACCCACACCACCACATAAACCCTGTATACTATATTACTATATATGGGGGGGGGCAACATAAATCAACACCTAACTACACACACCATAACAATGACTTTTTTTTTTAGTAAGTATAATTACTTTTTAAAATACACTGTACCGTAACTGTGTAATAGATTCAGTATGTGTTATGGTCGCGAAACTTAGGTAAAAGTACTATTTAAGTACATGTAAAAATATAAGTACTGCAGAAAATGCTTTTAACTCGTTTTCAATGTTTGATTCACAGATTTCAATACTCGCTATAATCTTTCTATTCGTAGTGAGGACAAAGACAAGAGTGACAATATCTTGAAGATCATTGAGTCAGATCATGCAAGAAAAAAAACAAAATAAAAAGAATAATGGGTTAACTACTGCTATAAAAATGATATTATCACAGCAGACTTGCAATGCTACAGAACATAATCCTTGTATGCAAGTGCTTGACTTTAATAAAACTATTACGAGATGTAATAAAACTCATGCAATTTATGATTTATGGAGTTGTAAATATGAGACCACAAGAACATCAAGAGATATTTTATCTAGTTGCTAGCCGTCGGGTTTTAAACCTAATAGTAGGGGCGTCGAATGTCAGATTACCTATCCTAGTAGGTACTAAAACACTATATTTTGCAGTACTTTAAAACTAAAAAACTATATTTTGTAGTACTTTCGGGCAATTTTTGTTTATGATTGATTCGAAACACTTTGTGATCCGGCTGCCATAGGTCTCATTTTTTATCACGTCGATATGCCCTGACGATCGGCTCCTGTATTACTAGGTTTTGAAACCCAACAGCTAGAAATCGTGTGTGTGTTACCGGCCTAAACGAGTGTACGTGGAATAATGAAAAAATCTTGCATTTCCGTAAAAAATGTCCTAGAAGTAGAAAAAGTTTGGTACATATCCAGAGACAATCATCTATGTTAGCTAAATTACAAATGTGTGTACGCAAGTCTGCTAACCCACACATTAATACCTTCTTAGGTTTAAATGTGTTGGTCAAAGTATGCATGTGTGGGTCAGTTTTGTATACCAGACAGAGGTCATGGTAAGGGGGCTGGACTCTGGACTGTAGACGGCATTCGCAACACCTGAAACCTCATACAAACTAATTTTTATTTATTATAAATATTATACATAATTATACTGAAATCTTGCAAAATTAATGCTTTGCCCAATAATTTTATTCCCGTCTTGAAAAGAGATTGCGACAAGAGATTGTTATAAGTTAGTTAGACAGGCGTCTCGGCTCAGTTGGTAGTAACCCTGCCGTCTGCGCCAGGCCGTGGGTTCGATCCCCACCGAGACCGTAAATGTTGTTCTCTGTCTAGGTGTTATATTTGTATTCTATAAGTTGTATTTCCAAACAAAAGTATTCAAGTATTATATCAGTTATCTGGTTCCCATCGTACAAGCTGTGCTTAGTTTGGGGCTAGATATAGTGTGTGAATTGTCCACAATATTTATTTATTTATAGTAAATAGCATGACATCATGAGGAGGGATGAAAGTGATGTGACTAGGAGAGTGATGGGTATGGATGTGGATAGATATGTGAGCAGACGTAGACCCGTAGACAGAGGATCGAAAACATGAATGAACTGTATGAAAGTTGATATGGATATGAGAGGAGTGAATGAATGATTTGAGGAGGAAGACATAATATGTTATGCCAACGCCACATAAAATGGGATAAGGGTAGGAGAGAGAAGAGAAGAAGTGAATAGTAACTTTTGCGAGTTACTGTCTTGCATGGCATAATAATAAATTGCTATTCTAATGAGTGAAGTAAGAATATTGTAATAAGATCTTGCACATTTATATGCAAATAAAGTGCAATTTATTGCAACAAACGAGATTAAGCTTTATGCACATTTATTTAAGCAAGCATGATACGAATTCAAATGAATCTATACATTATTAATTCTAATTAAGTTTTTTTTTTTTTTTTAATATTTATATTCATAATTTATTGTTCCATGTGTTTTATAGGAGTGCCTCAGGCATGTTCGCAGATGCGCGCACGGGCTCTTGTGACGCCATCTGGCGGAAAAAAACAGCCTCACTACTGAGCAGAATGCGCGGGAGCAGCAACAGCATCCTAAAAGAAATTTCTTCTAATTATGCCTGTCCTCTGGTGTGGAAGCTCACCCAGAGGACGAAATCTGTTTTAGCTATTAAGTACTAACCCCTAGCCTTAAGTTCTATTAACACTATTGGACTAAGTTGTCTTAAATAAAAAAACTTTATTATTATTATTATTATAGGTTTTAGGGGGTACCTAATAACGTCCAGGACATGTGCCCCATTAGGGCATTACAATGGCCTTACAAAAAAAGATTGTTTCTCATACAAAAGACATCAACGCGCAACCCAGTAATTTTTAAACGGTTTTAGGTACAAGACAAGAAAGGACAAGATAGGCTAAGAAAAAAAAAAAGTAAAATAAAATAAAAAAATGTAAGGTTCACAAAGAAACTTATCAGCTAGCGACCTGGGGCACACGTATGGTTGAAAAAAAGACAATTATTAATTAGTATATATATAAGTTAACAACAATGATAAAAACAGAAGGACAGAAATTAAAAAAATATTAATGTTCCAGGCTCGATGTCTGATGCAGCAGAAGGCGGTGCCACCATCGCGTGGCGATTGCTGGCCACGCTGGAGGGCGGGTCGCTACTGCTGGCCACCTCAGCGCTGCTCGCCTACACGGCCAGCATTAGGGTAGCGAAGAAACGACGACGGCCGTGCAAGACTGTGTTGGTAAGACGCACCGTTTGATTTAAGTTTTTTATAATACAAGTACTTACAATTTTATATTTATAAAAAAAAGACGCTAACGCAAACAGAAAGTGAAACTTTTCTAGCCCCTGTTGTAACCTAAGCATTAAAGGTGCCATAAAAGTATAGGTACCTAATACCTATACTTTGATGGCACTTATTACACTAATTCCACGAATTGCACAAATTTTTCCTCATTATGTTAAGTGAGAAAAGATTAAAAAAGAGATTTAAGTAAGAGGAAAGATTTGTACAAAACTTAACAAGTAATAGACCGATCCCTAAAATCCTTTCACCATTAGAAACTACATTATTCTCAAGTAACATTAGGCTACATTTTTTACTAGTGACCCACTTCGGCTTTGCACAGTTTTCATTTAAAAAAAGAAGGTGAAAAATTGAGAAATTTATTCCACCCGTGCGAAGCTGGGTTATTCTTAATTCATTTAGATTTCCATCATTATAAATAAACCGACGAGCCAATCACTTCCAGCTCACTAATACAACGAGTGACTTGGGCGCTGAGCTGAAAAGGCGGCTGGAGTTGCACGGCTGTACCGTGAACACGAGCAGCGCGACAAGCGGCGCGGATAGCGGGAATGTCGACGCTCTCGTGGTCGTCGGAGCGAAGCCGAAGACTGGCGGGTTGAACGGGATATCGGATTTGGTGACAGAAGATATTCACAATAATCTTAAAGTTGGTTACATACTTAACCTTTAACCTTTGCCCGGAATTAGTTGAACTCTATTGATCTTCAATGAACGTACTAAGTTATGAATAATTAATTTTAGTTATTTAATTATCGCAAATTTTGCAAGCAAAATCATCTATAAAGTCATTTGTGAAAGTGGCAATAAGTAAATGTATGAGAGCTCAAATGATGCTATCTATAAATTTTATCATCGATCTGCATACTAAATGTTTTATTTATGTTTCTGTGGTCTGCGAATATATTTGTCCCGGGTCAAGTTTTTGTGATATCAATGTTTCCCATATCCACGACAGAGAAAACTATTGCAAATGGCGCCAGGACTACGTATGTGATTATCTGGTGTTTATATATTTTGCAGTTACTAGAATCGTTATCATCGCGAGTGAGCCGCGGTGGGAGCATAGCGTGGGCGTGCACGGAAGCGGACGCAGACGCGGGTTCATTTACCGGCACAGCGGTCGCTTTCGACGCCGTGCTCGAGGCTAGCTTACAACACGTCGCAAAAATGTGGGTAGTACAATGCCTTTAGCCTATAATTATTAATTGGACTGACAGCTCAGTTGGTAGTTCATTATATGCGCAGGTTGTGGGTTCGATTCCCATATCTAGCAAAGATTTGTGCGCTTATTCTGTATCGTATTCTTTCAGATAACTAGCTCGCAAACTTAGCATAGTATAAGCTTTGCTTAGTTTAGAGCTAGATGGCGTAGTTTGAAATGTCCTTTAATATTTAATTTATCTATGTTACAGGCAAAGCTGTGAGCCGATATGGGTTGGTCGATGCGACAGTGCCGCAGAACGAGTAGTCGCCGCGCTTATGTCACCCGACACACCGCCTAATGCTTTTACTATTAGGTAGGCATATAAATTCCTACTTCAAATATTGGGCTGAAATTACGCTTGCCTCTATCAAGACAAAACAGGACGTGTTTTAAAATAAAAAAGGCTATTGTTTTTTTATATTTATATAAATTACGAGCTGGTATGACCGAGCTTTGCTCGGTATTTTTTTTTTGTAAATTGTGGTTTTAGAAATTAATATTTATACGAATTATAATTTAAATGAAAATATGAATAATATGAATAATATTTTTCGATCTTACTAACAGCGCCATCTGCTGGAATAGCTAAAATAAGTTTATGTTAAAGTTGATCAATAGCTCTAGTTGATTAATAAAAACAATATTTTTTTTTTTTTAAATTATCCCAGCTATATAAATCGATTTATCGCCCCCGAAACCCTCTGTATACTTAATTTAATGAAAATCGTTCGCGCAGTTTCCGAGATCCTAAATATATTATATTCGCATTTTCTCGTTTATGGTTGTTCTATTCCGATACAAACTGAATTTACACAACTATGGGCAAACAAAGTAGAAATGTACACTGAAATAGCTGTAATAGAATTTTACAGTGGTCTTTATTGCCGGCCAGTTATATAAAGTTAGAGAAAACAGTAGGACAACAGAAATATTAATAAAAAACCAAAAAAGTAATTTTTTCGTCATTCTTTCTAACGGGTACTCGGCATTGAATACGTGAATGAGCTTAAAACATATGTCTCAAAATAGTCGTAAAAGTCTGTTAATTCTTTTTCTGAAGCCTCGACTGCCACGACCAACGGCTGACACTCCAACTTTATATAACTGGCCGGTAATAAGGACCACTCTAAAAGCCTATTACAGCTATTTCAGTGTACATTAATACTTTATTCGCCCATAGTTGTTTAAATTAAGTTTGTATGGAAATCGTACCCCCTTTTATAGGTATAAGATAAGTTTGTTTTTTTTACAGAAATGTTGCTTATAAAGTGGGGAAGTACCTGTACAGATGGCTGAAGATGAGCACATGAAAGAAATTCCGTCTATGCTCGCGGGTCGCGGGTTCAAATCAGCTCAGCTCTTAACTTTTGAGACATTAGGTACCTATATAAAATCTTTGTGATTTTCCATAGTGTGTCCACTATAAAATCTTTAAAAAATCTGTTTATTTTATTTTAGCTTGCAATATATTGTATTTATAATGTATTTTGTGCAATAAAGAATTTATTTTCGTATTAATTTTTTAACAATATTTTAAAAATGAATAAATCATTAAGTATAATAAATGCTTGTTTTGTAATACCCTCCTATTGTACCTACTAGTATTAGGTAGTATATTACTTAAGGTGAGGACAGTCGTTGATGTAGGTACTTTTCTCCCTTTTGAATGATCTAAACCACGAACCTATCAAATCGCGAGCAACTGACATATCTTGTGTGCAATCCGATTGAACACAGTTTGGAAAGACATTTTTGATCCTAGCACGTTTCCCAATTTAAAAGTTTACCCAAGTACGAAAACCAGATTAAAAACTTTTAAGTACCTATATAGGTATACATATTAGGATAATGAATGACCAAAATGTTCTATTGTTAAACTGTGTTCAATCAAATTGCACGCGCTTTCCTATAAACAAGTTTAATCTTTCAAATGGTCAAAATGTGCGAGGTTGTCTTCGCCTTAACTCTGACGGTACCCAAAGTGTGCCCAAA
Organism: Thera obeliscata; assembly: GCA_947578465.1. Lineage (NCBI taxonomy): Eukaryota > Metazoa > Arthropoda > Insecta > Lepidoptera > Geometridae > Thera > Thera obeliscata. The sequence goes on from OX387916.1 coordinate 2,349,000, forward strand.
AGCAAAAAGTATGATTATACTACCAGCGCCATCTAGGTTAGATAATACTTGCATAGAAATAAATTGAAACGATGGTTATTTACGAACGACAGCCCCTTCCCAGCCAGCTGACCTGACACTGACATGACAGCCTGAAATGTCATGTCAATCATACTGCGCATAGATTGATGTCATGTCACGTTACTGTCAACGAAACGCAATGGAGGAATGGACGTGTCTGTAGAAATAAATTTATTTTTTATTTACTTGTAATGCTCTCAGCACTCTAACAGTAATTCCAATAATCATTTGCGATTATGTTTAGTTTGTGTGAATTATTTTTTAGTTCAAACTCGCTGCTGAAACATGGAAGAGGTAGGTTACACCAGCCTATGCTGAGGTTTTGTTGTGTCACAATAAAAACAGTGTCAACATTTCTTTGGTTATTATTGTGAAATGTGCTATGTTTCAGGAACTTAACGAGCATGATTTGGAGGAAAGGCTTTATGCTATGCTCCACCATGTGGACGAGACTCAGAATAACGTAAATCAAACAACTTCTAATCAGATCGATGCAAACCAACTGTTTGAGAAGGGACCCAGGAGTACTATCCGCCGCTACTGGCGTACTAGTGCCGAAACCAATCCACATGTTAAAGTCAATTCGCCCAACCCGCACTCAAAAATCAACACAAATAATCCATATGTTAAAGTAAACATAGGTAATCCACATGTTAAAGAAAACACACTCAAACCTTTAACTTCTGTCTTAAACAATACCATTTCTAAGGCAGATGATACTAAACCCAAAGAAGAAAAGAGCAAGTCTCCGACACCACCTCCTGAAATCGTTGACCTGTCCATCTTTCAGTCTCCAATACCGCATAATGCAAGAAAGATAATTGAAATAATTGACCATGATGATGAAAATAACAGACAAGTTGTGCTGGAGTCTAGTGATGAGGATGAGGTAGTGGAAGTAGCTCTGCCACCGAAGCCGACTATCACTATTGAGAGCTCGGATGATGACGATGAACTCTCCATTATAAAACCATTTTCTGTTTCTAAAACTCCTCCAAAACAGAATGATAAATCAAAGAATAGCGATCGAGCTATATCCGCAAGTCCAGTACCATCAGTTGTGTCCTCTGTTTCTGATGATTTCATTCGAGGGGACTGCATTGCTTTGAATATCTCGTCCCGTCAGCCTGACAACCCCAGCTTTGACTTCAGCCTCCACGGGCCGGACCTAATCATCCAAAACACTCCATCTAAAAAAAAGAGGAAGAAGAAAAATAAAGAAGCAGTGACTTCTACACCCATTGCAGCAGCAAAATCTGCTAACCAATCACAAGAATGCTTTGCTACTCCAAAAAGCAAAGCTAAGAAAAAGAAAAAAACTAAAACAAACACTGTGATACAAAAAAGTGTTTCTGCACCAGATATTGATGACTGTGACAGTAATCAGTCAATCGTTTACATCAATAATACGAAGAACTATGCTGTAACTGAAAAGAGTTTACCGAGTGCTGACGTTTATGAATCTGACTCAAACCAATCTGAAGTACAGGTTCAAATCAAAGAAACTAACACAGCCCAAAGGAAAGAAGACACAACTAGTTCTGAAAGCAGTGCGGAAAAAAACACTAGCCTTTTAAATGCCAGTAACCAGTCAGAACAGTTTATAACTTGCGACAGTATTGTTGATTTAACTGATAATGACAATTTCATTACCATTGACAACACAGGCATCAGTGAGAGTATTGTAATGGCTAATGTGATTGGCTTCTCCGAGTCTGAGGACTCGGGAGAGGAGAACCAGGTTCAAGGAAACACTGACAACATATCTAAGTATGTTTCAAGCAAAGTACCCTCGATATTGAATGCTGATCTTGATTTTGACAACTTGAAAGGAAAAGAGAAAGTTTGTAAAAAGAGGCGGTACTCTCTGACTACTCTTCGGGCAGAAATGGAAAAGTTTTACAATGAGAGCTGGGGCGGGGAGGATTTCAACCATAGAGAGATACAAAAGAATATGTCGCGTAAGTTTATAATGATACTAGCGGAACGTTTTTAAGAACATCTTTCTAGAAAAATACTAAAAAAATATGTATTATAAGTATTTTTCGTAATTATATTGATTATTGCATCAAGCATAGCTTTAACTAGGGGCAAAAGAGTTTTAACATCTTCTGTTTCAGGTGACAAGAACCTATGGGCTATTGACCCTAAAGATAGAATGCCTTCTTCCTACACTCAAAGGAATAAAAAGTAAGTCCCAAATTTAGCTTATACCATATATATATAGCTGGTATAATATTTAAATACATATGTATTTATTTTATAAAACCCTGACAGAGTTTTCTATCGAAAAATGTATGTGCACTATGCCAGTACTCTCAAAATGCGAAGGAAAACATCGTGAGGAAACCGGCGTGTCGTAGAACCAAAAAAGTTCGAGCAACACGTGTCAAGGGTCACGCAAAAAGGGCCGCCAGCTGGCTACTTGCGGAAAAACCAGTCCGCACATCAAGTGCGGATGATAAAAAATTGCTGAATTGCCCAGACAGAACAAACATCTGTGCTTACCACACAAATATTTGTTCTCGGCGGGGATTGGCCCACAACCTACGGTGCAGAAGGCAGAAGCTACTAAGCTGAGAGCCAGTCACACAATAAGCAAAATTTTTAGCAAGTAGATACGGAAACGAATAAAACCTGCAAAGGCGACGTGTCATGTGTAAAAGCCCTAATGTTACACTCTCCAACTATTTACAACTAGTGATGAGCCTTCATTATTATTTGATAACTTCTTATTTTTCACGAAACTGCTATTAACGTTAATCACGTTATTAGTTATAGTAACGTTATGTTACTTTCAGATGTAACTACTGTAATCGTACGGGTCATCGCGATGACTCATGCATGCGGAAGCCTGCCATTTGCCACATGTGCGGCAACAGCGGCCACTACGAGTCCAGGTGTCCAAGCAAAATCTGTGTCAATGTACGTTTTAAAATCAATAATGTTTGTGCAAGTATGTGTACGTACACACATCGCCAGCTAGGATTTATTGTTGTGGTGGAAGATACTCCTGCGTCATTGAGTATGAAATTTCGAACGAAGTCAAGTCAAAGTCAAATAATTATTAATATATTATTAATTTTTACGATTTTATTTTGAACTGACAACCGTTGGGGAATAAAGGTTCTCGAATGGCGACCACGAACCGGAAGACGAAGCGTAGGGCGCCCACCCACCAGATGGACCGACGACATTGTTAAGATCGCGGGAAGTCGATGGATGGAAAGGGCTCAGAATTGTTCTTCCTGGAAATGTGTAGGGGAGGCCTATATCCAGCAGTGGACTTCTTCCGGCTGATAATGATGATGATGATGAATAATTAATTTAATAAGGCAAAGTAAACTAACTGTATTATTTTTATGTTATTTCAGTGTGGTACACCAAATCACATTTTCACTAACATCTGCCGTAATTGCTACACCTGGGCGAAGGTAACTTGCGAAGAATGCCAGCAGAAGGGGCACCCTTCGAGCCACTGCCCCGACTTGTGGCGACGATATCATAACACGGTAATTACTTATTTTATTATGCATTCTTTTCAAATACAATGTACTGATGGAATCATAAATATAATAGTAAGTATAGAATGAAATTAATAAATTATTTATGTGCAATAGGTATGCCAGCACTCTTTGAAGTAAAACATCGTGAGGAAACCGGCATGCCGTAGAATCTATAAAGTTCAAAAACGTCTCAAGTGCACGATAAGAGCCACTCTGAGGCGCTAGTTTGAAAGAACCAGAGACAATATTATAAAAAAGTGAAATTATTTCAAATGTGTGTATATTTTTGCAGACTGACTTATCCATGCCTCTGGAAAGATGTTTCCATACCAAGCAATGGTCGGAGTTGTTCTGCAGCGGATGCAGCCGGCGGGGCCACCTAGTGCACGCGTGTCGCGGCCTCGGCATGGTGCCCTTCGCCACCCATCCCCTCACCAGCCCTTACGTGTGCGTATACCGTCCGCTCTACGGAGAGGATCCAGACAACAACAAACACTCACTGAACAAGAGCTCACAAGACTCAACTGTTTCATCAGCTACCCATAACCGCCCCGACGGCAATAAGCGACTGTCCAAGTCTCCAACAGCACATGAAAGTCACTTGAACAAAAAGAGGAACACGTCGATCTCGGTCGCCGATGAAACTAAGACGAACCACCTGAAAAGCCCGGCTAATACAGTGCGGCAAAACCCACCATTGAAGGAGGTCGTCGTAAACGCTGATAAAAATAAAGAGTCCAGTAAAAGCAATTTGGACACGACTAAGGACACCGTCATCGAAAAAGCACTTGACTTTATTCCTATAGGCTCATCGAACCATGATAATAAGGGCCAAGTTATTCAAGATAACGAAGTGTCCGATACAAGTGAAGTTATAACATCGGCTAGAATTTACGTAACTGACCTCGTCTTTGATCTACTTAGAAAGAAAGAGAACCAGGAATGGCTGAAGACAACTGTGAAAAATCTCAACGTAACAGTACGATGTTGCGGCGGTGCGTACCCATTTTTGAGTATCACAGGTAAAAGTGAGGATCAAAAGACGTTTCAGTATTTGCTGCGTGATAAAAAGTGGCATAAAAATGATGGCGAAATCGAAGCAACTAAATCAAATAATGAAACGAACGATCCCCAAGAGTTGGCAGTCAAATCGGTGTCGGCTCAGTTACGGGCTCAGTTAAGTTTACCTAAAAACCGATACGATATGTTGCGACGACTCACCAAGGCTTTGGATTCTTTGCAGCACGATTTGGGAGATCCCAAAGCGATGCACAAGGAGCTAACCTATTTACAAAATAAACATGAAAAACTGCTAGCACAAAAAGAAATAAGCCCTAAAACGTTATCAAACAATCGCACTAACATCAATAACATGCTTAAAAAGCTCAACACTGTACTTCTGGGTCAAGCTGGACTTGCCAACGGAGCCGACAGTGTAACTGAGCTGTTCTCTTACAAAGAAAAGCTCAGTACTTTGAGAGGAAACAATATCTCGATGGGAATGCGAAGAGAGATTGGTCAACATTTCGACAACATATTTTCCTCAAACGCTAGAGACGACTACTCAGAGCTTCTGAAGGAGTATGATCCATCACAGCCTTTATTAAAACTGGTTAAAAATAAGAAGAAAGATAAACCTTTTACGCCCATTCCTAAACTGAAGAAAACATCTACCATTCCATCTCAACATGAGAATCTTCAAACTATGGATTCGGCTCGAGATAATTCACAAAAAAGTATCCAAATGAAAAAGTTAGTGTTCTATCACTCAAGGCTGAATAAAGCCAAACCTAAGGGAACTGCTGATAAAAAAGCTAAATCGGAGTTGGTCAGAAGAGTTTATTCTTGCATTGCGTCTATGTATATGAAAGAAAAGTTATCATCCAAAGCCTTGAAGAAAATTAAAAAAGCTCAGGCAGAAGCGCATAACTTCTTGTCGGCGAATGTTTAAACTAAGTTAGGCGGATGTGGAGAGATACGAGTATGTTAGGAGTTAACGTTCGTCAATCAGAAGCGGCTAACAAAAAGAGAGTTTCTTTTTGCCCCGGCAAGTTTTCGATATCGTGACCCTTTGAATTGGTGTCTTATTGATTTGCACTTGCCGGTTTTATATAATAGCACTTTAGTGTGCGTGTGAATTAAATAAACTTCATAGTGTACGTTTTCATTTTTTAATCATCATCCTATTCTACATCCTTGTTGGTAAATGCGAAAGTTGCGATATTTTAATGTTAGGGTGGCACGTAACTGGTGTAGTTACCTACTTGTGTGTAATACAAGTAGGTACACCGCCGGTCCTATAGGAAAAAGGCGATAGTATCAAAACAAAGATATGGGCGTATTAAAACATTTAAAAGGTCAGCAACGCGCGAGTGTGGCCACTGGTGTTGCAAGCGTCCATAGGCTACGGTAACCGCTTTCCATCAGGTGGGCCGTATGCTTGTTTGCTAACTTTGTTGTATAAAAAAAAAATTCAATCTACGATACTGACACTGTGCTATTCTTATAGGTTACGGCTCACGGCAGCACTCTAAAAAATATTCATTTAATCAGCTTGGCAAAATAACTTTGTATTCAGTGCCAGTAATAAGAACAAAAAAAATCAATCACACAAAAAAGCGTTGCCAGAATGTTACTTTAGATACATTTTACTTTACTTCTGACCCTCGCATGCTTTAATTTAAACTCTAAAACTATTTTCCTGCAATCACTGGCTTGTCAGCTCATATAGCATAGCTCTACCTTACCTTCTGCACCGTAGGTTGTGGGTTCGATCCCCACCGGAAACAAATATTTGTGTGCTGAACACAGTTTTTTTTATATTCAAATTTAGACCATCCTTTGGTTACAAAATGTTATTTTTCTCGTGTAAATATTACTTTTTGAGTTGTCTCATGTTATTATTGAATAACTGCACTGGCAGCACTGCACAAAAGTCAAAATCAAAAGTAGTGGTGTGCTGATTCGATTACTTATCTAATCGATATCGAGCCCTAAAGGCTATCGATTACTAATCGATTTAGCCCGATCATTATTTAAAAAAATAGGGTTAAAATTGTCTTATTTCCCGATTATAAAAATCAAACAAAAAAAAAAACAGAATTTAATCACCATTTATTTATGAAAAACATAAAAATCAAAGGATTATTTTCCAATCAGGATCAACTAAGTGCGTGGTTATATTTTTTTTTACATACCATACAAGTTGCTTCCTGGTCAGTTTTGTCAAAATGTGTCCACACCTTAAGAAACACTTTCACGACGATTCATTTTAAAATTGAAGAAAATACCCACTCAGAACTTGAAGTCGTAAGAAAACTATTTTATTCGTCTAAGATCCTACGTGTCATGAACTTATGAACCTAAATCCGTAAAATAATGCTAAAAGATAACTCAGGATTTCCCCTTTAATATAGCACTTGCCTACCCATTACTAGACTTTTTACTATTAACGGGGATACCTTTTATAATTATGTAGGGCTACCATAGCTTGAACGTTTCTCCCTATAATCGATGATTGTCATCGATTATTTAAATAATAATCGATTGCAATCATTTTGATTTCGCAGTTTCGCACACCACTAACTAATCAAATCAAAAGCTCGCCAGCGGAGCGGAGCGGCCGTCACATAGAAACTTGTTGATTTTAAGAATTTTGTTTAATATCTTGTACTGACAAATAATTATGCGAGTGTAAATAAAAATGGAACTTCCATTTAACATTTTGGTTCCAAGATTACAAATAATAGTGGTGTTTTTGTGTGCTATAAGTTGTATTTGTGGACGGAGGGTCAGTACTCAGCGAATGTTTGTTTCTCAAATTTATCGACAATAAACGTAGTAGGCACTTATCTTTGGTATTTTTCCACTAGTTTGCTGAAGCAGGGTACTATCCACAAGGTTATTATGATGCCCAGCCTTACGACAAGATAGAAATCGCGTTGTCAAAGTTGGAACATGGTAAGAGCATATTTTTTCTACGAACATTTTATACCAAATATATTTTCCAATTGTACTCATTGAGGCTGATGGGTGTTGACTGTTTTTTTAATCTATAAATTCCTATACTTTAAACAATTATTTTTATTTTAAACCGTAGCATTAAATATTTAGAACTAATAAATACTGATCTTCAGCTCCACAATGGGTGAGTGACTGGCCCGACGCCTCAGTTAAACTCGGCCAAGTGTCTGGAGTAGCCCTGGACAATGAGGGACGGCTGCTTGTCTTCCACCGAGCATCTAATGTGTGGGACGCCAATACCTTCACAAACAGAGATGTGTACCAGGGTATCGGGGAGCCTGCTATACCCCATCCTACTGTACTAGTTTTCAATGGTACAGGTGAACTGGTGGACATGTGGGGACAGAATCTGTAAGTTCTTAGACTAAATATCATTTGCTAGCCACTATCTCTGGTTTTGGTTGTGTGATAGCAGTCGTTGCTCAAATCAATTATGAAGGTGCAACCTCTTTTGGCTTTGTGATCAAGTAACAACAAATTTATGAAGAAGTCTGACTGATAATAAACAATACATTAGACAAGAAAATTCTTTCTGCACAAAAATAAAGTTTTCTTTTATCTTGATATTTCTTATTGAAGTACTTAAAATACAAATAAATATTGTGGACAATCCACACAACACTATCCAGCCCCAAATTAAGCAGAGCTTGTACTATGGGACTTGCTGAGCTGATGCTGATATAATACTTGCATACATTTTTTTGTAAATACATACTTGGAATACAATATAACACCCAGATAGAGAACAAACATCAGCATTTACCACACAAGTATTTGTTCTCGGTGGGGATAGCACCCACAACCTACAGCAGAAGGTAGAGCTACTACCAACTGAGCTGAGAGGCCAGTCGAACTTCACATGGAAATGAATAAATAACCTTGTCTAAGTTTGATGTTGTTTGTCTTGTTACCACATACATAGATTGAGAGCGCTGGTGGCCTAGTGGTAGCCTTCCGTTCCTAAGGTCGTGGGTTCATATCCAGTCGTGTACCAATGAGTTTTTCTTACCAAAAATTCATGTACACTATGCCAGTGCTCTCAAACGGTGAAAGAAAACATCGTGAGGAAACCGACATATCGTAGAACCTAAAAAGTTCGAAAATAAGTGTCAAGTGCACGAAAAGAGCCTTTTTGAGACGCACTTATAATCCTTTCACCACACTTGGTTCGAAAAAATCAGTGACACGGTAAGAAGAAGAACCATATAGAATCATGGTTATTTCAGCTTCTTCATCCCGCACGGGATTACAATGGACAAAGAGGGCAATGTCTTCGTGACTGATGTGGCTCTGCATCAGGTGTTCAAGTTTGATGCGGGCAATTGGCAGAAGCCGTCAATGGTCCTCGGAGAGAAGTATGTTACTAAAATAATAAAATCAATACGGGTGTGACTAGCAAGTAATCAGGTATAACTAGCGGCACATAACTTGAGCGGTGAGCGATACGCGCTGCGCATGCGTTTGAGTGTGCCATGTCACGCACACTGGATGTGTGGATGTGTGCAGTGTCCTATTGGTACAGAGAGTGGAGTGCGACTGGAGAGCCAATCAGCGCTACGCACGCCCGCCCTTCATACCGCTAGCCCCCCTCAGGTACCTTATTTTTGACTTCTGCGCAATAACGGTCACCGCTCAAGTTATGTGCCGCTACCTATAAGAAATGAGAGGTGCAGGTTTGATATAAAATGGGGAAATAGAATTCATAGGTCTGGTTTGTCTGGGTATTAAAATAGCATTGAATCTCGATTTATAACAAAAGTTGTCAAAATAATGCTCAAATTTCCTAGCAAGTTTGAGAAAAACATCTATCATGGAAGGAGCCTTTAAAGAAGCATTTCAAATCTTTAAGAAAACAAGACTCTGCAAGAAGAAATAAACTAAAGAGTAGTTATTTTTTCGAGGGGTAAATTTTGATTTTAATAACATTATTCTTTTATTTTATTTTATTTTATTTAGTTAATAAGTTACAAAATTAACACCAACAGTATCTTAAGGTCTAAAAACAATATGTAGTAAGTATGCTAAATGTCACCTCAATTATAGGAGCAAACAACATTTTAATTATCAACGACAATAACAATAATTTAAATTTAAAACAAGAGAATCAAAGGTATATAATAAAAGATACTAACATTAAGAATATAAAACAAAGACTCTACTACTACTTTACTTACTTACTTTACTTTTTTTTTGCTTTTGTCAGATTCGTCCCAGGTGACGATGACCAGCATTTCTGCAAGCCGAGTGCAGTGGCTGTGCTGTCCAGCGGGGACTTCTTTGTGGCAGACGGGTACTGCAACCATCGGATACTGAAGATGGCTGCTGATGGGTCCATTATACTGCAGTGGGGACGATGTAAGTACTGATAGCACGAAAACTCTTCATTGATTACCGCTACAATTCTGTTTTACCTAATTCGGATTTGAGATGCTTTCTAAAAAAAATCATAATCAAATAACTAAGTGACATTTTAAAAATCGAAAAAGGACTAATTGTAGACTAAACATTTGAGATTAATTCGAATAAAAGTGTGTTAAAAAAATATACTATTTTAATATGACATTTCTATTTAACGCTGACATACGATTTTGTCCAATTTTACTCAACTTTGTTTATTTCACTAGACATAAATAAATATTTTAGTAACAGAATAATTGTAAATACGTTCAGTCTGGTACTTTATACATAGTTTTGGCTTCATTATTGCAAGTTTATTCATAACTAGCGGCCGCCCACGGCTTCGCTCGCCCCGTAGCCGTTACGCCCCGTTGATTTTTCTTTTAGTTTTTCCTCTTTTTCTCCGCTTAGAGAAATAATTTTCCAATTTCCTTTCTTAGTGCACCCCTATGCTATAAAACAAACATACCCTCCAAGTTTCATGCTTCTAGGACTTACGGTTTAGGCTGTGCGTTGATTGTCAGTCAGTCAGTCAGTAACGTAAGAGTTTTATATATTTAGAAGAAGAAGATATCGATTTAACCGTGACTATCGTTTTGAACTATTTTACTCGGTGCTCTCATAATACACCGTAGATAATACAACTACACGCAGGGAAGAGGCATCTATAGTAAATCCATGACTACACGTAACGACGACATATTCCCCTTCTTCCGCTTCTTTTTCCACTAGAGACCTAACGTCTTGCTTGATCCGAATAGAGATGTCTTATTCCCAAAACTGGTTAACAGTACATACTATACTTCCGTCAGTGATTAGCTATTTTTGCACAAGCAGCTCACTTCAAATCCGCCAAAATGCCAAATAGCATAAATTAAAAACAAATTCATCCCACGGGAACCATACATTTTACCGCGATAAAGTTAGTTTTAAAAGAATTTGTTTTATAAAGTTTTATTAATGTATACGTGTTGTTGAGGAACTGGGTGGCCTCGACAGATCGCATTTTAAAGAGATCCTTGACATTTTATGAATATACTTAAAAAACAGTAGAGGTTATAAGTTTGACTGTATATTTTTTTGATGTAGCTCAATGTCATCAAATTAAATAAAAAGCAGCCAAGTGCGAGTCGGACTCGCCCATGAAGGGTTCCGTAGCCCGACGAACTACAAGAACCTTTATATTATATTACTTGATGTACTTAACATAATAAGGTTCTTGTAGTTCGTCGAAAGGTAAATTGCGGTTTACGGTTTATGACGTATAAAAAAAAAACTACTGACTAGATCTCGTTCAAACCAAATATCGTTGGAAGTTTGCATAGTAATGCATAACATATATATTTTTTAGTATTATCATTCTCTTACTTTAGAAGTTAGAGGGGGGGGGACCAACTTTTTTCCACTTTGGAAGTGTCTCTCGCGCAAACTATTCAGTTTAGAAAAAAACGATATTAGAAACCTCAACATCATTTTTGAAGACCTATTCATAGATACCCCACACGTATGGGTTTGATGAAAAAAAAATTTTTGAGTTTCAGTTTCAAGTATGGGGACCCCCAAAATTTATAGTTTTTTTTCTATTTTTGTGTAAAAATCTTAATGCGGTTCACAGAATACATCTACTTGCCAAGTTTCATCAGTCTAGCTCTTACGGTTTCGGAGAAAAATGGCTGTGACATACGGACGGACAGACAGACAGACAGACATACATGACGAATCTATAAGGGTTCCGTTTTTGCCATTTGGCTACGGAACTCTAAAAAGGCACAAAATAATAAAAAATAACAACACAAATAGTAAATTAGGTACCTATCCTAACAAAAAACAAACAACTACTTAGCCGCGTCCTGTAACAAATTAATGTTGTGCCAAGGTGCCAAGTAGGCCCTGACTCAGCTTTTGAAGCTTCAACTCCAGCCTCAGCTTTGAAGTCTGTTTATCAAGTTTTAAAAAACTCTAACTACGTAACGTGTTTTTGCTGTCTCATCTTTTCTCCATATAATAGAGGGAGAAACAAATAGGCGAGATGAAAACAATATTTGGTAGACGAAATGTGGTAGCAAAACTCCGACTTCGGGTACTGATTACAAATAATCGGGTGCCAGCTTTGAAGGTTTAGCAATCTATGCTCGGTGAACTTAACCAAGCTTAGCGGTAAGACTGCTGGATTAACGTGAAACTTCTTCTCTTCTTAAATTTAAGAGCTTAGCTCTTGTAAGCTTAGCAGTAAGACTGCTGGATTAACGTGAAACTTCTTCTCTTCTTAAATTTAAGAGCTTAGCTCTTGTAAGCTTAGCGGTAAGACTGCTAGATTAACGTGAAACTTCTTCTCTTCTTAAATTTAAGAGCTTAGCTCTTGTAAGCTTAGCAGTAAGACTGCTGGATTAACGTGAAACTTCTTCTCTTCTTAAATTTAAGAGCTTAGCTCTTGTAAGCTTAGCGGTAAGACTGCTGGATTAACGTGAAACTTCATCTCTTCTTAAATTTAAGAGCTTAGCTCTTGTAAGCTTAGCGGTAAGACTGCTGGATTAACGTGAAACTTCTTCTCTTCTTAAATTTAAGAGCTTAGCTCTTGTCGGGGTTTTGATGCAGTTTTCTCCAAGAATGCGGCCTCCTTGACTTCCTTATGACAGCGACTTTTTCTTTTATCTGGCTCATGTAACTTATTCTTGGCCTTCGTCTTCCCCGTTTCCCTTCAATGATGTTCTTCATGTAGCTGTCATGTCGTAGAAGATGTCCAAACATTTTTACTCTTCGATTTTGTATCGTCTTTGTAGTTTGTATCGTCTTTGTAGTTTGTACTTATGACACAATCTACTATTATTTATTATGTGTACCTGTGAACGAGTCTGAATGAGTGTTCCGCTCGTGAAGTCGATAACGTACCCGCGCACAGGAACCATCCCGCCCGGTCCGTTCACTACGTACAGACGACCGCCTGATCACAAACAGATAAACTTGAAACACGTGAAACTATTATTCCGAATTAAACTGAGTCTTCGTTCCACAGCCCACGGCGACTCTCCCTTCGTCCTCAAGGTCCCTCACGCGCTCACGCTGGCCGAGGAGCGCGGGCTGGTCTGTGTGGCTGACAGGGAGCGCGGCCGCGTGGCTTGCTTCCGCGCAGACAATGGCACCTTCCACTCCAGTTACAGCAACTGGCTTATTGGACCGCGCCTCTTCAGCGTCGCATACGCACCTGTGCACGGTAAGTGAGGTAGAAGCAGAGAATGCTATTCAAAATCAACTGTTAAAAAGTCCTGGCCGCGGCCGATAGTCTTTACCAATCGGGGTTTCCAAATCAAATAATGTTTTTATTAAATAAATAAATATTATAGACAATCCACACAACACTATCTAGCCCCAAACTAAGCAGAGCTTGTACTATGGGAACCAGATAGCTTGGGTCCCGAGTGATGATATAATACTTATATTATATACATTATTTTTTTGTAAATACTTAGAATACAATATAACACCCAGACAGAGAACAAACATTTGTGTTCACCACACAAATATTTGTTGTCGGTGGGGAGATTGTTTGGTAGAAATCCATGAAGAGCAGTTTCCATTTTCTGAGGATATTTACCACCTCACTCAAAGGTTTTAACATACTTCGGCAAATTTTATCATCCACACTTGATGTGCGGGCAGATTTTTCCGCAAGTAGGCCGCTGGTGGGCCCTTTTTGCGTGACCCTTGACACGTGTTGCTCTACTTTTTTAGGTTCTACGACACGCCGGTTTCCTCACGATGTTTTCCTTCGCCGTTTTGAGAGTACTGGCATAGTGCACATAAATTTTTCGACTGAAAAACTCATTTTTCTGTCAACCTTTAAATTACTTTTTATTTGGAAGGTTATTCTTACGTCCAGATTGTCCCAAACAAATTTCATTAAAATCGGTTTAGCCGTTTGGCAATGGAGTCGGTGTCTCTAGTTTTTAAACTTATAATTTTAACATACTTATTTGTAATTGTTTATTTTTTATTGTTTAATGTACCTACAAGTTTATCTGTTTGTGATCAGGCGGTCGTCTGTACGTAGTGAACGGTCCGGGCGGGATGGTTCCTGTGCGCGGGTACGTTATAGACTTCACGAGCGGAACACTCATTCAGACGTTTGCGGCGGAGGGCGGCTTGAGCAACCCTCACGATATCGTCACCTCGCCCGATGGTTCACAGGTACACATAATAAATAAATAAATTATTCAGAGACAAGAGGTATTCAACACGCCCGGCCCGGTAGGGGCTTATCACTCCATACAAAATCCACTCAAAAACATGTAAGGATACACATACATACAGCAAAAGCGTGTTTGGTGCTCTGTGCATACACTCATCATCATTGTCTAAAGATATTAAACATTTTGTTAATATTACTAAAACTGAAAATAATTTCTGTAGAAAACTAGGTATGGCAAGAATCTTTATTTTGTGCTGTTTATTAATAATATTGAAAATAAAACTGTTTGATATTATTTATTCATAAAAATTAAAGCAGGAACAAAATCTCTAAAAATCAGAAAATATATCCGGAATGTGTATGTCTATACTAATATTACAAAGAGGAAAGATTTGTACCTATTTTTGTATGTTTGTAATGAATAGGCTCAAAAAGTACTGGGCCGATTTAAAAAATTCTTTCACCAATAGAATGCTACATTCTTCCAATTTGACATAGGCTACATTTCATTTTGAAAAAAATTAGGGATCCTTGGTAAAATTTAAACAATGTAACCGAAGGTGTAGAAAAATGAGTCTTAAATTGTCTTTCGTCGAATGCGCTGCCGAAACTATTAGCGATAGAACAAAATAATGTACAACAATATTGTCTACCCCGTGCGAAGCCGGGACGGGCTGCTAGTTTGATATAAAATGGGAAAAAAAATCCATAGGTCTGGTTTTTTCTGATACAATGAAAATGTTAAGAACAACTGCATTACTATCCTCTGTAGGTCACTGAAATAACTAGAAATTGTGTCAATTTGTAGGTGTACGTAGCGGAACTGAACCCGTACCGAGTGCTTAAGTTCGTGGACGCGAGTTTACAAAATGCGACGGTGCCGGTGACGCCGGGAACTACGGAGGCAGCTAGGAACGTGTCGCGAGCTAAACCCACCGCTACCATCGGTGAGTAGGTGTGTTGTGCACGCTTTTTGAGTAACGCGACGGCGCCGGTGACGCCGGGAACTACGGAGGCAGCTAGGAACGTGTCGCGAGCTAAACCCACCGCTACCATCGGTGAGTAGGTGTGTTGTGCACGCTTTTTGAGTAACGCGACGGCGCCGGTGACGCCGGGAACTACGGAGGCAGCTAGGAACGTGTCGCGAGCTAAACCCACCGCTACCATCGGTGAGTAGGTGTGTTGTGCACGCTTTTTGAGTAACGCGACGGCGCCGGTGACGCCGGGAACTACGGAGGCAGCTAGGAACGTGTCGCGAGCTAAACCCACCGCTACCATCGGTGAGTAGGTGTGTTGTGCACGCTTTTTGAGTAACGCGACGGCGCCGGTGACGCCGGGAACTACGGAGGCAGCTAGGAACGTGTCGCGAGCTAAACCCACCGCTACCATCGGTGAGTAGGTGTGTTGTGCACGCTTTTTGAGTAACGCGACGGCGCCGGTGACGCCGGGAACTACGGAGGCAGCTAGGAACGTGTCGCGAGCTAAACCCACCGCTACCATCGGTGAGTAGGTGTGTTGTGCACGCTTTTTGAGTAACGCGACGGCGCCGGTGACGCCGGGAACTACGGAGGCAGCTAGGAACGTGTCGCGAGCTAAACCCACCGCTACCATCGGTGAGTAGGTGTGTTGTGCACGCTTTTTGAGTAACGCGACGGCGCCGGTGACGCCGGGAACTACGGAGGCAGCTAGGAACGTGTCGCGAGCTAAACCCACCGCTACCATCGGTGAGTAGGTGTGTTGTGCACGCTTTTTGAGTAACGCGACGGCGCCGGTGACGCCGGGAACTACGGAGGCAGCTAGGAACGTGTCGCGAGCTAAACCCACCGCTACCATCGGTGAGTAGGTGTGTTGTGCACGCTTTTTGAGTAACGCGACGGCGCCGGTGACGCCGGGAACTACGGAGGCAGCTAGGAACGTGTCGCGAGCTAAACCCACCGCTACCATCGGTGAGTAGGTGTGTTGTGCACGCTTTTTGAGTAACGCGACGGCGCCGGTGACGCCGGGAACTACGGAGGCAGCTAGGAACGTGTCGCGAGCTAAACCCACCGCTACCATCGGTGAGTAGGTGTGTTGTGCACGCTTTTTGAGTAACGCGACGGCGCCGGTGACGCCGGGAACTACGGAGGCAGGTAGGAACGTGTCGCGAGCTAAACCCACCGCTACCATCGGTGAGTAGGTGTGTTGTGCACGCTTTTTGAGTAACGCGACGGCGCCGGTGACGCCGGGAACTACGGAGGCAGCTAGGAACGTGTCGCGAGCTAAACCCACCGCTACCATCGGTGAGTAGGTGTGTTGTGCACGCTTTTTGAGTAACGCGACGGCGCCGGTGACGCCGGGAACTACGGAGGCAGCTAGGAACGTGTCGCGAGCTAAACCCACCGCTACCATCGGTGAGTAGGTGTGTTGTGCACGCTTTTTGAGTAACGCGACGGCGCCGGTGACGCCGGGAACTACGGAGGCAGCTAGGAACGTGTCGCGAGCTAAACCCACCGCTACCATCGGTGAGTAGGTGTGTTGTGCACGCTTTTTGAGTAACGCGACGGCGCCGGTGACGCCGGGAACTACGGAGGCAGGTAGGAACGTGTCGCGAGCTAAACCCACCGCTACCATCGGTGAGTAGGTGTGTTGTGCACGCTTTTTGAGTAACGCGACGGCGCCGGTGACGCCGGGAACTACGGAGGCAGCTAGGAACGTGTCGCGAGCTAAACCCACCGCTACCATCGGTGAGTAGGTGTGTTGTGCACGCTTTTTGAGTAACGCGACGGCGCCGGTGACGCCGGGAACTACGGAGGCAGCTAGGAACGTGTCGCGAGCTAAACCCACCGCTACCATCGGTGAGTAGGTGTGTTGTGCACGCTTTTTGAGTAACGCGACGGCGCCGGTGACGCCGGGAACTACGGAGGCAGCTAGGAACGTGTCGCGAGCTAAACCCACCGCTACCATCGGTGAGTAGGTGTGTTGTGCACGCTTTTTGAGTAACGCGACGGCGCCGGTGACGCCGGGAACTACGGAGGCAGCTAGGAACGTGTCGCGAGCTAAACCCACCGCTACCATCGGTGAGTAGGTGTGTTGTGCACGCTTTTTGAGTAACGCGACGGCGCCGGTGACGCCGGGAACTACGGAGGCAGGTAGGAACGTGTCGCGAGCTAAACCCACCGCTACCATCGGTGAGTAGGTGTGTTGTGCACGCTTTTTGTTGGCTAGTGGCTGATCATTGATTGGCATACTTATAATAGCTGTTTAAATTTAAACCTAGTTTAAAGTTACCCTTGTCACTGTTTATCATTACCCAGTGGTAAGAGAGGTTATCTACCTAGCATGCAAAACATGGTGGGTAGTTTATGTACTTAGTTTAGAAAATTACATTTAAAAACAAAAGTTGAAAAATAAGAAACAAAAACACAGATGAATCGCTAAGCAAATGTGAGATGTTTGTAAAAAGAGAAATTGAGTGAATGTGTAGTGTAGTATGTGTGTCGTGTGCATTGTTGATAATAATTTTAATAATGTTGTGCTATAATAGAGATAAATAAAAAAAGCGGCCAAGTGCGAGTCGGACTCGCCCATGAAGGGTTCCGTAGCAGTAAGTAATATAACATAGAGTTCTAGAAGTTCTAGTAGTTCGTCGAAAGGTAAATTGCGGTTTACGGTTTATGTCGTATAAAAAAAAAACTAATGACTAGATCTCGTTCAAACCAAATATCGTTGGAAGTTTCCATAGTAATGTACAACATATATTTTTTTTAGCTTTATCAGTCACTCATTTTAGAAGTTAGACGGGGGGGGGGACCAACTTTTTTCCACTTTGGAAGTGTCTCTCGCGCAAACTATTCAGTTTAGAAAAAAACAATATTAGAAACCTCAACATCATTTTTGAAGACCTATTCATAGGTACCCCACACGTATGGGTTTGATGAAAAAAAAACTTTTGAGTTTCAGTTTTAAGTATGGGGACCCCCAAAATTTATAGTTTTTTTTCTATTTTTGTGTAAAAATCTTAATGCGGTTCACAGAATACATCTACTTGCCAAGTTTCATCAGTCTAGCTTTTACGGTTTCGGAGAAAATGGCTGTGACATACGGACGGACAGACAGACAGACAGACAGACATGACGAATCTATAATTTATTATATTTTTTATTTTTTATTCTATAAAAGGAAGGGGAAGACCTAGGCGCATGTATCTCGATCAGATCGCAGACGTTTTAGAAGAGAAAGCCCAGGTTAGGAGTACCCTAAACCGACGAGCATGTATGAAGATTGTTATGAGAGTGAATGAAGCGAAAGAGGTGTGTCAGGATCGTAGCAAGTGGAAATCCGTGATCTCTGCCTACCCCCATGGGAATAAGGCGTGATTTTATGTATGTATGTATGTATGTATAATAGAGATAAATGACCGGTATCTATGTGCTTCTGGTGATGACGCTGTGCGTTTGTTGCAGAGGTGACGTCAACGCTGGTGGGCGGCGGGAGTGGGGGCGCGTGGGGGGCGTGGTGGTGGGGCGCGGGCGGCGGCGCGGGGGGCGCCGTGCTGCTGGCGCTGGGGGCGCTGGCGCTGCGCCGCGCCTCCGACACCGGTAAGGGAGTAGAGAACGAACCGCTCTTCACATAGATAGAGTCTGTTCAGCGGGGTGATCACGTATGTTCTGTTGCAATGAAATCCTTGTTTCAATCGTCAGTTTTTGCATGTTTTTGAGCTTCGATTGCATTGAAAAACGAATATGAATTGCAATCCTTGCTTGTCAGACACAAGGCTTTGTTTGTATTCGTGTTTTATTGCAATCGAAGCTCACAATCATGTAAAAACTGAGGATTGCAACAAGCATTTGATTGCAACAAAGTTACGTGATCACTCCACAGAAAGAGACCCGTCGTGGGATTGGAGGGCGCTGCTGTGCTTAATCACCTTTTTTGTTTAGTTGGCAATAAAATAGCGCATCTGTTGCGTTTTGATCCTATCACAACTAGTGTACTATTCCTTTATTTAATTTTTATGATGCAAAATGCTGACAGAAAGAAAGGGATGAGCTGCCATATAAAAATCGAAACGTTAGTTCTCAATTTGGCCACGACGGCTCTCTTTCTGAACAGACCAATCACTCAAGCGATCGCTGAATACAATGCGAGTTACAATTTTTGTTTAAAAATTTAAAAATAGAACGCGGATTCAGCGGTCACTTCATCGAGCCGTGTTGCTGGAGTAGCAGGGCGTCGATTCCAGCAACACGGCTCGATTGATCGAATCAGAGTTCCATTTTCAAATTTTTCAAATAAAAATCGTCAATTAGAATCGATGTACGCCCTTGGTGGAATCACCACAGGGCGTCGATTCTAGCAACACAAATCACTCAAGCGATTTTTGAAAATGGAACGCGGATTCAGTGATCACTCAATCGAGCCGTGTTGCTGGAATCAACGCCCTGGGTGTCGATTCTGAAAACACAAATCACTCAAGCGATCGCGTAAATCGATGTGAGTTGTAAATTTTTGTTTGAAAAATTTGAAAATGGAACGCGGATTCAGTGATCACTCGACGATCACTCAATCGAACCTTGTTACTGGAATTGACGCCCAGGGCTGAATACAATGACAGGTTTACGCACGAATACTTAAACGCTCTACATAGACTTGGCGTAGGCTCCATAGTTCCATGTAACGTCTCATTTCAGCAGTATATTCAAGACCAGTGAAAACTCTGATATAAACTTTGTTCCTGTTGTGATATGATAAAGATGATGATATCCTCATTGTCCTCAAATGATGGTAGACTTAACCCCACTTTGGTGTTCCTATATCCCCAGCCAAAATAAACACTCAAACTTGTTAGCTGGAAAGTTTTATATGCAGATCTGTTTCTTAAAAGAAATAATTTTACGTCTTAGGACAGGTTTCACCATCTCATACGCTATCCATCAGATACAGTATTACCGTCCTTGTCTAGATTTGTCAAAAAAGTAGAGACCCGACAAGAGCTAAGCTCTTAAATTTAAGAAGAAGAAAGTAGATTTTTTTTGGATAGAATAACAGACATGGTAAACCCAGACTATTTATTTAAGCTTTAATAACTTATCGTTTTAGTTATTTCACTGTTAAAATAGCTATGTATTTATAAAAATAGTTTGACTATGATGAAAAATAGATCTGTACTTGAACTCTGAACTAAGATCTTTTATGTTACGAATATACATCATTAATAGGTTATTATTTTAATTAAGATTAGAAGACACTATTTAAAATAGGATTATAATTTTCAATTACTTATTGGAGATATGGTACAAAAGGTATCAAAATCATGTCAAATACAACTATAATATTTTGACATAGAGGAAATTATCTGATCTCATATTCCAACACAATATTTATTAATACATAAAACATTCCTACCTATTATATGTAAGACTTAAGACGGGTTTTACCAACTCAGATTATGCGTCAGATACATAAATATCCGTCTAAATTATTAGATAGCATTCGTCCCAGATGGTAAAACCGCCCTTCAGTATTTTATACATTCCTATAGATTTATTTTATTTATGTTAAAGTAGGTATAAGTCGTGTGCTAATTATTATTTGCGTTTGTTTGCTAATGTGATGTCAAAGTTTATGATTATGCAAAATATAGTTATTGGAAGCCGCTTTGTATTTTTATTTTTGCACCTCAGACACTCTTGCACCTTGCTTGGAAACTCTGATATAAACTTTGTTCCTGTTGTGATATGATAAAGATGATGATAATTTGCATAGAAGCTTCAGTATTTTAACTATTTTTGTCCCTAATTTCATTTTATAAGCTAGTAGGAACATCCACGAAATTTTATTCAACAAATCACATTCACTTATTATAACTTATGCTGAATACTGGTACAAAATACTCTTCTGATAAGAAAATAAAGGTTATGATTCTGAAGAGAAAATGTATCAAATATATAGCAGCAATAATAAGAAGTATTTAGCTTCAAAGGAGTTTGAGATGATATCTAATAAAGTGCCAAGCCAGAATCCAGAAGTGAAGCGGCAGCAGTTTAGTAGGTAAGAAAAATAGGTTCAACTGATAATGGGCGTTAGATGGTACATACATACATACATAAAATCACGCCTTATTCCCATGGGGGTAGGCAGAGATCACGGATTTCCACTAGATGGTTAGCCTAACTAAACCATTCAACATTGTTTGCTGAGCGGACGCCATTGGCTTTTTGAGCATTGACCAAGGTAAGTAATAAGTTTGAAATTGGAACGCTTATTTTGTTAAAACTTTTTACCCCAACATTTTTCTTACTTTTTGCCTCGTACGTGTGTTGTGTGGTAGTCGCGCTAGAAATGTTTTATTGGATCCCCCTACACGGGTTAATTGTTGAAGGAAAGATAAAAGTTGCTTTAATATTATCATAGCGTTTTTACGTTACCTGGGCCCTGTCTAATAAAGCGACAAAATTGTGGAATTGTCGCGCTTTTGTGACATATTTGTCACTTTTATTAATAGCTTAGGCGCGACAATTCCACAATTTTGTCGCTTGGTGACATATAATGTCGAATTGACATATAAACAGGGGCCTGCATGGTTTTAAAACATGTATCGCATACTATCTTACACAGAGTTGCAATAATGCTTCCTAATCCAAAATAGGTAATAAATTCTCGTTGTAATAGGTCGTAAGAGCGTCGCCCGCCGCCGCTGGGAATACGGCCAGGGCGAGTTCAAACTGCGCCGCCTGCTGGAGAGACGTCGCTTCACGCGCGTTCATTCCGACGACTCTGATGAGGAACCCTCGCCGATGCTGCGGCAACCACCCGTCACCGCTTGATCCTGTTTACGAAGAGCCTACCTGACCACACGTTTTATAACTAACTCGCTCACACATGCATACGACTCGCAATAAAAGGCCTGATGAAATGATGACCAACTAGGTACGCCAAGAAACAAAGGCCTTGGCAAGGACTTAAACAAAACTATAGTTCGGCCGTTCAGAGAATGCGTTTGACAGTTTGATCAGTTAGTCACAGTTAGTCACATAGTTAGTACAGCACTACAAATCAACACTCCCTACGTATAGTTGTGTATCTGCAAAACACAAATTTTACAGGAGAGCGTTTTTAAGATTTGAAAATGGTAAAATGCCTATAACTGGAGCCCTTTTTGAGATATTTCTGTGAAAATTGGTGAGATGCTCTTACTGTTGATCTAGTTTAAGATGGATTTTTTTTTTATTTATATCTATACTGTTTTAGATTTTATTACACTTACATATTTTTACGTGGTGCATAAAATGCCGTATGTGGCACATACACACTTTTTCGTGGGAACTTAGAAGAATGACAATATCGTAACTGCCTGTTACACGGTTATACTTAGGAGATCTATTTGACTAATTCTGTTTAACTGGTGTTTACATGTTTAAACGTTGGAAATTGTATAATTTAATAATATGCTTCTACATACTTATTCTGTTTTGGCAATTGATTAAGCCTGGTTGACCAGTACCTAATACAGGTCGCCAGGCCCTAATTGCTGAATATTCACTTGCTTACGAAACTAAGCCTTTTTTAAGGTAGGTAGGTAATTTTTAGTAGTAAAATGTAAAACTGTATTCGTGATTTGGGGTTCTCCCACTTATCTTATAATTTTTTTGTTAATATTGGTCGTTCTTATATTATTATCTTAATTAAAACAAGAAATACAAGAGCTCAAAATACCTTTTATTAGGGAAGTAAGTGCTCACCTAAACACAAAAATCCTGTTTTATTTCAAATATAAGAAAAACAAAACAAACTAAGTAGTCTTTACTAGTAGTAGTATCGTATGGTAAAATCTCTTCTAGTTGGTGCTTCACACGTGAAACGTCGTTTTGGGATTTTGTCACAATCACATTTATAATTTCTGAATCATTATCAGCCTGAAGAAGTCCACTGCTGAACCTAGGCCTCCCCTACACATTTCCAGGAAGTACGACTCTGAGCCCTTTCCTTCCATCTACTTCCCAAGATCTTAACAATGTCGTCAGTCCATCCGGTTCGTGGTCGCCATTCGAGAACCTTTATTCCCCAACGGTTGTCGGTTTTTCAAGCTATATGGCCTGCCCATTGCCACTTCAGCTTACTAATTCTAAGTGACCTTGGTTCTTCTTCGGATATCCTCATTTCTGATTCTATCACGTAGTGAAACTCCCAGCATATTTGAGTTTGAGCTGGTGCACGAGGCCAATAGTTAGTGACCACGTCTCAGTTCCATAAGTCATCACTGGCAACACGCACTGATTATAGACTTTTGTCTTGAGGCTCTGCTGTATCTGCGACGAGAAGATATGGCGCAATTTCCCGTCACAATATCTATTGATAAAATCTCAATGGCGAACAAGTTCTCCCAATGAGCCACAAACTACAGGTCTCTTTCAAAGTCATTCATTTTTTGTTAGCAGAAGAAAGATGCGGCCTGCTTGTGGAGACAAATCCACAAGTAAGTAAGTAAGTAGGCCGCATCTCTCTCTTTTTCCTTTAGCTGCTCAGAATTATTCCCTTACATATCTGGAGAGCCAATTGGCAATAGCGTCAGAGTGGAGGCTGGTGACGCAGGGCAGCCTAATAACTGTTCATATGGTAAGGTAACTGTTCAACTGGTAATGTCGCTGGAGTGGGTGCTGTTAACTCAGCGCAACCTAGGTGGTCATCTGGAGAGACAAATGGCAAGGCGACTCCATGCAGCCTAATTGGTCTATCTGTTGAGCTATAAGGTGTGCGTAATTGGGAGAGTCACACAATGATAATGGCATATTAATGCTTGAGGAAGACTGTAGCAGTAGGGGAGATTCTGGCATGTTTGCTGCCAAAGCATAGAAGCTATATTCCGGCAAATCAGGTTCAGGATGTTTTTCTTGAGTTTTCTGGGTCAGGTTTACAAAAGCGTGGCGTAGACGAGCTAAAGATAATGTCATTATTCGCTGTGTCATTGCTGGAGCCTCCACCACTAGCTTGCAAGGAAAATTGTAAGATATGGGAAGCTGAGACATGCAATTCAAAAGATGCAGGACTATCACCGTTAGTGTTCGTAGAATGCAAGGGGAAATGCGCGGTGCAAGAAAAAAAAGGTTCTTCAGATATTATATCACCTATTCGGCTTAGGTCATCCTCAATAAAATTTTCTGAGAATGGCACTGGAGATGCAACTTAATAACAATAACAACGGGGAAGATTAAATTTTTTATGAAAATTGACTAAGGTATATTTCATGGGATAAAGAGCATCTTGTACTTTTGAAATGCATTTCTGTTCATAACTCTGAAGATCCTTTTCAGATCCTTAACATTTTAATGGGGCCACCCTTGGAATTACCTTCTTTCCGACAAAAAAAGAATCAACAAAATCGGTTTACAAATAACGAAGTTATATATCCGAAGTTGTTAATTGTGAAATCCTCCTTTTTGCAATTGGATAAAAATAATAGTTTTTGATTAAAATAATATGAAAACACAAACACAGAACTATGTAAGTGCATGGGTTACTATAACTTTAATTCAATAACTTTCCGATGTAAAGCTATGTAAAAGTCAGTTACCGAATTTTGATATCACAACTTTTTAAAGTATAAATATGTAAGTGCCTAGATACACCTTATAATCATAGTGAATCCCGATGTATAAATATGTAAGTGCGTAGTTACACATTTGTACGTAGGGTATCAAAAATTTTTGGAAAGTTTCAAATTGTACTTACTAATAATTGTCTATTTATTCAGCAATGAAAGCAATAACACACAACTGATTCAAGAAACCTAATAGCTATGATTGGACATCAAAAAGTACAAAAAGTTGGTAAATCATTAATTATGATTTACTTACCTGGACTTGTAGTAGATATAGTTGGGTCTAGCATATCTTCTTTTCCTTTCTTATTAGCGTCTGCTTTTAAATTGTTCAGGAATCGGAAACGTACACTTGTCATTTTGCGGCAATCAAATATTTACGAGTCGCAAACGCATTCTACTCGCTATCCGAGGAAGAACTGTGTAACGGGCAGCTACCGCCACCAGCACCTCATTGCCCCCCGCGTCAAAGTTTGTATGTGGAAGATACAGCATTATATGGCGGGAAAATAATGAAGTTGGACAGTTATACGATTAAGAAAAACGTACTTAGAGTAGACTTTTTTTTTTTTTTGTAATTTATAATGATAGACTGGGATGTGTAGATGCCAAAAATGCATCAAACGTATAAGTGTGTATCTGGCAGTTAGACGAAGATACGTAGGGAGTGTCGAAATATAAAGTGCTGACATAACCTTGTAATAGCGCAGTATAGATTTAGAAAAATATTGTATAACAAGTCATTTATTTGACACTCAGTTTGGCACAAAATTATAAAATTCATTGATTATTGATATAATAATGTTGTTTTAATGCTCATCAATTGTTAAAACGGTAAACAACCAGCAAAAATATTTTTATCGTAACTGCAACGCCATCACAAAGTTACGTCGTCAGTTCAATCGCGACGTGTCAGGAACGCATTCTCTGAACGGCCGAACTATATATAATCCACGTGATACACATGTTTATCATAGAAATAAGTTAATAATTATTTTTTTATTGATTTTTATAGTGTTTAGTAGGTACACAAAGATTTTTATCATGTCCCAAAAATTATAAAAATACGGGTTCATATCCCGCTCGGCATGCGCTCGGCTCATAACTTTTGAGACCTTATAAAAATCTTTAAAATATATGTTTCGTCGCTATTATTATATTATTCAAATGCTTCCGTATCACAAAAAGTTCTTCCTATAAAGCAATATCGGCATAACTTACCTCCGGTATACTAAAAAAGCAATATTTTTACTAAGTATTAAAAGGAAAACGACATTATGTCAGTAAAAATACTAAATAATGTATTTATTTAAATTCGGTAAAGTCTAACACACGGTATAGAGAGCAGAGTTAAAATATGAATTTAGGGCATATTTAAGGTTTCTTTTTTTCAAACTTGAGAAGGTAAAACTAAACTGAACACAACTAATATCGGTAGGTATAGTTTTATAGTCATCTTCTAGCGATGATGATGTGATTCCGTGGTGATAGCTTCGGATCGAATACAGGACGGATTTCGCATGCTATTCCTGAAAAAAACCACAAGAGCTTAATTACAAACTGCAGAAAGATTATGAAGTCTTTCATAAGATCATCGTTAAGACGCTGACAACAGTAGTTGGCATATTTTAAAAAAAGTAGATTTATAAATACAGTTATGCAGAATAACAAACAAAAAACAAAGTTACAAATATATCATAATATTAGTTTTCATGACAACAAACAGATTTGTTGTCATGAAAAAAAACTAAACTAATTGATATATTATTAAAAAAATGTGAATTGTGCGATGTAGAAGCCGCACTGTTATCAGCGTCTTAAAAATAACTGTCAATGCCCCCAATTAAATTAATAGTGTTGTAATATAATTTCGAAAGCCCCAGCTGTCTATTGGAAGCGACCTAAAGATTTGCAAAGGCCTATGTTATATACCTTATTTAATTTATTATTTTAGATTTAAGAGGCAAGTATTTATTCCGCCGCATATACAGTTATCAATGTTAATTTATTTATTAATGAATAGTCATTAATTTATATACTTTAAATACATACGTTATTTATATTTTTAATGATTGTAAAGTGCCAAAATATTTTTCTAAATTAGCTGTATTTTTGATGTTTCTAGTGTCTATTCATTGTTGTCTGTGCTTAAGTTTGAATAATGTCAATGTTCTAAGATTTATTATTAAGATCTATCTTTCTATCTGTACAAATTGTGTGATAATGAGAATAAAATGTGCAAATGAGGAACCTGGTTTTTCTGATCGAAATTGATTCAAACCTTCTTTTTGACAGATTTCAATAATGATTGCCTAACACCATGAGGACTTAATGAACGGTCCTAATGTGCGTGACCTACGAGGCATTCCTTTGTCAAGTTAGTAGTTTGTTTAGTAGTAGTAGAGCTCTTTGAAAAAGGCTCGTCCGGGGAAGTACTACCACCATGCCTATTTCTGCCGTGAAGCAGCATTGCTGTGTTTCGGTTTGAAGGGTGTGGGTGCCAGTGAAACTACTGGCACGTGAGGCTGAACATCTTTTATGCCTCCAGTAGATCGATGCAGGGTAATGTATCGTATCGTAGGGCGTTCTTGACCTACGAAGCAATGCTTTGTTACCACTTAACATATGGGCCCTGTTTAATAAAGCTGACAATTCAACTTTTTTTTTTTTTACATTACATAGAACATCCTTTGGCTACAATCTCACCTGATGGTAAGCGACGATGTAGCCGACGATGAAGCAGGATGGTCTAGAAGACACCTATTCACTCTTGCCTTGAAGAGGCCCAGATTGTAGTTGTCAGGAAAAACACAAATATGTCACAAAGCGACAAAATTGTGGAATTGTCGCGCTTAGGCTATTAATTAAAGTGACAAATATGTCACAAAAACGCGACAATTCCACAATTTTGTCGCTTTTTGACATATAAGTATGTCGAATTGTCAGCTTTATTAAACAGGGGCCAGGTGGGCCCTTAGACATTGTCTAAGGGTGGGCCATATGCATGTTTCATCAGCAAGTTGCATAAAAAAAAGTTCAAGCAACAAGTTATAAAAAAAAGCAGCCAAGTGCGAGTCGGACTCGCCCATGAAGGGTTCCGTAGCATCAAGTAACATATATAAAGGTTCTTGTAGTTCGTCGAAAGGTAAATTGCGGTTTACGATTTATGACGTATAAAAAAAAAACTATTGACTAGATCTCGTTCAAACCAAATATCGTTGAAAGTTTGCATAGTAATGTACAATATATATTTTTTTTAGTTTTATAATGGGTTCGATGAAAAAACAATTTTTGAGTTTCAGTTTCAAGTATGGGGACCCCCAAAATTTATTTTTTAATTATATTTTATTAATTATTATTTTTTATTAATTATAGTTTTTTTCTATTTTTGTGTAAAAATCTTAATGCGGTTCACAGAATACATCTACTCGCCAAGTTTCATCAGTCTAGCTCTTACGGTTTTGGAGAAAAATGGCTGTGACATACGGACGGACAGACGGACAGACAGACAGACATGACGAATCTATAAGGGTTCCGTTTTTGCCATTTGGCTACGGAACCCTAAAAAGTGCGAAGTCTTACCTTGTTCGAGTACAAACAGCACTCGGTCTAACAATATCACAGACTCCACGAGCGGTGCTATCGCCAGCCGCAAAGTATACAGTGCGACAACTTTATGCCATTGTAGCAAGAGCGCCTCCCCACGTGACCACGCGTCTGGCGCGGGGGGGAGGGGTATGCTTAGCTTCTGCGCTGCAAATGTGCAGTAGCTGAAATCAAATCAAACCATTTCTAATGCATATACACTATACACATAACTTATAACTAAACATTTTATATAAACATTAGCGGACGCCCGAGGCTTCATTCGCCCCTTTGCCGTTACGCCCCGTTGATTTTTCTTTTAAAAGCTTTTCCTCTTTTTCTCCGCTTAGGGAAATCATTTTCCAATTTTCTTTCTTAGTGCACCCCTATGCTATAAAAGAAATATACCCTCCAAGTTTCATGCTTCTAGGACTTACGGTTTAGGCTGAGCGTTGATTGTCAGTCAGTCAGCCAGTAACGTAAGAGTTTTATATATTTAGATAAGTTGCAAATTGGTCCCAACTCAGCAGTGAAATAGATGATTGACTTTTACCCTCCAATTCATAATATTTGAGCGGATCGCTAAAACATTCTTGTCACTTGCTTTCATGTCAACCGACTAAGTTAAATACTAATGAGATTTAACGTCCCCAAAACCCCTTGTATACTAAATTTCATGAAAATCGTTGGAGCCGTTTCCGAGATTTAGATTAATATAATTACAAGATTTTCTCGTTTAAAGGTTTCTGATGTTGATGAATTTAGTAATTACCTTTCAAAGGTTAATGTATCAGAATGCTTGATACTTCTGATTTTAGAGTGTTTTAACATGGGATTGTAATCCACTAACATCTTCTCCAAAGCAGCCCTGTAGGCATGGACCTGAAATAAAGCAAAACTGTTTTCAATTATTTTTTAAATTTTCTTAAATACTCATCACAGTTATTAGTTACAATTAAACAAACACCAGTCAATGTAATATTGTGTCAGCACTGGTGGTCTAGTGGTAGTGGCCCCGCCTTCCGATCCGAAGGTCGTGGATTCAAATCCACTTGTGTACCTACCAATGAGTTTTTCGATCGAAAAATTTATGTGCACTATGCCAGTACTCTCAAAACGGTGAAGGAAAACATCGTGAGGAAACCGGCGTGTTGTAGAACCTAAAAACAGTTCGAGCAACACGTGTCAAGGGTCACGCAAAAAGGGCCCACCAGCGGCCTACTTGCGGAAAAACCTGCCCGCACATCAAGTGCGCATGATAATCTTTCCGAATGTAATATTGTTAAGATAACATCTTTAGTAAGTAATAAATAAATATTAATTTTAGTGATTATTGTGAAGTTCTCACCTTCAGGTCTTCATATTTCCCCTCCAACAGTCTTTCAATGTAAGTCTCAATAGCATGACAAGCGATTTCCCTACTACAATAAGACAGGCGACTATTCTTCCCCTTAACATATTTACTCATCGGGTATCCATTCACATCATCATTATCACATGTCATCTTCATGAAGCAGCAACCGACCACACAAATGAACTTTACTTTAGTGTTCGTAACAAAGTGTTTAAGTAACAATGGCCCCAAATCGCCACAAGGATGGAGGCCTATAAGGCCATAAGACTCTATTTCTTCAGGTAAGGTAATACCTGACAGTTCTTGGTCAGAATGTAATGTTGTGTTGAAATGGATGGGTCGTTTTAGCTCAGACATTGCTTTTGGTGAGAGATACTTGTTGGCTGTGTACTCCAGTTCATTGTCAAGTTTCCTGTTAAAAACTATACATTAGAAATATGGATTTGTTTTTTGGGAACTCAAAGATCAATGTTGTATTACTTACACCAGTAAAGAAACAAATTTTAAATGGCTGTGCTTATTATTGACACTAATAAAAACATCAGTTTCCTTTCACTTAAAGTGAAATGCTCTCAAATTTGAGTGTTTCATTGATTGCCATCACCAGCGACCTAGGTGTGTGCAGGCCTTAAATAAATAATGTGGACCATTCACATAACTTTATCTAGCCCCAAACTAAGCCAAGCTTTTATGATGGGAACACACGACCTACAGCGCAGAAGGCAGAGCTACTACCAACTGAGCTGAGAGGCCAGACTTGTGAACAGTATAGCACAGCCATTATTGTTATTTCTTTTTAATTAATGTGGTCTATAAGTACATACCAAGTCTACAGACCTAGCTTCTTCAGTAAGCTTCGATTGGCACTCAATTCCTGCTGTGTATAGCTCATATTTGTAGGCCAGCATCCTCACTAAGTGTCCGAGACCTGATCCAAAGTCAATCACAGCATTACAACCACTTTCCTTAGAAACATCATCAACAACCCTAGCCATTAACGAAATTTCGTGTCTTTTTTTCAATTTGACATGTTTTAGAAACAGATTCTCTAAATTTGGATGACTTCTGCATTTATCTGTGGTAGTATCATAAAAAGTCTCCGGTTCTTGATGGAAATTACTTTCCCTAGGAATGCCGAGTGCCTTCACACAACTTATTACCGCTAGAAAAGATAGGGGATACACTTGGTTGGTTGATTTTCCACTCAATATCTGTCCAAGCTGTTGGGGGTCGGTACTTTGAAAACTTTCTCTCCAGCACAGGGGTAGTTTGTTCCAATGGTCATCTACAAAAAAATCCTGATAAAAATATACATCATTATTAATTATAAGGCGAAGAAATATGTAATGATAACAAACCAACATACAACGTAAACAAAAGAAGTAAACAAAACAAAAGAAGATTTAGGAGAAACGTACCAAGACGAATAAATCAAGCATCCAGTCGAACATTCTTATTACTTTCAGAGACATATCAATGCAAGATTGTATAGATTCTCTTTGCGTAGGCATTATTTACGTATTTATTCAAATAATCAATATATCAATAAGCAAAGCAGGCCCTGTTGCAATGATTTCGTTTTCGTTCCAGTTCTGCCAGTGGCATGGCATGCTGGCAATGCTGGCATGGCAGTTAGTGAAATATAACTCGAGATCAGTGTTGCCGTTTTCTATTTTGAGAAAATGCTAGAACTTGCTCCAAATAATGCTAAAAAATGCTATTTTTGTATATAAAAATGCTAAAAAACATGCTAAAATCCTAGTGTTGTTATTAACCTTTCTGTATACAATTTTTTGGAAGAACAGTAGCCTAACATGTTATTCTAGGCTTTAAAGTATCGTTACGCACCAAATGTTAGCAAAATCCATCCAAAAGCCAATCCTTAAACTCGCTTATCTTCTCCCATTCTTTGCGATAATGTTGCTCATATTTAGGAGGCATACTTTCACTTCACATTCACAAATCACATTGAATGAATTTATTCAAGACAAGAGTCAAGAAGTGGGGTTCGGACGCGAAACGTTCGACGTAAAATCAATCAGAAACTAATTTCAGGGAAGTCCCTGATCCAGAGAGTTGCCATACCTCAATGAATACCATAGATAAAAAATAATGTCTCTAAAAGCATTATTTTTTTTTTAAATGCCATACATTGACTTTTGATTTGAAATGCCAAAATATGCAATATGCTAAATGCAAAATTTACATGCTAAAGAGTCATGAAATATGCTAAATTTAGCACTAAAAATGCTAAAACGGCAACAGTGCTCGAGATAGCTCAAAAAGTAACATTTTCACGAGAAAAGTAACATTACCATAATTTATGTGGAAAACGACACGATACCATAAATGAGGAATAAACAAGAACTAAACTATGTTTCCAGTAAACTCGTTCGATGCGTTCCGTTTCGCAATATTATTTTGGTGGCTGGAAAATATTATCATGAGTCGAGTAACATCACAGAACAATATTACTCTTACGAGAGTAACATGGAGGTAGAGGAGAGGGTCAAAAGTAACGTAAAATGTTACAAAAGCAACATTCTGGCAATTTTTTTTGTGCTTGCTTGATTACAAAGTCCTTCCGCCAAGTCCGTAGATAACTTTTTTTTTTTTTAATTTTGTGCTGGCTTGGATTCATCCGTAGAAAACAAAGAACCAGTGCTGCCACCTTGTTTTTTGAAAAGTGGCAGTCGGACAGGCTATAGAGCTAAGCTTTTGCCTAGAGGCTACAAGAGGTGCCAGAAAGGGTAAAAAAATTAAAAATGTCTATAGATTAAGTTAGGGACGGAACCCATCGTGTATGAGTCCGACTTGCATTTTTTGTATTTTCTGTTTTTTTTTACATTTATTTTCTGTGTTTTTTTTTCAATATATTGCCTCAATAAATAATATTTGTATGTCTAAATTTCATTTTATCGTTTACAGGTTATATACAGATTTTAAGACTATGAAACCCAGATTATACGGCAACACTGTCTTAGTAGTCTGTGGTATGTCGGCCGGCAGCACAGTAGGAGTGGGTTGGAACAGGTAAAATAAGAAACCTGTTCCGCCTGTTCCAGTTCCAGTAAAACAACAGTTCCAAAAACCTGTTCCAAAATAACAGCTGGTTGTGTTGCATGCAACATAGTATTTTCCGAACGCAACACCTGTTCTCTGCTTGTAACAGGCTATCTCGTTCTAACAAAGGTAAGATGTGTAAGCTAGAATAGAGAAGAGCATGTTCCGTGCGTGGCGTCTCCTTCTAACAAAAGTAATCTCCATAAGCTAGAATAAAGAGACGCATGTTTCGCGCAGATTCGGGCTGTTGTGGAATGGAACTGGAACAGGCAGGGAACAGGCTCTCATTGGTTGGTTTAGACAACAGTTCCAAGCTGTTATTTTAAAACACCTGTTATTTTGTTATCTGTTCCGATATATATGCCTCACATGTTCCGTGCGTGGCGTCTCCTTCTAACAAAAGTAATCTCCATAAGCTAGAATAAAGAGACGCATGTTTCGGCAGATTCGGGCTGTTGTGGAATGGAACTGGAACAGGTTTTCAGTGGTTTAGACAACAGTTCCAAGCTGTTGTTTTAAAATACCTGTTATTTTTACCTGTTCCGATATATATGCCTCACTCCTAGCACAGCAGCAGACAGCCAGCAGGGGTCCAGGGGAGGCGATGATGTACATCATGTTAATGTACACACTGTTATTACGATTTATGATGCCAGTTAAGCCACATGCACACTGGAGCTGAATTATGATCATTTACTTTTTTGTTCCGGCACTGGATACTTATACTTTATCGGGCGGAACCGACTTGGATAGGTTAGGTTATGTTAGACCATAAAAATTACGCAAAAGGCGAGCGTGCCGCGGTAGCGGCCGCCGGCGCCGCAGTGCCAGAGAATATTTTTTTCCCAATAACCTAGAAACCTGCCTGTTTAGTACAATTATTCATCGCTAGATAAAAATAATAATAATCGAAATATTAATCTCTGACAGTGTAGTGTGTACCTTTACAATTTTCCAGTGGAAAAAAGTGGCATCGTTTTATTTAACAGTGCGTACATTAACTGGCCGTACATTAGCCGGACTCAGCAGCAGCCAGCACTCGCAGACAGCAGAGCCCTTCCACACTCGCGCGCGGATCGCGCGCGAAGGCGCGAAACTTCCGCGAAGCATGAGTGTGGATCCGATTCGCATATTCTTCGCGGCTTCGCGGCTCGTTCCCCGAAAATTGTCGGTATTTTGTCCCGCGACAAAGGGCTCGCGGGCCGCGAACTTGTCTTGGCTACATATTCGCAGGCCGCTCAGTCGTGCGTCGTCGAGTGTTGAGAGCGGTAGTGTAAGATATCCATTATTATTACAAAATAATGGATATCTTATATTATTACAAAATGTACAAAATACACAAGAAACAGTTGAGCTATCTGCAGATCATTACAAACGATCTAGAGATAGCTCAACTGATCCAAATCAGTGCCAGACGGAAGCGTCCCCAAGACGCTTTTCCTTTTACATTGTATTATCTATATATAAGTGTTCTATTAGCGTACCTACCATTATGTTTCTAGTTAAGCTGTTTGTTTTCCTTGAAAAAAATAATAATAATAATATTACAATCGAAGCGTAAACATGATTTCAATCCATACATTCAATCAGAACCTTCGTCTACATTTATGGAACCAAGACCTGGGACATCGTCATCATCCTATTCTGCGCTTCTTTTTAACTAGCTTGTGCTTGACAGAAGCGTAGTTATTAATCGCTAATGCGCAAAGAAGTCCCGCAGCAGCAATTTCGGGGTCCATCGTGGTCGAGTGCGCGAACTATACTGTGAACCTAGCGTGAATGTGTAGCCGACGTCGTACGCGCGAGATTTCGCGCACGATTCACGGCGCGACTCCACGCCGTGAATCTCGCGGGAGTCTGGTTATGGCAGACAGAACAGAAGGAGAATCTTGATTATTTGTGTTCTGTGAGAGAGAAGGATACGCCGGGCGGGCAGAACATTTGATTAAATTATAAAAACGCAAGGGTTTTACGAGCATACAACATGATACATACATACAATACAAGGAAGGAATTAGTGCTTCTATATGTAGCGTTACCATTGTACACATAGCTAGCTACATGCATATTGTTTATGTTTTAAAGCTTATAAATACGTGACCGCGCGACAAATTTGTTACTCTACCGTAAGACAGTCTATCGGAACACTCTTTCGTAACACTCGCTCCTAGTGCGGTCACGCTAACTAACTGTAATATCGTTTTATGTTTAATTAAAAGAACACATTCAAAAATAAATCTTATTATTTAGCAAACATCTTCCACACAAAATATACGGAGATCAAAAAGCTAAATTGGTGACCCCGACGTGATCATTTTTTCTGGTTTAAATTCACGTATTATGTGATAACCAGTAAAAGTGTACTAATTAAACGTGAAAGTGCAAGTGACTATTTTAACTTAAATTCAGTGGTTTGTGCCAAGTAGTAGTCTTACAATGACTACCACCTCCGATCACACCGAGCTTAACATGGAGCCTGGACCAGAGGGCGCGGCGTACGCAGCGCAGGCGCAGCCATCCACCGACAGCCTCATCACTGCTGTCACCATCAGCTCCAGGATATCCACCTTCTGGACCAACCAGCCGCGACTCTGGTTCCACCAATTCGATGCCATAGTCGCGCCACAGAAAGCAGGTGACTTGCACAAGTTTCAGTTAGTTATAGCTAAGCTGGGTAGGGACGAGTTAGCGCAAGTAAGCGACATTTTAGAGAACCCTCCCACAGACCATAAGTATGACTGTATAAAGGCCCGCCTCATATCAGCTTACGAAGAGTCGGAGACCAAGCAGCTCCAAAATCTGCTCACGGAAATCGAACTCGGCGACCAAAAACCGTCGCAACTACTGCGGCGGATGCGCGAGTTAGGTCGCAATAGAGTACCAGAATCTACTCTCAAAATATTATGGGTGAACAGACTACCACAAAGTGTCCGGCCCGTAATCACTGCATGCGACACGGTTGACCTTGAGCAGGCGGCCAATATTGCCGATAAAATTATAGAAACTATGAGACCTGCGGATGTGTTCCAACTCCAAACACCATCATCATCATCATCATCGACGTCTGTAACAGAGCAGCTAAAAAAATTAACGCTCGAATTAACCGCTTTGAAAAATAAATTCAACCAAATAGAAAACGAGCGGCGAGAAGGCGGTCGATCAAAGGAGCGTAATACTCGTAGTAATAATACTCGTAGCACCAGCAGATCACATTCACGCGGTAGAGGTAATTTCATCAAATATCAGAATCAAACTGCTGTTCCTGGTGACAGCGACTTCAAATGCTACTACCATTTTATACATGAAGATAAAGCCACCAAATGTGGTCACGACCAATGTTGCAAGAAAAGGTCGTTAAACTAGAACAGGCTACTAATGCGGCGAGTTTAGTTGCCGATCACACATATCGCCTCAGTGTCATGGATTATAAGTACGGCTACCGTTTTTTAATTGATACCGGTGCCGACGTATCCGTACTTGCGTGCAAAAAACGCCCAAAACAACAACCAGACGACTATACACTATATGCTGCGAATGGAACGCCAATATCAACATATGGAGTGAAAACATTAACTCTAGATCTTGGCCTCCGGCGCCCAATGCGTTGGACATTCATTCTAGCAGACGTACAACGGTCAATCATCGGAGCAGATTTCCTAGCCAAAAATCAACTATTAGTTGACCTACACGGCAGAAAACTAATAGATAAGCTGACCAACATTTCCAAGAATATACAAGCTATTTCGGATAATTTCCCTACCATAAAAGTCGTCAACACCACAGATAAATACCATACACTACTGTTGCGGTATCCCGATATAACTAAACTAGAATCATTCAAATCGATTCCCAAACACAATGTGCAACACTATATTTGCACAAAGGGCGCACCCGTATATGAGAAAGCGCGACCCTTAAATCCAGCCAAATACAAATTAGTAAAAGAAGAGTTTGAACGAATGATGGAGTTGGGTATATGTAGACCATCTACTAGCCCATGGGCAAATGCACTACACGTCGTCAATAAAAAAAACGGTGAATTACGTCCGTGCGGCGATTATCGTCGATTAAATGCAATAACAGAACCCGACAGATATCCAATACCAAGATTAATGGATTTCACATACATTTTAAGGGATAAAACAATCATGTCTAAAATTGACATACGACGCGCATACCACCACATACCCATCGCACCGGAGGACATTCCTAAATCAGCAGTAATAACCCCCTTCGGATTATTTGAATTCTTAAAAATGAATTATGGTTTACGCAATGGGGCGCAAAGCTTTCAACGCTTCATAAACAACGTCATGAAAGACACAAGAAATACTTTCTGCTATTTAGACGATATATTAGTCGCTTCCGAAAACGAGGAAACGCATTTAAAAGATCTTGATGAAATATTCAAACGACTAAATCAATTCGGCATAACAATAAACAGCGGAAAATGTGAGTTTGGCAAAAAGGAACTACTATTCCTCGGCTACCACGTCAGCTGCAATGGCATCAAACCGAACCAAGAAAAGGTAAATGCCATAACAGACTATTCGCAACCCGAAACTATCCAGGAACTAAGACGATTTCTTGGACTCATCAACTTTTACAGAAGCAGTATTCCTAAAGCAGCCGAAGTACAATCTGTGTTAGAAAAATACTTACACAATTCTAAGAAGAACGATAAAACTAAAATCGTGTGGACACCAGAAGCCACAGACGCGTTTAACAAATGTAAACAATTAGTAAGCGAAGCGGTACTACTAGCCCATCCAGATTCAACAGCAAGTTTAGTGCTAATGACTGATGCTTCAGACAGCTGCATGGGAGCCGCACTACACCAATCAATCAACGGCGAACTTCAACCACTAGGTTTTTATTCAAAAAAACTCACTACAGCTCAAACTAAATACAGTACCTACGACAGAGAACTTTTAGCGATCTTCATGGGTATTAAACATTTTCGTTATATCATAGAAGGACGAAATGTTACAGTAGTGACCGACCATAAACCTCTTACTTTCGCCTTAACAAAAAAAGAGTCGAAATCCGATTCACCAAGACGCTTACGTCAACTTGATTTTATCGCGCAATTTTGTAATGAAATAAAGTACATAAAAGGAGAAATGAATGCTGCTGCGGATTTCTTATCAAGAATAGAGGAAATCCATTTACCTGATATCTTCGATTATGAGCTGCTGTACCAGAGCCAGATCGAAGATGCAGAGTTACAGGAGTTAAGAAATAAAAATAATTTACAATTTAAATCGATTATCATGCCATACTCGGAACGAGAACTAATATTTGAAATATCAACATCGCAAGCTCGTTTATACCTACCTACAACATTCCGAGAACAAGCTCTCTTATGTACTCATGGACTAAGCCATGCAGGAGTAACTGCAACAAGACGCCTTATTACACAACGTTATTTTTGGCCCGGCATGAACCACGATGTCGCTAAATTTGTACAAAAATGCATAAAGTGTCAAAAATGTAAAGTCCAAAGACACACAATTACACCACTTGGAGAGTTTGAAAATTCAAATCGATTTACTCATGTTCATATTGATATTATTGGACCATTGATACCCTCAGAAGACTTCACATATTGCCTCACCATCATAGATCGTTTCACTAAATGGCCTGAAGTCATACCCATTAAGGATATAACAGCCGAAACAATAACAAATAAATTTGTAGAGCATTGGATTTCAAGATTTGGCTGTCCAGTAAAAATAACAACTGATCAAGGTAGACAGTTCGAATCTCAACTTTTTACGCAATTAACAAAAAGACTAGGCATAGAAAAAATCCACACTACAGCATACAACCCTAAGGCAAACGGACAAGTAGAGCGCATGCATCGCACACTTAAAGCATCCATTATGTCACGCTGCGACAACTCTAATCAATGGGTGAGAGAGCTACCTATGGTACTTTTAGGTCTTAGATCAACTATAAAAGAGGACATAGGATTTAGCCCAGCGCAAATGACCTTTGGAATGCCTATCCGTCTACCAGGAGATTTTTTTGTACCATCAGAAACACATATTAATGATGATGAGTATACACGTAATTTAATGGAAACATTGGCTACAATACAATCAAGTGCAAGAAAGCAATCGGATCATAGAAAAACTTTTATACATAAGGATCTCGCAACTACGGACTACGTCTTTGTTAGAAGAGAAGTGAAAAAATCACTAACTCCACCGTATGAGGGACCCTTTAAAGTAATAGAACGGAACCCTAAATTCTATACAGTTCAAATAGGTTCTCGAAAAGTCGTTATTTCGCTAGATAGGCTCAAACCAGCTTACGCTATAAACTACACACCTAGCAACGCGACCCCAGAAACAATAGTTTCTCAGAGTCCGACACTTGTTGAAACAACAATGCCACTAAGTAACCCAAATAAAACACCTCGGCTACCTGATGAAATGGGTCCGCCGAAATCTGATGTGACAACAACAGCTCCAGTCATAACGAGATCCGGTCGCACAGTTAAAAAGACTGTACGGTTCGATATTTGACTCTAGCTTATCAAGTGCTCACTATTACCAACAGCGAACAATACCGCGGTTATAAACAAAGATCATTCAGGACTACTCGTTCACTTGGGAACAAAGGGACTAGCCTATTTACAGCTACTCTACACTTCAACAGTCGGCACCTTGTGCCAGCCGCGTAGCGCACTCAGCAGGGGTGCCATGTAACCACTTGACATCGGCAGCGGTCAACAAAAAAAGTGTTCAAGTATAGTATAAACAGTGATTAACAATAACAAAAGTGCAGTGCGCGTTTAAGTATCTTTGTTCTAAAAAGAGACCTTTTGTTTTTCAGAACATTAGCCACAGTGTACGCTATAATTACCATGAACTCTATATCACTTTAAGTATTAATATTATTAGTAGGAATTTTTTTATGAGATATTTTTTTTTAATGTTTAACTATAATCAAGTTAGTTTGTATTTGTAACAAGTTTATAAACTTTAAATTTTTATTTTATATACCTACTTTTAAAATTATGTTATAATTTTTTTTTTATGTGGGATGTAGATGTAGCGTTACCATTGTACACATAGCTAGCTACATGCATATTGTTTATGTTTTAAAGCTTATAAATACGTGACCGCGCGACAAATTTGTTACTCTACCGTAAGACAGTCTATCGGAACACTCTTTCGTAACACTCGCTCCTAGTGCGGTCACGCTAACTAACTGTAATATCGTTTTATGTTTAATTAAAAGAACACATTCAAAAATAAATCTTATTATTTAGCAAACATCTTCCACACAAAATATACGGAGATCAAAAAGCTAAATATACAATACAAGGATGGAAATTGAAATTAATTGATTAACGTATATTAGAAACAAGGATTGTATGTAAAAAGTCGAGCAGGCGATGTGATGTAGAGTCCGTAGTGTACCTATTCAGGTACCCACGGTTCATAGTGCGAAAATGTTTCTGAAAAGAGAAATATTGAAAGCTATTTCATTCAGAAATCAGATAAAACTGCCGCTCTCTTACTGGGTTCTTGTGTGTTTGAGATTCGTGTTAACGATTTTGCCGCAACAAGGCTACATACATCCTGACGAGTTCTTTCAAAATGTTGAAGTCATCGCAGGTATTTATCAAAATAGAGCGTTATTCGTGTATTCCCGATGCCAATGAGTCAATGACAATGAGAATTTTATTAGAATATTAAAAATCATTCCCATTGTCATGGATTTTCCAGAATATATATTTATTCATATCTTAACTCAACTCAGCAGCAGACTGCAATCAATGCCCTCACTTCCACACTTTGACCTTTTTATAGAAAATAACAAAGCTGCTTCTGACTACTTCTGGAACATCGGGAATACACATTTTTTTTTGATGTTTAAACTCCTCTCAAACCTGTTTCAACTATATTTTAATTTTCAGGTGATATTCTGAACGTTGATGTCGCAAGAACATGGGAGTTCCACCCAACATTTCCGATCCGAAATATATTTGTACCAAAGTTAATCCTCGGACCACCTCTATACCTGATCCACATAGCAAACCCATTCACAAATTTCTATCTTAACATTGATTTAAAAACTCCGTACTACTTATTAGTAATTCCCAGAGTTTTTATCTGCTTATTGTCACTGATCAATGATTATTGTTTGTACAAAATATGTGTTTTGTACGGCCAGAACTATAGGAACCGTCTAACAATATTTGCCAGTTCTTATGTAGTTCTAGTGTACTGTTGCAGAACCTTTTCTAATGCATTTGAAATGATGTTCTTCTCAGTACTTCTACTATTAGTGGCCGAGTGTATGATGAAATCGGACAGACTGATTTACCATGAAGAGTACTTGACAGAAAAATATGAAAAAACTACTTCACCTGTTGAAAAAGTTAAACTATTCAAGTTAAAAACTCATTTGCCTCCACACTCTCTGAACCATGTCGCATTAATATCTTCAATTGTGGTTGTGGGGATATTTAACAGGCCTACTTTTATAGGGTTTGCTTTTGCACCCGTGTTCTTCTGGCTTCACCGAGGATTGGGATCTAAAGTTATAGGTTTCAAGGACTTTCACTACAGAATATTAATTTTAATTATCTGTGCAATCCCTCCAATATTATTACTTATTGTAATAGACTCTAGTTACTATGGGTATCTGACTATGATTGAGGTCCAGTCTCTGCAGGCTTCTTGGGATAACTGGGTGGTTACTCCGTTAAACTTCTTGAGGTATAATTTGGACCGGAGTAACCTCAGTCAGCATGGGCTACACCCCTGGTGGCTGCATATTGTGGTCAATGTACCTCTGCTGTTCAACTTCTTGGGTATCCTGGCTATAGCTTCATTAATGATGAACATCGTCAGGTAATTATATTATTTTTACTTTTATTGCTAATTTTATTTTTGTACTAGCGGATCGGCTCGGTTTCGCACGGGTGTAATTTAGAATAATCGAGGTGAAAAATGTGAAGTCACTGCCTTTGAATTTTTCCACCCATGCGAAGCCGGGGCGGGTCGCTAGTTTAATACGTGGACGACGTTCACTCACCGTGGTGTCCGCTGCACGGCCTTTATTTTACAATTAGAGTGTTTTTAATTCGTAATATCTTTTGAATGGGATGTTTGATTTCAATAATTATTCAAAAGTAATGTATTAGGTAATTAAAATAATATTTTGTTATTTCAGATTCATCCGCGGCAAATACAGCCGTCTACCGAGGATACAAAGCATCACAGGACTAATGATGTTTTCACTTATCATTCCTGTAGCAGTTCTCTCACTCTTTCCTCACCAAGAGGCGAGATTCATCATCCCCGTTCTGCTACCTCTGGTCTGTCTCTATGGCAACCGCCTACATGAGAATGAAGCTGATAAAGTAAAC
Organism: Thera obeliscata; assembly: GCA_947578465.1. Classification (NCBI taxonomy): domain Eukaryota; kingdom Metazoa; phylum Arthropoda; class Insecta; order Lepidoptera; family Geometridae; genus Thera; species Thera obeliscata. The sequence goes on from OX387916.1 coordinate 2,391,141, forward strand.
AGGAGGATTTTAAAAAAGATAATTCGCGTCTTATGGTTCGCGTCAAATATAGTGCTGACCATCTTCTTTGGATTCGTTCACCAAGGAGGCATCTACCCTTTCGCGAACACTCTCCACCGCGAGATTAAGAGCGTGTATGGCGTACAAACACATGTTATAACAACTCACAGCTACAGTATCCCATCATTTCTTCTACAACTGGAAAGTACATCACAAATTTGGAAGGATAGGAAGACAGGACGCAAGTACAGTCTTGCCCCGAGTACATTTATTCATAAGTACGGATCACTACCGATGGCGGAACTATTGACCAAAGTCGACAACGAGCTATCCAATGCTGAAAAGCTCTTACATAAGAATAAGAAGCAATACAGGTTCTACATAGCTTCGCCTTGCTCTTTAGAAGAAAGAATTCGCGCAGCCGCTTCTAAATATACATACTTTGATCTCATTGAGGAATACTCGTACTACCCGCATTTTTGCACCGAAGCTTTCCCTAAGTTCCCTAATAACCGCGACCAGTTATGCGTACAAGATACAGCTCTACTTAAGAATGAATCTCTAGTTATAGATCTGAATATTCTACAGAGAATCTCATGTTTTTTAAAACGTTTTTGTCTAAGGATATATAGTGTAAAAGTAAAAGATCTAAGTTAACAAGATTGACAGTGTCAATTCTTAATTTACCTTGCAGCAAGCCTTGCAGTACCGGTGCTGTCGGTGTATGTTGACTTGCCTATTTGCAGGGGTAGGCAAGCCCAGATACAACTTTATGTTCTATGCCAGTTCATTGTGTGAATAAATTATTAAGCGTAAGATTGTTTATATTTTTTGATGAGGGTTTTGGTTGGAGACAAGTATTGTGTATTTAAAAGTATATAATTTAAGGTGCCATACATGTAGATAGGCACGGGTCTTGTCTTGATTCTCGTGTATCCATGACTGTTAATTTGTCCGCGGGTACCTACTTACCCGATTCGTTTGATGAGTCACATGCACACACACGACAGAAAATGTGTTATCATTAACCGACTTCCAATCAAAAAGGAGGAGGTTCTTCTTCTGTTCCATTGTGGCCTGTACTTGTCGAGCTCGTCTCGCCATCTAGTTCTTGGTTTGCCGCGACGCCTTGGCTCTTGCGGCCACCACTCCGTGGTTATTTTGGCCCAGAGCTCATTAGGCATGCGGCAGACATGGCCAGCCCACTTCAGCTTGGCAGCTATAATGTATTCAAGCAGCTTTTATTATTTTACTCGGGCTTATTTACTAGTTTTAAATTTTTTTTGTCCATATTTAGATTTAAACGCTCATTTATATGTATTTTATATGTTAAATTCGATTTAAAGTCCCCACCTAGTAGGATAAGGGAAGGAAGAAGATATTTGAATGCTCATTTTCTGCTGAGCATGAGCGGATACATTCACATTTAGTGATTAGATAGGTACAACTTTTTTAGGGTTCCGTAGCCAAATGGCAAAAACGGAACCCTTATAGATTCGTCATGTCTGTCTGTCTGTCTGTCCGTCCGTGTCACAGCCATTTTACTCCGAAACCGTAAGAGCTAGACTGATGAAACTTGGCGAGTAGATGTATTCTGTGAACCGCATTAAGATTTTTACACAAAAATAGAAAAAAACTATAAATTTTGGGGGTCCCCATACTTAAAACTGAAACTCAAAAAAAAATATTTCATCGAACCCACACGTGTGGGGTATCTATGAATAGGTCTTCAAAAATGATGTTGAGGTTTCTAATATTGTTTTTTTCTAAACTTAATAGTTTGCGCGAGAGACACTTCCAAAGTGGAAAAAAGTTGGTCCTCCCCCCTCTAACTTCTAAAATAAGAGAATGATAAAACTAAAAAAAATATATGTTGACCATTACTATGCAAACTTTCAACGATATTTGGTTTGAACGAGATCTAGTCAGTAGTTTTTTTTTATACGTCATAAATCGTAAACCGCAATTTACCTTTCGACGAACTACAAGAACCTTTATATTATGTTACTTGATGCTACGGAACCCTTCATGGGCGAGTCCGACTCGCACTTGGCTGCTTTTTTTTATAATTAATTTCACTAAAATATCATCTATATAGTCTTTTTTTACTTTCTATACCTTTTTGTATATGTAATCTGGTAGATGTTTTATAGATCTGAATTTCTTTTAATTGCTCATGTCCACAATACGATAGGATAACTAACTCATGGACACCGCAATCTTACATTCCTATTATATTTGGTCTTATTTTCACGAAATAAAACAAAATGTTGGTTATATTCACATAAAAATTATTTATTAGAGTCAAATTAATATGGGCGCCATCTATAAAGTGAGCGTTATTTTGGCACATGTATTAATACTGCTAGCATACATTATATTTTGTAAATGAGTGCTTACAATGTTATTGTACTCATACACTGGAGGTTATATAAAATGTTTTAAAGAGAGAAATACATAGTCCTATGAGAGCTCGGAAAGGCCTGTTGTTACTAAAGTTGTTGAAAGTACAGCTTGCATGTATATCTATGTACAGGTAGCGGCAGCGGCACATAACTTAAGCGCTGACCGTTATTGCGCAGAAGTCAAAAATAAGGTACCTGAGGGGGGCTCGCGGAATGAAAAGCGGGCGTGTGTAGCACTGATTGGCTCTCCAGTCGCACTCCACTCTCTGTACCAATAAGACACTCAGCACACATCCACACATCCAGTGTGCGCGACATGGCTCACTACGACGCATGCGCAGCTATCCCCTCCGCGTATCGCTCAGCGCTAAAGTTATGTGCCGCTAGTTATAACACCTAACTATTCTATAGTACAGCCAAGACTGGTGACCGACATGGTACTTATTGATTATTTTTCTGATTTCTATCACAGGCTACCTTACTCAATAGGTACTCGAAAAAACATTATATCATACTTTTTACCGCGAACAGAGTAATGGGCCTTCTGAGATGCGTGACCTACGAGGCAATGCGTTGTTCTTATCGTGTCACTGGTTTTTTCGAACCAAGTATGGTGAAAGGATTTTAAGTGCGCCTCAAAGAGGCTCCTTTCGTTATAGGCTTAATATTTTCACGCTTTGTTATTATAGGTGATGGGTACCACTTAACATCAGGTGGGCCATATTCCTTGTATAAAAAAATACTGAATAACAAACACCAGTGTATGAGCACGTCTCTACTTTTAGTAAACATTTTACTTTTATAAAGGCTAAGCCCCAAGAAAGTGAAATACAATTTTTTGTGATCTAATGAAGTTTTTTTTTTTGCTACCCATAAATAATTAATGCTTGCTGACTGATCAGCGTAGTGTCAGTTATTTTAATAATTTAAAATGCACTTGAAATCATTTTTAATAATGAATTAAAATCCTGTCCATTATTTAAAATATTAGGTGTGTAATATTTTAAATCGTGCATATTTCCATGTGTAAAAGCGCTTTCTTTAGCTCGCATTCCAATAATATCACAATCTTATAGCATTAATTGTTTGCCTACTATTTAAAAATAGAAGCTAAATCGATATAAATATTATCAACTCAATGTCCAATAAAAATGTCTATTGAAATAAATAATTCACAAGAGGGTATACATATTTACATTAAAATACGATTTATACAATATTAACTTAATTGTAATTATAAAAATAAAAATACGCAAGTATTTATGGCAAATAAATTGTACTATTAGTATTTACCAATAAAAAAAAACTAATCGTGATAAATATCCCGTTTATAAAAAAAAAATTAACAAATATTTGGAAGTCAGTTACTTATCAGAAATATATTCAATAAAGTAAAGTAGGCAATAAATATTGCACATCGGCTATTCTACTTTCATAGAGCACTGTCTCTTTCTGACGCTCACTACGCTCTATGAAGCCGAAATTAGTCGATGTGCAATATTTGTTGCCTACTATACTATACAACAATTAGTATCTGTACTGTTCTGCATAACTACTTCCAAACGTTTGTGTTATTAGTAATCTTGTAATAAAAGTCAGATGAATTAAAATGACTAAGGTCAAACTATACTAAGATAGTAGAGGTCTTATTAATAATCCTAGCGTAGCGTTGGACTAGTTGATCCGTGTTTTGTCTCTTGCATTGACATGCAATTGTCAACTCGAACAAATGTGTCAAAACACGATTTAACTACTCCAGCGTTGCGCCAGGATTATTAATAAGACCCTAAGGGCCTTATTAATAATCCTGGCGTAGCGTTGGACTAGTTAATCCGTGTTTTGTCTCTTGCATTGACATGCAATTGTCAACTCGAGCAAATGTGACAAAACACGGATTAACTAGTCCAACGCTACGCCAGGATTATTAATAAGGCCCTAAAAGTTAAAAAAACGGTTTTAGTTAAGCTTTTATTTTCGCGCGTTTGTTCGTATTGGAGCAGAATTTACAATTTCTTGAGTAAGGTTATACGTCAGATGAAAATGATTCCGTCTTTGGTTTTGATAATCTAAGACTGAGGCTCGACTCGGACTCGACAGACGGACAGAGCGAAATTATAGGCCCTATACTTTCACTCTGTCCATCCTTGCTCAGAGCCGTTGTCGAGTCCAGCAAGGACCCCCTATAGATAGATAGATAGATAAACTCTTTATTGTGTACACAAGGAAATAAATACAGAAACTATTACAAAAATAATGAGTACAATGGGCGGCCTTATCGCTAAGAGCCTATAGTATAATGGTTCTTTCTTGTTATGCATTTTCTCTGCATACGGGTCTATATACGGATACAGGAGTTTAATACCAGATGCCTACTCCAAGTGAATGGCGTCGGGATAACACCACGGCATGTCCTCGTTGAACTTGGCTCTGTGTGCGTTGTTCTTGGCGTCGTACAGCAGTGCGTGATCCACGTACGCGTCGCACGCGCTGCACCAGACAGAGAGGTCCGCGAGGGAGAGAGACAGCGCGTGTGATGTGGCCGCGTGGTGCGCTTGCATGTGTGCGTTCACGCCGCGGGCGCATGCCGTCTACAACAAAAAAGTAGTAGTTTTTAACTTTCGAGGGAAGATTGGAGACTGCCAAGGACCTTGATTAGTGGTTTTGGAGGAGCCCTTTGCCCCAGTAGGGGTATGTCGGTTAATTTATAATATAAGTTTAAAAAGACTTTATACAACGTGTATCAAAATATGTGTACTATCCTGAAGGGGGGTGAATTTCCACCCCCCGGGGAACAACTTTTGTTCAACGACTTTTCGAACTTCGATTGGTATCTCTGAAAAAAACTGCAACGAAGTTTCAACATGAACAGCTGACTTTATACAAAGTGACAACCCTAAACTCAGCTACAGAGGTAGTAGGTAGTAGTAGAAGACCTACAGAGGTAGTAGGTCAAGGGGTCAAGGGGTTACAAGGATAGGGTTGTCAATTTATTTAGGCATTATGAAATTAAATATTTTTGTATGGGAAACTGAAAATGAGAATTTTTAATTATCTCCCCCCCACAACTGATCACCATTGTGGTCTGAAACCCCCCACCTTCGCATAGTACACATATTTAGATACACCTTGTATAAGTTTTAAAAACTTGAAAAACCGACTTCATGGCTAAACTGCTGAACCGATTTTGATAGAATTTCTATGGGACCAATTTGCTTTTTTTCTTTTATTACGAAATTATGCGATAACAATCATTAAAAAAAATTACAACCGAAATGAGACTTTCCTCATTTTTTATTTGAAGTCGGTTAATAATTATGAATCATGAGGCTATAGGTTCTGGAGTTATTCAAGATTTAAATGAAAAATGTACATTATTATTTATTTCCGGCAATTTAGTCCTCCTACCCTTTCAGTTTAGACGTCACAAAAAAAGAAGATTTTTTTTATCTCAAGTAATGCATGACGATGACCTGATCATCATAGCTGAGAACGCGGCTGATCTGCAAACAATGCTACACGACCTGCATAGAGTTTCATTGCAAATCGGTCTAAGAATGAACATGGCGAAAACAAAAATCATGGTGAACCGTCCTACCTCCAGACTCAAGATCACTGTGGATAACTGCCACATTGAGGTAGTAGACGAGTACATATACCTAGGACACTGTTTATCCTTTGACCAACATTCTCAAGCAAAAGAGATCGCTAGAAGAATCCAGCTGGGATGGGCTGCTTTTGGAAAGCTGGAGGACATCTTCAAATCCAAAATTACACAATGCCTGAAAACCAAGGCATTTAACCAATGTGTCCTGCCTATACTAACTTATGGATCCGAAACATGGCCGCTCACAAAGGAATACATGCACAACATTAAAGTAACACAAAGAGCAATGGAGCGCGCCATGCTCGGTATCTCACTCCTGGACCACATACCCAACGTGGAGATACGACGCCGAACAAAAGTCGTAGACGTAGGTATGCGGATCACTAGTCTGAAGTGGAGATGGGCAGGACACGTGGCCAGAAGGAATGATGGAAGATGGACAACGGCGATTACAGAATGGTGGCCAAGAGACGCACAGCGACCACGAGGCACGCCAACCGCCCGTTGGTCGGATGATTGTCAGAGTAGTTGGGCAGCAATGGCGGAGACTGGCACAGGACCGAAGAGAGTGGCGTATTAGGGGGGAGGCCTATACCCAGCAGTGGGTGGATACAGGCTGAATAGATAGATAGATAGAAGTAATGCAACTCTGAGAAGTGAAATAAGCGCTAAGAATTGTGTAGGTACTTACAATATAGCAGTGCAGGCACACCCAGTTTTCGACCGTCTCGTCACAGTTGACGCACTTGGCTCCCTGAGCAAACGTCACATTGGTCGGGATCGCGAAAAACGATTCCAAATGTGGGCACCACTTCAATGGTATCACTGCAAACATCTCTCCATCTACTATAGCCTGCATGTTGTCCGCTAGATAATCGACTAGTGTGGCCTTTTCAGGAGTGGAAGTAGAACCTCCTTGCGCAAGATTATCTATGCTTGAATTTGGAATGGTAACTTTTTTCGAGTTTTCTTCATTATTTTCCGACTCGTTTGAATTCGGAACGGTAACTTTTGAACTTCCTTCAGGGTTTTTCGCATCATTTGAATTCGGAGCTTGAACGCAAACTTTTTTCGAGCTACCTTCTTTAGATTTCGAGCGCTTCGGAGTCGTAACGTCTTCATCATCAGTCCCGCAGTGTATGCCATCGGAACATTTCTTATCTAAGCTGAGATTAGCCATATTGAGTTCTAAACATGATTCCAGCCCATTTACACTTATCCCGCTTTTGTTTGTATGATCTAAGGACGTAGATTTTTCTGTTTCGCAAGACGAGTTAAGATCGTCTTGTAATCCTCTTGAAGGTAATGGAGGATCTAGTAAATCTTCGGATGGTAGCGCGAGTTGAAACTTCAGCGACTTCCAGTATTTACTTTGCGTTTTTATGACGTCGTTTATTGTTTCGACGGCGGACCAATGACAGGTAGGTTTGGGGTCGTAGTGATGTGTTATTGGGTCGCCTAGGAGGGCTTTAGTACACATTGTCATAGCGTAAGATATGCTGGTGACGTTGTAGCCGCCTTCGAGGCACAGGATGACGCGACCGGCGGCCAGACCGCGCAGATATTGCGTCATACGGCCGAAGCATTCTGGTGTTACTTTGCAACCTGGAACATTTTTACAAGGCTCAATCAAATCATAAATCAAATCATTTATTTTGCTTGTATTTACATAAGATGGTAAGTAAGTAGCACACATTCCCCATTACATAACTGGGATGCAAAAAATGTGGGTTCATAAAATTTAAGTTATAAAAACTTAGGTACAAATTACAAATCAATTACACCTTAACTTAAAACACAAATAATGATGATGATGTGTGCACAATGACTAGAAATCAGGTTCAATTTTTATTGGACACTTTTTCACAATGAATTTATGATTTTTCTAAGTATTTGATTCTATAAAATGTTACCTCCGAGCGGGTCTCCGACACATGCGTCGAATCCGGCCGATACGATCACTAGCTCCGGGTTGTACTCGTACGCTATTGGAAGAACCACTTGTGTGAACGCCGCTAGGTATTCTACGTCGGCCATTCCTCTCTAGAAACAAGAACAAAGTATTTATTTTATATAAAAACACTGAATCTAATTCAAGAATACAGTTCAACCGTGATCATGGTGCATGCAACTGTGCCGAAATATCGGAAGTCAACTCATCAAAATTTAATCATGGTAAATATCCCGTTGTTTCATAAAAATAGTGTTAAAAACCATAATAGTTTCAAAAGTTGAATCTAATTCATTTACTAAATATAGCTTTGTGAACTATGAAATGAAGTTTCATAAAGATTTTTATAATGTCCCAAAAGTAAAAACAAAAGTAAAGAGCCAAGCGGGATTTGAACTCGCGACCTTCCCCTTGGTACGGGGCTACGCTGACCGCTGTGCCATAGGATCCTTATCAGTTTATCACACTCGACGAATAACTCTTAGGGATTGTTCGGCACTAACGCGACCGTGGCTTGAAGTTCTTCAAAGAAATTAGAACAAGAGACAAAAAGAGCTGGTGAAAATTTTAAACGATCTGTACATAAATAAGGGGGGGAAATTACCTTATTCCAAGGGATATTAACGTTGAATCCCTCTCCCTTCCCGCTGCCCACCGCGGTGTAATCGGCGTCCTTCGAGTGCGGGAAGAATGACCCGTGGTCGTACCTGTGTAGCGATATGTATAGGATCTGTAACAAAATGGAACAATCATCATCATCAGCCTGAAGAAGTCCTCTGCTGGACATAGGCCTCCCCTACTCATTTCCAGGATGAACGACTCTGAGCCCTTTCCATCCACCGACTTCCCGCGATCTATATCTAAAATATTAGAGCATTTTTTCAATCATAAGCAAAACTATACAAACGACGACGGGACTTGGTGACTGAAGTGAGCCGTTTGTGCGAAAATGGCTAACAACGGACGGAAGATTCGCCAATCGGCTAACTTCAGACCCGTCAAGGTCAACCGGCCGTATTGTAAGTAAATAGGCCAGTCATTTAAGCTTAAATTAGGTAAGAATCTCGGAATTCGAGATACCCAGCTGTAAGTCTGTAAATACTTGCATATTGACACCCTAAAAGTTGTCTCAAAACCTGCATATGGTAGGGTGTGCGCAATTATTACATTTCAAGGTCAAAACACTTTTTGTATTATCTCATTTCCTATGGGTTTTTTGCTATTTGTATTTAATATCAATATTATATAATACAAAACTCTACACAATTATTGTTTAAAAACATTTTTCATACGGTGAACCGTTTTCGAGATGGAGGGCAGAGAGCGCGCGGTCACAGCATCACTTCCGGTCAACCGACGACCGGGCTGTGTTGTGTGGGCAAAGCTAATAATGTCACTGTTTTCCTTACCACACCGAAAGCTTTCGATCCGAGTTGGATTCATCCGCCGTTCTCTTTACGAATGGTCTATCTACAGCTCAAAATTGCTCCCAACATGTACATGACGGATCAGTACTCGAAGTCCCAGTGCATTTAGAACATTTCGTTACCAAATGTTGTTTTCGTTTCGCCTATTTGTCTCTGTCTATTGTATGGAGAAAAGATGAGACAACAACTCTAACTACGTAACGCATTTTTGCCGTCTCATATTTTCTCCATGCAATAGAGAGAGACAAAAAGGCGAAACGAAAACAACATTTAGTAACGAAATGTGGTAGCAAAACCCCGACTTCGGGTTCTGGAACGTGCCCTACGATGCACTTCCCTGCGACCATCAAATTGAACAACAGATGTTCAGCCAAATGTATACTTACTCGGTTATCATCATACGTGATCCTTTGTGTTCCGTTCCCATGATGCACGTCCCAGTCCAATATCAATATCCTGCTAGCCCCGTGATGTTCTATAGCGCACTTGGCGGCTATGCCTGCATTGTTGAGTAGACAGAATCCGCTGGGCGTCTCATCATCAGCGTGATGGCCGGGCGGACGGATCACGCAGACGGCTGAAGTTGACTGCCGTGTTAGGACTGAGTCTACTGCCTGTGGGGATATAGTACATTGTTACCTGAGGGTTGAAAGTCACTTTGTTTGAGTCCCGAGACGGGTTTGGCGCCAAAGCGTAGCGAGGGTGCCAATGGAGCTTGAGGGACTTAAAAAAGTCTTTCATTCGAGGTAAACACTATGCTTTTCATTACGAATACAAGGAAAGTAAAAATAAAAACATGATAGAAAAAATTGTGAAAATGAAGATGATGCTGAAGGCCTTCGGCTGGGCACGGGCCTTCAGCATTATTCAGCCATTATTTTCATTGTTATAATTAAAAAAATGGTAAATGTTTTGCTCAAATCTATGTTATTTTAAAGAAATAGTTGAATCTAAATAATAATGAAGTCATTTAGAAAATATATTCTTTATTTAATACTATCTTTATGTTATTTTAATTTAAATTTTACATCGCGGACTAATTAAACTTTTTAAACTTCTTACCGTTGTAATGGGTTTCCAACCTTCTTGCTGAATAAAAAGTTGGAATTTGGTTCAATAACCTCCTTGCAGTTAGAAAGACTAAAGTTGGAACATGGTTGAATAAGAAGAAAGTCAGTAGAAAGCGGCGATTCTCCCTAGGGCTGAAAGTATTACTTTCAATTAGGCCCCTCAGGCAACTTCAGACCTACTTTCCGAGTATGAGCAATGAAAAGGTTATTTTTAGCTTGGCAAGAGTTGCTGGATGTATGGATGACAGAAGGCTGAGGTTGACTGCCGTGTTAGGACTGAGTCTACTGCCTGTGGAAATAAGGGGATGTTTTGCTTGGCAAAGTTTCTTTACTAGATATACGGATGACGATAGGAATGGTTAAATACCCCGGATAAGGGTTATATTTCGTAATTATGAAAGTAAAGTTTCAGAGCAGTATTGAAATTTCAGGTTTTTTAATCTGGTTTTTTGTTAATAAATAAAATGTTTTTTTATTTATTTCCCTTGGCCACGCCATCACGCGTGAAAGGCTGGACCAATTTGGCTGAAAATTGTATCCCGAAAAGGGAACGGGAACGGGGCGAGCGGCCGCTAGTTTTTGTATGAAATCTAAAATGATGAAAGATGGTCTTTTTGAAACATTACCTGTAAGACGCATCCTGCTGCCATAGATGCGCTCTCTAACGTGTCAGGATGGAAGTATACAGAGTCGTATGAATTCTTCTGGCTGTTCAAATCCCTCAGTTTCGTCGATGCTAATTCTTTTAACCTGAAACAAAGCAGGTTTGCTATTCATATTTTGCAAACTATAGTTATTTTGCATGGCGTGCGACTTTCTAACCAGATTCTAGTTCAATAGACTTTTTATCACCTTAGATTATTTTCCAGAAACTGCATGACAAGTAGAGCTCTTTGTGAAGGACTCGTCCGGGGAAGTACAACCATCATGCCTATTGCCTCTCCAGTTTTTTAGTTTTGACTGGCCTCTCAGCTCAGTTGAAAGTAGCTCTGCTTCCTGCACCGAGGTCGTGGGTTCGATCCCCACCGAGAACAAATATTTGTGTGGTAAGCACAGCTGTTTGTTCTCAGTCTGGGTGTTATATTGTTTTGTGTATATGGAATTAAAAAAAAAATATATATTTTACCAGCTATCTGGTTCATAATTATAGTACAAGCTCTGTTTAATTTGGGGCTAGATAGTGTTGTGTGGAACGTCCACAATATTTATTTCCACTCCATTGTAATTGGATTCCAACCTCTTTGGTTAAAGTAGACACAAGTATCTTCTTCTAGGCTTAGTCACGTGGAACTACCACCTAGACTCACCCAGCTTTAAGACGTTTCAAAGTGATCCTTGTGATACTAATGAATAAATACATAATTGACTTTGACCTATGTCCAGCAGTGGACTTCATCAGGCTGGAGATGATCTCCAGCCTGATGAAGTCCACTGCTGGACATAGGCCTCCCCCACACATTTCCCTCATCATCATCAGCCTGAAGATGTCCACTGCTGGACATAATATGCCACCCCCACACCAAGAAGAATAATTCTGAGCTCTTTCCATCCCCCGACTTCCCGCGAACTTAGCAATGTCGTCGGTCCATCTGGTGGGTGGGCGCCCTTCTTTTCGTCTTCCGGTTCGTGGTCGCCATTGGAGAACCTTTATTCCCCAACGGTTGTTGGTTCTTCGAGCTATATGACCTGCCCATTGCCACTTCAACTTACTAATTCTAAGAGCTATGTCGGTGACATTGGCTATAGCTCACCTATCTAAATGTGCCTGCGTGTGCACCGTCAGTATTTCATCATCGACGGCCGCTCTGCCCATGAGTGTATGGACTCGCTCCAACAAACCGAAGTCGCGATGCCGCTCGTGTATCCTCAGTATTCTCTCGGGGCATTCTGGGTGGCCCCTGAAACAATCAGGAACTAATAAGGACTGTTTTTCTTTGAACATGCAATAACATTAAGTTCTGGTTCCCATAGTACAAGCTCTGCTTAGTTTGGGGCTAGATAGTGTTGTGTGGATCGTCCGCATTATTTATTTACTATTTATTTATTTATTTATTAAAAAAAGTTTTAACCGATTTCAAAAAGGAGGAGGTTTTCAATTTGGTTGTATTTTTTATGTTTGTTACCTACAGCATAACTCTTCTGAAGGGCAAGTCCACGTGCATTTACAAAATTTCGTCTACCAAATGTTGTTTTCGTGTGAGCAGAGCACGTGTCTCTCTCTTTTGTATGGAAAATTGATGAGACAACAACTCGTTTTGATCGTTTCTACGTAACGTTTTTTTGCCGTCTCATCTTTTCTCTATACAATAGAGAGAGACAAATAGGCGAAAACTGCGATTTGCCCTTCTGAACTGAACGTTTAAATTTTCAGGTAGAAATTTTGACAAAATTAGTTCAGAAGTTTTTTTTCTTTTCTTTTACAACTACAATATGGCCTGATATTCAGTGGTAACTATCGCCTAAGGCATTGCTCTGTAGGTCACGCACGTCAGGAACGTGCCCTACGATGCCTGCCCTACTGCCCTGAGTCCATCAACTTGAGGCATACAGATGTTCAGCCTCACGAGCCAGTAATTTCACCGGCACCCACACCCTTTAACCCGAAACACATTTTTTTAAACTTAATAGTACATTGTTACCTGAGTGTTGAAAGTCACGTTTTTTGAGTCCCGAGACGGGTTTGGCGCCAGAGCGTAGCGAGGGCGCCCAAGGGTTGAAAGTTTTACTTTCAATTAGGCCCCTCAGGCAACTTCAGACCTACTTTCAGAGTATGAGTAATTAAAATATTATTACAACACGCAGTCTATGCGCTCAGAAAACCCGAACTGATATCTCTATTTCAAAATGTAATTATACAATAATACTTACGGTTCGCAAATATTCATGTGCTTCAACATAGCTTGGTCATAAATATAAGATACTGCGTATCTTGGAATCGTCAGGTCAGTCACTGAAAACACAAATAATACTGTTAGCTCTATTCTCGTCTCACTCTCACCTTAGGGATACCATATGCTTCTGTCTAGCCATAAATTAAATAGAAACAACTTACCTATACTCAAATGATTCAATCTTTCTGCTATTCGTCTCTGTGTCTCACTATCTTGCAGAGGATAACAGTCTCTCGTGGCGAAGCTATCAGCTCTAGTTTCGTCTCCCTCCCACCTGAGGGATACTGTATGCTTCTCTTTCTGTCCGTCGCATACGTTGGGCGGCCCGGTGCTTGAATATGTCGGCTGGTAGTTGAAACAATTCCAATACTTTTTTTGCACGTAGATGCAGTTCAGTATTGTTTCGCGAATGCTGAGAAACAATCATAATATCTTATATTATGTATTTATATAAAACCAATATTACTTCAAATTGGCTAATAAATATCGAAGTTATGCTATGCTACAACTAACATTTAAAAAAACACAACTGAATTGAGAACCTCTTCCATTTTTTAATTGAAGTTGGTTAGGCCTCTCAGCTCAGTTGGTAGTAGCTCTGCCTTCTGCGCCGTAGGCCGTGGGTTCGATCCCCGCCGAGAACAAATATTTGTCTGGATACGCAAATATTAGATTCTAAGTATGTATTTCCAAAAAAAAATTTTATAAGCATTATATCAGCAATCTGGTTCCCATAGTACAAGCTCTGCTTAGTTTGGGGCTAGATAGTGTCGTGTAGATTGTCCAAAATATTTATATTATTTATTACCTATCTAGAGGTGTGGAAGAAGGGGAGGACACCTCTAGATAGGCCTTTGCCCTGCAGTGGGACGACCCAGGCTAAAAATAAATAAATAATAATAAATTATAGTTAACTTATCCTCACCCATCACTAGGTTCGTTGAGGGTAAGCTGGGGCGGCGCATGTCCGATCAGTGTGCGAAGTGTCAGCGCCGCGGCTTCAGCCAGCGAGCGCAAGCAGTAACCGCCTTCCAGCACCACGCACACCGCCGCGCATACGCACTGCAGCATGTGCAGCAAGCTCGCGTAGCATGACGGACTCAGCTCCATTTCACCCTGGATACAATAAAATAAATTATAGTTTAAAAAACTAAAAAAAAACGCTTTTATAACTAATTGAACTAAAAAGTTAAAAATAAAATTGTAATAATCAATTGAAAGCGTGTTTTTTTAGTTTTTTAAACTATATATATTTTTTTTTTTTTTCATATTATTGCATTGTCATCGACCTTTGACAGGTGTGCAAAGTTTGAATCATTCAAAGTAGGACAAAATCGAGCTCAAAGGGGTCGGTTACATACAAGCAAGCTTACATACAGGTGAAGCTAATAAAAGCGTTATAAAAAAAGGGGTGGTACTCAGTGAAAACAAGAAACCAAGAGGCCAAAGTCCGAATACATTGGACCAAATCAGGAGAACTATAATTATAGTATTCATGCTATTAGTGTGTTCAGTTATACAAACGAATTATAATTCGTCCATGGTTATACCTAGAATGAATGAAAGAAAGAAGAAAGTATAATTTGATAGATCATAGACGGTTATTTGAAAAGGGGGGGGGGGGGGGCAAACTGGAGGGGGGGGGAGGTCGGAATAAAAATGAGGGGTAAATTATTTTACTAGTTTTGCTCAATTTTTTAATTTCTAGTGAGTAAAATGTATGATTAGCGACGACTTTGCTTGAATATGTTTTATTATTGAAACAGCCCAAACCATACAAACTAAGGGAGGCCTATACCCTGCCGTGGGTGAAGTTGGGCTATGGATGATGATGATGAAGCTAAGAACTTGTCTTTAATTAAATAGATAAATATCAATCAATTTGATTAATAATCACTAGGTTAGTAAAAAGCCAAGCATTAACCCATATCCCAACCTTTTCATCGCCCAATGCGGCGTCGAACCCAGCCGACACCAACACAAGCTCGGGCGAGAACTGAAAGAGATAGAAATACTATCAACGTGCAAGATAGAGGGAGATGCAATACCTCCGGACAGCCGAACGCCGCGTCGTATCCCGCCGATATTATGATGAGTTCCGGCTGGTACTGCGGCGTGAAACAAATAAAACTATCAAAATAATGCTATTAACTTTACTTCTTATTTTCGTGTCACGGTTCCTTCGAGCCAAGCGTGGTGAAAGGATTTAAGCACGCCTGAAAAGGGCTCTATTCGTACACTTAACACATATTTTCCGAACTTTTTATGTTCTACGACATGCCGATTTCCTCACGATGTTTTCCTTCGCCGTTTGAGCATAGTGCACGTAAACTATTGGACAAAAAACTTATTGGTGCACGACTGGATTTGAACCCACGACCATATCGAGCCGCAAGGCGAGGCCGCGATCACTAGACCAAGAGTTCTCAGTTCGTATCAATCATAAAAAATAATCCTATCCTTTGAAAATCATTTTTTGCCCGCGTTAGGCATACGGCACATTGTTGAACGACTGGATTTTGACCCAAGAACTTACGATCGCAAGGCAAGGCCACTACCACTAAGCCACCAGTGCTCTCATGTTCCTCACCTCCAGCGCCAAAGGCAACAGCAGCTGATGCCATATAGCGATGTAATCCTCGTCCTTCATCCCCGTTTCGTTGAGCGGCACGTTGCAAGTGTGGCCGCAGCCGTGCCCTACTCCCGTGTAGTTGTAATTAGATTGGCGGAGGTTCGGCCAGAACGCACCGTGCTCGTAACGATGGACAGAGAAGTATAGGACTCTGGAAAATAAATAAATATTGTGGGTGAGGAGGTAGCTTAGAACCAGGAAACAGATACATTTTATCCCGAAAAAGTAACGGGAACAGGGCGAGCGAAGCCGCGGGCGGCCGCTAGTATAAAATAAATATTGTGGACGATCCACAGAACACTATCTAGCCTCAAAATAGTACATTTTTTTTTATAAATATTTAGAATACAATATAACGCCCAAACAGACGAATAACTTCTATGTGTGTTCACCACACAAATATTTGTTCTCGGTGGGGATCGAACCCACGGTTTAAGAGATGGAAATAAAAATAGAAGATCATAATAGAAAACTTTTAAATTTTAACCATGTAGAGAATATATAAGCGAAAAGAATGTGAAAAATTATGGGAAGATTGAAAAAAAGAGAAAGATTTTGAGAAATTCTTTGACCAAAACAGGGTTAAGACTTTTTTTAAAAAGCTTATAGGTAGTTAAGTATTCTGTCTCAACTTTGGATATGACGTTTTAGGTTAAAAACCATCACCGTGATTATCTGGTCCAACATAGTTTAAATTAATAAAAAAATGCCTTAATATAACAGCTAACCTGGGGTCATCATAGAACATCTGTTGCGTGGCTTGCCCGTGATGCACATCCCAGTCTACTATCAGTATTCTAAAACAAAAACAATTATTGTATCGGTTACGCCAACAGCAGGTTTGCTTGTAATTTATAAAAAGTTTAGATGGTTATGATAGATTAAAACTGGCGCAGCCGTACTGGATGTACAAATGGATCATCCAACAGAAAAGGCTACGCATCTTATATTTCTATAATTGCGATCAAGTATTAAACCAACGGTACGAATAAGTATTTACCTTTTCAATCCTCTATTTTCTATCGCATGCTTAGCTGCCAAAGCGACGTTATTATAAATACAGTAACCACATGGTTCAGCGCGCATCGCGTGATGTCCAGGCGGTCTCACAAAAGCTGCGCCATTTTGTATATCCCCATTTACAATGCGGTCTACCATATCTATGGTGGAGCCGGCGGCGATTAATGCCAGCTCATGGGTACTCTGGAATATGGAGATTTCATCATGTAGCAAAATACACGTTGAATATGGGTTTGAAACCAAACACAGACAGTAGGTGTCGATTTTCCACTAAATAACTTTCACTAAGTAGATGGCTACCTTAATAACGCCTAAAGCGTTGGAAATTCATTACTAAAGTAGAAAAGAAAGAAATATTCTTCTTTCTTTACAATACATTTCTTCTTCATTACTTTTAAATATACAGGGTGGATACGACTGATGAGACAAAAAATAAACTGCATATACTAGGCACCATTTTCAAGCTCTGTACCAAAAATCTTTTAATTAGGAGCAGTAGTTTAGCCGCAAATAATTTTTCAAGTTTTTTCACATTTTGAACACGATGTATTTTTCATAGCAGATGATTACCTATACCTACGAAGCGTGTTTGCCACTCCGACGCAAGTAATACACACACAGACTCGCATTTTCACTACGAGAGTGACATAGAGAGAGACAATGACATAGCAAAAATCCCGCGGGTAAAAGAAATAGACATAGGTCAGTGCGTTCTTTCTTATTGCTTCCTAACTACTTTCAACTTCAGTTCGCGACCGCTGACCGTTCGGAACGGATGTGCCTACCTACCGGAACACGGAAGCTTACGTTTTTATTTTTACGAATTTAAAACGAAGACAGGCAATTTGTGATAGGACACTAAATAAGTTTAGGACAGTATTTCTTTTCTCTATTGTGACAGGATACGTAACTTGGGATTATTATTATTTAGTGTTAGTGTTTTTATTGTGATTGACTGTTTTTTATTGTGATGTGATGAAGACACGTTATTAAAATTTGGTTTTGTGTGTTCAACAATGCCTCGTGTAACTTACACGGCGTCAGAATACACTGACATGATTTTTATTTACGGCGAATGCCGTGGAAACGCATCTTTGGCTCTACGAACATACAGAGAGAGGTTTGGTGACAGCCGCAGTTGCTCTAGAAACGCCCGCACTATACAAAAGTACTACTTATAAATTTAGTGTTTGTTGTGATCGTACCTACCCAATTCAAAGGCGGCTCAGGCCTCCACTCGCGTCGCGCCAGGTCATCGCCCCGGCCGCCGCGCCGCCTGCCTGGGCATGTCGCGCTCCGGCAAGCGCGCGACGTTGCCGTTTTACTATCAAGGGTGTTTGCGTTTTACTCGGATCGGTAAGCTATTTAGTTTGTTTGAAATAAAAAAAATCTCATTTTTGTAGCTTTTTATTTTTATACCGTATCGATTTAATACTTAACACGTATAGTGTACGTAGTGTAATTTAATGCCCATCTGTCGTATCCACTCTGTATTTAGTTAAGATAAGAGTTCCTTTGGTAGGTTTAAATCGGACAAAGTGTGATGTTCATAGCCATGCAATGTGATCCCTATTGGCTGGATGAAGGAATTTGGAAAACCCTTAAAACTCAAAATTTGACGAAATTAACTGTCTCTAAGGTTTCTTAAAAATTCTTTTTTTTTCTTAACTTTTTATTTTAGTTTAAAACTAATCCTACAATGAAGTACAGCTGACACTTACAGGATGAATATAAACGGCGTCAAACTTCGAAGACACCTCCTCCAAATAACCCTGGTCCTGGTTCTTGTGTGTTGTCTCCATCAGCTCGTAAACAGAAGGTGAATGAAGGAGGTTTAGTTCATCTATCGTCGCGGGCCGCGGTTCGAAACTCTTGCATTGGTCTATAAGGTTTAGTTCTTGACACCTAGAAATGAATGAACTTATAAGACAATATTATAACACCTTGAAGACACGTAAGGTGAGATGACAAATAACCACAAAGTTACCTCTCTAGTTAAAAAAAATCGGTTGTCTGTAAAGTTGGTTTACTGACGATAGTTGAACGTGATAACGTCATAAGAAAATACTCGCGGACTCGGACTCGGACTCGGACTCGGACTCGAACTCTCGGACTCGGACCCGGAACCCGACCGAACCCTTACCTTACCCTCATTTACCCTTACCTTCATTTACCCTTACCCTCATTTACCCTTACCCATTACCCGACCCGGGCTCGGGCTCAGGTAAATGGAACGACGAAACGACGTAACGACGCATGCGGCATGAGTCATGTTTTTTCGTGCGTGCAGCCGGCTCCATCGATTTATCGTTATCACGTCAAAAACCAAGCCGTAACTTTCTTGTCTATTCTTCTAGGTTTTGCTCGTCAGAAGGTGACGCCTAGTTTCTCCTAGTTTATAAAGAATTAAAGACTCTTATGATTGATCTTGACAGATTTAATTTTGAGTAAGCTACATACAATTATTATTAAACTATTATTCAATTATTATCCCACTTTTAGGCAAGGATCTCTACAAAAATGTTTCACTCTTCTCATTTATTGTGTCACTGATTCTTCCGAACCAAGTGTGGTGAAAGGATTTTAAGTGCACCTCAAAAAGGCTCATTCGTGCGCTTTACCCGGTCTTTCGAAAATATTTTGGCGGTTTTATAATTGGGAGTATACCTGTCAATGATTTTAATCAGTCTTTCGGGACATTCAGGATAGTTCTCGTCCCAGAGACACTTGTGCTCCGCCATTCGCGGTTCCGTCACAAAACCAGTTGCTCCCTTTACTTTTGTCTTTGATTCCATCGCCTAAAAATATAAATAATAATGACAAGTTTCGGCAAGTTTATCATGCGCACTTGATGTGCGGGCAGGTTTTTCCGCAAGTAGGCCGCTGGTGGGCCCTTTTTGCGTGACCCTTGACACGTGTTGCTCGAACTTTTTTAGGTTCTACAGCACGCCGGTTTCCTCACGATGTTTTCCTTCACCGTTTTGAGAGTACTGGCATAGTGCACATAAATTTTTCGACAGATAAACTCATTGGTACACAAGTGGATTAGAACCCACGACCTTCGGATCGGAAGGCGGGGCCGCTACCACTAGACCACCAGTGCTCTTGTGATATGCCAGCTGGCTGTAAACAGATTTGTTGGGATGCTGGGATAGCCAGTGAGTATAGCCCCAATTATGGATTTCATCTTCCAACATTTTTTTAGGCAACTAAGTTAGCAAAGAAGCATACAGCCCACCTGATGGAAAGTAGTTACCATAGCCTATGGATGTTTGAAACACCAGAGCCATAACTTGCAGGCTTACTTAAGTGTACTCAGAGGCTCTCAAATTTCTATAACAAACCTGCTCATAGTCTGAAGACTGAAAAGATTACAAAAAAAAGATGCTCTCATAATTCTCAAATCAACTTACTATTTGATATGGATCTTTAACTTCAGAGTTTAACAAAGTTTTCTTCTTCTGCTGAGCCTTCTTTTTGGCTGCAATCAACGATGCTGATGGCTGAAAGAAATATAATGAAACTTTATTGCAAGAGATGTCAATTAAAATCTTAAGCTAACAAAGTGTAGCAATGAAGAACCTTTTTCAGAGAACTGCAATGTTTTCTGACAGTAGTATTCAAATCATAATCTATACTAATATTATAAAGAGGAAAGATTTGTACCTATTTTTGTATGTTTGTAATGAATAGGCTCAAAAAGTACTGGGCCGTTTTAAAAAATTGTTTCACCAATAGAATGCTACATTCTTCCAATTTGACATAAGCTACATTTTATTTTGAAAAAATTAGGGATCCTTGGTAAAATTTGAACAATGTAACCGAAGGTGTAGAAAAATGAGTCTTAAAATGTCTTTCGTACAACAATATTGTCTACCCTGTGCGAAGCCGGGACGGGCTGCTAATGTAATATATAATCCAAATGTAATTAGACTGGCCTCTCAGCTCAGTTGGTAGTAGCTCTGCCTTCTGCGCCTTAGTTGTGGGTTGAATCCCAACCAAGAACAAGTATTTGTGGTGTAAACACAGTTGTTTGTTCTCTGTCTGGGTGTATTATTGTATTCTGAGTGTTTTAACATAAAAAGTGTATGTAAGTATTATATCAGTTATTTGGTTCCCATAGTACCAGCTCTGCTTAATTTGGAGCTAGATAGTGTAGTGTGAATTATTCACCATATTTTTTTTTAAATGCTAGTATCTCAAACTACTTTTTATAAACGGGACTGAGGGGATATCTAAAGTGTCTGTAATTTATGAAACCGATTATAGCCAAAGGCTGTTCTACTCTGTCTTTTATTAGCAGCTTACTGCTAATGAGGTTAACAATGCTCATGGAAAGGCAATAAAACAGATAACGAAGTAGGTAAATAATGGTTACATTGTTACAACTACAAATAAAATCTACAGTTTATTGCTTTCTGACTTTCTTGAAGATAATATTGTTACGATGAAAAATTAAGCTCTATGTATGAGTTTCTTGACTTCCATTTAAAGAAGTTTCGGCAGTTGGAATGACATCACCAAATAGCATAAATTATTTACTTTAGCACCAGCCGACATCGCGCGGGTTTGTATCTTGGCCTTCCGAGCACCATTTCTCGTGACGATGCTGGAAGGTGGAGTCACTTTCTTGCCATCTCCCGAACGACGCGGTTGCTGCGGCGGTGGAGTGGACTGCAAGCATTCATACCTCTGAAGAAAACCTTTCAAGAGCAGTTCCGCGCGAATGTAGGAAAATTCTCGAGCTTACCATACTGAAGCTAAGTCACGGTTATGTTTAGACTGAAATTTTTACAGCTATTGTTTTATTAGTCACTAATTAGGAAATCATTTTCATAGATTCAAGCTCCTAAACATTGTAAACAAACCACATTGTTTCTTTCTGAGTTTCTGACTGAGACTGACTGGAAAGGAAAAATGCAAATTTTCATTGGTAGATTGAGTAATTGACGTCGCGTCGAATGAGAGCGAAAGAGGAGGAAGAAGAAGAAGAGGGAGAAAGCGTTGCGCGGACTTGTGAATGAATGAATTTAATATTGCCAACTGCAAACTGTTTAAAGAGATGAATGACTATCTATCTAACTGTGCACTATAGCCCCATTTTGAACTAGCCCGCTTACGGTAAGAAAATCACAAACCTATACATTTTTCTTGATTTATTCTGTTGGATATTTTCTGAAGATACGAGCCGGTATAAACTGCAGACGTCTGCGGCACGGCACGGTGCACGTCAGATTATCCACCTCAACGGTCAACCACTTCATGCTGTTCTACAAATTATCAATTTGAATTTGTGCCAGTAGGGTTGAAAAGTAGGTGGAACTAGCGTAGAGTAGCAAAGATGGTAACATTTTGTCTTAAACTGCGAAGTCAATGTTTCTGTCTGAATTATTAGGCAGTCAGTGTCATAAAAACACTTCTGCCACTGTCTTATCAACTGTCTGTCAAAAGATTTTGTTTTGATGAAGTTTGGATTAGATTTTCGGCGCTCATAAAATTTACGCAATATTCCCCACGGCATGTATATCAAAACTTTTTTTTAATTTTTGATTGTACTTTCTGGGTTAAAGTTTTCTGTAATATTCCACTATCTTTCTTTATTCTTTCTTTGTAAGCTTAATTACGTTTAATCTCACTGCATTTATTTATCATCGAATTTTAATTAAAGCTTTCATCATTTTATAATAATAAGTTGATGATACACACTAGCAAACATTAAGCAAACATTTTTTTTTACGGAAGTCAAATCTTCTCCTACATTGGCTTTTACCGGATGCAATTAAGTAAAAAATTAAAAAATGGGTTGTTCTTACGACAGGGATAGGGTGATGATGATGTTAGATTTCGTGACTCTAAGATATTTTCGAATTACAGATACGCTAGTAGTTACTATGATGACACGGTAACGTCACAGAATAGATAATAGTTAGTATCAAGCATCTTACGGCGTTTTTCGTGACTGTACTATACATACCTACCTATTATAGATTTTATGAACTAGCGGCCGCCCGCGGCAGGCTTTGCCCGCTTAGTAGTGGTCATTGCTAACATCCATCCTGTGGAATGTTTGTTTTATTTATCTACATGATTTTGTAGATCTACTGCATTTAGTTAGGTATTATGAATAAGGTAGGCAAGGCACTGAGGGCTGGTTTCCGCAAGGCTTCTAGTTGGCCCTTTTTGCGTGGCGCTTGACGCCAACGTGTTGCTCGAACTGTCACGCCGGTTTCCTCACGATGTTTTACTGGCATAGTGCACACACATTTTTCTACAGAAAAACTACTTGGTACACGACTGGATTTGAACCCACGACCTTAGGCGGATCGGACGGCGGGTCCGCTACGTCTAGACCACCAGTGCTCTCTGCCAACGAGCTTACCTGATGTTGGATTCAGAGGAGCTGGTAATCATTATAATCATATATGTAGGTAGGCGTTCTGTGGGAAAATGGGACTTCTCAGCAAATAGGTAGGTATGTACTTATAGGTACTTAGGTAGGTAACTTATCATCATCATTATTATTATTATTAAAAGCCTGTTGTGTCCCACTGCAGAGCAAAGGCCTCCCTTCCTTCTCTCCATTCATCTCTTGTTTGGGCTACTGTGGATCATCATCATTATTATAAATTGTACAGATTTGTATTTTTGTAACGAATAAACTCAAAAACTACTGGACTGATAAACTTCTTTTGCCACTATAATGCTGAATTATCCCTGAATAACATAGTTACATTATACCTAGTTCGAGCAAATGAAACCTACAGGAAATGAGTCTCTTTCACCAATAACTCTGCATTTGCAGTTCAGTAACTACTGAGTAGTTCGACTGGTGGGTGGTACAAGACAAAGGAAATGAAATATATTTATTTGCAAGAAGTATGGTACAACTATTAGATCATAGGGTATGTAAAATAGCGGCTCACATACTTTGTCGGAGAACAATATACAAAATTCAAACAAAAAGTAGAAAATATAAGTTAAATTAAAATGAATCAGTGTGTCAGAATAATAATTCTTAAAGAAAATAGAAAATAATTTATATGAAATCTTTAACGCAATGAAAACATTGATACAACATTGAAGATATCTTTAGTAGGTAGTTACTTCATCACGCACATCTACCTAATTATACTTCATTCACAATCTGACTTCACACACTTTTGGCAGGGTTTTAAACACACATCACAAACCCACTAAAGTCTGGTCTACCACTTTCTAGCGCTAAGTTTGACACACATCTTCAGCCCACTGAAGATTAAAGCCCACGAGGTGTCTGGCATGTGGCAGAAGTGTCCAGCCCTGAAGAATTAAAAGTTCTTCTCATTAGTGATGACTGCCCAGTTCTATTGCGTAGGAGTTGCTTAGGAGCGGTTGGTTCCCAACGCTGCTGGAGGCATTGGAGTCGTCTGTGCTGTAGGAAATGGTAAATACTCTTCAGATGATAATAATAAGACAGATCATTAATTACCGATGCTGTTGCAGCCATCGCATTTCTGTCCTATTTATTATTCCGGTGGATTTTATTTCGTAAATAGTAGCTCGCATCTCGAACTCGAAATAGCCTAGCAAGAAATAAAGAACAGTAGCAAGCAGAAGCAAGCATGACATTGACCTCTTGACATTTGACAGTTGAGATGTCAGTTTTGACAGTTGAAATATAAGATTTACGCACACAAATGTAGATATACATACGTATACGCACACATATACCATAGAAATCTGCTTCTTCTTTTTTCGTGAAAATAAGATCGGCCTTAGATTTTGGTTTTTGTATTTTAGTTTTAATAATTTGCTTTTGTGATCGAGTAGTTCTAAAAAGAGTTGGATAATCTGATGAAATGTTAGGTCATAATAATCTGTTTTCACTTTCTGACTAGGTTTTAACATAGTTATTTATAAGGTAACTAAGGTTTCCATTTAGGTAATTCATACCCTAAGAATTATTTTGCACAATTGTGTATTAAATCCTGGATCCGGGATCAGTCGAAGGTAAGTCCAACGATATAATCTACATTACTTTTTAATTCTACACTTATTACTAGTAGAGACTCTGAACTATAGTAGTATCCTGATTTGTGTACATAAATTTATACATATTTTTCACCTAACAAATAGGTAACAAATCACCATGAAGGTACCTATACCCCTATGGGTCCTTAGGCATGGGAAGAAGCCTGGCCGCTCCGTCAGTACATGGTCACCATTGGCCACAGCTTTCAACACCAGACCCAATTCCAGACCTATTTTTGAAAATTTGAAGGAGAGAACAGTAAGTCTACCAAATCCTCTAAAGAAAATAAACATTGTTTTGAACTTGGTCTTAAAGATTGGCCAAAAATCAGAAGTAGAAAGGTTTTGGAATGAACTCATTTTATTTTCTATTGTGTCTTTACATGACCTGTATCTAACCTGAATACAGTTTGTTATACCATATTGTAATCAATAAACATTGCCCTTTAGCCAACCCAACTATTTCTCTAATGATAGATTAAAAACTGTAAATTCCAAAATGCATTTTATTTAAAAAATCTCTTATATTTCAGGGTCTATTTAACATACCAGAACTAACCAGTTTTGAAGGATTCCACATACTAAAAGAGCAAGCTATATCTGCTACCGACCGTCTTATAGAGGAGGCTCTGTCTGGTCCTAGTAGGCCTATGGTAGACATATTTGATGAACTGTCCGACACTTTGTGCAAAGTGGCAGACTTGGCCGAGTTTGTGAGGATTGCGCACCCACAGTCGCACTTTGCTAGCGCTGCTGAGGATGCTTGTATTTCTGTCAGTGGTGTTGTGGAGAAGTAAGTTGCAACCATATTTCCTGTATGGCGTATTTCTCTACCTTGCTAGATTAGGCTAAACTGGGAAGGCATAATTCGTTTAAAATGACCAACACTAATTAATCTTAATATATAAAAATGAATTGCTGTTTGTAAGTCTTCCTAAAACTCGAGAACGGCTGAACCGATTTGACTGATTTTGGTCTTGAATGATTTGTGGAGGTCCAGAGAAAGTTTAAAAGGTGAATAAATATGAAAATGTTTGAAATTAACGGGAACGGGGCGAGCGAAGCCGCGGGTGGCCGCTAGTCTTTAATAATATTATAAATGCGAAAGTAACTCTGTCTTGTACCGATTTAAATGAATTTTGTACACAGATATTGTAGAGCGTGAGAAATCACAAAAGCTACTTTTTAATGCGAAAAGTTAAAAAAAGGAGGATGAATAGTTGTAAGAAAGTATCGTCATTTTTAGAGCTAGAATCTTGAAACTTATTTTTTGGGCTGTTGATTTGATTTAAATTAATATGACATTCAAAGTTAAAGATATAAAAGTGGAGAAGATTTGGTTGCATAATGGTTATCTGACAGAGCAATAGCGTGATGGCAATCTCATACCACAATTACCCATAAATCGCCTGTGCAAGTTACAAGGCATTGCCAGCATTCTTATTACGTGTCGCTTACTAATGAAATCCTTTATCATCAGATTGAACACCCACAAAGGTCTGTACGAAGCTCTACGAGACTCAGTGAAAAACGGCACGTCAGGCGACCAACATTTAGCTGAGCTCTTTCTCTTTGACTTTGAGCAGAGCGGCATCCACTTAGAGGAGGGTACTAGGAAGAAGGTAGTGGCGCTGAATGACGTCATACTGCAGACTGGACAACGGTTCATGGCGGGTGCGGCTAAGCCGAGGCGCGTGAAACGGACGGTTGTGCCGCAAAACGTCAGGCAGTTGTAAGTTTAATTACGGTTGTAGTATGGGCATGTCATGCGGAGGGATGAGAGTCATATTACGAGAAAAGGTTTAGGAATGGATGTGGATGGTGGTTATAGAAGAAGAGGTAGACCAAAGAAAAGATGGATGGAATGCGTCAGGGATGACATGAGCAGGAAAGGAGTGAGCACTGAGATGACGAATGATAGAGGTGAGTGGAAGAAGAAAACCTGTTGTGCCGACCCCACTTAGCGTGGGATAAGGGCAGGAAGATGATGATGGCTTTGTAGAGCGCTATCTCTTTCTGACGCGCACTACGCCCTATGAAGGCGAAATTAGCTGATGTGCAATATTTGTTGCCTACACTAAACCTGATTTCGGCCAATTCTTCGATCCGAACTCTTGGTGAGCGGACTGATTTCCTCAGTAGGCCGGTAGCGGGCCCTTTTTGCGTGACACTTGACATTATGTTTTCGAACTTTTGAGGTTTACGACATGCCAGTTTTTCACCACTTTTTCAAATGATTTCCAAATGGCAAGCTAACAAACAACC
Source organism: Thera obeliscata (assembly GCA_947578465.1). NCBI lineage: Eukaryota > Metazoa > Arthropoda > Insecta > Lepidoptera > Geometridae > Thera > Thera obeliscata. The sequence continues at coordinate 2,418,416 of OX387916.1, forward strand.
AAGCGAGTGATGTCAGGAGTGCTGTAATAAGTTTCGTAGGGTTTTTCTACTTAACCTGCCATCAACATAAAATCTTCTAGAGTGTATAACCGGGAGTCTTCAGTTTCAGTACAGACGGCGAGGATATCATAGTTAGTGGAGTGTATGCGGAGTGCCCCGAAGCGGCGGCGAGAGAGGCGGCCTACAGACTGTACCTGGCGCCCGATCCCATGCAGGAGAAACTGCTGAACGCCACGCTCGACGCGAGGCATGAGATGGCATCCGTCACCGGCTTCAACTGCTATGCAGACAGGTAGGATGTCATAGTGGACTGTACGCGGAGTGCCCTGAGGCGGCGGTAAGAGAGGCGGCTTACAGACTGTACCTGGCGCCCGATCCCATGCAGGAACAACTGCTGAACGCCACGCTCGACGCGAGGCATGAGATGGCATCCGTCACCGGCTTCAACTGCTATGCAGACAGGTAGGATGTCATAGTGGACTGTACGCGGAGTGCCCTGAGGCGGCGGTAAGAGAGGCGGCTTACAGACTGTACCTGGCGCCCGATCCCATGCAGGAACAACTGCTGAACGCCACGCTCGACGCGAGGCATGAGATGGCATCCGTCACCGGCTTCAACTGCTATGCAGACAGGTAGGATGTCATAGTGGACTGTACGCGGAGTGCCCTGAGGCGGCGGTAAGAGAGGCGGCTTACAGACTGTACCTGGCGCCCGATCCCATGCAGGAACAACTGCTGAACGCCACGCTCGACGCGAGGCATGAGATGGCATCCGTCACCGGCTTCAACTGCTATGCAGACAGGTAGGATGTCATAGTGGACTGTACGCGGAGTGCCCTGAGGCGGCGGTAAGAGAGGCGGCTTACAGACTGTACCTGGCGCCCGATCCCATGCAGGAACAACTGCTGAACGCCACGCTCGACGCGAGGCATGAGATGGCATCCGTCACCGGCTTCAACTGCTATGCAGACAGGTAGGATGTCATAGTGGACTGTACGCGGAGTGCCCTGAGGCGGCGGTAAGAGAGGCGGCTTACAGACTGTACCTGGCGCCCGATCCCATGCAGGAACAACTGCTGAACGCCACGCTCGACGCGAGGCATGAGATGGCATCCGTCACCGGCTTCAACTGCTATGCAGACAGGTAGGATGTCATAGTGGACTGTACGCGGAGTGCCCTGAGGCGGCGGTAAGAGAGGCGGCTTACAGACTGTACCTGGCGCCCGATCCCATGCAGGAACAACTGCTGAACGCCACGCTCGACGCGAGGCATGAGATGGCATCCGTCACCGGCTTCAACTGCTATGCAGACAGGTAGGATGTCATAGTGGACTGTACGCGGAGTGCCCCGAGGTGGTCCGCAAACTGGACGCAGTCGCACTACCGTACAACGTACGTAACTGTACGGTAGTACGTACCGTATAGTTTTTAGACCGCCTCGGGGCAGCTACGACATCCACGGGAAGTGGATTAGTAGTAGTAGAGCTTTTTACAGAAGGGCTCGTCCCGGGAAGTACTACAACCATGCCTATTTCTGCCGTGAAACAGAATTGCTATGTTTCGGTTTGAAGGGTGTGGGTGCCGGTGCCATTACTGGCACGTGAGGCTGAATATTTGTATGCCTCAAGTTGATGAGACAATGATTGATAAGGCGTGGCCTATGAGGCAATGCTTTGTTATGTAATGCTTGTTCCACAAGCTAGTTATATAAAAAAAATGTAATTACCTCTTAATCTACCCTACCCTAAGTCTACCTATTCTTGCCGGGGTCATATTTCTGAAGTCACAATAACGAGCATTAACTGTCGTATTTGTTTGTAGACCACTAATTTTAATGTTACATGTTAATTTCCAGAGCAATAAACGCCAGTACAATGGAGACCGCAGCAAACGTCCGTCAGTTCCTGGATTTACTGTCAGACAATCTTCACGATCGCGCCAAAATGGACTTCGACGCGATGCTCAAGATGAAGAAAACAGAAACGCCTTACCAAAACTCGCTTAGTTGCTGGGACACACCGTATTTCACGCACAAAGCGAAAACACAGCTGTTGAATGTTCACAACTCTGATTTCAGTCCGTACTTTTCGCTGGGCGGATGTATGGAGGGCCTGAACATGCTCTGTCAGGAGTTGTACGGGATTTCGCTGAAGTCAGAGGAGATGTTGCCAGGTATGCTATATTTTGAACAGATTAGGTTAATCAGCGTCAGTAGTCTACAATATATTATTTCTTTAAACCTTGTTAGGTTTTTACTGTTAAAGTAAAAATGCTGAACTGGTGGTTTTGTTGTTATTCATTGCGTGTATTGAGGACCTCAAGCGGTGGTCCAGTCAGTCTGTGCTCGTGGCCCGAATTTGAGAGACGTGTTGTGCCTAATTAAATCATATTTTAAACAATTGTGCTTTTATTTAGCTTTCATTACTGCCTATGCCATATTTTGTAAAGATTAGGTTAGCGTCAGTAATCGGCTTTTTTAATAGCTTTATATTTTAATCATCATCATCATCATTATCAGCCTGAAGAAGTCCACTGCTGGACATAGGCCTCCCCTACACGTTTCCAGGAAGAACGATTCTGAGCCCTTTCCATCCATCGACTTCCAGCGATCTTAACAATGTCGTCGGTCAATCTGGTGGGTGGGCGCCCTACGCTTCGTCTTCCGGTTCGTGGTCGCCATTCGAGAACCTTTATTTCCCAACGGACGGTTTATATTTTAATATCTTCGTCAAACTTTTTCTTGTTTTTTTGTGCACAACTTTTTAGATGGAGTATATAGACCTACTCAGGACCTATACCATATTCCCAGCTTAGTCAACCTAATCCACAGGAAAGACATGATCAATATGGAGCTGACTAAGTCACGCGTTTCCTCGTGGTGGTGTTTTCCTTTACCGTTTGAGAGCACTTTTATTCACACTTGTCTAAAAATTCTCACGACTATTTTGGGAATAGGACATCCCTACTGAGACCGGGCGACAAGCCACTAATCGGGATAGAAAAAGATGGCGTCGTAATGCGTTGATGATTATTTGCCGTGTTATAAAGTTAAACAGAGTTTTAGCGTTAATCAAATCAAATCATATATTTATTTCAGACATAAATCCATGTTAGTAATAAAGTAACTTATAGAAACTAGTGTTAGAGATATTACGAGCTAAGTCAGACTATTTATTGAGCAGAGTGTGCTGCTGCATCCAAAAGTTGTTAAGGTTGTTCGATTCCGATACAAACTGAATTTACACAACTATGGGCAAACAAAGTATAAATGTACACTGAAATAGCTGTAATAGAATTTTATAGTGGTCTTTATTGCCGGCCAGTTATATAAAGTTGGAGAAAACTGTAGGATAACAGAAATATTAATAAAAAACCAAAAAAGTAATTTTTTCGTCATTCTTTCTAACGGGTACCTACTAGCTTTTAGCATAGAGTCAATTTTGTACATCACTTTTTCAAAATAGACGTAAAAGTCTGTTAGTTCTTTTTCTGAAGCCCCGACTGCCACGACCAACGGCTGACACTCCAACTTTATATAACTGGCCGGTAATAAGGACCACTATAAAAGCCTATTACAGCTAGTTCAGTGTACATTAATACTTTATTCGCCCATAGTTGTGTAAATTAAGTTTGTATGGAAATCATACCCCCTTAAGGGGACAGTTCCACCTTTCGGAAAGTACTTTCACGATAAAATCAATCAGGGGTCATCAATCAATGAGTTAGAAAAATGAGCAGAAATGAGCAGAAATAGTTTTCGCCGTAATACAACATAGCATTTTTATTAAAAGTCTGCTCTATGAATATTGTCAGGTGAATCATGGTCTCCCGACGTGTACAAGCTAGCAGTGGTCCACGAGACGGAGGGTCTGCTAGGCCACATGTACTGTGACCTGTATGAACGCGCCGGCAAGCCGCATCAGGATTGCCACTTCACCATCCGCGGCGGGAAACTGCTTTCCGATGGTTCATATCAGGTACGCATTATTGGAACGAAGTTCCTTATCGCGCGTTGTGAAAGGGGGCTAGACGGAAAAAAATCTTACGAAAAGTTGTCACGACACTTTAAGCTATTGTAATATTGTAAGCTGTGCGGCGTGCGCATGTTTCTCTGTCAGTCTCTCTCTCTCTCTTATAGAAAGCAAGCCAGATATTTTCATTTCTATTTCGCATTGAACAGTGTGGTGTCGCGACGATTATTTTTGTTGAGTGTACGCAGGTTTTTTGTTAATAATAATAAAGGAATTCGTTCCATCCGGGTGACCCTTGATACCTCTCAAGTTTTTTTATTAAAATACTTGGTTTTCTTGTCGCCCCACCAGTTACGGTGGTGAAAGAATTACAGACAGAATGAGTCCATCACTTTCCAGTCACTGTGTGTGATACTTCTCCAAGAAGAACTGTCATTATAATGTATATCTATGCTTGAGGCTCAGCTCAAACATTATTCTACATACGCACCTAATTACGCCTATAAAAAGCTCCTGGAGTACTTGGTTCTCCAGAACCTGATAGTAGTAATTATATTGTCCTCGAGCTAGAAAACTGACAAAATTTTTAAACTTGGTCAAAGTCACTAGGATCACTTTGAAACGTCTTAAAGCTAGGTGAGTCTAGGTGCCAGTTCCACGCGACCAAGCCTTATCGGCATAAAGGTAGGATTCCGATCTCAGCGACAAGAGGTGTTTTTATCATAGAATTTGTATGAAAACATCGGCGCGACATTGCGTTAGCACGCCCGAGATCCAAATCATTTTAAGGCCTCTGCCTCGAATTTAGCGGGCAGCGGGGCGGCGGCGGCGGCGCGGGAGCGGCAGGATTCTTATGAGTAAAATCAAATGGACACCCCCCGCCCCGCCCCGCTGCCGCGCCGCCGCCGCCGCCGCCGCCGCCGCCCCGCTGCCCGCTAAATTCGAGGCAGAGGCCTAAGGCCGTAAATGCGTCTCAAAGTGCCTCCTTCAATAGTTCCGTTATGTTCCAGAACCCCATAGTAGTAGTGATGCTATCCCTAAGCGGCGGGCACCGGTCGGGTCCCGCGCTGCTGGGCGCCAGCAACGTGGACAACCTGTTCCACGAGATGGGGCACGCGCTGCACTCCATGCTGGGCCGCGCGCGCCACCAGCACGTCTCCGGGACCCGCACCGCGACCGACCTGGCAGAGGTGCCGTCCGTGCTCATGGAATACTTCGCCTCCAGCCCTCAGGTACTAACAACCTGTTCCACGAGATGGGACACGCGCTGCACTCCATGACCGAATGGTGGCCGAAATCGGGCTGAAGATATCTGGGGCATCCGAAAGCGAATGGGTCGACGACATCGGAAAGGTCGCAGGAAACACCTGGACAAGAGACGCGCAGGACAGAGGATGCTGGCAGAAAATGGAGGAGGCCTATACCCAGCCTATACACAAAAATGTAGTAGACCTACCATAAGCTCAGTTTGGTTCTGTCTCTGGCCGTGTTTTTACGTCTCGCGTATGTATGAAAGTGGCATGGTAAATTTTACAGTTTCCTTGAATTGCAGGTGGTCCGTCGGTTCGCGCGGCACTTCCAGACTCGAGAAGCGATGCCTGAAGACATGCTGCATCGACTGTGCGCCTCCAAGTATCTGTTCGGAGCGAGCGAGATGCAGTTACAGGTGAAGCTAACGTCTAGAACTTCATCTGACTGGCCTCTCAGCTCAGTTGGTAGTAGCTCTGCCTTCTGCGCTGTAGGTCGTGGGTTCGATCTCAGCCGAGAACAAATAATGGCAAATAGTAGCACCACACTGGAACTTCACTGCTATATTTGATTTGTAAAAGGAGATTAACAAAACAATTGCATCAGGCGAGTGTGAATGGAACTGCTGGAAGGGGAAGACCTAGGCGCGTGTATCTCGATCAGATCGCAGACGTTTTAGAGAAAGGCCAGGTTAGGAGTACCCGTAACCGACGAGCATGTATGAAGAATGTTATGAGAGTGAATGAAGCGAAAGATGTGTGTCAGGATCGTAGCAAGTGGAAATTCGTGATCTTTGCCTACCCCCATGGGAATGAGGCGTGATTTTATGCATGTAAAAGAATCATACAAAAAAACGCTCTACGCAACCCCCTGGGGTGACGTAGAGCGTTCGCCCTACCATGATATATCCGCTTCTGTAAGCGAGCTGCTGGCATTAGATGTGAGTGCAATTGTGTCCTAAATAAAAACTATAAAACTATACCCCTTCTGTTCCAAATAGTTGCCCTAAATTGTTTTGTGTTGTATAGGTGTTCTACGCGGCGCTCGACCAGCATTACCACGGGGCCGGCGCGTCGCACGGCGGCGGAACCACGGCAGTGTTGCAACAAGTGCAGAAGAAGTACTATGGCCTGCCCTACGTTGAGAATACGGTATTTATTTGCGTATAAACGAGGGAAGTTTAAAGAACTTGAGAAACAGACTTCATGGCTAAACTGCTGAACTGATTTTGTTAAAATTTCTTTGTGAGCAATCTAGAAGTAGAACCAACCAGATAAAAAAAGAAATAAAAGAAATGTCGGCTCATAAACGACGAAGTTATGCGATAACAAACATAAAAAATCGGTTGTCTGTAAAGTCGGTTTACTGACGATAGTTGAACGTGATAACGTCATAAGAAAATACTGATGGAATGGTTGCATTTTTCAAAAGAATTTTAATTAATATTTGTTTGATAGATATTTTGTATGGATATAATATAGATATAAATCCGGTCCGGACCCGGACCCGGACCCGGACCCGACTCGTGGACTCGCGGACTCGCGGACTCGCGGACTCGGACTCGGACTCGGACTCAGACTCTCGGACCCGGACCCGGAACCCGACCGAACCCTTACCCTTACCCTCATTTACCCTTACCTATTACCCGACCCGAGCTTGGGCTCAGGTAAATGGAACGACGAAACGACGTAACGACGCATGAGTCATGTTTTTTCGAGCGTGCAGCCGGCTCCATCGATTTATAAGACGTTATCACGTCAAAACTTCAACCGAATTAAGAATCTCTTTCTTTAGTATTTGAAGTTGGTTATAAACAGCGTGAGAAACTGTGTGCAGTGCCAGTCTCAAACGGTGTAGGAAAAAAACGTTAAGTAACCCGCGGGTTAAGCATTCCCGCACGTATTGGCGTTTGTAGCAGTAGAGCTCAATGAGCTCTACTGCTACAAACGCCAATACGCTCAGCTCATTGTGAAAGAGAAAGTTGCAGGAAATAACCACAGTCGTTCTTATTTCTGAAGCCAACCAATGATACTTGTATTGCTGGGTTCCATTTTGATGGGTATGGGTGCTCTTTGATAATGATACACTTGAGACTTTCCACCGTTTTGTCAGGTGATTAAACGCAGTGCAAAATACTTGTGGGGTGTTCATTCTTGTGTTTCACTTCCTCGATGGGCGAGCGGTGGTAATGTAAATAGTAGACGACCGCTAAGCTAGACCACTATTTGCTTAGTCACTTTTCTCTTAAAAAATTTCCAGGCGTGGCAGCATCGTTTCAGCCATTTAATAGGCTACGGAGCCAAGTACTACTCATACCTGATCTCCCGCGGCATCGCGTGGAGCGTATGGAAGAAGCACTTCGAGGGAGAACCTCTCTCGCGCAGCGCCGGAGAGGGACTGCGCAGCGGACTGCTGAGACATGGAGGCGCTAAGCCACCGCAGGTATGATATTCCTATCAGTATAAGGTAGCGTCAGGGTTTGGCAAGCGATGACAAAAAGCTGGGGTGTACGCAAAATATAAAACTTTTGACGGAAATGGACCTCGATGATACTTCCAAAAAAATTACACCCAGAATTATTGAAGCATTATATGAATAGATTATATGAAATAGCAACATTTCACCACCTATATACTTTTAATTTCTCAATTTTACCTAAGTTTCTCAAAATGAAAAAAAGGAAAAGATTTTTGAAAAAAATAAATATGAAGTAATTGAAAATTTTAAAAATCTATGGTTGAGGCACGATTCACTGTTTCTGTATACGGGCCTAGGGAAACAGACTTTAAAAAACTCACTTTACATTTTTAGATTTTTTAAACAGATGAAAATAATTTCTGCCTTCCAGAAACTTCTCCGCTCTTACCTGAACACAGAGATAACTCCGAACACGCTGGCGAGCGCGCTCGCTGACGAGCTGGACTACCATAAGGACCATCTCGACACTGTCATCAAGATCATCAACAAGTGAACTACCAACTACACTCGAGCTTACCTACTTTTATGCGATCATCCAAGGAATGAAACTCACTGCCGTCGTGTTTCTGACCAATACAATCTGGGCCTCGTTATGAGAGAAGAATGTCATGTGACGAAAAGAGTGTTAGGCATGAATGTGGATAGATATAAAGGTGGATGTAGGCCTAGGAAAAGATGGATGGATTGTGTGAGAGATGATATGTCCAAGGAGTGAGTTGATGACGAATAATAGGGGAGAATGGAAGAAAAAAACATGTTGTGCCCCACCTAGTGGGATAAGGGCAGGAAAAAGAAGACAATCTGGGCTAGACGAGTCTTCTAGACTGTCCTGCTACATCGTCGCCTTTCAGGTAAGATCGTGGCCAAAGGATAGTCTATTAAATATTTAAAAAAAACCTAGTGACGAGGAGTCGCAGCGTAGATAGATAGATAACACTTTATTGTACACCACAAGAATAGGACATCGCACATAGCGAAAATACTAAAGTATTGTTATTTCTGGACCTCGTCAACTTTCTGTCACAGAACGACAATTATTATTGAGGACTGAAATCATATCACGATGCTGGCAAGTTGCAGTTGAGAGTCGCTGACGTATTATAATCTCGATTATATTTATATTACTCAGGGCAGTTTTATTATCCCTAAAATAAAAACGTTATCCGTCACTTCGCATAAAAATGTTTTCGCGACTTGTCGAAAACGGTGTTTTATCTGACGTTAACGTTATTCTGAGATGGTGAACTCGCACTAAGGCGCACGGTTGACTAATTGGGCGATTAGTCATCCGTGTCCGTGCCAAGTGTCTGTATTAATTATACTAGTATTAGCTCTTTAGTAAGAGTTGTTTTGTCTTCCTATTTTTGAAAAGGAGTTTTATGTAAATATAGAATGTATCAGTGTGTGTATGTCTAAATTATTACAAATAGTGCATTTCAACTAAATCTCGGTGAATGGGAATATTATTTTAAAACAAATAAAATTGTGAAAATTATTGTTTTTTTTTCTTATAGTATTATGAAGTCCACCAAATTTGTTTTAACCGTTGACATCTTAATTTAAATTATAGAATAAATTCAGGGCAGGGTTATAATATCTATTGAAACACAAACTATGAGACATTAAACACAACCAATACAAATTCAAACGCCTGTATATATTTGAACAAGCTTTGTAAACACTACTACTAGTAGTAATCGCGAAGAAAATACTATGAAGTGACTTCGCTTTCTCTGGCGCGGGCTACACATAAAACATACTAAAGTATATCAAAAGAGATGTTTTTAATGCGCTAGACTTGCATGAAAAATGCGGTTAAGAGGGTACAACACAGGCGACTCTCCATACAAACGTAGTCCCCTATTTCCTCCCTGGATAATTGCTCTAGAGTAAGTTTCTGAAAAAAAGGAAGACATACGAGCACGTATATAGCAGATCTGGATTTTATTAGACAAAATGGTTACTCTAGATCTAGAGGCATTATCCAGGGAGGAAATAGGGGACTACGTTTGTATGGAGAATCGCCTGTTTCCTCTTAATAGTGAAAATGACCACAAAAATACTAAATTCACAAATGTGTTGTACAAAAATGTTCAATAGTGATTGATTTTTTGTAGTGGTGAATACAAAATCAATCAATCCACGCTTGGTTCGAAAGAATCAGTGACACGATAAGAAGACGAAGTGGTGAATACCAAAAGGCACCGCCATGACAGTTTTACCGCAGTGACTGACACAAAATAAATAACTAGGATCTAACGAGATGAAGTAGCACTGTTGGAGATGCCTGCACACATCTCGGCGATGGCGATCAGTGAAACACTGCCAAATATAGCTGTCATATTTGACAGTGTTTGTCACTGATCGCCATCGCAGATTGCTTAGATGTGCGCAAGGCTTGAGGACAATGATAAATACCTATTAGTGAAAAGTTTTTTCCTTGACCTGAGCTAATCTAACAATGGAGTCTTCTGCTTTCCTATGTCATCCTCTTCAATGTATTAATTCATATTTCAGCATTTAATCAAAGGGCTGATTTATCAATCAATCAATATCCAATTCCTAGTTTAATAATATAATTTCTCATAAGCAAGTTTTCAGTAATTTATGAAACAGATTATACGCCGTCAGTTTTGGAAGGTTGACTGCGAATTATTTCGAGATAATTGTCTAATATCACACGTTATACAACGTGTATCAAAATATGTGTACTATCCTGAAGGGGGGTGAATTTCCACCCCCCGGGGAACAACTTTTGTTCAACGACTTTTCAAACTTCGATTGGTATCTCTGAAAAAAACTGCAACGAAGTTTCAACATGAACAGCTGACTTTATACAAAGTGACAACCCTAAACTCAGCTACAGAGGCAGTAGGTAGTAGTAGTAGACCTACAGAGGTAGTAGTAGTAGACCTACAGAGGTAGTAGGTCAAGGGGTCAAGGGGTTACAAGGATAGGGTTGTCAATTTATTTAGGCATTATGAAATTAAATATTTTTGTATGGGCAACTGAAAATAGGAATTTTTAATTTTCTCGCACCCACAACTGATCACCATTGTGGTCTGAAACCCCCAACCTTCGCATAGTACACATATTTAGATACACCTTGTATACATAACCGTCTAGGGGCAAAAAAAAAAAAAACAGCTATCTGGTTCCCATATTACTAGCTCTGCTTAGTTTGGGGCTGGGTAGTGTTGTGTGAATTGTCCACAATATTTATTTTATTATTTATTTATTCTGGGGTCATTAATCAACTTGAATGTGCTTGAACTAGTACGATACGTGATATTTAACTTCCTAGTCACGTTTTCGTCAAAAAAATAAACACATTAGATACAATGGTACTCATTTATTATGATGCCCAATAAGTATGATCTTTTTTTAAATAATTGAGGCCTAAGTGTTTAATGAGAAAAAAAACAAACCTTATTCACATACAAACTATAATTATAAAACTATGTACAATAAAAGCAATGAGTATGCTTTTCATAGATGAGTGCTAAATATGCCTACAGCTGACTGAGAAACACAATTTACAACACGGCCGTCGGCGGTTCTTGACGGGTCTGAAGTTAGTCGATTGGCGTATCTTCCGTCAGTCATTGGCCATTTTCGCACAAACGGCTCACTTCAGACCCGCCGGCCGTACTATACTGAATCTGACTGAATTTGCAGAGAACAGAACAGAAAATCAAGGCCCACTTTGTTTTCGTTTCGCATATTTGTCTCTCTCTATTGTATGGAGAAAAGATGAGACAGCAAAAAAACGTTACGTAGAAACGAGTTGTTGTCTCATCAATTTCCATACAAAAGAGAGAGACACGTGCTCACTGGAAAACAAAACTTCGACTTTGGGTACAGGCATAAAACTGTTTGTTGTCTCTCTCTCAATCTTCATAAACTATATTTTTTACACATAGTGTCGAATGTCCCCAATTGTTGCACAGTACAGTACTTATATTCATAGTACCTAACTGTGGGCCTATGTGATATCCCAGTATACTTAGAATTTGAATCATTCGTTCACTCTTGCCAAGATGATTGAAGAGACTTTTGGTTATGTTAACAAAAACCTTTTGCGAAAAGATACTTAGTGAAATAAATTAACATTTTGTACAGCAATATGTTTCTACAGTAAAATTCTTCTATAAACTAGTTAGTTCATTCGGCAATTGTATGGCTGTCGCACTTACGCATTCAGTTTGTGACAGGGACGGACATACACTTGCAAGAAATCTCCAAAGTTAGTCCAACGTCTAGGGCAATGGCTATACGCGTTGCCTTAAGGGGCCCGCGGAGGACGAATTTTCATACAAACGTAATACCAAAATGATTACTAATTTAAACAGATTTTAACTATATTATTGTATTTGTTTAGTATTTATCTAAGTTCCTGAACAGTTTTTATTTTAAATTACTTAGGTACCTACCTCAAATGAAATTAACACCAATCACATTTTGCAATGAAAAAAATGTGTAAAATGCGATTGGTGTTTATTTCTTTTGGTATTACGTTTGTATGAAAATTCGCCCTCCGCCGGCCTCGTAACGTGTATGGCCCTTCGTACACAGGGCTACGCAAATCTTTGATACCCGACGATTTTAGTATCTAATCGACTACTGCAATACAAATTCATGGAAGTTTGCACATGCGACGACGCGTGCCTGTATTTGTCGGTCAACAAATATTGTCGGGTACCTAATATTTGCGTAGAGTTGTGTACTGTGAATCCAAACAGAATAGATATAGATAGTGCAATAATTCACGAAGACGCGTCCCTCGCGGGGTGCGGGGAGATTGCTCCGAGCGGCAGTCGCGAACCGTAGTCTATTCATTGTAGTGTGCGTGTGCACTCATAGGTAATTAGTGTGTACCGATAACACTCAACATTGACGGAAGCTTGCACACATATACTTTAAACGGTTAGGAGGAATAGTGGGGCGCGCCTTCGTGGATTGCACTATCTATAGTATCTATTCTGTTTGGATGATGCATCACTACAAAAAGTTGATCCTTCGATTCACTACGTCGTAACTATTAATTTGATTGGAAAACAAATGGTATTGAAAAATATGTTTTTTTTTCTATTTTTAATCACATTTTAAGTAAATATGCGACATTTTAAGTAATTATTGGCAGTTTCACGTTATTATTGTTACTTTAAGCTTCCTGTCAAAACGGGAATTCATCCCGATACCTAGCTAGAAAGCAAACGTCCAGAAAGTACTAAAATCGGCGGTTAAACAATATAAACACCCACTACAAATAGTTTGCTCTTATTATTTCACCAATTTTTTAGATACCTAGTCTAATGCACGGCTTACACTACAGTCAACCTGCGTCTGTACTCTAGTGTAAGCCGCCCTTAAATTGCACTCTGTAACGCACACTGAACAAATCTTGACATGAGCGAGTTTTCACTTAACTAGTGTTGGTGCTATTATGCACTAAGTCTACATTTTAGTTAGGTGACACAGTAGCCTGCAGGCGAATACAGTCGTTCTATCGTTCACGCGACGCTACGCCACGTAACTAGTGACGTAACACTACGTAATCATGCTACGTAGTTGCAGTCACGTGACCCTGCGCGACGTAATTCAGCGGACGTAGAAAGTCACGCGACGCAGTTTCAATCACGTGACTCTACGACGTAACACTACGTAATCATGCTACGTAGTTGCAGTCACGTGACCCTGCGCGACGTAATTCAGCGGACGTAGAAGTACGTAGAAAAAGTCACGCGGCGCATTCTCAATCACGCGACTCACGTGACTGTACGACGTAACTAGTCAGGTGACGTAGGCCTACGTAGTTATAGTCACGTGACATAGTTGTGGTCACGCGACGTAGTTAAAATCATGTAACGTTACGCTACGTAGTTGTACTGGTTGGGGTTGTCTTTGTCTCGTTCCATGTAATCGCGGTCGATGAGTGATTCTATGCGTTTCTTGAGGTCGGCGGGCTGTTGAGAGAAAAATAAGATATTCGTTTGTAAATAGTATCGTATTTCCAGCTTAGCTACGCTATGGGAGTCAAATCTATCTATAGATAGTGCAATTCACGAAGACGCGCCCCTCGCGGTGTGCGGGGAGTTTGCTCCGAGCGGCAGTCGCGAACCGTAGTCTATTCATTGTAGTGTGCGTGTGCACTCATAGGTAATTAGTGTGTACCGATAACACTCAAACATTGACGGAAGCTTGCACACATATACTATAAACGGTTAGGAGGAATAGTGGGGCGCGCCTTCGTGGATTGCACTATCTATATACATGGTAAAAGAAAGTCGTGTTGTTTACACTATTATTCAAGAACGGTTAAACAGGTTTGGCTGAAAATTGGTGGGGAGGTTGCTTAGAACCAGAAGACGGACATAGGATACATTTTTAATTGGTTAGTAGCTATAGAAGAGGTAGACCAAAGAAAAGATGGATGGACTGTGTCAAAGAGGACATGAGCAAGAAAGGAGTGAGCACTGAGATGACGAATGATAGAAGTGAGTGGAGGAAGAAACCCTATCGTGCTATGAGACAAAAAGTACTTTACCTTGACAGGGAATTTGAGTTGATTATAAAGCTCGGAGATGAGTAGGTTGTGTGAGAGTTGTTTCCGCATCTTCATGACGCGCACGATGGCCGCGTCGATCTGGTACTGACGGTCTTGGAAGACGCGCTCTTCTGTCGCCTTTTGTTCTTCGCTCTGAAACAATTTTATACTATAAGTTACTTTGTTTTAAAGGACATACGGTCGTTCTCAATATTCAATCTATTTAATAAAACAAATGATTATAGCTTCACAGCTATATTTTTTTTAATTAACCTATTTTGTGCCACTGCTGGGCAAAGGTCTCCCCCAAAGTCTTCCACTTATCTCTCTCTCGCCTCCTCCCACCATCTCCTCTCAAAGGTGTCGATATCGTCCCGCCAAGGTTTTCTTGGGCGGCCCCGTGACCGCCGCCCGTCAGGGACCCAAGGTGTACTGATGGTCGCCCACCTATCGGGAGGCATCCGGCTGACATGCCCTGCCCAATCCCACTTTAGCCGGGCAGCCTTAGCCCATACAGCTATTATTATAAGTATTTTTGTTTAGTAAAAATATCATATAAAAAACGGTAGGAACAAAGCCATTCGCTGCCTGTTCTTCTAGGCTTAGTCGCGTGTAACCAGCACCTAGAGTCACCTAGCTTTAAGACATCTTGCGATCCTTGTGATACTACTGAATAAATATATATTTGACTTTTGTGCATGTTCTGATAAAATTAATCACTGAGATTTTACAACAAATTACTATCTAATGATTTTTTTAAGCTTAGCTTTTCACTTTTCAACATGTAATACTACTATTAAGTGTGTGTACGTACAGTCTCCTTCATCTGTATCTGGTTGATCTTGATGCGGAACAGCTTGTTGGTGAAGTCAGCATGGAAGGCGAAGTGGTCTCCATCGGCCACCTCGCGGCCGCGTGGAGTCTTCACCAGCACTCGAGCCTTGCCGCACGCTAGGGACTGCAGGGTTCGACGGAGTTCGCCTTCCTGTAACACAGCACTATAACCATTAAGGTAATATATGACAATTCATTTTTAACCGACTTCCAATCAAAAAGGAGGAGGTTCTCAATTCGGTTGTATTTTTTTTTTAATGTTTGTTACCGCATAACTTCGTCATTTGTGAGCCGATTTGAAAAATTATTTTTATCTGAAAGGTACTGCTTCCAGATTGGTCCCATTTTAATTTTATTAAAATCGGTGTTGCCATTTTTTTTAATATTTGTAACTGCATGCCTCCGTCATTTATGAACCGATTTAGAAAAATATTTTTTTATTTGGAAGGTTATTCTTACGTCCAGATTATCCCAAACAAATTTGATTAAAATCGGTTTAGCCGTTTGACAATGAAGTCGGTTTCTCAAGTTTTTTAAACTTATAATTATTGCCTTTCATTCGGCACCTTTCACTCGAAATGAATCGTATGAACAGAGAATGAAATAATAGTGCCTAATGAATTAAAGGTTCATTCGAAATGCGATTGAAAAAGAACATGTTGTACCGACCCTACATAAAGTGGGATAAGGGCAGGAAGATTGATTTTCCCATAATGAGTCCATACGAACTAGACGAGTCAAATCAAAGGATGCGTGTATTCTTACTTCATTAGTAGTACAAGTACATACTTAGTACTGTTACCTTACCGTTGTACAGATCTTTTGAAGGTTACCTTTGAATATCATAGCTCTATAACCGTACCTCAATGTTGGTTGTAGTCTTGATTTCGTCGAAAGAGAGGTTATCTCCGTCATTGAACAGCAGTAACACGAGCGCTTGAAATAGTGATACCTGTAATTCCTTGTTACCCTGAAAAATAAACGAAAAACATTATAACATATAGGTGCGATTAAATTAACATGAATAAGTCAAGAAAAATTTAAAAAAAAATGTTCTCTCAGGGAAAGCAACGGAACAACATTACCTTTGGTGCTGTTGGTGTCTATGGTAACGGTGACTGCTTCCGATCAGGGTTCAACATTTGCATAAAGAAAAAATCTTACCTTTGTAAAATTAAAAAAAATGGTGGATGTGTTTTATAGTTCTTATAGTAAATGTCGACGAAAACGCCACAACTCTCTTGTCACAGTCACTTTCATGTATAGAGATGGCAACAGTTTTATCGGTTTGTTAAGCTAAATGACTGCTATAACACCATTATGAAAATGAGCGATTGTCAATATGTGCGGAAAATGATTAAGCCGCGGGTTTCCTCACGATGTTTTTCTTCATCGTTTGAGAGCACAGACATCGGCAACTTTATCATCCGCACTTGATGTGCGGGCTGGTTTTTCCGCAAGTAGGCCGCTGGCGGACCCTTTTAGCGTGAATTCTTGACACGTGTTGCTCTAACTTTTTAAGGTTCTACGACACGCCAGTTTGGTACACGACTGAATTTGAACCCGCGTCCTTCGGATCGGAAAGCGGGGCCGCTACGATTAGACCACCAGTGTTCTCCGAGCACAGACATAGATAGATAGATAGATAGATAACTCTTTATTGATTACTATGACACATATAGGAATACAGTATTTTGCTGTATTCGAAATGTCTGTGCTCGAATATAAAAATGCTGCTTAGGATCGTAAGGTGGATGGATGTATGTAGCAACATAGTTGCACACAAGTAACTCCCTTCTCGCGTTTCGTCGCGTCGGCAATACGTGGCGTGAGACGCCAGTCGTAGCTTCGCGGGCACGGGATAAAGTACTTTTCATTACTCATACTCTGAAAGTAGGTCTGAAGTTGCCTGAGGGGCCTAATAGAAAGTAAAACTTTCAGCCCTAGGGAGAATCGCTTTCTACTGACAGCTGTCAAATTATAAAAAAAAAACAGGTTCTATTTTATTCAACCATGTTCCAACTTTCTAAAGTCTTTCTAACTGCAAGGAGGTCGTTGAACCAAATTCCAACTTTTTATTCAGCAAGTAGGTTGAAACCCATTACAACGGTAAGAAGTTTAAAAAGTCTAATTAGAGCGCAATGTAAAATTTAAATAACATAAATATAGCATTTAAATAAATAATATATCTTCTAAATTACATGATTAATATATAGCTTCAACTATTTATTTAAAATAACATAAATTTGAGCAAATAATTTACCATGTTTTAAATTATGAAAATGAAAATAATGGCTGAATAATGCTGGCGAGCCGTAGCCGAAGGCCCGCCAGAGAAAAAGAAAAAAAAAACCGGGAAGGCGGCAATTCAATCTTCATTTTCACTAATTTTTCTTTCATGTTTTTATTTTTACTTTCCTTGTATTCGTAATGAAAAGTACAGTGTTTACCTCGGATGAAAGTCTTTTAAGTCCCTCAAGCTCCATTGGCGCCCTCGCTACGCTCTGGCGCCAAACCCGTCTCGGGACTCAAAAAACGTGACTTTCAACACTCAGGTAACAATGTACTATTACTTATCCAATTAACTTTCAAGATAATATACCGTTTGTGCTATTACCGATATCAGTGTTTTGACTGTATAACCACACCCATGGTAGGAATGCGTTATAAACGGTAAAAGTAATACCTGTGTAAAGACGGCTCTCAGCACGCAGTTCCCGAGCGTGGGCTGCCACTGCAGCTTGCGCCCCGAGTGCTTGGCGAGGTAGAACTTGGCGAAGTGATGGTGATGCCGCGTCAGCTCTCCCGGCAGCCGCACGTCCACCACCGCGTACGTCGGCCAGAAGCCCTGCGTGAGGATGTATACGGACATGTCGAGGCCGGACCCCTCGCCGCTGCCCGTTAGGTGCTGGAATAAACATATCAATTAATATTAAATAATAATAAAAATAAAATAAATAATGCTGGACAATTCACACAACATTATCTAGCCCCAAGCTAAGCAGAGCTTGTGTTATGGGTGCTAGATAACTGATATACATAATACAATACATTACATGCATAGATATTTTTTATTAAATATAGAAAACGACCAGAACACCCGGAACAAATACCTGCAGATCGTACAAATATTTGATCCAAGGCGGGAATCAAACCCGCAACCTCTTGCGTCGCAGGTGGACATTCGCCCACTGCACCACAGAGGTTGTCAAATTACATCTCTCATGTTCGGTAAGTAGGTTCGTAATACTCCAAATGGGGCTTGTAGGTGACTAATTAGCGCTCTAGGGTAATAATATAGCTAGAAAAGCCCTAGAGCGGTAAGTAATTAAAAAAAAACACTTCTTTCTTTCAAAAAGTCCGCGTACATCCAACCATCATACTGGCAATAGACATAGAGAGGGCAGCTACTAATCTACTATTGTGGACAATTCACACAACACTATCTAGCCCCAAAGAAAGTAGAGCTTGAACTATGGGAACGAGATAGCTGATATAATACTTATTAATATTTGTTTGTAATATAACACCCAGACAGAGAACAAATATCTGCGTCTACCACACAAGACCTACGGCGCAGAAGACTAGTTAGTACCAACTGAGCTGAGAGGCCAGTTTTGTCACACAAATATTTGTATTCAGGGGGATCGAACCCAAGACCTATCGCGCAGAAGGCAGATCTACTACCAACTGAGCTGAGAGGTCAATCTTATAAAAAGCAACTTTATTTGTTTCTAAAACTCATTGCTTCGTAGGTCACGCATAACAGGAACGTGTACTACGATGCACTGCACTGCGTCCATCAACTTGAAGCATACATATGTTGAGCCTCACGTACCAGTAAGTTCACCGGCACCCACACCCTTCAAACCGAACACAGCAATGCTGCTTCACGGCAGAAATAGGCATGGTGGTAGTACTTCCAGATGAGCTATACTATAACTGAACTGGTTGGTATACGGTACCTGTTTATACGTGATATTGATGTCCTTAGAGAGTTCCATATCTTTGAACATGCCTTCTAGTTTGCAAGTGAAGCCGCCACCACACTCCTGCTTTAGTTTGGATAACATTGACTTTTCGGCATCCACGGACGCTGACTTTCCTACCAGCAGCCGTTTCGCTAGGTCCTGGAAATTATTAATATAGTTAATGCAAAAGCTTCACTACTTTGATCCCCACGCACGGGAAATATCCCCACCCTAGTAATACAAATAAATGATATGAACAAACTATTGGTATATTTCTATCTAAAAATCGAACTAATACTTTTTTAAAGCAAGATATTCTTAATAAATTTGCCCTAAAATTAATCATATTTTGTATTACATTGCGCGGCGTCAACCACTCGACTGTGGAGTGTTGCCCTATTCGGCGCAATGTAGATTCATAAAATATAGTCCTGTAGATATAGGTACGTTTTTTTAAACACTAGCAGTTGGTGACCGAGCTTCGCTCGGTATTTTTTATTGTTAATTTGTATTTTTAAGAAATCTTAAGAGTCATATTATTATCTTTATTGGCTTATTCTAACTGAACAACGCCATCTGCTGGATATGCTTGCAGTTAGTTGCTCACAATCGTCAATAGATGGCAGGAGCAGTACCATATACAGTTTATGTTTTATTGAACTCGGGGTGAAATAATCATTTTCTTAAAATTAATCCTAGCTAGATCAATTTATCCCCCCGAAAACCCCTGTATACTAAATTTCGTGAAAATGGTTGGCGCAGTTTCCGAGATCCTAAATATATACAAGATTTTCTCGTTTAAGGTATAAGATTGATAGGCATAGGTCGAGTCACGCTTTAATAGCGCTGACCTTGCTCAAAATCATCTTATGCACTTCCGCACTACATTACTTTCTAACATGCTCGCATATTTCCATCTCCCTCGCTTGCAGTCACGGGAGGGCTTGATATGAGTTACCTTCTTGTAGAATGCCTCAAAGACGTCCTTGCCGTGTATGAAGCGGAACAGCACCATGATCTTGTCTAACAACCGCTCCAGTTCCTCCTCCGTCGCCTCCTTGTTCCCGGCTCGTAGCTTCACGTCCACGAATTTTGCTGCACACATTTACATATTAATTTTATCCATACTAATATTATTAAGAGAATAAAAGAAAGTAGGTATATGTCAAGTGCACGAAAGGAGCCTCTTTGAGGCGCACTGAAACTCCTTTCACCACACTTGGTTCGAAAGAATCAGTGACACGATAAGAAGAAAAAGAGGAAAGATTTGTATTTTTGTGTGTATGTATTGTAATGAATAAAAAGTACCGTGCCTATTTCAAAAATTCTTTCACCATTGGAAAGCTTATTCATTTATTCACTTATTCAAGCTGAGTAACATAGGCTATATTTATGTGTTTAAAAAATAAATGTCCACCCGTGCGAAGCAGTGACAGGCCGCTAGTTTATTAGAAAATCAAGAGCAGTTACAGAGGTAGCAAAGCAGGGTTAAGCATCGATGTAGCTTTGTAGAGAGATCTCGTGCCATTTTTTCACGCCGTGTTTATATGTAGCGCTGTATCATATCGTGAAGTTGTTTTGTTTAGATAATCTCTCATCTCATTGGCTAATGTAAAATGACCAAGGGACCTTTCGTAAAATAAGGCTAACTAATGCGTTGCGCTTTTGCAACCCGTCCCAAACGAGTTTTGTCACGAGAGTCAAAGAGACAGCACTCGAGTTGTGGACAATGTAGATTACAACCTTAAAATACGGCCGGCATAGCTACGGGTCTGAAGCTAGACATTGGCTATTTTCGCATAAACGGCTCAGTTCAGACTCGCCAAATTACACCGGCCGAACGGTAAGTCGATATGTTCTTTATTTGTGGATCCTCTGTCTTATAGACGCCAATAAATTAGACTTACCTATTAGTTCCGCGGGTTTGTTCTGCCGCTGATTAATAAAGTACTCGAATGCTTCCCGCATGGAGTAAAGAAACTTGTCGTTTCTCTGGAAGCAGGTGCTGACCACGTGATCTAACTTTTCCTTGAATTCTAGCAATTCGCCAACCATCGTCTTGTCTCGTTCCGGTTCTATTACTATCGTCCGGCCTTTTTTCTGAAATAGGCAAAACGTTATGTAATCATAATGGTCACAAATCAACGATGATGACTCTGGAATTCATGGTTGGGGGTGAACATTCCCATGCCTATTTCTGCCGTGAAGCAGCATCGCTCTTTTTCGGTTCGAAGGGTGTGGGTGCCGGTGAAATTACTGACACGTGAGGCTAATCATCTGTATGCCTCAAGTTGATTGATACAGGGCAGTGAATCGTAAGGTACGTTCCTAACGTGCGCGATCTACGAGGCAATGCTAATATAGGTAATGGTTACCATTTAACATCAGGTGGGCCATATGTTTGTTCTATCAGCTAGTTGAATAAAAAAAAAGGCCAGTGATCATATCGACTATGAAACATATAACAGAGACATTTTGTAGATGACAAAATGCATCAGTATTGCATTTTTACATTTCTATTTAGGAAATACGCATAGTTTTAATTGGCCAGCCATCACATGACTCGTCTGCAGGAGCTTCTCCCATCCCTTACTGACTAAGTATACTCAATCAGTAGTACTCAGAGGTTTTTAGACAGTAGAAGGTTTATAGATAGCAATAGAATAAACGATAGAACGATAATGTCAGCGTGATGTTTAATGTAAAGTCTTAAAAGAAGTCAAATTTAGGTTTAGTGCATAGTAATAAATTTGTTTATGTATTCGTTTATGTCATGGAAGTTTTCCAGTCTGTTCCCCGACCCTGAATAACGTTAGCCCCGTCATACGTCAGAGGTATTAAAATTCCCGGCTGTATGTACCTTGATATAGCTATTAAAGTGACTACAGAGCTCGACAAGTCCGTCCTTCACTCGACTGAAGAGGCTGTAGAGGGTAGACAGGTCGCTGAGCCGCGGCCCGTCCATAAGGGCCTCCAGCCCCTTGCCTAGGATGCCAGTGAGATGCTCGCTCAGTAACTGCTTTTCTACTGTATGGATCAGCTGCCATCTGCGAACATACACAAGAGAATAGTGAGTGCAAGTACTATAGTATATGAATGATAAAACTGCGTGGCCCGATGTCCCGGTCACTCTACCCATAGGAAACTAGCATGTCAATTTGCAATGTCTGTACCTACTATTTCGTATCTTATTTTTATGTATGCTGTGTATATACTTTATTATAACTTTGAAGCGTAGCGTGTGCTGTCTTTGAAACTTTTGCTTTTGTATTATTGCATTGCATACGTCTGACTAAGTGAAGTGGCACCACACTGGAACTTCACTGCTATTATTTTAGACTATTTTTGTAAAATTTGTAAAAGGATCATTTAAAAAAACGGTAGGAACCGAGCCGTAGTTTGTTTGTTGCCTGTTCTTCTACGCTTGGTCGCGTGGAACTGGCACCTAGACTCACCTAGCTTAAAGACGTTTCAAAGTGATTCTTGTATCGTATTGAATAAAATTTTATTGAGTTTGAGTTTTCGCATTGCGAATGTTGAGACCTCGCAGAACACCTAAAAAAATTCATCATCCGCACTTGGTGTGCGGACTGATTTCCGCAAGTAGGCAGGTTTCAATGGCTTCAAAAACAAACTTGACAACTGGCTACGAAATAATAAATTAGTGCTTAAATATTGACCAAAAATGACAATGACAATATCAATTAAATCAAATGACTATAATTCAACACTGTTTGACGTAGACACATCAGCGAAAGCTGCTCGTCTATAAATAATAATAATAATAATAAGTAGGCCGCTGGCGGCGGGTCTTTTTTGCGTGACGCTTAGACACGTGTTGTTCGCACTTTTTTAGGTTCTACAACAAGCCGGTTTCCCCACGATGTTTTCCTTCACCGTTTGAGAAGTACTGGCATAGTGCACATACATTTTTCGACAGAAAAACTCATTGGTACACGACTGGATTTATACCCACGACCTAAGGATTAGAAGGGCCATTAATACTAGACCACCAGTGCACTTACATTGCAAGCACATAACTCGTTTAAAGTAGAAGAGTTAAGTTTTGTGGTGCACATATCCCCACTTTAATTGCTCAGCGTTTTTAAACCGTGACGCATCTTCTTGCCGTGTAAACAGTCTTTTCGAACAGTGGTGAACAGGGACATAAAAGCACCTCAAAGAGGCTCAATTCGTGCACTTGACACATGTTTTCGAACTTTTGGT
Organism: Thera obeliscata; assembly: GCA_947578465.1. Classification (NCBI taxonomy): domain Eukaryota; kingdom Metazoa; phylum Arthropoda; class Insecta; order Lepidoptera; family Geometridae; genus Thera; species Thera obeliscata. Next base: position 2,441,690 of record OX387916.1, read on the forward strand.
TCAACGACACGCCGGTTTTCTTACGGCGTTTGAGAGTAATGGCAACGTCAGTCTGGCATACATAGTACCGCCACGCTAGCTACGCTGAACTATGTATGATAGTATTGGCTAAGGATTGCTTACTTGGTGGAAGGGTCCAGATAGTTGTTGAGTCTTTCTGTCTCCTCTCGTAGTCGTTTCTCGACGTGCGCTAAGTATTCCGGGACTCCAAGCGTCCGCATTAATAGCTGTCCCTCTGCCGCGTATAGACGCTCCGTCGCTTCTAGAAACCTGATGAAACATGGATACATGTTCAAATAAAAATTTCGGCAAATTTATGATCCGCACTTGATGTGCGGGCAGGTTTTTCCGCAAGTAGTCCGCTGGTGGGCCCTTTTTGCGTGACCCTTGACACGTGTTGCTCGAACTTTTAGGTTCTACGATATGCCGGTTTCCTCACGATATTTTCCTTCGGCGTTTTGAGAGTACTGCAACTCATTGGTATACGACTGGATTTGAACCCACGACCTTCGGATCGGAAGGCGGGGCCGCTACCACTAGACCACCAGTGCTCTCTGGATAGATGTTCTCAAACCCGGTAAACATATTCAACTCTGTTATGTATTTTTTTCTCAGCGACACCCACACTTTTCAAATCAAAACAGAGCAACGCTGCCAACTCTATGGACTTGAGCTGGCACCCATTACTTGATCCTAATGTTGTTAAGACATTCTAAAAGTCATGCTCAAATCTGGTTGAGTACTAATGTATTTTAATAATAAATTGATTTTAATAAAATGGTTGGTTACTTGTGTTCAAAAGCATCTTGATATATCTGAAGATCGGACAGCATCCGCAGCAAACTCTTGAGCAGAGATATGTCGACGGAGTACCCGCCTCGTTCTGTCTCAATAAGTGCCAGTAGTCCTTCCACTGTACGGGTCTGAACCAATGAGTTCATTGCTATGTGGTGCCGGAATAAGTCAAGGCCCATGTCCCTGAAATATATGTTACATCAAAACTTTTTCTTTCAAGAAACATCACATATTTTAAATAAGATTTCAGTTCCAATAACACGTTTCAGAACGAGTGGCGGATCTCGGCGACCTGACCACAACACACTTTCCATAATAATAATAATAATAATAAAGCCATTTTATTCCCAAAAAATATTACATTATATCATGTTTGTATGTATAAGCACTAGAATTTAATTCTTTATTTTGGGCACCCATCTTTGGGTGAAGGCCTCCTCCATCCATCGCCATTGAGCTCGGTCCGCGGCGTGTCTGGTCCATGTGACGCCGGCGACATCTTGGATGTCATCGCGCCAGCGCCGTCGCGGGCGGCCGCGCGCTCTCCGGGCCTCAGCGTCACGTGGGTACCAGTGCAGTAAACGCTCTGTCCACCTTCCATCTGATGTGCGGGCCACATGCCCGGCCCACCTCCATTTCAGTTGACAGGCTAGTAGAGCTGCGTCTGTTAGTTTGGTTTTGTCCCTTATAGTCGTGTTTCTGATATGGTCTTTCAGTTTTAAGTTCAGCATGCTTCTTTCGGTTGCCCGTTGGAAGACTTGTAATTTATTAATGATTTTTTTTGAAAGAGCCCAATTCTGACACCCATAAAGTAGAGTTGGGAGCACTGATGTTTCCATCGCTTTCACACACTTTCCATGTTAAAAGGTAAATCCTTTCGTCACACTTGGTTCCAAAGAATCAGTGTCACGAAAAGAAGAAATCAAAAGATATCTCCATTAGTTTCATGAAGCGCCCACAACAAACCTGCTTATAGTCAGACGACTGATCGCAGATAAAACTCAGAACAAAAAAAAAAAAAAAATAAGTTTCATGAAGCCACAATCTGTATAATACAGAGCGACACTCTGTGTTCAGTCACTGCCTGGGTGGTCAATGTCCTGTTCTCCATGGCAATCATTATGCAATAGCCGTAAAAAAAATAATAAAAATAAAATTTTGATACAAAAACTTAAATCAGTTTAGAAATTAAATTGTTTCGGCCAAACAAATTCGGCAAGTCTTTATCTTGCGTACTTGATGTGCGGACAGGTTTTTCCGCAAGTACGCCGCTGGTGGGCCCTTTTTGCGTGACCCTTGACACGTATTGCTCGAACTTTTTTAGGTTCTACAACACGCCGGTTTCCTCACGATGTTTTCCTTTACCGTTTAGATTAGAGAGTACTGGCATAGTGCACATACATTTTTCGACAGAAAAACTCATTGGTACATGACTGGATTTGAACCCACGACCTTCGGATCGGAAGGCGGGGCCGCTACCACTAGACCACCAGTGCTCTCTTTTGGTTGTCTTGTTAGGAATGATTCCTAATCATTTAGATGCTCACCAAATAGAATGTATGCTAGGATTCTGCAGCACATAAGTGCGATCAAGGTACAGGAATATACTTCGGATCATAATCATCTGCCGACAATAAGCTCGCCAGCAGTCGTCCATGCGTTTGAGGAACATCTTCCGATCCATACTCTCTGTGAGGAACTGCTTGATGTTCGCCTTGACGTGGGCTTCTACCAGGTTTGTGAGGTTTACATAGAGTTGGGATGCCATCTAAAACAGAAAGTACCAAATACAGTGACATCAACTCTAACAGTTCAGTTAACCATTTGAGAACTAGGGTTATTTCAGTTTGTCTATTTTCCATTCTTTGTGAAACAAAAAGTGGGTTTTTTTTAAAGCAAATGATAGACAAAGAGGCTAACGGCCCACCTGATGGTAAGTGGTCACCGTCTCCCATAGACACCAACAACACCAAGGGTGCTGTTGTTGCGTTGCCTACCCTGAAGGAACTTTACATTTTTCTTGAACCTAATGACCCCCTGACTGCTATGATGTGGAAAGTTAAAGTGCCTTTGAGCACAGGCCAGCTTGTTTTTATTTACCTTGTGACTGCACATGTTTTCGACAGCCTGGTACAGTTCCTCGAGCGAATAGGCAATGGCTGTTGACGTCTGAATAGCCACCACAGCCTCCCGCAGTTTGCTCCATGTTGTCTCCTGGTAGTTTTCGGGAAGGTTCGGTTTACCTATAAACAAACACTCGATAACCACAGAATGTCAGAGGTTATGACGACAAGACTCAATAGATGTAAACATACTCTTGAAATTCTTGATGATAAGTTTTTTCGTGCCTACTTGCGGCTTGTTCATAGCTGTCGAAGACGTTTTGCTAGCTCCATTAGAACTAGGATTGATCAAGGAGAAATTAGACTTCTTTTCATTGGCACTCATTTCGTCGGATTTTGTTTTTTTTTGGCAGCTCGGATCGCTGAGTGGAAGAGATCGCTTTCTGTTTTGATTGCCGACCTCTGAGGTGGAAACTGAACTATTAGCTGTACCCGACATAGAAAAGCATGGTATGCTTACAGCCACAACACCAAACACTATTTAAAGGGTAATATCTGTATCTAAATACGTTGGTAAAATCTAAAGAAGCACATCTGTCGCTATTTAGTAAAAATCAATCAAGCATCATGGAACACAGACTAGTAAGAGATACTACGATCATGGAATGAGAATGAAACACAGACAGACAGAGTGACTGAGTGACACGGATGGACAGTGTTGCCACGTGCCAAACCAAAATATCTGTATTTCAAATCTGTATTTCAAATCTGTGTAAATCTGTAATTTGATCGAAAAAACTCACAGAACATAAAACGAAACATAAACAACACAGAATAGAACAGAAAATATACAAAAAAAAAACCGGCCAAGTGTAAGTCAGACTCTCGCACGAAGGGTCCCGTTCTAAAAACATTTGTTATATTTTGTATTTCCTGTTATAACGGCAACAGAAATACATCATCTGTGAAAATTTCAAATGTCTAATTATCACGGTTCATGCATGATATACAGCCTAGTGACAGACAGACAGCGAAGCCTTAGTAATAGGGTTCCCGTTTTTACCATAATTATACACAAATATTGAATTTTCTTTTATAATTGAATTACTTTTTCATAGACTAAATCAAATTCCAAAAATCTGTATAAAAGTAAGGTAAAATCTGTAATCTGTAATACTAGCCAAAATTCTGTATAAATACAGATAAATCTGTATAGTTGGCAACACTGCGGATAGACATGGACACGGACAAGACAAGCAACAAGCAAGCAAGCAAGCCTTGAAGTTTTTTTTAATTTATACTGGCGTTTGGTACAAAGTCTTTTTGCCAAGCCTTTTTTGTTTCTTAGATTTGGTTTGAATAAAAAAATAGTTTAACGTTGCCCGGCTGGCTACTTGGGTTCTTGGGGGTTCAGGAAGACTGCAAACACTCACTGGATGTTCAGAGGTATAATGAAATATAATAGACACGAATACAATGAGAAATACAAGGATAAAACAATATAACACGTAAAAGTAATGCGCGGACAATGATCTTTCGCGGTATCGCGCCGGCCGTCTCGTTTCACCCAGCGTCCCGATAGGTGGCGCTGGGGTCGTTTTGTTTTATGGAACGCACCGCTGAGGCAAGCATGTCGCTGCAGTCGCGCAGTCCACCCATATATCCGGTGACCGGCTTAGAAAATAGATGGCGTGCTACATACTCCCCCTCCAAGTTGGGAACACGTCCCGGGTCCAACTTGGGACTTAAAACTCTACAGCGTGGTCTCCCTCTGCGCCTTTTGGACCTTACTGGGACAGTGGAATTGAACGGAGGGCTAAATAGGGTTAAATCCCTATGGCGCTTCCCTATGACATTGTCTGAATGACGAGGAGCGTCTGATACCTCCTTGCGAATGTCCTGAGACATTTTCAACGGGTCCCTAACGTTTGAGAGAGACAAAATTGAAGTTTGCAAGGGCCTACACGAAGGTGAAGGCTCCCCCTGCATTTTAAAATTGTTGCCATCGTCTTGCAATGAATTGAACAGCTGCTGTCTACCATCATCAATACTCAAAAAATCTGCGGCAGCAACGAACTGATTTGGCCTGGTTGGGTTTTCATACTCCATTGGGTATGTGACATGGTCACCCGAAAAGTACCAGGTGGCAGCATGGAAATTAAGCACAATACCTGCGGCTACCAGGAAATCCATCCCGAACAAAGTCTCATTATTTTGAGCATCAGGGAAAATTGTGAATTCTAAACTTATTGACCTTTGTGGGGTTATTCTTACCTCCAAGGTAGGGTTGTGCTTTAGCAGTTGTTCATAAAGCAACGCACCAGCAATACTTTTTTTAGCGCCTGAATCTAACACCCCCTTGCCCCTAATACCTAAAATCTGGACACTTAAAATAGGCCTTAACCTAGCCTGGTGCTCAATAGAGTCACTCAGGGGACCATTTTCCACATCAGCATTGACTGTGGAAAAATGTCGAAAACTTTTCATGGACACCCTACTTTTCGTGGACATGGTCACACTACTTTTGTCCGTAGGTGTAGGCATTTTGGTGTGTTTACGTTTGGAAGGCAGATCTAAATGGGCAATAGGTAGATCGCAAGTACTAGACCTAACCTTTGACCTAGACGCGTTGCTATTTTCGGTACCGAAAAAGTGCATAGGGAGAATCGCTGTAAAATCGGTCGGAGTGTAATGAACTTGTTTGTGTTTACTACGGACATGAAATGAGTTGGAAACTATACTTGGAAGGGAAGCTGTAGGTATGGAGCTTTTGCGCTCAGTACGTTTTAGCGTACTTACCGGTTCATTGACCCTACCGGTTGGACGTTCGGATACAGGGGTGGACCGTGCGACGTCTACGGCGTAGTAGTCGGCGTTGCACTTTGTACACTGAGACCGCGTTACACCAATAGCGTTACATCCGTAGCAAGTAACTATAGCTTGCGTATCACTACCGTCTTTGTCCAGTTTTCGTTTCAGTTTGAGGCACTCGTCACGTAGATGTCCGTGTTGTTTACAATATATACAAAACCGATATTTATTTGAAGAAGACGGAGTATCGCCGTCGTCGATCACAGATCGAGGCGCGGTAACATCGCGCGGCGAGAGACGCGCGGGAGCACTGGCGTAGCTACGCGGCGCCGCGACGTCTCTGTTGCTATGCGGGCTGCCGTTGGCGCGCGACGTAGGAGATCCACGTATCGCACGCGGCGTAGTCGGCGCGTACCGTTGCGGTTGCGTCAGCGTTGATCTACTGGCGGGGGCTTCACCCGCGGTAGATGATGATGACGGATGGATTGAAGTACCTCGTCGGTTCTGGAACTCGTTGACACTCTCGTCGGTAGCATCCTCGACGTGTCTCGCCTTGCGTAGTAGAGTGTAAAACGAAGTTACTTCGTCTCGGCGCAGGCGCTCACGAACTCGACGGTGTAAAAGGCCGTAAAGCATATCTAGCTGTACCTTCTCGGTGACGTCTCCATGTGGAAGGCGGGCCAGTAGGGCTCGAGCCTTGGCGACGAACAGCTCGGTTTTCTCCGAGGGACCCTGAGACATGCCGAATAGCTCCATGTAGATGCGATGAGGCGGTCGACTGTCACCGAAGGCGCTTCGTAGTGACGTCAGGGCTTCGCTCCAGGAGGTGATGGTGTGCTTGACGCCCTGCCACCACACAGATGCAGCTCCTGTTACCAGCATGGATAATCCTCGTAGGGCGTTATCGTCTCCTACGCAGGCGCATTCCTTGTAGGCCTCCACAGCATCTATGAATCCATCGAGCGAGTCGCCGCCGGGCGCTCCGCTGAACCGTGCGGTGCATAGCGCGAAGGTTCCGTGGTGAGCGGGCGCGTACGCCATGGCGGGCGAAAACGCCGCCGCTGGCGTCAGTGGTGACGACTCGTGACGAGTGAGAACTCGGTCGAGAAGGCGTTCAAATGCTGTGGCTTGAGTCTGCTGAAGAGTCGCCATGATGGACGCCATGGCGTTCATGTCGCAGCTTGGTGGCGTCGTCGTCGGCTCCGGCGTCGGGGACGCGGGCGCGGAATCTGCTTCGATCGCGTCTTCAAAGTCAGATAGACGACGTGATTGTCGGCGCGTACGTGGCATTGTAGGTATTTTGTATTGTCCGGGGAATTCACTACAACACTTATCGTTCACGTTCACAGTTCGCGTTCACAGGCCCTCGCTTGGGCAGCCAGTTTAACGTTGCCCGGCTGGCTACTTGGGTTCTTGGGGGTTCAGGAAGACTGCAAACACTCACTGGATGTTCAGAGGTATAATGAAATATAATAGACACGAATACAATGAGAAATACAAGGATAAAACAATATAACACGTAAAAGTAATGCGCGGACAATGATCTTTCGCGGTATCGCGCCGGCCGTCTCGTTTCACCCAGCGTCCCGATAGGTGGCGCTGGGGTCGTTTAGTTTTTAGGAACGCACCGCTGAGGCAAGCATGTCGCTGCAGTCGCGCAGTCCACCCATATATCCGGTGACCGGCTTAGAAAATAGATGGCGTGCTACAATAGCTGTTTTCTGTTGATAAGACATTTATTTGAAAACTCCAGTATCATAGGATATTTTTTCTGATACTATAATATGTAACCGGCAACATTATAAATAGGTACTTCAGATGATCATAAAATGTCAACGTGGAAATAGAAATACCGCCGTTATTTAAAATTTTTGAGTAGGTAACGCTTCGAACCTAGTGATTTTAGTTATCATTAACGTGACCAGACGTCCCGTTTTGAACGGGACTGTCCCTTTTTACAATTACGAGTCCCGGTGTCCCCGAAATGAACTGTGGGACGCAAAATTGTCCCGTTTTCAAAAACCGCGCGAAAATTTTAGTGCTCCAGTAGAAAGAGTATTTTCGATTATGAACAAATTGTGGACATCTGAAAAAACCCAATTACAAATTTCAGTTCTAAAGGCGATGTTGATAATTAAAGTGAATATGAAAAAAAAGTGCCAAGAGTTTCATTCCTACTTGAAATCCTCACCAGCTATATAAAAACAAATTTGTTCCTCTGATAAATATAAATATAATTAAACATTTTGGGTAGGTTACCTACCTACCCAAACCTACCTATATTTTGTGATTCGTAACCTCTAAGCCAACCAACTTTTTCTGATTAAATAACTTTAAAAAAGTTTTTTTTAATTGACAATCTATTATTTAAGGTTTTTGTTATTATAGTGCGTAAGCCCTCGCACTCAGGGTAATCTCTAAGAAATTAAATACGATTAAAATAAAATAATGATTTCGGCGGGACTTGAGCCCGCGACCCTCCCCTTAATACGGGGATGCTCTAACCATCTGAGCCACGAAATCAAGTAGGTAGTCAAAAATCTTTGGGACCTTCTACGGACTCTAGCGCCGTTAGCTCCACCTACAGGGGAAACATTGAAGTATCCAATCCTAACCTATTATTTGACCTAAATAAACCGATGTCCCGTTTTGAGTCTTAGAATAAATGGTCACGTTAGTTATCATTACCTAAAAAATGCTCAATTTTGTAAACTTTACTTTGATATGGGGATCCTACACGTACAATATGGTTAAAGAAAGAAAGAAAGTTGCCAAGTCAAATAAATGTACATATTTTCTTTCTTTCTTTCTTATCAATATACCTACCGAGGTTTGTTTGATTTTAAAGTTATATGTAGAGGCTGATAAGTTAGTGGTACCGATTTTACCATTGTCTATAATATGGCTAGTAATTTGACAAAATCGATATCAGCCTATTTTCAGGATGGCACATTGGCAATTCCAAATAATTTTGAATGTAATTTTCAGAAGCCTAATTTTCACACAATTTTCTTTCTTTCTTGTTATTGCGTGCAGATAAAAAAAAATATGATAAGTTACTTAGGTACTATTGATTCGTTAACTTAGGCCTAATTTATGGCTGTTTCAATAATTAATAGATTCAGGCGTGACTTTGCGGAATTATAAGTAGGTATAAATTAATAATAATAATAATAATAATAATAATAATAAATGAAATAATAATAATAATAATAATAAGCCCCTCAAAGCCCAACCCTACGTCCGTGCTAACCATCTATGCCACGTGAGGGGCGGACACTCGCAACGTAATAACTTGGCGGCTCCCTGATTGTGTGTTTCGTGGTGGGTCTGTGACTGGCGTGGATCGAGATTGCTGTTTTCAGGTGCCACATTTTGTACAAAATGTGGGATTTGGGAACAGTGATTGCGTGTTAGCGCTTGTCGCGGACTTGTTGCGGAATTCATAATCAGAGGGCAAGTGACAAAAACGGGATATGGCAAACCCAACATGATGGAGCAAGGTAAAAGAAGTAAACGTATATGGTCGCTTCCCGAGGGTGATCGTCGGGGCGCGCCTGGAGCCGATGCTGGGCGCTACAGCATGCAAGCCATCGGTGGCGAGGGTAATGGACGGCCCTCAGCCGGGGAACCCGAAAAAGGTGAGTCCAACAGAAGGTACAACCTACGACCACGGAGAGTTTTAAGCCGGAGAACATCTGAAGCCGGTACTGAAGGTCTCAGCTGCACTAGCGTAGCAGCTGACGTAGGAGCAACGCGACTGGCTTCTATTGAGGAAAGAGGCCAGATCCCAACTGATGGGGCTGAAAAGGATCATGAAGCCCAATCATCTTTATCTTCACCTAAATCTATTTTCTCTTCAATCGCTTCTTCTCCTCCTTCTTATCTTGACATTACCTCTCAACCATCGCTTTCTCCTATTTCACTAAATCATCAATCAGAATCATCGTCTTCAATAGCTGAGGATGTTGTACAGGCGACAACAGTCGATAATCCTGTACCCACTAAAGCTAAACCACGTGCGCGCAAAAAATGGACTGAAGAAATGAACTCCTTTATCCTGCGTACTTATTTCATTATCACCAACCTAGAATTAAATACTAGGGCTTACCTGACAGAACTTCACTCTAAATTTACTAGTAAATATCCAGACATGCAAGTCAGCAGACAAAGAGTAGGTGACCAACGTAGGGCCATAGTTCGCAATAACTTGCTGAGTGTAGATTGTGTATCTGAAATACGAACTGAAGTAGAGTTGTATCTCCAAGCACAACAGAGCATCACTCATCCCGTCTCTCACACGCCACTCACACAAAGAATGAGTTGGACTACGGAGCACAACGAAGCTATAATTAGGGCATACTACAGAATAACTCAATTAGAAACAAACAAAACTGCGTATAGGCGACCTCTGCACCAAGCTTTTATCGGTGTTTTCCCTCACCTAGCGCATGTAAGTGAGCAAAGAGTTGCAGACCAACGAAGGGTAATAATCGCAAACAAGTTTATTGATGAAAATAGGCTACAACTCATTCGACAAGAGGTTGCTAGTGAATTAGACATGCATACCACACGTTCAGAAGTAGACACCAGTGCAAACGTCGAAACTCAAGATTTCAACACAACAGTTTGGTATGATGCTTCAGATATCCATGACACAAGTGTGTTAAATAACACTGATGTTCCAACACCACTGCAACAAACACCTATAAACACCAGAGCTGACCAAGACAGAAATCAGGAAATTGACGAAATGTTTAATGAAGCTGTAAAATATTTTGTGAACACTGGTGCCGAGGACAGACCTTTTATCCCAAAGCAAAGAACTTCTAAGAAATTAGCAAGAGTGGTCAGCTACTTAAATGACGTGATCCTGCCTGAAAACATCAACCTTGAAACTGATTTCAAAACCTTGCAAACAACTATTTACTGTGTGGCATGGACTGCGGCAAAAATGAATGGTTCAAAACAACTTAAAATACCACCTCGAGAACAAGGACAAACAAAAAAGGATACTGTACCTAATTGGCAAAAGCGCCTCGAAAGAAAAGTAGACGATCTTAGGAAGAAAATAGGAAGACTTACACAATATATGCTCGGAAACCGCAGTAGAACTCTTAATAAACAAATAAATGCAATAATAGATCAATACAAAATACACACTTCTCATGAAGAACCTAATATAGACCCCGCTCATTTTCTTGATACCCTAAAGCAAAAACTTATAGTAATTAGCAGCCGTCTCAGACGCTACAAGGAATGTTCTTTCCGTAAAACACAGAATAGCCAGTTCAACAATAACGAGCGGAAATTCTACCAAAAGCTGACAAATAACACACGCAATCAGTCAGCACCAACTGCTACGCCTATAGACCAGACGCACGGTAGTACTCTAGACCCTTCTGAATTACATCAATTTTGGGCAAATATATGGGAAAACCCTGCAGAACTAAATGAGGAAGCTAAATGGATCCAGGACGAGTACGCAACATATTCGGATTTAGTCACTATGGACTATGAATACATACCAATAGAAACATACCATCAAGTACTTAAGGCAACGCACAACTGGAAAACACCAGGGTCTGACCATATACACAGTTATTGGTATAAAAAGCTCACAGCCATCCACCCGTACCTTTACAATCATATCAATAACTTCATCAAAAATCCCCAGACGCTTCCCACTTACATAACTGCCGGAATCACTCATATGATTCCAAAAGATACAAATGACTCCGCCAACCCAGCCAAGTATAGACCAATTACATGTTTACAGACAATTTACAAGATTATGACTGCATGCTTATCCCGCCTTATCTATAACCACATAGACTCCAATAAAATACTCGCAGAGCAACAGAAAGGATGCAGAAAATATAGTCAGGGCTGTAAAGAACAGCTGACCATAGACTCGATTGTCTTGAACAAAGTGCAGAAATCCAAAGAAGATCTGTATACCACCTACATAGATTATAAAAAGGCATTTGACTCCGTCCCACATACTTGGCTTATAAAAATATTGAATATCTATAAGATACATCCGCAACTCGTAGCATTTTTAACCCACTCTATGTCTAAGTGGACCACCAGGTTGCACGCACAAACATCACGGACAGCCATAGAAACAGCGCCGATAAGAATACAACGAGGCATCTTCCAGGGAGATGCACTCAGTCCTCTATGGTTCTGTCTGGCGTTAAATCCGTTGTCTAACAGCTTAAATTCATCTAACATCGGTTATTTGCTAAACTCGCACGATGAACAGACAGACAACACTGAATGTAAACTAAGTCATCTTCTTTACATGGATGACATCAAAATTTATTCCTCGAGTCAGAATGATTTGGAACACCTTATACGCGTCACGGAACAGTTCTCACAAGATATCGCCATGAACTTTGGCATTGATAAATGCAAAATCAATTCTATCAAATCTGGAAACACCTACCAGCACACATACCAAATGGAAACCGGCGAAACAATAGACCCTTTATGCGAAACTGAAACCTACAAGTATCTGGGCTACCACCAATCAAAACAAATCCACTTTAAAGAAATTAAAAGCAAGTTAACTCATAATTTTAAACATAGATTAAATTCAATCCTGAAATCTCAACTCTATTCCAAAAATACCACAAAAGCAATCAACTCTTACGCTATCCCAGTTCTTACTTACTCATTTGGTGTTATTAATTGGACAAAAACTGAATTAAAAAACCTACAGCGTCTAATAAATGTCAGTATGACAAAACAAAGGAAACATCATCCGCGTGCCTGCATACAAAGACAAGTCTTGCCACGAGCCGAGGGTGGTAGAGGAATCATTGACATCAAAAATCTACACAATAAACAAATATCAACACCAAGATCATATTTCCACACGAAAGCTGAAACATCAGTTCTGCACCAGTCAGCGGTCCAATTAGATCGAAAACTTACACCACTTAACTTGAATGACTGTAATAAGCAAAACAATGAACAGCTGGTAGACAAGCAAACAATGATTAACGAATGGGCCCGCAAGTCTCTTCATGGAAGGCACCACCACGATTTGAGCCAACCTACCGTCGACATACAGGCGTCGAACGAGTGGCTCAATCGAGGTGAATTCTTTCCTGAGACCGAGGGATTCATGATCGCAATCCAAGACCAAGTAATAGAGACGCGTAACTATCAAAAATACATCATAAAACAACGTAATCTACCAACCGATTTATGCCGACGATGTAACAGCTCTTCCGAAACAATTCAGCACATAACGGGGGCTTGTAAAGCAATCGCTCAGACTGACTACAAGTACAGACACGATCAGGTGGCTAACATCATTCACCAAAAGCTTGCAGGTAAATATAAACTTATTGACACCACTGGAAAACCAATACCTTACTACAAGTACATCCCGGAAGCTGTCCTGGAGAATGCGTCTTGTAAACTCTACTTTGATAGAGCCATCCTCACAGACAAGACAGTACATTACAATAGACCTGATTTAACTCTCTTAGATAAAATTAACAAAACTGCACTATTGATCGACATTGCTATACCAAACACTCACAATCTACAAAACACCATAGCAGAAAAACTTTCAAAATATATTGATTTGAAGAACGAAATCACTCGCATGTGGCGCCTGCAAAAAGTCTCAGTAGTTCCAATAGTCCTTTCGTCAACCGGCGTCATTCCAAAGCAGCTCTCTCTATCTTTGTCCCATTTAGATCTACCAAAACATACATATATTCAGTTGCAAAAAGCTGCAATTTTAAATACGTGCAGAATCGTCAGAAAGTTTCTGCAAACTGAGCTCCCCCATGAAGCTCAACCTTCCACTGAGGTGCACTTGGCTTAGGCCCGTGTACCTTAGTTAACCCCGGCTTTTTTCTGAAGCCGAGTAGTTTAAAACTAGAACCACAATAATAATAATAATAAATCTTACATCCATTCTAACTACAAAAATTAATACGCACATTGTCTTGAACAATATTTTAGCCCCTACTCAAAATGGATGTAGGGTTGGGTCTCGTGGCACTAAGGAGCTCCTTCTCATAGACATGACCATTAGCCAACAAGTTCGACGGAGTAGGAGGGCTCTTTCTGTTGCCTGGATTGACTATAAGAAGGCCTATGATTCGGTGCCTCATTCATGGCTGGAGAGGATCTTAGAGCTGTATAAAATTGATGCAGCTCTGAAATCATTTTTAAGCTCATGCATGAGACAGTGGACCACAGTTCTTCGTCAACCAGGTGATGGCAACAGCTCTCCTGATCCGGTGAACTTTATAAGGATTGAGCGAGGCATTTTCCAGGGTGACAGTCTGAGTCCACTGTGGTTCTGCCTAGCACTGAATCCTCTCAGCACATTGCTGAAGGATTCAGGGTTAGGCTACAGGCTTCGGAGGGGAGGTGAGCTTATAAGTCATCTGTTGTACATGGATGATCTCAAGTTATTTGCACCGAAGCGCCAAGACTTGATGGAGCTACTAAAAACCACTCAGATGTTTAGTAGTGCCATCAGGATGGAGTTTGGTGTAGATAAGTGTGCGGTCTTACATGTAGAGCGGGGGAGAGTTGTAAATTCTCCGAATTTGCAGCTCTCTGAAACAGTAATGCTCAAATCTCTTTCCGAAACCGAAACCTATAAGTACCTTGGTATGTCAGAGTCGTTGGGTATTTCAGTAGATGACATCAAGAAATCGGTGAAAGAGCGTTTCTTTGGTCGGCTGACAAAAGTACTTAACAGTCTTTTGTCTGGCGGCAATAAGGCGCGCGCTTTCAACGGTTGGGTGATGCCTCTATTGATATATTCCTTTGGCATACTAAGATGGAGTCAGACAGAGCTAGACGCCCTGGATAGGAGGGTGCGTCAACAGCTCACGTTGAATCGCATGTTGCACCCACGCTCATCTGTTATGAGACTGTACATTCCACGGAAAGAGGGGGGTCGTGGCTTTTTAAATGCCAAGAACCTCCACAACCGTGAAATGTGCAGTCTTAGGGATTATTTCCTCAACAATGAGAGTGGGATGCATCGCGATGTGGTGGCAGTTGACAAAGGCCTCACACCGCTCTCCTTGGCGAACGAGAACTGGCGTAAACCCGTAGTACTGAGCGCTGAGAACCGTAAGGACGTATGGAAGAGCAAGGAGCTACATGGGAGGTTCTATCGCGCCTTGACAGGGCCTGATGTGAACCTCCTAGCTTCTGTAAACTGGCTACGATTTGGGGACCTCTTTGGGGAAACCGAAGGTTTTGCCTGTGCAATTGCAGACGAAGTAATGATGACGAACAACTATCGAAAGTATATCCTGAAGGACGGTACGGTCGACATTTGTCGGGCATGCCGCCGTCCTGGAGAGTCGCTCAGGCATATAATTTCGGGTTGTTCGCATCTTGCTAACGGCGAGTATTTGCACAGGCACAATCTAGTGGCCAGAATCATCCATCAACAACTTGCTCTTCGGTACGATCTTGTGGAGTCTGAGGTGCCGTACTATCAGTACGCCCCGGTGCCAGTTCTTGAAAATGGTCGTGCATTGCTCTACTGGGATCGCTCTATCATCACGGATAGGACTATTGTTTGCAATAAGCCTGATATCGTGTTGGTCGACCGATCTCAGCGGCGGGCAATGCTCGTGGACATCACCATTCCGCATGACGAAAACCTCGTGAAGGCCGAGAAGGAAAAGCTCAGCAAGTACCTAGACTTAGCCCACGAGGTAACTACCATGTGGAATGTTGATTCCACGATCATTGTCCCGATAGTCGTTTCGGCGAACGGCCTAATAGCGAAGAGCCTCGACCAACATCTCAAGAGGCTCTCGCTGGATGGTTGGCTCAAGGGTCAGATGCAGAAGGCGGTGATCCTGGACACTGCACGCATTGTCCGGAGGTTCCTCTCTCTGCAGCCTTGACCACCGGTAGCTTGGGCCTAGCCCCGTTGTCGGTGGCGCACTAGTTTTTAAGTTTTTTATAATTATGTTTTTTATTTAAATACCTATACTGTAAAAAACTTAAAAATTAAGAAAATAAATTAAATATCTGAATAATAATAATGTTTAATATTGTAGACAATTCACACAACACTACCCAGCCCCAAACTAAGCAGAGCTTGTAATATGGGAACCGAATAGCTGATATAATACTTGAATACTGTTTTTTTTTTGTAAATACATACTTAGAATACAATATAACACCCAGACAGAGAACAAACATTTATGTTAACCACACAAATATTTGTTCTCGGTGGGGATCGAACCCACGACCTACGGCGCAGAAGGCAGAGCAGAGGGAAATTACCTACGTGTTGCCTTGGCGAGCGCTGAGCAGAAAGACATCTTCTCAAGTTCTCAGCGCTCGGCAAGGCAACACGTCTTAGAGTGCACAGAGAGAGGCGGAAACATACTATAAACACGTGACGCGACCCAACGTGTCGACAACCGATGTGCACCGTGTACCTACATTAACAACACGCGACGCCATGACACGTTAGCAATTTCAGAATTCATTTAGCCGACAATAGTGAAGGTGTATGGTCGAATGCCAAATAAATCCAAAAATATATTAGCTAATTGGCATTCATACGAAAGTTCTCGAACGACTGACGCGTGCATGGCGTCGCGCGTTGTCTCTAAACATGGACAAATTTTATATAATTTGTCCATGTCTCTAAAGAAGCACACTGCGCGAATGTTCCTGAGGATGCTTCGTAGATAGGCAAAACACGTGTCAAGTCTTATAATAAGTTTTTTTATTTTTTTGTGGTATTATTGTTGTGTCTTCTAATACACCTTATTTTGCTTTGCAGGATTTGCAGGTGTTACGTAGGGTGCACACGCAAGTCTAAATTAAATTAGCTTACGTAGATTAGACTAGCGGATTATAGTACTATAATCTGCTCTAACTTCATGTATGTTTAATTATGGCTGTTTCTTGACATGTAAAATGTGACAACTTTTTCACCTAGGTTAGCATCGCGCTACCCCGATGCTGTGGTGTAATAGCATAGAAGAAATAATAGAGAATAATACCAAAGTATCAAATCATGAAATTCCTAGTGTTCTAATAAATAATGAGTTTGGGTCTTACCTATGTTTTTCATTTTTGCCTGGATTTTTCAGTCTCTGCTTTTAAAAACTGGATTCTGAACCAGAATAATAAAAAAGCTAGGTATTGTGTAGTTATCATTGATTACCAATACCTAATTGGCTACAAGTCTGAGGGTGTATAGTGTATGCAGTGGTCGGTGCCAAGTTGTAGATATGATTACACCCTTGTGCAGGTCCCGCGAGGGCGGAGTAACAAGTGCCGGGGTGCCCCCGCTCATTCACCACCCACACACAGCCCCGACCCTTCATTTCATTCAGCCGCCGGCACTCCGCTACCGACGGTCGTCCGCGAAGCTTGTAGGCGGTTTAAATTCGCCAGCAACATCGCGCGTAAAAAATGATCAAAGTTTAAATAGAACCTTTTTTTTTAATTTCCAAAATGGGTGAGCAGACGTTCAACGTTTCGGACGATCATATAGAGCAGCATATAATAACATTGTTTGAGAAGCTTGAGGGTTTGCGAAAGGATGCGAATAGCAGTGACTTGAGTGGTAGAGTCCCGGCTCGGTTGGAGCTGCGGACTCTGGGACTGTGGAAGGCTGTGGTGACAGAGTGCGTGGCTTCCTTTCTTTACGTGTTTATCGTGTGTGGAGCGGCAAGCGGCGCGGGCGTCGGAGCATCCGCATCAGCTGTTCTACTCTCCACAGCGCTCGCTTCCGGCTGCTCCATGGCTACGTTGACGATGTGCTTTGCTAAGATATCTGGTAAGTTGAGCGACAAGTTTCATACTTTTGGCTTGTACCTTGGGCCTAATTCTCGGGCCGATCTCGATTATTTTGCAATTTTATTTTATTGCTTCTTTTCGAAGAGAGAATTGATGATTTCCTTAGGTAATTCATCGACGACCTCATCGTAGAAGCCTCGACAGCTACGATATACGGAAAATGTAGAAAAAGTGCGGGGTTGTGCAATGCCAAATGTGTATCTAGGGGACATTGAAACTTTCGGTCGGGCCGAGAATAAGGCCCCTTTGCATCAGAAGTGCCTTACCCCAATGTGTGTGAGGCCCTTCGACCACCTGAATCATCCCCGGATACACCACCTAGCCCAAAATATCTCTGCCGATAAGCAAGCCAAAATATTCCCCCAAGCGGGAGAGCTACCCTTATATTTACCAGTTTTCTTTTAAACCATTTCTCTGTGTGAATTGTGAACCAGTCAACAATTTGATCATTTCTTCCTAAGTTATTCAATGTTTTAAACCATCAAGTATTAATCAATCATCGCTGTTTAATAGACGAAAGCGTACACCTAATAAATTACTTGAGATAAGCGTTACTGGATATACAAAACCTGCTGGTGACAGGAATGCGCAATAGCTCAGTAGGTAAGTAACGAACGAGCCAAAGGTAAAATAATTGCAAAAAAATGCAGGAGAACGTCCACGTGTTTCTACCTGTTTTTTTTTCAACGCCGATTTAACATGCCATCCCGGGCGGGGTCGGAATGTGCAATAGAATAGAACCCTCTTTTCAATACTCAATACTCAATATATTTATTGCATACGCATAGTTTAATTTAAGTATAGTTCCTATGTTAGGTTTTAAAAGAGTATCTAAATAAAGCTCCGAAAGAAACACGAACGCAAAGGAGTCAGCGCAGTCTTGCCCTTGTCCTAGGTTGCCAACTTATACCATCGCTCTTCACTCTACTAACCTACCTTTAATCACGGTGCTCATTTCTTTGCTGACGGTATCTTTAACACAGCCCGCCCATTTTTTTTATTTGGTGTGTTCTTTATTTCCCTATCTTCTTTGTAAAATGTAACTTCCTTCTCTCCACGCTAACAATTAGGTAGGTATATTTATTTCGAGGTTGCTGGTGAAATGGCCGCTAGGAAAGCAAGTTATTTTAGTTACAAGGGGCCAATTAACCCCAGAGTAATTTATTCCCACTTGATAGCCGCTTCGTCGGCTGTGGTGACGACCGACCGTGCAGATGTTCCATTATCCCTTTTTTATGCGCTTGAAAGGAAAAAGTCGGTCTTTTTTCGATCATCATTTTCTAACGGGGTTCGAAAGAATCAGTGACACGATAAGAAGAAGAAGAACGGGGTATAATCAAAACGTAATCAAGTCAACTCTACCAAGACGGATAGCAGACTCTATATTTAAAATTACTCGGCAGATCATAACTTTTTGGAAGCCTACGGTTCAAATGCGGATAAATTCCTGTCTTCGAAGTCAACTTACAACCGGTTACGTAATTATGTCCACTTGATCAGACTTTTAGCAGTCATTTCCGTAACCTTTTCAAGACAAAAACTTGGGACATTAACCGGAATATTAAAATCGATACCTACAACACGTGTCTCACTCACCCTTCACCCTTTGTCCCCTTATAACTTTATAGCGATCACATATCGGTGGACAATGACATTTTAAATTATTATCATCACAATAAGTTATGGATAAGCCGTTTACAATTGAGCTTAATTCGAGTCTTCGGACATTATCCGCGAATAGCCGTGATGAATTTTAGAGTTCGCTTCGCGGTTGCCCTCCTTCCACTAATGTGCTTGCGAGAGGACATATCCATATAAAGCTGGGTCAGAGTGCACACTATCGATCCGGGAACTCTATTTATGAAGACATTCACAAAATGTAGCTGGATGTCGTCTGAATGGAATGCATTAATCAGTCCATTTCAGGTTTTTACAACTCGTTTTTGCGTCTCTTTACTCTTGGTTGAGTTATTAAGCGGTAGCTCGTGGACGTAATTGCGTAGATTATACGCTAGCTTCAAAAGGGATTTTGAGAGCGCGTGAAAGCCTCTGTTGAGCCCGTATCTTTCTAACTGACTGCATGTTTGCACCTCTGTGCCTCATAGAGTAGTCTCAATTAGGTGATATTAAACTACCTACTTCTTGCCTTCTAGCATACAGGGTTGGCTAAGATCCACCTAGAGTGCGCGTGCCAACACAGAATATTAAATCCCCACGTTTCAGTAAACTTCGGTAAGCGGTAGATCACCAGTTTGCAATCTGCTTTTCATGTGAATGAGGACTGACTGACCTTCGACCTTCTTTGATATAGTGATATGGGTTGAACCAGGGTTTGTGCCTCATTTTAGAAAAAAACATTATTTACCTATCTTTACAAAAATATTATGAAAACTCGTCATGCGTCGTAGAGCATTTGCACTTTTTTTATGAACAACGGGATATCGGAGGAAATATCGGGAGTCAAACACACACACTCATAAAATTAAATCATGGTAAATATCCCGTTATTCAAAAAAATAGTGTTAAAAATCATGATATTTTCAACAATTTTTACTATATTTGGCAGTACACTACCGAGGTACCTTTGTAAATTAATAATGGGTAGGTATCGTAATGAAAATGAAAGACAAAAATAATGTTCTTTAGGATAAAGAAACAACTCTAAATAACGAATTCCTTTCAGAGATCTAAGGATATTGGGTAGGTATACTTAGACTAAGAGCTATAAAGGTAACATTATTCATTTCATATCAATTTTACGGACTCAGTTATGACGGTCGCCGTTTCTTATCAAGCCTTTATTTCCTATTGCTGCTATTTATGTCCTGAAGTTGGGATTCCCGTCACGGCACGGCACCAGCCCCAAATCCACCCAATTCTATCTCAGGGAAAATTTGTTATTCCAAAGGGGTGTGACACACGTGGCTGACAAACTTAGCGCCTTAACTACTTTAGCGTACCTACTCTTTTGCCATAAAATGACAACCTAGTTGTCATGTTATGGCAAAAGAGTAGGTAGGTACTGGTAGTGTATGGGAACCCATTAAGCAAATGTGTGTAGTGCTAGTGACGTTTTCCTTACCGACTGTTCCTTGTTGAAAAGCGCCGGTCTCGCCTTTTTAGAAACAAAAGCTTTAAACGAAATCGTAACTTTCTGTAGCAGCTGCGGAAGGATTTGTTGCGTAAATAATTTCATTCCACTTATGGTTACTTTGTATGTTTGAAAAAGCTGGGAAATTGTAAGCCTTGGTGGTGATATAAAGCGTGGAGCTTGCCATATGCTCAGCAGTAAAGCGAGTCGATCAAAAGACTTGATAAATTAAAGACAACTGCGGTGTTTCTACAGCATATTTTTTGTATTGTTTTAATTTGAATGTTGAATAAAATATCGAAGATTTACATTATAGATAAGTAGGTAGGTACATAAAAATGAATAAAAGAAATGAAACACAAATGAATATATCGTGCAAATAAATATACCTACTTATTTCATTTCATTTTACCCAAGCCGTTAGAAAGAGGCATCTAGGGAAGGATTCTGGAGGAATAGATAAATTAAGTAGGTATCATACCACATTCGATATTTATCACAAAAACGTGTGTTCAATAATTCAATAAATGGTAGTACTTACATATAAGAATGCTCCTTCACTCGATACAATCATATCAAACGTTTCTTCAGCTATCAAATCTTGAGACTACGTAGGTATGTAAATTTAAATTCAACCTATAGGTTAATTAATTTACTTAGTGAAAGTTTTTGTGATATCTATCACAGCTAACACAAATGAGGGATATTCCTCAAGAACAATCTCCCAGTGATAATGATAAAGAGCCATTGCTACTTCTCTCATAAAAAAACATTTAGCTACACCACAAACACCACAGTACTCGTATCTGCCTCCCTGTCAACTTAGCAAGCTAACAAAAAGAACCGCAAGGTAATTTCGCGTGTGGTAGAATACCTTAATAAAATTTTACTGCTTTTTATAACAGCTCTTTTGGGCTTTAGGAGCCACAGGGGTGTTAAAATATTAAACTCTGCAACGGGATAAGTATTTAAATTGTAAATAATGCTTAAAATACTAACGAGACTGATGGTCAAGCAAAGTTGGCTCTCATGAAGGAAATATGATGAGTTTCTTTCTGAAGTTCTCGATCAGGATAATGTACTGCAGGATAGCTAAGGTTGAAGGTTTATAGGTAAACAAAGATAAGTAAAACGTTACTCGCAACTTGAGAGTGGATCAGACGTGACCATAAGTAATGCTAACTGTTTTTTAATAGAACCGCTGAGGGAAAGACGCCATCTTATTTATTATTTCACAATATTTCGAAAACATAACCTCATTTTAGGGCTACTGCAAATTGGCCAAGCAGGACTCTACAAGTGAATCCTGGCTAATTTAAAGGTGTCCGTTTAGGACTCATTCTAAATCTCATATCCTTCTGATCCGTCTTTCCTTCTTGTGTTTCGTGAGTTTGACGTTTTGTTTCGATGTGCAGGTGCTCACGTGAACCCCTCAGTGACGGCAGCGCTCTGCATCCGGCGAAGAGTGTCGCCTCTCCGCGCAGCTCTGTATGTCGCTGCGCAGTGTGGCGGGGGCATCGCGGGTGCAGCCGCCATCTATGGGTAAGCTTTTATAGAAAGCTAAGCATTTGACTGCCATCACACCTGAATGGAAAGTGAAGATGCAGCCTAAGATGGAGCATGCTTAGCCATAATCCACCTGTTCACTCTTGTCTTAAAACTTCCTAAGCTGAAACGGAAATACTGACGCCGGTAGAGAGTTCCACTCTTAGGCAGATCGTACTATACGTTCGTATTTAGTTAGTTCACTACCTTAGTTCTGTCTGTACTGCTTCGTTGCCTACTTTTATCCCACAATGCATCCTGAATGGGTTGGAAGTTTTGGTGGGTTTTAAACAACAAGCACGCCCCCCATACATTTCCAGGAAGAACATTTTTAGCCGCTGATCCGCTGATTTCTAGCGATCTGTTTGTCATCGCTTTATGGGGTGGAAGAGTCGCGTGGTCGTCATTGGAGAACCTTAATCCCTAGCGGTTGGACGTTTTACCATTTCTTTCTATTTACGGGACATTATTATCTGAAATCTTTGATCTATTTATGACGACAGTTTGATGGTCAGGTAAATATTTGCTCAATGATACATAATTTATAGAGAAATAAACATAATCTGTCACAGTATGATATCTCTATCGATACAAACAAACCACAGTAGGTACCTTAAGCACCAGTTTCTGGGTTAAATGCTATCGAAGAACAATAAAAAGCTTGGTCGCCACCGCAGGCCGCCATATAAAGACTTATATGGCGGCCTGCGGTGGCGACCAAGCTTATTACTTTACCAAATAGGCTGGTTAAAGCATCAGTACCTACCTTTCCTTTTTGTACGAAAGTCCGGCCTCAGCGGAAAACCAGCGCTACTGTATGTTAACATATTATTAGCATATGCTGAAGTAAATAGGCCTTTTAATCACCACTTTAACTATACCTATGACTATTCTTAAGATTTATCTTTAACAACTAATGTAAAAAAAGTGGAAAAAACAGAAAGCTTATTCTGTTTTTTTTTTTTAAGTTCTGTATGTAGGTAGGTAATCGTGGTGGCTTATTGCATGTTTTTTCTTTATTTCTATCCTCATGCGAACAAAAAAACGCCAACCAACCATGCCGTTCGTTATAACCTACTCCATACCCCAAAAAATCTGATCGCCATCTTAGGCATGTTCAATGTGCCCAGTGCGTCAGTGCGTCAGGAATGGATGTCATTTCATTATACAGCGGGCTTGTCTATTCGATAAGGCAATAAACTCGTGCTATGGGCATGGAAAGCAAACAATGGCCAATAGTAGAGCAATATTTTATCGTACGTAGAGACTGTCGTGTAGAAAGTTTTTGTGGTTTGTTTGCTTACTTTAAAATGAAATATATCGAAGTTACCCGGTCCAATACAGTTTTCGATAGAATGAAAAATGAAGAGATTGCTCTACCAAATTGTTTACCATCAGTCAAAGGTTCCTCATACCCATATTCCCAGGATTAAATAATTTTCATCCCACCAGCTCGAAAAGTCTGTTTTTGCTGTTCAGAATCTGACTGCAAAAGCCGTTTTTATCAGCTGGAGGATAAAGTAAATTTGAATTTAGAATATCGTGTTCATTAAGTTTGTGAATACACAACCCATTTACTTTTACCTCCATGGTGCCGAATTTATCATACAACCGTTTTTAACACGAAATAAAGAAGTAATTAAGCAAAAGCGTGTTTGGTGCTCTGTGGTTTTTAATTTGTTAAAAACTCGCACTCGTAACCTTCTTGGTGTATTTGTGAATTCAAATAATCATTAACCTATTTACTTCTTCCTGCATGGTTCCGAATTCATAATGCAACCTTTTTAAATTTGTTAAAAACTCATACTCGAAACCTTCTTGGTGTTACTTTTAGTCGCGCCATGTTCTTTTTTGCATTTAGTCATTTCCTCGCTGAGGTGGGATAAAAAGTTACGTGTTGCACTCGAGTGCAAAGATTTTTGGTTAAACTTTAGAATCCTGCGCTTGCTCAGTCATCAAAATTGAGCACGCGGTTAAAAAGCAGCTTATTGCACTCTTGTACAACAAATAACTATGAAGCCCTCTCCGTCGTCTTCCGGCGATTTTTACAATAAGGAGAAGGCTAACGTTTCGTCTTCCATGATTGTTTTAGAAGTTAGAATCCACAAACCTCCTATTGAAAGGCCGGGTCGCTACGCTAAAATCTACCATCATAGCAGCGCACAGTCCACTATTCTTCGAATAAAAGTAGGTAAATGAGAATCCTAGAACTCCACCATAATACCTTCGAAGCAGCATAGTTACGCGTTGCTTTTGTCAGATGAAATCGATGTCGCAAAACCTGAGACGATTTCTCGGTAGACAAGCACCTGCCTGTACAGTTGGCAGAACAAGAGCACATGTTTTTCGTTCCGTTTCGTTCTTACCAACAAGGAAGGAATGAGACAGAACTACCTCAGCTGCCCTCGGATCTAACTGATAGACTTTCATTATGGAAGCAGAATAACTAGCTACAACTTTATCACGGGGTTTATTTTCGATTTAAGCAAAAGCGTGTTTGGTGCTCTGTGATTCTCTTTGACAAAAACTTTTCAGCAGCTAAATAAATATCCAACGACGTTTCAGTAAATCTGTAAATCAGAATCTTTTCAAGGTTTTACTGAATACGTAATTTCTAGACTGTCCTGATCCCAATTCATCGCACTATCAAGGCACTATTTTGATCTTTAAAGTTGCTTCAGTCAGGCCTTCAGGCTTGTTAAACCATCAAGCTGATGGAACTCATACGAATCGGTCAAACATAAAAAGCCCAGGCTCGCTGACCTGAACAATTCACACACTACCAAAGGTTTTTCAAAACTGATCTAATTTTTTTGCCATCGCTGCCTTGTCATTCATCCTTTCACCTACACCAGCTTTGTATAAATGTTGCAATACAACAATGCTGAACGCTTCAACGCTACAACAATGTAGGGTTTCCATAGAAATCGTCAGGAATACACCCTCGCAGTATAAAATGTATTGAAATCTGTAACCTTGTAAAGAAATGTTACCTGCCCTTAATTTGATTCGGTCCAATGTCGTGAGAAAAAATTGAATAAGTGCTCCGGGCGGGCTGAGGGGAAGGTTTTGTTTCCTTGAATAGCTGTGGCCGTAACTTAGCGAAGTTCGATCTATTTTTATTTTGTCGATCGTTTTGCTATCGAAATGTTATGCATGAATTCCTTGTTTATCGGATTGTGTTGTTTTCGTCTTCTTGAAATATCGTTAAATAATTAATACCCGGAGGCAGGTTTATCTTTGATAGACAGTACGAACTTCTTCATTTATCTAATATGTTGTTGCCTTTCAAAATGTGCGTCATAATTTTGTACTCCCTTCGCCAGTCAACGTCTACTGAATATTTTTTTTTTATTGCTATTTTTAAGGCGGTTAGCTCCTTATATGCAAAACAAGTCTGAACCAGTGAGCTAAAGGTGAGATTTCTGAGATTCTATAAAATTGTGTAAATAGTCTCTTCCACATAAAATTGATCAAAAGTTTTTAGCGCATTGTTTGTATGACGATATTGTTTGTCATATTACAGACGTCGCTTCCTGAAAACAAAGCTTAAAACAGTTGTTGTTTATACTGCCAGATAGAAGAACACTCCGGGTCCTATTCCTTTAAAACAACTTCCGTTTTTTTCCTTATCATTAAACTTTGAGGACATCTTTTTCAGACAGAAAACAATCAGGATTTTACGTAAATTTAACCAATTTTCAAGGTTTTACTTATCTCATTATCATAATCAGTTACTTTCTTTGTGTTATTTTAAGTTGCTTCTAAGTAACTACTTACCTGTATTAACCCACTCATGTACTTAGCCACCCACTCATGTATCTTTAAGTATTTACAATACAAAAAAATATCTACTTGTATATTACTTAGATGTGTTTTTGTAAATACATACTTCGAATATAAAATAACACCCAGACAGAGAATAAAACACCTAATCAGCACACAAATATTTGTTCTCGTGGAGGATCGAACCCACGCCCTCTAGCACAGAAGGTAGAACCAACCAACTGAGCTGCGAATGGCGAGTTGTATACATTCTAGTTCAGCGGACTGCCTGTACCATTCTTAATTAATCCGTACTTAGTCGGCCTAATCCACAAGAAAAACAGCAAAATATGGTATCCAGTAGGTACATATGCTACGTTTTCTTTTTGTTAGACAAAAGTGAATACACTAGAAAAAAGTGGTATCAGTATTTATTAAAGATTTTCCTTTTGTTATGAGAGATAGCGATAGAACAAGTAAGCCCACAGAGCACGCTCACTGGAGGGCATTGTCAGGTCTTGGACTAGATCTTTTGACAGCTGTCATAGGTCAGTTGGTGGTCCATCCCCACCGAGAACAAATATTTGTGTGGTGAACTCAGATGTTTGTTCTTTGTCTGGGTGTTATATTGTGTTATAAGTAAGCATGTATTTACAAAAAAATAAGCAATATGTCGCTATCTGGTTCCCATAGTAAAGTTCTGATTACTTTGGTGCTAAATAGTGTTGTGTGCATTGTCCACAATATTATTTATTTCAAGTAAACACACAAAATGTAGTAGGTGCACGCTGGTTTGCAGTTATTCGTCCTTCAATCTTCAAAAACAAAAAAGTTTGAAACGAAACCAGTTCGCTTAAGGCCCCAAGATGCACTAAGATAAGTGCAGTGAACCCAGACGACGGCAGATGTTCCAATGCACGTGCATAGCAGCCTTTGCGCGCATTGCACGTGTTGATACACCCCTTAGGGACCAACACGAAAAAATGAACCTTAAACACTGGGTGAAAGAAATTATAATGGAAGCATCGTGTTTGGAGCACGATAAATGATCCTTATGACTCAGGATATAAAAATGAGAAATGTACACTGAAGATGGCGTTTTTAGGATTCCGTTATCTAACAATAAAAACATTTTTAATTACTTTGTCGTGTTTATGTATTTAGGAATCTTTCTTTGTTGTTTTTGTGGAAATTGAAACCTGAAACATTTTTTGACGTGATAACGTCTTATAAATCGATGGAGCCGGCTGCACGCACGAAAAAACATGACTAATGCGTCGTTACGTCGTTTCGTCGTTCCATTTACCTGAGCCCGAGCCCGTAATGGGTAAGGGTAAATGAGGGTAAAGGTAAATGAGGGTAAGGGTAAGGGATTTTCATTCAATTCCATTCAGCTTCATTCAGTTTCATTCAGTTTCATTCAGTTTCATTCAGTTTCATTCAGTTTCATTCAGTTTCATTCAGTTTCATTCAGTATCATTCAGTTTCATTCACATTCAATTCAATTCAGTAAAACTAAAATTTTCTTTTGAAAAATGCAACCATTCCATCAGTATTTTCTTATGACGTTATCACGTTCAACTATCGTCAGTAAACCGACTTTACAGACAACCGATTTTTTTGTTAATAAAACTTAAGTAATAGATTGTTACACTTACCAAAACTTACAAGGCAAGTCTGCGGTGGCCGTGAGAGTTAATACTATTCAGAGGTTAATGGTTTTTTTTTGTTATATTTCGAATGGACTAAAGCGATCGTCTGACGAATCTTACAGCGCTAACGGACATTACAGCGCTACCGGACAGCTGATGGTTTTTTTTAAATCCTGAGGCTCGATAGATAAGTCAATTTTAAATCAATAGGTACTTATAATATTGTTAAGCTGAAGAGTATGATTGTTTGTTTGGTTGAACGCGCTAAACTCGGAAACTGCTGGTCCGAATTGAAAAAATATTGTTGTTTTCGATAGTCCATTTATCGAGGAAGGCTATAACATTACGCTACAACAACCCGTGCAAAGCTGGGGCAGATCGCTAGTAAAAATTTTCAGGCACAATCCATTTAACTTTCATATATACGGAATCCGTAGGTAAGGTGCCCTACTCGCACTTGTTATAAAGGAAGCCAGTTGTCATCGAGCACTGCACAAGCCGTAATATTAATAATACCGAGGGTTCTTTAGTAATTAAAAGCATAAAACTCAAGCATTCAGCCTGGAGTTTATGCTTGGCCGTTTCGCTTTTCATTTTACTATTTTTTCCTGTTTAGGTGAGAGTAATGTAACGAGACGTTTTAGCTGTTTTTTTTCTTTCTACTTTGTTTTCTAAAAGAAAATGAAGTCGCAAGTTTTATTAGTAGCAACTAATTAAGTTACCTACTCTGTGTTTTTGTGAATTAAAAAAATACTTTTTTTCCACACAACGCTATCTAGCTCCAAACTAAGCACAGTGCTTGCAATATGGGAACCAGATAGCTGATATTATGCTAAGTTTTTTAAATTTTGTAAATACATATCTAGAATACAATATAACACCCAGACACAGAACAAACATCAATGTTCACACAAATATTTGTTCTCGGTGGGGATCGAACCCACGCCCTGACTGAGAGACTGAGCTGTGAAGACTATCGAAAGTGAACTTCACATTCCGTTGTAGTAGTAGTTACAGTAATTCAATAAGTAATAGGTATCCTAGCTACTAAGGCTTTACGGGATGACTATAGAGGTAGACCCATCAAATATTCGACAGATGTTTTGAAAAATAACAGTCAAAAATTAATGCGTTGATAAGTCATCCGTAAAATCAGCCATAATTTGATAAAATGAATAAGTAAATGCGTGAGTGTAGACAGTTTGAACATTGTTCAAGAATTGTCTACTATAGACAAAGTCAAAGTAAAAGACAAATATGTATTTATTAAATAGAAGATATACACAAGAATCACTTTGAAACGTCTTAAAGCTAGGTGAGTCTCGGTGACAGTTCCACGCGACCAAGTGTATAAGAACCGGCAACAAACTAAGGCTTGGTTCCTACCGTTTTTTTTGTATGATCCTTTTACAAAACAATTATAATAGCAGTGAAGTTCCAGTGTGGTGCCACTCCACTTAGTGAGACGTATCATCATCATCATGAATAGCCATAAGAAATTCACACAGTGAACTTCCCCACCCTTATAATTTTATAACCCCAGGAAGCTACTGAGTATGTCAAGTGTCATTATTATCAGTAAGGTGCTTCATGAATTATTCAACTGACAAGAACATGTGGATGACATTGCCTCGTAGGCGTCGACCAAGTTTTTATTTGCTCAGTGGTTATGTAAATCTTACTCAATAATATTTGACAGCTTCTATATTTGAAATATTATTATGGTGGAAAGGGCTCAGAATCGTTTTTCGAAATGTGTAGGGGAGGCCTATGTTCTGGAGCATGAAGACTTGTTCAGGCTAATGATGATAATGTTGACACACATCTGACAGAAAATGGGCAGCGCACATCTGCGCACATCAAATATGACAGCGATATTTGACAGCGTTTCAACTGATCGCCATATACATACCCTAGATGTGTGCAGGGGCTCAATTCTGGACCAGCGACTTTATTGTCACGGTAGATTATATCACAAGAACTTTCAAATTCACTATAGAAACTGACAGTTCTTGTGATATATATCTACCGTGACAAAAAAGTCACTGGTCTAGAATTGAGCCCCAGGCCTCACCGGATCATCGGTAGAGTTTGAAAGGTTGAATGTTTTGTCATAATATTTGTTTTAGAGTTATGCGACGCATTTTCCGTCAGATATAGCTCGACACTTACGAGAAGAAAAGACCCCGCGCAAGTTAACTTTGCGCGTGAGAGATAGCGGAAAACATTAAAATAATGGACTGGAAATACATCTTCAGATCATTATAATGAATGGGGCAATCGAACTTGTATTGCGTGTAAAGCAAGTTCATATTTGTAATTGCCATCAGCCACGTGAAAAGTCATCTTGCGTCTTCTTCTTCTGCTTATCGTGTTACTGATTCTTTTTTAAACCAGTGAGCCAGACCAACCAGAGAGGCTCCTTTCGTGGATCTTGCGTCAGAATGTCAGATTGGCCTTCCAAGAATTGATCTCACGTTTTTTTTGTAGTACTCACAATTTCATATTATGGGTTTCTGGCCCCTAGGCTTCGTTCACACGGCATTGTCCTGCACGTTTTTTTGCAGTATACGTCTTAACGTTCAGTACGTTTTTGCAGTATACGTCTTAACGTTCAGTTCAGTACGTATCAGTTCCGTTGCGTACGCGCCAGCGATCGGACGCGGAAGTAAAGATGTCGACCGCGACATTAAAGTGTACGCAGTGTAATATCGTCATTAACGAGCTACTTTGTTTTGTTCAAAATAAAATAGATGTTTTAGATGAAGAAAGTTTAGTAAGACTAGTTGTGACGGCTTTCTCAACAGTGGAAATAAACGCAGCGAAGGATTTGCTGTTCGCGTCCATTTCTACTACCCTCAGAAATGTTTCACGGCGTAAGAATAAAGAACAAAAGGACGTTGAAGATATTATCTGCGCGTTGAAGAATACAGAACCGGATAATACACCCATTTTTGTGGCCTGGCAAATACACAAACTCCCTCCGGTTACATTTAACAGTATGGATGCAACGAAAATCTTGAAAGACATTTTATTGCTGCAATCAGAAATAAAAACGGTAAAAGAATCGTATGCAACAAAAGAACAGCTGAGTTGTCTCAGATCTGAGGTAGATAACATGAGATTTGCATCGCTAGTAAACATTGATAACGTGAATAGTAGACGTGGCGCTTATTTGTTGGACAGTGGACCTACTGGCATCCTAAACTTCTCAAGCACCTCCACAGCAAAGACTAGCACTCCAGAGCGGTGTATGACAACGAGCGCAGAACAACAACATGCAAACGTTTTATTGCCTCAGCCGCTATCTGGTGTCACAGAGAAATGTACAAAAGTTTGTTTTGCACCTTATCCCGTTACTAATAAGTTAGCGCAACCAGAAACAATCACTTCACGTTTGCAAACCGATGCCACTATCTCCGCCCCGGTATTGATACCTACTATGACAAATACGAGCGGAAACCAGTTTGCTATGCGACAACAGCTGCCTGCGCCGCCGGCTATTACTGCAAACGATGAAAATAGTCGTTCGCGCGCTAGTGATAACACAAACAAAACTATGGCTGAAACACTGCAGCAATCAGGTGTGTGGAAGCCTGAAACACCGAAGCAAGAATGGATTGAGGTGCAAAGAAGAAGGCACAGAAACAGAACGGAAGGAATAACGGGAAAGGCTACTGTAAAATCAAATGATAGATTTAAGCCGGCCGATATAAGAATACCTTTGTTTATATCAAATGTTCATAAAGACACGCAAGAAAGTGATATTGTGGATTTCATCTTTTCTAAGATGAGTGAGAATGTGATGCTGCAGAAAATCAAAATGAAAACAAAGCGTGAGTATAATGCATACAAAATGATGGTTACCAGGCATAAACTAGATTTGTTCCTGAATGATGAGATTTGGCCAGATGGTGTAACATGCCGTCGTTTTATGCCTTATAAAGATCCCGATCAGATGAGAAACATACCTAATCATAATGTGTAGTACAACTATGGTAACATATAATTGTAAAAACATAAAGCGCTCTGTGGATGGTATAAGGCAGCTATGTAAGGTTGCGGATATTATTGCGCTGCAAGAGACGTGGCTACTGCCGACTGATCTACCATTTTTAGCGGCCATAGACGAAGACTTTGGGAGTACTGGAACATCGGCGGTGGACACCAGCACTGGTATCCTGAAGGGCCGACCCCATGGCGGAGTTGCGCTTTTATGGCGCAAAGCAATATTTCAGTGCGTGTCGGTGATACCGTGTGCTAATCCACGTATTTCAGCTATCCGGCTAGCTACTAACAACCAGCCCGTGCTTGTTCTCAGTGTGTATATGCCTACTGACTGTGAAAAAAACCTATCTGAGTTTACAGACTGCTTGAGCGCGATAAGTGTAATAGTAGATGAAAATAGTGTAGAATCCGTGTTTATCCTTGGAGACTTTAATGCGCACCCTGGTGAACCTTTTTACAAAGAACTTCTGGATTTCTCGGCTGAACAGGACTGGATCTGTGCGGACATTAGTAAGCTTAGTTTATCATCAAATACTGTGACTTTCATAAGTGATGCACATGGAAGTTTGCGTTGGCTTGACCATTGTCTTGTAACGCAGGCTTCGTGGCCGTGCGTAGTAAATACCTACGTTAAAAACGATGTTTATTGGTCCGATCATTTCCCGTTAGTAATAGAGTGTAATCTAGATGTAATTAGAAAAAAGTACGTTCCTAAAACATTGTTTTATAATAAAATCCAGTGGGGGGAGAGAAGTTCAGACCAAATTAGTATATATAAGGAGTTCTGTAATACTAAATTAAAAAATATACACTTTCCGTGTCAGTTTCAGGAATGTGGAGGGAAATTCTGTGACAGTACCCAACATAAAAGTATTATAGAGAACATGTATACAGATTTAATTAACATACTCTGTGAAGCTGCCCAAATTAGTTCAACTAGTAAAAGAACCACACGTAAAAAGGTAGTGGCGGGGTGGAATAGACATGTAAGCGAATCTCACTTGAATGCTAGGATGAAATTCAATTTATGGGTGTCCTACGGTAAGCCACCAAGTGGTGTCATTTTTGATGAAATGGTACAGGCACGTAAGTACTTTAAAGGTAAACTTAAATGGTGCCAAAACCATCAGGAACAAATCAAAATGGACTTAATGGCAGCACACCATTCAAAGGCCGATTTTAAAAGTTTTTGGAAATGCACGAATAAGTTGAATGCCAAACCTGGCATTCCAGTGAGCGTCGATGGTGCGTCAAACCCTATAGATATAGCAAATATATTTAGAAAACATTTTGCAGTGCAGTCTCCTCTTGGACAACCAAGTCGGGAGTTCGATGCTGGGTCGCGGGATGCTCAAGTATCTACCCTAGTTCTCGCCAAGGACATAAGAGACGCGATTAAAAGAATGTCAGGAGGGAAGTCTCCGGGGCATGACGGGCTCAGCATCGAACATCTGAGGCATGCTGGTTTTCATCTTCCGCGAGTACTAGCATTATTTTTTAATATTTGTATAAGTCATTCGTACTTACCTCATAACTTGATGCAAACTCTGGTGGTACCCATTGTTAAAAATAAGACTGGGGATGTCTCAGATAAATCAAACTATAGACCCATATCACTGGCTGCGGTTGTGGCGAAGGTATTTGACAGTGTGCTTAACACTTATTTGAGTAAGCATCTTAGGTTACATGATGCTCAGTTTGGGTTTAGACCCAGTCTTTCAACCGAGACTGCCATTTTTAGTCTTAAGCACACTGTAAAGTATTATACGGATAGACAGACTCCAGTCTATGCGTGTTTCCTGGACCTATCCAAAGCCTTTGACCTTGTCTCCTACGATATTTTGTGGCAGAAGCTTAGGGACACGGGCTTACCACCAGAGCTGGTTTCGATTTTTCGGTATTGGTACCTAAACCAGGTCAACCGTGTGAGATGGGCAGGTGAGTTTTCGGAGTCGTCCAGGCTGGAGTGCGGGGTGCGGCAAGGGGGGTTAAGCTCGCCCTCGCTCTTTTGCCTGTACGTGAATGAGCTGATCGAGAGACTGAGCAGCATGCATGTGGGCTGCTTCATTAACGATGTGTGTGTAAACAACCTCAGCTACGCCGATGATATGGTGCTGCTCGCTCCATCAATCAGTGCACTTCGA
This sequence comes from Thera obeliscata, assembly GCA_947578465.1. NCBI lineage: Eukaryota > Metazoa > Arthropoda > Insecta > Lepidoptera > Geometridae > Thera > Thera obeliscata. The sequence goes on from OX387916.1 coordinate 2,475,393, forward strand.
AAGCTCATCGCAGTGTGTGAGTCGTTTGTGACTGCTCACGGGCTCAGTTATAATGTAAAGAAGTCGGAGGTCATGGTTTTCAAGGCTGGTGCCAAATGTCCTACTTTTGTTCCACCTGTGTTACTGAACGGAGTGCCACTTGTAAGAGTGCATCAATTTAAATATTTAGGACATCTGGTTACCGAGGATCTTAGAGATGATGCTGACATGGAAAGGGAACGCAGAGCATTGTCAGTCCGAGGGAATATGCTGGCACGCAGATTTGCGCGTTGTACAGATGCAGTGAAAATCACTCTATTCAAGGCATACTGTACTTCGCTATACTCTGCGAGTCTGTGGACCAGCTATACCCAAAAGACTTACAATGCTTTGCGGGTCCAATATAATAACGCATTTAGGGCACTGTTGCGGCTTCCGCGTTACTGTAGCGCGTCTGGTATGTTCACCACGATGCGCACAGACACATTCGACGCCATCTGGCGCAAAAAGACAGCGTCACTGCTATGTAGACTGCGCGGGAGTAGCAACAGCATCCTAAAAGCGATTGATGAAAAACAAAATTATCCTCTGGTATGGAGACTCATCCAGAGGACTAGATCATTACTAGTTATAAGTTACTAACCCACTTTTTCTGTTTTTGTTACTAACACCATGGACTCTATAATTGTCTGAATAAAGAATTTAAATTATTATAAATTATTATTAACGTATAAATAGTGACCATACAACGTACATAATATATCCATTCACACGTCGATTGTACTGCAAAAAAACGTGTACCGCTTATACGTTTAAACGCATACTCAACGGACTTGTCAAGCAAATCGAATGAACTTTGACGTATTCGGTTCGCAGTGGCACATAATATAGCTCTGTCTCGTTCACACGGCACGATGTTCACACGTTTTAATTACGAGTTAATAACTTTTCAAAACTTTCAACAGACATTCAAAAGTAATTAAAAAACTTTTTTTCATCTTTCCTAAGATTTTCGAATAATTTTTCAAATGTGATCGTTCGCACAGATTCTTGATTAATAGGATGTACCCAAAACCTTCTGTTTTGTCGGCGGCGAGACCGTTGGCGCCTACGATACCAATATAAAAGTACAACCACGCGTGGATCCATCAGTGACGTCTACTCGCTGTGACAACTGTGTGAAGACTGCGGCTATTCGTCTTTTACCCGAATGATAATTTACCGTGTGAAGACCCGGATGATTGTACGTTAAAAAAACGAATACGAAAAAAACGTGCAGGACAATGCCGTGTGAACGAAGCCTAGGGTTTCTGAAAACGCGAAATTCGCGAAACGTTCTAAGTTCTCTTCGTTTTCATGTATCGTATCTTCGCGTTTTCATATAAAAATTGCGTGTCCACCATACATTGTCAAAATACCAACGACCAACTTCTGCAGGCCTACCATGAGCTCTGTCTGGCTCTGTTTCTGGTTCTGGTTTTGAGTCTGTGTGAGTGTTGACTAAATAAATCCTACGTCAAAACGTCACACACACAGTATAATGCACTGGTGAGAATTCACACAGACTCAAAACCAGAGCCAGAGACAGAGCCAGACAGAGCTCATGGTAGGCCTACTGCCAGGGCTTGTGATAAAAAGATGGATGGAACACAAAGGCTGAAATACGGCGGTTGGTTTTGTTCGACACAACACAAAGTTAATCTACATGAAAACTCTCTTTAGAAACAACAAATGTCTAATTATCATAATTTGATGGAGCACTCCGTTACCTTATTCAGTGTTCTCGTATAATTTAGAAATTCCACAAAACAGTGATCGATGAAAAGCCTACTGGTTTCATCCATCATTGTTTGGTGTATTTATAAATTATCTGTTTTATGGCGAGTTTTAAGCGCTATAAGTATTGCTATCTGATACATTTAAAATATTTCCATCTTTGAGTTTGATAAGTTAAACTGAAATATTTTTATCTTACAGTAGGGTTCAGACGTAACGAGGACAATATCTCGGACGGGGCGTGAACGGGACGGAGACGTGACTGCCTTGTTCAAAACTGCCACGTTCCCATCTCGCCCTTGTCTCCGTGACCATAAAATATGCTATACATTGTGCATGAAACGTTGTTTACAAAACTTCCCGTCTTGTCCCGTCCGTAAATCTGTCCGTATATTATACCCGTCTCGTATGCAGCGGCCTTATTTGAGGTAAAACTTGTTACTTAAACATAACCAAACCATACATTTTTTAAATGCTGTCTAATATTTTGGGAGATAAAAACTTCGAAATCGTCTTCAAAAACTTCTAATGTAGCTAAACTTCTACGGCGTAGACAGTATCTACGCTACGTAGGCGACACAGTCTACGATTCTTCTACGCTTGCCTACGCAATACACTGACGAATATTTTGTTCTACTAGCTCTCTTTTTTTTAAAGTAAGGTGAGCAACATAACAAGACCAAATGAGGGGCTACTACTGCCTAGAAAAAAGTCAGTCCGTTTGAGCTAGTAGTCAACTTCGATGACGCTTTTTAGGACGCTTCATGCCATGTATAGAATGAGAGCTCTGATGAGCTATTTGACATCATCCCTGCTTCGAGATTCTACCACCGCTCTTCTCGACATCGAGACCGAGCTCATCCACACATTGTAGATCACTGGATATCTCGTATAGCTCGCTTCTCGAGATCGTTTCTTCCTCATACTCATAAATTGTGTAATGGGCTACCACCAGAGGTACCTTAGCAAAACTATGAATAGCTTAACGTAAAAAAATACCTCCAGGGTAGGCAAAGCAACTTCAGCACCTTTTCACCATTGTTTCCTTCAAATAAACCTACATATATTTTATGCTATTCGTGATGATATTTTAAAATGCCGAAAATAGAAAACATTATTCAACCCACTAAAATCGTATGCCCAGCAAAGCGCGGAGGTACTCGCCCCTGTCAAAAACAAATTGTTATGTAAAACAACGCTTAAAACTGAACTCATCTAGCATGCAAAGTTTATCAAGCTAACTTTTTTCCATGCAGATAAATAAACGTTGCAGGTTGCCGATCGATACGTCCGTCCAACCATTGCTCCCGGATGCTGGTAACTATGGAAACGGCTTGGTTTCAATCAAATTTTACTCTAAAAATCTAATTCCGGCATAGTAAGTAGATCGGTTTATAGAACTTTTGAAAGCTTTTTTTCTTTGTGAAGGGCTCGTCCGGGGAAGTACTACCACCATGCCTATTTCTGCCGTGAAGCAGCATTGCTGTGTTTCGGTTTGAAGGGTATGGGTGCCGGTGAAATTACTGGCACGTGAGGCTGAATATATGTATGCCTCCAGTTGATGGACGCGAACAGTGCATCGTAGGGCACGTTCCTGATGTGCGTGAACTACGAGGCATTGTTTTGTTATAGGCGATGGTTACCACCTAACATCGGGTGGGCCATATGCTTGTTCCACGAATTAGTTACACAAAAAAAAGCATGACATGCATAATTCCATTACTTACATCGGTCGGCAAGATTTCGCCAAGATAACAACAATAACCTCAAACCATGAATGAATCGCCTTTTACTTTCGGTTTTTCTGTTTTCATGTTTGTCAGACAAATTAATTAATTTAGGTGGTACTCATAAGGCTACGGCCATGTCAACGCGATAACACAGCGATCTGCGAAAGCAATTCGTTATTATCTGTGTGCCCAAGTTTGATGGACGCAGGGCAGTGCATCGTAAGCCACGTTTCTAACGTGCGTGGTTCAGTTTCAACGCCACGAGCGAACATAAGTAGGCCTACCGCTCTACAGCCTACGGCTCTGTCTGGCTTTGTCTCTGGCTCTGGTTTTGAGTCTGTGTGAGTGCTCACCAGTGTATTATACTGTGTGTGTGACGTTTCGGCGTATTATTTAATAAGGCACCTCTCACACAGAAACCAGAGCCAGAGACAGAGTTAGACAGAGCTTGTGGTGGGTCTAAAGGACAGTAAGCATCCAAAAGCTAAAAAATGCTTCTGGCTTCCTTTTATGGAAAACGAAAATTCTCCCAAAATGTTTCCAGTCATTCAATTCCGGATTGCAATCTATTCTTATTGCAATCCTGTCATTTGTTAAACCCTTACAGGGGTTTATTTTGTTTAATAGAAGTTACCAATTCGCAATTCGACTTACACACTGGCGTAAAGGTTACCAATTCGCAATGTTTTGGAGCTCTTATTTATTTTGTACAAATCCGGTGGTCTTACGGAGTCAGGCCACGGCCGCATGTGGGACTTACAGAAAGCTCCAATTTCTCTCACGAGCATCAAATGATTACTTTAAGGTACGCAGTGGGATTCGTTGGTCAACCCTTTTCTCTATTATCTAAAGGTCCATTTCAAACTCATAATAAGTCATAGCACATTTGGTGTGTTGCAAGCCTTATTTTTAATCGATTTTATAATAGAGGCTATACATTTGGTGGTATATATTTTTTATAAATTTTTTGCCTGAAAGGTTATTATTCAGTAGGCCTACCACAAGCTCTGTCTGGCTTTGTCTCTGGCTCTGGTTTTGAGTCTGTGTGAGTGCTCAACAGGGTATTATACTGTGTGTGTAAGTTTCGACGTAGGATTTATTTAGTCAACACTCACACATACTCAAAACCAGAGCCAGAAACAGAAACAGACAGAGCTTGTGGTAGGCATATTGGTTGGTCCCATTACTTTAAAATTGATTGAAATCGGTTTTCTAAGCTCGTCGATCGATGAGCGATCTACGAGTACGATGGCGACGGCGATAAGTTTCAACATAGGACAAACATGCGCACACTCTGCTGCAAATTTAGACAGTGCGATATTTGACAGCGAAACAGTGATCGCCATCGCATGCAATCTACATAGACGTGCGCTTCAGTAGTATATTTTACTTTCTTTTTAGGCCTTATTTTAGTATTTGCCAAAGCTTGATTCTACGCCACTGAATTATATATTAACCTGTAGAGTGATATTCAATAGCCTCAATAGTTTTGAAGTCACATTCGATTTGGCACAGCTGCCAAGTTTCCTTCAGCAACCCTATTATTTAGTTACAAATGAACAAGTGGCGCAGGCAACTGCTACCACAAGCTCTGTCTGGTTCTGTCTCTGGCTCTACTTTTGAGTCTGCGTGAGTGTTGGCTAAATAAATCCTACATCGAAACGTCACACACAGTATAATAAACTGATGTGCACTCACACAGACTCAAAACTAGAGCCAGAGACAGAGCTTGTGGTATATAGGCCTACAGTACACATTGTTGGTTAATATGCCTTAATTCACAATAATAATGTAGCAATATTATTAGAAGGATAGGGTAGGATTAATACAGTAAATACAATAAAACAAAGCAACCCTTCCAGGTTCTAGGGATTTGGGTTATTCAAACGCCGGGGGCTACTTTTACCCCGATTTTGATATCGGATATAGTTTAAACAAATTTAAATACGGGTAAATAGATCAAAAGGATGGCGTGGCCAGCTAAACGGCTTCCCAACGGACTGGATATGCGTAGCTCAGGATCGCGATGTCTGGGTAGAATGGGGGAGGTCTTTGCCCAGAAGTGGGAATCGGAGGGGACATAATAATAAAAAAATATAGCTTGGCCAGCCTATACTTATAGGAACCTCTTTGTCTCTCTCTCTCCAGTGTGTTGTCGCTCTCTCGCTGTGTTTTTTTGGAAATTGTTCCCGATTCTGAAATGGAAGCTCTTTTAGGCCGCCCATTGTAAATTATTTAATCTTTCTGTGATATATCCTTGTGTACAATAAAGTGTTATCTTTCTATCTATCTAAACTCGTCCTTGCAATTTCATGAATAAAAACACTGGCTTACTCATATTATTTATGTACATAAATAATGTAACTAAAAGTATGAGAAATTTATGGGTTAATTTCTACAAATGCAGTTCGCTCGGTTTAATCTGAAACATTTGCGTGCTCTTCGCAATTATTAAGGCCGTTACACATGTAGCTTAATATACAGGGTTATTCATAATTAGCTGCAAATACTCAGGAATTAGGTTCAACAAATAAAATAAAAAATATATATGTAATTATTTTTTTTTAATTTTGATTTAAGTTTTTGTATCAAAATTTTATTTTTATTATTTTTTTTACGGCTATTGCATAATGATTGCCATGAAGAACAGGACGATGACCCACCCAGGCGGTGACTGAACGCAGAGTGTCGCTCACGGCGCGCGGGCGCGGATCAAAGGTCAAAATAGGTCAGGCGCCAATGATTCCAAAGGATATTCTTTGTCGATTTTCTCGGGATTTTCATAACAAAACTTAAAAAAAATCATTTCATAAATATTTTTTATTTTATTTGTTGAACCAAATCCCTGAGTATTTGCAGCTAATTATGAATAACCCTGTATACTAAAGTAAATTATAGCAAGGCATATAACGATGTATTTTCTATACAAATATTCAAGTGACTACACACAATAATAATAAATATTAATAACAATAATAATGTAGACAATTCACACAACACTATCTAGCTCCAAACTAAGCAGAGATTGTACTATGGGAACCAGTTAGCTGATACAAAACTTGAACTATAATACATAATTATGCATGTTTCTATGATGTCACCGACGTATACCGTAATTTATCGTATCGCATATTAATATAAGTTGGTGACGTTATAGAAATATATATTATAGCTTCGTGTGTGACGAGCTTTAAAGTGTGAAACCGCAAATGGATTCTACGAAACAACGGAATGGATTCAGCAGCATTGTGTGGAATAACACTTTGTTGCATATTAACTGGTTGAATGCGAGCGCGTCGCTGCAAACGACGTGCTGTGGAGTGCTAGTAAGTACTAACTACCCTCGTTACTGTTCGGATGAGCGCGGGCGAAACGATCATCTTTATTTAAACTCGATAAAATTGAACATACACTTTATTTATTTTACAAGGTTCACACGTATAAATATCTCAAAAGTTTATAATTGGGAGTAGAACCCACAACCGTTTTCTTGATACAAGAATAGCACATCAACTGCGTTACCCGTAGGTACTCCAACCCTTTTGATTTTGACTTAGTTTTCATAAATTAGTGTTGGCATAAACTTAGGCGGTACAATTTGCCAAAATATTTAAGCTTTCTCAACCCAAAATAATTTGGCAAATAATTAGCTACTTTAAGTTTGTATTAGTAAATAGAGCTACCTAACTTTCAGGCAAGTTCTTGGTAATATTTAACTCGAATTCATGTTACAAATTGTAATTATAACCAGAATTTAATAAGCACGGCCCGGGCACGTCCCTGAACGAGGTCTTAAACCCAGGGTTTAAAGTTAATTTCGGCAGAGCGCAGATTTCCAACGCTAATGAATATATGCGCCGGCATTCGGAATGCCAGCCTCGTACCGGCCTTCATTAACTATCTAAATTACGTTGCAACATATCACTAGTAGCAACACAATCTAGAATCGAGATTCCCAAAGCTGAGTGAGCATTAAATAAATAAATAGGTAAGTATTGTGGAAGAAAACTTTTTCTGATAATATTCAGAAAGAAAGAAATCATATTTATTTGCAGGCGTTTAGCATTTTAAGTTACCTACACGATATACATCCAAATAGGGCATCACAGTTTCCTCAAAGGATATGCTAAGAATTAATGAAAAATACACCCAGATAAGAAGCTTGAAAGTAAAATAAATATTATGAACAACCCTATCACTATCTAGCCCTACACAACACAACACTATCTAGCCCTAAACAAAGCAGAGCTTGTACGATGGGATCCAGAAAGCTGATTTAATGTGTTATATGTAATATTAAATGTGTATTTAATGTGTGAATACAATATAACACCCAGACAAAGAATGTAATGTGTAATGTTATTTTTGTTTTGTAAATATATAGAAAGTTTTCATAACCAAAATTAAGCTCTGCTTAATTTTGGGCTAAGTAGATTGTGTTTAATTGTGTGTGTGATTGTGTGTAGTTTGTGGGAAGTTGGTGGATGGAAAGAGCTCAGACCTGTTCTTCCTGGAAATGTGTAGGGGAGGCCAGCAGTGGACTTCTTCAGAGTGATGATGATGATGATATTTTTGTTTGGAATCTCTACAATTTTAATTTATTGTTGATGATTTATACAGCACCGCGACAAATAACAAAACATTTATGTTCGAGCTATCAGGACTGCGAGATCGGTCACACAAGTAGGTTAGTGACCTAATAACACTGAAAAAACCCTTTGTTCAGTGACGTAGATACTGAAAAAGATGAGTTTCGCTTCTAGCGAGTTCATTTCATGCTTGTAACTCTCCTCGCTCAAAATATTAATCAGGTTACGGTACAGTTAATCCTTTTCAATCCTACCGTGGAAGGTAATTTTTTCACATTGATTTACGTTGATCAAAATTTTATATGGGTTAAATATAAAAAAATAAATATTATAGACAAAACACTATCACTATCTAGCCCCAGACTAAGCAGAGCTAAGTTATACCAGATAGCTGATCTAATACTTATGGTATTTTTTTTTGTAAATACATATTTAGAATACAATATAACACCCAGACAGAGAACAAACATCTGCGTTCACCACACAAATATTTGTTCTCGGTGGGGATCGAACCCACGACCTACGGCTCAGAAGGCAGAGCTACTACCAACTGAGCTGAGAGGCCAGTCAAAGGTAAAGGGACAAAGGCAAAGATGAGGTCTTAAAATGTCCCGCTCGTCTCGGAGACTCCGCCGGCCCACTGACGACTCCTAACAATCTTCGCTTGATTTGTTGCTAGTAATTCACGCTTTCGGCCTACTTTAAACAAGTTTTCTTTACTTAATTTTCTTCTGAGAAAATACCCTGATAATTCAAGATAATACTAACTTACTAAAATTCTGAGCAATTAGTGAAAATAACGTAAGTAGATCAAAAGATATCACAGAAATATGTTTTATTTCTTAGTAGTGCTTTTATAAAATGCTTGCTTCTTTTTCGTAGTTAAATGAGGGAACTTTGGGTATCGATATAACGTTTCTACGAATTCAACGTTTTTATCCTTATTTTTTACATGTGCTTTCAATTCATAAAAAAGCTTTTAGTATAATATATTTTCTTTTAAAACCACCTTCCATAATTCAGGATTCGCGCGATTGAGTTTTATTTTTCTTCAAGAAATCTCCGCCATGCCATTAACCTACTAAAAGCCACAAAGTAGTTTTGTGCCAAAGAGTCTGGATGGGTCCTTACGAAACGTTTTTTTTCTCATTGTGTCCTGCTTCTGTTTTCACCGCAGCAATCTCGGGGTAGTTTCGTCTGTTGTCCGGTTTTACAGACATCAAAGAATGATTATTTCTCTTGTCCGGCTAAAATTTTAATGTTTTTACCTGGACAGTTGTAGTGTAGCTGTAGCTTTTATTCTTAGTGTTTTGCTAATGGGGTAATACACACAATTACCTACTTCAGCCACGCTGTGAGATTGTGAGTTTAATTTGATAATCACACCACTGTTCAATATCAGTATTAATCAAGCATATTTTGAATTACCCGTAATTATTTATTTACAGCGACGGTTCTTGTCTGAAGAAACACTGTTCCAATTTTATCTTTTGATGCAGTCTCTTTTCCGGCTTTTTAAAACGAATCACTGCCATTCTGCTAGTGTTTTGCTAATGGGGTACTTTAGCCAAGTTTGTGTGTGTAAGTTTAATATGACACTGTACAATATCAGTACCTATTACTCAAGCATCTTTTGAATTACCCGCAACTATTGTTTTATAGCGACGGTTCCGTTCTGAAGAAACAGTGTTCCAATTTTATCTTTTCATACAGTGCAGTGTCTCGAAACAAAAACAGTGTTCCAATTGTATCTTTTGATACAGTCTCTTTTCCGGCTTTTTAAAACAGTCTCGAATCACGCCGGAGCCCGCTCAACACCACTATTTGTGTACAAAGGAGCATGCAACGCAAAGTGCGGAAGAACATTGAATACGTATTCAGAATACATTTTTTTGTTTTGCTTGTATTTTTAATGGCTTCCGTTCTATAAGGTACCTAGCAGGTTTTTTGTGCGTTGATAAGTATTTTCGTGGCAGGAACCGTTGAATCCAATGTTGAGCAAACGTACCACAGAGCACCAAACATGAAACGTACTGTGAGCATACAAGCTCTGTCTGGCTCTGTCTCTGATTTTGAATCTGTGTGAGTGTTGACTAAATAAATCCTACGTCAAAACGTCACACAAACAGACACTGTTAAGCACTCACATAGACTCAAAACCAGAGGTACGATTTGCAAAATAGAAGTACTCATTGATCCATATTACAAAAGCTTAAAATTAAAAACATTAGGCACAAAAAAGCAAACCTACCAGTAGGTGCAAAAGTTGCAAAAGCATTATAATTTTTAATTTTGCAAAGTAATTTTGAAAATGTACCTATAGTGTGACCATCTTCATGCAAGCGACTATATAGCAAAGAGTATAGTTGCTATATAGCTTCAACGCCGCGCCGTACAAGCTTACTGTATATTTGTTATACGATTATTTGTACTCTGGTCGGGCGAGCCGACCGTGGGAACGAGGCGAGGATGAGTGTGGACTGTATGTGGAATCATTCAACATGTTGGTCAGACAGTTTAGAAAGATAAGCTCTATTTTCATTGTGTTTCGACGGGCCGGGGGATAAAAGAGTGTGAGGTTAATTCATTTATGTAGCAACATTAATAAATAATAGTAATAATAAATAATAGTAGGTTACTTAGTAGCATTTAAAGTTATGCAGGATTTAGATGTAAAAACTGAAGGACATTCTTGTTTTTTTTCGTATTAATTCTTCTTCTTATCGCGTCACTGGTTCTTTCAAACCAAGTGTGGTGAAAGGTTTTTAAGTGCGCCTCAGAGAGGCTCCTTTTATACACTTGACACATGTTTTCGAACTATTTAGGTTCTACGACATGCCATCCTCACGATGTTTTCCTTCACCGTTTGAGAGCTCTGGCATAGTGTACATAATTTTTTTGGCAGATAAACTCATTGGTACACGACTGGATTTGAACCCACGACCTAAGGATTGGAAGGCGGGGCCGCTACCACTAGCCCACCAGCGGTCTTCGTATTAATTATTTATGCTGATTCCATTAAGCCTTGCGCACACCTAAGCGATCTGCGATGGTGATCAGTGAGCGCTGTCAAATATAACAGCGTTTCACTGATCGCCATCGCCTTCGCCTAGATGTGCGCAGGCCTTTAGCAAGATAGACAAAATGAAATAACAAAAATATGGGCGTTAATTAATAACACCGACGCTTTGTTTGGCTTTATAGCTTCGAAAATAAGCTGATTTCATAATATGCTTGGGTCTAGTTCCACGGATGACTAATCGCCCAGAAAAATATTAATTGGGTGATTAGTCATTCGTGAAATCGGGCCGTAGAAACATTGAGTTTTACTTGGGATTTGTTTTTAGGGTTCCGATTAGGTACGTCATAAATCGTAAACCGCAATTTATCTTTCGACGAACTACAAGAACTTTTATTACGAGTATTTGTTACTTGTTGCTACGGAACCCTTCATGGGCGAGTCCGACTCGCACTTGGCCGCTTTTTTTTAATGTAACTAGCTGATGGAACAAGCATATGGCCCACATGATGTTAAGTGGTTAACCATCGCCTATAACAAAGCAATGCCTCGTAGGTCACGCACGTCAGGAATGTGCCCTACGATGCCACTGCCCTGCGTCCATCAACTGGAGGCGTACAGATCAGCCTCACGTGCCAGTAATTTCACCGGCACCCACACCCTTCAAACCGAATCACAGCAATGCTGCTTCACGGCAGAAATAGGCATGGAGGTAGTACTTCCCCGGACGAGCTCTTCACAAAGAGCTCTAATACTACTAATTCTATTATGTTAGTTAGAGATGACAAATATAAAACCATCGGACTGTTACCGACAATCACGTGGTTTCATCGGGTATGAAGGAAGGTGACATCAATACAGTGTGTTTTCAGACCCCTTGTAAATTTCCCAGTATTCCCGCTGGAGAGCATTGTTTTCCAACAAACAATTCGGGTAAACACAAACATGTTTAAAATGGAAATTCGAATTACCATTATTTTCCATTACATTGTAGTAGCAAACAGCTGTTTATTCACTGTACTTAGAAGGTTACCATTAGTTACTATGTAAACCACAGTCATAGGATTAAAGCTTTGTTACTTGTTACTGCCAAGAATATTGTGATTTTTATTATTCTTTGGAAACAGACTCATAAAAACGAAGGTTTTTTTATGTTTAATTGTTGTCGCACAACATTGTCACTTATGAACCGATTTGAAAAAATATTTTTTATCAGAAACGTTGATTTATTCCATAGAAATCTCATCGCGTCAATAAGTATGATTCCGTTTTTGAAAGTGATTTATAATATATTATTATGCCAATTTAAAATCCAACGTCAAAACCTATAGTATACATAAAGCCTTGCGCACATCTAAGCGATCTGCGATGGCGATCAGTGAAATGCTGACATATTTGAAAGCATTTTCTGATAGAAATTGCTGTTAAAGATTGAACAAACTATAAAATCAGTTGAATTTGTACCGGGAGCATGGTTCTATCTATCCTAAGCATTCAGGACGCGACTCCTGGATTATTGAGGTCCATTATTGTTGGAAAAGGATATTTTTCCACCGACCAAGAACCACAATCTCATTTTCAGGATTTAATATTGAATCAGTTGGGATTTGCTAGACATCTTTTCTTTTTATTATGTTTGCTGCGGCAAACATTGCTTTCGTCTTGTACATTTTTAAAAATATTATTCTAAAAATAGCATCTTGAAATAGTTTAAATGTGTTTCTTTCTTCTTTCAACGTGAGAAATCCCTTATAAAAAGTGGATTGCCTAGTAAAATACCTGCCATTCATCCAAAAGCCCTCCCTCGGAGGGCAAAAAGAGTAATTTCTCAAATTGAACCCCGGCCAGAGAACTCTCACTAATTGATCCCAACTTGTAAAACATCAAAGTAATCATTTGAGCACCTGATTTCAGGCCTGCACACACCTAGGTCGCTGGCGATAGCGATCAGTGAAACGTTGTCAAATATCGCTGTCAAATTTGACAGCGTTTCACTGATCGCCGACGCCAGCGACCTAGGTGTTCACAGGATTTTCGCCGTCAACCTTTGGCTCAATATTAAAATGTAATTTCGGCCATAACGAAGAGAAGTTTGCGTGGGAGCTCTAAAGTTACCTTTTGGAAGCGTTTCTACTAAAGTTTGTTCGGAATTGTGGAAATCACTTTCGAGCTTTTTCTGAAAGCTCGTTTTTCGCGGTTTCATAGATACCTAAATATTAAGTTGTTGTGCGTTCAGAATACAATTTATTTGTTTTTGTTTAGTTTGCTTGTACACGAGTATCAAAGTTAACCAAAACAGAAATATTTAAGGGCTGCTTAAATCAACATCAATATTTTATACCTCGGTTGTATATAGCTAGTATAATACGATATATGTTCTAAGTACCGTGACCGTCGTTAGAAAATTGTGGTATTGTTGTATTCTAAATGAAACCAAAACAGGCTCCAAAACTGTAGCTGAATTCCTGAATCATGAAACAGTAGCGCAGCGGCAGTGTGCTACAGTGCACAGCATGTTAGGCCGGGAAAGTGCTTTGTTCCGACCATTTTGATTTTGCCTTTCATTTTGTCTCTATTCGTTTCCCTCCTGGCTTTTACATCCCACTCCGAATTTTATTCGCAGGCTTTTGCAGATTCGCTTTGCTATAGATTGATACCTTTACGTCTTTTATTCTATCTAACATTTCATTTCATTTATTCACTAACCCTCTTACAAATCGTGTATGAAAATAAAAGATTGAGTGTGGTCGTGACTGACCTAAATTTCGATGATAAAGTATTATTTCTTTCACTTGTTATACAAAATAACGTTTCTAAAATTAACAAACAATTTAATTTAATAAAGTTACAAAAGTTGGGACCTCATTTCCCGCATATGTTTTCCAACAAAGGATAATTTGAAGCACAAACGAAGCTCAACTAAGTTCCCAGGGATTGTCTTACGCGCTCGTAGGTGAGCTAATATGAGTGAGACGATTCCAAGTTTCAGGAAAGTTGCTCGTTCACAGTTTCTGCACAAACATCGTAGTAGCTATTAATGCACAGAAGTTTCACTCCAATGTAAGTTAAGGCACTTAGGACCTCGGATTCCTAGATTAAACTTTACCACGGAAGAAATGATAATTCATATTATAATATAAGTTTAAAAACCTTGCGAAACCGACTTCATGGCCAAATTATTCAACCGATTTTGATGAAATTTCAATGGGACCAATCTAGAAGTATGACCATTCAGATAAAAAAAGACTGTCGAATATACGGTATTTGTTTCACTGATCGTCACAGCAAAATACTTAAAAAACCTTTAGCTCGCAGGCTTGTCGATTTTAGCTCGCCAATGCATCGCCCACTTTAGATGTGCGCAATTTTGGTTCTCACCTTCTAAAATCTAGAAATTAAGGGTTATTCTAACTGCTAGATAGAACGCCTCCGGTTCATTACAACTGAAGTCTGAATCTTAATGTGTTGATCCCAAAATGAATTTCAGAGTGAGTCAGGCTGTGCACTATTGTACTGACTAACCTCTGCGCTGAGGCTGTAACCTCACAAACACTAACTTTATTCTAACTTGCAGCTAGCAAACAGCATGTTTGAACTTGATTAATTAACGCGCAGATACTTTAAAGAATAGAGGCGGCATTCCCAATATCTATAAGAAATAATGAACTTTTCTTACTAGCCTATATTGGTCCCACTGCTGGGCAAAGGCCTCCCCCAAAGATTTTCAGTTCCGTCTATTCTGAGTTTCCTCCCACCATCCCTTTTTGAAGGCGTCCAGATCGTCCTGCCAACGCTTTCTAGGCCGACCACGAGGTCTTCATCCGTCAAAAACATTAGATAAAATTATTCGATACGATTATTGGATAGGAAAATAAATTAATAGATATTCACCGGGAAAGAATAATTATATTTTAGTTTTTCGTTCGACTAATTATAGAACGCTTAGAAGCGAAAATATAACTGGCTAGAATCTCAAGAAAGAACTCCCCACCTACAGTGAAGGAGGGAAGGAACAGTTTTTTTTAAATCATTGTTGGTTAATCATCCTTTGACCTGTCTCAATTCCGAGAACGATCCTTCCCAGACCTTGAACAAATTGATTAAGTCTATATTATTCTTCAAGCTTCTGCCCGCATCTGGCCCATTTTGATGAATTTACGAGGCGGCGGTTGAAATTCGCTCAAGCGTTTTATATGATAACAAGTAGGCAGAATTGGTGAGAATTCTCGGATATAAAAATCCTACTCAAGGGTCTCGCTCGTCATGCTAGGGAGCCTCCGTCACAGTTAAGGCGCTGAAAGTTGCTAGGGTACATTAGACCTCGCTCGTACATTAGAATAGCGAAACGCACGGTTAGAATAACAATATTTTGTAATTTTATTCTCTGACTCTTTTGATCATTATAAGTCTAACCCCCGAATACTGAAACGCAACTCAGATTTAAGCACGTCTCAAGCGACGAATATTTGACAGATTTTCATTGAAAACTGTCAAATATTCGTCGCTTGAGACGTGCTTAAATCTGAGTTGCGTTTCAGTATTCGGGGGTAAATCTTATAAGTAAAAAGTCTTACGTGTCATCCAAAAGAAGGTTCAGTGATTTTATATCTTCAAAAATGTTGAAATGGCGAACCAGAAGTACTCTAGTGGTTGTCAGCGTCTTAAATAAGTTTCCTTCGGGTCTGTCGCCAATATTCTGCGGAGCAATTTATTTTATTGCGTTTATGCGTATTTTCTTCCTTTAGGAAATTTTATGAAAAAAATATTTTATTTTAGGTTAAAATTCACATCTAGTAAGCTTTGAAAGCTTTGAATACGAGAGGAGATTCCAAATACTTTAATAACATCTGGCAGCTACATTTATAATAATACTTTTTTTTATAAAGTTATAACTCCGCCGGATTTTGTTTTCCTTGTTAAAATATTGTTTTAATTAGCAGACACAGTTGTTATATTTGCGAGCGCTCAAATTGGTGAAATATTTTTAATTGAATGAAAAAAACTTTTACCCGGTTGGGATTATACTATATTTTTACACCTACATTTTGTTTAACTCAGTAAAACTCTGATACTGCCCGGATTTTGGGCTAATCATAGGGTGATTTTTTATCTTTTCTACACAAACCACAAAGCATTATGGTGTGTACAAAAAAGCTTAGTAGACTACCATGAAGCTTGCATTTATTTGCTTATAGCCTCACGTGCCTGTAATTTCACCGTCACCCACACCCTTCAACCGAAGCACAGCAATGCTGCTTCACGGCAGAAATAGGCATGGTGGTAGTACTTCCCCGGACGAGCCCTTCACAAATAGCTCTACTACTACTAAAATACCTATGTCTTACCTACCTACCAGCCTGGTATTTATATCTACTTCCCGGGATCCTTTATTAATATTTATGTTTGAGATATACCTTTTCACGAGACGTCTTATTATTCGGGGTTCTACTCTGCAAATTGATAGACAAATGTTTATATTAACATATTTTAGAGTTACATTGCGTAACAACGTGCTAACCGCTCCACAGTCGAGTGGTCGCTGCTTGCATACCGCGCAGTGTAACTTAAAAATACGTTACTAATCTTTGTTGGTCGATTTTTAGAGTAGAATAGGAGTAGGGAAACCGCAGTGTAGGGCACCGAAACCCTTGGAGGGCTCCTGCCCTCCAAGGGTTTCGGTGGGACAGTTACTAATGTCACTTTTATTATTAAAAGACCGTACCGTACTTATTCAAAGAAATATTAAATGTTTAATTTTGATAGCCCTCATAGCTCAGTTGTTAGTAGCTCTGCTATTTGCGCTGGAGGGCGTGGGTTCGATCCAAACCGAGAACAAAGTTAGGGTGTTCTATTGTATTCTAAATGTGTATTTGCAAAAAAATGGGTTTAAGTATTATATCAGCTATTAGTATTCCGATAGTACAAGGTCTGCTTAGTTTGGGGCTAGATAGTGTTGGATTGTCCATAATATTTATTTTACTTTCAAGTTTCTCACCGGGGTGTATTTTGCCTTAATTCTTAGCATACCCTTTGAGGAAACTGATGCCCTATCTGGGTGTATATCGCGGACCTTAAATTGCTAAGCAAATAAATATTATTTCTTTCTTCTTTCTGAATATTATCAGAAAATGTTCAAACCGATTTCTTGGAAATCCGTGTAGTTATTACAATAGCTGTGACGTGACCTACGCTTTGATTTTGATGAAACATTCGATGTCATAGATTAGATTGTCGTTTGTGGAATCGTTTGAACCCCCACATCCTCACATACAATAAAGTAAGCTTTGAATCCTTTGTTATCATTGCCTTGTTCGTGATTAGGAGATCAGTCCGCTGTCACATCCACTTTTCGTATGCTGGTCTAAGTGATAAAGTTTTTAATTTGTTAGGAGCTGGGCTATCTTTTGGTTTGGGTTGGTTTTTATTTTGAGCATAAGGCCTGCGCACATCTAGGTCGCTGGCGATAGCGATGAATGAAACGCTTTCAAATATCGCTATCAAATTTGACAGCGTTTCACTGATCGCCATCGCCAGCAACTCATCAGGTGTGCGCAAGCCTTTACTAAAGGCAGACTCTACACGCGCTGGAAAGACGACTATAAGAAAGATGGCGGGTCCGAAATGGCTCCCTAATCTGTGAAAAGCATAAGATTATTGAAAAAATTAAATACATATGCAGTTATTGTTTTCTTATAAATCGAGGGCATGACTCCTTTCACGACTTCTCCCTAACTCTCGTGGTTTCGGATTTGACCATCACCGCCCTTCTCAAAGCCTTCATCTGTGAAGAGGTTCTTGTAGATAAGGATTAAGAAGATACAAAATAATATAGGGCACCTATACGTACCTACCTTTTAATTTTCTAACAAATCAAATATTTTATTCACTAACCTCGCCAAATTACTAATTACTTTTGGAGGTCTTATTGTTGAATTGAATTGATTGTAGTTCCATAAACTTGCACCACACATGCGGCTATTCTGTAGAAATGCCCGAGCAGCTGCCTCCTCCAGACTGACGTATGGCGCTGTCTAGTACGGATCTTAAAAAAATATCTCTTTCGCTGTAGGACAAGACAGACAACTATAATTTACGCTGTCGTGTCGTGGAAATCAAAACTCGGTTTGCAGAAAACTGCTTTTTTAACCCTTTAATTTTCGTGAGAAATCCAATACAGACGGAAGACCAGTGTTAGTTGCTACCTAACTAACTTCACGCTAAATCAGGGACCGTTTTGCAGCTCTTGGGACTTTATCTCTCTTCGAATAGGTATGCATGTACCATGTGAGGTATTTGCGTGTACCTCAAAGTGCTTTCTTTCTTTCCGATACAAGAAGAGCCGTAGGTTCTACGGGTATGTTGCTCTTTGTCTTACAATGTGTAAAAGGATACCAATTTTATGCTAGAGTGACTCAGGTAGAATAAAATCTACAATTTATTATGGCAGTCGGTTCATTGGGTTTCATAGAAGGGATGGAATGTTTCACTACCGTTATTTCCGATACCCAACGCCAGTTAAGAGGGCATCCTTTCCGCTATACAAAGGATAATCGTTGTAATTCGTTGAAGCGTATGCCACATCATCATCAGCCTGAAGAAGTTGCTCCTTTTTGCACGAAGAAGGTTTTTTACCCTGATTTAACAAACAAATATTAACGGCAACTTCGGTTTTAAGATACTTATAATGGATTTTAAAACACCTTTATGTTCGGAATTTTTATCCCCGTTTGAGAAAAAAGACGCTTTGTGTACCGCTGTGAGTTTCTGCTCTTGTTTTACTACTTTCCATGCGAAGCCTAGGGCCTGAAAGAAATCTCTGTCAGCGATAAGGCTGCCCATAGCACCTTATGCCTGCTTGCTGTTATCACCGTTTGAGAAAAGACGTGATTGATACAATGACTCTAACTTTATACAAATGACGTCAATTAAAAAATCATGTCTAACCAACATAAATGCAGGCATGTGCGTACATGCAGGTGCTAAGAACCAAAATCTGGTGTTTCCATTAAATAATTTGTTGGCAAACATTCAAGTTTTTACTAGTTGCGTCGCCACCTGCAAAATTCATGAACGCAATGTGCTATCCGAACAGGTGGTTTGGATGCTTGTTTCGTGATGTATAAACATAATCATCAGCATCAGTCCTTATTTGAGGTGGTTTAATAGATTGTGATAGTGGTTCGAATACCTCGTCACGGGCGGCTAGAAATAAAGATCGTCAAAAAGTCAATAAAAGTCAAATATGTATTTAATCAAAAGGATGATAAGAATCACTTTGAAACGTCTAAAAGCTAGGTGAGTCTATAATAGGTGCCAGTTCCACGCGACCAAGACTAGAAGAACGGGCAACAAACTACGGCTTGGTTCCATACGGTTTTTTTGTATGATTCTTTTACAAAACAAAAATAATAATAAAAGCAGTGAAGTTCCAGTGTGGTGCCACACCACTTAGTGAGACGTATGCAATAATACAAATACAAAAGTATCGATTATAGAACATAATAAAACTTCTACTCAGAACAGTTTTGGAGGAGATACAGGTGTATTTGAGGAGAGATGGAAGTTTGAACTTGGAGAGTGACGAGTATGAATGTAGATGGATATGTGGGTAAAGGTAGACCAAAGAACCGATGGATGAACAGTGTGAATGATGACATGGATGAGAAAGAAGTGAATGATGAGGGCTGTGAATGAGGGCTGAGAATGGAAGAGGAGAACATGTTGTGCCGACCCCACATAAAGTGGGATAAGGGCAGGAAGAAGGAGGTACAGTGTAAGTACAAAATATTATCGAAATCTGAGCAATTCTGTTTTGTTCCTATGTTAACTCTTCCCATATAACAAGCAAACTTCACCAGAATCGAACTAAATCTGAACTAAGCCAAGGCTGACTTTATCAATAAGTCAAATTGTAGCAAATTCACAGTGTCTACAATAAAGTAGGCTACAAAGTGACTAGATAGTACTTTTATACTTTACAGGGCGTAAAAAGTCTACTCGCAAATGCTAAAAAAGAAAAGTAATGTTAACCTGTTTCAAAACTACTGATGAATAAAATAATAAAATTTTATTTTTGATTTACGTCGTTTTTAGCGCACTTCAAGCTCAGACCAGTGTAATAGCTTTTGTAAATACGATATTTCGTTCAAGTGGAATATTATTTGAGACGGCCACTAAGTGCTTTGGAAAAGCTTTTATCAGCTTTTAAGAGCTGTCTTGTTACACCCTGTTTGGTATTGTTTTAACTGACGAACCGTTTTAAATGTATTACCAAGCTAATGTTGATACTGTACCGAAGTGGGCCAAACTGAAACTAACTTCGACGATACACTGTATAATAACATCAAATTTGGCAACAATGTTAGACACAGTGAACTTAATTTGTTGCTAGAAAGCTAATGTTTGTTTATTAAGGAGAAGGCAACCATCGATGTTATTGTCGCTCGCACACTTTGACCTTTTGAAAGATATAAAAACACTGAACATATTTATCGAAAAGTTTTCCCAACTACAAGCGCTTTGCCTCCACTTTTATAATGCGGACAGCCAAAGAGTGGAACTCGTTGCCAGCATCTATTTTTCCAAATACCTATAATTTGGACGTTTTTACAAAAGAGTGAATATGTATCTTCTAGGTGAGCGCGCTACACCGTCGATCGCATCATCACTTAACATCAGGTGAGATTGCGGTCAAGCGCTAGCCTATAAATTGTAAAAAAAAAAACTAGTTTTGCTTAAAACAAGTAACAATTTTGCTATGCGTGTGCATTTCTCCAAAATTAATGGTCCGATTTGAATGCGGTTGAGAAAGCTGATAGTTCAAATTAGATAGACAGCGCTTCAGCTGATCGCCATCGCCATCGCTGAGATGTGCGCAGGCCTTAACACGACTACAGTAGGCCTACCATGAGCTCTGTCTGGCTCTGACTATGGCTCTGGTTTTGAGTCTGTGTGAGTGCTCACCAGTGCATTATACTGTGTGTGTGACGTTTCGACGTAGGATTTATTTAGTCAACACTCACACAGACTCAAAACCAGAACCAGAGACAGAGCCAGACAGAGCTCATGGTAGGCCTACAGATATAGATAAGATAACATTTCGTGTTTTACCAAGTTGGAAAGTTTTGAAATTGACCCAAAATGTTATTCGCTGACATGACAGCACTTAGCAAACACCAGGGGAAATGGGCAATATTGGCTGCTGGTATTAAATTATTTACGAAAACACTGCCATCTTATTTAACAAGTCTGTTTTATCCCAAAACTTTAAAACGTCTTATACGTTTTAAGACAGCATCGTCAGCAAAATAATACTTAGTCTAGCCAAAACTTTAGCTATTATCCGACCTCATATTTACTTGAGAAAGGTGTTAGGGTAGCTGTGATGTTTAAGCTAATTAATTGCATAATTGTGGTCGCTAACTGTTGGCTCCACAAGCAGGACCGGCTAGACAACGGAGTTTCACGACGGCGACGTGGTAGAATCTGAAATGAGTAAAACCGTAGTATCCTAAAGTCACTGACATTTTTCTGTTCATTAAATAAAAAAAAACTTATAAATAAAAAAACAAGTTCTCAGTTTGAGCATTAAGGATCAGCAAATGACAGGATATTCCAATTAAGTTTTCAATGCCTCAGTTTAATTTAAATGATCATGCGGGCAAAGGAGTATGTATGCTGTAACCAATTGAATGTACCTACATACAAACTTTAACTTTGTATGTAAGTATACCTACTTGTCTCTTGGCCATATTCATTTGTTTTTTTATGCAACTAGCTGATGGGTTCCCGTCAAATAGTTCAGTATGATGATAAAATCGTACTGAATTTCTTTACTCATAAATTCGATAAATTCCCGTAGATTAGTGAAGTAGAAGTAGTGTTATGATCGCGAAAGTTTAAAAAGTACGATTGAAATAAAAAAAAAAGCAAAGCCTTTTATCCCAAGTAGTTTGGAAGTTGGCTGTAAACGAGTTAAGTTATAAGTTATGTCTGTTTGTGAACTTGGGGATGCTAAGTGCGCATAGTTCACTGGTTCAACTTCGCACACATTACCACTGATAGAGGAGAATGGTGTAAGTTCGGCTGTCATTTCTAATAGAGATATTATCCATTACTTATTAGAGGTTTAACCTTTTTTTTCTCATAGACCACTTTCAAAATTTTGTTGGTTCCGGTGGACCCTCTGCCCTGCAGCTAAATTTTTACTATATTCCCAGCCGACAAAAAAATATTTTTGGCTCTAACTATATGGACATTTGCGTTGCGGCTGAGTTCCTACCACGAATTAACAGTTTAGGAAAAAAGTGAAAAGTGATTGGTCAATTAACTAATTCATTTCAACTATGAATTAGTTAATTAACCAATCACTTCTCGAATTAGTTCTTCGCTACCAACATTTTAGTTCTTCACTATCGAAACCAGATAAATTTTCGGGGACTCCCGCTTACGAATTGTGAACCCTATTTCTTTGTCACGCCATCGTAGACCCCCGTCGAGTCTGCCGTGGACCCTTAGGGTCCACCTGGACCACGTTGGGAATCAACGCTGTCCATTAGAACTACCCAATAGATTAATTAATTAGTTAAGTGGACTGGGTACACGCTGGCTTCTCAGCTTATTGAGTAGTTTTTTACGCCTTAGACCGTGGATTCATTCTCCACCGAGAACAAATATTTGTGTGGTTACGCAGAGGTTTGTTCTCTGTCTGAGTGTTATATTGTATTCTAAGTATTTATTTACAACAATTTATAAGTATTATATCAGCTCTCTGGTTTTCATAGAACAAGCTTTGGGGCTAGATAGTAGTGTAGATTGTTTACAAAAAAATGTATAGAGTGACGACTCGAGTCCTCAGACAAACTCAGGTAGACATTAATACTTAAATGATGAGTTCTGCATTGTTTTGTCTACCTATCTACGAAGTAATTCGTATATTAATTAATTAATTACCTTTTTAAATAATAATATACTCCGCATCTACGTCGTCTGTTAAATTGCTTTCAACACACTCGGCAAAAATGTAGAGTTGTGGGCTTGTGGCCCGTGTGAGCATAGTGGCCGTAAATAACCACTCCTCCCGGGAAATTATTGTAGCGGTGGAATATTTATCACCAAGAAGCTCAGCAATAACTTTCACATTATCCTATATCCACCCTACTCAAATCGCAACATACGGAATGGATAGCAAATATACAGAAGATCTCTCTATAGACCATATGCGGCGACATCCGACCAACAATCCCACTAATGCGCGCGCAGACATTCGCAATAAAAATCCCATGCGAAAAAATAAAACTAAAATACTCTCACAAAAATCTACTTATTAGTGAATCTTTGCTCGTTATGATAAAGCTCAAAATTCAGTGCAGAAATATTATTATGATTGGCGGTTTCAGAGGTGTGATAACATGTGGGGTTAAAGGGTGAACCGAAGGGTAAAGCGTTGTTTTCTATGTGGTTTTGCAAAACAAAGGATAGAGGGCAAAGGGTAACAAGTTCGCGCCTACCACCCGCTGCGATGTGCTTTTTACCCAAAAACCGGATTATGATAGAAATTGTGATGGCATTATTTTTATAACGGCTATACACTTACGCCATCTCATAAATTGACATGTCTTTGTTACAATAAATCTTTGTATGAAAATGTGTGCCACAATATTCCACTATTCTATTTTATTCTACTTCATCGTCTCTATTTCACCATTTAATGATAGCCAAGTTATTGATTCGCTACGGAAATGAAAGCTGCAATATTTCAGAAAATGCAATAAATTTAAAACTTTGAGCGTATCTATAATGATCGCACTTGTCTCCCCGCATACGAAGATTCGTTTCAACTTCAATTTACATTTCTGTTCATATCAATCTATTTAAGTGCTTATTTCATAGCAATAGAGCTCATTTTCCAAAAGCACTTTCGGCTAATATTGCCAGATTATAAATATGGAGTGGACTGACAAGTGGCACTTGGAACAATTGAATTTTGAAATAGTTTGCGATACCCTCTCGATTATTTTTTAACAAATGTCGCGGTACATTATCCGACAATGCGATATGGATTTATCGCGGGGTGGGTCACGCCATATTGGGACACTTTAAAAAACGCATCAGTAAATTAAATGTAATTGTTCGCTTGTTAACCAAACTTAGGGGAGCTGTTTTATTCCCTTTACTTAGAATTTATATTATCTATGATGTTAATGGGTGCGATTAACGATTTTGAATGTGATTTTTAGTTCGATAGGTGGTATTTTATCTATGGAAGACTGATAGAAAGAACAAATAAGAATAAATAATGAAATGAAATACTTGAAAGTCTGATTATAAAAATATGCTACACATTATTTTAATAAACGATTTTTGACCCCACATTTTTACAAACTAGCTGATTGAACAAGAATATGGCCTACCTAATATTAAGTGGTAACCATCCTATAACCTAGCCTAGCCTATATCAAAGCATTGCTTCGTAGGTCACGCACGTCAAGAACGTATCCTACAACGCACTACCATGCGTCCATCAACTTGAAGCATACAGATGCGTGCCAGAAATTACGCCAGCACCGTCACCGTTTGAAACAAAACAGCGACGAAATAAATAGACTTGATGGTAATACTTTCCCGGACGAGCCCTTCACAAAGGGCTCTACTACTGAACTATTGTCACATAAAAATCATCCTACGCAAATAGAAAAAGATGCACTAGTAAACTAATAAACACATTGTACACAGTTCACGCGGACAATGGCTACAAAAAGCCCGGTCCAGTCATCGTGACATAAGGTGTGAATGTTCACAATTTGCTGGCCATTCACAACACGCATAAAAGATGTTCCGCGCGTGGCCCATTTGCGCCCACTTGACCCTAACTTGCGCGCATAAATTATGCTTAATCATCTCTGCTGCATAATAATATTCATCTGCCTATCGATTGATACGGATGGGGCATTTTTTCTACTGCACGAAAACGGTACTATTTTTGGTTTTAGATTCGTTATTGGCACATATTTGATAGAATAATTAAACTTAGCTAACTTAATTAAGGGGATTTTTGTAAAAGTCTTTAATATGGCTTTGCGTAGGTAATAAATACAATATAAAATATTATGGCGTGATAGCCTTGCATTGTGAAAAACCATGAAATTCAAAGCGTGTGAACAAAGATAATTTATCGGGTCGTTAATCAGGATTTTACCCCAAATAGGCCCTTTTTAAATCTCGCTTCATTCATGCATACCTACTTACCTACTAATCTTCTGATAAGATTCTAATGACTATCGTACAAGGTGTAAAAATACCACTCCCGACTACCGCTGCGCTTATAGGCTCACAGGCAAAATTACGCCGTAAATAATGAACAATATAAAAAATCCAACCACCAGTTATTTCAGTGTACTACATACATCGGCCATAAATGGTAAAATCAATTTTTATGAAAATCGTACAACCTTCTTTTGGTTTTTTAGCCTCTTTAGCCTTAGGCCTTTTAAAAAATGTAAGCAAAATATCGCGTAGCTCTTAATAATGTACAAGACACGCAGACTCTAGAGAAAATATACTTAGTGCAGAAGAACAGTTTCTTTTCAAACGGGACAGCGATTAATTTTTTTTTAATCTACATTTTTAATTTCTCCTTTTTTTCCTATAGTTAGCATTACAAACGAATAGATTTAGATTTTCACTTTTGTATAAAACTTGTTTATTATTTATTATTGTCTATAAACTTGACTTATTATTCTAAGTTTCAAAAACTTGAGAAACCGACTTCATGGCCAAACGGCTGAACCGATTTTTAAGAAATTTCTATGGGACCAATCTGGAATCTATAACTTTTCAAATATTTTTTAAAATCGGCTCATAAATGACAAAAAACACAATGATGACAATAAAGCGATAACAAACATTTTAAAAAATACGACCGAATTGAGAGCCTCCTCCTTTTTTATTTGAAGTCGGGTTAAAAAGCGATGGTTATTTTTGGTGCACTTTTGCCCTCGCTCCAGAAGTGTTCAAACTTTTGGGGCTCTAATCTTTTTGGGGCATTAGAATAATGTTAGGATTTTTTTGTCTAATTTGCGTAGATAACATCTAAATCTGACTCAGGTGTCGATTCACATAAAACAGTTAGAATTGGGGACTTTTATTTGCATTAGCAAAATTTTAAACAATTGAATAAGCGCCTCGTACAATCTAGCAAAATATTATGGCAACCACAAAAATGATAGATTACTTAATTTATTCAACGTAGAGGCCACCAATTTGTAAGCAGTCAGGCAACTTTATTTTCTTAAACATGCGCGGAAATATTGTCATTACTTTTGAATATAGAACACGCGAAGTATCGTAAAAAGTATCATATTTACGTAGACTGAAAAACCAAAATCACTTCCCGGCGCGTTCTCGCTCCGGCAATGTTGTATGAAACGGTGTGCTGTTTGAATTTAGAACTCTTTCATCTATCGTACACATTGCGTTCTCGTGGCTGTATAGCCACAGATGCGTTTACCTTTCGGCACAAACTGTAAAAAAAAAAAAAAATTGGCGGTAAAGCGGAGTTCGTTGTTATTTGGTTAATCAAAAATTAACCTCTTACACCACCACCTGTGATTATTTCCTTGCATTTTTTTAAGAAAAGCACTATATATGCCTCGGCCGAAATGGCAATTGCCTGTCTCGTATCATTGAAGTCCTCGCCTGTGGCTCGGCCTTCAAACTCATACTCAACCTGCAATTGCCTATTTCGCTGCCTTTGCAATAATGTACTATTTCATCAAACACAGAATAATTTCGCGTGTTATTAATTTAAAATTAGAGCATTCATTTAATTGAAGAAAATGAATAATAAAAGATCCCCATTGGCAGATTGTTTTTCCCTTCTCTGAAATTTTTTACTCGTCGAATAGCGATCTATTCGACGAGTAAAAAATTTCAGTCCTTGTTTTCGAGAAGGGAAAAAAAGAGATGAATACCCATATATATATGAATACACATACATGAATACATGAATACCTATACCTACATAATAATTATGGTACAATCGCGGTATGAAAATGTTCGTCACGTTAGAGGTCGATTTTCGCTTGCACCAGTGCCTTGATCATGAACCATTTTGACATAATTTGTGACGTTAACTTATCGGTGTATTCTGTCTATTCAATTTCAAAAGGTAGTGTGATCGTGATACGTTAAACAAATCAAGTTGAAAATCGACGAACATTTTCATTCCGCCACTATACATTTTTTATGCATAGATGGAACAATTTGCCCTTAGGAGTTTAGCGATGTTTTTTTTTTATCCCGTCTATACAAGTAAGCGCGAGTTGAGGTTTTAATGAAATCCGGAAAAAGCCGAGATCTTTTATCCAGTAATGAGGTTGCGATAATGAACGTCAGGACCTACGCCTCCCTGGCAAATTAATGAATAGTCTAAGATCCCTAGAAGAAGGACCTTCACCGAGCTGGTTATTTAATGAAACGTATTTTATATTTAATTAAACATGCCAATAAATATATTCTTTATGGGTTGCCTATCAAATTTCAGTCCAGGATAATTATGATTAATTAATAATTAAAAAAAAAAATTATTAAACTTTCCACTGGTTTGTTTATTAAACAAATTCTATACCAATCGAAAGTATAGACCCCAGTATTTTTATTCAATAAACTTACCGGTGCAAAATGCTAGTATCGATTTACCTGTTTATACCTGGCTACCCGAGAGTTTGACCGGAAAAAAATAGGCAACCTAACGTTTGCATATTCTATGGGGTCTATACTTTCGATTGGTATAGAATTTGTCTAATAAACAAACCGGTGGAAAGTTAAAAAAACATTATTTTTTTTTAAATTATTA
The DNA here is from genome assembly GCA_947578465.1 of Thera obeliscata. Lineage (NCBI taxonomy): Eukaryota > Metazoa > Arthropoda > Insecta > Lepidoptera > Geometridae > Thera > Thera obeliscata. Next base: position 2,503,341 of record OX387916.1, read on the forward strand.
ATTAATCATATCCTGGACTGAAATTTGATAGGCAACCCATATAGAATATACTTATTGGCATGTTTAATTAAATATAAAATACGTTTCATTAAATAACCAGCTCGGTGAAGGTCCTTCTTCTAGGGATCCTATACTAGAATATATTTACCTACTTAGAACGAATAATTTACCTACTTCTTAGTAGGTCCTCCAGTTTTGGAAGAAATGGAATGATCGATAATATTTGGTCTCTTAAAATGTGTGTAAGAGCACATCGAAGGTCTTATTGACCGACTTCAAATCAAAAAGGAGGAGGTTCTCAATTCGGTTTTTTTTTATGTTAGTTATTTCATACTTATTATACTCTGTTATTTCATTTTATGCACCGATTTAGTCAATTCTTTTTTTATCTGATGGTAATACTTCCATATTGTTTTTTTTACAACTATAGTTGATGGAACAAGCATAATGGTCCACCTGATATTAAGCGGTAACCATCGCCTATAACAAAGTATTGCCTCGTAGGTTACGCACGTGGTTAGTCCCATTTTTACATGTCCCATTTTTTTTGTCCCATTTTTTTTAAGTTTACTAACAAGTATACGGCCCACCTGATGGGAAGCGGTTACCGTGGCCTATGTATATATATGGACGCCTGCAATACCAGAGGCATCAAAAGCGCGTTGCCGACTCTTTAAAACTTTTAAAACGCTCTTTTTGAAGAACCCCATGCTATAGTCCTGCTAAACCTCAGCAGGGAGATCATTCCACAGCCAGAGAATTTCATAAAAATTGGTTTAATAGTTTGGCCATGAAGTCGGTTTCTCAAGTTTTTTAAAATTACATATTATTTCCCTATAATAGTGGTCAGTGTGACATGTATCTATTACTAGTAGCATAGTTAGTAAAGTGTTACGACGCATTGAAACAGTGCTGTACTATACGTAATGTAGAGATGTGGGGTGGTTTGGACGTGGCGTCCCATTTCACAATGCCATTGAGTTCGCGTCGTCGACAGAACGTCAATAGATAGGTATAGTTAGGTTTACGAGTAGGAACGTACTGTAGGCACCTACCAGTCAATACTGCATGAAATAAATAGCACATTGATGTTGGCAACTTGGATAGGCTTAACTTTGCATCAAACGTCCTCTATGAAGCATGCAAGATGCTGCAACGCCAGATGCGACTTAGGTAGAGGAAAAAGATAGGTACTGGACCTGTAGACATGGACCGAACTTCCATTGAAATGGTAGCATCGTTCATAATCGTTCCGGAATCAGGAACGACCAGCAAAATCCGGTCACTAGCTAACACATACCGATGTGGTGTGGTCGGAAGTTTAAACGCGATGGTATCGGTTTTTGTATTTGTGACGGCTTCAAAAATAAGCACGTGCAGCGAATTGAACCTTCTTAGCAAAAACTACAATTGCCGGAAGCTTTATGAGCCAGTGAGCGACGTTTTTTTTTTCTTTATACAACTAAGTTGACAAACAAGCATACGGCCCACCTATGCTGGGAAGCGGTTACCGTAGCCTATGGACACCTGCAATACCAGAGGCATCACAAGCGCGTTGCCGACCCTTTAAAACTTTTAAAACGCCCTTTTTGAAGAACCCCATGCTATACGTCACAAATGTTTCATGACGATTTTATTGTATGTTCCAGGGTAAGCGTGCCCGGGTACGCTGGCAGCCTGACGTCAGCGCTGCCCAGCGGCGGCGCAGCGGGCTGGGAGCGGCTGGGGGCTGAGATGGTGCTGTCCGCACTGGTGGCCAGCGCCTACTTCACGGCCATGGACCGCCGGTATAGTGGTTCCGCACCGCTGCTGATCGGCACAGCTTATTGCGCGGCTAGCCTCGTCTCGGTGAGTACCTACCTTATGTTTTGGAGAACAGCCTGAATTTATTTGCTATTCTAGACTCATCAGAACTGTTAGCAATGCGACATACCTGGTTGATGTTCCAACTGTCCGCACGCTTTGCTTCAACTTTTATGTCGCGGACAGTCAAGGAATGAAATCCCTTGCCGGCGTCTGTCTGACAACTTGGAAGTTTTCAAGACAAGAAGTTGTTTAAAATTGGTGCGATCAATATGAGACCAAGTTCTCGTTAAAGATTTTTGATAACAAATCTACGTTTGCCGGACGTTTGCTACCTACCAATATTCGTACAAGTGCCGAAGAACATGGACATGTAAGCCCGGGCCGTCCGACGAGCCATTATTCAATTCTACGTCTGTACCTGCTTTTGTGATCGCGACAGCAGCTGCCGGGACCTTTTGTGGGAAGCTTCCTAAGCATCTGCCCGCCGGACAAAAGTGTGCATGTAAAAAATGTATAGGTACCTACCTTATTCTTGTGCCGAGATAGTAGGTATACCACCTCACCTACCTCGTCCGACAAAATAATACGTAGTAAGTAGGTACCTACTACTATTAAAATTGAATTGCTGTTGCAAAAACCAAGCTTCAGAGTAGGTACCTTTAACATAGGTATAGCTAAGACAGTAATAAAACCTGGAATTTATTTTACTTATATCTAAATTCCCTAATTACGCCCATTAGTTTTTGCCTAAATCGCTTTCCACACCATCTATAGTGTGGGCATCACGGTGGGACATCTAGATATCCAAAATCAAAGTCAAAGTATTTATTGCATGTTGAAAATATGTTTTCATTACTCATACTCTGAAAGTAGGTCTGAAGTTGCCTGAGGGGCCTAATTGAAAGTAAAACTTTCCGCCCTAGGGAGAATCGCTTTCTACTAACAGCTGTCAAATTATAAAAAAAACAAGTTCTATTTTATTCAACCATGTTCCAACTTTCTAAAGTCTTTCTGACTGCAAAGAGGTCGTTGAACCAAATTCCAACTTTTTATTCAGCAAGTAGGTTGGAAACCCATTACAACGGTAAGAAGTTTAAAAAGTCTAATAAGAGCGCAATGTAAAATTTAAATTTAAATAACATAAAGATAGTATTAAATAAATAATATATCTTCTAAATTACTTGATTAATATATAGCTTCAACTATTTATTTAAAATAACATAGATTTGAGCAAACAATTTACCATTTTTTAAATTATGAGAATGAAAACAATGGCTGAATAATGCTGGCGAGCCGTAGCCGAAGGCCCGCCAGAGAAAAAGAAAAAAAAAACCGGGAAGGCGGCAATTCAATCTTCATTTTCACAAATTTTTCTTTCATGTTTTTATTTTTACTTTCCTTGTATTCGTAATGAAAAGCACAGTGTTTACCTCGGGTGAAAGTCTTTTAAGTCCCTCAAGCTCCATTGGCGCCCTCGCTTACGCTCTGGCGCCAAAACCGTCTCGGGACTCAAAAAACGTGACTTTCAACACTCAGGTAACAATGTACTATTTTATAAATGTCCAATCTACTTAAATCTAGGCGCGCAATATAAAGATTTATATACCTATGCTAAGATTTTAGAAGTTACTAATTATACAATAGGCCTGACGACTAATTTTCAAAATCTCTTCTATCATATTCAAAAGTATCTATTATGTCTAAAATATATCATATTTCTGTAGAAAATTAAGGTTTTTGTGCAATAAAAGTACATTTAAATTTAAATTTTCAAATTCTCGCCAAAACGCTCGCTGGTGTCATGGCGTCTGTTATTACGTCACGGTTATAGTATTCAACCTTTGCGTAAGCAAAAGCGTGTTTGGTGCTCTGTGTATTCAACAGTAAAGATTGACTGGGAAACAAAACGTGAACAGGTTTATGTCTCCGAGGAACGTACTGTGAACTTTGGCGTTCCACAAGGGAGTGTATTAGGCCCACTACTGTTCATAGCTTATATTAACGATTTGCCCAATACCACCGTCCAACCTATGTCATTATTTGCAGACGATAGTACTGCAACTATAACATGTAATAATATTGACTCATATAATCAAGACATCAATTTAGCATTGACATCGATTATCCAATGGTTGGATAACAATAATTTGAAAATAAATCTTAATAAAACTAAAATAATCCATTTCAGACAACGCGATACTGCTGCTTCCATAAATCTTGACATACAATATAATAATAATAAAATCGAAGAGGTATATACCACAAAATTTTTAGGAATCCACATTGACCAAAAACTAAATTGGAAGCCACACGTAGAGCACCTCTGCAAAAAAATTAACAGCCTTGCATATGTTTTGTATAAACTATCCCCAGTTGTTAATGAGGAGGCCTTACTTACTGCATACCATGGCCTGATTGCTTCAAATATTCGCTATGGTGTAATTTTCTGGGGCAACTCTACGGACGTTGGAATAGTTTTCAAACATCAAAAAAGATGTATTAGAACGATGTTTCGCCTTAAAGTTACAGACTCTTGCAAACCTTACTTTAATAAGTACAAGATCCTAACTATACCTTCGCTTTATATTTTTGAAACGGCCATGTTTGTCAGGAACAATCCGGACCTATTTTGTCGGCTGTCTGATGTCGTTCCTCGTAACAGACGAGATCAAGATAAGGTCTGCGTCCGTAACTCTAAAACAGCACTAATGCGCAAAAGCATCTTCTGCATGGCTTCATCTGTGTTTAATAAACTACCGTTATCACTAAGAAAATTTCCGACTTCGTTGTTTCAGAGGAAGCTGAGAGCAATACTAGCTGACAAATGTTATTACACTGTAAATCAATTTATGACGGACGACCTACTGACAAACATTACAATTAGTTGATTAGTTTTTTTTTTTTTTTTTTTTTTTTTTTTTTTTTATTTCATTTCATATCATTTACTTAAATTATTATTGTTATTTTTTTTTTTATTATTGACATTTATGACAATGGTAGATAATTTTTTTTTTGTTAGTTTTTAAGTAACATTGTTAATTTAAATTTTACATGCCCATAAGGGCAGAATTACAATGGATCTATGTATAAAAATGAACCATTAACAACCCTTTACCTGTAATTCTGTAAATAAATCCACTTTGACTTTGACTTTGACTTTGACTTTAAACATTGGTGCTTTTGTACTAAATCAGAATGACATTTATATAGCCGTGACGTAATTCGCTCTGACCGGTGTTTGAGCCATCATGGCGGATTGTTGTATTTTGTAGATTTATATTATCAAATAAATTGACAATCTCGATATTAATAAGAGTATAAATACATTTTTTAAAATCTTTGAATCCTTTTTCATTAGATCAGATAAATATTTTGGCGATACTTGATTACTGTCTTCATGCCTATAATACCTACTATATTATAATCAATAATAACATGTCACTCAAGATTTACTTACTAGAAATAGTTCATGAACTCATTTAGGTATATTGTAAAATCCGTTTTCATATTTTCACGTGACAGTCTATAATGTAACCCTAATGTCTGCAGATGCCATCGCTGAACCCGGCGCGGTCGCTGGGTCCGTCGTTCGTGCTGTCTCGCTGGGAAGGACACTGGGTGTGCTGGGTGGGCGGCGTCGGTGGCGGCGTGTTGGCTGCTCTGCTGCACGAGTGGCTGAAGCGACGCACTACAGGTTAACAACGCTATGATTCCGCCATCATGTTCAACCTATTGCAGTCCACTGCTGGACATAGGTCTCTCCCACAGGGCCTGGTCTTCGGCTCTTCCCATCCAGTTGCTGCCAGCCAGTAGTCGTCGCTCCAACTATATAGCCTTAGGGCATCTGGGCATCTTACACTGCACAAAATCGGCAAACAGCCACAAACTATACGGCTCAGTCATAACTCATAACGTAAAAGCTGGAACTTGAAGAAACTTGGTTCATGACCTGAAAAAGAATACTTCACTTGGGTGGAAGCAGCCCCCTTAGCATCCTTTAGTGAAGTTTACCAAGCATAAACAACTCCTTGATTCCAACCAATCTACTTCTTTTTCAAGGCTTGCAGCCGATTGGTTGGAATCAGGAGTAGTCTATGTCACTAGCACTAGCATAGATTCTATGTTCGGTGAAGTTTAAGATGTAAGACAAAATAAAATTTGTATGTTTGTTGTTCGTGCAGAGTCGTCCCGTGCGTCGTCTCCGCGCGACTTGGACGAGCTGGACAAGCCTGCCTTCCCGCACCACCACTACCGGCCGACATACTGCGCCGCCGCTCCGCGTCCTGACACCGCTGAGCCGCTCTACTCCGGCACCAAGTCTCTCTACTGCCGCTCACCGCCGCCTGCTAGGCATGCGCTGCACAGGTATTAACTCTAGCTTTCTGAGACCGTGGGGAACAGAGGACTTGCCTTCAAAGTTTCGACTGATCCAAGCGACGCGTGATCCAAGGGCTGGTGGCGAGTATCTGGCGCAGCGCTTCTATATTATGCCGCCAGCGTGGAATTGCCGCCAGCGTCTTGGGGACGCTTCCGTTTTTAACACTGATTTGGACCACTTGAGCTATCTCTAGATCGATTAAAACTAAGCTAAAAAATTGCTCAACAGTTTCTTGTGCACTTTGTTAAAATTTGAAAAACGCTAGCTTTCGTTGGACATTTTAAACCGGAAATATTCCCTTTTTTAGTTTTGTCTCTTACTGAATCACTAAGCTGAGTTGCATTTACGCCCTACCAACCTAGCATAGACTTGCCCTTAGTCTGAGTCAAGCCAAGTCAAGCATAGATTTTATGACAGTTCTCCATTGAAAAGTGTCAAAAATCTGTGTTGAGGCTCCATTCAAACTGAAGCACTGTTTCAGAATAGGGGCTTTAGTTGGTTAACTTTTTTTCCAGATCTCAATCAGTGTACAGTAAAGGCAGTTCGATCCCGAGCGGTGGGGGCGCGGCGGTTCCCCTCACGCCAGGGTCGGTCGGCGCGGGCGCGCTGCAGTCACTCGTGATGCGGCCCGCGGTGGTGGCGCACGCACATGCACTAGCTCATACGCAGAACGCACAGAACGCACAGCGCGACCCGCCGTACGGAGCCAACGGTATCCGACAAGTACCCACCGGTAAGTGTACCACCGACCAGCTTACCGCCAGGTTTAGTGAAGTTTACTGACCTTAAACAACTCCTGATTCCAACCAATCAGAAAAATCTGGAGCTGTCTATGCTATTGAACTTCAATAAACTTAGGTGGCTGTTTTGGGATTTCAAAGTATACAGGAACCTGTGATTGCCAACCCACATACCCAGCGCGGCCGTTAGGAAATACCCTCGCAAAATGATGCGTGGTGTGGCAAACACTAATAAGCCGAAGACCGGGCTCAGTGACACGTCTCGGAACAGTCTTATATCCAGAGTGGGCAAACCTAGGTTTATCATCATGCTGTAGAAGTGGACATACTGGACATAGGCCTCCCCTATACATTTCCAACAACTAATTATGAGCCATCTCCATCCACCGACTACCCGAGATCTTTACAATATCGTCCATCCATTTGTTGCCTGTTCTTCTAGACTTGGTCGCGTGGAACTGGCACCTAGACTCACCTAGCTTTAAGACGTTTCAAAGTGATTCTTGTAATTGAACTGAATAAAGACAATTTTGATTTGATACCAAATCAAATCGGTCAGGTCGGTCAACATGATCGGTTAGTTCAAAGTCATCTCTGACACGCACTGCACTGATATACAATTTTTTCTTGCTTAAGGCTTTGCGGTACCTGTGACGAGAATGTGGCGTAATTTCCCGAACGCTACCCATCGGAGCATTCGTCGGCTTGGTAATAAGTTTGTCATGGTTATATCCAGGTGCAGCAGTGAGTGAGCGGCGCGAGTCGCTGTACAGCTCCGGGGGGTGTGCGAGCGTGAGCAGCGGCGCGGGGGGCGCGGGGGGGCCGCGCCGGCTGCCGTCCGAGGACAGCGCGTACGGGACCTACCGCGCCCCTCCCTACCGCGCACACCCCCCGCCCGACCACTACTAGCGACGCGCCTCGCAGCACAACATTGCGCTGCTATTCGACGTATGAACCATCGTGTTCCTACCTCGGAAATTACTTTGTGGACCTAGTGAAGTGTGGATCTAACGTGTTGTGTCGTATGACACGACTGGAATCGGTTATGGATAGTGCGAACGTGTTACTTCACTTCATTCTGTGCTATAAACGAACTTGACCCTTCGTAGACTTCGTGAAAATGAAGAATTAGTTTATTCTCCTAGTTACCTTATTGACCAATACTTCTTACGATAGTGTTAAGCTAGTGCAAGTTCTACTATTTGGAATCGTTTACGCCTTCCTTGGATTTGAACAACCGAAAATCTGTTCAAATACGTTTGAAAGAGGAGGGGTTGAAAGCAGACCGTTTTATTTGAAAATTTGGAACAAAAATCTCGCAGTGTACCTATAATTATTAAGCATCTTCTTCGTTATAGTTCGTTTCATGTAAATTGAACTATAATAAATGATAGCGATATAATTTTTATGCAGTATGTTGCGCAGGGAGCAGAGGTCGACTGACGAACCAATAGCATGCCGGCAAACTCAGCTTTTTTTTTTTAATTTTGTGCTGGCTTGGATTCAAAGTCCTTCCGCCAAGTCCTCTAAGTTTTTCAGATTTGGCAAACTCACCTCGTCATCAGTGTTGCCAGTGGCAGATAGTCAAATGTGATACACTGCCTGGGTTCTAAGTAATAACAATTTAATTTTCTTAAACATGCGCGGAAATATTGTCATTACTTTTGAATATAGAACACGCGAAGTATCATATTTACGTGGACTGAAAAACCAAAATCACTTCCCGGCGCGTTCTCGCTCCGGCAATGTTGTATGAAACGGTGTGCTGTTTGAATTTAGAACTCCTTCATCTATCGTACACATTGCGTTCTCGTGGCTGTATAGCCACAGATGCGTTTACCTTTCGGCACAAACTGTAAAATAAAATAAAAAATTGGCGGTAAAGCGGAGCTCGTTGTTATTTGGTTAATAAAAAATAAATGTATTATGTAAAAGACCCTTTTTTATTTCCTTGCATTTTTTTAAGAAAAGCACTTATGCCTCGGCCGAAATGGCAATAGATGATCAAACGAACTTCTAAGTGAAGTTCGATCACTATTATATAAGTCACTTCATTCGAAGATATATGTTTAATTAACAGGTAGTCCTTTAAACCTACAAGGCAGTTCGCACGAATTTAAAAGTTGATAATCGATTCTAGGATCGATTTCCGCTCTTTTTTTTTTTTTTTGTCTATGGTATAGTTCACTCCACTTGCTACCCTACCCTGCGTTCAACTTCATTTCTTTAGAGATAAAATTATAATTTATAGGGATTAGGGCATACTTCTGGGAGGGTGATTTTATATCTTCGAATGAAGTGACTTATATAATAGTGATCGAACTTCACTTAGAAGTTCGTTTGATCATCTATTAATATTACGTCACTTCATTCTTCAGATATATGTTTAATTAACAGGTAGATGTTCAGAGTAGGTTCTTTATGTAGATAAATAAACAACTAGTTGTAGATAATAAATTGTAATTTTCATAACAAAAATAAAAACGAACACATTTCCTGATAAAAAAATGAAAACAAACTTATAAGTACTTATGAAAAGTAATCAACAACATAAATTTAACTATTAGATACAATAACCATTATTGATTCTAGCTGTCGTTAGCTAAGGAGAAACTGATCGGGCAAAGATTCCTTCATCCAATACCGGACGATTATAAAACTTAGCGAAGGTTTGAGAGGAGCTGGACCAACCAGCTGTCTTTCTTATCAAATCGATGGAAACCCCCGCGGAAGCCGCTGCCGATGTAGAAGCGTGTCGCGTGCTGTGAGCACTAAACACACTCACATCGACACCGCTCTCCGCTAAAGTAAGCTTTATCCACCTACTTATAGACTGAGAAGAAGCTCTTTTATGGGGCTTCTTGTAGGTGAGTAATAGGTTGTCTATATTATCTGGTCTCAAATTTGATGTCATGAGCAGATAGTCATCTAGAGTCGTAGCTGGGCATATATTAAGGTTTTTCTTAAAATATGGTAGAATTAATACCGGCTGTTCTCTACCTACGGCAGAGGTCTTAATGATGTCCGAAATTGGGATTTGTATCGAATCAGCGCATTTATTTATATGGGACACTCTAATGAGGGAGAGAGTTTGTACTCTATGAGCCGTGCAAATGGCCAGTAAAACGCATAATTTTTTGGTAATTTTTTCTAAAGCTAAATCCTTATTAGGATACCAATTAGCAACATAGTTCAGTACTATCTGGGGATCCCAAGTGCCTACGTATCTGGGTACATTGGGCTTCTGTTTTTATATACCCTTAAGCAAACGTTTGACGCTATCGTCAGATCCTATATTACCACCCAGAAGCAATGATAATGCTGAACGGTGAGTATTAATGGTACCGTAAGAACCTCCTAAATTAAATTGTTCCGATAAGAATGTTAGAATATCAGCTAGCTGAGGATTAAACTTATTTATGCTATTGCAATGACAAAATTGCCACCAAAGTTTGTATGAAGTACTGTACTGCTTAAGAGTACTTACTGATACAGAGGATAACATTAAATCTAATGCTACTGATGGGATGTTTCGTCGTGTAAAAGCAATCCGGAGAGCCTCGCGACTCCCAGGGTAAGGTTCCTGTGCAACGGATGCTGTGATCTGAAATGCGAATGCAGAAGATCTCTGTTAGGCTTGAAGAATATAATTTCTGAAACTAATAACTTCTTGAGGAGAGGGAACCAGGGCTGGCCAGTCCAGTATGGGAAAACCAAGATACCAGTGGCTTTATCACTAATGATTTTCCTTATGCATTTCAGAATGAGCGAGAACGGTGGGAATGCGTAAAAACGGCGAAGACGCCAATTTATTGTGAACGCGTCTACCGTTAACGCGTCTGGGTCTTGCTTCCAAGAAACGTATATATCACACTTAGCATTGGTGCGTGAAGCGAAAAGGTCTATATCTGGCCGACCCAGTCTGTGAACTATCATTTGGAAAGCCCAGTCTGATAGTTCCCACTCTGTGTCAATGTTTATTTTGCGGGATTCTTCGTCCGCTTCGACATTTTCTTTCGTATTTATATATGATGCAAAAAGCCATATATTTCGCTTCTCGCACCATTGCCAGATTGTCTTAGCGAGCTCGTTAAGATGTGGGAATTGGATTCCCCCCATGCGATTAATATAACTTATAGCTGTGGTGTTATCAACACGCAATAGAATGCTACAATTAGATGCGTCACGAGCAAAACATTTTAGGCCCATAAAAATGGCAAGCAGTTCTAATAAGTTTATGTGGAAGGAAAGTTCTTCTTCTTTCCAACCCCCATTAACACGTTTGCCACAACAATATGCCCCCCAACCCGTTCTAGAAGCGTCTGAGAATATTTCAAGCAAAAAATTTTCGTCAGGTCTCATGGGGTTAGATGTTGAATAGATGTGTTTATTCCACCATACCAAATCCGGTAAAATAATTTCCGGTAGTTTAATTTTAGTTTCATAATTAACATATTTTTGGAGAGCCAAATACTTTTGTCTTTCTAAGGTCTTGGTATAGAGCCATCCGTACTTAACTGCTGGGCAGGCTGAAACCAGAACCCCAATGAGCTGAGAAAATTCCCTAATTGTACAAGAGGGCAATCGAGAAAATTTTTTGATTAATTTTTCAATATTGCTTCTCTTATCTGAGGGCAATGACAGGGACAAATCGGCAGAATTTAACATGAAACCTAAAAATTTGCAAGTACGTTGAGGTGTTAGCACACTCTTCTCAAAGTTAATTATAAACCCTAGACATTTAAGTAATTCTAGTGTACTATTGATATTGGTGTAACATTCATCGAATGTGTCACCTATGCATAAAATATCATCTAGATATATAACAGATTTGTGACCTCTCTGCCTTAAGAAGCTTATCACTTCTTTCATAATCTTTGTGAAGACTCTGGGAGCTGTACATAATCCGTAGGGCATTGCGTTAAATTGGTAAACTGTGTCCTCATAAATGAAACGTAGATATTTCTTGTGTGCCTCATAAATCGGTATCAATAAATAGGCCTCTTTGAGGTCTATGTTAGCTAAGAATCCGTCTTTTGCGATCATTTTGGTAGCCGTTCTATGGTCCTCCATCTTAAAGTGGAAACTTTCAATGAATTTGTTAAGGGACTTTAAGTTTAAGATAAAACGCTTGCCACCGTTGGGTTTTGCAGCCAGAAAAATGCTGGAAATAAAGTCGCCTGGAGAGCGACTGCAGACTGATACTGCTCCTAAGCCCAATAATTTGTTAATTGCTCCTATCATATCTGTCTTTTCATTATGTGTCAAAATATTACGGGGAATATGGTTTTGCCAAACATTACTACAAAATGGTATAGAATACCCTTCCATAATCCAGCTAAGTACCAAGGAGTTCGAAGTTATCTTTAGCCAACAAGAGTAAAATTTCTGGATTCGACCAGCGTGTACCTTTATTGCTGGGCTGGAGCACGCGGTTTGGTCTGGCTCTGGGGCTGAGTTGATTGCCTCGGCGTAGACGCTTGGGGTACCCGGCGGTTGGCTGGAGCAGTCCTCCTGAAGCCACCTCGCCCTCCTCTGCTCGTCGTGTAGCGAGGAGGGCCAGACCAGTTTCCCTGGAACCGCGTACGACTGGTGGTTGGCTGGTTGGCTGTCGCAGGAGGCTTTACTGGGGCAGTCTTTTTGATATGCGGGCTCTGCTTTTCAATTGCTTTTGAAGCTTTAATTTTATCGGAAAGCTTTTGTCCAAATAGCGTATCGTCCCGTTCTTCTTCTTGAATTAAATTCAAGAAAGATTTATCAAGAACCGGCTTCACATAGTTTTTCCTAACCTCGGTCTCGACGTGGTGAAGGTCGCAAAGGATGCGAGAACTGTCGCTCAGGAACTTAATAGCCTTCATTCTCTCCTTATCATTTTCTAGGAGCAACGATAGCCCTCTGTTCAGAGCTGTAATGCCTAGACCTAGCTGTTGCTGAAAGGCTTCGATTTTCTTATCTCTTCCTCTAGCAATATCCGTAGTAGCGGCTGCTATTTCGGGGTTGAGCTTGGGAGCTTGTAAGAGACTGCAGTTCTCCGGTATCTGGAACTGTTTCATGAGTTTTTCTTTGGCTTCCTTATCTAGCCCTTTTCGGAGTATTGGGAGCCACAGAAGAGCCAGTTTTCCGTGAATATGATCCCCAAACTTGGGTAAGTCTTCTATTGGATCTCCAAGAGCCAATAAAACGTCAGGATCCAAATCGAGAGTCAGGTTTGATTCCTCGGCATTGTCCAAGCTTTCCTGTTCCTTTTCAGGATCTTCTTGCAAAACCACCTGTGATGACGTCATTGGTGTTGGTTCGGCATGGGTAGGTAGGAGTTCTTTTTCTAAAATAAAAATAAAACAACGGTTTTTATGTGTTTTTTTTTTTTTTGAGGGTAATTTGCAAATATTTTTTTTTTTGTGAAGGTGTTTAGTGGGCAACGGCTTTGTATAAGCTAGCACTAGTTATGAAGTAATGTGCGCTAATTATGTACCTAAGCACTATTTGAGAATAAATGTACCATCGTGTTAACTCGAGGTCAACGTCCCGGTTAGAATAGCATCGTGTTGCCTCTCGGACAACCTCCAGGTTAAATTACCATTGTGTTGCCTCACGGACAACCTCTAGGTTAAATTAAGTACCATCGTGTTAACTCACGGTCAACCTCCAGGTTAATATCATATCAAATATTTTATAACTTTAGCTGCACTTATAAAAAGTATGGATTTTCGACTTACCCGAATCTTCTTCTGACGAATCCGACGAATAAATAATTCGTTGGCGTTTCTTATTTTGTTTTTCTTCCAGTCTTCTTATTTTATAATTATAACGTTCCATTTTTTCTTCGTAACTTCTTTTGGACATCACTGCACTTTACTTTGTTGAAGGGAAGTTGATTTTAAAAATATTAAAGGGAGCGAGCGTGCGCAAGCTGCCTCGCACGAAAAAAGAATGAAGTTGAACGCAGGGTAGGGTAGCAAGTGGAGTGAACTATACCATAGACAAAAAAAAAAAAAAAGAGCGGAAATCGATCCTAGAATCGATTATCAACTTTTAAATTCGTGCGAACTGCCTTGTAGGTTTAAAGGACTACCTGTTAATTAAACATATATCTGAAGAATGAAGTGACGTAATATTAATTGCCTGTCTCGTATCATTGAAGTCCTCGCCTGCGGCTCAGCCTTCAAACTCATACTCACTGCAGTTGCCTATTTCGCTGCCTTTGCAATAATGTACTATTACTTCACAATAGAACACTAACAGCTAGCTTTTAATGTATCTATTTTTTCAGACTTCGGCCCGCTTCCATTCCAAATATTGCTATGCCCTAAACATATGGGCCTTTTATGTATTCACATTTGAACCATGTAACTTAATAATTTAAATAAATAATAATATGAGTATGAGTAATATGACCAAAAAATTGGTGGAAAACAACACAATTACACAAAGTTTTTGTAACATGGAAGTAAAATGAGAGGGTCAAAGTAACATTCCGGCAACGCTGCTCATCATACCATCAAATAGACTCGTAAATCGCCTCCTGCTTATTATATCTTCGTTCCGTTTACATGAAATGAACTTTACACAAAATACCATACTTACCTATAATTTTTTGACGTGACAACGTCTTATAATTCGAGGGAGCCGGCTGCACGCACGAAAAAACATGACTCATGCGGCGTTACCTCGCTCTGAGGCGTTCCATTTAAGGCTTGAAGTGCAAGCGAGAGCACGGAACGAGCGACAAAGAGGCACAATCGGCCTCCGCGTTCGGCAGCGTTCGACATCTGTCTCTCTCCTACTTGAGTGAGCGATGCGTCCGCGTGGACAGCTGTATGACGTTGTCACGTTCAACTATCGTCAGTAAACCGACTTCACAGACAACCGATTTTTTTTATTAGCATTTACTCTGAGTTTACCTAATAAATTACTCAGTTGTATCAAGAATCCCGGAAATAGCTAGAGCGATTTCCTACACATGGCCTATCGTTGTATCTCACTCGTTTCTAACCAAAATAAACCAAAATATACCTAAAAAAGTTTGGTTAATATCATTATAATATACCTACGAAATTATTTAAGAAATTATTTTATTACCAGTCGTTTGTTAGTTTGTTATAAAAAGAGCTAAGTCTGTTTAATATACACCTGCATTAATTCCCAATAAATTTTCGGAAGTGCCATAAATAAAACAGGTTTAATTTTTATAAAGTAAAATTTTAATTAAGAACTATCATTATAAGAATATGTAATACGTAAAATAAGTAAAATTTAATATTTAAATTGTTTAAAATGTTCAAGACTAATTAGAATTTGTAAATAGGTAAGTAGATAGATAATAATACTCACGTATATTGAGCACGTACCTAAATAACTTGTTAAGTATACCACCGAAATGTAATTATTAGGTTAGGTACTTCGAAATAAATACTTTATCAAATCATAACATAGTAATATTAGTTCTATTTCCAAGTGCACCCAGCCTATCTTCCATAGTTTTATCTCCATCCAAAGGTTGTCTGGAAGAAATCGCTTTTTAGCGATGAGACTGCCCATTGTAGATTTACTGCATAGAAGTTTGTTAAATTCTCATTTGATTCGTTTGTAAGGTGTACAATGAGTTCTGTCTATCTTTATAATCTATCATAAGTGTTATAATAATACATTCTACTCTGATATTATAAATGCGCATGTTTTGACGTTTGTGTGTGTGTATCGATATAAACAGAAGGAACACTTTAGTTGAAATTTGGATTTAATTTATTTTTTTATTTTTTCTACCACGTAAATGAATCTGTGGATGGAATACTATTTTAGAACCTACACATTATGTGAAATAAAAAATTCAGATATTCATACAAACTAGGCGTGTAATCTAACTATTTAATCTTTGAAGCTATTTTTCACTAAAAACGGGATGGTCTGGATAAATCAATAATTGGTTACCAACTAAAATTATTGGAACATTGTCAAAAAAGAACTATTTCTAATGATGAATTAAATTATATAAATTCATGTACCTACACTTACTTCCTATTCTTAATGTTTAAAAAACTCATATTATATACCTACTTATAATAATCTAAATAATACATGCTTGACTTTATGTAACAAAAAAGCTTTCAATGATAATGTTACTATAACCTGTTTAAAGCTTATTTATTACATATTTTCACATTCAATTGTCATAGGTATGGTATTAAAATGTACACCTTTATGTCATAAGTACCAACCTATTAATAAATTACGTTCAAATAAGTTCAAACGTGTCTAATTAATAAATCCTATTATGTATGTAAAACACCATTGGGTGTTCTCCATACATGTCAACGAAGAAGTGGATAACTGACTAACTCAAGCGGGCAGATTGAATGAAACAGAGGCGTTTAAAAAAAAGGTAGTAATAGAAATAGTAATTAACTAATCACCACAACTTACGCAAAAAAATTAAACTCGCAATGGTTATGACAGGACTGGTGAATCCTCCTAGTATAGACCATGTGAATGTGTTGTTGATCATCTGAAACAAAAAAAAAACTATTTTCAAAGTACACCACAGACTATTTCATTTAATTTATTTACCACGACTTATACGAAACTGGTTTAAACGAGTTCTGGAGTGGAGACCGCGTTTGGGCAAACGTAGTGTAGGACGCCCTCAGACTAGATGGAGCGACGACTTACGCAGGGTGGCGGCCAGCAACTGGATGGGAAGAGCCAAAGACCGGGCTCAGTACCTAGCGCGCCATGAGAGAGACCTATGTCCAGCAGTGGACTGCAATAGGTTGATGAAGTCTTCGTCCTTCGTCCATAAAGTCGTGGTCATAATCATCATATGACCACGACTTTATGGACGAAGGCGGCTACAAACTGGTGGCCAGATGTCAAAATTGGTACGCTAATGACTTGTACCGGTCTAAGCAAGTTTCGTTTGTCGACGGAATAAGCAGAGTATGTGTCTTCACAAGGTTCGCATCGCATCACGTAATAATTATAAGTTTAAAAAACTTGAGAAACCGACTTCATTGACAAACGGCTAAACCGATTTTAATCAAATTTGTTTGGGACAATCTGGAAGTAAGAATAACCTTCCAAATAAAAAAATATTTTTCTAAATCGGTTCATAAATGACGGAGGCATGCGTTACAAATATTAAAAAAAATATTTAAAAAAAAATGGCAACACCGATTTTAATAAAATTAAAATGGGACCAATCTGGAAGCAGTACCTTTCAGATAAAAAAATATTTTTTCAAATCGGCTCATAAATGACGAAGTTATGCGGTAAAAATGACGCCGGAAAAAGGTGGAGGTAGTGTGTTTGCTTATGCGAAACGCGCACTTTTATAAGGAGGAAGGAGACACTCCTTCCACCTAATAAAAGTAACAAAGGTCCTTCCACTTTTCTCTTCGACGTTCTTTTTACGTGACGCGAACAACACCTAACTTCTGTGTATTCAAAAACCGTTCTTGTAATCTTAGGTATACTCACATTAATAAGTTTCTGCAAGTATTCATCTTCTTCATGATCTGGACCGTCTCTTCGCAATGTTTCACTGAATATTCTTATAGCTTCCGATTTACTGCGATTATGTCGGTCGAATATGGACTTGAAAATTTCCAAATACAGGGGAAGCATATTCCTCATACCAATTTCATAATAGGCATGAGCTTCTTGCACCGCCTTTTCATTTCTCTCATTGTTGAGTGTTGAGAATTCTGTGAAGCAATTTGATAGTTCCTGGAATTAAAATACCTATTTCAGTTAACTAGATCATCACACAACATGAACAAGTCATAGTACCTGTCTACTAGGTACTCATCTTATACTCTCAATCTTCTGTGGCTGTTTACCAAATGAATCCAATAAGCACATGTCCCATGTATTACTGCCAGTATGTGAATGTATAATTATGTTAAGTACCAGGTGATTAATGCGGGCAATATTAATAATGTCCTAATAATAGTCATAATAGTCATTTATTGATAATGTTCAATAAAAGTCAATTGGTTAGGTGCATAAGATTATTGTACGACAAAACAAAAGAAGAAAATGAAAGCGTAAAAAATAAATAAATCAGATTCACATTGTGAAAATTCGAAAATAACAAAAATAATTCAAAAATAATGCTCGAGCATTGTGCATAGTGTCTAGCTCTATCGGACTACGTGAATTCTTCATTATTTATCACATTGCACGGTCATTTATTATATTGCTAAGTACATGACAATTGGGCAATATGATAATAAACACTTTAAAGTCGCTTAAAAGGCGTAGAAAGTCCCTCCTTTTGACAGCAATAGTAGGGAAGCTTCCCCTAAACTCCTTCCCAAGGGCATAAAAAAAACCTAACAACCTAACCTACTCAAGTCGGGGTGCCCGTGTTTGACTCCCAAGGATATAAAAATAAACCTATCAACCTAACCTACTCAAGTCGGGGTGCGCCGTGTTTGATTTTCTAAAAAGGATATAAAAAAAAACCTAACAACCTAACGAACTCAAGTCGGGGTGCCTAGTGGATTCTTAATGTAGAAGTCCTTAACCCGGGAACGGTGACCTATATGTCTGTGAGACCGGGTGACTTGAAAAATTCGAATAACTTTTTTCCCCGCCGCCGATTTTTGTCGCGATTTTGAGTAGCTGCCTGATTTCCCTTCCCCCACCGTTAGATCAGCCCACGAAACCGGAGTGGGCGCAAGTTTCTGAGTTTTGATGCCAACCCGGTGCGGTAGACCGGGGTCACCGAATATGTAAGTAAAACATGCAGAGTTAAATTATTGATTTTTCGTTTTTTGTCTGGTATATGTACATTTTTTGCTTACTTTTGTTATTGTGTCATTGCATTATTTTATAATCAGTAAGTTTATTGCTTGATTTTATCAATTTTTTCATGATACACAAAATTTTTCTTCATCCTGATTAAAATATAAACTTTGTTACAGCATGTTGTACGAAAGGGAACGGCATCGTTTAGAATCACTTCTCCATGAACTGCTTGATGACGACAGACTGTCATTGACTTCACCTTCATCATCACTTGCCACAAGAGCAAGAAAATTTGTGTCTTGAGCATAATATAGTGCCTTATTGCAGTATTTGCTTGACTGAAGAAAAGTGATTTTAATAGTTTTTTTTTTGTTGTTTTTATGTAGGTAGGATATCATTTTTTGTTTATTTTAAGTAAGTTTAGAGAGTCTAGAAACGGAAAAAACTGAAAAATTTAATAAATAATGTTGATTGTTGTGTTTTCAAATGTTTAGAAAGCGATAATGTGTAAAACTAACAAATTTGATAGGTTCTATGTGAAGTTGTCTAATCATAAGAAAAAGTGAATAAACGAGGCTGTGATTCATTAAGTATGGTTGTTTTATTGTCAAATAATTTATAATTAATAAAAAAGTTGTCAGTCAGTATTAGATTCTGAAAAATCTTCCATTGAAAACCCCGGTGCGTGAGACCGGGGTCACCGAAGATGTAAGTCAAATTGACGTCACCGTTGGCGGGTTAATAAATATTCCAAATAATGAGTCTGATTATTTAAATGGTTTACTATTCAGTTTATTTTAAGTAAAATAACAATAACAATAATAAATAGTAATTAAATATGTTTGTACTAGCTGTGCCCGCGACTTCGTCCGCGTGGTATAGTGTCTATGGGTAGCATTTTTAATTTGCAGCGGTAGAAAACAGTGATTAAATGACAACGTCATATTCGCGTGCACGTGACACAGTCGTCTGCCTTCTTACTAAACTTAGACATATGGCGTCGTACTACGCCACACTTTCATCCCCCCCGCATTCCTCTCCGAACTCCCCCCACACTCCCCCCACTCTCCTCAACACCCCCCACATTCCCCTCCACAATCCCCCTGTACTCCCCCCGCACCTCCCCTCCACACTCCCCCCTGTACTCCCCTCCCTCTACCCCCCCAGCACAAACTTTGAATGATATATTTTTTTATATCAAATCAACAGACTAAAAAATAAGTTTTAAGTTTCTAGCTCTAAAAATGACGATACTTCCATACAACTTTCAACCCCTATTTTCAACCCCTTACAACCCTTTTACCGCAATAAAAAGTAGCTTATGTCCTTCCTCAGGCCCTCAACTATCTGTGTACCAAATTTCATTTCAATCGGTTCAGTAGTTTTGGCGTGAAAGCCAGACAGGAAGACAGACAGACAGACAGAGTTACAAACGCATTTATAATATTAATAACTAGCGGACGCCCGCGGCTTCGCTCGCCCCTTTGCCGTTACGCCCCGTTGATTTTTCTTTTAAAAGTTTTTCCTCTTTTTCTCCGCTTGGGGAAATCATTTTCCAATTTCCTTTCTTAGTGCACCCCTATGCTATAAAAGAAACATACCCTCCAAGTTTCATGCTTCTGGGACTAACGGTTTAGGCTGTGCGTTGATTGTCAGTCAGTCAGTCAGTCAGTAACGTAAGAGTTTTATATATAATATTAATTAATAAGGATAATAAGGATTACTCTGCCCAAAAGGTGATGGACAAATTATGTATAATGCTCGGCCAATTTGATCGGCTCCTTTCGTGCACTAATATATATTATGTATTGAGTATAACATAAGTATCTACTAAAGGAATTAAGCACTACCATAAAAAATAAACTATACTTAAGTATTTTTGCATTGAAAAATTAGTAAACTCACATTGTAAAGTTTAGTAATGTAGATGTCACGCCTAGTGTCCTGATTTCCTCGGGATCTGCATCGATAAAACTCTGCCTTGGAAGCCTCGTAGTGAGTCATGTGTGCACTGCGCAAGTCACGGGGATGCAGGCACCGCTCTTCACCTGAAAGAATTTCCAAAGTAAGTAAGTTCGTACTATGTAGACAAAACTGCGCCCAGGCAGTTCTTTTTACATGGACAAACTATACTATACTATATAGTTCTTTTTAACTATAGGGACAAATCGAAACAAAGAAAGTCTGCTCGGCGTTATATGCATGGTGGTAGTACTTTCATTTTCTCGAAATATTCACCACCTAGACTTGAAATGAAATGTTTTTTGTAATTTTTATCTAATTTTTTTTTTTTTTAATTTAATTTGTTTAATTTATTCGCTGAAATGAAATGATTTTTGTAATTTTTATCTAATTTATTTTGTGGCAGCGACGCGAATGTTGAGATGGATGGATGACAAGAATGGATTGATATGATTTTATCAGGGGAAGTTTGAAAGTAGCGCCAGTGACAGAAAAATTGAGCAGCAATAGGCTGGCGTGGTACGGGCATGTCATGAGGAGGGATGAAAGTCACATGACTAGGAGAGTGATGAGTATGGATGTGGATGGATATGTGAGCAGAGGTAGACCAAAGAAAACATGGATGAACTGTATAAAAGATGACATGGATAACAGAGGAGTGACTGCAGAGATGACGCCTGACAGAGGAGAATGGAGGAGGAAGACATGCTGTGCCGACTACACATAAAGTGGGATAGAGGCAGGAAGATGAAGGTTTTTTCTAAATTCTTTTTAAAAAAAAATATTTTTAAGGTACAGAAAACTTACCCATTTCATTTCTCATTCGGATTTGATAAAACTCAATAGTAGTTTGCACAGCATTCTCATTGTTTGCCATATTTGTACTTGTGATTGCGAGATATTCGTCTTGTATTTTCTATAAATCGTACAAGAAAAATAAATTGAATCAGAATTAGCAGGAATTAAAATTACCTAGTTATACTGTAATGTAGAAATGTTTATTTATACCTTATTTAGCCAATTGAAGAAAAGTAGGTAGGTATAGCAATGTAGGTAGGTACCTACCTACCGTGTGGTTTATGAAAGGAATGATAATTTCGCTTGGGAAGGAGTCGGCTTCGACTCGTCTCTGCGATATTACTCAGGACTCTAGTGATACAATTCGTTCACCTCTCTCTTTTGTATAGAGAAATGATGAGACAACAAATCGTTTCGCTCGTTTCTACGTAACGTATTGTTTTGTCTCATGTTCAGGCAAAACGAATCGTTCAAACTGATCAAGTTAAACTCAGACTAGGGATACTGTTATGAAGTATTTTAGACACATACGGCAAGTAATGCAGTCCTATGTTCGTTTTGCGCGCTCTCCTGCGACTTCCATTGCGACTCGAACATCGTCACCGCTGCATGATTGGCTCTCCTGTGTGAATCCACCAGGTGAAGAGGGTGCACGCAAAAGCTTGATGCTTCGTGGCCTTGGTATATCGCATCTTTGTACATCTGCATTGACGCCTCAATAGCGGAACTGATTTTGGCCTCGTTTCTCTGCATAATGTGTTCATGGAGCTTCATAAAGTTCACCAGATCCTAAACATTTACAAAATAACATAAAGTGCATGGCGATATATGTTAGAAAAGAAGGGAAGCCTTTGCCCGGTGGGACAGAATAGGCTGATAAAAAAAACTTACGTCCTGTAATTTCGTTCTGTCTTCATCTTCATCGTGGTCCTCTCCGTCGGCAGCGTCATGCGGCTGCCGGGAGTCGTCGAACAGAGCGATAGCGAGCTGCACCGCCTCCTGGTGCCTCTCCTCCAGCTCGCACTCCAGCTGGCACTCCGGCAGGTCTAGCATGTACTTCTCGTAAGCCGCTATGGACGCAGCTATAGCTGCCTTCACCTTGATATCATTCAGTGCGGAGTAGTTCGCTTGCATGTAGTCTATCTCCTGAAACGTGGAAATGAAGCTCACAGCTGTAATCTCTAACCTTTGGAGAGCTAAACTTTGGTTACTAAATACTTAATCGCATGCTCGGTATGACGTCACTAGCTAGAGCCATTGTGTCAGTAGGTACCTGCAGCAGACGGTCGAGGCGCTGGGCCGCTCGCTCGGGCGCGGCGAGCGTGCGTCGTGCGAGGAAGGCTTGCCGCGCGCCCTCCTTGGCGGCGGCGTGCAGGCGCGGTATGACGTCACTAGCTAGTGCCATTGTGTCAGTAGGTACCTGCAGCAGACGGTCGAGGCGCTGGGCCGCTCGCTCGGGCGCGGCGAGCGTGCGTCGTGCGAGGAAGGCTTGCCGCGCGCCCTCCTTGGCGGCGGCGTGCAGGCGCGGTATGACGTCACTAGCTAGTGCCATTGTGTCAGTAGGTACCTGCAGCAGACGGTCGAGGCGCTGGGCCGCTCGCTCGGGCGCGGCGAGCGTGCGTCGTGCGAGGAAGGCTTGCCGCGCGCCCTCCTTGGCGGCGGCGTGCAGGCGCGGTATGACGTCACTAGCTAGAGCCATTGTGTCAGTAGGTACCTGCAGCAGACGGTCGAGGCGCTGGGCCGCTCGCTCGGGCGCGGCGAGCGTGCGTCGTGCGAGGAAGGCTTGCCGCGCGCCCTCCTTGGCGGCGGCGTGCAGGCGCGGTATGACGTCACTAGCTAGTGCCATTGTGTCAGTAGGTACCTGCAGCAGACGGTCGAGGCGCTGGGCCGCTCGCTCGGGCGCGGCGAGCGTGCGTCGTGCGAGGAAGGCTTGCCGCGCGCCCTCCTTGGCGGCGGCGTGCAGGCGCGGTATGACGTCACTAGCTAGTGCCATTGTGTCAGTAGGTACCTGCAGCAGACGGTCGAGGCGCTGGGCCGCTCGCTCGGGCGCGGCGAGCGTGCGTCGTGCGAGGAAGGCTTGCCGCGCGCCCTCCTTGGCGGCGGCGTGCAGGCGCGGTATGACGTCACTAGCTAGTGCCATTGTGTCAGTAGGTACCTGCAGCAGACGGTCGAGGCGCTGGGCCGCTCGCTCGGGCGCGGCGAGCGTGCGTCGTGCGAGGAAGGCTTGCCGCGCGCCCTCCTTGGCGGCGGCGTGCAGGCGCGGTATGACGTCACTAGCTAGTGCCATTGTGTCAGTAGGTACCTGCAGCAGACGGTCGAGGCGCTGGGCCGCTCGCTCGGGCGCGGCGAGCGTGCGTCGTGCGAGGAAGGCTTGCCGCGCGCTCTCCTTGGCGGCGGCGTGCAGGCGCGGTATGACGCTGCGCGGCACGCTGCGCTCTTTGTTCGTGCTGTCCATCTGCGCGACATACACATCGCGTGCTGCATTAAGCGCTGCTTCCAAACACGCAGAGCTTGTCGCCTGCAACACAATGCAGAACTTAGAAACACATTAAAATCATCGAAAAAACTGACACCTTGGGTTCCGTCACCTTGATTTTTGACTTATTTTTGAGTAGTACCTAGGGATAGTATTACCTGCAGGATGGTGATAGGTGTGGGAAGTTGGCCGCTGTTGAACACTTCCATGTAGCTCTCAAAATATTCTACTAGTTCCTGAGCTTGAATAAATTCACCATTTATTTTTTTCAATGTCAAGTTTTCGTCAAACAATCCCTTGACCAGCTCCAACAGAGCATCCTTGAATTCTTTTGAGATATCTGAAAAAATAAGGTCAAGTTCTAGACGTTTCTGGCAAATATTAAGCTGCCCAGGTATGTGGAGTACGTGGTCCTGTGGTGTTTGTACCTTCTAAACAGCCGTTGAAGTTAGGGCTGTTAGCCACAGTGAGACCCGGGTGCGGCATCAGAAAGCATCGCACAGACTCGAAGCAAGACTGGATGTGCTGTCTGATCTCTCTCAACTCTCCAGGTTGGTTATCATTGATCTGTCAACATTTGAAGCAATATGAAATAGAAGCAGTTGTATTCGTACCTATAGCTCCATTTAAAGTTTGATGTTTGTTCGAAGGTTTATTTTAAGTTGTGTACCTGTAGTCTTTTTTCTAATAGCTGCTGCCCTCCAGCTGCGCCCAAGGGGTGCTGGTACGCATAGCTCCAGTCCCTCACTAGGAACTGTAGCACCTGGAAAGGAGTCTCACTCTTCTCCGCCGCCAGCTTGCCGTATTCAGTGAACAGCTGGGTGGAGACAATTTCAAAGTAGTCAGTAATTTATACTTTATTAATAAACTTTCAACTTTTATTATCAGGGAAACGGGAAAGTTGATAAAATATATATAGCTGAAAGGCACGTGCCGAACTGGCCTTGTGTTGAGTGTTGGAATGTTCGCAAACGGCCTAAACATAGGCTAAGAAAGTTCTAAGAGCTAAGGTGATACCGCAGGAATACAAAGTTATAAGTAACCACTAGCTTGATGTGATTAAGGGTATACAAGGTGAATTTTTGAGAGGGGCAGTGATGGCCAAGTCCGAAACCACGAGAGTTAGGGACAAGACGTGGAAGGAGTCATGCCCTCGATTTATAAGAAAACAATAATTGCATAATAATAACATACTAATCTTTTACTTTTGACGAAACAACACATGGTGCAATCTTAAATATAAATACGTAGTAAAGCATTCTTTTTAAAGTCTCGCAAAAAGGGCCTGCCAGCGGCCTACTTGCGGAAACCAGTCCGCCCACAAAGTGCAAGAATTTGCTGAATTTACCTGCAGATATTGAAGGTGATCTTCTTGAATATTCATGGAAATGTTGAAGATCTGCACCGAAGACAGCAGAGTGGACATCGCGAAGATCATTGTGGAGTCCTGCGTAGTGCTGCAGCTGTCGAATGTGCCCTGTGTATCCATCAGGAGAACTACCACCTGCAACATTTATGACAACAATTAGGTCTCAAGTAGGGAATGGATGCTCTACGTAGAAGACGGAAAAGAAAAAAGATCTGACGATTTGTGTAAGTATCTTTTTTATTGATTTTATAGTGTTTGCTATAGCGTCCCAAAAATTAAGAGTGGAGCGGGATTTGAACCCGCGAT
This sequence comes from Thera obeliscata, assembly GCA_947578465.1. Taxonomy (NCBI): domain Eukaryota; kingdom Metazoa; phylum Arthropoda; class Insecta; order Lepidoptera; family Geometridae; genus Thera; species Thera obeliscata. The sequence goes on from OX387916.1 coordinate 2,528,924, forward strand.
TTTCACCTTGGTACGGGGCTGCGCTGACCGCTGTGCCATCATTATCCTGATTTGTTTATCTGTTTTATAGAATAAGACGGCGTAGGTACTAGGGCCAGCAATAATATAATGAGTACCTACTGACTTACACATTTAGGTACCTACCTACCTAAATTAAACCATGACGTGTATGCAATAAATAGACATATTTAGTATTGGGTCATCATCTTCATCATCATCATCAGCCTGAAGAAGTCAACTGCTGGACATCGGCCTCCCCTACACATTTCCAGGAAGAACGATTCTGAGCCCTTTCCATCCACCGACTTCTCGTCATCTTAACAATGTTATCGGTCCATCTGGTGGGTGGGTACCCTTTTTTTCATCTTCCGGGTCGTGGTCGCCATTCGAGACCCTTTATTCCCCAACGGCTGTCGGTTCTTCAGGTTATATGACCTGCCCATTGCCACTTCAACTTACTAATTCTACGAGCTATGTCGGGTTGAGTTGGGTATTGGGTATGGTCCCAGATACGAGAAATGCGTCTAATAGACGTGGAGGTACCTTGTCCCCGTTAGTTTTTGTCAGTACGAATGGTTCGGACCACAGCTGGATACCGAGGGTGTCGCGCTCGCAGCCGCCGCGCCAGCTGAAGCCACCGAGCGGCTCGTGTTCCGCGCCCAGCCAGCTTCCATCAACACGGGCCGAAGGCTGTATCACATCATTTAAATCAGGGATTCCCAAAGTGGTCGATATCGACCCCTTGGGGTCGATGTTGGTTTCCTAGGGGTCGACATAAACGGAGACTGATTTTGGGGGTCGACGAGGTCAAAAAATCGACCCCTATTAAATTAACACAAGTTCTTATTTCAAAGTTTCAAGATAGGTAGGTAGGTACTGTTTATGTTGTGTTACATGTACTAAGAATAATTAATATTTTTGTAGGAAATAGCATTGTTGTAGTAACGTAAAGTCTAAAATTCGTACAACGTACGTTTATTTTCTTAAATTTTTATGAGAAAATGAAGTCAACTTTACTCACTTAACCTAGCTATTTTGTATCAATAAGAAAACTAAAGATAAGCCCCCTTATTCATAATAGTCTGCTACTTTTATTGACCTAAGTCGAGAGTTACCTATGCAAAAATAACACACTGTAGCAGCTGTTTTAAGTTAGCGGACCATTGTGAATATGGGGGTTGATCTGAAAATTAGGTAATTTGGCCATGGGGGTCTGAGGTAACCGTTCATTTTGGAGAAAGGGTCACTTGTCCAAAATAGTTTGGGAATCCCTGATTTAAATCAAATCAATTTTGTCTTACAGAATATTGATACAATATGCCCAAACAAAGTCTGCAAAACAAAGTCTGATAAGCAAAAGGTACTTGTACTTTAAACTGGTAATATCTGACATCTACCACTTCATTTGTTCGCAGGAATGTAGGTACAACAGTAATCAGTTAATGAATAATTAATAATTAATAATTAATCGGTATCTGGCGCAGCGTATAAGCATTGCTATTCAGCGTGGCGTGCCGCCAGCGTCTTGGGGACGCTTCCGTCTGGCACTGATTTGGATCAGTTGAGCTATCTCTAGATCGTTTGTAACGATCTGCAGATAGCTTAACTGTTTCTTGTGTATTTTGTACATTTTGTAAATATTTGTTTAATTGTAAGTTTTTTTTGTGTAAAAAGTTAATGAATACCTATTTGAGGCTCATTACATTCGCATTCTACGCATCAAGGCGTGCTCAGTTATGGCTCTGGCATCGCAAGAATTGAGTGGGTAGTTTACCAGGCTATTTCTTATTTGGACCACCTGGCGGATTCTTCATAAACATGAGTTGAGATGTGCATGAGATAGGGATACCTATAAGGTATCGGATACCTACTCATGTAAGTAGTAGGTACTCAAATCGTTTTACGATACTACTCATAGGTATAAGTTACCATGACTACATAAGGTATCGATACCTAGTTATATCGAAATATTCGATATCGATTATATCGAATATTTTTAGAAATAATGAAAAAGTTGGTTTTCTATATAATAACTGATGCAAAAAACTCGTCCTCATTAATTTTTTTCTTATTTTTCGCATAATGCTAGCAAAAGCAAACAAGAGACTAATCTATACTAATATTATAAACAGGAAAGATTTGTACCTATTTTTGTATGTTTGTATGTTTGTAATGAAATGGCTCAAAAAGTACTGGGCCGATTTAAAAAAATCTTTCACCAATAGAATGCTACATTCTTCCAATTTGACATAGGCTACATTTCATTTTGAAAAAATTAGGGATCCTTGGTAAAATTTGAACAATGTAACCGAAGGTGTAGAAAAATGAGTCTTAAAATGTCTTTCGTCGAATGCGCTGCCGAAACTATTAGCGATAGAACAAAATAATGTACAACAATATTGTCTACCCCGTGCGAAGCCGAGACGGGCTGCTAGTAATTAATAAAGTAGTAATAATGAAGTAATCGCCGTCATGACGGCGGCACTAGGTATAATATACGTACCGTGGCCGTGAGATAGCGCAGGAAGAAGTCCAGCAGGAAGGACTTGCCGCCGCGCGTGGCGCCGGCCACGGACAGCACGGCCACGGGCAGCGCGCGCAGCTCCGCACGACACAGCACGGCACGCAGCGCCGCGCCGCACACGCTGTACGCGCCGTCCGAGCACACGCTCACCACTTGTACTCCTTCTCCCTTCCTCTTTCCCTTCTGGCTGGACGGCGGCACTAGGTATAATATACGTACCGTGGCCGTGAGATAGCGCAGGAAGAAGTCCAGCAGGAAGGACTTGCCGCCGCGCGTGGCGCCGGCCACGGACAGCACGGCCACGGGCAGCGCGCGCAGCTCCGCACGACACAGCACGGCACGCAGCGCCGCGCCGCACACGCTGTACGCGCCGGCCGAGCACACGCTCACCACTTGAACCGCGCATGCTTTGTTGTCCGCCATCTTATGAACACTGAAAAAATAGCTGAATGACCACTAAAGCGCTAATCAATTTTCATCTCCTTCCGGCCTTTATTCCACTAGGTGTGGTCGGCACAACGTGTCTTTTCTTCCATTCTCCCCTATCATTCGTCATCTGAGTACTTACTCTTTTCTTTCACATACCATCTCTCACACAATCCATCCTAGGCCCACCTCTACCTTTAAATCCATCTACATTCTTCATGCCTAACACTCTAATAAAGCGCTAATCAATACTTCTCACATTATCGATGAGTTATTTTAGGCTCGTCATCTGATTCTTCTCCTCTTGTCATCAATCATTGAACCAGTTTGATAAAAAAAACTTCAGGTTGGAAAATAAATTATACCTACCTACCGGTTATGTATATTTTATAAGTAGGTCCACTAGAATAACTTCACTTCACTCACCAGTCAACGAGATGTTAGAAACTTGGCATAAAATAAAACTATACAGTGTAGGAAAGAAATACGAAGGAACGTATTTCACGGAAGCTTGGGCCAACCAAAGTGATCGCTAGAACTGTCTTAGCTCAACTCAACATATTATCAAACTCAGTTACCAGCACGTCCGTAATTAACCAATAGCCTTGCAAAAAGCCCACACGGGTTTTCCCCGTTTTAGATAACTCACTCGAACACGACCAAACGCTGTTTTAGGTAGAGCTGCCAGTAAAGGTGGGCGTTAAAATGACAAGCATATAGTTAAGTAAACTTTTAAGCATCTAAACAAACTTGCAATGACAACTTGACAAGCATTTTTCGTTTAATCTAACTTACTACGAGTATAAGATTTTATAATGCCCCAAAAGTAACGAGCCGAGCGGGATTTGAACCCGCGACCTTCCCCTTGGTACGCTAACCGGTGTGCCACCGTCATCGAATCCTAATCACACTTGAAGAATAACTCTAACGGATGGTTAATAAGGCACCATGTACAGGTTCATGTACAACTACTGGCCTGCTCGATAACCGAAGCTGCATTTAGTTGAAACAACGAGAGATGTCACCTTGCTTTTTCATATTTCCAACAGTGTTTGTATATTTTTTTTATTTTTGTGATTTTCTTAATTGTAGGAAACACTATAAAATTAATCAAAAATATCTAAATTCACTCTCTACCAAAACCTCATCGGAAAAATAGCTAGACGCAGTGAGCTATAACCTGCTTTCTAGACAGCGCCTTTGACTTAGGTAATTATGATGAAATTGAACCTTATTTTTATCACCATAGGCGAAAACAAAATATATGACCTAACCTAACCCAAATAAACGACGAAAATTTAGATAAAGTGGATACATAATGCTGAAAATGGTATAACCTATTGGATAATTAATTAACTATGTTCTGGTTATCTGCTTTTAGCTTTTGAAAAGTGAGAAAAGTTAAGTTCAAAATGAAAATGAGTCAAGCAAATCATTGCTTACCATACAAAAAGCTGATAAGTGTAAAAGCAACTTACAAAAGTCGTTTAATAAAAGTGTGAGTTTATAGTTTGATAATTTAAGCCGTTATTCTCATCTCTAGTTGTCAGTGGGGAGTAAATTGGGTGAGGCATGTTTTGTGTTGCCATAATAATAAAACAAAACTTTAGTTTATTATTATGGCAACACAAAATAAAAACGTATTGTCTATGCTTAGCAAAATTATTGAAAATAGGAACAAGAGGTATCCTACTCATTATTATTTATTGCAATTATTATGTTAAATGGTGAGGTCTTAAAGTAAAAAAGCAGCCAAGTGCGAGTCGGACTCGCCCATGAAGGGTTCCGTAGCATCAATTAACATAATATAAAGGTTTCTGTAGTTCGTCGAAAGGTAAATTGCGGTTTACGATTTATGACGTATAAAAAAAACTACTGACTAAATCTCGTTCAAACCAAATATCGTTGGAAGTTTGCATAGTAGTACAACATATATTTTTTTTAGTTTTATCATTCTCTTATTTTAGAAGTTAGAGGGGGGGGGGACCAACTTTTTTCCACTTTGGAAGTGTCTCTCGCGCAAACTATTCAGTTTAGAAAAAAACGATATTAGAAACCTCAACATCATTTTTGAAGACCTATCCATAGATATCCCACACGTTCGATGAAAAAAAAATATTGAGTTTCAGTTTCAGTTTTGAGTTCAAGTATGGGGACCCCAAAAATTTGTAGTTTTTTTTCTATTTTTGTGTAAAAACCTTAATGCGTTTCACAGAATACATCTACTCACTAAGTTTCATCAGTCTAGCTACTATGGTTTCGGAGAAAAATGGCTGTGACACGGCCGGACAGACAGACAGACAGACAGACAGACAGACAGACAGACATGACGAATCTATAAGGGTTCCATTTTTGCCATTTGGCTACGGAACCCTAAAAATGGTGAATATACATAATATAGGCTCAATATTTAAATATTTTTCAATTACCTACTTTTTTTTTGCCTGCTTATCACTTAGGTCCATAATCTGATTGACTGGCCGCTCAGCTCAGTTGGTAGTAGCTTTGCCTTCTGAGCTGTAGGTCGTGGGTTCGATACCCACCGAGAATAAATATTTTTGCGGCGAACACAGATGTTTGATCTCTGTCTGGGTGTTATATTGTATTCTAAGATTCCTCCAAGAAGTATGTATTTACAAAAAAAAAGGATATAAGTATTATATCAGCAATCTGGTTCCCATAGTACATGCTCTGCTTAGTTTGGGGCTAGATAGTGTTGTGTGGATTGTCTTTAATATTTATTTATTATTTAAGTATGAGTTTTACCAGGATTGAATAAGCTTCTCCAGTCTTTCATATTATACTTTTCATAACGCGGTTTCCTTGCGTTATCCTTGCGTTAACTGTTATGCTATTAGTGTCCTAAATAATAATATAAGTTTTATTAATTTGAGACACTAACTTCATGCTTATATTAATAACAATACAACCTAATTGAGAACCTACTCTTTTTTTGTTTGAAGTCGGTAAAAAATAAGGATAGACATAAATTATGTAGAACGGAATCCCAACAGAAGTCCCGGTACATCACCTAAAACTATTTAATGCAAGACTACCATTCTTATCTGCGAATTGTGCGACCGATAAAAAACATCCCACAGCCGACAGTCTATTTTTAAAGTTCGCCATTTTGAAAAAAAATGATAACAAACAAGCGGTACTACGGCCTATAATATATTGTATGTACCTACCTTATTTATCTTTATCTATAGCTAAAGTTGTTTTTGTTGAGTTTGAGCACGATTCTAGAGCTACGAACACGCGATAGTGTATTAAAATTTTAGACATGTGTCGCACCGGTAATAATATTTTGGCTTTTGAGAAAAAGAATTAAGTGTGACTCATTTTTGCAGCTCAGCGTGAAGTACTCGGTCGTTTATAATATTATGTACATATAAGTAGTTCAGGTAAACTTTACGCTATCTGAAAGACAGGTAAGTGCATTTTTCAAAAATTCGAAACCATTAGCGAGTTATTTGCAAGCATTCAGGTAGGTATGTAGGTGCAGTGGTTGAGATTGATAATCTTTGATTATAGCCTAGGTAGATCTACCTATGTACTCAAAACTGATAACAAGTCTAAAATGCGAATTAAATGCGCAGTTAAAACGAAAAAATAAGTAAGTATATACATATACCTAAAGAAAAAAAAAGTTATATATATATAAATTAAAGGTTTCTTTATAAGGATGTACTAGGTTTGAAGTACCTACATCAAGCAAGGTACCTCAACCTCAAGTGGTATGTAGTAGTACCTAGTGTTGGGTACCAGAAACACTCCTAGATATTTTCAGTGATTATTCTATTTATTTTTTGAGACTCACTGACCGGCCTTAGTCATTCTGAAACAGTACTCGAGTCTGAGTCAAGCCTCAAGCATAGATTTTTGTCACTTTTCAATGGAGAACTGTCATAACATCTATGCTTGAGGCTCGACTCAGACTCAAGCACTGTTTTGGAATACGGGCCAGAGACACGAGACAAATTCCTCTTTGATTATTGACGTAAGTAAAAAACATCTTAATTGAAGGATCTGTAATAAAATACACCTCACTTTGGTTGCCCTTACCTAGCGACTGTAGAACCTTACAATACCACTTTTATCTACGCATGGGGCGACTTTATCGTTCCAATGATGGTCAAACTAATTTCAGTTTCAGTCACAAAATGAGTGCCATGAACAGCCAGAAGGGAAAGAGGAAGGGAGAAGGAGTTCAAGTGGTGAGCGTGTGCTCGGCCGGCGCGTACAGCGTGTGCGGCGCGGCGCTGCGTGCCGTGCTGTGTCGTGCGGAGCTGCGCGCGCTGCCCGTGGCCGTGCTGTCCGTGGCCGGCGCCACGCGCGGCGGCAAGTCCTTCCTGCTGGACTTCTTCCTGCGCTATCTCACGGCCACGGTACGTATATTATACCTAGTGCCGCCGTCCAGCCAGAAGGGAAAGAGGAAGGGAGAAGGAGTACAAGTGGTGAGCGTGTGCTCGGACGGCGCGTACAGCGTGTGCGGCGCGGCGCTGCGTGCCGTGCTGTGTCGTGCGGAGCTGCGCGCGCTGCCCGTGGCCGTGCTGTCCGTGGCCGGCGCCACGCGCGGCGGCAAGTCCTTCCTGCTGGACTTCTTCCTGCGCTATCTCACGGCCACGGTACCAGAGGCGTATTTAAAGATTTGGCGCCCCGGGCATAAAAAATATGCCGCCCCATAAATTTTCGGAAAAAATAGTACATTGTTACCTGAGTGTTGAAAGCAGTGCCGTAACTAGGGCGGTGCCAGCGGTGCCCAGGCACAGGGCGCAGACCCTGGAGGGGCGCAGAAATGACTAGACCAGTATCTAGTTTTGTTTCATGCATGGTAGTTAGTAGGTACATTTTGTTTTATTGCGAATATGGTGTAGACGCGCCCTCTGTACTATCTATATCTATATGGCATTTTTCAAGCGATCTTGAAACAACAACACTTGTAAAGGTGGTTTTATATTTGTCTGATGTGTCGTGACGTGACGCGTCAGAACGGTATCGGTTTCATACATTTAGTACTAGCTGGTGCCCGCGACTTCGTCTGCGCAGGATTAGTATTTCGAACTATCCATACTAATATTATAAATGCGTTTGTAACTCTGTCTGTCTGTCTTCCTGTCTGGCTTTCACGCCAAAACTACTGAACCGATTGAAATGAAATTTGGTACACAGATAGTTGAGGGCCTGGGGAAGGACATAGGCTATATATTTTTATTGCGAAAAAAGGGTTGTAAGGGGTTGAAAATAGGGGTTGAAAGTTGTATGGAAGTATCGTCATTTTTAGAGCTAGAAACTTAAAACTTATTTTTTAGTCTGTTGATTTGATATAAAAAAATATGACATTCAAAGTTTGTGCTGGGGGGGTAGAGGGAGGGGAGTACAGGGGGGAGTGTGGAGGGGAGGTGCGGGGGGAGTGTGGAGGGGAGGTGTGGGGGAGTGTGGAGGGGAGTATAGGGGAAGTGTGGAGGGGAGGTGCGGGGGGAGTGTGGAGGGGAGTACAGGGGGGAGTGTGGAGGGAGTACAGGGGGGAACGTGGAGGGGAGGTGCGGGGGGAGTGTGGAGGGGAGTACAGGGGGGAGTGTGGAAGGGAGGTGCGGGGGGAGTGTGGAGGGGAGTGCAGGGGGAGTGTGGAGGGGAGTATAGGGGGAGTGTGGAGGGGAGGTGCGGGGGGAGTGTGGAGGGGAGTACAGGGGGGAGTGTGGAGGGGAGGTGCGGGGGGAGTGTGGAGGGGAGTACAGGGGGAGTGTGGAGGGGAGTATAGGGGGAGTGTGGAGGAGAGGTGCGGGGGGAGTGTGGAGGGGAGTACAGGGGGGAGTGTGGAGGGGAGGAGCGAGGGGGAGTACAGGGGGATTGTGGAGGGGAGTCTGGGGGGAGTGCGGGGGGAATGTGGGGGGGTGTTGAGGAGAGTGGGGGGACTTCGGAGAGGAATGCGGGGGGGATGAAAGTGTGGCGTAGTATGACGCCATATTTATGTCTAAGTTTAGTAAGAGGGCAGACGACTGTGTCACGTGCACGCGAATAAGACGTTGTTATTTAATTACTGTTTTCTTCCGCTGCAAATTAAAAATGCTACCCATAGACACTACCACGCGGACGAAGTCGCGGGCACAGCTAGTATGTTTATAAATTGTAGCCTATGTGATATTCTGACGTATAAGCTATATTATTGTAAAGTTTCATTAAAATCCATTCAGTAGTTTTTGCGTGAAAGAGTAACAAACATCCATCCATCCATCCATACAAACTTTCGCGTTTATAATATTAGTAGGATGGTAACGTTCACACTAGTGCGTAACGTGTTGTGTTGTGATGGCTTATGTATGGAACCGATACAGTTCTGACGCGTCACGTCACGACACATCAGACAAATATAAATCCATCTTGTCTTGCTCGCAATATTACATACACAAACAAAAGTACCTATACCGTAACTATGAGACAATTTCTGTCTATATTCATTTGGAGGGCGCCACTTCTAACTTAGAAGTTCTAAGCAAATCTGTCAATCTAGCTGAGGAGATGTACATATAGTTCACGTTATACGCTGTCATTGCTGTCAGCCACATTCATTGGTCCTCCCTTTATCTTTGATTTTATTCATTAACTACGTGCGGCGTTACTGACGCACTAGCGTGCGAGAGATAGATAGAAAATTCATCAAGGACTTCGCAATGAGAAAAGCGCGGAAAGTAAATCTTTGAGTAGGTAGCTGTCCTTTTCTTGTGATTACGGTTTACCTTATCCTTGGGTCTTTACTATCGAGTACTTTGTGTCATTTCTGTATTTGAGCAAATATTTTTGAATAAACAATTTAAAGAAATCTACTAAGTACCTATACCTTCGTAAACAAAAAATAGATAGATTTATTTTTATGCACATTTGTCCACTTTATTGTCAGAGCCTGGTTAGAGCATTTTTCAAGGGCGCAGTTTTGAAAGCTCGCACCGGGCGCTTATAAGGCTAGTTACGGCACTGGTTGAAAGTCACGTTTTTTGAGTCCCGAGACGGGTTTGGCGCCAGAGCGTAGCGAGGGCGTCAATGGAGCTTGAGGGACTTAAAAGACTTTCACCCGAGTTAAACACTGTGCTTTTCATTACGAATACAAGGAAAGTAAAAATAAAAACATGAAAGAAAAATTAGTGAAAATGAAGATTAAATTGCCGCCTTCCCGGTTTTTTTTTCTTTTTCTCTGGCGGGCCTTCGGCTTCGGCTCGCCAGCATTATTCAGCCAATATTTTCATTTTCATAATTTAAAAAATGGTAAATTGTTTGCTCAAATCTATGTTATTTTAAAGAAATAGTTGAAGCTATATATTAATAAAGTAATTTAGAATATATCTTCCCAGAAATATATCTTAAATGTATCTTCCCATACGAATGTTCCCCGATTTGTTTTATAATATCGAGCTTTTTATTTTATATTTACGATTTACATTTAATAGTATGAGTAGCGGCACGTAACTTTAGCTCTGACCGTTATTACGCAGAAGTCAAAATTAAGGTACCTGAAGGGGGCTAGCGGGATGAAGGGCAGGCGTGCGTAGCACCGATTGGCTCTCCGCTCGAGTTCCCCTCCCCACACCGATACTACACCCCGTGCACATACAGTGTACAGTCGCGTTCTCAATAATTGTATCTTGTCAAAAATTTATGTCTTATAAATGTTTGGACATCTTACTATTTAACATTACATTAAAATCATGTCATTATAATTATTTAGCTAATTAGTCCATTGAAATGTTACAATTTAAGGACTGAATATTGCATTTTTGTTAAAGGACGCAATTTTATATTTGGGACATGCGTCAATAATAGCTTAACTCCAAGTTTGTGGGGTTGCCGCCCTTGTCCCCCGGCCGCCATCTTCGATAAAGGCGTGCAAACACTTTTTTCGCGATATCTCGGAAACTATGCGTCCTACAAAAAAATCAGCAAGGAATAATTTGTAGCAAATTGCTTTGCTAAAAATATGTTCCTATAACATTTTGCCTTAAATTTAAAATTAAAGAAGTTATAAGCAAAAAGGGGAGAAATTTTGTCTAGAAATTTTCTCACTTTTTTGCTTATAGCTTCTTTAATAATAATAATAATAGTCGTAGCAGGTAGATGTTAATTTGTCCCCAAACGGTAACCCGCACCTTTTCTACCTGCCTAATATTATCGAAAATGTACACTCCTCTTAGAAATTACTACAAGAAACAATAATTTGGAAAGTTGTATAAGTAAGGAAAAGAGTTAGCAATGAAAAAATGTAAAGCTTATGTATAACATTTCAATTGATTAAATAATTATTTGTGTTATAATTGTATTGCGTGCGCGACAGTACACATGCGCAGCTATCCTCTCCGCGTATCGCTCAGCGCTATACTTACGTGCCGCTAGCCACTAGTCCACCCGCGACCACGCCGCCCCGGCTGCTATATAACACGAGAAACGAAAGTCGAAGCATCCCGACTAGTCCCGAGTCACTCACGAGCGACGGAGTACGCCTCGCCCCGGTCTCGCCCGCGCCCGTTGGCCGGCCGCCCCGTTAAAATTAACGTTATTTTTATGAGTTTCATCTTTTGTTCGTTCGTTCGACGAACAAGGTTAGTTTTGGTGAGTAGGCTTTTTAAAATTGCTTCAGGGATGTAAAGTCAGATATATTCAGGGTCGTGGGGCGGCAATGGCTTAGACTGGCACAGGATCGAGGTAGATGGCACAAACTAAGGGAGGCCTATACCCAGCAGTGGGTGAAGTCGGGCTGTGGATGATGATGTAAAGTAAAAAAAGGCGCACGAATCTGAACGAGGGGCGGCTTGCGCCGCCCCTCGCAGCCTGCCGCCCCGGGCCATGGCCCTCTTGGCCTAAGGGTAAATACGCCCCTGCACGGTACGTATATTATACCTAGTGCCGCCGTCCAGCCAGAAGGGAAAGAGGAAGGGAGAAGGAGTACAAGTGGTGAGCGTGTGCTCGGACGGCGCGTACAGCGTGTGCGGCGCGGCGCTGCGTGCCGTGCTGTGTCGTGCGGAGCTGCGCGCGCTGCCCGTGGCCGTGCTGTCCGTGGCCGGCGCCACGCGCGGCGGCAAGTCCTTCCTGCTGGACTTCTTCCTGCGCTATCTCACGGCCACGGTACGTATATTATACCTAGTGCCGCCGTCCAGCCAGAAGGGAAAGAGGAAGGGAGAAGGAGTACAAGTGGTGAGCGTGTGCTCGGACGGCGCGTACAGCGTGTGCGGCGCGGCGCTGCGTGCCGTGCTGTGTCGTGCGGAGCTGCGCGCGCTGCCCGTGGCCGTGCTGTCCGTGGCCGGCGCCACGCGCGGCGGCAAGTCCTTCCTGCTGGACTTCTTCCTGCGCTATCTCACGGCCACGGTACGTATATTATACCTAGTGCCGCCGTCCAGCCAGAAGGGAAAGAGGAAGGGAGAAGGAGTACAAGTGGTGAGCGTGTGCTCGGACGGCGCGTACAGCGTGTGCGGCGCGGCGCTGCGTGCCGTGCTGTGTCGTGCGGAGCTGCGCGCGCTGCCCGTGGCCGTGCTGTCCGTGGCCGGCGCCACGCGCGGCGGCAAGTCCTTCCTGCTGGACTTCTTCCTGCGCTATCTCACGGCCACGGTACGTATATTATACCTAGTGCCGCCGTCCAGCCAGAAGGGAAAGAGGAAGGGAGAAGGAGTACAAGTGGTGAGCGTGTGCTCGGACGGCGCGTACAGCGTGTGCGGCGCGGCGCTGCGTGCCGTGCTGTGTCGTGCGGAGCTGCGCGCGCTGCCCGTGGCCGTGCTGTCCGTGGCCGGCGCCACGCGCGGCGGCAAGTCCTTCCTGCTGGACTTCTTCCTGCGCTATCTCACGGCCACGGTACGTATATTATACCTAGTGCCGCCGTCCAGCCAGAAGGGAAAGAGGAAGGGAGAAGGAGTACAAGTGGTGAGCGTGTGCTCGGACGGCGCGTACAGCGTGTGCGGCGCGGCGCTGCGTGCCGTGCTGTGTCGTGCGGAGCTGCGCGCGCTGCCCGTGGCCGTGCTGTCCGTGGCCGGCGCCACGCGCGGCGGCAAGTCCTTCCTGCTGGACTTCTTCCTGCGCTATCTCACGGCCACGGTACGTATACTACCTAACGCACATCACAACTCATACTTTAACTAAGTATACATTGTTTTCTCTCCCTTTAAAATAGCCTGAGTGATTTCTGCGAGCCCAGCTATTTTAGGGCAATACATGCTAAGGAAACCATACAGACATCTTTGTATGTTTATGTTTATTTACAGGCCGCGGCACAGCGGGACGGCACGTGGATCGGCGCAGACGACGAGGCTCTCGACGGGTTCAGCTGGCGCGGTGGCTGGCAGCCCAACACCACGGGTATCCTGCTCTGGTCTGAGCCCATCGTGGTGACGCAGCTTGTCAATGGAACAACTAGAAAGGTAAGTGAATTTTACGCTCGACACCACTGCAGATTTTTTTTGGTTAGGAATTTTTGAATTTACAAGACATTTTTTAAGTTCGTGTTGCCGTTGATGATGATGACCTATAGAAATGACATGGTCTCCAACTGTTGGATCCAACCAGAGGCTGGAAGTCATACAACGGGCCATGAAGAGCTTTATGCTGGGAGCTTACTACGAGGAATAGGGAAACTCGTAGAAGAGTTAAGGTCAAGAACTGATAAACTTACCTATTGTTTATTTAACGTAGGTATAGGTACCAAATAAGAAAAATCCTGAGTGAAGATTCTTCGCAGATTGTAGTGCTACTGATGGACACGCAAGGCACCTTCGACAACTCAAGTACTGTGCGCGACTGCACGACCATCTTCGCGCTGTCGACACTCATCTCTTCTGTGCAGATCTACAACCTTGCGCAGCAAATCAAGGAAGACGATCTACAGCACTTGCAGGTACGACAGCTGGCGAAACTGCTGTGGCGAACCAAGTGTTGCCATAACAGTGGCAATGATGGTGGCAGATTATCACGACAGTGCGAGCGGATTCTTTTTTGCACGATCAGTTCGCCATCGCAGTTGTTCACCATGGTGTGGCAGATCCCTAAGAAATGTTGAAATGCAATCGTTTTACCTAAATTAGGTAAGAAAGGGTCAATAGCAAAACTTCCTGTATCTATGATTCAAAAAAATTCCAGCTCTTCACACAGTACGGAAAGCTGGCAGTTTCTGAAACTGAAGCGAAGCCGTTTCAGGCGTTGATATTCCGCGTTCGAGATTGGATGTGCCCTTTTGAGCACCCGTATGGCGCTACTGGAGGCGAGAACTACCTGGAATCAATACTCAAGGTCTGTACTAACCTACTACTTTCCACTTCTTGTAATTTTTACACCTAGTTATCCTAAACACAAAGCAACCGCGCAAGCGCAGCCAATCCTAAACCCCGTGCTGTGTAACTTCCAATACCGTAGAGAAGATGCAGAGAAACTGTCGTAATATACCTACATTCGCTTCAATTTACCTACATTTCACGGTCAACCGAGAAATGTATTCTCAATGCATCCATGCAAATTCCTCAGATTGACCGAAGCAAAAACGAAGAGTTGCGGGAGTTGCGTGAGCAGATTCGCGGCAGCTTCGACTCCATCTCCTGCTTCTTGATGCCGCACCCTGGCTTCGCAGTCACCGATGAGAACTTCAGCGGACGCCTTAGTGGTAGGTACGTCTTTAGCCTACTCTGACGGGAAAACTATACGTCTGTAATTTTAAAATTGTTTCAGATTTGCGGCCAGAATTCATAGATTCTCTGCTAGGATTCGTACCGTCAGTCTTAGATTCATCAAAGTTGATTCCTAAAGTCATCAATGGACAAGAAATAGCTGTCGGTGATCTCCTCAATTACTTCAACTCGTACATCGAGTTATTCAACAGTGAAGAGATTCCAACTCCTGTCACCATTCTGAAGGTAGGTAATATTTTTTATTGTTATTTGAACCACATTCACTGTCCTGATACCATAATAATTATGATTTTCTGTAGAACAACTGAAACGTTGTACATGATATTGCAGGCGACAAGCTCTGCGTGCTTGGAAGGAGCGATAAGCGCAGCACGCGATGTGTATGTAACGCAGATGGACAACAAGAGCAAAGAGTGCAGCGTGCCGCGCAGCGTCATACCGCGCCTGCACGCCGCCGCCAAGGAGGGCGCGCGGCAAGCCTTCCTCGCACGACGCACGCTCGCCGCGCCCGAGCGAGCGGCCCAGCGCCTCGACCGTCTGCTGCAGGTACCTACTGACACAATGGCATTAGCTAGTGACGTCATACCGCGCCTGCACGCCGCCGCCAAGGAGGGCGCGCGGCAAGCCTTCCTCGCACGACGCACGCTCGCCGCGCCCGAGCGAGCGGCCCAGCGCCTCGACCGTCTGCTGCAGGTACCTACTGACACAATGGCATTAGCTAGTGACGTCATACCGCGCCTGCACGCCGCCGCCAAGGAGGGCGCGCGGCAAGCCTTCCTCGCACGACGCACGCTCGCCGCGCCCGAGCGAGCGGCCCAGCGCCTCGACCGTCTGCTGCAGGTACCTACTGACACAATGGCACTAGCTAGTGACGTCATACCGCGCCTGCACGCCGCCGCCAAGGAGGGCGCGCGGCAAGCCTTCCTCGCACGACGCACGCTCGCCGCGCCCGAGCGAGCGGCCCAGCGCCTCGACCATCTGCTGCAGGTACCTACTGACACAATGGCACTAGCTAGTGACGTCATACCGCGCCTGCACGCCGCCGCCAAGGAGGGCGCGCGGCAAGCCTTCCTCGCACGACGCACGCTCGCCGCGCCCGAGCGAGCGGCCCAGCGCCTCGACCGTCTGCTGCAGGTACCTACTGACACAATGGCACTAGCTAGTGACGTCATACCGCGCCTGCACGCCGCCGCCAAGGAGGGCGCGCGGCAAGCCTTCCTCGCACGACGCACGCTCGCCGCGCCCGAGCGAGCGGCCCAGCGCCTCGACCGTCTGCTGCAGGTACCTACTGACACAATGGCATTAGCTAGTGACGTCATACCGCGCCTGCACGCCGCCGCCAAGGAGGGCGCGCGGCAAGCCTTCCTCGCACGACGCACGCTCGCCGCGCCCGAGCGAGCGGCCCAGCGCCTCGACCGTCTGCTGCAGGTACCTACTGACACAATGGCACTAGCTAGTGACGTCATACCGCGCCTGCACGCCGCCGCCAAGGAGGGCGCGCGGCAAGCCTTCCTCGCACGACGCACGCTCGCCGCGCCCGAGCGAGCGGCCCAGCGCCTCGACCGTCTGCTGCAGGTACCTACTGACACAATGGCACTAGCTAGTGACGTCATACCGCGCCTGCACGCCGCCGCCAAGGAGGGCGCGCGGCAAGCCTTCCTCGCACGACGCACGCTCGCCGCGCCCGAGCGAGCGGCCCAGCGCCTCGACCGTCTGCTGCAGGTACCTACTGACACAATGGCACTAGCTAGTGACGTCATACCGCGCCTGCACGCCGCCGCCAAGGAGGGCGCGCGGCAAGCCTTCCTCGCACGACGCACGCTCGCCGCGCCCGAGCGAGCGGCCCAGCGCCTCGACCGTCTGCTGCAGGTACCTACTGACACAATGGCACTAGCTAGTGACGTCATACCGCGCCTGCACGCCGCCGCCAAGGAGGGCGCGCGGCAAGCCTTCCTCGCACGACGCACGCTCGCCGCGCCCGAGCGAGCGGCCCAGCGCCTCGACCGTCTGCTGCAGGTACCTACTGACACAATGGCTCTAGCTAGTGACGTCATACCGCGCCTGCACGCCGCCGCCAAGGAGGGCGCGCGGCAAGCCTTCCTCGCACGACGCACGCTCGCCGCGCCCGAGCGAGCGGCCCAGCGCCTCGACCGTCTGCTGCAGGTACCTACTGACACAATGGCACTAGCTAGTGACGTCATACCGCGCCTGCACGCCGCCGCCAAGGAGGGCGCGCGGCAAGCCTTCCTCGCACGACGCACGCTCGCCGCGCCCGAGCGAGCGGCCCAGCGCCTCGACCGTCTGCTGCAGGTACCTACTGACACAATGGCTCTAGCTAGTGACGTCATACCGCGCCTGCACGCCGCCGCCAAGGAGGGCGCGCGGCAAGCCTTCCTCGCACGACGCACGCTCGCCGCGCCCGAGCGAGCGGCCCAGCGCCTCGACCGTCTGCTGCAGGTACCTACTGACACAATGGCACTAGCTAGTGACGTCATACCGCGCCTGCACGCCGCCGCCAAGGAGGGCGCGCGGCAAGCCTTCCTCGCACGACGCACGCTCGCCGCGCCCGAGCGAGCAGCCCAGCACATCCCAAACCTCAATGTTCATTTGTTTAATAGGAGCTAGACGATCTTCTGCCAACTTACATCGGGCTGAACGTTGCGAAGACTCAGAAGCTGATATCAGAGTCCATGGCTGCGTACGAGGCGGCGCTGCGGCAGGTGTCGGGCACGCGACCGCTGTGCCTGCACCCGCGCGATGTGGCAGTGCTACACGACGCCGCATGTGCCGCCGCCGCCGTCACCTTCGACACCGCGCGCTGCGCACCCACACCCCCGGACTTGGACGACGATCGTATAGCACTCATGAAGGTATTATATCAAATTAAACTCAGACCTCTCCTCATCACTCTAAACTCTAAAGGCTAGTTCGGACTAGGCTAATAATTTAGTAGAGTACCGAGTAATTTAGTGGCTAAAAGAGTGTGAACCACAAAAATTTAGTCGAGTAGTTTAGTGAACGATTAAGTCGAGTCGATCCATTTTACTCTATTTTTATCGGGCGAGTAGCGCCTCCCACCACGCGTCCGTGCTCACTGGTTCACCGGCGAAACAAGTCCGAACCTGTCGATTAGTCGAGTTCATTAGTGGCCGCAAAAATGTCGTTTCGCTGGAGTGAAAGAAACAACTTTGAAATTTGTTTAGGATCTTCCAATGCTAATTCCTTCAGAAGACAATTAGTAGCTCCTAGTGTGTCTCTTGATTATTGATCCATTTTCGTACCCATAACTTCTTTTTCTTAATCACACAAATTTCCTCATCCACCTCTTCTGAAATAGCCGTTACGATTAGTTTAATCAGATTATTCACTCTATTGCGTTGCAGCCCGTTCATTTTGCGAAACACCACTTACTTGTGTATTATACTGGACCGTAAGGGCGCTTGTACACGCTAAGAAAATTTGCCGTTCCTGCGGCAGACAAGACAAATTCTTCGTGTAGACGACAAGAATTTTGTCTGTTCCACACACGAAAACTTTTCGTGTCTTCCGCAGACAAGACCAATCGAAATGTGTACACGACACGATTTTTTTCGTGCAGTCGTCAGTCGGGCGTAGGGCGCGCAAGTAATAACAAGCACAACAAAAACTACCTGGCTGGGCTGGCTCAACCCTACTACACCGCCCCCCGCCCCCGCCGCTCCGCAACAACGTTCGCCGCGTCTCGTCGTGTCTTGCGCAGATAAGATTTTTTTCGTGCACCGCTGCGAGCAGTGTACACAGTTATTTTCTAGTTACGACACAAATTCTTGGGTAGACCCGGCGTTTTTTCTTAGCGTGTACAAGCACCCTAATGCGAACGATTTCAGTGCAGTAGCGAATAGTTTAGCCACTAAATTACACGTTACTTTACTAAATTACTAAGGTAGTCCGAACTAGGCACACTAAAAAGAGAGCAAATCGCCTGCCCACGCGTTTTTTTATTGTGCAATCAATTCGCAGACTCTGGAGGCGAAGCTATCAGAAACGACGGCTCTAAGCGAGCTGAGCAACGCTGCGGTGACGTCCCGTGCGTGCGCGCAGTACAGCGGCTGCATGCAGCGCTGCGTGCGTGGCGGTGGCGGCGCAGTGAGTGCGACGCGCCTGCAGGCGGAGCACGAGCGCGCCGCCACGGCCGCCACGCGCGAGCTTGCAGGCGCGCGCAGCCGACACACAGACCATCCAGACTCTGAGGACCACTTCCTGAACGAAATACTCAAAGTGAGCTGGCTAAACACGAAAACTATTACCGCCTAAACCGGAATTTGATGGAGAGAGCTCAGTACCCAAGTCCGAGTTTTGCTACCACATTTCGTTACCAAATGTTATTTTCGTTTCGCCCACGTGTCTCTGTCTTTTGTAGGGAGAAAAGATGAGACAGCAAAAATAAGTTACGTAGCTAGAGTTGTTGTCTCATCATTTTTCCATGCAAAAGAGAGAGACACATAGGCGAAACGAAAACAACATTTGGTAACGAAATGTTGTAAATGCACTGGGACTTTGGGTACAGGATCGTTCTTCCTGGAAATGTATTGGGGGCCTATGCTAACAGTGAACTTCTTCAGGCTGATGATGGTGATGATGATACATGACAATGTGCATTTGCAGAGCAGAAAAGCGGTTTTCTGTTCAGCGCTTGACGAGGCAAAACGTCTGGCCAACCAAGATTTTTTATTGTCCTTTAGATTTTTTATGCATGGAGTGCTAACTACTTCCGGCGGTAGGTACCCATCAATTTCTTACTGTTTTCTGATAGTTTATAATTTAAGATAGATATACATAATCATCAAGACGTAGCATACATAGCACAGAAAAACGCTTACGCGCATTCTGTTCTAGTATCGTAGCGAAATGCTATGGAGTGCCACTTTATTCTCCTCAGTACATTCAAGACCAGTTCGATTATCTGGAGTCTGTGAACAAAGGCAGCAGCAAGTCAGCTAAGCAAGCCACGGTGTTCAGTTACAACAACCACATGGCTGGTGTGTGGGGCCCCATGGCGTGCCTACACCCCAACACTCTGCGCGAAGAGCACCAGAGCGCGGTGAGGCGAGCTATCGACGAGTTCCGCGCGCTTGCTGATGATCCCGAACAAGAGAACGATATTGTAGCTGTAAGTTGCATGACTGATCCGACCTTATTTACTTTGTCCTCTCATCAGTCATGTATCGCAGAGGTGGTAGTCTGTGCTACAACGACAACGTGTGGGGTCCAGTGGGTTATTTATAGTAGATTGTTATACAAGGGCAGTAAGTGAGCTTTTGCAGAACAAGATCCTTTTTGGCGCCCGTGCGAGCGCAGCTCGCAAAGGGCGCTAATGGATCGAGTGTACCTGAGATATTTAGATGCCCGAGCGAGCAAAGCGAGCGAGGGCAAATATAGTTCGAGGGTGCAATAGCTACTTATGACCGAGGTAAGCATTCTACTTTACATCATTCATGTGAGGTAAATTTTGAACTAGCTGATGGAACAAATATATGGCCCACCTGATGTTAAGTGGTAACCATTGCCTATGGCAAAGCATTGCCTCGTAGGTCAAGCAAGTCAGGAACGTGCCCTACAATGCACTGCCCTACGACCATCAACTTGAGGCATACGGTTGTTCAGCCTCACGTGTCAGTGATATCACCGGCACCCATACCCTTCAACTCGAAACACAGCAATGCTGCTTTTCGGCAGAAATAGGCTTACAATACAACAATAACACAACACTTATACGGGTGTGACAAAATGTAATTTTAATTTGAGAAAAATAAAATTACAATAATAATTTAAGTATTATTATAATTAAACTATTAATTTTATTAAAATTAATAGTAAAATATTTGTACCGGTAGGTATCTGCTAAAACAGTCGTAGACGCACACTTATGTACACATCTGTGAGCTACAATATCTTTTCAGTAAAAAGTTTTTATATCATTTGTAAGAAAAGAGATTGTTTCACCAAGGAGGTTTGCATACCTCTTGAACTGTAATGAACCCTCACCAAGGAGGTTTGCATAGCTCTTGAACTGTAATGAACCATTAAGTATCAAGCATAGTGTGACGGTGAAGTGATTTGAAAATGGAACGCATTTACAATGCACTGGGCTGCACACGCCTACTTACACAGCCTCTTTGCGTTAAAGTAAATCCTATTTACTGAGCATGTATGATGTAAAAGCTTATGAAAGTTGGAGTACAGCCCTTTATTTTTTTGTAGGCATAAGTGTGGTGTGGTGTGGTGGTAAGAGTGTGGTTTTGAAGTATAGCTACCTAGCTACACTTCAAAATAGGTAGGCACTTTGAGGTGTATCAAAGGGTGCTATAGTACTATCAAAGGGTGCTTATTATTATAGTACAATTTAGTTGGACACTTAGGTACATTCCAAAGAACGAATTTGATCGGTAACCAAATAAGTAATAATCTCCTAAGCTGTTCTACTGTTTACCCCTACCTCTATCATTGGGCGCATAAAATAATCTATTACGTTTTGGTAATAGGTACCAATCCTGGTGAAACTTTGTCTTTTTTAGATATTGGAGCAACGGTATGAGGATCTCCGTCGCCAAAACATTACTAGCAACGAAGCATTGGTGGCAGAATCATACATGGTTTACACCCACCAAATGGACTCCAAGTGCACCCCATCACTGGCGTCCATTCTCGTCATCCCGTGGCTTGTCAAGGTCCTCGTTATGATCCCCAAGTTTCACCAGCAATACAGGAGTGAGGCTTTAGATCACTTCCGATCCAAGCGCCGCGGCTCTGCTGATGATGACGAGTTCATTGAAAGTCTGAAGTCGGTTAGTATTTATTCCAAAAGTAGCTTTTGATGTTTTTTGTATGTAGGTAGATCTGTCTAGGAACATAAGTGTGTATAAATAGAATAGGCACCCACCAGCTCATCTTAAGCACTGAACATTTTCTGAACACAGTTCAGACTCAGAATCGTTCTTTCTGGAAATGTTTAGGGGCTTCCCCTATGTCCGTAGTCGACTCGAGAGTACTGGTGGCCTAGCGGTAGCGGCTCCTCCTTCCGATCCTAAGGTCGTGGGATCAAATTAAGTTGTGCAATGAGTTTTTCCCTCCAAAAGTGTATGACATGTGTGCACTATCCCAGTACTCTCAAACGGTGAAAGAAAACACCGTGAGGAAACCGACATATCGCAGAACCTAAAAAGTTCGAAAACATATGCCAAGTGCACGAAAGGAGCTTGTTTGAGGCCCACGTATAATCCTTTAAAACCCTGTTTTAAAAGAACCAGTGACGTACCTCCAGCGCCTTTTCTCATTGTTGTAGAAGCTGGATGATGGATTCGAGAGCTACAGACACCCCTTGCAGGCCCTGGCTCGAGAATTTGGAATACCACTTCTCACATAGCTACATATCAACTGATTAACCTAATAAATATACATTTTTATACCTACTTTCGATTTTTTTTACATTTTGATAACACTTTTCCGTAAGGCCCTTTCTCTTTGGCTTAGTAATTACCTATGTAGTGTAACGGTACGTTCTTAATTCACTTTTTTACTTTATAAAAATAAACTTTTAATTAAATTTTATCAACAAACAGACAAACCGTCGCAGTCCTTTTTCATATTAGATACGGACAATGCGCGCGGCAGCGCTGAGACCGGTTTGACCTGCGATCGGCCGGCAGTCCACTGCACTATACGAAGGCGACGCCACGCACTCTGAGCGCGGCGCGTCCTTGCAATCTTGTTACTTTTAAAACCTAATATCTACTAAGTAATATCTTAAAATCTGTGTTCCCAGCTCTGGGTAAGCTGTGCATTATTTTATACCACCTTGTAGAACAAAGAGCTTTGCTTATGCAACTACTATTCTTTAGTTTAACTGTAGGTAACGGAGACGCTTGATTTGAAAACTTGTAACGGCTGCTTACCGCTAGCCCGATAGTACTGTAGTTATTTACTAATGTGTACTTATTTACTGAGCCAGCTGCTATGGTACTTAATGCTTGGCCTTCTTGATTTTTCCCTTACTTTTATTAGCTAAATTATTAAATGAATTTCTCTTGTAGTAACTTTTAAATTTCAATCATGTACCTAACTGTCTCGAGGCTTCTCCTCCCCTTTTGCAAATGTAAATACCACGCTGATTCCTTGCTCCTTGGTTAGCTAACTTGTTTTCGGGAGTATTGCGTAATCCCTAGGTTTTCTTCGAAAGCCCCTTGCGTTGCGTGATCCTAATGCCGAAGTGTTTGCGTTCCAGGAACACCCTCTGGGTAGGAAATACACTCCCAAGTCGTAGAGAGACGACGGCGCCGGCGGCGCGGCAGCTCAGCATATTGGAGGCCTCTGGACGTGGACGCACACTGGACGGCGATCCCGACCGAGGCGTGTGGACGAGGAACCAACCGAAGGAGCGTGGTATTCTCGGACTGATACGACAGCATAAATTATTGGCTAGGCGACGACCCGTGACCCCCTCATCTTTTCTTTTGTTTTTTTATTAAACTTATATATATATACTTCTTCTTTTATTTCTTATCTTGTCACCCCTATGTGACAGTAGCTAGGATAGATTATGCTACAGGTCTTACAACTAGTTCCTATGTTACTTAGTTCCTACTGTTTGTATCCTAATACAAAATGATCAGTACCCCAAGTCCGAGTTTTGCTACCACATTTCGTTACCAAATGTTGTTTTCGTTTCGCCTACGTGTCTCTGTCTTTTGTAGGGAGAAAAGATGAGACAGAAAAAATATGTTACGTAGCTAGAGTTGTTGTCTCATCATTTTTCCATGTAAAAGAGAGAGACACGTAGGCGAAACGAAAACAACATTTGGTAACGAAATGTTGTAAATGCACTGGGACTTTGGGTACAGTACCCAAAGTCCCAGTGCATTTACAACATTTCGTATAAAAATGATGAGCCAACAACTCTAGCTACGTAACATATTTTTGCTGTCTCATCTTTTCTCCATACAAAAGACAGAGACACGTGGGCGAAACGAAAACAACATTTGGTAACGAAATGTGGTAGCAAAACTCGGACTTGGGGTACGGTTCGTAAAATAAAACTAGTTTATTTTTACAATACCATCTATTTATTAAGAGTAGGAGAGTGAGTTGGGTAAATCACTCAAAAAACTTGATCTGCAGCGCATCGGCTCATATACAGCCTGGAGCCGGAGTCGAACCACAGCTCAAACAGCTCACTCAACTACCTCATTAAAAAAATATCATCGAAATCAGATCTCCTACGGTCTCCACCGTAGGAGATCTGATTTCGATGATGTTTTTTTATACCTCTTTTTTGCCCCTTTGTGGAGGAAGTTCCTCTCCCTCCAATCAAAATCCTCGACGTTAAAAAAACATATGCCTACTGCGTCTCACCATTATATTTTATGCTATTTCTGCCTGTGTTTTGTCCTAACCTTTTGGTTTCATGAAATTAAAACACAATGCTGATTTGCAACTTTTTTTATTAAAAACAATCATTTTTTAAATGCTTAAGCATACCCTATGTAAAAGCCTACGCACACCTAGTTCGCTGGCGGTAGCGATCAGTGAAACGCTGTCAAATATCGCTGTCAGATTTGAGATTTGACAGCGATGTTTGACAGCGTTTCACTGATCGCTACCGCCAGCGAACTAGGTGTGCGCAGGCCTTAATGCGATAGGTATATTGAAAGTAGAAAATTGTTGTGAAGTAGGTACAAGTATAATAAATAGGTACTTACCTAGGTGTTAGACAAATAATACTGCTGTCAAAATACGATTCCAAATAGGTGGAGGCACCTACATAATTTATCTTTAGTTTAAACATAAGTATACCTAAGTGTAGGTACCTTGCGTAGGTAGGTAAGTAACTTACTTATTTACCTAAACCCTTTACATAGGCAGCGAATCGCTTTAATATCTACACATAAACACGATCATCAAAATGATAAACACTACTACTACAGCATCTATTATTTACTCAGAATAAAAGTCAGTAGTAGCCCAGAAATCCATGGTTCCTAAAAATTGAGCCGCTTCTTTTACAAAAACATGTCAATATTTATCAATTGTAGAAAATGCAATGTTTAATACTTCTCTCTAATCTTTTTCTATAATAATAACAATATAACAAAGTACAGTAGTATATAAATAATTCAGGTGGAACATGAGCTTGAGCTTGTTGTGAGAGAGAATCGTTTTTTGCAGGGGGCTAATTCTCGGGCCGATCTCGATCATTTTGCAATTTTATTTTATTGCTTCTTTTCGAAGAGAGAATGGCAGATTTCCTTGAGTAATTCATCAACGACCTCATCGTAAAAGCCTCGACAGCTACGTTATACGGAAAACGGCGAAAGAGTGCGGGGTTGTGAAAAGAAGCAATAAATAGTAGATTGTTATACAAGGGCAGTAAGTGAGCTTTTGTAGAACAAGATCCTTTTTGGCGCCCGTGCGAGCGCAGCTCGCTAAGGGCGCTAATGGATCGAGTGTACCCGAGATATTTAGATGCCCGAGCGAGCAAAGCGAGCGAGGGCAAATATAGTTCGAGGGTGCAATAGCTACTTATGACCGAGGTAAGCATTCTACTTTACATCATTCATGCGAGGTAAATTTTTAACTAGCTGATGGAACAAACATATGGCCCACCTGATGTTAAGTGGTAACCATTGCCTCGTAGGTCAAGCACGTCAGGAACGTGCCCTACAATGCAGTGCCCTACGACCATCAACTTGAGGCATACGGATGTTCAGCCTCACGTGTCAGTGATTTCACCGGCACCCATACCCTTCAACTCGAAACACAGCAATGCTGCTTTTCGGTAGAAACAGGCTTACAATACAACAATAACACAACATTTATACGGGTATGACAAAATGTAATTTTAATTTGAGAATAATAAACTTACAATAATATTATTAATTTTATTAAAATTAATAGTAAAATATTTGTACCGGTAGTTATCTGCTAAAACAGTCGTAGACACACACTTATGCACACATCTGTGAGCTACTATATCTTTTCAGTAAAAAGTTTTCATATCATTTTGTAAGAAAAGAGATTGTTTCACCAAGGAGGTTTGCATAGCTCTTGAACTGTAATGAACCATCACCAAGGAGGTTTGCATAGCTCTTGAACTTTAATGAACCATTACGTATCAAGCATAGTGTGACGGTAAAAGTGATTTGAAAATGGAACGCATTTACAATGCACTGGGCTGCACACGCCTACTTACACAGCCTCTTTGCGTTAAAGTAAATCCTATTTACTGAGCATGTATGATGTAAATAAAATTGCAAAATGATCGAGATCGGCCCGAGAATTAGGCCCCTGCTCGCATCGCTCATAACAATGGTTAGTTAGACCAAACTATTAGATACGTACTTAAATATATACATACCAACTATTTTGCTTATTGCACGGTCGTCGGTACGTCGTGAATCACCACGATACAAAAAATATTGAACTCAGTTCAGCTTTTGCATTAAATATTGGTGCAAAAAGTATGTATTACATTATATTCATTTAATATGAGGAGTTCAATATCAGTTGCATAAAAAACTCTTTGGAATCACCTCAGAAGTCAAAATTTAATAAATCCTTGGTAATATATCAAAAGACTAAAACAGATCTTTATATTGAGTAACCTGCTACCTAGAAAGCCAGTTTGCTATGTATGAATAACGCAGTTTTCAAAAATCTAAAATGTAGGTTATTCACTATACGTAAATGTATTAGCGTAGGTGATCATATCGAAAGAGAGAACGAATTTAATGTCCTTATTCCAGTAAAACTCGATGTAAAATGTTTGTATACAAACCACAACCGTAAATTTTTTTTTTTTTTAAATTAATTGTTAGCAGTAATCATTGTAGACCATTGTGGGAGGCCTATGTCCAGCAGTGGATATGTCCAAGCTGATGATGATGATGATTATTGTAGACAAAATTACAACAAACCAAAAAATAATAGCAAAATCTGTAAAAAAATCAACGACATTAGGTGAATTTCAGGTCGATAAGGACGTCCGCGTCGGTCGCCTACCTAATTATGTTTGTTTGCAAACATTTTACATCGAATTTGCCTGAAGTATGCACGCTTAAAAGATATGGCTAGTATGGCTACGCGATTTGTGACTACATTTTTTCTTACCAAATACTTTGAGCTGTATTCTAGGACCACGCGCAAATCTGAATCAGGAATCAAGCAAACTTATAGCTTGCGCATTGTTTTAGAATACGGGTGTCCACAAGTTTGGTGAAGTCCCCCGACCATAGACAACTCACGAGGTCAACCAATCAGCTGCAAGCCTTGAAAAATTATTTGAATCTGAACTTCACCAAACTTAACGCTATGCTCTTGAGTATAATTTATGTGTTCTGTGGCGCTATGGCTGCAGGACAAATTCACATTCGCTTTAAAGTAGTCGCCACTGACAGGATCTCGTAAGCCGTGCGTGTAGCGAAGGGTGGTGGGGGAATATGACGTTTAGCACACGCATCCGCTCTCGTTGCCTTCCTGCTCCGAGCCCATTGGGGACTGCGTCTGGAGATCCACGGCTGTTGGCGGTATGAGTAAGGAGTCTTAGCTTCAAATAGGTTTGATGTCTTTGGGTGTCCGTTCTGTTTTATTAATATGATTTGTTATTAACGTCTACACCTATGTCAAATAAATGTATTTTCGTTCTTTCTATGACGCGTGTTACTTTCAGGCCTTCAGTTCTGAAAAGTCGATATGATATGAACGACCTATTGGTACGCACACTTACTTACACTTACTTACTTACTGCCGTGCTGGCTTATCCCGTTAAGTAGGTAAGTAATTACTTAACTAGTAATTACATTTAACACTATTGTATGACTTTTATTATACCAATAATATTCTGTATAATAAAGGTACGACAGAACCAGCTTGCATTTACAAAACGCTTGGTCTGCGACATTACTTACAAAGAAACCGAATTATTCTGATTGTTTCTGCTCAATAAACACTGTGGTGTCATTAATTATATACTACAAGACCTGCGATTTTTTTTAATTGACGTGTCCTTTATTTCTGTAGCTATAGTGTGCGCAAGTTAACTCTGCGCGTTCACAAACATGAATTACCAGCAAATTTTTTTCATGTTTCCCGCCACCAGTCTTGCGTGCACCCTAAATTGTATTGTAAGCCTTCAATGAATATTTTCTGTATTAGCCATAAATAAAACAAGAAATAGTACTTAAAAAATGTATTTAAGAATAATCAGCGTGGTAAACACGTATTTACAAATAATAGACGCAATAGCAGTGCAGTACATGGTCTTTCGGGAGTGAAACTATTCAATATTTAGGGTCGATACATAAAACTACACGTAACTACATGCTTCAGCATTGTGCTACACAGATTACTCCGGCGTGTTTTGTATGCAATCTCATCTGTAGCGAACTTGACATTAGAACAAAATAATGCTGCATGTAGATCGTATATCATTTGCGCAATGCCGAAGCTTGTTTACATTTTAGACCACCGATAATGGAA
This sequence comes from Thera obeliscata, assembly GCA_947578465.1. NCBI lineage: Eukaryota > Metazoa > Arthropoda > Insecta > Lepidoptera > Geometridae > Thera > Thera obeliscata. The sequence goes on from OX387916.1 coordinate 2,557,037, forward strand.
TCAACTTCAAGCCGACACCACACAATGGCCTCAATACCTTGTTCAACGTGTGGATCGACAAAGTAAGATTCAAACGCTAGACAACACTCGCGGTAACTTGAGGGTCGGGCTTTACAAGGCCAATATTGGTACTAACGATTGGGCCAATCAAAGTGTGGAACCGGTGTGGTACACGCATTATTGGTCTTATATTATACCACGGTTACTGGATATCGGTTCTAATTATACAATGTTAAAAAGGTTGAATCTAAGTACAAATTTTTTATCGTATTATTTTTTCACCTAACAGGTATTTAGCTATTTTTTGACATCGCTTTTTGATATCGACAGTATTACAAAAACAGGCTACATTACAATGGCAGTTTTAAGTTAAATGTCAAGAAAGTTAATTTTTAGAATTCCTAAATACAATTTAATTAAATAATGACAGAGTACAAACTAAACAAGTACTTGAATGCGTCTGCACTAAAATAATAATTTGTAAAAATAATTAATTACAATTTATAAGCATTACAATCTAATAATTAAATATAGCACAGGCCATACAGCTTTAGAAAAAATGTATAAAACTCTGATATATTACAATATAATTTATATTAACAAAGCCTATTAATTGGAATGATATACGTTTATTAAAACAATTTAATGTACTGGCAATGTTTTGTGCGGGTTTTTTCAATAGTGTACCAAAGAGATATAACAGTTGTTGCAACAGATGTTTGGCTCTGAAGTTGTAAGTTGTCATCTCGCTCAGACTCCTCACAACTCTACATGCGCGATCAGAACAAGACATGCAGAGCCTAACTTCAGAGCCACATAGATTTGTTATGACCACTGGTACACCTTAAACTAGGTATATCACGGGCAAATAAATCTGGTCGTAGTTCACCCAGATGAACTAAAAAAAATGGGCCACGGGAAAGGCCCTCTACAAGTAAAGTACACTACTAGGGCCCGTGTGAGTATAACGCATACCGTTTGGGCTTGCTACTGCGCCGGACTTTTTAGAAAAACATCTTTCTCCTTGTTAATCTGGTAAAGACGTTCGGAGCTTCGAACTCAGAAATATACTATAGCGTTATGAATATCGCAATCAAACATTGCCAGTTCAATCATAGATCAGATTATGTTGCTAACAATGACAATCTCACTAAACACAAATACAAAATCATAAGTAGTCTTAAGCACTAATGAATAAATAAAATAATACTAATGTACAAAGGCCACGGGGGTTCCCATGAAATATTATCTAAGTATTCATCACGCTATTTCGTAATGTGTAGCGTAGAACCTGGAAAGGGGATTATGCATGTCTTAAGTAAGAAGACCATTTGTTTCAAGACGTTTCATATTGAGGGTAGTACAAATTCAACGCTATCACGCTATTTCTTAATGTGTAGCGTAGAACCCGGAAAGGGGATTATGCATCTTGAAACAAATGGTCTTCTTACTTAAGACGTAAGAAGACCATTTGTTTCAAGACGTTTCATATTGAAGGTAGCACAAATTCAACTCTCTACAATGTCCACAGTTATAGTATGAACTCGTTGGTCGATATCTGAGAAAGTAAGTAATAGAAAAGCCGACGACTTTTCTTAAACATTACTTACAGATTTTTGGCCCAAAACAGTTCATTTGCATGATCAAAATCACCCGTTTCTTTTACAATACACATTCTGAAACACGCTATAGAAAACGTTACAGATTTGCTCTTTCACTTCTACTGCCGAATAGAAGACTTATATAGATATTTTCTGTCTACGATTTATTTCATAAATTCCGTGATGATGGTATGCATAAGTACATTTATTTTTCTAGATAAAGATATTGATGACCCCGCTGCCGTTAAGTAAGTCTGTACAAATAGAGAGTAGCTAAAAATCTCGCCAAATACAACGAATACATACTTGCAAGTGGTATAGTAATAATCACAACGAATTATCGTACCTTCTTCTGACCTGTCGAATCTGTCCCACTTGCGCATATACAGTTATACAGAGTTAGAGCGAGATAGAACGATACTGGCAACTTTAGAGTACAATCGTTGTGATCACTGTACATCTGAATTTAGGCGTATAATATGGCCGGCAAATAAGTTCAACTTTACAAAGCGGTATGTATTTTGTGCCGCATGTATGTTTTAAATACGCAGCTGCGACAACCCACAGCTGCGACTCCCTGTTTCACAAAGTTTTAACTTATTGGCTGGCCATTGGCTATACTATCAACGAATCCGATTGTGAATCAGTTTGGATGTAAACAAGAAAAAACAAATATTATGCGTAGGATTAAAATAAGTGACTGATAAAGTGACTATGACGACCTCTATCCCTCTACTCAAGCGTATATAGTAAAATTCAGACCAGTTCATACAAGATGGGTCCACATTCTGTTTCCTTGATGGGTTCATGTGCTTTTGCAATCGCTTAGGCGCGATTTAAAATAACCTCTTGCATAAATCAAACAGAATTCAGCCTAGCATAGAATGCTAAAAGATAGTCTAATATTACGTTTTGCGTACAACCACGGTACACAAAATAAACTTTCGGTTAAAATTATCGATTCGGCACTAACAGTCATATCTCTTACTAAGGCCGAGATTCATAGACGTGACTTTGCTTTACAGCAAAGGAGTCTTCGCAAAGTAAGCTTTTTTTATCGAAATTTACCTTCAACATTTTGAATAAATAATTATAAGTTTAAAAAACTTGAGAAACCGACTTCATTGCCAAACGGCTAAACCGATTTTAATGAAATTTGTTTGGGACAGTCTGGACGTAAAAATAACCTTCCAAATAAAAAAATAATTTTCTAAATCGGTTCATAAATGACGAAGGCATGCAGTTACAAAGATTAAAAAAATTATTAAAAAAAAAATGGCAACACCGATTTTAATAAAATTAAAATGGGACCAATCTGGAAGCAGTACCTTTCAGATAAAAAAATATTTTTTCAAATCGGCTCACAAATGACGAAGTTATGCGGTAACAAACATTAAAAAAAAAAAAAAAAAACAACCGAATTGAGAACCTCCTCCTTTTTGATTGGAAGTCGGTTAAAAAGAAGAGCTTGACAGAACTATGAAATATATTTTTGGTTGAACTTTCCATCAAAGTAAAGTCAAAGTTCGGTCTATGAATCTCAGGCTAAGGGTTCGAAGGCTTACGAGGGTGCATAGATTGGAAACTCTTTTAAGCGAACTGGTTGAAAAGAGTCTTGAACCTCTTACCGAGACACAGTTATCAAGGCCTAGAACTATCGAGTGTTTCATATTCGCCTAGCTAATTTGACGTCTATGTGCCTAGCTTAACTCTGTGAAGCTAGGCACATAGGCGTCAAATTAGTAAATTGTGGAAGCAACGACTTTGAACAATACGCTGTTAGCTTTACAAAGCTGAACTTATTCGTCGGTAATGGGTTTAGCTATAATCCTTCTGAACCCGGCTTGAGTTAACTGTAGGGCCGTATAAGAGTTAAATAAGACTTGGATTACCATTTTTAGTTGGTATTGTGGTTAATTTTCATATACATATTTTTAAGGGAATAACTTTATCATAAATCACTTAATGTCTGAGTGAAAATAAAAACTAGAGTTTTCTGTGAATTCTTACATATATATTCTTCAATGAATTCGTATAGCTACAAGATGTGCCGGATGGTAAAACTCTAGTGAATTCTAAACTCTAATATCACTGTCAAAACTCACACAAAAGCACATAAACTACTCCTACAGGGTTCGCGATGCCGTCGGAAATAAATCAGACTATAAAGCCCGGTTTCCACTACGAGCGGAGCGGACCCATTAAGGACTCCGTTTAACTCGCAAGAGTAAACTGCATTCTTGTTTTTCCACCAACTTATAGTCGAGCGGAAAGGACTTAGAGAGCAGAAAGTGTTGAAATGAACTCGCTCATACTCTTTGCATATCAAACTCTTTGTTGGTGGAAATGTAGCCTATTTCATTCAAAAGGAGTAAGTTCCACTTACCATTTCTCGCTCATTACCCTTTTGCGGTGGAAACCGGGCTTAATATTGTACCCATAATATATTTTAGTACAACACCGATACACTGGGTATGGATATGAAAATGCGAAGAGATCTGGAAAATACGAGATCAACGCATTACCTAGGAATACTAAAATCGCTATGGAAAGTTAAGTAGAGAGCGCCACATGGGCTTCAAACATTCTCATTGCCAACTAAACCGCCATACTTTTTAAATGAACGCGTTCGTTACCACCAGTAACTCAAGTCTGACTGTGACCACGGCTGTTGTAACACGGTCGAAACGTCAGGAAATAATAAAGGTAATCGCGATAAATACCCGTTTCGTTAACGCCATATATATTAATTGAGTTGTGATTGGCTGAACATAGCTAGCGCTCACAGCTCAGTAGTCTATTATAATATAGTGACGACATTAGTTTCTCAGTCAATAATCCATAATCTCCTTCATAATGCCGGACACATCTAACCGACTCAAAGTCTCTTACCACTGCCAATTTCATGGCAACAAACTTATCATAAGCTAAATGACTGCTATAGGATCATTATGAATATGGGCGTAAGTCTTTACGGCGGCGTATTAAAAACTCCGTGAACAGAATTAAACCCGGTATTCACCGCAAGCGGAGCGGGCCCATTAAGGACTCCGTATATCTCGCAAGAGTAAACTGCATACTTGTATTTCCACCATCAAATAGTCGAGTGGAAAGAACTAAGCGAGCAGAAAGTGTTAAAATGAACTCGAAAAGGAGTCAGTTCCGTTTACCATTTTTCGCTTAATTACCCTTTTGCGGTGGAAACCGGGCTTTAGTAACAAGCTGATTGCTAACGAATTATATTTCCGACGGCATAGGGGAACACCAAGGTCAAAAACAAGTTGTCAAGTGTGAAAAAGCAACATCCCGGCGCCCGTGCGTCCGGCAAGTGTCCGGCAAGTGTCCGGCAAGCGTCCGAAAGCGTCCGGCGAGTGTCCGACAAGCGTCCGGCGGCCGTGACGTCGGTGCCCTGGTGTCCGGCTAGCAAGCACAGCCTCCGTCCGGTTCCTTGCTGTCGCCAGGCGCCTGACGCAATATAACCTCTTGCACTGGACAGATATTAAGGAATATAGTGGTTCAAAATAGTTTTCAGCAATATTTAAAGCAAGGGAACGGTAGATTATAGTTTTGAATAATATCTTCGATAAAATACAGGTCTGGTTTGACATTTTTCTTTTCTGGCTTCAAATTTACATTCAAAAGGTTCACTTGGATGAAATCGTGTAAAATCTAAGCCGACAACAGTTTTTCGCCTTTTTTGAAAATTGATTTAAAAAGATCTATCAAATCAGACCTTAGGTATTTGTCTAGGCAAAGGCAGAAAATATATAATGTAAATAAATGAAACAAATATACATATTCATATCATGCACATTCTAGAATGATCTAAAATAAAGCTTACATCGAATAAGCTAATAATAAAATAGTGTTTTTCACTACTCTGGCGAATGTTTTGTGTGTAACCAATGTCTATAAAAAAGCGCATAAATACATACAGGTGACTTGAAAGTAAGAGCACTAGATATGGATGGATCGATTTGGGTGATGATTTAAAATTTAAATTTTAAAGGTTAGTGTTCGATGGTGGTCGAAGTTTTTCTTTGCACAAAATGATAAAAAAAGTAATTCTGTACAATTGTGTTAATTTAATATGTTAATATGTATTCATTTTCATTTATTAATTGCTTCATGTGGTAGGTATTAGATGACCACCCCCTATACACACAGGCGAAACACTAACTAAGTCAATGTTTCGGATATTCTCCGGTCCTTATGGTGAGCTTAGTTCAAAAGAGCTAATAACACGAAGAAGCAGAAGAAGCAACTGATATGGTAAACCTCCTAACCCGTTCTAGTTAAGTAGATTAATGTAGCCCATTTCTGTCTCCAGAATACAACCTACGATATGGCCGGTGGATTTTGGCGGGTCTGAAATAAATCGTTTGGCGAATCAAGCAAACAAAAACTATTCATACAAGCTGTGCCTTGTTTGTTCGGCTGAGGGCTGATTTGGTTTGCCATATCACAGGGTAGATTGGTATGCCATATCACAGGGTAATCCTAGTTTGGGTACGAATTATCTTACAAATAAATAAAGTTTCTTTCTTTTTATCTTTCTAACAAGGAACTTCCCATTTTAAGCTGTAACCTAACTGTATAATAATGTTACTGTAATGTTTGTTACTATTCAAATCATTTCATCTACCATTTTCGCACTAACGGATCACTTCAGACTCGTCAAAATCCTTGATCAGTTCAGTCGTTAAGTCGTTTTTAAATTGTTATGGATACATTAAAGTTAAATTCAATTATAAACGGTTTCCTCAGAGAAACTAATTTAAAATGGCGCCGGTGATCAGTACCTCTCACTCTGACACTATTATTAGCAATAGTTACCTCTGCCTCATACTCACGATAGGTATTGATCGATGCCATTTTGGATTAGTTTCCATTGAAACGGGCATGCAAAAGAAAGATGGCGCTAAATTGAAAGTTGAAAGCATCACGAAGCAACAACGTTACAAAATAAATCTACAATACTAACACAATTTAAGTAATTACAAAAATATTAGTAGTATTACTTACAATAGTTAGACGTTAATATACCACCACCAAACGATTCTGGGACACAACACAAGGATGCGCGGTTTGTATTTTGTAAAGTTATTTGACAACCGAACTAGAAAAATATGGCATTTTCAAAATGTAGCGCTACACTGCGTGCAGTGATTCCATGTCGATTCCAGCAACACGACTCGATTGAGTGATCGCTGAATCCGCGTTCCATTTTCAAATTTTTCACACAAAAATTGACAACTCACATCGATTTACGCGATCGCTTGTGTGATCTGTGTTGCTAGAATCGACGCCCAGCAACACGGTTCGATTGAGTGATCGCTGAATCCACGTTCCATTTACAAATTTTTGATTGACAACTCACATCGATTTACGCGGTCGCATGAGTGATTTGTGTTGCTGGAATCGGAACACCCATAAATCGGAATAAAACCTTTGTGCCTCGAAACAAAAAACAGAAGTGAAACTCAGAACACCACCATGTTTATCACCAAAACCTCTCTAACATGTAGGCTCAAAAATGTTTTAGTATTGAGCTTATCACCACACCAAACGACCGACGACGTAAAACCGTCACGACAAAAACAAACGGACTAGCAATGGCAGTTAACGCTAAATAAATATATAAATTAACGTGTATTGTGCTTGTGTGGACGAGCCGAGCGTGTTACTTGTGTTTTTACAAACCTATACAGTATGTAAAAAGACTATCCCTGAAACTGTTTTAAAGGAAAAATTGAGTTTTGTTTGTTTTCACAGCCTTTGCAATATAACATGGAATAGTCTTTTTACATCGTGAAATTTGAATGTAACTTTATGTAAATTGTAAAGATATGTTTGTAAATATGTTATTTGTAAAAGGATACTGTCTTCGGGAGGCTTGCTCTCGGCGGAGTCCATGCCGGGAAGCGCAGCAGCCACCCTCCGGAATAACTGAAAAATGTTTCACAAATTTTAAATACATCACGCTTGGCAAAACTACTATGAAAAACCATGGCGGCACCATCACTTGCATGGAGCTACCGCGAATGCGTGCAACCGATTTTTCTGTAAATCTGACAGCTATGTTGGTACGTTTGTTTCAAGGAGTTTGGATATGTAGCAAGGAGTCTGGAAACTGCTTTGGATAGCTGTCAGTCGGATGCACACATGCGAGGTTTCTCTATACATCAAGCAATAGTGGTGCTTTTCCCCATTGCTTTCTCAAATAAAGACAAGTGGTTTCAAAGATGGTTTCCCTGTATCTTCTATGTTTTAGAATTACCCCATGCTTTTTTATAACGCTTTTATTAGCTTCACCTGTATGTATGTATGTATGTAACCGACCTCTTTGAGCTCGATTTTGTCCTACTTTGAACGATCAGATTTGATTCAAACTTTGCACACCTGTCAAAGGTCGAGCCCCCCACGCTTTTTTGTACAATAATATAAATTTTTCAATTGATTATTACAGTTTTATTTTTAACTTTTTAGTTCAATTAGTTATAAAAGCGTTTTTTTTTAGGTTTTTAAACTATAATTTATTTCTGTAGAAGTCTCTTTGAGAAGTGTTCGCAGCATTGATGTGTTTCAGTTTGAAGATTGTGGGTGAAAAAACTGGCACGTGAGGCTGAACATCTGTATGCCTCAAGTGGATGGACACAGGGCAGTGCATAGGGCACGTTTCTAACGTGCGTCACCTACGAAGGAATGCTTTGTTCTAGGTTAACATCAGGGCGTGGGCCATAATATGCATGTTCCATCGGCTACTTGTATAAAAAAAAATCTGTACCAGTAAAAGACACTGTATTCTCGTCTCGACCTTGGTCCAACAGTGGGACTCTGATATTTTTGAAAATAAATATAAAGGGCTAATTAGGAAACATAAACCAGTCTAAAAATGCACGCCCCTCCACCACGTTTTCTTGAAGTTGGCTCACAGCAAAGTACTTCAAAATGATCTTTGTGATGTAGGTATTATAGAACAATTTACTTTGACTGACTGAAGTAGTGGGACGTGCAGTTTAAGATAGGACGATCTCTACCTGTTTAACATTATAGCCGGCTTTAGCGCTCGTCTCTATAAACATCACATTCAGCTCCTTAGCTTTGCGGTCGCCGTCTTCAGTCGATACCTGTAACCATTTTTAAGGTGGGTTTAGTATTCTTATCATGTCACTAGCTTTTCAAGCCAGTGTGGCGAAAGGATTAAAAAGCGCCCTAAAGAAACTCTTTTCGAGCACCTGACAAAAAATTAGAACTGTTTACGTTCTACAGCATGCCGGTTTCCCATACTATATTTTCCTTCACCGTTTGATAGTACTGGCATAGAACATAATATTTTTTTATATGACTTAGGAATGACTTAAAAAGAATGGTCCAAAGTGGCACTAAATAGAGACGACTGGAGAGAAGGAAGGGAGGCCTTTGCCCTGCAGTGGGACACCACAGGCTCATAATAATAATAATAATAAATAATGACTTAAGAAAACAAACAGCACGTAACATAATTATGGTAATTTAAAGAGATATTTAAATTAGTCCAAAGATGTAAAAATAATAAATCTAAGTAAAATAAGGCAGTAAACATGCTGCTATGCTCTAAACTTACTTATATGTACTTTGACCAAAATCTGTTCTATTGAACACCTCGTGAGAAATTTTCATACGGAACATCCTAGTGTAGCCCGAGCCTAAGCTTCAGTATTTCAATGTTCTTTAAAAAGAAACTGAGTGGATTAAAGTCTAAACCTAACCACCTACCCTTTTGTGAGGGAGATATTGACGCTCATTTATAATGTTTGATTACTTCAGGATTAAATGTTTAATTCTTTGGTGCAATTATTGTGTGCAATATTATAACTTGTTATTAATTTATGTAAGTATGTAGGTACTTACTGGAGTTTTTGATATTGTTTTTGTTAAGTATGTTATTAAATTTCTATGCATAAAATACTAGCAGCCCGTCCCGGCTTCGCAAGGGGTAGACAATATTGTTGTACATTATTTTGTTCTATCGCTAATAGTTTCGGCAGCGCATTCAACGAAAGACATTTTAAGACTCATTTTTCTACACCTTCGGTTACATTGTTCAAATTTTACCAAGGATCCCTAATTATTTTCAAAATGAAATGTAGCCTATGTCAAATTGGAAGAATGTAGCATTCTATTGGTGAAAGATTTTTTTTAATCGGCCCAGTACTTTTTGAGCCTATTCATTACAAACATACAAACATACAAAAATAGGTACAAATCTTTCCTCTTTATAATATTAGCATAGATTATGTTAAGTACTCATGAAATAAATGTATCGCTTTGGAGTGTCTGTTAGGATGCATTTATGTTCAATAAACAACAATTTGAATTTGAAACCTATCATAATAATAAATAATAGTCCACCCACTACTTGCAGGCTATTAAACTTTATAACCTTACCTATATCATTACTATTTATAATCCGTTACGAAATAATTTAATCATGAAGTTTGGTGTCAATCGAACTAAGTGAGGCGAAGGCCAAATATAAATACGTGATTGGAGTACTTTTTTATCTTTACTGTGCACAATAAAGTATTTTCTATCTATCTACATGGCACTAAATATTTTATAATTGAAACAATGATATAAAATATATGTCAATAAATGAAAGCGGCGCATATTTGTTATCTTTTGCCTACTTCTTCATAATTAGAGAAGTCTTCGAAGTAGTACAGCTCTTTATGAAGGGCTCGTCCGAGGAATTATAACCACCATGCCTATTTCTACCGTGAAACAGCATTGCTGTGTTTCGGCTTGAAGGGTGCCCGTGAAATTACTGGCACGTGAGGCTGAACATCTGTATGCCAAGTTAATGGACGCAGGGAAATGCATCGTAGGGCACGTTCCTGACGTGCGTGACCTACGAGGCATTGCTTTGTTATAGGCAATGGTTACCACTTAACATCGAGTAGGCCATATGCTTGTTACATCAGTTCCATCAGCTATTTGTATAAAAAAAATTATACAGATAAAATTTTTGTCGTCATAATTTTCTTGCCCTCATGTATGGTCAGCACAACAGGGTTTTGTTTTGTTCCCCACTCTTCTCATTTATCATTTCAGCAGTCACTCCTTTCTCATACTTCACACAATCCATCTTTTCTTTGTCCACGTACCTGTCGCTTGTCAGAGAGATCAGTCTTGTTTCCTACGAGCATGATGATGACGTCAGAGCCTCGCTCGGTGCGCACGTCATCAATCCATTTCGATGTCTGGTGGAATGAGTTTGCATCTGGAAAATTATAGTAGATTGATTTAATAAACTAAGTACAAGTAGTTAAGTTACCTATCAGTACCCAAATTACCAGTGTGGTTACCATAATATATCGTCTACCATAATGTTGTTTTTGTTGTCCATTTTTGCTCGGCTTTTGTATGGAATGGACATGTGTCGAGCGCCCCTATCGGGCAATCTGAGAATTCTCGCGTCTACATACAAAACTGGGGAATACGGAAAACCAAACACAAAAAAAACTCAAAATAAACCGACACAGAACAAATATTATGTATTATGGTGGTCGACACTCAAATAAAACTGCCTTGTCCCTTGGAGATTTTATAAGCTATGTTTTTAATTTTAATCATATTATATTAAGTGTGGACATGCGTATTTCTAGCGCCAAACTAAATTACTGGTATATTTTAATGTTATATTTACCAAAATAAGAACTCTATCTTAAAACGATAAGACACACGACTTTGCAACTACAACTTTGAGACGTAGACCCTTTATTTTTTAAAAGAGATTAGATTCCGAAGCGAAAGTGAGGGATCCTGTCAGAATTCGTTTCATGAGGGAATCAATTGCTCAAGATGAAATTACTAAATTGATACACCGCGCAGAGGTAATAAAATAATGCGAGGTGAGGTCGGCCGCGTGAAGATAACGTATTCTGAAAGATGTGAATTAGTGATGAAAAAAACTCACGAGAAGAAACATCTATCTAGGTATAATCCAGTTTTTCTTCTCTTATTCCACTTTTTGGGATATAACACTTAAATACATTTTTTTGTAAATACATACTTAGAATACAATTAACACCCAGACGGAGAACAAACATTTGCGTTCACAAATATTCGTTCGGAAATTTACCACGCCCTCCAGAAGGCAAAGCGACTACCAACTGAACTGTGAAGGCAGTGATGTGAGGTATGATTGAAAAGATTTCTCATGCGAGCCGTAATATCTCCATTGCAATAAAAAAAATCGGTTGTCTGTAAAGTCGGTTTACTGACGATAGTTGAACGTGACAACGTCATAAGAAAATACACATGTCGAACGCTGCCGAACGCGGAGGCCGATTTTGCCTCTTTGTCGCTCGTTCCGCGCTCTCGCTTGCACTTCAAGCCTTAAATGGAACGCCTCAGAGCAAGGTAACGCCGCATGATTTTATAATAATGCGGACAATCCTGTTAAGTGGTAACCATAGCCTATAACAAAGCATTGGGCATATATTAGGTAATTCCTGTAGTTGTTTGCTTAACGAGCTGGATCGTTTGTTACGGTCTTTAGATAGCCTAACTGTTTCATGTGTATTTTATACAATGCACCCGTGTTATTATTTCTGTAAAACTATACAACTAGCTGCATTTATTTCGTGCGAAAATGTGTTTCTTCCATCTTTTATCGTCGAGTCGCAGGTTTATGAGCAGTTACACTTTATCGCCTTATCTGCGATTAAATTATAAATACCGTCGTAAAGCCTAGTCCTAATGTATTTATTATATGGTTTAAAGTAATTTGCCACCGTGACAGTGGCCTCTTTGCCGTTTTCGGTACTAAAGCGGTACAACAAGAGATTTTCAAAATGTTAAGGCGGTTAAGGCGCTGACGACCGCCAGCTACTCTCGCACATTTCAACACAGAGATATTGAATCACTGAGTGCCGTTATGAAATCTCAAAACGAACATGTTGAATCATTACAAAGGTGTAGATAATATAAGAAAAGTAGTATTCGTTTGTATTTAAACAACTGCACGTAAACCTCTGCATCAAAATGTTTTTTTTTTGCTGCAGGTCTATTTCTCCACTTCTATTCGTTGAGGCGATTATTCGTGGGATTATTCCCACGAATAATCCCATTCCCATTTGATGTGATGTGATTCCCTGTGAGTTTTCCAATTTTTGTTTCTAAAAATCGAACGCGGTTTCAGCGATCACTCAAACGAACTGTTTCGTAGAAACTTCTGAACATTTGTAGGTAATTGGTGTTTCAAAAATGTTGGAATGTGTGAGCGAGATTGCCGGACTATTAGGTACAGTAGGTATTACTTATTTCAGACCATGCTCGTTAAAAACCCATACGTCGTTGTGACGTGCACGGTAACGTCATAAATAAATATTGTAGACAATCCACACAACACTATCTACCCCTAAACTAAGCAGATCTTGTACTATAGTGACAGGATATTAATTGTATACATTTTTTGTAAACACATTTTTAGAATACAATATAACACACAGAAAGAGAACAAATATCTACCTATGTTCGCCACACAACTATTTGTTCTCGGTTGGGATCGAACCCACGCTCTCTGGCGCAGTCTGAGCTACTACCAACTGAGCTGTGAGGACTATCAACATGTTAATAAAGACTACATAACGACGAGTAAGCACACTAAGTTAGTGCTAAAAATATAATCAAATGGCAAAAAGCATACTTACGTACCTACTTAATACTTAGCGTCTCTGAAAAACCCCTAATCAAATCAAAATGTTATAGGCAAGAATTACAAGTTTTGACATTTACTTGCATAAAGGCCTGCGCACACCTAGTTCGCTGACGGTAGCGATCAGTGAAACGCTGTCAAATATCGCTGTCAAATCTCAAATCTGACAGCGATACCTATTTGACGGCGTTTCACTGATCGCTACCGCCAGCGAACTAGGTGTGCGCAGGCCTTAAAGGATTGGGATTTCTTATTTTAAGTTGTGAAACCTGTATTAGAACTTTAGAATAGTCTCCTCTTTGGTATAGATCTAGAAAAATCTAGAACTAAATACAAACAGAAACGTAACATTTCAAAGTGCAAACTCCACTGTACAGAAAAAAAAAAATTTCATTTCAAAGAAAGCCTCAAACAACTGAATCCACAAGGTGAATACAAAATTGGAATCGAGCTACGTACTCAGTATGCCGCCAGACAAAGCAAACGTAAACCGAGTGATTTGTAGGTATTGGCGTAGACTCGGCCAAGACTCTACAACCCTCGGGCGCAAATATTTACCGCCTCTGAGTAACCAAATATCGACGTACTGGCCTTCGGATAAGGACTATAATCGCACGGAACGGATTTAATTAAAAAATTGACGGCTTACAAAAGAAGTATAAACTTTGTTGAAGCCAGTCTTGATACAAATAAGATTTTAGACGTGCTTGGACCTACCTAGGTTATAAGTATCGTGGGATTGACGTTTTCATTATAGTATAGGATCCCGCTATAGAAAGACCTTCACCGAACTGGTTATTTAATGAAACGTATTTTATATTTAATTAAACATGCCAATAAATATATTCTATATGGGTTGCCTATCAAATTTCAGTCCAGGATATAATTAATTAATTATTTTTAAAAAATATTGTTTTTTTAACTTTCCACCGGTTTGTTTATTAGACAAATTCTATACCAATCGAAAGTATAGACCCCATAGAATATGCAAACTTTAGGTTGCCTATTTTTTTCCGGTCACAACTCTCGGGTAGCCAGGTATAAACAGGTGAATCGATACTAGCATTTTGCACCGGTATGTTTATTGAATAAAAATACTGGGGTCTATACTTTCGATTGGTATAGAATTTGTTTAATAAACAAACCAGTGGAAAGTTTTTTTTTTTTATTATTAATTAATCATAATTATCCTGGACTGAAATTTGATAGGCAACCCATATAGAATATATTTATTGGCATGTTTAATTAAATATAAAATACGTTTCATTAAATAACCAGCTCGGTGAAGGTCTTTCTATAGCGGGATCTTAGACTATTAATTTTCACGGCTTTTTCAGTTTGTCAGTAGTTTGATATTGTGATTAGGTAACTTATCTATTAAAGTCTAGCGCACAACTAGCATCATATTTGACAGCGTTTCACTAGTCGCCATCGCCTATATTAAAGCATTGCTTCGTAGAATCGTAGATCATGCACGTCAGGAACGTGCCCTACGATGCACTGCCCTGCGTCAATCAACTTGAGGCATACAGATCAGCCTCGCGTGCCAGAAACTTCACTGGCACCCACACCCTTCAAACCGAAACCCAGCAATGCTGCTTCACGTCAGAAACAGGCATGGTGGTAGTACTTCCCCGGACGAACCCTTCACAAAGAGCTCTACTACCACTAAATGGATATATATATATATTTTTTTTTTATTGTTGATAGATAAACGTTTGACTGTCATCACACCTGATGGAAAGTGAAAATGCAGTCTAAGGTGGAGCACGCTTAGCTATTATCCACTTATTCACTCTTGACTTGAAAATTCCAAGGTTGTAATGTTTCGGAAATACTGACGACGGTAAAGAGTTCCACTCCTTGGCTGTTTGCACTAAAAAAGTAGAAGCGAAGCGCTTTGTGCGATGTTGCGGGACCTCAATAAAAATAAAACAAATATTATAGATATAGACAATCCAAACAATCTAGCCCCAAACTAAGCAGAGCTTGTACTATGGGAACTTTTAGAATATAGATATGGTGGAACCGGGCCTTTAGTTTATGGAAATGTTTTTCTTTAAAAGTAAGTCTACTGGATCCTAATCTAAATTGATTTAATTTATAATCAGATAAGACATTAAAGAATAGATGTTTTTAATTGGATTCTGGTACAAAACAATAAAATCAGGACAAAATTATAATCCTATCGTCAGATATAGTACCTATTGGTGGCATACCGGCCTTAAAGTCGCGGGTTCGAATCTGCCCCTTAATTAAGGCCTGCGCACACCTAGGTCGCTCGCGATGGCGATCAGTGAAACGCTGTCAAATAATCGTTTTTTTAACTAAAAAGTACTTCAAGATTGGTCCCATAGAAATTCCATCAAAATCGGTTCAGCCGTTTGGTCATAAAGTCGGTTTCTTAAGTTTTTTGAACTTATATTATACTTTTTTTGGTTTTATAGTGTTTACTACACTTATGGTCAGCGCACCTCCGAACCACCAAGGGGAAGGTCGCGGGTTAAAATCCCACTCGGCTCTTAACTTTTGGGACATTATAAAACTACCTACTGCTTGTTTTAGGTAGTTAATCCGCATTATTTTTATTCTAAAGACACTAATCTGCAAATCAAGTGAAGCTTATTAGGCCGCGGGTTTTCTCACGACGTTTTCTTTCACCGTTAGAGAGCTTTAATTAGCGTAATACATTTTTTCAGATAGTAGGTACAATGGGTTGGTTGATGACCTATCCCACGACCTTGTGATCTACGCTGGGCTGTTACCAAATCAACATTGAGACTTTAAGCTACGAGAGAGGCCAAAGGTTTGAACACAGATGTCACAAACTGGTTTGTACGAAAATTCATTTTAGCCAATTCGATTTTGATCGTTCGTAGCATAAGGGTATACGAAGGAAAATCAAGGTCACTGACATAGCTCGTAGAATTAGTAAAGGCCTGCGCACGCCTAGTTCGCTGGCGGTAGCGATCAGTGAAACGCTGTCAAAATTTACAGCGTTTCACTGATCGCCGATGCCAGCGGCCTAGGTGTGCGCAGGAACTGAAAATGGGCAGGTCATATAGCTCGAAGAACCGATTACCGTTGGGGAATATACGTTCTCGAATAGCGAACACGAACCGGAAGACGAAACGTAGGCCGCCCACCAGATGGACCGACGACATTGTTAAGATCGCGGGAAGTCGATGGATGGAAAGGGCTTAGAATCGTTCTTTCTAGAAATGTGTTGGGGAGGCCTATGTCCAGCAGTAGACTTCCGGCTGATAATGATGTAGCATGAGTATTGACGGGAGTCTAAACTTTAGACTAGAGGATACTTAAAAACAACCATGATTCTGTTAGCCATTACTCACGGACATCTTGTGACAGTTCTTTTTAAGCTAAATCCATTACTTTCATACCACCAGTGAATTTAAAGCCCATTCACACGTACCAGAGCAATAAAACCGTGAGCTGTTTATTCAGGAAGGCGTTTTATTCAGGTTCATTTTGCAGTACAGTGCAGTGGCGATACTATCAACAGCATAATGTTAAACAGTGGCCTATGCTTAGGCTATTGATGATCTACAGGGCGTCCCACGGATATGCCACATGGAGTGCAAGTACCTTGAATATTGTAGAGGGAACATTTTATTGAAAGAAGACATTATTTGAATTTAAAAAACAATTTAAACTTTTCGTTCATTACCCTTTTGCGTTGGAAAACGGACTTTAGTATCAAACTTTTGACTGCAACAGAATTACACAATAACCCAGCTGTAGTCAGTAATAAATAAATAATAATAAATATTTTGGACAATCCACACGACACTATTTAGCCCCAAACTAAGAAGAGCTTGTACTATGGGAACCAGATAGCTGATATAATACTTATATTTTTTTTTTTTGTAAATACATACTTAGAATACAATATAACACCCAGACAGAGAGCAAACATTTGCGTTCATGACACAAATATTTGTTCTCAGTGGGGATCGAACCCACGGCCTACGGCGCAGAAGGCAGAGCTACTACCAACTGAGCTGAGACGCCAGTCCGTATCGAGTTACCTACAGAACACGCTAGCGGTAATAAAACTGAAGAGACTCCCGCGCGAGGTCCAATAATACGACCGTAAAACGAAATACAGTACACATTTTATGTAAGACATTTCATTTTCATAGATCGATAGCTAATAGAGTTCACGGTTTATGCTTTTACCACGTGACCCTCCCTGGCTTTGCACAGGCAAAATGATAGGTAAAAGTAGGTAAATAAAATACTTGGTCAGCGTATCATTTTATAAAAAAATGGTAATCCTCCTCACATACAAAGATAAATAAAGTAGCCTCCAGGTTTCTAGAAGAGCTTTGAACATGTTAAAGACAGGTCTAGATTTCAGTTTAGATTTCAATGCTAAAAATACTGAAACAGGGCCATATTAGGCTCAGAACCACAGAATACAGAAAAGAGTAGAAAGGCGATCATGCTCCTTTTGAATAGGAACCGCTGTCGCCAGTTTTTCATTTTCAGTTTCATTTAAATTATGACTAAATAATAAGGATTCTAAGAAAAAGGAAGGAAGGAGGATTTAAAGAAAGTATTTCTTTTATTTAACTCGTCGCTTTAATTCTTGTTTGGAAACATTGAGTTACTAATTTGCGATTTTGCGCAAGGTATTTTTAATTGTATGATGGAATTTTGATGGAGAAAGGAAAGGAGCACGTGCTCATGTATTTTGGCGACACTTTTCTGGCCACATGGCCGTTCTTCTATGTTCTGTGCTCAGAACAACAATTTCTAAGCATAGAGAATATTATAATTATTTATTTATAGACGAGCAGCTTTCGCTGAAATTGTCTACGTCAAACAGAGTTGAATTATAGTAATTTTAATATGATATTGATATTGTCATTGTTATTTTGGAATATCTTCACTGATCAGAATATTTTATAGTATACTACCATGTACTTATGGTACTATATGTATGGTGGTGTACCATCAAGACATTTAGTTTATTCAATTCTTGGCATATCCAAAGGCCTCAACAGCTCAGTTGGTAGTAAGCTGTAGTTCTGAGCTGAAGGTTGGATTCCCAGGGCAAACATTTGTGTGATTAACATAGACATTTGTTCTACACCTTGGTGTTTTATGGTTATCTAGTACCCTATACATAGTTTAGCGCTGTGTGAAATGCACATAATTTTTATTCTAACAATATGTAAAATGAGTACTTACTGGTAATGTCATAGACAACTACAGCAACGGTGGAGTCTCGGATGTAAGAAGGGATGAGGGAGCGGAACCTTTCCTGGCCAGCCGTGTCCCACAACTGCAGCCGCACCGTCCTGTCCTCTAGGTACATTGTCTTGGAGAGGAAGTCTATGCCGATAGTTGCCTGGATAACATTTTGCTTTTATTTATTCATCTTCTTCTTGTCCTGTCACTAGTTCTTGCAAACCAGTGTGATGCAAGGATTTTAAGTGCACCCCAAAGAGGCCAGGTTGTCGAACTTTTAGATTTTTCAACATGCCGTTTCCTCACGATGTTTTCGTATTAATTTTCTTTTGTATGTATGTAGCTACACATCAGAAATTTTAGACACTTATTTATTTATTCTTTCTTCGCACACAGTCCCCTTGTAAATATCTTGAGTCCATTCCATCCAAAGGTTGTCTGGTAGAGATCGCTATTTAGCGATAAGGCCGCCCATTGTATGAGGCAAATAGTTTTAAGTATTTTATGTACCTGTTCTTTAGTTATTTGTTGTGTGCAATAAAGTATTTTCTATCTATCTATCTATCTTTTCCTTCATCATTTGAGAGAACTGGCATAGTGCAGATAAATTTATTGACAGAAAAACTCATTGGTACATGACTGGATTTGAACCCACAGGACAGTACAGGATAATTATTATACTGTCCTATTCTGTGGGTTCAAATCCAGTTCCAAATGAGTTTTTCTGTCCATTAACTAACAATTATTCACTAAAAATTATAGTTAGTGAAGTTGTGTTTTTCAAGTCTATTTTTAAGAGTTTATTTACAACTTGATTAATGTTGTTTAAAACTTTATAACATCTATTTGAAAAGCTTATGCTACTACTGTGTGATGGGATTCATCAAAATAAACTTATTTTAATTTGGGATGATTTTGCCAATACTTTGATGTCAAACATTATCAACTATTATGTCTTTATGGGGCGAAGAAAATACCAGTTGAAAATGTATTCTAAGATAAAAAAATTACACATTGGTTTGCATGCAAAATTGAGCCTTTTGCGAACGAGTTAAGCACAGTAAACATTTGAGCAGGTCATCATTTGACATTGTTATGTGCCAAGAATTTTAGAGCATTACTACTGTTACGTTAAAAAGTGAGATGTTTATGTATCTCTTAACCAAATCATCATGAATCTAATAAATATGTATGAGGTCTGACTCATCAGTGATGTAATATAAAACTTGTGCATATTATGAGTTTTAAATTACATCATTACTTTGCAGCTGAGAGTACCACATCAATTATACCAATATTCAGTAGATTAGATGAAATAGAGTTGCTTTTAGCTTGATTTCTGACTTGAACAGTTTCACCAGCCTTCCTGTGTTTTCTAGCATTTCCTATTAGAATAATAAATCAATCAGTGCCTAATAGAGGCCGGTGACTCACCTGGTAAGTGTTGTCAAAACTATCATACATGAATCTAGTGATCAGAGATGTTTTTCCCACTGAAAAAAAAAGTTTGCATGTCAATGAACCTTCTAATTAGAACCTAGATGCTGATCAAATAACATGATTGATAACGGAAGATACGCGTGAGAATGTATTGTACGCCGCTCCGTAGCTGCCAAGCACACTGAGAGTGTAACCTACATCACAAACTCTCGTAATTCTACTAGAAATACATCGTAACGTCCGGTCCTCAAAATCACGGCATTCCGAGAAGCACATAATCGATCTTATGCAGTCTCTCGGGCCAATGTTGGTCAGTAATTCGATAATGTCTAGACGGATCTATACTTTTGTATTGTAAATTCAAAGCTAGGTATTAAAAATGTACAACGTAGAGACTACAGAATATCGACATCGACTCACCGCTCTGTTCCCCAAGGAAAACCAGCTTGAATTTGCGAAGTGGGTTACCGAATTCACCTGATGCCGACATCGTGATTGTTTTAATTTGCTAAACTATAATTTCACAGTAATTCTTATCACAGAAAACTACATGAACAATGACAGTCCGATCCACTGAGCCACTCCTGCTGCACAGACAGACGAGCGCTACGCCGCCACGTTACGGCAGACTGATGACGGCGGCACGGCACGGCACTACGACGTGAAGCCAACTCAGCAATATTTTAGGTGATTATTCTTTGCATTTGTAACTTTTAGAAAACTAGCAAATTACTCCGTGACTGATCTATGCTAATTTTACTGAAACAACAATGATAATTGCAGGTTCTAGAGACGAATTTAGATTTTCCGTAGATCGCGTTTTCGAACGAAAGAAAAGTTATTTGACATACTACTTGACTGACATTGACATACTATTT
Source organism: Thera obeliscata (assembly GCA_947578465.1). Lineage (NCBI taxonomy): Eukaryota > Metazoa > Arthropoda > Insecta > Lepidoptera > Geometridae > Thera > Thera obeliscata. The sequence continues at coordinate 2,577,877 of OX387916.1, forward strand.
AACTGACATTGACAGAAAGTAAACGTATTTTTTGACAGTGTTTGAAAATTTGATTGCTATGAACATGCCTCAAAAGCAAAACAAAACTGCTCAGGGGTATTCTTTTCTTTCTCCAAGTGCAATACTCTCTCATTCAGAATACGGTCTTCCAAGATGGCGGCCTGACGAAAGACGTAAATTTTAAAAATTCCAACATTAAACGTAAGACTAGGCGATATGGTCTTGATACTATAGCCTGCTTCGAAAGGAGCGAAAAGGAATAATAATAATAAATCATTCAGAATACGTGCGTGACAGAATTCCTTCGAGACATTATTTATCGAGTAATTTAAACTGCGTAGCAAGCAACGTAACATCGCAGTGTAGTCAAGTTGTCATCACTGCTACATAATAATAGTACCACAGAGACTAGTACACTCCACTACATAATAATATATAATAATATGCAAGTGTCAATCAGTCATAAAGTCGGTCATGGCCATGAATGGGCCATGCCTACATGGATTTTACTGTTTTTCATTTAAGTAGGCAGTACATGGTACATAGATTTAAGCACACCTAAATCAAAACTCTTTATTTCTGAAATGCATTTATTAAAATATTAACATTTTATGCTTACAGGTTTATCACAAAAAAAATATTGAATAAAGGTAGACTACATTGTCCCTGTAGGTACCTAACCTAACTACTAGTACTAGGTACATAGGTACCTATCTACTTGCTTAGATATCACAGTCGGCATCAAAAGTAGACGGCTGTTTCCAGGTACTATATCGGTGTACTATTGGATCTTATGTCGAATTTTTAAAAGAATATAATAATATTTTTAAAATTATCAGCGGATCATGTCATGACTCTAGCTAAATAATCTATTGTATAAAGTTTTTTTTTTTAATTATCAAACCAATTATTATGATTGAGTTTTAATTTTGATAACATCATTTACTTCTGATGCAGACTGTCTATGATGCGTCTATGTTGCTATTTTTTCTCACTATGGCTGTATGTACATTATAAAATAGAATAACAAACATATAAATTTAAAACAGCAGTATCATTGCTGTTAGACAACACATTTTCATGTTTAACTAACCAGAAATTTCAAACATACTCACATTAAAATTATTCTACTAAGATTATGGGTTAGCATAATCTTTTTTATGCATAGATCAGGTAGCTTAGCAGCACCGGCTATCAGTAGGCTTTTCATCTATCCCAGCTTTGATCACATGTACCGGAAAGGGTGCAGTCATACTGATAGCCACAACTCAAAAAGTTTGGTATATCAAGGTGCCATCCTCCTTGCTGGATACATATTCTCCTCAACCACAATGACTCCACATAGTAAATCATAGCCTGTTCTGTTGTGTTTAAAAACAAACAGAATTATGCAGAGCGGAAAGAGCAGTGAGATTAGAAAGTTTTTCATAAAAGACCTCATTAGAGCCACAATGAAGGATAGGGATTTCCCTGGGTAAATTAGAACAGTCTCTTTAGGTCGTCCTTCAACTGGAATGACGGCAGAAGCGCTGATGACGCGAAGTCCTAGAAGTGCTTTCCCTGGAGTAGCCCCCCCAGTACGGCCTCGTTTGCTCAAACAACTCGCCTGAAAACAAGATTTGTTTCATAATTTTATTAAATTTATAGTGTCTACTACACTTAAGGAAATCACAAAGATTTTTATAATGTCCCAAAAGTTAAGAGCCGAGCGGGATTTGAACACGCAACCTACGTAGTTGACTGTAACGTCAAACCTGTAGATGGAGCCACGGTCGCGTTAGTGCCGAACAGTCCTTAGAGTTATTCATTGAGTGTGATTAGGATCTGATGGCGCAGCGGTCAACACAGCCCCGTACCAAGGGGAAGGTCGCGGGTCCAAATCCTGCTCGGCTCTTAACTTTTTAGACATTATAAATTTTTTTAACATTTGTTTCATTAACCAGACCAGGGAAATACCTTGTGTTAACAACAGTTAAACATAAGGTATGTATGAAAAATTATATACTTAGTTATGAATATGAGTTTTGTTAAATGAATTGTAGTTACCTCATAAATACAAACAATAATTCTGTAAATAACTTCAAGGAACAGAATGTCTGAAGTAAGTTCCATTGCAAACTTGAAATCATCATAATTTTCTGTAAAATCAAATTTTTCAACATCTCTGAAAAGATAAAATGTTATTAGTATCCAATATAAGGTGAAACTTATGGAAAATCTCCTATTATTTTTATAAGCATGCTTATTATTAGGTAGAAGAAAATTTTAAAAATGAACTTACATCAAATCGAAAATGTCCACAACAACAAAGGTCACAATCAACTTCAATATGAATAGAAGCAGGAAGTCTATGAACTCTGCTATTAGCCTTTTGTAGAGAGGAGGTATTATGTACTCGTACCCACCATTCCTGGCTATGACTGAAAATAAAAAACATTTTGTTAGAATTAAAGTATGATTCTGGGGGTCGATTCCAGCAACATTAATCAATCAAGCAATCACGTAAATCGATGTGAGTTGTCAATTTTTGTATGAAAAATTTGAAAATGGAACGCAGCTTCAGCGATCACTTGACGATCACTCAATCGAACCGTGTTGCTGGAATCAACACCCAAATCTCGGCAGCAAACAGATTTGCTGCGCAACACACATAAGCATCCAACTCTTCCTTCCATCTCAAGCAAAGCCAGCCACAACTATGTCAGGGCACCACTCGGTAGTGGTTTTGGGCCCACAGGTCATCCGGCATGCGACAGGCATGGCCTGAAGGTAGACAATAAAATTTTGAAGCATATTTATTATAAAAAAATCCTTCATAAGCCTATCACATCCAATCAGACATATTTCTTCATCACATTCATTGTTACTAATGTTCTGCCTCTCCTGACGCACTTTGGTCCAGTTCTAGACATACTGTTTCCATCTTCAGCCAGCCTCAGGGAGGAAGCAGGGAGGCTATTAGGAGCCTTTGAACCATGACACTTGAAAGATTTCGAAGTTGTAGAAAATAAATGTTTGTAATTACCATCTGCAGGAGTAACGACTTCCAGCGGCGGATAATCTTCATAGTCCCCGGGCGCTGGATATTCCTGTCCTTGAAGCTGATAATTATTATTCAGTAGCGGCACGTTTGTTGGATTGTTTTGCAAGCCTTGAAATGACATCATATAATATGGAAAACATGTGGAGAGGTTCTGGTACACCTGGGCTTGCTGAATCCATTGTTGCAAAGCCTGAAAATATGCTTCGCGCTCCGACGCCGCTGGTGGCGCATCACCCTGTCCTTCCCGGTTAGTAGAAGATGACCCAGCATTACTATTACTTGTTAATCTTTCGGAGACAGACATCTTACACTACTGTGAGTTACATGCACCATAAATACAACAATTTTATTCGAAAGAAAATAACAAACAAAATTACAAAATAATCAATAGACACGTCAGTTTAGCGATTTTTGTTTGACGTAACAATTGACATGACTGACATATTCTAAAATATGCGTTTGAATCTGCGAATAAAAGTTTTGGCCTCAAGCCCTCAATCCACCTCAACCAAGGTCCCGATCCCGAGCCTGTCATCATCATCACATCAGAAGCCCAACTTAACCGATGTCCACAGCTGGGCCCATGCTGGGCCTCTCTTTGCTCTTGTCATTCAACCCGAACACTGTCATGTCAGTGAAATTCAAACTTCAAAGTCGGAGTCTGTTAGGTTGTCAATGTTAGGTTTCGACTCTAAAAAATACTTACAATCTGTCAGTCCGGTCAGTCAGTCCACACAGTTCCAAAATCCATCCATGAAGTTTCCAACCCGAACCAACCTCGTTTTTCTTCATTTTGCGTTGTTGAACGAAGCGAAACGAGGCGAATGGCCGATTTGCTCGCTAGACGCAGGAACGGATATCGTGCGCAACAAATAGTGTATTTGAGTGGCATGGAAGACGGACTGAGGCTGCACAGTGGTTAGTTTACTCATGCAATGCTTAACAGTGTTAATGTGACTTAAAACCGTTTAATAATCGTGACAGTGTACCGTGAATTGCCTGGTGTTGTGATTTAGCTCCTCGATTTACGAATTTCATACCACGGGGTCAGCTGTGGATACAACGGTAAATATCCGCATATTTACATCAACCTATACCATCATTCTCTCGTGGAGGAAGGGAAATGAAGTAAATTCTTCGGTGTCAGTAGTTAGCAGTTACTGGATCTCGTTTCTTTTAGGTCGGTCTATTTTTGCGCCGTAGTATGGCCGTAGTACTCCACCTATCAGTGGTTCGCATTTAATTAGATTCCTCGTTAAATTTATAGCATGAAGGCTAGTCTACTTGTAGGAACAAACTGTGTCCCAGTGCAGGAGAGCAGTGTTTGAAAAAAAAAAGGCCTACCTCTCAGAAACTATCTAGGACCCAAAAGTTTACCAATTCTGATAATTTAAATTAACTGTAACTGTGATTCCTTTCAGTGGTTGTGCTCCACTGCTTCTGCTTGTTGTTCTTCCATAGTCAAACTATAGTTTTTTTTAATGAACGATGATCCTGTAGATCTGTCCAGCGCACCACCACTATAAATAGCTATCTGTTATCATGGTGAATAACAATATTAGTAAATACAACATTATCATTGTATATGGGCATACCTAGGTACTCTGTTGTAGTAGATATCATTCTTATCTAGAAGATATTCAATGATAATGATTGTAGGTTCATTTAGTGTTCATACTGAAACAAACTTGGGCATGTTTCAAATTTATTCATCTAATTATTATTAGTACAGTCGGCATCAAAAGTATATTGGTGGACAAACAAACGTTGTCGTGACTTTTGCTTTAACTCACCTATACAAATAAGTACATTAGATGCTATTAGAGTGAAGAGTACACACTTAGCACGTTGGGTATGTTATTTTTTTCACGTGATAAACGTTGCTAGTATATTTTTATCCAATTACCGCGACTTCGTCCGCGTGGAATAGTGTCTTTGGGTAATTTAGAATTGCAGTGAATAACACGCCGTATCACGCCGCGCTCCCCCCCAAATAGTTTCACACTTTGTAAGGCCTCCGTAAATGTTACATCAGAATAGCATTAGAATTTACGATACTTCCATTCAATTTTTCATCCCCCCTTTTCGCCGTACCCCCCTTTGTGTCGAATTTTGTAAGGCATCCATTCAGAATAGCATTAGAATTTACGATACTTCCATACAAATTTTCATCCCCCTTTTTCAACCCCTAACAACATTCGCACTAAAAAGTCGCCTATGTACTTTATCGGGTTATAAGCTAGCTGTATACCAAATTTCATTTCGGTTAAAATCGGTTTCAGTAGTTTTGATGTGAAAGCGCGACAGACAGACAGAGTTACATTTGCATTTATAATATTAGTAATGATTATGTTGGCGCAGAGTGGTCACTGTAATATAATGAAGATTGTATGTGCGTGCGTGCCTGATTCATTACGCCTAATTGTACAATGCACAATACGCCACCCTATTCACAAATATTACGAAACCAGTTTAAGTTGAACCCAATCTACTTCTCAAATATTAGTTTTAAGGAATATTTGAGAAGTAGAACGAAAATCGGTCTATTTTCGTATATTTTGAAGTACTTAGATAGGTAATAGTTGCTTTTCATGGGCATTGCAGGCACAAAGTTCAAAGATACTTTTCAGAATAACCATTAAACACCTACAAGACCACAAAATTACCATGAATCACTGTTGTCTGGCTATGGGATATCTGATCTGACTCATGGCCTTTAGATATGGAATTCCGTTACCTATTAGTCACTGAGTACCATTTAAATACCGGCCGGTAAGCTAAGGAACTGATAGATTATTGGTTGTAAGATAAGTCCAAAGGCAAACATTGTCAGTAACCTGAAGAACGAATTTGAAAGCATTTTCATCAACCTACTCGTGACGAAGCCGCCATCTGCCCATCGCTTTGGTTTTGAGAGTTCAATGACGTATTTCTTAGGGTCGCTACGGTGTCCCTACTAAGTCTAGCACTCTACTAAGTCACGGAGGTGATTTCATGTAATACCTGTTGCCCCATTTTGCGTAAAAGCAGAGAGTAAGAGAGAAAGATTTCTAACTGATGATACTCGCCAGAAGCAGTGTTCATGATTGGGCTGTTGGCTTTAAAAAGCAAAGTACACTTAGGTATAGAAAACGGTCAATACAAATCCTTGCCGCGTCTCGTTGCCCGCTGTCCGTTTCCCACGAGAACCTTCATGGGTAATCTATCCCTTCGGCTTTTCGGAATTAGGATGAGATTTGCTTGCAGTCCACAGTCCCCCTTTACTGCGTTGACGGTGACAACAATTCGTTCCGGTTTATTTGCCAGCGCTCACCGATAAACAGTTACGTCGTATGCTCTGATGATTACTGTGTAATCGATAAGACGCATCCTGCTTGAACAAACATGATCCAATCCAGTCTAACCCTGCAGATAATAAAGAAAGGTATTATGAAGAATCAAGGCTCTTGAGTATCACCGTTATCAAGGCCGACTAAGCTGGCAGGATGGTATAGGTGCTGGGCAAGCCTATTCCATCTAAAATCCTGTCTCAGGCACGTATCGCAATAGGGTTTGTGTAATCACCAGTTGCCCCTAACACTTATAAAGTATCTACAATAGATGCAAAGGAGCAATAGGTTAGCGTGGTATGGGCATGTTTTTTTTTTTTTTTTTTTTATACAACTAAGTTGACAAACAAGCATACGGCCCACCTGATGGGAAGCGGTTACCGTAGCCTATGGACACCTGCAATACCAGAGGCATCACAAGCGCGTTGCCGACCCTTTAAAACTTTCAAAACGCCTTTTTTGAGGAACCCCATGCTATAGTCCTTAGGGAAAACCTCAGCAGGGAGATCATTCCATAGCCAATGTCATGCGAAGGGAAGAATGGCACGTAACGAGAAGAGTGCTAGGTATGAATATGGATGGATATAGAAGTAGAGGTAGGTCAAAGAAAAGGTCATGGGTTTGAAAGGAGTGACTGCAAAAATGACGGCTAATAGAGGAGAGTGGATAACGTTAAAACTTATTCCCACATTAAGGGGGATATGACAAGAAAATGATGATTGCTGCTCTTCCTAGAATCCCTTTAGTATACCGGGAACTGCTATTTGAAACGACTATTTAGTGATACGTTCTCTCTATTTTGTTCACCCTACTGTGAAAATGTAATGCTCTATAAAACTGTGCCATAAATCCTCCACAATCATAAACTCCAGTCCAGATGAGGTTTGGTTTGTTGTTTATTATTCCATCTGGCGCCCAACAACCGAGCGCTACATAATAGCACGTACGAGTATAATGCAATAAGTACCAGAATACTTACCGTTGCCAACTACAGTGCAACTTTGAAACAATAGATGAACATTGTCTGAAACAAACAAGAATCAGCGAAGGAGAATTGTGAAAAGCTCAGCGGATATGTTCTGTTGGAAGTCAGCAGCAGAACATAGAGAGATTTGAGTACCTATACAACGAAACGTGAATAACAAAGTACCTAGCTACTTTCATTGCATAATACACAAACAGTATTCCACTATTTTACTATGCATTGATATTGAGTTTTCTTTGCGTGTCATTTCAATCTCTGAGATCTGATAATACTGATCTGAAGTAAATAGGTATACCTGGAAATTCTATTTACATAACACGTTTAATAATAAGCGCGAATTGAACTACGCGAATCACGATTACGGTCTGACATTACGTTCATAGAGTTAACACCTGTTCATCTAGTCCTTGGGTATAGAATCACAGAATAAAAATTGTAATGTAACGTAGCTAAATAACATCTCTCAAAGTAGATAGGTGGTAGGTACATTGTGTAGGTGGTGTGTGCTCACCTACCAGATGTCTGAGATGCGTACCTATGATTTCGACCCACGTACATATTTCAATTCCATAATGGTTTCTTTAGAAGTAAAATATTAATATAAATTTCTGTTCCGGTCAAGATTGATTCGTTTTCTTCTTTCTTGATAAAGTTGATCTGTCTTGAAAGCTTATGAGATAAAAGTTTGACTTTATCTTGAAAATTCAACGGTCCTTCAAGTTAAACATTTTGTCGTCGCTGTAAAATCACTGAGAAACTGGTCAGTTTAATTAACATTAAATATTTCTGCATGCTCCATAGCCTGTATGAATAGTATATTATTTAGCAGAGCTTAGTTACCAGTGTTGTTCCGAAGTAGTCCCCAGTGTATAGTAAAGTTTCGGTCAGCAACGTCATCAGTGAAATGGAACGGACGGGACTCGGGAGCTTCGGGGCATAAAGTATTCATGAGCGTTCGTCAAGTTGATGCGCTCGCCTGTCCGTCGCCGTCGCAAGTCACAATCACTAGTCCCAACGGAATTAATGAAACGCCGATGCAACATTGTCAATTCGAATAACCTCTTCACGTTTTAAGCTTTATTTTATAGGGCGTTGTCATATTACGTGGAGGTAAAAAGGAGTTCTCGCTTGACAAAATATCAAATTGTTTCCTGTAGTTTGATTTTTGGTTTTCGAAGGCTACTATGCTCTAAATATCATTCATAATCTCAGTACGTTCTTGCCAAGTTTCTCGCTATAATCTATCTTTACACAGGTGTTAGATGTCGGAATTCACGATAGATTATCACGTGAAGCCAGAGGAAACAATTACTCAGGAATGCCAGCCATTACCGGGTCCTATGGAAAGTATCTGTTCTTACTGCCTACACGATAACATTGGGCTATAAATATAAAACTGTGTACTTTAGAGCGTTTCCAGCCGAAAGCAGATAAAGCGATGTCTGTCGAACACTTCACATGGCCGGTGACGTCACTGAATCATCATTATACAACCATTCAAACCCTTTAAAGTACGCCTACCGACATTAGAAGTTACTGCTTTGAAAAGGACTTTTGATGTGACAACGTCTTATAATTCGATGGAGCCGGCTGCACGCACGAAAAGACATGACTCATGCGGCGTTACCTCGCTCTGAGGAGTTCCATTTAAGGCTTGAAGTGCAAGCGAGAGTGCGGAACGAGCGACAAAGAGGCACAATCGGCCTCCGCGTTCGGCAGCGTTCGACATCTGTCTCTCTCCTACTTGAGTGAGCGATGCGTCCGCGTGGACAGCTGTATGACGTTGTCACGTTCAACTATCGTCAGTAAACCGCCTTTACAGACAACCGTTTTTTTAAATATATATTTTTATTCAGAGCACGCCAAATGATAAATGAAATCATCGAACTGTGAGCATGTCTAAAGAAAATTATGAGAGTGGATAAAGCTAAAGAGGTAACGGAAGCCAGTCAGATGAAAAACAGATAATTTTAGGTGTTATGCGTACCACATAAAATAAAGAATCTTCCAAACGAAATGAAAGGTGATGCTGCACAATGAGGCTCGGCGTGATCGGGGTATTGTTCAAGTATTCACTTCTGTCAGCATTTTCGGAGTGCCATGTTTTTTTTACCTAGTGAACGAGGCTTGCGTCGTTGCTAGAGCAAAAAGTGTTTCCGGACTCTGGACTGATTGTTGATATGCCAATGAGTTTTGTTTATCACGTGTAGGAATGTGCTAGCATCCATCAAAAGCGTCTATTCTCGTCCGTTTCGTTCGTGCAATTCGTATTATTATGACAATAGCGCGGGTAGTTTATTATTCGTATTCATGCATAACATTATGTTGAGTAGTTTTGTAGACTTGCGAAGGTCAGACGCCCTGTTGCCCTTCAGAGAATTGCGATGAATTACGTTTTTTGAATGCCTCCATTGTATGAGGAAGTTGCTTTCACTCCATTGGCATTTCTTACCTACCTGTGCGTCGTGAGGTTGTTTTTCTTCTTTTGTAATGTCGCTGTAGTTTTTTTATTGTTATAACATCTTTCACGTTAAAGAACCTTGATGTTAATATTGGACAACCAACATCAGACAAGGTAACGATTCGTAGTGATTTAATTATGGTAGAATAGTAGATCTTTTCTCTACAATCTCTCGTCACCGGCGAATCTGCTTGGTAAATAAAACTTGGTGCTGGCCTCTGTCTACCGGTGATGGATCGCATCTCTACAACCACCTTGTCTGGTGGATCGAACTCTGCAGTCGGACCACGTAGCCAAACTCTGATTACTGCGCGAACGAAGAACGCAGGCTCTGTAATAGGATCTGAAATAAGAGTAGTGAAAATAGTAAACCTACAGATATTTGACAGAAAGTTCAAAGGTAAAAAGGTTTGCCAGACTATATGAGTGACTCAACATGATTCAATTTTATTGGTAGCGTAGTACCGACCTCCAAAGAGCCGAATTGGTCTTTGATTTGTTATTAAGGCTCATTAATCTTGAAGAGGAAGACCAAGGATAAGCTACATGATCCAAATAAAAGCAAAGATCGCCGTCATGTCGTATAAGGAGGTCAAGGAGGTTGCCCTCAAAAGAAATACCTGGAGAAAAATGCATACATTACGCCAACAAGAGCGTTGCTCTTAAATAAGAAGAAGAAGAATCTTTGATAAAGGTGGTTTAAAATTGCTTTTCTATCATCCGACGAATGAACGATTTTGTTGTAAAGCCCTATCACTACTGCATTATAGTTCGGCTTTGTATTTCATTTTACTTCTATTTTATCACGTCACACCCATCATGTAGAACGGTTTCACTGTAATCTTGATACATTTTGCACTGTTTCTTCCCTTTGGTGGGAAAGGGACGGCACTATGTTTTACGGATTGCCTGAATATCAAATCGTCTACATGGTGATCATTCGCGTCCTTAATCTTTTATTGCTTTGGGTTTTAATGGCGAAAGGTCTGATGATAAAACATATCTGTGTTATAACTTCAGGGTGCTATTATCTGCTACCCTGAACTTTGTCATATTTGTATTCGACATTTTGTTCTTTGGACTATGAAATTGGGGTTTGCCAAATTGTGTCGCTATATCCTACAAATTTTTATTATGCCATGACGAGCCCACCTGATGAAAAGTGGATGGAGTATTAAAATTTAGATATTATTTTGTTACGACGTGGATCTGAAATGAAGTCCACCAGCTCAACTTTCTAGAAATATATTTTTTTATTGCAAAAACCATCTAAAAATATCATAAACCCAGAAAAATGTCGAAGGCCAGAACAAACACGGTATAACCTAGAAAATTATAATTGCTCCAAACATGCTGGTAGGATGACCTTCACGATGATAATCTGATTCCGTCCCATGATGTAGGTTACTCATAGAAATATGAATGAAAATATCGGTTTTGTGTACTTAAAATGTTCTCCATTGGAGGTGTGACAAATAAACGTTTTTTCTTTCTTTCTTTCGTCTTCTTTCTTTTGATGGGATATACAATTTTGAGTTTGAATGCTGGGTCCTGTATTTTAATTATCTTTCTTTACTCGCTCTTGACTTTCGTATGGAATGTTTACGTCCCCGGTATCTTTTCATAGAACGCCGCACGCATTATAATAAATAAATTATAGTTTAAAAAACTAAAAAAACACGCTTTTATAACTAATTGAACTAAAAAGTTAAAAATAAAACTGTAATAATCAATTGAAAAATTTATATTATTTTACAGAAAAGCGTGGGGAGCTTTTTATAATAACTTCAGATATAATAAACTATTGATAAAATATTTACAACAATCAAAATCAAGCCCCCCACGCTTTCCGCTTTTTGTACAATAATCTAAAATTTTCAATTGATTATAACTATAACTTTTTTTTTTTTCATTTTATTGCATTGTCATCGGACCTTTGACAGGTGTGCAAAGTTTGAATCAAATCTGATCGTTCAAAGTAGGACAAAATCGTTTACATATTATATACAAGCAAGCTTACATACAGGTGAAGCTAATAAAAGCGTTATAAAAACTGGCCAAGTGCGAGTAGGACTTGCGCACGAAGGATTCCGTATCTATAAAAACGACAAAAAATCATGTCTGTTGTATGAGCCCCACTTAAATATTTATTTTATTCTGTTTTAGTATTTTTATTGTTAATAGCGGCAACTGAAATACATCATCTGTGAAAATTTAAACTGTCTAACTAACATATTCATGAGATACAGCCTGGTGACAGACGGATATACAGCGTAGTCTTTAGTCATATGGTCCCATTTAACCCTTGGGTATGGAACTCTAAAAATAATATTTAACACAATGTATATAACTGTTTGTTGTCCTGAATAAATAAAATACCTTGCTTCTAGGGCCTCTTCAGTAATCCACGCAACTGTATTCTATCGATAAAAGAAGACAAAACCGTCAATTATACATTTCATTGTAATCACTAATCAGTCACAGTGTATCATAAAACACAAATCAAGGCATACACCGCAAAGTACTTAACAAAATGCACATTAACTCCATTGACGTAATCTAATGGCTTCGAAATGGATATTGTAATTACAGTTTTATGCTACAAATCATAAAGATTGATATAATTGCACTATAAAGAATGGCACAGTCTGATCAAAACATCTGGTTCAATCCACAAAGGAAATACAATAAATATCCATGCTATTTAAACGTGAAAGAGCGTTTATCACCAACTTGAGCACTTCCTGTGGGGTGGTTATCTTTTGTTGCAATCAAAACTTAGTCGCAACTGTCAGTTTTGACATTATTTTAAGCTTCGATTGCAATCAAAAACGAATTGAAAGAAAACTTATCTTTTTGTCAATTGTATGGCAACAGATAGATAGTGGTAAACCACCTGTGACTCTGCTACTAATACTTTGGTTATTTATTTTATTCTATGCTACGATACTGTTTTAACGACATAAAAGATAAGAGAGAAGTGAATGTAGAGATGACGGCTGAAAGAGGGGAATGAAGGAGGAAGACATATTTTACCGATTCCACATAAAGTGGGAAAAGGGCAGGAAGAACTTAATAACATAAAATCGCACACAACTGCCTTGTGCTTACAGAGGCAGCTGTTTATTTTAGCCTGTGGCTAAATGTGTGTAATGGAGCGTTATCGAATATGGAGCCCATAGAGGTAGCCTTGACCGAGAGATGTATCCACGTGCACTTGTTACCTTAGCACCATCTGTTGGTTCGCTATAAGTTTGTTTGAACAACTCTGGATGTCTGAAACGAAACTGATCCCCATCATAGCACGGTCAGTTTATGTCCTCAGAACCCTGAAAAAAATTACCGATTCATTATCTGACCCGCTAGAAAAATATTATTTAGGATCGAAATATGAATTGTACTGTACATACCTTTTGACAACATAAAAATAATAAAGATCGTTTGTGGAAGCAGTGTTTACTCATACATAATTCATACAACGACTCGCCACGAGTGAACGTACAAAAATACCTGTTGGCTTCATTGAATAATTGGCCTAAATTGTAAAATCGTTTATAAGGATTCAAGGTAATAACAAAATAATGAGGGATTTTGAGTAAGTAGAACTTACGAATTGTGCCCCAAACCACAAACCACCCTTCACCACCTACTCACTGCCTCACGTGTACAGGCCAAACTCAAGCCTAAAGTTGAAGTAAATCCAACACGCCTTTCTCTTTGCTAAAACAAAAAGTTTACCTTCATTAGAAATTCGCTAACAAACAAAGAAGTGGAGCGCGGTTTTCGCAGAAGTATGTTTGATTACAGCTTTTTGATATTAACTCGTAGGTACAATACGGTCTGTAGATCTTGGCGGCTTTGAAGCATCTGGTCGTACATTGCGACATGTAGTGACACTGCGAGGCATTGTTATATCTAAGAAATCCACTTGTGCTACGAACGTCTTGATATGAAAGCTCAGCCATTGACAATACCCTGCTCTACCTGTTGAGTTTTCACAACAAAGACCGCTGCATAATACATTATTCTCCCTTTTAAACGCTCCTGCAATGCATTCTGAAATGCATGCCGCGTCGTGTGCATACCATTCAAACTATCCTTTTTAAGTTGTTTGCGTCAGCAACGAATGAGTCCAAGGCAAAGCCGTCATCTGCATTTTGTTGTGCGTCAAATATACGTAAACGTACACTGCACTCTACTTGAAAAGGACTGGCAGATAATGTGATTGTTAATTATGTAGCTTCATACGTATCAGAGTAATTTACTTACCCGTTTACTTTGTACTAAGAACCAGGGACTTCAAAATGTTCCGACCTAATAGTCTTGTTCAAACCACAAAAAGCATGCATTATAAATTCTGGATAAATAAAATAGTGTAATAATCAATTGAAATGTAAGGTCAAAGTTCAAACATGCAACATAATTTCGGAAACACAAAACTCAGCGGTGGTGAGGCAGATGAAAGGAGGCATTTCAGTTCGCAAAGGGAAAGGTCGCTTATTGGCTTACGCCGGTAAAAGCCTCGGTATTGATGTACGGAAATCTAATAAGTTGCCTGTCTTGCCCGGGGGAGGCACGTATGTAATGTTGTGTTTGTCGGCTTTTTCCGAAGGGTATAGCGAGTCGGATCTCATTTCCTGCGATACAGGACAGGGCTGTCTACTCTTGGGGTTCGTCGCACACATAACTCATACTATTTTATAAATCACCAACTATAAACTGTAGAACTTCGTTGGTTGATTGATATAGGAAGAATTGACACAGACCGCTGTATTTGATAACAAGAAAGAGATCTAGTCGAACCAGCGGGATGCAATTGACACAATTGATGATCAAAGGATAAAAATTAGAAAGTTTCTTTCTCTTCGTCAACGAAAACATTATTGTAAAAACACTCAAAAAGCCACTAGATTATTAAATTCAATTTATTTTTAATCTATCTGTTACATTTATCACGAATAACGTATGATGTTTTTTTTGCTTTTGTGTTTGGTTGGATTTTTGAAAAGCATAGCTGCTATTGACCGGCAACAGTGGCACATACAGAGAGAGGCCTATACCCAGCAGTGGGTGAAGTCGGGCTGTGGATGATGATGATGATGATAGCTGCTATTTGAGCTCTTGCCTCAGTGTTGACGTAAATTTTTCTTTTCAGGTTAATGTTGGAGAGGCATAGAAGTTTGCGGTCAGTCCGCGCCGCCTAGCCGTCGTCGTGAGAAAACGTGAGTATCGTTCTAACATCATCATCAGCTTAAAGAAGTCCACGGCTAGAAATAGGCCTTCGTCCACCGACTTAAATTCCCGCGATGTCGTCTTCTTCTTCTAACTCTGTTGAACTATGAACTAGATCACTCGAGATGTATGAACTATCGCTCTATCGGTTGAGGGCGTCCTGGGGCTCAATTCTAGACCAGTAACTTTTTTGTCACGTTAGATAGATATCACAAGAACTGTCAAATTCACTAAAGAAACTGACAGTTCTTGTGATCTACCGTGATAAAAAAGTCACTGGTCTAGAATTGAGCCCCTGTTTAATCTTCTGGTTCGTGTTCGTCATCCGAAAACTCTTGTCGGTATTTTCTTATATTATTTTCTGTATGGGTTTATTCCTCAAATTAACTTAAACAAAAAGACAAGACTTACACGAATATCAACGAGCTATAAAACGGTGTTTTTCTGTTCAGTAGAATATATTAATTTGTAATAGATATTACAAATTATTCTGCTTTATATTTCGAAGGCTAAATTGACCCCTTAGGCTATGACCCTCATCATTCAACTGTTTGCGAACAAACTTTGTAAATATAACGATCATAACTATAGATTTCGAAGATGAAACAGTAAAGTACGATTCTATTCAGAAATTACAGACGGAGCGTATCATTTCGCATTCAATATTACACAACAAATGAATATTACGTTTGTTGATAAGTTTCGGGGTGCTCTGAAAACCTCAATATTGCTGCTATATTGCTAACCCAGTAACTAAAAAGTACATGTTATTGACGACGACGACTATGGCTGTGATACCACACACACACACAACTACAACCACAACACACAACAACAACAAATGTACTTGTACAACTACATACTACAACAACTGAGCGCTTTGCACTGTCTTGAGATACATTACCGCAAGTAACGCTCTGTGAGTGCCACTATACCACACACACACAACTTCAACCACAACACACAACAACAAGACAAGTAGTTGTACAACTACATACTACAACAACTGAGAGCTTTGCACTGTCTTGAGATACGTACGCTGCGTTACGATGTATGCTGCTATTGTGATACTGCGGTGCCTGGGCAAGCCTAAGGCCGTGGGTTCAAATCCAGTCATGAACCAATGAGTTTTTCTGTCGAAAAATCTATGTACACAATGCTAGTGCTCTCAAACGGTGACGGAAAACATCGTGAGGAAACCTGCGGCTTAGTCAGCTCCGCACGTATTGACCATGTCTTTCCTTTGGATAGGCCGACTAAGCTGTCAGGATGGTATAGGTGCTGGGCAAGTCTATTCTATCTAAAATCCTGTCCCAGGCATTATAGCGTCCCGCAAGTAGGGCTTGTGTAATCACCAGTTGCCTCTGACGCTATGTATAAATCATCTACAATAATAGATGCAAAGACCTGTTTACTTTTTTTACTAGGCAAACCTACTATAATATATGTTAAATCCTTTCCCAGTCAATATAGCGTCCCGTAAATAGAGGTATAAGTAAAACATACAATATTGAAAACTTCTTTACTTTCATCGAATTCCGCACTTTTTATTTTGTGTGGTTTCGTGCCCCAGTTTATTGCTTCAGTCGGCTACTTTGTTGTAGATCGATTTATTTTCATCCAATTTATTTAATCGTATGGTAAGGCGTTACAAAAAATATGATAGAATCTAATACAAAACTATACCTACACTTCTAAGAATACTCAAATTTACGCAAAACATAAAAACTAATGATATTTAATCAAAATAAAACTATGGGGATATCAAAATGAAACGATGGGGTGCTTTTATGTAACTGAGAACTGGTAGCCAATGGTGTAATCTTTTGCGTAAGCAAAAGCGTTTTTGCTTTTCTGTGGGTGTAATGCTGTGGTATTGATTTGACTGTGCCAGAGATGCAGCGCGTCCGTTCAATTTAGTGTCTACTTTATGCGTATGGGCACTTTTCATCCAATTACATTTGCGGTATCTATAATGTCTATGTTACAGACGCTACAAACCGTGTGCTGCGGTGTATTCGGCCATATGGCTCATACATCACTGTGACATCCTCTCATACACGTGATACACCATGTGGGGTTACTCCCACCAATGCTCTGCTGTGCAGTGATAGTGAGTCATACTGTCATACTAGTACCATTAAAAAAAGTGCAATTTCAGTGGTTGGATTTTTAATTAAACTTATTGCTTGTTACGCAACATGTGACTTACCTAGTGATTTTATTGTTGCTCATCGGTATTCTAATCTATTCTCTGGAAAAAAACTCTACCTTCGACTTCCGTTTTCGCTTTCTGGTTCCTTTAAATGAAATCCCGCCCTTTCCCCATATATCCCCACAAAAGTTTGTAAACGGATCCAATTTCGACGGATTCAATCTTACGAGAGGTACCTACTCTATCACCGAATCAATAAAAAAGATACCTAACGGTAGTTATATATAAAGTGACTTATTGTACGTTTTTGAGAACCGATTTTGTACAGTTACATTATCTGAGCACTTCGTGCTTCGAAGGGCCATGACGGAGGCTTTGTTGGCAAATAAATCCTGTCATCAATAACGGCATACGTCAGAATAGTAAGTTCGTATGAGAAAGTGAGACTATTCACTTCATACTTAGTTACTGAGCTGATTTATAAAGTCAGCATCACAGTTTAAGACGATTGGGTCAGACCAGTTTTCGATTTCGACTTGTCGGTTTTGAAATAAAGAAATAAAAAATTATTTATTTGCAAACCAAAAACCAAAACTAATATTTTAAACAAGATTTCTTAGGTTTTTCATATAATTCGATTTCGTGCATAGGTTCATAGTCATTGCTTGAATCATCAGTGGTAGGCAAAAATAAATTTGCACATCGGCTAATTTCGGCTTCATAGAGCGTAGTGTGCGTCTGAAAGAGATGGCGCTCTACGAAAGAAGAAAAGCCGATATGCAATATTTATTGCCTACAACCTTACTTTGCTACTGGCGGTACAAATCCGCTTAGTAACATGCATTGATGTTTTGGACCGTGTTGTTTCCCCTTAGACGAAGTATTTTTTACCCATTGATTGACGTATCAAAACCGCAATAAAAATAATAATTAAGGATAAATTTATATATATCCATAGTTTTTGCTATGATTATCCAATTACGTACGCTGCTGTGTGATAATTAGTTTGTTATTTTGACTTTGATCGTTAGTGTGAATTTTGTGTAAATCTCTTAAAAAAAAATACATGTTTGACATAAATAAATGATCCTGTCCGTCTGAATGCAAGTTATCGATGTCCAAACAGACTCAATCAAGTATTTTACCTATTTTTTGTCACCATTTAAATACCGTCTCAGGCCAGAGGCTTCATAATACCGTTACATGTCATGTTTCGTTCATTTTAAGTGTATTGGACAATTTGTGTCTAGTGAAATGGGTGTGGTATAGTACCTACTTGTAATTGAAAATTGCTTCCTCGCGTGTTGTAGTTAACAAAAAAATTGCTGAAAACGGTCGCCAAACTATCATATAATTTTGTACCTATCATATTTATTACTTGTCTTCTCTTTATGTGACAATAAACTTTTTTGAATTTGTATAAGCCTGAATAAGCCCCTCTCGCTTCCCTCATCCCACTTCATGTGGGGTCGGTATAACATGTTATTTTCTTAAATTCACCTCTGTCAGGCAGTCATTTCTGTATTCACTCCTTTCTTGACGATATGGATGAGATCCATCTTTTCTTTGACCTACCACTACCAACACCACCTATAGACTCATCATTCTCGTGGTCACATGAAATAATGTATTAAGTCCAATACATGCATAAGTCTGCCCCATATTTTGTATGAGTTTGCCGAAGCCACCACGCTTTGTGGATTGTTGGTCACAGTATTATTTTAAATGTGCTCCTAAGATGTTACTGTTTATCCCCCTAGAGGTGATGGAGGAACCCTATTTTATACAAAATAGAGATCAAACCAAATTAAGACAGCGTGTTTCTTCGCGTAGTGTACTTGAGTGTACTTTGCTACGAAACTGCTACGCTGCGACCGCGCCCGTAGCTTCGTAGCGATATTGTAGATTCTAGTTTTTTGTTTTTTTTATTCCCTGTCTAAACTAAGGTACTAAAAACGGAAGAATAAGATTTAATTATATTGAATTTTTTTTTAATGAAGGTTGAGGAGTTTGTGAACAGGGCTATGTTTTGGGAAAATTCGTGTAGCGTTCCGAGAAAATCATCTCGGAACGTTATTACTATTATTTTTGAAGAAATCTCATTTCACTTTATTAAATTACCCTCTTCGAGACGTACTTAAAATCCTTTCACCACACTGTTTGTAAGAACCAGTGCCACGATAAGAAGAAGAACTTCATTATAAATACATAGGTATATTAATTATAGAACAAACTGTAATGGAGCGAAAGTGGATCAGCGTTTATTCAATTAATCGTAAAACTAAAAGGGTTCAATTAATCGTAAGAGGTTTCCTTCCGGTTTTAATTACATATCCTTTTAAAACCTCTGATTTTCAAAATAGTTTGGGCTTGTTGCTATAGGCAATTAGGCATACACGCAAAACAATATTAGAGGTATCTGTACATAAATTAGTGTGAATCTAGTTAGGTTGGATGCTGGGCCAAATCGAGTTAGTTCCACGAACATGCTCATAACGTTATTATTGAGTACATTACACACATAATATTGATTCATAAATATTAGGAGATTGCGCAAAGGGGCGTGCGTACATACAGCCGTGTCGTACCCAAAAAATATGATGCAAGATGTCATAAAAAACTACCATCGTCCAAAGAAAGTCATTTCTGTTTTGTGAACGGTAAAAATCAGACCAAGATATGTATGGAAATCGAGCCTACAAAACGACCAAATGCTCCTAGTTGTTACCAGTTGTTTACGCAGTAATTCTCGAACCGCTATCATTTTTTATTATAGGCTTTCATGGGATTGAATTGAATTTACTTGCTACGGAATCCTTCATCGTACCCACTCCCATGTTTCTTATATCCGGTCTACGACTTTCTACTGATTTTATGTTTGCTATGTTATATGCTGAAACTTAAATTTATGGTGAAACTATAAAGTCGTAGAATTTAGTTGAAACGTTTTGCCACAGACTGGTAGACTATTTGATTTAATAAAGGCAAAGCGTAAGTTGGAATTATTTGGAAAATACGATGACGCGCGCTTTAATTTTGCATATGTTGCTAAATATGGGTGTCTCTGTCTACTGTCTATATTTAGTGGCATATAATATTGGTAAAATACGCCCCAGCTAAATACGTGCCGATGACGAAGTGGTCATACCCATTTTATATTACTTGTAGGATATACTCTTATTTCATTTATTATATTACCTATAATGTTTCCTCTAAAATAAATATTGCTTGTTATATTTTAGAAATAGGTCGGGAAACCTTCTTAGTACTGCTCCCCGTCAAATAAACAATTCCGTTTCTACTTTAGACTCGTCAAAAACAAAGATGCAAATATTTTTATGTACAAATAATTTATTTCAGTAAACTTAATCTATGGTACATTTCATGGGTTTGAGACTCTCTTTTAAGTATAGAAATACCTGTGTTTGAGAGTCTCGCTCTTCCGTAGTACATTCTATTATGACTAAGTATGCTAAGTTTGAAACGGATCTTAAAAATTCAAGCTATTAAAGTTAAGTTAGAGAAATAAGTATGATTAAATTATGTTATGTGTGAGTAAAAAAGCAAATAGTCTAAGATCCCTAGAAGAAGGACCTTCACCGAGCTGGTTATTTAATGAAACGTATTTTATATATAATTAAACATGCCAATAAATATATTCTATATGGGTTGCCTATCAAATTTCAGTCCAGGATAATTATGATTAATTAATAATTTAAAAAAAAAAAAAACTTTCCACTGGTTTGTTTATTAAACAAATTCTATACCAATCAAAAGTATAGACCCCAGTATTTTTATTCAATAAACATACCGGTGCAAAATGCTAGTATCGATTTTCCTGTTTATACCTGGCTACCCGAGAGTTGTGACCGGAAAAAAATAGGCAACCTAACGTTTGCATATTTTATGGGGTCTATACTTTCGATTGGTATAGAATTTGTTTAATAAACAAACCGGTGGAAAGTTAAAAAAACAAATATTTTTTTAATTATTAATTAATCATATCCTGGACTGAAATTTGATAGGCAACCTATATAGAATATGTTTATTGGCATGTTTAATTATATATAAAATACGTTTCATTAAATAACCAGCTCGGTGAAGGTCCTTCTTCTAGGGATCCTATACTAAAAGACGTGTGTTTGAGCATGTATTCACAGTTTTAACTTTAAGACCTCACCATGTAACATAATAATTGCAATAAATAATATGAGTATTCCATAAGTACGACTAATTGGTATTTAAAAATGAATGAAGCGGCACGGTTTTTACATTTTTAATTATAGGCGTATGGTACTTAAATAGATAGGACCACACCACATTAACAACTGAATCAGTCAGTACCCAATAATAGATGAAATGACGCAATATCATTGTGGTCGAGCATGAACGAAAGTGTATGTTAAATTATTTATAATCCTAAATGTAAGGATTGTAATATTTTACTCAAGGTACAGACGTAAACTAATTCTCTTTTATTTTTGTTGCATTCATTTGATTGTTGGAAGCACAAAATGATTGTAAATTAATTAATCACCATTAGAATAGAACCTACATTTAGTATGTGCTTCTTTTTTAGGGTTCCGTAGCCAAATGGCAAAAACGGAACCCTTATAGATTCGTCATGTCTGTCTGTCTGTCTGTCTGTCTGTCTGTCTGTCCGTCCGTATGTCACAGCCATTTTTCTCCGAAACTATAAGAGCTAGACTAATGAAACTTGGCTAGTAGATGTATTCTGTGAACCGCATTAAGATTTTTACACAAAAATAGAAAAAAAAACTATAAATTTGGGGGGTCCCCATACTTGAAACTGAAACTCAAAATTTTTTTTTTCATCGAACCCTTACGTGTGGGGTATCTATGAATAGGTCTTCAAAAATGATGTTGAGGTTTCTAATATCGTTTTTTTCTAAGCTGAATAGTTTACGCGAGAGACACTTCCAAAGTGGAAAAAAGTTGGTCCCCCAAGTCCCCCTCTAACTTCTAAAATAAGAGAATGATAAAACTAAAAAAAATATATGTTGTACATTACTATGTAAACTTTCAACGATATTTAATTTGAACGAGATCTAGCCAGTAGTTTTTTTTTATACGTCATAAACCGTAAACCGCAATTTACCTTTCGACGAACTACTAGAACTTTTAGAACTCTATAATGTTATATTACTTACTGCTACGGAACCCTTCATGGGCGAGTCCGACTCGCACTTGGCCGCTTTTTTTATTTTTGCTAATAGTGGCTTTTGAAAAGGCGTTGTGTACCAATACCAAGTAATACTCTAAATATTATCTCCTTTATTTTATTGATCTGTAATGTAGAGCCTATTTTGTTTTCCATTAGAGAATAGTAGCACATCCTTTTGTGTATTTTTACGTGACCAGCCGTAATCTTTTATTGACTAAACTCTGTCACCAGAATAGACCACTACATAGGTATACACATAGGTACAAATGTATTTTGTTATTTTGGAATAAATTAACAAAACATTAATAACGGTTGTAAAAAAGCCTTCCCCGAAAACATAAGCGCTACTAGCTACTACCTATTACCTCTTCTGTGGGGTAGAGCATATTTTACAATAGCTTTCCAAACTTCAACTTCTAAAGGACGTTGCTAAATATAAATAGGGTAAGAAAATAATTATTATTGATATAAAAAATATCGTATTGTTATGTAAAATGAAACCACGCGATCAATGTCGCGGTTGATCCACCAGTTACCCACAATTTTGTGGTTGGCTTACTCAATATGTATCGAAGTAGCGAATACGCAAATCGTGGGAACTACTGATCCCGGTCGGGCGGTAGCTCAAACAAAATAAACAAATCTCTTGTAAACTGACCTTGTTCTATATAAGTAAACGTTGGGTATACAAGTGGCCTGAAAAACGAATGTAACAAATATTGTGAGATTTTTGAGACGAAACAAGCAACTTGTGAACTGGAACTTCACTGCTATTATTATATTTGTTTTGTAAAAGGATCATACAAAAAACGGTAGGAACCAAGCCGTAGTTTGTTGCCTGTTCTTCTAGGCTTGATCGCGTGGAACTGGCACCTAGATTCACCAAGTGATCCTTGTATATTTTTTGATTTTGATATTTCATTTTGTGTAGTTGTCATATCAAATTCTTATGCAAGCAGTGGGTTTATGAGCAGACCTTAATCCTGAAGAGCACAATGAGCATTTCTACATTCTATTGAACCTTTGGCCACAATCACACCTGATAGTAGAAGTAAATTCTCTAGAGAATCACTAGTCTAAAGAAGTGTTGCCAGGCGCCTAGGCCATATAACCCCCATTCGCATCGGCCTGATTAAACTTTTGTTAGTTGTTTTTACGGTGCAATATACATTTTATAACCACGCTATACGGTTAGTAACGACTGGGTAGAAGCTTTGTTTATTTTAACGGTGTTCTATCGGAGAATTGGGTCATTGAATAGTAATTAAGACAAAATTTAGTGGTATGAGTAGCCAACCTGCGAGGGACTTGTTTTACGGCAGTTTTAGGCACACGTAGCTATTCAAAGTCATAGTCAAACTATATTTTTTCAGTAGTATCAAAAGGATCACTTTGAAACGTCTTTAAGCTAGGTGAGTCTAGGTGTCTTTTGACATTGGCAATGCTGGTAGCATTGCTGACGCATTGTCTGCAAATAGCGAAAATTGTTAGCTGTGGGGTTACCTTTAAGAGCAAGCACGGGAAAGGAATATTCATTGTGGAACTTAATTGTAAGAAATGTGTGTTGCAGGAAACCCTGAATACATAAAATTACGAAATTACGTAACTAGAGACAAGTCAGCTTAAATGGGCAATGCTGTTAAACCTAAAACCTACAAAAAGTTGCGTTTGTTAGCAGTGATTGTGTATTGAAGCTCGTCCGGAATGGTTTGAGTTACGTAATAATGACATCTTTTTTTACTGGTGATCAACAAGGTAGATTTCCGATTTTGGTAAAAAAATATGCTTATCTCATAACCGTGATCGTTTCAAGGAAACGATGCTTATGTTTGAACACCTGTGTGAGAAGTTGGTTAGGTATATGGACTTCCCCAGGCGAATTCTAAAATAAATAGTTCCTCATACAAATCTATCTTTGACAGTCGAATAATAAAACATTCCCCTGCCTGCTCTGTCTTCGTTTCATGGCCACGATACCTCATTTCGAATCGATCGAGACGTTCATGCTTTGCAGTAATTTAACTACTCGATACCCATCAATCATCCATCAGATTCAGCTATTCTAGGTTCTAAGTACCGGTTGGTTGCTGACACTAGACCAGTGTTAGCAACAACTAAGCTGAAAGGTCAGACAAAATAAATAGAGATATTTAAAAATTCTTTAAAATAACAATTTGTGATGGTCTACCTGCTCCGCCTTAGTATGGTTTCCATAGCACAAGCTTTGGTTTGGCGTTAGCGTTGAAAATGTCCACTAATATTTATTTATATCCACATAAATTCAAATACCGACCGCATAGTATAAAATATGAAAGCTAATTTTAAAAGATTTATTATGTGATAGGTGCGTGATGTATTATTCCACGTGCCTGGATCGTCACGTGACTAATAAGTTAAAACCGTTTGTCCTAATTTACGCGTCCCAGTTTAAGCTTTCAAATATATTTTATTTGGGTTTGTTTGTTTAATGACCTAATAAATTTGGGTGAAATTATATTAAAACTTTAAACACGCATAAGTAATGTTACTTAAAACAATAATCATCCGCTTTTCAGCCTGCTTGAACCCATTATGGAGTATAATGTTTAAAGTAATGTTTATTCACTTAATAAATAGGTTTCACAAATCGTTTTTGAATTCATAGTCTCCCGAACTAGTTAAAAACTGTGTTTCAGGAGCCAGTGGCTTCTCCTATGTATCTCTCTCTAATCAGGACTTCATGTCTGAAGATCGTGGTCACCAGGTGTACTGGAGTGGCCGAGCTGACTCCTGCGCTTCCTGTTTGAGTCTAGAGATAGACCTTTATCTCGTCACTCTTTCCCATCCCTTGCTAGTCTGACCCACGCATAGTATTTACAAGGTTGACTGAAGGACGGGTCTGCCACGAGGACTTCAAGCATTTCTTGGCGATCATTCACTGACCTCTCTCGTCCATCTCCCGTCGTCTCTTCTCCAAGTGTCATGTTGACCTACGAGTACACTTGAGTTTTGCGTTTCGATTCCACAACCCTTAGGGCGCTTGTACACGCTAAGAAAAAACGCCGGGTCTACCCAAGAATTCGTGTCGTAACTAGAAAATAACTGTGTACACTGCTCGCAGCGGTGCACGAAAAAAATCTTATCTGCGCAAGACACGACACGGCGAACGTTGTTGCGATTGGTCTTGTCTGCGGAAGACACGAAAAGTTTTCGTGTGTGGAAAAGACAAAATTCTTGTCGTCTACACGAAGAATTTGTCTTGTCTGCCGCAGGAACGGCAAATTTTCTTAGCGTGTACAAGCGCCCTTAGGCCTCGTCATGTACTTCATTATACTTCGCTTTATAGTTTTAGTATTTTCTTAATGTGTAATGTCGTATTCTTGTACACGCTATTGGACCACACTTAAGTGCTGTTCCGCCAAATTTAATATAAAAGCAAAATAAAAACTGTAATTACCACCTGTCTGTCACCATGCAGCTATTAAAAACTTATAGTTACGGGCACACCTTAGTCCACTTACTGGTATTAAGATTTTTGTTATTTTTGCTCCATTTTACGAGCGGCCATACTCGTAACAATATAATGGCTTCTCAAAGATATTAAGTGTTGAAAGCTAGCGAATATTGCTGGGAAGGTACAGTCAGCGACATAAGCAGAACATTTCAGGGGTAAACTTAGCTAAAAAATAATAAATTCTATTGTAGTAGTAGTACTACCAACATGCCTATTTCTGCCGTGAAGCAGCATTTCTGTGATTCAGTTTGAAGAGTGGATGCCGGTGCAAGTTAATGCACGCAAGGTAGTGCATCGTAGGGCGAACACGAGGCAATACTTTGTGATGGTTACCACTTAACATCGATGGGCCATTATGCTTGTTCAGCTAATAGTTGTATAAAACAAATATTCGGGGATGTTGTGTGAAGACTGTACCCATAAGTTATACTTGTGGAGTAATAAAACTGGCTGACGACGACGAGATGGCCCACGCCATGAGATTCCGAAAGTTTTGAAACGGAAAGAAAATTAATTTATTTTGTTTCTAGAAAGGTCGGCCGTGAAAATGGGGAAATACCTCGGAAATACTACGTTATATGACCATTATTGCTGTACCTTTGGATGTTTCGTAAACTTACCTAAACGTTAAATATAACAAGACTCGTGTTTTTATAACGCTCTTATTAGCTTCACCTTTATGTTTGTAAGCTTGTATGTATGTAACCGACCCCTTTGAGCTCGATTTTGTTCTACTTTGAACGATCAGATTTGATTCAAACTTTGCACACCTGTCAAAAGTCGATGACAATGCAATAATATGAAAAAATAAATTTAAAAAATGAAAAAAAAAAACTAAAAAGTAAAAAATAAAATTGTAATATGTAATCAATTGAAAAGTTTATATTATTGTACAAAAAGCGTGGGGGGCTTGATTTAGATTGTTGTAAATATTTTATCAATAGTTTATTATAATTATCTGAAGTTATTATAAAAAGCACCCCACGCTTTTTTGTACAATAATATAAATTTTTCAATTGATTACATATTACAATTTTATTTTTTACTTTTTAGTTCAATTAGTTATAAAAGCGTTTTTTTTAGTTTTTTAAACTATAATTTATTTTGTATAAGTATGTTTGCACCATGACGTTACTCTGACAACTTCCTTTAGACCTTATCCTTATAGAATCTTGGGTTCTGGATCCGATGGGACATCTACCGCCTGGGGAAAAGTCGTTGTGTTTGCGACTGGACATTACATAAACGAAAGAAGTGTGTAAAGAATAAATAAATAAATAATAAATATTATAGACAATCCACACAACACTATCTAGCCCCAAACTAAGCAGAGCTTGTACTATGGGAACCAGATAGCTGATATAATAAATTTTTTGTGTAAATAGGTACATACTTAGAATACAATATAACACCCAGACAGAGAACAAACATCTGTGTTTACCACACAAATATTTGTTCTCGGTAGGATTTGAACCCACGAAAATGAAGAAATGAAGAATGTCAGTAGTTTAGATGAAGCGACAGAGGTATGTCAGGATCATACGTATAAAATGGAAATCTGTGGTCACTGCCTATGCCTACCTCTATGTGGGAGCGTAATGTTTGTTTGATAGATCGTGATTTGAAAACATCATGTTATTCTCAGAAGTGGTTTCTAATCAAGATTTTTAACGAACATTTGATAAGAAAATAGAGCAATTTACACACTCGAGTCTAATAAGCAAACAATAGGGCGCTCTGTTCTCGGTAATGTTTTTTACCAGTTTTCCTGAATGAATGGCAAGAGTTCGGTTGAAATACGACGGCAATGAGCGTCACTTTGTGACGTCGAGATTGGTTCCGACATGCTTGTTAACATGAGCATTTTCAGGTTCTGAAGAGCCCTTGGTCTGTCTGCGGGCTCGAGCTTTCATTGCTGTTCGTGGCACCTGTCATTATGACCGACCTGCTTTTTGTAAAGCGGCTCGTAGACGGGCCATATTTTCACTGCAATATGTGGCCGGCAACTATTGGTGTCCCTGTCTAACATGTGACACTAATAGTTGCCGGCCACAAATTGCAGTAAAACATGGCCCATTCAATATAGTAGGTGAAAACACTCAACAAAACAACGTTTTGTGGTAAATAGAGCAAGCTAAAGCAGGAAGGCGCGTTGCACTTAACACTAAAGCATGCCTATAAAAAATAAATATTTTTACGTTTCCATTTATACACATAGGTATACAAATAAACACTAGGTAAATCTAAATTCAGAACTCTTGCCACACCTAGGTAAATTATTCAAATGAGAGCCACATCTATCTACATTCTTCCGAGGCAACATTAAACATTTTTGCTCCAAAAATATGTTCACTTTTCGTCGGAAAATTTGTCCGTGCGACAAATTTTCCGACGATAAGTTTCTACTCGTATAATGATAAAACTTGTAAAAAGGCCGGTGCGTAATCCGTCACGTATTGATCAATGATGTTGTTATTAAAGATTGGACTTAACAAGCGACCTATAAATCTTGATGTAATAATATGGACTGCGGAGAATCCAATAGCAATAGACTACATTAATTACGCTCGAAAATGTCTCTCCATTCTATTGAAAATAAGAAGCAAAACGATCGACTTGATTTGAACTTCAAGGCTTTTGCCTGCTCTTGCCGTTCCACGATTTTGGGCTACCCTCATCTATAAACAACGCTGAAAACATATTCACAATTCATTAAAATATATTACGTTTATTATGTTTATAAGTTTGTTGTAAAAGCAACCAACATAAACTTGGGTTCATTCAGGATTATTTTTATTATATCTTTGTTTTAATTAAATGAAAATTAAACGTGTGATAGCAACAGCTGCAAAAATAATTCTCGTTTTGTGTAAAATTCGATACCGGCTCAGCAGTACCTAATTACTTTTAGGAACCACAAGGGTGGACAAATTGTACGAACGAAGTTCAAACGTTTTATCACATCTTTTGGTACAGAAACCCAATAACTCAGCTACCTATCCTCTCGTAGAGAGTATTATATTCCTGGTACCTATCATTCCAGTTTATTTGCTCTTTTTCGTTCGAAAAATAATACGAAAAGCAATTGTGGGATACGTCCTTAATAAAAATAATATTATTATGTTACTGATTTCGACCGTATCCATATGCCCGTTTGCAATCACCTCCATGCTTATTTTTGTCGTGAAGTGTCGTCATAACTGTGTTTCGGTGAAGGGTGTGGGTGCCGGTGAAATCACTGGCACGTGGGGCTGAACATCTGTATGCCTTAAGTTGATAGCAGCAGGGCAGTGCATCGTAGGGCACGTTCCTGAGATGCGTCACCTACGAGGCAATGCCTTGTTATAGGCGACGATGGTTACCACTTAAAATCAGTTGGGCCATATAAAACCTTTAGCTGTTGTCACATTCATCATCAGCCTAAAGCAGTCTACTCCTGTACTATGTACGTAGGTACGTACATAACCCTCATTGTATCATTTGTAGTCACTAAGCTTGACAGGTGGATTGGTGTCCGCGTATTAAGTACTTCTTCTTCTTATCGTGTCACTCATTCTTTCGAACCAAGTGTGGTGAAAGGATTTTAAGTGCTAAGGATGGGCTACTATACAATACAGCCTGTACAGCTATATTCCACTCCACTTGTTCATTCTTGTCGGAAAATTCAAAAAAATTGGAATTTAAGTTCAAAAAAAAATTACATACAAAAAACTCCCAAAACCTGTTCAAAGTACTATGTCACGGTTTACGGTACTATGTCATACTTTGGAAGTAAAACGCTTTGTACGAAAATCAAAAATCAATACCATGGACAGGTTTGCCATATTATTATAGGTTGACATATTTTGAACTCATCCACAGGCGGTGTTTCCGCGTCAGCATGCAAATTTGAACCACTGACTGGGGCAATGATGCCAGTATGCGTTTATTACACGAGAGACAAAAAACCAGCTCAAGCCCGCTAAAAATACCCTGATGCGCTTAATCACCTTTACGTGCTAAAAACGAGTTCTTAAAACGAAAAGTGCGTCTCCATGCGTTAATAAGTGGTTGAAACCTAATAGCGTGCAAATGGAGCCGTGGAGTGAGAATGTGCCGTATATTGAAGGCCCCCCCTTTCCCAACCCCTTCTACAAATATCTTTTCCCCTCACCTGGTTCTGCGAACTTTAATTATCAGATTGTCTACTTATAACGCTAACGACAAAAAGACGAGTTTTTCGCTCAATAATACCACTTGTTGTCCCAAATATTTGCTTCAAATATCGAGAGTAGCACAACCAGAGAAAGGTGATGGTTGAATCGTCAAAATGGGAATTACATGAATTCAACAAGCTAACATAATTTTACACGGAAAAGACTGTTACACCGAAAACAACTGGCTGAAATTCAGACCAATATTTCCTGTTTTGGACATGCAAAAGCGGGATAAGTCAGTCATGAACTTATACAGACTTTTCGACGTAATTTGAGTTCTAATGTTAGTTTTAACTCACGGCTCATATCAAATCATAGTTGTGCCTTTTTTCTCCATTCCAGGCGACATTGACTGTCCCACAGGAAGCTAGTTAGATAATATTACGTAGATTGCAGACTTGTCTCGCCAACAAAGCCCTCGACAATAGGTATGTGCGTAGTTATTCTGGTCGGACGAATGGTCGCCGATCCGATTACACGGACCCTCGTCCGAAGCCGGATCTCGGTAATCAGTTCCGTCGATTCGAATCAAACACCTCGTCATTGCCATTCACAACTCTATCATTCGCTTATTTATTTTTTTATCTGAGACCAGTGACACAATACAAATGAAGCTTATTCTTTTACTGATCTTGTGATACGAGATTTTTGGACTTGAGTAGTGCATGACAAAAAGCCGCTGCAAGACAACTTAAAGAACCTTCTCCCTTATTACAAGCATTTTTTTAAAGATAACAAAAGCAACCATCTCTTACCACTAGGTCTACTAATATATTTTATGATCAAATTTTGATCGTTCATTTATGTATCCTTATTATCTCAACAGATAAGCACTCATTGCGTGCGTAACTTTCGATCGATCAAATTAATGGGTCACAGCTAGTACATCAACATCTCAGTGCTTGCATGCTTCAGAGGGTACGTTACTGTCGGTCCTGCCTGACTCTAGCAAGCCATGACATTTCCATGGATTTTCTCACATTTTTAACGAATGTAAGGTTGTTCGATTCCGATACAAACTGAATTTACACAACTATGGGCAAACAAACTATAAATGTACACTGAAATAGCTGTAATAGAATTTTACAGTGGTCTTTACTGCCGGCCAGTTATATAAAGTTGGAGAAAACTGTAGGATAACAGAAATATTAATAAAAAACCAAAAAAGTATTTTATCGTCATTCTTTCTAACGGGTACTCGGCATTGAATACGTGAATGAGCTTAAAACATATGTCTCAAAATAGTCGTAAAAGTCTGTTATGTAGTTCTTTTTCTGAAGCCCCGACTGCCACGACCAACGGCTACCACTCCAACTTTATATAACTGGCCGGTAATAAGGACCACTGTAAAAGCCTATTACAGCTATTTCAGTGTACATTAATACTTTATTCGCTCATAGTTGTGTAAATTAAGTTTGTATGGAAATCGTACCCCCTTAAAGTCCTCATAACAATATCTTGAAAAAAAAAAACAACTAAATATACTTAACAAACTTTATCAATAACCCAAAACCCACTGTGGTCCATTCCCGACGATAACGGAACAACAAAGTCGCCTAATGAGTTTTCTTAACGGATCAAAGAAGCTTGTTACGAGCAATCATAACAATGGATGAGAATTTCTTAGTATTCGAACTTTCTTCGAACAACAATAGAAACATTTGGAATGAAACGTAATATTCCAAAAACCTTCAATAGGTTTGAAGGTTTGAAGGATTTTGCATCAATATACTTTAATGAGATCCAAATTAACTAATAATCATTTAAAAATTAAGAAAAGCAGATCGCTCTTGTTTTTTTGAAAACACCACGAATGATGATGTTGATCGAAAATGCGTCACCATGAGTTTGGCGACACTTATTTGTGGATAACAGGGTATAAGTGATTACACTCTAAGAACTACTAAGTAACTACTCATTTTGCAATGTAAGTGCAATTGTCCTAAATAAAAACTTTAAGACAATGTATAAATCATCTACAATACGCAAAGTTACCGCAAAGACCTGTTTACTTTACTAATCTCACTCATAACAGTGTATCAACTGTAAGTAATACATACTCGTACCATGCAATCGAGTCTGCCCTGCGGCGGATCTATTCCAATTCCAATCAACCTAGTAAACTAATACCCGAGGAAACCTAATACGCCGTGATGCTTGCGTGATTACCTTCAGCGAGAGGAAAACGATTGATTTGCTCTCCATCGACGCCTTATGGGAGTAGACTGTGTGGATGTGACCTTACTCCGACAATCTGTCGAAAAATGATGCGCAAATGAGTTGATTAAACAGAAATGGATATTTTGAGGAAATGTCTTTATAAGATGTCCTTTACATGCTCAAAAAACAAAAATACGCGGAAGGCACGGACGTCTCAGTGAGCGCAACTTAGAATATTTTGCTCAAATCAGCCGGTCTACTCTTGAACGCGATTCCGATCCCAATTATAAGTTTTGACGGAATTCTTCAAAACCTAAGATTGGGATCGGAATCGCGTTCAAGAGTAGACCGGCTGGTATACTTAGTACTGTTGTATACATTATACCATCTCATGAAGACTTTTATTGTTCCAGGGCGGCGTGGCTGCGCAACAGTGAAGCACACGCTGGAGCCAACCAGGTGTCCATGTAAGTATAAATATCGGCTTCTCTCATTCTATACCTCCCTTCCTCTTCTTCCCCTCACCCTGATTTACGAAAAGATCTTATCCCCAAAAGAGTTTAACGAACGTATCCATGTACTTTACCCTTATCAGTTTCTGTCCTCGTCTCCCCACTCGCTCCTCCCACACCACCATCTGCTTCTCTTTACTCCTTCCTTCCCCTTTCGTCCCTTTTCGTCCCCTCACTCACACTTACATAAAGATCTTATCCCCAAAAGAGTTTAGCGACCGTGACCATGAGAGTACCTAATGCTTATCTCTTATTCTCTAGCCTGCCCTTCGTCTTTTTCCCCTCACTCTGCTAGTGATTTGATTACGTAAAGATTATCCCTGATAATGGCCTGGTGAAAAATCGAGACGATGCTTACTAAATTTTGTTATCGATATAATATGATAAGTGTTAATTATTTCCCATCAAAGTCCTGCCTGTTATTTTTCATTGTAAATAATTATGAATGTCCATCCGTTACGTTCTGCTACTTTCAAATCGGTCCAGGCAGTGGCGTGATTGATCCACAAATGTATTAACTTTTTCAATTTATAATATTTATAATAATATCGTCAGATATATAATTTGTACATTTTGTAAATCCTCGTTTTCATTGTAATTTTCTTTGTAAATAAATATAAATGTTATTTCTCGTTAATAGCATTTCCTCGTACTCCTACAATCCGCCAGGCAAATACGGCTTTATTTGAAACAGAAATACGCCGATCAATTCACAATGTAAATGGACCGACCCGAAAACTCCCGCATACATTATCCCTCGACGTTTGCAATAATAAAAAGTTTCGCATTGAATATTGCCCTCGAGTATATTTATATGGTTTTTTTAACTTTTACCCTTAAAACCTTCAGGGACGCGGGTGGATGACCCTTCGATTGAGATGAGAAGTAGCATTTTCTGTTGGTAACTTTACTAGTTCTTTATAACTCTACTACTACAGGAGCCCTGTGCTTTTGACAGGCAATCATGAACAAATCATATTGGATTGATAAAACAGCGATTACGAGTTTGGACTTCTTTCTCATATGATTAGAAATAATATTAGTAAGAGTAAGTAGGTACTTACCTATTTCTTTGAAATTAAATTCTGGTACTGGCACTTCGTATTTGATATACGAGAAAGTACTACTTGATGCTAGTAATATTGTGTATTCGAGGCGCAAAATTAATTTATGTAGTTCCACCGAAGTTTTAGAATCAGTTTGATTTTGTTTTTATTTAGATTTAAGCTGTTAGAAGCAGATTTAGCTGGAACTTACTGGATTATGAAGTATTGATTTTGGTATTGGCTGTGCCGATATTATTATGCAAATAGCCGTTTTAATGGCAAACCGGTAAACGAGATGAATTTTGGAATTGCCATTCTTACGCTTGCTAAAATGCGTTGTTTTAGGAATTGGGTAGTGATCTCATGTTAGCTGGTCTAAACCTAATCCTCTTTATACGTTATGTGGAAACTCGCCTACTTCATTCTCGGAATACGCATACGTATTTGAGAAAATTGTATTACGTGGGATAACCTAATTCTATTAAACACATACCCTGTCCTTTTCGCGTTTGAATTAAATTACTTTTATGTAGACGACGCTTTTAAAACCACAAAAAGCGGTCGTCAAAATATGTTTATTCATGAAAGTGTCGCCTGGTCACTGTTCACCAAACGGGTGGAAACAATAACCTTTTGTTATGATAACCGCTTATGCATGAAAAATGAGTAAACAATAGGAAGCAAAAACCCTTGTGTTGCTTGATAAGGATCTTTGGGTATAGGCGCAATGGGCAACACTTTGAGACCATCTGCTGGCTGACAACTCGACGTACTGGTCATGGCATAGTCCAAAATGAGACTTTTCCAAATTGAATTCCTAAAAAGCTGGTCTTGAACTGGAATTGAACACTTAAATAAAGATCTTCCAAACACTTAAAAGGCCGTGCGGACAAAGTTGCGAGTCGTACAGCTTAAAACAAAACGATCCTGGATATGGATGATGAATTTAGTCCAGTTTATGATTTGTTGCAGTGGTGTGGAGGGTGAGGCGGCAAGATGGACGACGCCGGCAGCAACAAGCAACGGCAAGCCACCAGGGTATTCAAGAAGAGTTCTCCAAATGGCAAAGTACGTGTACCAACCATTTCCAAAAACTTTAGACAAAATGGCGTCGTGTCCAAGTAATAACCAACGCTAAACTGGTAAACAACATGAAAAGATCGCAGTTCTAGTGGTAATGGGATTCGCTATAGTCAGATCTGTGGACCACAGACAGTGGTTGTTGATTGGGAGTTTCCCATTTCGTCTAATGTATCTTATTGTACGTTCTCCGGTTTCAGATCACAGTATACTTAGGGAAAAGAGACTTCGTAGACCACATCACACATGTAGACCCGATTGGTGAGTTTCCATTTCTCTACTTCCTAATAGATTATTCTGATCCGACTGTAGACTCTATCTCTGCACACTCGAGCCTTCTCGTTCGAAATAACACTCCAAATCCAGCATACCTAACAACCAAATCTGCTGTACTTGTAGAAAATTCAAGGTCCATTAGCCAATCAAGGCCTCCAGAAAATTAGAGGAGATATTTGCTGATTCATATTTCAATTCCAGATGGGGTGGTCCTAATCGACCCTGAATACGTAAAAGATAGGAAGGTCTTCGGCCATGTGCTGGCTGCTTTCCGATATGGTCGTGAGGATCTCGATGTGCTCGGACTCACCTTCCGCAAGGACCTGTATCTGGCTGCTGAACAGGTAACGAAAAAAACGGTTATTGTACTCTTGAGGCTCAGTTCTTTTGGTAGCATGGGATGGGTAATTTATAAACATTTGATTCTCAAAAACGAGCTGTTTAGAGAGTTCAAAACTGCTAAGAAAACATAGTTGCGAGAGGTGGTTCCTGTTATTGATTTATTGAAGTCACCCTTGAACGTAGTGTATGACCGCTTTTTCCGCTTTAAATTAATCTGCGATGTTAATAACTATTTTAAACACACTTGTTTCAACTTATTATATACGAAAACGTTCATCCCATATTCGTTGTTATTTCTACATTAAATATTATCCAATTAAACTTTAGAAATATTTACTAAGAAAAACTTCGGCCATAGCCTGAGGTTCAACAAAATTAATTTGGTCAGATTACCTTTGATGTCGTTCACTCGCAAATTAATTTTGTTCTTTCCTAAGATCCTTGGAATTTCCGCCTTACTTAGCGCCAATATCAGTTAGATTAGACGCGCTTGGCTTTTCGCGGCTTTCGGTTTGTTTCGTGTCGTTGATTTCAAGAAATCTGAAACATGTTTTATTGGAGTTTCTTGTTTTCGATATCACTTTAGGCTCGAATGTTTTTACTTCAACCGTGAATAATTTTATAGATTAGTAAAACGTAAAAGCGCAGATGGCGCCAACAACACCAGTGATTAATTACATAATCTGTAGTACGTCGGTCGTATTGTTTGCGTCAACACTACCAACACAAAGCTGATTATTTTTTTTTGTTAGAATCACTCAGTATAGTAGTCAATACGTAGGTAACGTATTAGATTATTTTAGAGAAGGCTTCTTGCGTTGGGCTCTTCTTCTACGTTGGGAGATACACTCAGATCGTTTCTCTTACTATGCCCCATCTTATATTCAGCCAATAACAATAATTACATTACTCCAATTCTCGTAGACCACGTTTTAGCACTTATGGCATTATTCCAAAAGAGGACTTCGTCATACCTCATATCTATTACTTACTTTTTATCTACGGTTAATATCATCAAAAATATCAAGGACGAACTAAATTCACCATTCGATCTACTGTCACCAGATCTACCCGGTGACCGGTCCACCGAAGCGGCCGCTGACTCGACTGCAAGAGCGACTGGTCCGCAAGCTAGGTCCAGCGGCCCATCCGTTTTACTTCGAGCTGCCTCCGCATTGTCCCGCTTCAGTGACGCTGCAGCCAGCGCCGGGGGATACTGGCAAGCCTTGCGGAGTGGACTATGAGCTCAAGGCGTTTGTCGCCGACTCTCAGGACGACAAGCCGCACAAAAGGTGACTCTCTCTGTAGAATCTTTCTTAGAGTTGCCTTCGCACTGCCCTGCTTAAGTGCCGCTGCAGCCAGCGCCGGGAGACACTGACAAGCCATGCGGAGTAGACTGTGAGCTGAAGGCGTTTGTCGCCAAATCTCAAGCCGATATTCCACACCAAAGGCTACTTTCTTCTGTAGGATCTTTCTTAGAGCATGGAGCGACTAGTCTTTTCGTTCCTAGACGTGCCTTCGCATTCCCACGCTTCAGTGACGCTGCAGCCAGAGCCGGGAGACACTGACAAGCCATGCGGAGTAGACTATGAGCTGAAGGCGTTTATCGCCAAATCTCAAGCCAATATTCCACACAAAAGGCTACTTTCTTCTGTAGGATCTTTCTTAGAGAATGGAGCGACTGGTCTTTTCGTTCCTAGACGTGCCTTCGCACTCCCACGCTTCAGTGCCGCTGCAGCCAGCGCCGAGAGACACTGACATGCAGTGCGGAGTAGAATAAGAGCTGAAGCGGTTGTCGCCAAATCTCAAGCCGATAAGCCACAGCAAAAGTGACTTTCTTCTGTAGGTTCTTTCTTAGAGCAAAGAGCGAATGGTCCAGCAAAGAGCGAGTGGTCCATTCGATCTTTGCTCATGCAGTGCTTCATTTCAATGACGCTGCACCTTTCACTGATCTTGCGGGATATCTATGCAAGTTGATGCAGGGGTCTCATTTTATATCAGCATGACTGAGGCCACTCACATACACACGTTATGACTACAGGCACTGCATTACTAATCAATTGCACTGGTGCGCTTGTGGTCTAGTGGTACCTTCCGATCCTAAGGTCGTGGGTTTAAAACCAGTCGTATACCAATGACTGTTTCTGTCCGAAAATGTATGTGCATAGCGCCAGTACTTTCAAACGGTGAAGGAAAACATGAAACATTGTAAGGAAACCGGGATATCCGTAGAGCCTAAAAAGTTCGTATAAATGTGTCAAATGCACGATAGCGCACTTAAAATCCTTTCACCACGCTTGGCTCGAAAGAACCAGGCACACTAGAGACAAGTGTTGCTTAGCGTGCAGAAGATAAGAAGTTTCACCTCAGGTACTTATAATAGTTTTGATCCGTTGGTGTTCCAGGAATTCAGTGCGGCTAGCGATCAGGAAGATAATGTACGCGCCGAGCAAGCAAGGCGAACAACCTTCCGTCGAGGTGTCCAAAGAGTTTATGATGAGCCCCAACAAAATGTACCTGGAAGCCTCTTTAGATAAGGTACTACTCTCACACATTTTAACTTCCCGATCTAAACTTGACCAACCGACCGTTTTCAAATAAAAGAGGAGTTTTTTATGTTTGTCGCATAACTTCGTCATTTATGAGCTGATTTGAAAAAAAATGTTATCTAAAAGGTCCCGTCGATTTTGACTGGTCTCGCAGCTCAGATAGTAGCACTGCTTTCTGCGCCATAGGTCGTGGGTTCGATACCCACCGAGAACAAAAAAAAAATTGTGTGGTGAACGCAGATCGTTATTCACTGTCTGGGTATTATTGATTAAATTCTAAGTATGAATTTACAAAAAAAAATGCATATATTTAAATCAGTTATTTGGTTCTCATACAAATACAAATATTTATTTTCTTTCAACTTAATCTAGAGTACATTTAATAGGTTTGAGACCCTCTTTTGAGCATAGATATACCTGTATTTGGTTCCCATAGTACAAGTTCTGCTTAATTTGGGGCTAAATACAATACAAATAAATATTTCGGACAATCTACATTCTACACAACACTTGTGTAGATTGTCCGAAATATTTATTTGATATTATTTTTATTTCTATTAAAAAAGTTTTTACTTCCAGGAGTTATACCACCACGGCGAGAACATAGCCGTGAACGTGCACATAGCCAACAACTCGAACCGCTCCGTGAAACGTATCAAGGTGTCCGTCCGTCAGTTCGCGGACATCTGCCTGTTCTCCACGGCTCAGTACAAATGCACCGTCGCCGAGGCTGAGAGCGAGTTAGTATTGTACCTTTTTAACTAAAATGTTCATTCACCACACTCGTTGTTTTAAATCTCTTGAGACGTGATAGCTAGTATGCCATAAACACTGCCCTTTCACCACACTATCCGATTTAATCAGAGGCGTGGGTAGCTGGTATGCCCTAAACCCAATGGGTGTTATTAATAATGGCGCAACGCTGGAGTAGTTAAATCGTGTTTTGTCACATTTGTTCGAGTTGACAATTGCATGTCAATGCAAGAGACAAAACACGGATCAACTAGTCCAACGCTACGCCACAGGATTATTAATAAGACCCAATGGGTGTTATTAATAATCCTGGCGTAGCGTTGGACTAGTTAATCCGTGTTGTGTCACATTTGTTCGAGTTGACAATTGCATGTCAATTAGGCCTAAGATGACCGACGTGACATATGTCTTCGCGAGAAGAGAAAATATTGTCGACATCGATTCGTTTGTCGATTACGGTAAGATGAGCATCACGAGAGAGACAGCTGTCGTCGACGACTCGCCTATGTCGTGAAGACAAACCAGTGATCATTTCTTCCATATTCTACCATAATCTACCATTGTATTTTTATTTTTTAATGGTTTCGTTCATTCAATTTGATACCTGTGACTGAAAAAAAAAACCCCGCCAAAACTAAAATAAAATAATAGGGAAGCAGCAAACGGAATGAAAATGTAAGTAAATACCTATGGTACCCCTATTTATTGTTAAAAACCGATAGCACTAGCAAAATAGATTCATTGTATTCTCAAAATCGGTACCTACATACCTATGCTGCTAGCTATACTTGTTTGTATTAATATTTCAGGGTTAGAAGTAACAGAATCCAAATAGAGTTTCTTTGCCGGTATAATATGTCCGAGCACTATGAATTTGCGGCAGGTGATTAAAGCTCACTGTCCAACAAACAGCGGGGTGGAACCGCCTCAAGACCGACGAGTTGAGCCTAGGTAGGACGGTGGACAGTGGAAAATTGTACGTTTTGATAGCAACCATACCTGTTTTGACTTGTTGCTATTTATCAATGAGGATTTTTAAAATAGGTAAAAAAAATTAATATCGAGGGTGCAGTGTTAAAACCCTCGATATGTAAGTATTAAATAAATAAATAAATAAATATTGTGGACAATTCACACAACACTACCCAGCCCCAAACTAAGCAGAGCTTGTAATATGGGAACCAGATAGCTGATATAATACTTGAATACATTTTTTTTTGTAAATACATACTTAGAATACAATATAACACCCAGACAGAGAACAAACATTTATGTTCACCACACAAATATTTGTTCTCGGTGGGGATCGAACCCACGACCTACGGCGCAGAAGGCAGAGCTACTACCAACTGAGCTAGAGGCCAGTCGTCATTAGTTACTTTAATATACTCCGTAGTACATAACTACCAAGTTTTGTTTTCAGTGTCCATTGAGCCGTATCTAACTAAACTAACTCATAGAACTACTTAATGTATTTATGTGCGTAGACTAAGCAGTTTGCACTAAAGGAATGATTGCAGGATGCAGGATAGAGAATACAGAAATACCTTTATGAGCATGTCCGTATATTAATGCATTTGTTTCTTTTCAGATTCCACGGGCCATCCACAAACCAAACATTCCACCTTACATAGGTATTTGCATAACTTGTAAATAATATACCTATTTTAATTTATGACAAATAAATTTATTTACACACAGAAAACTGTCTTTTTACCTAAATAATGTTGAACTAATGAAGAGGGCTTTCTTTGTAGGTGCTTATGGTTGATAAGGTATAAATATTTTTAAGGCTTTTGTAATATTCTATTCATTAACATAACGTAGAAGTTCTGCGCGTCTTTGGCTTTGCCGAAGCAGACCCGCAGGTGATGGGTCCTCTGCAGCCAAATCTCTGATTATTTTCCGTTGCATCTTTCTGTTTTGCTTATCGGCGTACATCGCAATAAGATGATTATAGTAAGTTATAGCCATCCTTTGAAAAGTTAGCAAAACTAAATCTAAAAGACAAGCGGAAGACTTATCTCGTTTTCAAAAACTGTCGACGAGAAAATTTACCGCGCAGAAACGTCAAAAGACGAGAAAATATGGCGGTCATCTTACCATTTGACGACAAAATTCAAAAATCAAAATTCGAATTCCGAGTAAGTCTTCATTTGACAGATGATGACGACATATTTAGGCGGTCATCTTAGCTCGTGTAGAGATATAGACATATCTCTACTTTTGACGAGATAAATCGACTCTCGTGGCGGTCATCTTAGGCCTAAATGAAATTAACAATATAAAGAGAGAAAACACGGATCAACTAGTCCAACGCTACGCTAGGATTATTAATAAGATCCTAAGAAAGTAGAAAAGCCGATGTGCAATATTTATTGCCTACAACCGTACTAAGGCCGCTGGTTGTTGACGTGAACGTCTTATAATTCGATGGAGCCGGTTGCACGCACGAAAAACATGACTCATGCGGCGTTACCTCGCTCTGAGGCGTTCCATTAGAGGCTTGAAGTGCAAGCGAGAAACATTTTTTAGACAACTTCAGATTGAATTATTTGTCCATTCTTCATGAAAGAGCAAGATAGTGATTTTGATTTTCTTTGAATAAAAATTAAATTTAAATTTTTAAAAATAATTTCTTGTTCAGGAAGCGAATGAAGGTGAAGAAATTATTAGAGTTCCCATATATTGGGATGTTTGATAAGAAATTAAAAAGTCGGTCGCTGTAAGTCGCTTTAAGTGTGGATTAGTGCATGTTTTTAAATAATATGTGCTTATATAAAGAAAACCATTAATTACAATAAATATCAATTAAAATACTGTTTGTTTGTGTAATAATGATAATATTTACAGTGGGTTTTAGTGACTAACTGAATTTGAGAGTGGTTCCCAAATAAATTAAAATTGCCATGCTTTTGGTTTTAGTTTAGCACGTGACTTATTTCAAAGCTTCATTATTCGGTATTTATTATTAGTTTTCGCTTACTGTTGACAAAAACGTGCGAGTGAGGGGTAGGGTTTAGCGTCCCCATTTTGGATTCCTTGTTTGGTGCGAATCTTACTGTTATCATTAGATGTGTTAGAACAGAACTGAAATGGCATAAAATATATGTGTCATAGTAGCATATATATGAAGGATGGTATTTAAAAGTACTTCAATTTATTCCCATTTCATTTACCTAATTTTGCCTGTGTTCCACCAAATATACTGAATGTGCACCAAAATATGTTAATTAAAATATGTCATAACGAGCATCTATTTAACAACAGTTGCAAATTTGTAAAAATAGTAATATACCTAATTTTAAAAACAAGCATTTATTTTTTTAGTTTTACTTCAGATAATGCACTGCAAATGTATTTGAATCAAATACCAATTAATGGCCAATGTAGCTTTATTAATAAAAAAATGAACAATTGTACTAAACTGGCAGCCCCTTTGAGGTTATTGGGAAAAAAATATTCTCTGGCACTGCGGCGGCCGCTACCGCGGCACGCTCGCTCTGCTCGCTCGCCTTGTGCGTAATTTTTATGTTCTAACATAACCTAACCTATCCAAGTCGGATCCGCCCTTTGTGTAACATTCAGGAATATTTGGTGCACGATCAGTATTTTTCGGGGAAGATCAATATTTTAGAAATTAAATAATTAAAATTAAAATTTGTTTATTCAGATGTCAAAAGATCAAGAGAGAAATGCATACATTGATGTACCTTAAGATTTTTGGTGAACACAAAAATATGATCCATATATGAACTTTATGAAAATGAGGCATTATGTTTGTACAGAGAAGGCTGCCCCGTCGGTCCCGGCTTCACGTTGAGCAAGGTGTTCACTCTGACGCCTCTGCTCGCCAACAACAAGGACAAGTGGGGGCTGGCCTTGGACGGACAGCTCAAACACGAGGACACCAACCTGGCATCCAGCACGCTGTAAGGAACCTTATCTCTCTGCATATTAAATAACTAGCAGCCCGTCCCGGCTTCGCACGGGGTAGACAATATTGTTGTACATTATTTTGTTCTATCGCTAATAGTTTCGGCAGCGCATTCGACGAAAGACATTTTAAGACTCATTTTTCTACACCTTCGGTTACATTGTTCAAATTTTACCAAGGATCCCTAATT
Organism: Thera obeliscata; assembly: GCA_947578465.1. NCBI lineage: Eukaryota > Metazoa > Arthropoda > Insecta > Lepidoptera > Geometridae > Thera > Thera obeliscata. The sequence goes on from OX387916.1 coordinate 2,620,801, forward strand.
TTTTTCAAAATGAAATGTAGCCTATGTCAAATTGGAAGAATGTAGCATTCTATTGGTGAAAGAAATTTTAAATCGGCCCAGTACTTTTTGAGCCTATTCATTACAAACATACAAACATACAAAAATAGGTACAAATCTTTCCTCTTTATAATATTAGTATAGATAAATAAATATTGTAGACACTCCACTCAACACTATCTAGCCCCAAACTGAGCATAGCTTGTACTATTGGAAGCAGATAACTGATATAATACTTATACAGGGTTATTCATTATTAGTTACACAAAGACAGGGCTTAGTTTTTGGGTCGTGAATATTTGTTTGACCGAATCAATTGAATCCCTAAGCTGATTTAAGTTTTTGTATCAAAATTTTATTTTTATTAATTTCTTTACGACATATTGCATAATAATTGCCACGGAGAACAGACGATGACCCAGGCGGTGACTGATCAAACGCCAAAAAGGTCAGGCGGCTCGCCTTTGATTAGAAATGGACTTTTAGATGTAACAACGCGCCAATGATTCGAAAAAAGAATCTTTATCGATTTTCTCGGGATTTTTGTAACAAAACTTAAAAAATCATTTTATAAATATTTTTAATTTTATTTATTGATCCTAATTCCCGAGTATTTGTAGCTAATAATGAATAACACTGTACATATACATTTTTTTTAAATACATACTAAGAATACAATACGACACCCAGACAGAGAACAAACATCTGTGTGAATTCACGACCTGCGGTGCAGAAAGCAGAGTTATTACCAATTAGGTTGAGACAAGTCAACTATTGTTTTTTTTTTTTCAGAATTGCTGATCCGTCGCAGCGTGAGAACTTAGGAATCATAGTGCAATACAAGGTCAAAGTGAAGTTATGCCTCGGACCACTTGGCGGGTAAGCTTTTACTGTAATATTGTCAGATCATTTACCAAAAACATACGTCACGTTATTGGATACTGCGTATACGATAAGGTCATACTAATGTAGGTAAACCATTTAAGTCACCACTCCCTATAAATTTCCAGGGGCGCGGGCGGGTAGTTTTCATTCAAAATCATAAACAAACCGCCGCCCACTTTCCTCGTATCACGCCCTTCACCCCTGTAAGCTCGCTCGTGAGAGTTATAATGTTATTTTTTTAAATATTGGTCCTATATAATAGCACCTAAATGAGGCAGTTTGAAGAGAGGTGAATTTAAAACTTTTGATATAATCTGTGCTAAACGGTGTTTTAACGGTAACACAATTAATAAAATTTAGATTGTAACATTTACTTTAACCATAATGTACTGATTGATACTGTTTGTTTACCCAAATAAAAAAAGATTGTTCCTGGTTTTTTTACACACACTTACTGTGTTATCATCCTCAGTGACTTGAGCGCTGAACTGCCTTTCATCCTGATGCATCCGAAGCCTGAAGAGGAGATGCCTCGTCTGTACACGGAACAGCCGCGCGTCGATCATGACCTCATCCAGCTGGAACCGCATCCGTAAGTAGAACCCGGGCTCATAACCTGTTGTCACAAACCAATCAAAATTCTGCGTACCCTCATTCCGCACCTTTAAAAGATAGACCACTCCCTTCTCACTTACTTGCAGCTGTTAAGTCTGATCCAGTCAGTAGAAATCTTTTAAAAAAATTCAGCTGGGGTCATAACCTATTGCCTGACATCCTCGATCTACTTCTGTACCATTCCAACCCGTCCCAGTGCGAATCGATTTCAACCACTAATAAGAAACAGTTCTGGGTACATAACCAATTCTATACTAGCTAGGGCTAGATATGGTGTGGATTCTCTATAATATTTTTTTACAATGAGAAACCTGCATTTCAGATATTTCATAGTAATTTTTTTGTTACAGAGACGAAAACGGTCAAGAAAATGACGATGATATAATTTTCGAAGATTTCGCGCGACTCAGACTCAAGGGCGCCGACGCCGAATAGATTAAAACCTTTTTATCAAGGTATTTATTATCTATGGTTAAATAGCCGTGGATATGAGCACAAACCAGACTCAGAGACAATATCCTTCATAAGGACAGCCACGGCCCTGTTGCCTTACACGCTCATAATATAAGCATTCTTTGGAATAACTTATTTTATGAGCTTGTGTATGCAATAGATCCCAAATGTTAACTCGCCTGCGATGACGGCTTATCGTAGTAAAGCATTTCTACCATGAAAAACGATGACGAATATTCGTATTGGCAATTTGATTTCCACTACGCAGTAACTATAACCGTTTCATAGTGGAGTTCTTTCTGCCTTGTATGCCACGCAATGTAACTCAAAACGTCAATACGGACCTTTATCATTTTTCATGCTAGAGTGACTGGGTTCACTTTGCACAGCCAATGAGAACATTTCTATGCAAACGAAGTAGAACAAGTTTTCGCAGACTCTGTATCAAATCATCTTGGACTGGGGAATTCAAATATGGATCTTAAACCGACGTATTTATGTTTAAGTCCAGTACCCCTAGTCTTAGTTTCACTTGATTAGTTTTAACAATTCGTTTCGCCTACGTGTCTCTCTTTTGTATGTAGAAATGATGAGACGACCATACGGTTCGATCATTATACGAAGCGTATTGTTGCTGTCTTATCTTTTCTTCATACAAAAGAGAGAGACGTAAGCGTAACGAATTGTTCTAATCAAACTGATAAAACTACGACTTTCCTTGAATGTATAGTGGCGGAATAAAAATATTCGTGGATTTTCAACTTGATTTGTTCAACGTATCACGATCACATACAACCTTTTGAAACTGAATAGACAAAATACACCGACAAGTTAACGTCATAAATTATGTCAAAATGTGTTCATGATCAAGGCACTCGTGCAAGCGAAAACCGACTCTAAGGTGACGAACATTTTCATACCGCGACTGTACCTACTTGAATAAACTAAAACTTCTCGTACGTTTCGAAATGACTCTGATTAGCTCTGTGGTGTGGATCAGAACCCGAAGTCGGAGTTTTGTTACCACATTTCGTTACCAAATGTTGTTTTCGTTTCGCCTTTTTGTCTCTCTCTATTGCATGGAGAAAATATGTGACGGTAAAAATACGTTACGTAGTTAGAGTTGTTGTCTCATCTTTTCTCCATACAATAGAGAGAGACAAAAAGGCGAAACGAAAACAACATTTGGTAACGAAATGTTGTAAATGCACTGGGACTTCGGGTACAGAACTAAAAGTTAATAGTGATTGTGATGCACACATGCACACAAGGGCGATCGCCGGCAGCTGTATCAATGTGTGAGTGTATTATACGTACAATGAAATACAATAGGCAACAACAGCCTAAACATAGCTAAAAGTGAATTTTTACGGCGCATATTATGATAATCTTAAGATGTAAATGTATTATTAATTTTCGTATCAAGTCAGTGTATTTTAACCTTATTTGTATGTAGTTACGTATTTATTTAAGTATCATGTTATTGTACAATGGAATAACGAATGGAAAGACAGTCTGTCCATTTTCTCAGCCGTCAATGTGTGTACTAAATAAGAGAAAGTTTTAACACTATTTTTATGAACAACGGGATATTTACCATGATTACATTTTGAGAGTTTTGACTCCCGATATTTCTCGTGGACTTCAGTTCAAACGTGATCACGGTCAAAACTCACAAAATCTAATCAAGAGAAAATTTGTTTAATTTCATAAAATAACCCTCAAAATATAAATGAAAATATGACGCGAACCCACACTAGAAACTGGAGTTGGTTAACGGATCTAGCGAAATAATACTTCTCAGTAGATCTTTAAAAACTAGATCTACAGAGAATAAAATATCTCACTAGATCCACTGAGGTTGAACGATAAAATCATAGGAACTACGTTCCATAGAGAGTAACCGTTACATAATGCAATGTAGGTACAAGTACTGCCATTAAAACTCCAAATTTGTCTTAGTTATTTTGAAATTAACTGTATTTAACTTATATTTACACAAAGAAACTTACAATTAAACAAATATTTACAAAATGTACAAAATTTACAAGAAACAGTTGAGCTATCTGCAGACCGTTACAAACGATCTAGAGATAGCTCAACTGATCCAAATCAGTACCAGACGGAAGCGTTCCCAAGACGCTGGCGGCGGATTGCCACGCTGAATAGCAATGCTTATACCGTATTTAACTAAGTACTCTGTGTTTGAGCAGACGAAGGGTTAAACTAGCTGAGTTGGATCTGCTAAGTTTAAACGGCAGTATTCAACTTTAGTTAGACCAATATACGGTACAATTTTTATTTTTGTCAGCGCAAACTTATCTTGTCTCAATGTATATTTTTATTTTATTCTAATCGAAATAATGTTTGAAATTTAAATGCCCAAAAACCTACCTCGTAGCACCAAATAAAAAATATCGTGGGGTATTTTAATTTGTGATACATACTATATTTCAATTTGATGATATAAAAAAAGCATTATGGAAATTTTCTACTGTGTAATCATTGCACAGTAGAAAATCAAGCATTGACCATAAGCGTTTACTACTCCTCAAATCATCACTAAATCATGAGATTCACCAGTACCTGAAGTCGGAGTTTTGCTACCACATTTCGTTACCAAATGTTGTTTTCGTTTCGCCTTTTTGTCTCTCTCTATTGCATGGAGAAAATATGAGACGGCAAACATACGTTACGTAGTTAGAGTTGTTGTCTCATCTTTTGTCCATACAATAGAGAGAGACAAAAAGGCGAAACGAAAACAACATTTGGTAACGAAATGTGGTAGCAAAACTCCGACTTCGGGTACTGAATCCATCAACCATCGACCGTCACTGCTTGGTGGCATTAAATAGAACGGTAGTAGGTACTTCCTAGGGCGAACACTCACCTTTTGGAACACTATTTTTATGAGCAACGGGACTTTCACACTAGAAAAACTACTAGCTAGTAGCCCGTGATTTGAAATTTGAATGATTTTTTGAATATCGATTCGATACGATATCGTCAAAAATTGGAATAAGTCGAAAGTGGCCTTCCTTACCGGATTTACACTAATATCTTAGACTAAGGGCTGATTGTTCAATCTACGGAATAATTTATCGGAAAAATTACTGTTCTTGTTTTTGACAAGCCTTAAAAAGAGATGCATAAATTAATCTGTAGATTAAACAAATAGTCCTTCGAGGTTTTTAAATTTTATAAATAATGTAATATTGCCACAACCTTATTGACTATACACATAAATTAGAATACAATACAGTTTTTTTTATGTAATTAGGTGACCTAGTTCAACCTGCATGTATACCTTCTTTTCAACCTACTTCAAATAAAAAGGCAGAGGGTTAAATTATTATTTTTTTATTTATTTAATGTGTTTTCCCTAAAGGCAAGTACCTAAGTTATTGCTGACTCCTTCTGTTGCTCAGTTCCTATAAAGCCGTCCGTTAGTAGAACTACGAATCGTCAATCGTTAGTAAATATGTAATTATTTATCTAATTGGCATTATGTAATCCAGTCCAGTCAGTGTTGTCAATGTCATAAGCCACTAAAGGCCTGCGCACACCTAGTTCGCTGGCGGTAGCGATCAGTGAAACGCTGTCAAATATCGCTGTCAAATCTCAAATCTGACAACGATATTTAACAGCGTTTCACTGTTCGCTACCGCCAGCGAACTAGGTGTGCGCAGGCCTTTAGATGAGAGATTGTGCTACGAACGACGATCCGTAGTGCTAACGGGTACTTATGTTATGTATAAATACATTTTAATAAAGGAATTGGGCAAGAATAATGTTCAATGTTCATGAATCCACTAAGACGAGCCCTGAATGTTGTCAGGTCTGATCTAGCTAGTCTAAAGGAATAAAAATATCAGTGTTAGGATCTAGAAGTAGCAAGTTTTGATGTAATAGCTCGTTCTAGTGGATTCAATTGATTTACACACAGTCTTATGATATTCGTTAATTCTGTACTACATTAGCTTACATGTACAGTTTGATAAATGTGTATATTATGTGGTGTGTCGATCTATGTACCTATTTATTAAGTTGTAATCTAATATGCACTAAATATTTTCATCTAACATTAGTAAACATCTTTTGCTATGAAGTTCTTACGAAATGTAAAAACTATAGTGTAAAACTGCATAGCAAAAGTATATTGAGGGAAATTGTCGATCAATTTTGTATACTTTCGATAGATTTTGTATTCTAGGATTCAGGCGTATCTGACATATTATATTTTAGCAGTTTGCGTCAAACGCCTGCACCTATTCTAGAACATTCATCCTTGTATAAGTAGATTAAGTAGCCCAATTTATTGGATCATTTTTATTTTTGAATACAATATAGATTATAGAATTATGCAACATTATTCAACTTATAGAATTTCAATGTGTCTGTTGATTTAATCGTATTATTAATGTATAAGTTATTAGTGCGTATTGTTTATAGGTAAAGGCCTGCGCACACCTAGTTCGCTGGCGGTAGCGATCAGTGAAACGCTGTCAAATATTCGCTGTCAAATCTCAAATCTGACAACGATATTTGTCAGCGTTTCACTGATCGCTACCGCCAGCGAACTAGGTGTGCGGAGGCCTTTACAGTAGCTTGAATTTACAGCCGAAGCAGTTCTTTGCAAGAATAAGTACAATTTTTTTGCTGTTTTGTTTTGACTATAAAGCTAAAACTGACGCACAATCATACGCTTGGCTGTAAAACCAAATAGAGTTTTATTGTTTTTGATTTATTTTGTTACAACTTAAAAGGCTGTACATCAAAAACGATCAAGTATTGTTAATCTAACTAAAGTATTATAATAGCTAATCTAATAGACTTGCATTGAAGATTGGAACACCCATTCATGAAGGTTAACTTTCCAAATAGTTACCTATTGATACGGTAACCTTTTGGTTTGGGTTTAACCGATATACAAAATATTATAGCCTTGCCATGATGTTGTTAATCGTTAAATGAAATCCTCAACCTCTTTTATGTGAAACCTGAACATAGGTACTTACCAAGTACACAATAATATTATGAAAAGCGAAGGACATTTTATATAAAAAATAAAGTTCATCATAATTTTAAACAGAGATTCTGTCAATAGAATTGATGATAATAACAAGAAATGTATGGTTTCCCCATACATACTAATTAATGTACTATTGCACCACATATTATTTACATTTTTAATTTTACATCGAAATGTTTTTGATGTATACTTTTTGAATAAATAAGGTGTAATCAAAATTAAGTGTATTTATTTATTACTTCATGTGCTTTTGGCAGCCCTGACCCCTCACAGTGAACTTGGTAGTAGAGCCCGCGCAAGATAGCTGCGCGGGATTGATGGCGGAAAATGCAAAAACGGAAAAAACTAACCTAAAATAATCTCCCAATCACAAAATTAAATGTAAGTATCTGCTTTACGGCAGAAATAGACATGGTGGTAGTACTTTCCCGGTAGTACACCTACAGAACAGCAATTTAGGATTTTTTTCTCATCCATCACCATCATGGACACTGGACATGGACCCAGACTACTCTACTAACTAATGAATATGTACTGACCTGACCAGGACAAGAAAAATAAAACTCACTAACGAACCAGGTTATTCTACTAGATTCTATTTATTCTACTTATTCTACTTATTCTACTAGATTCTACAGATTAGAGATAGATTTATTTGCCCGGACTAGTTTTTATTAATTTTCGGCAAGGTGGGGCGACGATCTACGAAATGTTGGTGGCAAGCACCGGATGAGAACAAGCAGAGGAGAAGACCGGGCAGTAGACTGATAGGTTGATGATAATGATGAATTTTTACTAAAAAAAAAGATTGGTGGACGTGGGTGGACGTGTAAAATCAGACCTTTTCTGTTTCAACTGTCAAAACTGACAGTCTCATTCTGTCAAACGTCAAAAATGTCGTGACGGCGCCGCGCGTCGACTGTCTGCCACTGGCAAGTGGCAACACTGGAAGAACAAGAAGAAAAATAAAACCTATAGGACTTGGCGGAAGAACTTTGAATCCAAGCCAGCACAAAATTAAAAAAAAAAAAAAAAAAAAAAGAAGAAGAATGTTTGTATTGAACTTGTACTGTACACATTCACATAGGTTAATTTCTTTCGAATTAAATTTTGACAAAAAATAATTGCATAAATACTTTCTAGTAGCAATACCAGTGTAGGAAGGTATGGCGCAGACCAACTGAATGATTTACAGAGCCGATCAAACAATCATGACTCCCTTACACAAATGATGTTACTTCAGGTTTTCTATCTCTAGAGTTTCTGTGGTAGCTGGAAATAACATGACTTCCAGAGGTTTAACTAAGAGGGAGCAGGAAGAGCTCCGTAAGAAAGAGGAGGAAGAGGCCGCTGCTCATGTGAGTATCAACATCAACTACACTTACCACAAGAGCACAGATTTTTTACACTTTTCAATGGAGAACTGTCATAAAATCTATGCTTGAGTCTGAGTCGAGCGTAAGCACAGATAGATTTATGACATTTTCAATGGAGAACTGTCAAAAAATCTATGCTTGAGATTGCTTGAGGCTCGACTCAGACTCAAGCACTGTATCTGAGCCTTACGAGCCCTAGTTTACTGACTACTACCTACTACCATGAAGCGATTCCTGTTTATGCAAGCTATAAACAGGAATCGCTTCATGGCGTGTTGTTCAAGGCAAATTTTCTAAACAGTTTATATGCAGTGAACTATGAACTGTGGTATATCATTTTAAAGGTAAAGCCTAAGTAGGTAGCCTAGGGGGAAGGCTTAAAAGTACCTTTAAATTATATCAAATCTTATGAGAATGTACACAAGGTAACTAAAGTAAAGAAGTAAAGTTCTGGTATTCCAGGTGTTCAAAGAGTTTGTGGAGACATTTCAAGATGTACCAAGTACTGCTAGCAAAGTTTGGGTTAAAGCCGGAACTTATGATGCTGGGGCTAGGAGTAAGTATTTTTTTAATAAGTAATAATCTAACTAAGCCATGAAAATCAAACCCTTTGCCCAGCAGAGGGATATAAAAGACGTATTCGTATTGATAATAATCTAAAAAAACGGCAGTTTTATGGATGACTAATCAACCAATACCAATCAAATATTTTAAAGTTTTTAACTAAAAACTTTTCATGCAAAACTTAAAATTAGTTAGCTAGATCAAGCAAACCTTGCCATGAGTACTTTGATCTATTGTTAGTGATCTATCTATGAAGTCTATTATTATTGTATAACATAGTCTGGAAGAGATTGCTCTTAGCGATAAGACCGCCGATTGTACCATCAGTAAAAGTTCTTCCTTATCACCTCAAGGGTACATTTTCGGTGACGCTGGTAACCAATATCCCACTGTGATTTATTTGTGACGAGATTTTAACAATCTTTGGAAGTGTGACCCCCGAATACTGAAACGCAACTCAGATTTAAGCATGTCTCAAGCGACGAATATTTGACAGTTTTCAATGAAAATCTGTCAAATATTCGTCGCTTGAGACGTGCTTATATCTGAGTTGCGTTTCAGTATTCGGGGGTAAATGTCATAAAACAGATGTCTTTCAATAAGTGAAACAGATGTTTATATCTCCCATTGGTCAAAATTACCTTAAGTGTTTTTAAGTATTCTTGTTTTGTTTTTTTTGTAACCTTTCTTCACTTAGGTGTACTATAGTAGTAGTAGAGCTCTTTGTGATGGGCTCGTCCGGGGAAGTCCTACCACCATGCCTATTTCTGCCGTGAAGCAGCATTGCTGTGTTTCAGTTTGAAGGGTGTGGGTGCCGGTGAAATTACTGGCACGTGAGGCTGAATATCTGTATGCCTCCAGTTGATGGACGCAGGGCAGTGCATCGTAGGGCGCGTTCCTGACGTGCGTGACCTGCGAGGCATTGCTTTGTTATAGGCGATGGTTACCACTTTACATCAGGTGGGCCATATGCTTGTTCCATCAGCTAGTTACATAAAAAAAAAAAAAAAAAAAACTATAAAGTTATATTCCATAGCTTTTTATGTATTAAACGATTTTTAATGGTTTTACCGACGGTTTAATGGTCCGGCGAAGTATGCGAGCCACTTTTTCTTACATGACGATCAAATTGTCCCATGCTTCTTGCAAATAAAATATTTCATTTAATTTCATTTACATGGCTAATATAACATTTCAGAGGAAGATACATCAGAAAGAGGGAAACTCTACAAACCTACATCACGGTTTGATGACAAGAGAGCTGGTTCTGATGCGGAAATCATTCGCAATCTCGTGCCGAAGCAGGAACCCATGGTTCGCCTCAGGTCCAAACAGAAAGGGCAAGATAAGAAGAAAAGTAACCTCGAGCTGTTTAAAGAAGAACTGAGACAGTAAGTTTAAAGAAGACAGACAATATCAATGTCATATTTCACAATGTTTCACTGATCACCACCGCAGAAGGCTAAGTTATGTGCATTACTTACCTCAAATGTTTTAAATTACTTACCTCAAATGAAATAAACACCAATCGCATTTTACACATTTTTTTCTTTGCTTAATAATTTAAAAAGTATTGAAAATAAAAACAGTTTAGGAACCTAGATAAATACAATACAAATACATTTATTACAATAATATAGTTAAAATCTGCTTAAATTGGTAATCATTTTGGTATTACGTTTGTATGAAAATTCGCGCTCCGCCGGCCCCTTAAGTGTGCATTTCTCAGCCACTAAAGTCCGACCGTTTCGCCTTGATATGGTACTAAATGTTTATTTTTTCTATCTACAATACTACACATAAATTAGTCCGATGGTTAACACTTGATTGAGTCATAAACATTGGTAACTTCTGTCAGTTTGAGAATTTTGACAGTTTTCTGTCAGTTTGGCATATTCATACAAACTTATGACATTGTTTAAACCTTCCAGGATACAAGAAGAGCGTTCAGAGCGTCACAAGTACAAGAATGTGCTGCGAGACCGCAACACAGTTGGTGCTGAGCCCGTGTTGGACATACCTGATATCGGCTCTTATGACACTGGGGATCCCAACACTACCAATCTGTATTTGGGAAATTTGAATCCTAAGGTATGCACACTAATGCACCAAAGACTTGCGACCTGTCATGTGCATACATTGGTCAAGCCTCATGTGCCAGTAATCAGGACTTTTTAAGACAAGAGTGAACAGGATTATGACTAAGTATACTCCATCTTAGGCTGCATCCTCATTTTCCATCAGTAGTGATGGCAGCCAAATGCTTACTTATCTAAATAAAAAAATTAAAATCTCATGGGCATCCTTCAAACTGAAACAAAGCTGCTTCACGGAAGAAATAGACATGGTACTTTCCCGGACGAGCTCTTCACAAAGAGCTCTACTACTACTAAAGGTGCATACACAATGGCGTTTCAGATAAATTGGCAAATTCTTTGATCCGCACTCGGTGAGCGGGCTGGTTTCCGCAAGTAGGCCGCTGGCGGGACCTTTTTGCGTGATGTTTACGAACTTTTTGTAGGTCTACGACATGCCGGTTTCCTCACGATGCTTTCCTTCACCGTTTGATAGTACAGAAGGGCAAGTCGTACTTTATTTACAACATTTCGTCTACGATCAATTCAAATCTCATTTTCCATACAAAAGAGAGATATGTGCTCACACGAAAACAACATTTTTGGTAGGCGAAATGTGATAGCAAAACTCCGACTTTGGGTACTGACATAGTGCACATAAATTATTGGAAGGAAAAACTCATTGGTGCATGACTGTATTTGAACCCACGACCTTAGAATCCACTACTAGACCACCAGTGCTCTGGCGTTTCAGATAACAGAACAGCAGTTGATGGAGCTGTTCGGTCGTCACGGTCCGCTGGCCAGCATCAAGATAATGTGGCCGCGCTCCGACGAGGAGAAGGCACGCGGACGGAACTGCGGCTTCGTGGCCTTCATGTCGCGCAAGGACGGGGAGCGAGCCCTCAGGAATATTAACGGTGGGTTCAACACACTCACAGCCTTTCATCACACTGTGCACTGGTTCGAAGAGAAGAGAAAGAAAGAAAGAAAACTTGTTTATTTGACCCACCATTCATTTTTAGGGTTCCGTAGCCAAATGGCAAAAACGGAACCCTTATAGATTCGTCATGTCTGTCTGTCTGTCCGTCCCACAGTGGATCGTCCCCATACAAGAGGTAGGACATAGAACCAAAAATTTAAAAAGTATTTAATTTAAATAAAAAATATATGCAGTTGCGTTCCTCTATTGAAGGGCAACAAAAAATGTTACTACGCTTTTTTTATTTGACCAGCACTATACGAGCAAATCGATGAAAACTGTTATTTTTGTATGGAAACGAACACAAAAATGTCTGTATCTCATGATTCCCTCCTTGTTTCGATTTGCGGTTTTCATTACTGTTATTGACCTATTTTATGCCACATTTTCTTCAAGGACACATGGTGCCCCCAGAGGGCCCCTTCCGAAATATTTTGCCTATAGCAACTATCTTTGTTATTGTATTACTGGTGGAATAGAGGTACATTTAGTGTACTTATTACCGAGAATTAGTTATCACTAAGCAGTTCCTTAATAACAGGTGCATTAGTGAGTACTTTAATGACTTATTAAGGCTTTTGTTGAAATATAACAAACGCGTTAATAAGTCATTAAGTAACGACTACCAGTACTAGCTTAATCTAATTAGTTATTGTTATTACTATGTAAACAGCCCTTAAGCTCTGCATTGTGATTGGCTCATGTCATCATTAGCTTATTGCTCACTGTTAGTTGCAAACTTGTTGCACTTTATATATTTGTGTGTTTTGTTTAAGTGGCTAATTTGGGCTATCGTATTCGTTGGTGTATAATTGAATCTTGATTTTTTAGTTTGATATGATCAAATGCAAGTTACCATCGTTTTGAGCTTGTACTTTAGAGTGTATTTGAATTTGAAGGTGAGTGCTGTTGCAGCCGTTTTTTTTCAGCGGTGTTTAGTTTAAGTATGATAGATGATTCCCGCGATTTTGTCTTGGTGGTTATCATCGGTTTTTTTGTAAATATTTGTGTGTATTAAAACCTGGTGACAAATGTTGCGGTAGCTGAAAATTTTTTAATGTTTTTTTTTTGCGAATTTTGTAAAGCTATTTTTTGTGATTTTATGTTATATTAGTGGCTTATTTGGGGTTTCGTATGCATGTTGGTGTATAATCGAATCTGAATTTTTAATTTGACATGACCAACTGCTGGTTACCATAGTTTTGAGCATGTACTTTAGAGTGTCTTTGAATTTGAAGACAGGTGCTGTTGTACCCGATTTTTTTCAGCGGTGTTTAGTTTAAGTATAATAGATGATTCCCGCAATTTTGTCTAAGTGGTTATCATTGGTTTTTTTGTAAACCTTTGTGTGTATTCAAACCTGGTGACAGATGCTGCGGTAGCTGAAATTTTTTTAATGTTTTTTTTTGCGTATTTTGTAAAGCTATTTTTTGTGATTTTATGTTATATTAGTGGCTTATTTGGGGTTTCGTATGCATGTTGGTGTATAATCGAATCTGAATTTTTAATTTGACATGACCAACTGCTGGTTACCATAGTTTTGAGCATGTACTTTAGAGTGTCTTTGAATTTTTGAAGACAGGTGCTGTTGTACCCGATTTTTTTCAGCGGTGTTTAGTTTAAGTATAATAGATGATTCCCGCAATTTTGTCTAAGTGGTTATCATTGGTTTTTTTGTAAACCTTTTTGTGTATTCAAACCTGGTGACAGATGCTGCGGTAGCTGAAAATTTTTTAATGGTTTTTTTGCGTATTTTGTAAAGCAATTTCTTGTGATTTTATGTTATATTAGTGGCTAATTTAGGGTTTCGTCTGCGTGTTGGTGTATAATCGAATCAGATTTTTTTAATTTGACATGACCAGCTGGTTACCATAGTTTTGAGCATGTACTTTAGCCGTTTTTTGAAGCGGTGCGGTGTTTAGTTTCGGTACGATAGGTGTTTTCCGCGATTTTGTCTTAGTGGTTACGGTGGGGTTAATGTAAACTTTTGTGTGTATTCAAATTTGGTGACAGATGCTGCGGTAGCAGTTTTTTTTTACTGTTTTTTTGCGTATTTTGTAAAGCAATTTTTTGTGAATTTTCATGAAACTTTTTTCCTTTTTTTTCTTCTTTTAGGAAAATAATTTTCCGATTTTCTTTCTTAATGCACCTTTGCTCTATAAGAGCAACACATCTTCCAAGTTTCATGCTTCTAGGACTAATGGTTTAGGCTGTGCGTTGATTTTTCTTTAAACCATTTTTCCCCTTTTTCTCCTCTTCGGGAAATAATTTTCCAATTTCCTTTCTTAGTACACCTCTACGTTATAAGAGGAACATACCCTCCAAGTTTCATGCTTCTAGGACTAACGGTTTAGGCTGTGCGTTGATTGTCAGTCAGTCAGTCAGTCAGTCAGTAACGAAAGAGTTTTATATATTTAGATTAGTGGCTAATTTGGGGTTTCGTATGCGTGTTGGTGTATAATCGTATCAGGTTTTTTTAATTTGACATGAGCAACTGCTGGTTACTATAGTTTTGAGCTTGTACTTTAGAGTGTATTTGAATTTGAAGGCGAGTGCTGTTGAAGCCGATTTTTTTCAGCAGTGTTTGGTATAAAGTATGATAGATGTTTCCCGCGATTTTGTCTTAGTGGTTATCATCAGATTTTTTTGTGAACCTTTGTATGCAATCGAACCTGGTGCCAGATGCTGCGGTAGCTGAAATTTTTTAAATGTTTTTTTTTGCGTATTTTGTAAAGCTCTTTTTCGTGATTTTGTTGAAGTGGCTAATTTGGGCTATCGTCGGAATCTGTTTTTTTTATTTGACATGACCAACTGCAAGTTACCATAGATTTGAGCTTGTACTTTAGAGTGTATTTGAATTTTTAGGTGAGTGCTGTTGGAGCCGATTTTTTTTAACAGTGTTTAGTATAAGTATGAAAGATGTTTCCCGCGATTTTGTCGTAGTGGTTATCATCGGTTTGTTTGTGAACCTTTGGGTGTAATCAAACCTGGTGCCAGATGCTGCGGTAGCTGATTTTTTTTTATGTTTTTTGTGTATTTTGTAATGCTATTTTCAGTGATTTTTCTTAAAATCGTTTTCCGTTTTTTCTTCATTTAGGGGAAAAAATGTCCTATTTTCTTTCTTAGTGCATCTCCGCTTTATTAGAGGAACACACCTTCTAAGTTTCATGCTTCTAGGGCTAACGGTTTAGGCTGTGCGTCGATTTTTCTTTAAACCATTTTTCCCCTTTTTCTCCTCTTCGGAAAATAATTTTCCATTTTCCTTTCTTAGCGGATGCCTACGTCATAACATCTACCTGCATGCCAAATTTTAGCCTGATCCGTCCAGTGGTTTGGGCTGTGCGTTGATAGATCACTATGTCAGTCAGTCAGTCACCTTTGAGTTATATATATATAGATGTAGGGGCTACCACAGATTAAGGCTTGCGATTTTGATGGGTTAACAAGTAGGCCAAAAGCTTTCGCCCACGAATGAATATTATTAAGATCGGTATTAACTTGGTTAATACCAAAAGAAATCTCATCAACCTTGAAATGCCTATAAATTTGCAAGTCATCAGCATAAAGGTGATAAGGAGAGAAGATGACTTGAGTGATAGCATTTATAAAAACAGAAAAAAGAAGAGGAGAAAGAACACCACCCTGAGGTACGCCCGCAGTGATATCACACCATTCAGAGACGGACTCCTCAGATCGTACACACTGCGAACGACCTGAAAGATAAGAATGAAACCAGGAGATTGCAGAAGAAGAAACGTTGAGAGAGGAAAGAATGGAAAGAAGTATATCAAAATCAACTGAATTAAAGGCGCTGCTAAAGTCGAGTAACACCAGGACCGTAAGAAGTTGGTTGTCCATGGCCCATCGGATATCATCAGATACCTTTATCAAGGCACTGACAGTACTGTGACCGGGACGGAAACCAGACTGGAAGGGACTCAAAAGATTGTTTAAGTGGAGAAAGTGAGATAGTTGCTTATGGACAGCATGTTCAAGGATTTTGGATAAGATAGGAAGGATGGATATGGGCCTGAATTCTGATACATTGGAAGGATTTGATGTTTTAGGAAGTGGGTTCACAAAAGCTTTCTTCCATATAGAAGGAAACGAGCCCGTTTCAAGAGAAAAGTTAATGATATGAGTAATTGCAGAAACGAGCTCAAAGGAAAGGATTTGCAGCATATGGGCATGAATACCATCTACACCGTAATTGGCCGTAATACCGTAAATGGGGTTTTGATGGAGCTTCGAGTCAAAGCATTTATCATCAAAGGACAACAACAAGTGAACAAGATTTATCCAGTGTATTTATGGCAAGTCTTGTACCTCTTAAGTTAGTGACTTCTAGTGGAAACACAGTGTGGCAGAATGATCGGCCATCATCAACCACATATTGTCGTCCGATTTCATTTACGTTTATGAAAGAAACGGAAGCAATCGTGAACGCTGAAATTGATAAATTTGAGACCGAGATTCGTGGACTGGTCCCAACTGATTGCGGCAATGCTACTGTTACGCACAATCTGTGGTTAACCATGATTGATGGTAAGGTACATTCAATAATATCTGGAACTTCGGCAGCAGTGTGTGATTTGTGCAAAGCTCGCCCAAGCGAGATGAATAATTTGGAAGAAGTGAGATCTAAACCTGTGAATGAAGATTTATACAAGCATGGATTTAGTTCGTTGCATGCTTGGATTCGTTCTATGGAATGTTTATTACATATTGCCTACAGAATGGACATAAAATCATGGCAAGCAAAAGGTGACGACAACAAAAAAATTGTTAAAGATAAGAAAGAAGCTATTCAAGCAGCTTTCCGAAGAAACAGAGGCTTACTTCTAGATGTTGTAAAGCAGGGTAGTGGCAATACAAACACTGGAAATGCTGCTAGAAGGTTTTTTGCAAACCCTGAAATGACTGCGGATATAACAAAATTAGACGTCAATTTAATTAGAAGACTTGCCGTAATTTTGCAATGCATTTCTTCAGGCGAAAAAATTGAAATACGAAAATTCAAATTATATTGTGATGAAACAGCAAATTTATTCGTGCAGTTATATCCGTGGTATAACATGCCATCAAGTTTGCATAAATTGCTGATTCATGGATCGCAGATAGTGGAGCACCTATCAGTAGTGCCTATAGGTTTTTTGTCTGAAGAAGCATCTGAAGCAAGAAACAAGGATTTTCGTAAATTTCGAGAAAATCATACACGAAAGCACAGTAGCATCGCCACTAATGAAGACATTCTTCATAATCTTCTGTTATCTTCCGATCCTCTTCTTACGAGCCTACGACCGAAGATGAACAATAAAGTAAAAAAATCTTCATTTAGAGAATTGGACGATTTACTCATACATGATCATAGTGAATTGGAGCTCATTGACACTTCAACTGATACAATAGTTGGAGCAGTTTCAGAATATAGTGACATTGAAGAAGATGACGACAATGATGATCATGATGATGAAGATGAAGAAAATACAGTTTAAGTCTTGTAGTTATATAGTTAGTAACTAAAGAGTAGTATACATTTATTTATTTTTAATTATATTTAATATTTATATTTAGTTATTAGTTGTAAATCTTTAAATGTTTATAGGTTTCATTGTAATTCACTATAAGGTTTAATAATATTTTATAGTGTCATATTGCATTAAAAAGATTTTAATACAAAAATATTTTCTTATTCATCATAAAACTTTTCTTTTCGACTTGTTATTAGCTAAATAATACGATGTCACAACTCATTAGCGACATTTTTTTTTCAATATATTATTCACTAATGCGCCTTTTCTTCATTTAACTTCTTAATTATGTATAATTCTCAGTAATTACAATAACTAATTAGATTAACTAGTACTGGTAGTCGTTACTTAAAGACTTATTAACACTTTTGTTATATTACAACAAAAGCCTCAATAAGTCATTAAAGTACTCACTAATGCACCTGTTATTTAAGGAACTGCTTAGTGATAACTAATTCTCGGTAATAAGTACACTAAATGTACCTCTATTCCACCAGTAATACAATAACAAAGATAGTTGCTATAGGCAAAATATTTCGGAAGGGGCCCTCTGGGGGCACCATGTGTCCTTGAAGAAAATGTGGCATAAAATAGGTCAATAACAGTAATGAAAACCGCAAATCGAAACAAGGAGGGAATCATGAGATACAGACATTTTTGTGTTCGTTTCCATACAAAAATAACAGTTTTCATCGATTTGCTCGTAAAGTGCTGGTCAAATAAAAAAAGCGTAGTAACATTTTTTGTTGCCCTTCAATAGAGTAATGCAACTGCATATATTTTTTATTTAAATTAAATACTTTTTAAATTTTTGGTTCTATGTCCTACCTCTTGTATGGGGACGATCCACTGTGCGTCCGTCCGTATGTCACAGCAACTTTTCTCCGAAACTATAAAAGCTACACTGATTAAACTTGGTAAGTAGATGTATTCTGTGAACCGCATTAAGATTTACTCACAATCTCACAAACATAGAAATAAAACTATAAATACTTAGAACTGAAATTCAAAAAACTTTTTTTCATCAATTCCATACATGTGGGGTATCTATGAATAGGTCATCAAAAATAATGATGAGGTTTCTTATATCGTTTTTTTCTAAACTTAATAGTTTGCGCGAGAGACACTTCCAAAGTGGTAAAAAGTTGCCTCTATCTTCTAAAATAAAAGAATGATAAAACTAAAAAATATATATGATGTACATTACTATGTAAACTTCCAACGATATTTGTTTTGAACGAAATATAGCCAGTAGTTTTTTTTTAATACGTCATTAATCGTAAACCGCAATGTACCTTTCGACGAACTACTAGAACTTTTATAATATATTACTTACTGCTACGGAACCCTTCATGGGCGAGTCCGACTCGCACTTGGGCCCTTTTTTTTATTTTTGTTTTTCGTAAAATCTCCATCCAACGGTTGTCTGGAAGATATCACTCTTAGCAGTAAGGCCGCCCATAGTACATATATTTGTTACGTTTATTTTGTGTACAATCAATTGCACCAAATGAGTAGCAAACAGGCTGCTAACTTGCAAACGAATCTGTTATGTCAGGTAAAGAAGTGCTGAACTACGAGATGAAGCTAGGCTGGGGTAAGGCGGTAGTGATCCCGCCCATGCCGATCTACATCCCACCCTCGCTGCAGCAGCCCTGCAAGCCTCCGCCGCCCTCCGGCCTGCCCTTCAACGCGCAGCCGCCCAAACATCTCCGAGACAGAGTAACTATAAACAATCCTTTCTCATACTTCTTCTTATCGTGTCACTGATTCTTTCGAACCAAGTGTGGTGAAAGGATTTTAAGTGCGCCTCAAAGAGCCTCCTTTGGTGCACTTGACACATATTTTCGAACTTTTTAAGTTCTACGATATGCCAGTTTCCTCACGATGTTTTCCTTCACCGTTTGAGAGCACTAGTTTGAGTGTACATACATTTTTGGGAAAAAAAACTCATTGAAACACGACTGGATTTGAACCCACGACCTTAGGATCGGAAGGCGGGGCCGCTACTACTAAGCCACCAGCGCTCTAATAATCTGTCACATTCTATTCTATCTTAGAATAATAGACAATGTATAGAACGGACAGTGAACGGACAGCAACAGTGCCCCTGTATGTCTCTGTAATACACAGACATACTGATTACAGTAGAAAGGCTCGTTCAGCGCACGTTCAGCTATTTTTAAGCTAATTGTATTAAAATTTGAAATGAAATATTTATGTTATTGTTTTTTTAGATACCGCGCGTTCGAATCGGTGACCACTACCCTAACGACCCGGAGGATCGACATATATACGAAACGGTAATAACACATCATTTTTAACCGACTTCAAATCAAAAAGAAAGTTCTCAATTCAGTTGTATTTTTTTTATTTTTGTGTCGAAAAAATACAACTTCCAGAAATGAAAAGAATACTTCCAGATTGGTCCAATAGAAATTTCATGAAAATCGGCTTAGCAGCTTAGCCATGAAGTCGCTTTCTCAAGTTTGTAAACTTAAAATATAAAAAAAATAACTGAAATAATTTTCTAATCACAAAAATGATTAGGAATTTATTTATTATTGATCAGAAGATCATTTTAAGTACATTTTTAATTTTTTTCCGCATATTTCACGCGTAGAGTTGGCAAGTTTTATCATCCGCACTTGATGTGCGGGCAGGTTTTTTCCGCAAGTAGGCCGCTAGTGGGCCCTTTTTGCGTGACCCTTGACACGTGTTGCTCGAACTTTTTGAGGTTCTACAACACGCCGGTTTCCTCACGATGTTTTCCTTCACCGTTTTGAGAGTACTGGCATAGTGCACATAAATTTTTTCGACAGAAAAACTCATTGGTACACGAGTGGATTTGAACCCACGACCTTCGGATCGGAAGGCGGGGCCGCTACCACTAGACCACCAGTGCTCTCTCACGCGTAGAGTTGCGCGGACTCTATTTACTAACTGATAATATTTACAGATTCTGTCGCAGTCAATAGTCAAAGTGGTCGTGCCCACAGAGAGGTATGTTGTAATTGCAAATCTTTGTAACTCTCTATACCCCCTTAGACATCTCATAGAATCTGAGTCACATACACAAGCTCAAAGTAGCGCAACGAGCTATGGAAAGAGCTATGCTGAGAATTTCACGACGTGATATAATAAAAATAAGGATATACGTAGAAAAACCAAAGTCACCGATATAGTAAGTTGAAGTGGCAATGGGCAGGTCATTTAGCTCGAAGAACTGGCAACCGTTGGGGAATAAAGGTTGTGAGTGGGTATTCTGTAACAAATGTGCGCGACCTACAAGATAATGCTTTGTTATACGATATTATGTACTACCTAAGATCAGCGGGGTGATCACGTATCTTCTGTTGCAATGAAATCCTTGTTTCAATCGTCAGTTTTTACATGTTTTTGAGCTTCGATTGCATTATAAAACGAATATGAATTGCAATCCTTGCTTGTCAGACACAAGGCTTTGTTTGTATTCGTTTTTATTGCAATCGAAGCTCACAATCATGTAAAAACTGAGGATTGCAACAAGCATTTGATTGCAAGATATAGATAGTGCAATTCACGAAGACGCGCCCCTCGCGGGGTGCGGGGAGTTTGCTCCGAGCGGCAGTCGCGAACCGTAGTCTATTAATTGTAGTGTGCGTGTGCACTCATAGGTAATTAGTGTGTACCGATAACACTCAAACATTGACGGAAGCTTGCACACATATGCTATAAACGGTTAGGAGGAATAGTGGGGCGCGCCTTCGTGAATTGCACTATCTATACGTGATCACCCCACAGGTGGACCATATGCTTTTCACATCAAAAAGTATAAAAAAATTGAGTTTATTATTTAGGTTTTTTTTTTAAATAAAGATTAACGTATTTTTTCAGAAACATCTTAATGCTGATCCATCGAATGATAGAGTTCGTGATCCGCGAAGGACCCATGTTCGAGGCTATTATTATGAACAAGGAAATGAACAATCCTTTCTTCAGGTCAGTTGATATAACATTTGATATAATAAGCTTTTAATATAATACGATTTGATATAATAAGAAATAAAGCAACGGGCAAGTGCGAGCCGGACTCTTGCACGAAGTGTTCCGTACCGTCTACATTTACACTTATATTATAAAGAGGAAAGATTTTTGTATTTTTGTATGTTTGTAATGAATAAAGCTTTTAAGATATAAAGAAACGGGCAAGTGCGAGCCGGACTCTTGCACGAAGTGTTCCGTACCGTCTACAATTACACTCATATTATAAAGTGGAAAGATTTGTATGTTTATACCTAATGAATAAAATCAAAAACGATTGTACCGATTTCAAAAATTATTTCACAATTGAAAAGCTACATTCATCCTGAGTAGCATAGACTATATTTATGTGTTTATAAAATAAATGTCCACCCGTGCAAAGCCGGGACTGGCAGCTAGTTTTATAAATAAAGCTCTTACGTTACTGACTGTTAACTTTTTGGAGAGTTTTTTTGATCGTTCATTGGTTTGTAGGTTTTTGTTCGAAAACCAGTCTCCTGCGCACGTCTACTACAGATGGAAGTTGTTTTCCATGCTGCAGGGTGATTCACCAAAAGCTTGGGCATTGGATGACTTCAGAATGTTTGCAGGTTAGTTCATACTTCCATGTCTTTAATAATTTAAAATAATAATTGATCGAGTGAGCGAAGCGAACGAAGATCTTACAGACAACTTGGGCGATTTGGCATATTATGTGCGTATGTATGTGTGTACATATGTATGTTTGTCCGACGATAACTTGAGAATTTTACTGATATGAACAAAATCGGATGAGGGGTAATTAAGATATGGGGTTTTTAAAGGTGCAGAAATGCAGAAGTGTCACAAAAATCGAATTACATGAAAGAACTTTGTTCTGACATTCCAAAACTGTTTTTTTTTTCTAGGACGCTCAGTTTTTGCTATACTCAAAAAAAAGGAAATAATTTAGCCAACGATCCGAGAGCTCCCATCTCTAAGGATTTATTTTTACCATCTACCTATATTTGGATCGCATCACGAAAACTCAGTTTGGGGTGAACTACTTGTTTAGTAAATAAATATAATGTAAATGATGTGTTATGTAGGTGGGTCGGTATGGCGGCCTCCCGTTATGAATATGTATACCTCGGGTATGCCAGACGACCTGGTTGAAGAAGAAGACGCCAAGGATAATATACGAGGCACTCTATCTAACAGGTATGCACCAAATAACAATCGTAGAGTCTGTTCAGAAAGAGAGCCGTCGTGGCCAAAATGTGAACTAACGTTTCGATTTTTATATGGCAGCTCATCTTTCTTTCTGTCAGCATTTTGCATCATAAAAATTAAATAAAGGAATAGTACACTAGTTGTGATAGGATCAAATGCAACAGACGCGCTATTGTATTGCCCACTAAACAAAAAAGGTAATTAAGCACAGCAGCGCCCTCAAATCCCACGACGGCTCTCTTTCTGAACAGACTCTATCTATTAAATATATGCTATAGAGTTCTGAAACGGTGAAGACATCGTAACGAGGAAAGGGAAAAAATCGTACGGAGGAAAACATCGTAAGGAAAGCCGCGGCTTAGTCAGCTCCGCACGTATTGACCATGACATTTCCGTGGATGAGGCCGACTAAGCTGTCAAGATACTATAAGTACTGGGCAAGCCTGCTTCTTAAATTTAAGAGCTTAGCTCTTGTCGGGGTTCTGATGCAGTTTTCTCCAATAAAGTCTTTCGAATGCGGCCTCCTTGACTTCCTTATACGACATGACAGCGACTTTTTCTTTTATCGGGGGCACGTAACTTATTCTTGGCCTTTCTCTTCCCCGTTTTCCTTCAATGCCTATTTCATCTGAAATCCTGTCCCAGGCACTATAGCGTCGTGCAAGTATGGCTTGTGTCACCAGTTGCCCCTGACGCTATACAAATCATCTACAATAAATACAAAGTCCTGTTTTTGACGTGACAACGTCTTATAATTCGACGGAACCGGCTGCACGCATGAAAAAACATGACGCCATGCGGCGTTACCTTGCTCTGAGGCGTTCCATTTAAGGCTTGAAGTGCAAGCGAGAGCGCGGAACGAGCGACAAAGAGGCACAATCGGCCTCCGCGTTCGGCAGCGTTCGACATCTGTCTCTCTCCTACTTGAGTGAGCGATGCGTCCGATTGGACAGCTGTATGACGTTGTCACGTTCAACTATCGGCAGTAAACCGACTTTAGGCTACATACGCACTATGCGGTTACCCGCAATGCGGCTAGCCGTCCGGCTGACCGCAAGCACATGTGTCCGCATTTCTATGCGCACTGTGATGCGGGTACCCGCAGACCAGTGCGCATAGAAATGAATATTACGTACATAATTGTGCTTGCGGTCAGCCGGACGGCTAGCCGCATTGCGGGTAACCGCATAGTGCGTATGTAGTCTTACAGATAACCGATTTTTTTATATATTTCCAGCCAGCGCGATCGCTTAGAGGAGCTGATCCGTTCTCTGGGTCCGTCGCGTGGGTCCGTGGGCGCCGCCATGGCATGGTGCCTCGAGCACGCGGAGGCGGCGCCCGAGGTGGCCGCCTGCCTCGCCGAGGCACTCGCCGGCGACTCTACCCCGCCCGGGAAGCGGATCGCGCGCCTCTATCTGCTCTCAGATATCCTGCACAACGCACAGGCTAAGCTGACTAATGCCAGCGCGTTCCGGGGAGCGTGAGTCTATAGATTATCTATCTATTTATTTAACCCGTATGGACCCTCTGCTGGGTATGCCTCCTCTCTAATACGCCACTCTCTTCGATTCTGTGCCAGTTTCCGTCACTTCTACCCAAATACAGAGAATAAATATTTGTGTGGTCAACACAGATGTTTGTTCTCTGTCTGGGTGTTATATTGTATTCTAAGTACACATGCATTTACAAAAAAATATATATAAGTATTATATCAGCTATCTGGTTTCCATAGTACAAGCTGCGTTTGGGGCTATGTGTTATGTGGATTGTTTATAATATATGTATGTATTTGTATTTATATGTCTACAGAATCCAAAACCGGCTGGTAGACATAATGCGTCACTGCTACACCGCATGGTATAACATGCCGTCTCGGCTACAACAAGAGGGATTCCGCGCGAGAGTGACGCGCGTCTTGCAAGCCTGGGCCGATTGGGCGGTCTACCCGCAGGAATTTCTGATGCATATCAATGACGTCTTCTTGGGACAAGATAAGGTAATACTTTAAACCAACATGTTGATTTATTATTCTAAACAACAACATGCCATAGTGCCGGCTGCGCCAGATCAACGTATGAAATTTGGCGCAGCCGGATGCATTAATAAATTTCACTATTATAGCATAGAAATACATCTACTCCTTCTTATCGTGTCACTAGTTTTTATAAAGCAGATTATTATGACAGAAGGTTTTGACGTGATAACGTCTTATAAATCGATGGAGCCGGCTGCACGCACGAAAAAACATGACTCATGCGTCGTTACGTCGTTTCGTCGTTCCATTTACCTGAGCCCGAGCCCGGGTCGGGTAATGGGTAAGGGTAAATGAGGGTAAGGGTAAGGGTTCAGTCTGGGTCCGGGTCCGGGTCCGGGTCCGGATTTTCATTCAGTTTCGTTCAGTTCCATTCAGTTTCATTCAGTTTCATTCAGTTTCATTCAGTTTCATTCAGTTTCATTCAGTTTCATTCAGTTTCATTCAGTTTCATTCAGTTTCATTCAGTTTCATTCAGTTCCATTCAGTTTCATTCAGTTTCATTCAGTTTCATTCAGTTTCATTCAGTTTCATTCAGTTTCATTCAGTTTCATTCAGTTTCATTCCGTTTCATTCAGTTTCATTCAGTTTCATTCAGTTTCATTCAGTATCATCCAGTTTCATTCACATTCAATTCAATTCAGTAAAACTAAAATTTTCTTTTGAAAAATGCAACCATTCCATCAACCATTCCATCAGTATTTTCTTATGACGTTATCACGTTCAACTATCGTCAGTAAACCGACTTTACAGACAACCGATTTTTTAAGTTCTATTGAAATATTAAACGGTAAGACAGAAACTTACAAAGATTATAAAGAAACTACATGGGTATTTATCGCCTTATTTTATTTATTTTCCCGGCTATGTTACTATAACCGTGGTCGCGGGCAGACTGGAGCATTCACATGAGTGCTACCGTTGTTGAGAAGTGGAGGTGGCATCAATAACTACCCTCACTTTTTGAAGGAGCCGGAACCGGGTCAGGTGGAGGCGCCGGAACCGGAACCGGTGGAAGTGCCGTCTCCAGCGCGGTCCAGTGCGTCGGAGGAGTCGTGGGAAGGTGGCTCCCGCGGTCCACTCGACGGCGCGGCCCTCAGGCGACTGGCGGCCACACGGCGACTTGACACCGGACCCGCTATGGACATCGATGGCGTGCCGCGTATGTATCTAATATATATATCTACCCTCATCTTTATAAATGGTTTTAAATAGACGAAACCTTAATTATGAAGAATCTCGCGTGAGATTAAGAGAGGGGGGAGAGATTTGAGAAAATCTTACGAAATCTTATCAAGGGGGAGGGGGGGGGGGGGCAAAATTCTTAAAAATGCCTCACATAATTAGTGGACCCTTAAAAAGAATAATGGATGAAAAGTGCTAATTATTTTTTAGCAGGGCAGCAGTTTTTGGCCTACCTCTACTTTTCTGATTTCCGCTTTAACTAAATGTTGTAAATGAAGAAGGGACTTGCCCTTCTGTACGCAGGTTGATAGTCTTAGTATTTTCATTGCTCATACTCGGAAAGCAGGTCTGAAGTTGCTTGAGGGGCCTAATTGAAAGTAATACTTTCAGCCCTAGGGAGAATCGCTTTCTACTGACAGCTGTCATATTATAAAAAAACAAGTTCTATTTTCACTTTTTTATTCAACCATGTTCCAACTTTCTAAACAGCAAGAAGGTTATTGAACCAAATTCCAACTTTTTATTTAGCATGGAGGTTGGAAACCCATCAAAGCCACTCATTAAGTTTAAAAAGTCTAATTAGTTTTTTTTTTTACTTTCCTTGCATTCGTAATGAAAAGCAAAGTGTTTGCCTCGGGTGAAAGACTTATTTAAGTCCCTCGAGTTCTATTGGCTCGAACTCGACTTAAATTCGTGACTTTCAATCCTTGGGTAACAATGTACTATTGTTGTGTCCGCCAGTGGACGAGGACATAGACGGCGTCCCGCTGGAAGGCTTGGGCTCGGGCTCCAGCGAGGCGGCGGGCGCGGGCGCGGGCGCGGGCGCGGGCGGGTTCGTGCCGTCGCGCTGGGAGAGCGTGCACGCGGCCGGCACGCCCCCCTCCCCCTCGCCCTCCCCGCCGCGCGGCACGCACTCCCCCCGCGCCGCACCCCACCCGTGAGTACATATTATTATACATACCAACACAACACCACACTAAGGCTGGTTTAATTAAGATTAATGAACTTTTAGGAAGCGTTTTTGAATGACGCGTAGCTATCATGCCGTAACGAATCTTCGCCCGCCTTAATGTAGACAAGAACATCGCATAAACCCGAACACAATGTTTTTGTCTCGCCAACACGATATGAATCTTCGCCCGCTAATGTAGCCGAAGCATTAGTAGGATTTTCTTTAGCGCAAAGAGACTGTGTAAGTAATAATAATAATGCGGACAATCCACACAGCACTATCTAGCCCCAAACTAAGCAGAGCTTGTATTATGGGAACCAGATAGCTGATATATTACTTAAATACTTTTTTTTTGTAAATACATACATAGAATACAATATAACACCCAGACAGAGAACAAACATCTGTGTTCACCACACAAATATTTGTTCTCGGTGGGGATCGAACCCACGCCCTCCAGCGCAGAAGGCAGAGCTACTACCAACTGAGCTGTGAAGGCAGTCAGAAGAAATGCGTTACGCATGTCTTCTAGCTAGCCAATTTCTACACCACTATTTTATTGTTACCAAAAAAAAAATGCCGATATTGGCTGCTGATACTGATCAACGAAAAAAAAAATTTGAGACATAAAAAAAATATTTTTAAATACCCACAATTTTTAGTCAAATATTGAGATATGATGCAACAAACAAAAATCATTTCATTCATAAACGCTAAATACCAAGCGGAACCGAACAGCGCAATTTTTTTTTCTCTCTAATACTACGTTACTAATGTGTCCATAATTTTATGCAGGATCTCTGAAAATTTTAACATTCAATAACTTTGTCATTTTATCGAAACTAAAAATTCTGATTGCACATTTATAATGTTCTACCCCTACTACATTACCCTATTTTTTTTTGGTAGTTACAAAATAGTGATGTATAAGGGACATTGAAAATTTTGGTCGGCCCGAGAATTAGGCTCCTGCTATGTCCTCAGGCTCCTCCAACACGGCCGGTCACCGCGGAGGAAAATGACCAAAACCCCCCAGTTTATTCGAAAAACAAACCAAGACCCCATGTATAACGTGAGATCACTGGCATCAACAGAGCGAATAATTACCTACAGATTAAAAAAATAAAAATAAAAAAACACAACACACATCAACAACAAACTGGAGGAGGCCTTTACCCGAAGAGGGGTTCCTAACCAAACGAAAAGGAAGAAATAGCGTAAATGTAATTAAAACAGTGGTACAATAGGCGTGACGACAGTATCAAAGAATCAAAGATTTTATGATCTTAGGTGATAAAACATACTTTAGGGATTTAAAATACTGATTTAGTTTTATAATAAAAAATGAGATTAATAAGATTTTCGATAAATTAAAAGATTAAAATACTGCAGTTGGCCATTTTGAGAGAAACACCAATCACAGCCCATGACGTCACGTTCATGTAACCATCATCTGTGATCACCGTGTTTTGTTGTGCCCTCGAGCTAATTACGCATTTTAATTGGCTTTTATTAGTAAACGCATAGTATACGTGGTTTAAGTGTGAATTATTGACTCTACAGCACGACTCTATAACAATGGAACCAGGCTACAATAAGGCAAACACCTCTAATTTGCCCAGGATTCATTTACTGATGTTGGGCGATTTCCTTGCAAATAATAAAGAATTTTGCTCGTCTGAGTTTAGAAACGTGAAAACCTCTTTGTAAGTAAATTTGTATTTATATTTAGCACTAGATACAACTAATTTAGATACCTATAATCGAACTCGTAGGAGATTATATGTTATTTTACTTTCAGGTTATTTTTACAATAAACTTGTCATTGTTTTTTTTTGAGGCTAGCTCCCTTGCAGCTTCAAAGTTGATACTTTAGAGTTAAAACCTGCAAAACATCTATGTACTAGTATTTTTCCTCATAGTAGGCACATCATACTAATAATCCTCAAGCAAGTCAGTATGAATGTAGGTACCTATTTGTCTTTAATAATTTTCAATTACCTATTTCAGGTCTTCAAGACCATCATAAGGGTATGATGCAATCAGCTATGTGCAACTAAAACGGGAAGGAAACACTTGTACAGTAAAATGCAAGATTTGCCCAGAGCATAAAGTTCATGCAAAACTATATGCCGTTACATTGAAGGTTGATGAAGATGAAGAAAAAGTAACATCAATCGAATGTCATGATTGTGTTGCTGCTCAGGGTGGATGTAAGCATGCCATAGCGCTGCTTATGTGGGTCCATAGGCGAAGCGAAGAACCTTCATGCACAGAAGTTCAATGTTACTGGCGGAAATCAAAGCTATCAAGGGTTGGCACTACCTTAAAATATATATCTACAAAAGATTTATCTAAAGGTAGCCCTTTACTGCCTTCTAACTCTGCAGTTCTTGAAAAATTTTTAGAAGAAGGAAAAAAGAGAAACGTTGACAACTGTGAGCTACTAAAACATCAGTAGGATTTTATTTGTGATGAACTACATAGCGTCTCAATGCACCAACTTGTACTTGCATACAAAGAAGAGTGCTGTGACTTATTTTTAAGTAAAGTGAGTTTGCCGATTTCACTTATTAACAAAATTGAAAATGAAACCAGGGACCAGTACAAAAATAACCTTTGGTATGAACTGAGGTACGGCAGGGTTACAGCTTCCAGGGCTTATGAAGTGAGTCGGTGCCAGACCAATGATGGGACTCTGATTGCTACTATCATGGGGGGGAAGATACCGGACACACCGGCAATGAAACGGGGCAGATATTTAGAAAATGAAGTACGAGAAATAGTTAGCAAGAAACTAGGAAAAAAAATCAACAGTGGATTGTTCATATCCCAAATATACCCAATGTTAGCAGGTTCCCCTGATGGAATATGTCAAGATAGCATTGTGGAGATCAAATGTCCTCTAAGCGATAAAACTTTTCTCAATTATATAAAAAATGGCAAACCCAGCAATAAATGCTTTGCCCAGATGCAAATGCAAATGTATTTAAGTGGTCTAAAAAAGTGTTACTTTTGTGTTGCAGACCCAGATTTTTCAACAAATAAAAATGTAGAAATTGTATGCATAACCTTTGATGATCAATATGTCAGGCTTTCTTGAAAGTGTCATAAAATTTTGGAAATCCCACGTGTTATATAGTTTTTACATTGTTATATAGTAATAGAAAATAAAAATACAGAAATTTCATAATGTGTTTTATTTATTAAGAGAATCTTGTAAATTAATCTATAAAGACTGGCCTCTAGCTCAGTTGGTAGTAGCTCTGCCTTCTGCGCCATAGGTCGTGGGTTCGATCCCCACCGAGAACAAATATTTGTGTGGTGAACATAAAAAAAGTATTCAAGTATTATATCAGCTATCTGGTTCCCATATTACAAGCTCTGCTTAGTTTGGGGCTGGGTAGTGTTATCTTTTTCTAACTAATTTATTCAAAACATTTACACTTGGTCTTGATGGATTACTATGACCGCCTTGCTTGACTTTGAATGGTGATGTAGAGACAGAATGTAGAAATGGCTTCAATGGTGATGTCATCTGATTTATCGAACTGACTTTTGTTTGGTTAGCTTTACTTCTGAATGTTTTACTTATGTGTACTTGAATTGATTTATCCAAGACTTCTAGGTGTTGATTGGAGAACTTCATCAACATTTTACTGAACTGAAAAAAAAATGTTTTGTTAATATATTATAGTACAAACTTATAATTATGAAAACACAAATAGGATATTAATAGGTCACAGAAAAAAATCTAGTTATGTACCTACTTAGTTTTGAGTGTACCAACAATAAAATAAAGTTTATCAATTATTCTAATAAATAAGTTAACAAAATGTATACCTGAACTACTGGCGATTTCTTGAGAACTTGATTGTTCTGTAACCATACTTTTTTTTTCAATTTGCTTTTCACACTCTTGAAGAATCATCATCCTTCGTTTTTTAACTGTGTAGGGTCGCTCTGTTGTGTCAGGGCTGTTATTCACTATTGCCAAACCACGCGTGTTACGTGAACACGATAAGACATCGGCGTGGAATCGCTTAAAATCGTATTCCCTATGCCAAAGTTGTCATTCCATAGCGCGGCACGGTACGATTTGGGCACGGTTAGATCTGTTAAATGAACGCGCTCGATTCTTGCGCGATACGCCACAGATTAGCGTGTTCCTGATAAAGTTAGTATGGCTCGTTTCTCTTGTGCATGTTTTGAGGTTATGTTTGAAAGTTGTTTATCATTGTATCAACAAAGTATCATACAATTATCTACATGGTATAAAATAAAGAAAAACAATGAAAGTAGTGTGGCTTAGCTTTTATAATATTGAAACCATTTTTTTTTACAGGATTGTATGGAGATTTCAAACAAATACTTAGTAGAATTAAATTATACACTTGTTTGATTACATCCTTTCTTGTTCGGTGGTAGGAAATTTCACATAGATTGGAAGCAGCTCATTGAGGGCATTAACAACTTCCTCTTCACAGCGACTTTACCTGAAATCAATAAATAAAATAAAATAAAATAAAAATAAGCCTTTATTTCTCTGACCAAAACAGTTTTGCTTAACCTAACTTATACTAATCCTGCTTACTAAATATACTAACTAAGCAAAAGTTTCTATTATGTATGACACCGACGTGGCGGTACTACATAGGTCGGTCGGGTTGTCCTTCGACAAAGGCCTCCTCCAGGGTTTGCCACTTGGCTCGGTCCAGACATGCTCTGCGCCACTCCTTAGGGAGCTCATCCTCCCAACGCTTCAACTGCCGCCCTCTGTTGCGTTTTCCATCTCTAGGGTACCAGACTGCAATCATACGTCCATTTACTCCTTCGGGACCTCATTTTTGGACGTATGAGGTCCTGAAATCAATATCAACCTTTAAATATTGTAGACAATCTACTCAACACTATCTAGCCCCATACTAAGCAGAGCTTGTACTATGGGAACTAGATAGCTGATATTAATACTTAGTATATTTTTTTGTAAATACATAGAATATAATATAACACCCAGACAGAGAACAAACATATTATGTGTTCACCACACAAATTATATTTGTTCTCGGTAGGTATCGAACCCACGACCTACGGCGCAGAAGGCAGAGCTACTCTACCAACTGAGCCAGTAAAGTAGGTAGGTACATTCATCCACTTCACCTCAGCAGCCTGAAATGGTCCACTCCACTGCTGAAGGCAGGCATCTAGGTACCTACTACCACTGCTACTAGTACCGTAGTATTCTTATTTTATCGATGCACTTACTTGGTGTTATGCTGGTAAACCTTTGAGGAGTCATTGTATCCTGCTTGCAAAGATCTCAAGGAGGAAAGAATATACATAATTCTTTGGTAGCCTTGTAGGACCGCAGTATAATATCCATTTTGTCTTCGCAGAATAACATCCACTTTGTTTTTTTGCCTTTTCAAAGTGTAGATCGTGGTTTATTTGGATGAAGGACATTGGTAAATAATTTCACGCAATCAAAACATACGTTCCGAAACTAGTCAAAGGTGACGGAATGTCATATAATGTTATCAATTATGTTTGGTTCTAAATTTTCAAATCGCTATAGAATATTGTAAGCTCAACAATAGATGGATTAGCATGCTTATAATTCAAAATATTTATTATTTGAGTTGAAAATATGGAAACAAAAACTTATCCTGCAAATTTATTTAAAAACCGATAATTTTCCGAGTGGATCAGACGCAAGAGTTTGAACGCATCATGTGAAATAAAACGTGGGGCATAGACAACTAGTCTTGTGGCTTAGTGAATACCATTTTTCGATTCCACACCAAGGCACGATAAGAATCGCGTTGGTGTTTAAATCACGTTGTGACGTCACACGTTTTGGGCACGGAATCTCCAATGTCATAGTGAATAACGTCCCAGATGTTTGTGTTCTTCTATCTGATTGGCATATCAATTTTTTGGGCATACATCCTGGCTTCATACGTTACGTACTTGTGATACCGACCCCATCACATGATACTCCATATAATTATCCATATCATGTAACTGAAAAAATAAAAGTCAACAATTAGAAATGATAAACCAAGACCAAAACAAACATAACCTCACTAAATTTGTTATTCCATATCCTCAATATTTTAACTACTTCAAGTCAAACAAACATTTTAAGTATAAAACCTATCAATCTATGATATCATAATATCATACTCACATCAAAGTGGTCTTCACAGAAATGAATTGGCGAATTTGTGGCTACGTCGTTCGGGTTTCGCCGTGCAAGCTTTAACCACTTATTTCTTATTATTTTCTTGTTTGGAACATGTACAAACACCTTGTTGGGGGTTTTTATTGTTGTATTTTTACACTGAGGTACTAAAAACCACCTAAAAACTTTGTAATTCATTTTTAACACACTTTTTTCTTCGCTGCTCATAGACGAAATGACCATTTTATGCCTCCTCTACACTACTCGCGAAGTTTCTCGTCGAAGTACTCGGCCGAAGTTGACTGAAGTCCGCGGTGCTACACTACACACTCGTTCAACTTCGCGAGGAGCGCATTCGTGTAGCGTTACCGGTACCCTGCGGACGTTTATTATAATGGACGCTCAAGTAGCAGCTGCCGTAGCAATGTGCTCTCTAGCGTATTATAACTACGTGCATACTTATTAAGTGTTTCAAGGAACAACATAGTTTGCTCCTGTGACCACTGTATGCCGCTCATAATAGAGTCTCGCACATCAACGATAAAATCTATTAAACACAAGTGCGTTCACAACGGCGTCTTGACGCGTACTGAAGTCGGCTCGGCCAAGTAGTGTAGAGAGGTACTTCGAGAACGCACTTCGGGTAACTTCGTGCCCTTTGACTCGGGCGCAAAAACCGACAACAAACGGAAGTCGGCCGAGGCGAGGTAAAGTTGGACGAAGTAAGCCGAACTGCCTCTCTACATTATTCTATTCGTCTAACCTCGTTCAACTTCGCGAGTAGTGTGGAGGCGCGGTTACGTTATCGTGACGTCAGAGCCGACGCCATGACACCTGCGGGCTGTTTTGGCGCACTATTCAAATATTATTAGAAAAATAGCTTTAAACTTTGTTAATCTTTAGTTTATTACTGAAATAAAGAATTTTTCGTAAATAGTAAATGTGTATCCACATTACAGAAGAGGATTTCAAAATCTTTCGTCATGCCTATTACTAGAATTTCGTATATTAAGAAGTGTAAAATTTAGTTGGTAAGGAAAATAAACGGGCTTTATTATTATTATTATGTCCTTAGGCCCACAATAAGCGCGCCGAGTACGCCGCTAGCGAGCGCCACGGACGAGCGCTTGCTGTCGCGCTCGCGGCTGCGAGAGATCGAGGTGAAGGTGCTGCAGTACGCGGACGAGGTGGAGGCGGGGCGCCGGGCCGCCAGACCCAACCTCACGCCGCAGCAGCAGATGCAGCACTATAGGAGGAAACTCATCAAGAAGGTAACGCAGCAATGACAGATGGGAATATATTTCTAGGAAGAATGCTGTCTTCACCTGTAATTATAAGCACTTGACTCTGTATTCTTAAGCACTATCTTGTGTAATTGTACTGGTGTTTATTATGTTGGTGATCAATAAATAAAATAAAATAATTAAATAAGAACAATTTTGAGCCATCTCAATCTTTCGACTTTCGCGATTTTCACAAACGCTTTGGTTCATATTCATAATGGTCCTGTAGCAGTCTTCTTCTTCTTTGATTTTTGGCATCTGTCCATTTTGGATCAATTTTGCCAGTCACTCGACGTGAGGATATATTACATTTAAAAAAATAGTTTTTAGTCAAGTCAGTCAAGACGGTCGTCATTGGCTTTGAAGGAAAAGACGGCGTTTTTCTTCAAACCCAACGGAAACACTTTCGTTCAAATCAAAATATCACATAATACTGTGACGCCGTGCTGACGTAACTACCAGAAAATTCTAGTAACGGCGAGTGCCTTCTTTAAGGAATTCAAATAAAGAACCGAAAGTTCTAGACTAAAACAAGAAATGATACAGGTAGGGAAAGACGATCGGAATCCAACAGAAGAAAACGAAATGACGATCGAAATTCAATAAGTGACAATCGAAATTGCGGGTATATAAGGAGCTGCAGGCGCGTCTACGGGCAGTTCAGTGGAAAGTGATCTGAAGAAAGGAACAAGAAGAAAAAGTGAAAAAGTGGAAAAAGTGAACAGTGAAAGTGAATAGTGAAGTGAAGTGCAAAGTGGTGAAGTGCTCCCAGTGGTCTGTCAGTGTTCGGAGCACAGCGTTGGACCGTGTAACGCATAGTGCGCGGGGACAGTGTCGGACAGTGCTACGCGTTTCGTGCAGTGCTACGCGTTCAGTGCAGTGTTACGTGTTCGTAGTGCGAATAAATCGCTACTTTCGGTAAAACGTTCGTTTCCTTCCAATCCCTGTACCCACTTTCGTAACAATACACTTTCATTCCAACTGTTAACACTTTGAGATGAGACCTCAAGTAATGTTGGTTAAAATACCACTAAAATTACACAACAGAACTCAAAATAACTCCAGAAAAACAATTAAAATGAAAAAGCTATGTGACTTCCCAAAATGACAGAAAACGAATCCTCTCCAATAGCAGTGATTTAGTTATCAGACCGATAAATCTTCTTTTTTCTAATTAGATGGCATCTGTCCATTCGGTCAATTTTGCCAATGTCAAGTGAGGATAAATAGTACATAAATAAAATATTTTTTATTAAAGTCAGGAGTCTGTTGCCATCACTATGTGATGAAAGTTACAGTGACAAGAGACTTTTAGCAATTTTAGCCATTTTTACAAGCTTGTTTGCCTTTTTACAAGTCTCATTGCCACTTTAAATTGTTTTTTTGAGAAAATTACTTAAATACAATGATGTTTCAGGCGTTGCGTGAAACTAAAGAGTCTCTGGAGGATGCGCCCGAACCACCTGAAGTGAGGAAACGAACGCCGCCCGAGGAAGACGTATACTCGTGAGTTAAGCCTCCTTATTCTATTCTAGACTATACAGGGTTATTCATAATTAGCTGCAAATACTCAGGAATTAGGTTCAACAAATAAAATAAAAAATATTTATAAAATGTTTTTTTTTAAGTTTTGTTATGAAAATCCCGAGAAAATCGATAAAGAATATCCTTTGGAATCATTGGCGCCTGACCTATTTTGACCTTTGATCTGCGCCCGCGCGCCGTGAGCGACACTCTGCGTTCAGTCACCGCCTGGGTGGGTCATCGTCCTGTTCTCCATGGCAATCATTATGCAATAGCCGTAAAAAAAAAAAAAAAAAAAAAATGATACAAAAACTTAAATCAAAATTTAAATAAAATCATTTCATAAATATGTTTTATTTTATTTGTTGAACCTAATTCCTGAGTATTTGCAGTTAATTATGAATAACCCTGTATAGTAGCCACCCTCGGTAGCTCACGACTCAAGCTAAACATTACCATTTCTTCTTCTTCCTGCCCTTATCCCACTTCATGTGGGGTTGGCACAACATGTCTTCCTCCTCCATTCCCCTCTGTCAGCCGTCATCTCTGCATTCACTCCTCTCTTATACATGTCATCTTTCACATTACCATTTGTTTACCTATATACTGCCTATCCCCATTCGACCTCCAAATGAATATTTTGAATGGTCTGAGGAAATATCTACTGAGCCCAAAGATCAGAAGTGTGTGATGCTGTTTTTTTAGGTAACTTAAGCCGTCCGCAAATATTTATTTATTTATTTGTTTTCGGAAGACCAACAGCTTTATAAAACTTAATAACTAATTAATCTAGTCTAGGTTATATCAGAGAAGCCAATAACCGGTCCACACGAATGCTACAGAGTGGTACAAACATTTACGGTACTTCTATATCTGTCAATACGATTACATTATTATAATCAATGGTGCAATGGTCATTTATTTATTCCATGTTTCATCTAGATCGGTCCAGTTGTTGTCATAAAAACCAACACTTATGAATTTATAATGTTAGGACAGCTCCAGGGCAATGTTAAACCTATGACTTTAGTCACGGAGCTCACACACGATGTGTTCCATCACGGAGTCTCTAGAGTTGTACTTTTAATAATATTTGTTATGTTGTTTTCAGTGTATCATCTAAAAAGTCGAAGAAGTCCAGGGAACCGACACTATCACCGCCGCCGAAACGGTCTCGCCACGTGTAAGTATATTAATGATTTGGTAATAAACATGTTATGTACAAGTTAAAACGGCCAACTGATGGACCGAAGACATTGTGAAGCTAACGAGTAGTACTCATACTCATATTATTTATTTAATTATTATGTTGAGCTCTTGAAGTTAAAAATGGTGAATACATAATAGGCTCTTAAGTTTAGGGCTTAAATATTTGGACATAAGGACTTCTTCAGACGGACAATAATGTTATTAAAAGTATCAATTTCTTGGTCTTTTCAGAAAATCAAGATCACGGTCGCGCTCTAGAGAGCGGGAAAGAGAGAGGGAGAGGGAACGCGAGCGCTCCCGCGAACGAGAACGCGAGAGGGAAAGAGAACGCGATAGAGAGCGAGACAGACGACGCCGCTCGCCGGCCACGCCCCCTGGTCATCACCACAGGAAACACGCCAAACATGCTAAATACAAATACTGACAGGACCAAGTAACGAAGCTATGTGCGTGTTTTGAAACTATGACAGTTAGTGCAGTTGGTTAGACAGAGGCACGTCCAAACATTACAGTCGGAAAAGCGTTCCTAGCTTTTAGGAAAAGGTCTATCTAACAATAGTTCGAATATTTTACTTTACGATGTTGTTATAAGTAAAGCGCAATAAACAGCTAAATGAAACTAGTTTTATTTTTTTCAGTACTAAACGTTACGAAGATAATTCCTTTAGCCAGGTCTACTAGTTGACCATTTTATGCAGAAATGTAGTTGATTTCATTAAAAGCAGCCATCCAGGGTAGGTTAGGTATCCAAGGAATTTTAACCTTTTCGAAATATTACATCTCATCACACTTCTATTAACTGTTCAGAGCTTCAGGCCACAACATCACTAAACGCTGCGCGCTGCCACCAGCATATTTCTTTTAGTTTTCATACATTATACAGGGACTACAATTCGTCGCCGTCACGCGCAACAAGTCGCCGCTATATAAAATGTATGAGAACTACAGGAAAATGCCAGTGGCGGCTTTTTGTGGTTGTAGGCCCGTGTGCGGGAACACTAAAGGCCTGCGCACACCTAGTTCGCTGGCGGTAGCGATCAGTGAAACGCTGTCAAATATTCGCTGTCAAATCTCAAATCTGACAGCGATATTTGACAGCGTTTCACTGATCCCTACCGCCAGCGAACTAGGTGTGTTCGAGCTTTAAGCGATTTATATAGTAGAAAAAGAAAGTGACTAGTAATTTCAGGAGGTGGTGAAATAAAGATAAAATCATAGTTAAATCCAAGTTTATTCATCCGAAATAATCGTAATACATACACTAAAAATCAATCTCAATAAAATCATTGTAAATTTTAATAAAACTATTTTCAAAATTGCGCAATGCCAATTGATTACAACACAAAAATCCTAATTACATTTTGAAATCGTATATTTTGTGACCTAGTAGAGAGCTATCTTTGTGAAAATCCCTGCGTTTATAATGTGGAACGAATCCAAAATGGCGCCGCTAACATTCTCTCTCACTCGCACACTATTGTGATCAATAATATAGAGCGAGAGGCAATGATAAGCGGCGATTTATATTAGTTTATTGGTGGTTTTATTTCTTTCTCTCGAAGGAATGTGTATGTAAGCTCTGGAGTACTCATAAATATCGAGATAGAAAGAGATAGAGCGTGTTTGTGTATATAAACATAGCTTCATGAGAAAAAACTGTAGGTACCTAAAAACAGTTGAACAAATCATAAACTAGGTCTATTCACAAAGGTTTAAAACTAAAGAAGAAATACTACGCGCCTCTATATGACTAGCTAAGCCCTTCAGCATTTTCAATCTTTCTAACTACCCTAGTAATTCCAACAAATACACCATTCCTACTAACTGCTATGCATAACTCTTATAATCTTACTTTTTATAATACCTACCCCATAAAGTTATCCACAAGCAATCGACGCTATAAATCTTTGACCATTATTATAAGTTCAACCGATTCGCCATATTCGCCATAAGTTTAAATTTCATTAAATTGAATAACTTTTTGGGATGGTTATTTGCACGACCTTTTACCAAAGTGTGTTAGCACTATACAGGATCGTCCAAAATAATATGTAAAGTAAGAAAAGTGCTTTAGCTAGAGTCTCTAGACCATCCTGTAGAAACAAAATGAAATAATCTTTTCTATAAAAACTCTTAGCAATGCTAGCCCTAAAATACTACAGCTACTTGATTTGCTATGGGACAGAGCGAGCGTAGCGTGGTATGTTGATGGCGTGGCTTAAGCTGTTGATGGCTTGTTGTGCTGATACCACGCAACGACCGCTGTGTACCATGAATAGAAGCAGGATCATCTAACATTATAAATAGGTAAGGTGCGTTTTTTTTATTAAGTTTGGACGGTTTTGGGTTTTGCTGATAGAACCGGATGACTTTAATGCGTTTGAAAAAAGAATGGCATCGGAATGCGGTAGCCAAAGTATAGTAGAAGAGTAACAATAGAATAGTAACAAAAATAAGCAGAAGGTTTTGGGGCAGGCCTTTGCCCAGCAATTTGACATTACACTACTAATACATACAAGAAATTAGATTTTTATGATAGACGAATGCTCATAAAACGACTTAATTATAGGAAAGAAGCGAGAGGCTTCAAAGCGAAACTGCGGGAAAAAATAGGCATATTTTGAAATTAGGTTATACTGATCCCGCTTTGATTAAATCACTTAAAACTAAGAAGTAAAACTGTTCCAATAATACTGAAATAAACACTGAATTAAATTAAATAACATAAAATAAACATCTGTAAAATAAATCTGTCCATATAAATCTATATATATATAACTCAAAGGTGACTGACTGACTGACATAGTGATCTATCAACGCACAGCCCAAACCACTGGACAGATCGGGCTAAAATTTGGCATGCAGGTAGATGTTATGACGTAGGCATCCGCTAAGAAAGGAAAATGGAAAATTATTTTCCGAAGAGGAGAAAAAAGGGAAAAATGGTTTAAAGAAAAATCAACGCACAGCCTAAACCGTTAGCCCTAGAAGCATGAAACTTAGAATGTGTGTTCCTCTAATAGAGCAAAGGTGTACTAAAAAAGAAAATAGGAAAATTAATTCCCTAAAAGAAGAAAAAACGGAAAATGATTTTAAGAAAAATCTCAAAAAATAGCTTTACAAAATACGCAAAAAAACATTTAAAAAAATCTGCTACCGCAGCATCTGGCACCAGGTTCGATTACACACAAAGGTTCACAAACAAACCAACACCAACACGCATACGAAACCCCAAATTAGTTACTAATATAACATAAAACTACAAAAAATAGCTTTACAGAATACGAAAAAAAAACATTAAAAAATTTTCAGCTACCGCAGCATTTGTCACCAGGTTTTAATACAAACAAATGTTTACAAAAAAACCGATGATAACCACTAAGACAAAATCGCGGGAAACATCTATCATACTTAAACTAAACACTGCTGAAAAAAATCGGTTCCAACAGCACTCGCCTTCAAATTCAAATACACTATAAAGTACAAGCTCAAATCTATAGTAACCAGCAGTTGGTCATGTCAAATTAAAAAAATCTGATTCGATTATACACCAACACGCATACGAAACCCCAAATTAGCCACTAATCTATATATATATAACTCAAAGGTGACTGACTGACTGACATAGTGATCTATCAACGCACAGCCCAAACCACTGGACAGATCGGGCTAAAATTTGGCATGCAGGTAGATGTTATGACGTAGGCATCCGCTAAGAAAGGAAAATGGAAAATTATTTTCCGAAGAGGAGAAAAAAGGGAAAAATGGTTTAAAGAAAAATCAACGCACAGCCTAAACCGTTAGCCCTAGAAGCATGAAACTTAGAATGTGTGTTCCTCTAATAGAGCAAAGGTGTACTAAAAAAGAAAATAGGAAAATTAATTCCCTAAAAGAAGAAAAAACGGAAAATGATTTTAAGAAAAATCTCAAAAAATAGCTTTACAAAATACGCAAAAAAACATTTAAAAAAATCTGCTACCGCAGCATCTGGCACCAGGTTCGATTACACACAAAGGTTCACAAACAAACCAACACCAACACGCATACGAAACCCCAAATTAGTTACTAATATAACATAAAACTACAAAAAATAGCTTTACAGAATACGAAAAAAAAACATTAAAAAATTTTCAGCTACCGCAGCATTTGTCACCAGGTTTTAATACAAACAAATGTTTACAAAAAAACCGATGATAACCACTAAGACAAAATCGCGGGAAACATCTATCATACTTAAACTAAACACTGCTGAAAAAAATCGGTTCCAACAGCACTCGCCTTCAAATTCAAATACACTATAAAGTACAAGCTCAAATCTATAGTAACCAGCAGTTGGTCATGTCAAATTAAAAAAATCTGATTCGATTATACACCAACACGAATACGAAACCCCAAATTAGCCACTAATATAACATAAAATCACAAAAAATAGCTTTACAAAATACTAAAAAAAAACATTAAAAAATTTCCAGCTACCGCAGCATTTGTCACCAGGTTTTAATACACACAAATGTTTACAAAAAAACCGATGATAACCACTTAGACAAAATCGCGGGAAACATATAACATAAAATCACAAGAAATAGCTTTACAAAATACGAAAAAAAAACATTAAAAAAATTTCAGCTACCGCAGCATTTGTCACCAGGTTTTAATACACACAAATGTTTACAAAAAAACCGATGATAACCACTTAGACAAAATCGCGGGAAACATCTATCATACTTAAACTAAACACTGCTGAAAAAAATCAGCTCCAACAGCACTCACCTTTAAATTCAAATACATTCTAAAGTACAAGCTCAAAACAATGGTAACTAGCAGTTGGTCATATCAAACTAAAACAAACGAACTCAAATATCCACGCGGACGAAGTCGCGGGTATCAGCTAGTCGGTAAATAAAAACAATTTCATAGCCATTCACTCGTACTATTCTTATAGTTATTTGGACATTGGGGTATTAGAAATCTAATTCTATTTAGTAATCACTAATTTAAAAAAATGTGAATTATATTTTAAGCCCACAAACAAGTGGCAATCGAAAACAAAAAACTCGACACCGTGATGTATTGGATTGAAAGGATCGCTTTTATTACAAGGTCGAGTTTTCAAATCCGATTGTCTTTTGCTATAAAACCGATTTTTGCTATCTCTACCCGTAGCCTAGGAATGTATAAAAATATAATAATTATTATTCGATTAATCACAGATTACAGTAATTGTATTAGTTCTAAATAATGAAGCTATTTCCTATTAATAGCGCTATTTAATGAAAATTATATTCTAAAAACTAGCATAAAAGAAATAACAATTGAAAAATCTCAAACTTTTTAGGTTAAAAAAACTACCGACTGATGTTTTAAAAATGAGGGTTTGTGCGTTTGGCAATAAGGCGCAGTCTACACAATGGTCGTTTTTCTAACACTTATTAATCTACAGGCTGTCTTTCTACAAATCACAGGGGTTTCAGCTAAGCTATAAGGCTGCATCTACTATAAAAAGGTACACAACTTTGTATTGTTTATTTTAGTCAGTTTTAGTGCTATCATGACGCTTTCTGAGTTTTACCCGGTCAGTTTGAACAATTCGTTTCGCCTACCTGTCTCTTTCATTTGTATGGAGAAATAATGTGACAGTACCAATACGTTACATAGAAACTATAGAAACGAGTTGTCTCATCCTTTCTCAATACAAAAGAGAGAGACACATAGGCGTACTGGTACTGACAAAATTTGAAAGTACATCGAAATAATACTGAGTTTTGGCATGTCAACATCAACCTTATTTTAAGTTCACGAGAGCATACATTACAGTAGTCCGTCAAGATATCACTAAAACCAATCTTATAAAATGGCCACTGCAAACTTGAAGTTTGGCACTTATGATTGTGGCAGTAAGGTCTTTTATTGCGTGTCTTTTGACCCATACAAGAACTAGATGTTAACAAATACGTTTTAAAACATAATTTGATAAAACTATCAATATTCAACATTAGAAAGGCCATTTTGTTTCATCTAGCTGTCTGATTTACATAATTATTGATTTTTCCTAATTGACTACATAAAAACTTTATTTCCTTCTACGCTTACGATACTCAAATAAATACCTTCATATTATGTATGAAATAGGCAATACATAACTTTGTATTACCTAATTGACTGGCATTTAAGCTCAGTTGGTAGTAACTCTGCTTTCCACGCCGTAGGTCGTGGATTCAATCCCTAGAGAGAACAAATATTTGTGTTGTGAAAAAATACGTTTGTTCTCTGTCTGGGTACATTGTATTCAAAGTATGTATTCACAAATAATATGCTTAGGTATTATACCAGCTATCTGTAAGCTTTGCTTAATTTGGGGCTAGATAGTGTGCGTTTATATTGTCAATTTTTTCAATATTTATTCAATAATTTTATACAGAACTCTGCAGTTCAGTGTCAAGTGATCTGAAGAAAGGAACAAGAAGGAAAAGTAAAAAGTGAACAGTGAAGTGAAGTGAAAAAGTGGTAAAGTGCTTCCAGTGGACTGTTATTCGTAGTGCGAATAAATCGCCACTTTCGGTAAAACATTCGTTTCCTTCCAATCCCTGTACCCACTTTCGTAACATTTGTAACTCTGCATAATATTTTAGTTTAGTTATAACCTAAGCAACGTTATGGAACAAATTATAGTACAAATTATACAGACGGAGATTGTAGAGCGGTCTTATTGCTGCGTAGTCCGTCATGAGACGGTAGCGTAGAAGGAAATGAAGCTTTAAAACGATTCATAATATGTAATTGCATTCTTACGTTTAACATTAAAATTGTATGACATCGATTATCTAGTTACATAAAACACATGATTCTTACAAGAACATTACATTGATTATAAAATTGATTTCTAAATTTAATACAAAATAATAATATTGTTGTATACAAAACATATTTCTATTGATTTATAATACAGACAGAAAATGTATTCATTAAAATAAATGATTTTATTGCATCAATGATCAACCAGTTGGTTTGTTTGGAAAAAAATCCTTAATTGAATTCCATTTAGAACAACCAGTTGTTCGGTTTAGTTGGTCGTAGTGGAAGAATTATTAAAAGAAAACGGGTGATTCTTAAAGCTTAAGGCTTGATATTTATTTGCGTTGCCACGAATTCAAAAACATCCTACGTGTTGCTACAATTTTCTATGTCACCTACATTTTTTCAATTTGATTCCAAATCGCTACGAGATCGTTCAAATACCTAGACTTTTTACTATCTTACTTTAGTAAATTAGTAGTTTTTATTATGCTAC
The DNA here is from genome assembly GCA_947578465.1 of Thera obeliscata. Classification (NCBI taxonomy): domain Eukaryota; kingdom Metazoa; phylum Arthropoda; class Insecta; order Lepidoptera; family Geometridae; genus Thera; species Thera obeliscata. The sequence continues at coordinate 2,665,203 of OX387916.1, forward strand.
TAGCTGATAGATACCATCGCCTATAACAACGAATTGCCTCGTAGGTCACGCACGTCAAGAACGTGCCCTAGCACTGCCCTGCGTCCACCAACTTGAAGCATAGAGATGTTCAGCCTTACGTGCTAGTAATTCCACCGGTACCCACACCCTTCAAACCGAAACACAGCAATGCTGCTTCACGGCAGAAATAGGCATATAGGCATAGATATAATAAAGATACTTTTACTGCGGCTATATTATCACAGCGAACTAATCGCGCTGCAAGACAAGTGAAGATATATGAATCTTCACAAGTTAGAAAGAGACAACACGAATATTCGTTGAATGTGGCCCAATCAATTCAATTTTAGGACGTAATTTTTATTAAACCTATCACGCTGAATCATATCTTTATGATTTAACTTTAAATACTGTCTTTTTCAATTACTTTCGACCATTTGTAAAAACTAAAGCAGGTATGCAGTAGCGTAAAGCGCAAAAATAGTGAAATACTTATTCGATTTTTTTCTCCAATAGGCTGCATTGACGAAATATCCATTGAAAAAAAACAATGTATTTCACAATTGATTCATCTTAGAGATCTCAGGAGATAAGATCTGACAGGAGATACAATTTTGACTATCTCTGCAAGAAATAATTCATAATAATTGGGACTATGCGTTCAGTTATTGCCCATAAACAATACTTAAATTTAAACATCACTTAACTATTCCCCACGCTTTGCCACCATTTTCCATTGGCAAAAGTTGTCTATACTTTAAGCATTGTATATCCCTGACACATTTATACAGGGTATGTCAGACGCATTACTTTTGACAGCAAGCATGACCTTTGACAGCTTTTTATAAGGTCATGTCAAATGTTCATACTAAAAGTATGAATATAACAAGTATACTAAGAAAGTATGAGCTTTGACAGATCTGTTGTAAGGCCATAAGTGTTGAGGTCACACGTCAAGCATGATCTTTGACAGCAAGCATGACCTTTGACAGCTTTTTATAAGGAAAGGTCATACTATAAGTATGACTATACCAATTACACTAAGTAAGATCTTTGACAGATCTGTGATAAGGTCATAAGTGTTGAGGTCACATGTCAAGCATGGCCTTTGACAGAAAGCATGACCTTTGACAGCTTTTTAAAAGGACATAAGTGTTGATATCCAGGCTACTAAGCATGCTTTAAGTGGAGTGTCACCTCCAAGCGCGACGCAGTCGTTGCGGTGTGGACAAGCTTGGGGAACACGAAGCCGACTGTCATCTGGTCTTACGGATACGCCAATACCTCACGCGGCCATCGCTACAAAATAAATATCAGTATAAGTTTAAACAAAAGTTATTCATCTAGCCCCAAACTAGACATAGCGACAAATGAATATGTTTTTAGAAAGATTTTTATAATGTCTCGAAAGTTAAGTTAGACTTAAGTTAAGTTGAGAGCGGGGTAAAAATGTGTGATTTTCTTTGACTTCTATTGTAGTAAACACTATTAAAATTAATAAAAAAATATGTTTTTAGACTTCAAATATCTTTAAACCTTTTTTCATCAACTTAACAAAAATATATTTTATACGAAATACTCGTATAAAATATATTTTTTCACTAAGTTATTCTCTACCCACTTTTTTTTAATAAAATCAGAGAATAAGGGATTTTAATAACTTAACTCACTGATCTACTTTTGTCGCTGTCTTTGCATGGGAACCAGATAACTGTTAATATATTTACATCATTTATAATACATAGAACAAAAACAAACGTTTGTATTTGTAATCGACAACTCAAACCACATATTCATTATTTTAACTCAAAATTTTGAAGAAGCGATACCAATAAACAGTGATAGGTTTAGTACAACAATGAAAGCTACAGGGTTAGTAACAGAGTATAAAATAAAATAACAATAAGAAATAAACAAATGTTGCCACCACTTCAAAGTATAGGAAGTCATATGTTATTTAATTATACTTTGTAGTGGAGATCAACTTTTAAACAGTGCGTGAAGAGTGAAGCGGCGACGACGTATAAGCTCACAGTGCGTAAAACGTTTTTTTTTATAAATAAGATCGCAGTTTTTTACCCTTTTGAACTGCAAAGAACACCCCCTCCAATTTGCAAATAGGTCTTTTCATGTTTTTGATTTTGATTAATAATAAAAATAAAATACTTTAGGATAAAAATACTTAGATTCTAATAATTTTATATACTTATTCTTAACTTTTTTACCATAACATACAATTTTAAGTTTTTTAAGTATTTTTTTTTATTAAGCAGCATGATTAGGCTTATATCAAATACGACAAAAGCCTCTTTAAATAATATTAGTTGTCTATACATTGAGAAAATCTTAAGAAGAAAGAAACTGCATGAGTATTCTAAGAAGCTACCCCAAACGCCTCATGCTTTAAGTTGATATGAAATATCGAATTCTCAACCTGAAAAAGCCAATTCCTGCTGTAATATTAATAAGCTACAAACTAGCTGTCGGTCTACGGATGAAGGGTTAGCATAGCACAGTGCACCTTATGCAGTGCACGTACGGTCGAAAGTGGCATGTTGTATGACTTAACCTGTTATTCAAAAAGTTGAGTAGAGTAAAGTTGAGCCTGAGTTCGAATTTCTACATAGAGTCTGTTCAGAAAGAGAGCCGTCGTGGGATTTGAGTGCTGTGCTTAATTACCTTTTTTGTTTAGTGGGCAATACAATAGCGCGTCTGTTGCGTTTTGATCCTATCACAACTAGTGTACTATTCCTTTAATTAATTTTTATGATGCAAAATGCTGACAGAAAGAAAGGGATGAGCTGCCATATAAAAATCGAAACGCTAGTTCACAATTTGGCCACGACGGGTCTCTTTCTGAACAGACTCTACATAATTTTTTTTCATTTGTTTTTCTAAGAAATCTACCTTTCACAAGTCACACTAGTCTTCTTGACCGCATACTAGTATAGCTTGTATTAAATAAATAAATAAATTTTGTAGACAATCCCCACAACCCTATCTAGCCCCAAATTAAGCCGAGCTTGTAGTATGCGAACAAGATGGCAAATTGTATTAAAAAAACTGCACAGGTTGCGTTTTTTTATGTGATTTATCACAATAACTATAACAATACCCGGACCCAGAAAAAAGGCAGATCAGAGAATCAAACCAACATCTTGCGAGTCAGTCAGATAGTCTGTCACAGCGAAATATTCAGTCGCCCACCAGCCACATAAGTTCTCTAAAGAGTTTTTTATCGTTTAAAAAAAAGAACTGAACCAAGGCACAACTTTACTATCAAAGCTATGAATAACAGGGTAAAGGTTAGCAATGTTCGTGTGACAGGAAAGTGCACCTTGTGTAGTGCACAGTAAGGTGTATTATGCACCTGATTCACTGGTCGACGATCCGCCACGCTCGCACGTCGCCGCCGCTGTAACACACTCCGTATACAACAACACAATAGGACAGACTATACGATAGACAGAGATAGAGATCACAGTTTGAAATAGCTATCTGAATATGGATCCTAGCTACAATTTAAATGTTCTATGAAGTTATATACCTAGCTATTAAATACTCCACCTCTATATTTTCCTTAGAATTTAGCTCTAATCACAAAGGTTCGATGCGGGAGGATAAATTCATAGTCGCTACCCGCTACCAACTCTCGTCTTGGCCGCAGCTCGCTACCAACTCCCGTACCGGCCACTGTTCGCTACCAACTACAACTCGTTACCAACTCCCCTCTCGGTCACAGCTCGTTACCATGTCCCTGCCCTGGCCACTGCTCGCTACCAACTCCCATCCTGGCCACAGCTCGTTACCAACTCCCGTCCCGATCACAGCTCGTCCCCAACTCTCGGGGCCACAGTTCGTTCTTAACTCCCATGTCCACAGCTCGTTCCCAACTCCCTTGTACTCACTTATCAGCGGTGTAGAGTCACGCGCCCCGTGCGTCCCTCGAGGCGGCTAGTGCATGCGCGGCGTCGGGTAACCTAACAAGCGCGGCGCGGACACATCGCTACAAAATCCCGTCCTTGCCACTGGTCGCTACCAATTACCGTGTCCACAGCTCGTTCCCAACTTCCTTGTACTCACTTATCAGCGGTGTAGAGTCGCAACCCTCTTGTGGCCGCGGCGTCTCTCATGTCTTTGCCACTGCTCGCTACCAACTCCCGTGTCCACAGCTCGTTCCCAACTCCCTTGTACTCACTTATCAGCGGTGTAGAGTCGCAACCCTCTTGTGGCCGCGGCGTCTCTCATGTCTTTGCCACTGCTCGCTACCAACTCCCGTGTCCACAGCTCGTTCCCAACTTCCTTGTACTCACTTATCAGCGGTGTAGAGTCGCAACCCTCTTGTGGCCGCGGCGTCTCTCATGTCTTTGCCACTGCTCGCTACCAACTCCCGTGTCCACAGCTCGTTCCCAACTCCCGTGTACTCACTTGCCGGCGGTGTATAGTCGCGCCCCCCGTGCGTCCCGCGAGGCGGCGAGTGCGTGCGCGGCGTCGGGTAGCCTGGCGGGCGCGGCGCGCACGCAGAGCGCGGGGCTCCAGGCGCGCACGGCGCCGTCGCGCCCGCAGGTCACCACCAGCTCCTCCTCCCCGCTGCCTATCGACACCACGCCCGTCACCCAGCCTTTGTGCGCGTTCATTACGCTCTGCGGATATCAATACACGTACAATCCTCGTGGGATTGCTAATTGAAGAGCACTGGTGGTCTAGTGGTAGTGACCCCGCCTTCCGATCCGAAGGTCGTGGGTTCGAATCCACTCGTGTACCAATGAGTTTTTCTGTCCCAAAATGTATGTGCACTATGCTAGTACTATCAAAACGGTGAAGGAAAACATCGTGAGGAAACCGGCGTGTTGTAGAACCTAAAAAAAAGTTCGAGCAACACGTGTCAAGGGTCACGCAAAAAGGGCCCACCAGCGGCCTACTTGCGGAAAAACCTGCCCGCACATCAATGATAAACTTGCCGAACTTGCCGTGGGATTGCTACTCTTTTTTTTTATACAACTAGCTAATAGAGCAAGCTTATCCAAGCTGCGTTGTGGCGCAAGGAAATCCCGTCTTAGCTTAATGCTGCACATATCCCACATAATGTGCGGCGCTGGTTTTCAGACTAGCTGATGGCCCAAGCTAAAGTGGTAACCATTGTTTATAACAAAGCATTACCAATTACAAGGTCACGCACGCCAGGAACGTGCCCTACGATGCTCTGCCTTGCGTCCATCAAAATGATGCATGGCATCAGCCTCACGTGCTATATATTTCTCTCGTTCGTTCGTACTCGTTCTCGCAAAGATATCTCGTACATTTAACACCAGAAACTATCTTACTATTATCATAAATGCGGAAGTTAAAATTTTTTGATGTTTGTAGCTCAACTAGACCGATTTGGATGAAATTTGGAACAAATATCAACTTGAGGCATACAGATTGTTTAACCTCACGTATCACGTAACCCACGCCCTTCAAACTGGAACACAGCAGTGCTGCTTCACGGCAGAAATAGGCATGGTGGTAGGACTCCCCCAAACAAATCCTTCACAGAGAGGTGTACTACTACTATTGTAACATGGATTAACATAATTATAACTAAAAAATATCAGGAACAGGAAAAGAATACCACGTGGGCGGCTGCTAATAAGCCATACATCTTGAATTTAGAGGTTGAGGGGTATACTACCACGCGGTCGGCCAGTAAGCTATACATCTTGACTTTTCATTTCTAGATAGAATAAGAATAAGAATAACTTTATTAAAATCAAAACTTACAAAGAAAACTTGTAAACAAACATAAAATGGTTAGAACTATGTACCTACCTACAGTTTTGTGGGTAGACAGTTTGAGAAACTTTACCTCCCGCGCTAGTTTATAACTGTGTTAGAGTGGTATTTACATACATGTGTGAGCGTGTTGTGCGTGAGAGACCACCGCTTGAGGCTGGAGTCCCTGGAGGCGGAGTAGAGTGCGTCGCCATGCCGGATGGCCAGCGCCTGCACGCCGTCGTAGTGCGGCGGCTCTAGCAGACGCCGGTTGCTGGCCTCCCATGCATCTGGGGAATGCAAGGAGTACGAACTAAGTATAACTAGCGGTTAGGCATGAAGACAGTAATCAAGTATCGACAAAATATTCATCTGATCTAATGAAAAAGGATTCAAAGATTTTGAAAAATGTATTTATTCTCTTATTAATGTCGAGATTAATAATTTATTTGTTAATATAAATCTACAAAATACAACAATCCGCCATGATAGATTAAACACCGGTCAGAGCGAATTACGTCACGGCGTTGTAAACGTCATTCTGATTTAGTACAAAAGCACCAATGTTTAACCCACGGCCTACGGCGCAGAAGGCAAATCTACTACCAAATCAGCTAAGAGGCCAGTCATAACTTTAGCGCTGAGCGATACGCGGAGGGGATAGCTGCGCATGCGTCGTAGTGTGCCCATGTCGCGCACACGGGATGCGTGGATGTGTGCAGAGTGTCCTATTGGTACAGAGAGCAGAGTGCGACGGGAGAGCCAATCAGCGCTACGCACGCCCGCCCTTCATTCCGCGAGCCCCCCTCAGGTACCTTATTTTTGACTTCTGCGCAATAACGGACAGCGCTAAAGTTATGTGCCGCTACCTATAGACATAGACATATAAATTTATCCCGACCCGACCACACTTTAGCATGAGATATACAATAACATACTTGAGTCATGTTGCGTGATGTCCAGCGTCCGTACGTAGTGGTCCTTGGAGCCGGTGGCGACGAGGTCGCCCGCGGATCCAGAGCTCAGAGCCAGGCACATGATAGCCGCCGCGTGACCCGACCACACTTTACACACGCACTCTAACCTGGGATATACAATAACTGGGATTATTATTAGTTTTATTTATTTTGTAAAAATCAAATCGGTTACTTGTTCAATTGCATTAGATTCAATCGGTTCAATTGGATCATTTTGAAAAATAAGCAAACCAAAGAAGTGCAACAGAGAAAGTAGGAACCAAACCCTTTTTAAATGTAACATTGTCAGATCTAAGGGATCGTCTTTAATCGGCCAACGATCGTACGATCAAACGATGCGTTTACGTCGCACCACGAGATTAAAACACACACATTTCTTTATAGTTCCTAGTTGAAGCTTCTTCTTCTTCTTTTTATCGTGTCACTTATTCTTTCGAACCAAGTGTGGTGATAGGATTTTAAGGGCGCCTCAAAGAGGCTCATTGCGTGCACTTGACACAATTTTCGAAATTTTCAAGTTGGAGCTTGAAGTCATCGTACGATGAAAACGCATCGCACCATCGCGCGATCGATGCGAATTAGGACGACCCTTTAGATGTGACAATGTTATATTTACATGCATAATAAGGCACTAAATATACTGAATAATAAATGATTCGATCTGTACACTCACATCCGCAGGTCCCATAGGCGTAGCTTGTCCCCCACGGCGGTGTATAAGCGATGTGCATCCGCCAGCGCCAGCGCTGTCACCGCCACTTCGCCGCCAATGCCGCGGTTGCTGGGACACGGGCCTGTAGCGCCCGACGACCTGTCCATTTGTACACAATATTATGATTTTATTTATTATAGAAAATACGCCATGTATCCACAACCGATTGGACGCCTAAAAACTGGAAACGTCTTCGCGACGCGGCGAAGATGGAGGAATGAAATGGACGCCTACCTTAAAAAATGGTCCAAAGTGGCACAAAATAGAGACGACTGGAGAGATGGAAGGAAGGCCAGTTTGCCTTGCAGTGGGACACCACAGAGATTCTTTAACAATTACATTTCTATACCTTACGCAACTATAGACCTCCTCACAGCCCGCATCGGCGAAAACCCACAGAATTACTCAACTACCCTCTAAGTGATCAGACTTCAAACACACATACCATAGCGTAGTGAGTGGAGTCCGTGACCTCGTGTCGAAGACTCTGACGGCGGCACCAGCGGCAGCCAGAAGTACCCGACCCTCCCCCTCCCCCGCGGCCAGCGCACCCACCGCCCCCCCGCACCAGCCGCGCCACGCCTCCCGACCCACGGTCACGTCCCAGCCGCGGACTGTGCGATCTGACAATCAAGTATTACTTTATATTTGACATCGGAACTTAAAAATATTTCTTTGCTGTTGTTTTTTATTAGAAGTGATATATCTTACTCGTACTCTAGGTAAAGTAATTTGGAAAAATCAAATACATAATTATAGCCCAACCAAGCTAAGATTGCATCTCGCGTCAATTACAAAAAATCGGCAAAAATCTTCGGCCTGCAAAAATGGATTTGCTATAACTTTAAAACAATTAAACTGAATAAGTTTGTTAGATTTTACTTCGTATTTATTGTTTTTAACATTATATTATACAGTGTATTAAAATATACACAAAAAGCGATGTGCAAACTTAGCTCGGTAGGATTATAATTTGTGACGCTGGCGCAGCCGGAAGGATTTTCTCAAAGCTAGATTAATTAAAATAAACTCACCGACCCCGCCGCTGTAGAGCAGATGTTCTGTAGCGCACAAGGCCAGCGCCGCACCGGCGTGACCTTCCGCTACGTGCGTGCATTGTATCCAGGCTGATGTCGCCGCTGTGTTCCCGCCACTGCTGATACGCTGTAAGAGCGTACATAATTGGGCAAATTGTAGGTGCAACGCAACGTAATAATTTTAATGTCTCAGTTTTAGCCCCTGCTTTTTTCTGACTAAATGGTAAATGTTCTGTGTTGGTGTCTGAGTTGCGTGTGTGTGTATCGCATCCCGTATCAAGGGGAGGGCAGGTCGTGGGTTGTTTTATTTTTATTTGAATTTATCACAAAAAATCTAAAAATTAAAAGCTAAGTCCTACGAATGTGCGTTGTCAATCAGTAAATAATGCTGCCCCTAGATGATAAAAATATGAGAGTATACCTTTTGCACCATTTCCTTGACGACTCCTTGCGGCGAGTTGTCCTGGTACGCGCCCGCTAGTCGCAGGAACACGTCATCGTCTCGCGCGCGACGCGTTGCGCCCGGCGACGCGGGAGGAGTCACCGCGCCGCTCTCTCTGCGTTAGTGCGCGCGTTAGGAAGCGGGTTATGACTCGTGAAGGTTATCATGAAGGTCGCGGGAAGTCGGCGAATAGAGGATCAAAATCGTTCTTGCTGATTTGGAGACAGATTTGTGAAGGTTATCGAAGATCGCGGGAAGTCGGCGAATAGAGGATCAAAATCGTTGCTGATTTAGGGGCAGATTTGTGAAGGTTATGACTAATGAAGGTTATTGAATATCGCGAGAAGTTGGCGAATTGAGGATCAAAATCGTTCTTGCTGATTTAGGGGCAGATTTGTGAAGGCTATGACTCATGAAGGTTATTGTAGATTGCAAGAAGTTGGCGAATGGAGGATCTAAATCGTTCTTGCTGTATTGGGGAACGATTCGTAGAGGTTATGACTCATGAAGGTTTTTGAAGGTTAAGAGAAGTTGGCGAATGGAGGATCAAAATCGTTCTTCCTAGTTTAGGGTATGACTGGTGAAGGTTCAGCACTATTGAAGATAGAAGTCATTCATAGGCAGTGCATTGGAGACCTAGACTACTTATATGCTAGCATTCTTATGTAGCTTTGCATTATTCTTGAATTCATAGTGAAAGGTTGTACCATCCCCTAACCATAGTACTTTTTAACCAATCATTTAGCTCATTAACCTGTACTAGGCAGTAGAAATTGCTGGGTGTGTTACTTTTCTTATCATTTTTTGAATTATACTTATCAGTTCGGCAAATGAGATAGGTACCTTACATGTAAGTTGATATTGATGACCAAGCCTCACAGTATTTATGAGTCACCGATGAAAAAATCATGAAAAGCTTCAATGAATATTTAATGATTTCACTCAAAACAAGATGGCGTTATGTTCAAAATAGCCAACTAAGCAGAATGGGTGAAATATATCAAAAGCTAATACTCACACAACGCTCACTGGTTTAGAAGTGTTCTTGATTATTCACATTAAAAATATTTTAACTTTTGCTGACCTAGCTAATCGCGTGTAGAAGATGTATGATGATCTAATAACCTTTTAAAACTATTAAATATCCCGTTGTTTCATAAAAATAATTTAATAACCTATTTCATTACGATTCTTCTCATAATGTATCCTCACCGAAGTCTATTTTTTTACATATTGAAACAATCGTCTAAACTACTTAGATTCTTAACCTAAATCAGGTACTTTTCCAGCATTTAACTTATGAAAGACTTTTACGCTAGATTTTTCACACAATCAATGAGAAGGAGTAAAAGTCGAAAATTACTCTATTTATAAAGAGAACCAAGGGGAGGGTCACCGGTTCAAATCCGGCTCGACTCTTAACTTTCGGGACATTTTAAAAATCTTTGTGATTTCCTTAAGTGTAGTAAACACTATAAAATCAATTAAAAAAAACTCTATTTATGTTTGATTGCTGTTTTGAAATTTTGTATACTTCAGAAGTAAGTGCAAAAAATACAGCTAAAACTATTGGCATTGCTCATCTCATGCAAACAGCAGTGGGTGCAACATGCGGGTAGCAAACAAACACAAGCTCAGTTCCAATTATTTATTTAACTACATTATATACAGATAGCTTACAAACATAGCTGCCGATAACCAAGTTAAAGCTTAAGATACAATTGTGACGTTATTTACTTACTACTAAATCAAAATAGGCAGCAAAAATATACATAACAAAATGCGACACCAAAAACAAAATGAGTGTCATAAGCTCATTCGCTTTTGTATAAATAATATTAAAATAAATGAAAATTATAAATCGATTGTAAATAATTGCAATGTCTTTGTTTTGTAAAATTATTTAAATGGCACTTTTATCGTTGTGTAATTTGATCCATCACCGATTCCCATAGCTCCATGGTTAATAATTAATAACGATTATAATTTAAACTTATCAGGAGTTACCTAGTAAAGTCAAATTTTGAATAGTTCAGTGATCCGTCGGCTGCGCCTAGATACTAAACAAGCTATTGATGTGTAGCCAAATGATTCGAAATACGGGGATTCTATACAGGGTTATTCATTATTAGCTGCAAATACTCAGGAATTAGGTTCAACAAATAAAATAAAAAATATTTATGAAATGATTTTTTTAAAGTTTTGTTATGAAAATCCCGAGAAAATCTATAAAGGAATCATTGGCGCCTGACCTATTTTGACCTTTGATCCGCACCCGCGCTCCGTGAGCGACACTCTGCGTTCAGTCACCGCCTGGGTGGGTCATCGTCCTGTTCTTCATGGCAATCATTATGCAATAGCCGTAAAGAAATTAATAAAAAAAAAATATTGATACAAAAACTTAAATCAAAATTTAAAAAAAAATCATTACATAAATATTTTATATTTTATTTGTTGAACCTGATTCCTGAGTATTTGCAGCTAATAATGAATAACCCTGTATACTATTTTCTGTTGTTTCTAACTCCCGAAAAGGCATCAGGATTTTTAAAGGCTAAGGTGAATCCGTCCGACTGCACTTAAATAAATATTTTTTCTAAAGATTTCTCCTGACTGGGCTAGGATAATCTAGCTACCAAAAAATAGGCGCAGCCGGATGGATTACTTAAAAGCTTTCTTGTTTTGTCATAACATTAAATGTGAATACATTCAGCTAGGTTCCCTCTCCAGTTGGGCGTGGCTTCAGTCCTCCACAATTCTGAGATCGGTCAGCAGGCTGCAAGCAACCAATTACCTACCGTGAGCCCCGTGTTTTAGCTACGTTGGGGTCCGCTAGTCTTGTATACAAAAACCATGGTTTGATAAAAATAAACAGTAATATTTTGGCCTTTTTGCCATTACTATAATTTTATTAACGGATTATTTTAGTGTCATTATTAGTACATTATATTTTAAACAAAAATAGAAAGATTACAGAGATGCTACTCAAGCAAAAAACATGATTGGATTAATTGGTGAAAACGAGTCGCCATGCAAAGTTTCATTTGGAGACAAGACTAAAAGATCCCAATAGGAATTAGCATAACAAATATTTCCCAGACTGAAATACAAATGCCATAACAAAATTATATGTTCAAAAACCCTCTTTTGTGGCAAAAACTGTAATTTGGTTAATATTATTGTAAGTTACGTTGCTTCATGTGAATTAAAAAATAACAGAAATTGTGTTCAAAGAACAACACTTCTTTTATTTTTTATACTCATATATAATTTTGTTAGCATTGCATCACATAATATTCCTCGATGCCCAGGCAAAATTAACATGCAAAAGTAGATGGCAAGTTGGCAGAGCTAAAGGCGTGAAAAAGATAGCATATATTCTAACTACTGAAGCATATTCTAACTACAAAATTATTCTAATAAAATAAACGTTAGTAATGGTTTCAGTTTGTATGCCTAAAATTATTTATTAAATAACTTTAAGCATTTCAAAATCATTGCAAACACAGACTGAACAACAATATATCGACAGATAAATAAAGTAAATTGTCGCTCGATTGGTATAGTAATATAGACATGCTATTTGCATAATTATAAAGACTATCAGATTCTGATAAGGAGCACAATCAACAACAAAATTAGAACAGCTACGTAAATACGCATTTTTTCTATAATACAAATAAATTTGTCCTTCAGATAAAAATACATCCATCTCTTTTTTATGTTTGTCAAAAAGAAGGACCGATATTTTTTATTAGACGAATAGCGTTACTACGTAGAAGGAAAGATCTGCCCCTAATGGAACTGAAACACAATGCCAAAAGATGGTACAATAATTGTTAGACTGAAATCAAAGTGATTAGTAAAGATGATTTAATTTCCTAATGATTTACAATTTACATTAATATGTAGGTATAATTTATAAATTATTTTATGGTTTACCAGTTAGTTCTAGGTAAACGGATTTCAAAGATGACTAACAAAATGGAACGAGGTAGGTGATTACTGCGTAGTTATTATACTCTCATATACAGATAACATAACGACTTTAATATTGATAAGAGCATATATTTTTAATTTTTACATATTGATAACAATTGTTATCGCTCTAATTGTCAGGATATTGGAGCTTAAGATTACATCGTTTATCGTTCATCAGTCAGGGTTATTCCCACCCATTAAGAAATCTGAGGGGAGGCCTGTACTCTAATGCCACTATTGGAGTTTAGACTGATGAAATCATGAATCGATTAGAAAGAAGAGCTTTCGCACAAGGCTTACTTAAGCAAGATTCTACAGACCACTAGTCCTGCAACTTTGGTCTTTCTACGCATTATATGGAAGAAACGGGTATTTATCGCGATTATTTCCCGACGTTTCGTTTCTACGCATAGTTTTATGGCCCCATTTAGCTTCCTTCACTAAGTCAGATCTATATATAGCGGTTTGACTAATAATTTTGATCCTAAAACCGTGGATATAAAGTCGAGAATCAGTTGATGATTCAGTCGATGCGTAGCACCACGTTCAAGGGAGAGGATACATACAAGGAGGTTGGCTTTCGGTTCCGTTTAGTTTGCTACATTCACTAGATTGCTAGATTTGAAACGTCAGATCAATATACCGGTTTGACCCACAATATTGACCCTAAAACCGTGGCTATAAAGTCGAGAATCAGTTGATGATTCAGTCAATGCGTAGCACCACTTCGTAGGGCGAGGATACGTACAAGGAGGTTGGCTTACGGTTCCGAAACGTCAGATCAAGGATACGTAAAAGGAGGTTGGTTTATAGATATAAATATTTTGTTTTGGATATACAAGTTTGATCCTTAAAACCGTGGCTATAAAGTCGAGAATCAGTTGATGATTCAGTCAATACGTAGCACCACTTCGTAGGGTGAGGATACGTACAAGGAGGTTGGCTTACGGTTCCGAAACGTCAGATCAAGGATACGTAAAAGGAGGTTGGTTTATAGATATAAATATTTTGTTTTGGATATACAAGTTTGATCCTTAAAACCGTGGCTATAAAGTCGAGAATCAGTTGATGATTCAGTCAATACGTAGCACCACTTCGTAGGGCGAGGATACGTACAAGGAGGTTGGCTTACGGTTCCGAAACGTCAGATCAAGGATACGTACAAGGAGGTTGGTTTATAGAGGTTAAATATTTTGTTTTGGATATACAAGTTTGATCCTTAAAACCGTGGCTATAAAGTCGAGAATCAGTTGATGATTCAGTCAATACGTAGCACCACTTCGTAGGGTGAGGATACGTACAAGGAGGTAGGCTTGGCGAGCGGGTGAGCTCGACGTGGCGGCCGCGGGCTTTCAGGCGGCGCGCGTCGGGACGCTAGCGGAGACGCCACCGGCTGGATACCTCTGGAATAACACGCTTACTTTTAACGCCGTCGCCGTATGCCAAAACAATACTCGAGTCTGGCATAGACATAGACATTTATTTACTACATAAGCACACATAAACCAGGGGCCTAATTCTTGGGCTGACCGAGATTTTCTACGCGATTATTTTATTTTTGGCATTGCACAACCCCGCACTTTTTCTAGTTTTCCGTATATTGTAGCTGTCGAGGCTTCTACGAAGAGGTCGTCGATGAATTACTCAAGGAAATCACCATTCTCTCTTCGAAAACAAGCAATAAAATAAAATTGCAAAATGATCGAGATCGGCCCGAGAATTAGGCCCCAGTAGAGAACTAGGACACTAAGGTGGTGGTGATGGCAATAGTTTAAGGAATGTTTATCTTTTGACAAAGTCTCAAGCTCAAGAACTTTTGCAGTTCTTCATTGATAAGTGTCAAAATATGCTTGAGGCTTGACGTAGACTCGATTATTCTATCTGCTTTATTGCTTTACTTTTATGTAAAGTTATCCAGATAACAATATTCCGTTTCTTTTACGAGTCAAAAACAGAGTCATTTTTATCCGACGCCGCACCGTTACACAGAGACTGCAAAACAACAGATGATTAGGAAATTATGTGCAATCTGTACCCGAAGTCCGAGTTGTGCTACCACATTTTGTTACCAAATGTTGTTTTCGTTTCGCCCACGTGTCTCTGTCTTTTGTATGGAGAAAAGATGAGACAGCAAAAAAAACGTTACGTAGTTAGAGTTGTTGTCTCATATTTATTCCATGCAAAAGAGAGAGACACGTAGGCGAAACGAAAACAACATTTGGTAACGAAATGTTGTAAATGCACTAGGACTTCGGGTACTGGATGGTTACAGGTTTCTCACCCTTAGACACCTAGATGTTTGAAATGGGTGTAGCTCGCTCTGCTTTCCATACGTGCTCCTAAACTAATAGCACTAGTAATTACCATACCTGAGACTACCGGGCGCGCTGGGCACGCGGCTCAGAGGGATCATGCTCCTGGGAGACGAGGGTTCCACCATGGACTGCGTCATCACATCAGCGCCATTCTCCTCCGGTTGGTTCTCGCGCCCGTACACGCCTAAGTCACGCAGACGGACGGAGCCGCGACGACCACTAAATAAAAATTCGGCAAATTTAGTATCATCCGCACTTGATGTGCGGGCAGGTTTTTCCGCAAGTAGGCCGCTGGTGGGCCCGTTTTGCGTGACCCTTGACACGTGTTGCTCGAACTTTTTTAGGTTCTACGACACGTCGCGTCGCGTCGGTTTATAACTAGCACGGGAGGTATGTTCACTAACTTCTAACTTCATTGCATTTACACTTGTTTTGTTTTGTTTGCTTTATTTAATTTCAGATATGCTCATCTTTAGTTATAAGCTCTACGTACTATTTAAGTTTGAGCAATAAATATCTTTATCTTATCTTTATGATTTTTTAGCTCGCCCTAACTCCTCACTCATCTACGCTCTGAGCGGCACTGTATCAGTAGGTGGTAAACATCCTCTCTCATACCGCAAACTCCACAGTTCAGGTTGTTTACCAGCATCATCGGGGATCTAAAAGTTCCTAGTGGCAATGGCGGAATATATTTTGAATCTTCTTGTTTTTTTTAAGCATGCATTATTTTTTGTAAATATGTACTTAGAATACAATATAGACAGAGAACAAACAATTGTGTTCACCAAACCTACGGCATACGGCACAGAAGGCAGCGATACTACCACCTGAACTGGGAGGCTACCAGAAGAGGCAGATAATAATTTAATAAATACAACAATATAGAGACTTTGAATGTAGCATTGTGGTTCCAAAGTTTGCTTTAAATGATTATCACGATACAAAAAAAAAGAGAGATAAATCTTCAATTTTGGAGCACATGGCTGAGGAACCATTTATGCGCTGCGCTGTGTTACGTCGTTTTACATAATAAGTATATATTTTTTAGTGTCACGCTATATTATGCGTTGCGTCATCGCACGCGGTGATTCAACCGATCGACGGCCGAGAGACGAAGCGAGTGGATGTGTATTGTTTTCGATCTAAAACCTCGAGGCGACGCGACGGCGGATAGTGTTGCTAAGCGACACTTCGCTGCAAAGTTTGTCGCCATATGAGCGGCACACAACGCGTCGTCGACGCAAAATTCGCAACAAAGATAAACTCTACGCGCTCCATTCTTAATTTCTTACGTGTTTCGTTGAAACGGCGCAGGGGTGACGTCATCAGGCGGGGAAGGCGGTGCACTGACCGACTCACGTACGCCGTTCGCCGGCAGCCGGCTCTCGAATGTTCTATCAAACAAAATAATTACATTATTAATTTGATTACTATCAAAAATACAGATACAACATTTATTAACCAAAAGAACGTACAAAAGTTTACACAAATTACTGAGGGTCAGGCATTAGAACAATAATATATTATATTATCTTATTATCTGCTTTTGTTTCTCATATCAATATAAATCTTATTTCTTTTACTTTGGCCTACCAGTAACAAAAACCAGTTTGCACATAATCACATCTGCAGAAGTAAAAAAATGTGTCACAGATTGCAATCATAGGTTAGGTACTGAAAAGATTATACTGGTAGTGGCATCGTAGGGCACGTTTCTCACATGCTTGACCTACGAGGCAATACTTTATTATAGGCGATGGTTACCACTTAATATCTAGTGGGCTATATGTTTGTTCCATAAAAAATTACTAACTTATCATCTCAAATTCAAATTTTCTTAATTCAGTTGTATTACAAGAATCACTTGACACGTGTTGTTGCTCGAACTTACTACAACACGCTGATTTCCCCACCATGTTTTCCCTTACCGTTTTGAGAGTACTGGCATAGTGGACATACATTTTTTGCCGACAAATTCATTCGTACACAACTGGATTCGAACCCACGACCTTAGGATCGGAAGGCGGGGCACTACCACCAGACCCCCCCCCCCCACAGGTCCTTTCTTGCAGCGGGCACTGAGGTCTGCTGTATCAAAAAATACTAACGCGACGATGTCAATGTCGACCTTGAGACTATTTTTAGACTGTGCTAATAGATAGTTAATATTAAATACTCATTTTATTTTGCTTCTTAACGTGTCACTGGGTCTTTCGAACCAATGTGGTGAAAGGATTTTAAGTGCGCCTCAAAAGAGGCTCCTTTCCTGCACATGTTTTCATTTTTTTATACTTTATCATCAAATAATTATATTAAAAATGTACATAGGTATAATTTTATTTGGAAACATGGTCAAGGTTAAAACCAAACCGTAAACGATATCAATACACAATCTATATCTAATAAACTATCAAAAAAGTACCTATCCAAAACAAGTTTCTGTTAACTAATTTTGTGATATAACTTATGTGTCATTATGCATGTTAAAAACCCAGTTGAATGCGACGTGATAAACATTTTCATATGCGCCAAATGAGCGCTGCCCAGTACAATACAGCCCAACTCAGCTCAGTCAGCTCAGTAATTCGCGAGTTGCAGCCGAGAGCGGTCGTGTCTACAATAAACCCTCTTCAAACTTAAAAGACAACATGTCCATACGTGCACGATACCAATTCAGAAGCCGGTTGCAACGTGATAACGAGGACTTATCTACTTTTATCAGTGATCTTCGAAACTTGGCCGGTCATTGTAATTTTAGAGAGTGTTTGGATGAACAGTTACGGGACCAGTTCGTCTACGGCATCAGAAATGAAGAAATACGTCGCGAGTTGATGGGCAGACAGACATTAGACTTCGAGACTGCGGAAAGGATTGCTTTGAGCTTCGGCCGAACTGCGACTTTTACGCAGAATGTAGTTCCAATAACTACAGCCGGGACTAGTTCTACGGTAATAAATACTACTATCAACATCCCAAGTTCAGTGGCTCACTCAACGCTTGTTATATGCAATTATTGTAAAAAACCGGGGCATTATTTTGATGATTGTCCCACAATGACTTGCTTTAACTGTGGTGTTAAGGGTCATTCAGCCAATATATGTGGAAAATCAAAGAAGACTGTTGCGGTACGTAAACCTCGACAAAAGACAATTGTACCACGAAAGGCGACTGTGCGTCGTAAGGTGGGGGTCAAAACCCGCCATAACACTACCATTGTTATTACTAATATTATAAATGGAGCAGGAAAAGTAGAAGGACGAACCGCAAACCCGTAGACTTGCTCAGAACGATGACTCATAACTGATTGTATGCACCTAGCACACAGAATAAGTACATAGACCGGTTAATGACCGATCGATCCATAAAGTGCAGAAAAACTTTGTACACACACATTTTATAGAACGTTAGTTCCAGTTTTCATATTATGTATTGTTTTACAACAATTATGTTTAAATTTGAATAAATTCTGATGTTAGTTATAAATGTTAAAAACTTGCAAATGAACTAGTGTTACTATAATTTTTACTAGATTTTTTTTCACCATTGATATGGCGGCTATGTATGTACTTAGCCACAGACAAACAACGAAACGAGCAACTAATTTTTCTCGCGTTGAAACGTTCAATTGTTTTTCTTAAACATGCACGGAAATATTGTCATTACTTTTGAATATAGAACACGCGAAGTATCATATTTACGTAGACTGAAAAACCAAAATCACTTCCCGGCGCGTTCTCGCTCCGGAAATGTTGTATGAAACGGTGTGCTGTTTGAATTTAGAACTCTTTCATCTATCGTACACATTGCGTTCTCGTGGCTGTATTTATAGCCACAGAAACGTTTACCTTTCGGCACAAACTGTAAAAAAAAAAAATTGGTGGTAAAGCGGAGTTCGTTGTTATTTGGTTAATAAAAAAATAACCTCTTACACCACCACCTGTGATTATTTCCTTGCATTTTTTTAAGAAAAGCACTATATATGCCTCGGCCGAAATGGCAATTGCCTATTTCGCTGCCTTTGCAATAATGTACTATTATCTGACCGCTAAAGACGACAGTAATGGATTTTCATACAACTATTATTGCCGGCCGCTGCACGCATGTATTTGGCCAGTACAGCAATTTTGATTTATTTGAATAAGGTTGTCAAAATAATGCTCAAATTTCCCAGAATGTTAAAGAAAACAATATAAAGGTCTAGTGTACTTATCCTTAGATTAATAGTACTTAGTCCTTACAATGAAGCACAATTAAGCACATACTACCTACTAAGGTATTACAGTGACTTAAAAGCCAAGACTTTTCGAATGACAATTTGATTTTGCCCTATTTTTATGAAACAACAGGATGTTTACCTACCATGATAAAATTTTGAGTTGACTTCCGAATTTTTTTATTTTTTTATAAATTTTATCATGGTAATTATCCCGTTGTTTCATAAAAATAGTGTTAAAAACCATGATAGTTTAAAAGTTATAATTTGATTTTGATTTATTATTTATATTGTAATTTATTCTGACATTTGATTTTATTTGTTTGTTATATAATCCGATGACTGTATATTTAAATGTTTTATTGTATTTTGTAGCATGTTATGTTAATATTCAGACACGATTTGTAAGAGGATTATTAGTCAATAAATAAATGAAATGAAAATGATTTTTCACTTATACCTACCTACCTACTAAAATCGACAAACCCTGAAACTTTGACCCCGAATAACTTTTGTTGTACACATAAGATCGATGGGGGTTGGACCACTATTTTTATAATTGACCGAATTATACTATGTAACTGATGTTTTACTTAATAAAACATTAAAACAACGCAACGGATCTTGACACAGTTTTTTTTTTATAATATCAAGTCAGGAAGAAGATTTTTTACATGCATAAAATAGTAGAGGTTTCTAATGTGATGTCGTAAATAAGCACATTTTTGCGCCTACATTGCATACACTGATCTCTACATCATCTTCCTGCCCTTATCCCACCCTAAGTGAGGTAGGCACAACAGGTTTTCTTATTCCACTCACCTCTAGGTTGCCTGGAAGAGATCGCTTTTAGCGATAAGGCCGCCCATTGTACCTATATTTGTAATGTTTCTGCTATAATATGTTTCTAATATGTACAATAAAGTATTAATCTATCTATTAATCTATCTATCTATCTATCTATCTATCATTTGTGATTTCAGTGCTCACTCCTTTCCTGCTCACGTCATCTTTAACGCAGTCCATCCATCTTTTCTTTGGTCTACCTCTTCTTCTATAACCACCATCCACATTTATATCCAACACTTTTCTCGTAATATGACCCTCATCTCTCCGAATGACATGCCCATACCATGCCAACCTATTACTCCTCATCTTGTCCGTCACCGGCGCCACTTTCAATTCATACTTCCTTTCTTTTTAATTTCTTTTATAGCGCCATTGCCACTGCCTGCTTCAACCATCTTCCAATCTTTAAATGCATTCTTCTTATCTTTCAAAAACTTTTATACCTCTTCGTTTCACCACCAAGTATCCTTATCAATTCTTTTCCTATTGTTACCCCAAAAACGTTCTTCACTCACTCACTTTCGCCACTCTTCGGCCGGGCCGCTAGTCATAAAATAAATAGTCTGCCTACTGTTCTTCTAGGCTTGGTCGCGTGGAACTGGCACCTAGACTCACCTAGCATTAAGACGTTTCAAAGTGATCCTTGATTACTGAATAAATACTATGTTTGAGTAGACTGTACCTCTCCTCGGGCGACACGCATCTAGTGGAGGTCCCGGAGGAGACGCGCGCCAGCAGCGCGGCCAGCGCGGGCGCGCTCCACGCCAGCGCCTCCCCCCCGCCCGCGTCCCCCCCCACCTGCCCCGCCTCGCCCGCAGCCGCCGCGCGCGCCGCCATAGCCGCGTGCAAGCGACTATCTGTACTGTACCTCTCCTCGGGCGACACGCATCTAGTGGAGGTCCCGGAGGAGACGCGCGCCAGCAGCGCGGCCAGCGCGGGCGCGCTCCACGCCAGCGCCTCCCCCCCGCCCGCGTCCCCCCCCACCTGCCCCGCCTCGCCCGCAGCCGCCGCGCGCGCCGCCATAGCCGCGTGCAAGCGACTGTCTTCCAACTGCAACAAACATTATAAATGAAAGGCGATAACAATACTGGCAGCTTGTCACATCAACGCGCGCACGGCGCGCACCTCTGGCGGCGAGCGCTCCGCTCATTACTTTCCAAGACTTTATGCTATGCGGACGTATTTCATTCGACGTTGTTCATTCGTTTATTCTTGTGCCATTTTGATGTACAAAATAAATAGTTACGCAATTTCGTGCTCTTTTAACTTTTACATTTCTTTCTCAAATACACCTATGTTTAAACTCTCAGGAATGACGTATCTTAATAAGATAGTGCGGTAAAGGGATCCTTACTTGTTTGATATGCGCGGTGGCGTGTTGCAGCGCGCTGTTGTGCCTCGCGGCGTCGTGCGCGTGCTGCAGCGCTACGGTGGACATGCGCTCGAGCGCGAACTTGCTCGCCTCCAGCGACGCTATCTGATCCAGGATGCGAGGCAGCTCCGTCTCATCGTTCTCCTCCTAAAACACACACAAAATATGCCAATCTACATTTATTCCGGGCAATAAAGGCGCGGGCGCACGTAGAAGCTACGCACGTGTATTGAGCTTCGCTTTGTAAGAAAATGTATGTGGTTGTGTGCACTGTAACCCACGGAGAGGCTACGCATGAATTCGCAGGCTTGTCTTCTTGCTGTCTCCCTCTGTCGTAAGCTTTGGTCTCGCGATCGTAACGCACAACGCTGCGGTATGCAGCTTGCAGCGCCGGACACATAGTCTTATGAAAAACGTCTAGAATGGTCTCTTGTTCCGTCGCAGTTTGCGTCAGCGGCGAAGTGCAATCGTGTGACGCTGCGTCAAGCCGTATACCGCAGCGTTGTGCGTTACGATCACGAGACCAAAGCTGTAGATGCCGTTCTAAAATACGAATGGCAAAGGACAAATTGTAAGTTACCTCAATCTGCATGATCTGCGTCTGTGTGTCTGCTATAGCGTCTCTCAGGTAGTCCAACATATGCTGCGCCTCGGGATCTGTCTCGGCCTGTCTTCTTGCTGTCTCCCTCTGTCGTAGATTCCGTTCTAACGTGGCCTCTAGTTCGGCAAGCGTAGTCTTAGCGGCGCACGCGCGTGACACCCAGCATTGCAAGCGTGACCACGCCTCGCGACCCAAGCGACCGCTACCACGAGAACGTTCTACAAAGAAAGTTGGAATAAGTTGTTTGACTTCCATTTTTTTTTTGTAAATAGTTCAGTAGTTTTTGAGTTTAATCATTACGTACAGACAATTCCTCATTATAATATACTAGCGGCCTGTCCCGGCTTCGCACAGGTGGACATTTATTTTAAAAAATACATTAATATAGCCTATGATACTCAGGGTGAATGTAGCTTTCCAACAGTGAAATAATTGTTGAACTCGGCACAGTCGTTTTTGAGTTTATTCATTACAACTATACAAAAATACAAATCTTTTCTCTTTATAATATTAGCATGGAAGTGTTACTAAATAATAACATACCATGTAATCTTCCAGCTGCTCGACTGCTAAGCTTGTCTCTGTGTCCTTTTCTGAGCAGTGACACTTCTTCCTGCTTCCGCCTTAACACCTAGAAAATCGAACAACGAATTTTAGCCTAAGAAGTCCATTACTCGATGAAATCGAATAAAAGTTCAATGAGCAGTTTTATATGAAAACGACTGAAAACTATACCTTCCAAGCAACAGACGGATCGTAAAATCGTGAAACTTTATTTTCTTCGATTCACCGCTGTCACCATGAAGTAAAACACAAGATGGCTGACTCAAGACTACTTTATTGCACAGCTGACACCGCTACTCCTCTATCTGCACTATGTTATACCTATAGCTCTATATCTTATAAATAAGACTGCTTCTACCTTTAAACGAGAAAATATTGTAGGTATACAGGGTGTAATCGTTAAGTGTGCACAGGCGATTATTCCGTAACTATTGCAGATATCAAAAAACTTTAAACTGATATCGAAAGTACTTTACCTAATGAGTAAAATGACATTAATAACTTTTTAAAAATAAAACGAGAAATATCCAAAAAAATTACATTAATCACTCCCATACATTTAGTATGAGATAGTAGAAAGGTTTTTGTTGTAATGAATTTCTTACGAAACAATTATAATGGCTTAATAGCCAATAATAGTGCAACCCCTTGGCCTGCCAGATCCCCGGATCTCACGCCTTGTGATTTCTTCCTATGGGGATTTGTCAAAGACCACGTGTACGCTGAGAGAGTACACAGCCTAGAAGAGTTACAGAATCGTGTACGTCGTGCAATTGCTTTAATTACTCCGCAAATGTTAAGTAAAGTTCATTTAGAAACTGTAAATAGAGCTCGTCATTGTATTGCACAAGGAGGACGTCACTTCGAACATATGCTTTGAACACAAAATTTTGTACTTAGGTACTAAGAAATAAAATGTATGGGAGTGATTAATGTAATTTTTTTGGATATTTCTCGTTTTACTTTTAAAAAGTTATTAATGTCATTTTACTCATTAGGTAAAGTACTTTCGATATCAGTTTAAAGTTTTTTGATATCTGCAATAGTTACGGAATAATCGCCTGTGCACACTTAACGATTACACCCTTATATATATTTAGGATCTCGGAAGCTGCGCCAACAATTTTCACGAAATTGAGTATACCGGGGTTTTCGGAGGCGATAAATTGTTCTAGCTAGGAATCATTTTAAGAAAATGATTATTCACCCCGAGTTCAATAATTAAACATAAACTGAATATGTGACTGCTTTAAATCTAGTAGGTACAGTGTGGATGAGTGTTACCTGTTCCTTAAGTTTAGTTTCAGCTTCTAATGACCGGATGGTGTTAGCATTCTTTCGAGATTCTTTCCGTAACTGCGCTACCTGAAACATCAATAAGTTATGTTTTAGAAAATATATTTAGTATACTATGCTAAGAATTGAATTGGTGTGTCGAAGAACCTAAAAAGTTCGAACAACACGTGTCAAGCGTTACGCAAAAAGGACCCACCAGCGGTCTACTTGCGGAAACCAGCCCGCACACCAAGTGTGGATGATGAATTTGCCAATTTTTGGCTATGGGAACCAGATAGCTGTATACTATGTGTACTAACATACTTTTTTTTGTAAATACATACTTAGAATTAAATATAACACCAGAGAGAGAACAAACATCGGCGTTCACCATACAAATATTTGTTCTCGGTGGGGATCGAACCCAAGAAGGGGAGGAAGGCCTTCCATCGCTAGATATAAAAAATATTAATCGAAATATTCATCTGCGACAGTGTACAGTGTAGTGGGCCTTTACCATCCATCTTTTTCAACTTTGTTGAAAATTACAAAGTTGAAAAAGATGGATTCGTTTTAACTGGTTGTACATTAACTGGCCGTACATTAACCGGACCCGGACGACCCAGGCTAAAATATAATAATAAAAATAAGAGGGAACCTCGGTAGCATACCTCCTTAGCTCTCTGCTTGTCTATGAGTGCGTGTCGCTTGGCCTCGGTACGCATCCGCTGTACCAGTTTCACTTTGTCTCGCTTCATGGTATGCAGGTCCGAGCGAAGCGAAGCGAGCTGCGTGGCGGTAGCTTGCTGCGCTCGCTGCAGCCGGGTGTGCTCACGTTGGGCAGCCTAGATTAGATACAATAATAATCATTTATTTGGTAAGAATTATTACAGGTCAAGTATATTCATAGGTTTTGCCTAACATAAAGTACAATCAAATTAGTTTATTCAATTACTAATAGATATAATTAATTATTCAATTACTTATAGACTTTTTTTATTTATTATTTATTTATCATTTTAACTTATAAATACCATTAATTTGTAGACAATAGAGAAAATAAATGTGTATGTATTCACCTGCAGTCTTTTTAGTTCTCGCGACATACCAGACACGCGTCGTTCGTACTCTTCGCGAACTCGCTTCAGCTTTTCACTTGGAGGAGACGCTTGAGCCGCTGAAAAAAAACATGAACAATTAAATATAAATAAATAATGTGGACAATTCACAACACACTATCAAGTCCCAAACTAAGCGAACTTGCACTATGGGAAGCAGGTAGCTGATATAATACTTGAATACATTTTTTTGTAAGTACATTATTAGAATACAATATAACACCCAGACAGAGAACAAACATCTGCGTTCACCACACAAATATTTGTTCTCGGGGGATCAAACCCACGACCTACGGCGCAGAAGGCAGAGCTGCTACCAACTGGGGCTCAATTCTAGACCAGTGACTTTTTGTCACGGTAGATATATATCAACAGAACTGTCAAATTCACTAAAGAAACTGACAGTTCTTGTGATATATATCTACCGTGACAAAAAAGTCACTGGTCTAGAATTACGCCCCTGAGCTGAGAAGCGAGTCAACAAAACTTACCAAGTGAGGCCAACACTTTGTCCCGCTCCTCCCCGGTGGCCTTGATCTGATGATGGAGAGTATTGAGTCGTTGCTCGTAGTGCTGCCTCAGAGACGCGAGGCGTCGCTGCGAGGCTTCCAGCTGTTCCACCAACCGCGCCTTTGTGTCGATGTCTGAGCTGAGAGCTGCTAATTGAGCTGATAATACTCGTTGACCTGTATAATACAGAAAATATAATAAGAAATAAATATAAAATGAAATGAAATAATTTATTTGCTTGAAGTATGGTACATTTTAGATCTTAGAAATATTGGCAAATACAGATTCACACACTTCGCCAGAAAAACCCAGCATGCAAACACGATAAAGAAAACAGGCAAGTAGGCACATTGTTTACTTTAAAGCTACCCACGCTTTTATAGCTAATCGAACTAAAAAGAAGAAAATAATGTTTAATTACAGAGTTTCAGAGTAAAAAACAAACACAAACAACAAAAAAAACCTATCGCATAGCATTTTTTATCAACTTATGCAATTATAATTATTTATTTATTTTATTAATGCAGTATTTTTTATTTTTTAATAAATCGGTTTGTCCCTTCATGTGCAAATCTCCCTAAAGAACGGAACAAAGTCTTTTGAGCTCTGACTTGAACTTTGTTACGTATGGCTACTCCAAAACTGTTACTCACACGTCATTGAAAAAACGTCATTGGGGGTGTTAGGTTTTTTCGTTACGGAATTTCTGGATTCGGTCCCCACGCTCAAGGCCCGCGATAGAAGCTATGCAATAGCTTAAAAAAACTAAGCAAAGTACTCGGTCATACCAGCTCGTGTATCTCACCTTTAGCTTCAGAGTTCTCTTCGTCCGACTCGTCGTCGTCGTCGTCAGAGGGATCGGAATCGTCCGCACTCTCTCCCTCGGCCCTCTCTCTCTCTCCTATGATGTCGGCTGCGCTTGTGATGCTGTCGCTCATGTTTAGCTTTCGCTGGAATTCTAGCTCGCCCATGCTTCGAGCTAGGAGCTCTTTTTCCTAGAAACAAATAATCTTAATAAAAAGTTGGTCTACACGGCTTTAATTCTATCTTGTCTATAAAATATGTTTATCAAAATCAAAAAACGTTTATTGGATGGACAATAATTGATCTGTTGAATCTAAAAAAAGTCTTCAATTTTCTTATTTATTTTAATAGTTACTTTATCATAAATTATAATGACATTCGATAAGAAAAATTATTTTAAAAAAATGAATTAGTTATAAGCAATAGGATTGTATATCCGCAGTTGTATGCTAAGATGAGGAGAAATATAATATTATGACGTCATTCGGTCGGTTTCGTTCGGAAACTATCGGCGTGTTTGCGGTTCAGGGTTCAAAAAAATATTTCTAAGCTCAAATAATTTCTTAATTATAGCAAATAAAAATAAACTAAAAACATTTTTGTATGAAAACATGAGCATGATCTTTACATAAAATAAAAAAAATAAAAGATTCAACAGACCAATTATGCTGATAGGTCTAAGTCCTGCTGTGGATTTCTTCATAGTGGTGATGATGATCGTTTAATTTCTAGAATTTTCTAGTTAAAAAGATTGTATAAGAGAGACAGACATACCTTGTACAATTCCCGTTTAGCGTCATCTATGATCGCCGTTGGATCGCTGATAGAATCGTGTCTTGTTCGCGCCACAACTTGCTCTCTCTTTCTAGTGGCTTCGTACATCGCGTTTGACTCCATAAGCTGCGCGCGGAGCTCTTCTATCTCGCTCACGTAACCCTGATGAAGTGGGAAGAAGTGAGATAACGATAGTCTTGTCTTTTCGAACACGATTCAAAGTAACTGTATGTGTTGATTCATGGTTATTCTTATTACATACAAGGGTAAGCGAATTCTTCACACAATTAGCTGAAGAAGTTGAAGAAACGGAGATTCCATCACAAAATCACAACAAAAAGCAAAAAATATAAAACTGAAGGAATATAAGACTGACTCTGAAACTGAAGGTTTTCTGGAGTATTTTTATTAAATTTAAATAATGTCTTCTTTATGTAAAATGTTCCATTTACAATATTGAAGGTACTTTTTTCCATGAAACATATCCGTGTGACGCCCTGTATATCAGTTTTTTTATTCATAATACCTGCACTAAAGACGTCAAAGAGCACTCATTGCTGTCAGGACTAGTTTCCTTAGGTCCCCATGTTGCCAGAGCCTTTTCTGCCACCAACTCGCTGTTCCTTGCCGATAGTTGCTCTATGGTTCCTTGCATGGCTTTGACCCTTCGTCTAAGGGATTCCACTTCGGAATTCAAGATGGCGTTCTCTTGTACCACGTCACTCCAGCCTTCTTCGCCGTTTTCTGCTATCACACGTTTACCCTGGATAGAAGAAAGTAGTTATAGGTTTGTAGTATGAATAAATTCATGAACTTATAAAGGTCTTTTAATGATGGAAGAGCTATAAGACCACTACCAAAATATCACCCTCATCACCGCTTTGGCGAAAATCAGGTGCGTTAGCGTGTGAGTCTTATTGTGGAGTGTTAAGAGTCATATTGAAGCGTTTTTAGAGTCTCACCTGTTTATACTCATACAGTTCTAGCTCTGAGCTTTAAGCTGATGTATAGTTCAGGAACTGAGGTCCTGGTTCACCATGCAGCGGTTCTTAATGTTGCGCGCTCGATTCACGTATAGTAGCGTGCTTGGAGTCTTATTTTAGAGTGTTAAGAGTCATATTAAAGCTTAGAGTCTCACCTGCTTATACTCAGCTAGTTCTAGCTGCAACCTCGCTACTTCCGCTCTGAGCTGATCCTGAGAAGTCATGGTTCACCAGGCACCGTTTGTCGATGTTGCGCGCTCGTTTAGCGTATTTAAGCGTGCTTGGAGTCTTATTTTAGAGTGTTTAGAGTCATGGTTAAGCGTATTTAGAGTCACACCTGCTTATACTCAGCCAGTTCTAGCTGCAGCCTTGCTACTTCCGCTCTGAGCTGATGGATAGTTCGGGAGCTGAGGTCCTGGTTAACCACGCAACGGTTCTTGATGTTACGCGCTCGGTTCGCGTATTTTAGAGTGTTAAGAGTTTCCATGAAGTCGCGGTCGCTTGGGGAGACGCAAGCTATCATTACTGTGTTGCTGTTACCTGGTGATAAAGAGTTTTATAACATATAGTTTGGTCATTTTTCAACATTAAAATTATAAAGACTGACAGCCCTACTTATAAACGCAATTTAAATTTAATCATTGCTTAAAGTTAGCCCTGTCACTGTTTGTCATTACCCAGTGGTAAGAGATGGCAATAGTTTAAGCACTGTTTATCTTTTGACATATTTTTATAAGTAAGGCCATGAGTGTTAAAATCTACGCAGCTATAGTTATTAATATATGTTCAAAGAAGTTACGAGCACGATTTTAATGAAAATAATCAGAGAAAATAGTCTTTTAATCTATTCTACCAAGCTTATTAGCTATTTGTAACCAACACTATTATGCTAAATTTATTATATATGCCTGCCTACCTAAAACTGTTTAAAAACCTCGGCCTACCTCCATGTCGAGTCCATGTTGCTATACCTTACACAGGGTCCATGTGATACTGACTTACACCTTTGTACCTTAACTAAAGCATGTGTATGCAATAAATATATTGAGTACTAGCGGCCCATCCCGGCTTCGCACGGGTGGACATTTATTTTTACACATAAATATAGCCTATGTTACTCAAGGTGAACGTAGCTTTCCAATGGTAAAAGAATTTATGAAATCGGCACAGTAGCTTTTGAGTTTATTCATTACAAACATACACACAAAAATACAAATCTTTCCTCATTATGATATTAGTATAGATTGAGTAAAAACTGACAAAAGAGGCAAAGAAGTGTACAAAACTAGCAGCATTTACCTCCCAGAGAGTCCTGCAGTAGCCTGGTCAGTTTGGAGTCTCTGTAAGGTACGTGCAGAACCTTCCTGGACTTGTCTCCGAGGGCTGATATCACGTTGCCGAGCGCTAGCAGACCACAGTTTATTGAGATACCTTCTCGAGCTCGCTCGCCAGTTGCACCTGGAAACAAGAAAATGGTTCTAATCAATAAGATTTCAAAATAATAAATATCGTTGAACCGAAAATACAATTTCCAACTTTTCTAAATACATGTTTTGTAGTCGCTGTACATTTTTTCTAAGTTATAGAACAAGCATACGGCCCAACTGATGGAAAGCGATTACCGTAGCCTCTGGACGCTTGCAACACCAGAGGCATCAATCGCACGTTGCAGACCCTTTAAATATTTTAAAACGCCCTTTTTGAAGAACCCCGTACATATAGTCTCTAGGAAAAACCACAGCAGGAAGAGTATTCCAAAACCTTACAGTACGCGGGGGGAAATTCCTCTAAAACTGAACGGTGCGTTTGTGTGTTATAACTTAAACAACACGTAGTTTTTGACCAGACCTTCTTAACAAGGCCTTTGCTAATATTGTAGACATTACCTGTCCGTTTCAATCGTTCAGAGCCAGCCAAGTCCACAAAATGGAACTTAGCCGTCAGCGTCTCATACTGCTCCGGCTGTTCTGCCTCCGCGTCCCGCTCTGCCTCCAGGTCTGCCAGCCTCCTCTGCCGCAGCAGCAGAGTGAACACGGCATGCGACCGTGATGATGATGAGTTCATGTTGGTGGCGGCTGTTGTTCTGGCTAGGGCTCCTGCTCGGAGAGCGCCTAGGGCTTCTTGTATACCTGTCGTAAAAATGGTAATTTTTTTAGTGATGAAAGTAAAGAAAGGTGTTCTAAGATGGTTTAGACATGTTGTCTGTTATTACAACGGCACCCATAGCCTTCAAACTTGACAGCAATGCTCGTACGCTGTCAAGTTTTGAACGAACGAATTGCTGGGCAGCAGAAATTTGCACGTAACAGTACTGCCTCGGTCGAACTCTTTCACAAACAGCACTTACTAAATCTTTCACCAAACTGGTTTTGTAGGCGGCGCCTAATTTATTGTCTATAGAAATATTGACACGACAAGAAGACTTGCAGCCTTATTGTCTAACTTGAACGACCCCGTCAGAATTTTGTTGGTATTGTCTAAGCTAAGGTATCCAACTGAAGTTCATTTCGGCGTTACGCAATTCCAAAGGGATATTCCAGTACCAAGGGGAAGGTCGCGGGTTCAAATCCCGCTCGGCTCTTATGAGCGGGTCGTGCGAGAATTTGACATTCTATTTAACGCTGACATACGATTTTCATTAGCGTTAAATAGAATGTCATGTTAAATAGTATATTTTTTTAACACACTTAAATTCGAATTAATCTCAAATGTGTAGTCTACAATTAGTCCTTTGCGATTTTGAAAATGTCACTTAGTTATTTAGTAATGAATTTTTAAAAACGCATCTCAAATTTTCGCACGACCCGCTCTTAACTTTTGGGACATTATAAAAATTTTAGTCAAAAATGAAGCCTATGTCGATTACGAGTTGACTTAGACAATAGGGTCCCTGCTATGAAACCAGAAAAAGGTCACAGAGTTCACGTGACCTTTTGCTGGTTCACGCGCGTGATTAGAATAGCTCCAATGCCCAGGTGGCAGAAATAGCTCATCTGAGCAAAAGAACAAGTCATTATGCTCACCTCTAACTGGACGCATAGATGCGCCGACTATTTTTACACCGCCACATCCGTCTTCTGTTATCCTGAGAGCGCCCTGGAAATACATTCATTTTAATAACTATGTTACAAATATTCACAGGAGAGCACTGGTGGTCTAGTGGTAGCGGCCCCGGCTTCCGATCCGAAGGTCGTGGATGCATCCAGTCATATACCAATGAGATTTTCTGTCGAAAAATTTATGTGCACTATGCCAGTACTCTCAAAACGGCGAAGGAAAACATCGTGAGGAAACCGGCGTGTCGTAGAACCTAAAAAAGTTCGAACAACACGTGTGAAGGGTCACGCAGAAAGGGCCCGCCAGCGGCCTACATGCCGAAAAACCAGCCCGCACATCAAGTACGGATGATAAAATTTGACAAATGTTTACTATATTTCACAGCTCAGTTGGTAGTAACTCTGCCTTCTGCGCTGGAGGGCGTGGGTTCGATCACCACCTACCCGTGTTAAGCCTTGCGCACATCTTAGCATTTCGCGGTGGCAATCAGTGAAACGCTTTAAAATATCACTGCCATATTTGACTAGCGCTCCGCAGTGGCGATCAGTGGGGAGACAGTGTTTGTCAAACACTGTTTCAACAAAATAAAATGTGTTTGTTTTGTGGGGAAACAGTGTTTGTTTTACTTATCGCCACCGTAGAACGCTTAGATGTGCGTAGGCCTTTAGGCTATAATATTTGTGAAGAAATTTCCGTTATTTATACATAACAAAGCAATCGATTCAAAGTAAATGTCGTAATAATATAACATGCCTACTTATCGATAGTATTGTGATAACGATTGCGAAACACAAGTGCATAATTATGTATTATGTTGTTACTACTGAAATGTATTTACATGAAAAAAACTAAACCGCGAATGGAATTCAATTTTACAATATTATTATTATTCGTTAAAAACTAAAACAAGTTAGAAATTAGTATTGTCTACTTTCATTTCTGAACTATGATATGAGCAGTGATAGGGCAAATTTAAGTACCGTGTATTATGTACTAGCGGCCACCCGCGGCTTTGCTCGCCCCGTTCCCGTACTTTTTTCGGGATAAAAAGTATCCTATTTGCTTTTCCTGACTGCTATCTATCTATGTGCCAAATTTCATCAAGATCCGTTCAGCCGTTCTGACGTTATTAAGTAACAAACATACATCCATACAAACTTTCGCATTTTTTTTTTTACATGATAAGACCATCCTTTGGCTACAATCTCACCTGATGGTAAGTGACGATGTAGCCGACGATGGAGCAGGATGGTCTAGAAGACACCTATTCACTCTTGCCTTGAAGAGGCCCAGATTGTAGTGGCATTTATAATATTAGAAAAGAAAGAAAGAAAGAAAATATATTTATTTGACATAAGTAGGTATACGTAAGACAAATACAATAAAACACACAGAACGGACAACTGAAGGCAGGCAGGCAGGCTACCTATGAAGGTAATCATACAAACAGAACTGGGCACAACCAGTCCCGTCCTGTGCTGAATGGTTAGAAAGAAAGATTATGTCAAATAGGCCCTGACCCTGACTCAGCTTTTTGCTGCTTGTTATGGTAGTAGCTACCATGTCAAGCAACGCTGGTATATTAGTGGGATAGGGGGTAATAGGTCAACTTACTCTTGCAAAAGGATCTTTGGCCGGGTCCAGCAGATCAACAATATCCTCATTGTAAAGCTCTATGAACTGCGCCTGAACGGAGAACTCCGGTGGTAGCTGCCCTTGTTCCCTTGCGATCTCCGCGCGCTGGTCGGCTCCATAGAACAGATCCTTGATGGCGCGGGGGATGATCCCCCCCCGCTCCTCGTCTCCGTCCCCCTCGCCTTCCCAGCCGCTGCCCATTGTGTATGTTTTTCCGGAGCCAGTCTGCAAAGAGGAAATATGTTTTCAGCTCACCGGGTGTAAAGTGGCCACTTTCGGCCCGCTGCATGAACC
This sequence comes from Thera obeliscata, assembly GCA_947578465.1. NCBI lineage: Eukaryota > Metazoa > Arthropoda > Insecta > Lepidoptera > Geometridae > Thera > Thera obeliscata. The sequence goes on from OX387916.1 coordinate 2,698,473, forward strand.
GAAGTTGCCCCTTTCCGTCCTTTCGTCGAGCACAATAATCGTATATACACACCACGGGAAGTAAAAAAGAAAGCCTCAGATCACATGGTTGTCAACCTCGGCCCGCCTCTGTAAACAATTACATGTGATCTGAAACATTTCTTATTTGACTTCCCTAGGTATGTAATATACTATTACTTTATGATTTCAGGGATAGCATTGAAGTAGTCATATAGCTCGAAGAACCGACAACCGTTGGGGAATAAAATTTCTCCAATGGACCACGAACCGGAAAACGAAACGTAGGGCACCCACCCACCAGTAGGACCGACGACATTGTTATGATCGCAGGAAGTCGGTTGATGGAAAGGGCTCAGAATCGTTATTCCTGGAAATGTGTAGGGGAGACCTATGTCCAGTAGTGGACTTCTTCAGGCTGATGATGATGATGATTGAAGTTGTAGGTTGAATCTACGTTCAAAGCAATTGTTTCCTAATCTCTATATTCATAGACTGTGTACACACATCTTCTACACTAGAGCTAACGCAGTGGTAGTATTTAATTACTAACTTTTTCAGATACCACAGTCAGATACTGCTGATGTAGAGAAAATTATTGTTGATCACAACTATAGAGTTCGTCGAGAATAATGCCACAAAAAACTTTATCACTAGCCTCTGGAGCCAGTGGCCATTGTAGCCAGAGCTCCAATACTATTATTCAACTCTCTACATTTGAATTTTTACGGTGCAATTAGCATGAGCCATCAATCAACGCGAACGCGTGATTGATTCAGTTAATTGTAGACAGCGATTCTACTCAGAACTGCAACCGGCATACTCGGTACCGAGGCCATCGGTTACACTTCATGCGTATTTGAAAACATTTACAATATTCATTACATAAAATATACACGCCTGGATCTCCGCAAATCGATAATAATACGAGCATACACACATAAAACCACGCCTTATTCCCATTGGGGTAGGCAGAGATCACGGATTTTCATTTGCTACGATCGTGACAAACCTCTCTCTCTTCATCCTAGCTAGATCGTTTTATCGTCCCCGAAAACCCCTGTATACTTAATTTCATGAAAATCGTTGGCTTAGTTTCCGAGATCCTAAATATATATATACGAGCCGGTATGACCGAGCTTTGCTCGGTATTTTTATTTTCTAATTTTCATGAAAATCTCCGAAACTTTTGTCTCGAGTATAAGCTCAATAGATGGCGTTCTCCGTGACACTAATTCGTGATTTCGACTACTCGGCAAGAGATGGCGCTAATTTTTAAATTATTAAAATTACTTTTAACCCGAGTCTTTCCTGAAAATGAAACCTAGCTAGATCGATTTAAATTTCGTGAAAATTGTTGGCTCAGTTTCCGAGATCCTAAATATATATATATATATATATATATACAAGATTTTCTCGTTTAAAGGTATAAGATTCTTGACAATCCACACAGCACTATCTAGCCCAGACTCAGACAGAGAACAAACACCTGCGTTCATCACACAAGTATTTGTGCTCGGTGGGGATCGAACTCGCGCCAAACGGAGAAGGCAGAGCTACTACCAACTGAGCTGAGAGGCCAGTAACATTCTTCATACATGCTCGTCGGCTTAGGGTACTCCTGACCTGGCCTTTCTCTAAAACGTGTGCTATCTGTCCGAGATACATGAGTCGAGGTCTACGTACGTGTACACAAAAACCAATAAATTACCACTTACGAGTACAATACAAAGGGACAAGGACAAGAATATTATGTATTCATGAACAAATTAGGCATTCAAGGAAATTATACAGTTCAAATTTTCAAGTCACGTCAATCGATATCTGATAGCTATACGATCATCGATGTCCTAAATATTTAGTAATTTCCAGGGACAAACGACACAAAAGCTGCCAATAATCGACTATTACCGCGACAATCGAGCAGGCAGTTGAATACCAATCGCAACAAACGTTTCCTTTGTAACGATGTATCGGCACCAGCTGTTGAACATTCACTTTCTTAGCGGAAGACAGTAATGTATTAATTACCCAAGTCCAGTGAGGGGCGTGACGACATTTGTTCCCACGGTCACGGTGGGCGATCACAAAACTCACTTTCGAACTCGCTAAACTCTTCCTGATAGAATCTATATAATATCTGTACTCTTTTATAAACCTCACTTACAGCTTTCTTTCTTTAGAGTTTGGTTGCATAGTTTGAAGAGAGTTAAATACGTAATTTCATCTAAAATCAGGAAATCCGAACGCACAAAAGTCACCGACAGCACTAAGAATAGGCAAGTTGAAGAGACAATAGGCAGTCCATACATACATACTCATTCCCATGAGGGTAGTCAGAGATCATGGATTTCCACTTGCTACGATCCTGACAAACCTCTTTCGCTTCATTCACTCGCATAACATTCCTCATACATACTTATACATGCATATATCACCAGCGCTCGAGAATAAAAGCTCTCGAATCGCGACCAAGGACCGGCTGGAAGACAGACACACAGTACAGACAACATTGAGATCACGGCAGATGTACAGACGAAGAAGGCTCAACATCGTTATTCTTGGAAAAAAAAAGACGGGTTGCACTCCGGGAATGCCGGCAGAAGTGAAAACTTGATTATTAACGTTGAGCATGTTTGATATTTTGGAATGGTTAGGGGGGGCTTGTTTGTTATTTGGCACGCTGTAACATACACGAACATTCGCGCAAGCGCCCTGCGCTGCCTAAACGAAACAGTAGGCCCAGGCATACATTTTCGCCGCGCCGTAGAGAGGGGATAGCTGTCTACTCTCCATCCGTCTTACGCTTTTTCGATCAGGTCACGTGTCCTGACGCCCTGACGCGAGTTTAAGATTTTATACCCATTACAGAAAAAGTGCTCAACGCCGCTAAAGAAGTTTTCACTTCAAAAATATATTGGTAATACAAAAGCCTATCATAGCTAGCCAAGAACCTTTTCCTCTTCAGTCCGAGGATGATATGTTTATTAGTTCATAAAACAATCAATATCAAACTCTGCTATAACTACATAGATATTGATTCTTAGATATCTGATTTTGAACGTCCACTTGTAGCACCTATACCCGAAAATAATTTGAGTATGAGATTCTACTTGAGATTGCAAAAGAGTGGTGTTTACTCTGAGTAAACATATTTGACATTTAGCTTTACACTTTCGATTTCCTAAATCATACTCTACATCGCTACTTGAAACTTTGTTGGTTTTGCTTTTGTAATAATTTTTGATGAAATCGAAAGTGTTTACATAAATTACACTTATATTATTTCACTACTACAAGGAGTGTGAAGTAAGAAGTAGAAAAATAATAAGCAGAAGAAAATATTGCAACGAAATTTTTTTGGTATTTTTGAACATTAGCTTTCAACTTTATAATTATAAGAACAACGTTCCACGAAACATATGCAGTCCACTCGATCCCATACAAGGCCGAAACAAACGATTTGTTTTCCAAAGATGCTTATCAGACCCTTTAACCGTGTTATAAAGCAATTGTATTGAAACATCAATGCAAAGTGTATGAGCGGCGTCTGTCTGTCTGCCATTGCCAGAGCCAGCACGTGCTTCCAATGTCTAATGGACGTCGTGACAGCGCCGACTAACAATAGCATTTCCTCTGTACGTTTACTAAACTAGAAAAAACATGTAATAGTTTCAATCTGGCTGATTCATGAGGAGAAAGTCCGGCGCGGAGTAATCATATAGTTGGTGTTCATTGTAGAAATTATTGCTATTTTAATAGAGATTGTCGTGAGCGATTGCTCGCCAATCTCGGCATGTCAGGTAGATCTTAAGAATGCGGAAGGTAAAGGAACTGAATAGAATAACTACTCATTTTTATTGCCCATTGCTTTATTACTCTCAACTTTTCTCTTAGAAAACTGATGCTGGATAAGAAAAAGATTACGTAAGAAAAGTTACGAAACTCAGGGGATCTTGAATCAGTGAGAGGACGGTGAGAATAAAATTATGTCCCAGATTAGATGGAAGGTAGCAGCAAGTTGAGTAGTTCTATCAAGTCGATGATACTTAGTGAAAATACAAAATCGATGAAAATATAGAGAAATAACCAGTGAAATAAAAAAATATGCAACTTTTTACAGAGCATAACCTGACAAATACAAGGTGTATCTAAATATGTGTACTATGCGAAGGTGGGGGGTTTCAGACCACAATGGTGATCAGTTGTGGGGGGGAGATAATTAAAAATTCCTATTTTCAGTTTCCCATACAAAAATATTTAATTTCATAATGCCTAAATAAATTGACAACCCTATCCTTGTAAACCCTTGACCCCTTGACCTACTACCTCTGTAGGTCTACTACTACTACCTACTACCTCTGTAGCTGAGTTTAGGGTTGTCACTTTGTATAAAGTCAGCTGTTCATGTTGAAACTTCGTTGCAGTTTTTTTCAGAGATACCAATCGAAGTTCGAAAAGTCGTTGAACAAAAGTTGTTCCCCGGGGGGTGGAAATTCACCCCCCTTCAGGATAGTACACATATTTTGATACACGTTGTATATACGATGTAGCACAAGGTCGATTAACTTTAACTAGAAAATTAAATAGAAAATGACAGTACATTAGCTGTGTTACAAAAACCATGCAACGATAATTATGTGATGAAACATGAAAGTTTGTTTATCAATTATCGAGTATGTGATCGAATCGCAGACATATTGAATACCTAGTATTCGCAAGGTCGTTTGCGAAAATTCGCCTACGAGAACGTTTAGTGTGTAAAGTAAGCATAGGTCATGACGCTGATATAGTAGTAGCGATTATACAATAGATTTCCTCATACTTGGAAAAATTTAAAGTAGTAAAGTTTGTACGTGTTTTTTGCATTATTGGATAATTCATATACAAAATGTGCAGTTTTAGGTTTCAAGCATTGACTTTGTTTATTAGCAGTACACCCCCCGTCTTTTAAAGGCCTGCGCACACCTAGTTCGCTGGCGGTAGCGATCAGTGAAACGTTGTCAAATATCGCTGTCAGATTTGAGATTTGACAGCGATATTTGACAGCGTTTCACTGTTCGCTACCGCCAGCGAACTAGGTGTGCGCAGGCCTTAAAGGTTATTTAAGAGGAAAAGCGCGCTGTGCTGGAAATAGGGCGATAGAGAAAACTACAGTTCAAGTGATTTTACGTAAATTTCGTATTCCCCTGTTTCTTCTACCAAAACTAGATCGATTATGTATTTTTTTAAATAGTATCAAGAAGTAAATTCGCTATGCTTGTATGGTTTCTTTTTATTGTTTTATTCGTCAATTCTTTTTAATCGTCAAATTTGTTCTCGACGTCTAGAAACGGTGGTAAAATTGGTAATTTTTTCAAGGTTTTTGTTTTTTTCTAGTTCTAATAATGATCTTTTTTTGGAGAAAATCGCAACATAGTGGCATAGAGACTTGCTTAAATACTATATGGTCAAAAATATTTTCTCTATGTCATTGTCCAGAGAAGAGACAGAGGACTACGTTTGTATGGACTGAACGCCTAACCTCATTTCCTCTTAGGGAGAAAACCTTAATCGTTCATACAAGAAAAGTAATACCATTTGTGTATGTCTGTCGCTATTCATCTTGCGCACAAGCATCTAGTATAGTAGTCTGATGTCATCTGTGCAAAATAAAGTGTTGAAGTGTTGTAGTGCCATATACCCCGGAAACGACCTTGTGCTTTTATACGGGTACTATATTTGCTTTACGACGAAAGAACCATTACTTACTTAGATGGTTAAGGGGGTACGATTTCCATACAAACTTAATTTACACAACTATGGGCGAATAAAGTGTTAATGTAGACTGAAATAACTGTAATAGGCTTTTACAGTGGTCCTTATTACCGGCCAGTGATATAAAGTTGGAGTGTCAACCGTTGGTCGTGGCAGTCGGGGCTTCAGAAAAAGAACTAACAGACTTTTACGACTATTTTGAGACATATGTTTTAAGCTCATTCACGTATTCAATGCCGAGTACCCGTAAGAAAGAATGACGAAAAAATTACTTTTTTGGTTTTTTATTAATATTTCTGTTATCCTACAGTTTTCTCCAACTTTATATAACTGGCCGGCAATAAAGACCACTGTAAAATTCTATTACAGCTATTTCAGTGTACATTTATACTTTGTTTGCCCATAGTTGTGTAAATTCAGTTTGTATCGGAATCGAACAACCTTAATGAATACCCATATAATTAATTTTGTTTTCTAGGTAAGCTTTTTAGCCAAATCATAAAACACGTTGTGTCCAACCAAACCAACACAATAAAAGTCATTCTTTCAAATATCTGGGTCTTTAATAGTCAAGCAAGACACTAAGGGTGTTATTAATAATCCTGGCGCAACGCTGGAGTAGTTAAATCGTGTTTTGTCACATTTGCTCGAGTTGACAATTGCATGTCAATGCAAGAGACAAAACACGGATTAACTAGTCCAACGCTACGCCAGGATTATTAATAAGACCCTAAGGATGTATATGAGGATAGTCAAAGATATGTCTAAATATTACTATTAAAACATGCCCACACTCACACATGTTCCCGTAGACAGGTTGCCAATTGCCACATAGAGAATAAAAACCAACATAGTGCTATTAAAAAAAAATCTGCTGTAAAATTGTTATCACCTGTTTCACCTGTGTATTGTTTAACCTGTTTCAGTTTAGATAAGACAGTGATCTCCAAATTTGGCCAGGATCAAGTGTATGCTAAACTGTATGTGTAAGTAAATCTGTCATGATTGTGAGTCAGAGGCTCCGGCGCCACGCTCTGATAACATCAGCGTCATGAGGACTAACTTATGATAAGTAAGTCAATAGATAAGTAGTACACGGTGAATATGTTGATAGGAAGTCTGATAACGCTGACCAGTGCAGTGCGTAGATGAATTCTACTTGTTTTGAGTTTATGAATAGAAGGTTTGATAATATTGACTTATCAAGAGGCCTGTTGATGTAAATCTTCTAGTTTACTTAGTTCTAGTCCGTTTAAAAGAGAGACCGTACAAGAGGTGTATTTTATATATTCCGAGACGAGTTCGACAAGTATAGACCACAGCGGAACATCTCAGCACACGAGGCACTGAGTGGAAGGCTCATAATAATAATAAAGAGGTATTTTGTACGGTAGCTGTCTAACGCTTTCCCGAATCAGGGAGAAGGTCGTAGAATCGATTAGAAAACTCTGGCTGCCACAATAACAATTATCGACGAAACGGTAAACATTCCCTCACATCTCTTTTATTTTTTATGGATGTATTAGAATCCTCTTTAGACAAAGGCACGATCATACGATCACGAGATGGTGGTATGAGATTATTCAGTTCCGGACTACATTCCCCAAAACCTATAGAATATCGATAGGCAAGTAACCTTAGCCTACTCAGCTATGGGCGAAGTTGGACTGTGGATAATGACTGTGAATGATGCATTTGAATATTTATGCATCGTTGTCTATTACCACCCGCTGTCGTCGCTTGTCCTTAAAAGGGCTGGCATGGCGGCGCGCGTCTGTGATCTATATCTGCTGCGCCCGCGCATACGCATATAAAACGCTGTGACATGCACATTAGAGGATAAATTAGAAACACAAGGTAGCGGAAGTGAACGGGTTTGTTTGGCTGTGCCTTTCAAAGTTCCATAATAGCTTATGCACGGTAGAAGTGCCAGGATTCTACACTCATGATTCGCAAAACCAAATGATGCAATATTATATTGGACCAAACGTATAGGTATAGAGAGAAATTGAAACTATGTCGAGAAGAATACCTTCTTCTAAAGACCATACATGACTCAGACTCTCTTATGACTACTCTCACATGTATAACACTTGTGTAGTTATTAGTTACTTCTTAAATCTGTCAAAGATTATAATACGAGTAAGTAAGTCTTTGCATAAACTACTTCCATCCCATACCAATTTTGTTAAAAGCAAACAGCAAATGTCAATATTAGTAATACCAGAACTGTTCGCTTTGTAGAGTGAGTGTTGTTACGTTAAATGGATCTACTATTTCTCGTTGCATTTAATGTTGATTTACGTACAGAATGCAACCAAAGACGGCGCCGAGTCTGGTTACCTTTCCAGGCTGGGCTCTTTGTCCGCTGCTGACAAAACAAGCACAAATATGCGGCTAGAATTACGTAGCTGTTTTGTAACTGGTGACAAAAGCTTTGCGAGATTTATTCTGTCATGTTTCAGATCTCTATACTACTCTAATTCAGCTTATGAGCAATAATACAGACAGTATAGTACACAAAGTCTAGTCTAGAGTCTAGACGAGGATCGCTTGCATTTCTTACGTGTTGTAGGTACCAAACATTGCAAGGACTATGATCGCAACCTAAACCAGACTTTAATATAGCTACAAATATTTGAAGATGATAAAATTGAGACGAGCTATTTCGCTAATTTACTGGATCAATATTCTAAAATACTATGGTATGAGAGTAAATTTATCAAAGAGATATGTCAGGATCTTTTAAGCGAGTGGAAATCTGTGGAAATCGTCGTCACCTATTGGAAACAGGTGTTTTTCTATGTGTATAATTATTAATAGCAAATATTAAATAGCTCTTAGCCAGTGGTCTAATAGAAGACTCTCTAGAATGTGTACCTTCCAATGTTTTCTTTACAATCTTTGAAGATAATACGCAAGCTGATAAGATTTATGATAACCAGCTACTGTTAAACTTGAAAAACATACCGAGTGAATTGGCATTAAATGCAAAATACACGATGAGGTCTTTATAGTTTGTATAAGGGCTGATTGATTTTCAAGATAAAGAAGACAGATTCATACCTCAACGTGGATTCGCGGATTATTTACAACGTTACATATTGTATTCTAAGTGTGAATAAAAAAAAAAATGTTCCAATGTAAGTATTATATCAGCCGTCTGGTTCATTGGTATAAGATTAGTGCTTAATTTGGCTAGATGGTGTTGCGTGGATTGTCCACAATATATTTTTATTTTAGTCAGCATGCTAGAGCCAACCAAAACGTCATAGCTCTCCTAATCTACAGTTATCAGCGGAAATAAGGTACTCGATTGTAGCCCTTTGTCGAGCTAAAGGAAGTTACTCATAGCATGGGAACAAGGTCGACTAGTCTAGCAATCTCTATGCCATATACTATTTACTATTACAAGTACCATTAGCCCGTAGGGTCCCACTGTAGAACAAAGGCCTCGAACCATTTTCGCCAGTCACTACAATTTTCTGTTTTAAGTTGCCAGTCCCGCTCATAAGCATCCAGCTCGTCCCTCCATCTTATGCGAGGCCTGCCGCGACGCTGCCTCACTGTGTCAGGGCACCACCCGGTAGTGGTTTTGGCCCACTATTACTACAATATTGTATACATACCCATTGTATTCCACTTTGATGTTTTTATGTATTCCCTTGTTAATTTTATGTGGTGTGCAATAAAGTATTTTCTATCTATCTATCTATCTACATAATAATGTAAATAAAATTAAAACGGTCTTTATTCTTTGAAGTTCTAAGGAAACATTGAAATATTCTTGTCTAGGCTCTAGTTTCTCACAGCCAACAACTAGAAGAACAGGCAAAATACCTATAATATCGATCTGAACTTCAAGATCTTACACAGAGGTTATTGCTCTATTAGCCTTCGAAATTCGAAACTAAACTATGTAATTTAGTTGCGAATCATTCGCAATATGCCGAAACAGTTATGCTTAACCAATTATTTTTATTGTCGTGTTACCTATAAATACCTACGTATAGTGATCAAAAATATCTTAAGACACCATGATAATGTAATTCAGGTATTCACGAAGCATATGTCTTTAAAGAAGTAGACATATCCGAAACGTTTTTAAAGATTTCTGTGATACGCGTTTTTGCTGTTAATTTAAGAGCATCTTCAAAAGAATTTGCGTATACTGATGGCTTGGCATGTTATAAAAAGGTTTAATAGTGTAGGTATTGAAAATATCAAACTTAGTCCAGGTACGAGGTGAACGCACGGCTCGATGGGGTCTAATTGAGATCGTCGCTAGTTTGACTCATCAAATATAATTTATGACAATAACTAGTTTATTTACAGTATCTGGATCAAGAGAACCAACGGGAAAAGTAACATTAATAAAAACTTAGTACGGAATCCAAACAATAATATTTTGAATGTAAAAATAATTTTAAGTCTTTTTACTGGCCTGATTCGATTCTCACGGAGAACAGATGTTTATGTAGTAAACACAGTACTATTTCTCTATCTTTTATTTCTCTAGCTATCTGGGTCCCAACATACAAGCTCTGCTTAATTTGGGGCTAGATAGTGTTATGTGAATTGTCCATAATATTTATATTAGTCTTGCTATTTTACCCGCTGCACGATTTGTTCTGTTATACTACCAAGTCGTTCATTCCCAAAGGAAATTCATAGATTTCTTCTAACGCATCGTCCCCCAGAAAAGCCCTAATTTTATTTTTATTATGAATATGAACTTTCAGTTTAATATGATGATTTCAACCATATTTCTTAACGGTTTATAAAGGTATCCAAAGATTTTATGAGTTTGGTTATGGTATCGTCTAGCCACTAAAACCGTCATCACATAAAAGATAGTTCAAACAAGTGCTTGAAACGTGCACATCTGTGCTATGGGGTACAGCGCCATGTGGCGCCATAAAATATTCTATGGTTTTTGTCAAACTTGGATTATGCAGCAAGCATGGTATAATTTTTTCATTTCTTATTAAATACTAGCTGCCTGTCCCGGCTTCGCACGGGTGGACATTTATTTTTTAAACACATAAATATAGTCTATGTTACTCAAGGTGAACCTACGTCCAGCAGTGGACTAATATCAATTGATGATGATGATGAAAGAACATTCTATAACGTTTAGGAGCACTATTTTCTAGAACATTTTGTCCAAATCTAGAATTTAGAACCGTTAGCATGGGTATATTTGAGTATTCTAGATAATTCTGGATTACTAACGTTTGGGTGGAAGCATTCCGGATGCTAACAGACTTTAAATTTGATTATTCCAGATCATTCTAGAGCGTCTATGTGCATTCTGTTCTCGTCAAAGTCGAGAATTTTCTGAAAAATCCCTAAGCGATAGAAAGGGATAGACATATATAAGTCCCTACGTGATAGAAAGGGATAGACATAGATTTCGAAACTTTTGCCCCTTATAAATTAATAACACCTAAATATTGAATATAAACTATCCTATCTTTTAAGTCCGACCATATTTTAGGCAGTTGCAAAATTTTATCGAAATCCGTTCAGTAGTTTCGGAGTTTATCGCGTTCCAAATTGTGACACGAAAGATTTATATATATAGATTTGTGTGTTTTGTATTATGGCAACTGCTCATAGGCCGAGATTCATAGACGTGACTTTGCTTTACAGCAAAGGAGTCTTCGCAAAGTAAGCTTTGTTTATCGAAGTTTACCTTCAACATTTTGAATAAAGAAGAGCTTGACAGATCTATGAAATATATTTTTGGTTGAAAGTAGAACTTTACATCAAAGTAAAGTCAAAGTTCGGTCTATGAATCTCAGCCATAGCTTCTGATAAAGTGATAGTGAGCGGAACCTCTCATCAACCCTATAAAGAAATAACAACCATAACGGTCTCGTTAATGGGGTGGGTATCATAATATCAATAATTTCCACTGGATTAGACCAGCTAGGCTTACTGACTTTGATAATTAGCAATCGCTTTTTTCTTCCTTCTGCCCTTATCCCACTTTATGTGGGGTCGGCACAATATGTCTCCCTCTTCCCTCTGTCAGACGTCATCTCTGCATTCACTCCTCTCTTATCCATGTCATCTTTCACACTGTTCACCCATATTTTCTTTGGTCTACCTCTGCGAACATAGTCATCACTCTCCTAGTTATATAACTTTCATCCCTCCTCTTAACTTGCCCATACCACGCCAGCCTGTTGCTCCTCAAATTTTTTTTAAATCGCCTACGTTATTCACACAAAATAGTTATTTCTTTCCGATCATTCATTCTCAGTTCGGAAATTAACTTTGTTGGTGATCGTGATTATATTGTTTATTGGCTCATAAAAAGCGGTTTTGTTATTAACTATAAATCCATCAATAATTTTATAGCCAGGTATGGATCGAGGCGACCACGTAGGTGCAAGGACCGCCCGCCCGCACAACTAATAACGATCTACTTGTATTATTATAAAAAAGTAGTAGTGGTCTTTGGTTGGTTGCTTAAAGTCTTTCTGGTTTTATATCTTGGACGTCAATGACCCGATTAAACCCGATAAAATAAGCTTCGCAAAAGCTCGTTTCGTGGAAGCAAATCAAAACAGTCTGCATTCATTAAAAGCACCTTAAAACGTCTTAAAAACTAGATGATACTAGGCGCCAGTATCTAGGCAAAACAAGAAGTCAATCGAGTTTATAGAATTCAAACTATAATTGGGATTTATTAATTGGGAATAATTTTTAAGCGAATTCATTTCACTACGATAATTTCCGGTTTATTTTGCCTCTTCCTTCTTCTAGCCTTCTCGTTTTGACCATTCTATCATAAATCAAAAATATTCTATGAAACAACTCAGTCTAATTATCACGCTCACCGTTTGAATAACATTGGCGGTTGTCTGCGTCCCCTGACACGACAAGGAGACCACGTGGGCGCAACCGCCAACGCAGTACGAACCGTTCAACTTATCTCAGTTCACACACAAACAGACGGTTACTTTAATCGCCAGATAGCAACTAGATTATGAAAACATTTTCAAAACCATTTGATGATGATTCTGGTTTCCTAGGGGTTTGAAAGGAAACTTCCACCATTTTCTTCAAATGTGTGTGAAAGATGACATGGATAAGGCGGAGTGAATGCAGCTGACAGCGAGGAATGGAGGAGGAATACATGTTGTGCCTATCCCACATAAAGTGGGATAAGGATATGAACATGACATACGATTTGACTTGGTCAGTTTATTTGTCTGTTCTTTTTGGTCAGTCTTTACTTTGGTATTTTACTGTATTACTTTCTTAGTTGTAGACAAGATAGTCGATCCAGAATGACGAACTGAAGCCAATAAACGGAAGCAGATAACCAGCAGGTTAATGTATATCGATTCTTGTTATGAAAAAGACTTCATAACCGCGCTGTCATTGCGTGTTTTTGTAACAATTACGAGTGGGCGCGTGTATGTGAGTGATGGCCTGAGTCATGGACGTAATGAGGGGCAGGGTCAGTATCCTTCGATAAACAATATCTTCGGTGATCATTGGTTTTGCGAGCCAATTTTGAGTGGCATGGCACAATGCTAGTTTTTGTGAGACAGTTTGTAAAACACATTCAAGAATTTTCGGGTCTTCGTCATTCTTATAAATGTATCGATATGCCTTATCGATGCCTAGGCAGATCCCATAGTAAATTTCCTGATGCCAAGATGATGGTATTTTAGACGGTTGATTTAGAAAAATATAATAAGACAAGAAACGCTGCAAGCTACATAGCAGGCACAGGTTTTTTATACCACTAGCTATAAAAAACTCGCTGGTAAAAAAGTACATTGCCCATATTTAAGTGGTAACCATGGAATATAACAAAGCATTGCCTCGTAGATCACGCACGTTAAAAACGTGCCCAACAATTCATTGCTCTGCGTCCATCAACTTGAGGCATACAGTTGTTCAGCCTGACGTGCCAGTAATTACACCGGCACCCACACCCTTCAAACCGAAACACAGCAATGCTGCTTCACAGCAGAAATAGGCATGGTGGTAGTACTTTTCTGGACGAGCCCTTCACAAAGAGCTCTACTACGACTAGGCTAGTCCCTAGGGGTGTTATTAATAATCCTGGCGCAACGCTGGAGTAGTTAAATCGTGTTTTGTCACATTTGTTCGAGTTGACAATTGCATGTCAATGCAAGAGAAAAAACACGGATCAACCAGTCCAACGCTACGCTAGGATTATTAATAAGACCCTAGTTGAATAAACGATAGTCCTAAATCTCCGTACAGTTTTGTTGGACCATTCTAACGTCTAAGCACCTTCACCCAACAAGATACGACTATCTAGATTTCCATCTGCGATTCGAATAAACGTAATGTTTACAACTTGTAAGGCTTTGTAGGAATCTTGTTAAGGCGTTAATATGCGTAACTTAAGTTTTGCACGTCATTGCAGAGCTGTTTTGGACGATCGATTGACTATTGTTTGCAGAATGATGTCAGATGGAGCCCATTTATTTATCTGAATGTTTTCTATCTCAATTCAAATGTATTATCGTGCGAATCTATTTAAACAATGAGTTGGTGTTTTCGGTGTATGGCTCGTTCTATTTTTATCAAGACTGATAAATCTTGCAGGAGAGATAAAAAAGCAGCCAAGTGCGAGTCGGACTCGCCCATGAAAGGTTCCGTAGTATCAAATAACATAATATAAAGGTTTTTGTAAAGATTTTTATAATGTCCCAAAAGTTAAGAGCCGAGCGGGATTTGAACCCGCAACCTTCCCCTCGGTACGGGGCTGCGCTGACCACTGCGCCATCGGATCCTAATCACACTCGACGAATAACTCTTAGGGACTGTTCGGCACTAACGCGACCGTGGCTCCATCTACAGTTTTGACGTTATAGTCAACTAACCTGCTCGATAACCGAAGTTGCATTCAGTTGAATCGACGAGAGATGTCACCTTGCGTTTTTCATATTCGTCGAGTGTGATTAGGATCCGATGGCGCAGTGGTCAGCGCAGCCCCGTACCGAGGGGAAGGTCGCGGGTTCAAATCCCGCTCGGCTCTTAACTTTTGGGACATTATAAAAATCTTTGTGATTTCCTTAAGTGTAGTAAACACTATAAAATTAATAAACAAGGTTTTTGTAGTTCGTCGAAAGGTAAATTGCGGTTTACGATTTATGACGTATAAAAAAAAACTACTGACTAGATATTAGATACTACTGATAGTACAGCATATATTTTTTTTGTTTTATCATTCTCTTATTTTAGAAGTTAGAGGGGGGGGAGGGCAACTTTTTTCCACTTTGGAAGTGTCTCTCGCGCAAACTATTCAGTTTAGAAAAAAACGATGTTAGAAACCTCAACATCATTTTTGAAGACCTATCCATAGATACCCCACAAGTATGGGTTCGATGAAAAAAAAAATTTTGAGTTTCAGTTTCAAGTATGGGGACCCCCAAAATTTATAGTTTTAGAAAAAAACGATATTAGAAACCTTAACATAATTTTTAAAGACCTATCCATAGATACCCCACACGTATGGGTTCGATGAAAAAAAAAATTTTGAGTTTCAGGTTCAAGTATGGGAACCCCCAAAATTTATAGTTTTTTTTCTATTTTTGTGTAAAAACCTTAATGCGGTTCACAGAATACATCTACTCACTAAGTTTCATCAGTCTAGCTCTTATGGTTTCGGAGAAAAATGGCTGTGACACGGCCGGACAGACAGACAGACAGACAGACAGACATGACGAATCCATAAGGGTTCCGTTTTTGCCATTTGGCTACGGAACCCTAAAAATCGCAACTTTACTACTGTACTCTGTGTAACAATATTTTTATTGTCGATTTGCATAATATAACGAGCTAAAAACTTGTGATATTTACGTAATCATACCAATTAATTCACTACTGTTGGGCCTTCATTGAAAGGCTCGTAAATCAGAGTGCTTAAAATAATGGTACAAGAAAGGCAAGAGTAAGAACAGACCTCATAAGCAGTGATCGGAATAGGTAGAGTATATTTACCTAAAGTTTAAAGAACAGAGACGGAAATCGGAGACTTCCTTACGACTAAATTTTTTTGTACCGGTTTTAACCGGAACTTTAATTTTGTAACTTCCAAATCTTATTTTATCATTAAAATTATAAATACTTTAATAAATCATAATCAATGTTTAGACAAATAAAATAACCAATATTAAAAATATATATTTTTTATTTTTTTTATATTGGTTGAACATTTCAACATAACATGAATATACCTATGAATAAATAAATGACCTTGAAATCCTTTTTACATATTTATAGTTACACATATGTACAAACAAAACAATGCAAACCTTTAGGAACAAATAAATTAAAAAACTAAAGGATTTACATTTATTTGTTGGTTAATTACCACCAATAAAATCAAAACAAATTCAAAAAGAAGTTCGAAAACAATTTGGGTCCATTCTGTAATTTCGAAGCGAGCGTTTTTGGTGAAAATAGTTGCATATATTGGATTGGAAAGGTACTGCCGCTTTTCAAACTGGGGTGGACTTTCACTTCGAAAACACTAGAAGTGGTAAAATAAAAATCAAACTTAAACTTAGTCACATACTTATCTTAAAAATGGAAAAAAAATCATAAGTCTACGATATCTTCAATAAAAAATTTGTTCATGATTAATGTTATCGATTTTACATGTTATGTAGGTACCAATTTATTTTATAGTTTGTTTGTTTGCTTGTACACGCTAATCTCTGAAACTACTAGTTCGAATTGCAAATTATTTATAAAAATTGTTGCATAATCGGGAAATCATTTTTTGAGAGTTACGCCACGAATGATATCCACTCAAACGGAGCCACGAGCAACAACTAGTCAATCTATTAAATTGGAATAAATTGAATAAATCTATAAATATAAGTAATATCTATTGACAATGATCTTTACTAGGAAACAAAAAGTTAAAAAGAATCGTCAAAATCGTTACCTGAGAAATAATGCAACATGTGTATTTTTAATTTAGTTGAAAAAAAATATATGCAAAATGTTCTAAGGAAGAATGTATAGCTTTCATTGTAATGATTATTTATTTGTCTAAAATGTTCGTTTTTCTTTTATCTACCGTGTGCCGTCATAAATATATACGTTTTCTTTCTTTCTAATAATTTGATGTTAAAACTTACATAGTATAATTCCGGTAAACCCGGTTTTTGTACCGGTAAAAACCGGTACAAAAAAATTTAGTCGTAAGGAAGTCTCCAATTTCCGTCTCTGTTCTTTAAACTTTAGGTAAATATACTCTGCCTATTCCGATCACTGCTCATAAGTCGTAGGCAGATTGGCTATCGATTGCGAACGCAATGAGAAAGCGTTCGTAGTAGTTCATACACATTCGGTAGCAATACTGTGTGTGCATTACTGCGCGGTCCTGACAGGAGACGAGCATTAGTTGCTAGCCAACTAGGTAACTATTCACGCTGAGCCTTTTTGTAGCTTTTGGCTCTTAACTCTCTTGTATTCTTGACTGGCCTCTAGCTCAGTTGGTGTAGCTCTGCCTTCTGCGCCGTAGGTCGTGGGTTCGATCCCCACCGAGAACAAATATTTGTGTGGTGAACATAAATGTTTGTCCTCTGTCTGGGTGTTATATTGTATTCTAAGTATGTATTTACAAAAAAAAATGTATTCAAGTATTATATCAGCTATCTGGTTCCCATATTACAAGCTCTGCTTAGTTTGGGGCTGGGTAGTGTTGTGTGAATTGTCCAGTATATTTATTTTATTTTAATTTATTCATGTATAGCGTGTACCTTAAGCTGCTAAGCGTCTGCAAATAACTATTTTTTCTTTCCTTCTTATATTGCAAGTAGTAGAGTTCATAGCTAAAGTCAGACATTAAGGGGGTACGATTTCCATACAAACTTATACAAGTTATTTTTATAATGTACACTGAAATAGCTGTAATAGGCTTTTACAGTGGTCCTTATTACCGGCCAGTTATATAAAGTTGGAGTGTCAGCCGTTGGTCGTGGCAGTCGGGGCTTCAGAAAAAGAACTAACAGACTTTTACGACTATTTTGAGACATATGTTTTAATCATATTTCTCGTTGCTCATTCACGTATTCAATGCCGAGTACCCGTTAGAAAGAATGACGAAAAAATTACTTTTTTGGTTTTTTATTAATATTTCTATTATTCTACAGTTTTCTCCAACTTTATTTAACTGGCCGGCAATAAAGACCACTGTAAAATTCTATTACAGCTATTTCGGTGTACATTTATACTTTGTATGCCCATAGTTGTGTAAATTTAGTTTGTATCGGAATCGAATAACCTTAACACAAAGAAAACGGTAGGAACCAAGCCGTAGCTTTTTGCCTGTTCTTTTAGGCTTGGTCGCGTAGAATTGGCATCTAGACTCACCTAGCTTTAAGACGTTTCAAAATAATCCTAGTGTTACTACTGAATAAAGACCTCTTTGACTTTGACTATAGCTTGCTTCAATTCCTCGAGTGGAAGGCTCTACGGATGTCGTAACTGGCACACAATAACGCGAATGCGAATTTAATCCGAGACGAAGTGGGCGTTAAATGTACCTTCTACGTAGTGTTGGTAATTTGAGAGTAATGCTCGAATAAGCGCCGATCTGAGACAAATTGGTGTGACACGGCAAAGATCAAACTCATTAAAATTGGTGGGAAAACGAACGATGCGAGAAATTTTGCGGTGGTGAGCACTACTGGTGATGTAGAGTCTGGGCCATACAAACAAAAAAAACACTCAAAAGAATTCTTAGCAAGGGCATTTTTGTGTCATCGATTTTTGATTTATATACTTAGGTATCAACGGTGGGGTAAGATAGTGTTGTGTGGATGCTCTACAAAATTTATCTAATATCAATTTCATTATATATTTTAAAATAATGAAGTTTATTTACAGACAACTTTCACATTCATTAAATTAAACAGTTAAAGCATAAATATTCTTCTAGTAAGATAACAAATGTAACTAAGATTACGTAAGTACATCATTTTATTGATGCAATATATTGTTGACAAAACATTATAATCGTTGAATAATACATTAAAACGTCTTCGACTCCACGTGTTTATTACACTCTGTGGAAAACCAAACGGCCTCTAACGATCATAAGAGAATCCGGATTTACCAGATTCTTAGAAAAGCAACGGGCAATATGAATTATTAGTGTTATATTTGGAAAATAGTCAAACAGAATCATTCGTCCGCGTGGACTTTGCTTCTCCGACTGACTTAGATATAAGTACCTATCAGAGAGCACTTTTTAAATTAACGCGATCGTTATGCATAATTATATGAGACAAATAAAAAATAAAAAATAAAAAAAATTATCTCGATTAATAAAAACCCGTTTGAGTATCAGAATAAAAAAAAAACATAGATAGATAGATAGAAAATAGTGAAAATACTTTATTGCACACCACATAAAATTAACAAGGGAATACAGAAAAACATCAAAGTGGAATACAATGGGCGGTCTTATCACTAAAAGCGATCTCTTCCAGACAACCTTGGGATGGACTGGACTTGAAAAGAACGATAGAGGACGATGGTGTAGAAAAAAAAACAATAAGTATAATGCATACACACTTACATTATATTATTATATTTACACAATATAGATAATGCTAAAACATACATACCACAATATACCTAACCCTAATATACATATTATATAATACATGTAATAAAAATATAATATACCTACATAATACTAGATATAAACATAAATACTAGACTGGTAAAAAGTGATAAACATACTAAGTTAACATCTAAGTTGCAACTCTACTATCTAGAATTAAATCGCAGTTCCAACTTTTGTCTTTAGTCTGTTCAGTTCCATTTTGCTTAGTCGTGAGAACGTGATACTCAAACTCAATTTTGGAGATTCTAATATCAAAATTGGATAAAATTATAGCTTTACACGATTTATTTATCAAATTTCTCATTTTAACTGCTAAAGCGTAGGTATTAAAGATAAAATGCATGAAATTCACCGACACTTTCGCCATTAGATAGATCAATATCATGATAATCAAGCAACGGCTATTCGGAACAAGTTTAAGTGAGCAATTAAATTTTACTTGGACAAAGTAGAGCAGAACACGCATAGTTTCGGCTAGAAATTGGCATACTATTAACATGGAAATGAAATAAAATGTATTAATTCGCTTTATGCTTACTTTTTGATACAAATTTTTAACTTCCATGGCGAACTTTGAAATACTCACCACCTCATTCATAATTCCGGACACTTTTTAACGGCTCGCTAAAGGCTCGAACACACCTAGTTCGCTGGCGGTAGCGATCAGTGTCAAATATCGCTGTCAAATTTCAAATCTGACAGCGATATTTGACAGCGTTTCACTGATCGCTACCGCCAGCGAACTAGGTGTGTTCGAGCCTTTAGCGAGCCGTTAAAAAGTGTCAAAGGTAAAAGCCGTTAGAAACTTTTAAGGCTCGAACACACCTAGTTCGCTGGCGATGGCGATCAGTGAAACGCTGTCAAATATCGCTGTCATATTTGACAGCGTTTCACTGATCACCATCGCAGATCGCTTAGATGTGCACAAGGTTTAAGTACAATACTGCTAACGTGTTGACAGTATTGACACACCAGTACAGGCTATTGTCATAATAATTATGCATGGAAACATTATTACTTCGTGCGATTCCAATTGGATCCTAGTCATAAACCTCCATATTAAGTACAGCTACGTAAGATATAAGTATGTGTAAGGTGTGCGTGTAATTTGTGTCGACTAACGTGGCCTTCACGGTGTTTTATTTAATAGAATTGTTGATGTAACTTGATAAGTGTTAGACTAGTATAGCCCTTACACTGACTTGCTTTTGAGGGCAAGAATATTCATTGTTATTCCATGTTCACGCTCTAGAAAAAAATGTGTTATGGCGTTTATATAAGACTCGTAGATGGTTTGATAAAATTCTAAGTGTTGAAAAACTTGCGTAAGACAAAATACCAAAAAACACACAAAAGAAGGGTATTTTGTTTAGCATACACCGCTAAGTTTTCAACGTAAAATCGTTGAAAAATAATGGAATTCATTTCAATGAAATACCAAACTAAAAATGGCGTTGAGTCTTATAAACAAATAACTTGGAGCTTTTACGATGTTAAGAAACGTATTATGCCATCCATTACTATGCATTAGCCTCATTTCAATAACTGAAGATTTGAAACCGGAGAAGCGTTGCGCAAATAGCATACAATAATGCAGAAGCAAACAATATTGCTTTTCAAATAGGATAACATACTGCAACCTAAACAAAGGTTCCGGTTTAAAACGATTTCACGTTTCAAAGCAAGCCAAGCTCTAAATGACAAAGTGGGTTCCTTTGACGGCTTTAAAGTACGTAACACTTTTGCACTAGCTAGAACTAGACATTTTTAGATCAATTAGGTCAAAGGTAAGCCAGAACGAGTGGTTTTTGTGATGAATACATTCACAAATCCACTTGTTGTGAGAGATGTTGTGAGACAGACATGGATAGGGTTCTTCTGGCTCAACCTCGAAGTCAGAAACTTCAAACTCAAAGTATGTTCGAACTTTAAATTCAAAAGTTAAGATGTTTGAATCCCGAGAGCAAAGCCGTGGGCGGAAGCTAGGATAATAATAGGCGGCACTCGATTTCGCATTTTTCGGGCCCAAGCACCCCATCATCTACGGAAAATCTTCAAAGAGCCCCCAGAGAAAATCAAATGATCCGAATATTGTGTGAATGCTTATAAGGATATCTTCCAATCAAGAGTCTTGTGTAGGTATTAAGGCTATTTTAGAGCTCTTCGAAGAAAGAAAGACACATTTCTGAAAAACACCGTTTCATTACTTCCACATTAACTACCACACACTTGATATATCTTTTCATCAATTACCGCGGTAAGTGCTTAGAGTATCACCTGCTACGAGCAAATTCATCTGACCTGTCCATAGGCGAGTACAGTGGCGTTGTAGCCATCGAGCGCCGCCTCCACCAGCTTCCTGACGCAGGTGTCGTAGACCTCCTGCTGCATCACGGACGGCTCGAAGGCGTAGTCGAAGGTGAAGGCCCGTTCGGTACCAAGCGCCACGCCTCCTTCGCCAGCCGCACCACCCGCTCGGGCGCAGATGCCGCATCCTTCTACCGCCTCGCCTGGTGTCTGCGGACGGATCCTGGTGAACAAAAGGCTTGGTTTTTAATTCTAACCAAAAAGTCTGATGCAGGACTGAACGGACCTCTGTTAGCAAATTAACTGCTTGCCTCGAATGGTGAACTCTGTGACGTAATACAATTGATATAGGTTTCAGGTGGGTCATCTACTTGGAACAAACATTTAGCACATGCCCATGTAACAAAGCATCGGTAAAACAAACATTATCTTGTCAGTAGCACATAAAAAATACATTGTTTATCAATTAGTCACAGCACAGTCTGCGCGACCTCTAAGCAATCAAATCATAGAGCAAAAACTGTCTATCAGAGACTTCATTATCTCGGATACAATGCACAATAGAATTGGTAATGGCAAGTTAATGAAGTGGGTGCTTTGCCACTGCGTTCACCAGTTGATGCACCGTTGGTATCTAGACTAGGTTAGATTGTATAACAAATCCTGGTGTATTTTACCCAAAATGCAGACAAACATGCATTTGAGCTAATTTGAAAACAAGGGGACTTCCCAGCATAACCAGAGGGTCGTCACAGTAAAGGCAAAAGCTGGAAAGGGCAATTTTCATCCATTGAAAATATGCCTTACCCAAATTACCCCTATAGTTTTATTAGAGTGTTAGGCATGAATGTAGATGGATATAAAGGTCAAGGTAGGCCTGAGAAAAGATGAATGGATAGTGTGAGATGATAATATGTCCAAGAAAGGAGTGAGCACTCCGTTGACAAATAACCCCATCTAGTGGGATAAGGGCAGGAAGAAGAATGAATTCATCGATTTAATAACAGTTTCCAGTATTCTGTTCTTGAGCCTTTCTTCAAGTGAATTGTGTGGTCAAAGTAACAGCTCATTGTTCAGTTGATGTGTTATAGTTCCATTATTGTGGTTACGATGCAACAGCAACAGCACTGCAATTCAATGAACAGCGGATGTTCCAATTACCATTCCGAAGGGAGCTTTATGGCGACCACCATGACGACGTGTGCAATGCATATTCAATTAATAATGTTGAGAATTGTCCTTCGAGCCGGATCACACTAAAGAGGAAGAGGGTGCGAAAAGGCCACCGTGATTTTTGTTGAACCATCTATAAAAATATTTTGGGGTTTGGTCGCTCATTGGGTTATTATTACATTAACAAAAGCTTGTGGTTATCGTTTAGCAAAAACTTGAAGGAAAATCACTATCGAATAAGCCTACATCAATTCAATGTCTTGAGTTTTATAATGGTTTCGCAGTCGCAATAGGAAAGGAAAGATTATGTACGTAACCGACAGTTTATTTCCCCTAGTCGAACAAAGAATATGAGTTCGTTGACCCTGCATGAACTGCAAATTACGACTGCAGTTTGCGTAGAAACTATTAATCTGTCTGTGGTGTTGTGGCAAGTATTTTGCAGTGCGGTACACAAAGGTGTAATATTTGTAAGTGCAGGCTGGGTATGGCGTGTTGCGTTAGCCACACAATGGGCACGCGAGCGCAATATGGGAACACTGGGAACTGTGTTGCCGGTAGCTGATCAATCTTATGGAGTGGCATTCAGTTTGGTTTAGGTTCCCCGACAACAAAAAGGTTAGATAGAGGATTAACACATTAACATATTGATAATCCTGATAATCACTCGACAAAGGGATAGAAAAATGTCGTCAAAACCCTATCACTGTTGTCATTAGCATTGGTCATAGAGATCGTAACAGTGGTACCATGGCGTCAGTACTTATTCGCTTTGTGGAAAAAACCTCAACGCCTTCAAAGGTATTCCAACATGCTACGATGAATGAACTCCGCTAGTTACAACACTCAAACCAGCCAACCTCCAATTAGATCCTGTGATCCCATGTTTGCGCCTACAATAAATCAGTTCGGAATGTCATAGAACGTTAGCGCGTCGCTCCATTTTCCAAGGAAACTTCGCCATTTTCCGCATAGGTAGCACTGGGTTAGACTAAGACCAGTCGCAGTACCGTTGTTACGTCGTGTTATGCGACCCACAACTCTACATGCCTTTTACGTCTGGATATACCGCATAAGGATTCTGTAGCGGCAAGAGAACAGATAATAAAATTGGTGGACATTTTACAATCAGGCATCTAGTTCGAATCTCGATAAGTTATTATAACGGGAACCAGATAGCTGATATGATACTCAAATACCGTCTTATTTATTTTTATAAGCATTGCAACATCAGAGAAGTTCGCGGAAATCTATTTCTATTAGTTTGTATCCACTTTTACGTTAGAAAATTAAAGCATAATGCGACTTAATAGTCATTTGAGGTTCCAAAAGTGTCTCAACAATGTAAAAAGACAACTCTTTGACACGATATTGGGAAACCTTGAACACACCATTATATTGCTGAAGAATGAAGAGTTCATCGACAATAGTATTCAAGGTATAATCGCCGGATATTAAAGCAAATTGCGACAAACGAGTGGAAGTAGCTTTTTGTGTCGTTGTAGCTCTATAGTCGTTCCAACGGCATGACATATGATTTTCAGTTCCAGAAATGCGTGAGGGAACTCATTAAGTTCGTACTTTTACATGACAGAAATGGATAGTCAAACATGATTACTTACTCCCATGTGATTTTGTCATCAGTAATTCAGTAAAAGTTCACAATGACAAAATGAGTAGCGAGTTTCGTGAAAATTTGCCTTACAATAGCACACGTTTCTCTAAACTTGCAACAAGTCTTGCAGAGACGCTTTGCAGAATGTGTAGCAACTCCCAACAGACGACAGTCCGTTGGTCATCAAATACCCTTTACATAGTAAGTTCCGAAGGAGCGGCCAAATTGCGCATATTGGCAAGCTCTATACAGAAATCTAGAACGCGCGTAGGCAGAACCTTAAAATATTTAGCCACGTTCGCCCACAACTCATTGCCGCCAAAATCATAGTGGGCAGAGGTAGAAAACTATAACCTTTGAGCAGCATTTCCTTTCAAACCACATTCAGTGAATGCAAAAGGACATAATTATGCAAATATTATACCTGTTTTGATTATAATAGTGCTAAATATAGCACAAAATAAGATAAATTCTATTCATCAAATTTATTTTTATGGAATGGATAGAATTATGAATGGGATTACTTAAAACCAAGCACTCTTTGAGATTTAAAATCGTAAATTCAGATTAGACAAGGCTGTGTAGCTGATAAGCACTAGAGGAGAAGAGCCGAAGTCCGGACTCAGTGGCACGACTTCGTCTAGTTCAAGCAATGGACTGATATAAGTTGATGATTAAGGTTATATACGCCTAAGCCATATTTCCCTTTGGTATTTTTAGGTGAGCCTATCCGCAAAAATGTCAGTAGTATTAGAAAAAATTAACTCACAAACGGATTTTTTTTACGTTTTAATCTCTTGTAATGTAAACGCGCTAAGCTAAGATCTATTAAACCCCAAGGTCATTGATTGCCTCAGGTACGAAGCAATCCATTTACGACACCAAAATTAATTAAATACCGCAGTGACATACTGCTTCGTCGACATTGAAAATATTTGCGTGGGCTAGATTTTAATTTACATTATTAATGCATTCTACGACATACTTCTTTTTATACCGATTGGTATTCGTCCATTGAAGAGTACCATTAGTTTATACGAATTCTTTAAGTTACAGTGGGTATACAACGATCTGCATTTTCAACCAATTGTGTATGCACATGTCGGTTGCCGGCCCTGATGCATAACTCTTTGAAGAACAGTAGTACTAGGGCCGGCATTCAAATTTGAAGTTTGTCTATTCGTAGAAAGGAAGTTTAGAATAATTTCGACTGCATTGTTAGGTTTGTTCCAACGCCGGAAAACAATAAACATGTCGGATTTATTGTTGTTGAAGCGCGTTGTGTTTTACAATCGACGGATATAAGGAGATTGTGGGACGCACATCAATTGCCGAATTAACGGCGAACTTGAAGAGGGTATTAGTATTTCGGCGGTACATTTGTTCTAAGGTACTGTTGTTTAGTATCTATTGGCTTATTTTCTTTTTCATTTATGAGTCCAAAGAGTTTGCAATTCAAATCAAGGTATTTGCCACCAGTCACATCATTAGCATGTAGTGTAGTATGGTGTAGTTCCACGTGCTTGAAATAAGGATGTAGTCATCAAAGCTTGGCAGCAAATAATCATGTCCTTTTGCGTAAGCAATTCACATACAAATGGTCGTATATGGGATTTAATAATTACAGAATCGATTAATTTACCGAGAATAATACAGTGCCTTGAGCAGTTTACCTTCATTGAACAATTATTTTGATGATATGAAAACAGACTACACATTTCGGAGACACTTGAACTCCACAACTTGTTTCAAGAACTTTGATCTTCGCTACCTTTTATCTACCTGTTCTTAACCCACGCTAAGCGGGGTCGACCAAACCAGCAAGGTGTTACTTTTTCCACTCTCTTCTATCATTCGTCATTTCGGTGCTCACTCCTTCCCCAATCATGTCAGCTACTTACAGGTTCATCCACGTTCTTTAGTTTACTTCTCTTTCCATAACAATCCATTTCCATACCTAACACTTCTCATAAAATGACTTATGTAAGCTATATCTTTACGGGCTACTATTAACTACATCTTTACATCTGATCTGTTATCTTTAATCTACATTCTACATCATCATAAAGCACATGGCAAAGATTTCCTTATTCAAATTTTGGCTCAAGTCTTCCAAAATTATAACGTTATATAATAAATTATCAAAACTTTCTTGCCAATGCTTTGGGGAAATTGACAAACCATTTCCGAACTTCTAAACTCACCCAAAAATACCTAGCCATTCCTTCCCTCCATTGCCATTGCCTTCGATATCTAACCAGTAACGATAAAACAGTCTTTCTTTCGCAATCTGGGACATTGTATGCCAGAAAACTCATTGTTGGTAGAAGGTTTCATAAAATCGATAAACCGTTTATATTACCTACTGTAGACTAGACGCCTAATACAAACACTTAATTTATTTACTAAGGACGACTCGTCCGGTCCCAATTATGAAACTTTTACGTAGGTTGAGCAGGTAGAATAATCGATATGTGATACTTGTGTGTCTTGACTAATTTAGTAAGATTATCATTCTTGACAATATTTTTAAGTTGCCTCATCATCATCAACAGCCTGAAGAAGTCCACTGCTGGACATAGGCCTCCCCTGCACATTTCCAAGAAGAACGATTCTGAGCTCTTTTCATCCACCGGCTTCCCCCGATCTTAACAATGTCGTCGAGTTTTGTCAATGTTTTAGTCTTCCGGTTTGTGGTCGCCATTCGAGAACCTTTATTCCCCAACGGCTTTTAAGTTACCTATGCGACGCTTTTCTCTGTATTTTTAGTCCAGTCTCCATTCATGTGGCTAAGACCGGCTTTGCTGCTCGGGTAGATTGTTTGATCTAAAATGATCAAATTTAATTCAACTACTAACTCGCAATGTTATTTTACCAACAAATTGGCGTAATAATAGCATGAAAAACGCCATGTCGAAGGGTCGGGCTTTAGGGAGCCCATCGATCGACCTCGCCCTTCCCATCAGGATATCAAAGGGTGACTGGCTGTAATAAATTCAATTCCTTTCACTCAATACTAACACAACAAATTTTGAGGTAAGAAGGTTCGTGAGCTCTATTAGGCCGCCCTTAGGCTTCCAGGAGTCACTATTATCATAGCTTGTCAGGTTATAGTAAAGGAACTTTTCGTGCTACAGTTGTTGAATCCGAAATTGATGTAGGTAAATTGATCAAAATGAAGTACGAGTCACGTGCTCAGAATATTCAAAAAACTCTATAAGCTGAGATTTTATATGGTATTCTCCGATCAGTACTCGCATATTAAACTCAGAGCGATGATGGGCATGCTCTCAGTGGACGTAGTGAGAAGTAATTCAATTGAGGTATCACGCGATACAGGCTAGTCCTAGTGCGGGGTCTATTGTATATCTTGATTTTTGTAAAACTGATTTCTCGAATAAATAATTTAATATTTTTAGTATTATTAGGCTAACTAGGAGATAACTATTCAATACCAGGTGGACAATCGGTTTGTCTCATAATTTCATCTAGTGAGAAAACTTGAATATTACCCTTGCATTTATGTCTTTCAATAAAACATGTGTTTGTAATAATGTGCCTAGGAAGCACATTCTCTATTCGGAGAGCAGAAACAGAGAATTTTTTGATTTTTATAAGAGTCTAGTCTAGAAGAATTTCAGAAGAGTAACTCAAATATTTTCTTATCTGTTTTTTAGAAAAAACTTGTGACGTCATAAACGCTATAGCGATCACTAGTTTAATCGATCATTGAACAGGATTTAGTTTAGATTAACCCACGCCTCGTAACGACGGACAAAAAACTACTTCCGAGAATATAGTAGAAAAGTTTTAGGCAAGGCTTAATATTTTCGTCATCGTCATAGTCATAAGCCTAAATAAGCCTACTAGTGGTGGGCCCCCCATATTTGGATAGGGGGAGGTCAACATGTCACCACGCTTGGCAGGCAACTTGGTGATAGAAGTAGCTGGCTAACTCCTAGTTCCCTTAGGCTGCGTTTCCACCAGAGATGTGCGATGGAAATGTGTCGTTCGAGGATGTCTAGTTGTGCTGTGAAAATAAGTGGGGGTTCCACCAAAGCTGTGCGATGAAAATGTGCCCACGAGGATGTGTAGCGGAGCTCTGAAAATGCGCTACTTCCAACAAACTCCGTCTATGGACTGGCTGGTACAGTATACGCAAACCTCGCAACACATTCTTCTCAACACACATTCCTCGCAACACATCCCTCGTACACATCTCTCGCAACACATCCCTTGCTTGTTTTGTATACGCGAAAATCTAGCTCCGCTGTTCCACCAGAGCTGTGCTAACCGAGGCGAGGTAAATGAAGCGATTCTATTGGTTCTTTACAAACACATCCCTCGCTACGCATCCTCGCACATATCTGGTGGAAACGCAGCCGTAGTCGCCTCTTATGACATCCATGGGAGGGTATTTTATGCTGGAACCATTCATTCTATGCCGACCCCACATAAAGTGGGATAAGGGCAGGAATAAGAAGAAATATCGAAGGTCACACTCGTACAAGGGAATTATATTCGCAATAAACGAAACGAGGCCAATAAGCGGTAAAATCAGTGTATTACATTGACAATTTAAAACTAGACAAGGCGGCAAGGCCGTGATGTCATAGGTACGAGTTACCTCATGATTATCAAGATTACTTGCATAAATATTTACGTGTCTTGAAAACTTTTTGAGGTAACTATCAAGGGTATACATAAGATTATAATATCCTGTTTGTTTGACACGATAATTAAACTTAGACATTGCTCAAATTTAGCTTTGTCACTGTTTGTCATTTACCCATCAGTAATGAGAAAATGGCAAAAAAATGACAAGGCAATAGACATAACATAACTACTAGGTAATTAGTTTTAAGCATTGATTAGGTATCATTTTTGATAGATAAATAAGTTTTCCGCGCAATTTCCCGCATATAAGTAGGCTGATCTTCTCGGAAAATAATGAAATCATTTAATTTCCATTTTCGCTTATAGAAAGTTTGATGTGCGAGTTGGGGTGGAATAAATAATTCCCTCTTTTTGACGAGTCGTCGTTTCCCCCCTACAACAGATTACATAAAATTACGCATAGTTAGTACACAGGTCTGATTGTCAATCACGCGATTTCGATATAAAACGTAGCCCTATCGTTTGCATGGCAGGAACAGGTAACAGTAAGACAGGTAGGGTGAATTGAGTATAATTTACTCTTATGCACTCCCTTTTAATTGCCATTGGAATGACTCAATAGTAATTTAAGTTTCTGGATATATTTTAAAGTGGTTAATATGATACTATATTGCTAGTATTGAGAAAATACAAAACAAAGGACATATAAATATTTCATGAAAAAAAAAAAAAAAGTAGGATGCATAATAAAATAAAACCAATGTCCATTGTCCATGTGCAAAATACATCAGTTTAAATAAACCATCCACCAAGTTAAATATTTGACTATTTAAACAAGGCAATTGATGCGTAAGCTATTTCCTGACTCATTACTAATATAAACTACTACATGACATGCAGTCAATATTAAGAATACACATCAACAAGCATATGGCCCACCTGATGTTAAGTGGTAACACCTCTTATTAACAAAGCATTGTCTTATGGAGTCAGAAAAGTACTCTACGATGAACTGCCCTGCATCCATTTACTTAAGACATACAAATGTGTAGGACGCCCTCCAGCAAGGTGGGGCGACGATCTGCGAAACGAAGCTGGCAAGCACTGGAGGAGAAGAGCCAATTACCGGGCACGTCACGCATAAACAATGCTTTAGTCTTAGAGTTAAGCCTCAGCATAGATTTATTGACACTTTTCAATAGAGAACTGTTAAAATATCTATGCTTGAAGCTCGACTTTGACTCATGTATTCTTTATGCACACAGCCCTCAGAACTCTTAAGAGTTAAGCCAAAGTATACACTTTTGACAGCAATCTTTTGAGAACTGTCAGAACTTAAGATCAAGGCTCGAATCAGACTTAAGAGTCCAGGCCCTAAGTGGATTAGGTAGTTTGAGTTAGTTAAACTAAGGTCATAAGTGTACTTATTAATGTATTTGATCTCGGCAAGTTTTATTATGCGCACTTGAAGTGCGGGCAAGTTTTTCCACAAGTAGGCCACTGGTGGGCGCTTTTTGCGTGACCCTTGACACGTGTTGCTTGAACTTTATTAGGTTCTACAACACGCCCACACGACCTTCGGATCGGAAGGCGGGGCCACTACCACTAGATCACCAGTGCTCTCCACTCTGTATTTGATCTCACCTGACTGCGACCCGCACACTGGACTCGTCACTGGCCATGGTGCTCCCACCTACACAAACAATATCAATGTCAGAACTTCTTCAATAGTAACTTGTAAGTAGATACTTGGCAAACATATGATTGGGTTTATTAACCATAAACACTTGAAAACTTTGGTAATTTGTTGCTGTACTTAAATATACATTAACAGACATTATATCACTGTGATAAAATTCTATGCTTACAGAATTAACAATAGGTCTAGGCATTATAGGTCAAGCATACTAAAGTTATTGTTATGTCCGAGATCATGGTGATACGATCAGCTGTTCTAGATAAACTTAGAACGACTTCAATGATAGGCAGGTACCATAGCAAAACTGCTGTTATTTTGTGCATAAACTAAACATAAGGTAAACAAGAAAAACTTACAAAAGGCTACAGATCCTTAGTAATAGCTTCACTACACCACATTTCACTAGCGCACCGTCTGCGTCGGAACTTCGGAAGCGAACCGTTTGATCTACAATAACGTTATTTACTATCTTACACCATTGTCCCGAACTCCTGAGAAAAAACTAGCTACAGAAAAGGTGGACTACACCTTTAAATTTATTAACGCGTTACATGAGTTGTAGCACAACGGTATCGTAAACCGACTGCTTTATTTATTTTATTTATTGAGAGTGCGGAAAATTAAAATTAGCCGCAGACAAACACACGGCTACAGACGGAAACCGTTTGACAACTAAAAAAATAAACGGACGGGACGGACGCGCGCTAGCTGCGCGATTGACAGCCATGACAATATTGACAACTGACATGTTGAACAAAGCTGTCATGTCAACGAGTAAAGTAACCGGGTTGCTATAAGAAAAAAAAATAATTGGCAGGGTAAGGTAAGTTTCATAATCGATCCCTAGATGGCATTATACGGACCAGGCACCACAAAGTTTTCTTCGTCTCAGATACCTTCCCTATCGGCTCAATAATATGTATGTTTCTCAAATTAAAATTCAATCTATCAATCATTGTTAAAAAATATATAGAATTTTCGAATAATATTTTATGATTCTCTAATCTTACTCTCTACTGATACCACTGCCATCTAGGATGCTATTTGGAAACAATGTAAGACTTCTTAAGGTTTCTATTAACCTATTAACAGATGGCATTGTCGTGTAACCGCGTATTTCTTAAAAAAGGGGCTAGGTGGCAGTACCAGTTTAAGGCCAATTTAAATATTTAGTTAAGTCGTTTGTAAGTATGTACTATTACTACACATGTTCCATAGAGACTAGGTACCTACCTATCTCCAAAGCATTTAATTGTTTGCAGTGGAAAAAATTTAAGAAAAAATACTTATCGAAGTGGCAATACTCGTAGCTCCAAAAAAGCTCGAAAGCAGAAAAGAGCCCCGCCCCGCCCGCCGCCGCTCGCTGTAAGCTCTGCAACAGCAGCTCAGAAAGTCACTGGCAAGGCAAGCCCCAGCAACCGGCAAGGTGCAGCGTGGGTGGCAAGACAGCCGAATGCCAGTTTCCGCAAGAAGAAACACAGCGCCGGGCAAGCTCGGCAATAAAGGAAACTCAGCTCAGCAAGTTGCCCAGTTAGTTCGGCAAGCTCGGCAAAGGCAAGGCGCGGGGTGTAGGTGTAGGGTAGGTGCTTGCTTGCTATTGTAATATTGCATGATTTGAGGTTTGTGATAAAATGTGTCATAAAATTGAATGTATGTAAGTAGGTAAGTACCTACTCGATATATTGGATAGTAGGTAAAGGTTGTACTGGTGGTATCGCTGCTCTGTTTTATAATTTAAATTAACGATTTTAGGGGTAATTCATGAGTAGGTACCTACCTATTGCTATTAAGTGAAATTGGGATTTTTTTGATCAAGACTAGACCAAGCTTGAATTTAAAACATAAATTTAAGATTCTGCAATAGAAAAGCGGCCGTAGCGTCGGACATAATGAAATAAAGATTCTGCAAACAACGTCAGGAATTGGCCCAGTGAAGCGAGCGAAGCCGGAGACGGCACAAAAGGGGAATCTCACAATAAAGTTGAGAAAATTCAATTACGTCCGCTCAGTTGGACTCACTCCAGATTCAAAAAACTGAGTCTAAACAACAAAGGGCTTGATCAGTAGCACTCACAAGCCACGCGCAGGGGTAATCAGGAAATTGCTGTAAACTGGTTAAAGGTTCAGCTCTCATCATTTCATGCTTTTTTACCGTCACGCACTCACGCGTCACGGTGCACCTCTTCGGCATAGATCGACAAACTTCGCCAAAATTTGGGGGCACTGTTTTTGAATTTTTTGACACTTTTACAAGAGGTTGCTATATAGAAGTATCACACACAGATCTGAAAATTATTGAAATTCAAATTTCAGTTTATTACATTGGTACCCTAAGTACACACCACACATTTTAGAAGTAAGTGACATTACTCTGCTACTGCATTATTATGTACCTAGAATATTGGCTATTTCCAGAAAATGCTTGTGAAAGCTTGTTCCTTTGTAGTCGGAAGTGTGATAGGTATAATATATAAACTACCCATTTAGGTAGGTAGGTTATACATTCTCTTTGAATGGACCGCTGCTAGCCGACACCGGCCCTCGCAGTGGCGTCATTAGTCCATAACGAGTGGAATTTGAGTTTCAGTGATTTTCAGTCGAAGTAACCTACCTACCTATAATAGCTCTGTTGCTGTTTTGTGTATTTGGAGATTTGAGAGACAGTAATTGAGTTCTTTGTTTAGGGATACGTATTTCTAACAATAACTATAGTATTGAATCCTTCGATAACTAATGCATCTGTACCTAATCATTGGTATTTAGGTACCTGAAGAACCTAAGATTTGAGAAAAATCTGAAATTCGAGATGCAAGCCTTCTTCTAGAAGGTAACAAACTACGGCTAGGTTAATTTTTTTTACTAGCTTACTACTGCTGTGCAAAGGCCTCCTCCAAAGACTTCGAGACCTCCTTTTACAATATAAAAATAAAAATAACAGTAAGTTCCAGTATGGTGCCAGTAGCTATAACACAACCACGAGCACCAACGGGTGCCCTGAAAGCTCAACAAAAGCTATCTGCTAGCACACCACAGAATAAAAAATAGCAAAAATAGGTAATTACCTACTCACACGTACTTTTACTACGGTGGTCGTAAATTTGCTCACAATACCCTGTGCCATGACTCTGAAACTTGAACTCCGGGTCGAAGGCCCCATGTATTGTTTTATAGTATTTGCCGAGTAGTGCACTCCAACCACAGGCCTCTAGCGCACTCATGGATTAGCGAAGAGTTTATATGGACGTGACAGAATAGTCAGGTCAGTAGCCTTCTTCTTCTGTACTTGACTATTTATCTAAATTCTAAGTTGTATGTAGGTACTTAGTACCGGTCGTTAGGGAAAATACTCAGTAACTGTTATGTGAAAGTACTTTAAGTACTGTCAAGTTACAGGTACCTAGAAATATTGTTCTCCGTTCTTGAAAGGTTCGCTTATATCATAAACTGGAGTTGATTGGAGCTTTTTATCTGTATCAAACTAGCCGGGGCTTTGTTAATGATGATGGGTAAAAGTCTGGTACCGAGTAAAGGTCCGGGGCCACACCGCAACGCAAGCACGGCACGCAACGCATTGCATTTTACCGGTATTTAGCATGCCGCAAGCGGATAGTGAAACATAGCGAACCAAAAAGGCTGCGTGCCGTGCGTGCTTTGCGGCCGGTGCAGGCGCATTTGAATCACCTATTGTAAGTTACCTTCTGGTTTACTCCAAACTGTGGTGGGTATGCAAGTAAAATAATAAGGTATTGTTTCCGCGCGGGCGGCCACTCCGTCACGCGTCGGCGCTCTACGTGTGACCGACAAATGCTGGTTAGATTTACGACGTGAGCTTAGAAACTAGTTTGACATTAAATAAATATGCAAAAGTTACCTGAGAAACTCAAAAAAGAATAGCTTTAAAGATGGAGATGGAGCGAAACTCAGTCGCTCAGAATGGAGCTCAGAATGGCGGGCAGCAACTATAGGAGAGCCGAAGACCGGGCAAAGTGGCGCGACGTGAGAGAGGCTTTTATGCCCCTGTTTCCAAGGAAAAGCCATGTATTTTTTTAACTCTTTGTTGTTTAGTAGGTACCTCTTTGAGCAGAAAAAAGGAGAAGGGAATTCAGCAAGGAGTTACAATGCAAAACCCGCACCTCATGCCACCAAAATAGAGTGCATAAACAAAAAAAAAAGCAGCCAAGTGCGAGTCGGACTCGCCCATGAAGGGTTCCGTAGCATCAATTAACATAATATAAAGGTTTTTGTAGTTCGTCGAAAGGTAAATTGCGGTTTACGATTTATGACGTATAAAAAAAAAACTACTGACTAGATCTCGTTCAAACCAAATATCGTTGAAAGTTTGCATAGTAATGTACAACATATATTTTTTTTGGATTTATCATTCTCTTATTTTAGAAGTTAGAGGGGGGGGGACCAACTTTTTTCCACTTTGGAAGTGTCTCTCGCGCAAACTAGTCAGTTTAGAAAAAAACGATATTAGAAACCTCAACATCATTTTTAAAGACCTATCCATAGATACCCCACACGTATGGGTTCGATGAAAAAAAAATTTGCGGTTTACGATTTATGACGTATAAAAAAAAACTACTGACTAGATCTCGTTCAAACCAAATATCGTTGAAAGTTTGCATAGTAATGTACAACATATATTTTTTTTGGATTTATCATTCTCTTATTTTAGAAGTTAGAGGGGGGGGGACCAACTTTTTTCCACTTTGGAAGTGTCTCTCGCGCAAACTATTCAGTTTAGAAAAAAACGATATTAGAAACCTCAACATCATTTTTAAAGACCTATCCATAGATACCCCACACGTATGGGTTCGATGAAAAAAAATTTTTGAGTTTCAGTTTCAAGTATGGGGACCCCCAAAATTTATAGTTTTTTTTCTATTTTTATGTAAAAACCTTAATGCGGTTCACAGAATACATCTACTCACCAAGTTTCATCAGTCTAGCTTTTATGGTTTCGGAGAAAAATGGCTGTGACACGGTCGGACAGACAGACAGACAGACAGACATGACGAATCTATAAGGGTTCCGTTTTTGCCATTTGGCTACGGAACCCTAAAAAAGTGAAACCAGGTATGGTAAAATTGAAAATACCTCTAGACATTAAACTAAGCTAAATATTTCTAGATCTAGATTATTCTTACTCTACCTGTCTAAGTGACTAGAAATTCTACCGTAGCCGTTTGCCACAGCTGTCTCCTCCAAGTTACAAAGACGCAGCATGAGACTTGGTTACTAGACAAAGGTCCAGCGATCGAAGCGTTACGTGAAAGCGCCGCCACGCTGCACTGTCAGAGAAACGGTCTCTTGCTTGATAGGCATTGAGCTTGAACTTGAGGTTCCGTACCCAAAGGGTAAAACGTAACCTCTTACTAAGACTCCGCTGTCTGTACGTCTGTCTGTTTGTCACAACTTCACAAGGCTGTATTTCATGAACTATCACACGGTTATACTCGTATATTATAGGTAAAGACATATCAGCGATAGCTGATATAATACTTATATACTTTTTTTTGTCTATGGTACCCATAGTAAAAGCTCTGCTTAGTTTGGGGCTAGATAGTATCGTGTGGGTTATCCAAAATATTTATTTATTTATTTCTGTTGCCGCTATAACAATAAATGCTAAAAAAAGGAAGAATGAAAGAAAGTAATCATATTTGTTTGACATAAAGACGTTCACGTAAAACATTACATTAATTAAATACATTAAAACGCATAGAATAATAACATCATCATTGTCTCATCCATCATCATTTTTAAAAATTAAGAAAAAAGTGACTACTACATGACATACCTACTACATTCGAACAATAAAAAACAATAAAATAAATCTTTAATCCCAAACATTAGCGTTTTCGTTTTTTTAACGCTGCGCATTTGTCACAGGTAGTACTAATGGTGGCAGCACCCGTCAGGTGCACTGAGAGATTTTTCACGCAATTTATTGCAAATAGAGTTCACAAGCTTGTTGGTTTTATTTAAATACGTTTTTGCGAAGTTTATCTGCTGCTGACATTATGTTATGGGATGTGCGGCTCTCACGGAGAATAATTATAAGTTTAAAAAACTTGAGAAACCGACTTCATTGTCAAACGGCTAAACCGTTTTTAATCAAATTTGTTTAGGACAATTTGGACGTAAGAATAACCTTCCAAATAAAAAAATAATTTTCTAAATCGGTTCATAAATGACGGAGGCATGCAGTTACTTACATTAAAAAAAAACCTATTTAAAAAAAAATGGCAACACCGATTTTAATAAAATTAAAATGGGACCAATCTGGAAGCAGTACCTTTCAGATAAAAAAATATTTTTTCAAATCGGCTCACAAATGACGAAGTTATGCGGTAACAAACATAAAAAAAAAAAATTAAAAAAAAATTAAAAAAAAAAAAATACAACCGAATTGAGAACCATTTTTGATTGGAAGTCGGTTAAAAACTAAACAATAATCGCCTACCCACTCCATGTACCTAAGTACCTTTCATCTTCCTGTCCTTATCCCGTTTTATCCATTTCTTGGATTGGCATAGCCATGTTCTTTTCTTCCATTCCCCTCTATTGACCGGGATACACGAGGCTAGTTTTTCAAGCCAGGATAGCAAGTTAGTGATCGTTTAAACAGAACTATATAGCTTTATTTTTCATGTGCTAGCTTACTATCGCTATCTTGCTATCCTGGCTTGAAAAACTAGCCTTGGAATCCCGGGCTTATCAGCTGTCATTTCTCTCATACTCATTACTCTCCTAGTCACGTGATTTTCGTCCCTCCTCATCATCAATGATACTAATATCACTAATATTATAAAGAGGAAGGATTTATATTTTTATGTTTTACAAATATACAACAAATTATACGAAAAAATTTAAAACTACTGGAGGGATGTCACTTCCCCCCTGCTCCCCTCCCCTCCCTCTCTCCATCTCTAAGAAACATTAGCTATATTTATGACATCTGACTCGTCCCGGCTTGGCACGAGTGTAATTTAGAATTTCCTCCTTAGCAGTAATAAGTGGAAAAAACGTCTGAAACGTCTTAAAGCTAGGTGCGTCTGGGTGCCAGTTCCACGCGACCAAGCCTAGAATAACAGGCAACAAACTAGATATACAGAGAACAACTAGGCTATAGATTAGTAGGAATATGTAGAACTGGCGGAAAAAGAATGCAAAAAATGTGAAACCACTGCCCACTACCCGTGCTAAGCCGGGGCAGTAGGCCTACCACAAGCTCTGTCTGGCTCTGGTTTTAAGTCTGTGCAAGTGTTGACTAAATAAGCCCTACGTCGAAACGTCACGCACACAGTATAATACACTTCTTCTTATCGTGTCACTGATTCTTTCGAACCAAGTGTGGCGCCTCAACTCAAAGAGGCTCCGTTCTTGCACTTATAATACTCTGGTAAGCACTCACACAAACTCAATACTAGAGTCAGAAACAGAGCTTGTGCTAGGCCTACAGGTCACTAGTGGTAAATAATTTCCAAAATGAGGAAGCATTACTACCTATTGCACATTAATAAAACCATTACTTTTACTGCAGTCGGCAATAATCTCTTCATTTGCGTCGTTCGCTTCTTCCGTTAATCCTAGCATTAAAACAGTCATAAAAATTACGCTAAAACAGGAACTTTATAGGTTAGGTACCTAAGGTACAGGCAGTAACAAAATGTAATAACTGTTTTTCAAAACACTTTTTGTGCCTTGAAAATATGAGACAAAAGTAAATTTAGTATTGGTCAAAATGTTTTTCAGTATTTTTTTCAGAAGGTATTTCAGTATATTTATTGTCTTAATATGTATGTAAATTTAACAGTGTCAGATCTTAGAACTAGTTTTTGAATCAATACATAATTTACCCTGTAAGGCCGATATAATATATATAATATATACATTAATCGATATAATATAATATAATCACGCAGATTGTAAGCAGGTTTAGTATAAAATGATAAAAGGGTTATTTTTATAATTAACGTTATTCTTTTCGTTCGTCGTTAAGGAACTCGTCTAGTGTGTAGGTAGTAAGTTTTTTGTAGAAGCATCTCTTTCAGTATTTAAACGTTAATTATACAATATATTTAATTTTTTGGAAGAAAGCTTGCTCATTTGTCCATTAGCAGAACAGTAAGAACATTATGATTAAATTGAAATAAATAAATAAATATTTCAGACAATCCACACAACACTATCTAGCCAAAAATAAGCCGAGCTTGTACTATGGGAACCAGAAATATAGCTGATATAATACTTACTTTTATAATTTTTTTTTGTAAATACATTAATACTTAGAAATAGCTATATATGTATATTTACGGCACATTCCTGCTGACTGTCCTATCCTACTTACGTTAGATGAAAAACTTGTTTGCGCCTCGACTTGAAAGGAAACAGCAAAGCGTCCAGTTTTCTTTGGCTTATTATTGGGAAAGATGTCAAGAGAATATCGAAAGAAAATGTTAAAACTTGAACGCTTTCTCGTTTTTGTTGTCTCCGTCATAGTGTGGCCGTATTTAAGGCTGCACGGCGGCGTGGCACTAGCTACGGCCCTCTTATCTGTTGTCATTATCACGATGATAAGAAGAGTAATGTATGAAAACGATGTGAAAATAATCAAAAAAAAATCTCTCTCTCTTCTAGGGCTATCTGCGAGATTCGCATAATGAAGGTAGAGCCAAATCGCTTAGCGTATTTTCCTTAAATGTCAAGTAGAGTCTGAAACATCTCTTGTTAAACGCCAACAAGAGTTTATCAGGTGAACCACTTCTCACAGTACCTAATTGCATTCGCTAATTACCGTCGGATAATTAGTTTCTACAATACACGTGTACGCCATAAAAGGTTTGTAAGGGGTGCTCCCGCCTACTTTCGCTCGGCACCATACCGAACGCACATTGTCAAGACAGTTAAAGAAGCTTTTTCATTGCTCATACTCGGAAAGTAGGTCTGAAGTTGCCTTAGGGGCCTAATTGAAAGTAATATTTTCAGCCCTAGGGAGAATCGCTTTCTACTGACAGCTGTCAAATTATAAAAAAAAACAAGTTCTATTTTCACATTTTTATTCAACCATGTTCCAACTTTCTAAACAGCAAGGAGGTTATTGAACCAAATTCCAACTTTTTATTCAGCAAGGAGGTTGGAAACCCATTCACTCATTTTTCAATCATTTAATTATTTTAACTTTCCTTATATTCGTAATGAAAAGCACAGTCTCGGGTGAAAGACTTAAATTCGTGACAATCCTCGGGTAACAATGTACTATTGTTGGAGAAATGTTTCTACTATATTGAAGAGTTTTATGATAGCAAACTCCACAATCACCAATCAGCTTGACATTTATTTATTATTAATTGTCTTTTTAAATTTGTTTTTTTAATCATATTGTGTTCGTAATATTATTATTTTTCAGTGTATTATATTTAAGTAGATTAAGTAGACATTCTAATACAATAAATATTATTGTTCTTAAATAAATAAATTGAAATTGAAATTGTCATCTACCTACACTAATAATAAAACCTCTTTTAAATTCCCTGATCGTCTCATTTATACCTCATTTTGTCTGAAACTAATCAAATAGCGGTTACCGTTATCTCAAGAATCTCCATCTATCGTCGGTGTCGTTTGAAGCAGCATCAGCTGTGAATTAACTGAGTAGTTTGCGAGTCGTACGACCTTAAATAGAGACCTGCGTCTCTGAAATAAAATATATCGTAGCGGTAAACGTTTATAGGTCTGGCCACAGAGCAAAACATTGAGTGAAGGCTCTTTTACGCAGAAGGTCCATTCGAGGTCGAAAAATTATAGATAGAATATATTTATTACACTAAAGCTAAAATTGCATCATACATAGGTGAACTTAATGCTATAGAGCATTCTCTTCCAGTTAACCTTTGTTTAATAATATATGTATACTTATATTATAAATATGAAAGGAAGCCGTTTTCTAATTATTTGAACAAAGCAACAAGTAATTTAGGATATCAATTTACAAAATGATGGTAACAAGATAGGTGGTCGCGGTTCCTTGTTAGTATCATTTATTTGTTAGTTTCAAAACTTTTGATGGCAACAGAATAACACAATCACCTGGCAGTTGGTTTTTTGCGTTCCTTGTAGACATTGCATGAAGTTCACGTAAAAAAGCTTTTTAGCTAAATAAGAAACGAAACGAACAAATAAGGCGCCAAGGACAATTCCATTACCTCACAAAGCATGTCCTATGCTACATACGTCCTCGGTCAATAATATAAGAACTAGTAGCTTGTATGCTTTGATCCCCGATGGCTGTACGTCTGATGTCGTGTATAAAGATTTTTTTTGAATACCCAAATTGACGGTTTAATCCAAAATAAACCAAGCGATATACCTATCCAAAAAATGCTGCCTTAAGTCACTATTCCACGCGGACGAAGTCGCGGGCACAGCTAGTCAGTTAGTACCTATGTAGAATAATTCGAAAATCAATTCGGAATACAGCAGTGCGAGCTTCAGTGCATGGCGGCAGAAATAGGTACTTCCCCGGACAGATTGGTTTTACAAAGAGCTTTGTTACTGTTAGAGTACCAACAGACACCAGCTAAAGTATAAAAAAAGTGTGTAGATCGAGTGAGAGCTCTTTTTTCGCGCTCTGTCTTCATAAAATTGGACCGAACTCAGGCCTAAGGTCAGGTCCCCGCGGGTTCCTCGGGAAAAGTTATACTTAGTACCTAACCCTTCTAAAGTCCCCAATATCTTTCACTGATTAGAATTTCACAACCCAGAACCCAGACATATGCAATCGTAACCCAATGCAATAGAGCTTCTTTTACACTCTAAGCTGGTGAAAAGAGACTCAAGCAGCCAGGGGTGTGCCAGCGGCGCGCGGGACGGGGGTGCGTTGACCTCGGGCCGGGTTTACGAGTGCATTTGCACAGTGACACCCCCCGCTACCGCCACACCCCCCGCCATGCGTGCACGCAGTGACAGCGCCGATTCTTGCCAGACAGATACTTACACACAACTTTAGGGAAATATGGAACAATGTGTAGGTAACGTCTGTCAGTGTTCAGCTGGTGTTCAAATACTCACACACAAACGAACTATAATTAAAATTCATAGCCCAGCCATTACATTTAAAACATTCGGAAACATTCCCGATCGAAAATATCAGTTTCAGACTCTTTTATTACATGCAAACAAAATAAGACCAGGAGAGACGAATGTTTTAACATAAAGGCAGATAATATTTCAGGTCACAATTTCATAGTTTTGTGTTGAATTTTTTTTTAAATGTATGCCTATTATTATTTGTATAAACAAATAATAATATACATTTTAATATAAATTAATATACATTTTAATATTTATAATTTTATAAACAACAATCCAAAATAATATATTACTAGGGAGCCATTTTTTCTAAATCTAGAAACAAAAAAAATCGGTTGTCTGTAAAGTCGGTTTACTGACGATAGTTGAACGTGATAACTCGCGGACTCGCGGACTCGCGGACTCGGACTCGGACTCGGACTCGAACTCTCGGACCCGGACCCGGACCCGGAACCCGACCGAACCCTTACCCTTACCCTCATTTACCCTTAGGTACCCTCATTTACCCTTATCCTCATTTACCCTTACCCATTACCCGACCCGGGCTCGGGCTCAGGTAAATGGAACGACGAAACGACGTAACGACGCATGAGTCATGTTTTTTCGTGCGTGCAGCCGGCTCCATCGATTTATAAGACGTTATCACGTCAAAAACACCTAAGTAAATTTTAGGTAAGTAATATTTAATAAGTATTTTGTCTTTATAATTACTTTTTTCAATAAATTATAAAGACAAAATACTTATTAAAGTTAGATGAACAAAACATTAGGGAACTTTAAAGTAACATCTGACAACCCAATTTCTTCGCAAAAACCTGCCAATTTTGATTGATACGGTCAAGATTCGACGACACGTCGCGATTAAATTAAAGATGGCGACCGAATTGCTTTCGGCTTGATTATCGAGTTGATGAGAACCTGTTGAGAAATGGTTTTGCTACTTGCATGGCCGGGAGCTTTTTACTTTAGCGCCAACTTGCCGGCAATTTATTAATATTGGATGCACATTTTTATGTGATACACGAACACAAAATGATTTAGTATGTAGTTACGTATCTAACTAAACCTAAAGGTCTCTGTTTGTAACTTAGAACAAAGAGCCGCATATTAGGAAGGTACCTTGCTAATAAATAATTGAAAGTGACATTAAAAAAGTGTTCCTAATTTGAAATCGTGCGCAAATGATGCGCACGCTCGTTGATGTCTTTTGTTTGGGCAAAAATCAATGATTTATCTAGAATTATGGTCTTACCAAAAGATAAATAGTGCTCAACTATTGTCATCTCTTACCATTGGGTAATGACAAACAGTGACAAGGCTAACTTTATGCAATGATTAATATAGTTATCACACCATTTTCTTATAAAAAATACATTTGGTGTTGAATTGTGTACTAGGCCGATGATCTAAACATAGGCTAGACCTATCCCGAAACGTGGACTAACTAACATAAGAATCGGTCCACAAGCTGAAAGTCACTCAGCGAGCTATGGAGAGGGATATGCTCCAAGTGT
This sequence comes from Thera obeliscata, assembly GCA_947578465.1. NCBI lineage: Eukaryota > Metazoa > Arthropoda > Insecta > Lepidoptera > Geometridae > Thera > Thera obeliscata. Next base: position 2,741,900 of record OX387916.1, read on the forward strand.
CTCTGAAGGATGAAATCCGGAACGAGGTTACCCGACAGAGAACCAAGGTAGTCGACATAGCTCAAAGGATTAGTATGGGCCGGTCATGTTTGCCATTGAACAGTCATTGGAGCAAACGAATACAAGAGAGCCGTGTTTACGTAAGCGTAGTTTAGGACGCCCTCCAGCAAGGTGGGGCGACGATCTGCGAAATGCAGCTGGCAAGCACTGGAGGAGAAGAGCCAAAGACCGGGCTCAGGGCAGCGTCTTCAGCAGAGGACTGATATGATGATGATGACGTGTAGTAGGTAATACTGTAGGTAGGTAGTACATCCGCCATATTGTATCTATAGAATTCCAAAATTCCAAATGAACATTTCAAAAAGCTTCCGACGCAAGGCTCACTCCGTTTCCGTAGCTTTATACCTCCTTTGAACATTGTGAGTAGGTACCATTCTTTTGAGTTTGTAATTCGTGTTAAACTGCGCCCATCCATGAAGGTAAGATTGGGGAAGAATGATTTTCTTCCCTTCAAAGCTATAATTATTTATTCAGTTGAATGAAATACAAGGATCAGTTTGAAGGACAATCTTTTAGAAGAATTCAACTTTTTCTGTTCCGAGAAACTTTTAAAAATGTTTTAACCTTTTTTGTAAGTAAGTAGGTGAGGTTTTTTTAAAAAAAATATATAAAAAATATAAATATAAGGTAAAACACCAAGAAAATTAACCTACTTTAATATTTTTCTAACCGTTCATGAAGAGGCTCAAATGTGAGCCAACTGAAAAGTACCTAGCTGGCTAAAAATAGCTAAAAATCAGCGGTTTTGCTGTAGCTTTGACCTAAATTCCCATTAATTTAACTTATTATCGTTTTTACTAAGTATAGTTATCAAAAACAAAGACGAAAATACTTGTATCTGAAAATGGAAATATTTCAAATCAGACATAGACCGCTCAGTTTTCTGCTGCATCCATTGACAGCATATTTAAAAACAAATACAACTACTATTATCCATCCGTTAAAATAAAGGATATTGCAAATTCCTCCAGTCAGTGGAACAGTGAACCATGTCGTCGCTCGCTATATAGGTGCAGTTAGACGCCTCAGAATATTTACACGATTCCAACTATTTCCGACTCTGTGAGCTAGACTGGACGCGTGGACATTTTATTGGCTGTACCTTAGAAGCAGTGAAGCATTGATGCCTAGACACAGGTTTTTTTTTTTTTTTTTTTTTTTTTTTATTCTTAATTTTAAAGGACTTGGAGTCGCACAGCGACTATGTCAGCCCTGTTATAGCTTACAAGAAACTTCTTCTTCTTATCGTGTCACTGATTCTTTCGAACCAAGTGTGGTGAAAGGATTTTAAGTGCGCCTCGAAGAGGCTCAAGAAAACTGCTACGACTTAATAATATATTATGATAAACTAATGTAAAAAGTTCTTGTCAAAATAATAGTTCAAGCTCTCGTTTTTTGAGGATTTGTAATATTGCAGTAGAAAACGTCATTTTTCTCACTTTTTGGAGCGATTGTCGTAGGTAGCAGAGAATAAAGAACAATAAAAAAAAATACGAGTCTTTGAATTTTCTTTCGATGACTCGGTCTGGTTTTCTTTTTATCGTGCTACTGGTTTCTTCGAGCCAGAGTGTGGTGAAAGGATTTTAAGTGTGCCTCAAAGAGGCTTTTTTCGTGTACTTGACACCATGTTTTTGAATTTTTATGTTCTACGACATGCCGTTTCCTCACGTTGTTTTCTTTCACCGTTTGAGAGTACTGGTATAGTGCACATACAATTTTAGGACAGAAAAACTCATAGGTAGGTGGATGACTGGATTTGAAACGCTCAGACAAGAGCACCATTTTTTTGTTATTGGTAATTATCACACGTAACACGTAAAGCATAAAACTACTTTAATTCATTCACAAGAGTGTTTTTATATATAAAATTGGCCATCACGTTCTCGGTACCATAATAAACCTAGCCCATTGTATAAACTTCAATCTAAGGAGATCCATTTGCAATTAGTGCTCGTACGATACGAGCCCGTAGCAGTATAGATAGGTCTTCATTTCTGATGCACTATGACGTCATTGGAGTAATCCCTAGAGATTGAAGACGCGCAGTAGATCTGAATATACCGGGTATCGTAAATCCCGATCATGGTCGTTGGATTCAATGTTTCTGCAAAGATTTTTCAAAGGCTATTTTTCTTCTCAGAACCAATTCCAATTCTTAGGACCAATTCCATCACGTGAGATCGTGGTTTGGATTCAATGTTTCTGCAAAGATTTTTCAAAGGTTCTATTTTAGATATTTTCTTGTCAAAACCAATTCCAATTCTTAGAACCAATTCCATCACGTGAGATCGTGGACAAGACTATGACTGACCTAAAACTCAATTAAATATTGAGGATATATTTCTCACTTGATGATTCCCCTTTGATATAACTGAAATATTAAATTATTCGGCTTATTTTTACAGGTCATGATTATCAACCTGAAAAAGTCCGCTACAATACGTTTCCGATTTTTAGGAAAACGATTTCGAGTCCTCTCTAATCCCTTCGACTGCGCACCACGATTTGCGAAAAATGGCGGATGTGCGCGCTACCTTCGTTAGAGGTCGGCGCGCGCATGCCGCTTTGTAAATGAATGATGATTCTCTTTTATTTTTCTACTATCACTCCGTAGTAATTATACCTCTTTGAAATCAGCTTGAAATATTCTAACTAATTGAATATTAATTATTACTTGTTTACAAATGTACACTTCGCTACTCGAAGTCAAAGATTTAGAAAACGGATGGAAATACACACTTGGAATTTATGTGATGTAGTACAAAGCAGGTTCAATGAGTTAGACAAAAACATTGATATCCAAAAACATGAATATATTTATAAAAGATTCATGATAAAAAAATAACCTATTACCATACAAAAACATTTAGAAATTCAACAATCAAAAACTTGCAATTTTCTATGATAACAGTGCCATGTTATCATAGTGGATTTCTCGGACTGCGCAACGTCCCACTCTTGGATCATGTATGGAATGCTAGTATTTATTTCACTATTTTGAAGAAACCTAATTACATTCTAACAATATAACACTTAAATAACATAAAAATATGTATTGTTGACCTATTCCACTGGTTTTTTAGTAAGGACAGTTAGATGCCGCGAAAGTGCGCGTAAATAAAATGAACTTTGGAACTTTGTCTCCGTTGGCCGTATTTTTATGAACATTTGCTACCTGTCTCTATTCTTCAACGAAGCCAGTGACTAGGTTAGAGAAGTGCAGCTATAGGTTAATGCCGTTAATTTCGTACAAATACTGAGGACGGTGGAGGACGGTGCGATAGTCCAAGAATCGGATGATGCGCAGATGTGATGATTTTGAAGACATCCACCAGATCGACAGTTGCCAGTCGAAGGGAATTCTCCTTTTCACAATATCGCGTCGGTCAACCGGATCAGTAGCGTCTTGTTTTATATAACAAAGAAGACAAACAAGCATACGGCCCACCTGATGGGAAGCGTCACAAGCGACCAGAGGCATCACAAGTGCGTTCCGACCCTTTAAAAACGTTTCTCTAAAAAAACCTCATGCTATAATCCTTAGGGAAACCTCAGCAGAGAGATCATTCCACAGCCTGAGTGTTCGCGGGAGGAAGTTTCTCTGAAACCGAACAGTGCGCGACCACGTTTGCCAATCGATACCAATTAGTCATGAGTAGAGCACAACATATAAATTTATGTTCTGTGGCACAGGTTAGTTCTCAAAATTAAATAATTCCATAATACAATTATTTATTAGTGGGCTTCGCTAATGAGTGTGTTGTTAGCATCGACAGTCGATACCCACCGCTGGGAAAATGAATTAACAACACACAACATTACCAAAGCATTCATTATTTGAAATACAAATGTATAGTGGCGGAATGAAAATGTTCTTAGATTTTCTACTTAATTTGTTCAACATATCACGATCACCTTTTGAAACTGAATAGACAGAATACACCGATAAGTTAACGTCACAAATTATGTCAAAATGTGTTCACTGGTACAAGCAAAAACCGACTCATAGGTGACGTACATTTTCATACCGCGACTGTACTTAATTATTATTTACGTTTGGTTTTATGAAAAGCAAAGCATGTCATAGTGACTATTATTGAATTTTCAATCAGTAGCGTGAAATTCACAATGATTGAATGTTTAATCAGTAGTTTAAGGTACCTAGTATGAAATTATATTTGATATGATGGCTATGATCTCAGCTATGCTTAACAAAATCCTTGAAATTATAATGTTGTTAAAAAATATATAGACAATCCACGCAACACTATCTAGCCCCAAACTAAGCAGAGCTTGTACTCAAATCAAATCAAAATTGTCTTTATTCAATTCAATTATAAGAATCACTTTGAAACGTCTTAAAGCTAGGTGAGTCTAGGTGCCAGTTCCACGCGACCTAATAGGGGAACCAGATAGCTCATACTTTCTGTCTCATAGAATCTTGTCAGAAATATATTATTAATACAGAGTCATTGGGTCATTGGGCATTGACTGGCCCATAATGTTCATTCATTTGATAGCATTCACGAGATTCCCATGCAACATACATGTTTATTATTTTTGTCACGGTACATTACACAGCCAGTTATATTTGCTACGGTTAATAGTGTTTTATGTTTTGAACAGTTAGGCCACTTTACACTTATAGCTTACCATGAAACCACCAGTTAAAATGACAGGTAATGAATATAGAATAGTATTTAACTTTATTGTACACCATAGTGAATGATTAAAAATAAATAAATTATAGTTTAAAAAACTAAAAAATCACGCTTTTATAACTGAACTAAAAACTTAAAAATAAAACTGTAATAATCAATTGAAAAATTTATATTATTGTACAAAAAAGCGTGGGGTGCTTATTTATTTATTTATTTATTTAAGCCCCCCACGCTTTTTGTACAATAATATAAATTTTTCAATTGATTATTACAGTTTTATTTTTAACTTTTTAGTTCAATTAGTTATATTTTTTACTTAGTAGTATTTTTTTTTTGTCATATTATTGCATTGTCATCGACCTTTGACAGGTGTGCAAAGTTTGAATCAAATCTGATCGTTCAAAGTAGGACAAAATCGAGCTCAAAGGGGTTGGTTACATACATACATACAAGCAAACTTACATACAGGTGAAGCTAATAAAGGCGTTATAAAAATAAGAATACTTCAAAACTAGAGTACGGTAGATTTGGTAACCGGTAGTTGGTAAACTCTGTGGTGGTAAACTCCAGGTTTGCATGGTTATGACCGAAACCGACACCAATTAATTAAATAATAGGTTTTTTGACTCAACGTTACCTCTTTTGTCTATGACCTAAGTAGGTCTTACGGTCCAGTATTTGTTTCAGTTAATAATCACAAACACTTTTAAAAAAGCTAAAAAAGTATTTTTGGTGCCTTTCCTTTTATTATGACTTAAATAAAGGTTGCATTAGAAAATTGATTAAAATTGACACTATTTTATATCTCCAACGTTTTAAGGTCTGCGCACATCTAAGCGATGGCGATGGCGATCAGCTGAAACGCTGCCGCTGTCAAATATGACAGCCTTTCAGTGTCTGATGTGCGCAGGCCTAAAGGCATACTCGTACAAATGATAAAGTCAGTAAAGCTAAAAAAAGATTGTATAATTTTCAGATTTGGAATGCACGTTTGAGAGGAGGTGGTAGTATTAAATAAACAAAATGGCGCCGGCATGAGCTAACCGGACGTAAAAATGGGTCAACATCGGATTAAGCAGTAACCAACATTGGCACGACTTGTTGCGTCGATTGCAATTTATTTGAATTAGAAACTAAGCGCTATAAATACGGTGGTCGGCCGCTGATGGTATACCTAAACTGGTTTCGCATGAAAGTGTACACTTCACCAGCTCGCAGTGACGCAGTCAATGACAACTCAGTATATCTTGTTGATAAGTGAACGACATCGACAGGTGGAGTTAGACCGTACCTATACAACACAAATTAATAAACATGATAGGAATGTGATATAGAATGAATTTAAGGTTGTAAAATTAGAAATCTAAACAGTCCCTATTTTGATATAAATAAAAACATAGCGAGATTTTTTTTTATTCAGATTTTTTTAATTAAATCCCGCAGCTCCATCCTCTCATGTTTGGGTAGATAACTGATCGAAGGATTCAGAGGACAATGACGTCACGAGTATGTAATATTCAGTTCAAATGGAATTTTGATAGAAAACCTTTAGAATTTCTTTCAAAGCTCCAATCAAATGGATATTGGGTTCGAAACTTCATTCAGAACGGTGTGGTTTGCAACACGTGAACACTCGGCTCTGAATGAATTTTCTCTTGTTTCGGAAAGAACATTTTCCCAGTTGGCGTGCTATGAAGTTGTGCTACTGGCTTCTTTACAGTGCCATCTGCTTGAAGTGTGTCGCCGGCGCATGTCCCGCGAACTGCACCGCAGTTTAGATCCTTTTATTCGTTTTATCAACAAACATGACGTCAAGTTTTGGTCTTTTTAAATTTTGATATCAAATTGCCTCGAACTTTCGAGACGGAGACAACGGGGTGCAACAGGTTGGGACCAAGTTTGCACTCTAAAAATGCTTAGACAATTTTATTTGGAGGAAAATATGAATTTGAAGTATGAGACATTATGAACCTATAGTATACGACCGCAATTTTGAAATGAAATGAAATGAAATGAAAAAAGTTTTGGAGCCTTGTTTTTTTAGTCGGCCGTCAGCCGCACGCACCCAGTCAGACTACTAGAACCTTCTAGGTTCTAGTAGTCTGACTGGGTGCGTGAAGTCTAGGTTTTAGAAGCATGAGTTGACGGAGCGCTTACGAAGCTTGATTTATTATAGAGCCTTCACCATCTAGACGTTTCATCATACTTAATATATTTGGATGGGTGATATGACGTATTCATTTTGACAACAAGATCTGTCAAAAGCCTGTCAAATATGACAGTGATATTTGACAGTGTTTCACTGATCGCCATCGCTATCTTTGAGATGTGAGCAGGCCTTAAACAGTGTAAGCTTTGTGCACCTCTAGGCGATCAGCTGCGATCTGGGATGGCAATAGCGATACGTTTCAACGTCCACACTGCCGCGAACGTTGACAGTGCGAAATTTGACAGCGAGACACTGATCGCCATCTAGATGTTTTCGCAAGGCTATAGACACACTAAAAAAGCTTTTGGTAGACGTATGGTCAAAACTACCATACGGTCATTATTCCCTCATATTATCAAATACTAGGGGCATATTGACATATGATACTTTATACCATACCCCCTCTAAAAAGCTTACTTTATTCACTGGAAACAGTGAATAAAAAGCTCTTTTAATCACTGTTTTGGTGTTTGAATTTGGAACACACGAATAAGGTTAACGTCCATCTCAATACCTTACAACCTCCTTGCGTCATAAATACTCTCGATTTGATTGGTCGAAATTTTTGACAAGGAGTTTAGCATTGGATTAAAAACTGTTTTGTGTTCTTTGTTGTCATTGTCATACATAAGTAAATTGGCGCTATTTTGAATACTGTTCTTAGTAAGTTATAGGTATAGTAGAAAACTTGCATTAATTTATCCTTCTTTATTTACAAATCAAATCAAAATCTAAAATTATTTGTTTTATGTCATATAGTATAAACAAAGTTCATAGTTTTTAATCCTTTTTCGCTTAAATCTTTCTTTTTCTCGAAGTCATGATATAAAGTATAGTATGCAACTCTTGAATAAAACGGATTTATATCGAGAGCCATGAATCACTCGCGTCGTTTAGGATTCTAACACTTGAATCACTCACTACGCTCTTGATTCAATCATCATGAATCACTCCCTACGGTCGTGATTCAGTCGTTAGATTCCTGCACTTGCTCGTGATTCATCTTTGGTCCTCGATTTAAATCCGTCTTTTATTCACTAGTTGCATAATATACTATTATCATCATCCACAGCCCGACTTCACCCACTGCTAGGTATAGGCCTCTCTCTGTATGTGCCACTGTTGCCGGTCTTGTGCCAATCTCATCCAGGTCTTGCCTGCCCATCTTGCCGCAGGACGACCAACGCTTCTATAGCTTGTTCTTGGACGCCATTCAGTCATCGCCTTACTCCACCTGTCATCACCTCACCTTGCCAGGTGTCCTACCCAGCTCCATTTTAGCTCCGTTATGCGATTCCCAACATCTTTGACCTTGGAACTTTATACCTAAAATGTTTGGAACTTTATACCTAAAGTAATATTAATTATGTTTAACATTACAAGTAGCAAGAGAAAGTTGCTCATAGTTTGAGCGCAAAGCGAGCAACTAAGTAAGAAGGTACCCAGTCCACAAGCTAGTTGTTAATTAGGTAAATGTGGAAGCTAATGGTCGAGTAAATCTTGATTCTCTAGGAAACTTTTACTGTACTGCAAAATACACTCTGAAATTGAACTTTGAACTGATCACATTAAAGTTCAAAACGAGCTGTAAGAAGCTAAGAGCTTGGTTTTTAGCGCTATGAAAATCTTGCAGGAATCATAAATCATTATCATCATTCGCGGCCCGACTTAACCCACTGCTGGGCTCTTTTTGCTCTTGCCATTCACCACGATTATATTATTATTATAAGTCAATGTTAATTACTTACGCTACGCAAAAACATTAGTTCTCGCACTCCCGACTCATCGTATCTCCATACAAATTCGGGGTTTACGACTATGCTAACGATAAGTCATTCTGCTTTAAGGCCTGCGCACACCTAGGTCGGTGGCGACAGCGATCAATGAAACGCAGTCAAATATCGCTGTCAAATTCGACAGCGTTTCACTGATCGCTGTCGCCAACGACAAATGATGTTGAAAACTCAGAATAAGCCCTCTGGGAATATACTTGCAACAAAATCTTAGGTTATTACCGCTAAAACGGAGCTGCAATCTTATAAGTTCTCGTGCAGAATATTCTCATCTCGTCTACAAAATTTATTAAATTAATTTACTTAGGTAAAAGTACGTCGTTTGGCGATTGTCAAACTTTCATTACTGTTACCTAAGTACTGCAGTACAGTGCTGACATTTTAATATTTAGCTATGTATCTGAAACTTAATATAGAGTTGGTAGATCTGCGCTCTTCCAGACAAACGATGCCGTCACAAATAACGGCCGTCACTCAATCAATCAATCTGGTCTTCATCAGCGGTTAAGGGCCTCTAGCTGGCACTATTTACCCTACCTAGCATCAACTCTGGTTACGGGGTTATTTTTTGGTCTTAGGCGACGGCGATGGCAATCAGGGAACCGCTGTCATATTTGACAGCGTTTCACTGATTGCCATCGTAGATCACTTAGATGTGCGCAAGGCCTTAGACAAACTGTCATCTGACATACGTCCTAGATGACAGCTCAAGGCCAGCTTGAGTTACATTTACGTATACCGCTAGCTTAGATAATAACTATAAAATACCTGCGCAAAATGATAAAAATCTCCTTGTTTTTTTGTTTGTTTTTGTCTTTCTATTCTAGCAACACTTTGCATGACTTTAGAACGAATAATTGACAAATGTAAACGGAACTGAAAAAAACCTTTCTCATAGACTTTTTGTAATATTTATTAAGCTCATTCCCTCGTGTGTCGCATAAATCAGCGCAGTATCAATTAGAGCCTCCACCTACACAATGGGAACATAGTAATCAGGGCTCATGTCGCTACCTGTCTGCGCAAGCGCAGACAGTTGCAAAAACTTTGCCGCGTCGCTCCCACGGCCGAATCACGGTCACCGACCCCGCTGCATCGATAATTTGATGAATATTAACCATTGAAAAAAGAATTAAAACGATAACAGCCAGAACGACCGATGGAAATTACGTTAATTAGAAACGGTAGGTTCCTATCTACCTACCTACCTTAGCTACCTACCTACAGGGGACGCATTGATCATCATTCTTTAGGACTCTACCACTTCTGAATTTCCGCCGTATCTCTTGAAGGGGGGGGGGGATCTCTTGAGGGGGGGGGAGGGATAAAGAAAAGTACGTTTACGTATTGTTTAATGAGAGTAGTAGTAGTTTTACTGATTTATTATTTCGTTTTTTTAGGTTACCTTATTTGAACGAAAACGTTTACCTACCGATTAGGTACCTAGAGGTCGTTCGAGCTTTGAAAAAAGCTAATAATAATGTGAATTCTTCTAGACTTTTTTAGACTTTCTTACTTTCGATCCCATATGTTTGCTTCCAATCAAAATAGCTTTCTCTACAAAATACGAAAAAAAATCTTTATATCAAAAGCTTTATAGGTAGGTAACCTGTTGATTGCAACCAAATATCAACTGCCTTTTTTGGAGCCACCCAAAAATGCAGTTACAGTATAACCTAACGAGTAAAAAGCGGTAACTCGATGCGCAGGCGCAATTTTCGGAAGATTGCATTTACATAGAAATCCGGCCGTCCAAGTTCCACAGCTTTTATTAATAGGACGAAAACTCTTCAGTGATTATAGCTAGAACTCTGTTTTACTTTACTACACGGCAAACAATACAACTACGCATCACGACAACGCATCTTCTCGTTCAATTTTAAAGCGGACTGCCCGAACTTTGGTTTCAGCAGCGCAAATGAAAACATTGCAGGGAAGTAGCAATCATAGATAAATAGATGAAATTGATGCGTGAAGGTGCAAACGCTAGTGATGATTTTCTTATTAAATTATATATAATAATTTGAAAATTTCAATAAGGATTTGATAAGATATTGTACACGTAAATAAGCTAAACTATTTGTTTAAGTCTTCCAGGAGTAAAAAAAGAGCAACAAACAAAAACCGAAGATCAGCCTCATAATTCTGTCAAACTAAACATGACAAACTAGGAGTCAAAAAAAAAGCAACGAACGAAAATCGCAAGATAAGCCTCATAAAAGTCTATCAGATTTTTCGCGCCGTTCTGGCAACCTGGTTTCCGTGTATAGTGACGAAGCCTTGATGTGATTTTTTGCCGCACCTCGTCGAAAATGATGGCGGTGCTTTGCCAGAAATGTCGCCATAATTGTGATCCAGAACTTGCTACCCATATAGGAATACCTGTAGGTACTCGTTTAAGAATACCGGGTTGGTACTCATCAGCGGCTAAAAAACTTGGGAACTCTCACATCAATCATGTTGGGAATAAAGTAATGTTTTATGAAAATACTGAGACAAAATCTAATTTGGAAGGAGATTTTCATTAAGGTGGTTGCTGTATAATGGAGACTATAATGGCGGTTGGTGCAATTGGAGTAAGTACCTCATTTGTGTACCTGCTTACCTACCCTGGATTATCTATATCAACCTAGTTATGACGAAGATATCAGCTGGGCAATTATGTAAGCCTGTTGCAATTAAAAGCTTGATACTAGCAAGGATCGCATATCTTGTTCTATACTAATTTTATAAAGCGAAGATCCTTTTCGCTATTTCATCTATAATACGTCAGCATTCATTCTTGTGCTATCGTTCCTTGTCAAAGATAAGTTTTGTTGCAATTCGTTTTATATTGCAATGGAAGCTCAAAATAATGTTAAAACTGGCATATGTAACTAGGTTTTGATTGAAACAAAAGATAGGTAGGTAATAACCCCAGTTAAAGTCAGTCGAGTGATAGTTAAGCATTTAAAGGGTTTTAGTTAGGGAGGCGAATAGGGGAATTTTCGGAAATACTCGAGCGTGGCAGTTTAAGATATGAGAGATACCTTAGACCTAATAGAAAAACCTTGTAAAGTATTTAGCTCTATATGTAGTGACGCGCGCCTAGGATAGACGATCAGATTAGTAAAAAAAAATGGATAGTCTGAAATACTCGAGCGCGTCAGATTTAGATATTGGGGGTCGATTTTAGTGTTTAAAGACTAAATTTAACTAATCTGACGATAAGTCCTTGACGCCGCCGAGTTATAGGGTCGCGAACTTGTAAAAAAAAAACGTTAATCCGGCATTCTCGAGCGCGATTTTTTTTATTTTTATTTTGAAGAATATAATCTAAAACTTACTAAAAATACAAAATCTGCCGGTTTCCGCATGACCGGAAGTGTGGAGGAGCCATTTCGTCTTCCTAAGAACGCGTTACGGCATATAAGTCGCGAACGATACATATTACAAAAGAAAAGTTTAAATAAACAAAAAAGGTAATTTTATTTTACACAAAAAAGGTCTCTTTACATTTTTGTCCAAAGAAAGGAAAAAAAAGAAACCAAAAAACCTTTTTCGGTCAGATTAAGAGAACCCACCAACATTTTTGTCAGATTAAAAAAATATGCTTTCTGGATACCGAGATAAACCTCCCCCCCTATGAAAATCTGACGCGCTCGAGTATTTCAAAAAAACTGTTTTTTTTTGCATTTTCAAAAATTCATCGTAACTTATCGTCACGCCGAAATCGTCAGTTTTTTTAAAGGGAGCTTCCTTGGGGCCTGCTTAACACCCCTTCCGAAAATCTGACGCGCTCGAGTAAATTTTTTTTTTTTGCATTTTTGACTACTTTATATGCCTACCCCCACCACGCAAACCGGCAGATTAGTATACCGTTGTTATCAGAGGCACTCGGGGCATACGTAGTATGAATATCTGACGCGCTCGAGAATGCCCAAGTAACTGTTTTTTTTTACATTTTTGAAAAACCGTACACGCCAAACCAACCGCTAAAATGGTTTTTGCCATACGAGCTTTTCTTTTCGAAATTATTTTATCTTTCGATTTTGATAGGTCTCGACGGCGCCGTTGAATTACGCCATTTAGCTACCTCGCCTCCCTAACTATTTTGCATACACCCGTAACACACTGCCGCGAACTTTGAGAAGTCTTTTGTCAAAGCGATATCGGATCGCTATTGCAGGCGATCTATTCCTAGATGAGCGCAAGGCGCACCCGATTACTGCAAAATTCCTCATAAAAAAATTACAACGCCAACTTTACAGCTGGCGCTAAACAAAACCTTGTCTGTCACTAATTTAAGCGCGTCTAACAGTCCGCTTCTTGGGAAACCAAGTTACTTACCTAAATAGGTATTTATTTACACTTTTACAAAATAGAACTGGTTACCGGCTGGCTCCCTCACAACACAATAGCGTACGGAGGGAGGTCGTGTCAATATTTACCCGGCCGAGTGCGCGTGCGTCGCTTTCCCGAAATGCACCTGATCACATATGCCGCGACCGCTTACACAGGGTGCTTGTTTGACTAGGTACTTCGTATTTAGACCTAATGAAATACCTCTTACTTTGTCCATCATCAGTGTACGTGCACGTACATAGTGACCTCCGTAATTGGTGCTAGCAACGTACTTTACGCTCAATACCATCTTTACCATAAGGGCACACGGGGCCCGTGCCCAGGGCCCCCATTTTCAGGGGGCCCCGAAGGACCGACAATTTCTCTAACACATTTATTCTCAAAACATTTTTTTCGGGCACATTACATTTTTTTCACAATACAAGTCATATAGGTACTACGCCATTATATCCTACTGTATTTGATTACCTATATAATAAATGGTTATATACTCTTAGTAAAAAGTGTTATTATAATTAGCTTTGGAAGGAATAAAAATTTATTTACACGAAGAAACTTACAATTAAACAAATATTTACAAAATGTACAAAATACACAAGAAACAGTTGAGCTATCTGCAGGTCGTTACAAACGATCTAGAGATAGCTCAACTGATCCAAATCAGTGCCAGACGGAAGCGTCCCCAAGACGCTGGCGGCATTGCCACGCTGAATAGCAATGCTTATACGCTGCGCCAGATACCCACCAGCTCTTGGGTCACGCGTCGCTTCGATCAGTCGCCTAGACAAAATTTTGAAATGATTAGCTTTTATAACTTTCCAAAAGGGCCCAAAATTCTTGTATGCCCAAGGGCCCCAGCCTAGTTTAAGACGGCCTTGTTTACGCTGATAATTGAAGTCACCAAATCAGTTCGCGTTCGGTCATCAATCATACCTTACATAGTATTACCATATTCAATTATTGGCATAAAGTGCGTGCTCAGCGCAAATAGAGGTCACTGTGTACGGCCTCATACAGTAGGTATTACGCATGTAGAAGTCCTCTGCTAGACACATGCCTTTCCGATACTTTTCCAGGAAGAACGAATCTGCAGGGCTACCACGAGCTCCATATGGTTATGGCTATGGCTGTCAAATTGTGTATAGATCGGCTGACCCACACATCCATTTTCTTCTTGGGTTTGAATGTGTTGACACTGTTGACACAATTTTGACAGCCATAACCATAACCATATGAAGCTCATGGTCCTCCATCCACTGACTTTCCATCGTCGTCGGGCCCACGGTATTTATTGTTATGAACTTAAATGCTAAGAGCCGATGAGAAATGTGTTCGTTAGTCTGCTCTAGTATTTAAACACTTTAATAGTCTCACTGCCTGCGTTTGTCATAGTTCTAGCAAAGTTAAAACGGTCTCTTTACCAAGAAAACTTTATTATTATGTTCGTTTTATCCAAAGATACCTATCTTTTTCTTCTTACCGTGATACTGGTTCTTTCAAACCATTAGGCCTACCATGAGCTCTGTCTGGCTCTGTCTCTGGTTCTGGCTTTGAGTCTGTGTGAGTGCTCACCAGTGCATTACACCTACTGTGTGTGACGTTTTGACGTAGGATTTATTTAGTCAACACTCACACAGACGCAAAACCAGAACCAGAGACAGAGCCAGACAGAGCTCATGGTAGGCCTACTGTGTGGTGAAAGGATTTCAAGTGCGCCTCAGAGAGGCTCCTTTCATGCACTCGACACGTTTGATTTTTTACTTAATTATTAAATTTTTGTTTGTAATTTTGTTTTATTTTAATTAATTAGTTGTAAGTACCTAGTCTTTAATCATTTGATAATTAGTGTAATTGGGATATTGTATACGTTCTAATTCATTCAATAAACAAAATATATAAATAAAATGTTCATTTCCTAGCACCCTGTAGAGGGAATAGGCACCGTTTTTCTGTCGCCGCCGCCACACAGTCGCGTCGGAGCAAGGTAAATGCACCTGGGGTTAAGCTCAAAAATCTTCGACATACTTAGGTACTTTATTTAGGCCCGTATGCAGAAACAATGCTTGAGTCAGTAGGCCTACTACAAGCTCTTTGGCTCTGTCTCTGGCTCTTGTGTGAGTCTGTGTGAGTGCTCACTGTGTGTGTGACTAGGATTAAGGATAGGATTTATTAAGTCAACACTCACACGATTCAAAACCAGAGCCAGACAGAGCTTGTGGTAGGCCTAGTAACTGACATAACGCACTCAGCTGAAATGCGGACTGGAAATCTAATTTCACAAAAATCAGTCCGTAATTTCCGCAGTTTTGCATTTCAGGAGATTTGCTACTGAAACAGAATTAGCATTGAAATAACTTTCCTCGTTTTATCTTATTTTTATGTAGGTAAAGGCTCGTTCACACTTTAGAATTAAGGCCAGTTACACTCGGTATGAAAAGAGAGTTTTAAATAAACTGTCCGTGAAACACGATTTGTAACCTAATGTATAGAAAATAGGGAATGAACAACAACTGATTGCTCTTATTGATAAGTACGATCACACGGTCAGTGATAAAAGTACTTAGATAAACATTCGTAAATTAAATATTACTTAAAGCAGCTCATTATTAGCAGCCAAAGAGTGGAACTCGTTGCTGGCGTCCATTTTCCCGAATACCTATAATTTGGATGTTTCCAAAAAAGACTGAATTGACTGACTGCATCATCACTTAAAATCAGGTGAAATTGCGATCAAGCTTTAGCCTATAAATTGTAAAAAAAAAGTTTAGTGATTACCTAATTGCAATCCGAACTCTTCCGAAGTATTTACTATGACAATACTCGTTTTTTCGTTCTCTTTTTTTTTAAGTGAGTTCACAAACCACCTTCAAAGCAAGCGCACGTTTCCGCGCTCCCTACATAAATATCAAAAACGTATAGGTACCTAACTTCCTGTAATTTCAATGTAACTAAAACCTCAAAAATACAAACCTCCTTTCAATACAATAAAAGTGGCGATTGATAATCAACTATTGTCGATGACTTTTGCGTTCTATTTTTAAATCTTCAATATTACGTGTGGTATTTTTACACCGCGTATAAAACACTTAGTGGGATTTAAAATACCCCGCTTTATGAAACACTGGCTGGGATTTTAATGCAGACTGTGGGTGCTTTAATTAATTCGATTTTCGGTTTGCAAACGCAGAGCTCTCGTGGAATCGTAGCTCGGTGGCTCTCAACACAACTTGTCTTGTTATAAGTTGCAGTGATGTTTGCGAGGCAGCGTCCATTGAGAATGGGATCATGTCCCAATACACATTGGCATTGCACAACCCCGCAATTTTTCTACGTTTTCCGTATATCGTAGCTGTCGAGGCTTCTACGATGAGGTCGTCGATGAATTACTCAAGAAAATCATCCATTCTCTCTTCGAAAAGAAGCAATAAAATTAAATTGCAAAATGATCTTGGTCGGCCTGAAAATTAGGCTCCTAGACTTGGTCGCGTGGAACTGTCTACCACAAGCTCTATCTGGCTCTATCTCGCTCTGGTTTTGAATCAGTGAGTGTTGACCAAGGATTTTGTAATCCTTGGTGTAGACTAAATAAATCTTACGTCGAAACGACACACACAGACTCTTTAAAATACATCCGTGAGATACTTCATATTTAAAAAGTACTTATCCTTTTTCCGGGTGAATCCCTCCTCTTTAGAGCGATTCTCTCGGTGAGCGTCCCAGCGATGCAAATATTGAATGCAGATTTATTTAATGGTTATTCATGCCTGTCGCCTAGGATGCTGAGTGATCACCGCTGAGTGGTGGGGAGCTTTGAGCTTTCTCTCTTTTAGCTTAAACCGTTAATAGAGGAACCTCCGAGGTTTATTAGACCAAAATCCAATAGAGGAGTGTAAAATCTATACAGGGTGGTTTTTTGAGAAGGGCAGTGATGGCCGAGTCCGAAACCACGAGAGTTAGGGGAAAGTCGCGAAAGGAGTCATACCCTCGATTTATAAGAAAACAATTACTGCATATTTTTTTGTTTGAGGGAAATTGACCCGAAAGATTTAAAAAAAATACACTCTGCATTATGGGACCAATGGATTCTGTTGCTAATAAGGATTAATCACTGCAAATAAATGTTTTACTAAAGATGAATGGAAATAACAAATTTACACTTATAAAATTAAATTAAGTTATTAATTTCGAAAACTAGCATGATTCACTCACTCATCGTAGTTCCTCGTACTCTCACTCACTTGGATGTTTTAAGGCAAGAGTGAATAGGTAGGTATCTTCTGCGTGCAACACCGCACCGTTGTTGGCCCAGGTACTAGTATAGTATTATCTTATCTGTGACCCAGGTGAGATTGCGGTCAAACGCATATACGGCGACTATAAATTGTAAAAAAAAACTCATGCCGTAAATCTGGCTATTTTGTTTATTTCCTGGATTTACCAAAATCTAGCTACCCCTACAGCGTACTTACATCTGTTAGCCACCTCCTGCGGTATATGAATCGGGCCTTTGACAGCAGCTGACTGGCGAATCGGGTCGATGTTTCTCCCCTCTATCCGCTCACATACCCCTGGAAGTGACTAGCAGTTGGGTCTACACTATAGTTTGAGCCTAACTAGAGTTATTTAAGCTTTGCATCTATTGTATCTAGATTACTTATACATACGCAGAGGATTCAAGATTCAAGATTCAATAAGCGTTTATTCAATACGATACAAGAATCACTTTGAAACGTCTTAAAGCTAGGTGAGTCTAAGTGCCAGTTCCACGCGACCAAGCCTAGAAGAACAGGCAACAAACTACGGCTCGGCTCCTACCGTTTTTTAACCGACTTCCAATCAAAAAGGAGGAGGTTCTCAATTCGGTTGTATGTTTTTTTTTTTTTTTTTTTTGTTTTTTTTTTTTTTTTTTTTTTTTATGTTTGTTACCGCATAACTTCGTCATTTGTGAGCCGATTTGAAAAATTATTTTTTTATCTGAAAGGTACTGCTTCCAGATTGGTCCCATTTTAATTTTATTAAAATCGGTGTTGCTATTTTTTTTTAAATAATTTTTTTAATGTTTGTAACTGCATGCCTCCGTCATTTATGAACCGATTTAGAATTTTTTTTTTTTATTTGGAAGGTTATTCTTACGTCCAGATTGTCCCAAACAAATTTGATTAAAATCGGTTTAGCCGTTTGACAATGAAGTCGGTTTCTCAAGTTTTTTAAACTTTTAATTATTTACATGATCCTTTTACAAATCAAAAATAGTAGTAGGAGGCATCTTTACGCTATCCTCTGCCACTATACGAGGGGACACAGCGTCCCGTAATAGTGGCAGTTGGTCGGGGCAGGATTAAGAGTCCTGCAGGGCTACCACGAGCTCCATATGGTTATGGCTATGGCTGTCAAATTGTGTATAGATAGGCTGACCCACACATTCATTTTCTTCTTTGGTTTGAATGTGTCACTGTTGACACAATTTTGACAGCCATAACCATAACCATATGAAGCTCTTGGTAGGCCAGCTGTCAATGGCTTTCATTTAATACCGCGCCTGCGGGGTCTGCGTTTTGCTGTCTCAGAGCACAATCTGAATGTTTTGGCCCACTTCTTCTTAAGTATCTACTCCCAGGAATAGAATGATGAAGTCAGTCGCGCTACTCCTTTCTTACACACAGACATCGCTATCTCGCAAAATTGTCACAACGGACGATTACGACGAAGATATGGGGCTCAATTCTAGACCAGTGACTTTTTTTGTCACGGTAGATATATATCACAAGAACTGTCAGTTTCTTTAGTGAATTTGACAGTTCTTGTGATATATATCTACCGTGACAAAAAAATCACTGGTCTAGAATTGAGCCCCTGGTGTCCTCTCAAGGAACTTCAAAGTGCCTACCTTTTTAAAAAGGATGAGGGAGGGTTGCAAATAAAACAGCATGTATCTTAGACTATAGCACTATACTTAAATAACAATCGCGTGACGCGGTGAGATCACTGTTGCGTGTGCTGCGCGAGGCGCGCGGCTTGCTGCAGGATGTCGCGCTTCTCCTTGGGGAAGCGCAGCTCGCGGGCCGCCAGTCGCGCGGCGCGCAGCTCGCGCTCGGCCCGCGCCAGCTCCGCGCGCAGCAGCCCGGTGCCCGCGCCCGCTTCACGCTCCCTGCAATACAATTGTACTTTACTAAATGATAGGGAAACCCCCTACACACTAGAGACATGCCATTAGCATAGACAAAGGAAAACAAGTCCTTTGTCTATGCCATTAGTACTCAAATACCCCGGAAAAATCACGAGTACTTAAAATTCAGAAGAGGCTTGCTTCTTCTTCTTAGCGTGTCACTGATTCTTTTCGAACCAAGTGTGGTGAAAGGATTTTAAGAGGCTTGCTAAAATAGTATTTCAGCCATGACAAAAATGCAAAAATAATAAGTGAGGAAGAGGATGCCCCTTCACCAGATGGACCGACGACATTGTAAAATCCCGTGAATTCAGAGGATGTGGAAAGGTTTCAGAATCCTTCTTCTTGGAAATGGGAATAGGAGAATGGTATAGGGAAATATAAAGAGACTTGCTTGCATGATTTGTATAGCTTAAAATATTTGTGCGCCTAGAGCAGATCACATGGTACTTCAACAATTTTATGTAAACATCCTTAGTAAGGCTATATTATACGCACTATGCGGTTACCCGCAATGCGACTAGCCGTCCGGCTGACCGCAAGCACAATTATGTACGTAATATTCATTTCTATGCGCACTGTGATGCGGCTACCCGCAGACCGACAGTGCGTGTTTAACTAATAAAGAATTGAATTGAATTGACCTATGTTTAACCGTGGACTCCTTTAGGCGATGATAGATCACAAGCTATCTTAAGAACTGTGGATTTTGTTCTAAAATAAATAAAATACCTAGCAGCCCACTCCCGCTGCATCTGTTCGCGCATGGCGTCATCGAGCGCGCGCGCCGAGTAGTGCGCGACCACCTCCTGCCGCGAGCACTGCCGCTCGCGCATCGCGCGCAGCGACCCGTTCCAGTGCAGCAGCTGGAACACCGTCATCAGTTCTTGGAACTCGAGCATCGTCCGACCCTTGTTCGTTTCCAACATAAATCTGGAACAAAGAACACCGTTTAAATGGAACCCTAACTTATAACCCAGTATTTAACAGTATGGGAAGAATACACCGCTGCATGGTCCAGTGGGCCATCTGTTTGTTCATTCAGGAAGTGATATATAAAAGCACACTATTGACCCGACCCAGTCTTCAACCAGAAGAATACACCGCAAATGGTTAGCTGGTCCAGTGTGTTCATTCAGGAAGCGGTATTAAAAAGGGAAATGGAAGGAAGGGGAATGGAGGGAATCCGGTCCCCGCAAATGGTCAGCTGGTCAAGTTATCCATCTGTCAAGTTGTCATTCAGGAAGCGGTATTAAAACAGGAAATGGAAGGAAGGGGAATGGAGGGAATCCGGTCCCCGCAAATGGTCAGCAGGTCAAGTTACCCATCTGTGAAGTTGTCATTCAGGAAGCGGTATAAAAAAGGGAAATGAAATCCGTGGGGAACGTGTGGAGAAGGAATCCGGTCCAGACCTAAAAGCTGCGATGCCAGCGCTGGGGTCCTGGTGCGCGGCGTCACCCGCGAAGGAAGCGCGTGCCTCCGCCACCGCCTTCTCGATGAAGTGGTCGGAGATCCGTCGGGACTCATGCTCGTTGAACACGCTATTCATGAGTGCTATCTTGGCGGCACTGCGCCGTGCCTCCGCTTTTGTCGGACAATTCTGTGGGACAATAAAATTCACTAGCTTAGTACATGGAGATTATGAAGCTTTTGAACTTGTGATTATAATTTGTGAAAAATTCCACTTGGCTTTCTTGCTATAACGGCGTGCGTGTACAAAAATATTTAAAGTTCTAAAGAACTAGCGACACAATATACTTCCCTAGCTTTCATGTCTTTGTGATGGACAATACAGAGTATTCTATCTATCATTCTCTCATCGCCGAAAAAACATATAGCTTTATTTGGTTCTATCTCAAATCTAAATGCCACTCCACTGGTTGTATTTAACCGGCTTACGTATCCATATTTTTCCAACCTAAAAGTCCGAACTCTTTTCGATACGAACTCCTAAAAGCCTGACTCCGGATTATCAGCTTTGAATCTATAAGCCCCCTCAAGTAAAAAGAAAACTGGCATCAATGCTCACGGAAATATTGATAAAAAATCTATTCCCCTAAAAGGAAAGCCATTTCTCTTCAAACAATCAGTAACTTTAAGAATCTGTTGGAAAACTTATAAGAAGCTCAGTAACGAAGACTGATTTCCTACATTCGATATCTATCTATCAAGTCTCCGGCAAAACTATCGCACAACATTGCATGAGCAGGGTTGGGAAACTTCCGGCTTTTAAACCTTGTTCGTCAAGAAATATGCCGTAAAATTTTGAATTGAATGCAACAACTTTCTCAAAAACTTAGTGTTCCCACACACGGGCCTCTGGCCAGAGCCACAAAACACCGCTACTGGCATATTGCCTCTAGTTTTCATGCATTTTATATAGCGATGATCTGTACGGTGTGGTGGCTACCGGCGTCATCCGTGTGAAGCAAGTCCATCTAAAATATATGAAAACTACAGGAAATATGCAAGTGGCTGCGTTTTGTGGCTGTGGCCCGTGTGCGGTGACATATATTTTTTTAATAAAGACACTTACACACTACACAATTTGAGGGATGATGGGGACTTCTGACACATCATTTGTAATGACGTACTCACGACCTGTACCAAAATCTAGCTTGAGGGGAACCGAGGCATACTCGAATGTGTGTTTTGACTGGACTACAGGTGTAGTTGCTACCAAGCTACTGTTAGAACTCGACTTTTTTTGGCCGGAAAATCCAAGAAGAAAGACTACCGGAAAGTTAGACCACATCCCTATTCAAGAAAGGAAACTAATACACGTCAAACCGTCCACGAGGGTGATAGCTGATAATGTCATAGATACGGGCAGTGTTGCTCAATATGTGGGGTAAATAGGGGTTCTGAATCTGTCGAAGGTCTCAAAGATATGCCGTTGAGATATGAGTACGACGTTATACGGTTGCTACGTGCCCCCGAATTCAACGTGTTTTGGACGTGACTGTACAAATTGAGTTTGGAGATGATAGGTACTTGTACTCGTATGGCGTTATGACGGAGGTCGTCGCCTTTTATGACATTCTGAAATAATATGAAATCTTTTGATACTTCATCTGATTAGTTTTTTGTCATTTTGGGAAGTTATAGCTTTTTCATTTGTAGTTGTAGTTGTTGATTTTCTGGTGATTTTTTGAGTTCTGCTGTGTAACTTTGGTGGCATTTTAACCGGCATTACTTGAGGTCTTAGCACAGTGTGAGCAATTTGGATGAAAGTGTAATATTTGATTATCCTGATTTGACAGAAAACGTTTCCGATGGTTTTGAAGAAGCCGCCATCATTTTCTGTGACAGCCGACTTGTTTATTGACTGACTTGACTAAAAACTCTTTTATTTATGTAATATTATCCTCATTTGATACTGGCAAAATGGTTCCAAAATAGACAGATGCCATCTAATTAAAAAGAAGATTCTTTATCAATTAAAAGTATTATAAGTTTAAAAAAGTTATACTTAATTCAACGTTTTCAGGCCCATAAGACGCATCTTCACAAAAAAAAACAGTCAAACAAAGGCTTCATTTATAATGGCTGCGCACATCTAGGCGATGGTGATTGCGATCAGTGAAACGCTGTCATATTTGACATCATTTCACTGATCGCCACCGCAGAACGCTCAGATGCGGCAAAGCTTTACTCAATTTTCATATAGCGTTATTTTATATACCTACTCGTATTTTACTGCCCTCGCTTATTTTTCACAGATCTCAGCCCAGGAATTTTATACAGCATTTTTTCATGGATCCATTTATTTCAACGCCCAGCATTTTATAGCTCGGGTCTATGAAATATGACGGGGTCGGCCATAAGGAGGTACCTGCTCTCAAACATCTTGGAGCATACAGTAGGCCTACCACAAGCTCTGTCTGGCTCTGTCTCTGGCTCTGGTTTTGAGTCTGTGTGAGTGTTTACTAAATAAATCCTACGTTGAAACGTGGCACACACACAGTATAATACACTGGTGAGCACTCACACAGACTCAAAACCAGAGCCAGAGACAAAGCCATACAGAGCTTGTGGTAGGTCTACTGGATACATGGAGAAATTACAGGCACGTGAGGCTGAACATCTGTATGCCTCAAATTGATGGACGCATGGGGTCCTGACGTGCAATGCTTTGTTATAAGCGATGGTTACCACATAACATCAGTTGGGCCATATGCTTGTTCCATCCATATAGTTGTATAAAAAAACTCTGTTTCTTCTTCTTCTTTCGTGTATTTGACACAATGTTTTTTTTTTACATAAGTACTCGTAAATATAGGCTTGCGTTTGACCGCAATCTCACCTGCTGTTAAGTGATGATGCGGTCGACGGTGTAACACGCTTAACGCTTACCTAGAAGATACCTGTTCACTCTACTCCTAAAAACATCCAAATTATGAGGGCTCGGAAAAACAGACGCCATAAAAGTTTACCTGAAAGCTGCCGAAGCAGGCGCCTCCTGGCAGAGTGACGTAGCACACATAGGGCGGATGGGCGGCGGGCACCGACTCGTAGATCACAAGGGCGCCCCCTCCGCCCGCGGCACCTCCCCCCCGCGATGCCTTCACCTGCCAGAACTCTTGCAAGGCTTCTACCACGTTCACTGTCGATAGCACGCCGTCAGCTGTGGATGGAAAGAATTAACATCAATCGAAATTCACGATTATTTATTTCAGAAAAAATATAAAAGGTAAGCGAAGGGAGCGATCACCTGAAACCTGTCAAACATGACAGCGATATTTGACAGCGTTTCAGCTGATCGCCATCTCCATCGCCTAGATGTGCGCAGGCCTGTAGTCCTTCTTTGGGAGTATGAGGAAGGATGATGTAGATCATGTAAAAAAACCTATGAGTAGGTTCAAAATATTGTGAGATCACTTTGACGATTTAACGTTTTTTTTACTCCTGATTTTAAAAGTGGTAACCATCGCCTATAACAAAGCATTGCCTCGTAGGTCACGCACGCCAGGAACGTGCCCTACGATGCACTGCCCTGCATCCATCCACTTGAGGCATACAGATTTATGAGCAGACATTTTTGGTGAAATTTATCGAAAGTCGGAAAGCCTTGCCCACTAAGCGTTCTATACAGTGGCGAACAGTGAAACGCTGTCAAATATCACTGTCATATTTGACAGCGTTTCTCTGATCGCCACCACAGAACGCTTAGATGTGCACAAAACTTAGCTTAGAGTGGAAAATGTTTTTACTTAATAGCATAAGTAATGATTTATGAAACTGGACCGGGAAAAATTATTACCCTTTAACAATTCTACTGAGTAACTTCCATTTCAGGTCAAGAACTTGGAGTTAAACTCAAAGACCACTAAACAAGCAAAGTGGATAGTTTATTAGCTTGCGTTAATATTTGTCTTTCTCTTATTCGAAGAGAACTCACGGCAAGTTCGAGAGTTCGTATTGAAGAAACTTTGCTCATTAGGTACTCGTCCCCTCGACCATTATTAAAAACTTATTTACGTATATCCCAAGGGGTAATTACAAAGATTTTAATACTGCTTCAAAAGTAATATTCCACTTGGTATTAAAATTAGCTCGTTACCTATTTATGTATTACGTATAACTTAAATCAATTACAAGGCAATGTTGAAAGTCCATTTATACTAAATTAGGTCTACGAGACAGAGGTACAGACAAGAATAAGATGATATTTGATGTTAGGCAACTGTTATATAACCCACGATCCATAATATACTTACCTATTCAGTTTGAAGACATTTCAAAGTGACTAATATAATATTACTGAACAAAAACACTTTCACCTTGACTTTACCAATCAAAGCATAAATTAATTTCGTATGTTTGTCGACCTATAAAGGTAATCAATCTTTGTAAAATTCAAACATTTGTGTACAAAATGAAATCGTTATCCAACAAAGCTCTTGAAATCCAACAAATTACAGCAAGCGCGCTCCATTATTCCGTTTGAGAAATTAATTCATTTGTTCGCGTGGTTGCCATTCTGTCGCTACTGGCTTGTTTTATGAGGACCTATGCTTAAAACGTTCGAAAAATGTCATTGGAGAACATGATGACATAATTTATTGGTGAGAAGATTTTACGCGCTTGGAAATAATCCCTCAAATATGGACTTGCATTAAACGCAAAGTAAGTTCAATTTCCCTATTCATGTCAATCAGAAAATATATTTCCAGTCAATTTTCTTCAAGTTTTTCGCCATCTGCCTTGCGCGGTTCTAACATTTTATGAAAGTCCATATTTGGGAGATTATTTCAACTCTGATTTGCATTTTTGCCATCTGTCACGCGCAGAATTATCTTGCCCGATATTTTTATTTTTGACATTGCATCATCGTTTTGATAAACCGAGATTTCTCGATCTTTTCCATTTTCGTTCAATATCCTAACCTCAAAATGAATTAATTTCAATGAAAGTATCATAGTGTATCGATCGCATGGCCGTTTTATTAATATTATTAATATTTAAAAAGCCGTTTGATGTTTGTACGGAACTTCTTGTTAGGGGCCCATACGTATAGGTATCCTTAATTGCAAATACTCCCGGCATACATCCGAACAAAGCCCGTGAAACCGCTCCATTATTCCATTAGAGAAATTAATAATTTTCCATTCATGAGATGGCTATTCGGCTGAAACGTATTATCACACAATGAGTCGACTCTACCGAGTGATACGTGGCTTTTGGGAGAAACGGCTGGGCTTCTTTAAGCTCTTTTTAAAATGGCTTAAATAAATACAGCTTACGGCCGTCCGTCAATAATCACCTAAAGCTTTGCGCACATCTAAGCATTCTCGGGTGGCGATCAGTGAAACGCTGTCAAATATCATTGTCATATTTAAATTTTTAAATAATAAAAAATCCATTTTTTCCACGTTTCGATCGAATTAGCCAAAATTGCAAATAAATTAGTTTTTTTTCATAATTTTTCATTCATCAGGAGAAATTATGGCAAGATCTTATAGACAGGGATGATTAAAAAAGTTTGAATGAATGCCCATTGTCCAGCGTCAAGCGATCTAGGGTGACCCTAGATCGCTATTGTACCTAGTAGTATTGTACTATTGCACCTAGTTATTTCTTGACCCTAGTAGGGTCAAGAAATAACTAGGTACAATAGTCATGGATGGCGCCAATAAAGCGTTTGCTTGCACATGAATTTGCTCTACCATGCGAGATGTTAAGAGAGGAAAAATCTCGACGATAAAAAAATATCTCTAAAAGTGAACCAGCTGTCAGACTACGCCTAAAACCTGCGGTCTTTTTGTAAAACTCAGTTCGTTGTGACGTACATTGTTAGCGGGACTGACGAAGACACTGTGGACACTCTTTTACAATTCATTCCGCTGCCCTCGCTCGGATTCAAATTGAATTCAGGGCTGGAAGGGTTTATTCCACTGTTTATTTACCTACTTTCAGATCCAATCAGCTCGTTGTTTGCTCAATTCAATGTTTGTTTGAGGGGGAATACCCAAATAGAACTAGAACTACAGATTTTGTTTTCGAGGGCCGATTGAAAAGTTTTGTGATGATACTCTTGTTATTTTGCTCGTTTCGTTTGCTGGGACTCTATAATCTAGATTCTTCGGTGAACGTGCTCTGTGAGGTAAAACGATTATTTGCAAAGTTAACCTTACAACATCAGGTAGGCCATCTGCTTGTTCCATCATTGTGAAGAACTCGTACTTGCGTAAGCGTTTTTTCTCTTCTGTGGTGAAAAAGGTGGGAAGTCAGTGGATGGCTCAAAATGGCGTACTAATAATTTTATTTTTATTAATATGAGAAAATGAAGTTTATCCAAACTGATTTATCAGTCTACTACGATTACAAACAGTTAAAACGAGAATATAAATTATCACGAGCACTAGATTAATCTATCGCAAAAAAAAACTGTTTTCATCAAACTTCTCATGGTAAATTCTCGAACAAAAGCAACAATTACGTTGTTAGATCAATGTGATAATCGCAGTTCTCACAAACTGTCGTTACTCTGCACTTCGAAGTTCGCACGCACACAATCGCGAAAGTCGTAACTTCGGAGGTATAGAAAACAAGGACTTTACACCCGGAAACATCTTTATCGCATCAGACTGTGTTTACAACGTTTGCCCGTAGGTTTAGTGGCATGAAAGTTGAAATCTTATGAAGATAGCAGTAGCACGGGCGCAACGTGTTCAAAAACTTGAAGTTTAGGTAAAATCTCTTGTCCTTAGAGCAAGCATTACAGTAGGATGTTTTTATTTTATATTCAATGACAGCTGACAGCCGCTGTTTTTTTTTCAATCAGCCTGTTGGTTAAATTAAAAACAATATTCATCCGAAAGTATTCAGGTTTTGAGTTCTAAAAGACATAATCATTTAAGTTTGAATATCGCTTTGATAACAAATTAATTAAAATGTTAGCATCCATAGTAATTTTAACCAAGTTTTCAGTTGACTTGTTTTCTTTAGACGAAGCCTTTGCAAATACTGTAAGTAGGGCAAACCGACAGACGTTTCTAAGATGTTTCTTATAACGGAGAAATTAATATTTAATTAAATATGCTAAGCCCGTGTACACAAGGAAGCTGGTGAGACATTTGAAACCGCGGTATCTTGTGTCGAAACAGCTCAATTATACACCTAATAATTTGAGTCCTACTTAGTGAGCGTTATTATCTGTAGGCGAATGAAATAAGATGCCAGAGGATGTCAACTTGTAATTATACTCAAAGTCAAGTTAATTATTCATAATCATATTTAACAAATATTTGTGTGGAGAACGCAAATGTTTGTACTCTGTCTGGGTGTCATATTTATGTATTGCAAAAAAAGTACAAGCTCTGCTTAATTTGGGGCTTAATAGTGTTGTGTGGATTGTCCATGCTATTTATTTAATACCAAAGACTAAGATAAATATCTGTCTCTGACGGATAGCGCTACGCTAATGTATATGTTTTACATAGTAAAACCGCCTTTAGTTTGTAATTGCAATGCGCTTTTGTTTTTTTTGATGCCTTAGTATAGTTTCCTTTTGGCGTCACCATGAAAAAATGCCCTAAGGTGAATCTCAAAGAAATTAATGTTGGTTATTAATTAATGCCGTCTTTTAATTTAACTTTCAACTAAGCTAAAGAAAATGGAGAACAGAGGTCAATCCGCATAAAAAATAAAGTCTTTAGTTATGCACCTTTTTATTTTTAATTAATTATAAGTTGTATCTTTTGACTTATGCCCCTATGTTAAATGAATTTATTTATTTGCCTGAAGTAAGATAAATGGTGGTCATGTAGTAAGTTGTCTCCATGAAGGGTTCCTTAGCATCAAGTAACATAATATACAGAAAATAAACAGGAAACAGGTTCTTGTAGTTCGTCGCAAGGTAAATTGCGGTTTACGATTTATGACGTATAAAAAAAAAACTACTGGCTAGATCTCGTTCAAACCAAATATCGTTGAAAGTTTGCATAGTAATGTATAACATATATTTTTTTTAGTTTTATCATTCCCTTATTTTAGAAGTTAGAGGGGGGGGGACCAACTTTTTTCAACTTTGGAAGTGTCTCTTGCGCAAACTATTCAGTTTAGAAAAAAACTATATTTGAAACCTCAACATCATTTTTGAAGACCTATTCATAGATACCCCACACATATGGGTTCAACGAAAAAATTTTTTTTGAGTTGCAGTTTGAAGTATGGGGACCCCCAAAATTTATAGTTTTTTTTCTATTTTTGTGTAAAAATCTTAATGCGGTTTACAGAATACATCTACTCGCCAAGTTTCATCAGTGTAGCTCTTATGGTTTCGGAGAAAAATGGCTGTGACACGGTCGGACAGACAGACAGACAGACAGACAGACAGACAGACAGACATGACGAATCTATAAGGGTTCCGTTTTTGCCATTAGGCTACGGAACCCTAAAAATTCATTATATTAAAAAAAAAACTAAAACTAATTGATAAGTACAGGTTTGTTTGCATTAGTGGAGAATTCTGGTGACGCAATTTTCAGGCCAACCCAAGGCGAAGTGTAGCCTACGTCTCACTAAGTGGCACCACACTGAAACTTCATTGCTATTTTGTTTTGTGAGAGGTTCACACAAAAAAAACTGAATAAAGAAGTTTTAAATTTGAATTTGCCACGTTTCTATGAAGCGATAGTAGACTAAACAGAAGGTTTTCGATCAAGCCAAATTCGTTTGGCGTCAGCTAATGAGGTTTGTCAGACAATTTGCATTTCAAAATAGGCCTTAATGTGTTGACACAGGGCGTAGGCAGCTGCGTCGGTCGGCTGCGTCGGACGGTCAGCTGACGTTTGACATCTCGCTGACATGACAGTTCATTAAATGGACAGTGGAATATAAGCCGTATGCTGTCGACATACGGGGCTAGGTAAACGAGAGGTGCATTCCATTTCCGGTTTAATTATTTTTGATGGCTTTTGTCTTTTGTTTGTAAAGTGACAATGAATTGAACTGATATTGACGTGTAGAGTATCAATATGGGTGAGATCACATCTAGGCGATGGCGATGGCGATCACGCTAATGACACGCTAATTGGCGCTATTTTGCGTACTGTTATGACAGTGCCAAAATAGTGCCAATTTACCTTAGACAATAATAATTATGGTCTAAGCAATTTACTAATGAAAACGAAGAAAATAAACAGTCTTTATTCTAATGCTAAAATCCTTGTCGAAAATGTCAACCCTGTCGACCAATCAAATCTCAAAGAGTTATTTGTACAAGGAGTTTGAATAGGATATTTTTTGGGCAAGGAGGTTGAATAGCATTGAGGTGGAGGTTGACTATATTGGTCTTTGGTCTGTTCTAAATTCAAACACTAAAGCAGTGAATAAAAGTTTTCTAATCACTGATTTCTGTGAATAAAATAAGCGTTGTAGAGGGGGAGTGGTATAAATTTTCTTATTTCAACTACTTATGGTTGGTAAAAGTATGAAGTTCGAACAATTTAACAGTGCAATATGTGTAGTGTGTGTAGTAGGTTAATAATAGGTTCATGAAAAGTTGCAAACTCATTGCTGCTGATAGAAAACTAATTGGTTTCCTCACGGTGTATTCTTCCTTACACCGTTTGTAAGCTATTTATGTAATGGACTACCTACACTTATTTCAGAACGTCCTACGTTATAAGCGCGTGCGGTGAGGGCTAAGCCAATCGATGGAATCAATTTGTGCATAGATTGGAAGACTATAATTGGCAATAGTGCCGCTCTAGTCAGCTTCAGTTTTCTGAACAACGACAAACGTTAATAAACCCCCGTTATGGTTAATAAGACGGTTACCAAGCCAATTTTTTATCTAAGCACTAGTAGGTACAACTAGGTATCTATAAAATAATACTATTTAAAAAGACTATGATCGTCAATTTAAAATTACTGACGGTTAGTTTTATAGATTTTTTAACAACAGACAAACTACTATTGTTTGAATTCGTTACTCTTGTAACTTTCGAAGATCTCGAAAGTACTTTTCAGTGTCTCGTAAGTGTGATTTGTTGGTTATTTGGTGCCATTTGTTAACGCTGGCTTATCGAGACACAACTATAAACTAACGTACTCTATTTTTAACGTTGGTCACTTGTGGGTACTCCATAGGTCAGCGACCAGTCTTACTATAGAAAACTTCGTAAAGTTTTAAAGGATTCCGATACCGGCTGTTTTTATCGATAAATAATTTAGACACTAGAATCTAAATTATTTATCGATCTATCTATGTGATAGTAGGTTTACCAATGGTTTATAATTTGTCAAGCTGCAAACGTCCCCGATATTTTTAAACATTAAAAAAACTATGTTTCGTTGCCCAGTCTCAGTAGCAATGTCTTATTCCTAATCACTAGCTGGGTATCACTATGTATGTATCTATCCAGGCATAAATTACACTACATTTAGCGCAGTTGTAAGTGTGAACACATTTGATAACTCTCCGACACATGTAGCACTTAGCACTTACCCTGAATTTCGGCAACTTACGCCGATTAGCACCATTTGTACACAGTTGTGGCTAAGTACTTACATAGGTAGTTAAGTTAGTGGGGTGTCTTGACGCGTGCTATTTCAAATTATACACGTAAACTTAAAAAAATAAAGTTTATACTCCGATGTGGCACTTACGACCGCACGGGTTAGTCCCACAAATGCCACATCCATACAAAAGAGAAATCAAAATGTTCATACATCCCAGCCAATGCTTTGACGTATTTGAACCTTCCTTTTTCAAATATCGTGGTCCGAAATGTGGAAAAAACTAATTTTAAATAATTAGTCACATTCGTAAAGTAAATGTTTTTTTCTAAATTTGGTAAACTCCCTTTGAACTTTATCATCAATGTTATTGAACACTAACAAACTTTTTGATTGAGCGATCAAAATGAGCGAAGATTTGGGAAACTTGGGTGAATGGGCATCTTGTGTTTGTCCTAAATCAGCCTGTTATTCGATCTAAATGGAATATTGTAGGTCTATACTATAGGTTGTACTAAAAATTATCAAAATTTTACACCCTCTTTAAATAATTTGATTGAAAAAAAAGCGTCATTTATTTTATAATCCCTAAAATAATGTGTGTTTTCTGCCTTTTTCCCTATAATATTACTTGCCGGTACCTTTTATTTTGAGCCTCCAAAATCATGTCGATATCAGCGCAATTTCATCAAAAAGAAGAGGATTTAAATTGCTTTTCCGGAATAAAAAAGATTAAAGAACGTGATGCCGACCGAATTCAAAGGATATTTTATTTTTCCCGTTTCCAAATAAAATGGTGTCATAGGATAGCGTGGTGAGCCTTTGAGAGAACAGAATAAATAACAGCAAGCACATTGAGAGGAAGCTCGTACATTCTCAGTTTAATATTTAACAGGCTACGACTTGTACAAAGCTTTGCGAGGATTCGGTATTATTGTTGTGTCAAGTGGATCTGAGTAATCCCTTTAGCAATACTAAATCCTTTTATGTCTCTAATAATCGACAGCAAGTGTCTAATTAGACGACAGAAGACGGGACTACTTTTAGAGTAGTAGAGCTCTTTGTGAAGGGCTCGTTCAGGGATGTAATACTACCATGCCTATTTCTGCCGTCAAGCAGCGATTAATTTTTATTCGACTAATAAATCTATTTGTAGATTTAAAAATTAACCCTGAAATAAATAAAACAAATAACATGCACAAAAAAGCCTAAACAGAAGAAAAAGAGGAAAATTGTGTTAGCTGCGTATAAGCAAAACGAAGATTTATTTCCATTAGCATTGAACAAAGGTCTGAAGGGATGTCTACGATGCATCTTTTACTAGACGTTTTATTTTATTTATTTATTTTTATGTTCTACCCTGAGACTCAACGGCAAACTTTTTATTTTCATTACTAGCAATGACATTTTTGGCTTCGTAATACAGTGGAGGCAAGTCTTTCAAGCTTTTGACGAACATTGATTGCATAAACGATGTAGGTAAATTTTGAAAGTTTGTGGAAATATTGCTAAATAATCAATACATACCTACCATACAAATTTACCAATTCTTTTTATAATTTCAAAGATGTCGTCTATTTCTGTGTGCCAAATTTATCAGCCAATGGTTGAGAGGCTTAGCCGTGTAATAGCAAAAACAGGTAGACACACTTTCCCATTCATAAATTGGTTGAAATTTATTTTTAAGATGATGAAATCCGTGAAACAACTTCTCGCTCACAGACTTTTTGAAAGATAATAAAATAAATAAACTTATTGATCGAAAATCGCGAGCAACTCAAGATTTACTGTGGTTTTTTTATTACAAAAAAATAATATTGATCCTAACACATTTTCCTAAAGATGTCTCAATTGGTTTTCGTACATAAGTAAACTTTGTATAAACCAGATTTAGGACTAAAATGATTTTTCTGCTAAACGGTGTGCAATCGGATTGCACACTAAGCAGTTGCCTCAATTTTAGATAAATAAGTTCAGTTTTTTATATATTTCAAAAAGTCATAGTGTCAGAGATATAAGGTCATTGACGGCAGTCTGCCCCTTAATTCTAGAACTGCCCGGGTATTATCCAATTCGTACGCTAGTTCGCAACGCTAGTCACTATTAATCGGTTTAGGCAAATCGGTATCTTCTTATTTTCTCGCTCGACAAAGGACAGAACAATCTAATTTTCTATGTACGTGGTGAACAGGGAAATTCGTGCCAGCACATCGTTAGACGAGAAACGTCTTCAATATTTAGTAGATAATGTTTATGAGCTCTAAACACAATTAGTCGGGAGATTTATACATTTCGCTTTAGAGACGTATACCCGTCAAATAGACAAGCTTAATAAATAGCGTATAGAAGTGTCTTTAAGGTTTCATATCTCATTGTTTATGAGTTTTTACATCAGGGCATTTTTCTTCACTTATGTCCTTCGTAATGAGACTTTGTAGCACAGGGGAACATGATTTTAGATGAAAATTGTTAGCCCAGCGCATCTATAGATATCTATCTATAATTCTAAACCATTGTATCTGTCTGTAGATCACGCGAGGCAGTGTATATTTGCGAAGCAAAAAAATTGGGCACGTAGTTTCACATCTACTGTCTAATCGTTCTTTTTGCGAGGTACCGCAGTAATTAAGGAGGCTGTACTTCAAAATAATTACTATTTAATAGTACTGAATCCAAACACTGTCTGACAAGATTTTCCTCGAATAATGTCTTATGCGTGAAATAACTTAAGTTAAAAAGATCCCACAGATCAAGGTCTGAAATAAAAAGTTTTTTTATTAAAACGTAGGAAAAGGGCTATACTATGATATCGATATGTCTAAGTAATATCATATTTGTAGACTTCTGTAAATATGATAGTGCTTACTAGAGATTTTAGAAAGGAAATATTGACTTCGATCAAACTATGTGTAGTTCAACTGAAAACACTCTAGTTTTGTATTGATCTCAAAAAAATACCCTAATGGTTTTTTCATAAGAATCTGTCAAAAGATAAACACTGGGTCATGACAAGCAGTGACAGGGCAAACAAACTTTATGCAATGATTCAACGTTTATAAGTATGGCTGCGTGAGTATAAGAATCTATTTTTATTTTTAAGAATACAATCATGTACAAAACTGTACATTAGCAAACGCCGCCGCTTCTCTTTAGTCTAACAACAGTCCGATTTTGTAATGCCTATTGTACCATTGTACATAACGTTTTATTTCTCAAAAAATTGACACAAAAGAGGGAGAAGTCTTTAGATACCTGATATGATGTTATAAAGCCTTTATAAATAAGGCTGTAAGGCTGATAGCACCGGGCGCATTGGTAGCCAATTATCATAAAAATAACCGTTCTTGTGGTATCCCGATTTTAATAAAGACTATTTCGCCTACGCTTCTGTACACATTTATTTAATTTTATTCGCTTGTAATTAGTATTCCATTCTGGATAATATCTGTGTAGGAGGCCTAATAAATGTTATAATTATTTATTTTTAATAATAGACAAAACTGTTAAACTACTAATTTAAATTGACTACATTACCTCTACCGGATATCTCAGTCGTAATATTTGAACTAGCTTCAACTCACTCGAAACTAGAAATAAGCGCCATAAAAAAGTGTTAATTGTAAGAAGGATCATAAAAAAACGCTAGGAGCT
Source organism: Thera obeliscata (assembly GCA_947578465.1). Lineage (NCBI taxonomy): Eukaryota > Metazoa > Arthropoda > Insecta > Lepidoptera > Geometridae > Thera > Thera obeliscata. The sequence goes on from OX387916.1 coordinate 2,776,751, forward strand.
AAGCCGTGAGGTGCTTGCATGTTCTCCTATGTTTCATCGTGAGAAACTCACCAAATGCAAGATGAATCTTGTATCTTTTAAACTACTTCAAATAAATAAGGAGGTTCTCAATTTGGTTGTATTATTAACTTAGTATATACATATATTTTTTAATGTTTGTTATAGTATAACTTTGTCAATTTATGAGCCAATTTGAAAGCATTTTTTTTTATCTAAAAGGACACATTTTCAGATTAGTCCCAAAGTAATTTAATGAAAATCGGTTCAGCAGTTTGGCGATGAAGTCGGTTTCTCAAGTTTTTTAAGCTTATTGAATAAGTATAGTTTTGTTTATGTTTGTAATGACTGATTACTTTAAAGTTGGTTTTGGATATTTTTTTTCTGAGACACGCTATAATTATACAACCTTAAACGCAAGTGACACCTTATATAAAGTTATCGGTAGGTAAGTAAGATAAAATATCAACAGTGAAGCCACCAATCATAGCATTGATCAGAACACAAGTTAGCACTTAGAGCTTTTTAAATTAATTTCACCAAAGATTTTATTAATCTCTCTAACGATGAAAGGTATGGATGAAAAGATGAATAGCAAGAGCGAATTATAATTCGACAACTCAATAAAATTAAACCCGCTAGTCATGCCGACGTAGCCGAGCCGCGACCTTTGTGCATAGATAATGGGACTTGGGACCAAATCAGCTGATTTCTCTACTATGACCAGACTAAATAAAGCAACAAAAAGTAGAGATCACTGATCCAAAATAAAGGATACGAATGACAGTAAAAAACAGGTTTTTCAATACGAAGAAACGGAATACATTCATAAAAGCTTTGCACTTTTTTTGGTCACTGGCCTTTAAAGTTTAGAAGAAATGGCGAACGATTTATAACTGCCGCTATATAACGACAGTATTAATGAATGTTGACCTGAGAAGCTAAGAAAAGGCATACATTTATAAAGCATGAACAGCTACAAGTTTACGATAAATATAATGACCTACCTTTCACTGTAGGATTTGTCATACTTTGCTAAATAATGTTATGCTCGACGGCACTGTTACTTATAGAGCAGCATTCTTGGACGTCTTGAAGCTCAGAGAAGTTCGACTGGGTTGTTAATAACTAATAAGAATACCACATAATAGGTGTACTTAGATACCTGTGTAAATATTTACGTACAAAGCATTAATGACTCTACGAGTAATGGTAAAGGAAACTTAAGGACTGTTAAGGGTACTAAAACTTTAGTGGGCCGAAAGGCGGAGTTAGGTTGAATTGTAAATAAAGGAGCGACAGGTTCGCGAACACAGAAACAAAGAACTTTGCAATGCAATGCGGAGGTTGCAAATGTCAGCTGACCTCTGTAGACGTCGTCGTAGAGCGGGGCGAGCGCAGCGTCGGACGCGCCCCAGCAGCGGGACGTGTCGGGGTACACCATGGGGGCGCGCCTGGCGGCCTGGCGATGGCGAGATGCGGCGGCTAGCGGCTCATGGCTCGCACGGGCACGCGGCTGTCTGCGCCGGCGGCCAAGCGCGGACTGACGCACCCGCAGCACAGCACAGGCCTACGGTCCTCCAGCCAGCCTACCTCACCTACCTACTCCTGCGCAGACTGCGCACACACACACACACCAGACTGACGAAAATAAACAGCCTGCCAGTTTTTACTAACCGACTCAACTAAGGACATTGCCTTCGGACCTGCGCATAAATCGGAAATCAATAAGCTTTATCGATCGTTATTTCGCTCCTAATGGTTTAATTTATGTGGTTTACGAACTTTACACTTTAGCAGGTCCATATTGGCTTATGTTAATATTTGGAGACTTAATGGATAGGTAGTGTAAGGTGTTCGCCTGCTGTTGTCTACGGCGTGGTGTGTCGGTGCCCTCGCGTGCCCTCGCGTGCCTCACTTTCGCACGGTCCGCGAACCCGTCGCGACACTAGTTTAATTGCAGCGAGGCGAGCGCTGCAGCCGCCAGAACCGGATTTATTGTCTCCCGGTCGATATCACCTCGACGTTGTTGATGGGAAACCGACGAGAAATCCGCAAGGGCCGCATTAAACTTTACGCACATGTATGACCGGTTGGATTAGTAAACTGGGCGATAGACGGCTTTGAGGCGTTATTGACGGCCGTGTGCGGGAACATCGTGGCTTTATCGACAGCCCTGAGTGTGAAGTGGCGAAGTCGCAAGCCGCGCGATGCGCAGACGCATCGTCAATCGACAACTGTTTCATATAAAAGATATCAACGCGCTCGCGCATCTTTGTATCATTTTTCATTGATCTAAGATTTTCTGGTTATGAATAAGTTTTCTGAGCCTATCTCTGACTAGTCGTCCTTCTATTTCTGACTCTGACTCTGAAAAGTTTTAATTTTATAGTTTATTTTTTGATAAAATGAATATTCTATCCTGTTGTTTGCTTTATGCTCCTGAAGATTTAATACAATGTAATAATCGTGTTATTATTTAATACAATGTAATAATCGTACTATTGGACTCTACTTTGAAGACTGGAAGGGCTAGAATCTATAAATAAAGTGGATCAAGGATTGAATTTCACAATAAAACTTTCTCACGATGATTCACTGAACTGAGTCAACTAAGCTAGGTAACTATAGGACTAGATAGAATGAGTCACTATTAGTGGCAGTGAAGCTGTCTAAGTTGAACAAACGACCTTTGGAGCCAGGAGCGTCTCTAGCTCTTGCCATCTAAATCTAAATCTAAGAGTAAACCACCAGTGCCCTGGTGGTTTACTCTATGTCTAGCCTTCAGATTCTAAGGTTTTCACCAATTTCTATGGAATCATTTATGTGTACTATGCCAGCACCAAACGGTGAAGGAAAACATCGTGACGAAACCGGCATGTCATAGAATCTAAAAAAATCAAATACTTGTGTTACGCACGAAAAGAGCCTCTGTGAGGCACACTTGAAATCCTTTCACCACACTGGTTTGGACTGGACTGGTTAAATCTTGATAAGAAACTGACACTATGCCTAGGCAGTATCTAGGCCTACCTTAGTATCTAGATTTCAAAAACCATTAATAATGTTGATCCTATGACTTGAGAACGCTAAAGTTTTTTAACGATATACAAATATAATATGCTCAATTTTTTATCAGACTATACAAAGCGTTTTTATATAATCTTTTTGGTAGACAGATTTAGCAATAGAAAAAAAATAAATGGTGCTGATTTCTATGGTAATAGATTTCGAATTTAGAACTAACTGTGAACTTAGACCCGGCTTCATGGGTGACTAATTGACCAATCAAATGTTTGACAGTTGTTTAACACAAATTTTTCTTGCAAAAATCTGAGTTAAACAGTGTCAAATATTTGATTGGTCAGTCATCCATAAAGCCGGGCTTTAGATAAGTATATGAATTCTCCTCGAAGATGATATTTTCAGCTCTCTTTCGCTGCATACAGGGTTCACTGTAGCGCCTGTGACGTATTAAGACACTATTTTATCCCCTTTGCTTAATAGCACCCAGAAGAACAGGCAAACCAAAATCTATGTTCATCACACAAATGTTTGCCTCTAGTGAAATCGGAGCCCAACCTACAGCGCAGATGGCACATTTTGGTATTTAGTTTTACCTAGTGAAAATTATATTCAAGTACGGCATGTTTTTATTTTTTTTATTCAACTAGCTAGAGGAATAAGCAAATGGCCCCCCTGATATTGAGTGGTAACCATCATCTATAACAAAGCATTGCCTCGTAGGTCACGCACATCCGGAACGTGCCCTACGGCTGCTCTGCGTCCATCAACTTGAGGCATAAAAATGTTCAGCCAGTAATTTCAAAATGTTCAAAAGTTACAATATCAATAATTATAGTAAAGGAGATCGCAGTCGGTAGCGGTGAACTATGCACACATGCCCCCTCTTTCCTCCCCCCCTCCTTTCCAGACCCGCAGGACTTGGAGAAGGGAGGAGCTGCCACAACCAGTTTATGTTTTAAATTCGCGATAAAAAAATATCTGCAGCGCGTGTCATTACCCGCGAATCCCTCCTGTGCATTTATTAATCTTAGGGAAGGTTTAGAATAGGCCGGGACGAGACCGGGACGTATTCTCAGAAATTGCGTCGTCATCATTTTGTCCTGCTTTATGTGGGGTCAGTATAACATGTTCTATTCATCCATTCCTTTCTGTCAGCCGTCTTTTCTGTATTCACTCCTTTCATAAACTTGTCATCGCTCGCACAATATTCATTCATATTTTCTTTGGCCTACCTTTACCAACATAACCATCCACATTCATACTCATCGATCTCCTCATAATGGCTTTCATCCATCCTCCTGACATGCTCTTGACATGATTATAACTTAGAAAGTAATGTCTAAAGAATCAGCCATTATTGCCATTATTGGTGAAGTGCAAGTTCGCTGGCAGCAGTGGGACATCAGTTTGTAAGTATTGCTGCCAAAGTTATGAAATATGGTAATACAAAACGGACGTTCTCATAATATGGAAATTCGCAGTCCGCACTCATCATTGTCATGATCAGACTGTAAGTTCAATTCTGGTCTTCCTACACACATTTCAATGGAAAACTATTTTGAGAGTTCTTCTTCCACCGACATTTCAGGATCTTTAAAATCATCATTCTATCGGGTGGAGGAGATATTTTTTAACTTTTTGCAGAGGCGATGTCATTGCGTTGTCTGTTAAATCCATCCTGAAGGAGTTTTTTTAACTTTTTTCTTGAGCTGTTCCTGTTATACGAAACAGGAAAATCTCAGATAGGTTAATCATTTCTGCGGTTGTATTTTTATTTAGTCGTTGGTGCTTGATCGGTCTCGTTCCGGAGTGGTGTAACTCATCTCTAATTCGCAGAAATCGACGCATCTTTGCCCGCTGCTGTTTGGTCGCCGATTGGGGTGGCCATGCGTCAGGATAGGAATCAAACACACCTATAGCTACACCTACATTTATGTTGAAGATAAGTAAGTTATGTAGAGGTAGGTACAGTTCACCGCAATAAGTGAAAACTCATAATTTTCAATACTATTCCCTTAGTTTTATATGTATTTGCCCCGGTAGTGTAGAGGCGATAAAAAAACATTTGAAAAATATAAATTTCTTATATTTTAGGCGGCTGTACCGTAACTACTTTACAAAATACCGTTTTCCTAGGGTGGGAGCACTAACTACAAGAGTGAGCCTAGTCGTTACTACGGGTTGAGTTGTTAAAAACAAATCTAAACTTTCATATTTAAGTTTTAATAATATGTTTTTCAATCTTAGGGAGGAACTCCAAAAGCGGACTGTAGTCCATCCATAAAACAGGATGCTTCCGCTGACAGAACAACATCAAATAAACCTATCAAACACAAACTACAATACAAATGCAGTCCACACAGCACGCATCGTACCATATTCGCATACAATAAAGTCGCTTGTACCCTAGGTAGATGTTGCTAATAAAATATTGCCCCCGACGAGCATTGACCACCGAGCGAAGCACTAACTCAGCGGGTACCTAGGTAACCTAGGTAACCAGTTGCACAGCACAAACACACCAGGATAATAAATACCGGGCCGCGGTGTACCAGCGAGGTGATATTGCGATGTATTAGTCACCCTGAAGACGGAAAGCTGGTAATTAAGTTTCCTTTCCAACACGTTGTAACCGTTGTAAGGACCTTGTCGCAATAAATAATGTTGGGAGCTGGAGAAAAGCAATATATCTACCGGCCTATTAGAAGAAAATGATAATTGCTGTCTTTAGTTGAGGGCAAGAGACCTGCCCACACACGACTCGCGAAGATCTTGAAAAACGTTGGCCTTGTATTCTATTAGTGTAAATACCTAGGTACAAAAGTAATTTACTAATTTTGTTTTAGGTAGGTAAGGCCGCCCACGGCTTCGTTCGCCCCGTTCCCGTTGCTTTTTTGGGATAAAAAGTATTCTATGTCCGTCTTCTGGTTCCTAAGCTACCTCCCCATTCATTTTCTGCTAAATTGGTCCAGCCGTTCAGGCGTGACCAAGGGAAATAGGGATTCATTTTATGTATACCTACTTATAGATAGGTAATTAGTAGTTATAATATTTTGTGTGTTTGGTAAATGTTGGTCACCCTATGTCTGATGCGTCCGTTCACTCACCGTGCGACATCGCCATGAATTGATACATAAATGTATTTTTCATTACTCATACTCTGAAAGTAGGTCTGAAGTTGTCTGAGGGGCCTAATTGAAAGTAATACTTTCAGCCCTAGGGACAATCGCTTTCTACTGACAGCTGTCAAATTATAAAAAAAAACAAGTTCTATTTTATTCAACCATGTTCCAACTTTCTAAAGTCTTTCTAACTGCAAGGAGGTTGTTAAACCAAATTCCAACTTTTTATTCAGCAAGTAGGTTGGAAACCCATTACAACGGTAAGAAGTTTAAAAAGTCTAATTAGAGCGCAATGTAAAATTTAAATTTAAATAACATAAAGATAGTATTAAATAAATAATATATCATCGATGTCAACAATATTTATAAAAAATATGATAAAAATTAGCACTGCCTACAGTAGGCAGTGCTAATTTTTATCATAGTAACTATCCTCGTGTGTTGATCCCTTATACGGCTTAATTATTATATTCGTACTCGTACGTTCAACTATTTCTTTAAAATAACATAGATTTGAGCAAACAATTTACCATTTTTTAAATTATGAAAATGAAAATAATGGCTGAATAATGCTGGCGAACCGAAGCCGAAGGCCCGCCAGAGAAAAAGAAAAAAAAAAAACCGGGAAGGCGGCAATTCAATCTTCATTTTCACAAATTTTTCTTTCATGTTTTTATTTTTACTTTCCTTGTATTCGTAATGAAAAGCACAGTGTTTACCTCGGATGAAAGTCTTTTAAGTCCCTCAAGCTCCATTGGCGCCCTCGCTACGCTCTGGCGCCAAACCCGTCTCGGGACTCAAAAAACGTGACTTTCAACACTCAGGTAACAATGTACTATTACCAATTTACCAACTGAGGCAAGAAAACTTTGTTTTTGGTAGGTACCTAACATAACCTCAAATTATATAGCCAAGAAAAGCACGCATATAAGGTCAGACCTATAGGCCTCCCTAGAATAGAGGTAGTTGTGTATTTATAGAGCATGCAACACACACACAGTTCTTACTGGAAATGTATATCGGATATATATAGGTATTCGCTATGTCCAGCAGCGGACTAACGGACTTCTTGGTCATGATGTTGGTGTTTTTCAAATCAACAGTCTAGGTTTGCCTAAGCATTTGGTTCTAGTTGGACAGAGCCTAAGTGAGTACCTAAGGGTACAACGCCACCAATTTACTTATGTAGCTATCTGTCAGAAGAGAGGATTACAAAAAAGATGGTAGGTACTAAGATGAAACAAAGTTAATAATTACATACTTACCTAAATGACAATACTTAGTAGTTCCTCACAATCATAGATGAATGATTTTTCTATCTATGCTCAACTCATCCGATACAGTTGTTGGCACTGTAGTGTAGTGCATGCATAGCTCTAGTACTCATAGCCAAGGATTGATAGGCTAAAGTGGCGTTCATATTTGCCCGAAAACCAATAACTCTCGTCGGCGGCGAAGACCAAACGAGTTAGGGCCGTCGCACACTTTACCCACTCTGCTCCACCATAAAGTTAACTAATTAAGGATTAGGTATTTAACACAGTAGAAGAGTAGACATAACATGCATGATCATGTGCTTCTTTCTTCATAAAATTCGACGATTTTTTCGGGAGTCGTGGTCGTAATTACTTTCCGAACAAGAAGTCAAACGACGAGTTAAAACAAAGAAATGCTTTCTTTACAGCCTCCTTCGTTCCTTTATCGTAGAATCCTCATATTTAGTGATATCTATATCTATACTAATATTATAAAGAGGAAAGATTTGTACCTATTTTTGTATGTTTGTAATGAATAGGCTCAAAAAGTACTGGACCGATTTAAAAAATTCTTTCACCAATATAATGCTACATTCTTTCAATTTGACATAGGCTACATTTCATTTTGAAAAAAATTAGGGATCCTTGGTAAAATTTGAACAATGTAACCGAAGGTGTAGAAAAATGAGTCTTAAAATGTCTTTCGTCGAATGCTCTGCCGAAATTATTAGCGATAGAACAAAATAATGTACAACAATATTGTATACCCCGTGCGAAGCCGGGACGGGCTGTTAGTTTCATATAAAATAGTGAAAATTTAAAACTGGCGACAAGCGACAACTGCTCTCATACAAGCGGCGCATGATCTCCTTTCCACTAGTATACCTACCAAGTATTTATATTTCTGTGGTATTTTATTTAAATATGTCAGAAGATAAATAATGCCCCTAAACTTTTGCTATTAGTCATGCCGTGGGTAACGATAATGAGTAACAGTGATATGGCTAATTTAAGCAAAGTATAAAATGTAAATGTTACAGCTTCATCGGGTCGATCTCTCGCCTTGGTGTCCAAATAAATGATTCGTGTTTCTCATTAGAGCTCTAATTATGCTATTTTTATTTTTTGAAGTGACAACGTCTTATACCTCGATGGAGCCGGCTGCACGCACGAAAAAACATGACTCATGTGGCGTTACCTCGCTTTGAGGCGTTTCATTTAAGGCTTGAAGTGCAAGCAAGAGCGCGGAACGAGCGACAAAGAGGCACAATCGGCGTCCGCGTTCGACATCTGTCTCTCTCCTACTTGAGTGAGCTATAGTTAGCACGTTCAACTATCGTCACGTCAGTAAACCGACTTTACAGACAACCGATTTTTATTTTAAGTATGGTATAATAATGTTGGTAGGTCTGAAATATTTTTTTTTTTTATTAAACCTTTTTTTCGGCCTACTGCTGGGCTAAGGTCTCCTCCAAAGACTACTTATCTCTCTCTCGACCTCTGGAGCCTCCTCCCACCAACTCTTCTCATATCAATATCGTCCCACTCCCACCAACGTTTTCTCGGCAATTTTTTTTTGTTATTTTGTTCACTTTTACAGTCATACTTAGAAACGCGATTTAAATTTACCTAATAATTGCTTTAAGTTGCCCTGTCCCTGTTTATCATTACGCAATGGAAGAGATAGCAATAGTTTAATAGTACATTGTTACCTGAGTGTTGAAAGTCATGTTTTTTGAGTCCCGAGACGGGTTTGGCGCCAGAGCGTAGCGAGGGCGCCAATGGAGCTTGAGGGACTTAAAAGACTTTCACCCGAGGTAAACACTGTGCTTTTCATTGCGAATACAAGGAAAGTAAAAATAAAAACATGAAAGAAAAATTTGTGAAAATGAAGATTGAATTGCCGCCTTCCCGGTTTTTTTTTCTTTTTCCCTGGCGGGCCTTCGGCTTCGGTTCACCAGCATTATTCAGCCATTGTTTTCATTCTCATAATTTAAAAAATGGTAAATTGTTTGCTCAAATCTATGTTATTTTAAATAAATAGTTGAAGCCATATATTAATCAAGTAATTTAGAAGATATATTATTTATTGAATACTATCTTTATGTTATTTAAATTTAAATTTTACATTGCGCTCTAATTAGACTTTTTAAACTTCTTACCGTTGTAATGGGTTTCCAACCTACTTGCTGAATAAAAAGTTGGAATTTGGTTGAACAACCTCCTTGCAGTTAGAAAGACTTTAGAAAGTTGGAACATGGTTGAATAAAATAGAACTTGTTTTTTTTTATAATTTGACAGCTGTCAGTAGAAAGCGATTCTCCCTAGGGCTGAAAGTTTTACTTTCAATTAGGCCCCTCAGGCAACTTCAGACCTACTTTCAGAGTATGAGCAATGAAAATATAGTTTATCTTTAGACACTTAGACAGGTTTTTATAGGTAGCATAAGTGTGGCGATGAGTACAGGCTCTATTTTATTGTAATATACAGTACATAGGTGCTTGACCCTGTTCCCTGCAGTTGTTTAGCAGTGCCCAAGTCAACATAGGTATCTTACCTACCTACTTTTATGAAATTTTGTAAATTGTTTGCAAACTAAGGCTTACCTGTCTTTTTCAAGTGGGTAAAAGTAAAATAGAACTTTCTTCAAAAGAGAGCACTGGTATTCTGATGGCCCCCGCCTTCCCATCTTAAGGTTCAAGTCCAGTCAAGCACTAATACATTTTTCTGCCAATAAAATAATGTATACCATGCCAGTAGTCTCAAACGGTGAAAGAAAACACTGCGTGCAAAACTGCAATTCATGAAACCTAAAATGTTTGAAAACAATGTGTAAAGCGTCACGCAAAAAGGGTCCGCCAGCGGACCTACTAGCGGAAACCAGTCCGCTAACCAAGTGCAGATCAGAATTTGCCTAACTAGCAAAAAGTTTATTTATTTATTTATTTACTACAGATGTTATCTTAACAGCTTATCTTATCTTAAAGTTGGCCCTTGACACTATTATTTACCTAGTCTATGCCCTGACTACTTACTTTTCCCCGATATATAAGGTCAAGTCAAAACTGCAGTTAGTTTTATAGGTAAACTAATGTACCTAATTTACCACCTATTTTTTGACGTGACAACGTCCTAGGGCGCTTGTACACGCTAAGAAAAAACGCCGGGTCTACCCAAGAATTCGTGTCGTAACTAGAAAATAACTGTGTACACTGCTCGCAGCGGTGCACGAAAAAAATCTTATCTGCGCAAGACACGACGCGGCGAACGTTGTTGTGTTTTCGTGCGTGGAAAAGACAAAATTCTTGTCGTCTACACGAAGAATTTGTCTTGTCTGCCGTAGGAACGGCAAATTTTCTTAGCGTGTACAAGCGCCCCTATACTTCGATGGAGCCGGCTGCACGCTCGAAAAAACATGACTGAGGGCGCTTGTACACGCTAAGAAAAAACGCCGGGTCTACCCAAGAATTCGTGTCGTAACTAGAAAATAACTGTGTACACTGCTCGCAGCGGTGCACGAAAAAAATCTTATCTGCGCAAGACACGACGCACACTGGTCCCGATTGAAGAAATGAGGGACATAGGGGTCGAAGTCCGAATATCGATCTGATTTTTTTAAATTAGGGTATTTGAACAATTCTAAGCCACTTTTATGGAATGCCATTTTATAAAATATCGCCTCATTTCCGAGAAAAAAAATGTTGTAATATTTTTTGTATGGAGAAAATTAGTTTTCTTGGATTATTTCGTATTGAAGGCGAGGAGTTAAAACCAAACCTAATAGAGATTATAGAGGGCATAATAGTTGACATTACTGCCGACGACACTTACTCGATTCGTCTGCCGCTTTAAAAACGGCAGGCGTTTAAAATCTGAATTAATTGTATGTTCTTGAATTTTTTTAATTATGGTCTTTGAACAATTCTTAACAACTTTTACAGTATACCAATTTATAATATTCCGGCCCATTTCCAAGAAAAAAAATATTGTACTATTTTTTGTATGAAGAAAATTTGTTTATTTTTGATTATTTCTTATTGAAGGCGAGGAGTTAAAACCAAACCTAGTAGGGATTATAGAGGGCATAATAGTTGACATTACTGCCCAAGACACTTACTCGATTCGTCTGCTGGTTTAAAAACGGCAGGCGTTCAAAATCAGAATTAATTTTATGTTCTTGATGTTTTAAATTAAGGTCTTTAAACAATTCTAAACAACTTTTACGTAATGCCATTTTATAAAAATTCTTGCCCATTATTATGGAAATATGTTGTTTTTTTTTTGCATAGAGAAGATTTGTTTATTTTATTATTTCGGCTATATATTAAAGCTAAACTTAGTGAAGTTATAGAGGGCATAACGCGGTTGGTATTAGATAATTTTTGAGGCTCTAATTATAAAGAATTTAAATAAAAATAATGATTAAATTCCATTTAAATTAGTGTCGTCAAAATAGTAGTCACACAGTTTACCTACCTGCATTCTTCTTTTCAAATAACAATAGTATAATTAAAGATATCTTATGACCAATAGGTTCACTGGTATTAGTTATAAAAGTCATAAAACTATTTATCACATAATCTCTAAGTACTGAGACAAATACTGAGTACTGAGACAACCTGAGTTTAATTATTAGTGATTCTAGGTATTGTCTAATATTATTGGGTACGCCTTTTATGGTGCAAGGTACTTATGAATCCTTATCAGTCCATTCCACACTTGAATAATATATAATAATTGAGGTTACCTGCATTGTTTAAATATAGTAACGTTTCTATTCCTACTCTACTCATTCGATTCTTACTCTTCCTAGTGTCAATACGCTTGATCTCATTCTAATAATGTCTCAATTTCATACAAATTTAGATTTATATGTGGCACTTAAATCCAGTGGTAATCTAAAAGCCAGTAATGTTCTATGCGATGTGTTGTTGGAGTGTATAAATGTGGAAGTTTGTGAGGAGGATCTCGAACTCCTGAAAAAGTTCACGAAAAACTTTGTTTCAAATTTACTCAAAAGATGGTCGCAGGGCAACAGGTGTCAAAAATTTTTTTTCAACAAGAACATGGAGTGGTTACATTTAGATATAAAGTGGCCATCTTTTAAATCTTTAGATTGTTTGACAATAATATTTGCTCAAGAAAATATGGATAACTCCCACGAAGTGTTAAATATTTCTATGGACACCGTTGAATCCACGTCACATTCAGATGCTGCAACAAATACTTCGGTACCAAGAAAGCCATTTCAGGATTTATCAAACAAACAGAAAAGAAGGCGCCTTTCATCACTCAAAGATCATTTTCAGAATAAGAATTGCTATTTGCTTTAGCCAATAAATTGAACGACGAAGAAAACACACGTTTAGCTAAAATCATTGACTGTCTATACAAGGATAGTGAAAGACCCAACATGTTTATAATTATATGTTTACTAAACAGCCACACAGAAATTTACCGGAAGATGAATCACTGGCACTTGTAACTGCGCTTAATCTTTCAAAATGGCAATATTTGACGCTACAAAAATCATTGGCAGAAGAAAATAAAAAAGTTTTGCCATCATATCACAAAATAATTGAAGCTAAAAAGGCATGCTATCCTGAAGATATATCGATTTCTGAAACAGGCGTTCGCATTAAACTACAATCAATTCTAGATTTGACAGTGACTAAAATATTAAAAGTAATTGGCCATCAAAATTTCGATTCAAAATCTTCAAAATTAATGAGCAAGTGAGGCTGTGATGGTTCTTCATCACACAGTAATTACAAACAAAAAACCAGTGAAGCATTTACAGACTCTTCAGTATTCATGACAAGTTTCGTGCCTTTACGCCTTATGTGTAATGATGTAGTGATCTGGCAAAACCCACGCCCATCTTCAACGAATTACTGCAGACCTGTGATGTTTGAATTCGTCAAGGAGACTAAGCTATACATCTAGCAACATACATCAGCCATTAATGAAGAAGTAGCTAACCTGGCACCAACTAAAATAGGTTAACTAACTAGGTTTGGTTTTAACTCTTCGCCTTCAATAAGAAATAATCAAAAATAAACAAATTTTCTTCATACAAAAAATACTACAATATTTTTTTTCTTGGAAATGGGCCGGAATATTATAAAATGGTATACCGTAAAAGTTGTTTAGAATTGTTCTAGACCTTAATTAAAAAAATTCAAGAACATACAATTAATTCAGATTTTGAACGCCTGCCGTTTTTAAAGCGGCAGACGAATCGAGTAGGTGTCTTCGGCAGTAATGTCAACTATTATGCTCTCTATAATCTCTATTAGGTTTGGTTTTAACTCCTCGCCTTCAACACGAAATAGTCCAAGAAAACTAATTTTCTCCATACAAAAAATATTACAACATTTTTTTTCTCAGAAATGAGGCGATATTTTATAAAATGGTATTCCATAAAAGTGGCTTAGAATTGTTCAAAGACCCTAATTTAAAAAAATCTGATCGAAATTTGGACTTCGACCCCTATTTCCCTCATTTCTTCAATCGGGACCAGTGTGCGACGCGGCGAACGTTGTTGCGTTTTCGTGTGTGGAAAAGACAAAATTCTTGTCTTGCGCAGATAAGATTTTTTTCGTGCACCGCTGCGAGCAGTGTACACAGTTATTTTCTTGTTACGACACGAATTCTTGGGTAGGCCCGGCGTTTTTTCTTAGCGTGTACAAGCGCCCTAATGCAACGTTACCTCGCTCTGAGGCGTTCCATTTAAGGCTTGAAGTGCAAGCGAGAGCGCGGAACGAGCGACAAAGAGGCACAATCAGCCTCCGCGTTTGGCAGCGTTCGACATCTGTCTCTCACCTACTTGAGTGAGCGGATCTTTCCTTTGGCTAAAATCCCACCTGATAATGAAGATAGAGCGAGCTATTTCAATTTTCTGATTATTTCATTTTTCTAGTTGGTAAAGCTATTAGGTATAATGGATTCTGTAAGTTTGGTTGCATGCATTTTTGATAGAAATTCTAGACAAAGAAAAAGCTTAATATTTACCAAACATTTTAATAAATGTAACAAACAAATAATCTGCACATTCTGAACTCTCATCTAATCAAATGGTTGAAGAATTCTTAATCATATACCTACTCTAAAGAGTTATTTAATAAGTAAGATGATGTACAGTCGCGGTATGAAAATGTTTGTCACCTTAGAGTCGGTTATCCCTTGCACCAGTGCCTTGATCATGAACACTATTTTGACATAATTTGTGACGTTAACTTATCGGTGTATTCTGTCTATTCAGTTTCAGTTATTAAAAGATAGTATGTGATCGTGATACGTTGAACAAATCAAGTTGAAAATCGACGAACATTTTCATTCCACCACTATACATAGTAGTTCTTTTTTAATTGTCACATGGATCCTTAAGTATCGGGATATAATTATATTGAAGTCATTGTTAGTATCGGACCAGGAATCAAAACTTATCTTGATCATCAATCTAACAGAAACTTCTTAACCTGTGGTTATGTAAACAGACCGATTAGTGTAATCCGCTCACAATCATAGTGTAAATAAACGATTTTCTTTCTTTCTTTCTTTTCTTTCTAGTGTTGAAAATTATGTTGATTGTGAGCGGTGTGTAATCCATCATTGAAAAAAAAGTCCATGTATGTTGGCATCAGAACATTAAATACTTTACTACGTATTCTTACTAGTACCAGAAACAAAAGGCATAAAATAATAAATTGACCTATTTCACAACATTGCCAGTATTCATTTATTACTATCACTAGCCTCAATCACACACTTGAAAACCTAGACAAATTATATGCAGTGATGCGAATGTTAGACAAAGACTGGTATAGAGACAAGCAATCGGCTGTCTCCATCATTCGCTATGTAACTTATCAGTTATCACGTACAACTATAGGCGCAATTCAGCAAAAAACATTGTTACTTTTTGGAGGTAGAAGGCGCAGTTGGAGCCGCTGCAACGCGTTGCTGCGCAGCAGACAGCTGCGGCGTACTCTTGGACAGCGACCGCAGCTGCTTTTCAGCTGCAGCATTCACCATTTTCGTCACAGTAGCCTTCATTTTAGTCTTCTCCACTTTCACGGGTTTACTTTTCACGGGTGCATTTGGACGAGTGGTTGAAGCTTTGCCTTTCTTTTTCTTGTTTATCTTGAGTTTAGCACCCTTGGGCAGATTACTTTTATTCCTCAGTTTGCCTTTGCCTTGGGCCATTTTAGTAAATTGAAATGCGTTGTCATAAAGAAACTATTTCGTGTGAGGTTCATGAAAAGAAAAGTAAATAAAAATAAACGGCGCTCTTATATTTACGCAATATTCACCACGGCATGTTTATCAATTTTTTTTTTTAATTTTAATTTGAGCTTTTTGGGTTAAAGTTTTCTGTAATATTCCACTATCTTTCTTCATCTTCTTTCTTTATTCTTTCTCTGTAAGCTTATTTAAGTTAAATCTTACTGCATTCATCTATCATCGATTTTTAATTAAAGCTTTCATCATTTTTTAATAATAAGTTGATGATACACACTAGCAAACATTTTTTTTAAGGAAGTCAAATCTTCTCCTGCCTTGGCTTTTACCGAATGCAACTAGAATGTAAAAAAAAAGCGGTGTTTCTCACGACATGGAATAAAGGATAGTTAGTATGGGATAAGGTTCGGGATAGGGTGATGATGATGTTAGATTTCGTGAATCTAAGATATTTCCGAATTACAGATACGCTAGTAGTTACTATGACACGGGATGCTTGCTACTAACTATTATCTATTCTGTGACGGTTCGGTTCACAGAATAGATAATAGTTAGTAGCAAGCATCCCAACCCAAGGCGTTTTTCGTGACTGTAGATTTTATGAACTAGCGGCCGCCCGCGGCAGGCTTTGCCCGCGTAGTAGTGGTCATTGCTAACATCCATCCTGTGGAATGTTTGTTTTATTTACCTACATGATTTTGTAGATCTACTGCATTTAGTTAGGTATTATGAGTAAGGTGGGCACTGATGCCAACAAGCTTACCTGATGGTGGATTCAGAAGCTGAATACCTATGTTTAAAATGATTACCAGCTCTTAGGTAGGTAGGAGTTCTGTGTGTAATAATGGGACTTCTCAGCAAATAGGTAGATAGACTTGTCTACCTACATAGAGGTACCTTTTCATCATCATCATCATCATTAGGCCTACCTTATTTAGGTACCTACCTATTATGAATAAGGTAGACAAGGCACTGATGCCAACGAGCTCCGGCAAACCCATCATCCACACTTGATGTGCGGGCTGGTTTCCGCAAGGCCTCTAGTGGGCCCTTATTGCGTGGCGCTTGACACGAACGAGTTGCTCGAACTTTTGTAGGTTCTACAACACGCCGGTTTCCTCACGATGTTTTACTGGCATAGTGCACATACATTTTTCTACAGAAAAACTCATTGGTACACGACTGGATTTGAACCCACGACCTAAGGATCGGAAGGCGGGTCCGCTACCACTAGACCACCAGTGCTCTCTGCCAACGAGCTTACCTGATGGTGGATTCAGAGGAGCGTGTAATCATAATACTTAATCATATGTATGTATAGGTAGGCGTTCTGTGTGATAATGGGACTTCTCAGCAAATAGGTAGGTATGTACTTATAGGTACTTAGGTAGGTAACATTGTCATCATCATTATTATACAGATTTGTATTTTGTAACGAATAAACTCAAAAACTACTGGACTGATAAATTTCATTCGCCTCTTTGATGCTGAATTATCCCCGAGTAGCATAGTTACATTATATCTAGTTCGAGCAAATGAAACCTACAGGAAATGAGTCTCTTTCACCAATAACTCTGCATCTGTAGTTTAGTAACTACTGAGTAGTTCGACAGTTGGTACAAACAAAATGGAATGAAATATATTTATTTGCAAGAAGTATGGTACAATTATAAGATCATAGGGTATGTAAAAAAGTGGTTCACATACTTCATGGGCGACCAATATACCAAATTCAAACAAAAAGTAGAAAATATAAGTTAAATTAAAATAAATCAGCGTGAGAATAATAACAATAATCAATTCAGAATAATAATTCTTAAAGAAAATATAAAATAATTTAAATGAAATCTTTAACGCTATAAAAACATTTATAC
The DNA here is from genome assembly GCA_947578465.1 of Thera obeliscata. Classification (NCBI taxonomy): domain Eukaryota; kingdom Metazoa; phylum Arthropoda; class Insecta; order Lepidoptera; family Geometridae; genus Thera; species Thera obeliscata. Next base: position 2,794,271 of record OX387916.1, read on the forward strand.
AACATTGTAGATATCTTTAGTAGGTAGTTACTCCATCACACACATATTATAGCAAGTTTCTTCATTTACAATCTGACCTATCACACTTTTGGCAGGGTTATAAACACACATCACACACCCACTAAAGTCGGGTCTACCACCTTCTAGCGCTAAGTTTGACACACATCTTCAGCCCACTGAAGATGAAAGCCCACGAGGTGTCTGGCATGCGGCAGAGGTGTCCAGCCCTGAAGAATTAAACGTTCTTCTCATTATTGATGACTGCCTAGTTGTAACTATGCGTAGGAGTTGACTATGAGCGGTTGGTTCCCAACGCTGCTGGAGGTATTGGAGTCGTCTGTGCTGTAGGAAATGGTAAATACTCTTCAGATGATAATAATAAGACAGATGATTAATTACCGATGCTGTTGCAGCCATCGCATTTCTGTCTTATTTAATATTCCGGTGGATTTTATTTCGTAAATATTAGCTCGTATCTCGAAATAGCATAACAAGAAATATAGAACAGTAGCAAGCAAGCAGAAGCAAGCATGACATTGACCTCTTGATATTTGACAGTTTGAGATGTCAGTTTTGACAGTTGAATTAAAAGATTTACGCACACAAATGTAGATATACATACGTATACACACACATACACCATAGAAATCTGCTTCTTCTTTTTTCGTGAAAATAAGATCGGCCAAAAATAAATCCAACGTGGTAATGACATTGACATCAGAGTAACAATGACATGACAGTACGACAGCGTCATTTTTGACAGTTGTCGCAGTTCGTTAATTTAGACTTTATGCATTATTTATCTCTCTGTCATAAGATCAACCAAGTCGTTTTTCTCTCACTCAGACCAATGTCTCGATACTTGCCCAGCCCGTCGAATAACATTGGAGATGGCAATGGAACTACGAGATGGCTGTTCGCAGGCTTGCCCCCGCAGTTGCTCTATGCGTTGGAGTAGAGTTACTATACTAAAGCTAAGTGTTTCTAAGATAATACGGTAGGTATGTACAGCAGTATGCAGTATATACGTTAGGTATGTACCTACCTACCGACCTGCACCCCCTACCTGCAGGGGTACCTGCAGGGGTATACACCTACAGTATTTAATGATTTATTGACATGCTGGAAAGGTTAACTACGATAGCAATAAATAAACGGGTTGACATTTTAAAATAACACGGACTTTATTCATAAATCGACTGCTTTTTAGTACATGAAATCGAGTTTTAAGTTATGAAATATACATAAGTAATAATATAATATCTAAATATATCTTATGTACAGACAAATAGAAAAGTAGTCGAGTATAATAAATCGGCTATCGATAGATTCGAGCGGCGAGAGTGCAGGCGACCGGCGAGAAGCGGTGTGGACGAGGACGCACCTCGCCATAAAACGTCTAGAAAAATAGATAAATCGCTCAAAAACGTCAGATTCAGTCGAAAATAGAGAAGAGTGGAGAGCGAGCCGCTAAAGATACGGCCGCTTCGCGCCTCACTGTACCTACGTTCACGAGGGTAGTCTCACACTGATAGTACGCATGGGGCGTACGGGTAGTTCACGCATAGTTAGTTTCACATGGATAGATCACGCAGATAGTCTCACACCGGGAATTTTACGCAGAAAGTCTCACGCGTATTCCGTATCCGTAGAAAGAGAGCGCTCTGCGGGGGATCGCCTCCCCGCCTCCGCCTCGGCGGCGGCCGCCGGCTCGCCTGCTTGGGCCTGCGCGTACGCCAAGCTCTTCTGGTAGCTGAAGAGCTGCCTCTCCAAAGAATAGTTTTCCGCTTGAAGTACAGAAATTTCGCGACTGAAAAAAATATTCGAATTAGCTTTTGGTCTTAGTATGAAAATACGTAGGTAAAGGTAAGTAGATAGGTATGTATTAAGTTCCTACATTTTCAAGAAATCTATGATTTCAGTAAGCTCACCGCATTTGATGCGCATGAAGACGACACAGATCATCGTAGACGTGATAGGTCGCCTGGAAGAGTAAGTATGTGTCGCCCCACTCGAGGCGGACCCGGAGCTCCCCGCCGGGGTGCAGGAGCGGGCAGCCGGCGCCGGGGCGCGACACGTCCTCCACGCGCAGAGCCGTCTCCATCATGAGCCCCTCGTCGGCGCTGTCCTGCGCGTAGTAGTGCTCGAAGGGCGCGCCCGGCAGCTCGTCTGCATCCGGCTCCCCGGGCGCGGGTGCGGCGCGCACTAGCCACGCGGACCAGCTCACGTAGCGCAGGTGGTTCCGCGGCACGTGGTGCACGTCGCGGTACAGCATGTGCAGCCGCACCGTCTCCGAGTGCATGTCGCAGCGCACCGCCCACGCCTGCTTGTCGCGGTCGTAGCACGTGGCCGCGCGCCCGCCCGCCGCCACCGTCAGCTCGGCCAGCAGGCGCGCCCACGACAACTCCACCGTCAGCCGCACCGCCTTGTTGGAGTGGCGCGCGGGCGGGCGCGGGCCCCACGGCGGCGTGCGCCCCTCCGCGTCGCACACGCACTCCAGCGGGCCCGAGTGCACGCGCCGCTCGCCCTCGCCCACCGCCAGCGCGTACCGCACGCGGCACTGCTGGCCCTCACCCGACAGCCGCACGAGCCGCAGCGCCATCGGCTCCTTCCCGCAGCCGCCGGTCACGCACACCTGCCAGTCGAAGCCGGCGAACGCGATCGGCTGCGTGTCGAGCCGCGGCGCGCGCAGCTCGCACGCGTAGATGGTGCGCACGCGCGACATGGTCAGCTCCAGCTGGAACTCGCCGCGCGCGTCCGCGAACTTAGCGGTGAGCTCGGCCAGCGTCACGCAGCGGCCGCGGCCCTGCGCGCAGCATCCGGCGCTGAACTTCACCTGCTTGCCGGAGAAGCCCTCGTTGGCCGTGAAGTGATCGCGGCTCAGAAGAGTGAAGGTGAAGTCGACGTAGACGCGCATGCCCTCGCAGGAGCCGCGCCACACGAGGTATACGCCTGGAACAAGGAAGCGACGTGACACACCCACCTGCTAATTCAATTATTATCACAGATGAAGCACTGACCGAGAGCGGCATCCGCGCTGCGGTTGAAGGCCACGGCCCATCGCTGGTGATTGCAGCAGAAGTCCTTGGAGGTGACGTCCCGGTCGGGCTCGCGCGTGGCGGAGCGCGTCACCACGAACGTAAACACATGGGTGTCGGCGCGGTCCTTGAGCCGCGTCGCGCGGTACAGCAGAGCCATGCGCCCGGCAGCCGCACGCCCGGCGCCGCCTACGCCTGCACCAAGCTCGCGTCTGCATCAGCACAACAAAGTAGCTATCATGTATTTACCGTTCAAAATACCTACCTACTTTTGATTATCAAGATACCTACGAGGACCCATGAAAACTACGAGTCTTGGTAACTATTGAAAATTTTCAGTAAAATTAATGGATGGATAGCCTTGTAATGCTTTTAAAAAGGGATGAACAGTCTTATTTATCAGAATAGCTAATCAGCCACCCACTTCAAACTGAAAACCAAAGTAAGGCACCGACAAAGCCCACAGCAAGAATGAAGCAGTTATTCTATATCGACCAATTCCAGATTTACATCAATGCGATTAATCGCCTTGTTAGTCACGTAACATGGTGCAAACATGACCCGTGGAAGGTCAGGATTATAATAGAATGATATAAGTAGCACGGCAGGGTCGACATAACATGAAAAGGTTCGGGTCAGGGTGCGGTAGCACTAAATAGCTACCTAGCCACACTATGACCATTTGACCAAGGCCTTCAATGGCCATCTAACATAAACATCTACGCACAACAGCCAATCTTGATGAAGGTTAGTTTCTGGAAATTAGATGCTAAAGTTTGATTGAGAAATAAACATATTATAAGGTGAAAAATATAAGAAAAAACGTGAGGCGTAAAGGGTTCAACAAATCTTACTGAAACAGTTAAAAGTAAAGTCCTAAACACTACGGTCAGGCAACACAAACATTTCTCAAAGTTGGATTATGTGTGGAACATTTACGTTCTACAAAAACCGTCCTGAGTAAAAACCTACTCTTCAGTGAGTGCTTTAATCTCAGTGCCTTGCCTAGGTACATTCACGTTAAGCCAGGATTAAATAAAATGGAAACTAGGGTAAAATGCAAACGCTCCCCAACACTATAGCCTTCCGCTTTCCCTGAGCTTTTCCAGTTGCAAATTTTTAGCTGGATTTAATTTTTGAATTCCGGAATAAGTTTGTCAAACACTATGATTTTATTCACTTCAGTCTGACTGTTCGTCTGTCGGTCTTACACTACCTCCCTTATCTAGAAAAGTATAGAATATAATGTAGGTTTGGTAGGTAAGGTACGGACTAGAACTTTGCTACAGCTTTAGTTTGTTTGTAGTTTCCAGACGTTCCGAATGAGGGGGTTAAGCTGGAATATTACGTAAGTTTGGTAACTATTTACTAGACAATTACGTATTACGTAAGTTTGGTAGATATATAGAAAGATAGAAAGATATTTAATAGACAATTACACATTCGACTTTTTTATTTCGACTTTCTTTTGTCTTCTAAGACAAACGCATAATCTATTGAATGCTGGATTTGAATGAGGAATCCGTCAAGAGTATCGTCGTTTCGTCAAAGGAAGGAATGAATGCGGAAAGAATAGGAAGAAATATAAACGATCTAACGAATGTAAAATCAAAGCACTGAAAATAAATTAAAAGAAAATCGAATGTAAATTCTGCCTTCTAAACAGGATGAAATAGTCGAATTGGCAGGGAAAGATTGGACGAAGATAGCGAAGGAGAGGAAGGAATGGAGACTTTTGAAGGAGACCTAGTTATACCCGCCGAGGGATTATTAGTTAGTTTTATAATATAGGGTAGACTGACCTAATTTTGGCACCGCACTAATTATTGGCACTTCTGTGTTTAAGCCTCTAAAATAAGAATCTACCTAATATCACGGTGTTTCAACATATATAAATAGATTAGTACAATCCTGAGCCACCAAACTGGCAACACATTAAAAAAAGAAATGTCTTCATGGCGTCGGAGCGATAACAACAGCTGAACGTGTCTCTACTTGATCGGTGAAAATATTTTTTTGCCAAGGTAAGAGCTTTTTTAAAATCATTTTTAATATTAGTTATCAAGTATTTATAATGTAGTTATGATTTAAAGCAAATTCAGTACGTATTATTCCACATAACTGACAGTTTATTTCCAAGAATTGCATTGTTTTTATTATTTTATCACAGTGCCAACATTTAGTATCTAAAAATGTCCGTATTCTAATTTATTGGCCCTGATGACAATAATTGGTTTTTTAGAGTTGTTGTTTTTAGGTGTTTGTTTTGTGCATTTATATACTAGTGGACCACCTAATTTTGTATGATTAATAAATAAAAGTAAAAAACACAACGGTTCCAAATCTTAGCCCCCGTGCCAACCGCAAAATATCTAATTATTGACACTGGGCCAATAATTAGGCATAAGTATGGTAATAATTGGTGTCATCTAACCTATGATTTTATTTTCAGACTACCTGCACCTGTCTCGGAAGTTATTGTAACAGCAAAAGAATTCAATGATGACAATGACGATCGTTTAACAGACAATTCACAAGAAGTTTTACATTTTACTTATAAAGCAGAAGTGTATGATGCTAAGACTGAAAATACGAGAGTTTCTGTTCTGACACAACAAATTAAATATCTAATACTGATTTTATATTGTATGAACCAACTGATTGCTAAGGAGGTTGCACTGATTGTATTGTTTTCATTATTAAGTATTTAAGTACCTAGCTACATAGGTAATTAATAAAAGTTATTATAAACTAGCCTTTTTTACTTTATCCTTATCCTCTTTAAACAATTTTCTTTTAATCACTAATGAATCCGAAATGCCAATAAATGGGACTAGGCCTATGCAGATAATTGGCCAAAGTATGCCAGTAATTGGGAAAATCGTGTTATTTGGAATAGATATAAAAAAATAAATAAAAATGATGAAATAGTTGACGTTCCATTTAATTAAAACAAAAAATAGCTCTTGTTCTGTAATTTTAATAAATTTATTTTACTGGCAACCCTCCATAAAGATAGTTTTCGTGATCTATGTAGAAAGTGATGCCTAAAGTGCCAATAATTGGGTACTTTACAGTTATTAAAAAAATGAGTTAAATTGGTAACAATAAAGGCTTTCTAATTTCTATTTTATTTTAACAGACTCTGTCAATAAAATAACAACACAAATATAAATATAGAAGGTTCTAGATGCATTGTTTAATGCTCTTCTTCTATAGGTATATAAACACTTAATGTTAGATATGGTAGGTAGGCACCCAGGACTAAAACGCACTGCTTTGTTATAACTTTTCCGTTCTAATTTTTGCCCAAGTAAAGTACACACGACCTGCATCCCTACCTACTTGATTTATTTAGTTAATTATGTACTAAACAAATAATACAAGATATAGTAATCAAATGACCCATGATTGATCATCATTTCTCATCATGAGATGAGAACCACCATGTCATGATAAAGGCTATCCACGTTGTCAAGAACAAAGACTTTAGGAGAAAAAAAATGTTTTTTCATTACTCATACTCTGAAAGTAGGTCTGAAGTTGCCTGAGGGGCCTAATTGAAAGTAAAACTTTCAGCCCTAGGGAGAATCGCTTTCTACTGACAGCTGTCAAATTATAAAAAAAAAACAAGTTCTATTTTATTCAACCATGTTCCAACTTTCTAAAGTCTTTCTAACTGCAAGGAGGTCGTTGAACCAAATTCCAACTTTTTATTCAGCAAGTAGGTTGGAAACCCATTACAACGGTAAGAAGTTTAAAAAGTCTAATTAGAGCGCAATGTAAAATTTAAATTTAAATAACATAAGGATAGTATTAAATAAATAATATATCTTCTAAATTACTTGATTAATATAGCTTCAACTATTTATTTAAAATAACATAGATTTGAGCAAACAATTTACCATTTTTTAAATGATGAGAATGAAAATAATGGCTGAATAATGCTGGCGAGCCGAAGCCGAAGGCCCGCCAGAGAAAAAGAAAAAAAAAACCGGGAAGGCGGCAATTCAATCTTCATTTTCACAAATTTTTCTTTCATGTTTTTATTTTTACTTTCCTTGTATTCGTAATGAAAAGCACAGTGTTTACCTCGGGTGAAAGTCTTTTAAGTCCCTCAAGCTCCATTGGCGCCCTCGCTAACGCTCTGGCGCCAAACCCGTCTCGGGACTCAAAAAACGTGACTTTCAACACTCAGGTAACAATGTACTATTTTTTCGAGTGGTAAATAAAGCTGAAGTAGAGCTCGAGTGTCGAAAAAGGAAAATGGTGCTTACCTACTAGATAATATAAGTCTATCCTACGAAGCTGCTTCAAGATAAGTTAACATAGTTATAAATTAATTATGTACCTACTGTTGGATGTTCTAATTAATTAATTAAGGGATTGGAAGGGCTGATAAATTATACCGTCTAGTAATCTAATAAGCTTGAGATCTCGTACTTGATAATGGTTAGTTTTGTTGCTGGTTCATCCATACCACAAAATCGATACTCACTCAAGTGAATTGTGGGTACCTTTTACGTTCATAGCATAGACTATTGCACCTTTTTAGGGTTCCATAGCCAAATAGCAAAAAATTCCGTTTTTGCCATTCCCTTATAGATTCGTCATGTCTGTCTGTCTGTCTGTCCGTCCGTATGTCACAGCCATTTTTCTCCGAAACTATAAAAGCTAGACTGACGAAACTTGGCGAGTAGATGTATTCTGTGAACCGCAACACAAAAGAAGAAAAAAAAACAAAAAAATTTGGGGGTCAACACTTCAATACTTGAAACTGAAACTCTATTTTTTTTTTTATCAAACGCATACGTGTGGAGTGGGTATCTATGAATAAGGTCTTCAAAAATGATGTTAAGGTTTCTAATACCGTTTGATTCTAAACTGAATAGTTTGCGCGAGAGACACTTCCAAAGTGGTAAAAAGTTGGTCCCCCCCCCTCTAACTTCTAAAATAAGGGAACAAAAAATCTATAAAAAATATATGATGTACATTACTATGCAAACTTCCAACGATATTTGGTTTGAACGAGATCTAGTTTTTTTTTACGTCATAAATCGTAAACCGCAATTTACCTTTCGACGAACTACAAGAACTTTTATATAATGTTATTTTTTATACTGTCACAGAATCTTACCTTATTGGTTTTATCATTATGTGTCTGGGTATTGATAAAGTGATCTCTATCTATTAAACACAGTTAGAATTAAAAAAAAAAAAGTTTATGTCTGTCTTTATAGTTATTACGGAATAAAATAAACTACGCATACCGACGCCATCTTTTTTTACCCCCGACCAGTGATGTGTTTCGCTGACCGGTCTCATTAGTGATGTGCTACTCCTAAAACCGGCTTTCAATGTGATAGGTATCGGGCCTTTTCCTGCTTAACCAGATGATAAAATACCGTTCAAAGCTCTACAAAGAAAAACTCATAAACAGATTTACACGAAAATTTTAACTGCTTCGCTAATTATTATGTGAGGCGCCTAAGTGCTTTCATCAAAGGTCTTACGGCGTTTTTGTTAATTTCCGCTCCCGAGTCCCGTAAAACGTATCTACCTACATGAAAATAACTCAAACACGATGTGAAGGCGTGTCAGGCTAATTAAAGGGACCCTTGAAATACTCTTGACTACCTCATAAAAGTCTGTCCCTAAAAAATATGGCGGAGTAATTTTAAGTCTTGGCTGCTCAACTACGGTCAGTGTAGGTCGTGTCGTCCCGATTTTGTTCCTCAACTACTAGATAAATTACTGTATGAGACAGATAGGTGATTAAGAGCTAGTTCATTCAATATGCAACAGGGTGGAACAGCCCTAGTCCTGGCTCAAATGTCCCAGGTGAAAACGCGTTTGCTATTTTCGGAAATATACGAGCAAGGTCGTGAGCTCCGGGGCTATTATTCCTTCGGTGTGCTGTCTGATCTTTCCTAAATCAACCTTTAAGTTATGTGGGTCGTAGGTATGTTACGTCAATTCTGTCTGTTTCAATGATATTGTTGGTCGGTCGTTTAAACGGACAATTTATGTTAACAAGCTCAATATCATCGAAATTCACCAATAACTTGCTCGTATTCGGTAATTTTTCATATCTGCGCAGTACGTGACTGTTTTAACTGAAAATCTCGATTTTCTGTTCATATACCTAAATGTTAATACAATTTCACATGTGATATAACGAAGGTAAAGCATTACGATGTGACTACGTACGTATAGGAGTAGGTAAGGTAGGGTGGAATCACATTATAGGGAGTTCCCGAACTCGAAAGATATCTTTACGTAATGTTCTCGAGGATATTACGGAACCTTTTTATGTGGCTGTAATCTTTTGCATTAATTTGCATAAAAAAATAAAGTTTGCGCGGGAAATAAGGAAAACCCTGTGTGAAGAAATGTGGGAAACCTTTGGTTAAACACGCAACCGAAAACTCCTGTGAAAGCTGAAGGGGTACTCGAAATTTCTTTGACGCAGCGAAATTTAAGGCCCAGGATTAAAGGAGAAAGTTAGTTTGAAATGTCCGAATCAATATGAGATTACCCCGTTTCCGTCGTTCGTCTATCACGCTCTGTTTACTCCCTAGTGAGTGGTCGGACGAATCGAACTGCAAATTGGAAGCGTCGGGTAAAGGCTGCTGAATAGCGACACCTGCCTGTATGATGTGGGTACTTTTATCAACTGAGGCACTAGGTACAATTCATCATGAAATATTCAATTTGTCTATATTGTGGTTTTAACATTTAATACTGGCCACCAGTTGTAATGATATATTTTTTTAAAAAAAGGTGGTCGATCAATCTTGTTCCTTACCTGTAGATTATATTGAAGAATTATTTTGAAACTATTACACGGGTATTTATCGAGTATATTACATTAAAAAAAAACAACACGCGAATACAACGCGATAAATACCCGTGGTAATCATCGCGAAAGTTTAAAAAGGGCTACTCTTGATCAGTTTCCTCTCCTCTCAGCTCTCGGAGGACGCTAATCCATTACTCTAAAACTTGAAAGTGTACATATGTTCCTGTAATTGCAAACTACAGCAAACTAGAAAACTGGAACACAGTAATGCGAGCATCACTCCTCACAGGCAGACATAAGTACGCTGGAAGGACTTCCCGGACGAGCTCTTTCCCAAAGGGCTCTACAACTCATAATGAGATCCGAGATTCAGGTTGCTCGAAGATACAAACAGAACCTTTCAGTTCAGAAGGTCCCAGCTTGTAGTTGTAAATTACTTACATAACAAGAGCTGTAAATTGTAACCAGCAATTTGTTATTTGAGGTAAGAAGTACCCAAGAAAAGTTTACTCAATGTTTTTTCATAAAGTAGGTAGAGGCATCAACAATACACGCGCGGCGCTATCGTTGCGTCAAAATTTTCCGCATAATGCTATGTTTCCATGCGTGCCGTGCAGCCCGGCAGGCTGCCTGGCGAGCTGCGCGGCATGCAACCAGTGTTACCAGGTACACGGTAATTACCGTAGATGCACGGTATTTTTGGCTTAAACACGGTATACGGTAATGTTTCACTACCGTGTCATTTTCTACGGTATTTTTAATTATGAATTACCTTGACAGTCAATATGTAAATAATTACGAAGTAGGTATTCCCCGATCATCAAAATACGTCTAAATGTAAAAGTATGCCCTTTGCCCTGCCCACTAGTTAAACAATTAGTGTATATGAAAATTGCTTGTATAATAAATGAATGAATGAATCGCTTTCTCGCAACTCTCACCGTACTCTTTTTTCTTCGATAGTTTTGTTGGTGTTTGATTGACATTTGGCAAGTGCGCAGTGCATTATTCAATGAAACAATACTTTTAATTTCGTTCGACACAACGTACCTACACAAAAATGGGTAGTCATAGTGACACTGATAGCTTTTTTCCCCCAAGCATTGTGGATTTTTTTCTTGTCCTTATGGAATTTATGCTCGGGGTTCCATAATAATTCTTGTTCCTGGTAATGTTCCAGGAACGTCAAAATTGTCTCGTTAGACCAATGGACCATGTTGTAATTATTACGACCAATATAGAAGAGTACTCGGTGATTACGACTTTGTAACCTAACTAAACATGAAGACATTTGTCAAACAATAATTGACTCGTTGTCTTAGCAACAGTCACAGAGGTTTTATTCTAACTGATGCAACCTCAACAGTAATCTCCGATCGTAGCGACTTTTTTTAGCAACGTCCACTCGTCACGAAAGCGCGAGAGAGACTGACTGCCCACCAGTGTTGCCACGTGCCAAAGCAAAATATCTGGGGACAGACGGACAGATAGACAGACAGACAGTCAGACGGACAGACAGTGAAGTCTTAGTAACTATATTAACTATACTAATAGTATTATCAAAAGTGGATCTAAATGAATATTTTTTGCCTTTATTATGTTTAAAGATGTTCATCTTATCATAGACTAAATCAGATTCCAAAAATCTGTATAAAAGTAGGGTAAAATCTGTAATCTGTAATACTACCCTAAATTCTGTATAAATACAGATAAATCTGTATAATTGGCAACACCAATTTGGCCCGCGCGCGCTCGGGCGTACCGTTTCCACGCGCGTGAATGTGAATGTGCACGTTGAATGTCGAGTTGAACGCACGCGTGGAAACGTGGCATAAGAATCATAAAAATTTGACAAGATAGCCTGTGTTACATGAGATGATATATTCTAAAACTGTTTTCATTTGTGTACCGGTACATTTTTGACATCCCGAACACGTTTAAAATTCCATGGCTTTACAAGAATTTCAGTTATCCCAAATTCATTTATTATCAATGTTTTGTGTATTCGACTTTTCCATTCGCGGCCAGCATCATAAATCACCGTGTGAGTGGGGTCATTAAATAAATAAATAAATAGGTATACCTTGGTCCCTGGCATGCCTACACCCAAAATTTTGGGTTTCAAAAAGGGATAGCGTAATTTTACACATGTCAGAGATAAAATCATTTCAAACAGGTGAACTTCCTACCACAATTTAGATTTTAGGAGGCGATAGGGAAGTAGACCGGTATAATTGAGCCTGGCTGTTTTGTTAGTTGAACCCCAATTTACATTATTATAATCCTAATAAAAAGATACAGTTTTCATTTCCAACTATGACAAAAGTCCTAGGCAAGTCCGTCTGAAATAATAAAACCACTGCGTCGACACATGTATATGGGTAAGTGTATAAAGGTACCTAACTCAACTCTTTTTTGTGAGACAACTAGGATTTTATTTGCAAACGAGCGGCCGCCCGCGGCTTCGCTCGCCCCGTAACCGTTCCCGTTGAAAAAAAAAACATATTTATTCACCTTTTAAACCTTCTCTGGACCTCCACAAATCATTCAAGACCAAAATCAGCCAAATCGGTCCAGCCGTTCTCGAGTTTGAGCGGGACTAAAGAACAGCAAATTATATTTTATGATCTGGAATATAAGAAATTAGGTCGTAGACACCTATAAATAAAAAAGTGAGATAACCAATTTTGTGATATGAGGTCTGAAACGATACAGCATAGAAACACATTCCAAAAAACGGCTTCCCAAGCAAAACAATCCATCCTTCAATCCCTAAGGGTTTTAATGTTTTGTACTGACCCGAGGTAGTCACAAAACATGAAAGCATTTGGCAATGGGCACTTGGGCAGTTTCCGCCCTACTGGCCCGAGGCAGACAAATATAGAAATGCCAGTAGTAAATCAAACGTAGTTATCATATTTTATTCAGAGGTCTTGATAGGCGTACTAGACGCACAGTAGGCCTTCCACAAGTTCTGTCTGGCTCTGTCTCTGGCTCTGGTTTTGAGTATGTGTGAGTGTTGAGTAAATAACTCCTAGGTCAATACGTCAAAAACACATGCAGCATAATACACTGGTGAGCACTCACACAGACTCAAACCAGAGCCAGAGGCAGAACCAGACAGAGCTTGTGGTAGGCCTACAGATTATAAATAACTATAGTCTAAAGACGTACTATTTCTCTGACCTGTATTTTTATTCTGTACAAAAAAACACGGAAAAAGCAAGTCCCCACGGACGCAGTTGCGTGCTGGTTTGTTTAAAAATCTGATTGCTTTTTGTGCTATAATACATCAAACTTGACATACCACTACTTAATGTTATTGCTTATTAAAATTACAAGGTATTTTTGCTAGGGAGGTACACAAGGTAACACTTTCTAGAAGGCTTTCTTATCGTTTTATGGGTGGTTAATAAAACTCAAAGAACTGAGAATAGCTTATCTTGGAAGACTGCTATTTAGTTAAAAAAAACTACATTAAAAATTGCTCGATAACTCTGTTGTGGCTCATGGAGCATGTTCTGAAGGTTGTAGAAGTCTTTTGACACCTCACCCAAGTCGGTTAAAAATAATCACTACGCAAATAGCTGTAAAGCTGTAAAAGTAAAATAGGCGGCATGATTTATAAAACGGGCAACTTATAATATAAATAAACTCATACCCCATACTAAGGCCTGCCTGGTAGAGATCGCTGTTAGCGATAAGGCCGCCCATTGTTTTACTGTGAACTTTTATTTTTAAGCAAAATACTGTATTCCTGTATGTTTCATAGTAATCAATAAAGAGTTATCTATCTATCTATCTATCTAAGGAACGCTATACGTTAGCTAGGGGCGAGGCCCCATTAGTGCGTTGCGCTGCGTTGCGTCGCGTCGTCTCAACGGAACATAGCAGCTCCATTTTTAATCAGCTGGAAGTGAAGACTCAAGATATTTAATCATAAATTGCGAGTAGAATTCATAAATCGTTATTTATCTATTATAATACTTGTGCGTACTTATTTAGCACGTATTGAATAATTTTTTTTATAAATAAATGTGTAATTATTCCTTAGAATCCGTAATGTTCAATTTGTTCATCTTCTTCTTTTTGATTAGGCTGAGTCTATTAATACAGGTACTGTACGAACAATTTATAATTATTAATACGGTTACCGTATGAACAATTTATAATTATTAATACGGGTACTGCGGGGGGAGGGGGGGGCACCATTCTTGAAATGAAGAAGGGGTAAAAAAAAAAAAACCTAACAACCTACTGTTACTTTAGTGACTTTTAACGGAGTGCCCCGAGTTTGAATCTGGATTTTTAAAAAGTCAAAGTCAAAGTCAATAATTTTTTATTCATTACGATGCAAGAATCACTTTGAAACGTCTTAAAGCTAGGTGAGTCTAGGTGCAAAACACTTTACAGTCGCTTAAAAGGCGTAGTAAAGTTAAAATTTGGGTTGCCTTTAGTATTGTTAGGGAGGAGGAGGGACGGGGGAAGGGTCCTCTCTGCACTGACATGCACCATTCTTGAAATTAAGTAGGTATAAAAAAAAAACCTTACAACCTACTGTTACTTTTGTGACTTAAGTCGGAGTTTGAATAATATCCGTACGAATAAATATAATTTGTTCATCCAGCACCCGTACAAATAGTCACTTCCTTTTAATTATGGCATCTGTCAGTTTTTGATCAATTTTGCCAGTGTCGAATGAGGTAAATAAAATAGTTTTTTAGTCAAGTCAGTAAATAGACAAGTTGCCCTAATTGACTTTGAAAACTAATGGTAGTCGTTTTTTTTTCAAAACCATCAGAAACATTTTCGTTCAAATCCGAATATCACATAATACACTTTAATTCCAACCGCTAACACTTTGAGCTAAGACCTCAAGTAATGTTGGTTAAAATACCACCGAAATTACACAACAGAACTGAAAATAACACCAGAAAAACAATTTAAACGAAAAAACTATGTAATTTCCCAAAATGACAGAAAACAAATCCAATTTGGACGTAACAATGTTCTAAATCAAAAATGCTAATATCAAATGTAAATCAATTGAATTTTATGGCTCGTGTTTATGAAATGGCAACACTCTTTTGTAGGCTCACATTCCACTCGAGCCTGTTTATCATTCATTTAAATGTAACAATGAATAAACGTGACCTTTAGATTCCTTTATAAGTTTTGTACCCGAAGTCGGAGTTTTGCTACCACATTTCGTTACCAAATGTTGTTTTCGTTTTCATCTATTTGTCTCTCTCTATTGCATGGAGAAAATATGAGACGGCAAAAATACGTTGCGTAGTTAGAGTTGTTGTCTCATCTTTTCTTCATACAATAGACAAAGACAAATAGGCGAAACGAAAACAACATTTGGTAACGAAATGTTGTAAATGCACTGGGACTTCGGGTACTGTATCGTGTTTCCATTACATTTTTTAGGTATCAAAAAGTCAGAGTTTGGTTTGGCAGAACCGAAATTAATTTATAGCCACTTCAGAAATGGCAAGAACTCTTGAATTCTAGATGGGTCTGTGAATCCAATTATAGCAAATGACGGACTTTTACTCTAATATTTTGTGAACCTAATAATGAAAGACCAAAAGGGAAGGCAAGGCGAAACGATAAAAACCCATGGGTAAAAAAGGTTGGCTTACTAAATCACAAATTTTTCTAAGAGTTCTTAAAAAAATATTTTTGTGTAACGGATTTTTTTTCTAGGATAAACCGAATTATATACACAAAAATATCCACTTTTTGCAGCACTTTTATCCTTTGCTAAATATATTGAAAGTCTGCTTTCTAACAAATTTTTTATGAGGATTTTAACGAGGACTATTCGCGATTTGATGGGTAATTTGTTTTAACCATTAGGAATAATATAAATGTGAGTAATGCCCGTATGAAAAGCTTATTCGCAAAATCCTAATGAGACATAAAAAGGATGTAATTATTACGGGCCCTAAATTCAGGCACCTTTACAAGCTCGTTAAAAAATAATAAACTGAAACTTGAAGCGGAAAAAGCTTTTTATGGAAATGTATGCTCTAATGTCTGTTTGAGGTATGTCAGTGTGGTTTTCGTATTATTTTACTAGATCTCTCACGGCACCACTTGCTTTTTACATAATTGAGAAATAGATGATGGCTTTTGATTATCTATGCATAATATTATAAAGAGGAAAGATTTGTACCTATTGTATGTTTGTAATGAAAAGGCTCAAAAAGTACTGGGCCGATTTAAAAAATTCTTTCACCAATAGAATAGAATGCTACATTCTTCCAATTTGACATAAGCTACATTTCATTTTGAAAAATATTAGGGATCCTTGGTAAAATTTGAACAATGTAACCGAAGGTGTAGAAAAATGAGTCTTAAAATGTCTTTCGTCGAATGCGCTGCCGAAACTATTAGCGATAGAACAAAATAATGTACAACAATATTGTCTACCCCGTGCGAAGCCGGGACGGGCTGCTAGTTTATCATAAAACAGCTTACGGAAATCGTATTTATCGCCAGAGTTATAAATTTACAGTCAACAAGCATACGAACATTGACATTACGAAAATACCTGCAGCTTATTTAGCTTATCGTAGAATACATAGAAATATTCCAATATCCAGCCTGCATTTCCAAGATGCTTACTTTGCATAAACTAAGGAGAACGGAACGAGAAAATCTCCTTTAGATATACGTCGTGTCTCCTTTGGATAACGGCTCTACATAAATTAGATATAAGCCAAGGCACCTCAGTATAATGAATTGGGCAATGGTTAATTTACTATTCAAGTAGATTTCTACAGTAAGGTAATATCTACGTGCTTATTTATCTAATTTATTCATCAAAAAAGCTATTTCCACTTTGGGTTCATAATTTTCAAAACATTCCTTAAATAAGTGTCTGCAAAAATTCAGGTTTTTAGATACTTATTTCGGAGATTTCGTAAATACTTTTTAAGACTTTTCGTTTATAAATCAAAACTCTAGTAGAATTTCACGCGATTTTACTCGAAGAACAACAAAGTATTTTTTTTATAATTTAAATAAGCCTGCGAAGGTCTACACCATCTTTCAAAGAGCCACGTCACTAATAGTAGGTACGTACATGTGCCATATTTCAGATCTAAATATTTTAGTACTTTTTCTGAATTTAGATAGAGATTTACTCAAAATGGGGATTTATTCATCATTATCCCACTTTATGTGGTATCAGCATAACATGTTCTTTTCTTCTATTCCCCTATATTAGCCGCCACTTAATTCATTAATTCATAACAGAAAATGATCGAAAATAGAACTCACCACAACAATGTATTGGATTGATGCCTTTTCCAGTCGATCACTGTTTATTTCCAACAAAACAATGGATGAACAACAATTTAACAGTAATCAGTCATGTCGAAAGTAGTATCGGATGGCTCAGTAGGCAGATAGAGTTGGTTCAACAAAGTTAAATACATAGAGCGTCGATATTTACTAATTGCTTTGTGTTTTTGGTACAACAACAACAAATAATGTACAACTGGCTTGGACATTCATGTGGTATTATTTGAAAAATATAATTTTTTTTTTTTTTTTTTTTATAATTTGTACACGGGTAAAATATAAATTTAGTAATTCAGTCACTTTTAGATATTGAACAAATAATGTACTTGGTTCATGTGGTATTATTTGAGAAATATGAATTGTAGACGGATAAAATATACATTTTCCAATTTTGTAATGCAGATGAGACTGTTCAGTCACTTTATGATATTGATGTAAAATTACAGTCTTGAAATAAAAATTCGTTCGTTGAATCATAATCTAATCTCCTATCATATTTTATTTTTCCAATTTGAACATCGTTTTACGATCTTAGCAATTTTCAAAGTTACTTGTTTGGGATGATTATCTTTTTAAGTGAATTCTGCTTCGTAACAAAAGCTCCAGTAAGACGAAAAGTAATCCAATTTTCATCAAACTTTTTGGCATAATAAGTAGGTGTAAGTATAGGTACTAGGAAGAATATTTATAAATTTTTAGAACCGCCTCTGAATGTTCAAAGAAATCGTGCACCACTATTCCACTTTAACTGAAAGTTTCAATACAATTTCGTATTGCAAGACTTCAGATTTTTCAACTTTGTAGCTGCATTTTCAGAGTGCCTTTAGAAAGTTCTAGCCGCACTACTAGGATTCTTCATCACCCAAGTAACTTTCAAAATAGATCTTTCAATCAGGTCAGTGCAAGTTTTTTTACCCATTTACCGAAAAATCAATAAAAAGCTATTATAAATTTCTACAGGGAGGGAGAACAGCGGCATAACAATGTTCTTTGTTCTAGACGGGAGGAAACTGCGTGTGTTTTCTGACAGGTGCCTTTTAAACTGTCAACTGATATTTTTAATTTGTTTACGTAACACATTTTCTGTATGTAACTTTAGTCATCGCAATATTGGCGTTATGTCCGGTTCTAGTTTTTGTTTTCAAGCTAAGTCAAATAAATTATTTTAATAAGCAAAGCACATAGAGACATTTATTTACACAAAGAAACATACAATCAATACAAGTATTTAAAAAAAAACAAGAAACAATTGAGCTATCTGTAGACCGTTACAAAAGATCTAGAGATCTTTTATTCTCTGATAAAAAAAAACTAACATATTGTATATTATTTTAGTATCAATATCAAATGTTTAAAAGAGGTTGGCAACGATGCCTCTGTTGTAACAAGCGCCTATAGGCTACGCTACTATAACCGCTCTTCATCAGGTGGATAGTACGCGTGTCACTCAATAGTAAAAAAATCCTTTGGTCTTCAGAACAATATTTTTTTAAATTATACTAACTGGAATAAGATTAGAACCTAATTTGATTTATAATGGTTTAAAAATGAGCTCGAAAAAGCAAACACGAAAAAATCTTCTGTTCATTTTTCATTTCCCAGATTAGTTCGCCAAATTGTTTTAGCAGGACTCGTCAAAGTTTGGCAAATAAAATGAACGCCTATTCTTAATTTTATTGAACTACTAGGGGCCGCCCGCAGCTTCGCTCGCCCCGTTACCGTTACGCCACGTTTCCGTTACTTTTTTGGGATAAAAAGTCATATATCCGTCTCCTGCTACTTAGCTACCTCCCCACCAATGTTCATGCTTCTAGGACTAAAAGCTGTGTGTTGATTTTTCTTTTAAAAACATTTCCTCTTTTTCTCGTCTTAGGGAAATAATTTTACAATTTCCTTTCTTAGTGCACCCCTACGCTATAAAAGGAACATACCCTACAAGTTTTATGCTTCTATGACTTACGGTTTAGGCTGTGCGTTGATTGTCAGTTAGTCAGTAACGCAAGAGTTTTATATATTTAGAAGGTAGATACCAGCTGGTGTACTGTTTTTTTGAGGACGTTGACGTTATTAAGCTTTCAGTAACAGCCGATATTAAGAAATAGAATGATTTTATTCACGTCACGTTTCTGTTTAAACAGGACTGAAAGCGGCAATTGGCAATTTCTTTGATAATTTTTAGTAAGCTCGTTTTCTTTTGGCCCATTGTTTTTTTGCTATTTTACCGACTCGGGAAAAGAAGTAGGTTTTCAGTGCTTATTTGTACAGAATACTCATAAAAGGTGTATTTGCGTTTTTTTATGTGTCAGATCTGTCTATCAACAGACAGCACTTAAAAAAAGAACAAACATTATAATATATAAATTTTATACTGTATGCAGTATTCGAGTTCCAATATTGCTAAACTGCTATGGATGTAATCAAGTGTTTTTTATATGAGTTATGCCTAAAAAACTTTATGATATTACATAATCGTTATCTTGCCACGAGTCTCTTTCAAAACCATATTTATACAGCCAGTTTAATTTTTTTAATTCAAAATTAGAAAAATATAGGGTTATTTTTATGAAACAACATCAAAACTTACAATTCCATCATAGTATAAATATCCCGTTGTTTCATAAAAATAGTGTTAAAAACCATGATATTTTTATAAGTTAAATATAGGGTTTTTGTAAAATATTGAATAAAATAGCGAAGTAAGTATTATATTATCTCGGAAAAGGGGGTTTTATAAATTTTTTATACTTTTGAATCGGGCTTATTATCCCAGCACCCAGTTTATTTTAATTTTACCCTCGTTTCGAAGTTCAAAGACTGCTCCGATAAATAATAGGAATTAAATGTACCAAATATGATGATTTTCGTATTCTGACAAAAATAATTGTTTTAATTTGAAATTACATTTAAAAACGTAATTCAAGTTCAAAATCTTTATGTCGCGCTAAACAAAGAAAAACGACGAGTTGGTTTACCTAGCTAATTATTAAGTTTTACTTTATTGCTGTTTATTTTTAAGAATGCGGAATACGACGAATAAACAAAAGAAATAAATCGCTACGCAGTTGAATCACAAAAAGCCTACTTTAAAAACAATTCTCATAGGAAAGAAAACGTAGCGGAAGAAACACTTAAGGGCATAGGTTTGTGCATAGAGTTTCTAATGAGCAGCAGAAGAGGAAAGAGTAGCCATTTTTTTGGAAGAAATGGCTAAGTGCAGAGCATTCCGCCAGTGATTAGGTTCTAATAGTTGTAGTGCAGTGCGCAACAGGGTGGCGATTGCATACCTGAAGGCGGGCCGGGAGCGCGTTGGACGGAGCGCGCTCCGACAGGCCGCGCCGCGTCACGCGGACTAACGCACGGGAACACTTCCCGCGCACTGCGATCCCGACCTGCCGGGGATGCCAGCTCGAAGGTATAATGCTACCCGATCGCAGCAGCGACGGAGGTGTTGTGCCGAACGGATGGGGAAAATTACTGCCTGATAATTTTCACAAATGGCGGGTGGTAATTTCTCAACAGGTTGAGCCTTACAGAATACAATTTGGGAATAAAATCGGTTGAGTGAGCATGGTTAGGATCTATAACGGCATGATGGAGAAATGTGAATATTCATGAGGATTATTTTATGCCTGTCTTCTGTCATTTATAGAATTAATACACAATTATGTACCTATATTACGCAGTAACACCAAGCATCAAACTAAACAAAGCTCAGATAACCATAATGATGGTAGGTATACTTGTACACACTTTTTTCGTAAATGCATATATTACTTACACAACTATTTGTCATTGGGCAAGATCAAATTTGTATCCAAATTTCATCAAATTTCATCAAACAGCGCAAAAGACAAAGTTATTACAAACTGAACTGTGAGGCAATGAAAAAAAAATCCCCGAATCCGTGTTGAAAGTTTCAAATTGCTGGCAACCCAGTAACCCGCCGCCCCTCGCCCCTGCGACCTCCGCGTAATGAAACAGGGAGATTGTAGCGGGCCGCTCTGGGACCGGAAGGCACCTCGCCGGATGAGCTGGCCCTGCGCTTTCCGACACCATGTGCAAACTGTACTCTCCATGGACTCTAAACTATTGAGCTCGTATTGCAGCTTCTCTTTGAGAAAACAAAAAAATAAAACAACTGAACTGTGCGTTTTTCCGCTATTATTTTTTTATATTGTTTGGTGTATTAGGGCCCAATCACACTATTTTCAAGTGGTTTTATGAGTTGACCCATTAGTGGTTTTAACGAAACAATTTTGATTGCAAGCGCTCTATAGATTTTTGGTCACTCAAAATTAGTATGTGTGTAGTGCGTAGGTATATTACGCCTATATACGCACTACACACATAAATATAGGATATCACTATAGGAAGCTACAAGCTTATAGCCTTTATCACGATTAGCAGGCGATTTTAAGTGAAGATCAAAATAAACATATTAGATTTGTATAAATGCATACCTACTTTATTACAATTTAAGGTCAATTGGTACAATGGAAGAAAATGCTAATTAGCATTAAGTTCGCCTATGTACTATTTTTTGTGCAATAAAGTATTTTCTAATCTAAGGTCCTGACCTGACACTAGACGTAAAAGCCTACGCAAGTACTCGTAACCGTCTGGCTTCGCCTCACCAGTTGCTTTTGGCCGAAAGCCAATATTCACATGAATACTCGTTCACTGCCAGAGTGCCAACCCGTATTGTGTCGTAATCCCATTCACAAAAAGAATTTAACACATTGTGAAATGTGGCACAACGGCGTAGCTGCGTAGCACGGCGTAGCGATAAGTTCTACGCCGTGCACAAATATCTAAATGATTAAAATTGTAATTATGCTACGCGTTGCATAGTTTTACAAAAATGACTTTTGTTCCTTTGTTATAAGATTTCATAATTTTAAAGGATATTTGAAACCCTAAGTTATTTTTTAATCAGCTCTTTGATGCAGCCTATGCTAGCGTGGTATCCCTATTACTTTTCCTCCAACCACAATATACGAGCAAAAAGAGCACGCGGTAGAACGCTTTCATGGAACATTAGCCTTTAGCTCAACATGCCTTTGTGCTTCCCACTAGTGCTCTGAAAAGCTCCGTTCTAAATAGAATAGTATGGTTATCCTTAACTAGATAGAAACCTAATTGAATTATATAAAAAAAGAACTCTATACTACTCTAGTAATACAGTTCATACATTATCATTATCTTGATTAATAGTGAGTTAAAGTTTAAATGCTCGATTATTTGGATGTCAAGATATTTTTGGATGTTTAAATGTTAAGGCCTGCGCACATCTAGCGCGATTGCGATAGAGATCAGTGAAACGCTGTCAAATATCGCTGTCATATTTGACAGCGTTTCATTGATCGCCATGGCCATCGCCATCATGTGCGCAGAGCTTTTTTTGAAAACCACGTCACAGGAACTGGCCCCATTGTATGGATCATTCAAAAATAATCTGCTCACTAATTTGTTCTTGACCACAACTCTCAAAAACCATTTCACAAAAAACACACTAAAACAGTTCAAAATAAAGCCTAAAAATTATAATAAATATTACAGACAATCCACACACCACTATCTAGCACCAAACTAAGCAGAGCTTGTACGATAATGTTGCTCAAATAAACCATATTTTATGGTTTCATTGGGAAACAAAAACAACCGTGTTTGCTTACAAAATAACAACATTCGCTGGGGGATGAAACGTCTGAACATTAACGTCAGAGAAACAAATGACGTCTATGTCAGTATGTAGGTAGGCCTGTCTTTGTTTGACCAGTGTTACCACAATTTTGCATCTATTGTAGATGGTTTTTATAGCGCCAGGGGTTTTATATGGAGAGGCTATAATGAGATAGGGTTTTATATGGAATATGTCGGCCTAGCAGCATAACAGCCAAGTAGTATGTAGAAACTGGTGGCTAGTGGTCGTGAGTTTAAACCCAGTCATGTACCAATGAGCTTTTTATGTGCAAAAATGTATGTTCACTATGCCAGTACTCTCAAACAGTGAAGGAAAACATCGTGAGGAAACCAGAATGTCGGTGAACCCAAAATATTGCAAAAACTGTGTGAAGTGGCCGAAAGCCTCTTTGAGGATCACTTAAAATCCTTTCACCACGCTTGGTTTGAAAGAACCTGTGACACGATTAGAATAAGACTTACACGTTCGGCGCATTTCATTGAACATAATGAATAGACAATGGACGTTACTCTCGCAAAAAAAAAAGATGCAAGATCTTTGGTACCTACCTTCTTTTTAACCGACTTCCAATCAAAAAGGAGGAGGTTCTCAATTCGGTTGTATGTTTTTTTTTTTTTTTTAATTTTTTTTTTTATTTTTTTTTTTAATGTTTGTTACCGCATAACTTCATCATTTGTGAGCCGATTTGAAAAAATATTTTTTTATCTGAAAGGTACTGCTTCCAGATTGGTCCCATTTTAATTTTATCAAAATCGGTGTTGCCATTTTTTTTTAAATAATTTTTTTAATGTTTGTAACTGCATGCCTCCGTCATTTATGAACCGATTTAGAAAATTATTTTATTATTTGGAAGGTTATTCTTACGTCCAGATTGTCCCAAACAAATTTGATTAAAATCGGTTTAGCCGTTTGACAATGAAGTCGGTTTCTCAAGTTTTTTAAACTTAAATTATTACGTGACTTCTTGTCATAAACCAACTTTACATTATTCGGAAAATACAACAGAGGCCAACCTGAAAACTATAAACTCTATCGTGTATAATTAAAATGATCTAATAAAATATAATCGTGATAAATGATTGTCTATGTCTAATGTCTATGTCTATGATCAACGTGAAACAACTTCTCGCTCGCAAACTTTGACCCTTTCAAAGATATTTTTTTTATACAATTTATAAGCTAACGCTAGATCACTGAACTTCTTTGTCATAATTATAAGTTTAAAAAACTTGAGAAACCGACTTCATTGCCAAACGGCTAAACCAATTTTAATGAAATTTGTTTGGACGTAAAAATAACCTTCCAAATAAAAAAATAATTTTCTAAATCGGTTCACAAATGACGGAGGCATGCAGTTACAAACATTAAAAAAATTATTTAAAAAAAAATGGCAACACCGATTTTAATAAAATTAAAATGGGACCAATCTGAAAGCAGTACCTTTCAGATAAAAAAATAATTTTTCAAATCGGCTCACAAATGACGAAGTTATGCGGTAACAAACATTAAAAAAAAAAAAAAAAACATACAACCGAATTGAGAACCTCCTCCTTTTTGATTGGAAGTCGGTTAAAAAGTCGTAAGAAACATCACGATGTTCATTGTTTGAACGAACAGACAACCTTTCGCATTCATAAATTAGTATGAACATTGACATGACAGCACAACAAGTTGTTTATGAAAGCATCTGCCACCACTGACGTGAATGTATACCTCTAACAATGTAGGTACCTATATAATGTATGTATTTATGGAGATCAATGAGCTTCTGTGTGGGTGGTATTTTCCAGGAGTTTGGACCAATGTTATTATAACTGAATTTTCTAGGTAATCTTTGGGGTTTATTTAGAAAATACACGTATAATAATATAGTTGCTTTAGTTGAACTTAATTTCTGAAAATTGTCTTCTTCCTTTGTTGCGTCTTGTATCAGGAGCTACAAAAGAGGTTTGTTTAGGTTTTGAATCTGATCCGACTCTTGTAGCGATTCCTTTGTGCCTTTGTTGACTTTACTTTGTACTAATTAGTATTCGAAAAAAATAAATAATGAGACTTTCGATATCGTGGTAAATAATTGGAACTGTACGAAATAATTATATGGAAGAAACGGGTATTTATCGCGATTACATTTATTACACTCGGCTGTTGTAACACGGTCGAAACGTCGGGAAATAATTAAGGTAATCACGATAAATACCCGTTTCTTCCATATATAATTAATATAATTATGCATGACGATCGTGTTAATTTAAAAAGTGCTACTGTACGAAATGCCCTTGAACGGTATTTTTAGAGCGATGATAGGTTTGTAGCTTGTCATGAGCAATTGTTTTTTTTTAAAGTGAGCATCTATCAAATATATCGAGTACGCACGTATTCAACTTATTATTCATGATGGTATTCTGTAACAACTACAACTGGCCGGCAACGTTAACATTTACAACATTAAAAAGATACCACTCTGTGACTGACAGACAGACGGACAGCTATAGTAATTGGGTCCCTAGCCGTTAAGTTCAGTAGACCTACCACAAGCTCTGTTTGGCTCTGTCTCTGGCTCTGGTTTTGAGTCTGTATGAGTGCTCACCAGTGTAATATACTGATGGGTGTGTGATGTTTCGACGTAGGATTTATTTAGACAGCACTCACACCAGAGACAGAGCCAGCCAGAGCTGGTGGTAGGTCTAGCCTTACAAATCAATAGGCACAGGCTGTACTACACCACAGAATCAATCAGAGTTGGTACTCGACCGCAATCAATGCCGATGTGGGATTGAATAGCTAATTGCAAACGCCGAACGTACTTAGTACGTACTACCTATACTAACATTCTACATTCTATTATACATACTACCTCGCAACTATGCGGTATGATCTAATTTAGATCAGAGGCAGAGCTTAAAATTATCATTTTGCCTGTTATTTTACTAAAGCCGTGCGCACATCTAGGCGTTGCCGATGGCGATCAGTGAAACGCTGTCAAATATCGCTGTTATATTTGACAGCGTTTCACTGATACCCATCGCAGATCGCTTAGATTTGCACAAGGCTTAAGGTTAGTGGATTAATATCTTGTTTGAATCAATGAAATTTTTTTTTTATCTAAAAAAATAATACCAAATAGAAAAGAGGTAAGTATGTAATACCGTTGCCGTTGTTGAAAGGTTGCCTGGAAGAGATCGCTCTCATCGATAAGGTCGCCCATTGCTTTACCTAATTGTTATTTTTTAATGTCCTGTACTGTATCTTTTGTGTGGTGAACAATAAAGAGTTATCTATCTATCTACCGTAATGTATGCATAATATTATTTAGTAGCACCAGCCCTCTCTGCCTCAAAGTGTTTGCTAAGACCTTCATCCGTCAAACATTATCCACTAACGTCAAATTAGGGCGATCGGCTCGCCCTGGGGCACAACAAATTGAAAAAGTTTGCAGCCCACATCCTATAATATTTACAAAAAGTCTTAAACTCCGCACAAGATATTCATTTTTTCGTTTACTAAATTACAAAAAGATTAGGTCGAGATTCTGGAGTTTGTCACGTCTTTAGGGAGTCTTTTAATAAAATACTGATGGAATGTAGATTTAATAATGTACCTTTCTGAAACTAGGCCTTGTCTGCCCCTCATCATTTAATCATTTAACTTGAAACCTGAACACAAACCAGCTAAAGTGAGAAAAGATGACTGCTTTCGAGCAAGTGGAATATCATTGTGTCGTTGGCTTGGATCCATTCACGTAAGTATTTAGGAACATACTCGTAATAGAAAAAGATGGATGGATGGACTGTGTGAAATTTGACATGAGTAAGAAAGGATAATGTCGTATAGCAGATAGTGGAATATTTGTTCTCTTTCTGGGTGTTTTATTGTATTCTAAGTAAGCATTTACAATAAAAAAATCAGCTATCTGGCTATAGCCCATTAGTACAAGCTCTGCTTAATTTGGGGCTGGATTGCGCTGTGTGGATTATCCCCAACATATTTATTTATTTACATCTATTTAAATCAGGTACATTTCAAGTTTTTCTTGAAAATAAACATAGCACAGAATTTGTAAAAAATCATCTAGTACACGAACTTTCCTATAAAATACAGATTGAATAAAGCAGTAACTTCCTGAAACTTGAAGAATTCAGTTAAAAACTTTTCAAATTTTCATTGTTGGGTCATGGCTAGAAGTTTCAACATGTGAGCAGGAAAAGCGCCCGTGTTTCAATTTAAAATTAAAACTGAACTATATTTATGCTCCAGAATGTATAAATTAAAATAGCTTGGAGTTAAGCTGGAATTTGCGCTAAATTTAGAGCGAGGGTAGAATATTTGATTATCCAGTAGGCAACGAATTACGCAGATTGATTAAAAATAGCGGCTAATTTTTTTCTCACAAATTTGGAAGAAAACGAGGTTTTCAAGATTATGGAAGCCATTACCGGCGTCTGTTCGTTGCAGGACCTACAACAGATGCTGAGCAGCCTAGCTGTTTCCTCACGACGGGTCGGCCTGGGCATGAACTTGGATAAAACTAAGATCATGTTCAATGATCGTATCACCCCAGAGCCAATCACCGTCGCCAGAATGCCTCTCGAAGTTGTGCAGGAGTATGTCTACCTCGGGCAAACCTTGCGGTTAGGTAGACACAACTTTGAGAGAGAGCTAAACCGGAGAATACAGCTGGGCTGGGCTGCGTTTGGGAAACTCCGTCAGGTATTCTCGTCGCCGATCCCACAATGTCTGAAGACAAAAGTCTTCAACCGCGTTCAAAGTGCGTCCTACCTGTAATGACCTATGCTGCCGAAACGTGGACACTAACAGTAGGGTCGGTCCACAAACTGAAAGTCGCTCAGCGAGCAATGGAAAGGGCTATGCTCGGAGTCTCTCTGAAGGATAAAATCCGGAACGAGGTTATCCGACAGAGAACCAAGGTGGTCGACATAGCTCAAAGGATTAGTAAGCTGAAGTGGCAGTGGGCCGGTCATGTTTTCCGTAGAACAGACAATCGTTGGAGCAAACGAATACTAGAGTGTAGACCGCGTTTAGGTAAGCGTAGTGTAGGACGCCCTGCGGCAAGGTGGGGCGACGATCTGCGAAATGTAGCTGGCAAGCACTGGAGGAGAAGAGCCGAAGATCGGGCTCAGTGGCGCGTCTTGGGAGAGACCTACGTCCAGCAGTGGACTAATATAGGTTGATGATGATGATGATGATGATGATTTATTGCTTTATTATAAATATTCAATCAGTGTGTAACCTTTTTAATTTTGTACGTCCTTCGAAAATGTTATTACCACAAAGGTTTCTCTCAAGCGTTATTCAAAGTTTTCGACTGAGTAAACAAAAGATTTTGCCAAAACAGAACAGAACAAAGTTTGTTGTTTGCACACCTCCCTTGCAAATTAGTTAAACTGGTGATTTCATGATAAATTATTAATTTTGTAGTCTATACTTCTATTCTATCTTCATCATCATCGTGCCTGAACCACTGCTGGAAAGCTCTCTTATTTTGTGCCCACTACAGATCCTGTACCAGTCTAACCCATTTCCCATTTCCGACCCTTCAATTCAATTCGTGCCAATTCGAATTTTGAATAAACTGCCAGAAACAAGCACATTTTTTTTTACGTCGCATTGGTTTATGCATTTGCCATAAAACCTCATACCTTACATGCTTGTTTCTGATAAGCGGTAGTTAGCAGAAGCACAATGGCTTCTGCTAACTACCGCGTACTAAAAGTTGTTCGTATGAAAAATAACAACAAAACATACACAACACGCTAGGGTAATGAAACGTCACTTTGTTTCGGATCGGAAACGTCAGCTTGTGTTTTTTGTTCATTAGCAAACAGAGCAAGAGCAAGAGAGATGAATTCATAAGTATAATTTGTTTAATCAAATCACACATTATTTGCCCATGACGGCCGACTTGTCTATGACTGACACGACTAAAACATTTTTTTTCTATGTGTAATAAGATCACTTGCCATTGGCAAAGCTGACCGAATGGACAGATGCCATTAGTTAACGAGAAGGCGATTGCTTCACCAAAGAATTAGTCGTTAAATTAAGTAACTAAGAACTGTAAGAATTCCCAAATAATCATAAAAACCAAGCCCAAGCTTTATACATCCATGAAACGACGGTCGAACTGCACCTGTCACCCGTTAAAACTATTTCCATTACGTTTGCACCATAAAAACTGTGATATTTGTCACCGCTGATTTAATAGTCATAAAACGGTGTCTGTAAAAAAAAAAACACTATTCCGCTTTCTCTTTAAAGGATTTCCGTTTTTGTGACGGGGAGATGGAAAATCCTTGTCAGCTTTGTATTCAGACAAAGAAGTAACCCGTTATATTTTACTACCTATTTATATTTACCGTCGTTGTTCTTTGTATAATGTTTTAGATAATCTAACGCCCATGGCTTCACTTACGTGATAGTACTTAAGAGGCCGGCGGAGGGTGAATTTTCATACAAACGTAATACCAAAATTATAACTAGTTTAAGCAGATTTTCACTATGTTATTGTAATAACGGTATTCGTGTAGTATTTATCTAGGTCCCTGAACAGTTTTTATTTTAAATTACTTACCTCAAATGAAAAAAACACCAATCGCATTTTACACATTTTTTTCATTGCAAAATGTGATTGGCGGTAATTTCATATGAGGTAAGTAATTTAAAATAAAAACTGTTCAGGAACCTAGATAAATACTATACAAATACAATTATTACAGTAATATAGTGATAATCTGCTTAAATTAGTAATCATTTTGGTATTACGTTTGTATGAAAATTCGTCCTCCGTCGGCCCCTTAAAATAAGGGCTTTGTAAACTACTCGTCCGGGAAATACTTACCTTTTCATTTATGCCGCAAAGCATCATTGCTGAATTTCGATTTGAAGGGGTTAATCCTGGATATAATTATTTAAACTTATGCTAAATTTAATCCACGTTCCGCCGTTCTAGAGATGAACAACACATACGTACTTACACACTTTCTCTTTCATGATTATTAGTATAGTAAGATTTATCTATCTAAAATTAAACAAAATATTTACAAAATGTACAAAATACACAAGAAACAGTTGAGCTATCTGCAGATCGTTATAAACGATCTAGAGATAGCTCAACTGATCCAAATCAGTGCCAGACGGAAGCGTCTGGCACTAATATCTAGCTATCTAATATTTCTTATTCAACGTAATAACCAAAGCAACTAAGATTCTAGGATCTACTCGTAACACCTATTAGTTGGATGTCACTTCTAAGAAGATACCATTTATTATTTAAGTTTGAACGGCTGTAGAGAAGCTCTAGGAATAGACCTTTACGTTTATTTTAATTGCTTGGGAATTGCCCAGATGTTCACCATAGCAACTTTCTAGTAGATAGTTTTCATAAAATAGCAGCCGTTGCTTTTCCGACCGTAATCTATATTATTAACACGTTAAGTGCGAAGCGAGGCCTAAATCACCCCTGATGCAACTTCCCTGTGGTGCGGCAAGCAAAAAAGTGAATTTCTCTGTCGTGCGAATGGCATAGCTTTGGTTTGATCCAGTGTAGGAAAGAGATAAATATATATTTGAGATCACTAATGGTTCCGGACTCGGTGGTGTACCTACCTTGGTACCGGATGTCTTAGGCCTCGTGCCGCACTGAATTAATATAATTTTAATGCAGTGCGGAACGAGGCTAAAACGTCCCATATCCCCCCTGACCTCGTACCGCACTCAACGCGAGCTTCCCGCGACCAGTGTTGTGCATCACGTCAATTGGATTCGTCTTTTTTTTCTATTCTGTGAACCGCATTAAGATTTTCATATACAAATAGAAAGATAAACCTTATGCATAAACCGTAATCCATTATTTTCCAATAATAAGTCTGTAATAGGTGCCTCTTAATGGTATAGAATGGAACGCTTCGTGCGCGAGTCCGATTCGCACTTGGCCGGTTTTTTTTTCTTTATGGCGCCTTCAAGCACAATTTAGATTATTTAAAAAAAAATGTATCCTTTGATAGTTTTGTGTTGTTTTGCCAGGTTTTGCCCTTAAAACGATCTAATGAGATATAATTGATCAAAATCGGTCAAGTCGTTGCGTAGTTAAGACAGTTTAAAAACGTCGATATTAATTTTCCCATCACTAATCGCAGCGAAAATTTGCCCTATTTCAGTACGTTACGAGGTGTATAAGATCCCATATTTTGTTTTGCTAATAATTCCTAAACTAGCCATCAGATCCCGGGGCGACGGTGGATTAGGGTTCATCAATTCACTGTCTATATCAATAAGGACCAAAATTCTCATTTATCTTTGATTTCGCGCCAGAAAATGGATTTTAGTCTGTAAAAGGAGGTGGGGTCTAATAGACCGCGTGTCGCCCTAACGTCTGGTCACGGTACGGGCCGATTATACCTCGTGCCGCAGGAACGGAAAGTATGCAAAAATTGGTGCCGCAGCTAACGTGTTAACTAGTGCAATCCTGTGTCACTTCGTTCCCGTTAGGCATTTTCCATACAAACTTCAACATTGAAATTTAAAACTGCACCTAACTTACACTTTTCAAAAAGAACACCCGCCGCACAAACAAGTCACTACAACTGGCTAAGGCCTACGCACATCTAGGCGATGGCGATGGCGATCAGCTGAAACGCTGTTAAATATGATGTTGATCGCCGTCGCCTAGATGTGCGCATGCCTTTAGGCTGTGCGTGCGTTGTATGTCAAGCCTCGTGCACATTCCGGTAACCTCGATTGAGTGATCGCTGAATCTGCGTTCCATGTTCAAATTTTTCAAACAAAAATTGACAGCTCACATCAAATTCAGGGATTGCTTGAGTGATTTGTGTTGCTAGAATTTCACCTCTGTTCTGCCACTACAAAAAGCTTAGATGTGCGAATGGCTCACGCCAAGATCTTTTACATAGTATTGTGATTAGACAAGTAAAGTATTCAAACCCGAATCTCACCTCTGCCTTGATTATTTTTAATTATAGTAGTTATGTAAATGCAATACGTGGGGTCGTGGGATGGCACATCGTTTTTGAAAGTAAACAAAAAGCTAAGATTCTTTGTTCCCCTCCCCCAGCGCTTTACCTCACCTCACCTCCAAGGGGTGGAGACTTTTAGTATGTTTGTCTCATAACTAGTCCAAACAAAGTTAAACATTCTGCTTTCACAAACATGTTCCCCACACAAATGTTTGTTCTCGGTGGGCATCGAATCCACGGCCACTGCACAAAAGGCACAGAGCTAAGTGCCAAGTACCAACTAAGCTGTAGGCATAATATACGTGTCAATGAAATTACAGGGCAAAATTAAATTAAATAGCTATGTTGCTTCCCACGGTGTCAGAAAGCACATGGCATGTTCCGGAAAAGTAATTTTTTTACAAATATAAAAATAACACTAATTCAAGCGGTTTAGATTACCTATTAAAAGGCAGTTTTTTAAGCTTATTCCATCTTAATACCTGTCCCAGGTACTATAGCGTCCCGCAAATAGACGCCAGAGATGCCAGGCGCTATATGAATCATCTACAATAGACGAATAAGGGCGCTTGTACACGCTAAGAAAATTTGCCGTTCCTGCGGCAGACAAGACAAATTCTTCGTGTAGACGACAAGAATTTTGTCTTTTCTACACACGAAAACGCAACAACGTTCGCCGCGTCGTGTCTTGCGCAGATAAGATTTTTTTCGTGCACCGCTGCGAGCAGTGTACACAGTTATTTTCTAGTTACGACACGAATTCTTGGGTAGACCCGGCGTTTTTTCTTAGCGTGTACAAGCGCCCTAAGCCTGTTTACTTTTTTTTCCTACTATTTTTTACGAACGGTATGTAATTATGCCTTTGTAGGCTCGTTATTATTTGTTAATTACTTCCGTAATTCCCGACATAATGGTCTAAAAACACAAGCTACAGTCTAATTAAATAGTACCGAGAGTGATAATTCCAACCATAGCTTATATTAAATACAACTGTGTGTTATAGCCCCTTCCCACCGGTGTGTGATATCGCGCACGGAGGAGGATCAGCTCGAACGACACACCATGGGAACGGTCTCGTGCGCCGAGGTGCGCGGTAGCACAGGAGCCCTTTCTGTGTGTGTTGCCGTGCGTCGTCGTCGGCTGTGCGTGATGATCTGCAGAACCACGCACCGTAGAAGGCAGCATAAGATGACATGGATAAGAGAGGAGTGAATGCAGAGATGACGGCTGACAGAGGGGAATGGAGGAGGAAGACATGTTTTGCTGACCCCACATGAAGTGAGATAAGGGCAGGAAGAAGAACTTATATTACAACTACTTGATTAAATTCGTCCATGATACAGGATTTTGAAAGCTGAAACTTAGACGGTACCTACTTTTAGATCATTATTTTAATGGATACCATAAAGTGACTAAATAAAGTTAATGGTACGATTCGTAACGTTCATAACCAAAACCCACAACAAATATTAAAGAAAAGAAAGAAAAGAAAGAAAAGAAAGAAAAGAAAGAAAAGAAAGAAAAGAAAGAAAAGAAAGAAAAGAAAGAAAAGAAAGAAAAGAAAGTACATTTATTTGACAATACAAACATAGGTGTAGACGTTAAAAATAAATAATGGATAAAATATGCCAAATAGGGCCTGACTCGGCTTTTTGCGGCATTATCTACTATGCCAAGCAGTTCTTTATAGGTTCTCGTACTACACTGAAAATGTTGATGCACCATTGAAGGCAGTGAAGGAGATCTGAGATTTTACAACCATGCAAGTCGAACGACTGCACCAGAACGTAAAAACACGTTTTATGCTTCCAAGTGATCACTCTTAATATACCGTAAAGCTTCTATCTATTAAGTTATATCTCTTCTTGTCGTAAACAAGCGTCCAATGAGCAGCTTGGAGGCTAGAGTGTGCAATTCAGTATAATTGAGCTAAGTTGTGACTAGGGTCCTCGGGGACTGGCGCCAGATTCTCGGGTTATACCCACCGCTATTTGCATGACCAGCCTGTAAAGTTGTTTAAATCTTTTCGCCTTGCTTGGATTAATATATTGTAATGCCCTTATGAGTACACATTATGATACTAAACTGTTATTACCACCATAATGTAGCAACCAACCTCGTAGGGAAGAATGTCATGTAACGAGAAGAGTGCTAAATATGAATGTGGATGGTTATAGAAGTAGAGGTAGGCCAAACAAAAGAGGAATGGATTGTGTGAAGGATGACATGAGTAAGAAAGGAGTGACTGTTGAAATGACGGCAAATAGAGGAGAGTGGAGAACGAAAACCTGTTGTGCCGACCCTACATAAAGTGGGACAAGGACAAGAGAATGATGAATGTAGCAACCAACCAATGTGATGACAATAAAAATAATGAGTATTGAGTATTGCCACTCGATGGTTCTATATTAAATATTCATTAATACTCCTGTTCACCAAAATTCCTGTAACAAAAAAAAGAATATAAAACTTAATTGTTACTATTCGTAAGGAGCCTCTCTGAGGCGCACTAGAAATCCTTTTAACACACTGACTGGTTTGAACAAATCAGTGACACGATAAGAAGAAGCCTGTAATGTCCCATGATTCTTGGGCCATTTTATACCTATAATCTATAAATGAAAAACAAATCTATTTAAGGGGGTACGACTTCCATACAAACTTAATTTACACAACTATGGGCGACTAAATTATTAATGTACACTGAAATAGCTGTAATAGGCTTTTACAGTGGTCCTTTTTACCGGCCAGTTATATAAAGTTGGAGTGTCAGCCGTTGGTCGTGGCAGTCGGGGCTTCAGAAAAAGAACTAACAGACTTTTACGTCTATTTTGAAACAGTGATGTACAAAATTGACTCTAAAGCTAGTACCCGTTAGAAAGAATGACGAAAAAATTACTTTTTTGGTTTTTTATTAATATTTCTGTTATCCTACAGTTTTCTCCAACTTTATGTAACTGGCCGGCAATAAAGACCACTGTAAAATTCTATTACAGCTATTTCAGTGTACATTTATACTTTGTTTGCCCATAGTTGTGTAAATTCAGTTTGTATCGGAATCGAACAACCTTAAGACTAATAGTAAACTCTTACAAATATCGATAATTTAATTAGTTTTAGTGCGTTCCAAACTAAACCTTGGAAACCACCATCGCCTATAACAAAGCATTCGTGCATTGCTTCGTAGGTCACGCACGTTACTGACGTGCTTGACCTAACGATGCACTGCCCTGCATTCATCCTGTACAGTTTCAGTTTCAGAGATCAATTTTCCAGGGTTTTGCATAAAATTGTATTGCAATGTGATATTTGACAGCGATTCAGGTAATCTACATGTGAGTAAGGCATTCGAAATGAAAATGATTGCTACGATAACGCTACGCCGTAGCCCTTAGCTACGCGAAAACATTTTAAAGTCCCCACCCTACACAATCTACTTAAGGCGAGGTCAGCCTTGGATTTCAAATGTGTACGCGCTGCTTAAAATAAATAAATAGAAGATATATAGAAAATACTTTATTGAAACGATAATATATTTATCGCGTATTTTATCTTATTTTGTTTATTTTCCGGACGTTTCGGCTATGTTGCAATAACCGTGGTCGCGGGGGGACTACTTACTAACAAATAGTACCTACTATAAGGCACGCAACAAATTATTAAAGTAGTAGGTACATAAAAACGATTAGTTTAATACAATGGGCGGTCTTATCGCTAAACAGCGATCTTACCAGACAAAACCAGCTTAAAAAATTTTGAATTTTACTCATATAGGCCTGAAAGTGTTTTGTGAGCTTTATGTTTTTTTTTGCTAGTTACGAATCTAAGGCCGAGATTCATAGACCGAACTTTGACTTTACTTTGATGGAAAGTTCAACTTTCAACCAAAATTATATTTCATAGTTCTGTCAAGCTCTTCTTTATTCAAAATATTGATAGGAAACTTCGATAAACAGCTTACTTTGCGAAGAATGCTTTGCTGTAAAGCAAAGTGCGGTCTATGAATCTCAGCCTAAGTTACGTAGACTTTAATACGGGCTTGTTTAATCCCATTACGTCATACTTTATTCGATTCTAGTTTTGGAGTCCATGATCTTCGATAATATCAAACCTTTTATCCTGTTTTCCGTCGTCTTAAGCCTGTTCTCTACAACTACAAGTGAGAATGCATACCGTAAACTTACTCCTGATTGGTGGTTACTAGATACGTGCTGTTACCTCGATCGTATGTAGAAACCATAATAACGCCTTTAATTAACGAGTATCAAAATAATCTGTTCCAACTCTATGAATAATAATGCATGGTAGGTAACGGACGGTAAGACTCTGTGCAATAAGGCTGATGTTACACGGTGCAGCGGCACCATACTTTTATTTATTAATTTAGACGCATATCGCTGGCAAAAGCCAAGGGAGTTTATTTTTAACTAGAGAAAGATAGATAACACTTTATTGTACTTACACAAGTATACATCACAGTAATTAAACGTAATTATATAAAGTACAATGGGAGTCCTTATTGCTGAAAGCGATTTTTTCCAGGCAACCTAACTAGTTGATGGAATAATCATATAGTGGCCCACCTGATTTTACGTGTGAACCATCGCCTATAACAAAGCATTGCCTTGTAGGTCACGCACGTCAGGAACGCGCTCTACGATGAATTGCCCTGCGTCCATCAACTTGAGGCATACAGATGTTCAACCTCACCAAAACACAGCGCTGCTACTTCACGGTAGAAATAAGCATGGTGATAGTACTTCCCCGGACGAGCCATATACAAAGAGCCTACTACTACTACTATAATATTATTATTGTTAATGTCCCTATAAAATACATATTAAGGTTCTTGACAGCAAGTATACAGATTCAAATAGAACTTAGTTAGTGTGCCCAGTGCGGCATCGCCCGCGTAGCATCGCTCTGACCGAACCCATTAGTTCTCAGAGTTTGCGCTCACAAACTAAACATTTTGAAAGCGCTTTTGCATATTAAAATATAACGTAGTTTATATTTCCATCGCTAGTTTACTCTTGTTTACTTATTGTTTGAAGTTTTTCTATAAACTAACGCTCAACCATTTTTCATATAAAATGAAGCAAACCCTGGGCGGTTTGTGATTACATAATTTTATAAAAAACTAAAAGTTAGAGCAACGAACCCAATGACTTCCTCTTTGATAACTTATAATATGGCCTGTCCCGGCTTCGCACGGGTGGACATTTAATTTTTAAGCACATAAATATAATAATATGTTTCTGAGTGTGAATATAGCTTTTCAATGGTGAAATATTTTTTGAAATCGGCACAGTAGTTTTTGATTTTATTAATTAAACAAACATACAAAAATATAAATCTTTCCTCTTTATAATATTAGTATACTCGTAGTAATATGATATTCAAATAGACAGATAGTAGTAACTTACTCATAATGTATATTTAACACATAGCCGTACTAGTGTGAAATATTATTTTATCATTATGATGTAGCTAGAGGTATTCCACTAAATGAAAACAAGACCAGATCCCATGGTTCAAACCTGGTACTATTTTTAGACCACGTTTTGTAAATAAGGGGGAATTGAGACTAAATCGGCGGACATTTGGCACGTCGGACTATGCAAACTAAGCTTGAATATATTAAAGCAATAACTCCTCCCGTACTTTTGGAGGGTTGGCTCTGCAATTTTGTTATCCAATCCCAAAACAAAGTATTTGCAGCATTCTATTTTATAAATCTACCATAAAGACTGCTCCGCGACATAGCAGAACCTTTATTGCCAAACAAAATTTGTACTCGCATAAATCTCCTTGTAGTGCCAGCATGAAGCATGTCTGGTTACGACTCACCACAGATAAAAATATAATAGTGGTTGTAGCTACGTGTTGAAGTCCCACTCTGTGGAAGAATTTTTTTTTTCAGGCTGTTCGGTCTCACTGCAGGCAAAGGTCTTCCTTTTATTCTACTCATCTCGGTTCTGAAGAAAAAATATCAAGTTCTGAAAAAAAACAAGCTTCCCGCTTGGTAGCTGGTCAAATACGTTATTTTGAATAATGTAAGTAAGCACAGCAAAAAAATAAATAAGAAGATTACCGCAACCAAAACCGTTGAGTGAGGACTAATTACTTTAGTTATCATCAATGAAGCACCTGTACTGGAAGATGCATATCGTTTTCTATTGGAAAGCTTTTCCGCTTCTTAATTATTTATTTATTTATTATGATGATATCATGGTCAGTAATTTTTTTATGAAATTCATACACACCAGTCACAAATCAACCTTGTTTTTTTTATACAGAAAGCTAAGCATTTGTCCTTAGGTTCTATCCGACCTTACGCCGATTACATTATTTGCCCAATTTGCACTGCAAGCCGTTACAAAGTGACGCTCGCTACTCTTGTAGATTTTAGATGCCTGGGGTTTTGTGATAAAGGTAGTTTAGACTGGCTTTTGTCCCCGCCTTTGTCGTGATTTTTACTATTCTCGTCATGATTACACAAAGTTTATACCACACAACTAAGTATACCTACACAGTGTAAAAACACTTTCAAAACTACTACTACTACATGACTACTTCTGAGCAGATTTTGCATGGATTTTGACTATTACCATCATCAGCCTGAAGAAATACAATGCTAGATTATTTGGGCATAGGATTACTTATCAAGAATCCAGCGAACTTCAAATTATGTATTGATTCTAAAAACTAGTCCTAAGATCTGACAATGTTAAATAAACACGTATAATAAGGCAATAAATATACTGAATACTGAAAAGCTTTTATTTAGTAGATTATAACTATAGCTGATAACATTCTTTGCTTGTAATCACTAGTTGTTTTCATTGTTCACTATATTTATTTGTCCATTGATAACGGTACGTTTCATTTTAAAAAAACATTACAATGGTGTTGTCTATTGCGATGTGAATTGAATGTATTGTCACGCAATAACAAACACTAGATTAATGGTTTTCAAATAGTGTTGTTTCAAACGTATGTATTCAGGCAGGTCTAGATCTGAATTTGTATCGAAAGCAACGCAACAACAAAGGCAATATGTACACAAGTATACGCATTAGACTATACACTGCTAGCTCTTATGTCCTTGCAGTAAGCGTCATTTTTCTTTGTTTTTAGTTAACTTGAGCTGTACCAATGAGTTTTTGTGTCCAAAAATGTATGTGTACTATGCCAGTACTCGCAATCGGCGAAGGAAAATATTGAGAGGAAACCGGCACATCGTAGAATCTAAAAAGTTCGAAAACAAGTGTCTGTCATGTGTTGTTCGTAATCGTAATCATAATATGGAAAAATTCCAAAAATAATACAATTTCTTATTCATGAAAACTTTTGAAAGTCCATCAATCATGTTGACTGTACATACGAGTACTAATAGTTTCACTGGAAACGACCTTTGCCCTCGGAACACCGCTATAGCCATTTCCGGTCCAGTTATACTGCCCAATTGCGTGGTTATTCAATCTTAATGCCTTTAAGGCCTGCGCACACCTAGGCCGCTGGCGACCGCGATCAATGAAACGCTGTCAAATATCGCTGTCAAATTTGACAGCGTTTCACTGATCGCGTTCGCCAGCGGCCTAGGTGTGCGCAGGCCTTTAATCCGGTCAAGGCACACGTCCGTCTACCCTCAATTAGGGAAATCCTGGTAATTTGACGACGGACTTACCAATTTATTAGTCAGTAGAGGCACCCTTTGATTAACTCAATTATGTTGTCCGTTCAAACCATTAAAACAGCTGTAAATTGATGATATTTTGTTAATTTGTTTTTGGACGTTTGATACAATTTATAATTGGAGTTACATTTTCAGTTTGGAACTCTTGTAATTTGTTTTCGATTGTTTGATAAAGTTTTTGAATAATTTCTGGTTTTTTTAATGATTTAAATGATTTTGATACAAAGCTTTTTATTATTAGCTGTTTGTTATGCTTATACAAGCGTTCCAATACAAAGCTTAATCATTTATTCTGGCTTTAGCCATCATCAATCACAAAATAAAAAGGATAAATGTGTTTATTCTTTGACATGGATTTATACTGAGGAGTCGACGGGTAGAAAATCGATTTACAATTTACATATTGGAGGCTCTAACTTGTCACGGTCACAGTAGGAACATTAAATGATAGCGTCATATATAGGTGAATATAGGCGCCAGTTTGGTCAGTATTTATCGTCGTGATTGGACATAGCACTTTTTAAATTAACGCGATCGTTATGCATAATTATATGGAAAAAAAACGGATGTTTATCGCGATTACTTTTATCATTTCCATGTGCATTTCTCCAGCTTCCTCATATGGAAATTGCGAATTCTGAAAACGCCAACATTTAAAGCATAATTGGAGCAATCATTGATTTGAAGGAAAATTTAGCAGCAAAAAAAACAACGACTCTATGAGACTTTATAGGTGTGTTAGCTGGAGAGCGGCTCCACAGCTTCCTCATTCAGTGTGGGCAAACGGCTAACGATAGAGCTATATAGTAAACGCCAAATTTTAGAGCATAATTAGAGCACCCGGCATAAAAAAAATCAAGTCTCTAGCTCGAAAACTCTTTGAGTTAGAAGACTATAACAACGTGTTTGCTGGGAAGCCATTTCTCCAGCTAACACATGTGGATCTCAGGAATGGCTATAGCTAGAAAGTTGCTTGATATCTCCAAATTTAGAGCAAAAAATATCATGGATGCTCCAAATATTTCAAGTGTCTAGGTTCAAAACTCACCGAGTTAGAAGCTTTGATGACTGTGTTAGCTGGAGACACGTTTGTCTGGCACGCACATGCTACATCTGAGGATCTACAATAGCTACAGATTCGGTTGACGTGTCCAAACCGAGCTATGAATTAGAGCACTCGGCTCCAAAATTTTGGACTCTCTAGGACAAGTAGTTTCCTAGTAATGAACAAAAGAACATTTTGCCGCCAGAATTTTCAAATGTATGTTCGCACCCGTATAAATGCGGCGTTGCCGCTCTGAAAGTTTGGTATCAGCGTAGGAATTTGAACGTTATTCGGTTTATTTTAGATCGCGATACGAGTCATTTTCGTATGCGCTTAGCGGTTTTGATTTCTGAAACCTCAAACTCATATTTTCTCTTTTTGTTAGGTTGAGAGCTTTCTCTCTATCTATATGAGAATTGTGTGTTGCCCGTTCTTGTTCGTTTTATAGTTTCTTTAGTAATGCGTGTCTTTTAGGTATTCTTAGAAAAAAAACTTTATTTGGTTCTGTAAATAGGTACCTGCTAGGCCAGTGTTGATGATTCTACCTACTCTGCCTGTTGTTAGCCGTCTGTTCTCTGTGATTTACTGTATTCAGTCAGGTTTTTATGAGCGTA
Organism: Thera obeliscata; assembly: GCA_947578465.1. NCBI lineage: Eukaryota > Metazoa > Arthropoda > Insecta > Lepidoptera > Geometridae > Thera > Thera obeliscata. The sequence continues at coordinate 2,835,480 of OX387916.1, forward strand.
TCGAGTAAACCAGGCGGACGGAAAATAGGTATTTACTGCGGCTTGCTAGTTGTGTGCGTACTCACGCACACTTGCCCCCTATCACTTGCCATCTCACCAGATGGCAAGTGATAGGGGGGGCATCTCACCATGTTGTGCCGACCCCACCTGGTGGGTAAGGGCAGGAAGAAGAAAAAGCACTTTTTGGGGTTTTTTGTTTCATTTTCAACTATATTCCTATATTGTGAATTGGACATAAGTTTTTGAATCCAAGATGGCGGCTTCATTTTTTTTCTTAAAAAATGGATATGGGTATCGTTTAATCGGTTTTTGGGGGCTCTGGTTGAGAATTTGACAATAATTTTTGAATCCAAGATGGCGGCTTCATTTTTTTTTCTTAAAAAATGGATATGGGTATCGTTTAATAAGTTTTTGGGGGCTCTGATAATGAATACGACATTATTTTTTGAATCCAAAATGGCTGCTTCATTTTTTTCTCAAAAAATTGATTATGGGTATCGTTTAATAGGTTTTTGGGGGCTCTGATTGTGAATTCGACATTATTTTTTGTATCCAAGATGGCGGCTTCATTTTTTTCTCAAAAAACGGATATGGGTATCGTTTAATAGGTTTTTGGGGGCTCTGGTTGTGAATTCGACAATATTTTTTGAATCTAAGATGGTGGCTTCATTTTTTTTCTTAAAAAATGGATACCTATGGATATCGTTTAATAGGTTTCTGGGGGCTCTGATTGTGAATTCGACATTATTTTTTTATCAAAGATGGCGGCTTAAGTTTTTTTTTTAAATAATGGATATGGGTATCATTTAATAAGTTTTTGGGGGCTCTGATTGTGAATTCAACATTAATTTTTGAATCCAAGATGGTAGTTTCATTTTATTTCTTAAAAAATGGATATGGATAAAGTTTAATAGGTTTTTGGGGGCTCTGATTGTGAATTCAACATTATTTTTTGAATCCAAGATGGTTGCTTTTTTTTCTCAAATAATGGATATGGGTATCGTTTAATAGGTTTTTGATGGCTCTGATTATGAATTCGACATTATTTTTTGAATCCAAGATGGCGGCTTCATTTTTTTCTTTAAAAATGAACATGGGTATCGTTTAATAGGTTTTTGGGGGCCCTGATTGTGAATTCGACATTATTTTTTGAATCCAAGATGGTGGCATCATTTTTTTTCTCAAAAAATGGATATGGGTATCGTTCAATATGTTTTTGGGGGCTCTGATTGTGAATTCGACATTAATTTTTTAATCCAACATGGCGGCTACATTTTTTTTCTTAAAAAAATGGTTTTCTGTATAGTTGGTTTACTTACGATAGTTGAACGAGACAACGTCATACAGCTGTCCACGCGAACGCATCGCTCACTCAAAAAGGAGTAACAGATGTCGAACACTGCCGAACGCTGAGGCCGATTGCGCTTCTTTGGCACTCTTTCCACGCTCTCGTTTGCATTGCGTGCATTTGGCTCTATTGAATTAAAGGACTTTAAGATATAAATGATATCTATATCCATTTTTTAAGAAAAAAAAAATGAAGCCCACATCTTGGATTCAAAAAATAATGTCGAATTCACAATCAGAGCCCCCAAAAACCTATTAAACGATATCCATAACCATTTTTTAAGAAAAAAAATGAAGCTGCCATCTTTGATTCAAAAAACAATGTCGAATTCACAGTCAGAGCCCTCAAAAACCTATTTAACGATACCCATATCCATTTTTTGAGAAAAAAAATGAAGCAGCCATCTTGGATTCAAAAAATAATGTCGAATTCACAATCAGAGCCCTCAAAAACCTATTAAACGATACCCATATCCATTTTTTGAGAAAAAAAAATGAAGCAGCAATTTTGGATTCAAAAAATAATGTCGAATTCACAATCAGAGCCCCCAAAAACCTATTAAACGATACCCATACCCATTTTTTAAGAAAAAAAATGAAGCTGCCATCTTGGATTCAAAAAATAATGTCGAATTTATAATTCGAGCCCCCAAAAACCTATTAAATGATACCCTTAACCATTTTTTTAGAAAAAAAATGAAGCTGCCATCTCTGATTCAAAAAACAATGTCGAATTCACAATCAGAGCCCCCAAAAACCTATTAAACGATACCCATACCCATTTTTAAGGAAAAAAATGAAGCCGCCATCTTGGATTCAAAAAATAATGTCGAATTTGTAATCCGAGCCCCCAAAAACCTATTAAACGATACCCATATCAATATATTGTGAAAAAAAATGAAGCTGCCATCTTTGATTCAAAAAACAATGTCGAATTCACAATCAGAGCCCCCAAAAACCTATTAAACGATACCCATACCCATTTTTAAGGAAAAAAATGAAGCCTTGGCAAAAAAATGAAGCTGCCATCTTTGATTCAAAAAACAATGTCGAATTCACAGTCAGAGCCCTCAAAAACCTATTTAACGATACCCATATCCATTTTTTGAGAAAAAAAATGAAGCAGCCATCTTGGATTCAAAAAATAATGTCGAATTCACAATCAGAGCCCTCAAAAACCTATTAAACGATACCCATATCCATTTTTTGAGAAAAAAAATGAAGCAGCAATTTTGGATTCAAAAAATAATGTCGAATTCACAATCAGAGCCCCCAAAAACCTATTAAACGATACCCATACCCATTTTTTAAGAAAAAAAATGAAGCTGCCATCTTGGATTCAAAAAATAATGTCGAATTTATAATTCGAGCCCCCAAAAACCTATTAAATGATACCCTTAACCATTTTTTTAGAAAAAAAATGAAGCTGCCATCTTTGATTCAAAAAACAATGTCGAATTCACAATCAGAGCCCCCAAAAACCTATTAAACGATACCCATACCCATTTTTAAGGAAAAAAATGAAGCCGCCATCTTGGATTCAAAAAATAATGTCGAATTTGTAATCCGAGCCCCCAAAAACCTATTAAACGATACCCATATCAATATATTGTGAAAAAAAATTAAGCTGCCATCTTGGATTGAAAAAATATTGTCGAATTCACAATCAGAGCCCCCAAAAACCTATTAAACGATACCCATACCCATTTCTTAAGGAAAAAAATGTAGCAGCCATTTTGGATTCAAAAAATAATGTCAAATTCACAATCAGAGCCCCCAAAAACCTATTAAACGATACCCATACCCATTTCTTAAGGAAAAAAATGTAGCAGCCATTTTGGATTCAAAAAATAATGTCAAATTCACAATCAGAGCCCCCAAAAACCTATTAAACGATACCCATACCCATTTTTTAAGCAAAAAAATTAAGCCGCCATCTTGGATTCAAAAAACAATGTCGAATTTATAATCCGAGCCCACAAAAACCTATTAAACGACACCCATATCAATATATTGTGAAAAAAAATTAAGCCGCCATCTTGGATTGAAAAAATATTGTGGAATTCACAATCAGAGCCCCCATAAACCTATTAAACGATACCCATACCCATTTTTTAAGGAAAAAAATGAAGCTGCCATCTTGAATTAAAAAATTAATGTTGAATTCACAATCAGAGCCCCCAAAAGCCTATTAAACGATACCCATATCCATTTTTTGAGAAAAATATGAAGCCACCATCTTGGATTCAAAAATTAATGTTGAATTCACAATCAGAGCCCCCAAAAACCTATTAAACGATACCCATATCCATTTTTTGAGAAAAAAATGAAGCCACCATCTTGGATTAAAAAATTATTATTAATTCACAATCAGAGCCCCCAAAAACCTATTAAACGATACCCATATCCATTTTTTGAGAAAAAAATGAAGCTACCATCTTGGATTCAAAAATTAATGTTGAATTCACAATCAGAGCCCCCAAAAACCTATTAAACGATACCCATATCCATTATTTAAGAAAAAAAATGAAGCCACCATCTTGAATTCAAAAATGAATGTCAAATTCACAATTAGAGCCCTAAAAACCTTTAAAACAATAGGTATCTACGTTAACAACTTTTGAAGAAAAAAAATAAAACGTTTTCCGGAATAGAGCCCCCCCACTTTTCTTCATAATTATTATATTTATAATATTTCCTTTCGCTTTCCCGTGAGTATTTACTGCAGCTCGCTATAGATAGTGCAGCCCACGAAGGCGCGCCCCACTATTCCTCCTAACCGTTTATAGTATATGTGTGCAAGCTTCCGTCAATGTTTGAGTGTTATCGGTACACACTAATTACCTATGAGTGCACACGCACACTACAATTAATAGACTACGGTTGGCGACTGCCGCTCGGAGCAAACTCCCCGCACCCCGCGAGGGGCGCGTCTTCGTGAATTGCACTATCTATAGTTATGTACGTACTCACAGACACAATGATAGTTTCGCACGATGCCATTTACACCTAGTGTGACAAGAGTAGGTAACTCATGATTTGAAAACATTGTTGGTTAGTTGAGAGACTTAGAGATATAATTTCATGATATTTTAAACTAAAAATAAAAAATCTGAAGTCAGGTTTCTTAATAAATACATATTTAAACTTAAACTAACCATTATAAAACTTTTCTTTGGTGTTTTTTTGTTTCATTTTAACCTATATTCCGCTTCTTGAGCTACGTAATGAGTGTTTAAGACATGAATCCTAGGGTAACTATTTACCAGGCACGGGCAACACACAACTCCATCCGACTAACGTTCAAATTCCTACGCTGATACCATACTTTCAGAGCGGCAACGCCGCATTTTTACGGGTGCGAACATAATATTTGAAAATTCTGGCGGCAAAATGTTCTTTTGTTGATTACTAGGAAACTACTTGTCCTAGAGAGTCCAAAATTTTGGAGCCGAGTGCTCTAATTCATAGCTCGGTTTGGACACGTCAACCGAATCTGTAGCTATTGTAGATCCTTAGATGTAGCATGTGCGTGCCAGACAAACGTGTCTCCAGCTAACACAGTCATCAAAGCTTCTAACTCGGTGAGTTTTGAACCTAGACACTTGAAATATTTGGAGCATCCATGATATTTTTTGCTCTAAATTTGGAGATATCAAGCAACTTTCTAGCTATAGCCATTCCTGAGATCCACATGTGTTAGCTGGAGAAATGGCTTCCCAGCAAACACGTTGTTATAGTCTTCTAACTCAAAGAGTTTTCGAGCTAGAGACTTGATTTTTTTTATGCCGGGTGCTCTAATTATGCTCTAAAATTTGGCGTTTACTATATAGCTCTATCGTTAGCCGTTTGCCCACACTGAATGAGGAAGCTGTGGAGCCGCTCTCCAGCTAACACACCTATAAAGTCTCATAGAGTCGTTGTTTTTTTTGCTGCTAAATTTTCCTTCAAATCAATGATTGCTCCAATTATGCTTTAAATGTTGGCGTTTTCAGAATTCGCAATTTCCATATGAGGAAGCTGGAGACATGCACATTCATTTCCGACGTTTCAACCGTGTTACAACAGCCGTGGTCGTAGTAGCCGTGGTCAGTTGTGTCTCCACGCGACCACGGCTGTTGTAACACGGTTGAAACGTCGGGAAATAATAAAGGTAATCGTGATAAACACCCGTTTTTTCCATATCATTGGACATAATAAAGGAACGTCAAATTGACACCAATAAAAAGCTTCATCAAAGTTTATTTTCACCAAGTGTGCACGGCGATAAGCGATAAGGTGAAAGTTTATACAACTATTGCGAAGCGCTGAGTATCTCTGCCATATCTTTATGTTGCCATGACACGCCTTGCCTGGTCCAAGAGTCGTAGGGCTAGTGCTAACTAGTGGCTATCATGGCGAACGTATTATCAGTCGCCGATTGATGAGCAGGTTTTTTCTAAATTACATAGCTTTTTCATTTTAATGATTTTTCTAGTATTATTTTATAAGTAGAATGCATTACATTTAAACTCTTTTTTCTGTTTCCATTACATTTAAACTCATTTTTCTGTTTCCCTCTCTAAAACTAACTAAAGTAAAGACTCATTGTAGCTCCTTGCATAACAATTGCAAACAAATCTACTATTAAACTGGGTCCGGTTAATGTACGTCTAGTTATTGTACAGCATGTTATTGTACACCCAGTTAAAACGAAACCTTTTTTGTTTTTGGATTCGTTTTAACCTGCCGTACAATAACTGACTGCGAATTAACAGGGCACACAAAATTGTCACGTGATGTTATTGTACAGCATGTTAATTGGATGCCATTAAGGCCCGTGCACACTGGGGCAATTCAATCATTTTTTTTTTAGGCAATGGATATAATGGTAAAAAAATATTTTCTGGCACTGCGGCGGCCGCTGCCGCGACATGCTCGCTTTTCTCGCTCGCCTTGTGCGTAATTTATATGTTCTAACATAACCTAACCTATCCAAGTCGGATCCGCCCCATTAAGTCTCAAGAACAAGTACAAGTATCCACTGCCAGAACAAAACAGCAAAAAACAATTATTGAATTACTACAGTGTGCACGAGGCTTAACTGGCATCGTAATAACGGGGCGTACAATAACATCACGTGACGACATTGCACAGCATGATATTGCGCGACCTTTTATTGTACGCCCCGGTAATCCAACCCTGGCATCGTAACAACGGTGTGTACATTAACCTGCTGTACATTATCCTGCTGTGCATTAACGGGTCGTACATTATTGCCTCCCATTAAACTCCTTGCTGGGTCTCTTACCTCTATGGTTAGATGTGAACGAAAAGTTGAACACGTTTGGAAAAGCAGTAGGTAAAATGCACCAACTAAAATCACACCCTCACTCGGTCAGCAGTGGTGGCAGAAATTATATTCGGTGTGAATGCGGTCAGCAAACACAATTAGCTAGATGGAAAACTTTTTCTTTTCATTAAAACTTTATACCCCACTTCAACTGAAATGTTATGAATTTTAAACTTTTGCTTTCATATCGCAACAGAAGCAATTAATGTTTCTACACCCTCATTTCTTTTATTTTCGTATTTATTACTGGTGCGAAACTCTGTCGTTCTGAATTTATGATTCGGACACAAAATTCATTATAACACCCCTCGTGGTTTGAAAAAAAATTACGAAAACATCGAAAACTAAGTTTAGGGGTGAAATATTGTATCGAAACTCAACTATAAAAATTTAGGACCTATCCATAGATAGCCCACACCTCATACGTGTGGGCTATCTATTTGATGAGAAAACAAAAATAAGATTCAGTTCAAGTATGGGGACCCCCAAAACTTATAAAACTTAAATTATTATTGTGTTTTTTTTTCTATTTTTGTGTGAAAATCTTAATGCGATTCACGGAATACATCATCATACAATATACTTACCAAGTTTCATCAATACAGTTTCGGAAAAAAGTGGCTGTGACATACGGACGGATAGACAGACAGACAGACATGACGAATCTATAACAGCCCCGTTTTTTCCATTTGGCTACGGAACCCTAAAATGTGTATAGGTATTAAAACTAACGTCAAAATTGATCAAAGATTTGACATTTGACAGTCATTTGATTTCTCATTGGACAAAAATATAAATTTAAAGTCATAATCGGCCAAACAAACTCATCCAGCTACCGCAAAAACCACGTAAAATTCATCTGTTTTCATTTGAAATGTGTCACCCACCTCTCTTAATGTTATGTCAAACTTATCCAAGCTTACCTAGGTACGTCTCCTAATATAGGTCACCAGTTTACACATACCCTTTTCCTTTGCCCTTTAGTTTCTCGTGAAATATCAAAACTTTTGATTTCATGGACGATATTGCAAACATTTACGTATAGTTTGGTAGAAGTGTGGTTAACTATTTAGTAAACTGCTTTCATACTTCAAGACCAAAACTAACTAAGGCCGCTGCGGGCACAGTCAAGTTTGTACTCCGTCTTAATTGTTCAGAGACAAAGTTTTAGAGTCTTAGATATTGTTACATTTTCACCACGTAAATAATAGTTATTTGTTATAAAAGAGTGCAAAGTTGCTTTTTAACCACGTGCTTAATTTTGATGACTGAGAAAGCGAAGGATTCTAATATTTGACCACGAGCGTAGCGAGTGGTTTAAAAGTTAGAATCCTAAGCGTCGCGAAGGAATCAAAAGAGCACAAGGTGAAAAATCTTTGTACTCGAGTGCAACACGTAACTTTTCATCCGACCTCAGCGAGGAAATGACTAAATGCAAAAAAAAACATGGCGCGAATTCAAGTAACGAACCAAGAAGGTTCCGAGTATGAGTTTTTCACAAAATTGAAAAAGGTTGTATGATAAATTCGGCACCATGGAGGTAGAAGTAAATAGGTTGTGTATTCACAAACTTAGTGAACACGATATTCTAAATTCAAATTTACTTTATCCTCCAGCGGATAAAAACGGCTTCTGCACTCAGTTATCGAACATCAAAAACACACTTTCCGAGCTGGTGGGATGAAAAATATATACGTATAATGGAGGAAATTCACACATTAAGCATAGGATTTATTTTTATAGCTCAAGTAAAATTGTACTAGAAAAGTATTTGCTATTTCAAGTTAAAGTTTTCTGTTACCCAAGTTCCATAAACTGAAATTATTTTTGCTCACGTTTCTTTATTTATTCTAATTCACAGGCACTTAGAAATTTCCTCCATTTAGTAGATAGATTCTAAAGGTAGCTGAATATCTAATATTTTATTTAAATTGATTTGCTATAGATAGAAGAAGAGATAATACTTTTTGGTGTAGATAAAAGATAGTAGAAAATATATTCAAGGAAATCTCAATCAGTTTAAAAGGAATCGTTATAATAGCTACAAAAACCTTTGATAGTGAACATTTGAAAACCAAAGAGCTCTAGCAAAGAGTTTCTACCTCATTCTATCCTCTAATATTAAACTATAGGATGAAAGAGACAAAAGTGCTTTATATAATGTCAGTCACGTATGTGCATCCAGCTATATTCATTAGTACATCATATCAACCTGAATATTTGATAATTTTGCTGTACTTTTATTAAACTGTGACCTCTGTAACTAAAAGTTCAATTAAAAGTGACTGGGGTACTCCGGTTCATAAAGCTTAGCAGAACGAATAGCTGGTAAAGTATTTTTTTCAAAAAAAACCCTACCGAGAATTTGGCCTATTTGGTAACAAGATACATCCAGCTTTGATAATCAAGGCTGTCATCATTATTCCATTAGAGAGTAACAGACCTCTGAAACCTTCCAAGCTTAATTGAAATTCCTAGAAGCGTATTGAATATTCTAACCCAACTAGAGGTCACCAGTTAAAACGTTCAATAGACAAACCAACATTGAAGCGCTCTATACACAATAGTTGGCAATTTCTGCGTCAAGCGGAACGGACTGACAGAAATTCAATCCTATTTGTATGGTACCTTAAACTATTTAGGACTCGGGTACAAGCTCTGTCTACTTAAGACTAAAATCCACCGAACCAAAGTGCTTACGGCTTTAGGAAAAGGTCGTTTAATCATGCGGGTTGGGTTACGTTTACGCATGAGGGCCAATCCTGAAAAAAATCACATGTTCGTTATTTAAATTTCGCGCGCATCATAACAAACATATTTAAAAAAGGTTCGTTGCGGGTGCAAAGCTAACAATCAAGCGTGCGTGTTAAATAAATAAAAATATGTCGCTCAATGGCTTAATTTTTAAAAATAAGCTTTATTTAGTTTAGACTTTCCCTTAATTACAAGCGTTTCTTAAAATAATCAGTGTGCCATTTTTACCACTTTGAAACGACAAACAGATGACAGGGCTAACTTTATGCATTGTCTCAACCTAAGTAGTGCTTTTAAGTAAGGCCAGGTATCGTGGGTATGTATTTACTCATTGCGACCATGGCATAGGCGAGGCATATAAAAGGTGTTATAAAATTGAAGTATAAGAAGTACCTACCCCGTGTTTTGCTGTAAAATATCGTTATGGACTATTCCTACACACATTTCTGAGCTATCTTAAGTCGACAGTCACCTCGAGCTCGGACAAATCTATAGAAAGCTTTACTAAGCTTTGAACACTTCTCTGGATTCGTAATTCGCACACGACAACGTATTCACGTGAACCCACACATCCGCACGTTGAATTCTCGAAATTCGAGTAAGTGCGGTCGCCGAGGTCGTGCCCACGAATTTTGATCGAACGACAATTAGATTCCAAGCGTTGCTGAATATTCCAAGTTGCAATATCGAAGAAGCATTCGGTGCAGAGAGATTTGGTCAAAGTTTATTCAGGGAAATCGGAATTTTGATATTTGAATCGTATAGATAGATAGTGCAATCTACGAAGGCGCGCCCCACTATTCCTCCTAACCGTTTATAGTATATATGTGTGCAAGCTTCCGTCAATGTTTGAGTGTTATCGGTACACACTAATTACCTATGAGTGCACCGCACACTACAATGAATAGACTACGGTTCGCGACTGCCGCTCGGAGCAAACTCCCTGCACCCCGCGAGGGGCGCGCCTTCGTGAATTGCACTATCTATAGTGCTTTTATAGATACTTTTACCATGCAAAATTAATTAGTTCGAAACTTTGTTTACTTATTTGTTTCAATCCTAGTGACTTTAAAGTAAATATTCATCTATTTTAATATATTTTATGAATATGAATATAACATATATTTTATCGTAAATTCATAAAACAAAGCATTCCTAATTGCTTTAACCCTTCATATCACCATGTGACCGTACTGGCACATAGCACATTTTTACGTATAAAATCTAAAGCGAACGACTATATCTGTTTTTAAACAGAGTGTCCGCTCCGGAACATACCGCGCTTCAATGTTTAGTGCAGGGTATTCTCCAGAGAAGGCGCTTTTTCACCACAAACGAAGTTGAACCAAACTTTTCGCTGTTTTTGTGATCGGCATTTGTTTACAAATTTTGAAAATCGACTAAAAATGGTTTTACTGAAAAAAATTTGTATTTGCGGTGTGAATCTTCTACGTAAGTTTATGTTTATTGCTATGTATTGAAGTTATTGAATAAATTTCAGTAATTTTAGAAGATAATTGTAATTTTGTGTTTGTACCCGTTCTGGTACATTGCATTAACAAGTGCATCTTTTGTCATACATTGACCATTCTTATTTTCTTTGACAAGTTGTTCAACAGAGGTCTAGAAGAAGAGGAAATCGAGCAGTTCCTCTTTGATAATGCAAAGAGTGAAGATAGATTTGACGGTGACAACAACAGAATTTCACATCCTGATTTTGGTCTGGATTTAGAGGTGCCAATGGAAGTCAAGGGTTTGGAAGAGGTTGCAGGTGTATATATTGACACCATTGTTGAAAATATCGAGAATTCTAGTAGTATTTCCCAACCACCACCAGCTCCTGAACCCCTACTTCAACCAGAACCATCGTATTACCTGGAACATCAAGACGCAGTCAGTCAGTCAACCCAGGCAGAATTAGAATCTTCATTGGAAAAAAGAACCTGGAGCTAAAGGAGCAGCAATTCTGCTTCACAGGTGGCGAAGACTTGTCAGTAGAGTGTTCTAGAACTTGATAGTTCGGTGCAGTTCTTCTTCAAAATCTTTTCCAAGGAGCTATTCGAGTCCAATGCCTGGTTGCTATATAAAAGGGTTCGCAAGAACATGCAAACGAATGAACCACTTCAGGTATCTGCTGGCTTTCGTAAAGAGATAGGTTAGGTACTCTGTAAGATGGGGACAAGTGCACGTGCAATGCCGAAGCATTGAACCACACCTCCAGGCCCAAAAACCCGAAGGTGAACCCTGGAGTTTTCTGGCTAAATTCGGGCCTCTGACAGCTATGTGCCCGGAGTAAGTAAGTCACTGGCCAGTATGGGTCGAAGAACGGATTCCTTGCCAGCTTCCTAAATGCTCTAGCAAGTAATAGACCATTTGTGAAAAGCATGGATTTACATTATGCACCAAGAAACAAAATTACTCTTTCAAAGCACTCCATACTTCGTAGAGGAACACATTGGTGCATTGTTCCCGTCATGGCACACTCCCTTTTTTTATATTTTGTGAAGTAAATACACAATTTTTTGGAAAATTAAAAAATACGTGTTTTTTTTCTCCCCAACTGCTACCTAATGATCTTATTTTTACTAAAAAATATGTTGTTGAGTTATGAAGGGTTAATAAATGAATAAGCCTTTGACAATTTAAAGCCTTCAAAATTTCGATGAACAATGTTATAACATCAATTATGCAAAGCCTTTTCAGGTTTTAGAACCGGCTATTCTTGGAAAGTCTTTGCCTCAAATACGTTGCAACAGGCTTATTTAAATACAAGACGAATTAATCACAAAAATCGTAAAAGTGCCGCGAAAAATGTGTCATCAGTAACGTCACAGGTGAAAAGTAACACTCATTCTTCTTCAAAAGTCATAAAACTGGATCAAATAAAAGACGCAATACTTTAATCTTTATCGCCGACCTTTTCTTTCCATTTCTTTTTTACTGAATGTAGATTGAATTTTTATTCGCTCAGTCTTTCAATATTCCGTAGTTCAAAATCTCAACTAGATGTAAGGATGAGGCTGATGACAATCTATCTATTAAATATATTCAACGCTAACAAATGAAAAAATCAATACTAAATTCTACCCTCATTCTTGTTATTCGCCTATGTACAGTGAAGTACATATTGCGTATCGTGCGTCGTGTTATATTCTCTTTGGTACAGATGCGGGAAGCTAACAAGAATGTAATGGACTCCTTATTTTTATCTGGAGCGCTGCGAATCAGAAAATCTCATCAAATGCGAGTGGAACGGATATGTGTGCGGTAAAATGTTTTCTTATTTTCCAATGCTTTTTGTACTCGAATTTTATTTTACAGAAAGTTCATCCCAGCTTTAACAAATTGAGAAATGATTGAGAATGGAGTTATCTTAAGGAGAATAAAGTTTTTTTCTAATCATTATTATTATTTTGTTTATTGTATCATTTGTTGGGCAAAGGCCTCTCACAAAGTCCTTAGAAATTATTAGATAATTTTATTAAACAGCTTTCTTTATTACTATTACATTATATTTGACAGCATCACCCTATTTACGGGATGATTTAGTGCCTGTGACGAGATTTAGCACATATCAGCTAATTTGTCTTCTCCTTCTTCATATCGTGTCACTGCAGCACTGGTTTGAAAGAACTAGTGAAAGTATTTATCTACTGTGCATTTGTCATGTCAACTCTTCTACATTTAAATTCTTCGTAACAAAATCTAAAATCTTGATATTATCTCAGCGTTAAAAGCTCCTATTATGGAGCTAAGCAAGCTAAGTGAATCGGCAGATTTTTTATAAGCATAAATGAAGTGTCAAAAACAGCGAGTCGAATAATTTGTAAGGCGGAAACAACTTTTCCGTACCTTATCCGTGTTTCGTAAAATAAAGGAATATTTTTTAAATAAAGAACATTTTTGGTTATTTCTCTAAACAATCTTTCTTGGTTTGTCCTATTATGGATGCAACCATTTTTTATCCCCTTTTTTTGTAAAGGTTAAAGGGGTAATGGTAGGTAACTTCACCACAGAGTTGATTGATGATAGCATGTGACAGGTAATAAGACCCTGAAATTACAACACTGGTCACATAATATGGCGGTCGCTTACATAAATATTGATTCTAAGGATCCTTATACGATGTGACTCAGAGGTGACTAGGACTAAAATACTAGTGATTAGGAGTCACCATTGCTAGTAAGTAACCAGATATCCAAAGATGTGCATACTAACCTAATATAGTTTTGGAGTGGCTCCACACTTTCCATCAGGTGTGATGGTAACCAAGTGCTTTGCTATCTTTAATAAAAAAAAGTGCCCAGGTAGGCACTTTTTTTCTAACAATTTATGAACTAATTGCTACACCGCAAGCAACAAGTAGAAAACAAATAATTAGTCTGTATCAAATATCGTTACCAAGCAATGGACTGACCAATAACACAAATGTTCCAATAAAAGCAACGCTGGAAAACAAACAGAAATCTTTTTCAGCTCCACATCAGATATCAATAACTGACGATTGGAAAAGCTTTCATTCAACTGCCAGTGTTTGGGAAACGCAAGCTTTTATTTTTTTGGCAGGAGTGTAGTTTTTTTATTAAGTTCCAATAAAAGCGTTCACGCGCTACGCAAGTTTATTGTTTTTTTCCCACCTCAACAAATGCTCAAGACCTTTTTTCTTAAAGCCGAGTACCCAAATCTTCCTATTGATTTCTTCGTAACCCCTTGTATCTTATTGTGTTCCACTAAAGGGTTTAACCAACTTGTATTACGCCAGAGTACCCCCAAGATCCCTTTTCCTTATTTCATCCCCGAAGATGGAAAAACTCTGTAAAGTGTTGTGGCTTTAACGTTTAGGGCGCTTGTACACGCTAAGATAAAACGCCGGGTCTACCCAAGAATTCGTGTCGTAACTAGAAAATAACTGTGTACACTGCTCGCAGCGGTGTACGAAAAAAATCTTATCTGCGCAAGACACGACGCGGCGAACGTTGAAAAGTTTTCGTGTGTGAAAAAGACAAAATTCTTGTCGTCTACACGAAGAATTTGTCTTGTCTGCCGCAGGAACGGCAAATTTTCTTAGCGTGTACAAGCGCCCTTACTCTGATATATCACACTCGACCTCCATTTTTATACTATACCTGTAGACGGATCAACACACAAAATTCTGCTTAGGACTCCTATTAGAATAAGGTATAATTTTGCTTGACAGCCGCATGAAAGGTTTGCTCGCGTCATTCCTTCCTGTAATAGCTAGCGCAAAATACCAACTAACAGTAGAAACACTTTCATAACCCTTTGTAGCATAACCGTAGCAGTTGTAGAGCAGCTACGACGTAGCAGCTACGCCATGAAACAATATTATTTGAACACAAAAATAAACCTAGGTCAAAAAAAAAAACATTTTTTATGCATATACAAAGATTAGGTATGAGTACTTTTATTACAAATTATGGAAAAAAAACTGTATAAACAAGAAAAAAAATATGGAAAAAGCAGGATGGCTTTGATGTTGTATCTCTTTCATATTTCGACTCTCATAAATCAGTTTTTCTTATTACTAGTCAAACTAACAAGAATGGTGTCTTCATCATCATCATCCGTACTCAACGTTAATAATCAAGTTTTCACTTCTGCCGGCACTCCCGGAGTGCAACCCGTATTTTTTTTAATAAAGGTAGATCTCGACCTTTATAACCAGCAGGGCTAAACGGGAGCACCATATGGTGCCTCTGGAGCAACTAGACAGATTTGCAGCTAGGCAGATTAGATGCTGGACAGGATATATGTGTGAAAAAAAAAAAATACGGGTTGCACTCCGGGAGTGCCGGCAGAAGTGAAAACTTGATTATTAACGTTGAGCATGTTTGATATTTTGGAATGGTTAGGGGGGGCTTGTTTGTTATTTGGCACGCTGTAACGTACATTCGCGCAAGCGCCCTGCGCTGCCTAAACGAAACAGTAGGCCCAGGCATACATTTTCGCCGCGCCGTAGAGAGGGGATAGCTGTCTACTCTCCATCCGTCTTACGCTTTTTCGATCAGGTCACGTGTCCTGACGCGCTGACGCGAGTTTAAGATTTTATACCCATTACAGAAAAAGTGCTCAACGCCGCTAAAGAAGTTTTCACTTCAAAAAAAAGAATAGAATAGAAAATTCTTTATTGCTCACCTTAAGACTAACAATGGAAAAACAAGTAACAATCATTTAAAACATACTATGTATAATAGGCGGTCTTATCGCTGAAGAGCGATCTCTTCCAGACAATAATTAGACGAATAATTAAACAAATACTTAGACATCAAAAAAAATCAAGTCAATCTAAACACGTCAAAACGGTTTTTATTTTCATTCATGTAGGCCAGCAGGCGTAAGACCTATAGATAAGTAAGAGACAGGCGTGAGCTTCATGGTAGAAAGCAGATGCTTGTGAAGTTCCTGAGCACATTCTCCAAAATGCCACCTATAGCGAACATAACATCACTTCTACTAAAGGCTATGTAGGTAGCTTTCAAGGTGGAAACACTGCTATGAAACGTATAAATAGACTATTATTATTCATGGCAAAACGTAAACCTAATGTCTATGCAAAAACAGTTCCCGATTCATAATTCGGATTTGAATTATTTATGTGTTTACGCCTACAGATATTTTCTTCGTTGTTTCACGAGAGATCGCAGTCATTTACTCACGTCAATCTTGCTGTCGCTCTTTATCAAATATGATCAAACTAACCTAAAATGTTGCCGTTCTTTTCCTATAAAACTGAAGCTACTGACTGCTGCTGACTTCCTATAGAACAAAGACAGCGGTGCAGATAAAACGATGGCTTACAAGCCACTGAAGCAAAAACGCTACTGAACTTTGACGTGACAGTTTTCTACTCTTTTGCGACACTTCAAAGTCTTTGCAATAACTCCGACTGTAGCAAAGAAGAAGCACTTTTGTTACCTTGCTAGGTCATTTTAACTGACTGACCGGAGCCACTATTTGGCACATCAACCGCTAGTGGCATTTACTTTGGAGAGTTCGTTAAGCTGGTTTATGTGGTCCGTTCAGATAAATCCATAACAGAGACGCTGAGGCGGCCAAACAACTACGTCGCCAGAGTTGTAAACAGCTTTTGAATTTATTATTTTTCCTATGGTGTCACTGGTTTTTCCAAACCAGAGTGTGGTGAAAGGATTTTTACTGCGCCTCAAAGAGGCTTCTTTTCGTACATTTGACATGTTTTTCGAACTTTTTAGATTCTACGACTTGCCGGTCACTACTACTAATTCATACCAACAACATAGAATGGTAATCATTCTGAGCGCCGATTTTACGATCTCTGAGTAGCGCTACTTGAAGGATAAAAATATATCCTTCTTTCTTTTTGATAAGTAAACAAAACATCAGAGCATGATTCTTAACTGTCAATTACTCCGAAACTAGGCGAACTCTGAAAATAGGCTCTAAATGTCGTAAGTTTCTTCCTGTTAGCTCCCGAGCTGCAAAACATTCATCTTGTTAATATTTTGTTGTGACAGTATCTGGGGAAACTTCGTCATCGTCGCACAGAGGGGTGGCTGAAGGGTAGTTATCGATACATGAAACTAGCTAGCTCCCTCCATTACGTAGAAAAGATTTATGTAGGTGATACATGAAATATTTGCAGAACTTTGAGAAATTTTTATAGATAAATATAAATAAATATTGGTGGAGATTTCACAACACCATCTTGTAGGTACTATTATTTATTCTGTGGCCTAGCTAAACAATACTGTACTTACGTAATTTTGTATGTAAATGAAACTATATAAAAATATTCCACACAACAACAATTCCTTTAACCACATGCAAATCCTGTTCATAATTCTGTAACATAAAGTTGTAGCATAATGCTGTGCTTAAATGCTGTACATAATTAATTCTGTGTAAATAAAAATATAGCCTACCCGTGAGAACTTCTAATTGGCTCTCTAAATCTAATTTGTTGTGTATTCTTTTGTTATAAAGCTGTTGGTTCTCCAATAAATATAAATAAATAAATAAATATTTCAAAAGATGGGTATTCCTGCGATTTTTTTAAACCTTTTAAAATATAAATATACCATCTAACATAGCCGGTCAGTATGCTTAATATTTTATCTGAATTTATCTATTATACTGAGATTCCTTCAATTACCTGCCTTTAAAATATTAATATACCATCGAACATAGCCGGTCAGTATGCTTAATATTTTATCTGAATTTATCTATCGTAAAACACGATAAAAATTGGTCCGGCCTGTTGAAAAACAATTCTTAAAAACAAAATACTTTCAATTTTGGCGAGTACTCTGCTATGAATGTGTAGCCAGCTTGCATTGGAAATAAGCCTTAAATGCATATACAAGCGGTAACACCTGTTTTACTACACGCTCACTGAAATAAAAACCTATTTTTGCTCATAAATTATGTCATGTATTTTATGCGCAAAATATTCTATGGCAAGTTTTTTTATGTTTGGGATAAGTGGGATTGGCATCAAGCCTTAATTAGCTTAAAATATAAATATTTTAATAAATCATACTAATATGATAAAGAAGAAATGTTATCCGATTTCAAAACTTATTTCACCATTAGAAAAGCTACATTGTCCTTGAGTAACATAAACTATTTGTTTTACTTGACACCCACCTTTACTCGGTGTCATTTAAAAAAAAGCGGCCAAGTGCAAGTCGGACTCGCCCATGAAGGGTTCCGTAGCATCAAGTAACATAATATAAAGGTTCTTGTAGTTCGTCGTAAGGTAAGTTGCGGTTTACGATTTATGACGTATAAAAAAAAAACTACTGACTAGATCTCGTTCAAACCAAATATCGTTGAAAGTTTGCATAGTAATGTACAACATATATTTTTTTTAGTTTTATCTTTCTCTTATTTTAGAAGTTAGAGGGGGGGGGACCAACTTTTTTCCACTTTGGAAGTGTCTCTCGCGCAAACTATTAAGTTTAGAAAAAAACAATATAAGAAACCTCAACATCATTTTTGAAGACCTATTCATACATACCCCACACGTATGGGTTCGATGAAAAAAAAATTTTTGAGTTTTAGTTTTAAGTATGGGGATCCCCAAAATTTATAGTTTTTTTTCTATTTTTGTCTAAAAATCTTAATGCGGTTCACAGAATACATCTACTCGCCAAGTTTCATCAGTCTAGCTCTTACGGTTTCGGAGAAAAATGGCTGTGACATACGGACGGACAGACAGACAGACAGACAGACATGACGAATCTATAAGGGTTCCGTTTTTGCCATTTGGCTACGGAACCCTAAAAAGGAGGTGAAACAAATCAAATCAAATCAGTGGTATTTATATAAAAATGTGGACACTTTATTTCTATTAGTACAAGCTTTGCCAATAATTCTATAATGCACACGGAAACATTTACAAATAAGCAATAAAGGGTTAAGCTCGCCTATGTACAATGTACATGCCCAGGCGAGCTTAACCTTATTAAGAGTTTTCTTCCTTTGGTGTTAAAAAAAGTAAGCTTAGTTTAAGGCTAGATAGTTGCGTGTGGAATGCAATTTTTTTTACAGGGAGTCGTGAAATTCAAATCTTTTAAGACTGCAGCGGCAATTGAAGATCGTGTGAAAATTGCATCACGAGAGCGAAGTCTCACGAACTTTCACTAGTAGGTTAGTGAACGACCATAGTGTATCGCTATAAATATTTCTGTCTCCGGGATTATGCAAAACCAGAGTTATTCGTTATATTAAGAATGGTCTTTGATCGCGGTTCCGCAATCTACGACTTCGCACCGTAAGCTTCGGGGTGGCAATTTAAATTGGGAATTCGTACCCTTACGCTTTGACCGGATGTGTAAGCGTGCTTGCATTCTTCCTCCGTGGTTGTGGAGCGTGGTGATGGAAAATGGGAAAACAATGGTTATACTTACATGATTATTTCATTATCATGAAGTCATGGCGCTAAAATAAACATTTAGCTTCCATATTAGGATCACGATCTCTATTTTGATTGCATTGCGATTGCAATTGATTGAAAATGTTTAGTACTTATGTATATTCCGTGGGATTCTTCTTCTTATCGTGTCACTGATGATTCTTTCGAACCAAAGTGTGGTGAAAGAATTTTCAGTGCGCCTCAAAGAGGCTGCTTTCGTGCACTCGGCACATATTTTCGAACTTTTTAGGTTCTACGATATGCCAGTTTCCTCACTATGTTTTCCTTCACCGTTTGAGAGCACTGGCCTAGTGTACATAAATTTTTGGGCAGAAAATCTCATTGGTACATGACTGGATTTGAACCCATTACCTTTAGGAACGGAAGGCGGGCCGCTACCACCAGGCCACCAGCGCTCTCACCTCTCTTCCATGGGCATAGATTTAAGCATGCTTGAAGGAGAAATCACGTTTAAATGATGTGGTTGAAGCCCTACCTCCAGACCGAATGACTCCTGGGGTAATTTATTGAATCGCAGTATCTTTGACGATTTAACTTTATAAAGTGTTGGTCGTATTGGCTTATAAAGCGGCCGTTGGCCTTAATGACCATGGGTTTGTCACCGTCTTAAATGGAATAAGCTAGAACAGTAAAAAGCTAATCTTGAAAGAAAAAGGAAAACACGTAACACACAAACAAGGTAAACAAATTACAATAACAATAAAGGCCTGCGCACATCTAGCGCGATGGCAATGGCGATATTTGACAGCGATTCACTGATCGCCATCGTGTTACATGTGCACATGTCTTAAAACCCAGTGAACCAGATTTTATCGGTGACATAATGCTACGAGTTAAGAATGATAAAAGAAAAAATAAACACTCTTGTTAGTAAAAACGTAATGATCTACCAACGACTACGGCACACCCTACTTCTATTCCCAAATTAGGAGAAGCCTATTTCCACCAGTACTCGATGATAATGATAGTGACCTTTAGAAACTCACCCTAGCGGTCAGGGAAAATAACATTCTGTTCGCAAGGAGGTTTAACATCATCATTTTCCTGCCCTTATCCCATGCTAAGTGGGGTCGGCACAACAGGTTTTCTTCTTCCACTCACCCCTATCATTCGTCATCTCAGTGCTCACTCCTTTCTAAAGCTGGGAACAAATTATCGGACGCGGCTGACAGCCGCGACTGATAAGTGTGCACATTCGAACGGGACCGGCTTGCCAGGTTTCTGTCGGACGTCCGAACGCTCAAGGTTAAGTCCGCGGCTTACATCCGATAGTATGCCTAATTCAGTGTATATTCAGAGTGTTGTGCAGATGTTTGTTCTCTGTCTGGGTGTTATATTGTATTCTTTTTTTTTTTTTTTTTTTTACATGATATAGACCAGCCTTTGGCTACAATCTCACCTGGTGGTAAGTGACGATGTAGCCGACGATGGAGCAGGATGGTCTAGAAGACACCTATTCACTCTTGCCTTGAAGAGGCCCAGATTGTAGTGGTCAGGAAAAACAGCCGCCGGCAATGAGTTCCATTCCCTGGAGGTTCGCATAATGAAGGTGGAGCCAAAACGCTTAGTGCGAATGGGTGGTATGCTAACCAGGTATGGATGGTACTGAGCCGTGCGTCTGCTAGTCCTATGGTGGAAGGGAGATGGTGGTATAAGATCATGCAGTTCCTCACTACATTCCCCAAAATGTAACCTATAGAAAATCGATAGGCAAGCAACTTTGCGACGATGTGCCAGACTCTGGATTTTAGTCTGCGCCATGTGTTGCTCACCTATCAGCCTAAAAGCTCTTCGCTCAATCGAGTCTAAGGCAGCAAGCTGGTGTTTGGCAGAGCCGTCCCACAGGTGACAGCAGTACTCCATACCAGACCGGACTTGTGCTTTGTAAAGGCTAAGCAGCTGTCCTGGTGTGAAGTACCGCCTTACCCTGTTTAGGATGCCAAGCTTCATGGAGGCTGTTTTAGCCCTAGACTCGATATACGACCCAAAGTTGAGAGCAGGCGTAAGCGAAGCACCAAGGAGCTCAAGGTGATCCCGTATCGCTATAGGTACATCTCGGAAAACAGGAGCGTGGGGAAACTGACTTTTCTTTGCTGAGAACAGGCAAGCTTGCGTTTTGGATGCATTGAATTTGACCAAATTGGCGTCACCCCAGTCAGACACCAATTTGAGTTTCATATTCAAGCGCTGCAGCATTGCCTCTCTCTCTTGCTGAACCACATTCTGTTTGGCCTGAGCATTGGAAGTATATCTTTCCACAACTGTGCTGTCGTCTGCATATCCCATGATACCGGGTATGAGCAGGTCGTTAATGTGCAGCAAAAACAGAGTGGCAGATAGTACTGACCCCTGAGGTACACCGGCATTAATAGCCAATTGATCCGACGAGCAGCCATCGATAACTACTCGAATGGATCGTTCCCTCAGAAAGTCTTCAAGCCAGGAACAGAATTGGGCTGGAAGTCCGTATGCTGAAAGCTTGCCAATAAGGCTAGCATGCCAGACCCTGTCAAATGCCTTTGAAATATCAAGTGAAACCGCTAGTGCTTCACCGCATTTCTCTATGGCTTCACTCCAGAGGTGCGTGGCATACACAAGAAGATCCCCAGTAGACCGGTTTCGGCGGAATCCGTACTGGCGGTCACTGAGGAGGACATTGTCTTCAAGGTATGCGAGGAGCTTACCGTTCAGTACACGCTCCATACATTTACAAAGTATGGAGGTGACCGAAATAGGTCGGTAGTTTGACGGGTCGGCGCGACTACCTTTTTTGGGCACAGGCTGCACATTGGCTAGCTTCCAAGACTTGGGGACTATACCAGTTTCAAGAGATAGGCGGAAAAGCCGTGTAAGTATTGGAGACAACTCAGGTGCGCAGGTTTTTAACACAATGGCTGGAATACCATCAGGTCCACTAGCTTTATTCACGTCAAGACCACGTAGCGTTTTGAGCACTTCCTTTTGCTGGATACGGATTTCCGGCATCGATGCTTCGCATCGCGGAAGGCTAGGTGGAGTTTCGCCTGTGGTGTCTAGAAGTGAATTTTCCGCAAATTGAGTAACAAATAGATTTGCTTTCTCAATCGCGGTGTGAGCCAGTGATCCATCTGGCTTCAACATTGGTGGAAGTGAAGGACGGCTGAAGTTCGCTTCGACCGATTTGGCCAGAGACCAGAAAGCTTTACTTCCCGTGGGGTATGCGGCAAGCTTAGCTCCCATTCGGCCAATCCGATCAAAACGAGACTTCCTTATCACCTTTTTGCAGGATTTGGCGGCTTTGTTGTAGGCTTTCTTCTTCTGTCGCGTGTCAGAGGCTTTGCCGTTTCGTGCATCAACCCAGGCAAGGTAAGCTACATGTTTTTGCGCTTCTGCGCTAGCGCATGCAGGACCAAACCAGGGGCGAGCACTTGTCGAAGGTGAAGCGTCAGAGAATGGAATAAAGTATTCCATTGCTCTTTGGATCACCTCCGTTACGGCGTTAGCACAGCTCGTAGAATCGCAAGAAGAAAAGCAGGTTTGCCGCCAAGGATAAGACGCAAAGAAATGACGCATCTCATCCCAGTCTGCTGACTTGTATCGCCATATTCGTCTACGTCCTCTAGGCGAGGGGTCCGGTGGCGAGTATGACGACACAGACCTCACCACACAGTGGTCTGAAGTACCCAAAGGAGGCAACACTGACACTGTGTGACGATCCGGTTCATTCGTCAGCAGAAGATCCAGGCAGTTGGCTGTGTGGCTCTCGACGTCTGGTACCCTTGTTGCTTCACCGACCAGCTGTGTGAGGTTCAAGGTTAGACCCAGTTTATAAGCCTCTATTCCTGCATGGTCAGTGACTTGATAGGGGAACAGCCACTGTTGGTGGTGGGCGTTGAAATCGCCAAGTAGTACAAGTTGAGCAACAGGGTACCGTCTAAGGGCCACATCCGCCGCTTCACTGATGTAGTCAAATAACCTAGTTGTCTCGAAGTCTCCAGTATGTGATCTATATAAACCAGCGTAGATAATTTTATCTAGGCCGGTATCCACCATAACCCAAATGACTGAAAAATCGGGCTCTTCAAGGTCACGCAGACGCAGACAGCAAATGTCGTCCCGAGCAAACAAACAGATACCAGATTTAGGCTTGAAATTATGCTCGAGTGCATAGCCCGGGTATGTAAGGTAAGCTGTGTCGGGAGGGCACTGAATCTGCGTCTCCGTAAGGAATAATAAGTGCGGCTTATTGGTCTCGAGATAGTGGTGGACCGGATCGAGATTAGAGTGTAATCCTCGAATGTTGGAGAAGTGCACTTGAAGTGAGAGGACGTGCTTCCGCTGTAAGCACAACTTATTATTTTTGGTCTTTTTCATTATGATGGGTGAGTGTTTTAGGTTTGGGGAAAGACAGTAGTTGAGCGAGGCGTGAAACAGGCAAGCTCGGCGGCACTCAGCAAGCTTCTGCACATATGGGGGACTAGACTGGAGACTGCGGGGACGCCCGAACCCCCCCAAGAGTGGCCATCGGATCCTCTCTTCCGGTCGCCAACCGGCACGATGGAGCACTCTGGGATTTTTCGCGAGGCGGCGGGGCAGCCTTTCACGAGTGGCTGCTCGCTAACTGGGCCCCCTACAACCTGCGGTCGGCCAGCGGAGAACCGTGCTTCGGATCCCGCTACCCTCCAAATCTAGCCATCCGGCGCATTTGCATTGCTGGGTAGCCAAAAACGCTTAAACCTGTTTCCACGCAAGAACTGCTCAGACCTGTCACGTCCACTTTGTGTCGCTGGCTACACCGAGCAGCATTCCGAAACACGAGATGATCGCTTCACGGAATGGTTTCACTCGGTGGGTGGTGACAAGCCACGGCCGAAGCCTACCACCAGAAAGGTTGTTACCCATTTGGCACTACCCAGGGGTCACGTGTAGGGTAGCGAGAGTACTCTCCTACGGACGCGGGCAACTCTAACCCCCAAAAATTCTATGTATGTATTTACAAAAAAAAAAGTATTTAAGTAATAATCTGCTATGAGGTTCCTATAATACAAGCTCTGCTTAGTTTGAGGCTAGATAGAGTTGTGTGGATTGTCCGCATTATTATTATTATTATTTTATTATTTTATTTATTTTATTTTATTTATTAACAAAATCCACAGCTCTTAAGGTTTAAATAACATATCTTACAATATAACTTACAGCCAATAATGGATTTACATTTTTCGTGCAAAACAGATATGAGAAAACGACTATCACTAAACAGAAATACATAGGTAAATTGCTTACTAAAAAAGAACAAAGTAGGTAGGTAAGTGTTGGTTGGTTGTAACTAAATTTAAATGTATGAGTGTAGTGTGGGCGATAGTGCATGTGTGTATGTTTGGCTTCTCCTGATTACACAAGCCTCTTAAGAGTCCAGGTTTCACAGGAGAAACCAGTGTGTGTATACCTAAATATGTGTGGTTGGGTGTGTGTATGGGTGTGTTTGTGTGAGTGTGGGTGTGCTTGAAAGAGTGAAATAGAGTAAATGAAATGAAATATTTTACTGATAATATATAGTTATATATTACGACTATATTATATAAAGACTACAATATATATATATATATACATATATATATCTATATATACATATATATATATCTATACATAAACATATATATATATACATATACATATATATATACATACATGCATCATACACATATGTGTATGATGCATGTCTGGATATATATCCAGACTATATATTATATCCGTGGTGTGAGAATTCTCAGAATCCCCCTTCGAGAATTCTAAGAATCTCTTTTTTAAAACTTTGCTTACTACTAAAGAAAATATCAGCCTGCTTGAATCTTTTATTGTAGCTTCTGTGTAACCGACAGACAAGTGAGTTTTGGGCATAGTTAGTGCGTGTACTCTTAACGGCAAACAAGCTAGTGTGTCTAGTTCGGGTGGTTGGGACACAGAAGCGTAACACTTTCATCAGGAGTTGTGAGCTGTCGATATAATTATTACATAGACCGTGCAATAACGACATATCAGCAAGGGTTCTACGGTGCTCAAGAGTCGTAAGATGGTGATGAAGGCACGCTGACTGATAATCTTCAAAATTACAGAAACGCCGATAATTGAGATGCTTTACAAACTTGCTCTGTATGCTCTCCAGGCACTGAGTGTAGGTTATATATTGAGGGCTCCAAATAGAACTGCAATATTCAAGAATACTTCTGACATAGGAATAGTACAAAACTTTTAAACATTTAGTATCAGAAAAGGGGCGGCTGATACGCAATATAAAACCCAAACTTTTATAAGCTTTATTAACAATTGCCTTCAATTATTCAATTATTATTCATTATCTAGATATATCAGTCGCGGCTGTCAGCCGCGTCCGTCATTTGTTCCCAGCTTTACTCTCATCTTTGACACAGCAAGAAAGCATGAGCAAGGAGGTTTAACAAAAAGTTGAAAATATTTATCCAACCTTATGTTAAACCTCCTTGCTCATGCTTCTGACTGGGATGAATCAGCATGAGCAAGGAGGTTTAACAAAAGGTTGTATATATTTATATATTTATCCAACCTTATGTTTAACCTGCTTGCTCATGCTGTAACAATGCTGATTCATCCCAGTTGTAGAATTCGACTTGCGGTCAATTAGGTATTCTATACTTGTGGACGTTCTATTCAAGACCAAGCGGGAACCCACTGTAGATTCACTTTTTCGCAGTGGCACCACACTATATACAAAAAAAACAAACGTATGTTCACCTAATCACTTAACATCACTATTTGCTCTAAAATGTAGATGACTACGTGGTCTAAGGGCGGGGCTTTAGATTACATTTCAAGCTATTTCTTAGATAATGGACAGGCTTTTAATAACAAAACTTTGTAATCTTGGGAGGATCATAAAGCCTTCAATATTCACAATTATGGGCCCACCAGCCGTAACTTTGTGACTTTGGAGTGCGACCGAGGCTTACTTCAGAGCCCTCTAGGGAGACAAAGAAACAGATGGCAAGACGCAAGCATAAATGATTATTAAAAAAAAATTTTTGAAGGAAAATTACACGGAAAGCCCAGCAGCGGCTCTGGGGTAAAACCCACGGGGATAACAGTGCAAAAATAGTAAAAATACAATGCTTAGGATATGTTTAAGGCTTTTTTTTTCCCGTTGCTGCGTTGACATTTTGTGAGTTTGAATTTTAAACTAAGAACACGAGAGTGAGTTGTGTGTTGAAGTGAGACAGGAAAAGGAACCTGCGACGTCATATTTTCATTCATCTGCTTCCATGTTTTCAGCTGAAGTTCACGTGAAAGTCCGCACGTGATCGTCTTGGCGCGGGGAAAGTTTTGCGCTAAATCTTTCCAGAGGCATTTAGTATTCTGATCACACGTAGAGATAACACAAGGAACTCACATTTCTGTCACTCATGTTATTACATTATGGCTAACCACGTTCATAGTTAGAAGCGACACGACAAGTATGACAATCATTTTAGATAGGTACCTGCGTATGTAGGTACTTCTCGCTTTAGTAAATTGAATGGATCTAATAACCCCACCCTCGTTACGTAGAATTTTTTTCGTTGTAGGAAAAAAAAGAAGGATATCGTTTTTAAAGATACCTACGAGTTTGACAAAAAAAAGACTGAATTTTAATTTTAATTTTTGACTGCCTTCACAGCTCAGTTGGTAGTAGCTCTGCCTTCTGCGCTGAAGGGCGTGGGTTCGATCCCCACCGAGAACAAATATTTGTGTGGTGAACACAGAGGTTTGTTCTCTGTCTGGGTGTTATATTGTATTCCATGTATGTATTTACAAAAAAAAAGTATTTAAGTATTATATCAGCTACCTGGTTCCCATAGTACAAGCTCTGCTTAGTTTGGGGCTAGATAGTGTTGTGTGGATGGTCCGCATTATTTATTATTATTATTTTATAATCTATAAAAAATTAAAAAAGAAAATACCTACTTATAAAAATATTTTCGCGTTCACAAAACGGCAATTTACAAATGGTTACTAACGTTAAGTAACGAGGTTTAGCCCGGGGCTGTCAATAAACTCAGATTAATTTAATGTCTGATGTTTTATAATCACGCCTGCTTGGGTTAAATTAAAGTTTAATCCTGGTTGGCTCAACAATTAATTTTTCATTGCTCATACTCGGAAAGTAGGTCTGAAGTTGCTTGAGGGGCCAAATTAATACCTTCAGCCCTAGGGAGAATCGCTTTCTGCTGACAGCTGACAAATTATAAAAAAAAAACAAGTTCTATTTTCACATTTTTATTCAACCATGTTTCAACTTTCTAAACAGCAAGAAGTTTATTGAACCAAATTCCAACTTTTTATTCAGCAAGGACGTTGGAAACCCATTACAACGGTAAGAAGTTTAAAAAGTCTAATTATAGCGCGATGTAAAATTATGTTTTTATTTTTACTTTCCTTGTAGATATATGTAATGAAAAGCACAGTGTTTACTTCGGGTGAAAGACATATTTAAGACCCTCGCCAAACCCGTCTCGGGACTTAAATTCGTGACTATCAATCCTCGGGTAACAATGTACTATTATTTATTTCATGTTGACCCCTTTTAGTCTCAAAAGTTTACCGGAAAGTTAGCTTGCTACCCGAGTAAGGGCGAAACAAAAATGAGGGTTATGTAAAAATGAGGGTTGTGTAACAAAAATATGGTTAAACATGTTTTTTGTAAATCTAGAAAAAGATCCGATAAATCATTCAAAGTTTATGTTAGATACTCAGCCGATTTGATGCATTTTAGGACGTAGTTGACCTAACCTTCCTATCTACTGTCCTGTATACAGACCAGCTTTTTTGAACCTTATATGCTATTCTCTGAACACAAGCCAATTCATTTGAGGACAAAAGCCAGCAAATGAAGTGGGAGAAATCCCCATAACGGCTAGAAATTCTTTGGAAATAAAAGTGCAATACACCAGCTTAAATCCCGTGAGATTGCACGCGTGCGTGACTGCCATACTGTATTCGCTCTTTCCATTTTCTCCCTCGGAAATTCCAGTTTCAAATCAGATTTTCTCTTTCGATTTTCTATATATGTATCTTTTGTTTGCCACCTTATAAAATACTATAGTGGATAAATAAATAAGATCTAAGAGCAATCGTAGTCTAGAGCAGGGATGTAACGGAGGCAGTTTATCGGAACCGAAGGCGGAGTCGGAGTTTTTAAATTTGCTTGATCGGAGTCGGAGTCGGAATCGGAGTCGGAGGCAGGGTCAGAAGTGGTGGCATGAGTGATAATTTTTATTTAAGGACAAATAAAACATTATTTAGTAAAAATTTTTCATTTCAATTTTCAACTATAAAAAAAAAACAAACAAAAAAAATTGGCATATTTCCAAATAAACAAGAAATTAAAATAAATGAATTTAAACCCAAAGTAGCATATTCTTATGCAAAGTAGCATATTCTTAGGGGCGGTTATCAACAAGTGAAAAATAATTTTGTCAATTATTTTTCACTAGAGTGCACGTTGTGGGAGTCGGGGGGATTCCCTGCGCGACATGTATTGAATCTGTTCATCAGTCGACACAGGCCGCCGCGCGCCGGCCGCCCGCGCCGCCGGTATGTTATGCTTCGACCTCCGATTAACCTTCGATTTAAAAGTGTCGGAGCCGAAGTCGGAACCGAAGGTGTAATAGTAATCGGAAGTTCCGACTTATCGGAACCGGAGTCGAAGCTCCGTAACATCCCTGGTCTAGAGATAGACATATCTACTACCCGTTAGCGGAAGGGTTGCTTATTTTTTTGTATCCCATGTCTTAGTTCTGGGAAAAATACCTACGGATTCGAACATACCTACGTATGTAGGTGCCTATACTATCACTTATTCTGTGATACAGAAGAAAAATGAACTTTTCCGCCCCCCTAAGTAGTAATCATTATCTGCCACCAGTGCCACCCCAGCTAATTCTGGGGGTTGATTCTCAAGGATTAGTAATATCGAATACGATAAATATCACCAAAAAAATCGATCGACAATAAATATCGATTGAATTCAAATTTACACAATCTTAGGACGTCATTATGCATCATCATCTTATTCTAATTGAAATTGTACAATTTTCGTGTAACTTATAAGACTAATAGTCTAGTAGCCAGAAGAATATGCCCTTCGATAATTCTAAAGTTTTTTATTTTCTCTGGGTGGATAACTTTAGTGAATTCATTGCTATGTACAAAAATGCTAACAGTTTAGAGCTATGCAATAGGTATTAAGTAGGTATTTCCGATTATTTCATATTACAACAATAATATAAAATTTAAAATTAAATGATTTACTGTTTCTTTATTAATACCATCTAAACTATATATTAGTGAAAATGCTAACAGATAGGTACCGTGGAACAATGGAAAACTGAAAATGTCCCGTAACTCATTCAATAAAAAAATTAAGTTTTTCAAATAATTTCCACTCAACGTAAATTATTTCCAATGATTTGTTGAATCTGTACCAAAAGAACACTGGATTTATAATCCATCTTGTAACACCCGATTTCTAATAGGTAAACCCCATAGTAACGATCGAATAAACTCATACCTTTTCAAACGTTCCCGCCATTCAATTTGAAGCTTCCTTTCATCGAGATAGTTTTTATACCATAAGATCGCCAAATGGAACGGCTCCGCATTATTTAGTTTTTTTCGCACGTGAGTCGAATATTCCTGATTGCGAGCGAGTTCAGTGTTTTTGTAAAGTGAAGCTATATTAAATTGTTCCCTTTTCTCGTGATCAGTAGAGGCCGTCTGGTAGCTCCTGGAGGTTCCTGCCGCATACGGACCCCAGGCTCTGAATATTGGCACTCGTCTCTTGGTCGACAAGGGAGCACCGATTGTCACTCCCCGTGGTCGAAACTTCGGCTGAAGGACCAGCACGCATTTGCCCACGCCAGCTCCGTTCCGATACCGCTACCGACTTGCGAACGTGATATTGGTTAGATCTCAGCCTCCGAGGTTAGTCAAGGTGCTCGTGGAAGCACCAACACACCGGCTGCGGCCGCTATCTTCGGCGCCCTAAGGCCCGCCGTTGTTCCCTGTTGCCACCATCACACCGTCCTCCCACGGACCATATACCCTTACGACGGACCTAATCCTGTTCAACACCTGTAGGATAAACTAACGCAACTCCTTATTAGTAGCCAAACCGAATTCGAGGCAGGCTGGTCACCAACCCAAGATATTTCTAGTTACGGACAATAAGTTTAGATAGTAATAAGTTATAGGCACCTAATAAGTTCTCAAGGATCCGAAGAAGCCTAGGGGCATAGCGGGCCCCTTAGAGTAATTAGAACCTAATATTTTCCTATGTTTGTTAACCGAATAAAGCACAAATAAAAACTTTTGTAATATAAGTGTTTCTTATCTTCCTACCCCGTAACTAGGAGATTTTCAGCATTACAATCTACATCCTGGAAGAAATTTAAGGCTCCCCTGCATTTCAGATAATCTGTAAGCAGAATACAGCGTTTCCTAATCTTATTGCTTTCTGCAAGAAGTGTTCCACGTTGCATAACTCATATCGGTAAACCATTTCAAATTACCGAAAGCTGAATGAATCTCTGACCATCTTTTGGCTCTAAAACAGATTGATAACGATTAATGGGCAAAATAATCTTGACAACGTATTTTGAGTAAAGAAACTCCAGAATTGTCATAATTCTACGTATCAGTCCACTAGGACTTAGATAGCTTTTATTTTATTACTACACACGAGGTGTTGTCTAATAAGTTAGTTATCACTAACAAGTTCAGTCAAAATAATCTTGCTATAATGAAGCAGGAATTAGTACTACCAGCAGTATTCAAACTGCGGTAATGGTACGAAATTAAAAATATGTATGCAAATAATTGCACATTATATATTAAAATCAAAAGGAAATTGAAGCCTTTAGCAGACTGCTCTCAATCACAATACAATTTTAGATAATTTTTTTTATGAAAAAATGATTGCATATTGCGTTCATCAGTTTATTTTGAATGTAGTACCTATGTAAGTGTATGGTACGCTTAATTATGTTAATCATAAATGAAACACTGTCGTTGATACAATCATAGTCACAGTACGAACACCTCGCACATTTGCCGGTAGAATCCAAACCCGTCTCAAGGTGGGTCAAGCAAAGGCTCGGACCTCCAATTAGCACATTTTTCACTCATTTTTAAAGTTAACCATGCTCAATGCAGTATAAACATTACAATGCATCGACGTAAACAATGTATCTAAACCCACAGAACGATTAAAAACTAAGTATAATAAAACGCGCCGTGACGTGCATAATCTAAGTAAGCGCCGGGAAGAAATGAGAGGGCGGCGCGGTGCCCCCCCTCCTATAAGCGGAATCGCACGCGCCGTACACCTACGCGACTGCGCTCTCTGCTTTGACGTTGCGTTATCGAAAATAGTTATTCGCAATTTAAACAAAAGGCATAGCACGTATTTGTTGAAACTTTTGTAAGGGAGCATAGTTTATTATTACGAATATGTAGGCACAAAATTATAAACTTAAATTCAATATTTCGCATATCGCAAACTAAAAATACAATTACTTCTGCAGCATATTACTCAGTTGTTAGAACTTTTGTTGTATGGTGTAACCAATACCTATAAGCGTATAGGAAATTATTTGAAAAACTTAATTTTTTTATTGAATGAGTTACGGGACATTTTCAGTTTTCCATTGTTCCACGGTACCTATCTGTTAGCATTTTCACTAATATATAGTTTAGATGGTATTAATAAAGAAACAGTAAATCATTTAATTTTAAATTTTATATTATTGTTGTAATATGAAAAAATCGGAAATACCTACTTAATACCTATTGCATAGCTCTAAACTGTTAGCATTTTTGTACATAGCAATGAATTCACTAAAGTTATCCACCCAGAGAAAATAAAAAACTTTAGAATTATCGAAGGTTGTGTTGAAAAAATATTGTATCCCTACTGGACTATAAACTTATATGCTAGACCGAAACTACTAAAACTAGACCTAACATACAAAAGTTTGTTTTGGTATACAAAACAGTAATGTTCTGTGCGTACTTAAGGGTTGTGCATCGTAGATGAATAGCTTTTTTTAATGCCATAACTGGCAGATGAGGAGACGGGCCACCTGATGGAAAGTAGTCACCATCGCTCATAGACACCTGATGCAACACTAGAGCTAGAGAGAGGGCAGAGCTCGCCTATTGATGATAAATCGCTAGATGTTGGACGTTATTTTTTTATGAATGAATGTCCTATTAACGCTTAGTTTTAGTTGTTGGTTTTTCAAGTTTAAACTATTCATTTTGTGATTTTAGGTTTTGGTTATGGTACTTAAGTACCTACTAAATAATATATCTCGAGAATAACCCCCCGGCCTGGGGTCTCTGTTTTTATTATATCGGTGAGCCAGAGCGTAATAACCTATTAAGGAAGCATTACGGCATCGATTATGTAAGTGATACCGTGTTCCATCCTATTTTATCGCTTAGTGAGTTCATTTTATAAATAAACTTGCTTTTTTTTGCATCATTTGTTTTTTTTGTTGGGATAAAGGCCTGCACACATCTACGAGTAGACGATGGCGATCAGCTGAATCGCTGTCAAATATCGCTGTCATATTTGACAGCGCTTCAGCTGATCGCCAACGCCTAGATGTGCGTATAGGCCTCAAAATGTGAGACAAAAATAAACTCTACTTTTAATAAAAAATAGATGAGCCCCTGATGTGAAGTGATGACTATCACCATAATTACTATATTCTTGGTGGTGAGGGACTGCAAAATAAAGCACTACCACTAGTTTTAAGACCTTCTAAAGCTATCCTTGTGATTCGAAGCTCGTAGTATAAAAAAAGGCCCTTTATCTTACCAAAAACAAGGACATCAATTATTAGTTTTTTTTATTTTTTTTTCTTTTGCATCAAATTACCTTGATGAAAAGCGGTAACCTGAGCCGATGGACGCCTTCAAGGGGAAAGCAACCTATAATATAACATAATACAAAAGCACCCCTTTTTTAAAAAACCCCATCCAGTTTTTTTGTTGTTTCCGAATATAAAGATCATATAAAGAAATAATTGTGGTGCATTTATATTGAAGATTGCTCAATACTTATTGTCAGTTCATTGGGAAATAATCAAAAACCATAAATAAAGTTTTGAAAAATCCATGAATGAATGCGCGATGGCTGTATGAATGAGGAAACAAACGTTATTAAATCAAGATTCGGGACTTCCGGGAGCTCTATTGTCTGAGCTTGATGAATTTTGTTTCCGGTAGGTAGGTATTGTGCTGGTAGCTTTTTTTTATTCGTCTATCAACGAACAAAACGGACAAGTTTGAGTGACTCGCGCCGAATATCGTAAAGAGGTTGTTACATTTTTCTGTAGTCAGGCAAAAAACAGGATGCAGAAATACCAATAAATTCATTTACGACGTGAAAAGACGAACAAATGACCGCTAAATTCCATATTTCAGCGGGACCGAGCAATTTTCAAACGAACGCCTCTTACGCTTCGTAACTCGCGACCAATCTGAGTCGTTACCCAACACTCTACACTCGATTTAAATCCCAATCTCGATTTGATTGGAATGTTGACAGAAGTCCTATGGTTTTTTGGCGAAACACCCTGCAAATCTCTCGGCTATTGGAATTGAGTTCAGTGCTACTAACCCTGCTGCAACAAGATTAAATATGAACATCACCACTGTAAAACGCCTCTTTATAAAGTACAAAAAGTGACTTTTGACAGCTATGATTGCATAAAGACGTGATCGTGGGGCATACGACTGAACAAATCAAACGATCAAAGGTGTGCGCTTGATTTTATTTACTGTAGGTATATGAATTTATTTTGACTAGCGATCCGCCCCTGCTTCGCAAGGGTAGAAAAATGGCACCTTGCGTTTTGTCAGTAATAGGAGACGAAACTACAAACGTTCCCTGTAGAACTTAGATTCTATCAACCTACCCCACAGAACACTATAGGTACTCTGACTGCCCAAGGACCTCTCAACGCGTCAATAGGTAGGTAGGTCCTGATGAAGAAAGATGTAGTAATGAGCAACCCGTTTCGCATCCACATTTCCTATGTCTGTTCGATATTACTCGTTAATAAGTAGCAAGCAGCAGGCAGCCAGGCAGGTCAGTAGGCGAGAGTTAAGTAACTGCTGGATATGCTGCGGCAAGGGTGGTGTTGGTGGGAGCAACAGGCACGTAGCAACTGCTAGTTATTCTGCGGCCCTGATCAATGAACGAACCCCGCGCCCCGCAAACCTGCGCCGCACTTGTTGCGCGCGCGAGCTAAGTCATGCAATTCCCATCCATCTGCAATGAAAAACAAGCTCTAAAGTACACATTTACGACTCAATTCACTCCAATTCGGGCTATCAAATGTTATACATGCCTGTCCGGATGAGGGTAGATGTTAAGTAGATGGTGGTCAGCTGCCAACTAATGTCTAGATTTTTCGATGGAAACAAAAAAATAAATAAGAATAAACAAGCGCGTAGTATAGCACAAACAACGTAGCCCATGTGTACTAGTTATATTGCCGTTAGAAGATAAAAAAACTGTGCGTGCCAAAACCAAGGAGGTAGAAAACTAAAATAGTCAAAACTATCCTATCTATGAATTATAATAATAGTTATCTTATATTTTGTTTTAAACTTGAACATGTTGGTACTTACTATGGTTAATTAGGCAAGTACTTATAATATATCTAAATTGCGGCTAGATCAAGCCAAAAAGTTTTCAGTTGGTAAGCATCCTAGTAGTCTGTGGTTGGCAACTGTAGACATTTGCAATCCAAACACAACTCTATCCTAGTTTAGTACGGCTCATTTCACTCCAAGCTGTGTCTTTTCGTGCTAAGATACCTACTTTGAGCGAGATATATTGTATTGTAAAGTGGGCGATCCATTGGCGAGCTAACACTGACGAGCCTGCGAGGTAAAGGTATAAACCGCCAATGGAGCACCTACCTACACTACCGCGGATAGGTGCTCCATTGCCTTCCATCACCCACATAATGTGGGACTTGGTGCAAATGGCCATGGATGGATGATACATATTTTTTTATTACAAAGCAAATGGCGCGACCAGTACTTTCAAAAAATAATATCCGAATATCCATATTCTTCCTCCAAGGAATAAACTAAATGTCACTGCCAAAAATGACGTGTGTCGCAGATTATACAAAATGAGAATGTCATTGTCATTTAAATTTGAAATCATCATCATCATCCGGTCTTCTACAACTCGCTCTTCGTGGGAGTAAGGTAAGGGCCTCGGGTGTGTGACCCATCGCCCTGGCTGCTAGGGACAATGATCCCTGGGTCGCGGGGCTCAGCCATTTGTGCCTTCCTTTGCAGGCGGCTCCTTAGGCTTTTCGTTGGCCAAGACAGTGGTGTGCGAGTGTTGATCTGCCTCGTCTTGGCTGACTGCCTGGTCTTGGCTGCTCTGCCTCTAAATGGCCGAAATTAGAAATCAATCGTATTTTTCAGAATTTGAAAGTCACCTATGAATTAAAATCTCGCAAATGATTTTTGAGTTTTTTGTTGGACAACATTTCATTGAAAAGGAGGCGATATCCATCAGTCGAGCCTCATGCCATGCACCTACACTAGAATTCAATTATTGATGAGGCTTCTTTGTTCTGGCACTGGATATTTGTAGTTGTCTCTGAGACTTTACAAGGTGGATACGACTTGAATTGGTTATGTTATGTTAGAACCTATAAATTAAGCACAAAGCCTGCGAGTAAAGTGAGCGTGCTACAAACACGGCCACTCTTAGGGCCAGAAAATGATTTTTTACAATAACCGCAAAGGAGCCATCCTTCGCAAAATAAAAAAAACACAAGCCATAGCAATTCACAGTGACAAAAGTGACAGTGAATTCGTCTATCTGGGTTGTTAGACCAAAAATATATAGGAGGAGATAAACGAATCATGGCAACTACAACAAGGTACTACCTCAATTTAAAAGCAATACTAATTTCTATCTGTCAAAGTGTCAATTGTGCGATGTGAAGTGAACGAGCACACTTTTTAAAACGTAAGACTAGGCGGTATGGTCTTAGTACTATAGCCTGCTTCGAAAGGAGCGAACAAGAAAAAAAAAAAAAAAGTGAAGTGAACGTCAATTTTGTGCTATTTTTGTATTTACAATTCCATCTTGTTCTATCGTGAAAACAATTTTATCATTGCCGATAAGGCTAACAAGTTTTATAATAGATTACAGAGCTCCTCGCTAGAAGAAGCGTAAGTGTTGACCTTGTAGTATAACCATAGAATCGTTGGTTCTCGGTCTCTCCAATCGCTGTCGGAACATCAAGCGAGTCCGAAACCGAAGAACCACATCATGAGTTACAAGATTATGAATAGTTGGCGTGATTCCGCATCGTTGATAGTGCTGAGTCGGAGAGGGGAAGTGTCGCGGTTGAAAGATTTGAAAGATCGTACAGATGTGAATTACGACATCTTGTTGCAGACGCGAACGCGAAGTGCCTCGTTTGCGAACAGCGTGGTGTTCCCGGGCGGAGTGACCGAGCAGGCTGACGCGGCAGACACCTGGCGCCGGCACCTCGCCTCCTTCGGCTTCGAACCCCGACACTTTGAAAGTCTGCACCGCGCCGGTTCGACGCTGCTTCCTATCTTCCAAGATAACCCAGTACAAAGGTAACTATTGCGGTATTTCGTCACTAAGTTTTATTATTTTTATGTTAATTAAATGCTTATTAATCAGTCATGCCCATCATCAAAATTACAGCAAACTAGGCAGATTTGGAATTGCTTGATTAGTAAAACCGTCTGTATTGTCAATTCTGCATAATTATCTAAATTAAATTCTATTACAATTATGTAAATAGTTTATTCAATTCAAACATCTAACAATACAGTTGGCTTCACGGAAGAGGCACCTATCCCAACTATCATTACGGGTCTAAATTTAGAATGGACCTTAACATTGAACCAATTTGATAATTGGACATCCAGTGTGAGTTCTTTATTTAGAATTGAAGACATCCTATTGTTAGATAACGGAATAATTATTTTTCAAGTTTGAATCCATCAAAATAGATGTGTATTACCATTAATACTAGGCTAGGTAATAATAATTCATAATTTAGAAATGGGTCTCATCGTAACTTGAAATTTTTCACTCGTTCCTTAAAAGTCCCAACTGTTACTTCTTAATACATCTATTTATGCCTCATAAAATAATTGTAGACACATAACGCTGAGGATAACTGCCATACGAGAGACATTTGAAGAGTTGGGCCTTCTTATATGCAGTCGTGCACATCAAAAGGATCGCAGTGGCGAATGTGCCAGCATCCTGACAGATATTGATGTCAAGCATTGGCAGCCAAGGGTGAGACTGACCACCAGTTTCCTACTAACATTTTAAAGGCGAAAACTTGGATATTTTTGACTGTATCGCTTACCACTGTATTTGGTTAGCATAAAAATATATAAAGATTAATGTAACAAGTTCAAATTCTAGTTCGTCCATAACTTTAGCAATATATCTTTGTATCAAATAGGGAAAGGTTTTTGATAAAAACTTGGAGAATTGTAGTTGTGACCGGTTGACCTACATAGCGCGATGAAGTACCTTTTTTCTAGGCAAGCGAAACCACATGCCGACGTTGGTTCAAAATAATACAAAACTCAGCAAAATTAATGCAGATGTAGTTTCATTTCAATATTATAAAAATAAATACCTAATTATTCATGAGTGTAAAACAAGATTAAATTAATTTATTCAGGCTTACGAGTTGGCTACTTCACTAACATTTGCATATTTCGTTTGAAATTGAATTATTAGTTTTTAAAGAAAAATTGCGTTTGCAAAAAGTAGATTAAGTTATGTTTTTGGAATAACTAATTTAACCAACCGCCTCTAACCACCATACTTCTATCTTTTTCTTATTAAATATGGGTTTTACCTTAACACTTTTTGTTCAAATTTTTATCATCCGCACTTGATGTGCGGGCTGGTTTTTCCGCAAGTAGGCCGCTGGGGGGCCCTTTTTGCGTGACCCTTGACACGTGTTGCTCGAACTTTCTAAGGTTCTACGACACGCCGGTTTCCTCACGATGTTTTCTTTCTCCGTTTTGAGAGTACTAGCATAGTGTACATAAATTTTTCGACAGAAAACTCATTGGTACACGACTGGATTTGAACCCACGACCTTCGGATCGGAAGGCGGGGCCGCTACCACTAGGCCACCAGTGCTCCAATTACCCATTGGTTATTTAAATGCATTTCGTTTTAGTATTATTTCATTATTGTTGTACCTGTGGTAGTCAAGTCATAACCTTCATGATTTTCAGGTGAGCAAGGATCCAGGCGAGCTTCTGAACCTCTGTAAAGAGTACGGCTGCTATCCTGATATTTGGTCGCTGTACTACTGGAGTAACTGGTTGAGCCCCGTGCGCTTGCCAAAGCGGTTCTCTACTGCATTCTTCGTAGCCGCTATAGAGAACAAACCTGAGGGGCTTGCGAGCAGCTCGGAAGTTACAGACATTGAGGTAATTATATAAATAATAAAAGACGTGTGGCACTCGGAGACAGCCGCGGTAAAGCTATTGCATTGCATTTTTTATCAACTTACGCAATTATAATTATTTATTTATTTTATTAATGCAGTATTTTTTATTTTTTAATAAATCGGTTTGTCCCTACCTTCATGTGCAAATCTCCCTTAAGAAGGGAACAAAGTCTTTTGAGCACTGACATGAACTTTGTTACGTATGGCAACTCCAAAACTGTTATTTACACGTCATTGAGGGTGTTAGGTTTTTTTCGTTACGGAATTTCTGGATTCGGTCCCCACGCTCAAGGCCCGCGCCGCGATAGAAGCTATGCAATAGCTTAAAATATTGTAAGACTATCTGCACAAATATACAATATAACACCTAGACTAGACGGAAAACAAACATGCCGAGCACACAAATCAAATCAAAAGTTATTTATTTTATGTGTGGCATAAAATAAATAACTTTTGATTTGACAAGAGCAGGATTACACAAGGATCATTAATAATAGTGGCCTTACTTACAAGCGTTACTTAGGTGTGACACACTGCTTAAAGTTCGCCCTGTCACTGTTTGACATTACCGGATGGGAAGAGATAACAGTTGCTTAAACACTGATTATCTTTTGAAAAACGCTTGTAAGTAATGGGGTAGATGTCCATCTGACTACCGCCATAGACTTTCTCAAAGGATATTCAGTAGGTAAGGTGACCAAGGAGTCTACATTACATAAGATTTCCACGGTGATTCTATTTCGAAGTTCCAGTTTAAATAAAATGCCTCTTTAGACAACCAACCAAAAAAATTATTAGTACAACATTAATCCACAGGCAGTCATGATTGGTCCGTAGTTATCTGAGGGAATATAATCCCCCCAAGTGAAGATCGAAACGCCCTTAAATAAAATCGAAGAGATGATGGCATTATAACTATTTGCTACACCACTATCTAATACAAAGTGTACTTTGAAATATTCGTGCTGCTTGCGTGTAGTTTCTACATTGCAGTACATTCAAATCACTTGAACTAATATTTATTTATCAGATATCAAGGTGTTTGCTGTACCAATAGTACTTCGTTTTACCCACAGAACATGTTGGCAACGGCCATTTGGCAGGAAAAGTGTCGCCAAAATACATGAGCTCCATATAAAATTCCGTAATTTCTCGGTAGTAATACAATGAAAAATATCTTTAATGACTTTCCCAACAAGCAGTCAAGCGACGAGTTAAACGAAAAAATGCTTTCTTTAAAAACTCCTTCCTTCTTTTTTCTGAGAATCTTGAGAAATTGTGAAATTGTTAAACTGGTCATAGCGGTTCCCATACAACCGGCGCATGATCGCCTTTCTACTCTTTTATGTATTCTACGGTTTTGCCCTCCTAATTTAAATTATGTGACTATACTCTTCCCATACTATACTATACTATTCCCTTTATTTACACTAAATATTTACAACTTAAGCCCTGAGGTTCTGACCCGGGCTTAAGCTCATACAGCTTATTGTTTACCTACGACGAACGCGAACCACGAAAATTTTGGATTTTAAGAAAATCTTTTTGCAGTTTGAAAATTGTTCGTCTCTCCCCGCTGCACTGCTCTTTTCTCGTTTATAAAGGGGTTGGGAGTTTTCGAGGCTCTGCTGATTATGTTCTTTTTATACGACTAGCTGGTGGAAGAAGCATATACCTGTTGTTAAGTGGTAATCATCGCAATAACAAAGCACTGCCTCGTAGGTCACGCACGTCAAGAACGTGCCCTACGATACACTGCCCTGCGTCCATCAGCTTGAGGCATACAGATGTTCAGCCTTCCGTGCAAGTAATTTCACTGGCACCCACACCCTCCAAACCGAAACCCAGCGATGCTGCTTCACGGCAGAAATAGGCATGGTGGTAGTACATTCCGGGACGAGCCCTTCATAAAAAGCTCTACTACTACAACAAACTACTACTACAGTGTTTCAAAAAAAACTAACTTTCTAACTCGTTTTCCTGTTAATATGATACCCCCCCGTTCGTTGCGACCTCGCCTAGTTAAATCATTTACCATCCACCTGCCCTGCTTAATATGTTTGGTGTGGGCAATCACACTGCGGTATTTCATTGCCGCAGGCCGCAGTTTGGACGCGGTTGCCCAACTGTCCGATCGACCTTGGTGTGCAAGGACATTTTGTACGATTTCGTTTCTGACCTTACTTTTCTAATTCTAATTGATTTGGGGGAATAAGATCTGCCCTCACGTCGCGCTATGGGGTGTATTGTGCATTGTCCCCCTGCCAAACGTCACCCCAGCCAGCCCAACTCCTTAAAATAACGGAGTAGGACTTTGGGTTTCTGGTAGCAATGTTCTGACCTTACTCTTAAAGGAAAAATTTTTTTTTGCACACGACATCGACAGTTCAACAGTTTTGTAGCGTGTCGGGCAAGTTTGATGACGCACGTACAGATGGTTTTCATGCGGTTAATCAACAACGAATAGTCTCGTATTCGTGGGTGGTAAGAAATAAATCCAATAGCATTAATAACAATACAATTCATTTATTGTCAGATAAGGTGAAACACATTTAGTGGAAATATTTTTTCATTGCTTTTCATTTTTTCACTCGGAAAGTAGGTCTGAAGTTGCCTGAGAGGCCTAATTGTAAGTAATACTTTCAGCCCTAAGAAGAATCGCTTTCTACTGACAGCTGTCAAATTATTAAAAAAAATAAGTTCTATTTTCACATTTTTATTCAACCATGTTCCAACTTTCTAAACAGCAAGGAGGTTATTGAACCAAATTCCAACTTTTTATTCAGCAAGGAGGTTGGAAACTCATTACAACGGTAAGAAGTTTAAAAAGTCTAATTAGAGCGCGATGTAAAACAAAATTCACTCATTTTTAGGGTTCCGTAGCCAAATGGCAAAAACGGAACCCTTATAGATTCGTCATGTCTGTCTGTCTGTCTGTCCGTCCGTATGTCACAGCCATTTTTCTCCGACACCGTAAGAGCTAGACTGATGAAACTAAGCAAGTAGATGTATTCTGTGAACCGCATTAAGATTTTTACATAAAAATATAAAAAAAACTATATTTTTTTTCATCGAACCCATACGTGTGGGGTATCTATGAATAGGTCTTCAAAAATGATGTTGAGGTTTCTAATATCGTTTTTTTCTAAACTTAATAGTTTGCGCGAGAGACACTTCCAAAGTGGAAAAAAGTTGGTCCCCCCCCCTCTAACTTCTTAAATAAGAGAAAGATAAGACTAAAAAAAATATATGTTGTACATTACTATGCAAACTTTCAACGATATTTGGTTTGAACGAGATCTAGTCAGTAGTTTTTTTTTATACGTCTTAAATCGTAAACCGCAATTTACCTTTCGACGAACTACAAGAACCTTTATATTATGTTACTTGATGCTACGGAACCCTTCATGGGCGAGTCCGACTCGCACTTGGCTGCTTTTTTCTATCATGTTTTTATTTTTACTTTCCTTGTATTCGTAATGAAAAGCACAGTTTTTATACCTCGGGTGAAAGACTTATTTAAAGTCCCGCGCAGGCGCCAAACCCGTCTCGGGACTTAAATTCGTGACTTTCAATCCTCGGGTAACAATGTACTATTTTACACCTTGTCAAAGAAAAAAAATTACACGATAGATTCTGTCAATTTTAGGTGAAAACCCGATAGCATTATAACAATAATATTTCAATTCATTTTTTGTTGTGAATTCTTCAAACTAAGCAAAGCTTGTACTATACTAAAGTAACTGATAGGTATTATAAATACACTGATACCAAGTCCCAGAATAAGTATCTTTTTTCATCACACAAATGATTGTGCGGATCAAACCTAGTAATAATGTCCTTGATCGTGTTTTTTATACAACTTTTTGATAGAACAAGCATTATAATATTATGGTCCACCTGATGTTAATTGGCAACCATCAACCACTAAGCATTTCTACGTAGAGCACGCGCGTCAGAAATGTGCCCTACGATACGCTGCTCTGCGTCCATCAACTTGAGGCATACAGATGTTCAGCCTCACGTGCCAGTAATTTCAATTATGACGACGATCGATTATAGCGAATCCTTTGCATAACCCTTATCTCTGCTTAGTGTGGGGCTAGATAGTGTTGTGTGGGTTGTCCGCATTATTTATTTATCCCTATCATGAACCCTAATATGGCTAGCTAGACCGAATTTTGTTTTAAAAACCAGCCACAAGGAATAGTTCTACCAGCTCAGCTATGAGCGCTGTCAAATAAATTATGAATGGTTACTATTTGTCGACCTTCGTAGCACGAGTACAATAAAATAACCAGTTGA
Source organism: Thera obeliscata (assembly GCA_947578465.1). NCBI lineage: Eukaryota > Metazoa > Arthropoda > Insecta > Lepidoptera > Geometridae > Thera > Thera obeliscata. The sequence goes on from OX387916.1 coordinate 2,878,720, forward strand.
CTGCTGGACAGATGTTTGCATGGTAGGTCAATGTTTGTATAGTTTTATACTAGGTATGTTGTATGTATGTATGTAAAACTTTGTTCTAGATATAACTTTTGAAACTATCATGGTTTTTAACACTATTTTTAGGAAACAACGGGATATTTACCATGATTTCATTTTTGTGAGTTTGACTTTAGCAGGCCGATCATGTAACTTTTGTTGCAATCAAAATCTTATTGAAACTATCAATTTGGGATCACGTATTCGAAAATTGTCAGTTTCAATAAGATTGTGATTGAAACCATAGCAACAAAAGTTACATGATCGGTCTGTATTTCGCAGATCCCGATATTTGTGTGACGTGGCCGATATTTCGGCATAGTTGCATGCACCATGGCCACAGTTGAACTGATTTCCCGCGGCTTCGCTCGCGTGGTTGAATGTTTTCCCATAAACCTAATACTACAAAAGTACAAAGCCCACTTGGTATTGAAAGGTTACTCGGTAATTTTAGTTTTTAAATAAATAAATTTTTTCGATCTTACTGACATAACAATAAAAAAATATGAAATGGTTATTTAAGGGGGTACGATTTCCATACAAACTTAATTTACACAACTATGGGCGAATAAAGTATTAATGTACACTGAAATAGCTGTAATAGGCTTTTACAGTGGTCCTTATTACCGGCCAGTTATATAAAGTTGGAGTGTCAGCCATTGGTCGTGGCAGTCGGGGCTTCAGAAAAAAAACTAACAGACTTTTACGACTATTTTGAGACATATGTTTTAAGCTCATTCGCGTATTCAATGCCGAGTACCCGTTACAAAGAATGACGAAAAAATTACTTTTTTGGGTTTTTATTAATATTTCTGTTATCCTACAGTTTTCTCCAACTTTATATAACTGGCCGGCAATAAAGACCACTGTAAAATTCTATTACAGCTATTTCAGTGTACATTTATACTTTGTTTGCCCATAGTTGTGTAAATTCAGTTTGTATCGGAATCGAACAACCTTAAATAAAAAATCACGAGTTAGAAACATTGCGTCTCGAGTATTAACGTAGTAGTTTCACTACTCGTCAATAGATGACATTCTCTGTCACACTAACTCGTGAGTTTAGCAATGATGACGAAACTCAAACTCAAACTCAAAAATGTTTTATTCAGTACGATGCAAGAGTCACTTTGAAACGTCTTAAAGCTAGGTGAGTCTAGGTGCCAGTTCCACGCGACCAAGCGTAGAAGAACAGGCAACAAACTACGTCTCGGTTCCTACCGTTTTTTTATATGATCCTTTGCATGACGCTAGGAGATATGATATTATGAATAAGGTGATTGTTTAAAACATGAATTTAAAAGTACGAGCCGGTATGACCGAGCTTCGCTCGGGTTTAAAAAAAATAGTATTATTATTTGCCAATAGATGTCAGGAAGAGTCGTATCTTTATTGGCTTATTTTTAATTAACAACGCCATCTAGCTTGCAGTTAGTTGCTCACAACCGCCAATAGATGGCACGAACAGTCGTATATTGAGTTTATGTTTGATTATTGCAAAACACCAACTTCTCGTCATTTTCTAAAAATGAATCCTAGCTAGATCAATTTATCGCCCCCGAAAACCCCTGTATACTAAATTTCGTGAAAATCGTTGGTGCAGTTTCCGAGATCCTAAATATATATATATATACAAGATTTTCTCGTTTAAAGGTATAAGATATAAGTAAGATTTAACTTATTGTTCCAGTGGTCCAGTCCCGTGGAAATAGTACACAAGCCGGAAGTGATATTATATCCTCCGCAAGTGTACGAGCTCAGTCGCCTGGCACACATCGCAGATCTAGACCAGCTGATCAAGTTCGCCAAGGAACGCAGTGGTTACAGTGACCAGTTGTTCTTTCCCGTTTTTGTGAAGGCTAAGGATGGAATTCTACACTTGTTGCCAGGTAAGTTCGGCAAGTTTATCATGCGCACTTGATGTGCGGGCAGGTTTTTCCGCAAGTAGGCCACTGGTGGGCCCTTTTTGCGTGACCCTTGACACGTGTTGCTCGAACTTTTTTAGGTTCTACAACACGCCGGTTTCCTCACGATGTTTTCCTTCACCGTTTTGAGAGTACTGCCATAGTGCACATACATTTTCGATAGAAAAACTCATTGGTACACGAGTGGATCTGAACCCACGACCTTCGGATTGGAAGGCGGGGCCACTAACACTAGACCACCAGTGCTCTCTTGTTGCCAGGTAACCCAACCTACTATTTTTACTATTACTACTATTTTTTTTCTGTCGTTATTAAACGCTAATACAGTCAGCACCAAAAGTAGATTGGCAATTTCAGTTGCCAGGTGTCGCGGCTTATTTGGTAGTAGCCTTCTGCGCTGTAGGCCGTGGGTTCGTTGTCCACTGAGAACAAATATTTGTGTGGTGAACATAGATGTATGTTCTCTGTCTGATCGTTGTATTGTATTCTGAGGATGTATTTAAAAAAAATATTAGTATTATATCAGCTCTCTTGTTCCCATCGTACAAGCTCTGCTTCGTTTAGGGCTAGATAGTGTTGTGTGTATTGTCCACAATATTTATTATTCTGTTAGAAAATTTCCGTTTTCTCTGGATTTGTCGAAGATATGGCTACTTCGGTTTACAAATAGTTGTAGCTCAGAGCAAATCTTCAAATAAACTTCAATCTATAGTGAGCTCGTTTAAGAAACATTTGAACCTTACAAACTAAAAATGCCATACTTTTGATGCTGATCCGCGATTTATGGCATATAAAATGCGTTATAAAATATAATATACCGCGATATAAAATGGCATGGTCTTGACTAACTCACACTTTTATTGTCTTAATTTCTTTCGCAGTATTTCTTGATCTATTTACTAATCTTTTGCAGGAGACGATCTCTACCCAACAAGCGTAGACTACAACGATCCAACGGTCAAATCAACAGACAAAACATTGGCCGATCTGAAAGTAAACGCCAAAACACTTCACCGGTTCGAAATACCCAATCAGAAGTCCCCAGCGTTTATCTTCCAAAACTATAAACCAGCTAATCATATCAATATGGGCGACGTTACCTTAGCATCTAAGATCACAATACATTAGATAATACTACATTGTATTTATAATCCGGGTTGTACTTAAACGGCCTTACTTGAATTTAAGAAGACAATAAGAATATCATATCAGTATGGCGGGTCAGGGGCATAATTGGCCGAATAGTCAGGATGACTACGAGTTGCTCGAAGTCATCGGTTGTGGAGCAACCGCAGTCGTGCACGCGGCTTTCTGCCGACCTCGGAATGAGAAATGCGCCATCAAACGCATCAATCTTGAGAAATGGAATACGTCTATGGACGAACTTTTGAAAGAGATCCAAGCTATGTCGAGCTGCAATCATGAGAACGTCGTAACTTACTACACCAGCTTCGTAGTCAAAGAGGAGCTCTGGCTCGTCCTGCGTCTGCTCGAAGGAGGATCTCTCCTCGACATAATCAAGCATAAGATGCGCGTGTCCAACTGCAAACACGGAGTCTTCGACGAAGCTACCATCGCTACGGTCCTACGCGAAGTCCTGAAAGGTCTCGAATACTTCCACCAGAACGGACAGATCCACCGCGATATCAAAGCCGGGAACATTCTGCTCGGCGACGACGGTACAGTACAGATCGCGGACTTCGGTGTTTCCGCTTGGCTGGCGACCGGACGTGACATCAGCCGGCAGAAGGTCCGTCATACGTTCGTCGGCACTCCTTGCTGGATGGCGCCGGAAGTGATGGAGCAGAACCACGGCTACGACTTCAAGGCGGATATCTGGTCGTTCGGCATCACCGCGATAGAGATGGCGACCGGCACTGCTCCTTATCACAAGTACCCACCGATGAAAGTGCTAATGTTGACCCTGCAGAACGAACCGCCCACCTTGGACACTGGCGCCGATAACCGCGACCAGTACAAGGTATGCACAGCACAATGCTCTACTCACACTGTAAATAAAAATACGATTCGATTCAGGTTTATTAACACGATTCACAATCACATACATTGTTCTGACAAATTAGTACGTTTCCCAGTAGTAGTAAATATAATATGTAACAGTCAAAATCATTACACTTCTTTCGTTTCGACGTAGTCAGGTTACCTGTACATTTTTTTTTAATTAACCTATTTTGTCTCACTGCTGGGCAAAGGTCTCCCCCAAAGACTTCCACCTGTACATAATAACATTTATATATTGTGAGCTACAATTATTCTAATAATTTCAGGCGTACGGCAAAACGTTCCGCAAGATGATCTCGGAGTGCCTCCAGAAGGACCCCGCCAAGCGTCCCTCCGCGCCGGAACTGCTCAAGCATTCCTTCTTCAAGAAGGCCAAGGACCGCAAGTACCTAGTCCAGACCCTCGTTACCATCGGCCCTAGTATGGAGACCAGGGTCCACAAGGCCAGTCGCCGTCAGCCCGGCGCCAGCGGCCGGCTGCATAGAATGGAAACGGGAGAATGGGTGTGGGAGTCGGAAGATGAGGATGATGAAGAGGATTCCCAGCCCGCGGACCGGCCAATGAATGATCTGCCTCGGGCCGCTTCGTCCGACAGCGAGAGCGAGGGAGAAGCTTCGGGCAACCGCGCCGGCTTCACGATTGGCTCGCTGCGCGCGGAAGAAGGCGCCGCGCCGCCGCAGATCGACCTAGTACTCCGCATGAGGAACGCGAGCCGCGAACTCAACGATATCCGCTTCGAGTTCACCGCGGGGAAGGATTCCGCGGACGGAATCGCCACGGAGCTAGTCGGCGCGGGATTGGTGGACGCGCGTGATTCCGAGTGCATCGCGACTCAGCTGCAGAGACTGGTGGACGCGCATTTGTTTCCGTCGGGCGCGGCGCCGTCGCGTACGGTCACGTTCGCGCTGCAGTCCGCCGACCCGGCCGAACCCCCGGACGAGCTCGGATTGGTCGGCTTCGCGCAGATATCCATAGTCGACTGAACGCTACGCGACTAACGCGCTTCACCACTATGTTACGCTTAGATACCTACATACTATATGGGTGGATATGGATTTATTTTAGTTTATACTATGCATCGTATAGCGCTAGTTTTTGTATCCCGGGCTATTGTCGCCCAGTGCGAGATAAATCCTGATCGATGCCGGCCAGGTAGTAGTTTCTATGATGTATTTATGCGTATACTTAATGTTTGTAAGATAGTTCGATGTAGCGGACGATTGTACCGGCTTGCGGATACAGAAATGCGTTGTGTAGCTCAAATGGATGTAATTATTACATTTTTAGGGTGAATCTGAATTTGTAAGAATATTTTTTTTGTGATTGTTCGTGTCAATTGCGCCGCTTTAGTTCTGACACACTGTAATCGATTCTGTTCACTCGTAAGGCGTATCCTTTAGAAGTTATAATGACAATCATGCATTATCGTGAATTGATTCTTCGCTACAACTGTGTTTTTCATCCAGTAGTATTGTGATACCTGCTTAATTTTATTTTGTTATTGTGATAATGGCTTAATTCAATCTAATATTATTATTATGTATTTATTTGATGTGAAATGCGAGAACCTCACTTTGTAAAATACCTTTATATTTGTGCACAATCCTAATATATGACATTTCGTAATGACGTAATTTATATTTTATTTTTTCATAAATATCAATTTTAGTGCCATATTCTTAAAATGATTAAATTCTCCTCTAAACATGAAATATATAATCATTACAGTGTTGAATTTAATATAGCAGGTCTATGTAGAGCACCATTCAATGTTCTTTTACCTTGTTATTTTGTTTGTTGCTTATTTTGGAAGTATTTTAATAATAAAACTATTAAATTGATTTCGGCAGGATGTTTTATTAAAATGTCTATGAATTTCCAAAAGTTTTGACTAAAAGCTATTTCATTCTTACACTACAGTTTCATCCGTATCAGTTTCTGAAATGACATATTAAATCAAGTCACATCAAAACTTCAAATAAAAGTTATTGAAAACGCGCAAATTCTTTTGCATGAATAAGTTCAATTCTCGGCAAAAAAATTCAGCCTTATCAAAATATATTTTAACTATTTTGGCATCTGTACAAACAACGGCTTTTGTTCCCACAAGTTTGACGAACTCAACTTTTGCCTTTTTTGTTTACCCGATTATTATAGGGATTTCGTACACGAAAGCTTTGTAGAATACAAATCAACTCTGTCCCAAATGTAGATCCTTGGCGCTATTAATTACCCTTTAGCCATGAAAAAGTGTGAATTTGCTCGTCTAACTACTGGGAACATGCTAAAACGAAAATGCAATTTACAACAGACAGACAAGTTACAGAGATTCCTAACCTATGCAAGACAACAAAGTCGAAAAGCAAAAATGTCATAAAAAAAATAGGTTTCGTACACAACTAAGGTTGGTCCATAAATTAAATATCCATATTCCAGTGGGGCCTATTACTCCTACTGAACGAGAAAGTCGTAAATGGAAAATATTTTATAGTCACGTGACCGTGACTATAAAATATTTTCCATTTAGTCATACTTACACATTTTGGGTGTGACTCAAAGGAAACATTAATAATAAGACCCTACATAATAGCGAACTAGTAGATCTATTCAATACTGTTTTTGTGTTAGGTGACAGCTACACAAAAACCAAACAATAAAAAAATTGCACTAAACATGAGAGTAAGTAACCATCAATCTTCTTTAGTTTTTCATAAGCGTTCACCATAATTCCAAGCACCAGGGGAACAGGACAAATATCCAGTAGTTCTACTAGGAAATATTCCAGCCAAACAGAGGTTGCTACTAGCAGGTGGTAGTAGGTTTTACCCGACTGCCCAAAAAATGTCATGGACCCCTAGACAGTAAAAAACCTCAGCATAATAGCACTCTGACATTTTCTAAATGAAAATAGATGAACGACTTTTATAACGCGCGCTCTTATCGTAACGATGGTAAGGGAGATTGGAGAGGTTCGTCCAATAATTATTTTGCACATTCCAAATTTTTGCAGTAGTGTAAGATCTTCCTGTCCTTTTCTGACTTCAGGTGGGCATAATCAGGCATGATCCGGCTTTTTTTCGGGTTGAAACCCCCAAGGAGTTTTTGTGATGTGATGTGTGACCCCAAGGGATTTTTTATTACCCATGTCATCGTCTTTTCGTTGTTCTTGATAACTAACAAGACCGGAATTCATTTTATAGTCATTGCTCTCATATTTATGTATAAGTACAATTAAAATTAAATACGTACTTAAAAACGAATAATAACAAAATTTAAAAAATATAAGATATTCATTAAAAAAACAATTTTTGGTGAGACGAAGCCTAAATATAGCTTATTCTAATAACACTCATTTTAAGGCATATTAATTTTATTATCTCTCAACGAAATAAAATATTATAATATAAAATAATAAAATATATGGTAGAGGTAGGTACATAAGTTTTCATAATACATGTCGAGCGCAATTAATTGTAAATAATTTCGTCAAAAAAACGCAATATCAATTAAACAAAAAATAATTATCCAGTGCATTTTATCTTGAAGAATGACAGAGCCCTTTCAAACTCATTTTAAGTTAGCACTTGTGAAATTAAGCATCGTTTATGTTTTCGCTTCCTTCACCAATCAGTAGGACGATTGTGAAATTATGTTGCAATCAAAAGTTTGATACTAACAAATAAATTATACAAAACAAGGAAAAGCGATCACATATCTTGTAACTATATTTTTTCGACAATATCTATCTGTTGCCATATTAGTTTTACTTTGCTATGCTATCTCATGTTTATTACGACAACATTCAGCCTTGTTGCAATCGTTCCTTGTCAAAGATAAGTTTTGTTTCAATCAGTTTTTTATTGCAATCGAAGCACAATATAATGTTAACACACAGATGCGACTAGGTTTTGATTGCAACGAAAAATACGCAACGACCCCACAGGGCAATATTTAAAAATAATCATTAAAAAATATTAGTAACCAATTTGTAGGAAAGTTTTATATTGAGAGTGACAAAGAGAATTATATTCATACATAAATAATGACTAGATTTAGTAACAATAACAGCACAACCTAACTTAACGTGCTTTCTTCTAATTTAATTAAAAATAAATGCTTTGTGCGTTATAAAAGTAATTTCTTGGAAGACTAAAATGTAAGGAATAAATCGTTTGTGTGGAATGTGATTCTGAAATATAAGAATGAGATTCATTTCAGGTTTAGAGGGCAAGCCAATATAATTAAGTCCAATACCCACTAAAGCAGAGCGGCCTTTTTTACTATACGTGCCACAAAAAATAATTGAATAATCTTTACTCTGCTTTAGTGGATGTCAGATCTTTTAAATGTAAAATCGAAAATATTCAACCAAGAAAAGGTTTTCATAGCTCACTCACATTATTAAGCAATTATTATTGTAAATAAAGATAGATTTCAAATACCAGCAAAGAAGCCGTTACACGAAAAATATACTTAATCTTAATTCATTCTGATATTGAATAAAAATATATTAAATCTGGAATGAATCACTTAACCAAAATAGGAAAGTATACCACAAATCCGTTGTGCGGTGCGTTAGTGCTAAGCTTATAAATTAATTATACTATGAGAAAGCGTAGCGGTGACTTAGAGCGAGTTATTCATACAAACATCTTCACCAGAAAAACTACCACCAATTTTATTTTATCTAGTATCCATAAGCGGATATATTTAAATAAGAATTATGAGGTTAGTTTTTTATTTTGTACATGTTCCGGTTTAGTGGACATTAGGATTAAGGACTAAGTGTGTTTTTAAAATGACTAGCATTAAATATTCATCTTTATTAAATTATTATTTACACAGATACAGCAGTAGTTTTTCTAGTGAAGTAATGGCGCTATATTTAAAATTTATTCAAAACGTGTCCAAAAATTTGACACTTCGGATTCAAGGTCCCATACACACCAGTACCCCGCTTTTGTAAAACTGCTTACAGTGCCACCAACCGTTCAGACGAGAGGGATGCCAACAGAACAAAGTAACTGGCAACAAAATTTAATTGACAGCATTGTCGTTAACAGTGTTGCCAGAATGTTAATTTTGTAACATTTTACGTTACTTTTGTCACTTTTATGCTACCTCCATGTTACACAACTCAATACAAATATTGAATAGGAATTATAGGACAGGAAACTTATTTAAGTTATTGTGTAAGCGCCATTAAACTTTAATGGCGCTTACAATACTTTAATTATTTAAGTATTGTCGTTTCCCACATAATTTGTGGTAATGTTATATTTCTCGTAAAACTGCAACTTTTTGAGCTGTCTCATGTTATATTTGACTATTTGCCACTGGCAACACTAGTAGTTAAAGTCAACGATAGTAACAAGAAACAGCGATCACATATTCTGTTGCCATCATTTTTCGACTATCTGTTTATACTACTAGTTTTAAGAAGCGTGAAGTCATGTTTAATACGTCAACATTCAGTCTTGTTGCAATCTTTCCTTGTCAAAGTTTTGTTTCAATTAATTTTTGATTGCAATCGAAGCTCAAAATAATGTGAATACTGACATTTGCGACTAGGTTTTGATTGCAACAAAAGATGCACAACCACTGAACAGATAAATTGGTGGCACTGTACAATGAGATTTGTCAACGCTCGCCACATACCTTGTCACAAAGATAGTCATAACAATTTTGTTTTCTGAAATATTTGGCGAGCAGTATACACTTGCAGTATCATATAATATCCAGGCCTACATCTAATTCGATTCACACAATCACCTAAAAGTCTTACGCCTACCGGCCGTCCTGATCAGAACAGCTCTATAACCTTCCGCTTCAAATACTCCTTCAAAGGTACATAGTAGTGACGTTTCAGCGAGACTAGCTCAGGTTTTCGTTTTAGCGCGCTGAAGAACACCCAATCGGTTTCGAAGAGCAGGAGAGCTATAAGCGCTAGAGAGAGCCAGACGAATATGAAGGAGGGTACGAATGCTCGGAGGAGGCTGAAGGGGCGCGGCGGGGGCTGCAGCGCGGGGGGAGGGGCGCGCCACTCCTCCCCTCCCGCGTGCAGCGTGTGTGACGTCACACCTGACTCGGACGACGAGTGCTCGAAGGAATCGCGAAGACTGTACTCTGGGGCTGCGCAAGCTGGAATCATTAAAAAGTTGAATGTCATTTACAATAGATAGTATAACTCTATTTTGTTCACAGAACATTTTATTGTTTATGAAGTTTTTTTGATAAAACAATAGGCAACCTTATCGCTAAGAGCAATCTCTTCCAGGCACAAAATACGCAAACGGCAGGACTAGTTTCAAGCGTTCGGAAAAAAACTTTTTTATGAAATCAAAAGACAAAAACAAAAAAAATCGATAGATGTTAGTAAATAACCACCAGCCCTGTCCCTGAATATACAAAAGGCTACTAATATGACTTTAAAATGTTTGATACAACCCGATTTTAGTAAATAATAATGAAAAAGCGTGAGCCAACCAAATGAACACTGGCATAAATTACTGAACTAGATCGTGAATTTTTAGAAGCGCGGACTGTGTTGATTCCCATGATAAATAGCAAGATAAGAGGGCTTATGGGGGATAAAAACCATGGTGAATATGTATATTTATTTATGTGTGAATGAAGTTTAACAACCACAGGATCTAAAATTATATAAACTCACCCTGTATTAATCTATTTTATAGATAGCCTCTTTTATTTCCGTGGAGCAATAATATTACAATGTGGAGGGTATAGTACTTTATTAGTGTGATAAATTGATAATATAACAAATTAATAATACAGTGCTTGAGTTAAAATAAAATAGAAGGAAATGAAATAATATTATAAAAAATACAATATATAAAATTAAATGAATTGAAGTAACTTACATTAAATAAAAACAATTATAAAGAAACGGATAAGCCGATTTTGATAGAACCAACCTGCAAGTACTTACATAATTATTACCTTTCAGATATACCTTTTAGATTCCTACCTCTAAGGTTGGCAGGTAGAAAATGCTTAAAGCATTAAGCCCACCTTTTGTACATAACATTAAGTTTTTGATAGCCTTTCAGCTAATCGCGCAGATGCGCGCAGGCCTTTATACGATAAAAAACATTACAAAAACAACCGAATTGAGAACCCCCTCCTTTTTTATTTGAAGTCGGTTAAAAAAAACTGTTATTTCAAGATATTTAGTTAGTCATGTACTTTCAGTCAAAAGCGTATATTCTAAGCATGAAGAGGTTAATAAAAAATTGCTAGACTTTAATTATCTTTTAAACTAGGAATAGAGTAGAATTAGCGTAAATCGCCCTCCGCCCCCAAAGTCTATGGATAAATAAGGCCCAAAATTATTTTTCCTTGAATTGAAATTATAACGGAGGCCTGCAGACAGAGAAGAGCGCAGCTGAGAGGATTTTATTATGGCACTCAAAAATCTTCTTTAAACTTATTGGAATAAAGTGCATATATGGATATGGTCATCGATTCCAGCAACACTGCTCGATTGAGTGATCACTGAATCCGCGTTCCATTTACAAATTTTTCAAACAATAATTTACAAGTTTAACCTCCTAAGACCCGGAACTATATTTTTTAAGTACTCATTTGTACATTCTGTACAGAAAAATGTACAAATTAAAAATTCGTTGTCAGACCCAAGGTTAAAAATACTGTATTTTTGTATTTTTTGAGTTTTTGAGATGAACATTTATTTTGTTTAGGTTAATTTTGAATGTTTGGAATACACCTATAGTTGTAAAATGTATTTTTGATTAGTACATAAAAATGTACATTGGGTCTTAGCATTTACATATTCGATTGTTTAGTTTAGTAAATAAAACAAGAAATATAGAAATTAAATTAAACTTATATTCATTATTTATTGTTATTATAGTATATTAGAAACGTTACACGCAAATTAGTTACATCTTAGTTTCAATTAACAATTGCGTATTCAGTCATTTGGCGCGTTTGATACAAAAAAACTTAAAAATTGCACTTCTATTTGCAAAAAAAAAACAGTAAACTTAACAAATAAAAATCGTCCCCTTCATAATCAGAATTCTCAAGTATGTGACTGATTTGCTCTTCTGCGAGATCTGTGGATAATAGTGAAATGATTACCAACCATCGAGGCTCTACGCGTTCAAGCTGGAAGCGCCCCTCTAGAGACCCAAAGTGCAAAAATATGTACAAATACTGTACGGAAAAAAGTGACTTTGAGTCCCAAAGTACATAAAAATGTACTAAAATAGTGGGACGAAGAAATGATCTTCAGACCCAAAGTGCAGAAATATGTACATAATTATTCCATGCGAAATAAAGTAGGTTAGAAAAGTGAAATTCGAGTAGATATTTTAAAAATCGAATAAATTGATTATTGCTCAATGAAACGTATATTAGTTTGATGTAATATCTATCATGATAATTTTGATAAATTACGATAAAAACTAACCAGCGCGGCCGGGCGGCGCCATCTTTTCCCACGTCTACTCGTGTGCGTGACAGGTGGTGTCAAACGGTTGGTAATATTGAAAACCACAGACAAAAAACATCACTCACATACGTCAACTGTCGAAACTCAAGCCCGCGAAAAATCAAAAAGCCCCCGAGTGGTTTGAATGTTATGTACAGAAAAATGTACAGCGGGTCTCACTAAATACAGAGACAGATGTTTTAATGGGACTGATGAAAGTAATTAAATATGTACATTATAATGTACCCGGGGTCTTAGGAGGTTAAAAAACTTGAGAAACCGACTTCATTGCCAAACGGCTAAACCGATTTTAATGAAATTTGTTTGGAACAATCTGGACATAAAAATAACCTTCCAAATAAAAAAATAATTTTCTAAATCGGTTCATAAATGACGGAGGCATGCAGTTACAAACATTAAAAAAATTATTTAAAAAAAAATGGCAACACCGATTTTAATAAAATTAAAATGGGACCAATCTGGAAGCATTACCTTTCAGATAAAAAAATAATTTTTCAAATCGGCTCACAAATGACGAAGTTATGCGGTAACAAACATAAAAAAAAAAATACAACCGAATTGAGAACCTCCTCCTTTTTGATTGGAAGTCGGTAAAAAATTGACAACTCAGATCGATCGCGGACGCGCGAGTATTTTTCGTCAGGTTCAAGCAATATGCACGTTATTTCAATATTTTAAAGTTGATTTTCGAGTGCCATAATAAAATCCTCTCAGTCCACTCCGAAATTAGTCCAGCAGTGAACGTTGTGAAGTGCTTATTTGATAAAGAACACCCAGAAGGGGTTATGCAATAATTTTGCAAAGATTTGTGCGTCAGTCGCTGATCTAAGGTCGCTGACGTCATCAGCCTAAATAAGTTCACTGGTAGAAAATAAAAATATTCCATAATTGGGAGGTTTGCACATTAGAGTCCGCGCAAAATAGCTCCGTGCATGTCTGATGAATGGGTAAATCGAACTTGCATTGCGTTTAAGAAGATTATTTCCAGTCTTTTTTACACTTTTTCGACAACAGTCTCGCGCAGAATTGTCTTGCGCGCACTCTAATATGCTTTGCATAATAATATGACATCCTCCTAACCAGTATAAATAATTTTAACAATACGAATCTTAAATTTCGGACTGCAATTCAAATCCCTCGCACCTATAACGTTGGCATGATACGGCTCTACGGCTAACGTACAACAGTTTACATTTGCTAAGTCGTTTGTTTGATAAGGCTCTACTGCTGGTTCTAGGGGTAAGACGTTTGTTTGGTAAGGCTCTACTGCTGGTTCTAGGGGTAAGACGTTCCTTTGGTAAGGCTCTACTACTGATTCTAGGGGTAAGACGTTTGTTTGGTAAGGCTCTACTGCTGGTTCAAGGGGTAAGACGTTTGTTTGGTAAAGCTCTACTGCTGGTTCTAGGGGTAAGACGTTTGTTTGGTAAAGCTCTACTGCTGGTTCTAGGGGTAAGACGTTTGTTTGGTAACGCTCTACTGCTGGTTCTAGGGGTAAGACGTTTGTTTGGTAAAGCTCTACTGCTGGTTCAAGGGGTAAGACGTTTGTTTGGTAACGCTCTACTGCTGGTTCTAGGGGTAAGACGTTTGTTTGGTAACGCTCTACTGCTGGTTCTAGGGGTAACACGTTCCTTTGGTAAGGCTCTACTGCTGGTTCTAGAGGTAAGACGTTTGTTTGGTAACGCTCTACTGCTGGTTCTAGGGGTAAGACGTTTGTTTGGTAAAGCTCTACTGCTGGTTCTAGATTGACAGGTAGGGTTAGCATACGTTTGTTTTCCTCCGGCAGCGCGCGAAGGGGGTCGCAGCAAGCGAGGGCGATGTCAACCGCAGGGCCCGACAGCAAGCACCCTCCATTACATTCGCCTGAGCCACCGTCGTCTAATGGAGCGCTATGTGTCGATCGTGGCAAACTGCTGTAGCCTGTAAGTATTTTTAAATTTAGCAGAGCTTGTACTATGGGAACCATATCGCCGTCCCCAGCAAATAAAATCGAAACCGTAAAAACCAAAATGTTCAGGAGAATTAAAAAAATACTTTTTGAGTATAACTTCTTTGTAGTTCTGCGTAAAAGAACTATTTATATACCAAAAGAAAGCTAATTTTGATTAAAAACTGAAACTATGTTTCACAAAAACACTCGGTTTACCCAATTGAGTTATGCCTAAAGGTATGTATTACCAGAATAAGAGATGTTACTTTACACGGTCAAGCAACAATACCATATTATTCGTGGATACTATTGGTAGATGCAAGTTCGGCAAGTTTATCATGCGCACTTGATGTGCGGGCAGGTTTTTCCGCAAGTAGGCCGCTGGTGGGCCCTTTTTGCGTGACCCTTCATACGTGTTGCTCGAACTTTTTTAGGTTTTACAACACGCCGGTTTCCTCACGATGTTTTCCTTCACCGTTTTGAGAGTACTGGCATAGTGCACATAAATTTTTCGACAGAAAAACTCATTGGTACACGAGTGGATTTGAACCCACGACCTTCAGATCGGAAGGCGGGGCCACTACCACTAGCCACCAGTGCTACTACAGTGCCAGTGCAGTGTAACTACTAGACCACCAGTGCTCTCATCGGTAGAGATGTTACAGTAACAGTTTATAAACTAATAGTTAGCAATGTAGTTTGTCGAAAGGTTAACGATTTATAACTTATTAAATTATTTTAATACGAAACTACTTACTAGATCTCGTTCAAACCAATTTTCGGTGGAAGTTTGGATGGTAATGTACTCATCATATATTTTGTTTACTTATGTCATTCTCTTATTTTAGAAGTTAACTGGTAACTCCTATACACATTTTACCACTTTGGAAGTGTCTCTAGCGCAAAGTATTAAATCTAGGAAAAAACGGTGTTAGAAACCTTAACATCATTTTTGAAGACCTATCCATAGACCCCACACGTATGGGTTTGATGTTTTTTTTTCTGTTCTTTTTTGTATGACCCCCAACATTTTTTTTATTCTACTTTTAGAATACATCTACTTACTAAATTTCATTAGTATAGCTCTTATAGTTGAAAACTACTGCTGGACATAGCCCTCCCCTATACATTTCCAGGAAGAATTCTTACAATGCCTACCAAAGTCCCCGGTCATAGGCGTGGAGGGCGTCGCAGGTACGCTGGACGCTTTCCTCTTCCCCGTGGCGCTTGAAGAGTCTTCTCTCGGCGCTAGTAGGCCGTCCCGCTCTAATATCTCCCTCTCTGTCCGACCGAAGTACTTGAACTTTGTGCCCCACGAGAATAGCCCCCCTCCGGAATACACGCTGGCGTCTGATGATGAAGGGAGTCTGAAAAAATATAACAAACATTTTAAGCCCCGATGTGATAAATCATAATCTACCTGTCCTTATCCCACGTTGCATGGGGTCGGCACAACAGGTTTTCTTCCTCCACTCACCTCTATCATTCGTCATCTCAGTACTCACTCTTTTCTAGCTCATGTCATCTTTGACACAGTCCATCCATTATTTACAAAAAAACAGAAAAGTTATTGTTTTTCGAATAGTTTTCATACATTCTTTGCAAAATTTTAAATTATTTGTAAGTAACTGAATGAATATAAATGACATTGATAACTTATCATTTTAGCTAGAGCTTGTTTTACACAGTCCCTTCATATTCTTTGTTCTACTTCCATAGGAAGCTAGCATGTCAATTTGCAATGTCTGTACCTACTATTTAATATCTTATTTTTATATCTGTGTAGATACTTTACTATAACTTTGAAGCGTAGCGTGTGCTGTCTTTGAAACTTTTGCTTTTGTATAATTACATTGCATACGTCTGACTAAGTGAAGTGGCACCACACTGGAACTTCACTGCTATTATTTTAGACTATTTTTGATTTGTAAAAGGATCATATAAAAAAACGGTAGGAACCGAGACGTAGTTTGTTGCCTGTTCTTCTACGCTTGGTCGCGTGGAACTGGCACCTAGACTCACCTAGCTTTAAGACGTTTCAAAGTGATTCTTGTATCGTATTGAATAAACGCTTATTGAATCTTGAATCTTCCCCTATAACTACCATCCACATTTATATCTAATAGCCCCTTCCCACAGGTGTGTGATATCGCGCACGGAGGCGGATCAGCTCGCACGACACACCATGGGAACGGTCTCGTGCGCCGAGGTGCGCGGTAGCACAGGAGCCCTTTCTGTGTGCGTTGCCGTGCGTCGTCGTCGGCTGTGCGTGATGATCTGCAGAACCACGCACCGTAGGAAGGCAGCATAACACTTTTCTCGTAATATGACTTTCATTCTTCCGCATGACATGCCCAAATGCCCATACCATGCTTACCTATTACTCCTATAATCTCGTCTGTTACAGGTGCTATTTTTTAGTCTTCATTCTTTATATTCTCGAAGTCTCGGTGCTCTTTTCCACCCCTTTGCCTACCCATGTTTTAACCCAACAGATATCTACGTTTGAAATAAACTGTTTTCATCGCGACAAAAAATTATATGCAAATACCTATTTATTTCTAGGAAAAGTATGCTTAATTATAAGGAAAATTATTTATTATCAGTCACGTCTTATGACGAATAAATCACGGCACTTACGCGTTTTCGAGAGAGAGCGACTGAGTGAGGTGCGGCGCGATCGCCGCAGTTGAACGAGACAAAGTAGGAATTTACGGTGTCTTCTCTAGTACGTAGTACTTATATCTCGATGTTATAAGTATAATTATTACCACAGGGTCATAACTATCATAAGTTATGACCTTGTGGTAATAATAAGCCAAACGCGAAAACGTGTCGAATTATTTCTGGAACCCGGATGTAACCGATAATACAATTTCAATAACATTGACATACAGAACAGAGTCATATTACAACACATCAGAGAGGCTGTTATCGTAACCTATTTGTTTTTTTAATTAACCCACACTATCCGCGTAGAAACATACAGATGTTTTTTTCCTTAAATTAAAATTTTCATTACATACAGTTTTTTTGCATACAACAAGCTGATGGAACAAGGATAGGGCCCACACCTGATGTTAAGTGGTAACCATCGCCTATAACAAAGCATTGCTTCGTAGGTTACGCACGTCAGGAACATGCCCTACGATGCACTGCCCTGCGTCCATCCACTTGAGACATACCGATCAATGAGGTGATGAGTGAGGCAGAGAGAGCCTCAAGTGTCAGTAATTTTAGGAAAAATATACGGTCATAATTATGCTTGTTCTATTGACTTTGTTTCAGTTCAGTTGTATTATAAAAAAGTTACCTCTACCAGGCAACCTAAGTAGCTTTAGCTACTTTTTCCCCTGTCTTCTTCTTCTTCCTGCCCTTATCCTACTACATGTGAGGTCGGCACAACATGTCTTCCTCCTCCATTGTCCACTGTCAGCCGTCATCTCTGCATTCACTCCTCCCGCACACAGTTCATCCATGTTTTCTTTGGTCTACCTTTGCTCACATATCTATCCACATCCATACTCATTACTCTCCTAGTCACATTTTTTTTTTTATACAACTAAGTTGACAAACAAGCATACGGCCCACCTGATGGGAAGCGGTTACCGTAGCCTACGGACGTCTGCAATACCAGAGGCATCACAAGCGCGTTGCCGACCCTTTAAAACTTTCAAAACGCCCTTTTTGAAGAACCCCATGCTATAGTCCTTAGGGAAAACCTCAGCAGGGAGATCATTCCATAGCCTGAGTGTTCGCGGGAGGAAGTTCCTCTGAAACCGAACGGTGCGCGACCACCCAGGCTCTAAGGTGTGAGGATGAACTCTCTGCCTATGGCGAGCAGTGCGATGGTAGAATGTAGCTGATGGCATGATTTCAAACAGTTCTTCAGAGCATACCCCATTGTACAAACGGTAGAACACGCACAATGAGGAGAAGTCTCTCCTCACATGACTTTCTTCCCTGCATACTCACGTAAAGAACAGCATCTGTTCGATGGAGCAACACCACACGTGTCGGCACGCGGCTCCGTTCGGACATTTGAAACCCACTGTGTGCTTCTTCTGAAAAACACATTTCATTATTACCGTACTCATAAAATTCAGACACTATTGTATAAGCTAGGCTAGTGACTAAGTTGGACTATTGACTAAGTTAGACTACTCGACAAGTAGACTAATGCCCAATTGCAGTCGCCGAGCAACGCTATTTGTCTGTAAATATTTTTCGTTTACTTTAGGCCCGTCATAAGAGATGGAACCATTTTTACTTGAAATATTTACTCAGAGATAGTGTAAAAGGCTCTAAATTAGACTAGTTACCATGTTAGTCTAGCGGCTAAGCTAGACTAGTAACTAAATTGTACTAGTGACTGAGTTATACTAGTAGATTAAATTAGGCTTGTGACTTAGTTAGAACAGTAGACTAAGTTAAACTAGTGTCTATGTTAGAACAGTAGACTAACTAAGTTAAACTAGTGACTAAGTTAGAACAGTAGACTAACTAAGTTAAACTAGTAAACTAAGTTAGACTAGAAGACTAGCAGGCTATGTAAGACTAGTTAAATAATTTCTCGTAATCCAACCCCCCATGGACAGTGGGGTGGTCACTTCACTATGTGTAGCTTATTTAAAAAAAAAACATTTACCTCAGGGTAATTTAAATGCACTATGAACATGCGTCCTTCAAAGTTGATTTTCTGCACTTCGTTCCATTTGAAGTGGTTTGTCTTCCGCATGCCTTGGAATGTGAGGATACCGCTGTGGTTGATGCCTAGGTACAGTTGATTCCCTCTGTGGTCCTATACAATCATAAAACTTATAACAAGGAACAAGAATCGTGTGAAAAAAAATTGTGCATGCTGTGGCATCCTATAACTGGAGGGACACATAGTTTTAAGACGTTTTGTTAATATTATTTGTTATTCAAGTGTTTCCTTTGTTGGATGTCCTAATAAATAAATAAGAAATGAAGGAAAGCATCGTGAGGACATTACACTCGAACAACAATACCCTCCCGCATTGTCGGGTAAAACTAACCAAAAGCGCTGTTTATAAAGCGGCTCGCTGCGCTCACCTTGACAGGATGTGGGTCGACGCCGTACGTGTCTAGCTGGCAGCCTATCTTGAGGAACGTGCGTTCGGCCTCCTGTGTGGACATGCCTTTAACGCCTCCGCTACCGCCCGGTGTTCCCTCTACTGGCTCTCTGTGTAGCTCCTACAATAAAAAAATATACATATTTTACAGTAATAAAATAAATAAAAATAAAAAGCCTTTTATTTATTTTATTTTACAAAAGCTAAAAAAGACAAGGTATGTATGTTCTTTAAAACTAATAATTCAGCTGTAAAAAAAGTTTTTTTCTAAACTATTAGAAACCTCAAAATCATTGTTGAAGACCTATTCATAGATACCCACACGTATGGGTTTGATGAAAACAAAAATGTCGAGTTTCAGTCTCAAGTATGGGGACACCCAAAATTTATTATTTTTTTCTATTTGTGTATAAAAATCTTAATGCGGTTCACAGAATACACCTACTCGCCAAGTTTAATTAGTCTAGCTCTTACAGATTCGGAGAAAAATGGCTGTGACATACGGACGGACGGACGGACGGACAGATAAACAGACAGACAGACAGACATGACGAATCTACAAGGGTTCCGTTTCTGCCATTTTGCTACGGAACCCTAAAAATCGTAAGCGTCCGTAATATAATATTTAATAGTTATCCTCTTAATTCTCGTCTAGCCTAGCCTAGACTTTTACAGTAAGTAGTAGGCAACAAATATTGCACATCGGCTATTTTCGGCTTCATAGAGCGAGCGTGCATCAGAAAGAGACTACCAACTGAGCTGAGAAACCAGTCCATAAATCTAACCATCAGCCTGGACTCAAATCATACATACATACATAAAATCACGCCTCGTTCCCATGGGGGTAGGCAGAGATCACGGATTTCCACTTGCTACGATCCTGACACACCTCTTTCGCTTCATTCACTCTCATAACATTCCTAATTAATGGCGGCTGAACACATGGGGCCAAGGTGTTGGGCCAACGTGTTGGGCAAAAATGATGGATAACCAAGATTTCTGTTCACACATTGGCTTACTGATCATTCTGCATTGGCGCTTCAAAGATGATGGACGTAGAAGTTCTTGCAGCCGCGGCAATTTATTTATACAATGCGTTTAGTTATTACGTACATGTGCACCAAAATAGAATGACTAAAAAGAAATGGCGCAAAAGAAGGTGGTGGATGGTTTTTTTGGATTCAAAATTATTCCTTCATGTCGATACAATTCTATGAATTGTAAAACCTCATTACTTATCCACACCGGCGCCGCAATCGCTATCGGAACATGGGATCGTAAATTTCACTCACGCACGAACTATACGTACGAACTGAACAAGACACCAACGTGTGAACGCTGTTTGCGGAGCGCGCCAAGATCCTTTGATGTGTGCACAAAAAACCGACACTATTCGGATGGCCTGCCAATGTTGGCGCCAACTAGACCAATTAAGCCAACATACCGCCAGGTAGCTCTCTACACGTTGGCCCAACACGTTGGCCCAACACCTTGGCCCCATGTGTACAGCCGCCATAATATTCCTATTATTAATTTTATAATGACATTTCGTGTATTTTTATTGTTTTGAATTGAATCTAATTGTATTTTATTAATGTACCTAGGTACAATTATACATGTTTTATTTCTAATTGTGCTATGTTTAGACCTGTAAATTAATTTACCAATAAATGACTTATGACTTAATCATTATTTACTCTAATAATTCCTCTAGATTACGAGCGAACAAGTGTGGTGAAAGGATGGCGTCACTCACCTGTATCCTAGCCTCAATAGTGTCAGTTTGTCTGACAAGCAGCCTCATTTCCGTTACATAGTTCCCGACGTGGATGCCAGGGTCGTAATCTCCGAGTTCAACTGAAAGTTTAATACTGAAAGACTGAAAGATCCATGAACCAGAAGACGAAAGGTAGGACGCCCCCTACCCGATAGTCCATATTTGCAAGGTTGCGGAATATCAGAGGGCTCAGAATCGTTGTTCCTGGAAATGTGGGAATGCCTGTGTCCTAAGGACACAGGCATTCCCACATTTCCAGGAACCACATTTCTCTATCTTCAGGCTGAAGATGGCCTGATTTGGAGTAATAAGAAGGACTTCTATGCACTTATTAATATGTGCGCAAAATAACTTAAAAAATATGCCAAGAGATAAACAGCATCTCTTACCACTGGGTAATGCCTAGATTCTAGATTATCTAGATCATTCCAGAATGTTAAAGAAAAATGTTATTCTACATTCTAAATAATCAAACAATATTTAAGAAAGTTTATGAGCATTGGAACTTCTGTGTGTGACATTGCTTAGAGCTAACTTTAAGCAATGTCTCACACACACAGAAGCCCTGTCACTATTTGTAATTACTGTCATTTTATAGTGGTATGAGATGGCAGTTGCATAAAGCACGGATGCAATTCTAGCAACACAAATCACTCAAGTCATCGCCGAATTCGATGTGAGTTTTGAATTTATGTTTGAAAAATTTAAAAATCGAACGCGGATTCAGCGATTACCCGAACGAGGCGTGTTGCAGGAATAGCAGCATTGCAAAGCGATTCTAAAAAGATAATAAGAAAAAGATCTTTTAAGAATCGCTTGTAAGTTAGGTTAGCTCCAAAACACAAATCACGGATGTCCTCACGCATGCAGGAAAATTGAAGTGGGATTGGGCAGACCACCTCTGCCGCATGTCGGATGCGTTATGGGCTAAAACCACAACCGATTGGACTCCTAAAAACGGGAAACGACCTCGCGGTAGACCACGGCGATGATGGAGGGATGAGATTGACGATCTTAAAGAATGGTCCAAAGTGGCACTAAATAGAGACGACTGGAGAGAAGGAAGGGAAGCCTTTGCCCTGCAGTGGGACACCACAGGCTCATAATAAATAAATAAATAAATAAGATGTCTTGCAAGCTTACTTTGTATAGTGAGTGCTCCGAGCATTGCTGCCTCATTGGGCGTGCAGAAGAGCCTCCCATGTCCAAGATCCCGTTTCAGCTGAAGGTAGATCTGGAACCTCGTAGCATCCTCTTTGAGGAGTAACGGGTTCGGTGGATAGAACTTCACACGGAAACTAAATAGTATTGGTGATGCATCTGTAAGGAAATTAAGTTTTTAAAGAGTAGGTATTTTTGTTGTCATATTTCCTAGGCACCGAACATATAATACTATGCATGGAAAAGATACATGCCCCCCCCACCATACGAGACTTCCACACATTATCACCGTTTGGAATCTACACGATAATCTGATTATAGTACTAAACACGCGACACGCACACACACGTGCCTGTACAAAACGTCATTTGTGTAGTGTCTGTGTAAGACCGACATAGACGCGCGTGTACAAAACGTCATTTGTGTACTGTCTGTGTAAGAACCAACATAGACGCGCGTGTACAAAACGTCATTTGTGTAGTGTCTGTGTAAGAACTACACACAGACGCGCGTGTATAAAACGACATTGGTGTACTGTCTGTGTAAGAACCAACACAGACGCGCATCATGTACAAAACGACATTTGTGTAGTGGCTGTGTAAGAACCGTACACAAACGCGCTTGTACCAAACGACATTTGTTATGCCTGTGTAATAGGTATACATAATGCGGCTTTTGTATGGTATATGGTCGAGTGTGCGGGGTTTGTGATGGTTGTCATAAAAAAAAATATTAAAGAACTCTTCCGAGCAATAACCTAAGAACGACAAGACAAATACCTAAGTAGGTACAATTTTATTTATCTCTAACGGAGTGTCTTTTTTGCTTGCGTGTAATGCGAAGCCTATTTTTTTACACGTCTTGCTGATGAAACTAGCATATTATGTTCCATCTCACCTGACATTAAGAGGTAACTATCATATTAAATAATAAAGCGAAAACCAAAACCTGATGTTGATAACATCACCTAGCAAAGCTTAAAACAGAGACCTGTTAATAGGGGCATGAGTTGAAGTTATAGCCTTATTTAAGAGGCCGGCGGAGGGCGAATTTTCATACAAACGTAATACCAAAATCGTAATCATTTTGGTATTACGTTTGTATGAAAATTCGCCCTCCGCCGGCCCCTTAAGTCCTTTCTTATAATTTATAGCCAAATTACCTTTTACTTGCTTGAGTATTAACTTTGCCAGGTGCAGCCAATGCTGAAAAGATTAAACAATGTTTATTTAAAAAATAAGATGATAAATGAATATTATAGAACTATGTATTTACAAAGCGAAAGAGGTGTGTCAGGATCGTAGCAAGTAGAAATCCGTGATCTCTGCCTACCCCCATGGGAATGAGGCGTGATTTTATGTATGTATTTACAATAAAAAAATTATATAAGTACTATAGTACAGCTATCTATAGACTACCTGCCTGTTGTTTGGGTTATATTAACAGAGTAGTTGGGTAGCGATGGCAGAAACTGGCACAGGACAGAAGTGAGTAGCGTATTAGGTAGGAGGTCTATGCCCAGCTGTGGGTGAATACAAGCTAAATGGATAGATAGCTATACAAACTCTGCTTAATTTGACACTAATGGCCTTACTTATAAAAATATGTCAAAAGAGTGTGTGTGTGTGTGTGTGTTAAACTATTGCCATCTCTTACTACTGGGTAATGACAAACAGTGACAGGGCTAACTTTAAGCAATGATTAAATTTAAATTGCGTTTATAAGTATGGCTGTAGATAGTTTTGTGTGGATTGTGCACATTGTATATTTACTTATTTTTATTTATGTCTAGATACAGTTAGATCAGATGCATGTTTTCTTTAAATAGCTGTTGTAGACAAAACTAATGATTTAACAGTTTTTTTCTTATAGTACAAATGTAGAGAAGAAGTGTGAAATGTCTGCCAATATTTATGTAAAGGTAAATTTGATGCTAATAAAAACTCCGAAAATAGTCAGGGCCATGCAAGCATAATTCCAAAGGCTGAGAACAAAGCCAAATATTTGTTAGTAAACTGTTTAAACATAAACAATATATTATGGCAAGTGTCCAATTATTTTCTCTTTCAAGGCATTTGTTTTTTTTATTGCGACTAGCTTAAGGAACAAGTAAATAGTCCACCGAATAGTAGTTTTAAGGTCACAATTTTTTTTATTGATTGAGTGAGTGATCTAAATTATGAAATTGGCCAAAAATGTTTTTGTCTGTATATAACTGTATATAACTTGTAGAATAAAACCTAATAGGGTTCCAAACCATAAAAAAAATAGTAGGATTTTAAGCAGATCATAACTTATTAATTTGAGAAAATTTCCATTAAAACTAATATAGTTTGTTTGTTAATTGGGTTATGTGGTTAATAAAATAGGAATATTTTAGAAGTTTCCTTACCCTCTGCCCATTTCCGTCAACATATCTCAAACCAAAGTAGTCTGTTTCGGTGAGATTCAGTTGTTGACATACATACTCCAGTAGATACTTTCCTTTATAGCTTGGCTGTAAAGAATTTTATGAGCTTTGTACAGAACTTTTCAGTTGACCACAGTCTACTCTACTGTCATATCACCATACACACTGTAATTTCATAATACTGTACTTGAAAGTGTGAGAAATAAATAGCAGGGGGAGTGCTGCCTTAAAAAAAATATGTTTAATTAGGTATATAAAAAAATACTCACATGAAATTCGCATTCTAGGATTTCTGTATCCTCAAGAAGTCGCACAGTGCATTTATAAACAATATCGCCCCTACTTCTAAACATGCTGACATCAGCGGTCCGCTATTCTAACACAAATATTAATTGAACATTTTCTAACACTACGAGCGTAATTCTAATAAATCGGCGATTATTTCATGTTTCTAGCTGGAAAAACGAAATAAAATAAATGATGGAAATTGAATGAAGAAGACTTCGGGGGTTGCGGGCGCGCGCGGAGCAGGGAACATGCAAGAGTAGCGCAGGTGGAGGGGGAGATAGTGTGACCAGGATATATTATACGAAAATACTGAGCCACCTCAAAAATACTGAAAAATCCAAGCTGAAACTGGGGTTCAGTTTTAATTTTTAGGCAATAACAACGGTCTGAAATTCTGAATGAAGAGACCGCGCAACCACTGAAGTCCGATAGACGCGGCGCTAGAGTCACAGTACAGTATCTTTATATTCTAGCACCTCATTATACCTAAGTGAGTATAGTATTATTCTAACAGTAAGTAATCATAATAAAATAAAATAATAAAATAAAAATCCTAATTACATAGGATTTTTATTTTAATAACATTTTTCCACCCGAAACCTAGAAGAGGTCACAAGTCAGTGTTGCCAGATGCGAAAGTTGAAAATGCGGTAACGGTACTCCAAAAACGCGGATTTTCAACAAAAAAAGCGGAATTTCCTGTTTTAACGTTAGGTCGATTTTTCTCACTCAGTTCATAATCGTATTACAAATCAAAGAGTTATGTGAAGTAAACTTCCTTTTCATTGCTCATACTCGGAAAGTAGGTCTGAAGTTGCCTGAGGGGCCTAATTGAAAGTAATACTTTCAGCCCTAGGGAGAATCGCTTTCTACTGACAGCTGTCAAATTATAAAAAAAAACAAGTTCTATTTTATTCAACCATGTTCCAACTTTCTAAAGTGTTTCTAACTGCCAGGAGGTTTTTTTTTTTAACCTGCACTGGCCCACTGCTGGGCAAAGGCCTCCCCCAAAATCTTCCAACTATCACGATCTTCGGCGACTTTCCACCAATCCTTCTCCAGAGCTTCCAGATCGTCTCGCAATCGTTTTTTGGGTGGCCACGCCGCGCGCCGTCACCTTCCGTCCTCCGGCACCCAATGAGTCGTTATGTTTGCCCACTTTTTAGGGTCCATCCTGCTCACGTGGCCCACCCACTCCCACTTGAGCTTGGTTGTTTTGCTCTCTACATCGGCAATGCCAGTCATTAAACGCAGCATTGTATTTCGCACCCGGTCGATGCGTTTAAGGCCGAGAATGCTGTGTTCCATTGCCCTCTGGCAAATCTGCAGTCTAGACTTCTGTAACTCAGTCAATGACCAAGTCTGGCAAGGAGGTTATTAAACCAAATTCCAACTTTTTATTCAGCAAGCAGGTTGGAAGCCCATTACAACGGTAAGAAGTTTAAAAAGTCTAAGAGCGCGATGTGAAATTTAAATTTTAATAACATAAAGAGTATTAAATAAAGAATATATTTTCTAAATGACTTTATTATTATTTAGCTTCAACTATTTCTTTAAAATAACATAGATTTGAGCAAAAAAATTACCATTTTTTAAATTATGAAAATGAAAATAAAGGCTGAATAATGCTGGCCAGCCGAAGGCCTGCCAGAGAAAAAAAAAAGCTGGAAGGCGGCAATTCAATCATCGTTTTCACCATCGAGATCTAAGTACTACGTGATGATTTTCACTAATTTTTCTATCATGTTTTTATTTTTACTTTCCTTGTATTCGTAATGAAAAGCACAGTGTTTACCTCGGGTGAAAGACTTATTTAAGTCCCTCAACCTCCATTGGCGCCCTCGCTACGCTCTAGTGCCAAACTCGTCTTGGGACTCAAAAACGTGACTTTCAATCCTCAGGTAACAATGTACTATTACTTCACAGAACAGAAACAGAAGGTGGCTCAGGGAGGCACAAAAGATATCACTCAAGTTCAGTCCACATTCTTCACAGTCAGTGAAAAACTTGTAGCTCGATCTGAACTTGCGCGTGTGCAACTTCATAACACTGTGTACCAACATGACAATAGTGATTTGACAACATAAATTTCACGGACTATATGGGACAGCGCTATACTAAGAAAAGAGATACAAGTATTTCTGTCTTGCTTTCTCGTATAGCGCTGTCTCCTACCCAACCTATCTCCCTATTACCCAAAGGTTAGCTGGTAGATAATGCTATCTAGCATTAAGTTCGCCTGTGTACAGTAATTTTTAATTTTGTGCAATAAAGAATTTTTTATCTATCTATCTATCCTATTTGGCGTAGTTTTGGCAGGAATGTAGAGCCCGCTATAGACATTTTTTAGGTTCTTCTATTTGAGAGAGTAAACGGATCGGTGCCCATAAAAATCTCTTTAGTGGGAAGATAATATTTCAATCGTCATGTCCTATCAAAGTCGAAAAAAGTGGAACCCCGCTGGCTAAAGGCGGATGGCGGATCCATTGTCAAAAAGGCGGTGTAAAAAGTGGAAAAGCGGTATGATCTGGCAACGCTGTCACAAGTGGATGGGATTTTGCACGAAAGGAGCCCCCACAGGGCGCGAGTTATCAAACGAGTCCGGTTAATGTACGGCCAGTTAATGTACGCACTGTTAAACGATGCCACTTTTTTTCCACTGGAAAATTGTTAAGGCCTATGTACACTGTCGCAGATTAATAATTCGATTATTATTATTTTTATCTAGCGATGAATAATTGCACTAAACAGGCAGCCCCATTAGGGTTATTGGGAAAAAAACATTCTCTGGCACTGCTGCGGCCGCTACCGCGGCACGCTCGCTCTGCTCGCTCGCCTTGTGCGTAATTTTTATGTTCTAACAGTCATGCAGAACCTGCAGTGCAGACAACTAAGTAGGTACTATAGTTTAAGCTTCATCTTATAAATTTCTATCTAGTGATATGGCACAAACATTTTTACTGTATGAAAGAAAGAAAGAAAATACATTTATTTGTCATAGTCATTATAAGGTGTAGACATTCACAAGAGATAATGCGGTAGATAAAAATGCCAAATAGGCCCCGACTCAGCTTTTTGCTACCTGACAAAGATAATATTATGCCCATCCGCTGCAAAAAAATATTTTTTCTTCCAGCGCGAGAATATTACGAAAAAGGAAAATGAGATGATAGAATTTTGTCGACGGACACGGACAGCCACCCAGGCTAGTTTCAAGTGACTTGATAGATGGCGTTAGTAAATTCTTTGAGGTTTTTGGGTTGTCTGAAAATATTATTTTGTGTTCTTTATAGCATGATTTATTTGTCGCTAACGATCAGCAAAATGACGGATTGTGTTTGTGGAGAAACGATAAGCCCGCCCTTGTCAAACCTTGCGAGTTTTTTTTATGTTCCGTATTCGTTTCTGAACGAATATTAACAACGTCACTTCCGTCAAAAATGGGGAAATCAAATAAATGTTGCCAGCTAAAACAACAGTTGAACAGTTTTCTGGAAGTGGGTCAACGATAGCCTCATAGGATATTTAAATTTCCGAGTGAACAACGCATTTTTTATGGTTAAAACGCATAATACCATCAATTTAAAAGGCTAAGGTGAAAACAAATATTTGTTTTCTGTCAATGAGATAATGATTTTACATAAACTAAAAGATAATTTATGGGATTAAACGATTTTTTACAGGCAACACTTCTTGACGGAAGTGAAATTTACATCTTGAGCCAGCTGCATTAAAAAATTGAAGAATCATTTCTCGTCCATTCTGTTGGAGTCTTTCTCGGATATTACACGTAGGTTGTAATCCGGTGAGTGTCTGGGCAAATAGTTAAGTGCAGTGCTAAAGTGTTTAGAATTTACCGTAATCTAAAATAATTGTGTTCCCATCCAGCTCAGAATTGGTTGAATCGTTCTCAATTTGCTGAACTAATACAAAATGGTGTAATCACGTTTTGGTTCAGTCCGTAGTTTCAACAATACAAAATCGTGCAATGTGGCTATAAATCGCTATCTTCTTTTGTTACTTTTAGAGAGCTTCTCTTGTAGACTTTCTCTTTTCGAATATTTTAACACTTGATTTTATGCCTACGCGTCACACTTGCTCGTGGACCGGTCGACCCGTCACCCACCACGTGGTTATAGTACATGTTTTTCCTACAACTGTTGATAGATCCCAGTTAGAAAACAAATATTGTGTTCGATTTAACAGATTTATGTCGTTTGTGTGGACTACAGTAATATTTCTACGAAATTGGTTGTAATGGCCGACATCCATTGTGAAGTGTCAAGATAGGGCGAGGCGGCAGCCATGCGGCGGCCATATTGCCGGCTGCGCGGCATGAACCCGACGTGACCTTGCATATGCCGGCTAGTTTCGCGATCCCTTCGTCGTCTGTTTTGATTATCAATAGGGTTTTGACATTCTCGTTTGTTTTGTTCTAGACTAACCAAACATGGGCAAGGAAAAGATTCACATCAACATCGTCGTCATTGGACACGTCGACTCCGGCAAGTCCACCACCACAGGTCACTTGATCTACAAATGCGGTGGTATCGACAAGAGAACCATCGAGAAGTTCGAGAAGGAGGCCCAGGAAATGGGTAAGGGTTCCTTCAAATATGCCTGGGTGTTGGACAAACTGAAGGCTGAGCGCGAGCGTGGTATCACCATCGACATCGCCCTGTGGAAGTTCGAAACCGCCAAATACTACGTCACTATCATCGACGCTCCCGGGCACAGAGACTTCATCAAGAACATGATCACAGGAACCTCTCAGGCTGACTGCGCCGTGCTGATCGTGGCTGCCGGTACCGGTGAGTTTGAAGCTGGTATCTCCAAGAACGGACAGACCCGTGAACATGCTCTTCTCGCTTTCACTCTCGGAGTCAAGCAGCTGATTGTTGGTGTTAACAAAATGGACTCGACCGAGCCTCCCTTCAGTGAACCCCGTTTCGAGGAAATTAAGAAGGAAGTATCTTCATACATCAAGAAGATTGGTTACAACCCAGCTGCAGTTGCTTTTGTACCCATCTCTGGCTGGCATGGAGACAACATGTTGGAGCCTTCCACCAAGATGCCCTGGTTCAAGGGATGGATGGTTGAGCGCAAGGAAGGCAAGGCTGAGGGCAAGTGCCTGATCGAGGCCCTGGACGCCATCCTTCCCCCCGCGCGCCCCACCGACAAGGCCCTGCGTCTGCCCCTGCAGGACGTATACAAAATTGGTGGTATTGGAACAGTGCCCGTCGGCCGTGTGGAGACCGGTGTCCTGAAGCCCGGTACCGTTGTCGTGTTCGCGCCCGCCAACATTACCACTGAAGTAAAGTCCGTGGAGATGCATCACGAAGCTCTCCAGGAAGCCGTACCCGGAGACAACGTTGGTTTCAACGTAAAGAACGTGTCCGTTAAGGAGCTCCGTCGTGGATACGTCGCCGGAGACTCCAAGAACAACCCCCCCAAGGGCGCCGCTGACTTCACTGCGCAGGTCATTGTACTGAACCATCCTGGACAGATCTCAAACGGTTACACGCCTGTGCTCGATTGCCACACAGCTCACATCGCCTGCAAATTCGCAGAAATCAAAGAGAAAGTCGACCGTCGTACGGGCAAGTCCACTGAAGACAACCCGAAATCCATCAAGTCTGGAGATGCCGCCATCGTCATCCTGGTCCCCTCAAAGCCCCTGTGCGTGGAATCCTTCCAGGAGTTCCCCCCTCTGGGTCGTTTTGCCGTGCGTGACATGAGACAGACTGTTGCTGTCGGAGTCATCAAGGCTGTCAACTTCAAGGATGCCTCCGGTGGCAAGGTCACCAAGGCCGCCGAGAAGGCAGTTAAGGGCAAGAAGTAGCTAGGACTGTTGATGGCACAATTTTTTATTCAGCTGCGATACTTCATACACCGCAAGGTGTTTAGGAGGAAAGAATGGCTACAGACTCATTCCTTTTCTATATTTTTTACAAGGCTTATAAATGTAACATTATTTTAATTTATGTAAGGTTATACATATTATCTGAAAAACTATTTTGTTATTGACTTCCATGTGTAAATTCATAGAATAAAAAGGTAGCCTCCAGTTAAAACAAATGTTGTGATTTTATTTGCACTCCTCCCTGAATCTAACTTTAGGTATGTTTAGGATGGGAACCTATCTTCCCAGTTAGGGTAAATTATAATTTTAAATGAATAGGTTCATGCCTTACGTAATGATTTATTTTTCATTTATCAATGCTTGGAATAAATAAATAAATATTGTGGACAATCTTCACAGCTCAGTTGGTTGTAGCTCTGCCTGTAAGTGTGGGTGCGCGATCCCCTTGCCCACTGAGAACAACATAATTTTTATAAGCAAATAGTCTCCTTGAGGGCCCTGGGGTTACACTACCTACTTGTACCACTAAATCAGCTTCGTCCACTCGAGGAAAGATAACCAGTATGTATTGCACAATGGTTAGTAATTACTTGAGAGTAGGGATTGCACAATTTTTTTTTATAGGTGGAAATATGAATCACCTCTGAGTATTTTCTCTGTGATGTGATGAATCACTTCTGCATACAATCTGCTGGGGCTCAATTCTAGACCAGTGACTTTTTTGTCACAGTAGTTATATATCACAAGAACTGTCAGTTTCTTTAGTGAATTTGACAGTTCTTGTGATATTTAACTACCGTGACATAAAAGTCACTGGTCTAGAATTGAGCCCCTGCTCCTACACACATAGAGGCACTACTCTTAGCTGTGAGAACTTAATACTTAAGAACTCATAAGAGAAAACTTGTCTCAAAATTAACTACAGAAAGGAAAGATTCAACTCTTATTTACATTATTTTAATAAGCAACTACATAATTACATTATTTGCCTACTTAATATGAGATATTGTTAGTACCATTTGGATCATTTTCTTCTTGATCTATTATCATGTTGGCCCATTCCTCTGCTCTTTTATATTTGTTCTTGTTCACATGAGGGGCAATTACCCATTTATTCAGCACCACTACAGCAGATATTACTGATATCCCCATAAAAACTTTTACAGGAAGAGTCGCAGTGGCAAGCCACCTAGAAATAGGATTCTGGTACATGGCTTGACGATCTACTAGGGCTCCTTCACAGGCTCAATTGCTGCCTTCTTTCGGCCGAATAATTCGTCGAATAGTGGTCTCCAGATGTAAACACCGCTAATTACACCTAGAACGGTCACTAGAACTATTTGACTCTTTGATATTCCTCGCGGTCTGTATATTTTCATTATTACCTGGAATAGATAGACAAAGAAATATTATTTTAGGTTAGATTATTATTATTTTTTTTAAAGTCTGCAGAAGCCAACAGTATTAGTATAATAACCGTTGTGTTATTTTTTATACCTATTTCATTTTCATTAAGTAAACTTTATTTTTTGTTTTATTTTTACGAGATTTTGTATTGTTACCTAATTTTGTTGACATTAATGATGACTAACACTGACTGATGATGTTAACTGACACTGACTGACTGGATGACAAATAATTGACAATGACATTGGCTATTTGTCTAATCAGATAAGTGTTCACTTCGACTCCTTGGTTCACCAATTCTTGATGAGTCCTTTCCGGCATTTGTAGATGAGAAAATTCAAAATTTTAACAAAACTTCGGACAGATTACTCAAAATTAATAGCCATATGGCTTTTACAATTATTCGGTTTTGTCTGTTTGTGCCTAAATTTACCTACTCTTTAAGATGTTGTCAACTGTGGAAACACAGTGAGCTGGTGGAAGGCTTAGACAACATTCTAAAGACTACTTTAACATCGGTTTTGAATATTTCCTTGGATGACAGGGCATGGTCGCAGCAGGCCTCCCTGCCTGTCAAATTGGGAGGCTTAGGTATTCGCAAAATTTCGAGTGTAGCCCTACCAGCTTTCTTGTCTTCCGTCTATAGCACTAGCTCTTTGGTTAAACAAATTCTATCTCAGTCTCTTTCGGCTACATCTGGTATTACTCTCCAAATT
Source organism: Thera obeliscata (assembly GCA_947578465.1). Lineage (NCBI taxonomy): Eukaryota > Metazoa > Arthropoda > Insecta > Lepidoptera > Geometridae > Thera > Thera obeliscata. The sequence goes on from OX387916.1 coordinate 2,911,854, forward strand.
TCGTATCTAGACGAAGCTCGAAATGCTTGGCATAGTGCATGTCCCAATACTGCTCCCCCCAAATCTCTTTCGTCTCAACGGCAATGGGACGGGCCTCTGTGTGAGTTGACGCGGAATTGTCTGTTACAAACGTGTTCCAGCTCTGCAGATTGTGCCCGTCTTCTTGCTGTTTCCAAAGTGGAGTCAGGATATTGGTTACAAGCCCTTCCTTCATGTAACACTGGTACTTTAATGGATCCCGTCACGTTCCGTATTGCAACCTGCCTACGGTTGGGTGCGCCGTGCTGCGCACCTCATCGGTGCCAGTGCGGTACTGCAGTCGATCAGCTTGGGCACCACGGATTATCGTGTTCTAGGGCCGCCGGTCGGATATCTCGTCACGCCAGCCTTAACGACGTCATCCGGCGGGCCTTTACAACCGTCAACGTACCAGCCGTTCTCGAACCGAATGGTCTGTTGCGTGACGATGGTAAGCGGCCTGACGGTATGACGCTTGTTCCTTGGGAGTTGGGGAGGCCACTTGTGTGGGATGCTACGTGTGTCGACACACTTGCGCCTTCTCATCTGCCAAGGACATCCGTTGTGGCGGGCGCGGCGGCAGATCTGGCCGAGGATCTCAAGAGGCGCAAATATGCAGGTCTCGACAGAGCCTACTTATTTGCTCCTCTTGGGGTTGAGACTCTGGGTCCGTGGGGAACCGAGGCCTCGCGGGTCTTCAAAATGTTGTCTAGGCGACTGATCGAAGCGACGCGTGACCCAAGAGCTGGTGGGTATCTGGCGCAGCGCATAAGCATTGCTATTCAGCGTGGCAATGCCGCCAGCGTCTTGGGGACGCTTCCGTCTGGCACTGATTTGGATCAGTTGAGCTATCTCTAGATCGTTTGTAACGATCTGCAGATAGCTCAACTGTTTCTTGTGTATTTTGTACATTTTGTTAATATTTGTTTAATTGTAAGTTTCTTTGTGTAAATAAAATTTATCAGGTAAGAGTTTTTTTTTTGATCGAAAGGTTTCTGATGGTTTTGAAATCAAAAGACCATCATTTTGTTTTCAAAGCCAAGTAGGGCCGACTCGACTTTGACTGACTCGACTTGACGGAAAAGTATTTTATCTATGTAATATATTATCATTAATCTCATCATTAAACTACTCGACACTGGCAAAATTGATTCGAAAAGGACGGATGCCATTCATTAAGAAGAAGAAGAATCAGGGTATACAGTATACACGTGAGCACGTGACACGTACAACAACAACAAGTTCACACAACCCAAAAATAAACAGAAAACCCGCTCAATTTGAGAAACACGGCACGGTATGGCTACAAGACCCAGGACCACGCCTAACATAATAGTTACAGGTGATTTTCTAAGCATTCGTGCGTATGTGATTCGTTCTATCAGGAGAATGGGAGTACTGGTCAGAAAGCAGAAATCCATCGAGGTGTGCTATGTTCATGCACTTAACTAATTTATTTATTGCATTTCAGGCACTCCAGGTGTGGGGAAGTCGACTATATGTCGAAAACTAGCAGAGATCACTAAATTTAGTTGGAGAGAAGTATCGAAACTAGCAGAAGAGCTCAATTGCTTAGATGAATATGACCCAGAGTATCAGTGCCCCTTTCTCAATGAAGAAAAGGTAAAAACCAACAATAGGTTCTAAAGGAACATAATTACCATGCTTGTATCTTTAAGATAGTTAAATTTCTCACTTACCTCAATTAATAGTCATGTTCATGCATGAACAAAACTTAAACTAACTTTGAGTTAAACAACTTTATAACTTGACATTACAGTTGCTAGATATAATGGAAGGCATGATGGCGAAGGGTGGCAACATTGTGGACTACCACGGCTGTGAATTCTTCCCAGAGCGGTGGTTTGATGCTGTGTTCGTCATTAGGAGCGATAACACTACATTGTATGATAGACTTACAAAAAGGTACCACACTATGATGTTTTCTGCCTCCATATTTATTCTGTGATTACTTAACCTCGCAAGAGACAGTAAACACTGTATGAATGAAGTAGTATGGGAGTCGACAGTCAAATCATCAGATTGCCCATAAACTTGATACAAACTCCAGTATACAGTCTCCAAAAAGCCTTACCTATCCACAGAACATATACTTGGATTTTTAATTAGACGAAGCTAGCTGACGTTTACTGTGTTGTCAGTTTTTGATGAAATGAAAATAGTGTTGTGACAAAGTGAATGATTGAAAAAACTCCTGAATTAATGAAATTGCCTCGTTTTTCAAGTGAATAGTTAGTGTGCCGATTTTGACTTGACGTGCCCGGTTGAGGATCCATATCGTTCGCGTGAAACAATATAGCAACAAAATACACAACAATTACCACAAACACAACGTAACGAAAAACTTTACAAAAACAATAACTAAACAGCGTGAGCGCAGAAAAACATTCGTGCTATCAGACCAGAGGTTAGAAGCCGAATTACAAACAAAATGGTGACCGACGCGCAATGCGCATGGCGTTCATCGGTGTTGGCACTAGTCGCCACGCCGCGCTTTCGTCAAAAAACTGATTGTAATTACCTACATACTACAAGTAACTTATATCAGAGCACTTTTATAACAAATTTCAATATTATTTTATATTTTGAAATGATTAACTATTCACTCATTGTTCATTCATCTGATTGAACGAGAACTGAACGCAGCACTATTACTTTAAATAGTAGGCAACATTATTTTACAAAGTGACATTAGCTCCTGTCAGTGGGTATCGTCTAATTAAAAATCCGACTATAGCAATAAGGCCAAACAACATGATCACCTTGTTCAGATATCAGTAACCTCTGCATATTTTCCTATGGTGGTCCAGATGTTTTGGCCAAGAACTCAAAAAACCAGATTGTCACAAATTCTGGAACCTATACCAATCTGTGTCACTAATTCATGCATAAATATTATTACCATACCAGCCAGTCACAAAACAGTCTGGCCAAATGGTTAGGAGGTAAAAAATGAAATCTATGTTATTGATTTTCAGGGGCTATACAGGAAAGAAACTGGAAGATAATATCCAATGTGAAATATTTGAAACGCTTCTGCAGGAGGCTCAGGATTCATACAAACCAGAAATAATTCAAGAATTACAGAACAACACGGAGGACCAGCTTGAGAGCAATGTTCAAGCTATTGTAGAATGGATAGAAAGATGGAGAGAGGAAAACTCAGGTTTATGAAAAAGCGTTATCCAGAGTTTATAAATTATGTATAAACAATTGTCTTTTTAAATTACTTACACAAAAAAGCCTAAAGAATGTTTCAAAAACATAATATTCATGTTTGTTCAAATGAAGGTCATTGTGCATTGCATAATATCTTAATATGGTTTATGATATCATTAGGCTCTATAAATATGATCTACCTACCAACATGTTGTACCACGAAAAAATAAAACAACAAAAATTATTATAAATACAACCTATTTTATTAAATCCACTGGACATAATGAGAAATGCATTCAAATTACTGTATTTAGTTCTATAAAATAAAACGGACACACTAGACTGAACTCCATAATTATTGTGAAAACTGGAAAGGGCCCAGCCTAGCTTTCTGTATCTGACTGGCACGCACACATACACATTCTTACATACAGATCTTAACTGTCTACAACTCCTCCTTCTTGGCGTTGCCCTTTCTGTCGAAGCCCTTCAGCTCATTGGTGGCTTGCTCCGATATGTACTTGACAAAGTCTTCAAGTGCGCGTCCACCCTGGAAGAAATTAAACAAATAAAAAACTGACACTATGGTACTAATTGCCTATATAAAAATTAAATGATCCTTGTGGATTTGTTGTGAAATTACGGTGTACCCAATGTTCTGTCTTTAATCAGTGCATGTTGCCAGTGATGACATACGGAACTGAGAAGTGGTCGCTAACTATTGGCCTTGTACACAAGCTCAAAGTCGCGCAACGAGCTATGGAGAGAGCTATGCTGGGAGTTTCACTACGTAATAGAATCAGAAATGAGGATATCAGGGGCTCCATTCTAGACCAGTTACTTTTTTGTCACGGTAGATAAATATCACAAGAACTGTCAAATTCACTAAAGAAACTGACAGTTCTTGTGATATATATCTACCGTGACAAAAAAGTCACTGGTCTAGAATTGACGCCCTGTAGAAGAACCAAGGTCACCGACATAGCTCTTAGAATTAGTACGTTGAAGTGGCAATGGGCAGGTCACATAGCTCGAAGAACCGTCAACCGTTGGGGAATAAAGTTTCTCAAATGGGGACCACGAACCGGAAGACGAAAAGTGGGGCGCCCACCCACTAGATGGCTCGACGACATTGTTAAGATCGCGGGAAGTCGATGGATGGAAAGGGCTCAGAACCGTTCTTCCTGGAAATGTGTAGGGGAGGCCTATGTCCAGCAGTGGACTTCTCAGGCTGATGATGACGATGAATGTTTCTGTCATTTCTTCAATGCTGACTTCCTCCCTCCCTTAGTTCATTACTTATTAAACTTCCTGAGTCCAATGGAGGGCGATTCCATGTTCCATGAGATGTTGGTGCACTTACATTGTATCTGGTAGGATTGCCGTCGCTGGGCTTCCAGTAGATAGTTGGGAACCCGGACACCTCATACAGACCCTTGGGCCAGTCGTTGGCGGTGGCGTCCATTTTCACAATATCCACGTCCTCGTTTTTCAACTGAAATGGAAAAGTTGCATTTTAGGCCGACATTTTTCAAATACAGACTGCCGGTTTGTAAATTTATGTTTATAAAAACTTGAGAAACCGAATCATAACCAAACTACAACGACAATACTAAACCGATTTTCATGACAAATAGTTATTTGATAGACAAGAGTGCAATTAGAATTAGAAAAGGTGAAAAATCTTTGCACTCGAGTGCAACACATAACTTTTCATCCCACCTCAGCGAGGAAATGACTAAATGCAAAAAAAACATGGCGCACACCAAGTAGGTTCCGAGTATGAGTTTTTAACAAATCTAAAAAGGTTGTATGATGAATTCGGCACCATGCAGGTAGAAGTAAAATAGGTTCCATGATGTTTTGAATTGACAAACTTAGTGCATACGATATTCTAAATTCGAATTTACTTTATCCTTTTGCGGATAAAAACGGCTTTTGCGCTCAGATATTGAAGACTAAAAATACACTTTCCGAGATGGTGGGATGAAAAGTATTATTTATCTATCGTCCACAATATTTATCATACCTTTTCGCCGAGCTCGTCCCAGATGGGCGACAGTTTCTGGCAGTGTCCGCACCACGGCGCGTAGAACTCAATGAGTGCATCGCGGCCGCTGTCGGTCACCAGCTCCTTGAAGTTCTTGCCGACGGCTACCTTCACGGGGCCGTCGTTGGCGGGGATATCCTCGGACTTCACAAACGGTTCCAGTTTGCCGTCGATCACGTCTTTAGCGAAGGTCAGGAGGTTATCAATGCTGGAAAAAAAAGAAAGAATGATCTACAGGTAAACAAAAAACTCTCTCTGAGCTTAGAGGGGTGTGATACGCAGACGGCATGTATTTTCAGTGAGTTACCCATGGCGACTCAATGACATGATTAACTTCAAAATAAAATTCCAGCAACCAAAAAAAAATATCATGAAACGGAAGGCAAGAATATTTACCTATAAATAAATAAATAATAAATAAATATTATAGACAATCTACACAACACTATCTAGCTCCAAACTAAGCAGAGCTTGTACTATGGGAACCATATAGCTGATATAATACTTGTATACATTTTTTTTGTAAATACATACTTAGAATACAATATAACACCCAGACAGAGAACAAACATCTGTGTTCACCACACAAATATTTGTTCTCGGTGGGGATCGAACCCACGACATACGGCTCAGAAGGCAGATACAACCAACTGAGCTGAGAGGCCAGTCATCCTATGTATTTCAACCTATGTATTTTTTGTAAAAAAAAAGACGCCAAAAAAACTAGGAAGTTGTCAGTTCACGTTACATTGAACTGAGAACTTCCTCGTTTTTTTAGGGTTCCGTAGCCAAATGGCAAAAACGGAACCCTTATAGATTCGTCATGTCTGTCTGTCTGTCTGTCTGTCTGTCCGTCCGTATGTCACAGCCATTTTTCTCCGAAACCGTAAGAGCTAGACTGATGAAACTTGGCGAGTAGATGTATTCTGTGAACCGCATTAAGATTTTAACATAAAAATAAAAAATAAACTATAAATTTCGGGGGTCCCCATACTCGAAACTGAAACTCAAAAATTATTTTTTCATCGAACCCATACGTGTGGGGTATCTATGAATAGGTCTTTAAAAATGATGTTGAGGTTTCTAATATCGTTTTTTTCTAAACTGAATAGTTTGCGCGAGAGACACTTCCAAAGTGGAAAAAAGTTGGTCCCCCCCCCTCTAACTTCTAAAGTAAGAGAATGATAATACTAAAAAAAATATATGTTGTACATTACTATGTAAACTTCCAACGATTTTTGGTTTGAACGAGATCTAGTCAGTAGTTTTTTTTTTATACGTCATAAACCGTAATCCGCAATTTACCTTTCGACGAACTACAAGAACCTTATTATGTTACATCAAGTAACATAATATACAGGTTCTTGTAGTTCGTCGTGCTACGGAACCCTTCATGGGCGAGTCCGACTCGCACTTGGCTGCTTTTTTGGAGCTACATTTTTAAATCGATTTGATAAATAATATTTTGCTTGAAAGGTTATCCTCTCAAAGAAAAGATAGATGGACTGTGTCAAAGATGAATGAGCAAGAAAGGAGTGAGCACTGAGATGACGAATGATAGATCTGAATGAAAGAAGAAAACCTGTTGTTCCGACACCCCACCTAGCGTGGGATAAGGGCAGAAAGATGATGATGAAACGTTACACTCTCGACCTTTGACACAAGATTTTATATTAAATCTGGTTTTAAACTTATTAAATCATTGATGACAACGCTCGATCTCGTATTCAAACACTTCTTGTGTCTTTCATTTTCTATAATATATATTCTAATCAGTTATACATAGTTGGTGTGTATTGTCTAATTTTTCAATATTTTATGGTGGGTTGAATAAACAATTTTTCTAACTTTTCTCCTAAAATTGCGTCCTAGTTCATTTAATAATAATAATATCATGACATCACAGTAATGATGTACGTACACCATACACATAATACCTTTGGAGGTATTATATTATTAATAGTGTACATTATGTGTATCGCCAAGTCGTTTTATTGTCGACAAACCAGTTTAACTTATCGGTCTTAAAAGGATATCATGAATAGAAATTACGCAATTTACTTGCATGGCTGATTAAATGCTAATTAATTTAATGAACCGTTAACTGAAACGAAGCGATTAAAATGAAACTAGCTCATAGAGAATTATTCCTTGAAATACAATAAATTACAAGAAACATGAGAAATCAACTTCATAACAAACTGCTGAACGGATTGAGATATAATTTCTATAGGGCACTACTCTGAGAGACCTTTCAGACCAAAAAAAAGAATGCTCAAATCGGTTTATAAATGGCGAAGCTATACGGTAGCATAATTAAAAAGACGATACAATAAAATTGAGAATTGTCTTTTCAGGAGATCTTTTAATTTGGACGTTTTGGGTCGGATTTATTTATCCAATTGTATCGAAGGTGCCATTTCCACGCGACCAAGCCTAGAAGAACAGGCAACAAACTAAAATGAAATGAAATGAAAAAAGTTTATTGATTATACAAAAACACAAAAAAAAAACTATAACCTTAAATACAGGTACAGGGTGAAAGGTTTGAGACAAAGTGAATATGTATATAAAAATTGGCTAACTACTACGTAAGAGTCCCGCGCTCCCACCCATCCATTTATCAGAGCTACATAGGTTGTGTTTACCCAACAGGTTTCAGCTCAGCATATGCTGAATAGGTCGGCAGTTACCTATCCAACGCTGATTCTCAGCTGAACTACGGCTTGGAAAAGCCCTGAGTCTCAAGAAAAGAGCCCTCATCATCATCATCATCAGCCTGAATAAGTCCACTGCTGGACATAAGCCTCCCCTACTCGTTTCCAGGAAGAACGATTCTGAGCCCTTTCCATCCATCGACTTCCAGCTTTCTCAAGAAAAGAGCCCTAAGTCTGTAAAAAATGTAATTTACCTGAATTCAGCGTCCATAATGAATTTGTTTCCGTCGGCATCGCGTCCGGCCACGAAGGGTTTGTCCCGCTTGGCGTAATCCACTCCATACTCGTTCAGCTCGTGCACGAACTCATCCTTGTCGCTGACGGCGAACGATGCTTCCGACACTTGTTGAGCCACCTTCAAATTAAATCCGATTATAGATTCAACACAATGATGATTTCTACGCAATAGCAGCAGTAAGAGCAGTAGAACCGCGTCGCTAATGAGCTGCATCCGTGGCACCACCAACGGCATGCTGGCTGTGGTAGCTGATAGGTTGGATTCAGGCTTCTTCAGTCACTTGTACCGGTTGCCCACTTTGTGACCCAGTGAGAAGTAGTCCAGTCATTATAGTAAGTTCACCTTGGAATTCGAGATACCCAGCTGTAAGCTAAGCTTCCAAAAATTGTGGAAAATTTTGTATTAAGGGGGTACGATTTCCATACAAACTTAATTTACACAACTATGGGCGAATAAAGTATTAATGTACACTGAAATAGCTGTAATAGGCTTTTACAGTGGTCCTTATTACCGGCCAGTTATATAAAGTTGGAGTGTCAGCCGTTGGTCGTGGCAGTCGGGGCTTCAGAAAAAGAATTAACAGACTTTTACGTCTATTTTGAAACAGTGATGTACAAAATTGACTCTATGCTAAAAGCTAGTACCCGTTAGAAAGAATGACGAAAAAATTACTTTTTTGGTTTTTTATTAATATTTCTGTTATCCTACAGTTTTCTCCAACTTTATATAACTGGCCGGCAATAAAGACCACTGTAAAATTCTATTACAGCTATTTCAGTGTACATTTATACTTTGTTTGCCCATCGTTGTGTAAATTCAGTTTGTATCGGAATCGAACAACCTTAAACAATATTGATATTAAATACAAATAGCAAAAAACCCATAGGAAATGAAATATTTACAAAAAAAGCTTTTTGACCTTGAAATTTAATAGTTGCGTACACACTACCATATTATTATGTAGGTTTTGAGACAACTTTTAGAGCCTGTCCAGATGGAGCGTTTTACGCGCGAGTGCCCTCGCGCGTTTCAATTTATATTGCGTCCAGATGCCGCGTTTTACGCGCGCTCCTACCAAATAGTTGCTCGCGTTTTACGCGCGAGTGCCCTCGCGCGTTTCAATTTATATTGCGTCCAGATGCCGCGTTTTACGCGCGCTCCTACCAAATAGTTGCTCGCGTTTTACGCGCGAGTGCCCTCGCGCGTTTCAATTTATATTGCGTCCAGATGCCGCGTTTTACGCGCGCTCCTACCAAATAGTTGCTCGCGTTTTATGCGCGAGTGCCCTCGCGCGTTTCAATTTATATTGCATCCAGATGCCGCGTTTTACGCGCGCTCCTACCAAATAGTTGCTCGCGTATCTCGAGAACGCGCGAATGTTTACGCGCGAGGACACTCGCGCGTAAAACGCCCCATCTGGACAGGCTCTTAGGGTGTCAATATACAAGTATTTACAGATTTACAGCTGGGTATCTCGAATTCCGAGATTCTTACCTAATTTAAGCTTAAATGACTGGCCTAAAGTGAGAAGAGTGACTGTTGAGGCATGAATTCAAATATCAGTACCTACTTAGTTATATTTGTATTACTTATGTAATAAATATTTGTCATTGCCATTTACTAACATTAGTTTTTTAAGATTTTATTTCTGTGTGCTACTAACAAATTGGATCTTTTCTGAAATAAATATATTTGGTACTTAACGAAATGTTGTAAATGAACTGGGACTTTGGGTACTGTTATTTATTACCTTCAGCACACGGTTCCTCCAGTAGTTAGTTCCCTTGGGGTTCTTCACATAGTCGACATCGTAGTAAGCCACGATAAGAGGGTTGTTGAAGTCGCCAGCGTTATCCTTCTGTCTGACACCAACCAAACCGTGGCTAGAATAGAGAGAGAGAAAATAGATAGAAAGATACCGTTTTAGAATTTATAGTATTAATAGATATTATAGATAAAGATATATAGATAATAGTAGAATTAATAGAAACAACTCACTAGTTCTCCTTGATGAATTCTCCGAGTGATTCGCCCTTGTACTCCACCGAAGACTCTTCAAACTTGTTCTGGAGGCGTTTCGGTCTGAAGAGCACTACATTGTCCCTGTGGATAAAATAAGGTATACGTTAGTGAATCTTGACATCTCTCTGTGGTCGGCACTTCATGACTGAAGATCGTGATCCCTAGGATATCTTTGTTGTAGAGAGTGGACGGCCTGCCTCCAGCGCGTCCCATTTGTAGCCATGCTCACCACATTATAAAACTGGCTTCTCCCCACCACGTCGTCTTTAAGTTGGTCAGTCCACCTAGTTGGGGATCTACCGCGAGACCGTCTTCCTTCCACGTTCCCAACGATAACCAGTTTTTCAAGGCTAGACATAGGACTCCCATAAATTTTTTTTGGAATAACGATTCTAGACCATTTCCATCCTCTCGTTTTTTAGAACGTCGTCGGTTTATCGTATGGGAGATAAAGCTCTTTGATGCTGTAGAAAACATGACTTTACGTAAAAAAATATTAAGCTTATGATAGGTTCGTGATCTTTGCTTGCCCACCCCAGTAAGAAATAAGCGTGATCACGCGTCAATTTGATGAAGCAAGTAATATTGTTATATTTAACAGTGTGTGTAACTGCGGAAAATTACAGAAAATGCTAAATGAGTTTTTATCGAAGCGAAACCGTAACGGTCGATTTTGCAATTTCCTATTTTCATTTTATAACTTCAAACCAGTTAGTAACATTTGAGTCGAAAAGTTTTCCATAACCATATTCCTGCCTTTATCCCACACTAAGTGGGTCGGCACAACAGGTTTTCTACTTCCACTCTATCATTCGTCATCTCAGTGCTCACTCTATTTATGCTCATGTCATCTTTGACACAGTCCATCCATCTTTTCCAAAAAAAGAAAAAAGTTTTTAAGACGAGAGTGAATCTTCTGAAAGTGAAAAGTGAGTGAAAAGTGAATCTTCTAGGTAAGCGTGCTACATCGTCGACCGCATCATCACTTAACAGCAGGTGAGATAGCGGTCAAACGCAAACCTATAAATTGTAAAAAAAGTCTTTTTTTTTTCGAAAAGTTTTCAAACATTCCTTGCAAAATTTAAAATTATTTGTAGGTAACTAAATGAATGTAAATGCCATTGATAACTTATCATTTTAACTAGAGCTTGTTTTATGTTAATTTTATCGCAACAAACGCAAATAATTAAAACAGTATTGTAGATAAATTTAAGTTTAAATTTAAAAACGTGAATGAAAAACAACTAGTAATATACAGGGTGTAAAGAAACTACTTTAAAAAACTTAAAATAAAATGAACCTATGCTTTTTGGTCAATTACAGCACAAGAACGGAGTTACTACAGTAATTGATTAGAAAATAAAGTTTAAAAAACTTGAGAAAACGACTTCATGTCCGACCGTTTATTGTCGTGACCGTTTGGTCATGAAGTCGTTTTCTCAACCAATTTTGGTGCAGAACCAATTTTGATGGAATTTCTATGGGACCAATCTGGAAGAAGATGAAGATGAGAAGATAAAAAAGTTATAACAGATATTGGTTAATTAAATGTATGTTTTCTTTCTTTTAGGGCTCATAATAATAATATATAGGTACATGGAACTTCAGATAACGCCATTATGATGTTGGAACCAAGCCGTAGTTTTGGCTGTTCTTCTAGGCTTGGTCGCGTAAAGTGGTACCTAGTCTCACCTAGCTATAAGACGTTTCAAAGTGATCTTTGGGATACAAATGATAAAATAAATTTAAGAATTAGAATTTGGAAGCTAAATTATGTAAAGCATGTTTTTACACCCTGTACTACTTATTTCTGATAGTAAGTAAGTAGTTAACTACTTATTAATAGCTAGATCGCTATCGCTTATCGTAAACTGAGTTACTAACTGGCCAATGTTTATCAATTTTGTAACAACTGTTTAAACAATGTTTGGAACACAATGACAACGAGCTAAGTTATAATGAAGCTATTTAGCGCAAGTATTTCTTTTAGTGTAAAATGTGTATGTACTTTTTCTTTTTTAATTGGTTAGATGAGTAGGTGGTGCATAAATAAATTTTGTGGACAAACCATACAACACCATCTATCCCAAATGAAGCAAAGCTTGTAATTATACACTTAGAATACAATATAACACCCAGGCAGAGAACAAATATCTATGTTCAAACCAGCTCAGTTTTGATCTTTATTTGAAGATCCGATCTGAACGATTTGCAAACCAAAGTTGCCAAAGGTATCTTTGACAAAATTAAATCTAGACAAAAAGGGCCTTGAATAACCCCATATTGCTGATTTACATTTGACGCAGACTGTACCTAGGTACTTATTGTTGGTTGTGCACTATCTGTCACATTTCACATGCAACAACACAATACATGCATTACTGCAGTGTAGAGCGTGTCAAATGATTTGTTCATGCAAAACTATCAATAATACAATCTTTCATCCTCAATAAACATCTCTAATGATGTTTTTCAACATCATGTATTTTTTATCCACGAAATATGAACCCTATCCAAACCTACTAAAAACTGTAGGTTTAAGTAGGGCAATAGGCCATAGTTATAGGTTAGGGCTACCATAGCCTACAAAAATGCATTGCCTCGTAGGTCACGCTCGTCAAGAACGTGCCCTAAGATGCACTGCCCTGTGTACATCAACTTGAGACATGCAGTAACAGCCGGAAGGCAACACATTCAAACCTCGCCCTTCAAACCGAAACACAGCAATGCTGCTTCATGGCAGAAATAGGCATGTCCTGTCTTGTCCATCTACATCTGCATCACCATCCAGTCTACTGGAACATTGTTGCCATCAACCCAAGATCCTTCTTCACTATTTTCAGGACTTAGGCTGGCTGGAGTGAGTGGTTGTCAGTGCAGACCTTGTTCTCCCAACTTAAATTAGAATTAGAAGTACTTATGTATAGTGAAAGTTAGTAAAACTTACTTGTATCCGGCCTTTTCAAGCACCTCCTTGGAAGAAGTGTGTCCAAAGACAGCATCTTCGTTCATCTTGTCAGCGGCCTTCAGGAACTCTCCCTTCAGATCAGATTCCTGCTCGAAGAAACCAACCACCACAACCTCGTCTTTGTTCAGGAAGGCTTCGTAGGCTTCCACGGTGAGGAGGTCCTTGGAGGTGGGGCCCACTTGGGCACGCATGTACTTGATGATGCCATCTAGATAATAAATATGTATTAAATTCTGGCAAATTCTTTGATCAGCACTAGCTGTGTGGACTGGCTTTTGCAAGTAGGCCGCTGGCCTTTCTGCGCGTGACACTTGACACAATAGGTATAATGGTTATACATGTACTCTATCTTTTTAGGTTCTTCCGCACGATGTTTTCCTTCACCGTTTGAGAGTACTGGCATAGTACACATGCATTTTTGAACAGATAAACTCATTGGTGCATGACTGGATTTGAATCCACGACATTAGGATCGGAAGGCGGGGCCGTTACCACTAAAATCATCATTAAATATATAATAATAAATATTGTGGACAATCCAAACAACCCTATCAAGCCCTAAATTAAGCAGAGCTTGTACTATGGGAACCAGATAGCTGATGTGATTTTTTTTGTAAATACAAACATAGTCCTTAGAATACAATATCACACCCAGACAGAAAACAAACATCTGTGTTCACCACACAAATGTGGTGGGGGTTGAACCCACAACCTATGGTACAGAAGGCAGAGCTGCTAACAACTGAGCTGAGAAGCCAGTCAAAATGAATACTTATATTATAGAGAAAATAGATTATTTAATAGAATTTATAAAAAACTACCAAACCCGGCGAGCTTCGTTTCGCCACCAGATGGCTTCGTTTTAGCTGTCAAACAATGTATCACGCACCGGCGCTATCTACTTAAAATGTTGGTTTGTCCTGAATTTTTCCTGAATTTTCTTTGCTATAAACCTCACGGAGCCCGAGACCTTTTCAACGAATGCAAAACCGTGGAAATCGGTTAGTGCGTTCTGGAGTTATAGCGTCAGGAAGGAAAACCCGGCTTATTTTTATATAGTAGATTTGACCTGTAGACTGTTAATAACATAACTTTTGAAACTATCATGGTTTTTAACACTATTTTTATGAAACAACGGGATATTTACCATGATTAAATTTTAATCATGGTAAATATCCCGTTGTTTCATAAAAATAGTAATAGTGATAACATTATTATGAAGAAGAGTTTGGATGTCTTGTGACTCATTTTGATTATCACAATAGGTGTTATCTAATTTGGCTAAAAACAGTCTAATTATAATTTAGTTTGGATAAAAATAATCTAATGTGGATAATCAGGTAGCAATGTGGAAAAATACTGATCTAGGCTACTTTTCACATTAGGAATCACAGTAGATAATCTAATCATTTAAATTATTATAGACAGTATTAATGTTTTAAGGATGGTACAGTGGATACAGGGTGTTTTTTTTCATAAGGTTGGCAATGACCAATTCTGAAAGCACAAGACTAAGGGAAAAGTCGTGAAAGGAGTCATGCCCTCGATTTATGAGAAAACAATAATACTTAAGTGTAGTTAACACTTTAAAATCAATTTAAAAAAAAGCTTATTAATTTGTATAATAATTCGGAATTACCCATCACCACCTTTCTCAAAAAACCACCCTGTATAGTTATAGATAGATAGATAGAAAATTCTTTATTGCACTAAAACAAAAAAAAATTGCATTGTACATAGGCGAACTTAATGCTAGAGAGCATTCTCTTCCAGTTAACCTTTGTGTAATTCGGACATTCTTAGCGGGTAGTGCACATAAAATATATGAATACCTATATATATATGAAAGGGAATTGTTTTCAAAATAATTATCTGAACAAAGCAAAAAGGTAAGACACAAATTAAATTTTATATTAACTAAAAGTATATAATTATAAATAAGTATATAAAGTAAATAAGATGTATGAGATCTTTAAAAATGTGAGAAGGAACTGTGGATACAATGTTAGGATAGATAAATACAGTAAGTATAATTTCATAGGATAAAGAAGGGACTAACTTATACATACAGAGGATCCAAGCCACTAATCCCTCACGACGATTCTCCTCAATCTATAGTCATTGATCATGAGACAGAGATAGTGGTTATAGACTTTAGATCTGAAGACCTCAACAGATGAAACAGAGAAGTTATGTAAATATTATCTAAAAAATTATAATAATTGACTATTTTTGGGAATATTTTTTTTATTATTATTAAATAGAGATCCGCCAACTTAGAATATAGAATTAAAAAAAAGCCAACCAAGAACAATTTTAACACACACAACTTACTCATAGCCACCTAGGTAGGTATTTCAACTTTTACACATAGCACACCTATTTCAACTTTTGATACTTAAAATGTACTTGGTAACTATTTAGTAGCATGCCCTAAAAATTGATTACTTTACTTACCCTCAGTTTATTTGAGAAAATTCCATCATGAGTGTACCTACATAATCTACAAGATAAAGATGACATGGCAGTTCTAGAACTTACTAGCTTCCCTGGGGCCATTGTACTCCTTGGAGACCTCTCCATTCTTGAAGATCTTCAGTGTGGGGTAGCCAGACACTGAGTATTTCTCACAGGTAGCCTTGCCCTCGCCCACGCAGTCCACTTTGACCATAGCAACCGGGGTATCATCACCCTTCAGGGCACCGGCCGCTACGGCATATTCTGGCTTGATTCGCTTGCAGTGACCGCACCTAGTAATAAAACATTAAAAAACATGAGCTAGTGATCCCAATCACACGACTTTATACAGAGAAAGGTGCTTAGGACTTACCAAGGTGCGTAAAACATGACCAGAGCAGTATCATGCTGAGAAATAGCTGACGAGAAGTCTGAATCTGTTAGTTCCAATACATCTTCTTCAGCGGCTCTACATAAATAAATTACGCCTAAAAATAACACTAATTTGAGTGATCCTAACATTTTGAGAGCCGCTTTTTACAAAATACACAATATTCACCGCCGAACTCAAAGCTGAAAAGAGAAGCGGTGAAGTGGAGGGTGGGAGGAGGGAGGAAAGGAAAGGAAGACAAGGACCGGAAAATACACGTCGGATGACACTTGCCGGCACAGTGTTGGCCGTCTCTGATTGGCCCATTTTGGAAGCGTTCAAAAATCTTGATAGTAGAAGTAATTATATTTAATATTTTTATTTATAATAAAAATTCCTAAAGGTATATAATAGCCCTGAATAGTCCATCACATTATCTTTATTCTTTGCATAATTTATTGCCCAAACCTTTATATCTTTTTAACAAATCATTAAAATATCAAGCTAATTTAACTCCTATCGGAGTATTCATAAGTTCTAATTTTTAAAGTTTTAAAGATGTTAGGGAATGTCAGCTGCAGGCAATGCTGCCAGTCACAGCACCGCTTTTTGTATTTTTGTTATATTTTTTTCCACATGTATGGTAACATTCATTGAGTGCTATCGTGCGTTGCCAACTCAACTTTAGAAGCATTTGATTTGGCATTATTTGAATGACACTATCCATCAATTCAATTCAATATAATCAATCCTTACACTGTCACATTACAGCACCACAGAAAATAACGAATACGCCATAATATTATTATTTTATTTGTGTTTTACAAGTGTATAGTTTGGTTTCTTATTCAAAATAGTTCTAGTATCTCCTTAAAAGCAATAACGAAATTCCTTACGAAAGAAGTGGATAAATTATTTAAATTTAATTATTGCTTAAAATTAGCCCTGTCACTGTCATGGTGGTAAGAGATGGCAATAGTATAAGCACTGTTTATCTTTAGCATATCTCTAAGAGTCAAATGCTAGGCTAGCACTATACAATTTTTTTACGTACTTATTTATACCTAGTGCAACCAACTAAACGGTTGGGTTGGCCGCAGAACATTTAGTGATGACTTATGTCCTCACTAAATTTAGATAATGAAGATTAATAATAAGAAAATATTATTATGAAAATTAGAGGGTAGGTATTGGATAGTAATAAGTAGGTACCTAATTTAGGTTTTTGTCTGTATAGTTCTTCTAAACAGTTTCCGATAGTATATAAATATGCACTTTTTTTTCTTACACTACATTCGTATTGACGAGTTGGCAGCCCTAACGTGCTGCCATCCAATGCCAAAATTGCTAAAGCATTTTGTTTGTCAGTTGGCTTCGCTGTCAAACGAAAAATGGCAGCGACGAGTGTTGTCGTTCTCGACAGAGGAAACAATACGACATGCACTGTTAATCTTTTTGGTAAGTTCAGTTTTTCCTTCTATTCTCTAAAGGTTTTTAAGACAAATTTTGTGTGAAACAAAATTCTTCACGGTTTACTTTCAGGCATTAAATTTTGCCGCATAACCTCAGGTTTATTTATTTTTTTAAGTACGCGCGTAACTTGAAAAACGCAAGTGTTTGTAGACTTTGGAGTACCTCAAAAATAGTTGTAAGTTTTAATATTTTATCGATGAATGAAAGAATGCAAAGTAAAAAAATATGTTTGATTCATGGTTAGATCAGAGGCGATCAAAAGCGCACTGGAGTTGGGTTGCGGTGTTTTTTCTAAGTGGATAGGATAAAGTTGTCTGAGACGGCGGCTGTGAGTGGCCTTGACTATTGGATTGTAGGAAGTAAATTGTTGATAGGTACTTGCTTTTAAATTGCAGGTTGGTATTTGATGTACTTATCTACTCACAAAAAGTTATACTTTATTATATTTGTTCTATAACTTATACGCCATTTAGCTGAGGTTATATACCTACTGAGCTACTAATTTAAAATTACTTATTGCCTAATTGCTAAGTAGTACATACTAGGTACCTATTTAGTTCTCATAAAAACTTTAATACCTACCTTACTAAAAATGTACTCTCTTAAGTTTTTAAGGCATCCGGAAATCCACAAGATACCTAACTGTTTTTTACTCAAAACAATAAATAATATATTTTAAATAACCGTGCCACCAAATGATTTCTACTCATTTATGACTAATACCTACCTATCTCATTTAATAAAATAAAAAATACCGGATTGTGTGTTGTCAAAACCCCAAGCATGGTTTTTCACTTTTGAACCATGAACACAAACATTCCAACAATCACTCATGATATAAACAAAACTGTTAATCTCAATATTACTTTCCAAAAGATTTAAAATAAATAAATAAATATTAATATTAATAAATAATTAACTACACAACACTAGCCTTAAATTAACCAGAGCTTGTACTTTGGAAACCAGATAGCTGATATAATACATATTTTTTTGTAAATACATACTTAGAATACAATATAACACCCAGACTGAAACAATGTATATTTTGCATTGAGACAGTCTGAATATTACGGTTAGCTTATTTAGTTTTTTCTATAATCATTTAATACATGCTAGAAAACGCATTTGTTCAGGTACATGATAGATTACACAGAAACAGCTTAAAATTTTCATCAATAAAGTATTTTAATTTTTTTAAAGATATGATGATATGAATTTGTTTTGTTTTAGGTGCTACGGTGGTGTCATGGAGAGTGAATAATCAAGAACAGTTATTTGTAAGGTAAGTGAAGTTTGTTCAATTGTTACATGTGGGAAATATATCAAGCCTTACAAGTATTCTTCAACATAGCTCAGGTATTTGATACTCAATAAAATAAATTGACACCACAAAATAACTTGGAAAAAAAAAACTTTAAAGAGCTATTTTAAAGGTTGTTGTGCAAATACCAAGACATAATCAGAATCTTTATGAAAAGTGTAGTTTATAGTACACTAAGAAAGGATTTTTGAAAATAGGAAGCAACCTCTTCTAGCTTCATGGTAAACAGAATTAGCTTCATTTTTCATATAGCAGTTCTATTTACACAAAGCTAGAAACGCTAGGTTTCTAGCTTACTATCCTGGCTTGAAAACTAGCCTCGTGTAGTATCCCGCCTGGCATAAGGGGGAAAAAAATCTTTCTCCATCCACCAACTTCCCGCGATCTTCACATCTATCATAAGGTTTTTTGATTATTCACACTCGTCCCCCGCAAAAACAATTTTAGCATCAAAATATTAAGCTTCATTTTCAAATAGCAGTTCTGTTTACACAAAGCTAGAAACGCTAGGTTTCTAGCTTACTATCACTATCTTGCTATCCTGGCTTGAAAAACTAGCCTCTGGTATCCCGGGCATAAAGGGGGAAAAAAATCTTTCTCCATCCACCAACTTCCCGCGATCTTCACATCTATCATAAGGTTTTTTGATTATTCACACTCGTCCCCCGCAAAAACAATTTTAGCATCAAAATATTGTTGCGAAGCTTCATTTTCAAATAGCAGTTCTGTTTACACAAAGCTAGAACTGCTAGGCTCCTAGCTTACTATGTCTATTTTTCTATCCTGGCTTGAAAAACTAGCCTCTTGTATCCCGGGCATAAAGGGGGGAAAAATCTTTCTCCATCCACCAACTTCCCGCGATTTTCATATCTATCATAATCATAAGGTTTTGATTATTCACACTCGTCCCCCGCAAAAACAATTTTAGCATCAAAATATTATTGCGATTAATTCATCTTTGACACGATGTAATTACCGTGCCGTAATTAAATTTACATTAATTGCGTACGGCATTAGTTTAAATTTACATTAGGTATTCCGCATCTGTTTGCCATCGATCAACTTACTTAATTCCTTTTGTAACGATGCAGGAAAAAACTCGTCGCTGGGAGAAAATATAGGTAGGTACCCATAAGTTTTCTAGATAGGCTAGGCTAGCTGCGTATAAGTATAATATAAGTTTAAAAAGATTGAAACCCCGATTTCATGCCTAAACTGCTCCACCGATTTGATGGGACCAATCTGGAAGTATTATCCCTTCAGGTATTTTTTTTATATGCGCTCTTAAACTACTAAGTTATGCGAAAACTTTGTCATTTACGCAACCGATATTTAAACTCTCTGCACGTAAAAATACTGTAAAACAACGGCTACTGGCGAAACAACTGACATGATTTATTCAGAAATACATTTTTTTTTATAGATAAGGCCTTAAGTTACTCCTTGTGTAAGAACTGAACTAAACTCTGTGTTAAATAAAATAAAACTAACAACCTTGAGATGACGCAAATAGAGTTCAAATGCTTCTTGAAAACGTGTATTGTAGAATATGACAGCCAATAACAAATCACTCTAAAAACTAGGCAGCATCTCCACACGCGGCCAAGCCTAGAACATGCTAGAAACTCGTAATTCTTTTGTATGAGAGGATCCTTTTTAATGAATCACGCATGAAGACTCGTATCCAAAAGGCAATAATGGTTAAAAGCAGTTAAACTCTGGGCTAGTTTTCTAAGTACAGAAGATTAGACGATTATAACTATTTTTTTTATTTTATCCAATATTTTGCCCAAGCATACCTACTCTGATTAAAATCTAAGCCCCCTAAGCCACGCGACCAAACCTAGATTCACTTTTTATCTCTTTCCTGGAACAAATGTTCCAACCTAGAACTGCCTAGAAGATGCTATTTGGTAGATCTGATCAAAGCGGACATGGTCGTTCAAATGTCATAAAGTCTATTTTTCCCAAGCATACTCTGATCTAAATCTAACCCCCTAAGACACGCGACCAAACCTAGATTCGCTTTTTTACCTCTGTTCTGGAACACTTTTTCTAACTTAGAACTGTCTAGATTCTAGAAGATGTTATTTGGTAGATCTGATCAAAGCGCACATGGTCGTTCAAATGTCATAAAGTCTATTTTTCACACGTATACTGTGATCTAAATCTAAGCCCCCTATGAACGTGACCAAACCTAGATTCGCTTTTTAGGGTTCCGTAGCCAAATGGCAAAAACGGAACCCTTATAGATTCGTCATGTCTGTCTGTCTGTCTGTCTGTCTGTCCGGCCGTGTCACAGCCATTTTTCTCTGAAACCATAAGAGCTAGACTGATGAAACTTGGCGAGTAGATGTATTCTGTGAACCGCATTAAGATTTTGACACAAAAATAGAAAAAAAACTATAAATTTTGGGGGACCCCATACTTGAAACTGAAACTCAAAAAATTTTTTTTCATCGGATCCATACGTGTGGGGTATTTATGAATAGGTCTTTAAAAATGATAATGAGGTTTCTTAAATCGTTTTTTTCTAAACTGAAAAGTTTGCGCGAGAGACGCTTCCAAAGTGGAAAAAAGTTGGTCCCCCCCCCTCTAACTTCTAAAATAAGAGAATGATAAAACTAAAAAAAATATATGTTGTACATTACTATCCAAACTTTCAACGATATTTGGTTTGAACGAGATCTAGCCAGTAGTTTTTTTTTTATACGTCATAAATCGTAAACCGCAATTTACCTTTCGACGAACTACAAGAACCTTTATATTATGTTACTTGATGCTACGGAACCCTTCATGGGTGAGTCCGACTCGCACTTGGCTGCTTTTTTTACCTCTTGTTCTGGAACAAATTTTCAAACCTAGAACTGCCTAGAAGATGTTACTTGGCAGATCTGATCAAAGCGCACAAGTTCGTCCAAATGTCATAAAGTCTATTTTTCCCAAGCATACTCCGATCTAAATCTAAGCCCCATAAGCCACGCGACCAAACCTAGATTCGCTTTATAAATTTTCTAACCTAGAAATGATGAGAAGATGCTATTTGGTAGATCTGATAAAAGCGCACATGGTCGTTCAAATGTCATCAAGTCTATTTTGCCCAAGCAAACTCTGATAGTGTTCACGCGACTTTTTACACGAGTAAAATGTAAAAAAAGCAATCATGTCAAGAGCATATCCATTTGCCCCCAAACACACTAGAGAATCCGTTATCAAGTTGGTTTCCGGCATAATTAATATTTGCCGACTTTTTTCGTATAGATTTGCAGTAATCAAAGTACTTAAGATAGTTTTGCGCATTAATCTCTTGTTGTTTATTTAACCCTCAGCCGTGAACTTCCACTTCCGTCCGATATTATATATTTTTTACTAGCTTCAAAAAGAAGAGGTTTTCAATTAGTTTTTTCTTATTTGTTACCGCATAACTCTATTAGGGTTCCGTACCCAAAGAGTGAAACGCGACCCTATTCCTAAGACTCCGCTGTCGGTCCGTCTGTCCGTCTACCTGTCTGTTT
Organism: Thera obeliscata; assembly: GCA_947578465.1. Classification (NCBI taxonomy): domain Eukaryota; kingdom Metazoa; phylum Arthropoda; class Insecta; order Lepidoptera; family Geometridae; genus Thera; species Thera obeliscata. The sequence goes on from OX387916.1 coordinate 2,934,186, forward strand.
TACATGAAAGATTTAACAATCAACTTGAATTTAATTTGAAAGGCCTGTCCTGGCTTCGCACGGGTAAACATTAATATTTTTACCACATAAATATAGCCTATGTTACTCAGGGTGAGTGTAGCTTTCCAGTGGTGAAAGAATTTTTGAAATCGGCACAGTAATACAAATAGATAAATAACAAAAATACAAATCTTTCCTGCTTATAATATTAGTATAGAAAGTAACTGGAAAAAATACGACCAATTCATGTTACTTTACAAATTACCAACCTGCTCGAGAAATATGTAGATAAGCTATCGGATCGTTAAATTAGCACACATACCGTTATTGTCCACATCTGGAATGTCTATATTTTATTCTTCGTTCCTACATCAGTGCAACAAAAGGCTATACGTAAATATAAATACTTTCTTGCTCAAAACATATTTTTCGTAATTTTTCAGAAGTTTTTTCTCAATCTCGCGAATAAACAATAACCATTATTATTATTTCTATGAAAAAGATGTGATGGCACTAACAAATCTTCTATTTTTTAATGTTATCCGGTTTGATTTTTACTCCCTGTACGCAGGGTCCATGTGATACTGACTTACACCTAAGTATGTATGTACCTTAACTAAACCATGTGTATGCAATAAATATATTGAGTATTGAGACCCTTAGGTACCTACTACAATATTATTTATATTTTATTCAAAAAAGGTAAATACATTTAGCAGTGTAGTAAAATTTATAGGCTTATATTCGTAGATGTCGTAAAATCGTAAGGAATAATCGTTCGTGTGCGAATGTTATGGAAATGCGAAATGTAATTATTCCGCTCATCATTAAAGGTACATTACATTGCTCAGTCTCATCCCCTCGCAATTAAATGAAAATCAATTTAGTGGCACACGTATTTGTGCGGATGCAATTTGGCGCGGAGACAAAAACCACACTCCGCTGCGAATGGCTCTAACAAACGACCCACCGACTGCTGCTAATGATTCTATGTATATCTACATATCTATGGACATAGAGGCGAAGTACTTTTGGTTATTCTTTGTCTCGGTGCTATTTATTTTCCGAAAGGTTAGAGTTTACTAATAACAGGTCGGTCAAAGGCGGGTTTAGCCTCAGCAGGTTATCCTCAAACCATTATAATAAACCTATAGTTTTATCTTATGATGTTGTAAATTTTCTAAAGAAGCTATAAAGTGCCAATGATAACTCTAATGGCACTACCTATAAAAACTGTCAAAAGTAAAATAATGCTTGAGCAATGGTACAGAAAAACAGTGGCAGAGCTATTTTAAGCAATATTAAAATTGAAGGAACGTTTCTAAAATGGACATACCAGGCGACAACACAGGCGGCGTAAATATTATTGAAACTTTAATTCGATGCTCTGCTCAACGTAAGATTCCTAACGTAAAATTAATTACGTATAACAAAGGATTTACGTAAAGTAACGCGCTACGTATTTAGCAAATTAAAAAGCTATGTCCTTAGCGTTCATAGTCCGGCCAACATTGCCAACAAAAACTTGTCGGCACGCGCCCCTCACTTCTAATATCCAATATAGTTTCTACTCTTGCTGTTTTTGCGACTCCATGGAGCCGGCGACGTGACGCGCCCGCTTGACCCTTTTATGACAGGGGTTTTTGAGATTTCATGTTCAAAATACGTCGGAACTTCTATTTTGAGGATGTGTAAGTTGCAGTTAGGCATTTACTTATGTATAAGGTAAAAAAAATATTGTTTCAGTAAACCATCAGTCATCAGTAGTTTCTAGTTTCCTAAATTCAGTCTTTATTTATTTGAGCGGCCGAGCAAAAACTTAAGTAGCAGTTTGAAGTGATGGCATATGCCTTTATCAACACGTCTGCAATACATAAAACTGCAGTATTTCAGGGCAACATTGTCCAAACAAAAGAGTATACAACTACACAGCCCTAACAAAGTGTGTTGGTACATCCCTGCGGGTGGCAGGGCAGTGCGGTGAGCGGTGGCTGGCCCGCCCCTGCTCTCCGCGTCTTGTTTTTGTGGTCGCGTCTGCAGCCCCGAGTCCCGACTCGCCGGCACTTTCTTCCCCCCCTCCCCCCGCGGATAACAAATGGTCCCCGGGCACCCCGCTCTCTCCTCGCTAATGCCCAGATAATTTTATGCTCCCGATGTTCAAAGCGGATATACGATGACCGCGAGATTACCCCATCGATCGACGCGCGTCAACGAGTACATGCTTTATTTTCTGCTTCAATTGATGGTTCAGCTAGATTGAATGGAAATGAATGGTTGAGATGAATAAAGCCTCACTTGTATTTATTTTATTCGTGTCGCTATCAAGCAGCAATGTGGCTAAGCTACTGAAATCTATTAAGATTTGTCACTTAATTGAAACGGAATTTGAGTGCGATGAATAGATTACGTGTCTATTGGGTAGTCATCTCGACGTGCTCAGTAACTAGTCTTACATTAAAAAACAAAAATGAACCAAGACTTGGGTTAAAGAATGCCAGCGTCAGGCTGTCAGGCACGGGGCGACCTCTCGGCAGCCGTGGCCGCCGCCGGTCACACGCCATTGACTCCGCTGAATAGTCAGCTTCGCTCCGCAGCCGTCACATTATCTCCCGCCTTCTGACCAATCTCGATTTGAACGCTCAGGGTGCTACCGCTAACCTTCATTACATCCGACGGTAAAACTTTGCGTTACACCAGCTAGTCGTTACCAAGCGAAGCGGAAACATCTCTGCGATATAACGTTCTCCAAGTGTTCAACTCTTGGTTGTTTCGTCGCCGGCTTTAATTAATGGCGCTGTCACGAGTTGTGTCCACTGCTCGTGCTACATTACTTCGACACATGTTCCGTTTTTTTTGTCTCCACGAGTGACATCTAAGACATTGATTGTTCCACACGTTGAACAGCTGCGGTGAAATATTAGAGGTTCGAGCCCGAGTTTCTAACTGAACAGATTTAAGAGGACCGATATGTAATTTAGTAATCCAAGCGACACCCACATTTGAAATTCATTGTCTGATTGCTTAGTTCATGATTTAGTGCAATTATCCTCCAGGTTTGCTAACTTGGACGTGATTTACATCGCACTATGACTGTACCGCATTATAATTATCATTTGCGCAGATAATTTATCACAATTAAGGCGTCTTTGCCTAAAGTTAACGTAGGATCTTCACGGGCGTGACCTTTGTATTGAGTGGTAAATAATTAGGAATTTCCAGAAGCGGATATTGCAAAAATAACAGCAAAGATTTTGATTAATGTCATATTGAATTGGTATTTTTAAAAGATGGAATTACATAATATAATATCAACGAGTCATTACAGCGCTAGTAATAAATGTTAACTTGCTCAATCACCGCTTGATATTACTTATCGTATTATCGTCCTACGTAGATTGCGTGGTGATCTCAATTTTCGTCTGTTCTCGATTACTAGACTCTACCCTGATTACTGGTGTATCTATAATTATGAGGACCACCCCAGCTACACCAAGCACGCGATTTTCGAATGAAGATTTAAAAACTATCTTGGTTGAACTTTCTTTAATGTGAGATGAGTTGCCTTAATTAAATAGTGGCTCTGAAGAGGACCTACATAGTGTGGCTAAACAAATGCGACTTGAAACCAGGCATGAACACAACATGACGTTCAGAACGATAGATAGATAGAAACTGAACATCGAAGTGAAAAAGGCTATCCCTGTTATCCCAGTATCCTGTCTCAGGTCTTGGCTTGTTGCACAATAAAACGTGCCTCAAAATTCTGTGAGTATGTCTGAAAAGGGCTAAGTCTAGTAAGGTATCTTGAGTACCAAAACACAAATCTGTTCATAGAACATAAAATGACCGGAAGGCCCTCTCGGAATAAAAAGTCTAACATAATCATTTTGCATAGTAACCCAGGTTTAAGTTTGAAATGCTCACACATACATTTAAAATAGAAGTGGTTTCAACTTCAACTCTTGAAAGCAAAAATCGTCTATCATTACCGAACAGATCAGTAATGTTAAGTGACGTGTATGACATCATCAGGATTCTGTCGGTGCCGCCTTACATGGTCGCATCTATGATCTATACTCCACTTAGCTTTTGCACGCGAGTCCAACCACGTGAACATCGTTTTTCCCTAGGTTTAAGATCTTCCTTCATAAGGTATCTTTTTATATCTTCAAAATCAACACGCTAAGGTTTATATCAAATCTCCTTGAGGTATAGTTCGGGAAACTGTAACGGCAAATTGACAATGCAGTTTTTTAAGGTTTATGCAACAAATTTACTCGCCCAATTGTCAATCTCGAGAGTGCAATCCATGTTTGAGTCAAACTTCATCTCGATCCAGACAGACAGCCCTTCTTTCGTATGGATTGATTGGTATGGATAGATACTATAGTGATGATACGTGTTACATAGGCACAGCTGATGGGTGGGTACAATGATTCGTAGTTGATTTCGGCTTCCGCCTAAATATGGTAACATCTACGTTCACGAGCTCTGTGATTCAGATGCAGTACCACGTGGGTAATAAAACAGGTCAATAATTAAAATGTTCAATCGTCTATTTGTAGCGTCGTAAAAACTGATGTTTCTATGTGTTGTTACATTAGTAGATTGCTGCCACTTCAAGGTTCTGACGTACTCTTAAAGTTCTAAAGATGTTACGTTTGGCTTTTGAATTGCTAAAATATTTTTTTACTTGGGCCGCTATGCGTAGTCTGTCAAGTTTTTTGCATTATTTTAGCACTAGTAATGAAGAATTCCACTTCTAGTCATATACCTCTCGTATATATTTTGAAGGGTGTGGAGGAAGAACAGTTTTGAAACTGCTTCATCTCGACTTATCGTAGACGGTCTATCAGGTGAAAGGCCATCGTACACTTCTTCCGTTTCGTGATCGTCAATCAACCTGTGTACTGGTACTGGCAGATACAACCGCGTGGAACTGGCGGCGCGGCGCTTAGCTAATATTTTTCATCGTAATTCTCGTGATTTACCTGAATAAATGCTTTTTGACTTTGACACAAGTACCATCGTTAAGCCAACGGAACCCTTTCTAAAGAACCCAGCTCAAACTCTTTGTCTTGCGTGTCCAACTGTGTAATTAGCTCGGAAGCGGTAACTTGAAAAAATCAGCAAGCACTGCCGCCGGCGAAGCCTTTGTTCCTCTAAAATATAAACCAGAAGATATAAAACCACCATCCGAATATCTAAATATGACCATTATGCTTTGCTTCTATAGATTAAAAAGAATAGATTGGAATTTTAGAACAAAAATGAATAAATAAGAACGATTGATGGCTTAATAATACATATAAATTAATAAAAAAATACGCTATGAAAGGAACCTCTCTGAGGCGCTTCAATTGCGCCTCGTGCATATTATCCTTTGACCACACTGGGTTGATAGAATTTGTGACACGATAAGAAGAACAATAATATAAGTTAACAAAAATATATGAGTTTGTTTGATCATCATCATTTATTTATTTAATTAATAAACGCCATAAAAATAGGAGGCTCTTAAGCGGGCTGTTTACGCTTTTACTCAGCAATATCAGCATATTAGCAATATCAGGGACTTATAACTTTTGAAACTATCATGGTTTTTAACACTATTTTTTTATCAGGGACTTGGCACTTCTGTAAATATGTTCCATATCAGAATCCATATTGCATTGCAGCTATCTTAAAATGAACATCAATTGGGGCGAAGCCATTTTGCCTTGAAGCTGACCTAAACTAGCTGTATCTATGTGATCTTTGATATTAGTCAAGCTTACCTCGCTCCAAAACATTTGTCAGTCGAAATTAGCATGTATTTATTACCGAGATGGCTCTGAGATTGTAATCGGCTTATCTTACGGGCTTGCGGGGTGCTAGGGGTTTGCCCCGGGGGCGGAGTACCCGTCTTATTAATCGGCTGTCCGGAGCATCTGCCGGCGCTATTTACAGGCCTGACCCCTGTCGCCAAAGGTACAAGGTTTATGCGACCACTTAGTTCTTGTGACACGTTTGTTCTCGCAGCATTTGTTAGACCAAAGAGCGTACTGTAAAAGCTGAAGCGTCCCTGATGCAGAATTCAACTTGTTAAAGCATTAAATATGTGCAATTTATATTCTAATAATGAGATAGTACAGACAAATGAAGTTTACCAAACTTGACCTACTTCATGGCCAAACTGAAGAACCGATTTTGAAAATATTTCTATGGGACCAATCTGGAAGTATTATTACCTTTCGAGTAAAAAAAGAATTTTCCTAATCGGATATCAGAAGTTATGCGATAACTAACATGAAAAAATAAAACAGAATTGAAAACTTCCATATTCGAAACACTTGGAAGACCAGTTTATCGAAAGGTGCAAAATACGTTATGAAAAATTGTTCACCATTATACTGGAAATTGAATTCCTAATGATTCCTAGGACCTGTATTTGAACACCCGCTGCAGACGGCAGAATAAATACATAAATATTTCTTAACTAATGGAACATTTAGCAACTATGTAAGCTTTGTTGGATGCATCCCTTTAGGCAGAACCTGCCTACAACTCCACCTACCTATACTTGTAATGTATTCATATTTTTATCTACCGGTATTTGATTTATATTTAGTTCCGTCTTAGGGTTAAGCTACAATGTATACTTGATTCAGCACAGCCTGTCAGGCTTGGGAGGAGCGTGTTTTGTATGGAATGAAGTCTGCAATTCCTCTCGCGAAGCCTTTTGTCTTTCGGTGTGATAAACGTTCTTAGTTCTTATTCTTAGTATGATGATAAACAAACGTAATAAATAAAAAATAAAATAAATATTGTGGACAATTCACACAACCCAGCCCAAACTAAGCAGAGCTTGTAATATGGGAACCGGATAGCTGATACAATACTTGAATACATATTAATGTAATGCTGAATATGTGCCTAAATATCTAAAATTATGTATTACAACCCTTAACGTTACGCTCTGTGTTGGCCCCAACACACACAATCACTGAATTTTTAATTTAAGTTAAGGTCAAATGTAAATAATTGATTGTAATCGTAAGTTAAAACGTGTATTAACAAATTACATGTTGCTACAAAAATGGTTAAGTGCGAGTCTAGCTTGCTTGACAATAGGGGCTAGTGCTTTTGACTATTTTAATATTATTTAGCCCTTTTTGTGTGCAGGGCAAAGGTCTCCTTTCCCTGTTTTCACTCCTCACGCACGACATAATGCTGTTACAGACCACGATCTAAGGTGAAAGTCAAGTTCTTCCTCGCCCTGCATTTTGTGGGGTCCTCTTAACACACAAGGTGTCAGGCATGCGGTAGACGTGTCCAGCCCAGTTCCATTTAAGGCTGGCTTTTTGACCAACGCCAATGATGCTGGTTTTACTTACTCTTAATAATTTTCAATTTGGACCCTTAACAATAATTTATTTAGGGGTTCGAATCTAAATCAGTAATTTGTGCTGACCAAAAATCTTTATTCCATTGGAAAGAGAAGGGGTTCGTCTTAACATTTACACGACACGGAACCCAAAGAACCTCTTATGTAATTAGATTTTATTCACGTTACTGCACTAATACGGTATAAGGAAATATGAATCATGGCTATCAATCAAGAACTGCTGGTTAATAAACAAAAACATGTAATTAAAAGCATTTGATTAGTTTAAAACACATTTGAAGCTTCAAGTTGTACAAATGTAATATTCAGTACTCCTTCTCAACATACTAAAAATCTTGACGTGCTAAAGCAATGCTTGAATCTTTACGCGATCCGAAATATTGAATTTAAAAGTTTCCTTTTTCGCAATCTCTTTTCGCGTAATTTGCATTGCTCGCTAAAACGATACTTTAACCCTTACGCGATCCGAAATATTGAATTTAAAAATGCTCTTTTTTAATACAGTTGCTCAAAAAATGGCGTATTGCAGGGACGTATAGCGTTCGGGATGTGGGCTATTACACACGCGTGCTTTTTTTTTACCATTCCCGCACTAGTGCTTTTTCTTTCCCAACTGTCAAAATAATGTCTAAAAAGAAAAACCAACCATGAAGTTTTTACTAAAAAAATTCATCGAAGTTTTTATGATTCATGCAAATACGTATTATTTCTAAAAAGAAGCTACTAATTTGTTTCATTAACAGATTTAATGATTTGATTGAATGAGTTATGTTAGGTTTCATTTCATTTCATCTCATTAAATTTCATTTTCAATTCATATCAATATAAAAATCTACTGAAGACTTGGCTGTATGGGTATAGTTCCCTTTGCCTTCCAGAATGGGTGAAGAAAAAAAAAATCTCTGCTTATATTCTACGGTTGGCGCCATTTTTCAGAAATTTTCTTTGCGAGTTTATTTGTTTGTTGCACAAAATGAGTAATTTCGACCCTAGTTTTTTTGAATTAACACCACCGGAACTCAGTATAATTGCACAAAATGCTTCGGAGAACATTTTACCGGAAAAGTCAAAAAGTCGCTACATGCATACATACGACGAACTTATTGCGTGGAGAGAAGAGAAAAAAGCAAATGGTATTTTTATTATTTTATTAAATTGCTTAATTTTTTCGCAACTGTATTAAAAATAGTCGTTCAGTACACGTGCGGAACCGTCATTGCAACTTGTTCCGACTGTCAACCCTCGCCTTCGGCTCGGGTAGACATTTGTCGGAACTCTTTGCAATGACAGCCTTCCCGCACTTGTAATGAAATATACTATTTTGCAATCTTTCTTCGTGTAATTTGCATTGCTCGACGCTTGGGCTGTAAATTACGTCATCATTTCTTGTTGTATATCCCGAGTGCAAGTAGCACGTGCGGCTCTCCATCATCGTCTGTGGCTCCTACGCTTCCGACAAAAACATACATTCCACCGACGCAGTTTAACCTCTAGCTGCTGAGTTTGAATGTGATAGCTAGCGATCGACTGATGAAAGCTATTACCTCTAGGTTTGGAACTGAAAATTGGACATGAACTGGTCTAAAAAAAATTATAAGACTATTCATACAACACTATCTAGCCCCAAACTAAGAAGAGCCTAGTATTTTGGGAACCAAATAGCTGATATAATACTTACGTATATTTTTTTGTACATAGTACATACACAGTTAGATTACAAAATAACTTCAGACAGAGAACAAATATCTGTGTTCACCATACAAAAGTTTGTTCTCGGTGAGGATCGAAGTCGAACCCACGACCTACGGCGCAGAAGCCAGAGCTACTACCAACTGAGCTGAGAGGTCTGTCGATTAGTAAACGATTTGAAAAATATTCTTGTGGTTTCATAGGATATTATTGGAGTCCATTAAACTTTCTTTGTGTAGTGTATTTCAAATCTTTGCAAAATTTAAAACTTTTCGCACAACTTTTGTGGTTTATGATGGCTGTTTGTTTGGAGACCACTGGATTATTAATAACATAATATCCCTCTGTGAATGAATACCATCTTCTTCTTCTTATCGTGTCACTGATTCTTTCGAACCAAGTGTGGTGAAAGGATTTTAAGTGCGCCTCGAAGAGGCTCCTTTCGTGCACTATGAATACCATGTAACCTTGTGTAGGTGTCGCGCATTCTTTGCGACAAAGATAACATGAGGATGAGATTCTAGGTCGATCTATAATACTGCAATACATTCCGAAAATGATTTTACTGCCCTAAGCTGGCAGAAGGCCTGCGATCGACCCTGGTCTCTAGTACAGTCGGCGTCTTGACTGTACCCGGATTCAACGCGGTGGAGGGGACCCGCGCATGCGAGCTCCCCTCCTGCTATTTCCAGCCCCCACGAGGGAACAACCGAGGAGCTTAGGGAATTGGCCCTAAGTGCTCACGCCTTCCATCCCCAAAGAGCAACCACCGCTTCCTCTCATAAGGTCGACCGCGCGCCGCCGACTCAAGGGCCCTAAGACCGTTTCGTAGAATCGCGACGGCGCTCTTTACCGAGACGCCGACTCATGGGTCCAGGACCGCTCGTAGAGTCCCGGCGTCTCTCTAAATTGCACTGCCGACCCAAGGGCCTCGTGGCCGTTTCGTAGGGTCGCTGCAGCGCTCGTCTCTCACCGTCGACCCAAGGGCCTCGTGGCCGTTTCGTAGGGTCGCGACGGTTACTCCCCTTCGGCTCATTCGCCAGGATCCTCTTACTACTCATGCCTGGAGCCGTACCAGCGGCGCGGGCTCCAGTTTCCCGCACGAGCCCTAGCAAGCTAAAGCTCGGGGATGCATGGCACTAATGCCCTCAAAGGGGCCCTGAACAGGGCCCGCTTTCCCTTCCCCAAACGACCGAGCTAGTCCGAAGTGGACATTAGATTAATTCTCGCGGCAAGTGGCTTTCCTCGCGAAATCTTCCCAGAATCTCATTAACCTCTTTATACAGTAAAATCGGTTAATTGCTAGCACTCACCCCATCATCGTAAGTTACCTCCATCTCGTTCGTGCGCATTGTCCAGTTGCACACTCGATACGCTGCCTAGCTCCTACAGCACACTTCAGCGCTCCGCGCTTCAGCCTCTTCCTCTCGTTCTGGCCTAGCCTCCCAAAAGCAACTCTTTTTTCCCCATGTCGCCACGCTTACCCTCGAGTCAACCTTGCAACAGAAAAACCTGACAGTTCATTTCAATCCTTCACTTTTGACCAACCAGTGTTGCCATCGCACAATAGATATACTCACTTCCTTTATAATGACTTCGTGCGAAGCGCGACACACCCAGCAAGAGAGAAATGCTATTCCAGCATGGCGAACAGGTGACGCGTCCATTCCAGGATTTTCTCCCTAGCACGGACGGCGGCACCCCTTCTGGTTCTTCCTTCTGCTTCATTCGCTTGCCGAGGCGCCTCATTAGCTCGGGGGCTTGAATTGTTGGCTACAGATTCCAAGATTGCACTTTCTCTGGAGGCTTCACTCTCTTCTGGACCATTCGCCTCGCTGACGGGATCGGTTTCCATCTGAGAGGTTCTTTGTTCATCAAATTGATTCCCACATTCTGGAACCTGACTTAACTCCGGTTCATTATTGATGTCTCCCATTGCCCCATCATAATGCTCTCCTGTTCGTGATGGTTGTTGTCCAACTTCAGGATCTTCTAAGGGATAGAGGTGTCCTATAGAACGCGTAAGAATAGAATCATCTACTTTTACTCTCGCGACTCTGCATGCGCCGTCCACGCCTTCTAATAGTTCGACAATTTTACCAACTTTCCAATTTTGACGATTCTTAGAGTCTGCTTTGATTTGGACGATGTCTCCTTCTTGTGGGGTACGATCAGATCTGATTCTGGGTTGCTTAGGCGAATGTTTTGATCTCTCTCTTAAACAGGTGAGGTACTGCCCTATAAACATCCTTTTAAATTCTTCCAGAATCTTAATTCCTCTCTTCCAGCTGTCTATCAGATCGGTTTTCACCTTAGACCCAGTACATGGTACTTCTATTTGTGATGGTTTCACCGTCAAACATTTTCCTAGGTTTAGGAAGTCAACCGGATGCAGGACCTGTTCTATTTCAGTGCCAACTCGAGTTAGTGGTCTTGAGTTAACAACTGCCTCTACTTCCTTCATGACAGTTAGTAGTCTGCTATCATTGAGTAGGTGTTTTTCCAAAGTGCGCTTTAGGCAATGCTTGACTAGTCCCACCAGGCGTTCGTAGAAACCTCCGTGCCACGGAGCCAGTTGAGGGATGAATTTCCAGCTGATTTCATTGCCTATACAATATTGGCTCGACATTACCTCGGAGGTCAATTTGAAACAGGTAGCATTATCCGAGTACATTCGTTTCGGTATTCCTCTTGTCGCTGCGAATCTTCGTAAGGCTAGAAGGCACTCTTCAGCAGAAAGATCCTTGACGATTTCCAGATGAATCGCTCTTACAGTCAGGCATGTGAATAGGGCCACCCATCTTTTTTCTTTACCACTTGGCGAACTCATGTACAATGGACCAAAATAGTCCACACCAGTGAATGAGAAGGGCTCGCTGTAGTTAACTCTCTCCGCTGGTAGAGCTGGTGCATCTGGGAGCTTATACGGACCACCACCATGTTTCACACATTGCTGGCATGTCTTGAGCATTTTTGTAACTTTTGCTCTTCCTTGTGGTATCCAATATCGTTCTCTGATGATGCTTAGCGTATGTGATGCGCCAACATGATAGTTACTCACATGAGTTTCAATAATAATATTATTTGTAAAGTCACAGTCTCTTGGTAGCAGCACTGGATGCTTCATATCGTAATTCCATGTTGTGTTAGTCATCCGACCACCGCAGCGTAGTAAACCCTCTGAATCTATAAACAATCCTAAACTTTTTGATAAGTGGGTTTTCTTCCCTGCCAGCTCATCTGGAAAGTGTTCAAGCTGAATTTTCCTTATTTGCATTGTGGCATTACCCTGTGACTTGTTCTTACAAGTATTTATTTCTTCTTCCACCTCATCTATTTCCATTGGGGCATTGTGGATACTGGCCAGCTCAGACCAGTCATGTGGTTCCAACTCACCTGGATCCTCATCCAGGACCTCCCCAAACGAAACAAAGGTTGTGTCCGCGCAATACTGTCGATCTGTAGGCCACTGAGATTCTGCCTCCTTTAAAAATTTGGGTCCTTCATACCAAAGTTCTTTCTTTTGGTCCCATAGATCTGGTTCAGGTCTGGTAGCAATATCAGCAGGGTTAGATTTTGTATTCACGTAGCACATCTCTGTCTGTTGATGGTAACTTCTAATCTCATTGACTCTGTTTGCCACAAATGGTGGTAGGAGTTTGTTTGACTTCATCCATGCAAGGACTATTTGGCTATCCGTCCACAGATATTCCTTTTCGATTGGTAAATCTATAATGGACTTCACATACTTCAGTAGCCTGCTTCCTATCAGAAAACCCAATAGCTCTAATTTGGGTATCTTGAGATCATCTCTGTCTTCAATTTGAGAAATACGAGATTTTGCCATCATCAAGTGAATTGAAATTTCCTCTCCTTTTGTCCTCAAATACACGACTGCCGCATAAGCATGTTTGGATGCATCCGTGAAACAATGTAGTTCATAAGTAACTTTGATCCCTGATGAATCACTTCCCACGTACCTCGGAAGTTCAATCTCAGTTACCGCCTTTATGTCTTTCAAGATACCTTTCAGGGGTTGCGTCAGATTCTCAGGTAATGCTGCATCCCATTTCACCTTTTCTTTGCATATATTCTGGAAGAGAAGTTTTATTGGCAAAATCAGTGGGCACACAAAGCCACATGGGTCATACACTCGGGCTAGAGTACGAAGGACTTCTCTTCTCGTGTTTATTGGTGTGTTGGGATTGAAGTATCCTTCTGATACCTTTAACTTCAGCGTATCTCTTCCTACGTCCCATAACAATCCGAGAACTTTCACCTCCTTACACTGCATAGCTTTGTGTTGTTGCGGGATCGCGTCCATAAGCTCTTTGCTATTAGAAACCCAGTCTCTTATATTCATTGAGATCTGCCCAAACGTCGATCTTGCCTGTTTATATATCTCATTAGCTTCTTGGACAGATTGAGCTCCTGTCACTAAATTGTCAACGTAACATTTGTCTGCTATGACTTTGAGCAAGTCCTTATCTGTTACAGTCATATGGTGTCTGATTGTTGCCGTGAGAAGGAATGGGCTTGATATGATTCCGAAGGGTACTCGGCAGAAGCGTAAATGGAGCAGGTTATCCTCTATGGATTGCTTATCAAGATCCTTGATCCACACGAACCTTGTGACATCTCTATCTTCTTGTTGTAATCCAACTTGAAGGAAAGCCTTTTCTACATCCGCGACCATGCCAATCTTTTTTATACGGAAGTTGAGAAGAAGAGCTGTCAAATCTTCCAGCATTAAGGGGCCACTGTACAAGCATTCATTCAGGCTCTTTTGCCCTGGTATTTTTGCTGAGGCATCATATACAAGCCTACCTCTTTTTCCTTTCTGTTTCACCATGTGGTGTGGGAGGTAATGAATAGGGTGGTCATTCTGGCTAGAGCTAGGTTCAATCACCTCAACAATCCCCAGATCTAGCTGTTCCTTTAGGATGCCGTCATATTCAGTTAAGGTGCTCTTATCCAGTTTCTTGATCAAGCTTTTTAATCTCCCTATGGCAAGTCCCAGGTTTGATTGGATTTCAGGTGGGTACTGCACCCAAGGCCACTTAACTTCATAACGTCCATCTTGATTTTTTACAGTCTCATTAAAGTGACAAACAGCTTGTTCTTGCCTCGTTGCTTTCGGTGAATCGGTTATTCCAATACTTTCCAACGACCATAGGAATTTTATGTCTATGCTCCTTAATGGGAGGTCTGGTTCGGGCAGGTATGGACAACTTGGTATGTAGCATTGGCAGTAGGTAGCAACCGACAAGACATCACGTTCCTTTTGTGTAGTGCTGCCTGATAACACCCACCCAAAATCTGTGTCAATTATATGCAAGTTGTCATTGATTTTGATTTTGTTATCCCGTAGGAAAGAGCAATAGAGATCATTACCCACAAGAACATCAATTTTTTCTCCTTCTGAATCATCATCCGCAGGTATGTCCACCTCATTATGTTTGAGCATTGCTATTGGAATGCGATCCGTTATCCGTGGAACAATGTTTACTTGTACTGTCCTATTGATGCCGCGCTTGGTTTCTATGATGATACTTGAAGAAGGGCTAGATATCTCTTGCGGGGATGCAGCTCCGAACGTATATACCAGCAGCAGATCCTTTTTTTCAGTTGACAGCTCCAGGCTCCGTGCTGCTTGTGATGTAATGTAGCTGCGTTGACTGCCACTGTCCAGAAGAATTCTGCCCCTGATGGTCTTCCCCTTATTCGGAGCTTTGATCATTACTACCGCTGTCTGTAAAAAGGTATATTTATCAGATACACTGCATATAGTTGTAGGTAGTTGGCTTTGTACTTTAGGATTCTCACCTACGGATTGGGGGCACAGCATCTTTAAATGATTCCCCTTGCATCCATAGCAGGAAATTTTTCTCTTGCAGCCCTCTTCTCGATGGTCTTCTCGCAGACAACGGAAACACCTACCCTTCAAACTTTCCTTCCGCGCTTTGATTGTTCTAATGGTTCTGCAGTCTGCACTAAAATGGCCTTCCCTCTTGCAAAGAATACACGGACGCTTTTGTCTTTTTGCTGTTTCTTCTCCAGATACCTGGTCACCCTTCCTTTTATAACCTTGTCTCTGTCTGTCCAGGTCCGCTCTGACTTGTAGGGCCTCTGTTGTCGCTGCAGGGGGAAGGTCATATACTGTTTCATGCTCTCGGTTCCTTTCAGATTTTTCCATCGCAGTGATGACCTTGTCTAGATTGGTTCGCAGAGTAGGTATGGAGTGATCATCAGCGGAGAGTAAATTCACTTGGTACATCACCTGTTCTGGGAATTTACTCTCAACGCTGGTTCGCAGGTGGTTACTGCCAGTGTTTTCTTCTAGCGTCTGGAGAACTCGAAGATGCCTTTCCAGTGTATCCAAGGTCACCCTGCAGGATGCCGACTTGCCTGATGCCATCTTAATTTGCCTGATTGCGACGTGATGTGCGTCTATCACCTGGTCTCTGGACCCAAACCGCTTTCGTAGAAGCTCCAGAGCAATGGGATAGTTTGCATTGGTGGTGGATAGGCCGCTCACAGTTTCGTTTGCTTGGCCTTCCAATAATCCGAGCAGATAAGCCAGCTTCTCTACGTCCTTTAGATTTTTGGAATCTATGTTGGCCTCAAATTTGTCCCAAAACTCGTGCCACTGAGTGACATCCCCATTGAATTTCGGTAGTTCCAGTTTTGGGAGTTTTGCAGAAGAGCTGGCCGTTGGAAATTGAGCCTTGTGGATCGCAATAACCGAGTCAAGCCTTATCTTTAAATCCTCGGCGTCTAGCTGCTCGGCCATCAAGTCTGAGAATTCTGCCACCTCCACATGGTCGGAGCAAGCACGCAACTCCCCGTCGAAAGCCTCTATGGCATGGTTTAGTTGAGCTCGGCTCAAGAAGAGGTCGTCTTCCGCTATATGTCCTTCTTCAAACTTTGCCTTAATGGCGCCTGCAGTCTCCGCTAACTTCTTTCGCCGCAAACTCAGGCGGGTTAACAAGATCTGGTCCATTTCCAACTGGAATATACATATGAACGCTAGTAAGTAATTTGCCAGAACTATTTACAATATCGGCTGTACTAATTATCTACTTACAGTTTTTTTTCAGGTTCTTGGATTAACCGAAGATGCTATAACGACTTCCAATTCCAAGACGTTCGACCAAGACGTATGGGTCTCTGGTCTGTGTCCACAACTGGCACCGGTTCCCTTGGCGACGCTGACTGAAATCAAGAGAGCTAGACCACTGAGTAACTCGAAAAAAAAACTTAGCATAAAATTGTGCAAATGATTCCATCATTTGGAATTCGAAAGAAGCCGGCCGGCGTTGGGACATTTCTCATACTTTACCTTATGTTATTCAACGATCTTCTTTGAGAACACGATACGTTGTCGAATTGCCACTTTCCTTCTTCAATTTTGAGACAAAATTAAGTATATACAGTACAATTTCACGCCGCAAAACCGTCCCAAACTTTAACTCCAAGCTCAGACAGAAATACAAGATCAGAAAAAATGCTTACGCCAGTACGCCAGCAAACACGAACACTGTGGGCGGAAAAAGAGTTTCTATTGTTTATGACGGAAAGACGCTTACCACTCATGGCGCCAATTTTTAAATTTGGTTTTTTAAATCTTGATCTTGAGTGTAGCCTGGCTCGATATATTAGATTAAATTAACATTGTATCACTTAAAGATGCGTGATTTAACAAAACATACATACATATTATTATACAGTTTAAATTAATAATAAGTAAAATGAATTCAAACAGCCCTGGCAAAATGAACGAGAAAACCGTGAGATAACTCACACAACCATAGACGTCGGTGCTGCCAGCGACAGGCAGTCAAATATAACATGACACAGCTCAAAAAAACCCTTTTTTTTTGAACGACGCAACGAAAAAAAAACGTTTCGTAATTACGTGGAAGAGAAAAAGGACTCAATACCTATGTGCTCTTCATTGCACATTTTTTTCTTTAGAGGTTATCTATCCCGTATCGTGCAACATGGAAATAAAAACGAGAGGGTCAAAAGCAACGCAGAATGCCACAATAGCACCATTCTGGCAACGCTGGTAGGCATAGACAATTGAGACATCATTATTTTCCTAGACTAGGGATGATTTTTTTTTTTTTTTTTTTTAAAAACCCAACTCAAGCGAAAAAGAAACAAAACGCAAGACCAGGCGGCATGGTCCCGGTACCATAGCCTGCTTCGAAAGGAGCGAAAAGAAAAAGAAAAAAATTATACTAGGGATGAGCATTCAAATTAGCAATTCCTGTTAGCAACCAAACAAATAAAATTACAATGACAAGGGCCTTTCGTATTCTTACGATTTATTTTGTAATCAGTCCCCTTTTTTCTCTGTAAAATGCAAAGGTCACGCAAATTTATAGAACCGCTGCAATGCGAGCTATTATGGCACCCGCCAAGGGTACACAGAATCATATCATAACTAAATTAAACACTTAAGTATGCAAATCAGGTTGGATAATAAAACAATACAACTCATAGCAAGTTCTCAAGAAATTTCTTACCCCCTCTCAAAAGGTACTCTCAAAATGTTAGCTTCATTTCCCGGATCAGGCTCAGTCCTTCCATCCGATTCCGGCTCGCCATAGCCTGCGTTTTGTTCGTGTCGTGTGAACATGTCATGAACCATACTTTAGGTTAGGGCAAAAAGGCTTGGTTCTCAATTCTCTTAAGGGTTTATCAGTCAGATCCCAGCATCTCCACCATTTTGTCGCGCATTCTTTGCGACAAAGATAACATGAGGATGAGATTCTAGGTCGATCTATAATACTGCAATACATTCCGAAAATGATTTTACTGCCCTAAGCTGGCAGAAGGCCTGCGATCGACCCTGGTCTCTAGTACAGTCGGCGTCTTGACTGTACCCGGATTCAACGCGGTGGAGGGGACCCGCGCATGCGAGCTCCCCTCCTGCTATTTCCAGCCCCCACGAGGGAACAACCGAGGAGCTTAGGGAATTGGCCCTAAGTGCTCACGCCTTCCATCCCCAAAGAGCAACCACCGCTTCCTCTCATAAGGTCGACCGCGCGCCGCCGACTCAAGGGCCCTAAGACCGTTTCGTAGAATCGCGACGGCGCTCTTTACCGAGACGCCGACTCATGGGTCCAGGACCGCTCGTAGAGTCCCGGCGTCTCTCTAAATTGCACTGCCGACCCAAGGGCCTCGTGGCCGTTTCGTAGGGTCGCTGCAGCGCTCGTCTCTCACCGTCGACCCAAGGGCCTCGTGGCCGTTTCGTAGGGTCGCGACGGTTACTCCCCTTCGGCTCATTCGCCAGGATCCTCTTACTACTCATGCCTGGAGCCGTACCAGCGGCGCGGGCTCCAGTTTCCCGCACGAGCCCTAGCAAGCTAAAGCTCGGGGATGCATGGCACTAATGCCCTCAAAGGGGCCCTGAACAGGGCCCGCTTTCCCTTCCCCAAACGACCGAGCTAGTCCGAAGTGGACATTAGATTAATTCTCGCGGCAAGTGGCTTTCCTCGCGAAATCTTCCCAGAATCTCATTAACCTCTTTATACAGTAAAATCGGTTAATTGCTAGCACTCACCCCATCATCGTAAGTTACCTCCATCTCGTTCGTGCGCATTGTCCAGTTGCACACTCGATACGCTGCCTCGCTCCTACAGCACACTTCAGCGCTCCGCGCTTCAGCCTCTTCCTCTCGTTCTGGCCTAGCCTCCCAAAAGCAACTCTTTTTTCCCCATGTCGCCACGCTTACCCTCGAGTCAACCTTGCAACAGAAAAACCTGACAGTTCATTTCAATCCTTCACTTTTGACCAACCAGTGTTGCCATCGCACAATAGATATACTCACTTCCTTTATAATGACTTCGTGCGAAGCGCGACAGTAGGGTCGGCGTGGGAACGAAAGTGCTAGACACCGCGTGGGGGTATCAATCAGGTCATTGCTGTCCTTTGCAGCTCGAATGAAGTCTAGGATTGACTTATTCGTGCTCACTAGATAAATTTCTTAAATTTTACTACGAGTTTCATCGAAATTATAGATAGATAGACCTAAACCAACCTAAACCACAAAACAAAGAAAATAAAGTAACCTTGAAAAGGTGTATTAAGTACCTACCTACTATTAATACCAAATTTTTGTACTTTATCAGCCGTGCTAGGTAAGACCTGCTTTGTCGGTTGCTAACTTCAGCGCTAGCTTACTGCTAACTTAATACTCCATAATATTTAGTCATTCAAATAATTAAATAGAATTTATTTACCATAAGAGCACTCGTAGAGTAGACCATGAAAACGAAAAGACTCATGAGTCATGACTCAAACCTCCTAATTCACAGTAAATATTGGTAGGCCGAGTAGGCCCACAAAATACAGAATATAGTAGAAAACTGATCATGGGCCATTTGTATGGGAGCCGCTGTTTCTAGTTTAACATTTTCACTATCCTATTATATCACTAAATAATGAAAATTCTAAGAAAAAGGATCTATAGAAAGTAGTCTTTTGTTTTGACTTGTCGCTTGACTTCTTGTTTGGAAAGTAATTATTGCGGGACAAGGCATTTCTCATTATACGAATCCCGAAAAAGCTGCCAAATTGGTATGGAGAAAGGAACACATGCTCATGCATTTTGGCGTCACTTTTTCGGTCACATAGCCGACTTCTATGTTCTGTGTGTGTTATGGAGACAAGTCAAAATTTGTTAGGGCCCACGTTTGGTTTGGGATTACAATGTCCGACATGCGAGAAGTTCATTATAAATAAGACTAGCACTTACCCGCTACTGATAAAATACCAATCATATCAACTGCCCAGGTGTTAGATATTACTTACTAAACTCTGCATCGGGCGAAAGGAAACCTTCATATTTCGTTTTCAGTAGGCGTAACTTGAATGATCTTTGTCGTTGCAGACAAGGTCTTTCAACTGGTATACGTCCTTTCGCCTACAATGTTGACAGTTTGAAGATTAGAAAAAGCTATGTCGATAAAAGCACAATCGTCATGTTGAGCGGGGGTAAAATACCTGATGGTTTTGGCAAACACCTATTTAGTTAAACCATATTGGTGCAGTTGGTGATGGCCATAGGATCTGCTGGTTGACATTACACCTCTCGGAGGAAGGCTCGGTAATAAAATATTAAATTGAGACATAACGGTGCCATTCGATATACCGCATCCATACGTTAAGTGCCAGTTATTAAATGACCGAGAGCTGTCCCATAAACGTCCTTTATTATCACCAAAGTATAGTTTTACGAGGTTTAGAGCCGATAATGCGAAGGGTAATGATATCCCCAGCTGTGCTGAGCCCGGACTCGAAGTTCTAATTACGGCATATAGCGTACCATCGTTTATGCGACCTTTAATTTGCCGATGCACAGTAGCAAGTACTTTTTATAGACATTTTTTCCGTAAACCTGTTTACGTCCTCTCTTGATATGTCAAAGTAACACGCTCCTAGCCATTAACTTGCTCTTCGTTGGATCCGCTATACTTTTTACTATGTATATGCCACTTTTTTCGAGAGCGCTGGTCAATATAATTACAAGCCTCATTATTATGAGGAAGAGCGTTTATTGAAACAAGCTTGAAAAACTGAAGACTTTGCTGCAGCGTGTTCTTTTCTAAACTTTGTAATTTTCTCAACTTTTTCTATTCATTCATAATGCATTTGATTAGAAAACCTGTTCGATTTACATTTTTATTGGTGCCTGTATTGTTTTTAATTGCACGTAATTTTTCCATCCCCTCGGGCTACTATGTGACATGAATGAAGTATGTAGTTGATTAACACATTCCATCCACAGGGCCAGACAAAGTATCCAGAAAATAATAAGACTGTTATTTTTAAATATACCTTCAGCTACGGCTAAGTTAATAGCATCTTAATCGTTGAATGAACTTATAAAGAGTAGCGGTCCTAACAGCATGCCCTGGGGGACTAGAGGCGGTTGTATCTCATCTCACGAGAACTACCTACAACCGTCATGCCATTTTCATACAATGTTGAGAAACGTAAACTTATTAGCTGTTCTGATCAATAATGTAAAGTATGAAAGTTGTGAACAATGAGGATGAGAGCCGCGAGAAATTGTCACAGGGTACTGTTTTTGTGCTAATTACAATTCGCGCGATTCTGTGCGATTATGGATTTGATTATCACAACACATTGGATGATCGTACTAGATTTACGGTCGTGTTGTCGTAAATAACTTGCAATTCCTTAAAAAACTTTATGGCTCATTCAAATGACTTAATTGGCTCAAATAGCCCTAATGCGGTTGCTGCGAAATAGTCCCGTGAATCTCCCGATATTTATGAAGAGAAAGCAGTTAGAGTCGAAGTTGTATTTATTGTCTACTTATCTGAACGTGGAATGTCTGGAGGAACGGGTTGGCTGGAGGGTAAAAACTCGGCTGGAGCCGGGAATGTATCGGGCTCCGACTCATGGAGGAATTCCATCCGGAATCTCTAATTAAAACTTTATCTAGGTCCTTCTCGCTTCCAGGAATTGCGCCTCATCTCCTGAAATTCTCTTACTATACTTTTAATTAGCAAACTTTATTTGCAATTCATGTTTGTCGCGTCGTGGTTGTTTTACGAGTTCTGTCCATTTAGATTTAATGTTATTGGTTTTATTTACGGGAGCCGATGCGATCGGGTCTTTAATGATGTGAAATGCAAATCATCTTATTATGGCATTCCTCGAGAAAACGCAGCTAAGTTTTAGTGTACAGCAACTTTATCGCTGCCGTATAAGATAACTGCGAAAAGGTTGGCTAGATTATTCAACATTTAACGTTTACTCGTTATAAATTTTGTCTTATTCATATCGGTGAATGTTGAATTTATTATTTGATTGTAGTGGTGCAACGCATAAATATGTATTGATCCAATCGATAGGAACTAATGCCATTCAATGTTTGTTCAGCTGTATATTAATCCGTGCGAAATCCTTGCTGTTTACTATCGTGGGAGGTTGATTTATTCGATAGGTTTCCAGAACCTGTTAGTACATATTTATGATTTCTGGATATTAATTAGTTTCCTCGATTGATCATTTATGTTTTATCGTTA
Source organism: Thera obeliscata (assembly GCA_947578465.1). Lineage (NCBI taxonomy): Eukaryota > Metazoa > Arthropoda > Insecta > Lepidoptera > Geometridae > Thera > Thera obeliscata. The sequence goes on from OX387916.1 coordinate 2,956,332, forward strand.
TAGCTATCGAAACGGTGTTTTCGACTTACAAAATGCGGTTTTTTAAATTATTTAAGTTCTCTTGTTTTTAAGTTGTTTTTAATCAACATTAATTGCCTCCATTACTGTTCCTATGGAAGTTCGATTTATATTTATTGCAAGTCGACGCATTATCGCATTTCCCATATAAGCGAGCGTTTACAAATCGGGCATTGGCGCGCTCCTCGAATTCGCTCCTCGGATTTGTCAAATAGGATGACGAGATGCCATCAACTCGTCAGTCGTTCGTCCACTCCGCAAACTCCGAAATGCTAAAAATGGCATAAATAATTTATACGTTGGTTGCTCGAGCTCCGTTTTTGTCGCGTCCTACCTGTCCACTGATGCATTTATAATATAAGGGTGCTTTTTGCAACGTCCCCCGGCGGCGCTGGAATGCAACCGCTAAAATTGATCATGTTTGAAACGTGAGCTGGAAGAGCAATGCGGTCAGCTCAACTCTGTGGTTCAGCCAATATTTGTACTGTAATGTATGTAATAGCGCGTATTGTCCGTATAACGTGTTCGAGACGTGCAGCAACTATTAGATATGCTCACCATTAATGTAATGTACAATAGTTAGGAGTTCTGAATGTGGTTGGTTACACATTACATCTACCGGATAGTGTCATTATTGTCTGAAAGACACGGACAATTTAGAGACTTGCTTGAGAGATAATACAAAATTCACATTGTTGTTTTTAGTAAGTCAATAACTAAGTGTAAACTATTTTTTTTTTCAGCAAACAAGCGGTATTCGATGGCAAGAGGGCGATACGAGGAGGAATCCCGTTCGTATTTCGTAAGTATTGACTGGTTTTATTTTGTATCGCACACAATTTGGTGGCGCTATAAAAACCTTGCGTCTGGTGCTTTCTTTTATGAAAAAGTTCTGAAAGCTTAATATAAGTTTCGAGATTTACCGCTCTTCGTATTGTTAAAATGCAACTTTCTGCAATAAAACCGAAGGGTAATATGAAACCATCATTCATATTTTCATGGACGTGCAGCTGACTAAATTACTGCAAGGCCTGAGTCCATTCAAAGTTTGAGAATGCAGCCAAAGGAATTAATAAACTAATAACAACATTGAATTCAATAAATTACAACATTTTATTGCACCACTTTATATAGAACTTTATAAAATTAAAAAGTTTAATAACGTTATTCGTGGACATAAAAATGTCTTCAGCCTATTAAACATAATTATTAATAAAAGCGATAATGCTACATACATACCTTCTCATGGTTTTAATGTGCCTACAAAGGCTACTTAAGTCGCTGCACTAAGAATAAAATTATACCTTTATTGGCACCACTGACGCAAAAGATTCAAGTATGGGTCAAGTTGCATATGATCCGACTAAAAACATGTCCATCCAAAAACATCAGTGTACTGTACTTTTTAGTATTGGTTCGGGTACTAGGTTTTTCTAGGTTTTTTTAAGGACTTGACTATGCAAGTAGTTGGATGTTCAGGCACCATTCAGGCAGTTAGTGTAATGGCGCCGTTTAGTGAAACAGCATATTGAATTACAAGACTACATACATATTGACATATCAACTACATACGAATTGAACACAAGAATACATACATATTGATCTATCAGCGCCGAAGATCAGCGTGTACCAGCGTGACAAAAATCTTCTTCTTAAATTTAAGAGCTTAGCTCTTGTCGGGGTTTTGATGCAGTTTTCTCCAATTACGTCTATCGAATGCGGCCTCATTGACTTACTTATACGACATGACAGCGACTTTTTCTTTTATCTGGCTCATGTAAATTATTCTTGGCCTCATGTAACAAAATTACGCACCCTAAATAAGTGCATGTAATTTCCAGCTCAATTCGGGCAATGGGCGTTCGGTCCGCAGCATGGGTTCGCGCGGGTGGCTCGCTGGCATGTCGAGAAGATGCCAGAGCGACTGCCGAGTGGTGACGTGGAGGCAGTCTTCAGCCTCATGGATGACGACTTCACGAGGTCCATGTGGCATTTCCAGTGAGTATTAGAGAACATAAAATCTGTTCTTTCTTAATTCTTTATTGCACATTATAACAAAGCATAGGAAAAGAACAGAAATAGAGGACATGTACAAAGGCGAGCTTAACCCTGAGTAGAGTTTTCTTACAGTTTTCTTCTTTTTACTTAGAGAATCTTAGGTCGAAGTGGCAATGGGCAGGTGATATGGCAGTGGACTTCTCCAGGTCAACAATGATTGCGAGACTTTTATCCGCGGCCGCCTAGATAAGGGCTTGGCCCCCGATAAAGAATTGGCCTGCGTATGCTGTAACAGATCTAAGCAATATTTCTTTCAAGACTCATCAGGATTCAGATTGATTGGGTTGTAAAATTAGAGCTTTGTAATGTTTCGGAACCTCACGGCTACTAATACATATACTTCTAGTGTGGGACATCTTAAAAGACAAACTAAGTTCTTAAACTTATACCCCTCTTTTATTCAAAGGTTAAGGCTGTCTGTCTCTAGGCCCCGTATCCTATACGTAAATACATGTGTTGGTTCAAAAACTCAGAGGTCTCAAACATGAGATTTCAGAATATTGTGTACCTATAATCCTGCAATTTGGTATGTGCCTCTCGATCGGTTCAGTGACTTGAAACTTCAAACACACACTGTCGCATTTATAAACGGTTTTTGTATTTGTCTTTAGATTCAGGCTGACATACCGACTGATTCTCCGCGAGAAGGAGCTTCACTTCAACATCGGCGTTTACAACCCCTCCAAGGAGCTGACATTCAGCTGTCAGTTGCTCCTGCACACTTACTTCAAAGTGCCCGACGTGCGCCGCTGTCAGATCACTGGCATGCACGGATGCATGTTCATAGACAAGGTACGAACTGGCTATCCAAACTACTGGGGGGCAGTTTGGCTGGCAAATTAAGCTCTGCAGCATATGCCGTTCATAAAATAAGAGAGCTCACTAATATAAAAATAGCAAGAATGGTATGTTACAGTTACTGTCATTCGGTTTTGTCTTATGGGTTAGTTTTATGGGGTAACGCTTCAGATGCAAAAACACACAACATTATTAGCTGTGTAGGTATGTACACAGATAATAATGTTGTACCTTCATTTTATACCTGTCTTCAGTTGTCCGTTTTGTGTGTTTTATTGTATTTGTCTTACGTATTTATGTTAAATAAATATATTTCTTACTATCTGACTCCCATAGTACAAGTTTGGGGCTAGACCGTCTTGTGTCGATTGTCTACTCATCATCTTCCTGCCTTTATCCCACGCTAAGTGGGGTCGGCACAACAGGTTTTCTTTTTCCACTCACCTTTATCATTCGTCATCTCAGTGCTCACTTTCCTGCTCATGTCATCCTTGACGCAGTCCATCCATCTTTCTGCCTCTTCTTCTATAACCACCATCCACATCCATCACTTTCCTCGTAATATGACCCTCATGAATCAATGTGTATTGTCTGCTATATGTATCTATATAAATTGCAGACGCGAGAAGGCGCTGTGTACCAGGAGACTCGCGAAGTGGTTACCATCAACGAATGGACGGACCGCATCTACCAGAACACAATGCAGGAGCACATCATCACAAATGTCGTCAGCGGACGCAAGATGCGGATACAAAAGTACAACTTCCCAGATACTGGTAAGTTTCAACACCTGAAAGGCAAATGCAGGTAGAAAATGAAGGCAGGCAGGACCGTATTCAGAAATAGTACTTTATTTATTTATTTATTTAATTAATTATTTACTTGAATTTGAGTCGAGCCTCAAGCTAAGTTTTTTGATATTCTTAAATGGAGAACTGTCATAAAATATATGTTAGAGGCTCCACTCGGACTCAAGCATTGTTTCTAAATACGGGCCTTAGAGCCCTAAGCAGATACAATGTCAAAGTTGAGCCTCAAGCATACATTTTTGACAGTTCTCCATTGAGTCCATTTTGTTAAAAAATATATTAGGTACAAATTCTCTGTTGAATTGTATTTTTTTTATGGTCTCGCTTTTCTCTCCACATTTATCTATGCGCTCTTAAGCTATCTCGCTAAGTGATTACACCATCAGGTTTTAAGTAGTTTCTCCTTGTAATAATTTCCAGTGATCTGGAACCCGTGGGCGGACTTCGCGAAAGAGATCCCGGACTTCGGTGATGACGAGTTCCCGAACATGGTGTGTGTGGAGGCAGGCCGCGTGGCCACGCCCATCGTGCTGCTGCCGGGCACTGCCTTCGAGGCCAGCCAGATACTGCAGGTAGAGATCGTCCAATCTTAAACTGCACGTCCCACTACTTCAGTCAGTCAAAGTAAATTGATCTTTATCACTTACATCACAAGGATCAATTTTAAGTACTTTGCTGTGAGCCAACGCCAAGTAAACGTGGTGGAGGAGCGTGCATTTTTAGACTGGTTTATCTATAACATGCTACTGATATACAGGGCGTTCCATGGATATGCCACATGGAGGGAAAGTACCTTGAATATTGTAGATAGAACATTTTACTGAAAGAAGACATTATTTGAATTTTAAAAACAATTTAAAATGCATTTACTTATTGTTTTTTTTTTTATCTTTTTAAGCATTTGATAAGTAATTGATTAATTTTGTATTTAATGTCTTCCTTTTATTTTTTATTTAACATGCTACTGATATACACACATCAACATTGTCATTCAATTTATCTCGTAGAAGGATGTCAAAATAAAGCTCAAATATTCGAGCATGTTTGAGAAAATAAATATAATACTGCTGGTAAACATGTAACACATATTAATAAATAATGCAAACTACCTGCTACTACCAGGTAAAACAGTAACATGAAAGAATATTTTAATATTTTCAGGTAATGTAGGCAGATGACGCTGCGAACTGTACACAGCCGTCCACTCGAAGTCCATTTGCGAGCCTGCATTGAACAATCCAGACAATATTCATTTGGGGGCTTTCTTCTTCTTTATAATCGAATCTCTTGTCATTCGACAATCTTGCCAGTGTCAAATGAATAAACCATAGATAAATCTACAGCCCTATCGCGTTTGCCGAGGTTCACCGAGCATAGACAAATTCCAACCAATCGGCTACAACCCTTGAAAAAGATTTGAAGCTGATTAGTTCAAATCAGGAGTTGAAGTATGGTTTAAATCAGGATAGGCACCACACTGGAACTTCACAGCTATTTTTAAGGATCATACAAAAAAACGGTAACTAGGAACCAAGCCGTAGTTTGTTGCCAGGCTTGGCCGCGTGGAACTGGCACCTAGACTACGTTTCAAAGTGATACCTGTTTATTTTTTAGTTTTCATTTTTGAGTTGCCTATGCTCGGCAAACTTACCAAACTTCATGATAAGGCTGCTGGTCAAATCATCAGTTGACGTGGCCGACTGTACAGACCGTATATCATTTGATGTCTCCTGCCGTGATTGTATGACCGACAGCTAACCAAATTTGTTATAGAAGCCCCTTATTATATACTTATCATTATATCTAATAACGAAAGTAATGACTCTCATACTTATAAATATACCTTGGAATTAAACATTGCTTAAAATACCTGCCAAAACCGACAAACATGTTGTCTTTGATAGAAGATGGTAGTACTTTAAGCATTGTTTATCCTTTGAGAGATTTTTATAAGTAAGGTCATTAGTAGGTTTTGGTTCTAAGTAACTAAATAATCGTAATAAATATGTACTGATGTAATAAAAGGAACTAGATTTCGGTTAAAATGTTTTTTTGCGATAATGTGGGTACTTGTACATTTTTCAACTGAATTATTTGTTTCTTTTGTTACATTATTTTGTAGCGACAAAAACACAGTTTAACTCGAAATAAAGTAAATAAAACCCATTCCATTTAATAAGCTGACTTGTGAGAGAAATAAAAGCGATTTTAGACTAACTTTTGAAACTATTATGGTTTTTAACACTATTTTTATGAACAACTGAATATTTATCATGATTTAATTTTGAGAGTTTTGACTCCCGATATTCCGATAACTTTGCCGAAATATTGGCGATCAAAACTCAGAAAAATTAAATCATGTTAAATATTCTTGTTCATAAAAAAACTTCTAGACCAGTTTGTTCAATAAAATGGATTATTTAACAACTTTTTTGGTTCGGCTATGTTACGGTTCTATGTAGTCTTGGTTAAATCTATTCAATTTCTGTAACTATATAGGTTGTGTCCATGCGTGACAAAGAGATAATTGGTTGTAGGACGTTATTCTCCAAAACGTTGGACAAAATGTCATTGGTAGAAATATCACCCGTATGTGATATCGAGTGTGACATTTTTGACAAACTTTGTCGAGATTATGGCTTAATGACGTAGTTTTTTTAAAACGGGTAGCTGAGGTGGTTGAAACGAACGAATCATATTCGATTAGAATTTAGCATTATTCGTAGTATCTAATGGTAAATCGATATTTCACTCGCTTTTTAGAACCGAGTGTTTATTATTTGTATAAAAGGAATAATCATCTTGCCACTTTCGTGATGTTATGTATTTTTTTTGGAGCAAGTCCCAGTGACAAATTACATTTATGTGTGTAATCTTAAAAATACCAGCTTATAAACTATTCTGTCAAATATTACATGAAACCGCATTTCTTTGGTTCTTGGGTTTTTGAAACCTAGCTACAGATCTATGTGTGTGCAATGCTATTTTATACGGTGATGGAAACCCACGGCATAGTCAGCCCCGCACGAATTGACCATGTCTTCCCTGTGTATAGGCCGACTAAACTGTCAGGATGGTATAAGTGCTGGGCAAGCCCACTCCATTTAAAAATCCTCTCCCAGGCACTATAGCGTTCCGTAAGGGCATGAGCAAAAACAGTTGCCCCTGACGCTACCTGTTTACTTACTTACTCTTTGTAAAGCACTTCCAAAACAGGGTACAAAATGTATCATATTCATTATAATATCCAGTCTGGAGATCGGCTGCAAGAACCAGCGTGGTGAAAGGATTTTTAGTGCGCCTCTCTTGTGCACTTGATTTATGTTTTTCGAACTATTTAGGTTCTACGACATGACGATTTCCTCACGATGTTTTCCTTCACCGGCACCGTTTAAGAGTACATAGTGCACATAAATTAACATTCTAGTGCAGTTGACCTACTCCTTTTTTTTTAGATATTAAATAAAACCTCTATCTCGTCTTCCTCTTTGCTTAACTTGTTCTTGTTATACAATCTGTTGTTTTCTCTAATGTTAAGTTTCCTGATTTATCTGATTTTGTTCAAATATTTTTGACATTTAAATAGTTTGTTTTAAGTAAATGTAATAATACTCGGGCATCTGAAAACTTACCAGTGAAATAATAATTACTGATGAGCTAGAGCTCATTTTGGCAGCGTTCAAAGTACATAATCAGTTCCAATCATATTATTATTGGTGTACTCGTAGGTACTGTCAAAATATTTGGTGCTTTCTTTTTTAAACACAGTTAAGAATCAATTAAAGAAGCATGAAACAAACATGTGTGCCTCCTTAAGGTTGCCTGTAAGAGATCGCTCTCAGCGATAAGGTCGCCAATTGTTTTGCGTAATGCCTTACTTTTATGTCCTGTACTTGTATTTCTGTGTAGTGAACAATAAAGAGTTATCCATGTGTGTGTTAGAGATCGTCCAGCCTTATACTGCACGTCCTACTACTTCAGTCACTCAAAGTAAATTGTTCTTTATTACCTACAGCACTAAGATTATTTTGAAATACTTTGCTGTGAGCCAACGTCAAGAAAACGTGGTGGAGGGGCGTGCATTTTTAGACTGGTTTATCTCTACTTTGCTAGCAAAAAACTAAACTTTGTAAAGCTAACATAGCTGCAAGTACTTATGATAAGTACTGCATCAGCAACGGAAGTTGATTTCGCCTTATCAGTGGTTAAACTCATCTACTTAGGTTTAATTTAACTATTTTGGTACATTATTATTATTATCTGTTGACCTAAAAAGCCTCTCTTGTATTACAAACATTCCAACGAATGCTTTAAAACTTCATGAATGGAACAATTTTTTGTTACGAAAACATTGTACAAACTCGTAGGTACATTTAATTTGTACATAGTTGTGATTTTTTAGTACATTTTTTGTACCTTTTTATAATTTGGGACGTTTTGGAGGCTTTTAAAGTATACGATGATTAATGTAAGAATATGTACTTAGATGTAACAAGTTCCTTGTTTTTTACTGCAAATAATTGGGTAGGTTTTTGTAATGAATAAAATACTCTTTGCATAACTATTGGCATCTAAGATGTTTTGTATGTCTTACTAGATAGAACTATTCCTCTATCAGTATCCTGGAAAGTTTGGTATTCTTAACAATATGGAAAGAAATGGATTGAAATTTAAGATGTCCAATTTCAATGTTAATTAGAGTCAATTACAACTTCTATGCTATTCTTAGGGATGGTTGCTGTAGTGACCTGAAAACATCGATGTAACAGTGTACTTTCATAGGTGCAATAAAGTGAAGTAATAAGATTTAAAAATGTTTTTTTCTTTCATCTATGTTTAGAACACTAAGAATACCTTAAAACATCCCAGTGCCGGATTAAGCCAGCGCGGGGCCTGTAGCATATTCTGTCAAGGGGCCCTTGGGTTGCTTTAGTTTAGATTCTCAAGTTTAGGATATTAAATAAAACACTGAATGCACACGTGAGTTGTACACAGCGCTACGTCACGCAAGAAAACAGTATTCGAAGCAATGTCAAAAAAACTTTTCTCAAAAATGGCTCACATCTAGAGTGCTTTTAAAAGTTTTTTACGTTGTGCTAAACGTAAATGTATAAGCATCAAGTTTTAGATTTTCAAGTGGAAGTGAAGCATAGCCTAAGCGCTTCGCATCTATGGCATGCCAGATATTTTACGCTTCTATCTAAATTAATATTTTTTTATTACGGGCGTAGGAGCGCGGGGCCCCCAAACTCGCGGGGCCCGTAGCATTTGCTACTCTTGCTACGTGGCTAATCCGGCACTGAAACATCCTGAAAAGTTTTGTCAGTTACTGCCATTTTCACAGTGACCGTGACCTCTTCGGCAAAGATAATTAAGTTCGGTTAAAAAAGTCGGTATTGTTTTTTCGCACCTTGTTTCAATGCAATGCAACGCTCTAACGAGGTATTAATATCGATGGTTACCACAGTGACAGCGAATAGATCTAAGTATACACCTACCCAACTTCAACTTTCGTAGCAAAAATAAAAAACTTTAAGTATAATGTTTAACAACTAATTTAATTTATTTATACTAAAAACTATTTATGTTGCCACCTCATCAGCTGACTTGGTTTCCCAAGCGCCTACTTCATTTAACAAATCTTGCTTTGATTCAAAATAGTCCTTATACCACAAGATATGATCTTTTTTCTCCTGCACTGTGTAGAAAGCATTCTTGGATAGACCTACGCAGACCAGCTCCATGAAATGACGGATGGGACCTTTCTTGGGACACCAGTCTTCAAGATGGGCATCGAGGAATATGTGCTCAGAGAAGTGAACTTTCTGTTCTTCATCTAAACCTGTGAAAATACCGGAAATTTTATTAGCAAAGAAAAAACTTGTTGGCGCGTTTGACACACTATTAGTAAATCCAAAGGCCCCAGTCCACAATGGCGTATGCTGGCCCACTGCAGGCCACTGCGTACAGGGGGTCAATATGGTATATCATCATCATCATTATCAGCCTGAAGAAGTCCACTGCTGGGCATAGGCCTGTCCTACGAATTTCCAGGAAGAACGATTCTGAGCCCTTTCCATCCATCGACTTCCCGCGATCTTAACAATGTCGTCGGTCCATCTGGTGGGTGGGCGCCATTCGAGAACCTTTATTCCCCTACGGTAAATATATAGTTACGGACAATTCCATGGGGATCGAAACCACGACCTACGGCGCAGAAGGCAGAGCTTCTACAAACTGAGCTGAGAGGTCAGTCAAATAAGATAATAATTAACATAAGATATAAGTACAGTAGTAGGCAACAAACGGCTTTTCTGCTTTTGTAGAGCGCTATCTCTTTCTGACGCATACTACGCTATACGTAGCCGAAATTAGCCGATGTGCAATATTTATTGCCTACCATACTTTGCTAAATCAACACATCATGTTCAACATACCCTGCTCATTGTCAATAGGAAACTTCCACACTTTCCCCTGCTCGGTCCACAGTATCATCTTCTCGAAGTAGTTAGCCGGTGGTTGAGCTGTAGCCAACGTTAGCTCACGTTGCTTCAAGCGCTCCCACATAGCTAGCTCAGTGCCGTAGTTTGGTTCCCCTGCCTTGAATATGCCGAGTGGCTCTGAGTTAAATACATCGACTGTCAACGGTTTAGCTGTTGATCTGTGAAGATAAACAAGTTATTAATGACTTCAGTGATAATTTTATTAATGTTTGTTTAAAAATGAAGTTTAAAAAACTTGAGAAACCAACTTTATAGCCAAACTGCTGATAAAAAAACTGAATTTTTCTAATTGGCTCAAATGACGAAGCAATGAACATAACAAACAAAAAGCAGCCAAGTGCGAGTCGGACTCGCCCATGAAGGGTTCCGTAGCATCAAGTAACAAAATATAAAGGTTCTTGTAGTTCGTCGAAAGGTAAATTACGGTTTACGATTTATGACGTATAAAAAAAACTACTGGCTAGATCTCGTTCAAACCAAATATCGTTGAAAGTTTGCATAGTAATGTACAACATATATTTTTTTTAGTTTTATCATTCTCTTATTTTAGAAGTTAGAGGGGGGGGACCAACTTTTTTCCACTTTGGAAGTGTCTCTCGCGCAAACTATCCAGTTTAGATAAAAACGATATTAGTAACCTCAACATCATTTTTCAAGACCTATTCATAGATACCCCACACGTATGGGTTCGATGAAAAAAAATTTTTTGAGTTTCAGTTTCAAGTATGGGGACCCCCAAAATTTATAGTTTTTTTTCTATTTTTGTGTAAAAACCTTAATGCGGTTCACAGAATACATCTACTCACCAACTTTCATCAGTCTAGCTCTTACGGTTTCGGAGAAAAATGGCTGTGACACGGACGGACAGACAGACAGACAGACATGACGAATCTATAAGGTTTCCGTTTTTTCCATTTGGCTACGGAACCCTAAAAACCAACCGAATTGAGAAACTCCTCCTTTTTATAACGCTTTTTTATTTGAAGTCAGTTAAAAATAAAACCTTACACATTTTGTCTTCTTGACTCATTTTCTTTCCTCCATGTAAACCTTGTTTCCTGAGATGCAGACCTTGTGTCACTATCATCTCTCTGGTACCGGGGTGCCTGGGACCTGTCCATCTGGTGTTTCACTTGCTGCCCTCGGGTCTCTCTGCTCTTGGGTGCATCTGGGTCCCTTTTCCGATCCACTTTCATTCCAACAATGAGATCACTGAGGAGCATTATCATCATAAAAAAACAATGAAAGAAGGTGGAGGGCAAAATTCGGCAAATTTTGTTTCATCCGCACTTGATGTGTGGGCTGGTTTTTCCGCAAGTAGGCCGCTGGGGGGCCCTTTTTGCGTGACCCTTGACACGTGTTGCTCGAACTTTTTTAGGTTCTACGACACGCCGGTTTCCTCACGATGTTTTCCTTCACCGTTTTGAGAGTACTGGCATAGTGCACATAAATTTCTTTTTTTGATTTGAACCCACGACCTTCGGATCGGAAGGCGGGGCCGCTACCACTAGACCACCAGTGCTCTCTCAGAAGGTGGAGGGAGTGTCTAATTGATTTGGGGGAATAAGATCTGCACTGACGTCCCGCGATGGGGTGTATTGTGCATTGTAGTAGTGGAGGGAGTGTGTTAACACTTAATACCACCAACAAAATTGATGCAGGTTTTGCATGCGCAAACACACCCCCCCCCCTTTCTTCAAGCTTCATTATAGGTGATATATCAATTGATGCAAACTGTTTTAATTAACTTTCATAATTATTTCACCAGGATTTATATGGCGAGTACTTTCATAATTTATACATACATACATAAAATCACGCCTCATTCCCATGGGGGTAGGCAGAGATCACGGATTTCCATTTGCTACGATCCTGACACACCTCTTTCGCTTCATTCATAATTTATTGAATTAAATCAATAAAAAAATTGATCAAGTACATACCTAAGACTAGTAGAAGTTTTATCAATCTTCCCTAAAACTCTGGAGAGTAGCTCAGCTTCAGTTTGCTTTACATCGCCTCCGAGTGCTGCTGCTACATTGGTTGCTGCTTTAGTTAAGCTTTCCTCTGAAAGGAGAACCATAAATTGCACAACAATAGTTTTAAGAATGAATAATAGTAAAAGAAACCCATTTAATAAAAATGAAAAAGTATTCTAAAATTTTACATTTGTTTTTCATTTTCCCAGGTGATTTGATTTTTGAAAAAGTGATTTTACAAGTACATATCTCACCTGATGTTATTTTTTATACAACTACTTGATGAAATAAGCATATGGCCCGCCTGATGTTAGGTGGTAAGTGTGGTAACCATTGCCTCCTAGGTCAGGAACATGCCCTATGGTGCACTGCCCTGCGTCCATTAACTTGAGGCTTACGTAGATGTTCAGCCTCACGTGCCAGTAATTTTACCAGCACTCACTCACACCCTTCAAACCAATTCACAGCAATGCTGCTTGACTGCAGAAATAGGCATGATGGACAACCATCGCCTGGGGAAGTACTAAGTTCCCCAGGCGAGCCACAAATGTTCAACGGATACTACCTTAGAACTATTTAGATACGATGTGGCCATCACTCTTAGAGATTGTGATTATTATTCTTGTCTTCTTACTGCACAGATTTGTACAAGGCAGGCATAAAAATACTTTACTTACCTATCTTCTCAGTTTTAGTTACAAGCACATCCTTTTTCTTTCTTTCTGGAGCGGTGGTGAATTTCTTTGCGTCCTCCGCACTAATCTTAGGCATGGCGAGCATACTTTTTAGTAGCTCCTGGATCTTCTCCGTGGCATTATCAGTGCTTTTCTTAGCATTCTTCGCTGCGTCTGTGTCTTCGATTTTATTAGGGATTCCATCATCAGCTGGTTTGTCAACTTTGTCAGCTAAACATCGCACTATTATTCGAAAATCTTTCCTGAACCGAAGCCTGTAATACGAAAACTAGTTTAAACACGAAGCTAACACACATAATTGATACGTGGTTACAACAACTCTCACCTGGTAAGCATTATAGAGTTATAAATTTGTTTCTAACAATAAAAAACAAACAACAGTAGGAATCTTGATTTGATTTTGAGGTTAGAATTTATTGCTTGTTTCGTTTTTCGGTTCTTTTTTTTTTTTCGTTCTTCGGTTCTTGTCTTATAAGTGGGGCTAAGCTTGGCGGATTGGATAATAGTCTTTTGGCCTAACAACCAGGTATTTATAGTTTTCTTTACGATCCCTAGATGGCGATGTACTGAAATTCTCATTTCTGTGCAGAAAATAAAATTGAATGAATGAATATTCTTATCTTATCTGACTGGACTGACTGAGCAACAAGCTGAGCAGTGAGCAGCATTTCTCATCTTCTAAAGAATTGCTTTATTTTTGGTGCATTCAGAAAATTGATATGCGAGTGAATTTGGTTACACTATACCTAGATAATTAAAGCAAAGAGTAAATTCCCCTTCCAATCTAGTAAGTTGATTTGTATGTATGTTACACACACTCTAGTAGTAGAGTACCTACCTACCAACGTACCTCGTATAATATAATCTATCATATTAGAAAAATATTACCTTGAATCTTAATATACCTACGCTTGAGAATATTTTTGTGTAGTAAGAGAACCTTCCTACTTTTCAGGAACAAACATCTCTTTGAGTGCGACTCTGGTCATTATGAAAAGGGGGACTTTTCTGAATGTGATTTTCATACATAAAAAGAGTCACTTTGAGTTTCAGTTGTAACCTACTTGTATTGTACCTAGTATCTATTACAAATTAAGATTGCTAGAGATCTTTAGGACCATGTTTTTAGGGTTTAGTCAACTTGGTTACTAAAACACAGAAGATAATTTTATGGCATTTATTCACGTTTTAAGGCACATTTTTCATTGGACGGGGTGTCCTAAAAGTAGGTACGTTTATATGAATTGCATACCTACCTAAACATTGTATTGTACGTAACTAAAGCGCCTCAGATGTTCAAAGGCATTTTTGACCATTATGAGAAGCATATCCTAAATCTCAACTTAGAGATAAAATAATTACAGAAAAATAGTTGTAAAAAAATCTTGAAAACCACATAAAAATCACTAAGTAATTATATCACAATGTAATTTAACATTTTTTATCAAATAAATTCTACAAAATAATTACTACTGGAAGTATTATACTTGACTATTGCATATCAAATGACTAAATAATAATAATGGTAATAGGTATCTTATCTGAGCTAGGTATAGATATACCTACTAAATTGTTTCTTTTTTTAACCTAGACATTGAAAGCCACATGTGATGACTTGAATACTTAAATTAAATGTATAATTGAATAGCAATAAGCCTACTTTGAAACTAAAATCCACTGGAAATATCACCACAGCACCACTACATAATGTAGACACTAATTATTATTACAAACTGACTTAAATTATTATCATAACAAAATTGCAAATATATTGCAGAACCAACTTAAGTACCTATATACCTAAACCTAGATTCCTTATTTATACTCACTTGAGTCACAAATGATAAATGCTTTTGAGCAAATATAGTACATAGTTAATCTTACTGTCTAACTAAACACTGGAAAAGAATAACCTACATTGAACTGACATTTCGAAACAACAATAATACCAATATAATTTTGAAAAACTTAATGAATTTGGCGCACACCGTTGGATTTCTTTGACCAAAGAGATCGATTCCTTAAAAATAGCAGACAGCTAAAATGTTACATTATGAAATTATTATCCTAAATTATTTATAATTATAGATAACTCATACAAAAGTATGAATAAAGTGTAGTAAGTACTGTTAAATAGTCATACATATGGCACTATTCACTTAAACTGAATTTTATCAATTTCACTAGTGAAAGTGAAATTATAATAGAAGTTACCGTTATTCTGCATAGATGAAGTTCACAGCAATTTCATATTTTAAGTCAAAACAACTTATAAACTTAGCTGTATCTTTTACATGTCCAATTCTTGCATCACTCTAAATACCTAGCACCGTTTTTGTATGAATGTAATTTTCGAATCAAATTCAAATAACAAACACAGGGTTTTTCCTTATTTACAGTTGCGTGAGAAAGCCAGTGGTCAGGGGAAACATAATACAATAAATGCTAATGAAACTGTATGCAAGTATCCTGAAATGGATCAACTGTGACACGAGGTACTATGTGGTCAAATGAGGCATTTTGTAAAAGAGGTTTGAGGTCTTGACGTCATTACTAGTACCCTTTGTAACTAAAGGCGATTAGTCATGACGACAACTCAGAAACCTACTGATACTGCAGCGCTACCAGCAGCGCCAGCGACTACAAACATCAAGCCAACCCATCAAGGAAACGGACGTAGAAGAAAACCGTTTCAACACCCCAAGAATAGATTAGAAAATAGACTTCTTCAACCGAATAATCTAGCTACCAAACAAACACAACTAACAAATGATCCTTTATGGTTAGAGTCCTTCGATCTTGATGGCGAGACAGGTTTTTCCACAATAGCAGCTAAGGAGTTCGAAGCCGACGCAGCAGGATACGTGGAATTAGTAGAAGAAGAGTATAAAGCCATCTCTGGTGTCGATAAACACTACAGTAAATCTGTACCCGCTTCAGCCCACGCGTATTATCACCATGTTCTTTATTGGTATAAGATCGCATTGCTAGCACAGAAGCACGGAACTTTGACGGCGTCTCAAGATCGACTGGTTCAGTTTGTTCAGGGGTACCCTTCAGCAATGGCAGGTGCAGGAGCAGCCACTTACCTAGCAGGATTAGGCGACTACGAGGATGCAACTGGTGTTAGGCATGTGCTTGTTGCGCAGACACCAAATGACCAGGGTCATTTTGGAAGAGCAACAACGCAGACCCACTCTTTTTACGAACATCTACCAGCACCGACTATATCTCTCCAGCGCACGTTGGAAGATGTGGCAAAGACAACAGTAAGGGAATACGATGAGCACTGGATGGTGAACGATGTATCGCCAGTCGCATCAACAGTCCCCTTCAGTCCCTCAGTAATGAGTGATCTAGCCGTCCACGATCGACGAATCGCTCGAATTGATGCAGAGTTTAGAGATAGGGAAGCAGATCTAGATGCTAACGAATCCGGAGAAGTACAGGACAATGTAGAGGAGGGGGCTCAAACGCCTCAACGCCCCAGACCTACAGTCAACCTCTTAGGATGGAGGCCGGCAAAGACCCTCAGCGCTAAACAGCTCGCTGAGATGCGCGCCATTTACGACGACGAGCAACGCAACGTCCCCGACGTTTCACGAGACAATAATACGTACGCGTTATACCGACCCCTCTTTGAATTCGTAGAACGCCGTATCCGCGAATGCAAGCGTTATAAAACCTCGGTTATTCCAACTAATACGACGGGCAGCCTTGCCCAGCAGACTGTCTGGATTCCAGACTCCACTACAGCTAGCGCAACCCAAGCTTTCATAAGCCTGCAGGGTCAATTAAGATCGCACACCATGCTCCCACTGAGAATAGCCGTAGCCGCTAAAGTGATGTGCTACCGTGCAATCAGACGGGAGTTCGAGGAAGAGGAAGTCATCACAAATCCTTGGGCTTGCTTCCATTATGAAGGCTACCGAAATGTGCCGCAGAACTGGCGTAACAACCGCAATGTCCTCGCCCAAAGGGGCATGGATGGCCTCATAGACTATACCCCCTTTGCAACGACAATTTCGTCGAGACACGATACTTTAATTAAGTATCTCAACAAACACAAACAAAGTACTTAAGGAGGAACACTATGGACTCAATCTAATCGAAGTATATGGTCTGAAATTATTGGGATAGGTACAAAAAAAACATTGGTATCTAAGTATCCCATCCCGACAAATTCAATTGTTTAAGCTACCTGATAATCGAGCTTGCAATATTTGAGAGTGAAGTTAAAACACTTTGGAAACCGACTTCATGGCCAAACTGCTGAACCGATTTTGACGAAATTTTTATGGGACCAATATGGTAAGTATTAACAAAGTATAGTTATAACAAACATTAAAAAAACACTTTTTATATTTGAAATCGGTTAGAAAAAGAAATGAGTTAGCTATTGTAAAAAAGCTGTAACTATAACTCAATTTTTTGCATTGTCTCTTCAACTATCTACGTAATTATAAAATAGTATAATAAAGTAAGCAAAGAAATGAGCTAGCTATTCTATTTTGTGACTTGACTTTGTGCATTGTAACCTAATTAACCGCCTACCAGCTGCCTACTAAAACTCCATGTAAGGCCTAAGTAGGTCCTTACTAGACTTGAATATTCTCTTATTTGCTTTAACAAAGGGTCGATTTCACAGATGACTAATCGAACAATCAAATATTTGACAGTTGTTTATCTCAAAACCGACAAAAAAAATGTGCTATATTCTATAACTGTCAAATATTTGATTGGTCGATTGGAATATTTGGAATCCGGCCTAAGGCGCGGACCACACAATGGCACGGACGGACAAAATGCATGGAAACAAAGTGTCGCCATATTTGGTACAATTTTGAATATGCCGAATCGCGCTTTATTTCCATGCATTTTATCCGGCCGTGTCATTTCCGCACCCGACGTAATGTTTGTGTGACCGCGCTTATAGCAACGATGTTAAAAGATGGCCGTTTCAATTATTTATGTATAAGCAGTATAGCACTAATTTATCAAGCAATACAAACGAGTCTAGGACCTAAATAGAGCGTTTTTACCAACTGACGCTTTCAATCGCCAAATCTAACGCCGTCAATCAATCCCGTGACCGTGCCAAGAATCTTTTGGGTCACAAATCATTTTGACACAATACTTTAGTGCTCTTGCCGGTCATGATAATTCTCGTGTCACAAATGGGACACAGAATAGGGACTAATAAACCAAGCACCAAGACTTTGGATGGTATACCTCCAAAAGGATATGTACCGCGTCTGGGGACCAAAGTGGGTTTTTTCTGTTTTTTCAAGCACCATCGGTGGTCCGTAAACATTATCTTAAATCTATTCACAGCCATTAGGAACTAAGTTTCACCAATCCAAAGAAGCTATACCCAGGTCGCAGCCACAGAGTTCGGTTCGGTTCTCTTTGCGCCAAGTTGACAATATCTCCGGCGTAAAGTCGCGCGACAGTTTGCGTGGCGCAGGATATTTGCGACTTGTCGAGTGGCCGCTCACTGCCGTCGTCGCCGGTCGCGCAGGTCGCAAGAAGTCGCGGCTTCTCGCTTTCCTTTGACGCCCATATGAAGTAGCAGTTGGGAGCTTGGGTTAGGTACGCCACCTGGAAAGATAATTTGTTCGTTTATAAAAAACTTTAATACTGTGTTTTCCTACTGTAATGGTCTTTGTTTATTTTATTTTTATTTTGCTATTGTATGTGTTGTGTTAGCTTTAGGAATGGATCTTGGGGCATCTGAATAAACAAATTTTTAATTTTATTTTTTTTATTTTTTTAGTACTGGATAGACATCTCCGAAAAGGCCGAATCTCCAGGCCTTTGCCAATAGGGAACCGAGACGTTTTTTAAAAAGAATAAATTACCGTGCCTGAAGGTTAAAATCGTGAATTCGCTTTTTATTTTTCCAAATCCCAATTGGTGGCTTTTAGGATATAAAATCTTTATAACAATCGTAGTAACCATTTTTATCTTTAGCGAGTAGAAAGACTGAATCGGATTGAACATAAAGATTACCTACACTATTAGAATTTCATACTACGAAATTATTCCTCCGTTCGTAGGGTCGAGTTTTTTGAAATCTCAGGTAAGAACCTTAGTCCCAGAATAGAAACAAGTACTACACTTGGGTACTTTACTTACCTACGTACGTGATGGTAGACATTTATATATTTACCTGCGAATACACTAAGTATAGGCCGCTTTCTTTAATCTTGACGTAGTTATTACTCATTAGTACGATCTTTTCGGCGCTGTTTTTCGAAGAGACTTCGGGGTCACGAACCCACGGCCCAATAACAGCTGCAACAACAAACACAAGTCAATATATTGACCGAAGACATGGTAAAGATCGCGGGAAGTCAGTAGGGCCCAGAATCGTTTTTCCTGGAAATTTATAGGGGATGCCTATAGGCCTGCGCACACCTAGGTCGCTGGCGATAGCGATCAGTGAAACGCTGTCAAATATCGCTGTCAATTTTTTTCAGATCGCCGACGCCAGCGACCTATGTGTGCGCAGGCCTCATGTCTAGCAGTAGAATTCTACAAGATGAAAAGATTAACAACTTTTAGTTGATAGATTATAGTTTTTATAGGATCTATAGGTGATGGTTACGCGCTATGGTGGGCTGATAACCGATTGATTGTTCATAAAAAATATATGTTTTTTTCTCTGTCTGGGCTCACAAAAAAAGCTCTGCTTAATTTGGGGCCGGATAGTGTTGTGTGGATTGTCCAAAATATTTATTAACCAACTTATTGTTAATAAATAATTCATAGAAATAGCGTAAATAGGCATGTGCCTTGTGTATTTAAAAAATATGTCAGTCAATATTAGACTTGATTGCACCAATTGAAGCATTTGTTGTTTTTCTATAGGCACTTGTAAATTATCAGCAAATGGGACAAGTAGTCTTTCTACTTTAGTGATGACATGATGGCGGTTTTATACCTAACTGTCTAAGACTTTAGGCCTTTTTACATGCTCCGGTTGCCGGGTAGCCGGTGACGGCCTGGTTACCGGCAATGTACGGGCATGTTACGTCCTTACAGGGTAAAAAGTACGTGTGAAGTAAAAAAGATGCCTTACACTACGCCGCCGCCGGCTAAGTTTCGGAAACCGGGAGGTGTGAAAAGGTATACACGGCTCTTGAGGAATCGCAGTGTACTTCGTTTAACCCCTCGTCAGCAATAGAAAATCTAGGTAGTGTCTCGAATCACCGCCGCATTCTGGGTTATGGGAATCAAAACTGCACCCTAAACACCTCAGCAGGTATTTGAGATAGCTACAGCAGAAAGGTAATCTTACAACATTGACGCTACATCAAATCGTATGTCCGAATGTCTTTAGATTAAACTCTAAATTCCTTTGCTGGTCACACCATCAATTAAAAGTACCATAAAAATAGATGGGTGATAACTAATTGTTTGTCCCATGGTAAAATGATAACGCAAAAGGAACTATCTAACAATGTCTGGCTCCTTAATTATAACTGCATATTGCTACTCAAGACGTACGACACGTTTTTAAAGCAATTCCAATTAAAACATGGAGTTTTGAACCTTAGCCAGAAGAACTTAAAGGCGAAATAGGGTACAATAAAATTGGTGGAAGCTTTCTGTAACTATGATTTACAGCTTTTGAACTTGAAGTTTATGGATATAACGTTGATAATTATTTTTTAAGCATTTATAAAACGATGCTATGGCATAATAAAAGCCGTATTACAATAAATATTGTGGACAAACAACACTATCTGGCCCCAAATTAAGCAGAACTTGTACTATGGGAAAATACCTAGTATGTATTTGTAAATAGGTGCATACTCAAAATATAATACAACACCTAGACAGAGATCACAAACCTGCGTTCTCCACACACATATTTATTCTCGGTGGAGATCGAACCTACGACCTACGGCGCAAAAAGGCAGAGCTACTACCTACTGAGCTGAAAAGGCAGTCCAATTAATTCTGCTTTTTATAAAACTTGTGCTATGGCATTATAAGCCTTATTACTATTACAATAGTTGAATGTTCAAAGTATGCTTATTTTAATTTGCTTGGAGACAACAATGCAAATGTCTCACACATCCTGTGTTTCGCATAAATTATTTCAATCACATATTTTCTGTACAGAAACGATTACTACAGACTGTACATAAACATACATACTGTGTGTTTGTGTACTGCACATACAATTGTTGGTCTTATGGTCTTGTCATTAAGTTTAAATTAGAATGAGCTTTAAATTCTTGTTATAATATCATGGAATGTCGCTACTGTATCCATTTAGATAAATAAACAAGAATATAAGTAGGTATGTAGATATTATGCAATGAGTAATAAAAATATAATAAGTAGGCATTTCCTACATTAAGAATCTTTGTTTGGCGATGGTTACTGCTCAACATCAGGTGGGACATAATATGCTTGTTCCCTCAGCTAGTTGTATAAAGTTAATAAATCTATTTTTCTAAGTTTGCTTACCAATACTTATAAAAATAAATAGCTAGAAGACCCAAAATGTGTTAAAAAAAGCTATATTTTAATACTAGTGTACTTGTCTCAAACAAATTATTTTATTTTTTTATATACTTACTGACATTGTTTGGTGACAGTATTTAGTTTGAATAGAAAACATATCCTATTAATCCTAACTTTAGGTCAAGCTTTTTAATTTTATCAAGCTATATTTAATTTATTTCGGACACAGTAGGGTAGGTACATAGATATAACAAGGCAGGATGTCAAGGCTAAAGATAATATTGTTTTGGCAGTTAAAATAGTTTGGTAAGTACGTAGTAAGTACTCACCTTGCGTTCCTAAATTATGTTCTCGAATGGCACCATTGAAGTGAGCGAACAGTGGATCTGAAATAAATACAAAAATAAATGAATCAAACCAATTAGGTACCTACAACTTACATTTTATGGTTTATGACGCTTGTAATTACCTCCTCGCATGAGTGATATTGTGGGCAAATCTTCATTTTCCTTTGAGGAATTTTTTTTCTTCAAGTCAACCAGTAACATATCCTCGCCAAGGTCTTCTACATAGAACCGCTTGGCAGTCTGTCCAGTTTTGTCTTCAGGGCTGATCTCCATGCGAGGTTCCCGGGCCTCCGCCGCCGGTCTAGGCCTCCCGACCAATGCACTCTGGACTGCCCTATCCTGACTTGGTAGATTCTGCATCATGTAGTGTTCGTTTATCAGTTCTAGCTGACGCTTCATCGAGATCATTTCGTTCCAGTAGTAGAAGGCTATGGAGCAACATATGACCATGCAGATCAAGCTCAACAAAAAGTTTAACACGAATAAAAGCTTTATTTTCTTGGAAGACGCTATTGAGAACGTCGTGTTTATGTGGACCCCGAGGTCAGAAGGCTTCTCTGCAAAATAAAAAAATAACACGATTTTAAGCATATTTTAATTCTTATCAATAATTAAATCAGAGGAAGCGGGTAAATAAATAAATAGGTCACCTGTTTTCAGATGTATGACGGTCCCATTGGGTGAATTCCCTTTGGTATTTTTACCAGTGTTCAAAAAAATGTTAGCCGCACCTGTCGAGTTCAGGGGGACCCCTTCACTTATGTTTATTTTCCTTTCGCCGTCCATTATAAATATTATTGTTTATAGTACATACGTAGTACTACTACGATTACTCGACCGGGAGCGTGGGCGTCGTCGTAGTACCTAAACAAAGGATGTAGCTTTAGTAAAATTCCCAGCCGCAGCGAACATCATGATAACCGCGACCTGATAAAAACTATGTGGCTCACTTACCTATTTTATAGCACAAACAAACAATGGTGTGGTTTGTTATATTTCCCCCAAAACAACACGTTTGAGTTCACCACAGCGTCCTCACATTTTTACAAAACACCAGCACGCACAGCAAAACCCGTCCTCCACAAAATTCAAACCAAACAAAAAGTAAACAAAACAACTGCTTGCAAAAAGTTTTGGGTCGTTCACTTCGGTTGGACCGCGGCAAGGGCGCGCGCGCTGCTTGCTTGACCGTCACTCGGCGCGCCAATTTCGAACTGACTGACTACGAGACGAGAGACGAATGCGAATGCGTGCGAAACTTTGAAAGTGGAAGAGCGACCGTTGAATGGCTGCGATAAGCCTAGGCGTTGTCGTTGGACGTAGCTCAAGGATTGTTCAACAAACCAACAGTAGATGGATGCACGATCATAACACAAATGGCTCAGCGTATGAAAATTTCTCCAGTTTTATTGACACGAGCTAGCGAAAATTCGCTACCTCAGCAAATTGTTGACGGAGGACTCACCTCACTACGTTGCGATAGCCAGGGGAAAACAATTGAAAAGCCTTGGACGATATTATTATGCTCGAACTCGAAGTGAAAAGCCGACAACATTGAACATGGAGATGCGATAGATATGGGAGATAAGAATGTACAGACGTACCTACTTTACTACCTTTACATAAAAGCCAGGGTCTTGACATCAAAACCATATGGGGTTTCCCCATGGATTTACTATTCTTCCCTGGGTTTCCCCTTCGAGCAGGCTTTCTCCGAATAATAGAATTAATTTTATAACCATTTTAAAACAAAAAAATAACGACCATTGTACTTACAGCCAACATTCCTAGGTAGGTAGCAAGACCGACCGGCGCGGCGATGACCATAATAATATCATAAAACCTTATTGTTTGTCAAGTGTAGGTACCTCAGTACCTTTACTACACCCTCCTAACTTGGAGGAATCCTCCAAGCCTCCTAAGTAGATATAGGTACTTACTAACCCGCACTTTAGTTATTTTTTTATACGACTAGCTGATGGAACACCATGCCCACCATTTGGCCCACCATAACATGCTTAAGGCAAATAAAAGTAGGTAGGTACGTGCCGTAAATATGTATGTGTACGTTCCTGTTGATCTCAGATCCAGTCTCATAGGGAGGAGGCAATAGTTAAACGGAACGCATGAACAATTGCTCAAAAACACAGGCAACAACACAGGCGTGTTTATTCTCTGCTACGAGGAGTCCATTTCACCTGACTTTCACTTTCCGAGTTGTATCTCCAACCAGCTTGAGCTTATATATTATAATAAAAAATTTAACTTTGTCTCGTTTGTTGAGTCCAAGGCAACATCACAACACGCTTTAAAAAACTAGGAGTAGGTATTATCGAAGACGAGGCGGTATTTCACACTGGGACAGCTTGTTCTCATCTTTGGGATCGCTCTGCTGCACCAGCTGGACCTTGGAATCAATTGAAAGACGAGCCAAAAGGCTCATTGATAACGATGCATTAGTCGAGTCTGAGCTTTTTAAGCTCTCTTCTAAGCTTCTTGGTCTCGAGCATCGTCGTAAAGTAGCTAGCAACTATTGCGGATAGCCAAAGAGTGGAACTAGTTGTCGGCGTCTGTTATTCCGAATACCCATAATTTGGATATTTTCAATATTCTAGATGAGCTTGCCAAAGAGTCGACAGCATCATCAACACCAGGTTAGATTGCGATTAAGAGTTAGCTTTTAAATTGCTAAAAAACAAAAGGGGAAAAAGTTTTATCTACCCTACGTTCTAGTTATCATATAGGTATCTACCACATGCCTACTAGACAGTTAAATACGAAAAAAAACCTTAGTTTGGGAAACTTTAAATGTAGGCTCGTCTAGTTCGGCATGCGACTGCAAACCAGCTGTTGCCAGTTCTGCAGTTATGTTGGTCACTTGCGCCAGTCCAGTCCTAGACGGAAATAACCAGGGACATTTCAGTCTTCAGTAATGTACGCATTGCAGTCTGCAGCAGGGACGGATCAAGTCAAACGGGGCGGGGGCAATGGAAACTGCGACGTGCTCAACAATTTGTCCGCGTTCGTAGATAAAAATTACACCAGGGGATGTCAGTTATTACTTATTGCTTACCTTCCAACTTATTACCTTATATTAACTTTAATCATAATGGCGGAGTCGCTGGAAGACTTAGAGCGGGGGCACACGATGCGTTGCGGCGCCGCACCGCAAAGATTTCACCGTGTCAGTGGGCACACGAGCGGTGCGGCGCCGTAACGTTGTTATGTCGCAGCGGCGCCGTAGCACCGTTGGACCGTCTGTTAATGAAAATGGATCGTAAAAGACGTCTATTGTTGGAAACAACTGAGCGGTGCCGCTCCGACGTCGCAACGCATTCACCCCTCCCCGCCTCGTCTTGGTGGTTGCAAGTCCGGTGCGGCGCCGGAGCGCATCGTGTGACATGCCACAGATATTTCTATGTAAGACGACGCAGCGACACCGCTCCGGCGCCGCACCGCCGCCGCAACGCATCGTGTGCCCCCGCTCTCAGGCACAATGCTCAGAGACCTCAATATTGTCTCCCAACAGGTGGGTCTAAACATGAACATGAGCAAGACAAAAATCATGTCTAATGCTCATGTCACACCCATGCCGGTACATGTTGGGAGCGATATCATCGAAGTAGTGGACCACTATGTTTATTTGGGTCAGACGATCCAATTAGGTAGAGCCAACTTCGACAAAGAGGTCAGCCGACGAATCCAACTCGGATGGGCAGCGTTCGGGAAACTGCGTCACATCTTCTCGTCGCAGATACCACAGAGCCTCAAGACAAAAGTCTATAATCAGTGCGTGTTGCCAGTGATGACTTATGGAACTGAGACGTGGTCGCTAACTATAGGTCTCGTGCACAAGCTCAAAGTCGCGCAACGAGCTATGGAGAGAGCTATGCTGGGAGTTTCACTACGTGATAGAATCAGGAATGAGGATATCCGTAGAAGAACCAAGGTCACCGACATAGCTCGTAGAGTTAGTAAGTTGAAGTGGCAATGGGCAGGCCATACCTATAGCTCGAAGAACCGAAAACCGTTGGGGAATAAAGGTTCTCGAATGGCGACCACGAACCGGAAGACGAAGCGTTGGGCGCCCACCCACCAGATGGACCGACGACATTGTTAAGATCTCGGGAAGTCGATGGATGGAAAGGGCTCAGAATCGTTCTTCCTGAAAACGAGTAGGCGAGGCATCATCATTATCAGCCTGAAAAAGTCCACTGCTGGACATAGAGCAGTGGACTTCTTCAGGCTGATAATGATGATGATGATGATGATGAAGGTAATAAGTTGGAAGGTATACGCTTGTAAAGTAAGGGGTAAGTCTTCTACTTATGTAACTAAAGTTGCTTTTGAATAAGTGTCAATTAAGTTAAGGCTCCGCAAAAACGCCCCACACGGCTTGTTCAGCCCTGTAAGTTCTATTTCTGACGACACGCGTCTACCAACTGGTAACCAGCATGCTTGAAGTTTTTATGGGGTTATGTATATTCGCATGCCTGCATTCTTGCCCGAATAAAAAAAACAGACGAACCACATGTGTGAATTTTTTGAGATCTGTGATAATTGCAATAATCCCTTCTCGGAAAGTGAGTTATTTTTGATAATATTATGCATGATATGATATTATGTATGATACAAAGATGTTGAAGCCATGGGTAATAAGTACTTACTTACTAATTGTGTAAGGCTATGAACAATAATTTTGTAGCGGCCTGGAGATAGGTCCTTGTGTATTTTGTACATGTTGTAAATATGTACAAAATAGTGTAAGTACATATTTTGTGTATAAGTTGTATATGTGTGTTAATGTTTGTTCATGAACCATTGAAAAAACTGATTATTTTTAATCAAAATTAAATAGGTACATACTTACCTACCTATTACTTTATGGTAGGTGTATAGTTTGTAGATATACTTTTCATTGACGGTGTAGGTACAATGGTTCTAGCTGAACTAACTACTGACAGATATAACTACAAAGCTCCCAAGTTACTGGTATGAATTCCGTTGTGAAAATAGACTGAACCTCTACTGAAATAAACTACGGCGAAAGCGGGAGAAATGTTCAGGCAACGGAATGATCGCTTTTTACATAAACGTGATGTAGTTATTTGAATTAACGTTTGCTTTAGAGTCAGATTTTGATATAAAAAGTTCGTTGGCAACTTTTTCTATACCTACCTATATTTTTATTTTCTGTCATTTGGGCTAGGTATCTATGTAGGTTCCGATTCCGACCACGAACATTAGTATTCTGACAGTTCATTTCTAAATTCAGGATTGTATTAAAGACGATGGTAGACATCATTTTTTTTCGCTCATAAAATGACATCAGAACCTATTGAAACACTGTCAAAAGTTTATTATACAAGAACAAATAATGTTTTTGAACGAAGAAATTGGAGCTATCGCACGTGAGTCAGAGACAGTAGCCTGATTCACACACTTCACACTAATTTTAGTTTGCTTACAGAGCAATACGAATTACTTAATTAAAAACTTCTTATTTGGGCCGTCATTGTTATTTTTTAGCGATGAATGCCAAAAGAATGCCTACCTTTCTAAGACTTGTGTCATGTCATTTGTCATGTAGATATAAGTTAATGTTAGATTAGGTGAAGTTTCACCTATATTGAGCTAAGTGTTATTATTGGTTATTATTATCATCTCTATTATGACATCCTGTTAAGTATATACTCCATAATATTATTTTATGGTAAAACCATCAATAAAAGCCCATTACAAATGTGGAAAATTAATAAAATCATGCCAGCCTGAATACAAAGCATTCACCTCAGTTATAAAATTAAGACACATGATTCAAAAATAACAAAAGTAGGTATCTACTCAAAGGAGTATTGACCCCCAAAAATATCAAACACCTCAAAAGAATTCACGCAACGCACGCTCAAACTTCGTTTTTCAGTTCCGGGGTAATCGCACTTTCATTTCGACGATGAGTCGTCATCAGCAGGCAATGGCCCACATCACCGTTATGGCCGTGTTTGCATGTAGGTCGTATATCAACTCCAATTATGACACAAAGGCAGCCGTCTTTTTAACCTAGATTGTAGATGCCTGCCTACGATTTGATTTGTGTCAAGGTAAGGTTCTGCGTGCCTTGGAAAACTGACAGCCCGAAAATACCTTGCCGGAATTTTGGAATTTGGAACGTCTTATAGCTACGAGTAGGTGAGTGTAGATGCCAGTTCCACGCGACCAAGCCAAGAAGAACAGGCAACAAACTACGGCTTGGTTTCTACCTTACGAATTATCACAATTTTGTAATAATTCGTCAAAGGTTTCAGTTCTACCCAATTTTTTTCTTTTATAAATCAACAATAAAAATAGCAGTGAAGTTCCAGTGTAAGCCCCCCTGATACCTTTTGCTCCCTGCCTTAGATACAACCCTGTTTCATTTTGGTCTCAAATTTTTTGGTACTTTTTAACATACGTGATATTATCAATGTAATATTGGTTGATCTTTCACAACCGTGTGTGCACGACAGATTGTTTGTAGGCCTTACATTTTGGTCTATGTGACCAATACAACGTGCATTAGATACTGCAAGAATGCATTTTAACAAATCATACGATCCTAATTACTAACTAATAGTAATTACGAATTACGAAACAATTTTCATGCATGTGATTTTCATCACCTTAAATAAGTCCACTGCTGGCTTTGGATTTTGGGTCTAGCTAGACCCCAACTGGACTTTTGCTCACGGTCTCCACTTTTGTAAAGGATTGGTGAGGACTGTCTCAGAAAATGCTAGGTACTGAGATCGCTCTTACGACTTTCATTTGAGGTGATGGAGAAGTCCAATTGAACAGTCCATCACGACGGCTAATACAAAAGAAACACCTTTCCTTTTTTGCCATGAAGCAGCATTGGTGTTTCGGTTTGAAGGGTGTGGGTGCCGGTGTAATTACAGGTACGTGAGGCGAAACATCTATAAGCCCCAAGTTGATGGACGCAAGGCATTGCATTGTAGGGCACGTTCCTGACGTGCGTGATCTACGAGGCAACGCTTTGTTATAGACGATGGTTACTGCTTAACATCAGGTGGGCCATATGCTTGTTCCACAGCTAGTTACATAAAAAAACAATGGTTTAGTTAGAGCTTTAACTAGACATTCATATATACCTCAATGAGTCAATGAGCTCAAATCTGAGCTCTGAGCTCTCTCAAAAGTTGAATGAACTCGTAGCAGTAGTAGGTTAGGTACCTAGTACCTACGCTAAAATGATCAGGTAGTAGGTAATTTTATGAGTCAGAGTAGAGATTTTGCTAATTTCATAGCATAAGTAGGGTGACGGCGGTGATAGGGGCAGTATGGAAGCTTCAGCGATATTTTCGAAATCAAATAGGTATCTAAATGTTCATTCCAAAAAATGATTGACTTACCTACGTAAAGATTTTCTTTCTTTTATTTTATTCGGAAAATAAACAGTTAAAAAAAATCTGCTTAAATAATCTTTAGTCCAAGGTTTCGGACCGCTTTTGACAAAGTGAAATCTAAACCGGTATTTAATATTAGGCAGAAATCGTACAGTCTCCTTTCC
Organism: Thera obeliscata; assembly: GCA_947578465.1. NCBI lineage: Eukaryota > Metazoa > Arthropoda > Insecta > Lepidoptera > Geometridae > Thera > Thera obeliscata. The sequence continues at coordinate 2,985,587 of OX387916.1, forward strand.
TTACTGTTATCCTAATCCAGGTCACACGCACCGTTAGGCCATCGTCATCTGTGTCTTGACACTTGTAAAAAAATATCGTGCTTTTATGAGTTTCTACAAAGGTTAGACGTTTTATAACATTACCATTTGTGTTTGCTCATGTAACCAAGGCCGTGGTGGATGGTCTCTGCATACCAATCCACTCATTAGTTATCTACCTTCCGCGGATATTGAAAGGCAAATGATGAAGTTTTTTTTCAATAGACAGCATTTTATTTTGCAATCCAGTTCGAAATTGAAATAAAACCTTTGATAAGTTACCTCCTTGTGGTTGCCGTGTTACAGACAAAAAGATCGTTCCATTTTTAAATTAAACTACAGGTAATATCATGCACGATGGGTGATCTGACGAATGGCTCGGCAAATGCCGTGGATGTAGCCACCTACTAGTCGAAGTTGCTTTAAAAACTGTAACATCGACACGAAAGAAGAAGAAGTTTACTATGTAATTTATCTGGCCGCTATACACGAGAGATTTTCATACAGCTTTTGCTGGCCACTGCGCGCATGTATTTGGCTAGTACCAGAGGCGTCTCTAGCCCATGTAGCGCCCGTGTTCAAGCATTACCCAAGCGCCCCCTAGTAAGTGCGCGTTCAAAATGGAATGGATACAAAGTACAAGTAACAGCACATCAAGTTACCACAAACTGACAAATTTCCCCAATGGGGAAATTAACTCTATTGTTTGGAGATTTTTAGGAAGAATTGTTTTGTTGAGTTGAGCTCCGTAGCGGTCCTAGGGGGCGCCGAACGCAGAGCGGAGCGCTTTTTACGTTGGTAATTGAAAGTGCTGCACCCGGTTAGCGCGCCCGCCAAGTTGAGCTCCGTAGCGGTCCTAGGGGGCGCCGAACGCAGAGCGGAGCGCTTTTTACTTTGGTCATTGAAAGTGCGGCGCTCGGTTAACGCGCCCACCAAGTTGAGCTCCGTAGCAGTCCTAGGGGGCGCCGAACGCAGAGCGGAGCGCTTTTTACGTTGGTCATTGAAAGTGCAGCGCTCGGTTAACGCGCCCGCCAAGTTGAGCTCCGTAACGGTCCTAGGGGGCGCCGAACGCAGAGCGGAGTGCTTTTTACTTTGGTCATTGAAATTGCGGCGTTCGGTTAACGCGCCCGCCAAGTTGAGCTCCGTAGCGGTCCTAGGGGGCACCGAACGCAGAGCGGAGCGCTTTTTACGTTGGTCATTGAAAGTGCAGCGCTCGGTTAACGCGCCCGCCAAGCTGAGCTCCGTAACGGTCCTAGGGGGCGCCGAATGCAGAGCGGAGCGCTTTTTACTTTGGTCATTGAAATTGCGGCGTTCGGTTAACGCGCCCGCCAAGTTGAGCTCCGTAGCGGTCCTAGGGGGCGCCGAACGCAGAGCGGAGCGCTTTTTACTTTGGTCATTGAAAGTGCGGCGCTCGGTTAACGCGCCCGCCAAGTTGAGCTCCGTAGCGGTCCTAGGGGGCGCCGAACGCAGAGCGGAGTGCTTTTTACGTTGGTCATTGAAAGTGCGGCGTCCGGTCAACGCGCCTGCTGAGTGGCCGAGCGCCGATGGTGGCACTCGGCGCCCCCTAGGACGCTGCGCCCGTGTGCACCGCACACCCTGCACAATAGGTAAAGACGCCGCTGGCTAGTACAGCAATTTTGATTTATCTCGAAGAAGGTTGTATATATAATGCTCAAATTTCTAAGCATGTTTGAGAAAGAAAACTTACCATAATACTTGCTCGGCATTATTGCATAACAAAACTAATGTAGAGCATTTCCGCAAATAGATAAGTACTAACCTAATAGTAATAAATATTTTCTATTTTCTAATAGCTGAATAGTGTTTTGACTTATTAAATTGATCTCATGTAATTTGATCAGTTATCGAGACATTGTTTATATATAATCGAATCTGGGCCACCTTCACAAAAGAAAATTAATTTAGTAATTCTAGTTTCAGACGTATTGCATAATTTTTATTTTCAGACCCACTGAAATGATTTCTAAGTACGTCCAAATAAATAACGCTAGTATATAGGAACCAACTAGGTAGGAAAATTAAATAGGCCTTTGCATCTTTTGTAGATCATAATTATTTAAATAGGTAGCAGTAGGAACAACTGGTGATTACTCAAGCCCTACGTGCGGGAAGCTATACTGCCCTCCTAATTTAGACAACCGTAACTACTAAAAGTATAGTTTCGAGATATTCGCGCCTAAAGTTTTTTTTCTTAAAAAAGTGACCAGTGTCGCAGTTTTAAGTAGTTTTTGATTTTGATTATTTTGGTGCATAGTTGTGATGATTCCCTACATAATGATTGGTATAATGTCTTGATAACGTTTTTACTTTCAATTTAATTTAGCAAGTAATATTTATGTTTAGCACATTGCTAATATTTTATATGCTTATCCTAAGCATGAGCACCGTATGTCAAGTAGTTACGGTTTATATGCCTAGGAATCGATTTTACTTGGCATAACAAAAAGCACTAACTAATTTTTACGTGTAAACGCATAGATAGAAAAAGCAGCCAAGTGCGAGTCGGACTCGACCATGAAGGGTTCCTTAGCATCAAGTAACATAATATACAGGTTCTTGTAGTTCTTCGAAAGGTAAATTGCGGTTTACGATTTATGACGTATAAAAAAAAACTACTCACTAGATCTCGTTCAAACCAAATATCGTTGGAAGTTTGCATAGTACAACATAAATATTTTTTAGTTTTATCATTCTCTTATTTCAGAAGTTAGAGGGGGGGGGACCAACTTTTTTCCACTTTAGAAGTGTCTCTCGCGCAAACTATTCAGTTTAGAAAAAAACTATATTAGAAACCTCAACATCATTTTTGAAGACCTATTCATAGATACCCCACACGAATGGGTTTGATGAAAAAAAATTTTTTGAGTTTCAGTTTCAAGTATGGGGACCCCCAAAATTTATAGTTTTTTTTCTATTTTTGTGTAAAAATCTTAATGCGGTTCACAGAATACATCTACTCGCCAAGTTTCATCAGCCTAGCTCTTACAGTTTCGACACGTCCAAAACTTCTCCACTAGGAAAATAGGCGATAAGAACAACAAAGTCTTATAAAATATTACTTTACGGTGCTATTCATAAGGTTACACATTTGGATACAAGACTTAATTCATATAATTGCGATAAGGAAAAGAACCGTAAGGGCTCATACGGTATTAATGTCTAGGAATGCTATTAAAAAATTCGGGGTTACGGTGCTCATGACTCAATTAACTTCGTAAATATAGGTTTTATTTAAAATACGTCAAAGAGAACATTATAGATCTCATCACGCTCATTCCGAATCTATAGCTAACTAATTTTTGATAAAAACCCTACTTACGGTTGTCTAAATTAGGAGGGCAGTATAGTGCCTAGATAATCAACTACATACTAAATAAATACACTACAAACAACTTATAAATAACAATATTATAAACAACTTTATAATATTCCTAAAAGTATATAGAGTGGGTTTTTCGAGCAGAGCGGTGATGACCAAGTCCGAAACCACGAGAGTTAGGGAAAAGTCGTAAAAGGAGTCATGCCCTCAATTTATAAGAAACAATAACTGCATACCTATTTTTCTTTTTCCAAAATCTTTGACAGAAGGGTACGACTCTTTTCACGAATTTTCCCGAACTCTCGTGGTTTCGGACTTGGCCATCACCGCCCGTCTCAAAAAAACAAAATAAACACCCTGTTTAGGTAAAGGTAAAGAGGTTCAAGGTGTGTTTTTTTTATTGTAGGTGGTTAGTTTAGGCAATATTGACACATATAAAGCAAGTACCAAGTTACGTGATATGTGTCAATTTTGTTATATTATATTGTTGATTGCTTAGTTCTGTTTTGAGTAGGTAATTTCTGAATAAGCAATCTTTTGTTCATAATAATAAACCATGACCTATCCAATTTGTCAACAATAGAATATTACCTAGCAATAACAATATAATTTTTCACTTGGTCGGGAGAGGGGGGGGGTTACGGGAGGGGGTTGCCTGTTCTTCTAGGCTTGGTCGCGTGGAACTGGCCCCTAGACTCAAAAGTGATCGTTGTTATACAATACAAAAAAAAACATTTTCGAATTTCAATTTGACAGCTTAATCCATTGAAATGTTACATGAGCTTTGCGCAGAGGGATGATTGAGAGGACGCAATTTTATTTTTGGTACATGTGTCAATTGGGTGGTCAATAGAAGTTTATCCTCAAGTTTGTGGGGTCACCACCCTTGTCCCCCGGCCGCCATTTTGGAAACAGGGGTTTTCACTGCAATATCGACCCTTCTGGGATCAAATGTCGTAAAAGCCAACTCATTCCGGGATCAAATGTCGTAACTCAATGCTGCCAATGTTGGCTGTTACGACATTTGATCCCAGAATGAGTTGGCTCTTACGACAATTGATCCCAGAAGGGTCGATATGTGGCCAGCAACTATAATGTGTCCCTGTCTGACACGGTGCGACAAAATACTGAGCCAGGCACCTAATTGACTATGTGACATTTTGTATACTTTCCATGCCTATGTGTATCTTTTTCTATGGTCAATAAATATATTTTCTTTCTTTCTTTCGTTTTCTTTTCTAACATGTGAGTAAGAGAGGGACACCAATAGTTGTCAGCCACAAATTGCAGTGAAAATATGGCCCGTCTACAAGCCGCTTTAGAAGCAAAATAAACAGATGATCTGTCGACACAGCATCCTTGACGATGACGACGTTTGTATGATCATGCGTTGAGTTCGTCGCAGATTTTCTAAGATTGAAAAGTAGGTTACCTACGCTTAAGTACTCACGTCGCGTTTATTTTTAACGTGACAACGTCTTATAATTCGATGGAGCCGGTTGCACGCTCGAAAAAACATGACTCATGCGGCGTTACCTCGCTCTGAGGCGTTCCATTTAGGCTTGAAGTGCAAGCGAGAGCGCGGAACGAGCGACAAAGAGGCAGAATCGGCCTCCGTGTTCGGCAGCGTTCGACATCTGTGTATTTTCATAAGACGTTGTCACGTTCAACTATCGTCAGTAAACCGACTTTACAGACAACCGATTTTTTTATTTATTTATTATCATTAACCTAGATATAACTTTACAGATACTACTTATCTAATACGTTATATAATCTATTAATAACATAAAAATATTTACACAAAACACATAACAAACACAATTGTAGGTATACCTACTTAGAAAAACACTTAAAAACTATCAACTGTGTAAGTAAACATCAATTTTAGTCAAAACTAATGTCTGTAAATTGATATTTTATTAGTTTTTTGTAGGTACCTATACTTTTTAGCAATATCAGGATTTTACTTTCGTTATACCTACAACGCCGTTTTTCTGTCTGTCTGTCTGTCGTAAAACCTTGTTTGGAAGAGATAGCACTATATACCGATAAGGTGCCCTTTGTACCTTTATTTGTAATGTTTCTTTTGTGTACAATAAAGTAGAGTTGCCGCGAATACTCGCTATTATTAGTAAGAATAGTCGTCTAAAATCAACTTTTAATGAACAAAAAAAGTAATGAGTTAAAAATAAACATTTTTTAAATTATTTTCCCTATTAAAACAAAACAAAATATCAATTATTATCTGTAATATGTGCCTGTGCCTACCATATTCATTAAATTAAATTAGTTAGACTTTTTAATTAATATTTATAATCCAACAGAGGCAGATTGTGGTGCAAAAAAACATTTTTTTCTACACGTTTCAAGGGACTTTACACGGGGAGCAAGTCGGTTTCGTTTTTCTTCGTAAAAACGGGGTATTCCCCGTAAACTATGAAAAGGGTTGCCAGCATTTAAAAATGGAAAATTAAATTCACTACCTAATATATGTAAATATGTATACATATGTATACACGAAACAGATTTCTTTAACTTTATTGTTTTCTTTTCTCACAACCTTAGAAGTAATTAGAAATATTTTTAATGTGTTTTTTATGTCGAATTGTTATTCGACTATTCGCCAAAGTGAATGGCGATTAATCGGTATTCGACTATTCGCTATAACCACTATTCACGGCAACTCTACAATAAAGTATTAATCTATCTATCTGTCTATAAATACCTGGTCAACTGCGTCTTCTCAAATTAAGAGCTTAACTCTTTTCGATGGATGGTAAGGTGAAGAAGAAAACCTGTTGTGCCGACCTCACTTAGCGTGGGATAAGGGCAGGTAGATAATGATGATGATGATGAGCCCTTGTCGGTGTATTTGTGGGTATACTCGGGTACTATGCATAAATTAGCAGTTTTTTCTTGATTTGTGCTTTTTCAACGTCATTATCTGCGATAACACAGCGAAGTCTCATCTTTGACTTATGTAATCTCTTTCTCGCTTTTATTTACCTCTTCAAACCTTTCCTTGGGAAACTTAGGTTATTTGAAGTTTTCGTATTGTTGTCGTACCTAAGTAGTCGCAGAGGAAAGCTTTTCCCTCCTCCGTCCGCCTGCCAATTTCGTATGGAGACGCGATAAGATTGTGCTGAGAACTCTCGCGTCTGCATACCTACATAGAACTGACAATACGGAATACCTACAGAAAACGAATAAAAACTCTGAATAGATGGGAATAGTCTTTCAGTACCTACAACTCACAGACTAGTAAGAGATAGGTATGGTACAACTGGATTACTTTCTGACCTTTCTGACAACTAGTGCGACATTTTAAGGCCTGCGCACACCTAGTTCGCTGGCGGTAGCGATCAGTGAAACGCTGTCAAATATCGCTGTCAAATTTGACAGTGTTTCACTGATCGCCGACGCCAGCGGCCTAGGTGTGCGCAGGCCTTTATTGTCTGATGTATGACCATGTCCATGTATGACTATCAATAGAGGTAGGTTAGGTACCAAACAGGCAACACGGGTTAACCTTTCTACAGTATGCTCTACCTAGAAAGAAATTGGATCGATTTCTTTGTTTTCTGTGTAAGTTCCTAAGTTAGTACTTACCTACTATGATTGTTAGTCGCACGTGTGGTCAATGGTCATTCTTGCGAAGTGTTGTGAATCACGCACATTCTACTATGCCATAATAACTATCGTTTTATCTGTGTATCGTACAATCCATTCAGTACCGGACGTAAAACAAGCTTACATGTCATTTTAAATTAAAAACTTGCAAAGAATCTTCGTCTTTATCATCTTTTGCATAAGGACCATGCATTTTTGTATGAGCGTGACAGTGAAAACTAAACTCTATTCGTATAAATATAAAACCAATGTTTTTTTACGTTTTTACAACCTAGCTATGTGGAATGGAATGTCTTCTAGTACCTAGTAATCGTTTGTTAGAAAAGATTTATCGATTCCAGAATCGATGTTGTTTCCAATGAACAATTTTTATAGGGTAGTGCCATCATTAGCTAGCTATGAACACTCGCTTCAAGGCGATGGCTTCGTGCCTATGAGTAAACAAACATATTGCATGGCATAGCACAGGTAGGTTACATTACAGTATTAAATGCAAATATTTGCACGTAACAAGATTTCAGTAGGACGTTAAAAATCGATCCGCTTTGCCGCCTATTTAAAATCTGCCGCCCAAACAGCCACAAATTCAAATTGTATTGGCATTTATGTTAATTCAAATTAACATAAATGCCAGACGCTCCAAAGCGATTCATTTATTTATTACACGAGTGGGTACTTAATATAATGTTACATAGAAATTTTATAACATAACAAAAACAAAATCAAAAACTCCAGTCAAAACATACAAAAATTATAATTTCACAATTGCACCAAATAATTAAACATTTTATCCTGAAGATATTCAAACATAATGCAAACAAATTAAAAAATATATTGTTACATTATATTTTTCATGCAATTATTTTATTGCTGCTTTTAAGAAAAGGCTACTAATCACAATTACTTATGATGTAAGAAATAAGAGTCCGAATGATTATTAGATGATGAAGAGATCATCAACATCAGTTAGAAGAATTCCACTGCTGGTCCAGTACTGGGATTCCAGCAGTGCTGGATAATAGGCCTCCCCTACAATTTTCCAGGAAGAACAATTCTGAGCTTCTTCCGTCCACTGATTTCCTCGTCGGCCCACGGTGGACGCCCTATACGTTTTATCTTCCGGTTCGTTTCGATGAAGAAGTGTAACCCGATCAGCCTGCATAATGATTCACTGACTCCAGTGGCAGCCAGATGCTAGTAGGCCGCTTTCAAGGCCTTGGCAAATTATGTATGTCAAGGTAGGTAGGACTAGAAGACTCGTGCGCCTCGCCAAAAATGTCAGCTGATGCGCGGTGTATAATAGCCAAATAGATTGGTCCCATTTAAATTTTATTAAAATCGGTGCTGCCATTTTTTTTTAAATAATTTTTTTAATGTTATGTGATAACACTTACACCTAAGAACTATGTATGTAATGTACCTAAACTAAACCATGTTTATGCAATAAATGTATTGAGTATTGAGTATGTTTGTAACTGCATGCCTCCGTCATTTTTATGAACCGATTTAGAAAATTATTTTTTTATTTGGAAGGTTATTCTTACGTCCAGATTGTCCCAAACAAATCGGTTTAGCCGTTTGACAATGAAGTCGGTTTCTCAAGTTTTTTAAACTTATAATTATTCTAATACATAGTTTTATTAGTACACAAAGTAATATTATAACCTTTCCTAACTACCAGAGATAAATTAAGGACTGTTTCAGCAGAACATAATTTATAATTGCAAAGAAAATTTTCATTCCGCTGCGCACCTTAACAACCGCAGCACCACAGCCCTCAGCTCTGTTGCAAGCCGGTAAGCCCATAGACGCTCGATCGACAATTGGACAATGGGCATACGCCATACAGTAATCAAGTATCGTCAAAATATTTATCTGATCTAATGAAAATGGATTCAAAAATTTGGATAAATGTATTTATTCTCTTGTTATTGTCGAGATTATTAATTTATTTGTTAATATAAATCTACAAAATAAAACAATCCGCCATGCCATGATAGCTTAAACACCGGTCAGAGCGAATTACGTCACGGTGTTGTAAACGTCATTCTGATTTAGTACAAAAGCACCAATGTTTACTGTTGATCTTAGACAAGATCTAAATTGTCTAAGCTGTTGATAAACATACCCGTGACGTAATAACAGACGCCATGACACCAGCGAGCGTTTTGGCGTGAATTTGAACATTTAAATTTAAATTCAATTCAATTCAATAAACGTTTATTCAATACGATACAAGAATCACTTTGAAACGTCTTAAAGCTAGGTGAGTCTAGGTGCCAGTTCCACTTTGAAATGTACTTGTATTGCACAAAAACCTTAATTTTCTACAAAAATATGATATATTTTAGACATAATAAATACTTCTGAATATGATAGAAGAGATTTTGAAAAATAGTCGTCATGCCTATTAGACCACAGGTTAAATATTGATAATAGCTAGCACGCGACAAAAATGCACTACTGGGGCTTCTGGGGGTGGGAGCGCCTGTTAGCATTCTTACAGCAAAGCGATCAAAGTTGCTCTACCAACATAAGAAGAGGCGTTGTAACTGCACAGTTCTGAGGTTTTCCAGCCTAAATGTTATAGACTTGCTAAAGATATCTAACTAAAAATAAAAATAAAATACTAAGGTGAGTCTTCTAGCTTCAGGTTAACGGCTGTAATGTTATAAATATAGAAAAAGAAAAACCAACAACTAATTTAATTAAAAATGTATAGCAAACAAATGTAGTCTATGGTCCAAGCACAGAGGAAGAAAAACTAAGCAGGCAAGTATTTATGTAGGTACTATAGGTACCTTCTCAAAGACTAATATTTTGCGTCAAAGTAATTGCAAATATAAAATAACCAGGAGCGATGATTTGATTAAAAAGCGCCTGATGAAATATGTCTTAGCGTTGCAGAGCACCCGATTGTAAAATTGCGCACAATGAATATTTTCCGTTGGTCATAGCAATTAAAAAAAAAAGAGGCCAAGTGCGAGTCGGACTTGCCCATGAAGGGTTCCGTAGCATCAAGTAACATAATATAAAGGTCCTTGTAGTTCGTCGAAAGGTAAATTGCGGTTTACGATTTATGACGTATAAAAAAAAAACTACTGACTAGATCTCGTTCAAACCAAATATCGTTGGAAGTTTGCATATAGTAATGTACATCATATTTTATATATTTTTTAGTTTTATCATTCTCTTATTTTAGAAATAAGAGGGGGGGGGGGAGCCAACATTTTACCACTTTGGAAGTGTCTCTCGTAAAAACGATATAAGAAACCTCAACATCATTTTTGAAGACCTATTCATAGATACCTCACTAGTATGGGTTTGATGAAAAAAAGTTTTTTGAATTCCAGTTCTAAGTATGGGGACCCCCAAAATTAATTGTTTTTTTTCTATGTTTGTAAGAAAATCTTAATGCGGTTCACAGAATACATCTACTTACCTTGAGTGGACAATTTTCATCAGTGTAGCTCGTAAAGTTTCGGAGAAAAATGGCCGTGACATACGGACGGACAGACAGACATGACGAATCTGTAAGGGTTCCGTTTTTGCCATTTGGCTACGGAACCCTAAAAAGGAATAGAGGAATGCGACTAGGAAGGTACGATTATGGAAAACAACGTGAGGAAGAACAACAAAAATAAGATTGAAATTCAACACACTGGTTGGTTTGAAAGAACTTGTGACAAGGTAAAAACAATAATTTTTTTAGAGGAAGTTTGAAAGTAGCGCCAGCCTGTACGGACAAACTGAGGAGCGGGTAATAGGTTTGCGTAGCGCAGACTATAGCGCATGCCATGCGGGGGGGATGAAAGTCAGGAGAAGAGAGTAAGGTGTGGATCGTTATAATGGGAGAGGTCAACCAAGCAAAAGATTGATAGACTGTGTAATTTTTTATCTAAATATATAAAACTCTTACGTTACTGACTGACTGACAATCAACGCTCAGCCTAAACCGTAAGTCCTAGAAGCATGAAACTTGGAGGATATGTTTCTTTTATAGCATAGGGGTGCACTAAGAAAGGAAATTGTAAAATTATTTCCCTAAGCGGAGAAAAAGAGAAAAACTTTTTAAAGAAAAATCAACGGGACGTAACGGCAAAGGGGAGAGCGAAGCCGCGGGTGTCAGCTAGTATTTTATACAACTATCTGATGGAACAAGCATATATGATGTAAAAGACAGTAGGTACTCCATCGTTTCTGCTATCCTGGTACATGATATTTGGTAACGACTTTACCTGTTTTAAAAATCATGGCAGGAATGTTTTTTTTATTTAACCCTGTTTTATTAATAAAAATATTGTGATTGGACCCGTAGCATTTTTCAGTCCAAGTCCAGACTTCCAGAGTAGATCAACTATTTTTTTAAGTTGAAAAAATTGGAGGAAATGACTAAGGAAGGAGTGAGCTTCGAGATGACGAATGATAGAAGATAGTGAAAGGAACCGGTTCTGCCGACCCCAAATAATGTGGCACAAGGGCTGGGAGATGAATGAAAAAATATTTTAGAAATTTTATATCCTGTAAAATTACCTAAGTATGTGTAAAATTATTTTCTTAAAAAGCTTCTCGGGCGATGTTCTTATTGGTACCTAAATTTTGCTGTCCACATCAGCTGGATACCGCCTGGTGCATAAAAATACCTACTAGTAGGTACATTACATACATCTCCATTCTCTATTAGTCTGAGCTCAGGCGCATTTCCGCCCCACATGTCCAATGAAGCGGCGATTGTAACACAGTTAGACAACGCTCTTCTTACGCATTTTGTAGTATCGAAACTATCAGAAGATAGGATCCTATCTGAAATAGTAGGGCACATACTGTAGGAGTGACTGAACAAAACATGATAATTCCATGATGTCTAACTTTTCACAAAAGGTCAAATACCGGCAACTACTTTGCCTGGGTTCTAATGAATAAATAACTGTAAAAACTTATTAAGCACGGTTTTTTTTTATCAATGGAAATATCATGATTTGCATCAAACTTTCAACTTTAGAGGCGATTTACTGCAGGAATAAGCACGATTTGAACCACTTTATTATAAAGTACATAACCTGTTTTTTTTTTAAGTTTTGGTAAACTTGTGGTCTGCAAACAATTTGTGAATAAGAAGAGCAGCGAAGGAATCGGATTAAGGGGCTGAACACCGTCAAACCACTTCTTGCTCCTCGCAAAATATTAGCATTTCCGAAAATATAAAATCACTGAACGTAGGTAGTTATACTAGGTATATTTAATGAAAAATTATAATTAACAAAATTTATTTTTATAAATTGGTTATTTGGAGGCATGTCAGGATCGTAGCAGGTGGAAATCCGTGATATCTGCCTGTGTACCGCTATGGGAAAGAGGCGTGATTTTATGTATGTAAATTGGCTAGGTATTTGTGTTTGCTATGCAAAATGTTGGACACAGCTTTGTTGATTGTCATTTTTCATAACCACCTACCGTTAGTGAAACAATATCTTTAAAATATGATTATGGTGTGCAAGAGAGAAGTTTTTTGACGGTTGTCAGCCCCTTAATGCAGGATTGTGTGATCCCGTTTATCCATAAGATGCGCGTACGCATCAATGGGCCGAGGACGCGCACACGATCCTAATACCGCGCTCCATTCAGTGCCGACGCGTCTCTGCGAGCACGCGCTCCGTGCTACCCACGGAATATAGTGACAATACGCCAACCACAGATTAGTATTCTATTTGTGCTAAGTTCGGTACGTCCTTCCGAGAATGAGCAATTAGTTAATAGTCTCAAGACTACACCCGCGCGCCCCGCAGGGCCCGATGGCCGAAAAACACGCGCTAATCCCCAACCCCCTCATCATGTACACGCAAACCGAGACCAAGGACATGTCCAAGAACCTGATGGGCGGTGATTTCGAGAAACAATATTGTGAAAAAGTGAAAACAACCCGATGGAAGCAGGCGTGTGTAGTTACTGGGGGAGTGACGCTGGCGGCGTTGGTAGTCTGGCTTCTGGTGCTGGTCATGTTCAGAGAGGCACAGCTAACCCGGCTGCGGCATGAGGTGGATGAGCTCACGGCTACAGTGCTTGCCGTCTCAGCCAATGTCAAGTCCCTGAACCAGAAGTTTAGCAACAACAAACAACTGCTCAACGATTTCAAATCGGACGACACGGTAAGTTCTAATAAAACAGAAATATCTCGCGTGTTTACAGTAGATAAACTTGATCTTATGTCAACACCGCATGCAGACGACATGAAATATAAGCGCCCGAAGGCGAGATTGTTTACATTACAAATGCAAATGATGTATTTAGGAAGGATTTCGGTGTGGTGTTCTAGTCTCAATTGTAAACCTGAGATATTTCTAGTGTCGATCACCTCATGTCGACAAAAACGGACTCTAGCTATCAGAACAGGAAAATTGTTATTCTCAACGTAATTGCTTCCAGCAAGCATAGAAAGATAACATCAGCAACGTGCTGCGAATGTCTTATCTAATTGAAAACGATGGATGCTGTAGATTAACTTACAATACCAACTACTTCACGGACCCACGTACACATAGCAAAAACCTGTGGCAAAAAGACGAGACCTCGAACGCCAAGAGCTCGTCACTTTGATTGATTATTATATTTCATCAAATACACCAAAACAAAAAGAAATAGAATGGGAATTGAACTTTTAAGATAATTTGGTTCATCATTGACATGCTGTGTCTTATCATGACCTTCTAAATATTGCAAAAATGAACATCGATTCCAACGGAATGGTCAGTGATCTAATAATGTAGGCATTCAATATTATGGGAGTTGCCGAAACTATCGGTTAATTAGATGATAACTGATTGTTTACAAAACTACTTTTTGCTAAAAACCCGCAGAATCGTGACATAAGCAACGGTCAAGGAAATCGTAATTGCCTAGTCAAGGTCTCCAGCCGTTATAATTGAGAAGACAATGAAGCTATCGTTTGGCGTAGCATGGGAACTATTAGCAAGCTCCGCTGTTATTAAATATTTATCTATCTGCCATGTTTTACGCGTAAAAACCAATAGGCATAATATTTTCAGTGGATTCAATATGCGGGGTTTTCCCTTAGTTTCTCCATTCTTACGTTTCTTCGCAAGTCTTGGAATTTCAAATTCTAATTTTTCTACGAAACTACTGAACTTTATTGATCACCAATCCATCAATAACCACTCCATCAATAGTCTGAACGCTGGCGTTAGGTATTTTATTAGCAAGGTTTTTAGATTAGAACACAAGTCCGGCCGCCGTCTAGGTAGACGTGAACAGGTTTGGTGATCCCTCAAACCAGTTTTGAATGTAAACAAAAACGTCTGCGGCTCTCGGTGCATCAGGTTGCGCAACTCAATGGACAATATCCTAAAAAGTATCAACTTAGCGTATTTTCGTTAAAAGCAGGTAAAGGATCTTGGGTAAGTTTAGTTAGGTTGTTACCCATTTATTTATATGCTGTGAATTCACTAAAATATTTAGAAGTAAAAAATCTGCTTCACACTTTGGACTACACATGTTTTAAGTCTAAAAAAATGAGAAAAAACATCAGTTCGTTTCATTTCATTAAAAGCAGATAAAGGGTCTTAGGTCAGTTTAATTAGGTTGTTAATACCCATTTATTTTTATGCTGTGAATTCACGAAATCAATTTTTTTTAATGTAAAGTATCCACTTCACAGTTTGGGCTAGGAATGTTTTAATTCTAAGAAAATTAGCACTTTGTGAGTGTTTCAAACAAAAAAACACTATGTACTCAAGCAGCCAATGGTCACGCGACCTCAGACCCAGAGATAAATCGAAAATCAGAAATAACACTCGTGAGATAAATATTAATCTAACCGGTACGGATTCTGTAAACTGGATTATAAATTATACCGAATAAATAACAAGAAATTACAACACTGATAAATGGATGAGATGCGTTTGCTGAGAACGTTTCCATATATCAGTTTGTTGGATTATATTATATTAATCTATCCTATACATATAAATAAGAATTCCTTTTTTCTTTGGTCACGCCATCACGCGTGCACGGCTAGACCGATTTGGCTGAAAATTGTTGGCTTAGTAAGCTTGAACCAGGAGACGGACATAGGACGGCGGTCACTTGTTTTCTATTTTAACATAATCGCATGCTTGTCTTATAGGGCTTTGTGCGTGTTTCTTAGGGTGTCTTGGGTCTTGGTGGTCTTGGGCCTAATAGATTCTATAACTACGAATTTACCTGTGTTTATTTTTTTAACCAGGCCGGTGTTTTATGTTTCGTTAAAACCTGATTAGCTTGTACAATGTTTTCTTGCGTCCATCTGAATATTTGTTTTGGCGAAACTCTACAAAACGGTAGACTGTACAAGCAGGAACAAAGATCATAATAAAACGTACGTCATATTCGATGACGTAAATCATTTCTTTGATATTCGGTTCGTTGCGTCAGAAACTCTCAACAAGAGTTATGCGGGCTGCAAATTCTATTTCCAAATAACATCTTCCATAATATAATACGCCCAAAATAATACTGAATTTGCAAGCAATACCTAACAAAATTACACATTCGCCCCAAATTTATCCCGCTTTGAAAACATTATTTTGTTGGGTGAGAAGTTGAGAACTGGCGTTGCTCCAACATGTGTTGGTAAACCTGCGATTCTATAATTATTTCTTGAAACCAGAACAACGATGTTACCATTGATTTCACATCAGGACTTTTATCTATAGTATAGTACTATTTAGTACTCTATAGTACTATTTAGTTCTATAGTAGTTACCCAGTAAAGCTACCTCTGTATGTGAAAGAGTTGATCCGGGAAAAGAAAAATGCTTTGGTATGAAGAAAAGCTTCAACTTCTGTGTTGACATTAACTTTACATAGGTGAACCCGGTCACGTACCTACTTGGAAACATGCCCTTGGATGTACATTATTGCAAGCCCGAGCCGTAGGCGAGGGCTACAAGAAAGCAAAGGCTGTAATTATCAAAGCGCACGTATGTCATACGACGTTTTATCAACACATTTGCAAGGAAATAAATAAAAATTATAAACGTAAATCTTTTATCACTAGCTAAAGTAGTTAGATAATTTAAAATTAAATGAAATGACATTAACAGATTGTAAATGTCATTTCATTTCATTCCAATTCATCCCGTTTCATTCAGTTTCAATCAGTATCATTAGGGTTTTATGCAGATTCATTCGGTTTTATTCAGTCTCATTCATTTTCATTCATTTTTATTCGGTTTCATGTAAATTCATTCGATTTCATTCAGTTTCATTCGGTTTCATTTAGGTTCATTCAGCTTCATTCAATTTCATTAAGTTCATTCGGTTTCATTCGGTTTCATGCAGTTTCATTCGGTTTTATTCAGTTTCATTCATTTTCATTCGGTATCATGCAGTTTCATTCTGTTTCACTCAGTTCAGTTTCATTTAGTTTTATTCAGTTTCATTTCATAAATTAAGCATCTGGATAAACCGTACGTTTTACATTACATTACCGCATTAGTACGTAATGACATACAGTACGATATTGAAATCGGTGAAATAAGAGACCTTTTACGAGCAAATGTGTTATAATAGTATATTTCATTACAAGTGCGGAAAGGCTGTCATTGCAAAGAGTTCCGACAAATGTCTACCCGAGCCGAAGGCGAGGGTTGACAGTCGGAACAAGTTGCAATGACGGTTCCGCACGTGTACTGAACGACTATTTTTAATACAGTTGCGAAAAAATGAAGCAATTTAATAAAATAATAAAAAAACCATTTGCTTTTTTCTCTTGTCTCCACGCAATAAGTTCGTCGTATGTATGCATGTAGCGACTTTTTGACTTTTCCGGTAAAATGTTCTCCGAAGCATTTTGTGCAATTATACTGAGTTCCGGTGGTGTTAATTCAAAAAAACTAGGGTCGAAATTACTCATTTTGTGCAACAAACAAAGAAAATTTCTGAAGAATGGCGCCAACCGTAGAATTAAGCAGAGATTTTTTTTTTCTTCACCCATTCTGGAAGGCAAAGGGAACTATACCCATACAGCCAAGTCTTCAGTAGATTTTTTTTATTGATATGAATTGAAAATGAAATTTAATGAGATGAAATGAAATGAAACCTATAAAACTCATTCAATCAAATCATTAAATCTGTTGTTGAAATAAATTAGTAGCTTCTTTTTAGAAATAATACGTATTTGCAAGAATCATAAAAACTTCGATGAATTTTTTTAGTAAAAACTTCATGGTTGGTTTTTCTTTTTAGACATTATTTTGACAGTTGGGAAAGAAACAGCACTAGTGCAGGAAAGGTAAAAAAAAAGCACGCGTGTGTAATAGCCCACATCCCGAACGCTATACGTCCCTGCAATACGCCACTATTTGAGCAACTGCATTAAAAAAAATATATCAAAATAACGCAGAATATGTTATTTAATTTTGAAAAACCAGTTCACAATGCCGAAACTAGAAATTAAAGCATTTGCTTTGTATTTTTAGTTTTATTGCTAGTCTGAGCGGATGAAGGTGAAGGCTCATGAATAAATAAGGAGCGCTAATGTCGAGATTTCAAACGGTGGTCATTATAAGACGGCCGAGAATATTCATTATTAGGTCATATATTCAGTATCTTAGCCCACCGTCCATTCCTTCTTCCATTCCTCTCTGTCAGTCTCTGTTTATAACATTAGGTCAAATATTACGCACAAAATCCAATTTCAGATTGAAGGGGATTACCATACCCGTCCGAATAAACGTCCCCCAAGTATAGTACTAGTAGTAATAAGTATAGTAATAAATAAATAATGCGGACAATCCACACAACACTATCTAGCCCCAAACTAAGCAGAGCTTGGACTATGGGAACCAGATACCTCAGACAGAGAACAAACATCTTTGGTCACCACACAAATATTTGTTCTCGGTGGGGATCGAACCCACGCCCTCCAGCGCAGAAGGCAGAGCTACTACCAACTGCGCTGTGAAGGCAGTCAATACTTCGGGATTTCAGTCAATTTGGCTTTAAACTGTGCTCTAATCGATGGTCACAGCACGTTAATCACCATTGAGACCAAACAGTCGATCCGACTGCGTAGGCAGAACAGCGCTTAAATTCCAGTAAAATCGTCTTAAATGGAAGGTCCTAATCCTTTGACTGCCAATTTAGCGATGATTGCAAGTCCAGACCTATTAACTGATTCACCTAACATGAGGTGACTGGTGCTGGTCGATGACCCACGCCCACGGGCCTGTTACATCGCTTTGCTAAGCTCCTACTCAGTCACTTGTCACCGATGTGCGTCAGATGGGTTATGTAAAGAATCCTACCACAAGCTGTCTGACTCTGTCTTATGCTCTGGTTTTGAGTCTTTGTGAGTGCTCGCCGGTATTATTCTGTCTGTGACGTTTGGACGTAGGATTTATTTAGTCAACACTCACACAGAATCAAAACCAACGCCAGAGGCAGAGCTAAACAGAGCTGTTGGTAAGCCTACTTGAATGCGTTGGGCTTGGTCTAACAGCAGTGGAATACCTACACAGGAGACTTTAACCAGCAAGACCAAGCTCCAAGTAATTTCACGGTTTTACCTGTAGTGGTAGGATCGGTGAAAAGTCTAAAAAAGGCTAAAATCGGCGAAAGGCTAAAAAATTTTCTTCGTGCCTTTGAGATTTCCAAAAACAAGTTAAAAAAAGGTAAGTTCGCTAAACCATAGGAACTGGCCACTCAAGCACCTTGGCCAATAAAAATTGTTCTGTTTTCTATAAGCGGTATTCAGTCAAGTCATGTTTTTACATAAATGAGAAAAATAAAAGTATTATAACTTTTGAAACTATCATGGGTTTTAACACTATTTTTATGAAACAACGGGATATTTACCATGATTAAATAAAAAAAAATTAATCATGGTAAATATCCCGTTGTTTCATAAAAATAGTAATAAAAGTATTCTCTAAAAGCCTGTGCACACCTAGGTCGCTGGCGTTTCACTGAGTGCTTTCGCCATGCGCCATCGCGCTAGATTAGCAAGGCTTAATTGTTTTTCAGATACCTATGTGACAGGTTTTATTTTACAAGATATTTCGCTTAAAACTGTCATAAAACTGCTATTTTTCTTGGGAAATATTGGGAATCAATGTATGAAATGCAAAGAGTGCCAAGAGCAAAGTGTATTATAGAGTTGCTCGTAGTCGCATAATGTTATTTGAAATTGGAGAGACGAGAACGTTATAACATGTATGTTTTCATTTAAGTCCACAGTAATAAACTGTTCCGTCCAACATCAATGAAATCTTGTCCCAATTAATCAATTATCTCGATTGCACTTTGTTCTATTTATAAATTGCGCATCATTGCCCAGACGGCAATTTGGTCTAATTGTCGTATGCAATGCACACTGATAACATCTAGGGACAGTTAACGGCTACTGTTGTGGCACATCGTCATCGTGTTTTATTAATTAATTCAATTTCTTAGTTTTGTTTTACTTTTGTCGGCAGTCCCAGAGTGCCACTGTATTATTGTATTTTTCTTAACTCTTTGACGCACAAGATTGATACAGAGTTATTTTAAAGAAACTAGGTATTTTATTAGGTTTATTATGATATATTATAAGGATCCAACTTAGAAAAAAATATAAAAACCCCACAGTTTTTTTAGAAAGCTCTGGGATATTGGCGTCCCAATATGCGTCAAGGGTCGAGATACATGGTGATTCTAAGTAAACTTGAATTATGAAATTTTCAGACAATTTATATGAAAAACTAGTCATTTTGTACAGATATTTATTTGATTATTTACAAGACATACTTATGAGTGGAACTCTGCAAATCAGTTTCGATCATAAATGAAACACAAATGAACATTTGCATAGCTCACATACATTATTTGTGCGATTTTCAACATGGGCCTTTGCACAAATGTCGCATCGTTTTCTGTTCGGTACTTTTAGCATTACATGGGATGGCAAGGAGGTCCTGCTCAGGTTCTAAAGTCTTTTTTTGTCATAGACATGGAAGGCAGAGCATTTTTTCTAACGTTGAAATCTCCTATCATTGCCCTGGCAACAACCTGACGATATTCTAGTGATGTGAGTAGGTCTTCTGATTTCTTCAAACCGTGAAAGAGGCATAATTTGAGCCACGTAAGGCACGCCCATGTCTGGTTCGGTGGACCAATAACTTCTCAAACTAGGAAAGGCATGGTAGCCCATAACATGTTCATGCCAATAAACGCGTGCATTTTTGGAAGAGCAATATTGAATACAGCACCATGCTGGTGGGCGTAAAGGATAGTCCCTGGTATTATTCCATTCTCCAATAGAGATTTCATGTTGGTAGCTGCATCAAAAATGTCGATAGGCTTCGGTGATTCTACCTCAGTCAGTACGTTGATTTTACCGAACTCTTACTCCGTTTCAAGGTAGGTGTAAGGGCTGCTATGTGCTTCTTCTCCATTGAAAAATAGGATTTGTACTCATTGAGGGATCCTCCGATGTAGATGTAGGAGTAGGTTCAGGAGCATGGCCCTAGCTTCCATGTCCTGTGCAATGAATGCTTGGTCTTCTTCATCCAACTCGAGTGCGTCTTCATAGTCGCTGGTGTCAGCCATATGATACTCTTCAACTTCATTTTTTTTCAAGGAAAACATTATTGACCTTTCTGCGAGCCTAAAATAAGACAACGTTATCAAAAACATAGCAGTAAAAGTATGCAAAAACTATGAAATACGTAAGTGAAAATTATGATACTAATCGACCTTTCACGCATATTGGGACATACAGGTCCCTTGTCTTTGATTTTGTATTTTAGGTACTTTTTTTTTATAAATAATACCAAATAACAATATAACATGAATTATAACTTACCATTTCAACAGATAATTACATTTTTCATTCATAAAACCTTTTAACTTCATAAATTATATCATTTGAAAATGTTTAAATGGAGCGCGCCAAAATAGCAATTTTCATTTGAAAGTTTTGTAATTTCTTTCGTGCGCAGTGGTTTTTACGTCACAGATAATAAAAGATGCGTTCAGAATCTAGTGCTTAGCTTGTCAATCTTTAAAAAATATTAATGGGTTGTCAAAATAAACATAATTAATTAATGGGGACACGCGTGTCCCATTTACGTCAAAGGGTTAAACATGCGCGGAAATATTGTCATTACTTTTGAATATAGAACACGCGAAGTATCATATTTACGTAGACTGAAAAACCAAAATCACTTCCCGGCGCGTTCTCGCTCCGGCAATGTTGTATGAAACGGTGTGCTGTTTGAATTTAGAACTCTTTCATCTATCGTACACATTGCGTTCTCGTGGCTGTATAGCCACAGAAACGTTTACCTTTCGGCATTAAACTGTAAAAAAAAAAAAAATTGGCGGTAAAGCGGAGTTCGTTGTTATTTGGTTAATAAAAAATTAACCTCTTACACCACCACCTGTGATTATTTCCTTGCATTTTTTTAAGAAAAGCACTATATATGCCTCGGCCGAAATGGCAATTGCCTGTCTCGTATCATTGAAGTCCTCGCCTGCGGCTCGGCCTTCAAACTCATACTCGACCTGCAATTGCCTATTTCGCTGCCTTTGCAATAATGTACTATTGTTTAAAGTGATCCGTGAAAGTTGTCCTCGTGGCGTTGGAGCTAAAACCACATTTGAAAAAAGAACGTTCTAATACGTCATGTCATGGCATTGGTTGGGAATCAATGTATGAAATTTATTATTTATCATTTGTATGAAAAATTCGTGGCATATGATAGCGATATTTGACAGCGTTTCACAGATCGCCACCGCGCAGATAGCTTAGATTTGCGCAAGGCTTTACCCATTGTGATTGACTTGTAACTGAATAAAACTTCTTCTTAATTAATGGCATCTGTCCATTTTGGAACAATGAATAAATAATAGATTTTGACTTTGACGTTAGTTGAAGTATCTAGACATTTTTTTTTAAATGTAACTAAAAAATAATACTACTGTTATATAAGTATCATTAAACGTACCTATTCCTACTTGCTAATTATAAAAAATGTAACTAGCTGATGGCACAAGCCCCACCTGATGTTAAGTAGTAACCATCGCCTATAACAAAGCAATGCCTCGTAGATCACGCACGTTAGGAACGTGCCCTACGATGCACTGCCCTGCGTCCATCAACTGGAGGCATACAGATATTCAGCCTCACGTGCCAGTAATTACACCGGCACGCATACCCTTCAAACCGAAACACAGCGATGCTGCTTCACGGCAGAAATAGGCATGGTGGTAGTACTTCCCCGGGCGAGCCCTTCACATAGAGCTCTAATACTACTTACTAAAACATACTCGTACGTACAAGTTACAAACTAGATCTATCAGTTCCAGGAAGTAAATTCCATCAAGTCACTTAAATGACGCTCTAATGAATGCCAATTAGTCCACGTTTCTAATGATTGAAGAAATGAACTGGACTCGTGGACGAGATCATTTCCGCGTGGACATCTGTCAGAGTAACCACCGTCTCTCAATGGCTCCTGTCAAGTGATTATGATTTTTAATCTAGCACAACAATAACAATAATGAAATTACTTAGAAGTTGGAACACTCATTGAGAGACACGAGTCATAATAGTAGGGTAAGGTTGCTCAAGTCGTACCACGGCCTAAATCGTACCCCATCAATATCTTGCCTGATTCGTATAAATATCACCATCTAGAATCGTCAACCTGAACTATTTAGTTGAGCCAGCAAACGTAAACATGTTGATCGCAGTCCGTCTTCGTGAAGCTAAAATACCTACTGAATATACCTACTTTAATAAAGAATTTTCAAGTTTCTATGATTGTTGATTTACGGCCGTTTTCAATAACTTACTAACTTTTGACTAATAGTTAAAATGTCTACCAGTGGTAGAGTTAAATATAACATACAGCTACCTGCATTTCAATAAACAAAGATAGACAGGGATAGCCTATCCGTATTGCCTATCTATCTGCCAGAGGGCTCGGAGGCAAAATCTCTAACCATCGATAGATTGTTTCATAGACGACAAAAAAAATGCGTTTCTGAGCCGAGCTATCGCTTACTGACAGTGACTTGAATGACCGGCGGTTAGAGTTTTCACCTATCCCTCAATTTCGGAGGATAATAGTTTGGTAAACTGATATTTTTGTAATAGAGTAGTCTTTTTTATGATTTAAAAAAAGAAAATGGAGTTATTCAGTCACGATAGTGACAATGAACTTTATGAAGCCGGTGAATTCGATACATAATACACTTTAATTCCAACTGCTAACACTTTGAGCTAAGACCTCAAGTAATGTTGGTTAAAATACCACCGAAATTACACAACAGAACTCAAAATAACACCAGGAAAACAATTAAAATCAAAAAGCTATGTTACATTCCGAAATGACAGAAAACGAATCGAGTAAGGTCTGTCTATGTTTATGGGCGATTTAAAAGTTTTAAAGGGTTGGCAAAGCGCTTGTGATGCCTCTGGTATTGCAGGTGTCCATAGGCTACGGTAACCGCTTCCCATCAGGTGGGCCGTATGCTTGTTTGTCTACTTAGTTGTATAAAAAAAAAAAAAAAAAATGTGACATCACTCAATGTCATGTCAATCACTTCAAATGACACTGGTGCGTTTCGCTTGCTGTGGCACGAAACTCAAATTAACTATACATTTATTGATAATGTTGCAATCTAGGGCGATAAATCAAAGAAATTCATCAATGACCTGTACATAGTATTATATATAATAAGACTGTGGTTAATATAGTCACTATTTTATCATAATTATGAATTTTAAAATATGGCCTTATTTTTCATAAACGGCATGCACGAAACGCTAAAGAGGGCCGAACTTACTAGAGATAGGAATGCTATCTATCGTTTATCTCCGATAGGCATTTGATGTTTTGGTTATTGAAAAAGCAGTAACAGTCAGTGATACTTTTACTGGTAGGTAGAGATAGCAACTACCAGTTAAGAGCAAGTAAGTTATTGAAAACGGCCGTTAAAGGCAAATAAATAAAGATTCAGTAGATGCAGAATATTTCGTTTTATTCACATTGCACTGAATATAATAGTATATTTCCTTACGGGGTACGACTTGAGCAACCTTACACTAATATATGTAGAATAGAAAACTGTCGGCCTGTGAATAAGTTATATGCCAGGCGTTGCGGTTAGAGATTGTTTCTCTTCTTCCTGTCCTTATCCCACTCTATGCGGGGTCGGCACGACATGTTCCCCGCTTCCATTCTCCTCTATCAGCCGCCATTTCTGTAATCACTTCTTTCTTATCCATGTCATCTGACTGTTCATCCATTTTTTTGTCCATCCAGGGCAACGCGGGGTTTTGCTGCTAGTATTTTTCTATTTCACTACGATGTATTCAGAACCAACAAAGAGAAAAATAACAAAGTCGAATACAATAGGCGGAATACTAAACCCTCTTACAAATAAGGGCTAAGACAATCTGACAGGGTCTTCCATCCCTCACACAACACCCCACTCTCTTTATCTCAATAGCACATACCAATATAAATGAGAAGTATGTTTGTCTGTAGTTTGATCATGTTTTTACGACAAGCCACAAAGCTAACTTGCATTCCGGAGAGAGAATAGTCGAGTTTCTAACAAGACGATTTATCCATACATTTTTCGAAACGTTTTTTGAATGATTTTATTTTTATGTCAGGAGTACCATGAAGACCAAGCTAGGTAATTTCAATAGCCAAGTATCCCATAATGACGTCATAACCTATTAACCTGCCGCCTTTTGTTCCATATTATAGTTGTTATCCTTTTTGTTTTTTATTCCTATTTCTGAAGGGTCACGGAATAATAATCCGATATCGATTATATAAATCTCACATTCTGAACCAGTCGTTTGTTTTGACTTTATTTCAAAGAAAATACGGATATTTTGGGGACCGTTGGTATTTATTAGTTACTTCTCTCTTCTTGAATTGAAGAGCTTAGCTCTTGTCAGGGTTTTTCGGGGTAGGTAGGTATACATTCGACGATATTCTAATCTAGCAACAGTAACCGCCTCAATGATTCAGTTTCAATTCCATTTAGTTTCTGGAATGTGTTGAACGCTGCCTAAGCAGGTACCCGGTGCAATAGTTATTTCAGTTCATCATAACTAGGTTAGTAATTTCGCGCGCGTTTCAGCGTTGCGTCATCGGTATGGGTTCTGCATGTTTTATGGTACATCGCAAAATATCGCTAACTTATATGACTGGAATAAAATAGAAGTGCGGTATATTTAGGAATCGATCTAGCGCGTTGTAGTTTTTGGACTTTAGGGGGCCATAAATTACGTGAGATGTTTAAGGGGGGAAGAAGGTCAAGTTAAATCTCACCTAATCTTACGTTGGAGAGAGGGGAATTCTCGGCAAATATCTCGCAATTTTTTTTCTGTTTGAAACAAAAAAAAAACTATTTTGGTCCCGTTTTAAGAATTCTATTGTTAAATTTTTATTACACTTATAACTCTCAGCAATATTGATTAATAGTCTTAACACTAGTCGTAACTAAAAGCACGAACCAATTTTGCTTTTCTTTTTAGGGCGCTTGTACACGCTAAGAAAAAACGCCGGGTCTACCCAAGAATTCGTGTCGTAACTAGAAAATAACTGTGTACACAGCTCGCAGCGGTGCACGAAAAAAATCTTATCTGCGCAAGACACGACGCGGCGAACGTTGTTGCGTTTTCGTGTGTGGAAAAGACAAAATTCTTGTCGTCTACACGAAGAATTTGTCTTGTCTGCCGCAGGAACGGCAAATTTTCTTAGCGTGTACAAGCGCCCTTACAATAACACTCCAACGCGTTTACGTAAGAAACCCACATTTTGAAAAATCTCACGAGAGATTGGGGGATGGAGGAGGGGGTTGAATAAGATCTCACGACATCTCACCCCCTGGTGAGATGTCGTGAGGGAGGGACAGAATATTTAAATAAACACCTCACGTAATTTATGGACGTCCCCTTACAAAAAATGAACTCAAATCATATTAATGGCATGGAGTAGCATATTTAATTTTTTGTGGCCTACAAACACTACACACACTATGTTGTAGCTGCCGTATAAATAAATTTAAAAGAGGGTCTCAAAAATTGAATTTGTTGGAAACACGCACTTTTTTGGAAAATATTCATAAAAATAAGAAATTAGAAATTCATCATCACGATCGCAAAACTCAAACAAACATACTCAATAATAATATAAAAGTAGGTAAAATCATTGTTTCATACTTGTACCTTCTATTCACCTACCTAATTATATAGGTTGCAGACACACTCATGCTCAAGTGAACCTAGGAACCCATCATTCATATTTAATATTATTATTTTGAATGAAATGTTAATTGGTTATTGTTCATCTATTGCTCATAATTTGCGGTTAAATTAGGTAGGTTCGAGTTAAATAAGTGTTTACTTTATTAAAATTAATAAATGACCGCGTGGTGGTCACTCAATTGACTCATTTCCGGCTAATCACTTTCAAAACAAAGTGTCGCTCTTTTTAGATAATTCCAAAACACTCATAATTACAATTATACTATTTTACAGCTCAAGTATACTATATCTGAAATTATTTTAGTATTGTTTAGATCTTTTAAAATTTCATGTTAAGGGGCCGGCGGAGGGCGAGTTTTCATACAATCGTAATACCAAAATGATTACTAATTTAAGCAGATTTTCACTATATTATTGTAAAAATTGTATTTGTATAGTATTTATCTAGGTTCCTGAACAGTTTTTATTTTAAATTACTTACCTCAAATGAAATCAACGCCAATCACATTTTGCAATGAAAAAAATGTGTAAAATGCGATTTGTGTTTATTTCATTTGAGGTAAGTAATTTAAAATCAAAATTATTCAGGAACCTAGATAAATACTATACGAATACAGTTATTACAATAATATAGTGAAAATCTGCCTAAACTAGTAAAAATTTTGGTATTACGTTTGTATGAAAATTCACCCTCCACCGGCCCCTTAAGGCGCTGACAACCGGCAAACATTTTCTAGCTCGCTTATTTAACATTTTGAAAAAAATAAAACCGCAAGCAACAAGTTTACAAAAAAAAATAGATTCACAGAACAATTAAGTAACCTTATTTTATTCGTCGGTTAAAAATACAAATGATCAATTTGAAAGCAACGACAAAGTAAATATTACTGTTCGCGTAAAGATAAACTTTTAGTTTTTGTGTACCTACAACAAGTCGCAAAACCACAAAGTACTGCAGCTGTACATTGTAAATAAATACTCTTGTAGGTGTAGCACATGCAAACATTAAGGTTTCTACACTTAGGTATATCAATTAGGCTTTTTCAATTTACATGTTTTGTGCGCTGCCGCACGTTTGTAATGCCAGTGCAGGACTGCTGCAGGATGACAGCAGTCCGACATCAACGTCTGAAGGTTGAATTCCGAACTCGGCAGTGCGCAGATTTTTTCAAACAAATTCTGCTTTAAAAGTATACAAATTCTGTGCACGGAGTAGTTGTAAACTGCGTTAATATGAAAAATTCAGGTCATGCTCACAAAAAAATGCATTGCCATCGGAACTAAGCTACCATGTAAAAATTAAACTCCATAGGATAGGGGGAAGTGAATCTTATTCAGCTCGCAAGATTTTTACGCAATGCCAAGCTTTTTCTCACTCAATGTGACGGATTAAAAAAAAACAAATGAATCGCTACTCCACAACAAGTACAAGTATCTAAGTACAGTCCACACACAACAGCACCCACAAAAACTATAAAAACAGATAGCAAGCTAAATAAAACCGTTTAAAAAAAAAATAACCGTCCGTGCGTCGTCTAACTGCGTCGTAGTGCTGCCGCTCAGGGGGGCAATTCTAGACCAGTGACTTTTTTGTCACGGTAGATATATATCACAAGAACTGTCAAATTTAAATAGACATGACATTTTCAATAGATATCGTATTCCAGCAATATCACTTTAGACATTTATCGAGCGAAGGCCGTTAGATATGTGTCGAGTGGTGAGTAGTAGTCGACATTGACATCTCTAATATACTTTGGGTGACTTTGGGCTTTTTTTTTCTTTCGGTCCTTGGAGCAGACTAGAGTACCAAGACCATACCACCTAGTCTTACTTTTTGATAAAAAGTCAATGATGTTTACTTGTTTGTAGGGTATACAAGTTGGGAGCGAGAACGCGAATAATGCTTTCTCATAAACCTACAATAAGTGAGGAGTGATTGAATGTAGCTCGTACTTAGTAATTATTCAATGGCGCAGTTAGAAGAGCAGTCAATAAGACAGTCAACGTCTATACTTGTATCCGGGGTTCAAGCTTGGAGAGAAATATTCTTTTTGCATGGAATGGCCATCTAGTTGTTAACCTTTGAATTAAACATTCAAGTCATCGGAGTCCTTCTCTTGAGTATAATGATCCTGACAATAACATATCCTAATAATGATCCTGACAATGACACATCTACAACACTTCATAGACCATAGATTACAAACAACAAAGTTTACAGTTTTATGGTACATAATAACGTTCCGTGTGTTTCCGGAATTAATTATTGTAACTAACATTTTGTGCGAAAAGTCCATTGATTACTATCTAATGAAAATGAATCTACTATAAACAACAACAAGAACGCATTATAAACGCCGTTTAATAGGAAATGTGTTTATTTGAAGACAATAATAAAGTTAGTGCTATCGAACTATTCTATCGATAGAAACGGAACGTAGTTAAACATGAACAACAACGGGATAGTCTGTGGAAGTTTTAGGAATGAACCTTCTTTCTGACATCTCTAATGTAAAAGTCTAACGCAAAAGTCTAACGGTGGCTAGAATACGCATTTTATCGCGGTTCGATATTATCTTCGACAAATTTGGTGATATGACACTGCTTTCGCGACATTTCAAATCTCTATTTCGAGCGTAAATCTCTAAAAGTCTAGAATTGAGCTCCAGGACCGCAACGCTTACATTGAAAGAGCCCTAAGAGTACACAGTAGTCTAACACCTCATCAAAGGAACGTTTGAAAGACTGAGCAGTAAAGCTGGCTAGAGCTGGGTTTTGTTGCCACAATGTAGAACACATTTTCTAAATGGAAACCTCTGGAAAATAGAATTCTTGGTAGCATTTTATCAAGCAGCTTTCCAGTAAGGATTTTCTTTCATTACGTTAGGTTTTGACGGGTATATAAAATCTTTTTCGATAAGAAATTGAAGGAGAAACTACAAAAGAATTATATTTAGATTTAGGGATATTATGAAGAGCGCGTAGGCATATTACCTACCAACGTATTACGCAGTAAAAAAAATATGTTCAACCTTCAGAGATGAGTAGGTGTCTCCTTAGAAAAGAAAATAAAACAAAAATATTAGTGCGTAAACAACTCGAGGCGATCAAAGTCACGTTTGCCTAGTATTTCACTGAAGTACAATAAAGTAGAGTACCTAATACACACGTCAGAATCAGCTGACGGACATTCCAATTCATTTAACAATTTTATCATGCGGGTCGTATGTCCTTCGACTGTCATTTGCCATGCATTGGTCTGTTTATAAAAATGGGCACATAACGGCATCTAAACCCAAACTAAGCGAAGCTTTTTCTTTGGGCACCAAATAATTGATGATACAAATTATTTGGCTTTCATTTTGGTTATTTTTGTATAAACATACAGAGTATAAACGCACACCCCAAACCAACATCTGATTCTATGTTCACTCTTCGAGATCTTCACCACACATTTTGTTCTCGGCGGGGATCGAACGGCTCGCACGGCCCACAGCACAAAACTAATACTATCTAAAGGCCTGTGCATATGCATCTAGGCGATAGCGATCAGCTGAAACGCTCATATTTGACAACGTTTCAGCTGATCGCCATCGCCTAGATGTGCGCAGGCCTTTATTTTTAGGGCTGTCAAAATAATAAAACGACCTTGCGACGATTTCATTCAATCCACTATAATTTTTATTACAAGAATGTTGGCCCAAAACAAAATACTTGGAAATATCGAAATAGGTTACCTGCTACTGGCATAGATCCATTTCCGTTGTATGGTGGCTCTTATTATTATATTATAATCTGGATTGGCGGCAAGCCCAAACAAAGTAGGTATATTTTTATGCGTATTGTATAAAAAGCTGATTAAACTATTTTTGAGCATGACTATGTGTTCGTCACTCATAGAACTTCGTTGAGCGAAATATAAAGGACTTCGACTTATTATAAAATATGGGTAAGTATTAATTCGTTTATAATTTGGGACCTACTTTGTTAAATTAATTATTTACATCAGGTGGGCTATAGCCTTGCATGCTTACTCCATCAGCTTGTTAAAAAAAACACACACAAGAAACTTATAAGTACTTACCTATTTACGTTTTTATTCCATTAATGATTTTATAAATAATGACATTTCTAATATTATATTATTTATAATATTATATTATTTCTAATATTATATTATTTATATTTGACTATGTAAAATTTAATTTTGTATAATTATTATTTAATTTGTGTTTATTAATTATTTCTTGGTTGTCTCTTCTAATTGTATGTACTTATTTCAAACATGATTGCATGATCGTTCATGAATAAATGATATGATATGATACGAAATTGTTCAAAATACACCAGAAAGAGTTGAGCAGGCAGACCGTTAGAAGCGATCTAGACATAGATACAAATGATCCAAAACAATGTCAGACGGAAGTGTCCCCAAGACGACTTTGTTAATTTTGAAAACAAATCTATTTGCTAGGATTTTATTCAAATGAAAATGAACTCTGGTTTAAAAAAATGTTTCATCACTATGGCCCATAGATTATGTTGCCACAGTATGGCTCTACGTTTTAAATTATTGCCTTATAAAATTAAATGAAAAGAATTTGATAAATAATGAGATGACAAGGTTTTTTTTATCAACGTTAGGGTAAGTCATGCGAAGAAAGAAAGAAAACATTTATCTGCAGACGTTTAGAAATTTATACATACTACAAGAGAGATAAAGAGCCAAAAGCTGCAAAACGTAATACATTTAATATAGGTAAAAGAACTTTACTATACATTTCGTGGAACTTAATCTATATCATACCTACAACTAGCTATAAAGATAAACATTGTACCTTTCATGTCATATTCATTCAGCAAGTATTATGATATCTCAACATTAGTTAGTTTCTACTAACCACATCCATACCTACGTAATTCTGCTTACGTAGGTCAGTCCGCAAAGACAAGACATGTTTATGAACGAAAATAAAAACATGTGGTGGCACGAACTGAACAAGTGCGTGTCGTTCTGCTTATAGAGTAGGGTTCCAATACTACGAGTACGTTGTGCACACAAGGATATCGCATCAGACTATACACTAGCTAGACGATTTGCTCTATCCTTGCAGTAAGCGTCATTTTTGACGTGACAACGTCTTATAATTCAATGGAGCCGGCTGCACGCACAAAAAAACCTGATTCATGCGGCGTTACCTCGCTCTGAGGCGTTCCATTTAAGGCTTGAAGTGCAAGCGAGAGCGCGGAACGAGCGACAAAGAGGCACAATCGGCCTCCGCGTTCGGCAGCGTTCGTCTTATGACGTTGTAACGTTCAACTATCGTCAGTAAATCGACTTTACAGACAACCGATTTTCTTTGTTTTTAGGTAACTTGAGCTGTATCGTACTGTACCTAGCTAGAGGCTACTGTCAACAATACATCTAACTATTTCTAGCCCTTTCTTACCAATTAAATATAAATAAAATATTTATACCTGATTGCTGTTTAGGTACCTACCTATGCCTCAAAATGTCTTATTTATGGCAATTCCAGTCATGATGGTATTGGTTTAGTTTTTTATTTTTGCCATCAACGCACATGTGTGAAAAATTACGTTTACGAACTGATCACGTGATCACGCATGTGCAATCAACGACGTATATATGCTTAAAATAGCGAATCGATGGATTCTCTAGATTAGAAGCAGCACGGAACCCCAGAAAGTGAAACACGTGCAATACAATAGACAACCTGTTCTACAATTTTTTTTTATGCCATCATCTATATGTATCTTAGACAATTTAAATATGTATAGCTTTTAAAACCAATCTTTGTTATTTGATGGGTTATCAAACTAAAGATCTGACTATAGACATTGATGTCTAGTTAGGGGACTAATTAGGGGATAGTTTAAATGGGACTTTTAATTAATATTTTTGTTTGATGAGCGTCATAGATTCCAATTCTACGCCGAAACCTTTCCGAAGAAGATAACATAGCTCTTTTACATTAAATAATAAGACTAATGTCTACGTTCTGACGTCTGTGACCTACGAGGCAATACTTTGTTATTGGTGATGATTACCACTTAAAATAATATGCCCATATGCTTGTTTCATCAGCGAGTTGGATAAAAACATATTTTTTTCCTTCATAAATTAAAAAGCTTAGCTCCAATTGAGTCTATTTAACATTTCTTTTACTTTTATTTTTGGTTTTCTTATTCTTTTTTTTTCATAGTTATGTTTTCATGTTCTCCTTGCAAGAAGGTTACTTACGTTACTTGTAAGTAGATTAGGTATGGTAAGGTTCGAATTTAGAACTTTAACGTCAATATAAAGTGCTTTTGTCGTAACTTCACACGGACTTGTAGAAACACACGTTTATCGGTTTATTTTTAGACGACTCCAATGGAATTGCATACGTCATAGTCACGGGCACAAACTATGTACTCGTATTTCAGAGGTATTCTTGTGTGCGTGGGTATAAGTGCAAAGGTTAAAATGATTCTTGTAATGCCGAAACTAAATTGATTTTAATGAAATGATTTTAAGTTATGGCTAGACTGCCAAAACTAAAAATCCAGAATCAAAACAATGTGTCCGCAAAATCAAACTCCCACTGTTCCAATATTTGAATGATGAACCTCTTTTTAGGGTTCCGTAGCCAAATGGCAAAAACGGAACCCTTATAGATTCGTCATGTCTGTCTGTCTGTCTGTCTGTCTGTCTGTCTGTCTGTCTGTCTGTCTGTCTGTCTGTCTGTCCGTCCGTATGTCACAGCCATTTTTCTCCGAAACGGTAAGAGCTAGACTGATGAAACTTGGCGAGTAGATGTATTCTGTGAACCGCATT
Source organism: Thera obeliscata (assembly GCA_947578465.1). Classification (NCBI taxonomy): domain Eukaryota; kingdom Metazoa; phylum Arthropoda; class Insecta; order Lepidoptera; family Geometridae; genus Thera; species Thera obeliscata. The sequence goes on from OX387916.1 coordinate 3,018,692, forward strand.
AAGATTTTAACATAAAAATAAAAAAAAAACTATAAATTTCGGGGGTCCCCATACTTGAAACTGAAACTCAAAATTTTTTTTTTCATCGAACCCATACGTGTGGGGTATCTATGAATAGGTCTTCAAAAATGATGTTGAGGTTTCTAATATTGTTTTTTTCTAAACTGAATAGTTTGCGCGAGAGACACTTCCAAAGAGGAAAAAAGTTGGTCCCCCCCCCTCTAACTTCTAAAGTAAGAGAATGATAATACTAAGAAAAATATATGTTGTACATTACTATGTAAACTTCCAACGATTTTTGGTTTGAACGAGATCTAGTCAGTAGTTTTTTTTTTATACGTCATAAACCGTCAACCGCAATTTACCTTTCGAAGAAACTACAAGAACCTTATTATGTTACATCAAGTAACATAATATACAGGTTTTTGTAGTTCGTCGTGCTACGGAACCCTTCATGGGCGAGTCCGACTCGCACTTGGCTGCTTTTTTTATTAAGGTCTTTTGTTGGTCTTGATTATTTGCCAGACTTTTAAAATATCCTTCCTTATTTTATAAGCTTTTTACAGTTTTGAAGTTACCTATCGAATATTTAAAAACTAATCTCTTCATCAACTTCAACAAAAAGTTATAAGCTTGTACAACTTTTGTGGCTTGCCTACGTGCCATAAGCACAAACATGCTTTATCAAAACATGCTACCTTTCATTAACAATTACTGGTGCAGCAAGTGTAGATCATAATACAAGGGCAGAAGAATTCAAACTAAATCTACTCATAAACTCATGCATGCTTCATCCATTATTTCGACTCAAGCATTGTATTGAAAATTCCAATCCACTTTGCAAAGGAATGGACAACGCTCGGGAAGGAATCGTATGCAAACCAACACGACACGGCTAGACTTCGATCAGAGAGATTGCATATATTTATATCTAACCTCTTGGGTGACTGCCTCTTTGGTGAAGTGAATGAAGCAAGGAAACCATTATCTGTATTAAAAATATACCAAACATATTATTATTAAGGTTCCTCATTTACGTTTGTTTTTACAGCGTTTTTGCTTGCATAATTAACATAATCTCAATTAACAAAGAAACTTACAATGAATACAAGCTTTTGCTCAATCAAGTTTTTCTGATAACATTTTCGTTCTCAAGGATCTCAGATGACATTTCGAGTATGACTTTTTATAATATATTAAGTATTAAAAACAACTGGTATTTTGCTGTATAGAATTGAATTAAAAATCACTGAAATTATTTACTTTTGCATTCGAAAAACGGGTCAAATTAACACACTGCCCCATCCCTAGTAATTTGCATTTTTTTTAAAGTCCTGCCTCATTTTCTGATTATGTCATTCGTAGGTATTCTGCTGTAAATGTCAGATACGTTAGTTGGCTCTTGGCTCGTACCATCTAGGCGATGGCGATCAGTTGAAAGGCTGTCAAATATGACAGCGTATTTGACAGCGTTTCAGCTGATCACCATCGCCTAGATTTGCTCTGGCCTTAAGAAAATCTGTACAGCTGGGATGAAGATTACCTATAGCGTTTACAAATTACGGTCGCCTCCGGAGCACTCGGCGAGATGGAGACCAACCCACTTATCCATCTAGTTCCAACAGACGGCTTCTTCGGCGGAACAGACTAGACGGAAAAAGTTTGTTTTTTCAAAACAAAACACGGTTTGATAGGTACTACCATTTTGGCTCGCAGTTCACTGAACTAAAAATGAGATTCGCGAAAAAGAGGCTGAGATAAACAAACAAACGGGTATGATGGCGTGCCAAAAACAAATGAATGAAACTCTTCAAAACATTCCTGTTCCTGAAGCATTTACAATCTGAAACTGTATTGATTTAGGTCATCGATTAGGTCTAATTTTACGCATTGTTATAGGTATAGCTCATGCACGTAAATCACAACTCGGACGCGACTAAGCAAATGGCAACGATGAACACTGGGACAACTATTTTGCAAAGCAATTTAATTTTAATAATGACGTTTTGCTAAATAGACGTTCAGCTATTACAGACTATATGATACTTGGGACGTTTTGCTATATGGACAATTTGCTAATTAGACTAACTGCTCATTAGACCTTTTGCTCGGTTGGACATTTAGCTACTTAGACTATCTGATTAGGAGGCATTAAATTTCACATGTGAATAAGTTTACTCGTCAGGGGGCCAGAGCTCATTAGAGACGAATCCTGCATAGCATTTTTGACTAAAAGTAATTTTGGAATTGACAATCCAAATTAGCACGATTGGCCCGTCTATACAAACGACATCACCCTAGCCGCATCATTTAACTAAAACTGTCACACAAATAAACAATCTCTCTGCATCTCGACTAGACATCTAAATCGTTGACTGTCCAAGCTAATTTAAACACCAAATTGATTGCACACACCCAGTTTACTGTTAGAAAATGCGAACTAACACTGAACTAACTAGTATAAAGAAACGAAATTCGGTAGGTGGGTACTTTTACTCATCTTGTTATTGCAAAGAAATTCAATCACTCACGGTAATTTGATTTGATAGCTTTATACCTAATCCGAAGGGAAAATACGCCAGCACTCGAACGTCCATTAGTCTTATGCAGCTTATAAAAACGAGGAAGAGATTATATAAATGGATTCTTAATGAAATACATTTGTATTTTTACGAACTGACTGATGTATAAATAAATATAATGAGCGTGGTGTTTTTTAACGTGTACTTACCTACCTACATAATATAAACTTGCAGTCTGGGTAATTGTTTGATCTTGAAAAGACCTTTGCCTTACACATGTTTGAAATGCAGTGTTTATAAGTAGGTATATTAATGTATTTGTTTATTTGTACAGCGTCTACTTGTTAACCAACTTCAAATAAAAAGGAAGTGGCTCTTGAATTGGTACTAAATATTTTTTTTTGTTGGTAAAATCTTAACTTCCGTTATTTATAAGCCAATTTAAAAATACTTTTTTTATCTGTAAAATAATATTTCCAGTTTGGTCCCATACAAATTTCATCAAAATAGGTTTAGCCGTTTTCTTTGAACGTTTGTTCAAAGTTCAGAGTTTTTTTGGTCCCAATTAAATTTTATAAAAATCTGTTTAAAGGCCTGCGCACACCTAGTTCGCTAGCGGTAGCGATCAGTGAAACGCTGTCAAATATCGCGGTCAAATTTCAAATCTGACAGCGATATTTGACAGCGTTTCACTGATCGTTACCGCTAGCAAACTAGGTGTGCGCAGGCCTTAATAGTTTGGCCATGAAGTCAGTTTTTCAACTTTTTAAAATTCATCAATATCATGGGCAAGTTTTACAATCGGTGATTGTTTTTTCACAGTTTGACGATAAATAAATGAATGGAAATTTGTTGTTACATCATGGTTTATGAAGATTAATGGCGTGAGTAGCGGGTGCCGTTATTAATCATAAGCACTGTAATAAGCTCATATCGCGGCCTTTTCGGAGATGACAAATTGCCTTATTCTGTTATTACACAAACGCTAAGTTGTAACATAATAACACGGCAGAATACATCATCGTGACAATTTTAAATTGCATACGTAATCACATTTTCTTACTTAGAGTATAAATTAATATTATACCGGCATATATTTTGTAAAATCAAATAAGGCAGCGTACGCAACGCACACATAATACATTATGCAAAATGTATTCCAAATTTAAAATTAGGTAGGCAGTAGGCACCTAGTGTAAATTCAACTAGGAGATTGAGAACAAAAAGAAATTCGTGGGCTTTTAAACTCCTTGCTGATGGATATCCAACCTCTTTGTAAAGTAAATTGGTAGCATACACACCATACACACGCAGACCCAAGTTTTAAACTGGCGTGAAAACAGGCCTACCTTAATCATTAATGCATCTGATCACTCCGGCTTTTCTAATTTTTCTATTTCCATCGCCACTAAAGCCTGCCAGGCATTTCCCTACTTACGTAAACACCATCTCTCCATCTTCACATTTTTTGTGTTCTTATTTCCAGATATATGCCGACGAAGACCAAGACATAACCAGTCTCGCCGACAGCAAGCGGACGATGGACAAGCCTCGCTACGACTCCCTGGAGAAACTCCACGGCCTCACGATACTGGAGGACGACGAGGACGCCGTGGATGATGATGATGACACGTTGGATGACGTCGAAGATACTGAGAGCGGGGATTGGTATCCGGAGTTTGTGGGGAGATCGGAAAAGGTACTTAACAAGACTCGCTTTACGGTTAGACGTTTGGAAAATGCTTACCGATATAAGCCTAGTGCACATCAGCTATGCGTTCTCCGGTGGCAATCACTGAAAAACTGACAAATATGACAGCAATTATATAAGCAGCGTTTCACTGATCGCTGCGGCAGAACGCTTCGATGTGCGCAAGGCTATAGTTAAACTTAGCGTCATTTTAGATTACGTCAAATTGTTTTGATCATCACTTCTCTGAATTCTACGAGCTTTCGTAGAGGTGCTACAATCTCTGTAGCTGTGCTACGATTTTGAGAATAAATAATAAAAAATTAATGTTCAAGTACCTACATATTCGTATAGTTTAATCTAGCCACCACAGGTGAATAACCGTAGTGTAATAAACTTTGCAAATGCCGCGAGCTCCAATTTACTGGACGTCACGTCGTCGGTCGCCTCGTTACGAAAATCAATATTTCCACTCATAGCTCCCGGGCAAAACTTATAACAGGTGAAGTAATAAAACATCCTAAAACTTACTGATATTTTGCAGAAATCTTGGAATCGAAAACTTGTTCTTGAGTCTAATTTGATGGAACGTTTAAGACAGGACTTTGAAGTAGCTTCTAAAAGTAATTCTGTTATTCGTTTAAGCTAAAAAGCTTTTAAAAGCGTCCCGTAAATAAGTAAGGGTAGGTGTAAAATGTTGCCTCTGACTGTGTAATGTAAATCATCTAAAATAGATACAAAGGTGGGGTTTGACTGCCTTCACAGCTCAGTTGGTAGTAGCTCTGCCTTCTGAGGTGGGGGGCGTGGGTTCGATCCCCATTGAGAACAAGTATTTGTGTGGTGAACATGGATGTTTGTTCTCTATCTGGTTGTTATTATTGTATGCTAAAGTTCATGCATTTCACGAAGACGCATCCAGTGACATTTATCTGGTTGTAATAAGAGCCAAAATGCTCTAATTGACGCGTCTTCGTGAAATGCATGAACTATATGTACCTATGTATTTACAAAAAAAAGTATTTAAGTATCATATCAGCTATATGGTTCCTTCCTATCGTACAAGATCTGCTTAATTTGGGGCAAGATAGTGTTGTGTGAATTACACACTATTTATTTATTTAAATCGAGACGTGATTCAAAATCATTTTTTTGAGTTTGGGCAGTGGTTTTTCTGCATCAAAAGCTCGTACATATTATATTTATTTGAAAGACAAATCAACTCTGTTTGAATGAATGCAATCATCGCGTGCCACTTCAGTCCAAGTGGTTACAGTCGGTGACAAAAGTTTATTCATCCAGCGTCCAGGCATTATTTAATTATTTGTATAAATTGTAGCAAAGTATAACACTCAATTCTAGTCTTTATAGTACGAATATTTGATGAGATGGGTTCAATTTAATTGAAATTCTAATTCAAACCGTTTTAGTTTTGATTATTGGTCGGTATGTCTCAAGTTGATGGACTCAGGGAAGTGCATCGTATGGCACGTTCCTGACGTGTGTGACCTACGAGGTTCTTTGTTAATATAGGCGATGGTTACCACTTATACTTAAGTGCTAACCATCAGTGCAGTAAATTAAGGGCCACATGCTTGTATAAAAATAAAAAATAAATATTTTTTGACTTATTTTTTGAAATATGTAAGGCACCTGTATAATAAAATAAATAAATATTGTAGACAAATCAGACAACACTATCTAGGCCCACATTAAGCAGAGCTTGTACTATGGGAGCCTTAAGTAGATGGACGCAGAGCATTCTTAGCATTCGGGACCTATCAGGGGGGCATCTGAATGTTTCATAAAAAAGAAGTATACAAATAAAGTGATTTTGACCCTGAGTGTACTTCTCAAGTGGTTCCGACGACTGAACGTATCGATCCTAAAAGATACGCTTCCATTGTACCAATTCTGTTTCATATTTTTAAACAAGTGGTGTTGATTTATGCGAATAAATAAATATGATCAGTTGCGATTGATTCACCTTTTTGTATCGATGCATCTTACGTGCACGAACATACACCCACTTAGGGCGGGTTTAACTCAGAGTGCCGCTTTATGTACGTATAACGTACCTATTATACACAAAGCGGCGTATAATAGACAAAAATATTTCATTCTCGACCACAGTGGACAATTTGCTTCTCTTCTTCTTAATTAGATGGCATCTGCCCATTTAGCCAATTTTGCCCGTGTTAAGTGAGGCTTAACACAAGTAAAATAGTTTTTAGTCAAGTCAGTCAATAGACAAGTCGGCCATCATTGGATTTATAGAAGATGGCGTTTTTCTTCAAAACCATCGGAAACATTATCGTTCAAATCAGAATATCACATATTACACTGCTTCTCTTCATAGCGTTTACTTTATAGTAGTAAGTTAAGCGTTGCGCACATCTAGCGCGATGGCGATCAGTGAAACCCTGTCAAATTTGACAGCGATATTTGACAGCGTTTCACTGATCGCTATCGCCATCGCGCTAGATGTGTGCAGGCTGTTAGAACTTGTCAAACGAAGATAGAATATAATAATATCTTAAGATATTATTCCCCAGCGTTGGGTATAGAACAAAAGGGTTAAACTAAGGATAATACTGATACCTATACCTAATGAATGGGGTGAACATGACTTGACACACATTGTTCCAAGAAAAATGGAGCAAATTTGACATTGACTGGCACCCACGTGATGGCAAACGCCGAGGCGGATAGTATCACATAAATGCCTTGTTACAAAAGAACATGGAACTGACACCCAGATTTACGTCACGTTTCAAAGTGATCCTTGTCTTGTCTTTCCCTCAAGGCCTGCGCACACGTAGGTCGCTGGCGATGGTGATCAATGAAACGTTGTCAAATTTGACAGCGTTTCTCTGATCGCTATCGCTAGCGACCTAGGTGTGCGCAGGTCTTCAATTCTCCAAAGGTGATTGAAAAAGAAACACATTGACAGACATTGAAAAAGAAAAACAAGAAAGAAAATACTATTATTTTGGACAAACAACACACATAAACACAGCACAAACAGAGTAGGGTTAAATAAATACAAGGTGTATCTAAATATGTGTACTATGCGAAGGTGGGGGGTTTCAGACCACAATGGTGATCAGTTGTGGGGGGGAGAAAATTAAAAATTCCTATTTTCAGTTTCCCATACAAAAATATTTAATTTCATAATGCCTAAATAAATTGACAACCCTATCCTTGTAACCCCTTGACCCCTTGACCTACTACCTCTGCAGGTCTACTACTACTACCAACTACCTCTGTAGCTGAGTTTAGGGTTGTCACTTTGTATAAAGTCAGCTGTTCATGTTGAAACTTCGTTGCAGTTTTTTTCGGAGATACCAATCGAAGTTCGAAAAGTCGTTGAACAAAAGTTGTTCCCCGGGGGGTGGAAATTCACCCCCCTTCGGGATAGTACACATATTTTGATACACGTTGTATAGGGTTAAATAACAATAGCTTTTAAAATAAAAATTTGAAAGTAAGTAAGAAAACGGTAAAGCACAAACATAAAGTAATAAACGTATACAGAAAGAACAAACATAGAATAACAAAGAATAAACAAAAATAATGGTGCACAAATCGGTCTGTCTGTTCGCGGTCTATACGCGCGTGAGCCAAAACCGCTCCCATCTCAGCTATAAGCCACACATTGCATTTACTTTGTCTATTCCTACAGATCGGAACAACGAACATGGTGCACCTCGAGCCAGAAGACTTCGTCGACTCGGTGGTGACGTTCGAGCGCGGCGGCGGCAAGCAGGCGCTCATCTCCAACATCAGGGAGATCAGGCGCCTGCTCAACGAGAACCCGGAGAACCCGGACTTGCCTGGTGAGTGTCTGAACTCTGAAGCAGTGCTTAGGTGTAATTTAGTTCAACCAATACAGAGATGACGGCTGACGACATCTCTAACATCAGAGATATCAGGCGCCTGCTCAACGAGAATCCGGAGAACCCGGACTTGCCTGGTGAGTGTCTGAACTCTGAAACAGTGCTTAGGTGCAATATAGTTCAACCAATGAGTTTTAACCAAGGCAGAGTTTTTTTTTCCATTCCTCTCTGTCAGCCATGTCATGTTGTGCTGACTGAATCCGTACTTTCTTTGTGAATTTGAAGCAGAGTCAAATTGAAGGCGACCCAGGCATCGCAGAGTTTACGTGCAATTAGTTAGTAGAGCTCTTTGTGCTGGCCTTGTCCGGGGAAATACTACCATCATGCCTATATATTATTGCCGCGAAGCAGCATTGCTGTGTTTCGGTTTGAATGGTGTGGGTGCCGGTGAAATTACTGGCACGTGAGGCTGAACATCTGTATGCCTCAAGTTGACGGACGCAGGGCAGGGCATCGTAGGCCACGTTCCTGACGTGTGTGACCTACGAGGCAATGCTTTGTTGGCGATGGTTATAATTAAACATCAGGTGAGCCATATGCTTGTTCCATCAGCTAAAAAAAACTAATTCTACATCTTTAATTTCAGCTCTCTTGGAGCCCACAGAGGCTGCCAAGGTGAAGGAAAGCCGGCAGAAGCGAAGTGTTATCAACGACGCAGCCACGGTGGATCACTTTGCAGCGCCCAGAGTCGTCACGAAGGCTGACGAAAGGTGAATTAATCTCTGAAACTATTACGAGGGTTTTAAGCGCTTATTAAGGAATATTTTTGGGGGTGTATCCAAAGATATGGAATTAAGGAAATAACTCGTCAAAGAAATCATAAAAGATTCCACTGGCATAAGATATTTCCATCATGATCATGATGGTTTTTTTTAAAGGTAAAGCATAATTAGTTCTGAAAGTCATAAAATAATCTTCACCATATTAATTAGTGACTCACTCATGCACAAATAGATTATGTTGAAGTGCAATGAAAGAGCTTTCTGTTGATCTATCTATTATCCTGAAGCCTTGCAGCACATCTAAGCTTTCGGAGGCGATCAGCAGGTAGGTAAAATGCTGTCAAATATGACAGCGATATTTGACAGTGTTTCACTGATCGGCTGAAGGCTTGAGAGAATTACACAAACAATAAAGTTTCTTAATCATTCCATTAATTTATCTACTCCCATAGTCACCACAATGAAATAGGAGTTTTTTATACCTCCCGCAAAAAGACTGGGTTGGATGTATAGTGGCGGTATGAAAATGTTCGTCGATTTGCAACTTGATTTGTTCAACGTATCACGATCACATACTACCTTTTGAAACTGAATACACATAATACACCGATAAGTTAACGTCACAAATTATGTCAAAATGTGTTCATGATCAAGGCACTGGTGCAAGCGAAAACCGACTCTAAGGTGACAAACATTTTCATACCGCGACTGTACGAAGGACCAACCTAGTTTTAATATAGGACATTAATATGAGTTCAGAGCGCAGATGCTGCGAATAATGGTGAAGCGTCGGAATGCGACCGCAATACCGTATCGGGTTTCAGTATGAGAAATACCTATGCATATAGGAATGTGCTCGGAAATTGGAATTGCCGCTCGTGGATTCATCCTTTGATAAAAATAAAGATTTTTAAAAATAGAAAATTTTAGCATTATTTTGACAACTTTCTTCGAGATACATCGAAATTGCTGTACCTACTGGCCAAATATGCGAGCAGCAGCCGTTAAAAGTTGTATGCAAAACCATCAAGGCCTGCGCACACCTAGGTCGCTGGCGATGGCGATCAATGAAACACTGTCAAATATCGCTGTCAAATTTGACAGCGTTGCACTGATCGTGATCGCCAGCGACCTAAGTGTGAGCAGGCTTTTACTTAGCGGCCAAATAAATTACATATTAAACTCATATCTGACGTGTAATTTAAAAATGGAACGTTATTGACTCCGAAACATGGCTACCAAGGAGGTAACTTATCAAAGGTTTTATTTAAATTTCAAACTGGCTTGCAAAATTTAAAGCTGTTTATAAAATTATGGACTCTCAACGCGAACAAAAAAAATGTGTGGTTCGTTGTTGACGTAATTTTATTTGACAATGATTTCAAGTAATTACTGCCGATCATGTTTGAGAAAAAGATTTATCTGAATGACACGTCTTTCCTGTCTTTCAAATGCATAATTCTGTTGCTATCTTTTGTTTTACTATTATAATTATGTGTTCATCTAAATAGACAAGTTCGTGGCACTAAAGGCCTGCGCACACCTAGTTCGCTGGCGGTAGCGATCAGTTAAACGCTGTCAAATATCGCTGTCAAATCTCAAATCTGACAGCGATATTTGACAGCGTCTCACTGATCGCTACCGCCAGCGAGCAGGCCTTAAGGCTGAGATTCATAGACCGAACTTTGACTTTACTTTGACGAAAAGTTCAACTTTCAAACAAAAAAATATTTCATAGTTCTGTCAAGCTCTTCTTTATTCAAAATTTTGAAGGTAAACTTCGATAAACAAAGCTTACTTTGCGAAGACTCCTTTGCTTTAAAGCAAAGTCACGTCTAATGAATCTCGGCCTTAGTTACGTAGTACCTATTAGTACATACAAAAGTGGCATACAATGCCTCTTTCTGGAATTATCAAAGTTATGACAACTTTGGTTTGCTCAAAGCAGATCTTCAAATGACGTTTAGAATATGAATCGATAGTAAGTTGATTATAGAATTATTTGAACTGTACAAACCAGATATACCTACTTACAAGATTTATTTAAAAAAAAAACAGTTTTACACGTCATTATCGATACTTAGTAGTACCTACATAGATAGCTAAATACATTGCACGAATTATAAATATAATTTACAGACGCAAAACGAAGAAGTACTCTGCCAGCTCTGAACCGGCTGCGCAGGCGTTGAAACTACACACGGTCACACGAACTGTCAGGAACAGTGACGCTGAAGTAAGTTTCAATTTGACAGGTCTGCAAGGAATTTGACACAGAGGAGATTGCTCGTCAAAATGACAGATACGATAACCAATTACAAGAAAAAACATAAAACTATATAACTTTTATACTATACAGGATGGTTTTTTGAGAAGGGCGGTGATTGCCAAGTCCGAAACTACGAGAGTAAGGGAAAAGTCGTGAAAGGAGTCATGCCCTCGATTTAAAAGAAAACAGTACCTAACTGCACATCTCTTTTTTTTATAAAAACCATTTGAACCCACAAACTAAGGCCTGAAACTTACTGCACCCGTCTTTTCGGTCGTTTTTAAGCTCTTAGACCTATAAACTCTTTTCTTATTGCACAAGTTTCTTTCCTAATTGATGCAAAGAGGTAATATACTGCGCAGCAAGGAGTTTTTCCAAGCCATTGATGAAAATGGTTTTTTACAGGAAGGACCAAGGAGGCCATTCATTGCAGCTCACTTCCACGGCAACACTTCTCATCTTAGCACTGAAATACACGAAAATTACAAAGGTAAAATAAAACACTAAATATTATGAACTTCAAACCTGCGGCTTATTTCGCTATTTTAAGACGCTAAGTTACAAGTTACTCGTAAAACCAAATATTCAAATTTTGACGAAAGTAGATGTTAATCTTGAGTCTCTGGATTTTCTATGCTTGGACTTTTTGCTTTAGCACGACCTATGTCTTGTGCACATCTAGATCGCCTGAGATGCATGCGATCAGTGCATCGCTATCATCGTGTATGGAAAACCCTATAAATTGAAACCGATCGCCATCGTCATCGCTGATTGTCTAAAGGCCTGCGCACACCTAGGCCGCTGGCGACCGTGATCAATGAAACGCTGTCAAATATCTCTGTCAAATTTGACAGCGTTTCACTGATCGCGGTCGCCAGTGGCCTAGGTGTGCGCAGGCCTTTAATAGTTTGTTTTAATTAAGTTTAATATTACGCGCTCCTTACCGAAGTCAGAGCAGCCTACACCGATACCTTAAAACCGCTTAGTTACGCTACCACATAATTATTACTAGGCACTGATTTTAATAATATTTCGGAAAACTTACAAGGTACCCAGTTGAATTGCAATTAATTGCTTGACTTTCAAGTCTCACCTACGCGTTGGCACCCTTTTTAGCTGCACATAATAACATAATTGATTGAAAATTATTTCATTTCTTGCAGTCGGGTTCTCAAATGTTTTAATAAGGAACGATTTCTCGCAAGGTAATTCCGTGACTTATAATAAAAATGTAAAAAAAGCTGACGTGAAATAATAGACATAAAGATGAACTTGCACTAGATGAAAAAATAAATTAATAATATTTCGGACATTCCACACCACACTATCTAGCCCTAATTTAGCCGAGCTTGTACCGGATAGGTGATATAACACTTATTTACATTTTTTATTGTAAATACATACTTAGAATACAATAACACCCAGACCGAGAACAAACATCTACGTTCATCAGACAAATATTTGTTCTCGGTGAGGATCGAACCCACGACCTACAGCGCAGAAGGCAGAGCTACCAACTGAGCTGAGTGGCCATTTAACGCAATTCAAGTTCCCCATTCATGATTTTGATATCCTATCACCACTTTATTTTACAGTCAGGCACAGAAACACGCTGGTCCGAAAAATCTTATACATTCAGTATGCTAAACTAATACATCCTTCGGCAAGGTCAATCTGCGAAATGTGGCTCCTTTCGTGCACTTGACGCATATTTGTATTTATATGTATTGATTTCTACGATATTCCGGTTTCTTCACGATGTTTTCCTTCACCGTTTGAGAGCTCTAGCATAGTGTACATAAATTTTTCGCCAGAAAAACTCATTGGTACACTACTGGATTTGAAACCAACACCCTACGGATCGTAAGGCGGGGCCGTTACCATTAGGCCACCAGCGCTCTTATGCTCCCTTCCTACGGTGCGCGGTTCTGCAGATCATCACGCACCGCGCACGACGACGCACGGGAACGCACACAGAAAAGGCGCACGAGACCGTTCCCATGGTGTGTCGTGCGAGCTGCTGCGGGCTGGTGCGCTATATCACGCACCGTAGGAAGGCGGCATTACTGATATAGTTTGATTGATGATGATGCTAAGCCAGCTGCTTCTCTGCAGGTAACGGCCTAGTGCGAGTGGCCCACGGCGCGCCGCATGACGTGTGGTACCCATCCGCTTGGACCAGCGCGTCCTCAGACCCGCGCCCCACCCTCACGCGCAACGGTCACGTGCATGTGCATCACACTGGAGTCTACCTCGTCTATGTCCAGGTAAGGTCTAAACAGGTATTTTCATTCCCCCCATCTCAGAAAGTGTATTTTTATCTAAAGTGCAAAAGCTCCGCTAGCTAGAGGATAAAGTGAAATTGAATTTAGAACATCGTGTGCACTTAGTTTGTTAATTCAAAACATCATTAAACCTATTTGCTTCTTCTTTCATGGTGCCGAATTTATCATACAACCTTTTTTAATTTTATAAACTTTCAAATTCGGAACCTTCCTTCATCATTTCCTCGCTGGGGTGAGATGTAAAGTTACGCGTTGAATGTTCAGGATTCTATTTTTTTCACGCGTGCTCGTAATTCAATTTTAGAATCCTTCGCTTGCTTGGTTATTAAAATGTTGTTAAAGGTTGAGCACGTGGTTAAAAAGCAACATTGCACTCTCGTATATAAAATAAATATTAATAGGTTATGGTCTTGTGACCCAAGACATATTGTGAACTTCGATTACTTACAATAAAAATCGAATTGAAAAGAATCTTTGACAAGGAACGATTACGATTATTAATATACGAATAGCGAATAGGAATTTCGCTTTGTAAAACTATGGCAACAAATTTACTATATTTTTCAAATGACGGCAACAAGATACGTGATCACTGTTTCTTGTTATATCTATCATTTATTTGTTAGTTTTAAACTTGTGATAGCAATACAATTATGCAATCACCCGGCTGGTACTCAGCGGCATAGCACACGTCTTACCCTCACACGCAACGGGCACGTTACATGCACGGGTTTCAAATTTTTTTTTCATCTTCTTGCCCTCTTTAAATGGGGTCGGCACAACATGTTTTCCTCCTCCATTCCTCTCTGACAGCCATCATCTCTGCATTAACTCGTCTCTTATCCATGTCATCTTTCTTTTTTACGGGTTTCAGAAATAAACCATTTTAATAAAGACAGTTTTTTTGTAACTTTTCCTTTTAATATTTGCCTGAATATTACAAAATCTAATAAAATGTTACCGACTCCACTGAATGCAACGAAAACGTTCAGCTCAATAACAAACAATTCGAGAACTTGCTACGGTGCTACGAAATCCGTAGCATCTGTAGCCCCTCTACGAACCATTTCCATTTCCTCGGCGCTAAGCAAACTTCATGTCGATTCCAGACTTGGATTATTTGTGGTATTGAACTGATATTGTTTTGTGAGCGGTGCCTATAGCAGTGCGTATTGGAATATCCAAATATCCATCTAGCTTACAAGGTTTATTGAAATGAAACCATTTCGCTGACCTGTTTCAACGCTTATTGGCGATAAATTCCCAAGCAATGCGCAATAACCTAACGCTGTAAACAACGCCCTAACTAACTCTATTTATATAAAAAGCCGGGTGGTACCGGTAGCCTTCGTATAGCCAAATCATACTAATAAGCCCAAATTCAGAAACAGTGCTTGAGTCTGAGTGAAATCGGTGATAGAAATTAATTTGTATTTTTGTATGTTTCCGTTGATTTCTTATGACATATTTCAAATGTTAAAATTATGTAGCCTATCTTACAGTAGGTTACATTTAATATTATACAAGTATGGACAAGTATGGCATATACTTAAAAATAAAGGTACTTTGGTACCTATTTTATTTATAACTAAATTACTAGTTACAGTTAGTTTCAGGTATCATAATACTCATCTAAACTATAAAATACTCTCGTAACAAGCCATTTTTTTAACTTATGTTTAAATATGTTACCATTTACTTCTTTTAAATCTAATGGCAAGTGATTATAGACTTTAATAGCTGTGTAATAGGTACTTTTGTGAAACATTATATTATTTACTTGAGGAATACATATATTAAATTTGTACTTACTACGTAGATTATTAGAATGACTAGATTTTTTATTAAAATAGTTTACATTATTCTTAACAAATAGACAAATTTCCAAAATAAATTTCCAAATTTCGAAATGTTTATAGCTGACCTATTTTCTAAATGTACTTTTCCCAATAAAACACCAGACGAACTCCACGAAGTAACGAGCTATAAAATCTGTTCCAGATTTATTACCTGGACAGCCACGACGTGATCTCTTGGGTGCTACACAGAACCAACGCTGATATTGAAGGTATTTATTTATTCAGTCACTAGCAAAAAAGCTAGGTATGTCTGTCCTGTTCTTTTTCTTTCTTTTTTTTTTAGACATTATTTATTTACTACATAAGCACACAAAAACCAGTAAAAAACAGGGACAATACATCGATACTGGAGAAGTGCGTAGTGTTTCTGTGTGCTAACAGCAGCAAAAGTGCCATAACTCAGCATAATGCTTAGCTTCTGTGAGGAAGCTGTTTTACAATTATTGATAGGCTTGCGTTTGATCACAATCACACCTGTAGCTGTAGACCTACCATAATCTCTGTCTGGCTCTGTCTCTAGCTCTGACTTTGAGTCTGTGAGGGTGCACACCAGTGTAATATACTGTGTGTGTGGTTTCGATGCAGGAGGCATAAAACTTTACAAAAATATCTGTCAAAAATTTTAACGGTTGTTTGTCATCAAAATCAGGCCTTACTTATGCAAATAGAATAAAAATAAAGTAGATTATACTATTATAAAATGTTATTTACTAAAAAACTCCATCCTAAACCCAAAGCTCTCAAAACAATTTCAATTCTCAGAAATCACCCACCTTCCTCCCACTTTGTTTGGTCCAAGGTGCCCTCTTGACCCGAGGTTGGAGGCGAAAATATTAGCTTATTTACGTATAATAATACGTTTAGTATCGATTTATCTATTTGTAACTTTTGGTGTCCTTGTTTTCTATTGGTTTATGTGGCAATGGGCAGGTCATACAGCTAGAACCAACAACCGTTGGAGAATAAACATTTTCGAATGGCGACCACGAACCGGAAGACGAAACATAGGGCACCAACCCATCAGATGGACCGACGACATTGTTAAGATCGCGTGAAGTCGGTGGATAGAAAGGGCTCAGAATCGTTCTTCCTGGAAATGTGCAGGGGAGGCCTTATGTCCGGCAGTAGACTTCTTCAGGCTGATGATGATGATGATCATGTGTCTATGTCTCTTCTTATCGTGTCTCTGATTCTTTCGAACCAAGTGTGGTGAAAGGATTTTAAGAGCCTTTCAAGCTCTTGACACATATTTTCGTTTTTTTTTTATTTTCTTTAGGTTCTACGATGTGCCGGTTTCCTCACGATGTTTTCCTTCACCGTTTGAGAGCACTGGCATAGATGTACATTAGGTTTTGGGCAGAAAAACTCATTTCTGAAAAAATCTACTTTCGTGACCTTTATGGAATCGTATTTTCTACTCAATTATTCTTCACTAATGAAAATTATTGCTAAATTCTCAGGTAGAGAAACGATACTCCAGTGCGCCCAATCTACCCACTCCACCGAACGGATAGACAAGCCGAACTCATGCTTCTCAGCATCAGCGCTGTTCCTGAAGGCGGGAGACAGGCTGGCGGTTAGGAACACGGGTGGTGATAGGCACTCGCTCATGCAGCCAGAGAAGAGCTTCATAGGACTGGTGAAGCTTGCTGATGCAGAGGATCCTACTGAGGAGTTCTAGAGCCATGACTGAGCAATCGTACAAATAATGCAGAACTTGGCAGTATTTCAGATTAGGTAAAGCCTATAACTTTCGAAACTATCATGGTTTTTAACACTTCTTTTAAAAACAACGAGATGTGTACCATGATTAAATTTTGTGAGTTTTGACTCCCGATATTTCGGCACAGTTGCATGGGCCATGATCACGGTTGAACTGAAGTCCACGAGCAAAAAAATGTCAGACAAATCGATCTACCCTCTTTCGCACTCTTTTAGTGGTTTCGACACTACTATTGGTTCCATTCTCACTTTTTACTCGATTTCGACAAAAAACTCTAACGGTATCGAGACGCGGAATTGAACTCACTAAATGTAATCATGGTAAATATCAGTTGTGTATAAAAATAGGCAGTGCCTGTCGTGCGTTTGACGAATTATAAACCCATTTTGTCAAAGCAACACTTCAATATTATACTACCTACCTACCTACTTGTATGAAATTAAAATTAAACTACCTTATATTCTAGATTTGTTTATAATGCTGATAAATCTTATTGTGTAACAGGTAGGTACACACGCACGACTTAAGTTAATCTTGAAGCAACAAGTTGGTTGCTCTGTTTCGTTGTTAAGTAAGGTACTAAACTGTTAGTTTTACAGATACAAAGAAAAGTGATATTTTGTTATGAATAGTCAAAAAAGTGCCATAGCACATACAGATTAGGGATCTTAGAAATGTCTACTGCTATTTACGATCTTCCAATAATTAAGTTTCCTGCTCTACTATGAAAATTACATATAATTGAATCAATTTTTTGCTTCCTTTCGGAACTAAATTTACCTACATACTTTTGTACGTAATGATAAATGTTTATTTTTATTGCTATTGCTTTTGTTACAAACTGTATCAACAGTAAATAAGTAAGTACGTTAAAGATCTGTTCGCCATTGATATTATAAGTACTAACTTAGCTATTTTTATTTATTTTTTACGAAACTTATTTAGTAAGTACTAATATGGGTCGCTAGTCGCTACACAAAGCGTTGACCGATTTTGTGTAGTTTTTAGTAATGCTTAGTACTGTCGATATTGATGTTTTTTTTGTATTTAGTAATAAATAAATCTCGTTTACAAGAAAATTCTGTTTTTATTTTTAACTTGAAAACTTCAAAAAGAGACAAAAAGTATTTGTTTTTATTTCAAGAGCATTGTGTTCTATGCTTTGCCAAAACGTCTATTATTCTAGAGATTAACAGCCATACTTATAAACGCAATTTAAATTTAAACATTGCTTAAAGTTAGCCCTGTCACTGTTTGTCATTGCTAAGTGGTAAGAGATAGCAATAGTTTAAGCACTGTTTATCTCTTGACATAATTTTTATAAGTAAGGCCACCAGAGCCTAATCCACAGAATGTCATTTACCTTGCATATATAATATTTATACGCATTATCATGGAGTATAGTTCTACCATCTCTGGGTAAAGAAAGCTATCCGTTAGTTATACCTACTTGAAAATAGCACTTTTTAAAAATTGTATGGATTAAATTGGTATTTATTGTGATTATGCTTGAAATATACTTAATTGGCTGATCAAAAATTAAGATATCCGACTTGAAGAATATAGGTAGCAGTGTTACTGTGCGGGCGGATAGCACTCGCACTAAGGTGTTTTGCCACGCACGACCGACGTTAGTATGTACTTTGTTATGTTTAGTAGGCTGTGCAAAGACAAACAGTTTTGAGACGTCCCGACCTCAATTCTACAGCAACACCCAACAACCTCTACAAGGGCATTGGGGAGCGTCGAGTGAGTAGAAACCTTTTGTGTGGCAGGCAGTCAAATGTAGTTGAATAAGTCTGTACTTATATGGAAAACCAACTTAGGAATGTTAAAAGGGCTGCGTTGGAAAGTCCTCGACATAAAAATATATGTATGACTTACCTTATTACTATCTGAACCTACCTATAGTCACTATTATGGTTCCCACTTACTTATACTGGCAATAACCAGTTTGTATTATTAAAATTAACTTGCAAAAGACTCTGTCTCCAGCGCCAGTATAAAACTAAAAAACATTAAAAGTAAAAAATCTCTCACCAGAATTACCATTCAAATCCAAGAATGTGCATTCAAATTCAACAGGTAGCTATGCTCGGTATAATATTGTACCTAAGTGTACTAGGGCAAAATAATTAAAGATTATATTTTTCTATGACAATGGTAAGTAAGTAGGACACAAATTATACACAAATTATACACAAATACAAATCGTGCGAAATATATTTATTTACAACATACACAACATACATTAATTTGCAAAGAATATAGAACGTAACGCCTTCTGGGCCAACAATTTCATTAAACCCAGACGCCTCATTCCCTGGGAAACTTCGTAATTGTACAGACGAGAGATAAAGTGTCTCCGTCATTTCATTCATCCCAGTATTTTAATCTAAAATCTCAGAGAAACCAATTCAAGGGTTTTGTTTCTGAGGAAAAATTTGGAACTCCTTCAATGGTCTCCTCTACCGATAGTAGAGGTAACCGCTCAACATCCAGTGAGCAAAAACACTACTGTTAGGTGGTTGCCTCTGCAGCAACCGCATTACTCAAACCCGTATCCGATTAAACTTTTCCTTACCAATCGACATTCAAAATACGCAGACCGAATCTACAGTCCGAAAGTTAAGGCCCGACAAACATACATACAAACAATGCCAAATCGCCCATGGATTTTTGTTCGCGATCCACAAACAGTTTCAGATTTAGTTACAGTGCGTTACAAAGCGTTTTATAAACTCCAATCTCCTATTCAGTCTGTCTGCCCCGGGGGTAAGTCCCAACACTTGAATGGGAGCAAACGTGCCTGAAATGCCAATTAGGTGCGGACAAAACGGCGTCTACGGGCCTCAGGCCTCTCCATATGCACTTGACGATATATTTATACAGGGACTATCTGACCCGTGTCCAGAATACTTTTTTGTGCGGTCCTCCTCCTCAGTATTCAGTATATTTCTCTATAGTCCGTCTTTAATCATTGTTGAGGATCGTGACTCCTTCCCATTTTGTAGACAGTATCTCCATTTGGAGCGGTCGATGACTTGATGGAGCATCTGATCGGCATTTCCAGCCGCTCAGATATCTGATCCGACCAGAGCTTGGGGCTGCCGCCTCTAGGTCTTTTGCCTTCTATTTTGCGTGTTATAAGTCTCTCGATACAATCAGTAGGTATTTCTGCGGGCTTTATGGCCAAAATATTTAGAATTATGTGCAGGCAAATAGTTGAAAACCGCTTTAAATGTTCAAGCTTATGTTTGAATATTTACGATGCGGTAAATGTACCTAATACAGAGTTATTATCATGTAAAAAAGAGAAAATGTGAGATTACAGTTAAATAATTATTATGAATAAGATCCTTCGTAAACAATATTGTGACAGGCTTGATCATCTCAGAAGAGTGATAGCTTTACTTTGAGATTGTGAAACGCCCTTACGGGCTTAGGTACTTTTTCAACTAATTACTTACCCCCTGTTGTGACTAAAAAGGACCCAAAGAGCACGCAATTAGTGTTTGTAAAGAGGCTTTGATTCTCCACTTAAATATATATTTTCAGTTAATGCTGGGAAAGGTTTTATGGCGGTTCGTGGCAGTAAAGATCACATTGGTTTGATTGTCCTCCCCTACCAGTTCAATTAGTTAGTAAGCCTTTATAGGGTTCAAACAATGTGTTGCAAAACACAAAGAAAGATTATGTAGTTTCCTAATAAAATGGCGGTAGGGTAGGCACTGGATGCCGCCCCGGTATCGATCGTGCAGTTATATAACCCCCCCACCCCTAGACGTTCCCGTATCATTCATAAGTGAGGTTCCGAAGCTATTCGCTGGTACTAGAACCGACGCGCTTGGACGTGGTCGTGCTGCCTTCGTGTTCGATAGCTGGAGCTGAGCTAGAAGGTATTTTGACCGCATTTAGATGTAGCGCAGATTTCCGGTGCTTGTTGGTACCGCAAGGGTGAATACTCTTTGTTTAGTAGATTTCATGCAGGCGCGTGAAGGAAGAAAGAGGTTCAATGAGAGTATTTCGTTCAGAGCACGTAGCATTGCGTGTTTTGTGTGTGACGAACTTATGTGCTTGTCAAAAATATTACTAATTTCAACAACATAAGTGAGCTTCAAAGACTGCTTTTCGATCGCTTAGGTACCTACTTGTCGCGGGGATTTAGGATATGGGATATGTATCTACACTGAAGAGTGTAAACGTTGCGCTTAGTTAGGTACTTGCTTATGTTTTGAAGTGATCCAAGTGAACACAAAATGTTTGACTATTATCTTGGCTTTATACTTCTTACTTAACATTATCACGGGGTTCTCCTGGGTAACCCAGGCTCTTAAGAGGCTGGTGTTGACGGAAGGGCCCCTTTACGTGAACTCCGTTTTTGTTTTAGTTTAGTTCTTAATGATGTGCATTTCTCCAGCTTCCTCATATGGAAATTGCGAATTCTGAAAACGCCAACATTTAAAGCATAATTGGAGCAATCATTGATTTGAAGGAAAATTTAGCAGCAAAAAAAACAACGACTCTATGAGACTTTATAGGTGTGTTAGCTGGAGAGCGGCTCCACAGCTTCCTCATTCAGTGTGGGCAAACGGCTAACGATAGAGCTATATAGTAAACGCCAAATTTTAGAGCATAATTAGAGCACCCGGCATAAAAAAAATCAAGTCTCTAGCTCGAAAACTCTTTGAGTTAGAAGACTATAACAACGTGTTTGCTGGGAAGCCATTTCTCCAGCTAACACATGTGGATCTCAGGAATGGCTATAGCTAGAAAGTTGCTTGATATCTCCAAATTTAGAGCAAAAAATATCATGGATGCTCCAAATATTTCAAGTGTCTAGGTTCAAAACTCACCGAGTTAGAAGCTTTGATGACTGTGTTAGCTGGAGACACGTTTGTCTGGCACGCACATGCTACATCTGAGGATCTACAATAGCTACAGATTCGGTTGACGTGTCCAAACCGAGCTATGAATTAGAGCACTCGGCTCCAAAATTTTGGACTCTCTAGGACAAGTAGTTTCCTAGTAATCAACAAAAGAACATTTTGCCGCCAGAATTTTCAAATATTATGTTCGCACCCGTAAAAATGCGGCGTTGCCGCTCTGAAAGTATGGTATCAGCGTAGGAATTTGAACGTTAGTCGGATGGAGTTGTGTGTTGCCCGTGCCTGGTAAATAGTTACCCTAGGATTCATGTCTTAAACACTCATTACGTAGCTCAAGAAGCGGAATATAGGTTAAAATGAAACAAAAAAACACCAAAGAAAAGTTTTATAATGGTTAGTTTAAGTTTAAATATGTATTTATTAAGAAACCTGACTTCAGATTTTTTATTTTTAGTTTTAAATATCATGAAATTATATCTCTAAGTCTCTCAACTAACCAACAATGTTTTCAAATCATGAGTTACCTACTCTTGTCACACTAGGTGTAAATGGCATCGTGCGAAACTATCATTGTGTCTGTGAGTACGTACATAACTATAGATAGTGCAATTCACGAAGACGCACCCCTCGCGGGGTGCGGGGAGTTTGCTCCGAGCGGCAGTCGCCAACCGTAGTCTATTAATTGTAGTGTGCACTCATAGGTAATTAGTGTATACCGATAACACTCAAACATTGATGGAAGCTTGCACACATATACTATAAACGGTTAGGAGGAATAGTGGGGCGCGCCTTCGTGGGTTGCACTATCTATAGCAAGCTGCAGTAAATACTCACGGGAAAGCGAAAGGAAATATTATAAATATAATAATTATGAAGAAAAGTGGGGGGGCTCTATTCCGGAAAACGTTTTATTTTTTTTCTTCAAAAGTTGTTAACGTAGATACCTATTGTTCTAAAGGTTTTTAGGGCTCTAATTGTGAATTTGACATTCATTTTTGAATTCAAGATGGTGGCTTCATTTTTTTTCTTAAATAATGGATATGGGTATCGTTTAATAGGTTTTTGGGGGCTCTGATTGTGAATTCAACATTAATTTTTGAATCCAAGATGGTGGCTTCATTTTTTTCTCAAAAAATGGATATGGGTATCGTTTAATAGGTTTTTGGGGGCTCTGATTGTGAATTCTACATTAATTTTTGAATCCAAGATGGTGGCTTCATTTTTTTCTCAAAAAATGGATATGGGTATCGTTTAATAGGTTTTTGGGGGCTATGATTGTGAATTCAACATTAATTTTTGAATCCAAGATGGTGGCTTCATATTTTTCTCAAAAAATGGATATGGGTATCGTTTAATAGGTTTTTGGGGGCTCTGATTGTGAATTCAACATTATTTTTTTAATTCAAGATGGCAGCTTCATTTTTTTCCTTAAAAAATGGGTATGGGTATCGTTTAATAGGTTTTTGGGGGCTCTGATTGTGAATTCCACAATATTTTTTCAATCCAAGATGGCGGCTTAATTTTTTTTCACAATATATTGATATGGGTGTCGTTTAATAGGTTTTTGGGGGCTCGGATTATAAATACGACATTATTTTTTGAATCCAAGATGGCAGCTTCATTTTTTTCCTTAAAAAATGGGTATGGGTATCGTTTAATAGGTTTTTGGGGGCTCTGATTGTGAATTTGACATTATTTTTTGAATCCAAAATGGCTGCTACATTCTTTTCCTAAAGAAATGGGTATGGGTATCGTTTAATAGGTTTTTGGGGGCTCTGATTGTGAATTTGACATTATTTTTTGAATCCAAAATGGCTGCTACATTTTTTTCCTTAAGAAATGGGTATGGGTGTCGTTTAATAGGTTTTTGGGGGCTCTGATTGTGAATTCGATAATATTTTTTAATCCAAGATGGCAGCTTAATTTTTTTTTCACAATGTATTGAAATGGAAATCGTTTAATAGGTTTTTGGGGGCTCGGATTACAAATTCGACATTATTTTTTGAATCCAAGATGGCGGCTTCATTTTTTTCCTTAAAAATGGGTATGGGTATCGTTTAATAGGTTTTTGGGGGCTCTGATTGTGAATTTGACATTATTTTTTGAATCCAAAAGGGCTGCTACTTTTTTTTTTCTCAAAAAATGGATATGGATATCGTTTAATAGGTTTTTGGGGGCTCTGATTGTGAATTCAACATTATTTTTTGAATCCAAGATGGCTGCTTCATTTTTTTTCTTAAAAAATGGATATGGGCATCGTTTAATAGGTTTTTGAGGGCTCTGATTGTGAATTCGACATTGTTTTTTGAATCAAAGATGGCAGCTTCATTTTTTTTCTAAAAAAATGGTTAAGGGTATCATTTAATAGGTTTTTGGGGGCTCGAATTATAAATTCGACATTATTTTTTGAATCCAAGATGGCAGCTTCATTTTTTTTCTTAAAAAATGGGTATGGGTATCGTTTAATAGGTTTTTGGGGGCTCTGATTGTGAATTCGACATTATTTTTTGAATCCAAAATGGCTGCTTCATTTTTTTTCTCAAAAAATGGATATGGGTATCGTTTAATAGGTTTTTGAGGGCTCTGATTGTGAATTCGACATTATTTTTTGAATCCAAGATGGCTGCTTCATTTTTTTTCTCAAAAAATGGATATGGGTATCGTTTAATAGGTTTTTGAGGGCTCTGACTGTGAATTCGACATTGTTTTTTGAATCAAAGATGGCAGCTTAATTTTTTTTCTTAAAAAATGGTTATAGATATCGTTTAATAGGTTTTTGGGGGCTCTGATTGTGAATTCAGCATTATTTTTTGAATCCAAGATGTGGGCTTCATTTTTTTTTTCTTAAAAAATGGATATAGATATCATTTATATCTTATAGTCTTATAATTCAATAGAGCCAAATGCACGCAATGCAAACGAGAGCGTGGAAAGAGTGCCAAAGAAGCACAATCGGCCTCAGCGTTCGGCAGTGTTCGACATCTGTTTCTCCTTTTTGAGTGAGCGATGCGTTCGCGTGGACAGCTGTATGACGTTGTCTCGTTCAACTATCGTAAGTAAACCAACTATACAGAAAACCGTTTTTTTAAGAAAAAAAATGTAGCCGCCATGTTGGATTAAAAAATTAATGTCGAATTCACAATCAGAGCCCCCAAAAACATATTGAACGATACCCATATCCATTTTTTGAGAAAAAAAATGATGCCGCCATCTTGGATTCAAAAAATCAGGGCCCCCAAAAACCTATTAAACGATACCCATGTTCATTTTTAAAGAAA
Source organism: Thera obeliscata (assembly GCA_947578465.1). NCBI lineage: Eukaryota > Metazoa > Arthropoda > Insecta > Lepidoptera > Geometridae > Thera > Thera obeliscata. The sequence goes on from OX387916.1 coordinate 3,043,825, forward strand.
AAAATGAAGCCGCCATCTTGGATTCAAAAAATAATATCGAATTCATAATCAGAGCCATCAAAAACCTATTAAACGATACCCATATCCATTATTTGAGAAAAAAAAGCAACCATCTTGGATTCAAAAAATAATGTTGAATTCACAATCAGAGCCCCCAAAAACCTATAAAACTATATCCATATCCATTTTTTAAGAAATAAAATGAAACTACCATCTTGGATTCAAAAATTAATGTTGAATTCACAATCAGAGCCCCCAAAAACTTATTAAATGATACCCATATCCATTATTTAAGAAAAAAACTGAAGCCGCCATCTTTGATAAAAAAATAATGTCGAATTCACAATCAGAGCCCCCAGAAACCTATTAAAAGAATTCCATAGGTATCCATTTTTTAAGAAATAAAATGAAACCACCATCTTGGATTCGAAAATTAATGTTGAATTTACAATCAGAGCCCCCAAAAACTTATTAAACGATACCCATATCCATTAGTTGAGAAAAAAACTGAAGCCGCCATCTTTGATAAAAAAATAATGTCAAATTCACAATCAGAGCCCTCAAAGACCTATTAAACGATACCCATATCCATTTTTTGAGAAAAAAAATGATGCTGCCATCTTGGATACAAAAAATAATGTCGAATTCACAATCAGAGCCATTTAAAACCTATTAAACGATACCCATATCCATTTTTTAAGAAAAAAAATGAAGCCACCATCTTAGATTCAAAAAATATTGTCGAATTCACAACCAGAGCCCCCAAAAACCTATTAAACGATACCCATATCAATTTTTTGAGAAAAAAATTAAGCCGCCATCTTGGATTCAAAAAATAATGTCGTATTCATTATCAGAGCCCCCAAAAACCTATTAAACGATACCCATGTCCATTTTTTTAGAAAAAAAATGAAGCTGCCATCTTGGAGTCAAAAAATAATGTCGAATTCACAACCAGAGCCCCCAAAAACCTATTAAACGATACTAATATCCATTTTTTGGGAAAAAAAATGAAGCCACCATCTTGGATTCAAAAAATAATGTCGAATTCACAATTGTAGCCCCCAAAAACCTATTAAACGATACCCATATCAATTTTTTGAGAAAAAAAAGGAAGCAGCCATTTTGGATTCAAAAAATAATGTCGTATTCACAATCAGAGCCCCCAAAAACTTATTAAACGATACCCATATCCATTTTTTAAGGAAAAAAATGAAGCCACCATCTTGGATTCTAAAAATAATGTCGTATTCACAATCAGAGCCCCCCCCAAAAACCTATTAAACGATACTCATATCCATTTTTTAAGAAAAAAAATGAAGCTACCATCTTGGATTCAAAAAATAATGTCGAATTCACAACCAGAGCCCCCAAAAACCTATTAAACGATACTAATATCCATTTTTTGAGAAAAAAATGAAGCCGCCATCTTGGATTCAAAAAATAATGTCGAATTCACAATTAGAGCCCCCAAAAACCTATTAAACGATACCCATATCCATTTTTTAAGAAAAAAAAATGAAGCCGCCATCTTGGATTCAAAAATTATTGTCGAATTCACAACCAGAGCCCCCAAAAACCTATTAAACGATACCCATATCCATTTTTTAAGAAAAAAAATGAAGCCGCCATCTTGGATTCAAAAACTTATGTCCAATTCACAATACAGGAATATAGTTGAAAATGAAACAAAAAACCCCAAAAAGTGCTTTTTCTTCTTCCTGCCCTTACCCACCAGGTGGGGTCGGCACAACATGGTGAGATGCCCCCCCTATCACTTGCCATCTGGTGAGATGGCAAGTGATAGGGGGCAAGTGTGCGTGAGTACGCACACAACTAGCAAGCCGCAGTAAATACCTATTTTCCGTCCGCCTGGTTTACTCGATACGCTCATAAAAACCTGACTGAATACAGTAAAACACAGAGAACAGACGGCTAACAACAGGCAGAGTAGGTAGAATCATCAACACTGGCCTAGCAGGTACCTATTTACAGAACCAAATAAAGTTTTTTTTCTAAGAATACCTAAAAGACACGCATTACTAAAGAAACTATAAAACGAACAAGAACGGGCAACACACAATTCTCATATAGATAGAGAGAAAGCTCTCAACCTAACAAAAAGAGAAAATATGAGTTTGAGGTTTCAGAAATCAAAACCGCTAAGCGCATACGAAAATGACTCGTATCGCGATCTAAAATAAACCGAATAACGTTCAAATTCCTACGCTGATACCAAACTTTCAGAGCGGCAACGCCGCATTTTTACGGGTGCGAACATACATTTGAAAATTCTGGCGGCAAAATGTTCTTTTGTTCATTACTAGGAAACTACTTGTCCTAGAGAGTCCAAAATTTTGGAGCCGAGTGCTCTAATTCATAGCTCGGTTTGGACACGTCAACCGAATCTGTAGCTATTGTAGATCCTCAGATGTAGCATGTGCGTGCCAGACAAACGTGTCTCCAGCTAACACAGTCATCAAAGCTTCTAACTCGGTGAGTTTTGAACCTAGACACTTGAAATATTTGGAGCATCCATGATATTTTTTGCTCTAAATTTGGAGATATCAAGCAACTTTCTAGCTATAGCCATTCCTGAGATCCACATGTGTTAGCTGGAGAAATGGCTTCCCAGCAAACACGTTGTTATAGTCTTCTAACTCAAAGAGTTTTCGAGCTAGAGACTTGATTTTTTTTATGCCGGGTGCTCTAATTATGCTCTAAAATTTGGCGTTTACTATATAGCTCTATCGTTAGCCGTTTGCCCACACTGAATGAGGAAGCTGTGGAGCCGCTCTCCAGCTAACACACCTATAAAGTCTCATAGAGTCGTTGTTTTTTTTGCTGCTAAATTTTCCTTCAAATCAATGATTGCTCCAATTATGCTTTAAATGTTGGCGTTTTCAGAATTCGCAATTTCCATATGAGGAAGCTGGAGAAATGCACATTGCATATATTCTACCCTAGTTACTAATATATATTTATAACCTACTGTTTGTAATACCAACTATATATTTTGTTTTTATTTGTTCATAATACCTACCTACCTACAGTTTGTGCGTCACCGAAAGCCTTGTGCTGAAAACCAGCGCTGAGAACTCGTTCTCAGCCCATGCTGAGCTCAGGGCTTTTTATACAGACCGTACATGGCAGCATTTCACACACACACACACAAACCCACCAGAACTCTGCGTATTGTGCTATTAACACTGTTTTTTTTACTTTTTTATTGTTAGTTTTATGTCTTGTCGTGTACAGTTTGTATAAATAAACGTTTTTCTTTCTTCTTTCTTTCTTTCTTTACTTAATACATAAATTTAAAAATAAAACAAATTTTAATCATTTTTTTTATGTTTTTGAATAAAAGCACATGTGTCGTCGACTTCTATGTATCGTCAGATGGCGAAAAAGTCTATATAAATAAATGTTATTATTATTATTATTATTATATGTGGACTCTACCACTACCGACCGGTAGGTGTGATGCCGGTAAGCGTTGACAAGCCTGCTTTCTACGTAAGCCCAACCCTTAACTAGGAGGTATCTACCGCGCATAGCTCTGCGCAGGTTTTCAGCGAGCCTGTCCAGTTGTTTCCGCTACCCTGAAGTGTTGACGCGCTCATTCAAGATTGTGTTTTGTTGTGCTCCCCTGGGATAAATGCTGTAAGGTGAGATTTGTACCCAAACATTTTACTAGTTACAAGTATTTGAGATAGTTTTCACTGCAGCTTTCATTCCTTAGAGTACGTGTTGAAAAGTTTCAAGATAATTGTTCATTTTCCTAAATTCATTTGTCTGAGAGCGTTTGGTATCAGCGTCGAATAGATCAGCCGCGATCAATAGCGGCAGATTCTATATGACCTGTAATGAACTTTTCAGTCATTATGTACGCTTTTTACAAGAAAGTGTGATATAATTTTGCTTTAATGACGATTTATTTAGCGACAAAGACAGTTAATGATGTAATATCTCCATTTTCGGACTGTAGGCTCTGTGTCAGGCATTTAAATATGAGTACCTACCTATACAGTACTTCCTTTGATGGTAGACGTTAATGATTTTTTAAACACATTTTAGAAAAAAAATACAAAATAATTTCTCAAAAAGAACCTTTACGCATAAGAACTTATTTTGGAGGCTGTAGGCTAATTTACAATGATCCCTAACTGGTTACATGAAAGTTGATACTTCTTTCCTAATTAGGTAAAAGGATCTTGACTGGTTTGATTGATTGACGGCCAACAAGGAGAGGATCACTTTCACACTTACGTAGATATTAGATAAACTTAGCAAGAATAAAAGTATGAAATGAAAGAAAACTTAGATTATGAGAACCCAGATATTATACTGCTCGTTTTATAGTATCGAAGCAATGAAGAGAACACTGTTTTTAAAGACTTACGGGCATATGTTTTTCAATTCTCATGATCAGAAGAGATTTCACAATGGGTGTGACGTGGCTGTGCATGGCAATGGTGCTGACGGGGGCGGTAGCGGACCGCGGGGGTTCTTCGCTGCGGGGGGCTCTGGAGGCGCTGCAGCGGCGGCAACGCGGCCGCATGCACCCACCGCTAGCCCCACAGCCTGACTACGACTCTTTGTACGAGTTTGTTCCACCTCAACGATACCCAGGTATCTAATAAACTAATCAGCAAAATATAAACTACTTACCTAACTTTCAAATGGAAGCATAATTTTCACAACTCATAATTGGAGTAATGATAGATAACATTACTCCAATTATGGCATCAAAGATAGATGTGCTTGTTCTCTTGCAGATCCTGACTACAACGTTGACGTTGAAGATGTAGACGATGAACCAACACCTGCGTACGTCGTTAAACTCCTCGACGATAACAACAGATCACCAGAAGCATACGAATATAAATTAATCAAGAAGAAGAACACTCATTTTGAAATGAGAAACCCTAACAAAGAAGAATCAGCTTTTAGGGAACGAGCACATCACTCTAACAATGACAAGTTGCGTGATCTGTTCATGGACAAAAACGAACTGGATGAGGAGAAGAAACCAGAAGTAAATGAAAAAGATGCTGAATACGCACTTCTTCTAGGACAACTTTGGTCTAAATACAAATACAGCAAGGAACACGCAAATAATATGGAAACTGCTCCACAAGGTGTTGTCAAACTTTACAATGACAAAGTTGTCAAGAAACGCTACCCCGATAACTGGGGACCTATTGCGTTCAAGAAAAAGCGAAGCTCGGGTGACGGTTCGATTTTACCCGACTATTCTGATAGGAAATCTGAGGCTGGAACGTTGGATCCGAATTATGGAACTTATGAACTGAATGATGACGACAAAGACGATTTGCGTGAAGAATATTCTATCGCGTTCCAGCCATTGGATGATGATACTTTGTCAGACCTGGCTGATGATGATCAATACACTTACGAAAATATAGAAAAACGGTTTCCTGTCACTAAACGTAGCAGCGGGCCATATGATTTTAGAGCAAATAAAAGGATTCAAAATCAAAATAAACGGGAAGCTATGAAGTCATTTAGAAGTAGCTCAGGTACTGATCCAAAAATAATCAAAGAGCTGTCTAAAATATTTGGGGATTCAACCGTGCAATTTATTAAAAACCCTGTCAAACGTAGTAGTGACCATGTTGAAGGCCCACATGAAGTAGCACCTCCAATGGTGACTGCGAATCACAATCACACTCAACAACTCAATCATTCTGTAATTCCCGATGACAATAGCCACGAACAACATGGTCATAACATGCACCACCCTGGAATATCTAGTAAAGAAGTGGAGACCGAACATGACCACGGACATAAACATGACCACGCATCTGATAATGATCAGAAGCATGAGCATGAACATAATGAGAAACAATCAGAAAAGCCTATAATTCTTAAGAAAAAATCGATTGATTGGTCTGATTATTTCGGGATCGACAAACGTTTTATTAATCCTAGTGACGAAACTCAAGAAAAGCTCCAAAAAGAATATTTTAACACATTCAATAAGGAGGTGGTTTTCCCTTTTAACTCGTTTCGTAGACAAAGCTACCAGAAACGAAATTTTATAAAGCCCACACCAAGTGAAGAGACTGAAATTCAAATTGACAGGACACATGCTGTAACTATTAAAAATGTAGATGATAAAAGAGCAGCCTCTGAAGATACCGATTCTAAATTAGACAACATCGATAAAAAATTAAAGAACATGGAAGGATTAATAGTTGATGAAGCTCTACATTTCTCGGCTAATGTCGGAGACGACCTTGATTCTAAAGAAGAGCAGGAAATGAAGGAGAAAATGTTATCTCGCTTGGCAGCAGCGTACAGCTTGGAAAAAATGCGAAAAGCTTTAAAAGAGTTTAAGCACAGCCTGCAGACGCAAAGATCAGATGGAATAGATGTATCACCAGTCCCTACTGAAGAAGCTAAGAAGAAAAGAGTCGCAGTAAAGAAAGAACTTCTCGACAACGACATTCCATTATCTAACAAGCTCGATGAAAAGAATGATGACTTTGAAGACGAACAAGGAGCCGGTCATTACTTGAATGGAAAAGTCGATGAACAATTTTCTGAAGGCTACATGGGAGGTAGTGGTAGACATCGAGTGCCCGTTATGTCGACAGGTAAGTTATAAGTTCATGACACATCATCATACTAATAAAGTATAATAATCCTCTTAGATACCATCAGCATAGAAAATCTCGATTTGATATTCGTTTTGTCTTTTTCAGTTAGCGCCCATGACGACTCGTGTCCGGTTCTTACGAAGATAGTACAGCGCTGCCGTAGCGTGGACTTGCTCGCTGGCGATCGTGGACAACTGTTCTTGCCCCTTTGCAGCTTGCATCAGATCTGTTACCTTTGTGTGAGTGTTTTTCTATTATCAGCACTAGCCTTATGGTCCACTGCTGGACGAAGGCCTTTCCTTTACATTTCCAGGAAGAACTATTCAGCCACATTATTTTTGAACTATTGTAGTTAGTATTCTACAGACTTCCTTCGATTTTTCCAATGTCATATTTTTTTTAAGAAAAGCTTGTTAATATAAAATTGTATTTAAAAACAGGGTGAGGCGCCTCCCACAACCTGCGACCTAGTGTTCTTATCGGAAGCTGACACAACCTGCGAAGGTGACATGGGTTGCCAGCGCGCTGCCCGCTCCGCTCTTATGGCACTCAGGGAGCTTCACGACAACTTGGCAGACGAGCTTGACGGAGAGTGCGAGGCGAGCCCCTGTCTTCCCGCTACCCTCAAACTCAATGTGGGTTGGCAACGAGCCATCCAACGATAAAATATATGTCCAAATGAAAATATCTAAAATAACATTGGCAATTGTGAATCATGATTCTGAAACGTTTCGTACGTATTTTCATGTTTTATCCGTGGAATACGGTTCCATTTTGATAATACTCCAAAACATAATAAAAACATTGGTTTTCACCAGTAATATTAAACTAGTCAGTAAGATAACTTTGTAGATATTCGTACGGGTCTAACCAGCCAAAGACCCATACGAATATAGATCCACAAGATCTCATCTAATATGCTAGTGTGTCACTTACGCGATATTCTACGCTTTAATTGTTAAATGTAATTTGATTATCATAATATTTATTGGAAGTTGTATTTACATATTGATGTATTCGATTTGCGAATCGATCTCTTTTCGAAAAACAACGTGGGGGTTTACCTAATATTCGGGACAGGAATAGATGTTCAAGTATATATTATGGAACTGTTTATGATTGTATTCAGAAGGTAATTTTACTACTGTTAAGTGTTTTATATTTATTATAATGGATATTCGTATTATGCATAAGTCTCGACGTAAGTGTTACTCTGTTACAACACTTACCTACTTATATCGTAGATACAAAATAAATTGATCATAAAAAGCTGCGTGCCAGTCTCAAAGAGACCATCCTTCTTTTGTTTTTTTTAGGTTCAAAGTAGTGATAATCTAAAAAAAACAATGAAAATCAATTTTTCGCAGGTTGCCCCATAAGTATTTTTTCAGAACTTAAAACGCATTTAGGAGACTGTTAGTCTATACTGACTTGGACAATAACTTTTGGCTTTGATAACAAAATTGCGAGCACACTTGTTACATTAGTGCTATGTCTAATAAAACGTCTTCCCAACGAATTGGCTTAAACATACCGTCATGGAAACACTTTACTTCTTACACATTTTATAATGAATGTTAGACTAGTTAGATAGATCTTGATGTACTTAACTGTGTACGCGGTGTATGTTACCGTTCTAACTTGAATGCTATCACTATGTTTGATTAATACACATAACTAGTACATTATACTTAAATGTTTTCAATAACACATGTTTTATTTGCCCTTCATGACTATCAACTTATTTACTCTAACTTAGTCTTAGTCATCTTTTTTTTTTCTACGCCATAGATAGAAAAAACTTTTTAAATCCTAAGTAAACAGGCTTTTGCATCTATTGTAGATGATTTATATAGCGTCAGAAGCAACTGGTACTCAAGCCCTACTTGCGGGTTCGCTATAGTACCTGGGACATGATTATAAATAGAATAGGCACCACCAGCGCCAGCTTAATCTATAGGCAAGACATGGTCAATACGTGCAGACTGTGACTTTGACTTTGTTTAAGCCAAGGTTTACTCACGATGTTTGCTTTCACCGTTTGAGAGCACTAGCATTGTTTGCATATTCCGAACATAAAAATCCATAGTTACACGTCAGCCGGATGCCTCCCGATAGGTGGGCGACCATCAGTACACCTTGGGTCCCTGACGGGCGGCGGTCACGGGGCCGCCCAAGAAAACGTTGGCGGGACGATATCGAACCCTTTTAGAGGAGATGGTGGGAGGAGGCTCGGAAGAGAGATAAGTAGAAGTCTTTGGGGGAGACCTTTGATTTTTTGTGATCCGAAATAAACGATTTTTATTATTTTTTATTTATTTGCCCAGAAGTGGGACAAAATAGATAAATTAAAAAAAGTTACACGTCTGGATTCGAACGCGCTGTTCCCAGATATGCTATAACTATAATGATACCATCTTTGATTACAAGCTGAACCACGAGGTACATAGATGCCTCTGTAGTTACTGATAGCGATACTGATTTATCATTTTATTGATAAGTCGATAAGTGCTGAAGTAAACGCGGTAATAATCTAGTACCACGACACTCACAATAACATACACAAGTTTACACAACTGTAATAAAGTGAAATATACCTAACCTAGGTATTCAATAACAACAAATAATCGACAGTGCTAAAATGGCGGATGGTGCGAACAGGAGAGTTGATGGATTCGATAATTTAGGTGCAACAGATGGTGATTATACATTACTTATTATAAAATATGAATAAATATTGTGGAAAATCCTCGTAACACTATCTAACCACAAATTAAGCAGAGCTTGTACTATGGGAACTAGATAGCTGATACCTATATATACTTTTTGCTTAGAATATAATATAACATGCAGACAGAGAACAAACATCTGTGTTTACTACACTAATATATGTTCTCGGAGGGGATCGAACCCTCGACCTATGGCACAGAAGGCAGAACTACTACCAACTGAGCTAAGAGGCCAGTCAATTTTGGTTATGAAATTGAGATTGTGAAATATAAAGATCGAAATATAAGCATGATGTTTGACCTACATCTAGCTCAATTTTCTTGCAGATGACGGCTCAAGTAGAAGACCCGATTTAGTGATAAGTGTTCAGCCAAATAATGAAGGTGAGTGTAAACATGCCTTTGTATCTATTGTAGATTATTTATATAGCGTCAGGGGCAACTCGTGATTACTCAAGCTCAGATTGCGGGACGCTATAGTGCCTGGGACAGGATTTTAGATGGAGTCTTGCCCAGCACCTATACCATCCTGACAGCTTAGTCGGCCTAATCCACAGGAAAGACCTAGTCAATACGTGAAGAGCTAACTAAGCCTTGGGATACCTTGCGATGTTTTCCTTCACCGTTTGAAAGCACTAGCATTGTGTATTTATTTTATTATGGGTATGATTCAAAGTATTAACGGCAAACGATCATAAAAAGTAAATACTAAAGTAGGTACCATACAGGAAGGACCAGAGCTGAACTGCCCGTGTCAACCGTGGACTGGCACTCCAACCCTCGAGGACAGTTCATCCCGGTACACGGCTTGGACTTCCTCATAGGCGTCTCCAGCCTCCTGATCCAGCAAACTGTAGAACTAGATGATTGTGAGTAAACACATAGTTTGCAAAAATCTGAATACTGTGGCATCAATAGCTATTGCTACATCAAAGTTACCTTACTTACCAGGTGAGGTTGATTGATGCTTGATAAACAAAGAAAAACAAACATCACCTGCCTGTAGACGTCCACTGTTTGACAAAAACCTTCCTTCTTCATTTCTCGGAAGAACTATGTTGAGCCCTATCCTTCCAACGACATCCCGCGATCGCTTCAACTCGTCCACCACTTCGTTAGCCCATGGAGGCGCTACAACATTCAACGCTGTCTTCCGGATCGAGAAAAAATATACACGACTCTATAATCAATAGCATCCATCCCCGAGGATCCGAGAGTTGGTGCTTGGTACATGAGATCTGTGGAGATATCTACCGTGGATCAAGTCGTGAGGTATTTTTTTTTTCTTTTTCAAGCACTGGAAAATACATCAAATCTTTGTTTCTAGTAACATCAAGAATTGAATCTGAAAACCGGTACATAGTTCGTATACCCAACGGCGAGGCGTTGTATATAGCCAGCGAGGTGTCCAGCTCCACACAGAGATGCTTATGCGGCAGCGGCCGTGCGTTCACCATACATGTGCACGACAACACACGGCAAGAAGCCATGGTCTTGAAACGACGGCTCGCTGGGTCATCCTGCTGCTTCCCTTGCAGACTACAAGTGAGTTGTTAGACATAGTAAAACGTGCAAGCTACCGATCGAAATCTACAAACAAAGGAACTCTCGAAGCTCGTGATATTGAAACCCGACAAACGCCATTGAGCTTTGTTGATGCTGGGGAATAAAGTTTCTTGTTGGCGATCACAACTCAAGCATTGTGAATGAAATAAAATGTTTTATGAGCTCCCTTTATTTTTCTTTAATTCAATAAAATTTTGATCTCCATCTATCATAAACAATTTCAATTTCAATTTCAATTTATTTATTCCAGTACCACTTTGAAACTTAACTAAAACTTAAAAATACTTAATCTAATAACTAGTTATTTACTAATAACAATAGCTAACAATTTTAGATTTTTTAGGTGAATGTTTAATATTATTATGAGAGTAGGTATAGTTCATGCATTTCACGAAGGCGCGTCAATTAGAGCATTTTGGCTCTTATTACAACCAGATAAATATCACTGGTTGCGTCTTCGTGAAATGCATGAACTATATACTAGCATCTAAAGATACATTAAGCAAACGACACTCATTAAGTCTGTGTAGGACAAGGTTGGTATATGCCTTCACACGAAAAGGTCTTCCCATCGAGCGACCTTGGCTCGGGGTCCGAGGACTGACAGAAAGATGTTAGGTCGGAGGTATACTCAATCTGCGTGTAAGCTTCGTAAGCGCGATCGAGGATTCTAAGTTTATACCATAGCGAGTCTAGATGGCGCTACAGAGATTGTAAAATAATTCTTTCACCTTCCAGGAGATGAAAGTGATAACCCCACCAGGTGACTACGTGGGTCGCATCCAGCAGCAGTGCTCGTGGATGATCCCGGTTTACCACGTGCGCGACGCCAACGACCAGGTGCTTTACGTCATCGAGGGTCCTGCCGTGCTGAAGCGAAGCGCGCTTATGCTCTCAGAATTCAAGGTAAGAAGAAACGAATCGAAGTCTAGAATCTTGGCATACTAGAATGCTGGGATTACAGAAACACCATGCCTCGCGTAGATTACGTTCCGGCATACAAACAGTTAAAACCAAGTACCTATTCATAAACTCACATCTCTCAGCTTAGTCGGAGTTGTTCGCCGGGTGTGATTAGTTAGTAGTGGTTAGCGTATCCCTGTATCAAGGGGAGGGTTTTGGGGCAAAAACTTGTAACATCTCTGGCAAGCAATATAACAATACACATGTTTTTTTTACAAATTATTGCTGTTGCGTCTGGCAGATCTATGAAGAATTTATAGAATTTACCATTCTTAAATTGTAACTAACATCGTTCCAGATACTGACAGGCGACTCCCTCAGAGAAGTGGGCCGGATAGCCCATGGCTGGGACCGCGACTTAGTGAGCTTCGCGACCACTCTGCAGATCCCAGACCTTGCAGTGCAGCCCAAACATAAATGTCTTCTGTTGGCTGCTTCTTTTCTACTGGTAACTTTATAATTATTATGCTAATAAAGGAACTATGGTACACAAAAGTCACGTTAGAAGCACTTAGATATAAATGATAATTAATGATTAAATGATAATGATATTTATCATGAACAACAAGCCTACAAATATAGGTACTGAATGCAACGGTTGTTTCAGGAATACACATACTTTGAGAGAACGAGGACAAAATGTTGTAGCTGTTTTTGACTTGCAGACTATAAAGAAGCTACCGTATAAAATACTGAAGAAAACATAAGACGAGATTGGAACAAAAAATATTTATAGAAAGAAAATAAGTTTTTTTATACTTATGATGAATAAAAAGGTTTTTTGTTAAAGGTCTATTCTTAATAATCCAACCTCTAACGATGCAACAGCAACGTAGGTAATATTATCTGTGGAGAAACTACGGAATATGACAAGTACTGTCATTCATTTATGATATTTTATGTTTTAGGAGAGTTTTTCAATATTTTTTGCCGTATATAATATAATATATCTTTTGAACTTTATAAATCAGGAATGGTAAGGTCATCAGCATGCCCGGTTCCAACCAACGCTGATAAGATATGGACTTATGATGAATACTACACAGGGGAGAGAGATGCAGAGCAAAGGAAAAACGGTTATGGCGAGAACCACTGGACTGGACCTGAGGTTTCAATGCTTTAAAATTTCAGAATATTTAAAACAATCGAAATTAAATTGATCGTGAATGACGATCAAAACTGAATATTAGCTACGACGACGCTCGTAGCAAACCTCTACGTTGTTCCTACAAGGTCTGCTACGTAAACTCGTAGACTGCCTCTACACTTGCTACGCGACGTAGACCTTACAAATAGCTACCGAATTATTAGATTCCCTAGATCTTGATTTGGTTGAAACTTTCGCAGAAATCTCATATATTTTCTGTAAAATACCAACTAGATCGAAATTGGACGTGGAGTTGAGTGCCGAGACTACAATACTTTAAATAATATCACTATGTTTGCTTAAAAATTACCCCAGCCCAAAAATCATGGTCGCCCTAGCTACAGGACGTTCACTACTGAACCTAGGGAGGTCAATGCTGGCCATAGAATCCTAGGGCGATTGATCTTGTGCGACGATCACAACTCCCTGTCTATTCCAGCTGCACTTTCTCTATTCTCTTGCCTGTGGGTATGTAAGTTTACTATATAACTGTTTAGTCCATAGAATGGTACACAGGCCCCCTTCTTCGCGACACAATGCATGGACAGGGGGAGTACCGGTCTCGATACCGAGGAGATAAGGGTGTGTTCGTGACGTATGAGGGTCACTTCTACGCCAACCGCATGCATGGCTATGGGGCCATGTCCTATCCTGATGGTGCTGTCTTTGCCGTAAGTATTTTTTGTCACGATTAAAAAAATTTTTGGTTACTTACCACCAACCAACATCCAACCCTCCATCCATAAGTACCAACATCCTCAGCGCCATGGAAAAATACAAGGCTGCGCTTGCTGTTCATGGATTTTTTAAGGGTTGTAAATCACTGTGTTGTCGAAACCTACAGCCAACTAGGAAAGCAAATTGTTCACCCACCTACTCAAATGTCGATTTCAGATATTTTAGGTGTAAATTTTCATCTCTTCGTTGACTAAATACATACAATAAATATGTTTTCAGGGTCTTTTCCATAACGATATGCGCTGGGGTCCAGGAGTAGAGTCCCAGGCTTGCCTGCGAGAAGATGTTGGTCTTTGGCGTGGCACACAACTCGTGAGACTTGCTTGGCGACCTTCCACTCCCAACGTGGCTTTGGAACTGAACGTTGGAGTCAGTGGAAAGGCTTGTATTGAGCCGCATCGGGTTCTGCTAACGACACGATTGAAAACTGTAAGTTTGAAAAGGCTGCCTCATCAAATATAACAGGTTTTAAAATAGTAAAAGTATTAAAGCTGAACTGGCATTTGCATTGGTACCTACTTATAGTTTTCGAATAACCACGAAAAATAAAAAGGAATTGTTAGACGCCCCCATACGATCCACGATGGCTAAGGCACCTGATATTCATCAGACAAGAGAGGGACGGTATTGTGATGATCGTTACATGGAGAAGGCAGTCGAGATCAGAGAAAACGAAAAATCTATCTTTCTGGAAATGTATTGGGTAGGAATCTCCAGCAGTGAACTTCTTCAGATTAATCATGACTGCCAATGATAACTGAAATTTAGCTCAATGGTTACAGTCTAATAATTGGTTCATCGCATACACTCTTCAGCTTAGACTTCTTTCACCACAGATCGGAGAAGTCAACAGTGCAATAGAACTTCTGAAACAATCTGGTGCTGACCCAATATTGGCTTCAGTGAACTGGACGAAGCTGTATCCCAAGACCTGCACAGACATGGCTAGTCAGCTGTGCCATGTGGACGTCTTCGAGAGTGATTATTACAGGAACAGAGTTGTTACTCTTGAGGAGGTGGATAAAATGCCTGAACCTAAAGAGGTGAGCCGGTTGCCTTATAGAACGCCTGCCAGTGGTTACTTGTCTCTTCCTATGCATGGACTTGGTTTTCCATCTATGTCAGGAATAATCACAAAGTAAACGTTCAATATGTATTCTTAGTTTGCTCGTAAAATCGACAACCATCGGGAAATAAAGGTTCTCCAATGGCAACCACGACAACCGTAACACGAAAAGTAGGATACCCACCGACTCGATGGACTGACAACATTGTTAAAGTCACGGGAGGTCGGTGGATGGAAAGGGCTTAGAATCGTTCTTTCTGGAAATATATGTATAGAGGAGACCTGTCCAGAAATTGACTTCTTCAAGTTGATTATGATAATGAAGTGTCCACTTAAGAGTATTGTAAGAAACCCCCATCATCCCTAAGACCAGTGCTTAAACCTAAAGAAAAAAAGGTGAAGGTTGTGGTTTAAATTCAAGAGTTTCTTTCAAGAATGAAAGTCAACTAAGCGATGACAGTTTTCAAGCTACTGGAACTTTCTTTGCTTGGAACAACAGTGAAATGATGACGCACATGATGAAGCACAGCTTCAAACACGAGAATCAGAGAGCTAAATCTGGGGTTGGTGTTGATCTGAAGTCTGTGCTTTCCGGTCCAAGGAGTAATTTCAAACCAGCTGGAAAACATGAAATTGAGTGCAGGTAACCATTTGCAACTGAATATATAAGTATAGGTACTTAATAAAGATTTCACAGTATCCCAAAAGTTATGAACCGACACCGAATGGGATTTGAACTCACATAACGTCTGGTTGATTTACCAGATGCAGTAGATGAGTAATGAAATTTCAGACATAATCTACCGACGAATACAAGTTATATTTAATGCCAATCATTTTAAGAATAACAAATCAATATATTTTGTACGTCCTTCATCCCTCAATGTGTTGACCTCGCCTTCTTTTTTCAGGACATTGCTCATGGCAAGTTACTTGGGACATCTTAACCACGTGGCTAAACTGGTGAACGATCAGAATGTCCATCCAGATGTTGCCGATGTTCAAGGGAATACCGCTCTTATGTACGCTACGGTAAGTTATTATTATCCTTTATCTACTTAGAACCATCATGATCAGATATTGATGACTGTTTCAAAATTGTTTATTGTGGTGACCATTTAAGGCACTTTGTACGATAATCATACTTACTTTTGATGTTGACTATCGAGTAGTATCGACTACGCCCCAGGAGAAGAGCCAGGGGCGTAGTCAAAGTCTCCAAATAACACATTTTACACTTGTCCACTTTAAAATTGATCATCAGCCTTAATAAGTCCACTGCTGGACGGATAAAGGCCTCCCCCAATTATTTGATGATGTTTAATAGTGTGGTGACCAAGTGGATGCAATACACTTTCTAGTAGAAGCAGGTGCGAATATAAACAGCTACAACGACACCTGTCTCACGCCTCTGGCAGTAGCGTTGATGAGGTTTGCATGTGCTAGGAAAGATATATCCGCTAGTGGAATGGTTCAAGCACTGATACCACCTCCGGTTATACCGCCACTGCCAGGTACATACCTTCTTGTAGTACATAGGTTGGCATTATTATACTACTGGAAAAATCCCGTGCGAACACCTGTTTGGAACAGGTGCGAATTCACAAAAATAAGTTCTTTGTGAACGTTTAGTGCACTTCCACCTACTAGTAGCTACCTGTCTCGATAGGTATATGTGATAGCACTTCCACCTACTAGTAGCTACCTGTCTCGATAGGTATATGTGATAGTTTTCAAATGATAATAATTTAGTAGGATAGATACAGATAAATTTAGAGTGACTAGCTTAGGTACCTACTGATTTTACGAAGGTTTTTGGTTGTCGCGTCATTTTCATTTGTATTATAATTGTAAGAGTATAACATGAGAGTATTGCTTCAGTTTCACAAGAACCAAAGCCATCTGAATGGTTTATCTTTCGTGATATCCCCACTCCAATCCCTGCTGGAGTGATAACTCGATCTTCAAGCAAAACAATGGCAAAACCTGTTATACCAAAAAAAATGAAACCTTCAATTGAGGACATCGCGGCTTTGAAAAAGAAGACAGAGGTGAACCTACCGAAACCAGCCGAGCTCACAGATGACGATACTGATGTCATGATTTCAGAAGAAAATATACTTTTTAACAAAATCAACAATGAATTTGTCATCAGAGTCACTGATTTATTTTCTATACCAAGTGGAGTGAACCCAATACCTTACATTTTTGAGGTCAGTGACTTGGTGCAGGCGGTGGACGCAGCTGATGAAGACCAAAAGAAACCACCGGAGAAGAACCCGAAGAAAGTTTTTTCTAAAGTTATAAAAGATACTATAAAGCCTAGTAAAGAGATAATGTGGCAGAGCCCTGATAGAGACGAATTTGGATCGATTGATAGTGCAGAGAGGGCAAAGGCTGAAGCGTAAGTAAAATACAGAGTCTACCGTTTGGAATTAAACATATTTTTTAACATTCCGAGCATGGTGACTACGGTAAGGCCGCGGTCAGGAGATGCTGCCCATCTCGTGTTATGAAGTCGGTTTTCAATTTTATCTATACTCATACTCCAAAAAAATTCTGAACATTTATTTTTGTTTCAACTTGCAAAAAGGGGATGTCCTCGTAATCTGTATCGAGTGGCGGAGTCATACATGAGAGAAAGGACTATTGAGGTGCGGTATATGGGTTGTGTTCAGCAAGAAGAAACGAGTAGAGGGTGTGTGCAGGGTTCAATAGCTGGCCCAACTTTTTGGAATTTAATTCTAGACACGCTTTTGAATGAATTAGAGGAATTAGGGGTGCACGCTCAGGCTTTCGCTGATGACATATTAATTATTATTGGGGGGCAAGATATTCCTCACCTTGAAGTTACAGCAAATCAAGTTTTGGACGCTGTGGGAGAATGGGGCAGGTTAAATAAGCTTAGGTTTGCCCCAAATAAATCAAAGGCAATGACACTTACTAGAAGAAGGCACGTTGTAGCTCCAATTTTGATGCTTTGTGGCAGACCAATAGAGATGGTTACGGAGATGAAAATATTGGGTGTTATCATTGACTAGCTGTCACCCGCGACTTCGTCCGCGTGGTTAGTATAAAGTCATAGTTTGAGTTCGTTTAAAAGAAACTATTTTATGGTGGAAAGCGGACAACTATTGATATGTTTTCACTGTTTTTTGCGTATTTTTTGAGAGTTATTTTTCGTGAATTTGCCTTAGTGGCTTAGTTGGGTTATGTATGCGTTGGTTTTACATGACCAAGTGCTGGTTACCTTAGTTTTGAGTTTGCATTGAAAACTATATAAAGTGTGTTCGAAAGATGGTAAATGCTGTTGTAGCCGATTTTCTTCAGCTGTGTTTAGTTTTGGTATGATAGGTGCTTCCCGCGATTTTGTCTTAGTGGTTATCATGGGGTTTTTTGTAAACCTTTGTGTGTATTCAAACCTGGTGACACATGCTGCGGTAGCAGAATTTTTTAAATGTTTTTTTTGCGTATTTTGTAAAGCTCTTTTTCGTGATTTTGTTTTAGTGGCTAATTTGGGCTATCGTATTCGTTGGTGTATAATTGAATCTTGTTTTTTTAGTTTGACATGATCAAATGCAAGTTACCATCGTTTTGAGCTTGTACTTTAGAGTGTTTTTGAATTTGAAGGTGAGTGCTGTTGTAGCCGTTTTTTTTCAGCGGTGTTTAGTTTAAGTATGATAGATGATTCCCGCAATTTTGTCTTGGTGGTTATCATCGGTTTTTTTGTAAACATTTGTGTGTATTAAAACCTGGTGACAAATGCTGCGGTAGCAGAAAATTTTTTAATGTTTATTTTTGCGTATTTTGTAAAGCTATTTTTTGTGATTTTATGTTATATTAGTGGCTAATTTGGGATTTCGTATGCATGTTGGTGTATAATCGAATTTGAATTTTTAATTTGACATGACCAACTGCTGGTTACCATAGTTTTGAGCATGTACTTTAGAGTGTCTTTGAATTTGAAGGCGAGTGCTGTTGTAGCCGATTTCTTTCAGAGGTGTTTAGTTTAAGTATGATAGATAATTCCCGCAATTTTGTCTAAGTGGTTATCTTTGGTTTTATTGTAAACCTTTGTGTGCATTCAAACCTGGTGACAGATGCTGCGGTAGCTGAAATTATTATTTTTTTTTTCTTTTGCGTATTTTGTAAAGCTCGTTTTCGTGATTTGTTTCAGTGGCTAATTTGGGCTATCGTATTCGTTGGTGTATGATCGAATCTGGTTATTTTAGTTTGACATGATCAAATGCAAGTTACCATAGTTTTGAGCTTGTACTTTAGAGTGTATTTGAATTTGAAGGCGAGTTCTGTTGTAGCTGTTTTTTTTCAGCGGTGTTTAGTTTAAGTATGATAGATGATTCCCGCAATTTTGTCTTGGTGGTTATCATCGGTTTTTTTGTAAACCTTTGTGTGTATTCAAACCTGGTGACAGATGCTGCGGTAGCTGAAATTTTTTTAATGTTTTTTTTTGCGTATTTTGTAAAGCTAGTTTTCGTGATTTGTTTTAGTGGCTAATTTGGGCTATCGTATTCGTTGGTGTATGATCGAATCTGGTTTTTTTTAGTTTGACATGATCAAATGCAAGTTACCATAGTTTTGAGCTTGTACTTTAGAGTGTATTTGAATTTGAAGGCGAGTTCTGTTGTAGCTGTTTTTTTTCAGCGGTGTTTAGTTTAAGTATGATAGATGATTCCCGCAATTTTGTCTTGGTGGTTATCATCGGTTTTTTTGTAAACATTTGTGTGTATTAAAACCTGGTGACAAATGCTGCGGTAGCTGAAAATTTTTTAATGTTTTTTTTTGCGTATTTTGTAAAGCTATTTTTTGTGATTTTATGTTATATTAGTGGCTAATTTGGGATTTCGTATGCATGTTGGTGTATAATCGAATTTGAATTTTTAATTTGACATGACCAACTGCTGGTTACCATAGTTTTGAGCATGTACTTTAGAGTTTATTTAAATTTGAAGGCGAGTGCTGTTGTAGCCGATTTTTTTCAGCGGTGTTTAGCATAAGTATGATAGATGATTCCCGCAATTTTGTCTACGTGATTATCATTGTTTTTTTTGTAAACCTTTGTGTGTATTCAAACCTGGTGACAGATGCTGCGGTAGCTGAAAATTTTTTAATGGTTTTTTTTGCGTATTTTGTAAAGCAATTTTTTGTGATTTTATGTTGTATTAGTGGCTAATTTAGGGTTTCGTATGCGTGTTGGTGTATAATCGAATCAGATTTTTTTAATTTGACATGACCAGCTGGTTACCATAGTTTTGAGCATGTTCTTTAGCCATTTTTTGAAGCGGTGCGGTGTTTAGTTTCGGTATGATAGGTGTTTTCCGCGATTTTGTCTTAGTGGTTACGGTGGGGTTTATGTAAACTTTTGTGTGTATTCAAATTTGGTGACAGAAGCTGCGGTAGTAGATTTTTTTTACTGTTTTTTTGCGTATTTTGTAAAGCAATTTTTTGTGATTTTTCTTTAAACTATTTTTCCCTTTTTTCTTCTTTTAGGGAAATAGTTTTCCTATTTTCTTTCTTAGTGCACCTTTGCTCTATAAGAGGAACACATCTTCCAAGTTTCATGCTTCTAGGACTAATGGTTTAGGCTGTGTGTTGATTTTTCTTTAAACCTTTTTTCCCCTTTTTCTCCTCTTCGGGAAAGAATTTTCCAATTTCCTTTCTTAGTACACCTCTACGCTATAAGAGGAACATACCCTCCAAGTTTCATGCTTCTAGGACTAACGGTTTAGGCTGTGCGTTGATTGTCAGTCAGTCAGTGAGTCAGTCAGTCAGTCAGTAACGAAAGAGTTTTATATATTTAGATAATCGTTTGAATTTTGGATCTCATGTGCAAGCTATTCGATGTAAGGCAATAAGAGTTTATAAGCAATTAGAGAGGGCGGCAAAAGTTACGTGGGGTGTAAATCCAAGCATTATAAAAACAATATATGTGTCAGTCATTGAACCGATTGTTCTATATGCGTCTAGTGCTTGGGAGACGGCAGTAAGTAAAAAATACATTCAGAGGCAGCTTGGGTCGTTGCAACGAAGTTTTGCTATTAAGATGATTAAGGGTTACCGTACTTTGTCATTGGAGGTGTCGTTAACGTTGTCAGGTCTGATTCCACTTCACCTAAGAATAATCGAGTCAGCTACCCTCTATCGAATCAAAAAAGGTAGTGATTCACTTAATATTGATGACCAACATGTAGAGGGTAGGGTCACTTTCGATAAAAAACCGCATCCAGCTAAGTGGTGCCCCCTAGATTTTATTTCACTAGATTCTATTACGGAAAAGGTGCTAGTAGACAATGTTATTAAGGGACCATGCGTGTTCACTGACGGGAGTAAAATCCAGGGAAGGGTTGGAGCGGCGGTCTCACTGTGGAAAGAAAATAGAGAAGTTAAGTACCGTATGATGAAGTTGGCCTCATACTGCTCAGTTTATCAGGCGGAGTTGGTTGCACTGCAGAGGGCTGTTAAATTGGCAGGTCAGATCAATGCATCCGAGGTTAATATATTCTCAGACAGTCGTGCAGCATTGCAATCACTTTTTAATTTTACATCCACTCATCCACTTGTTTTTGGTATTCAGAGTGAGGTTGCTGCTTTAGCTAGTGACGGTGTTAGGGTGCGTCTTTTCTGGTTAAGGGCTCACGTTGGGACACCAGTGAATGAGCGAGCAGATGAGCTGGCCAAGAGGGCTGCTCTTTACAGGAGAACTTTACCCGATTATGATAGGTATTCGATATCCCATGCCAAAAATGTGTTAAGGAAGAGAACGGTTGATATATTAAATAAAATGCTTACTGAAAAAACCACCAACGTAATTATTAAAAAACTTTTTCCGGATGTACGGTTGGCTCATAAATTTGCGAGAACTATGAAAGCAGATGGCCTGCTTACTCAAGTCCTCACGGGGCATGGAGGATTGGGACAGTATCTTCATCGTTTTAAAATCAGAGCGGACCCATGGTGTGGTGTCTGTGGATCTGGTATAGTGGAAGACGTCTTTCATGTTCTTCTGGTTTGTCCCAGATTCAATGCTAAAAGAACTTTATTAGAGAAGGGAATTTGTAAAACACTAAATGAGGATAATTTGGGCAGTATTTTTATGGAGAACGATGCAAGCATTTTATTAATAGAATTTGCAAGATGGGTACTAAGAGAAGTGTGTTTAGCTAACGGCAGCACAGCCACTTGGACCCTCTGATTTATAAACAGAACCAATCAACGACCACTTCATTTTATATTTGCATTATGATTTTACAATTATTATTATATACAGATTATTTACAGATAATAGATATTAGACAAATATTAATTTATTATTATATAACTTAGGTAAACCATGGCATAGGAATAAATTATGTAACGATTTTGGCTAAATATCTATGTATTAAGATCAAGATGTTATGATGTTAGATAGAACAATTGAAAATATGGAATAGTTTTCATTTTATTTAGGTAACTACTTAATATTATTGTTGTTAAATGTTATGCTAAATCATAATGATTTCAAGAAATTAATTGAGTTGGTACGTATAAATGTAGAAAAATAATTATTTAATATAAACTTTATTTATTTTAAGTGTAAATAATGAATAACCAAATCAAATTATATGTATTATTGCCATAATATGATTGTATCAAGGTCCTCAACTGCATGTTGTTGAGGGAGAGTTTAGTGTTATCCAGTATCAATTCTGGATAGTAATAAAAAAAAAAAAAAAAAAAAACATTTATTTTTCAAGCATATCAAAGATGATGTTTACAATACTACAACTGCTAAGCGATGGAGCGGATCCTAGTCTTGTTCGATGTCCACAGCCTGCTTTATTCATAGCAGTAGCATCTGGATGTGCAGATCTAGTTCGCCACCTGGTCAATTATGGGGCTGACGTGAACGAAGTCTTACCACAAGTAACACTCCTTCCTTTAATCTAACGAACCGGAAAACGAAACGGACGATGGACTGACAACACTGATAAGCACGCAGGAAGTCGGTTAATGGAAAGTCCTCCGAATTGTTTTTCCTGGAAATAGGGGAGGCCTATGTCCAGTAGTGGACTCCTTCAGGCTGATGATGACGATAGTATTTTGATCTACATAGCTCACAAAATAAACAAGTTGAAATGGTAATGGACAGGCTATACTTGGTAGCTCGTAGACCCAACAGTTAAAGAAAAAAGGTTTTTGAATAGCGACCACGACCATGAAGCAATAGCGAAGGGCGCCTCTCCACCCGATGGTCCAACGCCGTTGAGAAGATTGTGGGTAGTCTCTAGACTGTGAATTAATTTAATGTATAAATTGATATTACAAGTATTGATTAATGAATTTCAGTCTCTAAACTACACTGCCTTAGATGTGGCAGTTTCGAAGCCACTCACATACGAAACCATAGATCTGGTGCGAGCCTTGCTCGAGTGTGGGGCAAAAACAGACCATAGACTGCGGTATGACAATCCTGAGGCTGTTGATGCAGCAACTCCTGAGACACCTGGTCCGACGTTACTCCACGCTGTTCTAGTGAGGAAAGCAGAAAATGATACGGAAGAAGAGGTAGGTACCCTACCTACGACCAGATAAATTAAAAATAAGTACACCAAAGGAGCTTCTTTGAGACAAACTTAAAATTGCACTCACTAGTTCTTCAAGTAGGTTCAAAAAAGACCTTCTCATCCATGTGAAGAATAAGAATACAATTCACCTGATGACACAAACGACTACATAATAGGTAGGTACTTACTAACTACGGGAAGGCAACGATCTGCGAAATGTAGCTGGCAAGCACTAGAGGAGAAGAGCCAAAGACCGGGCTCAGTGGCGCATCTTGGGAGAGACTTACGTCCAGCAGTGGTCTGATATAGGTTGATGAAGAAGAAATAACTTGGGTATCTGTCAACATTTCTATATTCAAACAATAAAGATTGTGCTGTTTTGGCAGCTTCGCCGCCAGCTTTTAGAGATGTTACTGGATTACAAATGCAACCCAATGTTGCTCTTCAAAGGACGATCCGCTGCAGACGTAGCCATGACAAAAAATATGGACATCTTCGACATATTCCTAAAGTGTCCACAAACGAATCTGAATGCCGTCATCAATGAATCTAACCAAACAGTGCTGGTGAAGATTTTTTCAATACCGTTTTGTAAGACAATTTCCACTACGGAACGTTTGCAAACGGTAGGTTTTCTACATTATAGTTTCGTACCTTTGATTTTAAAATCTGAAGCACCTCTATGTAGATTTGCGCCATTTTGAATTTTTTTCGGCGTGAATTATAATTCACGCCGAAGTACAGAACGCGGAGGTACAGAAGTATACTTCTGTACCTACTGATTGAGAGCACTGGTGGTCTAGTGGTAGCGGCCCCGCCTTCCGATCCTAAGGTCGTGTGTTCAAATCCAGTCGGGTATCAATGAGTTTTTCTGTCGAAAAATTTATGTACACAATGCTAGTGCTCTCAAACGGTGAAGGAAACCATCGTGAGGAAACCCGGGGCTTAGTCAGCTCCGCACGTATTGACCATGTCTTTCCTGTGGATTAGGCCGACTAAGCTGTCAGGATGGTATAGGTGTTGGGCAAGCCTATTCCATCTAAAATCCTGTCCCAGGCACTATAGCGTCCCGTAAGTAGGGGCATGAGTGATCACCAGTTGCCCCTGACGCTCTATAAATCATCTACAATAGATGCAAAGGCCTGTTTACTTTTTTTACCTACTGATTTATTATATTTTATATTTTGACAGATTACAAATTTACTGCTCTTCGGAGCTGACCCTCTACTTGATTGCCAATCTGATGAACAGATTTACAAAAACATTTTTGAATTTGCAAAGAAAACTTTGATTGAATTGGAAAGTACTCTATCAAAGGTTGTCAGTCCCTCTAGTGAGTTTTGTAGGGTTTTGTTGTATTAATCACTAGCAACCTGCCAGGGCTTCTTAGTATAGTAGTGTAGTATCATGATTTTTATTTAACTGGTGTAAGCTTACCTATTTTTACGAACTCATGCCGGACCACGTTCTTGAATATCTACCTACTGTCATATCGTCGTGTTATTATGTACTTGTGGGTAGTGAATAAAAACTGGTCTTGGTCAACCCATCTTTCATTTTACGACATGGTGACAGCGGTGCCGAGAAATAAATAAATTAAATGTGAAATTGCTTCTGTGGATTGTCAAAAACAGTAAATAAAGTGGTAACAAGGGCGAATAATTGCGATTAAATATGGAACACGCGCGGCCCCCGGCGGAATTGAACCTAGAAGGTGGTCCAGCAATCCGGGCCGAGGCTTGGAAAAAATGGCTGCGACAGTTTGAAGTGTTTCTCAAAGCATCGGGTATTCACAAGGAATCTTCGGATATGAAAGCCAGTTTATTGGTGAATTTGATTGGATCAGAAGGGTACGATGTATACACAACATTTAAATACACCAAGGAAGAAAATAAAGAATCTTTTGACACCTTAGTGTCAAAATTCAACGCCCACTTCGAGACGAAGCCAAATATTACCATGGCGCGTTTTAAATTCTTTACAAGAAACCAGGAAGCAGGCGAGTCCATTGACGAGTACGTGACTGCATTGAAACTTCTAACCCAGTTGTGTGAGTTTGAAAGTCTCGAGGAGGGGTTAGTGCGCGACAGGATTGTGTGCGGGGTTCATGACGGCAAGCTGCGCGATAGGCTTCTCAGGGCCGATGACCTCACATTGGCGCGAGCAGTCAAGATTTGTCAGGCTAATGAAATGTCCACGGAGGAGCAGAGGGAGATAGAGGGAACCAAGACGACCGGAGGGCAGGTGGTAGCAGTCGACGCGATGAACGCGCGAGGCTTCCGCGCTGGCGCGAGCGGCGGCACGCGAGGTGGCGCCGGCGGCGGCGGCGCGGGCGCTCGCTGGCGGGGCAGCGGCCGCGGCGGCGGCGGCGGAGCGCGCCAGCCGCAGCGCAGCCCGTGGCGCGCCAGCCAGACGCAGCGACGAAGCACGGAGCAGGCATCGAGCTCCAGGATGTGTTGTACCGCGTGCGGTATGAACTGTGATGGGTATAAATGTGCAGCAAAAAATGCGATGTGTTTTTGGTGTAATGAGCGAGGTCATTTTAAAAATATGTGTCCGAAATTACGTAAGCGTGTGTTGCAACTTCATACCGCCGGCACGGAGATCGACGACGACGGCGATGACGGTGAGGACAGCGACGGGCTGTACTATGTGTCTGCGCTGTCAGGGATGAAGGATCATAAGGACTCTAAATGGTATGAAACCTTGATATTTACTTGTACAAGTGCCAAAGAAAGTTTTAAGTTAGACTCGGGGTCCGATTTGAATGTTATGTCATTGAGTACGTTTGAGAATCTGGGGCTTCCGATTGATATTTTGAGTTCTGATAATACCAAAGCGCAATCATTTTGTGGGAACTTCATACCTATTGTTGGACATTGTTATCTAGATTGTTCATATAAAAATGTTATTTACAAATTACGTTTTACTGTTGCTGATTTTGATTGCCAAAGTGTACTGGGAAAATATGCATGTGAAGAGTTGGGAATGGTAAAGCGTATACAGTCTATAAATGTAGATAGGTATAGTGATCTATTTAAAGGATTAGGAAGGCTACCCGGTAAATACAGTATTGTTGTAGATAAGTCCGCTCAGCCGTCGATTTGCCCGGTTAGAAAGATACCTATAGGCGTGCGTGATAAACTGTTGCATGAATTGGTGCGGATGGAAAACATAGGCGTGATAAGGAAAGTATCGCATCCGACGCCTTGGGTCAACGCTATCGTGGTGGCGGCCAAGAAGGATGGCACCATCCGCGTGTGCCTCGATCCAAGGCCGCTCAACCGCGTCGTGCGGCGCGCGCACTATCCGCTGCCGACGCTGACGGAGATCGCCACTAAGCTCGAGGGGGCGCAGTTCTTCAGTAAGCTGGACGCCAGGTCTGGGTTCTGGATGGTGCAATTGGACGACGCCAGTGCTGACCTCTGTACTTTTGGGACTCCATTTGGCAGGTATCAATTTCTACGTCTGCCATATGGAATAAACTGTGCCTCGGAGGTATTTCATTCGAAGATTCGCCAGGTCCTAGAGGATCTGGAGGGAGTGGATTCATTCATCGATGACGTCATTGTATGGGGCTGCAGTAAGTCTCAACACGATGAACGATTAAGGAAGCTTTTAGACCGGGCGCGACAAGTGGGAATAAAATTCAATGATAAAAAATGTGAATTCCAAGTAAAAAAGGTAAGCTATTTGGGACATGTTTTTAGCACGGAAGGTATGTCAATAGATAGGAGCAAAGTAAAGGCAATAGAGGAAATGCCCGTTCCAAATGATAGACCCTCACTTGAAAGATTTTTGGGTATGATTAACTACCTGTCCAAGTTTATACCGAATTACTCGGAAATAGCACTTCCTCTTCGCAATTTATTAAAAAAGGATAGCGAGTGGGTGTGGGAGTGTGCGCAAGTGGAGGCTGCGCGAGCGCTGCAGCGCGCCGTGTGCGCGGCGCCCGTGCTGGCGCTGTACTCGGCGCGCGAGCCCGTGCTGCTGTCGGTGGACGCCAGCTCGCGCGCGCTCGGCGCCGTGCTGCTGCAGGCGGGCCGGCCGGTCGAGTACGCCTCTGCCACGCTCACTGACACGCAAGGTAGGTATGCACAGATTGAGAAGGAGCTTCTGGCCATCGTTTACGGTCTTGAAAGGTTCCATCAGTACGTGTACGGCCGTCGTGACGTCACGGTGGAATCGGACCACAAACCGCTGGAGGCGCTGTTCAAAAAGCCACTGGACTCCATCCCGGCTCGTCTGCAGCGCATGATGTTGCGCATACAAGGCTACCATTTTACAGTGGTATACAAACCGGGTAAGTACATGTACGTAGCTGATGCTTTATCGCGGGCGGCGCTACCGGAGCTGATGACGGAGAAGGTGTCGGAAGAGTTAGAGGAGCAGTCTTGTTTTTTGATAGAGAACGTCCGTTTTAGTGCAAGCAAAATTAATATTATCAAAAATGCGATGATTAACGATGTGGAATGTCAGCTGATTGTGAAATATATACAGGAGGGATGGCCGGATAATAAATATGATGTTGACGAACGTATCAGAAATCAATGGTCCTACAAAGAAACTTTTGAATTTGTCGATGACATTCTCTTTAAGGATAATTTAGTTTACATTCCACAAAGTGTTAGAAGTGAAATGTTGACGCGGTTACACGACGGACATATGGGAATAGATAGGTGCAAGCGACACGCGCGTGAGGTTATGTTCTGGCCGGGCATCTCACGTGACGTGGAAGCCATGGTGCGGCGCTGCCGAACCTGTGCCGAGCGCGCGCCACGTCCTACGCGGGAGCCGCTGATGCCGCATCATGTGCCACCTCTGCCTTGGGCTAAGGTGGGCTCTGACATATTCCAATATAGTGGTAAGTACTTTTTGATTCTCGTGGACTATTTCTCGAATTTTATAGAAGTAAATCCGCTGACTAACATAGGAACAAAAGCGGTGGTGACGGCCATGAGAGATCAGTTTGCAAGGCATGGCGTTCCTCAGGAACTAGTCACAGATAATGGACCAGCGTATGCTTCAAAAGAGTTTGGTGAGTTTCGTAAAAAATGGGGCTTTGAACACATAACGAGTTCACCAAATTATGCACAGTCCAATGGGCAGAGTGAAAGAAGCGTCCAAACTATAAAAAATATTCTAATAAAATCTTTGAACTCGGGAACTGATTTCTATTTAGGTCTTTTAAATTTTAGGGCAACGCCACGCAACGGTATTAGCTCACCGTCCGAGCTTTTGATGGGGCGTCGTCTCAACACGAGACTACCAGCTCATGTAAGTAAGTTGCAGCCTAGCAGAAATAATGAAAATGATTACAATAAAATTTTAAACAATAAGCAAGTAGATAAAGCGTATTATGACAGACGAGCAAAACCACTTCCTGAGCTGTCGCCTGGTCAACCGGTCCTGATAACTGATGAAGGTAAACGCAAATACGCGAAAGTCTTAGGACGCGCTGCTCAGCCTCGGTCATATTTTGTGGCGGACACTTACGGTAGGCAGTTCAGGCGAAACAGGCGACATCTGCTCAAGCTGCAAGCTGATGACAATGCGTCACCAGGCCCCTCAAAGGAACGGGTGAGTGATGAGGAAACCTGGGCAAGCCCTAAAAGCGAAATCAACGACCAGATCATCACCAGTGATGATGAGCATGATGCATCAGTGGTCCACACCACTCCTCCATCGTCACCTGACGCACTAATTCAGCGCCCACGCAGCCCTAGTCGCAGAACGGCGGCTGTCGTAGCACGTAAAAAATTGTTAGAAAAACACAAATAATAATACCTATCTACCATTATTTGATTATGCATGCGAATTACAACTAAAATAAGAACCAATTATTTACAAAATACTTTTTATTGATACTGTTACCTAGTTAATTCTAGATATTTAGTTAAACTAAGTGTGAAATGTTTAAAGAATAAATAAATAATAAATTATATAAATAATGATATTATGCCCACTCTTACAAATTACATAGGTAAGAGGGAGAGTTTTATAATACATTTACGCATGATAGATTACGTGCATGATTTAATAATTATAATTACCTAACTACCTGAGTTGTTCTAGTAAAATCTGAATTAGAATGTTTAATTAATAATGTAAAAACTAAAACTGTATAAGAAAGATGTCATATCGTCGTGTTATTATGTACTTGTGGGTAGTGAATAAAAACTGGTCTTGGTCAACCCATCTTTCATTTTACGACACCTACTAACTGTTTCCAGGTGGAAAAGATGCTAAAGGGAAGAAGCCAGAAAAAGCCAAGAAAGAAGAGAGGCTTTCAGTTAAGTCTGTCGGGAAACTGGGGACAGATGACGTCGGTGACTACAGACAAGCATTGGACGTGATGACAGAGTGTGCTAGAATCTTATACATTAGATGGCTGCAGGCTAAACTACTGAAGGAACTTTTTAAAGTTGTAGTCAAGTAAGTAACAAATGAAGTAGTCTTTTTTCGTTGACTATCGGGGAGGCCCATGTCCAGTAGTGGAGTTCTTCAGGCTTCTTCAGGCTGGGATGGTGACGATTAGGATTGAAGAGTGTTAAATTTAAGACTCTTGGATGGCGATAATCATCGAATTCGACGTCCTTCTTCTTCTTATCGTGCCACTGGTTCTTTCAAACTAATATGGTGAAAGAAGTGTTCGACCGTTCTTCTTGGTTTATGGGGAGTTGACTTCTAATTCCATGTGATTTTAAGTTGTTATTATAATTGTTTAACATGTCCACCTTTCCTTTCTCAGATACAAACATCGCCAATGGAACATGATCATACCTGAACATAAAAACAAAAAGTCCTGTGGGCTCTGGCTCTCCACAACACGGACCCTGGAAATCTGGGACATTTTAAAAACCTCCAAAAAAAAGGTCTTCGAAGAAAGACGAGTGTTGAAACACATTCTTTGTCTCGTTCAATTCTATTCAAAAAGATCTAAGTCGGGGTTTAGACATCGATTGACAGCAGAGGAGAAAGATATGATTGAATCTAAAGTAAAGTACATTCTTCACGACAACAAAATGGCGGAACCGTTGCTCTTAGATGAAAGGGTCTGGTCGAGGCCTTATGTTGCACCAGAACTGGAACCGGAACATGGAGCTGTAAGTTTCTTCCCATATAAATGCATAATTACCTAGGTAGGTAGGTATACTTCTAAGTATATAAGGTTAGCATCAAAACTAAATACCAACCTATCTGATTTAAATACCGATGTTACAACATCTTTGGACCTACTTAACTTCCTTGCGTTGGTAATATTAGTAGGTTCTTAAAGCATCCGTGGGCCCCTCCTAATTTTAACCAATACGGTGCAAACCTTGCCCATATCTCGATGCCTTGCCCCGAGGATTTGAAGCTGGTTGATTTGAATTTGGAGTTGTATATGCTCGGTACACTTCATCAAACTTGGCAGTAAGGCAAACTGCTGGGTAATAGGAACCGGTATTTTTTTCCAGAAAGATAAATACAAGGTGTGCTTCGAATGCTTGCTGCCGTTACAAGATACGATCCAGTGCTCGTCCTGTAAACTAGTGAGCTTCTGCTCATTCGAGTGCATGAGGAAGAATATCGACCGCACTGCATGTCACCCTTGCAGCGAGTTCCTGAGGAACAAGTACTTCTTCAGCCCTGATGAGAGCATCGTTCTGGATGTTGATGTTTAGGTAGGAAGTCCATAGGGCCATATAATAAACTCTATGCCTAGCCCTGCCCATTTATTACTTCTAACACTGTGTTCTTTAATTGCACCAATCTACTCAATTAAAGCTTGGTACATACCATCTCATTGTAAGTATTTTATTTAAGTTGCAATGTATTTATCTATAGGTAGCAACACAGTAGTAAGACCGACCGACTCCCGGCGTCCGCGGCGAAAACTTAGCTTGTCCGGCTACGGTCCAGCACTATAGCGTCCCGCAAATAGGGCTTGTGTAATCGCCAGTTGCCCCTGACGCTATATAAATCATCTACAATAGATGCAAAGTCCTGTTTAATTTTTACGTGTTAGTAAGCGAAATAAAAACCCTAACAAACAATAACAATGATGTATTCAAAACTTGAGAAACCGCCTTCTTGGTCAAACTGCTAAACCGTTTTTGATGAAATTTCTTTATAAATATTTTTTCAAATCGGCTCATTAAATGACGATGCGATTGCTAAAAAAATCACCCGAATTGAGAACTTCCTTTAGTTTGAAGTCGCTTTATAGTATAAGTAAAGTACCTACTTAGGTAAGTATCCAGAAACCAGACTAGCTAATCCAATCCAGAACAAAAATAAAAAAAAAGCACGCGAGAAAATGATGCTGTCTGTGTCTATGGTTTTGTTTGAGGTTTGAGGCCTCTCTCCATGGACCTATTATTCTTCCAAGCCTCTCTCCCTCCCAGTTTGATTGAGAGTGTTGATTGTGCAGTTCTGTGCCTTTGTCTTTCTTGTCTTGACTAAATGTGTTCTGTGGGTTTGGTTGTTGAGTTGTGTGCTGCGTACGAATTTCAGCATAATATTTTGTTCAGAAATTCAATAAAAATTAATGAGAATCGTTAGCCGAGTGTTACTAAGTTTATCGAAAGCTACCATGGCATCGCCAGCGAAGAAATCGAAGCGGGTTTCTATAAGTCTTGAATCGCCGAGGTCGATACCAGAAGACGAAGTCGACAGCACGGCTGAGAAACTACAGCAGAGGCGCGAAGATACCGCCGAATCTATTCTTAAATACAAATTTAACAAGAATAGAGTTCGGATCATCTCTGAGGAAGAGTCGGTGCCGGAAGATTGCAAGGGAATCGTATATTGGATGTTTCGCGATTGTCGAGTCCAAGATAACTGGGCTTTTCTGTTCGCTCAAAAGCTTGCATTGAAGAATGAGGTTCCGCTTCATGTGTGCTACTGTTTGGTTACTGAGTACTTGGACATTGCATATAGGCAGTTCCATTTCCAACTAAT
The DNA here is from genome assembly GCA_947578465.1 of Thera obeliscata. NCBI lineage: Eukaryota > Metazoa > Arthropoda > Insecta > Lepidoptera > Geometridae > Thera > Thera obeliscata. The sequence continues at coordinate 3,076,167 of OX387916.1, forward strand.
GGGTAAATTAAATAACTTCTCTATATGTACAAAATTAAGTAGCCTAACATACCTAGTCCCTTTTCATTGTGATTATTCATTATCTATTTAAAATGCCTGTGTTAGCTGTGGTTGCCTTCAGTGGATATGTATGGGAAAGAATGTTTTTTATTTGAACCTAATTTTAATTTTTGTGTATTATTTGGTAATCCTAATAAATAACCAAATAAGTACTTACCTGATGTAACTATAGAACATTTAGGGTCACCTTTTTAATAGCAAAATATCCACTTTCCAGGCTTGCAGAGAGTAGCAACAGGATGCAAAAGGTTGAACATATCCTTCCACTTACTAAAAGGTAGTGCACCAGAGGTTTTGCCGCAGTGGGTCGCCGACCATGGCATTGGTGCAGTTGTATGTGACTTCAACCCACTTAGAATACCAATGGGATGGTTAGAAGAAGTGAAGAATAAGCTGAAAGATGATGTTCCGCTGATACAGGTAAACAAACTTCTTTTTGAGTCAAATCTGATATCTCCGCTTATGTAGAGACTAAGTCTGTTTTCAGAAACAGTGCTTGAACCTGAGTCGAGCCTCAAGCTTTTGATATTTTTCAATGGAGAACTGTCAAAAAACCTATGCATCTATATTTCCAGGAAGAATGATTCTGAGCCCTTACCATCCACCAACTTCTCGCAATCTTAACAATGTTGTTGGTCCATCTTTAGTCATATAATCACTTATAATAAAATTATTTACCCAACTGGTTGCAAAGAGATGGCAAATACTCAACCTGGACCAGAGAACCTGAACAGTTCTTCTACTCATGCAGTGTCGTCTCGCTTGAAACACACCCCCACCGCATCAACCCAGAACACATCTGATTATGGCTAAGAAGCCGATCGCAGATGAAAAGGAAAAAAAAAAACTGGTTGCATTAAGACAATCATCTAATATCTAAACTTTTTCTTTCAATAAGCAAGTTCAAATACTAGAAGGTGCAGGTGAGCCTTTTTGTAAGTTTTGTTCCTACCATTTTCAGGTTGACGCACACAACATTGTCCCATGTTGGGTAGCATCAGATAAACAGGAGTACTCAGCGAGGACAATAAGAGGCAAGATTAATTCCAAGCTTGATGACTACCTGACAGAGTTTCCACCATTAATTAAGCATCCGCACTCCAGTAAAATTGATCCGGAGGTAAACAAGACTTTCTTCCTGATAAATCCCAGGATACCCACATGAATAATAATAATAGTACTGCCTCCATCCCTATTTCTGCCGTGAAGCAGTAACACTGTGTTTTGGCTGTGGGAGGCTAGACATATGTATGCCGCAAGTTGATGGACGTAGGGCAGTGCATCCATACTTACAAACTTTCGCGTTTATGATATTAGTAGGATATTGTAAAACATTGTACCTAGTGCCTAAATTTAATATTTGGTTAAAAAAAACCCTAATTTCAATTCTCTTGTTCACAGCCCATAAACTGGCAAGAAGCCTTAAAATCTGTAAAAGGTGATAAGTTTGTTGGTCAAGTGAAGTGGGCGAAGCCGGGCTATCTTAATGCATTGAAAACAATGACAACCTTTATTGAACAGAAGTTGAAGACATATGCAACCAAGAGGAATAACCCCACCATTGATGCACTGAGCGATTTGTCACCATGGTTTCATTCTGGTCAGTGTTTTACATAGTCTATATTATTTGCCACTATTTAAGTTGGATTGACACACTGTAGCTACATTCTTAAACTATTAGGGATCATACAAAAGTGGTAGAAATGTACCAAGAAGCTAATAATTAGAAATATGGTCATATTTTTAAGTTTTTAAGACATCACCACCTACCTACGTAATTTATAACTAGCAGTTGGTGACCGGTATTTTTTTTTGGTAAATTGTGATTTTTGAAATTATATTGAAATACTCAATGAGTAGAAACATTCGGAAATTGTGTCTCGAGTGTTTACGTAGTAGTTCAATAGATGGCTAACTCGTGACTTTAACAACAGATGGCGCTAGGAGTAATGATATTATGAAAAAGTTGATTATAGAAACCACGAAATACGATTTTTTTTTAAATGAAACCTATCTAACCCAAAATCCCCTGAATACAAAATTTTATGAAAATCTTTGGACCCGTTTCCGAGATTCATCATCATATTTTTCGGTGACACGACCCTTACCACCCTTACCCTAGTAAACTGTTTAAGCTTACTATTTAGGTCCAGTTAAAAGGGTTGCTGATCAACCATTAAAATATTTGACAGATGTTTAACTCAAATAGCAAAACATCTGATTTAGTAGTTGGCTAAGTTTAGCAACCTTTAAAATTGCCACAAAAATAACTATTTTTCGTGTTATTTATTTAATAGCCGTGATGAAGTTAACAACTCCGTTTACAGGAAACTTTTGTATGCCCCTAAAGTCTGTTTTCATCCCCTAAAGGTCACATATCCGTTCAGAGAGTGGCACTATGCGTTCAAGAGTTCAAGTTCAAACTGACTGAGGGTGTTAATGCTTACTTGGAGGAGGCTATCGTTCGCCGCGAGCTCGCTGACAACTTCTGTTTCTACTGCAAGCATTACGACAGCGTGAAGGGAGCTTATAATTGGGCGCAGAAGACTTTGGAGGATCACAGGTAGCTTACTTGTAGAGCAACATAACAAAGACTCATTTTGCAGTTTTATTTTACTGTTTCTTTCGAAGAGAGAATGGCAGATTTCCTTGAGTAATTCATCAACGACCTCATTGTAGAAGCCTCGACAGCTAAACGGAAAACGTAGAAAAAGTGCGGTGTTGTGCTAGGTCTCAGTATAATCTTGACTAGGTCTATTAGTGCACGACAGGTGCTCTCTGCGGCGCAAGTGAAATCTTCCCTATTAGTGCACGACAGGTGCTCTCTGCGGCGCAAGTGAAATCTTCCCTATTAGTGCACGACAGGTGCTCTCTGCGGCGCAAGTGAAATCTTCCCCACACTCGATCAAAAGTGTATTTATTCAGTTGAATCACAAGGATCACTTTGAAATGTCTTAAAAACAGGCCTTTGCATCTATTGTAGATGATTTATATAGCGTCAGGGGCAACTGGTGATTACAGCTATTTGTGGGACGCTATAGTGCCTGGGACAGGATTTTATATATCTTAAAGCTAGGTGATTTTAGGTGCCGGTTCCATGTGACCAAGCCTAGAAGTACAGGCACTGGCTTACACTGGCTCAAAAGACTAGTGATACGACAAGAGAGTTTTTTTCTTTTAGATACATTCAAATACAGTAAGACCATCGTAACTTAGCGGGCCTGAAGTTAGCCGCTTAGCAAATCTTCCATCATTTATTGGTGATTTTTGCACAAACGGATTATTTCAGGCTGGCCAAGTTACGCAGGGCGAACTGTATTACATTTAGAGCATACCCACATTTGCAGTAGTTAGCACAGGTTGACAGGTTCCAAGCCCATCTAATTAAAATTTTTGTTGGGGGACTGCGCTGATGGTCTTTGAAATTGGATTTGAACCCACGACATTATCAGAAGGGGGTCATTCCCGCTAAACCGATGCACTCACTAGTTTGTATTTAGCATGGCGCCGACATTACTTCCTTGAAATAAATAATCCCCTATCCCGTAGCATACCATGGCCGTGCTAGGAACGTATCGGGCACGGAAAGGAATCCGGTACGCTGTACTTCGCCCACTGAAGCGGGTCGACAGCGTTCTGAACCCGTTTCCCTCCGACAAATAGTTGACGGTCCGTGCATGGCACGCGACGGTGTCGGTCGGTGACGGAACGATCTAGTGGGCAAGTGTTTATACATTACAATACAAAGAATATTTTTTTGGCCGCTACGTTCCTAGCACGGTCATGGTATGCTACGGGATAGTGGGTAGAAACCTTAAATTAAAAATATTTTTCAGAAAGGACAAAAGAGAATACATCTACACACTAGAGCAGCTAGAAGGAGCGCAGACCCACGACAACCTATGGAACTCTGTGCAGTGCCAACTGTTGAAGGAAGGCAAGCCTCACGGCTTCCTCCGCATGTACTGGTGCAAGAAGATCCTGGAGTGGACGCCGTCTGCTGAGGTCGCATTGAAGTATGCGATATATCTGAATGATCACTATTGCTTGGATGGTGCGGACCCTAATGGTTATACGGGTAAGACTTCATTTTATTGGCTTTAAATCTCACTTGCTTCAGCATTGTAAAAAAAAAAAATGTGTGATAAACTTTGATATTTCTTGTCCTATTGTAATTATTTATTTATTGGAAAACCAACAGCAAGAAATAACTAATTACATTCATAGTATAGAAACGAGAGAGCCAATTAAAGGTTTTCACGGGTACAAATTATAGTGCTACTAAGAATATTTCTTCAGTATGGGTGGGTGTACTTAGGAGAGTTTGTCAAGATCTCAGCATGTGAATTGTGCCTACCCCTATGGGAAACAGGCATGATTTTATATAATAATGATTTTTGATGTTTATAGATTTTATACCATAAATCAAATCAAAATTGTCTTTATTCAGTTCAATCAAAATCCAAGAATCACTTTGAAATGTCTTAAAGCTAGGTGAGTCTAGGTGCCAGTTCCACGCGACCAAGCCTAGAAGAACAGGCAACAAACTACGGCTCGGTTCCTACCGTTTTTTTACATGATCCGTACTTAAAGTATCCGATTGAATCTCAGAACAAATATAATAGCCTTCTTCAAATTAATTTCTTTTAACCCGTTTCAGGCTGCATGTGGTCAATTTGTGGTATCCACGACCAGGGCTGGTCGGAGCGACCCGTGTTCGGTAAGATCCGGTACATGAACTACGCGGGCTGCAAACGCAAGTTCGACATCAATGCGTACATTGCCCGATCTGGCGGCAAGGAACACAAGTACGTTCCATCCAAAGATACTATTGAATCTGTGAACAAAGACGAACCCAGCGTCACAAAGGATGTAAAAGAAAAAGAAGGAGTGTCAGTACAAAAAGAAGAGGGAATCATTAAGCCACTAACATCTCCGACCACCAGCGTTGAGCTAGAAGCGAGTGCTTAGTTCTTTTAGTTTTGTCGCCAGGCTAAAAAAATTGTGGAGACAAAATGCTCTCCGGCGGATTATGAGAGGCCAGCGATCAACTATCGATATACTATGTTTTGTTGACACAGAATCTTTATCTTTTGTAAGTTTTTTGAGCTAAAAAATATTTCGTGGAATAATTGTGAAATGTGTCACATTACCACATGATTGATTTAGCGTTAAGACAGACAGAAAACTACTGAAGCATTTATTAATTGATAGATTTGATTATATACTTTATAGTCAACGTTATCATAAGATTCTAGAGTTTACCGTAAATCAAGGGCGTATGGGTCAACCAAATACTTCCAACTTTGTGCCAGAATGAGGGTAGGCGATAAGAGTGTCAGAAATTATTTTTTTTACAATAAAATCAAAGGCGTTATCCTCTTCAGAACAAACTATCCATCGCTAGATAAAAAAAAGTAATAATTGAAAAAATATTTATCTGCTACAGTGTTCATGAGTAAGGCCCATGAACACTGTAGCAGATAAATATTTTGTACTGTACAATTTCCCAGTGGTAATTAGTGGCATCGTTTTAACTGTGTGTACATTAGCTGGCCGTACATTAACCGGATTGCAGAATGAGCAGTGTTACTGAAATAAAAAACAAATGGAGTTTTGAATAAGAACTGCCAGAGCCTTCGAAATTTGAGTGCTGTGTCAGATGTGTGACATGATTGCTGTATGAGCCTTTAGGTTAGATTTAAAATACGTATTAACTGGCACACACGATATATTGGCCTAGGCTGTTCGTTTGTAAGCTATTGATTTTGATAAATAAAATAAAGAGTATATTATCATTAAAATATAGTTCATGCATTTCACGAAGACGCATCCAGTGATATTTATCTGGTTGTAATAAGAGCCAAAATGCTCTAATTGACGCGTCTTCGTGAAATGCATGAACTAGGTATATAAGGACGAATGTGCATTTGTGGGCCGAGGCACACATTTGTAAGTCCATCAATGCCTAGTGGTGGCCAAGGCTTGTTGCTTTTTCTCTCAGTTGAACTTGAACTCATTTTGTCAAATACAATTACGATAAACAACGAACATCTCTAATTCATTTGTTTTTTTTTAGTATACAGCATTTAATTTTTTGTAAGCCAGTTCGAAATTTAAACTATACCTCCTTGGTTGCCATGTTTCGCAGTAAACGGTTTTCCATTTTTAAACTACATGACAGCTTTGCCGGACGCCGCTGCTCGCTTAGGTACCTATTTGGCCAGTACAAAAATTTATATTTATTTCGAAGGTTGTCAAAATAATGCTCAAATATCCGAGAATGTTTGAGAAAAAGTATCTTATCTTATAGCATTGTTAGTAAGCTAACCATGTCTACCTCGTGGAATATCGGAAATAATAAGTTGAGAATATTATAATTATGTACTAAGAAATAAAAGATTACTTGCTTATATATTTTTATTTGATGTGACTGTTCTGCGCTTACACAATCATTTTATTCTTCAATTATTTAATAAAATTAGAAATAGAAAAATAATATCAAAGACATCTTTATTGGAACTTTTCATTGAGTCAGTATTAATTCATGTGTGATTTTACTTATTAAATTAAAATTTCATGAAGTAGGTACATTTTAACATATAAATGATCAATGCTTAGAAAAAAGCTTTGAAATGTAAACTTTGTCAAAAGCACATTTTATTACTAAGTCATAAATAATAGAAATTATTTGAAATTGTCCGAATCAAGAATAAACATTGTCTATTATGTCTCAAGTTATTATTATACAATTATTAATAATCTATAGGAAAATAATAAACATTACAATAATTGACCACACAAAAGAATTTAAATTATACAAAACAAAATGTGCATGTCCATAGACTGCTTCTCATTATGGTTATATTTAACTCGCAGTTTATTATGTTCGTTATACAAGTATTTGAAAACCGCTATGAACACAAATCGTGGCTCGCTATCATCGTTTAAGTACACGGTACACGAGGGTTATATTTCAAAATACAAACGTTAGCAAAAGCCTCACGAGAACACTGTAAAAACAAGGACTGCACGGAGATCGTAACCAAACTCAGGTTCCGGAGAGAAAAAGGGGAATGCGTGTTTCCTCGGATTTTAGAATTCGATTACAATAGGGGAGGGTTACGAATGAATTAAAAAAATATGCTTGTTCTACGATTATCCTAATTAGTTGGCTAAGCTCCCTTGTGTCAGTGTGTGTGTGAAAGCAGAGCTAGGTTCGCTGTGGGCCGGTCACTGCACGCAGCAGTTGTTCTTGTGCCCGTTCTTCTTGAGGCGCGACTTGGGACGATACTTCTCCAGGTACGACAGCTGCTTGGCGTTGATTGCACCGCGACGCTGACTGCAAACGAACAAACAGATGGTGAGCTCTACAATCTATTTAACCTTTTTATTATGTACCCGTCACACCAAGGGCCTTATTCGCTATTACATTGGAGATTCCGTGCCCAAAACGTGTGACTTCACAACGTGATCAATACGCAAACGCGCCTTGGTGTGGAATCGAAAAATGGTATTCTGTATGCCACAAGACTTGTTGTGGGGCATAGACAAGTTGTCTATGCCCCACGTTTGATGTTTTGGTTATTTCTCATGATTCGTTCAAAATCCGACGATTGCTAAGCCGATGTCTTGTTTGGCAATAGCGAATAACGGCCCAGTGTCATCTTATGGCAAGCTTGCCTAGTAGTATGTAACTTTGTAGTATTACGGCGGAAACTCTTCATTGAATATAGCTAGAACTCTCGTTCGGTCTCGTCAGTTTTGAGTACTCTTGACCTGGCCTTTCTCTACAACTTCTGCTATCTGATCGAGATACATGCGCCGAGGCCTTCGTTTTAAGCTGTTTTTATTGTATTATACTAGCAGATTCAAAATAATTCGCGGTGTGTACTTACTCCCTGATGGTCTCGACCGCTTCCTCGTACTTCATGCCGAGCTCGATAAGCGCGATGGCCACCATCACAGGCGCGCGGCCCAGCCCCGCTACGCAATGCACCGCCACTGCTGACTCCGGCTTGTTCTGAGCCCTGCACACAATCATAACCAATCAATATTTATACAGTAAATTTTGGCGGATACTTCACACAGCGCCATCTAGCGGCTAAATAACTTTAAGAGGTTTTTTCATAATTTTTTTAGCGTGCTTTGCATCCTCCATGGATGGCGGCCCGCATGCGCAGTTGTTCTTTACTTGGAGGCTGACTACCGTGAATTGCACACAATCCTCCGTCCACGGGCCCCGGCCACAACCACAAAACACCATCATGTTGATCCAAGAAGTCGCAGCGCCGTTTTGAAGGTACGACGGACACGATTACACAGAATATGAACATGGCTGGACGAACTTGACTCGTTTATAGTGGGCATCCACAGCAAAGGACAGGGAAGAGTGAAAGGGGGTAAGGGAGGCCTTTGCCCTGCAATGAGACGATGCAGGCTAAAAATAATAATAGTAATTGGGTAGTTACTTTTAGGACACATGGCCAGATGGAACAACGGCGTTTACAGAATGGTGGCCAAGAGACGCACAGCGACCACGAGGCAAACCACCCACCCGTTGGTCATATGACATTGTCGGACTAGTTGGGCAGCAATGGCTGAGACTGGCACAGGCCCGAAGAGAGTGGCATATTAGGGAGGAGGCCTGTCTAGCAGTGGGTGTATAGATAGGCTGAATAGATAGATATATAGTTACTTTTGTCTTAGGATCTCGAACCAGTGGTCGACGACATGCTGCGGCGGGAAGGTTCCGTCGTCGTAGGCCAGGTCTCGCACCTCGATGTCCTCGCCCTGCAGCGGCGCCGTGTCGTATGACGGCTCGCACACGCGTACCACCGTGCACACGTTGTGCTTCCTCAACTCCTAAGGATACATACAATACCATTTATAGCAAAGAAACTTACAATTAAACAAATATTTACAAAATACACAAGAAACAGTTGAGCTATCTGCAGATCGTTACAAACGATCTAGAGATAGCTCAACTGATCCAAATCAGTGCCAGACGGAAGCGTCCCCAAGACGCTGGCGACATTGCCACGCTGAATAGCAATGCTTATACGCTGCGCCAGATACCCACCAGCTCTGGTCACGCGTCGCTTCGATCAGTCGTCTAGACAAAATTTTGAAGACCCGAATTTATAGCAGACTTCAAAGTCTTTTGCCCGTATTCCGAAACAGTGATTGAGTCAAGTGAAGGATAGATTTAATGAGTTCTCCATTAATAAATTATAGTTTAAAAAACTAAAAAAAAATTCTACCCCTTGGACTGGCAACTGTCGATCTGGTGGATTTCTTCAAAATCATCACATCTGCGCATCATCCGACTCTTGGATGATCACACCGTCCTCCACCGTTCTCAGTATTTGTACGAAATTAACGGCATTAACCTATAGCTGCACTTCTCTAACCTAGTCACTGGCTTCGTTGAAGAATAGAGACAGGTAGCAAATGTTCATAAAAAATCGGTTGTCTGTAAAGTCGGTTTACTGACGATAGTTGAACGTGATAACGTCATAAGAAAATACTCGCGGACTCGCGGACTCGGACTCGGACTTGGACTCGGACTCGGACTCGAACTCTCGGACCCGGACCCGGAACCCGACCGAACCCTTACCCTTACCCTCATTTACCCTTACCCTCATTTACCCTTACCCATTACCCGACCCGGGCTCGGGCTCAGGTAAATGGAACGACGAAACGACGTAACGACGCATGAGTCATGTTTTTTCGTGCGTGCAGCCGGCTCCATCGATTTATAAGACGTTATCACGTCAAAAATACGGCCAACGGCGACAAAGTTCCAAAGTTCATTTTATTTACGCGCACTTTCGCGGCCGGTCATCGTGTAACAAGTTTGTGTTTTGTTGCTGGTTTACAGGGTAAAAAGTGAATTATTTTGTTGTTGGTGCTATTGTAACGATGAACAGGTAAGTTTTTAATGTTTTTACATTCATTGGTTTCGGTTTTGATAAGTTTTCATTCAAAAACTTGCTAATTTCATCAGCCACCTAATTTTTTTTCTGCGAAGTTCTCCAACAAAATCTCTTTGTTTAGACTTAAAATCTAACTGTCCTTACTAAAAAACCAGTGGAATAGGTCAACAATACATATTTTTATGTTATTTAAGTGTTATATTGTTAGAATGTAATTAGGTTTCTTCAAAATAGTGAAATAAATACTAGCATTCCATACATGATCCAAGAGTGGGACGTTGCGCAGTCCGAGAAATCCTTGGCACTGTTATCATAGAAAATCTCTTTGTTTAGACTTAAAATCTAACTGTCCTTACTAAAAAACCAGTGGAATAGGTCAACAATACATATTTTTATGTTATTTAAGTGTTATATTGTTAGAATGTAATTAGGTTTCTTCAAAATAGTGAAATAAATACTAGCATTCCATACATGATCCAAGAGTGGGACGTTGCGCAGTCCGAGAAATCCACTATGATAACATGGCACTGTTATCATAGAAAATTGCAAGTTTTTACTTGTTGAATTTCTAAATGTTTTTGTATGGTAATAGGTTATTTTTTTATCATGAATCTTTTATAAATATATTCATGTTTTTGGATATCAATGTTTTTGTCTAACTCATTGAACCTACTTTGTACTACATCACATAAATTCCAAGTGTGTATTTCCATCCGTTTTCTAAATCTTTGACTTCGAGTAGCGAAGTGTACATTTGTAAACAAGTAATAATTAATATTCAATTAGTTAGAATATTTCAAGCTGATTTCAAAGAGGTATAATTACTACGGAGTGATAGTAGAAAAATAAAAGAGAATCATCATTCATTTACAAAGCGGCATGCGCGCGCCGACCTCTAACGAAGGTAGTGCGCATATCCGCCATTTTTCGCAAATCGTGGTGCGCAGTTGAAGGGATAACTTTTTAAACTAATTGAACTAAAAAGTTAAAAAAAAAACTGTTATAATCAATTGAAAAATTTATATTATTGTACAAAAAAGCATGGGGTGCTTTTTATAACAACTTCAGATATAATAAACTACTTATTGATAAAATATTTACAACAATCAAAATCAAGCACCCCACGCTTTTTGTACAATAATATAAATTTTTCAATTGATTATTACAGTTTTATTTTTAACTTTTTAGTTCAATTAGTTATAAAAGCGTTTTTTTTTAGTTTTTTAAAGTATAATTTATTTTTAACTTTTTTTTTTTTTTTTTTTTCATATTATTGCATTGTCATCGACCTTTGACAGGTGTGCAAAGTTTGAATCAAATCTGATCGTTCAAAGTAGGACAAAATCGAGCTCAAAGAGGACGGTTACATACATACATACATACAGGTGAAGCTAATAAAAGCGTTATAAAAAATGCCAAAAATCTGTGCTTGGGGCTCGACTCAGACTCAATCACTGTTTCGGAATACGGGCCTAAGATTTATTTATTCAATGGTATCACAAGGATCACTTTGAAATGTCTAAATAATTAATTCAAAATTTTGTCATGATTCAAACTCAAACTTAATCAAAATTTATTCATTTCAATTCCAAGAATCACTTTGAAACGTCTTATATTTTGTATGGTGAGTATAGGGTGCCAGTTCCACGTGACCAAGCCTAGAAGACCGTTTTGGTTCACCGATTTGCTAAAGCATGCACCACCGTGCACACCTTGTGATTTCAACTCCTACGATAACATCTCAACACAACAATCCATTGTAAGTGTTAAAAATCTATGCTTGAGGGCTCTACTCTTACTCAAGCATTGTTTCTGAATACAACTTAATTTGTTAAAAATAATGCCTATTTACAAATATTTTGCGTTTCAGCTTAACGACTCCTGTGCGTGTCTTTGAGATTGAATTTGAGTCACGAAAACCATAAAGTTTATCATGGTGTGCCATAAAAACTGTGGAAGACTAACTTCCTTGAAAACCAGAATACCAGACAATACAATTTCTTTGTTCCTAATGGAGCCAGTTGCTTTTAAACAGGTTAATTTACGGGTGACACTTGCTCATAGTTCAATTGAGGGCAATAATGACTCCACCACTAACTACTATCTGACGGCAGAAACGAATTTTCCACTTGTGAATCCCTTTGAGGGAATGCGCAGTTCTTTACGGTGATCGGTTCAATCAAGAAAATTGATCACGATTAGACACATTCCCAGTTTCTCGAGTCAAAGTAGGTCATCAGTCAATTTGTAGACGGAAATGTATCGACACATTCAGTTAAGACTCCTAATCAGTCAAGTTATTCCGTTCATTTTTTTTTTTTTTTTTTTTTATACAACTAAGTTGACAAACAAGCATACGGCCCACCTGATGGGAAGCGGTTACCGTAGCCTATGGACACCTGCAATACCAGAGGCATCACAAGCGCGTTGCCGACCCTTTAAAACTTTTAAAACGCCCTTTTTGAAGAACCCCATGCTATAGTCCTTAGGGAAAACCTCAGCAGGGAGATCATTCCACAGCCTGAGTGTTCGCGGGAGGAAGTTCCTCTGAAACCGAACGGTGCGCGACCACCCAGGCTCTCATATCGAGCTAATGACGTTAGACGATAATAGAAAATGAAAGAGGCCTATCTTAGCTGTAGGAGTTGATAGAGATCTAGCGAGGTTTGTGGACCATGGGATATAGTTATCACAATAATATGACGTTATGCTACTTTATAAAAGTAAACTATTGATCGGCCGACACCCAACTGAAGGAAATTACAGCTATGAAATTCTCCAAGGCGACAGTAGCTGGCCAAGGATACGCAAAGTTCAAGGCTTTAGATACTGACATTGAAAAGGTCTGTCACATTTTATCTACAATCTGATTCTTCGGAAATAGAAAGGTACGTACAGTCGCCTGCTCTAACATAGTTCAATTCATATTTTTTAAAGTATTTAGTGTCTCTAGCATAATTGCCATCACTATTGTTTGAAATAAATAAAAGAAATGTCGAAATTTTGAAAAATTACGAAACGAGAGAATAATGTATGTTATCCAAGAACTACCAACAAAATTATCATCAGAATCTGACGTCGATAGACAAGGATGAATTCATATAATCAATTCTTGTATTGGTAGGTAGGTACAACTACAAATGCATGGTCCATCATCACGCTAAGTGACATTGTGGATGCAACCTTTGTCGTGATCAACCTTGAGTAAGGTCGCTCCCAATGAATACGCTCGAGGGCGATCGCGCATTCTCGAGATAGCGTATCAGATAATCTAGTTCGGAATATACCTATTGTTAAACAAGTATGGTGATAATCGGGGCAAATGAGTTCAATCGTTTGACAAGGACAGGTATAGTTGGAATCCCATTCTTTTAGTATTAGTATGATGGAAGATCTTCATCTTAATTCAGAACTGTAGTTCATTCCATTCATTGTTGAATACTTGAAATTATTGTAAAACGCAGAAGTAATGAGTTGCTTGATGTATGATGGTCGTGCCCGAACTGTCCGATCTACATGCACCGCATTATAATTGAATAGTGAAGTTAGTATTAATTACCTGCAGGTAGGACTGGATGGAGACATCCGATGGGCGGTCGGTGATGAGGAAGCGCATCCCCTTGTACTCGATTAGCGAGGGCGCCGGTCTGATGTCCTTCTGCTTCATGGTGGTGGCTCGGCTTGCTTCAGGCGACTCACTAACCGCTCACTTCACTCGGCAGCACAGTCCGTCACAGTCAAACTGTCACTCTATTTCCACACAACACACGACAGGTTCTTTGCTTTTTTTTAAAAAGGGTCCAATTATATAACTGAAACTACCCGCATGGATGTCGTTTTCAACCACGCGTGCGCATTCGAACGCAAATAAACAAAAGTTCAGAATGGGGAATAAACTAAAAGAAAATTATGCGAAACTCATAAGTTTAAAAGGACTGAATGATATGCTCCGATTGGAAGTGGGCTTCGGATCTAAGGAAACTGAAACAAAAACAAATGGCGAATTAGAAATGTAGCGCTGGCGCGGCCGGGCGAACGCTTTTACGTGGGATATCATTTTCTGGGCGCGTTTGCGTCAAAGCCAAATGAACGACTGAAGTGGAATAAAAAATAGCTTCTAAGAATAGATGGGAAATACAGCGAAGTTGAAGCATGTGAACGTTTGGAGTTATGTAGAGATCGCGTCTATCTGGCATACCTAATTGCGAGCTGATCCGGAGCCAAGGCGTCACTTGTCAGCGCGTTCGTGTCGTTCTGCACTCTTTATACTTATTCGTAGAGGTGATAAGGCACACGGTAAACAACTTGCCATTTCAACAACATTGTACATACTTATTCTTTTCATTATTTGGATATGCTGCTACGACGTGATCAATTTTCAAGTTCACATTAATTTAATCATTTAAGTGCTAAGTGGTACTATCGGGCTATAATCATTCTCATGGCCAAGATCAAGACGTAACCAAAAGAATAAGGCTGTATTATCTTGCATCAGATCGAAATACAGTACTAGCAGCCTAGTAGGTACTTCTGCATTCGGTTTCTGTCGAGTCTCATCGCCCGTCTTATTCCAGACCCCATTGGGCTTAGTCACCCATCGCATCGACCTGTTGTTCAACGGACGGGTTTTTAAAAAAAGACTCACCTGAGGATGGGCGTGACTCCGCACAGTGCTTGATGAACGCGCTTACTACTGCAGCATGGGTCCTCCTACTGCAAGCCGCTTTATTTGTGTTGGGCCTGGCAATACTCCGCACTGTCCAAGCGGAACTCCATCAATGTCTCCACAGAAGGGATATCCAGCTGGAAATAAAGAAACATTTCGTTTAGCATTATAAAACCAGGTTAATTCCCATAGAGATATTGTGGACATTCCAGAAAACACAATCTAATCAGAGCTCCAAACTAAGAAGAGCTTGTAGACGCTAAGTACCAATGTTGGTCCTTCGAGCCGGACTTGATCTGCATTGTTAGAAGCCTAAAATTTCGCGATTTTTGCTAAGATCTTAGATTTTTTGTGATACCTACCAGCTACGCTCACTGAAGTTATTATTCGATCTTTGCGAAGAATCGTTATTAAATTCACAAGCAATAATGTTCATTCAAACACTAATAGCAACGTTCCTGAAGATTTGAAGATCACCACATTTATTTATGAGAATGGAAATTATAGAAAATATAGCACTCAGAACGGTGTAGAAAAACACGTTCACCGTCCAAAACACTGACATCTTTCTGAACCGGGACGAATTTCACTTCACTCAGAGGAGAAACAAATATTTAGCACAACAAAACGACCGACGTGTACGAGATCGTCGCGCCTTCGACTCAAAAAGTGCGGCGCAAGATAATTTGGCATCGGAAACATGGGCGTGGGATTCACATTGACTTGACACGTCACGTATTTACAAACTGATGTTCATAATAACAAAGCAATAGCTGCGATTGGGTACTTGGAATACTTCGGCAAATTTTCACAAACTGCGAATGTCGAAAGAAATATTGCAAAATGTTTGGTTAATTTCCGTCAGTCAGACAAACTTTATCATGAAGACAGCATCCAGACTTGGGTTGCGGCCAAAAGGAATAAGAATCTTGAGAAGTCGACCGAAGACGCAAACCACAGCCGGCATAGTACATTTATTTTTTCCTTGGACAAAAATAAACGTGAATTCATTGTTTGAGCTTATAAGACTTCAGTCATAACATAGGCTGTTAATTATATGAATCAGAATACCTCTACCTAAAACAATTCAATCTCACAACAACCCGAGATAACGGACTGTTAGTTCTTTTCAAAATCAGACTCACGCAAACAGATCAAAAAGTGTCATGCCCTATCAACCATAAGATACACACACCTTGTAAGTACATAAGATATAAGATCCAGAGACAATAAAATAGGATCCCAACTGCAATAATAAAGAAAGCAAGCCCAAACGTCCACATCTCGAGACCAGACGGTCGATAAACTCGAGCCAGACTCTGTCCGCTTACTTGGGCCACTGTTTTAGACAATATATAACGCCACCCCTGGGGGACCCGACCCAACGATTCCCATTTAAATTTCAAACGACCGCGCTTAGTAATAAAAGAACAATGCAGACTTGTTTGTAAACAAAGCACTATTCGCAAAGGGCGTGAGGATACAAGATCTGATGTTATTGGTCTATCAATAGCATTGGCAATCCCGTTATGGAATTCAGTATACAATGACATAGCCTATAGGATAGTATTGTTCGTGCACGTGGCCAACAACCGCGAAGGACAAAGGACTCGACCGCAAACATGCACGCAGTTGACTCTTTAAGCTACTATTAATGGTACGAAGGTTTCCTGCATTATATTACAGAAATTAAAAAAAACAGTTAACGAAACAGTCACAAAAGTTTTGGAGTTTGAACACAAAAACTGGTCAAAGTAACATTACAATCTAAAGGAAATAAAACCAAAACAAATAATATAAAACAATAAAAACGAATGTAAAATTGCGAAATAAAGGCAGTTAACAATGCGGAAACCGAGCGAGGTCGTCAGGCCAGCACTGACAAGAAGCATGCGATTCAACATTTAGCTAAGTATTGTAATGAGGATTCTAGAAACCTAATTAAACTATGCAATTACTACCTTATTTTTTTGAGAATACATGAGATTCAAGACGGTTAAATCTTTAGAAATCGATAGACCAGAGTGTGCGATAAGAATTTTAATTACAAAATCGCGTTTCATTACGATATTAATCGCAATTGCCTAGTAAAAATTATAGACACTTATAGATTACTAGATTTCTCCTGCATGCAGGTGCCCATTAGATTTTTAAAACTGTTAATGTCTACTTCAAAGTTGTTTACGCGACACAAAATTAGATTATGAATCAGATTTTTACAAAAATATTTACTCGTTCTAACTACGTCGTTTAAATTTTATCGGTAGACGCATAATTTATCTCGTAGATGTTAAGATCATAATAAAAGAAGAGTGATGATATCTTTAGCAAATTGATTAACCCTACCTAATTTTGAGATTCAAATTAATTATTAAATTATTCATGAACGGTCAATCAAGTAGTAATTGATATCTCCTTATTAGTTTGTATTATTATACGAGTCTTGTGTTCCTAGAACTTCTTCTGGGCTTGTATACGTTTCTTATTTCTATGAAGTACGTAATAACGATTTAGCAGTTAAATTATCTTAATGATTACTCGTCTTGATTTATTCTGATTTATATAAAAGATTCGTCATGAATCATGACGAATCTTTTAATAAATCAAGACGAGTAATCATTAGGATAATTTAACTGCTAAATCGTTATTACGTACTTCATAGAAAAAAGAAACGTTTACAAGCCCAGAAGAAGTTCTAGGAACACAAGACTCGTAATAATACAAACTAATAAGGAGATATCAATTACTACTTGATTGACCGTGAAACCGTGACATTGACTATGACGTAATGTGGTCGAAACGAACTCAACGAACTAGAGATAATAGAAATGCGAAATGTAGATGTTATAGGTAGGTAAAATGGAAATGAACAAACTACACTCGAAATAGTTGATCTAACTGCATACCATTGTCAATGATTTAGAGATAGCACAACTGATCGAAATCAGTTTCATCAAAACATTGATCAATACCAAAGCTGCCAGCTGCAAATTATCATACCAAAATAAACCTAATGAATAAAAGAAAGTGCCAAAAAACACACCCACTGATAATTTCGGCTAGTAACCAAATGAGTTCAGGTTAATGGCCCTGCGTATAGTTCAGGTGTTATAAATAATAGACGCCTGTTTGCTATTCGTGGAACATTCCATTTTGGAGACCACACAATTAAAGAGAGCCAATTTGTTTAATTGAAACAACTGACGATGGGATGATGTGAAAACACTAATGAATTGCCTGGTCTAGTGAGTGGATAGGTACACGTATGTTGTTTATCAAACGTTGTCAAACGTTTGATAAACGTCCCGTCTTGTCAGTTCTACCCAGATCAATGATTCTAGCACGTTCTACGATGGAGCTATAGGTTAGTATTTTGATATTGTAAATTTTTTGTTTATTTGGATCTCTGTCTCTGATTGTAAGCGTTATTTTATCAAAGATGTCAACGAATAGCACACTTTCCCCATAACATGATCGGTGTTTCTTTATTGCAGAAACAACGCCTACTTTTAGAAATAGCGTGACAATATACATCATCTAAATAATTGTAGCTAAAGAGTACATTGTAATGGCGACGTGGGTGATGGATGCGTGACCAACCGAGGTTATTTCAAGTTCTACATGACTTGTTGATTCAAGAAAACTGCGAGTTGTCAGAATTAATCTTAAAAAAAGAAGGTAAAATGCGCTAAAATTTATCAAAACGACATTGAAATCGCGCGCTGATAACACCGGGTCACAAAACCAGTTAACACAATATGACCAATAACTGATCACTACTTTGACTATATCAAACCAACAAAAAGTAAAAGAAGAATGGTGACAGTATCCTTCCCGCGACACAGTTCTAGTTCGGTCACGCTCACCCGGCACTCGACTTTTTAAAAAACGTGTCAGTAATGCGGGACACTCGACGGTCAATGCTGTTGATGACACAGAAACACCACTTACATGTATCCGGTGCGACAGATGCAAAAGCAGCGGTAGAAACACAAAAATAAAGTTAATGAACCGGTAGGTTAGGGAACTAACTGAAACGATCGAATACACGCAACAGAAGCTGTCGTTTTAGACAGAGTTGAAGGTTAGGCGTTCACATCGCAGCGGTACGACACTGTCGGTGCCGCGGTTGTGCAGAGACTGGCGAGGGGGAGCTGGCGCTTGCTCGCGGCGACGTCACCGACGACGGCGGCGCGGCGGCCGAGGCGGCGCGATGCCGGCGGGGGCGTTGGCGTCATTCTCCAGACGTACCCACCTCTACCTATACATACACGCTGCACGTATACCATACGACAATGCTCGCTCTGCGAACATCGAAAATCCGTTTTATGCGAAATATTTTGTTTCAAACTTTTTACTGCGTAGAAACACTAACAGTTCGTGAAATGAAGGAGGACATGAAACTGAAAACAGAAAGACGAGGAACCACGTAGTCAAAGAAAGTCAAAATAAACGACAACTGGCTGAATTTGATACCATGTTGGAGCCTGGAGACAGGTTATTATCAGCCTAATATTTTGACTAGGGAGAACAATGGAAGTATCAATTGATGACAGAAAGGTGATCAGTGATTCGGACAATGTGTTAGATGCTAAACAAGTCGGCAGTGAAGGCAGGAACTGTCTGCTATGTCTTCGCACTTTATCACGAATAGCTATCAAAAAATACAATGTATTCATTATTAGGTATACTGTATTAATTAGGTATATCGGAATAAGATCCAACCGAACAGGAAAAATAAAATTTCAGACTATTTACCTGGTTTGTTAATTTGTTTATTAGTTTAGTTACTAGGTACCACAAGTTTATACCATTTCTGAGGTCGTGTCAAAAAAAATCTTAAATCCAACTATGTGCTTCTAAATTGTGTAGCGTATTTTATCATGACCTCAATAACCTTGAAACCTTTGCAAAATCGTTTTCCGCCCACATCGAATAACCTAGGTTAAATATAGACAGACAGGAGGGACTGTAAGGCGGGAATTTTCTAAGCCATTGGAACGCGACAAATTGAGCGAAATAACGAGAAATAAGTGTTCCATTCACAGGGTTATCTCATGGAAAAAGCTGCTATGATGTCCAGTCCGGCATGTAACGATTTATGCTGCACTTTCAACACGTTAAATTGGTATTTGCTTTTCGTAATCTTATTGAAAGTGCCTTAACTTTCAATAAAAGAGGAGCCTAACAGAAGATCTACAATAAAGACGCATCCCTGTTAAATTTTGGAAGTTTTTGGGTAGTCGATAAAACTTTAGTTAGGTTATCAATCAAGTTTGTCACACAACACGACATGTGTTTTCGAAGGGCTCACGGCACGAGGCACGTTTCAGCACAAACGTGCATAACTTTAGACTATTGTTTAGAAACTTTCCCAATAACGTGTTGTTGATGGAAATTGACTAACCCGGGTATAAACGTGAGCAATGTAAACAGGTTTATCGCTAAAAGTGATAAGACAAGCGATACCATTACTTTTTGCTTAACATATTTTGCATATTTAATTACTTCAAATAAAACGATACATTGAAATAGTCCATGAATTAGGGCGTCGTATTGTTTGCTATTCGATGGCGAATTCCATAGTAATGTCCTGATTTCTAGAAATTGCTGATATCTCAGATATGGCATCGTTGATGATAAGGATAAGCTCTAGAATCTAGAGATATAAATTAAATCGTGATAAGCCACGACACCGTATAAGGATATGCTGTACAAAATCAACGGTGCTTGTCATAGCAACACAACTGCAATATACGCTGGAAAGTAACATAGCGGTTACCTTACCAGCTACAATGTATCTACATCTAGGCTCAGAATCATAATTAGAAAGCTAGGGCTAGCATAGCCAAGTGTGCCTATCTGCTTGTCAAAGCAAATTATTGCTGAAGTGAAAAGTGAACGCGTACAGTTGAAGCGTGGAGGGGATCCTTAGTGCAAATCAACTTTCACAATGCCAATACTTGCTTACCCGTGGACCAATAACAGAGCTTTACTTGCGCCTTCAGTCTATTCGTGGAAATGGATCCAGGCAGTGGAAAGCGCTTCTCCGATCACAGAATTCATTATTACGATATGAATTATTCAAACTCTCTTTATAGCCAACATTTTCATCGGAAAGCTAAAGCTTCAATGTCGAGAAACCATATCGCAACCTTTTTGAAAGAATAATTTTGTGGCACGAATAAGGGAGTTTTAATGTTTATGGGCGAACGAATAATGAGCATTTACTGGCAAATTGTGGTAATAATAACGTCGACGTACCGGTTGCGGCTAAGCACGGAATTGACGTGACATTAACCAAGGCAAAAACCAAATGCACGACGATTTCAGACTAGTATTGTAAGGACATGGGAGTTTCTAAAATTATATTTTGTACTTTGTTACTCATCTTAATCATTTATTCTAGAACATTTTATAAGTCTTTGCAAACGCGTAGGTATGACAACCTCAAGTGGAAGCAATGTCAGTGGGATGACCGTTGCACTCCCCTAAGGGTGTAGTGTAGTGCATGAAAACGGGTCGTGACCTACTTTACTTGGATCGATACTCGGTCATCGACTCCACCCGCCCAAGCCCCTTCTGTCTGTTAACAAGGATTAGGGGCCACGTACTACCTTCCTCGTATTTTTTTACATAAAAAAAGCAAATAATCGTGGTCTTGGTAAAAAGTGTTCTAAAAATAATCATTTATTTTGTCATAGCGATCATTGCTAGATATAAAATGGATTACTCTTTACATCACTAGATTTAGGCTAGACATTTTGAGGTCCAGCCTAGACCAATGATTATGAGGGTTGAGCTTGAATAGACTAACAATCTACACTTTGCTACGATATTTTATATAATAGCCAGATACAACAAGCTATCAACTTCAAAACATCAAGCTGATGCCTATCAAAGACTTTATTGCAAGGTTTATTGGTCTATAATGGAATATAGATGGCAGTCTCCCAAAATGTCACAAAACATGCGACGCAGTTTGGGGACAGTATCGGTAGCGTTATGGTAATGAAATTGTGTTCCAGTTTATGAGCAGATGGTATCAGGTTACGAATGTCAAAGCAACGAAGTATCGACGTGTTTGTAATGGAATCTAATCTAGGTTGCCAGTTCAATATGCGTAACCATCATCCTACCTTCATCCCACGATAATGGTTTTTCTTCTTCCACTGATTTCATCTTTTACACGGTCCATCCATGTTTTCTTTGAATCTCTATTTTCATGACCATCCATATTTCATGCCTAACATTCTTTTCGTAAATGAGTCCATTCCCTCAGCACGACATGCCCATAGCACGCTAACATAATTAATCCTCAACTTGTCCGTCCCAGGCGCTACTTTTCAACACATTCCATCCACATCTCTTAACACATCCATCTCAACATACGCCTGCATGAACTATTCTTTCATCCGTTCCTTTGTATATGCGCAAAAGTTGTTTTTGGAAAATCTGAAATCCATGAAGATTAATATGTTTGCTACGAGCTCACGCTCCACGCTCTCACGCGATTGGCTTCCAAACACAATTTAAAACAAATACGTCAAAGCAACATTGCACATCAAAGATGGCTCATGAAAAACACAACTAATTTGACCTTTCATCCACAGATTGTCTAATTGAAGGGTAATAAAAACAGAAACTACTGACCAATTCACAATCAAAAAGCATGCATTAAGTAGATGCCTATTAATGAATATGTATCACACTGATTGCACAAAGTTGCGTCATATCAGTTATCCTTTCAAAATTTCCAAGCTACAGTCTTTCGTGTAAGTTTTTTAATCACCTTAGGTAAAATCGTATCGTACGAAACAGTTAATTTAGTTTCTAGACTACTCAAGATACCTGATTACGTGATTGTCGATACAGCCAAAAAAAGATTAGATAAGTAACAAATTCTTTAGTTTCCATACCGATACGGACGAAAATGACACGAGATCATCGTAAGGAACACGATAATGTAGTCGTTTTTATATTCAATTCCAATTTCGGTTGTTGCCAGATATGATGTGATAGGTACTTTAGGTTTGGTACATAGAATTACATTAAATTGATAAGATTGTTTATAAGACTGTTATAAGACTGATTGATAAGACTGTTTTAATAATACAAGAATTTACATCAAACCATTTAGCTTCATTTGACCATCTTGAATGAGTTTGCTTGAAACAATAAAATAATCAGTGAGCAATAAAATAATAAATTACTAGAGATAGGAGGTTGACGTCATCGTTGTGACGTTCTGCGCATGACGTCACGCACTTACTCTAGGTGGGAGGGGAGCAACTGGGGTGGGAAATCGTAACAAATCAATATTCCATGTTGCAGCTATATTAGCAAAATGAGATTCTTACAAAAATACCATAGTTATACAGGGAAATTCAAGTTTTACTATTTGCAAAACAAAACAGAATAGTTTTAGTTGTATATGATATTTATTTATTGATGAGTTCATGCCCAGACATCCATGATTCATACCGTCGTAGACCGTAGTATGTTGCATCTTCAGATTTCAGTCTTGTGCAATGGGTGTTCTAAAGTTTCCAATGTATAAAACAATAAGCCCATCCATAAGTATATTCTTCTCCAAGGATGGACCTACCTTATGATGATAAATAGATTTATTTTTAACCTGTATCCTGACCGTGAGAGCACCGGCACTGATCACTGACCTGGATCAGACCTCGTGGCCCGCTTCACTGACCTGCTTGAATTTATACCGCTATGAGTATCTAGTATAATGACACTATTACTGTAAGAACTTTGTTCCATATACCTGCTTATTTTCATTATGATCCAATACTCGTGGTACCTACCTATCAAACCGATGCAATTCACGAAAATAACTCACAGCTCGCTCGACATCTGGCTAACGTCTGCGACATACCTTACCTACGCAGACTGCATTGGAACCATTGCAAACTACAGATAGATATTGAAAGCACTGCAAGGAACAAGGCACAAACAAATCAATAATGTATTCCGTGTAATCATAACAGTTGAGGACCAGGGTGTTCAATGGATTACATAAAAATCTTTTTATTCTCCATGGACCAATAACATTCTCAGACAAAAATACAACGTAACTAACGTAGTGAAGGAAACCTGTTTTCGGAAACACATTAGGATCAGAATTCATCAATCATGCGTACTGCTTTGCGTGCGTGTAGAGAAGGGGTGGCCAAGGGACGCACGTTTCGAGTGCATCGCCCTATGAGCCACGGAGCTTGGATCAACGACCGTAGGCCGGAGCCCTTGCTAAATAGTCGTCGTCAGACTATACAAAACGTGCCCTCAGCATGTATACAAGCAACCTTTTCTCCCTTCGCCTCGGCGCGCGGCCCGAGCGCCTAATGGCTGTGCATTTACCCATTTCGTCGAGTCGAAGTGCCGCTTTCCGTATTTTCGGAGAACGTCAAGGAGGCTCCAACTAATGACACGAAGGAATTCTTATAATAACAGGAATATACATCTATTTTTAAGACGCGTTTGATGAGAATATTATTTGACATTCTACTTGGTTTATTTACTAGATTTCTACCCATACGTTACTGACTGACTGACATGACAATAAACATAAAGCCCGAACGAAAAGAAGCCCTGGGAGTATTATATTTGGCGGGAGTATTATATTTATCTATGCCGGAGGCAAAGAACTCGAAGATTTCTGTACAAAACACTTCTAAATATTGTGTCTAAAAAGGAACAGAACACAGAAACAGTCTATGACAAATTCGACAACCAGCTAAGTGTTCCTCTAATCACATTGAGTTGAGCTCTCAATTTTATTTTTCTTCTTATCGTGTAACTGGTTCCTTCAAATCAGTGGTAAAAGGATTTCAAAGTGTGCCTTAAAAAGGCTCCTTTCGTGCACTTAACACAATACGTTTTCGAACTAATTATATTTAAGTATGTATTTTATAGCACATACTAAATTAAATTATTTGTCCATAACGATAAAAACTGACAAGGATAATACGGGGGAAAACACGTTTGATTCATCATGACTAAATACGACCGCGCCATTGTTTTCGAGAAACACTATGTAGCACATCACTGAGAGATCGGCCTCGAAAGGCCTCGAAGATTAAAATCCATTTTGCGATAGGTCCACTTAAAATAAAGGTGAAATGAGGATGTATTTTTAATTAGCTCCTCAACAGCAACATAGTCAATGACAAAAATAATATACTACCAGAAGCCTACCTAACCAGTAGGGCGATACAGAGTTAGTAGCGAAGAGACAGATGGTTTGAAGATTGAACTATTTAAAGACGGCGTCACCGTCAAACTATAAAATAACTCTCGACTTAAATCGGGACAGGGAATCAGAACTTGTCACATCAATATGCGGCGAATGACGCCATCCATTTTAGAAGATCTGAATTTAATCTGCCTAAAATTGCTGTGGCGCCATTCTATCCTATCCATATCAATCGTGCGCTTTCGGGCAAGTTCGAGGCACTTCGGGGTAACAGAATAGCGCCTGCGCAGGGGTCAACACACGCTAGCCAAGGTCGGGTCAACGCCCTATCCAGGGTGTCTGTCCTGCTGACTAGGTAGTTGAATGAAACCCGATGCCAGACTTGAATCAATACGGCTAATGTTTCTCATGCGACTCCTGTTTCTCAATAACAAATGTGTGTTACATATATTGACGTGATTCGGTGACGCACATTTGCGTACGTAGGTAGCAGTAGTAGTACCTAACTACGTGCTTCCATCCATACGCTTGCAATCGTAGTTCGTAGGCAATAATAGGCTTATCGCCCATAAAATCTAGGTTATATTTTTTTGCAAATAACAATAGAAATGAATGCAGCTACCAGGTCTTAGCTAAAAGAATAAAATGCTACCGGAGAATGAGATCATTGAATACAAAGCTGGCAACTTTTACGCAGATATGCGAAAAAGATTGGCAGTAGGCATGCAGTAAGTATACTTAAAATGCTGCCAGCTCTTTTTTATACACTGAGAAAACGAGGACCAACTGCCAATTTAAGAATCTATACAACAATATGCCCCTATGATACTGTAACATGAAGGCAGAGGAGGGGGAGGAGCGTGGCAGCTGAGCTGCCCCTCTCCTCCTTCTCTGTCTCCAGCTGCTGCAGCTGAGAAATGCGAATATCATCAGTGGAAGCCTGAAATCCATCACTGTATCAGTCGCAATCGTGGTCCAGTTCGTTAGGCAGTGCCTTAAAACAGCAAATAAAAAACTATTGAGCAGATAAAATATACCTTCTTCAATTTAAATACTCAGCTATTGTGCCCAGCTGTTGCTTCTTTCGAATGAAGCCTCCTTGACTTCCTAAGTTTTAAATACGGCATTACAGAGACCCCTTCTTTTATTTGACTCATGTCGCTTATTCTTACCCTTCCACATCCTCGCTCTCCACAACCTTTCCTTCAATGATGTTCTTTTTGTAGCTGGTAACAATATAGGTACCTACCTACTAGGCAGCACATACTTGCATAGCTACTAGTACAGCAGGCTATAGGTAGGTGTAATTATAAAAAGTTTTGCACGTGCACGGAACTGTTGTTGTTTAGAAAATTGAGGTAGGTACTAGGTATGTCTAGCAAGCTAGATCGAACAATTAGTCACGAGTGGAATGCGCGGTTCTGATTTAACAACTTGTGCATACTTAGTATGATTGTAAAAATGCAAGCGTAGGTACTTACATGCATGACGCAGGGCATTATGGACATGTAAGCAATTAAACTCACATTCTATAATAGGACCTACCAAAATAAAAACGGTAGGAAAGGAATAGATTGATTGAGCGCGACCTCTTTTTTGAATTCTGTGAGGGCATTTTACTAGAAGCTTCAGGTAGTTAGGGTTTATTAGTGGGAAAATAAATCCGTAGTCGGTAATCAGTAGTTCGGTCAACAGAACTGTTCAACTACTGGGAACAAACGAACCAAATCTAATCCTCTAACTCAGCGGTTCTCAAACATTTTTGGTCACGGAACCCTACAATAAAACAATAGTTTTTATAAGTGTATTCTTTATTATAGAAGCATAATAAAAGAACAATGTAACAGTTACTAATTATTTTGTTTTTTTTTCTAAATTCTTGCGGAACCCCTACAGGGGTAGCGCGGAACCCTAGGGTTCCGCGAAACACACTTTGAGTACCGCTGCTCTAACTAATCTAGATCCCAAGAATAAGTGTCTTGGAAGTAGGTTATCTAGGTACCTACTTGGCTATACTTCCTAGCTAGGTGGTAGCTAATCTAGGTATTTCACAATGCGCTAAAGCCGGCGTTGGGCAAATAATGACGTCATTGTTTAGGTACTAAAGCGGTTCGTAGACGAGCCATATTTTCACTGCGATATGTGGCCGGCAACTACAAGTGTCCCTGTCTAACATGTGAGTAAGAGAGGGACACCAAAAATCACGCCTCATTCCCATGGGGGTAGGCAGAGATCACGGATTTCCACTTGTTACGATCCTGACACACCTCTTTCGCTTCATTCACTCTCATAGCATTCTTCATACATGCTCGTCGGTTTAGGGTACTCCTAACCTGGCCTTTCTCTAAAACGTCTGCGATCTGATGAGTTACATGCGCCTAGGTCTTCCCTTTCCAGCAGTTCCATTCACACTCGCCTGATGCCATTGTTTTGTTAATCTCCTTTCATCCATTCTCTCTACATGTCCAAACCATCTTAGCATACCTTTCTCTACTTTCATCACTACGTCTTCTTTCACACCGCATTTCTCTCTTATCACACTGTTTTTCACACAAATTACAGTGAAAATATGGCTCGTCTACGAGCCGCTTTACACAGGCGCACCAGAAATAGGTAAGTACCTATCACTACACCACTTAGGTTACTACTAACTTTTTTGGAAAACTATTAATTCGTGGTAGGAACTCAGCCGCAACGCAAATGTCTAAATTAGATCAATCTCCAAATTTTTTGTTGACTGGGAATATAGTAAAAATTTAGCAGCAGGGCACATTTTTACTCCACCAAAATATATCTGGTCCACCGGAACCAGCAAAATTTTGAAAGTGGTCTATGAGAAACAAAAGCTTGGGAACCTCTGATCTATGTACTTACTGTACTTATTTTCACGATAACTGTACCTTCCACCATGAGAGAACAACGGAGTATTTGTTTACTGCATTTGAAGGAAAATTCTACAGCATTGTCCATATGACGTCAAAGTTACGTAAACAGGTTGAGGTCACAGATTCCAACGCAACTGTATCTAATTGGCGTTTTAATTACTTACTTACACTTACTTAGCGTCTCCGATAAAGATAGAAAGGAAAGCCAAGTAGGTAGGTAGGTAACAGAAATTAAAACAGGAGTTGTTTCCTGGCGGGTCTTTCAACACTAAATTTTACACAATTTCTATGCAGTGAACTATGAGTTGTTGTATTTGAAAGTTATTTTTGTTAGCTTTCAAGTGATATCAAGGTTTAAATTAAATTAAATTTCCTACCTAAATTTAGGTAATTATTGCAATAGGTCAAAGTTGTGGACAGGCAGTTGTACAACAATTTAAATTTTTAAACTGAAGCTGGAATGTGTTGGTGGGGTCGGTCATTTTATGTCCCATAGCTGGCCTTTTTGGTGTCAAGTTCACGGGTGAGTCTTAGGTCTTAGAGTCTGACTGTCCACTCGCTCATAGCCCTACCTCAAACTTCTCTGCTTCTTCTTTAGCTGCTATTAAACATCTATGACAGTCAGGTTTGCACATTTTTTAGTAAATGCTTGTATTAATTGTATGTTTATTAGAAATTTGAAAACATTGTCTTTATAAAGCATTTCCAGTTTAAAGCTCGCAAGAGTGGTATCATACCACACTCCATCCAGATAGAAAAATTTTATACTAAAAAAAAACACAATTATATGACACACAACAGAGTAGCTTAAAAATTTTGTATTACTATAGGTTTACATATTATACTATGCAGGTATAAAAATATGCATGTCTACTTTTTTCTATGAATGAAGAACCTCATATCCCCAACCCCAAGCATGGCTTTAACTATTACTTATTCTGTGACTGTCCCAACCCAACACAGGTAGATTTTTATAAAGATTTCTATAAGGAATTTTATAAGTCAAATGACTTATAAAATTCCAATCTTTTATGAGGAAAACCTGATTGTATATCTGGTAAACTCAGTGGGTGGGGACTGGAGGGAAGCAACGTATGTTGTTTAAATTCAATTCAGTCATTGAGTAGGTAGAACAAAATCTAAGAGGTATGTTTAGTCTAATAGAGAATGAAATTTTCCCTTTTTAACTACCATCAATAAATACCTTACATAAAAGTATAATCTATTCATATGTTTCCTCATGCTATTAATATTTCAAATGACATAAGAAAAAAGTAATTTTGTGTTGGCATTTACTAAAGCCCAGTGTAGGTATGGGCAGGACAATGAATGTAGAAATGAAAACAATTGATTCGAACAATGTGTTTATAAATAAAGCCCGGACAATTCAAGTTGAAAGTATACTTTCACCTAAATATTTTGACGAATCATATTCCTTTTACTCTATGTAGGTACATTAGACCTTTGACTACCAAAATAAAGCCTAGTTATATTATTAAACATGGCAGGCAATAGGTAAAATCAAATAAAATACAATAATTTGAGTCTTAGCATAGGTACACCTCGGTTTTGCTTACATAATACATATTATTTGAAACGGAGATATTGGTAAGCACTTAACTTAAAAAATATAATATGTAGGTTATAATTTTTTATGTACTTATTACAATGTCATGCAGCCAACCAATAAATGATGTAGGCAGGTCCTAGCAATTTAAGATGCAAGCACCTTAAGGAGGTAAGTTAAGAATATACCTTCTCATGATGCAAGAACATCTAAAGTGAGGACCTGGAGTACCTACCTACCCTCATACAAATCTAACCACATTTACTTCAGGCATGAGTCATTTAAAACGCGCGTTGCGTAGGGCTATTAAATTACCTACGTACTAATCAAGGCCTAGCAAGGCATTGGGTTAAAGACAGGCATACAAACTTTTAGGTAGCCTGCAAACTGATATTGCATCAGCAACACTGGACATGCTGGCGGAAATGAAACGTGTTTGAGCCGGTAAACTTAACACAAAACCTTGCTCACAATCAGCAACAATAGATACGAACAAAGTAAAAAACGTGAGCAAAATTACAGTGAAATTAATTTAATCATTCGCACGATGAACGCTTGCCGTCTCGTCTCCACGCCACGGTTCGGTGGGTGGGCATGACCTTCCGTAAATAACTTTATGCCTTTAAAAACAATTCGGACTGGAAATTAAGATCACTTACCTCCACAGCCATACACATTGAATAGAAATTGAACGGTTGCAGCCGTGAGCAGCTCAAAAAATTCACAACACACGCCAGAAACGTGTGCACAGCACAAAAAAGTTATAAAACTGAAAAGTTTGGTAGTGTTGCCACCATCACAAACAAAAAACGCTATGGGAATTTGAAAAAAAAACTAATTAATTAATGTAGTTATTAGAAGCAGTGCCAACTGAACTAGTACCAAGCTAAATAAAACTTGTACGATTGTACAAGAACCTGATAGTGCTATCTCATGAAAAAAAAGGAAATTTTATGCTTCGTAGCTTAGTGTTTTTCTAGAAAATACTTATGAACAGCGCAAAAAACGCTTTAAACTATTGCTCACAAATTTTTTCCAGTATAATTCAGTATGTATAAAATACCCTGAACAAAATGAGAACCTCATAATTATTATGAAATTGGTAATTATGGGTAGTTATAAATTGGCTAAGCCTAAAACAATTAAAAATCACAATCTCTAAAACTTAAATGTCGCCAATCGTAAAAATAACCACCTTGAATTTTTTAGAATTAATTAGAATTGTAAAAATATTGTATGTGGAAACACTAAATTGTAGTAGGTAACACTGAGTGGTGAATAAAAATGGCGATTTATTGTAGTTTTTTTTTTAATTTTACCCCTTCTTTAATTAGGCAACATGCAACCAACAACGTACCCACCTTCAAAATGTAGAGAGATGCCCAATTCCAATATTAAAAACTTATGTTTACAGTGAAAGTGACGGATAATGATTTCATTGACATATTTTATGGAATATACACATTTAATTCTTTATTATTTTATCTTGATTGGGTAACAGAGCTACCTACTGAAATAGTATTTCCCAAGTTACAGGGAAAATACCTCTATGCGGAAACCCAAGGTATAACCCGCAATGTTGCCAGTTTGATCTTTGTATTGCCATGCTAATATTTCTTATTTCCAGCAAGGAGGTTGGAAACTTGTGTTAGTAGGTCCATGTTGTAAACCCAAGGACTCCAAGGAGTTTCATAATGCTAAGTATCTTGGAGGAATTTTCTAATTCCTCCAAGCTAAGTATATTGTCACGCTGCTCTACCAGCTAGCAAGCATTGCAATGCACTAGGCAGTATTCAAACAAGAGTAAGTTCAAGCAATTAATTATGAGAAAATGAATAGTGCGGGCCAGGTACAGTACCCATGGACTTGTGCGAGCGATGGTAGCGTAATTTTTATAACAACAACCCAACCGACAGAGAGCAAAAAATATTAAACTAATTAATATTTCTTTCTTCGCTCTCATCTGACATCTGTGTATGTGTACCTACACTAAATTATACCGAGATTCTCCATTCCTGCTGCCAGACAGGACGTCTACGAAATATTCAAATGAGACCATACACTAGTTCCTAGGTTTTAGCTGAGTTATGCCATAGTAGGGGTTTAAAAAATAAATCCAAATTCAATCAATAAACAACTTTACTCCCACAACACAACAATACCATTTGGTTGATGTACAGACTATTTAACAATCTTCATATTGGCCCTAAATTTATCATTTATAAGAGCCTAGCTAAAAAAGGTCACTGTTTAATAACTATGGCTGTTTCCTTGCAATACGTTGCTGGTTCATCATAGCGCGCTTGTGCGCAATGCTCACGTTACTTTGAAAGTTACGACATTCAAACATTTTAGTGCTAAACTTGTGAGTGCAGCGATCGTCAGACGTCTCAAACAGTCGGTACATCAAGTAAACAGCAAGTAATCAAGTGAATGCTACATAAACATGTTGTCGTTGAACCCTGGCGGAGGCAGGTGGTCGGCGTCAGGCGGCGGTTGTCGGCGGCCGGGCATTGGGGCGCCGGCGGGGCCGAAGGGGTCGAATCGAGCACCCGGGGGCACGGCGCCTCTGAAGCATTGAAGGTTTTATTAATATTTGTCGCTGAGGGCTCCACTAGCTAGTTTGGTTGATGAATTCAGAGTTTGCGTATGTTGCGGCTGAGTAGGTATATTATTTATATTTACGTGGTTGCGACGGCGACGTCGACGGTTTCAAATATTTTGTATAGGGTAGACAGAGACCTAGGGCCACACTGCCTACTCTAGTGTGATCATTTTCACCTTTTACCACACAAGTTTCAAAGAACAAGTAACACGATAAGAAGTGTGATAACTTTTACAAAATGTATAAAAACGCGATAGCGTCGCGACTAGGGTTACCATATGTTAATAGACAGATGCCTGTCTATGGTACCTAAAATGCCTGATTTTTCAGAAAAATGCCTGTCTAAAGATAAACGCTGTAGGTAATAAGTAAAAGCCAACAGATAATAATGCAAAAGGATATTTATTACTGATATTTGTCAGAAGACATTATTTTTTTTAATAGTTTCTTTCTTTTATACATAAACGTAAAAATCTTCACTCATCAATATTGCTTTTACTGATGCAATTGTCAAGCGATTTCTTTCTTTACTCCACTGGGCGTTGAGGAGAGAAAACATACGTTCAACGTTCGCATTGTGTGCCAAAATAGAGAACACAAACTGGCAGATTTTTACAAATTCTGTAATGTCACCATTCACTTCCCTACTTTTGAGAAAATTGCACCACTGTGTAGTAAAGCTTTCAGTAAAAAATATGTTATCTGTGAACTTCTACAATATTCTTTTAGAACTTCGTATTCGTCAAACAGTTTCTCGTCGTCAACACTGATCTCTGATGGTCTGAACTGAAGCTTAGACATAAATTCTACAGATGAAGCTAAACCAGAACTTGAGAAACTTTTCATTTCTTTTTGTAAAATCATCCACTGGAAGGAAGAGAAATCGTCGATATTATAACGCTTTTATTAGCTTCACCTGTATGTATGTATGTATGTATGTATGTATGTATGTATGTATGTAACCGACCTCTTTGAGCTCGATTTTGTCCTACTTTGAACGATCAGATTTGATTCAAACTTTGCACACCTGTCAAAGATCGATGACAATGCAATAATATGAAAAAAAAAATAAAAAAAAATGAAAAGAAATAAAAAAAATAAAAAAAAAACCTACTTAGAACGGTCAGATTTGATCCAAACTTTGCACACCTGTCAAAGGTCGATGACAATGCAATAATATGAAAAAAAAAATAAAAAAAATGAAAAGAAATAAAAAAAAAAACCTTCTTTGAACGATCAGATTTGATTCAAACTTTGCACACCTGTCAAAGGTCGATGACAATGCAATAATATGAAAAAATAGAAACTAAAAAGTTAAAAATAAATTATAGTTTAAAAAAATAAACGCTTTTATAACTAATTGAACTAAAAAGTTGAAAATAAAACTGTAATAATCAATTGAAAATTTATATTATTGTACAAAAAGCGTGGGGGGCTTGATTTTGATTGTTGTAAATATTTTATCAATAGTTTATTATATCTGAAGTTATTATAAAAAGCACCCCACGCTTTTGTACAATAATATAAATATTCAATTGATTATTACAGTTTTATTTTCAACTTTTTAGTTCAATTAGTTATAAAAGCGTTTATTTTTTAGTTTTTTAAACTATAATTTATTTTTTATCCATTTTTCCAAATAAGCTGTTAAATCCTTTATTATTTAAAAATGCCTGTTTCAGACCAATGCCGGCCGCACGCCTGTCTAAATCTTAAAATGCCTGTCAAATGCGGCAAACGCCTGTCATATGGTAACCCTAGTCGCGACATACGGAACTTCAGAATGAAACTCTGTCTTTAGCTAAACTGTTGCCATCCTCTTTTCGTTGCCATGATTGTGAAAAGTAAAGTTTGTGAAACAGCTAAAAATCCTAACCTTACTAACTGACCCACGGGCACCTTAACACACACTCGATATAGGTCAAAGTCTTTCTTTACAGTCAAGTCAGTCAGTCTTTTTATACATAAAAATTAATTGCGGCATTAAAAATAAGCGCGCATGTATCCATGTACTCTCACCTGGGTAAGCCGCCTGGTATACCCAGCCCAGGGTTCTCGAGGTCCCGTCGCGGCCCGAACGGGTTGAAAAGCATACCTCCGCCGGCTGGCGCGAAGGGATCCAAGTCTGAACGTCCAACATTAGGCAGACCCGCTGGCGGTAAGTTCCTGAAATACATTTTATATTATTTTTATCTTATCAGTGGATATTTGAAATGGCCCAATCCAGAACCAAACAAAGAAAGGTATAATGTACTATCGCCTGATCAGTGGCGTAGGTAGGTAACCCTTTGGTCACAGGGCCTTTGCCACGGGGCAATAAATAAACTAGGGCCCCAACTTAACTATTTAAAGTTAATTCTTCCGTATTGTCGTGTTCTGAATTCAGCATACTCCAAATTTGTTAGTCAGAGTCCAAGGGCCATGGGAACTTGGTAGTGGATACTAGTTTGGTATCCAATCAATCTCACAGTGCAAAACTTGTCTTCAAAACTCATCTTTAAATAAAGAGAATATTCTAGGTGTCAAGGATTATGAATGAGTAGACTACATTACACATGATTTTTTTCTGCTCATGATCAGTCATTCTGTCAATTTGTCTTACCATAGATCTGGGTTATCTGGCTGTGCTCCCGGCATTGGTCTGGGTGGTACTCTCAATGGATCATCGGGTGGTCGGCGGTTACTTGAGCGGTCAGCTGAAATGTATAAACAATTTTTGTATATTTAAAAACAAAGTGACACATTTACCAATTTCACCTACATTTTTCAAATTCTTATGCAGCGCATGCAGTTTTTACCTCCGGCGAGAACTCTTTTCTCCACTATTTTTAAAGCCCAGCAACAGAACTTATAGAAATAGATACACATTATCTTCTTGCCCCCCCAGCAGTTAGACAAGTGCCTAAGTGAGATGCCGGCTTTTTTGGAGAGCATCAGGTGGCAGATCTAGCAACCTACCCATCATGCAAAATGAGCCCACCAGTGATCTAGTTGCAGAAACCAGTCCACTCAAAAAGTACCAAGAGGGTTATGCAGTAAGCATCAAATAAAAAAATAATTATTGTAAATCAACATACTTATTGTCTGAGTTTCCACTGTAGTAGTTGCTCTTTCAATAAGAGTATCAATAAGGTCCCGTTTGAGATTATACATGAGGTCTTTGTGTGACGGCATCAGTTTGTCTATGGATCCTTTCACCTCTCGCACTGTTTCATCTACCTTCACTGCTATGTTGGACACTGCTAGGTCTTCGGATCTCTGCAGAGTGAGTTGCAATTTTAATGAAAACAAAATGTGGCATGAAGATATATTATATCAGCCATAGGTCAGCACAAAAAGATATAAATTATCTTACCATGAGATTCATAATAAGATTTCCATCTGTGCTAAGACCATGCAATATGAACACTTTATTGTCCAGCACATATCGTAGAGTGTAGTTTTCATTGTCATTCCAACCAGTCGGGAGGAGTTCAGTCTTTTCTTCCTCTCCAGTTAGGGTGCGCTTAAAACCACAAAGATGACTATATTATTACTTAAAGCGCAATACACACTGAGCCCGCCAGGTCGCCGACTCAGCAACTTTTTGTCTTCTTGTTATTCTTTTCATACAGGCCGCCGGGTTGTGTCGCC
The DNA here is from genome assembly GCA_947578465.1 of Thera obeliscata. NCBI lineage: Eukaryota > Metazoa > Arthropoda > Insecta > Lepidoptera > Geometridae > Thera > Thera obeliscata. The sequence continues at coordinate 3,111,731 of OX387916.1, forward strand.
GGGCTTTGTCGGCGACCCGGCGGGCTCAGTGTGTATTGCGCTTAATGTACCGCGAATATTTACACTTTTTAAAAGGTAGGTAGTTACCCGCTACCTGATGTATAATTGGTTTATTGGCTACGTACGTACCTATGTACAGAAAGTAGAGCAAAGAAAAGAAAATATTCACTATATATTTACCTCATCACCAATGCCGATGCTTCGGAACCCCCGTTTCGTGAGATTCCAATGAACAAACGCAACAATCACATCAGACTTTCGCTTTATGTCATTCTCCACAGTCTTAAAAGTTAGGTCCCATCCAAATAGAGGATCCGCAGCCATTCTGATCAACACACTGAAGTATTACCCTTTCCTGCAAGTTTTTAGCTTTATGTAAATAGATAATTAAGCCCAGTCCGTTCGGATTATTTTGTTTACATACTTTTTAATTTTTATTGAAAAGTAGAGTTGGGTGCAAACAAAGACTTGACTGTAAGTAGCTATAATAATTATAGAGATTAATAGTTACAGATACAAATAGCACTGTTTTCTTTTCCTTTTCTCGTGTCGTGTCATTAATTCTTTGAAGCAGTGTGGTGATAGGAATTTAAGTGCACCTCAAAGGTTCCTGTCGTACATTTACCGTTTCGCTAAGGATAATTTGTAAATGTATTACAGTAATCTACAAGCTTTCACTGTGTTAATTGTGAAGTATACTAAGTTATACTTCACAATTAACACAGTAACATTATGTATACAAACCTACATGTTGAGTTATACTACCTCCTTTTATTTAGAAGCAATATAGCTGTCATACTATGAAAAAGGAATGAAGACATATCAATTCCTGTGAAAAACTATATTTCTCAATTACCTATTAATAAAAATGTATTTCTACCTACCACTCCGATTTTATTTAACATTAATCCATGTTCCTGTTATAATGTCACTGATTGATGATGATGAGCAGATTTCAAATTAACGAATTCCTAATGCGGCCTCCAGACTCCCGCGAGATTCACGGCGTGAAGTCGCGCCGTGAATCGTGCGCGAAATCTCGCGCGTACGACGTCGGCTACACATTCACGCTAGGTTCACAGTATAGTTCGCGCACTCGACCACGATGGACCCCGAAATTGCTGCTGCGGGACTTCTTTGCGCATTAGCGATTTATAACTTTGACTGGCCTCTAGCTCAGTTGGTAGTAGCTCTGCCTTCTGCGCCGTAGGTCGTGGGTTCGATCCCCACCGAGAACAAATATTTGTGTGGTTAACATAAATGTTTGTTCTCTGTCTGGGTGTTATATTGTATTCTAAGTATGTATTTACAAAAAAAAATGTATTCAAGTATTATATCAGCTATCCGGTTCCCATATTACAAGCTCTGCTTAGTTTGGGGCTGGGTAGTGTTGCGTGAATTGTCCACAATATTTATTTACTAGCTGCCTGTCCCGGCTTCGCACGGGCGGACATTTATTTTTTAAACACATAAATATAGCCTATGTTACTCGTAGGTGAACCTACGTCCAGCAGTGGACTGATATAAATTGATGATGATGATGAAAGAACATTCTATAACGTTTAGGAGCACTATTTTCTAGAACATTTTGACAAATTGATGACAACATTTTAGAATTCACAAAGATTTTAAAAATGTCCCAAAAGTTAAGAGCCGAGCGGGATTTGAACCCGCGACCTCCCCTAAACCTTCCTGTCAGTGCCGAATAGTCCCTTGTAAATGTATTACGCGCGACCCGGCTATTTAAGCATTATAGATAATTCTGCGGATGATAACCGACTTTTCGACCGAAATTTGATCATTCCAGATCATTACGGAAGCTTAGAGAACATTCTAGAGCGTTTAAGAGCCTTCTATTCTCGTCAAAGTCAAGAATTTTCAGAAAATCCTTGAGTGATAGAAAGGGATAGACATAGAGAAGTCTCTACGTGTTAAAAAAGGATAGACATAGATTTTTGCATTTTGCATTGAGGCTCTGTTTCTATTAGTCTTAGCGTGATGTTAAATAGCCTATAGCCTTCCTCGATAGATGGTCTATCCAACGCAAAAAGAATTTTTCAATTCGGATCAGCAGTTCCCGAGATTAGCGCGTTCAACCAAACAAAAAAACAATCAAACTCTTCAGCTTTATAATATTAGTATAGATTATATTTAACTACGCTTCTGTCAAGCACAAGCTAGTTAAAAAGAAGCGCAGAATTGGATGATGACGATGTCCCTGGTTTTGGTTCCATAAATGTAGACGAAGGTTCTGATTGAATGTATGGATTGAAATCATGTTTACGCTTCGATTGTAATAATGGATATCTTACACTACCGCTCTCGACACTCGACGACGCACGACTGAGCGGCCTGCGAATATGTAGCCAAGACAAGTTCGCGGCCCGCGAGCCCTTTGTCGCGGGACAAAATACCGACAATTTTCGGGGAACGAGCCGCGAAGCCGCGAAGAATATGCGAATCGGATCCACACTCATGTTTCGCGGAAGTTTCGCGCCTTCGCGCGCGATCCGCGCGCGAGTGTGGAAGGGCTTTAAAAGTAATAAAAGTATAGACAAACAACGCGAATAAAAACAAATTCAAGTGCTGAATCACGCCAGTGGCAAGAACAAAACTTCTTTTTTTTTACTTCAAAGAAATTATGAGAACTATAGATGGTTATTAAATTCATTCACTGCATTATTTCGGAAGCATAGCCCTGACGTAGCATGATACATTTTTGCTCATTAGTCGTAATATTGTTTGGCCTTCGTGATTCCAACTCCAACATAGGTGAATGTGCTATAAACTCGTATGCTTGCTATAGACGATAGCCATGCACGTTGCACGTGATCTATGTTATCACTATTCACATACAGGTTAGTAACAGCGTGAAATGTTTTATAACGTCAGTGTCACACCTCTAGTTTGTTGAAGTGACGTCACTGACATGACATATATGACATCTAATCCAAGTTGACAGCGATGACTTGCTTCATTTGTCATGTCAACTACGTTCCGTATCACGAAATACCTTTGGACGAAGAAATTTCTTAACAGAATGTGACGTGATGCCAAATAAAACTTCCTAGTATAAATATAAAACACATAGAAAGGCAACTGATTCTAATAACATAAACTGCAATAAACTAGGATAAAGTATCCTCTCATTACTCCGTGCACAAATTTTTTGAATTCTGCGTATAACAAAACTTATTCAAACCAACATCAATGTTGCAAGCTTTAAAAAATAATGTGATGAGTGAGTGAGCGGTTGCTGGACTTGCTTGCTCTATGGCAAGGCTGGCCCACTGACTGTAAAATTAAAGAAAATTAAAAAGAATACAAAAAGAAATAAAAACACCTTGAATAACAGTCTGGCAAGTATAACTTGGCGGGTCTGAAGCTAGCCGTTTGGCCAATCTTCCATCAGTCATTGGCCATTAACGATCGAACAGCTCACTTCAGACCCGCCAAGTTATACTTGCCGGACTGTAAATATATTTTCTATCATTCACATTACCATTAGATTGTCTCTATAAACCATAGAGATTTTTATATACTCTATGTTTAAAGAGTGCGCTACCTACGCAACATGGAATAAAAACAACATGGCGCTCAGTGTCAATTTCGGGAACGTCGTGGTAGGAGCGTGAAATAATGAATTTTGTTGTTTTAGAATATGGGTGAATATGTGTAATTATCCATCATACTATCTTGTGCAAAGTGTTGTGTTTTGAATATATTAGTGTAATTAAGTGAAAAAATGGCCTCGGATAAGATTAAAGTCGCCGTTCGAGTTCGTCCTTTTAACAGGCGAGGTAAGCTGGTTTTGCTAATAAATAAAGAAATCGCTATCAGACAGGTGACTGCGTACCAGTGACTTATCTACGTATCGTGGTGGCTTGTGATATAATGCACTTGCTTTTAATTCAAAAGACGTCTACCTGCCCAAACTTATCGCATTCCTAAAAATACAAAATTTTGAATAAATAGCAGCAAAATATTTGGATTAAAAAATATAAACACAGGTTGACAATGTGAAAAAGTTTATCTTCTAGCTGATGAAGCTAAGTTTAAACAAATTATTTATAGTAGATGGTGGGAGGAGGTCCGGGATTGGGAAAACTGGAAGTCTTTGTGGGAGGCCTTTGCCCAGCAGTAAGACAACTCGGGCTAAGAAATAAATGTTTTTAAGCAATTGCATTTTTCTCTTGATCTGACTGTCACAAGTACTTGTTTTATCACTTCTTTGGATTACACTATCCCCCAGGTAGTTAAAAATAAAACTTGAATGAAACAAAGATATCAATATTTATCTGTGGGTTAAAGTTTTTTGAAAGATGGTGAAATAGGCCCTTATATCAAACAACATTATTGTGCATGGTACCATATATGTATTGGCTGTATTCACAAGGTTTCTTATCTATTTTTCAAATATTAGGTACCTATATTAGTGAATTTTTCTATGCATTGAGTACTTCAGCAGAATGGAGAATCGTTTTTTATTGTATAGTATTCGAAATTGCAAGCACCCTATCATCATTTTTCGGCCCTTATGCCTTGCTAAGTGGGGTCGGCACAACAGGTTTTCTTCTTGCACTCACCTCTATCATTCATAATCTCCGTGCTCACTCCTTATTTGGTCATGTCATCTTTGACACAGTCCATCCATCTTTTCTTTGGTCTACCTCTTCTTCTATAACCACCATCCACATCCATACCTAACACTTTTCCTGACATGCCCATAGCATGCTACCCTCCTCATATTGTCTGTCACTAATGTGACTTTCACACTTCCTCTAATATACTCATTCCTTATTTTACACATCGCTGTCACTACACTTAGAGATTGAAAAAAAAATTGTGGACAATCCACACAACACTATCTAGCCCCGAATTAAGCAGAGCTTGTAATATGGGAACCAGATAGCTGTTGTGATTAAAATACTTATAATATTTTTTCTAAATACATACTCAGAATACATTATAACACCCTGACAGACATCAAACATCTGTGTTCCCCACACAAATATTTGTTCTCGGTGGGGGTCGAACCTACAACCTATGGGGTAGAAGGCAGAGGTACTACCAATTGTATAACTTGTCATGCCCCAAATTGCTAGCACCTATGTGGCACCTATCTACCTAGTTCAAATCAATCTGACCTTGTCAATTGACTCATGGTTTTTGTAACTTCTGCCGAATTTACTGGTTCTATTGGTTGGTATTTTTTTGTCTGTTGCTTTGATGCTATAAACATTGATTGCCTCCTCCCACTAAATTACAATGTTACTCAAACAAAACGAACATAACCTTTGAAGGAGCACAGCTGCACAGTAAACTACCTACAGATTTAAAAAATGCGACATCGCTTGGCGTGCTTAGGTCTAGGCTAGGCTAGGCAAGTACCTAAGTTCTTTCTGCACTGAATTGACTCTAATGGTAGGTACATACCTACACTTACTCTGACCATGTTAAAACTATGCTGCAATTGGACAACATTACATATTTCTATAAATATAATGTGTTCTCATGTAAGTGACTGGTCTGTAATGAGAATAAAATATCTTAGAAGTAAAACGAAGTGTTTTACGTTATTATTTTTATGAGATGACAATAGTTTTAAGCACTCTTTTTATCTTTTGAAAGATTTTTTTTGCATTCTTTAACTGTTGAAAGATCTTTATAAGTCAAAAGGGCCACAAACCAACTATGCATGCTCAATTGCATGTCCGAATAGGACATCTTCAGGAGTAAGCAAACAAAAGAGAATGTCTGTTGTATTTGTCTTTGCTTGTTTAATGCTTTGTATGACACCTACGAGTTTTGTTTTAGGCATAGTTTAGTATGCAGACTCTAGCTAGCCATAATCTAGTTTGGATATTTCTACTTGTTTCACATTAGTCTGGCTTACCTTAGAACCGGATTTGGAAACATCGGCGTGGACGCAACGCCCGTGCTCTCTTGAGTCACCGTTTCGTTTACCTATTTTGATTAAATAGGAAACTAGAATGACTTGAGACTTGAGTAGTATCTTTATGCATAATTTCGATTATCAAACTGATATCATATTGATTATCATAATGTAGGCAACTCTATGTAGGTAGTTAATTAATTATTAGGTACCTAACCTATGTTGGTATCATAATACCTACTAACATGACGAAGGTGAATAAAAAACAGAAGTCATTACGAGAGTTCGTAACCCTGGTTTATATGTATTAGGTTATTAATGTTTTTGTTTTTGCTTAATATTTTTTTATGACATGTGTATCCTGCCCGTCCTAACCTACGGTGCTCAGACGTGGTCATTGACTGAACAACAGAAGTCCAGACTCAAGATTTGCCAGAGGGCAATGGAACGTAGCATCCTCGGGTTTAGACGCACTGACCGAGTACGTAACAGCATGCTACGTTCAACTACTGGAATTGCCGACGTCGGAAGAAAAACGGCCCAGCTCAAGTGGGACTGGGCGGGTCATGTCAGCAGAATGCATCCCAATAAATGGACGAACCACATAACACCGTGGCAACCAGAGGGAAGGCGAGGTCGGGGTCGGCCAAGAAAGCGTTGGAGGGACGATCTCGACGCTTTCGAGCGAGGATGGTGGGATAAAGCGACGGATAGAGACATTTGGAAGGATTTGGGGGAGACCTTTGCCCAGCAGTGGGACGATATAGGTTAGAAAAAAAAAAAAAAAAAATTTTATGCAGCTTGGACAGTCCTCATAAACAAATGCGGGAACGAGATGAGTGGAAGGAAAGGGTGCAACCCTTTATTTATTTATTTACTTAGTGAGGTAGGCAGTAGGTACATTATTTCTTCATTGATGACGCATGGTTTTATGTTATTCTGTTCATTGGAAAAATAATAGTATCAGAATAATATAAAAGGCCCATCCGCTGGATATGATGTAACAAAGAGAATGACGGGCTACAATCACCTCACGTTCAGCAATAAGCATTACAGGAACTGCCAGCTTCTCAAGAAGTCTCTTCACGGCTCTTAAAATCTCCATGGGATCGGAAACATAGCACATTAGATAGGATAGCATTATCCTTAACACGGATCATTTGTAGGCAGTTTGAATGCCATGGGCTCGCCTTGCGTTACTCCCCCAATTATTACATTTGAGTTAATTTTAGTTATTTCTGCCTGTGTATAAATGATAGTGGTCTCAGTACGTTTCCTGTATAAATATTTCATTTGTTTCGCGTTTTTATGTGATGAACGAAACACGTTGAAGCTCGAGAGCCCAAGGAATGCTACTTAAAGGCCGCTCCCTCTCAATTTGTTCGTGGGAAGTAGATCAGAAATACAAATTAACGTTACCGAGAGTACCGTACATCAAACATAATTTCGAATGAGATTTGTTCTATCACACTTCCTGGATTACTAATTAATTGCTCACATTATTTCCTGTGATTGTTGGTCATGCATTATAGTCGAACCACGTTTGCGTATCGTAATAAATTAAATTAATCTTATGGTAATTTCCTCAAATTGAAAAAGCAAATATTGCAAATAGCAAACTACTTAGTCTCAATCTCTACCAACAAATGTTTAAATGTCGTTTTAATAGTAAATCACTTTGTTTCAGAACTCGAACTGGGGACACAATGCGTGGTGGAGATGGAGGATCAGCAGACAGTGCTGCAGTATCCGCTGTCGAATCACGAGTCACAAAAAGAAAGGTATCCTCACACCAATTTAGTCCATAGATCTTGCTTTGTCTTTAGTGTGCGGAAACTTTGACAACAAGTATCACAAGTTAAGAAAAATGTGGAAAATCCACACAATACTATCTATATCTAGCCCCTTGTTCTCGGTGGGGATCGAACCAACGGCGAAGAAGGCAGAGCTACTACCAACTGAGCTGAGAGGCCAGTAGTTCTGCATAGTTAGTGGCGTTGTTCAAATTGCATGGTCAGCGATGCAATTCGTGTTGCTTATTGTATTTCTCTGTTTAGCAAGAGTCAGCTGACCTTGTTTGCTTCTCAGCAACCTATAACTTTTGTTCTAATCACGTCAGAACTTAGAACCATCCTTGCCCTAGTTTAGCTCAAAATACAACAATATAGGAAGTACGCCGGCATTGCCACAAAATCGTGGCTTCCTCAATCGTGTGGTCTGTGTTCCAAGCATTCTGACAAGATAATTAGGTTTATTCTTTTATGCTATGTGAATAATAAATCGATGACCCACTTCTGCTAATAGGTAGATGGTAATGCTCCAATTTCGGATGCTCGTCCAATACTGAAATGTGCAATAATTCGTTTCCACTCGCTGCGCTGATTGAATTACTTATACCGTCTGCTTCCTGATATAAAATGTTATTTTGTTGGGAGTTGTGTGACGAATGATTTCTTGCTCATTCTTTTTCCAACATCCTCGATCTATCTGTTTTCCTGTTACGCGTGTTATTGCGCTTACGGTCGCTATCTTCTACAGAATAAAATAAGTTACGGAACTGTCGATTTCACCTCAAATGATAGATTGCCAAAATTTTGGTAACTCAACATGAAGGAGACGGTTCGAGATGCTCTGATTGGCGTACGTTGCTCCGGTCTTACGTAAAACGACGCTTGCGCACTGTTTGTTAAGAAATTAGATCTGGTTGTGGTTAAACAAATAAAGAATGAATTATGTGAAGACTGATAATAAACGAAACATTCTTGTCATTCTATTAATTTTAAGGTAAAGAATAATAATAAAATATAATTAATGTTGTCAATCCACAAACAACTAGCCCCAAATTAAGCAAAGCTCGTACTATGAAATCCAGATTGCTGATATAATACTTAAATAGGTATATTTTTTTTGTAAATACATGTTAGAATACATCGATATAGATAGAGAACAAACATCTGTGTTCACCACACAAATATTGTTCTCATGGGGATCGCACCCACGAACTACAGTGCAGATTGGCATAGTTACTACAAACTGAGCTAAATAGTTAATCAAATATTTTAAATTTGAATCAAATTTTAAATTATAGGACTCAACTAAAAACCAGGTAGAGTCGAAGTGGTCTCTATTCTACAGGTCATTTTGGCTTACATCGTTAAAGTTCGTGTAAGTACTAGTATCGTTGGAGAGGTGCAGACGACTTGCGAAAAAAAAAGAAAAGCTAGCCAAATGATGAGATAAAAAAAAAAACCTATTCAAGACTCGCAACAATTATAAATTCTTAGGCACGGTACACAACACATAAGATCTCTCGAGGTTAATTTAATTTTGATGTGACCTAAGAGTAAAAATCTAGTAAACTCAAAGTTTACTAGATTTTTGATTTCTTTACCCTAATGCCCAAAATGCAATCATAGCGCGTTCTAGAGCTGTTACAAAATTTAGTAGCGACATCTAGTTCAGCTATCGGAATTAATTACGATTAACATTGAAAATTAGTGCTACTTTTAATGACCGGACATAACACTATGGATAGGATTCGGTTCTGATAAAGACCAGTTTAAATCGTGCTAAGTACACCTCCATTTTATTACACAATAATTACTATCGCAAATTCAAATTCTTAAACCTGAAGGCTACTTCATTGCACCACAACACAAACTGCATTATGTTAATTCGTGCATAAAAGTAGGGTTTTCGTTTTTCCTCACTGTTACTGTAATTCGTTTTTTATGCAAATGTGTATCTGTAGATCTTGAGTTTTTAAATTAATTATCTAGCATATCAAAAGTAAATGTTAAGTGTTCTAATTGCATGCCGCTGAGTTCTGCAACTCTTGAAACTTTTCAGGATTTTTGTTAGATAGTTGGTAGCTTTTACCTAAAAAAATCTCTTATTCCTGCCCTTATCCCAGTTTATGTGGGGTCGGCACAAGATGTCTTCCTCCTCCATTCCCCTCTGTCAGCCGTCATCTCTGCATTCACACCTCTCTTATCCATAAAAAAAGTCCCAGTACCAAATGATCTCCCTACATAAACTATAATAAATAACGTAGCTAATCATTTAGCAGTTTTGCCATTTTTCACAGAAGCATTTAAAACTTGATTTCGAAAAAAAAGGTTAAAAATTTGCCCCCTAATTAGAAATTATTGATGATGGACACGCTTTGTTTAGTGTTTACTTTTTATTTGTTAGCCACGGATAATAAAATGTAATGAAGTACATGAATAACTTGTATTCTCGTAATATTATTCTCGTATGTAATTGAAATATGTACTAGAATACGATCCTGTAGAGGTTGTTGATCTGTTTTGAAAGATGAAACTGCTAGCTTCTATTTTTTGTTGAATCTCTTGTTGGTAGATAAAAAGTTACGGAACTGCTAACCTTCAAAATACTAGATCGATTACCTTTAGGGGCTTTAGGCTGTCTTGATGAAGGCATGTGTCTACCTGAAGCGTTTGCCAAATTAAACCCTACTCTATAAATTTATAGCAGATTAGCCCATTTTTCAAAAGACTACGGGATAACTGCTCTTGTTGAAGTTTCATATGGATTGGAACGTTATAGTTAAATAGCGTCCAATTGAATAGTTAATATAATAAATAGATTCGCATTGTACATTGTTTAAAATTGTGTTACAACACTGCTCAAATCCAATTTGGGTCAGTAGCTAGGTACGTGTTTTTCTTGAAATCTCTCTATGAATTAATTAATATTCAACTATCTGGCTCCCATATGAGGGTAGATAGTATTGTGTGGCTTGTCCACAATGTTTATTTTATATTTACTCGCTCAATTAATATTAGCCGTGGCCATAGAAAATCAAGAGTACTCTAAGTTAAAAGTCTTGTAATGAGGTATAATATAAGCGATTCGTCGCTCAATTTTGATCTAACTTTGATCTACAAGGATGACTTTGAAACGTCTTAAAGCTAGGTGAGTCTGGCAACGTAATTAAGGTACTAAATACCTAAGATACTTTTACCACCGTGAGTGCTTCCCGGCCATAAACATGATGTCAATAGACGATGTCGTCGACATGGTCTACTACGGTGTCGTTCATCATTGTGACTACATCGATCGATTGACCCAATTGTTACCACCGTAGTGCTTGATCGTTTTGTTATTTATGCCAAACAGTCTGCTTTTATGCTTGACAGACTTAAAGTAATTTTAAACCTGATTAATACATTATTGGTGTTTTCTTTAGTAACGATTTTATTTACCTACCACATGCAGGTAAGGTTGGCTGTCAAAATATATTCGTAATTTGGTCAGTTTTTAGTCTACTTGGAATTTTTCAATATTCAAAATCTACTTAAATGTAAATTATATGTCTAAAAAAATCGTTTCGCATAGGAACTGAACAACCCTTGCGTCGTAGTTCTACGAGAATTTACAGAACGGCTTCAAAGGAAACTCTGAAAACGTTATCTCTTTTGCACCTGAAATAGGTCCCACAGACGATAAAGCAGAGAGTACAAGCATACAACCCTTTCTTTGTGGCTCTTATCTGAACCCTTTGAAAGCTGAGCCTAGGCAAGAGCAGTATCTTTTCACTTTGCCCTTTTCATGTTTAGTGACAGTACGAGATAAAAAGCCGTAGTTGGATTTTACACGATTAGATATTGGTGAATATTCCGATACCCTCTATAAATTTTAGAGTTCTGTACCCTAAGGGTTAAAGCGGGACCCTATTACTAAGACTCCGCTGTCCGTCCGTCTATGTGTCTGTCTGTCCGTCTATCACCAAGCTGGATCTCGCGAACCATGATAGTTAGGTTAGACAGTTGAAATTTTCACAGATGTATTCCTCTTGCCGCTATAACAAAAAATGCAGAGTAAAAAAATATTTAGAGGGGGCTCCCATACAACGAACGTAAGTTATTTTGCACGGTTTTGCTCTATATTGATAACGGCAACACGTAGACGCTTGAAATATTCATAGAATATTTAGTTTGTATTATAATATCCTGCTGGGGTGACATGGTCACTGTGTGACAAAACTCCTTTTTACTTTAATAAAGATTTAGATATAATATTCACTTTAAAATACCTAATGAAATCTTAAAAGGTAATACTACCTTGCCGTTGTACACTTAACGCAATGCAGTAACTTTTGCCCATTGCGGATAATAGGTACCTTCCTTGCAGTTTTTCAACATACATTGGTTACTTTGATGCAGGTTTGCTCCGTATTATTTGAATTGTCCAATTTCACCATGATGAAGTTGACTGATGCTTTCTGTCGCGTGAATGCGCGTAGTCGTTTGTTATACAAAATTATATTACGAAGACAAAACGTAGCTTCAGGGCGGCCTCGTTATGGCGTCAGGTTGTACTCTATTTTTCCGTCACCTATAGCTTGCGTCTTGCTTCGTGATTTCCCGAGGAGCCCTAACAATCTCTTTGTGCACGACCTCATTCTGCACGTTGAATACCTCTTTTAATACCCGCCATGTTTGCAGAACATCTGCAGATGATGTCTTGCAGCTTTGGAATTTTATAGCAAACGGGTTTAGCTGTGAGCTTATTTTGGTTTGATTTGAATAAGTTTGCCCAAATTGTTATTTTAAATTTCTGAGCCCAACAGAATTTACGGTCCGTTTTCTTCATCTTGATAACATCTTAGAATAACAAAAAAATACCTCACTCCACCTTGTTAGAAATACATTTCTCACAGAAAGTAGGCTAATTACATTTAACGGAGCTAACTGTAGCCGTTTGCTGAAGTGAAAAAGTTTTTACAAATAAAGCTAAATGAGTAAAGTCCATCAAATATAATTATTCTATTTCATTTTATGTTTGCTTGAGATTGACGTAGGAATTACCGTCGTATACTAAATATATTTTCTTTTAAAGGTTCCAAACAGTTTTTGTTGAATGCTTCGCCTATTGCTAAGGACGTCAAGATAGGTTTTTCGATACCAAAGCCAAAGTGATCTTCTCACGAGTACCACGATATTTAATATACGTGTAATTTTGGTGACTCGGAAACTTTTTGTAACGTGAGCATCAATCATCCGAAGTGCTAATCAATGTTTCAACAATGCGTCACTCAAGGGTGACTATATTCGTTATATCATCTATCACATGGTACATATTGTGAAAATAATAGATAGGTAGGCTAGGTACCCTAATATTAAATACCTTCTTGTTATGTATAAGTCAAGCTTGCTATGATATTCTATAACTAGTTCTGTAACATAAAATGAAAATCAAGCTAACCTATAGTATTTTCTTTATCTTAGGTATTTAACATATTTATAGTATACAAATAGCAAGTCTAATCTATTTAGGATCTCGTCGCAGGCACTACAGCGTCCTGTAAATAGAGGCAAGAGTGTTGCCCCTGATTGCTTTTATAAAGATAAATTCTATCGCTAAAGCAAATCTAACTAGCAATAATTGCATCGGAGATGAAGTCGAATCGCGGGTGATATACTCGTGGGCGGTCACGACATTAATCTCGTATATCTGGGGCTTAAAGATAATCCTGCCGATATCTATATTATTACAGTAAAGTATCTTGCAACCGCTTCCAATATTACCCGTTCTAACATCCATTCAAAGAAATCCTACAACTTTGGTAGAGATACGTTATCTTTAGTGAATTGGTCGTATGTGAGTTCTGATCTTTGTTACCTGATTCTGCTTATGTTTTCTGTCTAACTGGTCTAACTAAGAACAAAATTCTGTTGCGCTAGAATAGATTCTGAATTTGATCAAGCTTGTTGTAATATGATGCGAATACCTATGTACGGAAGCGTAGTTTCACAGAATCGTTCAACGATTACTTAGGGGTTTTAAACCGGAAGCATAAATTCACCTGTGATTGAAAACGCTTCCAACGATCAGTGGATCGTGAAACTGAAATAGTATTCTGCGGTACCTACCCAATCTCGATAAGGATACAATAAATCGAGCTGGTATCTTGATTAATGATCATCCCCTAGTTTGGCGCGTGCTGGTGATAAAATGCAATTTGTTTGTTACCTTGAATCATCCAATCTTCTTCTTCCTGCCCTTATCCCACTTAATATGGGCTCGGCACAAAAATGATTTCCTCTTCCATTCTCCTCTATCAGCCGTCATCTCACTTCTTTCTTATCCTTGTCATCTTTCACACTGTTCATCCATCTTTTCTTTGGCCAAATGTGAATCATCCGATCGATTATAAAAAATCTAAGATTGTTCGTGACATGTTCTTAGATAATATGTATCTTACTAATTATGAAGAAACAGACAGGATCAGTCTGACTTACGTGAGTTTGTTTAATTAATTAAATCTGAACTAAGGTAAAACGCAAGGTTTAAAATATCCCCGCTCGCTGTGGAACTACGTTAAAACTGATGGCTAATTCGAAACCAGTTTCACTCTAGACAGTATTTTGTAATGAGGCTCGAGAAGTTGTAACGGAGCTCCGTTCATGTTTTATCAGCAGCGTTTTTGTGAATTGGCCATTTCGCCCGATCGTTATTATAAATGCTGCTTTGGGTTTGTTCCGGGTAAAACAATGGTAATTGCATTACAGAAAGGATCGCACGGCTTATAACCAGGTTTATTTACCAAATATTATAATGATAACGATCCTCCTCCTCCTTTCTAAGACTTGCTAAGATTCTAAGTCAATTGTTTGTGAAAAAATGAAACGAGACGTTTTCTGTGGAAAATTAGACTTTATAGGAATGTATTCTTAAAAAGACTGATATGTAACCTAAATTAACCAAATACGTTGGCAAATAAATCACTGCTCTAAACAATTCATTTTGATCTCAGGCTCGCAGTCATGTCCCACAGAATTATTTATAAGGAACCCGGTCGGGCTATAATTCTCATACGCGCTAAGGTCACCCTATATTTCAGGATTTTAGGGATGGCTTTTTGGTTAATTGCTATTACGAATGCATGCTGTGTTCCTTTCGTTGTGCCTTTTAGTAACCGCTTGTTTAAAACGCTACCACATGATGGTGTTGAAAAGGACTCGCTTATCTCTTAACAACTAGGTACACGCATTTGTTAAAGTTTCATTATCATCTCATGGTGGCTTCTTTCCATGCCTGCGGCAATTTTCTGCCGTCCTTCCTTTATCAAGTCATGTCCTGACTAGATGAGACAACTCACTTATTGGTGACTGGCTGTTGACTTGTGTGCCTATAACTAAGACATGTTATCGTCGTCAGGAGCTCAGGACCAAATCCTTATCTCACAGCACCCAAGTTTTATTTTCCGTTTGTACCCTTCTACAAAGCACCACCTTGTAGAATCAAGTGCCATCTTATACTTAATATTCCTTTAACCTGTATTGCATTAAAAATAACGGTTCTTGAAGCCTTCTAACCCAAATAACAACTTCTTAGTAATCAAAATTCACATAAGATTTACCTTTATAATTCTCAACGTGATTCATTATCAAAGAAATGGTTATGCTTCTTAATTAGTTCGTCAAATTATAATTACATTATTACAACAGAATACGTTTCTGAATTTTGTGATTATTTCCTTGTTACCTAGTTTATTAGATTTATACAGTTAGGAAGCGTTTCGAAAGCGTGTGCAAAAAGTCATAATGAAGTGAGAAGTTAATGAACGGTCGTCCTCAGAGATTTGGAATCCTTTTATGTTGCAAATTGTTTGAGATGAAAGGATTGTTGTTCAAATTACAAAGAATCTAATTAATTTCTCTAGTCTCGGTGTGATAATAACTCGATAAGTGAACATTAGAAAAATAATTAGATCTTTTAGCTTACAGGTTTCCAAAATACATTACATTATCATTATTGATGTATCTACAGATTCCTCAAGTACCCAATTCACTTACCAAAAGAATCGATCGGCTATAAAAACGACAGCAAAATAATGATTGTTGAACATAAATCCGAAAACATCAATCTCAATGCGTCGCGATCTGAAATTCTGACTAGGTACTTTGGACTTTCATCAACCTGAGTGATTCCAACTCACCCTTCTGTTGTAGTGTATTGTATTCACAATAAACCACATAATGTGTGTCCACTCACTATTATTTCCTATTTTATCGTGGAATTATTCTTTATGACAACTGAGAAAATCCTCGTTTTACTGCTGATACTTCACCAAATTGAAATATCATCAAAGGTTTGGACGAAGCGAAACGATTGCGAGACGGCCCTCCGCATAATTTCTCAGTTGACATCTGTTGGACGTTTTTAGGCTTTAGTTTTGCTACAGCAGTGGAGTGGATACAGTAAAATATTTTCGCAAAATGGTTATTGCTTCTGACCTTTTTTATCGTTTTCGCATTATTGATTGAAATGGTTTCCTTATAACAAGTCTACGTTGTCAATGCTTATGTCCATGTTGGTTTTGTGAAATGGTTACATAGCTTCGTTTACTGATGCTAGGTATCTAAATCGCTTAAAGAAGCGAGAAAAGAGAGCATGATCTAGTAAAAATACAGGTACTGTATTTATTGGAAAGAGACTTTCTTGCTAACTGCCAACACCACCCTGATAATACAATATCAATAGAAGAATTGTGAGAAAACTTTTTTCCTGCAATTTATTTCAAACACGTGTATGGGAATTTTGTTCGGAATCTTCCTGTGAAACATCTGTTGTTTTGAATAGTCTTCATCGTGATACTTGATACATAAGTAAGGTTAGGTACTGGTGGAAGAATAGCGTGTCTTGTCCCGTTACTCTCTAGTAGACATAACCTAGACCCAGTTTGAGGCAAGGAAACTAGTTATTTTACAAAAGGAATCACGACAATGCAAGAGTAAAATCGCATAAACCTAGTTCGATAATATTGATGCAATACAATCAACTAATTATATTAGTTTTTTAACTGATTGGAATTAGATACAGAGAGGTGACGCATTTAAATTAAAGTTTTCATTTCAAAGACTGTACAGTTTTGTATTGCTGTGCATAGCATTGATGCAGTTATAGGCAAAGTCGTCTGGCGGGTTTCTTCATTCATTGCATTCGTCTTGTTTCTTGTCTGACCTGTATGTGTTGGTGACTGGTATATCCTACGTTCTTTTAGTACAGACTTTACAATGTCCAGTGATGGTGACGTATCCACCTTATTGTACGTACTCCGTACAGTATGGTATACTCACAAACTCACAATCTTGCTCAACTTGTAATGATACTGTGCTTTGCAGCATTCTGCCAGAATACTTGCAACAAGTTGCGAAACGAATTAAAACTATGCTGACAATTCTTTTCCGTTTCGCTAGTTAAACGCAAATCGTGCTTACACCATTTCCACTTGAAAAGAGCTCTTTTAGCATTGAAAACAAGAAGTGGATTCTATTAAAACACCTGAAAAGTGATCAAAACAGGAAGTTTTCTTTGTAAAAAATACTGAACTCAAATAGGATTATTAGTCGTTGAACACAACAAAATATAGGTATATTGGATTTTTTGAGATTTTTGTGGCTTTGCAATAACATGATGGCTTACTGCTTCGTAATCAACTGGACAAATACAGCGTCATTGTGTTTCTTCGTTATCTTTGTTTAACTGTTTATCCAGCGGTCATTGTCCTCAAATCCATGAGCTCAGAGATGTAGCATAAATCAATGCATATTGTTACGACATAGCACTATGCAACTAAGTGTAGCGATAACATAAATAATGCTTAGTGAACTTTAGTAAAAACAACGTTAGGAACTGTAACGAGCAAGTCCAAGGTTGGATCAACTGTGTGAAAGTTGACATGGTTAAGGATTAAGTACGTAGATATAAGACAGGCGAAAACAGAGGAGCAGAATATGGTGTTATACTGAACCCACATAGAGGGAAGGAAGGCAAGAAGATGATGGTAGGAACCAAGGAGAAAGTTTCTTGATTATTCTATTTTATAGACGTCGCCTTGAACGTCCATTCCCATGAAACGTTATTTTGTTACTCTTACCATCTAAAACTCAGTAAACGTGATAAAACGCTTCATTCGTTTCTGCTTTTGTATATTTTTCTGTTTTATTTAAGTTTATATATTGAGAAATACAGAGGATTAATATAGAACACTTTTTGACTTCGGAATAAAATAGTTGCCAAGAATTATTATTCTGACGATGATTTCGAACTTAATGATATCTGGATGATATTATGAGAAGTAACTATTCACACTAACAAAATGCTAATAGGATGTAATAAATGACATCATCGCAACTCATCTCTTATTTCACAAATGACTTGTTTTTGAATTTAGATGCAAGTGTCGTTTAGAAGTTACTGATCGGTGACAAACCTGCCACCTACCTAGCAAAGAAACAGGTAACATTCTACAAATATGTTCCGTTTTCTAACTCGAAACTTCATAACGAAACACTAAAAATAAACAACAAAGCAATAACATTCAACAACATTGTCATAAAACGAGTTCCGTACGTACAAGCATGCATGACGCAGCGGCGGGACCACGCAGTTCACATGCCGGTTTAATGTCAAGGCAAACACAAGGTGCTCTTATTACCCATGCATGTTCACTCTTATACACATGGTTTGAAAAGTAAGTACTTTAGAGAAAACGAAAACGTACATATACCGAGCAAACGTATACAATATAAGCGAAATTGCTGGTGTAGAAAACTACTTTGCTATGAAGATGCACGGCATAAATGACCTTGAAAACCGGCTCGCAGTCTTCAAAGTTGGAATGAGTTGTATACTCAAGTATCTCACAAATGAAGACGGAACATTTTAGATTAGTTCTGTATCGAGCTCTTCATAAAGAACTCGTTAAAACTTGCTAAACAACAAAACTTATTATGAAATTACGACTCGTCTGCGATTTTGCAAAGAACTTCAGTATTGCTTTAGTAATTGGTTTTCGTGTCTTTTATGATATGCTGAATAAACTTGTTAGTTATTGTTACTGCTTGAATATTTAATTGATGTATGCAGAGCACTGGTGGCCTAGTGGTAGCGGCCCCGCCTTCCGATCCTAAGGTCGTGGGTTCAAATCCAGTCGTGTACCAATGAGTTTTTCTTCCCAAAAATTTATGTACACTGTGCCAGTGCTCTCAAACGGTGAAGGAAAACATCGTGAGGAAACCGGCATATCGTAGAACCTAAAAAGTTCGAAAATATGTGTCAAGTGCACGAAAGGAGCCTCTTTGAGGCGTACTTAAAATCCTTTCACCACACTTGGTTCGAAAGAATCAGTGACACGATAAGAAGAAGAACTGCTTGATTTTGTTATCTTAATACATTCGCGTGTAATAAACTGATTAATCTTATTTGTGCGTTTACTCTTTCGTTTCTCTTTGTTTTTCATATCTGTCTGCTTTATTGACTGGTCTTCACCAATCCATTCAGTTTGAAATGACTCACTGTTTTAAAATCACTGTTAACTTGTTTTTATATTCATCTTTTATGTGTTTATCGCTATAACGACCCCGGTATTATCAGAGCGGAACAACCCGTGCCGCAACCTTGCGTACTGCACTGCAAGTATGCTTGCCGTTGTTTACCTCACTCTACGTTTCTTTTATGACACTTTTCATATCATCATCATTAACAATCTGAGATGCTATCTGTTGAACCTTCATACTTCAACTACTCGCCCTTTATAAAGTTGTCTGTCCTTTGCCTTTGGCCGTACGCCACACCATACGCTTTGGTGTTAATGGTGGTCACCATCTGAGAACTTACTAACACTAACAGCTATATAACTTTTGAAACTATTTAACACGGCTTTTATGACACAACGGGATATTTACCAGTACCAGTTCAACCGTGATCGTGGTGCATGCAACTGTGCCAAAATATCGGGAGTCAAAACTCACAAAATTTAATCATGCTAAATATCCCGTTGTGTAATAAAAATAGTACCTACTAACAGCTATTACCGGCTCTTCGATGAATTTCGTCATTATGGGCTAATTTCCGTTTCCAAATATCCATTAATCTTTGTGGATTGCCTCAACTAAACTTCAACGCTCAGTGAATCAAATTTCAAAGTCGTACCCAGTACCCAATATAGATCCTCAGTTTGGAGGCTTACGTTTGCATCTCATTCACTTATTTATACTTTACACGGGTATTTATCGGTATATTACCTTATTTTATTTATTTTCC
Source organism: Thera obeliscata (assembly GCA_947578465.1). NCBI lineage: Eukaryota > Metazoa > Arthropoda > Insecta > Lepidoptera > Geometridae > Thera > Thera obeliscata. Next base: position 3,131,703 of record OX387916.1, read on the forward strand.
CGACGTTTCGGCTATGTTGCAATAACCGTGGTCGCGGGCTGACTGGAGCATTGACATGAGTGCTACCGTCGTTGAAAAGTGGAGGCAGTATCACTAACTACCCTCACTTGATCTTCTTTGTCCATAATGTCCGTGCACGCACTACGACATACAACACTGATAGTATCTACGCACTGTGGTAAGGTATCGCGACGCATACACCTTCCAATGATGGGATTCCACGATGAAGAAAGTCTGAATCCGTCTTCGCGATTGAAATTAGGATATTTCTTAATCTCAATCGCTTCACGCACCATCCTTTTGTGGTAATACCGTTCATTGGATAGCACCTTGGGATCATGCAATTCTATCCAGTGATTAGGACCTGAATCCACAAGGTGCTCTGCTATCGCCGATTTGGTTACCTGGCGGTTTTTAACTGCAGCAATGTGTTCCTTCACCTGCTCTGCTATTGTGCGCTTAGTTTGGCCAATGTAGACGCGGCCGCAGCTGCAGTCTATTTTATACACACCAGGTATTTGCAAGGGTATGCTGTCTTTTGGTGTCCTCAGCAGCTTTGCCATCTTTGTGAGGGGAGTGAAAACCGCCTTGATGGAATACCTCTTTAACACGTTTCCTATTCGGTCCGTTACTCCCTTCAAATACGGCAGGAACGCGGGCTGTCTGTTGACACCAACTGGCTTGCCTCTGCTCGTGCGTGTCCGGTTGCTTCTGTTTCCACTTCTATATCCATTGCGTTTTAGAACCTCCTGAACATGCGCCAACTCTCCGGCTACATGGTCAGGGTCATAAAGGTTGTACGCTCTGTTAGTGAGTGATGTAATCACAGACTGCAGGTGTAAGGGATGATGGTGTGAAGCAGCGTTTAGATACGTATCGGTGTGCGTCGGTTTTCTAAATACAGAGTGCCCCAAGGAGCAGAGGGTCATTCACTTATATTGCCTAAGAAGTATTTGAATTTTCAACAACGGGACTGTTTCACTTACTTTCACCAGTTATTTACAGGTCAGGGGATTAGGACATCAGAGTAACCGTAACATGAATTTTCCCTTTAGTGCTTCTATTGTACGTAACCGAGTTCATGATGCTAGAAGCTCTGTCCTTATAAGCAAACTTTTTTAAGAGCCTTTTTGTCTGTGTACCTACTTTTTATAACTTTATTAAAAAGATTTGAAGGTTTTCTTGAGTGAGATGGAAAAGTTGTTTAGGGAGAGGGTTCTTTGAAATTAGGACCGACTGAGACGTAAGAATAAAGTTTATATATATTTCTTTCTGATAAATTGTTTGTTCATTTAGGTACAGCAAGTGTATTTTGTGTACCTTATCTTCGTATATCGTGATACAAAAATGGTAAATAGTAATATTTATTGTAAAAAATTAGAATTATTTGTGTTTTGTCCTAAATAAAACTATAAAAAGTATTCAGTTCCGATCAATTCGATTTCAATTGAATCTATTTGAGAATGCCTATACAACACAAGTCATTCAGATTCCAGATCAAACTACCAGGGACCCGTTTCAGTTGTATTGGTATTGTGTTGGGCTTGAATCACGTTTAACCTTCGCATTGACAAATAACTTTATACGGTGTGGGAAATTCTCATGTGTAAAACTCGACATGTGTGTATCTCCGCCGTATCAGACTAGATATTTTATTTTGACTAAGTATTCGAGGAGGTTCAAGAAGGCGAGGTCGGGGTCGGCCAAGAAAGCGTTGGAGGGACGATCTTGACGCTTTCGAGCGAGGATGGTGGGATAAAGCGACGGATAGGGACAGTTGGAAGGATTTGGGGGAAACCTTTGCCCAGCAGTGGGACGATATAGGTTAGAAAAAAAAATATTACTATTTATTTTATGCAATTAGCTGATAGAACAAGCATTATGATTCGCCTTATGGTAACCATCGCCTATACGCTGTAGAAAATAATATTACTACTGGTTGGTTGAAAATGCTGTCAAGCATTAAAGTATTCTATAGTACAAACTTATTTTTGATGCTTTAAAAAATTACAACAAAGCATAGCCTCGTAGTCGTAGATCACGCCCGTCAGGTGCCCTATGATGCACTGTCCTGCGTCCAGTTTAAGGCATGCAGATGTTCAGCCTCACGTGCCAGTAATTTCACCTGCACTTACACCCTTCAAACCGAAACACAACAATGCTGCTTTAGGGCAGAAATAGGCATTACCTCCCGGACGAGCTACTACTACTAAAAACTAAAGAAATATCTTAATGTTTTTACTACTTTATGGATAAGAGAATAGCTGATAATTGTTGCTACCCGCATACCTCTCAAATAATATTAGCATTTCGCGCAAATACCACACGATACGGCTTTTAAAATTGTAGACCTGTAATGCGACCTTGCGAAAGACCTTGTCTGTAACGTGCAAAATGGATTCACAGTATTCATACAATGTGTAAACAAACAGTGAGTGACACCGATTTGCCTGTATAAACCTACTGTATATAGGTATATTGTGCAACTACATTGCAACTAAGTACGTACCTATGTCAACGTTATCTATTTAATTCCAGTGCATGAACTGTTATAAAACAATAATTATGACATAAATTAATAAATATTGTGGACAATCCGCACAACACTATCTAGCCCCAAACTAAGCAGAGCTTGTACGATGGGCCCCAGATCGCTGATATATTACTTATATAAACATTTTTTATGTAATTATAATAACAATATAACACCCAAACAGAGAACAAACATCATGCTAGTTTTCAGTGGGGATCGAATCCACGACCTACGGCACAAAAGGCAGGGTTACTACAAACTGAGTAGTGCCGCCTGTCAACATTGTTGTATTTTAAAACAATATGCGTATGTAATACCTAAATAAGTTGTTTAGTTTAGTTACTAGGCATGTATGAAATCGCTCAATGTATTGGAACGATTTTGTCGCGAATCTGGTTCTCTGATTTTTTAATTTCTTTGTGAAATATAAGCATTGTGTTTAATGGTTTAGAAGTTCATTTCATACCAGATTAAAGAAAACAAGTTTATTCTGAAATTCGTATTAGTAGTCCTCTGCTCATTCCAGATATCGTCTAGCGAGATTAAATTGAACTTTCATTACGTTTTCGCAATTTTCTCGTTGTTCTCCGAAATGGCTGAGTCATTTTAATCTGAACCCCATAAAAACACTTGGCGACATATCAACTCTTGATTATAAAATGCCGAATACACAGACGCAGAGCAGGGCTTCAGCGCAATATGAATGTGGGATGCCGCGTATCATGTAGATCTGACATTTTCAATATAACTACGAGATTCGTTCTGCCCATGTCGCCAGTTGACATGTGCCTCTAGTTTTGCGTAGAATGTAGTTTGACTTTTGGAAATGGATTTAGTGTGGTCTCTATCTAACTGAATTTGAGGTTTCGTAACCGGTTACGTTAAAATATTTTTTTTCTTTGTTCGTAACCGGGTCACCATGACCCTAATGAAAAATTTCTGTCATTCAGTTCTTAGTTCATAACCGAATTACGAAATAAGACTAGAATCACGTGTTAAAAAAAAAGTATTTATGTATTATATCGGCTATCTGGTTCCCATAGTACAAGCTCTGCTTAATTTGGGGCTAAATAGTGTTGTGTGGATTGTCCGCATTATTTATTATTATTATTATTATAATAAATATTTATTCGCCACAAGTTACGAAAAAAGAAACTCATGTCTCTTAAAAATAAATTTGAAATTCCATCGCGTTAAAAACATTAACCTTCCTTGCCTTGGTAGCCGAGTAAAAACGTTCTACTTGGTAAAATATGGTTAACCTCTTACCTACCAAGCCCTATCCCAAAGGAGGTCATCATAAAGAGAACAAATATGATAAAGGAAGCCCTCTGTTTCTGTAAGTATTGTATTGAAAGCTTCTTTATGTTTATTTACTTTGCTCAGAATCTTAAACATCCCACCGGGATATAAGCTCTTGAGTAGCTGAGAGAGGTCGGTAATTATGTTGCCGGGAATACTTGTTCAACTCACTTAATATACAACAAATACAAGACCCACCAAGCCTAATAAGTCAAGTACATATTTGCTAGTTTTTTTCAAATTAACCATTCCAGAACCAGAGCGAAAGAGTAAGTACTTCTGTGATGTCGTTCTGAACAAGTTGCCTATTTTGATCAACTTGCTCCAAGGAATGTAACGTAGGTATTTTTTTAACAATCTCATAAACATAATCTTCCTTAACGAAGGATGTAGGTAGGTATTAAAACGGATATTGATGATGATGAATGGTATTACCCAGTCGTATTTGTTTTCTCAGTTCATATTATAAATCAGTTTAAATCATTGCTGAATTCCAGTTAAATATGCAAGTAAATCTTTCGCAAAATGCTTCGATAACCCATTGCTAACGCATTCATGATGTGATGACGCAATATCCACGGTATAATAGAAATTATACTCGGTCCACCGCGTCCAATCTTCGGTTAGTTATATCGCTTTCCCATATCAGTGGCTCTAGATAACAACTTCCTATAAATATTTATAAGCATTTAAATAAATGTATGGCGCTGCGCCCACCCGCTATCATTAGTGAAGTGATTTTATGGCGATGCTTTCCTAAAGTTAGGAGCAGATTAGTACACTGATCTCACCCTGAAACAGCTATATTCTTCAAAAATTCAACGCATAAAGCTTATAGAACGACCCATCAAGCATATTGACGAGAGATTCTTGAAAACGCTTACTAAGTAGCCCATTCGCACAGACATTGATTCACCGCCACTTGAAGCGATAATCAAAGCCATAAACATGATCAAAATATGAAAGAGCAGTGTATCACGACTCGCGGTCACGTGGGTAGCAGCCTTGCACAGAGGGGGTTGGAGAAACACCCTCGTTTCCCGGCACGTAGCTTGACGCCTGAGGTTGCCGGGCCTATTTGTAAACAACCTCAATCGATATTTATATCTCTGTCGATCGGAAAAGAAATCTGTCTTAGGTAAAACTTGTGGTTCAGCATTCAATATCGTTCCCTCAATAGCCTGACCATAAAAAGTGTCATTCAAAAAGTCCGCATGTGTTTCGAAAGTTACGTTAAAATGTCCACTACAACCGTGTGTAACTGAACCTTAAAAGGGTGCTGCTCAAAATCTCTGTCTTAGATTTAGCTACGAATATTATACATTTCAAAGATGATACAAAAATATCAGTGAGAAAATGTTCTCTATTAAGAATAATCTATTTATCTGTTTTCAACAATGTAAAACTGCACTGTTGTATGCTTGTTGTATGTTTGTCTACTTAGTTGTATACATAAAATAAAGGTCAATTTAACATCCAACCCTAGAAGTGATAAACCGCTCCATGATCCCTATTTGTAACACCCTTTTATCGGCAGTGGAAGTGCGAGAGAAAGATCTTGCTGCCAACATTTACATAGTCCGTATATTTATTTGAACCTACACGTTTTGATTGCTAATCCATTTTGAATGAGCATCTTCGCTGCGACATTTTCGCTAAAGAGTAGGTTGGCGTTTGGGGTGAATGATCTAAATAGCAAAGGCGTTAGGTCTTCGGAGGACGAGGCTGATAATAGCGCCTCAGTAATTATTCATGAGGTCTTCTTGCTGGCATGAAATGAATCATGTAAAAGTGACACTAATCCAATGAAGTGAGGTTTCAGGGTCGAATACGGAGCCGAGCAAATTTTATTTGGCTCTGCGATCCCTAAAGCTTTTTGTTGGTAAAAGGGTAGGCATATACCGGCTCTAAAGTTGTAAAGCGTGTAATACTTGTACGGTGTGTACAATACAAAAAAAGAAACTTCCGTCCGTATGTGTGCCGAAATATAAACAAAGCAATCCTTCACCCCTTCTAAATTGGGAATGTCCAACCTCAGCCAGCTGAGTAGATTTATTCATTCCCGCTCACCCACGCGGAGGTAACTAACGAGTAACTAGACTATTCGCCTCCGCATCGTTCACGGGTAATGGATTTACTTTTACAATTGTGCCTAGAAATGCATAATCCTTAGAATTAACATGAAGCTGAGCTGAGCTCGCGGATTCATAACCGGCTTAAATCAAAACGGTTGGTGAGCACTCTTGTGTGTTTTTGGTAAAATACGACCACATTATTCAAAGCTTTTAAATTGTTGGTTGCTGAATGTTCAATAATCTTAATTTTACTGCCAGTTGAGTCCAAATTGTATTTTTTTTTATCCTGAATAATAAGGCCGTTAACCCAGAAAACTTCGTTCGCCATAGAAAAGAAGATAACTTTGTGTTATTCTCTTATTTTTCGAGTTGAATCCTTGTTTGTGTGGTATTTGATTTATGTATCCAAACATAGTATTCCAATTTGCTGTTTGCTCACCGCTTTACCAGCACCGATCGAATCTGTAAAACGTACCGATCGATCATGAGACCAGAAGATCTATGTATGGTCTATGAAAGGAGCTTCCTTATTAGACCGTCTATTAACCGTTGTCAAACTGTTTGATTTCTCTTTTTAGGCACATTGTTGGCATTTGTTTGATTTTTATTCGTCATGCCACGTTTCCACGCGTGCGTTCAACTCGACATTCAACGTGCACATTCACATTCACGCGCGTGGAAACGGTACGCCCGAGCGCGCGCGGGCCAAATTGGTGTTGCCAATTATACAGATTTATCTGTATTTATACAGAATTTAGGGTAGTATTACAGATTACAGATTTTACCCTACTTTTATACAGATTTTTGGAATCTGATTTAGTTTATGATAAGATGAACATCTTTAAACATAATAAAGGCAAAAAATATTCATTTAGATCCACTTTTGATAATACTATTAGTATAGTTAATATAGTTACTAAGACTTCACTGTCTGTCCGTCTGACTGTCTGTCTGTCTATCTGTCCGTCTGTCCCCAGATATTTTGCTTTGGCACGTGGCAACACTGGTGGGCAGTCAGTCTCTCTCGCGCTTTCGTGACGAGTGGACGTTGCTAAAAAAAGTCGCTACGATCGGAGATTACTTTTGAGGTTGCATCAGTTAGAATAAAACCTCTGTGACTGTTGCTAAGACAACGAGTCAATTATTGTTTGACAAATGTCTTCATGTTTAGTTAGGTTACAAAGTCGTAATCACCGAGTACTCTTCTATATTGGTCGTAATAATTACAACATGGTCGATTGGTCTAACGAGACAATTTTGACGTTCCTGGAACATTACCAGGAACAAGAATTATTATGGAACCCCGAGCATAAATTCCATAAGGACAAGAAAAAAATCCACAATGCTTGGGGGAAAAAAGCTATCAGTGTCACTATGACTACCCGTTTTTGTGTAGGTACGTTGTGTCGAACGAAATTAAAAGTATTGTTTCATTGAATAATGCACTGCGCACTTGCCAAACATCAAACACCAACAAAACTATCGAAGAAAAAAGAGTTCGGTGAGAGTTGCGAGAAAGCGATTCATTCATTCATTTATTATACAAGCAATTTTCATATACACTAATTGTTTAACTAGTGGGCAGGGCAAAGGGCATACTTTTACATTTAGACGTATTTTGATGATCGGGGAATACCTACTTCGTAATTATTTACATATTGACTGTCAAGGTAATTCATAATTAAAAATACCGTAGAAAATGACACGGTAGTGAAACATTACCGTATACCGTGTTTAAGCCAAAAATACCGTGCATCTACGGTAATTACCGTGTACCTGGTAACACTGGTTGCATGCCGCGCAGCTCGCCAGGCAGCCTGCCGGGCTGCACGGCACGCATGGAAACATAGCATCACAGGTTATTAGACTTCTATCTCGATCTTTGCTTCAAGATGCTCACTGCTCCCCACGATAGTATGTCGCAATGATGTTTTATTTAAGAAATGCGAACGTATGTGAAATGTAACACAGTAAATTCATGACCTTTAGATTTGAAGGCGTGACTACTACTACAACTCTAATGCCATCACTTATCGCTAATTTGTTAGTTTTCGTTTTAACTTAAAGGGTGTTATTAATAATCCTGGCGCAACGCTGGAGTAGTTAAATCGTGTTTTGTCACATTTGTTCGAGTTGACAATTGCATGTCAATGCAAGAGACAAAACACGGATCAACTAGTCCAACGCTACGCCAGGATTATTAATAAGACCCATAGTGACTAGTATAGTTATAGTGTTATTTCTAACCATACACAATGAAAATCTTAATAAATAAGTTAGAAATTGAAAAACTTTCGAAAGACTTTCGTCGAAGCTTTGACGGATTTTGTAAAGTTGTTTTGAAATTTTTAGTTTGTTTTTGTCATCGAGATATAAGTACTACTAGAGAAGACACCGTAAATTCCTACTTTGTCCCGTTCAACTGCGGCGATCGCGCCGCATCTCACTCAGTCGCCCTCTCTCGAAAACGCGTAAGTGCCGTGATTTCCATGGCGCTTAAGACCTTTTTGCCGAGAACAAATTACGAAGAATAGGACAATTCAGTTATTTGACGTAGCTTCTCTAGTACGTAGTACTTATATCTCGATGGTTTTTGTGAGTCTGCTCTGAGAATATTTAAACAAACAGAATCAAATTTGTTCTACCTACTTGAAAGAAACTTAACTTGTATCAATAAAACTCTGTGAACTTAGTAATAAACAAATATATTTAAAGCATTAATTTATTCATTGAATATAAGATGGTTTTCGTTTCGAATTATTATAATGTTATTACATTTTACGGATCTTATATAAGTGAACTGATTCTAATAAAACTTTAAATTACCTGCTTAATAATATAGCTCTATTTATAAAGCCAGCTGTGAAGAATAATAGAGATGTCTGCTTACATGCCCTGCATGCATAAAGGTCCCCATAATACCCTACATATGGGGGCCCTATTTTACTATCTACATCTTCCATATATCTACAAGTTCTTCAAGCAGACACATCCACAGACAATGGTGAAGATGAACATTTTCATTATTTCTCTAGTAAAATTTCATGCTTTTATAAATGTTTATTGAACGCATTTTAAGATCTCAAATAACGTGTCAACTCTGAACTTACCCTTACACTTAAACGGATTCCACTCGAGATAAACGTTTCATTATTCCATTACTGAACGTTTTGGGACAAATTTGAATTGGGAATAGGGCTTTAATCTGGAGTTATGACTATGAGCGCCTTCATTGCATTAAAGAATAATCTTCCCTAACAGGTGCCGCTTAGGCAATGTAGTTAAATATTATTTTCGCCAGCAAAGAAGATTGCAAAGGTTTATTTTGAACATAACCACGTCTTTACTATAATAGTTGTGTGCAAGTTTCATGGTAGATGAGTAACCTAACAAAGCCGATTCTGCTATTGTTGTATTCCGTACGTCATCCTCAGAATTTGCTCCTCGCAAGGTTGCGTCTTTGTATAGTACTCGCGTCTCTGATATGTATGACTTACTTTGCTAAACAGCCAAGCCATTGTTTTACGCACAATAACCCGACGTCGGATAAACGAGAACAATCTTACTATACCGAGCTCAAAATTGAGTTCGTACTACCCAAATCTTCCAAGGCCACGGTTATACAACCGAATGATGAGATTGAAACGTACGAGCAAATTGGAACTTTTCTATTTGTCCGTCGTACCGTGATGGTGACGGTCCTAATTTCAATTCGGTAGCAACGAGCTCGTCTATTGTTGCGCGCGTTTGTCTGAATAAGTTTCAAAGAGTTTCCATATAAATCGCGAACCCTCGAGGAAAGGGCGCATTTCGACGCGGCATCACGTACAGTTCCCAAATGAAATTTCCAAGTGCTAAGAGAGTAAGGCTCGGTGGAGCAGGCCCCGCGGGGGCGCTCAGCTGGCTTGTGAATAGCGAGCACTATTTGCTTGCACATTTTCTACGTTTCATTCTCGCAAAGGCTTCTTAACACAAGAGCTGTATGAATTGGAATTGGAAAGAATTTACTTCTCTCTGTGGTTGGCCTATTTTCCCTTTCGAATCTAAAATGAGCTTTTAATGAGATGTTATTCCTATATGTTGACCTCATCTGGTGAACCGCTCTTAGAAATATGTAATTGGATTGTTGCGAGTGAACTTCCATTACGTTAATGGTTTAATGTGAATAATAACAATGCAAGGCAATCCCTTTAATTACTGAAAACCCGAGGGCTGTTTTGGGTAAAATATGGCAGACAGCGAAGCGGTGTGCTGCGAGTTCTTATTTTTAGAGCGGCCACAGATGGCGAAGGTCGTTCCTGTACAGAATACTACTTATTTATTTAACGGGGCCCACACAACGTGGCCGCTCTCTCCCGTTTGCAATGAGAAATAATACTCTCGGGACAGCGTATGTGACGGTATTTTTTCATGTATTTTTCGTCTGCGGTAAAGCTCGTTTCAGTCTGAGTGAACACATGGCAGTCGGAATAGAACTAACAAATATATGTACACAAAAAATAATTGGTCAAAAAAAAACTAGCGGAATGATCTAGAATTTTATTGCGCCACTTAATCTGAAACGACAAGTGTACAAAACACGACAATTGTTTTATTCTATTTCGAAGAATCAATAGAAGTAACTCCGACTAAGGGGGTGTTTTGCATCTTAAAAGAATCTCTTGGTTTCAAACAGACCTGTGGGGATATCTACCATGCCTAAGGGATTAAATTCGTCAGCCTATCTTCACCCATTTCGTGATTTCGCTGGATTGGTGTTGAGTTCGGGTTCGTTGGCTGGATGCTATAATGCATTTTCCCTCGTGAAGAGGATTAAACGAACTCAACGTGAATTTGAAAAACCCAGTTACGAGGCGAGAGAGCTTTTCATTTATGTAGCTGAAAAAGTCGCAAATTGTCAATGGCGCCAACAAAATTAAATTGCGGTAATATCTAAACACTTTTGTTGGTTTTTCTCCTATTTCTGCAACATCTAATAACATTTAGTCATAGCTTTGTTGCTTTATTCTTAAATTTTTAACAAACTATGCGTTTAAACTAAAGAACAATCACCACGTACTTAACATTATTAGACAAATTAACTCCATCCATTGATACTCGAGGACACATCGATGCTAATATCACATAAACACATCTAGTAGCCAATGTAGCCATATCTTAAGGTAAACACTCTCAAATTGAATAAGCTGGTATTATTGTAGTGAATAGTAGCGTGCACTCGTAGGGTGGAGGCTTGCGTGTTTGTATTTCATTAGGCGGTCCGCACCCTGAAAAAAAATTACTAACCTGTTCGTTGTATTGTATCATATCGCGCTTTTTACTGTCGTATCATATCGCCGATGTGTAAAATTGCGTTTTAATTGCTTTAATGGAACGAGTTCCCTACGCACTCCTACAAACAAAGGTGAAAACTTAATTTTGTTTAGTTGGTTTTTGTTCTTCGTAACAGTTTATAACTGACACTAAACTCCCTTCAGAAATATGTTGTTAATTTAACTTCCCTAAACGTAAAGCTTCCATTTCTTAACTTTGTTTGACCGCAACATTGAACTCTGCTTAAAGTTAAACAAAATTGAGTTTGAATTGTAAAGAAAATTGCGGAGTCACGATTCTGTGATGTGAAGTCAACGTTTTGTCGGCGCGCCCTTCGCAACAAACCCCCTTTAGGGGAGGTTATGAAATTATACGACTATTCCCGCTAGTCATTCACGGAGGGAGCGTCAGAAAGGAAGAAAATAAATATCCTGGTGGTTTCACTTGTACAGTCATGATGGTATTCTCGGGGCTTAAATTTAAATTATGTGCGAGTGAGCGACATGTTATTAGTATCATGTATTGAGCATGTAAGCTAAATTGGTAAATAACTTATGGTTAGTTTGGCATGCCTCTGAACTCTGAAGCCAAAGCTAAACCTGTTGAAACCCACTGACTTAATATAGTTAGTTACAATAAATTGTATATTGTATTTGGGATACTGCTGTTCAAAGAGTTAAATACTCTGGGTTGAATGCTCAAAAACACTTCCCCAAGACAACACAGAAATTCATGAATTGCAGGTGTTTCCAATTTTGTCTTCTTCAGGTTTGACGTCATTCGTAATTCCTATTTAATAACTTCTAAAAATTCATTGCGTTTTGATTGAGAGTAATTTGGTGAATGCTTCCAAAGCTGCGATCGATGCTCAATGAGATTAGGGCCCAAACTAGTTTAGGGTCTGCCAAAGTCCTCTCGAACCCGAGCACGTACAATCCCCTGAGGGATATCTGATGTTTTACTTCTCACTAGCTTTAGTATCTTATATTTCTTATTTTCTTGGGTCTTTACGCCAAAACAGCTGCTTTGAATGTTTATATACTTACAATACGTCGCTTTGAACAAGATCACATTGAAGTGTGTCTGCTTATCAACGATCGAGTAGCGTCCCGATGTAGATGCCTTTGCTTAGACAATTTATGAACTACCAGCCTTCCCTTTAATCGATAAAACAACCACCGTTGTCAATACGTCACTTGTGTTTACACCCAGTCACTACGGCAACGAATTCAATTGGATACAATGGCTGGACGCTTTTATCTATTCTGAAATGTTGTTTGGTACTTCATAAATATTGTAATACTATACTGCCGTGGGGATAACGGCGCGTAAGCCTATTTTAAATATCGTCTCTTCTAATAGTTGATATCCCGTTAAGGTAATTTGGCTATCGTAATATTAATTTTCATATTTTTATGGTATAGTTTTGTGTGTTTTTATGTCTTTTTCTATTTAGTCAGATACTTTAAATCAAGATGATATGCAAGTCTTAAAATGTCAGTGTTGTATTAATTTTGCCGTTATATAACTAACTTCCAGATCTTTATTAAGTATTGTTAAATAATGTGAGTGTTAAATACTAATGCAACTTTGTTTTTGTTACAGGTAAAAGGATCTCAACTTCAGGTCTTCGAAGATGGATGTTTTAAATCTATTAGCGTTCATGTGTTTCATATTTATATTATCTTGGGAGTTTGTTGTTGAAAAATCAGATCGGTCGTCTTCGCAAAGACGGCGTGACTTTCAACCTTATATAAGTGTAGAAAATACATGCGTATTTTATTATAATAACTTATGAAACTAAAATACCAACAGTGCAGTTGTTTTAACGTTCTTCGTTCGGCATTTAGAGGGTTCCGAATTCGGATAAATACAAGTAAAAAAAAATCAATCTGAATAAATACAGTGCAATGCGATCTTAGTATTCAATATTCAATCCTATTTCCATTAGAATTTTCATTTGCACCTAACTTACTCGCACCAAACTTTAAGGCATCTAAGTTTTCCCACACCTAGCTGAATTCCGATTTGCACATAGCGAGGATCACCAAGAATTTCCGCGGCTTCACGTGGATCCCCTTTGCGCAGCCTCGTTTGGTATTTGTTTTAATTAATTTTGTCCTCATAATTCTAAATAGGTTTCGCTGGGAGATCTTAAAAATGTTTTGGGTTTGTCTAGCTCAGAAAGTAAAGTCTTTGACTTGCAAAGGGCCAATGGGTCGTTCAAGTATCTACACTTTCAGAATATTCAAGCTACGATATTGATATACTTTGCAACATTGTCGTGTCGACTTGTGTTGCCCGTGACTCGTGCGTGACGCATATACTATGCAATATTTCAGCGCGATACGTATCTACTGGTGATATTACCGAGGTTTCTTCGCCCTCGACTTTATAGAGGTCGCATCGCCTCTTCAAATCGTCGTCGTCGCCTACGCTCAAGAAGCTATCTGCATTTATAAGAAGCTTTGCTTCTGGTGAAAGGGAACTAATAATTTGTAGTTCGCTAACTAGGATTGCGATGAGGTAAAGCCGGGATCTTTACTAGTGTAATATATTGAATCGTTGTCATAACAAAAAAGCTGATTATGCCAAAGCAAGAAGAATTCTTACTTTCTTTACTGTCATTGATTTTTGTGTCATTTCTACAATGTGCTCGTTACGATCGTTACTCCTTGAAGCCTCCGAACATCTCCTTGCGTCTTGTCATGACTTTCATTTTTACGCGCCAAGAAAAAATATCATATCTGCCAACTTTTCGGGGGCTCTATCCACCGATGCGCAACGATGTAGAAAATGATAGTAATTCCTTCATCACAAGCTATTTATCCTTTAAATTTTGTAAGTGGTGAGTTCAGTGCCGGCGCGTGACAGGTTGTCCCACCGACCGGTTGTAATTAGTGTTGCCTGCCTCGTGGCTCGTGCCTGAGTACACTTTGCGTCGTTTATCATCTTGATGAGGATTCATTGCATGAACGGCATGATAAAATGTTTTCGTAAATTAAAACATTAATAAGACCCCAAATTGGTGGTGATGTTGAAGCTTATATTTTCCAACCACGACTCGTTTGCCGGAACGTAATTCATTTCTAGTTGATTTATTTGGTTCTTCTTATCGCGTCGCTGGTTCTTCCAAACCAGTGTGGTGGAAGGATTTTAAGTGCGCCTGAGAGAGGGTCTTTTCGTGTTTTTCCTTCCTATTTGATTGATGATACTCTTCGCAATAATTTCGTCCTTGCAATAATTAAAATACACAAATATGCCACGTCTCCTTGAACTTCTAATATTTTGTTATTTAGCTTGTAAAAACAGATGGTTGTAGATAAACTAAACTATCTTGATAGTCGTATCGACATCAGTACTGACACGAATTAACAGTTTACAAACATGTAGCAGTATTAACGAGAGTGTTGTTACAACAGTCGTTATCCAATGACTCATCCAAATTGTTTATAGAGCAATTGCTTCTGAAACGTGTGTTGGTTAAACGTAAAACTGGTCTGCTGGATTCGATAATATTGTTTTATTTTGTTCGTCTCATTTCTAGGGTGTTGATGACCTTGAAACAAATTTATCTTCATGCTTATCTTATCGAAACTATTCACGGAGTTGTTTATAGTCGAAATAGATAATCAGCATGGTCTATTAAAGAACACACATTTTTAAACACTAAAGAACAAGCATTCGCTTGTGAACGAAGATATAAGCCATGTCAACGATCAATTAGAATCGGCTCAATACAGATTTTACACAATAACAAGTCGATATACAACCGTCATATCGGTACAGTTCCAACTCAAGGCCCAGTTGTAACCTGCCGAGCCGCCTTGGCGCCATCGTGACATCATCACTTACCTTTTCCTCTTCTAACTCCTAAGAGTAAACTTGATTTTATCGTGTTTACCTTTCTAAAGCTTCCTGGCTTTGCTCCTTTCGTGTCACAGCTTAGGGAGTGAAGGTGCGGTGATTATGTATCGAGGTGCGTAGGCGGCAAGACGAATATGAAACTCGAACTCGGGTAGACGATTCTGAGGAAGACTAACATTGAGCTTGCTAGTCTTTGCGATAGATCGCCTACATTTCGCCTCTTTAAGACCATAATATGGAACTGGCACCTAGACTAAGCTGTAAGAATCAAAGTGATCCAATTAACTAACGACATTTTTAAATTTGAATTTTGAATAATGAGGCATAAAGTTGCTATCATAGCGAGTAGCGATCCAGTAAAATGGCTGGTTAAATATTTATGTAAATTTCAAATAAAAGTTGTGTTATTACGTGTCAGTAGGTCGCATACAAAGATATAGCAGTATGGTTGATCTTTCAGGCGTAAAAGGAATCTCTACCGAAGAAAATCCCTTCATTGATTCCAGGGAACTTTGATTAAACAATCCTGCAAATATTTACTTTTGGATCACGAAGTTTTCTTGTCAAGACTTGGGCGTTCCTTTTTATCACGTTCTCACTATCATTTGTATGCGAGCTTCTGGATAAACTTATCCTATTTCAGTTCAGTATTTCGCTTGTTATCAACACACTCGTATTATGATATTTGAGGCTTGCAATATTTATTTACTTTAGAATGTTTTGTTATTACCTATAATTATTGAGTGAATGTTAGGAAAAATTTCATAAAGAATCTGATTTTATGAATATTGATGACGTATAGTGTTAGTTAGTGTGCAGTCTATCGCGGGAAAAATATTTTTCAAGCTATAGTAATTTCTTCTATTTTCATTCAATAGTTGGTAAAATTAGTTATATTTTGAAGTACACTTATTTCACCAAAAAAATAAATGATCAAATAATAAAAAAACAGGTCCAATTAAAAATTATGTCCATGAGTTAAATTTCTAGAAATTATTATATTGTATTGTATTCTAGGGTTATTAAAGACTATAGTTATCTAAATCGAAACAGTGTCAGTGCTCAAAGTGGGTCACGCTTCAACTAGACTGAGAAGCGAAAGTGTTCTCTCAATATGAACTGGATTTGTAGCAAACAAAGCACGAAGAAGCATTCGGACATCTAAAAAATGTTTAACGGACGTAAATTCAATAAGAGTCAGAAAACAAACAAAAACATTTCCATAGGACCACAAAACCAACTTAGGACAAAAGTTTAAAACGATGTTGGCTAGTATTCACTATCCTAGGCAGTTTTCTGAATGTGGCGCTATCTTGAGCTCTTTCTTTGTTTAACTCTTATGCCATGAATGCATCATATTGGCCTGAAGCCAACAAATCACTAAACTCTTTTAAAATTATGGAAAAATGTATGCCATAGCATCTTTTACTGTTGTATTTGTGTCGCGGGAACTTGACTAGGTAGTGGAGGGTAAAGTTGTTGGGTAAGTCTATTTGATTTTTCTCAGGCAATATCCGGCCGGTGAACTGTCCGGCTTCCTATAAAGAAAGGCAAACGGCGATTGGCAAAAGCTGGCCAAAATAAACTCTTTGTAAGGTTTTTCAAAAGAAGCCCGTACCAGTATAAGTACTAATGAGGATGCAAGTGGGCATAGCGTCACCATCATCGAGCAAGAAGGTCACGTGACACAATTGACACGGGTCATGACTCATGAGTATTAGAAAGTGGTTCAGTCTGCCTTATAGGCTGCTTGTTAGCCATTGTCTTTTATTTAAAAAACTTTATGCGTAAATGTTAATGTTTGCTTTGTAATCATTAAATATTTCATATTTTTTGTTCCCTTTAAGCCGAATTACGACATGACAGCTACCTATAGAATATCATTGAAGGAAAACGGGGAAGAGGAATAAGTTACATGAGCCAGATAAAAGAAAAAGAAACCCCGACAAGAGCTAAGCTCTTAAATTTAAGAAGAAGCCAAATTGACTTTACCCATGCATATTATTAGATAACAGGAAAGCGGGCATTCCTAACAATTATTTCGGTAAATTTCCAGTTATACAATACCTCGAAATATTGTACTTCGCTTTGATGTTGTCCAGATTTTCAATCCGAACGGCGTCTGTCGGCGCTTTTCCGATATAGCAATCCATATTATCTGAAACTTCCAGACATGATAATCTTTAGAGGCGCGCAATATCGAGGATATTATGTGGGCATATCTTCGTCCAATGACAGCTTAATGCTAGGACGAATCCATATTACTTTTTGTTGGCAGTATTTATTTTACCTGACTGGAATTGAAACTCTTCAAGATTTTGCAACCGTTCAATTCGAAGATTTGCAGAGCCTCTAGATTTTGTAGGAATGCGCTGAATTTGAAATAAATCTTTGTGTATTGAACTGGGCTCTCGAACAAAGTTTGCAGGAGGATTTGTTTAAAAGTACGCGAGCTACAACACGCGCAGGCATAAAATGCTAGTTCACTTTGTTTACAAACGATCTCGTTCTATCAACGGAGTTGCTACATAGGAGAAGAGCACTTACGAAGCTTAATAGCTCGTAAAGTTGTTGATCTGCCACGAGCACGTATGATTTTATTGTTACGCCTAAGGATTCCCTCAGTGTAATGTGAGATCTACGAACACGTACCAGAAAATGGCGCTGTTTTACTGGCACTGTCAATTTGTAGGTATTCGTAACTTCAGTTATTAGGTTCGTTTGCTTCTAAATTAGTATATTATAGTCTTTTTTAATTAAATTTTAGATAGGTAGAAAGTAATTATGATAAAGTACGCCTACATTGGGTCTTGTTTATTTGGAATAACTGCACTCAACTTGTCGTTCACACAGATTGTTGTGCAAATGTTTGGGTTAATAGTCAATTAGCTTATTAGTTATCTGTTTGCGCCTGTTATATAATGTCTCTGTTATCGATCTTTAAACTCGTGTTTCCTTTTCTTATGAATTAAAGCGTTAGTTAGTGTAACGAACAAATACATTCCAACTCGATTCAATGTTTTCGTGTAATTGGAGATTGAATTTAGCTGTCTACACGTTGTCATACGTCCGAATTCACCTTTCCCACAATAAATGTAATTTAGTAGCGTTTTCTGTACTGTTGGTAACCTTCCGTAGGATCCTTTATCACGTTTTTGGCATGTTTTTCGTACGTATAATACGAATGTCGCATATTTTTTGGAGCGGCTTTTATTTTATGGGCTATATGCTGCCGCTCGCTACTTTGCTTGCCTGATAGTGATTTCTAACATCAATATTAAAAGTACCTTTATTATTTCATGTTCGTCTGTCTACTCTAGATCCAGTTATTATTTTGGGTCTAAAATACTATTCTTAAGACATTTTGATGCAATTTGATCAATATGTATTTGGATTACTATAATGATGATTGTCAAATTTAGATGATTACATTATATCTTTCTATTTTATGATAAACACGGGCCAATGTTTTCATCTAACGGGACCTATTCATCAGACATCAAGACGTGACGCGGTGCTAAAAATAAACAAACCGGCATAAAGTTAAATCTAAGATCTTTGAAATAAACAATCTATAGAAAGTTCGCCCAGTACCGTCCATTATACTGTGAGGTCTTCGACTCGGTATGTCTAGGAATTGGCAATGCTTTATTTTATTGCTCACTTACCCTACATTCCTGTTTATTACAGTTTAAAACAACAGTCAACGAAAATTTCCGCAGAGATTCCGAATCGTTTTAAGTTTCCGACTTCCATGCCGCATCAGTTTCGAAGTCGATGCCGTAAACCCCGGGTTTCTGAAATTCGGTTTCGGGCGGTTGATGGGACCATTTTTCCTCCCGTCCATTTCATGAATAGCTGGCCTTCAGCCAGCCAGGTTTTACCGTAGCAATAGCATTACTAGGGTCGCCTGTAAGCTGCTGTGTAGTTTGCCATGCTTGCTATAGGATACTGCAGCATTTTGTATAGCATCAATATCAAAGTAGGCTACATTTAAATGTAATGACTTGATGTTCAGAAATAGAAAAGCTCATTTAAAATAAGTACGCATACGATGAACATATTTGTAAAAATTATAGTCAATTTCTTGATCACCGTTTAATGGCTTCAATTTGAATGAAATCATCGAACGAATTTTCATATCGAAAATTACCTGAAATGCTCCAATTGACTTGATTACTATTCGTGTGGGGACCGTATCCGCATCGCTTCGAACTCCACTTTAGGGCATTACCTGTCACCCAAGGGCCTATAATAGCCACTTTGCAATTGGCTATTATTCTGTGGCAAAAGTCAGGTCTTTGACCTTCGAGCTTAAAGCTACATGCTATTCGTATACTTGTTAGTTTGTAAACGTTTGTATTCATTTTATGGATTAAAATGCTAGAATATAGAAAAACTTCTCGATTTCTATAATCTTTATTCTAAGTTTGCCTAGTTATGATAGCTGAAGTAGGTTCTCGAAAAAGGCATCCTGGTAAGCACTGGAGTTGCTTCTGACCGGTTTTTCACCTCGTGACGCCAGCATTAGTCACTCGATCGATATAGTAATGAAGTTCGTCACGAACACCTCATTTTGTGTTATGATTCTTGTTATTATTAAAAAAGATTAGATCGTCTTTATCTATGTTATTGTCGTATTCGTAAACTGTGTTACTTACGTTTCCAATCAAGTGATCAATTCGCTCGTTAGGAGAATTCGTTATTGTATCAATTGAAACTTTATTCTTCCAATTTGAAGCACTTGAAAATAAAGACCTTAATTATAAATCAAACTGGAAATTTTTGTTTGGCAATAATTAGTTATCCAAAGAATTAAGTTATGTCAGGTAATTTTTTTGATATTTCTGTACAGAGTTATGCCCGTGGCTGCAAAATAAATTTGTAATAGCTACCTGACCATAGATGGCATGAAATTATTTATCCATGGTGTTTTCGTGTCTTTGACATTCGTCTGAAGGTCTCCATTCAGGTGAACTGGGGCAGAAGCCCAAGGCTTTCTACCGATTGACAGCTCCATGTTTACTCGCTCCACTGCCTAATACTGCTGTGGCATATACTATAAACCATGTTGTGCTATCATCATCGGCCTGTTACAAATTCTCTTGGAGCTTTATGTGCTGCCATTTTGGAGATCATCAGCTATCTGGCATGGCATTGGCTTAAAACTTGAAACATACCATAAATTAGGGTTTGAAGAAACTAAACTGAAATTACTGGCACGTGTGACTGACTGATCTGTATGCCTCAAGTTGATATACGCAGGACAATGCATTATAGGGCAAATTCCTGACGTGCGTGACAATGCTTTGTTATAGACGATGGCTACCACTTAACATCAGGAGGGCCATATGCTTGTTCTATCAGTTAGTTGAATAAAAAAAAGCTTATTTATGTATTAGTGGAGTAGATATAAGAATAATATGAATTACATTTTTAGTAGTTTTTACTAGTTTGTGGGGATATTTATTTATTTAATACTCGTAGCTATTCTTAATATAACCTTTGTTACTAAAAAAGCTGGTTCTCGAATAATCCTGTAGAATTCACTTATTTTGCCTGGGAAGGGGATCGCTAACTTCGCCAGCATCTGTTTTTCATGACCACTATTATCGTTAAAGGATTCTGCGAATTGGCGTTTTCTATAACGTAGTCTTTCCTCGACAAAATAACAATTGCTGTTCTTGAGATTAGATCAAGTCTCGTTAATAGCTAACAGGTTTAGTATAATTTAACTAAAGTTTAAAGTTGTTTTGTCTAATCAAATATAATTGAACCTTGAAGTAATTTTGGGAAGAGTTTAATTATTATAGCAAATCAAAAATGTATATTAATCAAGTTGTATCATAGGGATCATTTTAAAATGTCCTAAAGCTAGGTGAGTCTAGGTGCTAGTAGTTCCACTCGACCAAGCCTAGAAGAACTGACAAAAAACTAGGGCTAGGAAATTGTATGATCCTTTGACAAAATAAAACAAAATTATAAATGGCAATGAAGTAGCATTAGGATATAGTATTTGACTTCTTACATAAATCCTTGTTGCTTACATTAAAGAGTTTTCTTTCTTTTTATAATGTGTTAATATTCAGATGAACAGAAATAATAGTAATGTTTGTTAGAACTAAATACCAAATCGATACTCAAGTCAACTATTTTCTCAAATCGTCGACCTTCAATTACCACGCAATTATCTCTCGTTCGAATCCAAATAACGAAACAGCTTTGTTTTGAAACATCCTTGAGCTGAATTCAGAAATAGTTACAAAGACCCTTTAGATACAATTTATGAATCAGCTGGGAGAGATGATGTCATGCATGCACCCCGTAGTAACCGTATCTCGGGTCATTGCCGTTTGAAATGTTGCCAAAATAGGTATCACTGGTTATACCTTATTAGTACTGCTGATGTAGATTCAACGCGGTTTTCTATAAACCCTACTAGGCAGAACTACCTAGATGCTGGCGCTGTTTATAAATCGTATACCTAGTATACAGCGCAGGTGAAGTAACAGGCATATGAGGCTGTACAGTACACTGGTAAGCCTCAAGTTGGTGGACGCAGGGTTGTGCAACATAGGGAACGTTTCCAACGTGTGTGACCCAATTTGCAATGTATGTACCTTCTATATTCGTATCTTATTTGGATATACTGTGTAGGTAATTTATTATTACTTTGAAGCGTAGCGTGTGCTGTCTTTGCTTTTGTATTGCCTACGTCTGCAACTTCTCTGCTATTTTTATTTTGTTTTGAAATAGGGTCATACAAAAAAAAGAGTAGGAACCAAGCCGTAGTTTGTTGCCTGTTTTTCTAGGCTTGATCGCGTGGAACTGGCACCTAGTCTCACCTAGCTTTAATACGTTTCAAAGTGATCCTTTAATTTAAATGATAACAACTCGTTTCGATCGATTCTACGTAACGTATTGTCGTTGTCTCATCACTTCTCCATACAAAAGAGAGAGACACATAGGCGAAACGAATTCTTGAAAATTATTAAGTAAAACTGAATAAGGTTACTGTGCTACGACGACATGCTTTCTAAGGTTAGGTTGCACTTAATCATCAAGTCATCTACAGCAGCATCAGCGATCGCTACAAAAATATATTCATAGATGACTAAAATATCAAAACAACTACCAAAGGTACAATTACAACTCATGTATTATGTATGAGATATGTCTCGAGTATTAGTGGCTCAATCTGTAGGCAGTTTGTTAGTTCAGACTTCAGAAAACTCTTCTGAAAGATCCACTAACAGAGAAGACCGAGGATGTAGAATTCAAACCACTTTATAGCCTTTTCTTCAGTTTTATTAACAACTTGAGTACTTTATGGATCTAGATACATTAAGCTAAACTTGTACATGGCTATCGCCGAGACGAACTAAGTGGACTTGTCTTGTCGACGGTTCAAAACCGAATGCCTGCTTGAATTACCATTCGCTTGCTTGCAGACCCAAACCATCCCTACTCTTTATTTTTATAGCTTGAAGCTTGAAGCTTGAAGGTTGGAGCTCAAGCAACCGATGGAAATTCAATTACCATATTGATTTATTGATCCCTGAATAATTCTGTATTTTGTAACGGTAACAAAACAAATAATATTTTTATGAACCTAATCATCTTAATATTAATTAATAATACCTTCTATTAACAATTTAGTAACAAAGTCCACACTTCCTGTCAATTAAGGTACCACAAGGTTTCAAATAACATCTAAAACTCATGGAATAATAACAGAAGCTTACAAGTTCGTCCATCCTGATAAACAGTCACGACCTCGTGATAGGTAGTTTATGAAATAACACGTTTGTAATGATTCATCAAAACAATAAACAAAGTGACCATTTTGTTAAACATCCACATTTTTTTTCAAACATTTGTATCAACTAGGTACCAATACGAACAATATACTAACAATATCAATATATTATATACCTTTATATTATTAACTATTCAACTTTATCAATTCAACAATACTTAACAACATGCAAAGAAAATTATCAACAAACCACGAATATTATCAATGAACATAATCAACGAACATTATCATGAACTTTATCAACCTCTTATTATCAATATCTTTAATTATTAACAATCATTATCAGTATTCTAAACATTATCAACAACGTTAATAACGTTATCAACGTTATCATCGCTATCAACATTATCAACGCTATCAATGCTATCAACGCTATCAACGCTATCAACGCTATCAACGCTATCAACGCTATCAACGCTATCAACGCTATCAACGCTATCAACATTATCAACATTATCAACGCTATCAACGCTATCAACATTATCAACATTATCAACATTATCAACACTATCAACATTATCAACATTATCAACATTATCAACATTATCAACATTATCAACATTATCAACATTATCAACATTATCAACATTATCAACATTATCAACATTATCAACATTATCAACATTATCAACATTATCAACATTATCAACATTATCAACATTATCAACATTATCAACATTATCAACATTATCAACATTACCAACATTATCAACATTACCAACATTATCAACATTATCAACATTATCAACATTATCAACATTATCAACATTATCAACATTATCAACATTATCAACATTATCAACATTATCAACATTATCAACATCTGTCACATCAGTCACATCAGTCACATCAGTCACATCAGTCACATCAGTAGCATCAGTCACATCAGTCACATCGGTCACATCAGACACATCGGTCACATCAGTAGCATCAGTAACATCAGTAACTTCATTTAAATCAGTCACATCAGTAACATCATTAAAATCAGTCACTTCAGTAACATCTACAACGTCAGTAACATCAGCCTCATGAGTAACATCAGTATCATAAGTAACATCAGCCACATGAGTAACATGAGCAACATGAGTAACATGAGCAACATGAGCAACATGAGAAACATGAGTAACAAAAGTAAAAAAAATCAAAATCAAAATACTACAATACTATCAACATTATCAACATTATCAACATTATCAACATTATCAACATTATCAACATTATCAACATTATCAACATTATCAACATTATCAACATTATCAGCATTATCAACATTATCACCATTATCAACATTAGTCACATCAGTCACATCAGTCACATCAGTCACATCAGTCACATCAGTAGCATCAGTCACATCAGACACATCGGTCACATCAGTAGCATCAGTAACATCAGTAGCATCAGTAACATCAGTAACTTCATTTAAATCAGTCACATCAGTAACATCATTAAAATTAGTTACTTCAGTAACATCTACAACGTCAGTAACATCAGCCTTATGAGTAACATCAGTATCATAAGTAACATCAGCCACATGAGTAACATGAGCAACATGAGTAACACGAGAAACATGAGTGACAAAAGTAAAAAATCAAAATCAAAATCAAAATCAAAATCAAAATCAAAATCAAAATCAAAATCAAAATCAAAATCAAAATCAAAATCAAAATCAAAATCAAAATCAAAATCAAAATCAAAATCAAAATCAAAATCAAAATCAAAATCAAAATCAAAATCAAAATCAAAATCAAAATCAAAATCAAAATCAAAATCAAAATCAAAATCAAAATCAAAATCAAAATCAAAATCAAAATCAAAATCAAAATCAAAATCAAAATCAAAATCAAAATCAAAATCAAAATCAAAATCAAAATCAAAATTAAAATACTACAATACTACAATACTACAATACTAA
Source organism: Thera obeliscata (assembly GCA_947578465.1). NCBI lineage: Eukaryota > Metazoa > Arthropoda > Insecta > Lepidoptera > Geometridae > Thera > Thera obeliscata. The sequence goes on from OX387916.1 coordinate 3,156,524, forward strand.
CCATACTGACCATACTGACCATACTAACCATACTGACCATACTAACCATACTAACCATACTGACCATACTGACCATACTGACTATACTGACCATACTGAATAAATAATTATTGTGGACCATCCACACAACACTATCTAGCCCCAAATTAAGTAGAATTCGTGCTATGGTAGCTAGATAGATGATTAAAAACTTTTTTCTTTAAATAAAATAATCGTTAACACAATGTTAATCGTTTAAACAATACTAATAATTGACTTGAAACTAAGACATCATGTAATAACTTGCGTTTAATAATTATTTATTCAATTGTTTATCCAGCTAATCTAAGCTAATCTAAGCTAAGCTAAGCTAAGCTAAGCTAAGCTAAGCTAGTCGACAGAAAGTGTAATTGAATGTATCAACAAATGCACACTCATTTGTAGTGTGATCAAAAGTTATAATTTCCTCATTGTTATATCCATTTCATCCATTTTTCAATTTAATGCACACTTATTTGTAGTGTGATCAAAAGAAATCATTTCATCAGTGCTATCCATTTCATCTATTTTTCTGTTTAATGCACACTTATTTGTAGTGTGATCAAAGGAAATCATTTCATCAGTGCTATATCCATTTCATCCATTTTTCTATTGGTGGTTCACGTCTCATTTATTTTTATTTATTAATAAAGGCTTTTAATATGATTTTATTACTTACATATATAATGGATTTAATACTTATATAATGGAATCTTACTAATAATTGTCACAACATAACACATACTTGCATCGCTCACTCATTTAAAATCTTTTCAACCCTCTTTTCAACCCCTTACCATCCTTTTATTTTTAAGTAGTCTATGCCCTTTCTCAATTTCTACACTGTGTACCTAATGTCATTTAAATCAGTTCATTATTTCTGGCGTGAAAGCGCGACGGACAGACAGACTTAAAGTTTAATAAGGTCATCATTAATCTATCTTCCCAGTTCCATTTGTGTTTTAGCTAATGATTATCAACCAGTTTCTACTTAGTACTTTTTTTTTTTGGCTATCCGCAATAATAATAATAAAAAGGTTTTTAATTTTGCTGTCATTAATTACTTTTATACTCTTCTAACCGTAATTAAGTAAAATCGCAACATTACTATTAAGATTAATGACTTATGCAGATCGGAAATTCTAGATCTATTCGCTTAACACAAGGGAGACCAGGACAAATTTGCAGCTATTTTCTTCTCCATCAACGATGTAAAATGGATGCGATAGAGCTCATGTCAACCAATAAGATACCTCCTCACTATTTCAGCGAAAACTACCCATTTGTTTATAGCTAAGAACTCCGTATTCCTATAAAACACGCGGAACAACCATCTACTCATTTCGATGTCATCTTTTTTTTCGATCTTGCATTCTCGACTAGTGATGTGTCTCGTCGCCGTTGATTTAAAACATTTTTACCAATAAAGACACAAAAATCCAGTTTCAAGAACCAAATTGAAACCTGGAACCTAATGCCAGAGGCAACAGCGTTGAAATAAGAAACTCATCACATTTGACAACTGAAACATAGGAGGGTCTAAAACACGTTGTTTTAACAACAGCTGACGCAGTACGTGTACCTCGATGACTCACAACATAAAAGACATCTACCGTCTTAACAGACATAGCTAACGCCAGCAAGGCATAATATGCAAGAAACAGCTTTTTGTCGTTTCTTTTTTTTTTTTCAATTATTATTTTTATACGACTAGGCATTGTTAACAAAAGCACCAGCCAGATAGGCTAGGCACTAAAAGATGGAATATTGAAAGGCCTAACAGACCTATCTACTTTCCTGAAAACCGCACGCATAAAGAAAGAGCAATTATAATATTTTCTGACCACTAGCTCGTACAAAACGACGGTTTCATCCTTTGTTGAACGTCACTGGATAGCAACTTCCTACGCACAAAAAAAATTCTACCCATAACAAAATTCACCCTGAAAAGGGTATGGATAAAATTGAAACGATGATTCATAAACTTATGTAGTAGGTAAGTTTAATTCTGTAAGGTAGTACTTTATGTACAGATTTAATAGGCATTGAACTAACGATTTATACTTAGTAACAAGCTAATAACGCTTTATTTAGTTAGGTACGCTTAGTTCCAATGAGGTATCCTTGTTTGCAATAAAGTGTTATCTATCTATCCATCTATCTATCTGAACTAGACACACTGCACTTTGGCATTATAACACCCCTTAGACAATCAATAATAAATGAACATGATTTTAACTTATTTACTTTTAACTGCTGAGGCTAATTTTTAATCCCTTCGCAGATTCTACCACTGCAGTTTACCTTTCATAATGAACGATGTTGAGTAAGTTATACTGCAATCGGATAGATCACGGTATACAAAAAATATACTGCATTAAACAAAATATTTGTAGTATAAACTGTTGTTTTGTTTTCTGATAATTAATACAACCGATTTTAGGTTGAAAACGATCCTTCATTCCTACGAAGGATTGGATAATTATGAATTTGTCCAATCGTAACCAAGAGCATGGTAGTCTTAAGTCATTCCAAACCTCAACTGAATGTCATTGTCGCCAAACCAGTATTGTGATCAGCCGAAGCAGAGATCCTTCGCGTCTACATAAAAGTTCTTATACTTAGTTAGATCGAGGAGTCAACGTCATAGACTATTAAACGTTTAGTTGCAAAGTACCCACCTTAAGATTAATTGTGCACCTAGTTTACCTTTCTAGACTTTTAAGTCAATTTTGAAAACCCTGATAACTAGTAAATAAATATTAAGTGTGTGATGTGGTTTCCTACCTATATCATTGTACCTGTCTTTATTCATTACCCCTCCTATTTATAATATCATATTCGTCAATTATTTTCATTACCCTTCCTATTTATAATACCAGTTTACCAGTTTAGTACTGAAGGCAACCTTCAGTGAGTAAGCACGAGGGAGAATATTTTGTTTGTTTGAACCTATATTTTTTTTTTTGTGCGTAATTTTGTGGTGATTTAAATAAACAAACAAGTAACCATCTACTATTTTTCTTAGCGCCTCTATTTCCTATTATTCTTATATTCCTGCTACTGTTCTCACGGTGGCACCTACTGGAATGGTATTAGTGATAAAACTTGCCCCCACCTCAGACGTCACATCATCTGTCTAATGACCCAGACAAGGTCGCTGTAATCCATTGCATATCCAAATAAATAAATAAAAGTAAAACAAAAAACTGACAACGTAGGTACCTATCTTCACCAGAAACGTATTTGAACCTTGGATCACTCCTATTTTCTTGAATAGTATTCGCCGTTTGGACAAACTGTATCGAAAATTTTAAAAACCACCTTTAGGACAAATATATCTATACTAATCACAACCGCACTTTTAGAAACAACCTCGATAAGAAACTGAGGGTAGGTACGCACCTACCAACAGGAGAAGACCAGAAGATGTCCCAGGGATACGTACATACATAGAATACCAATTAAATCCGATAGAATTCTTCCACTACACTCCGTAAATATACTCTTTGCAAAAGTGAGAAAAAAAATGCCTATCTACCGCTAAGCTCGTAAGCAACCCAAAATCATAAGAACTCCCCTTTTTTTTATATTTCACTTCTTACCCTCTATCGTTATCATCTGAATATTAAGTTTCTGATACAACATTCACACACACACCCTCACATGACCATTACACATTCATGGTTTACACCATTAACCTAAGTCATATATTATTTAATTTAGGTATATCGTTTCAGTTTAGCATCAGTGCTGAATCTACTCTAGTACTTGATGAGCCAATATTAAAAATCTTTGGGAATTGAGACGTGAACTCACGTGTTAATTTTCTACTGAAATGTCTTGCAGTTTGTTTACTTCATTCTGCTGGTAGCGTTTAACCAATCTTCACGATGTGAAACAGCAACGAACGGCTACAACTTGCAATCGCCCAGCTAGTCCAGTTTCGGTGTAGTGGCATTGAGTCGCGTTCCAGTGTCGAGTCCAATCTTCTTGATGCTCCATGTCCGGGTGGTCCATGTTCTATTGCGGCCATGGTCGGATGACACACGTCATTCTCCGTTGGTTTCTCCTCGCCGTCGCATGAAAAGAAATAAATAAAAGGGATGATTTATTCGATAACCAACTACAGTATTTCTTTTTTATGACAATCTATGGTAGATAAAAGAAATACAAGCAGCGCTTAGTCACATTTAATGTGGTAGCATCACCCAAGGGTATCCTTGGCATGTGCGCCACGTGATAACCTATGCATGCATTTAACTTTCCTAGAATAACAACCGCTATCGTGTGGTAGCACTACCAAAGAGTAGCCCTGGCCATGTGTGCCACACAACAACGTAGGTATGTAATTAATAAACTAAAATACACTATAGCGATCGTGTGGTAGCACTACCAAAGAGTAGCCTTGGCCATGTGTGCCACACGACAACTTGTGTATGTATTTACTAAAAAAAAACTAAAATACACTACAGCTATCGTGTGGTAGCACTACCAAAGAGTAGCCCTGGCCATGTGTGCCACACGACAACTTGTGTATGTATTTACTAAAAAAAAACTAAAATACACTACAGCTATCGTGTGGTAGCACTACCAAAGAGTAGCCCTGGCCATGTGTGCCACACGATTACCTCTGAATGCATTTACTCAACCAAATAAATTATAGCAATCGTGTGATAACACTACCAAAGAGTAGCCTTGGCCATGTGTGTCACACGATAAACTATACATGCGTTTTTACCAGATAATTGTAAGAATTACAGCTATTACTTTGAAACAATATAAAAAATATTACGTACCTTGATTCTACCCACTTCTGACTTGAAAGATCCACTAACAGAGAAGACCGAGGATGTAGAATTCAAACCACTTTATAGCCTTTTCTTCAGTTTTATTAACAACTTGAGTACTTTATGGATCTAGATACATTAAGCTAAACTTGTACATGGCTATCGCCGAGACGAACTAAGTGGACTTGTCTTGTCGACGGTTCAAAACCGAATGCCTGCTTGAATTACCATTCGCTTGCTTGCAGACCCAAACCATCCCTACTCTTTATTTTTATAGCTTGAAGCTTGAAGCTTGAAGGTTGGAGCTCAAGCAACCGATGGAAATTCAATTACCATATTGATTTATTGATCCCTGAATAATTCTGTATTTTGTAACGGTAACAAAACAAATAATATTTTTATGAACCTAATCATCTTAATATTAATTAATAATACCTTCTATTAACAATTTAGTAACAAAGTCCACACTTCCTGTCAATTAAGGTACCACAAGGTTTCAAATAACATCTAAAACTCATGGAATAATAACAGAAGCTTACACTTCGAAGCTGTAACAAAATCAAACATTCTACCATAAATCTCTGATAGGCACTCAGTTTGAAAGTTTTATTAGCTTGTACTTCGTTGAACTCGAGTTTGATGTTAGAAAGGTCATTGAACTGAAGGAAATGGCCACTGCACTGAGGGTTGGTCTGAAATGATATACCCTTATAGCTGGATTCGTTGCCAAATTGTTGCATTGCGCAATTGATTTTGATTTAGAATCAATCCCTTTGGCTACTCTCACTGTTACAATATTGATTATGCTTAAATTTGAGGAATGAATAGGCATTTATATAAAAAAACTTAATGGAATGATTCCATGGTTTACGCCAATAGAACAACATCTGTGTTCTGTAGTTATGGTTAACCCGTTCCATCGTCATCTGAAGTAACCAACATATACCACAAAAAGAAAATAATTGTGTTCTAGGTAAAATCTAATCTTTCAGTAGGTATGAATTAAACCTGAATAAAACGATCGTCTAGACATGATTGATGATTAGCTGATAGATCGATCAAATGTTAATATTCAAAGTTAGTAAATGTATTCTGTTGCTTGTCTTCTTAATTTCTTTGTTAGAGTTGCCAGATTTTTTAATCTAAAACTGGCCATTGGAAATGTTACTGGCTCATTTATTATTTAGGTAGGTAGATTTCCCGACAACACTTCTTTGTTATTTATATCGCATTTATTTATGCAACTAGCTGATTGAACAAGCATATGTCCCACCTGATGTTAAGTGGTAACCATCGCCTAAAACAAAGCATTGCCTCGTAGGTCACGCACGTCAGGAACTTGCCCTACTGTATGAATTTTGGTCACTCATCAGAATTATAAAGACCCTTTCTTAAAAAAACTCTTTCTGGGGTTAAACTCGCCTTTGTACATTTCCTATTTTTTTTTAAGTTGTCTTTGTGTGTGCAATAAAGAGTAAACAAAGTATTTTATTCCGTAGCAAAACCTAGATTTTCCCTAGCATTTATGAGGCTCGTATATTAAGACCTCGCTGTTCTAACGAGCTATGAAAACGTCCTCGTCATCCGGGTCACGTCGCGTGTCAAGCGAGATTGTACATGAATTAAACCTCCCTTGCATCTAGAATCTACCTACTTGTAGTCACTTCACAGTAAAGCATTTACAGCATTCCCTGTTTGAATGAAATTCTGACAAAACAAACAAGGGTTGGTGCTCACCAATGCTCTTATTTCTATTTTCTAATAAAAATATATAAAATATTCAACTCTCCAGCTTGTATGATTTATCTCTGGATGTAAAAAGGACAGACAAAGTTGATTAATAACAAAGACAACTCTAAAGTATTTCACGTTGTTATTTCATGTTCAGATTGCGAAACGAATAACCAATTAACCCTAGATTAGTGGACCAGGGTTCTGTACATGCACGATTAATGAAAACTTCATGCATAAGGCGAAAGCATTAGGCCTAACTAGTTCTAAATAATTCCACTTTACTAATTAGAAATTCAATTTAGAAATTACGTCTCCTGTATAAACTCAACAGCACTGTCATAAATAATAGCAATAAAATCTTTAAAACAAGTAATAAAAGCTTATGACTTCTTCTACCAAAGTCCATACATATCCATGATTAATCCCTCAAACTCTTATGTGCTGTTCAGTCTGTGAATCATCATCATCATCAGCCTGAAGAAGTCCACTGCTGGACATAGGCCTCCCCTACACATTTCCAGGAAGAACGATTCTGAGCCCTTTCCATCCATCGACTTCCCGCGATCTTAACAATGTCGTCGGTCCATCTGGTGGGTGGGCGCCCTACGCTTCGTCTTCCGGTTCGTGGTCGCCATTCGAGAACCTTTATTCCCCAACGGTTGTTGGTTCTTCGAGCTATATGGCCTGCCCATTGCCACTTCAACTTACTAACTCTACGAGCTATGTCGGTGACCTTGGTTCTTCTACGTCTGTGAATGTTGTATGTTAACTCCTTGTATTTCTTTTCAGGAAGCAACCAAAGACGTTCGCGTTCGATCACTGTTTCTACTCGCTGGGTCCGGAGCTACCACACTTCGCCTCGCAGAAGACTGTCTTCGAATGCCTCGGTCGAGACATCCTGGACAATGCCTTCGAGGGGTACAACGCTTGCATATTCGCATATGGACAGACAGGTTAGCAATCATGATATGATTAAAAATATCTAAATTATGCATCGATTTTGTCACGCACGGTGTCATAACTGGGAAACAGCATAAAAATCTTGTAGACTTTACTAAATTGAAAAAATGCTTGATTCTGATTTCTGACTTACCTTAGAATATATCGTCTAGACTTAAACGGGATAAAAGTTAAAAACATGCTTAAAACCCAGAAGATTTCGAACACCTAAAGTCGTATATACCTGCACTCATTCTGATTTGTGTGCCAAGAGCAATGGCCGAACAACGGCTTGCTAGGAGTGCTGCCAGATAACTGCTGCCTTGAGGATTTGACGGTGCATTTACAACCTTACCAACCCCTTTACTGCCTCTACTTGCTTTTGTAGTATGTACTTTAGTTTTAGAGGTAGTTCTTTCAAGTTGGAGAACAAGGGAGATTATAATCTACTTTTTGAATAGATTAATAAAGACTTTTAGGTACGTAGGTTTTCATTAGCAGACGTTCCCTGTTTTAAAATTGATGACGAGATCAGTCGCTAAAACTGAATTTACAAGTACATATAATTCGTTGTCCCTGGACGTGCATTTGCTCAATTTACAGAAAGTGGACTCAATCTAATCAGGGCGAGTCCTCGGTATCACTACCTTTCCCTGAATCGTATTTGTTCGTGTGCTCTACCGTAGCTCAACTAGATGACTTGCTATTTGTATTGGCAAAAGTTGAAACTCTGTTCGTATTGTTCTTGGTGCTTGATATTTTAAATGCGTAGGTAACAAACAATGACAACACATTAATAAAGTTAATTTATTTTCTCTTCAAACTAGGTAAAATTAATTTCTATAGGAACAATGGACAAGGTATAATAATAATAGGTATAGTATTTTATAGTAGGTTAAGTTAAGATTTGAGTGTCATATCATAACATAAGTGAACCTGTTTTGCGAAAGACTGGTGCTTGAAATAGGTTTAATTAAACCTGTGCTACAGGGCGAAACGATACTTGTATCTTTGGATGCTTTGGGATCTGCCTCTGTAGTTTATCTCGATTTCAAACATTTCTATATTAGCAGGTAAAACATCCACTGCTGGGCATACGAGTAAGGGCGCTTGTACACGCTAAGAAAAAACGCCGGGCCTACCCAAGAATTCGTGTCGTAACAAGAAAATTACTGTGTACACGGCTCGCAGCGGTGCACGAAAAAAATCTTATCTGCGCAAGACAAGAATTTTGTCTTTTCCACACACGAAAACGCAACAACGTTCGCCGCGTCGTGTCTTGCGCAGATAAGATTTTTTTCGTGCACCGCTGCGAGCAGTGTACACAGTTATTTTCTAGTTACGACAAGAATTCTTGGGTAGACCCGGCATTTTTTCTTAGCGTGTACAAGCGCCCTAAGCCTCCTCCATAAGTTTCTTGTAAGAACAGCTTTAAGTCTTTTTTATCCCCCGACTTTCCACGATCTTACAATCACAATAGAGTTCAGGTACGATACCCACGCTGCTTTTCCGATTCTAGGTCGTCATACAATTAAAGCTTATTTTAAAAAGCCACACGACTAAGCCACTGCGTAAAAATATGTTTAAAGTTTACGCTCCCCTGTGTTCGCAGTTAGTATAGAATAGAACGAGCACGTGTGGTGTGCCTGAACCGTATAGAACTTTCTAAACAATCCTTACAGCCAATTTCCCGAACATAAACTAGAATAGCGTTCCCGAGTGTGTGAAGATGGAATATTATTATCCCAGAGATTAATGTGCTCAGATTAACTCACACAGGCATTGTTCCCATTCCATAATGCGACACTCCTGATTCCGGATCATGAAATTGCACTTTAGCAGCAATTTTAATTGAATTTTCATGAAACTGGGATTTCGTTGCTGTGAAAATTAAATGCGAGATGACCTTATGGAAATTTTCAAGCAGCGCACGTTCGATAGCGTCCCATATGCACGCACACTTTTATAAGTTATTTTTTTTTAATTGAGCAAGTGAAGATTTCTCTGAGAGTTCAGAGGAATCAGCGTTGTTTGTTTTTTGTTAGTACGATTGCCCGAAATTTATTTAATTTTGAGTTTTGTTGGACTCTTAAATAGTTTCAAATTATTTCGTACTTGTGGTTTAGGCAATCTAAGTTCGGCCGAACGGCTAGTTGTTTGTATTTTGAACTCTCTCGATTAGAAGTATACTTTGCCCTTACTCGACCTTCTATAAAGTTATTTGGCACTTTGGCAGTGTCGGTTTTACAGTCCCAGCATTCCAATGGCGACCTACCTTGTCCTTGAGCGTTCCCCGTCCTCGGACGATATCATTCTCTGGTTCATCCGTTATTCAAAGGCAGCCAGCGTCGGTGCTTCATTGTTTCTACTGTTCGCTGTTCCTCTGTTGTCTTTCAGGGTGATGTTCATCATAACACTAACCAATGGTTACTAGCCAAAGCATGACTGTGACTGTGTTTTTTTCCTTCGGTTTAGTTAAAGTGTTGAACGGCTGGTTATTGTGTTGGTGAACAGTGCTGTTAGAATATAACTAGCCATTCCATATAAGCTCGGCTTTCGGGATTTATGACCTAGCCTCGCCCACTCCACTCCGTGTAATTTTAATCTTGTTTATCGTTCTCGGCTAACGAAAAATGTTGCAAATTTCTTTGCGGTGATATTGAAATTGAGATATTAAAGTCGTAATTCTGTTTTCTTGTGAGATTTTACGGCTTTATGCAAACTAAGTCTGAGGAAATATTTAATGATAAAATTAACATTGACCTTGAGGGAACTCTGTTCACTGATAGAATGATGTATCGTTGTTTTTTGTTTCACCCGGCCACACTGTGCAGCAACGATAACACAATCTATTACCTCGTATTATTGTTTTATAAAAAAAAGCGGCCAAGTGCGAGTCGCCCATGAAGGGTTCCGTAGCAACAAGTAACATAATATAAAAGTTCTTCAAGAGTTTCGTCAAGAGGTAAATTACGGTTTACGATTTATAACGTTTAAAAAAAAAACTACTGGCTAGATCTCGTTCAAACCAAATATCGTTGAAAGTTTGCATAGTAATGTACAACATATATTTTTGTTAGTTTTATCATTCTCTTATTTTAGAAGTTAGAGGGGGGGGACCAACTTTTTTCCACTTTGGAAGTGTCTCTCGCGCAAACTATTCAGTTTAGAAAAAAACGATATTAGAAACCTGAACATCATTTTTGAAGACCTATTCATAGATACCTCACACGTATGGGTTCGATGAAAAAAAAATTTTTTGGTTTCAGTTTTAAGTATGGGGACCCGCAAAATTTATAGTTTTTTTTCTATTTTTGTGTAAAAATCTTAATGCGGTTCACAGAATACATGTACTTGCCAAGTTTCATCAGTCTAGCTCTTATGGTTTCGGAGAAAAATGGCTGTGACACGGTCGGACAGACAGACAGACATGACGAATCTATAAGGGTTCCGTTTTTGCCATTTGGCTACGGAACCCTAAAAACGATAGCAATATAGCAAATACATAATTTATTGATAATAACTTCTCTAGAATAAATGTATGAATAACTTAACACTGTAAGAAATTCAAAGTGTGAATAAGAGTAATATCCTTTTCGCAATAAGATTGCAGAAGCGTGGAAAGGTGCACGTCTTCGCCCCAGAACGTGCACGTTCAACGGACCGTAATCGGATTTACACCCGTTAAGGCCATGAATTACGTTATTATACTGAAAATACAAGATCTAATTTTGCTTGCTTTGGTGCACTTGGCCTTAAAATATCTTACATAATTTATCTATAAAAACAGGTTGTGGTTGAATCTCTGAATAAAAACAACATGAAACGGAAAAGTGAATTTATTTAAGATAGAAATTATACGAAGAGCTCATTTATTTCTACGTTTAATAGGTAATTTCAAAATCTTGGGTTAACGAACTTTAGAACCAAATATTCTCGAAGGTGTGTCGTGCCAAGTCGTGTACGTGGAGGTTTCAGTATTATTCTGGTTCTGTTGTTCATTCCACAACATGAAATGAACAATTTCCCTATTTCTATTAATCAGCATTGGAATTCTTAATTTCACGCTCCGTCTCCCATTCTCGCCAAATGATCCGTCCCAAAGGAATGGCTTCATTTAGAATGCTAAGTTTTGGGAAAACAGAAACAGATGCTTGATGCTAATTTGTTTACGCACAATTTGTGAGTGTCTCCGGGGCGGCATAATTACCAGCATCATAATTATTCGCTCGAATACGCCCGTACTACGGCCTCAATAGCCTGAAAGCCTAGGGGAGCCTGAGCCATGGTGGAATAATTGCTTTTTAAACGATATGAGACATTATGATAGCAAACGTCGTTCTTTATTTATTAGGTAGGTAGTTCATAATTGCCATAGGGTTAATTGCTAAGGTTGAGCCCTTTAGCGGGTATTAAAAGGGAAATGCAGGGGGACCGGTTTTATAGAAACGTATTCCTCTTTATTTTTTGTCTTGGTTCGTGACTAGTTATTTATTAATTCTGCCTTTTTTCGCACATTCAATTTTTACTGTCTCAAGACCTGGCTATATTAGCAATATATCAACATATTATTCATCAATCATGACTTTACTGTTTCAATCATAGTAATATGTTCTGTGTGTGTGCTTGGTTCAGCCAAGAACCTAAGTGCAGCTTCAGCAACTGCATTGTCTATTTGCTATTCAAACAGAATAATTAAACAGTGTACCAACAGAACGTCTTGCAAGAATTCCTGGATTAGTATTGGCATTTAGCTCTACACATTTACTTGCGCTCTTAATTTACTTGCGTTTCACATTATAAGGACGAAGTTCCCATGGGAGCAGCTAAGCGTTTGTCGTAACTTTGCAGTCTCGTTGTGCAGTCACATGAAGTTTTCATTTGGTAAGATTGCGACTCAAGTTGTGTAACTGGAGCAAGCCGAGTGTTTCTGGAAGTGTTTCGTAATTATTGTACTCACACAAGCGCCGTGTGGTAATGTTCTGGATTGTAGAGGTGTTTGGATCTTCTAGAATCAGGTTGAGATCGTGTTTTGTTTTATACTTTTCCCATATGTTTTGCACGTTCAGTAGCCTGGATGAAATGAAATGTTAATTCAAAATTTAAAAAAATAATCTAATAGCGTTGCAAGCTTCATTATTAGTGTTATTATTACTGAACTTGATACTCCATAATGTAGTCGCTTGCTTTTCCTAATAAAAAACAGTATGTATAAATGAGTTAAAATTTAAAAAAAACATTAGACGAGAAGCAAACGAAACTAAATACTCACTTCCATTTTATGAGGATTGGATGATTTAAATTAGCCTGTTCTTTATCAGCTACAAATTGTTAACAACGTATATATCGCCTAGGTTATAAGAGATAAATCAGTTCTCAATAGAATTCTCATAGTATACGGTTTACATCTTGTGTTTACCTGTGCACGTCACTTCACTATACACATTCGTAGGTGAGGTTGTGTATACCTTCTGGTTAAGTTTTGTATACAGTCCCCGGTTATTCAAGGACTCATTACCGGTGCAAAAACCTTTACGACACGTTCACGGAACGCCTTTACGGTTTCTTTGAGTTGCTTTATTTTTAAACTCTTTCTAACTTTAATGACCGACTGAAACATTTACAGCTCTTTTGCCATCACTGCTTGCTTTATTTATTTCTACTTTTGCTTTGGACTTAGTATTTTCAGAGAAAAAATAAAACTTTTTATTTGCGACATCAAACGATTTTGTACTACTTCTTCCTGCCCTTAACCCACTTTATGTAGGGTCGGCATAACATGTTATTTTCTTCCATTTATGGCCCTTCTATCAGCTGTCATTTCTGTATTCACTTCTTTCTTGCCATGTCATCTTTCACACAATTCATCCATATTTTCTTTGGCTTACTTAATTTGCACTACTATAATGTATTGTCCAAATTGCAAATTCTAAGAAAATCACAAAACGGACTCTGACTTAGCATAAGTTTAAGTCCGATATAGATTCGATATAGATAAAGTAAACTGGAAAAAGATGACAAAGTTGTTAAGGGATACTGGATTGGATTTTAGAGACAGAAGAATAATATACCAGCTATACAAAAGTCAGGAAACAATCATAGAAGTAGGAAATGAGCGAGGCAAAGCTAAGATAAGACAAGGGGTTAGACAAGGGTGTTCACTCTCACCATTGATTTTCAACATTTTTATAGAAGCAGCCATAAGAATAATAAATGAGTAGGGGTAAAATTCAACGGGGAAATTGTAAGGTTCGTAAGATTTGCTGATGATATAGCGGCAGTTGCAGAGACCCAAAGCGACCTGCAAAAACTTTTGAGCACAATGGATTCTGTCTTTAAAGATTGCTCACTCAAAATTAATATTAATAAAACCAAAACATTAATAACATCAAAGACAGAAGATGCCACAACCAACATCATAACATTAGATAATAAAATCATAGAGAGAGTAAACAGTTTTAGATACTTAGGGAGCCTCATAACAGCAGACTCTAGATGCACACCAGATATCAAGTCCCGAATAGCGATTGCAAAACAGGCATTCAACAACAAAAAACAGATTTTTACATCCAAAATTTGCAAAACAATTAAGAAAAAGTTTATTAAATCATACGTCTGGAGCATAGCACTCTATGGGTGTGAAACGTGGACCATGACACAAAGAGATAGAGAATTTTTGGAAGCATTTGAAATGTGGTGTTGGAGAAGAATGGAACGGATCAGCTGGACAGAAAGAGTAACGAACGTAGAAGTATTAAATAGAGTCGACGAGGAAAGAGCCCTCATAGAAGTTGTTGAGAACAGAAGAGGAAAGATGATTGGCCATCTTGTACGACATGACAACTTTATCAGAAATATCATCGAAGGAAAGGTGGAAGGAAAGAGAGGAAGAGGAAGACCAAGGATAAGCTACATGAGCCAAATTAAAGCAAAGATCGCTGTCATGTCGTATAAGGAGGTCAAGGAGGTTGCCCTCAAAAGAAATACCTGGAGAAAAATGCATACATTACGCCGACAAGAGCGTTGCTCTTAAATAAGAAGAAGAAGAAGATTCGAAAGCCTTACCAGTGTGAGGTTTTATACGAGATTGTTATTTTCATCTTCTAAACTCGACAGGCTAACGATGCGTATCGAATTCTAATTTTTTGTAGTAAATAGTGAAATATCACTTCCATTCCATGGCCCATTTATCTTGGTTAAGTTTTATTTTATACTGCTTTACTACTGTTCCAATGTTTACAGGCTCCGACTTTAATGTCACCAATAAAATATGACTAGACTAGACAAGCAAACGCACACTTAAAGCGTCTACTCTACAGTCTCTGCAAAACTATAAACGATTATTTTATATTTTGGGTTACACTGCGCGGTGTGCGTGGCAACGTAAATGATTTTGGAGGATGAGGCTACGTTGCCGCGCATTGTAAGTCAGGATGTCAGGGTAGATCCCCTGTTCATTCTCAGTATTGTTATTGCGATAGTTTGAGTAAAGTTTTAAATGTAAACGTTATTGAATACCAGGTTTCCAATTTCTGTCTCACTATTGGCTAAAATTCTGTTTCACTCGCCGTCCTATTGGAAAAACTAAATATGCAATATTCATTTCCTTTCAAAGTTGTTGCTTGCAGGCTATAAAAGCGGATATTAAAAGTTATAAGACTGCCTTTGGAATTTTCAAGTTAGGCTTAACCGAATCATTTATTCATCTGAATTGACGACGTGGAAATTGACAATCTGTTTTACCATTCCTTTTGAAGTAAATAGGGGAACCCTTTTATGGTGACACTTACGGCGAAATCCAGCGTTTTTTTTAAATAATCACGATTTCTTCGTAAATGGGCTCAGAATCGTTATTCCTGGAAATTTATTAGGGATCCTAATGTTGAGCAGTCTACTTATTCAGGTTGATAACGTTACACGATTGCCGTGTATACGCAGTTTGATCAAATATCTTGATTAGTTTTGTTATTATGATGAACATACAAGCTTATCTAGACCCTCATCAATCAAATTCATCAAACTTCAAGGATCTCTCGATAAGGTTATTCAAATTAGCCAGACCCTTGGCAAACTCACGATATCTACGAAAGTTTTATATTAATCTAATTCTAATCTTCCTCAAACGATTCGAAGAAATCTTTTGACCAAAGATATTTTTTTTACCCAAAAGATCTTTTCATTCTTAGGGCGCTTGTATACGCTAAGAAAAAACGCCGGGCCTACCCAAGAATTCGTGTCGTAACAAGAAAATTACTGTGTACACAGCTCGCAGCGGTGCACGAAAAAAATCTTATCTGCGCAAGACAAGAATTTTGTCTTTTCCACACACGAAAACGCAACAACGTTCGCCGCGTCGTGTCTTGCGCAGATAAGATTTTTTTCGTGCACCGCTGCGAACAGTGTACACAGTTATTTTCTAGTTACGACACGAATTCTTGGGTAGACCCGGCGTTTTTTCTTAGCGTGTACAAGCGCCCTTAGGTGGCTAGCTTTTATTCTGAAACAATCAACGGGCATGTCATGAGGAGGGATGAAAGTCATGTGACCAGGAGACTGATGAGCGTTAAAGATGACATGAATAAGAAAGAAGTGACTACAAATATGAAGGATGATGAAAAGAATGGAAGAGGAGAACATGTTGTGCCGACTCCACATAAAGTGGGATACGGGCAGAAGAATCAAAATTCTACCGCATTTCTGCACCGTCGAATCAGATAGCTTCTGACACCAACAATATCGTGAATAAAGTCGTCTAGTTCAGACGGAAAATTGAAATCGACGGTATTTTCACAACAGTCCGGTTCGTTCTTCTTTTCAGTTGGCTTCACGCACTCACTGGCACGGAATGAAGCGTACACTAAACGGCTATTTACGTGTTTCTGTCTTGATTTTTTTAAGGGCTGTATTTCCATCTACGGAGTAACGCTATTCGTCGAATAAAAAATATCAGTCCTTGTTTTTGACGAGCATACAAATGAGATGGATATATTTTTAACTTTATATGGAAAAAAATGCCCTAAGGCGTACTTTAAATCCTCTTACCACAATCACAAAAATCACAATGGTAAGTGAATCAAATAACTAGTCACAAGAAAGACTCGATACCAAGATGAAAGTTTTCCTATAACAGTAAGCATTAGGAAATGTCTTAGTGCGGAGTAATTTATAAACGTGTAAGGTATAAATGTTATAAATGTACCTATACAAGTATTTATTAATGAAATTGTTCAAGCAAACACTATTATGAGTGAACTATAACATTATTTTGAGTTTTAAACCACCTCATCTCATTTTCATCTTCATTCTTCAAGTCAAAAATTAATAATATTTTGGGACATCTTTAATACGAGTAAACACGACGATGTTCGTAGTAAAATGTGCAATTCCACGTGAAATGTTTCAAATAAACGGCGGGACGTGCAAGCTGGCTGGAAGATAATTAAAATTCCTGCAAAGTTTTTATTATGTACATTATTCTATAAATTGCTTGCAAATATTTAATATTATTGTTTTCTGTAATGAGTTGGAAAATAGCACACGAAGGGAAGTTATTATTGCAATACTCCTTAGGTTGTTTATTTTCAGAAGAATGTGCGTGGAAAACTTTTTTATATTTTATGTGTTTGAATTTTCTTACCATTATTTCCTAACGTATTTTGTAGACAAACGTTAAATAAACTTTAACTTGCTGTCTTCTTCTTCTATCATGTCACTGGTTCTTTCGAAACAATGTGGTGAAATAATTTTTAGTGCGCCTCGAAGAGGCTCCTTTCGTGCACTTGACACATGTTTTTCGAACTTATGCCAGTTTCTTCACGATGCTTTTCCTTCACCGTTTGAGAGTACTGGCATAGCCCACATACACTTTTGGACTTATAAACTAATTGTTACACGACTGGTTTTGAACCCTAGGATCGGAAGGCGGAGTCGCTTCCACTAGGCCACCAGTGCTCTTACTGTAAAAGGCCGCTTTAACCGATCTGGTATTATAACTCTTCTAAAGTAGAGCATAGTCTTGGATAGAGCATAATTAGCGCTGAAAGCGTTGATTAATCGCTGTTCTTATAAAGTAAGTTAAGTCATACTTTTGTTTTATTGAACAAACAATTTCACGCTTTGATGGTATATTATATTGAACTGAAAATTTACGAAAGATACCGTAAATAATGTTCAGATTTCCTCGTGGTTTTAGCGTTTCTTTTTGTGTTTGCAATAATTGTTTTCACCGTTAAAGTACAATTGGTATTTTCACAATGGTCTGCTGACTATGTGAAAGGTCTTCTTGTATTAAACTGTCAAAGACTAGCTGGCAATATTATTTAATTAAACCCTCATGTATAGCGATTACTACAGAATCCCACGGTTGAAGTCTAGATCCTTTGACATTTAGCTACAGGGTGAAATAGACCCTTACCCCTGAAACCCGAACAACTCACTGAGTTTACCAACCGTATCCCAGAGGTCACAATTAATTTTGTTCACGTTGTTTGGCACCGGAAGTGTGTAGCAAGATTTTCTCCTTCATTTTCTGGATTCTCACGAATATAACGCCCAAATAAAGAGTATTTGCTAACGAATCAATAAAAATAATGTTTCCAAATAAAAATGCATAAAGCACCAATGATTACGTAAGCATGGCAGGGGGGGGGGGGGGGGGGGGGAAGAGGTTTGCTTACTTTTGGTGACAGGGGGATGAAGAGGAGGGGGTAAATTATTGTAAAAATCTGCTTACGTAATACTTGAATGGGCATATGTCGGCATACCCTTGAACGTTCACATTATGTACGCTAATGCCTTCGGAGTCTCCGAAATTTGTAACACGATCTCGCCTAATGAACCTATCTCCTGGTTAATTTATGTTCAAATTAAGTTACCTTAATGTTTACACTGCGCGTTTTAGAGTATCGATCTATCAACATCGTATATTTCACGTCTTGCGGGAACTTCTTATGCCAGTCGTGCTATACTGAAACATGTCTATATGTACTTAATATTATAAAGAGGAAAGGTTTATATTTTGTATGTTTGTAATAAATAAATGTACATTCACCCTGAGTAACAAAGGCTATATTTATGTGTTTAAAATATAAAGGCAGCTAGTTTGTTATAAACCTATTTATTAGTGATAGGGACTAACATCGAGTTTAGATATCTGGTTCAAGATAACGCGCACAAGTGGACGTTCTTCTCACTACCCTCTAAGTCACCCATGAGCATCTGACAAAAAAATCGGTTGTCTGTAAAGTCTGTTTACTGACGATAGTTTAACTTGACAACGTCATACAGCTGTCCACGCGGACGCATCGCTCACTCAAGTAGGAGAGAGACAGATGTCGAACGCTGCCGAACGCGGAGGCCGATTGTGCCTCTTTGATGCTCGTTCCGCGCTCTCGCTTGCACTTCAAGCCTTAACGCCTCAGAGCGAGGTAACGCCGCATGAGTCACGTTTTTTCGTGCGTGCAGCCGGCTTCATCGAATTATAAGACGTTGTCACGTCAAAAAATCTAAAAAGTTTATATTGTTTCTAAAATGGTTTTTGTAATTGTTTAGTAGGTATTTTTTATTATTGATTTTGTTGGAATGTTGTGGGTCAAATCCCACTTTGCTCTGACATTATAAAATCTTTCGTGTAGGTTGTTTGGTATTTTTGTAATGGGACGCCCAAAACACCGAGAGAAATAAAATCCGCTCGTAAACTCTTAGGGCCTTATTAATAATCCTGGCGTAGCGTTGGACTAGTTAATCCGTGTTTTGTCTCTTGCATTGACATGCAATTGTCAACTCGGGCAAATGTGACAAAACACGGATTAACTAGTCCAACGCTACGCCAGGATTATTAATAAGGCCCTTAAATCGTAAGCTCCATCTGACACAAACTTTAGCGATCTGATCGCCGCCGGACAAGTTTGAAATTAATTTCGTATTTTAACGACATTTAATTAAACGTGTCCCAATTGATTTTGTCTGTTCTCTCGATGATTCTCGGCGCAAAGCGGACTTATTGGTCACAGGTTATAAGAGAACGGCTGAGTTAGTCAGATATTTTTGCTATTTACTCTCAAAAGTTCTTATTTAAGGAGGGATCAAAAGAATAGATTTCAAAGTGTTAGGATAATTGCTAAGTAAAATAAACTGTATTGTTGTTTAATGATGCAGACTTTTCGTGTGTTGTTGATCTCCAAAATAATTATTTAGGTCGGCCATCTGTCATTTATGTCCTTATCAGCTTAAATAAGTCCACTGATAGACTGGACGTAGCCCTAATTTGGCCAGCTTCGCCGTACCAACCACACTTGAAAGGTGTTTTTTAATACAGTTGCTCAAAAAGTGGCGTATTGCAGGGACGTATAGCGTTCGGGATGTGGGCTATTACACACGCGTGCTTTTTTTTACCATTCCCGCACTAGTGCTTTTTCTTTCCCAACTGTCAAAATAATGTCTAAAAAGAAAAACCAACCATGAAGTTTTTACTAAAAAAATTCATCGAAGTTTTTATGATTCATGCAAATACGTATTATTTCTAAAAAGAAGCTACTAATTGGTTTCATTAACAGATTTAATGATTTGATTGAATGAGTTATGTTAGGTTTCATTTCATTTCATCTCATTAAATTTCATTTTCAATTCATATCAATAAAAAAAATCTACTGAAGACTTGGCTGTATGGGTATAGTTCCCTTTGCCTTCCAGAATGGGTGAAGAAAAAAAAAAACTCTGCTTATATTTTACGGTTGGCGCTTGGCGCCATTCTTCAGAAATTTTCTTTGCGAGTTTATTTGTTTGTTGCACAAAATGAGTAATTTCGACCCTAGTTTTTTTGAATGAACACCACCGGAACTCAGTATAATTGCACAAAATGCTTCGGAGAACATTTTACCGGAAAAGTCAAAAAGTCGCTACATGCATACATACGACGAACTTATTGCGTGGAGAGAAGAGAAAAAAGCAAATGGTATTTTATTATTTTATTAAACTGCTTCATTTTTTCGCAACTGCATTAAAAATAGTCGTTCAGTACACGTGCGGAACCGTCATTGCAACTTGTTCCGACTGTCAACCCTCGCCTTCGGCTCGGGTAGACATTTGTCGGAACTCTTTGCAATGACAGCCTTCCCGCACTTGTAATGAAATATACTATTTTTTACCGTTTATATCCGAAATTGTTTTTATCTGAAAGATGTGTCCCTCAAGGTGAATAATTACTCAATGTTAGCTCTAGCCTTGTCTGGTAGAGATCGCTGTTTAGCGATAAGACCGCCCATTGTATGAGGCAATTAGTTTTAAGTTTTTTTATGTACCTGTGCTTTATTTTTATAATTTGTTGTGTGCAAAAAAGTATATTCTTTCTTTATCTCTGTTTGTCAATACACATTGGTAAGGGATGGCAATAGTTTATCTTTTGACCAATGTCCGGTAATGCTTCAATCGTAGGATTAAGCTGTTTTCATTTGAAGCTGTTCACAGGCCTAAAAGGAAATTGATTCTGAAGGCGTTCATTCATTTCGCCAGCCCAGTTTCATTCGGTAAAGCTCATGCCTATTTATTTTGCAATAGTGATTCTGAAAGCCTTTTGGATACATATAAAATACTAAATTATGATTGAAAATCCTTTAAACTTGAAAAATATAATATGAAGCATAATGTTAATCTTAAAATAAAATAAATTTAGGTACTTTTAAATCTAAAAATATATAACAATCACTCAAATGTTCGGATTTAAGTTTTGGTAGTTTTATTTTATTTTATTTATATTATATACCATTTTTGACAGAAGAGACGTGCTCGTTGCCTCGCACGAAAAAAGAATGAATAAATGAATGAATGAATGAATGGAGGTGCAGCGCTGAGGATGTCACTTTTTGTTTTGAAAATCGAACTCGATTTTATTCTTTTTAATGTGCGAAGTTGCCTAGTAGGTTGAAAGTACTACATAGTCTACCTATTTATATCTTCAAATGAAGCTAAATCATATAATAATGATCAAACTTCACACGTGAAGTTCAATTGATCTTATTATTATATTATATACCTACCTAATCTGAGTTCTAAAGGGTCATAATGTGCGAGTGAAAGTTACATCTACGGTGGTCTTCGCCTTAAGCGTTTTGAATGGAATATCTAAAATCATTTTACCATCCCGCACAAACTTTATAAATGAACTCGTGCAATTCAGTTTCTGAGAGCTACTCGTGATAACATCGTTTTTCTTTTAAATTGCGTTTATTTATAGAATTCTAAACGGGGACTGGATAATTATTTTTTCTAGGGTTTCTTACCCGAAGGGTGATAACGGGACCCTAAATGTCTTTAGCGATGCCTTAAATGTCTTTAGCGATGCTTTGTCTGTTTGTTATGAAATTGTATCTTTTCAACCATAATATGTGAGCAACTGTGTAGTAATGTACTCGCTTACTTGCAAAGGTTTCTTAAAAGATAATCAGTGTGTAAGCAACTGCCAAATCTTAAGGCCTGAGCACATTTAGGCGTTCTGTGGTGGCGATCAGTAAAATGCTGTCAAATATGTCAGTGATATTTGACAGCGTTTCACTATAGACACATTTACGCGTTCGCCAGCGCCGAACGCCTCAATTTTTCTCGGGTGAAATAAAAAAGTTACTGTTGTAAAAACAAGGAGTTACTGACGGAGGATATGAACAATATTATTTCTTATCAGAAAAAACGATTTAGAAATAATATTCCGACATTTAAATCGACGTCAGGGAATCAATATCAGGGTTTCTTTGAGAAAGTCGTTAAGTGGAAAATTTTCCTTAGAAATCTGTAAATACTCCGTTAAGCAGTTGTGCCAGTACAAGATTTTTTCCAATAATTGCTCCTTTGTAGTACAAAACGATTGGCTGGCATTGAACGGAACACTTCTACGAGAGTGTGAGACTGCTGTCTATTAGTGAAATTATTGGGAAAACTTCGCATCAAAACATGAAAATGGTTATCATGTTTCATAAAAAGTGAATACAATTACGCTAGTTATTTTTGTTTAGTTTTTGTTTTGTGCATCTAGCTGATTAACTTGAGGCATACAGATGTTCAGCCTCACGTGATGAAACAGAGCAATGGTGCTTCACGGCAGAAATACAATACATAACATTTATTTTCCACAAAAAGGTTTACAAAAGTACAGCTATTTTAATTAATCAGTTAAGGTACAAAGAAAAGTATATATGTAGGTTTCTAATTAGTTATTTAGGTGCCCCTTAAATACAAAAAAAGATAAAACTATAGTCTACATTGGCTACTCGCTCTAACTTAGTAAGACGCGAAATAGGCATGGTGTTAGTACTTTCCCGGGCGAGCCCTTCACAAAGAGCTCTACTACTATATACCTACTCTAACTCCTCTAGTTTCACGGGGCGGCGGCGTAGTGGACCCGTGACACTTTGAGCTCGTGGTGGGGTACCTCGGCACGAACTATTTCCAATGTTCAGCAGTGGTTCTATTTGGCTTATAGATGAGTGAGCGATAAAAAATGATTTTCAGCCAATGCAAACTGCAATTGATATAACATTTGTAGAGATTGTTCTGTTGCCATTGTAAAAAAACACTAATCTCTGACGCACAGGTGACTATCTTTTTATGCCATCGGTTTTGCATTTCTTTGTGCAGTCTTTTACTGTTGTTATCTTTTTGTTTTACTTTTTGAGAGTTTGATCTCTATCGTGAAAACGCTTTTAAATCTGTCTATCGTACAATCGCCTAGAAAAGATGTGGTATGTGTCCTCGGTTTCATCTGTACCGTGGCGTATGGAAACTATCTAGAAACTGTAAGTGCATTCTCATGTTTCCATCCCCGCGCGGTGGGGCTTTTCTCTTTAATATCAATTTGTCGTAGTTGTCGTCTCTGAGGAAAAATTAGTAAAGGAGTGCTTAAAGCATATCCGATACGGGATTTTTATAACACTATTCGTTCTGGAAGATAAAAGCAAATATTGTTTACTATGAAAAATTCGAATATAAATCAACAGAGGTATTATGATTTTTATTGATTTCATAGTGTTTACTACACTTAAGGAATTAATCGAGTGTGGTTATGATTCGATGGCGCAGCGGTCAGTGCAAAGGTCGCACATTCAAATCCCGCTCGGCTCTTAACTTTTGGGACATTTTAAAATCTATAAGGTATTATGACTGTGTTCTGTGCTTGTTGCTATTGATTTACGCTCTGTGTGACCCACATTGTTTTGCCAATAATCAATTACTCTGAATTAATTGACCACAAACTCGATATTAATTTACATTTCACAATCCGCTACCTATATGCAATGCAAACCTGGGTTTCGAACAGTCGCGGCACGGTTGCCAAATGATTTTGAATATTCATGTTCTATAACTGTTCTGTACATACGAGCTTCTCGACCTGAAGTCTGAAACGACATTACAATCACTATGTATTCATGTAAAACAGTGCCATTTACGCTTTTACTATGTATTCGGATGTCTGTTTTTTCTATAAATGTTGCATGTAAATGCTTTTACTATTTTTAGAAATTTTCCATTTTAAAATTTAATAAATATAAAACCTAGGATAGACATCTTTGGAGAAGAATAATAAGGACCTTAAATAAAGATCGGACAAGGCCCAAAGAAGAAGAATATATATAAAACTCCTTCCAATCATCTCAAGTTATCAAACCTTGCAGAAAATTGTGAAAGCTCTGAGGCTCGTTCATACTTGAAGAAACTGATTTTCTTTTATCAAAAGATTCCTTATATAAGTTTCATTGAGCATTCATTTTATATAAATTCCTGATCTGTATTGGCACACTTTCTTAGTATTACTCAAGGACGATGTCACGATACGTTCAGTGACAATACACAGCGCTATATAAAATGCGCTTTATATCGAAATTCTTTTGCACACGGAGCTTTTGTATCGTTAAGGCTGTTCGATTTCCATACAAACGGTTTTTACCATTCATGGGCGATTAGACTATAATTGTACACTGATATAACTGTAGTTGGTTTTTGTATTGTTCTTTATTTACAGTAAACTACTAAAGATTATCATAAATTCATACTGTATTTGGTTGTACCTACTTAGTAAAAGAAAACGAATGTGTATTATAGTTTCTTACTATTATTAGTTATCTTCAGTTTTCTTCAATTTAATATAGTTTAACGTAAATAAAGACCAACCACAGTTATTTCAGTGTACAATTGTACCCTTAAATAGTAAAATCAATTTGTATGAAAATCGTACTAACTACCATTCACGTTCACAAAAGAGGTACCTAAGTATGGGTCATAAAAAATGGGGAAATCTATGGTTATCATGGGCTATTGGGAAAACGTAAGCTTGTAATCAAGTTTTTTTCGCTATTTTCGTCATTAAGCTCGCATAACTTTTGTTCCGATTTACCTATCGTCCTTCGTGGAAGTACACTGTGAAGCAATATTTACTTTTTCATAATAAAAACATGAGATCCTTTGCATCTAGACAAAAAATAATTCTGTATTTTCATGCAGCCATCTGCTCGTTATTTCTACGCAAGGCGTGATAATGTTTGCACTCGTTTCATAGTTTCAGCGTTTTTCCAGAGCTTTATAAGCCAGTTTCCGCTTATTATCCAACAATTAGCGCTTCAGTCCCCCGGCGCTCAGCGCTGCCACAGCTGAATGAAAGCGCTTTGTTGTCCACGGTCGTTGGAATACGGATGGCGGTGCCACCAAAAAAAAAAATGTTTGCAAAATAATTCACTATCAGCTCGCCTTCGCTTCGCTTCATTAGGTAAATGGTTAGTCCTTAGAGACAAATTCCAAATCAAAAGTATTGTTTAACCAACGCTCTATTTGATATAGCTACTGTACCTACTGTTACTAACGTCTATCCGTCTATCCCTCGTTTCTGTTTTTCCTTGGAGTCCGATACAAGTTGTATTCTCGGTAAAGTTTTTCCAGAATTCCTTTTTCTAAAATAACCTAGATACCTCACTATTTCACTGTCGTGCCCTTTGCGCTACGCCCGTTAATTGTCTGCCACAGTGGGCTTTAGTCAATGGTCTGTTGGGATTGCTTGCCACCGTTTTGTTTGAAAGGATCGTGGAAAACGTGTTGATGGGCCTATTCACCCATGCTTACATCGATTGGAGCTCTAATGCAAACACTAACTGTTTGTCCTCTGTTCCATGATGTGAATATACATGTGATCAGCCGAAGACTCATCAGAGACTCCTCGCGTCTACGTACAAGTTCTTACACTTAGAGCGAGGAGTCAATTCATGTTACTCAATTGCAAAGGCTCAGTTACGAAGTACGTACTTTAAATGTGCGCCTTGTTTACCAACGTACAATATTTTTAAGTTAAGTATCAACTTTGTTTATTTAGTTTTTTTCTTTATAAACATTATCATTATTAGAGAGTGACTTATTTTTCAGTGAGAATTCAAACTTTGAAACCTACTGAAACATTTGTATAAAATTACTTCCCCTAGAAAATCTTTATTGAACAAGCATCTTCACAGAAGACAGAAAGCGACGAAGCAAGGGTTGTTGAACACTTATGAAAAATAAATATTGAACTCGTATCTCCGGTGCCGTTTCAACGAACACTTTGTTGGCGCTGCACAACCCAGTGAACAAATAACACAATAGATAGCAATTGTTACTGAACGCCTGTAGACGGTGCAATGCCGTTATTGCAATAGTTACATCGTATTAAATAGAACGTTCAATTATAGAGAGCGAGTTTCAATAAATATTGAACATCAATAAGCACCGCATCGAAGAACGTAATGTTAGGAGTGCTCAGCCCAACGAACAGCAAACGGCACAATAGAATCCCCTGAACGACTGTAGACATTGCGAACAGATCATTATTCAATGATGCTGTGCTTAGGTACCAGAGATACTCACTAAGGTGTATTTTTACTGTTATTAGGTACTGTAAACATCATTATCTTATTATCTCAGCCCATTTGCACTCACTGCTGAGTATAGGCCTCCTTTATTGTACTGTATTATGTAGGTTCTATAATAGAATAAATTATTATGTGGATTAGGCCGACTAAAGCTCTCAGGATGGTGCTGGGCAAGCCTATTCCATCTAAAATCCTGTCCCAGGCACTATAGCGTCCCGCAAGTAGGGCTTGATTAATCACCAGTTACCCCTGACGCTATATAAATCATCTGCAGTAGATGCAAACGTCTGTTTACTTTTTTTTAATAGATGAATACACAATTATGATAAAGCACGTACAAGGTCCAAAGTGATGTGATCTACTGAATATTAACAACTTCTAAGGTCTTGAGTCTATTATGCTTTAGCCATATCAGTCGTTAGGCCATGCTAAAGGTTTCCGGTGGCCTTTAAACTCCGTCACCACAGTTGAAAGATTTGCTGCATGTTCTGCATTAAACATATGCCAAGTAACATTTTCCGATGACGTTACTAACGTATTGCCTACTCACGCACTTGGCTTGTAGCCACGTTCAACGTTCAAAACTTCCAAATATTACTTCCTGAGACTCCAGCCATATTAGCTTCATCGATTTTAGGATGCTGTTTACAATTGAGCTGGAGTTGATCCAACTGTACTGCTCTTTATGATAGATCAAAAATGGGTACTGCTCATGTTTATGTATAACTTAAACTTAGTATATCTTTTTTTTTGTATTAGGACCTAGCTTGCGCGAAATTTCTAAACCTTTAATAATTAATGGAAGGATATTTTATAAATTAGAGACCTTTTCACTAAGATTTACTGAGGATTCCATGGTGGCGCAACCAACGGTATTTATCAGCTCTTAACCTCAGGTTTGAAGCATACAGGACGAAATAAAAATATAGATAAAGAACGAATGAAAAACTAAAGTCCAGTTATGATGAACCGGAATTAGGATACTTTAAAGTTCAAACAAAATTGGTCTGAGATAGAATTTTTTTGGATTATTTTATTTCTGAAAAATTTTGTCTGAGTCGTCCGAAGCGTTGTTTCATCAGTCAAAAGAAACGAAAGTTAAGGTTATTTTCCTCAAGGGTGGAGTTGTATGATACTTTACCTCGATCCGTGAGCTCGGCGATTCCCTCGTCGACTGAAGGCATTTCACAAAAATTTTCGTTAATGTGATTAACTTTGTCTTTCGTTTTCTTTCCAGTACAATACTCGCTCAAAGGAAGCTTTACGATGAAGTAAAAACAAACTTTATTTTTTCAAAGCTTAGATATTAACTCAGTTTTAGTTGTTGTATATTTAAAATCGCTTACCGTGATACGAAACTAGGTAGTGGTTTATAAATGAAAATAGTTTGAAAATATTGGTCGGATTTCGTGTTTTCCATCCAATATTTCCAGCGCAATTTTTACGGTGAGTGCTCTGAGGTAAAACAAAAACAAATATAAAACAACGTGTGGACACGTCCTGCAATATCCATTAAAAGTGCACCGACAACATCAGGTTAAACCACAGCCGAACGGCTGTTCCGAATAAATTCATGTTGTAGCGATTTGCCCGTAAAAAATCTGTAGCAGAATTATTTTTCCGGGTACCTTTAATATACGATTTCGAACATCTGCTAGCGGCCAACGTGCGTTCACGGTGGCGATATGGGAAGAAGTTCATGTATTAATTTACTCGATTTGCCTTCAGGTAGTAGAACTGAACATTTTACGTTAGCCAATGGACGAAGAATTATTCTTCAGGCGTCGCTACTGACTGACCCTTTTATAATAAACTGGGAATTAGGAAAGGAAGCACCCAATGCGGACATTTTCTTATTTCCTTGTATTTTAGGCTTAGTGAGTGCTAAGCCGGGATAGTGCGTGCAGACGAAGCTCCGCGCGAGTCACGTAGTAATAAACACTGGTTTGAGATAACTGGCCTATTTACGACACTTCTGAGCCGGGATGCCGGGGTCCTTAATGCCTGTTATATCGTTCGTTATTTGCATTCGATTGGGTTTCGGCTTTTTAGGTATTTATTACTGATATCAATTTAAATGCGTCTGTATAAATTAAATAAATCCTACTCATATTACAAATACACAATTTTAGTTACATTTTTCTGACTTAATTGACTTCTCTGTAACGTTGGCCCGATTGGAATGAAACATATATTGCAATAAGATATCATATTTACTTATATATGAACCAACTATATGAACCAACTATATGAACCGTATAACCGTAATATAGTTGCTAAAAATCCTGAGCGAGAAAAACCGAAAACAATGTCGTATTATGAAATAACCAGCGGTTTTCTCTTCCGAAATCTTTTGTAAATTTTGCAGTAATACATTGTTTGAATTGTATTTATTCGCACGCATAAAGTTTATTGTGAATTCGCTAGGTTTCAAATGCCACTGGCAAAGTTAGTCTGCTCGCTCTCAACTGGGGCTTATTGCTTACCTCGAAACATAAATTTTCATTCAGAATTTATACAGTAACTTTTGGAATGAGCCGTTGAAAGTTTTTTAATGAAGTTTATAACGGGTGAATTTTGTGTTCGTAGCCAAGTGCTACGAAGCTACGATGCCTACGAGAACGTAGCAGCGATATAGTGTAAGCGTTATTTCTTGACTTCATATCAACTGAGGACAACTTCACTCTTCTGAGGCTACCTGCATTCCACGTTCTACAATATAGAACGCTATAGTAGTTTCATTCATAGATTCGAACTTTTTAACGAGGTGCCGGAAACGCGTAGCTTTCCAGGTAAACGGAAGTTTATTCAAACGGCACTGAGCAATGCCGCGAATAGTGGAAACTTTTCTCTTTATGTTCTTTTTTAATGATATGTGCTGCTTCAGCTGCATTTGTTTACTTTGAATATTAAAGCGAAACGTCTCTTAAAATTAATGGCGATTGCAATTCAGTGTAAAAGTGGAATTAACAGACAAACCCATTTAATTAATAAAAAGAGCAGTTAAAGCTAGGTGTACGTATAGGTAGCAATTCGGGGAGGTAGATAAATAAAGCAAGCTCAAAGTGCCGGGCAGGTGCCACGGCGGCGCCCGCGTGACCTAAAACTGCAGGTGCCAATACCGTGTCGCTTGGTGGATGGTGCATGCTATGAGAAATTACGATTACACACAAAATAAAACATACTAAGCTCGTATTGTATATATTTGTTTTTGAAAAGCTAACAAAGGAACGGAACTAAAGTTTTCAAAATATTCCAATAGTTAGATCGGGTGGGATTTGATCTCAAGAGTGC
Organism: Thera obeliscata; assembly: GCA_947578465.1. Classification (NCBI taxonomy): domain Eukaryota; kingdom Metazoa; phylum Arthropoda; class Insecta; order Lepidoptera; family Geometridae; genus Thera; species Thera obeliscata. Next base: position 3,186,174 of record OX387916.1, read on the forward strand.
TCTTGGATGCGTTAAAGCGGGGATTCATTTTGTTTAATTAGCTAAATAAGATCGTCAAGTAGCAACAATAAAAATATAAGATATTGTCGGAAGTTCAAACTGCTAAAAATTTCATTTCTCTTTTCAAATCCCGGGCTTAGTAAAAACATGCCTAAACAAACACAGAAACGCTGTTCATTTAATTAAATTTCATATTAGCCTACATAAACATTTCCCAATTATAGTAAAGTAAGGAATAAATCATGATCAGGACAGGGTTAAACAAAACATACATTCATTCAATAAAATCACTAGATTTCTCTGTAAAGTCCTAAAATTAACTAGCGAGAGAGAGAGAAAATTTATAACTAGTGAGTGAGAAAGAGAGTGAGAAATGTTCTTCTAACCGCTTTCCTCCATCCTTTAGCCACCGCATCAAACTTTTAACTATCCAATGTTGACTCTCGTTAATTGTCGCAGGTGCGCCTGTACTAATTTGATTCGATAGACTTCTAGATTGGCGCTTCACACGTAACGTTAGGAAGAGCTACTAGAGAACTACTAGAGAAACGTACGAACTATACACATCTCGAGAAGTTCCAACTAAGTTCAGCCCCGATCTCGAGCGAGTCTCAAGTGGTTTGAACCCTAATTTGTAACTCGCAGTCGATGCGGTGCTTCATGAAACGGGTTCATTATTTATTACAAACTTCGCATTGAATCACGTTATCAATTCATCGCTGCTTAACCAGCAATGATGACTTTCCTTTTTTAATGCCAGATTGTTAGTCTTGTATACAGAAGCTTTCCGCAACTTGCCTACGTTGAGTGATATTAGACTTGATACTTATTGCGGTTGTAGCTTTTCAAATAAAATAAATTGTAGAAGTTAAACGGAATCCAAGAACAAAGTTAACGTCCTGATTGTTGATTTTTTAGCGCTTGTGTTATTAGTTTTACATCATATAGGTAGACTAACGCAATGGCACTTAGCTCTCAAATTACCTAATAGCTCTAGAATTTTGGCGTCACAAGTTCCGAAGTTTGAGCTACCTGTAGCAAGTGAAGCGAAGTAAGTAGGCTCCGTGAAGTGCGCGTAATTCGATTTAGAGTCAGAGTCGAGATTAACCAATTTGTGCCTAACTTTCTTACTTCGATCTAATTATTCGTCTAAACGTAAAAGTTTGCTCACATTCTCTTTTGTCGCTGATATAAATGTCAGGCCAATGGGGGATGCTGTTTGCCTGAGTTGCTCTCTGATGAATGACTGCTATTCTCACGATGACGCTGACATGTTGAAACGGGTCGTTGGCTGTCTGCCAGCCAGGACTGGTCATCCCTCAAGAGTTGCACTTCCACCCTAATATGCGATGGCAGTTGAAATTCTGTATAAGTCGTTGTTCAACCAGAGAATTTCTTCAACAGACGATGACTATGAAGTTATTGGCATTTTATTAACATTTAAAGGTCGATTTATATCTACAGACATTGAGCGTGGCAGACACGTGCCGTGGCAGACAAAATGATATTCTTCCATACAGTAACTACACACGTGTCTGTAAGTGTCTGTACGGCCGTGTTACGATAGATATAAATACGTTAATAGTTACTGTATGGAAGAATATCATTTTGTCTGCCACGGCACGTGTCTGCCACGCTCAATGTCTGTAGATATAAATCGACCTTTACGCGTATCTTTGAGTTACATCAGGAAACACATCAATCTGATTGATTTGTTTTACTCATTTCATTTTGACACTTATTATAGAATGCAGTGAACTCGATAAAATTTACGACTTGTCATTTGTTCTCATACTTCTATTCAATAAATTTGCATGTTTTGTTGCCAAGAACTTCTATCAAACAAAATGCATAATAAAACGATGCGGTAAGCAATAATCTCAAATCTTCGGAAACCGTGCGAGTGTGTGTTCAAATAAAACTTGACTGTTCCATAGCTTTTGCTGGAACGAGTTATAGCGTTCCCATGTTTCGTGTGACTATCTTGCATGGATTTATTTTTGTTGTTGAATTCGTTTTCTATTTATGTAACGGATATATCGGCTGTGAGATTTCCCATTGCCCTTTTTTTCTGGTTTTGAGAGGAGTGTTCGTTCAGGAATGTCAACATCGTTTAGCACAGGATATCTGTGGGGAGATTGCGTATCTTTTGTTTTACATTATTTTGAGCTTCGATTGCAATAAAAAACTAATTGAAACAAAACTTCCTAATTTTGATAAGGATCGATTGCAACAAGTCTGAATGTTGACGTAATAAGCATAACGAATAGGAACTTCGCTTTGTAAAACTAGCATCGCAACAGATAGATAGCGATTGAAAAATGATGGCAACAAGATTCGCTGTTACTTGTTAATATCATACTTTTGATTTGCAATAGGATTACACAATAGCCCAGCCGATGACTCGATTTATGGTTTTAGCTGTTTCGTGTTTTTAGTGTTTTCATAATCAGGGTTTTGTTAAAAAAATGCATGAAAGCTAAAGTTATTGTATTCTAAGTATGTATTTACAAAAAAAATGTATTCAAGTATTATATCAGCTATCTGGTTCCCATATTACAAGCTCTGCTTAGTTTGGGGCTGGGTAGTGTTGTGTGAATTGTCCACAATATTTATTATTATTTATTCTATTTTGATTTACATTTATCGAGTACTTTAGTGGTGAAAAACTTGTTGACTGCCTTCTGCCATTCACTTTGCTACTGTATGTCCATAGTATCACAGAGAATAGCAGAACACGCGAGTGAGACGTCCCAAAGGTGCGCTGTATGCTGTCATGTGTCGCTCCGGGCAGGTGGCACTCCCGTAATAGCACCATCAATCGACAGGCGCCGCTAGAATGTCCCATTGTTTCGTTGCGGGAATATTGAATTTGTCTACGGATATTTGTCCTGAGAGATTTAGATGCAACATTCCCTGAATAAATGTATTGGTTGCTGTGTTGTGATTTATCGTTTGGTGTATTTGCTTGATTTTCAATGGAATAAAAAAATGTTAGTACCACGTTTATGTTATTTTTTCCAGCTGTTAATGAGAAAAGTCTGCTCGTATAACGTTTTAAATTTATGTTTTAAGCATAGAGTAGGTACCAAATAAATAATGCAATCGCAAAATTCCCTTTAGTGCTTCTACGTCATATAAGTTGAGTAGAACTGTTATTATGTAACCCGTTCCACATCGTATGTAACGGGTTGTGAAGGGGGGAAGGAAGACTGGAGGTAAACATTAGGTATACAGTAACGTTACACTGAACACGGTCTAATAAAGGCATTAATGCCGATCTAGCGGTGCCGTGAACGACACACCGCGAAATTCCCACGCCTCCGAGACAAACTGTGGCACTACAGACTACACATGTGGGACATAATGAACCATTGAATTTGATCTCTATTCAACTGTAACAGAGCTCGTATTGCTGCTAACATCTTTGTCAACTTCAGGGTGATGTGAAAGTTTCAGCTGAGGTTCTTTACAGTCGATTATTGATATCCCAACACACCCGACGCTGTTTTTAAGTTTGAAAGTCGGGGATTTCCTGTCTCACGACTATACTTTGTTTTATTGATTCGTTTTCTTCAAACTTTTAGAATTGATCTAGTCAGGTTTTTGTTTTATTATATTCTTTGAAAAAATATTCTTTTTGGGCGTTGTTTGAGTTGACCATGAGGTATATGTTTAAATAGTGAACTTTAATTTAAACCCAGGTACATTTTAGTTCAGCCTTTGAGCAGTGTAAAGCCGGGTACTTTATTCACTTATTCAGCTGGAGCCTTTCCAAACTAATTATAATATCCAGATTTACTCGTTGGTAACCGAAGAACTATGTATGTATGTATGCGCTAAAACAACTTACTCGTAGGTCTCGTAAAGCGTTTGCTGTAAGTTTCACCGCCGTATAGTTTTATGAGCGGGGTTGTTGGAATGTCAAAGTTTAGCAGGCATAGCATACATTAGCATAGCAGACTCCGAACGTTAATTAATTTTTCAACAGAAAGTTTGTTTTCCCTTTTGTTAGAAAAAGGCGTGAAAGTGTTTACTGTTTTGAGGGATTGAACGAAGGGTTATTTGCTGAAAAATTCTACAGGTTAATGGAATAAAATTCTAGATCGAAAAAGTTCAAAGCTTTATACTTTGTTCAACAAGCAAGCTGCCCTAAATATCCTTTGTATATTATTACCTAAGAAAGTGCCATAGTTATCATGTTATTATATCGGTTCATTTCTTACAGTTTCAGCATTATCTCCCAGCTCTATGAGGGTTACTCCCACCAATGCCATGCTTTTTCCCACTCACTGCCACGGATTGAAATCTTCAATTGTTTTGTTTCTTTTATTCAGGTTCCGGCAAATCATACACGATGATGGGTGCCCCGGGGGCGGATGAGGGTGGCATCATTCCCCGGCTATGCGACGCACTCTTTGAAAGAATAGCGGTACAGCAATCACCAGCGCTAACTTACAAGGTGAGTCAATCAGCAGGAACCTTTAAATCAATTAATTTTTAGTTATATTGTGTGGGATGGTATAAATTACCCATTCTTCCCTAAAGAGTTACCCCAGGCTAAAACACTGTTTAAAGTTAACCTGGGCTTTGTTTGTCATTCATTACCTATTTATTATAAGAATTCTAAACAATACAATATTTTTGTTTCTACCATAAAGATATTCTGCTCTTAGGCTCACACGAATTAGGTCTTCCCCCAAATACGTGACAACATTATTTAGACATAATACGGGTAGGCTTTGTCAGCCTTCTTTAGCGCGAAAGGGTATTATAAGCCCTGGTTTAGGTAGGTATAGCAGGTTGAACTAAAACAACCAAGAAAGATTAATCTAGATAAAGAGCATTATTATGCAATTAGTTACAGGTTGTCCTGTCCTAGAATGTTGCTGGAACTTATCTCTATGTCTGTATTTAATAGCACTAAACCTAGATTTGCTAGTTGGACAAGGTTCTCCTAGTTTTCATTCGGATATTACAAAAGTGGGATCTCAGGTTTGAAAAATGCTTTTTCATTGCCCATACTCTGAAAGTAGGTCTGAAGTTGCCTGAGGGGCCTAATTGAAAGTAAAACTTTCAGCCCTAGGGAGAATCGCTTTCTACTGACAGCTGTCAAATTATAAAAAAAAACAAGTTCTATTTTATTCAACCATGTTTCAACTTTCTAAAGTCTTTCTAACTGCAAGGAGGTTGTTAAACCAAATTCCAACTTTTTATTCAGCAAGTAGGTTGGAAACCCATTACAACGGTAAGAAGTTTAAAAAGTCTTATTAGAGCGCAATGTAAAATTTAAATAACATAAAGATAGTATTTAATAAATAATATATCTTCTAATTTCGCTTCAACTATTTATTTAAAATAACATAGATTTGAGCAAACAATTTACAATTTTTTTAATTATGAAAATGAAAATAATGGCTGAATAATGCTGGCGAGCCGAAGCCGAAGGCCCGCCAGAGACAAAGAAAAAAAAACCGGGAAGGCGGCAATTCAATCTTCATTTTCACTAATTTTTCTTTCATGTTTTTATTTTTACTTTCCTTGTATTCGTAATGAAAAGCACAGTGTTTACCTCGGGTGAAAGTCTTTTAAGTCCCTCAAGCTCCATTGGCGCCCTCGCTACGCTCTGGCGCCAAACCCGTCTCGGGACTCAAAAAACGTGACTTTCAACACTCTGGTAACAATGTACTATTTTTAATAATTTGTTCCGAAGGAACAATTAGATGGCTGATGTTAACCATAACATAAAATATAACATTGTCCTACAATATGTCGCCATGTGTTCATCAACTTGAGACATACGGGGATTCCTGGCCCATGTCCACCTCATGTGCCTGTAATCTTACAGACACCCCCTTAAATCCGAAACACTGCAACGCTGCTTAGCAGCTGAAATACGTGGTAGTTCTTTCGCAGATTCAGTTCGTTCACCAATAGAGAAATTTAAAAAAAATAGAGAACTGAGTTGATATATAACACAAAGATAGCTAAGCCATAGTATATGTGAACATTCCACCTCCAGGTGGAAGTATCCTACATGGAGATATACAACGAGAGAGTTCACGACCTACTGGATCCGGAGACGACGCGGCGGTCGCTGAGGGTTCGAGAGCATGCCGTGCTGGGACCCTACGTGGACGGACTATCACAGCTGGCTGTGAGCTCATTCCAGGTACGTACTACCACCAGAAGACCTTATACTTCATGGAAGAACTATGTTGGGTAAGGGACTTTTGAGGGGATATTGAGATTTTTGCTACATTTTTCTATAACAAAAGTGTTGAAAAAACATTTGTTTATCCCTAACTTGTTATTGATTTAGTCGATCTTCTATTGGCAAGCTCAAAGACATCGAGAAAAACTCTTGAGATCTACATTATTCATCTTGAATTTTAAAGGTTCCAATTGAAATTCTAATGCCCAGTTCGATCGGTGAAAAGACGCTGACACGAATCTCATTATTTAGATGTATACCTGGGAGGCCTTGCTCAGATTCGTATCTAAAGAGGAAACAGGAAAAAACTAAGAATCACTCGTACTATCACAGGTAAATTGGTTTCAGGGGGAATAATCTAAAATTCTAAACACGATTCCCTTGTGGAGTTGGCTATCACGTAGCTCTCATTTCCATACATCGTCACGTTACTGAATACAAGACGTGACCAGTCCTTTCCTTTTACAAATAATCTAAGGGCGCTTGTACACGCTAAGAAAAAACGCCGGGCCTACCCAAGAATTCTTGTCGTAACAAGAAAATTACTGTGTACACGGCTCGCAGCGGTGCACGAAAAAAATCTTATCTGCGCAAGACAAGAATTTTGTCTTTTCCACACACGAAAACGCAACAACGTTCGCCGCGTCGTGTCTTGCGCAGATAAGATTTTTTTCGTGCACCGCCGCGAGCAGTGTACACAGTTATTTTCTAGTTACGACACGAATTCTTGGGTAGACCCGGCGTTTTTTCTTAGCGTGTACAAGCGCCCTAAGACTACGTTTGACAGTTGATAGTCCCGAAGGCGAAAACAACTCACCGCTTGATGTTAATAGATCATTGATATACAATCTATGGAAAACCCTTTTAGGAGTTTCAAAGCCATCCTATCACCGCTCCGACGTAATGCCACCCTGAATCCATTATTCTTGACGAGTAATTTGGAAGTACGATAAATATAAATCTCTAGTGCCTGACGGCTCATTATAGCGTATCGGGTTACGGGCTTCCGAAAGGGCTAAATGACTCATTCGCAGGTTCACAGCCTACTGTTTAAACCTTATATTTATGACCTAGCAGGGGTTCTCGTGAAGGGAACATGAATTTGTACTTTATAGTGCAGTTTGCGTAAGAGCTATCATCATATTTTGACCGGAGAAGGAAGATAGTTCAGATTTGTATAAGGCTGAGCATAGGTTTATCAAAATAACAGGACCGCAGAGTATTTACGATCTCTTTGAGAAAGTATTCGGTTACCCTTTAGCAGTATAATCTGGTTAGTGCAAGTAAGAACAAAGCTGTCTGAACTCGTAAAATATCATTAAATCAGCACATTTCATTTTAGAATGAACTCAGACCGTACTCAAAACGTCGTCGTCGTTTCAGAACTAATTGCAATCCAGTGTCGCTCATCACGTTCGTGCCCTGCCTCGTCTGGATTCTGATTAAAGTTTCATTATCTCTTGAAATACTAAAGTCTCCAAATCTAGGTTTATTCGCTGGGAGCTGAACTAGCTCAGTCAGATACATACTATAACAAAGAATTTGCAGTGTGTATCGCTATGGGTATGAATAGCAATAAGCAATGAGCATGTAACCCTACCCAGTGGCTTCATAGATCATGGTGTTTTATTGGTAAAGAGAAACACAGTGTGAATGTGGAATAGATTCGAAAACTAACCCAACACGTCCGTCCTGATCTTTGAATGGTCGACTTCCGATGAAATCTTATTCATTACAAAAGGTACAACAAAACAAGATAAATAGAAGGAAATCTTTTCCAGGTCTGCTTTTTTTCAGCGTTTACTTTATAATTGCACATCTCAGAGCAAATAGGTACTGATATTACTCCTGATAAGCGTTTGTGGAGAATCTCGTCTAGGGGCAAGTATCGACAAGTAATGGCGGTTGCGATAAGCCCCCGGGCGGCACTAAGCTGGCATAATGAAACTGCGGAACGGCCAATCCTCTCCCAAAAATCTATTCAAAAGTTCAAATTTTTCGGTATTCGCTGATGTTTTTTTTGCTTCATTATATTCCTGGATTCCAGACTCAAACCAATGCAAATACGTAAAATGACGCTTCCTCTTGCTCGTTAAAGCTGCTTAAAGAAGGTTTAAATTCAAAGCGACGATTCATCGATGTGACGAATAAGGGTGTTTAGAGCTTAACGACTTTTCGCATTTCATTCCAACACAGCCAGGAGCTTATTGATCGTCGCCATTCAATCATTGTATAGTAACTGGCGCCCGCTGCGTTGGTAAACATTTGCATGACAGGTCGTGGATTAATCATACGATGAATAACTACACAGACTCAATAATAAGGCATATAGGGAATTGTTTTTATTTATGACGGATGAATTGTTTTAATTGAAATGTTTAACACAACCATCTGCTTCCACATGAATAAATCATTCCAACAATAAATGATTACCTCACCAGCGTATTCGTAGTGGCGGGTTTTATATTCGAGGCGGGTATGAGAAACCGTAAATGGATGGTGTTGTGGAAGCGAAAAATATAATCGGTACATAGATAGATACAGCGATACGATAAAAGATAAATGGTAGAGGCGGCTCAAGATCTTTCATCGTGACATGTCCTGAAAGAGCCTTTTGTCGTCGAGCGAACGTTTTACGGCTGATTATGATGTATTGTTGCTGTATTACATGTACACTACACAATGACATGTATTTGTTTCCATTGGGTTTGCGCTTTATTGTAACTTGAAACATTTTACTGCGTCACGTCGTAAAATATCCTTTTAAATCCCGTATTATTTACAAAGCGACCCTCGTAAAGTGCTGAAAACAATTTCAATCACATAAGCATTTGAAAACAACGGTATCTAAATGCGGCTAAACTTTATATTCTATTCAGCGTTGTTTTTCGCGGTTCATTTATCACGTATTGTGACAGTTTTCAGGTAATGGCCCATTCATCCGTAATCCGTATTCATGGTCGTGGTTCCATTGCTATTGTGGTTTTCAGTTTGACGTCGCTGTTCCTAAGTTACGTAGTATTTCTATTCTTTGTACCGTCCTCTGTAACATTTAGTTAACATCAATTGTGTATTTACGGGTAGTTTCAACTGTTCCAACTACAGTGGTAATTGAATCCATTTGAACTCCGTAATTACAAAATTGTCCGTAACCTTACGGGTGAAATTCTAGTATATCTGTGATTAGACTATTGGTCCGAAATGCTCGTCTCGATAAAAGACTGACTAGTTTAATTGTGTGCCAGATAAAACATTTATTTACAAAGAAAATTCCACAACAGAAACAGTGAGCTATCTAGCTTTTTTGTCTAAAGTGTTCCACATAAAGTCCTTCATCGCGCCCTAGAGATTTCGGTCGAAAACAAAGTACATCTTTTATAATATTCTGTTTTCTTTCCATCTTTGAGTTACGGGCTTCGATATATTCTCACAATGAATTCAATTTATTGAGCCAAGGGTAGTGGATCATTTGTAACCACTCAACGTAATAATTTTCCTTCAATTGTCTGACCTCATCGCTTTTAGACGATCTTATTGGATTTAGATAGACGGTAGAGAAGTTTTCCTTGTTTATCACAAATCTCGTGTATTAATTTCATCTCCCGATTCCATTCTCGCTTGACGTTTCGATGTCTCTTTTAATCGAATACTTATCGATATAGATAAAGACTCTGTTATTTATTTTATTACTTTCCTATCTTTCTTTTCTTGTTTTTCTTACTATTTGATTCCATGTAATCAATTTAAACAGAACATTGTTTTTTCCTTTGAAAATAAACCAGTAATGCTTTCCCCAAAGTTCTCTCTTGTTTAGCCGCCAGTAATCCCATCACTCAATCCTGACTGAGTTTGAAGGTATTCTTCAAAGACCTTGAACCTCGTTCAACCTAAAACGGATAACCGTAATGTGATTTTCTGAAACATTAAGCTTTTAAAAGTTGCGTCTTCACTGTAACCGTGTTACCCTCGTCAGCTGTCGAAAACTACGATCATGTGTAGAGCCATTTCATATCGGGCTTAAAGACTTGCTAGTCTGCTGTCATCTTCTCTTGCTTTTAAGTAGATCATCGTTTTCCGAAGTTCCACTAGTAAATCATATTTTTATACATTCCGATGATTTTTTGGCTTCCAATTTGAAAACCAATTTTACGACACTTTTCTTACCACTCGAGCAGTCTGCGCTCAAAATGTGAGATGAAGCGCAAAATAGAGCTCTTGGTTTTATTGAAGCCGCTCCGTATTGAAATTGTCTACATTTACAATGAATTGCTTCTCTTATTGAATGAATATTGAATTATTATCGCGTATATTTCAGATATCTTATTTCTTACTCCAAAGTAAGTAAATCGATGAAGTAAAAGGCGTTGAATAAAATTATTTTAGTTCGTTTACCCGCAAGTAGGTACGAACCGATATGGATATTTCAATATTGTAGCTTTTGTGGGGTATTTCGTAAGAGAATTTTCTTTAGCATCTATTTGAGTTCGGCATGATGATAATATAAATAGAAATGGAAGGTTACCGTGCAATACGCGTCTCATAAACTCTTTATTTCGATAAACCATCTCATAAGGTTTTTTTATTTTTTGTGGTAGAATTCGGAAGAGTAAAAATATAAAATAAATTATTACCTCACTATAAAAGAATACAAGTTTATTTACCTTACCGACTGATGATTTATCATTTATAGCAAATATATACATACGAGTAAGTGTTATTGTCTATACTATTGTGAGTATAGTTAACAGTGTATTCGTCACCTTATCAGTTTCAAGGTGTCTGAAAATGAAAAATCATTCAAGTTTTCAGTAAATCTTGCGTCGAAGCCGTACTCTTAGATCTCGGAAATGGCATTATTACTTATTTTTACTCTCAAGTTAAACATTGAGTCCTACTTGTGAGCTACTTAAGATCGATTGATAATATCATCATCATCATCATCATCAGCCTGAAGAAGTCCACTGCTGGACATAGGCCTCCCCTACACATTTCCAGGAAGAACGATTCTGAGCCCTTTCCATCCATCGACTTCCCGCGATCTTAACAATGTCGTCGGTCCATCTGGTGGGTGGGTAATTGATAATATAGTATGTCGAGAAATAGGAATCTACTGTTGATATTAATTATGCATGAATATTATTCACTAATATCTGAATAGTAATACTATGCAGTATTGTTGTATGCTAAATGCCAACTAATAACGCTAACTGCATCAAATACGTCATCATCATCATCCGCAGCCCGACTTAACCCACAATAGTAGGAGCACCTTTTTAAACTGACTTTAAGTTAAAAAGGAAGGAGGTTCTCAATTCGGTTGTATTTTTTTTATAGTATTTTTCATGTTTCGTATAACTTCGTAATTTATGAGCAGATTTGAATTTTTTTTTTATCTGAAAGGTATCCATCAAAATCGGCTTAGCATTTTGGCCATGAAGTAGGTTTCTCAAGTATTTATATTTTGTTGTCGATAGTACCTTATAAACTTTCGCGATCATAGCACATACTGAATCTATTAAAATAGCTGAAAAGTCGAAAACATTTATAAAATGTCAAAGTCAAAGTCGTAATAATTTTTTATTCAGTACGATGCAAGAATCACTTTGAAACGTCTTAAAGCTAGGTGAGTCTATAGTCGGATTTTTAATTAGACGATACTGACTGACAGTTGCTAATGTCACTTTGTAAAATAATGTTGCCTTATTTAAAGTAATAGTGCTGCGTTCAGTTCTCGTTCAATCAGATGAATGAACAATGAGTGAATAATTAATCATTTCAAACTATAAAATAATATTGGTATTTGTATAAAAAAATGTATAAAAGTGCTGTGATATAAGTTACTTGTAGTATGTAACTACAATCAGTTTTTTGACGGTTTATTATTAAGCGCGGCGTGGCGACACCGCGTGAACGCCACGCGCGTCGGTCACCATTTTGTTTGAAATTCGGCTTCCAACCTCTGGTCTGATAGCACGAATGTTTTTTTGCGCTCACGCTGTTTAGTTATTGTTTTTGTAAAGTTTTTCGTTACGTTGTGTTTGTGGTAAATGTTATGTATTTTGTTGCTATATTGTTTCGCGCGAACGATATGGATCCTCAACCAAGCACGTCAAGTGAAGTTCGGCACACTAACTATTCACTAGAAAAACGAGGCAATTTCATTCATTCAGGAGTTTTTTCAATCATTCACTTTGTCACAACACTATTTTTATTTCATCAAAAACTGACAACACAGTAAACGTCAGCTAGCTTCGTCTAATTAAAAATCCGAGTATAGGTGCCAGTTCCACGCGACCAAGCGTAGAAGAACAGGTAATATACGCGATAAATACCCGTGTAATAGATTCAGTAGGTATAATGTTGTCAATGTAGCGCGATAAATAATGAAATTAAATAAATAAATAATAATGCTGGACAATTTACACAACATTATCTAGCCCCAAGCTAAGCAGAGCTTGTGTTATGGGTGCTAGATAACTGATATTCATAATACAATACATTACATGTTTTATTATGTTTTATTTTATATAGAAAACGACCAGAGCACCTGGAACAAATACCTGCAGATCGTACAAATATTTGTTCCAAGGCGGGAATCGAACCCGCAACCTCTTGCGTCACAGGTAGATATTCGCCCACCGCACCACAGAGGTCGTCAATAAATATATAAATAAAAAATAAATATAAAAATAAATAAATAAATATTGTGAACAATCCACGCAACCCTCTCTTTGTTAGATCGTTGGAAAGGTCGCGCGAAAAGTTGGCTTTATTTAATTTCGACCTCCAGAAGTTTACCTCGAGTAGAATAGGGCGGCCACATAACAACCTCGAGGTATAATTATGGGGGTTGGATTTGTTTTTGTAATATCGGCAGTGTTCAAAAATATCTTTAAAACAACCAGTTTTGAACTGTTTGTAGTTTCGTAGGTTCTTCTACTTTTTCTTCTTCCTGCCCTTATCCCACTTTATGTTGAGTTGGCACAACATGTCTTTGTCCTCCATTCCCCTCTGTCAGCCGTCATCTCTGCATTCACTCTTCTTTTATCCATGTCATCTTTCACACAGTTTATCCATGTTTTCTTTGATCTACCTCTGCTCACATATCCATGCACCGCTATACTCACCACTCTCTTAGTCACAATACATGAGTTTCATTCATTTCACTTTCATGTAGTTTCGTATGGGTATTGATACAGTTATGTGAGTAGATCGATTAAAGATCGTAGTATGTGATCTTCTTGAAGTTGATTTCGTGAATTCGCAAATATTTGCAAATATTTTAATGGTCGATTGGCAATCCACGAAACCAGCCCGTAGAGTCACTGGTTGCTTTTGAGTCTTTTCTAAGAGGGTTCTCTCTTGGAATGAAAAGGGTTCATAAAATCGAAAGTAGAAAAACCAATCTGCTACTTAATAGATCAGCTTCGCTACCTTTTGAAGTTATCGGTGTACTTAAATGTGTTTATGAGCTGATGTTGCCGGAAGGGAAAGTTATTTACGATTCGAGTCATAGAATACATAATACAGTTGAAAAGCGATCATGCGCCGTTTGTATGAGAGTAGCTGTGGCCAGTTTTACATTTTCACTATTTTATTTAAAATATCACTAAATATGAGGATTCTAAGAGGAAGGAATGAGGATGTAAAGAAAGCATTTTTTTGTTTTAACTTTTCGCTTGACTCCCGAAGATAGCGTTTGCTAAACTAGCAAACGCTTAGCCGCTATATCGAATATAATACCTTTATTGCAAATTATATTTACAGTAAATTTTGTTCCCAGGACATCGACAATCTTATGACGGAAGGCAACAAGTCCCGAACGGTTGCTGCAACCAACATGAATAGCGAGTCGTCGCGATCCCACGCTGTCTTCAGCGTGGTACTCACACAAATACTCACGGACGTTGCCAGCGGCGTCCAGGGAGAGAAAGTCGCGCGACTATCGCTCGTCGACTTGGCTGGGTCGGAGCGCGCGGTCAAAACTGGCGCTGTTGGCGACAGGCTGAAGGAAGGATCCAATATTAACAAGTTAGTAGAATACATTCACACCGTATACGTACGTTCGTAGATAATTTTTTAAAGCCTTGCGTCCACATGTCCGCATCATAAGTATCGGACGCATCGTACTGGAAGACAATGCATTAAGTTCGTCTATATACGATGCAGTTTTAGTTTTAGTGCAATAAAGAATTTACTATCTATCTATCGCATCAAATACTTGATATACATTCGCGCGATCCGTGGGCTCACTTGTGTGTCTTTCTATACAAATAATACTACGGTCCGGTTGATGCGATGCGTTCGATGCATTTTTCATAGCGTGAGCGTACTCAATGCTACTTGCTATGTACAGAAAATTTAACCATGCCCTTCCACCACCTTTCTATTTAAATAGTATTTCATAAATAGAGCTAAGGCCGCACTGAAAATGTGACATGTGATTTTCCACAACCTCATAACGACCTCGTCTTGATACTGGTATCGCGTGCATGCGGTATTATAATATCAAGGGCTGAACCACGGCCAGCAGAGTCAAGTACGAAGAAATATTAACCTTACGCCAGCGTTAAAATGCAGTACGTGCGATAAAACCGCTCGTTGTATATTTAAGAAGTGATGTGTTCAATTCTCTTTTTGTTTGTTTTTAAGGTATACAATATAGTACATTACAAGCTGAGGCTCACATACGTAAGTCCATCAATGCCATGTATGAACTGCGTAACGTCTGAAACAATTACAATTAACGGTTATTTCATGGTCACGTATTAGGTCAATGACCGATAAAGTGTCGTGTTGTTATCAATTATTCATATTAACCAAACCCAATGTTTTTTGGTCTCGGAACCACACACGGACCAAACCTTAGCACTGTAACGATAGCTTATCCAAATACTAGCTTTGTGATCAATCCACAGATCGTTGACGACACTCGGCCTGGTGATATCGAAGCTGGCCGACCAGTCTTCAGCCAAGCCAAACAAGGACAAGTTTGTGCCGTACAGAGACTCCGTGCTGACGTGGCTGCTGAAAGACAATCTTGGAGGGAACAGCAAAACAGTTATGGTAAGATATTAATTTCCCAGTTTTATTCCAAACTACTCAACAGAATCCGAACCCAAGTCGGCCGTTGAAGAGTAACCTGAGCAGATGGGGGATGATCACTAAACACGATGTGCAATACCAGTCAGAGCCCAGGTAGAGTCCATGCCACACGTGGTCACGTGGCCATTATGCCCCACCTCATGCACAATGGTGATATCATGACTGGCTCGGCCAATGCCGTGGATGTAGCCACCTACTGGACGAAGTGGCTTTAATTACTTAAAATATCGACACGAAAGAAGAATATTACAAACTACTAACTGAACTAAGAAATATTTGAAGCCCGTAGCGCAGTGCGGGTGAGTCGCAAGAGATGCATTCTATTCTTGTTGTAGGACAAAACTACTTCCTGATGACTAAAATTTCGGCAAAAAAATTCATAGGTACACGACTGGGTTCTAACCCGAGGATTGAAAGGTGGGCTTACTACCATTAGGCCATTTTGCACTAGCATTAAGAAAAATCTACAATGTGTCGTAAAAACGTCCGCACTGTTAATACTACTGAGAGTTATATTACGCAAGCTCTGCTCCTAGAAAATCCTTTTATCGGCTAACTGCAATAAATGTAGGCGTTAACTTCGTGTGGGAGTCGTAATGGTATTTCTAACGCTTTGGAGAAAATGTGGAATCGTATTTATTTATTAAATGACACGGCTTTTAAAATACAGACTTTTGATGGTTTTCAAAGTGTTTCCCAGATATATTTTTTTTATGTAAATGGTAAAGGTAAACGAGCTTACGGTCCACCTGGTGGTAAGCGGTCACCGTCGCCCATAGGCACAAAAATACTTTTAAATATTATTTTGTGCAACCACCTTATTGATGAAATAATTATCTTAGTTTTACGTCGATTAAAAAAATCATCTTTTATCGCCGTCATTATTCAGCTTGGTAATGATCTCTCTGCTGTTTATAATCCGCATGTAATTAAATCAAGAAACAAACCGCTTTATTTCAATGTAATCAAAAAGTTTAGATTTCGAAGATTGTTTTAAATTAAATCCCATTGAAAGGGATCTCTTCAGAACTCATTCAAAGCTCAGCTCCGTTATAATCCAGCTTTATTAAAAGGAAACGAGCTTTCCAAGTATTGTATTAATAAACAGCGGTTACGCAGTAACAATTCAATGAGCTGGGGTTTCATTTTAAAATTCCGTTTGTGGCTCGGATGTTGCATCCTATGAGTCACGCGAACGAACAGACTTGAGTTATCGACGGTAGCCAGACATCGCATGTGTTTATGACATGTTAGCATTTGAGAAGTGATAGGAACCGAGCCGTAGTTCGTTGCCTGTTCTTCTAGGCTTGGTCGCGTGGAACTGGCACCTAGACTCACCTAGCTTTAAGACGTTTCAAAGTGATTCTTGTAATTCAACTGAATAAAGACTATTTTGATTTTTGATTTTGATATATTTTTTTATACGACTAGCTGATAGAACAAGTATAATTATGGCCCATATGATTTTAAGTGGTATCTTGTATGGGACACTTGTGTGCGCAATTAGACTCTGAGTCGGTCCATTTTGCGTTAGGATGCGCTGGCTATACCTGTAGCCTAACTCCTCCCAGAAGCGCAGAAGCTTCCTGGGGGCTTTACAAGCTTGGAGGAGTGATCTGGGGTGGCCTAGGATGTTAAGTGGTAACCATCGCCTATAACAAGGCATTGCCTCGTGAGTTACACGTTAGGAACGTGCCCTACAATGCACTGCCGAGCGTCCATCAGCTTGAGGCATACAGATGTTCAGCGTCACGTGCCAGTAATTTCACCGGCGCCCATACCGTTCGGACCGAAACATAGCAATGCTGCTTCACGGCAGAAATATGCATGGTGGTAGTACTTCCCCGGATGAACCCTTCACAAAGAACTCTACTACTAAAATACATGTTTGACTAGATAAATTCCCGCTACTTTGTTGTTATTTTTAGGTGGTTCTTCCTTTTATGGCCGAAACCTTGGTTCTCTGTTAGAAGCTAAAGATCGTCGACCCATTATCTCTTGTAGTAATGTAATAGTGATTATTTTCATTGGCCAATGAGACGAGATATTTTACGGACGGCGATGTGTTGAGCATCTAACGAACGCTCGTATAAAATTCATTTCTTGCAGAACTGAAGTCGCCATTCTTAGCAGATTTTGGCATTTTTCAGTCCTCAATATGCCCAAAACCGAGTAAACTAGAACCTTCCTATCATTTCAGGTAGCCACAGTATCGCCAGCGGCCGACAACTACGAGGAAACCCTCTCAACGCTCCGCTACGCAGACCGCGCCAAGCGCATCGTGAACCACGCGGTTGTCAATGAAGATCCGAACGCGAGGATCATACGGGAGCTTAGGCAGGAAGTTGAGGCTCTGAAAGAAATGCTCAAACATGCTACGGTGAGTGCACCTTTCATCATCAGCCTGCAGTCAACTGCTGGCCATAGGGCTCCTCTTTATAAAGATCGCAGGCAGTCTCTAGGATGGTTCCTGGAGGGCTTAGAATCGTTCTTGTAAATGGATAAGGGAGGCCTATGTCCAGCAGTGCAGCTTTAGGCTTGTAGATATATAACTCAAATTCCTTTGTGTAAGACAAGTTCGAACTCGGCTCGAGTATGAAGAACCTAGCGAAAACAGTTTTTTTTATACCTGCTTAGTTTTCATCATAAAAAAGTCATAGCTAAGTAAGGTTGGCATAATGAAAGTAATAACAGATTAAAGCTCGTTAAACTACCTAATTAGCTAAATAAACGCACATTTTTAAGTTAATAAAACAGAGCTTCAAGCTAGTCTTGCAATTCAATTAACTGTAATCACCCCGAGTGCTTCCCTTCTCACCTTCCTCACTGAAACTAAAGACTAAAGACTGCTCCAACGTTCAAGGTATGTAATTAAAATAATCCAAATTGCACTAACTAGTTCGCGAACTCAATTCACTTGAAAACAGAGTGGATACCATCTCCTGCACTCGTAAGTCGGAAGTTTTCTCAAACAACGGCGGACATAGTTTTAAATATAGTGAGGTATTACCATGTATAGTTTTAAAGTTGGGACTTGACTCAGCGTGCTATTGTTTTTCTGGTGTTATTTTGAGTTCTGTTGTTTTATTTCGGTGGTATTTTAACCAACATTACTTGAGGTCTTAGCTCAAAGTGGTAGCAGTTGGAATTTAAGGGTAATAAGTGATATTCTGATAAATATAGTGAGGCATTACCATGTATAGTTTTAAAGTTGGGACTTGACTCAGCGAGCTGTTTAAGCTGTATGTTTTAAGATACACTTGAGATGCACTGTATTTATTTTGCGTATAGTTCAAGCGTGTATGTCGATTAACATAATAGTAACTTTAAGTTGCGGAGGTATTCTAGATACTGGATTAAGACTTTTATAAACAGGGATTAAATGTGGCACAGATAATTATTAACTCGTATATATGTTCATGGCTTGGTTAATGTGATTTGTTTTTATCTCAGTATAATAAAATTATCGTGGCATAGCTTGCTTGGATTTTCTTACCGAGCGACTGCGTGGTCAACATTTAGATGGGTGGCGGTTAAAAAGCGTTTCCGTGCTTCGGAAGGAATCTTAAGCTGTCGGTCTCGGCTCTAGCAGTTGATGACGGTCTAAGACGGGAGCCGTAAACCTCACACAATGCCTTATAGGTACTGTATTAACTTGTGTTGTTATTTGACACAATTAAAGATTTTGTTTATTTATACCACAGGGTTCTCCAGTTGGTGAGGATGTGCACGAACAGCTCGCGCAAAGCGAACATCTCATGAAGGAAATGTCTCGCACTTGGGAGGAGAAGCTGGTGGAGACTGGTAAGACGCTTGCTAATACCTTGAAGAAGTTCAATACTTAGGCAGACATAGGCATCCCATAGGAATAATGATTAAACTATACCACAAAATCATATTTCACTCTTCTTTCTTTCAAAGCATCATCATCAACTTTCTGCCCTTAGTCCATGCTAGGTTTTCTTCTTTCGTTCCGTTCGCCTTTATCCTTTCCTGCTCATGTCATTCTTGACGTCCATCCATATTTTCTTTCTTTCGAAGCATTTGTTGAATTTATGGACTGATCCAGTCACTCTATAAACTAGTAATAGTAGCAAATTTTAATTCGATTTCCACGGCCTGTCAAGAATTTTAATCAAATTAATAATTGTTTCGTCTCTCTTTGTTATCTAATCTCACGTAATACGAAAATCCTGTGTTTTTTAGGTCTTGTGGGGTCAGGGGATCGAAACAAAATCCCCATTCTTATTGTAGAACACGTCTGCGGAAAGATAATTTGTACCTAAATTTAATTCATTTGACGAGCGCATCAATCAATCAAAACCAAACTTGTTTCTCCAAAAAATAGATCTTGTCTTGCCCCTAGTATTTTTCTTACTGTTTTAGCTGTATTTTGGTTTTTAATCTTTTAAATGTTCGTTTTTCAGGCAGAGTTCAACATGAAAGGCAGCACGCGCTAGAAAAGATGGGCATCAGCGTCCAAGCGAGCGGTATCAAGGTGGAGAAGAACAAGTACTATCTCGTCAACTTGAACGCTGATCCCTCACTCAACGAACTGCTCGTCTACTATCTCAAGGTATTTTAGCTTGTGTTTATTTAGACAATTTTATTCTTAGATAGATTCACATTTTTTAACCTTCTTAGAAGTATGTCAGGACCGTAGCAAGTGGAATTTCCAAAAGTAACTTGTCTACTCTTCTAGGCCTCAACAACAACAACAACATTTCTAGGTCTTTGTAGGTTCTAGGGCTAGATATAGTTCTCGTGGAACTGGTGCCAATAACAACTAGTTTTTCAAAATTATCCGTGTGATTTTTATAATCTTCCAGACGTTAAAGGCCTGCGCACACCAAGTTCGCTGGCGGTAGCGAACAGTGAAACGCTGTCAAATATCACAATATCGCTGTTAAGTGATGATTCGGTCGAAGACGACGATGTTGATGATGATGATGTTGATGATGATGATGTGATGATGATGCCTTTGACATCTCGGCAAGTTTTTGATATTTCTACAAATCATGAGTGAATTAAGTTTTTACTTTTCAACAATATACCGTCGTTCCAGGACCGTACTCTAGTCGGCGCAGACAGCTCTGCCGACATCCAGCTATCCGGTCTCGGCATCCAGCCCCAGCATTGCTTACTCCTAGTGGAGGGCGGAGGCCTAAACCTGGAGCCGCTCGGCTCTGCGCGCTGCTTCGTGAACGGCACGCCCGTGGTGTCGCGCGTGAGGCTAGGGCACGCGGACCGAGTGCTGTGGGGGAACCATCACTTCTTCAGGGTCAACTGTCCGAAGGCGACCAGAACTGAAGGTAAATGATTATACATAGAATTTTTATTGTATAAAAACAATGGAGCGCGCCATGCTCGGTATCTCACTTCTAGACCACTCACCCAATGTGGAGATACGACGCCGAACGAAAGTCGTAGACGTAGGTATGCGGATCACTATAGTCGGATTTTTAATTAGACGAAGCCAGCTGACGTTTACTGTGTTGTCAGTTTTTGATGAAATAAAAATAGTGTTGTGACAAAGTGAATGATTGAAAAAACTCCTGAATGAATAGCAATCCGCCCTAGGTTTGCACGGGTCGCTAGTATAAAATAGCTATAGCCTTCCTCGATAAATGGACTATCCAATACAAAAAATAATTTAAATCAATAATCCAATTAAAAAAAAAGAAAAAAAACTGTAATTTTCTCGATAATAAACATGTTTATGTATGCCCTAACTATTTTATTACAGCAGCTGCATCCGAGCCTCAGACCCCAGCACAGCCGATAGACTACAACTTCGCGCGGGACGAGATAATGCTGAACGAACTCAGCAACGATCCCATACAGACGGCCATATACCGACTCGAGAAACAACACGAAGAGGACAAACAAGGTACCTAATATAAAGGTTTTAGTAAACATAGCGCTCATTTTAATTTGTTCTTTTATACGGCTGACAGAGCGAAATGGAGGAAGAAGACATGTTATGCCGACCCCACATAAAGTGGGATAAGAGCAGGAAGAAGATGAAGAAGATATGTTTTCCCTGATATTGCTTTTTAGAGCAAATACTCCCAACAAGCAGAAGCCCCATCGGATGGTGAGCAATTATCTCTGCCTATGATAGTTGCGGAACTGAGACGTGGTTGCTAACTATTGGCCACTTATACAAGCTCAAAGTCGCGCAACGAGCTATGGAGAGAGCTATGCTGGGAGTTTCACTACGTAATAGAATCAGAAATGAGGATATCCGTAGAAGAACTAAGGCCACTGACATATAGCTCTTAGAATAATCTTAGAATAAGTTGAAGTGGCAATGGGCAGGTCATATAGCTCGAAGAATCGACAACCGTTGGAGTATAAAGGTTCTAGAATGGCGACCACGAACCGGTCGACGAAACGTAGGGTGCCCACCCACCAGATGGACCGACGACATTGTTAAGATCGCGGAAAGTCGGTGGATGGAAAGGGCTCAGAATCGTTCTTCCCGGAAATGTGTAGGGGAGGCCTATGTCCAGCAGTGGACTTCTTCAGGCTGATGATGATGACAGTTGCATCACTCTGAAGACGTGCGTGTGTGCGTAAAACAGTTTTGGTGTTTGCACAATTATCATAGTTATACATTTAAAAAAGAGGATTCTCAATTTTTCTCAACTTTGTTTTTAAAATTTAATTTAATTTCAGTGGCGTTGGAAAAACAGAGGCAAGAGTACGAGAGACAGTTCCAGCAGCTTCGGAATATTCTGTCGCCTTCTACTCCGTATCCACCATACTCGTACGATCCTCTCAAACTTGGTGAGTTTAGAACGCCTCGAAACACCTACGTGGATCTATCACGTTTATAATCAAAGACGATTCTAAACAAACACTTATAAATTGGTTTTTCTAGCTTTATAAATTGTCGCGACCGCTACATAATAAAACTAGAACTTTAACTTAATCCTTCCTAATAAAGAGAGGCCCCTTATTAGCCGCCTAGGTCCCTCGTTTTCGATCTATTCGAGTAGCCACAAAGTCACAAACTATCAAAAATAAATATATACAAAGTCTAAACTCTAGCTAATATACGAATAAACGAAAGCGTTTGATAGATATCCATCTCGCTCGCACTTTGTTTCTAACAATTTGCCATCTCATTCTTTCAATTCTTTTAGCTATAAAGAATGCATTATTTGTTAGGTAAAATGACTAATGAAAAATGAAGAGCACTGGTGGTCTAGTGATAGCGGCCCCGCCTTCCGACCCGAAAGCTGTGGGTTCAAATCCAGCCGCGTTGAAAAATTTATGTGCACTATGCCAGTACTCTCAAAACGGTGAAGGAAAACATAGTGAGGAAACCGGCGTGTCGTAGAACCTAAAAAAGTTCGAGCAACATGTGTCAAGGGTCACGCAAAAAGGACCCGCCAGCGGCCTACTTGCGGAAAAAGCAGCCCGCATATCAAGTGCGGATGATAAAATTTGCCGAAAAATTTAGGTAAAATGACAGCGTGCACGCCTACGACCGCGGCCCGCGTGGAGCGCTGGGCGGCCGAGCGAGATGACACGTTCAAGCGCTCGCTCGGCCGACTGAAGGCGGACATCCTGCGAGCCAACGCGCTCGTACAAGAAGCCAACTTCCTAGCCGAGGAGATGAGACGCAAGTCTCGCTTCAGCGTCACCTTGCAGATACCGCCGCAGAACCTTAGTCCCAACAGAAAGGTACGTTAACCATTTGCTACGGCTACGATTACGTTCACAGTAGAGAATACAAGATTTTTTTGTAACGTTTCTAGTCCATAAATGTTATTATTTTGAGCTTCGATTGCAATAAAAATCTAATTGAAACAAAACTTATATTATTGCAACAAGACTGAATGCAATAAATATGAGATAGCGAATAAGAACCACGCTCTATGAAACTAGAAAAATGATGGCAAGTGATCGCTGTTCCTAGTTTTTGGTATCATTAATTTCTTAGGATCAAACTTTTGATTGCAACAGAATTACACAATCGCCCAGCTGTTTTCTATCTAAAAACCATACAAATATAGTCCATTTAATCTGCAGCGTGGAGCGTTTGTATCGGAGCCCGCGATAATGGTGCGTCGTCCAGCACGCGGCGGCCAGGTGTGGTCAATGGAGAAGCTGGACAACAAGCTATGCGACATGCGAGACATGTACGACGAGTGGCGCCGCCGGCAGCAGCGGGGGGAGGCGGAACTAGTTGAAGAGGTACATAATCATTACTCAACCAACCCTTACGGAAAATCAACGCCATCCGCTAACATCAGCAAATCAACGGAGTGTGGAAAAAAGGCAGTCGAAAACCCCAGGTATTTCCTTCCTTTGTTTCTTTCCATTATTTGGTTATACACAAAAGAAGTTATTCCTTCACTTTTTATCCCATCAGGCATCTCAACAAAATTGAGCATTTTAATAGATTATATTTGTACTTATACATATGTATTAATTATTATTTTTATTTATTATTTATGTATTGTAGGTACTGTAGATATGTATTCTATTAGTTAGGTCTCTACTTTTAAGTAAATGTGTATATTTTCTCTTGTCATAAAGCACTACCACCCACTCCACATAACACAATGGTTAACTGGAAGAAAATGCTAATTAGCATTAAGTTCGCCTATGTACTATTTTTTGTGCAATAAAGCATTTTCTAATCTAATCTAATCATCATCAACATTATCATCAACCTGAATCAATCCACTGCTGGACGTAGGACTCTCCCAAGACGCGCCACTGAGCTCGGTCTTCGGCTCTTCTCCTCCAGTGCTTGCCAGTTGCATTTCGCAGATCTAGCTTGCCGGAGGGCGTCCTACACTACGCTTACTTAAACGCAGTCTCCACTCTAGTATTCGTAAATAATACGTAAATAGTACTCTGCCACAATCTCGAAACTTCAGAGGTTACGTTAACAAGGTCAATTAAAAACAACATGCTTTGATCATCAGTCATTGTAAATATTCTCCCCTTTGTGGTCTCTAAATTCTTGGAAGATGTCTAAGGTGGGTAGACAGAGCGAAGTGGTACGTCCTAATATTACATTTGGCACATCAGTTAAAAATATCATCACCCACTCAAATCAGTCAAAAATATCCCGAATCTGTTATTGTTCATTTACAAGGATCATAAATCATTAATAAACAAAAATTTAAATTAGGCCCGAACAAAAAAATGTCCTTCCTCGTGTTTATCCACTGAAGTAAATCTTGCACTGTTTTTGTAAACTATGGGAGGCCTATACCCAATATTTGGCTAAGTTGAAGACGGTTCCACGCGACCAAGCCTAGCAATGTTAATTCAAGAACATAATGTAGTATTTTTTTAATGAATCTTAACATTTAACAGGAACCCAATGAAAAGACGCTAGATCCGTTCTACGAATCCCAGGAGAACCACAATCTCATCGGAGTCGCAAACGTGTTCCTAGAAGCTCTGTTCCATGACGTCACTCTAGACTACCACACGCCTATCATCAGTCAGCAAGGAGAAGTGGCTGGACGATTACAGGTATATAGTAGACTTAAAACACGTGTTTTTTGAAATCAAACAAGTGTCTCTACGTAAGGCAAAGCCGAAAATTAAGTACATGACGACCGTGACCTACTAGACAATAAAAAAATATATATTGGAGACAATTCACACAACACTATATTTTAATTTTCATTTAATTTTCACAATTATAAAGCGAAAATTAAACAACATCTCACAAATTAGATTTAATCGGGTTATAAATTTACAGCTGAACTTTGAATACAATCAGCGCGCGTTAAGGTCCATATTGTCAATTTTTTTTTTTTTTTTTTTTTGTATTTGGAGCCAAGTGGATTTCTTTTATTTTCATGACAGTGATTTATTGTATTGAAACTATTTTTTTGACCAAATGTTGCCATAATGTGATTGACATAATTATAATTACCATGTGCATGTGTGCTATTTCTATTTAACTTTGATGACGATTCCTGTGTTGATATTTTGTTTGTTAGTTCTTTACATAAGTGTCCTGTTTTATTTTAGTTTTGATTATGGTTTCTGTGCTTTTATTTTATTTTGCTAATTTCTATACCTATGTGTCCTATTTTGTTGCTGTCATTATTTCAATCATTTACAATGTTGTTCCTACCTTATTATCTTAGATACATTTATATTATTATCATTCATTCAATTTGATCATTATTATTAACTATTTATAATACCTGTGTTAGCTGTGGTTGCCTTCAGTGGATAAGCACGGGGAAGGATATTTTTTTGCTCGATCTAATTTTAATATTTGTGTATTATTTCTTGGTGATCCTAATAAATAAACAAATAAACAAACACTGTCTAGCCCCAAACTAAGCAGAGCTTGTTCTATGGGAACCAGTATGTATTTACAAAAAATGTATTCAAGTATTATATCAGCTATCTGGTTCCCATAGTACAAGCTCTGCTTAATTTGGGACTTTATATTAGTTGGGGAAGTTATATTAAAAAATTGTATGGGGTTTTTTTACTACTTTTGAAATTCTACCGTAGTTAAAAGTTCATGGAATGCATTTTCTGTTACTCCTTTAATTATTTTCTTTCAGAATTCAAAGTGTTTTCTGAATAACAGTTGCATTGAAATTCAATAAATAAATAATTCTCGTTATTACAGGTTGAAATAAGTCGAGTATCTGGTCAGTTTCCACAAGACAGAATCTGTGAGGCGGCCTCCGATTCCTCCAGTGATATGCGCGATGATGACGAATCTACTGATCCAGCTACACAACAGGTACAGCAGGTCAAGTTACATAAATACAAAGAAAAATGACACTTACTGCGAGGACATAAGAGCTAGCAGTGTATAGTCTGATGCGTATCCTTGGTGTACACAATATGGGCTCGTCCGGGCACTGGTAGTCTTGTGGTAGCGGCCCCGTCTTCCGATCCGAAGGTCGTGGGCTCAAATCCAGTCGTGCGTGTACCAATGAGTTTTATTGTCAAAAAATGTATGTGCACTATGCCAGTACTCTCAAAACGGTGAAGGAAAACATCGTGAGGAAACCGGCGTGTCGTAGAACCTAAAAAAGATCGATTAACACGTGTCAAGGGCACGCAAAAAGGGTTCGCCAGCGGCCTACTTGCGGAAAAACCAGTAGCCCGCACATCAAGCGCGGATGTTAAATTTGCCGATTTTTTTGGGCTCGTCCGGGGAAGTACTACCACCATGCCTATTTCTGCCGTAAAGCAGCATTGCTGTGTTTCGGTTTGAAGGGTGTGGGTGCCGGTGAAATTACTGGCACGTGAAGCTAAGACGCAGTCACCATTTTATCGGCATAATGCCAAGAAAAAGCGTTAAAAAGCTCAAACTGTTAACGTGGATAGATAAATAGATTCTTTATTGTACACAAAAGAATACATTTAAAAGAAACATTACAAATAAATATAATGGATGACCTTATCGTTAACAGCGATCTCTTCCAGACAACCTTTGATCTCCACTTTTATGACCGTAAGAAATTTCAACCTTTTCAATTTTTACACAATCTATTCCCACAGGTCACAATCCGCGTAGTAATAAAGCAAGCGAGCGGCCTCCCTCCATCCCTCTCGCACTTCGTGTTCTGCCAGTACTCCATCTGGTGCGGAGGCGAGCCGGTAGTGGTGCCGCCACTGGTGAGCGCGGACACTCCCCCCGCGCCCGTGCTGCCCGCCTCGCCGCGTCATCAGGCGCAGGTCGCGTTCCGGTTCGATCACTCGCGGGACTTTACCATACCCGTGGCTGAGGAGTTTATTGAGCATTGTGCTGGTAAGTAGAAAAAATATTATAGACAATACACACAACACTATCTGAAATTTAATGAAATTAAATTTATTTGCCACACGTCAGTTACATAGTATGTAGGAGTGAATTTTATCTAGGCTTCTGGTAACTATAATAATACCAAAATATTAACATAATAAGCCATCACCAAAAAATATATAAGCCATCTAGTTCCCATAGTACAAGCTCTGCTTAGTTTGGGGCTAGATAGTGTTGTGTGGATAATGTATAATTTTGTTTATTCAAATATATTTAAATAAATAATAATTAATAAATATTACCTAGTAGATATACTTAATTGGTAGCATTATACTAGATAGGTAGCTATCTAGTCCCAAATTAAGTAGAGCTTGTACTATGGGAACCAGATAGCTGATACAAACATCTGTTATAGACTGACCTGTTATAGTCCGTCTGTGTGATAGACAGAGAACAAACATCTGTTTAGAAACATCATCATCAAGTGTCCTACTACTTAGAACAAAGGGCCCGTATCCAGAAGCAATGCTTGATTTTTAGACTGTTGTCCAATGAAAAGTGTCAAAAATGTTTTCTTGAGGGTGGATTCAGACTCAAGCAATGTTTCTGCCCTAAGAGTTATGTGCCTTGATCGCGAACACATTTTGACATTTATAAAGTTAACATTTCAAAGAAATAATTTCATACCGGTTTTCGACCTTTGTCGCCGACCTTCGTACCTTAGTCGAAATAATTCGTGGTTCAGCACCAGAAGAGACTTTTGCTTTGCTTGGAGAATGAAATCGTCAAGCAATTTTTCATTTTATTATTTCATCGCAGGAAACCATCGCCTTATATCGGCCATCAGCCATCGGCCGCGAATTAAGTAGCAAGTTTTTTTGCAAACATAATGCCTCACACAAACAGAGTTGCATTCTGTAATAATTGTACCTAATTGTTGCAGAAGGAGCATTATCGATCGAAGTATGGGGCCACCGCTCAGCCGGGTTCAGCCGAGCGCGCGGTAACTGGGAGGTGGAACAACAGCAAGCCGCTAAAGCCAGGTCGCTGGCCGATCGCTGGGCGGAACTCACCCGCAAGATACAACTGTGGGTGGAAATACACGAGCTCAATGATCAGGGGGAATACGCGCCCGTGGAGGTCAGTGAAGTAAATGACAAAACTTTTTTTTTCTTTTGACTTTTGAGCACCTGCTTTTGGGAACGTCATTTCAGATAATATCGCTTTTATTTATTTTTCATTTTACCTACCTGATCCTACAGAGTTCTTCCCTGTACCTGTGTGTGTGTCCTGTACCTGTGTGTGTGTCCTGTCACTCATCGAAATAATACAAATTTTCAGATATGTACCTACCATTTTATTTTGTCAAAATATAACTTAAGTTTTTCCTTAAAGTAGTTCTATCTTCAAATTAAGTCTACCTGTGGTAGAATGCGACTTCTCATGGGTGTTCTAAAAGGCAAAGAAGGATGGAAGATACCAGCAGTAAATAACACCAACACTGCGACCACCAATCCTGTCAAGTGCGGTTACTTTCATCTTTAATATTAAGTAGTAGCTCTTAGTGAAGATGTCGCCCGGGGAAGTACTACCGCCATGTCTATTTCTGCCGTGAAGCAGAATTGTTGTGTTTCGGTTTGAAAGGTGTGGGTGACGGTGAAATTACTGGCACATGAGACTGAACATATATATGCTTCAAGTTGATGGACGCAAAGCTGTACATCTTAGGGCACGTTCCTGATTTGCATGTCCTACGAGACTGCTTTGTTATAGGCGATGGTTACCACTTCATCAGCAAGTAAAATCAAATCAAAAGTGTATTTATTCAGTAGGATCGCAAGGATCACTTTGAAACTTCTCAAAGCTAGGTGAGTCTAGGTGCCAGTTCCACGCGACCAAGCCTAGAAGAACAGGCAACAAACTACGGCTTGGTTCCTATCGTGTTTTTATATAACCCTTTCACAAATCAAAAATAATTGCAGTGAAGTTCCAGTGTGGTGCCATTCCACTACGATCATCAAGCGTGTTCACTTTCATATAAAATATATTGTTTGCAGGTCGCCCAACGCAATGACATGCTAACCGGCGGAGTGTACCAGCTAAGACAAGGGCAGCAGCGAAGACTGGCGGTGCGGGTGAAGCCGGCACAGAACTCTGGCACGCTGCCCATTATCTGTCAGCATATCGTCAGCGTGGAAGTGGGCTCTGTCACTGTCAGGTATAGATAAACCAGTCTAATAATGCACGCCCCTTTGACGTTGACTCACAGCAAAGTAGTTAAAAATGATCCTTGTAATATAAGTGATAAAGAACAATTTAATTTGACTGACTGGAGTAGCGGGACGTGCATTTTAAGCTTGGACGATCTCTACTCATCTTATAGTGTTACTAACTCTTTCAAATCTGTGTGGTGAAAGGATTTTAGGTGCGTCTTATAGAGGCTCTTTTCGTGCACTTGACCATGAGAACTTTTTTAGTTTTTTGCTTTCTTTAGGTACTTAATACACGCTTTACATTTTTACAACGTTGCAAAATCTACTAGATATACTCTTCTGTCCTCTCTATTCGTTCAAGAGCGGACCTCGATCAATAATTGTATAGGTAGCGGCTTATAACTTTAGTGCTGACCGTTATTGCGCAGAAGTCAAAAATAAGGTACCTGAGGGGGGCTAGTGGAATGAAGGGCGGGCGTGCTTAGAGCTGATTGGCTCTCCAGTTGCACTCCGCTCTCTGTACCAATAGGACACTCTGCACACATCCACGCATCCCGTGTGCGCGACATGGGCACACTACGACGCATGCGCAGCTATCCCCTCCACGTATCGCTCAGCGCTAAAGTTATGTGCCTCTAGTTATACATCGAATGATGAACCACGTGAAATGCGCATAAAAGCACATGAACTGTGGGGGACTGAAGGCACACAACACAATTTTTTTTCTAAATTTAGTAAACATACTCGTCGTTAAGTCTATAATCAGTGCGTGTTGCCAGTGATGACTTATGGAACTGAGACGTGGTCGCTTACTATTGGCCTCGTGCACAAGCTCAAAGTCGCGCAACGAGCTATGGAGAGAGCTATGCTGGGAGTTTCACTACGTGATAGAATCAGAAATGAGGATATCCGTAGAAGAACCAAGGTCACCGACATAGCTCGTAGAGTTAGTAAGTCGAAGTGGCAATGGGCAGGCCATATAGCTCGAAGAACCGACAACCGTTGGGGAATAAAGGTTCTCGAATGGCGACCACGAACTGGAAGACGAAGCGTTGGGCGCCCACCCACCAGATGGACCGACGACATTGTTAAGATCGCGGGAAGTCGATGGATGTAAAGAGCTCAGAATCGTTCTTCCTGGAAACGAGTAGGGGAGGCCTATGTCCAGCAGTGGACTTCTTCAGGCTGATAATGATGATGATGATGAAACATACTCGTATATTTCCAGATCCCGTCTGCAGCAGCCATTGGACTCATACCAAGACGAAGACTTGGCGGTGTTGCGTGAACGATGGAGCGACGCGCTCGCTCGCAGGCGACAACATTTACACGTGCAGTTGCAAGTATGTCTTCCAAGTGTTAAACTACACTCACTGTATTTATGTTACTACGGCACTACCTACTAGTTTTCGGCATTAAATGTATGAAAAATAAAAACAGCATACAAAAAAGTTTTCTCCGGAATAAGTGCCACTCCTTCATGGTAGATATCCAACACTCACGTACAAACCGTTTTGACCGGCGTCAGTATTTCCGGAACGAAATGAAAGAGCGAACAGGTGGATTATGGCTAAGCATGCTCCATCTTAGGCTGCTCACCTTCCATCAGGTGTGATAGCAGCTAAATGCTTAGCAATGCAATTTATGCTTTTTTTTATACAGATACTTATGTGTTAAAAAAAAATTGTAGTATTAAAATGATGCATTTTCTGGACTGCAATATTATTGCGGAAAAAAATGTTTTACTAATAGTTAAGTAATTTTATATCTTTAGAAATGTTGAAATGTGTAAGCGAGATGTATTTTGACGGTTTTGATCAAGTCACATAATAAATTCGGCTATCATTTGTTTTGTTATGTACCTAGAGATAATGGTTACTTTGACTTGTTCTAGAAACTGGTGAATATGTCGCCTTCAATGAAGAACGAGCGCGACATGGAACGCGAACAGTCGTTGGTCGAGCAGTGGGTGTCTCTCACTGAGGAAAGGAACGCTGTGAGTACTATTCTTATACATTTTTTTTATGTAACTAGCTAATGTAACAAGCTTATGGCCCACCTGATATTAAGTGGTAACCATCGCCTATAACAAAGTATTGCCTCGTAGGTCACGCACGTCAGGTACGGGCCCTGCAATGCACTTCCCTGCATCCATCAACTTGAGGTATCGAGATGTTCAGCATAACGTGGCAGAAATTTCACTGGCACCCACACCCTTTAAACCAAAACAGCAATGCTGCTTCACGGCAGAAATAAGCATGGTGGTAGTACTTCCCTGGACGAGCTCTTTACAAATAGCTCTTCTTCTTCCTGCGCATCCCACTTTATGTGTCTTCCTCCTCCATTGCCCTCTGTCAGCCGTCATCTCTGCATTCACTTCTCTCTTATCTTATCATCCTTTACAAAGAGCTCTACTACTACCAAAACAACAACAACAAAACATAACAGTAAAATGATGTAATTGTCACCAGGTCCTGGTCCCGAGTCCCGGCAGTCCCATCCCGGGCGCGCCGGCCGCTTGGAACCCGCCCGCCGGCATGGAACAACATATCCCAGTACTATTCCTTGATCTCAACCGTAAGTAATCACGCACTTTTCATAATACTACTCGATCGAGCTAAGATTGCACCTCGCGTCGATTACGTCACACTGACGTTTAGGTACGGTCTGCAAAAAAAGGATTCGCCACGACTTAAAAAAAGTAAACAAATGTTTGTTAGATTTTACTTTGTAAGTACTTAGTGATTTCACTGCTATTTTTTATTTTTAACTTGTAAAAGGATCATACATAAAACGGTAAGAATCAAGATTGCAAGGTTGCCTGTTCTTCTAGGTTGCGTGGAACTGGCATCTAGACTCCACCTTGCTTTAAGACGTTTCAAAGAGATCCTTGTGGATATAACTGAATAAATATTTTATCTGGTTCCTATGGTGTAATAGTATGTTGTAGGCAACAAATATTGCACATGGCACATAGGGAGTAGTGTGCGTCAGAAAGAGATAGCGCTCTACAAAGCCGATCTGCAATATATATTGCCTACAACCGTACAAGCTCTGTTTAATTTGGAACTAGATTGTATTGGGTGAATTGTCCACAATAGTAGATTAGTAGCCAAGGGCTGTAAGGCATCAATTGGAGCCCGAGATATTTGGTACATGATGTATATGGCCAGTATGAAGGTTTTACGCGAACTTTTTGAAAGAAAGAAGTGTTTTTTTTATTACTTACCGCCCTAGGGATTTTCTAGCTACATTATTTCCCTAAGGCCCTAATTAACCACCTACAAACCCCATTTGGAGGTAATAAGAACCTAATTACCGAACATGAGAGATGTAATATATTTACATCATACATGCTCAGTTAATAGGATTTACTTTTGTGCAAAGAGGCTGTGTAAGTACACGTATGCTGCTCAGGGCATTGTAAATGCGTTCCATTTTCAAATCACTTTACCGTTACACTATGCTTGATACGTTATGGTTAATTAAGGCCTGCGCACACCAAGGCCGCTGGCGATGGCGATCAATGAAACTGTCAAATAGCCAAATAGGATCTTGTTCTGCAAAAGCTCACTTACTGCCCTTGTATAACAATCTACTATTATTGATCTGTTTAGCGGATGACCTAACAACCCACCCGAGCGGCGAGGAAGTGACCGTGGCCGGTCTCAACTCGATCCTTCCCAAAGAGCACGGCAACAAGTTCTACGAGCTGCAGATACTGCATCATCACGACAAGGATGTGTCCGCCATCGCCTCGTGGGACTCCTCCATACATGACTCGCAGTACCTCAACCGCATCACTGAATGTACTATTACTATAACTACCACAGAACACAGACACAGCCACCGTACTATACAGAAAGAAAGAAAACACATTTATCTTATCTTATCTTATACCTTTAAACGAGAAAATCTTGTGTATATATATATATTTAGGATCTCGGAAACTGCACCAACGATTTTCACGAAATTTCGTATACAGGGGTTTTCGGGGGCGATAAATTGATCTAGCTAGGATTCATTTTAAGAAAATGGTTATTTCTTTCCGAGTTCAATAATTAAACATAAACTGAAAATGTGACTGCTCCTGCCATCTATTGACGATTGTGAGCAACTAACTGCAAGCATGTCCAGCAGATGGCGTTATTCAGTAAGAATAAACCAATAAAGATCATAATAATTATGACTCATAAGATTTCTTAAAAATACAAATTAATGAAAAAAAATCCGAGCGAAGCTCGGTTACCAACTGCTAGTTTGAAATAAACGTACACGTAAGACAAATACATTAAAACGCACAGAACGGACAACTGATGACAGGCAGAAAACATATACCAATACCAACAGAAACTCTTTGAAATTGGCTCTGATTTAATAGCGTCAGAGGCAACTGGTATGCCCTTACTTATGGGACGCTATAGTGTTCGGGACAGGATTTTAGAGGGAATAGGCTTGCCTAGCACCTATACCATCCTGACAGCTTAGTGAGCCTGATCCACTGGAAAGACATGGCCAATACGTTTGGAGCTGACTAAGCCACTAACAATTTAAACTCAACTTCTTATCACTAAACTACAGAAATGAGTTTTGTGCGTCGCAAAACGTACAAAGATACACGGCTGGATTCAAATTAGACCACTAGTGCTCTACTTTTCCATATATTCCCAGCAAATGAACGCGTGTACCTGATTCTGAAGACGACAGTCCGTCTGTCTCACCCGGCCCCGATGGATCTCATACTCAGGAAACGGCTAGGATTGAACATTTACAAGCGGCAAAGCCTCACCGACAGGATACGAAAGAAAATCGTCAGGTGAGGACTTGTAGCCTTGTATTTATATCAGGTGCGGGTACTAAAACAAATAATTGACAACACCAATCACTTGCTCGTATTGCACATTTATATCTCTATACTAGCGGCCGCCCCCGGCTTCGCTCACCCCGTTCCCGTTGCTTACATCCGTTCTCCGTTACAATATCTTAAAAAATTGTAGTTTTATTAAAATCCATTCAGTAGCAGTCCTTTCGCGCTCATTATTATTAATAGGATATAAAAAAAAGTCGTGTTAGTTACACTATTTATAACTCAAGAACGGCTGAGCTGATTTGGCAGAAAATTGTGGGGATATATAGCTTAGAACCGGTAGAAAGAATACTTTTTATCCAGAAAAAGTAACGAGACCGGGACGAGCGAAGCCGTGGGCAGCCGCTAGTATTTAATATCACAAACGCTTACTAATGTGACGTTTTATTTAACCTATTGAAATATACTGGTTCCGTTAAGAGTAAACTGAAGAAAAAATGATTTTGTAGTGGTGATTGGTTATAATGTCAAGTGCATTCATATTTATAATGTTTTATGTACCTATGGCACGTTTATTCAAAGAATGATGGGTATATTTAAAATAGATTTAACTAGATACCGCAAATTGGTTCCTTGCCACTATTCCCTGTACCTATACGTCGTGCACTGTAAAATTTTGGACTTTTAGACTTCTTTTCATGCGGTTTTTGGTTCAATCTATGACCTAAAATAAATTAGGTATAAACAGCAACTCGCTTCCTTGCCAGTTTTCCCTGTACCTATACCCCTGAAGAGAGTGTCATACGCTCAATAGTGCGCTGCATCATTTTTAGGGTTCCGTAGCCAAATGGCAAAAACGGAACCCTTATAGATTCGTCATGTCTGTCTGTCGGTCTGTCTGTCTGTCTGTCTGTCTGTCCGTCCGTATGTCACAGCCATTTTTCTCCGAAACCGTAAGAGCTAGACTGATGAAACTTGGCAAATAGATGTATTCTGTGAACCGCATTAAGATTTTTACATAAAAATAAATAAAAAAACTTTAAATTTCGGGGGTCCCCATACATGAAACTGAAACTCAAAAAATTTTTTTTCATCGAACCCAAACGTGTGGGGTATCTATGAATAATTCTTCAAAAATGATGTTTCTAATATCGTTTTTTTCTAAACTGAATAGTTTGCGCGAGAGACACTTCCAAAGTGGAAAAAAGTTGATCCCCCCCCCTCTAACTTCTAAAGTAAGAGTAAAAAAAATATAATTTGTGCATTACAATGCAAACTTCCAACGATATTTGGTTTGAACGAGATCTAGTCAGTAGTTTTTTTTTTATACGTCATAAACCGTATACCGCAATTTACCTTTCGACGAACTACAAGAACCTTATATGTTACATCAAGTAACATAATATAAAGGTTCTTGTAGTTCGTCGTGCTACGGAACCCTTCATGGGCGAGTCCGACTCGCACTTGGCTGCTTTTTTACTTCTATAGTTCTTTTTCATGCGGTGTTTTGTTCAATCTATCTAAAATAATTATAACAAAAAAAAACTTGTACGAAATAGCCCATCATTCTGTTAGTATGTTTTGATTTCGCACAGTCATAAAGAACGTGGTTATTATAATTAACATGCAGTTCCGCGTCCGCGTACTATTACAGGGCGGATCAGCTGACGCAGACGGGCGTGACCTACGAGGTCGTGTCCAACATACCCAAGGCGTCCGAGGAGCTGGAGGAGAGAGAGAGCTTGGCGCAGATCGCAGCTACGGGGGAGGAAGCCAGTGCGGCGGATGGAGAGACTTATATCGGTAAGGGTTATCCTGATGCGCGATTGTAGAGTTCATTTTGGCTTCTGGTGGATTGGAAAAGAGAAAGAGAGGCAGGCAGCCGATATAGAAACTTCTGCCGTACCACAGTTACTAGCGCGAAAAAAACGAAAAAATATCTATACTTAATGTGCGGGCTGGTTTCCGCAAGTAGGTCTCTAGCGGGCCCTTCGGCAAGTTTATCATGCGCACTTGATGTGCGGGCAAATTTTTCCGCAAGTAGGCCGCTGGCGGGCCCTTTTTGCGTGATGCTTGAGACGTGTTGCTCGAACTTGTTTAGGTTCTACAACACACCGGTTTCCTCACGATGTTGTCCTTCACCGTTTGAGAGTACTGGCATAGTGCACATATTTTTTTCTACAGAAAAACTCATTGTTACACTACTGGATTTGAACCCACGACCTTAGGATCGAATGGCGGGTCCGCTACCACTAGACCACCAGTGCTCTCTAGCGCGGGAGTTTATCTAACTGTCTGTCTACCCACAAAACTGGACATACATAAATATTCTTACCACTTTATGTTAGTTTAGAAAATTATTTATTGATAACTAAAGCGATAACATCAAAGTCAATAGTTTTTTATTCAGTACGATGCAAGAATCACTTTGAAACGTCTTAAAGCTAGGTGAGTCTAGGTGCCAGTTCCACGCGACCACATGAATAGCATTGCTATGTGGAGCTGGTAAGAGTTCGATTTTTCTACATTTATATTCTAAAACTTTCCAGAAAAGTACACCCGCGGCGTAAGCGCAGTAGAGAGCATTTTGACGTTAGATCGACTGCGACAAAGCGTGGCCGTTAAAGAATTGGAACAAGCTCGCGGTCAGCCCATCACTATGCGCAAGACTGCGTCTGTACCTAACTTCTCGCAGGTAAGGTTCCTTATTCAAACTGCTGGTTTGTCAACTGAAGTTAATATGGCACGTTTCGAATGCGCTATTGAGGTTAAATCTTCAGGAATCATGCATTGGTTAGTGTGAACTGTCACGCTTAATCAACCAATGAGGAGACTATCCCACTGACAATGTTCCTTAGTGGTACTAAAAGACTGCAGAGTATTGGGGCAAGACATTAGTCGGTGTTGATTTATTATGGAATAGATTTTAGTATATTCCTTAAATGTGCCATTTTAACTTTAGTATACTGTATTCATAACACTGTTAAAACCACAAAATAACATTAGTTTTAAATAAATAATTACCGCACTAAGACACTTTAGAAGCTTTTACTAACTGATATTGTAGGATATCTTAAAACAACTGATAGAAAGTGCTGACATACACACATTAACAATATACACACATCACTCATATATTTTATTTGTCAATGTTGTGGAGCTTGAGCTATTAAAAAGCTATTCAATGTCGCTACTAACATTTACAACAAATATAACAGTGTAAATATACAGCTACAAAAAACTATAGGAATAGAAAACGTTATAATTCGAAAAAGACATTTTATATTTACTACTTAAGCACATATAAACCAGTAGAAAACAATTTTGTGTCATTGTTTTCTACTGGTAGACAAGACAAAATTTCTTCTATCTTTTTTTAGTGTCCTTCCATCTTCATTACGCTAACAAACCTACGTAATTATATACCCATCATTGCATAGTCTAAAATGCGTGTGAGCTTACGTGCTAACATTTCATTTACGTACACGTGTACGTACATAGTGACGTAAAAGCAGATTTCATTCCTGCAGTTCCGTGTTTCGCGACGCATCACAAGCCGTGTCCCTTACATTTTACATAGAAGTGATTACTGTTGAGCAGATTGCGCGTTACTGCTCTCTATGTCTCTGTCTTTCCCATGCAAAATGTCTGAGACAGTCGACATGAGTCTGCGCAGGTCAATTTTCTTTTCTAAATCAGCGTATGCCGTCCAAAGTTTGATGTAAAACTTGGATGGAAGAACTACAAGTAATTCTCTACCTAGGTGCCGCGCCCTAGACGTCCGATTGTGAAGGTCGATGAACTCTCACGCACAGAAGCGTTCAAGCGCGGCGTCAGTCGCTGGGTCAACGTAAGTCACATGGCGGCTTTTCTATCCTCTCTGCAATCTGTGGTAGCACGGTATGGATATTTACAAACAGTAATTGCGCTATGTTGACGTCAGTTTCAAAGCCCTCCTCTTATATTGCACACCTTTCGCCGCAAAGCCTTATATAATGCTTGGATGACGTCAGTGTTTAGCTTCTCCTTCATATAGCATACCTTCTTCTAAGATTCATGCTTATATAACGCTATGATGACGTCAGTTGTAAGCCCCTCCTCAAACTGCCTTTCTATTCTAAACAGTAATGACGTCAGTGCTCCTAAGCTCCTCCCCAAAATCGCATATCTTTCTTCATTGGTAAAACGCTAAAATGACCCAGTTTTAAGCTCCTCCCCTCGTATTACACACCTTTCGACGATAAGTTATCTTCCACGATTTCATCGCTAGGTAAACTCCAATTTCGTCCACCACCACGGCAATATCAATCAATTTGCAATACAATTTGTGCGAGACAAGGCTTGAAAATGTCCGATTCTACTTATTGTACTTCTTTTTCTTATCATGTCACTGGTTCGAAAGAACGGTGGTTAAAGGATTTCAAGTGTGCCTCAGAGAGGCTCCTTTCGTTCACTCGACATATGTTTTCGAACTTTAACCTAGTGAGTGTACTTACTGCTTGTAAAACCTAATTCCATTCCGTGACCACAGTGCCCGTCTATCCGCTATATTTGTGACTGTACAATAAGCTCACGCGCTTTTCAGACATGCAATTGGAAGTGGGTCAACATTGTGTTACACAGATTGTGTCGTGTCTGTCTTTATATCAGGTTTTTTGTGAGATTTTGCACAAAACACGGGTATACAAATAAGAAAGCTAATGTTAATGTGTTTGAGAATGCGCTCGGATAACTTCAGGCATATTTTCTCTTGTAATTTCAAGTTATGTTTTAGTTTATTTCTGTTTATATTTACGTAGTCGGTGTCGGTTTATTGCATACACTTACACAAATCAAAGGTATATTCTAGAGTGACAATACATGCGTTTGAAATCTCCTTATATGTAGATAGAGATCCCGATCATAATCTACACTTATACAGTTGACGTCAAGACTTTCAAAAACAATCTTTATGTAGCAAAAACACTGCAATTTGGATCGTAACCAACACGTATAAATCTTCTCTTACTCTCTACACTTATAAATAAAGTAAATGCACTGTGTATCACCTGTCTTTATCACGTAAGAAATATGTAACAAGAATAATCACGCCGAACGCACCCTTTTTCAAAAACGAGCGTTGTAGATGAAATAAGGTGTAGTTATGTAGCTTGCTAACTTGTGTGTTGTCGCTACGCACGCCGCCGTTAGCTGTCGCAGGCGCTCGAGACTGCGGCTAAGAGTGGAAACGTGAGTCTAAGCGCCTATTCCACGATCTCTGAGTAGCGCTACTTGGCAGATAAAAATATATCCTTCTTTCTCTCCGACACAAGTAAACAGACAGTGACAGTATGATTTTTTAACTGTCAAGTAGCCTCTGCTCACTCAGTCATTGTGCAATAGGCCCTAAGCATGGCTGCATCCTCAACGTGCTACTTTATTTAGTCGCATTACCCCTTTCACGCGTTGTAGTACTTTTTAAATGAGCTATGTTACGTTTTTAACGCATTGTTTTACTTCTTAAATGCGTCGTATTACCGTTATAGTGCATTTTAAAATGTAGTACATTTTAACTTCTGTGGATTAGGCCGACTAAGCTGTCAGGATGGTATAGGTGCTGGGCAAGCCTATTCCATCTAAAAGTCCTGTCCCAGGCACTAGAGCGTCCCGTAAGTAGGGGCATGAGTAATCACCAATTGCCCCTGACGCTATATAAATCATCTACAATAGATGCAAAGGCCTGTTTACTTTTTTTTTACTTTTTAACTATACTTTTTTTTTACAGGACGTTTTTAACGGGTCGTGTTACTTTTTATCGCGTTGTATATCGTATCGCTTTTTTCTGTTAAAGTATTACTTTGTTATTCTCTTATTAATTATGGTTATAGTAGTATAACCGTTACATTACTATCGTCCCATCGAGTTGGGCGATCCTGCGCATATTTCCTGAGTGCTCATTTCCTAGTAATTGTAATTCTATTACTTTATAGTACTGTACCCGAAGTCCGAGTTTTGTTACCACAATACATGTCGTTACCAAATGTTGTTTTCGTTTCGCCCACGTGTCTCTGTCTTTTGTATGGAAAAAAGATGAGACAGCAAAAATACGTTACGTTAGAGTTGTTGTCTCATCTTTTCTCCATACAAAAGACAGAGACACGTAGGCGAAACGAAAACAACATTTGGTAACTAAATGTTGTAAATGCACTGGGATTTAGGGTACTGTTTAGTTTTAAGTTGAGTCTGCACTGTAATCTTTATACCCACTGCACTTAGGTAGTTATTAACTGTTTTATATTATTTCAGCTTTTGTCTAATCACACCCTGCCCTGCATATGTTTTTACTAACCTTTATCGTCCCATTGCTGGGCAAAAGCCTCCCCCAAAGATTTCCAGTTCCTTCTATTCCAAGCCTCCTCCCACCACCTCCTTTCGAAGGTATCCAGATTGACTCGCTATGTATATAATACTTAGATGCTTTTAACTACTAGTTATTATATGTTAAAGTAGAATATGTGTAGAAAATGTACAAAAAAGAGTTGCTCTACAACAGTGTTAGTGATTTTATCTGCACGAAAACAATTTGTCTCACTACAAATTGTTTTCGCGACCGATGTTAGGGGACAATGGAAGAAAATATAATTATTTGGATCTCATTTAGGGCCTATTTCACATTCGCTGAGTAACGCTATCCGTCACAATAATATTTCCGTCTTTGGACCCGTCAAAAATAAAGATGGTGCCATGTTTACTTGACGGATAGACTCACTCATGACTCAAGAGATGGTGTAATAGGCACTTAATGGGATAATGTCAGCAAGGTTATAATCATGACTTGCGTCTGTAAAACAACACCAATATCTTCAGATAATGCGTCTGGACTCGTCATTCGAGTCGCTCGCCGGACTTGCCTCTGGCCGCTCCGGCAGCGTGGCTGACCTCGCTGACCCGGAAACACCAAGACGTCCCATACACCGCCACTCGTACGCGGCGCCAGCGCACAACGATCCCGAGACAGTCACTCCTACCAAACCTTTTGGACTCGGTAAGTTGCAAACATAACGTTCAAGTTATACTGGTTGGAAATAATGTATTAATACGGCTAATTTCAAAATGACAGTAAAACAGTTGTTCCATTTTTAAAAGTTTCGAGGAATTAAAAATGGTTATATAATAT
The DNA here is from genome assembly GCA_947578465.1 of Thera obeliscata. Classification (NCBI taxonomy): domain Eukaryota; kingdom Metazoa; phylum Arthropoda; class Insecta; order Lepidoptera; family Geometridae; genus Thera; species Thera obeliscata. The sequence continues at coordinate 3,227,430 of OX387916.1, forward strand.
ACGAAAAGCTATGAGCTAGATGAGATTTGAATCTACGTTCATCTCTTAGGCCCGTATTCAGAAATAGTGCTTGAATCTGAGTAGCCTCAAGTACAGCTTTTTGTCATTTTTCAATGGAGAACTGTCAAAAAATCTATGCTTGAGGCTTGACTCAGATTCAAGCACATTTCTGAATACGGGCCTTAGACAAAAATATACGTTATCAATTACGCCTTAGGCTTGTGTTCCACACTATCAAACGGGAATGCGTTTATAGCAGACATTAGTAGTAGAGCTCTTTGTCAAGGGCTCGTCCGGGGAAGTACTACCACCATGCCTATTTCTGCCGTGAAGCAGCATTACTGTGTTTCGGTTTGAAGGGTGTGGTTGCCGATTAAATTACTGGCACGTTAGGCGCAACATCTGTGTGCCGCAAGTTGATGGGCGCAGAGCAGTGCATCGTAGGGCACATTCCTGACGTGCGTGACCTACGAGGCAATGCCTTGTTACAGGCTTCATAAGCTTGTTGTATAAAAAAATAACGTATCAAATCCCACTCAGCTCATAACTTTTGGGGTATTATGCAAACATTAGTAATTAGCTGTATATAAAAAATTCAAATGTAACACTCCTTACTTCCAAATACGCCCAACTCTTTATCATTCACAGTCATACACATTGTCATGGCTATACGAGACTTGCACTAAACGCAAGTGAACTAAAGTATTCTAGAAGACTATAGTGCATTCAGTAGACTAAAACAGAATAGATGTATACAGACGATGCACGAATAGGTTTAGTAGTGTTTTGGTACTAAACAATGTATTGAATAGAGTTTAAATAGACAGATGTCGAACAGAAACCGATAACCGATGTATGTAGGCAGTTCATACTCACAGAACAATACGACTCAATGTCACGACGCTACATTCACTTCTTCATTACTATTACATTTTATTTTCAACTTGCTTTGTGGCAATGCTATGGCTCATACCTACTGATCTCTATACTCTCTCTGACTACCCTCTTTTCTTTCTGTATCATACTTCCTAAATGTGTGAATTATATTCAGTTTTTAATGAACAGACACAGCTGTGCTCTTTGAGTTGGTATTCTTGTGCTTCTCTTTGGTTAAACCTTGCAACGGAACCCACGTGAACGTTGGAAGGGTTACCCTCAGTCAGTTCTGGAAGGACCTCTCAGAACGAGCTTTCGTACACAAATTGAATCCCAAGCTTGAACTAACGTTATTTTCTGTATGTTGATCCCTCGCTACCTTCAGGCTCGTTTCTATCAGGTAAACAATGAAATTATGGTCTTGACTCGGAATGGCAAATGTACGGCAAAATTATTAGACGAATGCAAACAAATTAAATGGAGTTATAGATGTGTTGTGATCATTGTTATCATGAAAACGTATGTTACCCATAAATTGGCTGCAAATATAAAGAACGATGAAGCAATTGGCATTTTGACTCGATTTGAGAACAAAATAGTCTGCTGAGTTTATTTGATCAAAAATAGACCCTATTGGCTGATAGAGCGCAAAATCGAAACGCAAGCTTCGAGCGTCAAGCTTCTGTTGTTGTGTTGACTATCTGTTTGTTTGCGTGTCTCTTTCATTTGCATGAACCAAGCATGACCTGTTTATTTCCTTCTCCCTTCCACTTCGTTGATATTATTGCTAAGAATTGAAGAAGCAGAGTATGCTTTGAGTTTGGACTAAGACAGACAAAAGGCTTCTGACACTAAATAGGCATTCTGAGCACGGTGATGTCAGTATTTATAATGCTATTCTATAAATTTGCTGTGATGCATAAAAACTTAAAAAACAGTCCTATCTTTGTAACATTAGTGTGTAATGTAACTGTAGGTAATCGTAGTCATAGATCAATGAATATTGTAAAGTATATTTTTAGATTGTGTTTGTGTTAGGCGAAATGAGATGCATGTATGTAGTCAGTTGGAAAATGTACTGACAGAGATGGTGGATTACACTCTGAAGCATGTTTTTGTATTGTGTGAATAGATCTACTATGAGTTTATAAAAAGTTTTATAAGAGCTCAAGTTATTATTGAAAATATTGATATTGTTTTGTTCCTTGATGCCAAGAAAAAAAAAGATGGACGGCAAATAAAAAACAAATTGCGTTTCAAAATGTCAGGCGCTAAATGTCGAATCAAAAATTATTTCAAAATTTAATTTTTTTTTAATAAAAAACTGTTGTTCAACACTTAAAAGTACTTACTAAAATAACTTATATTAATAATTTGTTTTTACAGTAAAGTTATTTGGGACATTGCGTAAAGTAAAACAAAAGTTGCAAAAGAATTTGTAAGCGACAGTAGTAGGTTGATGGTTACACCACGACATGAGAGTGAAAAATCTGACGAATACCCTAACATTTTTCTTCCAGCCCGGCCTACGTTCCTAAACTTGAATTTGAACCTGAATTCACTGCGACTGCAAACGCCGAACAAGTGTATGTTATTGAGAAACAGTAGAATCACTAGTTGGGCTTGTTTCCTATTATTTTGAACTTCATGTTTTGTAGATCATTTTACCCTGTGACTCATGGGCTATGAGTTTGACACGCACACGATTTTGAACTTTATGTTATCGGTATGCGTATCAAATTTAATTGTGATCACATTTTCAGAGTCGAAGTGTAGTTGTTTGAACATTGTTTGTATTTTTATTTGCATTATGAATTATTTTTAAGACAAAAATGGGCATGTTAATTCATTTACATTATCAAGCATGAATTCGGCTGAATTAAAATGATTGAGTACAAACTCATTGATTAAAAACTTTACTGATTGATTAAAAACTTTATCTTTTCTATATAAAGATTACTTGTAAAATATGTTTTAGATATTGTATCAAAATGTTCAAAATAATGTAAACATAAAAATTGTCTTGTAGAACTCTTCGTAAGTTTAAGACGATACATCATTAGTTAAGATTTATTTACAATCATTTGCACCGTTTTAGTATTCGCTAATTTATAAATATAATTCGACAGACTATTGATTGAACTGATTTTTCCAGCGTCTCCGGCCAGTGGGAAAATAGGGCTCCGCATGACGACATTGCATGAGGAACCGGGCAGGAGGAACGATGATGATTCGCATTCGGAGCCCGAGTCAGCGCCGACTGATGATATGAACACACCGCGGTCTAATGTAAGTTTTGATATAATGCGATTGACAGCTTAAAAAAAGGTATGTCAGTCGTCTTCTGTGAGCTGTTTTTCTGTATGCCAAACTGACAATACGTTCACCGTCACACTGAGGCTAACTGAAAGCCAGGTCACAATACTGAAACTGACTTTTTTTCTCATTCGGCGACCACCAAAAAACTGTAAAAAAGTATTTGTAATTTTTTTTTTATGGTTCTTGAATGAAAATTTCCGCAAAATTTCATTCTGCTTTGGGTTTACAATTTCGTCCAACAGAACCTCTTACAACACTTTTTAAATCTCAAAATCTCATGACATTACAATAAAGACTACAAATCGTAGTTATTTGTCTGTACAAACTATGTCTGTTTGTTATTCTAGCGTTCACGATCACGAGCCACGCCTCGCGGTTTCCTGCCGACGTCGAAGACTCTCGATTCTCTTCATGAATTGGCGTGCGAACGTGGTCCTGCTAAGAACTCGCCTTCTATATCTTCCAGCGGATATGGTAAATATTTCAACTTATTATCAATCCTTTTTTGTATCCCTCTCTGGACTAAAGGGCATACATAAGGTACAAAGGGATAGAGACGGTTGGTCTCTATCCCTTGCTTTTTCCCACCATCCTTTATCGGAAGAGGCGAGATCATCGTTCAAACGCTTTGATGATCGATTATTATGATGATTAGCATTATTAAAAAATATGTGTATACTGAAAACCGATAGCCTATTTTATCGTTTCACCAGATGCAGACCTTCTGGGCGTTCCCTCTTTTTTTGCGCCTCATCTTTACCACCAGTGATGCCCATAAAATACAAAAAGAGCGTCGCCTAAACCAATCTCAACAGACTGGAAATAACAGCCGATTCAAAACACCTTTTATTCCAGGATCACAAGCGGTGTCATCCACAAACCTGACCAACGACGATACACTCTCAATCCGCAGCATGTCAGTCGACGATACACCGGACTTCGACAAAGCGATGGAGTACACGCATATAACCCGCACCAAACACTCAATGGCCGGTCTCAGGAACGAAATCTCCGAACTCAGAAGTGATATCAGCGACCTGAAAAACGATATCGTAGAATCAAAGAACGAGCTAGATGATTCGACCTTTGAGAAGGCTAAAACGCCTATTACTCCGGGCTCGAAGCGAATCAACCCTTTCATGAGGGATTGCGAGACGGAACAGATGGTTGATCCTTTGGGGGCGATCCCAATCGAAAGTGTTATGACGGTGTCTAGTCAAAGCAGCAAGAGCGAAGTGATTCATTTGAACGGGGATGTGTCGCATGAAAGCTTTGTTGGTAAGTTGTATACATAACTTTGTAAGGAGGTAATATGCAAGTTGACAACTGCGAAGTATTAATTGGAAAGCATGTAAATGACATTCATTGTTAAGATCGCGGAAATTAGATGGCTAGAAAGGGCTCAGAATCTTCCTGGAAATTTATGTGTAGGGGAGGCCTATATCCAGCAGTGGACTTCTTCAAGAGGATAATGATGTCAATGAACATGTTCGTTTATAGGTACTAAATACTGGAGTCTGGATCGCTTTTAGTGATAAGACCGGCCATTGTATTCCACTTTGACGTTTTTTTGTATTCCCTTGGTAATTTGATGTGGTGTGTAATAAAGTATCTTCTATCTATCTAGGTATCTATCTATTTTCGAATCTATTTCGATTTCGGTTCGAATTTGCGACCACTATAATCTGTGGTCACAAATTCGCCTGGCGAGCAGCAAACCCCTAAATTATGGGGGAGGTTTAGGTTTAACAAAAAGCTTAATTAGACAATATGGAAGATTATTTATAATTTTATTTATTGCAGGAGATATGGATGGAGAATCAGTGAGCTCTGAGCAATCGAGTCAGTCGGCAGAGCGCAGTCGCGAGGCGTCATCTGTCGGCGAGAGTGATTCCGCGTCCACGGGCGGCGAACGATCCGATACACTCGTCAAACCGCATCTACCGGCCGGCAAGGTAAGCTGTACAAAAATGCACCTTACGTCGCACATAGGAGTATTTGGATGAAAAATCCGGTCAAAATTATTTGATGACATTTTATGAATTAAAATGATGTTTTTAAATATTAGTTTACGTTTAATAAAATTAATAATAACATTTAGTCACTAAAACGATATCTTCGCTGTATCCACTTGAAATAACTTCAAGGATTATTCTGAATCGTTTGATAATGTCCACATTAATGTCAGTAATCCGGGAAAATGTATCTGGGTCTGCAAAAAAGCAGCCAAGTGCGAGTCGGACTCGCCCATGAATGGTTCCGTAGCAGTAAGTTATATAATATAGAAGTTCTAGTAGTTCGTCGAAAGGTACATTGCGGCTTACGATTAATGACGTATTAAAAAAAATCGGTTGTCTGTAAAGTCGGTTTACTGACGATAGTTGAACGTGATAACGTCATAAGAAAATACTGATGGAATGGTTGCATTTTTCAAAAGAAAATTTCAGTTTTACTGAATTGAATTTAATGTGAATGAAACTGAATGAAACTGAATGAAACTGAATGAAACTGAATGAAACTGAATGAAACTGAATGAAACTGAATGAAACTGAATGAAACTGAATGAAACTGAATGAAACTGAATGAAACTGAATGAAACTGAATGAAACTGAATGAAACTGAATGAAACTGAATGAAACTGAATGAAACTGAATGAAACTGAATGAAACTGAATGGAACTGAATGAAAATCCGGACCTGGACCCGGACCCAGACTGAACCCTTACCCTTACCCTCAATTACCCTTCCCCTCATTTACCCTTACCCTCATTTACCCTTAACCATTACCCAACCCGGGCTCGGGCTCAGGTAAATGGAACGACGAAACGACGTAACGACGCATGAGTCATGTTTTTTCGTGCGTGCAGCCGGCTCCATCGATTTATAAGACGTTATCACGTCAAAAAAACTACTAACTAGATTTCGTTCAAACTAAATATTGTTGAAAGTTTACATAGTAATGTATATCATATATATTTTTTAGTTTTATCATTCTCTTAATTTAGAAGTTACAGGGGGGGGACCAACATTTTACCACTTTGGAAGTGTCTCTCGCGCAAACTATTCAGTTTAGAAAAAAACAATATTAGAAACCTCAATATTATTTTTAAAGACCTATTCATTGATACCCCACACGTATGGGTTTGATGAAAAAAAATTTTTTGAGTGTCAGTTTCAAGTATGGGGACCCCCCAATTTTTTTTATTTTTTTTTATTTTTGTGTAAAAATATTGATGCGGTTCACAGAATACATCTACTCGCCAAGTTTCATCAGTCTAGCTTTTATGAAATCAAAATTAGCCACATTTTTACCTTTCATCTTTAAACCATGACAAATCAATATGGCGCACATAGGCGCAGCGTTTTTTTGTTTTATTTACTGAAGAACATCCATATTATCAAGTTTGTGTAAAAATAAAAGCTTGACAAGGCTTGACAAGTAAACAAAAACACCTTTATTGTGAATGTTTCAGACAAATAAATCATAATTTTACGTTTAAGTTTGTAATTTTTTTAAATACTTATATCGAACAACAACCTAGCAAAATACTGGGTTAAAATGATTGTCATATCTTTCACTTCAATATTCATCTAGGATGGTTTCCACAATCTACCACAGTAAAGCACAATATCAAACTAATGCATTGAGTAAATAGACGCGTCGAAAACAAAAACGTGCAGCATGAAAAATGACTTAGTTCCGACTGATTGTGCGGGAAGGGGTAAGCAGCTAGAAAATCTTTGTGTCTGCCGTTTAATGGACCGGTTCTTTAGCTTCAAAAATATGTAACTTATGTGGGCTTATGACTAATTTGACATTTCGACTTTTGTCCGGATTTTTGGTGCAAATACTCCTATGTGCGTCGTGACAATAAGGACGGAAGTAGTCCGTCGATCAGGCGAGTCAAGCCTGGCCACGTCACGTCATTATGTCGGGCGTCCCTAATCCGCTACGCTGCGAATCAAAACAAACTTAACTTTGGATTACAACAGGCTAATCCTTGGTATTCCACTTAAATAAATACATTTTTTGAACAATCCACACAAGTCTATCTAGCCCCAAATTAAGCAGAGCTTGTGTTATGGAAACCAGATAGGTGATATAATACTTGTATACATACTTAGAATACAATATAACACCCGGACAGAGAAAAAACATCTGTGTTCACCACACAAATATTTGTTCTCGATGGGGATCGAACCCACGACCTACGTCGCAGAAGGCAGAACTACTACCAACTGAGCTGAGAGGCCAGTCAGTGAGAAGAAGTATGTAAGGTGGTCTGTCGTTGCACAGGCGAGTTAAGCCTGGCCACGCGGCCACGTCACGTCATTATACCGGCGCGACCTTAGTCCTTAGTAGCTACACTGCCAATCAAAACAAACTTAGTTCTGGATTACAAAAGGGTAAGCCCCTCTATTCCACTTTGTACCTTATTCTCTTAAGAATAAGTTCCACATTCTAGGTGGTCTGTTGTAGCGCGGGCGCGTCGAGCTAGGCCGCGGCACGACCTAAATCCCTTTCACTACACAACCAATTCTTATAGCTCTGGATTACAACAGGCTAACACTTGCTACCGACAAACGTTGGGGAATAAAGGAGGCGACCACGAACCGGAAGACGAAACGTAGGGCGCCCACCCACCAGATGGACCGACGACATTGTTAAGATCGCAGGAAGTCGGTGGATGGAAAGGGCGCAGAATCGTTCTTCCTGGAAATGTGTAGGGGAGACTATGTTCAGCAGTGGACTTCTTTAGGATGATGATGATGATGATGAACACTTGCTATACCACATTGCACCTTATCTTCTTCACAATAAGCTCCACATTCCAGGTGGTCCGTCGTCGCGCGGGCGCGTCAAGCCGGGCCGCGGCGCGTCAGTCGTACCCGTCGGCGCGACCCAAGTCCGCGCACGAACCTACCGTTATGAAGGAGCTACATCACACACCCGCTTCTTCTACTGAGAGGATTGGCGATGGTGGTGAGTGTTGTTATAATATATGGATATCAATGGATTTTGTACTGTTCACACTTCAAATTAATTTTAGTTTTACTCTGGTTTAGCTCTGTTTTTAGAAAAAATACTTTGTTACAATTTGGCCGGCGGAGTCTAAGTTTTACTCGATCAGTTTGAACATTTCGTTTCGCCTACGTGTCTCTTTCTTTTGTATGGAGAAATAATGAGACAACATCTCGGTGATCGTTTCTACCAAGTTTCTTCGTACGGGTACTGAATAGTCTGCCAGATCAGATCCCGCCAAGATCCACCAGCCAAATTGTAACAAAGCATATTTCTAAAAACAGAGCTAAGCCAGAGTACATCTAAAATTAGTGGGGGGGGGGGGGGGGGGGGGGGGGGGGGGGTTTGCTGTTTGTGCGTATATGACCAATGGCTGTCAATAAATTAGTTTTGTTTCAATTCGTTTTTTATTGAAATCGAAGCTCAAAACGGTGACGAAACTGACAGATGCGACAAATTTTTGATTGCAACAAAAGATACGCCTCAGTAATTATATTGTTTTAATGTGATCGCTGTTCCTTGTTAGTATCATTAGATTGCAACAGAATTACACAGTCGCCCAGCTGATTAGTAATGTGTTGAACAGACGAGCACATGGAGGCCCCGGCGTGGCTGACAGTCGGCGAGAGCGTGCAGCTACGGCTGAGCAGCAGCACGGGTGTGGTAGCATACGTGGGGCCCACACACTTCGCCAACGGATTGTGGGTCGGCGTTGAACTAGATGCGCCCACTGGTAAATACTATACTTTTTATAAAAACACTAGCTGAGAGCACTGGTGGGCTAGTAGTAGCGGACTTCCGATCCTAAGGGCGTAAGCTCAAATGCAGTCGTGTACCGAAGAATTTTTCTGTCGAAAAATGTATGTGCACTATGCCAGTACTCTTAAAACGCTGAAGGAAAATATCGTGAGGAAACCGGCGTGTCGTAGAACCTAAATAAGTTCGAGCAACACGTGTCAAGCGTCACGCAAAAAGGGCCGCCAGCGGCCTACTTCCGGAAACCAGTCCGCACACCAAGTGCGGATGATGAATTTGAATTTTTAAACACTAGTATTATGTTAAGTGGTGACCATAGCCTATAAAATAACAAAGCCTCGCAGGTCACGCACGCTGGGAACGTGCAATACACTGCCTTGCGTGCAACTTGAGGCGTTCAGGTGTAAAGCCTCACGTGCCAGTAATTTCACCTTATACCCTTTAAACAGAAACACATCTACGCTGCTTGACAGCCCACGTGACTGAGGGGACAAGTGCAACTTTTTTGTCTTGAGCACGGGCTTAGCACGGGAGCATAGGGTATTTAAATACATCCGCACACACTGTCGCGAACATTGACAGCGCTATATTGCACGGCCGGTGAATCTTGGCGGGTCTGAAGTTAGCCGTTTGTCTAGTCTTCCGTCAGGCATTGGCCATATTTGGCCATTCTTTAACTTCTAAAAAAAGGAGAAGTTGCTCAATTAGTTTGTTTGTTTTTATGTTTGTAATACGATAATCGTCATTTATGAACCGATTTAAAAAAAATTAAAACAAATATTTGATATTCCAGATTTAGTCCCATAGAAATTTCTTCAGAATCAGGTTAGCATATTGGCCATAAAGTCGGTTTCTCAAGTTTTTTAAACTTAAATTATCATCGCATAAACAACTTATAACCCGTCAAGATCCGCTCGTATTTTAAACTTTAACCGTAACATGTTTCCATAGGCAAAAACGACGGCTCAGTCGGCGGATCTCGATACTTCGAGTGCAAGGCGCGGCACGGCATCTTCGTGAGAACGGACAAGCTGGTGCAGGACCGCCGGGGACGCTCCGCTCGCGCCTATCGAGAGACAGAGATGAAACGCGCCACTAGCAAGGGTAAGCTTTATTACCCTAGCATTTTTTTTACATGATATAGACCATCCTTTGTCTACAATCTCACCTGATGGATCAGGATGGTCTGGAAGACACCTATTCATCATTCATGATTGTAGTGGTCAGGAAAAACAGCTGATGGCAATAAGTTCCATTCCCTGAAGGTTCTCATAATGAAGGTGAAGCCAAAATGCCTAGTGCGAATGGCAATAAGACTTAAACTGCCGTTAATATGTGTTTTAATCGATCATTCCGAACAATTCGCTTCGCCCACGCGTCTTCCTCCCCTGCATGAAGAAAAGATGAGACAACAACAATACGTTACGGAGAAACGATCAAAACGAGTTGCTGTCTCATCATTTCTCCACACAAAAGAGAGAGACACGTGCTGACATGAAAACAACATTTGGTAGACGAAATGTGGTAGCAAAACTCCGACTTCGGCTACTTGTCTTATATTCCAACCGAGAACAAATTTTTGGCTCATCTTTTCTCCATACAACATAGAAAGACACAAGCGAAATTAATTGTTCAAACTAAGAAACAATAAAACTGCGACTTGTCCTTCTGAAGGTCAAAATTATGATGTTGCTTGTCCATAAAACAAGTATTTTATTCAACAGGAGAAGGCCTACACAACTTGCACAGATCACGGAGCCGCGGCGACAGCATAAACGCCGTCGGCAAAACTAGAAGCAAATAGAGTCCGAACACAACCCGCAGTGTTGCGTACATGGCTCGCTCGGTACAGTCTCCCCCTCACACAGCCCCGACAGCGCGGACCCAGCCGGCAATGTATCGGACCGAATTTAAACGAACGTCCACTGTCCATCCCTGGTAACCAAGGTTTCGTTGCAACGTACGCGTATGGTGCTTTTATGTTAATACTATTTCTATGTATGTATGTACATAAACGTATGTATGTATATACGTACATAAATGTATGTATGTACATATGGTGCTTTTATGTATTTAGATTATTTTGTTACCGGTCGGTAAAGCAATATTATACGCTTTTATTATTTATCTAAGGGAAAACAGATTGTCTGACTTTTGTTGACGCGCGCAACGAAATGATCAGATTATCAGAATTTCCATAAACTTTTGAGAATTTCGACACTTGGTAGTAGTTACTATCTTCATAATAAATCGAGTTTTAATTACTTAATTACGATATATTTGTAAATAGAATTATTATGTGATTTAATTTTATTAATCGATTCAATTGTAAATAGTTGTGAATGGAAGTGTATTATTTAATTTAATTTTTAGTATACCAATGAAATTTTTGTGATCGGTGATAATGATTTATGAATTACTTGTTTTGTAATTTTTTTACTGTATAGTTTGTGGTTTTAAGTATGAGATTTTATTTTAAATATTCTTTATTATATTTATATATTATAGCTCATTGCTTTCTTGTCATCTCCACAGTTTTATATTCAGCACTGTGAATATAAGTCCTGTGAATCTTTATACTAAAGCTTTTATACCTAAAAGTCCTGAAACCCTATGACGTTGAAAGATATATTTAAGAACTGCTCATTAGCATTTTGTGTTCCTCACGATTGCCACATTCGATTGTGATAATATCTTGCCACGCGATTATAGACCTTAAATTGTACGTATTATTTTATTTCGATGCCTGCTTTTGCCCTTTGAGACTCAAGTAGATAAACGAAATCGTCCAAAATACATCTTCGTCCTTATAAAAGACTTGTACTTAGTACTTTCGATCCATTCGCGACGGATGAACACTGGCGCCCTAAAGTTGACGTATTGTTTGGTGCAAGTTAAAAGCGAATATTTGTTGTATAAACTTTTCTTGCCATGATTATTTCCTGTCTCACAAAACAAATAATGCATGAAAGTGATTGTAGTATTTATCAATACGTACAGATACATGTTTATCGATTGGTATATTCGCTTGTAACTAGCGCCAAACATTTATCGGTTAAGTTGTGTAGGTAAACTCTGTTATGTAAATGTGTAGTCGTGTTTCGGCTCGCTGTAAAAATGCCATGAAAATTGTCCTCAAATCTACTTCCATCCACTTTCGAACAATAAAGCAAAGAGAAAAGAGTATCTGTAGAGAGATTTATATCAATTTCTCGTTTTCGTAAAAATTTAATGGAAAGTATTTTAGATTAATTTGAAAGCCTAATTTTGAATATCAGAGTAATGTAGATGCGTAGAGCGCGTGTAACCCGTTTGTATTAGATGCTGGGACTTTACATGACACATCCCTTTCGCATTATGTGTACAAAACGAAATCAACCTTATGTTATCACAACACAAGATCGATTTCTCTTTGAACAAATAAACCAGGTAAAGTTTTAGCATTGGGCGCTTGTAAACATGCAGGTTTTGCGACGATATCTACTGCGTGTATAACTGTCTCGCTTGCGCAAACAGCGAGTAAGCGAAACAATTATACAGTGGAAATTAGTGGTCATGAAACTTGCCCGTTTGCGAGCGTTTAGAGATTGTCCACATGCTCCGCTGAGTAGGAGCGATAGTCATAGCTCACCTAATGTATATTCCATCCTTTTAGAAGTAATCTTTCTTAAGTACAATGAAGTACATAGTATATACGCCTCGTTGTTTACTAGTGTAAGTACATACACTTCAGCATTCGTAGCCCGTCACTTGCCTCCATCCCTGTAATCATAACATTATGTATAAAGCATGTATTTAAGTAATTTATATAAACAATGTTATCTGCTGTTTCGGAGTGTGCACTCGAGAATTTAACGCCCATTTTTAAGGTGCGGTTTCATTGCGAGCGAATTGCAAGGAATATTAGTACTTGTATGCAACGGTAGGACTATAAAGCAATGAGAATGTTTGGGAGAATTTGAACTCTATCGGCAAAGGAATAATGCCTTTACCAAAATTTACCAGAAAATAGATTTTTTACTGTTTCTGGGTCCAAATTGATCCGAGGGCTATTCAAAATCAATGACATCGACAAATTAATTACTAAGTTATCAGACTTCAAAAGTAAATCAACATTTTGGTACAGTCAAGCACGATTTTCAATCATTCTCTTGTTTGGTACATAATATTATGTTGAATAGATTAATCAGATAAACTAAGTTGCGTCTATGAAAAAGCAACAATAACGGTTATTTGCAATTAGCACCAAAGACCTAAACTAAATGTTACCTCTATCAGATTATACAACGTGTATCAAAATATGTGTACTATCCTGAAGGGGGGTGAATTTCTACCCCCCGGGGAACAACTTTTGTTCAACGACTTTTCGAACTTCGATTGGTATCTCTGAAAAAAACTGCAACGAAGTTTCAACATGAACAGCTGACTTTATACAAAGTGACAACCCTAAACTCAGCTACAGAGGTAGTAGGTAGTAGTAGTAGACCTACAGAGGTAGTAGGTCAAGGGGTAGGTGAGTTACAAGCATAGGGTTGTCAATTTATTTAGGCATTATGAAGTTAAATATTTTTGTATGGGAAACTGAAAATAGGATTTTTTAATTTTCTCCCACCCACAACTGATCACCATTGTGGTCTGAAACCCCCCACCTTCGCATAGTACACATATTTAGATACACCTTGTATATCAATTTCGTTCAATTCATTTATACTATTCTATAAACAATAATCGTGTTTCGCTTCTAGGATCTCTCGCAGTGGGACCACAACCTATGTTATCTTTAAGCGTTGACTGACATCATAAGTGTCACTTTTACATAAAATTATCACTAAAACAATTATCGAACGCTTTTTAGACTGTTGTACTTAAACATTCCATTTATTTCCATACATTTATGTAGTAAAATGTTCAGTAGAGTCGGATTTATTAGTTAATTTTTGACAATATTTGCATTGATTTTGCATTTTACAGTTTTTAATACTTATCTTAATGTAATGGTAATAGACCGATTTTAATCAATTTTGGCCCTAACTAGGACAGCTCAATGTGTAGTCGACGTTAACTAAAACAATGATATAAAGTTTATTCCAAATATTGTAGGATGTGTCTTTGAAACTCTCGATGTGCTTTTGTCCAGTAGTGGGTAGGAACACGGGACTGTCAGCGTTCAAGTCTCGCGGGAAAATCTGCGCCCAAAGCCAAGTCGCATTCTACATTCTATCCAAGGAGTTCGGAAACACATTGCAATGGAGAGTATAATATGTCATTTATTTGACTAGTAGACTACTCCCGTGCCGAATTGCATTCATGAAACTTGCTATCAAGTCCAGAGAGTTTCAGCATGTGTGACACGTTCATAAACCCGTTTCTGAATTCCGTTCCATCACGATAGTTACAGTTACGAAGTTCATAGGAAAAACGACTAACAAAATGTCACGCGATTTGTCGAAAAATCGTAGAAAAGTAGAGTGCTATTTTACGAGGATTTTTTATATTCACTTGGTGTGGAAATAGAAGCGAATGGGACTTGGCTAAGCCGGCAGACGCGGCAGTCCGCGTCGATTGAAGATACATCAGCTTGGCGAGAATGGATGCATGAATCTAACTATTCGATACTATCAGAGAGCTTATTCACCTCTTCATCTTCTTATGTCACTGGTTTGAAATAACTAGTCACATAACCAGAAGAAAGGGTTTAATTCTTGCCAACTTTTACGCGTTGGGCGAAAACCGGCTCAGATGCGCTGTGTGTCTTTGAATAGTTTGACGATGCATCCACGCTCGTTGGCTGGCTCGGTTCGGAAAGGCGGTGTGCACTTAGGGCTCCTAGGGTTAGGCTGATAGTGACCTAGAAATGCAGCGTCTCGTAGGTCTTAATTTAATTTATAGATTAAGCTGACCATGTGCTGTGCTTTTGTTTTAAACAAATAGTTTATAGGTAAATGAAATTTGTTTTATATCATAATTTTATTTGTTCAATGTAGTTACACGTTTTGTATTTATTGCGGTCAATTCTACAAAAACGAGCTTTTACGACGTTAATGTAATTATTTTATTTGATCATGACGCATGTTTCATTTTAGCGTAGAATGAGGTGTCAGTTTATTTGCCAGATGTATAAATTAAAGTTAATCACAAATCGAACGTATTTCTAATTCTTTTATGTGATAAGCTGATAGGCAGCTACTTGGTAGCATAGATGGTCACATCTCACCACTGTAAGCATAATTAAATAAAGAGATTTTAATATTTAAATTTATTAAATAGTTCACTTTGTAGTGGAAATATTTTTGCCAAGTAGCAAATTCGAGTCAACCATCGCTGTCATTATCAATAAATAAATGTATAATAAAATATGCAGTAGTTTTTATTATATTTTTATATTAGAAACCTTTGTAGAATTTTGTTATTTCTTCTACATCTTCCTTACCATAGATAGATACATCTCAATGTAATTTTATTTAGAGCAGACGTAGTTATTTTTATTTAGCTAACCTACCTAGAAGCATGTTTACCGGATTGCGGTAAAAAATAGACAAGTTCTTGTATTTTTTAGGGTTCAAGAAAGTATATTGATCCGAAATACAAACGGTAAAAAAGGTCGTTATCAAACGGATTATTTAATAATCTAAGTAATCGTTCTAGTTCGTAAAACAATGCAAATCAGATGGCAATAAACACGAAAGCTATGAAAGCAGAATCGTAGTTTGCCAGGCGACCTGCACTAAACACTTATAACAAACTTGTATACTAATGTTAGGCGAGTAAGTCATGAGATTTAGGTCCATTTTGTGCGAGTAATTCCGACCGAAACGCAAGAGGTGTGAGTTTCCATACTCTGATGTCTACCGTGATTAGAGATGCCAAGTGAGCATGTTTGTTTCGCTCAGTCAGCGTTTCCGCTGAGTCATAAACGATTTTGATCAAAATGTCATCATCATCTCAGCAGTGATACTGGCTAAGCCTTCTTTATTTTCTGCCAGCCTCCTCTGTTCAGTGCGTCTCTCATCCAGATATTTATCTTTACGATGTCGACGAACCATCGCGCTTTCGGCCAGCATAATTTTTTTAAGCCTGATTTCGGCCACCCTGGTCCGCCCAGTGTCCTGTCTTTTCTTTCGAACTTTCAAATGCTTGTGAAACCAGCGCCACCACAAAAAGAAAAAAAAACTACATACAATTTAAAATATTCAGCAACGGTTTTTTCTGATCGACCAATCCGCTACAGTTTATAAGTTGTACTGAATTCCAAAAGGCAGCGACAGTTGACCTTATTTCAGTGCGACGTCGCGAGTGTCATCTTGGGCCCGCAGGGCGGCGATGCCGGGACCTGGCACTCGCTTGCTCACTCGCGGTTGTGTACCGATAGCAAAACAAATCCGATACACCTTTGCTCTAAGTTGGACGCAAGGCAGTTCATCGTAGAACACGTTCTTAACTTGAACATGACGTGCTTGACCCATCTGGCAACGCTTTGTTATAAGCGATTGTTACCATTAAACATCATCTTATGATTGTTCCATCAGCGATTCGTATAAAAAAGACTGGTCACTATTTTCTTCAGTTCAGCATCACCCACCCGTCTTAGGGCTGAATGCAGAAACAGCGCTTGAGTCTGAGTATGAGCCTCAAGCATAATATATTTTTGACGCTTTTTAATGGAGAACTGACATCATCAATGGTGAATCTTTAGTTATACTAACTAGCCTTCTCTGTCCTGTTATTTTTTTTTTCTAGGTGTTTCTGGCGGAGGTGGTCCACCCATACTCGCTTTAGTTGAAATCATAACCCTCCTTTTAGTCGGGTAAAGTCTCAGATATTCGTGCAGAAAGTTCGAAGTGTACTTAGTGTTTTTTTCAACTGGTGTTCTTTTATCCGATATTGTTTTGCCAACGGTACTCGTAATCTATTTTCATATGGCAATGCTGATGGTCGTTACAAAGGAGACACCGGCCCATAATGGCATGCGATTCGAACCTGCGTGACTTGCCATTTGCCAGGCTCTGCAAGAGTCAAACCAGCTCCAAGCGTCGTGGAGCTAACAAGTCTTGAGTCTTACCACAATGACACCAGAAGAAGCTTGACCTGTCTCCCAGCAGTGGGAACTTATGGTTGATTATGCCAGAAGAAAGTCAACATGGACCAAGCAGGTCCATCAACATCCAACCAAGACCCCAGATTCGATTTTATTGGTTCATACGTGGTGAAGACATTGAAGTTAAAACCAGGTAAGAGGTGAATTTTAGCGAGTAAGTAAATGCGATTAGGTCAACCATTAGAGATTGACTCAATGGTAATGATAAGGTCAATCCAATGATGAGGACTGTTTGTAAAATTGACACACATGTCATTTAAAAAATTCTTCAGAAAAATGGATGCGAGTACTGGGCACCGACGAATACAAGAGCACGCTGAGAGACTTTGTAGACAGGCAGTTTCCGATTCTACTAGTGGTGGTTTTGACCCATGCGAACCAGTTGGTGCCCGTTATATCGTTCCCCTGCTATCTGAAGAACAAGGCTGTCTATTTCGTCAAGAAATCTCCCGATGTCATCCCGAAGGAGAATTGCTCGGAGATGGTCATCTTTGGTAAGTTTACCTTTGTTGCTCGTTGTACTCGTCTCTTTATTTTGTGAAAGGATCATAAAAAAAACGGTGAGAACCATGCCGTATAGTTTATTGCCTTTCTTCTTGGCTTGGTTGCGTGGAAACTGGCTCCAAGATTCACCCAGCATATCCTAAACTATCCTTGTGATACAACTGAATAAATGAATTTTGACTTTGACTTTGACTCTTGAACACTCTACTAACGAATGTTCTCAAAAACAAAAGTAAGGTTTTCAAAATTGGGTTGTGTTATTTTGCAAAATGGTCTTTTCTCTCAGGTGACCTAGCTCCCCGACTAATAGACGAACTAGCAGCTTTAGTAGATGAAGTGTTCGTTCCGCTGCTATCAAACCCGCAAAATCATGAAGGCTGGCCGCTCGTCGTCTCGCAGGACATCCTCAAACAAATACATAATCTCAAAAGTACTGTGTATGAGGTTAGTGTCACTTTTTAACATTCTTTTATATTTCCTTGGTTAGTAGAGACTGGGCCCCAGTTTCACATGCGTATTAGCGTGGATGGACAGTCTTTATAGTATTGTTTTTTACAAGTCTAGACCCTAGCTAGACCCTACTAGTATAGTATTATCTTATCTGTGTGGGGAAGAGATGGTGATTAATTATTGTCTGACAGGCTGGCTGGACTAACTTTATCGATGAGACAAAGTAGCTGTTATTACTTGAAAAAAAAAGTGGAACTGGCGGATAGATTGTGTGTTATCCATAGATTCTAAGGCTGATTTCTCGTATGGCACATTATATAGAGTTGAGTTTAAACCAAATAATAGAAGGCTACTTGAGTTCGTTTTAGATTTAGTTAAAAACATTTTTGGAAAATAACTAATTAATATTAATTGTGTTTGCGAGTTCGACACTCTCAGACTTTCAAGCTTACAATACTTGATGGCAGTTTATTAAGTAGATTTTTATAATCTACGAGTTTGATAGGGCATAACATCTTAGATAAACTTGGGATATTAAATACTTTCGGTGATGTCACCCAGGTGAAAGGCAAGGTCAACGGCCAGACGGTTCTACCCATGCCTGTAGGGGTAGAGCTTGTCCATGACGCGGAAAAGGAACTCATGAAGGGGGCAGAGGTTGATCTGTATTTGAAGAGTGCTATCGAAGGTGTTGTTATCAAATGGGCGCAGCAAATCAATGACGTCATGATGGAGGACCCTGCTCAGGCGTTCGAGAATGGACAAAACCCGCTGCCCAGTGTTGGTAAGTGAGGTTTTTTTTATACAACTTGCCGATGGAACAAGCTTACGACCCACCTGATGTTGAGTGGTAACCATCGCCTATAACAAAGCATTGCCTCGTACACTTTGTCATATACAACCCCAAATATTTTATCTGAGAGGTAAATTAAATAAAAAAAGCCGTTATTTTTCCCTTATTAACATATTTCATCTTGGGTATTCGCCATATTATCTTATTGTTTAATAGAGTTTGATTTTACGAGGCTTAGTTATTTGGTTGTGGTCTGTTCTACACTGAATCCAGCAAATTAATAAACATTCCAGAAACAGATTAAACAAAATCCTGCAAAATAATAAACTTACCAAAAACACAGTTTAAAAAGAATATAGTTGAGATAGCTTCTTCTATTTCAGAATTAGCATTTTGGAAGTCAAGACTTAGCAATCTAAACTATATCTACGACCAACTCCGTACGGAAAGAGTGCGCTGCATGGCTGTCATATTAGAGAAGACGACATCCGCATACTACCCTTGTTTCAGTCGACTGTTCAAGAACATCGTGTCAGGTTAGCCTTATTAACCTCATTTAATTGCAATTGATCAAATAGCTCTGTCTGTTCGTTTAATTGAAGTGGAATGAATCGACTTTACGTGTTCATTCTAAATATTTTTTAAGACTGTATGTACTTATAATCCCTTACCTACATGCGATGTTCATGACGTTTCATAAGAGTTCACTTACCTACTGAGTTTTAACTAAATTCTGTGAAGATTCTTTTAGGTAATTTTTAAAGTCTATTTAATATGAATGATATTGCAGCTTTAGCAGAAGCTCGTGAAATCGACCTATACCTACGGACGCTAGAAAAGCACTTCCAAGCCTTAGAGGACACCGATTTCACTGAGTGTCAACCTCTGTTCCGACCCCTATTTCATGTTATTTGCATGATCTGGAGAGATTCCAAATACTATTGCAACTCTTCTAAATTGATGGTGTTGCTGAAGCAAATATGCAATTCGCTCATCTATCAGGTATTCTAGATCTTTAAAAATTGGTGCATCATAATCATGGATTTCGCGTGATTTTATAATTAAAATAACTCGATTTTTATAGGCGAAGAAATGTCTAGACCCCTCCACGTTGTTTCACAGCGATATAGACGAAACAACTCAACGCATCCAACTCACAATTGACATTATGAAGAAGTTCCGGTGCACTTTCGAGGATTTCAAAGACAGGTTGCCGAAGTATTTTGGGGACCGAAGGGTGGTTCCATGGACCTTCCACCCCGACTCGGTATTTGAGAGGTTGAACAGATTTGTGCAAAGATTGAACACTATCCAATGGTTCTTTAAAACTGTACTTGAATTTCAAAAGTTAGAGAAAATTGAGATTGGGGGATTGAAAGGACGGGTTCTAGGTGGACAAATTCGGGAGATATCAACGGAGTTCGAAGCTTACTTCCACGGTTTCGCATCAAAGTCTTATGATGTTCTGGACCCAGATGATGAGACGTTCAACATGGATTTTAAAGATTTCCAAGAAAACATCGTAGACTTGGACTTGAAGTTATCAACGGTTTTAGTAGAATCGTTCGATAATTGCTCGACTTTAGAATCTATTTTCAAGGTAAACTGTAGCAGTGTATAATTAATTATAAATTAACTATACTTTATGCAACAGTTGGTGTACGTATTTATAAATGCTCCTTCTTTCAGTTGATCGATATCGTAGGATCAGTTTTAGACCGACCGCTTATAAGGAACGAATTTACAGCTAAATACTGTGAAATTATTGTTGAACTTGAAAAGGAAATCGTAAATTGCGAAGTGAGTGTTTAATTTTTTTAAAAGCATCTGTAACAGTTTTTTTTACACCATTTCGTAAGATAAATCACTGTATTTTTTGTATTTTAGGACCTCTTCACAGAGCAGAGTACTCGCTTTTATAAATATGGAGTAATGGAAGTGGATGCCTACTTCCCTCCTGTAGCCGGTGGTCTTCTCTACATGACGACGCTAGCTTGCAGGATCTCCAAGCCCATAGCTAGCTTTCGCTGTTTGCCGCATCCGTAAGTGACCTGGGTGGGGCAACATGCCTTTGCAAATCGTCATGACTTTTGCATTCTACATCGAACAAAGCATCCATGATCCATCTTTTTATGAATATCTGTATGTTTTGATCCTTCATTTCATTTAGGAAATTGCTTTCGTATTTAGAAATTATATGTGTATTTTTATTATCGTTCTACGAAGAGACTGAGACGACGCAACTCTACAAATTATCCTAAGAAAGTTCTGCAAGGACCTCGAAGCATGTAGCTAGCTTTCGCAGTTTGCCGCACCCGTGAGGAACTTGGGTGGGGCAAATTGCAAAAGCTGGTTATTTAGCTTACAATCTTCTTACAGCTCATCAGCATGAAGATGTGTATGTGTAAACAAGTTATATATTTATATCTTAACACACACAATTCACATACTTAGGTAATGCTTTCATAGATTTAAATGACACTACAATATGATCACGTTAGTTAAACTGCCAATGTATTGTGCTGCACGTTATTTATATTCCAAATAATTTAAAGATTTTATGAAAATAATTATGTAATTTAGTATAATTATATATTTTTGCGTAGAATTAAAGATACGGATGAGGCGAAGAAAATTTTTATCAGACACGACGAGCTGATAGAAAAGATACAAAATTTCAAGAAGAAGTATTTTGATGACTGGACAGTGAATGTCCCTAAAATCATCAAGGAGAAAGCTAATAATATGATTCTTGCACGTCAAGGGTCAGATTTGGTTCTAAATTTCAGTCCTGTGGTAAATATTTGAGTATTATTTCAAGCCAAACTAAATATGTTATGCAAAAAATTACTTTTAAATGTAACAATTAAACCTTTTCAGCTTTTAGACCTTTTAAAGGAAGTTCATCATTTACGAAATAACCCAGAAGTAGCGCATCTTTTGCCTAAAGAAAGTTTGGAATTATTTGAGAAGCAAGAAACTTACAGACAATATCGTATCAATTTAGGAATAACTATTGACTGGTATAACCAAATCCGGAAAAATAGTCAAAAAGTAGAATTTGATCTAGTCGAAGATGAAATAAAAGCTATTGATCAAAGAATTGATAAAGCTCAAAATCAACTCAATTGGAATTCAAATGGTGAGGCAAATCATTGATATTTAAGTGAGGTAAAGAAGTGTATATAAAGCGAGATATAAAAAATTAATATTATTATCATAATTCTAGACTTATGGAACTATCTACAAGACCTACATACATTAGTTGGAAACTTGTTTGAAAGAATGTCCAAAATTCAGGAAAATTTAGTGGAAATTAAAGCTTCTATGGTTGATTGGTCAGGTCAACCACTATTTGAGAGAAAAGAGGGGAAAAAGGTTGGTTATCATTAAAAATTATATGATACTTACCTATTAAACACTTGGCAAATAATATAATACAATTTAATCATCAAAATTTTAGGATACATTGCTCAATTTAGATGATCGGCAAGAAAAGAAAAATAAGCGGTATAACGATATAATATCCACAACTTCTCGTATCACTGAACTACTGAAAGAAAACATGGAGCTGTTCAATATGCAAGATAGCCAGGATAGTGAGATATGGGTCAACTATGTAGCTTTCATAGATACTCTATTAGAAGAGTCTATATTCAGATCAATAGCTTGCAGGTTTGTAACGCTTATTATTGCAAACTTCATTATTAAATACTACTCACCGTAGAGCTGATAAATATTAAATCTTTTACAGCTTGGGATACTTATCTGAACATATGAATCCCAAAAATAAGCTAGGACCATTGTTTGAAGCTCAATTGGAATTATTAGATCCAGACATGGTATTTGCTCCTAGTCTAGATCCAAATGATGAAAAAGGCTTCACTGTTCTAGTTAAAAGTATTATGGAAGATATTTTGAAAATGTCTACTTTAGTTGACCGAATCGATACGAGGAAAGACAAAACTTACGAAAATTATGTCGTGAACAGTGATGATGTGATTGAAATGAAAAATGAAGTTATAGCTGGAATTGAAAAAGTTATAGAAGATGCAAATGATTTTTGTAAAACTTTTGAAAACTATTCCTACTTATGGCTTGAAGAAAGAGATGCCGTCATGGAAATTTTCCTGACGTATGGCAGAATTTTGTCACCGGATGAAATCGATAGGATTGGCTCTGAAGATAAAGATGTTATACCTCCTACACCATGTGCACCAAAGTTGGAGGGGTTCAGAGAACAAATAGATCAGTTTGAAAACCTGTTTATGGATATTGAAGATATGGACTCACACAAAATTTTTAATTGTTGGTTTCAGGTAAGCTAAAAAAACTGCATATTTTCTTCGGACTTTGTTATTCGAATTGATTGACAAAATTTTCAGGTTGATTTGAGACCATTTCGCCAAGCTCTTCTTAACACTGTACGAAAATGGGGGAATATGTACAAAGAACATCTGGTCAATAACGTTACTACTTCACTTAATGATCTAGCAAACTTCCTTAGACAAGCTGATGAAGGTACGTAATTCTTGAAATTTGCAAAATACATTATGGTGATAAATTAAGTCATCTATTATCAAATTTTTTTACATGGTATATTGTCTTAGGTCTACTTCAGGCAGTACCTGAAGGTGATTATGAAGCTTTAGTTGCAATCATGGGATACCTCATGCATGTGAAAGAGCGATCATTGACTACAGACGATATGTTCCAACCGCTGACCGAAACAATCGAATTGCTTAAGTTTTATGATATGGACATACCCGAAGAGGTGAACGTATTACTGCAGGTACATACTAATATACTCATAATAGCCTTCATTTGATTGAAAAAGATGGAGTTCATATAACTGACTAAAAACCATATTTAGGAATTACCAGAACAATGGCAGGCGACAAAGAAACTTGCGCTAACTGTTAAACAACAAGTAGCGCCTTTGCAAGCTGCTGAGGTGTCTGGTATACGAAAGAAAATAGCAACCTTCGACTCTCACATCACATACTACAGGGAAGTTTTTAAGAGATACGAAGTAAGTTAATAGCTGTAATTTTAGTGGTTTAGGCTGTACCTACATTATCTATTTTATGTCGGCTAGTCAGTGAGTTAAATTATTCAAATAATAATCAATTAGAACTAAGTTTAAATTTATTTTAGTTCTTCAAATATGAATGCGAAGATCCCTACGAAGTTATGTCAAGAGTCGATCACGAAATGCTATACTTAGAAGAAGAAATGAGGGGCATTCAACAGTCAGGATCATTATTTGAAGTGAATGTCCCTGAGTTTAAGCTATTGAAGCAGTGTAGAAAGGAATTGAGGATGTTAAAGGTAACACACTAGAAATAATGTTTAAGTGTAGTGCGTAATGCAAAAACTTGTTAAAAAATGTGTATAATGTTCTAAAACAGCAACTTTGGGATTACGTCTACATCGTGAGGACAAGCATTGAAGATTGGAAAACCACACCATGGAGAAAGATAGATGTTGAAAATATGGACATAGAATGCAAAAAGTTTGCTAAAGAGATAAGGCTCTTGGATAAGGAAATGAGAAGGTACGAAACAAAAGTAAATTATACCATACAGGTTACCATTCTTTGTTCCGAGCTAAAACATGAAATCACTGTAATGTTACAGTTGGGACACATACACAATGCTGGAAGGTACAGTTAAAAACATGTTAACATCTTTAAGAGCCGTAGGTGAACTGCAGAACCAAGCTATCAGAGAAAGACATTGGGACCAGCTTATGAGTACAACTAAGGTGACATAGCATAAATTATTAAGTCTGTGTATAATAATAAACTGTATATAAAACATGTATATAAAAATTGGTGTCGTGTTTCGCACAAACAAATGGATCTGGGTTTGGTTTACATGAATGAATATTTTGCATGATTGGTTTTGTGTTAGCATGCATTGCTTGCTACAAATGATATTGTATGGGGAATGTATCATACAAAATGTTAATTTTATTGAATGTGTCAGTGTTATGCAAATGTAAATATGTTTATGGTCCACAGAGCTTAGCAGCATTACCACGTGAGCTCACAGTGAGTATTATGTGTACAAACATACAATAATGTACTATGTGAAGTATTGCTATAGTTTCACCTCTGTGGACGTCTGTTATATTTTACTTTAGCATGGTTTTTTATCTAATAACATATATTATAAACCTAGTTACATATATACCTATATACCATTATTTAGATTTTTATTATTATTTTCCTTATTTAAATTTGATAGCGTTTTGTGCTTTATTTTTTATTCAACTATTAGTATTGAGCATGAAACGATATTCGTTTATTTTATGCAGTTGTGTGAACCACGTAGTAGTCTTGTATTATACTAAAATTTATTTTGCACGAACATAACATGAGCAGTCTAGATATTGCAAAAGTAAACCAAGTTTTTGATTACACCACAGTTCGTTATTTATCTCTTTCATAAGGTTTTTATGGTCTTTTTACATTTCTTATTGCAACTTATGCACAAATTTTAAAAACAACCAATTAACTAAAACTTAGCAATTCAATAAGTAAGCCGAAGCTATATCTACTTTTCACAAAGTATTATTATTTTTTCCTACAAAACCTGTGAAAATAATACGATTGTTTATGAAAATAGGTAAGAATCGTTATGGATAAAAATACGACATTAGCAGACTTGCTAGCTTTAAACTTACATGAATGCGAAGAAGAAGTTAAAAACATTGTAGACAAAGCCGTGAAAGAAATGTCTATGGAAAAAGTACTAAAAGATTTGCATACTACTTGGAGTGGACTAGAGTTTGAACAAGAGGTCCATCCAAGGACGCAATGCGTACTCCTACGAGCAAGTGAAGAACTTATAGAAACTCTTGAAGAGAACCAGGTATTGGAAACGGATTTGCTAAAGCAGATACCAATTTAACAACAGTTTCTCGGTATTGATACATAATATAAAAATTCACAGGTGCAACTTCAAAACTTGATAACATCAAAATTTATAGCTCACTTCTTGGAAGAAGTGTCAGGGTGGCAACAAAAACTTTCAATAGCAGACCAAGTGATCACATATTGGTTTGAAGTACAAAGAACTTGGACCCATTTGGAGAGCATATTCATGAGCTCCGAAGATATACGGAAGCAGTTGCCTCAAGATTCGGCCAGATTTGATAGGATTGACGCTGAATTCAAAGTAATCAACTACCTATTAGGATAAGCAAAATCACATTATCAGATTTATAACGTAGGTATCTCAACGTTTCTCATATTTGTCAGGTTTTATCTGAAGACATGGCTAAAACACCGAACGTTGTGAAAGGTACTAACAAGGAAGGCTTAGTGGATCAGCTAGACAACTTACAAAAGGATTTGATCATATGCGAGAAGGCACTAGCTGAATACTTGGAAACTAAAAGATTAGCTTTTCCACGATTCTACTTTGTATCTTCCGCAGACTTGTTAGACATATTATCCAACGGAAATCAAGCTGACCTGGTTATCAGGTATGCACATATTGAAAATGTTAATATAATCTCAAATGGTTATTTAGAAAAAATATTCATTGACACTATTTTGTTTACAGGCATCTTACAAAATTATTTGACTCGATTGCTAAATTGAGGTTTATTGAAAGCGATAAACCAACTGATAAGGTTTCGTCTGGCATGATAGCTAAAGATGGAGAATATGTTCCGTTCCATGGCACTTGCGACTGCACTGGCCCTGTAAGTCAGCTCTTAACGCATGTCATTTTTGTAAAAAAATATGATAGGTACTACATTATACATTTTATTCGTTTGTAGGTTGAAATTTGGCTGAATCGTTTGCAAGACATTATGAGATCTTCTATCCGTCATTACTTTAAAGAAGCCATAGTGTCTTACGAAGAGAAGCCGAGAGAACAGTGGCTCTTTGATTTCATGGCCCAAGTTTCCCTATGTGGTTCCCAAATCTGGTGGACTACCGAAGTGAACATGGCTTTCTCGCGGTTAGAAGAGGGTTACGATAACGCGTTGAAAGATTACTACAAAAAGCAGTTGTCTCAACTTAGTACTCTGATTTCTCTTCTCATAGGAGAACTGAGTAAAGAAGATCGTCAGAAAATCATGACTATTTGCACAATCGACGTGCATTCCCGAGATGTCGTGAGCAAGATGATTCTAGCAAAGGTTGAAGCGGGCTCTGCTTTTCAGTGGCAATCTCAACTCAGACACAGGTTTTGAGAAATCATGTATTAGTGCATCATCCGCACATTTTGATTTCAGGTTACATTCATTTAAACTCGGTACATTACCTCATACCACTCATTATTCATGGTACACTATTTTTCTTCTGTTTGTGCAATTACAAAAGGTCTCCCTGAGTTGAGGCGGCATATTAAAAGAAGGTTTTTTTAGGTGGGATGAAAAAGAAGTACACTGCTTTGCCAATATCTGTGACGCACAATTCACATACAGTTATGAATATTTGGGAAATACACCTAGGCTGGTGATCACACCTCTTACCGATCGCTGCTACATAACATTGACTCAGGTAAATGATTATAGGTTTGTTTAAACTGTACCAAAGTCATTAATTAGAGTGGTGTTCCATGATTCTATTTAATCTCCAGTCCCTGCATTTGATAATGGGCGGAGGCCCGGCAGGGCCCGCTGGTACCGGTAAGACAGAAACAACAAAGGATTTAGGGAGAGCTTTGGGCATCATGGTCTATGTATTCAATTGCTCCGAACAGATGGACTATCAGGTATGTCAGCTCTATAGTTAATTTCTTAATTTGCACTTCGACTTAATGTTTTTTTCGTTTTACAGTCATGTGGAAACATTTATAAAGGGCTGGCACAAACTGGTGCTTGGGGATGCTTTGATGAATTCAATCGGATATCTGTTGAAGTATTATCTGTAGTAGCTGTACAAGTGAAGTCTGTACAAGATGCTATCAGGTAAAAAACATACAAATTCTGTGCTAGTGATGTTCAATATTGTTGCATAAAAAAAACCAGTGTAGTATTACAAATTAGTAAAAAAGTCTTTCTTTTGCAGAGATAAAAAAGAAAAATTCAATTTCATGGGAGAAATAATAGTATTGGTACCAAGTGTTGGTATCTTCATCACCATGAATCCCGGATACGCTGGTAGAACAGAACTGCCAGAAAATCTGAAAGCGCTTTTTAGACCTTGCGCTATGGTAGTCCCGGATTTTGAACTGATTTGCGAAATCATGTTGGTGGCTGAAGGTTTCCAAGAAGCCAAAATTCTGGCCAGGAAGTTCATTACGCTGTATACGCTGTGTAAAGAACTGTTATCGAAACAAGATCATTATGACTGGGGTTTGAGGGCTATCAAATCTGTACTCGTGGTTGCTGGATCTTTGAAGGTAAGCACCTAACTTGTTGGTTATGTTGATATAAAAAAACTATTCATAGATACGTTAAAATTAACTATTGTATTATGGTATAGAGAGGTGATCCAGGTAGACCTGAAGAAGAAGTACTAATGAGGACACTTCGCGATTTCAATATTCCCAAAATAGTAACAGACGACATGCCCGTCTTTATGGGCCTTATTGGAGATCTGTTCCCTGCTCTAGAAGTGCCGAGGAAACGTGATTTGGAGTTTGAAAGAACTGTCAAACAAGCCGCCATGGATTTATCACTGCAGCCCGAAGATAATTTTATACTGAAGGTGGTTCAGTTGGAAGAGTTGCTGGAAGTTCGTCATTCTGTATTTATCGTTGGTAATGCTGGCACGGGAAAAACACAAGTGTGGAAGAGTCTTTTTAAGACATACCAGAATATGAAAAAGAAGCCGCTATTTACGGATTTAAATCCGAAGGCCGTTACTAATGATGAGTTATTTGGGATAATTAACCCAGCAACACGTGAATGGAAAGATGGGCTATTCTCGGTCATAATGAGAGATCAAGCGAATCTTGTTGGTGACAATCCTAAATGGATCGTTCTGGATGGTGATATTGACCCTATGTGGATCGAATCGCTCAATACCGTGATGGACGACAATAAAATTCTCACATTGGCTAGCAATGAAAGAATTGCACTTACTCCGTCAATGAGATTAATGTTTGAAATTTCTAATCTAAGAACTGCTACACCCGCTACTGTATCAAGAGCTGGTATACTATACATCAACCCCCAAGATCTGGGATGGAATCCGTAAGTCATATTTGTAACTATAGAAGACGTTTAACGTCGAGCGGCTTCCACCTGTTTTGGACGCTCATGTACCGATCGCTGAATAATATGGTTTATGATTTCAGATATGTAACGAGTTGGGTTGAAACCAGGAAGATCCCAGCGGAAAAATCCAACCTGGTTATTCTCTTCGACAAATACATACCCGCGTGCCTAGAGACAGTGCGCAACCGTTTCAAAAAGATCACGCCTATCGCTGAAATGGCGCACGTTCAGATGCTGTGTCATTTGCTGGATGTGCTGTTTGTCCACGAGAACACACCGGCGGAGTGCCCTAAGGAGTGGCACGATATATTCTTTGTGTTCGCCTGCGTCTGGGCTTTTGGTTCTGCTATGTTTCAGGATACTAGTATCGACTACAGAGTCGGTCAGTTCTGCTTACTATTTGCAGTTATTTCACGTTAATTATATTGTGAGAACACGTTGAGAAATTATTTTTTGTAATTTTTTAGAATTCACAAAATGGTGGACGAATGAATTCAAAAACATCAAGTTCCCACCCGGCGGTACTGTTTTCGATTATTATATTGATTCCGAAACTAAACAGTTCACTCCTTGGACGGAAAAAATACCTAAATTCGAGTTGGACACCGATATTCCTTTACAGGTAACATTTTTTCTTAAAATGGTAGATACGATTACAAAGAAATAAAAACATTTTATTGACCCTACAATGGGTACACCACCTACCTACTACCACCTGTACATTTTTTCTGCCATGCAGCCGATGAGACGCTTTGAATAAGGTCCTGAAATTAAAGGCCTCATATTCAAAGTGATTTTCCCTGCTTTCAGGCAGTGTTAGTACCAACTGCAGAAACTATAAGGATCAGGTTTTTCTTAGACCTACTGATGAAGAAGAAAACTCCTGTGATGCTCGTCGGTGGAGCAGGGTGTGGCAAGACTGTGTTAGTCAATGAGAAATTACAAACGTAAGAGTGAGACGGCTTTTTTGTAACAAAACGAATTATCCTAAGTTTTTTTCTTGCAATTGTCTTTGTTGATTGCAGACTCCCGGAGCACTACGCAATACAGTCTGTGCCATTTAACTTCTACACCACTTCCGAGATGCTACAGAAAGTTCTAGAAAAGCCTCTAGAAAAAAAGGCTGGTCGAAACTACGGGCCTCCGGGCAACAAAACCCTCATCTACTTTATAGATGACATGAACATGCCTGAAGTAGACACCTACGGGACCGTGCAGCCTCATACAATAATTCGTCAGCATTTAGACTATGGGCATTGGTACGACCGCACGAAACTATCGCTGAAAGATATTCATAATACTCAGTACGTTTCGTGCATGAACCCTACGTCAGGGAGCTTTACTATAAATCCCAGACTGCAGAGACATTTCTGCGTGTTTGCGATAAGTTTTCCAAATAACGAAGCGTTGAATAGCATCTATAATAATATTTTATACCAGCATTTGACCAATCCAGAGCTGAGGATCAACCCTCTGATAGCTAAGATGTCAGGTATGGTATTTTTTTACTTTACTTTAAATCTGTTTTATATGTTGTGTGCTAAGAAGCAAATAATTGTAAGTATGTCTATATTAATCTATCAACCAGTGCATCAGGTTTTTTTCTATTATTGTAGATAGCTAAGCATAGATATCAAGGATATCTAAATAGGTCTAACCTTGTATCTTGTTAGTATTGTTTTTAATAATACTGTGTCGTAAAATTATGGTCTTCACTGATTTTCACTTAATTTTTCAACAAATTCATAGCTAATTCATGTTTGTTATTACAGCAAATATTGTAACAGCAACGGTGACATTGCAAAATAAGATATTACAAATATTCTTACCGACAGCAATCAAGTTCCACTACATCTTCAACTTGAGGGACCTGTCAAACGTATTCCAGGTATGTTAAGTTTTTTGACTACCATGATGACAGACTGAGCTGGGCGGCCATTTTGTGAAATTGACAATATTTCGTAATATTCAAATAAAACAAACATGGTTTCCATGAAGCAGTCGTGTGCATGGAAGAGTCACAGGTAGAGTAGCAGTGGTTTGTTTACTGTATTTTTCGAAAATTTTTGCATCACGTAAAATGCTTTTGTGTCAAATTGGTCCCAATTTGGAATTTATTAGGCGCCAAATTGATGGTTAGCAAAACCAATATGGCGGCAAAACCAAAATGGCGGCATAACGCCATTCATTCTGCTTACAGGGGCTGTTATTCAGTTCAAACGAATGTTTAGAAACCACTTCGGATATCCTACGGCTATGGCTTCACGAGACCCATCGAGTGTATGGCGACAAGCTTAACGAAGAAAAGGACATTGACGCGTTCCTGAAAATGCAAGTCGACATATGCAAGAAGAGCTTTGAAGTGAGCTATGTTCGAAAAAAGTATTATACAGTCACGATTTTATTACAGTTTTCACCAAAATCGTATATGAAACTGCTGTATTTTGATCGTTTTGCTGATTTAGAAGTTTTTTTTTATTAATTCAGTATATTCCATTACTGTTAATCGTAAGATTCGATCAATGGTCAGAGCTGGGACCATTTCTATGTGCATCCTTGATATGCTGCAGATTTCATATGATTTCCTCTCATATCCTCTGATTTAATCTGATTGTTATATAACACAGTTGTTTTTCGAGTCTTACAGCTCTTCAACACTAGCCTTCGTCCATTCCATGGGAAATAATATTAAATTAATCGCTTAAATTAATATTATCATCCAGGATATAGACGAAGGAGTAGTATTCGAGAAACCCAACATCTATTGCCACTTCGCCGGTGGTATTGGCGAACCCAAGTACATGGCGATAGAAAACTGGGAGCAACTGAACAAGTTGCTGACTGAGGCAATGGCGAGCTACAATGACCTCATTGCTGCTATGAATTTGGTGCTTTTTGAGGATGCAATGATGCATATTTGCAGGTAATTTTCATTTCGTTGTACAGGCCATTGGAAATATTCTATAATCTATATCTATACTTATATCTATACCAATATTATAAAGCGGATTATTTTTATTTTTGTGTGCATGTTTGTAATGAATGAACTCAAAAACTGCTGTGTCGATTTCAAAAATTCTTTCACCATTGGAAAGCTACATTCATCCTTAGGCCGCTGGCGTCGGCGATCAGTGAAACGCTATCAAATTTGACAGCGATATTTGACAGCGTTTCATTGATCGCTACCACCAGCGAACTAGGTGTGCGCAGGCCTTTACATAGGATACATTTATGTGATTAAACAAATGTCTACCCGTGCAAAGCCGGGACAGGCCGTTAGTGATAAATAAACTGAATTTGAATTGACAGTACATCTACTATATGCCTTCTACAATATGCTAACTATTCGAAGCTCCGTCTCTTTTTTTGCGAAGTTTTTATTTGTAACCAAACGAAATTGGCTGTATTAAAAAGCGGTGCTTTGTTTTCAGAATAAACCGAATTCTCGAAAGCCCGAGGGGTAGCGCTTTGCTGGTCGGCGTGGGTGGATCCGGCAAACAGTCACTCTCTAGACTAGCAGCCTTCATATCCAGCTTGGAGGTGCTACAGATACAGCTGAAGAAGGGATACGGGGTTTCAGACCTAAAGGTATCTTAACATTCAACCTTCAATCTTTTCTTGACCCACACCTTTTTTCATCAGTACAGAATACATAATCAAAAAACGAATTCTTTACAGAATGAGCTCTCAGGCCTCTACATTAAAACTGGTCTGAAGAACGTGGGCATAATGTTCCTGATGACTGATGCTCAGGTTGCTAACGAACAGTTCTTGGTGCTGATCAATGATCTGCTCGCTTCCGGAGAGGTGGCTGATCTGTTCCCCGATGACGAAGTAGAGAATATTCTGGCTGGAGTCCGGAATGAAGTAAGTGCCTTTTAGTAGTAGTTGAGCTCTTTGTGAAGGGCTCGTCCGGGGTAGTACTACCACCATGCCTATTTTTGCCGTGAAGCAGTATTGCTGTGTTTAGGTTTGTGGGTGCCGGTGAAATTACTGGCACGTAAGGCTGATCATCTGTATGCCTCAAGATGTTTCCCCTCACGTGCCTGTAATTACAACGGCACCCACACCCTTCAATTATCTAGTTTGTTATTCTCAATTCAATAACTTTCAGGTAAAAGGTGCTGGTCTCCCTGACACGCGGGAAGTCTGCTGGAAGTTCTTCATAGACCGAGTGCGGAAGCAGCTTAAAGTAGTGTTATGCTTTTCACCTGTTGGATCAACGCTGCGGGTTCGGTCTCGCAAATTTCCAGCGCTCATCAACTGTACCTCGATAAACTGGTTCCACGAATGGCCACAGGAGGCGCTTGTGTCCGTTGCAATGAGCTTTTTAGAAGAACTACCCACTTTACCTGTAAGTTGTAAACAACACCTTTCTTATTCATGTTCCTTGACTCTCAATAACGACTCTATATACTCGTATATCCTTGTCACTGTCACTCTAACAAAAAGAAATAGAAACAAACTTAGCGACCTTGAATGAAAGAATCTTCTTCTTCCTGCCCTTATCGTAGGTGGGGTCGGCACAACAAGTATTTTTCTTCCATTCTCTTCATTTGTCTTCTATCATTCGTCACCTGAGTATTCACTCTTTCTTGGACGTTATCATCACTCACACAATCCATCCATCTTTTCTTAGGTCAACCTCTACCTTTATATCCATCTACATTCATGCCTAACACTCCTTTCGTCACATGACATTATTCTCTCCTCATGACATGTTCATATCATACCACCCATAAGGCTGCCCATTGTTTTACTGTGGATTTTTATTTTTAAGCTAAATTCTGTATTCCTATGTGCCATAGTAACCAATAAAGAGTTATCTATCTATACCACGCTAGCCGATTACTTCTTATTTTCTCAGTTACTGGCGTTACTTCTAAACTTCTTCTGATGTACTCGTTTCGTATTTTATTCTTGAATGAATGAATATACTTTCAAAAGTATAATACGATGATGATTCTAGTGACGATAAATTTACAGGTAACATTACGAGATTCAATATCAAGATTCATGGCATATGTGCACACGTCTGTAAACACGATATCCAAATCGTACCTCGCCAACGATAGACGATACAACTATACAACCCCTAAGAGCTATCTAGAACAGATCACTCTATACGCGAAACTTGTCAATTCCAAGATACAAGAGCTGCAGGCTAAGATTATAAGGTATATTTTGTTAAAATTTTAGCAGCTCGAATACAGGGTGTCTCACGGATATGCCACATGGAGGGAAAGTGCCTTGTTTATTGTAGTTGATGGAACATTTTACTGAAAATGCATTTAGATTGCAGTTTAAATAATTTTTAAAATTCATTCTCAGTAAAATGTTCCATCTACAATACTACAGATTTTTTCCTCCATGTGGCATATCCGTGAGACGCCTTGTATACTCATATACTGTGCTAGTTTGTAATACCTGATACATTAGAAATCACAAAATTCTATGGATATTTTTTTTGTTAAACATGCATTGCTTAATATTAGCCAGTTTGCTCTAGCTAAGTTGTTATATGCCAATTACTACTTTTCAGATTGGAAAACGGCTTGGAAAAGTTACGTTGTACAGCATCGCAGGTGGCAGACTTGAAGCTTACACTGGCAGTTCAAGAAGTGGAATTGGCCATAAAAAACGAAGCGGCAGACAAGCTTATTGAAATGGTCGGCGTTGAGACTGCTAAAGTGCAGAACGAGAAAGGGCTCGGTAAGAATTGTATTATTGTACTAACTGAACAAGTTGAATCCAGCATTACGATACTGGCAAGTTACATTACAAATCCTTTCGCTCAGTATTTTATATCTTCTAGATCAAATCCAATTAGAAATCTATCAGGTATCTTCTAGGTAAGCTTGCTACACTGTCAACCGCATCATCACTAAACAGCAGGTGAGATTGCGGTCATACGCAGGCTTTTAATATGTAAAAAATAACCCTCATGATCAAATAAACAAAAACTATTAATTTAAATTGTATTAATTTAGATTAGAAGCAAGGGATTATTGATACCGTTTAGATACGGTATACATATAGTTTGTGACTTGACGTGTCACTAGTTTTTAAACCAGTATGAGAGGATATTAACCCGCCAACGGTGACGTCGATTTGACTTACATTTTCGGTGACCCCGGTCCCACGCACCGGGTTTTTCAATTAAAGATATTTCAGAACCTTTTATTTATTTACCATTTTTTTTATGAATTATAAATTATTTGACAATAAAACAATGATACTTCATGAATCACAGCCTCGTTTATTTACTTTTTCTTATGATTAGACAACTTCACATAGAACCTATAAAATTTGTTCGTTTTTACACATTAAAGCTTTTTGAACATTTAAAACACAGCAATCAACATATTTATGATTTTTTAACAGTCTTTTCAGTTTCTAGACTCTCCGAACGTAGTTATAATAAACAAAAAATGACATCCTACCAACAAAAAAAA
The DNA here is from genome assembly GCA_947578465.1 of Thera obeliscata. Taxonomy (NCBI): domain Eukaryota; kingdom Metazoa; phylum Arthropoda; class Insecta; order Lepidoptera; family Geometridae; genus Thera; species Thera obeliscata. Next base: position 3,262,888 of record OX387916.1, read on the forward strand.
TTTTTGAAAATCACGTTTCTTCAGTCCACACTGCAATACAGCAATAAGGCCCTACATGCTCAAGACACAAATGTTTCTTGCAGTTGTGGCAAGTGTATACTTTGGTCTTTCTGATGATCGTCTGTCGGCATCAAGCAGTTCATAGAGAAGTGGTTCTAGGCGATGCTATTAGCTTTTGTACTACATGCTGTAACAAAGTTTATATTTGAATCAAGATGAAGAATAATTTTGTGTTATTACGGTAAAATTTATAAAATCGTGTAATAAACTTACTGGTTATAAAATAATGTAGTAGCACACTAGCAAAAGTAAGTAAAAAATGTACATAAACCTGTCAAAAAACGAATAATCAATAATTCATCTCTGCCTATTTCACTTACTTATTCGGTGACCCCGGTCTACCGCACCGGGTTTGCACCAAAACTCAAAAACTTGCGCCAACTCCGACGTCGCGGGTTGAAATCACGGTGTGGGAGGGGAAATCAGGCAGCTACTCGAAATCGCGATGAAAATCGCCGGCGAGGGAAAAAGTTATTCGACTTTTTCAAGTCACCCGGTCTCACAGACATATAGGTCACCGTTCCCGGGTTAAATGCGCCTCAAAGAGGCTTTTTTCATGCACATGTCTAACTTGACATTAAACTATCCAGCCGACGAGGAAGAGGAGAAAGTAGCAGTCATCGCCGAAGAGGTCTTAAAAAAGCAAAAAGATTGCGAAGAGGACCTCATAAAGGCGGAACCAGCATTGCTTGCTGCCCAAGAAGCTTTGAATACCCTTAACAAGGTATGCTAACTCTAGATATGTGTCACTTGGTTGTTGGACTGGCCTTTCAGCTCAGTTGGTAGTAACTTTGCCTTCTGCGCCGTAGGTCGTGGGTTCGATCCCCACCGAGAACAAATATTTGTGTGGTGAACGCAGATGTTTGTTCTCTGTCTGGGTGTTATATTGTATTCTATGTATGTATTTACAAAAAAAAAAAGTATTTAAGTAATATATCAGCTATCTGGTTCCCATAATACAAGCTCTGCTTAGTTTGGGACTAGATAGTGTTGTGTGGATTGTCCGCATTATTTATTTATTTATTTTATTTATTTACTTACTCATATTATGGACGTGACTTGGGTTATCTCAATGACTTTGAGAATTAGGAGATCTGAGTGGATGGCTACAATAACGAAAACACAGTCTCACAGTCGTGGCCCTATGATGTTTGAAAGAAAGAAAGAAAATATATTTATTTTACACAAAAACAAATACAATAAATACAGGTATTTAACAAAATTACACACTGTCAATTAGATCCCTGGCTTAGTATTTGTCGCACCGTGTAGGTCACATGACGTAACACTACACAGTGCAACCCTGCTATTCTACCAAGCCCAAGAGCAGGTCACATCACGGACAAAGTAGATATAGAATAAAAAAGTACAGGAATATATAAAAAGTATAAAAAACGAGGCGTTTGAATAGGATACTAAAGTAAGGCCTGCGTCTCTGCTTAAAATATGTATATTTTTATCAACTAGGCCAATCTCACTGAACTAAAGTCTTTCGGTTCTCCACCGGGTGCCGTGACCAACGTCACTGCGGCTGTTATGGTGCTGATGGCTCCGGGGGGAAAGATCCCCAAAGATCGCAGCTGGAAAGCTGCAAAGGTAAGAACTGCAGATTATGGTAATCCACCCTAAAACTTACAAACGATAATAACACCATTAGTTTGACATTGTTGGTAAGAAATAACAAAAGGTTTTGAAGAAAATGCAGGACAATTTTATTTTATTTTATTTGAAGTTAGTAGTCAGAAATAACAAAGACTTTCGGGTGGCTTTAGCACCTCCGTCAATAGAATGTATTCACCACTTATTTTTTGTGTTACAGATTGTAATGGCAAAAGTAGACGTCTTCTTAGAAGCACTGATACATTACGATAAAGAAAACATTCACCCTGACGTTATAAAGGCTATTCAGCCATATCTGAAGGACCCCGAATTTGAACCAGGTTAGTTTCAATCAATGCTGCCAACATAGCCAAGTCGCATTTATGCAGTATTCTTACCTGTAGAGAACAAAACTGTTGACTAGATATTATTATAGTCAAATTAAGCATTTCACAAGTCTTTGATTTTTAAGCGCTCGTGCATAAGCTTTCAAGATCGGTAGCGAATGAGTTATTTGAGCTTGATAAGTATTTTTAATTTGACTTCCAGAATTCGTAAGGTCCAAGTCTGGAGCCGCAGCAGGACTCTGTGCGTGGGTGATAAATATCATCAAATTCTACGAAGTGTTTTGCGACGTCGAGCCGAAGCGAAAGGCTCTGGCGGACGCGAACGCCGAATTAATGGCTGCAACCGAGTCTCTGAAGTCTATCAAAGCTAAAGTTATGGTGAGTCACCACATTACTCCACTTAAAACTAGGCACATGGAAAATATAAAAGTTGACTATTGAGGGATGTGCGTGTGAATATGAACAAGATAAGTATAAATAAGCTGCTTAACTAGACTTCCTTATATTTCAATTGAACACTGCTTGTATATCGTAGTCTTTGGAGGAACGGCTGGCAACTCTTACGGCGGACTTCGAGAAAGCTACAGGGGAGAAGATGAAATGTCAGGCAGAAGCGGACGCCACAAATAGAACTATTCAACTGGCTAATCGGCTGGTCAATGGACTGGCCAGCGAGAACGTGCGATGGGCTGAAGCAGTTTCCAAGTAAGACTGTACAGATTTCCCACGACAACAAAAAAAAGTTTTAAAGTAAGCAGCACGTGACTGAGTTTCTAGTATTGTAAACTTTTACAGCGTCTTGGCCAAATTCTTACCCAGGCTCCTTATTTAAGGATTAAAAGCTGGAAATCCGGAGATGGGCAGTCTATTGAGTGCTTTACACCAGCCCTGCACTTTTTTGAATTCCAAGTGTGCTGATCTCTCATTTATGAGGCAGGCTTATGTCTAGCAGTGTACTAACTGTGTACGTCAAGTGTACGAACATCACGGTGATACATTTTCTTGTCTCCAGCTTCATGATCCAAAACACGACTCTGCCAGGAGACATACTCCTAGTGTGCGCGTTCATCTCGTATGTGGGATGCTTCACCAAACAGTATCGCCTGGATCTACTGCACAAGAACTGGCTTGTGTTCTTGAAGACTTTAGAGGTAAAGGCTATTCGCTTATCATCAGATGTGCCATTTGCTTGTTCAGTCATTTATTCTTATAGACACATTTGCACATAATCTTGGGATTTTAGATGCATGAACGAATTATTTAAGACGTTTTCAAGCATCAGCACCCCTAAATATTTGAGGGGGAGAACCTTTAAACGGTAATGAAAGTAGGGCACGTTTCTAACGTGCATGACTTGCGAGGTACTAATCATCAGAGCCATAATCATCAAATTCTACTTAGAAGCTGATGAAACAAGTAACACACTACAACTTTATAAAAATTTTTTCATGGAATATTTAAATTGTTACCTTTCAGCCACCGATACCAATAACAGAAGGCCTAGACCCCCTGACAATGTTGACCGACGACACGCAGATTGCGATGTGGCAGAACGAAGGTCTACCCTCGGATAGGATGAGCACTGAGAACGCTACTATCCTGTCTAATTCCGTTCGATGGCCCTTAATGATTGACCCTCAGGTAAGAAGTAGTAGTAGAGCTCTTTGTGAAGGGCTCATCCGGGGAAGTACTACCACCATGCCTTTTTCAGCCGTCAAGCAGGATTGCTGTGTTTCGGTTTGGAGGGTGTGGGTGCCAGTGAAATTACTGGCACGTAAGGGTGAACATATGTATACCTCACGTTGATGGACGCAGGGCAGTGCATCATAGTGCACGTTCCTGATGTACATGGCCCGGTGCTGGTTACCACTTAGAATTACAATATTCCAACAGCTAGTTGTATAAAAAAAATAACATTTCGATTGGTCACATGATCATCTTTAGCCTGAAAAGTCTGAAGCTTTCTTTTCCATTCCTACATTTTTTGCTACTTTTTATCCACCGACTAGTTGCAGTTGATTTATATCGATTCAACTGCCTAAATATTCCACGTCAGTGAATATCTGACCTAATGCCGTATTACAATCATATCCTGAACTGATTTTTATTTGTGTTTGCTTAGTTACAAGGAGTGAAGTGGATAAAACAGAAGTACGGTGATAAGCTAAAAGTTATACGCTTAGGACAGAAGGGATACCTGGATATCATAGAAAAAGCTATCAACAAGGGCGATACTGTTCTGTTCGAGAATATTGGCGAGACTATTGACCCTGTTCTGGATCCTTTACTGGGACGGACCTTGATCAAGAAAGGGAGGTAATAATATGCGGTCTACTTCTTCTTATTGCGCCACTGGTATTTTGAAACCAGTGTTGTGAAAGGATTTAACGTGCGGAAAGGCTCTATGTTTTACTAAAACGTGATTGCTTAAACTCCATTTCATAATATTTGGAAAGTATGATATTCTAAGACACAGCCGAACAGTTTTATTTACTCAAGAATTATATCAGTTGTCTGACATTCACACATCAAATATTGGTCTGAATCTTATTATTCTTCTTCTTGCCCGTATCCCACTTTTTTTACTGTTAAACATTGGTCTAAATGATTTTATGAATTCAATTCACAGGGCAATTAAAATAGGCGACAAAGAAGTGGAATACAGTCCAAATTTCCGTCTCATTCTCCACACAAAACTGGCCAATCCTCACTATCAGCCAGAGTTGCAAGCGCAGACTACATTGGTCAACTTCACTGTCACCAGAGATGGGTTAGAAGATCAGCTTTTAGCAGAGGTAAGCCACATGTTATGTTTCGTGTTTTTAATTTAACTGTGTGACTTGTTTTTTTCTGAAGACGCATCATCATTGACAGCTCGTAGTAATCTATTGTTAAGCAAAACCCTCGTTCCTCGTTTCGCTTATAAGTGTGAGATCTTGTCTTCTTCTGTCTTACGAATTACTAGTTCTTTCGAACCAGTCAGTAGGGTGAAAGAATGAAAGTACACCTAAAGGAGGCTTTTTTCATGCGCTTGACGCAATATGTTTTCGATATTTATATATTCTTGTGTATCACGGTCTTTCCATGGGTGACAAAAAAAAAGATCTCTCGTTGCAGCTCTATCGTTTATTATGTGTAACCTTTTTCCTCAGGTGGTAAAAGCAGAAAGACCAGATCTAGAGGAGCTAAAAGCGCAGTTGACGACACAGCAGAATCAGTTCAAGATCCAGTTGAAATCGCTGGAAGATGATCTGCTGTCCAGGTTGTCGTCTGCGGGTGAAAATATTCTAGGAGATACCGCTTTAGTGGAGAACTTGGAGACCACCAAGAAAACTGCAGCAGATATTGAGAGAAAGGTTTGTGACTGTTACACAAAGCCTAATAAAAACGAAGGAAACACCAGAATATTATGGCAGTTACCATTATTTTGTGGTGTGTTCTGGAACCTTGAGATTGTCGAGATTTGACATAAAATTTCTTATAGAGTTGAATACAACCGTCAACTTCTCTCTTGCTTTGTTGCCTTCTCCATAGATTTGTATTTTGGACAAAATACCTGCGTTGTAATAAGGTGTTAAAGCTTCTAAAACATAAGATTCCATTGCAGGTTTTTTGAAAAGATTTAATGGCTTTTTTTAGGTGTCAGAAGCAAAAGTGACATCTTTTGAGATCGACCAAGCCCGTGAGTTCTACCGGCCTGCCGCCGCGCGGGCGTCGCTTCTCTACTTTATACTGAACGACTTAAATACTATCAACCCGATATATCAATTTTCTTTGAAGGTAACTAAACATCATAACGTAATAGGTAGTAAATTATTATATAGGTACGCGTTTTGTCTCGTGTGTCCATTGTAGAGAGATCGTAAGTATGTCATAGCAACAAACACTTTTTTTTCATTAATAAACAATATTGAATGAGATACCTATAACCTAGCTAGTTTATAGTTTGTTTTGATCAGTTCTCTAGCCATAAATATTTAATGTCTTGGCTTACCTTTGTGCGAACGTATTGTACTACCTACCTAAATTCTGGTAACTTAGTACTAAATGCAGACAATAAAATGTTTAGAAGCTCTCGTAGTATCTTGCAAGCCCTAGTATGATGCAATGGGCTCATGCCTCAGCTGCAAATTCCGTACATATCTTCACCACATACAATGTGAAATTATATAAGAAGTTTGCGATCACCTAAGCCAGCGTACTCTTTCTTTCGTTCATTTGAAAACTATACATTCAGTGGTGAGTTTTTCATTTCGAGTCATTTACAAGTTTTGATCATGTCTAAGGCAGGCTTCATTGTTCGTAGCGATCTTAATAATTCTTAACTAAAGATAGCAGTGATATTCCAGGCGTTCAGCGTTGTGTTTCAAATGGCTATATCAAAGGCTGAGCCAGCCGAGGAAGTCAGCCAGCGCATCAAGAATCTGATCGATTGTATCAGCTATTCCGTCTTTCAATACACCTCCAGGGGGCTGTTTGAGTGTGATAAGCTCATTTTTGCCTCACAAATGACTTTTCAGGTGCGGTACTCATATAAATAAATTGAAACTCTCTGGCTCTTAATAAAACTTTTGAAATTCTTTACCTTGTGATAAATTTACAAAATATAAATCCCTCGTTTTGTAGCTTTTGATTTCAACTAATAAAGTATAGGTTTCTTAAGGAGCTGTTTGCAAATGTCAGGTAATTTTCCAGGTGCTCTTGATGAGCGAAGAGATAAACCCCGGCGAGTTGGATTTTTTTCTCAGGTTCCCAATTAAACCCCATGTCACCAGTCCAGTGGACTTCCTCTCCAACCAGAGTTGGGGCGGCATCTGCTCGCTGGCTGGAAAGGATGAATTTAGGAATCTTGATAGAGACATTGAGACATCCCCTAAGCGCTGGAAGAAAATTGTTGAAGCGGATTGCCCTGAGAGGGAGAAGTTCCCCCAGGTATGTCTGTCCATCCACTTAGCGTGTTTGCTTTGAATGTTTTTAGTGTGTACTTACTTTATAATTTTAGAAGAAAAATCCAAGGTTTAGAGAAAAATAATTTTTGAGCATAGGAACATTCAGATGTCGTCTTAGGAAGTGCTGGATAATAGTCACGAAAATTATCTGAAGTTCCGCAATACTTGAGTCAGGTAAGTTAAAATATTGGTAAAACATAGTTGGAGCTCGATATGGCGAATGTTCTTCAAAATCTGCTCTTTAGCTAGAAAAGATGAGTTCAAGAATCTCCGTATTCTGTAGGTTCCTAAACTCATCCTTTCCGGTTAAGGAGCTTAGATCTTTCATCGGAGAAATGGAATGAAGATTTAGTTTAACCCGTAAGTGCAGCTTGATAATGGTAAGTGCTAGTAATATCAATGATGCTAAAGCGAAATCAATAATGATAGACAAAGTCATTTGACTTTGTCTACTCTTTGGTAGCACGCAATAACCTATGAGGATGTAAAAGATCACGTAAGTAACTCAACTCCTCCGTATCGTAACTACTCCTTATCGTAAGTAGCTCGTGGCGTGTAAGTTTTTATTTTATTCTTTAACTTTGTGTCGGTTCATTACAAAGGGATGGTGCTGTAGGTGTGATGATGCAGTTGTCTCTATTCACTCTTTTGTTTTCAGGAATGGAAAAACAAAACTGCTCTCCAAAGACTATGCATGATGAGAGCATTACGACCAGACAGAATGACCTATGCAGTGGCGTAAGTAGAACTCCTTTCATAAAATCATTATTTTAAGAACACTATTAGATGTCTAACATGATTATATCTCCAGGGCCTATATTGAAGAAAAAATGGGCGGAAAATACGTTGAAAACAGAACAGTAGAGTTCAGTAAATCCTTTGAAGAGACCAGCCCAACTACTCCTATATTCTTCATTCTCTCTCCCGGAGTGAACCCGCTCAAAGACGTTGAAGCGCTGGGAAAAATAATGGGCTTCACAGCGGATAATGGGAATTTCCATAACGTGTCGCTGGGTCAAGGTCAAGAAGTAGTAGCTGAACAAGCCATGGATATATCACTGAAGGAAGGACACTGGGTGGTTTTACAGGTACCTACTAATCCCCGTTATAAAACAAAAGAAAAGTTATGGTAGTTCTTATTAGTATTGCTGGAATATAAGCAACTACTGGTTGAGAGGACATTTTCTGATAGCAGTCTCTGATTCAGAATATCCACTTGGTGAAGAAATGGCTGCCCAGCCTTGAGAAGAAGATGGAAAGTTTCGCCAACGGCTGCCACGATGACTTTAGGCTGTTCATGTCTGCTGAACCGGCAGCTACCGCCGCTGCCCATATCATCCCACAGGGTATATTGGAATCTAGCATCAAGATAACCAACGAACCGCCTACTGGAATGCAGGTACTTACAAATATTCTACTGGCTTTCGACAAATAAAAATCAGTTAAGCCAACATGTAGGTTTTCTGGTGGTCTCCGGGCAGACTTACGTCGTAAGGGTTGGATTCAAAGTTAATAAATGTTTCGCTATTCTTCTTAAATAAATACAATATTTCCAGGCAAACATACATAAAGCGCTAGACAACTTCAACCAAGAGACGTTAGAAATGTGCGGCAAAGAAGCCGAATTCAAAGCCATTCTGTTCTCACTGTGCTATTTCCACGCGGTGGTGGCGGAGAGGCGAAAGTTCGGCCCGCAGGGGTGGAATAAAATCTACCCTTTTAATGTTGGTAAGTTCATTAGGTGCCAGAGTCCAAGAGATTCGATGTCACCAAAGGCTTTAAGGTCTTTATGAGTTTGTTCTACTCGTAAATTATGAAGTTGGGGCTTCTTGCCTTGTCAGATGTTCGTTGGTTTTCAGAACCCCTATTACCGATAACTGTTAGGTACTAAAAGCCTTCACCCGTATTGTGTCCCTCTTGTATTCTGTGCTTACTAATTCAATGTCGTTTACCAGGTGATTTGACAATCAGCGTGTTTGTGCTATTCAACTATCTAGAAGCTAACTCCCGGGTTCCGTGGGAGGACCTGAGATATCTCTTCGGGGAGATTATGTACGGAGGACATATAACCGACGACTGGGATAGAAGGCTATGCAACGCTTATTTAGAAGAGCTGATGCAACCTGACCTTGTAAGTTTGTTCTAATGCTCACTCCTGCTTTTACTTCATGTCATTAAACACTTAAGGGCTCTGAAGTAAGTTGGCACAACGTGTTTTTTTCTTTCGTTCTCCATTATCATTCTGTCATCTCAGGACTCTCGCCTTAGATATATCATCTTTCACACACTCCATCTTTTCTGAGTTTGTTTTAATACTATGATCATTATTATTGGTCTACTACCAACTACCATCTACGCCTAACGCCCAACTATTTGCGTCACTTCCTTGTTCAATCATGGTTCAACTTAGATTCAAGTTATCACAATGGAACGTACTATTCTATAAAAGCAATTTGGTTTGTGCCAGGTGGATGGAGAGCTCCAACTAGCCCCCGGCTTCCCCGCCCCACCAAACACTGACTACGTCGGCTACCACCAGTACATAGAGGATGCTATGCCAGCTGAGTCACCGTACCTCTACGGACTCCATCCCAACGCTGAGATCGGATTCCTAACGACAACTTCAGAGAATCTGTTCAGAACTATCTTTGAAATGCAGCCACGGGATGCACAGGCGTCTGGAGCTACCACTGTTACTAGGGAAGATAAGGTAACATTGGATAGTTTACGTTCCTTGCAGCGCAGTTTTGCTCTTGAGTTTCTTTGCATTGTTATCTACATAATTTATTATATCTTAGGTAAGAATAACATTGTAACAAAATATTTTTTTAGTGCATATAGTCTTAAAAAAATAATGTTTGGAAAGATGCTTTCTAATATTTGTTTAGTTTTAGAAAACATTTTATTTGCTGCAGAATCTAGGAACTAATAAGCAATGGTCTTACAAATTCTTGGTTATTTATTTTATTCCGTAGGTCAAGCAAATGCTAGATGAAATAATGGAGAAGCTTCCTGAAGAGTTCAACATGGTCGAAATAATGGGAAAGGTGGAAGAGAGGACTCCGTACGTTATTGTCGCGTTTCAAGAATGTGAAAGGATGAACTATTTGACAGGAGAGATGAAACGCTCTCTAAGAGAACTGGACTTAGGTCTCAAAGTAAGTGAAGATGTACCTATCGCCCGAATTACAAAAACCTTTCGTTAGGAGGTCTTTACATGTAAACTATAAACCCATATTTAGCCATTAATTTAGTATGACATTTGATATGTCTCTATGAACTAATAAAGTAGTAAGTTAAATTGTGTAATTTCAGGGTGAATTGACGATCACATCAGTGATGGAAGAACTAGAAAACGCTCTATTTTTAGATCAGGTACGTTAAGATTTCATGCTAATCAAATAGTCTAGAGTTCTCCAATCCTTCTGAAGATTTCCTGACGATTTCTTCTTTCGTTACTATATTTCGCACTTATTCCGAGACCTTCACCCGGTTCCCAAGGACCTGTCAAAAGTGGCTCTTTTAAAATGTAGGTATCATCGACACGAAAAAGCCGTATGCCTGAATGAGCTCACCTGGTCATAGGTTTTCCAAATCAATGTAAAGGACCACAGATAGCTTTCTTCATGCGTTTCCCTTCAGCATCAATGTTTATGTCAGGTACCGGCTATTTGGGCCAGCAGAGCATACCCTTCTCTGCTCGGTCTAGCGGCATGGTACGTGGATTTGCTTCTCAGACTGAGGGAATTGGAAACCTGGGCCACCGACTTTGTGGTATGACTTTATTTCATTATTAAACATTTTATTGCATTAAATAGCTTATTTTCAGCTCTTTTAGAAACCCTACTAGATCAGCAAAGATCAAGGTGCATCTATCCATCATATTGGTTACCAATGATAGTTCTTTAGCACCAACATTATCTCTTCCAGTTAGACATTTTTATGCTTTGAAAGGACCAGGATCCTGTCATACCAGGCTATACAGAGAGACTCACACACAGACACACACCCTGACATTTTTTTTGCCTCGTAGGAGTCATAGGTCACGCACGTCAGGAACGTGTCCTTCAATCAACTTGAGGCATACAGATGTTCAGCCATATCAATAATTTCATCGGCACCCACACTCTTCAAACCAAAACACAGCAATGCTACCACGGCAGAAATAGGCATGGTGGCAGTACTTCCCCGGACGAGCCCTACTCGTTTATAACGATCTGTCTTCTTCTAGCTACCATCGTCCGTGTGGTTGGCTGGTTTTTTCAACCCGCAAAGTCTTTTGACGGCAATAATGCAGAGCACGGCTCGCAGATACGAGCTTCCTTTAGACAAGATGTGTTTGCAGTGTGACGTCACCAAGAAAATGAAGGAAGAATTCACGTAAGTATTGTTTGGTGCTATTGTAGATACTGAAGAGTATCTATGAAAATATTGAAAGAGATTACGTCAAGTCAAAGTATTTATTGCATGAAATACAAGTTAAAAATATGTTAAATTTATAAATGTCCAATCTAGGCGTGATGTCAAAAGTTAAATACACGAGTATCTCAAAAGTTTAGATGCTAGGGTAATTGTGTTCAAATTACTTTTGATATCTTTTTCTTAGAGATTTTTCTTAAAGTTTTACAGTATTTTTCCTACAAATAATTAAAAATTCATTAGGTTACAAATAATTTCTATTGCTATATTAAATATGGCCCCAAAATTCATAAATTAAATAATTTGTTTTTGCTTTATGTAAACATCTGAGTTATCTTCAGGATGTAAGTACCTACTTTAGTGGTGTAGGTATCAATAGCGTAGGAACTTAGTGTGCGGTAATTTGAGCTTAAAAGACACAATTATTTACTGTAACTCAAAAATAAATAGTAGCTTATGACAGTGTCTGAAATTAGTTCTGTGACAGATCATCTCGATCAGTTTAGTGTTTTAGGTGTGAAAAAAATAGGCAAAAAAACTTGCGCATATTTACTTACCCATTTATAGAATGGGATTTCAATTTTGCGCTTCTATTCAGACTATAGCAGCTAGTTTTAGGTTTCTAATAATTTATTTTAGCAGGTTTAGTTACTGGTGAGTGCTTTGTAGGTATTGGAAATTTATCACGAATGATGATTTGTGATACGCAGCTTTTAAGGTTCCAGCACACTTCGAAACTTGCCATGACCGGATCCTATGCAACGCGACACCTTGCTTGTCTTGCTTGGTAAAACACAGAAAAACAAAAAATGATGAAACAAAATGACGTAATTTTCTCATCGTACAGCCTTTTATTTCTACCGCGAAATCAAAAAGCGAATATGAATCATAATTATGTAATTTTCATATATGCACAATCAATATTGATTACACGTAAGGATTACCAAAAAGTTTGTGGCTTGATACTAAGTCGTCGGGTGTCTAATGTATTTCTGATGGTCAAAAAACATCGTCCAATTTGATTTCACTAAACAAGTTTTGACATGGGATCACTCGCGACAAGTTTCAAGTGTGCGTGCACCTTAAGAGGGCATCACACAGGCGACTCTCCATACAAACGTAGTCCCCTATTTCCTCCCTGGATAATGCCTCTAGAGCAGCGGTTCTCAAACTTTTTTGGTCACGGAACCCTTTTGACAAGCAAAATACTTGACGGAACCCTACAATAGAACAATAGTTTTTAGAAGTGTATTCCGTACTAAATAAGCATAATAAAAGTATTATGTAACAAACAGTTACTAATTATTACTTACTTTACAACATGGCAAGTAACAATAATAGATATTAAAAATGAAAAAATCTTAACTAATGGGTGTGAAACAGTTTTTTATTTTTCATCAATTGGTTGATATCAGGTTTGATAGAAGACATTTGAAGTCTCATATCAGGTTAGGCGTCCAGTCTATTGCAATATTTTGTTGTCATGGCTGCATAGGTTGAGAATCCTGTTGTTGGGAACGGGAGAAGAATATTCAGAGCCATTCTGAATTATGAATTATGAATCCATGACTTCAGCTTCATTTTTGTATTCTGTTCTTCGGGAAAATACTTTTGAAAAGATGCGCGCATAGAAGTGAGATATTGGACCAATTCTTCAAACACATCATCTTGAAACATTTCTGAGTCGCTAACAAACTCACTGAGTGACGTAAAGCTTTCTATTCCTCTCTTACCAACGCAAATAATCCAAAAATCTAATTATCTTTTGAAGGCAGTTATTTTCTTATAGGCCTGGAACACTGTTGTATATTATGTAATTATTTTTTAAAAAATACTCGAGTAAAAATATAAAAATATTCGGCGCCTTTGATAAACAAAAAGCAGAAATAAAAATAGAAATACAAAACGGCTTTTATCAAAGGGACTGCGCGCTCACAGGTATACGCGCGGGGGGCGCAGTCAAAACGTTCGACTAGAGAGAGGTATTTTGTTTTTTTTTTCTAAATTCTTGCGGAACCCCTACAGGGGTAGCGCGGAACCCTAGGGTTCCGCGGAACACACTTTGAGTACCGCTGCTCTAGAGTAACCATTTTTTCTCATAAAATCCAGATCTGCTATATACGTGCTCGATATATATATAAAGAAAATATCACCTTCATATTTCATATAAATCATATTAGGGTCATATTTTCTTTATCAATAAGTTTCTGAAAACAAGGAAAACATACGAGCACGTATATAGCAGATCTGGATTTTATGAGAAAAAATGGTTACTCTAGAGGCATTATCCTGGGAGGAAAAAGGGGACTACGTTTGTATGGAGAGTCGCCGGTGTGATTCCCTCTTAAAACGTCCTCGGCTGCATTAACCTCCATCGCTGCATCTTAATTGGCTTAATTGAATCAAAATTGCATGACGGGCAGCAGGACGTAGGTACTTACGATTTGAATCTGAGTATTTCCGACTAACATTTCAACTGTTTTTCTTTAGGCATTTTAGCAGACTACAGACTGGCTTAAAATGATCGATGCTTGAATGATAGATTTTTTCATGCCTTTGTATGGGGTCCCTGTGTTGTTGGCTGACGCGGAATGGCAAAGCAAAGATAAGTTTTTGCTTGTATTCTTCATGGTGACTGTCCATTCGCTTCGCTTCGGCGGCTGTTTATCTACTTGTGTATTCTACGTGCTGACGGTGTATCAAAACAAAAAAACCTTGTTTTCTAGTGTCTGTTTCATCAACTTTCTGTGGGTAACGCTTTTCGACCTTATCTTCGATATCTCAAAAACAAAAGATTCTTTAGAGAATATTTTTATATGACGCATAGCATTATTTACCTAGTAGTGGTGAAAATCTTACCCTACTCTAATCGTCTACTCCTAAATATTAAAATCTCTTTGATTTGTGTAACAAAACCTAAATATTTTTGATTTTCGTAACAGTACATATTAAAGCCAGGAACATTTGTTACGCGATCAACAATCTTATGCTGACTTCCTACGGTGCGTGGTTCTGCAGATCATCACGCACAGGCGACGACGACGCACGGCAACGCACACAGATAGGGCTCCTGTGCTACCGCGCACCTCGGCGACCGTTCCCATAGTGTGTCGTGCGAGCTGATCCGCCTCCCTCCGTGCGCGATATCACAGACCGTGGGAAGGGGCTATTTCAAAGACAATCATTGATGCTTAACACTATATTAGTGCAAGGTGACGTTTGTCATTAATAAGCCCCTGGAGCCTTTCGCAAAAATAAATAAATAATGCGGACAATCCACCCTCCACTATCTAGCCCCAAACTAAGCAGAGCTTAAAACACTCTCTCTCTCTTTTAAATGCTTAGCTCATTGAAAAGACTTCAAGCTCAAACGAGACTTCACGTTGTTTCGGGTACTAGAATCAATGGTACATACTTGAGGCGCCGTCAGCATAGCTTCTGCTCCACACCCATTCCATCGCACGCTTACCTTCTGCTAACACGGCATCGTCCGACAGCATCCTTGATTCTAGGGCGGCCCCGAAGGACGGTGCGTACGTCCACGGGCTCCTGATGGAGGGCGCCCGCTGGGACGTTCAAGCCGGCATCATCATGGACTCCCGCCTTAAGGATCTGTTCCCGCCCATGCCTGTTATCAATGTCAGGGTTAGTAAGACTTCTCATCAATGAATCTTTCAAAAAATAAAACAATCTGGGTCTCTTCAAGGCAAGAGTGAATAGGTGTCTTCTAGGACATCCTGTTGCTCCATCGTCGGCTACATGAGATTGTAACCAAAAGATGGTTTATCTATATAATGTAAAAAAAAAACTTATTGAGCGTGACTTTTGTTTGGTGTTTTGGAGATCGTTGTCAGAAACCTATTTGTGGTAGGATGTAGGGCTATGCCCAGGGTTTTGAGCCAATTCCAATCGGAATTGGGTAACCCTGGGTAAAACTGGAACCCTGGAAACTTTGAACAGATATAGTTTGAGACAGATGTGTCCACAATATATTATTAGATACTCGGTGTATTTATTACGGGTCATTCAAACTTCTTTTTTTCCAGGCGATCACTCAAGACAAGCAAGACTTGAGGAACATGTACGAGTGTCCTCTATACAAGACTCGCACACGAGGCCCCACTTACGTGTGGACCTTCAACTTGAAGACCAAGGACAAGCCTGCCAAGTGGACCCTGGCAGGAGTGGCTCTACTGTTGCAAGTTTAGATTAAGATGTTTAATATTCTGTTCAAATTTAAAAAGCACTATGGGACCTAAATTAATTATAAGTACTACTAAAAACACAAACGTATTTTATTTCAATCTGTTTTATTTTATTTATTCAGGGACAACAAACAACTACAACATAAAAATAATCTAAATTAGTTTAAGAGTATGTATAACTCTACCTACCTACCTACTTGACTAATAGTATAATGTTAGACGACTGTAGGTAACTTGAAAACTACTTTGTACTTTGAAAGTGGTGCCAGTGGTTACATACACACACACATACATAATACCATTACCTCGAAGCGATCAAATCCGAATTCTAGTACGACAATTTCCAAACAACATAATCAATCTATAAATGAGTCACGTCTACTAGGATGTAAAATAGCTTGCGGCGTGATGCCAAAACTGACCTTTGAACTTGACCTCCGACCTGAAACCCGTGATTTATAGAATGATAATTATGTTAGCAAAGAAAATATGTTGCGTAACACTATTATTAGTATAATATGGTTGTACTTTCACCTATCAGTTCATTGAATTAGAGAGAGTTTATGCGCCCGGGGCTGAATGGGCTAGTGTTAGGAACCGACAAAGCTCCTAACACTAGCCCATGCATGCTTATGAATTAAAATTAATTAATTGTGAATGCTCTACTAATTGAAATCCGGATATCTTGTGGAAAACTACTTGGAACCGTATTACTTTTAGGGTAGGTATTTGACAAAAGTAGACCTAGGAAGTTTCAAAATTAAACCCTCAACCGCGGTACTCCAAACTGCACGAGACCAATAACATGGAGGTTATCAATTCTTGGTATTTTTTTAATTTTGCTTTCGCAAATTTAAAAAAACAACCGAATTCGTCACATATTAAACCAATTTGGATTGTTTTATCTGAAAGGTAGTCCTTTTAGATTTGCCCCATATAAATATCATCAAAATCGCTTCAGCAGTTTGGCTATGAAGTCAGTTTCTCTGGTTTTTTAAACTTGACTTGTTCTGTAAAATCTTGCGATGTTCATTATGTTCGTAACACCTAGCATAGCATGTGTATAGGTGCGTATACATTTCCTCGTGTGGGTAGCGATGATGCATTAGCATAAAGCAGTACGAGTAGTTAGTAGGCTGTTAGTTCACGTGGGTGGCGCCAGTCGTAACATGCAGTGTTTTTCAATTGCAATTAGAAAATTAATATTATTCAGGATAATTGAAATAATAATGATTAATAATTATTTGGACAATCCACACAACACTATCTAGCTCCAAATTAAGCAGAGCTTGTACTCTGGGAACCAGATACTGTTTTGCTTTTGTAATTACATACTTAGAATAGGATATAACACCCAGACAGAGAACAAGAAACATCTGGGTTCACCACACAAATATTTGTTCTCAGTGGGGATCAAACCCACGCCCTCCAGCGCAGAAGGCAGAGTTACTTCCAACTGAGCTGTGAAGACAGTCAATCGAAATATTCTTCCAATTTATCGATGATGAAGCGAGCCGCATTAAAAACACGTCGGCTTCCGATATAGATTTAAATAAATGAAGCGAGACACCAGCGAATAATGAAGTAGATATGGTTCTGGTTTTTGGTTCTCTTGAGTCCATCAGCGTCATATCTATGTAGGTTGATGAACAGAAGATCGTTAAATGAATAGGGATTTTATCCAAGATACCCGTGATCAAGCCTAGCCTACAGAAAAACGGGCAAGAAACTAACGGTTTGGTCCTGACTACCAATTTTTGTATGATACTTTTTAGACTTATTCTAGAGAATATTACAATTGGATCCCTTCTTTAGAATTTCAACCTCTATTTTGGTCTATGATTTCAACCTTCTCTTTACTCGTTTGTCCCAAAGATAAGGTAAAGGTCAAACCAAATCAAGGTTCAAGGTTATTATTAAATCATAGTTAAATAACTTGACGAAGCTGACAGCGCAACTATTGCATCTTTGCAACAATATTCACAATATAATCAATTTAGTGAAGTTAATAGAAAAGTGGGTATATTTAGATATTCGTCATGAGACCTTGACCCAAAGATAATGTATAAAGGCGGTGTGGGTTCACTGTGTGATGATGTATATGAATAGCCTTATACAAACACAACAGCTGTTTGGGTTTCTAATAAGTAGGTACTTTCGAGAGTTTGCTTTGTTTAGTATGCAGGTATATTTTAGTCTTAATTTTTAATTAATTCAATGACAAGGATCACTTTGAAATGTTCAGTTCCACGCGACTAAATCTGTAGAAGAACAAGCAACAAATTTTTTTGCCCAGATTTGAAGACCCAACTGACCGAATTCGACTCTACTGCTAAAACGGCAAAGTATTAATTTAGGCATTATGAACATACATACCTTTACATTATAAGTACATGGTTCTTTTTTTGGTTTAAAGGTTCAAAAGGTCCATCCATCCATGAATAAATATGAGTCACAAAAAGTTTGATTTTTGCCCTTTTTTGCTTCATCAACCCAATCTCTGTCTAGCTCAAGTTAGATCATGACTTTTTGAAGGTCGGGTTTTTTGTAATCTTCACTTCATTTATTTAATTAATTGTTAACTATTTACCTACATAATTTTTAAATTACAAACTGACCTGTAAACATGCACTTTACCAATAAATTGATTATTAGTTGTTATTATTAGTATAGATATATTTTAAATTTTTAGGTTATTGTTTTTGTTGAATAGCGCTGTATAACTATCATAATTTTGATGAAAACACTACTTAGGTAGTGTTTAAGTATCAGCTTTTTAGGTAGTCTTATGTCTGAACAAACTTGAACAGTGTAGGCACACTTCCAGACCTACGGCTTGATTTATTAATCTCGGTTCAATTAGATAAATCGTAGGGCAGTCGTGGCAACACGCTGTTGTTTATTGGAATTCATTTACATACGTTTAGCATCCTCTGCCGTGTTGGTGTCTTGTAATCACCTACACGTAGGTACCTCTGGCTTGGAGACGATCCCACACTTTCTTCGATACTTTTTGGTCTTCGTTCAAACATTGCAAGTTGGATTCGGAAAACATTTAAGGCTATCCTACACTGCGTGATACACGGCGCAGTTGCAACTTTGGAATTGCATATCGTAATACGTTATACCGATATGCGACTATGCTAGCAATTATAATATTATCGACGTAAGATTTCTTTATTCTGTTCTTTGCATAGCCTGCCTACTGCATAATATTTGTTTGGTATAAAAATTAAATATCAGCTCTTTTTCTACGCATATGCCCTTCCAGCGGATCTGTTCGATGCTAACTTTATTTTAGCTGAAAGTATCGTTTCGTTCGAACCTTGAAAACATGGTTTTTCTCAGTTGTCTTCAACGTTGGAGGCCTGGCATCATGCTCAACTGAGTGTCACAGTCTACATCGTCTTCAATAATCCAGTTCCACTGAAGAGGTTCTAACCTTAACCAATATAAAAACTACAATCTCTCGTTCGCTTATGTTTTTGCACATATTATATATCCATATAAGGCGACTGCCTAATGCATCGAAGACATAATACACTGCAGTGCATTGCAAAATCTCAAAACATTATTTATGTTTTGATAAAACAGTTCGAAAGTTTTTTCATGATACATTGATAACTGGTTCATTTTGTTTTGCTTTTGTAATAAAAAGCGCGCTAGAGTATTGAGCTGATCAAATCCTTCAGATTTTGCTATATTTCGATGCCAAATATGTTCATACCTCTAAGATTCGTATGTGTATGCAATACTCTAGTATTTTCCCTCTCAGGTCTAATTACAAGAATGTTGTGCTAAGTTGAATCGGATGCGCTAAAAAGACGTCCTTGCCACCACTTGGCAAGCGACAACTGTCGAATTAGGAGTTGGGCACGGCTGCATAGGTAATTCGTATGACAGCATTTAGGTTATCATGACCATGACGGCCACTCCAATCATTTTATAGATTTGTTAACATTGTGGTTGATGGTTTGGACATGTAGAGAGAATGGATGAAAGGAGATTAACAAAACAATTGCATCAGGCGAGTGTGAATGGAACTGCTGGAAGGGGAAGACCTAGGCGCATGTATCTCGATCAGATCGCAGACATTTTAGAGAAAGGCTGGGTTAGGAGTACCCTAAACCGACGAGCATGTTGTATGAAGAATGTTATGTGTCAGGATCGTAGCAAGTGGAAATCCGTGATCTCTGCCTACCCCTATGGGAATGAGGCGTGATTTTATGTATGTATGTTAACATTGTTTTGTCTCTTTTATATTAAAATGTATATTTACACGTGGCTATTTTTAAAAGTTAATCAGCGGTATCAATAGAGAGGAGAGCACTGGTGGTCTAGTGGTAGTGGCCCCGCCTTCCGATCCTAAGGTCGTGGGTTCAAATCTAGTCGTGTATACCAATAATTTTTTCTGTCGAAAAATTTACGTGCCGTATGCCAGTACATAGTGCACATAAATTTTTGTTTAAAAAAAATGATGGCCTTAACCGTTTTGAGAGTTACCGTTAAAAAACCGGCGTGTTGTAGAACCTTAAAAACTTTAGAGCAACACGTGTCAAGCGTCACGCAAAAAGGGTCCACGAGCGGCCTACATGCGGAAAACTAGTCCGCACATCAAGTGCGGATGCATTTGCCGAATTTTTGCAGAATAAATAGTTGCTTAGCTTATGTCATTTTCATACAATTTTATCGTTCCACACTGGCGAGAACGCAAACAGAAAGTAGGTCCAGTCTAGTCCCCAGTTGATTTACTGGACGTATTAATTTTACATCATAAAACGGACATATTTCTATGAAAATCTGGTTGTACAATAATTACGATTGCGTGATCATTCGCGTAACCAATGCTAGAGGATAGTGGACAGTGAAAGTGGCCGCAATGCTACAATTTATGCATAGCACATCTCAAGAGCAGGTTAGGTGCATTGTCTTCATAATATCTTACTGTAGTTTTCTCTGAAAGGTGGTGATTGCTTGAAAACAAGACGTTGCCGTTGGACCGATGACATTGCAAAGAATTGCGGGAAGCTGGTGGGATGGAGAGGGCTCGGAATAATTATTCCTGGAAATGTAAAAGAGAGGCACTGCAGTGGACTTCTTCAGGCTATCGATGATGATAAAAAAAAGATTCATCAGTAGAGAAAGTTAGTTAAAAAGCCATGTTGAGTCAGTAATTATAATAATCGAAAGCGATACTTCGAGACTGGACATTAATTACGTATTGTTATAGAATAGGTAGGTATAATAATATTAACATTTAAAGCAGTAAAGTTTAACCGCTGATTTGTTTTATGATGAGGTTTTAAATCATAACTATCTAGAAAATCTTAAATTTCGATCTTTCATCGTGAAAAGCCTTGCAATAAAAAATTCCAATACCTACTTACAAAAAAATTATAATGCGGAGTGGAAATCGTTGCCAGCGTCTGTTTTTCCGAATACCTTTAATTTGAATATTTTCAAGAAATGAGAGAATAGGTATCTTCTAGGTGAGCACGCTATCACCGTCGACAGCATCGTCACTTAACATCAGGTGAAGATATTGCCAAAATTAAAAAAAAAGCTTACAATGTGTCAAACAAGTTCTTGGTGTGAGAAGTTCTTAGTTACACAGACCAGTGTAATATTAACACCTGTTAAATAACTAGTAATTACTTACCTAATCAGCTCCACTAGAAAAATGGTTCATGTGTGTTTAAAGCGTTATTCGTAAACGGAACAGAGTTGACGCATCGACACTTAGTTTGACTTCTAAGCCATATTTAACGGACTTCAAATAAAAAACCGGGTTGCACTCCGGGAGTGCCGGCAGAAGTGAAAACTTGCCGCTCGTATTAAAACTTATTAAATTTTCATCTAGTATATTTATAAAGTACTCACTCATTTTCTTTCGCTATTTCTTCATCACTTTTATCATTAATAGATGCACGAACCGCACGCGCCGCCCCGCCCCCATCGTAGCAACAGTGCCGGCCGGCGAGCGAAGCGGCAACGTCGCACACCGGGTACGGCGCGGTCAGTCGAGCGGAACGGCAACGTCCTCTCCATCCGTCTTACGCTTTTTCGATCAGGTCACGTGTTTCCTGACGCGAGTTTAAGATTTTATACCCATTACAGAAAGTGCTCAACGCCGCTAAAGAAGTTTTCACTTCAAAAATGAGGTCTCGATCCAGTTCTTTTCAGTTTTTTTAATGTTAGCAAAGCATAAACGCGTAATTTATGAACCGATTTGAAGAAGTGTTTATTTAATTCTTCCAGATTAATTACAAAAAAAATCGGTTAAGCAGTTTAACTATGAAGTCAGTTTCTCAAGTATTTTAAAGCTAATTTTATACCTCCAAATTGTCAGATATCATCTGTGACCCAGTGGCCGAGGTACTCAAATTTAATAATTCAATTGAGAAGAATTCCACTAAGCGTTTCATTCGGGACTGAGTAAGTAGTTCTTTTGCCCGCTTAAAATAGTTCGCTCTTTATCATCGAACTAATATTATAGTACTATTTAGGTACATACTGCATAGTCTACTACTACATAGTCAGTTGTCTACGAAAAGTGGTTATTCAAGTGTGCAAAACGAAATCTGTGAAGACATTACGTACCAAGTGATTTAAATACTGGTGACAACCTGATGGATTAGAAGACACCACGCGGAAATATGTTAAGCAGCTTGTAAGTCTTTCATTCGAGTAGGTGTAGTGTATTGAGTGAAAGAAAGAAAGAAAAGCATTTATTTATGCAAACTGTACACGACAAGACATAATGCTTAGGGTTAATCTGTCAGCAAGTTTTGGAAATGGGACATCCCTACTGAGACTGGGCGACGACTTACATCACTAGACGGGAAAAAAAGACGTCGTAATGCGTATATGTTTGGTTTGCCGTATTATAAAGTTAAACAAAGTTCTAGCTATATTCAATGAATAGTTTTCGCCGTAACATTATGCATGTCGCCAAGGATTTTATAATACTAAATTCCTCTTCCCTGTGATGAACATATTTGTAGCGTTACACGGCCCTCAGTCCACAGTGCAACATAACGTAGGTGCATCTGGTACGGTTTTTGAACGAATCTTAGTAAGTTGCGTGACCTCGCCGCATCTTCTCCGCGGGGGCGCTAGTTTCCTTTTGAAAGAGTCAGAATTGGTTGAGTTTCCACGCCGCCGGGGTTCCCATATTGTTATCTGCCGATATTATTAGATTCTACAGTAGGAGGTAACCATGAATAAAAGAATTCATAGAGCACAAATAAAATAATCTTTTCGTAATAGCCCTACTGTACGCCTGCCTCAAGCTCTGTCTGGTTCGGTCCCTGGCTCTGGTTTTGTGTCTGTGTGAGTGCTGACTAAAAAAATCATACGTCGGCGTCGTAACGTTACTCACACAGACTCAAAACCAGAGCCAGAGACAGAGCTTGTGGTAGACCTACTGAGCTGCCGGCTGCGAAATATTTTATACTTTAATAGGACGTGACAGCCTGATTTATTTGATTGGCTTGATGATTTAGTTAATTATGTATCAAGTGCATGGCCCGGTTCGGTTCGGTTCGCGAACGATGGCTCGCCAGTTAATGTCGAAAGATGCATTCTAATTGAAAATGCTATTTCACGATGGTGCATTTTAGAGCGATTAAATAAGCTGATTTGAATTTTTATTGGCTATAGTGAATTTATTATTACAAGATGGTGCTTAAAAGTGTTGGCGAGACGATATTGACACATTTGAGAACAGTGGTGTGAGGAGGCTGGAAAGTGAAGAAAGTGGAAGTCTTTGGGGATATTTTACCCTGCAGTGGGACGATATAAGGTTAGGGAAAAGAGGATGGTTCCTAGATTTATATATAACACCGGTGGTCTAGTGGTTCCAGCTCTTGGTCGGCCCTTGGTCGTGGGTATAATAAGTTTTTCTGTCTAAAAATGTATGTGCACAAATAAATATTGTGGACAATCCACACCTCACTATCTAGCCCCAAACTAATCAGAACTTGTACGATGGAACCCAGATAGCTTGATTACCAAATACTTTTTTTAGTAAATACATACATATAATACCACAAAACCAACATTACACCACACAAATATTCGTTCTCGGTGGGGATCGAACCCACGGTCTACGGCACAAAAGGCAGGGTTACTACAAACTGAGCCGGGACGTCTGTTGATTGAAGCCCTAGTCACGCCTGCCCTGTAGATAGCTCGATATGATTTAATATCGCCAACTAAACGGTTACCTTCCGAATAAGACTCTGTTCCGCTATGAGCTATAGGTACCCAATTCTGCCATGGCAGTAATAAATAAATCAATATATAGATAGTAGACTATTATAACACGTATGTCTGTGCATATAAGGTTGGGTTTTAATGTTTTTCTTTGCTTGGTTGGTTTAATAGATTGCAATGCATTTTTTTGTACTGTAAACCTAAATAGTTCATAGGGACAGTTGGTAGACAAGTGTTTGGTACTCCTATTTTGGAAGGTTGTCTAGTTTTTGTAGAGTCAAGTTTTATGCACCTTCTGTGTCAGAGTGAAGGATCCAGCGTACCTAATGCCACATAGGGCATTTTATAGGCAGAGGTCGGGGTATCAGGTGGGTTGCATGCTGTAAAATGCATGTTCCATCACTTTTTCTTATAATAAAAGTGCTTAATTGAGTTTGTTTTATTTTTTTAGATTTTAGATTAATTAAGTACATTTTATATTTTTTGTACATTTTTTCTTTCAGTAAAATTTTCCATCTACATAAGAAACTTCGCTTATCGTTTTGCACCTGGCAGGCTCCATTTGGGAGTGTTGGAGCCGGTGAAATAACTGGCACGTGAGGTTGAACATCTGTGTGTCTCAAGTTGATGGATGCGGGCAGTGCATTGTAGGGCACGTTTCTGACGTGCGTGGCTTACCGAGACAATTTGTGTGGTGTGTGTGTGATGGTTATGCGAGTAGTGATGCACTTAGCATCAGGTGGGCCATATGCTTGTTCCATCGGCTGATTGTGTAAAAAAACTTATGAAACTTTAAAGAAATTTGCGAGTTAGAGAGTTTGGAGTATGTAGCGCTATTATCTACACATCGAAAGTGTGTCTAATAGGTGTGTTGCTTCGGTCACTAACGATGAAAGCGCTGGTTTGATTCCGTGATTAGCATTGGTTCATTACACACACACCGAATAATTAATTTTAATAGCGAAAGGAACTCTGTGTGATCATGAATTAAAAACTTAAGGACTGCGCACATCTAGGCGATTGCGATGGCGATCAGCTGAAACGCTTTCAAATATCGCTGTCATATTTGACAGCATTTCAGCTGATTGCCATCGCCTAGGTGTGCGCAGGCCTATAAGACTCTTCCTTTTACTTAAAAAAATACTTTTTTTATTTAAAAAATACTGTCGCTGTATTAAAATTATCAGAAGGGCAATTCCCACTTCATTTACAACATTTCGTCTACGAAATGTTATCGTTTCGCCTATTTGCCACACATTGTATGGATAAAAGATGGGATAGCCAAAATACGTTACGTAGAAACGATCGCAACGAGTTGTTGTCTAATCAATTCTCCATACAAAAGAGAGAGACACGTGCACACACGAAAACAACATTTGTTAGACGAAATGTGGTAGCAAAACTCCGACTTCGGGTACAGGATTAGTTTAGAGACTGGCCTCTCAGCTCAGTTGGTAGTAGCTCTGCCTTCTACGGTCGTGGGTTCGATCTCACCGAGAACAAATATTTGTGTGGTGAACATATGTTGGTTCTCTGTCTGGGTGTTATAATGTATTCTAAGTAAATGTTTATGGCAATTAAATATGTATTATATCAGCTATCTGTGTTTCCCACAATACAAGCTCTGCTTAGTTTGGGGCTAGATTGTGCTGTGTAGATTGTCCCGAATACTTATTTATTCAGAGCACTATCTAATTACTTATGTAATATAATATTTTCTTACACTTCGTTTTGTTTTTTTTAATTCCGAAAGCCAACGCAGTGAAAGTGCCCGCATTATTGAAGTTTAGCATTAGATGAACGCAGATTATAAATGCATAACTTGATAAAATGAAAAGTAAGAGGTAGGCAGGTTTTGTTTAAGAATGTGGATATTAATATTGATATCCACATTCTTAGACATAGAACTTTAGCTGAGCACTGGTGGTCTAGTAGTCATCATCATCATTATCAGCCCGAAGAAGTCCACTGCTGGACATAGGCCTCCCCTACACATTTCCAGGAAGAATGATTCTGAGCCCTTTCCATCCATCGACTTCCCGCGATCGTAACAATGTCGTCGGTCCATCTGGTGGGTGGGCGCCCTACGCTTCGTCTTCCGGTTCGTCTCCGGTCCTCCGGCGTCCGGCGTCTTCCAGCTCCGTCGTCCGGTCTAGTGGTAGTAAAAAGTAAAAAATGATTTATTTTCTTTTAAATTGTGCGTAAAGTCTATAACAAGATGTATGCCAACATTGTGAAATACTGGTGCTTGAAGTAAGTGCGTTAGAACCTGGTCACGAGACCCCACTCGGCGAACAAATCTGGTCTTGTTAGGAAGAGGACCATTTAACAAAGAAGGTATCGATGCAGATGTTGTCGATGCTAAGAATTAAACATAAGTTACCAATTAGAAATAAGAAGACTAGATTAAAACAACAACTTAGACACTGAAAAAAAATTAAGTGTGATAAACTATGCATAAAACATAAAATATTTTCATACTGTATTGATTATTTTCAGAAGTTCTTTCATGGTTAACTTATCTCATTAACTAAGAGGTACTGTAGGCCAAACAAAAGTTGATGAAGTTTTCAGAATCTTAAAATTTAATTTCAAATTCCCATGAAACTTTGACTGACCAATCCTATATTAGAATGACACATCTTTTATGCTTAAATATTAAATATAATGAGCAAATATACCTTCGCCTAATAACTCCACCATCCGATGAAGTATAATCCAAATTTATGCAATATCAAAGATCAAAACTCCAAAAGGATTTTGGAAATCCGGAAAAAGGACAATTGGATTTTCCGAGTATGTGTGTCAACATATGGTGGTCCGTGGGTGAACCGCACTTGCGTGCGCGCAAAATAGCGGCACTACTCAAGCCGCTACCACGCGTCATACGCGCCGATACTTTCCGGCCATCACCTCGCGAACATCAACTCTAAATCCTAGGTTAGGCTAAAAATGCGAAACGAACTCTTCGACGCGTGAACACGGAATTCGAAAAACGAGTGAAAATATTTTTTGTAGTGATTTTAAAGGTGTAAAAGTGTGGTGAATTTGTGACTTGAATTTGACGGAATTTCATAATATAACGGATTTTTTTATTCGGTAAGACTAAGCTTAATTTTTTTTTACTGTTTTTTTTTTAGGATCCCACAGACCACTGCGTTGTTCAGGACTAGATAACGTTTTAGGTAAAAGTCAAAAGATTTTTTTTTTGTAAAATCCTAAGTATCTCTAGTAGTTTTTTAATGAATCCTAGTTTTTTTTAATGATGGGCAAAAGCATTTATAAGTTTATTATATCTACCTACCAAATATTTTGAAGTAATTGTTACGCTAACTTATAAAATGTTGCAGTGTAGATATTTATTGATATTTATTACCAAAGATGCAGTTTATAGTCTTATTTTTGGATCAGCGTCCATTACGATTTCACAGGTAGGTGAATTTAAATGCAAAATGACATCATGCACTTAGTCCTTTTTGACCCCTTTTGGACCCTCAGAATATGTTTAGATTTTTAGGATAAGGCAGAAACAAGTTAATTTAGTTTATTGGCACAATTTATACTTCGTATGAAAAGATATCTACGTTGTCTGCAGATAAAGGCTGTTTCTGTTAATTTTTACAGCTTATAATTTGTTTTGACTGGCCTCTCAGCTCAGTTGGTCGTAGTCTGCCTTCTGCGCCGTAGGTCGTGGGTTCGATCCCCACTGAGAACAAGTATTTTTGTGGTGAACACAGATGTTTGTTCTCTGTCTGGGTGTTATATTGTATACTAAATACGTATTTATAAAAAAATAAATATATAAGTATTATATGTACATATATTATCAGCCATCAGCCCATCGTACAAGCTATGCTTAGTTTGGGGCTAGGTAGTGCTGTGTGGATTGTCCCAAATATTTAAAACTTTATATTTTTTTATCAATGAGACTTAAAAAAAGCCAAAACACTGTCATCTAGGAACCTCTTCAAAGCTCACAGGTTCACCTTCAAGTTAAGTCCGCGTTGCGACACGACGAGTCAATTATGCAAATTTTTATTATGATTTTTGCACTAAACTGAAGTTAATAGACATTTTTGTTACATCAATAGTTTTTGGGTGCTTTATTGATTTAGCATAAATATTTGAATTGGTTGATGACTCACGAGGTACTTACGTAATATCTCGTGAAGTCTTAGCACGTTTGCTTTTTGTGCGTACGTGATTTGGTTGAAAAAACCTTAAAAATAACCATCTTCAATGAGATAATCTCTGGTACTAAAATAACGCACTTAGTAAGAAAAATATTTCGACGCCGTTCTTAATGTTTTGTTCACCAATACGTGTATAATTTTCTTATGTTATTCACCCCTTCGTATTTTATCTTGATTAGTTAATAGGAACGGCCAGTTACAAAAAAAGATTAACATTATTCTGAATGATTAGCGGCCGCCGCGGCTTCGCCTGTTCCCGTTGAAAAGTTGTTGTTTTTATTTAACTCCGACCATTTAAACCTTCTCTGGACTTCCACAAATATATCAAGACCAAAATTAGCCAAATCAGGCCAGTCGATCTCGAGTTTTAGCGAGAAAAGCTCGAGTAAAGTTCGAATATTTCTTTAACTTCACCTTGACCAAAGTTTGAACTTGCTAACTCTTCTACGTTCGTTTGTAAAATTTTCTTGTCAGTATACAATTTTCTCTAATTTCTCAATCTTTAATTTGTTTTAAATTTCACTTCTGGTTTCTCAAGAGAACAGCAAACAGAAAAGAAATATCGCAAAACAAACACTAATCAGCAAACTTAACATAATGTATGGCGACTTCACTTTCTCCATCGGCATGTTATATGAACCTGGAAGGTATTAGCTCTGAGGTTATAAATGACATCATTATCGGGCTCTGTATTCGATATGAAGCTGTGTTCTTTGAACTTTACCATACTCACGTCCGTGATTGTGTGAAAGATGACATGGGTTAAGAAAGGAGTGAATACAGAAATGACGGCTGATAGAGGAGAATGAAAAAAAAGAACATGGGATAAGGGAAAAAGAAGAAGGCATAGTAGGAGCTTTTTTTTGAGTGGGTTTTCGTATGATATGGAATCATCAGTCTCCTTGACCAAAGGCCCTATATTTTGCCTCAGTTAAAAAAGCAAAAAAAATATGTTATGTTCTCAAGAACAATTACAGTATGACTTTATTTTATCTAATGCGATTTAATATCTTCTTCTTTTAGTCTCAACAATGTTCGTTACTTTTTCGGCGCTTTTATTTAGTGAATCAAGTAAGCATTAGTCGAGAGTGAATTTGCCTATTGGAAGCTAAGTATAAATGAACGTTTATGCGCGTTAGTAAGTATTATGTATTATGCAGTAGCACAATTTAGATTTTAGGGCTGTGAGAAGGATACGGAGATTAGAAACTATAAAACAAAAATTGGCTAAAACAAAAACGTGTTGTTCGAACTTTATTAGGTTCTACGACATGCCGTCGGTTTTTTTTTATGTTTTCCTTCACCGTTTGAGTGTACATATTATAATATTTCGACAGAAAAACTCATTGGTACACGACTGGTTTTGAACCCACGACATTAGGATCGGAAGGCAGCGCCGCTACCACTAGACCACCAAAGCCAGCATTAAAAATAGATTCTTTCAAAAATAGTTTTACCAACCCGACCCATTGAAATGCGTTATGATCACTTTAAAATGATATTTGCAACACTATAACTCGTGTATCTCAAGACCACTGCAACGATATCTAATTATTATTATGGTCGATGAAATCGTCTTATTAATAACAGTTGTAAGCATAGCAGAGCAATACACTTTCGTTATGGTGCAACGGTTTTAGCCTTACTTTCGTCAGTTTTTTAATTAAGATGAAACAGAAGATTTAACAGTACATAGTGAAACAGAAGATTTAACCGTAAAAAATAAAAATAAATCCTTTAGTTTCTAGCACTAGTGGTAGTAGCAACGCCGCCTTCCGATCATATAGTCTGGAATTCAAATCCGGGGGTGCATCTGTATAGATTTTTCTCTTTGAAAAAATTATGTGCGCTATGCTATCAAACGGTTAAGGAAAACATCGTGAAGAAACCCGCGTCTTAGTCAGCTCCGCACATTATTCACCATATTCCTATATTTTTTTGAATGTTTACCATCGCATAACTACGCCATTTATGAGCCAATTTGTTTTTTTCTCTGGAACTTCCAGATTGGTCCCATAGAAATTTCATCAAATACTCGTAACACTTTTGGTAGAGCAACAAAAGCAAATAATTTACATTTATCTCTTTACTTGTACTGCAGTGTTTTTTTAACACTTAGCGAACGTTCACACGAGCGCGATTCTTACCGGCGGCGGCGGCGCGACACCGCGAGTCATACATACATATAAGCGCCGCTTGCTTTTCGCCGCCCGAATAGAAACCGCTTCGCACACGAGTTGCATAGCGCCTTCGCTGTAAGTGAATGATATAAAATGCAAATTCAAAGGTTGCTGTAGTCTGCAAAAACATTTTTTTTTTAACGTGGGGTAACGTAAGGACGTTGCCCCACGTAACAATAATAACATTAGTTCTCGCAATCCCACCAGGGGTGGGGTGCTCATAATTTCTCCATACAAAATCGGGGCTAACGCTTACTCTAAAGATAAGTCATTCTGCGTTAAGCTATGAGTTTTTACAATGATGTAAAAACTCAGGATAAGCTCTCTAAGAAGTAAGCGGCGCGGCGCTTACGAGATTCGCAAGTAGTGACGCGCCAAAGAAATCGCCGAAAAAAACGCGCGTGTGATCGTGCATGCTTTTTGTGAGTGAAGGTAAAACCATTTATCACATTCTATGACAACGTGTCATCATTTTTGTTAAGCTAAAACAAACGCTAGTGGTACAGTCAGCTTCACAAATTGACTACAAATGTAGACCATTGTAGCTGAAAACCCGAGTACCAAAAACGCGAGTACTTTCGGAACGTGCCCTACGATGCACCATTCTGTGTCCATCAACTTCAGGCCTAATAATAGCTTTATTTAATTAAAAATAATCTAATATCTTTCTAAACCCCTACATTTACTTGTCGATAACATCGCGTGATTGGCAGTGGCGGTAACCGTTTAATGAAGCTGACTGTACGATTAATCTCGATCTTTACTCGAATAGCTGGCGGTGAAAGTGCAATAAATACTTTATTAATAGTTAACTTATTTATAATGCTAATATAATAATAATAATAATAATAAAGCCATTTTATTCCCAAAAAATATTGTTTACATTATATCATGTTTATATGTATAAGCACTAGAATTTAATTCTTTATTTTGGGCACCCATCTTTGGGTGAAGGCCTCCTCCATCCATCGCCATTGAGCTCGGTCCGCGGCGTGTCTGGTCCATGTGACGCCGGCAACATCTTGGATGTCATCGCGCCAGCGCCGTCGCGGGCGGCCGCGCGCTCTCCGAGCCTCAGCGTCGCGTGGGTACCAGTGTAGTAAACGCTCTGTCCACCTTCCATCTGATGTGCGGGCCACATGTCCGGCCCACCTCCATTTCAGTTGACAAGCTAGTAGAGCTGCGTCTGTTAGTTTGGTTTTGTCCCTTATAGTCGTGTTTCTGATATGGTCTTTCAGTTTTATGTTCAGCATGCTTCTTTCGGTTGCCCGTTGGAAGACTTGTAATTTATTAATGATTTTTTTTGAAAGAGCCCAATTCTGACACCCATAAAGTAGAGTTGGGAGCACTGATGTTTCCATGGCTTTCTTTTTAACCGTGATTGGTATCTTAGCTTTAAATATATGCTTCAGAGACCAATACTTGTTCCAAGCAATTTTAATTCTTCTCTCCACCTCTTTGAGTGATTGGTTTTGAAATGAGATGCTTTGGCCGAGATAGACATACTCATCCATGTATTTTACGATCTGCCCCTGTATATGTACAGTTGTTTTAGCACTGTTTGTTATGATGCATGTTTTGTTTGCATTCATCTCGAGACCACAGTTTCGGCTTTCTGTGTTCAACGTCTGAAGCATGAATTTCAAATCTTCGTGGTTTTCACTTACAACGATTATGTCATCCGCGAAGCGTAAGTGGGTCAAATGCTCTCCGTTGATGTTGATTCCCATTCCTTCCCAATTGAGTTTGTTGAATATATACTCTAAGAGCGCCGTAAATAGATTTGGAGAGATTGGGTCGCCTTGTTTCACGCCCCTCAGTATGTGAAATGGTTTTCCTATTTTATCCATTCTAACTGTAGCTGTACTTCGATTGTATATTTCTTGTAAGATATTAATATATTTTTTCTCAACGCATTGGGACTCTAGCGCTCTCCATAGTGCTTGGTGTGATATGGTATCAAACGCTTTAGAGTAATCTACGAAGGCGACGTAGAGTTTCTTGTTATATTCGTTGCAGCGTTCAATCAGCTGAGTTAGAGTAAAGATATGATCCATCGTCGAGTACTTTGGCCTGAATCCGGCTTGCTCTCTGGGTTGGTATTGCTCTAACATGTTTCTTATTCTTCTTAGCAATACGCTTGTAAATATCTTGTATATTATTTGTAATAGACTTATTGGTCTGTAGTTGCCGATATCTAAGTGGCTGCCTTTTTTGTACAGCAGGGTTATGATAGACTTTTCCCATTGGTGAGGTATTGTGCATATACAAATAATAGTATTGAAGAGATCTGTTAGAATGGGTGTTATTGGTTCTATAATAGCTTTTATTGCATCGCTCGAAATACCATCTTCCCCTGGACTTTTTGCCGGCTTAAGGTTTTTGATTGCTTGATAAATCTCTGAAGTCAAAAATGCTGGTATTTCCTGTGGTTCTTGTTGGTATTCTGATCTCCTAGGGTTTTGGTCTTCTGAGTTGCGGTATAAGTTTTTATAATAATCAGTTGCTATGCTTATTATTTCGTCTCGGTTTGTGGTGGTTTTGTTGTCGTTTTGTTTTAGGCATGATATCCATTCTTTTGAGGTCTTCAACCTTTTTTGGCTTCTCTTTACTGATCCTTTTGTTTTTATTTCTTCTTCGATTATTTCTAGCTGGTATTTTAATTTATGTTTGTATATTTTCTTTTTTATTTTTCGGTAGAGTTTAGTCAATTTATTTTTTTCGTGTTTGTTTTTATGTTCTTTGTTCTTCAGTTCTGTTCTTTGTTCTATTAGTTTTATTATTTCAGGATTAAATTTGTAGTGATCAGATTTTTCTCTTTTTGGTAACATGTCCATGCTTTTCTTTATGATGTCAATAATTTCTGTATACTCGTTTTGCATGTTGTTGTTTTGCTTAATTTCAAGGTTTTTAGATAAGTTCTCAAATGTGTTTTTTAAGTGTTCTTTTTCTAAGGGCGTTAGTTCGTTACCTCGACGTCCGTACGATTTTCTATTCTTTTTTGGTTCAAAATGCTAATATAGCATAGTGATAAAACAATATAATTTGATTTATTGGCAATTAAAACACAATTTATATTTTTTACCGTCTGGCACTGATTTGGATCAGTTGAGCTATCTCTAGATCGTTTGTAACGATCTGCAGATAGCTCAACTGTTTCTTGTATATTTTGTAAATATTTTGTTTAATTGTAAGTTTCTTTGTGTAAATATTTTTTTGTGAAACCAGAAAAAAAACAAAAAAAAAATAATTATGAAGATAATTACAGTAATCAGAAATCAGTAGGCTTACCACAAGCCCGGTCTCGCTCTGTCTCTGGCTTTGATTTTGAGTCTGTGTGAGTGTTGACTAAATAAATCCTACGTCGAACCGTCACACACGCAGTAGGTAGGCCTAATACCTATAATACACTGGTGAGCACTCAGACAGACTTAAAACCAAAGCCAGAGACAGAGCCAGCCAGAGCTTGAGGTAGGCCTACAGCTCGTAATATTTTTATTTTAAACACCTAATTATTAGTTTCACCTTATCTTAAAAAAAAAAAGTGAATAAAATAATCAGCTAAAGAAAAAAAGACACAACGCTAATAAACCCTTCTTTTGATTCAACGGTTCAAATATAAGAAAAGATAAGAAGGTAGACTGGTAGAAAATGCTATTAGCATTAAGTCCTCCTAGCACTAAATTGTTGGAGTAAAAAAATTAAATAAATAAAAATAGCTGTTTAATTTATCACAATTGACTAGTAACTCAACTCTCACAGACTCAAGCATTTAGAATAAAAAGGGAGGTAGATATCATTGGGCCTCGTAGTTTAAGCTTCTGTAAAACATAGCAATACTTACCTAACTCTTGTTAGTCTGCGTCTACCAACTTTGGCACGCCTTGGCCAAATATTAAACACCACGAGGTCATGTTAGGGCTATACTACACAACTGGGGTTTTGATCTTATACCTAAATTTATCAAATCATCTTCAGTGTTTTTTTTATGCAACTATAGG
The DNA here is from genome assembly GCA_947578465.1 of Thera obeliscata. NCBI lineage: Eukaryota > Metazoa > Arthropoda > Insecta > Lepidoptera > Geometridae > Thera > Thera obeliscata. Next base: position 3,297,058 of record OX387916.1, read on the forward strand.
CCTACCAAAAGCTCTGTCTGGTTCTGTCTCTGAGTAGAGTAGAGTATCTGAGTGTTGACTATATAAATACTACGCCAAAACGTCATCACACACATAATACACTGGTGAGCATTCACCACAGACTCAAAACTAGAGCCAGAGACAGAGCCAGACAGAGCTTGTGGTAGGCCTAATCAAATCATCTAAATGATTCTTCTCCTTCTTATCGTATCATTGGTTCCTTCAAACCAGTAAGGGCGCCTCAAAGGCTCCTCTCGCGCACTTGACACGTGTTTTCTTACTTTTTAGGTTTTACGCCGGTATATATGCCGGTTTCCTCATGATGTTTTCCTTCGCCGTTGTAGCGTACTGGTATAATACACATGCATTTTTGGTTTTTGAGCGAAATACTAGTGAACTAGTGATGGGCGTAGTGACAACTAGTGATGCTCCTCAAAAACTCATTGGTACACTACTGAATTTGAACCTTAGGTTAGGATCGAAAGGCGGGGGCTACTGCCACTAGACCACCAGTGCTCTCTAGAAAACTATGTCACACACGACTATGTGTACACGAGTTTACGAGGTGGATATGAACCTAAAAATAGCTGATGAGCCGTAGCAGTTTTTACAAGGTATTTAGAATATTTTACTACATTAACAGCTGATTTCGGTATAATAATGTATTTAATTATGTAAATTAATAATGAATACAAGTGAGATGGGTATAATAATTTATAAGAATTTGACTAAACCGGTATAAATTAATGATTAAATTCGCTAAAAGGAAACTTGACCATGAAGTTATTACAAATATAACTTTTGTTGTCACCACACAAATTATGACCTATTGTTAAGACACATATTTATTAAAATAATAAAAAATGCATTGGTCTCAAATACATGAATTTAAAATAAACATGTTAGTACTTATTGACAAAGACAAATGTAAATAAAGCCGTTGAGCTATCAGACAATTTAATTAAACAGCCGGGTGATTACATAATTATGTTGCTATCAAAAGTTTGATACTAACAAGGTACAGCTAGCATCATTTATTTGTTACTTAGCACGCCTAGCAACAGTTGCTAGGCGTGGTGATGACAGATGGAATAGAACAACATCCGAATGGTAGCCAAGAACCGGCTACAGAAGCGTAGGGCGCCCTGCAGCAAGATGGATGGACGACATAGACAGGGTCGCAGGCCGGCAATGGTTTAGATTGGCACAGGATCGAGGTAGATGGCACAAACTAAGGGAGGCCTATACCCAGCAGTGGGTGAAGGTACCTTGTTCATCATCATCATCCACTGGGCTGTGGATGATGATGATGAACAAGGTACAGCTCGCTGCCGTTATTTTTCGACCGCTATTTATCTGTTGCTATACTAGTTTCACAACGTGAAGTTACTATTCGCTATTTCATGTTTATTCTGTCAACATGAAATCATTTGGCAAACGTCTTTTTTCAAAGATGAGTTTAGTTTCTAGGTATCTGTTTTTCATTGTAATCGAAGTTCAAATCATGTCAATTGACGTTTAGGTTTAGGTTTAGATAACGAGGTAGTGATCACCAAATTACAAGTGCATACGTCACAAAAACAGATCACTCAGAAATCAGAAATCAGAAATCAGAAATATTTATTGCATAACTGTTGCACAGAGAAGATCTTAATGGCTAGGTAGGTACAGTTTTCACAGTTTGTCCGTTCCGGACGTACAATAAAAGGGCAATGGGAAGTTTGTGCCCAATAACAACAAAACAATTATAGGTACTTAAATACAAGTTAGTTGGCAAGAACATTAACTACAGATACATCCAAAATAATACGTAAAACTTAAGCTATGTATTATCTTTCGAAATATTCTTTCAGATCGTAAAACGCATTTGCTACTAGCCATTTTCTTAAATGGTTTTTGAAAATATTTCCTTGAAGAGGTTTCATGTCTATGGGTAAACTATTATAAATTTTGATGGCTGTAACAAAAGTACTTTTTTTGTACATCGTGTTGTTAATCTGCGGTATACATATATTATGTTTATGTTTTATTCGTAAGGAATCGGCTCTAAATGATTTCATAACAAAGAAATATTCTGCATTATTTTTAACAAAGAGACACAATTCTAAAATATAAATACAAGTAAGTGTTAGCAATTTTTCATTTTTAAAAATACTACGCAGAGATTCCGTGGACTTCATATTGTATATAGAACGCAAACATCTTTTTTGCATAATAAAAGTGGATTGGATATCTACAGAGTTGCCCCAAAAAATAATCCCATAATTCAACTGAGGGTAAACAAATCCGTAGTATGCCTGTTTTGCGATACTCTTTGAAGATACAGAGCTAAGAACCGCTAATGCGTAACAATATTTTGCGATTTTACTATTTATTTTACAAATATGGGCCTTCCAATTTAAATATGAATCAATGGTTATACCTAGGAAATTTGTGTTATTAATTTCTTTGAGTTCATTATTTCTATTAACAATTTTTATATTAAGTGGAGGTGTTTTATAATTTTGAAAACGTAGTATATTTGTTTTATTTATATTTACTTTCAGGTTTATACTTTCAAGCCAGTTTACAATGGAGCTTAGAGTTTTATTTATTTCAGTTTCATACTCGGATATAGTTTTTTTTCCTTGCGGAATGAAAATTGTTGCGTCATCGGCAAACATGACACACAAGTGTGTGGTAACGTTTGGCAAATGGTTGATGTATATTAAAAATAATAATGGCCCAAGTATGCTACCTTGAGGTACACCAAGTATTATTTTTTCAAATTTAGATTGGATTGTTTCAACGGTTTTTGTCTTTTTGTTGTAACTTTCTATAACAGTTGCTTGACTACGGTTGCTTAAGTAAGAGGTAATAAGTGAGAGTGCCACTCCTCTTATGCCTATGTTTTCTAATTTGCTTAATAGAGTATTATGCTCAACGCAGTCAAAAGCTTTTGACATATCCAAGAAAAGAGCTACCCCATAGGATTTATTGTTTATCTCATCCCAGACCTGTTTTAACATTTTAAATATAGCTAGTGAAGTATTTTTATTTTTTTGAAATCCGAATTGGTTAGAACTTAAAATTTTATTATAATCTATGAATGAAATTATTCGTCGATATATAACTTTTTCAAAGATTTTAGAAAAACTTGGCAATAATGCAATGGGCCTATAATTACCCATATCAGATTTAGAACCTTTTTTGTATAGTGGTTTAATTAAAGCCTTTTTTAGATCGTCTGGAAAACAGCCATTTGCTAATGATAGATTTATAATGTAAACTAAGGGATCAACTATGTATTTTATACTCGCTTTGATTATTTGAATTGGAATATTATCGTGACCTGCACTCTTTTTATTTTTTATACTCCTTACTAAAACACACTAAAACAGTAGTCGTTTTGCTAGCACGCTGAACGACAAGAGTGACACTAAGCCTGAACTCATGTCATTGGTCACGTGACACTTCGTCTAGTTAATAATGTAGGTTATGTATCATTTTCGGAGAGTTAGGTTTCCTTCGATATCGAAAGAACGAAAACGAAAGGAATGTGGTTCTGCAGATGCGTTATTGCGCAACGCACGATCGAAAGTGGATGCGACTGCACCAAAATTGTACAATAGTACCGTCTGCAAAACAAATTCCCTCCTTAATATCAAGGAATATAATACTCTCTAAACGAAAGGTTTCTATGCAGCAGTCTTAAAACCACTTATTTAATACCATTTATTTAATCAAAATTAATTAAACGATTGATTTAGACCACATACAATATAATTATATTTTTTCTAACTACTAAAGCCTTACGCAAATCTAAGCGTTTTTCGGTGGTGAATAGTGAAACTGCTGTGTGCGGTGAATATCGCTGTCATATTTGACAGCGTTTCACTGATCGTCACCGCGGAAGATTGCCGCTTAGATTTGCGGAAGGCTTAAAACGTAAAACCAGTAGTAGCAACTAAATAATAATAAATAAATAAATATTGACCCCCTCCACAACTTCATACCTAAATAAATAAGACATTGATAAAAAAAACATTATGGGTTTAAAAAAAAGTAATAATTATAGAACTTGGCAGTATATTTTTGTTTGTATTTCAGGTTCTAGTTTGTTTTCTTTTGTGTTTGTGTTCATTCAATAAACTTTTTACATTTCATTTCATTTTTTTCATTCCGTGGGATACGGGATTGTTCGCCTCACTCATTCTCTCCGTTCTTCTATCTCTTTCAAAGGTGCGTCTTTATGGGCAATATCTTGTGTACGGTGTGTTTCGGCAGCAGTTCAATAAACTCTAATTAATTAATTAATTATAGTAGTTTAATTGATATACCTACCAAACATTCCATTTAATTTCATTTTGCAAGTTTTTGTTGATATCGAATTGATATTGATCGAATCCACTCACCTCATTGCCCATAAAGACGCACTTTGTTCAATCTTAAAACATTGCGCGATCATGGAATGCGGTTGCAATCGCTACCACAATGGGGCAAAGAAATCATCGTTATAGTTGAGTACCGATTTATTTGACATTATGCACACATTACCGTTATTATCGAATAGAATACGCTGTGATGAAAGGCAAAGTGGATAAGTACCAGTGAAGTACTAAAGTAAAGTCATGATTATGAAAAATACTTTTTATCATCTGACCACCGAAGTTGGGTGGTAAAACTAGGATAATATCATAATAAAATATATTATTATAATATTTTTTATTTGAGAGATTAATTATTTATCTTAAGATTGAAAAAATTGTATGAATTGAATTTTCATTCCAAAATATCATGACGTCACAAATATACATACATGACATATGACATATGATACCTACACATAATATAGTATGATTGACATATGATATACATGATATATGACGTAGGTATATAAATTAGCTCTAATTGTTATCTTCAAAAAAAAACCGAGCTCAAGAAGCGCGTTGAAATCTTTGAAATGTACGCCACAATGAACCATCAAACACAAATACAAATACATAATTATTTAGAAATCAGTTTTACGAAAATTAATATGCGTACATCAATATGTAATATGTAGAAAAATCAATATGTAAACATTTCATTTTTTTTAATTAATTTATGACATAAATCTATGCAATCAGAGTAAATAATGAACTTTAACATCCTGAAACTACAAAATCAATCCTATCTTTGCTTCCTTCGCTGGTGCAACATACATTACACCACCAACATACCAAAGTCTCTTAACCACAATAAATGTAATTGGTCGAAAGGTCAGGATATCATGGTCGATTGACAATTCCAATCATGGAGTCAGGATGCTTTGACGCTTCTTGCATGTTAAATGTGACACACAAAAATGACCTTTATGGCATTATGATACGTGCACGAATTTGTCAAGGGCTGCTTGAGTGCCTACTGTTTGTATTTCAATTGCTATTTGGCAGTGATCCGTCTGTGAACATTACTTTATATAAAACCATTTTGTTCTACTTATAAAAATAGCACGTTTTATTATATCTAGGATCCCATATTGTTTGCAGCGCCCCGCCCGTTAAAACTAGGTAAGGGCGCTGCCGTGTCTTGTTTTGTGTAAACCAGAGCTTCCCAACCTTTTTTTCGCATAGGCCACTTTCAAAATTTTGCTGGTTCCAGTGGACCCCTTGCCCTGCAGCTATATTTAAACTCTCAAATCCGGTTTTAGAACCTTTATTTAAACAAAAATAAACAAATATTTACAAAATGTACAAAATACACAAGAAACAGTTGAGCTATTTTAACTATATTTCCAGTCGACTAAAATATGAAGATTAGATCTAACTATGGATATTTGCGTAGCGGCTGAGCTCCTACCACGAACAGTAACAGTTTTAAAAAGTTACAACAAGTCACAGCCGCTAAGCTTCTTAAAATGTTATCTGTCTCCATCGATAAGTGAAGTCAAGCCAACCTTTTAGTTCTTCACTATCGAAATCAGATAAACTTTTGTGGCTTACGAATCGTGAACAAATTATTTTTTGTCACGCCATCGTAGACCCCCGTCGAGTCTACCGCGGACCCCTGGGGGTCCACCTGGACTACGTTGGGAATCAATGGTGTAAACCTTCTAAAATATAACAGACAGACACAAAAAGTGTCTTATGGTATTTCTGTGTTTTTGGTGTAGCCGTACCCCGTACCCTTGTAATTGGGACTAGAATCCACACAGTTTTTAATCAGAAAACAGTACTTATACCATAGGTACTGGGATACTTGTATGAGGACATTATTTTATGTATTTTATGGGCCACGCCTTGTAATACGTGTCTAGACTAGTATGTGGTCATAGTGAAACGTGTAATTTGACGGTGAATTGTGTGAGTTTAATGTTAATAAACGTTTAGGAGTGGCACTAACATAGTGTGTGAATGTGAAAATCTTGACTCGTTTAATGCTAAATTAATATTTATTTATTACTTAATACCTGTTTACATTGCAATAGGTACAATACCTTGGTCAGTAGGCCTACCACAAGCTCTGTCTGGCTCTGGTTTTGAGTCTGTGTGAGTGCTCACTAGTGTACTGTGTGTGTGACGTTTCGACGCAGGAATTTTTTAGTCAACACACACACTCAAAATCAGAGCCAAAGACAGAGCCAGACAGAGCTTGTTATCGACTTCATCATCATAGCTCGCCATAGGCAGAGGGTTCATCCACATACCATGGAGCCAAAATGGTCACGCACCGTTTGGTTTCAGAGAGATTTCCTCCCGCGTACTCTAAAGTTGTTGAATACTCTTCCTGCTGAGGTTTTCCCTAGTAGACCAGAGTAGGAGCAGGTTATTTTTTTTGGTTTTAAAAATTATCGACCCTGGTCTATAGAGACTACAGTATGGGGTTCTGCAAAAGGGTTTTTTTAAATATTTATAGGGACAACAAAGCGCAAGTGATGCCTTTGGTGTTGCAACCGTCTATAGGCTACGGTAACCATGTTCCATCAGGTATGCTTATGTGGTAACTTAGTTGTATTAAAAAAATATACGATTTTTGTAATAAATAATTCAGTTTGTCATAATCCTAATAAGGTAAGATAAATTTAACTTTTTTGCAATATTTCTTGACAAACCACCCACCATTATAAGCTTTCTTTTCAATTTCGTATTGTTCCCTCCTTTGAAGCCTTCTTGGAGTTATTACCGGCCCCACGTGGTGCCAACAGTAAAGTATGTACTTATTGCAATTCAAAGTACATTAATTTAGCCTGTTTCTGGGTGAAACTAGACCCATAAATTACAAACAACCGGTAGAATTTAACTTGTAATTGTACTAGAACCTCGGAGTATTAGTAGTATACCATAGAAGGCTAATATATTGAATACAGCCGAATTGATAAATGTTTCTTATTTTTTTATTACTAGCACCCAAACGCGGCTTCACTCGTCTCGTTCCCGTTACGCCCCGCTCCCCATTACTATTTCAGGATAAAAAGTATCCTATGTCCATCACCTGGTTTTAGGCCCCATCAATTTAGGATTGATTCGTTGGTGCGATGTGTGATCCATAAGATTCGAAGTAATTTCCACCAGCACTAAGACTAAAAAGTAAACAGGCCTCTATTGTAGGTAGGTACTTGATTTATAATATAGCGTCAGGGGCAAGGTTTTTACTCATGCCCCTACTTGCGGGAAGCTATAGTGTAATATAAATTGGACTATTAGGTACATTAAGGAAAGTACTGTTCATACCTATGTGTCGCAGAAGGACTCTCAACCAGCTTACACCTCCAAGGTATGGACTAAGGCATACCAAGCCAGAATGTGACTCACTGATCTTGACCAAACTCTCGATTATTGCGAAAACTGTTACTCACTCTTGCGACAGTATACTTACTGAGATTATGCATAACCTAATGTAACCATTTCTTTTGGTGTCATCAGTGCAACTCAAATTATGTTTTTAACACCCAAATTGCATTTGATTGGCCTCATTCCAATGGCTAAGAACTTAAAAATTCAAACAAAATTCTGAGTAGTCACCATTTGGATATTTAATAGGCCTATCATGAGCTCTGTGTGGCTCCGACTGTGGTTCTGGTTTTGAGTCTGTGTGAGTGTTGACTAAATAAATCTTACGTCAAAACGTCACGTACACAGTATAGTGCACTGGTGAGCACTCACACAGTGCCAGAGCCAGAGCCAGACAGAGTTTAAAAGTGTCTACTGCTTTTAAAACAAAGACTTCAGAATTTTTCAAACCGGAATTCGGATACTACCAATAAATTAACACGTTTGCAACATTGCCGTCGAAACTGGCGGTTTGCACATTTTCCACTGATTATCGCTTTAATTGACGTAGAAAATCGTCTGTCGACCAATTAGTTTGGAGCTAATTGCCGTGGTTACCCAACGGTGGATGTGGGCTGGAGCGATCGGTCGCGAAAACCTATTCGCCTGGAACGTGGTGGAGGTATACAACCTACAAACATATTGTCGTACGCACAACTTCAATATAGAACACTTTATTAGGGATGATCTGAGTAAAGCAGAGTGAGTGATGTAGAGTAAGTAGAGTATTGGGCACGTGCATTAAAAAAGTAAAGTACGTAAAAGTAAACCTGCTTTTGCATCTATTATACACAGGTATACCTAGGTGCTAGGCAAGCCTATATTCCATCTAAAATCCTGTCCCAGGCACTACTTTAATATACACACAAGCCGTAAAGCTGTTTTTCCTTGCTAAAAAAACAATATTGGTCACAAACAGGAATTTGGAACACAAGTTCATTTTGCAGCTTTTTTTGTTGCTGGAGATTTTTGATTGAAAGCGTAAATATTTCCTCCAAAAAGGGGTGAAAATGGGGTACAAAATATCTCCGCCATTATGAGATCCGATTTTAGGGATTATTTTTTCCTCGCATAGCCACCAGTATATAATTCAATTGCATGTAGCTGTTCCATGATAACGAGAATCTGATACTTTATCTAACATACAGACTAAGAACTAGTACTAGAATTCGAATTAATCGAATCGGGCTATAAAAAGCGGGCACGCATAAACTTAAGATAAACCGCACATAAGACCGCGTTTTGCAACGTTCCGCCAATATTTAACAACTTGCCCACAAATCTGGGTGTCGCAATACGGCTTCTAGCTTTTAGAGGTGTGAAATAGATAAAAATAACAAGTTGGGCACTTTTGGTCGATTGCTACTACTACTTACTGTGCACAGGTGGTTGAGTGGCAAAAGCCGCGACTTCCAATCTTAAGCTCGCAGGTTCAAACCCGGACGTGTAACCATGGATTTTGTTCCGAAAATTCATAAAGTTGGCTCCTTAAACGGTGAAAAAAAGATCAAAGATCATCAAATATATATATGGCATGTAACTATTGCTTTTTTTTGTTCCAAAAATCCGTGATGATGGCTCCTTAAACGGTGAAAAAAAGTCAAAAATAACCCTTAATAAAACATCAGATCTATATTGAGTTGGGTGAATAAGATCTGCACTGACGTCCCGCGATGTGGAGTATTGTGCGTTGTTCGCTTGCTAACCTCACCCCAGCCCAACTCCGTAAAATAGCGAGATAATGGTTTAAAATAAACACACTAATAACGAGAAAGTTACTCATTTTGTAAAGGCTCGAACACACCTAGTTCGCTGGCGGGCGCGGTGGCGAACCGTTCAGTTTCAACATAGGGAATTGTATACATCCGCACACACTGCCGCGTCTTTTGACAGTTGCACGCTGCGATCACTACTAATAAAAACGAAAGTTCCCAGATCATGACAGACAAAGCATCCCCTATTTAATGTTTTACTACCCCCTACTTAATTTTTCTTAATTTTGTGTATTAAACAATCGTCAAATATTTGATCTACTGATTAGTCATCGGTGAAAACGACCCGTAGAGTCTAAAATTTGGAAAAAGAGAACTATTGAGGATTCGTTCTAATATTATTGAACTCTGGAAATTGTTTTTCCTATTAGTTTTAATAGAAAAAAAATATATTACTTCTAAAAATATTTGTTTAACTACGTTAAAAGCAAAAAAAGATGTTGTGTAAGATAATAATAGGATAGAATCTTATTTGAAACTATTTAAAAATATAGTAATGCATAATGGGCGGTTATATCGCTGCAAATCAGTATTTTCCAATCAAATTTTGGATGGAGAGAAGCTTAGAATAAGATCAAATATCAATAAAAAATAAAATAAGGGCATTTACATACCTAGAATGAACCGTCATAATCAAAGTAAATCAATAAATACAAAAACAAATACAATCATAAGGCTAAGTTTATGGTATTCGATATGAATGTTTAACAGCGTGTAATATTTTGATTGATGGAGAAAAAACAGAACAAGTGAATGTATTTATAATATTTGGGGACTTTTTTATAAGAGATGGAATGCATAAATATAATATCGAAACAAGGAAGTGTATAATCACCACCCGTGGAGACAGTCGATGAAGTCGCGGGCATCAATTAGTTCAGCCACCCATCAGTTTCCCATCTGACATTACGTCCTGACTAGGGCGTGCAAACCCGGTTTTCCGGTTTTGCGAAAAGCCGGACAGCTAAGCAAAATTTATCAATAGTACTTTTTTAAACTTTTGCGATCATAACACACATTAAACTGTTACACGGGTATTTTTACCGCGTTTAGGTAAGCGTAGTGTAGGACGCCCTCCGGCAAGGTGGGGCGACGATCTGCGAAATGTAGCTGGCAAGCACTGGAGAAGAAGAGAGAGAGAGAGAGACCGGGCTCAGTGGCGCGTCTTGCGAGAGACCTACGTCCAGCAGTGGACTAATATAGGTTGATGATGATGATAATGATGATGATGGGTGTTTACCGCGTATAATTTTCCCCGACGCTTCGGCTATGTTGTTATAACTGTGGTCGTGGGCAGACTGGAGCATTGACATGAGTGCTATCGTCGTTGAGAGGTGGAGGTATAATAACTACCCTCACTTCAGGACGCAATGATAGATAGGCGTATGCCTATACAGTGAGGGAAGTTTTACGTATTCCGATTTTCCTTAGTATCAGAAACATAAATCTTACTGATTGAGCCTGAAAAATATTGTTTTGTTTTTAATCCCCGTGAACAAAAACTACCTAGGTACCCCGGACTAGCGGGTGAATGAATTAAGCTTAGAAAAGATTGCGGCGAACAGTTTCGAACTGCGATGGCGATGGCGATCAGTTTCAAGCGTAGGGTTTTGCATTCATCCCCACACAGCGCCGCGAACTGTCATTGTACGAAACTGCGCTAAATCTTGTTCCTCAAAAGTCATAACAGTGGCAATATGGAGGCAATGGTGTGGGTGTTGTTTGCACAAGGTTCGCGCGTTCAGTTCACCATCACTTTATTCTTAGCCCTAATATGTCCAGGTAATTGAAACATTACTAAAAAGATGCATTATTTTTATAAATGGATTTTTTTTGTCTAAAAGCATACATAGCTAAAAACCGATAAAACATAATAAAACCAATACTTTGTTTTTCTATTATTGCACTGCGTCTTTTTTTTTAATACATCTAGCTGATGGAACAAGCATATGGTCCACCTGATGTTAAGTGGTAACTATAAAAAAAAAAAAAAAAAAAGCCCATTCATTCCATAACTACATTAAGTTACATTTCATGCATATTATTACTTATTATTTCGATTATTATTATATCATCATTATTATTTACATTCATACATTATAGTCATTATTTTGTTTAAATTTAATTTTAAACTTTATTTTTAATACATATATTTTGATGTTAGATTTATTTTTATTAGTTTTTTTTTTTCAGTTTTACTTTTTGTTCATTTGTGTTCTTATTTTTCTTTAGCTAGGATCCCACTCGGGTATAGGCCTGTAAGTGGTAACAGTGGTACCTATAGCTTGTAACAAAGCATTGCCTCGTAAGTCACACACGCCAGGAATTTGCCCTACGATGCACTGCCCTGCGTCCATCAGCTTCACGCGTACAGATGTTCAGCCTCAAGTGCCAGTAATTTCACCGGCACCCACACCCTTCAAACAGAAACACAGCAATGCTGCTTCACGGCAGAAACAGGTATGGTGGTAGTACTTCCCTGGATGAGCACTTCACAAAAAGCTCCACTACTACTACTAATCTACTCAACAATAAACTACTCAATAATAAAGTAAGTATTATTAAACTTCACTAGATACTAATTCCTATTTCGTACAATTTTTTAATAGTTGATTTTGTAGGTATCTTAGAATATTGTTTTCTTGTTAAAATTCTACTATATGAAAAAATATTACGTTGACCAAACCTGGAAACGGTTTTTGGCCGGAAGCCGGAGATAATCCGGTTTTTAATACTTTCATGTTTTGCAAGCGCTATAGTTTTGACGTTTTTTCAAATTGACAATTGATTTCGAGCAATTCAAAGAGTTATCAAATGGAGATTACAATGGAGTAGCAGTATTCAAAGTGAAAGTCAAAGTAAAGTAAAAATGTTTAATTTTATTCATTGTACCTTTAAAATTACATAATATCAATGATCACTTTGAGAAGTCTTAGAGCTAGGTTTATCTTGTCGATAAACCTACAGCTACAGTATATCTATTTATATAATAAGATAGGTGATGAACTGACAGAATAGTATACATTGGTGGTGCACGACCAAATTTTAACCCACGATCTTTATAAAATAAATTAATAATGTAGACAATCCACAAAACACTATCTATCCCCGAGCTTGTCTTGTACTATAGGAATCAGATAGTTGATGTATTACAATCAACTATCTCATTCCTATAATACATACATTTTACTGCACATCATTTTGTTAACACATAGTTAGAATACAATATAACACTCAGACAGAGAACAAACATCTGCATTCACCAAAGAAATATTTGTTCTCGGTGGGAATTGAACCCACGACCTACGGCGCAGAAGGCAGAGCTACTGCCAACTGAGCTGAGAGTCCAGTCAATCTTTGTATTGGATTGCTCGCTACCCTCTAAACTAGACTACCCGTGCTCTAATTCAATAGTATAAGGCCGGGTGTTTAATAGGTAGGTACTTAAGTAAGTACATCAGAAAACGTTTGATAGAAAAATTCTAATGAACCAAGGATACTGTTCAGTCTGTCAACTTTCTTACCATTTAGGTCTAGCACAAAATGTGTTCGGTGAAAATCTTGTGCGGATTAGAAATTTAAAACTGATTGAATTTGAATTGTTGTATTCGACGTTTTCTGATCTATCTAATATATATCGCGCCCGACCTTATACTATTTATACTCGACTAGATATAGACATAGACTGCGGCGAAGAAAATAAAAAAAGGAAAGGTTATGATTTTCACCGCTATGTACCTATGCTATGTATGTTAACATGTCTGTTCCACGCATTTCATTTAATCTTGGGTGTGAGATGTTTGAGGATCGCTGGATGAAAACTATTTCTGAATGCTTGGGATTCTGCGAGCGTGATGTATAACTGCGTGTGCATTTTCTACTTTATTTTTGTTTTTAATTTCCTGACATTTTATTTTATATTTTTCATTATTCATATTCAGAAAGAAGGTCTGAAGTTGCCTGAGGAGTGGGTTGAAAATAATACTTTTCAGTCCTAGATAGAATCGCTTTCAACTGACAGCTGTCATATAATTAAAATAAACTAGTTCTATTTTTATATTTATTTGATATAGGGGAACAGATGAGCAATCATAAAATACTTATACACACACATAGTGGTCAATATCATAACATTCCTGTTTGCATCAGCATGTTGGGTAAAAGCAATACCTACGAAGCCGTTTGACTTTGTCAAAAACAATGCTGCTGCTCTATGGGTTTAACAAGTTTTATATTTCCTACTTCTTTGGTCGTGGCGGCGGCGTAGCCACGCCCACCTCTTGTGTCAAAGTTTGGTAAAGTGATATGGTCGAAGACAGAAGGAGTCATTATTATCTACGTTTTGTGCAGCTCAGTGTAGCTCACACCAAAATTGAATCAAACCAAAACTTTTTATTTCAGCTCTCACTTAGAAAGCATTGCAGCCTTAACATACTTAATACTATGGTGACAAAAGTTCATTCAAAAGTAATGTGGTGAAAGAATTATAAACGCACCTCAATGAGGCTCTTTTCGTGCACTTGACAATGTTTTACGGTTTATGTAGGTTCTACGACATGCCAGTTATCTCACTATGTATTCCATGTACATAACTAGCCAATCGCCTTAGCTTTGCACAGGCTTAGTGTAGAAAAAAGGAGGGCAAAATGTGCTTTTGTATTTTGCACCCATGCAAAGCCTTAAAAATTTAAATCTGCAAATTATGAGTTGAAAAACGAGCCTTGTGGTCGGCTGGCAACCGTTGTCAACAACGATATGAAGGCCTGTGTACACCTAGGTCACTGGCAACGGCTATCAATGAAACGATGTCAAATATCGCTTTCAAATTTGGCAGCGTTTCACTGATCGCCATGGCCAGCGACATATATAGGTATTTTTTTTATTGTTGATAGCTAAACGTTTGACTGCCATCAAACCTGATGGAAAGTGAAAATGCAGCCTAAGGTGGAGCACGCTTAGCTATTATTCACTTGTTCACTCTTGACTTGAAAATTCCAAGGTTGTAATGCTTCGAAAATACTGACGACGGTAAAGAGCACATAGATGTGCGCAGGCCTTGAATTGAAGACGATAGTAGAAGTGGTGAAAAAGTTGGACCGAAGAATTGGAACCCCGCGGCAAGCTTAGCCGTGATGGAGTTAGACCAACTAATTATACGGCTGAGCTTGCTGTGGGGTTTGGAGCCTTACGCCTATCTAATTTTAATGGCATAAAAAATATTCAAATGTACAATTTCATAGGTAAAGACCTAGATTAAGACGAGCTATGGAGCCTGGCGTTGCTCGCCCTGATCAAATTGGAAGTCGTTCTGGAAGAAGCACAAAGAGATATAAGGTTTACGGTATGCATAGCCAATAATAGAAACTATGTTGAAAATTTGCTTCTGCAATAAATACGTAAGGGCCAAAACCGCACATCATAGCATTTTATACTTTAGCATAGCTAGCAGTTTAATTTTAATAAATAACGGCTCAAAACAAACAGTGGCGATAATAGTTTAAACAGACTTTATTTATTCAGTTTATTTGCTGCTTGCTACTTTGGTATATTAACTGAATGATTCCGAAGTGAAGCCAGAAGGTCTGTAAGCGGCTTAACTTCTGCACTCGCACTTCCACACTTCTACAACAACTACATGATGTTTGAGCCGCTGAGTTGTTTGAGCTGAACAAGCTCAAGGTTGTAAATGAGCCGATTAACTGCAGGTAATTATTTCCCATGCCTAGCAGTAGTTAAGTGTTTTGATTGGGCTAAATATCTTTCATATCTTGACAGTCTAAATTGCGGCCAGTGCTGCCAGGTCCATTCCAGGGTTTGGCTATTTTTACTAATGTATTTTTATTTTTTTTAAATTAAGCATTGTAGTCATAAACCTAGACACTTTAAATGCTTCTAGATACTTTGAATAGACACAAGTTGTCCGATAAAATAGGTGCGCATGTCACAGTGCTCAATAAATATCTTTTTTTTTTTAAAACTCAATAGAAATGTAATTTTTTTTTAACTTGGCAATTTATATGAACTACAAACTGCGACACGTATTTAAAATCCAAGGTTAATCCAAGATTAGCCTACAAAATAATAGCAGTTAAATGCTTTGAAATTGCGCTAGACCTAGCGCCAAAAGCGCCATTGTGATGGCAATGTACATTTCGGAGACTTCAAATTATTTGGGGGCTAGTTCGCCATCGCTAGCGAACTAGTTCGCTGGCGGTGTGTTCAAGCCTTAAAGAGTTTTATAAAAGCGTATTTGAATACTATCGCACATATTTGCATAAAAGAAAAACTCCGTATAAGGCAGGCACCTCACATTACAATGTTAATCAGTCTTCACGTGAGTAAAGTAGGTGGAATGTTTTACTTACGCTTAATTATGTTGCTAACAATTTTACTTCTTTACAAGATGGTAAATAATGGTAAGCTGTTTCTCTATCATATGCAGTGATGGCTAACAACCTCATCACCCACAACGGTTGCTAAAAGTCTCCTATCACTGTCAGTTTCATGCCAACAAAAAGAGATAGCAATAGACTTAGCAGCCAATTATGCTAAATGACCACTAATAGTAGGACCGTTGAATATGAGCGGTGCAATTGGTTTTCCAATTCTTGCAATAGTACATTGTTACCTGAGTGTTGAAAGTCACGTTTTTTGAGTCCCGAGACGGGTTTGGCGCCAGAGCGTAGCGAGGGCTTTTCATTACGAATACAAGGAAAGTAAAAATAAAAACATGAAAGAAAAAATAGTGAAAATGAAGATTGAATTGCCGCCTTCCCGGTTTTTTTTTTCTTTTTCTCTGACGGGCCTTCGGCTTCGGCTCGCCAGCATTATTCAGCCATTATTTTCATTTTCATAATTTAAAAATGGTAAATTGTTTGCTCAAATCTATGTTATTTTAAATAAATAGTTGAAGCTATATATTAATGAAGTAATTTAGAAGATATATTATTTATTTAATACTATCTTTATGTTATTTAAATTTAAATTTTACATTGCGCTCTAATTAGACTTTTTAAACTTCTTACCGTTGTAATGGGTTTCCAACCTACTTGCTGAATAAAAAGTTGGAATTTGGTTCAACAACCTCCTTGCAGTTAGAAAGACTTTAGAAAGTTGGAACATGGTTGAATAAAAAAGAACTAGTTTTTTTTAATAATTTGACAGCTGTCAGTAGAAAGCGATTCTCCCTAGGGCTGAAAGTATTACTTTCAATCAGGCCCCTCAGGCAACTTCAGACCTACTTTCAGAGTATGAGCAATGAAAAAACAATTGCATGCTACTCTTTTAGTCCCAAAAAATTCAAAGAGAATTTTTGCTCTGTCTCTGGATACGGCCCAAGTTACCGTTGGTAACCTAAGTGGTGGTCCAATGGTCATTGAAAGTGGTCCTTATTACCAGGAAATCTAAACATAAACCGCAAGCATTTCACACCTCGCGAACCTGCCAAGTTAATTTATTTAAACACTTGTAGAGCGCCCGCGGCTTCACACTCGTTTTTTTTTAGTAAACTTTAAAACCACCGCGGCGCCTCTTTGGTGTTGAGTTTTTACATTTCAATTTTGAGTCAGTTCATTTTAGCTACTAACCAAATCTGGTTGAACAGTTTTTAAATGCCCTGAGTCCTCCGCCGGCGTGTCCTACGAAGCACAGAAGATGTAAACACTAGCGGTCACCCATCAAAATGGTCTGTGATAGGTCTGTAATAGAACTGAGACTTATATCGCGTGGAACTGGCACCTAGTCTCACCTAGCTTTAAGACGTTTCAAAGTGACCCTTGCGATTCTACTGAATAAAATACACTTTAGATTTTGATTTGATCTATCACTTGTTACAGTCAGCAAAAAAGTAGACGTCAAATAAAGCTTACATCTTCAATCACAAGTGCGTTGGGTTTTAATAAAAAAGAGGCATTAAGGTTTTTCTTATCTTCTTATGGCTTTTTCATCTAATATTAGAAATAATATAGAATAAAAAATATCAGTCATTGTTAAAAATATTAGTCTAAAAAAAAGGAGGAAATATTTAAATCTGACGGATAAAAGTTTATGAGATGGAAAAATTGCCCGTAAAGGCCTGCGCACACCTAGTTCGCTGGCGGTAGCGATCAGTGAAACGCTGTCAATTTTTTTTTTTTTTAGGTTGTGCGTTGATTTTCGGTGTGTGTAATGCGGTGTCAGTCACACTGACAGATCAGTTTTATACGTTGATGCCTATATTTAGTCAAATTAGTAGTAAGTGGTTGCAGTGATGTTAGACCGGTTCTCTTGACCCACTTTCCGGGGTCCAAAGCAACATGTGGAGTTTGATTTATGTTTATTCACGGTCAATGGTGTTTTGGAATGTCATTGATCAGTGAGCAATTTCAGTAATTGGCTTTGACAGCTCTATGTAGTGCTATTATGGAGGGGGAAAAAATCGTGACACTCCAGGAATGCCGGCGGAAGTGACAACTTGAACTATTAGCCCTCCACCGACTTTTGGCGAGTTTTGCCGATCTTTGCCGAAGTGGTGTCGGTTATGTGACAGGTGACGTACCAGTGTCGTATTCATTGGTTTTTCTCCTCAAACTCCAAGAATCAATGAACTCGTGACACTGGTACGTCAAAAATGCTCAATGCTCATGCTCAATTTAAAAAGTTGTGACCTATTTTACAAAAGAATTTAACGGTTTTCTCCATTTTCAGAAATAATTACATAGTTAGAAGTCATAATTTAAAACGTTCGGAGAGATTACCAAAACGCTCGTTGACGCGCCACTGAGCCCGGTATTCGGCTTTTCTCCTCCAGAGTTTGCCAGCTACATTTCGCAGATCGTCACCCCACCTTGCCGGAGGGCATCCTACACTCTTAACTTAACGCAGTCTCCACTCTTCTGCGATTTAAATGACTTTTTTCAAGAGAACTACAAAATAACACGTTACTTCTGAGTGCAAATGAATATTTAATTAGTGAAACCGAGCCGAGCATTTGCTCTCCGACTAATGATATTCATAAATGCACAATATGCACCTTCCAGTAAGAAATATGCATATTGCGTATTATTCAGACTTGAGTTATATCATTTGTTACCTAAAGTATTGCTAAATGCAACTTGATGACTAAACGATTAACATTTAAAAATAATACTTTTTTAAAAGAAGTGGCCAAAGTAAGAATATTATAAATTATTTTACTTTTCTTATTAAAAATAACTGACGGAAAAAAAGCTGAGCGGTTACCTCTTCCTATAACAATTAATTGCATTGCTTTATATAGAGCTTTCAATGTTCACCGATTATTGAAAAGAAGATATTTTAATGAAGAAGTTACTTATGTAAAATATACTAAAGTGGGTATAAAAAAAGTATAAAGTATAAACTCTTATATTTTTTTCTCATTTTCCAGGTAACAGTGCAGTGAACGAACGACAAGAAAGTGTTAACGATAATGATATCTAGTGATAGATAGCTATAAGTGTAAGTGTAACCGAACTACCTAGAAGTGATCTAGATCTAGTGTAATTCAGTGAAAGTGAAAACAGCAAAATGATGACCTTGTACAGAACCATTAAAGGGACTAGCACGACGAAAAGGAAGAAACGAGAAAGAAGGTATTTTCATCATATTATATTAAATTTTTAGTTTTAAAGGAGAGTACTGGTGGTCTAGTGGTAGCATCCCCGCCTTCCGATCCTAAGGTGGGTAGGTTCAAATCCAGTCGTGTACCAATGAATTTTTCGGTCGAAAAATGTATATGCATCACTATGCCAGTATACTCTCTAACGGTGACGGAAAACATTGTAAGGAAACCGGCATGTCGTCTAAAAGTTCAAAAACGTGTGTCGCACTGCACATGTGCACTTTAAATCCTAAATAAAAAATATTTTTTCAGATGACTTTGAAACGTCTTAAAGCTAGGTGAGTCTAGGTGCCAGTTCCACAAGGTTAAACCTAAATGAACGAGCCACCAACTGCGGCTTGGTTCCTATATTTTTTTTTTATAAATATGTTCCTTTTACAAAACTATAAAAAAACAGTAAAGTTCAAATTTCAGTTAAGTGTGGTGCCACTCCAACTTAGTCTCAAGATTCTTATCGCGCATAGATATCTAAAGATAGAGCCTTCCTCTGCAATTTACAACCATCAGTGTTGATTCTTGAATACATGCGTGTGCGCATAACAAGCGCCACCACTCAGCGGCGAAGTGAACGTCGTGGTAGCTACGAATGGTAGCGGTTACCTTTAACTTTTAGAATGGTGTTACAATGAAGCGTTCAGTGTTGTAACGGTAGATGGCGTTGCCAGTGTCGACTTGCTACTATTGTGTAATAGTACATTGTTACCCGAGTGTTGAAAGTCACGTTTTTTGAGTCCCGAGACGGGTTTGGCGCCAGAGCGTTAGCGAGGGCGCCAATGGAGCTTGAGGGACTTAAAAGACTTTCACGCGAGGTAAACACTGTGCTTTTCATTACGAATACAAGGAAAGTAAAAATAAAAACATGAATGAAAAATTTGTGAAAATGAAGATTGAATTGCCGCCTTCCCGGTTTTTTTTTTCTTTTTCTCTGGCGGGTCTTCGGCTACGGCTCGCCAGCATTATTCAGCCATTAATGAAAATAATTTAAAAATGGTAAATTGTTTGCTCAAATCTATGTTATTTTAAATAAATAGTTGAAGTTATATATTAATCAAGTAATTTAGAAGATATATTATTTATTTAATACTTTCTTTATGTTATTTAAATTTTACATTGCGCTCTAATCAGAGTTTTTAAACTTCTTACCGTTGTAATGGGTTTCCAACCTACTTGCTGAATAAAAAGTTGGAATTTGGTTCAACCTCCTTGCAGTTTAGAAAGTTGGAACATGGTTGAATAAAATAGAACTTGTTTTTTTTTATAATTTGACAGCTGTCAGTAGAAAGCGATTCTCCCTAGGGCTGAAAGTATTACTTTCAATTAGGCCCCTCAGGCAACTTCAGACCTACTTTCAGAGTATGAGCAATGAAAATAACTAATAACAAGAAGAAAATAATAAAAATAAAAACATTTATTTTGGACACAACAGACAGCAACAGAAGCACAGCAGCTATAATATGGGGATATTCAACTTTTGTTGTTTTTTTTCTAAAACTGCAAATTATTTCTTTAGGAACCGAGGTATGTTAAGAATCTTTAATTTGTGTTGTTTATTAATAATAATAAAATACAACTGTTTGATATTGTTTATTAATAAAAATTATAGTTGTAACAAAAACTTGAAAAATCTGAAAATCAATTCGAAATGGAATATCCCTAGGCAATGTTGATGTGTGTACATTTAGTAAGTAGATTAAGAAAACAGTAAAATAACAAGAATTGGTATGTATAGTGGCGGTATGAAAATGTTCGTCGATTTTCAACTTGATTTGTTCAACGTATCGCGATCACATACAACTGAAATAGACAGAGTACACCGTGATCAAGGCCCTGGTGCAAGCGAAAACTGACTCTAAGGTGACGAACATTTTCATACCACGACTAACCTAACTAACTAGTTTCTAATATACATTTTTGTTAAGAAAAGTAGAGGTGAGAAATTTTCTTCCCTCCTGCTGGAGAACGTCCTAACTTTAATTGCGCCACATATTGAATTGCCGATAAATAGCCGTTGGTTCTAAGCTCCTATCAATTTAATCTATGTTTAACATACATTTGTCTAGACAGTTTAATGTTTTTAGACAGCTAAAAAAGTAGTAGAAACGTCCTAGGTCACCTCAAAGTCAGGATGAACCGGTTGTCTTTGCGCCTTAAAGGATAAGGTTTCTGAATGTAACCATTGAAGTGGAAAAACTATTTAAATTTATTTGAAAAGAATCTGCGATCAAAATGTTGGTTAGCAATTCATTATTTATTTGAAATATTTTTATTTTGACCAAAATGCACTATGCCAGTATTCTCAAACGATGAAAAACATCGTGAAAGAACTGGCTTGCGTAGAAATTAAAAAGTTTGAATATATATGTGTAAAGGCATGAAAAGCGTATCACGTAAAATCCTTTCTCCACACTTGGTTCGAAAGAACCAGTGACGCTGTAAGAAGAAAACCCAAATATGAGATTTCTTTTCTTGTTTTACGTGGCGCCATGGCGGAGCACACTTTATTTGGACCAATTATCGTTCGCTAACGCATAAATTCGTCATTTATAAGCCGATTTAAATAAAAATAAAGATTGATCCAATACAAATTTCATCAAAATAGGTTCGGCAGTTCGGCCATGAATTTGGTTTCTCAAAATTTTTAAAATTCACTTGTCTGTAAGTATAAGGCTTATAAGTAAATAAGACATATTGCTGGGTCAATAACATGTTGGAGAGCTAATATCATTATGGCCAGACAAAGGCCAATAGAACCATTTAAAAGATTCTTAATTTGAATGAGTTCATTATGTTTTTTGCGATAAGTCAATTGTTACTCATCGCTATGATAGATAGCTTATCCATATGAATTAGATTAGTCAGTCTATTTATAACTCATTAGCCCCTCATGCATAAACAAAAAGATCATCATCATTATCATCATCCTGTTGAGGTTTTCCCTAAGGACTATAGCATGGGGTTCTTCAAAGAGGGCATTTTAAAAGTTTTAAAGGGTCGGCAACGCGCTTGTGATGCCTCTGGTATTGCAGGCGTCCATAGGCCATAGTGCCCACCTGATGGGAAGCGGTTACCGTAGTAACCGTGTTACCCGTCAAAGTGTCCTGTGCGGTTTGATAGATGTTATGCCTAGCTAGCTTGGGGTTCTGTTCTAATTTTGAGGCTACAGGAAGATTGGAGGGCGCCACAGGCTCTAAACTTTAAGTTGGACAAGAGCCTGAATGTCCAGCAGTGAATAATATTATTATTAAAGAAGACGAAGCAGATTGTGGTACATTGGAACAGTTTTATTTCTTATACAAATATGTCTAATTATTAATTTGTCTAAAGTTATACACAACCGTCCTGAGACGACCAAAGAAAAAGGAGTTTATTTTAATTAACAATGTGTTTTCTTTATCCTGAGACAACCAAGAAGTACCTATTCAGAAAAAAATTGATTACAATAGTTGGATTGACTAATTGACTGTTCTTATACGGGCATACATATCCTTACATCCTCCACACACCTAAGGATCTGAGTTGTTAGTACCTACCTAATTCCCTACCTACTTATAACTAAACATGCAAGCTCTCTATTATATAACTATGTTAGTGTACCTAGGAGTTAGGGGATATGTGTTTTAAATGCCCTGCTGATATTACAAGAGACAAAGATTAGAAATTACTAAAATGAGCCGAGAGGCTATTTTCTTAAAATATTTATAATTTGATTAATGCTACAATATTCAACAATGGTGAAGCCAACCTAGCCCTCTAAGGCACTAAGGCCTATACAATTGAGGGGAAAACGTACTTGGATACCTACTAATGAATCTACATTTAACACCGAGACTATCGGCTACAACGGTCTCTTCCTCACTTGAAATAAGTCTGCCAAAAGGCCCTAATACATAACCTAAAACCTAACCTTGTCACTTGCACTGTACTCTCACTGAGTTATGAAGATGAGAAACATACTAAAATCGAGGGGCACCGAAGATTACCATGAGACCACTGTCAATATATATGGAACGCAATCACCTTATTGGCAGGCAGCGTCGGATGGCCGAACCACGAATCATGGCCTTTTTCCCAACCACGGATGAATTGATGGGACCAGTCAAACCCCGATCTACTGGCGGTGACGTGAAGGACCTGTCCCCTTCCAAGAGCCGAGCAGCTTCTGAAACGCGTCATCAAAAAAGAAATCAATATCCATACAACTTAAACGACAACCTAAAATTGTTACTCTGAAACCGAGGCGGGGATTCTTCTCCACATGTTTAAGTCCAAAGGAGTATGCAGCTAATCGTGATCTTATAGATAATTACAGATTAGGGGCCAAGCTTACTTTCTGCTCGGAGCGTGGTGATTTTTCTCTGAGATCGATAGCACGGAACGGACGCCTTCCGACCCAAACCAGTGCCGCAGTTCGCCGCCTCTCTCAAACATTTTACTTCAACCGAGATGCATACACGCACCCAATAATCCTAAAACAAGAATAAACGAACATTTAGTTCCCGACATTTCACTCGCCGCTTCTCACTGTACAATCACAATTGTCCAGAGGTAACTTACCACTTTCTATACTCCGACACACGTCCACTCATCACTTCTTCTTACACCAAGACGTTTTTCCCAAGCTTTGGGGCAGCTAACACAAATACTTTCTCAAAAATCTCCGGCGCTCAACCGTGAAATGAATCGCCGCCATTAGACCCAAAAAAACAGACCGCGCCGCCAGACGCCACCGATGTGACATTGACATACCCCGCGTGACCTACTATCCAATGACAGTTCAGTGGATCTGACAGCTGTCACCATCCTCAAATTTTGCCACCCCTATGACGCTAAAAGAAACAAAAGAGACAGACACAAACCCGCGTGCTGCCATCTAAGTGAAACGCCCGGAACTAGATTGCCAACCATTAGACTAAAATCGAAGTACACGTTTTAATTGTACAAAAAGCCACTAGGTGGCGTTGTAACGTTTTGACCCGTTACAACCGCTTCCCATCAGGTGGGCCGTATGCTTGTTTGTCAACTTAGTTGTATAAAAAAATCTGTCTGAAGAAGTCCATTACTGGACATAGGCCTCCCCTACACATTTCCAGGAAGAACGATTCTGAGCCCTTTCCATCCATCGACTTCCCGCGATCTTAACAATGTCGTCGATTCATCTGGTGGGTAGGCCTACGTTTCATCTTTCGGTTCGTGCAAACAAAATATATATTGGTCCAAAGTACGACGACCAACTAAAGTTCCATTCGCCCTATGGGTCTTATTAATAATCCTGGAGCAACGCTGGAGCAGTTAAATCGTGTTTTGTCACATTTGCTCGAGTTGACAATTGCATGTCAATGCAAAAGACAAAACACGGATTAACTAGTCCAACGCTACGCCAGGATTATTAATAAGACTCTATGTGTTTTGGCTCCACCTTCATTATGCGAACCTCCAGGGAATGGAAATCATTGCCGACGGCTGTTTTTCTTGGCTACTAAAATCTGGGCCTCTTCGGGCAAGAGTGAATAGGTGTCTTCTAGACCATCCTGCTCCATTGTCGGCTACATCCTCGTTTACTCGTTTCGGTGAGAATTGTAGCCAAAGATTTTTAGGGCTATAGCATGGAGTTCTTCAAAAAGGGCGTTTTAAAGTTTTAAATGGTAGGCAATGCGCTTGTGATGCCTCTGGTGTTGCAGGCGTCCATAGGCTACGGTAGCCGCTTCCCATCAGGTGGGCCGTATGCCGGTTTGTCTACTTTGTTGTATTAAAAAAAAAATGTGTCTAGTTGGTTGTGTTAATAAATATGTACCTATTTATGGATCTCTAAAGGGTAGTTAAAGGTGCATCCAAATATTGCATTGATATTTTAACATTTCTCGTGACCTCTCAATATCCTCTCAATACAAATGTTTGAAACGTCATGAATTTTATTTCTTCATACAAACACGCACATGTTGACTGGGAACGAATAACAGAGATGTTTGTGGGCGTTTAATATGTCAACTATACCTAACTGCTGTATAAATCGGCTGTTTAGCGCGAGCCGTCAAACGTACATGCTCTGGATATGGTCTGGACACCCACGGCACGTGAGATACATGTTTGGAACCTAGGAATGGGAGATGTCGGTACCTAGATTTTATGCATTGAAAGTCACTGTGGATAAGTACATGTTTTAGTGGAGCGATGGATAGTATCGAAGACACATAGTATACAAAGAATGAAACCAATTAAATGGTCCTACATACTCCAAGCAACTGGATACTACTAGACACAAAAGGACAAAAAAAACCATTGAAAATATGGAACAAAGAAATGATCCATGTGACTGAAAGAGTATGGCTAAAAAGAACAAGAGATAGAGACGATCGGCGATCCTTGGAGGAGGCTTTGGTCCATTCTAAAACCTTTAATTAAATTAATTAGATAATAGGGCTTATTATGTGTTAACTAATTATGTGAACAATTGAATATTTATATTTTTGTGATTTATTTAGTGTGGAAATAAACTCTTTTTAATTTTATTTATTATTTTTATCGTATCGAGCTTATTCTGAAAAGGTTTGTGATACGATTGTTATCTAGGACATCAGATGATCCATTATTATCGAGGTAACGAATAAGTAAATAAGCCTTTGCTTCTGTTTTAGATGATATATATAGCGTCAGGGGCAACTGGTGATTTCACAAGTCCTACTTGCGGGACGCTAAATTGCCTGGGACAGGATTTTAGATGGCATAGTCTTGCCCAGCACCTATACCATCCTGACAGCTTATATAGTCAGCTTAATCCACAGGAAAGATACGTAAATACGTGGAGAGCTGACTAAGCCAATAGAGTGAAAAATTCATAGGTACACGACTGGATTCGAAACCGCGACATTATAGGCAACGAATAATCGTTGCAAATAAATTGGTTGAGCTCTTAGTCGTTCCTTTTGGATATGTATGGAAGAGGTCTAGCAGTAGACTTCTTCAGTCTGACTCTGATGGCGAAGTATGGATGTCAAAATTGGACACGTAGAATGTAAGGCCACATTCACAATACCTAATTGTTCCACCTGACGAGCTCCAGTGTTTCATTACTAAAAATTATAATTACAGCCTCGAGGCAATTTATTAATCTCATTAAACACCTTGAACTATGAGTCTGATATAAAAAACTGATATCCATTTCATATTTTGTCGGACAGTTAATTTGTTGGAAAGTAGATACTTAGTTCCGTGTTTCAAAGTAGCAAGCAATAAGTTCCGTGTATAAAAAAAAAATTGCTCACGACTGTTATTTAGAACACAGTTTCTCATTTGTATTTGCATAATTAAAATTTGTCTAAGAAAGTCACAAAATAAACCAATTGAAAATAGAAGTAACTTAAGGGCATTCATTACGTTACAACTTACAACCGATTTAGAGATAGCTAAACTGATTCAAATCAAGTGGCAGATGGAAGCGTCTTGTTGTAATTCTACAGTAAAAACATGTACATGGTGTGAGAATTTTATTTTGAGTGATCAAAAAGACGTACTACAAAAAATAACATACATTTCAAAATTCAAATCGTTGTTCCATCTTAAAGAGAGTATTTAATGATTCTATAAAATAGGTATAACAACATCCGCCCTCAATAAAAACTCTCTAAAAAAAAAAAATATCACATTCTCAAAGATAAAATCTAAAACGTCCCAAAGCTAAACCAACCCTAAACCTTCCAGACACCCTTCATGTAGAATGCGCCCCAGTGGCTTAGTTAGCATGTCAGCAAAATTGACGTTCGATCTGACAAATTTTACACATATAATTCCGTCAGATACCATTTCTCTGATAAAATGATATTTAGTATCAATATGCTTAGTCCGCTCGCGGTGGACCGGGCCGTGCACCAAACTCTGTGCACTCTGACCATCGCTGAACATAGTAACAGTGTTAGTCTTACCAGTTACTTCGAAAATAAACCATTTGAGGCAACATGCCTCCCCGGCCGCCGCCGTGAGTGCCATGTACTCAGCCTCAGTAGATGACAGAGCTACTGTTTGTTGCTTTTTAGCCTGCCACGTTACAGGTCCTCCAGCCAACGTAAAATAGTATCTCGTACAAGACCCACGATCGATACCACAGTTCGCCCAATCCGCATCTGTACAGCCTTCAAGAATTTTTCCCGTCTTCCTTTATTTCACCATTATCACTACTATCGATATTCAGTCCAAGATAATATTTCAATTCTCCAAGGTCTTTCATGGAAAATATTTTCCAAGATCATGCTTGACAATGTCAAATGTCATGTCACTCTGGCAAAAGACAATGAGATCATCAACATAAACTGCCATTATAACCAACTCTTTACCAAAAAGTTTCTTATAAACGCATGGTTCCGAAAGAGTTTTATCAAAACCTAATTTCATCAAAGTTTTATCCAACATCTTGTTCCATGCTCGTTCTTTGGTTCAGGAATTTCTTCATCAGTTACCATAGAGGTATAGAAGTCCGGTTGCCTACGAGTCCTAGCAGGATACCTACTTGCCTGCTGTTCCACAACTGGTTCTACTCGTTCTGGACTTACAGAACCTTCCGATTCAGCTGAACCACAGTTGTTTTCGTCATCATCACAGATAAGAAAGAGTTTCTTGAATTGCCACATTTCTACATGTTACATTCTAATATTCTAACATGTTCTAATGTTACATTTATTTTCTATGTTCTGATATTCATTCAGTGAGAGTCTGTACCGAAAAGAGTTTCTTGAATTGCCACATTTCTACATGTTACATTCTAATATTCTAACATGTTCTAATGTTACATTTCTATGTTCTCTTATTCATTCAGCGAGATTCTTCGTCCCATACCTTTATCTTCCTAAGCATCTTGTAATGCTTTCCAAGCTTCAAGGGCAGTCTTAGCACACCTAACGTGCGTAATCGCAGGGCCATCTACTGTCAGACATATCTAAGCTAGAGCTCTCTTATCATTTTATCAACTTAACTTGCACATTGTAATATTCATTCAGCGAGAGTCTGTACAGCTTTCTTTCTAATGTTAGTCTTATTCATTCAGCGAGATTCTTCGTCCCATACCTTTATCTTCCTAAGCATCTTGTAATGCTTTCCAAGCTTCAAGGGCAGTCTTAGCACACCTAATGTGCATAATCGCAGGGCCATCTACTGTCAGACATATCTTAGCTAGAGCTCTCTTATTCAACTTAACTTACACATTGTAATATTCATTCAGCGAGAGTCTGTACAGCTTTCTTTCTAATGTTAGTCTTATTCATTTAGCGAGATTCTTCGTCCCATACCTTTATCTTCCTAAGCATCTTGTAATGCTTTCCAAGCTTCAAGGGCAGTCTTAGCACACCTAATGTGCGTAAATGCAGGGCCATCTACTGTCAGACATATCTAAGCTAGAGCTCTCTTATCATTTTATCAACTTAACTTGCACATTGTAATATTCATTCAGCGAGAGTCTGTACAGCTTTCTTTCTAATGTTAGTCTTCGTCCCATACCTTTATCTTCCTAAGCATCTTGTAATGCCTTCCAAGCTTCAAGGGCAGTCTTAGCACACCTAACGTGCGTAATCGCAGGACCATCTACTGTCAGACATATCTTAGCTAGAGCTCTCTTATCATTTCTCAACTTAACTTGCACATTGTAATATTCATTCAGCGAGAGTCTGTACAGCTTTCTTTCTAATGTTAGTCTTCGTCCCATACCTTTATCTTCCTAAGCATCTTGTAATGCTTTCAAAGCTTCAAGGGCAGTCTTAGCACACCTAATGTGCGTAAACGCAGGGCCATCTACTTTCAGACATATCTTAGCTAGAGCTTGTAGTGTTTATATCTTATGACGCTGACTGTCTCACTGTAAATACTCACATATTGCTTAATATTTCATTGTAAATGCCTTTAGGAAGGAGGATTCTGTTCCTCTTGTTCTGGTAGGGAACTCTATAATGCATCTTTCGGCCTCTGAGGCCAGCCTTTTCTCTCTTTTGGTTAAAAACTTCTAAATTTCCACTTGAACACTTTATTACACTATTCGAAAGAGCAGAATTTTCTGATCCTGGAGGTATACTTGATCCTATATCTAAATTAGTAGCTTTTATAAGATTCCTTTATAAATGTTAGTATTTTCACAACTTTGTTGACACGGATTGTCAAAACAAACCAAAATATGTCTTTTATATTTCATTTTTAAATGTCATCAAAATGAGGTTTGGTCATTAAAACATAGAAGAACTTCTGTGAAAGATGCTGGACGTTGACTACGAAACTAAATAAAATTAAATTTGGAACTAGATTCGAAGCTTGAAGTGCTTTGGGATTCGGGAGAGTCAGTTGAACCACGGGAGCGGAACAAGACGGATCTCGAATAGAGGCTGGGCGGCGAGCGCGGCCGCTGGCGCTGCCGCCAGCCGCGCGCAGCACGCCCGCGCCTACTTAAAAACGTCAGATTGAAAGTACTAAAGAAGGGAATCTAGTACCTTCGTCCTTGGTTGCGGTCACTAACGACTGCCTACAAATCTGACTGTGCTACGGAGATTCTGAGCCTCTATCTACTCCGTTCCGACGCTAGAGCAGGCTTCATCTCAAGCCATCTCCATACTAAAGTGTTCTGCTCTCTTCAGATCCACTCCTTGGTTCTTCACTGCTTTGCCTGCCAGATAAGTCTGCCTGTCTGCTTGCTTGCCTTCCTGCCTGTCTGCCTGCCTGCCTGCCTGCCTACCTGTCAGCCTTCACGCCTTCACTTCGCCAGCCGCACGCTGCACGCCAGTGCACCTTGGAAATCCAGACGCATCCTTGAAACCATCGTAGGAGTGACTCATCTTCATTATCATCATTTTTTATCCCTTTTTCTTTATTAAATTTGTAAGCTTTTTAAAAATCTTTCCCTCAAACCGTTAGGTCTTTTTTTATTCTTAAATAACTTGTGCGTGCAGTCCCTCTCTGGGACTGGTACGTTACAAGCTCTCTTATCATTATCAACTTAACTTGCACAGTAGTGATGTCCGGTTCATTGTACCCATCTATTGTGCACCATATCCATCTCTATTAGATAGCAGGAGCGAGGGTATAGTCGACGACATCTCCACATGACATTTTGCAAGGATTTTTTTTCGACACAAAATACAAAATTGAATACTTTCACACTATTGATATGTACATGCTGCGAATTCTACTAAACAATTCGTGCTGATAACGTTTTTTGTTGTAATTCTACAGTAAAAACATGTACATGGTGTGAGAATTTTATTTTGAGTGATCAAAAAGACGTACAACAAAAAATAACATACATTTCAAAATTCAAATCGTTGTTCCATCTTAAAGAGAGTATTTAATGATTCTATAAAATAGGTATAACAACACGTCTCCAAGACTCTGGAATAATTTGTACATTAAGGTATCGATCACCACTATGCCAGTACTCTCAAATGACAATTTACTTCTGTATCTTTTATTTTGCTGCTGATAAACATCTTCTAATTTTTTTTATTTTCATCTCTTGATTTTATCCGTCAGATACAAATCTTAGATACAAAATATCTTACTCTTTTTCAGCTTGTCACAAAAACAAGGACTGACTTTTGTATCCTTCAAATAACTATATTCCGTAGTTTGGAATATGCTGGCCTACCACGAGCTCCATATGGTTATATGGCTGTCAAAATTGTGTCAACACCAACAGTGTCAACACATTCAAACCCAAAAAGAAAATGAATGTGTGGGTCAGCCTATCTATACACAATTTGACAGCCATAGCCATGACCATATGGAGCTCGTGGTAGCCCTGTAACAAATAGTTATACTTATATTAATTATGTGTGCTTTATAGACTTTATATACAAAAATAATTCATAGTCTGGCTCCAAAAATTATGTACCTAAATAAAATATTGATGTTAGCAATCTCCGTTACCACAGGCGCAAAGCCGCGGGCAGTTGCTAGTATTAAAATAATTTCTTTTTTTTACTATCCCAAGTCTGCGCAGGTAAAACTGACTTGTTATTTCTGACTGTTGACCAAGGTTGCTCCCACCTTCAACTTACCTTCAAGCATATTTAGCCGACGTGTGGGTGCACCCGCCTATTATCTCGGCTAGGTAACTGTTTTGTGTTCCTTAAACATCTTAATCTTAGGCAGGATATGGCTGTATAATATCAGCTTACACTAAAGAAAAAAGTATAATGCTACATATCTCTAGATCGTCTGCGATAGAACTACTAATTCTTGTGTATTTTGTAAATATTTTTGTTTAAAAACTTATTTTGGCCTATATTTTCCCACTGCTGGGCAAAAGCCTAGAACAAACACTTTCAATTCTTCCCATCCCGGGTGTACACGAGCCTACACCAACATTTTTTTTTCTCAAAATGAATAATGTTTATTGGTTTCTATGTTTCTTCTAAGCAGCGTTGAAAGCGGCCAGTAAAAAACTTGATTCTGATCACAAATCTCCGGTATAAAAACTACACACCTTTTTGCAAATGTGAATATACTAACTTAACCTTTTGGGTTTTACCTAAAATTCTAATGAAAAGCGTCTCATAAAAATGTCCTTACGTAAACTTATTTAAGCAGGTAGGAGTGAACTGGATTTTGGAGTTTTTTGACCTTCCAAAAAGTTTTTTATATCAAACTTTGAACAGTGAGCCGATGTAAAGGTGACACACATTTAATTTTTGCCATGGTTTGACTTGAAAATAATGCAACAACTCGTAAGTATCTAGTTTCATTCATTATTAAAAAATAGGTATATCGTGTTTTTTTAACCAAAGCTCTGAATTTCGACATACCTAGATTTTGAAACATTTTGAACCAACACATTGTTTTTCAAAATTTCTTCCTTTATGGTTTTTTTAAATTATTTCTGTCAAATTACCTACAAAAACTCAAAAGTCTTTAGTCATAAGTAGAATAATCATGAATAAAGACTCAACTTCTTAGGTACTGATTATAAAACAAAAACATCATTTTATTTTTGAAAATGGAACTAAAATCGGCGATCTCTTTGGTAGAATGCATGCAATGCGTTGCGGCTACAGAAGAAATAAAAAAAAAGAAGTTGACGCGAAATCTTTCGAATTTTTCTCATCTGTTCTATTATTGTATTGGATTATTTTATTTTCTCGCAATTGTAGTGAAAATTAGAGTGTAACACAAAGCGCTAAAAACTCATTAAAACTGGGTTTATATTTACTTCCTCGCTAACCTCGTCTAAAATGGGTTATTTTAGCTCCTTGTCCAATCTGCTATTTTAGAGTTGTAAAAACGGATTTCACATTTCCACGTTTAACTTACTGCTTCATAAAGTAGCAGCTAAAAATTGTTTCGAGAAACGTTTTATTCTTTACTAGCAGGCATAGTTTCCTAAAATAGATCGCAAAAAGTTGATTACAAAAAATCCGTCCCGTCTAAATTCGCCCACGATAAATAAGTCCGCAATGCACTTTCCTTGCATTTATTTCAGTCATGCCACAGAAATAAAAGACTTATCGTCCTATAAAACATAAATTCTCACTTTAGTCCAGCACAATTCTATTGTTAAATTATGTGTGAGATAAGAGAACGCCAATTTAAAATTTGTAAGATCTAGTTAGTAAAACTATTCGAATGATGCTAAAAGGTACACGGCTCGTTTCAATTAATGGTGGAAAGAGGATTTTGTTCCACCTAATAAAACACTGGAGAGTGTAGGTAGGCTGTGGGTAGAAAAACTATGCATTAGTATTACTAAACTGTAGATAGGTACATACATTACATAGCTAACTAAACAGGCATAGGTCTTACATCATTAGTGTGCATCCTTGGTGCCTTTTTCTGTCACCTTTTGGGTTTTATGACACCCAATATGGGTGAAGGGTGATGAAAGTTTGCTTTTCTATGCCAGGAACTCCACAGTCAAGTCTTCTAATTTTTTAAACCTCGACGCAAAAACGTAAAATAATGTACACCGATGCCGATGCGATGCGTAGCTAGGGGTTTTTATTTAAATAAAAAAATAGCTTTTTTTGGATTTTATAACGAAGACAAAGATGTTTTAATTTCTTGCAAATTTTGGTAATCATTCACTAAAGTCGGTAGATTTGTACATCACCTGAATAAATTAGAATTACCTAATTTTCTTCGTTTAAAAAAACTGAAACGAGACACGATTAGGTACCCTAGTTTTTGTAACACAATAGAAGAGAATGTCTAAACCGTTGATAATTGACAAAAAGTACGCACAAAAGTCGAACCTCCTTCTTTTTTGCTACTCGTAGTTAAATAATATTAAAAATAAAGTTGGGGTTCTTGAATGGCGGCATAGGAAAACGAGGCGTAAGACTTTCCCAACCGAAAGACTGATACAAATACAAATTCAAATAAGTTTATTGCCAAATAAGACGCAACACATAAAAAGAAAACACATTATATAAATTTTACAGTTTGACAATAGGAGTAGGCTCAGCACTGTGCAACATACGTAGTGATGCACAGGGCTGGTTTTCAGCATACCCCAATGTTCGATGTTACGTTCGACTGATGATAAGACAGAAGAAGACCGCGGGGAATCGGATGAAGACGACTCACAAAATTATTATAAATGAATGTCCATTGTTTGTTTTGTACAACGATCATACAAAAAAGCGGTAGGAACCAAAGCGTAGTTTGTTGCCTGTTCTTCTAGGCTTGGTTATGTTGAACTGGCACCTAGACCCACATAGCTTTAAGACGTTTCAAAGTGATCCGTGTGATATCATTGAATAAAGAGATTTTTGATCTGATTTGATTTAATTTGCATTGGACCTACCTGCCTAATTAAAAAAAAATATGTTATTATGCTTCTGTCTTAAGCACATCTAAGCGTTCTGCGGTTGCGATCATTGAAATGCTGTTAAACATGAAAGCAATATCTGACATTATTTTATTGATCGCTACCGGTGAACGCTTAGTTATGCGCAAGGCTATAGAAGTGTTATTTACCGTAACATTTCATACAACAATGGTCTGATTTCCAAATTGGTTTAGCATTTATCATAAAAGGCATAAGCTCTAATAACCATAGGCGTAGGACTGACTAACAGGCCACCTGCAAAATATCAGCCACGGGCGCTGCCATTCTGACGTCACAAACTGAACAGGAAATGTGTCATTACGTATAAGTATTTTGAAAGGACATTGTGCCAAAATGCTCAAAAAACTGAGTTTGAGGAAAAGGTTAAGAGGTAAGCCCTGCACACATCTAGGCGATGGCGGTGGCGATCACGTGAAACGCTGACAAATATGACGGCGATATTTGATGTCGTTTCAGCTGATCGCCATCGCCAACGCTTGGATGTGCGCAGACTTTAAGGCACAAAGTCGCATCAACTGAATGTCATAACTTTACGATAAACGGTATAAGGCCAGGATTCCGAAGGTTTTTTAGTGTTCTTAAATCTATTACCTATCTATGTGCATCGTAGGGCACGTTTCCGTTATAGGCACTGGCTTCCACTTAACATCAGGTGCGCTGTATGCATGTTCCATCACCAATTTGTAAAAAAAAAACTTGCTACAGAGACTGAAGTACAATTTTTAATCCATACTAATCAAACAAAGTAGTATTCAGACGTTTTCATCACACAAAACAAATATTTGTAAACCCAAGCAAAACACAAAAAAAAACTCCGTTACAGACATCAAAACTCATTTCCAACAAGCATTACAAATTGTTATTTTGTTTTTTTACTTGAAGCAGGTTTTTGCATAAAGTCATGACTAAACTGCTTATAAAAACTGTTTTATAACTGTAATACACGTAAACTCAGCGGGGAAATATGATGTCTTACGTAATTTTTAATTATAAACAACTAAAAGTGATAAAAACGTGAATAACGTCACGTCATCTTAAGAGGCCGGCGAAGGGCGAATTTTCATACAAACGTAATACCAAAATAATAACTAGTTTAAGCAGATTTTCACTATGTTATTGTAATAACGGTATTTGTATAGTATTTATCTAGGTTCCTGAACAGTTTTTATTTTAAACTACTTAACTCAAATGAAATAAACACCAATCGCATTTTACACATTTTTTTCATTGCAAAATGTGATTGGCGGTAATTTCATTTGAGGTAAGTAATTTAAAATAAAAACTGTTCAGGAACCTAGATAAATACTATACAGATACAATTATTACAATAATATAGTGAAAATCTGCTTAAATTAGTAATCATTTTGGTATTACGTTTGTATGAAAATTCGCCCTCCGCCGGCCCCTTAATCATAGATTTTATATGTTTTTAACAAGAATTGGCTAAAAGAATTTGTGACCTTTGTTTTTGCTCAAGCATTTTATGATCAGCTCTTACAGCATACTCGTAGTATACCGCATATATGCGGTATAGGTTGTGAATTTGATTCTCATCTAGGACAAAGTATGGTGCATAAATAACATTTATTTACACGTTTTTTAATTTTCCTTGTTCATATTTACAAAAGTTTGTATAAGACGTGGCAGTTAATGTTATAGACAAATAAAGGCTTTATGTATCTTTATAACACATTTGCTCGAAAAGGGTATCTTATTCCACTAATTTCAGTATCGTTGTGTATGTCATTACGCACTAGTGCGGTAATGTAATGTAAAACGCACGGGTTGCTTTCTAATAATGTAAAACGTACGGTTTATGAAGATGCTAAATTTATGAAATGAAACTGAATGAGACTAAATGAGACTTAATGAGACTGAATGAGACTGAATGAGACTGAATGAGACTGAATGAGACTGAATGAGACTGAATGAGACTGAATGAGACTGAATGAGACTGAATGAGACTGAATGAGACTGAATGAGACTGAATGAGACTGAATGAGACTGAATGAGACTGAATGAGACTGAATGAGACTGAATGAGACTGAATGAGACTGAATGAGACTGAATGAGACTGAATGAGACTGAATGAGACTGAATGAGACTGAATGAGACTGAATGAGACTGAATGAGACTGAATGAGACTGAATGAGACTGAATGAGACTGAATGAGACTGAATGAGACTGAATGAGACTGAATGAGACTGAATGAGACTGAATGAGACTGAATGAGACTGAATGAGACTGAATGAGACTGAATGAGACTGAATGAGACTGAATGAGACTGAATGAGACTGAATGATACTAAATGAGACTCAATGAGACCGAATGAGACTGAGTGAGACTGAGTGAGACTGGGTGAGGCTGAGTGAGTCTGAATGATACTAAATGAGACTCAATGAGACCGAATGAGACTGAGTGAGACTGAGTGAGGCTGAGTGAGACTGAGTGAGACTGAGTGAGGCTGAGTGAGATTGAGTGAGACTGAATGAAATTGAATGAAACTGATTAAAACGGGATAAATTGGAATGAAATTAAATTTAAAAGACAATTACATTTCAAATTTTCTAACTGCTCTAACAAGTGATTAAAGATTTATTCGTTTAATTTTTATTTATTTCCTTGCAAATGTGTTATAAAACGTCGTATGACATACGTGCGCTTTGATAATTACAGCCTCTGCTTTCTTGTAGCCCTCGCCTACGGCTCGGGCTTGCAATAACGCCTCGGCTGTAATTTTCAACCTACCGCACTTATATCATAATGTACTAATCTATTTTTAAAATGCTTGCCTGGCCTGTACCCAGCAGTGGGTGAAGTCGGGCTGTGGATGATTATAATGCATGAGTATGTCAATGAATTTTCGACTTACTGTCCAATTTTAAATTGGCGTCATACTTTCGCTTCATTCAAATTCATCAACTTGCAAAGGCTCATTGCGAAGACTTTACGATGCAGCATAATAATTATAAAACAGTATTTATGTACGCTTACTTGTATGTTATGTAACCACTTACGTGGAATAGTAGAAGTGAAACTCCAATCATTGTCATCCGAAAGAAGAAACCTCCTTATTTTATACAACTTTTTTATGGAACAAGCATAATTATGACCCATTTGATGTTGATTGGTAACCATCGTCTATAACGAAGCATTGCCTCGTAGGTCACACACGTCAGTTACGTGCCCTACGATGCACTGCCCTGCTTCCATCAACTTGAGGCATACAGATGTTCAGCCTCATGTGGCACTAATTTTACCGTCACCACCCTTCGAACCGAAACACAGTGACGCTGTTTCACGGCAGAAATAGGCATGGTTGTAGTACTTTATCGGACGAGCTTTTTACAAAGAGCTCTACTACTACTAAAGGAATGAGTGCCCTATTATTATAGGCCTCTGTAGACTCGAGTACTAGCGGTTTTAAGCTTTCTTCAATCATCGACTACCAAAGATCTTAACAACCCCATCATGAGATAGTAGTATTCTTCTGAAGACTCTATTAGTGCCACCAACTTACCTAATCTGTTTAATCGAGAGAGACGCTTCTATTTAAAATTGTGAAATGTCAATGCAACTGACGCGAAACGAAATGAAATGTCTTCATTAGTGCTATAATTGACCGATGAGCATCGCGGCTAAGAGCATCGCGTCACTAACAGACTTTTTTTTGCACAATCAAATGCAAATTAATTGAGTTTCGCTTCTGCTTGATATTTTTATTGTTATGAAAATAATATACACTTTCTACGAGAATGGGGTCATTTAACCATGATCTAGGTAATTCTTATTGACACAAAAACCTGAAACGTCCGGCAGTTCACTGGTTCAGCCTTCTCCGACTCTAAAACGTTAAGAAAATCAAAAGAGATGATTATGGCAAAACAATATGCAGTGATTGTCTCAATATGCAATACCTATAGGTTTATAGTTGTTCAGATTTACGATGTTTTTTGAAGTGAAAACTTCTTTAGCGGCGTTGAGCACTTTCTGAATGGGGATAAAATCTTAAACTCGCGTCAGGATCACGTGACCCTGATCGAAAAAGCGTAGGACGGATTTTTTGCAGAAATGTACCCTAAGACTACAACGTAGAGTTCATAATAAAAATCGAAAAAGCGACGCTACAGATACGCTAGTAGTTACTATGACACGGTAACGTCACAGAATAGATAATAGTTAGTAGCAAGCATACCAAGGCGTTTTTCGTGACTGTAGTAGGTATAGGTACATACCTATTATAGATTTTATGAACTAGCGGCCGCCCGCGGCAGGTAGTAGTGGTCATTGGTACATGATTTTATAGATCTACTGTATTTATTTTTCGAGTGGAGCATTGCGGCGAGCGAAGCGAGCCGCCATGCGACCATGGGAACAGCGCGGCGAGCGAAGCGAGCCGTGCTGTGACTCCCCCCAAGCCCCCCAGAACCCCCTCCTCCTGAACCCGGGGGGAGCGTCGCGGCGAGCGAAGCGAGCCGCCACGTGACCACGGGGAACAGCGCGGCGAGCGAAGCGAGCCGTGCTGTGACCCCCCCTAAGCCCCCCAGAACCCCCTCCTCCGAAACCCGGGGGAAGCGTCGCGGCGAGCGAAGCGAGCCGCCACGCGATCACGGGGAACAGCGTGGCGAGTGAAGCGAGCCGTGCTGTTACCCCCCTAAGCCCCCCAGAACCCCCTCTTCCTGAACCCGGGGGGAGCGTCGCGGCGAGCGAAGCGAGCCGCCACGCGACCACGGGGAACAGCGCGGCGAGCGAAGCGAGCCGTGCTGTGACCCCCCTTAGCCCTCCAGAACCCCCTCCTCCTATGTCTGCCGTTTTACTTCATTTAGGACCTACTTGTAGGTCGCGCGACAAGGTCCCTTCTAGCGGTTCCGACCCGTTGAGGATTTGGCTTTACGTAAAATTTAGGGTTCCGTATAGGGTTTTGATTGGGGTTATACTATATTGAGGAATTTGATTAAATGGTCGACTTTTAGGGTTCCTTAGGACTTTGATTGGAGTTTCAACTACACTTAGAAGCTTGATAATGTTAAAATTTTTAGGGTTCCTTAGGACTTTGATTGGGGTTTTACTACATTGAGGAATTTGATTAAGTGGTCAACTTTTAGGGTTCCTTAGGACTTTGATTGGAGTTTCAACTACACTTAGGAGCTTGATAATGTTAACATTTTTAGGGTTCCTTAGGACTTTGATTGGAATTTCAACTACACTTAGGAGCTTGATAATGCTAAAATTTTTAGGGTTCCTTAGGACTTTGATTGGGGTTTTACTACATTGAGGAACTTGATAAAATAAACAACTTTTAGGGTTCCTTAGGCCTTTAATTGGACTTTCAACTACACTTAGGACCTTGATTATGTAAACAATTTTAGGGTTCCTTAGCACTTTGATTGGAATTTCAACTACACTTAGGAGCTTGATAATGCTAAAATTTTTAGGGTTCCTTAGGACTTTGATTGGGGTTTTACTACATTGAGGAACTTGATAAAATAAACAACTTTTAGGGTTCCTACGTTAATAATCAAGTTTTCACTTCTGCCGGCACTCCCGGAGTGCAACCCGTATTTTTTTTACTATTTATTCTATTGAGCTAGCGGCAAAAATAAAGATCAAAGAAGCGAAAAACAGACAATAACGCTCTACTTTTTACATTGTCTACACTATAAAGAAATATCCTCTTATAGCTACCCTTTAAAGTGCCATTAACACAGTCTACGGTCAATAAAACTGATAAAACAAGAGTGATGGGTGAAATAAACGTTATTTTATTGTGGTTTTATGCTTGAGTTGAAATCTCGATACGCATAACAATTGCCAATGAATTGATTGTTTAAACAACACACTGGTCTCACGACTTTAAAAACGTATAGCAGAGAATAAGTACCGTGTAGTATGAGGAAAGCAAAAATAAATAGTTGAATTAATGAAGATAAAAAGAAAATGAATACCTTCGAAAGGAGATGGTGGGAGTAGGATATTGGGATAGGTAAAACTGGAAGTCTTTGGAGGAAGCCTTTACTGAGCAGTGGAACGAAATAAGCTAGGAAAAAAAAGGAAAAAGTAAGGTTATTTTTAGCACCGCGAAAAAATGTATTATTTGTTTAAGATATCATCTATAGTAAGTAAGATATTACTAGAAAAGTGTAAAATATGGATGTGGGTGGTGATAATAGAAGGAGTGACCAAAGAAAAGATGGATGGACTGTGTCAAAGATGACATGTGCAAGAAAGGAGTGAGCACTGAGATGACGAATGAGACAGGTGAGTGGATGAAGAAAACATGTTGTGCCGACCCCACTTAGTGTGGGATAAGGAAGATGATGACTGAAGTATTAAAGATATGGTTTTCAATATTTTATCCCATTTCTCGAATTTCCTCAAACTTCTAAAACATTCTGTTTATTACTACTTGAAAGCCTTATAAAGCACTGACTCCGATCAAAATAGACTTACAACTCCGTCCTTAAAGCTCATTTTGCATTGCTACAGGTAATGTCATCAGATCGTGACATACGATTTCATTGTGGACCGCGGCGCGTGCTAAGCTTGCGACATGAAATGCCACCCCTTGGCGAAAAGGCATTAGGTGGCAATGTCTAATCCTTGAGACGATTTCTAAGGTCTTTATGCGCAGATCTTTTCATGTTAAGACATCTGTGCCTGTTGTGAAGTAGAAATGTTTTATATTTATAAGATGCTGGTAGAAAAGTACGTAAATATATGAGCATACTATTGCCTTAAATCATAATCATAATCTTTATTTGTCTTATGACTGATCACAAAATATAAATTTATCAGCCAAAGCTTCGTCAATTTTGTAAGAACTTATCTATCTAAATATATAAAACTCTTACGTTACTGACTGACTGACTGACTGACAATCATCGCACAGCCTAAACGAATGGTCCTAGGAGTATAAAATTTGGAGAGTAGATTCCTGGTGTAGGGTAGGGGTGCACTAAGAAAGGAATTCCCGAAACTCAACCCCTAAAGGTGTGCAGCGGGGGTTAAAGTTTGTATGGAAAACGCATAACGCGAACGAAGTCGCGGGGGATTCCACTAGTTTTTAATAAAATTAAAGTTACTCTTATTTCTGATGTGGAACATTATTGTAAAATTGAATAGTTATAAAAACAAAATGCTTTGCCACTTAATATCAGGTGGGCTTTATGCTTGTTCCATCAACTACTTGTATAAAAAAAAGTTTTTCTAGTTATAACTGCTTGCTGCTTATGCTTTTTAGATTCGTCAATGGTTTCCTCACGATGTTTTCCTTCACCGTTTGAGAGTATTGACATAGTGCACATAAGTACAACATGCTATCAAAATATCTATTAGAAATAGGAATAGATTCATAACAATGTTCCACCACATCGTTTTAACAGGAACTGCCTTATTTGTGATATTTTCTAAGCCTTCGACCGTTCCCTTTTAAATGCCCCATGCCAATTGATCCTAAAATGGTTCACTATAGTAGAATATACAGCTTTATAAGGTTACACCAAAGTATAAGAACACCTGTGAGCTTTGAAACATGAATAGGAAAATTTACGTCTTTGTTTCAAAGTGATCCTTGTTATTTAACTAAGGAACGACAGTTTTTCATTTTGATAGATGTATAATAATAGTTTCTTTTTTAAAATAAATTAAAAAATGCTAGTTATCTGATCTCTCAGCTCAGTTGGTAGTAGCTCTAAAGTAAGTAGGTCGTGGGTTCGATACCCACCGGGAACAAATATTTGTGTGGTGAACGCAGATGTTTTTTCTTCTTTGGGTGTTATACCTATTGTATTCCAAGTACACAAGTATTATATTGGCCATCCCCTCGTATTAGCTCTGCTTAGTTTGGGGCTAGATAGTGCTGTATGGATTGTCCACAATATTTCATCAATAAATCAACGAGCCCGTTAAAACATCTGATACTGCTGCATATTAGAAGGAATAGTGTAGTTACTAAATCATTGCTATGAGTTGTTGGCCAGGCGCGACACTACATCCTCAACAATACTTTGTCACAAACATTATTTTTCATGCAAGAAAAATTAGGACAACCCAGCATTACATCAAAGGTAATAAGATCACACATAGTCCGAAAGCCCACGGCCAGTCTGTTAGACCGCATTTACAATGATAGCAGGCTGGATGGCACCGGTATTTGTCAACAACGTATTCAAAGTCTGCTATTGGTGCATCTTTAAAGCTAGAAAATGAAATCTTTCTATACAATTTATTGTTGGAATACTGCTGTCCTTAATAGTCTCTCATTTTGTTGGTTTATGTCTGTTAAAAAATAGGTTTCAGACATACATTTAGTCATTTTGTCGTGAATGCTGACAAATATTCATATTGAAAATTGTTTTATTTCTTTTTTCTGGATACTAATAGTGACAATAAAACTTTATCGGGCGTAAGCATACGCCGGATAAAGTATTTACAGTATAGTATGTAGTACTTTTCAAAGTATCTCAAATTTCAATAATGATTCGAGTATTACAATGCTTTGGCTACATTGCACGCAGATGTGCAAATAATCTCGAAAGGCTCGGCATCATAACAGGCTAGATAGAGGGCAAAAGACCAAGAGGAAGAAGCCAAAGAGATGGTTGGACCAGGAGTTGGATGCCCTGGATATGCTTGTCAAAGTATCACTCCACCAAGCCAAAGAAAGGTGCAAGTGGAGTGAAACCGTAAACTTCTTGCACGAAGTCACGATCCTCAGTGAGAGACTGACGAAGGAGGAGGAGTCATTACAAATCTTCGTTTAGTGGAATGCACCTGTTTTCTATCTGAACGTTTCTACAAGGCATACAGTATCAAATAGCATTGTTCAAATAGTAATAAATTAAACATGCCGCCCGTGAATAAATCCCTTTTATTTATACCCTGAGCCACCCTGACGGATTGTACCGATGAACACATCATGCAGTAATGGAACACTGGTAGGCCTCCGGGCCTCTGCAATTGACATTATAATAGCAAGGTTGAAAGTAAACCTTTTTTTAAACTTTACATTTATTTCATCGCTCCCATTTCACGATATAACTTTCTTTTTCTACTAGCGGGGTCTCATGCGACTTCGTTTGCGTTGAGCTTTACATACAAACTTTAAGTCCTGTGAACCCCTTCAAGGGTGTAATGTCCAGAATTCTTTTTTTGAGGGTAAGCCTAAGTATCAAGATCGCCCAACCTCCTAGTCCCAACTTATTGCACCAATAAGATTAAATTTTCTCTTATTTCTTTATGCAGTCTTACCAGGAAGCTACCATCCAAATTTCATTCTAGTAAGTCTCAGATTCGGTTGAATACTAGCTAGATTGATAATCCGGATGAAAACCGGAACCAATTAGCTATTTGTCACAATCTGTCTGTATTTGTTCCAAGTTTAAAAAAAATGGTTCAGCTGCTACTCACAATCATCCAAACATCTGAACTTTTGCGTATAAGTAAAAACTATTCGTGGACGATATTTTGATGCATTGAATATAATATGAAGAATAAATATCGCGATTCTTGGACTATTTTTCGATTGTTTTTTCGGTCGGTTTGGGTGGTGCTGACTTCAATTTATTTGTGAGAGATAAAAATTGTTTAATGGCAGACGTTGAATATACACTTGGAGCGGTTTTTATTCTGTTGGCAGTGAAATAATGTTATTGTTGGACAATGCGCACTATTTTTGGAATATTTACATTTGTAAATCTCTTTCAAAAAGGAACGAGATTATGGACATGATTTAAGGTGGGAGATAGAATATTATAGTTGTTTTGAGTTGGCATTAAGTATATTTTTTTGTGATATTTTCTGAAACTTAAAAAGTAACTCTAGATACCACCATGACACATTATATAATATAGGTATTTGAGTTTAAGCAAATTTAAGTGTTTTTTGTAGGCCTGTGGAATGCTGATAATAATGATCATTTTCGAACTTTTAAAATGACGTAATTATGACAACAATTGAGAATATTTTTAATTAAATTAATAGGTTACAGTTAATTAAGCAATCACATCCGCAAACGTAGCTCAAAACTAAGTTATATGGGAAACAGATTAATTCTAATAACACTTTGTAAATATTATTAAAAATTATACTCAGACACAGAAACAAATCTATGATACGTATTTACATAGCTTAGTAGTAATAGCGCTCTTTGTGAAGGGCTCGTTTGGGGAAGTACTACCACCAGACCCATTTTCTGCCTTGAAGCAGCTTCTGACATTACTGGCACGTGAGACTACATCTGTATGCCTCAAGTTGATTAGGGCAGTGTATCGTAGAGCACATTCTGACGTGCGTGACCTACAAAGCAATACTTTGCTATAGCCGATGGTTACCACTTAACATCAGGTGGGTCATATGTTTGATCCAGTAAGTTGTATAAATCAAAGTGAGGCCAGTAATGATTATGTATTTGTATTATTGTATTGTATGTATTTATAAATTTGTTGCCTGTTCTTCTAGGCTTGTATTTGTGTATTTATAAATTTGTCGCGTGGAGCTGGCACCTTAG
Organism: Thera obeliscata; assembly: GCA_947578465.1. Classification (NCBI taxonomy): domain Eukaryota; kingdom Metazoa; phylum Arthropoda; class Insecta; order Lepidoptera; family Geometridae; genus Thera; species Thera obeliscata. The sequence goes on from OX387916.1 coordinate 3,341,555, forward strand.
GCTCACCTAGCTATAAGACGTTTCAAAGTGATTCTTGGAATTGAACTGAATAAATACACTTTTGATTTGATTTTATATGCAAGAATGTAAAACTTACCTATTTAATTTAGATATCTATCAAGCTACTAAATCATCTGGTTCCCAGCCACCGAACAAAATGCGTATTGTCCATCAACTCATGAATGGCTTTATGCAAAAGAGTGCAAGTGACAACGCAATGCGTGTGCTCCCTATTGTATGCAGCGGTTCTCATTGAGATGCCAGCATACGCCACTTTTGAAGTTTAGATTAAGTTAACATAATGCGAAAACAGAAGCTGTGTGGGTTTTAGCTTAGGATTTGAAGAAAACGTTGTTAATGGACGTAATAATGCGGTGGCGATGGTTTCATTTCATGGCATTTTTAAATACCGTTTTCTGGAACTTTAACGTTATTGGAAAAGATAGACAACGTCGCCCGTAGACACCAACAACACCAAGGGTCGTTGCGTTGCCTACCCTGGAAGAGTTTTCTATTCATGTTGTACTAAAGGGAAAACCTCTGGAATCTTTCTTATATTTTTATATGACTAAAGAATCATCAAATACCTACCTATGTTTTGGACACAAGGACACAAAAAATTGCCACCTAAATTCACACAATAATTGTTAATAACCTATTTAGTTCATAAAACCTTACAATGGAGATATTGTCCGTTTTTGAAAAAAAAAAAAAAGAAATCGTTTAAAAATTTATCATCATAACTAAATTTTTTGTCACACTCTTTTGCATACTTAATATTTTTCCCAGTCTGTTAAAATGGCACATATCAAACTCAGCCCGCTAAATGCCAGGCCTGAATAAGTAACACATATTCCAGCATAATGCATCACATCCCACACCCTTCACACACACCATATATATGAGATACGTCATCGTGTACAGTCGACCACACATTTTGGCCCATACTCACAAACAGTGCTTGGTCTGAGTCAACCCTCAAACACAGATTTTTTGACAGTTCTCCATTGAAAAATGACAGCAATCATTGCTCTACGCTCGACTTAGACTCGAGCACTGTTTCGAAATACGAGCCTTTAACTTTCCTAAAAACACTTATTCGATAGTGAATTAGCAGGTACATACAACCCGACAACGCTGGGGAATAATTTCAAATTGTGACCAAGAACCGGAAGATAGTGCGTAGGCCCCATACGATTGATAGATAACTTTTTATCCCGAAAAATTCACGGGAACGCACAGATCGAAGCCGCGGGCGGCCGCTAGTATAATATAATATTGCAGACAATCTACACAACACCCTCCTCACATCAGCCTCAAATTAAGTAGAGCTTGTACTATGGGAACCAAATAGCTGATAATAGTACTTCTAAATATTTTTTGCAAATACATACTTAGAATACAAGATAACGCCCGAGGCAAAGAACAAACATCTGTGTTCATCACATAAATATTTTATTCAGTGGGTATCGAACCCTTTTAGCGCAGAAGGTGTAACTATTACCAACTGAGTTATAAAGGCAGTTATAAATCTCTAGGCGACTGTACATAGGCATGGGCCCGGATCTCGATACCATTTATAATCCCATAAATACAAACGATACGTGGTGACACCTACTTACTTACCGCAACACGGATTTATATCTGTGCACCCTGTCAGCTCTCTGAACTTATGATAGATATATTTTTAAAAGGTATTCATTGCAAAACAATATACGTACTGTTAACCGGTTTTGGGAATAGGACATCCCAAATCGGATCAAGCAAGGGATGAAATCTCTAGTGGTGGAAAAGAAGAAGAGGAAGGAAAATGGCGTCGAAATACGGAGTTGTATTGTTTGCCGTGTAATATGTAGGTAAAACAGAGTTGTAGCTGTAATCAATGTAGAGTTTTCGTCTTAACAGTACATAATAAATAAATAATTTGGACAATTAACACAGTACTATCTAGCCCCAAACTAAGTAGAGCTTGTATGATGGGAACCAGATAGCTGAGCTATATAAAATATAGTCTTGGAGAGACGCTGCCGTCTGCCACTGGTCCGGATCAGTTGAGCTATCTCGAGATAGTTTGTAAGGGTCTGTAGATAGCTCAACTGTTTCTTATGTATTTTGGACATTTTGTAAATATTTGTTTAATTGCAAGTTTTATTGTGTAAATAAACAAATCAGAAGTTTTTTTTGTTTCGTCACAAAACCTATAATTACGAAAAATTTTATGACTAGAAAGATATTTCGTACTTTTTATACATATTACTCATTATAGAAAAATAGGTACCTACACATATCTGTGTTCCCAAATATATAACGGTTTCATGTGTCATGTGATCATGTCAAATGATGCAGTAACGAGAATACGGTATCTGGATTTATCGCTGGCTTAATTTTTGCAAAAAATTATATCATCCATTATGTTATCAAATTATTTATATCGTGCGTGACCTACAAGGCAATGCTTTGATAAAGGCGATGGTTACCACTTAACATAAGGCGGGCCATATTATGCTAGTTTAAAAAATCATCTATATTGTTCTAGACGTAGCTAGGATAAATCCAAGATTTTTTATAAAGACAAAATAAATTTCGTTTTCACCTATGTATGTACCTATGGGTAAAAATATTTTATTATTTAGAGTTTCCTGCTTTAAAGTTGATAAGTACCTTAAATACGTCTCTGTGAAGCTGAATGTCAGATTGTGATAAATTTTGACAAATGGAGTTTTTTAAATCGATGTTTTTTTTGTATTTGGAATGTTCACGCACTGACAAATGATTGTAAGAAGTGTTATCGGTTTTGCAATATTTGGGAACTTAAACGCGACAGAAGAAATTATTCTTAGACTCAGCAATAATCAATCACATTTTTGTATTCCAAAATATTCTGAATCTGATGCAAAAAACTTCTGTTTTTTATTATAGGTATTTATGATACTGATTTTTTTAGTACAGATGGTTATTATAAATAAATAAATAAATATTATAGACAGTTGAGTTAAAAATAAGTGATTTGTAACCGAATTCAAATAAACAGGAAGAAGTTATCAATTCGGATGTTTTTTTATGTTTGTTTCCGCATAACTTCGTCATTTATGAACCGATTTAAAAAAAAAAATATCTTCCAGAATAGTCCCATAGAAATTTCGTCAAAATTGGTTCAGTAGTTTGGCCATGAAGTCGGTTTCTCAAGTTTTTAAAAACTTCACTTGTTTACACAACATGAGCATCTAATGTTCATTTACCCAATCCATAATCAAAGGTAATCACGATAATTTTATAATGACATAAGTTTTTATATAAAGATTTGGTAACAACCCAGCAACAACCATAAGTGTTATGCCAATATCCGATTGCATAATTATTGTAAAAATATCCGACCTTGATCGCAATTCTTTCGACCTCAAAGCCGTACTGAGATATTTTATTTAAGATGCTGAGAATATACTATGGCACTTACTGTTACGTCCTGGAACGTACCACAGAAGATACAGTAGTATTTACTGTTACGACGAAAACTCTTCATTGAATATAGCTACAACTCTGTTTTTCTTTAATTACACGGCAAACAATACAACTACGCAGAGATGCCATCTTCTCCTTCTTTTTTCTCCACTAGAGATGTCGCTGCTTGCTCCGTCCAGGGATGTCCTATTCCTTAAACCGGGTAACATTACGTACAAAAGCCGTAACTTTAAATTTTGTACCAACTTTGTGCTAAGCTGTTGTAGACTATACTTTTTGTGTTGAGTTCTCCTGTTTTTCTAGAAAAATCTTGCAAATCACTTATTTTTTTTGTTTCTAACCCATATCGGTCCAGTGCTGAAGGTCTCCCTCAAATCATTCTAACAGTCTCTTTCTGTATCCATCGCTTCATCCTACCATCCTCGCTCGAAAGCGTCGAGATCGTCCCTCCAATAATACACTTCCTATAATTTGAAACACAATAGGTATAGTAAAATAACATAGAACTTAATGTTCATCAGAAACTCTCTCTTGCTTGTCTTGGGTGGGGATTACTGGGGATCAAACTCCAAACCAACAGCGAAAAAATATTGAAGAAGTAGTATAACTACTGTAGCAGAGCTGACGATCTGATCTGTAAGGCCTGTCAGTTCTTGTCAAGAGTTAATGACAAATGATTCAAAGTGATCCTTGTGATAAAACTGAAATTGAATGAGGGTAGGCAAAAACCACGCCAGTGCGCCCAATTTCTTCATCGTTACTTGGATATTCAGGCTACAATGCATCTTTGTTGTAACGCAATAAAGCTCATTTCACATTGAAGGCTGTTGTGGAGTGGCACATCAGTCTGGATTTACGAGGGCCCTCACGCATGCATTGGGCCCCAGGGGGTATGGCACAATTACACTTTAACCCACTTCGGGGGTAGCGGGACCCTAAGTTATGGGACATGGGTGATGGGTAATTATATCCTGATCCCCGATAAGTAGGTGAACTTACAGGAACTACGTGTCAATATTTAATTATTTAAAAAAAGGCTTACGGTTTTAGACTTTAATATCGAGAGCGGAGTATAAATTTTATAAATATATTTCCACGTTCCTATTGATGTTTTGTCTGTAACTTGAATGAAAATTTAAAAAATACACGTAGAAATGCGGAATTTAGCCAACAATGATAAGTAACATTTGCATAGTTCATCAATATTAAAATGATTAAATCTTTTACTTTTTTCTTGACATCAAGAAAGTGTACATTTTAAACAAGTAAAAAGTTAAAAAAAGTAAGTTAAAGTTAAAAAAGTAAAATCCAGAAGCCCTAAAATATTGGGAATTCCTTGCAGTCGTCATAAGCGCCACAACAGGTTATTTTAGCGACGAGCGTTATTTTAATCTCTAGTTCAACTAGAATAAATAAATAAATAAATAAATAAATATTGTGGACAATTCACACAACACTACCCAGCCCCAAACTAAGCAGAGCTTGTAATATGGGAACCAGATAGCTGATATAATACTTGAATACATTTTTTTTAATAACTATGTAATTCGAAATTCCGCGCACTATCATGATGATCACACTAATCTAAGATCCCCAGCCACCTTATACCAATTTCCACTACTACAAATCCTGCAACTCAGTAACCCGACTCCTCACTGACATTCTGACCCACATGCGGTTAGCGGGACCTGAAGTTATGAGACAACTGTTGGTAAAATCAGTAATTAATTTGGATCCAGTTGCAAGTTCAAATGGAACTCTAGATCTTGTGTGAACCTGACCTTACAGCTTGTAGAAGAATGACCTTTCGTTACTCGTAATGTAATAGTATAAGAATCTTTGTCCTGACATAAAACAATGCTAACTTAAACCGCTTGTCATAGAGACTTGAAATTGCATCTCAGGTCAGCTGGTAGTAGCTCTACCTTTTGAGCCCTTTCCATCCATCGACTTCCCGCATGTCGTCGGTTTATCTGGTGGGTGGTCGCCCGACGCTTCGTCTTCCGGTTCGTGGTCGCCATTCGAGAACCTTTATTCCCCAACGGTTGTCGGTTCTTCGAGCTATATTGTATTATAAGTATGTATTTACAAAAAAATGTGCTACTATGTATTATATCAGCCATCTGGTTCTCATAGTACAGGCAGAGCACTGGTGGCCTAGTGGTAGCGGCCCCGCCTTCCGATCCTAAGGTTGTGGGCTCAAATCCAGTCGTGTACCAATGAGTTTTTCTGTCGAAAAATTTATGTGCACTATGCCAGTACTCTCAAACGGTGAAGGAAAACATCGCGAGGAAACCGGCATGTCTTTGAAATTAAAAAGTTCGAAAACATGTGTCAAGTGCACGAAAGGAGCCTCTATGAGGTGCACTTAACTTTCACCACTCTGGTTCCTAAGAACTATTTTATTCATGACTTTCAAGTGGACACAGTTCTTCTTAGTAGGCACGGATTTTCGAGGCTCATTGGCAAAGAAAGTCGAATGTCGCATTTTTTATCGGCAATCTGTCCTTCGATTATGTCAAGCGCCACCTCCCGTATTTCAACAATGTCCCATAACGGTAATCACCGAAATAATATCGCAAGGATTCAAACTTACCGCACATGTAACCGAATACTACATTTCCTTACAAAATAAACAAAACAAACCATTTTACAGACCAATCATCATTTTACAATTCTCAACTCTGTATCGTTGAACATAGAGATCAAAGTACAAGAAAGTTTGGTGGATATGCGCGCCAAAAATTCGCCTACGTTATGCCGCCAAAAGTTATTTGTCTCGTACATTAAACTGTTTAAGAATGAACCGTTATACATACAATGCCTTTTGGTTTTTCGGTTAAATCTAACCTGACGTGTGCGAAGAGATGAATTTATTTTCTTTATTTGAAATGAAAGCGCGAACCAAAGGTTTGCCTTGCGAGTAACAAGTAGAGAAATCCACGTGACTTTGTTCGTTAGAGCTATTTTTAGATTTCCCGTTAGTACCCTATTACATAGACTCCCTGTTCGTCCCTGTCTCCGCCTATCAGCTGAATGTATCTCATGCACCGTGAAGACAGTTGAATTACAACAAGCGTGATGTTTTGATTTTATTGATAATGGTACGGAACCCTTCGTGTGCGAGTCCGACTAGAACTTGGCCAATATTTCAAAAATTTACGCAATAACATACGCCCCTATGTAAATTGACACCTAATCATCAACTTAACACAGCTTATTTGTTTTCTGATGACTATATTTCATAAACTTTTAATCTTCCCAAAATATATGACCAGGACTATTATTAGGAAAAACATAAACAGGAATATTTAATCAATCAATTTGCTTAAAACAAACAACTATTAAAATTAGTATGCATAGCAGATTAATTAATTAATAAATATCCAGCATCCGTACTTTTTGCGTGTTCAATCTCTTTCATATATTTCATAATATTAATATCTTCATCATACACCAGAAACACTTCTAATGGCAATTTAATGAGCCAATAAATCTAGTGATGTCACCGATAAATATTTATTTATGGTTAAATAATAATAAAATTAATTATTGGCCCGAACTTTCGTATTCTACGAACTTGTTCGTAATTTGTTTACTCGCGAGATTTTGTAGGGTTGTCACTTACTAGTTAATATTAGTCATTTGTTATATTTCAAGGTTTTCCGACAGAGAACTAAGGTAGTTGACATAGCTCAAAGGATTTGTAAGCTGAAGTGGCAATGGAGCGGTCTTTTTTGTTGTAGAACAGTCAATCGTTGGAGCAAACGAAGACTAGAGTGGAGACCGCGTTTGAGTAAGCGTAGGACGCCCTCCGGCAGGATGGGGCGACGATCTGCGAAATGTAGCTGGCAAGCACTGGAGGAGAAGTGTCGGGCTCAGTGGCGATTCTTGGGAGAGACCTACGTCCAGCAGTGGACTGATATAGGTTGATGATGTTATTTTTACAAGATTTTGGATAAGCAAGCACTTTTCATGCAGAAGACTTCAGCGCGTTCTTTCCTCTTTACGCTCGTCTCGTTTATTTTGTACATTCACACAAGATTTTTGCTGTTTTTTCAAAAGCTTTCAATCTGAAATTCCACAGCAAGTGAATGAGAATCAGGTGATTTCAACTAAAAAAAAATATATAAATACATGCTTTGTATGTATCCCAGTTTGACGCTACAAAGTAACCGCTTAGCGTTGTTGCTTTGTGGATGAGTGGTTTGTAATATACATCGCTGCTTTCCTGACATTTCTTCATCAACCTTCTTCTGACAACCCTACATCCCAGTTCCAAAGAAGAAGACAGATGATTTGCGGAAGCATCGTAATATATTTGCTTTGTACTGATTTATATTTTTACTTTGCACCGCCGACGCCTCGGGGCCTCTGATACCGTTAGCAGGAATTAATCCTGGTATTAAGAGCAGGTTGTAGAGCCGGAATTGGACTGGTTATTGGAATAAGGGTGGGTTTTAACCAGTACTTCTGCAGAGCTTAGTCATGGTATTTTATTAATAACAGTGACAATAGCTGTTACATGGCTTGATTTTAGCTTGATACTATTAGATAATGACATAAAATAAAATTTTATTTTGCCAAACGTCAGTCACACAGTAAGTATAAGTAAAAAGTATATGCGTATAAGTAACTTTAAATGGCAAATGCATAAAGGCCTGCGCACACCTAGTTCACTGACGGTATCGATCAGTGAAACGCTGTCAAATATCTCTGTCAGATTTGACAGCGTTTCACTGATCGCCGACGCCAGCGGCCTAGGAGTGCGCAGGCCTTTAAGCAATGCGAACCCATAAAAAAGGTACCTAGTATGTACTTAATTCGTAGGCACTATATTAGATTAGCTACCTAGAACAGGCACCCAAGTAGGTAGATAGGTAGATACTAATGACAATGCCTTTTTTATAGCTAAGCATTTGTCTTCAGTCACACAAACACACTTCATCATTCCTGAAATCTTGGTATGCTTTATTTTATTTTGAACCGTTAAGTAATATTTTTCGCATTTATCAATCATTTAGTTTATTAAGCCTCCTCCCCTTCGTTTTCGGGAAGCCCACTTCGCGTCAAGGAAATATCGGATCACGACTTTTTAAGCCATCGTAAATACTCAAGTCAGCACGCCCTGATATAATAACACGAGAAACAATATCTTCACACAACTGAAATCACATATTTGTGTTTATGACTAAAACGATGAAATGTATTAGGACCACTAAAGTGGTGTACTTCTAACTGAACTGAGAACCACCTCCTTTTTATTTGAAGTCGGTTGAAAGCAAAATCTCTTCATTACGTTTGAGAATTTTATTTACGTCCGAAATTAATTGTTTTAATCGACGTCCTTTAGGCCTACCATTAGCTCTGTCTGGCTCTGTCTCTGGTTCTGGTTTTGAGTCTGTGTGAGTGCTCACCAGTGCATTACTGTGTGTGTGACGTTTTGACGTAGGATTTATTTAGTCAACACTCACACAGACTTAAAACCAGAATCAGAGACAGAGCCAGACAGAGCTCATGGAAGGCCTACTGCTCTTTTTAACCGACAAAAAAGATGATTCTCAATTCAGCGCGTTTTTTTTGTAAACAAATTGTAAATTCATTTCGGTGCCGTGTTGTAAGTAATAGGTTTTTAAATGTACAGCGGTTTCGGTAATACATCATTTAGTGTGGACAAGGATTTATTTGTAGTGTTTGTCGGGAATTTGCATGCGTGTGTGGATATGAAACAGTTAGCGATTAACATAATTATTTCGCTGAAATTCCGACGTGCTTTACTAATAAAATAGTCAAGACACATATTTGTTTGGTGAACGCAGATGTTCGTTCTCTGTGTGTGTGTTATATTGTATTCTTAATGATGTATTTACAAAATAAATGTATATAAATAAATAATAAATAAGTATTTTGGACAATCCACACAACACTGTCCAGCCCCAAATAAAGCAGAGCTTGTGGTATGGAAACGAGGTAGCTGATATAATTTTTTTTTCGTTAATTCATGCTTAGAATACTAAATTAACACGCAGACAGAGAACAAACATCAGTGTTCACCACACTTAAAATATTTGTTCTCGGTGGGGATTGAGCCCACAACCACAGCTATCTCGGCCCCATAGTACTGCTTTATTTGAGGCTTGATAGTGTTGTGTGGAATGTCCTCAATAGTACATTGTTACCCGAGTGTTGAAAGTCACGTTTTTTGAGTCCCGAGACGGGTTTGGCGCCAGAGCGTAGCGAGGGCGCCAATGGAGCTTGAGGGACTTAAAAGACTTTCATCCGAGGTAAACACTGTGCTTTTCATTACGAATACAAGGAAAGTAAAAATAAAAACATGAAAGAAAAATTTGTGAAAATGAAGATTGAATTGCCGCCTTCCCGGTTTTTTTTTTATTTTTCTCTGGCGGGCCTTCGGCTTTGGTTCGCCAGCATTATTCAGCCAAAATTTTCATTTTCATAATTTAAAAAATGGTGAATTGTTTGCTCAAATCTATGTTATTTTAAAGAAATAGTTGAACGTACGAGTACGAATATATTAATTAAGCCCTATAAGGGATCAACACACGAGGATAGTAGGCAGTGCTAATTTTTATCATATTTTTTATAAATATTGTTGACATGGATGATATATTAATAAAGTAATTTGGAAGATATATTATTTATTTAATACTATCATTATGTTATTTAAATTTTACATTGCGCTCTAATTAGACTTTTTAAACTTCATACCGTTGTAATGGGTTTCCAACCTACTTGCTGAATAAAAAGTTGGAATTTGGTTGAACAACCTCTTTGCAGTTAGAAAGACTTTAGAAAGTAGGAACATGGTTGAATAAAATAGAACTTGTTTTATTTTATAATTTGACAGCTGTCAATAGAAAGCGATTCTCCCTAGGGCTGAAAGTTTTACTTTCAATTAGGCCCCTCGGGCAACTTCAGACCTATTTTCAGAGTATGAGCAATGAAAAATGTATTTACTGTTATTTATTCCCTAATAGTATTGAATACATTTGCACTAAGAAACTAAGAAATGACAAACCGGCTTGGGGGTTCCAATAGCTATAATCATTGCCTTAGCAAATCTTCAAAATAAAATGAAGAACAGAACAGAACAGAAGTTTGGTCATAACTTTGAAAACCACGAGATTCAAGTTATTTTGCCTCTGACCATACTGTTTTAATAGATCATAATTTATTTTCTAATTCAAGGTATTTTGAAAACTGGATCATCCTGTATTAGAAATTTGACGTGTGCTAATTTGACCCTGAGGTCGATTTTAAAACGTGGTTTATGCGAATATTGAGGAGAGAGTCTTAATTGAAATAGTGATTTATTACATGATGAATATCTTAATAACGCCTTTTACAAATTAGAATGCGATTCATCTTTCGGATGCAGGAGTTTCGGAGAAATCGCGATATAATAATTAGCCTTGGCATTTTTAATTTATACCTTTTATTTTCTATTTGCTACCAAAGTTTTATTATTATACTATCTGCGCCCCGCGTTTTTACCCACGATGTCTATGATAAGTTCATCCATTATAGCAACTGTATCGGAAAAAAACCCTTTAAAAATACAGTTCCAGTATGCTATCCCAAAGGAACCGTGCATTTATCCAGGATAAAAAATAATCTGTCATTTTCTGACCCCTAAACTACTACTACTTCGCAAAAAACCATGTCGATCTTTTGCTGTACCTACGAAAAATTAAAACAAATTCATCCCTCGGGAACCTTACATTTTACCGAGATAAAGAGTAGCCTATTTAATACTTCAGACTATGATCTATTCCTATGCCAAGTTTTATCCAGATCCGATTTTTTTGATTGTGTAACAAACATCCATCCATCCGTCTGATGCTGCCTTCCTACGGTGCGTGGTTCTGCAGATCATCACGCACCGCGCACGACGACGCACGGCAACGCACACAGAAAAGGCTCCTGTGCTACCGTGCACGTCGGCGCACGAGACCGTTCTCATGGTGTGTCGTGCGAGCTGGTGCGGGCTGGTGCGCGATATCACGCACCGGTGGGAAGGGGCACACATTTAGAACACATTTATTATTGATTAGCTTTCACATTTATAATATTGGTCCGAGGGTCAAAATATTCGAACCTCAAATCAACTAATAGTATAAAATTTTGAAGTAGTACATTCGGCACAGTGAGACATTTTTATAAACGTTTGAAAGGTCACACAGTAAATCCATCGCCAAAAATGTGTGTTTTCCACATAAATCGCACTTCCGTAACTGAGTTCGTAATACGAAAGCCTTATTGGGTGACACGGTTCAATGACCGCATCTAGATTTTCCTTGTTTGTTAATGTGACGTCACATGTAACCGTGGGACGGTTACTATAGTTAAGGTGAAGGACAATAAATTTTATTTGCAAAGTAAAGATAATAGGTCTAACCTGATTGGTCTCTATATTAGAACCGGTGTAGTGGCATTTTGGAATCGGTTAGGTCGCTCCAACAACACTATCCTGAGGGCTGTGTCTGTCTATCTAGCCAACCCCATTTTTAAGAACTGGATTTCCATGCACATGGATCCTAATAAAAGGTTATAGGTTTACCTACAAAAATAAACTAAGCATAGTGGCCTGACTCCATGTTATTTTTGTAGCGATGTCACCTACTAATGGTCTAAGCCATGTTTATTTTGCCACTTAAAAAAAACGTAGGCTCTCAATTCGGTGGGTATTTTTTCATGTCGTGTAAAATCTCATGTACATCACATTAGGCTTTATTTTAACGTCCATAACCTTTAGGGAAAACCAAAAACCCAGATAGTAAAAGCATACTCGTATACCTACACAATATTAAAACGTGTATTATTTTACCTGAACTTAAAACGTCATTTTTGTCTATGAAGAAAACCGAAACGTAATCGAGAGATTTGGAATTAACATAAACCGATGACTGGTTGAGTTTCTGAACCTGTTCGACAAACCTCATGTCCTATGTAACAACGTTCATATTTTTACTTCCTGGATGTTGTTTATGTGAGTAAAGGTACTTATTAAGAAAGAAAGAAAGAAAACAAAATATTATAGAGTGATTAGTATGTAAATGTAATTTAGATGGATATTTGGGTAGAGGTAGGCCAAATAAAAGATAGATGAACTGTGTGAAAGATGACATGGGTAGAATGACATGGGTAAGAAAGAAGTGAATGTAGAGATGACGGCTGATAGAAGAGAATGAAAGAGAAGAACATATTGTGCTGACCTTACATAAAGTGGGATAAGGGCAGAAAGAAGAAAACAAAGAGATTATCAAGAAAAAAATACTGAGCCCAAAAGGAACAACGCTATACTACAATTATTTAAAAGAAGGAAGGATAACTAGGATTTTAAGATAAAATCTTTGAAGTGTGTGGTTTTTGTCCTTTTTTTCAATCAATGACTAAATACACAATGACAATCTAGTTTTTAAATATGACGTCACAAACAAGTATGCATTCGGGTTTGTCCAGCCAAACGGTAACGGTGACGCACTATAGGAAGGCTTTAATGACGCCTACTCAAAAAAATGGGAATTTACTTGGGGATTAGCAATTATGCTAATAAGAGTAACAGCAATGCCTAAACCTAACAAACGCCACCTACTATTTAACGAACTCGGGAGTCTAGACCAGTAAGCCTACCACAAGCTCTGTCTGGCTCTGTCTTTGGCTTTGGTTTTGAGTCTGTGTGAGTGCTCACCAGTGTATTAAACTGTGTGTGTGACGTTTTGACGTAGGATTTATTTAGTCAGCACTCACACAGACTCAAAACCAGAGCCAGACAGACCTTGTAGTGTGTGTGTTGTGCCTTTAGGTGGGATGACGGTCAAACGTTTAGCTACCAACAATAAAAAAAAACCTAGAGTCGCATTTGTCAGTTTTGACATATTTTGAGCTTCGATTGCAATAAAGAACGAATTGAAACAAAGCTTGTTTTTGACAAGGAACTGAATGTTGACGTAAAACATGAGATAGCGAATAGGAACTTCTCTATGTAAAACTAGTATGACAACAAATATATACAACCATACTTATAAACGCAATTTAAATTTAAACATTGCTTAAAGTTAGCCCTGTCACTGTTTGTCATAGCTCAGTGGTAAGTGATAGCAATAGTTTAAGCACTGTTTATCTTTTGACATATTTTTATAAGTAAGGCCAATAGTGGTCTAAAAATGATGGCGTTGTTCCTTGTTAGTATCAAATTTTTGATTCCAATAGAATTACACAAGCCCCAGCTCCATTTTCTATTGCGGTATAAGCCATCTAAAACTCTTAAAACACCTGTACCCGAAATCGGAGTTTTGCTACCACATTTCGTCTACCAAATATTGTTTTCGTGTGACCACGTGTCTCTCTTTTTGTATGGAAAATTGATGAGACAACAACTCTACGTAACGTTTTTTTGCCTACTCATCTTTTCTTCATACAACAGAGAGAGTCAAATAGACGAAACGAAAACAACATTTCGTGAAGTGGGACTTGCCCTTCTGTTCCTACTTAATTAGCTATGTATGTTTTATAATAAAGAAAAACCAATAAATGTAATAAAAAAATGGCCTTGGCGATTAAGATGCAAACGCCAGCTTACATCAAATTGGGCGCTCGACAGTTTTTTTTTGTATTTATGCCATAATTAAATTGATATTTAATCTCTATATTTGGGATCGAACATATCACTTTTTGAATATATTATGTTAGTTGATATTCAATCGCCAATTATTTAATTCTTATATAATTAGTATTATTTTCAATACCAAAGGCATCCATCAAATTGCTATTTAGATGCTAGGTGTGACAGACATACAAACACTTTGTATCAAAAATCATGATGATCCACGCCTTGTTTTAATGTCACGGTCGAAATTAGGAATAATTAGTGTAAGATTCTAACAGGGTGATTAACTAGTAAAGCTTTGCGCACATTTAGGTGATCATTTGCGATCTACCTGTACACATTGATACTGGTGCAAACTGAAGTTAAAGTCAAATAAGTTATCTAAGAACTATAGTTTCTTTATATTATTAGAGATATATAAAATCTAATTGAACAAACGGTAATTCTAAATTTAAGGTGCGTATTTTTATTTAAAAGCTAAATAAAAATACCAGATAACTATGATGTAGGATGTGTGTATATCATTTGTTAAGTTTCGACCGTGTTGCAACAGCCGTGGTCGCAGGTAGACTGGCGTTCATTGAAGTTACCGTCGAGAAGCGGTGTCAGTAGCTCATAAATTACATTTTTTTGTTTCGTTGTGCGATAACAAACATATAGCAAACATATAACAAACATAACATATAGCGACAACTAAAAAAAATACAACCGAATTGAGAACCAAGACCGGTGGCGGATTTACTAATTTGCTGCCAGTAGCCTATTCAAATTCTGTCACCCCTACCCTATTGGGGTGGAGGTCCACCCCAATATCAAATTATAATTGCCTATATTTTTCTAAGAAATTGTTACTTTTTGTCTGTGCTTGCGATAGCAAAATTTAGGTATTACAGACAGAATCTTGTATAGATGTTGCAAAAGAGAGAGACAAAACACATAAAACATTTTTGGCAAACTTTTAAACACAACAAAAGCGACATATCGGTGAGCGAAGCGAGCCATACAACATTTTGTATATTTACACTAACAATTTTTATCAAAATATGGTTTTAGGTACCAAACTGTATAAATCTTTTTAATTTCTGACCATACAAAATTTTTAGCTCCGATATTTGCCGCCCCTAAAATCTGCCGCCTTAGGCCTACTCAGTAAAAACGTGGTAAATCCGCCAATGCTATGCTCACCCTGTATAAAATGACGTGTTAATTAGACGTCACAGACGCACAAGATGTTCGTCACTGTGTGTCGCAACCAAATATCGATTTGTGTACATCTAGGCCAATGCCAACTGATACATAGTAGGTAAGGCTTGCTATAAACGAACAGTGTTTATACATTATACTTATAGCTTGTGTGAAACTTGAGTTATCTATACCTACTAATATTATAAAGAGGAAATATTTGTACCTATTTTTGTATGTTTGTAATGAATAGGCTCAAAAAGTACTGGGCCGATTTAAACAATTATTTCAATAATAGAATGCTACATTCTTCCAATTTGACATAGGCTACATTTAATTTTGAAAAAAATTAGGGATCCTTGGTAAAATTTGAACAATGTAACCGAAGGTGTAAAAAAATGAGTCTTAAAATGTCTTTCGTCGAATGCGCTGCCGAAACTATTAGCGATAGAACAAAATAATGTACAACAATATTTTCTACCCCGTGCGAAGCCGGGACGGGCTGCTAGTGCTATAAATATAGTTATATGATCTACAGGTTTCAATTTGAAACCTACTTGGGTACCAGCTCTCGGTTTAGGCTAAGTTTTAAGATTTAATGTTCTAGACCTAATTTTATCCTGTCCTTAGTCTAAGTGAGAGAAATAAATAAATAAATAAATAAAGCTTATACTCGCTTGATGAACTGATCCCTGCTAAATACATTGTAAGTCGGTAGGCTGCATCTTTAAACCAACTATATCTGAACTCAGTTGGTAGTAGCTCTGCCTTCTGCACCGTCGGTCATGGGTTCGATCCGCAAAATTCAAAACAAATATTTGTTTGTATTCTTAGTATGCATTTACAAAAAAAAAATATTAAAGTATTATATCAGCCGTTTGGTTCTCATAGTACAAGCTTTGCTTAATTAGGGGTTAGATAGTGTTCTGTGGAATGTCCACAATATTTATCATGTTATTTTATTAACGCTGGTGTGAACTATGCTGTAATAAAGCTTGTACTCAGTTGATGAACGGATCCTTTCAAATTATATTTTAAGATAGTGGGCGCTCGTGCGTGCGCCTTAATATCGATTATCGTGACACTACTACGATACGATAAAATCTAGTATTATATGAAATGAAAATTTCAAGACTCACCTAGTTCTTAGTTGCAATTACGTGGATGTAAAATGATTGAAAAAAAAACATTAACTTTGTAACGTTTTAACGTTGTGTGTATTTTATAAGACATTCTAAGCTACGAGTATTGATAAGCTCGTCTGTTAGCATCCTATTGCATTGTCACGTCCACACATCAAGTGTTAATCAAACTTGAGTCTAATTGCTGCTTTTGCTGGTTTTAAGCGTGGGATGAGTTTATTCGAAAGGGAACCAAAGGTTAGCATCAGTTTTTCAAACGCTAATAAGCCCTTTGACAATATCGTGCAGTAGGTCTAGCACGGGTCTTATTCAAAGACTCGCTTGAAAACAATCAATGATAAAAAATATGTTTAATATATTTTATTAGGTATGTTCATTCATACTAGTACATATAATGTTTCTATTCATCCAAAGATTGTCTGGAAAAAAATACTTTTAGCGATAAGACCACCCGTTGAGCGTCTAGTTTTAAGTATTTTTCTTGTTTTTTTTTGTATTTTGGTGTACAATAAAGTTATATTCTATTATAAGCCACGTGCAAAATATAAATAACACGTAGTACATATTGCAAACTATTCATACCATACCAATTAGAGCTTTTTTATCTTCTCACGATCTCTTCTTCTTAAAACTATATGAACTCTGAAGGAACAATAGAACTTAAACGCACCAAACATGATGGAAATTTAATTAGATTAAGATCTTACCTACATAGTTTTTGCTGTTATATAAGTTTTTGTTATTTGATTGGAGATAAGAATCAACAAAATCAATACTTGAATCTTCTTAGAAAAGGATGTAACAAAATTCGCACATGATAATTAGAGCGATAAAAACTAAATATCTTATAAGCAAAAATCTTCATTAAAAGTGGGGCGATTAATTCATTCGAAAAATAGAAAATTATTTATTGCACTAAAACAAAAATTGCATCGTACACAGGCGAATTTAATGCTAAAGAGCATTTTCTTCCTGTTAACCTTTGTGTAGTTTTGTCATTCTTAACGGGTATTAACGTGTGTATGAAAATTGGGGCAAAAGATTGGGCCTTTGCCCAACAGTGAAACAGGTGCACGAAACTTGGGGCGAAAGGTTGCGCCTTTGCCCAACAGTGGAACAGGTGCACGAAAATTGGGGCGAAAGGTTGCGCTTTTGCCCAACAATGGGACACTACAGGCTTGTAGTAATAATAATAGGGTATGTGCACAAAAAAATATGAATGAAAGGGAGTTGTTTTTTAAATATTTGAACAGCAATAAGATTAGAGATAAATTAAATTTTACAAAAATTTCTATAATAATATAACTTATAGTACGTACGTATCCCTAGACAATGTTGATGAGTGTATATAATAATTTAGGTAAATAAAATATATGAATTATTAAAAATACATTGAGCGATAAGGCCGCCCATTGTATTTTAATTAGGTACGCTTAGTTACTGTGATATGTATTTGTGTGTCTCTGTGTACAATAAAGTTTTTTCTATCTATCTATCAAAAGTATTTTTTCAAGCAAAACTTTGAAATGGCGGTGGAAACCTAATTTTATTAACGTGATTAGCAGATACGAAAATTATCATACTAATTATGAGGTCAGTGGTCAAAATTAACATTATTAGCAGATTTTAGATCAACCTTTTCAAAATAAAATATTTTGGTTGAACGATGGAAGCATGAAAAGTATTTAATAAGTATTATCTATTTCGATAGAAAATAATATCGTGAACCCGGATTTCTCCTCTTGTTTTCAAAATAGCAGAAATAGATAAAAAAAACGATAATTGTTAATAAATATAATTTGCAAATGGCTGACTGATGTAGTTTTTTTCCATCTTGACTAACCCATGAAATAAATGACTAATATTAAAATTACCGGTTATCGATTTCTATAAAAATTTTAACCACAGGACCAGTTTAGCCGTGACACTGTACTGCAGAGACAGTACAGTGTACAGTACGTAGGTTTTGTTTTCTTCTAGGTCATATTTATCTCTCTAATATATATAAAAATTTTGTAAGCATAAAGTAGCTCTTTTCTGACAAAGATTTTTATAATGTCATAAAAGTTAAGAGCTTATGTGTAGTAAACACTATAAAATGAATAATAATATATAAAAAAAATCTGACAATCTTAAAAAAATAAAATAACATTTCGAATAGATTTTCTGTATGTTCGAGATTTCGTTTGTACTTTAATTTTTATTATTATATAATATTAAACAGTTGTATTATATTATTATTAATAAACAACACAAAATAGAGATTCTTGCCATATCTAGTTTCTAAAGAAATTATTTTCAGTTTTTGTAAAAATAAACAAAATTTTGAATATCCCTAGACAATATTTATGAGTGTACATTTGAGTTCTTCATAGACATTTTTAGGAGTCTTGAGTGGGTTAGGGCTACATGCTGTGATTTTTTTTATACACTTGTTGATGAAAAATGTTTTATGGCCCATTTGGTGTTAAATTAAAACCATCACATCATTTAGTAATTTCACGGACACCCCGCTCTTCAAACCGAAATAGCAAAGGCATGGTAGTAGTACTTCCCCAGACGAGCCCTTTACAAAGAACTCTACTACTACTACTGGAAGTAAAATCATGATGCTAATGTAATAAATTATACATTATGTAATAAATTATAAAAATAATAATTATAAATATAGTAAGGCATGTATTTACAACAAAATATACATTATTTACAAAAACTATTATTATAAAACATGAAATGATTAAAATAAGAATTTAATGTTTTATAGGAAACTAGAAAATTTTATAATGAACTCTGTTTTCCACCTGTAGGTATTACAAATTATTATAAATATATTATTATATCTTTATTATAATTTATGCAATAAATGTAATGAATTATGTTTTTGTTTATGTTATGCTTTTTTTGTACTTTTCCTACTTCCTACTGGGAACATTTTTTGGGCCAGTCCACCCCAATTTAACAAACTAGCTGTGGTATTTTTAAATGACGTCATGTGTACTTACGCAGTGAAATTCATTGCACACGTTTGTAATCGACCTTGAGTTTCGAAAGCCCAAATTAAGATTTTTTTTGCAAATTTCCCCAAAATTTCGGAAATCATGACGAGTCTGGCATTGACACTGAAAATGTGACGTCATTGTTAGCAGCAAGTGGTCATTTTGGTGACCTCTGCATTGTAAAGAAGTGACAAGATCCGTCTCACATTATCGAACGATTGGTCTAAATAATAAGCTTTTAGCTTTTTGTAATTATACTGCCTTTAAAAATAACATAAATCAGATAAAAAATTGCTAGTTAAAAGTTAAAAAAAAAGTAAATAGTAAAAAATTTAAAGGCTCTAACTTTTATGATCACATTTTTTATTTTCTTTTAATTTAAGCTTAATAACCTGAAAGTTACAGGAGACATTTTTTTTTAAGTGTCCAATGATAAATTAGCCAGAATATAGCCAATACCTACTGTTATTTGTTAAAAGCGATGGTTAACACTTAACATCAGGTGGGCCTTATGCTTGTTGTTATATGTATCAAGTCTTAGGTACGCTCCGTCGGGTAATGATTTGGATCAGTTGAGTATCTCTAGATCGTTTGTAACGGTCTGCAGGTAGCCCAACTTTTTCTAGTTTATTTTGTTTGCACATTTTGTAAATATTTGTTTAAATTTAAGTTTTTTTGTGTAAATAAGTGTAGTTACCTACTAAATAAAAACATACAAAGACGCGCAATACTGTGTTATTTGACCTAAAAGCTCAACCTAGATCTTTTCAATAATGATTCATACCGATTCCAAGACTATGCTTTCCGCTACATCTCTCACCCCAGCCCTGAATCTCGATAGCAAGGTGATTAGTACTTATTTCGGCCGGCCATGGAGGGAGAAACGAATCAGGCGCAGTCTCTTGCCGTCAGCCGTCGCGCCCGCACGTGACCCGCGCGAATGCATCGCGCGCCAATTTCAAAAATCGAACTGTGTTTATTGTCCAGTGTTTACTGTGTGTGTGTGATACTGTGATTTTTAAATTGCGAAGCCGCACACTTTCACCCGGTTTTTTGCAAGCGGTAAGTTTAACTTTTTTTTAATCGACTGGCGTAATTGTCTGTTACACAATGTCTCGTTTCGCTAATGCTATGCATTTCAAAATTGGATGTTGGGTGACAGTTTTAAGTGTTACATAGAACTGTTGCACCTAAGCGAAAATAAATAGTGCTAAAAAACCTGCAAGGTACAGTAGCCGCCCGTCACTTTCAAACTGTCATTGAGTGGGGATATTATTGTTCGTGACAACAAGCAACAAAAGTCGAATGTGATGTGGAATGTAGTTACATTTTAATTGTTTATTAAATTACCAACTAAAACTATATTTAGATTACATTCACCTAATAACAAAACCAATTACAAATTGAGTTGTAGTGGTTCCGTAATGAGAATTTAATATGACAAGTTTTTGTAGGTGTAGCGCGTTGAAATCTTTTGTACCTACGTGTATTTTATGTTCTGTAGTACGCGTAGCTGTCGCTACGAAGCGTAGCGCTCGAGTTTCTTTTAGAAACCGCAGGTATTTGTAGTAATTATTGTTGCATTGTGCTATTAATTTTGACGTCATCAAATTACAAGTACTTTTAGAAGTGAATCTAGAAATTATTCTGCGCTCTAGATCATTGAAATAAAACTGATTTGACTTTAAAATTAATTTTCAATCTGATTACAATAGTAATATATTTTATTTACAACAGAATATACATTATTTACAAAAACTATTACTAAACAACATGAAATACCTAATTAAAAAGAAAAGAAAAAATAAAAATTACATTTTATAAGAAACTAGAAATTTTTATATGAACTCTGTTTTCCACCTGTAGGTATTACAGGTGGAAAACAGAGTTCAGATCACCGACCGCAGGCAATGTGCCCAAAAGGCTGATTACAATTGAGGTCAATATTACCTGTTAAAAAGTCTTATGCTAAGCTCACTAGCCTTACAACTACACGTTGCTGTAATTGTGCTCTACTTTTACATTGTAGGTTGTGGGTTCGATTCGCATCCCAGGAAAATATGTATGATGAACCCTTTTGCGTACCTAATCATAATAATCATAATTAGTGCTCATACCACAAACTTTATTTATTTATTTAATACTTTTCCACAAACCATGCAGTACTAGGAGGACTTAATGCTAATAGCATTGTCTACCAGTCTTCCTGGTCGTGCAAAAAATTATGTGGCGTGAATTTTGCTTATAATTTAGGGCTGGGTAACCCAAAACCCTCACCTAATGTAAAATAAATTTCAAGATTACGCTGTCAAGTGTTAAGTCGTAATCAGGCAATTCATTAAAAACAATCATTTATCTATGTTCAATGAAGTAAGCATGCTGATTAGTGAAAGTGGATTACGATCATGTTTAATGGTGCAGCTCCGAACTAAATAGGAAATAAGTTCATTTCCTGAAAGACTTGATATAGCAAATCTTGTTAAGGGGCAGACTGCTACCGATGACCTTCTCGTTCGCGTACTTTAACCTTTTGAAAAATATAACATCAGTTAACTTATTTATGAAAATTCACAAGCAACCATTTTACAGTTTATGAAAAAAACAGTTTTGATCCTAACACAATTTCCTACTAATCAACCACTGCTGGGTATAGGCCTCCTTCATTTTCTGCCATCCTCTTCTGTCTTGTGCGTCTCTTGTCCAGGTGTTTCTACTAACATGTTTACTTGTGTACGAAAACCAGAAAAGCAAACTCTTTAGTAAAAAAACGGTGAGATTGTGGCCAAAAGATGGTCTGTGTCAAATGCATAATGGTCTGTGTCTGTGTCAAAAAAACGGGTTAGGATTCAAACTATTTTTTGCCAATCTGTGTGTGGTAATTAGATTTCACACAAATGGTTGCTTGTGATTTTATAAATATGATCAGTGATTTTATATTTTTCAAAGGTTTGACCTTTTGAAGTGTGAGAGTGATAAGTTCATCGATGTCGGTCTGCCTCTTAATCGTTGTTTGTTTTTAAATATTATTTTAAAAAGACAAGAATCAAGCACTATACCTTCTGTCACTAAGATAGGTTTAGTTTTTATAAATAGGCTGTTATTCTAGGCTGTACCACATGACTAGAATTTATAATGTACTTGTAAGTACATAACCAGCTTATTTTTTAATATGCTGGTATGTGCAATGTTGACATACTTTAAAATAGATAAAATTATACCTTTTCTGTAGCAGGATGTCAAGTTTTGCAAACATTCGTGCACCAAATAATTTAGTGGTCTTGAGTATAGATTTTTTAAAGTGGTGTCTTTACTTACAAAATTCTACTATTCTCTAATTTTTGTTAAAGTAGAGCACAACAAAAATGAATTTATATGCACTGTTAATATTTCCATCCCTTATTTTATAATTGAAAATAATAAAGATGGCTGACTGAATTTGACAGCGCTGAAATAAATATTGCGCTGTCAAATTTATTAAGTCAAAAAGTGCATCAATAGCCATTCATATTAACTAGTTATCTAAAGTACCTACTTTGATAATAAAGTTCTGAAGATTACAGTTGTAGAGTTTTTTTTAACTATAAAAATCATCCATAAATACCTACTTTAAACTATAACGTACTTACCTAAATATTCCACCATTAAATAACCCCCCAACTACAAAATAAAAGTATGTGCCAAAATACAAAATATATGGACGTTACCTAAGGTAACTTACCTTTGGCAATCCCTAAACATCCTCTACAAATTTTGGTTTTGGTAATTGGTATTGTAGCTAAAAATTAAAGTTGATAACCTGCCAGTATTTGTCCTCAGTTTTGTTTCTGTCACTTATAACAAAGATATACAATGCCTAGTTTGTCTATGGTTAGCACGCCCACACTTGTCGGTAATAGCCGTATAGATGCACAGACTATGTACTTGTACGAGTAATTGTTTATCTGTGGAAAACATCTCGGCTCAAGGCGACATACCAATAAGTTTATACTTAGCGATATTTTGAATGCCAAATTTATAAAAACTTGGGTAAAACTTAAGATACTTACGGCAATATGCAGAAACAAAACTTGAATCTAAGGACTCTCAAGCATAGACTTTTTGAATCTATTTAATGGCGAACTGTCAAAAATCCATGTTTAAAAAGTTTGAGCTGACTCTAGTAATTGTAAGCAACCGTCGTATGTCGCTTGTTAGTCTGTTATATGATTTACAGTATTTTATTGTAATATTTTGCTTGTATTTATCTGTATATTTTGTTATTACAAAAAAATAAACTAACCTTTGTTTATTAAATTAAAAAGCATATTCAAAAGCTGATACAACGTTATCAGTCAAATTTACGAAGCATATAATTTATGTTTAACCTAAATGAAAGTTCCACAAGCCACACCCGTAAAAAATTTCATCACCCATTTATGGCGTAGTCCAAAATTAACATAAATCGCTAAATACCCCATTCTTATTCCAACTGCGCAGAGTTCAAAATTCAATAATACAAAGATGAATTACAACTTTACATACAAATCAGTTGGTTTGCTATTGACAGGAACGCAAATAGGGTTCAAAATTGCGTGTTTTTGAGTACAAAAGAAAGCAAATGATCCGTTAAACACTTTGTTACAAGCTACAAACTGTACACTTATTACAATAACAGGTGGTTGCGCAATGTTCAGTCATGTGTGTGAATGGTTCGAGTATTGGAGCATTTTTGACAAGTTTATTTTGATCAAGAACAACTATTCCGAATGAAAATCTGTTCTATTTTTTTTCTCAGAAAATGTCATCACAAAGATTACTTCGGACGATTTATCATATATTCCTCCGAAAGAGGTGGTAGGTGTCTAGTTTCACGCAGCCAAGCCTAGAAGAACAGGCATGAAACTCACGGCTTGTAGAGGTCAAAAACTTCTTGTCTCTTATTAAGATCCCTTGAAGATGTCCAACCAATCAGAGGCACACCCAAACAATGCCCACATTTGTACTAAAGTTGATACTCCCATACGTGAACAAAATAGTATAGCCTTGTGCTGCGGTGACGATGGCGATCAGTTTCAGCATAGGATTTTGCATACATCCGCACACACTGCGGCAAACTAGCTATACACTGATCGCCATTGCAGGCGATCTAGATATGCCTAACGTTTGATACAAAATGTTCTATAAGACACTGATAACAAGTGTAGATACGCTGTTACGTTACTTATAACATTTCCGAGTATTAAGGCCGAAGGAAACACCTAATTTGTGTATCTTTTCAACTATTATCTTTTTCCGATTCGCTAAAAATTCCGGTAGGATGTCGATAGTGTTGCCGATCGAAATTGAACCTTATGACACGTGGCTACATGTACACAAATCGTACGAGATAGGCTGAACGGAGCATCCGACACTTTCGGTCGATTTTCCAAATTATACTAAATTGACTATACTCACGATAACAATGCTAAGAGCGTAGCGTATGAAGAACTGAGCTAGCTCACTCACATAAAATGGCACAAGTGTAAATAATCTCAATTTGTAGACACTCTTCTAAGTAAATCACCATAAGCCGTAGAATAATGTTAAAGAACCAAAAGCACATTATTTTTATTAGTTCTTTAAGTTCCATATTTACAAGCAAGTATATAGGTTGTTGATTCAATAACGTACCAGCGTAATTTGGTCGTATAATATGCATTTTTCACTTCACTATAAAAAAAAATCTGTCAGATGAGTGACACCGTAACTTAGTCGTGTAGTGTGGGTTAACATTGTAAAAAAAACTATTGTAGATACAGTGTAGAAAAATTCTAAAAATAAGTTGCGTTGTAAAACAAATATCGGCCGAATTGCGACTATCCTACATCTAATATCCTACATGATGTAAAATTTCGACGCCCAAATTAGATTTTTTAATAAAAGTTACAATAACTTCTTATTTTTTTACAAGTTCAAGGTTCTGACGATTCTATTCGGAAGAGAGAGTGAGAGAGATGAGTTCTGAAGAGTAACCGAGTGATTTAGCTGTTGTATCCACGCTGTGCTAAGTGGCTTCACTTTTTGATTGATAGAATCACGATTCGTGGTTTCGCTAACATCTTGTTTGAGTTTTCTGTTTCTGTAAAAAGTAAAAGTTGTATGATTTACTGTAGGGATTTCTAATGTTGCGAAAAAAAACAGTAACCCATCTATTTTTACCCCTCTACACTAGAGTTTTGCTTGTTTGAAAAATTAGAAAATTACATTCGGTGTTTTGTTTCTTTATATGCAATGTTTTTCTGTCTTTGGCTCTATAATTAAATAAAGGAGATAATGGACACTTGAAAAAGAGATCAAGGAGTTAACATTTTTAATTTAGTTTGAACTCATTATTTTTATTTTATGTTTTGCGTATTGAAACGTATGGCGTATGAATAATCTTCTGTCTAATGGATTATGTTTTAGAGATTTAAAGAAGACAACAGATTTTCTAATGTTTCTGGACATAATTTCAGGCCAAAAGTTGCATGACGTCATAAAACAACATTGTGTTTATTTAACATTGTGATCGCTCAGGAATGCTTACGGATTTGAGTAGCTGTATTTGGTTCCTCAAATCATTATGGATCTAAGCAGTATTGCTAACATACAAACAAATGAATAAAACATACATCGTGGCACCTGTGCTTTCGCCATGCGCCTGCGCCGCTGCGTTGCGACATGCGCGTCGGTGTCGAGGACAGTGTGAACTACGCCTTATGGCCGACTTTAAGCGATTAATGTGCAATTTTATTCAAGTTATAGTATTTTAAGTCCTTTACAAAAATAAGTGTCAAGGTGTTTTTTATATTTTAAAATATACATGCGCCTTAGTAGGTGTATTTTTTATATTTAAGAGGTCCACCAATATTTATTTAGTGTGACTATGTATTTTTAGGTATCAACCAATCATTATGATAGAGCATTATTAAAAATATGTAAAATTATGAAAAAGTCAAACTGGTTTAAATTGTTAAAATTTTATGATCAATAATTCTCAAATAAATTTTGACTCAATTCACAAAAATAGATCTTATAGTATTTAAATTCTCGATGGTGTTAATTCGAAAAATATTTGATGCTCAATTACCATAACACAATCAAGTTTCATAGATAAGGTCAGAGTGATGCCATATCTCTATAATTATAAAAGGCAACGTCTGTCTGTATATTTATTTGTTTGAATAATTCTAGTTCATGTAGCCTTGTTATTCAGAAAATTTAAAAATAATATGACCTTACAAATTTTTTAAAAGTGTACAGCGTTGCGTGCGCTTACGACAAGTCATTATTGAAATCAAAGCAGAGTAATTTATGTTCAGCGGTGAACGTGAAAATTTAATGAAAAAAAAAAACTCTTTAGCAAGGAGTTTCTTAGTCTAGTTCTACCACGGAGTTTAGAAACAGCAAAGAGTTACTCATGTCTGTGTGCTCTACGGTTCTGCTTCATGATAAGACCGCTATTTTTTTGAATTTGGAATAGAATGTTTTTGAATTTGAATTGGAATGGTTTTGTATGTTACTATAGCCAGAACAAGATCTAAACTTTTTGCAATTTATTGTACACTGATTTTCAAAAAAATTAAAAATTACCTCTGGTAGATAATGTTTTCTACCAGAGGTAATTTTTTTTTTTTGAAAATCAGTGTGTATCAGTATGGAATTCAAATGCTCGAAGGTAGAAGGTTCCACAAACAGGTAGGTACTATCAATGTATAATGAAGTAAAGCCGACGGCGCTACCTAGTATCTGAGCCACAAAACTAGTTTGATGGGCACTGCTGAGGTCATAAACGATATTATCATTACAAATTAACGATATAGCTATATTGAATAGCAGGTAGCTTGGTAGAATGTTATTCTAATGCAATCGTTCGCTCTTATTTAATTAAAAACGGCTCAGAATGATGACTTGTCATAGATTGAGAAACCTTTTTAGATGATTGTTGTTTTGGTCCGTACCACTTTCTATGGCCCGTACCATGATCTCTACAAACCATAGCTTGCTCATCACTGCTTTAATAAAAAAAATAGATAGATACCTATTACAAACATTTTTATAATGTACCAAAAGTTAAGAGCCGAGCGGGATTTGAACTGGGTACGTGACTGCGCTAACCACTGCGCCATCTGATCCTAATCACACTCGACGAATAACTCTTAGGGATTGTTCGGCACTAACGCGAGTGGCTCCATGAATAAAACAGACAGATATTGGTTTTACCCTTGTCCGACTTAAATAAAAAAAAAAGCGCCATCTAGCCCCAAACTAAACAAAGCTTGTAACTACTCAATCGTAATTGTAACTTATACATTTTGTTGTACATCAAAAAAATAAAATTCTTGGATCGGCATCGAACCCACAACCAGCAGCAGAAGTCAGAGCTATAATAGTAGCTCAGTCTTCTGTAATTGAGCTGTGAGGGCTGTTAAATCAATCTGGTGGTTTTTATTTCTTCTTAGATGCCGTGACGCTATCATTGTAATGCTTAGGTGTTAATTAACTCGGCGAAGCGCCTTGCCTCACTAGATTTCACTTTTTGTGCAGTGTTTGTTCTGCAAATAGCGTTAACTCTTTGCAAATAATGTGTATAATAAGTAACTTCCAAGAATTTAAGATGTAATTTTGGACACACCTTTCAAACCTGTATATTTGCGGTAAAAATAAAAAATAAGACATGGTATGTATCTATAAAAACCGCACCCATACTTCTAAAATTATGCGAGCCAAGTATGAACTATTGTTTCTTTTTTTACAGATTTTATATGTCACAATTTTGTTTTGTATAGGTCTTTCGTCTAATGTATTTTTTGTTTATACGGCGCGAGGCTACTGTTCTTTCACGTTCTTATTTACGTGATTTATAGTGCACAGGATTTTAGGTATCCCCAAATCAGATATTTTTGTTAAAAAAGAAGCTCCGATATAAATAAGGTTTTATTCAGCTGTTAGATGCTGAGCCGGATCTGAACCAGTTGCTCCTATATCATCAATTTAAGGGGTCAATGTGACATACCTCAAATTACAGATGTTCGATAAGTAGATCCATAATTATTATGGCACATAAACACGATATAAATAGAGATCATTTTCGCAAGTCTAGTGGCGTGTCTGGGCCACAATGGATAAATTAAAATATTTTCTAAATTAAAATTTCGTAATTTCGTATAATTTGAATACATTACGCAACCAATCAGTGGATATCATGTGGACGGATCGTGAACGATGTTTTGATGTGAGCTTGTATAAATTTGTGCTAGAACAGGATTGGGCGTTTTGAAATTCATGTTTTTTCGTCATTATGATAACATATAGTGGTCGTGTTATCTGCAACCGAAAGACTAAGATGACGATGGCGGGACGACAGAATGGGAACAGTGTGTGTAACTTGGACCTTCTAGCTCAAAATAGGAAAAATTTGTGAGGTTTGGAGAAGGCCTCTGCCCTCAGGTGGCCGTCTGAAGACGTAATACCAAAAGAGTAATAAAAATGAAATAATACTTATTTATTATTATTTTATTTTAGTATTATTTGTAGATTAACTAAATTTATTTTAAAATTAAAATGAGTTAATACAAACCGAAACTGTCTTTGGAAATAAAATGATCCAATAATAATAATTCCCTGCAACATAATGTTGCACCACAGACAATATACCTTGTTGGTCTATTTTAGGTTATTGTGGGTTACTAAAGTATATTTTACTCACCAAAAACTAGATATTTTACTAACTGATGCCAAATCTGTTAATTCCTTAAAAATAAAATACACAGCGAAATTTCTCACTTCTCCTTTACCACGAACTGTCAAAATAGTCTTAATGTCTATTGCCAGTGTTTTTTTTTCTGAATCTAATTTGCTATATTATTATGTTTACTGTATTTTATACATGTTTTCTGAATCTGTCGTCGAGTGGCACGAGCGGTTACGGCAAGACGAATTAAATCGGTTTTATTGTTTTGTGACATTTGGATAAACTTGTTTCTGATTTTGGCGGGCGGTCGACCTCTCGACTGACCTCCTGTACTGTTGACGACCGACCACTCACTCTGAACGTGAAGAATATGTATACTCTATCCAAATTTGATGTGGAATGTTTGAAAACAATCTACAAACTAAGAATGAACTCTTTTTGGTGTCGAGTTAAAGATGTACTTGTTATATAGCATTAAACTTTTTATATTGACTGCCTTCACAGCTCAGTTGGTAGTAGCTCTGCCTTCTGCGCTGGAGGGTGTGGGTTCAATCACCACCGAGAACGAATATTTGTGTGGTGAACATAGATGTTCGTTCTCTGTCTGGGTGTTATATTGTATTCTAAAGTATGTGTTAACAAAAATAAAATTAATATCAGTTATCTGGTTCCCATAGTACAAGCTCTTCTTAGTTTGGGGCTAGATAGTGTTGTGTGGATTGTCCGCATTATTTATTTATTTATTTAAGTATTTATATCAACGAGTTATAATAATTCGTAAAAATATGAACAACAATAAAGTTATTTTCTGGTTTAGAACATTTCGTACCGATATTTTACATCGTATTTGTCTTTTAACTGGAGAATAAATAGATGGCAATATTATTTTGCACTCGAATGCTTCCGACCTGAAAACTATTGGTTGAACTTCCGCTTTACGTAACTCAGTTCAACCACGTTTTATTACGATTCAATTGAAAACTAAATCAACAGTTTGTTGATAAATTCAATTTTGTCCGCGATGTTACGGTTCATAACTTAGGTTTTTTCATAAATAGAAATACTTAATGCTTTTTACAATCTGAACTAAAAATATTCCTAAATTTTTTTTATCCTTGGATTATTTTAATTTATATTATTTATTTCCTGTTTTACATTGGCATATTTAATTTATTTGTTTTCAGCTTGTCTTGTCCAACTGCAGGACAAATACCTCCTTCGACCTTATTCAGCTTTCTCGGTATTTGAATTTATAAAAACTCATATAAATAATTTATCCATTTAGCTTTTATCTTTTTAAAAGCAATTTAACCTTAGGTGTAAATTACTCTTTGTATGTTATCAAAGATTACATCTTTTTATCGATCTTAAAAAAGACGACGATGAGTGCTAAAAGCCGCTTAAAACCTCTGCAATCAACCACTTGATAAATATTTTTGATATAAATTCAGTAAAAATGATCTCATTACAAACTAACAGATGTTTGTTCTCTGTATGAGTATCTAAGCTTCAAAAAATGTATGCAAGTATTATAATTAGCTATCAGGTTTCCATCGTACAAGCTCTGCTAAGTTTGGGGCTAGATAGTGTTCGGATTGTCCACGATATTTATTTTATTTATCTACAGCCAAAAAACAGCATAACTGTCTTATGATTGCAGCCATAAAGAAATGTCTTATTAAATAGCTTTCATCTAGTTTAGAGTTATTTAGTTCTAAAGAAAGCCCTACGAAATTAGGCCTCCGCTTTCTCTAAGAGTCTAGATTCTAGGCTCTTTCAAGGTCAAACAACGGAATTGGAGTAGTCACCGGCGTTACTATTGAAGAGTTAACAAACCTATACAATATAGATGAACAGATAGAAAATAATAAAGGCAAATCTGTTTTTTTTATGAGAAGGGGTTCAAATCACCACAAAGCAATGTGCGAAAAAGGCTGGCAACATCACCTCTTTGGATGGCTTAGTCAAGGAGGTTGGAACATTGCGCACAACCAAAGAGTTTAAAAAAATAAACTTGTAAACTCCTTTATTTGAAGATGTTCTTAAAAACAAGGTTGTCTTTCATAAATATCGCATGAGTTCGTAGATGGGAAGGCTCAAAATCGTTCTTCAGGGGAGGTTATGTCATGAAAGTCGAAGTAAAAAGATTGATCTTCTTCTTTCTGCCCTTATCCCACTTTATGTGGGGGCACAGCTGTTCTGTTTTTTTTATACAAGCATATGGCTGAACTGATGTTAATTGGTAACCATTGCCTATAACAAAGCATTGCCTTGTAGGTCACGCAAGTCAAGAACGTACTCTGCGGAGTGCTCATACGGAGAGAATGTAAGAAGAGAGGTAGGGCACCTCTCCTCTTCCAATCTCCTCTGTCAGCCGTCATCTCTGTATTTACTTCTTTCTTATCTATGCCATACTGTTCATCCATCTTTTATTTGGCGTTCCTCTATTCCATCCATCTACATTCATACTCATCATTCTCCTAGTCACATAAGAATTAATACTGATGTTTATTTAAAGTAATAAAGATTGATATTCTCCGAAAATGACATAGTTACATCAGACTTATCTAACGGCCATCGTCACTGCACACACGCATAGAGATTTATGTAATTACGAAGGTCATTCAACTTGCCTGGAAAGTATCAAAGAAATGCAGAGAAATTCGCATATCGCGCAGATGTGGCCGTAGACCGTAACGGGATTGACAAACTAATTTATACTTTGTAATAGGGATATAGAACTTAGAATTGTGGATAGCGACTTGGATATTTTTTTTCAATTTTAAATTGTTACGAAAATTATGATTAGGTGACTATTAGCTTTCAAATAATTATTTTCATGCTACGAGTGTTTTAGAAACACTCATTTTCTTTTTGTCCTTTGTTTAGAAAAAATATATGTAGAGGCAGATTCACATTGGCGCCAGCTTCTCGTGACCAAACCCTAGAAACAAGACAAACGCCATAAGGGGTAAATGGATTCAGGTCACCATACAGAGTTTTTGCTAGTATAAAAAAAGTACTACTTTTATGCTACTCTCTCGATTTCAATTGTCAATCCATGACATAAAAAAAAAACGCAAAGAATCATCGTTCACGAATAATTTTCACGATATTTTGGTATCTCTTCCCGAGTCGCTGGCACGATAAGCACTTTCTTTACTGAAATTTTGCCTTTTTCTCTCTATCTCTCTCTCTACCTTTGCAATAAACAAATAGGTATTAGAATCTCGAGCGTCTTTATTCGCGTGCAGCCATTTACTTAAGCCGAAATTAAATTTATTTACATTAGCCGGCATCAAAATATGCCCATAAGGAAAACCCTAGTAGATTTAAGCCATCTCTGTCTGAACTTCACCACCTCACGTTTCAAGGTGAAAAAAGCCATTCTATGCGTCTATGTAGATTTTATGGTCAATTGTGGCCACTTGCCATCAGATTGGGCGGCTTCCAAGTTTGTCACAAGATAAAGACTATTTATGTAATAGAATTTGTATGACTATGACTATCTAAGTGAGTTTACAATTGTTTAATATTCATTGCTAGTCGAAGACTGCGGTATTACTTACAAGGTTACATCTGCTCTGATTATTTAAATAAATATTAATTAATTAGTGGACATTCCACACAACCCAAATTATACAAACTATACTAAACCAATGCCCATAGTATAAGCTCTGCTTAGTTTGGGGCTGGATAGTGTTGTGTGGAATGTCCAAAAATATTTATTTTATTTATTTTTTAAATATTTATACTATGGGATCCACAAAGCTGATTATTTATTTTGTTAACACATGCATTATAATATTTGAGACAATACTGGATTTCTTAAATTATTTTGTTAGAAGGACCGTCAATATAAAAAAACAGCGGTAATGTAGTAAGTTTCTGCCTATTAGTTGTCCTAATAGAAGACGTAGAATTCGTATATAGAGCCTATAAAAATTCACCCACTATAGACCCGTTTCTCAAAAAACCATTTGTGGTATATGCAGTGTTACTTCGTTGACATGAAAGTGACACTGACATGATTGTATCACTTTTGCCACTTCCCGAGCGCTAAACCGTGGCCTTGATTTTCCTCGCGCATTTTTTGCGTCGCGTGGCAAGGCGCCATGGCGCGCACTTTTTGCAAATTTTTATTTTACGTTTGAGATTGGGACAGTTATATGGCTTGAGTTATGTCTAAGCACTATTAAATTACTTTATTCATTAATTATTAAAAACGAGGATAATTTTTAATCTTTAAAAAAAAAATGTAATTAAAAAGTCGCATGCTATCAGATTAAGTTTAGTTTTGATTAATATATTAACCAGTTGCCTGTTCTTCTAGGTGTGGTCCCGTGGAACTGGCACCTAGACTCACCTAGCTATAAGACGTTTTAAAGTGGTCCTTGCGATTCAACTGAATAAATACACTTTTAATTTAGTTGTCGAAACCAATGTAACAATCTGGTAGAAAATGCTGTCTGGCGTAAAGCTCCCATTTTGTATAAACGTTATCTAGTGCAACATATTATAATACAGTTCCTACTCATCATATGCATTAGATTGATCCATCCGAGCGTGTCTTCAGGTGAAAGGTACGTTGGGTTGCACAACGTCTGTGTATAAAATAATGACATAACGTATTGACATTTGACATTATGCGAAATTGCCTTAATTTGTATAATTGGTCGTGAGATGCATGCGATTTGTTAGCTAACTGTGTCATAGAACAGAGTAGTCAAGGGGTCAGATGGCTTTTATAAAATAACCAGACTAGGTGAGTGAATCTAAACACCAATTCCACTCGACCAAGCGAAGATAAACAGGAGAGACATTTGGGCTTGGTTTGAACAGTTAATGGAGTAAAAAAAAGTAAATAATGATTGTTTTAAAAGTCAGTGTGCTTTTCCTAAAAGATACTTTTATACACCCGCTGCTATTTTTTATTTATGTTTTAGCTTTTGTTCCAAATTCAAAATAAATTGTTTTCGTTTTTTTTTTCCAAATGTCAATGTTTTTTTTCTTTCGGAAAATTATCCTCTTTATATTCTATTTATCAATCATAAACATTGTGAATACCTATCTAAAATGTTGAAAATGAACACTGGAGTGAATTAACCTTTCGATATGCTCCGAATTGGTTATTTATTATTCAAATGCACATTAAAAATTAAATATTTAGTATATAATTTAACGCAATAGATAACCAATTCACTAAATGCAGATTCAAAATTAAAATAACATTATTAAAACTTGTTATGCTAACGCAATTCCATATCAAGTTGTCAAAGTGGTTCTACTAATCCATATTTTACATAATACAAGTTTTTACAAAGTTATTAGACAGGTAATTAAGCTTAGATAATATTTGTTTTTAAATACATACATATAAGTGACATTTCTTATGGTTTTATTCAGATTCAAACAAAGCTAGCTATCAGAAATATAATCCTAAGCATACCTAGATATTATGTTTTTTTGGTACATACGTATACTTTGATATCGTAGAACACCCAAACAAGGAGTAGACATCATATTTTTATTCCGAAATATAATTGTAAGTATATCCCTTGCTGAATGCACCTTGTTATACGTGTTTAAACATTAATAGGAATGACGACATTGTAAAAAAGGTTGCGTGAAGTTGGCGGAAGAAGAAGGCTCTGAATAATTTCCTTAAATGTATGGTCCTATGCTGTAACGCAGTAAACTTCTTTAGGCTGATTATGATTGTGTGCACAACAAGAACTCAATATAACATATTGTGAACAATCTACACAACACTATATCTAGCCTCAAATTAAGCAGAGCATTACTGGAACTGGATAATTATATAATACTTAAATGCATTTTTTGTAAATACATATTTAGAAAACAATATTAACACCCAGACAGAGAACAAACATCTGCGTTTACCCCATATATATTTGTTCAAACCCACACGCCCTCCAGCGCAGAAGGCAGAGCTACTACCAACTGAGCTATGACGGCTGTCAAAAACGTTGTTACTTAATACTATTAATAAAACATCAACGGCCGTCATTGTGCAACGGACAGACCAACAGACGAGTAATCCCTCACTGACAAATAGTTTCGAGTTCCGACGAAACGATTAGTGATAAATCATCCGAATGATTTTTGGTTACAAAAGTGAATAGGTTTATGAGAAGTTAGTTCTAAGCTTCGGTACGCGATCAAAGTAACTAATCTGTCATTTAATACGAGAAGTGTAGGCATATCATCAACGCTTTTAAGAAATCTCGTGTTAATCTCAGTGTTTTGTTTGTTGTCATTTTGAAGTTTCAAAGTCAAAGTCAAACCTTGGGATCACGTGGAAACGTCTTATGGGTGTATTCTTAGACCAGTAATGGTGAATCTAAGCCAGTTCCATGGAGATTCTTATCACATTTTTGTGACACGTTTATATTTTTGTCGCCAAACAGTGATAGGTCTTCGGCATATTCCTGTACCCCGGTTTGAAGAGTGCAAGGCACAGGAGATAAAGCGTCTTTCGCTACGTCTCATAAGTGAAAGACACAGTGCAATGTTATAGAGCACGTCCCCGGTGGAAGTGCATTGTTAGCGCAATTGTCTTACGCTAAACGATAATTTGCATAAAAAATGCGTTTTGCGTTTAGTCTCCTGGCTCGTCAAAAAACTGTGATACAACAGCTTAATCTATAACCTGAATCTCCTGTCAAGTTATTGTATAATATTCGATAACGTTTTCGATCAGCTGCATCATAATTTGTATCTTATAGTCCTGTTTTGTTTGCGGATAAAACAGAGACAGAAAATGACTTATCACATCGTAAATGTTTCCGAATGACCTAAAATAGCTGCTGAAGCGACAGTTCTCGTCTCTTTTGTTTATAAGCAAACAAACCAAGAGCAAGTGAGACAAAAACTCTGAATTTTTCGACTGTCATAAGTACTTTTTGTTTCTAACAATATAAGAGCAAGTGAGAAAAAAATTCTGACGTTTTCGAATATTTTAAAGTGCTCAGCCTTGCTAGTACGGTAGTTTATTAATACAAACGGAAGGCGGCAGGTCAGTCAAAGGGTTATAAACATTATCTAGCAAGCCAAGTGTGCCGATCAAGTCACGTATTGACGTTCATTCAACCCAGTTCCGGTGCTTTCAATATCCGATTCATTTTAATGTTCCTTTATTAATTCACTTTCTTAGTTCAGGGAAAGCTTCGTGGGCGTTCAAGGATTTCTTTAAGAATATTCAACTTTTATCGTCAACTAGCGGCCTGTCCCGGCTTTGCACGGGTGGACATTTATTTTTTATTATAGCCTATATTACTCAGAGTGAATGTAGCTTTCCAATAGTGAAATATTTTTTGAAATCGGCACTGTAGTTTTTGAGTTTATTCATTATAAACACACACACAAAAATACAAATCTTTCCTCTTTATAATATTAGTATAGATTTGTCTTTTTCTTAAATGCTTTTTGAGTATTCATGGTTCTTACAAGACAAAAAAAAACTTTCAAAGCACAGATTTAGAACATTTTACAAAAACCAATACCTACCTAGGTACATTATTGCACAGTATTATGTTATTACCATTACAGTTGAAATCGATAAAATTATACAATTGAAAAATTTCACACTAAAATACCAATTTCTACTTTCACGATTGATCTCATACATCAAAGTTATTGAAACATCTTATCAGAAAACATAATGTACTCTATAGGATTGGAGATAAAGCACACAATCGATTAATAATAAGTTGTAATAAATCATGTTATATCGAGGCGTGACGTCCGAGTGTCCGAATGATGGGTAATGTTAAGTTGGGGTTTGTTTTATAGCGATTTAGTAAGCTTTCCTCTTCATTTATAATGTCTTACACTTTTTAGCGGCTTGCTTAAATTATCTTGTCTCTCTAATCTTGATGTCAACCAATACCTTGTGATGGTAACAGAATAAGCGGACTGTTATTTATAATAAAAATATGTTAAGCTAAATGAGTGCTATATAACCATGATGAATGAAAGCGACGTTAAATTAGAATTGGATAAAATATTGAAGTAATCGATGCCTGTGGATGTGTTTAGGCAAGACCACCGTTTTTACGAATTTAGTTCAAATTCATATTTATACTTTAAATATGTACTTAGACGTACAAAATTATTTCTTTACACTAGATCTTTTAAAAAAATATGGCTCAACTCTATACTTAAAGCCATGAACTCTTGGAAGTTGGGACTAACCTAATATAACCCTACTTATAGTGCAAGAAAGGAGCCTTTTTGCGGCGCACTTAAAATCTTTTCACCACACTTTGTTCGAAAGAACCAGTGACACGACAAGAAGAAGAAGAACGCTGATGATATTTGAGTATTTTTATGGATAGCCCAATCCTTGAGCGACTTCAAAAACGCTTTGTATTGGACCAAACCTTCTGAATTAGAAAAAAAGATTAACAACAGGCTGGTTTGAGATGATACCCGATTACTATATTCGGGTATGAGATAAGTTGTTTATCTCAAATTGTCTGCTTATAACTTTGTATAAGACCAAAGCGTCAAAGAACGGTGAAAGTGTAGCTTCTACCAGGGAACCTCTATTGGTAAAGTCGCGTACGAGTTTATCGTTGTAATTCATATGGAGCAGGTTTAGATTACCTGCGTCAATTTTTATAAGCATTATTGAATTAACCACCTACAATCTTAAAAAAAATTCAAAATTTATATTTTCAGGATTCAAGAAACAAAAAAAAATATGCAAATCTGTTCAAAAATCAACACCGAGCAAAATATTTTTTATATATGAGTATGATACAGAGTTTTATTTATTTATAAAAACTATTGTTGTCAAGATAAAACAGGGCATTCTGGATCTCATACAACCTAACTCACCTAGCTAGTTTCATTGACTTTTTTATAGTAGGGGCTGCCAAATTGGTTCATCGCATACAAATTCAACATTAAGGTTGCATCGTTGCATAATATAGCTTCGAATAAGTTTTAGTTTTTTGACGGATGTGTTTCTTATGAGAGTTCTATGAGGATACAAGCGCACTTGGTATTGGTAGCATTGCCTACTCCATGCTGTGTAGTTTGTTGCCTGTAGGCCACAAGCTCTGTCTGGCTCTGTCTCTGGTTCTGGTTTTGAGTCTACGTGAGTGCTCACCAGTGTATATAACATACTGTGTGTGTGACGTTTTGACGTAGGATTTATTTAGTCAACACTCACATATACTCAAAACCAGAGCCAGAGACAGAGCCAGACAGAGCTTGTGGTAGGCCTACTGTTCTTTTAGGCTTGGTCGCGTGGAACTAGCACCTAAGACGTCTCAAGGTGATCCTTGAGTTACTGCTGATTAAAGACATCTTTGACTATGACTTTGACTTTGTGGGTTCAATCCCTACCGAGGACAAACATTTCACATTTGTGTGAAGAACATAGATGTTTGTTCTGTATATGGGTGATGGTATGTTTTTCTGTATTTTAGTAATTATTTCTTATACTAATAGTTTTTTATTTGTTACAGGTAAATATTTGTCTCTATATCTACTTGGATACTCTATCAAGACACAAGATTGTAAGTCCCGAGACCACAAAACAGATTTAGATTTGAAAATTACAATCGATGTAAAAAAGCTACAACCGTTTTTAAAACCTTTCTAGCTATTCTAGGTTTGTAAGTTCATCATACTTATATTATATAGGCAGTTATGGCTTTTCATATTAAAGGTGAAGGAAAACATCGTGAGGAAACCCGTGGCTTAGTTGGCTCTAAGCTGATCATATCTTTCCTGTGGATTTGGCCGAACTCCTGTCCCAGGCACTATAGCGTCCTTAAGTAGGAGCATGAATAAACATCAGTTGCCCCTGACGTTATATATATCATCTGCAATAGATGCTGTCTGTTTTTATGGCTTTCCTCAAATGACTTTCAAATGTCAGCCATCAAAAAAGGTAGCTCTAAGAACGATTATCGTTTGTGTCGATGTGTCGTGAGTGGTTCACTTGTCACACCTGCATGAATGGTAAGCTTTTATGAAAGGTACTTTGATAGAATTTAAATCAGATGTGCTATACATAAATATTTATTTGTTAGTGGAGCCTTATGGTTACTGACTGGTAGGAATGTAACTTTCAAAATTATCGAAACTAAAATTAAAACAGAAATAAGATTGTTTCTTGCAATATCAGGAAGAAACAATGCTAGTCTTTGTAGTTTATTGAAAAATAAAAATACTAAATTTCTATATTTAATTGTATCAAAGGTTTTGAAACGTCTTAAAGCTAGGTGTGTCTAGGTGCCAGTTCCACGCGACCAATTCTTGAAAAACAAAGATACTATTTGACACTGATTAGCTATTGAATAAAATAAAAGCACATCTTTTTCGGTGAAGGTCGAAGAACGGTAAAGGAAAGCATAGTGAGGAAACCGACATGTCGTAGAACCTAAAAAGTAAGAAAAACATACGTCAAGTGCACGAAAGGAGCCTCTTTGAGGAGCACTTAAAATCCTTTTACTAAACTGGATCGAAATACCAGTGACACAATAAGAAGAAGGGTTTAAAATCACAGAACAAAGAGATAGAAGACTTTTATATCCAAGGTTTAATTTAAATACAAGTTAACTGTTATATTATACGAGCTAAAAAGCGTGTCGTTGCTTTCCATGACCGCATAAACTTTCCATCGAGGATGGGTGATTATCTACTCTCGAAAATCCCCCTCCTACCCAATGTATGCTAAAATGGTAGTTTCATAGTTATTTTGTAGTTAACTTAAACTAATTCTAAGTCAAACCTTTTTCAATGAAAAAGTTTTTTTGTATGAATAAAATTCTTCCTGGAAATGTATAGAGGAGGCCTTATAATACATGCATACATCTTCAGCATGGCTATTTTTAAACGTTCAGAAAACCTTTCATTCTCTTTCTGGACCACTACAATCTGGGCCTCTTCAAGGCAAGAGTGTATAGGAATTTTCTAGACCATCCTGCTGTCAAATTGTGTATAGATAGGCTGACCCACACATTCATTTTCTTCTTGGGTTTGAATGTGTTGACACTGTTGACACAATTTTGACAGCCATAACCATAACCATATGAAGCTCATGGTAGGCCAGCTGCTCCATAATCGGCGACATCGTGGCGAGATTGTGGCCAAAAAATGGTTTATATCATGTATAAGAAGCCTTGGTGGGTGTTTGTCTTTTATTGACGATTTCGCTCGTCCGGTTCCAGTTACTTTTTCGGGATATATTTTTTTTAGGGGTTATTTGTCCGTCTCCTGGCTTTAAGCTACCGTTCACGCGTGATGGCGTGACCAAGGGAAATAGGGATTCATTTTTGTATATATTTATGTAGATATAGACAAGGCAAATTCCGACGTTTCCAATCGAAAATGTTTCCGAATATTTTGAAATTCATTTACGTTTGCATTCCACATTTTTTTGCAATCTGTATCATTGAAATAAACATTAAAAAATATACCTACTTTAGCAACAAAACACGCTAAAAATATGTTGTAACCGGATGCTGAAGGTTGCTATTTTTACTAAATTAACTCTGTGGTCGGGAGGTATTCACTTTAGTTAATTATTAGCTTCTGACGTTTGAGTCGTAAATAACATATTTCATTAAAAGCGTAGATGCATGAAAATCTATTTTCTATTAATTAAACAACAGACTGTCTCTATTATCTGATCTGCAGATAGCTCAACTGTTTCTTGTGTATTTTGTACATTTTGTAAATATTTGTTTAATTGTAAGATTCTTTGTGTAAATAAAGTTATAACAACAGACTTGGTTACTATTGAACTTAAGTACTTAGATTGGTATTGCCTGAAAAAACATTGTTTACAATACTCTGTTTAACCGACTCCAAATAAAAAAGGAGGAGTTTTTTTGTTTGTTACCGCATTAAATACTTCTTAATTTATTAAATCGAAATATTTTTTTACCTATATGTCTAGAGTTTCATTAAAATCGGTTAATCAGTTTGGATATAGAGTCTGTTTCTGAAGTTTTTTTACCATATTATAATTATTCCGTACCTTAAATAAAAATGGATGGAAATAGACCTTGGTGAAGTGAATGCAAATAAACTTTGTTTGCGTGTTTTTGTGGCAAAATTTAGGTCTCTCAACTATTTATTTAGTTATGTTGTATTTTGATCCAAGTTCAGCGATCTTTTGCAATAAAGTGTGGCGTTATCTAATCTCTATGACGTAGGAACAGTGGCGCGCCGTGTAGGCACAATCACATAAACGTGTCAAGTGCCTTTTTGAATAATAAACGAGTGAAATTGGTGTTTAGTAAAAATGAGCCAGTCGCGAACAGGATATTGATGTCTAGGCAGTCAAAGCCAAGGCAAAATGATCTTTATGCTGATGGCAGCAAGGATTCTTCGTTTATATAGGCGTAGGCGTAGAATGTTAAAGGTATTTTGTTTAAATTCATGTTTTGGCACCATAAAATTTGCATAAATCTTTTAATACGGATCTGCGAAAAGATTTAAGAGTTATGCCAAATAAATTTAAAAGCATAAAATAAAAATAGCTCCTTAATGTTTTTTCTATCAAATTGAAATAATGATCAAATGTAGACATTAAACATAAATTCGGTCATGATTTGACTAATTCTAGACTACTTAGAAACTTTTTTATTTTGTAGAATATCATGTTAGAAATATTTTAAAGAGAGAAGGAATAATATAAAACATTATTTGTAGGTTTTTTTCTGTGTTAATTACTAGCTTGTACGAAAAAAGGTATCAACCTTCCTAACCTAGTCTTAATCACCCAATCAATCAACACCTACGTCTAGTACTTTACTTTTTACTCAATCGAAGCAAAATCTGTTTAATTGAATTTAAAGCAGCTTAAATCAGCATTAATCGTTTCTAGGCGTGATTGAAGAGGATTTGATCCTATCATTTGATTTAATGTTGCTATAACCTTGGCCTTATATTTGTTTGGATTTAGCATACACGTTGTTTCATCTCTTAGCTTTACAAAAAAGATTTGGTTCTTTATTTGGGGCGTGTATTTTTTATCCCGTATGTATCTATCATAATTATGTCATACACACACGAGCTATAAACTGGAATTGCATAAACAAAGCGTTTTTCTACGATTTCTGTCCCATGGACTAGGCATTGATGTGGTATATCATTTGAAACCACCTGCCTCCAGCGAGTCCTTGAGTATTTCGGGCATATAGCCAGGAAACAGGGTGACAACCTGGAAAAACTTGTCATCACTGGCAAAATTGAAGGCAACAGTCCACGAGATCGAAGCCCGATACGTTGGTCCGACCAAATCCGCTCCACTCTCGACGTGAAGGTCCATGAAGCCATTCAGGTTGCCGGTGACAGATCCAGGTGGCGAAAAATTGACAGGGACAAATTGATCCATGGAGGGGGTCACGACCCTCAGCAGTGAGGAGCACGACGCGAGGAGGATCATTTAAAGATAATTTTGTAATTTATCAAATCTGATCCGCGTTGACGTCCAACATCAGCTTGGAGAAGTTCGGGCAAAGGCTGCGAGCAAGTGGACAGTAAGACAAAGATTCAATAAAGTGAACTTAACACCAAAAAAGGCACAAACAAAGCTTGACTATATTTTAAAAATTTAATGATTCATGTTAATACTTATTCATTTAGACGTCCACGACTTATAACTCCCTAAATTTAGGTATATAAGAAATTTAATTAAATCTTCTTGTTATCACTTGGAGTTTATTTAGTTATTACTCATCCATACCAGAGCATTCCCAATTCCTAATCACCACAACTAAGCAAAGCTTATTATATGAAAACCTAATCTAATACGTTTGTACTTTTTCATCTATATATTTATCTTATACCTCGGAAACTACACCAACAATTTTCACAAAATTTAGTATACAGGGGTTTTCGGGGGCGATAAATCGATCTAGCTAGGATTCATATTCAAAAAATATCGGTTTCTCCCAGTTAAGAACAAACAACTTTATCGTAATATCATTACTCCTAGCGCCATCTGTTGGTCAGAAGCAAAAACTAAGCTCTGTGAGAACCTGAGAACTCAAGGGTTATGTTTTACAGAGAACGCCATCTATTGTCGAGTTTTGGAACTAAATGACTACGTAAACACTCTGTAGACAACTTCCGGAAATTTCTATCTCATTCATTGCACTCGTGATTTTTTAGTTCTTATTTTTTTATTATTATGTAGTATGGTAGTAAGATCGAAAAATATGATTTCATCATTCCTAAGTACGTTATCAAAAAAATACCGAGCGAAGCTCGGTCACTAACTGCTAGTATGTATTTTATAAGATAAGCCATTACTCATTATTAATATGCTCCATTTAGATTTTCCCAGAGCTTACTCATCAGTTGTAATATGTCGTACATTCCATATAGTTCCCATTGACATATCTAATACCTGCTGTCATCAAAGAAGTCATTATTGCATGTCGTTTTAAATTCCGTACAAGGACGCCCAAGGTCGGTATTGGATCGAGCTAAGAAAATCATGCACCCTGTGGTAAATCTTGATTGCATCACTATGGGAACGATAGTGGCAAAACAAGCAATTGGTCCACCTGCTTACATGAATACCCTTCACCCATTATACATTTCCCCTTGAAGGAAAAATATTTCTTTTACAAACTTTACCCTAGCAGTCATGTTGCCAATCGATTACCGAGAAGCGGTAGAATGTTTGAGTGGAACCGTAGATTTAAAATAAATGAATAAAAAAAAAAACACTAGAGTAAGTAGCACTTAGCAGCATAATGGAAAAAAATTGAGATTTTTAGAAAAAATTAAGAAACGAGTTTTACCCAATCTTTTATTCATGAACCAACCACTACAAGACAATTCCAGGGTTAACAACCCTTGGGTCTTAAGGATTCGGCCAAAGGGCGTTACAAACTTTACAGGGTTATTCATTAATAGCTGCAAATACTCAGGAATTAGGTTCAACAAATAAAATAAAAAATATTTACGAAATTATTTTTTAAAATTTTGATCAAAATTTTTTTAAAGTTTTTGTATCAAAATTGTATTTTTATTAATTTCTTTACGGCTATTGCATAATGATTGCCATGGAGAACAGGACGATGACCCACCCAGGCGGTGACTGAACGCAGAGTGTCGCTCACGGCGCGCGGGCGCGGATCAAAGGTCAAAATAGGTCAGGCGTCAATGATTCCTTTATCGATTTTCTCGGGATTTTCATAACAAAACTTAAAAAAAATCATTTCATAAATATTTTTTATTTTATTTGTTGAACCTAATTCCTGAGTATTTGCAGCTAATAATGAATAACCCTGTATATATAATATAATGTACAGTTAATTTTTTTTTTTTAAATGTTGCTGTCATATTTTATAACGTTTTACTGATCGCTACCGCAGAACGCTAAAAACACTACCTAGTAACGTAGATACTTATCATTTATAATGTCTGCAAAACCTTAAATTACTAGCACCTGCTCACAATTATGTAAGCGTTCAATAACGTACCAACCTACATAGACTATGGTGACCATCGAACTTCTGTAAGCTTATCTCAAGCTCTGTCTGGCTCTGTCTCTGGCTCTGAATTCTGGTTCTCTCTGGTTTTGAGTCTGTGTGAGTGCTCACCAGTGTATTAGTCTGTGTGTGTCACGTTTCTACGTAGGGTTTATTTAGTCAGCGCTCA
The DNA here is from genome assembly GCA_947578465.1 of Thera obeliscata. NCBI lineage: Eukaryota > Metazoa > Arthropoda > Insecta > Lepidoptera > Geometridae > Thera > Thera obeliscata. The sequence continues at coordinate 3,386,318 of OX387916.1, forward strand.
CACAGACTCAGAACCAGAGCCAGAGACAGTGCCAGACAGAGCTTGTGGTAGGCCTACAGCTACCGTTATTGTACGCAGCACGAATACTAATGTCAAACCAATAGTTTAGGTTAGCTAACTGTTTATAAGAATTTCACTGTAGTTGACCGTAAAGTATTAGGTACCTACTAGCAGTCATAGAGGCAAATAATTTAGTTAAGCCTTGCGCAGATCTAAGCGTTCTGCGGTGGTGATCAGTGAAACTCTGTCATGTTTGACAGCAATTTTTGACAGCGTTTCACTGATCACCACCGCAGAACGCATAGATGTGCACGAGGCTTTACTTGACTTAAAAAAAGGGCTCTTCTTACAGTCTAGTAAAAACTCTTTACATTCTATGATAAATTAGCGGCCGCCCGCGGCTTCAAGTGCCACGTTCCCGTTACTATTTAGGGATAAAAGTTTTCGCTTCAAGTGCCACGTTCCCGTTACTATTTTGGGATTAAAAGTTTTTTAATTCTAAGTCTATTTCCTGGTTTTAAGCTACCTCTCTACCAATTTTCAGTCAAATCAGTCTAAGTGTGATGGCGTGAATAAGGGAAATATGGTTTATATTTATAAATATACACACAGAAAAAAATGGGTCAACAAAGTCACAGTAAATGCATTGTCAGAAATTTCCTGTCGGAGCAACTAAATACTCTGTTAATATTACAGAATGAGCTTTGTTGAGTTCAGCAACTTTTTTATTGTCCGCTGATTTTCCTTCGTTTAATGTGCAAGGAACAATTTAGCTTTGTCTTTACATCAAAATTCATTAAAAAAATTATTAGATAACAATAAAACGCTTAAGATGTGCCAATGTGAACATTGTTAATAAATCTAACAAAATACATATAGTCGTAGCATTTAACTACCATTTGCCATAGATCTAGCTAGAGTAACATTATTTTGCAGACGTAAAGTACTTTTGCATAACACCTACAAATTGCAAGATCACATCAATACAGTTGTTACAAAATGCTGAACGATAGCGGTCTATCACGTTTTCCGCGTGGGGCGTTCAAGTACTTAGATAGTTACTGCTCCAGTTACCGTCACGTTTCAATGCCACTCCCTATATTGTGCAATTGAACGTTTAGTTTGTAATAAATTAATAGATTTTGACTACTTTTGTTGTTATAACTGTATTTTTGTTTCAATTTTTACGGGAAATTTCGAAAACAAATTAATTTGTAATGAATTGCAAAAGGTTTTTTGCGTTTATTCTATACTAGTGGCCGCCCGCGGCTTCGCTCGCCCGTTCCCGTAACACCCGGTTCCCGTTGCTTTTTCGGGATAAATAATATACTATGTTCTTCTCCTGGTTCTAAGGTACCTCCCAACCAATTTTCAGCCAAATCGGTTCAGCCGTTCTTGAGTTATAAGTGGTGTAACTAACACGACTTTCTTTTATAAATATAGATTTAAATTCTCGGAAAAACAATACTTAATAAACTTAAACTAATTGATTTGTATGTTAAATGTATCTTCAAAAAGTATCGGAGTATCACATTTCTTTAGCTATTGTTTCTATTTATAAGCTTTTACACAAAACTAGGAGTATTTAAACCCAAAGTAAGCCAACTTTGGGTTTAAATACTCCTAGCTTTGTATAAAAGTATCCAATATAGTATGGTAACGTGGTGAAATAGCGTCCCTGTCCCGTTTTAAGGGCTGATTAAAAGTTTTAGTTAAACTGTCAGTGATAATTTGTCGATTAACAATCTGAGAAACCAGCTCTAAGTGTAACATTTATACCCCTCTATGTCTGAAGTCCTAGTACTTGCTTGAAAAAATGAGTCTCTTTCTAAATCAACCTCGCGCTAAAAGCGTAGCACACCTTTGTTACCTTTCTGATCTCCTGGTACCGCGTTGAGCCAAACTTAGTCGGTTTGCCAAATTTAAGCCCTGCTAACATTGAACGGCCGGTCAAAATCTACGCCAAATTCCTATTTGCTACCAGCAAAATGTGCTAAAAGATCGTTCCCTTTTAAAATGTTCCTCTTCTTTATTTCTGAACTCCTGATATTGCACCGAGACAAACTGAATTTCTACTCCTGAACCCGTCAAATTCCCGTTGCGCTGAAGAAAGAATAGTTGCTATGAAAGAACAACAGAGTCTGTGTCTCCGTAAGTTATACGACCAAGCAACCAAACTTGAGGCTTTCCAACTGGTGTTGCGGCATTCGGCAATTAATACGGCGATCTGACCTTCCGGTTAACATAGGTGCTTTTTGGACATGATATGAATGTCTGGGAAGGTACCTGTGTCGTGTTGCTAGAAGAGAAAGGTCGGCTCAATGCCACTCAGACAAGTGCCAACTGCCAATATTCACAGTGTTTGATTAACGCAGTTTGGGTGAATGGAGACAAACTTAGTTATTTTTATAATAGAGACTATTAAAATGAACAATGGTTGTGTCCAATCCATTTTTAAGAAATCAATTGGTGTAGGTACAGCATTGATAACGTATGGCATGATCACATTATTAGTTCCACACATAGTTTTTGAAATAAATGCGGTAATTTATACATAGGTCCTAAATTTAGGTCAGTCCACTCGCTGATGGAGCCTCTGTCGTCAGCGCGGGTTTTACATAGTATTCACCAGGAGTTCAGAGCTTTAGAAGAGGTATTTATTACACAAAATATATGAAGCAACAGTTGAGATTTGGCAATACATCTCTTTTCCACCTATGACACAAAACTGTAAGCACGACTGGAAGAACCACCATTATTACCGTCAGTAAAATCAATGTTTGTCCAGTTTGGTCAGCACGCATGCGCGACTCTTGCTTACCTCAACCCTTAAAACACAAGAGCTACTATTTCTAGATGGTTCAGTAATTTAACTAAACTTAAGCGAATTCTAAAATGTATTCTTTTGGATGCGACTCAGTCTGTTGTAAAAGAGAGGAATGAAAGAGGAGAGCATGTGGTGTTGTCAACTCCACCCACATAGGGTAGTAGAATTATGGCTTAAGGATTCCGATTCCATTGTAAGTACTCAATGTGGATCAAAGCCAGATCTAGGGAAACTTAGATCTAAGAAAAGTACAAAAGCTGATATCTCCTCCATAGCTCAGATCTCCTGGTACTGTGCCAAGCCAAACTGAATTTCATTTCTGAAATTACCTTAACGCAGCCTTATTATCTAAGTCAACTGGTAATCGACATCGGCTTCTTTTTGACATTTAAAACCTACCTCGACTTTAACTGTCATTTTCATATTGTATCACTATCTGACATAAGCGTTATTAAAAAGAAAGGAAAGTAAAAAAAAAATCGTTATTTGACTTTCCTGAGTTAGAGTTAAAGAAAAAAGAGTTTCAATGCTCGTCAAGACATCAGACGTCATTTTAAATTTAGAATAAGATGGTGTGATAATGTACACCGATATTATAATTTCTATAAGAAGCCTCTTCTCCAACAATACAAAATTTGCACACAGCACGTGACATCCCTATCAGTTGAAGCCTGCATCATAATGCTGCCCGCACTCAACCAGCATATCTAGTTGTCCAAGTATCAAGTACCAAAGATGCCGCGCTTATCTGCGACGCGGATCTTCATAGCTCACACCAGTATACCACTATACTTGTAGGTTAGTAGCTAGGCACATTACCTGCCTAAAGGTACCGTTAGCAACGCAAAGAAGAATGAATGAATGAACGATAAAATTTAGGAATATCACTTATTAAATTTCCATTTTCTCTGGATTTGTTCAAAGAAGACCTTGGGTTAGCAAATAATGATGACTCAAGTGAATCTTCAGCTTAAATTCTAAGCTTTAATTTAAAGTGAGCTTGTTATGGAAATATTCGAGCTCAAAAAACCAGAAATGCCAATATATACTTTGCTGACTGTACAATATTATTTTATGTTCTCGTCTTTCTCGTCCATAAGATCTGTTTTTTAACAATATAATACATCGTTTGATGAAGTTGTTTGGCTGACACACGCTGACTACTTTTTTTTAGGCCACTGGACTAAAACCAGCTGAAGATTAAGGTTTGACAATCAGTGACACGCTGTCAAATATGACAGCGATACTTAACAGCGTGTCACTGATCACCACCGCAGAACGCTCAAATGTGCGCCAGGCTTTACCTGTTTTTGAGATTTTGTTTCTTATCAGCTTAGCACACCTAGTTCAGCATTTAGTACAATTTTTCAAGCTATTCTCCCGTGTGTAGGCTGTGTACCCGTCGACACTTCATGTTACAGAAACTTGGGGACTTCCTAGTCTTGCTAATGCGGGTTAGTTTGTGAATGGCGAGACTGATTTCGTGATTTTATTTAGTTACAGTTAGATTATTGTCCGTTTTTAGACTGTTGGTCAAAATTACATTTCATCTCGCATACTAGAAGAGACTTTAAAAGGACATCATACGATTTAAGGAGCGTGAAGAATGAAGACACGTTTTGTCAAAACCGTTTAATGGTACGGATTTGCTCCAAGACCATTTTGAAATTGTTTACAACAGCCAACAATATGGCAAAACAAAAACAACTACGACTATTCAAGGATTCTTTGAAATACAAAACCTCAAATTGTTATTCTAAAAATTTAATTAACAGAACTATGTTTACGACATCTCTGACGAAAGTGCGACTATACCTTTCTCTTTCTAAGTTATGAATGTACCGCTACGCTAGAGTGAGATTACCCCACAGTACAATTAGAATCACCGACTCTTAAGGCTAAACCTGAAATTTTATGCTAATTTCAATGCAATATTGTATGTTCTGATTAATTTAGTTCGTGATGGCTATTTAGATGGAGTGGTCGTGCTGTGTCTCTTGAGCTGTGTAGTGAAAATAAGGAAAAAGTGTCGAGCAATGGATTTGAGGAACCACAAGTTGTTTCGTTTTAAGAAGACCAGCTTATCGCGGTCTTCGTCTATGTCTATTTCTACTCCAAGGTATTTGACTGAAATATTTTTATGAAGTATTTTTGAAAGATGTGTTGTGATTGGAACAAATCACTCTTGATCATGTTTACCAATCAATGACAATTTACACAACCAATAAAATAGAACTCAGTTAATGTAAGCCTAATACCTGAAACAGTATAGATAGATAAAAGCGTTATTAGTCTAAAACATAAATGCACACGTCTTATACTAATTTAAAAGTAAAATAAAAAAAATACTAGTAAAATAAGAAAACAAAAACACAATAATTAGGTACCTAGTTACATATTATATAATTTTGTATCACATACAAAATGAACAGTCATGTGGTTAGGAGAGCAATGAGTATAATAATAATAAATAAATAATGCTGGACAATTCACACAACATTATCTAGCCCCAAGCTAAGCAGAGCTTGTGTTATGGGTGCTAGATAACTGATATACATAATACAATACATTACATGTATATATATTTTTTCCTGCAGATCGTACAAATATTTGTTCCAAGGCGGGAATCGAACCCGCAACCTCTTGCGTCGCAGGTGGACATTTACCCACCGCACCACAGAGGTCGTCAATGAGTATGAATGTAGATCAAAGGAAAGAAGGATGAACAGTTTAAAAGATGACATGATAAGAAAGAAGTCAATACAGAGAAGACGGATGATAGAGGAAAATGGAAGAGGAGAACATGTTGTGCCGACCCCAAATAAAGTGGGATAAGGGCAGGAAGAAGACGATATAAAACGAACTATCAAAATTACATAAATATACAGCATGTATTTCTTAGGCCATTTAACTATGTTTTCCTTTACCTAGTTAACAACTTATTAGCACGAAGATGTTTTATCATTTTCATCACGAGAGCCGCTCTCGCTACTGGGGCCAATGATTTGTATACGAAGAGAAAACACTTTTCCGTCATTCAGTTGTGATACTTTGTCATTTTCTTTGAGCCAATTTATTTTGCAGATTTTCATATTTTGTACGTTTATAAAAATAATTGAACTTGATATAGCATTACATATCAAATGATTACACATCTAGAATGATTTTTTTATACTTATTATAAAATATATAATATTTAGAATCTAAAAAAAAACAGGTAATATTTTCGGTACATATATTTTTTAAAGATCAGGAACATAAAAGTACAGGAGATGGAGTGACAACATGTAAGTCAATTCAATTACACAATATTTTATTAAATTACGATTATACTAACTTGTCACTCGTATTTTTTTCTATAAAACTATGACTAAGATCACACAATTAATCCATCTTTATTCATAATTTGCACATTTTTACATTGTAATTAATCGTAATTATAGTGGGATAATAACTTAACTGATGACTACACTTATTAATAAAAAATGATACATCGGTAATACGAGCGTAGTAAATAAATAAAAATTCTAAAAGAAATAGTTGACGAAGTCGACACGATCTCTTATCAACTGGTAGCAACTTGGCAGCAACAGACAATGACAGAGCTAACTATTAACCATCTTCCTAGAAAAAAACCTTTCTCAATTGTTTTTTTTAATGTTATTAGTTTTTTTCCCCGGACGGTGGTTATCGCAAAACTTCGTCATTTGCAAACCGATTTGAAAAATAAAAAAATTAAGGTAATTCTTCCAGCTCGTTCTTATAGAAATTTAATCAAAATCGGTTTAGCAGTTTAGGCATGAAATCAGTTTTTCAAGTTTTTTTAAACTTATATTATTTTAATCAATGTTTTATGCAGTGTTCATAAAATATGCATGTACTCATACCTACTATAAGTACAGTTGTAGGCTAGAAATATTGCACATCGACTTTACGGCTTCGTAGAGCGCTATCTCTTTCTTACGTACACTACGCTCTATAAAGCCGAAGTGCAATATTTGTTGCTTACTATACGAGGCGTATAAAGATGTTTTAGCATGCGCCAAAACTTCTAGCTCTCAAGGTTAGAGACTAGCAAATTAGTGCTTACAATCATAACAGCATGTCCGTTCTCACGACCGCAATCTAAACAAAAAGTATTAAGTCTGAGTAAACTCCTTGTAGGGAGATGCCGCATCGAGTCTGCTTAATTGTGGAACACGGTCTAGATTCCATCTGGGGTCAGGCCTTATGGGAAGAAATACTTTGAAGGTATCTAGGGCTTATGCGGTGAACGGTGCATCTTTGAGTCGGAAGTTTTGATCGCACATTGGAACTGGGGTCTCTAATGACGTGCAACCTTAAAAATATCTAATATAAATTTACACAAAGAAACTTACAATTAAACAAATATTTACAAAATGTACAAAATACACAAGAAACAGTTGAGCTATCAGTGCAGCTTGCAAACGATCTAGAGATAGCTCAACTGATCCAAATCAGTGCCAGACGGAAGCGTCCCCAAGACGCTGGCGGCATTGCCACGCTGAATAGCAGAATATAAATTAATTGGTTGAACACCGAATGAGAATGTCTTTTTAGAACACTATTATCTGTGGGTTATTATAAAATAAAAACCCAAACTGTAAAATGTACCACGATGTTTTCTTTTTCCTGCCCTTATCCCACTTTATGTGGGGTCGGCACAACATGTCATCCTCTTCCATTCTTGTCTGTCAGCCGTCATCTCGGCATTCACTCTTTTCTTATCCATGTCATCTTTCACACTGTTCATCCATGTTTTCTTTGCTCTACCTCTGCTTTCATAGCCATCTACAGCCATACTCATCACTCTCACGTGATTAAAATGAAAAACTGAAATAAAATCAGTCAAATGAAAGCCTTCTCCACTTCTTGTTCTTCTAATTTTGGTCGTTTGGCACCTAAACTTACCCGACTTGAAGACGTTTCAAAGTGATTCTTGTGATTTAATTGAGTACCAACTTAACCTAAAATAGAAAATTTAACTTTGACTTCCGATCTCCCACGATTCATACAAACAATGTCATTGGTCCGTCAGGTGGTTTTCGAATCTACCTGATCAAAATAACTTAGCCTGTAGCAGAATACAAATGTTTTACGAACTACATTCCTAAACCACATTTTACTGTTTTTGATGTTTTTGTCACGTATGACGCTTAAATTCGCAAACCACGAAATCCGATCTGAATCAGATAAAACGCCGTAAAATATAGGCAATTTAAGTAACGGTTCACTACCCAGTCATACAGCCTTTGACATTTTATGTGCTAACAGGATTTTTTACATGGTATCTTCAATTTTGATGCCTACTAGCCAAGCCGAAATTACTTAGCAGCCTCTTTGACCACGCTTACACCGCGCACCGATGTAAATATACGTGATGTTTCAAAGTAATCCTTGTGATTCAAATTAGTAAATTATTTCTGAATTTGACACTCATTATACCTACGGGCGGGAACGATGTAGGGAGGTCACGTAACAGTTACGTCCCTCGTGCATAAAAATATTGGTTTTATACTAGGCAGTAGCTGCTCGGCATCGCTACCTACAATACCTATAATAAAAGCACCTACAAAAAAAAAGATAATAGAACGAGTAATTTTTATTTACACAAAGAAACTTACAATTAATGCAATTATTTACAAAATGAACAAAATACACATGCAACAGTTAAGCTATCTGCAAACCGTTACAAACGATCTGAAGATAGCTCTACAAGACGCTGGCGGCATTGCCACGCGAAGCGCCATATACCCACCAGCCCTCGGGTTGAAAACAATTAAATAAACATTGATTAACATATTTTTTGTCATGATGATATTAGTTTCATGAGAAAACCTTTTTTGTGCTTCAAAGTAAGTGTCCATTATTTACAGTAATTTTGGGGTCACGCTCATAATTTGGACACAGTTCCTACATAGATTTTAATCAACTTAAAATTTACAAAATTAAAGAACACTGATTGCAGGAACTGCATTATATAATTACACATAAATGCAGAATAAGACCTTATAAATTATAGTCATATTTAAATACATGAACAGTATAAACATGAACAATATCATTTTTATAAACACTGTTCATTTGAAAACAAACTTGTTAAAATAGTTCGTATTAGAAAACGATATAATATTAGTTTGGTGAACACAGATGTTATATTCTATTCTAAGTAGGTATGTATTTACAAAAAAAGTATTAAAGTAATAGAATAAGCTATCTGACTCCCATACAAGCTCTTAATTTGGCTTAATTTGGGGCTAGATAGTGTTGTGTGGAGTATACACAATATTTATTTATTTATTTAAGTGACTGAGACGGAGTCCCACCACTACATATGAGTATTCATTCACTGTTACATTTTGGCATGATAAAAACCATTGGCTTAGTTTGAGGTTAGATGTCACTATGTGAAATGCTCACTAAAAAAGAAAAAACAAGCAAAAACCTGTACCGATGTCATCTTAACCGCAAGAAAGTGATCTCAGATTGCATACCTAGAAATATTTTAATAAGGCTCTATCTGGACTTCCTTCCTTATCGAAGCCTACTTTAACATAGGTAGTGATATGAGTTTGTACCGTTTGGATACAGTTTTACTGAGTGTGTTTATTTACAATTTTGGTCACTGTCTTAAGGTGGTACGATTTTCACACAAATTAATTTTACCATTTATGAGCGATGAGAATATAATTGTACACTGAAATAAATGTGGTTGGCTTTCATATTGGTCTTTATTTCCGGCAAACTATTAAGTTAAAGAAAACAGTAGTTTACAGGTGATAATAGTAGAAGTAGTAAATATTGTAATATGGAAACTGATGAATTAACTGATAACTGATTGACTGACAACTGAAGGATATCCTGATGACTGATGGTTTTTATATTCTAAACTACTGGCTGCCCGTGAATTCGCTCGTCCGTAACTCTTTCGAGATAAAAGTCATTCTCCTGATTCTAAGCTACCTCCTCATCAATTTTCAGCCGAATCGGTTCAGCCGTACATGAGTTATAAAAAGTATAATATCACTTTCTATTATAATATAATTATAGATTAATATAGATATAAATTTACAAATATACATAATATAATAATCATTAACAGTAAATTGAACTTTTTTTTATACATTTTGTAAAAATATGATTTTCTTTAAATCTCGCGAAAGCTTATTATTTATTATACCTACTACAATGTAATCCAAAGATGACCATTTTCTATTATTTTAGTTGCGTTTAGACATTTTTTCCGACACTGCTAGTGATAATAATATGTCATGCTTTATTGTAAGCTCTATTTTAAAGATGTTAAGGCCTAAAATACCTAAGCAAGAGCTTTTTAGATAGAACGTGCTGTTTTATAGTATTTTTACCGTTTTTTGTCACCGGAGATTCCCTTATTTGTTTTATTCATATAATTTGTTTTCTCAATAAATGTATTGTATGTGTATACAATATAATAAATTTATATTTTCATAGTATTTAGGTGTATTATTATGTGCAAAGAGGCACTTTCAATTAGTAGAGAACAATGTTGGTATAGTGGTTGCCTTCCGATCATGGGTTCAAATCCAGTTGTAGTCGTAATGTACCAAAAAAGTTTTTCTGTTCAAAAATGTTTGTGCACTATGGCAGTACTCTCAAACGATGAAGGAAAACATGGTAAGGAAACCAGCAAGTCGTAGAGTCTACAAAGTTCAAAAATATGTGCCACGAAACAAGTCTCGTTGAGGCGCACTTAAAACCCTTTCACCACACTTGGTTCAAAAGAACGAGAAGGAGAAGACTTTCGAATCTATAGCACTATAGTTACGGACGTGCTACCAATAGTTTCAAACCTAAGGGCTTATATGATAGAAAATATATAAAAATACCCATACTTTCTATAGAAAAAATAATTAACGACGTACTTAGAGCCACTTTCATCCAAAGATAATGCCATCAATGTTCCATATTAACTTTAGTAACAATAAAGCGGACAATCACCTTTAACTTACGTTGTAGTATAAGCTCCCGCTGCACAAAAGTTAACTTAACTGAATCCACACAAGTGCCATCCTGTATAAGCATCTGTAGCAAAAGCGTACCAATCCAAAGCGGATTAAAAAACCATAGAAAAAAATAATAATTGCGCATCATATTGAGTGCATAAAAATTGCATAATTTTGTCAACATCAGATCCCTTCGCCTCCATAGTCGGCCCTTATTGTTGAGGATCATGACTCTTTCCCATTTTAAACATCAGATATCCTCAGATTCGTATAGTGGGAGCTCGAACTAGAGGGAGCTTGCACTACGTTTTGACGAGTATGAAGGTTTGACGAGAACCATACAACGATTACTTAAATTAATGGTTATTATAGTGTGGGATGCATATCTAATAGTATACGCAAAACTATTATTACATACGTACATAGGTACCTACTATACACAGGTAAATTATAATATAATGATGTTTCGTAAAAAACACATAGGCCTCCTATTTTTCTTTTTTTTTTAACTAGCTGATGTAACAAGCAAATGCCCCCCTTGATGTTAAGTGGTAACCATCGCCTATAACAAAGCAGCAATGCACTGTCCATCAACTTGAGGCATACAGATGTTCAGCCTCACGTGTCAGTAATTTTACCGGCACCCATACCCTTCAAACCGAAACACAGCAATGCTGCGTCACGGCAGAAACGAGATGAGTTCTTCACAAAGAGCTCTACTACTAAAGAAAGAAGAAAGAAAGAAAAATTGTTTATTCAAACCACCACCATACAATACAAAATAGAAAAATAATACTATACACACCTACTTAGCTAATATAACATAGATTACTTATAGAAAATGAAAGATGTAAGAAGTGTAATTGAATTCAAGACCTGCTAGTGGTGGCGAATGGGCCAACAGCTATATGCATATGCTATATGCAGCTATGGCATATTTATGGATAAATGCCGCCATAAATATGTTTCCATACGGTAGCGCTGGTCTTCCGCTGTCTACTACTAGGATAAAGGCCTCCAGGCCTTCCAGGCCATTGCCAGGAAGAACGATTCTAAGCCTTCTCCACCCACCGACTTCCCGCGATCCTTAAAATGTCGTCATTCTATGATGTAGGCGTCCTATGTTTTGCAAAAAGATGCTGCAAAATAAAATTTAGAAAATAAAATCTCAGATTTGACCTCATTCACTGACTGTTTAGTACAATGCTCATAAATCTTCCTACGTATCACTTTCACGACAGTAGTCATCGTGTCAACAATACAAACAATTTGCAGACTTGTCGTAGTTGTCAGACCTGTCATACGTCTGGTACACATCCGCATACCATTATAGCTACCCTGAGCCAGATTAGCACCTTAGAGCCTGTCCAGATGAAGCGTTTTACGCGCGAGTGCCCTCGCGCGTTTCAATTTATATTGCGTCCAGATGCCGCGTTTTACGCGCGCTCCTACCAAATAGTTGCTCGCGTTTTACGCGCGATTGAGGAATCACGCGTAAAACGCGCGTAAAACGCCCCATCTGGACAGGCTCTTAGAGCCTGTCCAGATGGAGCGTTTCAATTTATATTGCGTCCAGATGCCGCGTTTTACGCGCGCTCTTACGCGCCATGTATTTGGGAGGGACCCAGGGACAGTTATAAACATGGAGCCAGACAAAGCAGTCGTGTTGTGGCTTGCATACCGCAGATGGAAACGTCGTAAACAAAGAGAAAGTCGACGATTTAATGTGCATCCAATTCTACGTGACAGAATGACACATAGTATGTTTATAACATTATAACCAAAGCTGAGAGAACATAACGAAAAGTTTTTTAACTACTTTCGGATGTCAGTAACATCGTTTGATTATTTACTAGAAATTATCAAAATTATCACTCTCCATTTTCGTTCCAAATACGTCCACTCGCGTCGGACTCGCGCGCACCACTGGACGCAACAATGGCACCAGATTATCTCGACTCGCGTAGCGCTCGCGCGTAACACGTGCGAGTCGAGAGTCCGGCGAGTTGCTAGCGTTTTACGCGCGATTGAGGAATCGCACGGCAGCGTCTGGACGGGATGTATAGCGCTCTAGTACCTGGAGAACGCGCGAATGTTTACGCGCGAGGACACTCGCGCGTAAAACGCCCCATCTGGACAGGCTCTTAGAGCCTGTCCAGATGGGGCGTTTTACGCGCGTTTTACGCGCGATTCCTCAATCGCGCGTAAAACGCGAGCAACTATCTGGTAGGAGCGCGCGTAAAACGCGGCATCTGGACGCAATATAAATTGAAACGCGCGAGGGCACTCGCGCGTAAAACGCTCCATCTGGACAGGCTCTTAGTGCTCACAACTTTCAAATCAGATATTGGACTGTCTGTATGTTGTTACTCTACTGTAAAAAACACGCCCCCTTGTGTCATAGAATTCATAGATTAGACAAATCTATGAATACGTATGCCTACGCCCTTAGGCAATTGACTCAATATTATCGTAATCAGATTTTAATCAAACCTCATGGAGAGAGAGAGAAGGAGAGATCAAACACAAATAAGTGCAGATAATAATAGCTATAAAATATATAGGTAATATATTAAATATCTATTTATCCATTCGGCCATGTACTCTGTCCAGTTGATAATCTGTCCTGCTGCTAATCTGTACAGCTGCTTATATGTCCAGTTGCTAATCTGTCCAGCTGAGAATCTGTGCAGCTGAAAATCTGTCCAGTTGCTCCAGAGGCATCTTAAGTACCTAAAACTTCGCTCAAACGCAGCATTCAGTCACCCGTCATAATGTGGGAGAGAGCCAACATGATTTATGCCATCTTTATCTTAGTCATCATCATAATCAGCCTAAAGAAGTCCCCTGCTGGACATAGGCCTCCTCATACATTTCCAGGAAGAACGTTCTTGAACTCTCTCTGTCCATCGACTTCCCGCGAGATTAAAAGATGCTACTAAGATGACGGTGTTAAGATACACCGTCATCTTAGTAGCATTTTTTAATCTCAAAATCATACTGCAGTTCAGTAGGTAGATTTAAATCAATAGCAGAACTAGTGGGATGGATCAGTGTGGGCGAGGCAATTGTAATGAATGACACATCTACAGGTGCCTACTCTTTGAATTAATGAATTGTAGACAGCGTTGTAGATATAGCGAGTACAAGTGGATTGTGTCATATCTGCACACCCACTTTTCAATGATGTAGGATTATTTTGGTTGGCCGACATTACTGGCTTTTAGCTTCTAACTTTCGTTTGTCCTGGAAAGTGGGGGAAACTTTTTCAGTAGGTTTATAATATTGTTAGCCTCACTTTAAAGTAAACAGGCTTTAGCATTGTAGATGGTTTATATAGCGTCAGGGGCAACTGTTGATTACTCAAGTCCTATATGCGGGAAGCAGTGAAGGAAAACATCGTGAGAAAACCGGCATGTCGTAGAATCTAAAAAGATCGAAAAATTGTGTCGAGTGCAAGAAAGGAGTCTCTTTGAGTTGCACTTGAAATCCTTTGAAATCATTTCTGAAATCCTTTTAGAAATTCTTTCTGGTTTGAAAAAACCAGTGACACGATAAGACGTAGAACGGGACGCTATAGGGTCTGGGACAGGGTTTGAGATGGACTAGCTTGCCCAACACATACCTGACCTACCACCATCCTGACAGCTTAGTCGGTCTAATCCACAGGAAAGACATTGTCAATAAGTGCAGAGCTGACTAAGCCATAGGTTTTGGTTTTAAACTCACTACAAACTATGGCAAAAGAAAATACATATTTATAAATGAGACCAAATCATCAGTTTAATCTAAAAAATATACATAATTTTGGATCTATTGCAAAAAACATGAACATTTTCAGTTTAAATAGAACGCAACAAAATATTGAATAGAGACAAACCTTTAAAATATTGACAAAGGCATCTTAGTCACATAGATTTTGAAGCTTTAACCTCACGAAAATAAGGGCCAAACTTGAGTGTTGGTTAAAATATGGAAATAAGGATTCGTTGCTATTTGACTTTGAATGCGTGAAACAAATTTCAAAAGAATTTGGAGATTTCGCCATTTTCGGTTGGGCTAGGTCCGTGGATAAATGTTTGTGAAATAGGTTTCGTTACGCGTTGTAAAGTGTGGAAGGTTGCTAAAATAGCAAGGTTTTCTTAAGGTTTTGAGAGGACTGTTTTTAGAATGTCCTCTCCTTGTAATTTTTCTTGGCACATCGATGTGTAAAAATAAATAGAGCAAAAATATATGCTCGAGGCTCGAATCAGACTTGCACTGTTTCTGAATAGACTCTAGTCTCCTCAACAAAAGAAGAAATTATGAAAAATAATTAACAAAAATCAACGTAGCTTCAGGCTTAAAACTAACAAACTGTCACTACTTCCATCCCATGGCCATCATCCAAAATTAAATAGGAAATTATAATTTAACCACCGCCTCCGGACACAAAACAATAATTACAAAACGCTTTTACTTCTAAAAAACTATCGTAATTATGTGAGTGTCCATAGATTTTAACCAAGGTAGAACATCTCTACAATAGACATCATAAAAAAACCGTAAACACAAAGACGTAGACATAATAGAATAGATGTTCCATCTGCCTTTCTTGTTTTTCTTGTGCTTAACCTACATCTCTGCAAAGAAGATGGTGGGAGAAGGCTCAGAAAGCCTTTGGCCAGCACGTGCCACTCAAGCACACGTGGAAACCACCCCCTCCCCTTGAACTTTGGCAAAGTTTGTCGATCTTTGCCGAAGAGGTGTCGTAGTCGGCGATGCGAGCTCATTGTATTTTTTTTCACTTCAGCTGTGTCCTGAAAAATTAAAATACTTATCCAAAACAAGAAGTTCGCGCTCAGAACCTACTTTCTTATCTCGTATTATCGACACGCTATACCCGTTCTATCTTCATTAAATTGCGTCATACCATGCACGTGCTACAGTACATAACCGTAGTAATTGCTCGGGAATACCTTCACGATAATAAAGAAAAGAGTTCAAACCTGTTGCGCGATGTGCTCCCGTAATGGGCTAGCGGGATTGATAGGGATGTTAGGATATTATCGATAGAATTTGAAATATCGATAAATGAGAAATAAAATAATATTTTTATGTCATGAGAGGGGATAAAAGTCATGTGAATAGGAGAGTGAGGAGTATGAATGTAGATGGATATGTGAGTAGAGGTAGGCCAAAGAAAAGATAAATGAACAGTGTGAAAGATGACATGAATAAAAAATAAGTTAATACAGAGATGACGGCTGATAGAGGAGAAAGGAAGAACATGTTGTGCCGTTCCCACATAAGGTGGGATAAAGGCAGGAAGAAGAAGTAATTTTTAGGTAACCATGACATCTAGTTTGGATCAATAGTTTGCTGAACATTTTTGTAATGTAGGTAATTTTTCAAAACTTCATAGTCGCAATTTTGTAAAAATTGAAACTAAGTAAGCTAAATGTATCGTAGGGCACGTTCCTGACGTCCATTATCTACGATTCAATGTTTTATATAAGCTTGTTTCATCAGCTAGTTATATAAAAAATATAATAAAAAAACTAAGAGACCTAAAGAGATGATTACCGAGAGCGAAGGGATTGCAATCGAGCGTATTGTTTTTTATAATAAATACTTTTTCAATATGAGGCAAAAATGACACAAATAAGTACTTATGTTATTACTACTCAAGGCTCACGGTCTTGTGAAATTGCACACCTTACTTATCAAAGTTACAAAAGGTGCATTTAAGTAACAATTTGCTTATAAACATTGCCCCAAATGTTTCAAAGAACATTACCGCTAAAGACTGCATTGGTGTGGAAACGACGGAAATATATAATATTATGTATATTGCAACTCAAAGTAATTTATGCAATACTAAAACTATTGATAATTTATAATCTTATACCTTTAAACAAGAAAATCTTGTATATATATATATATTTAGGATCTCGGAAACTGCACCAACGATTTTCACGAAATTTGGTATACAGGGGTTTTCGGGGCGATAAATTGATCTAGCTAGGATTCATTTTAAGAAAATGATTATTTCTTTCAGAGTGTAATAATTAAACATAAACTGAATATGTGACTGCTCCTGCCATCTATTGACGATTGTGAGCAACTAACTGCAAGCATGTCCAGCAGATGGCGTTGTTCAGTAAGAATAAACCAGTAAAGATGATAATATGACTCTTATGATTTCTTAAAAATACAAATTAACGAAAAAAATTCCGAGTGAAGCTCGGTTACCAACTGCTAGTATTATTATACTGTGAAACTGTAGTATAAATTTGGGTATTTTGTTTTTTAAAACTATATTTAAAAAAACATCTAAAATGTTTTGTCTTTTTCAAATAAATAATCAAAGACGTATTCATGAACATTTAACGTCATCACAATAGAATATTAATTCTTTTTATGTTTATTTGTAAAAACATTATATTAATAGCCACCCATTCATTCATTCATTCAAATCATTCATTCATTCACTGCATAGGCTTCTTTTATCCATCTACGGCCAATGATTATCTCACTCATTTTCACTATAATATTATAAAACACACACACACACACACGATAAGCAATTATTTTGACTGGCCTCTCAGCTCAGTTGGTAATAGCTCTGCCTTCTGCGCCGTAGGTCGTGGGTTCGATCCTCACCGAAAACAAATATTTGTATGGTGAACGCAGATGTTTGTTCTCTGTCTGGGTGTAAGAATGTATTGTAAGTATGTATTTACAAAATATAATAATTTAAGTATTATAACAGCTATCTAGTTCCCCTAATACAAGCTCGGCTTAATTTGGGGCTTAAAAGTGTTGTGTGGATTGTCTAAAATATTTATTATTATTATCGATAACAAATGATGTCTTTGAACATCGATAGATCCCATCCCTCGTCCGTCTCTCGATATGGGTCATCATTCTAGTAAACTGGTCCTACGTCCTTGCGTCTAGTTACGTAAGTTTATGCACATGCATAGGTAGTTGAACTCATCTTCATCCGTGTTGCGATGCCTACCAACTTAACTATAACTTATCTATTACATGATTTATTTATATTTTGTCGTTTTTTTATATCTTTATCTTCTATCTACACTAATATTATAAAGAGGAAAGATTTGTACCTATTTTTGTATGTTTGTAATGAATAGTCTCAAAAAGTACTGGGCCGATTTAAAATAATAGAATGTTACATTTTTCCAATTTGACATAGGCTACATTTCATTTTGAAAAAAATTAGGGATCCTTGGTAAAATTTGAACAATGTAACCGAAGGTGTAGAAAAATGAGTCATAAAAATGTCTATCGTCGAATGCGCTGCCGAAACTATTAGCGATAGAACAAAATAATGTACAACAATATTGTCTACCCCGTGCGAAGCCGGGACGGGCTGCTAGTATCTTATAATTTAGATGTTTATATTGTGCATTTGCTTCTTGGATTAGATTCCTTTTTTTTTAGAATAAAAAATCCTGTGACAATTTTGTCAAAATATATGATACATTTTGTAATTTTGTGACAGAGCATATTAAAAAAAACTACAAGGTAATATGCCAAAATGTTGCATTGAAAAGTATCAAAAAGAACCTCATTGTCATGACAGTTTCTGAATTAGTTGTCATTTGCGTGTACAAATCGAAGACATGAGACAAGACTCTATTTACATTATATTTACTTTATTGATATTGGTTCTAGGAAAGTTTGTATAAGTCATATCAATATTATGGAGTATCTTAGATTCGTTTTGATAATAGGCATGAGAAGTTTAAAGCTCAAAGGTTAACGTACATGATATCTTCTAATAAAGGTTTATTACCAATAGGAAATGAAAAGACGACCATAAATAACCAATCAGATATTACATAAGATTGTACAGTATTGGGGGAATAAGAGATTGCGTGTGCCCTATCTTACCAGAATCTGTGTGTTGAGATCTAACAATGTTATCTGGATCTGTAGGTTTACCACAAGCTCTGTTTGGCTCTGTCTCTGACTTTGGTTTTGAGTCTGCGTGAGTGCTCACCAGTGCACTCACTGTACTGGACGTCGATTCCAGATTCAGTGATCACTCAATCGAGCCATGTTGCTGGAATCGACACCCTGTCTGTGTGTGTGACGTTTCGACGTAAGATTTTTTATTTTTTTTTATTCAATTTATTTAGTCAACACTCATACAGACTCAAACCAGAGCCAGAGACAGAGCCAGACCGACCTTGTACGCCTTCAGGTAGACTGTACCTACGTGCAAAGTCGATGCAATTATGAAAGCAAAATCAGCTGTGAAAGTACATGACCCACTCAACAAGTACAGTGATGTAATATATGTAACAAACAGGCTTGTATTGTTAGAGCATCTGAAAACTTCCGGTCTTGCAGAACTTATTTTGCTTCTGTCATCACACACAGCCCAGTTGGTTGGTAGATTGGCTTACGGTCTTGAAAGAATACCAGCGCACAGCTTCCTCACAGTAGCTAGGCATTATGATTTTTATAATGTCCCAAAAGTTAAGAGCCGAGCGGGATTTGAACCCGCGACCTTCCCCTCGGTACGGGGCTGCGCTGACCACTGCGCCATCGGATCCTAATCACACTCGACGAATAACTCTTAGGGACTGTCGTAGGGGGTGTGTGTGTAGGGGGGGTGTGTGTGTGTGTTAGGGGGTGTCTGTTAGGGGTGTAGGGTGTGTTCGTCGAGTGTGATTAGGATCCGATGGCGCAGTGGTCAGCGCAGCCCCGTACCGAGGGGAAGGTCGCGGGTTCAAATCCCGCTCGGCTCTTAACTTTTGGGACATTATAAAAATCTTTGTGATTTCCTTAAGTGTAGTAAACACTATAAAATTAATAAACAGCTAGGCATTATGTTGAGTCAAGGCCCTTTTGCTGCTGTAGCACACAGATACACGACGCAGTTCTCCGGTATCGATGTATCTATTTGTGTCTTTCTTCTTTTAGTGTCCTTGTTTTTTACTGGTTTATGTATGCTTATGTAGTAAATAAATAAATGTCTATGTTTATTTAGGATCAGCCTTCTGCGCTGTTGGTTATTGTGGGTTTGACTCCCACTTAGGGCAAATATTTAATTGACTAACATACAAATCTTGTTAATATTTCTTGCCTTTGGATTAGTATGTCTATATAGAACTCATGTAAGTTACCAGGTATTTATAAATCTATAGAACAAATGGGCTAGTTTTTACTATTTTTTCAATGTCTCGAGTTTTTACTTTATCCTTTAGCAGATAAAAACGGCTTTTGGCCTCAGATATCGAAGAGCAAAAATACACTTTCCAAGATGGGGGATGAAAAAAATAGTTTTATAGATGAGTTACATATTGTGATAGTATTTATGCGAATAGATGATTTCACATTTTATAAAAATAAATAGGTATATATTTTTCTGAAATTTTCACAAAGTTCCATGTTATTGTTTTCTAAGTAAATGTTCTTCCTATATAACAAACGTAAAATAGTAATTGGGGAAACGTAAGTAGGTAGGCATTTCAAACTACATGACTTGAGCGCTTTCCGCGGAAAATTGCTGAGTGAAATTGGTTATTAACTTTCCATCGCTTCAAGCATATTCGATTTCTTTTGAGTTGCTAGCAAAAAGGTGATGCATTGGTAACGCATTTTAATGCGGTAGGGTTGCTTAGCACGTATATTTATTATATACTACCCTGTGGGTGTTATTAATAATCCTGGCGTAGCGTTGGACTAGTTAATCCGTGTTTTGTCTCTTGCATTGACATGCAATTGTCAACTCGAGCAAATGTGACAAAACACGGATTAACTAGTCCAACGCTACGCCAAGATTATTAATAAGACCCTGTTAGTTTAGTCGCCTTTCTCAGTTTTGACAGTAAAACTGTACCGAAAAGAACAAAATGTAACTTGCAAGTGATATGTAAACAAACTCCGTAGGCGAATGAATGGGAGGAACAGTCAGATTCTCAGATTGCCCCAATGTCGAATCCAATGCCACACATTGTTCGGAGGAAGGAAGCGAACGAGGCTTTGTTAGGTGAAGTCAAAAACTTGATGTAAACGCTGATGATGAGGTTATTAGAATGATTTAGTATATCTAAGAACACTTTATTTCATGACTATAAGATAATAAAATCAAGTATCATAAAATACAATGGACCTAACAATCGGTTTAGAATTCGGTGAAGACTCGTTAGCTCAAATGACCTTGAAAGTCGATCTATTTGCAAAAAATGAAAGGTTCACACACTGATAATCCACCAATTGATCTAACTGTAACATTAAGCATAATCAAAGCATTGTAAGTAGGTTTCCTCACGGCGCGGCTATCCGTTGGTTACAAAATTGGTTATGCTAACTTGATCATTCCAAACTCAATTCTATCCAGATCAACATTAAGCGCACAGGTATAGCCATTTATCATTATACCTGTTCTGATATTTACAAGGCCTGGCTTATCTACAAGCGCTAAGAGGTGCTTTGATCAGCCAAGTTTGACGAATGTGCATTTTACCATACAAATAGCAAACATGATGATCACCGCGAGAACTGCGATCGGCTTTCGCTGATCCCATTGTTTCGTTTCATAATACTGTTACGTGTTTAATCTCCTATAGAAAGTTTGACAGCAGCTCTGGTATAGATACTGACTATATGTTATAACCCGCAGATTTACTCGGGAGAAGAGTATGCTTTGAAAAAAATACGAGTACAAGATAAAAATACTTAAATTGCACAACAGTTAAAATGAGTAGTCTTGTCGATAAAATCTATAACAGAAAACATCAATTTAGGCGAAATAGACAAAATATATTTCAAAAAAAGCATTTCTTCTTCTTATCGTGCCACTGATTCTTTCGAACCAAGTGTGGTGAAAGGATTTTAA
Organism: Thera obeliscata; assembly: GCA_947578465.1. Taxonomy (NCBI): domain Eukaryota; kingdom Metazoa; phylum Arthropoda; class Insecta; order Lepidoptera; family Geometridae; genus Thera; species Thera obeliscata. The sequence goes on from OX387916.1 coordinate 3,408,009, forward strand.
AAGCGCCTCAAAGAGACTCCTTTTGTGCACTAAAAACACCAAAATTGGATCAAATGACAAATCAATTAACCTTAGAATAATTTTATATTGAAACTATGGATCGAAAAAGGGATGGAAACCTTCAGATTACATTAGCTGCTTTGCGCGATACCAACTCACTATAAAACGAATGGCGCCGACTTTTTTTTAACGGCCTAAAATTATAGTGATAGGAAAAATATGGTCTAAGATAAAATGTAAATCTTTTTCACGGAACATAACAGTTACGTAAGCTTTATAAAACCCCGCTATATGTAAAGCAGCAATTTAAATGCAGATGACGCTTCCGATGATGCCAATTTGGTACTTTATTGATCTCATTTATCATCTTCAAATCTTATTTTTTAATGAATCGGTGATGCAATATAGCTTTGGTTCTTTTAAAAACGTAGACGTCAACAACGACTGTTATTATAGCCATACCAATTTCTGCCGTCAAGCAGCATTGCTGTGTTTCGGTTTGAAGGGTGTGGGTGTCGGTGAAATTACTGGCACGCGAAGCTTAATATATAGAATCTTTAAATTGATGGACGCAGGGTAGTGCATCGTAGGGCACGTTCTTAACGTGCTTGACCTACGAAGTACTGCTTTGTTATTGGCGATGGTTAATTTGTTAGGTTTTAATCGAAAGAAAAAAGGAAGAAAGGAAAAGACGAAGCCATGGCTCTTCGTAGTTTTATTGGTAGTCTCAAAACTGAAAATATAATGTTCAGACACAATGTAAATTTAGGTTAGCCGCTATCTTGAATTCGTAGGCTTTTAGACCGTCTTCTACCGAGGACCGCTCTTATAGAGACCAAGGCTTTTAAACTGAAGACACCGCCCGTAGTAGGTGCGATAAGATTTTTATCTACCATCTTTAATTTGTTATATCACACGTTTTGTTTTTGCACAGGCGAAACATTGTCTGTACCTATTTAAATTTACATCATAATTTAATTTGATCCAAACGTTTATCTGATTATGCCTTGTAAAATTAACTGGGCGTAAAAAAAAATAAGGAGATGATGTACTTACCTAGTTATTTTTGATTTAATCTGCCGATCAATTACCGGAGATGAGTAAAGAAGAATTCGGAGCAACATATAACAAGAGATCATTAGTCATGCTAAATTATACTCTAGATCCAGTACCCTAATGTTTTATTTTCTTTATTCTAAATCCGTTTGAGCAGGTTATACAAAACATGTTATACATATACAAAACATGTTATAACTATACAAAACTGAACTTTATACTCGAAGTAAAATGTGATTTTTCTTTTGTTCCAGCCTAGGCCCGTTTGAGGGTATATCAGGCGGAGAAATGGTGTCCCGAAGACGCATTCTATCGCGGTCGCGGGACGATCTCACACAAGCATTCGCAACCACACAAGTGGAAGAGGAAGAGGATGTGTGGTACCAGAAGGACAAATTATACAAGGTAAGTCATAAATCTATTTAAGAAACAATCCAAGAATCGAGATGAAACAATCCAGCTAGAACAACGCAGATATCACGAAAGTATAATCAAACTTTACATATTACTGAGCACTACAATGTGCCGAACCTAAGAATATAATGCTATGAAAAAACAAAAAACTAAGGGGACACTGATCGACCAATGAAAAACAACACATATTATCAAAGCGTGTCGTTGTCCTCTAGAATAGGCTACTAAAGACAGCGACTAATGTGTAATCGATACATTCTTCATTAATCTGTTGATAATGTTATAGGTTTTTTTTATAGGGTCTGCCCTATTAAAAAAAACTAAACATGCGCATAAGTTCTTAGCTGCTAGTGCCCATCCAAAAGTAGTTAAGTCAGAGTGTGAATAGACGACTAGTATATCGAAACAATTGCCAATCTCTAATCATCAGTTATCGAATAAGCCGTAAGCTAATGACTGAGATTAAACTAATAAGTGTACGACAGCTAATAGGAAATGGCTTTCTATCCATGAATCATGGGCCATTCACGGTTCGGTTCACACCGCACTATTATAATGGTAAATGGGTGATCATAGGAGAAACCATTTGAATCGTTTGGTGACAATTTGTCGAGGAGAAATCTTGGTGCTTTTCACATAATATGTATTGCATTACTGGATTAAGAAGGCGTCAACAAAATTGGCGTGAGATGTATTGTATTATGTATTTTGATCAAGTAACAATTACCTACTATTTACAAAAGATCCAAACTCAATCAAAAGTAAGAATCTCATTTAATTATAAGCACTAATGTCTTCGAGCTTGTCCCGTGGCTTCGCTTACATTTTCCTTTCCTTTGTCTGCGGTTGCGTTTTTGTACCAGTTTCCGACTGCTTACTGTTATTAGGCACGTGAGAAAATCCACTGTCTATACTTCTCTTACTACGGTACACTTTGCTTTAGTAATGTTGATAGCATCGCATGTATGATTTACATTGATGATTTTGTTATTTTTGGGTTGCATTCTAGCAGTTTCAATATTTACATCATCTGCAAGGTTTTTTACGATAAAGATAGTTCTTTGATTTGGATCAAGACTAATTCTTATTTGACTTTATTTAGAAAATTATGGGATCAGCATTGGTTGGGTGCTACAATTTGTTCAAGCCAATTCCAACTTAAAGGCTCCAGTATTTAGCTCAGTTTACAGTGATGAAAAGTAGTACTGACACAGACTACAGAGTAATGTAATGTAAACTGTTGCAATCACAATAGCATCGATTGAACCGCCATAGCTCTCGCTTTTGTTGGCACCTCGTGTTTTTGTGAAGCTTTCGCGGATATTATATCTGCGGTGACAGTGAAAGCTATGAATGATGCGATATTCAATCAAAAGTCTACCATTTATGGTTCTATTCTATTTGTGGTCTATTATTGTGGATAGCACGGATGGCCCACCTGGAGCCTATTACGTGTTTCACACTCAGTAATTTTGTAAAGGTTCTTTTTCTAATATTTAAAGAAACAAATTATGTAAGTTCTGCTGTTCTATTAAAAGTAATGTGATATCCAAATTCCTTTTATAATAATTGATCCTATAATTGGATTCCGCAAATTAAACTGTGTCACTACGGATTCTGGCTAAATACTTAATACGATACTTTGTTCGCCTCTTTATCTGTCGTACTTAGACATGTATAGGATATGCTGACCTTTGCTGAATCTCCGTCGCTCTTAAACACTGGAACGAATCGACAAAACTGTCATTTCCACTTTAAGATTACTGTTACGTCGCTTGACATTCACATTTGGGAAGTAGTTGTATAATAGAAGGTGCTTAGGGCTTATTTCTGCTGACCCATTGGATCTATTTTGGTATTTCCGGTGTATTTTAATTATACGCAAATAAACAAACACATAATGTTAATCTACCCAAAACTCGGTCAAAAGGTAAACAATGCTTTGCCTATTGCTATCTTTTATCGGTGGCTAATGATTGACAAAGACAGATGAAAAGATAGGTTGATAAAGTAAAAAGTACAACCAGAAATCAGCGCTAATCAGCGCTTAAAAAAATGATATGTACAAAATTGCAGCAACAAAGCACATTGACATTGAAAACAGTTCAACTCAAACTTGTTTTAACAAATAACTTGAAACAAACCTTTCTCAATGAATCATTGCGATTGACTCAAGCAATCATAGAGCTGGCCCATTGAGAGATCGTGACTGATGAACAATAGACAGAGTACGGAAAGCATCTGGCAAGTTCGACCTTACAAATGTGCAATGTCAGATTATGGAGTAATTTTGGCTCAATTTTGATGAGAAAGTGGTTCAAGAAGCGGTTGACCTACTGTTGAGCTGTAACAATAGCATTCGAAGATCCTGGCACTTTAGACACAATGTGCTTATAATCACACCGGCACCCATGCCCTTCAAATGTGAATACAACAATGCGGGCATCACTGTCAAATACTAAAGTAGGTCGGCCTGGGTAGGTAAAGGTGTCGTAGTTAAATTTCTAGAGAACGACGCAAATGCAGAAAGGATTTGTGGTGGATTGCTAAAATCTGATTCCTATGCGGCTAACAGTGACAAAGATATGGAGAATATCTATGATAAGTTAAGCAAGTTTATCTAAAAGTTAAGAATTTCTAATGTCATAGTAGACGCTTGTATACGCCCCTTGTGAGTTTGCTTGTTATTCGTCCTTTCACCACAGAGGTCGTGATTAAAGCATATTTTGTTTATGTGAAGACAAATGGAAACTTGCTATTAAGATTGACCTTTTTAAAGTGTTTTGACTTAAGGTCTAAGTTTTTAATATTTCCGAATTAATATAATCGTTCATCGTTAAGTGTCTAGACTTCTAAGTGCATAAAAAGGTGATGGATTAGTACCTATACCTAAGGATAAATAAATAAAAATAATGAATATCAGCATTATATAACGGCCCAGGTATACAGGTATAACATCTTTTGTCGTAGTCAAGTTGGTAAATGCCAAGAGTGGCTGCAACTCTCTTTTTGAAAGGGCTTCAATCATTTTGCTTGACATTTTGGGCTTGTCCGTACTTATTATTACTGTTTCATCGTGCCAAACAAAATAAAATATCGCTAAATCTTACAGTGCATTGATCTCTTTATAAAGGTTCTCGATGACTTTAGCAAATTATTTTATTTCAAGTCATTTTGAAAAGTTACACGTTTAAGCCTGATTGGATGCTCGCCTCAGTTCTGAATTTGAAAATGTTAATTTAATACGTGAGTGAGAGTGCAAAAATGCCCACTTAAGGCCTGCGCACACCTAGGTCGCTGGCGTTGGTGATCAGTGAAACGCTGTCAAATATTGCTGTCAAATTTGACAGCGTTTCACTGATCGCCATCGTCAGCGACCAAGGTGTGCGCAGGCCTTTACTGTTAATGTTCAAAGAACTGTGCGTAGGTATTACTTGCAAGTTTTCTTCGATATGATGAAGGGTCGCGGTCATCTCGTTTAAAAATCCGGTATAAGAGCCAGGGTCTTATACACCCTAACAATAATACTGGGTTTATATTTATTTAAAACTTTTTATTATAGGAGACATTGACCAGCCAATATTTATGTTAAAATTTCAAAACTTAACTCAAATGTATAATACAGACTTTGATGAAAATGAATGCAGTCATTGCTAGAATGAGAATACGAGTCTGAATCCAAAACAAATAAATAAATGATGAATTATATTTTGGTAATAAACTAATCAAATCTTATGACTTTAAAAAAAACTAGACGCTTTGCAGAAAATCCACGTTGAAAATCAATATCTCCTAGCTAGAAGACGATATTTACTCTAAACCTAGTCACGACTAGATTGAACTTAGCATTTTAATATCAAGGCTTAGTTATACGTTCAAATTAAGAAATAGTCTCTTAGATTTGGACCAAGGTCCGAGTTATCTGCTCCAACGGTATTGCTTTACCGCTGCTCTTATTGGGCTTCTGTTCATCAATACGTCTATACCTACCTTTGTGGTGCAATCGCAATCATCTTAAAGCTCCTAGAGGTGTAAGTTTGAATCTCGTTTCGCCTCAGCCTTGTCACCAGCTGCGCCACTAACGCCGTCTATTTCATCGTCAAAATCAGCGAAAAAGTCTACTTTTGGACCAAGGTCATCTACATTTCTTTCCGGAAGGAGCATTTGGTTCCTTCCGGGAATAAATGTAGATGTCGTGTTTTCGTTTGGCAAGTGGTTGGTTACCACAGCATTGGTGTTTACCACTTAAGAGAGACTACTGCCTATTCCCTGATGCGTTACCTTAGTCATAACTTTTTACGACATCACTAGTTTTGTATGGACCAGTAGGCCTACCATGAGCTCTGTCTGGGTCTGTCTCTGGCTCTGGTTTTGAGTCTGTGTGAGTGCTCACCAGTGCATTATACTGTGTGTGTGACGTTTTGACGTAGGATTTATTTAGTCAACACTCACACAGACTCCAAACCAGAACCAGAGACAGAGCCAGACAGAGCTCATGGTAGGCCTACAGTGTAGTATATGTATATGTTGTACTATATGTAGTAGTATATGTGATTTTTGGATTATAACTTGTATGTGTCGTACAACAACAAAATCAATATTTATGTGCAGTCAAATGTTTGTATTAACTATTTGTTAAATCTGGTGCTGGAGCTTATAGGATACTAAGGCTCCTTTTACTATCGTTCTTGTAAAGATTGCAAGTCATAAATCATATTCACAGCACGCCCTTATTCACCAGTAGCTATACTAGCCATGCGTTCACGCACCGAATAGCATGGCGCAACGTTACTTGACACTATTGCCAATCTTGCTACCGGCAAAATTATTAACTTGCTAATAATGGTATGGCTTAGCTTTTTTTCCAGAAGTAGGTTCTTGAAACAAGTAAACACACCAACTTTTCGAAAGAAGTTGAAGTTTGTGAGTATTTACAGTTCTCTAGGCGCGATACGTCTCCTTTGAGAAGTGAAGGTTTGGTTGTAACAAAGTTCTTTGCATCTTGGTTCTTTTTTAATGGAAGTCAAGTCGGATACCCTGCCATCTAGATCGACTGCGATGGTGATCAGTGTATGGATGATAAACATCCGGAACTTGCGTCTCGAGTCTTTACGTAGTTTACACTACTCGTCAATAGATGGCGTTTTCTGTCACACTAACTCGTGCGCTTAGCAACAGATGGCGTTAGGAGTTCACGGTCGTACTTAAACTGATCGTCACCGCCATCGCAAATTGCAACTGATCACCTAGATGAGCGTAAGAAGAAGGTATATTCAATAAACAGTTTGCTAGATATTAAAATTTTTAACAAATTTAAATTGAAGAAGATATATTAATTGATATTGCACACTACATTAACAATAATACAAGGTAATAAACGTAATTCTTGTGACTGCGCCTTAGTTTGAATAATTTTCGACAATTTATTAGACATAGCTGTTCTTAATGACGATTTATATGACTGCGTGACGAAGTAGCGCTGTGAACAACGAAAGTGAAAACATACCTAAACTTCACTTAATTGAAGGTGATTCGTTTCAAATGATGTGGTTGGCTTCAATTTTGATAATAGACGTGGACCGACTTTAATTTGTGTACAAATGGAACTACACTGTAGCTAATAATATAAGAGTAAGAACAAAAAGTATTTGTGCGACTATTGCACTCATGCTGAGTTTTTGAACCAAAATATATATCCAATATTTATTGACTGGCCTCTCAGCTCAGTTGGCAGTAGCTCTGCCTTCTGCGCCGTCGTGTGTTCAATCCCCACCGAGAACAAATATTTGTGTGGTGGACACAGATGTTTATTCTCTGTCTGGGTGTTATATTGTATTCTACACGTTTTTTTTGTATTTACAAAAAAGTGTTGTGTGGATTGTCCACATTATTTATTTTATTTATTTATTTTTAGTACAAGCTTTGCTTAAATTGAAATAATCAAGCTGGAATAAACAGTAGATAGATAGGGCTGCGTGAAATATCTACCAATTATTACATTAATTTGTTAACCTCATTACAATTTAATATGCCAACCGGCAAGTAAGTTAAACTTCCTTCGAAATAAACTTGCTTACATATGAGCAGATCCAGAAATTATAATCACTCTGAACTTTGACCATCTGATCGAGATGTCATGGCTATTCATTAAAAATTTAAATTGTTCAATATCCAATTATTTTCTTTCGATACAATGCCATTGGACTATGCTATTGAAAATGACTATCATTATGCATGTAACTAAGAAACACCGGACCGAGCACCTTACTATGAAGACAAGTGGCAGAAACTCGTGTCATGGGTCAGTATTTGGCATTTACATACTCAGTGAAATGATGTAACGCAAAACCCAGTGCCTACACGCTTGCGAAAGACAGTTGTCACTGGCACATCTGATATTTACTCGCGTGCAATATAATAACGCGTTAGAAAAGGTCACTGGTAACGTGGTAGCGTAATTGAAGATTATCAAATGATGTCTTTTGATGATAATAGAGCTATTTGTGGTAATGATGCTGTGAGAAATGACGCTGCAGATTGAAGACATGCTTGAAACAAAATAGATGAAGAAATATGTATTGAAACCTTTGTAGGTTAAACAGATGGAATCAATTCAAAAGAAACTATTTTCATAGATAACTATGTAACGCTTTGTGGTTACAAACATGACATTTCTATTATTATGACTCTTGAGAAACAAGTAAAATAAGATTATGGTACTGCAGTAATAGGTTCAAATAAAAGTAAAAGTTTAGGCCCTAATGACCATAATGTGGGAACAGCCGGTATTCGTAGTGTCCTTGAGACATACGATGAGTAGGCCGCTCCCCTCATCCGCCAATTAAATAGCAATCATGAAAGGATAGTCATTTTCAATCAACACCGTATTCATAATTTAAATTAATTTACCCATTAGTGATTGCCACACATTGGTTGAATATAAAAAATATTTGGAAGCCCCACAAATCAACAGTTTATACTCTAAAACCTATCTTATAGCAGACACTGATAGAAACATAAATAAACAAGTTCCTGGTAGGTACTACAGTAGTAAAAGAAGACAGTGATTTTGAATAAGTGACACGGTAGATGCAACAAATGATAACATAACATATTTCAATAGTCCCATTACTCAACAAGCTCGTCCCTAAAATGATTTGCATCTTTGAGACCCTTCACACGTCAGTCGATGTGTCTGTTTATTTTTAGGGCTGACATGATTTATATTCAAGGATGCTAATCACTTTGAACTAAAATCTTTTGTCTGAGGGATCCAGGTTATTTGAACATTTTTCTTTATAATTATGAACTACCATAGTATAAAAATAATAAATTACCTAGTTCAAGACTTAGATTAGAATTTATACTTTTTCTTCTTTAAATTTAAATGAAATCAGACGAAAATAAAATAAATTCGTAAATAAAATAAGCATGTACTTAGGTAAGTTGTTTTAAAATACGTTCAATTGAACCTAAACAACTCCTCATTTAGTTTAACCTCTGCTCCAATCAAAGTTCAACTGTAAACTATTTGCAGAGATCGATAGTAATTGCTTCGGTTCTGTATTCGTAAAATAATGATGAAAATGTTTTATGTATCCACTTGTCTACTATTTGGACTAGCTGAAATACATTGATTATAATCTTATTACTGTAGCATTATAATTACAATGCAGGCATCAATTTATATACTTGTCTTTTCCTGCCTCCTTATTTACTATTAATCTGAAATGTTATTTGTTTTATAAGAATAATTTACCTGCTTCGCTTTTTATTCAATAGTCCCTATGTATAGCTCTACCACGATAATCACAGTGAACCAGCATTCTGCGCCGTCTGATACCAGTTTCACTTTTTAGCAGTTCCGTAAGTGAAAGTCGATTTGAGCTTAAACTCTTCCGCACATTGCTTGTGCTATAAACAACCGTAAAAAGTATTAAAATCTGCGTAAATTTTGCTTTTATGATACCGAAATTGGTATGATCTTCATGCTTAATTAGTCCGTTATTAAATTTTTTTCATCCCGGACCCGTCTGAGTTTTTTTGCTTCTTTTTGCTAATAACTACAGATACGTTATAACCTGCAGTTCAAATGTTAGTCATATTTGTTTTTTGTTAATTTGTTACGATGTTTTTTATTAAAGTTCGTTTTCTCTATTGTACATATTCGCAGTGCCCTTGGTGTTAAGGCTACAATTTGAAATCTATTGTGTTTTGTATCCTAGAAACAATCAATCACTAACTTTTAATTTTAACTCGATGAGTTCGTCGTGAGTCTGTTGAATGCAAACTGTTTTGATTTGATTTGGTTTCTGTTCGTAGGTAATCAATTAAGTACACAGTATATTTGTCTTAATTAAATAAGGATACCAATTTAGTATAGAATTGTATCATACCAGCTAAAACAATTACCATTATTGAGTGATTCTTTATTGTTTATTGATTTAGTTGATATATTTCTTGAACTGGCTCACTTTTAGATGCAAGAAACGTCCTTGCATCTAAAACTGTCTACGTAGGTATCAGCTGGGATCAGTCGAGGCGAACGGGTGAGCAGGAAGAGAACAACTTTCATTTTCACGCACCTGTCTTGCCCTGCAACTTTGCACTTGCGCTTTTATCTCTACACTATCATCAACTTTAACATCATTTGTTTTAAGTTCATTATCGATTGATTCATTACTGTATCAGTCTTGATGGTCGACTCTATTATGGATTTCAAGTTTTTTTATGTTAATTGTCTTTTGATGGAGTTATTCCTTGTACGGAATGTTGGTGGGCTTATTTGAAACTGTGTCATTATTTACTTTGTATCTTTCTAAATTGTGTTTCTGACAGTTTTTATGTCAATTCGCCTAAAAATGGTGATTGAAACTGACATTTAACATAAGTAAATTATGTTTATAAAGTTTATTTCTAAAATAGCTGTGATTAATAATTAAATTGTGTCATCATGATTATTATAATAAGCACCTATACGAGTATACGGGTTTAAAAAAACAAAAACCATTGATACTTTAAAAAAAGTTGACTATCTACACTGTGTCACGAAACCTATATTGGCAATGTTTGTCGCTATATGTTATCTACAGCGTCTGTCAGAGTTTTTAAATTGTTTAACGTTGATTGTTCATATAAATTTATTGTGTTTTTAGTATGAGAAAAAATAAAAATAAACATTACGTCTGTCACTGGATTACTGCTATATTTACAGCCGCAAACTAATCTGGCGTTGCGTAATGTTTCTCTTCTGCTTTCGCTCACGACTATGCGTGTGCATGGCGCGTGCAAACTGATTTTCACACGACGTGAAACAACGGTTTTATGTGAGAAGTTACTGTGTGTTCATTGAGATAAAACTTATAAAAATACGTTGTACTGAAAGAACTAGATCGATGGAAGCTTGTTTGGGATCACGATAAGGTTAATTAATTCAATTTCTTAATATATTAAAATTATTGGTATCTGCTAGAAGAAGACCATTGCTGGAAAAAGGCCTCCTTACATTACCACGAAGGTCTATTTCGACTGCACGTCGTATTAAAACATTGCGAAGAAACCTGCCTTTACCATCATTACGTAATGATGTTGTGTTTAATTAAGCGCTGATACTAGATGAGGTAAGCACTTGAAAAGCCTAATCCATGTTAATAAAATTCCAGGTATTTTATTCAGTCCTTAATCTCCAAAAGTTGACGAATTTGGCCAAAAATTCTCATTAATTTTGACATTGTTAAGCTACTCTTTCTAAGTCGTCTCCCAACTGCACTAATTTACAAAATTCCTTTCATAACCTCCAAAATATTCAGACCTTAGACAGGATTTGAACTATAGCGTTCACTTAAGGTCAAATACCTGATGTCACCGCCAAGGTACTTGGCTCTTTGTGTCGTAGATAAGTACATTGTGCTTAGTAACTCTATTGAATAGAGTACATTCTTTTAAACTATCAATCATGGGATGTATTGACTCATGAACTGACGCGTGACAGTGTAAAACACTGGACTACAGCTTTCCACCACACAAACTTGACAAATAGCTTGAATAATGGGAACCTTAAATCCTGTACAATAAAGTTTAAAATGCAGCAAAAGGTTTAACTGGACTGTTTTTTTTCCAGAATGTCTGTTATTGTCTGTTACACCTGTTAAGGTATACTGGTGACCCACGAACGTAAATGTTACGTTTAGAAAGATGAAGAAACATAATCGCTTCATCGTTTTAAGAATCGTTTTGACTGATTGTGAATTCTCCAAAATAAACAACAAATACCGAAACAAACAAGTATAAATTGGGTCAGATTTTTTGCTAATCCGACGATCACATAATCTTTGATTTTCTAATAGAATAGACGCGAGAAGTAAATCCAAATTAGGAGACACCATGCACGCTTAGAGGTTAAAAGAAAAATATTGCTAGGCTTAGCTAGATACGATAAGAAAAATTGGTTGGAATGTAGCTTTATGATTTCCTATAAAAATTAGCAAATTGACCTCACAACAATTTTAAAGGCTGTAATTGAGAAATTGCTTCGAACTTAACTAGTCAATTGAAGAATGCAATGTACCTATTTATTTTATCTAAGAATCGTGAGTTAGGACTTACTGCCAAAGGTCAGATTGTTCCAATAAGGTTGCTATGTGACTAAATAGCAGATACGTTGGGTAAGGTATCTATTCAAATCTTATCATTTATAAATAAATTTTGGTATAATTTAAGATTTGAGATATTATCTTAGAGATACTATCTCAAAATGTGAGATAATTATCGATATTGAGATATAATCATCAGAATATTCAAAAAAAATATATATTGGTGAAATCTACGAGCTAGCTAGCTGGCTAGCGATCTATGGTACAATAGTTATACGCCGTGGTCTAATTAAAACGAGAAACATAAATAAATATTGTGGACAATTCACAAAACACTATCTAGCCCCAGTTAGCTAATTACTTGAATACTTTTTTGTAAATATATACTTTGAATACAATATAACAACCAAACAGAGAACGAACATTTATGTTCACCACACAAATATTTGTTCCCGATATGGATCATGATGCTTGGTAAAAAAAATACTAGCGGCCTGTCCCTGCTGCGAACGGGTGGACATTTATTTTTTAAGCACATAAATAAAGCTTATGTTACTCAGGGTGAATGTAGCTTTCCAATGGTGAAATAATTTTTGAAATCGGCACAGCAGTTTTTGAGTTTATTCATTACAAACATACAAAAATACAAATCTTCTCTCTTTATATTGGTATAGATATTTTCTAATGTAGAATGTAATATATTATTTGGTCCTATGCTTCAATATGAATAGCACACGAACCTTATAAAGCGACATTTACCTCAGACATTGCCATTCACCACTAAACAGGTATGCAAAGGTCGACAAGAGATGATCAAGGCTGCTCTACTTGGCTACTGTTTATAGAAATAAATCACTTTGCAGCTAGATTCCAGAGATTATAACGGCTGGTAGTCTGGCACTTAAATGATCAAAACGTCTTTCAAAAATATATATTTTTTTACTATTTGGCTTGCACTGCACAGTTTTTGACGTGACAATGTCTTATAGTTCGATGGAGCAGGCTGCACGCACGAAAAAACATGTCTCATGCGGCGTTACCTCGCTCTGAGGCGTTCCAACTAAGGCTTGAAGTGCAAGCGAGAGCGCGGAACGAGCGACAAGGAAGCACAATTGGCCTCCATGTTCGGCAGCATTCGACATCTGTCTCTCTCCTACTTGAGTGAGCGATGCGTCCGCGTGGACAGCTGTATGACGTTGTCACGTTCAACTATCGTCAGTAAACCGACTTTACAGAAAACCGATTTTTTTATAGGTAAATTCACAGGATTTAATATAACTTTCACTTATGACTGACTGGCCTGTCAGCTCAGTTGGTAGTAGCTCTGCCTTCTGCGCCGTAGGTAGTAGGTTCGATCCCCACAGAGGACAAATATTTGTGTGGTGAACCCAGATGTTGGTTCTCTGTCTGGATCATATATCATATTCTAAGTATATAAAGAAAAATAAAAAAAGAAGAAAAAAAAAAGAGGAAAGAAGAAGAAGAGAGAAGGGTATATTTAAAAAAAAATGTATGTAAGTATTATATCAGCTATCTGGTTCCCATAGTACAAGCTCTGCTTAGTTTGGGACTAGATAGTGTTGTGTGAGTTGTCTGCAATATTTATTTATTTATATTTTACTATTACATAATAACTAATGACCTTTCTGCGCGGGCTTTTAACGTAATGTCAAAAAGTCATAATCAACAACAAACAAGATTATCTAAACAAGGATGTTCAAATAAAAAACAAGATACGACTTTAAATTGAAAGTGAGTGACCGAAAATAAAGGAATACCTACCACCTCTTCAAAACACGCAGCCGACCGAAAGTATGATTTATCGCCGTTATTAATGGAAACAGATTTTTAAAAAGTTTCTCACAAACATATTTTACATCGACCTGAGGACCAAAATATTTTGGGGAATCACTTACGGCTGCACCCAGAATACCAAACTCAATATTGATGGCTCATTTGACTTTCCTTTAATTTGATAAGGCATCTTGAAAATCGTATTTTTCTTTTTATGTCTTTAAGGGGATACGATTTCCATACAAACTTAATTTACACAACTATGGGCGAATAAAGTATTAATGTACACTGAAATAGCTGTAATAGGCTTTTACAGTGGTCCATAATACCGGCCAGTTATATAAAGTTGGAGTGTCAGCCGTTGGTCGTGGCAGTCGAGGCTTCAGAAAAAGAACTAACAGACTTTTACGATTATTTTGAGACATATGTTTTAAGCTCATTCACGTATTCAATGTTGAGTACCCGTTAGAAAGAATGACGAAAAAAATTACTTTTTTGGTTTTTTATTAATATTTCTGTTATCCTACAGTTTTCTCCAACTTTATATAACTGGCCGGCAATAAAGGCCACTGTAAAACTCTATTACAGCTATTTCAGTGTACATTTATACTTTGTTTGCCCATAGTTGTGTAAATTCAGTTTGTATCGGAATCGAACAACCTTAAGTGATCTTGATCAATCTTGCGAATGTCATATTAATTATTATAATTTATTCAGTGAGATAAAAACTATACATAATTAATTTGATTTGGCTACCATCTTTGGCAGTGTACAAAAAAGATGAATCAGAACAATAAATAAAAAACAGGATAACTACACAATATTTTATTCCCATTGCTTTAAAAAAATGCATTAACGTCAAGATGGTCTCTAATAAGCTTTAAAATGCCACTAAGATAACTCAGTTTAAAGGCATCATAAGAAAAGTAAGAGATACTATGCTGTTTCCAAAAATTATGTACAGATGAATTATTGTGGCTACTCTCTGAGCATGGACGCTGCAACAAATTTAAAAGTAATGTGGCAGCGATAACAATAAAATGACAGATGAAAGTTTATTTATAATATTTGTAAGTTATCACCTTTTAACAAATAGGAGTCGCTATTGTAGTGATAAATGATACTAAACGAGCGATATATTTTAGTTATAGTATCTTTTAAAAATATTTATTTTTGTAATGGTCTAATAAGTTCACATAAAACTGTTATATTTATGTTATTTGAATGGTTTATTAGTTTTTTTCTGTGGATTAGGTTGACTCAGCTGTCAAGAAGGTATATGTGCTGGACAAGCCTATTCCATCTAAAATCCTGTCCCGGGTACTATAGCGTCTCGCAAGTAGAGCTTTTGTAATCACCAGTTGCCCTATCAGATGAGGTATCAAAGTGCAGGTAAAATAAAATAAGTAATAGAAAAACTGATTAGTACATTGTAGTAGTTATGAATAATCTAGTAAACTTTACCATTTAATTTACAAAATATTTTAAACTAAATTAGATTAAAGAATGCAGACGGAAACGACCTAGCAAGGCCGTTGTACTGTTACTAATAGATCTACATGACTAATGCATTTAAAATAGAGCTTTGTTACATAGGGATAAACTTGAGAATTGAATAAACAAATAAATAGTTTTTTCTGATACAAAGGAATATGCAGAAAATGTGTCTAAACTATTAGGGTACAGGTACATACTCATTTCGGTTTAATATAATATCAGCCAGTAATAGATCAATATCAATATTTATACTAATATTATAAAGAGGAAAGATTTGTATTTTTGTATGTTTGTAATGAATAAACTCAAAAACTACCGTGCATCCCGCCGCGGGAAACCGTTAGAGCGGGGGCACACGATGCGTTGCGGCGGCGGTGCGGCGCCGGAGCGGTGTCGCTGCGTCGTCTTACATAGAAATATCTGTGGCATGTCACACGATGCGCTCCGGCGCCGCACCGGACTTGCAACCACCAAAGACGAGGCGGGGAGGGGTGAATGCGTTGCGACGTCGGAGCGGCACCGCTCAGTTGTTTCCAACAATAGACGTCTTTTACGATCCATTTTCATTAACAGACTGTCCAACGGTGCTACGGCGCCACTGCGACATAACAACGTTACGGCACCGCACCGCTCGTGTGCCCACTGACACGGTGAAATCTTTGCGGTGCGGCGCCGCAACGCATCGTGTGCCCCCGCTCTAACGCGTCTTTCAATGCCGCGCAATGAAATCCTTTTCGATGCCACGGCATCATTTTAAAGCATAGCAATTTGTATCGTAATTCTATATCGATACATTTAAATGTTCATTAGTAAAAATTAAAATCTCTTTCTATGCCGTCCCGATCTGAGTAGGCCATAAGACGAGAGAAGATATTTCTACCGTACAAGATCACATTCTAATAATACTAGCGTTCAGAGAAATTGATTTTCAATTGTATATCAGATGTTTTTGATGTAATAAACCTGTTTTCTGCACGTAATGCAATTGCATTACCGCAAATTGATTATTGCTGCAAACAAATAGTTACAGTTGTGACGTAAGGATTGCCGAGACTGGTCGGACTTCAATTGAATTTATTTAAATTGGCATATTTAAATTTATTTAAAAGAAATAGAGCTTATTTAGTAGTAGTAGAGCTCTTTGTAGAGGCCTCGTCCGGGAAAGTACTACCACCATACCTATTTTTGCCTAGTAGGATTACTCGGTTTCGGTTTGAAGGATGTGGGGTGCCGGTTAAATTACGGCACGTGAGGCTGAACATCTGTATGCCTCAAGTTAATGGACACAGGGAAATGCATCGCAGGGCACGTTCCTGACGTGCGTGAACTATGAGGCATTGCTTTGTTATAGGCAATAGTTACCGCTTAACATCAGGTGGGCCATATGCTTGTTTCATCAGCTAGTTGTCAGGCCCCAACTATTTAAAAAAACTGTTAAAACCGACGACGACGTACTCTATTTGTAAGTTAGAGTCCGAGGGGCCCCGCAGCTTGGGGGACCAGGGGCACTGCTCTTCCGGTAGCTACGCCACTACTAGTAAGTAAATATGAAGAATTTCACACCTCTCAGCTATAATGCTGCCCTTGGGAGAGCCTAGCGCAATATTGCTCCTTTTACAGCACACGCGATTGCAAGTCTCTTGTTATGCGATGCATTGCCCAATGTTCGTGATAAGCAGTCACGTGCTGTATGTTGATAGTTAGTTCAAACGCTCATTTCAATAATCAAAATAAATACACTAACCAAAAAAAACACATACAAAATATAATACCTTGAAGAAGCTAAGTTATTTGCTGTAGTGCTGTACTGCTTCTGGTGAGTGCATAAAACGATGCGCTATGTAATTTGGTGTATATTGACAACGAGTGCAAATGCATTGGGAATCTATTTGCTGCGCAGTTTCAACCTCCTTGCTGGTTTGACCTGCTGCAAGGGGAGAAATGCTTCTTGCTTCATTGGTTTTCAACCTCCTTGGAGCTAACCCATATAAAATTATCTACGTGTTGATGAGTGAAAATAGCCAATTGCAAATAGCAGAACATAGGTAGATATTTATTATATTATGTACTTTTATTTTTTGTAATACCAGGTTAAAAAACCGTACGAGCAAATTTTATAACGCATCTCTGATTCGTGCTAATGTAGCCGCTTCGTTTATTTCTTGATCATTTCAAAACCAATAAAAGAAGTACCAATATCTGCTCCAAAAAGTTTGGTATCGGTCATTGAATCTCACTTAGTGCGGCTTAAGTCTTCTCCGAATCCATTCCAATACAATAAACTCCAAAAACCTGTTTCTGAAGTACTCTAATTAAACGTAAAACAGTGGTCAATCTTTGCCAAACTTCACATCCTAAAAACGTATGAGTTAAAAAAAGGCAGCGCCCACGCTTCGATAAGCCGAGAACCTGAGTGCATTTTTTATCGAATTTCTGTCAAATTCAAATTAAAAAAAATACATGCATTCTTGTTTTCTAAATTATCATCATCTGGATGTAATCCTTATGCGAAATACTTGTAATTCTTGTAAATACTTGTCAGTCGGTCTTGAGTACCTAAGCCCGTATTTAAAAAAAAGAATCTCAGTTTTTCCTCTCTTGCTTTTGTTTTTACTAAAACAGAGACAAAAACTAACATTTCTGCAAATTTGCAAATTATTGTCCTGCAGAGTATATAAGCGTTTTTCCTGTTCTGTGAGAGTATCTGTGATTTGATAATTTCACAGAGTAGTGTTAAATACCTTTTTTATATAATTTGTTGATGAAACAACGATCTTGACAGTTCTCCATTGAAAAGTATCACAAAATCTTTACTTTAAACTCGACTCAAACTCAAGCATTATTTCTGCATGCGGCCCTGATACCAATTTGAATAAAATATCCTAATGCTGTATAAATTAATTAAAACCACAGATGGTTATATTGATCACAACAGATGTTAGTAGGTGTAAAAACGAGTGTCCGAGATACATTTTAAATCGCTTACGGAGAGCGAGGCGCAGTGGTCAACCTTGGTGACCGCAGTGAAATAGATATTTCTTGCGTGTTTCGCGTTTATCAACTTAGTAAAGCAACTAAGCTATAGGTTAATCTATTTTTTAAGCTATTGCATAGCTTCTATCGCGGGCCTTGAGCGTGGGGACCGAATCCAGAAATTCCCTAACGAAAAAAACCTAACACCCCCAATGACGTTTTTTCAATGACTTGTAAGTAACAGTTTTGGAGTTGCCATACGTAACAAAGTTCAAGACAGTGCTCAAAAGACTTTGTTCCGTTCTTTAGGGAGATTTGCACATGAAGGTAGGGACAAACCGATTTATTAAAAAATAATTATGTATATAGATAATAAGATAAATAAGATAATATTATTATTATTCTAAATTGTCCATTGTCTGATGTTTCCTGGTGCCAGGCTTCCCTTCCAATAAGGTTCGGGGGCCTGGGTATTCGAAAAATTTCAAGTGTTTCTCTCCCGGCATTTTTATCCTCGGTTCATAGCACAAATAAATTATTTTTTAAAATTATTTTTCCATCTTTGGGAAATATTAAAATAAATTCAATAGATGAGGCTAAGAGCGCTTGGAGTTTAATTTGCCCTGCAGAAACCATTCCCGAGAAACCCTATCTACAGAGGCAATGGGATGAGCCTATATGCAAGATACTGCAAGAAGAACTTTTAAAGTCGGCTTCTACGCTAGCAGAAAGGGCTCGCCTCATTGCCTCTGGCACTCGGGAATCTGGTTTCTGGCTCCATGCACTGCCTTCTGCCAATATTGGAACACTCTTGGATAACGCCACATTTTCTTTAGCTGTCAGCATTCGAATTGGAGCCACCACCAATGAACCCCATCAGTGCCACTGCGGCAGCTCCGTTGACCGGCATGGTCACCACGGACTGTCCTGTCGCCGCAGTGCAGGCCGCCAATCCCGTCATGCAAGCCTCAACGACATTATCCATAGGGCTCTAGCCACCATTCACGTGCCGGCCATTCTTGAGCCGAACGGTATCACACGTGATGATGGAAAGAGACCCGACGGGATGTCGTTGATACCTTGGAGTCGGGGCAGGCCTTTGGTGTGGGACGCTACTTGCGTGGATACGTTGACTGCCTCACACGTATCGTCCACTTCAAGAGCGGCGGGCGCGGCGGCAACGGCAGCGGAAAACCTCAAAAGGCGGAAATATGCATCAATCGGCGATGGATACATATTTCTGCCTTTTGGGGTGGAAACGCTAGGACCATGGGGTCCAGAGGCGTGGCTTCTATTCGAAGAATTATCCAAGAGGCTGGTGGTTGAGACTGGTGACCAAAGGGCTGGCGCTTACCTAGGGCAAAGAATTAGCTTAGCTATTCAAAGAGGTAACGTTGCCAGGCTTTTGGGCACATTGCCTGCGGTCGGTGATCTGAACTCTGTTTTCTACCTGTAATACAGGTGGAAAACAGAGTTCATATAACATTTTCTAGTTTCTTATAAAATGTAATTTTTATTTTTTTCTTTTTAATTAGGTATTTCATGTTGTTTAGTAATAGTTTTTGTAAATAATGTATATTCTGTTGTAAATAAAATATATTAACTATCACAAATATAATTAAAGATAATAAGATAAATAAATAATTATAATTGCATAAGTTGATAAAAAATGCTATGCAATAGCTTTACCGCGGCAGTCTCCGAGTGCCACGCGTCTTTTTTTTAATTAACTTACATTGTCCTACTGCCGAGCAAAGGTCTGCCCCAAAACCTTCCACTCGTCTCGATCCTTAGCGGTCTCGTACCAATCTTTCCTCTGACCGTCGAGATCATCTCGCCAACATCTCCTCAGCTGGCCCCGTCCTCGTCTCCCGTCCTCAGGCACCCAAGGAGTGACGACCCAAGGAGTTTATCTCAATAAGATCGTAAAAAAAGGTTTTAACACGTTGAGTCATCAACTAACGGCGTGTTTTACTCATGTTATTGATTAAGGAAAGAGAGTTTTTTTTTTTAAATATTATTACTAGATTGAATTACAAGAAAGCAAAATCAAGAAGTAACTTTTGAATACACGGCAAAATGTTGGAGTCTATAGGTGAAACTCGAGCGTAACATCTAATTTTACAGCAAAATTAGTCGTTAGAAATTTAGCATTAGGAATTTAGTTATTATTAAATTTCTTTTTTTTTTATAAGTGATAAGTGTAAGTTCTTGTTTCGCAAAATGAAATTTTTTTTCATTAATTCAAATACCTGATGACTGAGCACAGGATTATTATGTCTTGGGAGAAAAGATCAAACTAACATCCTACATTACATACTAAGTACCTTGACAAAGCGCTGTATTTATGACTTTGACATGTAGTTTTAAATAAATAAAACTGCAAGAAAAAAAACAACAGACGCAACATAAAAGCAACGCATTCGCAAATACAAATCAAAATAAACTATAGACTAATTTATTATTGATCGATCTTCAATGATATACAAGTTGTAGACCGTAAAAAAGAGTCATATCATTTGTAAAAACATTCTACAAGTCACCCTATGAAACGTTTTTACAATGCTTGCAATATACAAAAAGAACTCAATAATCGACTTTTTACAGAACTGTGACAGCGGCATGGTTAAAAGATTATATTATGAAACTACGCTGATATAAATAGAGCTTTAAATATTTGAATCTTGCTATCATTTTGTACGTTTTGACGACTTATAATACCTAGGTACAACGCAATACCATCACTAATTAGACTCATTACATTACAGGACCCCGAATAGGCTACCGAGTAAAGCCAAAATACTACTCCATTTAAGATACTCTTGCTCAAAAATATCGTCATCGTGGCATACTCTTTGGTCTTGGATTTGGTCCATGCCGCTACTCATTATTCATTACATTCCCTACCTTGGAAAACACTTAAAATTTAGCACAATAGGTTAGACTAAATCTTTGTTTAGACCCCGTACAGCGTTACAAGAGTACATACCGTTTTTATTCTTAAAAATAGTACGAGTAGTAGTACCTTAAGTGGTACAGTAGAATACAGCTCAAGTTACTTAAAAACAAAGAAAAAGGACGCTTATTGCAAGGACATAAGAGTTAGCAGTGTATAGTCTGATGTGTATCCTAGTGTACATAGGCCCCCGCAGACTAAAAACAAAACGTTGCCTCTTAAGACTGCGCCGATCAAACAAGTTCAAAACAATAGTCACGTAAAGTCGATATGATTAATATACTTGCTAATAATGAATATAAAAACTATAGTTAAGTACCAGAATGAACGTATTTACAATTAAGCGAGCTGCAGTGAATACCTAATATCTGCCGTCCGCCTTGTTCGCCCGACGCAGTTTTAACAAGAATCGAGGCCGCACCTTCTCACGTCTCGCGGACCACTGCACCCACAGGTCGTCAAAACAAACCACGTCTGCAATGATCAAGCATGACTGACCTGTCCAATTGTCCAGTCGCAAATAAATGCACTGGACACTAACGAGCCTCATACAAATCAGAGAACACCGCACAAGTCATACACATAATAGCAAACACAGCATTCTGATCACAATGTGCGCTAGATTATGGCAAAGATCAAGCCATTTGACATTTGCTAAAACTCTAGTGATGTACAATAATGTGTATGGCAAAGATTAGGTATAGCCCATTCTAATTAAGGAAATTGTTATAAAAAAAATATACGGGGTGGTTTTTTGAGAAGGGCAGTGACGGCCAGTCTGAAACCACGAGAGAGAAAGAAATGTCGTGAAAGGAGTCATGCCTTCCATTTATAAGAAAAAAATAAGTAAATGCATATTTATTTTTTTCAAAATCTTTTAATTTTGACCGAAATAGACCCTAATAATTTTCCACTAAAAATTACGCCCTGTATTATTGAACCAATGGATTTTGTTGCTGATAAAGATTAGCAGAAAAATGTTTTACTAAAATTAATGTTCAGGTAATCATTACTACCAAAAAATTTTAAAATTACAATTTACTCTTCAATCTGGTAAGTATCCGGGTTTTTTTTTCAATTAAATATATTTAAATAACCGTACAAAAGGTTATCAATAAATAAAAGATAATTAGTTTCAATAAACTTTCTGTAAAATGTAAGGAATGTTGAGGCATAAAGTTCATTTTGCTGCTTCCTGGTCGATAAAATTGAAGATTGCGTTGCAAGAAGAAAAAAACTTTTGTGACACTGGACATCAAAAACGCATAAAATTATTTGAATGGTTGCAAATAAAATAAATTGTTATATACGAAATACTGCTCGAGCTTAGTCTTTTACGGTAGACAAGGCATATACAAAACCTCTTCTAGCATTACAGTCTTTGATGATGTCTGAGAGGGGTTGTCGGATTTGTTTCCTATCATTTTGGGTATAGTAGTCACATAGCATTTTCATTTTTAATGTTTTGTTGTGTCATTTCGGTGGTTTTGTAACCAACATTACTTGAGGTCCTTACACTTCTTCTTCTTCTAAATGAATGGCATCTGTCCTTTTCGGATCAATTTTGCCAGTGTCGAATAGTTTATGAAATGAGAATAATGATAATATATTACATAGATAAAATACTTTTCCGTCAAGTCAAGTCAGTCAAAGTCGAGTCGGCCCTACTTGGCTTTGAAATCAAAATGATGGTCTTTTGTTTTCAAACCCATGAGAAACCTTTTCGATCAAATCAGAATATCACATAATACATTTTTATTCCAACTGCTAACACTTTGAGCTAAGACCTCAAGTAATGTTGGTTAAAATACCACCAAAATTACACAACAAAACTCAGAATAACACCAGAAAAACAATTAAAATGAAAATGCTATGTGACTTCCAGAATGACAGAAAACGAATCCCCGAGGTCCTTACACAAAGTGTGAGCAGTTGGAATGAAAGTTTAATATGTGGTATGCTGATTTGATCTTTTCAAATCCAGTGATAGCCGACTTGTCTATTGTCTGACTTGAATAAAAACTTGGCACTAGCAAAACTGATCCAAAATGGACGGATACCATTAACTAATAAGAAAAAGAAGAGAGGGATTGTCTGAATAATACACATAAATGTTAAAGTAATTGAACAAATAGAGTCCTCGCAAGGTAAGTTAGCGCGTGACAGATACCAGAAATCATGAATAAAATTAACAGGAAAACCTCTTCCGATCACAAAATGAATGTGGAGCAAACGTGGAATCGAACTTGGGTTGAGTTTAATCCAAGTTCATAGTTTTTATTTACATTTTCCGCCATCTGTCACGCGCAAAGTTATCTTGCGCGGACTTTAGTCGTTGTATTCTTGCCATGTCAAGTCTAAACCCGGAACAACAGGACATCACTAGGCATACAGTTCCACAAATGGGAGTTGACCGCCCAGACTATGATAGATTCTGATTAGACTCATACACGCTAATGAAGTGAAAGCAATATTTCATAATCTGTTACGACTAGCAAGTAATTGCACAAATCCTTTGTGCGTTAGAACGTGGACTTAGACGAATGCGAGGCTTTTATGCTCCTTCAAACGCTATCGATGCCGCCGTGAACCGGAAATGAAAACTATTTCCGTAGATTTTCCAGTTTTGGATTGGTGCTGCTTCAGTGAGCCAAAGAAAAATTTTCTTTATTTTTTTTATTAATTTTTTTGTTGTTTCAAATATGGAATGTGCGCATAGCATCGTGTGCTTCACGTTTCCAAAAATACTTGTAAAACCTTTTTTTAAGAAACTCTTTTTACATCAATCGATAAATAATATGAACGCGCTCAACGTGGTTCGTAACGTGAGTCTGTTTACTCAATGAATACCAAAAGTTCAAGGATAGCATATTTTCTCATCGACTCAATCAAGTTTTTCGTGTCTTCGCTGTCCTCTTCAATTCAATATCCAAATATTTTTTTTATAAAAACAACATTAGAACTCACTCGTTTTATTTGACATTTAAAACGTCGTGCGAAGGTCTTTTAGCTCAAGCATTTTTTCGGCAATTTCAAACCTTCTACTATATTTGAAAGAATACTTATAGTGAAAAACACTTAGATGTGCGTGTTAGAAGGTGAAATTTTTTTAACTTGTAAATAATCCATTCTCAAGAAAAAAAGGTTTTTTTCCGAAAAAAATGAGATATATGGCACAGTAGTAGGTTGCTTAAAATATATGCGCATAAGGCTTTACATTGTTTATAAAAACTCTACTCTATTTTATATAACATCAGGGACAATTGGTGTTTACTCATGCCTCTACATACGGGACGCTATAGTGCCTGGGACTGGATTTCCAGCATCTATACCATCCTCACAGCTTAGTCGGTCTAATAGGTTATACGTTATATAGGATAGTTTAAAATCAAAAGAAATCTATATTTTTTCGTCAAATAAATTGATAGCAAACACACTTGAAATACTTGTTATATAATTACTAGAGCATAACAGTTTCGGTGCAAGCACATAGGTCCGATGTCGTCTTGTGTCAAATTACATATTCACGCATGCTTCAGCACTCTAAAAATCTAAAGGTGTTCTCGAGTTTTGATCGCGCGACTTGAACAGAATTTTCTTATCGTGTGGTGAAATGAGTTTAAGTGCGCCTCAGTGAGGCTCTTTTCGTGCACTTGGCACATGTTTTTAATTTTTTGGTTTCTACGACATGCCGTTTTTCTGCGCCGTTTGAGAGCACTAGCATGGTGTTCATATATTTATTGACAGAATAACTCATTCACACACGACTGGTTTTAAATCCACGACCTTAGGATCGGAAGACAGGGTCGCTACCACTAGACCACCAGTGCTCTCAGAGTCTCTTTAACAAAATGAAACATAGTAAAGTAATAAATGACTAGATACGCATATATCTTTTATTGAGATGCTAAAGCTGTATGTCAAAATATTAAACTATAAAGCTACCTTTAACAATGAAAATTGCTTATTACTAACTTTCAGGTCAACGAAATTAAATATCGATGGCAACATCATACATTCAACATTATCGGTCTGCTAAGATAAATGACTGATATTAGGACCAGTATGAATATACCCGTTAAGCATTACTGAAACATGCGTTAGTATGTAGTTCAACCCAACACTCTTGCGACAGCTTTACACAAGGATTAATTTATAAACTTTGGTAATCTGTTACAAACTGCCAAGGTCGAGTGTTGCTACATTCATAATAATGCGTTTATCTAACAAAAACAAAAACTTTAACAGCTGTTTTCTAAATAAAGTACCTGGAGAGTCATAGCTTGAATAAAAGGCGCCGTAGACTTAGTTCACTTGGTTCATCTACTTGAATTAGTTATACTTTTTCCTAGACTATTATGGCTTGTACGTAACCGGGTTTCGTAACCAGCTACGTAGAAGGATTGTTTTTCTTAGTTCGTAACCGCGCTACGAACCAATAAGAGTTTTGTGATTCAGTTCTTAGTTAACCGGGTTTCGTAACCAGCTACGTAGAAGGATTGTTTTTCTTAGTTCGTAACCGGGCTGCGAACCAATAAAAAAGTTGACATACGAGGCAATTCGTATGTCAGAGACAGGGTACAGCGTGCTTCGTTGCAGAAAAATATAGTTTGATATGCTAATTGTCATTTTTTAACTTGTCAACAGGAACACATACAAGAAGTCCTGGACAAGTGGACGCAGATCGACGATGAGATATGGGCGAAGGTGATAGTATTCGAGCGGAATCGTCGCGTCGCGAAGGCGTATGCGCGTGCCCCTGTACTCACTATCAACGGATCTGACGACGGATTTGACGGCATGAGGTAAGTGATCTTATTTAAATAAACACTAGCAGTGAATTATATTTAAATAAGAATTACTTACATACTGATTAAATATTAATATTTTCGATCTTACCGACATAATAATAAACTCCACTCCTCGTCAATAGATGGCGTTCTCTGTCCCACTAACTCATGACTTAATCAACAGATGGCGCTAGGAGTTACGATTTTATGATAAAGTTCATTATTTACTTTACGATTAAGGGGACATTTTCTAAAAATGAATCCTATCTAGATCGTTTTAACGTCCCCGAAAACCCCTGTATAATTTTATGAAAATCGTTGGCTCAGTTTCCGAGATCCTAAATATATATATATATATATACATAATTATGTATACAAGATTTTCTCGTTTAAAGGTATAAGATTAATTGTGGATTAAAAATAGTTTCATCATCATCATCTCAGCCCGTTTGCACCCACTCTGAGTATAGACCGCTTCTTTATTGTGCCACTCTTTCCGGTCCCTTTCGAGTCTCATCCACTCATTCCCAACACTCGCAACAATGTGGTTCGACCAACAGGCAAAAATATTTTACTCATAAATAAATAAATAAATAATGCGTACAATCCACACAACACTATCCGGCCCAAAACTAAGCAAAACTTGTAATGTGGGAACCAGATATAGCTGATATTATACTAAAGAGAGGCCTATGCCTAGCATTGGGTTAAGTTGCGTTGCGGATGATGATGATGATGTGATCTTATATTAAATTCTTCATAGCGTTTCACTGGTTCTTTCAAACCAAGTGTGGTGAAAAGATTTTAGAAACGCCTCAAAGAGGCTACTTTCGAGCATTTCACACATATTTTTGAACTATAAAGGTTCTACGACATGCCAGTTTCCTCATTATGTTTTCCTTCACGTCACACTTAGTTTACTCAGTCATAAACTATGCAATAAATAAATAATTAATAAAGATTAAACGTTCTAAACCAGTTTAAAAAAAATCGACTTGAATAATAATTAAAATAAAAAATACGTCCTACATTACAACTCCAAAACCTCTAGTTGATATTTAAAGGTTGTAAACTTGTTGACGGAATAAGTTTGTTCGGCAATTATAATTATTCTCGCTGCAAGACAACAGCTGGCAAGTAACTTTACTATCGCATTGCAAAATCAAAACAGTCTACAAAATTGTTCTCAAAAATAGTATGAATAGTATGTCAAAGATAGATATATAACACTTTATTCTTCTTCTTCTTCTTCTTCCTGCCCTTATCCCATTAGGTGGGGTCGGCACAACATGTATTTTTCTTCCATTCTCCCCTATCACTCGCCATCTCATTACTCACTCCTTTCTTGAACATATCATCTTTCACACATTCCATCCATCTTTTCTTAGGCCTACCTCTACTTTTATATCCATCAACATTCATGTCTCAATAAGTTTGTTCGGCAATTATAATTATTCTCGCTGCAAGACAACAGCTGGCAAGTAACTTTACTATCGCATTGCAAAATCAAAACAGTCTACAAAATTGTTCTCAAAAATAGTATGAATAGTATGTCAAAGATAGATATATAACACTTTATTCTTCTTCTTCTTCTTCTTCCTGCCCTTATCCCATTAGGTGGGGTCGGCACAACATGTATTTTTCTTCCATTCTCCCCTATCACTCGCCATCTCATTACTCACTCCTTTCTTGAACATATCATCTTTCACACAATCCATCCATCTTTTCTTAGGCCTACCTCTACTTTTATATCCATCAACATTCATGTCTAACATCCTCATCTCTCTTCAGGTCAGGGAAGGTCATGTGTCTCTTTTCGTCACATGACCTTCTTCTCTCCTCATAACATGTCCATACACTCAGAAAAAAATATTGTTGGTTCCATCAATAAAACTTTAACAGGGGAGAGCCCACCATGGTGTATAGTCCGTGCGTCAATGTTTTTATTGTCATAGATCAAGTTGTCAGTACAACAATATTTCTATTGTCAAGAAGTAAATTGTCATTGCAACAATGTTTCTATTGTCAAGAATTAATTGTCATTGCAACAATGTTTCTATTTTATCAATAAGGCGTGTTTTGATACTACAACAATGTATCTTTTGTCAGCGGAACTAATTTCGAAAACGAAGGACTAAAAATGTACAACTAGTAGGTACGAAAGACCCCAAGTGTGAGGGGTAAAAAAAGAAGATTTGATAAGACCGAAGTTGATCCAATGCATTCATCGGATCAACTCCAGTCATATCAAATCTTCAACGTACTCATTAATCCTTTGAATACAATTTCATAAAACCACTTCTACATTATAAGGAAACGCCGTGCGTTTTCGTCAGCGCGTTCTAGGATCGTTACAATTTTAGTCACGCCATCTAGTTCTAAATTTAGTAAGCAGCTTTTTTGTTAGTTTACTTTACTAACAATGTTCATATTGACACACTTGCAACGTTCCATTGTCACCTCAGCGACATATTTATTGTATGACAAAAGGTAGTTGAATACTACGACTATGGTTATTTTGCTAGGTCGTTTTACAATGTTCACATTGATACACTAGCAACGTTATATTGTCACAACAACGACTTACTTATTGCATGACAAAACGTAGTTGAACTTTACGCTTTAGTTATTTTGCTAAATTGATTAACAATGTTTACATTTACACATTTGCAACGATCCATTGTCATCACAGTAATATATTTGTTGTATTTTAACACTGGCCCACTTCTACTCCAAATATTGCTATGCCCTAAACCTAAGGGCTTATTATGTATTCACCATTTTTAACTCTAAGACTTCACCATGTCACATAATAATTGCAATAAAGAATATGAGTATGAGTTTGAGTAGTCACATGCTCCGATTATAGGTCTTTCGTTAGATTTATTAAAATGTTCGCATTGACACACATGCCAGTTCCATTTTCACCTCAGCAACATACTTATTGTATGACAAAAAGTACTCAAATGCCACAACTATAGTTACTTTGCTACGTTTCTTAACAATGTTCACATTGACACGCTAGCAACGTTCCATTTTCACTACAGCAACGTATCTATTGCATGTCAAATGGTAGTTAAATGCTACGACTATAGTTACTTTGTTAGATTTATTAACAATGTTCACATTGACACACCTAAAACGTTTTATTGTTATATAATCAATTTTTTTATTAACTTTGATGTAAGGACAAAGCTAAATTGTTCCTTGCACATTAAACGAAGGAAAATCAGCGGACAATAAAAAAGTTGCTGAACTCAACAAAGCTCTTTCTGCTAAAGTAACAGAGTATTTAGTTGCTCCGACAGGAAATTTCTGACAATGCATTTATTGTGACTTTGTTGACCCATTTTTTTCTGTGTGTACCACGCCAGCCGATTACTTCTCATCTTCTCCGTTACTGGCGCTACTTTCAAACTTCCTCTGATGAACACACATAATAACACTTTATTGTACACCGAAAATACATACTAAAACTATATAGTTTTACTATGAGCGATCTCTTCGAGATAAGCTTTGGATAGATAGGAGGATTTTTGAAATACGGAATGGTACCTTAGTGGCTTCACACTATGATCTCAAACAGTTATCATAGTTGGTATGAAACTACGCTTTCAATTATGGTCGGCAGAGCCAATAATACTTTAAGGGGTGATTCTCGAAAATTAAAAAAAAAATACATTGATGACTAACTTTTATTTTTATTTTACCATCTTTTTTAAATTTTTCTGACAATTGATTATTGAAAAGCACCAATTGGATTAGGACAACATTCAATAACTTTTCACCTTTACACTTTACACCTACTATGACTAAATAACAAAATTAAATGCTCTGTGATAAATTACATCTCATTAAGTTAATATTATGGCACGTGCTCTACTTGTCATTATCAAAACTTTTCAAAGGCTTGCAGATTAAGTGGAGTGGAGCAACTGTCTCAACAGTTAGATAATATACATATTTAGCCTAATTTAACAGCTCACTAAAACATTTCGTAAGCTAACCTCTGGCTGAAGGACGCTCAGCGACAAAAGTGTGCTAAAAATCATTGATCATTACAACGTAGTCGACACGTGGGGAAAATAATAGTAATATGCGATAAATATCAGTGTAACATTTAATTATGAGTCATCACAGCAAAACTTTTGAAAATCATTATGATCACTATCTAAGACTCACTTAGATAGTGATGATGATGATGATTTCCTAGCCGTTTTCGGCTACAGCGACCGCAAATGGATAGGCATATTATAGTTTATTGTTTGAAGGCTTCGTTGTTCTGCCCTCTGATATGTTAGCAAAGTATGGCAATTTTAGTTTGCAAATGTTGTGGCCTTCAATTTATAGGGGGAAAAGGTGTTTGGTTTAGTTTTTTTTTATGTTTAACTATAGATAGGGTACCAGATAATATAAAACAATTTTTATCGCCTAAGAATTAATAAATCTAGTTTCACAAGTTTTAATTGAAAATACTTTGATGTGAATCAGTAAATTGAATTGCGTACAGAATGAGAAGCACTTATAAGTTCGCACCTAGAATTGAATTTAGACATAAAGCGGGTTTCCGGCGCGGGGTTTTAGTCTACCGTTTCAAACACGTGTGCGCTGTCCGTGGTTTGCAAGCATAAAGTAGGTACTATAACGGGTAGGCTGATTACCGATCTCCGCCTTGCATCGATATCCTCACTGATGAGGGTCGCTTTGTGCTGGACCTTAGTCTGCACTATGTTCCTCCATCGGGTTCTGTCGTATGGATGGCTTTGCTCACAAAGGTGTCTGTTACTGAGCGCACTCGGTCGCTCCGACGCATTCAGCTCCGAAACCGAACTTTTACTAAACTAACTTAATTATTTTTAATAAAGAACAATTAAAATAATCTATTTATTTAATTACCAATCTAGCATCATAAAAGAATTTAAAATCTGTTATTACTATTTATAGACTTTATCAACATACAACAAATATCTTGAACGTACTATGATAAACCTAATATTTATAAATTTTCTTGTTTGATTGTTTATATTCACAAACAAAATTTCTTTATGAAGTGTTTACTTTATGTTGCATTACCGTGAGACGAGTCATAGATGTAAAACCGTAAGCCGGTAAACTGATACCTGCTTTTCCCTGCTTTTAGTGAAAATGCAGTATAACGCGATCGGCCGACCGTGCAAGGTTGTATACAGTTTCACCTCTTTTAAAACTAAAAGTGAATTTAATAATTGCCATTCTCGGTCACTACGGCTGACAGTGAAAGTATTGTGGGTGTGTTGTGTTAGCCGTTTTGGGAATAGGACACCCCTACTGAGACCGGGCAATGTCATACATCACTAGTCCGGGGTAGAAAAAGATGGAGTCGTAATGTGTAGAGTTTTGTTTACCGTGTAACGCTTATTCAAAGCCGAAAAAGTTTATAAATAAGTAGGTACAACGTGTTAAAAATTAACTCTTATCTTTTTTTTTTGTCTTTTTGTTCATTTTCTTGTGCACTCAAAACGTGTTTTTGAACTTTTTAGATTCTACGACATGCCGGTTTCCTCATGATATTTTCCTTCACCGTTTGAGAGTACTGCATAGTGCACATACATTTTCAACCGAAAAAGTCATTGGTACACGACAGGATTTGAACCCACGACCTTACGATATCTTCAAAATAATTAAACAAACTCATTTATGATTTGGGGTATAAAAACGATAAGCTTAGTGAAATAGCTGTATCGCTTATTTCCGCCCACGTAGGACATACAAACCATTAAGCATACCTATACTGCGTGCTATAATATCACCTATAGATACTTATAGAGGTGCAATATAGGTGCAATAATTAAACGATAACCGTTGCCTAACTCTCGGTTACGCAGGAAGTGGGTTAAATATTTATTGACTTTGTGATCGATTGGTAATGTGATCGATTAAACTGTTCTCATTCGAGATATTAGCATCGAGGTCAGCCAAACAATTTAATTATGAAACTTTCGGATAGAGTCCGCGTAAGCTAACTCTGCGCGTGATAAATGACGGAATATGTAAAAAAATTACTTGAAATTAATTTTCAATCAGAATATGAACTTACATTAAACGCAATGTAAAAGTAATGTAATTTTTAATAATTTTTATAAGTCATAAATCGTAAGCCGCAATTTACCTTTCGACAATCCGAAAGAACTTTTATGTTATGTTACTTGTTGCTACGGAACCCTTCATGGGCAAGTCCGACTCGCACTTGACTGCTTTTTTTAAATTTTTTCACCATCGTCAATCTCAACTTACCTACAATGTTTAATGCCAAAAGATATCTTCTAACTTAATACAAAAAAAAAATTTAGATTGTTTTATTATTATTTTATTTGTTTAATTCATTTATTTCGGTCAACATAAGATCATTTTGTTATCATTAGTTAATTGCGTCCCTTAACAATTTTAAATACTTATCCACGTCAAAAAAATGACAAGTTGCAAATAGCTTCAGTGTAGTAAGAAAGTGATGAATAATTCAACAGTCACACATTAGTCAGTATAGGAGTGAAAGACGCCCAACGCTAGGGCGCGGAGCCACGATCAGACAATGGGCGGGCGTGTTGGATGCGATCGCAACACAGCGCATAATGACACGGAAGCCAATGTCGCCCTGTACTAGATCATCGCGGTACAGTCGCCCACATAAATAAACTTACCTAAGTAAAGCCTTGCGCACAGTTAAACGTTCTTCAGTGGCAGTCAGTGAAACGCTGTCAAATATGACAGCGATATACAGGGTGGTTTTTTGAGAAAGGCGGTGATAGTCAAGTCTGAAACCACGATAGTTAAGGGAAAAGTTGTGATACTGTGTGAAGGAGTCAAGCCCTCGATTTATAAGAAAACAAAAACTACATAATTATTATAATTTTTTTCTATTTTCTGTTAAGTGTTTTTACTTTTGACGGAAATGGACTCAAATGATTTTCGAAAAAAATACTCCCTGTATTATTGAACCAATAGATTCTTTTGATAATAAGGATCAATCTTTGCAATTAAATGTTTTCGTAAAAATGAATCGAAATAGCAAATTTTCTCTATTTTATGTTTTTTTGTTTTGTTTGGTTATTCTGCAAAATCTTTTTCTTAGTTCATATTTTTTCTTTATACCTATGTCTATAATACTAATATTATAAAGAGGAAAGATTTGTACCTATTTTTTGTACTTATTATGTTTGTAATGAATAGACTCAAAAAGTACTGGGCCGATTTAAAAAATTCTTTCACCAATAGAATGCTACATTCTTCCAATTTGACATAGGTTACATTTCATTTTGAAAAAAATTAGGGATCCTTGGTAAAATTTGAACAATGTAACCGAAGGTGTAGAAAAATGAGTCTTAAAATGTCTTTCGTCGAATGCGCTGCCGAAACTATTAGCGATAGAACAAAATAATGTACAACAATATTGTCTACCCCGTGCGAAGCCGGGACGGGCTGCTAGTAGTATATATTTTTGTCCTTTACTATCCCACTATGCGCTGTTCCTATGTCACCTTATAAATCGACGCCTAAGCGCGCGTTGATGCAGTACTAACGCGGAAGCGTCGTATCAGATCTACACACGAAAACCCCCAGTAAGCTCCTATTTTAACGAAACAACACAGCTACCCGCAATTCCTAACATTACATTTAATTAGCTTGATCTAATGCACACCCTGCCTTCGGGATAGTTTAAGCTGAGCTGGTATTTTAGTAAAGTGGTGAGTAAATTTTACTGTACTGCTATATCGTTTTAGCGAATAAGTTTCAAGCCGTAGTTTGTTGCCTGTTCTTCTAGGCTTGGTCACGTGGAACTGGCACCTAGACTCACATAGCTTTAAGACGTTTTAAAGTAATAAATGTGATACCATTGAATTAAAACATATTTGACTAGATTGAGACTTGAATATAATATAGCAACTAAAATACTACTACCAAGCGACGCAGGTATACAAATACGTTCAGACTATATTATACACCAAATACCAAAATACGAAATAAAAACCAAGGGGTACCAGGAGAAGGTCGCTGGTTTATAAACATATTTGATTTTGGGACATTATAAAAGTTTGAGTGCTAAATAGTTTGGCATAGTCGCCCCGAGCGATAAGGCCGCCCATTGCAGGACACTGTCTTCTTTTTCGCTAATGTAGGCTACTAGTTATTAAGTTTCTCAGAAGTTGTGTGCAATAAAGTTTACTTTATTTATTTAAAGACGATGGCGTTGACTATTTCATTGGCGCCAGTGAGCCTTAGACCGCAAAAAGAGCGACTAACCAAAAAGTAAATTGAAAGATAAGTTTTTGTATGATATTATTGCACGATTAGTTCTAAAACTTAGTGTAATATTATTGTAGAAAGTGGCCTTTTTTTCGAATAGCATAGGTAACCGCTCATTACCAGATGGGCCAGCCTTTTTAAATATTGATGGTTCCCCTGTTTTTCCTAACATGCTTTTCTCTCTCTCAGAAATTTTAGTTTTTTAATATCTATCTTAAACTCAGCGCAATAAAGGTGATTATGCAATGAAGTCTGGTGTACAGACACCTTCAGTGGACAATGAAGATCGAACATTCTCGAGCTAATAATTAGAACTTGTTTCTGGACTTCCGATAGCAAAATGCTGGGGTTTAAAGTTAATTTAACGTGAATTAATTGGATATATCTTGTAGGAAGTAGCTACTGCTTTGTTTGTTTCTGTGTAGGTGTAAGGAAGTTGGTTTTCTTGTTGTTTGATAGCAATAAGTCTTTAGACTTATTTTATTTCTTCTGTATCTTTTTATGTAGCAATACCACGTTTAAATTTGAATGCTGTTACTTCTTCTTCTTGTTACAGCCCTCACGGCTCAGTTGGTAGTAGCTCTGCCTTCTGGGCAGGAGGACTTGGGTTCAATCCCCACTGAAAACAAATATTTGTTATGCTGTGAACATAGAGGTTTTTTCTCTGTCTGTAATACATATTATATTGTATTATAAGTATGAATTTACAAAAAAAAAACAGTTATCTGGTTCCCGTCCTTCTTGTACAAAATGTTTATTTACTTATTAGTTTTGTCAACGTATAAAATTAGAAAAACAATATCAATTTCCATCTTCATTATTTATTTATTTAGGTTTTCGTGAACATTTTCAAATTTGTCAATTCTTTAAAGCCCTCGATACCTGACCTACTGCAATACAAACAAAGCATGCAAAAAGTTGAAT
This sequence comes from Thera obeliscata, assembly GCA_947578465.1. NCBI lineage: Eukaryota > Metazoa > Arthropoda > Insecta > Lepidoptera > Geometridae > Thera > Thera obeliscata. The sequence goes on from OX387916.1 coordinate 3,443,285, forward strand.
AAGAATAAAATAAAAGACGAATTCCTCAGTCTTTAAAATCAAATAAAAAGTTCCGACGTAAAACTCTTAATATGGTATTGTATAATAATGAACCAGTGGGGTCCTGGCCGTCGAATTGGTCTCTCCGCTGACAGTTCTTGAAGGTGGTACACACAAACAAAACCTACCTAAAGCCGCGTACAGACGTCGCCGAGGCTTGCGTCCGAATGGTTCGTCAGACATACCTCAGCCTGAGGCATACGATAGTATATTTGTGCGTGCGTCCCGAATGACACATTTTCAAGCTGAGCACGCAAACCACCGCGCACGGAGTTTGTCAGCAGAAAAATGGCTCTGACAAGGTGAGACGTGCAGATTGTAGCTGCGGCCTATATAGTGACTCATTCAAAATTAAAAGAAAGAGAAAAGACGCTAGTGGTCAGTAAAGTTGGATAAGTTCACGCAGTGATTCGGTATCGGCCTCCATGATGCATGAGCGCGAACGCAATTAACACCTGTCCGTCAACATGGTGCCCACGGCTCGTATTGAGGCGGCGGGCGTTCGCAACGATCCTGGCGCGAATGCTCACTGTGAGCACACAAGTCCACACAGCCCGATGCATGCGAGACGAACCGTTCGCGACGCACGTCTCGCGATGTCTGTACGCGGCTTTATACAAGCGATAAATAAAATCTGTGTCTGGTTAAGGGTAACAATTGGCAATGCACAATGTTGTTGAATGGGCACCTGTCTTTATAATTCTCTGAAAATAGGCCACCATGACTTTGCTCATGTAGGGTGGTATGGTCTTTGCTTGAGTTGGATTTCTTATTTTTTGTATCCAAAAATAAAGTCGGAACCGGTTTTTGCTACAAGACTATATTATGAGGAATTACATATTCAAATAAATATTTGAACAACTCACACTATCCTCAGCCCCAAATTAAGCAGAGCTTGTACTATGGGAACGAGTACATCCTGAGAATACAAAATACCCAGACTGAGAAAAACATCTGTATTCACCACAAAAATATTTGTTCTTGACAACAATCGAACCCACGCCCTCCAGCGCAGAAGTCTGAGCTACTACCAGCTAAACAATGAGGGCTATCAATTTACGATTTCTAACATTGTCTTATTCTTTTATTTTATCGTTTCTGACGTCACGTTTCTTAATTGTCAAGAAAAATTAAAAAAAAAAAACCAAAACACAGTCGAGTCCAAACGCTTTTCTTCATTCATAAAACGAACAAGGAATAAGATTATATAGTTCTTCATACTGTGTCACTACGTGAACCAGTACCAGAAAGAGTTTCGCGCACTTGACCATTTGAACTTTTGCAACGACAACTGATTTTACCAATAACCGCATTCTAAAGCCATTTTACGTTTAGCCATATTCCGATAACGCAAATAAACGCAATAATTCAAATAATCTATGTAATTGACAACAACGATAATGTTCAGCTGCAAACAGTTGCCGTCACTCAAACCCAATAACGCCAAAACACAGTCCTATGGCGCCATTCTAAATCAAAAACAGTCAGACGGCACCCGTCAGCCACCTGGCGCGCCTGACCCGAGTGACCTAAATGCCTGTTGTCAACAATTTAAATCAGCCCAGTCAATAATAGTTCAGCATAAGACAATCGACATTCAGCGTTAGTAATCGAAAATCACATTGTTGCTCACGTGAACACGATTTCACTTACGCGCACTCGGCTTACTATCATTTATTCTGGATTCCGTCATCAACTCGTTGATCATTTGTCATTGGCAATGTTTTTTGAAGTGAAAACTTCTTTAGCGGCGTTGAGCACTTTCTGTAATGGGTATAAAATCTTAAACTCGCGTCAGGATCACGTGACCTGATCGAAAAAGCGTAAGACGGATGGAGAGGACGTTGCCGTTCCGCTCGACTGACCGCGCCGTACACGGTGTGCGACGTTGCCGCTTCGCTCGCCGGCCGGCACTGTTGCTACGATGGGGGCGGGGCGGCGCGTGCGGTTCGTGCATCTATTAATGATAAAAGTGATGAAGAAATAGCGAAAGAAAATGAGTGAGTACTTTATAAATATACTAGATGAAAATTTAATAAGTTTTAATACGAGCGGCAAGTTTTCACTTCTGCCGGCACTCCCGGAGTGCAACCCGTCTTTTTTTTTTAATTAAGCCGTTTGGGTTCCACTGCTTTGCAAATGCCTCCCCACATTCCCTCCAGACATCGCAATCCTAGGCTATGTCCAGTCAGGAAACCATTCAGCTCGTCTCGCCATATTATTATCCTTTTTGGTCTGCCGCGTCGCTTTCTCGCTGGGTGCCAATCGGTGGCTATCTTTGTCCACAGCTCACCTGGTATTACAGCAGTCATGACCAGCCCAGTGCCACTGGCAATGAAATAGAAGTATTTATAATAGACATATTTCTATGAGTACCAATTTTTGAATTTTTATTTTGATAAATTTATTTTGTATCTACAATCTTTTTTGTGTTTGCTTTATTTACCAAATACTAACGTTTGCTCGCAATTGTTATACTGCGGTATCGCCTAGGGAATGGTGCAGGCTCCCTTGGCAGTAGAATACCATAGCAGATACAGTCAATACAGATGTTGATAGTTGCAAATCAACCCACGCGACAAAACAGCACGAGTTCAACTCTTTACATGTCACGACCTTTAGATCGTATCTTAATCTCTTTGGTCCAGTTTTCACCGGATGTGTGAAATAACATAATAAAACTAGTTTAAGCTGGATGATAAATAGTGATGATAAGGATGGGATGAGCTATAAAAAAATACGCGCCACCGGAGGTGTGCTAGAAACTTACTGAACGACTAGGGACAACATCTTCATCATATACGGTGATCACAATAGACCACATGGCCGCAGTGACATTAAAGTCAAAATGGGCGATAAAAAGTCCACCCACTAACGACTTATTTTTTTTTTATAGCCTAATAGCATCTTAGCTAGGAGTAAATAGTAAGATGGTCTACTTTAAATATAGTGTAGCAATATTTTTAAGAGCACTTGATATTCAAAAAACTAGGCTTAACCTTATCGAATAGGGTATCAATAAGTTCAAATCAATATATTCCATCGATCATTTTGCTACAGATTGAATCGTATCGTAACCTATAAACAATAGCTAAATCATTACGTCGCGACTATTACCCACTTGTGCAACAGCTGCCAGTGTTATTGTTTATTGTGTTTCGATGTGTGCTTTGTTAGTTTCTGGAACTAACTACAATGGAACCTTAGTTTTTGCGGCATCAAAGCTGGTAGCGTGCACTTGTCATGGAAGTCCTTGAATTACGCTATCACATTAATAATATTATATGCGAAAATTTGCGAGTGAGTTTGTCTTTGTTCCTTCTTCAAATTTAAACCAACAGAATGCTCTTATCTTCTTTTTCTTGTCCTTATTCCACTTTATGTAGGGTTGGCACAACATGTTTTCCTCGTCCATTCTCCTCTATGAGCCGTCATCTCTGAATTCACTTCTTTCTTATCCATGTCATCTTTCACACTGTTCATCCATCTTTTCTTTGGCCTACCTCTACCCTCATATCCATACATTCGTAGTCATCTCTCTCTTTTAGTCACATGACTTTCATTTGTCCTCATGAAATACCCAAAATAAATGTTTGAATGACATTTAGAATAAATAAAGTTAAACGAAACTTTATTTCATTGGTTTTCTTTCAGAGTAGCTATTATAGAAGCGGAGCAGTGGGTAGACATGTTACTAAATAAAAGTTTAGTAATACTGACTAGATTTGTTTTATCTTTAGGGCCTAGGAGTACAATGTATAGAGTTCCCAAATAAAATCACCTTTGAAATTATGAAAGCATTTAAAAGGTCAAGCGATTTAGGAAGATATATCATGATAACCAAGTATAGCCTTGCGCACATCTAGATTGCCTGCGGTGGCGATTATCGCTGTCAAAGTTTGCGAGAGTGAAACTGATCGCCATAGCAGATCACCTACATGTGAGCAAGGCTTAGAACTGTCTCCCTGTCTCCCACTTTTCAATGACATTGTGAAGATCGCGGAAAGTCAGTGAGGGCTTAACTTTTTTTCTGTATATGCCTCCCGTATACTTATATAAATCCAGATATAGATCAAGTCGTAACATTCATTTGTATTATAAGGCGTTGTTTTATAATAATACTGTAATATAATAATACTTTTTCATATACATTCTTTGAGATATCTTACTCTTTTATTGAACTATAACTTAAACAACAAAATAAAAATTCATAATATAAAAAAAAAAACTAAAACTAATTAAAACTAAACCTTAAAAATCTAGCAAAAGTGATATAGATTATGTACAAAGAACCCTATATAGCTATATATTCAGCAGTAGGTAGACATCCTCCAGCTGATAATAGATAGATGGCTCAAGATTATTCTCAGAATCTACATTCAAAGACTGCTGTAACATAAACCAAACCTTTTGCAATATTAGATACAATTTACAAAATTACACAGTCTTCAAACACGAAACCACCAATTTGTTGTCAACTTTGATACAGTCCACTAACATTCAGTCCAACAGTAACTGCAGTAACCATAGATCTACGACGCCCACTGCTTCAATTTCATAACTGAACTACCGAATACTTACTGGCGCCGGTCCTACATCCTGGATTTAGGCATTCAGAGTAAAACCAACTTTATCTACAAATATATTAAGTTCTCTTTAGATATTTGCAAGCTTACAAAGTCTGCTTCGAAAGGATTTAGCATGAACATAATGTCCTCGACTATTGTCTTCAGTATAAACTACATTAGGTTCTATTCTGATATCAACGTTACCATCAACTTTGAACTTTATTGCATCGTCTTAAGAGTTATAATCAAGTTACGAAGCTGTGCGTGATATTATTGTTTGTTTGTCCACATAATTGTACCTGTAGATACGTTTGGAAAGTGGGGCGGCATTGAGGCTGTTGTAAGTTATCGTGTTGGTCAGTGACAATGAATTTGTTTCAGTGTTATGCAAGAGATCGGTTAATAGATTGCGTGCCGTTTCTCATAATTGTTGTATTTTTGAGGAATTCTGCCATATTTGGAAACATTGTGTGTAGATTTGAATGCCAAACTGATTTGAACAACATTTTTCTTGGCTGTTATGCAGTTATCTTGTCGTGATCTAATGGTTTGCGAACAAACACTATCGTCAGTGAAACTTGTTACTTTTGTCTCGTTTATGTAAGTTTTGTGTTCTTTTGTAAAAATAGATTTCTCTCCGATCTTATTGAGATCATTGTATTGGTTTAAACTAGTTGGTTCTATTTCTATGTTCTCTATTTACTTTAAGGCCGATAAAAGTAAATCGTTCTATTTAAATCGCCACTTTCATTTAACGACCTTTGTCTCTGTCCCCAGTCGCGTGCAAGATCTAATTTATTTATAAAAATGGCTACGGCCAATTCGACTTCTAACTACTCGTAAAAAGTCAATTAAGATTTAAACGCAAATTGCACGACGCCCGAACGTGAAAATCACCAAGACTTTCATCCTTATTAGAAAAGTCTTACGTCTTTATTACTTTGTCGTTGAGATCAGTTTTGCTTAGTATGGGCTTGGTATGTGTGTTTGTGAGGTAGTGTTTTGTTGTCAGATCTAAACTGTCAATGAATGCAAATACTTGTGGTATCTGATAGGTGGGCACGTGGGCTCTGGAGTTGCTTCTGTAGTTTAATAATAGATTAGTCGCGTTGATTCCACCCACAGCCGTGCCTTGTTCTGTTCCTACCTTCAAAGTGAGGTTTTACATGAGGTGCTAGTGTTTCTAATAATTTAACAATTTTGCAATAACTCAAAAGTTTTGAGGATCTGAAGTTAGTTTTTTAATAAAAATATACAGTAACATCTCCGTTTAACAAACTTCATAAAAACATGGTTGCCATATTTAGAAAAAGTAATTGAGATGGTGGAAAGGAAATTGAGATATTTATACATAATTTGATCGTTTGTTCCCAGTAGTTTGGTTGAACAGTTCTGTTTTTAGGGTTTCGTAGCCAAATGGCAAAAACGGAACCCTTATAGATTCGTCATGTCTGTCTGTCTGTCTGTCTGTCTGTCCGTCCGTATGTCACAACCACTTTTCTCCGAAAGTATAGGAGCTACACTGATGAAACTTTTAACGGTTAATTCTTATGGTTTCCTTCAAAATAACTCAAATTGCGATTGTTTTACAGTTGTATGGCTTAATGTGCAAGAGCCTCTATCTGAACTTGTATTTCCTAGAGAAATACTGTTTGTATGAGACGAATGTCACAGTCTTGTTCCCTTTTCTTTGTTAGCCGGAGTTTGATGCGAATATCGCGCTTCGGTCGGTCTATGAATTTGAGATGAGCTTTGTAACGATGTAAGGATTGTCTTATAAAAGATTCAAGGCATTTAAATAATGCAAATAGTTACTTGAAACTTCGGTCTGTAGTATATTTTCTATCAACAGTATCTATTGAGTGAGTATTGAGTTGTGTGTCTATTAAGTTTAAGCTAATGAAACTTTCAGGTCAAAAATCTGCTCGTTTGTCTCCTGCAATACTGTGTCAATGAACTAATTACGGTCATAACTACATAACTACATAGCACCTCAGTTTATTTATGCACTAGATACCTAAATGAAGTGAAAAGTTAAAAAGATAGACAACTCTAAAGTTTAGGTAGATACAAACTTGGTATTTATAGATCTAGTGATGCGCTCACGATAGCGTTAGCAAAAACCTTAGTGGTTTTTTAAAATGCATTTTTTTTTTCAAAATAATGTAATAAGTATCTAAGTTTAAATAATAAGTAAATCAAAAATGATATTATAACCAAAACAAGTTTGAAAAATTATTATGCACTATGTTATTGATTTTATAGTGTTTAGGAAATTAAACACAGAGATTTTTATAACGTCCCATAAATTAAGAGCCGAGCGGGATTTGAGCCCGCAACCTTCCTAATAATTATGGACTAATTTGCAAGTAACTGCTACAATTACCTAGATAACATAATAGGGTAACATAATTGCACAACTAAAAATAAGTTCATTTGCCAATCACGACTACTCTGACCTACACCAATTAAGATGATTATTCGAACTATTGTTCAACTGATAGCATCTAAGTCGATCGGTATCGATTCGTTTTCTCTTCGACTATGTAACTCGAATAGATTAACTCGATACTACTGTTACTGCCCTTGTGTGGCTGAAAACATTAGCTTAAGCAATAACTAATTTGTTATATGGTACTAATGAGTACACGCCAACGCTGCTGGAAGCAAGGCGTAGACTTTTATAATTAGTCGGAGAAGGTCAAACTTTGTCAAAATTTGACACAGCTATATTTTGTCTTTGGCTAGTTCATGTTAGTAATCGGTGTTCAGACTAGAATTTTTATTGGTATAAAAAACAACTGCTATACAGATAGGCAAATTCAAAAATCGGTGTAATACAAAACAAACTTGCTTAATGTGTCCATTTTAAAACCCAAACCGTCTTTAGAATTTACTCTTATAGTAGCCAAGGGGCTCGGGCGCTAATAGTTGGAGGGACTATATAAGTCTACTTATAGGTAAACACTGTACTTTTCATTACGAATTATTATTCGGAAATTTAAACAAAACTCGACTACTATAAAAACAAATGAAGATCAAATTGCCTAAAATTGTCATTTTAAAGAAATAGTTGAGACTAAATAATAATAAATTTATTTAAAAAAATATTCTATTATTACCTAATACTTACCTTGTATGGTGTGGTGTAGTAAGTTGGAAAATGGTTCAATAGAAATGTGAAAACATAACAAGTATTTTTTTATAGTTTGACATATTCTGTCTGTTGAAAACTTTTTCCTTACGGCTGAAAAATATTACTTTCTATCCGCTCAGGCAATTTTAGACCATCTTTCCTTATATGAGTATTATAACAACAATTTCGCAACATCTAGCATGCCAAGATGTTCAATAGCGCAACCTCTCCCTAAATTGATCAAGTGGCCTTTAACTTAAAACTAGGAGTGTATGAAGTAGTGCTGTATTCAAATTTAATAACACGGATGGTTGTATCCTCTCTATAATTTATGTTTCGTCTAAACTCATTTGTAAAGTGGATGACCTCTTAATTTGAGTAGGCGGTATAATCTGTATACGATTGATATGACACTCGCTGGAAACGGTCTTCAAAAAAAGCCGTCCTCTGATCGTCAACAGTCAATTTTTAGATAAGTATGTCACCAATTTTCTGTTCAGTTGACTGAAGGAACAACTAGTGTTACTACTATACTTATGCCAATTAAATATTTTTTCTTTCTTTCTTTCTAGTGTTGCTATTTCATTTATCATGGCGTTATTTGTATCTTCTTTTTGTCAATTTACAACAGTGACAGATCTTAGTCGGTAGCATCATAGATCGTTATTACTGATAGCAATAGGCAAATAAAAACTCTAGTTTGGTTACAATGTGTGATTTTTCATCCATATCTCCAATCTACCATTTGCAAAATACGTAGATAAATCAAGATGACACCATAGCGTCATCTCTACAAGTCTTGTCTTCATCTCCCGATTCATTTTCAATTGATTCGGCTGACTCTTAACTTGTTTCTGTTTTTGTCATTTATCACAATCATTTATTCGCAGGAATGTATGTACAATAGTTATTAATTAAAATATAAATATTTGAGGTCCATTATATTCTGCCTCATCAAGACATCTGCAAACAAACATACAAATAATCAAAATTCATTCTAAAAATACAGTCAAAAAACATGTCAACAAATAAAATTCAAATAAATTAATTTAACATTACGACTCAAATATTATATAATGTTTACTATAGAATTACGAAATAAGGAGAGGCTTATGGCGTAATCTCCGTGTAGACATCAATCTTCTATCTCGTATTATTGTTATGTCCAAAAATCTTTATAAATATGCCAACAGGTAGATTTAAAACCATTTTTGTTTTTATATCGATATAAATGTTGAAATGAATATTGGCCATAATCCATGACTGTTGCAACCATGTTTTATATTATTACTTGTACACAAAATTGTTGTCATTGTAAAACCGTGATTGGTATTGTTTTTTTAGTATAATTTAGAGAAATAAATGATTTTACGTTTTTAATCCCTCGGTTCTTCGGTGGCGTTCATTGAAACGCTGTCAAATGTCACTGCAATATTTGACAGCTTTTCACTGATTGCGCAAGAGTTCCTGGTAGGTTCTTATGAACAAAATGAAATTGATATATACAAGTCATTTGAACGATACACAAGTTGATAAGCCGTTTTATGTGGCAAAAAATCCATTAAGCACATAAGCAACACAAGAAGCAAAATACAGTAGCAATATAGACATCACGCCCCAACATTGGACCTAGCAAAAAATCTGCCGAATCACACCACCATTGTCAAATCTATCTGAATGCAAGACAAAGTGTCGTGACGATCATATCCTGGAGACAAGCTGATGGGTGTGGAAGGTCACCAAGTTTGGCTGTGCCTTGTACTCGTATGTAGTTCGTGCATTCCAAGCATTGTTGTCCTTTGACGCATAAATCCATGTCAATTTTGAATGGCATGCAGCCAGCGTCTTCGAGACGCATCCGATTTATTTGCATCAGTACAGCTATCTCTAGATCGGCTAAGATCTGCTGATAGCTCAACTGTTTATTCATAAATTGTATGTACAACAAACTATCTACATTATAATTCCTGGAATTTCTCAGTCTAGAATGATATATACGTACCAACTACTGTGTATAAGCCTCGGCCTACCTCCATGTTGCTTTACCCTATACACAGGGTCCATGTGATACTGACTTACACCTAAGAACTATGTATGTACCTAAACTAAACCATGTTTATGCAATAAATGTATTGAGTATTGAGTACATAATTGTGTCGTACTTTCTGTCAAAAATTGATTATAGGCACGAAAATAAATGCTTATATGACTTTGGTATAAGTAAACGTATTTGGCTTTTTGCTTGTTTCTCAGTTAATGTTTTTGAAATGCAATGTGTAATAATCTTTTAAAAGTTATAAGCACAAGTTATAAGTTAAGATAGTTTAGCAGCCACATGCTTAGCTATCTATGTAAAAAAAAAAACATTATTATAATTAAAAAAACTGTCAAAAGACAAACAGTGCTTATTTGCCATCTCTTACCATTGGGTAATGAAAAATACTGACAGGGCTAAGTTTAAGCTATGATTAAACTTAAATAGCGGTTATAAGTATGGTTGTAAAACAACAGAAGGACAAATAAATACTTAGCACAATCATAAAAGGCTAAAAACCAAATGTTAAACCTATCAATAAGTGTGCAATACAGTAATTTATACTTTGTGTGAACTTTGAAGTTTCGCAACCGAAATGCTAGATCGATAGCTTTTGTTGTAAATACGAGGTATTTCCACTAAATTATAATAACAAGCGTATAGAAGTGACACTTGCAAACAAATATCATTCTAGGGCATAGGTAGGAAAAGTTCTATCAAATCATGTCTGAATAATAATATTAATAAATATTGTGGACAATCCACACAACGCTATATAGCCCCAAATTAAGCAGAGCTTGTAGAAATAACTGATATAATACTTACAGAGTTTTTATAAATTTATACTTATTCTATGTGGTGAACAATAAAGAATTATCGAACTATTTTTGTTATACAACTTGTTGATGGAACAGGCGTAATTGACAAGTTAAGTCAATTCAATTTAATAAATTTTATTCCATTTTGATACTTCTGTTGACTTGGAAAAGTCACATTTAATAAAACAGCTAAATATAATAAAAGTATATCTAGATAGGTAGCTATAGGTACAGGCATTTTCGAAACTTTTATAGCAGCTAATAATAATTATTTTTGCACCAAATCATTCCCTTCTATGCGCTATTGCAATCAAATTTATTACGCTTGAGTACTCAAATGCTTAAGGTAGGTATTTTACTGCCTATAAATAGTTTTGTTAATGCCTGCATTGAATCTAGGGCATCGTTGTATAGCACTAGTTAGCTTCAAGTCTCTTGTACATATCTTTACACAATATTTTATACATTTTATAGGAATGCTTGTATTAAATTTCTTATTATAATAAGTTGGTAAAGTCATCATAAGCATCAACCTGGAGAAGTCCACTGGACTGCGAGACTTCTGTATTTCAGGAAAAGCAGATCGAACATTTTAAATAGTAGGTACTTATCTCGGCGTACGTATCTTGTTCAGGTAGCAGACGTTTTAGAGAAAAACTAGGTCAAGAGTACCCTAAACCGACGAGCATGTATGAAAAATGTTATGAGAGTGAATTAAGCGAAAGAGGTATGTCAGGATTGTAGCACAAAATCCGTGAAGGGAAAGAGGCGTGATTTTATGGATGTATGTACCTACCTTTCACATCCATTGCATTTTTCTCAATCTTGGTTCATCGATTTAAAAGCCGTCCTTTACGTTTGTTCGTGATAGCTTATACTGGATGTTCGTCTATCGTGCCTGGTTATATAAAACCAAAGTATATTTTGAAAAAACAAGGAAATATTTTCTATATAAATGAAAGTATAAATGTTCTAAAACATGTCCTGCGCTAAGAATTTTCTAAAATTAGATCTATCTGTAGTAGGTATTGTGAATAACTTAATTTAACCATAAATTGTAAATACTATCCGTAGTTAGCCCCAGGGAAAGTAATTCCGTGAAAATTATTTATTGCTTGATCACCGCACTAAAGCTTCAGCCATACTGACGCGCCAATAATGACTTTGATGAAAATACGGTCATGTCAAATGTTTTTATACTACACCTGCTTGGAAAGTACCTTGATACTTTCAAATTTACGGTAGAAACTACGTCATTGCATATCGAACAAATATGCGGGGAGAAAACGCATCTGAGCGGGAGAGAAAAGTGTATGAAAATCCATTTCTTACGTGGTTTTTCTTTCTTAATTTTGGGTAAGACTATGCACCGGTAACCTAAATGTCAAAAACCAAAAAGTTTTTACAGTGAGTTTTTATCTCAAAGTTCGCAAAATGACACTGGCCACTAGCTGTGTGTTGGATGGTGTCGGGCTGGCAGTGCGACCCTGCGGTGGCAGGATAAACAATTTGAAAAAAGAACATGTGAAAATTGCAGACGCCATTTCCAATTTGTGTGCTTGTTTGAGGATTCAGTTATCGTAGAATTTATTTTCCTTGTAGGTGTAGTATAAAGCACTATGTATCACTCAAGAGAAACTGCGATTCCCGATCTCGGGTGTTTTAAAGCCCTCGCCTACGGCTCGGGCTTCAAACGACACCCTCAACGGTAATCGGTCACTTTCTCCTCTCGGTGAACAATGTACTATACCAATACATTATTCTAAACTATTTTTGAATATTTGGATTTGTAGATGCCTACATAGTTTGGCTCTATCTATTCAGCAATTCACACGGATATTTTTAACTTTATTGGTGTACCTTATTTTCGTGCTTTTTCCATAAGCTTATGTTTGGAAATAAAATTTTCCCCCGCCACATCGTGTCACCGCCAGCCATAGCATCAGTCTAAGCTCAGCTTTACCTCCTTAGAATAGGTAATATTGTTGCTATTTGCAACCAGTTTCCAAGAACAGGAAGACTAGTTATTTACTAGGTCCTAGATACTTACGCTTTCGCAACAGCCTCCGGCGTGGCATGCCTCAATCCACTACCACATAGATACCCTTACTATATGTACAAGTCTATTAAATCGATAACCCGTCGAAATTGTGGTAGGTCGTGTTCGTCCTAATTATACACACACAAACGTCAATTTTTGTACAAAGTGCTTTGATTCTACTTAGGTACTCATAAAGTATGAACCACCGAAACGAACCGAAAAAACTCTCTACTGGCGTCAGTATTTCCAGAACGTTATAATTTAGGATTTTTTTAAACACGAGTGAACAGGTGGGTCATTGGTAAGTTTGCTCTATTTTAGGCTACATCTTCACTTCCCATTAGGTGTGATGGAATTAGCTTTACAATAAAATAAACTGGAATTAAACATCGGTACTTTTTGAAGAGGAAGTGTAAACTGAAAAACAAAAAAAAAATAGAGTTGATCAAATAGCATGTCAAAAATTATATGCTAATAGATAGATAGAAAATATTTTATAGCAAACCACATAAAATTAACAAAGGAGAAATCATTAAAGTGAAATACAACGGGTGGTCTTATCAATTAAATCAATTTCCTCCAGAGGGAGGGAGAATAAAAAGAAAGAGCTTGCCGCGAACAAAATTGTGCAGGTTTTTCTAGCATTTCATATAGAGCTGGACTTCTTCGGGCTGCTGATGGTAATGAACGGATAAGTGTATGTTCTTATTGTAGGTCAACAATGTATCAGTACAATGCAGTGAGATGTGATCCGTGAAACAGCCAAGGACATTAGATCGGAGCCCGTCGACTCGTCTAAAGTGGGTCGAGTTGAAGACGATCTAGTGATCTTTCCGTTTGTTTTTGAAGGTTAATGTGAATAAGTAAATAAAGCAAATATGTGATGAATAAGTAAAACTTAACATTTACAAATTTTTACTATATTTTGTAAAGAAATATTTACAAAATATACAATTAAAAAGATGATTTATTGAAGATGATTTATATAGCGTCAAGGGCAACTGGTGATTACACAAGCCCTATTTGTGGGACGCTATAGTGCCTGGGACAGGATCTTTAGATGGAATAGGCTTACCCAGCACCTATACCATCCTGACAGCTCAGTCGGCCTAATCCACAGGAAAGACATGGTCAGTACGTGCGGAGCTGACTAAACCACGGGCTTCCTCACGATGTTTTCCTTCACCGTTTGAATAAATAAATAATAAATCATGTGGGATAAACCATATAACACTATCTAGCTCCAAATTAAGCAGAGCTGTACTATAGGAACCAGATAACTGATATAATATTTATAGTGGAAAAGCAATGCAATCTGTGTGCAATCTGTCAAATAAACAAGTTTTCTTTTCTTTCTTCTTTTCTTTTCTTTTCTGTGGTGCACCACAGAGTATAAATTTATACCAACGATTTTTTTATAATATATGTGCATACAAGGTACATACAAAAACTCTTCAATTATTTTACAATATGTATACCTACTTATGTATAATTGAAAATAAGGAGTATGAGGAAGAAAACAGTTTGCATGCCCGATACAAAAAACTTCAACGCGCTGTGTCAGATTCTGGATATACATTTTGATTATTTTGAATTGGTCTCAAGATCATTTCGATTCTAAATAACATTCAGGATACGAGAAAGGAATATTTTTATTGTAAAAAAAAATTCGTACAACAATAACAAATATTTTGAAATTGAATTGAAGACGCCAAAAAGAAAGTGAGAAAAGTTTACTTTATACTATCTAATGAACCATTCAGTTACAGAAGCTGTTTTAATAATCATTTGGACAGATAGTTTGTATTAACAACCTTATTTATAATGTATTACAATTCATTATTGCTTCCAAGAAAGGGCTTTATAACCAGTTTCCTCACCATCTCTTTCCGTGTCGATCGTCATTCAGTTCGATTCATGCGTTCAAATCAATTCACGATTACTTTTCTTTGTCATAAGTAGGTACACTGCGCTTACTATGCTCTACTTATTATGTGTCACACTTAGCTTGCGCAGTGTTTACAAATTTGCTTTCTTTTTCAATAGTGCCTGCTGATAAAATCAATGAATGGGTTAGGTAAATACTACACAGTATATTAATATCTACAGCACAAGTGCTAAAATCTTGGTACAGGCAGGCAATGGCGCGACGAGCTGGACCGACACGTTCTGGACGTTTTTGAGAGGGGCTTGCAACTGGTGGCAAAAAAAATTGTGATTGGCGATGTTGGACCAAGGTTAGACTGATGGGGGTTGATAGTAAAAATAGTAATACTATTAGTAACAGATCCCAACTATTTTTATAAACTATAGTAGTATCGAAACCAATAAAATTTGATGGATGAACGTGTAAATGTAAGTACGTGAGTCCATCAATTCCTAGTTGTGCCCAAGTCTTGTACAGTACTGTTCTCAAATAATGCGAGGAAATTAAAACTAAGTACTGCTTGAACTCATTTTGTCAAATACGATTACGACAAACAACGAAAAACAGCCATTTTTCTCGCGTTCAAGTTTGCATACGTTTTTTTTTTTCAAATAAACGGCATTTGGTTTTGCAAGCCAGTTCGAAATTTAATCAAAACCTTTGATAGGCTACCTCCTTGGTTGCCATGTATTGGAACAAATTCAATCCATTTTTAAATTACACGACAGATATGAGTTTACTATGCAATTAATCTGGCTGCTAAGCACGCGACAGTAATAAATAATCTTCTTAAGGTCGATTTACACCAAACGAACATAGAGCTAGAGCTAGAACAAGAGCATTCCTTCGTGCTCTTTTAGTGTAAACGAAAACTTGTATTCAGCGTTTACATCAAACGAACATAGAGCTAGAGCTAGAACAAGAGCATTCTTTCGTAATCTTTTAGTGTAAACGAAAGCTAGAACACAAGAACGCTTTGATGAGACCGCTCAGTGGCGCGAGCACGTCAGAACACGCTAGAACGCTCTAAGCTACTGTTCGCGCGCTCTTGCGCCGTTTACATCAAGCGAGCGAGCATTCTTAGAATATTCCTAGAATCTTTGCGAACGCACTAAGAACAACGAAGGAATGCTCTACGCCTGTTTACACTAGAAGAATTAGCTGTAGTGGGGATAGAATGAGCATTCGCTCGTTTGGTGTAAATCGACCTTTAGGATTTTTTAGGATTTTCATACAACTTACAGCTGCTCATATGCATTTGGCCAGTACAGCAATTTTGATTTATGTCGAAAAAGGATGTCAAAATAATGCTCAAACTTCCGACCATGTTTGAGAAAACTTCGATTTTAGATTGTTCAGTTTAGTTTCTGTATAATTATTTCAGCCAGTATTGTTCTAGCCGGATACGATTTATAAACATGATGAGCATTTAGTTCATTAACACCAAAGTAATATGTTAATTTGAGTTGTAATTCTATAAATGTTATCCATCGCGAAAACCCCGATAAATCAACTCTTGTCCTTGACATCTTATGTTACACTAGTTCAGTGCCTACGACTTTACTTACTTTACTTTTTTGCTTTGATTTTAACCGACCTCACAATTCGGTTGTATTTTTTTTTATGTTTGTGATCAGTATATGGGTAGGTATATCGTATCATCATCATCATCATTGGCCTGTTGCATCTATCACAGATGATTTAGGGTATATGATGATTATTTAGGGTATATCATAACTTCATCATAAACAGCTGATTTGAATTTTTTATTATTTTTATTTAGAAGGTTATCCAGATTGGTCTCATAATAATGTAATCAAAATTGGTTTAGCATTGGGCATGAAGTCTGTGCTTTCTCAAGTGTTTTTGTTTCAGAATCTCACATATTGCAAAATTTTAGTTTCTTCCAGCAATAACACCATTTTCTTCTTACCCTCCTTCTCTCCTCTGTTTGTGGAGGCATAATAATATGTGTATAAACTATTTTAATATTTATAAAGAAGATTTTAGTTTCAGTCAGTCAGTTTGCAACTATTTTACATAGTTAGATGATACCTCTACTCATGCCATAAGGTCAGTAGATGTTTTATTTTTTATGAACATCAATCACACACTTCTACACATACTCACTTGATAAAGTTCAGTTAGTTATCTAATCATTAAGTTTTTTTTTCTCTTGTATTTTTAGACTAACTAAAAAGTAATACCTAGTTATAAAAATCACTAAGTTGATGACGAAAATCGTAAAAAATGCTCACAGCATTATTTGTTGAGAGTGTACACAGTCGTTAGATGAAGAAAGCTCAAAATAGGTCGTCTTTAGAAATCTGTGGGTAAGCAGTTCTATTAAAGCTTCGTGTAAACAGAACTAGCTTATTTTTTTGTATAGCAGTATAGGCCTATCACAAGCTCTGTCTGGCTCTGTCTCTGGTGCAAAATAGTTTTGAGCATGTGTGAGTGTTGACTAAATAAATCCTACGTCAAAATGTAACGTCACAGAAACAGTATAATACGCTGGTGAGAACTCAGACTTTTTTTTAAATACATTTTTTAAACCTGAGCCAGAGACAGAGCCAGGAAGAGGTCGTGGTTGGCCTGCTGGCTTTAAAAACTAGCCTCGTGTATTCCGGCAATTAAGACAGAAAGACTGTTAGCAAATATCTAGACATTATTTTCTCAGTGTCAAAAAGCCAGCATGGTGTAAAACGAGTACGTAAATCCAGTACATATATCAGCTTTTACTTTCATTGAAACTGTGCGCGCCGTGCTTCCGCAAATGAAAGTGTTTTCCGCACAGTGTGAATCTTATCGATGTGTTACATGGGGGTTATACTGGTTTTATATGTAACTAGCGGCTTGTCCCGGCTTCGCACGGGTGGACATTTATTTTTTAAAGACATACATATAGCTTAATTACTCAGGGTGAATGTAGCTTTCCAATGGTGTTTTTTTTTTTGAAAACGGCACAGAAGTTTTTGAATTGATTCATTACAATCATACACAAATACAAATTTTTCCTCTTCATAATATTATTATATAATATAGTGTAGATAGTGTAGATGACGATAAATGTTAGCGATTTAGAAAAGATGTGAGGAATATTAGTGCAAAATAGTTTTTGCACTATAATTCCTCATAATTGGGGTTTAAGTAACTGTGACACTTATTGTAACAATATATAATTTTAACGCTTCATTGAACTTTGACGTGATGAAAGTAGAGTAAGCACACCGTAGAAATCCTGCTAAATCCCTTCGTAGTTGATTGATACTCAATATCCGGAAGTCAATGGCAAGACTTTCATAAGTCAATAAGTCTGTTTTTTAAGTTATTAGTGTGATTTAAATATACTTACACAATCGATCAAAACTTAAAAAAGTCACTGTCATAATAAAATATATTTGGTTTTTATATTAGTTGTTAATTAGTTTTTACTCATCATTAGTCAAATTCGCATGAGTATTAAATTTAAACTAAAAGTAAATGCGCAGATTCAGTGTAAACTCACAATGTTCACTGCAGAAGGCAGAATTACGTCCAATTAAAACTATGGATACTTTATTAATGAAGGCTAAAGAAAAATAAATAAACAACCACTTATATTTTCTAAAAACAAGAGAGGAATGGAAAGAAGGAAGGGAGGCCTTTGCCCTGCAGTGGGACACAACAGGCTTTTAATAATTTAATAATAATTATTATTATTATTTTCTAAAACGGTACTTTTGTGTTTTCTTTTGACACTTTTTCATGAAAGTTATCACGACGTTTTCCCGTCTATATGCGGTTGTAGTCAATAAATATTGCACATCAGTTTTCTACCATCTCTTTCTGATGCACACTTTGCTCTATAAAGCCGATGTGCAATATTTGGTGCCTACTACTATACAACAGTTAATAGACAAGAATGTTGCTCAAACACAACGGTCGCTTTCTCGATTAACCACCGTTAAAACAACACTAGAATATAAAAACTTCATGTCTTATGGACGTGGAGTAGTAAAAAATTTAGAGAGAAGAAGTAAATAACAACCAAAGTTAGTGAATCTTCTAGTAAAAATCGGTCTAGAATGCTCCCGAATGGCTGCAAATAGAGAGAAGTGGAGAGATAATGTGAGGCGTGCAACAGTCTCTGATAAAGAGAAATTATATGATATTTATGAAGACCACGACCACGGCCAAATGGTTTCTATGGAATGAAAATATTGCATGTTAATCCGTTGTTCGTTGTCAGTCTGTGGTACTAAAAATCTTAGGTTGAAGTTTTAGATAAGTAATAATAAACAATAATAATTACAAAAAAGACTTTCAACCGATTTCTACGGTTTACAGTAGGTTCAGTTTATAATAATGGGCGCTCTAATTTGTGACTGTAACTGCTCTCTGACTCTAATTTGTTGCGGGGTGTTATTGTAATAAATTTTACTACTGTTCGTACTAGTTTCTAGTGCGTTATGTTTTATGCCTCTGAGTTTGATGGGTCTGCTGGCGAAAGTGCTTCACTAATGCGGTGAAATGTGGCAATTAATTCTACAACTGTTTACAAAACAAGTGGTAATCCAACGAAATATTTTGTGAACATTTCTGTAGGCTTTAATTTCTATGGTTATAGACAACACTTGAGACACTGGGGTCAATGAGTGACTCATCACGAAATCACAAAGGTTTTAGTCCTCACTAAAAAAATATATGAATCTCCGGGAATGCCGACCGAAGTGAAGAAATTATTTCTTGGCTAGATTGTTGACCTTTGACCAAGAAATTTTAAACTCTTCAATGTCATTAACTGCTAAGCAAATCGAGTAACACTTCATTGGGTTTCTAAACAATGGTCAATCTGCAAATTTCACGTTCAATGAACTGTGGTTCCTAAGTACATACCTTCCACGTAGTCTTAAACTCTAGACATTTTTACTAAGTTCGGGGAACAGGGAAGTGGCTGAAGATGATAGATCATAAAATGTCTAAAGATCTGAAATTTGACATAGGTGAAAAATTTATAGGTAATTTGAGGTGAAAAAAGATTGTCGAAAGTATGTATGAGAAAAACTTCACTTATCGAAGTCGCACGGGATTCCACTGTCTTAATATTTTTTTATAAAAATTAAAGATGTATAAATTGACACTGATACTCTTTGAGAAGCTTTAGTACTTACTAAGAAACGATTGGGTTAAAAAGAGATGTCATAGTTTGTATGGAAAATGAAATAGCTTCACGCGATCAACACAAGGTCACGTAGTTTTTAATTCTACTAGTGTCGTAATATCAATAATTCCAAGCAGGAATCAGATAAGGGGCATCCCCTTTTTTACCCGACTACGTTCTCCAAAAAGGGTATGATGAGTTCACTAATGACACAAACAAATTAGGTACTAGATTGAACAAAGGTCCATCTTGAGTCATTTTTAAAATCACAAAAAACAGATAACCGAACGGCAGTGATATTTAGCCTTTTGTTACGGTTTGGTGTAAATTACAATGTACCTATATCATATTGTAGTATATAGGATCCCGCTATACAACAACCTTTAACAAAGTAATCATATTCTGAACTGTTTTTAGACAACCCATATGCAATATATTTATTGACATATTAGTAGTAGTAGCGCTCTTTGTCAAGGGCGACCTCTTTGTCTTTTTCTGCTGTGAAGCAGCATTTATTTTTCGGATTGAAGGGTGTGGGTGTCGGTGAAATTACTGGCACTGTATGCCTCAAGTTGATGGACGCAGGGCAATGCATCGTAGGACACGTTCCTGACGTGCGTGACCTACAAGGTAATGTTTTTGTTATAGGCCATGTTTACCACTTAACATCAACTACTTACTAGACAAGCTAGTACTAGGTTTATTTAAAACTAAACATTATACAAGCTATAATAAAAATAAGCTATTCAGAAAAAAAACATTTCAGTAGAATACCATGTTCTACCCACATTAAAACATGCATAAATCAAGTTGCATTTGATTGTTTAAAATTAGTTCAACCATTGCACCACACAACCTATAATTCTTAAGCCATAAAATAACCTTAATTCGATTTACAAAGTCGTGACTCCAATAATGAAATAATTAAATGAGATAAGAGAAAATTATCTGTTACTGTTACAAGTAGCTTATTAGCACAATTGTCATGTCCTCGGCACCGAGTCACGCATTTGTACTTACTTCGATTGATTGAAACTCAGGTATGTGAATAGACGCATTCATTAAATATAGTATGCCTAGAAGCTAGTAATAAAACTCCAATCATCATATCATGCCGTTCTTTTGAAACAGTGCGGTGAAAGGGTTTTTAGTGATTTCGTGCACTGGAATCTAGAATACCTTCTTCATCTTCTTTATTAATGGTAGGTATCTGTGCATTCGGACAGTTTTGATAATGTCAAGTAAGACTATATTACCTAAACAAAAAAAAATTGTCAAGTCAGTCAATAGACAAGTCGGCTTTCATAAGCTTTGAAGAATGTGGTTGCATTTTTCTTCAAAACCATCGGAAACATTTTCGTTTAAATCAAGATATTACTATTACACTTTCATTCCAACTGCTCACACTCTGTGCTAAGACCTCAAGTAATGTTGGACAAATACCACCGAAATTAAACAACAAAACTCAAAATAATACCAGAAACGTAAAGACATATGCGGCCCAAAATGACAGAAAACGAATCCAATTGACTTAAAAGTGACAGTAAAAGAGAGAAAAGACTTTTGGCGAACCGTTTAAACGTGTCCGGCACTATAAATGAAGTGGATAAGATATACATGCAAGTTTTTGTACTACTCGTACCTCATTTAAAATAACCGTGTTTCAATAAATCATCTACAAATCTACACATATTAAAGAGCGTTCAACTTACAAAAACATGACAGATGCCTATCTAACTGGGCAGCATCATACCATACGCAGACGCAAGTGACACAGTAGCATTCGCCTCGCGCGCCCAAGGCCCCGTTCACTTAGTGTCGACGACCAAATCACTCGGTACAGTCGATTGCACTATAGAATATCATGATATAAAGTAAGTAAGAGGGTGATATAGGTAAGTTGTAAGAGAGAGAGTGGGTATATTTAGATAGATATCGCGGGAAGTCGGTGGATGGAACGAGCTCAGAATCGTTCTTCCTGGAAATGTGTAAGGGAGGCCTATGTCCAGCAGTGGACTTCTTCAGGCTGATGATGATGATGATGATGAATTATATATGTATATTAAACGGGGTTTTAAAGACTACCTTTTTGTATTTCCCGACGTTTCGGCCGTGTTACAACAGCCGTAGTCACGGGCAGACTGGAGATCATTTAGTTACCGTCGTAAAGCGGAATCAGTTTCAGTTGCAACTACTCTCACAATATCCACGATCATAATTATGCGTTTTTGACGTGACAACATCTTATAATTCGATGGAGCCGGCTGCACGCACGAAAAAACATGACTCATGCGGCGTTACCTCGCTCTGAGGCGTTCCATTTAAGGCTTGAAGTGCAAATGAGAGCGCGGAACGAGCGACAAAGAGGCACAATCGGCCTCCGCGTTCGGCAGCGTTCGACCTCTGTCTTTCTCCTACTTGAGTGAGCGATGCGTCTGCGTGGACAGCTGTATGACGTTGTCACGTTCAACTATCGTCAGTAAACAGACTTTACAGACAACCAATTTTTTTTAAAGTACTATAAGGGTAGTGTTTCAAAATTGCAGTGTGTATTTACAGAGTAAATGCTGAATAAATTAGTGGTAATCAAAGTAAAGGCCCTTCGCCATGTTACCATACTACCTTGAAAGTAACGATTTGTTTTCATTCTAATGTAGCTGACTGTACATGTAATAAGTAAATCTAATATTGTATTTTGTAAAGGAATTGATGATAAATAAGATAATTAGACGGTTTGAATTGCTTGGGCACTGACAGACGAGAAGCAATAGCTGTAAAATGATGCGACCTGGAATGATTGAAGAGGTTTATTGGGTATAAAGAGTAAGGAGTGACAAGTATGCGTCGGTCGGTGATTCCGAGCAGAAAGAGGGCGGGGTGGCCTCGTGACAACTATTTATGCCGCGTGCGCTGGTGTCGCACGCGGATATGGACGGAACTAATTAATTCTTGACGTTTATATATTAGTTTCGATGTTAAACATTAGATGGCGTTTAACATGCTGCCAGCGAAAAAGGTTAAGTTAATTAAGGTTGTCCAGGAGCGACCCCTTACAAACTTGGTAATATTTAACTAGGTATCTAAGACTACATAGGAACGTCCCAGATTCTGGGTTACATATGTACTACCTGTCTAGTGCTTAATTTAGGTTTTTATAAAGAATACTATCGGTTCTGGGACTTAGTGTTTCCAGATAAAATATATCTACCTATACATAGATCTGTGTTTTATTCTACCTACCTACTACCTATTTCTTGTAACACAGGTTCCAAGGCAAGATAATCTATCTACTAGGTAGGGTACCTATTAGGGTATGTTTGCCTATCCAATGATTAGACATGAAATGACAATTTATTTATTGCGTATCTACTATCTAGGGTTACAATAATAATTAAGGTATTTTATAGCTAGGTTTATGATTAATAGATTTAAGCTAAGTTATAATAGGTTTAACTAAATATTTGTTATAAGTACTAGGTATACATTTAGGTGTTTATAGGTAATGGGCATATGTTATTGAAACTTCGCTTGATGATCTTCTTTTCGGTTTGGATTGATGCTACTCGTCTCTGATGGTCTTCTCCGTCATGAGTTTTGACAATTCGCCCGAGCCTCCAACGACAGGATGGAAGATGGTCGTCCTTCACCAACACCATGGTCCCGACGGCGAGCCCGGGTCCTTTGGAGCTTCGCCACTTGGTGCGCTGCTGGAGCGTCCCGATGTAGTCCATGGACCATCTCCTCCAAAAGTCTTGTTGAATTTGTTGTAGTTGTTGGAAGTGGGTCAATCTGTGAATAGGTACATCCTTGTATTCGTAGTCTGGCAACGAAGTTATCGATCTACCAATCAAGAAATGAGCAGGCGTTAAAATAGAATAATCCGTGTCATTATTAGATAATGGACACAAAGGCCGTGAGTTTAAAATTCCCTCTATTTGGACTAAAACAGTTAAAAATTCCTCGTAGGTTAACAAAGCTTGTCCTAATACTCTCTTTAGGTGAAATTTACAACTTTTAACAGCAGCTTCGTGTAATCCACCCATGTGGGGTGTAAGAGGGGGTAGAAACTTAAAAGTAATATTCTCATCTGAACAATTTGATATAAGTTCATCAGAGTGATTGCAAAGAAAGTCATGAAGTTCAATTAATTCATTATTAGCTCCATGAAAAGTAGTAGCGTTATCACTCACCATTTCACGCGGTTTACCTCTCCGGGATATGAACCTGCGAAGCGCCCCCAAGAATGTTTGTGACTCTAAACCTGTAACCAACTCAATGTGAACCGCCTTCGTCGCGAAACAAACAAAAATTGCAATGTAACATTTTGAAGTCTTGTAACCACGTCCTCTCCCGTTCCTTACTAGGAAGGGGCCAGCGTAGTCGATGCCCGTATGTAGAAAAGGGGGAGACGGGGTCACTCTTGCTGTAGGTAAGTTGCCCATGATAGGGCGGAAAGTGGTTGGTTTTACTCTAAAACAGGTAACACACTTGTGTACTATTTTAGAGGCGAGAGACTTACCATGAGTTGGCCAGAATCGTTCTCTTACCGAAGATAAGAGTAACTGAGGACCAGCGTGTAATAGTTTTATGTGTTCGGTTTGCATGATGAGTTTTGTGAATGAATGTTTATGATGAAGTATCATCGGGTGTTTTTTATCTAAACAATAGGTAGAATGAGATAGTCTGCCACCTACTCGAATTATTTGGTTTTGAAAAAAAGGAGCTAGACATAAAATGTTTGACGATTGTTTTAATGGTTTTCCATTTTTTAACAAATCATATTCTACGGGAAAAGACTCAATTTGAGCATGTTTTACAAGAATTTGTAAAGAATTATTTATTTCGATTATACTTAGAGGTTCCGTGTTGATTGGACCCTTTAGGTTATTTATAAATCTGCGGATGAATGCAAAAACTCGAATGAGTTTATTTGCATTGGACCATCTTTGAAATAATTTTGTGTAAAAATCATTTATTGGTATGTTACTAGAACAATGACAGTTCAAATCAGTGTTTGATTCTAAGTAATTAGTGTTAATGACTTTAGGTATTGGCCATTCACCTTTCGGTTGTGAAAGCCACGGTGGTCCTAGCCACCATAAACTGGTGTGTGTTATTTTGTTTGCTTGAATGCCCCGGGTAATTAAATCCGCGGGATTTTCCCCCGAAGCAACCCAATGCCAAGAATTTATTTTAGATAAATTTCTTATCTCTTTTACTCGATTATTCACAAATGGTATTAATTTATCGGTTGAAGAAGTTTTTATCCATGACAGTACCACATTAGAATCAGACCAAAGATAATAATCATTTATTTTACATGATAATGCATTTTTTGTGTCATTGTACAAGTTAGATAACAAAGTGGCTGCCCTAAGCTCGAGTCTGGGAATAGTCTCCTTCCTTGTTACGCGTGATTTAGCGCAGAGCAAGCGTATTAGAACAGTACCTGCCTTATCAATCGAGCGTAGGTATATTACAGCGCCATAGGCGTTCATTGAACTATCTGCAAACCCATGCAACTCGATGTTTACGTAATCGCAAATGACAACATGCCTAGGTATGGCTATAGAATTTAAATGAATTAAGTTACTGTGGAATTCTTTCCACTGCTCGCATAGAGAAATAGGTATGTTCACATCCCAATCAGACTTTATTTTCCATAGTGATTGGATGATTATTTTTGCTAAAATGATGACCGGTGCTAACAAGCCTAATGGGTCAAAGATTTCGGATGCAATGGATAAAACCTTCCTTTTTGTTATGATACTTGGCAATGGATTGATTTTAATTGAATAGGTAATATAGTCATTATGACTGTTCCACACAAGACCCAGTATTTTTACGGGTTCCTGTGTAGGTAGGGATGTGTTATGTATTGTGTCGGTGTTGGAAGTACTTACTGCATTTAGGATCGTACTGGAATTCGACTTCCATTTTCGTAGATTGAAGTTTGCGGTGCGTAGAATGTTTTTAACCTGCAGAGCTGTCTGTATTACCTTCGACTGATCGTTCCCCGTATGTAACATGTCGTCCATGTAAAAGGAAGAACATATAACGGCGGCCGCTTCTGGAAACTTATCCTTGTTCTCGTCTGCTAGTTGTTGTAAACATCTCGTCGCTAGGTGGGGAGCACTTTTGAGACCGAAGCTCAAAGTGGTGAGAGTGTAGGTATGTAGTATATCGGTAGGCGATTCGCGCCAGAGTATGCATTGTAGGTTTTGTTGGTTAGGATTTAGGTATATAAACCTGTATAATTTTTCTACGTCTGCATTTATAACGAATTTATTTTCGCGAAATCTTAGTAGAATGTTAATGAGTTTGTCTTGGCTGATTGTACCTGTATACTGAATATCATTCAAGGATATACCCGAGCTCGTTTTAGACGAAGCATCGAAGACTACCCTGAGAGGGGTAGTGGTTTTTTCTAAATTGACTATGGCATGATGCGGTAGATAGTTGCAGGACTCAGAAACATTTTTTTGTTTAATCATATGTCCCGCTTGGTTGAATTCGCGCATGAAATTAACATATTGTTGTTTAAAAATAGGATTTTTTTGAAACTTTGATTCTAATGATGTAAATCTTTTGTAGACAATATGTTTAGACTGTCCGAGAACAGTTGGTGAAGCTTTCAGAGGGATACTAACTACGAAGTTACCATCAGACGTACGAGTGTGGCTTTGAAATGCCTTTTCACACTCTGTGATCTCATCATGTGGAAGTTTCGTATTATTTGTCTCCCCCCAAAAACTACGAAGCTCGTTTGTTTGTTGAATGAAATTACAACGAGTTTCGTTAGTAGGTATGGATGAGTTTAATGCGCCGGACACTACCCATCCGAATTGAGTGTTTTGTAAAATGGGTAGGCCCTTTCCTATTTTGTATTGACCTGTACAAAGTAATTCATAGAATAACTCCGCGCCTAGTAAAAGATCGATTTCGCTAGCTTCAAAAAAGGTTGGGTCTGCTAACGGGTATCGTTTTGGTATTTTAATTTTTTCAACATTTGCATGAGGTATCAAATTACAAATTGTAGGTACAATGAGACAAGACACGTTGGTAGTGAATGTAGAAGTTTGTGATAAAATTGTTAAGTTACTGGAATGTGTGATATGCGTTATTTTTTCGTTAAAACCTAACACTTGCATATTTATCGGTATTTGTGACAACTTTAGTTTATCAAAGGCTCTTTGTGAAATGAAATTAGATTGCGAGCCTGAGTCGAGCATGGCCTTTAGAGTGTGTGATCGATTATCGATATCCATCACACTCACTAGCGCGGTAGATAAAATAACTACCTTATTTTGCACTAGGTTAAAATCATCGGTATTTTTGGTTAATTGTTTGTTAGTGTGTAGACTAACTGAATGGCTCGGCTCGGAAATTACTGGTTGTGGATTTAGAGTTGATGGTTGTGTACTGGTTGACGATGATGTACTGGTAGGTGTGGCACTGGCTATGTGTAAAAGTGTGTGATGCTTACCTTTACACGTTCTGCAGTGGCTCGCTCGACAATTAGGTAAAATATGACCTGACCTTAGGCAGTTGTTGCAGAGACGTAGGTTTCTTATCACTTGGATGCGAGACCTAACGTTCAATGCTAGGAACTTTAAACATTGGTTGATGTAATGTGAGTTTCCACAATACGGGCATCGGCTAAAACTGGTAGATGAATCTGGTACCTTATTGTTCTGGATTGGGTTGGACGTGGTTACCATGGCCTTCCCAGTTGACTGTTGCTTCGCTTGTCCTTGATCACTCGACTGGTCGGAGGAGCTTAGAGACTCCAGCAGATCGGCCCGTGAACGCAGGAAGGTTTTGAAATCCTGTAACGAAGGCGTTTCCATTGAATTGGATTTTTCCTCCCATTTACGCAGTGTTTGTGGATCTAATTTGGGAGCTAAAAAAAATATGATAAGTGTGTCCCAGCTTTCAATAGGTATGTTTAAGTTTTTCAGCACCCTCAAGTGCTTCGATATATTGTCATTTAAGCCTCGAAGGGCACTTGAGGTAGCGGGCATCTGGGTAATTTGAAATAGTGCCTTGAGATGGTGAGTGACGAGCTTTTTAGGATTATTAAACCGCTCGCAGATTAACCTCCATGCCACCTCATGGCTTTCCTCGCAATAATCTAAAGAACTAATCACATTGAGCGCACCTTCTTTCAAACATCCTTTCAAATATTTAAATTTTTGTATAGGTTTTAAATTGCTTTGATTTATTAGCGCGTCAAAGGTGTCTCTGAATTCAAGCCATTTGGTTACTTCGCCGTCAAATGACGGTAACGCTATATCGGGAAATTTTATGTTTTCGTTATTATTTACTTTTTGATTAGATGTTTGAGGTTCAGGTGACGGTTTGTTCGATTTCATTGATGCCGCTAAATAAGTTTTGGCTAGTGCCATGTTTTCAAAAAAAATATTTTGCGTTAACTCCCTTTCTGCTAATTGTGGCTCCACATCGGAACACAATGTTTCGATTCGGTCCTGGATTTGATCGTATTCTTGGAAAACTTTATTTATTATTTCTAACCGTAGTTGTAAATCTAAACAACTTTCGGTGGATAACGGCAACACAAGTGAGGTTACAAATTTTTTGAATAGGGTTATTTTTTATTTTAAACTTCCCCGTTTTTTATTTTTCTCTTTTAATTCTTGTGTGTCTGTGCTTACTTGCTGAGAGAAGGAAGGATTAGCTTTAGATTCAGTCGACATTTCCAGAACCGAACACGTGGCCACGTTTTCAAAAAAAAATGCTAATTAATTGGCCTTGAACTATAAATTACAGGTAAATAGGCACAATTAAATTAATCTAATGTTAGACAGAATTGTCGTTAAAGGTAGGTAAAAAGAATATGCACGTGGTCGTGCCTAATTGCTATACAAAAAATGCCGATTAGAGGGAATTTTAACACTTTTAGGTAGGTAACGTAGAATGAATTTAAATTTTAATAGCTTGCACTCACTTACTTGAAAGGTAATCGATACTTAGGTAGGTAGGTATGCCTTGATGCCGACGCTCGGGTCCTTGCAAAGGCTCGGTATGGTCCGGATCTCGGTCTCGGAGCTTGAAAATAGGAATCCTCTTCTTCCAGATCTTCTCAATTATTGAAGATTGCGTTTGTTGTCCGTCCCCCCACAGCCGCGTAATTAGCCACGCGCCGCGCCGTGCACAGGTACACGCGGTGCCGCCAAAAATGCCACGCGCCGCGCCGTGTGCCTGGTTGTGCCGTGTTTTCGGTGGATCTGGACTCGTTCCCGGTTTCGACTTCTGGACCGGCGTTTCGGGGTCACCACAGGTACTGTTCTAATACGCTTGCTCTGCGCTAAATCACGTCGGGGTCACCACATGTAAAATGATGCGACCTGGAATGATTGAAGAGGTTTATTGGGTATAAAGAGTAAGGAGTGACAAGTATGCGTCGGTCGGTGATTCCGAGCAGAAAGAGGGCGGGGTGGCCTCGTGACAACTATTTATGCCGCGTGCGCTGGTGTCGCACGCGGATATGGACGGAACTAATTAATTCTTGACGTTTATATATTAGTTTCGATGTTAAACATTAGATGGCGTTTAACAATAGCTTCTGATCGAAGCATTAGCCAATTTATAATAATGTTGATGGTAATTCATTTTACATTATCTCTGTGTAGTCAATTCAAATCATATAATCGCGTTTAGATGATTTTATTTGAATGAATGAATGAATGAACACACAGATGTTTGTTCTTTGTCTGGGTGCTATATTGTATTCTAAGTAGGTATTTACAAAAAATAAATATGTAAGTATAAGTATTATATCAGCTATTTGGTTTCCATCGTACTGGCTCGGATTAGTTTGGGGCTAGATAGTGTTGTGGTGGCAGTATTTATAATAACCAACATAAATTGATGCGAATATAAATATACCGTATAGAAATATTACAATGTAACTTGACCCAGATTGGCTAAGTTTAATAAAACACATGCAAAGGTCAGATAAAATATATGTTCATTGAAATATAATAAAGTGCTAGACGATGCTTGTTACAATAAGCTGTAATTTAGTTTTTACTGCTTATGGAATGTATGTGTGTCTTCTCATTTAAGTAGATTAGCTTGACTAAGTTTAACTAAGTTTGTTGCTTGTTCTTCTAGGCTTAGTCACTATTAGGGAGGAGTTAGGGAATTGGCACCTAGACTCACCTAGCCTTAAGACGTTTCTAAGAGATCCTTGTGATACTACTGAATAAACATATATTAACTTGAAACTCAATATAACACGCAGCAACATTTAGCTCTGAAATTTAATTTAATTTAACAACCGTCATTGCTCAGTTTGTGGTATCCCTGCCTTTTGCGGTTCGATCCCCACCAAGACCAAATATTTGTGTGGTGTAATCAATGTTTGTTCTCTATCTGTCTATAATATAGAAGTAACGCATCGCTTATAATACTTGCATTGTAAACTTAATAAACAAAACCGACGTGCACCGTCAGAATGAAATACTACTAAGCAATAACGCTTTAAATTAATGGCATTATTTCTGAGAAACTTAAATTAAATTATGTTAATTGTTCAGCTAGTAGGTTGAGCTTATAAACCAACAAACTGTTTTAGGTACCTGGATAGATAGAAAACTCTTTATTGTACACCTTATAAACGAATAAAATCAGAATTTAACAAACTTCTTATTCAGTATTTAACAGAATATACAGGTTCTTTATGCTGTATACTGTATACTGTACCTATATAAGCAAATTTCTGAACGTGTGTAAGCAATTTTAACTTTCATTTCTAATCGTTCAAATTATGCGCTCAAACTTAAACAAATTTCGACATATTCCTCAAATAGTTTTCACCTGCTCAATAAACTTCAATGGAGTCCATTGAATAGAAAATACTCGGTCAATACCTCAACAAAACAAGAAGCCAATTGAATACAAAACAGTAGTAGGTTGGATTCCCAGGGCGGTGCCAACGAACGGTTTTGAGAAAACGATATTCCGATACAACGCGTTGACGAAATACAAATGTAAAACGAATTCCAATGCCTCATTATTCAATTTGTCCTGAGAACGTGCTGCACTAGATTTAAAGTAAATCAATGGTAGAAGTGTTATAAAAATTCCGATCCAGACCATTTTAAACCGACTTTAAATAAAAAAATATCACCACCTCTGGTGATGCAGGTGTCTATGGGCGACGGTGACTGCTCTCCATCAGGATGCCCGTCTGCCCGTCTGCCAGCTATGGTTTCAAAGTGATTCTTGCATCGTAATGAATAAAAAATTATTGAGTTTGAGTTTGAGTTTGATATTAAAAAAAGGGATGGTTTTCAATTCAGTAGTATTTTTTTGGTTATAAATGTGTTTTCTTTCTACTATCTACTTATCATTCTTGACAGACTCTACAGTGCGATTTAAAATGATAAAAAGCTTATAAAAGCTCTGTAAAACAATGCCGATGCCAATCGCTGCAGAAGCTCAGTGGTTACCAACTACAATAAACCTTGCAATATTTATTACATTTATGATAAAAAAAGTTTTCACAACATTCTAAGATTGCTTGGCCGTGGTCCAAGCTATGCAAAAACAACCGTCAAAAATTATAGCCTTCGCAGTAGGAATACAAATAGTTGCGTTACTGCGTGACCTAATGTTATGTCTTTTTCTTTACAGAATCGGTCTTTGCGGATTCGACAACCCTCACAGAGATCAGAAGACAGATGAACTCAAAAGACACATAGGACAGGTGAGCAGTTTATTTATTATTCTAGTAGCACGCAAAACACCCGAATAATAAAATATAACACTGATATTGATGTAGACTACACGTCTCTCAAATTTGACTCAGAAGATATAACTGCCTAGCAAGCAAAGTCAGTTGTGTCCTAAGAAAACATGACACAAATTCTTACTTAAAAATGTTGAGTTTTTTTTAAGCGTGCTTGGAGTTTACAAAGCTTTACTTCGGCGTCAGATCCACTGTGACTTTGTTGCAAACCAGAGCCAGGAAACAATGTGAGGCCTAGAGCTTGTAAATATAAAAATATACAGTCACGATCATACGCAAAAAACTAAAAATGATAATAATAAAGGTTGATGATGAATAACTGATGCAAACTGCACATTCTAAAAACTAATTTGAACAAGGAAGTAAGTTTTAGGTACTCATACTCATCAAATTCAGTTAAGTAGATACGCCTCAAGTAAAGAATGAAGCAAACAATAGGATGTCAAGTATTTTTAAATGCCAAGACAGATTTCGACTCAGGTATGCAAGGTTAAAATTTAAAATAAAAAAAACATCGTAGCTGCAATACCGATAAAGATAAGATTTTGATTAGTTGAAGTTGCAAATTAGACCAACCTTTGATCTAAGAATGAGCAAAGCCACGACTGTAAATAAGGAAATAATGACAAAAGATAATAACGGGATTGCCAAATTATTTCAATGGTTTCCAGAATAAATGAACAATAATATTGGAATGGCAAATCAAACCAAACAGTAACACACGGAACCGAAAACCTTGAACCAAATAATTTAAGTCTAAATCTAATGATCATAATTACTTTTTGTTCCAATTCGTTACTCGTAAATACAAAATTACTGTAATTTAGAGTAAGGCTAGAAGCTTAATGAGAAATATGATCAACATTTTATTGTGTGTGGCTAATATTTAATGCACTTAATGTTGCTCTTAGTAAATCTTTGTGGATTTCATTTTGCTTTGGCTTATCTACTTTTGATTGAGTTCCAATGACTACCTACTTACTTATGTTTCTACTTGCATCAGTATCCTCACTGTTGAGGGTCGTGACCTTTGTGCAGGACCCTAGTCGTCCTAGTAGGTTTACTTATGTTTGTACTAGATGTTTTTAATTATCATTCATATTTTGTCCTTTATTATTATATATACCTTTATTTCGATCATTATTAGCATCATTCTGCTCTTAACCAACGCTAAAAGGGTTCGGTACAACAGGTTTTCTTCTTCCATTCTCCACTATAATTCGTCACCAACCTTTATTTCGATTAGATAAAGTATAAAACTATCTTTCAGTGACGCAGTTCAATCTTACTGTCCGGAGATCATCAGACAAACTTCAAAACAAACCAGTCCTTCAAAAAATGCTCCCGATTCTCTCAGCGTTACAAAACGTGTATGTCACCGTGCATTAAGTCAGCTGTTCTCCAAAGTGGTTCTCGCTTCGTTAATGAATTCATTATCCCCAGTCCACTGCGCTGGAGGTATGTTGCGTGCGACAATTAGAGTAGTTTCATCAAAGTCTGCGGTTTTGTTACTACACTTCCTGCTACCGATGAAGAATAGGCATACCTGGCGTACTGTAGTTTATGCATTCACATAATTGTAGTCTTTCTTCTTCTTCTTGTCGTGTCAATAGTTCTCATGAACCAATGTGTGGTGAAATGATTCGCGCCTCAAATAGGCTTTTTTGTAGCACTTGACATCTTTTAGCACAAAATATCTGAATAAGATTTTGTATGACTATTTATGTGTGGCATAATATGAGATTAGGTCAAGAGAAGCGTGTGATTTTTGAGTGTTTGTTCAAATATTGCAGCTCGTTCAATTACAGTGTTGTGATCATACCGTCGTAATCATACAACACTCAATACATACTTGTAGATGATAAAATACTCGTAAGCTTTTAAGCATCTTCGTAAAGCACTTGTGCGTTTCGTTCCAACTCATTACATAATTATTGTTGTTGTACCTACCATTCCTGCATTTGTGTTCACTACGTCGTTGAGGTCATTTTTGAGATCATCATCAGCCCCGAAAAAGTCCACTGTTGGACTTAGGCTTCTCCCGCACATTTTCAGGAAGAACTTTTGACATAAACATCACACAAATGATCTGATTTAAGAAACGTTTGGACCGTAGCATTTTTGGTAATTCCTATCCATCAGACATCTAAGCAACGTTCTGTCTGGTCAACCTTTGCATGGGTGACGTCGGTGCCATTGACATCTTACCGCTTCTCAGTTTAAGTTTAATCACTATATTAAATCTGTGTAGTTTAGTTTTTTTTTGTAGGATCAATTATTCATCCTTATGGCATCATATTTACACAGCTATTGTATCGAATCAATCAAATCACTCTGTCAGTAACTCATCACAATATTACCATAATATTAGACTTCCTTTGTTTCAATCAGAATCGTCTTCCGGTTATGAGGTTCACATTTTATTTCTAGCATATTGGGATTAATTTTGACATCTTATCAAGTGATTTCCTCGATTGATTGAAGTAGCGATTATTCGATATGCACGATATACGCATTAGCCGATTTTACTAACTCTTTGATAAAATGCTAAATTCTAGAGTTTGTCCGGAGAAGTATTACATACTACCAACTTTTGGTTGTCAAGCAGTGATGCTCGCATTCCTGTGTTCCAATTTTAAAAAAGTTTAGGTTCAACCAAGACTTGATGGTAATCTCCTTAGTGCACAAGTTTCCAAACTCCTTGGGGTGCAATCCAATTTTTTCTGTTATAATGTAGAATTAACTTCTAGTCGGAATTAAAAATATTAGGATAAAAAATATAGATAGGATGACAGGTTTGATGAAAAATTTATTACTGCGCCTTCCAAAACCAATTATCAACTTTGACATGCTCTACCAGCGATGATATCATAGGTCACTGTTTATTGGAACTCATTCTATTGTACGAGGCGTTCTATCATAAATCACAACATGAATTGTGCTAAAATGACTTGAGACAATGACCTTGTTTATCCAGTTAAGGACGGCGAATGTCTTCATGGCTTTGTTGATACGGATCTTTGTGATAATGGTTCTTTTTTTGTCACTCTTCACAGGGTCAGTGACCAGCCAGAGGCTAATTTTAAACGTGGTATTGTTGTAAGTTCAAGAGTAAATTAAAGCTATGCACAAATGAATTACGGCTGCATTTTATTTTTACTCTATAGTTAACCAAAAACCTCAACTTTTTGGAAAAAATACAACAGAATTACAGTTGCATTTTTTGCTATATGTATAGTTAATAAAGAACCTCAACTTTTTGAAAAAAAATGTACATTTTCACAGCTCTAAGCAAAGCAAACTTTTTTCGCTTAAACTTTTTGTTTGTCATGCAGGGTGTCAAAATAAAAATGGACGACGCCGGCAATATACTCATCAGACGCTACTCCAAGAGTAGCGTAGCCGTGAAGAGTACTGCCGCTACCACCAGCGAGGAGACAGCCATCGGCCAGGACGTACTCAAGCTACCTGGCTACTCACTTGAGCAGGAGAAAATATTTAAGGTAAGGCACCCTAGTATGCAATAAAACGATGAATGTTTGAATAAGATATTGGCGGACAATCTAATCTACACAACTTAAGTCACAAGCCCCAAGCCACAGCCTAAATTGTTTGTTAATATGCCCAAATTAAGGTAGATTTAATAGAAAATGACATTAATTTAGCATTTTTGTATTAAGTCACCATGATAATATTATGATTATTAAAGCACATGTATAATTGTGCATATATTTTTTTTATTTTATTAAGCTGTGTAGCTTTTTACATTATTTTACTTAATTGGTGCATTTTTTTCCAGTTTTAATTAAGATCATAATATTTTAGATTCCTATAAATTTTGAAACATTTAGTTTTAGTTATAATGACGCAACCGTTAATTTTGTTAAAATTCAATCTTATAAAATTAATTGGCCCCTAAATCCTAATCAAAATAAAATAGAGTCTAGGTATACAATCTTCTCCTTCAGCACCAATTATTTAAATCTCTATTATTTGAGTCGTTTTACTGCCTCTAACATAATTTATCGTATTTGACCTTTTATTTCCATTTAAGTTGAAGGTCAAACTTAAAGGACATGAGTTAGATAATCAATAAATCAATTTGGACCAATAACCTGTTTTTTTACCAATTACTACTAAAACCAGTAGAGAATTTCTAAAACCACTTAAATTTATCAAGCAGGGATTTGTAATTTAATATATTGCTTATTTTCTTATCAAATCACTAGTTCTTAGTGTGTATTAAAAGTAGTTCAATGGTTACTGGCGTCTGTTAAGTTCAAAAGGTCAAAGCTGTCAATGTCAAAGTTTGAGCTAGCCAATAGGCCTGACGACTAATTTTCAAAATCTCTTCTATAATATTCAGAAGTATCTATTATGTCTAAAATATATCATATTTCTGTAGAAAATTAAGGTTTTTGTGCAATTATAGTACATTTAAATTTAAATTTTCAAATTCACGCCAAAACGCTCGCTGGTGTCATGGCGTCTGTTATTACGTCACGGTTATAGTATATCAACAGTAAACATTGGTGCTTTTGTACTAAATCGGAATGACGTTTACGAGATCGTGACGTAATTCGCTCTGACCGGTGTTTGAGCCATCATGGCGGATTGTTGTATTTTGTAGATTTATTTTAACAAATAACTTATTAATCTCGACATTAATAAGAGGTTAAATACATATATCAAAATCTTTGAATCCTTTTTCATTAGATCAGATAAATATTTTGGCGATACTTGATTACTGTCGTCATGCCTATTCCGGTGACGCTATTTTTAGGATGTAGGTAATAGAAATTACGTCATCACTGGAATCGGGACTAAAGATTTTTAGCTTTATAGTGAAAAAATATCATAGCTCCAAAAACAAAATATTTTATCTCAATTTCGAATAACGTTTTGTATTTCTAGTGTGTGAAGGGTTTTTGACTCCGAATATTTATTAACTTTTGGATATTGTTGTGGCTGTAGGCGCCTTATACCTAAGTATCAAGCAGCGTGTTGTTTGAATTTTGTTCGACAACATTCGAAACAGTTTGAAACGACTTACTTACAACTCAACTTCTTCTTTTTCTATCGTCTCAAAGGTTTTTTCGAAGCTAGTGTGGCGAAAGGATTTTAAGTTCGTCTCTTTTCGTGCACTTGAAACATGTTTTCTAACAGAAAAGAGTTTATACCTGACGAGCCAGTGCGTTTAAATATTTCAGTAATGTACACAGCTATTATTGTTGCGTCTGCATTTTCTGCCTGTCGTTAGCTGTCCGTTCTGTGTGTTTTAATGTATTTGTTTTTGTATTTGAACGTGTACGCTTTTACGTGAAATAAATGTATTTTCTTTCTTTTCTATCTAATGATTGATGAATAAACAACATAATCTTTTAAAATAGCTTTCAGTTCTCAAAATTCTGTTTGGTCATTGAAATCACCTATAATTTCCTCTTAATTTCTTCAACCATTTCTCACGCAACACTCATTGCCGCACTCTAATGCCCTCATATTCATTATTATTAAGACAATTGAGAAAGAGATTAAGGTGGTATGATTTCCATAAAAAAATAGTTTTACCATATATGGGCGATGAGAGCATAATTGTATGCTAAAACATCATAAAACGTCTTTATTTCCGGCAAATTTAATTAAGTTTCAAGAAACTGTAGATTAACGAAGATAATATTAAAAACTAAAATATACATTTATTTTCATTCACACAGTTAATTGCTGAATACAAAAATCTTCTTTAATAATAACAAATAAATGCATTTTTAGTATTTCATTAATGTTACTGTTAATCTACAGTTTTCTTAAACTTAATAAAGTTTGGCGGAAATAAGGACTAATATGGAAGCCAATCACATATAATCCTGTGTTCAACGGTACTCTTATTGCTTTTAAATGGTAAAAATCAATTTTTATGGAAATCGAACCACCTTAAGGGGTCGGACATTATGCCTAATGCCCTGCATTGTGCATCTGTAGTGCATCACGATTCAAAGACACGATTCACTTGGCCCTGACATTGCCACATCATGTTTATTACACAATTTTAGAGTCATCTTGTGATTATTAGCCTTGACAGATTCAGTTCAGGCGGCTGTTGCTTTTATGAGGCTAATCTTTTTTTTTTAGAGAAGAATAGAGAAATCAGAATGACTTTTTAACAGTACACGATCAGCTTAGCTTGGGTAGAATTGACTCCTGTTATTTCTGTCTAGTGTGATCAAAATTTTGTTAATCTAAAATAGAAAAAAAAACTGATCTTATGTCCGTCTCCTGGTTTTAAGCTACCTCCCCACCAATTTTAAGCCAAATCGGTCCAACTGTTCACGCGTGATGGCGTGATCAAGGGAAATAGGGTTTTATTTTTATATAACAGATAATATCGCCAGAATGTACATATTATCCTCTCGCTCCTTTATAACATTCTTTTCCTTCCTTCTACTCCAGTTTATCTCAAAGAACGCTTTGAGTTCCTTCACCTCTTCAATTCCCAATCCCTATATTATACCCTAATATTTATTGGTTTATGACTTTTTGTTTTCTTCCGCCCTGTTCACACTCATGCTATAATGTTTCTATCGATCCAAAGGTTGTCTGCAAGAAATCGCTATTAGCGATAAGACCGCCCATTGTACGTCTAATTTTTAAGTATCCTTTCAGTACATGTCCTTTTAATTTTTGGTGTACAATAAAGTGATATTCTATTCTATATTGCTGTCATGTCAAATTTGAATACATATCTGTCTGCATAAGTCCAGTTTCGTAACATAGGAGCCAAATTAAATAACATATCTTTGTTGACGTAGAGCAATTGATCAAGATCCTCATAGCGAACAATAGCGTGTTCACTTCCTAGTGAACCAGCCGACGGATTCATTAATACAAACCATTACAAGCCACATGCGTTTATATAGAAAACAGGTTTTACCTGCTTTTTACGATCCGGTACGGGTAACGGCTACTAGGTCACGGTTTGAACAAGTATCAATCACATTTTCTGACTCAGCGCCTTATAAAGCTCATTACAAAGACGCGGCGCTTCAATTTAAGTAACTTAAGATTATTACATTTTGTGCTACTGATTCTTGACTGACGTAGAATTAATAAATTAGAAGAGTATCTTTGAACATCATTGAAGGAAAGGTTGAAGGAAAATGGGGAAGAGGAAAGCCAAGAATAAGCTACGTAAGCCAGATAAAAGAAAAGGTCTATGTCATGTCGTAGGTATAAGAAAGTCAAGGAGGCCGCATTCGAAGGATACAATTGGAGAAAACTGCATTAAGACCCCGACAAGTCCTAAGCTGAAGAACAATTAGTTGTATTTAATTCCGTGATTGTAAAAAAATTGTCGATATTGCCACCTGACGTAATCAGTGCCGTAAACCTGCTTTCTACACAAACGCTTTACGTAACACGAACAATGAGAAGATAGCGCCATTAAGGAATAACGATAGTTGCTTAATATGTTTGTTTGTATGTTTCGGGCAATGAAAGTCGATTTGAGAGCGGCGCTATTGTGTGCCAGCTTGAGCAATGCTATAATTTTGGCAATCAATTCTATGGGAAATAATGTAACTATTTGTATAGAGGTACTCTACTTTTTTTTATACTTCTTGCTGATAGAACAAGCAGATGGATGTTATGTGGTAACCATCTCCTCTATCAAAGCATTGTTTTTTAAATCATGCATGTCAGGAACGTGTTCTATGATGTTTTAGAGTTTTTTTTTCAAATTATATGCCATAAATATATTAATAGCTTTTAATTAATTTTATCGATTTATCTATTATTAGCAATCTTTCTTCTGCTTCGCTTAGGTGGGAAAACTCAAAGGTAGTGACTCCACGTTTTTCGCCCGCTTTTTTCTAAACGATACCCGTACGAAACTGGGGCGCGTCGCTAGTCAAAATAAACATGTATTATGCAAGGATAATGTAGTTTTCTAATGGTGATAGAATATTTTGAAATCGGCTTAGTAGTTTTTGAGTTTTTTGAGGGATGAAAGACATATTACGAGAAAAGTTAAAGATATGGATGTGGATGGTGGGGGTGGTGGTTATAGAAGAAGAAGTAGACCAAAGAAAGATGGATAGACTGTGTCAAAGATGACATGACCAAGAAAGGAGTGAGCACAGAGATGACGAATGATAGAGGTGAGTGGAAGAAAAAAACTTGTTGCCGACCCCACTTAGTGTTTGATATAAGGACAGGAAGATTATGAGTTTTTGAGTTTATTCTTTAAATACAAAAATACAAATGTTTCCTCTTCCTAATAAAATATAAATGACGTTTATTAGGTAGGTATGGGATTAGTCATAAAAACCAAATGTGGTGTAGTTATGAACACACCGGACATTGCAGATTATTTAGATGTCATTTATCTTTATATTAATGGTTCTTTCAAGTCACTAACCTGTGAGTTGTGCAAGAGTGTAGGTAAAGGATTAAAAACAAACAAAAAAAATATGCCTACAGGGTTTCAACAATTTTTTGATTCCGTTTCTATAGCACGAACTGTTATAGAGTGAAACTCTCTAGTGGCGTCAGTATTTCTGGAATGTTTTAATTTATCGCTAAGCATAGGCTGGGTCCTCAGTGTAGTGTGAGCCAAATGCATAAATAAAGCTCTGCAAAATAATGAGTGCAAAAATAGTTTTCACGAGATTTTTTTAGATTTTAAATCGGCTCATAAATGTACAAGTTGTACAACCGAGTTGAGAAACTTTTCTACTAAAAGTTTTTTAAAAAGAAGTAAATTTTTTTTAATGTTTACTCTATTTACTGCTTGTTAAAGGCCTTCGCACATCTAGGGGATGGCGATGGCGATCAGCTGAAACGCTGTCGAATACGACAGAGATATTTGAGAGCGTTCCAGCTGATTGCCATCGCATAGATGTGCGCAGGCCTTACGTACACCAGTCTGTTTCAAAGCGCATACGATGGTTATCTCACAATTACCTACTTGGACATATTGTTCATTAAAACCCAATTTCCTTGAAACAATACCTTAGGTGTTGAAACTCGTTGAACTCTGAGAGTTTTTCTGTGCGATTCGCCATTCTTTCGGTGAATTCCCTCGTGACTCAATTAAAAGTATAATGTATAGTTTTATATTGTCCCTAGAAGGCGAACATTTGAGAACAATGAGGAGCTTTAATATATTTTTTTTGTGGCACCTTTAAGGTATAAAGATGTCAGGAGTGAACAGTGTATCTCGGGCTGATTCGTCCGGGGAAGTACTACCACCATGCCTATTTCTGCCGTAGCAGTATTGTTGTGTTTTGGTTTGAAGAGTGTGGGTGCCGGTGAAATTACTGGCACGTGAGGCTGAACATCTGTATGCCTCAAGTTGATGGACGCAAGGCATTACATCGTAGGGCAGGACCCTGACGTGCGTGGCCTACGAGGCAATGTTTTGTTATGGCGATGGTTACCACTTAACATCAGGTTAGGTATGCTTGTTCTATCAAACTATTAATATTAAAAAAACTAATAGTAGGATTCAAACATGAAATGCTTTTTAATATGGTGTCTCAAATTGTGTAAGCACCAACGTTACGCTACGTATGAGCAGATGTAGCTACTAAGTATTTAAATTCAGTGCTGTTAGTTATTTCTACTTTCCCATAAAATAAAAAAATAGGGACTAAAATAAGTTAAACATACAACCGAAGACAAAACGGAAAGCGCAAGTCACACTAAAATTGAATGGGAGTTAAGGCGAGTTCTCACTGGGCAAATGACTATGCACTGATTTTAATTAAGTTTACGGATAAAAAAAACTAATCGATCTAGAAATGACCTATTTGACAAATGGGCATCAAGACGTAACGATTTTGATGCCCAAATTTGTTTTATAAAAGTGACCAAAGAGAAATTAGTCATTTCGCTTTGCTGTCAGTTGCTCTTCTGTTCACCATCACATATCTTTTGTTCACAGTTTTCGAATTTATTACTGAATAAAAATTGCAACAAATATCAGTCTTGTTGATATCTCTGCCAAAAATACTGATATTTGCTGTTTTTAACTTTTATCTTGTGTGAAATGCAACAAATATCACAACTGTCAACGTCTTGTTGACAGTTGTGATATTTGTTATTTTTACCCTTTGCGTGTGTGAAAACCACAAACAAATCAAACTACCAGTGGGACCGCACCTTACGTTACACAACCAATATTTCTTTTTATTCGTTGTATCAAGATGTCCCGCGGTAGAGATCGATATTATCTTTATAAAAACTCGCCGCCTCCAGTCATCAGAAATACCGAATTTGATATTGATTGGGTCGTGGACAAACTGCTTTCTCGAAAGATCTTTCTGATAGTGGTTTGATGGAATTAAAAAAAAGTCTTCAAGTTGACTTATCTGATGAGTACATAATTATCATGTTAATTTTTCTGTTGACTAGTGATTGCCGACTAAACCTAGGGTATTGATTTAACTTAAGGGTCCAAGAATATTGTTTTGTAGCCCCATGGACCTCTACTATAATACAGGACGTCCCACGGATATTCCAAATGGAGAGAAAGTAGGTACCTTGAATATTGTTGATGGAACATTTTACTGAAAGAAGACACTATTTCAATTTAAAAAACGATCTAAACTGCATTTATAAATACTAAAACATAATTTAGCATTTGATAAATAATTGGTTAATTTTGTATTAAAAATGATAAAATTCATAGTCTTTATTTTATTTCTGTTACTAGGTACGGCCTCTAAAGGCTTGCGCACATCTAAGTGCAAATATGACAGCGATATTTGACAGTATTTCACTGACACCGCAAGCCAAAATCAAAAAGAATTAATCTTGACAACCCTAGCCTTATTGTTTTACGCCAGGCTTGAGTAACACGCAAAGGGGTTACTAAAATGTTGATTGAACTATTTGGTAACCTTTAAATTAAAAAACAAAACTAATCTAGCTGTAAGGAAAGCAGCAATAGAACATGACATGCGCCAGAGCAGCTTTGTTTGACGGCTTTGTTTGTG
Organism: Thera obeliscata; assembly: GCA_947578465.1. Lineage (NCBI taxonomy): Eukaryota > Metazoa > Arthropoda > Insecta > Lepidoptera > Geometridae > Thera > Thera obeliscata. The sequence goes on from OX387916.1 coordinate 3,485,762, forward strand.
TTGTTTCACCATCGAGTGACGGCGTCTTGTGTAATATTAAAACGATAGCATCTTCAATTTGGTCAGATTGATTCGTCAATATCTATATTTGTTTAAGCCACGTGGAAGTTAATTAAGATAAAATTACAAGTCTATTATTACTGAGACAATCGATAATTCGTCTTGGATGGTCTCAGTATCTTATTTTAATTGGTTTGTACCTACATCAAAATTATCATAGATAGATAGATAGAATACTTTATTGCTCACAAAACTTAGGTACAGACAATGAGTAGGTATTATAAATACTACACAGAATTTAGGTACAATAGTGCTAGCGTAATCACAACTTGTAAGATTTTTAAATGACTCGCTCGTTTTAACTATTTTAGTAGGTACATACGATATTATTAAGTACTTATTTTAATTGATAGTAATCTGTTCTAATTATTTTGATTGATGGCAAGGTTTCAATTTGACATTGACAGTTATTTGGCATAAACAGATTTTTTTGGAAATAAGGAGGTAGATTTGGACTACTGAGAGTTAGAATGGACAAATATCTCGAAATATAAGAAAAATGGAAATCTCCAATATAATTTTTAATATTTGGTCAATACAGGTATTTAAACAACTTCAGCGCTTTTAATAGTTATAATATTTCTAAAAAATACTATACAAAATTTATTAGACAGTAAGCAAGTTTTTAATTGTAGCTGTACAGTTAAAATTAGCTAAACCACAGACAAAACAGATTTTTTTACTCGGCTGACGGCTCATAAATGCCGAATTGAGAACCTTTATACAAGGTGTATCTAAATATGTGTACTATGCGAAGGTGGGGGGTTTCAGACCACAATGGTGATCAGTTGTGGGTGGGAGAAAATTAAAAATTCCTATTTTCAGTTTCCCATACAAAAATATTTAATTTCATAATGCCTAAATAAATTGACAACCCTATCCTTGTAACCCCTTGACCCCTTGACCTACTACCTCTGTAGGTCTACTACTACTACCTACTACCTCTGTAGCTGAGTTTAGGGTTGTCACTTTGTATAAAGTCAGCTGTTCATGTTGAAACTTCGTTGCAGTTTTTTTCAGAGATACCAATCGAAGTTCGAAAAGTCGTTGAACAAAAGTTGTTCCCCGGGGGGTGGAAATTCACCCCCCTTCAGGATAGTACACATATTTTGATACACGTTGTATTTAAAGTTGGTTTTAAAAAAATATTCTTCACACAAACAAAATTAAATGAGCATTTTTATTTTGGTTCCAGCTATTCGACATGAAGAAGTTCCAGTCCAACGTGAACCGCGAACTGAGACGGAGCTACCCTGATAGGAGAAGGCTGGAGACGCAGTGCCTCAGCGCTATATCCTTCGTCAAGTCGGAAAGCGACCTGCTGGAATGCCCGATATGGGTGCTCATTGTTAACGTCGTAGCTATGGATATGCTCAAGTCTAAGCTGCCTCCAGGTATGTCACTCATAATAAATAAATAATGTGGACAATTCACACAACACTACCTAGCCACAAACTAAGTAGAGCTTGTATATGGAGACCTATGAGACCCAAATAGCTGATACAATACCTGAATTAATTGTTTTTTTGAATACGTACTTTGAATACAATAAAACACCAAGACAGAGAATAAACATCTGTGTTCACCACACAAATATTTATTCTCGGTGGGGATCGAACCCACGACCTATGGCGCAGAAAGTAGAGGTACTACCAAGTGAGCTGAGAGGCCAGTCCTAAGATAGACCATACTGCTGATACCGATAGATGTGGTAACCATTATCTAATAAACGAAGCGTCGCCTTTTAGCTTTGAGTAGGTATACAGGGTTATTCATTATTAACTGCAAATACTCAGGAATTAGGTTCAACAAATAGAATAAAAAATATTAATGAAATTATTTTTTTAAAATTTGATCAAAAATTTTTTCAAGTTTTTGTATCAAAATTTTATTTTTATTAATTTCTTTACGGCTATTGCTTATTGATTGCCACGGAGAACCGGACGATGACCCACCCAGGCGGTGACTGAACGCAGAGTGTCACTCACGGCGCGCGGGCGCGGATCAAAGGTCAAAATAGGTCAGGCACCAATGATTCCTTTATTGATTTTCTCGGGATTTTCATGACAAAACTTAAAAAAAATCATTTCATAAATATTTTTTATTTTATTTGTTGAACCTAATTCCTGAGTATTTGCAGCTAATAATGAATAACCCTGTATAGTAGAAGGGCTCGTATGCCTATTTCTCAAGCTATTTATGTCGTGAATTCTACAAAACCGAGAAAACAAGACCTAGCCTGTAACAATTGGTACAAAACTAGGTATGCTCGGTAACAGCTGCGTTATCCAGATCGATTAATACCCGTAAATAGGCCGGTTATTCTTGACACTTGGCTCGTATCCGGCAACGTCGTCAGCTGGCCTTGGGCGGACAATACTTGCTTTCTAGTAGTTTACTTTGTTCGTGCTTTTAGTGCAATGACTTCAACTACGAATACAGTCATTTTCGAAATATTTCATTATTGATAATCATAATTATATTCTGGATTCTGGATATACCTAGAATGTATGTATGTTTAAACAGCCACAGGCATAATTATACCAACCCACGCCTGTTTGATAGGAATCGAATTGTTCTATTTTCAAATAGTTTACAAGGTTGAGCGAATTTCTTTTGTTTGACATCGTGACGTTCGAAATACGAAATGTATTATCATACCAAGAAGGTTGGAAAACCATAGACAAAGATTTAAGAAGTATTTATTTCAAATGCACTAATATATTTAGTATGTTTTCCTTACAACCTGGCATTTGTGTATTGGCTATGGTTTAAATCTACCGCGATTGGCCACTGTATCAATTTCAACGATAGACGATGTTCCAACCAAGCGATTAAAAGCTGAATTTCTGTCAATGCTTTATTTTTGTAGTGTGCTATAGTATAGGTATTTAATTTTAGTTACATATCAGGAAACTGATTAAACGATATTTCTCAAAAGCATTATATAAAAACCGAGGCAACAAATTGCTTTAAAAGAAGATGAAAAATTGCATAGTTTGTTCTCACGAACCTCGAGTTGTTTCAATTACTTACTTTATGTAATTGCACCTCCAAATAGAATATTACGCAAAAACTACCTGTAGGTGCCGTGAACCGTACTTATTGTAATGCTATACTCTGAACTTTGTTTGCATTTTTACTTGACTACGCTCAGTTTTTCATGTTTATATCATTATTATTTAACTCTTTATTGCACTTAAGTTAAAATTAATGTACAAAAGGTGGGCAAGCATTTTCTACCTGCCAACCTTAGGGGTAGAGAATGGAGTTGGCGTGCTAACATAAAAAGGAAAGCATGGGTATGCAACTTGTACCTACTTATTAGTTATGGTCCTATGAGATCTGCTTCAGGAAATGCTCATTAACCAGACGCCTAAAGACTGACTTATTTGGAGCCTTTTTTTGATGTCAATAGGGAGCACATTCCAAAGACCTACAGCCGGCCGCCTCAAAAGACTTGCCTCGCAAAAATGTTGAATAATATATAAAATAAGCCTTTAATACTGTTTGCAATAATGTTACTAAATTAACTATTCCACTGACGATCGTTAAAGGAATCAGCTTGTCCTTCGACAAAAAGTAAAGTCCTCCATCTTTCTCTATCCTTTGCCATTCTTGTCCATTTCGGGCCGGCTACACTTCTCAGGTCGTCTTCCCAGCGTTGCGTTTGTCTGCCTGTACTCCTTTTGCCATCTCTAGGGTATCATTCGGATATTAATTTTGTCCATTTCCATTTCAGTGCTTTGCATATTTTACTCGCGTCCCGGGTCGTGCGAAAATTTGAGATTTAAAAAAAAAAAATCATAACTAAATAACTAAGTGACATTTTAAAAATCGCAAAAGGACTAATTGTAGGCTATACATTTGAGATTAATTCGAATTTAAGTGTGTTAAAAAAATATACTATTTAACATGACATTCTATTTAACGCTAATGAAAATCGTATGTCAGCGTTAAATAGAATGTCATGTTAAATAGCATATTAAATAGCATAGTCTACAATTAGTCCTTTTGCGATTTTTAAAATGTCACTTAGTTATTTAGTTATGAATTTTTTTTTTTTAAATCTCAAATTTTCGCACGACCCGCTCTTAAATTTTGTTGCATTTTTTTTTAATGTTGAATACTTAGGTCTAAAGATAGCTCAACAATAAACTAGCCCCATTTTCAGATCTTAGTATAGACTGCTAACGTCTGTGGTTAAAAAAGGTAGGTACATAAAGGCTTCCGGGGTAAAAAATCGATTGATTCCATCCTTAAGTTCAATGTTAGTTGCGTATCTATCGCAATTTGTATTGTTTTTGTTGTGGTTTTTTTCTGTTTACAAAGGCATGGTCAAGGTTAATCGTGGTTTTAAAGCTGGTAATTTAGGTTTATTTGATACTAGCTTCCAGAATCTTTTTGGCAGTGTTCATAAGACGGCTTGCAAGCTTTATTTAGTTTTAACTCATCGCACGACAAAATAAACGCATCGAGTACTACGAGTACGGTATTGTTTAAGTAATAGCCCGTTTGTATAGGAATGTTTTTTTCGTGAAAAAATAATATAATTTGAATTATTAATATAAATAAATTTAACTAGATCAATAAAATAAATATTGTGGACAATCCACACAAAACTATCTAGCCTCAAATTAAGCAGAGCTATGGGAACCTGATAATATAATACTTAAATACATTTTTTTTCTAAATATTTACTCAGAATACAATATAACACCCAGACAGAAAACAAACATCTGTGTGGGGATCGAACCCACGATCGCGCAGAAGGCAGAGCTACAACCAACTGAGCTGGCCAGTCAGTTAGACTATGAGCATTAATATTTTCTTAAAATCAGTTACAGCTGTTACAAATATAAATTACACATCGGCATTTATAATATGACTGTTATTGATACCAAAGATACATTGATATATTTGCTAATTAACAATGCTTGCGTCAATCAAGATTCTCAACTACCTTAAATAATTACTAACAAAAAAACCAGGAAATAAATTTGTCCAGTACACTATACTAAAACAACGTTCAATACCAACACACAAGCTTAAAAAAATCGTAAACATTACTTTAAAATTCAGTTCCGCATGTTTTAATAATCACTTGTCTCTACTAATATGACCACCAAACTAATTTAAATAGTGCCTCAGACAGAGAAAAGTCACGCCCAATTAATAACAGCTATTAGCATTTTAAAATATTTGTTTTTAATGTCCTCTGCGTAATGCGTTTTAAATTATTATTTGGGAGCAAGTCTGTTACTTTATCATCTGTTACAGAAAATACTTAATACTTAATTATACGTCACTGTTTTAAGTGATAATACCTATCATTATCATCTTTATCAATCTATATTAGTCCAATGCTGGATGGATCTCTCTTAAAACACGCCACCAAACACGTCTCTCTTAAAACACGCCACTGAGCCCGGTCTTCAGCTTTTCTTCACCCTATTAAAGCCTACTATAATATGTTCTTATTAAGATACTCGTAGTTAATGTATGGAAAATAATATTAAATATGTCTTAAACATGGATGAACTGTGTGAAAGATGACATGGATAAGAGAAGAATAAATGCAAAGATGACGGATGACGGAACGGGAATGGAGGAGGAAGACATGTTGTGCCGTCCCCATATAGAGTGGGTAAGGGCAGAAAGAAGAAGAAAAGCTCAAATGTACTTACATCACAGAGAAGTGTAATTTGGGCTCATAAAGGTTCTCGCTCATACATCTTTTTGTTTACTTAAAACCAGTTAAATATATGTTTTACGCAAACACTATTTCCATTTTATCCACAAAGTTATCCAAATAAGAGGCGACGTGAATCACATGCAAACTGTGCGACAGTTTATCATTAAACATGACAGCATTGAAACGATTTAGCACTATTCCATACAATAGCCGGGAAAATAAAGAATGCAGGCAACATAAACACAATACGTGTCATAGCGAATAAATTTCCTAACACCGATACAAGACAGTGAGGCATAGCCCGGTGAAGGGTTAAGTGCCTTATTCCAGATAAAAATACTCCATTAAATTATTGCACTTGGATTATATTTATCACGCCTACGTGCACTTTGATGTATGACAACGATTTTACTTTTAATACCATTGCGGCTCATTTATTTCTTAATATGACGCCAACCATGCTCTTAATTTTGTGTTTGTCGGCTTAAATGGGGTACGAAATATTACTACGCAAAATACTGTGCATTTATTATTAGAAGAAAGATTTATTTGACATACGGTGTACACAGAACGGACAGCTGCTGAATTAAGGCTGAAAGGCAGGTAGAACAACAATAAACTTTCCATCAGGTGTAATGGCAACCAAATGCTTAGCTGTCTATATAAAAAAAAAAGGCATATGCATATACAAATAATATAACTATGTCATACAATTACAACATGTTTGTTTTATTCCTCAAGGTTCCAGATTTATTTACACAATAAATATTTACAAAATGTACAAAATAAACAAGAAGCAGTTTAACTACTACAAATATGTATGTATAGCTGAATTGATCCAAATCGTCCTCAAGACGCTAGCGGCATTGCCACGCTGAATAGCAATGCTAATGCGCTGCGCCAGATACCTACCATCCTTGGGTCACGCGTCGCTTTGATCAATCGCCTAGACAAAATTTATATATTTATAATTACTATTTTTCTTTCTAAGTTTCTATATTCGTTACTGGCATGCATAAGAAGTCTTATTTGATACCTACATCAATTGCTGTACCTTACCACGTGGGATAGAACAATAAGCAACCTCCAAAATTTCTCAGACGGAAAATTTCTCACGCGGACAACCTTGGCTCGTATGATTTTGAGGAATATTACCAACTTCTTGAGATAACTTAGTTGCAGCCAGATTGACCTTAAAAACAGGATTATTGGTACAATTTTCTTCAAGTTCTTTAATATGGACTGGTTTTCGATGCAAGGTGATCTGAGCGTAACATGCGTAGGTAATTTTGTAAATGCTTCCGGAATGTTTTAATTGGAGATCAGCTGATGGAGTAGGTGATCTTGTTTCTTGTATCAACTGTTTTTTGATGCAAAATAAGCTTTTGTCTGAAGCTTTTTTATTATTATTGCATCGGGCCAAATTATAACTGCAAACATTTTCAAAAATGTAATTTAAGATCCTTCGTCTATTCATCTTACAAACAAATGCTTGTGGGATTTACTATTTCTTAGCAGACAGAGAAAGGTAGAAGTTACAAGTGAAAAATTATAGATGCGGATAGCATTTTTATAACAAATTGTTATTATGATTCTGATTCTGTTCCCATAGCACGCAACCGCATCAACTTTGCGCAGGCCACCAGTCCGTCTCTTATTGTTAGCCAACAATGTAATCTTTCTTCAATCTCATGATGTATTGCACCTCATTTCACTCGCAATTCTAACCCCATATTGCCGACCAACAACCAATATTGGTTTTGTTCAAATCACGCTAAATCTATGGGAAAGAAACCACACGGTTAGATTCCCGTGATTTTCCATCCCGGATAAGATGCCTGTGTTGATTTCCTGGTGGTTTCGCGGTCTGGCCACTGTTTATCGGGTGGGGAACTCAAATAAATCTATTGGGCAACGTAGCTAATGTCCCATTGGTAGGAAGTCGTGACACTTTATCGTGAGGACCGACCGGTCTTTGTTACTACATGACCTCAAATGCTTAAAGTTTGTGTCGTCGACCTGTTTATAGTGCTTCAATTGTTGCAAAGGTGTTTTACGGACTGCTCCTTTAACCTTTCGATGATAAATAGTCTTGATCAGATATCAAGATAAGGGTATTTGATTTATCCATGATACTGTCTTAAGACAGCTATGAGCGGCGAGCGCTTGTCTCCGCTACGGGAGCTACGAAATTCAGCATGAACATTCACCCTTTTCAGCTGAACTCAGCTTAGGTGTGGAATATAGCATTTTCGGTGGTTATATGGCTAATGCATATATCCACATTATCAGGACATTATCACATAATTGTGATAATGTTCTCCTATAATCGTGCTCGATTATGGCGAACCCTTTGCATAACCCAATTCCTATCATGAGCCCTAATTATGGCTTGCTAGACCAAATTATGTTTTTAACACTCTCGCAAGGCAAACAGAGAGTTGACCAGCACTATTAAATGTATATTTATAGCCTCGTTTTGGGTGGGTTTTGCTCTCCAAGTCCAAATCTACAAGGCCTAATTGGTACCTACCTGAATTCAAAACTATTATTAGTTCTCTCAATTTTCGTTTCCATCTCCATCCTTCTAGAAACCCACATTCATAAAAACACCTCCATATGCGCTATAAATCTATAATACACACAGAACAGTTATAAATCAAAGGATTCACCCACATTCGTCATAGCCCGTCTAATTTCGATTTCACAACGAAGGCCGTCGGAGTCATGATCGTGGCATAACATAACTAGATCACTGATGCCAAATGGCACTACTTACCCATATCGAATAATTCGCTTCGGATAACAAGAAGCAATTGAAACGTTAAATACACTGGAAGTTGGACATAGTCGTGACCGAGGTTATGCAAAGTGCTATTGAGGAAGCAGACTGTCATAGTACGGGGTGATTGGGTGATTCAAACTTGCGTAAACTAGTGCTTCTTTATTTTATTTTATTTTATTTTATTTTATTTTAGAACAAAATCCACAGCTCTTAAAATACAATATAAAAACTTAAATTTCTAACATACAGCCAATAACGGATTTACATTTTTATTACAAGAAATATAAATAAACAAAAATCGTCGACAGTTAATAACCCCACAAAATAAAAACAGATGACCTTTAAATAAACATACTATTGGTAATTTAGGTATGCAGTATAAACGCTGCAGAGTGTGTGTTGTGTATGTGTATGTGTGTTCTTGGGACATGCTTGAAATTAGTCCCTTTTATTTGTATTTTGTAGACGAGTGGACTTTGTTCGCGATGACAAATTCTCAAACCCTCGGTTAATCCATAAAAATATTAGATTTTTTCTTGATACATTTTTCAACGGATCAAAGATTCATTGGATGATATTTGAAAAGGTTTTAAGCTACCTCCCCACCAATTTTCAGCGAAATCGGTTCGTCCGTACTTGAGTTATAAATAGGGTAACTAACACGACTTTATTTAATACTAGCAGCCCGTCCCGGCATCGCACGGGGTAGACAATATTGTTGTACATTATTTTGATCTATCGCTAATAGTTTCGGCAGCGCATTCGACGAAAGACATGGCTCATTTTTCTACACCTTCGGTTACATTGTTCTAATTTTACCAAGGATCTCTAATTTTTTTCAAAATGAATTTTCTTTTCTTTCTTTCTTGAAACATACAAAAATAGGTACAAATCTTTCCTCTTTATAATATTAGTATAGATTTATCACTTGAAGTTGTACTGGTCTACAATTTACTTGTTTACAATTTGTAACACTATTACCATACGTCTGTTTCTGCATCTAAATACATTATAAATCTTTTGGTAAAGAAGCACGTAAGTATACTTGTTAGCGTTAAAAACAATGCTTTATCATGCAGGTCACAACATAAACTAATCTGGATTCTAATCCCGTTGTAGCATCGCGTCTGAGGTATTCCCAGTAACTACTAGCTTGTATCTTTTAAACTCTAGTTATTTGTTCAAGTACATTTTATACATTTGTGCTAATGTAAATACCTACAATTTATTATCCAAAGATAAAATAGCAAGTTGGTAAAGAAAAAAAATCGAAATCTCGTATGTAATATTAGTAGGTATGTGTATAAATAAAGTTTACCTTAATATTTTTTTTCCAAATTCCTTTATATTTTCTTGCATTAATAAAATCATGATATAACTTTTGAAACTATCATGATTATAACATTTGAAAATATCCCGTTGTTTCATAAAAATAGTTAGTAGTTAATAGTTAGAGAAACTTTGTCATCGTGTTACCGACAAATGGCCCTCACCGACTGAGAATATATGCTCATGAAGTTTCGTGTTGAAAATAGTAGGTACAGACAGTAGCAAACTCTCGGTTAGAAAAACTTGCGTTTCTATAAAGTGAGCACCGTTATGTTACGGTTGTAATAATAATCTTCGATCTCACTTACTTCTTTACTTACTCCAAAAGTTATTCAGGCCTATTCAGTTTATGACTATTAAAATACGGGGTTCATCATCATCATCATCTCAGCCCGGTATCACCTACTGCTGGGTCCTCTGGGGCCTCCTTCATTTCCTGCCAGCCTCCTCTGTCCTGTGCGTCTCTTGTCCAGATGTTTCCTGCGACCCTTTTTACGACCCTTTTTACGATGTCGTCGACCCATCGCGGTTTCGGACGCCCCATAAATAAATAATACAAATACGGGGTTATATTATAGAAATTAAACAATTTTTACAGTAGCATTTTTGCATGTAATATACATTAAAACACTACCTATAAAATCGAAATATAAAAAATAAAGGTGAAGTTTACTTTTTTATTTTTTACCTTTTTACTTTTTACCTTTTTCATTCAAGAACCTTGATTTAAAGATTCCAGAAAGTTCTAGAAGTTTCCGGAAGTAGTTTAACACTGTATTATGTAGTTACCGTCATTAAAGTTACGCTTTTTAAATCACTAAGACCTGGGCGCCATAACAACTTGGAGTCGTGAAGAGAAGCGATTGCCTTCCAAAGGCGTCACGAAGATGCGCATGCGTTTCGTAAGAGCTAAATGCTTCCAATTGTTATGTGCAAGCCAACCCATTGATATTGGTAACCTTTTAGGAAGGTAATGAAGCTTTTGAAGTATCTATATAATCTGGCTAGATTTATTATCCAAAACCTACTGGGTTTGAAGAGCTCTTGCAAATAAAACCACTGAAGTAACCGGTGAAGTAGTAGAATAAATAATCTTTTATTTAATAACTAGGTGATCATCATGGTGAACTTGTACTTGTAATATTTTTTCCAAGAATAAAATTGAATGGCCTACGTTTTGTATCTAGAACTCTATGATAGGCATTTATGAGGTAGGTATGATACGCCTAAATTAATGCGCATTGGAATCCTTTACGTAAAAATACAGCGTCAAAAAGTATTTAATATAATAACAAAAATTATTTTAAAACATCTTTAAAGAAGTTGAAAACCACAATTCATATTTTTTAATAAAACATTAAAAATATAAATATTGTACAATCTACACAACACTATCTAGCCCCAAGCTTAAGCAAAGCTTGTAGCATGGAAACCAGATAGCTGCTATACCTAATACTTAGCTTTACTAGCTAGCTTTTCTATAAAGTTATATGAATTTAGAATACAACTAGGCAGAGAACAAACATCTTGGCTGTCTATTGTACATTTAATTTTATGATGTTTTCTTTTCTTATACAGTTCAAAAGCCAATGGATATCAAGAACCGACCACGCATTCCGATCCCAGACGAAGATCCCTACAGCATCGCGACCAACCTCAACGGTTCTGGCTCTAGCGGCAGCTCTGGCGGATACGGCCACAACGGGCACAACGGGCAGAACGGGCAAAACGGACACAACGGGCATGTGGCGGCCACGAGGGAACAGCTGATGATGCAGATGGGGCAAAGGAAAGGCGAGCGCCCGCCAAAACTGCCGCCCAGAGAGAACGGATATGGCCACGCTGATATACCCAAGGTAAGAAAAATAATATGAAGACCACCAAAAGACATACCAAATAGCACATTAGTGCATTTAGCAGCGTCCAGCAATTCATCAATGCAATGAACAGCATTTAATTTTGCAAGCCAGTTCGAAATTTGAATAAAACATTTGATACGCAACCTCCTTGGTTGCCATTTCGGAATTAAATGTCGTTCCATTTTTAAATTTCACGACATGTACGAGTTTTTGAAGTAGGCACTTTGTAATTTATCTAGCCGCTAAACACGACGTAATGGAGTTTCATTCAACTTTTGCCGCTGCAGGTATTCGGTTTGAGAAAATACGAGTATGGTTCAGACGTTAGGAAGATCGACTAATGAGATAACAGAATCCAGAAATATGAGACTCTTGTATTCGCATTTAGACTCAAAAGTCTTTAACTTAGACTTTTGATTCTAAATGCGAATACAAGAGTCTCATATTTCTGGATTTTGGTGTGGTGCAGTGTCAAAATTCACTCCACCCACCTATGAATTGTTGTTTTAGAAAATCACATGTTTTGGACTGGTAACAAGTAGAACAAAAGAAACAAGGTCAATTGATATTGATTTCTAAATGCCTTGACCTATATGAAAACAGTTTTATTTTGAAAATGATCAGTTTGCGCACAGCTCCATAGCTCTGCTGCAGAGTAGGTTGAAATTGAATTTTACGACTTGTATAAGTTTTGTGCGTCACCGTAACCACCTTGGTAGTGGCCGATTTTTTGTAAAAAGATATTGAAACTGTCTTAAAGTTACCCATGATAACTATCATACAAGTATCAAGCCTTACGAAAAGCAGCCTCAAGCAAGCTATGAAATTAAATTAATGAGTGCTTCCCAAAATAGCCTTCAAATATCTCTTTTATGACTGAATAACATTAACTTGATTCCATGCTTTGTAAGCCATTCCAATACTTAAATAAGATGTGGTTTTGTTCGGTCCAAGTAATTTTCATAGTGAAAATTGCATTACAAAGAATCTCTACGACGTACAAGCAATACTTTTTTGTAATAACGCGGCTATTTTTATTAAGATAATTTCTGCCTTCGTATGATTATAGGCTACTTTGTTTTAAAAAACCTTCAGATTGCTTACTGGCATCCACTACTTAGTTAATAATTAAGGTATAGTAAGTACATTACTTTACAAAAAGCAGAATACTCAATACTTATTTCATTTATGATATTATGGACTCATCATTTAAATCCTACTTAAAATTATTAAGCCAGCAGTACTTAAATCTTGGTTTGGTTTAAGCATTTCTCAAAAAAAATACAGATTCTCTTACAAAGAAAATGCAATTTATCTTATAGTAATAATTGTTTGTTACCATTAAGCGTAGGTAATAGTAGGTACAGTCTAGGTAGTCTAGGTATGGTGATGACATGCAAGAATACAATAAGCACTGTCCTAAATATAGCGGGTTCATTGGGGGTTTGATTAACTTGGAGCTTTGAAGCGTAGCGTGTGCTGTCTTTGAAACTTTTGCTTTTGTATTATTGCATTGCATACGTCTAAGTGAAGTGCCACCACACTGGAACTTCACTGCTATTATTTTAGACTATTTTTGATTTATAAAAGAATCATATAAAAAAACGGTAGGAACCGAGACGTAGTTTGTTGCCTGTTCTTCTACGCTTGGTCGCGTGGAACTGGCACCTAGACTCACCTAGCTTTAAGACGTTTCAAAGTGATTCTTGCATCGTACTGAATAAAAAAATATTGACTTTGACTTTGGAGCACGGTAAGCTTCAAGCAAGCTCCTGCTCCGTCACGACATTTTTTTTAAGAGAACCAGATAGCTGATGGATTACTGATAATAAGTACAAATAATGCCAAATCCAGATAAAGATACAAACAAATGAATCTCAGGATTATTTAAATGGATACTCACCACAAGATTTAAGGAAAGGGACACGCGAAATACATTACGGATAAGAAATATTTTATTGGAATTGAGTTCCTAAAGGCACTATCTTCATGACAAATTAGCTTTTTTACTAAGAAACGGGATGTAAGTGACTGATTATAAAAAGCATAAGTTATTTCACAAACACAGAATTTTGTGAGTCATGTTGGAACACTTGTAAAATGCAATTCTGTAGTTTTCATTAAATTGAAACGGAGAAGGAAAACATGCTAAGAAACCAGCATGGCGTAGAACCTAAAAAGTTCGAAAATATGTGTCAAGTGCACAAAAGGCGCCTTCTTGAGGCGTACTTAAAATCCTTTCACCACACTTTGTTTGAAAGAACAGACACGAAGAAAAACAAGATTTTAATGAGTCGAAAAGTCAACTTTCTTCCTTAGTTTCTGTGTAGAAATACTTTTCAATGGAAACGATGATAAATAAAGCGAAAGTAAATTCCACTTAGCGGCTGTCTGTTAAAGTCTTACCAGATAATTGTTGGCGCACCCACAATAGCGCTTCCCGCCAAGGATCCAATCTCAACGCCATCTTGAATGAAATTGATAGTTTCGCAGATAGTTCGCGATATAATCTTGCTCTTTCTTATAAGAAGCCTGGAAGCGTCAGCGGCGCAGGCCTCCATGTGACATTATACAAATGAAACAATGTCTTTTGTGTGTCAGTTTAACTCTCCTGGATATAGGGGTATTCAGTGTTTTAGCTTATCGCCGCATATTCAGATTGCGAAGATAAGTTTATGTGCTAGGAACTCGCCAACATACGTACATACCTACCTAAAACGGATTTTAAGCATATAATATATAAAAAAAAATGATTTTCGTTGAACTTACATACGTAATACTGAAATTTATTGTAGATATTAAAATTGATAATCAAAATGGTGTGTAGATATAAATTAAACGTATCTGTTTCTTCTTCCTGCCGTTATCCCACTTTATGTGTGGTCGTCAACATGTCTTCCTCTTCCATTCCCCTCTGTCAGCCGTCATCTCTGCATTCAGTCCTCTTTTATCCATGTAATCTTTCACACAGTTCATCCATGTTTTCTTTGGTCTACCTCTGCTCAAAATAAATATCCATCTACATTCATACTCATCACTCTCCTAGTCACATGACTTTCATCCCTCCTCATGATATGCCCGTGGCCCGTACCCGCAAGCCTTTATTGCTCCTAAATTTTTCATAAAATAAACTAGAGATAGTTAAACAAAAAATAGTTTAAAGTTATGTTATTATTTACAACATTTTGTGTTTTACTCTATTGGCAACCGCAATAATTTTTCGTGGTGACGTTCTTGTCCCTACGCATCATTATGCACATTTGTTGTTTTCTGAATCTGTCTTGTATTGTAAGATTTGTAATGTAAAAGATTGTATTCGCCCACCATACATTTTATTACTACGTTTTTAGCTGCGTCTTTCTTGGTTTTACACGTTACTAGGCCTAGTTGTTTCTCAAAGGTAAAGACATGTATGTACGAGTTTGGTCTTTTTATACCCACATGTCTTTTATTAGATGTGTCCCTTTCCTACGATTCTCGGGTTTGTATTTAGCGTAGTTGTGGGTATATAGGGTGTCTAACCTGATCTGTAGGCTTACCATGAGCTCTGTCTGGCTCTGTCTCTGGTTGTGGTTTTGAGTCTGTGTGAGTGCTCACCCAGTGCATTATACTGTGTGTGTGATGTTTTGACGTAGGATTTATTTAGTCAACACTCACACAGACTCAAAACCAGAACCAGAGACCGAGCCAGACAGAGCTCATGGTAGGGCTACTGTAGCTGACTGTATCTGCAGGGAACAACTGTTCTGTGGTGATAACTTTTTCGTCATAGCTCAGGTTTATCATAGCTTTTCAAAATCATTATCTGAATGGAATTTAAACCCAATACTTAGCGAAGCGGTTGAGCACATTTATTAATTACTAGTGAAATCCCGCACGACTTCACTCGCGCTCTTTCCTTCAACCCCCACTGCCCTTTGTGGCCTGAATTTTCAAAAATCCTTTTTACTGTACCTATACTTTTCATAAAGAACACACCCTTTCAATTACTAGTCGCTATGACTAACGGTTTAGGCTTTGCGTTATATGTACGTCAGTCGTGCACCCCTTTAAGAGTTGAATGTTTAAAAATCCTTTACCTATACTTTTCATGAAGAACACAACCTCCAAATTTATCTTTTATGTATTATGATTATGATAATATCAATTTATGGTTGATTTAACCAGTGTTTATTTTATTTTCAGCCGGACTACGATGATATTGACATAAACGGTCGCGTACCAACACAGTTCCCGAGAGGCAAATCTGACAAGGGCAAAGATAACAAGAAATACGGTAAGAAATTATTTATTTCTACATCTCTCACTATAAAAATCTTGTTTAATTACTTTCAATGATCCATAACTTTTCTTAACTTAAATACAAATAAATTTAAATAAGGTAACGAAAGTTAGGCACTACACGTTAGCTCGCATTGTAGGTACCTACACACTATTCACTACAAAACCTGGCGAATATATATTTTTAAATTTTTTTAGCGAAAAAATAACCCCGTAAGTAAGGGCATAAGCAAAAACAGTTGCCCCTTACGCTATATGAATCATCTAGAATAGATGCAAAGGCCTGTTTACTTACTTTAACGAAAATAACCACAGCAAACCTCTTTTTGAAATAAGTTTTAAAAGCGAAAAAGTAAATACACAATTTCACATACAAATGCATGTGTGGGCCATTCATCACAGACTACATGCGACACTTGCTTGACTAACCTTAAGTACCCCAAGATAGGGAGACATGAGCAAATCAGCTAAAACAAGAAAAAATAAACAAAAAAGGGAAATAAATATGCATAAAACAATGCTGAAAAGTACGAGTACCTGCTTATAAATTTTACTATGTTTGGTACTGCAGTATAAATAAACAAATGTAATGAATTATTTCGATTACTTCGAGGATCGAGGGGAGTGGAAAATCTTTGGGGAGACTTTTGCCCAGTGGCTCAGTATAGGTTAGAAGAGAGAAAAGAAGAGAATGAATTAGCACTTTTTAAATTAACGCGATCGTTATGCTTAATTATATAGAACAAACGGGTATTTATAGCGATTACCTTTATTATTTCCCGATTTTTTCGACCGTGTTACAACAGCCAGGCGGGTATGCCCGTGACCACATGCGTGTGAACTTAGCAGATCATTGTCCAGCAGATCAAAAAAAAAAGTGAGTTCTATTCGCATGCAGCATAGTTCTACAGTTCCTGATACTTTTCAGGAATAGTTCTGGCCTGAAAACCTGAAAAAAAAACAATTGAAAATATGCTCTGCCAACTTCCCGTAGCAGATCATTTTTCACCAATAAAATAAAAAAAAATATTTTCATGTGCCTAAAGCTCTGCTCTACAGTTCCTGATACTTTTCAGAAATAGTTCTGGCCTGAAAACCTGAAAAAAGTGATTTGAACAAAAAATATTAATATTTTTTTTATGGTTTTAAACAGTTTGCAAGAGCTAGAACTCTTTCGTCTCTCATAGATCCATACTAGAGCTACTACCTAGAACTTGAATCAAGTCTGGAACTCACGCAAAAAAACCAGCAGAGCAGGGTTGAAAGTTTAAAATATTTTTTTTATAGTGTTAAGGGGTTCGTAAAAACTAGCACTCTCGCGTTTATCATAGGTCCTTATAAGACCTATTACCTACAAATTGAATCAAGTCTAGAACTCACGCAAAAAAACCAGCAGAGCAGGGTTGAAAATTTAAAATATTTTTTTATAGTGTTAAGGGGTTCGTAAAAACTAGCACTCTCGCGTTTATCATAGGTCCTTATAAGACCTATTACCTACAAATTGAATCAAGTCTGGAACTCACGCAAAAAAACCAGCAGAGCAGGGTTGAAAGTTTAAAATATTTTTTTTATAGTGTTAAGGGGTTCGTAGAAAATAGCACTCTCGCGTTTATCATAGGTCCTTATAAGCCCTATAACCTACAAATTGAATCAAGTCTGGAACTCACGCAAAAAAACCAGCAGAGCAGGGTTGAAAGTTTAAAATATTTTTTTTATAGTGTTAAGGGGTTCGTAGAAACTAGCACTCTCGCGTTTATCATAGGTCCTTATAAGCCCTATAACCTACAAATTGAATCACGTCTGGAACTCACGCAAAACGTTCAGCAGAGCAGGGTTGAAAGTTTAAAATATTTTTTTTATAGTGTTAAGGGGTTCGTAGAAACTAGCACTCTCAAGTTTATCATAGGTCCTTATAAGCCCTATAACTTACAAATTGAATTACGTCTGGAACTCACGCAAACCGTTCAGCAGAGCAGGGTTGAAAGTTTAAAATATTTTTTTTATAGTGTTAAGGGGTTCGTAGAAACTAGCACTCTCGCGTTTATCATAGGTCCTTATAAGCCCTATAACCTACAAATTGAATCACGTCTGGAACTCACGCAAAACGTTCAGCAGAGCAGGGTTGAAAGTTTAAAATAATTTTTTTATATTGTTAAGGGGTTCGTAGAAACTAGCACTCTCAAGTTTATCATAGGTCCTTATAAGCCCTATACCCTACAAATTGAATTAAGTCTGGAAATCACGCAAAAAAACCAGCAGAGCAGGGTTGAAAGTTTAAATTATTTTTTTTATAGTGTTAAGGGGTTCGTAGAAACCAGCACTCTCGCGTTTATCATAGGTCCTTATAAGCCCTATAACCTACAAATTGAATCAAGTCTGGAACTCACGCAAAACGTTCAGCAGAGCAGGGTTGAAAGTTTAAAATATTTTTTTTATAGTGTTAAGGGGTTCGTAAAAACTAGCACTCTCGCGTTTATAATAGGTCCTTAAAAGCCCTATAACCTACAAATTGAATTAAATCTGAAACTCACGCAAAACGACCAGCAGAGCAGGGTTGAAAGTTAAAAATATTTTTTTTATAGTGTTAAGGGGTTCGTAGAAACTAGCACTCTCGCGTTTATCATAGGTCCTTATAAGCCCTATATTATACAAATTGAATTAAGTCTGGAACTCACGCAAAACGTTCAGCAGAGCAGGGTTGAAAGTTTAAAATATTTTTTTTATATTGTTAAGGGGTTCGTAGAAACTAGCACTCTCGCGTTTATCATAGGTCCTTATAAGCCCTATAACTAACAAATTGAATTAAGTCTGGAACTCACGCAAACCGTTCAGCAGAGCAGGGTTGAAAGTTTAAAATATTTTTTTCATAGTGATAAGGGGTTCGTAAAAACTAGCACTCTCGCGTTTATCATAGGTCCTTATAAGCCCTATAACTTACAAATTGAATTTCGTCTGGAACTCACGCAAACCGTTCAGCAGAGCAGGGTTGAAAGTTTAAAATATTTTTTTTATAGTGTTAAGGGATTCGTAGAAACTAGCACTCTCGCGTTTATCATAGGTCCTTATAAGCCCTATAACCTACAAATTGAATTAAGTCTGGAACTCACGCAAAAAAACCAGCAGAGCAGGGTTGAAAGTTTAAAATATTTTTTTTATAGTGTTAAGGGGTTCGTAGAAACTAGCACTCTCGCGTTTATCATAGGTCCTTATAAGCCCTATAACCTACAAATTGAATCAAGTCTGGAACTCACGCAAAACGTTCAGCAGAGCAGGGTTGAAAGTTTAAAATATTTTTTTTATAGTGTTAAGGGGTTCGTAGAAACTAGCACTCTCGCGTTTATCATAGGTCCTTATAAGCCCTATAACCTACAAATTGAATTAAGTCTGGAACTCACGCAAAAAAACCAGCAGAGCAGGGTTGAAAGTTTAAAATATTTTTTTTATAGTGTTAAGGGGTTCGTAGAAACTAGCACTCTCGCGTTTATCATAGGTCCTTATAAGCCCTATAACCTACAAATTGAATTACGTCTGGAACTCACGCAAAACGTTCAGCAGAGCAGGGTTGAAAGTTTAAAATATTTTTTTTATAGTGTTAAGGGGTTCGTAGAAACTAGCACTCTCGCGTTTATCATAGGTCCTTATAAGCCCTATAACCTACAAATTAAATCACGTCTGGAACTCACGCAAAACGTTCAGCAGAGCAGGGTTGAAAGTTTAAAATATTTTTTTTATAGTGTTAAGGGGTTCGTAGAAACTAGCACTCTCGCGTTTATCATAGGTCCTTATAAGCCCTATAACCTACAAATTGAATTAAGTCTGGAACTCACGCAAAAAAACCAGCAGAGCAGGGTTGAAAGTTTAAAATATTTTTTTTATAGTGTTAAGGGGTTCGTAGAAACTAGCACTCTCGCGTTTATCATAGGTCCTTATAAGCCCTATAACCTACAAATTGAATTACGTCTGGAACTCACGCAAAACGTTCAGCAGAGCAGGGTTGAAAGTTTAAAATATTTTTTTTATAGTGTTAAGGGGTTCGTAGAAACTAGCACTCTCGCGTTTATCATAGGTCCTTATAAGCCCTGTAACCTACAAATTGAATCACGTCTGGAACTCACGCAAAACGTTCAGCAGAGCAGGGTTGAAAGTTTAAAATATTTTTTTTATAGTGTTAAGGGGTTCGTAGAAACTAGCACTCTCGCGTTTATCATAGGTCCTTATAAGCCCTATAACCTACAAATTGAATCACGTGACATATACAATTGCGTGAGTTCCAGACTTAATTCAATTTGTAGGTTATAGGGCTTATAAGGACCTATGATAAACTTGAGAGTGCTAGTTTCTACGAACCCCTTAACAATATAAAAAAAATATTCTAAACTTTCAACCCTGCTCTGCTGAACGTTTTGCGTGAGTTCCAGACGTGATTCAATTTGTAGGTTATAGGGCTTATAAGGACCTATGATAAACGCGAGAGTGCTAGTTTCTACGAACCCCTTAACACTATAAAAAAAATATTTTAAACTTTCAACCCTGCTCTGCTGAACGGTTTGCGTGAGTTCCAGACGTAATTCAATTTGTAAGTTATAGGGCTTATAAGGACCTATGATAAACTTGAGAGTGCTAGTTTCTACGAACCCCTTAACAATATAAAAAAAATATTTTAAACTTTCAACCCTGCTCTGCTGAACGTTTTGCGTGAGTTCCAGACGTGATTCAATTTGTAAGTTATAGGGCTTATAAGGACCTATGATAAACGCGAGAGTGCTAGTTTCTACGAACCCCTTAACATTATAAAAAAAATATTTTAAACTTTCAACCCTGCTCTGCTGGTTTTTTTGCTTGAGTTCCAGACTTAATTCAATTTGTAGGTTATAGGGCTTATAAGGACCTATGATAAACGCGAGAGTGCTAGTTTTTACGAACCCCTTAACACTATAAAAAACATATTTTAAACTTTCAACCCTGCTCTGCTGAACGGTTTGCGTGAGTTCCAGACTTGATTCAATTAGTAGGTTATAGGGCTTATAAGGACCTATGATAAACGCGAGAGTGCTAGTTTCTACGAACCCCTTAACACTATAAAAAAAATATTTTTAACTTTCAACCCTGCTCTGCTGGTCGTTTTGCGTGAGTTTCAGATTTAATTCAATTTGTAGGTTATAGGGCTTTTAAGGACCTATTATAAACGCGAGAGTGCTAGTTTTTACGAACCCCTTAACACTATAAAAAAAATATTTTAAACTTTCAACCCTGCTCTGCTGAACGTTTTGCGTGAGTTCCAGACTTGATTCAATTTGTAGGTTATAGGGCTTATAAGGAACTATGATAAACGCGAGAGTGCTAGTTTCTACGAACCCCTTAACACTATAAAAAAAAATATTTTAAACTTTCAACCCTGCTCTGCTGGTTTTTTTGCGTGAGTTCCAGACTTAATTCAATTTGTAGGTTATAGGGCTTATAAGGACCTATGATAAACGCGAGAGTGCTAGTTTTTACGAACCCCTAAACACTATAAAAAAAATATTTTAAACTTTCAACCCTGCTCTGCTGAACGTTTTGCGTGAGTTCCAGACGTAATTCAATTTGTATAATATAGGGCTTATAAGGACCTATGATAAACGCGAGAGTGCTAGTTTTTACGAACCCCTTAACACTATAAAAAAAATATTTTAAACTTTCAACCCTGCTCTGCTGAACGTTTTGCGTGAGTTCCAGACGTGATTCAATTTGTAGGTTATAGGGCTTATAAGGACCTATGATAAACGCGAGAGTGCTAGTTTCTACGAACCCCTTAACACTATAAAAAAAATATTTTAAACTTTCAACCCTGCTCTGCTGGTTTTTTTGCGTGAGTTCCAGACTTAATTCAATTTGTAGGTTATAGGGCTTATAAGGACCTATGATAAACGCGAGAGTGCTAGTTTTTACAAACCCCTTAACACTATAAAAAAAATATTTTAAACTTTCAACCCTGCTCTGCTGAACGGTTTGCGTGAGTTCCAGACTTGATTCAATTTGTAGGTTATAGGGCTTATAAGGACCTATGATAAACGCGAGAGTGCTAGTTTCTACGAACCCCTTAACACTATAAAAAAAATAATTTAAACTTTCAACCCTGCTCTGCTGGTTTTTTTGCGTGAGTTCCAGACTTAATTCAATTTGTAGGTTATAGGGCTTATAAGGACCTATGATAAACTTGAGAGTGCTAGTTTCTACGAACCCCTTAACAATATAAAAAAAATATTTTAAACTTTCAACCCTGCTCTGCTGAACGTTTTGCGTGAGTTCCAGACGTGATTCAATTTGTAGGTTATAGGGCTTATAAGGACCTATGATAAACTTGAGAGTGCTAGTTTCTACGAACCCCTTAACAATATAAAAAAAATATTTTAAACTTTCAACCCTGCTCTGCTGAACGTTTTGCGTGAGTTCCAGACGTGATTCAATTTGTAGGTTATAGGGCTTATAAGGACCTATGATAAACGCGAGAGTGCTAGTTTCTACGAACCCCTTAACATTATAAAAAAAATATTTTAAACTTTCAACCCTGCTCTGCTGAACGTTTTGCGTGAGTTCCAGACGTGATTCAATTTGTAGGTTATAGGGCTTATAAGGACCTATGATAAACGCGAGAGTGCTAGTTTCTACGAACCCCTTAACACTATAAAAAAAATATTTTAAACTTTCAACCCTGCTCTGCTGGTTGTTTTGCGTGAGTTCCAGATTTGATTCAATTTGTAGGTTATAGGGCTTTTAAGGACCTATTATAAACGCGAGAGTGCTAGTTTTTACGAACCCCTTAACACTATAAAAAAAATATTTTAAACTTTCAACCCTGCTCTGCTGAACGTTTTGCGTGAGTTCCAGACTTGATTCAATTTGAAGGTTATAGGGCTTTTAAGGACCTATGATAAACGCGAGAGTGCTATTTTCTGCGAAGCCCTTAACACTATAAAAAAAATATTTTAAACTTTCAACCTTGCTCTGCTGGTTTTTTTGCGTGAGTTCCAGACTTGATTCAATTTGTAGGTAATAGGTCTTTTAAGGACCTATGATAAACGCGAGAGTGCTAGTTTTTACGAACCCCTTAACACTATAAAAAAAATATTTTAAATTTTCAACCCTGCTCTGCTGGTTTTTTTGCGTGAGTTCTAGACTTGATTCAATTTGTAGGTAATAGGTCTTATAAGGACCTATGATAAACGCGAGAGTGCTAGTTTTTACGAACCCCTTAACACTATAAAAAAAATATTTTAAACTTTCAACCCTGCTCTGCTGGTTTTTTTGCGTGAGTTCCAGACTTGATTCAAGTTCTAGGTAGTAGCTCTAGTATGGATCTATGAGAGACGAAAGAGTTCTAGCTCTTGCAAACTGTTTAAAACCATAAAAAAAATATTAATATTTTTTGTTCAAATCACTTTTTTCAGGTTTTCAGGCCAGAACTATTTCTGAAAAGTATCAGGAACTGTAGAGCAGAGCTTTAGGCACATGAAAATATTTTTTTTTATTTTATTGGTGAAAAATGATCTGCTACGGGAAGTTGGCAGAGCATATTTTCAATTGTTTTTTTTTCAGGTTTTCAGGCCAGAACTATTCCTGAAAAGTATCAGGAACTGTAGAACTATGCTGCATGCGAATAGAACTCACTTTTTTTTTTGATCTGCTGGACAATGATCTGCTAAGTTCACACGCATCGTGACCACGGCGATAAATACCCGTTTGTTCTATATAATTAAGAGAATGAATTATTTATATCAATAGGTATACAATCTTCTATTACATAGGTCTTTTAGTTTTTAGTGAAGCTAATGGTGAGTTCTTGGTTTTCTAAAGTCGATATAATAATGTACGGCTGTTTTCATAACCACTACAATCTGGGCCTCTTCAAGGCAAGAGTGAATAGATGCCTTCTAGACCATCCTGCTCCATCATCGGCTACATCGTTGCTTACCATCAGGTGAGATTGTAGCCAACGGATGGTCTATATATTTTTTTATACTACTAGCTGATGGAACAAGCATATGGCCCTCCTGATGTTAAGCTGTAACCATCGCCTATAACAAAGCATTGCCTCGTAGGTCACGCACGTCAGGAACGTGCCCTACGATGCACTGCCCTGCGTCTATCTTGAGGCTTATAGATGTTTCGCCTCACGTGCCTGTAATTACACCGGCACCCACACCCTTCAAACCGAAACACAGCGATGCTACTTCACGGCAGAAATAGGCATGGTGGTAGTACTTCCCCGGACGAGCCCTTCACAAGGAGTCTACTAAACATCATCTCTATCTCTATATCATGTTAAATACTCGATTATTTACCAGACCATGCAGTTTCAAGGTATCTAGCTATGACTGTTCGCTTTGTTCAAAGCATAAGCACGTCCCAAGCGCAATATTTCACAAAATATTGTTGTAAATCTTATAAGTGAGTGAGTGTCGTATGCTCAGATGGTGGTACTGTTCGCACCAGCAACACACAAACGTATATATCGTTGTTAGTATCAAAGTTGAACTCATAAATCGGTTGTGTTGTCAACTGCATCGTGGCCGTTCGAGTGTCGTGGACATGATGAAATGGTTCTCGATTCGCTATCGCTATCTTTCAGAGCCCGGTGGCGATTATAATCTCTAAAAATATTAAAAATAATATTCAGTTTAAAAAGCTTGAGAAATCGATTTCATGGCAAAACTGCTGAATCGATTAAGATGGTATATGTCGAAAGAACCATTCTGGATGTATTACTTTTCAGAAAAAAATACTTTTTCAAGTCGGCTCGTAAACGACGAAATAATGCGATAATCTACGTTGTTATTTGAAGCCTAAAAAACTAGTAAAGTGGTCTTGATATTATTTTCCATGTAAATATTTTCGAAAGATATTTAGCTTTGGATTTTTCAAAGTACCTGACAATGATATCGATGATGTCAAAAAACAAATATAAGCTGCCATAAACTGCAGTTAAAACAAACCAAACAAAACTAAAGCCATGCAAAATAAAATCTTGGAATCAGGAATGTATTGTGCCCATTCTTAACCTACCCACAAATTGGAATCGACGTGAGTGGTCGCATTTTAGTGTCACTGAGAGTATTTGTCCATTAACTGAAACTTATGGCCCACACGGCAGCCCTACATGGAAGTAATCCTCGGTTCTTCAGGCGTCTTTTGCCGCGGTACTTTAAAATAGGTACTATTTTTGCCTAAGAGCAGGACACGACATAGTTTAAGCTCCTGATTGGGTCTATTTATTTTTTCGTGTGCTTATTTCTTTACTTTTTGTATTGAGTCAAGTTAAATCTATGGGGTTCTATACTGTGTAACGTTTTATTAGCCGATAGCTGGCTTTGTTTAGCTGAACTTTGCTTGCTAATTAAAAGTAGGTAACGAATATTAACAATATCGGTACTAGACCCCGCGCAAAATAAATCCGTAAGTGCGTGATAGATGGCGAAAAAAATAGAAAAGTTAACTGGAAGTATGTTTTGTGATCACAAACACGAAAAGGGAATTCGAATTCGCATTGCGTTTAATGCAAGTTCATATGTGTTATTGAGAGATTATTTAAAGTCAGTTTTGTCCGTTATCTGTCTCGCGCAGAGTTATCTTGCGAGGCCTTTAGTTAGATCAAACAGCTTGACTTGGCATGTCCTGCTGTCAAGTGTGAGATCACGACTCACATACCACGTAGGTTAAAACAACTTGATGTTTCTGGTTCATAAGTATTTCAAAGCAGATCTAGTTGATAAATAATAGGGATGGTGAAAGAAATTGATGCCATGCCTATTTCTGCCGTGAAGGAGAATTGCTATGTTTCGGTTTGAAGGGTGTGGAGGCCGGTGAAATTACTGGCACGTGAGGCTGAACCTCTGCATGCTTCAAGCTAGATGAATAAAAAAAATCTTCTTTCTTGTTGTTTTGTGTGTATATCAAGCCTAAAAATCGGTGCCAAGCTAACAATACAGAGGTGGTGTTTCGTAAGTTCTCTGGCATTTCGGCATATCCTTGATATTTAGCTAGCGGTATTCGGAGCGAGGCGTAGGACGCGGAACATGACGCGCGTACCGTATGCGACTTGCTATTAGTGAGAATACACCTAGTATCTTCGCCGTGATGTGGCCGATCCTTTAGCACATGTGCTAAAGGATCGGCCACATCACGGCGAACAGTTTGCGCATGGTTCGAACAATATGTTCGCCATCGCATTTCGCAGCTGTTCGCCGCGATGTGGCCTATCCCTAAAAATCGTTACATTACCTATGTGCTTCTTCTGCTCCTGGTATTGATTAGCTTTTTCACATGAATAAAACAAAAAAAATTACAATTAGATGGCACAAACTAAGGGAGTCCTATACCCAGCAGTGGGCGAAGTCGGGCTGTGGATGATGATGATGAAAGAAAACAAATGCATACTTGTCTTCATCGATAGAGTCGCGGTCAGAACAAAAATATAATTTTCTTCCTCTTCTCTCTTTTCTTTCATTTATTCGTTTTATTTTTCTTTTAGGCTTGCCAAAAACAAGAACTGACATATATTTATTTGACGAATAACGTTATTCCATAGGTTAAAAGCAGCTCTTTCTAATTTTGGATTTTCGTCATGAACAACAATGTTTTTTTTTCCAGATGATCCCTACTACTGCGGCCTCCGAGCCCGAGTGCCGAACTTCGTGAAGCAAAACGGCAAGCTCGTACTTCCAGCGATGACCGAGCGTCTCACACTGAAGGACGCTCCCGTCCCCAGCAAGCGCTACAGCGTGGCTCACCCCCACCACTTCCCGCCGCACATGCCTCCATTCGCGCACGCGCCAATGCCCCCAGCTGCACTCTGGCACGCTCGCTCATACGAGAGCGGAATCGGTGCGTACGAAAGACCCCGAAAGGAGAAGCTCATGTACCAATTCTATCCGAACAGGGAGCCTCGGCTGCGTCCGCTGATCATCCAGCAGCCCCGCTAGTACACTAACCCTGCACTTTAATCCCACCAGGCGCGGACTCTTCGCTCCAACCTTGGTATTTAACTTTCTGTTATTACGTCTTAGCTTGATGGCATCGCCTTACAGCTTCCTCTTTCTTAGACTACATTTGAATGTACTTTTCAGTAATCCAGAGCTTTCGCAATTAAATCCTTGTTCTGTATTGTGCTAAGTATTCCATACAGAGCAGGCTTTTATGGGCTTAATGCTGAAATGCGTGATGTGTAGTCTACTCTTTTCTTTCTGAATTCGCACTCCATAATCACCAAAGTCCACGTTACACTCTTACTAATCGTATCTTTTCAAGTCTTTCAAGCTTTGCGCTCTTCTCTTGAGTTGAACTTTTGATTATTTTGGTAGGTAGGTGTACGGGATTCAACGTCTTTGTCACACTACACATTAATACTCGTCTTTGCTCTCCCAATATAAGTACCTATGTACTTACCTAATTTGAGGTTTGTAGATTTCCTATAAAATAAAAAAATTTAATAAAGTAAATTGTAAGAATTTTCTATAAACATGGTAACTTTGTATATAACTAGCATAGGTACACGACGTAATGACGTAAAATCACTTAAATTCACCGAAATGTTCAAGGGCCTAAGGTATACGACTTACTTACTAATTGCTACGAGTTTGATCATTAAAAAACATGTTCTATAATTGTACTATAAAGGTGATTTTTTTTACAGATGGAGAGCAACATTACGACCCTTATGCGTTATACGGGCGTCTGCCAGTACCCGGGCGTGGATTCCCACCCCCGCCCGCCCCTCACGCGCGTCATATGTTCATAGGCGAGTGGGATTAAAGTTAATTCTCATTCAATTCAATTTATTTTTAAGAGGCAGACCGCCGAAAATGAACTCATCACTCGCGCACTTTGACCTTTTGAAAGATATAAAATCACTGAACTTATTTATGAAAATCGCGAGGAATTTTGTGCACACAGCTTGGCAAAAAAAATGTTTTGTTGAATACTTATGTAATATCAGAAGAGCACACGTAGGAAACGTTACGATCAAAACGGATTGCACAATAAAGTTCGGTGACTTTACACATTTCAAAATTTATTTTAATTTATTTTTAAAAGGTCTAGTGTGCAAGCGAGACGTTGTTTCATGGTGTTCATTGCCTTAATTTTTTATGACTGAGGCCCATTGCAAAATGTTAATCAGGTGCCTCTAAGCAACTAGGTCTGAGTAAACTCTTCAGTTAAATTGGTACATAAAATAGTCCTCATTTGCTGATTAGATGATCCTTGTTACACACTGGACAAGGATTTATTCTGTGTGTAAAATTTGATGTCATTAGATTAGAACCGATGATTTTATTTATGGAGAAGATACCATTAACAACTTATTTTTTTATGAACAATTTATTTGACAGTACCTACGCTCAGCATGAAATAATTTGTACCTCCAGATTGATATTTATAAAGTTGAAACATTTTTTCAAAAAATATTTAAAAAACTGAAATAAGTATCTGTTACATAAATAAAATATGACTGTGTGTAATTAACTTTTTTTTTTAATTAAAAGTTATTCGTTATTTCGATTCACTGCGACAATTTTTCGTGCGTTCAATTTTAACAAAACAAGTTTTTTTTAAGTTATTTGATTACAGGATTATATAAAACTTTTTGAGGAATTTATTTAAAATGTCTTGAAAAAGATAAAATAGGCAAGTAGTTCCTTGAAATTCCATAGATGTAAATATTCAAATGTATACCTACCATAATAAAGCGTTACACTTGAAGCACTTGGTACCTATAGGATATTATTTGTAAGAAATTTAATAAAACGTAAAACAAATGTTTTAAAATTGAAACATAAGTTAAATACCTATGTATATTGGAACTAGAATAAATAAAACATGTTTACCATAGTATTAAGTAGTTAACATATAGATAGTACATACATAAAGGCGCATGTTCTAATTAGATAGATTGTAGGTAAATAAAGTATCACTGCCACGTTTTATACCTTGTCATTTTAAATAATGTATGTTTTATTACTTGTCTATCACAAAAACTAGGTACCTATATTATTAAGATTGTCAATCCTAGTCAACACAGGGTTGGTTTAGTAGGTAAACACCGCGAATACATTTTTTGGTACCCTAATATGTTAAAATCCGTGAATCAACTTCTCGCTCAGACGAAATTGTGTCAAAAAAAAATTCTAAATGTCAACTGTGTGCAATTGAATAGTGACAAGAGCTGATTTTTAATAAATAACTTCAATGTTTTATGTTCGTGTGACATCTAAATAAACAAATTTTTAATTAATTATTTTAATTTTATATATTTCAAAGGTCAAAGCGTCTGAGCCAGAAGTAGATCAAGTTGGTCTTCGCCTTAACTGATACAATATCTAACTTTCAAATTATCATGATGGTCGTATTTTTCCAAATATCTATGAGAAAAATATCAAAATTAGAAAGATAAGCTGATAGATAATACGAATAAATCAACACTTAAATAATACTGTGATTATTTATATTTACAAACATATAGATAGAAAATCTATTTACAAAGAAACTCACACTAAAAAGGAGCAATGTATAACTGGAGGTACCTTAGTTTTTATAGGCTTTTAGTTAGACGATATTTTAGTATTTAATTTTTCTTGAAATATTTTTGTAAATACTGAACAATTCTTTATCAATAAAGTAGGTAAGTATATAACCTGTATACATATTATAATATCCAATACTCACCCATATTGTGTTGACAATAATTGTGTATAATTAATTTATTGTCACAACTTTACCAATTAAATTTAGGATGTAAGTTTTTATTATAAAATATACTTATACTGTCATAGGTACATACTTATTATACTTTTAGATACTTGTAGATATAAAAATATTTAGGATATTTTAAAAATGCTTAGAAAGGTGATAAAAAGTTACTTTCAAGGTTTTTTCTATTGAGTAGATGATTTGCACTATAAAGGTTCTATGTAGGCACTACAAAATTTAAAAGCATTAACTAATTGAGCCACATTTTTATGACAGACTGAGATAACAAACACCTAACTAAAGGTACGGTCACATCTAGGCCATAATACTGCGAACTTTGACAGCAGTTTTGTATCGCGAATTTTGACATTGTACATTTTTTTTTTAATGTAAATTTTATTGAAACGAATTTAATTTAGGAAATTTTTCTTTGTACAATCATGAAATCTGAATTTTATTATCATGTTTGAAGGGCGGTTAAATAAAATGTAACCTATTCTATAAGGAACATCACATTGTATCTGAGTAGGTAAAATATGAATAAATAAAAGTAATATTTTTATTTTTCGAGTGTTTTACTTATCGCTGTGTTTACATTGGCAAATTCCCGTGGTTTCATTTGCTCCATTGATTGCGTAGACGTTACAGGTTAGTTATGTTAACACCATTAATGGTACCATTGATTGTTAAGGGAAAGAAAAATCACACAAACAGACCGTTTAAAAAATAAGTGTTTATATAATGAATTGAAATGAAATAAAAAAAAACTATTTAAAAAACACAAACAGGGTAGGTATTGCTCTGATAATAAATTACACGGTCGCGTTCCTATACTCTCCAACACCGATCCACTTCTTAACTAAATACTTAATGTACTTTCTGGCGTCCTTTAACTCTTCTGGATCACTAGATTTGTCTGAAAACAGATCTCTGCAGTGTGAGGAAAAGGGTACAACTTTAGCTGGTGCCTCGTATGATACATCTTCCAATACACTCAGTCTATGCCAAGGGTCTAACTGTCCATTTACAAATATAACTTTCGTTACATTAGGGCTCAGGCCGCCATACATTTCATTTGTTTTTAATACCCCTTCATTCACCAGCTGGTCATCAAAATCTGGTCCAAACACAGCTCTACAAATATTATAATAAAACTCTTCAGATATGTTATTCGTAAATGGTTGCTTGTTTGAATTCGACGTTTGGTAATAACCGAATTCTGTGCACGTTTGGTAAAACCACGACTTCATCCAGTTTGATTCTTTTACACCTGTTACCATATTGTCGAATTCATAGTCATAACACTGTTTCTTCACGTTCCAAGTGTTCATCTCGTCGTCTTGTGATGAAAATCCCCGAGAATTGTTGTAAATATCATCACAAATCATTTTTAAAGAATTCAAGTCCCCATATTGAGCCTCGGACATGAATTTCGATGCTTTATCCAAAAAGAAAAGCTGTTGGTTTTCAATTTTATTCATATCGGTATCACTGCAGATTTGTTCTTCCTCTTTCAATAATTTTATCCCGTCATCGGTTTTAAATAACTTTTCATACCTGTTAAACATTAAATTGATTTCTGTATAACAACCTGGTGTACCGTACTGTTCAAAATCATCACTTACAGTTTCAAGGTACTCGAAGAAATCAGCTTTTGCCAGAACAGGGGCACTGCTGGCGATTGCTGCATCTACCAAGTCAGGGTATAGAAGTTTCATCCACGCCGCTAAGTTCCCTGCATATGAACCGCCGACAACTACTACTTTAGATGAAAGAAACAAAGGATTAGTCTTTATATACTTTAAGAATTTCGCATTATCAGCCAAAGCCTGTCTAGAGCTTAAAAACTTTAAATTTTCTATCGTGTAATTTTTGAAAGGTTTGCTATCACCATAATATCTGTGTTCGGATAGAAACATGGCTCCGTTCGTCTCTTTAGCGAGCTCAAACATAATTCCAGTTTTCAAGAAGCCTTTGTAAGCTTTGCCTTCACCATTCATAAACAAGTATATCGGTCCATTTGGTTTCCACATGTCCAGTCTTTGAAAATATTTCATTTTCCATGAGCGTTTATCACTGCCATTGAAGTGATCCACGGGTTGTGTTATCCATTTTGTTTGGGCAACTGATGAATCGGACAAAACAGCTGGATCATTGATCACTTCGAAGAGAAAGTTAAGACCTTTTCCATGCCCATGTAGACTGAAGCCAGCAATATTGTAGCAAGACGAGAGGAACACGGCTAGCTCTGCGAAATACATGGCTGTGAATGATCCTTATTCATTTCGTAAAAGGCGAAAAAATCTGCAACTTACGTGAGTGCAATTCAAACATTCCAAAGTTATCTACCTCTATTTATTGCTACCCGCATTAGATAGAAATGGAATTCAGAATGTTAAAATTACATTGCAATTCCTCTGAAATATCTCTTTAGTACCTGACTACCTATCGGTGAAAAACTTCATTATTATCAGTCGGTGTAATAATTGCATTAGGTACTTAATAATCATGATTGTCTTTATGTTCTAAACCTCTTTAGCTACTTTTGACTGTCCTCTTATCTCTTAGGTCGTGGGTTCGATCGGCTAGATAGTTTTCCGTGGATTGTCCACAATATTTATTTATTATTAATTTACTAATAATGACTAAGAAGATAGTTTGCCTACTTCTACTTCTACTTTATCAGTCTAAGCCCAGGTGTGTCAGGACTAGGTCCTAACAAAGCTGTAGGTACCTACCTATATACCTTTACTAAACGGACACAAAACATGACTCGAGCTCGAAGAAAAGGTTGGATTTACCTACACGCAAGTTTTAGTTGCACTATTTGAAATATCCTCCACCTAAACTCAACCTCGAAATTGTGGAGATAAAATTACGCAATGAACGGTCTCATAACATTTTTTTTAATCGGTCAACAGTTTGGTACAGTTTTCAAGTTTTTAAACTTGAATAAAACCTCTACGGCTATTGCGTGTGAACAGTTTATAGTCTGTGCTTTCCGTTTCCATGACAACGCGTTCGCGTTACATCAAAACAAAACTGCTTGGTCATTTTCCTACTGACCCAATTGAAAATAATTTGCAAGAAATTATGGATTTTTCCGACGGCAGTGAACGAAGTCGGCGGTCTGACTCGCGGCCAGTCTCCAGGCGAGGGTATCGGGAGTACGCGAACGGTTCAGCTGTTCCAAGGTAGGAAACTTTAGATATGGAAGAATGAGTTTCAGGCGCTTTTTAGTTTATAACTAGCTTAAAAAAAACACTTGTTCCTTTTTTAAACTAGTATTTAAGTATAAGTACCTATATCGTTGGTATTTATCAACTAACTTCTTGGGTGACTGAAAAACGAATGGCAACGACCGGACCGATCAAGGCCGAAAAGACATTGGTGGGACGGGACGGTCTCGATATCCACTAAAAGAATTGGTTGGTGGGAGAGTCTGAATACGTGGAGGAATTTTAGGGTGACTTTCACCCAGCAGTTAGACACAATTATCTACAATAAACCTTCCTTTTCAAAAAGATATTTTATAACTTCACATTTTTTTACCTTGATTTTTTCCACTTTACCTACAGTATGTATATAATTTTACTGGCAAAGGTTTTGTGTATTCGTTAGCATAATGTTGGTCCAGGCCACGACAAGAAGCTAGATAAGACTATTAGTAATTTTTTTTAAAAGAAGTTGTGTTTGATGAGATTGAGTGGTAGGTAACCATCGCCTATAACAGCGCGTTGCCTGGATAAGTAATGCACGTGAAGAACGTGCCATACGATACGAAGCATTGCCACTTTGAATGTACAGAAGCGGGACAATGAGGCCTACTTCAGCTTACCGGGGCAGCACAGCCCGGATATCGACGGCTGGTTTCGGGCCCGCCCCGGCCACTGCCAGCCGGCAGCCAACTGCTATGACTGGCTTCTCTATGGTAAGTTTCCTCATCATCACCCTATGCCAGTCCACAGCAGCCCTACTACTCCGGCAACACGGCTCGATTGAGTGATAGCTTAATCCGCGTTCTATTTCAAATTTTTTCAACAATTTTTTTCAACTCGTCTAATTCAGCGATCGCTTGAGTGATTTGTGTTGCTAGAACTGCACTGCTGAACGTAGATCTCTCCCGAGGCGCACTACTGAGTCCGGTCTTCGGCTCCTCTCCATTGCATTTCGCAAACCGTCGCCCACCTTGCTAGAGGGCGTCCTACACTACGCTCTTAGCTTCTTATCATTATTATGAGAGAGAGTAGGTATAGCGCTTGTTGCACTCCCAAATTATCAGTATTTTATCAGTTATCAGTTGGATGCCTAACAGTTATTTATTTTACGATTGTTCACTTCTGTGTTATTTCTCTATAACTGTCGTCGTTATCTCTTGAATGCTTAAGTAGATTTAAGTAGATAGATCTATTTTCTAGACCTAATTTTAATTTGAATAGGTATTTTTAAGACTTCTACTCCTTTACTAAGACGCCGCTTTGTTTGTATTAATGAGTACCTTAGCTACCAACTTCAAACCATAACAAAGTTAGGTATGGACTGAAAAATGCCTAAGTTGTTACAAGAAAAGGTACCGTACTGATTTAGCAGCTCCTTACGCTTCACCCGCCGATTGGACATCGCTTGTGCGCAAAAAATACCTACACATACCTAACCACATTCTATTTAAACTTCCGTCTTGGTAGATCGACAGGCCTATCACTCAACAGGGCATATCAGGCCTTCGAACCGGCACCGCCCGAGGGTTTCGCACAAGACAACTCCAGGACAAGAGATACTGGGAGGAGTTGATGCAAGTGAAAGTTCGAGAGATGAAGGCTGAGATAGCCAGGCTGAGCGAGAAGGCAGATGCAGGGGAGAGGGAGAGGTCAGCAAAAAAACATTTCGAAAAGCGGGTCAAGGAATTGGCTCAGGAGCTGACTGGTAAGATAGTAAAGAGCTTAGAGAAGTTTAAAGTAAGGAGTTTAGTAGTGAAGCTTAATTGTCCCAATCAAATTGCCACAAGCACGTAAAGTGTCACGCTTTAAGGATTAGGTATAGTTGTGATGGTAGCACCAAAAGTATGTGAAAAAGCAACACTACCATCGATAAGTTTTACCTAACGAAGAAATTGTAAACAGATCTGCAAGGTCGGCTAGCAGACTACAATACAGCAATTCGCATAGTGAACGGTGAGGCTACGAAAGTATCTGTCATGGAGCAGACGCGGGAGCTCGAAGCCAGCAATCAGAAGCAGCAGGAAGAAGTGGAACAGGTGTTTATGGAGAAGCAACGAAAAGACAACCAGCTGAGGCAGTTGCGGGACCAAGTTGATAAGGTAAGATAATCAAGTAACCACCAAATTGATTTTCAAATGTTTACATCCTAAAATAGAGATGCAATGAGAAGAGTGCTAGGTTTCAATGTGGATGCACATTGTAATAGAAGTAGAAGTAGGGCTAGAAATAAAATACTTAGTAAGAACTAAAATATTGTATGAAAGATGGCATGGGCAATAAAGGGGGGACTACTGAAATAACTCTTAGTAGAAGAAAATAAAAATCAAAAACCTGGGGGATGAGAGATCCCAGATGACTATAGGATAAGGGCAGGGAAATTCAATCCAAAAAGCAGCTAGGAACCACGAAAAAAGTGCAACAGGTGTATTTATTTTCTAGGAACAATCCACGATAGTTTCGCTCCTGGCGGAGATGACTCAGGAGCAGAAAGATCAATACAACGAGTTAGAGGCCACTGCGGCTGAGCTTAGATCAGAAGCGGAGCAGGCGCGGAGTCAAATCGATCACTTGAACCGGGAGAAGGAAGAGTTCAGCAAGGAGATTTCTGGGTCCCAGGTATAATACATATTTTAGGAATTAATTTGCGACACGATCACGAATGATGAAACTAGATTACGCTGAAATTTATTAAACCACAATGGAAATAGACTTATTGTCTTATATTTTACAGATTAAAATTCATCTATTGGAGCTGCATCGAAGATTGACCGCAGTTGAAGAGAAACGAGATAACATTAAGAATGAAATGAACAATCGTCTTGATCCTCAGGAGGAGAGAGAGAAACTACTGCTTCAGGTAATGATTTCTGAGGCAGCTGAAAGTGCCTCTTCGCGTGGGCCTCTGCAATAAGTCAAAGCATTTGCAGAAAAGAATACAACTCAGAGTAAAAAATAATTACGTACGACGTAGCAAACTTCACCTTGAAACGGCTTAAGGCTAGACTATTCTAGGTGCCACTGCCACTCGATCAAGCCTAGGAGAACAGACAAGCACGGTTTGGTTGTTATCAACTTCCGCCCAGAAATAATACATTTTCTATGCCTGGATCAACCCATCACAACTTAGTTTAATCACTAATACCAACCAACTGATTCCGGGGAAATCTTTAGTGGTTATGCACAGTAACAAAAAGTTACACAGTGAAAAAAAACAGCAAATATATTTTTTTATAGGTGAGGGAAGCCAATGCAGCGATAGCATCTTTGGACAGCAACGCAGCGAGTCTCAAAGAGCAAATAAAGAAAGTGCAGGAGTTGATAGAACAATCCGAACAGGTAATAAAAGTTTTTGTATACTAGGTAGGTATAATATGGCATTTTTAATGGTTCTACTATATCAGCATCTGTTTGAATACTTAGCCCATTCCATCATGGCAGTGGAGTAGTGAAATGGAACATGCTGATATTATTCTGCTAACTTTTTAGGATCTTGAAGAAGGTAACTCAGAACGTCATCAGAAGTATCGAGAGCTTAAAAAGCGAGAAGAAACCATGGACACATTTATGTCGACCTACGATGAAAACCTAAAGAAGGAACAAGAGAGAATTGAGAATCTTGAAAGGGATATTGTTTTCGCTTTGGAGCACAGCAGGTAAATTTTTTTAACTAGGTAATATAACAAGCAAATATTAATATCACAAAAACATCATTGAATATAATTATTTTTTCAGTTCCAATATCGACTTGGATTTGAGCGAAATCGATTCTTTGAAGAAGAAAGAAGGGTATACGACATCATACGATGACAGTAAAAAGTCAGTCGAAGCTCTGATGAAGGACTATGAACGATTTCAGGGGAATCTGAAAAAGGTAACGTAAAATAGTTGAGATACATTCTATCTTCGTGATAATATTGCCTCACTTTCGCTGCCTGAAGCCGTGGTGACCTAATGACCTGGACGTTTATGAAGGAGAGGGTGGAAGATTACAGAGAACAGCGATAAATGGAAAGACTCGGAAGACCTTTTCCCAGCAGTGAACGAGATAGATTACATTCAAAAGATTAATAAATGAAGTGGAAACTTGACAAACTTTAAATTGCAGGCGGAAGCGACCAGGCTGCGTTTAGAAACAGAGCTGCAAGCTCTACCGGAGAAGACGCGGGTCATGAGCCAGGAACTTGTTACACTATCCGATCTAGAGAAACTGAGCGAGGAAGGTAAGTATAAGTAAAACTACTTTTCACCAAAGAAGTCAATTGGTTTCTTAGACAGAAGGAATTTTATTACAGAAGTTTGTTGCCCAAGATGAATGTTTGTGGTTTAAAAGTACGTGCTTTAAAACAGTAAGTTTTCAATGACAGTATTTTTTGTTGAATAGTTGATATTCTTTTTAGGAGAGGAGCAGAAGAAAAGTTTACAAGTGGAACTGAATCAGATCAAAGAAAAGCTTGCGCCTACAGAAAGCGCGGTGGTTGAAGCTAATAGCAAACTTAGGAAGTTGCAGGTAAGAAAAATAATATGCACGATTTGTTAATAATTTCCCCGGAGAACCAATCATTAGTGAAATCTGAATTAGCGCGGCTTTAAATATAAAAAAAATGCTTTTTAGCGCACTACCTATATAAATATTTTATTTTGGTTTTAATAGGTGATATTTTTGGTTTTAGACAAGTCTAGACGGCAACGAAATGTACGCTAAGCTGAACAGCCTTGAAGACCAGCTAGCACAACTAGAAACGAGGAAGACTGTTCTAGAAGAGGATATTGCTTCTATAACCTTGAAAGCGGACTACGAACCCCTGAAGAAACAAGCAATGGACGAGCTTGCGGCGCTGAATAAGAAGATTATTGAGGATCTGAACAGTGTAAAGTCTTATTAGAGTTATGACGTCACTTAGGTGTACTAACGTATTATTAAATCCTGAATAATTTTGTGTGAATTATTTTCTAACTCATTATAAGCGTCAATACAAATGATCGAAAAGAGTTTCATTTGTGGCAGAAGTACCTACGTAGATATTTTTTATAGCTTCGTATCCCATAACGAAAATACAGCAGGATTTACTAGGGGATCCTTGATTAGCTATACAAATTCAAGGTAACTTATAGACCTCGAATGAAAACCTATTACACATTTTAAACGAAATCAGTTCACAGCAGGACCTGAGTGATTTACTAGGGGATCCTAGATTTAAAAATTTAGCTATATAAAAGGTAACAATTCAAAGTTACTTAGACCTCGACTGAAAACCTATTTTAATTAATTTTATAGTGTTTACTACGCTTATGGAAATCACAAAGATTTTTATAATATCTCAAAAGTCAAGAGCCGAGCGGGATTTGAACCCGCGATCTTCCCCTAAGAGTTATTCGTCGAGTGTGATCCGATGGCCCAGCGTTCAGCACAGCCAATATGGGAAGGTCTCGGGTTCAAATCCCGCTAGGCTCTTAACTTTTGGGACATTATTCCAATCTCTATCACACATTACTATTTTCAGAAATAAAACTATTTTATTAATTATTTACATTACGTTTAATAATTTAATATCACAGACATGATACCTACAATAACAAACAATTACAGCACTCACAAATTTACAAACACGCAAAACCAAACTCACTGGTATCGAAAATCATACAATATTTAGTCTTTTCTTAATTATAAAATTACTATAGACCACTTTCCTAAAGTAAGCGATCCATGTTGTTATTACCTATTGCTTGTTTCTTTAACGGCTACCATTTTTACTATTTCATATTCGAATACTGAACTTTAACTCAAAATTACTTTCGTTTCATATTAGTTTTTTTTTGCATTGCGACAGCGCCTCTATAAAGCATGTTGCTAACTAAAATAAACATCAACTTGTGAATCTATTTTTGATAGTTCAAATATTTACCGTTTTTTGAAGTTTCAAGCTTTAATTATTAATTTTAACGGACTTGTTCTGTAAAAGCGATAGTTCAGAGGGTACATCCTTATTGTTTGCTTTCAGCAGTGAGCATAGGTTGGTTATGAATTTATCCGAAGGCGTGATGTCAGAGTCTTGCATCCTTCTCCAAAGCGCCAGCGCTTCTTTACAGTTGTTGTCACGTTCTAAAAACAAAAATTAGTAGATTGTTCATATCGTTTTGTAAGAAAAGAGATTGTCTCACCAAGGAGGTTTGCATAGCTTGAACTGTAATGAACTTTTTTGCATTTAGTTTCCTCGCTGATGTGGGATGAAAAATTACGTATTGCACTCGAGTGGAAAGATTTTTCACCCCGTGCTCGTTTGATTCCCTCGCTACTGCTCAGGATTCTAATTTGCAAAACATGCGTCAAGTGCACGAAAGGAGCGTCTTTGAGGCGCACTTATAAACCTTCCACACTGGTTCGAAAGAAGTGACACAGGCAGAAAGTACCTAGGTTTCATTACTACTAATGTTCATTGATAAATATTCTGCAAATAATTTGGCTTGACTATAATGTAATTCATCACAAAACGCATACAATTAGGATGGGCTGCATTTGGTAAGCTAGATGAAATTCTAAATCTCAAATGGAGTTGGGCAGGACACATTGCTAGGCGTGCTGATGACAGGTGGAGTAGAATAACAACCGAATGGTGGCCAAGAACCGGCTACAAAAGCGTAGGGCGCCCTGCAGCAAGATGGATAGATGACATAGATTAGACAGGGTCACAGGGCGGCAATGGTTTAGACTGGCACAGGATCGAGGTAGATGGCACAAACTAAAGGAGGCCTATACCCAGCAATGGGTGAAGTCGGGCTGTGGATGATGATGATGATAATGTAATTATGTATGTGTAATACTTACCATACACTTCCAATATCAGTTCAAAAACCCGCGTGACGTCAATCCGCCTAAGGTCCTTCGCACACTCGGCAATCGCTTCCAAAGCAGCAACTTTCTTCTCAGTCGCAAATCGCTCGCAGCGACGCATGAGCGCGTCTGGATGGAACTTTACATTGGGATCGAGGAACAGTTTGCGAAGAGTTTTCTTGTAGCCGACGTCGGCCATTGCTGCTATGAGGGTAAGCTGAAAAAAATTTGAAAAAATACTTAATTATCTAATCTAGGTTATGCAGAAGAGTCGAGCCTCAAGCATAGATTTTGCATTTAAGGGCTAGCATTTTAGCAGACACATTTCACATTGGAAGAATCAGAAAGATGACATATGGCCAAATTTGGGGCGATGCCACATTTGAAGGGATGACACATTGGAAGAATCTGAGAGATGACATATGGAGAAATTCGTGGCGATGCCACATGCATTAAGCATTTAAAGGGATGACACATTGAAGGATCTGAAAGCTGAAAGAT
Organism: Thera obeliscata; assembly: GCA_947578465.1. Lineage (NCBI taxonomy): Eukaryota > Metazoa > Arthropoda > Insecta > Lepidoptera > Geometridae > Thera > Thera obeliscata. The sequence goes on from OX387916.1 coordinate 3,526,041, forward strand.
GACACATGGAGAATACCAGAGCTATGCCACTTTTAAGCATTTGAAGAGATGACACATTGGACATTGGGGGATTTGCAGGGATGACACATTAGGAGATTTACAGGGATGACACATTGGAGGATTTAAAGGGATGACACATTGGAGGATTTGAAGGGATGATACATTGGAGGATTTAAAGGGATGACACATTGGGGTATTTGAAGTGATGACCGTACCTGCACATCGCCTGCTCCATGCACATTCTTGTCAACATTGAGCACAGCTTGCGCCAATTTATTCAATCTCCCGTTAGCCTTCTCGTTGCTAAGAAAGTTATCTTCGGTCTGTCCATCGCTCATGCTTTGCAGGATCCTGCAGAGTAGCTCGTGTTTGAGCGGCGTTTTGTTGTAGTTGGTGGCGAGGCGGGTGAACTCTTGGACTGCTTCGTGGAGATTGTCACTGGAAAATTATTAATATTAAAAAAATATTCATTCTGGTAGCCTTCATAGCTCAGTTGGTTGCTCAGTTCAGCGTGGGATCGATCCCCACCGAGAACAAATATTTGTGTGGTGAATATTTGTTCTCTGAAGGGCAAGTCCCACTACGAAATGTTATTTTCGTTTGGCCTATTTGTCTCTCTCTATTAAATGGAGAAAAAATGAGACAGCTAAAATACCTTACGTAGTTAGAGTTGTTGTCCCATCGATTTTCTATACAAAAGAGAGAGAAACGTGCTCACAGGAAAACAACATTTAGTATTATTTTCAGACATTCCACACATAGCCTCAAACTCTGCAAAGCTATGGGAATCAGAGAGGGCTACTAGACTACGAGTGCTCCGAAGTTTATAATAAAATGCTAATTTATAAAATACAACTTACTTATTCAAATGCACACGAATCAGCGGTCCCAGTAAGACATTGCTCGGCTTACAGTATCGTAGCGACACTAAAGTTTCCAACATCTTCCGCGCGTCGCCGTGTTTGCCGTGCGCTGCAGTCGCATCTAACAAGCGCCAGCAATTCATTTCTATACTGCGCCCGCCTACAATGTGCCTGGAAACGAAAGAGTAATTACAGTTTCTCACTGACAGCTGTTTGACAGACCTGTCACCTCAGTTAGTAGTAGCTCTGCCTTCTGCGGCCAGAATTATGCCTTGTTTAGATATTACAAATACAAATACAAATATTTATTTTCTGTAAACTTAATTTATAATACATTATCATGGGTTTGGGACCCTCTTTTAAGTATAGAAATACCTGTGTTAGAGGGTCCCGCTCTTCTGTAATATAATTGTTTTGACTTAAAGCTATGTAAATTATAAAAAACATTTTTTTTTAATTTATATACGGAGCTTACATTAGGTGCGGGGTGCGTGAGTGTGTGTGAGGGTGTGTTGTGCGTGTAAGGGTGTGTTGAGTATGTGTGTGAGCGCGTTGGGGGTAGGCCTCCATGATTCTCCCAGTCTCTTGAGAGTCTGGTTAGCACAGAGGGAAGCCTACCCCGGGGTGTGCATGGGTGTGTGTGAGTGTGTGTGTGTATGTGTGTGCGTCACGAAACAATTTCTAGTAGTTTTTCTGATTCCTCGTAGCTTAGTGTCAATAGCCATTCACTAAGACATTTTTTGCATTTAAATTGATTCAACGGGTAGATATTCAAAATTTTATTTATATTGTTGTAAAGGTAGGAAGATCGAGTGGCATACTGCCGCGATGCAAACTGGGACCGAGCAGTATTTATAGAAGCTACTTTATATCTTCTTCGCTTATCGAGTTTTTCAGGGTTGTACTCGAGGGATCTATGAATTTTCAGAATGGTGTTTAGGATGTAGAGCTTCCGGACTGAAAGAAGTCCTGAATCTCGATAAAGCACATCAGTAGAGTAACGGTAGGGCTTGAAATACATGACTTTTAACAGAGACCTTTGTGCTCTTTCGAGTTCCAGGACCTTTGTCTTAGTAGCACCTCCCCAAACCGGTATGCAATAATTTTGAATTGATTGAGCCAAAGATGTGTAAATTTGATTGATTAAGGGCTTTGAAGTGACATGACGTAAAATTTTAAAAATCCAAATCAGTTTACGAACCCTGTTCATCAAGAGTTCGATGTGAGCATGCCAGGATAGACGTTGATCAATCATAATTCCTAAGTATTTTGTAGCGGTAACCTTATCAATGTTCGGGCAATCACAAGAGTCGTCAATGAGGTTACATTTGTGTATCTTTAGGTTATAATTGAAATTGGGTTGGCTGCTATTATATTTGGAAAAAGTCATTAAATTCGTTTTAGATATGTTAAGGGTAAGTAAATTTACATTAAGCCATTTAGATATTTTGGAAAGTCCTTCTTCTGTTCTTTTTTTAACATCATTCCAAGAAGTACCACTAAAGACAATAGCTGTATCATCAGCATAAGAGAAGATATGAGCATTATTTATTTTGAGGTTACAAAGGTCGTTTATGTAAACCAAGAATAGAGTTGGACCCAGTACGCTGCCCTGTGGTACACCGTAGTTGACAGTCTCGTCGTCACTAATTATTTCACCAACTTTCACTCTTTGCCTACGTCCACATAAGTAATCTGTCAGTAGGGCTAGCGGTACTCCTCGTACTCCCACATTGTCCAGTTTTTTGATAAGGATTTCCACCGATACGGTATCAAAAGCCTTTTTGAGGTCCAAGAACACCGCCAGGCACCTTTGTCCGCTATCGACTCGTTGCACAATAAGGTTAGTGATTGCTGCAACAGCGTCTTCAGTTGAAAGTCCTTGTCTAAATCCGTATTGCGAGTTTGATAAAATGTCAAAGTGATTAAAATATAGTAAAAGTCGGGCATTAATGAGTTTTTCCATAATTTTTGAGATAGATGGCAATACGGATATAGGTCTGTAATTATTTACGTCATTTTTATCTCCACTCTTGTGTATCGGTGTAACAATCGACTGTTTGAGAAGATCAGGAAATATTCCTGTAGTAAAACATAGGTTTACAAGATGACACAAAATTGGAATCAAAATATGTTTGGCTAGTTTTAAAAATTTTGTAGGTATGTTATCCCATCCGGGTGCACTATCAGATTTAAGATTCATTATCACATTAAATAGTTCATTGGGGGTTGTTTCTAAGAGTGCAAAAGATGAAACTTGACTTGAGGGTAGAGCGACAGTGAGAGATGAATTGCCATCTCTCATATTTTGTGAAGAAATACTTTCAGACAAGCATTTTCCTATGTTGGAGAAAAACGAATTGACAAAGTTAACTGATTCCTTAGGTGAAGCTTTTGAGTTTAGTAATTCTAAATTTGATGTCTTTTTAGTTTTATAGTTAGTTATGTTATTAATGGTTTTCCACAGAGTTTTGCTATTTTTCGATGATTTATTAAGTTGTTCCCTGTTATATTTTCTCTTAAGTTTTTTTATCAGATTATTACAGTAATTTCTGTATCTTCTGTATGTTATCTTTAATATTTCATTGTAGGGGTCAGTGCGTATTTTTTTCTGCATATTATTTCTGTTAATAATGCAGCGTAGGATACCTTGTGTAATCCAGGGCTTTATTATTTGTTTACACCGAGGTATACGTATACTTATGGTGTTGTCAATAAGACATTTTTGTATAAAATTTATTAAAAGTGCGCATACATTATTAGGATCGTTTATTTTAAATAAGTGTTCTAAGTTTTGTTCGCCTAAGTTTTTGAGTGCATTTTCATAATTTACTACAGTTTTATACTTGCAACATTTATTTTCTGTGATTTTAGAAAGGCTCAGAAGAATCATTAGGTGGTCAGTAACAGAGGTTTGTAGTACAGCAACTGTGGCGGAGTGCTTGTGCTTATTCATTTTTAATAGAACATGGTCTAAACAGCTATTAACTCTAGTAGGTAGGTTATGTCCAGGTAGCAAGCCATGCATGGACAACATGTTCAGATAGTTTAATCTATTGTTCTTTTCTTGACTGCTTTCTGTTATTCTAGGTAAGGTATTTATATTGATGTCTCCTACTATAATAATTGTATCGTATCTTTTGATGCTCTCCAAGTGCATGTTTAGGGAATTTATAAATAATTCTGCATTACTTTTAGAAGGTGATCTGTAGATACATAATATAATCGTGTTGTATACATTTATTTCTAGGCAAGATGCATGTGTCAGTTTTATCTCCTTAACAATAGTTGTATGTGTATTTTTTACGTAAGTAGTAACTCCGTCGTTTTGGTTTAAATGCAGAGTAGTGGAAAAAGAGTTGTAGTTAGAAAGGTATGGAATAGGTTTATTCTTAGTTAGTCTACATTCAGTTAGCACAATGATATCCGCATCAAATTTTAGTAGTGTCAGGTTAGACTGTAGGTCATCTATGTTTTTATAGATACTCCTAATATTCTGTGAAATGACGGTTATATCCGAGGGCTTTACACATAAACTTTTAGAAAGTTCAAGATTCAAGTTTCAAGATTCAATAAGCGTTTATTCAATACGATACAAGAATCACTTTGAAACGTCTTAAAGCTAGGTGAGTCTAGGTGCCAGTTCCACGCGACCAAGCGTAGAAGAACAGGCAACAAACTACGTCTCGGTTCCTACCGTTTTTTTATATGATCCTTTTACAAATCAAAAATAGTCTAAAATAATAGCAGTGAAGTTCCAGTGTGGTGCCACTTCACTTAGTCAGACGTATGCAATGTAATTATACAAAAGCAAAAGTTTCAAAGACAGCACACGCTACGCTTCAAAGTTATAATAAAGTATCTACACAGATATAAAAATAAGATATTAAATAGTAGGTACAGACATTGCAAATTGACATGCTAGCTTCCTATGGGTAGAGTGACCGGGACATCGGGCCACGCAGTTTTATCATTCATATAGCTATCTAGAGTATAGTACGCTTTCTTTATCAAATTACTCTTAATATAGGCTTTAAACTTCCGAATTGGAAGCTTAGTTGCATTTTCCGGAAGTTTATTGTAGAAGCGTACAGTGTTCCCCATAAAAGACCCATTTACCTTCTGTAAACGAAATTTGGGAATATAAAGTTTATTTTTATTTCTAGTGTTAATATTATGTGAATCACAATTTTTCTGAAAGCTACAGATGTGTTTGTGAGTGTACAGTAAGTTTTCATATATATATTGTGAAATTACTGTGAGGATATTAATTTCCTTAAATCGCTCCCTCAATGAGTCTCGTGATTTCATTTTATAGATGGCACGTATGGCCCTTTTTTGTAAAACGAATATAGTTTGAATATCAGCTGCTTTCCCCCAGAGAAGGATACCGTAAGACATAACACTATGGAAGTAGCTGAAGTAAACTAGCCTAGCTGTAGCTTCATCAGTGAGCCATCTTATAGTCCGAACTGCATATGCAGCCGAACTTAGTCTGGCAGCAAGTGCTTTGATTTGCGGTCCCCACTGCAATTTTTTGTCAAGATTAAGTCCTAAGAAGATAGTAGAATCTACAAGGTTAAGTGACTCTCCATTAAGTATAATATTAGTTGGCCGGAGAGTCACATTTGGTAAGGTAAACTTAATACACTTGGTTTTCTTAGCATTAAGTAAAAGATTATTAACGTTAAACCAGTTAAGTATTTGCGACAGAGATGCGTTAACGTCATCGTAATTAGCCTTCAATCTATCAACTTTAAAAATTAATGAGGTATCGTCAGCAAATAGTACTATTTCACATAGTTTTTTAACAAAAAAAGGGAGGTCATTTACGTACACTAGAAACAAGAAAGGACCTAATATCGAACCTGAAGATCTCTCACCGCTCACATCAACTTTAAGGACTCTATCAGTCAAGTACGATTGTATTAGGTCAATGGAGCGATTTAGAATGCCGTAATGTTTAAGTTTAGATATTAATGTAGCATGATTTACACAGTCAAAAGCTTTGGAAAGATCGCAGAATACCCCAATCGCGTCTTGTGAGTTTTCCCAGGCATCATATATGTGCTTTAAGAGTAGAATACCAGCATCAGTCGTTGATCGACCTTTCGTAAATCCAAACTGGTGGCTATGAAGTATCCCATTTAGGTTAAAATGTGATAACAACTGAGTAAGAATAACTTTCTCAAATATTTTACTTAGCGTAGGCAATACTGAGATAGGTCTATAGTTAGCAGGGTCATTTGCATTTCCAGATTTGAACAGGGGAATGAGTTTACTAGGTTTCATTAAATCAGGAAAAACACCCTCATCAACACATCTATTAAAAATATACGCTAGACACGGTGCAATATCAGTTATAATAGTACTGAGTAGTTTTGTAGACATTCCCCATAAATCTTCAGTATTTTTAATGTTTAACGATTTAAATGTCTTCACGATTTTGTCAGCATTAATGTATTTAAAACTAAAGATATTATTACATTTTTTAACACTTGACTCTAACAATGCCATCGCACCAGAGGCCGAGGAATTTAAAGACGATGTCACTACTTTAGGGATACTGGAAAAGAAACTATCAAACGCGTTGGCTACTTCAATGTTTGTTGTCAAAAGATTATTGTTTACTTTCAAATGAATTTTTTTATTACGGAGTTTTGATTTGCCAGTCTCATTATTGACTATTTTCCAGGTAGCTTTAATTTTATTTGTGGATTTTTCAATTTTTCTTTTGATATGCAATGATTTTGCTGCGTGACAAGCTCTTTTAAATGCTTTAGAAAAGTTTTTTATATGTAGAATAAATGCTGGGTCATTGAGCATTGATTCCCTAGCAGCATACAGCTCATATAATGTATTCCTACTTTTGTAAATACCTGGGGTGGCCCAGTCAGCGAACGCGACACTAACACTAGCTTTACATGTTTTAAGTTTAAACGTATCCTTATGTTCATCATTAATTAAATTTGATAAGTTGGAGAAAAGATCATTCGGGTCAGTCAGACAAGGCATGAGGGACACTTTCAGTTCAATATTGGTTTGAAACTTTTTAATACGGCTCTCTGTGATAGGCCGGTGGGTGAAAATCTCGTGTTTATCTAAAATTTTATAAGCAAATTTAGCGCTATGACCGTAGTGATCTGAACTAAAATGCCTAACTACTGATTTACTTACTGGCTCATGACTGCTAAAAATATTGTCAAGACAGGTGGCTGTTGTTAGTGTCACCCTTGTTGGATCTTGAAACAAGCAGTGTAGGTCAAAACATTTAAACAAATTTAGCAGCCTCTCAGAAAGAGGGTGAATTGGGATATCTACATTAAAATCTCCACAGATTATTACGGTTTTATTACAGTTAAAGATTTTACGCAGTACATCTTCCATAGTGGATTCATACAAGGTGAAATCCGCGTCCGGGGGACGGTAAACGCTCACAACTATGTGCCGCTCCAGCTCCACACACGACAGCTCAACAGTCCTCTCGATACTGAGATTTGCAATGTCTTTACGCTCTTTGCATTTCAATTGATTGCTTACAATAATTAAAGAACCACCTCGCATAGCGTTCTTTCGTTTAAAAGAGCTTACAATACTATATTTTTCATAAAAAGTTCATCAGTTGTACATTCGAAAGAATGTGCAATTTCAACACTGTCTAATTCATTTACTTCTAAGGGCTTGTCCATCATAAAATGTCGAAGAGGGGAACTTTATGCTTTCCAAGTGGGCGTTGCGAGGTATTTTTAAATAGTTCATATATTTGTATATAGTAGTTCAGTAAGATTGCTTTATAGTTGCCAGAGGTTGAGAATTCTAGGCTAATAACATTAGAATTGTATTGTTTTGTGCGTAAATATGTTTGTGTTTCGTGTGTTTGTGGTTTATGTAGAAGTGTGTAGTGTAAGACAAAAATTAACAATAAAAACATAAAAGTAATGAAATAAAGCTTCCTAAAAATAAAAAAGTTGAATAGAGCACTCTTATTAGTACATCCCATTAAATTCCTAAGTCATGCAGCTTGAAAGAGGCTTTGAACCTGATTTTCGGATTTAACCAATATAATTGGAGTATTTTCAGACATTCGCACATACACGCGGCCATAGGATGTCCAGCAAAATTTATATCCTTTGGATTTGGCGAGGTCCCTGGCCAAGAAGTAAAGACGAGAGCCCTTGACTGTCAATTGCTCAGACACAAATATAGGCGTCTCCTCGTTCTTTGTAAAGCCCACGTTCTTAGCGCGGAGCTTACTTTTATTTCTTATGTTGTAGGCTTTGCACTTTGTTAGGACGCTAGTCTTCATGATAGTAGAGGAGAATTCCACCACAATTGGTGTATTTTTCTGCCCGTCTTTTTTTTCTCGTACCCTATAAATGTCTCTCACATCTGACTTGTTGATGGTGTAATCAATAGATTTGCCCAGACATAAAACCATATTTATGAGATCTTCTTTATCTTCGGAAGTATTTTTTGGCACGTTTTTAATTTCAACATTAGTTTTGCGACTACTTCTTTGTAATTCCTCGAGCCTGTCCTCCAATAATGTAATGCGCTCTCTGTCTATCTTACGCTGGTTTTCCAGAAGCTCAATTTTCTTTGCCATCTCCTCATTTTGTGTAACTACTTGCGTAACAGAGACTTCAATGCTACGATTTGATTTTTGAATTTCTGTCAAAGAAGGTGTAAACAGTTTTTTGAGTTCAGTTTCTTGGTCAGCCATAAGCCCTTTGATCATGGTCTTCATCTCGTCTCTAAAGGTACGCATGTCGTCATCCCAATCATTATCTCGCGCTCTCTTTCCTCGTAGAAAGACGTAGCTAGGAGGCGTGGTATCCGAACTCAGTTTGCAAATGTTACTCTCGGAAGGAGACTTGTTCATCGTGGCCTCGCTCGTCATAGGTACCAGGCAGCTAGAAGTTTTATATTGTATAGGTATCATCAGTACCAACTTAGACTAATAGTTTTCCATAATAAGAAACTATAGCAGAAGGACAAGTCCCACTTCCTACGAAATTTTGTTTTTGTTTCGCTTATTTGATCTCTCTCTATTGTATGAAGAAAAGATGAGGACAGCAAAAATACGTTACGTAGAAACGATCGAAACGAGTTGTTGTCTCATTAATTTTCCATACATAAGAGAGAGACACGAAATGTGGTATCAAAACTCCGACTTCGGGTACATACCGCCAGTAGTTATAGGTACTTGATTTGCAGACCACACACAAAGTTCAAGGTACTTCAACGAACTTCTCCAAGCCTACATAGGCAGCAATAGGTAGCACAAACCAGTGTTGTGAAATGATTTTAAGTGCGTCTCAAAGAGGCTTAGTTATTTTATTGACATACCGTTTCTTAGACTGCTCATTTATCAAATCGAAAGCCTTATCGATCTTCTTACGATACGCCATCAGCGTAGCGAAGTCAATGACCTTGAACTCGTCCAGTGTGAAGCTAGGCGCTGACTTGTTCAGATCCGCGAGCGCTACTTCTGCTAGATCTAGCTCGCCTAACTTCACGTGTAAGTCGAATATGGAAGCTTTCATGCCAGCTGAGAGAAATATCTGAAAACATAAAAACATCATCAGCCTGGGAAGTCAACAGATATATTCCATCCAACCATCCATCCAACGATTGTCTAGTAGAGATCGCTGCTTAGGGATATGCCCACATATTGTTTGTTTCTAAGTTTATTCATTGTTTGTTTTTAAGTTTTTGTGAGAAATAAAGTATTTTCTATACATATTTTTTGACTACTTGCTAATGTAAAAAGCTTATTAGCCTCTGAAGTTAAGGGGTAACTATCGCTTGAAAAGCATTGTCTCGTAGATCACGACCGTTAAAAACGTGTCCTACGATGCACTGCCATGCGTCCACTAACTTGAAGCATACAATTTTTCAACCTCTGCCTGTACCCACTACGGGGCAAAGGCCTCCTTAACCCCCTTCCACTCTTCCCTGTCCTGTGCTGTGGATGTCCTGTCTTCCATAAACGAGTCAAGGTCGTCACTATCTGTCATCTCCCATCTTTAATTCTTCTTCTTCTTGCCCACTTTATGTGTAATCGGCACAACAAATCTTCCTACTCCATTTCCCTCTATCAGCCGCCATCTTTACATTCACTCCTCTCTTATCCATCTGTATTATGCCATTTAATTAAAAATACACAAACTTACCCCTTCCCTCTGACATTTCTCGGCTACCTCCCTCGCGGCTGTCAAGTTACCCTCCTTACAGTACTGTTGTAGTAGCTTCCTTAGCACGCCACGTGTGTTCATGCCTTTAGCTTCGAGCTCGAATAGGTGAGCCTTTAGCGACTCTTCGTTCATTTGTTTCTGCAAAATAATAATTACCCTCATTCATAACGCCGGATATTTAATGGCTCGCTAAGTCTCTTGTCTCTGTCACTTTCACGTCGACAAATAGAGATGGCAACATACTTTTCGGTCGGGATTCGTTTCCTGTCATTTTGGGAAGTCACATAGCTTTTTCATTTCAATTGGTTTACTGGTGTTATTTTGAGTTCTGTACCCCAAATCCCACTGCAATTACAACATTTCGTTACCAAATGTGGTTTTCGTTTCGCCTATTTATCTCTGTCTATTGTATGGAGAAAAGATGAGACAACAACTCTTACTACGTAATGTATTTTTGCCGTCTCATATTTTCATTTCATTTATAGATAGAGACAAATAGGCGAAACGAAAACAACATTTGGTAACGAAATGTGGTTGCCAAACTCCGACTTCGGGTACTGTTGTGAAATTTTGGTGGTATTTTAACCAACATTACTTGAGGTATTAGCACACATTGTGAGCAGTTTGAATTAAAGTATAATGTGATGTCCTGATTTGATAAAACATGTTTCCGATGGTTTTGAAAAAAAACGGCCACCATTTTTTTCAAAGCCAATGACGACTTGTCTATTGACTGACTTTAATAAAAACTATTTTATTTATTTAATGGGGCTTCTAAACGGGCCATGTTTTACTGCAATTTGTAGCTGAACTACTAATTATCCGCCAAATACAAAAATATTGACGGCCAAAAAAAAAGATGAGATAAAGTTGTTGATACTCACTGGATGAGGCATTTGCTGCACAAATAGATCACCATCGTCTATCAGCCTCTCGTCAGTGATATTAATGAGAGCATTCTTGAAGGTTTCCACTGTATCCTGGTCGTATTTCTCGGGCAGACGAGCTATGCAGTAGTCGGCGGCCGCTGTTGATATCTTCAACCCTGTTTTGGATACAGCCTGTAAGATAAATAATTAAATACAGAGGATAATCCAAAACACTAATCTGGCCCTAAATTAAGCAGAAATCTATACTAATATTTGACTGGCCTCTAGCTCAGTTGGTAGTAGCTCTGCCTTCTGCGCTGTAGGTCGTGGGTTCGATCCCCACCGAGAACAAATATTTGTGTGGTGAACGTAAATGTTTGTTCTCTGTCTGGGCGTTATATTGTTCAAGTTCAAGTTCAATAACATTTATTCCATTTTGATACATTTTGTACACTCGGAAAAGTCACATTATACAAATTCATATCAAATTCAACTTTCAAATAAAAATAAACAAAGAAATTCACATACAAATTTCAAATAAAAATAAAGTTGGTAGGTACTTAACGTACAGAGGCTAAGAACTATTACATACTAAAATCATCAGCCAAGGCTTCGTCAATAGTATAATATGATTTTAATAATAGAAATGTCCTTACTTTAGCGCTAAACTGTCTAAAATCTAGATTTCTTGTATCTACGGTGTATTCTACGGTGTATTCTAAGTATGTATTTACAAAAAAAAATGTATTCAAGTATTATATCAGCTATCTGGTTCCCATATTACAAGCTCTGCTTAGTTTGGGGCTGGGTAGTGTTGTGTGAATTGTCCACAAATATTTATTTTTATTTTATTTTATATTATAAAGCTGAAGAGTTTGTTTGAACGCGCTAATCTCAGGTATGAATATAATTATTTTTTTAGGTGTTGGCTAGTCCGTTTATCGAGGAAGGCTAGGCTATTTAACATCACGCTACAACTAATAGGAACAGCATCAATGCAAAATGTTAGAAAAATCTATGTCTATCCTTTTCTAACGCGTAGGGACTTTTCTATGTCCATCTTTTTTATCACATAAGATTTTTACCGTTCTAGAATGTTATTCAACATTCTGGAATGCCCGTGCAACGCCGTGCTTTACTGCTAGTCAGAAATATTTATTGTTGTAAGTTTGTGCTCAATAACAATAAAAACAAATTATATCTACAGGTTATGTAGTTTGTAAGAACTTGATGTATGTATGACAAATAGATATATTTTATTTTTTTCTAACCTGAACCAAATTCATAAAGTCAGCGAGGTCTTCCTTCACACGTTGGTTCCGCATAAAGACACATAGGAACCGTCCCAACCAGTCCTTATTCTTCTCTATCGCCTTGCTGACTATGTCTTGGAGCGCGAAGACAGTGGACGTGATGTCAGAACTGGTGAGATACCCCTTCAGAAGAGGTTTGAGGAGTTTTTCTGCGTCTACTTTGCCTTGGAAAATCTCACCTGAAAAAATAAGGAGTTAGCAAACTGGCAAATTTATCTTCCACACTTGGTATGCGGTCTGGTTTCCGCAAGTAGGCCGCTGACTGGCGGGCTTTTTTTGCGTGACGCTTGACCGAGAGAGAGAGAAACCGGCGTGTCGTAGATCCCAAAAAGCTCTAAAAACATGATTTTCGAACTTTTTAGGATCTACGACATGCCGGTTTCTCCACGATGTTTTCCTTCACCGTCTGAGAGTACTGGCATAATGCACATAATTTTTGGGAAGAAAAACTCATTGATGCGCGACTGGAATTGAACCCATGGCCTTGGGATCAGTAGGCGGAGCCACTAGACCAGGGATCCCCAAACTATTTCGGATAAGTGACCCCTTTTCCAAAATGAACAGTTACCTCAGACCCCCCATGGCCAAATTACCTACTTTTAAGATCAACCCCCTTATTCGCAATAAGTAGTCCGCTAACTTAAAACAGCTGCTACAGAGTGTTATTTTTCATAGGCCTCTCTCGATTTAGGTCAATAGAAGAAGACAGAGTGAGAATTAGCAATGCTTTATGTTAGCAGACTATTATGAATGAGGGACCTTATCTTTAGTTTTTTCCTATTGATACAATACTAATATATACCTAGGTACTAAGGTACCAATTGGAAAACTTTGCACTTGGTTAGGTGATTGAAGTTGACTTCATTTTCTCATCAAAATTATCAAAATAAACGTACGTTGTACGCACTTGAGACTTAACATCACTACAACAATGCTATTTCCTACAAAAATATTAATTATTTTTAGTGCACGTAACACAACATAAACAATACAGTACTTACCTACCTAACTTGAAAGTTTGAAATAAAAACTTGTTTTAATTTAATAGGGGTCGATTTTTAGACCTCGTCGACCCCCAAAATTAGTTTTAGTTTATGTCGACCCCTAGGAAAACAATATCGACCCCAAGGGGTCGATATCGACCACTTTGGGAATCCCTGCACTAGACCCTTTGGCTTTCGGATAAAATGGTAACTTACAAATCTCACTAGCCGCCCTGACTTGTCCTGTATTCAGTAGTGTCTCCATCATGGGCGTCAGTACCATGGTGACCGTGAGACCAGCATCGGTGAATTTCTTCATCAGATTCTGTGGCGAAGTGAAACTGACATACGGCAGTGTGTAGTGCATTATGGTCTCGTAGTCTGGTTTCACATCCATTAATACCATAGTTTGGAGAGTGTTTAGTATGCCTGGTAAAATTGAAAGTATTGGGTGATTAGTAAACGGTAAAATTGTGAAGTAAAGCCTTACGGCGAGCGAAGCAAGCCGCATCAGATTCAAGAGAGCTTCCACTCCAAATATGCTGTGCCCTAAAAATAAGGGCCTATTATGTATTCACCATTTTTTGCTTTAGGCCTCACCATGTAACATAATAATTGCAATAAATAATATAAGTATGAGAATAAACAAGCGAGCCGTGTGATAGACGAATAATTTAATTATCCATTCAAGACATTAAATTATTCGTATACAGTTTTGATTCATAATAATTATAATCTATCCTCCTCCTCGCGTCGTGTTCCTCATTACTGAGGGTCGTGATTCCCCCGACGTTGAGCTATTAAAGTTTTAACGATAGTCCGCCATCTCCGTCTATCTTTGGCATTGTGAAGAGCATCGTGAAGTTTGGTGTTTAATGATGAGCGGATTTGGTCAGACCATCGAAGTGGACTTCGACCTCTCGGGCGCTTGCCGTCGACCTTTCCAGTAACCATGAGTTGTTATAATCTATACATCAAGCAAATTAACTAATTTTTATTTTACAAAGCTTAACAATCTTAGGTCCGTATTCAGAAACAGTGCTTGAGTCTGATTTTTGACATTTTTCAATGTCTGAACTGTCCAAAAATCTATTCTTGAGGCTCACTCAGACTCAAGCTCTGTTTCTGAATACGGGGGAATTGAGGATACGGCCTCAACTCTAAATCCCGTATATTCAAAAGAAATAGAAGAAGATAATAGAAGATTTTCAATATTGATCAAGCGAATAAACACATTTTATCTGTTCATTTGATTTTTAAGAGCCACAAGATGACCAAAAATGTATAACAAATTAAACTTAAGCCAAAAAAATCCTTACCTTTTTCGCCATAAGTCTTCGAGTTGTGCAGTAGAATGGGCCAGAAATAGTGCGGCCGCAGCGGCATTCCCATTTGTTGCATTCTAGTGAACAAGTCTAGTGCGAGTGGCAACTTGCCTTGCTGCAACGCGGCTTCGGATGCGTTTTGCATCGCGATCGGATTGCGGCCAGAGGCCATTAGCTCTTGGGTTACGAGGCCGATTACACTCGAGGGCTGGAATACAAAGACATTATGAACCTAAAGGTTTTGAAGACAGAGAACGATTTTGATTACTAACCAAAAAACCTTGGTTTGGTTCCAATTCAAAATCATCGAAATCAGTTGCAATTTAGGTTTTCACAAATGAAATTATTATATTTCTGATTTTTTTATACATAGATACACTTCCTCAACTCTGAACAACTTTAATTTGATAAAAGGCAACTTATAAACGACTCATAATAATAAGCTCTCAAAAATTTTGGTAGACTGCAAGAGAGATAGACTTGAGACGATACAAAACCGAAGAGGAAAAATGTTTGGACATCTTCTACGACATGACAGCTACATAAAGAACACCATTGAAGGAAAGCTCACCGGGTGAGCGGCCTACGTTTCGCCTCCCGATACGCGGTCACCATTCAAGAACCTTTATTCCCGAATAGCTGTCCTTTGGGTTCTTCGGGCTATAAATATGAACTGCCCATTGCAACTTCAACTTAACTGTAAAGACTGTTAATAGCAGAAAATTTTCAATCTTACCATAGAAGCTTTAACACAGTCCCGTACCAAGCTTCGTCCATGCAAGCCCTTATCATCTTTAGGGCCGAAAGACGGCAGCGGTAGGCATTTGTAGATCTCCAGCGCGGCTATAGGATGGTTTTGGAATACTAGGAGTGTGGTCACACTTTGCATAAACGCTGAGATAGATGGGGAGTTGAGGGTTTCTTGGGGAAGGAACTTTAGGACCTGGAACAAAATGTATGAAATATATACTTGTTACTTGTTTGGCGGACTGTTTTCTTCAACTAAGGCCACGGTGGGCACGTTTTGCATGATGATCAATGATCAAAAATGTATTTATTCAGTAGTATCACAAGGACGAGAAGATGTGGCGCAATTTCCCGAACGCTGCCCATCCGAGTTGGATTCGTTGGCTGACCTCTTTGTCGAAGAAACTCTCTCTCTTTGTCGTTGGGGAATAAAGGTTCTCGAATGGCGACCACGAACCGGAAGACGAAGCGTAGGGCGCCCACCCACCAGATGGACCGACGACATTGTTAAGATCGCGGGAAGTCGATGGATGGAAAGGGCTCAGAATCGTTCTTCCTGGAAATGTGTAGGGGAGGCCTATGTCCAGCAGTGGACTTCTTCAGGCTGATGATGATGATCACAAGGATCACTTTGAAACGTCTTTAAGCTAGGTGAGTCTAGGTGCCAGTTCCACGCGACCAAGCCTTGAAGATGGGTGGCGGCTGCTAATGTTTACATGCTATTAGCGGCAAAACTTATAGTCACTTTGCTTGGCAAGTGTATAGGTCGGCAAATTCGGCAAATTATTTGATCCGCACTCGGTGTACAGACTGGTTTCCGCAAGTCTCTACCGAGTCCTTTATGCGTGACGCATGACACATGTTTTCGAACTTTTCAGGTTCTACGACATGCCGGTTTCCTCACGATGTTTTCCTTTCACCATTTGAGAGTATCGGCATAGTGCATTTAAATTTTCGGACGAAAAAACTCATTACCACTAGAAAACCAGTGCTCTCAGGCGTTTAGGTCTTTTCACAAGCTTGTTACTCTGACTTGACTTGATTCATGTGTCAATACTTGCTGAAAGGTATGCAGGGTTCAGCATAATTATACAGACCTGAGGAATAGGTCCATAAATTCCTACTGCGGACAACGTTTTGACTATTTCCATAACATGTGACTCTTCAAATTTCTTGCCATTCTTCACCACCCGGTCCATTTCTTCAATAGCAGCATTGTGTTGCTTATTCCAGATGAGAGAACGGATTTTAGCTGTGTAAGTGTCAATTGATTGTTCTATTTTTAAGGATTTCATCATTGTTTGTACTTCTTGAATGTTTTGGAGGTTTCTGTGAAGAATACAAGGCTTTTGTCATATTTAATAGTAATTGAGACTCCTTAGCGCAACCTGCTGCGACGCAAAAGGCACAGGTTTAATGCCTGAGGCGGGACTTAGATGGTAGGTGAGGTATGAAGCATATACTATACTTATCTCGGGATTCGTATCAATACATTTCAGTATTACCTCATCATCATCATAGTCTGAGATAATCCACTGCTGGACAGGCCTTGCCTCCCCTATTCTGAGCACTTTCCATCCACCGACTTCCCGCGATCTTAATCTACGTTTCGTCTTCCGGTTCGTGGTAGCCATTTGAGAACCTTTATTCCCTAAGAAAGTTTTAAAAGTACTAGGTACTTTTTAAACTTTCATAAAACATATTTAAACTTTATTCCCTAACCCTTGGGTTGTTCCCAATGTAAGAATTAAAAAAAAAGTGTTGTTATTACGCTATTTTTAAGTCCATCCACATAATAATATACGTAAACGGTAAACGTAGCGTAAGACGCCCTCCAGTAAGGTGGAGCAGCGATCTGCAAAACGTAGATGCCAAGCACTGGAGAAGAGCCTAATGCTGCCTTCCTACGGTGCGTGGTTCTGCAGAATCACGCACAGCCGACGACGACGCACGGCAACCCACAGAGAAAGGGCTCCTGTGCTACCGCGCACCTCGGCGCAGACCGTTCCCATGGTGTGTCGTGCGAGCTGATCCGCCTCCGTGCGCTATATAACACCGGTGGGAAGGGGCTATAAGGCTGGCAGTGTACTGATATAGGTTGCTGACGATGTCCTGTTTCCTTACCCAGCCTTTCCATGGCATAAGATAAGCGAGTTGAAAACACTCTCTGTTGCAGGAATGCCCTGTGCCTTCATGTTTGCTATAACTTCTGTAGATTGATTTAAATCACCAGCCTAGAAATAAAAATTAATGGCTATTAAAAATATCTACACGCATAGACTGCAACTATATTCTGACTGGCCTCTCAGCTCAGTTGGTAGTAGCTCTGCCTTCTGCGCCGTAGGTCGTGGGTTCGATCCCCACAAGAACAAATATTTGTGTGGTGGACACAGATGTTTTGTTCTCTGTCTGGGTGTTATATTGTATTCACTTTTAGGACATTATAAAAATCTTTATAGATTTGGAATACTTACTTCACCAAGAGCTCTTAGTATCAACTCATAAGTTTCAATGTTGGGTTTCAGGGGCGCCATCTGATTGATAAACGAGCTGACTGTGAGGGTCCTATTGTTGGCTATGTAGACTCGGAGAAGTTCGTTGAAATGTTCTACCTTGAACTTTGTGTGTGGTCTGCAAATCAAACACAGCAAATATAAAAATAACTACTGGACTGGTCTGCTATATTCTTATTATGGAAAACTATTGGTCTAAGTTGGTACTGTTGATATCTATACAATATCTAAACAAGCCTCACGCCAATTGAAATGACATTCTCACCAGCGAAAATTGAGAATACAACTTGTTGACTTACCAAATTCTAGATTTAAGATAGTTTGTTTATACAACTTACTGATGGAACAAGCATGTGGGCCAACTGATATTAAAAGGTTATCATTGTCAATAACAAAGGATTGCCTCTTCGGTCACATACATCAGGAAAGTGCACCAAAATGTTTTGCTCTGCGTCCATCAACTTGAGGCATACACAGGTTCTGCCTCACGTGCCAGTTATTTTACCACAGCTTCAAGCCAAAACACAGCAATCCTCCTTCACAGGAGAAATAAGCATGGTGGACTTCCTCAGACATGCCCTTTACAAAGAGCTCTACTACTACTAAATAGATATTAGCAGGAATGAGCCTAAGCCTACCTATTTGCAATAACTTGGCAAGTTTTATCATGCGCACTTGATGTGCGGGCAGGTTTTTCTGCAAGTAGGCCGCTGGTGGGCCCTTTTTGCGTGACCCTTGACACGTGTTGCTCGAACTTTATTAGGTTCTACAACACGCCGGTTTCCTCACGATGTTTTCCTTCACCGTTTTGAGAGTACTGGCATAGTGCACATAAATTTTTCGACAGAAAAACTCATTGGTACACGAGTGGATTTGAACCCACGACCTTCAGATCGGAAGGCGGGGCCACTACCACTAGACCACCAGTGCTCTCTTTGCAATAACTTACTTTAAAGTGTTCCAAACTGTCTCGACTATCACCATTCTTGATGAAGGCGATTCATCGGGTAGCAACTCTGTGCAGCATGATATCAATAGAAGCCCCTGTTTCTTTGTGGAAAAGTTGAGCTCATTTACTCTGGCTATCACTCGCATTAAATCATTCTTATACACCCTATTCTTCTGGTGGAGGTCTGACGAGAGGCCAGCTATCATCTTCTCGAGTAACTCGTCAGTTGGTGGCGGATCAGCCGTCGTGTTCGCGTATGGTGTGAATGAGGATTCCTTTGAAACATCACCGGTTTTAACATTTCGGCTGCGTATTTTCTCGGAGTAATTTACTAAACTGGTACTGGATAGGAGCCTGCAGAAGATGGGATTAATGTAGATTCTGTTTCCGTACTACCGTTGAGAGATAAAACGAAACTAACCTCGACGATTGAAGATAAGCAGGTAAAAAATATGTTTTATCAGTTATAAATGTCCTGCTCAGAAGAGCCCTTGTTGAACTTGTAAGTTTTATACATTGGCGACAAAACATTTCTGCTTTCTACAAATTAAAATTTGAAAATTCAGCCTGACCGATTCCAAAACATTAAAATGAAAAGAAATCCGTCAAATGTCATCTATTCTAAATAATGTCAGTGTCAATGTCAACTCAGCAAATATCAGTCATTTAGTTATGTCATGTCATAGCTGTGTCATTTTAAAGTTATGTCTTGCCAGCTTGACTTAAAATAGTAAATCCATGGACCTATACGTATATATTGTAACATTAATTAAATATTTAGTTCTTGGAAATAAAATGAATGTACCTATCGGTACCTGCGAATCCTGCGCTAAACAAGTTTTGATTTCGTACTTTGAAAAATATTCTACGATGCACTTCTTTTAATTTGTTCAAGTTGGTATAACTGTATTTTTGGAAGCTTAGTTCATATCAGTAGTTTGCAGCGCCGCCCATGACATGAGTCATAAAGCCAGTGTTACTCTCTTTAATATTTTTTGTCCTTTCGGCGAGAATAACAAAAATACAGAAAATAATTTAATGTATCTATTTCATATAAACTTAAGCTTAATCTTTAGTGAAATACAATGGTTACACAAAGTTGATGAAGAACTTACCTGATAGAAGAAAACCGTGAAAACTTCTCATTATTACCATTACCTTTAGATATTAAAGTAATAATACACTGTCTGTCATACTTTTAGTACTACGATTTTTAGTTTTGTTAGAAAGAGAAATAAAACGTGTGATATTTTGTTATATTTATTGAGATTTTCTAGATAGCAAACGCAGTGTAGTTTTTATATCACACACATTTTATTATTTTAGGCCTATCCGCCATTACAAGAACTCGCAAGACAACTGCCATCGTATTACCAACGACAATACTATTATAGATTCACAATAGACAATAGTGATCCTAGAATGGTCTCGGCCTCTTTGCCATAGGAAAACATAAAACCTTGACACCTTCTCCTATTTTTTAAAAAAATAATCTGAATCTCATTCACATATTTTTAAACAAAATATCTTATAACATTTATCTACTATGCATTCAACATAACACATTTTCAACAACTATTTATTATACAAAACAAAATTCATTATTATTAATACAATAACATACCTAGTTGTTAATATTCATTTGCTCAACAAGTTTCCACTATGAAGCTCAAATTTACATTTTTTAAGTTTATTTATACCTTCTGAGCCTTTACTTACTTCTAATATAATTCTTAGGATCCTCATATATTTTAATTTCGAAATGTTATTTTATACAATTTAAAATATTTATCAGTATTTACTTGTCTTTAGCATTAGCTCAACCATCATCTACTTATATCGCAATGATTACAGTTTTGTTTTTATTTGTGAACACACATCGATCAGTTTTAGTTGGTAGTAAACCTAATTTTAATATTACATTTGTGAATGTGTTGTTCCATGTAATAGGAGCTTGCTTAAGTCCATACAAAGCTTTATTTAATCTTATTCCTTTTTAGATTCTTTTTCGAAACCTCCTGGTATTCTCATATAAATATTTTTTTTATCTTTTGTGCCAGTTAAATATCTTAATATTTTCTTTACATATTTTTATCAGACAGTTCCCCATACAAAATGCTGTTTTTACATCGAAACTCATTAGTTCAGAATATTATTATATGTAGCTATAGCAAACAGAGACTTTAAAGTTGAATACTCTAAACCATTATTGCTCATAACCTCTGACTACTAACCATGCTTTTTAATTATTATTTTTTTTCCTTACCCTGTGCTTCTTGCTATCATCAGCTATTTCCCACGTTTTATTAGCTAGAAAAGACTCCTTCTCCGAATCGATTGCCTTCTTCCAACTGTCTCTTTCTATACCTGAAATAGCATCATTATAGGTTTTCAACACATAATCACTAAACTTAACAGGGAGTTTTCTGATTCTCTTTGATGTTCTTTTCAGAAGATAAAATTGATGATCTAAAAGATGCCAAAGCACAGAAATTAATACTATGCTCGATCGATAGAAAACTAAAGGCGCATATACTTGGGTGTAAAACGGCTGCAGAAATGTATACAAAGTTGTGTAGCATTTTTGCAGCCGTTTTACACCCAAGTATATGCGCCTTTAGTTTTCTATCGATCGAGCATAGTATTAATTTCTGTGCTTTGGCATCTTTTAGATCATCAATTTTATCTTCATTTTATATCACACACATTTTATTATTTTTTTTCCTTACCCTGTGCTTCTTGCTATCATCAGCTATTTCCCACGTTTTATTAGCTAGAAAAGACTCCTTCTCCGAATCGATTGCCTTCTTCCAACTGTCTCTTTCTATACCTGAAATAGCATCATTATAGGTTTTCAACACATAATCACTAAACTTAACAGGGAGTTTTCTGATTCTCTTTGATGTTCTTTGTTCCTCAACTTCTTGTTGTATCAGTGAATCATCATCAGGTCTTTCTATTAGTTCATCTCGACCAGTTTCAGTATTTTCCTGTTCTTCTTCACTGTAGTAAATCTCGTCTTCTTCACTAACATCTGATATTATTACATTTTCTTCTGTGTCATTTACTACTGTCTCATCTGTAGTAACTCTTACTCTTTCTTCGTCATTTTCCATTTTTTCATCATCAGTTTTAACAATTACAACATCTCTTCCTATTTCAATTTTACGTTGTTCAGGGTTCCACAGCCTGTAGCCGTTTTTAGTGTATCCCACCATCATTACTTTTTTACTTCTCGGTTGTAACTTTTTTAGATGTCCTTGATGTTTTAAATACATAATCGTTCCAAATTCTTGTATATTTGATATGTCAGGACGTCTTCTATTCCATACTTCATATGGTGTTCTTTTCTGTAGAGCATCACTGGGTAGTCTGTTTATTAAATAAACTGCACTCAGTACAGCCTCACCCCACATCTCATTTTCAATGTTTTTGTTGAACAACATTGCTCTAGTTTTCTCTAGAATAGTCCTATTAAATCTCTCTGATCTGCCATTTAGTTCTGGTGTGTATGGAACTGTAAAATCCATTTTTATACCTTTATTTAGACACCAAGTCTTCAAATCATTGTTTGAGTACTCTCCTCCGTTATCACACCGAATACAAGAAACTTTCTCATTTTTTTCTCGTTCTGTTTCTTCAACATAATTTTTAATTATATCTGGAACTTGACTTTTTTGCTTTATGATGTATACTTTGGTAAAGTGACTGAAGTCATCAATCATCGTGACAAAATACCGTTTTCCGTCATGCGTTTCAGTTTCAAATGGTCCACATACGTCTGTGTTTATTATTTCCAGATTTCTTTCTCCTCTTTTTCTTATTTTATTATGTGGTAGCTTTGTTTGCTTTGCTTTTATACATACCTCACAGTTCTCTTCAATTTTATCATTTCCATATATTTTTATTCCATCTGCCACCTTTGTTAATGTCTGTAATATTCCTTTACCTGGATGTCCCAGTCTTCTATGCCACTCAAGGGCAGTCCCTTTTTCTTGCATAAGCAAAGAAACTTCATCATTATTATTTTTATTTATATCGACATAATATAATCCATTTTCTTTCACTCCTTTTAAAACGAGCTCTTTATTTTTATATATTTCTACTTTATTACCAGTAAATAATACTGAACCCTGGTTATTAGTTATTGCACTCACCGACATCAGGTTTTGTGCCAGTTCAGGAACAAACAATGTCTTTTCTAAATTGCAACTGGTACCTTTCACAGCTCCAACACCCTCTGAGATCATGGTGTTGTTATTAGCAACTGCAATTTCAGTTTTATTTTCTTGATACCTTGACATCAGATTTAGATTGTTTGTCATATGAACTGTGCTTCCAGAATCAACCACAAATTTCAATTCTGTCTTTTTATCAGCGCTTGTCAAAAATGATGTTTCAGCCTTTCCTTTGTTTTTCCTGAAAAAACAATTTTCTTTCGCATGATTTGTTTTCTTACAAATGGTGCATTGGGATTTATTATTTTTTATTTTAAAGCTCTCATTTTGCGTTTTGCAATTTATTTTCATATGCCCCAACTTTCCACACTTAAAACATTTCATCCTGTGTGTTGAAGCTTTATAGGCCATTGGTTCTTCTTTTGTTTCATTTCTAGACTCTTCCATGAGCAGCCTGTTTGTTAGATTTATTAGTGTTTTATTTTCTTTTGATGTAGCTTCCCAAGCCGTTACGAAGAACTTGTATGAGGTTGGCAAGCATGTCAGCAATTTCGACATCACCAAGTCATCATCGATTTTTTGACCCAAGCTATTCAGTCTCATTGCCAAATTATCGACTTCTGTTATTAGTTGCGTCATTGTCTGATCTTTGTACTGGAAATTGAAGAATTCTTGAAGTAGCGAACATTTGTTTCGTTCTTCATTTCCCTCAAAAATGCTGCACAACTTTGTATACATTTCTGCAGCCGTTTTACACCCAAGTATATGCGCCTTTAGTTTTCTATCGATCGAGCATAGTATTAATTTCTGTGCTTTGGCATCTTTTAGATCATCAATTTTATCTTCTGATGTTTTTACAGTACCTTCCAGCTGGCTTGCTCGAAAATGCACATTTAGTTCGAATTTCCATAGGTGAAAATTCTTTGACGACGTCAACTTTTCTACCGTATCTTCATCTGTTTTACCGGACATTTTTCCCGTTTTATTTTTACTGTTTTTAATTCTTATTTTTATGTTTTTAATGCATTTGCACTCTAGCTCACTGGGCCCATAACCTATTGAGATTTTCTAGATAGCAAACGCAGTGTAGTTTTTATATCACACACATTTTATTATTAAAGGCCTATCCGCCCTTACAAGAACTCGCAAGACAACTGCGATCGTATTACCAACGACAATACTATTATAGATTCACAATAGACACTAGTGATCCTAGAATGGTCTCGGCCTCTTTGCCATAGGAAAACATAAAACCTTGACAATATTTTCAGTCCACATGGTTTTTTCCCTTTGGTTGCCATTCCAACTTTCTTGGATTTAGGCGAAGCTTGGCGGCGGCGCGGTGTCGGCACACCCCGTCGCGTCGACGCTCGTCGGTTGCTATAGAATGCTTCTAAGTAACCAAACTGAATAGTTAGACAAAATTTCTTTTGAAGTTGGAAACACGTGCAGTGCTTCCAAATGTATATTTTAGAATTCCACTATTTTTCGTAAAATGCAAACTTAGATTGGACGGACTTTAACTTGGGATAATATTTTTGTGACGAAATTTTCTTCAGCAGTTGGAAGCTCCAATCCAGCGTCATGGTCAGTCATTCATTCAGTCATCCCTCTTCCCTGATTCTTGCCTGATTCAGTCAGTCGAAGATCAGTCAGTCAGTCAGTTTAACAGCTTCATTCCGGCCGTTGGTTGAGTTGCGTACGTTTCCTTCTGTCAAATTCAATTGTGATATTCGTGGATGTGTTTTTGTGTTGTGTGTGAGTGAATGTAGGAAAATTAAACATTTTTACGTTGTCATGAGGTAAGTTTACATAATGTCCTAGCGTATTTTGTATTAGAGAATTTACGCTAGGAAAAAATGTCGGTTGTGTATTGGCCCAGCTAGTTTCCGTTGACCCGCTAGCCAGGCTGCCTACGCTGCCAGTCGCTACGCTAGTCGGCTCCGCCTCGCCAAAACGTTACATTACTGACACTTTTAGCTTGAAAACATAGTAGTAGTTCCACCTGCATGCAGACAATCATGTAATTCAATTTGATAGTCCATGTATCCACGCCGGAACGCCCTGAGACCTAACCAGTTTTTTTTTATAGTAGTTTGTAGTACCTAAACTTGGTATTTTGCCGCCTATGATATGAATCACTGCTAGTGTTGGTTTAAACTTGGAAGTTTGTCCCCCCTCTGTGTCCCAATAATTTTTAGTTTTTCCTAGAAAAGGTAAGTTATTAAAGTTTTTTTTTTATTTTTCAATGAACTTGGGTAATTTTTAGCCTCATAGCAGTTGCAAGTGAATGCAATTATTAACAAGGATTCCAATAAGATGTATAGAGTTAATTGAAAAAAGTTGATTATTTTGGTAACTTAAATTAATACCTTCTAACCTCCCAACTTAGGGAAAGTTATGAATACTAACTTTTTACAGTGATCATTTCAAATACTTTCAATGATTTATTAGAGATTCTTCTAACTTGGTGACAAAACTTTTGTCAGTGCAATTTGTATAGTGGTGGTATAAAAATGTTTGTTGATTTTCAACTTGATTTGTTCGACGTATCACGATCACATACTACCTTTTGAAACTGAATAGACAGAATACACCGATAAGTTAACGTCACAAATTATGTCACAATGTGTTCATGATCAAGGCAATGGTGCAAGCGAAAACCGACTCTTAAGGTGACGAACATTTTCATACCGCGACTGTTCATTTATTCTCCAGCTCTATTTGTTCACGGGATTTTACTGTTAGTCAAATAATATTTGTCATGGTATTTCATTTGTGACCACAGTAAAACTTATTTTTGATTTATTTCCTGTTACATACCTACTATGACATCACAATCCCAAAATAGAAATGGTAACAACTACTTTAGATAAGTTTCTAGAACAACTGCAGTAGGTAACAATAAATCTATTTGGAATGATAATAACTTATTAGAATAGATTTAATTATTACAATCACTTATCAAACAATTGTCATAAATAAATCATACTCATATCATTCTTCTGGAATAGGTAATAGGTTAGCCTAGTATGGGCAATGGGCATGTCATGCGGATAAAAGTCATATTTTGAGAAAAGTGTTAGGTATGGACGTAGATGGTGGTTATTGATGAAGAGGTAGACCAAAGAAAATATGGATGGACTGTGTCAAAGATGACATAATTAAGCAAGAAAGGAGTGAGAGATGATGAATGATAGAGGTGAGTGGAAGAAGAAAACCTGTTGTGCCTACCCCACTTATTTATTTATTTATTTTTAGCCTGGGTCGTCCCACGGCGGGCAAAGGCCTCCCTCCCCTTCTTCCCCACCTCTCGATTGTCATACCCCACTTAGTGTGCGATAAAGGCAGGAAGATGATGATGTTCTAAAATAATTAAAATTATCAGAGTAAATGTCCATTTTGATTGTTATATCCTCTTTCTTCACTGATCAAAAAACACTGGTGTACGATATCTTTGGTAAGACAACTTAAGTGAATCGCTAGGCAAGAATCTACCCTATGCTCACCAATGAGTTTGAAAGCTGCAACACATATTTTACTTTTGTAGTTTTCAGCATTCTCAAACGGTGAAGGAAGTTATTTATTTATTTATTTATTTATTTATATCGTAGAACCTAAAAAATTCGAAAATATGTGTCAAGTGCACGAAAGGAGCCTCTTCGAGGCGCACTTAAAATCCTTTCACTACACTTGGTTCGAAAGAATCAAATACAAATACAAATAAATACAAATGTTTATTAGGACACAAATTGTAGGTACACGTAAGAAATCAAATAAAAATTACATAAGGATGACATACACAATACAATAACTTAAGTAACATAAAAAGAAACTATAGCTTATTAGACAATAAGCTACGTCTTGACATGCAGCTAGGTATATTATGTATGCAATTACAAAACAAAAATAAATCTTACGAAGATTTTGGTGCGCTGAAAGCCGGACTAGATTATCTGTGTCCCGGCTTCCAGTGCCCCCCAGCGGACAATGATATGATTATGTGTAAGTTAAACAAAGTCAAAAATAAGTGTATATAGTTGACATTTTCAAACATGACAGTAATTTAGGCAAGTACGAGAACTACAGTGAGTGTGTTTGCGTGTGTATTATGTGGAAAGGATGTGTGTGTTTGAAATAGTGAGCCATCCTACTACTACCAGTCTCTTAAGAGTCTGGGTATCATAGGATGGCTCACTATGGGTGTACGTGTGTATGTGTGCATGGTTAAATTGAGAAAGTTGATGAGAAAATTATTACTCATCATGCTGTATATTCTGGGGTGTGTGAGTGTGTATCAGTAGATTGTGGGTGGAAGTAGTAGTGGGCCATCCTATTACTACCAGTCTCTTAAGAGTCTGGGTATCATAGGATGGCCCATCTGAAAGGGTGTGTGTATATTTGAGGGCGAGTGTGTTGCTTTATACATAGAGAAGACTAATTTTCATGTAGTTTACCTGAGAGTTCCCAGAAGACTCTCAGTGCTATCATATGTAAGGTCTTGGAGCCACTTCTTTAGTGCCACCTTGCAGTTATTCAAATTAAGCGTATGTAAGGATAATATTTTATTTAGAGTTTTGTATAGATGGGTAGCCAAAAAATTCAAATTGATGATGCATGAAGTATGTTCTGTGTAGTCCGTGTTGTATATTGTATCTTCTTCGTGTATGAGATGGGTGTAATGGAATTTTTTTGTGTGCTCTTAATGTGATGCAAAGTATGTATAGTTGCCGAACTGTAAGCACCTGGGTGCTTTCATAAAGGTCTTTGGTTGGATAACGGTATTTTTTAAACGTCATAGTTTTTAAAACAGATCTTTGGGCTCTTTCCAAAATAATCATGTGACTTTTATAAGCACCACCCCATACTGGTATACAGTAGATTAAGACTGATTGGCATATTGCAGTGTATATAGATGTAAGCATGGTTTGGTCAACAATATGTCTTAACTTTTTGAAGATCCATATGAGTTTGCGAATACGGCATGATAGGAGTGTGATATGTGGACGCCACGTAAGATGTTGATCGAGCACTACCCCAAGATACTTGATAGAGGTTGTGTTTGCGATTAGAGGACAATTGCAATTGGACGTATCCAAACATGAGTGCGCTTTGAGCTGTTGATACAGTGATGGTGAGCTGATTGGTCGTATCGTAAAGTTAATAAATTTTGTCTTGTCTATATTTAGTGTAAGGAGGTTGGAATTTAACCATTTAATGACCCTAGCCATTCCGCTCTCTGCTACAGCAAATACTTCGTTCCAAGTCTCCTCTCTGAAAATAATCGCAGTATCATCCGCGTATGTAAAAATTTTAGCGTTAGGGATTGCCATATTGCAGAGATCATTGACGTAGATTAAGAAGAGACTTGGACCGAGGATACTTCCCTGGGGGACACCATGTGTTATAGGTGCTTCTGAGCTTAGTAGGCTACCCATCTTAACTCTTTGCGTCCTATGACTGAGGATCTTTGCGATCAGTGACACGATAAGAAGAAGAAGCATTCACTTTAATATTTTATTCACATGTTTAAGTTCACCAATAAATAAATTTGAAATAGTGTTATTGCTATTCAAGCAAAAATAATATTGAAAAAAAAAAAGATATAGGAAATGTACATAATGGTTGTTCCATTAAGCATAATAGGTTTAATAGCAAAAGTGTAAAGTTTGCTAACGTAAGCAATCCAGGCTAATCAAGAATTTTACCGCTTATAACTAAGCAATCAATAATTGATTATGTACGTTCCTGATTTTTAGACTTATTAGCTAAAATGAGAGATATCAATACCACCAATATCGTCTGAATCATAAACTCAGGGTTAATAAAGTAAGAATTGACACCAATTAGCCTGTACGATCCAAGATACCTACGTATTTGTGTTGCCCTAATTTTGGTGAGATGCTAGCTAATGTAATAGTTTGCTAGTAGTTGTTGAGGAATTTGATATTTTTATTCACCTATTTAGCTCTGCCTATAATAGCCCCTTCCCACTGGTGCGTGATATCGCGCACCAGCCCGCACCAGCACGCACGACACACCATGGGAACGGTCTCGTTCGCCGAGATGCGTGCGCGGTAGCACAGGAGCATTTTCTGTGTGCGTTGCCGTGCGTCGTCGTGCGCGGTGCGGGCTGGTGCGTGATATCACGCACCGTAGGAAGGCGGCATAAGGTAGGTTAATCTAAGTCAAAGTCAAAGTGTATATTTGCAGAATTACCTACATGTACAGGATTGGTGATGGTAATACATTTTAAATGGGTAATGAAGTACTAGTAGTGGGTAATATGGAGCTCTCTGTGTATCTATCTATTAGCATTAAATTAACGCGATCGTTATGCATAATTATATAGATTAATCAGGTATTTATCGCGATTACCTTTTTATACCTATTTCTCGACGTTGCGACCGTGTTACAACAGCCGTGGTCGCGGAGTCCGCGACCACGGCTTTTTATATTATTTCAGTCTGTCCGCGACGCGGACAGACTGAAATAATATAAAAAGGTCGTGTTTAATACCCGTTCCATCTATATCTATCTATTGATTCTGGCACCAGTCTAGCCCAGTTGTCCAGGTTTCATGTGACCCGACTTTGAAAGACATTTCGGGTTGGCCTTTCCCGCAATCTTTCCACGTTTTCATCTTCACACAACCTTTTTTAGGTATAATAGAACATCTCACATCAAATTTCTATAATAGACCATATCACAGCAAATGCTCTAGAGAACGAGGAAAAACGAACAGGTTCATGACTTTGATCCCCCATCCCATCCAAGGCATAGCTATGTATCCAACTATCAAGGCATCCAAGAGAAAGAACCTATGGACATTATTATTATTATTAAAAGCCTGTTGTGTCCCACTGCAGGGCAAAGGCCTCCCTTCCTTCTCTCCATTCCTCTCTTGTTTGGGCTACGGTGGACCAATCCTTAATGTAAGCATCTATTTCGTCCCTCCATCTAAATTCCTCTATCTATGGACATGGTGAAAGTTAAAAAAAATATGTTACCGAGGTCGTGCGTAACTGATAAAAAACACATTTACTTATTCAACACAGATTATGGATCGCTTACGCGTGCTTACACAAGATAAATAAGCTTATGTCAGCTTGTTGGCGCTCTCCTGTTATTATAGTCACAAACGCGATCTCCTTAGTGACTATAGTGAGTCAAGCCATTAATGCCTAAGCTTGAAATTGCACCACACTGGAGCTTCATTACCATACCCATTTTGGTGAAATTGCGGTCAAACGCAAGCCGCAGACATGTAAAAACAACCCGTATTATTATTTTGTAGAAATTGTTTAAAAAAACAAGCAAAGAAAACCAAAGAGCAAAGAACGGGAGAAGATCAGATATAATTTTTAAACGAGGCATGAATACTACTATGCTAAAACCAAGAAACCAACATAAGGTTGATCCTACATTACACAGCCAAGGAAACATGCAACATTCCACAGTTACAAGTTGCCATATACATATTGTACATACCTACCTACACCTATACACTGTTTTAATATGATGATCTCTTCACCTTCATAGCTGGGTAGGGATCATCCAATCTTAAACTGCACGCCCCACTACTTCAGTCAGTCAAAGTAAATTGTTCTTTAT
This sequence comes from Thera obeliscata, assembly GCA_947578465.1. Taxonomy (NCBI): domain Eukaryota; kingdom Metazoa; phylum Arthropoda; class Insecta; order Lepidoptera; family Geometridae; genus Thera; species Thera obeliscata. The sequence goes on from OX387916.1 coordinate 3,556,592, forward strand.
TAGGTACCTACATCACAAAGATAATTTTGAAGTACCTTGCTGTGAGCCAACGTCAAGAGAACGTGGTGGAGGGGCGTGCATTTTTAGACTGGTTTATCTATACCACGATGGACCTACGGTATTTATTGCTCACCAATTCACCATGCATTCAAGGTCCAGCAAACTGACTAATTGGCGGAAACCTGCTATCATCTGATATCTGTTAATGATAGATACTAAGATAGGAGAATACAACTAGGTTAAACATATTTTAACTGATTAGTCATGTTCCACGTGTTCGTAAATAGTTTGTAACACTGTAATCAATTGCATTCCACTTCTTCGCTGAAACTTAAAATAACTAGACACCTTACGTACCAATCTACTAATCCTATGCTGAAAGATAGAAGGCAGACTATGAGGAAAACTAAGATGTGCGTACTTTTCCAAGAAACATGCTTGAGCCTTGATCTTGAAACTTCTCAGTTGAGAATAGACGTTCCAACTTGCAAACAGCCATTGAAAAGCCCATCACGAAGTTCCCGGGAGTCAAGTACTTCTTACCTAGCCAGGTTTTAACTACCTACTTCCTCGTCAGTTCGAATAATTGGTTGATTCGATCACCGTGTTATCTGTTCCCTCGCTTAGTATTATTTTTCATGCTCTGCCGAGCTTGGAAAGAAGAAAATATGGATGAACAGTGTGAAATAAGACATGGATAAGAAAGAAGTTAATACAGACATTACGGCTGATAGAGAAGAATGGAAAAGGAGAACATGTTGTGCTGACCCCACATAAAGTGGAATAAGGGCAGGAAGAAGAAGAGAGATACCCTTGATACGGGCCTGCCGATCCATATCGGTCTGTATTTTAATTCCAACTCTGCAAATAACGCATAACTAAAAATAATGCAAATATTAAAAAACCTTTGTGTTCCCTAAATACTCTCTTTTGAATCAGAGAATTCGTAAGCAAAACGGAATCATAAAAAAATAGGTGAATTGCCAGTCTAACTTTCAGGATCCCTTCATATTTTAACGTTATTATGAACCCGTTGTCTTCCGGTTCATTTGTAGCATTTTCCCAAGTCTCAATTTCCCCTGGCAAGCAGGTACGTGGGTAAAGGGTCTCATTCTAATTTATCATGCGCGACGAGAACTCAAGCGGATGGCAACCGAACGCCATCCGATACAAGTAATAAGCTGGGTGACGTTACAGGCGAATGGCCAGTGAACCATTTCTTTCGGTGTCCGAATTGTAGTCTGACGTGGTTCTAGTAACTCATTGATCGATATTGGGATCCTGCCGGATTGAATTTAAATGTCCCTTGAATCAGCAAGATTGGCTGTTTTCTATCTGCAGCTAGGTTAGTTCCATAGTCACTATTGTTTTCGAATCCATGGATGGAAGAAATTAAATAAAATAAAATTGCTTCGTCTCCACAGTCAAGGTCAGGTAGCTGAAATTCAACATAATCTATCGGCGTGATCATTATCCTAACATTATTATGGGTGTCGTAATCTCGTAATGCCCATACTATACCCACATTGCCCACCCACTGTTTCGAAATGTGTAAAGCCACTGTTTCGAATCCAATCGTTTGCTATTCAGGATGTAGTTTCTATTAAGTGTTTATCTAATGGAAACAGCCAATATCAAAGAAATACATGTATTTGCTCCATCTATTATCTGTAGTTATTGATTATTATTGAGGCCTTGTCCAGGGGAACGCCAAAAATAATTGAACGCTGTTATAATAAACGGTAAATAATATGTTATTATTTTCGTATCATCACATATTTCCGCTTGACATCCATAATGATATCAAGTGTATCATATTCTCTGATCAGTCAAATGTTGGCTGGTCATTGATGCATAAATTTAGCTTGAAGAGGAAAAAAGTACAAGGTGAACTAACTTTAATAAGTTACTTTAAATTTTCTCATCATTTACTACTTCATTGGGATTGTCAAATTATAAATTTGCCCAAGCCAGTCCATACCACCGCTTGGGTGGTATTATACATATATTGGATCTACCTAGCTATTGTCATAGAAACAGTTCAACACCTCCGAACATCAAAGGCTAGTACAAATTGCTGTCATGTCGCCCCGCCCGGCGCTCCTCGCTACTCTGGCCAGTACCACCGCGGTAGGTGATACGAGCGGAAGTCCCGCGTCGCGTGCTCTCGCGCACACGCTCATTGATCAACTAGTCATCAGCTCGTAAAGGGGGACCCGTTCCCAGAAGAAGGGAAGCGAAAATTGGGAGAAAACAGATTCTGCTGAGTAGTCATATGTGAGCAATTCTATCAGCGTTCGGTTGTGCAAAATAATGGAATGAAGTGATTCGTGCCGGAAGTGTGATGTGATAGTGATTTTTATAAGAGTAATTGGGGCGAATCATCAGCGTTTTTGGATGTGGTACGTTTTTTTTATTCTATTCCTTCCTAGTTAAGGTTTTTATGTACGGAGTTTTTTAAAGTTCTAACTTCTAACCCATTACAGAGCAGGAAGCTATTTGTCATTCCACGAACGTTACGCGGTACTCCTTGGTTGTTGGCGGAGCTTAAATTCCATTTGCAAAAAGAAACGTGAAAGTATGCTATGCTGCGAATTTTGCTGGATATTTCATTGCGGAATTTACAGCATTGAACCTAGTTCCGAATAACTAAAGAATCTTGTATGTCTAAGAATGTGTTACACAGCACTCAGCTTCAATTTCAATAAAGACGGTAATCAATCAGGTTTTGGTACTATTTCTATCTAAAGTAGTTAACTAGCCTTCAAGTTTTACTACATCGTTCTTATCTAAGGCTACAGGTTGATTGTATGCCTGTAGACAGTAATGGCCGTTCCAGGAAACTGCTGAATGAATCTTTTGATAGAGCTTGAACTCGTGGTTAAGTGGACTGGGTAGGAGGCAACTCGTATGTCATTCAAGTCAGTTTCACCTAGCTAGTTTAAGATTTTCTTGAATACAGGTTTTGAAATTTTACATTCCGTTATGTTTATTTCTTATTTTTGTTACCATACCAAGACAAACGTTCTACCAACTATCCGCGTATTGTTTTATGGACATTCAGTTATATTTTTCACCACTTGCTTTCGATCAGAATAACTTGGGAGTCGTTGACACGAATCCTCGTAACGTGGGAACCTTCTATTTTAAGATGATGGGTGCCTCGTGGCTCGCTTATGTTGCGTACGCTAGGTATATGTTATAAAAATCTAAATTATCGACTTAACAGGAATAGTAGTCTCACGTAAAACTAGAACGCTGTCTGGGACCTTTGGCTATCATACTTTTTGTTGCATCATCTTTTGTACATCGATATCTTTGATTCTTTACTTGCCAATTGACACTAAAGAAATTTACCAGACATTCCTTTACTTGTTTACTTTAATCATTGTTCGCAGTCAATATACTTATGTTCAAATTGACCAAACCAATGGGCATAAGCCAGATTGTAAAATTATTGTTAGAGTTGTTACATTTTTCTCAAACATGCTCGGAAATTTGAGATTTGTTTTGACAACCTTCTTCGAGATAAATCAAAGTTGCTGTACCTACCTACTGGCTAAATACATGCGAGCAGCAGCGGTCGGCAGAAGTTGTATGAAAATCCATTTTTGTTGTGTTTGGCGACCAGATAAATTAGGTAAATAGTAAACTCATATCTGTCATGTAATGGAACGATCTTTTACTCCGAAACATGGCAACCAAGAAGGTCACTTATCAGAGGTTTTATTTAAATTTCGAACTGTACCCGAAATCCGAGTCTTGCTACCACATTTCGTTACCAAATGTTGTTTTCGTTTCGCCTACGTGTCTCTGTCTTTTGTATGAAGAAAATATGAGATAGCAAAAATACGTTACGTAGTCAGAGTTGTTGTCTCATCATTTTTCCATGCAAAAGAGAGAGACACGTAGGCGAAACGAAAACAACATTTGGTAACGAAATGTTGTAAATGCACTGGGACTTTGGGTACTGGTTTGCAAAAATAAATGCTGTTTTGTGAAAAGAAACAAATAACCACTTCAACGCGAGTAAAAATAGTGTTGATCGTTGTTTGTCAAAATGTGTTCAACTTTTAGTGCCTACTTACTACTTAGTTTTAATTTCCTCGTATTATTTGAAAAAAAACACTATACAAGCCTTGGCCACAACTAGGCATTGTTGGACTAACGTATGAATGTATGTATGTGCATTTACACGTTCGTCCATCAATTCCTCTTTTGCTATCCGCTGCAGTAATGTACTATTATATAAATGATTTTGATCGAGAGGTATGGATAAAATGGAGGGAGGCCATAATTTCCCTGCAGTGGGTCGATCAAGGCTAAAATAAAAATAAATGATTACCACTAATACTTCAATGAATTAACTTGAGAATTTAATTAACGCTTCGTTAACTCCTAATTTATCGGAATATCTCTCTAACATTACATCGCATTCTCTCTTCGGAGATCCAATTCTAATTTAATTTCAATTTGTTAATTCCGAACCTAATACCGTTACCTGATCATCTAAGCATAAAAGTATTACATACGTGATTCATTAATATCCCATTTCAAACAGAGGCAACATTTCATATGCCTGCATTACCCACATCAATAGGCCCTATTCGGTTTCCTCAAACGACGATGATTTCGACACTGTTCCGTTTGATCTTGCGATTTCAAATTTCTATTACTGGGACAAATAAGACAGGCTGTAGCTGTAGCATTATCAATATGTTTTTACATCATTATCAGCGCTTAATTTACACTCATATGTATTGCCTCATTTTTTTTTCATAGTTTTTGGAAATTCCTGTCACTGATATATTTTGAGTAGATCTACCCAGACCCTGAAATCTCCAATGGCTAATACGCAATTTTGATTTTAAATTACTTACCTCAAATGAAATAAACAAAAATCGCATTTTACACATTTTTTTCATTGCAAAATGTGATTGGCGTTAATTTCAGTTGAGGTAAGTAATTTAAAATAAAAACTGTTCAGGAACCTAGATAAATGCTATACAAATACAATTATTAATGTGAATGTGAAAATCTGCTTAAATTAGTAATCATTTTGGTATGAAAACTCGCCCTCCGCCGCCGCCGGCCCCTTAAAGTGTTACTATGAAATTCATTTATACGAATTCCTACTAAAATATGGTTGAACGTGGGCTGTATTGTCATTTTGACCTTGAAAGAATTCCCTAGCCATACTCATTCATACAGCGAGTTCTGAATTGTGATTTCTCTCTCTTTAACCGACTTCAAATAAAATAGAAGGTTTGTATAAAATTCGGTTATATTTTTTTTAATTGCACAACTTTTTCATGTTTTTTATTCTCTAAAGGTAATTCCTTCCAGATTGATCCCATAAATTTCAACGAAATCGGTTCAGCAGTTTGGCCATGAAGTCTGTTTCTCAAGTTTTTTAAGCTTATTCTTGTTAACATTTTAATTACCTACTAACTTTCTTAACTATTAATAGCAAATTGAATATTGTGTTAATTTTCTACATTACTTACTAGATCGATTCGTGATCTTGCAACCTATAAAGGCATTTAAAAAGTCTTTAATTCGATAACCTTAACCGGTATTTTATTTACCTATAGGTTATCTATGTGTTTGTGTTTATAGTAACCTTAGGAATGGTAATTCATTTCTATCAACCAATTATCTTCCCTCAATTAACCTCCAACCTGTGAATTATAATCTTTCAATTATAGTTATCAAAAATAGCACGCGTCTTCTATGATATTAGACAATCTACTGAAGGTTTTAAAAACGCTTGGAATTTTTGGTGGAGACCTTTCTGACCAGTAGTGGGGTGAAATAGAAATAATAAAAAATATCGATAAATGTCAAATGTTCTGAAAGTCGCAGGGTAACTTGTACGTGTATGTGACTTCAAATTCAACTTTGGCCATAAGTTCATCTTTCTAATGATTACGGAACATAAATATTCCTAAAATCTATAAAATTCATCATTTGATCTGTCTGCATGATTGGTTAATTTGTGCTGCAGGTCCTACTTTATCAGTTATTATCATGTTTGTACTTGAAAGTGTCTGTTTGGAGACAGAGCGACAAATACAAAGCGTCTGTGGCGTAGCTTAAAGTTGGTTATTCCTCATTTTACCCGGTTACTGTAACTACAGATTGGTGACCGTTAGTGACATTTACACCTGTTGTGGGGTGATTGCGTATTCTTTGTTGCAATCAAAACCTCAGTTTTGACATGGTTTTGAGCTTCAATTGCAATAAAAAACGAATTGAAACAAAACTTATAAACTTGTCAAAGCGAAGTTTGCTATCTCGAATAGGAACCTAGCTTGGTGAAACTAGTATGACAGATGAATAGTGATCGAAAAATGATGGCAACAAGATACGTGATCGCTGTTCTTTGTTAGTATCATTTATTTGTTAGTATCCAACTTTTGATAGCAACAAAATACACCCGAGCTCAGCCGAGAGCTGTCGTGGAGCTAACGTCGGCCTCAGTCAGTTAAGCCATGATGACCAGTTTCGAACTAACTTGAAATTATTGACTTCATCTGTCGCCCTAAAGCAAGTGATTTTATATTATGACTCAAGTTTCCACTGTATTGTTGCAGGTTATGTGCGCGTGTTAGATAATCGTGTACGCAGCGGTAGGCAGTCGACGATTGGCAACAGAGCAGCGATAGGCAACTGCCGTTGTGGAATGGTTCCGGTGTGTTGGCGCTTTGTTTTTCATGTGAGTAACCAGCCTTGTTTGTTGTACACTATGGAGCCGCAAATTGTTACACATTATTGAAATAGATCAAATGGACTACAAGCGTAGGAGTACGATTGAGTTACTCTCTTGCGAATTTCTGCCTGGTCCTCTTAAAAGATCTAGTGGTGTAGAGTGTAGACCGTGGAGAGTCTGTAGAAGAAGACCCAAAACATTTATTCCGGGGAAGGAATGTCCAGCTGTGGACTTTTCAAGTTGATGCTTTTTATAAACCTACCGCTATTATGTTTAGGTTGGGGTTGATATTGATAGCTACAAATTGCTGTTTGAAACAAGGCATAATACTGTCCGTTTTAAGCGCAAGACTCACCAGGTGTAAATAAATGCTACCCACGACCTACATACGTTGAATACATTAAAACCGATTGTGAATAATTAAACTGGCGTATCCTGGTCTGCGGCTTTCCTTTATAGAGCCAAATTAAACAGAACAATAAAGACGATTTGGAAGGCTTAGCGGTTACTGTGTATGTTTAAAATGAAATTATGTTAGGAGTGAAGTTTTTCGTATAGTTAATGGCCAGGTCTGCTAGCTTAGACCGAAAGCTTCATGAACCCTTTGAAGTCCGAAAGCGCTAATATGAAAATGGTGACCACACCGACTTTTGCATAAGCATAAGGTTGATTTTTTTGAAACTTACAAACCAGTTATTAGGCCAACTGCTTCATTAATCTAAAAGAGATATTATCCATTTATCTGATACCGTTATTCTCATCCCCAATCAATTAATTCATCATTAGATTGTTTTCACCAATTTATTAAAGTGTTCTTAGCATTAGAGCGTTCTAGCGCTAGATTCTTAATTAATTAAATAAATCTATTTTTGTAACAGCAACAATTCAAAATCTGTCGTCTCATCTAATCATAAATTTGGGTAACAAAACTCTTTATTTAGTGCTGAAAAATGTTCTTACTTAATTACAAATTACGTCATCTTTACAATGCTGATGTCGGCAATCAACACCCTAATTATTGTGTGAATACAAAATCAATACAAAACCTGTCGTCTCATCTAATCTTAAAATTAGAGTAACAAAACTCTTGAGTGGGTGCTGAAATATGTTCTTAATTACAAATTACGTCATCGTTACAATGCCGACGTCGGCAATCAACACCCGAATTATGGTGTGAATTAGGTCACTGAAAACTCGTAAGTAACATGATTGAAGACCACGCTTAGCCTGGGTAAAAACAGCTGAAGATAAAAAAAGAGTTGAAAAGTAAAGATAAAAAGAAACTGCAAGGGAATAGTGTTCCTGATCGAAATCAATTACGTATATCGCGATACCCAACTGCTTTAGCATGTGTGGGGTGAACAAACTTTACTGTAAGCGTCCCCTGAAGCTTGACGTAAACACCACTTGCTCGGCCTTAAACTAACAGGGTTGACTGTCGCTTCAAAATAGACAGATTTATTTATAGCCGCGCGAGGCAAAATAAACATCCAGATGATCAATTCGCGTTAGCTGACATGACCCTCACAACCCTGATTAAGTATTACCAACTTTCTTTCTCAGAATAGGTAGGTATAGCACTGCCAAATTATCTCTGAGTCGAGAAAAACACTACCTATAAAATTGTGAGACAAAAAATAGCACCTAAGCGAAATGAAATGGCGTCATTGGTTCCTCGTTCATCGGGTGAACAGCAGATGATGTTAGTGGCACTCATGTGGCACTATAAACAGTTATAGTCACATCAGGACAATAGCTGCCAAATACAACACATGACGTCATTATTGTCATGTTATGATTTTAATAACAGAGTTGAGTCGACGATAAAAATAGAAGCATAGCAGAATGCCGGCCTTTGTCAAACGAGCACTCGCTGAAAGGGCTTTTGACAGGGAAAAGCCGATGGCCGGCGTTATGGGAATTATGGGATACATCTCGGTTAATTTACTCCAGAACGAGAATGTTAAGCTTACGAGTACTTAATAATTCGAAATAGAATGTGAACATTTAACAGGTTTGAAATCTGTATGTGACCAAAACACGAGTTCAAGTATGAGATTCATTCAGTAATTTTTCGAATTCTGGCAAACGCATTAGAATATTATTGCTACTAACTAAGTTATTCTACCTTTTTAAGTACCTTTAAATCAAACACCTTCAATTCTGCTCCGGATGATTTGTCGGCTTAGAATGCCGTGCGACTGTCAACCTCGCTTTTGTGTTGTAAATGGGATTCTAATCGTTCCGACGCTCAATCACGAACGGTCGACTAATTGTGGTGACAACGATCTGTCCCACACGAGAAAACAAGAACAAACAAGATGAGATTACGCGCCGTCACGTCTCATATTCCTTGGGAAAAGAATAGCGTGGAAACGGTTGACAGGACATAAAAACATTTTGGAAATGGATTATCGAAATCTAAATGATTAGGTTTCATACGCGTGTTACAAATGTTGATTTGATCGAGGAAGGCACCGAGCTCCGTCATGAATTGTTAAAATATTTCCGAGCGGCGCCTATTTCAAGACGGTCCCTTCACGTTTCCTTCGGGTCAAAGTTAAATGTTAATATCCGTGACCTTTATTCTACAAAGCTGGCTTTAATAATGAAGATCCTGGGAAACTCAAATAAAGCTCTATTTTAAACTTGAAGTATCTATTTATAGTAGCTCATTTCTAGCTCACTTTTATTACCTGAATTTATACATTCATCGATGATTTGGCTTTTATTTAGTTCGATATTTCCCACTAAGGTTCAATCTCTCAGAAATTATCGTCGATCTTGATAGGCTTCGTCCTGGGATTTTTTTTGATCGAGCGTTCTAAAAGCTTTTGATTCGTTCGATATTCGATTTTCTAAAGCAAATCTTTGTTGTCGCGCAGTTCACGCACCAACTTAATTTCCTCTTTCTACAAAAGGTACTTGTGACGACTAAAAAGGTTCGTTATATTGCAATTGTAACGCCCACGTGCGTGCACCATAAGCACTCTTTCCCGCGGTTGACATTTACGATTAGCCCAAGGAACAGCTGACTTATAAATAATAAATTGTATGCAAGAATAAAAATAACAAACTTATGGTTCCTTTTTCAAAGAGAAGAAACGCTCGTGGTCCAGCTGACTTGGAGACAGCGTGTAGCGCTGCGACCGTTTGGATGGGTGGAAATTTTTGAGCGATTACTTCAGAGAGTCTTTCTTTGGTATTAAACTATAAAAGTGATCCTTGTTCTGCCTAAAACTCGTACCCTCTACCAATCTAAAGGTGAGAAAGATGGTTTTAGATTATCATTATAGAGTCCAGTCCAGTCCAATACATTTCATAAGTTTAATCAACAGTATCTAATCAAGCATATCTATCAGTTCACTGGTTTTGAAATATCATCGAATCAAAATTAAATCAAATACTAGTTGAAAATTTAAGACGACTGTGACAGGGACAAATCAGCGAAATCCTGTTACATTTTCAAGGCGAATCCACTGTGGAACAAGATGTCGACACTCGAACAATGTCCATATAAACCAATTAGTATTCTGTTTTGCCGTGTTTCACGGCTGGCTCGCATGTCAACATTTGTACTGTCAATAGATCGCATGACCAAGACACCATGAATAATGAAAACATTCCTGACCAGCTAAGAGAGGTATACCAATTTCCGAGAACATATTAAACGATTTGAAAATTTGATGTGCTGCAAATATTCCAACTCTGGGTTATAAGCGGTACGATCGTGCTTTATACCTAGTCTATCCACGATATTATAGAGGTATGTATCTGCATTGTGGAGAGATATGCCCGCGGCCTGCTAATCTTGTTCATGTTTTTAGGGTTCCGTAGCCAAATGGCAAAAACGGAACCCTTATAGATTCGTCATGTCTGTCTGTCTGTCCGTCCGTATGGCACAGCCATTTTTCTCCGAAACCACAAGAGCTAGACTAATGTAAAAGTATATGTATTTTGTGAACCGCATTAAGATTTTTACTCAAAAATAGAAAAAAAACAATAAATTTTGGGGGTCCCCATACTTGAAACTGAAACTCAAAAAATGTTTTTTCATCAAACCCATACGTGTGGGGTATGTATGAATAGGTCTTCAAAAATGATGTTGAGGTTTATAATATAGTTTTTTTCTAAACTGAATAGTTTGCGCGAGAGGCACTTCCAAAGTGGAAAAAAGTTGCCCCCCCCCCTCTAACTTCTAAAATAAGAGAATGATAAAACCAAAAAATATATATGTTGTACATTACTATGCAAACTTACAACGATGTTTGGTTTGAACGAGATTTTTTTATATGTCATAAATCGTAAACCGCAATTTACCTTTCGACAAACTACAAGAACCTTTATATTATGTTACTTGATGCTACGGAACCCTTCATGGGCGAGTCCCACTCGCACTTGGCTGCTTTTTTTATACGTTTAATGCAAACCATTGTCAAATCGAAGCGCCCTGCATATTCAGTATAACCACAACGTGGCATCTGTAACTCGAACCTATACTAGTTTTAACTTACATGTTCTCATGTAGCCTTTCAATATCAAGTAAATTTGTATTTCCAATATCATTAAAGCTATGTAGTTCACAGCTATGTCAATGAACTTGACCTTCCACATGTTCAATGACATTGACTTCAAATTTGGCTTCTTAAAAATGCGGTACGTCAGCCTGCAGCAAAGCCATACAAATTAATGTTATGAAATTAATCAAATTAAAAATGGGTAGGTGAAATCTTAGTCGATATTTTAGTATTATATTTTTTTTGAGCGTTGTTAGTGGGTCAATAAACGATTTCTTTCGTTCTTTCTTCGTTCGTTATTTGAATCTGTCATTATTACCTAGTCAATTTATGATAAACTGGTTCCTCCTTTATAAATAATTCAATTTTGGGAATACATTATTTAACAAGTCTTTACTGGGTTTTCGCTTCTGTTCAACAAATTAAATTGTAAAAAGAAAAGAAATAGGTTTACGGCTTTAATTCCGTGGATGCTGGCACGATAAATATACCTCAGACCCTATATAAACAAATAAATTGTTATTGATTTTCGATTAGAACCGCTAGAAAAAACAACCATTTTCTACGATTTTTTCGGACTGAAACACTGAGGTGCGCTTATTGTTGCGTGGTACGTTTTTTGTTAATAGATTGTTATAACTGATAACGGCCGTTTTGTTTGTGCCACAGAAAGTTTTGGCAAGCAAAAGTTTACGGAAGGATCTATTCTTTTGCCTGGCGAACATAAAACAGAAATATATAAGTCAATTACCGATTTATGACGCCTCAAGATAGGTATGTCTCAAGTCCCGACCGGAACGCAAAAATAGACGTTTAGTAGTTCTAGCCTAAAACTTCTGAACCTGCATTGAAAATAACTTCCAGAAGTAATAAGAAGCTAGGTAGCTATTATTTAGGCATATTTGCGAGCAGCCAGGAGATAACCAGAATATTTTAAGGGTGATCAAAGTTTGATCCCGACCGCCGCGCTAAAAATGCGAGGTTAAAAAATTTAAATGCTTAGAGAGTGTTTGTGGGCATGTATTAGTGTGGCATAGCGTTAATAAGCGATAAATAAAACTTTTTTTTGGGCACCAAAATTTTGCCCCAACCGCAATATTAATGCTTTGTAGAATTTTTTTAACCCGGGAACGGTGTCCTATATGTCTGTGAGACCGGGTGACTTGAAAAATTCAAATAACTTTTTCCCTCGCCGGCGATTTTCATCGCGATTTCGAGTAGCTGCCTGATTTCCTCTCCCACACCGTGATTTCAACCCGTGACGTTGGAGTGGGCGCAAGTTTTTGAGTTTTGGTGCAAACCCGGTGCGGTAGACCGGGGTCACCGAATATGTAAGTAAAATAGGCAGAGTTGAATTATTGATTATTCGTTTTTTGACAGGTTTATGTACATTTTTTACTTACTTTTGCTAGTGTGTTATTGCATTATTTTATAATCAATAAGCTTATTGCACGATTTCATAAATTTTATCATAATAACACAAAATTATTCTTCATCTTGATTCAAATATAAAATTTGCTACAGCATGTCGTACAAAAGCGAATAGCATCGTCTAGAACCACTTCTCTATGAACTGCTTGATGCCGACAGACGATCATCAGAAAGACCAAAGTATACACTTGCCACAACTGCAAGAAACATTTGTGTCCTGAGCATGTAGGGCCTTATTGCAGTATTGCAGTGTTGACTGATGAAACGTGATTTTCAAAAAAATTTTTTTGTTGGTAGGATGTCATGTTTTGATTATTATAAGTAAGTTCGAAGAGTCTAGAAACTGAAAAGACTGAAAAAAAATCATAAATATATTGATTGTTGTGTTTAAATGTTCAAAAAGCTATAATGTGTAAAAACGAACAAATTTTATAGGTTCTATGTGAAGTTGTCTAATCATAAGAAAAAGTAAATAAACGAGGCTGTGATTCATGAAGTATCATTGTTGTATTGTCAAATAATTTACAATTCATAAAAAAAATGGAAAATAAACAATAGATTCTGAAAAATCTTTCATTGAAAAACCCGGTGCGTGGGACCGGGGTCACCGAAAATGTAAGTCAAATCGACGTCACCGTTGGCGGGTTAATTTTTTTTTGAAGTGTTACGGAGCATGGTTTTAGGGATAAATAAATACATCTTGTCATTGTTGTGGCATGCGCGTTCATCTTCATATTGAATAATATCCATGAATACGATACGTTTACTCAAATATTTACAAATTACTGACGTGCTTCCATACACTATGGGTTTTCTTGTAACGGCTATGGTTATGCAAGCATATAATTATGTTGGTGCTGGATTTGCATATAAAATTGTTTGCTAAAAATTAGCTTTATCGCAAAAATATTGGCATTGAGAACATACGTTTTAGTAAAGATAAATAGATACTAACAATAAAAAAACTAAAAGAGAATTTAGGTACGTGGCAATCTGCCAAGGAGAAGCAGATGGTGAAGTACAAGTGATGTTTATGAAAGGATCTTCTGGAGAAAACGCTAAAACTTTCACGTAGAACGAACGCGATATTTCGTATGTTAGCATTGACCAAATATTGAAAATTTTAAACGAAACTCTCCTAAATGCATGCGGATATCGTATATATAACGAATTCGATGAAAACATCCGACGTTTTTGAAAAAATATAATGTGTAACTTAGATAAACCATGTATGATGTGTGTTTAGACTTTATCTCTTATTATAATTTAATGGTTATTGTTGAATGCATCCTTAATTGAGCTATTTGACTGTATGCAAAAACTGGTTTTGGCTACTCGTCCCGACCGGAACAAATCCTTGTCCCGACCGCCGCACTTTTCCAAAAAAAATATCTAAGTATTCTTATAGCAAAATGCTATTTTCATTATCACGTTCTTAAGAACAACTATCTAGGTACCTATAAAAAAAATGGTTAAGCTGTAGCACGTCTAGGGGGGCTCAACTTTACTAGTTTATGCTGGAATCTGGAGAGGGTGGTTGCGTACCTGTCCCGACCGCCGCGCTTTTTGTAGGTAGGATTTAACATAGTAAAATGATAAAATGTGGGCATTTTACTGGATGATATCCTTACACAACTATTAAACTACATTGCTGTATATTTATATTACCCAAAACTTATATAATTACTAAGCTACACATAAAAATATGACAAAAAATGGAGTAAAACTGTCCCGACCGCCACCCTGGAATGGCCCTTTATCTAATTACATTTAAGATTTGAATCTATAAAGCGAAACTTACTTATTTATCAAATTTTGTAAAACTTAAAAAATGATTATGTCCAGTTTTCCCACACAATGTAACGGTAAACCCTTATCAAATGCCGCTACTCGAATGGGTTCGGTCCGGGTTATCATACCGGACATGGACATACATTATTGAAATGATAAAACATTTGCAAAAATAATTTCCCTATTGTGAGTTTTAGTAGTGCTGAATTAGTTTTTGGTTTTCAGACGTTTCAAAGTGATCACCACTGAACTGCTACTGAAAACCAGCGCTAAAAAGGCTATTGTGCCTTTGTAGCTAATGCTGAGTGGTAAACATTTTTGCCGGCAATACATTTAAGTTGATTGGTACCTGTTATTTTTAAAGCTGATGCATAGTTACCTATTTCTATCATCGTGATGCAATGCAACTAATTAAACAATTGTTGACTTTAACGTTAATAGCACTTTTTAAATTAACGCAAATGAGATGGAAAAAACGAGTATTTATCGCGATTACATTTATTATTTCCCGACGTTTCGACCGTGTTACAACAGCCTTAACTTTAATGGTGTATTCCAAATTTTCATAATTCAGAGTGAGTTCTTCTCATTGCTGTAATTATTGAGAGGTGAGCGGGCAATGCCGCTGTCACAGCAGTTATAGTATTTTAGGCCGTACGATGTCGTTATCAAGAAAGAGCCCGCATTCACGGTCAAATCGTGATCGTATTTCTTGGTCAAGGTCTGTAGAGTACCTTCCATGAGGATTATTTCGGTCTTTAGCTCAATTATTCAAGATATACATTGATTGTAAGTACTCATATTTCATTAATATGAATTTCATACTAACCATTACTATTTCATTAAGGTTCAACAACAAGAAATTTGAGAGGTTTCTTCTTAATTCCATTAAAGGTACCAATTCAGTCGCTATAATTAAATCACAATAATTAAAAACTGTACAAGGCCACTTTACAAATAAGTGACTGCTGATTTGTTACGGTCCAAGTCTCTAAACACTGCAAATGTCCAATGTTTGTTTATGGTCTACAAACATCATGATCGACATTAAGTCCGTTTATAAAAGTGTCTACAGGTGTCGCATGACATAAATTCCTTTAATCTGATTAGGGAACCGTATGGGCTTCACAACAATGTCTTTATTATAATTTGTATAGTCACTTCATCTCACTGTTCATCACGTCGATTCCGTGATGCGGAATGCAAATCGATGGCAAATATCAACCAGCATTTCCTCCACTAAATTTAACTCATACAAACTGATAGGTATAAAATATTGTGTACAATCCACACACTATCTAGCCCTTAATTAAGCAGAGCTACTATGGGAACCAGATAACTGATACTTAATAGGTATTGCATATTTTTTAGTAGACACATACTCAGAATACAATCTATCACCCAGGCAGAAACCGAACACCTATGTTCACCGCACAAATAAATGAGAGGTCTATCTGTGTCAATGCTGTTTGCATTATTGTGACCCAAAAACGTAGACGAAGCGCATTTGATAGCGATATACTCGTAACAAATGCTTAATACTCTTGCGAAAGTCTAAAATAAATTAATTTGATAGGTATATTTGACATAATGTACTTATCTATTTCGTTGGGTCCGCATTTATCCTCTTAGAGACTCATGAAATGGACCAAAAATAGATATCCTTCAACCCGGTATACAATTATGAATTTTCCTCGTAACACCTATTTCGCCATCAATCATAAAAGTAACTGACGCTTATAAAGGTTGTAATACTTACTCAAATATTCTCAAATGGAGATTAAAGGCTATATCTAGGCTGCTTACGCAAGGTAATCCATTCTATGAAGATTTGTTCACTTCATGAAATATTCTGATTCAAGTCAAGTATTCAAATCACGAGTATGCGTAGGTTAAAGTGGTTTCTTGACTCGTTAGATTAAGTTATAAAGTCTATTTGTATCGCAAGATTTTCGGAGGGTTCATTTCACTTGAATAAACTTGCTTAAATAAAGCAAGAGGATTTTTTTTCTCTACGACCGCTGTTGCTAAGCAGTGGTCCAATAAGAATCAACGATGCGCAAGCGTATTACATGCTTATAATTTGTTCGCCAATCCCGCTACGTCACGATGATGCGTCAGAACTATTACGTGAGCTATCATCCATTTGCTCATTTCCTGGTCGTCTTTGCTGAAAATCTGGCCACGTTTGCACATAATCATTACATAAGCCGGCTTCGTGAACGTTATCACTAAGTGCACTAGCGTACGGAAGCTAAAATCTACCGCCTGCAACCAACCTAGCACCAAGTCGTAAATCTAGACTAGTAACCCGCAAACATCTAACAGTTTATTTTAAAACAGTCTAAGTAGGCAATTTTCTCTGAAACTTGGTTTTTTGGATCTTTTTATTACTAGATCCAGTTGTTTTATGTCTTCAAAATGTGGAACGTGCAAAAGATAAGTTGCCTGGCGGTTGACAGCGTCTTAAAAATGGGCCTAGGTGTTCGTTATACTGACAGCTAAAACTTGGCACCTTTGAAAATTCACCAATTAACCTGTCTCTAGTGGGTTTGAGCTGCATTGCCGTTTTGCACTTTACCGACAGCTAAAAGAAATACCTAGTCATAGTATGTTTGTTTAGCGATGATTCTACTAAACCATTTTAGCCACACGCATGCAGTCTTGCGCGCGAGGATCTTGTCTTGTATAGTATCTTTCTTTATTAAGTCTACGTGTCTATACAAGTCTCACTTTCCGTTAAACATGACCAGAGAAAGCTGCTTGAAACATTATCCACTTTCAACGATAAAACCTTATTCAATATTGTTACTTTTCCTGCTGTTAATATTTTATGGCACAAAACCGGCTGTAACTATCAATTATTGTATCGTAACAGTAAAGTTAACTCGAGATTTTTATTGGGACCCTTTTGAACAGAACTGGTGCGATTGGTTTCAGGTATGTATCGTTACAAATTTAACGATTTTTCTCCATGTATAGCTGTTTTCATGCAAACAAGATTATGACGTCAATATTTTCCTGTTCTACTGGCAACTTCAGTTATTGATTCCATACACAGAAGGCTTGATAAATAGGCGTTTTGCTCCTAGGAGCTTGATAGATTTTATAGGATTAGTCTGCCTAGGCAGCTCCTGTAGCTCATTGTCAGTTTCGACCTATCAGATTAACGATTATTCGTTTTATTTCAAGAATTTTGTTTATTGTTAATATAAATTCCTTGCTACACTATTAATTAAAAGTATTTTGGGAAACGTTGTTAAACCGTGAAAGATCTTGGAAAGCATGTGTATTCTCAATTACCGTGACCTCTTCCAATTTGGTATTAACCTCATGTAACAGCAAGCCTAACTTCTCCTGATTTATAGATCACTAAACTGCGAGTTGTTCCAATGGCACCCTCCAAAATTTTCTCCCTTTGCTCAATAAATCGTCTCTGGGCAGGGCGGACAATACTCCGTCCCAGAGCCCACCAGCTATAAAAGACAGACCGAAGATAAAGGAACGTTAGTGCTTATATATGTAGCGTAAACCATAACCGATTAGCTAGATGGAAAGGGTGAGGGCTTCGTTGGTGATCCCTTTCGATCGGCGGTTGTAGCCCTCAAATAATTTAGACTGATAGTTTTGAACGATTCACTTGTTTTGAATTTAAAATAGGGTATGCTCGGAATACCTTCGAAAGGTATAATCATAATCACACTAACCACAATCCGGTTTCTTTACTTCACGTTTCAATTTCAACCTTAGTCTGGCTTCGCCGTTCCGCTCTGCCTGTAATGGCAGTCATTTCTTTTCCTCGCATTCTGTCGTCTGGCACAGCGAGCCACGCATAGAATCCATAAATCGGACTGGAGACGTGAAACATAATCTCAAAAAGTACTTGCTTTTTTTGGGCCCTAGGGCTACGCAGTTTGACAAATGCCTGCGACTTTATGACTTGATATTACGACGGAGACGGATTTTTGCTAGCGAAGATTTATTAGATATTATCGTACCCTACTTAGACTTACCCTAGTACTAGTATGCATAATTCTGTGATCAAGGTATTTCAGCACAGGCAACCATTGATTGGGTAAATAGGCTTGTCGTGTTTGTAAATCGCTTCATTTGCCTAACCCAAGTAACCCGACTTGCTCAAGGATAACCGAGTTTTAGTGATAGTAAAATAATCCTCTGGTATCATGAGAAACAGGCGTAAACTGCTTAAAAACTCTTTAGTACTAAACCAACAGAACCCACGGAATGGTGTCGGTTTTAAAATGTATCTATTCATAAGCTCGAGAGTTTTAAACAGGTCACGTTACTGTCTGCATAAGCTGGTGGTTATGAGAGAGTTTTCATTAAAGATTGAAAAGATATCGGCTAACGAGCTTACCATAGCTGGATATAAATTCGAATAGTCGCATTTATGTACAAAACAGGTGACATGATAAGCCCAGACGCCGTCGCAAGTAAAGTTAGCACGCTCTTTCGATCCGGGTATGAATTGGAACGTAGTAGAGGGGCTCTTTGTAAAAAAGAGTCCGCCCGGGGAAGTTCTACCACCACGTCACTTTCTGTTAGTTTTCGAGCAGACCGCACCGCTCTATTCTGATTTGAAGGTGCTGTTGATGCAATAACTGGCACAATGCATTGTCATGTCACATAGGGCAAGGCTTTGGAAGACGTGCTCGTTGTTGAGTTATTCTCATAAAGAATAGGACGTCAACCAACCTGCTTCCCTCGTGAATGGATTACGCGTTTCAATATCAAATGCGGTTATCTCAGCTCGCTTGGAGTAATCTCATTCGTTATGACGACGCCGACGCTTCACTCGTAAAAGATAACTCGTCTGAAGCGCCACTGTTTAATAGCTAAGGATTTTCCAAGATGCCTATTTATTACCACACCAGCGTTATCTTATCGTCATTAAGAATGAGTTAGAAAATTGCAATTTATCAGATAGTCAGATTTCCATTTCAACTTACTAATTTTGACCTTGATTCTTCTACGGATTTGCTAATTTCTGATTATATAGGGCAGTGATACTAGATTATAATATACTACAACATGAATACAATTTTTCGTTAACATTCAACAAGCTTCATAAATTTTCTAAACTGACAACCGTATTAATTTTAATAATTTATAACTAACTAGCTGGGTCACATGTACCTAGTCACGATATTGTTCTCGAGGGGTTCTTCTCCTTTTTTTGTCACTAGTTCTTGCGAACCAGTGCGGGGAAAGGATTTTAAGTGATCCTCAAAGAGCCTCACTTAAAAAATCACTTAAAGTTACTATAACTTTTCACGTGTTTTTTCCGTGTACTCTCTAACTTAACCAATGTATAAAGTAACCCGTCGTATGTTGCATGTATCTTTATGCAAAATATCAGCAAGGTCGGGTCAAACTTGTTTTTAGAACCTTTGGATCCAGTGTGGGTGTTATTTGAATTGTACACAGCCCCTTATCAACTGCCCCAACTGGAATTTTTGTATGAGTCACACGCATCAAATTATCCACTTTTTGCGAAACACTCCACTGTGGCAACGTTTCCCGCTATTAATTATTTAAAAACAAAGGGTTTGCAATTGCAAAATTAAGCTTATGAGGGGTTAACTAATATACAACGACAATTAAAATTAATAAAGAAGGTATTTCCTGTGGTAAAATAAGTTTTTATTGTTTCATTGAACTTATGAAGCAAGCAAGAAAGTCGAATAAATTGGGCCTCTCAAAATTCAAATACTATGAACTCGCAGAAAGTTGTGACAGAAGAAATAAAAATAAGAGCCATGTTTTACATAAATCCACCCATCCTACATATTGTAGTGAGGCAATTATAAATTCAAAGTTTATAAAAAAAAGTGGCACAATCACGCATGCCGCACGCAACGTAACGACTTAACCGGTTTGAATAAAACTTGAAATAAGTTTAGTTTATAAACTAGAAAATAGTCATTTTTATTCCGAAAAGTGAACAGGCTCAATAGTATAGATAGACGAACGAGCCCTGAAGGGAAAGCCGTAAATATTGATGTTAGCAATTATGGCGACCACGCAAGAGATGCTGCGGGCTACCGTGGTGCTAAATAAATTATATGAGCACTGCGTATTTTAAAAGGAAAATGCGTTAGCGTTGCGAAATGTTCCTGAAAGCTGGACGCTGCCTGCTGTATTGAATTAATACTCCGAACGTCGACAAAGCTCGTTAATGGCAAAATTGCATTGGATACGTGAACGAGACTGCCGAATAACATTAACCTACTGAAAGAAAGAAAAAGAAGAAAGAAAATACATTTATTTTGGACACACAACACAACTACTGGCTGATATTGTTCGAAATAAATGAGAAGGTACCAAGGAAAACACATACAAATTTTAATTCCCTGGGTAAGATACGAAATCACGAAAGTGTATGGAACATTTTAAGCATAACCATTAAATGTTAAGTGAAATAACCAAATAATATACCCTTTCTCTCTCTCTCTGGTAATATACCTCTGGCATGGTACATTCCCCTTAGATTTCATGGCGCTAGATTCATAAGCATGTCTAGAAGGGCGTATCTAAGCATTCCATACGTTAAAAGTTCATGTTCTAACAAACTAAAAATCACGGGTCGTCATAAATTAATTTAGAAACTGCTCTTAAAATTTCCGAAAACTCATTTCCCTTGATTATTCCAATGCATAAATATCGCCATCATTTCCACATCAACAAGAATATTCTCAGTAAAATTGCATAATTTATATTTCCCGACCACCAAGCACCTATTCACAGATCGTGAATTTTACAATGCAATAACTACACCCATACACCGAAACTGGGCATAAAATCTGCTGATATTACGAAATTCGCAATCCCCATCGTCGCCATTTTGTCTGCACGACGAAAAGTGTTTAGGTAAGCCTTGTTCAATTTGGAATGCTAGTTTTTTTCGCTAGTTATCTGTCTGGGAATTATACTAGTAGCAAGGTTATTTATATAGCAGGTATGATATTTACGATGTTAAGGCGCGCGATTTTATACCCCCATACAAACACATTACTTCAATGACTCATAGTCGATATGATTTGACCTGTTCCTCCTTGTCGTTACGTTATCTAATTTATTTCAGCTTCAGAGATCGAAAATATCATTGCTTTTGTTATATTCATGACATACAAATTCTTTTAACAAAGTTGTCTATTTTACTTTTATTTGAACTTTGTCAATCTAATATTATTTGGTCTAAAACTTCAGGTCTATCACTAAATTACAACTATCTCACGTCATGATTGTCGTATTTAATGCCAATAATGTTATATAGCAAAATGATAGCATGTGATTAGTCTCGTCTCGTCTAGATCTGTCTGATGCCTGCGATCCAGACAGCACAATGCGTCAGCATGGCCATATCGTTATTGCCTTCACACGGGAATAATGTTGCACGGCGACTGATTGAAATCTAGACTCAACAACCTTTATTGCTGAAAATTATTATGACAGGATATCGTTTATTGTGTTAGAACCGGGGGATTCTGCAATTATTTATCTTAATTATTTTCAGAGCTCTTGTTCTAAGTTGTATTATATCCTGGAAAAAGTCGACTTCATTTCATAATTCAAGATATTCCCACCGATTATTTTTTATTAAGTAGAAGTTTTTAGCTGAAAATGTTGGTCCTTAAATCTTGCAAACCGGTTGGTTTTCTGGCTGTGTTTCAAGCGAAAAATTCGATAGGTACACCGCATCGCTCCTGTGGGTGAGGCTTTGTTTGCCCAAAGTCTGTTCCGGCTCGTGAATTTTAAAGCAACGTGAAACATCTGTCTGTGATTCCTACCAATGGTTTATTTTCGACCGAACTCTATGAACGATCCCATTTTGTATGTGGGTTAAGTCAAAGGTTGGAAAACGATTCTACGATCAGATAAAGCCAATTTTAATTGCATCTGGTTTGCTGATTTAAAAGAATAAAGAAGATTCTCCGTTTGATTTGATTGCTGTTTGGCTTGTTGTATAAACCTTTTTGCTCCACGTAGATTTTCTAATTGTGTCTGTAACTACCGCAAACTCGTTTCATACTCTCGCCAGTTTTGGAGTTTTGGGCACATCGTTCCCTTTGTTATGTTTTGTTTATATTGCAGGTTTAATTTTGATTCTGTTTATAGCTTTAAGTTTGGTGGTGTCTAAATAAAAATGGGAAAAATAAACAGGATGGTTTTCAGTATGACATATTCTTCTAACTTTTGTTCTTGTATGCCTTCAAATTTTTAGATATCTCGCGAGAGCAATGTTATATTGCTTCCTCGCTGAGCACGTTACATCTTCATTCAACCGTGGTTATCAAGGTTTGCGATTATGTTGTCTATTTCCATAGCTACGGATCCTATACCGTTACTGAACCGGCCAGTGACGGTCACGGCCTCTTGCTTAGGTTTTTTTCTACTAACCTAATAAGGCATCGTGTACTGGTTTTGCGTCGATATTGTTGCTATGTAGCAGTCTGTTTAAAACTAATGGCTGTATAGAAATCTGTCAAGAGATTAACAATACTTAAAGTATTGACCTGTTTAATGATAAACAGTGGCTTGGTGCGTATTTTAAGCAATGATAAGTTAAAAGGTAAGGTAGGTATTACTAAGATAGGGCTTTGCGTTTGCTTTAATTCTTATTCATATTGATCCTTTTGCCTATTAATGAAATCCTACGCTACGGTTTTTTTGATAAGTAGATGTATTGTACTAGTTCTACAACGGCTTGTGTTGAAGTTGTTATTCTTTTATCAGAATTAACGGAAGTTTTAAAGTTACCGCTCGCCGGTTCGGAATCATCAATTAAAACAAGAAAGTGTTTTTTCCTTCTGTTGGAAAGTTTGGCACAGTTTTGGTAGTTACGAGATAGACTACTGGATGCTCAGAGAATTATCGTTTTCATCTGCCGCCGTTTGGGCGCCGTGATTGTTACCTTTTATTTACAACTTTCTTACTATGATTTATTTTAATATTCGTCTGTGTTGGCATTGATTATTTTATATCTCTATCTCAGTTATTTAATATCAAAATACAAATAAAATCATTAGCCTTTCTAATAAAACTTCCTTTGCTGGCTTAGGTTTTTCTTTATCTTTCTTATACCTACTTGCAAGTTAATTGTTCTTAAAATATTCCAATTATGCATTTAATCTATTTAGGTCCAGTGATAAGTTGGTATAAATAGTCCGAGTATAACTAACACTGTGATGTAGTATATTACTGGCAAATGTCAATGTTTGTGGGGTGGATTGCAACCCCGAAGTATACCCGAGTAGATAGGAGACCGAGTTTTATTAGACGTATTAGTTAATTGATTTCTATGTCAACAAATTGTCACTCTACATTATTGAGTTTTTGTGTTACGAAAGATCCGACATTTTATTTATCACAGAAAGAAATCCTACCTACTTACAGTGTATGCAATCAATGTTATACACATACCTACTCTAACTAAACAACAAGATTATTTAAACGTAATGTTTTTTTTTAATTTTCTTACTTTCTTTACTGTAAGTTTTATCATTTTAAGATTCCCGGCCGTGTATTGAAAGTTCATAAAAAAACGCAAAATTTACCGACTTTTCGACTTCTTCCCATTGACCGGTATCGTTGAAACATTCTGTATAAAATAAACACACTAAACACCTTAAACAGGATTGTACAAATGAAAGAAAAGTTTAACTCATTAGGAGTCTCAATTCATCTGGCTGCATCATTGGATTGGCCTGTCGGAGGAAATGGCTTGGAAATGGTAAACGCCCACGGCGCTGACCTGACGGAAATAGAAGGGTCGCTCAGGATTGACACGAGGAACCGATTGACAGTGTGGCGACGCCCTTGTCTTATGAAACTTTTATTGGATCACGACCACGTGCAGCCTTTTCTAGAGACAATACAGATATTAATGTTATCTTTGGCATTCACAGCACGCGTTTGAACAAAATGAGGAGTTCGGTGTTTTCACATTTGGTTTGAAGTTCATAAACATAAAGTTTCTTCTAAAAAATCATGAGTTGAGCTGGAATTCTCAAAAGTTTAACCCAACAGCTATCCTAGAAGCCATGAAAATTTAAAGACGTAACTTGAAGACTCTAATCCCCACAGACACGGTAGAGAACTCTTTAGATCTTTTAGAAGATTTTTGAGCAGGCATTTGGCTTCACGATTTTAATCCCTAGGTAAGTAGGTGGTACATCAGATATCCCTTCAGATCTCTTAGTACCAAACCAAGTGCCGTCACCACTCAAGATTATTTGAGGATGTCTAAGGGTAGCCACAAACAACAGAAAATATATATAACAACAGAAACTAAACAGAAAATATTTAGAATCCTGGTGTACCGATTATAGATCGGTTCATATTCAAGTTCATATTGAGGTTATGCTATCTTCGTTCACCTCAAAATGATGAATGCGCTCGTAAGTCTTCCTGGAATCTAACACCAATATTGTGGATCGCTGATATTTATGGCTATTTGGGATGCATTTACTATAAATTATTTCACTTACCATCAGGTGAGATTTTCGTAAAAGGTCGGGCTATATTATTGTAAAAATAATGTTATAGATGCTAGAAATGGTTAGGTTATTAGGGTATTTGCAAATTTTTTATTCGAGCGTTATTCCTTAGATGAAAAAATCAGCCCTAACAGTTCTTGATCACAAAATCAATATATTTTGGAATCATGCTACCTCTCGGACTTCTAATTCTTCCTGCCCTTATGCCACGCTTGGTGAGGTCGTCACAACAGGTTTTTTTCTTCCACTCACCTCTATCATTCGTCATCTCAGTGCTCACTCCTTTCCTGCTCATGTCATCCTTGACGCAGTCCATCCATGTTTTCTTTGGTCTACCTCTTCTTCTGTAACTACCACTCTTGACTATTATATCGATTAAAAATTAAGCTTTTATCATTAACATGACTCACTGCGTCATTCCTGATTATCATTCTCACTTGAGTCTAACAGCCACTTCTCTGACCGCGTTTACCGTAGCTATGCCATGCTATATTCTAGATCACACGTCAATTCCGAGGCCACTTCAGGTTCACGAATTGTTTATTCATCTTTGTATCAAGAATTCATCTGCAGCTCTCCAGTTTAAGTGCCCACTTTGACCGAGTAGTTTGTACCGAAAAGGAAAGGTATTAGACAGAATGGCCCGGGGGTGATGATTGTAATAAAAGCCTAATCAATTAAGCATAATCAAATCACTTTTAAATGAAATATAATCAATATTATAACACGATTTTGAACCGGTTGCAAAAAAAAACAGATGTGGAAACAAAACCTATCTTTGATAAGGAACGGTTGCAACAACGTGTAATGCTGACATAATGAATAGGAACTACAACAGAAAGATGATGACAACAAGATAGTGATCGCTGTTCCTTATTAGTATCATTTGTTAGTACCTATGTATAACATATTTTTTGATAGCAACATAATAACACAATAACTTGGCTGATAGTGGATGTGATTAATTTAAAAATGATCTTTGTTGAAAGAATATTTGAATAGTTTAAGGGTCGCTCGGTACTAAGAGATCTGACGGTGTATCTACCGTAGGTGGGATCAAAGTGATGTTTCTGTTCTTCTTTTCAATGAAGGCAAAAATATCATCAACAATTTCCAACGTTGTAGATACACTTATAATGCTCCAAATTCACGCAATGATATTTAAGACTCTTGACCATAAAAGGGAATGATCCTAAGACACTCCAGCTCAAGTGCTCACCTTCGCTCGATACTTGGCATTCAATGTTTCACGACCTCTGACGAAACTGTGACATTATAGGATCTACCAGCACCGACCCAATTCGGAATTTCGTGTATTCGGTCTGATGTACTGCCATTTGTTGTTTTACGAGTCTGTGGCACGCCGTAAAACCTCTACGCTGTTTATCGAACAAATACATGTTCGGACGTAAACGTAGGTATGTGACGACAGTTCCACGTTCATTGATTGAGACGTTTTTCCCGCCTACCTACTACCCACCTATATACTCCTTCCTAGGTTTTATTAAGATTGAGTGGACTTTTTTTGTGTCTGGTGAGTAAATTATTCTGGTATCCATTCGATTTTCATCAAATATTTATGACGGAGAAAATTGGGTAACAAATGTAAAATATTCAAATTATTGACATGAAAAAGCTCACGCGTATCTAGTTATTCAATTTCGATTCTTATTTATAACAGTAAAGAAAACCAAACCAGACACGCTTCGCATTTTTGATTAACCCGGCGTCATGGGGGTTGGGTCAAATTGACCCGGGACGTTTCTTTTAGCTTGCAGATTCGTAAATACGTAGGCGACGCTGCCTTTTTTCTCAGTAGCTGGAGTTAATGAGTTGCTCTAAGTGTTGTTGACAAGGAAACAGTTGGACGGCGACAGTGCTTGCAGCTGCGTGTGCCCAAAGTTAAAAAAGGTATTTATGACCCATCCCCGCACTCGGTGTAACAATTTTGCGCCATTGTTTTCGTAATGATTTTATAAGATTTGTAATGATTTTTGTTGCTTTTGGTGTAATTTTATGTGTATTATGCTTTTGTTATCATTGATTGATAATTGATTTACTTTTTCCGCCAGAATGTGGCAAATTTGCCTCGAGAACTGAAAAAAAAAATTCAACAATTCGCTGGCGAAGGTTTACAGGAGCCTTCAGCTAAGAGAGCCAATGCTCGTAAAAGATGTCAGGTATGTCCAGCGAAGAAAGATCGCAAAACAACCCATACTTATCATGGTTGAAACAAATATATTTGCTCTGAAGATGTCGTACCTTTCTGCAGTGATTGCATTTACAACGATGATTCTGATTAGATTTTAGTAAGTTTTTTCCAAAGATGTCTTAGTTTAGTTTATAAAAGTACTATAAAAGATTATAGATTGTTAACTAATGATAAGATAAGTGAGATTTAGCCAAGGAATGCAAATTTTGTTGATTTTCTTACATGTTTCTTTTTAAAGGTTTATATACATAATAAAAACTTTCTGCAATGAAAATTCTTGTTTAATTTACTAAACTATGAAACAATAAACACATAGACTTAATAATAAGAATTCATGTCTTTGAAATATTAGAAATATCGTCGGTCAAAATGTTGGGTCATAATGACCCACCCCAACGTCGGTGTAATCATTTTCCACCCCCATGACGCCGGGTTAAAAATGTAAGAAAATCTTAATATTTTTGGCTATTATTCATCTTATCGATGAGGACTGAAATAAGAAAAACATCTCTTACAACTTTTGATTTACTACTTATTTAAAGAATATATGTAGGTACTTAATTAAATTACATACCTAAAAATATACCTATAGTTACCTTTTATGAAATCAAACTACTAGTTACTTGTAAATTGTGAGTCAAAATGTACAAATACCAGGCTATTTATATTGACAATTGTGTTGACCTTTAATAATATAATAATCTACTCCTTAGTTATTCTATTTTGTGAAACAATTATGTTGACTTACCAATGTTCACAGTGAGTTTCGTAGTTTAAGCTGGGTTTAGCATATTCATTGATTATCTTACAGTTTGGTTAAACTTGGGCTTTGGCTATGAGTAAATCTATACTAATATTATAAAGAGGAAAGTTTTTATTTTTGTATGTAACGAATAAACGATAAAAACTTCTGGACCAATACGACGTCGCTAGTGTTATACCTAATACCACAACTTCTGTATTGCTTGTATTTATCTTTTGCTATCTTTTAGTTTTCTTAAAAATTTGCCATGTTATAGCCGTTAATTAAACTGAAACATTTCTTAAAATTTACGCATTTTTGTTATCGCGTCATTCGTAGGATGGCAATAGTTTAAACATTGCTTATCTTTTGACAGTTTTTTAGAGGCCATAAATGCATTACGTGTCATGTATGACAAGAGATAAGAAGATTTATTCAACTTCTACTCCAATGTTTGTTTGTAAAATACGTGTGTCCTTCGTGTCTCTACCTCCTTGGTTACCATCGCCAAGTTGAGGTATGTAGACCCTGAAAAAGATAATTAAAACATGCAGAAATATATTAGATCTCGAAGGCAAGAGATTTGCGTCAAATGCCTCTTGTCAGACTATTTTTAGACAGAAACTAGGGCATCGATAAGCGTAGGTGCATTGTGGGATGTACTGATGATAGGTTTCCTTGTTACGAGTGGTTATTATCTACTGAAGTGGATTGGATGAGTCTTTGGTTCGTAATTTCTCTTTTGTGAGTTTCGCTCCGAGGTTTTGATAGTTGGTTTCTGAAACAGTGAATGAGCATTTATATCGTGTTGCGTTTTGATGTTTGTTGGCTATGTCTATTATTATTTCAATAAACAAGGAGTTCTTTGCGAAAGTACTTAATAATTGATAAGCTATATTCAATTTGCAAGACTTAAATTAGTATTTTCATGTCAAATGCACTGTCACAAAGCTAACGTCTCAAATCAAATATGTCTCTATTCAGTTGTATCACAAGAATCACTTTGAAACGTCTTAAAGCTAGGTGCTAGTTCCAGTCTCATCAAGTGGATAATGAAAAGCCGTCACAGACCTGCCTATTGAACAGTTCTTAGTGGGCCAACGCCTATACTCGTAGTAATTTACATATTCAGCAGCGCTTTCATAGTCAATTGGTGGTTCAACGAACTGAAAAATGTCTGAAGCGCAGCCAATTTTGCCTATAAACACTTTATTTCGTCGAGTCGGGCCGTTGTTCAGTTTAATGTGATGGACTATATCCGATAAGCTTCACCCGAGATTGATTGATAGATTCTCATCGATTCCGAATGCAATGGGCTTGGCTTTGGATCAAGAGTTCGATAAGTCAGCTGGTGTTTAAAAGAATAGAAACATCGCGAAAAATCATTAGTTTATTTTCTGCAATGCGCTTGCGAATCTTCCAAATATTGTTGTTATGGCATTTGACTAATAGTATTTCCTATTGGCTCAAGATCAGGATTGTTTTCATAGCGAAGAACAAGGCATTCATTTATATCAATGTAATTGAGTGTTACATCGATACGCAGACGCTCGTTCAACACACACTACGTTTGGCATACATTCGTATAGCAATTCGTCTCGACCTGAGAGAAGGTCGTTGAATGTTGTACTATCTCTGCCATCTTACCAATTTGAAACGTAGCTTTTAATTATAGCCTCCGCTGTGTAACCACTGGCTAATTTTCCATAATCAATGGAGTTCTCTCCATGTCTTGCCGCAAAACAGAATTGGAAAGTTTGGTCGTTGGCAACTAGAAAATATTCTCGCAAGTAAACATTGCCCAATTTGAAATTTCATTCATAGGACAAAGTTTAATGAAGGAAGTTTTTTACCGTTCCCGTGTATAGCTGACTCGAGAAGTAACGTTTCATCATCATCATCTAAGCCTGGTATACCTACTGCTCCATGTAGACCTCTTTCATTGTCTGCCAACCTCCTCTGTCCGGTATGTCTCTTGTCCAGGTTTTTCCTGCGACCTTTACGATGTCGTCGACTCATCGTGCTTTCGGACGACACAGATTTAGGAAGTTACCACAAGTAAAGTTTACCTGTGGAAAACACCTTTCTGTGCATATTTTAAGGGGTAACTACTAACTACCATCTGCAACCAAAATTAGCTATTTAGAGCTTTAGTCGTGTTCTTTTTAACCAGTTAAGTGTAGTAAAAGCATTATAAGAGTGTGTCTCAAGGAGGTTATTTACTGACTGGCCTATAGTTACTTTGCCAAGTTTGCTGGTTTTCAAATACCGGCTACCTCGTGCGAGCTTGAAATCTGCTTTCTCCGTATGCTTCATCCGGACTTTATAATTGGTTTTGTATCGGTCTATTTTCGCTGAATTTCGATTTCGTGACTTCGTTTCCGATCTCTGTTAATTTCGGTCCAAACTTAATTAAAATTTTGATTCGTACAGATAATTTGATCCTGTTGTGTTAAGCTTTTTATGTGAGCTTTATTTTGAAGAGAGCGGAGAAATATTTTATTTACAAACTATTAGTGGAATGGAACTTTATCGATCTACTGGGGCACGACCTAACCTTCGCTACCGAAGATGCCATGTATCAGAGTCATAATCTTAAAGTTACTTACCTATAGTTTCAATTGAATATTATTTGAGCATTGTGAAAAAAAATATTATTAAAGGAAACCGTATCTGTTCTGGTATGATTTTCTTTACAATTAAGATGATAATCATCATTAGCGTCATTAACATGCCATCAACCCTGAAATTACGCACATTAAATTTTATATCTTGCAATTTTGAACTGTTATCGTTAAAGTTTCTCTTTTATTGATATTACCTATCAATTTCTTTTGAGTGCTTAGACTTCAAACTACTCCAGCTATCTTTATGAGTGTCAAGTTTATGGTTAAATTAAAACATTGCACAAACTTTTTTATTTTAGGTGTCTCTACCTAATACCTAAAAGAAAGAAGCCTTATTAAAATTTAGGTACTTATGTAGATGACATAGGTACATTTAATCCTTATAAGCTTCCAAATAAAAGTAAATGTATCTGTTCCTTGCGGGATGTATGAATACTAAAATTTTTAGGACTTTGTTTAATTTTCAAATTGTTTTTACAATAAATGTTTTTTTTCGGGAACAATTTTTAGGTTATAATTAATGATATGCCAAACTGGATCTGTCAGAGTCTTGACACTGACAGTTGTGTCCAAAAGGGTCGGGGGACTGTCGTCGCTATTGTGCTTCCAAGGCACGGGCAGGCCCTGTCGACTGTGGCTGGGGAGTGGGGGCTACTTACAAGGGGTTAGAAGTGGTGAGCAAGAAAGAGAATAATGCGTTTGAGGGTAATCGATATTTTCGTACCCTCCTTTTTGTATGGACTCTGAGTTCTTCTCAAAGAGTATAGTTATGGAGGTTCTTGTCTTGAGGAATTGTGTGCTGTAAGCACGGGAGCCATGGTGAGCTAGGAACAGTATGTTTTAATAGTATTCTTTATTCGGTTTCAGTTGTGCGGTTGAGGAGAGCTCAGCACCATGGGGAAGCTACTGTCAAAGATCTTCGGGAATAAGGAGATGAGGATATTAATGCTGGGCCTTGATGCTGCCGGCAAGACTAGTATCCTTTTACAATAATAATCATAAATATACTGGACATTCCACACACCACTATCAACAGGATAACAGCCCCAAATTAAGCAGAGCTTGTAATATGGGAACCATATAGCTGGACTAATACCATATGCATTTTGTATATTAAAAAAAATGTTGCTTCAAGTTTGAATCCGAAACTTCTTAGTTAATGCCTCTTGGCTAACCCACTTCCGTGCGTGCCTTGATCCAGTTATCCTGTTAGACCCAAATGGGACACACTAACCTAACTGGGATATCGAGTTAGGCTAGTATGTTACTATGTATCGTACGTGTGTAACATTTGAAGTGGGCCGTGAAGCAGCAATGCTGTGTTTAGGTTTGAAGGGTGTGGGTGCCGGTGAAATTACTGACACGTGAGGCTGAACATCTGTATGCCTAAAGCTGATGGGCGCAGGGAAATGCATCGTAGAGCACGTTCTTGACGCGTGACAATGATGATTTGTTGTAGGCGATGGTTACCACTTAACATCAGGTGGGTGGGTGGCATGTTCAAAGTTGTATAAAAAAAAACTATAAATGTATTAAAATACTTACAAAGCCAATATGATCCTTAGCATAAAACTCAGCTATTTTATATAAGTTAAAATTAGGTCAGTCAGTCACAACGATACCCACGGTCGGTTTCAATGTGGAAACCGTCACATACAAAAACGTCAAATTTAACGTTTGGGACGTTGGGGGGCAGGACAAAATCAGGCCGTTATGGAGGCATTACTACACAGGTGAGACACATCTATTTTAATATATTTTTGACGGAGAAAGGTTTAGAAGGGTCGAGGGACGCTTCTTGCCTTGGACACAGAATAAATAGTAGTACAACGCTTTTGACTAAGTATTCTATTCGGTAAAACGTCCCGTGTGAGAAGATATGAGTGTCGTCCGCAGGAGTCCCATAAAGGCCTGCGCACACCTATAATAATAATAATTTGACAGCGATATTTGACAGCGTTTCACTTATCGCTATCGCCAGCGACCTTGGTGTGCGCAGGCCTTAAGGGGCCAGCGGAGGGCGAATTTTCATACAAACGTAATACCAAAATGATTACTAATTTAAGCAGATTTTTACTATATTGTATGTGTATACTATTTATCTAGGTTGCTGAACAGTTTTTATTTTAAATAACTTACCTCAAATGAAATTAACGCCAATCACATTTTGCAATGAAAAAAATGTGTAAAATGCGATTAAAACTGTTCAGGAACCTAGATAAATACTATAAGAATACAGTTATTACAATAATATAGTGAAAATCTGCCTAAGCTAGTAATAATTTTGGTATTACTTTTGTATGAAAATTCGCCCTCTGCCGGCCCCTTAATTGGTTAAAATAGCAGTGACAGAATAAATTGTATGACGTAAATGGGATGACGGATCCAATACTTGTGAAGCGTCACGTGATTTCCTTCCGTGTCAAAGACGATAAGCATTTATTAAATTGAAGAGTATACTTCATATTATGGTCTTAAAGCTTGGCAAATCCAGGTGACCACGCCCAAAAGGACACGCAACGTGATCTGCGAGGCAATGCTTTGATATATTATAAGTGATGGTTATGAGATTGTTTCACTAAGGAGTTTTTCATAGCTTAATATAATAATTTGACGGCAAACTGATTTAAAATTGGAACGCATTTACATAATATGCCCCATAGACAGCCTCTTCGCACAACATTAAATCCTACTTACGGAGCATGTATGATGCAAAAAAAAAATTACAGCTTTCCTACCGTTCATTGCACCTAACACTTTATTGCACGCCACATAAAACTAACAAGGGAATACAGAAAAACATCAAAGTTGAATACAATGGGTGGTCTTATCACTAATAGCAATCTCTTTCAGACCACCTTGGGATGTCAATTTTTATGAAACGACGGGATATTTACCATGATTAAATTTTTCTGAGTTGACTTCCGATATTTCGGCACAGTTGCATGCACCATGATCACGGATGAACATGATATCGGAAGTCAACTCAGAAAAATTTAATCATGGTAAATATCCCGTCGTTTCATAAAAATTGTGTTAAAAACCATGATAGTTTCAAAAGTTATAGCACCTTGGGATGGACTGAACTTGAAAAGAACGATAGAGGACGATGCATGTCTATTCTCACTCATTTGACAGTATTTTTTTTCAAATTTCCAGGAACCCAAGGTCTAATATTCGTGGTGGACTGCGCGGATCGCGACCGCATTGACGAGGCGCGGCAAGAGCTCCATCGAATTATAAACGACAGGGAAATGCGAGACGCCATCATACTCATATTCGCCAACAAGCAGGACTTGCCAGATGGTACGTTTATTTTTTTTGTACGACTTACTATAACTTAAGTGGACTTATTATATTATAGCGCAGACAGAGAAGAGCGCAGCGGAGAGGATTTTATTAAGGCACACGAAAGACAACTTTAAAATTATAGTGATACATTGCATATTTGGATCTGATTTGAGGGATCGCGGACGCGCGAGCTTTTTTGTCAAGTTCAAGCATATATTATGCACTTTATTCCGATAATTTTAAAGTTGATTTTCGAGTGCTTAATTAAAATCCTCTCCGTTGCGCTCCTCTCTGTCTGTCTGCGCTGAACCTAACGCTATCCATCAAATAATACTTTAATTACCAGGTGCGGGAGATATACTCTCAAATATCCTAGTACCACCTAGTACCACCTAGTAGTAGCTCGAAGAACCAACAGCCGTTGGGGAATAAAGGTTCTCGAATAGCGACCCCGAAGCGGAAGACGAAAAATAGGGCGCCCACCACCCGATGGACCGAGCACATTTTTGTAGGATCGCGGGAAGTCAGTGGATGGCAAGGGCTCAGAGTCGTTCTTCCTGGAAATGACTGATCTCCAGCAGTGAACTTCTGCAGACTGATAATGATGATGATCCATGTAAATATAATAAATGTAAGGTGGTATACATTTTTAGGAATAACGATTTAGCCGCCGACATGTGGTCGGTACCAGGGTAGAGGAGACGTTCTACGTTTCGTGGTCCCGGCTTCGCACATTTATTTTTTAAATAAATTATATAGCCTACGTCACTCAGGGTGAATGTAGCTTTCTAATGGTAAAAGTATTTTTGAAATCGGCACAGTATTTTTCGAGTTTATTCATTACAAACATACTAAACTTTCCTCTTTATAATATTCATATTTAATATGTTCCAGCGATGAAACCTCACGAGATCCAAGAGAAGCTCGGCCTGACGCGTATCCGCGACCGCAACTGGTACGTTCAGCCGTCGTGCGCTACCTCGGGCGACGGACTCTACGAGGGGCTGACGTGGCTCACCAGCAACCACAAGTTATGAGCGGCGGAGTAGCGGCCGCAGCAGCCGCCACATGGTACAAGAGTCTTCTTCTTACTGTTTTTTTTTGACTTTAACAAACCCTCCTCGACCAATATGTAGTCCTTCTTCTTATTGAGTCAAGCACCGGTATGTTTATTGAATAAAAATACTGGGGTCTTTACTTTCGATTGGTATAGAATTTGTTTAATAAACAAACCAGTGGAAAGTTTAATTTTTTTTTTTTTAATTATTAATTAATCAAAATTATCCTGGACTGAAATTTGATAGGCAACCCATATAGAATATATTTATTGGCATGTTTAATTATATATAAAATACGTTTCATTAAATAACCAGCTCGGTGAAGGTCCTTCTATAGCGGGATCTTAGACTATATGTAGTCCTTCTTCTTATTGAGTCAAGACTTTTTTTTTTACTTTATCAAACCCTCCTCGACCAATATGTAGCCACCTCAATAGCCCTATTAGCTGGTCTAAATCCATCTAAATGTATGCCTAACACGGTAAAAGAGTACAAAATTTATATATTTATATGTATTTATATTTAAGTAAGTAACAATCAGCGTAGTAACGTCAATTTTATCAGCGCCATCTATTGAATCATTTGGAACTGTTTTTAATCTGTTTATTGAAAAAAAAAAACACTTCAATGCGAGAGTTGTTCGTTGTTTGTTGTAATTGTATTTGACAAAATGAGTTCAAGTAGTAATACTTGGTTTTAATTTCCTCGCATTATTTGAGGAAAGTACTATACAAGCCTTGGCCACAACTAGGCAACTGATAGTTACGAATGTGAACTTCGGCAATATGATTTATTAATATTTATTATCAGAATGAATAACACTCTCGAGTCCACAAAAACTGTGGTCAATCCGACTGCTTCGCCCTACTTAGTGACTACGTAGGCTATAGAGCTCAATAAAAGCACAATTGTTTTAAATATGATTTAATTAGGCACGCCACGTTCTTTCAAATTCGGGCCACGAGCACAGACTGACTGGACCATCTCTTGAGGTCCTCGATTCACACAATGAATAACAACAAAACCACCAGTACCCAAAGTCCTAGTGCATTTACAACATTTCGTTACCAAATGTTGTTTTCGTTTCGCCTACGTGTCTCTCTTTTTTGCATGGAAAATTATGAGACAACAACTCTGGCTACGTAACTTTTTTTTGCCGTCTCATATTTTCTCCATACAATAGAGAGAGACAAATAGGCGAAACGAAAACAACATTTGGTAACGAATTGTGGTAGCAAAACTCGGACTTCGGGTACTGTTCACTATTTTTACTCTAACACTTTGTCCAGATTTACACTAACCAATGACGAGGGTCTAAAAATAAAACTAAAATGCATTATTTCTGATTTCAGGTGAGGATTTGGATGCCATTTAATTTTAAGCTGCGCAGTTGGAACATGTTTAGTGAACCAGTGTCGATTTCAATGTACAAGTGGAAAGTGCGTTTCGCAGACAATAAGCCGCGGACGAACTACTCGTTTACTTAGATAGCTAACCACGGGTCAAATGTCCCACAAATTAATCAATTCCATTATTTAATTCGATAATTAGATTTGTTGTAACTGAAATTATGATTATTTTTTATGTTTATTTAAAATTACATAGATTAAAGTTTTTTTTTGATTTATTAGTTAATGTTTACCTCCGTATGTTAGTTTAAGGTGGGTTTATATGATGGGCTTAGCTTTGTAGCTCAACTATTGTCAAATTATTATTATTTATCCTTGTATTCCAGAACAGAACTAAATCGAATCTTTAGTACCTAGGTTTATTAGGTGAAAACTTCTTAGAGCGGGCTTGAGCAATTTTGAACTTGCGACAAGGCGTCGCATCCTCGGCAAACATCGACCAAATTCGCCGAAAGTCGGTAATTATTCGAGTTTTCACTTCTCACTCGAAGTGCCACGATTTTTCTTTAACCATCTTAAAAAATATACGACATTCGATTCAGCCTTCAGATTGTCTGGAATACGGCCTCAGGCCTGATGTAATTAATGTTTAATGAATCGGGATAATAGAGCGTAAGTAATTTCATTTGCATAAATAGCATAAAATTGACTTTTGCTACGGCTATGACATGGACATTAGCAGAATTGTTACAATAATCAGCGTAATATTCAATTGCTTTGCGTCTAAGATATTTAGGCTACGGTATAATAAATAATAATAATAATAAATATTGTGGACAATTCACACAACACTACCCAGCCCCAAACTAAGCAGAATATTAATAATAATAATAATGTTTGTAAACATCTCTTATAAGCAACTAGAATTGTTTTTAACGACACAAAACTGGGTTATTCCAACCCTTTTCAACCATAATTCAACCATAGCGTTCAATATGCAGTAACTGCTTGCAAAAATATGCGCCCTGAGTGCTCTAACTCGTTTCAACCATAATTCAACCATACCGTTCAGTATGCAGTAACTGCTTGCAAAAATATGCGCCCTGAGTGCTCCAACCAGTTTCAATTTCAACCATATCGCTCAGTATGCAGTAACTGCTTTTGAATAACAGTAAAAATATCTGCCCTGAGTATTCTTCCAACCAGTTTCAACCATTATTCAACCATGCCTTTCAGTATGCAGTAGCTGATTTTCAATGACAGCAAAAATATGCCCTGATTATTCTTCTAACCCGTTTCAACCATACCGTTCAGTATGCAGTAATTGCTTTTGATTAACATCAAAAATATGCGCCGTGAGTATTCTTGCAACCAGTTTCAACCATTATTCCAAAATATGCGTTCGGAGATCTTTGGTAGGGTTTTGTGTGTGAGCCAGCTAACCATCATGTAAACCCAACTTAGGTAGTGTTGAAAGTTAATGCATTGAAATTATACGAAAGTGTGCGGTGCGATGATAGATAGTTTTGTATAAGATGCACGCTTACGCTGTATCTAGAGTAAATTATTACGAATGGCGGCTGTTTACATTTAGACAAGTACGATTGGCTAAAACCAAAACCCGTACAGTTTTGTCTTCCTGTTCGGCGACGCCATTTTGATTAAATGTATTCAAACGCCATTTTTTACAAATCAAGCAATGTAAATATTGAAGTTTTCTACACTTCCAAGCTTTAAACTGGAATCGCTTCATTAAGATTTTTTTTTTAAATTCTGTCCAATGAACTAGTGATTGTAGTATATCATTTGAAAGGTTATTATGTTACCTGATCGGCGTAGACGTCCAACAGTAGCTCAGAGAAGTGGACAGTCAGACGAAGACTCAAAGATGCGAACTTGACCCCAAAAAGGCCAGCCATGAGAACTAAAATGTCTCCTGCCCATCAGCTTCAGTTCAAACATTTGAATTTTCATTTTACTGTCTATTCATTTAGACGTAACGTGCAATAATTGCTCTAATTTTAGGTTGGAAATTTAATTAATTTTTAATCTTCTAGATATGTACCTAATTAAATACCTGTTTTCTTTATAGTGTTTGCTAGCTGGGTTTTCTGGCGAAGTGTGTGAATCTATATTTACCTATATTTGGGTTCTAAAATGTACCATGCTTCAAGCAAATATATTATTTCATTTGTATCACTTGAAAGCTTGTCTCATAGGGTGACAAAGTGTAGAAATGATGGAAGGTAAATAAGAATATACTTATATGTTTGATACTGTATAAAGTTTAAGGGTCGCAGGTCAGGTCGCCTGATCAATTTGTTTTTAATGTCTAATAATAGTAATTAGGTAACGTACCGTTACAAGCTAACAATGATATACCACTACCTTCCTTTTAAATGATATTCCACATTTGATAGTTCACTGCATAGAAATTGCCTTGAACAACCCGTAAAGCGATTCCATTTTAAAGCTCGCAAGTATAGTTTGTACATAATGAGACTTTTGTATAACCGTTTCGTTTACGCTGTCGATTATCCATTCTTGAACTAAGATGATTTTACTTTGGTTTATTTTGTAGCTCTAACGCGACTGTATTAAATGCTTTCTGCTTTCGATGTGATTCTTGAGATCTGTGACAGTGTTTTGCCTTTAAAACCCTCAATGACGACTAAAACGTATTTATACAGAAATCAGATTACCGGCGTCTTTGTGGCTCGGAAGTTACCTGTCGCATTGTACTTTTTCGCTCAAGCTCCTCACAATGGGACGCAAATACGCAGTGCCTACTTCAGAGCCACAAAAATCCGTTGTGACTAGACTTGCAGTAGGATATTATGTCGTGGCCTAACTCAGCTACTAGAGTTGGCTACTTGTATATTCGGTATTGCGCATTGTGAGCGCATGTAAGGTTCATACTGATCAAACCACCTGTTTTCTGTGTAAATGCGGTCTTTTAAATATTCTTAGGCTATCATGCAAAAGCTTCATAAAGTTTATATAACTTTGCCAAAACAATAAAATTGTCTTCACCAGTTTTAGACGTAGAGAACTGAATTATTGTAAACTTAAAAAATGTAGGTTATTTACATAATCATTCCGTAATAATAGGTATAGAAATGTGTACTGCTATTTCATGTGCTTTCAAATAGGTAAAGCGTGTACGTCAGTTGCGAGTAAAAATCGCTGGCGGCGGGCTGTTTGAACTGACTAGTCCACTGCAGTGTGTTTGATTCAATCGCGACACGCTTTACGCAGTACCGTAGCGAACACTGTCACATTGATCTTTATAGTTTGCTAGAATCCGATAGAATTTGAATGACTGTCTTCATGTTTTCTGAAATTTTGACACAAGTTCGATAGCTCTAAGGGCTAAAACACATACAAGCGACGTAAGGCAGCAGGCGTGAAACAGGCGTGGCGCAGGCGTGCGCCGCTTCAAAACGATTTCATACAAAATGTATGCAGGCGACATTTTTGAATTATACTGAAGCGACGAGGCGCAGGCAACGAAACGGCGTGTCTGCGGTCACCTGCTGTTGAAAACGTTCTATTATAAACCTGCGCCACGCCTGTTCCACGCCACGTCGCTTGTGTATGAATTTAGGGCTTAGAAGAAGAAAGCAACATATTTTCTCATAATCTCTCACCTGTTCTTTGTGATATAATTTTATTAGACTCTACGGACGTATTTTAGAACTTTACTTGAGTATTATTTTTTCGATACTGTTAAATTGTAAAGTTACCAAACCAATGCGTATTACCCACGTCTACGGTAATGTACACGACGATCAAAGATCGCTGGAGTTATTACCTAAAATCAAGCAATAGCGACAGTCGTAGCAGTAAACAGAATCGTTCACGACTGACGAATAGCTTGTCGTTATATCTAACCCTATTACTAACAAGCGTTTTTCTAAAGATAATCAGTGTTAAAGCAACTGTCATCTCTTACCATTCGGTAATGTCAAACAGTGACAGGGCGAACTTTAAGCAGTGCGTCCTAAGTAACGCTTGTAAGTAAGGGTCAGTTCACACC
Organism: Thera obeliscata; assembly: GCA_947578465.1. Lineage (NCBI taxonomy): Eukaryota > Metazoa > Arthropoda > Insecta > Lepidoptera > Geometridae > Thera > Thera obeliscata. Next base: position 3,596,881 of record OX387916.1, read on the forward strand.
GAGACGCGACGCGGCGCGACGCTGCGCGCACATTTTTCATAGAGCGACTCAGAATATACTTTATTCACTACACGAAAAGATACACATTACATTGTGAGAATTCAGATTACGTTGCACCACGCAGCACTGCGCCTCGAGGTGCCTCGCGGCTCTTTGAGTATCGTCGCGTCGCGTCGCGTCTCGGTGTGAATTGACCCTAAGGCCATAAGTGCTAAGATAAAACTTTTGACAGCACGAAAAACAGCGATAGCTGTGAGATTTGTTCAATGAACGAAGGACACTGCTGTCGCTATTGCTTGCTTTTAGGTAATAGCTCTCCTTGTCGTCATCACTTACAAAACAATACTTAGTGAATTTTAGAGAATCTTTTGATTGAAATATTCGAAGAAAGGTTCTAGAAAACGTCTGACACAAATATATGTTTATTTTTGGAATGTTTCTTGATTGATTAAAGTTTATGTTACTCTAGATACTACTGATTATTGTAAATGACATTATATTTGCTTGGGTGAAAGTTGAACAAACTTCGATCGTCAAAGTCGCAGCTTAGCACAGGTAGATTTTTATAGAGTTGAAGAAAAAGTTCAAAGTGTAAAATATAAGTTAACATTAAATTATTAATCAAATGAGATGTTTCATGAAGCTATAGAGCCCGTGCTCGGTCTGTGTACACCAATCATAAATACAGCTTAGCAATATAGTATTCGGTTTAAATTGTTATTTTTCTTTAATTTTACTTCGTTTACTTGTACATATAAGATTTTCTTGACCAACGAAAGCAACAAAAACATGGCGGACCGACATGACATGTGCAAGACGTGAAGTAGTAGAAATCACATTTTGATAACTGCCGCTGTCAATTAACATGACTCTGAAACTTATTTGTGTCAGTCACTGCGGTAAACTGTCAAATGGCATGACACTAACACTTATTTGTGCGGTAAAATTGTCATGGCGACGCCTTTTGGTATTAAACACTATAAAAAACCAAGCACTATTAATCATTTTTGTTCAGCGTACTAGTTTGGTAATTTATTATGTGGTAATTTTCGTTATTAACCGCATGTTTCTTAGAAGTGGGTACATAGACCTAGCGTATTATGAAACATCTCCTTTTAATGGTTGTGTACCAATAAGCAATCAAAACTTTGAGCTTTCTGTCTTCAAAACTCAAGCTTGAAATCTTTGGCGGTCGTGACTAACATCGATTTGAAATACAATGAACATACAACCTTAATTTATTTATAGTAGCACCATGTGCTTGCCTTATCCCGAATGCATAGAAAACAGTATTTATGTTATGTGCAATTAAATTGAGTAGGTACCACGCTGTATGTAAGATAATATAAAATGGTATATTTGGTGCGTGTGGGAAGCGAATTACAGTATGCTGTATTATATTGTAGAAAGGTTATTTCAATATAAATTCACCCTCGAAATGTTTCGTATTATTTCGTACATGTAATAGATTAGCCACAAAATATAGTAGAACGGTCATGTGGCCGCAAAAGTGTCTCCAAATATGCACCTCTCCATACAAATACTGTATTTATTTCGGTAGTCATACACAAAGATTTTTTGCGCAATAATTACTTTCCGAGTAAGAAGTCAGGCGACGAGTTAAAACAAAAAAAACTTTCTTTAAATCTTCCTTTCTTTATTTTTCTTAGAACGCTAATCTTCTCTCTCTCTCTCTTCTTGAATTTAAGAGCTAGCTCTTTTCAGAGGGGTTTGATGCAGTTTTCTCCAATTAGGGCCAAGATTCATAGTCTAAAAGGAGTCTTCGCAAAGTTAGCTTTGTTTATCGAAGTTTACTTTCAACATTTTGAATAAAGAAGAGCTTGACAGAACTATGAAATATGTTTTTGGTTGAAAGTAGAACTTTCCATCAAAGTAAAGTCAAAACGAACCAGTGGAAAAGCAGTGGTAAACCAACAAACCACTCAAGAATTCTGGACAAGGCCATACAAGCCATCCCGGAGGCCGTAAAGGGAACCGACAGAATAGCCACGACATACCTAACGGACAAAAAGTACCAAATAGAAAGCCAAAGAGGAACGGTAGATCCTATCTCGACCTCCAACATCTATCACGTTTATACCGATGGCTCCAAACAGAAAGCAGGAGCGGGCTGCGGTTTCTACTGCCCCGAAATGGGGCTATCACGCGCGCAACCCCTCAACAACACAACAACTGCTTTCCAGGCAGAAACTCTCGGGCTTCTCCTGGCAGCAGCAGAGATGCTTACAATTTTAGAGTCTAAGACGAGCGCGGATATAGCAATCGAACGGACAATATTAATCTTTACAACAGACAGCGCAGCACTCATCAACGCACTGGGCAGATCCGATACAAGATCAGAATCAGTCGCACAATGCCACACTGCGCTACAAGAACTAGCTAAAATGCATACTGTCAAAATAAAATGGACAAAAAGTCATGGCTCGTGTTCAGGGAACAATGAAGCCGACTCCCTAGCAAAAGAGGGTGCGAAGCAGACACCTACCACAGATGACCTAGGCCTCTGCAAGCCCCCATCGGCAGAAATAAGGAACAGACTGAAGATGTACTCCCACAAGGAACATCAAAAGCAATGGGAGCGCAGATCAGACTGCAAACACACAAAAACGATGCTGCCAGCGATGGATAAGCACATCACAACAAACCTACTCAAAATGAAAAGAGAGGACTTAAAACTAATGGTAGGAATCATCACGGGCCATTGCGACCTAAACTACCACCTCATGAAAACTGGAGCTACAGACAGCGACCTGTGTCGGGGCTGCCTACAGGACAAGGAAACTGTGGAGCATGTGGTACTGCACTGCTCCGCAACAGAAGAGGCGAGGTCCAAGACAGGGCTCAGGGAACTCATTGAGTCGTGTCCCTCCACATCCACATCCGTGTCACCATCAGGTTTACTGGAGCACTGCTGCCACCAACCCAAAGTCCTTCTCCGTTATTTTAAGGAGTTGGGCTGGCTGGGGTGAGGTTTGGCAGGGGGATAATGCACAATACACCCCATCGCGGGACGTCAGTGCAGATCATATTCTCCCAAATCAATTAGAATTAGAATTAGAAGTCAAAGTGCGGTCTATGAATCTGGGCCTACGTCTTTCGAATGCGGCCTTCTAATATCCTAATATTTCGTAAAAATGTAAAACTGGCGACAGCGGTTCTCATACAAAACGGCGCATGATCGCCTTTCTACTTTTTTGTATTCTGTGAGTTAAGCTTTGTGCCTTCATAAATAGATCAAAGCACCGAAATCAAAGACCTGCCTGTTAATCTGTAGTAGAAATTTACTGTTCAACATCAAATGAAAACAAGTAGTGAACTGTTTCAATATTTATTTAATAAATCGTTCATAATCCAATCCATATACAAAACCAATCTGTCGAATTTCTTCTTTGAAAACTGTACTAGCCTAAGTAAGTTTCGGCGCGTTTTGAGGCCAACACAGGTGCAGCTTTTGAACTTCATAAATTGTAAAATAGTCTTTATTTCAACGTGTGTAAGGTTTAGACGAATGTGTCGGTGGAAGCTGCTGTTATGGAGTCGGGGGTGACGTCATCGCAGCGCGGGGGGAGGATTATTTGGAGCTCCTCGTGGAGTAGAACTTCATCTTCTGGTAGGACTGTGTCGTCGGGAACTGTGGAGTCGTAGTCGGTTGTTGGAAGAGCACTGGAAAGACAGATTCTCTTCATGAACTGACAACTTAGGACTATAATAGGCCCCGTATTTCGAAACAGTGCTTGTGAGTCAGCTTGTGTGAGTCAAGCCCTAAGCAAAGATTTTTGTCATTTTTCAACGGAGAACTGTCAAAAATCCTATGCTTGAGGTTTGACTAGTAGGAGTAAGAGCGACGGTCATGACAAGAAGTGCAGGTCGTTAAGGCTGGATTGCGGTGGTGACCCGTAAATACGGTAGGTTTCAATTCAAACAAGGAACGGTATGCTGGATCATCAGGAAACTAAGGCTCGTATGCAGAAACTGCTTGATCTATTATTAGCAAAGATCTTTCGTCATTTTTCCATTGAAAAGTGTCAAAAATCGCTTGAGGCTAGACTCGCTAAGTGGAAAACAGGGTTACAGCCCCTCTGACGGGAAGCGATTACCGTAGCTTAAAGACGCCTGAGCAGAGGTATCTTAAGCGCGTTGCCAACCCTTAAAAACTTTTAATGTTGCCAACTTCAATGCTAACATCTAACACTAAGTCTGAAGTATTTTTTAATTGTGAATTCTAATAAATCTATCAAAGGAATAAAAAGGTACAAACTCGAGCTGATCGCCAGTCTTGGTCCCCGCCAACACAGAAGTGTAAAGTCTCGCGCGCGCACCGTGCAATCTCATGCCGGCTGGCACGTCCTCCGCGCCCGACCTGGCTTCCAGGATCGCGTGAATAGCGATTCCATTGTCTGACAGAAAAAACAATGAAAATATTATTTTCTTTTGAAACGAAAACTTCTTTATACGGGCTTGAATTGACGGTAGAGGTTTGAGGTGAGATAAAACCAATGACCGTCACGTAATCGACCCCTCTTCACTGAGTCGACGTTTCTGGAGAGATAACTACGTTAATGCAAAAAAAGTTGCTAACACATCCCCGTATAAGGGGAAGGTCGTGGGTTCAAATCTCAACTCGGCTCATAGGTAGGTACCTGACTTAGGAAAATTCAAAATGATTTACTCAGTTGTATCACAAGAATCACTTTGAAAAATATAAAATCTTAAAAGATTAATAATGGGAAGAAAAAGGTTTGGAGATAATAGCTGATGTAAAAATTGAGATATTTTGTAAATAAATAAAATAAAGACTTATAAACTTACCAGTAAAAAACCATACCGAGCGTTCAAATGAAACTCAAAAGTACCTAATAGGTAGGTAGGTACCTACTTATGCTAAGCTATGCAAATTCCCTAACATCAGTTACTTGACTTGACTTACTTACCATCTTTATCGCTCGGAGTATTTTTATTCTTCGCTTCGTTTGCTCGGCTATCGGCTGTTGGTAGCGTAAGTCTTGTTAATTCTTCAATTTTTGTCCTGTTCTTATGTTCTAGAACCAGGAAAGCAAAAATTAGGAAGACGGCAATGATAATTACCTATACCTAATGGTTGGTTGGAATGAGATCAGTCGATGAGTAAATCGTTCTACTTATGCATCGTCAAGATAAAAGTAACTTCACCTTTGGTCAACGTCCGTCCCTTGCGTTTCAAAGTCAAAACCACTCTTGTTTTTTTTTTTTTCAATAAACAGCAATAAATGTTGCATGCCAGTTCGAAATTAAAATAAAACCTTTGATAAGTTACCTTCATGGTTGCCAAGTAAAAGATTGTTCCATTTTTAAATGGAACAAATTTTTCGTACAACTTTGGACGGTCGCTGTCGCTGCTCGCATGTAGGTATTTGGTCAATACAGCAATTTCGATTTATCTTGAAAAAGGTTAAAACACTTGCACACAGGATATACCTACCTACATCATAACTAGGCGTAATAGACTAAAGTACGATGGACGGCCTTATCACTGAAAGCTCTTACCATTCCTGTCGTGCTTTCTTGGAAAGTCAGAGTAGCCACGGAACAGCGTCTCCAGGTCGTCCGGCGTCATTCGCCGCAGGTAAGGCACACGCTTGAGATCCGGCCGGTGCAGGCTTCGGAACGAGTTGCGATGCTGTGGAACCAACTTTAAGATTAAAAGTTGCTTAGCAGAAAAATCTAAAGACATTGAATCTTTCATCAAAATCTCAGAATGAAACTAGGAGGTATTTGCAGAGAGGAAGACCATTTTGTTGCTCAACAAATACCTACCATTTATTCGGAGAGTAGTCTGACTGGCATTCCTGAGAGAGATTTCTATTGTGTCTAGAATCATGGTAGCTAAATAGGTACTTACATAGGTGCCTAAGAACCCAACTTTTTTTTAACTGTTAGGTAGGTACCTTTTATTTTTGGAGTAGAACGAATTCTAGATGACTTCATTGCACCTCAGAATGTCAAAATTTAGACAGGTAGGTTCAATAGATTTATAGATGTGTTAAGACGGGCAAGGGGGAGTAGGTACCTACCTTGACAAGACCTGGCGGCACCTGCATCCTCTCGCACGCTTGCGACATGCTAAGGCACTGGATCACGCTGTCGTGTTTCACGGAGATCGCAGACAGCCCACTGCGGACCAGGTCTTCGTTTATCTGCAAATAGGTTACCTACATTGTTATAACCTCTTTGGTCAGAGTTGACCTAAGGTTTCGCTCAGTCCAAGAAGTTCCTAAACAATAAACCCCCGCTGCGTTACGAAAAGGATTTCATGAGAGACAGGACACTCATATCGCGTAACATAAGTACCTACCTACCCCTTTTCTTTAATTTGTCGTCAAGTAACAAAAGGGTAATAGTTCAATGTAGGAATACGTCGAAAACCAGTCTTGATGGACTGACTTTCGCCACCTGCGAAAACGACTAGGTTACTTCTACGAATTGGTTCAAATATATATTTTTTTTTTTACAATTTATAGGCAAACGCTTGACCGCAATCTCACCTGATGTTGAGTGATGATGCGATCGACAGTGTAGCGCGCTGACCTAGAAGATACCTGTTCACTCTTTTTTTGAAAACCTAATAAACCAATAATAATAATAACCCAAAGGAGCCAAAATCTCTAGGTATTCTAACGAATTAATTCGAACATCTAACGCAAAAGAAGGTCGCTTACACTTTTCCTTCGAAGAAAGGGCAGCATAAAATATTCAGTTAAATTAAGACTGGCAGCGACTTTTCATGAATAAAGATTGCGCGAATAAATAAAATGGTGATCAGACTGTCTGCCTGCCTTATCACGCAATGACTGAAGCTTTCAGCGCGAAACTAAATCATTAAAATTCGTTATATTTGAATGGCTCGGTAACGTAGCGCAATACGCTGAAATACGAGTTCTGTGACAATATCAAAATATGATTTTCGAAAACACGTAAAAATTAACTAAAATTCAACGAAATAACACTAAAGTACCTGAAAGTGATCACACACACCCACCCCCACACACAATCAACCCTTTCACTGTTATTCCATTGCAGAAGTAACTATAATAATAATACATAGGTTAGCGTAGTAGGTGGGCGTTGAGATTGTTATACTTACAGTTAGGTATATTACTCTCGTAGCTTGTAATTTGCAAACTCTGTAACATTGTTCTGAATAAAACATTTCTATTTAATTACCATTCGACACAGCTTTACGTTATATTCTGTGTCAATCGCTTTACAATTCATATCAGTAATATTGCAATAAACTACCTACAAGTCAACCAGCACAAACTTACAGCAGGGCAAATGTATTACACTCGCATTCCAAAGTCAGTTATTTTTGAAAAACATTAGCTTCATAGCTTCTCTTACCGTGCTTTAAAAGTAAACAAAAAACAAACTGAACTGTCAAATAAAAAGTTGCGCGTGCGTGGTCATACATTAAAAAAAACATACGCGTCGACTTGAGAACCTCCGATTTTTCGTCGATCAATGAATCGCGTCTAGATAACTAGGTCCGAGATCTAACGTCTAGATATCACGTTCAGTCACTTAACTCGTCTAAACCAGTTTATCATGCTGCTTTAGACGATTAAATTGTCATATCTGGGCTAGTGTCCCTGCTAGTGACAAGCAATAATTGCATGACCTGCATTTGTATTGAGAATTGTCTCAAGATATCTCGTTTGGCTTTTGCATTTATATTATTTATAGGATTTGTTTTTTATTTATACAACTAGCTCATTGAACAAGCATTTGGCCCGCCTGATGTTAAGTGGTAAACATCGCCTATAACAGGTGCCTCGTAGGTCACGCACGTCAGAAACGTGCCCTATTATGCGATGCCCTGCGACCATCAACTTGAGGTTCAGCCTCACGTGCCAGTCATTTCACCGGCACCCACACCCTTTGACCGAAACATAGCTAGGCTGCTTCACGGCAAAAATAGTAGGTCGTAGTACTTCCCCGGACGAGCCCTTTACAAAGAGCTCCACTAATATTATTTTTTGGCCTTTCTATCTTTTCTTTACTCTTGCTTACCATGGGGGCAGGCAGAGGCCATGGATTTCCACTTACTTAGGTACACTGCGACATGACTTTGAATATTACCACATAATACATTTACTTTGAAAAAAAAAACGCATAAAAGCTTACTGCTACGACTGCTACGGCGTAGCACTTACGCACATAGCATGTTATATGGTATAATTTGGGGCAATTTGGTTTCTTCCATCTTGTCTTGGGCTCCCACGGCACAATTAACACTAGGGGTGGGAAACATTTTTGCGGGGTTAACATCTTGTGTGATAACATCTAAAAAAAATATTTAAAGGGGATTCTGGTGAACTGATGAGTTCACTGGGATCCCCTGGGGGATTTGGTTTGGGGATCCTGGTGGCTGAGCCCTTATTTTTAAAATATCTTTTTCTTTCAGTTTTGTTTTATTTGTTTTGCAGGGCTATTGCTTTGTTTCAAAATCGCAGCCATTGTGTTAGTTATAACAGCCCGAACAAGCTTTTATGAATATCTACTAGTTAAAAGTGAGGGCACACAATGCTTTCAGCAAACTGTTCCGACGTACGCAACCCGCAAAACGAGCACATCAATCAAGATGAACTGTGTGCGAACAGTTGTGGTTTCCCAGCCATACCTATCTATATCATCTATGTACCCTAATTTTCTATCATGTGAGCTTAATTTAGCTAAAGAGTTAACCACTTTACAAAAGAGTAGACCATTTGCATGTTTTGATAATTAAAACGTCCCTTAGGCACCGGCCATATAGGGGAAGTTCGGTGAATGGCTTAAAAATCATTTCCTGTAATGTATGAGAGCGTACTTATGACCAGCATTTTTTCGGATTGATGATGATAGCTGCAGCTTATAAATATAGAATAACAAGTGTAACCCGTCGTTTCTTCAATGTGAATTTTTATGAGAAATACTCGTTCACTCGTAATTATTCATATTCAATCTCGTAGAATATAAATCACCATAACCTCCATTAATTATTATCTCCAACATTACTTCTTTCTTCCTCTTGAATCACCGATGATAATATTTTACGTAAAGTCTACAACCCCTACAAAACACAACAGCTTAGTTCCAAAAGCTAGTTCAGTGGAAATAACTTTTAAATCGTCAAAACGGAAGCGATTACGATGATGGTCCGCTGAATTGGAAGGCTACAGTCTATTACACAAAAGTATTCCACAGAGACCAGGCTAGAGTAGCGCCAAATAAAATAAAATGTCCGTCTGAATTTTCGCAAATAAAGTGAACACTTTACAGTTTGCAAATGGTTGTTTGAAGGCTTCGGTTTCCAAGGGCCAAGTTAATGAATAGGCCCCCAAATGAAAATGTCTTCTGGCATACCTAACTAACATTTAACTTGAAGTGGCAATATCCATTCGTAACTTGAAACTTTGCTGAGTGTGGACCGTGGAAACTAGACTAAATATTTTGAAGGAAAAGTTTAGTAATTTGTTGCGTGTCTGCCCACGTTTTGGAGCTCTAGAATTAGAAAATAGTGACCCGAACTCCCTTGGGGGATGCAAAAGGATTTACACGCAAGGAATTTGCTGTCAATACGTTTAGAGAAAACTGGGATTCCAAGCTGAAAAACAAGAACACAAAGAAGTTGTAATATATTTCACTGTTCTTTCGGCTCCTAGAAAGTAAAAAGCCACAGCAGCATCGTCAAACAATTGAGATTAAGACATTTTAAGTACAATACGATACGGCTGGCATAACTTGGTTGGTCTGAAGCTAGCCAGACTAATGTGAATGGAGGAGGTGGAGGAGTAGTACTACTTCTCTTGAGTCCGATAATCAACGTAACCACTTTTTATTATAGCCACTTAGACCAATAGGTTACATCCAAGGCATTATCCGTGCAAGCCGTTAGGTCTGCCATTGTGCCGGTTCAGGAACTGGATGGACCTACCCTCATGCATGTGTGTGCAGACTGCAACGGGGCACCACACAACGTGTATCGGATGAAGGAGGACTAAATAATGAGGAGTCGCACCTGCAACTCTTTGCCTTCACAGCACGGCACCAGTGGTGGCAGTTCCTCTTTTAAGCGGTGTGCGGAATTGAGATTGGTGGCGACGTTGTCTCCGCTAGCCACTGGGTTCATGAGCAGTAGGGACGCGTTGGATGACGCCTTCTCTTTCACCTCCAGATTTGAGGAGGTATCCTGTGGGGGGAATGGTTAAGGCACCAAATTATTTTTGTAATTTCTTCGAGTAGCATAATTATAAACATCAGTTCAGGTGAATTCTGGATTACCCTTACCACTACATCACTGGAGGGTCTTTGTAAACGGTATGCTCTTACGTGATCATCCACCTACCTTCATAGTTATACTGGCACTCATGCTGAAGTCCCGAATCGTCATCATATGAGTATTGTTCTCGTGGAGGAGCTGCATCACGCTACAGGAAATGGTTACGTATCTATTTTGTAAAAGGGAAAGGGAATTTGAGTGTTTTTATTTTTGGTAGTTGTTCACATTTTTACCGAAATTTTGACACTGGCACTGGCATAGAGACTAGAGACGTTTCCAATTTTAAAATATGTGTATTTTTTGACGAATGAGTTATTCTCAAAACAGGTTTTGTGCTAGTTAGCTTTGAAAAAGCCGTAATAGATGGTGTTAGTTTTGATCTTCTTAGACATTAAAACTCATTGCACTCAGAAAATGGTTTCTGTGTGTTCTAGCAAAGAGGTTGCAAACTCACGCAGTCTCTGGTTTTTCTCATAGATTGTTTGACTCAAAAAGTTCTGCTGCCAGTGCTGGTGCAACTACTGACTCAGGCTCACCTTACATTTGTAACCTGCCTCAAGTTGATGGACGTGCATCGTAGGGCACGTCCCTAACGTGCGTGACCTGCGAATGCCTTGTCATAGGCGATGGTTACCTCTTAACATCAGGTGTGCCCTAGGAATAGGAATAAAGTGGGCAATTTGCTTGTTCTATAAGCAAATTGTAAAAAAAAACAACGCTATTTCCTAAGACTCGTCACGTTTATACTCTAAAAAAATTTGATTATCATCGTCAGCCTGTTAAAGTCCACAGCTGGGCCACAGCTGGGCATAGGTCTCACCTACACATTTTCAGAAAGAACGATTCTGAACCATCTCATCTCATCAACATTTATCCCATACTTCAAGTTAGGCGAGATCCCCAAAATAAGCAACCTTCATGTTAGACAGAATAACTGACACACGATCACTGCTAAAGGTCAAGGGTACAAGTAAAAGTAAGTTTATTTTTGGATATCAACGTTTACCAAAATAAAAACATGTTACAAAACCTGAAAATTTTCTAAAATGTAACAAATAACATAGCATTTCTATCAAAAACATAATTTAGGCCGTAACTAAAAACTTAACGTGATGAGGGTATTTCCGTTGAGACAGTGCCGCCATTTTCTTACTTCCTGCTGTCAGTCACTGTCACAATGGACGTCTTAACTGTCAGATGTAACTGACAGTTAAGACGTCCATTGTGACCCCGGCCACATTTCCCGTAAAAATTACTCACGAAACAACAAAAACAATATTATGATAAGGCCATCTAACGAATTCAATAATGACAATATTTCATTAATAAGACGATCAAATCAGTTTTCTTTCTTGGGCGAAGAGTCGTCACTCTTCGGAGATTCGTCCTGTACTACTCCTGGAACGTAGAAGTCCTTTTCATCCATCTCGGACAATCCAGCCATGCTCATTTTCTAACAAAGAAAAAAATCATGTTATATTATTGGGTTTTCAAAAGATGGAGAATCTCAACTCGGTGCTTTTATTGTTTGATGCTTTGGAACGCCATCATTAAAAAGCGATTTATAAAAATCTATTTGTTTAAAAGGATATACTATCATATTTATCCCTCAGAAATTTCATCAAATAAGTACAGCAGTTTGATTTTAAAATAAAAATACTTTAAAATTTTAAGTCAGTTTTTCAAGCTTCTAAAGTACCCGTCTCAGCATGTCGTACACTGAAGGAGCCTCTTTGACGCGCACTCAACATCTAAAAATCCTTTCACCACACTGGTTCTAAAGAAGTAAGACAGGAGAACAGTTTATTAAATTTAAACTCACTCTACGTTGCTTCTCTTCCTTCATCTCATGCAGTAACGATCGAAGTATGCGATGGGAGAGGAATTCGCTGGTTCGCCGCACGTCGGCGCAGTCGGAGTGGATCCTATTGTTAACCACGGCTTCTGACAACCCTTCTACAGCTTCGCCCCAGTCCACTGCGACAAAAAAAATCTAATAGCCCACAGAAACTCCCTCACTGATAACTTACAATGAAGGAGCTGTCAACATCATCATTTCATCATAATAATCACCATCATCATCATCACCATCATCATCATCATTATTATTATCATCAGTAGCCTAAAAAAGCCACTGCTGGGCATAGATCACGGGATGTTAGAATATGGAGACGGCTTACAATCGGTTTTCCTGGAAGCCTATATGCCTAATACTTAATTTTTTACGCTTCCGTCTGGCACTGATTTGGATCAGTTGAGCTATCTCTAGATCGTTTGTAACGATCTGCAGATAGCTCAACTGTTTCTTGTGTATTTTGTACATTTTGTAAATATTTGTTTAATTGTAATTTTTAAGACTGAAGATCTCTAATTCAATAGCACACATCTTTAATTTTTTATTCTATGTTCTATTAGTTTAGTAGGTGTGTAACGTATTTACTTATTTTTGAATCTTTTATTGTATGGTGATGGTTTGAATAAACAATTTTTATTTCTTTCTAATTCAAGACTTTTTCGGCTAATGATGATGCAGGTGAGTGGCCATTTATAAGAATTTAATAAATAAATAATAAATACTGTGGACAATCCACACAACACTATCTAGGCCCAAAATTAAGCTGAGCTTGTGCTATGGGAACCAGATAGCTGATATAATACTTAAATACTTTTTTTTGTAAATACATACTTAGAATGGAAAATTACACCCAGACAGATCACAAACATCTGTATTCACCACACAAATATTTGTTTTCGGTAGGAATCGAGCCCACGACCTACGGCGCAGAAGGCAGGCTATTACCAACTGAGCTGAGAGGCCGTAACCATTTAAGCGTAGCTGATTACTTACTTGGGTGCCTCATGTGCGGCAAAGTGACTTTGCCGATAGTAACGTCCATTCCGATCTGCACCCGTTGGCTGACGTTTCGCGACATCAGTTTTGCTGCTGCGTTCACCATCTGAGAACACAAATTACTGATATTAATTGTGATTACAGCTGGGTTGTTTGAAGCCTGTTTTCCCTCCTACCTACCAATAAAAAACCCTAAAAATGCTCATACTAGGTAGGGCTATCCCTACCTTACCACTTGTAGTGGTCTCAGTGCCATCATCATTTTCTGGTTTAGATATTTATTCTCAAAAGGACATAATAATAAGTCACATTTCATGAGATCATTAAGTAGGTATGTATAAAGTAATATTGAAGTATTTGTTAGTCGTAGTCATCATTTTACTGGTCTTATCCTGCTTGATGTGGGGCCAGCATAGCCGGTTTTCCTACCTATAGTTTTTTACTTTACCTCAAGAAGTTTCCTTCTTTCAGGTAGCCAGGTGCCAACGGCCACGGGATCTGGCAGATCTTCCACTCGTTCCGAGAATGTTACTTCAGCGAGTTTTGTTTTAGATGGCTGTACAAAGGAAGAGAACATTGTCAGCGTTGTGGGCCGCAGATTGATGAGGGTAGCCCAAAGTCGTGGTGAATGGCAAGTTTTTTTTTTTTTATGCCATAGCTGGCAGACGAGCAGACGAGCCACCTGATGGAAAGCAGTCACCGTCGCCCATATACAACACCAGAGGTGGTGCTGATGCGCTGCCGGCCTTTTAAATACAGATATACCCGCCTTTTGAAGATCATAAATAAGCCTGAATCTACCCACTGCTGGGATAATGATTATGAATGAGGTAGCCCTCTCATCATCATCGTATTTATACTATCATAATTCACAACTCCTTTAAGGGCTTCACACACAGCAGCTATAATGTAAAGATGTACATTATAGCACGATACATCTCATTACATCTTTCCATAGAAATCGTCAGGAGACCACACACAACAGCTATAATGTATATTTTCATTCACGTTTATTTTCCCGGGATGTAAACATTAATATACTCTTAGCGGATTCCTTCTCTCCACGAGCGGTTCGAGCGGTCGACTATAAAAGGCAGCGGCGCGAGGCGCTCTGACTCATTCTGCGCGCGGCGTTTGGTGGTGACGGACGGTTGTAGAGGCTCATTATGTACTTAGGCATATAATATAATTGGTGTTATTTTCATAGTCGATTCATAGAGGTTTAACGTGTTGGTTAAGTTCTATTGTCAGTAGTTGATTAGTTGGTAATGAAATAACAAATAAATGTGGTTAGGTTCAGTGGTTGATATTTTTAAAAAAGTTGTTTCCTTTCTGTTTCGTAAGATCAGAAAGGTGGGATCACCTATGTGCGCTTGATCGTTTTGCTATCCTAAAGTCTGATAAACACGTGGTAAATAATGGTGTCTTTTCATCAGGAATTTTTATTGGCGGGTAAGTAAGTGAAATAATAATGGAACGTGCTAGTCGATCTAGGGATCGTGATATTCTCGTAGATCACGACGCCGTAGGGACAAGTTCCGTGAAGATAGAAGTAGATCCCGTAATAGTTATGTTGGTGGCATTAATGTGTTGGTTACATCTCGGGCTAGGGACCGTTCGGTTATTCGTCAAGAACAGTCATCTAGACGTCGTGAATGCATGCGCAGCCCACCGACTTGCTCACGTAGGCATCGTAGCAGATCGCGTGACGGATCGCGTGACCGATCGCGTGCCTGATCGCGTAGCCGATCACCTAGCTGATTGCGTGACCGATCGCGTCTCCGATATCATGATGGATCGCGTGACCGATCTCATAGCCGATCGCGTGACCAATCGCGTCTCCGATATCATGACGGATCGCGTGACCAATCGCGTAGCCGATTGCGTAGCCGATCGCCTGGCCGACCGCGTGACCGATCGCGTCGTTGTCCACCGATATTCCGTCACAACCTGAAATCAAACGCCACGCGTTGACATCGTTTCCTCAGCCTCTGTTGGCATCAACTTTGTTTAGCCAACAAACAGGATTTACGAAGGAGTTCTCACAAACATCAAAGGTTGAGAGCGAAGCAGACAAACTAGTGAGGGTACTTTCGAAATTAATTTACAACATTTTTACATAATCTTCTTTCGATCAGAGTGTTCATGATTTCGACGCAATACAATTGGTGTGCAGAGGTCGATCGCAGTCGGTTGATGAACAAATGGGACGTCTTGGTCGGATAGGTGGTTATTTATGTGGTGACGCGAAACTTGGTTGAGTGAGTGGGTGACGAATGATAGAACATGGAGCAACTTCAAGGTAGAATTTCACGCACTGCGTCTGTGTGAGATAGAGCAAGAGTTCCAGTCAGTTTCCGGCGTATGCTGAGTATGCTCGCAAGTCACTCTTGTGCCTTAACGTCGTAACGGGTCTTTCGGATGAATTGAGGTCAGCAATTGGAGTGCGAGGTATTACTGACCCGCAGTTTAAGCAACAAATGCTAAGTTGTTGCCAAAAGATTTGGTGAAGTTCTTGTCTTTATTTATACGCTAAGCCTAAGTAAGATACGCGTCAATCTCATGGTTTAAATCGTACACAGGACCAACGCTTTCAGAAGCATGGTCAATCAAAGACATCTGATAAGAAGGTTACGTGTTTCCATTGTGGTAAAGAGGGTAGTTCACTTTTTTTCGTTTGCTTTGTGGATTTATCTAATTAGGGTGCACTGGTGCACCGCTTTTGTGTCTTGTTACAGCGTACGTAAAGTGACAAGGTCGAGCCGCTCCAGGTCTCGACACAGGCGACCGTCTGGATCACGGAGGACGCGTTCGCTGAACGGGGACAGGGGATCCCGTATCCAGCGCTCCCGTAGTCGCTCACGGAGTCAACCGTCGCATCGGCGGCGCTCCCGTGACCAGCGTTCCCGTAGCCGATCGCTTGCGCGATCGCCTCATCGACGCTCCCGTGACCAGCGTTCCCGTTACCGATCGCATGCACGATTGCATGATCGATCGCGTGCGCGATCGCAAGCGCGATCACCTCACCGACGCTCTGGTAGCCAGCAGCGCCGTAGCCACTCTCATGAGCGTTCTCCACACCGACGCTCGCACGGCCGTCGGTCGGACACTCCAGGGCGATGCGTCCACGAGCTACCCCCACGTGATGACCACATCAGGCGCTCCCGTTCGTCTGACCAAGCAGGCCGTGGGCATAGCTGTGCTGAGGTACAAGGTAACCGGTGTGTGAAGAGCGTCCGCACGCCTTCCATGCCGCCAGCACCACGGAGTAACTGTGAGTCTTTAGACACTGTTTTATCGCGCTTAAAAGAGTTAGAGAAGCGTTCTCTTGTCTTGTCTCGTTGTCTTTTTGAGTCCTTAGATTTTAAGTCGTGTATGCAAGATTTAGGCGTTGAACTCCATAACATAACGCCGGACATGCACCATGCCAATGGACAAGTAGAACGGTACGTTAGGACTGCCTTAAACATGCTCCAAATCGAGCCTTATAGAAAACGCAAGTGAGCTGACCGGTTATAGCAACTCTAGCTAATTCTCAACCTCACCTAGCAAAAATCCATGCAGACTTCCGCGTTGAATTTGTTGTTCTAATTTGCGATCCTGGTACAAGATGTTGCTCTCGGTGCTAGCTCTACAAATTGCGAAGCTAGGAGACAAATTATAAGGCACAGGACGGTCGAGCGGTTGTCTTAGAATCAAGCATCAATGATGCTCGTGTTAACCGGTAGGGACGTACGTCCCCCACGTGTGTTTCAGAAGGCGATCTTCAATCCCCGGCTGCCGGCTGGGCTGTGCACGGACGCCAGTTCTGTTGGACTTTGTGTCGTGCTAATGGAGGAGCATGCTGGCGGGCCGGTGGACGCAGTGCGCGCACTGGCGCTGGCGCTGGCGCTGGCGGTGCCACTGGTGGTGGTGCGGCTGGTGGAGGCGCTGGACGCGCAAAGGGGCTGGCGACGCTGGAGAAGCGCGCTGGCGATGCGCGCGCTGGCGCTGGCGGTGCCACTGGTGGTGGTGCGGCTGGCGGAGGCGCTGGACGCGCAGAGGAGCGCGGCGGCGCAGGAGCTGCGGCGCACGCTGTGGCAGCGGCTGGCGACGCTGGAGAAGCGCGCTGGCGATGCACGCGCTGGCGCTGGCGGTGCCACTGGTGGTGGTGCGGCTGGCGGAGGCGCTGGACGCGCAGAGGAGCGCGGTGGCGCAGGAGCTGCGGCGCACGCTGTGGCAGCGACTGGCGACGCGCAGAGGAGCGCGCTGGCGATGCGCGCGCTGGCGCTGGTGGTGCCACTGGTGGTGGTGCGGCTGGTGGAGGCGCTGGACGCGCAGAGGGGTGCTGCGGCGCAGGAGCTGCTGGCGTCCAAGCTGCTGGCGTCTGAGCTGCTGGCATCCGAGCTGCTGGCGTTCGAGCGGCGGGCGTCCGAGCTGCGTGGCGAGTGACATCAAGCGAACTTTGGGCCTCTGATGTGTCAGGGCAGTAGGCCGCTTTTGGTCTCTGCCTGTGACTTTCCGGCGTCAAGCGAACTTTGGGCCTCTGATGCGTCAGGGCAGTAGGCCGCTTTTGGTCTCTGCCTGTGACTTTCCGGCGTTAAGCGAATTTTGGGCCTCTGACGCGTCAGGGTACCAGATCCCATGGTCTGTACCTGTGACACACTTTAAGCAGTGTATAGCGAGTAATGGAGTCCGGAATCCTTTATTCGAGATACAATGTATCGTTGTTTGTGAAGTACTTTTGTTTCTCATGTTACTCATGTTGCCCATGTTGCTCATGTTACTCATGTGGCTGATGTTACTCATGATGCTCATGTTACTCATGTGGCTGATGTTGCTGATGTTGTAGATGTTACTGAAGTGACTGATTTTAATGATGTTACTGATGTGACTGATGCTACTGATGCGACTGATGCGACTGATGTGCCTGATGTGACTGATGTGACTGATGTGACTGATGCTACTGATGTGACTGATGTGACTGATGTAACTGATGTGCTGATGTGCCAGACGTGACTGTTGCTACTGATGTGACTAATGTTGAGTCTTTATTTCTTGAAGCCTGAAGCTATCCAAAGGTTGCTTTGAACTAATAAATCATTTAAAAGTACTTTTGCTTGTGGACGCTTGAGTGCACGCTTGCGCCCATGACATAAGGAGCTTATTTTATTCAGTTTAGCTGTAAATGCTTACTGCTTTTAAAATTGTTGTTACTTTGTTAAAAGAAATGATCTTTTAATATTTGACTAGCTTCAGACTATGTTGCGCTTATTATCAAGTCACTTCAAATCTATTTTTGTGTGTTACAGAGAGTGATCAATCTGATGATGATCAGCCTGTAAGGGTTGAACCTCCTACGATTGATACTGCAGGCGAGGACGCCTTGCTGTCAGGAGAGGCCGTCTTAGCGGATTCCTTCTCTCCACGAGCGGTTCGAGCGGTCGACTATAAAAGGCAGCGGCGCGAGGCGCTCTGACTCATTCTGCGCGCGGCGTTTGGTGGTGACGGACGGTTGTAGAGGCTCATTATGTACTTAGGCATATAATATAATTGGTGTTATTTTCATAGTCGATTCATAGAGGTTTAACGTGTTGGTTAAGTTCTATTGTCAGTAGTTGATTAGTTGGTAATGAAATAACAAATAAATGTGGTTAGGTTCAGTGGTTGATATTTTTAAAAAAGTTGTTTCCTTTCTGTTTCGTAAGAATACATTATAGCTGCTGTGTGTGAAGCCCTTTATGCACACAGAGATATTTACGGTTTTAGGCAATAAATATTGCACATCGGCTTTTCTGCTTTCATAGAGCGCTATCTCTTTCTGACGCACACTACGCTCTATGAAGCCGAAATTAGCCGATGTGGAATATTTGTTGCCTACTACTATACAAATTAGTGATATCAAAGAACACATACATAGGCGAGCTTAACGAGACTTAAAAGAGAGTTCCAGCTAACGTTATAGAGAAAACTAAAAGTAAAATACGTGTCATCATCACATACCACAGGAGTAGGAGGCCTATCCTTGACGCTCTTCATGTCAATATCAGTGGTGTCATCGGCTGGGATGTTGGTGATGTCTCCAAATGCGATGGAGTTCCCATTCGCATCGACGTATTGTCGAGCCAGTTCCGCCGCGATCTGCATCGACCAGCGCGGAACTTTCTTGCTGTGAGGCAAGAAATCAATGATGGATAATAAATAAATTAATAAATAAATTGTGGACCAATCCACACAACGCTCTCTAGCCCCAAATTAAGCAGAACTTGTATTAAGGGAACCAGATGGCTGAAATGATACTCGCGTAGGTATATTTTGGAACGAAGTTCCTTATCGCACGTTGTGAAAGGGGGCTAGACGGAAAAAAATCTTACCAAAAGTTGTCACGACACTTTTTGCTATAGTAAGCGGCGTGCGCATGTTTCCCTATCTGTCTCTCTCTCTCTTATAGAAAGCAAGCCAGATATTTTCATTTCTATTTCCAATTGAACAGTGTGGTGTCGCGACGATTATTTTTGTTGAGTGTATCAGGTTTTTTGTAAATAATAATAAAGGAACTTCGTTCCATCCGGGTGTCCCTTGACACCTCTCAAGTTTTTTTTAAATACTTAAAATACAATACTACACCCAGACAGAGAACAAACACCTGCGTTCACCACACAAATGTTTGTTCTCGGTGGGGATCTAACCCACGACCGACGTAGCAGAAGGCTGAGCTACTACCAACTGAGCTGAGAAGCCAGTCACTGTAATAAGTAATATTGTTCGAAATAAAGATTTTGTATTTTTTCTATATTTGTATTAGTAGGGCAAAACAAGAGATAGACCGAGCATTAGGAACGGCCGTAAGTGATCAGACGCTACCCATAAGGGATTGAGTTACTTACCCCTTTTTCCCAGTGCTAGGTCTAAAGTTCTGGAAGAAGACGTGCGCTGCCCGCAAGTGAACCACGCGCTCTATATCACGCAGGAGCAGGTGGACCCGTCTCCTAGCAAACTCTATCACAGCATTTTCTAGCATCTGTATAAAAAGCAACAAGCTGTTATGGAAAATTTGTTTTTTCACGTAATGATTAGACAAAAAATTAGTAGAAACCATGTCTAAGGGCAGTCTGTAGAAACAGATTTTTAACACTTTTCAATGGAGAACTGCATCGATCTATTATATCGATGGAGAACTGTTAAAAATCTAATGCTTGAGGCTCGACTCAGCCACGACTGTTTCTGATTTAATTTGTTGATTGTGTTATTCTATTGCAATCAAAGTTAGATACTGACAAATGAAATGATACCAACAAGAAACAGCGTATGTGATCTCTTGTTGCCGTCATTTTTCGACTAAACTGTTGCCATGCTAGTATAGTTTTAAAAAGCTAAGTTATTCGCTATGTGACCATCAATATCATGCATGATATATCAAATTACATTTTGTAGTTCTATCTATCTATCTATCGATTTAGCCCGCATGCTGGGTATAGGCCTTCTCTTTAATACGCCACACTCTTCGGTTTGATGCCAGTCTCAGCCATTTTTTCAGCTAAAATAAAAAAATCGTAATAATAAACATTATGATTACTAGAAACAATCATCATAAATTGGGGAGGTCCTACGGGAAATGAAAGCTCAGAGGTAATTTCCTAAATTATTTTACAAAGGTCCTGTATCAATCCTGTTTTTAACACATTCCTTAGAGATTTATTTTACTCCGAGATAAAGCAACCCATGTCTAAATTTCTAAACAGCGATCTTTTGATCGCAAGGAGTTTGCAGCAAAAACAGTTTATTGCAGAGAGGTCAAAATAATAAGACCCATATGGCTAGCGCGTGAACCTACATAAATTACAATATTTTAGGGAGTGCGCTATGTTTTCATCGAAAAAATTCAATGTTCTCTGATATAACTTATTAAATTATCCCATCGCTTTGAGAGCTCATTCATTTTTATTTTGAACTTCGCCAAAGCAATATTGACAGAATGGTTTCCATCTACGTTCGTTTTGACTTTTAGAATAGTATTAACGATATCAGTACCAACTATTCGTTATCTTATAGTTTTGAGAAAATTACACCACCAATATTGAATTCATCCCTAAGTATAATTTGATCTTTCGATCGTTCGATAGTAGACAAGCTGCGAACACAAACCCATTTGCCGATAAATAAGAAAAATAAAGATTTAATTTTAATTTTAGTTAGGCATTTAGTTAGCAAGTAGGAATACATTGTAAAACAGCAATTAAGGCTTATTTTATTTATTTATTTAAAAGTATAATTTGATCACTGTCACAAACAGGACACAATACAATGGCATGTATTACACTGAATCGTTTCCTGGCGGGTTCTCCAAGACTATTCTATACACAATTTCTATGCAGTGAACTATGAATTGTGGTATATTATAATAACTGATGATTATAAGACAATCATGAGTTATCTATACAGTTTTAAATGTAAATGAAAAAATATATATAAGGCATGCTTAATGTTAAGAGCAACGCCCCTTCCTGCTTTAGCTTGCGCTGTGTTGCAGGAAGTAACATCTCTTCCAAACATAAAAATAAACAAAAGAAAAGCTATCACTAGGGCTTTACAAATAGTTACATAAAATCTATGTACTAGGTATAACAATATTCTATTAAGGTCTATCGCCACACATCCGTAGCGTGTCAGGGACGAGGCTGGGCTGTCGCGGTGCCGTCGATTGAATTTGAACCGTAAATCCTGTTCAAATTGAGTGATTCGTGATTCGTATTAATGTGAATTCATCTCCTTGTGTGGACAGATACCTTAGGGTTCAAATTCAATCGACGTTTCTGCCACGGCCCTGCCCCGTCCCTGACACGCCACGGATGTGTAGGGTGTCTCTACGCACCTCATCAAGCA
Source organism: Thera obeliscata (assembly GCA_947578465.1). Lineage (NCBI taxonomy): Eukaryota > Metazoa > Arthropoda > Insecta > Lepidoptera > Geometridae > Thera > Thera obeliscata. Next base: position 3,618,912 of record OX387916.1, read on the forward strand.
GTTTGATTGGTGCAGAAGGTAGAACCGTCTCCAGATCCATCCTCGCTCGAGCCTGACCGAGAGTCATCAGCGCATCTCCCTGCGTCGATACGGCATTGGACATGGCTTCGGCCGCCAACCTCTGCGCTAGTTCAGGACTCATGCCTTTGGCACCGCGCTTCGACTGAAGAAGGAACAAAATATGAAAATGTTTCTACCTAGTTTCTGTTTTTTTTTGCTATTAGTGTAGGTAGGTACCTACTGTTGATCAAAATTGGATTAGCAATTTTAGTTAGTAAATTCCCTTTTTCTCTGCATTTGGTAAAAATATGGCAACTCCATTGGTTTGTAGCTCAAAGCGGATCTTCAAATAAAGTTCAAAACTTAAGCTGTCAAGATGGTACTCGTATATAGATGCCTTCGTGCAATCCACGAAGGCGCGCCCCACTATTCCTCCTAACCGTTTATAGTATATGTGTGCAAGCTTCCGTTGAGTGTTATCGGTACACACTAATTACCTATGAGTGCACACGCGTCTTCGTTAATTGAATTATCTATAGGTGCTGGGAATATTCCAAGTCAAATCCTGTCCCAGGCACTGTAGCGTCCCGTAAGTAGAGACATGAGTAAACAACCAGTTGCCCCTGACACTATATACCTAAATCATCTACAATAGATGCAAAGGCCTATTTTACTTTTTCGAATTCCACGCCCATCTTTTTGACCAACTTCTTTGCTTTTGCGTTGCCCCCATGTATCAGCTTCCAGTTCGCCAGTCTGATGCGTTGCAGCTCCAAATCCGTGTTGTACGCATATATTTCTGCTTTCCTGTTGCAATTGATATATTTTTAAAGACTGTTTTTTAGTTTTTTTCGTTGAACTATGTTTCTAGAAAGTAAATTCTCAGCCTGAAGACGTCCTCTGCTAGACAAAGGCCTCCCCTACTCATTTCCAGGAAGAGCGATTTGAGCCCTTTCCATCCACCGACTTCCCACGATCCTATAGTCGTCGGTCCATCTGGGTGATGGGCGTTTCGTCTTCCGGTTCGTGGTCACCATTCGAGAACCTTTATTCCCCTACGGCTGCTGGTTTTATATACGAGCTATATGACCTGCCCATGCCACTTCAACTTACTAATTCTATGAGCTCGTTGTTCATAGATGCTTATAGCTTCGACTTATGATGTTTTCCCTCGGCCATGCCAAAACAGCTGGACTAGTAGGCCTACCACAAGCTCTGTCTGGCTCTGGTTTTGAGTCTGTGCGAGTGTTGACTAAATAAATACTACGCCAAAACGTCACACGCACAGTATAATACACTGGTGAGCACTTACACAGACTCAAAACCAGAGACGGAGCTTATGGTAGGCCTACAGTTTGGATGAAATTTTGGAAAAACATCATCATCATCATTATCAACCTGAAGAAGTCCACTGCTGGACATAGGCCTCCCCTACTCGTTTCCAGGAAGAACGATTCTGAGCCCTTCCCATCCATCGACTTCCCGCAAAAACATGGGTAGGTATTTTGAAATTCAGAATAGCATTTACGTATGCTATTTGGTATTCTGGGTACCTCGCGGTGAAGCCACGGATGATAAATAATATTCATAAGTTGACGATGGATTTTGCTTTCCTAGGTGCATTGATCTATGAAAGATGAAGTATCAAACTACGGCTGGAATTCAATACCTTACAAATCTGTTTATCTTACCATAATTTATTTTTTATTTGTTTATTAGGTACACAAAACAGAGTACAATCGATAATTTACAGGCATAAATACTATTAAATTATGAGCTAGACAGTACCCCAAAACATGCGAACACAGAGTGTATTAGAACAGGAAAGTTATGTAAATATCGTGTAACCAGGCTTAACTAGTAGTAGGTGATTAAAGTTAACATTTACTTGGAACTTAGGTGTACTTATACAATTATTTTATTACAGTACTATGTGCACACACTTCGATTTACACTTACGAGTATATGCTACATATAGGTTATCCATCACCTTAAAAACGATCTACGAGTATACAGCATAAATCAGCAATAGTTTCGTATTGTTTTGTTCGCCCATCTGTTACTTTGAGGAAAGTTCGTAAACACTCAGACAACACACAGAGCTATAAGCTCCATGGATCGTTATAAAATGATACTTACTTTGATCTCCTTATAGCTCCAGCCGACATGTCCTCAGTGTACAGTTTCAACAGCAGAGCTTCTTCTTGGAGCTTCTGGTTTTGTTCAGAGACTCTTGCAACCCATTTACGGTTGGCCTAGAAATTGTAAAAAAATTGTAGATCTGAAATCTAAAATAAAGATTTAAAGGTGATAATTCTATGGCGATTCAGGATTTTAAAACCTATAAAGACGTTTTATTTGTTTTAATAGTGTAACCAGTCGTTTGATGTCATCGATCCTGGGTGACTATCTCCTCTAGTTTTTGAGGGATTTTTAGTCACCATGCTCTTGGCAGGCAGTTTAGTCATGACTGGGATATGTAAGGTGTTATTTACCTAGTAAATTGGAAGATTTTATTTTCCCATTTCTCGCCTCTTACGACGTTTAGGGAACGTGATGGAAAACCTACGTCAGAACCACCACAGCTTTATATCAAAGTCAATTTTTTTTTATTCAGTAGAAACTCAAGGATCACTTTGAAACGTCTTAAAGCTGGATGAGGCTAGGTGATCTCGTACTGTACCTTATTCAGTTTTACTTACATCATCTTCTTTTCTCTTCTGCTTTGCCTCTCTTTCGTGCTTCAATCTGTTCAATCGCTTCTTCTCATTCGTCCTCCACTGACGGACCATCGTGATCTTCCGCCTCAGTTCCATCTCAGCCGCTGCTTGGACTCTCTGCTTGATCCTGTTTTGTTTCTCGTGTGCTCGCGACGCCCTCTCGTGTCGTTGTTTTTCATTGAATTCAGCGAGGTATTTCATGCGAGCAATGATCTTTTTTTCTTGCTCTCGAGCTCTGTAACAAATCTTTATTCATCATCATCATATCAGCCCCTTTGCACCCACTGCTGAGTATAAGCTCTTTATTACGCCACTTTTTCTGGTCCCCCTCGAGTCTCATCCAGTCATTCACAGCACTCGTAACAATATCGTTCGACCAACGGGCAATTTATTATTATTTAAATCTATATTATTACAGGCTAAAAATCCTGCAATCCTGTAAATTAAAGGTGCTTGCACGGCTAACCATACTTATCAATGACATTCAGATTTACAGTTGTTCTTTTTAGAAAAAATAGTACTCGAATTGTATTTTAGAAATAACAACTCTTGAATGGGTTGTGTAGCTTAGGTGTTTCAAAGTGGTCCTTGAATAAAAACCTACTTTTGACTTTACCTTTGTGCACTAAGTTTTGGCATAAAAAGAGGCAAAATCTCTAATTCTAAGCCTACTATAATAATATACATATTATTATACAAATAAAACATGGCTTGTTTATTTCTCATTTTGTATGCATATAGTCGAGAACATGCCATACGTGTGCCATAATATGTATTCATGCATATTCTATCTCGCCATGCATCAATGCATCGGAATCTAGATCCATGTAGGTACTGACGAAATTGGGTCTAAACATAAATAGCGCTTAACGTAATATCTAGAAAAAAAATACGGGTTGCACTCCGGGAGTGCCGGCAGAAGTGAAAACTTGATTATTAACGTTGAGCATGTTTGATATTTTGGAATGGTTAGGGGGGGCTTGTTTGTTATTTGGCACGCTGTAACATACACGAACATTCGCGCAAGCGCCCTGCGCTGCCTAAACGAAACAGTAGGCCCAGGCATACATTTTCGCCGCGCCGTAGAGAGGGGATAGCTGTCTACTCTCCATCCGTCTTACGCTTTTTCGATCAGGTCACGTGTCCTGACGCGCTGACGCGAGTTTAAGATTTCATACCCATTACAGAAAAAGTGCTCAACGCCGCTAAAGAAGTTTTCACTTCAAAAAAACTTTCTGTAAGTGTAAGAACAGAAGACAAGAAACCTGAGTATAAAAATACGAACAAATAACCCGTTTTAGTGGACTAATCAGAGCTTAAACGTTTTAGTAAACTAAAGAGTGAGCGAACAATGTTTTTACGCGGCGAGCAATAAAATAGGTCTCTAAATGCCCAAGCGCTGTCAATATCCTCCGAGAGCTATAAGGGTACCTTACCTACTGGAAATCCTCTAAGATATAAATACCTATAACAGGGTAGACGGAGCTGGAAGGAGCTCCGCGTCCAAACACTTAGGTAGTGAAGGACTTAATATTATACAGAAACGTTTCATGTATTAACTGGGTCCACAATCCAATACCCTGATAGTACATAAATCTATGTAGTTATATGTTGAAGCTGTTACTCCACACGTTTCGCATAGTTGGATTTGTACACGTCCTCAAGTTATATGACATTTGATGTTGGTTTCTGTGGCGTGGGGCTCACTCACGATTCTTTTAATTAAACCTCGCTTGCAAACTCGCTTTTCTAAATGCACGTAACTTTGTGACATGGCTCGGAGCTCAGTTTCAATTTATTAACAGGAAAAAGTTCACAATTTTTATTATGCCCGGGAATTTTTACTTCTCAATTTTGATTCTACTCTAAACTAATATTATAAAGAGGAAAGATTTGTATTTTTGTATGTCTGCAATTAATAAACTCAAAAACTACTGTGCCGATGCCAAAAATTGTTTCACCATTGGAAAGCTGCATTCACCCTGAGTAACATAGGCTATATTGATGTGTTTAAAAAATAAATGACCACCCGTGCGTAGCCGGGACAGGCCGCTAGTGTCTGATATTTTGGTACAGTTGCAATAACCATAATCACAGTTTTAGTTTCACCCAAAGGAGGGGACTAGACCTCACGACACAGGGAATCCTAGTGTGAGGCCTAGGGCTCATATTATATGAAAGTCAATTCATTATAGCCTATTGTTCTTGTAGGCGCAAACTTATTTTTAGTTCATGTATTTAGGCTTAACCTACCTGATTGGGTAAGTACCTCATGTGAGGACATACTATTATATTATAACAACTATTGTAATCCATTAGAATAGTGGGCTTACTGAATAAATAAATATCATTTCATTTCATTTCATCATGATCTATATTGGCTTCTAGTAGTTTGATTGCATACTTCACTTCATATGCATTAGGCGTGTTACCAAAATGTGTTTTCCATCTCCCCACGATCTTACTCATCCCTCTGGAAACTAGCGCCCAAACCTCACGAATATTAATTCACAGGAAGCTCCACAAACTGCTCCGGTACACACTCAACCAAATACTGCGAACAATGTAATCAGACGCCCAACTGTTCGCTTACAATTTAGTCAGCAAGCCTTGCTGGCGTGGATTTAGTTGATAGATGCTTGTTTATGAGAGAAATGGTCAATAAATAATGCCATTATCATAGTACCGGTTTTTTGTAATCTGCTTTGTGTGCTGCTGTTAATTGTGGATTCAATTTCCACCCTTCTTCTTTTTGACGTCACAGATAGCCATAATGTGTGATGAACTTTACTTGTAGCTCCGTAATACTAAGCTTAGTTTGGCTTTCATGGCGTTGTTTAGAATGTCCAGTCCCCCAAAGTTTTATACAATAATTATTGCGCTGATATTGATTGTGTTCATTATAGTTCTTTGTTTTGAAGTTACGCAGCTGCACCTGATATTATAAATGCAAATAAAAACGTCAATACCTTACGAAAAATATTTACAAGAGCATTTTTATTTACACTGTCTTTTTCTTCCTTCAAATAAATCCTAAAAGAAAACGTAGTTACCCGCGAGCGAGAATAGCATTACAGAAAGGCAACCTTTTTCAGCGTCTACAAATAAATGATTCATCGAGTTCGGACTGTAATAGTGTAAACATGACTCGGGGTTCAAGTGCTTTCGACTAGATGCATGCAAGTTCTAGAGGCTGAGCAAACGTGCAGTCGAGTTTGCGAGTTGCTCTTCAACTGAAGCAGTTATGCGTTCATAGAGATTCAATAAATTAAATACATATCTATAATTTTCCTACTCCTGCCACCACACTGAATCGAAAGGACTAGTTGACGACAAGAAGAAGAATAACTTTAATAGGCATGTTTTTTGAGAGGAAGATGATGCGTCTAGAGAAGAGAAAACTGACGGGGTTTGGGAAAAGACGTTTGGCTAGACTAAAGGAGAAAAAAAACGAAAAAAAAATAGCATTAAACTATTCGGTAAAACAAACATACAGTAAATTAATGTACCACGGTGAATTATAGAAACAAAAGGTTACCACATTTATTATTTTGCTTAGCTGTTTTGGTCTGGTAGGTACTGCTTGGGTGGACACACTTTATTTAGTAAAATACGTGTAAAAAGTCTGGTTCTCGTTCTTTAGATATAAGAAAAGCTTTAGAACTGATTAACCTTTAATGTCCGCTTTTCTTGATCCATGCCAAATTTGACTTTGATACGCAATAGCTCGTGTACCTGTCTAAAACTATGCATATTCCAACGGTATACCCATGTTACACAACCTGTCAGTTTAATTCAAAACGTTATTAGTTTCAACTATTCTTCAGCTATGTAGATCGTTTGAAGGGCCAGTTTCGCTTGCTCCCGGAAACAGGTGTGTGCTATTAATTTAAACTACATCGCCATGGCTGTCTATAGAACGGCTCAAGTGCCTATCCGCTCATTGTTCCCAAGAATATCAATCAGCTCAATCTATTTGACCAACTTGAACGCCAATCTAGGCACAAGTACTTGCCTTTGTGTCTATTTGCGAGCTTTAAACTGGAATTGCTTCTTCGAGTCAATTTTTCAGTGTCAGTACATACTATCAATACATCCTAGTACACAACTAACTCAGGGGCCAGAATATACCGAATCCGTACAGCTAACGATAAATTTTATACTAACATTAGGCACACTAATAATTTACTAAATAACACTAACAATTATTATAATATATAATATAGCAAAGCACCAATAAATATGTACACCTTTTTCATATGTCTTTAGCTTGAAATTAGTTTTAAGAAAAGGTCGTGAGAGAAATCGCCCGGGCGATAGACCGTCCATTGCAGGACACTGTATTTTTTTTCTTTTAATTATCTAGTTATTAAATTTCTCGGAAAATGTCCGCAATAAACTTTATTTTATTTATTTATACAATCCGAGCATTACCCAAAGCTGAGCGCAATAAACACCAGCGAAGAAACATTTACCCAAGCGCGGTATTGCGAGGAAACCAAATGAAAATAAGTGTCGCAATTAATCAGCGCACTGTGGTCGCACGTACGCGCTCCCTGAGCCCCGTTAAGCCTACGAGGCCTTTCCACCACTCCTAAATATTCTCGACCAATACTCATTAGGGAGAGGCGTAGTTGCTCGAAGTTTTGGCATTTAGAAACCCACCTGAAATATTCTTGATAAACCGTATTCAAATATTTGAACTACTCCACTATTAACTATAAGTCTCGTAAACGTAGCTCTAAATAAGAGGTTTAGAAAAAACCTAAAATAAAAACCTGTAAAATGTTTGAATTGCATGAAAAATATCGTCCTTCAACGAATCACCAACAACAAAATCTGTTCTGTCGAATTTCAATTCAAAATTAAATGCTTTTCTATCTATGCTATTCTATGTTCTAAACTTCGACCTCTTCCAGTTATTACCCCAGTATTAAGGAGGAAAATGTAAAGAAAGAAAAACATTTGAGAACCCCTGGACCAATAAAATACGACCTTGTCGCTTCAGAAGTTGATTCTCGAGAATGTGTGTGTACCACCATAAGAGAGGACGCACAATAATAGGCATGACGACTAATTTTCAAAATCTCTTCTATCTTAATTATAAGTATCTCTTATGTCTAAAATATATCATATTTCTGTAGAAAATTTAGGTTCTTGTGCAATAAAAGTACATTTAAATTTAAATTTTCAAATTCACCCCAAAACGCTCGTTGGTGTCATGGCGTCTGTTATTACGTCACGGTGTAGTAGGTATATCAAACATTGGTACTTTTGTACTAAATCAGAATGACGTTTACAACACCGTGACGTAGGTAATGCTCTCTGACCGGTGTATAAGCTATCATGGCGGATTGTTGTATTTTGTAGATTTATTTTAACAAATAAATTATTAATCTCGACATTAGAGAATAAATACATTTTTCAAAATCTTTGAATCCTTTTTCATTAGATCAGATAAATATTTTGGCGATACTTGATTACTGTCTTCATGCCTATTGAGTTCTCAATATTGAATCTTAACGGAGCATTGCCTTTGGTTTGATGTATGCAATAATGCATACACCGTGCGCCAATCACACCAAGTGACGCGCTTATTTTGAGTCGACATGCAAATGTCTGCATATATTGCGAGATTGATTGGCTTCGGCAAGTAAATTTTGACTAGCTTGTGCTTGTAGCATATCTAATAAAGATTATTCGGTGTCAAAATGGTTATCATGGTCATAAAACTCGTGTACCTATTTCTAATACGAGTACATCATCTGTTAGGCTATAAAATCAGAGACGTAATGGTAACGAGGATAACAGATGGCAAAAAACAATAGGTAACACGCCTTGCCGAGGACTTAATCAACAATCATGTTTATGCTATTATGATTGGATAAACAGAACAATAGCTGGTTTAGTATGGATAAGTTGACTTACAGCCGTCTCTTTTCCGCCCATTCATCTGCATGTTCTTGTGCTACTCTCTCAAGATGTTCCCTCGCCTTTTCTGCCTTCGTGAAGACTTGGAGACGGCGAGCCACATCAGTCTCCACACGCTTCAGGGTCAAATCATCTTTGGCCCGTTCATTCTGTAATTAACAATATACCTAGGTACTTATGATACACGATTATTAATTCCTTAGGGTATAATTTTAAAGAATCCTATGCCAATATAGTTTTTATGTGATCTTGTGTCAGCCTCATATGTGATCATGTCAGCCTCATAGGTAATCATGTGTGAGTCTCATATGTGGTCATGTGTCAGCCTCATTTGTGATCATGTCAGCCTCATATGTGATCATGTCAGTCTCATATGTAATCATGTGTGAGTCTCATATGTGGTCATGTGTCAGCCTCATTTGTGATCATGTCAGCCTCATACGTGATCATGTCAGTCTCATATGTAATCATGTGTGAGTCTCATATGTGGTCATGTGTCAGCCTCATTTGTGATCATTTCAGCCTCATATGTGATCATGTCAGTCTCATATGTCATCATGTGTGAGTCTCATATGTGGTCATGTGTCACCCTCATAATTAAATGAAAAAGGAGGAGGTTCTCAATTCAGTTGTATTTTTTTAGATTTTTTATCTGGAAGGTTATACTTCAAAAAGTGGTTCAGCATAGCCATGAAGTCGCAATTTTTCAAATTTTTAAACTCCCATTATATGCACATGTGAATAAACGAAAGTTTATTTTTCCTCCTCAAAATGTCGTCCTTGCGACGGCTAGTCTTGAGAGCAATTGGCCAAAAATATCATTTCCACTCACCAATTTAGCGATCTCCATATGAATCCTGTCCATAAACTGGTTGTACAGATACTTTCTGTACTGATTGAACTCTTTGAGTGAGCACTGCGCCCGGCCATCTTTCGTGCAAAAGCCCAAGAGTTTCATCCTATTTCTGGCCGGTTTTTGTGCGAAGTGATGTGCCAAGTGGGGATCGTGCATGGGCACGTAGTCGTAAGACACGTTGTTGCAGTAGGGGTCTGTGAGGTCGAAGGTAGGCTGTGGACCGCCACTGCCTAGGCCGAGACGGCGAACCTGGAGAGAAAGAAAAATTTAATATGATAAAAGTAGTTACTACCTACCTAGTTCGTTTTAAGGTGTGCAATAAGGAATTTTCTATTCTATTCTATTATTTCGTCATTGTGCGCGACCTTGCCAGATTTATAATTTTCTCATACTTTCTTATTAGGTACCTAATGTATAGGTGCGAATAATCAAGAAATCATGAATCAGCTACTACATGATTCTAGAGAACATCAAACTCCCTGACATCTTCCTAGAGGTAAATTAAGATAAAGAAAGGTCAATAATAATTGTTTGAGTGGAATTTTTCAGGAGGATCATGTTGATTTCGCTTTACGAGCATAAATTATTTGAAATCAGTGTGTAAGTGAAACGATCGTGAACATAGAACGAGGTAGGTATACGAGAGGCCTTTGGAACAAACTCGACATTGCGGAAGAATTTAACTAGGTGCGCTTTCAGCATTCCTGAATGTTATTGCAGAGTGGACCCGATGCAGTCTTGCGAGCTAGAGAGAGATTTGTACTCACTCAGTTCCTATATAACAAGTTTCCTTTAGTATAGCTATTACTAACGGACGCTCGTATTCTATTAAATATACTAGCGTAGTTTTTTTTCAGAGATTTTGATGTGTTCCCAATATAATTTGTTTACAGGGTTTGGTATTTGGTTTAGATACGAGCATAGTTTATAACCATAACAGGTAAAGTAAGTATGTACTTGTAAAATGTTTAAAAGTAATTCAGACCAACAATCGTTCCCAAAAATCTTTGAGTTCTTCTAGCTTCAGTATTTTTTAAGCTTTGCGTAAAAGCTTAAAAAATACTGAAGCTTTTGACTAAAGCTCTGCATCTAGCTCACCTCTAATGGGATTAGTGACAATAGCCTGAGAAGTCTACGTCATCAACCTACTTGCGATAAGCATTTCTGAATGAAAATATGTTTTTTAATCCTGTACTGAACCTTGGCAGTTTACAACACTGCCAAGATTAACAATAACGATAAATCGCAGTTAGTGCGGCGATAAATCGAAGGTGCCTTTCTCGATTGCACCGATACTCGTAATTATCTATCTCACACCCCTGGGAATCTTACCATTAAAACCAACACATAAAGGTTAATTTTGTCATTTTGATATACATTGCGCGGTACGTGCGGCAACGACAACTAGTCCGGAACGTGTTTTAACGCAATGTAATTCGAAATATCAACATGAGGATCAATTTATCGTTTTGTTGAGTAGGCCCTCTGACCTGGCCGCCTATTGAGGGGGAGGTAACAATCAATTTGTTTTCATCTTCCAATATTAGGTGCTCGACGAATTTATGAGGTAAGATTTTTCTCATGAATTCGTCCCAAGCGCAATAGTAAAATAATTTGGCTATTGAGGGTAGCCCAATATCGTTTTGATAGAGCAAAAAGAGGCCCATGTGGGTTAAGTTGGGCTGCGGATGATGATGAAGGTGCCACTGTTGTCACTGGACCAAGACTAGCAAAACCAAGGAAAAATCTTCATAACTGAAAACTCAATACCCTCAAGTATACTCTATGAATAAGAGCTTTCTAAGTAATTGAATGAAAGCGTGTGCCGTCTCGTATCAAGCCTGTACAATCAAACGCGTTCATGCAACCAAATCAATTAGCAGCGCCGTTAATTTGCTTAGCTACGACACATTAATTAGCTATTTAGATCAATTAAGATGTTTAATGTAGAAGAGAAGATGGCGGGACGATCTCGATTGTCATATGAACAACTGGCCCGCTGCCTGTAGCCAAAGATCGAGAGTTGTGGAAAAAGGGGAGGACTTTTGCCCTGGGTGCGACGACCCAGGCTAAATTAAAATAAAAATATGTTTAATACATTGAATATCCTCTAATATTAAAGTCACGTTACTGCAATCTGGTTTATTTAAGAAATTTTCACTAGTTTCATTTATAGCTTGTTAGTCAGACTAAGGGGCCGCCTGAGCTTCGGGGTACCGGAACACTGCCCCACCTAGCCCTCCGGTAGCTACGCCACTGGCGTTTTGTCAACATTATCACTTTGTAAACGGAGATGTTCTGTTCTAGAAGGTTACTAGTACACAACGGAAGCTAGTTAAGTAACGTTAAAAGGTTCAACGAAGACCGATATCCAGCTAGGATGGTTACGCAATAGCTTTTATATTGTTGTCCTTTAGAACTTTCTACTCTTTATAAGAACCATCATCATCTTTCTGACAAGAAGAAATCGCTCACAGCGATAATACCGCCCATTGTGTTTCCTTGTGGCATACAATTAAGGGTCTTCTATCTATCTTAGGCCCATATTTAAAAATTGAGGCTCGACTCAGACTCAAGCACTGTTTCTGAATACGGGCCTTAGACTAGTTTTACCCACTGCTAGGTAAAAGTCTTGTTCACTCTACGCCAGCCTCTCTTGTCAATGGGTTTCCTACGTTTCCTGTGACTTTTTCAATGTCGTCTCCCCATCATTCTTTCGGACGGTAGTTTTGGCCACCATTCAGTCAAGGCTTCCTCCAGCCATTACCACGTCTGGCAAAGTGTCCTGTCAAACTCTACTTAAGGTTTATCTCTGTCTCTGTCAATTAATACTGACGATGAATCCTTGCGCTGCTTAGGGTGCCTACAAATTATCTTATTTAAAGGTGTCCTAAGAATTCGATCTAAAGAGGTTATGCAGAGCACGGCTCGTTCTAGCCCTTTGTGCAACTTGTACTCAGTGCGCATACGTTAGAGCTATAATATACGTTTCTTCTCAGCTCAGTTGGTAGAAGCTCTACCTTCTGTGCCGTAGGTCGTGGATTCAATCCCCACTGAGAACAAATATTTGTCTGGTGAACCCAGATGAATGTTCTCTGTCTGGATGTTATATTGTATTCTAAGTATTTATTAGCAAAGAAAAAGTATACACAAGTATTATATTAGCTATTTGGTTTCCATAGCACAAGCTCTGCTATTTGGGGCTATATAGTGTTGGGTGGATGCAAGGAATATAATACTCTCTGGTTGATGTTTTACAAAACAAATATTAAATTCTCTTCTCCACGGTGGGTACTGCATTCGTATTAAGGCTATTTATTAGATACTCTTGACTCTATAGTATACTAAGCTGTCCTTAGCGGCACAAAAGGTTCTATCCTTTAATCCCAATCTATTGTTGCTATTGTGCGCCATGTGATACGTTGTTCCTTTATCGTTCCGTTTAAAAGAGGGAGGCACTTGTTTTACTGAACTGATAAGTAGACAATGTATTAAAACGTAAGTGAGTTATAGAGCCTCGTTATAAGTGTTGGCTTTGGCCGTGACTAAGAAGAAGGATGTTTTAAGTTTAAAGTCTGAGCGTGTGTGCTTACCTGCCTGTCTTTTGCCACACTATTAATTAAAAAAAATTGTGGCCATTCCACACAACAAAATCAAAGTGTAGGTTTTTATTCAGTTGGATGATGCAATAATCACTTTGAAACGTCTTAAAGTTAGATGAGTCTAGGTGCCAGTTCCACGTCACCAACACTATGTAGCCCCAGATTAAGCAGAGTCTGTACAATGTAAAATATTTTTTTTTTGCAAAATAAATACTTTATTTAAACTCGTAATTAATACTTAGACAGAGAACTAACATCTGCGATCACTACATAATTATTTGTTCTTAGTGGAGATCGAACCCATGACCTACGGCGCAGAAGGCTACTATCAACTGAACTGAGAGCCCAGTCAAATTATATTGCCCCGAAACGAATGCTTGATTTGAATGCGGTATTTTTGTTAAAAAGCTTAGTCACTAGTAGTTTAGTAGGTAGAAACCATGTTCTTAGGGTATTCATTACCCCACACCAAATTCATTTTCGCTTTGAAATATCGAATGCAATTTGAATTATAGGGGAATAAGACCAATGGCTGTTAATAAACTACATTCTGAAGAAGCTCTTTGCACATCCACGCAGTTCGTGGACAACAACCCTTACGAATTCAGTGGAAAATCGACGGGGAAATTGCGGCTACCATTGCCATGACTGGCATAGTACAGTTAGAGCGAGAGTCAGGGGTCGATTTGTGACTTTTTAACCAACTTGCCTGTAAGCTCAGTTGGTAGCTCTGCCGTCGCGCTGACGCTGTAGGTCCTATGTTCGATCCCAACCGAGACCAAAAATGTATTTAGTGAACACAGATATTTATTCTTTGTCTGGGTGTTATATTGAATTCTAAGTATACTTATGTATTTACAAAAAAATAATTATGTATAAGTATTATCAGCTATGTGTTTCACATGGTACAAGCTCTGCTTAATTTGGGGCTTAATAGTGATGTGTGGATTGTCCAAAATATTTATTATTCATTATTATTGACTCTTAAAAATTGAGATTGCAAATTAAAGGATCACTTTTGGAACTTCATAATAACACAATGAATATGAGCACCGCCCAACAGTTTCTTGAGAGTAAAGCCTAAAGAAGGACAAGAAAGTAATAGCTTTGGTCCAAGCGCTTTTTAGCTAAGATTAATAATTAATTAAAAATGTTTTCTTACTCAAGTTCTTTTTATCACCACACCGGTAATTATTTATTCAAGCTTCTACGGGATTGCGAAATAAATAAAAGTTTGCCACACTTTTTTATAGAGATAAAACTTTCTTTTTAACGGCTTTTGTTTCGGTTGTTTTTTTTAATGTTTTTTAGCGGTTATCTTTGACATTTATAAACCAATTTAGTAAATTCTTTTTATTTTATTTATTTAAATTCACAAAACATATTTTAATCAAATATGCGCTGAAAAATTATAAAGTTCATTACATTCCTAAATCTAGATTTGTAATCAAAACATGTGTTGTGAATATCTGAAAGGTAATACTTACAAATTGGTCTCATAGAAATTTCATCAAATTCGGTTCCGCAGTTTAATCATAAAATCAAATCTAAAAGCCATGAAGTCGGTTTTTCAAGTTTTTTAATTATATAATATGATTTACTTTTTGTAATGTTTTATGTTTCGTCCCACCTTCCAGACTATTGTACAAGCAACATGAGCTTTATTGAGGAGTTTGGAACGACAATTACATTTTCGATGAGTGGTCGACCGTTCCAATGGAAATCCAACATGAATAGAATATTGCAGTCCTGTGTTTTGTGTTTTCAATCAGTAGAGTAGCATTAACTTTGCCATCACTTCAAACTGGGAAGATACTCCATCATATCAAATCAAATATTTGTATTAAATCAGAAGTATCACAAGGGCTACGTGATAGAATCACAAATGAGGATATCCATAGAAGAACCAAGGTCACCGACATAGCTCTTAGAATTAGTAAGTTGAAGTGGTAATGAGCAGGTCATATAGCTCGAAGAACCGACAACCGTTGGGGAATAAAGGGTTCTCGAATGGCAACCACGGACCGGAAAACAAAACGTAGGGCGCCCACCCACCAAATGGACCGATGACATTGTACATTGGACATTGTGTATTGACAATGGATTTTAGGTGCGCCTCGGAGAAGCTCCTTTTTTCCACTAAAAACTAACATATGTACATTACATGTAAGAAAAGTTCTTCACTGTCATACATAACGCAAGAAAAATTAAATAAAAAATCCATCAGTCTACAATTGCATTGCACGGCAGCATCGACAAGTCTATCATCTAGTATACAAGCAACTCTATGTATACAATGTTAGTATACGATGTATACAAACATGTGCAGGTATGAGATTTATCACTGAAGCTTGGCATACATGCTTCACGCGGCCCTTTCACCGTCTGAATACAGGCATTAGCATAATGAGACGCCGTCTGTTATAAAAGGATTTTAAGCGTTCTGCTTCCACGAAAATAGAAAAACTCGTTTTATTTTTGTGAATTTTATGCACGACTTTTTTTTTGTTGAAACAATTTTTGGAATTCGGTTGGCTGGTAGTGGGTGGCTGGTATTCCGAACTGGGTTTAAATCCAGTCAAAGGATAGTAGGGTAGTAAGTAGAGAAAGCAAGAGTGAGAATATAGTAAAAAGTAGAGCTCTTTGTGAAGGTCTCGTCTGCGGAAGTACTACCACCATGCCAATTTCTGCCGTGCCGTGTTTCGGTTTGAAGGGTATGGGTGCCGGTGAAATTACTGGCACGTGAGCAGCAAGTTTGACGAAGCAATGCTTTGTTATAGGCGATGGTACCATTTAACATCAGGTCATATGTTTGTTCCATCAGCTCGTTGTATAAAAAAAAGTAACTAGAGAATATTAAGAATTTAACTCCTGTCAAAAGAAAATCATTATCAAGCGAAATGGTAAGAGATGATACCTATGGGTTGGTAGAAGATATCACATATTGATAAAAAGTAGCCCTATGTCAAAATTCCTCTTTCTTTGTTTCTCTAATCCAATAGTTATTGTGATTTTTAAATAGATCGGTTTTACGGATAAGCAATGAAAATGAAAAAAATATAGATAGACATACATACTCGTAAGTTGGAATGAATACCATAAATAACTGCCACTAAAACAAGATTATCCCATCGTATAATTGACAAACTTGTGATCACTCGTAGTTCCACAAATTCATATTCCGCATGCCTATTAAACTTAACTCATCGAAAGTCTGTATTGGAAATGGGACAGATATAGCCGGGGGATAAATCGCTCCATTTCAGCTGTCCAATATAATGACGATATTAAAACGTGCTACTGAGGAATATAGGTTCCGGAATAGCAACCACGAACCGGAAGACGTAGCCATGGTCACAATAAACGTGACCGATAATTGGTCGGGACATGATAGATAATCATTATTGTGAAGAATGAAAGAATTCGGTGGATAGGATTAGCTATTTTAGAAACCTCTTCTTCTTCCTGGCCTTATCCCACTTTATTTGGGGTCAGCGGAACATATTCTCTTCTTCTATTCCGTTCAGCCGTCATCTCTGTATTCACTTCTTTCTTATGCTGCCTTCTTACGGTGCGTGGTTCTGCAGATCATCACGTACAGCGCACGACGACGCACGGCTGCGCACACAGAAAGGGCTCCTGTGCTACCGCGCACCTCGGCGCATGAGACCGTTCCCATGGTGTGTTGTGCGAGCTGATCTGCCTCCGTGCGCGATATCACACACCGGTGGGAAGGGGATTATCCATGTCATCTTTCACACTGTTCATGCATCTTTTCATTTATCCAACATCACCATTCATACTCATCACTCTCCTAGTCACATGACTTCCATCCCTCCTCATGATGGTCCGTACGGTACGGACCATCATGAGGAGGACCGTACCACGCCAGTCCGTGTTGTTTTTTTAGAAACCTATTGAAAAAAGGTCTACTACTAGACATAATTATCTATCAGTGGACTTTTTCAAGCTGATGATGATCATGGTGGATATTAGGTCCTATTAAAAAGGAACATTCCAATATTTTTATGCAAAAAAGTTGATTTATTACTAAGCCCTTATCGCCATTCACGCATCTCAGAATGGGATTTGCATGACAAACATTTAGAACCGAGCTCTGGAATTCGCAAAGTTATTGTTTGTTGACTTTGTTACATGAAACGTGGATTTATGCAAAGTACTTCAAAAGCCACAATATTAGGCTGAGTTGACTTAGTACTCATTACAGTCAGAGAAGTTTGATCCAGTCTAAACTTGAACTAAGAACTTCTAAGCTGATATACCTACGTTTATAATATCAACTTGAGCTTAATATAACTTGAGAAAGTACTCCAATAAATCTACGCCATCTAGCCTTAAGCGTTAAAACTTTACCTATATTTGGTACCTGCTAAGCAGAGACCTGCTAAGCAAATTACTCTGAGAAGATGGCATCTCAGCGCGAAATATTTTGCTTCAATAATACCTACTTTAATAGTGGCAAAGTCAGGCATGAAGATTGAAACAAGGATCTACTTACATCTTCGCCAATTTTCCCGCGTGAAAATATAATCTTCCCCTCCGGCATTTTAGGCACTGGCAGCTTACATTCCAGACCAAGACGATACCACAATGGGAGACCATTCTTTGGTACAGAGCTCACAGGTTTGGGTATCGCGTCAATGACCTTCTTTATCTCAGTCGGCTTGCGAAGTGTCATCAAAGTTATATCGATATCATTGAGGTCATCGATCGCATTGTCGGATAACTTTGCCGACGACATGATGGGTTTTTAATTTGAAAAAGCTAATAAGAAAATAATCAGAGAAAACCGCAACGCAGCTCCCGCTCCGCGAAACACACAAAAAATTTAGACACTGACGTTCTTATTTCAAATTTTATTGAGGATTGAGATAAAAAGAGTTCGGTTATGTTTTGTGAAAGAAGTATTTACCTAAATATTTCCGCAGGCGCACCTTAGGCGCACAGATCAAAAGTAGGTTGAATAATATTTTTGTATCATTTTTATGAAACGCTAATACAAAAGTTTGTTCATGCGAATTGCTTTTCAACACGGAAAGTCGCGTCGTCTAGTCGGCATAACGATGCAGTCATTCCTAGCAAAAATAATAGGTACACATATATTTTAAAATTAGATCTATTTTATACATGCTTACCTATATTTTTAATACGTTTTAGTCAAAGTTAGACTAAAAAAAATGATACGATGAAATAGGTACTGTTCGTTCATAATGTGCTGTGAATTATTTGTAGAGGGTCTAGACAGGGGTAGAGGGAAACAAAAGTATTATCGAATGCGGAGTTTAAGGTCAGCACACAAGCCAAGGTTGCCAAAACTATAGAACGCTACACGCTGAACCAACACAATGAAACACAACTTAGAATAATTACAAACAAAAAGTTAAAAGAACTTGTACAATAAGTTTGTAGGAAAACTTACTGAAACTCGTAAAAAGTTAAAGCAATTGCGAAATAAACGACGGAAAAATATGAAGAACTTAGGAAATAATAATCGAACTTAGTAGAAGAACATAAAAACGGCTCTTACACTTTGTTCGTTTTATTTTTACCGTCGATGATCGTGACATTCGGATACCCAATGCATTGGTTTTCTATTATCGTCACCACAAAAATAGAATAATATGGCATAGGCAGGCACTGGGAGGCATATAGTTCAGTTTAGATTAGTTATAAGTACTTAGAGTACCCGGATTTAGTTTACTTAAATTCCAATTTAAGTTCACAGGTTCACAATACAGGTTGTAGAGTCATTTAGGTTCCATAAGAGTTTTACTTTTGCAACGGGTTCTTATGAAATTCTAACCCATTAAACGAGTAGGTATATTCAACCAATAGATAGCGAATCTGGTGAAGTTAGCAATTTTGACATGCGGTCGATTATAAAGTACCTAGAGTCAGCTTTAAGTTTCGCAGAACATTAAAGAGGTTAGCAGAAAAAAGTTTTGAATATTTGAAAAAAAAAGATACATTTTTGAATTCGGAACCGAATCAACACCACAGACCATGGAGAATTGCGAAGTCAAAAAATTATGGGTGTCACGCAAGGCACTCTTCTCGACCTCGTATTATTTCTCTGGTCTTTTTTACCAGTAATCAAGGTGCACAACTACAGTTTTTTAACACTCACGCTTATCTTTGTAATATTTTTGAGCATGTTGTTTTATTCAAGTTGAAGCTGCTGGCGTTGCTTCGAAGTATCAACACTTAAAGTATCAATAGTTACTTATACTCAGACTAAGTTAGTAGATAGTGAATATTATATTCAATGTTATAATATGATTACATTAGGAGATATTCCAGCAGGTGGAACTTGTCTATAAATTACCAAGAAACGAAGCTCGGACACCTGAGTGCTTAGTTATGAGCTAACTTGATTACAAAGCTGATATTAAAACCCACTCACCTTTTGTAACGAGAGGATACTACAAGTAGGTACGCGCCCTCAATACATAAATTAATATTTAAATGAAATACTGTATTTATTTATTTAGTAAAATCATAAACCGTTGTGGGTTTACCTAAGCATAAACTTTAAACTTTCAAACAACACCACTGCCTACCTCAAACAGCTTTTTAGGGTTCCGTAGCCAAATGGCAAAAACGGAACCCTTATAGATTCGTCATGTCTATCTGTCTGTCTGTCCGTCCGTATGTTACAGCCATTTTTCTCCGAAACCGTAAGAGCTAGACTGATGAAACTTGGCGAGTAGATGTATTTTGTGAACCGCATTAAGTTTTTTACATAAACATAAAAAAAAAACTATAAATTTCGGGGGTCCCCGATATACAGGGTTATTCATAATTAGCTGCAAATACTCAGGAATTAGGTTCAACAAATAAAATAAAAAATATTTATGAAAGGATTTTTTTAAGTTTTGTTATGAAAATCCCGAGAAAATCGATAAAGAATATCCTTTGGAATCATTGGCGCCTGACCTATTTTGACCTTTGATCCGCGCCCGCGCGCCGTGAGCGACACTCTGCGTTCAGTCACCGCCTGGGTGGGTCATCGTCCTGTTCTCCATGGCAATCATTATGCAATAGCCGTAAAAAATTTAATAAAAATAAAATTTTGATACAAAAACTTAAATCAAAATTTAAATAAAATAATCTCATAAATATGTTTTATTTTATTTGGTGGTGGAACCTAATTCCTGAGTATTTGCAGCTAATTATGAATAACCCTGTATACTTGAAACTAAAACTCAAAATTTTTTTTTCATCGAACCCATACGTGTGGGGTATTTATGAATAGGTCTTCAAAAATGATGTTGAGGTTTCTTATATCGTTTTTTTCTAAACTGAAAAGTCTGCGCGAGAGACACTTTCAAAGTGGAAAAAAGTTGCCCCCCCCTCTAACTTCTAAAGGAAGGGAATGATAAATCTAAAAAAAATATATGTTGTACATTATATGTTAAAAATATATGTTGTATTACTATGCAAACTTCCAACGATATTTGGTTTGAACGAAATCTAGTCAGTAGTTTTTTTTTTTATACGTTATAAACCGTAAACCGCAATTTACCTTTCGGCGAACTACAAGAACCTTATTATGTTACATCAAGTAACATAATAATAAGGTTTTTGTAGTTCGTCGTGCTACGGAACCCTTCATGGGCGAGTCCGACTCGCACTTGGCTGCTTTTTTATTAGTTATTTCGGAAGAGTGCAAAAAAAACTTGATGTTACGAATTAAATCGAAGATGGGGGCCTATACAGCTATATTATGTATACTTATTGAAGCCTTGCGAGTTTATATTTATTTATTATGATTATTATTAGGACATCCGACAAAGGAACTAAACGTTCTGCGGTGGCTATCATCAGTTAAACCCTGTCAAAATCGCTGTTATATATTTTTTAGATAAGCACAAGACTTGGTGCAGTATGATCAAAATCGAACCAGCTATTCAGAAGTAGGGTATTCATAAAAGCATTACCTTGGAAATAGGTGAAAAATAAAAACCTACACATAGAAGCGTAATTAATAAGTGCCTTGGTTTTCGTAGAACGAGGTCTAACTCATAGCGAAAGTTCCTTGAACACAGAACATCTTCAAGTTGGATACTTGACCCGTGACTTTGTTTCTAAAGCCTTGCGCACATCTAAGCGTTCTGCAGTGGCAATCAGTGAAACGTTGTCACTAGGTGCCGCCAGATAATAATATTTGTTATATTTTGCATTGATAGCTTTTTTTGGATGGATGAATACACGCTACAGGAACCCAGAAGTAAACATTGAAGTTACCTTATTGTACCTTGAATCAAATAGAAAAAGATTTGCAAAAACTCCCACAAACATTCCCCTCCAAGTAAAGTTTGTGTGGATGTAAGTTCTAAGAGGCGCTTAGCGTATCTGCACAAAGCCCGGAAAACCGGGTTTGCCATACAGAAAACTAAAACTTGATTTACCTTACTGCTACTTACCTACTACTACTGCTGAACTTACTGCTCACTCAGTGAGTGAGCAGTAAAGCAATTACTGGGTGTGTGAGTGACACTCACACACCCAGTAATTGCTGACGTTTTCCTTGCAGAAGCGACTCAAGTTACTTGGCGTGAGACTTACCGCATTACGCAGACCCGTTTAATTACTTACTCTAAATTAATAGTAGTAGAGCTCTTTGTGCGTGGCTCGTCCGGAGAAGTATTACCACCATGCCATTTCTGCCGTGAAGCAACATTGCTGCATAACTCACGAACAGCTGAACTGATTTGTCTGAAAATTGGTGTGGTGGTAGCTTAGAACCAGGAGATGGGCACAGAATACTTTTTATCGAGAAAAAGTAATGGGAATGGTGCGAGTTAAGCTGCTAGTCTGAAACAAACGAACACCCCCGCATGAAGTGGAACAAGGACAGGTAGAAGAAGACCGTATTTGAATCTTCCGTTCTATTGGTTCCATATAATTGATTTATCTAAACAAAGAATCGAATCTAATAATGGGTGAAAACCATTCTACCTCCATAGCTCCCAAACAAGTCTACATTGTTTACCTATTATGCGAGTAAGAGGCAATGATGCGACGCCATTTTGAATTCTTTATTTGCTCGGGTTATACTTCGGTAGGTCTTTTTCAATTTCGAAGAGCAAACTTCACTAACATTTCGTATGGTTTACACAACCTAATGTAAACATTGGCATTCTTTGCAATACCCAGTATCAACAACGTACGTTCCTAGTCTCTACTGTGAGTGGTATTAGCTATGTTACATATCGCTAACAAGGTTTGATAACAAGGAGAGTGGATTTTATTCCCGCTGGAGGAAGTACTTATCTGCGAATATTTGTTCCATTGTGTAGGCGTAGTAGTTCTAGGTACCCAGTGATACGCTTACTTTACATCAATATAAAGCGCGGACGAATTCAGGTTCAGAATAACGGTTAATTTCTCTAAAACCCAACTTTTTAGGGTTCCGTAGCCAAATGGCAAAAACGGAACCCTTATAGATTCGTCATGTCTGTCTGTCTGTCTGTCTGTCTGTCTGTCCGGCCGTGTCACAGCCATTTTTCTCCGAAACCATAAAAGCTAAACTGATGAAAGTTGGTGAGTAGATGTAATCTGTGAACCGCATTAAGGTTTTTACACAAAAATAGAAAAAAAACTATACATTTTGGGGGTCCCCATACTTGAAACTGAAACTCAAAAATTTTTTTTTCATGGAACCCATACGTGTGGGGTATCTATGAATAGGTCTTCAAAAATGATGTTGAGGTTTCTAATATAGTTTTTTTTCTAAACTGAATAGTTTGCGCGAGAGACACTTCCAAAGTGGAAAAAAGTTGGTCCCCCCCCCTCTAACTTCAAAAGTAAGAGAATGATAATACTAAAAAAAATATATGTTGTACATTACTATGTAAACTTTCAACGATATTTGGTTTGAACGAGATTTAGTTAGTAGTTTTTTTTTTATACGTCATAAACGGAAACTCAAAAATTTTTTTTTCATCGAACCCATACGTGTGGGGTATCTATGAATAGGTCTTCAAAAATGATGTTGAGGTTTCTAATATCGTTTTTTTCTAAACTGAATAGTTTGCGCGAGAGACACTTCCAAAGTGGAAAAAAGTTGGTCCCCCCCCCCCTCTAACTTCTAAAGTAAGAGAATGATAATACTAAAAAAAATATATGTTGTACATTACTATGTAAACTTTCAACGATATTTGGTTTGAACGAGATCTAGTCAGTAGTTTTTTTTTATACGTCATAAACCGTAAACCGCAATTTACCTTTCAAAGAACTACAGGAACCTTATTATGTTACATCAAGTAACATATATAAAGGTTCTTGTAGTTCGTCGTGCTACGGAACCCTTCATGGGCGAGTCCGACTCGCACTTGGTTGCTTTTTTTTAAATACATATAATTATTATGTACTTAGTTACGAACAAAAATTAAATGTGCAAATTTAATTTGGACAATTTAATTTTAAGGCAACAAGCCCGCACCTTTTACTTTCCTCTGAGGCCTGCGACCGACTAAAGTTAAAAGAAATAAAAACTTTAATTTATTAACACTAAATATGTTGCCGTCTCCCGAGCAACAAAGACGGCAATAATTTTGACGGTGTGATATTTTAGGATAATACAACAACAGCAATCGACACCATCCACTCGCAAGTCCCGTTGCCTCCAGAAGTAAACATCGACGCGATGCACCTTGCATCGTGGATTGCGCAGCCTGTCACCGTCAGCGCGAGGCACAAAACACGGCTCAGTTCGCTGAGTGAGGTTCAACTAACCGCGCGTCCTACCAAGCCCAGCTCCCCGCGCTCAAACAAATACTCGAAAATAAACTCACGACTAAAGTGAAAACAAACGTAACCGTGAATGGATGAAAAAAGTGTGCGGTGTAAATAATTTGTTTACAATAATAAAGGTTAAGTTTGTTGAACTTTTTTCACGCCGGCTTCAGTGACGCTGTAAC
The DNA here is from genome assembly GCA_947578465.1 of Thera obeliscata. Classification (NCBI taxonomy): domain Eukaryota; kingdom Metazoa; phylum Arthropoda; class Insecta; order Lepidoptera; family Geometridae; genus Thera; species Thera obeliscata. The sequence goes on from OX387916.1 coordinate 3,642,967, forward strand.
GCTAACTAGATTAGATACGCTAAGCCTGGTAAACGGTAAGGCAAGAATTCAGCGTACCAATAATTTATTCTTCATTTATACTACTCAGGAACATAAATAGAGGTAGGTACTCGATCGTGACCGCTTATCTACGGAGCTTAAAACATTTTTCCTGAGATAAGAGATGTGTCACTATGTTGTGATTGTGACTCTGTTTCTGTTTTAGGCCATAAAATTAACTCAATTACGATAAGTTTCTCATGTTTCTGTAGTAAAACGATACCTTTAAACATTTTTTACGATGCGGGCTATTTATTACTTTTCAATATTTAGCTTTGAGGAAAACGGAGCAAAACAGCTAATACCTCTAACAGCTGATTAAAAATACCTAACTCTATAAGCCGTTACCTATTTACAACTATAAAACTCATAAAGAGAAACATAATGAAATAAAATGAGGTTATCGTACACGAGGCCACATCAAAATGAGTTTTTTCAATTCCTCCTTCAAAATTTGTTCTTGTTGGCGCAACAAGTTATAAACTTTTATTTTATAAACAGGACTTCTTTCTTTGACCCTTGCTCGGAGCAATTTAACTTTTTTTGTTAAAATTAATAACTGCCTAAGGCCTGCGCACACCACACCTAGGTCACTGCTCAGTGAAACGCTGTCAAATTTGACAGCGTTTCACTGATCGCCATCGCCAGCAACCTAGGTGTGCGCAGGCCTTTAGTGTATTATCATTAAAATGTGGCCTAACGATTACACAATAACATATTTGCCTACATTTTTTTCAAATGTCAATATTATTATTTTAATTTAGTAGCTCCGTTCGGGGAATACCACCAAAGCAATATTTTATATTGACACTTTGCCACACCATATTCAAACTCAAAATGGTTGTGTAGAGGCAATTTTAGATTGCAAACTTATTTAAACTCTAAGTAGAGTAAGCTAGAGTTCAATCTGTAATGTAAATAGACAGTAAAGGCCCAGCCACATCACGGCGATAATACAGCAATATCTATATCGCCTTGGTGTGGCCGGGCCTTTAGATAGTGAATAATTTAAAGCTTGAGTGCGCTTTTGAGTAGCGACCGACAAATAGACGATCTAAGAAGTTAAAAAATCTCTGACTTGAGATAATAGCTCACCAATAAAAACTCACACTTGAGTCAAGTGAATGCTCTTGACTCAATGGTGAGTAGTGTGTTTGTGAGTGTGAAAAAACACACTCGAGTCAATTGCATCTACTTGAGACATGCAGGAGTTTATTTAGTTTTCTGTATTGCAAGATTTACGAGAAAGGCAAGCCCCGCTTCATTTACAACATTTCGTCTACGAAATGATGTTTTCGTTTCGCCTATTTGTCTTTCTCTATTGTAAGGAGAAAAGATAAAACAGCAATAATACGTTGCGTAGAAACGATCGAAACGATTTGTTGTCTCATTAAATTTCCATACAAAAGAGAAAGACACGTGCTGCTGTCGGAAAAAACATTTGGTAGACGAAATGTCGTCACAAAGAGTTGGAGATGGCAGCATACTCGGCACTTATCGAGTCTCTTTACAAAACTCTCTGGAACACTCAAACTTGTGAGACAACTAGAAATTCCAGTGAAACTGTTGCTTGCAAATACCTGAGTAAATTAGGTTTCCTCACTGCAAGGCCAACCTAATGCTATGTTAGATGGGAATCTAGATTAAAGTCATGAAATAACGAAGCGAGGTCTACAAACAACTTGGGATTATTATTGGTTTGAATTTGACGTGTGGATTGTTGTTATGGATTTCAAGGCCTTCCTGTTTGAGATATTGATAGAGTTACCAAGAAAGAAGCGATGGCATAAAATCATGACAAAAAAAAGCAGCCAAGTGCGAGTCGGACTCGCCCATGAAGGGTTCCGTAGCATCAAGTAACATAATATAAAGGTTCTTGTAGTTCGTCGAAAGGTAAATTGCGGCTTACGATTTATGACGTCTAAAAAAAAAGCTACTGACTAGATCTCGTTCAAACCAAATATCGTTGAAAGTTTGCATAGTAATGTACAACATATATTTTTTTTAGTTTTATCATTCTCTTATTTTAGAAGTTAGAGGGGGGGGACCAACTTTTTTCCACTTTGGAAGTGTCTCTCGCGCAAACTATTCAGTTTAGAAAAAAACTATATTAGAAACCTCAACATCATTTTTGAAGACCTATTCATAGATACCCCACACGAATGGGTTCGATGAAAAAACATTTTTTGAGTTTCAGTTTCAAGTATTAAGTAGGGAGCCCCAAAATTTATAATTTCTATTTTTGTGTAACACAGAATACATCTACTCGCCAAGTTTCATCAGTCCAGCTCTTACGGTTTCGGAGAAACATGGCTGACATACGGACGGACAGACAGACAGACATGACGAATCTATAAGGGTTCCGTTTTTGCCATTTGGCTACGGAACCCTAAAAACGTCATGGTCCTAAATTTATAACTATAAATTTGTAAATACTGTTAACCGGTTTTGGGAATAGGACATCCCTAATCGGACCAAGCAAGAAGACACATCACTAGTGGAGGAAGCGATATTTGACAGCGTTTCACTGATCGCCGCCGCAGAACCCTTAGATGTGCGCAAAGCCTTACTCAATGATAGTAAACCCGTGTCCCCTTCCTGAATTGAGTAAAAAATAAACTAAAATGTGGTTTATCGAAACAGATGCCTGAGAAAGCCTGGGACATAATAGAAGCCACAGTAGTGCTCATTGCACAATCAAGCTCGTACGTTAAATACTACAGATAGATGCTATAGGTATATACTTGGGTGGTCGAAATACCAATGTTTTACATATTTGAGGTATAAGTAGATCACCACAAAACAAATAAATAAATAAATATAATAAATATATAAAAGGAAAGGAGTAGCTGTAGTTTGTAATAATTATATTAGTTGGTTAAGTAGAGACCGAAATGTTTTTATGTTATGTGAAACCGTTCCTTATTCAAGCAACTGATTCTCGCACCTTCCGAAACATGGACGAGCTTAGGCTTAATCGCCACTCTGTATCCTGGCTCTAAGCCTAGCATCATCGTGTACACAAAATGACCACAAACCACTTAATCCAGCCAAGGTCCGTCCGTTCAAATATATTTACATTAGGTGACACAAGCGCTGTTTGCTAACAGCTCATTGTTTGAGCAACCAAATCATTTAAAAAAATACATTTTAGAAACCTGCAATGTGTTTCATTCTGTGTATAGGTAAGCCACAGAACAAATTAGAACGGCCATGTGGCCGGAAAAGTGTCGCAAAAATACATGAGCATTATGCTCTTTTCTCCATACAAATACAACAGTTTTTTCGGGAGTTGTATGGTGAAAAATGCCTTGCAGCAGCGCAAGAGTTACTTTCCGAACAAGTTAGGTTAAGATAAAACATAGAAATACTTTCTGAACATCTTCCTTCCTTCCTTTTTCTTAGAATCCTCATACTTAGTGATATTTTGAATATAATAGTGCAAATGTTGAACTGGCGACATCGGCTCTCATACAAACGGCGCATGATCGCCTTTCTACTGTATTCTGTGGTATAAGCCCTTATGGAAAACATCATGAGAAAACCGGCATTTGATATAGGTAACCTAAAAAGTTCGAAAACATGTGTCAAGCGCACGAAAGGTGCACTTAAAGTCCTTTCACCACACTTGTAAAGAACCAGTAACACGATAAGAAAAAAAGGTATAAACCTACAGTTAAAAATAAACATGATGGATCATTATAATATGTATATTTGTGTAAAATATTCCGTATAATTTGTAAATAAAATTCGTGATTTTACAATGTCGTTGATCCATCGGCACGTTTTACGCTAAATAGGTAAATTGAATAAGGTAAATTTTAAAATAAATGATAGGAGTCAATTATTTTAGAAAAATATTAAAGTAACTTATCTTTTAGCGGTCGGTGATCAGGGGGCTAATTCTCGGGCCGATCTCGATCATTTTGAAATTTTATTTTATTGCTTCTTTTCACAACCCTGCACTTTTTGTACGTTTTCCGCATATCGTAGCTGTTGAGGCTTTTACGAAGAGGTCGTTTATGAATTACTCAAGGAAATTATCCATTCCCTCTTCGAAAAGAAGTAATAAAATAAAATTGCAAAATGATCGAGATCGGCCCGAGAATTAGCCCCCTGAACTCTGTTTTCTACCTGTAATACCTACAGGTGGAAAACAGAGTTCATTATAAAATTTTCTAGTTTCTTTAAAATGTAATTTTTATTTTTTCTTTTTAATTAGGAATTTCATGTTGTATAATAATAGTTTTTGTAAATAATGTGTATTCTGTTGTAAATAAATTATTCTTTTTATTATATAAAAAAAATAAAACTTATCTTTTTGCTTAAGGTAATTGTAATCTACAGTTAGTAAAACTACAATACGGTTAGTAGAGCTCTTTGTGAGGGACTCGTCCAGAAAAGTACTACCACCATGCATATTTCTGCCGTCAAGCAGCATTGCTGTGTTTCGGTTTGAAGGGTGTGAGTGCCAGTGAAATTGCTGGCACGTGAGTAAATAGACGCAGGGCAGTACATCGTAGGGCACGTTCCTGAATTTCGTGACCTACGAGACAATGCTTAGTCATAGGCAATGGTTATCACTTAACATCAGATAGGCTATTATGCTGGTTTCATCAGTAAGTTGAACAAAAATAGGTATGTAGACTTTGCGTTGCGTAGAAGGTTGATGGTTCAATGACTGGTCTTGAAAACTGCACGTGTTACCAAACAATCTAGTCACAATAACTATCGAGTGTCAATGGGCCAATACTGACACTATCCAGCATGAGACAAACGACACTTAATTGATATGTATTGAAAGCGAGGAATTGATACCCATGGTCGGTCAAATATCTAGACAAAAGGCTGTCGACGTGAAAAGCGTTGAAAATCGAAAATATACAATACTGGCTTTAGCTAGAACGGGTATTGGTAGGGCCACGGTTTTATAGCGCCAAGCCAAAAATAGTTGAACTCAGCTAAAAATGACAATAAAAGTAACACTTAGTGTTACTTTTATTCACTTAGTGTTACTTAGTGGACTAGTCTAGTCCTATCCATCTATCCATCCAACGCACGGTTGCGTGGTAAAGATCGATGCTTAGCGATAATACCGCCTATTTTATCTATAAATCGTTTAAAAGTTTTAATGTAGGTATATGTTTTTTTTTGTTTTTACGTTGCGTGAGCCATATAATATTTTCTATCTATCTATAATCTAACATTCGGTTTATTTAGACAACGCGTTCACTCTCGATGCTCAACCATACCTACAGCAAATTTGAAGGATAAGTTTCTGAGTCACTTCATGAATACAGAGCAGTGCGTGTCTAGCTTCGTCCAGCAATTCACTCTCGCTAGATTTTAGTCTAAAACTCATTTGAAAAGTTTCTTGCCTTCATGTTTCTGAAGACAGTAAGTAACCTCATCGAGTTATAAATATTCAAAACTATGAAAATTATTTTATGTTAATTTGTAAATAAAACACAATTTGAAATTTTTACGACTGAACTTTGCTCAATAGTAGCACTTTGAAAAATTGAAATAAATATTTACTACCTCCAGATTGGTCCCATAGATATTTCATCAAAATCGGTTCAGCAGTTTGACCGTGAAATCAGTTTCTCAAGATTTTAAAACTTATATTTTATTACCCGTCTCAATATGAGATGAGAGAAAAAGAGGAGAGATGATGAATTACATATTTGACTGACAACGATCGTATACTAACGGATGCTTGCAGAAAGTCAGACTATTGGTGACTGTCGTTGGTGACTTGTCTAAGGCACTGCACCGGCTTGGGCGTACTCGTAAATCAAAAGGGGTCGCTGTATTGATTTGCGTTGCACCACAGAACTGAAAATGATGTTGCATAAATATACTACACAGCATACCATAGAATTCCACACATGAATCGAAAATGCATGAGGTTGTCGTACTGCTCGCTTCTCGAGATTGTTTCTTCCTCAGACATTAGTTGTGGAATGAGCTACCAACAGAGCTTTTCCCCCTTAGGTAACGACAGCACACTTGGTGTTGTTGGTGGTGTCTATAGGCGACGGTCACCACTTACCATCAAGTGGACCGTAAGCTTGTTTGCCTATCTTTTACATAAACTACGGACAAGATAACCCTAGAATTGCCAGGCAAAGTGATATAAGCCCAATACTATAGATTTCCATTGTTCTCAACTTTTAAAATAACTTGTTCGTCGATCCATTGAGTAGAAAGGGCCTTCCTATATTCTGTCTTCCGGTTTGTGGTCGCAATTCGAGAACTTTTTCCCCCAACGGCTGTGGATTCTTCGAGCTATGACCTACCAAAGCTATTGCCACTTCAACCGCAGAAGAACTAATAGCTTCAGCTTACTAATTCTTCAAAGTCAATGACCTTGTTACTTAATCTTGGTTCGCTTCGCCGAGAAAAAAGTATAATTATGAATAGTAATGTATAAATACATATCTATTCTTGGAAGTATTCTATAAAGGCGATCCTTACATAACTGTATCTGTGTCCTTGACCTTAAACAAGATTTACAACATATAAAAATGTCTAGTGACATAATACTAATCAACTGTTTATATTACCATGCAAATGTATAGGTATACCTGCAGAGTACTGCACCTAGATAGAAAGCAGGTTATCGACGAAAATCGATAGTATTGATCGGCTGTGTAAACAGCCTGCTTCATCGGGAAGATCATTGTTAACATAAGTTGAATAAGAATTATTTTACCTAGACAATTCTTTTTATTATACCAGAACCTTTGTGACTGTGTGGTAGTATCTTATACGACATTAATAATTTGTTTGAGAAACAATTGGGTCTTTTTTTTAACATAGATACCTAGCTAAGCATTTGGCCGTCAACACATCATTTGAAATAAAATTTTCGCACTATAAAAACCAGCTTGAAGGACCATGAGATTGATACAAGACTCCCAAGTTAAAAATAATGGATTTCATTCGAACATTAAAATACTAGAAGCTGTCGGCGCTGGCGCTGCGCCGGTAAAGTCAGCTACCTGTTTTACACATAAATTTGCCTATTTTTGCAGTCACAAGGAATAACTGACTGCATAGTAATTGCTGGTACCTAGGTAAGTACCTAAAGCAATTTGTTGCTATGTTGTGGAATAGTCTTGTGACCACGATATTCGTGCATTAGAAGTTAGTTATGCCAGGCAGAAATAAAATATTAGCCATAAAAATATTTTTTATGGAAGTAGATTTGTGTGCATAACATTCATTTATTTCCATAAGCCAGAATAAGACCACAGAGCCATAGAATTTAGATATAAACTAAGATTTAGTTTTTTAAACCATAGAGCATACAACAGTAAACAGAAATAAACATCAAGTACACCTTAGAATTAATTGTTCTGAATCCTTTTGTTCAACATTCTTAACTTTATTGTAAATCTTTTTTGACTTCCAAGACTTCCAAAATGAGTTCTATGGAGAAGTGAGTGAACAATTTAGCCAAATAATATACTATAATATCAAACATAATCTTAAAATGTCTCTGTGTACAAAATTCAATGTGTAATTAGGTAATTACTAATAAGTGTGTGTGCTTAGAAAAAAACTAGTGACATCATTGTATGTGTGTGTGTAGATAGTGTGTGTTTTAACGTATTATAGCAAACTCATGATCTAAGTTGGGCTGTGTACCTGTGTCAAATAAATAGTCCAGCTTTACATGTGTTGGGTTAAAAACTGTAAATAAAAACTCAGTGCCAAATAGTGCTACAACGTGAAAGAATTCGTTAGCTCTTTAAAATTGTGTATACACAAGTGTAAAAATCAGTAGCACTATAAATTGTGAATACAATAAGTGGTGTAAGTGAAAATGTCGGAACGATTTAAAGTGACGAAGCATGACGAGCCTGCGGGAAAGGCGTTTAAGAACTACGGAGCTACATCCGCGGAGAAAGACGTGGAGCTGAAAGGGAAGCTTCTTCCTGATTCAGGTTAGTGGGTTTCATACCTTTTAAAGATGTAACGAAAAGTTTCCTGTACGGGTATATTGAAAGTAAGAAAGAAAACATATTTATTTGCAGACGCTTAGCAATTTAAGGTAGTATACGGCTATCCCAGATATACATGCATACAAGAGGCATAAAAAACCAAGAGCTGCAAAACGATCCCTGACTCATCGTGAAGTTAGTTGGCTAACAACTAACGCTGGTCTTCGTCAGGGCCGCGCAGTAATGCCACTAAACATTGTTATTGAATATATTGAATAATCCATATTGGTAGAGTTGCACGAGAAAAAGCCAATCATGGGTAATTACGAGTCTTGATTTCACAGGACTTACCCATTATTTATATTCTGTATATAAGTTGCTTTTATGTTTGGCGGATGTACCTACTTAGCTACATATAATCATTCACATTCTTTTGTATGGCACGTTTGTTTCAGTGTATCATTATTTACTGCGTAAGTATACCTATGATCATTATTTACTCAAAAAAAGGAACGTGCCGAAAACGAAGTTCTCCTCAACGTGTTCTTTTCTTTAGCTGTTCCTCATTATTTCTCAATACAATACAAACGACAGCCATCTTTTTTATTATTTTTCATTTCGAGTCATTGTTGAGACTAAATCCCTGTATAATACTTAGCTATGTCAGTACTCCAGTGCGATATTTTTTCGTGTTACGTGTTCGGTATTTGGTTTTCCGTTTTTGTTACAGTACAAATTGTGCTTTTCTTCTTCTCATCGTTACATTTTTTCATAAACAAGTAAGGAATACTACCTATTATTTGAATACACCACCGATACTATCAATTCTTTGAAACCAATATTTTACCAAGCTTATTTTTCAATGTTAGAAAACATAATTTCTTGGAAGTCAATTTCCAAGTTCCCATTGAGTTCTCAATGAAAATAAAAATTATTTAAGTAACAACTTTCCATGAAACGACGGATAAGAAATACTTAGGTACTTTGATCTATACAGGGTGTTACAAAACTACCTGTAAAGCCGAAAAGAGGTTAAATGGGGCCTTATAACGAGTCCATTCACAATATTTAAAAACCGTGGTAACGCTATAGAACATACCTACCCCAAACAATAAAATACCAAACATTTATGAATGAAAAATAAAAAAACTATTAAAGTAGACAACTATTAAGTAAAATCGGTGCGTAGGCCTTTCTGCTAAATAATCTGGTTCCCTGAAATGACAGCTCTTTGAAACACGTTGTATAAGAATTATTATATGCGAGTATTATTTAAAAAATAATTACCAACACAAAGCGGATGGTTGTAGGGCTCTGTCCCTGACATGTGTGACCTAGAACATAATCTTTTGCTTTATCTGATGGATAACACATAACAGTTGACAGCATCACTTATTGGCAAACTGCTTGTTCCAACGTATACAAAAATATACACACACGTAAGTATGTGTAAAGTGAGTGTGAGTGAGTAGTGTGTGTATACTCGTACCTATGTATGGGCGTGTGTGTGCATTTGTTTTAATGAAACCTGCACATACGTGTGGATGATTAAACGTGAAACGTGTCTGCGGTCGCGTGTAATTCCAGCATCCCGATGAAATTAGGATTAGGCGTTAAGAATTTACTATTGTACTCGTAGTCTGAGTTTTACTCAATCAGTGTGCACAATTTGTCTCGCCTACGTGTCTCTTTCTTTTGTAAGGAGAAATGGTGAGACAATAACTAATTTCGATCATATTTACAAAGTTTCTACGTAACGTATTGTTGTTGTCTCATCTTTTCTCCGTACAAAAGAGAGAGACACGTAGGCGAAACGAATTGTTCAACCTGATCGAGTAAAATTACGACTTGCCCTTCTGTTGAGTAATAAAGCTCTGGGAGCCAAACGCACCAATTTTGATTTATGGTGTCGGAACCAAATCACACACATTATTATTTATTTATAGTTCACACAATTCTAACTATTCCAAAGATGGGAACACGACTTCAAGGAGACAGCTGGCGTATAAAGAGGAGGAAAGCGCGTGATCGCCAATTATGGAAGAGTTTGGGGTAGGCCTATGCTGGAAATTAAAACAACTTTACTACTGCCGATGTCGTATACATTATTAGGTGCTTTTTATTTTGTTAAACTAGTGTTATGACTGTTGATAAAGTCTATAGAAAGTAAGATTAAAAATTTCGCATATCAAAACTTACTATTTATAAAGATCCTAAAAACCTTCTCTAAAACTAATCATGTCCCAAGATATCGGCGGAAAAGTTATCTACAATAGTTGAAGCTTGTTTACTTGGGGTGTACCTGTACATACAAAGGTACGCATATCGTCCAAATATAACGGTGGCTTTATTGTGGGTAAACATCGTCCCGTGTTGACTGTTGACCCACGTCACTGGCAGACTTCGGAAGAACTAATTACGCCTCGTTTCTAACCTACTCGTGGGCTATGTGTACACCAGTTTTTTAATCATAAAACACTCACATTAGCACCCCATGGCAGCCTTGTGGTCGGCCCAGACAGCGTTGGTGGGACGATCTGGACGCATGTGAAAGGCGATGGTGGGAGGAGGCTTGGAATAGAGATAATTGAAAATCTTTAGGGGTGGCTTTTGCCTAGCAGTTGGGTGGCAAAAAATACTATGGATACACAAACAAAACAAAAATCAGAAAAGTGCCGCTTTCCTGTTTTGACCAATAAGCGTGAGCATCTGTTAGTGAGGCTAGTCTGGTGATTTCATCTCTTTGGCTAATTTAAACTGTCAATGTTACTGCCAATGAGAAGAGGGATCACCAGTGTTTCGACCGGGAACCAATCGTACACCAGTTGACGTGGACGTCACCGTCTCGCAATCGCTATTCATGCTTCTTGAAGAATCCGCTAGGGGTGCTTTTGGTTTCTCCATACAAAATGGTGGCAGAGGTGAGCGATACGATCGGTGATAGACGTCAAGCACCGCACACGGCGTCAGGCACCGCACACCGATTTCATACGATTGGTTCCCGGTCGACACGCTGGTCAACGAAGACAATCCTGTAGTGCCAAAATAAATGCGAATGTGAAAACACTCAATCAAGTCCAACTTTTTCAAATACTTACCTTAGCTACTTAGCGCTAATCCTAACGCCATGGGAGCCACTAAGGTACTATTAAACTTTATTTCCTTTACCTTGATGCGAAGGTTATAGGGCCGTAAATAAACCTAATAAAACATCGTTTGTTATGAAATCTCACGGAAGAGTAATCCGAATAATCTACTCGATGACGATATGGCTTTGTTTACCCAAACATTAAAATGTTTAATAGGCACCTACGATTTAAACTTGAACTTGAATTTATTATCGATCATAGTTCTCCTATTTTGGGCCTGTGTGTTGGACTGGTCAATTCGAAAGAATAAATAAATCTACAAAATTATGTTAATGAAAACAATAAAGGTACCAAACACCTCGTAAATAGTAGTTTTGAAACACCTAAAACACGAGAGAATCGATGGACGGATAGAGTATTGTAAAAAAGAGCAATTCAGATTGAATTGTAAATTCAAATTTTTGCTAGCGCTTCAAACTTACGAAGCGAAACTGCACTGAAAAAGATACTTTAAACTTTGAAGTTGAGGTTTAGTGTTGGACAATAGGCGAGCAAGCTCGTCCAGAGGATTAGTAAGTAAAGTGTATCAAACTAATATTGCATACAAAACTTGTCTCAGCTTCAGCGAAAAGAATAGAGAGAGTGTTAAATATTCATGATCATAAAGATTGTTTGGCAGAAAAAAATACGAACTAAAATGAACTGAAGTTTTTATGTAATTGAAGCTTAGACAATTTTTGAAGTTTAGATACATGTATACTTATAAGGAAGAAACAGGTATTTATCACGATTATCTTTATTATTTTCCAACGTTTTGACTGTGTAATTTAAAAAGTGCTACTCGTATACTATTTTGATCTGATAATTTGTAACAATCCAAGCGTTTAATACTGTTACGAGATTCTAGTAAGCCTTGGTAGTTGTAGTGAAGTTTGAATGGTCTGGTTACGACAAAAGAAATATTGGGGGGGAAGGGACACCTGGCCAGCAACAATAATGCGAGTCGGTCGCCCATACAATTTCGTAAAGGAAAGGGTCAGCGATCAGGTTAGGTTCTGATTTGCTTTGGAAAGATTGGGGACATTTTATTATGCTTAAGGAACCCTATAAGTAGAGTTTTTAATTTCCACGCTTGGTTGGCTTGCCTCCTTGGTGTAGCTCTGTAAATTGACGGCAACAGACAAACATTCACGGTCCGTTTTGTTCTGCTACGCTGGATTAATGAGATCATAATAACTGCCTCACAGCATGCATTGCATGTGACCTCATACATTACTTGCACTGAGTGTCCTACGTCCATTGTTTTGTGTCTATACTAAGAGCCTGTCCAGATGGGGCGTTTTACGCGCCATCTGGTTTTGGGCGCGCGAGCACACTCGCGCGTTAACATTCGCGCGTTCTCCAGATACTAGAGCGCTATACATCCCGTCCAGACGTTGCCGTGCGATTCCTCAATCGCGCGTAAAACGCGAGCATCTCGCCGGACTACGCGCGAGCGCCACGCGAGTCGAGATACTCTGGTGCCATTGCTGCGTCCAGTGGTGCGCGCGAGTCCGACGCGAGTGGACGTATTTGGAATGAAAATGGAGAGTGATAATTTTGATAATTTCTAGTAAATCATCAAACGATGTTACTGACATCCGAAAGTAGTTAAAAAACTTTTCGTTATGTTCTCTGAGCTTTGGGTATAATGTTATGAACATACTATGTGTCATTCTGTCACGTAGAATTGGATGCACATTAAATCGTCGACTTTCTCTTTGTTTACGACGTTTCCATCTGCGGTATGCAAGCCACAACACGACTGCTTTGTCTGGCTCCATGTTTATAACTGTCCCTGGGTCCCTCCCAAATACATCGCGCGTAGGAGCGCGCGTAAAACGCGGCATCTGGACGCAATATAAATTGAAACGCGCGAGGGCACTCGCGCGTAAAACGCTCCATCTGGACAGGCTCTAAGTCGTAAAGTGTCACATGGTGTGATTATTTCAGCGCTCATACCTTTCAAATCGGAGCTCAATAATATTCGATCAACGCTGCTTGTCAATAGATATAGGTGCGATGGTAACGCCCTGGTGAACTCTTACGAAAAACTCTGTTAAATACAATAATATGAACAAGCTAAGTGTAAAACCTAGCCTTATTTTTAGCTCCAAAAGTAAGTTTGGAAAGAATGTCAACCACAATAGGTTACACAAAATAGGAAACACAAGAGTCTGGGCACTAAGCCAAAGCCGTGCTGACCTTGGACGTACAGTTTTAGTTAGCTATAAAATATGGTCATACCTTGCTGCACGCAAAATATTTTAGGTAGATTTGTTGAAATAACTAAATTGGTTGTCGTTGGTTTCAAAATAAAAATAATTAAGATTAAAAATATCACAATTATTAACTATTTACATAAGAAAAAAACTTGAGAAGCCGAATTCATGGCTGAAATGCTGAACCGATTTTTGGGACCAATCTGGAAATATACTTGTCAGAATAAAAAAAAAAATCGTTTCATAAATGACAAAGTAAAGCAAACACAAACAATAAAACTGTTAAAAATCAGGTTTGCTTTGCACTACTTTTCTTCCGTTTTTTTTTCTCTGAGTGAGTGTCTGTTCCGAGTTTTGCATTGGGATGTATTTATACGACCCAACATTTACATCGTGCCGTGTGAACTTGTTTTTGTACGAACAAACGAATCACGAATCATTTACAAATGACTGAGTCAGTAAAAAACACGGATTGAGAATCACGCGACCGAAGCCATAAACAGGGGTGTTGTATGCGGTACTTCAGTGGTGACAACGAAATCTATTCTTTGTAAGGTCATGACTCCTACCACGACGATAAGTATAGTCATGTGACGGCGAATTTCTATCATGTTTACTTAATGTTCTGCATAAATAACCTTACTATTATGGTCAAACGCGCAAAATGATAATTGGGGATAAAAAACTTTAACTTCAAAACAAACCCACAGAACTAATAGTAACTAACTGTGGTACACAAGGATACGCATTAGACTAAACACTGTCTCTTATGTCCTTGCAGTAAGCGTCAGTTTTCTTTGTTTTTAGGTAACTTGAACTAGGTATGCTTAGAGATAAGTGGCCACATTTACTCGTAGTACATCCAGTAATCCATTAAAATAATATAAGTTTAAACCACTGCTCACTCAACTTATAAATGACGTATGTATGCACAAAAAAGCAGCCAAGTGCGAGTCGGACTCGCCCATGAAGGGTTCCGTACAAGAACCTTTATATTATGTTACTTGATGTAACATAATAAGGTTCTTGTAGTTCGTCGAAAGGTAAATTGCGGTTTACGGTTTATGACGTATAAAAAAAAAACTACTGACTAGATCTCGTTCAAACCAAAAATCGTTAGAAGTTTACATAGTAATGTACAACATATATTTTTTTAGTATTATCATTCTCTTACTTTAGAAGTTAGAGGGGGGGGGACCAACTTTTTTCCACTTTGGAAGTATCTCTCGCGCAAACTTTTCAGTTTAGAAAAAAACGATATTAGAAACCTCAACATCATTTTTGAAGACCTATTCATAGATACCCCACACGTATGGGTTCGATGAAAAAAAAAATTTTGAGTTTCAGTTTCAAGTATGGGGACCCCCGAAATTTATAGTTTTATTTTTATTTTTATGTTAAAATCTTAATGCGGTTCACAGAATACATCTACTCGCCAAGTTTCATCAGTCTAGCTTTTACGGTTTCGGAGAAAAATGGCTGTGACATACGGACGGACAGACAGACAGACAGACAGACAGACAGACAGACAGACATGACGAATCTATAAGGGTTCCGTTTTTGCCATTTGGCTACGGAACCCTAAAAAAGTAACAAAATAAACGGCTAAATCGTTTTTGATGTTAATTTTTAAGGAAACAATCTGGGAGTATTCAGATATAAAAAATCTAATCGGCTCATAAAATGACGAAGTTATGCGATGACAAACATAAAAAAAACGAATTGAGAACCTCCTCTATTTCATTTAAAGTCAGTTAAAAAAGGGAAGGAGGAAAGAAAATACATTATTAAAAAAAATACTTTTTAAAGGTAACCAAAAACATTCGAATTCCAAACCCAAAAATATTCCGTCAAAAATACCTACCTGTAATGTAATAACTTAGCATGCAATAGCCTAGTAACTATGCGTAGAATATACTCGTAACATTGAATAGAATACATTACATAGAATAAATTCTAATAATCTAACATGACATGTATTTTATGCAATACTATGGTAGGTAAGTAGGGTATAGAACATAACGTCGATAATATTGATTGATAATTCAGTAGAATTTTATTTATTCTTTAACACGCAGTAGGTTAATTGCTCCTTCATGTCCACTGTTCCAGTACAAGAGTTTATAGAAATTTATTATATTACGGCGAAAACTATTCATTGAATAGAGCTAGAACTCTATATAACTTTTAATTACGGCAAACAATCCTCAACGCATTACGAAGCTATCTTTTTTATCCCGACTAGTGATGTGTCTCGTCGCTCGGTCTCAGTAGGGATGTCCTATTCCCAAAACCAGCCTACAATAATGAGCCTATAATTCACAATCAAAATCAAAACTATCTTTATTCAGTAGAATCACAAGGATCAATATAAAACGTGTTATAACTAGGTAAGTCGAGGCACTTCCTGGAAACTTACGGCTTTGTTACTAGTATTTGTTGTGTGTCCGCATCAATTTTGCATCAGTGTGTTGTTTATTTATGTTCTCTAATTTAAATCGACGAGTCTGGTCATAGAACTTGTCAAATATTTGTATGGCATTTCAGAAAACCATGCAATAATCAATTTAGCGTTGTTGTTTTTGTAATTTAAACACGACGTGAAGCACGCAAATTTCAGGCTCGTTCAATCCAATTTCATAGCAACCACTATGAAAATAACAAATTCAGATGGGATGAAATTATACCCATATATATATATAAAGTACCATAGAATGCTATAACCTTACAAATACAATTGTTAAAAAAGTAGAAAGAGCTGAAGATGACGGACAGAGATTATTTCATTGAGCATTCAAAGTTCGGTATATTCACTGCCGTAACTTAAAACTGAAAGCAATGCCCAAACTTGAACAGAGCTCGATTCAAATCGAAATTAGAATTCTATAATTTGTTTACGTTGTATTGTATTTCTGTACTGTGTCTACTCAGGTTGGTACTAGTTGACCTAAATGCCATAAGTACTTTGAAAAGATAGCGTTCAAATTCAAAGTCAGGCTTTTCCCAAAAAGTAAATGAGCATTAGCAGATTATTATATTATTTAGTAGTGGAATCCCACGCGTTCGCGGCTAACTTTTTTCATACATAGTTCTACCTCCGTTTCACCACTTTAAGGGAATTTCAAAAATCCTTTTAAGTGTACCAACACATTTCATAATTAGCATAGGTACTCTCTGAATTTCAAGTCGTCTTCTGTCAGCCACTCACCAAGCTCTTTTGTAGAATGTACCTATGTGATTTTCACGCAACGCTTACACACCAAACTATAACTCCATACCGCAACGATTTGTGAGTTTGAGCTATTTCGAGTGTTGTTATTTTGATGAATGCAAAGCTACTGGTAGAATTATGTTCTGGTTAAAACAACGTATGTTATTGTACAGCAGTATTATTGTTATTATGTGTCAATGACCTCCCACAAACAATGCCTACCGTGGACTATACTGTAATGCAGCTGTTGTATCAAACACGCATAGGTCTGGTATACTTAAATAAGGTGAGTATAGGTGCCAGTTCGTTCAGTCACATAATTTCTTTAGGTTTTTAAATTTCTAGTTTTTCAAAAGGCCTAGAAGCCCCAAGCGCTGGTCGGATCAGATATCTGAGCGGCAGGAAATGGCGATGCATCAGGCGCATTATCACCGACCGCTTCAAATAGGGAGATATTGTCTACAAAATAGGAAGGAGTCACGATCTTCAACAATGATCGACCGACTATGGAGTAGGAAGAATAATAATAGTTGTTATGCGCGATTCTACTGTCTTGGTGCCCTTTAAAAAAAATAAAAAAAAATTCTCACTCATTTATACTTATTAGGTTCTCGATATTACGAGTATGTCGGTTTCCTCACGATGTTTTGCTTCACCGTTTGAGAGTACTGGCATACTATTTTACTCGTATAACAAACTATGAAAGAACTACCACTACCACTATCAGGTTCATGATATTTTAAAATGTTGAGACATAAAAATCCATGCACCAGAATATTCCGATAAAGGTCTCTAACATAGGCGCACTAGTTTCATGTTCCGTGACACTGGATAATTCCACTGCGTTCGAAACACTTTTTCTTTTTCTAAACTCGGGTTTGAACGAGGCTGAAATTGGGAGCAACGAGAGCGCGCTAAATACATTTGGCGATGGAAAAACTGGTTTCAGTAATAGGTTGCGAAATGATATTACGTTCTGATTTTGTTTCAGTATTTTAATATAAATTGACAGGAAGAAATGGATGGACCCAGGGATGGACCGATGGACTGCGTGGAAGATGATTATCAAAGAGATAAAGAGTGAGAATTCTGAGAGCTGAGATGACGAATAAAAGAAGAGAGGAAACGTGTTGTACGAAATCCACTTAGAGTAGGATGAGATTAGAAAGATGTTAATTGAGTATGATAAGGTACTGCTCTACGTATGATTTTTGCCTTTTGTAAAGTAAAAAAATGAAATCGGTTTTTGGAGAAATACCATCCTACCCATCAAAGGAAAGGTGTTTATTGTGTTTCGTACCATGTAATGTAAGTAGTACTTAATGTTTCAGCATCACGACTTAGTAATTAAAGTCGCTACGGAATACGAATGATGTCAAGTACTTCTATTTAGGTTCTCACAAAAAGGAGCTAATTAGTAAGGTATAATCTCTTTTCGCTCGCGCAGTTAAAGAACCACTTACTCCAGATAATTTTGGTCTTTGACAGAAAATACTTCGTCCCTAGCATTCGCGTGGATTCTTACTAATTAGTACAGTACTTAGGTTTTACGCTCGCGTGACGACTAAACAACTCCAAATTCTACATTTTACGAAGCTAATAGGCATGAAGTAGATTTCTTACTTAGATCACGTTTTTTATTGAATGTTAATTATATTCATATTCATATTCATATTCATTTATTCATTGTTTCATGTGTATTATAGGTCTTAGGGGGTAATAACGTCCAGAACATGAGCCCCGCTGGGGCATTACAATGGCCTTACGGCAAAATTAAATTAAATTATGTAAATCTAGGTAACACTTCTGTAGAGAATCTAGCTTAACAATAAAATCTTAAATCTATGTATGACTATTTGACTTGGACGGCTTGGTAATATTTAGAGGTAGGTAAGGTGTAGTTTTTAAATCTCGTCTTCCATAAATTCCTTAATGCTGTAGTATGATTTATTGATGAGTAGTTTTTTAAATTTTCTTTTAAAAGTGATATTTTCAGCTTCGTTTTTAATTTTATCTGGGATTTTATTAAATATTACTATTGATCTATAGTAGGGACTGTTTTTATACATTTCTAATTTGGGTGCAGGGAGGACAAGCTTGTTTTTCCGGCGAGGGTTTTTATTGAATTCAAAATAGTTTATATGTTTTCTTACAAATTGTGCAATTTCTAATATATATATGGAGGGGAGAGTAAGGATATTTTTTTGGACAAAGTAAGATCTACAACTTTCGGGTTGGTGAATATTAACTAATATGCGCAAACATTTTTTTTGCAGAATGAAAAGATCATGTGCATCAGTACTATGTCCCCATAATATGATGCCGTATTTTAGCCAAGAGTGAGCATAAGCATAGTATGCAGATAAAGCGGTATCGTAGTGTGTATTTGTTTTAAGTATGCCCAGAGCATATATAAATTGTGATAGCTTAGATTTTATTTTTGCAACATGTTCTTTCCAGTTTAAGTGTGTATCTATTGATATTCCTAGCAATTTAAATTCTTTTACTTCTTCAATGTTAAATTTACTTTTGATTGCACTAAGATTAAAAATATTTTTTTGATATGGTCTAAATTGAATAAATTTTGTTTTCTTTGTGTTAACTTCTAAGTTGTGATCTTGTAGCCATTTACTAACAGTTTTAATTGTATCTCCAATTTCATCATTTAAGTCTTGATTATTTGGATATTTAAATAATATCGATATATCATCAGCGAATAAGACACACATGGGGTTCAGCGTTTTCGGTAGGTCGTTTATGTAGACTATAAATAGTACACATCCTAGCACGCTGCCTTGAGGAATAGAACAGTTCGAAATAAGAGTCTCTGATTTTATTTGTTGAAGTTCAAACGTGGTGTTATTAAAGTTTTCAATTTGTACATATTGTTTCCTATCTGCTAAATAAGATTGTAGCCATTTATGCGCTTGGCCGCGTATCCCTATTCCATTAAGTTTAGTTAGTAATATATTGTGTAGAACTCTATCATATGCTTTGGACATATCCAATAACAGACCAACTGCGTAGTGATTATCTCGAATGTAGCTCAATATTTCTTGGATATAGTGGTAAACTGCAAGGGTAGTTGAACGTCTTTCTCGAAAACCGTATTGGTGTTTGTCAAGGAGCTGATATTTTTCGAGAAATTTATTAATGCGGATGGACATGGGTTTTTCAAAGATTTTAGAAACTGTAGGGAGAAGAGCTATAGGTCTATATTGACCAGGATCGTCTGGCTTTCCTCCTCTTTTTAGAATTGGTTTTATTTGAGCTATTTTCAATTTATCTGGGAAAGTACCCTCATCAAAAGACTGATTTATTAGTTGTGTTAGTATGGGAACTAGTTCTTCTCGGCAAGCTTTAATTAAGATAGGAGGTATTTCATCAGTTCCCGTACTATATTTGCTTGGAGATTTAGCAATAATTGAATTGATCTCACGTTCAGTTACAGGTTCTAAGAACATTGAGTTTACTGCAGGCTCTAGTACGGGCCGTCCCAGTGGCTGCGGCACGGGGTTCATTGGTCTCTGATAAGACGGTTGTTTTGCATCACCGACTGATATAAAGTATTCATTGAAGCTAGTTGCTACTAGTTCAGGGGAGTCAACAGTTTCATTCTGTATTTTTAACTTTATATTACTACCGTTTTTAAGTGTCTTTGTAGGTTTTGTTATTTGGTTAATGATCTTCCACATGCTTTTTGTTTTATTTTTTGAGTTTTCCATTATTTCTGAATAATTGTTTCTTCTAGATTTTTTTACGCATCGCCTCAGTATTTTTGAATAAAAACTAAAATATTTTCGGAGTATATCATTGTTACTCTGATTAACTAAGATTTTAAGTAATCTTTTATTTTTACACGATTGTTTTATTCCTTTCGTGAGCCAGGATGTCTTTTTTAAACTGTTTATTTTATGTTTAATTTTAGTTTTTGGTATATGTGTATTTAATAAATCAACTAACAGGTTTTCAAATATGTTGTAGTTTTCATTTATATTTTGATCTTTTTTTATGCTAATATCCCAATTTATATTTTGTAATGCAGATTTAAAAGAATTTATATTTTTTGAACTAAAGCATCTTTTAGTAGAATACATGAATTTATGTTGGGCAACAAGGTGAATTTCAAAATTATAGACTAGGCTTTTGTGGTCAGAGATACCAAGATCTTCTACATTGGCTTTAGCACCTGGTTTGTTAGTGAATATTAAGTCTATGCATGTTGAAGTTGTTTTTGTTACTCTCGTTGGGGTTTTTATTATTTGGCGTAAATTACATTCTAACATTATATTAATGAATTTTTGGTAATGTTTGGGCTGAGAGCGTTTATTTATATTAAAATCACCAGCTATAATTATATGTTTCTGACTTTTAGTTTTAAGTTTGGCCATAAGCTTATCCATAAACTCAAAAAAAGTTTCAATATTTCGGTCAGACCGATAAACAAGTATCAAAATTATACTAGGTTCTATGTTTAAACCGCAGCATTCAACAACACATTCGGTGGATAAATCTCTAAATTCAGTCTTTTCACAGAATACAATGCCCTTCCTCAGTAGGACCACGACGCCGCCTCCTCTGTGTTCACGACGGTAGTATGCAGCTCCAAACTCATAGTTATTGAACTGGATCATGTCCTTGCATTCTTCTTTAATCCAAGTTTCAGTGAGGCATACAATGTGATACGGTTTTTCTTGTAATAAACTTTCTAGAATATGAGTTTTGTTTTTAACACTCTGACAGTTTTGTACCAATAGGCTAATATTGGTCTCGAAAAGTTTGGTTTTGAAAAGCATTTCTAGCTTTTTGAGCTGGTGGTATACGGGGGGTAACACTCATGGTGTTTTCGGTGACAGATTCTGAATTTATTCTCTGGGGGCAGTCCAGAGGGGAAGGTTCTTCGGGAGGTGAAGATAGTAGAGAATTGTTCCCTTTACACAGCTGGTATTTATTCATCGCTCCTGGAGCTTCATTTCTTGGTTGAGTATGCATCTTCCCATTGATGATAATTTTACTGTTCCTTATCACTGCATGATGTCCATCATTTCTTGCTTTTATTAAAGCTTTTTTCAGCTCTCTTCGATTATTGATTTCACTTTGGTTCAAGTATTCAGTTATTGATAGGCCTGTGTTTTGAAAATATTGTCTGTGCTCAAGTATATGTCTAGTCATTTTTTTGCTCAATAGTTCAATGACTAGAGGCCTGCTCTTACCATACTTTCCAATTCGGTTCAGTTCTTCAATATACCCAAGTAGGTTTACATTTAGTACATCATGAAAGATGTTTATTACACAGTCATGAGCGTCAGATTCAGTTTCATTATAGTACTCCGGCAGCCCATGAAGGACTATCTTCTTACAGTTAATGTGGTCCTGGGGGTGCTCAGTAGCTTCCATGCTGGAGTAATTTTTTTGTACAGTATTTATTTCAGTCTGTAGTCTTTTACTTTCCGTTTCAAGTTGGAAAATTTTTTTATTTAGTTGTTGAATATCATTACTTATCAGATTTTGTTGAGAGGTCAGGGCATCAGTCTGTTGGTAAAGTTCCGTCCTGAGGTTAGATATTGCATTTTTTATTTCTGATTGAATAACAGATTTAATATCTGAAATCAATTGCTGGTTGTTTCTTTCTAGTTTCTCATTAAGCAAGCTGCTTATTTGTTCTAATGTAATTGGTTGCGGGTCAGCTCTGCATTCCAAGAATGGGTTGCTACCATTCAACGTATCCCCGATTATGCTTCGATCATCCTGAAGCTGGTCATCAAAAGAGTCATCAATTGGAAGAGGATGTCTGCGTCTTATAGTTATGTTGGCTACTTCTTCATTGGCCGTTGCATTTCTACTTGAAGGGCCAACAATCATATCCATATTGTTAGTTTTCCGAGCTTTGCTATGACAGGCTGGACAGACCCACGCGTGTCTGTACTCCTCTGTTATTGTGGAATGGTGTGGTCCAACAATAATATTTGCACACTCAAGGTCATATAGCTCTTTGCAGCAAGAGCATTTCAGGAAAAGTTTGTCAGGGATTTCTTGCTTACATCCTGCACATATTGTCATTTGACATATTTCTCTGGGGCTATTTTGTGTGCCCATGGTTAATCCTGTGTCGACTTACCCTGTTGGTCAGGTGTCTATTGGGCAACGTAGTAGGTGTCTATTCGGCAGCGAAGTACAACACTAAGCTTTACCAGTCCAATAAAATTTTCAGGTTAGAATGCTTACATTTGACTGCGGGCCGATAATCCCACTTTGTTTGTATGTTGTTAAATGGTTTAATTATCCTTAGTATTGGAATCCATTTAGATAAAACATTGCTGTAAAGCTGCCGCTGCAGAGAATTCGGTGATGAGCGTCACTTGGCGTCACATCAATGTGTTCATTTTCGGTAGCACTTTGTCGTTATTCACATCTGTTATGATTAATTGTATAATTAGTTAGTTCACTGTTGCAAATACGGCATTATTATATCCCGTTTTTCGTTTATTAATTATTTTTCTGAATTACGAATTTATTTCCCATCTTGACTTCAGTGTTGCCACCGACAATCTTTTTAATTAAAGAGGAACAATAAAAATAGAGGAACTCGACGTTTAAAAGAGAGACTGTGAAGAATTGCCCCAAATCAAAATAAGTGGAAATAGTACAAAACGCATAATTTAATTTAATTATTAGCATAATTTAATTATTGGTTATTTTTCGCAGTGCCTGTAACTTCTCACAATGAAAAGTCAAGAACCAAAATGGATGAGAAAATATTGAATGCATATAAGTTACTCCAATAGTCTCTGTCAATTTGGGGGAGACCTTAGCCTACTAGCCCAGCAGTGGGACCATATAAGTTAGAACAAAAAAGTAACTCTGTCTATATTGTATTGTTAGTCTGATCATCACATCATAGCTTTTAAAAAGCAGGAATTCTCACATTAATTTCACTTAACAAAAGTGTAGACCCGAATAAACACCAAATAACGTTTATTGGTCATTTCCGGTGCGTTTACCCTCGTGAACAGGTCATTACTAAAATAGGGATATTTTACGATCATAAATTAAGCAATGTACGAGTGTGTTATAAATAGATAGATCACCTTTTTATTCTACAGAGAAGAATATAAACATAACAGACACTACTAGACTAATCATGAATATTATGAATTTAGGGGTATTCTATCTCAGACTTATCAAATAAATGAAGGATAGTGGTCGGCCTAATCCACAGGAAAAACATGGTCAATACGTGTAGAGCTGACTAAGCCATGGGTTTCATCACGAGGTTTTCCTTCACCGTTTGATAGCACTAACATTGTAGGTAGGTATGCATAAATTTTCCGAACAGATAAGTACACAAAAGTGAAAAGGTAAAGGTGCACGTCTGAATTCGAACCAAATATTATTATATAATATCGGTAAAATTAGACGATTTATATGCATAATACATTACTTAGAAATAATGTTGTAAACCAGAATCGGCTAAGAGTAGTAAGCACTTCTGTAGGCCTACCATGAGTTCTGTCTGGTTCTGTCTCTGGTTCTGGTTTTGAGTCTGTGTCAGTGTTGACTTAATAAATCCTGCGTCAAAACGTCACACACATAGTATAATGCACTGGTGAGCACTCACACAGACTCAAAACCAGAGCCAGAGACAGAGCCAGACAGAGCTCATGGTAGGCCTACAGTACAATATTATCTACCTAGTAAATAGTTACTGTGTTCATGAATGTCTATTTATATTATAAAGAGGTATTGTTACTGATGTGCGTGGTCTTTTACATGAACAGTTTCATTGTCTTTTCATAATGGAAACAATAATATTGTTGTCCGTAAGAAACGTACCGTGAATAACGTCACATAAAAATGTTTTTGGATGGTGCTATTTGATGCATCTTATCTTATACCTTTAAACGAGAAAATCTTGTATATATATATATATATATATATATATATATTTAGGATCTCGGAAACTACACCAACAATTTTCACGAAATTTAGTATACAGGGGTTTTCGGGGGCGATAAATCGATCTAGCTAGGATTCATTTTAAAAGAATATCGGCGTTCGGAGTTAAGAACAAACAACTTTATCGTAATTATCATTACTCCTAGCGCCATCTATTGCTCAGAAGCAAAAACTAAGCTCTGTGAGAACCTGAGAACTCACAGAGAACGCCATCTTTTGACGAGTTTTGGAACTAAATGACTACGAAACACTCTTTAGACAAGTTCCGGAAGTTTCTTTCTCATTGCACTCGTGGGTTTTTTTTAAATAACCATTTCTTATTTTTTTATTATTATGTAGTATGTTAGTAAGATCGAAAAATATGATTTCATCATTCATACGTTATTAAAGAATACCGAGCGAAGCTCGGTCACTAACTGCTAGTTATTATAACAAAACAAGCGGCCGGTCCCGATTTCGCACGGGTTTTTTTTAATACATTTTTTTTTGCACATTACATTTTTTTATTTATTTTTTAAACACTTTAATATAGCCGATTACTAAGGATGAATGTAGCTTTCCAATGGGTAAAGATTTTTAAGAAATCGTCACAGTAGTTTTTGAGTTTATTCATTACTCACATACAAAATACTAATAAAGAACATAAGCTGGTGATTGTAGGCCTAATGTATCCAGTATACACATCCGCTTCCATCTAATAAGACTTTATTGAGAACCAAGATTAAGTACTTAGAGGATATTTATTTTCTAATATTACATATTAAGCCTTCCGCATATCTAAGCGTTCTGCGGTGGCGATAAGTGAAACGCTGTCAAATATCGCTGACATATTTGTCAAAGTACAAGCTCTGCTTAATTTGGGGCTAAATCAACACAAAAATTTGTGTGGATTGTCCACAATATTTATGTATAGTATGGTATTTGTTTTTATATTTGACAGCGTTTCACTGATCTCCACCGCTGAACACTTAGATGTGCCAAGCTTTAGGTGATGATACGGGAGCCAATAGACAAATTGTCAATCGGCTTGATACACAATGAGACAATAAGGCAGAACCACTAAGTGATGCTGATTACGAATCAATCAGAAAACATATTAAAAGTCCAGTTCAAAAGGTGCAAGAAAGAAATCCATGTCAATAGTAGGCCTACCATGAGCTCTGTCTGGCTCTGTCTCTGGTTCTAGTTTTGAGTCTGTGTGAGTGTAGTCTAAATAAATCCTACGTCAAGACGTCACACACACAGTGCACTGGTGAGCACTCTCAAAACCAGAGCCAAAGACAGAGCCAGACAGAGCCTACGGAACCGCGAAGTGATAAAAGATCGATAAACTGTGAGAAAGGCACTGAAAGGACTAATTGATAGAATTGAGTGGAATAAGAAAAACTGTTCTGCAAACCCTCATTCCCGTGGGATACGGCAAGAAAATAATGGTGACTATAGTCACCGCGTTACCAACTGAGTCGTGCTGCTATAAATCATTTCCCTTATGTCTATCTCGGTCACACTTGTGAGTCTTATGAAGCTGCATAGTGATGTGCATTAGATGGGTATAGGCGCATAGCAATAAGAATAAAATCAGATAGAAACATAGTAGATAGTATTGTGACCCTGAAAAGTGCCGACAGACAACTCAGTTCGTAACGCGGTGACTATTACTGTTACCTACTGGCCACATAACCTTGAATTTTCATTCATCAATTATTACAAAACGTTGAGAACAAAAATACACCGCTTGAATACTATGATCTAACATACGTGAATAACACGGATTATACAAAGGCTTTATCCCTTCATGGAAAACATCACCAGTACTAAAAGACCTCTCTTGTCTAACATACTGCAGGCGAACCTAGGTCAGAGTATTTTTGATATTCGGAAAACTTCACCAGGTTCTAAGACCTCTCTCACCGAACAAATTGTTGTTGGGCATGAGTCAGGACATTATTGATACTATTAACCAGTGCACTGAATTCAGAATCGGAATTTACATTTCTGTATCGTGTATTGTTGATTCAATTGTTAGTCATATGATTGGAAAGTCAAATATATTTTGCTTATAAAAACTCATTCTTTGTTTGTGTTTTATTTAGTTGGGTTATTCACAATCAGCAAGTAGTTGTATGTAGTACATCCTGCCTTTCGATTCAAAGATCACGGGTTCAAATCATGTTTTATAAATTGATTGAATTTGAATTCAATTCCATCTTATTTGACTGGTCTCTAAGCTCAGTTGGCCTGAGAGCAGAGTTGGCTGACCTACGGTGCAGAATGCAGAGCTTAGTAGCTCGTGGGTTCGATCCCCAACGAGAACAAATATTTATAATTTTAACACAGAGGTTCGTTCTCTATTTGAGTGTTATATTGTATTCTGAGTATGTATTTACAAAAAAAGTACATTAAGTTTATAAGTATTATATCAGCTGTCTGGTTCCCATCTCATAGTACAAGCTCTTCTTAATTTGGGGCTAGATAGTGTTGTGATGGATTGTCCACAATATTTATCATTATTATTCAGATATTTATTTCTTTCTTATTTTATATGTTTTTATATAATATAATTATTAAAAAAAAACATGATTGATAAGTATAAAAACTTAAAAAGTATTAATTATATTTTTATTTTTATTATCAGTTATGAATGTGTTCTTTTAGTTTCCCCCTTAAGTCATCCAGGAAGGTTTTTCTGGAATATCATGGCCCAAAAGATCGACGTAACTCTTCGCATCAAATAAGACGCAAATTTTTATTTTATTGAAAGAGCGTGAACGTATACGCGAGTAGTAGGTACTTAAATTATTTTTCTTCACATTTTGGCTCTTACTGAGAAAATCCGACATCTTTTCAAATTCATCCGACCCCATTCTATTCAGACTCCCGCCATATTATTGAAGCGGTGTTTACAATCGTCGTAATACCACACCAAAAATGAATAAAATGTATTACCAATATACGTACCTATTTCAATGTTTTCCTTATTCTATAAAAATAATAATATAAAGTACAGAGGTATGTAGGTATTTATGTCATTCGCCTAAAGGTCTGCGCACATCTAGGCGATGGCGATGGCTATCAGTGAAACGCTGTCACATATCGCTGTCATTTTGACGTTTCATTGATCGCAGATCGCTTAGATGGCACAAGGTTGAAATAGTCCGATTTTGGACATAGGCCTCCCTCATAAATGTTTTGTCGTTTATATTAAACGTCATAGGAACATTGGCATGCACAGCACACCACACACTATGTTTTCAGTTTCATGACTTCGACGTTTTCGAGACAAGTGTGAATAGGTATCTTCTAGGTAAGCGTGCTACACTGTTGACCGCATCATCAAGTGATGATGCGGTCAACGGTGTAGCATTAAGTAATAGCAGGTGAGATTGCGGTCAACCGCAAGCCTATCTTTCTTCTCTCTTCTTCCTGCCCTTATCCCACGTTAGGTGGGGTCGGCACAACATTATTTCCACATTCCTTTTCCATTCTTTTCTCTTCTTATCAATGTCATCTTTCCAAGGATATTTGGTTAAAAAATCCTTGCATCTTTCATAGTGTTCATCCATGTTTTCTTTAGCCTACCTCTAACATATCCATCTGCATTCATACTCATCACTCTCCTAGTCACATGACTTTCATCCCTCCTCTTGAATGCCCGTACCACGTCAGCCTGTTGCTCCTCATTAGTCACCGGTGCTACAACTTAAGCAAGCCTATAAAAAAATTATCAATTCATATCCCACTGGATTAAACCTATACTACGTCACTCTTTCTATCACCTACCGTCTAGTCTCCAAGTATGAAATTCACATTATATTCTTTTAAACCCTGGTCGACGCTGCTAAACGTAAACTAAGTAGATTACTCAACCCATCGTGAAGTTCATATTGGGGGCGACATTAACGGATTGAGTTAGCTTGCTCTACATGTCGCTAGCTGACGACCACGACTGCTCTGACAAGAGAAGACTGAAGAAGAAGAACGGAATCAGCTATGAACGCAGATTACATCAACTTTTTGAGTTTTGTTTTCAGACCAGGGTATAGTGCAGCTTTAAAGGAAAACATAACATAGAAGCTATTTTATTTTTCTGTACAATAATTCGTGGGTCATAATATGATGGAAGAAGCATAATGACCAACCTGATGTTAATTGGTAACACGCACGTCAGGAACGTGCCCTACGATATGGTGCTTATATTATAATTAGATAGTTTTTTTTTTAATGTAACTAGCTGATGGAACAAGCATATGGCCCACCTGATGTTAAGTGGTAACAAAGCAATGCCTCGTAGGTCACGCACGTCAGGAACGCGCCCTACGATGCACTGCCCTGCGTCCATCAATTGGACGCAGGACAAATAGAAAATAAAAATAAATAGATGAATAGTTCGATAATAGTATTACATAATTGTATTGTCGACAAAGGGGGAACATCTACATTTTTCTTTAAGGGTAGGTACTAAGGTTACAAAATTGTGTCACTTGTACCATCAAATCAATGGTACGACGGACACAAAGGCAATTATTTCAAAGGTGATACATTTTATTGGCCTACCTTTTGGGCGGGCTGGTAATGCTTTCTGTGTAAATGCTGCCATAACTCTGTTGGTTTGCACCTATTTCTACCGTGTAAACCAATCTCAGGTCTATTAGTTAGAGTATCGAGGCTGGCTTTAATTAATTTAAACCAATTTATGGGTATTTTGATCTAAATGAAGCGCTATTTTGGTATGACGCCAAGTTCAGTTCACCGGCTGGACCGATTTGGCTGAAAATTGGTGGGGAGGAAGCTTAGAACTAAGAGACGGACATAGAACATACCCGAATAAGTACCGGGAATGGTCACAATAAAGCCACGGGCGGCCGCTTGTTTTATTTTATTTATTTATTATATTTTATATTTCTTGGAAAACAAACAGCTTTAACTAGAAGAAAGTACATAGTGGTAGTCTATAACAACTGAAGCCTAAACAGTTTCCGCGAATAGAATAGTAAATATTGTGGACAGTCCAGTCCACACAGCACTTAATAGCTCCAAATTAAGTAGTGCTTGTGCTATGGGAACCAGATAGCTGATATAATACATAATTATCATTTTATTTTTAGAATTCAGTAGATGTGCGTGACCTACAACGCAATGGTTTGTTTAAGCGATTGTTAGCATATAACCTCAGGTGGGCCATGGCCCACTATTTTTTAACTATTTTTTTGACAAAGAGCCTGGCTAAGCAAAGCACATGTGCTTTGCTTAGCCAGGCTCTTTGTCAAAAAAAATAGTACATTGTTACCTGAGTGTTGAAAGTCACGTTTTTTGAAGTGAAAACTTCTTTAGCGGCGTTGAGCACTTTCTGAATGGGGATAAAATCTTAAACTCGCGTCAGGATCACGTGACCCTGATCGAAAAAGCGTAGGACGGATTTTTTGCAGAAATGTACCCTAAGACTACAACGTAGAGTTCATAATAAAAATCGAAAAAAAGCGTAAGACGCTACAGATACGCTAGTAGTTACTATGACACGGTAACGTCACAGAATAGATAATAGTTAGTAGCAAGCATACCAAGGCGTTTTTCGTGACTGTAGTAGGTATAGGTACATACCTATTATAGATTTTATGAACTAGCGGCCGCCCGCGGCAGGTAGTAGTGGTCATTGGTACATGATTTTATAGATCTACTGTATTTATTTTTCGAGTGGAGCATTGCGGCGAGCGAAGCGAGCCGCCATGCGACCATGGGAACAGCGCGGCGAGCGAAGCGAGCCGTGCTGTGACTCCCCCCAAGCCCCCCAGAACCCCCTCCTCCTGAACCCGGGGGGAGCGTCGCGGCGAGCGAAGCGAGCCGTGCTGTGACCCCCCCTAAGCCCCCCAGAACCCCCTCCTCCGAAACCCGGGGGTTAGCGTCGCGGCGAGCGAAGCGAGCCGCCACGCGATCACGGGGAACAGCGTGGCGAGTGAAGCGAGCCGTGCTGTTACCCCCCTAAGCCCCCCAGAACCCCCTCTTCCTGAACCCGGGGGGAGCGTCGCGGCGAGCGAAGCGAGCCGCCACGCGACCACGGGGAACAGCGCGGCGAGCGAAGCGAGCCGTGCTGTGACCCCCCTTAGCCCCCCAGAACCCCCTCCTCCTATGTCTGCCGTTTTACTTCATTTAGGACCTACTTGTAGGTCGCGCGACAAGGTCCCTTCTAGCGGTTCCGACCCGTTGAGGATTTGGCTTTACGTAAAATTTAGGGTTCCGTATAGGGTTTTGATTGGGGTTATACTATATTGAGGAATTTGATTAAATGGTCGACTTTTAGGGTTCCTTAGGACTTTGATTGGAGTTTCAACTACACTTAGAAGCTTGATAATGTTAAAATTTTTAGGGTTCCTTAGGACTTTGATTGGGGTTTTACTACATTGAGGAATTTGATTAAGTGGTCAACTTTTAGGGTTCCTTAGGACTTTGATTGGAGTTTCAACTACACTTAGGAGCTTGATAATGTTAACATTTTTAGGGTTCCTTAGGACTTTGATTGGAATTTCAACTACACTTAGGAGCTTGATAATGCTAAAATTTTTAGGGTTCCTTAGGACTTTGATTGGGGTTTTACTACATTGAGGAACTTGATAAAATAAACAACTTTTAGGGTTCCTTAGGCCTTTAATTGGACTTTCAACTACACTTAGGACCTTGATTATGTAAACAATTTTAGGGTTCCTTAGCACTTTGATTGGAATTTCAACTACACTTAGGAGCTTGATAATGCTAAAATTTTTAGGGTTCCTTAGGACTTTGATTGGGGTTTTACTACATTGAGGAACTTGATAAAATAAACAACTTTTAGGGTTCCTACGTAAATAATCAAGTTTTCACTTCTGCCGGCACTCCCGGAGTGCAACCCGTATTTTTTGAGTCCCGAGACGGGTTTGGCGCCAGAGCGTAGCGAGGGCGCCAATGGAGCTTGAGGGACTTAAAAGACTTTCATCCGAGGTAAACACTGTGCTTTTCATTACGAATA
The DNA here is from genome assembly GCA_947578465.1 of Thera obeliscata. Lineage (NCBI taxonomy): Eukaryota > Metazoa > Arthropoda > Insecta > Lepidoptera > Geometridae > Thera > Thera obeliscata. The sequence continues at coordinate 3,674,472 of OX387916.1, forward strand.
CAAGGAAAGTAAAAATAAAAAACATGAAAGAAAAATTAGTGAAAATGAAGATTGAATTGCCGCCTTCCCGGTTTTTTTTTCTTTTTCTCTGGCGGGCCTTCGGCTTCGGTTCGCCAGCATTATTCAGCCATTATTTTCATTTTCATAATTTAAAAAAGCAGCCAAGTGCGAGTCGGACTCGCCCATGAAGGGTTCCGTAGCATCAAGTAACATAATAATATAAAGGTTCTTGTAGTTCGTCGAAAGGTAAATTGCAGTTTACGATTTATGACGTATAAAAAAAAACTACTGACTAGATCTCGTTCAAACCAAATATCGTTGAAAGTTTGCATAGTAATGAACAACATATATTTTTTTTAGTTTTATCATTCTCTTATTTTAGAAGTTAGAGGGGGGGGGACCAACTTTTTTCCACTTTGGAAGTGTCTCTCGCGCAAACTATTCAGTTTAGAAAAAAACTATATTAGAAACCTCAACATCATTTTTGAAGACCTATTTATAGATACCCCACACGTATGGGTACGATGAAAAAATATTTTTTTGAGTTTCAGTTTCAAGTATGGGGACCCCCAAAATTTATAGTTGTTTTTCTATTTTGGTTTAAAAATCTTAATGCGGTTAACAGAATACATCTACTCGCCAAGTTTCATCAGTCTAGCTCTTACGGTTTCGGAGAAAAACGGCTGTGACATACGGACGGACAGACAGACAGACAGACAGACGGTACGAGTACGAATATAATAATTAAGCCGTTTAGGGGATCAACACACGAGGATAGTAGGCAGTGCTAATTTTTATCATATTTTTTATAAATATTGTTGACATCGATGATATTATATTAATGAAGTAATTTAGAAGATATATTATTTATTTAATACTATCTTTATGTTATTTAAATTTAAATTTTACATTGCGCCCTAATTAGACTTTTTAAACTTCTTACCGTTGTAATGGGTTTCCAACCTACTTGCTGAATACAAAGTTAGAATTTGGTTTAACAACCTCCTTGCAGTTAGAAAGACCTTAGAAAGTTGGAACATGGTTATAAAATAGAACTTGTTTTTTTTATAATTTGACAGCTGTCAGTAGAAAGCGATTCTCCCTAGGGCTGAAAGTTTTACTTTCAATGAGGCCCCTCAGGCAACTTCAGACCTACTTTCAGAGTATGAGCAATGAAAAACTCCCTTTCAGGATGTGCCGTCAGTTTTTTAAAATATTTTGCCATTTACCTTTATTTGTAATGCTTCTCTTAACTAAATTCTTTGGAGTACATCATGTTATCAAGTATTAGTCTATCTATCTATCTTTATTTTCATGCAGTAAAACGTTTAAAGGTGTATCAATTGACTGGATATTGACTACATTTCTAAATTGGGATACAGCGAATGGGAAATAAAAATTCATGTGGCGTAAACGGTGCCCTTGGGCCAAAAACTTCCAATTCCTTTCTTTTAGCAGAATAATGTTTGGTTGGGCTAACCTTACTTACGCTGACGAACTCAAACCTACCGTTATAGATACGCATAATTTTTGTTGGGTCTCTTATTTTCGTATGGAATACGACACCTAAGTTTAAAAACTGGCTTAGTGCGAGTCGGACTCGCACACAAAGGGTTCCGTATATACCATTATATAATATCGGCAAAAAAACATATCTGTTGCATGGGAGCTCCCTTCAATATTTATTTTATTTTATTTATTCAATTTTAATTTTTCAAATCTGTTTATAAACGACGAAGTTATGCGAAAAAACACTTGAAAAAATACAAGCCAATTGAGAACCCCCTCCTTTTTAATTTGAATTCTGTCAAAAACAGAAAACTGACTCTATGTGCCACCATTTTTGATGCAAATGCTACAATAATATACAACTTTGATGGAAGGTTCTATTTTATTTACATAGAAAGTGTCCCCAGGTCTTCCTTCGGGATTGCACCACCAACCACCTCCTTCGACTTTAAGCGTTATTCCTGATCCAATCATCGTATCGGGAGAGTCGTACATAAACACCAGGATAGCGTGCAAGTCCACATCGCATCCTCCAAGAGCCGATACCAACGACGACGCCGTTGTGCAGGAGTGGGCCACCCTCGTCTCCCGTGCACTGGTCCCGATTCCCGACGTCCAGCCAGCCAGCACACATCATGTTGTCGGTGACAGTTTCAGCTATCTCGCTGTAGCGGAAGGCACACATAAACTGGTTGATCGTCCATATTTGGACCTGGTTAAGCGTGGCGACATTGGCTCCATTGACCTGGAATAAGATGATAAATGATCAAAAAGAAGTTAGACATGATTCGCCATGCGTCTACTAAAAGATGGAACATGCAGATGGCCCATGTGGTTGTGAGGAGTTGGTGGTCTATCTCTGATTATTTCGCCTCACAAAACACATCAGCTACGCGTCCAGCAATTACTCTAAGACGAGAACCATAATTCAAAGTTAGCCACACTTTATCATTTCCCTGGCATCTTGAAATCAAAACAAAGTGGTAAGCAGTAGAAGTATGGTGAAGTTCTCCCATGGACAAACTCTTTTACAAAAAGTTTTATTGCTGCTTTCATAAGGTGCATTTGCCATGCACAGTTTGCTTCTAATTCAAACTGAATACTTACAGTTGTTCGACCCCAGCCAGCGGTCCAGACCTGTTCTCCATCAGGGACGTGGTAGTTGGGACCAGCAATCGAAGCAAACTGCACTGCGTTGACCACCGTTCTGATTTCGGTTCGAGTTCTCATGATTGCAATGTCATTGTTGAACGTAGCTGCGCTGTAACTCGCATGAATGATGAAGCTTCCGATCTCGTGGAGGGTACCAGTGGTTGCCGAACCAACACGGGCTCGCCATCTGTAAGCTATGTCACCACTGTGGCCAACAAATAAAAGTTAACTTCATAGCCTGAAGAACAAAGTCAATTTGAAATATTATGTAATTATTCAATATGAATTATACAAGGATCCGCAAAAAAAGACAGGAGTAAAAAAGAAGTGTCAAAAAAACATGCATACATACCTCATATATCATTTTACATAATTATATGAGGTTCTTCTTCTTCTTTTCGAGTCAAGACTCTCTAAAACCCTAATCGACAAAAATGTAGCCACCTCAATAGCTCCACTCGATGCCGTGTTCAAGTCTGCCATCGTGCAGTTGGTCGTGCGTCAATTATTATGAGGTGACGTCTCCCTGCTGAGGTTTTCCCTTAGGACTATAGCATGGGGTTCTTCAAAAAGGGCGTTTTAAAAAATTTAAAGGGTCGGCAACGCGCTTGTGATGCCTCAGGAGGCATCACAAGCGCGTAAAACTTACTTAAAACTTTACGTAGCATTTGGACGTCTGCAATACAGGTATTGCAGGCGTCCAAAGGCTACGTAAAGTTACCGCTTCCCATCAGGTGAGCCGTAAGCTTCTTTGTCAACTAAGTTGTATAAAAAAAAACGTAAGAGCCAAAAGTTGATACTTACGACGGGCATTGAGCCGCAGTCAAGATGGATCGACTATTCAGAATAACACCACCGCAAGTATGGACGTAAGTGCTCCAATTTGCCGTGTATAGCAGTGAAGCAATCATGGGATACTGGCCGATGGTAGCCACCGAACCCCCTATGATCCTTTGCGGGCTGCTGGGCAGAGCTGGGAAAAAACACAACATTTTTTACAAAGGCCAAAACCTAAGTTAATCTAAGAGAGGCTTATTCTATTGTACCAAGAAAACTTTCAAAATTAATATTCTACTAAGCCTTTGTTCGGCAATAATTTGTATTTAAATAATGTATATTATTATTCATAATATATCTGATCTTATGAAAAATCCCGATTTCCCACTGTCACTAAAGCGAACGCTGATGGACACATGCATTCTCCTCGTCTTTACTTATGGTGCGCAAACTTGGTCATTGACGCAAATTCAAAAGTCCAAACTCAAGGTTTGCCAACGTGCGATGGAGCGCAGTATTCTAGGTGTCAACGACTGGATAAAATCCGTGTAGGGATTCCCCTACATATTTTATACAATACAATATTTTACATATTATTATCATATCGTAATAATTAATACACGTCACAAACAAACCCGGGTGAAACCCATAGTATTGCAGCGGTCGGCGGCCGCCTGCCGCATTCCTTAGCACGCACGCCCGGCACACGTGATCCACCACTGTGTCGTCATCGCCAGTCGAGCCTTGCCCACGAGACGCGCTACTCGCGTCGCTTGCCTGCGCCCGCGCTGCTTTTGGCTTTCGATATAACTACTGTGCTTACCTACTTATCTTCCTTCCAACTCTGTACTGTGTGCTTGTGTTAATTGCTCTCGTATCTGTTTAACTTAGTTTATAGTGCAATAAACATTGGTTGTGCATTTAAAGTGTGGATGTTATTTACGCTACTACCTACCTACCAACATACAGGATACCGGTAAACATAGCATAACAACACATCCCACAACTGGTGACCTTCGAGTTTGTTCACGTCAAATAAAATATATATATGCAAAAAAAAAATGCACAGTGAACACAGTGGAAGCGAAAGTGACTCTGCAAAGTCGGCGGTCTCGCAGAATGTAAACGCAAGGCCACGCAGGCCTGTTGTAAAGATGGCTACACCTGTCGCAGCTTCAGCCCCCAGCATAAGCTCGCCGACTCCTTCTGCACACCACATAAAGATTCCACCATTCTGGCCAGAAAAACCGGCGATTTGGTTCGCCCAGATAGAAGGACAGTTTGCAATCTACAAGGTTACTGACAATTCAACAAAGTTCTATCACATCCTGGGAAGCTTGGACAGACAATACGCGATTGAGGTCGAGGACATTCTAGTTGGTCCTCCAGATTATGACCGGTTAAAAGCAGAACTGATCAAGAGACTATCAGTGTCCCGGGAAAATAAAGTAAAGCAGCTGTTAATGCATGAAGAGCTAGGCAGCCGCAAGCCTTCGCAATTTCTTCGACACCTGCAACATTTAGCTGGACCACAGGTACCGGAGGACTTCATAAAAACGGTTTGGACCAGCCGACTCCCTACGGGAATACAGCCGATTGTCGCATCTCAGACCTCGCTCTCTCTAGAAGCATTAGCTGAGCTGGCCGACCGGATTAATGACATCACCTCATCATCATCCTCGCGCGAAGTCGCCGCAACATCAACGTCATCATCATTATCGCCAATCGACAAGTTGACTCAACAGGTCGCTGAGCTCACTAGGCAAGTCAGCGCCCTCACCGTCCAGGGAAACAACAGGTCACGCTCCAGAGAACGAGGTCAAGGAAACCGCAACCGCTCACCGTCACGCAGGTCTGACTCGTGTTACAGAAGATTCCCAGTCTGTTGGTACCACTCCACCTACGGTTCACAGGCTCGAAAATGCCTAAAACCGTGTGACTACAAAGCGGGAAACGCTCTGGGCAGTCAGTAATGGCGACTAACGATTGCCGGAACTCAACAGGTCGCTTATTCATCACTGATCGTGACTCTAAGGAACAGTTTTTAGTGGACACTGGTAGTGACATTTGTGTTTATCCTAAATCTGCCTTACATGAGCGTCGCAGTAAGACGTCATATCAATTAAGTGCTGCTAATGGTTCCGCCATCGACACCTTCGGTTACATGACGCTTAATTTAAATTTAGGATTACGTCGTGCTTTCCCTTGGCGCTTCGTTATTGCTGACGTTACCAAGGCCATTATTGGGGTAGATTTTCTCTCACACTACCATCTTATTGTGGACGTCAGTAACCAAAGACTTATCGATGGTATAACCAATATTAGCACTGTAGCCGCTGCCGCTGAATCAGATGGCCTAGTTTTAAGTGTCAAGGTCTCTACTGGCGGCGACGACAGTTACCATGCGATTCTAGCTAAATATCCGGAAATTACACGACCAGCTGGAACTCCGGGTATCACCAAACACCACACACAACACCACATTAGAACTACGCCAGGTCCCCCAGTGTCATGTTCCCCCCGCAGGTTGGCCCCAGACAAACACAAAATAGCCAAACGGGAGTTTGATGCGATGCTAGCTAATGGAACAGCACGTCCATCTGACAGTCCTTGGTCCTCTCCTCTCCATCTTGCACCTAAAAAAGACAACAGCTGGCGTCCGTGTGGTGATTACAGGTTGCTCAATGCCAGAACTATTCCTGACAAATACCCAATTCGCCAGATCCACGACTTTTCTCATTGCTTATCCGGTTGTAAATTTTTCTCAACGATAGATCTGGTTAAAGCTTACAACCAGATTCCGGTTGCCGTAGAAGATATTCCTAAAACAGCAATTACTACACCTTTCGGACTGTACGAATTTCCATCTATGACATTTGGGCTTCGAAATGCTGGGCAAACCTTTCAAAGATTCGTGGACGAGATGACTCGTGGTCTCGATTTCGTGTACCCTTATCTGGATGATTTTCTAGTATTTTCCAGGACGCAGAAACAACACGAAGACCACTTGAACCAAATCTTTACCCGCATGAAAGACTATGGTGTACTCGTCAACACAGCAAAGTGTGTCTTCGGAGTACCCGAGGTAACTTTTCTGGGCTACAGCATCTCTGAAAAAGGCACCAAACCTCTGGAGGACAAGGTAAAAGCAATTTCAGAATTTCCCACACCAAAGACAGTTCGAGAACTTCGTCGTTTTCTGGGCATGATTAATTTTTACAGACGGTTCATACCCAAGGCTGCTCAAATTCAAGCCCCTCTAAATGCCTTACTAACTGGGTCTGTCAAAGCTTCACACCCAGTAGATATACAAGGTGCTGCACTCAAAGCCTTCGAGGCTTGCAAACAGAGCCTTTGTACTGCCACCCTTCTGGCGCACCCTGACTCCCAGGCCAAGTTAGGACTTGTCACTGATGCCTCAGATACAGCAATAGGTGCAGTCTTACAGCAGTGCAAGGATGGGTCCTGGCAGCCCCTGGCGTTTTTCTCTCGCAAACTGAGCCCTTCGCAAATAAAATACTCGCCGTACGATCGTGAACTTTTAGCGATCTACGAGAGTATTAAATATTTTCGCTTTATGCTTGAGGCAACCCACTTCACCGTCTATACTGACCACAAACCACTCTGCTACGCATTCCACGAACGGAAGAATAGTTGTTCACCTCGTCAGTACAGACACCTCGATCTTATTGCGCAGTTCACCACTGATATCCAGCATATTTCGGGTAGCAACAACGTCGTTGCTGACACACTCTCACGCATCGAAGAACTACAGGCTCCGGTTGATCTAGAAGTCCTAGCCCAGTGTCAAGCTACAGACCCAGAGTTAGTAGAATACTTACAAGGCGAATCTTCTCTTAGCCTGAATAAACAAAAATTACCTGGAAGTCACACAGAGTTGTACTGCGACGTCAGCACACCGACACCCAGACCATTTGTACCTAAAGCCCTTCGCCAGAAAATTTTTAACTCTCTTCACTCACTCAGTCATCCGGGCACCAAAGCCAGTGTCAGACTGGTTGCCCAACGCTTTGTCTGGCCTCTTATGCGTAAAGAGTGCCGAGAATGGTCCAAAGCATGCCTTACCTGTCAGCGCTCGAAGGTAACTCGCCACGTCTCTTCGCCTTTGGGTACCTTTGACTTACCTCCCGCACGCTTCAAGTACGTACATATAGACTTGATTGGACCATTGCCCCCATCGAATGACTACCGTTACTGTTTGACAGCTGTGGACCGGTTCACGCGATGGCCAGAAGCGGTCCCCTTGGCCGACATAACGGCAGAATCGGTGGCTAAAGCACTCATTTCCATGTGGGTGTCCCGATTCGGTTGCCCTACTGACATAGTAACTGACCAAGGCAGGCAATTTGAGTCAGCATTATTTCAACAGCTATCGAAGTCTATTGGTTTTCAGCATCGAAGAACAACCGCATACCACCCTCAATGCAATGGCTTGGTCGAGCGATTTCACCGGCAGCTGAAATCGGCCATAACTTGCCATGCTGACTTAAATTGGACCGAAACCTTACCACTTGTTTTACTCGGCATAAGAAGCGCTTTCAAGGAGGACCTCCAATCCTCATGCGCTGAGCTGCTGTACGGAGAGCCACTTCGGCTTCCAGGTGAATTTTTTGATGAAAGTAGAACAAGCCAAACCACTGACATTACTGACTTCTCAGCTCGTCTAAAATCTTTTGCCGAAAACTTACGACCCGTAGCAACACAACATCACTCCACCAAAAAAGTCTTCGTTTATAAAGATTTAGCCACGTGTAGCCACGTTTTCCTCAGGGAAGACTCTCTACGTGGTTCACTTCAACCTGCTTACACCGGGCCTCACGAAGTAATAAAAAGAAGTGAAAAATACTTTAAAATTTTAATAAAAGGCAAAAACTTCACGGTATCTGTAGACCGTCTAAAACCAGCCTACATACTGTCTGATGATGCAACCTCGTCCCCATACTTGCAACAACCTATAACTCCTCAACCTCAAACCATACCACAACCATCTAACCCTACCCGAACAACACGCTCAGGAAGACGAGTTCATTTTCCCGACTATTATCGACCATAGGCATGGTCTCTGGAAGGGAGTGATGTAGGGATTCCCCTACATATTTTATACAATACAATATTTTACATATTATTATCATATCGTAATAATTAATACACGTCACAAACAAACCCGGGTGAAACCCATAGTATTGCAGCGGTCGGCGGCCGCCTGCCGCATTCCTTAGCACGCACGCCCGGCACACGTGATCCACCACTGTGTCGTCATCGCCAGTCGAGCCTTGCCCACGAGACGCGCTACTCGCGTCGCTTGCCTGCGCCCGCGCTGCTTTTGGCTTTCGATATAACTACTGTGCTTACCTACTTATCTTCCTTCCAACTCTGTACTGTGTGCTTGTGTTAATTGCTCTCGTATCTGTTTAACTTAGTTTATAGTGCAATAAACATTGGTTGTGCATTTAAAGTGTGGATGTTATTTACGCTACTACCTACCTACCAACATACAGGATACCGGTAAACATAGCATAACAACACATCCCACATCCGTAACACAGAACTGCGCTCACAAACACAAATCGCAGATGTGGCTTTGAAAGCCGCGAAGCTGAAGTGGAACTGGGCTGGTCATATTTGCCGTATGCCAGATGAGCTGTGGGCAAAGATAGCCACTGTCCACTGATTGGCATCCTGACCCAGCGAGAAGGCGACGCGGCAGACCAAAACGGAGATGGCAAGACGAGCTTGATGGTTTCCTGACGGATTGGACAAACGTAGCCCAGGATCGCGATGTCTGGAAGGATTGGGGGGAGGCCTTTGCCCAGCAGTGGGACCCGGAGGGCACATAATAATAAATAATTATTTATATTACATATCAGGTAGGTACATTATTATATTATTGAGTTGAGCTATATCTAGATTGCTTGTTACGGTTTGCAGATACCTCATCTGTTTCTTGTGTATTTTGTTGATTAAGAGCCTACGTGAGGTGAAACCGAAAATGTAAAGTAGCATTTTTTTTCGTTGTATGGATGAATCCATTTATTATTTTTGTAAAATATAACAATTAAATGGTGTAAAAAAATTATGATTAGGCTAGAAATTCTCTTAAACTCACTGGGTTCGATAAAATTGAACGCAAAGTTTGCCAAAAACTCTCAATTTTTTTTGGATTTGAAATGGTTTTTTTCCGTTGCTGTTAGAGCCATTGCAATGAAAGTTTTGTTCCCGTATACCTAAATAAATACGTAAAAACCTGATGTTATTGCACTTTTCTTAGTTGCCGTAGTTTTTATATAAAAATAAAATTTTCAAAAATATATATAGGTAGGATTTCCTAGCTACTTCTCTCAGTACAGCCCGCGCGGCCGACGAGGTGAGGTCTATGTCAAATTTCGCGACATGACATTTCATCTCTGACTACGTAAAATATACCCTAGATTAAATCATAGCTACTACTGGTACTATAAATTTGCCACAGTGTAACATAAAACAAATTGTCACAGTATAACGAAATGACATAATACCATCTTCATCATACATTATGATCGATAACCTGTATTCACATCATCATCAGCCTGTAGAAGTATATATTTTATGTAGCATATAACTTATCTAGTACATTCTAGGGCACGTTCCTATCGTGCGTGACCAGCGAAGCGCAATGCTTTTGTTAAATACCTTCATTTTTGTAGTTGCATAAGTAGCTATCTTCCTATCTACCCAGTGCTTTCCGTCATCATCATCAGTAAGTAGAAGTCCACTGCTAGATATAGACCTCCTTTATACATTTCCATGAAAAAACAATTTGCCGATTTCCCACGATCTTTAGAATGTCATCGGTCCATTAGGTGGAGGGGCGCTCTGGTTGCTTAGCACCGGTTATATTGTCGTAGCGACCCGCTTTTTGATTCTAAAGGCGTGTGTTCAAACCCCGTCATGCACAAATTAGTTTATCTGCCAAAAAACCTATGTGCACTATGTCAGTACACTCTAACGGTGAAGGAAAACAATAAATGAAACCAACGTGAAGTAGCAAAACTTTTGAGGCACATTCATAATCCACCACACTAGCTTTAATTTTCTATTGACATGACAAGAAGAAGACTCAAAAACTAGTAGCCGATTTTAGGCCTTTATAAAAATAGTGTCGATTTTGCAAAGAGTTTGGGAGCCCATTACAATGAAAAGGAAGTATATATATATATATTATGGACAATCTACACTACACTATCTAGCCCTAAACTAAGCAGAGTTAGTATTATGGGAACCAGATAGCTGATGTAATACTTAAATACATTTTGTTTGTAAATACATAGGTACTTGGAAAACAATATAACATCCAGATGGAGAACAAATATCTATGATCACCACACAAATATTTGTTCTCGGTGGGGATTGAACCCACGACCTATGGCGCAGAAGGCAGAGCTACTAATAAATGAGCTGAGAGCCCAGTCATAACAATAATATCATGGGTTTTGAGTATTTTTGATTGCCGTCTTTTAAATCCCGAATTCTGGAACTTTCTGTCAAAGGCTTCATGCACGGTGCGCTCAAATACCCAAATACCAAAATACATGTGCCTATTTCTATACACGCAGCAAGGAGTTTCCCAAGATTTTGCGTTTGACAGAACTTTGAAGAGTCAGTTGGGATTGTCGAAACTCTTTGGTATACCTAATATTTTTAAATGCCGATAAAATACAATAATATAAGTCGAATAGACAGTGTTATTTCACAATGCTTCACTGATCTCCACCGCAATGAGCACCGAAGGCCTAAATGAGTGCAAAGCTTAAAGCCACCCATAAATAATTTCCATTTCAATTCATTTATGAATTGAAATGAAAATTATCTATGCATGTAATGTATTGTATTATGTATATCAGTTATCTAGCACCCATAACACAAGCTTTGCTTAGCTTGGGGCTAGATCATGTTGTGTGAATTGTCCAGCATTATTATTATTATTATTATTATTTATTTCCATAGGCATGAATTCTATGCACTTAGTTATACTTACTAGATTTACATACAGATCTGGAAGTATAACCTTTTAGATAAAAGAAAAAATTACTAAATTGGATCATAAAATTAAATGACGAAGGTATGCAGTAACAAACAATAAAACAAAACGGCTAAGCCGATTTTGATGAAATATTACTTTTCAGAAAAAAAAAGATTAAAAGGGAGAAGACGAAAGAGAAGAAAAAAGATAAGAATGTTATTGTACAAAAAAAATTGCCCCCCTTGCCCCCCAGGACCCCCCCTTTTGTGAGTGCTACCGGATGCCGTCGAGATAGGGGGTTTTCGATTGGGGTTTCGTATAGAGGGTTTCTTCCTGAATTGAAAAACCAAAAAAAACACCCCCCTCTTGCCCCTTTTTTCACCCCCCCCTTTCGTATCTTCCAAGCGGAGTGACTTGCAAGACTTTTTTTTTTGGGTCATGTAGGGAAGGTGAGATTATTTTGAAAGCAAAATAAATTTTGCCCCCCTCCCCCCTCTAGACCCCTTTATTATTTTTGACCCTTTTTTTCGAGTGGAGCATTGCGGCGAGCGAAGCGAGCCGCCATGCAACCATGGGGAACAGTGCGGTGAGCAAAGCGAGCCTGCTGTGACCCCCCCCCCCCCCCTAAGCCCCCCAGAACCCCCTCCTCCTGAACCCAGGGGGAGGGTCGCGGCGAGCGAAGCGAGCCGTGCTGTGACCCCCCCCCTCAAGCCCCCAGAACCCCCTCCTCCTGAACCCGGGGGGAACGTTGCGGCGAGCGAAGCGAGCCGCCACGCGACCACGCCCACCCTACTGAAATTTAGGGAAATTTAGAACCCCCTCCTACTGAAATTTAGGGTGTCTTAGGGGTGTGAAAAAATGTTCACTAGACTGACAGTTCAAAATTCAAAATGGCGGCTGTGCCACTTCCGGTTTTGCAAAAATCGTCCGATTAAGGTCGTTCAAACGGTTCATTCGACTGAGGACTATGATTGGAGATTGAATTTTAGGTTTTTTAAGGTGTTTGATTGGATCTTCACTTGGTTTAGGGTTCCGCCCCTGTGGGAACGCATTGAGGACGCGAGCTGCTTGCAGCTCGCGATGCACGCGACCCGGTAGTCAACGTTTGGGTTCCTTTCAGCGGTTTCGACCCGTTAAGGGTTTTGGCTTGACGTACAATTTAGGGTTCCGTATACGGTTTTGATTGGGGTTTTACTACATTGAGCAATTTGATTAAGTGTTCGACTTTTAGGGTTCCTTAGGACTTTGATTGGAGTTTCAACTACACTTAGGAGCTTGATAATGTTAACATTTTTAGGGTTCCTTAGGACTTTGATTGGGGTTTTACTACATTGAGGAACTTGATAAAATAAACAACTTTTAGGGTTCCTTAGGCCTTTAATTGGAATTTTACTTCACTTAGGACCTTGATTATGTAAACAATTTTAGGGTTCTTTAGGACTTTGATTGGGGTTTTACTACACTGAGGAACTTGATTCACTGATCGACTTTTAGGGTTACTTAGGACTTTCTTTACTACTTTTTGGGGTTTTACAAGTGCAAGTGTAATGTAAAACTGGGAGTAGCACACCGACACGCGAGCTGCTTGCAGCTCGCGCACACGAAAAAACTAGTTAAGGGGCTGACGTATGGAAAATTTTCATACAAACGGAATACCAAAATGATTTCTAATTTAGACAGATTTACACTATATTATTGTAATAATTGTATTTGCATAGTATTTATCTAGGTTCCTCAACAGTTTTTGTTTCAAATTACTTACCTAAAATGAAATAAACACCAATCGCATTTTGCACATTTTTATGCTAAACTTATCAAGTTTTCTACCTATTGGTTTCGTACTAAAAACAACAATATCTTACGTGTTTTTTGTTAAGGAACCTAGTTTATATTGTCTAGTTACAGAATAACAATACTATGTGAAGAATACAAAAAGTTTTCAGTCATCATTTTTGGTATTACGGAACACGATCAAATTCATGGCATTTTCGAACGGCTACTATTGCTATCGCGCACGCACGGTGTGGGTGGCGGGGTGCAGGGGGAGGAAACGCTTGAAGCACACGGGACACTTCGGTTGTGTGTGTGAATCGCTCGGACTTCGGACTAGTTAAATACCTACACTGGCATAAAACATAATGCTTAGATATTTGATAATTGTTAGTTTAGGAAGGGTACTAAGTGAAGATGGGAAATACTAAGTACCTAGGTAGGTTGTAGGTTGGGTAAACGAAATCAAGGTGCAGCACTAGGTCAAAAAGTCTGCCGAAATTTCGAAAAAAGCCAACATTTCGACTAAAACAAATTATGAACCATTAATTTCTATACAGGGTGGAATTTTGTAATGCCACCTGGAGGGAAAGTACTCTTAATACTGCAGATAGAAAATTTTACTCAAAGGAAACATTCCTTTATTTTTGAATAGAAAGCAATTTCTAAAATTAAAAATAAAATATTTTTTAAATTAATTTTTTTTTTTGAAAGGAATAAATTTATTCTTTTAAAGAAATGAATTCGTTAAAAGAATAAATTTGTGTATCCAAGAGAATGGAGCCCATTTCAAGCAACTAATTTCAAGTAACTAGTTAGTTAACCATTTTTTGTAAATAATTAAATTAATTTAAGATTTCCTGGTTTTTCTTTCATTTAATTTATCATGTTTGTTAGAGAGATTTCATCCTTATAATTGACTAACGATCGATGCAATAAAAGTACAAGGTATAATTTTTCTGATTTTAGCCGGTTCAATTCCCGGGTGTGAGAGAATTTTCGAAAAACTTTGAATGCAGTTTGCTTTCTATTCAAAAATAAAGGAATGTTTCCTGTGAGTAAAATTTTCTATCTGCAGTATTAAGAGTACTTTCCCTCCAGGTGGCATTACAAAATTCCACCCTGTATATGAAGTATTGATAAAAGGTCTAAGAAAAATTACAACAAATTATTTTTTTTCTTTATTTATTTGTAGTTCAAAAAACCGACTACCGCTCAACGTCAGGTGGAAAGATTGATGAAAGGACTAAGAAAAATTGCCACAAAATATTTTTAGTCTTTATTTATCTGGGGCTTAAAAAAACTGCTACCACTCAACGTCAGGTGGAAATATTGATAAAAAGACTTGGAAAAATTTCAGCAAAATATTTTTTTTCTTTATTTATCTGAATCTCAAACAACCGACTACCGCTCAACGTCAGGTTATAATATTGAAAAAAGGACTAAGAAAAATGGCTAAAAAATATTTTTATTCTTTATTTATCTGGGGCTTAAAAAAACTGATACCACTCAACGTCAGGTAGAAATATTGATAAAAAGACTTGTAAAAATTTGAACAACATATTTCTGTTTTATTTTTCTGGAGCTCAAGAAATAAACTACAGCTCAACGTCAGGTGGAAATATTGATAAAACGACTAAGAAATTAAAAAAAAAACTTTATTTATTTGGAGCTCAAAAAACTGCTACCACTCAACGTCCGGTGGAAATATTGATAAAAAGACTGAGAAATACTTTAACAAAATAGTTTTTCTTTATATAACTGGAGCTCAATAAACAGAGTACTGCTCAACGTCTGGTGGAAATATTGATAAAAAGACTTGGAAAAATTTCTGTAACATTCACTAGAAGTTGCTTCATGCAATCAAAATTGAGTTCTATATAGTAATTGTGATAAGACATAAATATTTTTTTTTTCAGTTTGTTTATAATCATTATATAAGTATCCACCTATAGTAGGTTAGCTTGGTACACTTTTTGTGTTTGAGTTTTGTGCGAAAGCCGAGGTCCATGTAATTGTAAGTCGATGTTCGCAATCGTTGGTTTTGCGAATGTAAATAAGCAGAATAAAAGCAACCTAATTGCTCAACGAATAAAGTATATTTTTAAATGCAGTCACATTATTAGACTTTCTGTACTTTGGTAAGTGAGCCACTTTGCGTGTTTTTTATTGCTGTGTGTGTGTGATCGATGAGGTCTGGCGAACCACACCCCACCTGATGTTGAGCGGACCTCCACCCATGATCTTCAACTGTAACGTCATGACTGGTTTTGAACCCACGCCCCCCAACCGCTAGGCCGATGAGGTCTGGCGAACCACACCCCACCTGACGTAGAGCGGACCCCACCCATCATCTATTACTGTAACGTTATCACTGATTTTGAACCCGCACCCTCCAACCACTAGGCCAATGAGGTCAAGCAAACCACACCACACCTGATGTTGAGCGGACTCCCACCCATCATCCTCTACTGGAACGTCATCAACCACAACTCCATCGCTCCGCGCCAGGGTCAATGGCTCTCTCAACTCAACTCGGAGTCAATGGTTCTCTTTACTCTTCTTCAATTTGGTCCAGAACCCGCACAAACCCTACCTGATGAATAAACTCACTCGTATCATGTTAGAGAATTTCCTGGTGTCTTTTCTAAGTGCGTAAATAGCTACTCTGAAGGTTCTTTATCGGTTCAGGAATGTTGTTTTTTTTTTCACTTTATTCTTGCATTCAGAGCATGACCAATCCTTGCTTATTGAATACTAGAAAAGCGAAACAAGCAAGCAATAAGCTTAGAGGGTTAGTCAGGTAATGCAGCCACAAAAAATAAAAACATAAAATTGTAGGGTGCAAAAAGTCAACTCTCTTTGACCAGATTTGAACTCCCGCCCACCTCGTCCTCTCAGTGTGAATCCGCACGCCCTAGCCACTAGCCTATCTGACGCTTAGTAACGTTGACAAAATTAGGCAATGCATAAAAATCGTTATCAGTGGCTGACGCACACGCACAAGCGCGGCACTATGGTTGGATTCACGTATAGAAGTAGCGCGTCACACGAGCGCCTGTGTGTGTATACTACTATTATATATTCCGTGGCACCCGCATCAAATGAATAGAGATAGCTATATTCGGAGCAGTTTTTGCTCACGCCTCGAATTGAAGTTGCGAGCTGTGTACGTCGGCCCGTTAATATTTAGGCATCCGATTTAGGCGTCGCCTAGGTTTAATGAAAACGGGTGTTAGTAACGTTGACGAAATTAGGCAATGCATAAAAATCGTTATCAGTGGCTGACGCACACGCACAAGCGCGGCACTATGGTTGGATTCACGTATAGAAGTAGCGCGTCACACGAGCGCCTGTGTGTGTATACTACTATTATATATTCCGTGGCGCCCGCATCAAATGAATAGAGATAGCTATATTCGGAGCAATTTTTGCCCGCGCCTCGAATTGAAGTTGCGAGCTGCGTCCGTCACCCTCTTAATATCTAAACTTAAACATTACGGTATTCTAAATCGCTCCATTGACTTATTACAATCGTACTTGACTGATAGAATCCTTAAAGTTGATGTGGGCGGTGAGAGATCTTTTGGGTCAGTTATTGACATAGGGGTGCCACAAGGTTCGATATTAGGTCCTTTCTTGTTTCTAGTGTACGTAAATGACCTTCCTTTTTTGGTTAAAAAACTATGTGAAACAGTACTATTTGCTGACGATACCTCATTAATTTTTAAAGTCGATAGATAGAAGGCTAATTACGATGACGTTAACGCATCTCTGTCGTAAATACTTAACTGGTTTAATAATCTTTTACTTAATGTTAAGAAAACTCATAAGTTTTATGAAAAAATATTTTTTGAGTGTCAGTTCTAAGTATAAAAATCTTAATGCGGTTTACAGAATACATCTATTTACCAAGTTTCATCAGTACATATAGCTTTTACAGTTTTGTAAGTACCATACTTCAAGCAAATAAATTATTTCTTTTCATTTCATTTCATTTTTTTGAAAAAAAGTGACTGTGACATACGGATGGACAGACAGACAGACATGACGAATTTATAAGGGTTCCGTTTTTTACCTTTAAAAAATACAAGTTTTCATTCACCGACTACCGACATTTATGAACTTGCAACTCACTCTGGTTTTGCATAATATGAGGAAAATCTCTTCTTGGTGGAAGGTTTCTTTTATTAAATCTGGGGCTAATTGCTTGTTATACTATATAAATTAGACTACTACTACTACACTACTATATAAGTTAGATTTAAAATGTAGCGTTCGTGGTAGTTTAAAAAATACCGCACAGCTTGCCATTGTTATCACCAATCCTGGATGAAAAATATGCAATGGAAACTCTGCGACGGGAATCAGCTAACATAACAATTGGGTTATATTTATTTACTGAATATCTGTCTGTGTTTTTGTCTAACGAAGCGTATTCTAGTCAACACATTGTAATGTCGTGACAAATGTCAGACCCAAGCACAGAATAAGTAATAGTTGGTATCAAATACATGAATTCACAGCTCAGGTCAGGCAACGCCATCTTTATTTTAAATTTTTCCAACTTTCCGGTCGTGTTTTGTTTTTAGACCAGAGTATAGCGGAGGCTTAAGTAAATATTTGTAAATATTAATTAAAAGTTTCAATAAAGTAAAAAAAAAAGCAAAGTTTCAGTAAAATTATTTATTGAAAATAAGTTACAATCAACAGAAAAGTATATAATTTAACTCACCAGCCACCGTAACTAGGACCAAAGCTATTAGTAGGAGGATGCGCATGGCTACAAGTTTCCTTTACAGGATTAACAAAAATTATTGTATCTACTCTTTTTATACAAGTGGTTATCATTCTGATAATCTCTTTTAAAGCATATCATGATAATCGGGCTGATAATAATTTAATAACTTAGGTGCTGTAGGAATTATAATTAGAAATAAACCACTAAAGTCTAAGTGAGTTTTGCCTCTCAGCTCAGTTGGTAGTAGCTCTGCCTTCTGCGCCGTAGGTCATGGGAATACTTGTGTAGTGACACAGATGTTTGTTCTCTGTCTGGGTGTTATATTGTATTCTAAATATAAACATAAACATAATTTATTTCCTTAACCCTTTAATTGGCAAAAAAAAAAAACATTTTTTATTGAAACAAATACTGAAATAGGAATGTGTAGAGCCTAAATATGCCCAGAAAAATAGTAAAAAAAATCTAGGGTTTTCAGTTTTCCTGAAAAATCATGTATGCTACTACATACATTGCCAAGTGGGTAAAGAAATATGTATTCATTTGAATGTATGTTGAGACATACCTTGCCAAAACTAGTAAGAATAAAAATACTAAATATGTATTGTAAATTTAATTAAAACAATCATAAATTCAACCTCTTTATAGAAATGATTCGATGGACATACGTTATGAAAGCAAAGTATATATATAATGGCTCTGGAACACTGTGATTGGCAGTAATTGCTAGAAGTAAACCCAGAAACTCTACTCATTTCTGAAAATGATAAATTAGTTGACAATTCCTGAGTTTACTTCCGGTAACGAAACCGGTGTAGAGGATGTAGTGGGGGTGCTAGGTATGGACACTGAGAGTTGTGCAGGCGAAGCATGTGATGCAGAAGCGACTTGAGATACAGGATTTAGAGTAGAAGAAGTGGCAGGAGTTGCAGGCGTGGCAGGGGTTGCAGGCCGTGTTGGAATGTCGCTTATTATCGGAATAGTGCTGCAATCGGGCTCAAGCGATGGATTCGGGTATACTTCTTGGAATACAGAAGTAAGACGAACATTCTCATCGGTTGAGGTTTCATCATCGGAATCTAATATATTCAGTCTTTCTAAGGAAATTGCAATAGATGGGGCTGGGGAAGATGAGTCTGAATGCGAAACTTGAGCGCCCAATAATCCATCATCGACGTCAGATGCATTACCATCATCAGAGAATGCATTTTCAGTAGGGATCAAAGTTAAAATTCTACCACCACGTGTTGTGTTGCGCGTGCTGTAAAAAAAAGCTTTTATACACCAAAACTCAAGCCCAAGCAAACAAAACCCCATAAATCGCAAAAAAATATATCACAAAAAGAAAAAAAAGCTAACATACACCAAAACTCAAGCCCAAGCAAACAAAAACCCATAAATTGGAAAAATAAATATCACAAAAAGAAATCAAATAAATTGGCAATGTATGCTGTGACATACGGGTTCGTTATACAGTAATTCATTACTAAGTTGGCAATGTATGCCACGGCATACAAAGTTTATTATCAAATAAAACAACAAATACCCACAAATATTGCCAAAATTATAACAGTGAACACTTCACTATAATGTCACGATCGAATTATTAGTGTTTTATTAGAAATTTACGTGGAAAAAGTAATATAAAACAAATAAATACTTTGGTAAGCACAGCCGGCTTCTTTCGGACAGATGTTTTGAAAAAAAAGTGACAGCACTAGTATTGCTAACACTCAAAAACATTTTTTTTTTCATAAAGTGTGACTAGTTTTTGAGATTAAAATTAATAATTTTATTGAAATCATAATATTTCTTTAACACTTTATTTTTTTAAAGAGTTTGTATGGCACAGTCTACAATACCAAATTAAGGGTTCCCATGGTACAAGCTTTGCTTAATTTGGGGCTAGATAGTGCTGTGTGAATTGTCCAAAATATTTATTTAAAAAAAAGGCTGGCCGCATACACACGTTTTTTAATTCGTTTTTCGTATTAAAACATCCGAATGCATGGATTCAATAATGTCGCAAATGTTCGCTTTTTTCAGAACGGATCAAATTTTGTACGTACGTTACAAGGAATTCCAAATATAAATTCCGCATTATGAAATCGAATAAAGAAAACGTGTGTATGCGGCCGACCTAAATGTTTGTGTTTAAGATTTACTTTAATTAATTTATAAATTCAATGTAAAATAGTATTACAAAATTGTAAAATGTGCTTTATAATGAAAATAAATAAAACAATTAGTAAGCTACTTAAAACTAGACCTTACATGTCAAAGATTGTTTAGGTACAACTTCTGCGTATCTAAGGGCTGTTTTAGTGTAGCTCAATATGTTAGGTAATGGGTAGTTCCCCCGTGCTAGATTACTCTGTGTTACGGCAGGGTAATTACTTTGGCGTAATTTAAAACGAGTGTTAAACAAGCAATTGTACATTAGGTAGCCACTGTTAGGTGGCAAGCGTAGGTACTTGATTCTTAATCTAAAATTAATAATTATACCTAATGAAAACTAGTAAGCTTAT
Organism: Thera obeliscata; assembly: GCA_947578465.1. Classification (NCBI taxonomy): domain Eukaryota; kingdom Metazoa; phylum Arthropoda; class Insecta; order Lepidoptera; family Geometridae; genus Thera; species Thera obeliscata. The sequence goes on from OX387916.1 coordinate 3,694,969, forward strand.
AGATATGAGACAAGTACTAAATAACAAAATTCTTGTAAAAAAGAGCCATTAATTATCGTAGAATTTATACAATTGATACTATAATAATTATGTAGGAGGGCTACAGCAAAAAAATAAACTGAATAATTAAGTAGGTAGGTATGTACATATAAAGGAACTACGTTCATTTCGTTATAGATAATAGAGTTTATGTTTCAGAGTAGTTTAATTCACGCAAAAAGGTGTCTAACGATCTTGCACAATTAAATTTAGATTTTTTCCTGATAAATAGTTTTTTGTCAATACGATTGTAAATAAAAGGCGCCAGAAAGGAGAAAAAACGATGAGCAAAAAATGTCCTGCATGCAGGGACCGTAAAAGTCTCGTGGGCTCTTCTAACATCAGTGTTATCTATACGACCTGGAAGTTGATGCTGTTTTAGGACAATCGTTTTTAATAAATAATTGGCGTACATTTAGCACTTGAGTTTCACCATACAGCTCGGTTGTTGGAAATCTAAATGGTTTAAAATTTACGCTGACGAAATCAAACCTACTGATATAGATACGCATATTTTTTTGTTGGGTCTTTTATTTTCGTATGGAATAAGTACAAGTTTAAAAAACCGGCCAAGTGCGAGTCGGACTCGCGCATGAAGGGTTTCGTACGAATAAACATACAATCGGCAAAAAAAAAATCTGTTGCATGGGAGCCCCTTTTCAATGTTTATTTTATTTATTCAATATTAATGTTTCCAATCGGTTCATCAACGACGAAGTTATGCGAAAAAAAAAACACTTAAAAAAACTAATTGAGAACCTCCTCCTTTTTATTTGAATTCTGTCAAAAACAGATGCAAACTGACTCTATGTGCCACCATTTTCGATGAAAATAACTTCAGTAGACTTAAATTATAAGTGCTATAATAATATACAAATTTGTTGGAAGGTTCTATTTTATTTACATAGAAAGTGTCTCAAGGTCTTCCTTCGGGATTGCGCCACCAACCACCTCCTTCGAACTTAAGCGTTATTCCTGATCCAGTCATCATATCGGGAGAGTCGTACATAAACACCAGGATAGCGTGCAAGTCCACATCGCATCCTCCAAGAGCCGATACCAACGACGACGCCGTTGTGCAGGAGTGGGCCACCCTCGTCTCCCGTGCACTGGTCCCGATTCCCGACGTCCAGCCAGCCAGCACACATCATGTTGTCGGTGACAGTTTCAGCTATCTCGCTGTAGCGGAAGGCACACATAAACTGATTGATCGTCCATATTTGGACCTAATTAAGCGTGGCAACATTGGCTCCATTGATCTGGAATAAAATGGTCAAAAAAAAGTTAGACATGATTCACCATGCGACTACAAGATGAAACATGCAGATGGCCCATCTGATAGTGAGGGATTTAATTTAATAGCCCTAGTTTTGTTGCCTCACAAAATACATCAGCAGCGCGTCACAGCAATCGCCCTAAAACGAGGATCATAACTCAATGGTAGGTATACTTTGATATTTCACTGGCATCTTGAAAACGAAACACAGCAATGAAGTAAGGTGAATTAAGTTCTTCCCTGGACAAACTCTTACAAAGAGCTCTATTGCTGCATTCATAAGGTGCAATTGACATTGTACAGTTTGCTACTAATTACAACCTAATACTTACAGTTGTTCGGCCCCAGCCAGCAGTCCAGACCGGTTCTCCATCAGGAACGTGGTAGTTGGGACCAGCAATCGAAGCAAACTGCACTGCGTTGACCACCGTTCTGATTTCGGTTCGAGTTCTCATGATTGCAATGTCATTGTTGAACGTAGCTGCGCTGTAACTCGCATGAATGATGAAGCTTCCGATCTCGTGGAGGGTACCAGCTGTTGTGGCAGAACCAACACGGGCTCGCCATCTGTCAGCTGTGTCACCACTGTGGCCAACAAATAAAAGTTAACTTCATAGCTTAAGGAACAAAGCCAAAGTCAAATATGTATTTATTCAGTAGGAGATATACAAGGATCCGAAAAAAAAGACAGAGTAAGAAAGGTGTGTCAAAAAAATATGCATACATACCTCATATATCATTTCATTATCATTTACATAATTATATGAGGTTCTTCTTCTACTTATCGAGTCAAGACTCTCTCAAAACCTCTTCGACCAAATGTAGCCACCTCAATAGCTCCACTCGATGCCATGTTCTAGTTGTCGTGCAGTTGATCGTGCGTCAATTATATGAGGTGACGTAAGAGCAAAAAATTAATACTTACGACGGGCATTGAGCCGCAGTCAAGATGGATCGACTATTCAGAATAACACCACCGCAAGTATGGACGTAAGTGCTCAAATTTGCCGTGTATAGCAGTGAAGCAATCATGGGATACTGGCCGATGGTAGCCGCCGAGCCCCCTATGATCCTTTGCGGGCTGCTGGGCAGAGCTGGGAAAAAACACAACATTTTTTACAGCGGCCAAAACCCAAGTTAATCTAAGCGAGGCTTATTCTATTCTACTAAGAAAACTTTTCAAAATTTATATTCTACTAAGCCTTCGTTCGGCAAAAATTTGTATTTAAATAATGTATATTATTATATATATTATTAGGTACATCATTATATTATTGAGTTGAGCTATATCTAGATTGCTTGTTACGGTTTGCAGATACCTCAACTGTTTCTTGTGTATGTTGTTCATTTTGTAAATGTTTGTATTAATTAAAAGTTTCAATAAAGTCTTATGTATAGAAAATAAGTTACAATCAACAGAAAAGTGTTTATTTAACTCACCAGCCACCGTAACTAAGACCAAAGCTAATAGTAGGAGGAATCGCATGGCTACAAATTTTAAGTTTCAGGAATAACAGAAAATAATTATAACTACTCTATTTATACAAGCGGTAATCACTCTGATAATCTCAGAGATCAAATTTATCAGAGCTAATCATACTAATAGTTCGCCCCGAACTGAGATCTTGTGATGCGATCCAAATGCTCCGAAAAGTTAAGTACAGAGGTAGAATCAGAAAAAAATGTGCCACCATCACGCATTGTGTTTTATCTACTTTGAGAAAGTATTTCTGTCTAGATTTACTGTTTGGCCTTGCTTTGGTTTAGTTTGACTGGCCTCTAGCTCAGTTGGTAGTAGCTCTGCCTTCTGCGCCGTAGGTCGTGGGCTCGATCCCCACAGAGAACAAATATTTGTGCGGTAAACATAAATGTTTGTTCCCTGTCTGGGTGTTGTATTGTATTCTAAGTATGTATTCACAAAAAAAAATGTATTCAAGTATTATATCAGCTATCTGGTTCCCATATTACAAGCTCTGCTTAGTTTGGGGCTGGGTAGTGTTGTGTGAATTGTCCACAATATTTATTTTATTATTTTTTATTTGCCTCTGACTATCCCTCACTAACTTTGTATCGTAGACAAGTTTTAACTCAATTGGCCAATTGATTGAAGAGTTCCGTTGGACAAACCTTGGCTCCATCATCAGACCAGGTCGCTTTCATCGTTTTATGACAACTGAGTACTTCCTAAATTTAATTCAAGAAAAAAAAAATAAGAAAGTGCAAACGAATTGACCAACCAGTAGAAAAACCTGAGTGTGTAGCAAAAACTGAGCGTCCGCGATTATCAATTATGATAATCGGGCTGATAATAATTTTATTACTCGGGTACTGTAGAAATTTTAATTAGAAGTAAACCACTAACGTTTCAAATAAAAAAAGCGGCCAAGTGCGAGTCAGACTGGCCCATGAAGGGTTCCGTAGCAGTAAGTAATATAAATATAGAAGTTCTAGTAGTTCGTCGAAAGGTACATTGCGGTTTACGATTAATGATATATAAAAAAAAACTACTCACTAGCTCTCGTTCAAACCAAATATCGTTGAAAGTTTACATAGTAATGTACATCATATATATTTTTTAGTTTTATCATTCTCTTATTTTAGAAGTTACAGGGGGGGGGGGGATCAACAGTTTACCACTTTAGAAGTGTCTCTCCCAAAAACTATTAAGTTTAGAAAAACACGATATAAGAAACCTCAACATCAATTTTGAAGACCTATTCATAGATGGGTACACGTAGGTGATGATACAATGGGTTTGATGAAAAAAATGTTTATTGTTGTTACAATTAGCTCAATAAATTGGGTTAGGATCTACAGTTAAGTTATAAGAACCTGTGTTCGAAGAGTCCCCTCTATTTTGGTACTTACTTTAGTTTTACTTTGTACAAAACATTTCTTTTTTATCTTCATCTCGGAAAACTTGATTCGAAAAATATGCTTGAAAAGGCAAAGAGTTATGTTTTCACGATTTAACTACTGAACTGATCGAGGCGAAATTCAGAACAGCGTTACTCGTAAATTGCTTTCTGGAAATGAACATCTAACCTATTTTTTTATGTTCAACGTACTGTTTTCAACCATTACAATTAGCCGAATTTTTTTTAGAAGCCTGCGTACTCATAGGCGATGGAGATAAAACGCTGTCAAATATCGCTGTCATATTTGACAGTATTTCAGCTGAACGCCATCGCCATCGCCTAGAAGTGCGCAGGCCTTAAATGATTTATTTTCAGTCAGCGCCTATCTTTACTTATCTATAATTACTTATTGAATTTTATGACAAACATGTTTGTTGGCTCTCGGGTAAAGTCCCGGTTCATAAATTTCGTTATTGGCCAGTAAAAGTCCCTACTGATTATTCATGATTTTCTTATCTTTTCTTCCTATACAGGGTTATTCATTATTAGCTACACAAACTGACAAGGCCTAATTTTTGGGTCGCGAATATTGGTTTGACCGAAACAATTTAATTCATAAACTGATTTCAGTTTTTGTATCAAATTTTTATTTTTATCAATTTCTTTACGGCTATTGCATAATGATTGCAACGGAGAACAGGACGATGACCCACCCAGGCGATGACTGAACGTAGAGTGTCGCTTACGGCGCGCGGGCGCGGATCAAAGGTCAAAATTTGTCAAAATTTGGTTGACTGGCCTCTAGCTCAGTTGGTAGTAGCTCTGCCTTCTGCGCCGTAGGTCGTGGGTTCGATCGCCACCGAGAACAAATATTTGTGTGGTGAACATAAATGTTTGTTCTCTGTCTGGGTGTTATATTGTATTCTAAGTATGTATTTACAAAAAAAAATGTATTCAAGTATTATATCAGCTATCCGGTTCCCATATTACAAGCTCTGCTTAGTTTGGGGCTGGGTAGTGTTGTGTGAATTGTCCACAATATTTATTTATATTATTATTTATAAAATAGGTCAGGCGCCAATGATTCCAAAGGATATTCTTTATCGATTTTCTCGGGATTTTCATAACAAAACTTTAAAAAATCATTTAAAATAAAGGATCCACCTCATCGCTCAGTTGGTGATAACTCTGTCTGTATTTTTCCCTAATAAAATTAAGTGGTGTATTACACATAATGGTCTTTAATTTTTGGTGAGGAGCTTAAGACGATGAACACCGTGAATCAACTTCTCGCTCTTCACACTCTGACCTTTTTTACAACTTGCCGATGGAACAAGCATATGGCCCATCTTATGTTAAGTGGTAACCATCGCTTATAACAAAGCATTGTCTCGTAGGTCACTTTCTGAAAGATATAAAATCACTGAACTTTATTATTGAAAATCACGATCAACTATCTTGTGTTCAATTCGATCGCACACAGTTTAACAAAAAAATATATTTCAATCTAACACGTTTGCCTATTAAAAAGTTGATTTAGTACACCTTATAGGATATTTTTATTTTATTTTTTTGGTAAACTGTGTGCAATGTTCACACAAAAGTTCGTGATATTTCATAAGCAAATTCAGTAATTTTACATCTTTCAAAAAGTCAAAATAAGAAGTTTTTTATAGCCTTGCGATTGGGTGATCGCTGAATCCCCGTTCCATTTTCAAATTTTTAAAACAAAAATTTACAGCTCACATCGAATTCAGCGATCGCTTGAGTGAATTGTGTTGCTAGAATTGCACCCTTGAGCTCAGTGTCTTAATAAGGCCACTAAAAGAGCCAAATACTGAACTTCAATCACTACTTAAGCGGTTCCGTACCATCAGGAGGCTAACAGTTGGCGTTTGGCCAGAAATTTACGAGCAGTGGTTGTAAGAGCTCGTGTCTAGCTATTATTTACTATCAACAAGTTACTCTGACTTATTTGAAACGTTTGTAGCTTTCTCTTATCATCGTGTTACTAGTTCTTTTGAATCAGTGTGGGATAAGGATGTTATTTGCGCCTCAAAGAGACTCCTTTCGTGCACTTTTGCAATTTGTAGCTAAATACGAATATTTGGTGCCAGGTGTGTTCATAAATCAAATTTAATTTCTAAGATTTACAATAAATGACGACAGACCGAGGGAAATGGAAGACAAGATGGCAGATGTTATGTATGGCCACTTTTTTGACCCAACTAAGTTTATTGTATAATACTAGTTAATCCCCATTTCAGACTGGTATACAAACAATTGATAATACGACTTCTACGTAAAGGAATTACAGAATAATCCGATACTCTTATGGCTTCCAAATAAAATAGGTCAAAATTTGATTAAAACACTATGAAAAAATGATTCAACTGTTAGAAGTAAGTATTATAATTGAATAGCCACAACACAACGATCTGAATGACGAAACCAGGGACAAGAAGAGACCTTCTTCTTCTTAATTAGCTGGCATCTGTCCATTCGGACAATTTTGCCAGTATCAAATGAGAATATTATTGAGTGTATAAATAAAATAATTTTTATTTAGTCAAGTCAGTCAATAGACAAGTCGGGCATCATTGGCTTTGAAAGTAAACATAGTGTTTGTCTTCAAAACCATCGGAAACATTTTCGTTCAAATCAGGATATCACATAAAACACCTGCATTCCTACTCCTCACACTTTGTGCTAAGATCTCAAGTAATGTTGGTTAAAATACTACCAAAACTACACAACAGAACTCAAAATAATACTTACCAGAAAAACAATTAAAATGAAAAAGCTTTGTGACTTACTCGTACCAATGACAGAAAACGAGAGGGATCAACAGATGAATCAGTGACGTAGGAAAAAAGTCGGTGGATGGAGAAGGCTCAAAATCAATAGCTAATGTTCAGCAGTGGACTTCTTCAGGGTACCTGCACTATATTTATTAATATTCTTTGTTTAAATAATGAAAGAATACAAAATTTGCAGAACACGCATGTTTATTACCCATTAGTTTATTGTCCGTCATGACGTTTTGGGTTGGGTTATGACTGTCACTGTCAACGTCAAAAACACGAAAGTAAATTGATCCAAAATGGACAGATGCCATTCATAAAGAAGAAGAAGTGCACGAAAGTGAAGGTACGCCACGTAATATATTAATAATTATGTTGTTTAAAAATATTCTCACTGATAAGTCCTTGGCTGTTGTCCCTCGTTTCGCAAATGATTACGATTCATGGGGATATGAGCCATGGCGACCATGAACTGCGTATTCGCTACCAATTGTTACGTCAAAAATAAATTTGGCAAAGATGTAGTAATATCGTGGATTCAAAAGTCTACACTTTTTATTTTTGAAGTGAATTTTTTTTAGGTAATCTTGAGCAAGGAAAAAATCTATAGACTGGTGACACTGTCACGTCACCTGTCACGTAACCGACACTTCTTCAGCAAAGGTCAAGGTGGGGTTGAGGAAGGGGTTAGTTTTCACATCTGTCATCACCATCAGTCATCACTCACTGCTAATTTTTTTACGAAATAAAATTACCGATGATCTACCGATACAAATCAATAGCACTAATTGTCAGTCAAACACTAAACTAACCATTAGCTGATTGCTACATTACTTAAAATAAGCCTTTATTCCTACTACTTTTTACACTAATTTTAGTAGGTACATGCTTAAATTAAAAAAAAAATGATTTTTAAACTTCTTATAATATTATAGAGGTCTTAATACTTTTTACACTAATTTTAGTACATGCTTAAATTTAAAAAATTTGAATTTTTGACTTCTTATATTATAGAGGTAAAAAAGCATGAAAATAAACCTATTTCTTGCTTTTTTACTTAAAACTATGCTTATTTCTAATTTAATTTATAGTAGTAGTCGCCCCCTTGGCGTAATTACTACATGTTTTTAAATAACCTCAAATAAACATAACTCACTTTTAGTGCGATGAAACGGTGTATTGTGTTATTGTGTGCCCTTTCGGATGTTCTGTGATCGATGATTGTGGTTATTTTATAACAATCCTAGTAGTTATTTTTAATCTAAAGTCTTTCGTCTTTGGACGCATCCGTCTGGCACTGATTTGGCTATCTCTAGATAGTTTGTCTGCAGATAGCTCAACTGTTTCTTGTGTATTTTGTTAATATACATATGTTACGGCTAATACCCGAAGTGCGGCTACACCTAGTTTTAGCCGGTTAGAACTAGGTGTAGCCACTTACTCTTGGTTAAACCTAGTACGAGCCGATTGTTTTCGGGTAAAACTAGGTCAGAATCAAACTCGGGGCACCCCGACTTATGTCACCAAAGTAACAGTAAGTTCTTAGGTTTTTTTTTTTATACCTACTTAATTTAGTTGTAGCCGGCATGATGAAGGCTAGACCTAGTTTCGGCGAAAACAATCGGCTCGTACTAGGTTTAACCAAGAGTAAGTGGCTACACCTAGTTCTAACCGGCTAAAACTAGGTGTAGCCGCACTTCGGGTATTAGCCGTAACATATACAATTGTAATCATTGGAAGTTTTTTTAAGTAAATAAATATTTATTCGTTTTCAAATAAATGAATAAATATTGGTGACCAATAGAGATACATTTTTTTTTGTGCTAAATAATATGCAGTTGGAATTCCATGTAATTGTCTTTTATTCTCTGCATTACGCACTAAAAAGTGATCATGTTACGTAAACTTCATTCCACCCCCTTTAAGGGAAGACTTTTTTATGAATCTTTTAACATTTGTACCAAAAGAGATAAACGTGTTTACTTTTATCTCTTTTTACAAAAATATACTACTGGACCCTTGACTCTTATAAAGGTTTAATTGAAAACCCCTTAGTCTGCGCATCAAAAAACAAGCGAAATTTAAATTTTCAAGCCTCTACTACCAGCGATTTAGGTTGTGTGGTGTCTAATATAAGTTTCCATGATAAATTTAGATGATTTATATAGCGTCGCATGCTGTGATATTGCTAGAGTAGATAGTAGAAATAGCGATAGTATGAAAATGTTCGTCACCTTAGAGTCGGTTTTCGCTTGCACCAGTGCCTTGATCATGAACACATTTTGACATAATTTGTGACATTAACTTAACGGTGTATTCTGTCTATTAACTTTCAAAAGGTAGTATGTGATCGTGATACGTTGAACGAATCAAGTTGAAAACTGTCGAACATTTTCATACCGCCACTGTACATCTTCTCATCGCATATTCCACAGAGCCTCAGGACAAAAGTCTTTAATCAGTGCGTGTTGCCAGTGATGACATACGGAACTGAGACGTGGTCGCTAACTATTGGCCTCGTACACAAGCTCAAAGTCGCGCAACGAGCTATGGAGAGAGCTATGCTGGGAGTTTCACTACGTGATAGAATCAGAAATGAGGATATCCGTAAAAGAACCAAGGTTACCGACTTAGCTCTTAGAATAAGTAAGTTGAAGTGACAATGGGCAGGTCATAAGGTCGAAGAACCGAAAACCGTTGGGGAATAAAGGTTCTAGAATGGCGACCACGAACAAGAAGACGAATAGTAGGGCGCCCATCCACCAGATAGACCAACGACATTGTTATGATTGCAGAAAGACGGTGGATGGAGAGGGCTCAGAATCGTTTTTCAAGGCATATGCCTCCCCTTCATATTACCAGGAAAAACGATTCTGAGTTCCACTGAGTTCCACTGCTGCATAGGTCCAGCAGTGGACTTCTGCAGGGTGATGATGATGATGAGATAGAAGAGAAAACAATGAAATGAAATCTTGACTGGCCTCTCAGCTCAGTTGGTGGTAGTTCTGCCTTCTCCACTGTAGGTCGCAGGCTCGATCCCCACCGAGAACAAAATATTTTTGTGGTGAACACAGATGTTTGTTGTCTGTTTGGGTGTTAAGTATTCTATGAATTTACAAAAAGATAATAATATGTACATCAGTAAGTATAATATCAGCTATCTTGTTCCCATAGCACAAGCTTTGCTTAGTTTGGGGCTAGATAGTGTGAATTGTCCATAATATTTATTATTATTTATCTAAGTCATGTTATTAGGACGAGTGTCGTCTCTATTCTCTGTTATCAATGCAAACTAGGTAGGTCCACACCTGTTGTAAACAAGAATATAGGTAGACTGCTTAGTTTTGTGTATGGTACCAGTGTTTGTTTGTATTAAAACTTACATAACTGACCGGCCCCCGTATTCAGTATGAAGCAATGTCATAATTGCAATGATATAACGCTTTACTATGCTTTGACTGCCATCATAGCTCAATTGGAGTTGTTCTGCCTTCTGCGCCGTAGGATGCAGTTTCGACCCCACCAAAAAGTCTGTCTGTCTGTCTGTCTTTCTGTCTGTCCGTCCGTATGACAGCCATTTTTCTCCGAAACTGTAAGAGCTAGGCTGATGAAACTTGGCGAGTAGATGTATTCTGTAAACCGCATTAAGGTTTTTACACAAAAATAGAAAAAAAACTATAAATTTTGGGGGTCCCCATACTTGAAACTGAAACTCAAAACATTTTTTTTCATCGAACCCATACGTGTGGGGTATCTATGAATAGGTCTTCGTGATAATTTTCAAACTCATTGAATACGGCGGCTATTCAATTCGTACATAAAATTATGCTCACATTTGTACCAAGGTAAGTAGGTGAGCGCTGCGCACTAACTGTAAATTGCTAATTTATCTATAATAATCTATAATAGTTATCTATATAATTATCTATAATGATTATCTATAATAATAGCCCACTCGATCATTTTGATAAGCGCAAGGATTATGGAATCGTATAATTTTATTTTAGTTTTTTTCCACAACTGCTTCGAAAAAGGGTTTCCGCCAAATCTCATAGAAAAAAACCCCAGTCCCAGCGCAAAAGAATTGTATCTCAGATTTTAGATAATTATTAGTAGAAACAATATCAAGTGTCACTATTTCCTGATTCGGTGGCTAACATGGTTATTTTGCCCAGATACGTTTCATAGGCGCTACATGTAAACATGACACTTTGTGGGAAAAACTACATGTTACTGTACATATTGACATTGAATTGGCAAAAAATGAATAAAACACACACATATACCCTAGTACATAATGTTGTTATTGAGTTTATTTTTGTTATGTTGTGTTTCTGTGTGGTTTGAGTGACATTTTTATATCGATTGTGTGTAAAAATACAAAATATAATAAATCCTGCTAGTTTATCTCCTGATAATTATATGTAATTGTGTGAGGTATATATAGGTCCTAATATTATTATTTGGTGTACCAGGAGAGATAAAATAAAACCACTATCATTTTTTCAAGTGTTTATTGTAATAATTTAATAGAGAAAAGTTAAGCCCCGATTATTATAGGCGGCATTTTTTTCCTTATAAAATAAAGATAACTACAAAATGTATATGTGTATGATGCAGGCTATACATATCAGTGTGTACGCATATATACCTATTATATTCATTTTTTGCAATTACCCACACGTTTGTGTTGTTAATGAGTGAATTAATACAGTAAAATGAAAAATTTCAAAAAGATGGCATAGGTGTTTTATTTATTTTTTGCCAATTCATTGTCAATACGCGCAGTAACATTAAGTTTTTCCTAAAAAGTGTCATTTTTGCATGTAGTGCCTATGAAACTTCTCTGGGTAAAAAAAACATGTTAGCCACCGAATCAAAAAACAGCGACACCTGATATTGTTTCTACTTATAATTATCTAAAATCTGAGATACAATTCTTTTGCGTTGGGACTGGGGCAATTTTGACGGAAACCCTTTGAAAAGACAAGACTTTTTTTGACAACTTCGAAAAGTTGACAAAAAAAATATCATACGATATAATTATGTTATTCAATCAATTCAATAACATCTTATTTTTATTCAAATAGATTTAAGATTTTTCATCCCACCAGCTCTGAAAGTGTGTTTTTGCTGTTCAATATCTGACTGCAAAAGCCTTTTTTATCCTCTAGAGGATAAAGTAAATTTGAATTTAGAATATCGTGTTCACTAAGTTTTTGAATACACAACCTATTTACTTCTACCTCCATGGTGCCGAACATATCATACAACCTTTTTTATTTTGTTAAAAACTCGCACTCTTAACCTTCTTGGTGTATTTGTGTATTCAAAACACCATTAAACCTATTTACTTCTACCTGCATGGTGCCGAATTTATAATACAACCTTTTTAAATTTGTTAATAACTCATACTCGGAACCAGGGAAGAGTAATCACAATGGAATCCGCGATAAGGCGTTGCCGCTCTTACTTAGCTGTGTATTACACCAGTGATCTTATCTTTGTCTATCCCACGGAACGTAGCTACGAGTAGAAGAGAAAGTAGATGTAAGTTTGGCAACACCTTACTCCTGTGTAAATCGTGTCTGTTGATTTCCGACATGTTGGACAAAACATTGTCTTGTTGTGCTGAGAAAACTCAATAAATTGTGTTAAAAATAAAACGTTTCTACAAAATCAATTCACCTAGTGAAAAAATGTGTTGTTCCAAGAACAATACACAGCAGTGTATTGTTCTTCCAGAACAACAAAAGCAGGTGTGAAAGACCCGGAATAGTCATTTAATACGTAAGTCTTAGTCAACATATTTCATCTTTTTACATGCTAAGAGAGCGAGATTTTTTACCAGAAAAACAGTAATAATTAAATTTTATTTCATGTTAGTCATATATTCATAAGTGTTATTGATGAAAACTAAGTGTAAAACCATTAATTATTGTAAAATAAAATGTATTGATTTAGGCATCTGTGCTAGTGATGTACTACACCAGCCAATTTGGCTATATCGATAATATTTTAGTTTCCGTTTTTTATGCATATAACTCAATGCTTTGAATGAGTTTACTGCGGGATAAATGTTTGTAAGATCTGCAAATATTTGTAGCGGGTCACTCGTAGTTCCTGATACCCACGATACGGGTATCCTAGTGTAATCCTACTGGGGGATCATGACTACTAAGTACTCAATACTCAATACATTTATTGCTTTACACATGGTTTAGTTTCTGCATGCATCGTTTTTAGGTGTAATTAGGTATCACATGGACTCTGCATGGGTATAGAAAACATGGAGGCAGGCCGAGGTTTTAAAGTAAGTTAGCTTGATATCTTGATATTAGGATTATGAAGTGACTGTTGTAATGTTGTGGAATCATAATAATGTGAAACATCTTTCGTTTCGTTTTTTTTTGTACACAATATTTTTTTTTAAATGCTAAAAAAAACCGCGCACAGTCAAATTGGCGGGAATGAAAATCTGATACCTACCTATCTACTCTGCGCTGTGGATGTTATGTTCTCTTAGGTTTATCACAATTTTATTTTGTTTAATAAATACTAAGTAGGTACTTAGTCGTTGGGTGCTGAATAAGATTTAAAACTCGATTGAGAGACATAGCTGAAGAAGTAAACTTCTGATTCTAGAATTAATTTGTTTTTTGTTTCCTCGCAAATTAGAGAATAGTACTAAGTATACAATGCTCGGCTGAAATAGTAATTAACGGCCTCGTTTATTTATCTCATTTATAATTTTTTTTAGTTTCCCAAAATGCCCCAGGACGGAAAAAAATGCAAGAAAGTGGTGTGGAAACACAAGACCTTTCTACAACACCCAAGCGAGCAGTGAGAATTTTAAAAGTTTAAACCGTTTCATAAATTCTCATACCGTGAAAATCCCTCATTGTGTATTGAATTATATTATTGTAATTTAGTTGAACAAATCAAAGAGTTTATATCCAATTATGACGCCTTTTTCATTGATTTCGGTATTCAATAAATAATGCTGGACAAGTCACACAACATTATCTAGCCCTAGAATAAGCAGAACTCGTGTTATGGATGCTAGATAACTGATATACCTACATAATACAATACATTACATGTATAGGTATTTTTTATTTTTATATAGAAAAGACCAGAACACCCGGAATAAATACAAATATTTGTTCTAAGGCGGGAATCGAACCCGCAACCTCTTGCGTCGTAGGTGGACATTCGCCCACTGCACCACAGAGGTCGTCAAATCGTCGTAATTCATCGATAGGTTAGTTAATGTCGTTACTTCTCTAGTCACGCACACTAACACATATCTACAACTGAACACTAACAAAAAATGGACACGCTTTGAAATTTATTTATCCATCCCTAGTAAATATAACATCCTTGCTCGGAACCTTCTTGGTGTGTTACTTTTAGTCGCGCCATGTTTTTTGCATTTAGTCATTTCCTCGCTGAGGTGGGATGAAAAGTTACGTGTTGCACTCGAGTGCAAAGATTTTTCACCTTGTGCTCTTTTGATTCCTTCGCCAACGCTTAGGATTCTAACTTTTAAACCACTCGCTACGCTCGTGGTTAAACTTTAGAATCCTGCGCTTGCTCAGTCATCAAAATTGAGCACGTGGTTAAAAAGCAGCTTTGCACTCTTGTATAACAAATAACTATTGTTTTACTTATGTGCTTAGCCTATTTATTTTGTTGTGTTTCATAGTTTTTCTGAAGTCTTGCGCCCATCAAGATCGCCTGTGATGGTGGTCTTCGCGGCAGTGTGCGGATGTATGCAAAACCCTATACTGAAACTCGTTGCCATCGCCATCACAGATCGCATAGATGTGCGCATGGCTTTAGAAAAACAATGAAATGCAACGTGCAAAGTAGTATCAAAATACGAATAGATACGCTAAGCACACAGTTTAATGGCCTTTGCATATCAACATCGATCTAAAAATAAGCAATTATGATTTTATCAACTGTTTTGATGAGATTACAACTAATTGCTTTAAAATAAGTGGGTACGTTTCTACAGTAAAAGATACCAGTGATAAAATTTATTTGAGAAGCGAGAAGAGACTTTTAGCGAGTCGCTAAAATGTATCACGTGTTATCGGTGTTATCTATGAATTAACGCTATATTATTTCAGATAAAAAAATAGCCTTCTATTTTTAGCTTGTCAAAGACAAGGGCTGACATATTTTTATTCGACGAATAACTTAGAAAAATAAAAAAATATCTCCATCTGTTTTTAGCTTGTCAAGTACAAGGACTGACATATTTTTATTCGACGAATAACTTAGAAAGTAAAATAAAGGTCTCCTTTTGTTTTTTGCTTGTCAAGTACAAGGACTGACATATTTTTATTCGACGAATAACTTAGAAAGTAAAATAAAGGTCTCCTTTTGTTTTTAGCTTGTCAAGTACAAGGACTGACATATTTTTATACGTCGAATAACTTAGAATGATAAAAAAATATCTCTTACTGTTTTTACCTTGTCACGGACAAGGGCTGACATATTTTTATTCGACGAATAACTTAGAAAAATAAAAAAATATCTCTATCTGTTTTTAGCTTGTCAAGGACAAGGGCTGACATATTTTTATTCGACGAATAACTTAGAAAGTAAAATAAAGGTCTCCTGTTGTTTTTAGCTTGTCAAGGACAAGGACTGACATATTTTTATGTGACGAATAGCTTACATACTCCATAGATCGAAAAATCTGCCCTTAAATACTTATACATATTATTATGAGAAGTATATAGGTGTGTTATGTTTGACTTATCTACACTAAAGACTGAATGGATTTGCATGTTTTTGACGTGATAACGTCTTATAAATCGATGGTGCCGGCTGCGCGCACGAAAAAACATGACTCATGCGTCGTTACGTCGTTCCATTTACCTGAGCCCGAGCCCGGGTCGGGTAATGGGTAAGGGTAAATGAGGGTAAGGGTAAGGGTTCGGTCGGGTTCCAGGTCCGGGTCCGAGAGTTCGAGTCCGAGTCCGAGTCCGAGTCCGAGTCCGCGTGTCCGCAAGTCCGACTCGGGTCCGGGTCCGGGTCCGGGTCCGGACCGGATTTTCATTCAGTTTCATTCAGTTTCATTCAGTGTCATTCAGTTTCATTCACATTCATTCAGTTTCATTCCATTTCATTTCAAATGTGTTGCTACAATACAAGGGCAATAAGTGAGCTTTTGCGCCGCCCGCATAGGGCGCTAATGGATCGAGTGTACCCAAGATATTTAGATGCCCGAGCGAGCAAAGCGAGCGAGGGCGAATATAGTTCGAGGGTGCAATAAAATGCTGCTTGACGTGATAACGTCTTATAAATCGATGGAGCCGGCTGCACGAATGAAAAAACATGACTCATGCGTCGTAACCGTCGTTCCGTCGAGCCCGAGCCCAAGCCCGGGTAAGGGAGTCCGAGTCGAGAGAGTTTTCTTATGACGTTGTCACGTTCAACTATCGTCAGTAAACCGGCTTTACAGACAACCAATTTCTTTTTTCTTTTTATTATGTGCACAAATCTGCTTATATAGTCACCTCTCTCTAGCCTCAAAGGTTTGCTTTATGAAAACTCTACTCAGGGTTAAGCTCGCCTTTGTACATGTCCTCTATTTCTGTTGTTTTCCTATGTTTTGTATTGTGTGCATTATAGAATTAAGAATGAATTTGGAAATACACATACATCGTGACTTGGAGCAACAAACATGCTACTTTTATTACGCTAGAAACCACGAGGGAAGCCGAACGTGGGCGCTAGTATGCAATAAATAATTTTCTTTTCCACACCCGCTGGTATGCGATTGGCTCTTAATCTCCTTACTCAAGCCTTTAATTGGTCGAGTCGACGCGCCGCGAAGCCCCTCAGTTAAGCCCCCCGGTCACGATATTTGATTTCCCTTCAGCCCATTTATAGAATAGTTTTTATTTTCGTACCCTGTGACTGAAGGATTCAGGAGAAAATGTATGTAGTTTGGTAGAAGTTTTGTGCCAGTGAGCCCTCTTATTTGAGGACTTATTTGAAAAAAAAAGCGGCCAAGTGCGAGTCGGACTCGCCCATGAAGGGTTCCGTAGCAGCAAGTAACATAATATATAAATTATAGTTTAAAAAACTAAAAAAAACGCTTTTATAACTAATTGAACTAAAAAGTTAAAAATAAAACTGTAATAATCAATTGAAAATTTATATTTTATAATAACTTCAGATATAATAAACTATTGATAAAATATTTACAACAATTAAAATCAAGCCCCCCACGCTTTTTATACAATAATATAAATTTTCAATTGATTATTACAGTTTTATTTTTAACTTTTTAGTACAATTAGTTATAGAAGCGTTTTTTTTTAGTTTTTTAAACTATAACTTATTTTTAACTTTTTTTTTTTTTTTTTTTTCATATTATTGCATTGTCATCCTTTATCCTTTTTTTGCACACCTTTGACAGGTGTGCAAAGTTTGAATCAAATCTGATCGTTCAAAGTAGGTTTTTTTTTTATTTTTTTTATTTCTTTTCATTTTTTTTTATTTTTTTTTCATATTATTGCATTGTCATCGACCTTTGACAGGTGTGCAAAGTTTGAATCAAATCTGATCGTTCAAAGTAGGACAAAATCGAGCTCAAAGGGGTCGGTTACATACATACATACATACATACATACATACATACATACATACATACATACATACATAATATTTATATTTTAATTTAATAACTATTGTACAAACATTCCTGCGAATAAATGATTATGATTATGATTATGATTATAACAGAATAAAGAATAAAGACAGGTGAAACTAATAAAAGCGTTATAAAAAGGTCTTGTAGTTCGTCGAAAGGTAAATTGCGGTTTACGATTGTTAAATGGCGTATTAAAAAAAAACTACTACAAAAAACTAGGACTAGATCTCGTTCAAACCAGTTTTCGGTGGAAGTTTGCATGGTAATGTACATCATATTCCATATTTTTCATTATATATTTGTATGTTTATTTGTGTTATTATTGTTAATATATAATTGTATTTGTCTTACGTATACCTACATATCGCTGGTTAAATGCTAAACTGCCACATTCCAAAATATGATTTTTTTCAGTAGAGCCATTTTAAAGTTTCAAAAGTTGTTTTTTTAAATAAATGAGCCTTTATTTCTTTTAATACCTAAGTTATTACCTACCAATCGACGCGTAATTTTAATTGGAATCAAAGTGCATTTATAGTTTTTCCGTAACTATAACCCAAAGTCTTAAAAAACTAGATAAGTTACTTTAGCATATAAAAATTAAGGCACATGTAAACAAAAAAATATCAATAAAGGACCTCATTTCATTAAAAAGTTATGATTTATTATTAGTTGATTACACTAAATCAACCTTTTTTAAAGTTTTGAATCACAAACTAGTAATATTATGCAATATAAATGCTACACGAACAACAAAGTTTTAAAAAAATACTAATAAACCAATTTTTTCAAATTAAAACACAAAGAAAAATAATATTCCTATCAAAATAAAATGCAACTACTACCATTAACATAGTTTTAATCACATCTCTTTTCAATTTAAATTCCTTTAGGGTCTACCACAGGCTCTGTCTGGTTTTGAGTCGGTGTGAGTGCTTACCAGTGTATTATACTGTATGTGTGTCGTATCGACGTAGGGCTTGTTTAGTTAACACTCACACAGACTCAAAACCGGAGCCGGAGGCGGAGCCAGGCAGAGCTTGTGGTAGGCCTACTGTTCTTGACGTATGATGTTTTCTATCAACTGTGGTTTATTTATTGTTCCTTTACATTTCAAATAACGTCTTTTTGTTCGCCACTTAGCGCATTTTGAAAACTCTTATATGTCTCCAGCGATACAGGCTTCGTATTAGTCTATTGTGTATTTTAGTTTTCGTAAAACTGAATTCTCGAATAAATGATTTGATATTTTTTGAACTGCTGGAGCCAAAGCTTCATAAACATCATAATTCCTTGGTTGAGCATGATTTGAAACCATGCTTAGTATTATTTGTGCTGTGCTTTTCATTCTATGAAAATAAATAAATAAAATAATAAATAAATATTTTTTTGGACAATCCACACAACACTATCTAGTCCCAAACTAAGCAGAGCTTGTACTATGGGAACCAGATAGCTGATATAATACTTGAATATTTTTTTTTTTGTAAATACATACATAGAATACAATATAACACCCAGACAGAGAACAAACATCAATGTTCACCACACAAATGTTTGTTCTCGGTGGGGATCGAACCCACGACCTACGGCGCAGAAGGCAGAGGTACTACCAACTGAGCTGAGAGGCCAGTCAAAAAAACAAATACAAATAAAGTAAATAAAACAAAGTTGTACAAGCAATTGGTTTTCTCAAAAAATATAGACGTTGTAAATAAATACTTTCTTCATTTGATTTAATTAAATTTAAGTAACTTTTTAAAAACTAAAAACCCCGATAGGGATAATTTTCGAATTTGAGAGAGAATTTGTACAACTTTGTCTAATTTTATAATTATACCCAGTGACGCTCGCGTCATCAAAATGAATTGAATTTCGTGTAGGTTTTATATGCAAAATAGACGCATTTTATATCATGTAACACAGCCTATGTTACAGTTTAAACAGTACCTAAAACCCTTTAAAAATATTTATAACAAGCACGTCATTTCAAAAATTACATTAACGTGCTAAACAATAATGGTAGCCTTCACACAAAATTTGAAACAAGTAAGATCAAGAAAAATTAATCTTAAAAACTAAACTTTGGCTTCAAGAAATATGATTGAGTTCACCTTAAACTTATGTGCAAAGCAAACACATCTCAAAAATTAAACTTAGGCTCCAAGAAATATGATAAATTTCACGTAAAAGTTATGTGCAAAGCAAACACATCTCAAAAATGTCACTTAAGCTCCAAGCAATATAATTAGGTTCACGTAAAAGTTATGTACAAAACAATCGCATTTCAAAAATGACATTGTTGAATATAAAAACGATGTAATTACAATAAGATTTCTCGTGCTAAGGTACCACATTTTAGAATGTGTTACCTTAGCACATAAAAATAATTATTATGTCTTGACGTTGATTTATATTCAAAAGGACCACATTTCGAAATAAGACACTTTTGAATATAAATCTTAGTTAACATAGCTTATTTTTTTGAGATACGGCACTCTAGCTTATAACTTGCATGCGATTCTGCCAACCACTCAACCACAACTCACAAAGTGGCTGCTTAGCTCTGAAATTTGGCGCCAAAGTGTATAAATGCTAAACAGTCATATCTGCTTTTTTGGTAGTTTTTAATGCGAAAATGAAAGGTGTCTTTTACTCATACTATGAAATGGCTATTTTAAACGCCATTTTTGTAATAAAAACGATTTCCTAAAATTTTGAGATGTGGCACCTTAGCATTTAACCAGCGATATGTCAAATAAATGTATTTTCTTTCTTTCTTTCTTTCTTTCATATATATTTTTTAGTTAAATCATTCTCTTTTAGAAGTTGAGCACACAAAACACAAACTATTGAGCTGTGCTGTGTTCGCATCTAGAAGGCCGTACAGCCAATTAAGTTTTAGATATTAGAATACAATGAAATCCTGTTGTAATGGCTGGTTTGTGAACCTTTCAATTAAAAAAAAAAAACTATATTAGTTTTTTAGTAACCACAACATCATTTTTGAAGACCTATCCATAGATAACCCACACTGATGTGTGTGTTTGATGAAAAAAAATTGTTTGGGTTTCAGTTCTAAGTATGAGGACCCCCAAATTGCATTGTTTTTTTAATTCTCACCCGACAAGTAACTTCTAGGTACCTATCCTATAATTCGGTACTTCAGTGACCATCACTAGCGAATATCAAACTTTTTATTCCTTATAGGTACCATTTTGGGTTACCGCAGTAACAAAATCAGTCCACCAGTTTCCTGTTCCAATAAGGAGATGTTATAGTATAGGATCCCTAGAAGAAGGACCTTCACCGAGCTGGTTATTTAATGAAACGTATTTTATATTTAATTAAACGATTCGATTGGTATAGAATTTGTTTAATAAACAAACCAGTGGAAAGTTTAATTTTTTTTTTTAAATTATTAATTAATCATAATTACCCTGGACTGAAATTTGATAGGCAACCCATATAGAATATATTTATTGGCATGTTTAATTATATATAAAATACGTTTCATTAAATAACCAGCTCGGTGAAGGTCCTTCTTCTAGGGATCTTAGACTATTACCGAATATATTTTTATAGTGATGACGTGATGACAGGACCTGTCATTCCCCACAAAGATCAAACAACGAGCCAATTGCGGTAATTGCGTGCCAAAACAAACTCACCGACCGACGGCAGTTAGGCCACTACGTGCTATACCTAACTGTTTTTAATACAACTGGCTGATAGAACAATCCAGCCTGAGGCTAGGTGGTAACCATCGCTCATGACAAACCGTGCGTGACCTACGCATACCTTGTAGGTCACGCACGTCTGAAACGTGCTGCCCTACGCTCTTCGTCCATCAACTGGAGGCACAACGATATCAATAATTTATCAATGATTAACTAGTATCGTCGCCATTTCATTTCATTTTGTTGTCAGTTACCAAATTTTATTTCACAACTAGCGGCTGCCCGCGGCTTCGCTCGCCTCGTTCCCGTTACCTTTTCAGGATTTATTCACCTTATAAACCTTCTCTGGACCTCCACAAATCATTCAAGACCAAAATAAGCCAAATCGGTCCAGCCGTTCTCGAGCTTTAGCGAGACTAACGAACAGCAATTCATTTTTATATATTAAGAAGAAGAAGGAGATATGTTTTGAAGATTTTTTATGTTTTTTTTTTTTTTACAATTTATAGGTTTGCGTTTGACCGCTATCTCACCTGCTGTTAAGTGATGATGCGGTCGACGATGTAGCACGCTTACCTAGAAGATACCTATTCACTCTTGTCTTGAAAACATCCAATTTGTAGGTGCTCGGAAAGACAGACGCCGGCAAGGAATTCCATTCCTTGGCTGTCCGCAACATAAAAGTTGAAGCAAAGCGCTTGGTGCGGACAGTTGGAACATCAACCAAGTATGGATGCCGCATTTTCGTGCGTCTAGTGGTCCAATGGTAGAATGGGGATGGGGGAACCAAATTGTGAAGTTCCGTAGCACACTCTCCGAAATGTATCCTGTAAAATACCGATAGACTGGCAACTTTACGGCGATGTTCGAGACTTAGGAGCCTGGACTCGACTAGAGTGTCGCTACCAATGAGCCTTTTGGCTCGTCTCTCAATAGCTTCCAATAAAAAAAAGAAAAAAAAAAAAAAAAAAAAACTAAATAAAATAAAATAAAAAACGTAAATGTAAAAGATAAACGAGCTTACGGCCCACCTGATGGTAAGCGGTCACCGTCCATATACATCAACAACACCAAGGGTGCTGTCGTTGCGTTGCCTACCCTTGAGGAGATTTTTAACGTTTTTCTTGAAGAGTTTGTGGCGTCCTCTGAACCGGTAAGTTAGTTGCACGGAAGGAGCCTCTCTGAGGCGCACTTAAAATCCTTTCACCACACTGGTTCAAAAGAACTAGTGACACGATGAGAAGAAGAAGTGGCACTGTACATCGGTATATAAGTATGTATTAATGCCTCTTATTAATGCCTGGAAATTCTCAATCTATAATAATATATACGTACCAACTACTGTCTATAAACCTCGGCCTACCTCTATGTTGCTTTACCCTATACACAGGGTCCATGTGATACTGACTTACACCTAAGAACTATGTTTGTACCGAAACTAAACCATGTGTATGAAATAAATGTATTGAGTACCGCGCCAATAAAAACTAACATTAAATACCGTCGCTCTTCATAACGAAGGTAATAGTTTGTGCTTATATCTAACGGTAGCAGTGTTGCAGCGGAACTGTAAACCTACCATGAGCTCTATCTGGCTCTGTCTCTAGTTCTGGTTTTGAGTCTGTGTGAGTGTTGACTAAATAAATCCTACGTCAAAACGTCACGCACACAGTATAATGCACTGGTGAGCACTCACACAGACTCAAAACCAGAACCAGAGACAGAGCCAGACAGAGCTCATGATAGGCCTAGGTACTGTTTGCTTGCCAAAAGTACCTAAATATGACTACCGAAGTTATCTACCTACCAAATAGCTATTTGGCAAGCAAAGAGCCGCTGAGTTATCACCTAAAAACAAGCATTAGCAATACAGGGAGTCGTTGCTTGTTGAATAAACTTTTTCGATGGAGAGACAAATTGACGAAAGTTGGATAATCGATTTAGGGCAAATTTTTCAATGCAAACTGTAAATCCGTACGATAAAAACACACCCATCTCGTTTTTAGCTAAAACAAGGACTGACATTTTTAAATCGACGAGTTGCTTTGTTCCGTGTGTGGTTAATTCTGCCCTTACTGAAATTAACTTTTTTTATGTATATCATAACTTTGTCATTTATTAGCCGATTTTAAAAAAATATTTTTTTATCTGAAAGGTAAATATAAATATTTTATCAAAATCTTTTTAGCCGGTTTTTTTTCATTGTTTTTTTAATGTTTGCTATCGCCTAATTAAATAATTTATGAGCCGATAGAACAGTTCTTTTTACATGAAAGGTCTTCAAAATCGTTTCAGCTATTTGGCCATTAAGTCGGTTTTTCAAGCTTTTTTTAACTATTTTTCTTTAGTAAATAAATATTGATGACAATCCACACAACACTATCGAGCCCCAAACTAAGCAGAGCTTAGAAACTTATATTATTTGAGAGCACGACAGGCAACACTGCTTCTAATATCGCCATTGCTTGCTCTTAGTTAATAACCCTTCTAGTTGGATCCGTCTTGTTGGTGTTAGATAGATAGAGCAACTCTCATTTTCTTTTGTGAATTTCAGGATTTGCATAAAAATTGAGAAAATTTCCTATACAAAATGTTAAAAGGGTAAAATGCAAATTTCTGTGTTTGCAAAGCTTTAAGGGTTTGAAATAAAATTGGTTTGACCCTTGCAAAGGGTAGGATAAAAGTCAAAAGTGGTGGAGCTTACGAAAAATTTGGTAAAAGTACCTGCAATCAAACGGCTTTATCTGGCTTTAGAGGACAATCAATGAAACAATTATTATAGAAGCAACATTTAATATAATTAATAAAATAATAATAGGTATATCAAAGCACCCCACGTTTTTAACTCTGAATTGAATTATTCTCCTAATAACTTAAATTTTATTATAATTTTGTTTTGAAGTAATTTGTTATGATTGATTGTTTAATCTTCTACTACTGTTATATAAACTCTGTAATTAAAAAATATTTTCTACTTTATAGTTTGATTAGTTATAAAAGCGTGTTTTTTTAGTTTTTTGTGCTATAATTTATTTTTAAATAGATACTTCGAATACAATACATCTGTGTTCACCGCACAAATACCTTGTTCTTGCTGGGGATCGAATCTACCCCTTCCAGCGCAGAAGGTAGACCTAATACCAACTGTAAATAAAGAATTACAAGGTGGATTGTTCGTAGCTAAAAAAATATAATCAAAAATAATAAACAACACACCTATACCTATTAATAAAAAACAAACCTTTGTAATTATATGTTACATAGGTAATTTTTATAGTGATGTTCAGAGGATAGTCGAGGCTTTCAGTCACCTTAAGATCGTGTAGAAAACTCGAAGATCTGTAGGCCTATCTTTTATGTTGAAGGATGTTTAATATGCTAGGTCCGAATGTCGGTCATTATTGTAACGCCCCACTTCACCCCACTTTAGCGCTCGCTAATCCAGTAATTGGATTGCTCAGCTGACTTGTTGGGGTGACTGCATACGTTTGAATAGACAGCTGCAATGTCCAATGTTGAATATTAGAATGAGGACAAGGTCGGCATTTGAAGCTTCGAGCTAGGTTTGAATACCAAACATTCATTAGAAGGTATATTGGATATGCAGTATACAAATTTCGTATCAGGTTGATAGGCGCGGTATAAATAGATCACTATTTTTGTGACACGTTGATAGGTGCGGTAGAAATCTCCTACTGGCAAAGAACCAATTCATAATTATTTGAAGATGACAAAAGGGGTAGTCAAAAGTGAGTTTAAGCATTACATTTTCACATACAAACCTTTTGATATTTAAAAAAAAACCTTCTGTTAGCGAACGTTCCGGAAAAACAAATAGATGACAAATAAAAATTGGCCCGTCTGTGAATGCGAAAATCTCTAAAGGTGTGATGAAAGCCAAATGCTTATTTAGAAAAAAGATAAAAGTTCTGCTTGTGAAAAAGCTAAAAATGTTTACTCCATTTTTATTGCTTCGTAAACGTATTCAACTCTTTTGTTGGAAGCTTTACATCCACAATCCTATTTCATTGTAGCCAGTAAACAAGCTTGTTAGTGACTCTGTTGAGTGGAAATCAATCAGCTCCTCTCATTGAGTGCCTACCATCTGTCCTCAACGTGTACAGTTCAATTTGGAACCATTGATTAGTTGCATATGTTCACAAATTGGCGAGGCTATTACATAAAACCAAGCAATAGCAATAGCCTTCTTTTTGTCGTATCACAAGTCCTTACGGAGGCTCCTTTCGTGCAGTTGACACCATGTTGACGAACTTGGTTGGTTTCCTCACGATGTTTTCCTTCACCGTTTGAGAGTATTGCCATTATGCAAATACATTTTCGGACAGAAAACTCATTGTTACACAACTGGATTTGAACCCACGACCTTCAGATCGGAAGGCGGGGCGCTACCACTATACCATCAGTGCTCTTAATACCAGTGCAATAGCAGTGACATTTTCCGTTGCTTTTATTTCACTTTTGCAACAGAGTGTCAGTCGAAATATGACAAGTCTTTGGAAAATCTATAATATATAATTGCTATAAAAGCTGTTCTGACAGCACGTTAATAACATAACACGACAACATTTTAATACGCTACGGCGGCCTTAAACTCTATGGCTGTTATTAATAATCCGCGCAACGCTGGAGTAGTTAAATCGTGTTTTGTCACATTTGTTCGAGTTGACAATTGCATGTCAATGCAAGAGACAAAACACGGATCAACTAGTCCAACGCTACACCAGGATTATTAATAAGGATTTATTTGATCAAGAAAATCTAACGATGGAAATGACATCAATTTGACGTCTCTGACGCCAAAAACTCTTGTGACAACCACCTAGTTTACGGTCGACATTGACGTCTTTCCCATCGTGCGTGATTTCTTGGTTGAAAGATCTAGCCACTGATACTTATCGCTATTGCTTGCTTTTAGGTAATAGCACTGCCGGGGATGGTCAATTGTCCATTGTGTAGCCTCATGACGTACGTGCTTTTGCATTAAGTTGACTGTTGGTTTAAAAACTTCATTATCATCGGCCGTGGCATTGGTGAGACTAACCCGTATATTCTTAGAATTTTCTGGTTTCAGATCTTGTCACGAAAATGCCCAGCATAAGTCAATAAAGTCAAAGTCAATAGTTTTTTATTCAGTACGATGCAAGAATCACTTTGAAACGTCTTAAAGCTAGGTGAGTCTAGGTGCCAGTTCCACGCGACCATAGCTCTCTCCACCCTATATTCCAGTAACCAGCTACGTACGTAGAAGATTTTTTTCTTAGTTCGGAACCGGGTTACGACGAACTAACCACAGCCGGTTGTACGACTTCACCTACCAAAAAAGACTTCTTAAGAATTTTTTTAGCAAGGTAGAATTGAAATCCATATTTTCTTAATCAATTACCGTCTGTAATAGCAGTCGTCGATCGCTTAAGGCTATTCCACCCAATTAAGGCCACTGAAAACGTCTAAAGCGTTTCGTACACCCATTCAGTCGTGAAATTCACCGACTTTGCATAATAGAATTCCTATAAAAGAAAAAGGAAGTAATATTTCTGTCACAGACGTGAATTTTTATCCTGTGGCAGAATCAGAAGTCTCCAGAGATTCGTGTGTGTGAAACAGGTTGGCGCTGGTTACCTGCGCCGATTGCCGGCGGCTGGCTCTGTTCCATACCAAAATGTCTTTTATGCTAGTATTATTGGATTACATTATCTTTAAACAGAAAATTTAATTATAAAATAAATCGCCATCAAATTTGTTTTTTGGTGGACCGGCTTACCTGTAAGATCTAGAACCTACGTTAATTTCATAAGACATGAGGATGGATAATAGAAAGAATAATTTTATAGTATGTACGGGAACGGGTATGTGTCCATTAAAAAACTATAAAATTATTATATTACCAGATAGCTGATATAATACTTATACCTACGCATTTTTTTGTAAATACATATGTATATGTACATAAAATACAATACAATACCCAGTCAGAGAACAAACATCTGTGTTCATTACACAAATAGTACACGGTTCATCACAAATTAAAAATATGTTTTTCTCTGAGAAAGGCAGAACTGCGAACTGAGCCGTGACGCCTGTAAAGTCAACTTACTGTGTAAATGCGTTTGCAAAGTCAAATGCGGTTGAAACCAGCATACTGTGAAAAGACGTAATATATAAGTGACGTTGAGTGAGCTTGGATAAATTTTAGAACCTCTGCCACTGAATTGACTTGAATTCGAGGCAATTTACTGGCAATTTATAAAGTAATTGTATACATTTATAATGGTTTCAAAGAGATTAGTTACAGTCGGCGACAAATTAACATAAATTTTGCTATCGCGTTATTTTGTGGATTCAGCAAACGGCTACTTCGTTTTACAGAAATTGTTTTTGACTATGGCTGTGATGCGGCCTATAGCCTGCCTCTATTATTCGTCATCTTAGTACCTTTTTTTTTTATTTATCTTACTGATAGAACAAGCATATGACCCACCTGATTTTAAGTGGTAAGCATCGCCTATAACAAAGCATTCATTGGTTCCTAGGTCATGCACGTAAGGAACGTGCCCTACGATGCACGCCCCTGCGTCCATCAACTTGAAGCATACAGATATTCAGCCTCACGTGCCAGTATCAATGGCATCCGTACCTTTCAAACCGAAACACAACACAGCAATGCTGCTTCACGGCAGAAATAGGCATGTTAGTAAAGTTTATAAACAAAAAAATTGTAGACTAAAACAGAAATATAGCCAACAGCAAACACTCCAAGAAATCTTCAAGATTGTGCTACGAATAAGGTCTACGCCGTAGCAACAAAGTGTTTACATATTTCTCGACTAAGCAAACGTAAACGAACGAAAGTCGTAGACGTACTCATGCTTATCACAAGTCTGAAGTGGAGATGATTAGAATTAGAATTTTTATTACACGCGGCCAGAAGGAATGATGGAAGATGGACAATGGCGATTACAGAATGGTGGTCAAGAGAATTAAATTATTTGTCTCTTGCAGACCACCCGCCCGTTGGTCAGGTGATATTGTCGGAGAAGTTGGGCAGCAATGGCGGAGACTGGCACAGTACCGAAGAGATTGGCGTATTAGGGAGGAGGCAGTGGGTGCCTACAGGCTAAATATATAGATAAAGAGAAACAAACGTAGGATAAATACTTTGATTAAACAGTAAGCACATTCAAACATAGTAAAGTAAGCATTGTATTTATTCTAGCTGGCCTTTTATTTTATGCTTGTGATTTTGTTACAAGGCTCGAATTTATTTTGTTTGTACAATACAACTTTGCAGACGCCCTTTTTATTTGTTTATTTCTTGAAGTTGGTATTTTAGTTGATTGTTTTTGTATTTCGTTTTTTTTTGTTTGTGTTATTTATTTTACGTCAGATATGTAGAATTACTTTTTTTACGCAAAAAGTGTTGGTGAAAACGGTACTAAGCGATTTAACGGGATATTTACCGTGCCTGGGGATAAAACCGTGAGAATATTTTGCTAACTAAATATTTTATTTAAGAGGAAACTTAGGCAGAAAACTATTTTGTATAGATTGTCAAATCACATAGCTTATCGTAGCTACTTTAAAGCATGCAAGAGAAATCTATTTGTAATCAATATTTTTCTTTGCATGTATCTCGATCAGATGAAAAAGTCTGTCAAATTCCCTAAAGAAACTGAAAGTTCTTGTGATATTATCTATCGTGACAAAAAAGTCACTGGTCTAGAATTGAGCCCGAGGGGTCTAATTCTCGGGCCAACCGAGATATTCAATGTCCCCTAAATACACATTGGCATTGCACAACCCCGCACTTTTTCTACGTTTTGCGTATATCGTAGCTGTCGAGGCTTCTACGATGAGGTCGTTGATGAATTACTCAAGGAAATCATCCATTCTCTCTTCGAAAAGAAGCTATAAGATAAAATTGATAATGACCAGATCGGCCTGAGAATTAGGCCCCTGTTCAGGAGTAGGTACCCTAAATCGACGTGCATGTATGAAGAATGTTATGCGAGGGAATGAAACGAAAGTGTTATGTCAGGATCGTAGCAAGTGAAAATCCATGATCTCTGCCTACCCCCGTGGGAATGAGGCGTGATTTTATGTATGTATGTATACCAGGGATAGAGAAACGTTTGTTCGAAAATTGTATCTCATTTAATCGCCGGTTTGAAAGCTGCCTCAGCGGGAAACTAATCCCTAATTCCCTTATCAAACGTGGACAAAAACAACCCTACCTCCAGCATCGGAATTGGCGAGCTGAAGCCGACCCGGGAGCCTCAAACAATGAGGTTGCATAAAGTGGTTGCTAACTAACAAAACGGGTCACCGGAGCACAATACGCTTTCAACGGGTTTTTGTGCTTTCTTTGTTATACCTGAAGATGTATAGTGGTCTAAGGGCGGTTTTTTATTATATTTTTATTAGATACGATATTTTTTTATTTAACCTACATTGTCCCACTGCTGTGCATTGGTCTCCCCAAACATTTCCACTCATCTCGGTCCGTAGCGTAAACGTTGGCGAGATGATTTTGGTGGTCAGCCACCAAGATCATCTTGCAAACGTCTTCTCAGCCAGCTCCGTCTTTGTCTCCCGTTCTCAGGCACCCAAGGAGTCACAATGTTCGCCGCTTTCGGGTTACATCAGTTTTATTTCAATAACAAAAAACTTAAAGTAAAAGGAAAATAAATATAGAGACAATATAAAAAAGAAAGGCGACCGTTTCTTTGTGGCTGTTGCGTTTATTTAAACATAGCTCATTCAGTGTGCTGCCCGCCATATTGAAACCCTTTCTTCTTCTTCTTCCTGCCCTTATCCCACTTTATGCGGGGTCGACACAACATGTTCTCCTCTTCCATTCTCCTCATATTGAAACCCCTACAAAAGTTAAAATATAATACTCTTATACGAGTGCCTATCATATTTCTTACCACTAACGAACCGTGGATGGTATCGGAAACTCTTTGAAATTAAAATAACCCATTATTTTAAACTTATTATTTTACAAAGGTACATTTAAATACAGACGAAACGGTTAATTAAATATTCTCGTGAGTTTCGTACTTAGCCACGTAACTCTGTTTCCTAACCATTTTCTTCAAGTTCCTTTGGTAATCTAACAGAGGAAACAGGTTTGCGAATGAAATTTGCCCTCACAGAGATAAAGTGGAATTTTCTTTAAGGTAGAATTTACTAGGTAAGGTAGTCTTATAACATAAATTTAACTGTCAAAAAGGTAACTTAAACATAAATGTAATGCTATTTTTATGTTTTGACTCCTGGGACTTTTGAGAGTCAAAACTTACAAAATGTAATCATGGTAAATATCCCGATGTACACAAATATATATAATAAATATACACAAATATATATGATATAATATAATAAATATACATAACGGCCAATTTTTTTAAGATATTAAAAAAAAAAACTATTAAAAAAAATTAAACAAATCCGTCATTTTCTTGTTTGTTGTTTTACACAGAGTTAAAGGAACATAATAGATTTCAACCGAGATTATCGATAATAGGATTCATACTCTGGGTCAAGGGGCACGTGATTAGAATTCGAAAACAAGTTGATCTGAATTACGAATTAAGGGTCAACAACGCTGCTTCTTGAACCGGTGAAAGCAATCAAAATGTTATTATATTTTGTGGCTGATGAAACTAAAACAAAATAAATGCTTTTGCTAACTAACGGTATTGGCAAGAAAGTATCATGAATGTAATGCTAGTGCATCGTAGGGCACGTTCCTGGCATGTGTGACCTAAGAGGCAATGCTTTTTATGGGCCATATGCTTGTTCCATCAGCTGGTTGTATTATAAAAAAACCTTTCATGAGTGTACACATTTCAAAAATTACGTTGTGCTTCCTAGACGTTCTGCTATACAGACCATCTGATAGTTGGACGTTTTGCTACTGTCATTTAGTCTTACTGCTCATTAGACCTTTTGCTCTGTTGGACATTTTTCTACTTAGACCTTTTGATCAGGAGGCTCTTAGTACGCCTACCAACTTACTCTTTTCATAATGAAGACACCCTCAAAACTTCAAGTCGCTACGACTAACGGTTTAGGCGGTGCATGCGGTGTATGTAAGTTAGTCACATAGAACAAAACAGTGCCCCACAGGTCACGCCTGTTATTGGAAACGTGCCCTTCGAACCTAATAAAAAAATGTTGATATTTTTATCTTTATCTAGGTCTTGCATTAATTTTAAGTTTAATTATAGACATCAGGTATAAAATTACAAACCGTTATAATTGAATACACCAGAGGAGAGTACTGGTGGTCTTGTGGTAGAGGCCTCACCTTCCGATCCGAAGGTCGTGGGTTCAAAATCCAGTCGTGGTACCGATGAGTTTTTCTGTCGAAAAATGTATGTGCACTATGCCAGTACTCTCAAAACGGTGAAGGAAAACATCATAAGGAAACCAGCGTGTTTAAGAACCTAAAAAAGTTCGAGCAACACGTGTCAAGAGTCACGCAAAAAGGTCACCAACGGCCTAATTGCGGAAAAACCTGCCTAATTTTTTTAAACCGAATTGAATACAATTTTAACTGAAAGGATAAATTCCCATTTAGTTTTAATTAAGAACTATAAGCGGAGTTTTTCCTTCATAATCCCTGACCTAATTTAAGGCGAGCTAGCCTTATTCAAGTATTACTCCAGCTAGGAGACTTTGTGAGTGAATATTAATGCAGTAATATCAGTAGGGTGCTTAGCTTAGACGAACTCTGACATTTATAGCTAGGTATAGGAACTAGAAAGATGACAAAAATTAAATTATAATCATTCTTATTGACTGGCCTCTCAGCTCATTTGGTAGTAGCTCTGCCTTCTGCGCCGTAGGTCGTGGGTTCGATCCCCACCGAGAACAAATATTTGTGTGGTGAACACAGACGTTTGTTTTGGTGTCAGGTATATTGTATTCTAAGTATTGATTAACAAAAAAATATATAAGCTATCTGGTTCCATTATAGATAAGATAGTGTTCTGTGGATTATCTACAATATTTATTTATTTATTACCTCCCTGTGTGTCACTAAGTGTAAAGATGTTTTAAAGTGATTCATATGATTTATTTGAGAGCACTGGTGGTCTAGTGGTAGCGGCCCCGCCTTCCGATCCTAAGGTCGTGGGTTCAAATCCAGTCGTGAAACAATGAGTTTTTCTGTCGAAAAATTTATGTACACAATGCTAGTGTTCTCAAACGGTGAAGGAAAACATCGTGAGGAAACCCGCGGCTTAGTCAGCTCCGCACGTATTGACCATGTCTTTCCTGTGGATTAGGCCGACTAAGCTGTCAGGATGGTATAGGTGCTGGGCAAGCCTATTCCATCTAAAAAATCCTGTCCCAGGCACTATAGCGTCCCGTAAGTAGGGGCATGAGTGATCACCACAGTTGCCCCTGACGCTATATAAACCATCTACAATAGATGCAAAGGCCTGTTTACTTTACTTATGATTTATTATAATAAGTTTTATACTTTTTGACCATTTTGACATAAATAATAGAAAACATTACCAAAAAGCACAGTTTTTATTATTTTTTCTGTGTATAGGATAGTAGTGCAGTATAGTGTAGCTTAGGATAATATATAATATATTATTATAAGATAATATATAAGTTTAATATTAACTTAGAATGAAAAGCTTTTCTTAGATCGACTTCAGCCTAAGTATACTAAGTACAGTCCATAGCTCTGTTATGTATGGTAAATCTTTTACGGTAAAAGCTGTGAAATTGTGGAACTCCTTGCCTGTGTCTGTTCGCTTATCCAAATCGCTCAACATTTTTAAAACAAAGGTTAATGATCATTACCTATCCTTGTCTGCTAATATTTAGGTATCTATCTTATTGTATGTGTTGTATATTTATTTAAGTAGCATGTATTTATATGTATTCACAGTATTATTATTTTAACAAGTTGATTTTAGGAATTAATTGGTTATTACTATTATTGTATTTCTCTTTTGAATATAGTATTTAAAAACTTTTTGTGCACCGCCGTCTATCCGATTTTTATCTATCCTTTCCATCCAAAGGTTGTCTGGAAGAGATCGCTCTTAGCGATAAGGCCGCCCATTGTACTGAATATTTTTGTAATAGTTTCTATATGTATTTCTTTGTGTACAATAAAGTGTTAATCTATCTATCTATCTATCTATACTTACTAGGTTAGCTTAATTCTCAAAGGACGCTGGGTCCAGACTCTAAGGCCCGTATTCTGAAACAGTGCTTAGGTCTGAGTCGAGCCTCAAGCACAGATTTTTGACACTTTTCAATGGAGAACTGTCATAAAATCTATGCTTGAGGCTCGACTCAGACTCAAGCGCTGTTTCGGAATACGGGCCTTAGACCACTGATTGTAGACATTTCTCGTGCAGACGAAAGATAAGAGCTTGGAGCTTGAGTATTTGTTGAATAGAGTCTGTTCGTAGAAGCCTTTTGAGTTGCAACTTGCAAGTTTAAGATGTTATACATGCCAAGCTTGCTTTTAAGTGGAATTCAGAGTTTCAGTTTGTATTTAACTTACCCTTTGCTGGAACACTCTACTGAGGTAGATTTAAACTTAATTACCTATTTAAATTGCGGGTAACTTTTGCGGGTAGTTTATTAAGGTTTGCGCACATCTAGGCAATGGCGATTGCGATCAGCTAAAACGCTGTCAAATATCGCTGTCATATTTGACGGTGTTTTAGCCATCTTCTAGATCTACGCAGGTCTTAAAACGTTTCAAAGTAATCGTTTTATCCATCATCATCATCACCCACAACCAGACTTCACCCACTGCTGGGTTTAGGCCTCCCTTAGTTGGTGCCATCTGGCAGAGAGAGAGAGAGAAAGGTAGATACCTCGATCCTGTGCCAGTCTAACCCTTCCGCCCTGGGACTTTAACTATGTCGTTCATCCATCTTGCTGCAGGGTGCCCTACGTTTCTGTAGCCGGTTCTTGGTCATTCAGTTGTTGTCTTATATACCTGTCATCACCACGCCTTGCACTGTGTCCTGCCCGACTTCATTTGGCTTTGTAATCCGATCTCCGACGTCTTGGACCTTTGTTCAATCTAATAAAAACAATATATTTTTTTCAGATTCTGTCAAGGCTAAAAAATAAAAAAAATAAGGAACAACAGCTTTTTGGCAAAAAAATAACTTGTGATTGAATAAATGAACAGACAGATTTAAAACTTTTTCTTTACAAAAAACGAATCTGAACTGACTGATACTACTGATCTGCTCCATTTTACTTTCATTTGTAATTTCTGTTTTTATACCAATAGTAGGTCTCTTGACTACGATTGGTATAAAAACAGAAGTATTGTAGTCGTGATTGTTTGGAACAATAGTTTTTTTGTAAGTTTCTTTGTTTTGCGGCGGGTTGATTGGAAATAGTTTTTTTTTTTACAATTTATAGGCTTACGTTTGTTCACTCAAAGTTTGTTAGTCCCTTCGAGTAGTGATCATAATCTGATTGTGTTTTATGGAGATTTTTTAATCTCGGTATTAATAGCCTAAAGGATATAACCGTGCCTGGTAGTCAAAGTCAGTCTATGTTTTTGTTCTGTCAATTGATTTTAATCAAACCTAATTTTGAAGATGTAGGTACCTCTGACTTTTTTATTTTTAGTTGTCTTTTGACATTTTGTATTTCTACTGTTCTTTTTACTTTTTGCCCCTAATTATTAATTATACATTTTATTTTTAATATTAATAAATAATTTATATATTTTCATGACATTACCTTGTAAATTTCTATACTGCATGCCTAGACTTAGGCAGAATACATTGAACATTACCTATTATAATTGAACATCTTTTCGACGTGTAGATTTCAAGCAATAAATATACTCTGATTCTGAAGCATTTCGCTAGAAACAGTCACCTCCTTCGGCCTCTCCCGGATGTTAATAAACTAAAGGAGATGGCTCATTTATCGTTCTATTGTGTTCACCTGACAAGGGTCACAGAGTGCCTTGTCACATTCCATGGCTGATGTCTAAAAGATGCCGCAATGAAGGCAAATACGGGTTTGATAGGTTGGTTGTAGCTTTGCTAGTTGTTGGTTGTAGGTTAAAAGGATCATATAAAAAACAGTAGGAACCAAGCCGTAGTTTGTTGTCTCTACTTCTAGGCTTGGTCGCGTGGAACTGGCACCTAGACTTACCTAGCTATAGGACGTTTCAAAGTGATCTTTGCGATTCTACTGAATAAATACTCTTTTGATTTGATTTGATAGCTCGTTCTACGTTGTATAACTTCCCCAACGAGAACAAACTTTTGTGTGATCAAAAAACATACACGGTGACTAGGTAGAATAATTCTTTAAAAAGACGCAAATGTTTGTATTTAATTTAAAACTATAGTATCTATTTTTAATTAATAAATAAATTTTGTAGACAATCCACACAACACTATCTAGCCCCAAATTAAGCAGAGCTCGTACTATGGAAACCAGATAGTTCGTAATAATGAATATAAGCTTTTTTTATGCATAGGTACTTAGAATAAAATATAACACCCAGACAGAGAACAAACATCTGCATTCACCACACAAATAGCGGTAACTCCCATTTGTTCTATAGGACTGTGACGTCATAGAACTTTTAATACTTTTTTATCCTTTTAGTTCCATGGTAGAACAAATAAAACGAAAACAGGCCCATTAGTTCTATAGTACTTTTAGAACTTGGTCAATTCCATTAGTTCTATAGAAATGTATAGCCATAGAACTGTTAAAACTATTTTTGTCCTTTTAGTTCAATGGTAGAACTGTTGAAACGAAAACTGTGCTATTTGTCCTATAGAACTAAATAAATTAATAAATATTGTGGACAATCAACACAACACTACCTAGCCTCAAATAGTTGTTCTCGGTGGGGATCGAACCCACGGCTTACGGCGCACAAGGCAAAGCTACTAATAACTGAGCTGGGAGGCCACTCAGGCTCAGTACCCCAAGTCCCAGTACAACATTTCGTTACCAAATGTTGTTTTCGTTTCGCCTATTTGTCTCTGTCTATTGTATGGAGAAAAGATGAGACAACAACTCTAACTACGTAATTTATTTTTGCCGTCTCATATTTTCTCCATACAATAGATAGAGACAAATAGGCGAAACGACAACAACATTTGGTAAAGAAATGTGGTTGCCAAACTCCGACTTCGGGTACAGGGCTAGATAGTGCTTTGAAAATGTTTGTATCATACTGTCTGCTGAGCATGTGCATAAAGGGATGAAAATACAATGAATAATTGAACAAATTTTGCGCCCTGTTAAAATATAGGTAACTAGCGGCCGCCCACGGCTTCGCTCGCCCCGCAGCCGTTACGCCCCGTTGATTATTCTTTTAAAAGTTTTACCTCTTTTTCTCCGTTTAGGGAAATAATTTTCCAATTTCCTTCTTTGTGCACCCCTATGCTATAAAACGAACACACCCTCCAAGTTTCATGCTTCTAGGACTTACGGTTTAGGCTGTGCGTTGATTGTCAGTCAGTCAGTCAGTAACGTAAGAGTTTTATTATATTATATTAGCATTGTATCTCCACAATCGCACGTGCGCGGACGTGAATAATTCAATCAAACAGAGGTTCAATTTAATTGAATACAAATACAATCAGCACCCTCTAATCCCACCTGCCACAAATCGTACCATTAATTATAAAAAAGTACACAGAAGCGACACTCCGTAAGCAAATATAAGTAAATATTGCAAAGTGATATGCGAGAACGCACAAATCGAAAGAGCCCAGCATATTGAAATTGCCTTCAACATCCAGGTGATTATGTAATTCTGTTGCTATCAAAACTTTGATACTAATAATTGAATAACACAAACAAGAAACAGCGATCACGTATCTTGTTGCAATCACTTTTCGACCGCTGTTGGTATACTAGTATGACAACGTGAAGGTTTATTCGCCATTTCATGTTTATTACGTCAACACTACACTGAAGTTTTGCGCACATCTAAGCGTTCAGCGGGGGCGATCAGTGAAACGAAAGTGAAATCTGGTTGCAATCGTTTCTTGTTAAAAATGGGTTTTAATTCAATTTGTTTTTTGACACAATCCAACTTAATTATTTCCTATATTATATACTAAGCATTAATACGTTTCAAGGTGATTTAACTAAACAAAGTTTTTTGTCTTGCAATAACTTTTAGAGATAGGGACTTTACAAAATCTTTAAAACAGAAAGCTACTTTTTTTGTATGGCTACCGATTGCAGCTACCAGAGCTATCCTATTTATTTTCATGAAATTATCATCACATAAAGAACAGCACAGCACAGAAGAAGAGGAAGGAGTTTCAATTCTAAACGCTTTTCTAGTATCATCATCTGCCACAAATCCAAAGCCAAATATTTATGCTGAAATTATAATTTCAGAATGAAATTGAAATTGAAATTGTTTTAGATTTCATAGCTTGATTGTAAAATGATCACGTAAGTTATTTCAGGC
The DNA here is from genome assembly GCA_947578465.1 of Thera obeliscata. Taxonomy (NCBI): domain Eukaryota; kingdom Metazoa; phylum Arthropoda; class Insecta; order Lepidoptera; family Geometridae; genus Thera; species Thera obeliscata. The sequence goes on from OX387916.1 coordinate 3,732,793, forward strand.
TTTTTACTGAATGATATGATAATGATTTTTAACTGATATCATATTTATTCAGTTGCTTCGTGTTTTTTTTATTTCAGCCTTTTGAATGAATGATAAGATAATGATTTTTTGCTGAAAGCATAATATTTCAGTTAGTCTTGTTTTTTTAAAATAAAACTAATAAACAATAACAGTAAAAAGATAAATTGTATATGGCAGGGTGACCCTGTGACTGTTTATGTTTTTATGATCGTAGGTATTTGGTATACTATAGGTATTTGATATATTTAGGTATATTATATGACTTTATAATGTTATATGTTTTATAATATTATTTGTATACTACATAAGTATTTTAAATTTAAGATCAGGTTTTATCAGGTTTTACTTTTGTACACCACTGTTTTTCTAATTTGCGTTTATCCTCTCCATCCAAAGGTTGCTCTTAGCCAAAAAGCCGCCCATTGTACCTTTATTTTTGGTACAATAAAGTATAAATCTATCCATCTATTTGGGAAAGAGGAAAATGTTTAGAATCCTCCCGCCTTTATCTAACTTTGCTTTCTACAACAAACTAAATTACGCATCGATTTGTCTGCTGAAATAAAAGTACATAAAAACACATAAAACTGACTCTGAATCCAATTTGCGCAACTATTTTCGGAATAGCGATTCCATTTTGATGGAACTGCTGCATGAAACGAGTGAATGAAAATTGATGTTTGATGGATGGTATCGTATACAAAACCGCGAAAATAGATACGATGTAATAACATCAATAACATAGATAACTTTAGGCTGAAATAGAATGCGTCATGTTGTATATTTTTTAGCAAAAAATTTACCAATCAGATGTTTAGCATAAAATTGGTTACTCATGAACATAAAACACATTTAATTAAACAAAGAAATTTACGATTAAACAAAAATAAATAAATTAAAAAATAAGTGTATAAATTAAAAAAATAAATAAGTAAATTGAAATTAAATAAATAATAATTCATTCGAGGTATCAAATGAAGAAATAGTGTTTTTTTTTTATTGATAGGATACAAAATAATTTTCAGGAGTTATCAGGCGTAATCTATGTTTTCATAATTAACAAAATCATATAAAAAAATACGCGCCACTAAGCTCGCTTAGATCTTTTCATCCACAGTGTTTAAAAAAATATTTCGCATAACCTCGCCATACCTTGCCTGAGCAATACGCTTCTAAAAAGGCTTAAGTTTCTTAACTTAAACAATTTTTAATATTCTCAGATAAAGGAGCCTTTCTCACCATCTCATCAAAAACAAAATTCAATTTAGGGAAAACATATACAACGTGTCAAATGTAGGTCGTTGAGCGAGGCGTATAGTGTAGCGTCAACTTAGAGCGATTTGGCAAATGTGCGCACATCTTGCAAACGAGCCGTTTGTCTCGACAGCGCTTAACTAAAGCACGGTTTTCTAAGAAATTATAACCCTAATGCTAGCCTAGGCATCCTTGCAGGTCTGCGCACATCGATGGTGATGGCGATCAGTGAGACGCTGCAAATTTCCCTGTAATATTTGGCAGTGTTTCACTGATCATCATCGCCATAGCGCTAGATGTGCGAAAGCCTTAAAGTTACATCAATATAGGTACTTAAACTTCTACATATACTTCTACGAGCGTGTTCTGAAAGTTTTCAGATGCGTATTCTCCGCTTTATGACATTATAATTAATAATTATCAGCCCTACTTAAAAACGCAATTTAAATTTTAATCATTGCTTAAAGTTTGTCACTGTTTGTCATTGTCATTACCCAGTGGTAAGAGATGGAAATTGCCTAATAAGCACTTTTTATCTTTTGACATATTTTTATAAGTAAGGCCATATAAGTTTAAAAAACTAGAGACACCGACTTCATTGCCAAACGGCTAAACCAATTTTAATGAAATTTGTTTGGGACAATCGAATTGAGAACCTCCTCCTTTTTGATTGGAAGTTGGTTAAAAAGGAACCAGAAGAGACTGTTGTCAAAATAATAACTTTTTGTACAACTCCCTGATGAAACAAACATTTTTTAGCTCTAGGTCACACGCATAAAATTCGCCTTGCCCTGGGTCCATCAGCTCTCGCCATATCATAACTTTTGAGTTTTACGAACAATGGTTCAAATTGAAATCGAATACGTACCAGTTTCTGGTCTGACGATAATACCGAAGTCAGGGGCTCAATTCTAGACCAGTGACTTTTTTGTCACAGTAGATATATATCACAAGAACTGTCAGTTTCCTTAGTGAATTTGACAGTTCTTGTGATATATATCTACCGAGACAAAAAAGTCACTGTTCTAGAATTTAGCCCCAGGTACTGCCGCTTTATTTCGGCAGACGCTTTGTGAGGGGCTAGCTTTATTTCAACGATTTGTAATTTAGTGGGCTATATTCTTGGCTATATTAGGTACCTAGAACCTTCTTAGTTTAATATTGGGGAGTGTAGACTGATGTAACTAGTAATAGCAGCACATAGGCTATGTTATTTAGAGCTAGGGGTGCTTGATATATATATATATATATCATATTCTGATGTTTGCTCTTTTAGACTTAGTTAAGGTGTTGTTTGTATTTAGTTGAGAAGACTGTATAATTTAGACTGTTAATTTTTGTTAAAACATTTGATTGTTTTTCAAATTTAATTTAATTTAATACAAACTGTTGTGTTCTTGTTTTATAAAGGGAATATTATTATTATTATTTTAAATTCATATTTCTGCGTGTTTTTGGGTAACAAATATTGTTTTATTTCGTGTAAGGTATTTCATTATTATTATTTAGCGTTAGTTTTATTATTATTATATTATGGTGCCACTGAAAACCAGCGCTACAAGGGTTGCCGTGCCCTTGTAGCAAATGCTGAGTGGTATACCTTTTTTGCCGTCATGTAATCTAAGTTAAATACCTGTACCTTTTATTTTTAAGTTAATTGACGCAAAATAAGTTATTTCTATTTCTATATCACCTACTAAAATGAGAGGACAAAAAGTTACTGAAAGTAAGAAAGAAAAAACTAAAGTTTTTGTGCCAAGATTACATGTATTTTTTTTGCAACTAGCCGAAGGAACAAGTATACAGCCCACCCGATGTTAGGTGGTATCTTCAAAGTATGTAACAACGAATTGTCCTACACATGTAGGTACTTATTATGTAACCTTACTTAATAATTGGTACCTTTATGTATTTATAGTACCTTTATATGTTTTATGGTAGGTGATGATATTCTTTATACATAAATACATATTATAAATAACCCTTAAAAAATATTTCCTTGGAATTATATTCTATTGCAAAAATTTTCATGCAACTAAAGTAACCTTATCAAAGTTTTCTAGGTGCTGCATTGTTAAGGTCTTTACTATTATCGGTGAATCAGGTTTCATCATTCAAATTAATTCTGAAACGAATTAAAATCATGAAATGCCGGGAAAAATGTAAAATTTAGCCCAGATTTCTATGAAAATGTACAAGGGTTCGATACGCGTATAAAACCAAAGCCTTTATCAGTATTGACAGATATACTATCTCCCATTAAATTTGCTAATGACGTCAAACTCAAACAAGCACTCTAGAATAAATTAAATAATTTTTGTATGATGATAAGGGACAAAATACGCAAATTGACCTGGTGAGACTTGATGAGACCTTTGAGGCCTGCGCAAATCTAGGCGACGGTGATCAGCTGAAACGCTTTTATTTTGACAGCGATATTTGACAGCGTGATAATGCTGATAAATATTCACCTGAACCCGAAGTCCTAGTTTTGCTACCACATTTCGTTACCAAATGTTGTTTTCGTTTCGCCTACGTGTCTCTGTCTTTTGTATGTTGAAAAGATGAGACAGCAAAAATACGTTACGTAGTTAAAGTTGTTGTCTCATAATTTTTCCATGTAAAGGAGAGAGACACGTAGGCGAAACGAAAACAACATTTGGTAACGAAATTTTGTAAATGCACTGGGACTTTGGGTACTGATTGAATATTTATCACCATATCACGGATAAGGCCTGTGCACATTTAGGCGATGGCGATGGGGATCAGCTGAAACTCTGTCAATATCGCTGCCATCGCCATCGCAGATTGCCTAGATGAGCGCAGGCCTTATCTGTGATATGGTGGCTTAATGGGTAGAATCGTAAACGGAATAGTCGATGAACCTTTGAAGAGCCGGCTTGTCTGTAATTACTGGACGGAAATCGAGTCATAGGCCCATAACTGCACACTAACTAAGTTATGAGTATGCAGTTCGGGGAAAGGGGACGTAGATAGACGTACTCGCGAGTGTTTTACAAGAAACAGATCAATAATTCTGTGAAGCCTTCGATCCGTACCTTCATTTGCGTTTTATATAACTGTCTATCAGCTCAGTTACTCTGCCTTCTGCGCCGTAGATCGTGGGTTCGATTCTTACCAAGAACAAATATCAGTTATTAGTAGTAGCTCTGCCTTTTGTGCCGTAGATCGTGGGTTCGATTCTCACCAAGGACAAATATTTATGTGGACAAATATTGATGTTTGTTCTCTGTCTGGGTGTTTTATTGTACATTTTCTAAAATGTATTTACAAAAAATAAATTATAAGTATTATATCAGCTGTCTGGTTCCCATAGTACAAACTCTGCTTAATTTGGGGTTAGATTAGTGTTAGAGTAGTAGAGCTCTTTGTGAAGGGGTCGTCATGCCTATTTCTGCCGTGAAACAGCATCGCTGTGTTTCGGTTTCAAGGGAGTGGGTGCCAGTCTGCCAGTGAAATTAATGTCACGCTAGGCTGAACATAATCCCATCAACAGAATGCCTCAAGTTGATGGGCAGGGCATCGTAGGGCACGATCCTGACGTGCGTGACCTAGGCAGTGCTTTGAGCTTGTTCCATCAACTATAAAGCTGTATAAAGAAAACATACCTAAAACCTATTTTTGCTTCGGCATTTGGGTAAAAAAGCTTATACTGCTTAGACTGCGGCTATTCCAATAGCCGCAGTCTGTGTGTACCTACGCATACTATTATTTTACTACTTAGTTTTTTCAATAGGTACAGTTTCCACAATATTTATCTGCTGTGGTTCAAAGTGCTCTGTACTTAGTTCTATTTGTGGGTTCGTAAAACATTTAAGTGCATGACGTGAATACTAAAACCAAACCTAATTGATTGCCATGTCAAACCAAACTGACTATATACACTCACGCCCGGCGGTCTGTCACAGAATCGAAATGTGGACCTTTTCAACCTACATCCTTCACCAACGTTCAGTAAAAACCACAATAACAAAGCTTCTGTGTTTTTCCCACTTTATGTGAGATGGCAAAACTTATTCTGCTCTTTCATTTCAAAAGTAGTTCATTCGCCGTGTTTTGAGTTTGTGCTTCCTTCAGAATGAAATAAGTTTTTGCACGAAAATCCGTGTGAAAAATAAGAAAAATTGGACGCCATTGTCACGCTTAATCGACCAAAACGTAGGTTAGGCTTCTAGAGGCACCTATTAAAATAATGGAAGTGCCTTCTCGTATAAACGGTTACCATCTACACGGTACCTACCCACGCAGTATAGTAGTTCCGTTAAAACTGGTTTTCGTTAAAAAAAAAAAAAAAAATACGGGTTGCACTCCGGGAGTGCCGGCAGAAGTGAAAACTTGATTATTAACGTAGGAACCCTAAAAGTTGTTTATTTTATCAAGTTCCTCAATGTAGTAAAACCCCAATCAAAGTCCTAAGGAACCCTAAAAATTTTAGCATTATTAAGCTCCTAAGTGTAGTTGAAATTCCAATCAAAGTGCTAAGGAACCCTAAAATTGTTTACATAATCAAGGTCCTAAGTGTAGTTGAAAGTCCAATTAAAGGCCTAAGGAACCCTAAAAGTTGTTTATTTTATCAAGTTCCTCAATGTAGTAAAACCCCAATCAAAGTCCTAAGGAACCCTAAAAATTTTAGCATTATCAAGCTCCTAAGTGTAGTTGAAATTCCAATCAAAGTCCTAAGGAACCCTAAAAATGTTAACATTATCAAGCTCCTAAGTGTAGTTGAAACTCCAATCAAAGTCCTAAGGAACCCTAAAAGTTGACCACTTAATCAAATTCCTCAATGTAGTAAAACCCCAATCAAAGTCCTAAGGAACCCTAAAAATTTTAACATTATCAAGCTTCTAAGTGTAGTTGAAACTCCAATCAAAGTCCTAAGGAACCCTAAAAGTCGACCATTTAATCAAATTCCTCAATATAGTATAACCCCAATCAAAACCCTATACGGAACCCTAAATTTTACGTAAAGCCAAATCTTCAACGGGTCGGAACCGCTAGAAGGGACCTTGTCGCGCGACCTACAAGTAGGTCCTAAATGAAGTAAAACGGCAGACATAGGAGGAGGGGGTTCTGGGGGGCTAAGGGGGGTCACAGAAAGGCTCGCTTCGCTCGCCGCGCTGTTCCCCGTGGTCGCGTGGCGGCTCGCTTCGCTCGCCGCGACGCTCCCCCCGGGTTCAGGAAGAGGGGGTTCTGGGGGGCTTAGGGGGGTAACAGCACGGCTCGCTTCACTCGCCACGCTGTTCCCCGTGATCGCGTGGCGGCTCGCTTCGCTCGCCGCGACGCTCCCCCCGGGTTTCGGAGGAGGGGGTTCTGGGGGGCTTAGGGGGGGTCACAGCATGGCTCGCTTCGCTCGCCGCGCTGTTCCCCGTGGTCACGTGGCGGCTCGCTTCGCTCGCCGCGACGCTCCCCCCGGGTTCAGGAGGAGGGGGTTCTGGGGGGCTTGGGGGGAGTCACAGCACGGCTCGCTTCGCTCGCCGCGCTGTTCCCATGGTCGCATGGCGGCTCGCTTCGCTCGCCGCAATGCTCCACTCGAAAAATAAATACAGTAGATCTATAAAATCATGTACCAATGACCACTACTACCTGCCGCGGGCGGCCGCTAGTTCATAAAATCTATAATAGGTATGTACCTATACCTACTACAGTCACGAAAAACGCCTTGGTATGCTTGCTACTAACTATTATCTATTCTGTGACGTTACCGTGTCATAGTAACTACTAGCGTATCTGTAGCGTCGCTTTTTCGATTTTTATTATGAACTCTACGTTGTAGTCTTAGGGTACATTTCTGCAAAAAATCCGTCCTACGCTTTTTCGATCAGGGTCACGTGATCCTGACGCGAGTTTAAGATTTTATCCCCATTCAGAAAGTGCTCAACGCCGCTAAAGAAGTTTTCACTTCAAAAATATTTGATAAAATTCTTATACTTACTGTGCGTAAAATGACAATTTTATTTAAAAAAAAATACGGGTTGCACTCCGGGAGTGCCGGCAGAAGTGAAAACTTGATTATTAACGTAGGAACCCTAAAAGTTGTTTATTTTATCAAGTTCCTCAATGTAGTAAAACCCCAATCAAAGTCCTAAGGAACCCTAAAAATTTTAGCATTATCAAGCTCCTAAGTGTAGTTGAAATTCCAATCAAAGTGCTAAGGAACCCTAAAATTGTTTACATAATCAAGGTCCTAAGTGTAGTTGAAAGTCCAATTAAAGGCCTAAGGAACCCTAAAAGTTGTTTATTTTATCAAGTTCCACAATGTAGTAAAACCCCAATCAAAGTCCTAAGGAACCCTAAAAATTTTAGCATTATCAAGCTCCTAAGTGTAGTTGAAATTCCAATCAAAGTCCTAAGGAACCCTAAAAATGTTAACATTATCAAGCTCCTAAGTGTAGTTGAAACTCCAATCAAAGTCCTAAGGAACCCTAAAAGTTGACCACTTAATCAAATTCCTCAATGTAGTAAAACCCCAATCAAAGTCCTAAGGAACCCTAAAAATTTTAACATTATCAAGCTTCTAAGTGTAGTTGAAACTCCAATCAAAGTCCTAAGGAACCCTAAAAGTCGACCATTTAATCAAATTCCTCAATATAGTATAACCCCAATCAAAACCCTATACGGAACCCTAAATTTTACGTAAAGCCAAATCCTCAACGGGTCGGAACCGCTAGAAGGGACCTTGTCGCGCGACCTACAAGTAGGTCCTAAATGAAGTAAAACGGCAGACATAGGAGGAGGGGGTTCTGGGGGGCTAAGGGGGGTCACAGCACGGCTCGCTTCGCTCGCCGCGCTGTTCCCCGTGGTCGCGTGGCGGCTCGCTTCGCTCGCCGCGACGCTCCCCCCGGGTTCAGGAAGAGGGGGTTCTGGGGGGCTTAGGGGGGTAACAGCACGGCTCGCTTCACTCGCCACGCTGTTCCCCGTGATCGCGTGGCGGCTCGCTTCGCTCGCCACGACGCTCCCCCCGGGTTTCGGAGGAGGGGGTTCTGGGGGGCTTAGGGGGGGTCACAGCACGGCTCGCTTCGCTCGCCGCAATGCTCCACTCGAAAAATAAATACAGTAGATCTATAAAATCATGTACCAATGACCACTACTACCTGCCGCGGGCGGCCGCTAGTTCATAAAATCTATAATAGGTATGTACCTATACCTACTACAGTCACGAAAAACGCCTTGGTATGCTTGCTACTAACTATTATCTATTCTGTGACGTTACCGTGTCATAGTAACTACTAGCGTATCTGTAGCGTCGCTTTTTCGATTTTTATTATGAACTCTACGTTGTAGTCTTGGGTACATTTCTGCAAAAAATCCGTCCTACGCTTTTTCGATCAGGGTCACGTGATCCTGACGCGAGTTTAAGATTTTATCCCCATTCAGAAAGTGCTCAACGCCGCTAAAGAAGTTTTCACTTCAAAAAAGTTACATTATTTTTGACATCTATTTCGTTAATTTTGTTCGTTCATCGTGCATTCACGTGTGTACAAACGAGAACGTGATTTAAGATACTGACCGATAATGTCGGATCGTCCTGATGAAACGGTATTTGCTTCAACAAATCGTAATTCGCTGAAGAGCGTAAAACAGCTAGGGTTCATTTTTATAATGCTTTGAAACTTTGTCCGATCATCGCATACTATTTACTGTACTATGTGTAAAGATCTTTACAGCAACTGTACATAAAGTTTTCTTGATTTACGTCTTAAATATCAGAGTCCCCAGTGGATAAATAATGCTAAGAAGTTCAATAAAAGCTCTGACAGGTGGCTCGAGTATGCCGCTCAGCGCTATGTGCTCGTACATTCTTGTATGGGGAATGTGTTAATATCCTGAGGAGATGGGGCGGCTTTAGCTCAGTGTTTGCTTGTTTTTCATATCAATATGACTATACAGGGTGTCCCATAAGTCAACGTCCAGCCGAAAACGGGTGATGCGCCAAGTTATGAAAGTTATCAGAAAAATATAAGAAAAAATATTTGCTAAGTAACTTTCGAGTTACGAGTATTTAACAAAAAACAGGAAAAACTGACACCCTGTGATGATCTTTTAAGTCCTGTGACTACAAATATTAACTTTTCATAAAACTTTTTTTTGCAACGTAAGCATGAATAACCCTTCTGTAAATTACAATTCAAAATTAAACCATAACTGCCTCAGTTTTCAATGAAATCGTGGAGTTTTGGCCAACGTTTCATTTCAGATAATTACATCACCCAACTTTAACCGCCTGTAAACCCATGGTTATTACTCTTTCGACAAGATGGTGGATCTATCTGTTTACTTGCATTGTCGAAATGGTATTTACTTGTACCTGTGAATTGTGAGTCACTTAAAAACACAGCGTAGGCATTTTAAGTCCATCATTTAAAGGGTACAAACATTTTATCTATTGAAATAAAATTGATTGGAAATCCGGTTTAGTTGAAAAAACATTTTTTATTTCCAAAACTAAGGAGTACTCTAGCAAGTATTATACCATTTTGGAATTCTGGATAAATGAGCCAATTTTTAAAGTTACATGCCATGATAGTGTAGTACATTTTTTTTGCGGTACAGGCGGTTAAAGTTGGGTGATGTAATTATCTGAAATGAAACGTTGGCCAAAACTCCACGATTTCATTAAAAACTGAGGTAGTTATGGCTTAATTTTGAATTGTAATTTACAGAAGGGTTATTCATGCTTACGTTGCAGAAAAAAGTTTCATGAAAAGTTAGTATTTGTAGTCACAGGACTTAAAAGATCATCACAGGGTGTCAGTTTTTTCTGTTTTTTTTAAATACTCATAACTCGAAAGTTACATAACAAATATATTTTTTTATATTTTTCTGATAACTGTCATGACTTGGCGCATTGCCCGTTTTCGGCTGGACGTTGACTTATGGGACACCCTGTATATACAGGGTGGAATTTTGTAATGCCACCTGGAGGGAAAGTACTCTTAATACTGCAGATAGAAAATTTTACTCAAAGGAAACATTCCTTTATTTTTGAATAGAAAACAAACTGCATGCAAAGATTTTCGAAAATTCTCTTCTCCCACACCCGGGAATCGAACCGGCTAAAATCTGAAAAAATTATACCCTGTACTTTTATTGCATCGATCGTTAAATTAAATGAAAGAAAAACCAGAAAGTTTTAGGAGTCTGCATTACAAAAGATGGATGTTAGTTAAACAGCTTTATCTTGACTCATTGAATTTGTAACTTGAGATTTCCTGGTTTTCCTTTCATTTAATTTATCATGTTTGTTAGAGCGATTTAATCCTTATAATTGACCCTAACGATCAATGCAATAAAAGTACAGGGTATAATTTTTTCAGATTTTAGCCGGTTCGATTCCCGGGTGTGGGAGAAGAGAATTTTCGAAAATCTTTGAATGCAGTTTGTTTTCTATTCAAAAATAAAGGAATGTTTCCTTTGAGTAAAATTTTCTATCTGCAGTATTAAGAGTACTTTCCCTCCAGGTGGCATTACAAAATTCCACCCTGTATATGGGTCTATTGTAGACAATTTTTATAGCGTCAGGGGCAACTGGTGTTTACGGGATGCTATAGTGCTTGGAACAGGGCTTTAGATGGAATAGGCCAGCACCTTTACCATCCTGATAGCTTAGTCGGCCTAATCCATAGAAAAGATATGGTCAATACTCTATAATAGATTCTATAATAGTGTAATTATTTATACAAAGTGTTGAGACACACATTTGAAATTTAATTTTGAAAATGTCTCAACAATGTCTGTCAGCGATGATATCGTGTCGGCCTTAAAAAAGATTGTCAGAATTTATTACTGACTGAAATGTATTCTCATAGGACTTAAAAACACGAAAATAGGATTACTTTTGCGAACAATTATAATTTTGATGGTATCATTTTTCTTATTTGTATGAAAGCTCTTGTCTTATTACATTTTACCGTATCAAGTAATAAAATATTTTATTGTAGGCAACTGATGAATTAAATTTTACTTTTATGTTTGTTTGTTTTTTATGTCAAATAAATATGTGAATTACCCATCTGGTGTGCGTATTGTAGCTTCTTGTTCAATAATAATGCAGTTTAGTTACTAAATAAATCACCATCAGCCTGAAGAAAGTTGTCTACTGTTGAAAGTTATGTCTCTTATATTTTATTTCCAAGAAGAATTGATTTCCCACAATTAAAATTGGCCCAAACACGCGATATTTCCAGCAATGGTTTGTTAGTTTCATCGCTCAAATATCAGGGAGAGCCAATCAAAAAATCATGGTAATACTAAGACGGTTTTATTTTCAATGTGTTCTTATTTTTTTTAACATTTACATATTCTTAATTATTTTTAAAGAATTAAGTTTCGAAGTTGCTCATTTTAGTGAATCAAAGATAAGTACTATCTCCTAAATCAGATCGTATTTCAATTCGAAATCATTCAATTCCGAGTCTTTCAATTCAGAGTCATTCAATTCTGAATAAGAAACTATTTTATCACTTGTCGGTAATTGAATTAAGTCGCTGAGCCCTTCAAATCCAAGTTTGTTGTTCTATAAATGTCATCAAAGAGAGTGGGTTCGAGTTACTTTTGGGTTTGTACTGTTTGTAGATCTTTCTTATAGGTGAACAAAGTAACTCGTCACTTTGAGCTAAAGTTTTAACTTCCTTTCCGTTTTTAAACCCTTCAATTATCGAAATTAAGGCGAAGACAATCGTTGTTGTACCTTATTAGGTACAACAACGATTCGCTTGCACATAATGACCTTTTGGAAAATATAAAAACACTGAACTAACTTGTCGAAAAGCGTGAAGTTGTTTCCCGGTTTTCATTAGGCATTAAAATAAATAATAGATAACATTCCACAAAAGCTAATTAATTTTATAAATAGATCTTCAAGTTTTTTTTTTACTGACTTCTAAAAAAACGAAGAGGCTATCGCTTCAGCAGTAATTTATCACCCGATTTGAAAAATGTATGTGAATCTTAAAATGTATGCTTGTAAATTAATCGCTAAAAAAAAAAATATGAATGGTTCAGAAACAGTTCGGTTATAAAACCAGTTTTTCATGTTCTTAAACTAATATGTATATGTACTTAACTGGTACGAACTCAGCACCAGTTTTTCTACCCATAAACCCTCGTTTCCTTTTTGCGAGACGCTAAGTGGATGAAAGATACCCAATTCATTTACGAACATCAATTAGCGTGATGTGCAAAGTTCAGAGGGCCACCCGTCTGTTACCGCCCTAGCGATATCACCACCTTTATTTACTTTACTAGCTGAGCTGGCTTTATACGGGTTATAATAAAAACGTTGTTGGTCTATTAATATACGGGTTAGTTTTACTCCCCAGCGAGAGAGTAAATAGAAACAGTGTGTTACACTTTTCACTAAGATTGCGAGAAAATAAACTAATCCAATACTATGAATATGAAAAAGTAAAAATTTTAAAGATTTCGCGGTAATGTCTTTTTTTTTATTTTTTCTGTAGGCGCAACGCATTGCATGCATTCTACCATAGAGATCATCGATTTTAGTTCCATTTAAGAAAAAATTGTCTTTTTAAGAAAAAGTAACAAGTCGAGTCTTTATTCAGGGTTATTCTACCTATAGCTAAAGACTTTTTGGGTTCTTTTTAGGCTCATTGGTCATCTGACAGACAAAAAAAAAAATCCCTTAGAGGAAGGAATGCTATTTTTTACGCCACAATGCCGGTCGTCTTATACAAGAGGAGTGAAAAATATATTGCGCTTCCAGACCCAGGATTATAAGTACATGTAAGCTTCAAACTAGCGGTCTAATAAGATTGATCGCCCTTAAACTACAGTTCCCCGAATATATTCGCTTCTTAGTTTCTGATATTCTTTTCAAAATGGTTTCTAATAGTCAGTTGGGGATGAAGGATTGGGTGGGGCTGAGCCGAGATAAGGTGTCATTAGGGCGTGTTCGGGACACAATGACAATGCTCCAAATAAATGTAACATTGTGAGAAATACTTTTACAGAACACACACAGTAGGCATTCTTTTGTTTTCGGTGGGGATCGAACCCACGATCTACGGCGCAGAAGGGAGAGCTACTACCAACTGAGCTGAGAGGCTATTCATGTTTGAGAGTAGGTACTGTAGACCGTTGATTGTTGATAAACCCAGTCATTATATAAATTATCCGACATAAAAGTTTCACTAACGGCAACTACTGAGTGCGATACTGAAATAACCGGACGCTCAACTGGACAATCTAAAGTTTAGGAAGTAAAAGACCCTTCATAAAGGACAATGGAACCTCGTTAAGGTAAAGTGCTGGACATCACAAGGGTACGGTGACACTTCACCATGAAGCATGAAAATAGAGCTTTCGTTTCGAGTGACATTAATAGCCCAACCGTGGTCGTGGGTTCAAATCCGGTCGTGCACCATTGGGTTTGTCTGTCTAAAATATCGTTAATGCACCTTGTCAATTCTTTTAAACTGGCATGTTGTAGGATCTAAGAAGCTCCAAAACATGTTTCAAGCATTTTTGAGTCGTACATAACATCCTTTCACCACAATTGTTCAGAATTACTGACTTAACAAGAAGAAGAAGACATCTAACTATGCGCTCCAGGGGTTAATTACTGAACAATTTTTTTGAATAACCGATACTTTTTTTTATGCAACTTGCTCATGGAACAAGCTGACCCACCTGATATCGAGAAGTAACCATTGCCTATAGCCTTCCCTACTTCTCCCTCTTCTGCCTTTCGTCCATCCACTTGAAGCATACAGATGTTCAACCTCACATGCCAGTAATTTCACCGGCACCCACACTCTTCAAACCGAAACACAGCAATGCTGCTTCACGACAGAAAAAACCATGGTGGTAGTACTTCCCTGGACGAGCCCTTCACAAAGAAATGCACTATGCCTATTGTTTTACAAATAGTTGTTAAGATTTTATGTACCATTGTTTGTTTTTAAGTATTTGTGAGCACTAAAGTATTTTCTATCTTCATATGTATCTACTACTACAAAAACCTTACCTCTAGGTATTATTTGATTTCATTGGCCTGATTTGCTAGAATCTCGTTTATTGAAATCCGAACAGATTCAATTAGTTTCCGCGGCGCTCGCTCGCGGCTTGCATACGCAAATTACTTTTCATAACGATATCCGTCAATACGATTTTAATTATGATAATGTACGTGAAAATAATTATTTCACTACTGGTTCGTTAATTTACTCTCCTTAATCCACTTGGCGACCATAAACCGGTAGATGAAACGTAATATGCCCACCCACCCGATGGCCCGATGACGTTGTTCTCTTCAGTTCTTTTGTATGCTTTATTTCCTGTAGCTCGTAGCATTTAGTTTTTAGGTGTGTATATGTATTAGTTTATTTTATTTTATTTAAGTATTAGGATAGTTTTCTTTTGTATAGTTATTAGATTTTATGCTGTAGATTTTAATTTGTGTGTATTTTATATTTTAGCACGCTTCGTGCACCGCCGTCCGTTTCTGCTTCTTCACTACTTTCCATCCTAAGGTTGCCTGGAAGAAATCGCTCTCAACGATAAGACCGCCCATTGTAATTTATTATATTACGCTGTTACTTGTGATGTATCCTTGTGTACAATAATGCGTTATCTATCTATCTATGTATTGTTAAGACCGGGGGATGTCAGTGGATGCGGGGGTCGATGCGAGGTCTCAGAATATTGTTATTCCTGCAAATGTATTGGGGAGGTCCAGCAGTGGACTTCTTCATGCTGATGATGAATAAATAAATATGGTGGATAATCCACACAACACTATCTAGCCCCAAGTTAAGCAGAGCTTGTATTATTGGAACATAATAATATACTTTTGCATTTTTTTTTAAATTGCATACCTACTTAGAATTCAATAATCTGTTTGCTAAGAGATGGAGGGATACAAGAGCTGAGGTGTCTGGGACTGATTGTATTAGCAATTTGTGTATTAGAAGGGCTTGAGTGAATTAATAAATTATTATAGCAATAACAATTGTAAATCTGAACATCCCAGTCATAATTGATAAATAACTATAATTAAAACAGCGTTAAAATACTAATTCAGTATTGTTCAAAAATAATAAACTTCCAAAACCGTTCACAGACTCTCCCAGGTTCAATTACAAACTATTTAAAAGCAAAACGTTGTTTGAACTGAAAACTCTAGAAAACAATTAATTAGGGTTCGCTACGGCCCCGAAGAATCCCTTTGACTTGCGCAGAGAAGCGACGAAATGAGTTTTTATTCTTTGTCACAAAACAGAAACCCGCGGTGAAAAAGTTCCACTTTAAAATGTGAGTTGTTTGCTTACAGGGTAAAATCTTTTGTAAGAAAAACTACTATAATACTGTTTTATAGATTTTACTGAATAGACCAAGATTTTTTTGATGAATGTGGACTGCACTGTTTTCTTATCTTTAAGAGTCGATTCTATTAAAGCACTTTCGAAACGTTTCCTATACGAAATTGAATTGTTGGTGCTAAAATTATAGCCGTCCTTGTTATGCTTAATTGTGACAGAGAAGAAAGAAAGAGATGGAACGTAATTAGAGTCCAACTAAAGTAAGTTGTTCATGAGTTTAGAATATTATGATAATGTAACGACATGATTTCTTTTCTTATACGTGTTTTAGTATCTGGCGAGATTAGAAGGGCAAGTCACAGTTTTACTCGATCAGATTGAAAAACGATCGAAACGAGTTATTGTCTCATTATTTTTCCATACAAAAAAAGAGACGTAATGTGTAAGGTACATTTTTAGTTATCCGTATTGTGAGCCCGTAGTTGTGTACGGTGACGCGTGAGTTACCACGGTCTTTTAACCCAGGCTTGCGATACAGAAAATTTCGAAAAACAAAAAATAAAACTCGAGCTTAGGTAAGCTCCAGGTTAATAAGTTGATAAACTTTCCCCTAATTTTAGGTTTAGGCAAAGTTTCGGTTGAGGACATGATGCCGCGTTTGTAAAGGAGTGGACAATACTTGTTAGAGAACTCGCCTAGTTATGAGTTCCATAATCAGTAGCATTGACACTAGTTTATAGGCTTTGCATTTTCATGTAGGTACAGGTGTGTGTATGTGTGTAATGTATATTGTGTACAAAGATGGATGAGGTTTTGTGACTGCATCGATGAAAATGTACCGCTAATATAGCTGACTTTTTTTCTAGTAACATAATATAATATAGTCGCTAACGCTTGCGACTGTCCACTATAGGTTCAAAGTTAATTTATTGAAAGCACGGCCTAACGTCAAATACAGTCAGTGTATGTTTCATTTTGTAAATAAAATATACAAAAATACAACTATTCTACACAACATAAGGTTAACTCTACCTGAGTTTAATGCAACGTTGCCAGTTACGACAAAACACCAACACAATATTATTCCACTGCAGAGTCTTTGGCGATGGGCATAGAGCTGAGTCGATAGCCTCAGTATACAATGCTATAGGTATACAGTTGTGAGTGAGGCTCAAGTCACCGTGAAATTTTATTCACTGCGAAATGCAAATGGATTTTGTTTCAGCATTTTTGTAAACTGGAATTTTGGTAGAAAATGTAGGTAAAGCCTTGCGCACATGTAAGCGTTCTGCGGTGGCCATAAGGGTAACGTGAGTAAAATATTTGACAGCGTTTTCCACTAACTAAAAAAGTTGCAATAATAATATTGTGTTATTTAAAAATTGGTTGGATCCCATTCTCTCATATAAAAACGACGCAACTTAAGCCCGAACAAAGAGGCGGCTCAAAAGACTCTTGAGTTGATACTTCGTATTAAAAGATCTGAAGGAATATCTACCGTGCCTGGCGATAAAACTGTGAAGCTGTCTTTTGTAAAACACTTTTAAGCACCAAAACTGTACAGTAAGCCAAACCGCGTTTCCAACAATAGGGCCCCAAAGTGCTTAGCTACTCCTTGTCTGATCCATTAAATGTTCCCGTCGGGCCCCAGGACGTAGGATGATTGATTACGGAGAACGGGGAATGATGGAAACTTTAGTTATAGCAGTTTGGTTTGTGGATCTTGTGAAAGTAGGTGAAGATTCGACACTTGTGATAAAAAAGCCGAACATCACTGAAAATAATAAAAAAAATGACTTCGAATTAGTGACAATAGGATAATTTGACAGGATACTCTTTTAAAATTTATAGGTTTTCCTCTGCACCCTTATTCTGAGATTTGCTCGATCAGTTTGAACAATTCGTATCGCTTAGTGTCTCTCTCTCTTTTCTATGGAGAAATGATAAGACAAGAGGACACTTTGACAGTATCCCCTTTTAAAAATTAAAGGTTTTTTTTTAGTTAATCCTAAGCGTCTGTAGGTACCCTTATTCTGAGTTTAACTCGATGAAAAAAAACTCGTTTCGATCGTTTCTACGCAACGTATTGTTGCTGTCTCATCATTTCTCCATACAAAAGAGAGATACACGTAGGCTAAACAAATTGATCAAACTGACCGAGTAAGACTCAGAATAAGGGAACTGTTTACGAGACGCAAGGTACCTAATAAATTAAAAAAAACTAGTTGCGTAGTTGGTCGTAGATGGTCTACAACTGCTACGAAACTTGATTTTATGGTCGCGACAATCGAAACCAATTAGTTGATCGAAAATACAGAGTTAGTTAGTTAGGTATGCACTCAAATTCATAGTTTTTAGAATATCAACTCTGTATAAAATATTATTTTTTTAGGAATCAAAAGCGGATAACTTTAAAAAAAAAACAATTTAATTAACCTAAAAATTAACCAAAACAAAACAGAAAATAATTATTAACAACAAAAATCGTAACAGCAAGAAAACTACGTTATACAAGAAAAGAGAGACACAACTAGGTGGTTTAGGCAATACTTAGACGTCCGTTCAGCACGGTGGCTCGCAGAGAAAGAAGGCTGGTTCCATGTTGCGCCTGGTTTTATACTGTTTTTAGTTGGTACTCCGAAGTATTTCCAACACGGCCTCTCCTGATGCTCTGGCGTCCCGACAGATTAGCAGGTACTGGGATGTTGCTCCGGTTAATCAAGTGCAGGCATATCTAAACCACGTGAAGGTCCTGGTTCCTGATCGCATGGTGATAGGTGATCATCTAAGCTGAGCGCGTTAGGTCCGGGCTGGTCCTGATCATCATCATCGTCATCGCTCCCAGCTACCAAATAGAGACATGGTTTTTATGAAAATTAAATAGTGCAATGCCTTAGCGGCAAAATCGTTACAGGCATCTAGTAAGGGTTAGTTATGTTACTAGTAACTACCGCACCACTTAAAACTATGGCTGAATACTTTGTCACTTCAAAAATATGTTCTTAGCTTCAAGATATTTCTGTGCATTGAAGTACAAAATATTCAGCTACTAGAATAACTAAAAAGTAAAATAACATGCCAAATAATCAACACTGTGTACGCACATACACAGCGACTGATCGGTTTGCAAAGCCGACCAGCTTCCATGGCCAAAACACCTTTCCAAAGGACTTGGTGTTAATGCCTCAAGGGCCACATGAATTCTACCTCAAGGGTCACAAGAATTCCACCTCAAGGGCCACACGACGTCCACCTCAAGGGCCACACGGGTATCACATACCCTCAAAGAAAGCGGAGCAGGACTCGGGAGTCCACTCGCCTTTCCACGGAACCATAAACTGGGCGGCAGCAAATGTGGACTTCCCGTAGGACCCAGCCATCAGCTTCAGCTCATAACGGTCGTGAGGCAGGACCTGCACCACCCGATACGGACCGCGCATGCCGTGATCAAGCTTGCCCTTTGACTGGGAGTACTTGATCACGAAAACCAGGTCACCTTCCTGAAACATATGTGGGGGACGTCTGTCCCGATTAACACGAGCATCCATTGATGTTTGATTTTCAGACAGCCGCTCGGCCGTCCTTTGCCTTGTAATCTCTCTCCTAGCTTCGCGATTCGCAGAGCTAGCACCGAGAGCAACATCACGTACCAGTGTTCGAATTGCAGGTGTAGCGTTTTCATGGCCTACTAACAAATTCAACGCGGAAGTCTGCGTGGATTTTTGTTGGGTGAGGTTGAGAATCAATTGAAGTTGCCATAACTGCTCAGCCCATTCACGTTTTCTATAGGAAGCCTCAATTCGGAGCATGTTCAAGACAGTCCTAACATAACGTTCCACTTGCCCGTTAGCGTGGTGCATCTCGGGCGTTATGTGATGTAGTTCGACGCCTAAGTCTTGCATCCATGACTTAAAATCTAAGGTCTCAAACATTCGGCCCCGGTCTGTTATTATTAGGCGTGGAGTACCAAACAATGAAATTACATTTTGACAAATTTTCTTCAATTCATTAAAATCTTGTCGAGGAATAGGCGTAAGTAGACAGAACTTAGTGAATGCATCGATGACAATCATTACATGTTTACATCCGTTCGATTCAGGGAGAGGTCCCAGTGCATCGATATGAAGCGTGTCAAATGGGACATCCGGCTTAGGCCAAGAAGAGATAGGTTGAAGAGGTGCACGGGGAACTCTCTTGTGAGCAATGCAGGTTAGACAATGGCCTATATATCTTTTAACAAAAGCTCTTAAGCTCGGAAACCAGAAATGCCTCAGAATAAGCTCTAACGTTTTATCGATGCCGATATGACAGTGCTCATCATGAAAGATGCGCAGTAAACTTAGACGCTGTCCTTTTGGTATATAGCATAGTAACCTCGGGTCTTCGCCTACGTGAATGTATCGGTAATAAAGTAAATCATTACGAACTACATAGCGTGATGGATCTAGTTCACCGCGTTCTAAAGCCTGAATCATATTCCGTGTCTCTTCATCCCCAGATTGTGCAATTTGAGCCCAGTTACGTGGTCTGTCTATGTTATTTACTGTATTACACGGATTACGACTCAGGTAGTCCGCATGTGGCAACATGGCGCCCTTTCTATATGAGATGGTGAAGTCAAAATCTTGTAAGTAGATCCACCATCTTGCCACACGTGGCAACAGATCTTTCTTTTTCTGGGTAGCTTTAAGAGCGTTACAATCTGTAACCACGGTAAACTGAGTGCCTACCAAGTAGTGTCGAAAGTGTCGGAGTGCTTTAACCACAGCCAGGGTCTCAAGTTCATATGAATGATACTTCGACTCGGCACCCTTTGTCACCTGACTGTAGTATGCAACAACACGTTTGTTATTGTCATGGATCTGTAGCAAGACCGCCCCATACCCTAAACTACTAGCGTCCGTATGCACTTCCGTGGGTAAATTTGGATCGTAAATAGCCAAAACAGGAGCGCTTGTCAACTTTTTTATGATGTCTTGCCTAACAGCCTCTTGCTCAGGTCCCCAGTTGAATTGGACGTCTTTGCGAGTTAGCTTCGCAATACATGACGTCATAAGTGAGTAATCAGCCATGTACTTGCGAAAATAGCCCGCCAAGCCCAGCAACTGACGTACTTGCTTAACATTTTGGGGAGCTTGTGAATTTACGAGAGCTTTAACTTTGTCGGGTGAGGGACGTACTTCCCCATTACCTATAATCCGCCCTAGGTACTCAATTTCAGTGCACAAAAACGAGCATTTTTTCTGATTGATTGAAAAACCTGCCTCAGTTAATGTCGATAGGACCTCTTTCAAAGTTTGTAGGCCTTCGTCTACAGTGTCTGAAAGAATCAAACAGTCATCTATGTACACTAAAACCTTTCCCGCCGTTATAAAATCACGAAGGGTTGTACTTATGATCCTCTGATACACGATAGGGGCGTTGGCAAGGCCATAGGGCACTTTAAGATACTCGTAGTGACCTTCATTCGTAACGAATCCGGTAAGCGGTACAGACTCTTCATCAAGACAGATTTGGTGAAATCCCGTTGCCATGTCCAATGTAGTAAAATATTTACACTTTCCCAATCGATCGATATGATCATCTATTAAGGGCAAAGGGTACCTGTCCTTAACGGTGATTCTGTTCAGCGCACGGTAATCGACGCACATGCGATCGGAGCCATCCTTCTTTTTGACCAGTAAGACGGGACTTGAGTAGGGTGACTCCGATTCGCGTATGACGCCCTTAGTTATCAGATCCTGAACAATGTCACGTACTTTTAGTTTTTCGCTTTGTGACATTTTGTATGGACGGTAGTTGATGGGGACGTCACTGTTGAGTTGAATACGCATATTCCCAGTTTTGACAGTAGACGTCGCAGTGCCAGAGATCATGTGTTCAGAATATTCAGCTAAAATAGTCTCTAATTTAACTAAATCATCACCAACCAAAGAAGTGTTGATCACTGGTTGCGCAGTCGACTCAACAACTGACACCATCAACGGGTTATGATCGCGAACAATACGTTGACTATCCTTGGTTCGTATGTAAATAACACCGTCCCTATTAAGAACGTCCGTGCCTATAATAACGGGCGCATTCATGCTTTTGCTCGGTACCACAAGAAGATCTACTTCTAACGATATACCTTCCAACTCAATTGTGAGCGTGACGTAAGAGTCGATTTGGGTAATTGATTCACCTACTCCTTTCAACTGACAGCTGATGGTTTTCTTAGCACAAGAAAAATGTTTGACTACTTCAGAGGATATTAAGGACACGCCAATGGCACCACTGTCTATTAAAATGTCCATTGGGATCCCCTGAATAACACCTACAACAATATCAGCGCGCTTTTGCAAGGGGGCAGAGCAGAAGTTAACATTTCGCTTACTACCTTGTGGTTCAGCATCTGTTCGTTGTTTGGCAAAGCAATTTTTTATTTCGTGACCCGGTTTCTTGCAGTAAGCGCATGTGATATTGTTTGAACCTTTATTACCAGAAGAAGAAGTTTGGTTTGAGCTGGGACTGGGTTTTGAGCGTTTAGGGCACGTGGCCTGCTTGTGTCCTGGAACACCGCAAACAAAGCACTTGCCCGTATCATTGCTTACGGTACGCAGTGGCTTTTTGAAACCACTTGATCTATCATTGTTATAAATTTTGTTGTGAGTCATGTGACGGTTTGTGCGGGTATCCGCTGATGGGCCTTTCGGGGGTTTAATAAAAGCAGATAAATAATTAACCAAGTCACTTGACTTCAAGTTAGCGTTAGTCGCGGTGGCTTTTACCTGGGGGTCGGTTATACCTCTTAAGACAATTTCTGTTACCAACTCGTCACTAATGCCCTTAACAATGCGCAGCCTTAACAACGTTCTGCGCGCGAATTCAGCATAGGTTTGATATTTATCAGAGTTCGTGGAGAGTACCTCAAAAAGAATACCTGCAGAATCTATTTTCTTTACGCACAATGGCTTGAAGTCTAATTTGAAATTAGCCCACGAACGATCGTTAGATACCCACTCATTAAGCCACGTCTTAGCATCACCCTTTAAACAGTTACCTATGCGAGAAAGGCATTCGTGATCGTCCCATTTGTTCGCAAGGTTGGCCCTATCAACCTCGCTGAACCATGAGTCTACGTCATGAATGTTTGGGTCAAAGTTCGAGACATAATAGTTTTGAGTACTTGTCGATTTAAGGGAATGTATTGCTTCTACTATATGGTCCGCGCTTTGCTTAGCTGCAGATTCAACGGACAAAGAGACAAGTGAACGCTTCTCTAATTCTTCTAGACGCGATAAAACGGTGTCTAACGACTCACAGTTGCTCCGTGGTGCTGGCGGCGGCATGGAGGGCGTGCGCACGCTTCGCGGACGCTCCTCACACACCGGGTTACCTTGTCGGTGTCGGTGTGGAGAACGCTCATGAGAGCGGCTATGGCGCCGCCGGCTACCGGAGCGTCGGTGAGGCGATCGCGCTTGCGATCGGTAACGAGAACGCTGATCACGGCAGCGCCGGTCACGGGTGCGCCGATGGGGCGATCGAGTACGCGATCGGCTATGGGAGCTCTGATCACAGGAGCGCCGGTCACAGGATAGCCGGTCACGGGAGCGCCGGTCACGGGGGCGTCGCCGATACGACAGTTGACTCCGCGAGCGACTGCGGGAGCGCGGTACACGGGACCTCCTGTCCCCGTTCCGCGAGCGCGTCCTCCGTGATCCAGGCGGTCGCCTGTGACGAGACCTGGAGCGGCTCGACCTTGTCATTTAAATGTATGCTGTGAAAAGACACAAAAGCGGTGCACCAGTGCACCCTAATCAGAATAATGCACAAAGGAAACGAAAAAAAAGTGAACTACCCTCAAAATATTTTTTTCAGATAAAATCACTTTTTACGTAAAAAACAGATCAGGGAATCCTGTGGGAATGTTTTCTTTATCCCACTTCTGATTTTAGGAATCAAAAGCGGATAACTTTAAAAAAAAAACAATTTAATTAACCTAAAAATTAACCAAAACAAAACAGAAAATAATTATTAACAACAAAAATCGTAACAGCAAGAAAACTACGTTATACAAGAAAAGAGAGACACAACTAGGTGGTTTAGGCAATACTTAGACGTCCGTTCAGCACGGTGGCTCGCAGAGAAAGAAGGCTGGTTCCATGTTGCGCCTGGTTTTATACTGTTTTTAGTTGGTACTCCGAAGTATTTCCAACAATTTTATAAATATAGCGCTTGTTAATAGTTGATTTCAAAATAAAAACATTAGGCAAATGTTATGTATTTCAAGCAACGTTCAATTCGCGTGCCTCGAGTATCTGGATACTGCCTTATACCTCGTCATTATAGAGTACTCTCAATATGTTTGAGGCAGGTTTCAAAACCAGACCTCGTCAAATAGGAAAACACAATTTCGAGGTGGGGTAAGAACATAAAGCTGCAATATAAATTCCTAGTTTCTCCTAAATCTTTTATTACCGTCATCATCAGCAGTTTGACGATGTAAATCAATATCTATTACTACCAGTATATCTATTACTAATATACATATACTTCTATACTAAGAAAGCTACATTCACCCTGAGTAACATAAGCTATATTAATGTGTTTAAAAAATAAAAGTCCACCCGTGCGAAGCCGGGTCAGGCCACTAGTAAATAAATAAATATTGTGGTCAATACACAAAACAGTGCAGCCTCAAATTAAGCCGAGCTTGTACTATGGGAACCAGATAGCTGATATAACACTTAGATACATTTTTTTGTAAATACACACTTAGAATACTATGTCTGTGTTCACCACACAAATATTTGATCTCGATGGGGATCGAACCCACGCTCTCTAGCACAAAAGGCAGAGCTA
The DNA here is from genome assembly GCA_947578465.1 of Thera obeliscata. Taxonomy (NCBI): domain Eukaryota; kingdom Metazoa; phylum Arthropoda; class Insecta; order Lepidoptera; family Geometridae; genus Thera; species Thera obeliscata. The sequence continues at coordinate 3,757,212 of OX387916.1, forward strand.
CTACCGACTGGGCTATGAAGGCTGACTCTAAGGCTATGAGGGCGCTAATGTATCTCTTAGTATCTTTCTGTTTTTAGTGTCCTTGTTTTCTACTGGTTTATTCTATGTCTACATTTTCTCCTGTCCAAAGACATAATAATAATTGAATATTCTTTATTGCAGGTATGTAAGACAGGTGACGCTCGAGTAAGCAATACAGGTAAAATAGAATAATTTTTCTTGGTATCTTTCATATTGAATCACACGGGAAAGCTTCAATGACAGAGTATATCAGCGTAGCTTATAATTCTACTGTCTGAAAATATTTTATGTGTGGATACCCACACATATTCAGACATAAATAAAATCTATTTTATTTATGTTATCATCCTAATAATATCAGAAACGAGGAAAAAATGAATGGGCCTTTAAAGAGATTATTTCTTCGACATAATCTTTGATGTTAGCAATCAAAGCTACCATGTAAGTGAAGAAGTGAAGTTTAAAAAACAAATCGGTTCATAAATGACGAAATTTTGCGATCACAAACATAAATTAAAAAAAAACGCTTTATTTAATTTGAAAAACATTACTCTACTTCCTCGCAGTCGGGTAAAAAGTAAGTCAGAGTGACAGTAACATTAACATGATTTATAGACGCTTGAATACCGGAGCCGGATGTAGGCAGATCGACAAGGTTATCCCAAAACGAATTTCCCCAAAACCGTACCAAATACTGCTAGAATACTCGGTTTATTGGTCTATCGTTTCTCTAGACAATTGAAATGGTTTTCCCAATGGGTATTATTTTGTATTTTCTCGATCTTTCTCTTTTGGTAAAAAAATATTTTCTTTTATAAAATTATCCAAATACGCACACCGCAATGTACAATTTAGTTTATTACGGGGTTTGGGGTTCTCTCTGTAAGATATCTCTAATGGAATATCATTCTACTAGCTAAAAAAGAATAGTGAATGAACTAGTGCACTCAAACGGTGAAGGATAATATTTAGAAGAAACCCACGGGTGGCCGCGGCTTAGATCCGTACCTATTCAAATCAAATCAAAAGTGTATTTATTCAGTAGGGTTGCAAAAATCACTTTGAGACGACTTAAAGCTGGGTGAGTCTAGGTGCCAGTTCCACGCGACCAAGCCTAGACGACCTTCGTTTCTTTGAATGGTCAACTATAAGCAGTGAAAAATGGTATGATAAATGCTGGGCAAGTGGATAAGCCTGTTCATTGTAAAATACTCCATGTAAAACACATGCGTGTTAGGAAAGAAAGAATTACGTTCATTTAATTTTGTTCCACACAGCAAGCGAGGCACATTTGAGATCTAAGAAGACACTCAAAAGTAACTATAAATCTACTAAAACAGAAAACAAGGTAACCAAAATAGGCAGAGAGAGAATAGAGAGATTTTTTTTAAGACGACGATAGAGTGAACAGTTGGACTAAGGCTTGACATGCTTAATCTTATGCTGCCTTCCTACGGTGCGTGGTTCTGCAGATCATCACGCACAGCCGACGACGACGCACGGCAACGCACACAGAAAGGGCTCCTGTGCTACCGCGCACCTCGGCGCACGAGACCGTTCCCATGGTGTGTCGTGCGAGCTGATCGGCCTCCGTGCGCGATATCACACACCGGTGGGAAGGGGCTATTAGGCTGCATTCTCACTTTCCATCAGGTGTGATGGCAGCCAAATACTTAGTTATCAACTTAAAAAAAATGTTTTCTCTTATAATTATTATGAAGGCAGGTAGGTGTTACTGAAAGGTGACCTTGAACAGTGAAATTAATATTCGCCGCATTCCCACAAAAGGTGGTATTGTGGTAGAATTAAATCAAAAATACTTAGGCGAATAATAGGCGCTTTGTTTTTGTCGTGGTCGCAGGAAAATTTAATTGTTTTGACGGCTTTGTCCGGTTTCAAATTATTTTAGTTTAATTTTGGAGAACAATGTCGTTCTTTTCATTTCTCTAACAATTTTGAAATTGCAGGTATTATTACCTAAATTAAGCTTATACAAGTATGAAGTATACAGGGTGGTTTTTTGAGAAGGGCGGTGATGGCCAAGTCTGAAACTACGAGAGTTAGGGAAAAGTCATTAGAGGAGTCATGCCCTCGATTTATAATAAAACAATAACAGCAATTTATTTTTTTCAAAAATGTTTTACTTATAATTATCTGGTATTGATTATTTTCTGTGACGTATCTAAGCACACGTGACACGTCAAAGGATAAATAAAAATTATATGATTATTATTATTTTGCTTCAAGTTAATGGACGCAGGGCAGTGCACATTTTTCCACATTTTTTAAATATTTACAGTGCTGTCTTTTGCCTGATCACATTTACACCTTTTTATTTCATTAATAACATAATAGGAAGCCCTTATAAACACAGACAAAATCTGCAGTGACGAATGGTCGTAAATGAATAAGGCTTGATTACCTCATCAGGCTCATTGTCAGACTTCAATGAAAATAAAGGTTCTTACCTGCCTATTCTTTTCAGTCCAAATTGCAACCTGTCCGTAGGGTTTTCCCGAACATTACTACTTGTATTCAAAGCTTAAAAATCTCATTAGGGATCGTATCTATACTAATTTTAAAGGACTAAAGATGTAAAAGAATAACACAAAACAACGGTAGGAACCAAGCCAATTTTTTTTTGCCTACTTTTTTAGGTATTTTTGCTTGGTCGCTTGGAACTGGCACCTAGACTCACCTATAGCTTCAAGACGTTTCAAAGTGATCCTTGTGATACCATTGAATAAAAACTTAGTTGACTTTGGCTTTAAATTTGAGCTAAAGCCATAGAGATCGGAGGTATCTACCGTGCCTGAGGATCAAAGGAGTGAGTCTTCTATATTGGACACTCAAGCAAAAAACTTGAAAGGACTCAAACTCAATTCAAACTCAATAATTTTTTATTCATTACGATGCAAGAATCACTTTGAAACGTCTTAAAGCTAGGTGAGTCTAGGTGCCAGTTCCACGCGACCAAGCGTAGAAGAACAGGCAACAAACTACGTCTCGGTTCCTACTGTTTTTTTATATGATCCTTTTACAAATCAAAAATAATCTAAAATAATAGCAGTGAAGTTCCAGTGTGGTGTGGACTGTATTTTAAATCGAAAAACACCGGTACATAAATTAGCTTCTGAAAATCTAATAATCGATCGGGGTTTATAAAGTATTCGAAGCCATTTATTTCAATGCCGTATACAAAAACCAGCATGCGGTTTGCTTCGATTGAGTCAAATCGAGATCAGCTATTTTTCGTTCCAGTCGGTACCTTGACTGGCTGGCTACCCCTGACCCTTGGCTATTTTTGTATTGTTGTGAGACTCAATTAAAATTGTATTGTTTTGGATGAGCTTGGTTGGAAATTGAAATGGCGGCGTATCTACCTATTGCTTTAAAAATAACAGTAGAGCTATTTCGTTTTTCACGGGCACACTATGGATTATTGTACCTAAGTGAATTTGTTACCAAGTCTATTGGTAATTCTTTTATAAGTAATCAAAGGATGATAATGATAATTATAAGTACGTACATGATTCATGATTGTTTAGTTTAATTATTTTGAGCTAGCGTTTTATTGCGATATCAAGAACTCTCAAGATTTTACTCTAGATAGGTACTTTTAATACTATGAACAAGTTTCGTAGCAAACTGCTACGAGATTTTTCGTCCAGGCTACGAGCAAAGAAAATGGTTAAATCAGTATCCATTTATTACATTCTAAAAAATTTGCATTATTAAATTATGCAATACAATGTACTGCTGGCTATTAATTTGTATTATTTTGATAAGTTAGGAAAACGTTCATAAAAAAATAAAAACTGAAACCAGCGCCATCTGTTCAAAACTCAGTGAAACACTTTCCCGTGCTCCCACAGAGCACCAAACACGCTTTTGCTTACGCAACGTGCTCCAACCTTCCAACCTTCAACGAAAGCTAGAAGTTTCGCTTTCTGAAACACAGCCTTTCATCGTAGTTTGCAATAATTTCACTAGATGGCGCTTATCCCGCTAGTTCATTGTAAAATCTAAAGATGGCGTAACTGGAGTACTCTGGTAGGTTGCACGTAGAGTACGCTTTTACCTTCAAGAAATCTCTAAAACTAGATTAATGAAGGATATTGAATGTTTCAGTTTTGTTAAAATTTGATATTTTCTTCTACCAAGATTTTTTTCACCGCCCATTCACCATAACTTCCCATTTTATAATGGTTATAAGTGGTTTTACCATCGCTTAGACAAAAATGTTCATTATATTTTTTTTAAATCTAAAAAGACGGAACCAAAATTCATTTTGAAGAGAGAAGTAAAGTTCCCAACACTTATTTACACGATTTCATATAGCTTTGGAATCTACATTTTTGTTCAAACTAATAGAATAGTACCTACCTACCTAACACAACAACACATTACGCTTTGGCGTCTGTCCAAACAGTTTGGTCAAAACGACGACGCCTCCGAAAAAACTGGAAATGGAGCAACAATGATTTACGGAGGCTTAACAAATTCCCTACAACGGCATTGCTTTCTCCCTTACGATACTAATATTTGGGATGGTTCTTTGTTATGGCTGATGAAGTACTAAAAGTAATAGTGATCTGAATAAACTTTATTTTTAAAATCGCAATTTCACCTGATGTTAAATGATGATGCGGTCGACGGTGAAACGCGCTCACCTAGAAGATCTGGGGCATGATTCTCGGGCCGACCGGGATTTTCAATGTCCCTAAAAGATCTCGGCCTATTGATCTCTGACAAACATAAGCTATCCCGAGTGAAAAATGTCTGTCTATACTCAAAAAGCCAATTCTCAGTGAAATATGACATCTATCTCTGTTGATGGCATATTTTTCAACACGAGATGCGTTACGTTACACGCTTATCCAATAATCGAACGATTAATCGATCGGTCATTTACTATTATTCTAGTGTTTTGTTCAATTATTTATCAAATGATGTTTCAATTTGTTACTACAATTGAATTACGTTTATACAAAGCTAAAATGTTGGGAAAAATTGAGTTTTTATATCAAAATTCAAGTATATTGTATCAAACTGACCAATAACGGAACGTAAGCGGGCATTTGCAGGTAGTAGTGCTGCCATTTGATTCTAAAGTTTTGGCGTTATATCTAGCGGTTGGATTACTTACTCTTACCTACAATTTTTTTCAGTTGCAATGTTATCACGTTACATAGTAGGTATATATAAATAATGTGTAATTTTTTCATCATTTGATTTGTTTGAATAATTCTTCATGCCGATTTTATTGGTGTTGCAGGTAAATTTTATCTGCCTATCTACATTGGTAAAACTAGATACATACTCACACGCTATTGTATAAAGCGCATTTTGTGTAGAATTAATTGCGTGATAAAGATAAATTAATCTATCCTCTCCCTTGAATTGTCTTTTTAGGATTCCGTAACCAAATGGTAAATACCCTTATATGATTGTCTGTTTGTCTGTCTGTCTGTCCGTTCGTATATCACAGCCACTTTGCTCCGAAACTGTAAGAGCTACTTGGCAAATAGTCTTGATGAAACCAAGATGTATTCTGTGAACCGCATTAAGATTTTTTCACAAACATAGAAAAAAAACTATAAATTTAGGGGGTCCCCATACTTGAAACTGAAACTCAAAAACATTTTTTCATCGTACCCATACGTGTGGCGTATCTATGTGTGGGTATATAGCTTACAACAGCTTTTACAGAACAGAAAAAACAAACGTGGTTTAATATTCATTTTTTTATTGAACTAACTGAAATACATTTCACTAGCGGGCAACACTCAAACCACAAGAAAGAAGAAGAATTTGTTTTGTTTGTGTTTTTTGTACAAAAGTAAATAAATGATTGTATCCCCAAAATATTTGCATTAAGGACAAAACTATAATAAGTGGGGCTCGTTGTGTTATTTACAAAGTGTTTATGAGGTGATTGGAAGTGTACCAACCAACAAACACTAGCAAGCTGAAATACTGCCGTATGAAACTGAATAGAGGTTTTTTACTCAAACAGCAGATGAAACTGGGATGAAAAGAACAGCAGTAGACGTACACTGTTATATTTTACTAAAATAATCGTGTAAATCCCTGTCACACATAATAATTATTCATTGTCTCATTGAATCCTATTTAGATGTTCAAATCTTTAGTTTAGATGCATTATGTACCTATTTAGTACCTATTTACTTGGTATAGGTGCTGGGCAAGCCTATTCCATCTAAAATCATATCAATCACATCAAAATTGTATTTATTCAGTTAAATTGTTCCAGGCACTATAAAGTTCCGCGAGTAGGGCTTGAGTAATCACCAGTTTAGCCCCTGAGGCTTATTTATATCATCTACAATAGATGAAAAGGCCTGTATGTAAATACTTTTATTCATATTTGTATTTATTTTGTTGCAGGAAAATCTGAAAGAACTACTAAGGAATGGTTGGTGAAGCCAAAAGAAAATTTACTGTAAAGCACTGTTATGGTTGAATAAAAATAGTGCTGGAAATTATATAAGTACTATCAGGCAACAATATTGTTAGTCTACCACTACACACAGGACTTACTTACTTTGCTTCGTCTATCTGTACAAACCACCGAGCTTGAAGCATTATTTGCAAATATAGTCTGCAAATAGCCCAACGGTTTCATGTGAATTTTGTAATTATAAATATGTTTGTAAATAAAGTTATTTGTAAATAAAGATGTGGTTTTTATTCAGTCTATTAAATTTTTTCCTCTAGTAGGTATATAAAGTATAGTAGGTATATATTATTTATTTCTAGGTAGAGACTGTTTGGGTCCATCGGTCTTATGATATTTTTCAAATGATTGTATGTCTCTAGTCCAATTTTCAAGTACCTATAGTAAGAATTGTAATGAAATCTCTTGTATTTATATGATAATGATTAAAAAGACAAGCTTTTATCAGAGCATTGATTTAATATACTGCACTTATATTCATCCTATTATGAGTTGACTGTTCATGCCGTTTTGTGGAAGGTCCGGTAGCTCTTGAAAAACCTTCCCCAATCTTCAGATACTGCCTCATCGGGGGTCTTTGGGAAGTGTACCCATTTATTGAATTCTCTTGATACTGAAGATATGACAGATCGATTAGGATGCCTAGCCATAGCCGGTACCAACTAGCTCCCTATGCCCAAGAAGTATAATGTGATGAAGACCTAGAAAAATAATGTAATTGTCATAAAATAATACTTAGTTTGCAATCCACAATGGCACAACAGTGTACCTACTAATCTAACTTATTATTCTAGGTAAGGCCTTATAGGTAGGGGCTTGTCTTATTATGCTGTTATGAGGCATATCCTATCTACCAAAGGTTCCTCACCATAGAATTATATTTGGTTGGTAAGAAGTTAGGTTACCTACCAAATTATACCTTTGATTTAGTGGAAATTTTCTCTGCCGCACGATATCTTCGATCAGTTCCCAGGCCAATGCTTTACTTAGCATAAAGTGATTCCTAGAAGCATAATCGGAGAGCACAAAGGCATTGCACAACCCCGCACTTTTTCTGCGTTTTCCATTTATCGTAGCTGTCGAGGCTTCTACAATGAGGTCGTCTATAAATTGCTCTAGGAAATAATCCATTCTCTCTTCGAAAAGAAGCATTAAAATAAAACTTTGCTGAAAATAATATTGTGTTTTGTCAAAGGACTATCAAATTCAAGAGATCTCGAATACTGCGTTCTGTCTCGGCTAGTCCGGACTAGACGTTGCGTCTCGCATGAACTTCGACCGAGAAAATTGAAGGAAGAAATCGTGAGAATACGCCAAGATGGTTGTCACGACTTTTTGACCGACCTATGACGACATCTCCACCGAAAAATAATTCCGTTCGGCGCGAGAATGACGCCCCAGTTCACTCTTCTTTTGAAAATGCCAAAATTATAGGTAGCTAGTTCTATTCAGAAAACAAGCCCAAATACTACTGCTATAGTAGTAGCAGCCATTCCAGCGCATCAACTCCGAAGTGGGTTTTGGCCTCCAACATAATATACGCTACCGGCTCCAATCTTGCGTCACACCTCTTAGCAGTTGGATTTTCCTAAAGAGTTTAGAGGTCTCCATCTCTAGTTCTAGAAAGTAGAAGACCTATTTAGGCTTGCCCTAGATGAAATAAAGTTTAAAAGAATGACTGCCAATCTTTAGTAGTGGAGAGGAACCCTAAGAAGAAGAAGATTTCTACTTTGTCCTTCCACTAGTATCTGAGTCACACACGCAAAACTAACAAAACTCACGAAAGCAAAATATAACAATTGTTTTATTGAATTTACTTCACTATCAGTTTGTGATCACATTAATGTAAATGTCAATAATTAATGTAATTGCACACTGATTACTTACTGACAATCAATGTTCCTACCAAGGTAATAATACATTTCTAAGTACTTACTGATAATTAATTTGTCACAATAATTGTTATGATGCAATCTTGCCCGTGGGTTTACGCTATGATTTTAAGATTACTCAATAAATAAGAAGATGATATAAGATTCTACATTCAATTTACCTAATAGGTATGAACCTACTGATAAGAATCTTTATTAAGAAATCACAAATAATGCAAGTTTGATAATACTCGTATTGTCTGGATATAATAAAAATTAAAATAAATAGGAATATATTTCGAGGTGCAGCGGAAACTGCAGTTTGGGTGAAAAAAGTAAGTCACCCGAGATTCCACAAGAAGTATAAAAAGATATTAGCTGCCAATGTGTAGTACTCTGCACCTAAAATCTTATCGCAGGCACGTCCAGTAAATACGGGAAAAAAAGTTGCTCCAAATCTGCATAAATCATCTAAGATCAGATGAACGTCTGTCTTTTTGTGCAAAAGTTTGGTTGATAACATAAAATTAGGTAAAACCTGGGACCTGCATACCTACCTTACTTTCGCCGCCTTCTATTATAAAATAAGATTGAAAAGAGGTTCTGGAAAAACGAGTCTCTATAAACAATGAGACTAGGCCCACCTCATGTGCCTACGCCTCGGAGCTCGCCCTAAGCCAGCTGAATACTGCGAAACGTGACACGTGTTCGCAATTTGTGGTCTCAAGTTTTTACGTCTTTTCTTTTCTAACATTGGCTTGCACCGTTTTGCTGTGTGAAATGAAGACTTGGGATCTTTTTTCAGATTTTTGTTTTAGACCTAGCCACAAGAGAGAAAGAAACCTTTTAGAGACGCCTAATTACCAATAGAAAGTCAAATTAAAGTATTTCTGAATATTTGTTACTCTGCGTTGGTAAATGTACCAACGCAGCCCACCAAAAATGCATTCGCTGGTATGTTGTATCATCAATAACATTTTCGTTGAAGTGACAATGATCAAGGGGTATTTTAGTTATCGTAAGCTATTGAAAACTTTGGTTGTAATTTATTACAAGAACCATAATAATCCTATTCCAAATTTGATCTCAAAATATATTTATTACGTATTTTACCAAACAAAAACCTCAAACTAAAAACTTTTACGTTACTCTTCAATATTTTCCATGGAAATTGAAATGAATAAGAATAATAAATTCGATGTAAATCTTATCACGAAAATGAAGGGCTTAAAAAAACCCGTCGGTAGTTCGGATTAGGCTTACAGAACATAGCGATCGCGCGGGCTCGCCGCTGCCGGTCGATAGAGCTCGCCCGGGCTAGACTTCCTAAGGCCTGTGCTTTTAGGACTAACTCTTGCCTCCTCGTATCGCTTTTGAGAGTTTCAACGTTTTGATTTACAATTCATAAAGCGCTCGTTGTTGTAACTTACTTAGTCGTTGCTAGCCGATCGAAGTTTTGCGGTGTTACTATTTAGATGGGTCCGTTATTAATGGAAGCCCTTGGTCCCAGCTTATAACAAAGGTCTTACAGTGGTCTGAACACTTAACCACTTTCTTAGTTGGCAACAGCTTAAGCAAACTTTTTAATATTAGCATAAGGTTCCACATATCTACAAGTGGCCTACTTTTGGAATTCACCCCGTTTACCAAGTATCAAATTAAACGTATAATATCTAGTTGTGGGTCAACAAAACATAGTTTAACTGTTTTACTGTGCAAGAGGACAATAAAGGCACATGTTTGCATTCGCTAGCATTTTGTCATGGACTTCTTTTTTATTCTTCTGAATTCTTTGTTTAAACCGTTTCGGGGCAGTGGTAAACGTGCTTAGAAAACCAAAGTTATAGCTTACACATTCCATGGATGCCATTATTTTACTCTATCGTTGGCAACGTAACACATAGAATGAGGCATAAACAATGGGTCATTATCGCCAACCTCAAAAGTCTACTTTATTGGACTCCCCTAAACATTTCCAGGAAGAACAATTTCATCAGTGATTCGCTGTTAAATATGACTGACCAATGTTTCACTGATAACAAAAATAATCCTTATGATGATGAATCAAGGCCTGCGCACACCTAGGTCGCTGGCGATGGCAATCAATGAAACGCTGTGTGTGTGTATTTTTTTTTGCTATGTTCCATAGTGTCAGACATAAAAAGAAAACCATGAAAAAATTAATAAAATTGATTAATTTTGTAATAAAAATGTTTTATTATTTATCAAATGCTCAAAACGAGAATGATTCGTTTTAAATTCAAATAATGTCTTCTTTCAGTAAAATGCCACATGGAGGGAAAGTACCTTTAATATTGTAGATAGAACATCTACAATATTCAAGGTGGACGCCCTGTATACACCAAACAATACGAAACCGTCATTTCTGTTTAACTAGCCGGTATCTCACTTAGCGATTCAAACAATGGTTTTCGAATTCATTGCATCAGTGACCTATTTCCATTGCAATATTGATGCCAATGAAAACGTTTATTGCCCACGACACGAGCAGATCGTAATGCTAACAATAATTATTCAACCAATTGAATTGAGAGCCACAGTATACGGAGCTGAACGTGGTCCCTAAATATTGGCCTCGTACACTCGTACGAAAATCTCGTAATTTGGTTCAAAGTCGCACAACGAGCTATGGACAGTGCTATGCTGGGAGTTTAACTACGTGATAGAATCAGAAATGATATCCGTAGAAGAACCAAGGTTACCGACATAGCTTTTAGAATAAGTAAGTTGAAATGGCTGATGTTAATTTGTTGAATGGCAAATCGGCAGGTCATATAGCTTGAAGAACTGACAACCGTTCGGGAATAAAGGTTCTCGAATGGCGACCACGAACCGGAAGACGAAAAGTAGTGCGCCCACCCATCAGATGGACTGACGACATTGTTAAGATCGCGGGAAGTCGGTGGATGGAAAGGGCTGAATCGTTCTTCCTGGAAATGTGTAGGGGAGACCTATGTCCAGCAGTGGACTTCTTCAGGCTGATGATGTATACGGAACTTTGAGCAATAAGCTATGTAATGTTATTCTTGGGAAAACTTCCATTGTGTAGCTTCTTGAAGCTTATTTAAGATTTATGTGAAATAACAAAAAAGAATAGGTACGAGCTCGTATTTTAGGATAAACGATGAAATTATTTGATTTATTGTGTTTGTAAAAGCTGGTTATTGAATGTATTATGCCGATAAATAAAACCAAATTAAATATGATCAATAACCATCCTGTAGAGTAGACCTACCGCGAGCTCTGTCTCGCTCTGTCTCTCTAAATAAATCCTGCGTCGAAACGTCACACACACGGTATAACACACTGGTGAGCACTCACACGGACACAAAACCAGAGCCAGAGACAGAGCCAGACAGAGCTTGTGTTAGGCGGCCTACAGATCGATAAAACCAAAATAAAATAGACACTATTTTATTTTGATCTATAAATAAAGAGACTTAGCTGACTGACTCATATGCCAAAACACAGACCAAACTACTAGCCCTCTAGAGACTTGAAATCATAGATAAAATTATTGACCTCGGAACAACGTAATACCAACAATAATATCAGACTCTTGCAAACAAAGGAAATCGACGTAAGTACCTGCCGTTTGTTTGCGTTTCGCATCCTTTCCTTAGGCTATGGAACTATAGGGTTGGATATAGGGGTTGGTAAATAATTCTGCTAGGTACAGTCACTTCCACCAAGATGGTCAGACTTCTTTATAAATTACTAGCGACCGTCCACGGTTTCACTCGCCCCCTGCCCACTTTTTCAGGATTAGAAGTATCCTACGTCCGTCTTCTAGTTCTAAGCTGCCTCCACCTATTTTCAGCCAAATCAGTTCTGCAGCTCTTGAGTCATAAAAGTGTAACTAACATGGCCGACATCTATTGGTGTCCCTCTCTTACTCACATGTTAGACAGGGACACCAATAGTTTCCGGCCACATATTATTATTGCAGTGAAAATATGGCCCATTAGTGTTGTGATCACAAAATTATCACATACAGCTGGTAGGTGTATCATTATTTTTGTACCACGCTGATCAATGTATGTACCTACCAGACTTGCTTACTGATCACGTCTGGTAAGTATGTCATTACTTTTTCATCACGCTGATCGATGTATGTACTTGATAAATAAATTGTCATCACAATTGACATACATATAACTATATCCTAAGCTGGCAACTCATACAAATAACCTTCTTGTGTTGGCAACTGTACGTGCGGGTATGTTCTGATAGACTCGTAACTACAAACACGCTCTGTGTTTCTCGTGGTATAAGAGTAGGCACTTTAGTAAATTAATATTTTGAACAATAACAAGTGGATACTCAATCTGTGGGCCTACCACAAGCTCTGTCTGGCTCTGTATCTGGCTCTGAGTTTGTGTGAGTGCTTAGCAGCGTATTACTATGTGTGTGACGTTTCAACGTAGGATTTATTTAGTCACCACACGCTCTGTCTCTGGCTCGTATTGAGTCTGTGTGAGTGTTGACTAAATAAATCCTACGTCGAAACGTCACACACACAGTTATTACACAGGTGAGCACTCACACAGACTTAAAACCAGAGCCAGAGATAGAGCCAGACAGAGCTTGTGGTAGGCCTACTGTGCTCTCGATAATAAACTTGGTACCGAGAATGAAGTCTAGATCATCCGGCTTTATAGCACTTAAATGTTAGCTAGCTAGCACTTAAACTTAGTTTGCTAGCTCGCTTTAAGTGATGATACAATGTAGAGCGAGCTATGCTATATAATTAAACTAGAGGCCGCTCGCGGCTTCTCTCGTCCGTTCCCGTAACACCCCGTTCCCGTTGCTTTTTCGGGATAAAAAGTATCCTATGTCCTTCTCATGATAGAGAGAGTTGGAAGGATTTAGGGGAGACCTTTGCCCAGCAGTGGGACGACATAGGTTAGGAAAAAAAAAAATGTCCTTCTCCCGGTTCTAAGCTCCCCACTAATTTTCTGCCAAATCGGTTCAGCCGTTCTTGAGTTATAAATAGTGTAACTAATACGACTTTCTTTTATAAATATATATAGATGATGAAGGACTCATCTTTACTTACTTTTTTAATGAGAATCTGAAGGAAGAAGTAGATGGCTAGGTGATTCCATAGCAATTGCATTATGTCTAGTTTGACATTTCGTTTTGCCAACGTGTCTCTCTCTTTTGTATGGAGAAAATATGAGACAACAAGTAGAAACTTGGTGGAAACGATCGAATCAAGTTGTTGTCTCATTATTTCTCCATACAAAAGAAAGAGACGCGTAGTAAAACTCAGACTACGGGTAAAGAACGCCATAATTCAACGTGCTCTATGAGATAGGTAATCTCCTCTTCCTATCGTACTTGGTCAAACTAATGTGGTGAAAGGAGTGTAAATGCGCCTTTAAGAGGCTTCATGCGTGCACTTTTTTTAATTACGACATGCTAGTTTCCTTACGATGTTTTCCTTCACCGTTTGAGAGCACCTACCATTGTGTACATACATTTTCCGAACAGAAAAATCCATAGAACTGGATTCGAACGCACGACCTTAGGATCGGAAGGCAGGATTACTACCACTAGGCTACCAGCGCACTCACCTAAAAGTAGAGTAAATAAAGAATATTACTCACTTTTATCCCAAAATCCAAACACAACCATATCACTCAAAGTGTCATTCCCATAATAAAGCTACCTACACAAAGCCGATGACGTATATAATACCGGCGTCAATCTGAATTTTCGGCACAAAAATAAAATGGAGAGACTTATTTTGTTGGAAATTTCGGATTTACTCCATAATGTTTTGGCTTATTATAATTATGATGTTTTTGGTAAAGGATTAAAAGGTTCTCATTATTGTAAAAAAACGACACAAACAAAATTTAATCCTCATACTCATTAGATAATGATCTCATCAATAGGCCTACCACAAGCTCTGTCTGGCTCTGACTCTGGTTCTGGTTTTGAATCTGTGTGAGTGTCGACTAAATCAATCCTACATCGAAACGTCACACGCACAGTTTTACACACTGATTAGCGAGTGCTCATCAGTGTATTATTAAGGAGCCTCTTTGAGGCGCACTTAAAATCCTTTCACCACACTTGGTTCGAAAGAATCAGTGACACGATAAGAAGAAGAAGTGTATTATTTATGTTGTGTCCTGTGTGAGTACACAGGCTCAAAACCAGAGCCAGAAACAGAGCCAGACAGAACTCGTGGTAGGCCTACATATCTTTTAATACCAAGTCTTATTCTTGTTTTGTCATTATTTTAAATTTGTTTGGTATAGATTCTTCTTCTTCTTCTTCCTGCCCTTATCCCACTTTATGTGGGGTCGGCACAACATGTCTTCTTCCTCCATTTCCCTCTGTCAGCCGTCATCTCTGCATTCACTCCTCTCCTATCCATGTCATTTTTCACACAGTTCAATTGGTATAGATTGCACTTGTAATTTAAATCGATTTGGACAAATCTCAATAAATATGTAAAACTTGGGTCCATACTTGATGCTGATACGAGCTAACTCCTTGCGATCCTATGAATAAATTTCACTTCAACCCCTCTTAGCTGCTCCCGATTCCGCATGCAGTTCAAGATGTTCGTAATCCGCTTACCTAGGCACTTCTTGTTTGAATCTGGGGCTTACAAAATGTTAAGCTTACCGAATACGAAAAATCAGTTTCATGAAAAATATCGTTGTGGAAATCTCGTGAGTAATGTAGGTTTTTTTTATTCTTCTTCCTGCCCTTATCCCACTTTATGTGGGGTCGGCACAACATATCTTCTTCCTCCATTTCCCTCTGTCAGCCGTCATCTCTGCATTCACTCCTCTCCTATCCATGTCATTTTTCACACAGATGTTTTCCTTGGTTCATCTCTTCACGTAACCATCCACATCCATACTCATTACTCTCCTAGTCACATGACGTTCATCCCTCCTCATGACATGCCCGTACCACACCAACTTATTGCTCTTCAGTTTTTCTGTCACTGGCGCTACTTTCAAACTTCCCCTGATATACTAATATAGGTTTTTTATATTATATAGGGTAAAAGCCGGATAGTTGCCCCACTTTTCAAAAAAGCTTTATTTTCAAAAAATGTGAACTTGCTGAATATTATTCAGTATGTATCTCAAAACGTTGGTATTTTATCTTCTATAATAGCCTATTTTTGTGTACAAAATTAACAGCGGTTTTGAATAAATACTGTTTTATTTCTTCTTTCAAAAAAGGGATAGTTCAGGGGCCTAATTCTCGGGCCGATCTCGATCATTTTGCAATTTTATCTTATTGCTTCTTTTCGAAGAGAGAATGGCAGATTTCCTTGAGTAATTCATCGACGACTTCATCGTAGAAGCCTACGCTACGATGAAGTCAGCTACGATATACGGAAAACGTAGAAAAAGTGCGGGTTTGTGAAAAGAAGAAATAAAATAAAATTGCAAAATGATCGAGATTGGCCCGAGAATTAGGCCCCAGTACTTAACATCATTAGGACCACGTTAAGGCATTTGGCTTTAGAGTTAGAATTATGTTTTTATATTAGAATGTTTTATCTATTTAGGCCTTATTATATCTAAATATAATAAATGTCTCAGGCACCCCTTGACGCTACATAAATCATGTCGAATAGTCTTGTTTGTTTTTTCCATGTAGGTATAGGTAGCCAGGACTCGCATGTATGTTAACACAAACCTCTCAAATTCTCAAAAACCTGATAATAATCATTAAATTTATTTAAAGAGAAATGATAAAGATCTGCAGATTATCAAATTACCGACGTTGCTATCTAACATTTTTATAACGTTCGTTCTTGTTTTCTAAATTTAAATAATTATACTTATCTTAAAACAGTAGGCCTACCACAAGCTCTGTCTGGCTCTGTCTCTGGCTCTGGTTTTGAGTCTGTGTTAGTGCTCACGAGTGTATTATACTGTGTAACGTTTTGACGCAGGATTTACTTAGACAGCACTCACACATACTCAAAACCAGAGCTAGAGACAGAGCCAGACAGAGCTTGTTGTAGGCCTACAGCAGAGGTGTTCAAACGGTCGATCGCGATCGACCAGTCGATTGCCAAAGCTTTTCGAGTCGATCGCCAGCAATATGCTTAATATAGGCACCCAGTAGAATTTCTGGAAATACACGGATAATATTTAGTGCCATGCATGATCATATTAGAGATAGCTCAACTGATCCTAATTAGTGCCAGATGGAAGCGTCGCCAAGACGCTGTCGGCATTGCTACGCTGAATAGTATTGCTGATGACCTAACTACTGTTATCACAAAACTCTTCATTGATTATAGCAACAACTCTGTTTAACTTTATTACACTGCAGATAATACCACTCTATGTAACGACGCCATATTCCCTTCCTCTTCTTCTTTTTCTCTACTAGAGACGTAACTTCTTGCTTGATCCGAATAAAGATGTCTTATTCCAAAAACTGGTTAAAAATTAGTTTAGTCGATCCTTTGCTTTCAAAACATTATCTGGTCGATCGCCGACACTATAAGTGTGAGCACCCCCTACAGTATGCTGTTGTATCTATCGTCAAGTGCATAATATTCATCATGAGTCAGGTGATGCAGAGAAGAGAGAAGAAGAGTTTGAAGATGGACATAGGCCTAGAACGAATTCCTGCAATCTTTTCAACCGTTGTCGATCGATCGGTGGGAGCGTCCAACGCTTCGATTAGAATAGCTTTATCAGAAATGAAAAACAAAAGCGAAATGTTACATTGAACATGATAACTCGATAAATTAAATAAATCCCTGCAAATTATTATCGAATTTAGTAAACTTTTAATGAGTTTTGGAAACACAATTATGGGAGCTGTCCGTCTGAACAATGATTATCAAAATCAAATGTATAACATGATGGTACTAGAATAATATTATAATTTGGTAAAATAAGATTATTTATGTATGGAAACGAAAAAACTAAGCAAACAAATACCTATCGGAGAGTTCATCTACATGCAAATCTAACTAAGCTAAAGTTATTCCGTACACCTCTAAAATCGGAAAGTGGTGACATCACACAGAGAAGACCACTTTAGTAACAGGCAACACTATAGCGTTGTAGTGTATGTCAGAAAGAGATAACACTCTACGAAGCCAAATATATAGAGAGAGAGCTCTCAACTTATCAAAAAGAGAAAATATGAGTTTATGGTTTCAGAAATCAAAACCGCTAAGAGCGCATACGAAAATGACGTATCGCGATCTAAAATAAACCGAATAACGTTCAAATTCGTAGGCTGATACCAAACTTTCAGAGCGGCAACGCCGCAGTATTACGGGTGCGAACATTATATTTGAAAATTCTGGCGGCAAAATGTTCTTTTGCTGATTGCTAGGAAACTACTTGTCCTAGAGAGTCCAAAATTTTGCAGCCGAGTGCTCTAATTCATAGCTCGGTTTGGACACGTCAACCGAATCTGTAGCTATTGTAGATCCTCAGATGTAGCATGTGCGTGCCAGACAAACGTGTCTCCAGCTAACACAGTCATCAAAGCTTCTAACTCGGTGAGTTTTGAACCTAGACACTTGAAATATTTGCAGCATTCATGATATTTTTTGCTCTAAATTTGGAGATATCAAGCAACTTTCTAGCTATAGCCATTCCTGAGATCCACATGTGTTAGCTGGAGAAATGGCTTCCCAGCAAACACGTTGTTATAGTCTTCTAGCTCAAAGAGTTTTCAAGCTAGAGACTTGAATTTTTTTATGCCGGGTGCTCTAATTATGTTTTAAAATCTTGCGTTTACTATATAGCTCTATCGTTAGCCGTTTGCCCACACTAAATGAGGAAGCTGTGGAGCCGTTACTACAGCTAACACACCTATAAAGTCTCATAGAGTCGTTGTTTTTTTTGCTGCTAAATTTTCCTTCAAATCAATGATTGCTGTAATTATGCTTTAAATGTTGGCGTTTTCAGAATTCACAATTTCCATATGAGGAAGCTGGAGAAATGCACATAAAAGCCGATTTCTTGGCCGATGTGCAATATTTATTGCTTACAACCGTACATTAAAGTGACAACGTATTTGTAAACATAACTGGATCATCTTCATCTAAATATATAAAACTGTTACGTTACTGACTGACTGACTAACTGACAGTCAACGCGCAGCCTAGACTAATGGTCTTAGGAGTATGAAATTTGGAGGGTAGATTCCTGGTGTAGGGCAGAGGTGCACTAAGAAAGGAATTCCCGAAACTCAAACCTCTAAAGGTCTGCAGCGGGGGTTGAAGTTTGTATGGAAAAACCTTAACGCATACGAAGTCGCGCGGGATTCCACTAGTTCTAAATATAAGCCTAAATAGCAATAACACAGCTCTGGCTAAAATATTTTAGGAACTCCAACAAAGTGTTACATTGATTGATGCTCGGCTCCCAGGGTTCCCTAAAGCTCTCGAGCGCTCAAGGGTTAATAATGATGGACCCTCAAGGCGTACGCTAACCCTGAAAAAGTGGCCGATATTTCACCTGGCACTGCTATTTTTGTATTTCCCTCCTACTAACGCTGAAAATGAGCTTGCTGGTGTAAATTGGATTTTTATATATTTTTCTCAGTACGCGGGGCGCTTGGGTATTGCTTCATTTTCTCTTATACGTTTTTATTCAGGAAAATGTATTTTGAAACCACAAATTGACAAATAAAATGTTTAATAAATGTTACAAAAAGCAGAACGTAGACTTCTGGTTTTGCGACTTTTATAACTTAATAATTAGGTAACTAAAATCTATGTATATTAAAGTATCTGTAGATTACAATTATTATATACTTAAAGTAATGAATTAATTTATTTAAAATTTTTTTATGCCGGGTGCTCTAATTATGTTTTAAAATCTTGCGTTTACTATATAGCTCTATCGTTAGCCGTTTGCCCACACTAAATGAGGAAGCTGTGGAGCCGTTACTACAGCTAACACACCTATAAAGTCTCATAGAGTCGTTGTTTTTTTTGCTGCTAAATTTTCCTTCAAATCAATGATTGCTGTAATTATGCTTTAAATGTTGGCGTTTTCAGAATTCACAATTTCCATATGAGGAAGCTGGAGAAATGCACATAAAAGCCGATTTCTTGGCCGATGTGCAATATTTATTGCTTACAACCGTACATTAAAGTGACAACGTATTTGTAAACATAACTGGATCATCTTCATCTAAATATATAAAACTGTTACGTTACTGACTGACTGACTAACTGACAGTCAACGCGCAGCCTAGACTAATGGTCTTAGGAGTATGAAATTTGGAGGGTAGATTCCTGGTGTAGGGCAGAGGTGCACTAAGAAAGGAATTCCCGAAACTCAAACCTCTAAAGGTCTGCAGCGGGGGTTGAAGTTTGTATGGAAAAACCTTAACGCATACGAAGTCGCGCGGGATTCCACTAGTTCTAAATATAAGCCTAAATAGCAATAACACAGCTCTGGCTAAAATATTTTAGGAACTCCAACAAAGTGTTACATTGATTGATGCTCGGCTCCCAGGGTTCCCTAAAGCTCTCGAGCGCTCAAGGGTTAATAATGATGGACCCTCAAGGCGTACGCTAACCCTGAAAAAGTGGCCGATATTTCACCTGGCACTGCTATTTTTGTATTTCCCTCCTACTAACGCTGAAAATGAGCTTGCTGGTGTAAATTGGATTTTTATATATTTTTCTCAGTACGCGGGGCGCTTGGGTATTGCTTCATTTTCTCTTATACGTTTTTATTCAGGAAAATGTATTTTGAAACCACAAATTGACAAATAAAATGTTTAATAAATGTTACAAAAAGCAGAACGTAGACTTCTGGTTTTGCGACTTTTATAACTTAATAATTAGGTAACTAAAATCTATGTATATTAAAGTATCTGTAGATTACAATTATTATATACTTAAAGTAATGAATTAATTTATTTAATAATTTTTTTATTTAACAAACGCCAAAATCATAAATTGGTTGCCAACGCTTCAAGCTGTGTTAACAAAATAAATATTTTTTATCAGTTTTTTGTATAATTAGTTTTTGTATAGGTAGTTTTTTTTCTATAAAAATACTCAAAAGGCCAAATAAAGAGACAAGGTAGGCAGCACACTGTCAATGCGTAGAAAGCTGGCACGTAGTCATGGAAGACGTCTTTCAGGAGTCCTGAAACAAATGAAAAACATGAATTTGCTAGGCCACATCGTGTAGCATATCCTACGCTTGCGCAGTTAGTAAATACCACGCCCGAGGCAACAAACTATTGAAGATGTCGAAACAAGGTATATGACTAACCCGTCATAGATGCGTCCAAACCCAAAATAAATAAAAGAAATATACGCAAGAGTAGGTTTACTTCCCTCGACGGGGCAAATATTTACACTTAAAAAATAGTTATTTGGCCAAAAAGGATTCAGTGGCTAGTTAATAACATTAGGTTTACCTAAAAGCAAATGCTTGTAGGTAAAAGGTGCACTTAAAATGGCAAGTACTCATATTATTTAATTTTCTCATCTGCACTTAGTGTAATGCCATGCATCGTAACGACGTGATACGACGAGCGAGCAGGATTTTAATACTTCATCATCGCCGTCAGCCCTTTAGTGCTTCTACGTAACCAGGCTTTTTTCCTATTCGATTTCAATTTTTTCAATTCATGCTTCAGTTCCTATTCGAAATCGGATTACGAAGTAAGAGTAAATTCACGTATTCATTCAGCATTAGTAACGAACAAGGATCTCATGTTCTCGATTATTTGTGGTTCGTTTTCTTGGGGTAGCCTTAAGTTTTTATGTTTCAACATACGAGGCAGAATTCTAAAACAAACCTCTTTCATTTCACCGTAGTCAGCACTAATTTTGGCAGGCGAATAAGTAAATATAGTCTCTAAGACTGTGCTACGGTCTTCGTGCTTTTTTTAGGGTTCCGTAGCCAAATGGCAAAAACGGAACCCTTACAGATTCGTGATGTCTGTCTGTCCGTCCGTATGTCACAGCCACTTTTCTCCGAAACTATAAGAGCTACACTGATGAAACTTGGTAAGTAGATGTATTCTGTGAACCGCATTAAGATTTTTTCACAAACTTAGAAAAAAAAACAATAATATTTGGGGGTCCCCATACTTAGAGCTGAAATTCAAAAACTTTTTTTCATCAAACCCTTAAATGTGGGGTTTTTATGAATAGGTCTTCAAAAATGATGCTGAGGTTTCTTATATCGTTTTTTTCTAAACTGAATAGTTTTTGCGAGAGACACTTCCAAAGTGTTAAAATGTTGGCCCTTGTAACTTCTAAAATAAGAGAATGATAAAACTAAAAAATATATATGATGGATGACATTACTATGTAAACTTCCAACGATATTTGGTTTGAACGAGATCTAGTAAGTAGTTTTTTTTTAATACGTCATTAATCGTAAACCGCAATTACCTTCAAAACTGTTGCTCTGGTTAGAATTCGGTTTTTTTTGTGAGAAAACTGTCAGGTCTGAGACGGTTATTTTCTTCCCAGCCAAAACGTATTTTTTTTAAACAAATGTATATTTTAGTGTAAAGTTTTCTCAAAGCTGAACCAGACAGAACATTAAAACACGTTTTGTAAATCCCAAGTTCAAATGAAATACAATATGTATATTTATTTTGATCACGATTGCACTTGATAGAGTTTTGCAGTTTTTTAGTTTTAAAAGGCTATCTGACCTTTTCTTATCATGATCGTACAGAGATACCACCATCTGTTAGTAACTTTTATCTAGTGACATATTTATTGGTTTTCTAATAACATTGAATTTTTAATCGTAAATCTATCTGTTTTTATTTATCAAATCATTCCATAATCCATATACAATTTTATTTAACAATGGTCAATGTAAAAATGTAGATGCTTTTGAAACAATCATCACATCATCATAATCACTGAACTAATTGGGATGTGTTTCGCACGTCCTCGTTCTGCACGTTCGGCTGTTAAGAGGGCATCACACAGGCGACTCTCCATACAAACGTAGTCCCCTATTTCCTCCCTGGATAATGCCTCTAGAGTAACCATTTTTTTTCATAAAATCCAGATCTGCTATATACGTGCTCGTATGTTTTCCTTTTTTTCAGAAACTTATTGATAAAGAAAATATGACCCTCATATGACTTATATCATTGCAGCATATGATTATATATCAGTGCAGTTTTTTACCTACCTGTAATTAGCAGTCGCAGTTGACTACGTTGTTTGAGTGTGCGTTCGCCCAGTAGGTTAATATGGTTGTATTTGTTTGTTGCGTTTTTTTTTCTAATTGTGAAGTTATTAGTTATAAAAGTGTATTGATATAGAGAACCCAGTGGTAAGACAAACCTTACTTAGGCTTTAAACCACTGTTCACTGTTAATTGTAACTTTCTGTTTATTAAATAAATATTAAATAAATAAAATAAATAAATATATGAAATATGAATTGGAGGTGATATTTTCTTTATCAATAAGTTTCTGAAAAAAAAACATTCGAGCACGTATATAGCAGATCTGGATTTTAAGAGAAAAAATGGTTACTCTAGAGGCATTATCCAGGGAGGAAATAGGGGACTACGTTTGTATGGAGAGTCGCCTGTGTGATTCCCTCTTAACTGAAAGGTTGCTGGTTCACCAATGTTCCTTGCGGGATATGAATACTCCTGTTTTAAGTCTTGTGTTTAATTATAATAGTTTTACATATAAAATGTTAGATACCATGGCCGGCTTCTCATTATTTTTTTTATGAAAATGACAGTAATGACACGAACTGCATCTGTCAGTCGTTTGACATTGACAGTTGTATGCAATTTGTGCAAAAGGGTCGGGAGCCATCGTGCGCCGGAACAGGATGAAACTTGCAATACTACAAAAATGCTATTTTAGTATTTTTTTTCATACAGGATCTCCAGAGTAGAATAGATAAATAATAAATAAATAAATATAAATATTGTAGACAATTCACACAACACTACCCAGCCCCAAACTAAGCAGAGCTTGTACTATGGAAACCAGGTAGCTGATATAATACTTGAATACATATTTTTTTTTTTTGTAAATACATACTTAGAATACAATATAACACCCAGACAGAGAACAAACATTTATGTTCACCACACAAATATTTGTTCTCGGTGGGGATCGAACCCACGACCTACGGCGCAGAAGGCAGAGCTACTACCAACTGAGCTAGAGGCCAGTCATGAATGTCAGAAACGATAGATGACCCAATCATATTAATATACCACGCGAGCGAAGCCACGAGTGGCATCTCATAATGGACAAACCCATTTTATCTGTAAACTCATTTAAGCACTTATTTTTTTATCTAAATCGTCTGATATTAAGAACTTGTTGGTTGACTGACTGCTAAAAGATAAGAATAAAATATATGTAGCACCAACACGTCCATGTTGCTTTTTGCATTATACTTATCAATCCATCGAACCCACTAACACCTAGATCATTTTGATTTTTCTAAGTGGGTAGTTAATGGGTTTATTTAAATAGCATCCTATCAAGCTAAACATGTTTAAAACAGTACCACACCAAGCGTAATAAAGCTTCATTCTTCAAGCTTCATTTTCTATACTGATTCAAGATTTAAAGCAAATGAAGTTTAGTTAATTGTAAGTTTGTAAGCCTCAGTTTAATACATAAATAAATTTAAAAAAAAGATTTATATCAAAACGAGCAAGTCAAAACCGATTGATAAGTATCCCAACGCTATACCATTTATCTTTTTTTCTCGACCCTTCCGTCTAAGGGAAAAATATTTCGCCAAACCACTTAGGTCCTTCATATATCAAAAGATCGTATCGTGGGTTCCGTAGCAATAAAACGTTTCTAATTTGTCATTGTATTCTGTCGATTCAGTTTCTCATTTATCATCGTTGCGACTTCAATTTTGATCTAGTCTACTATAATATAAGTCGAGTTGAAGATACGCCGATCATATATCTCACTAATCAGTTATCTCAAGTCTTAGATCATAAACTCACAGGTATAATAAAATAAATAATGTATTTATTTTCCTTTACAAAGTTAGATACAATAGGACTTATAGTAGGTAGGCACAAACTACATATTATATAGATTTTTACCAACTTTGCAAATTTGGTTTTCGAAATTGTGTTTTCGAATAGTCTAAAATCGAATAATGTTCTGATAACCCATTAATGAGCAAAAATGGTGCTCTGACGTTTTTTTACAGGATAAGGACTAGCCCAAGAACACCTCCTACGACCTCGCCTCGCTTTAAAGGTTCGCAGTAAAAGTTTCATCTAGTTTTAGAATAAAATGATGTCTGTTACCACACCCATGGAGTCTCTCAATTTTGAAAAAAGCACACACTCCATGCATAAGAAGTATTTACATGAACCTTAAAAATGATTGCGATAATTATACGGGAACGACGACACGTAGGTAGAAGCTAGTACAAACAAGCTTACCAATAACTGGAGAAAGCACCAAATTGACCAGACCAGCACAAAGCATAAAGAGAGCATAGGCTCCCGGAAAGTCTTCATGTGGCACGTGGCTTGAGATTACCAGCGGACTGGCCACGTGGAGACACGCTCTTAGCATCCCAAGAGCTGCCGTGGCACTCGCCACCCAGATGAAGCTGTGTGTTTGGAGAATTACTGAAAAAGAGAATTCGTCTTGATAATTCAATTAACATAGCAACTAGAAGTAACGTCTACCAATGTCCTGGTTTTACATTGCTTCCATCAATTAGAGATGTAATATTTTTTATTATGACTTTAGTTGAAAATCTGGACAGAGCAAACCTAATACTTGCATTGGTGTTAAAAGTTGCTATTTGCGATGCTACACGTTCAATGAACTATCGTGTAGTAATAGTACATTGTTTCCAACCTCCGTGCTGAATAAAAATTTGGAATTTGGTTCTATAACCTCCTTGCAGTTAGAAAGACTTTAGAAAGTTGGAACATGGTTGAATAAAACAGAACTTGATTTTTTTTATAATTTGACAGTTGTCAGTAGAAAGCGATTCTCCCTAGGGCTGAAAGTATTACTTTTAATTAGGCCCCTCAGGCAACTTTAGACCTACTTTCCGAGTATGAGCAATGAAAAATATTTTTTATAACTACGGTAGTTTCCATACTTACTACTACCGTATCATCTTATGTACAATACAACTTCAATACCATAACAATAAGTAGGTACCGCTAACAATACTTCATTAAAGAAGTACAATAACAATACTATTCATGTGTATATTTTAAGATCTTAATGGTCCTTTTGACGATCTCTCAGAAGATGTTATCAAAATAATAACAGATAGCGAGTAGAATGAATGTGTAGGGAAATGTAAGCAAACAAAGTGGAAAATTACCTATTCTAAAGACGAATGTCAATAGTGTAGCGGTGAAAAATAATACTCTAATGTTGATGTTTACAACACTGCTAATGAGGGTTAGAACACAACGTCCTGCCACGTCGGCGCCTGCACATATTGAAATAGAAGCTGCTACTTTTTCCTGAAATTGAAAAAATATCAATCAGCATCAAACCTACCTATCGCTTTTTTACACAGCACTTTCATGATATTCTCACTAAACTGGTTCGAACGAACTAATGACATAATAAGAAGAAAGCATATAGGAAAGAGTCATAGTAGTACATAGAACCCGACTATCTCACAATAGCAATGATGGTAGTCAACAAAAGCAATGAAGCTTATCAGTTATGTACTACTAACCGTATCATATCCATACTGGAATAGAAGCATCGGCTGTAGAATGAAGAATGTGATATCGGAAAAGTTCACAAAACTCTGAGCAATACAAATGTTTCGGTAAACTGGATCTTTCAGAGCTTTCAAATTCAATATTTCTATCAAATTTACTCTGTAATAAGAAAATAACAATTAACGCTTAAATCCAACTATGTGCATACATATGTATTTACAATTATTCTACTATCTTTCATAACACTTTCAGTAACTGTTTATGGGCATTTTCTATAAACAGTTAAAATTTCTTTCATAATTTTGTGATTAAACTTATAACTATAATTTACCTATATAAATATATTGGAGGCAAAATGGTACCTTAGATTTCTTGCAACAGTAACAGTCGTACCATCTTTAGTATCTTCTTTATCTCGCAAAAGATCAGCGTCTTCATTCTCAGCTGCTCCATTTTCTACACCTACAATATTTGAAGGAAACTTTAGATTAACATCGAATAAATCTAAATAATTTCAAACAACACAAAAATACTTGCTGGTTTTTTTCTACTTGTAGGCTTCTGCTGCATCATAAGCATTCCAGGAATAGTGTGTAGTGATATGCCCGAAATAATGAGAAGAGTTCCTCTGAAGCCGTATTGGAAGATTATTTGTTTTAGAACTTGAGGATACCACATGAGGATTAGTCCTTGAAATGCTTTTATAGCACTCATTACCATCGTTCTCTTCTTTACAAAGTATTGATTTATCGTTGAGTAGCTTACGGGCACCATCATCCCGAAGCCGATGCCTTGTAGTATTCCAAACGTTAGGGGTAACTGATCGGTGCTAGATACAGCAATAGTCGTGAATGATCCAAATGTAAATAATATTGCTCCAATAAGTCCTCCATATTGCAATGTTATGCTTTTAGATATTAGGTTGAGTATTATTCCTAAAAAAACATTGTTAGGTATAAGAAATATCTAATAACCTATAGAAAAAGAAAGCAGTGGCATAGGTCTAAACTATATTTTAAATCTGTAGATAACTAACAGTAATTGACAAACGAGTTAATTTCTTTGGCTCTTCCTAAAAAAATATAGGTCTATT
Organism: Thera obeliscata; assembly: GCA_947578465.1. NCBI lineage: Eukaryota > Metazoa > Arthropoda > Insecta > Lepidoptera > Geometridae > Thera > Thera obeliscata. Next base: position 3,784,377 of record OX387916.1, read on the forward strand.
TTTGTGTATTATAATAACATGATAATTCATGTAACAACAGAATATTAATAAGTTCATAATCAGACATTTTAGAGACGTTTTAGAGAAGCTGGAAATTTTGTTATATAAAATAAAGCTTAGTTTTATTCAAGACAATCAAACTTTCATAGCATAAACCGACTTGATAATCGCTATATTATTCTAAGTAAGTATTATAGTTCGCAAACAAATATAATATAGGTAATTTATGTAAATATCAATGTTTTGACGGAAATTCACCAACCAAATTATTTATGTAAGTAGTTTATGTCAGGGACAAAGAAGTCAATAGTTGTGTAAACCAACATAGGAAACTTTATTAATGAATCTAAACAAACAAAATTGTTGCAATACTGATAAGATTGTCAGTTTAGTCTTTAGAGTCTACGACTGATAAGTTTATAAGACTATTCAAAGTTATCATTGTTATTTCACTGAATCCAGGCAGTTTTGATAAACAAGTCATAAAAAAAAATATTGAAATCATATCTGGTAAAATATTATTCAATGCTAGTGAATAATTGATAATTATTAAGGTTACCATTATGCAGCAGCTGTTTTAGTTTGCGTTTATTCATAGTATTAGTTCTCACTTCTCGTAAAGTAACATTTACCGATCTATCATCTAGACTGACTCTCCCAACGTGCCTCAATCAGATCTGTGGTTTATAGAGCTGATTGAATAAGGATAGCATTGAAATGTTTTTTAGACTGCGAGAATCTAAGTAAGATAACATACCTCCTATTGCTAGCATTATTGCAAACACTCCGTGTGCAGTTGTCAAAGATTTGGCTGTGGATTGTGTATCAACGATAAAGTCATTGTATATTAAACCAAATGAGTTGACGTGACCAATTCCAGCAATCTGAAAACATTGTGAGAATGGATGAAAGAAGATTAACAAAACCGGTGCATCAGGCGAGTGTGAATGGAACTGCTGGAGGGGAAGCGAGGTCTTCCCTGGTCGACTGCACATGTATATCGATAAGATAGCAGACGCTTTAGAGAAAGGCCAGGTTAGGAGTACCCTAAGTCGACGTGCATTATTGTGCACACAAAAACAAACTAATTTACAAGTGCTTTGTAAGTATTATCATCAGGGTGTTTTCGTGACACAATCTGCAATTTCTTCTCTCGAACTTCGGCACTAGATACTGGAAGTACATTTTCTAAGCGTTCCCGTCTATACTTCTATTTATACTAATATTACAAAGAGAAAATATTTGTATTTTTGTATGTTTCTAATGAATAAACTCAAAAACTACTATGCCGATTTCAAAAATTCTTTCACCATTGGAAAGCCACATTCACCTTCAGCAACATAGGCAAAAAAATACATTTCTAGTGTTTAAAAAAATACATTTCCATCCGTGCGAACGAATTTGTAATGAGTTTACTTTGGTGATTTCATTTTATAAAAAAATAATATTTAATAACAAGCGTAGGTATAGATTTACATAAACGAGTGATTAAAATTAATTACTGGTATTTTTTGGTACATTGTTATTTCCATAATACCTATACGTAACCAGTTTTCAATATTTTGTGGGTCAAGGTTATTTTAAAGAATTTAGACCTTCCATGATTTTATTGTCTTGTAGTAAAAAGTTTAATTCAACAGCTCAAGACACCAGCTGATTGTTGGGGCCGCATGGCTCAAAGATAATATTTGTGTGTGACGACTTACTTTGCATCTGTACAAACTTATAGCTGTAGACTCGCGATTTCGCAATGAAAAAGTACTTACAAAAGTGATAGCTGTTCCAAAGCAGACAACGTAGCCCCAATAGTCTCTGCTCTCGTCATTTTCTTTTACTTTAATTTTTCCTACCGTATTCATTCTCACACGCACACGTTAGTCGCGAGGGCCGCGTTACCACTGCACGGATGTTCCCGATGAAATAATAAAGAGTGACTCAATATGTACTCTGCCCCTGCACACTTCTTTGTCCTTTATTTGTTTAGATGTGACATGATTAATTCGTACCTATGTAATCTACCTATAGTCATCATCATCATTCACTTTTATCAGTTTACTGCTCGACGTGGGTCTATCCCAATACGCGCCACTAAGCCCGGCTCTTTTCCAGTGCCTGCCAGCTACATTTCGCAGATCATCGTTTCACCTTTCCGGAGGGTGTTCTGCACTACGCAACGCGGTCTCCACTTTAGTATTTGTTTGCTCCAGTGAGTGTCTAAATTCGGGTCCTCCGCCGAGTGATAAAAGGTAATCATGGGCTTTCCACATTTATGTACGGTAAATGTGGAAAATCCATGTTTATTTTTCCTTTTCTCTGTCATTTGTCTGCGCAGTGTATCTTCGTGTCAACACTGCGGTAGCAAATAGCAATGGTTACTTTATAACATTCAATCAAAATCAAAAGTGTATTTATTCAGTAGGATTGCAAGAATCAATTTGAAACTCCTTAAAGCTAGCTGAGTCTAGGTGCCAGTTCCACGCGAACAAGCTTAGAAGATCAAACTACGGATTTCTACCGTATTTACCACGCTTTTATTAGCTTGGGTTGTATGTATGCAATGGAATCTTTGAGTATAATTTTCACCAATTTCCAGAAGTTTGATTAATTTGAAGGACCGATGACAATGCATTAATTTGATAACATTTTACCATTATCCTTATTTTATAATGATCCATTTACAAATCAAAAATAATTGCAGTGTGTGTGTTCCAGTGTGGTGTCACTTCACCACACTGGAACTTCACTGCTATTACCTATGTAATCATTCTCATCGTTTTCCCATTGAAACTTGACTGGGTCTTCCAGCTGTTTGATCTCCTGATATTTATAAACCTTTGGCCTGTTTCTCACTATCAATAATATTGTATCTGTGTGATACGATGGGATACTGAATAGAAGTGGTAAAATTATGTAGATTGCTGTTAAATTTGGGAACTCCAGTGTTGTAAAAAACAGAGCTGTGGTATTGGATATGAACACTATCATTCGTAGCTAGTTTTTATTGACATCTTTTAGTTTTTTTTATCATTTATATTATGTTTCCTCATTTATCGAGTACCTTACTTGTTGAGTACCTATATTATTTATTTTATCACTGAATAGCCGATAATAATAATAATAGTAATAATACGGGAGTAGTTTTTACAGAAGTACATGCATAAACCCTATTGTTTTTAGCTTTAACATGATTTTTTAACTAGCTTATAATAATAAGTCGACAGAACTCGTTTCCGCCTCTTATTTTGTATCATAACTATTGTGTAGCCGTGACTAATTAGTTTTCAAGATCTAAATTAGATCTAAAAACAAGTCAGTTCTCCAATAAAGGCCTGCACACATCTAGAAGATGGCGATGGCGATTATCTGAAACACTGTCGAATATTGCTGTCATATTTGACAGCGTTTCACGTGATCGCCTAGATGTGCGCAAGCATAATAAAAAATAATAATAAATAGCAGCTACATTTTATAAGATTTTTTTTTGAAGTTAACGTTTATTAATGAAATAATGTACCATTTTCTTAAAATACTAATTTTCATATATTTAAAAAATTACACAACAAACAGTTGAGCTATCTGCAGACCATTACAAACGATCTAGAGATAGCTCAACTGATCAAATCAGGCGGCATTGCCACGCTGAATAGTAATACTAATATAAAAAATGCTTTAGTTAATATTTTTTAACTGTAAGTTTCTTTTTGTGAACATAAGTTTTATTGCATTTATGACATAATTGAAGTACATTTAAATTTAAATATAAATGTAACTTTACTAAATATTCGCATTGGTATAATAACATCCATTCTTCTTCTTATCGTGTCACTGATTCTTTCGAACCAAGTGTGGTGAAAGGATTTTAAGTGCGCCTCGAAGAGGCTCACATCCATAATAATATGTATTTCTTATCTCTGACATACACTTAACAATTTATGCTCAATTTTATTTAGGCACTCTAAATGGTTTCAAAATTGTTTGCAAGGTGTAAATGTACCACCTCCAATATTTAAAGTGGGCACTTCAGATCGGCTTCTCAATAAATTATTTAATTTTTATTTACATTACATATTTACTAAGGGCAAAATTTTCCATCTACAGATAAATTTATCAGTCAGGTAAAAATATATTAATCTCTGGTTTAGGCTTGTCAAAAACAAGGGCTGACATTTTTTATTTGATGATTAGCGTTGTTCCGTAGATGAAAAAAATCGGTTGTCTGTAAAGTCGGTTTACTGACGATAGTTGAACGTAACAACGTCAAACGCGCCACGCGGATGCATCGCTCACTCAAGTAGGAGAGAGACAGATGTCAAACGCTGCCGAACGCGGAGGCTGATTGTGCCTCTTTGTCGCTCGTTCTGCGATCTCGCTTGCACTTCAAGCCTAAATGGAACGCCTCAGAGCGAGGTAACGCCAAATGACGTCATGTTTTTTCGTGCGTGCAGCCGGCTCCATCGAATTATAAGACGTTGTCACGTCAAAAATATGCCTTAGGACAAACCTCTGTTTTTTTTTATATTATTTTTTTTAACTAGCTGATGAGAATAGCATATGGCACGGCTTGATGTTAGGTGGTACCATCGCATATAACAAAGCATTGCCTCGTAGGTCAGGCACGTCAAGAACGTACGCTCCGATGCACTGCGCCACGTCCAAGAACTTGAGACGTACAGATGTTCAGCCTTACGTGCCAGTAATTTCACCGGCACCCACACCCTTCAAACCGAAACACAGCAATGCTGCTTCACGGCAGAAATAGACATGGGTATATACAGTTTTCTAAAGATTTTTTTACGCCCTGTAGATAATAGTACATTATACAAGAGGAATCACTCGCACAAAGTGATGTCTGATAATGAATTACTATCTTAAAAGTTTTGATATTTGAGCAGGTATAATTATTATAGCTTTTATCTAATGTCATAGGTGATTGTTATAGTAGAATTTTTAGTACAGTACAAAACCGAGCGGTTACCTATGCTTACTGGCCTCTCAGCTCAGTTGATAGTAGCTCTGTCTTCAGCGCCGTAGGTCGTGGGTTCGATCCCCAACATACTGATATTTGTTCTCTGACTGGGTGTTATAATTGTGTTTTAAGTATCAGCTATCTGGTTCCCATAGTACAAGGTCTGCTTAATTTGGGCCAGATAGCGTTGTGTGGATTGTCTACAATATTTATTTATTATTTATTGATTTACCTACTCATTATTGACTAGGTAAGAATCATGCTACTTTGTAGTATGCGTCTATTAGTCCATAATGTGGTTTGCTTGTAGCATTGGGTATCTTATGTCAGAAAAGAATACTTACATTATTTGTTACTCCTTATAAGTAGTTACTTGTTATTATTGCAATTTACCGTTGGCGAATTAAGGTTTTCGCGGACATGAACCGGAAAATGAAACGTAGGGTGCCCACCCACCAGATGGACTGACGAAATTGTTAAGATCGCAGGAAGTCGGTGGATGGAAAGGGCTAATATATCTATATGTCCAGCAGTGGACTTCTTCTGATGATGATGATGATTGCCTCTTATCACGAATAGTGCCTCTTTGGGGTGCTTTTAAAATCCTTTCACCACAGTGGTTGGAAAACTAATGACATGACAAAAAGAAGATTGCAATCTAGACTGGTTACCATAAGATATCGTAGTCCATCGCATAGCATATTTAGGAGGAAAGTTAAGGAGCACTATCTGTCTCTTTAAACTGTGATACGTATTGTTATGTATGTATTTTTTATGTATTTTATTTTCATTATTATTATTTATGTACTATATGCCTTTATTTATTTTGCATATTTAGTAAATTTGTTATTTTTTAATTTTGTTTTTAACGTGCACAAACCTGCCTTTATAGTCACCTCTCTCTAGTCTCAAAGGTTTGCTGTAAGAAAACTACTCAGGGTTAAGCTCGCCTTTGTACATGCCCTCTATTTTTGTTGTTTTCCTATGGTTTGTATTGTGATAAAGAATTAAGGGGCCAGCGGAGGGTGAATTTTGGTATTGCGTTTGTATGAAAATTCGCCCTCCGCTGGCCCCTTAAGGAATCAGATTTTTTTTTTATACTACTAGCTGATAGAACAAGCATAATTATTGACCACCTGATGCTAAAGGTAACCATCGCCTATAACAATACATTGTCTCGTAGGTCACGCACGTCAGGAACGTACCCTATGATGCACTTCCTTGCGTCCATCAACTTGAGGCACACAGATGTTCGGCCTCAAGTGCCAGTAATTTCACCGGCACCCACACCCTCCAAACCGAAACAAAGCGATGCTGCTTGTTCGATTCGTTGTAGATGATTGTTTTCTCCTCTGTTTAAGTGTTCTTAGGTTAGGGTGCATAAGATTTTCCCAAAAATAGAGTAAAAATAAGAGGATTGAAAATGATTAAAAAAAAAATATTTTCAATACATGCATAATTTATTATTCATGATTTTTTAATATAAACCAATTTCTATGCTTATGATTACGTTATCGTAGATGGAATAAATTAAAGAAAAAAATATTCGAACCTCCCATTAGCATGCATATTTGTAAAATAATAGATTCATGTTTTACACAATGCTTAAGTTTTTATGTTTCATTTTTGAGTTTTTGTTCTTGTTTTTATTCTTTGCTTAAAAGTCTATGTAGTTTATAAATGGTCTCAAAAACATTTACCAACCTAAGCTCAGCAAACGAATATACATGGAACACAACAAAGAAAGTACAAAGAAAGAAAGATAGAAAGAAAATACATTAATTTGACATACATGGGTGTAGACGATTGTATTAATTAATATACATTTAAGCACAGAACGGACAGCTGGTCAATCACATGATAATATGTTATATTTTTTGACGTGACAAGCAACGTCTTATAATTCGTTGGAGCCGGCTGCACGCACGAAAAAATATGACTAATGCGACGTTACTTCGCACTGAGTGCGTTCCATTTGAGGCTTGAAGTGCAAGCGAGAGCGTGGAACGAGCGACAAAGAGGCACAATCGGCCTCCGCTTTCGGCAGCTTTCGACGTCTGTCTCTCTCCTACTTGAGTGACCGATGCGCCTGCGTGGACAGCTGTATGACGTCGTCACGTTCAACTGTCGTCAGTAAACCGACATTACAGACAACCGATTTTTGTTATAATCACATTGATATGTTATATTTTTTGTAATAGTAAGCATTTGAATTCTAGCATTAGAAATGCGTCTTCTCCCTCTGAGACCATAATTACTCCAAAAGACATGTTAACTAGGAAAATTTCATTAAATTTTCAAAAAGTTATAGCTTTTTAGTCCGAATATACAGCATTATAGTAACTTTGTTGATGTCAAAATTATTTCAAATAATGATGGTAGCTATAAACTTTTGCAAATTATTTTATTTATGACACCTGTTGATTCTTCTGATTCTTGTCAGCGTCTGATATTTTATTTATTACGACAACATAATAATAAGAAAGTACACTTAAATACAACGTGTATCAAAATATGTGTACTATCCCGAAGGGGGGTGAATTTCCACCCCCCGGGGAACAACTTTTGTTTAACGACTTTTCGAACTTCGATTGGTATCTCTGAAAAAAACTGCAACGAAGTTTCAACATGAACAGCTGACTTTATACAAAGTGACAACCCTAAACTCAGCTACAGAGGTAGTAGGTAGTAGTAATAGACCTACAGAGGTAGTAGGTCAAGGGGTCAAGGGGTTACAAGGATAGGGTTGTCAATTTATTTAGGCATTATGAAATTAAATATTTTTGTATGGGAAACTGAAAATAGGAATTTTTAATTTTCTCCCCCCCACAACTGATCACCATTGTGGTCTGAAACCCCCCACCTTCGCATAGTACACATATTTAGATACACCTTGTATACTGCACACAATAACTAGATTGTTTTTTATTATTAAATTTTATATGGCAAGATGTACCTAGTACATCAAAATTCCCAGTGGTAAGTGGCAAGTTTGGTTCAACTTCTACTTCTAATATCACAGTATCAACCCCAGTGCTGAACACAGAGTACTCGTAAGTTTCAGTAGATCAAGTCGGTAAGCTTCTCTCCTTTTTGCTCTTAATATATCTGATAACTCCTTCAACGGTCCATGGAATGACGCAGCAGATGTTGCAAATCGCCAGCATTGTGAACGCAATGACGTAGCTTCCGGTGCGGTCTCGAATGAACCCTGTGGGAGGAAATATTACTTTTAAATCTCATTCTAAACGGACGTTCTATTGCAAGAACTATTAATTTCGAGATAAAACTTATTTGTAATATATTTGTGTATGTCATCAACTAAAGATCAGCTACTAAAGCAGCTTAAAAATTTGAGACTTTATATCGTAAGAATTCTGTCATCGGAAATTCTAATGGTAAGTTAAAATAAAATATACAAATGTAGATAGATATCCGTCTATATGAAGTCATTATGGAGCTTATATTTTAGATTAAGTCGTTCAAAACATCGTTTAAAACAATTGCCATGGTGGAATTCTTTAGTAATGGATTCATGAATGCAAACAGTAGCATAACTCATTTTAATAATAGCTTGTAGTTGACCTTCAGTTTGAAAAAAATACGCCAACCAGTAACTTGAGAGACGTGAATAGTTATGCACGTGCCTCAAGTTCTATTACCTGAGTTTTGACACCATAGAATGTCTACTAGGTTAGTTAGCTGTCTTGCTACCGTCAGCCATTGTCTAAGGTCATTGGCCTGTTTTACGCAAAAAAGTCGTAACACCTCCGAACAGTAAATATTCCTACTGTCACAGACCAGTTATCATTACGGTAATTATTATCGGTCAGACTGTTACTGAATACGGGCCTAAGCCCGTATTCAGAAACAGTGCTATTTATTTGACAGTTCTGTCAAAAAATCTATAAGGAGCTGGAGAACTTTCTCAGTTAAAATTTTTAAAAAATCTATGCTTGAAGCTCGACTTACATTCAAGCACTGTTTTTGAATACGGGGCTTACTAATCAGAAACTCATTAAAAGTATAAGTGACAGTAAGCCTGATACTGAGATCGGGAACGATTTTATATAGAGTCGACTAAAAAACATTCGTCCTTATCAGAACTTGTTATTTTTGCAATTTTGCTTAAAATAAATTTAACTTTTGTCATTGAAACTCTTACGCACAGAGTTCCCATTACCTATATTGATTTTCAAATTTTCTATAATATATAAATATAAATATTCAGGTTTTCTATAATAATACGATAGAACACCCACACAGAGAAGAAGCATCTGTGTTCACCACACAAATATTTATTTGCGTTGGGGATCGAACCCACGGCCAGAAGGCAGAGCTGTGAGGGCTAAGAAGTGTCTTACCAATCAAAGGTCCAACGCTGAGGCTGATGGCTCCGGCCAGCAGCATGTAGAGCCCATAGGCAGAAGGGTATCTTTCGATAGGAACATGTTCTGCCATCACAATAGGCTGGGCAATGTGTACCAGCGACCTCAGTGCTCCCAATATACCCGTCAGGATCAAGAGAGGTATGTAACTTGTGAACTGGATAAATACTGAAGAGAAAAATTTATTATCATATATATTTTTTAAAAGTAGATTGGCATTTCTGGTTGAAGTTTTGTATTTTATTTGAAAATCTATTTGCATACTGTAGGCCTACTACAAGCTCTATCTGGCTCTGTCACTGGCTCTGGTTTTTAGTCGACGGCTCTGGTTTTTATACGTAGGATTTATTTAGTCAACACTCCTACAAACTCAAAACGAGAGACAGAGACAGAGCTTGTGGTAGGCCACAAGCTCTGTCTCTACCGAAGTTTCCATATCTTTGACAAATCCAGAGAAAAGGGAATTTACCTGGAATTTACCAATTGAAATTGCCAATTTACTTTGGATACTGACGTAACAGGTACATTCGGCAAGTAAATATTCATCTACGCTCGCTTTATTTGGCAATATAGCGTCTGGGACAATTTTATACAATACTAATAAACGCTGTAGACCTATGTAGCTGTGACATGAATATAAAACCTAGTTCCTTGAACGTGTTTATTAGCTTTTTAATTTAATAGGCTCTCAATAAATAAATGTCATAGTATACTTTTAAGTTAAAACATTTCAAGGCTTCGGAATGCAGAAAAAAATAATCTTTATCTTGTTTGGGAATAGATAAAACGTTTATTTATTGAATAGCTCTACATTTATTGTAAACCTGTTATTTTTAGCCCAAGTTTTCTAAACCGAGCAACGAACCATGTTAATTTGATTTGGCCTTTCCAAATTTTGCTTCAATTATGAATGGGTGGAATCGAATTATACCCCTCACTGTGTTGATCAATCTAATCAATCAGTGTTGAATTTAATGTGACACGGGTATTTGGGGGGTAATTCATCTTCATGTTAAATGTTTGGGTACCTAACAATTCATTTTACATACAAACGAGTATGTACTTGTATTACACGCCTATTTTGTATTCCACATTTCTCGCGTAGAATTCATATAGTGAGAACACTCACGTTTTAGAAAACATTATAGAACATCCAATCAGAAAAAAAAAACACATTGCTCGTCTCTCATAATGTTTGATATCGATGAAGATCGAACTCACGACCAAAAGCGCAGAAGACAGAGCTAACCAACTGAGCTATGAAGGCTGTCAAAATGATTAACAACTTCGTAAATCGCACTTGATATAATTGCATTTTTTTATGCATAAAACTTGAGTGATTTATACGGAACTTAGTTATTTATTCATGGTAATAACGTACGCCATTTTTGGCTCTAATTTGTGCAGACGTGTGGTTAGTTATTTCATTTCACACTTAAACATTTTAATGAGTACCTAATTATCTAATATTACATAATTATGTAATAAGGTCATGTATCTTTGCCAAAGGAAACCCGTATGTATGCTTTATCTATAAGGCATAGTTTCTTAGATCCCGTATAGTTTTTTGTTTATTCTCAGAGTGATCAATATACAGCTTGAGTTTTTCATAGGCGTAAGATATAGATAAAGAAGTAAAGTTAGAGAGGCAAACATACGTTGCATAATAATAAAAATAAATACATGACATGGATGTAGATTGAATATTGGAAACGGTAGAGAACTGTACTGTATGCTGTGTACTGTAGACTAATATGTGGGCAAAATAGGACATGCGATAGGCGAGTTTTCGTCCGTAATCCAGAGCGATTACGGACAAAAACTTGCCTACCCTCGCTTAGCATCAAAAGGTGGTGAAGATCTAGACTAGTATATACTAGATCAGCAAATGCTCTTGGTATTTCACACATAAATGTTGAATTTCAGGTATAAATTGTAACTTACCAAGCCTGAAGATGGCAGAAAACAAAGCACCTGCGTAAAACATGTGCCGGCTGTTCATGATGAAGAACTGTCCCGCGAATCCAAGGAACAAACGGGCACACATGTCCGTCGCGCCGCCTAGCGCTATTATGTTAGCTATCTCAGCCTGTATCAACAATAGTAAATTGCTACACAAAGAACTTATATTTGATAAATAAAGTAAGACTGGGAAATACATAAAATGTTTGAGAAGACTATAATAAGAGTCTCTCTGCTGACTCTCTCATAAATGAATCATGCTTAAGTGACTGCATCGAAAACCCTACTCGGAAGAAGCTATAAGCACAAAATACATTAGTCTATAGTACGAATAAAAGGTTGGATGATATAAAATGCCGTAGAATTCTTACCCGGCTCAAGTTTGCTTTGTCAAGAAATAGAGGCTCCAGTGTGAAGAAAGTCAAGTCGGAAAAAAATGAAAGTGACATTCCAACAATAATATTAACGTAGATCCAATCCTTAAGAAGCGTCAGGTCGAGGAATTCGGCCACTGTTTTCCTGCGAAACGCAAAACAGTTTGAATTAGAAACCAAAGAATCTTTATCTTTTATGAAAACATGCCATGCCATACTTTAGAAAGATAGATATCATAAAATTAATGTCTCGATATCGCTTAAAATAGTTTGCATGCAATTTAGATAACGTTTTTTAATCAAGGTAAGATTTTTTTCGGCAGTTTCTGGTAATTTATTCTGAACGGCTAAAAAGTAATCGCAGTCCGCGGGATCAAGGTTATCATTTTCCTCTTTCTTTAGTCCCAACGATTTCTTTATATATTTTCAAGACGCTATTTGAATGCAAATCACAAGTTAAGATCAAATTCATTATGTACCATTTTCCGTCTTTGTTCTTTATAATCGGCATTGGCTCGGCCGCTATATTTCCGAAATTGCCCAAACTGGTGACGGAGGCAGCTTTATATATATTTTCAATGTATACATTATCACTAGAGCTGAATCTGCTGTCCGTCCTCGCATCCCCGCGAATCAACACCACGGGAATGCTCAACCGTCGGGAATCGGATAGTTTCGGCACGAAAAGCATATCCGATCGAGGAGTTTCCTTGCGACTGATTTGGTACAAGTTTTCGACTGATCTGGTATTGTTGTCCACCGTTAGTCCATTTGTTATTTTGAAATTGAATTTGCCTTTCTCTTGTTCCACGGCAGGAGTTGGAGGGATTACTGTAAAAAGAAATCTGTCAGTTTCGTTCATACCTATCGTAAAATCAATGTAATGTTGTGAAATGAGCACTTACATACAATTTTCTCACATGGCTTCATTCGCTTGACCATGTGCCACTGAACCGGATGCATGACTAGAGCCCCGAATATACTGTGGGCCGAGATCGCACAAAGTATCGCTAAAGTTCCTCTGAACCCGAACTCTGAGATCGTAAACTTTATGAATAGCGGGTATAACATCGTCGTCAATCCAATAGAAGCCTTACACAGGCTGAGATAGAGTATTTTTTTCTTCGTAAAGTAACTGTTAAAGCTCGTGTATGAGACCGGTATTAGTAACCCCATCCCGAGGCCTTGTAGGAATCCATTTGTTAATATTAGTTGTGTGGTGGACACAACAAATATGGCTAGGAACGATGCGAATGTATAGATAAAAGCACCTATGAGACCTACTTGTCTTAAGGTTAACCTCTTTAAGGCTATATTTGCTGAAAATCCTGCAAAAAATAGATCAAGTAAGTTTTTACAACATTTAATGAATGAATGCTAATACTAAATGGAATGCAATATTAATATTTATTAATAAATTCCGGTTAAAACATTTATGCAAACATTGAATCAAATACAAAGTCATTGATACAATGTTATTGTATACTGATTAATTTGAATTGAATGAAACTGATCAATTAGGAATCATTACATCCTACTAAAATACAGTAAAAAAGCAAGGTGACATCTCTCGTCGATTCAACTGAATACAACTTTGTTGATCGAGCTAGTTGAATATAACTGAAAACCTGTAGATGGAGCCACGGTCGCGTTAGTGCCGTATTAACAGTCCCTATGAGTTATTTGTAGAGTGTGATTAGGATCCGATGGCCCAGCGGCCAGCGCAGCCCCGTACCAAGTGGTTGTTAGCGGGTTGAAATCGCGCTCGGTTTTTAACTTTTGGGACATTATAAAAATCTTTGTGGTTTCCTTAAGTGTAGTCAACACTATAAAATCATTAAAAAACACAGTAAGTTCTGGATAAAAAATGAATTCGGCATTGTTTCACATCTTCACATTTTGTTATTAATTTGTAGGCACAATTACGATTTATTTACTGGAATAAAGGATCCAGGTAATTGGCACCACGCTTCATACAGTACAGTATTTCTCAGACGGTCAATGGACGGTCTCGATAGGTACTAGTTAAGGCTTTGTACTGTATACCTACATAATACTAGACTAATAATTGAATAGGTATATGCACATACGCACATGTTTGTATTACATCAGTTAGATAGGTATCGTCAGCATCTGAATTTAGTGACTTTTCAGTATACTGAGATAACAGTTTCGATTCTATAGTTGCATTTTGCTATACCTACTAACTTTACCTAATATAGCCGATTTTATAATAGTCATGAAATATTTTAGAATTTAATTTTGAGCTAGGGGTCAGTCGAATTATTATCGACTACGATTCATTTTTCAGAAAATTTACTAGGTATTTATAGTGGCGGAATGAAAATGTTTGACGATTTTCAACTTGATTTGTTCAACGTATCACGATCACACCTTTTGAAACTGAATAGACAGAATACACTGATAAGTTAACGTCACAAATTATGTCAAAATGTGTTCATGATCACGGCACTGGTGCAAGCGAAAACCGACTCTAAGGTGACGAACATTTTCATACCGCGACTGTACTTACAGCAAATGCCTTCAATATTTCAATTTTAATTTCATCGTTCTAGTATCGATCTCTGTTAGTCATGCTATTTATTTATTTTTAATTTGAAGTAATTGCGCGCGAGTATTTTATTAATAATCCACGTGGCGAGTTTATTTTTAATAGGTATTATTAGTTATTGTAGCTGCATTGAATCTGTATCATATATGATATAATTACTTTTTTATATATAAATGTTACGAAAGATATTATTTTTATTAACTCTGCAAAAAGGCTTGTTGTCGAATCTAGAAAAAGTGAACGGGATACCTATTATTTAAGTAGTTTCAATTTAAATTACGTTTATATTTTGTTAGGTAATTGTACAGACGCCGTTCTACCCAATTAAATCTAGCATGATAGATAGGTACATGATATGCAATCAGGCAATTCAGGCATTACTAAATTGGATGGTTGAACTATTTTGTGAATGATAAAGGGGTTTTAGTTTTATATTTTAACTATATAACCTAAAGCGTCGCCTTTGGCAACCGATTGCAATTATTTTTGTTGATAAATTACGAATTTTGTTTTTTTATACAACTAGCTGGTGTAACAAGCATATGGCCCACCTGATGTTAAGTGGTAAAGCATTGCCTCTTTGTTCACGCACGTCAGGAACGTGCTTCACGATGCACTTCCCTGCGTTTATCAACTTGAGGCATACAAAATGTTCAACCTCACGTGCCAGTAATTTCACTGGCACCTTCAAACCGAAACACAGTAATGTTGTTTCACGGCAGAAATTGGCATGGTAGTACATAGTACTTCCCCGTACGAGCTCTTCACATAGAGCTCTAATACTACTCAAAACACACAAGTAGCTTAATTCTGATATTTCAGGAAATGAATATTCTAAGGGCGCTTGTACACGCTAAGAAAATTTGCCGTTCCTGCGGCAGACAAGACAAATTCTTCGTGTAGACGACAAGAATTTTGTCTTTTCCACACACGAAAACGCAACAACGTTCGCCGCGTCGTGTCTTGCGCAGATAAGATTTTTTTCGTGCACCGCTGCGAGTGGTGTAGACAGTTATTTTCTAGTTACGACACGAATTCTTGGGTAGACCCGGCGTTTTTTCTTAGCGTGTACAAGCGCCCTTAGTCTTGTCAATTTGCCGTAATAGAGATGAGTGAGAACGCACACACACGTTGGGAACATGTTTTTTTCCCAGGTCAAGAGTTTATTTTTTTTCTAAAAATTGTAACAATTTGACAAATCGAGTCAAGGATCACTAAGCGAGGTCACTAGCTCTCATGAATTTATGTATATTATTTAAATGGCCGTCGTTATTGTCTTATCTCAGATTATAATCAATGACTATCTATATTTTACGGTTTAGGTATCGTAAATTATATTCTAATCACATCATTGGATCTAATCTAGGAAAAATTGCTTAAATTTAGACTTAGCCTTGAATTTTATATATAACTAGCGGCCGCCCACGGCTTCGCTCGCCCCGCAGCCGTTACGCCCCGTTGATTTCTCTTTTAAAAGCTTTTCCTCTTTTTCTCCGCTTAGGGAAATAATTTTCCAATTTCCTTTCTTAGTGCACCCCTATGCTATAAAACGAACATACCCTCCAAGTTTCATGCTTCTAGGACTTACGGTTTAGGCTGTGCGTTGATTGTCAGTCAGTCAGTCAGTAACGTAAGAGTTTTATATATTTAATAAGAATAGATAAAATATATTGACTTTTGGCAAATAATCTAAATAAATTCAATACATAATACATAATCATCGTCAAATTTCGAGCAACGGAAGTTTATATCACCTAAGATTAGACCTATTTCAAGGTATCTGCTATTTATAAGTAAAGATAGCATTGCTAAGAATACTCGATTTAAATAAATCTGTATTTAAGTCTATGCTAATATTAAGAGCTGATAAAGATGAAGATTTTGTTTGGTTAAACGCAATAATCTCGGGTCTGAATTGAAAAAAAAAATGTTTTGGATAGTCCATTTATTAAGGAAGGCTATAATAACATCATGCTATGGCTAAAAGAAAAATCATCAAAATAATCTATGTCTTTCCTTTTCTAACACGTAGGAACTTTTCTATGTCCACCCTTTTCTATCACCTATGGATTTTTCTACAAATTCTATATTAAGTTTTATATAGGACAGAATGTTTTTAAATATTTCAGAATCATCTGGAATAAGACCACCTGGGCAATGCTGGGACTCACGACTAGTCTATTTATATAAAAGCCACTAATAACAAGCCATTTATGAAAAATAAATTGAAAGCTTACATTTTCAAATACGCAAATATTTTGAAAGCGGCGTTATCTAAAGATCGTATCGACAACCTTTTCAAGCTTCACACAGCTACCAATTTACACATTCAAGTCATCCTTGCAAAAGCATTTATATTTTGGTCGCAAGATCTCAAAGACCCGACTTTACCAATCTCGGTACCTAATGAATGAACTTTTGAGCCTTATCTCTTTCAGTTTTCGTAACGGAACCCGTTGGTAAGTATTTGTGTGAAGTAAGTACATACCTATTGGGTATATTTCTTGCGAAAAAGCACACTACTACGCGAAACACTAAGCGAAAAAGGGGAATAAGTATCAGCTTTTTTGTATAACATTTTTGGTAGAGTAAATTGACAGAATACTTTAAAATTAATTCTATTTTTTGGACGACTTCACCTTTGTTACGATGTCAACATACGTTTATTATTATTATTTTTTTCTGAAAATTCTGTCTTTTATGCGCATTATTTGTATCGCATCGCTGGTTCTTTCGAACCAACGTGGTGAAAGGAATTTAAGGTATTCGCCATTTTTAATTTAGCTTGTCTGTTTTTACTCGACATCAAATAAAAAAGGAGGAGGTTCTAAATTCGGTTGTTTTTTCTTTAAGTTTGTTATCTCCTAACTTTGTCATCTAGGAACAGACTTGAAAAAATTATTTTTGACTGAAAGGCTTCAGGCTGACAATCTACGGTATAACGTTACTTGTTGAATAAAAAAATCAGTGCTTGTTTTGACAAGCCTTGAGAAGTGGATATATTTTTATTTGACGGATTTGATTTATTGGCCGGTTTTGGGATAGGACATCCTTACTGGGACCAAGCGACAAGACTACTAGTGCATATACTAGTGTAGTACTAGTAATGTACTAGTCGGGAAAAAAAGATGGCGTTGTAATGCGTAGATGTTTTGTTTGCCGTATAATAAAGTTAAACAGAGTTCTAGCTATATTCAATGAATAGTTTTCGCTGTAACATTAGATAGAAAAATCAGCCCCTAATGACAAAAAGGTTTCCCTAGATGTAAAGTTACTCAGACCATTAAAAGTAAGGACTTACCAGCTATGGCTAATGTGACTTGAAATACTCCGTAAACTAATGTGACTGCTGCAGTTCCAACTCCTAAATCGTCTAGAAAGTCATTGTATATAAATCCGAATACAGGTTGATGCGCTGTGCCTGCGATCTGAAAAAGAAAACGGTTATTAAACGCTGGAAACCGTAAAACAACTTCTCGCTTCGCAAATAAAGGTAAGCAATCGGATTGCCGACAACCGTTGGAGAATTAAGATTCTCGAATGGCAACCGAACCGGAAGACGAAACGTAGGGTGCACCCACCAGATGGATCGACGACATTTGGTGGGTGGGCGTTGATTTTAAGATCGCGGGAAGTCGGTGGATGGAAAGGGCTCAGAATCGTTTTTTCTGGAAATGTGTAGGGGAGGCCCCCCTGCAGAAATCCGCTGCTGGACGCCCATGTCCAGCAGTGGACTTCTGCAGGCTGATGATGATGATGATGAATCGGATTGCTCACGAAATAGTTGCTTGTGATTTTCGATATATTAGCTCAGTGATTATAAATCTTTCAAAGGGTCAAATTGTGTGAGCAACAGTACATCGACGGTTGTCTTCGCCTTAAACACCTTGAAATTTTAGTCACTGTTTTTCTAGAACAAACGTTATTCATAACTTTATTTTTAAGCATGCATTTAAATATATATTTTTATTATTTAATAAAATTTAATTTACATATTTATCTAAACTTTGGTTGGCGTTATAAGCCTATTTGTGTGAGTGGATATTATTAAAATATTTTGTGATCAAATAATATGATAATAGAGTACAATATAATAAATGGTACATAAATTATTAATATTTTCGACAATTCACAAAACACTATCTAGCCCAAAATTAAGCGGGCTTGTGTTATGGGAACCAAATAGAATATAATACTTATAATATTTGTTTTGTAAATACATACTAGGATACAATATAACACCAAGACAGAGAAGAAACATCTGTGTTCACCACACAAATATTTGATCTCGCTGGGGATCGAACCCACGACCTACGGCGCAGAAGGCAGAGCTACTACCACCTGAGCTGAGAGGCCAGTCAATTGTTGAGATTGTTGAAAAGCATACTCTGAAATTTTCATTACGTTTTATTTCGAAATAAAACAGGGCATAATTGACCTTTATTTACACAGCATGGCACGTGCCTACCTACCTGTTTTTTTATTGTATCTAGTTTTTAAGGTTTTTTTTCTGTTTTTTGTTTTAAATTAAGTTATTCTTTTTTATGTATAAGTAAGTATAAGTTGGCAGTAGGTAGGTACCCATTGTAGTATTCTTAAGGTCAATAAAATGTTTTTCTTTCTTTCTTTTCTTTCAAATAATTATTTAACACCCTGTATATCAGCAACATGAGTTAATTTTTTAAGTCTACCTTTTATGCTATTTAATTATGTATTTGAAATATTAATTTAAAAAACTATAATGACCGTCATTATCTGAGCGCCTTATGCATACGTAATAACGGTTTGTAGTTATAGGTAGTAGTGTCTCATATTATTATGTGTGATTTATTTTTTTTTGAATTTTTTTTTTAACAATTTATAGGATAGCGCTTGACCGCAATCTCACCTGATGTTAAGTGATGATGCGATCGACGGTGTAGCGCGCTCACCTAGAAGATACCTATTCACTCTTTTTTTGAAAACTCCCAAATTATAGGTATTCGGAAAAATAGACGCCGGCAACGAGTTCCACACTTTGGCTGTCCGCAATATAAAAGTGGAAGCAAAGCGCTTAGTGCAATGGTTTTTTTACAACTGGAGGTAAAACAAGCCACGTGATGTTAATGGTAACCATCGCCTCTGATAACACCAGTTTTATTACACCTACACCCACACCCTTCAAACCGAAACACAGCACTGCTGCTTCACGGCAGAAAAAAGCATGGTAATGGTACTTCCATACGGGCCCTTCACAAAGAGCTCTACCACTTTGGTGGAAAACAGAACAAAAACCAAATCTATTTTAAAAGTAAGTAAACAGGCCTTTGCATATATTGTAGATGATTTATATAGCATCGGGGGAAATTGGTGATAACTCATGCCCCTACTTACGGGACGCTATAGTGCCTGGGACAGGATTTTTTAGATGGAATAGGCTTGCCCAGCACCTATACCATCCTGACAGCTATAGCTTTGGTCTCGCGATCGTAACGCACAACGCTGCGGTATACGGCTTGACGCCATTGCACTTCGCCGCTGACGCAAACTGCGACGAAACAAGAGACCATTCTAGACTTTTTTCATATGATTGAATGTCCGGCATCGCATACCGCATACCGCAGCGTTCTGCGTTACGATCGCGAGACCAAAGCTTTCGTCGGCCTAATCCCAAAAAAGACATGGTCAATGCGTGCCGGAGCTGACTTAGCCACGGGTTTCCTCACGATGTTTTCCTTCACCGTTTGAGAGCACTAGCATTATTTTCAAAGTGCTACCCTTTATCGGTAGGTAAGTTAATGGTAACCTTATTACTATGGCATTTATAAAAATAAAATCAGTTTTTTCCTTAACCTAGGAATAATAATTGAAACCTATACTGGTGTCATTACCATAATCACCCATACATATTGCGAATCGCTCTACATTTTGCTGGTTAATTTATTCTGCAAAAGTGATCACACCATATTGAAGAAAAGAGAATGGTCAAGTAAAACGCCTAAGGGCTGTTTCACGAAATATTTGTTTGAACAAAAAATTTATTAAACGTCTGTCAGTACTTAATTTGTCGATTAGCAATCCATCAAATCAAATCAAAAGTTATTTATTTTTATTCCACACAACAACAATTTGACTGAAGTGGCAACTAATAAAGGCCTACGCACATCTAGGCTATGGCGATGGCGAGCAGCTGAAATGCTGTCTAATATCGCTGTGAAATTTGACAGCGTTTACTGATCGCGATCGCCAGCGACCTAAGTGCGCAGTCCATCATTTCCTTGACAATGATCGACACAAAGCATTCAATATGATCGGTGTTATTAATTTTCAGATGCGTATATTATATAATAATCCGGTATATATTACTTTGTATAAATTATTTAAATTCGCATTCTCAAAGGATGCTTATCAAAAAGCATAAAAAGTTATGGAAGTAATATGAAACCGTTTTGGATATTATTTTTTTGGAAGATTGTCTAGTACAAGAATAACTTTTTTGGAAATGACATGTTTAATCTAATTATAATTTAGTGTTTTTTTGCATATTTAATTAAACGTCTCAAATTACATGAGGTCATTTAGTTCAACCTATAAATTAATTTCATGTGACATTAGAATGCCATCAACTACGAGTATCAAGGGCTTACGTAAATACGTAACTGTGGAATTTAACTTAGCTACATGGAATCGAACGAAATACATTAAATAATTGTGTAATAGTTGTTGGTATATAGACTGTACCTACGTCGATCAATTAATTGTGTATTGTCTATTTGACTAGACCTCGACTAGTATTTCGATTTTAAGACGTGACATTTTTTTTAATTTATAACTTTTTATAGCACAGTGCTATTGGATTTCATTTAGGGTCCTACTACACGGGCGGTTCTCCCGCCGCACTAGTCACAATTTAAAAAGAAAGTCGTATGCTGCATACTACACTGCGCGATTTCCCGTCGCGGTTCACACACGGGAGAACTACGACCGCCGGCCGCATGCAGCGTCAAACCGCCGTTCATAACTGGCGCTTTATACTACATGGGCCGTTTCCCGCTATTACGTAATTCTGCGCGAGACCTTGGTCCCGTGTAGTTTGATTGTCTGCGCAGCTTTGTCGAGCGGATTCCCGTGACGGGTAAACCGCCCGTGTAGTATGACCCTTAAGTATACTACGACGCCACCGGACGGTCGTTAGTTTTTATTACACATTATATAAAGACTGGCTCAGCTCAGTTGGTAGTAGCTCTGGCTTCTGCACCATAGGCCGTGGGTTCGATGCCCACTGAGAACAAATATTTGTGTGGTGAACGCAGATATTTTTTCTCTGTCTGGGTGTTATATGAGTTACTACTACTGTACTCTAAGTAAGTATATAGAAAAAAAATATTCAAGTATTATATCAGCTATAGGTATCTGGTTCCCATCATACAAGCTCTGCTTAGTTTGGGGCTAGATAGTGCTGTGTGAATTGTTCACAATATATTTATACATCCATAATTATATATCTACTATCGGTACACAATAAAATAATTAAATAAATAAATAAATATTTTGGACAATTCACACAACACTACCCAGCTTCAAACTAAGCAGAGCTTGTACTATGGGAACCAGATAGCTGATATAATACTTGAATACATTTTTTTTTGTAAATACATACTTAGAATACAATATAACACCCAGACAGAGAACAAACATTTATGTTCACCACACAAATATTTGTTCTCGGTGGGGATCGAACCCACGAAACAATCAAAAGAAATATATGAGATTGTAACAGGGACCGGGTTTGGCGTTAAATTAATAAAACTGCTGGACATTGGACGTTTCACTACTGGATATCTAGCCCCAAACTAAGGAAAAGTCTTACCAGATAGCTGACATTATTTTTTTGCTGTTTAGCGGTCGACGTTCTACGGCGGAAATGATGATGTTGACCCTAATGTATGATAAAAATCGGTTGTCTGTAAAGTCGGTTTACTGACGATATAGTTGAACGTGACAACGTCATACAGCTGTCCACGCGGACGCATCGCTCACTCAAGTAGGAGAGAGACAGATGTCGAACGCTGCCGAACGCAGAGGCCGATCGTGCCTCTTTGTCGTTCGTTACGCGCTCTCGCTTGCACTTCAAGCCTTAAATGGAACGCCTCAGAGCGAAGTAACGCCGCATGAGTCGGCTCCATCGAATTATAAGACGTTGTCACGTCAAAAACTTGGTTCCCTTATAAAATGGTATTAAACTTTTAAGGTAGGTGACCTTATGTACCTACTACGAGAAGTGACTAGATAAAACTAGTACTTGTAGATAAATTTATCTTTAAATAATTAAATAGAAATTTATTATTAAGATTGATGAAAGGCCATGCAACAATAATAATTCAACAAATTTATGAGCACTTTGAACTATCTGAGAAAATAAGTATTTATTGGTGATAATATTGTTTGTACCATTCTGTAGGTCAGTGCTATCAATAACAGCAGGGCTGCCACGAGCTCCATATGGCTACGGCTGTCAAATTTTGTATAGATAGACTGACCCACACATTCATTTTCTTCTTGGGTGTGTTGACACAATTTTGACAGCCATAACCATAACCATATGAAGCTCATGGTAGGCCAGCAGAACAATAATGATGAACGTACCTATCTAAAAATGACTAGGTAAAGTACACTCTCAGCAGTTTTTTTGAACAAAAGAGTAGAAATAACTGTTGAAACTATCATGATCAATCAATATTTTTGATATTAAAATAAAAACATCTGTATATTTTTTTATATTTTATATTTTTTTAAATCTATCGGATTCATATCCGTCAAAAATATTTTTTTTTAAACTAAATAAATATGCAGTTGGTGTTTTCTTATAAATCGAAGGCATGACTTCTTTCATGACTTTTCCCTCTCATGGTTTCGGACTTGGCCATCACCGTCCTTCTCAAACCACCCTGTATAGCCCCAAAATAAGCAGTGTTTGTACTTAGGAAACCAGAAAGCTGATATGAATACTTACTCGTTTTTTTTTTGTAACTACATTACTTACTTCTTCTTCTTCCTGCCCTTATCCCATTAGGTGGGGGTCGGCACAACATGTATTTTTCTTCCATTCTACCGTATCAATCGCTATATCAGTACTCACTTCTTTCTTGGACATTATCATCTCTCACACAATCCATCCATCATCCACAACTACATTACTTACTATTCAATATTACACCCAGGCAAAGAACAAACATATATATGTTCGCCACACACCACACACGACTCGCCATATGTTTTATTGCACCTACTGTATAAGCTGTGTCGTTGTGGCACCATGTCTTATTCACACAGCAATAGTACTTGACTGGCCTCTCAGCTCAGTTGGTAGTAGCTCTGCCTTCTGAGCCGTAGATCGTGGGTTCGATCCCCACCGAGAACAAATATTTGTGTGATGAACACAGCTAGATGTTTGTTCTCTGTCTGGGTGTTATATTGTATTCTATGTATGTATTCACAAAAAAATGTATATAAGTATTATATTAGCTATCTGGTTCCCATAGTACAAGCTATGCTTAGTTTGGGGCTAGATAGTGTTGTGTGGATTGTCTATAATATTTATTTATTTATTTTACTTATTACAGTGTGTCAAATAAAAAAAATATGAACTAACATTACTGGCATAAAAACAATCATAGAAAAAACTAATATACCAAATCAAGCCCTTTCATAATGCCGCCCTACCTAATCATTTTTTTCCCAATTCCAGCTAATTTTGGCTTGGTGGCTCCTGTCTACCTACCAAATTCCTTGCAGGTCAAATTAACGATTTGACAGAAAATACAACGTTGATTTCTCGGTATTATAATGACTCAGGTCAATTCATCCAAGTTATTTGATAGTTGTTCGCTTGCTCAATCAATATGCATGATTCTCATAGCTATAAATACATAATATTGTAGACAATTCACACAATATGTACAATCTAGCCCCAAACTAAGCAGAGCTTGAACGTTGGGAACCAGATAGCTGATATAATTACTTACATATTACACTTATACATTTTTTTAATACATACTTAGAATACAATATAAGATCCAGACAGAGAACAAACATAAACGTTCACTACACAAAAATTTGTTCTCGGTGGGGATCGAATCCACAAACTACGGCGCAGAAGACAGAACAACTACCAACTGAGTCAAGTTAAGTTTTATGAAATTACATAAAAACGCTGAAATTGTAATACGCGGAGTTTTTTAAAACAAACTGTCACGCAATTTACGCATCACGTAGGCAAATGAGTACACTGTTTTACTTGTAAGCAATTTTATTTTAAAAGTATTCTTTAGGTGTGTTGTATAGAATAATGTTAATAAAATCAGCATAGGCACAAGTGCGTGGCCTAGTTTAATATTATTATTGTGTATACACCACAAAGAAGAAGAAAAAAATTGTGTAGTACCTACAATAAATAAATTTTAATTCACAATCTTTTTCTTCTACTTCGTATAGTGTCACTGGTTTTTTGAAGCAAATGTCAGCTGAGTTAAGCCGATTACATTATTAAAAGTGTGTGTCAAAAAATATAAAATAATTTCATTTACAAAGATTATCAATTATTCATAAGAATTTTCTACAAAAATATGCTAGCAAATGTTATTAAAAATTAAGTCAAAAAAGAATAGATAATATTTATTTTACGCCATAACAAGCAAGAAGTGAGGAAAAAAAGACCTCCACTTAGCATTTGAAATAAAAGCGAGAGATTAATAAGGCTCTGGTTTTCAGTGTCTATATTTTTTTAATAAGAGACTATAAAAATACTTACAAATATAACAGAAAGGCCGACGCACACAACATAGCCCCATCCCCCTTCCGGCGGGACCATGTCATAGTCCTCACTGCTTACACTCCCCTTATCCCGAGTCGCACTCATTTTCACAATCTAAGCGAATCTTTTGAACGATCTGCACATAAAGCCTCTTTATATACCGTCACTCGGTTGGTGGTCTATAAATCCTTTGTTATCGTATACTGAACAGTTGTTGTTTATTTTAAGGCTTAAACACCTTAATATACCTACAGCAGTTTATTAAACTGCAAATACCACCCTCGGATTTCCCACGAATTGACAAACAAGATAAAACACTTCACTGAACTAGGAACAATAAGTTTACGTGCTACATTTTTTAAAAACAAATGACTGCCGCTGTTTTAGAATTTCGATTCAAATTGTTTTTTTTTGTCGACACGTCATTTATCATTGACAGTTCGAAGGAGGATGGTAAGCTAACTGTAAGATTAGTCAGTTCGTGTCTGCGACTGGTCTACGCGGC
Source organism: Thera obeliscata (assembly GCA_947578465.1). Taxonomy (NCBI): domain Eukaryota; kingdom Metazoa; phylum Arthropoda; class Insecta; order Lepidoptera; family Geometridae; genus Thera; species Thera obeliscata. The sequence continues at coordinate 3,809,936 of OX387916.1, forward strand.
CAAAGAGTAGGTAATCACCTCTAACCACTACGTATACGCGGCTGTGGGCGACTATCGGCTACGTCAGTAGCGTCGATTTCATATTCTGCAGTGGACCAAAATGCATCAACCTGTTTTAAAGATTTCGAACCTCAATATTTTTTTTGTTGTGAATTCCACCTATGAGCTGGCACTCGACATGAAATTCAGCGATTTTTTTTTACATTTAGACCATGAAAACCATTAAACAATGCTCGCTCGCACGCTTCGAAATTTTGATCTTTATCGAAAATTGCGAGCAATTTCTCAAATCTTGTGTACAATCCAATTGCACACAGTTTAGCATAAAAAAATAGTTTTATAATTTTGACACGTTTTCCTACTTAAAAGTTGGCGTTACTGGTTTTCGTACTTCGGAAAACTTTTAATTGGAAAACGTGCTAGGATCGATTTTTAACCGACTTTGAATCAAAAAGGACGAGGTTCTCAATTCGGTTGAATTTTTTTTTTTTTTTTTCAATGTTTGTTACCGCATAACTTCGTCATTTGTGAGCCGATTTGAAAAAATATTTTTTTATCTGAAAGGTACTGCTTCCAGATTGGTCCCATTTTAATTTTATTAAAATCGGTGTTGCCATTTTTTTTTTAATAATTTTTTTAATGTTTGTAACTGCATGCCTCCGTCATTTATGAAAATTATTTTTTTATTTGGAAGGTTATTCTTACTTCCAGATTGTCCCAAACAAATATGATTAAAATTGGTTTAGCCGTTTGACAATGAAGTCTGTTTCTCAAGTTTTTTAAACTTATAATTATTTTTATATTACACTGTGTGCAATCGGATTGCACACAAGATAGTTGCTTACGATTTTCAATAAATAAGTGCAGTGTTTTTATATCTTTCAAAAGTTCAAAGTGTGCGAGTAATAAGGTCAGCGACGGCGGTCTGCCCCTTAAGTAAGGTGTAACGGTTATTTTGGCTTAGTTGACACAAAGTACCAGCAACCAAGTATTCTATAAAAAATAAGTTTAAAAAACTGGAAAACCCGATTTCCGCTGAACCGATCATGAAAATCATGAAATTTCTATACCTTCTTCAATCTGAAAGTACCTTTCAGATAAAAAAGCTTTTTTTCAAATCGGCTCATAATAACAAGCAGAAAAAATTAAACACAGACTTGGTGGAAAGTGCTAAAACAAACATGCTTAAGACATTAATACAAAAATAATGTTGATTTTCCATTAAATGCGCATGTCTGATGAGTTTTAAAGTGGTGGTCAGTAGGTATTATAAGAAATCTTCTATTTTTATATTATTCTCCGTAAATCTATTTTATGTCTATGAAGTCTTTTTTATAAATAATTATTATAAGTTTAAAAAACTTGAGAAACCGACTTCATTGCCAAACGGCTAAACCGATTTTAATGAAATTTGTTTGGGACAGTCTGGACGTAAAAGTAACCTTCCAAATAAAAAAATAATTTTCTAAATCGGTTCATAAATGACGGAGGCATACAGTTACAAACATTAAAAAAAATATTTTTAAAAAAATGGCAACACCGATTTTAATAAAATTAAAATGGGACTAATCTGGAAGCAGTACCTTTCAGATAAAAAAATATTTTTTCAAATCGGCTCACAAATGACGAAGTTATGCGGTAACAAACATAAAAAAAAAAAAAAAAAAAAAACATACAACCGAATTGAGAACCTCCTCCTTTTTGATTGGAAGTTGGTTAAAAAGCATTTGCTCGTAATAAATAAAGTAAATAATGTACATATGTTATATAAGATACATTATTATATAAGATACATTATTTTATTAGATAAAAAAGGTATTATTTATTTTATTAGATAAGAAGATATTCCGTTGTTTCATAAAGTTGTTGTCGTAGTAATTTTTATGAAACAACGGGATATTTACCATGACTTAATTTTGAGTTGACTTCCGATATTTCGGCAACGTTGCATGCACCATGATCACGGTTGAACTGAAGTCCACGAGAAAGTGATGGCATGACAACGAAAAAAAATATTAATGATCAGTTTTTCACTTAGTATTGAAAAGTCGATAAATTGTGAAATAAATTAAATGATAACATTTATTAACTAGTAAGGGTTGCCCGCGGCTTCGGCGACATGGGAGCTTTTTTAGCCCGTTCCTGTAAACTTTTTGGTATACAAAGTAGCATTATGCTAATTTGTTTATTTATTAGAGTCACCAACATCGTATACACCAATTCATTCTTGATCTTCAATGATTTCTTTCAATGATATAAAGAAAACCAATAAAAACATGTCAAGTGCTACAATAATTATAGGGACATGCAATTAGAATTAGAACTAGAGCGAATAAAAGTAAAATAGTTAATTTACTCGCTCTAGCTCTAATGCAAATTATATACTAAGCAATGGTTATTATAAGCTTCGTCAAAATCGGTTCGGTAGTTTGAAACATCTACTACACATTCAATTCATACTACTTCATTCAAACATCTAAACTTTCTCAGATATTATATTAGTAGCTTATATTAGTAACTTTGAAGCATAGCGTGTGCTGCCTTTGAAACTTTTGCTTTTGTATTATTGCATTGCATACTTCACTGCTATTATTTTAGACTATTTTTGATTTGTAAAAGGATCATATAAAAAAACGGTAGGAACTGAGCCGTAGTTTGTTGCCTGTTCTTCTAGGCTTGGTCGCGTGGAACTGGCACCTAGACTCACCTAGCTCTAAGACGTTTCAAAGTGATTCTTGTATCGTATTGAATAAACGCTTATTGAATCTTGAATCTTTTAGGATAGAAAAAAGTGGAACTTTTATGTCTATTAAATGTCATTTTTAAATTGCTAATGCGTTATTTATATCTTTGTTTTACGTGTCATAAAATGAATTATTTTGTATTTATGATGACTTATGACCAAACACAAGCGATCGCTTATAGTTTATACGGTGGCATATTATATAATTTAATTTTGCCTCATTATTATTGAGTTGTGACAAGTATCAGACAAGTGTAAAGACCTGCGCACACCTAGGTTGCTGGCGATAGCGATCAGTGAAACTCTGTCAAATTTGACAGCGATATATGACATCGTTTCATTGATTGCCATCGCCAGCGACCTAGGTGTGCGTAGGTCTTTAATGAGCAATCATTGCTGTCAAACGCCACTTTTAGTAGGTAGAGTGTAATTAGCATGCATGCTAATTACACTGTACCTACTAAAAGTGGCCAGTGTTCCATAAGAAACATGTTTGTTTGGTATGGAAAGTTAATGTAAAATAAAATATAATAATGTATTGCTTCTTGCTTATTTGCTTTGACACTTAGGCATCATAATGGTCCTATGGCAGTCTTATAGCTTAGCAGTTAGTCTGTTGCCATCTCTATTTGTCGAAAGACTTTTGGAAGAGACTTTTGGCGAGCCGCTAAAAAGTGACAGGCATTTTGAATAAGGAGGCGGATTCGTTATCTTCTGTCATTTTAGGAAGATGCATAGCTTTTTTATTTTAATAGTTTTTGTGGTGTTATTAGTAGTTTTTGAGTTTATTAATTACAAACATACAAAACACAAATCTTTCCTCTTTATAATATTAGTTTAGATAGTATACACACATCAACATTGTCTCGGGATATTCCATTTCGAATTGACTTTCTGATTTTTTGAGATTTTGTTCCTACTTTAATTTTTAATAATAAATAAGCCTCCTGATCAAAAGGTCTAAGTAGCAAATGTCCAACAGAGCAAATGTCTAATGAGCAGTAAGACTAATTAGCAAAATGACCAAGTAGCAAAACGTCCAACTATCAGAATGGTCTTAATAGCATAACGTCTAGGTAGCAAAGCGTCATTTCTTAAATGTGTACACTCATGATAAAAAAGTAAAAGTACATAATTTGAAAATTAAATTAAATTTATTTCATGAATAAAACCTAGGTTAGAAAGCTCCTCTTAAATATTATTGTATTTATATTCGTGTATTTGAGATAAGTACATAGACCCAAGAGTATGGATGTACAAGTCTGTATAATAATGCCGTGTCCGTTTCCCTTCCGATGCAATATGTGTTGAATTTTGCGCCTGAGTATACAGACATTTTGAGAACCTGACGTTTTGCTACCTAGACGTTCCTGCTATACAGACCATCTGATAGTTGGACGTTTTGCTACTTGGTCATTTTGCTAATTAGTCTTACTGCTCATTGGCCCTTTTGCTCTGTTGGACATTTTGCCACTTAGACCTTTTGATTAGGAGGCGAAATTACATCATCTCGTTGCGTCCGAAAGCACATACGGGGTATTTTTCGGAAGCTAAACCAAATACCCAAGAGATTAGATAAAAAAACACAGCTACAATAACATGCGATAAGACACAAACACTGTTTGTGAATTATTTTAGCTGCAGCCGTTCACTTTGACCGTGTAAAATCATTATTAGACCATAACGATAGTGTTGGTACAGTAAGTAACCCATATTTTTGCAGATAATTATTTGCAGAATTTCAGATTGACATTTGCCTAATATTCGATTGGTCGATTAGACAAACGAGAAACGACCATAAGACTGTTTACAAATAGAAAAGAAAGCGTAGAAATATGTTTCAATAACTATAATATAAAATGGAAAACCAATACAGTTTTTACAATTTAAAAAAAGATGTACACTGCCTTCTTACATAGTTACAATATAAATATAAGAAATAGGTAGATAGGTTATAAGCGCTCCCCGAGTACCACGTTAAACTACGCTAATTAGCAAACTTTAAATTCGTCGCTAGAGCACGTGAGAGAGACAACATGATTTTATTCGCTTGCGATACATCATGTCGTCCTTCTTTTACGTTCTAAAATATGGTTTGACAGTACAATGTTACATGGTTTAGGTGTGTAATTTGAAGCTAGAATATTTTATAGGTAACCTATCTACCTCTTTTTATAATTATATAAGATCATTGGGTACATAATGATTTACTTACGTCGAGTCAAAGTCGCAGTTAATTATCTTAATCCATTTATAGCATACGAGTAGTTATATCAAAACAACAAATGACGTGGAAAATCACGTCACTGAAGTTAAATAAAATCATAAAACTGATGTCAAAAAGAGAGCGTGAAAAGAGAGCGCTGGTGGCCTAGTGATAGCAGCTCCGCCTTCCGAACCTATGGTCGTGGGTTCAAATCCAATCGCATTCCAATGAGTTTTTTATGTTAAAGATAGTCAAACTAGCTTATGGCCCACCTGATGGTAAGCGGTTACCGTCGCCCATAGATACCAACAACACCAAAGGCTATGTCAAAGTCAATACCATGTTTATGCAATAAATGTATTGAGTATTGAGTATTGAGTCAAAGTCAAAGTTTTTTTAGTTTAGTTTTTTAGTTTTTTCTTGAAGCTATTCATGTTGTATTTAAGGGGGAAAACCAATGGTCGTAGCACATTCCACATTTTATGGGCATGAGGAAGAAACGATCTCGAGAAGCAAGCTAAACGAGAAACGCATGGATCCAAAATGTGTGGATGAGTAGGTCTTTATGTCGAGAAGAGCGGTGGTAGAATCACGACGCGGGGATAATGTCAAAAAGCTCATCATTCTCCATTGCAGAGGCCAAAAATGACCAGTTTTCGGTCCAAAAATATATGTACACTATGTCAGTGCTCTCAAACGGTGAAAGAAAGCGGTGAGAGGAAAGCATGTCGTAGAACCTAAAAAAATCGAAAGTGCACGAAAGAAGCCTTTTGAGGCGCATTTCAAACCCTTTCACTACACTTGGTTCAAAAAAAACGCGATAAGATGAATACTGACCACTTTTAACTTATTTAAAAACACTTATAACAACACTTACTTTGTTGCCTGTTCTTATAGGCTTGGTCGCGTAAGACGTTTAACTGTACAGACTTGTACTGAATAAATGCATCTTTGAGTTTGAGTTTGAGTTTAATTTTTAGCTAGTTACAGTGCCATCAACATACGAGTAGCATAACTGTTTTAGATTTTTATAATAATGTTAATTTTGTCTTTATTTTAGTAGGTATCTACTTTATAAGCAGGACAGCTATGATCCACTTAGGCAAACTTTTAAGTAAGAAACGAGTAAGAATCAAATTATTTTTACTCTGAACTGAGCAATGGGAATGCACAGTATGGTTGCCCGTGATTTATGATATAAAAGTTCAGTGTTTTTTATATCTTTGAAAAGGTCAAAACATGCGTGTGAGAAGTACATTGATCTTCACATCAAGCTAATTTCAAGTTTTTTAATATAGATTTGCAAATATCTTTTAATATTGCGACAGTATTTCAAAATTTAACTAAACAATATTTTTTTAGTTGGTACTTGATCACAGAATATCATAGAAAAGCTGGGTCACTTCATGTTATTTTCATTTATAATCTTCATGTTGTTTGGTACAAAATATGATATTTCATTACCTTGTACTACTTCATTCATAGCCGGCCACTTTTTAGCGGCTTGATAAGTACACTAGCAGCAACACTACATGTCATCAATTTCCACCTAGCGATTCATGTCCTACGTACCTATCGTTAATAAGTAGTTGTTGTTGAGCAAAGTTAATATTTATTTATATTCATAATTATAATATTCATATGTATTAGTTTAGAAATATTATAGTAAGTATTAGAATTGCTTAGATTGTTGTGTAAGGTAGGTTTCTTATCACAGTATCTTACCAGTTAATAATTAGTAAGTAGGTATGTTATGTATGTAATGTACAACCTAGTTAGTTATAGGTCTTTAATTGTTACTTTCTTTTCCATTTACTTGTGTAACTATATACACTGCCGTCAATTGATGTTTTGTTTTCTTTTCCATGCAAAGGTTGCCTGGAAGAGATCGCTCAAAGCGATAAGGTCGCCCATTGTTTTGCCAAAAATCTTCATGAATCCTGTATTATGTTTCTGTGTGGTGAACAATAAAGAGTTATCTATCTATCTATCTATCTATAAGTCTCTTTTCACTTTCATGTCAAAAAATATAGATCGTAGTTTCGTAATACAATATTTCATCACCCACACTTTGACGTCTGTCACCCGTGCCTGCCAATGCTACCTCATTCATAATGCCGAACAGTTTTTAGCGATTCGCTAAAAGTCTCTTGTCTCTGTCACTCACATGCCAACAAATAGAGATGGCAACAGACTTATCGGTCTTCTAAGCTAAAGGTAGTGCTATATATAGGACCACTATGTTTATGAAGGTTGGAATTTAATTTTCACGACTGCTATTGTATTAGGCATCGGTTTATGTCCTCCTCGCGTCGTGCTCCTCACTGCTGAGAGTCGTGACCCCTTCCCTAGATCAGTTTGTCCTAATCTATGGAAGGGGACCAGCCAGAACCTGTTACCAGCAACCGGCATGGCTTCAAGGTGGAAATATAACTAAAGTAACATAATAATAATAATTAATTGTCTATTTCTCTCAACAAAGTAGGTAAGCCGAAACCTTAACCTTGTATTCTATGTATGTATTTATAAAACAAAAACTTTGTAAGTATTATATCAGCTATCTGGTTCTCATGGTAAAAGCTCTGCTTAGTTTGGGGCTAGATAGTGTTGCGTGGATTGTCCACAATATTTATTTATTTGATTATTTAAAGGTACATAATGATAGCTAGAATGAAAGTGGATTGACGCGAGGTATATACCTGTTTCGCGAGAGACTGGTGCCTGAGAAAGGCTTAAAAAACCTGTGATACAGGTCACCAGGGCAATGTGTACCATACCTACTTACTTACATACTTAATTTTAATATGCATGTGAACTTACTTGCAGCGTCATACATGTACTCGTTTAATAGCTGTTTAGACCTAAGCTATGTAAATGTTGTATGTGCATATAAAAAAATCTTATTATAATTTAAATTATATATTAAATTATAGTTGGCAATAAATCAATCTAAATCTAGATCACATCGAAAGTAAATCGGTTAAGCAAAAGTTTTTGTCTTGGTAAAGTAATCTAGCTATTTGATAGAACGTTTTCTATAACTTACAAAATGAGTGTTCATTATCATTAAGACTGATGGCTGGAAAAAGTGATTGACTTTTTAAGATTGTGTGGTCAGTGTTCTTAGCACCGGTTTTAATCGCTTTCAAATCGAAAGCGAGACCGACACTTATGTCACATAACAAGGAATGCGGTCGCGTTATTACACTTTAGTTATTATGGGTACGTTATTTAATTTTACACTCGCACAAAAAGTGTAAAAAAATGATTTATTTTAATACCTTTGAGTTAGATATAATAAATATTGGTATCTGTCGATTGGTCATTGAATCGTGTCACTGTTTTTTTAAACCAGTGTGATGAAAGGAGTTTAAGTGCGCCTCAGAGAGTCTCTATTCGTGCACTTAACACATGTTTTACAACTTTTAGGTTCTACTGGCATAGTGCACATTTACTAATATTTATATACTAGCTGTGCCCGCGACTTCGTCCGCGTGGTATAGTGTCTATGGGTAGCATTTTTAATTTGCAGCGGAAGAAAACAGTAATTAAATAACAACGTCATATTCGCGTGCACGTGACACAGTCGTCTGCCCTCTTACTATAAACTTAGACATATGGCGTCGTACTACGCCACACTTTCATCCCCCCCGCATTCCTCTCCGAACTCCCCCCACACTCCGCCCACTCTCCTCAACACCCCCCCACATTCCCCCAGACTCCCCTCCACAATCCCCCTGTACTCTCCCCGCACCTCCCCTCCACACTCCCCCCTGTACTCCCCTCCACACTCCCCCTGTACTCCCCCCGCCTCCCCCCTCGCTCCTCCCCTCCACACTCCCCCCTGTACTCCCCTCCACACTCCCCCTGCACCTCCCCTCTACACTCCCCCTGTACTCCCCTCCACACTCCCCCCACACCTCCCCCCTGTACTCCCCTCCACACTCCCCCCTGTATTCCCCTCCACACTCCCCCCGTACCTCCCCTCCACACTCCCCCTGTACTCCTTTCCACACTCCCCCCGCACCTCCCCTCCACACTCCCCCCTGTACTCCCCTCCACACTCCCCCCGCATTTCCCCTCCACACTCCCCCTGTACTCTCCTCCACACTCCCCCCTGTACTCCCCTCCACACTCCTCCCGCACCTCCCCTCCACACTCCCCCCGCACCTCCCCTCCAACTCCCCCCGCACCTCCCCTCCACACTCCCCCCTGTACTCCCCTCCCTCTACCCCCCAGCACAAACTTTGAATGTCATATTTTTTTATATCAAATCAACAGACTAAAAAATAAGTTTTAAGTTTCTAGCTCTAAAAATGACGATACTTCCATACATCTTTCAACCCCTATTTTCAACCCCTTACAACCCTTTTTTCGCAATAAAAAGTAGCCTATGTCCTTCCTCAGGCCCTCAACTAAGTGTACCAAATTTCATTTCAATCGGTTCAGTAGTTTTGGCGTGAAAGCCAGACAGGAAGACAGACAGACAGACAGACAGAGTTACAAACGCATTTATAATATTAATAATAAGGATAAATATTTAAATATTACTCAGGCATTACGCAGGAATAGAATTAAATTTATTTGGTGCACTTTAAATCAAATCCTTTCACCGAACTGGTTAAAAAGAACTAATAAAAAGAAGAATTTATTTATTTTGAAACAAATATGATTAAAGTATAAAAGTAATTTGGTGCTAAGGGTACATTGAATACCGATGCCTTCGCACGAGGTCGTTAACAATTTGACAAGTAGGCGTTGTTACAAAAAAACATTATGTAATTTTAGAGTTGAATTGTGCAAGTAAGCCCCTTCGTACGCAGGACTACAAAAATCATCGATATCCGACGATTCTTGCCTCCAAGCGACTGCCGCAATACAAATTCGTAGAGGTGTTTCGTATTTTATGTTATTATGGTGTAAGAAACTCCATAAATTTTTATTGCTCCATAAATTAATTAATTAATTAATTGCGGTAATCTCTTACCGTCTTACGCTCTTACGAAAGGAGCCTCTTCGAGGCGCACTTATAATCCTTTCACCACACTTGGTTCGAAAGAATCAGTGACACGATAAGAAGAAGAAGAAGAAGAAGAAGAACCGTCTTATTCATGCTGGTCGTATTCGTCTTCTTAATTAATGGTATCTGTCCATTCGGTCAATTTTACCATTGCCAAGTGAGGATATAATTGCATAAATAAAATAGTTTTTGGTCAAGTCAGTAACTTGATAGCCATTGGCTTTGAAGAAAATGGTGGGTGTTTTCAAAACTATCAGAAACATTTTCGTTTCAATTGGGTTAACACATAATACATTTTCGTTGACAGATTCTTGAAGATCACAAAAATATACAAAAAAAAGCTATATGACTTCCCAAAATGATATGATATGGATCTAATTAGATCTAGATATGAATCTCCCCTTTGCCATGACTATTTGTTGGTTTTTAGCGAGCCGCTTAAAAGTGTCAATCATTAAAATTAAGTGGATAGGAAACTAAAATCGCCTGGTGTCGAAGAATTGCGTAGCGCTGTGGACGGAGGGGCCAATGGTCCCTTTTACCTACATGGCCAATTATACATGCTTATTAATCCATAAAAGGCTTTTAATAGTCGAAGCTGTTAAGGCAGTCTATATTTAGAAAAAGGCCACTCACGAGACCTCTAATACTACACGACCTTGAGGTCAAAAATCTGACGCAGGTATGTACTTTTTGAGGGGAAATAAATGCAGGCGCAAACTAAAAAAACATCGTGGAGTTGTATAAAAATTGGTCGAGTTTGGGAATCACAGTCATCAGTCTTTTGTTTTTTACTCTCTTATCTTTGCCTACAAAATCACAACTTTCTAGACCTTTTTCAAAGTGATCCTTGTTCAACAGAATAAAGAAATTTAGAGTTTGAATTTATTACAAAATTATGTAAATTAAACGGCGTTTTTTTTCGACACAGCAACATAATATTATCGAAATATTGTATGACATGTGAGAGAAGTAGGTATTTACGTTGGTTCTACGTAACGAACTATAGGAAAAAGCCCTCCAAACCGGTTCACCGACCGGTTCAATAACATTATTTGTGTTTCTCATTCATAATAACTGTCCAAGACTTGACTAATCTTATTGCTTTATTAGTTAGGCGTTCAGCAATGTCGATTGTGGGTTGGATTCCCACGCGTGATAAATATTTATGGGGTTCTAATTCTAGAATCAGAATTCGAACTCCAGATCCCAGCGATGGGGTATCTCGACTCTACCGACCGCCAAGCCGTGACGATTACTTCTTACAAATGTACATTCTTTCAACCCGCATCACCCCATTCCCCAACCCCGCTATTCTTCCCATTGATGTTGTGCCATCAGTTACCAGTTCCTCTCAAAAGCGTCCAGCTCGTCCAGTTATTGTCTGCGTTTACTACGACGCGCCGCCTCGCTGTCTCAGAGATTTTGGGCACCAGTGACTCCAAAACTTATTACAAGCTTACTTACAGTGACTATATGCACTGTATCATGTGTTCTCTAAGTTAGACGAGATAACGTTGTTTTCTGATGGTCAAAACCGACCCTACTTGGGGTCTATTTTACAGTCACTATACAAGGTGTATCTAAATATGTGTACTATGCGAAGGTGGGGGGTTTCAGACCACAATGGTGATCAGTTGTGGAGGGGAGATAATTAAAAATTCCTATTTTCAGTTTCCCATACAAAAATATTTAATTTCATAATGCCTAAATAAATTGACAACCCTATCCTTGTAACCCCTTGACCCCTTGACCTACTACCTCTGTAGGTCTACTACTACTACCTACTACCTCTGTAGCTGAGTTTAGGGTTGTCACTTTGTATAAAGTCAGCTGTTAATGTTGTAACTTCGTTGCAGTTTTTTTCAGAGATACCAATCGAAGTTCGAAAAGTCGTTGAACATAAGTTGTTCCCCGGGGGGTGGAAATTCACCCCCCTTCAGGATAGTACACATATTTTGATACACGTTGTATATGAGTAAGTTGTCTATAACTTAATAGTTACAGAAAACTTAACTTAATAGTTATAGACAACTTATAATTATAGTGACTGTAAAATAGACCCTAAGTAAGGTCGGTTTTGAACAGAAAATAACGTCATCTCTCAGTTCAAAACAATATTTCACGGTGGTTTCTATAGTAGAGCTAAATGAACATACGATGTCTTTCGATAAACAATATACCTATACTTAAGTAATTAATACACACAGTGGTGAACTGTTTTCGTTTCGCTATTATTATTTTCTTATAGCTCAATGTCCACTGATTTCTTACGCAATTGGTTGGTTAAAATGGGCTACAAATATTTCACAATATTTGTTAATCTATAAAGATAGGTATCTAACATAGTTGTTTAATAATATTCGCAGTAGCTGATACGTCAGTAGAATCTAGTCGGGCTGGTCGCTAACCAGATTATATTGGTTCTAAGATTTTAGAGATCCGTAGTATACTCACATTGATTATTTTTCATGATTGGGGCCTATAAAATAATCATTGGTTTTCCTATGTGCGTGTGGGCCCTTTGCCGATGCGGGATCTCTTGGCAGTTGCTTAAATTGCTTTTTAGATAATCTGGCCCCAATCATAAAAAATCAAAAAGTTTTATCCGTATCCAAAAAAAAACACGCAGTCCAGGAATGCGAGGGTGTAGCAACTCAACGACAAAATTCCTGGGCAACCCCAGGTCACTCCTCCAATAAGCCTGTGAAGGTCTCAGGAAGTTTATGTGCTTTTGGAATGACACTATAGAATCTGATGCACAATGCCTCAGGAGTTATTTACCAAGAAGAAACGTATCAAAACTGAGTTTGACGAAACGGAACTCAAATAAGCAAAATTTAACACACATGCTTGACCGGCATTTTTTGGATCATTCATGCTGTAGCCATCGTTTTAAACAAGAAGCGTAGAGTATCTGATTTCTTTATTTGCTATTCTAATTTTATATTTATTTTATAGTAGTATGTTAATATTCATTGACGTAGTTCTCTATATATGTATATGTACCATACCTAGTGCTGATTTTTGGAACGTGCCCGCGCTTGCCGCTAACCACAATCGAATATCCTAAGGCTTTCAAATAGGTTTTTTATACAACTTAGCTGATGGAACCAGCATATGGTGAACCATCACCTTTAACAAGGCATTGCCTCACAGGTCACGCACGTCAGGAACGTGCCCTACGTTCATCAACTTGAGGCGTACAGATGTACTTATGTAGATGTAGGAATGTACATGTAGATGTAGGAATGACATGGTCAATACGAGCTGACTAATACATGAGTTTCCTCACGATGTTTTCCTTTACCGTTCGAGAGCACTAGTATTGTCTACATAAATTTTTGTATTTTAGTATTATATCAGCTATCTGGTTCCCATAGTACAAGCTTTGCTTAGTTTGAGGCTTGATAGTGTTGTGTGGATTGCCTAAAAAAAACATTTTCCGAACATAAAAACCCCGAGGGTACACGACTGGATTCTAGGCCACCAGTGCACAGGCAGGTAAGTAGCTAATTATCACCATCGTTTTATGGTATGGTATTACCTAAGTTATACCTGACTGATACATTTATTTGCACAAAGAAACTTACGATTAATCATTTATTTACAAAATGTACAAAATACACAAGAAACAGTTAAGCTATCTGCAGACCGTTACCAACGATCTATAGATAGCTCAACTGATACTAATCAGTACCAGACGGAAGCGTCCCCAAGACGCTGGCGACATTGCCACACTGAATAGCAATGCTAATGCGCTGCGCCAGATACCAACCAGCCCTTGGGTCACGCGTCGCTTCGATCAGTCGAGACAAGAAAACAAAGGAAAAGATTAAGGACAAAAGCTAGTTAGGCAAATTCTTCTGCCAGAAAAAGCCGATGGCCTACTTTTTTATCGATTCCACACAAACAACAACGCAGATTCAACCCAATCAAACAAAACTAAAACCAATTTTACTTCATTTTCCTTTATTCGATTGATTTGATTTCAGTGCGGTTTTCATTTGCAATCTTTTTCCTTTGTTCCTTTTGTAGAGGATTTCTATCGTCCAGAATAGAATGGCTATGGCAAAGCACGACGTCAATAGATAGAACGCGGTAGAATAGCTGTCTGTCAGATCTCGTATTGCACCTGAAAATAAAAAAGAGTCACTTTAAAGTTTGCTATTACAATAAACTCGGTGTTTGTGCGCTGGATTTAATTTGCGGATATAAGGCAGTGTAAAATACACTTATTCAGTATATTTATTGTCTTATAATGCATGTTAATTTAAAAAAGTCAGATCTTAGAGCTAATTTTGAATCAATACATAATTTACCCTGTAAGGGTGTTGCAATGTAGTAGAAGCGTACCGATATGATAATAATCATGCAGATTGTAAGCAGGTTATTCTGTAAAATCCTAGTAGATAAGTGGCGTCAGATAACCAGTGATCTGCGAAGATTTTTTTCTTTTTTGTCATTTCAAAGGAATTTAGTTATTTCAAAAGGCTAAGAAAAAAAACTTTCTTGACCGAACTGAACTGTCACGGGCCTAGAAACAAATCAATCATCATAAATCGTAGGGAGGGAAGCAATTTTTTTCTATTGGGGTACGAACTATGTGATGAAAATTGGATCGGTTATTTATGGGATAATTCTGTTGTCAGTCCGTCTATCTTTTTGACTGTCTGTGCTTGAAAAAACACTCATCAGGTATGACCGGGTAAAACTTGACCATTTTTAAATTCGTTTTCTGTCATTTTGGGAAGTCACATTGCGATTTAGTTGTAATTTAAAATAGGCAGAGCTTGTAGTATGAAAACCATATATCTGGTATAATACTTATATACATTTTTTTGTAAATACATACTTACAACATACAATATAACACCCAGACAGAGAACAAACATCTATGTTCAACACACAATTTTTTATTCTCGGTGGGAATCGAACCCACGACCTGGCTGAGAAGCCAGTCATGCCATCATGAGTTAATGTTACCTATTTCGTTATTAAAAACATAGCTTTAGTTATAATGGTTAAATAATATAATGTGAGAGATGATAATAATGTCCAAGAAAGGAGTGAGTACTGAGATGGCGAGTGATAGGGGAGAATGGAAGAAAAAGACATGTTGTGCCGACCCCACCTAATGGAATAAGGGCAAGAAGAAGAAGAAGTTATAATGGTTAAAATAAATGTAGAAATCTTTGAACCAACCGATAGCAGGTCCAATGATAAGTATGATGCCACCAACGACCAACATAAAGATCCCCATAGCTTGCGTAAAGTTCTTAGGAGCCACCGTGTCGGATATCACCACGGTGACAAGCACGATGATAAAGCAGCGAGCAATGCCGATGAACGCGAGGTAGATGTAGATCGGCAGCTCTTTCTCTGACCAGAGCATACCTGTAACAGAAACAGAAGGATTCGCAAAGGCGTAAGCAAACTTTATTAATATTTGGCATTGTGTACATATTTATGTACACAATGCCAAAGAGATACTGTATGGTACCAAAAGAACCAAAACAAGAAACAGAGGGAGACAATACAAGCGTTGGAGAGATGATATCGAAGTAACAGGAGGAAAGTTATAGAGAAAAATGGAAGGAATTAGAGGAGGCCTAGGGCACACAGAACAATAAACTAACTACTACTAAACCAGAGTAAATGTATCAGTTGCAAATATTTTATAATGAACGGCTGAATAAACGGCTTTTATATTTTTATTAGGTACACAATGCTAGTGCTCTCAAACTGTGAAGGAAAACATAGCATGAAAACCCGCGGCTTAGTCAGCTCCGCACGTATTAACCATGACTTTCCTGTGGATCAGGCCGACTAAGCTGTCAGGATGGTATAGGTGCTGACCAAGCCTATTCGCGCAATGAGCTATGGTCATTGCGTGTTTAAGCTGCCATATACCTCCGTCATACATAATAAGGTTGAATATAAAAAGGTTGTAAATACCTAGTCTCGATACAGTAGCCAAAGCCAGGCCTATAATGTAGAGCTCTTGGCTGCCAACCTTCAGCAGCCATTTGCTGCCGAATATCAGAACTGTCCGCATTGCCAAGTCTCCGAAACAAGAAATCGACAGAGCCAAAGCTACCATGTCCTGCAAAAAAAATACCATAAAAAGGTTGTAATACTTACACAAAAACCTGTCAAAATTACAGTTTTTTGCGGACTTCTGCAATAGTAGATTTTTATACAGGGAGCTAAGATTACCCATTATATAGGTACGAGGTAGTTTAGGTAAAGAAAAGGAGCTAGAATCAAGTTTTAATGGGTTTTAGCGCCGCGTTGTACACTCTACTTTTTACTACAATTACGAGAAAATACGAATAATAATTATGAAATATAAATAAAATACATAAACAAATATTGTGGACAATTCACACAACACTACCCAGCCCCAAACTAAGCAGAGCTTGTAATATGGGAACCGGATAGCTGATATAATACTTGAATACATTTTTTTTTGTAAATACATACTTAGAATACAATATAACACCCAGACAGAGAACAAACATTTATGTTCACCACACAAATATTTGTTCTCGGTGGGGATCGAACCCACGACCTACGGCGCAGAAGGCAGAGCTACTACCAACTGAGCTAGAGGCCAGTCAATATTTGAGTAATAATTGATATTTAAGTAATAATTGATTGTTGTTGATTCCTTTTCGCTCCTTTCGAAGCAGGCTATAGTACCAAGACCATCCATACCGCCTAGTCTCACGTTTTGTTTTTTCCCTTGGGTTGGGTTTTTTTAAATTTACGTCTTTCGTCAGGCCGCCATGATGGATTTTGAAATATAATTGGGAAAAATTATTGAAAAGATTTCGCGCCAATATCTTTTTTTTTATTTCTTCTGTAGCCAAAACGCATTGCATGCATTCTACTTATTCTACCAAGGAGATCGCCAATTTTAGTTCCATTTTCAAAAATAATACGTTGTTCGTTTTTTGTGAAACAGTAATGCGTCTAGTCTTTATCATCATCATCTTCTACTTACGAGTACCTATAACTAAATATTTTTACATTTTTGTTGGCTCATTGTCATTTGACAGACAAAAAAAAATATTTTTCCCCTAGAGGAAGAAATGCTCTTCGCTCTGGTACGCCACAATGACGATATGTTTGTGCAAGAAGAGTAAAAATCAATTACTTCTGCTCAAGCTTTGACATTTTCAATATCTAAACCGTGAAAATATAATAAAGTAAGCTCGTGAGCTTACTTTATTATATTTTCACGGTTTAGATTCCACAGAATTTCCAACAAACCTGGTTCCATCCTTTTGCGTACAACGCCTGAGGCAAAATCATAGTAAAAGTAGCCTCCGAAAAGTTCGACAAAGCTGGCCCGAGGCAAACACATGAGATTATAAACTTCTTGAAAAATGGTATATCTATGAAGGCTTCGATAAATTTCCTGAAAAAATTCATTTTTTTTTTAATTACCTACCTAGATTGGTAAACACAATATTTACAAAGTTAAATTATATATGGCAAAGATATTTCCATTATAACTTAAGTTAAATATTGTGTCATCATCATCATCAGCCTAAAGAAGTCCAGTGCTGGACATAGGCCTCCCCTACACCTTTCCAGGAAGAACGATTCTGAGCCCTTTCCATCCATCGACTTCCCGCGATCATCATCATCATGGGGGGGGGGGGTTTGCCATAGTCACCACATAATAATATAATACATTACAAATTTAAATTATGTATGGCAAAGATATTTCCATCATAACTTAAGTTAAATATTGTGTATTTCTGCATAATTTGATGACAGATGAAGGAAGATTATTTTTTCATAAAAAATAACGCTAAGTCTTAATATGGGTGACCGTGCAATCTACTTTATCTATCCCTCACCTTAGTTTGGATGGTTTAACTATTTCCGAAATAACGTCATCAATTTTTTCAATTGAAGCTTCCGTAGGAGCAGTTTCGTCAGTCAGCTTAATAACTATAGCATTGTTTTTCTCTTCTACTAGAAGCATCTGCATTTCTGAAAGACAGTAAGTTTCATGCTATAAAAACTTTAATTCTAATAAAAGTTTTTCATTCAAATTCACTCATTCATCATTACGCAAACTCTGAAACTACACCTTTTTTATAGTACTACTCTATGAACTACACCTAATCGTAGAACGTCGGTAAAATAAGCTAGTTTACGCGATAAATACCCGTGTAACAGATTCAGTAGGTATGTCATAAGATCGCATAAGTTTAACTCGTAGAGGCTAATTATCTTACTTGACAACATGCCCTACGATGCACTGCAAAGCTGCAAAGCATCAGTGTGGACCGGCAACCAATCGTACACCAACTGACGTGGACACGTCACCGTCTCGCAATCGCTATTCATGCTTTTTGAAGAATCCGCTAGGGGCGCTTTTGGTTTCTCCATACAAAATGGTGGCAGAGGTGGGCAATACGATCGGCGATAGGCGTCAGGCAACGCACACCGATTTCATACGATTGGTTCCCGGTCGACACACAGGTGCGACCTTATGGAAACGGCTATCAGTTTCTATGATAGTGTTATTGTATCAATACCCATCTGCAGCCTTACCAAGTACATGAGCATAGACAATCAGCCGATTGGTTGGAATCAGGAGTTGTCTATGCTCATGCACTTCACCAAACTTGGAACTAAGGCTGCAGGTATAGGGAATACCACTGCGTGAAACTATTTCACTGACTTCAAATAAAAAAGCAGATAGTTGTCTAATCACTTTTTAGGGTTCCGTAGCCAAATGGCAAAAACGGAACCCTTATAGATTCGTCATGTCTGTCTGTCTGTCTGTCTGTCTGCCTGTCTGTCCGGCCGTGTCACAGCCATTTTTCTCCGAAACCATAAAAGCTAGACTGATGAAACTTGGTGAGTAGATGTATTCTGTAAACCGCATTAAGGTTTTTACACAAAAATAGAAAAAAAACTATAAATTTTGGGGGTCCCCGTACTTGAAACTGAAACTCAAACATTTTTTTTTTCACCGAACCCATACCTGTGGGGTATTTATGAATAGGTCTTCAAAAATGATGTTGAGGTTTCTAATATCGTTTTTTTCTAAACTGAATAGTTTGCGCGAGAGACACTTCCAAAGTGGAAAAAGTTGGTCCCCCCCCCCCCCCTCTAACTTCTAAAATAAGAGAATGATAAATCCAAAAAAAATATAAATGTTGTACATTACTATGCAAACTTCCAACGATATTTGGTTTGAACGAGATCTAGTCAGTAGTTTTTTTTTAAACCGTCATAAATCGTAAACCGCAATTTACCTTTCGACGAACTACAAAAACCTTTATATTATGTTAATTGATGCTACGGAACCCTTCATGGGCGAGTCCGACTCGTACTTGGCTGCGTTTTTTTTTGTTTGTTATCGCATACCTTCGTAATTTATGAGCTGATTTTAAAAAAAAAACAAAATAATCTGTAAAATAATATAATATACTTTGAGATTGGTCCCATAGAAGTCGGTTTCTGAAGTTTTTAGACTTGTATTATTTTTAAACCAATTTGACTCACCTGCAGTCGCTACAACTTCAACCTTTTTCATATGCCACTTTACTGGATGCATGAGCAGTACTGCGAATATGTTATTGAATGTCATGCCTGCTATGAGAATGAGGGTGCCTCGGAACCCGTACTCTCCAAGCGACCAGCGCACGAACAGCGGTGCAACCATCGCCGTGACAGCTAGAAATAAAAAAAAAAACTTTTTATACTACCTACTAACACACAGCCATATGTCGATGTGGTTGGTCCATCAACGACTTATACAATTATAATTAAAATGGTCTAAGATAACAGTCTTGTAGGTACAGGCATTATACAAAAATAGTTACTTACATAATTTTCTAAATTATTTTTAACCGACTTCAAATAAAAAAGGAGGAGGTTCTCAATTCAGTTGTTTTTTTTGATTAATGTTTGTTATCGCACAACTCCATCATTTATGAGCCAATTGGATTTTTTATTGAAAGGTATCCAAATTCGTCCCATAGAAATTTCATCAAAATTTCATCAAATTATCGATTAAAATTATTCATGGTATGATATTATGAGTATATAAAACTTATACTAATACAACTACTGTACCTGATATCTCAAAAGTTATAAATCAAACAGTGCCAAATTTGGAGACTTTATGTAAATAGTATCTATAACATTAAATGTTATAGATTCATCACAAATTTTGTGATGAATAATGTATATAGTTAAGATAACGTCGCTATGAAAGAAATGAATACAAAGATGAGGGCTGATAGAGTAGAATGGAAGAAGAGAATATGTGCTGACCCCACATAAAGTGGGATAAGGGCAAGAAGAAGATAAAAATGATTATTTTCTAGTTTGAGAAGAGATGGCGCTGTTAGATTTTTATTAATATGTATGTGACTACAAGGCGGAAGAAGTGTAGAGTAGAAGTGAATATGATGTAGATATGATAGTAAAACTAACCAACAACAAACTGAACAAAGCTGAACGCAAACATTCTTTTCTTGACAAAGTAGTCGTTCAATATGGAACAGGCCAAGTTGTATGAGATTCCTACAGCAATACCCTGAAACGAGAACAAGGATATAAAAATGTTATGCTTGTTTTGAAGAATTTTTGTTACATTCTAACTTTACGTATGACACATTCTAACAACGAAGTATTTCCAATAACGATAAAGCCCGAATAGAACACTTTTGAGGCGTGCTTCAAATCTTTTCACACGACAATAAAAAGAAAATTCCTAGGTGAAAAATGTTATTTTGTTTTATTAATCCAGGACTCTGTCCTCGATACTGAAAATGTGCACATACCTAAAGAACTCATATAGAGAATTGTATCAGTTGAGCTATCTCTAGATCATTTGTAACGGTCTGTAGATAGCTCATCTATTTCTTCTGTGTGTTTTTTATGTAAATGATAGACAGACGGGCTTACGACCCACCTGATGGTATGCGGTCACTGTCGCCCATAGACAACAACAACACTAAGGGTGCTGTCCTTGCGTTTCCTAGCCTGGAGGGATTTTTTTTTGTTTAAAATTTTATTTCAATTTATTACAAAAAAATGCTTTGCCTATTATTTCTTGGTTGAATCTAATACTACACCACTAAGGCATCCTATCGCTATTAAGGATTTTAAAATTCTTCATTATTTTTTGAAGTACAGTCGCGGTATGAAAATGTTCGTCACCTTAGAGTCGGTTTTCGCTTGCACCAGTGCCGTGATCATGAACACATTTTGACAAAATTTGTGACGTTATCTTATAGGTGTGTTCTGTCTATTGAGCTTCAAAAAGTAGTATGTGATCGTGATACGTTGAACAAATCAAGTTGAAAATCGACGAACATTTTAATTCCACCACTATACAACTTACTGGCAACACTCCTTGAAATAGAATAAAAGTAGCAGTTGATTTGGCAAAAATCATCCCAAACATGCCCGCGTCCTGCAACAAAGCCGACAGCAGCGCTAGCTTCCGACGGCTCATTAGTTTCAACAATGAGTTGGTGAAAAACCCTGGAAATTTTGAATACAAATTAAATTCTCATCTGCAATCCACACACCTCACGGCTAAATACCTAGTAGCTCTGTTTTCTGCGTTGTGGGTGCAATCATCACCCTAAATAACCTCACCTTAAATGCTATCTATCAAATTAAGCTATCAAATTAAGCTATCCTATTATAAATTATTTTTGGTGCAATAAAGAATTAAATAAATAAATATATATAGGGCGTCCCACGGCTATGGCACATGCAGAGAAAGTAACTTGAATAATTGTAGATGGATCATTTTACGGAAAGAAGAAAATATTATTTGAATGTAAAGAACAATTTAAATTGCAATCGTAGATATTTAAAAAAAAATAGTATTTTATAAATAATTGATTAATTTTGTATAATGGCCTGCGCACGCTGTCAAATATTCGCTGTCAAATTTGAGATTTGACAGCGAATATTTGACAGCGTTTCACTGATCGCTACCGCCAGCTAACTAGATGTGCGCAGGCCTTTAATAGTACAAACATACATACACATAGTGGAACCGGGTTAAATAAAATAGAACTTGTTTTTTTTTATAATTTGACAGCTGTCAGTAGAAAGCGATTCTCCCTAGGGCTGAAAGTATTACTTTCAATTAGGCCTCTCAGGCAACTTCAGACCTACTTTCAGAGTATGAGCAATGAAAAATGTTAAATTCATGGTCTTCCTTTTATATCTGACACTATTATAATCAATAATCCTTATGAGAAAGGCTTTCGTTCGGTATGATACAGGTATAGGGTGATTATTTTTATAATATGACTTTTGAAACTATCATGGTTTTTAACACTATTTTTATAATTATGAAAAAATAGTTTTTTAAATTCAAATAATGTCCTCTTTCAGTGGAGTTTTCCATCTACAATATTCAAGGTATGCCTTATATATAAAAAAACAATATGTTGTTCGTCGGCTCTACGTTGGCCCACAGTTTCATAGAACTAATTTTGAGTAGCGGAGGAGGTTTGTTTTGCTGTGCATTGCATATCCCCCAACATATTTGGTTCAAAGCGAATAATCTGTGACACTACAGATTGCAAGTCCATTGTTGGTGCGACTTTGTTGAACTCACCTGATGTCGCAAAGAAGAACGCGTTGATACCCGTCAGCAAAGTCACGCCGGTCGAAGTCATTTCTATTTCAATCATGAAATCATTGAACAGCATACCAAAGCAACCAATGAACATGGTAGCTGTGGACTGCAAACAAAAATCAAGCCTGAAAATCTTGGGAGGACAGTGCAAATAAGTTATTTTAGTCAGCTTCAATGAAAATGATAAACGCCGAAGAATGCAGCAGTAGGCATGTACAGGTCCATATATTTGTATCATAAAAGAAGCATAAAACGTTAGGGGTGTTATTAATAATCCTAGCGTAGCGTTGGACTAGTTGATCCGTGTTTTGTCTCTTGCATTGACATGCAGTTGTCAACTCGAACAAATGTGACAAAACACGATTTAACTACTCCAGCGTTGCGCCAGGATTATTAATAATTCCCCTTACGTTTTATGCTTCTTTTATGATACAAATATATGGACCTATACATGCCTACTGCTGCATTCTGTTCTTGGTCTAAAGGAAGTCGACCGGCTGTACGGCTATGTAGATAATACATTCAAAAAGAATTTGAAGTGATGAATTTCATAAAATACAATATACCTAACAGGGAGTTTCGAGGAGCGACAAATCGATCTAGCTAGGATTCAGTTTCATTTTATTAGAGTTTTCAAAAATCGACTTTATCGATAATCAACTTAGTTGCGTAGCCGCCTAACTCATAGCGCCATCTGATGCTGAGGAGTGGAACTCACTGGTTAGTGTGACAGAGAACGCCATCTTTTGACAAGTTGTGGAACTACTGATTAAGAAAAAACGCGTGGTCGCTGAAAGCAGCTTCTGGGTCTTCTTCCACCAATTGTCAGCGATCATAACAAATATTTTTATACTTTTATCCAACTGAATGCCTATCGACTAAAGTAAATAGTGTTATAACTTAATAAATGAAAATTATAACAGCAACAGAGGATCACAAATGCGCTTTCCTCTTACGTGTTCGATACATCTTTACTTATTCTATTTTTATTTATTTAATTTATTAAGTTGCACAAACAAGGTGAACACCAACAGTATCAAAAAATATCCGGTATTAATGTCACCTCAATTAAGCCTTGCGCACACTTAGCGCGATGGCGACGGCGATCAGTAAAACACTGTCAAATGCTACCGCTAGATGTGCGCAGGCCTTTATAGGAGCAAACGACATTTTAATTATCGGCGACAACATTATTAATATTATTTAAAACAAAAGAATCAATGTTGCTTTCAAATTCTAAATCTAATTTACTTACGACATTAATAATAAATGATACGAATATGAGGTAGCCGTAACCTCCATCTGGGGGCACCCACTCATACTTCTTATTAACTTTATCACCAACACTCATCCTGACGAGTTCTACAAGACTGCAGGCCTAACTTCAATCTCCTTTCCTCTCGCACCTATCATTATTTAAACAAAAGTTAAACCGCACTTATTTGTCATAAAAACTAGATGATAATGAGATATTACGACATGACAAATGCTAGAAATAGTTGGCTGGTTGGCTGACGTACATATACATATAATGCCGTCCTTTGTAAATACTACATGTTGCACTGCGTCGTCGTCATTCATAGCCTGAAAAAGTTGGACGTAGGCCTCTCGTAGCTTATGGTCCCGAAGTCCAAACAGGGTTCCTTATTAGTTCTGAGATTAGTTCTGCCTTGTTTGTCGCTGGGGTCGAACCCAAAACCTAGAGCGCAAACGTAGTAATATAATTTAGTCTGTGGAAAAAGGAGAGCTACTATAAACAGTGCTTTGAGCCAAAAGATTAAAAAATTTCAAATTTATACCATCATCATCATCCTGACGAAGTCCACTGCTGGACATTTCCTCTACACATTTCCAGGAAGAACGATTCTAAATTGAGTGTGAATTTATACCATTATATTGCATAAATAATTAACTTTAAAAATCGAAGCTAACTGCATTTACAATCATTGTAAACCACATGATTTACTTATGCAATGATGGCGTATTTGTATATGAATTATCGCATTTTTGTTCTATCTGACAATGTAGTTGGATTCGTTTTTAGGGTTCCGTAGCCAAATGGCAAAAACGGAACCCTTATAGATTCGTCATGTCTGTCTATCTGTCTGTCTGTCCGTCCGCATGTCACAGCCATTTTTCTCCGAAACCGTAAGAGAACGTCTGATGAAACTTGGTGAGTAGATGTATTCTGTGAACCGCATTAAGATTTTTACACAAAAATAGAAAAAATACTATAAATTTTGGGGGTCTTTTTGAAACTTTTTTTCATTGAACCCATACGAGTGGGGTAACTATGAATAGGTCTTCAAAAATGATGTTGAGGTTTTTAATATCGTTTTTTTCTAAACTGAATAGTTTGCGCGAGAGACACTTCCAAAGTGGAAAAAAGTTGCTCCCCCCCCTCTAACTTCTAAAATAAGAGAATGATAAAACTAAAAAAAATATATGTTGCACATTACTATGCAAACTTCCAATGATATTTGGTTTGAACGAAATCTATTTAGTAGTTTTTTTTTATACGTTATAAATCGTAAACCGCAATTTACCTTTCGACGAACTACAAGAACCTTTATATTATGTTACTTGATGCTACGGAACCCTTCATGGGCGAGTCCGACTCGCACTTGGCTGCTTTTTTTGACATTTCGGGAAGTCACATAGCTTTTTGATTTTAATTGTTGTATCTGGTGTTATTTTGAGTTCTGTTGTGTAATTTCGGTGGTATTTTAACCAACATTACGTGAGGTCTTAGCTCAAAGTGTTAGCAGTTGGAATTAAAGTGTATTATGTGATATTCTGATTTGATCGAAAATGTTTCAGATGGTTTTGGGAAAAAACGGCCATCTGTTTTTCCAATGCCAATGGTAGGGCCGACCTGTGACAGACAACTGACGACACTTGACGGAAAAGTATTTTATCTATGTAATATATTATCATCATTCTCATTAAACTACTCGACACTGGCAAAATTGATCTGAAAAGGACAGATGCCATTCATTAAGAAGAAGAAGAAGACAATGTAGTAATAAAAACGATGCGATGTTTTTTATACAACATAACTTCCTCCTCCTGTCATCTGCTTCCCCTCTGGCAGCCGTCAACTCTGCATTCACTCCACTCATCACTTATCCATGCATGTCATCTTTCACAAAGTTACTCCATGTTTTATTTGGTCTACCTCTGCTCACATAATATCCATCCACATCCATAGCCATCACTCTTCTAGTCACATGACTTTCATCCCTCTTCATGACTTGCCCGTACCACGCCAGATACAGACGACATAACCAGATAGAGCTTGTGGTAGGCCTGGCATCAGTTGTATGCCGTTTTTGCTTCATCATGCTTTCAAACAGTTCTTAAAGCAATTAATCAGACATAATGCAAATTGTCTCAAAAAATTACGAATCTTTATTTACCATCATAAAGATTGTACGCATTTTATCAATGTAATCTTTTATTACGATTGTTTGATCGTTACATAATAAAAGTAATCGTAGGCTTATGCGTATATTTTTCCTTATAAAACAAGAGTTGAATTCTTGACTGATATGTGAAGAATTTATATACCAGTTACGAAGTATAGAAAATCCTTGCTGACATACAACAGACTGTTTTCCTTCCTACACCGGATATCGAATATTTGTATAGCGTAGTTTACAAAGGGGCTAAAACTAACAAATCAAGAGACTCCGCATTCCTTTCAAAACTCTGGTCTTTCTATGAACAAGCCTTGCAAACATCTAAGCTGTGGTGGTGTGGTGGTTCTGTGCGTTGATTCCAGCAACACGGCTCGATTGAGTTATCGCTGAGTCCACGTTCCATTTTCAAATTTTCAAACAAAAATTGACAACTCACATCGATTTACGCAGTCGCTTGAGCGATTTGTGTTGCTGGAATCGAGCCCCTGGGCGGGTGATAGGTGAAAGCTGTGAAATATCGTTGTCATATTTGACAGCGTTTCACTGATAGCCACTGCAAAATGTTAGATGTGCGCAAGACAACAGTGCTTGAGTCTGAGTCGATCCTGCAATAGAATGTGCAAAGAAAAAAATTGCCAAAGTGCCAAACATCATCTATGCTTTTTGGCACTTTGGGAAAATAAATTCAACGCAAACAAAGTCGCAAATAACCACTAATAGTTTCGTATTATTGACGTAAATCCACTGAAAGGTTGCTAAAATCAGGCTGAATAAAATTGGAATCATCATAATCCTGTAAGAAGTTTGGCTAATTACTTTGTTATGAGAAGAACAATTTGGAAATTCCCGAATTTGCTCTAAAACTTTGTGCCGGGCACTTTAGCGTCTCAAGTGAGTGCAAAGTTCCTTGACGTTGTGAAACTCATCTAACAATAGATTCAAATGGTCTAGCATGTTCTATGTATAGTTGTAGGTTGTTCCACAGGTGATACTACCAGGTGGAAATTAATTACTTATTCCCAACGTAGTAGCAGCCAGCTATAAAATGGGACACGCCCACGAAGAGGAACCTAGCCCTAAATTGGATAGAAATTATATATTATGGATAGAAATTTTAGTCTATGATTTTAATTAATGGACGCTGGACAGTGCATCATAGGGCACGTTCTGGCGTGCGTGACCACTTTTCATTCTTCACATTAGGTGGGGCACAAGCATATGGCCCACCGTGGGCCTTAAGCTTGTTCCATTAGCTTACTTCACTCCATAATATTTTCTTTAAAATCGCATTATTTAAAGAAGATAGATAGATAGATAGATAACTCTTTATTGATTACTATGACACATATAAGAATACAGTATTTTGCTTACAAATAAAAATTCACAGTAAAACAATGGGCGGCCTTATCGCTAACAGCGATTTCTACCAGGCAACCTTGGGATGGACAGAATCGAACATAAACAAGAGAGGGGGGGAGTTTGATTTGATGAGATTATATAAATATTACGAGTATTTTCAAAAATAGTACCTACATAAAAAGTTACCTGGTATATAAAGGAGCATAAATACCTACCTTGAGTAATTTTTTAATAAAATAATGGTTTTTTGCTTCATTTGTTTGCCATTGTTATCACAAGCTGAATCATCTCATTATCTAAAAAAAAAAAATTCTAAATACATAGCCTGGCTACAAAACTCGTAAATTTCTTTAGCCGTTGTAAGATTTACTTTTCACAGAGTCACATTTTACGCAGACGGTCCTGAGTAGTGATAAAAGATCTTTACACAAAATCCTAGTTTATTAAGGTGCCTGTAAAAGTCCAGATAGAGCGCCCATATTTCAATTCGAGACAGAAGGTAATCTCCCTTGAACAATAAATAACCCAGCTCCGCGCTAGGTTAATTATAAGCTTGACAACCTTTTAGTTTTATCAGTGCAATATAATGACTTCTAAAAACCTAACTTGACTGGCCTATCAGCTCAGTTAGTAGTTTGCCTTTTGCGCCGTAGGTCGTGGGCTCGATCCCCACCGAGAACAAATATTTGTGTGGTGAACATCGATATTTGATCTCTGTCTGCGTGTTATATTGTATTCTAAGTATGTATTTACAAAAAAAGTATTTAAGTATTATATTAGCTATCTGGTTATCCTATAACAAGCTTTGCTTAGTTTGGGGCTAGATAGTGTTGTGTGGATTGTCCATAATAAAAAAAAACCTAGCTGATGTAATCAAGCAGATGGGAAAGAATAATTTTATTTCTGAAATTGCTTTATTGGAAGATACACCCTAACATTTTTTTCAGCAATGTTGCTTCACGGCGGATATAAGCACTGTGGTAATAGGTACTTCCCCGGACAAGCCTTTCACTAAGAACTCTACTATTACTCACATAGTTATCTTATGTCATGTATGAAAAGAAAAAGCGAGAATTAAGCTTATTGGCTAAGAATACACACACGTATAATCCTAGTTTATTGGTTGCAAAAATTACGTCTCTGACTCAGTCATACAGGTACCAGCTTAATCCAATATTTTCCTTCATTTTTACTGAAAAATAGTTTCTTGAATTCGGATATACAAAGCTATAAAGACGTCACACCCATACCTCGATTGCACCGCACCCCTATTGATCCGTTTTACACGGCGCGCCTTACTAGTGTGCATTCCTATCTAAGGTGAGGTTAGCATACTAAATAGGTAAAATGGATCACAGAATACACATTTGGGTATATATTTTATGAAGAACCATAAAATTGCGAGTATTTGAGACGTGTTAAAACAGCATAATGGTATTAACTTTTTAATTATGCCAGCCAGTTTGCGATATTTGCCTCGTACACAAGCTCAAAGTCGCGCAACGAGCTATGGAGAGAGCTATGCTTGGAGTTTCACTACGTATCGAATCAGAAATGAGGATATCCGAAGAAGAACCAAGGTCACCGACATAGCTCTTAGAATTAGTAAGTTGTAGTAGCAATCGGCAGGTCATATAGCTCGAAGAACTGACAACCATTGATGGGGAATAAAGGTTCTCGATTGGCGATCACGAACCGGAAGACGCCCTGGGAGGGCGTCGTATTAGACCGAGGACATTGTTAAAATCGTGAGAAGTCGGAGAGTGGAAAGGCTCTGAATCGTTCTTCCTGGAAATGTGGAGCAGTGGACTTCTTTAGACTGATGATGATGATGATGGTGAATGTGAATAACGGTATGTTTTTTAAATCTCTCGTTGCGTTGTGAATTTCTACCGTGGTTCTAACGAGCACACCTTTCACCAGCATCGATTTATTATGTATGTCAAGTGTACGTTTGCGTCCCGTTTTTCACCCTGAATAACTCAAAAGCCACTCATATGAAAGAGCCATATTTCCAGCATAAAAACTGTCCACATTACCTCAGGTGCTTAGGTATTTTTATACGAGTGCTTTCAGAAGCACATGTAGGCACAAAAAATGTATGTATGCACTCACATTGACCTCTCTCACAGCGCTGTTGGTTTTTTACTCTACTTTCTGCTCTATTGGTAATCTACTTACATATAAATATGATGGTAGCAGATTTCTATGCAAACTAATTTGTACCATTTCTGGGTAATAATTCTGCTTTATTTATTTATTTATTTTTATTTCTTAGGAAAATGAACAGTACTTATTTTTTAATTGATAATTTAAAAAAGCAGCCAAGTGCGAGTCGGACTCGCCCATGAAGGGTTCCGTAGCATCAAATAACATAATATAAAGGTTTTTGTAGTTCGTCGAAAGGTAAATTGCGGTTTACGGTTTATGACGTATAAAAAAAAAACTACTGACTAGATCTCGTTCAAACCAAATATCGTTGGAAGTTTGCATAGTAATGTACAACATATATTTTTTTTAGTTTTATCATTCTCTTATTTTAGAAGTTAGAGGGCCCCCCCCCTCTAACTTCTTTTTTCTACCAACTTTTTTCCACTTTGGAAGTGTCTCTCGCGCAAACTATTCAGCTTAGAAAAAAACTATATTAGAAACCTCAACATCATTTTTAAAGACCTATCCATAGGTACCCCACACGTATGGGTTCGATGAAAAAAAAATTTTTGAGTTTCAGTTTCAAGTATGGGGACCCCCAAAATTTATAGTTTTTTTTCTATTTTTGTGTAAAAATCTTAATGCGATTCACAGAATACATCTACTCACCAAGTTTCATCAGTCTAGCTTTTATGGTTTCGGAGAAAAATGGCTGTGACACGGTCGGACAGACAGACAGACAGACAGACAGACATGACGAATCTATAAGGGTTCCGTTTTTGCCATTTGGCTACGGAACCCTAAAAAACAACTAGGACCATTAAATAGTTTTCGCATAGTGAGACTATTTGGAGCTTACTTATTAATTTATATGACAAAGATAACAAATGACGAGAGACTAAGGTAGACATAGGTGGGTACTATAAAATTAAAGATTCTTAAAAAATTTTGAACGTAAAAAAAATAAATAAAATTAAGTTTAATTAAAAAAATTTGAAATTACTGCCACTGGCTTTCAGATTCGTTTTAACTTCCAGCAAACCCTCTTTTTTTTCAATGTATGTGGGGTCGGCACAACAAGCCTTTTTCTTCCATTGCTCTCTCCACTCCTCTCTTATCCATGTCATCTTTCACACAGTTTATTCATGTATTCTAGCAAACTTTATAAAGTTAAAAAAAGTTTAGATTGACGGTGATAAAAATAAAAAGTACTTCCCATTAGACATTCTCAGAATGAATTGGGACTTGAACTATATTTGTTTTATTCAATGAAAATCTAAGAAGATGGATCTTAGATAATGAAATCATCTACGTGTCACTCCTATAGTTTCTACGATAGGTTATTCATTATACGATAAGCTAGCTCGAGTTATAATAATTATGTCAAGGAAATCTTGGGTGCCATCATGGATCTCATATCAACTTTGATTTTGAACATGGATAAGCACTAGTCACCCGAAAGTATTGACGGTTTCCTACGACTTAATTTTTATAGAGCTGTCATAATATTCTTGAACTGTGAACGGTTTACTTTAGAAATGACATCATTCCATAATGCTCCAATGATAACACTTGTAAAACACACACTTTTAAAGATTTATAAGTACTAGTAATCTTAAAATCGTAATGATTCATTTGTAAATATGTATTACAAATATACAAAAAGTTATTATAAATTAGTGTAATTCGTTATTATAATAGCATATAGGTATGCAATTTATTTAACGGTGCGGCGGATCACTAATCCTTTAATTTATACACTTTTTACGAAGATTGAAAAACAAGAAGTTCATTTTGTCTGAGACAAAATTATTCTTAAAAATACTTGAGTTTAAAGTTTCTTCTTCTTATCGTGTCACTGTGGTGAAAGGAGTATAGGGGCGCCTCAAAGAGCCTTCTTTCGTGAACTTGACACAATCATGTTTTTCGAACTTTTTAGGTTCTACGACATTCCAGTTTCCTCATGATTTTTCTTTCACCATTTAAGAGTACTGGTATACTTATAACTTTAGCATTTAACACTTTGAACGCGTGTGATGCCTGAGTTTTATTTTTCTGGTAAAGTAAATAACCCAGTCTGCAATTTGCTTGGTCTATGAATGTTTCGCTTCGTTTCCAGCACGTCCCCGTTCCGCCGCTTAAGAGATCAAAATTGCGTGCCTCCGGCGGGTCCTATTTTCAGCGATATTCGGAGGCGCCAGGTACTAAACTCGTGTTAAAATTAGATCATTTTTATGACGATAATTTTCGGTTGGCTGTTTGGAAATGAGATGAGGCAGCAATTTCGGATCGCGGCGCCTGATGGATTAAAATAGAAACTAGGTTATAATAATGTATAATTTAAACGTTATTGCATATTATTTAAATACGGATTTACTGTAGCTTTCTTTGTACACCAGAAGGAACCACAGAGAAGGAATTAAAAATGTTATCTTCATTCTTTATTGTACACAAAATTGGTAAACTTATTATATAAAATTAAAGCGAAGAAAAAAAAGAGTTGTCTTGAGTAATGTTTTCGAATGAATTAACAAATAATAGGCATGTAACATTTCACTAAAAATGTGTAATGATTTTTCTTTCTTTATTTTGTTACAGGTAAGCTATTTGAATACAGAGCAGTAATAGATGGAGGATCTGGCTAGATGTATGTAAGTAAAATTATTATAAATAAAAAACACTTAATCAGTTATACAACTTATTTATTGCACAAAACAAAAAAAAAACATGGAAACACTACTGCTAGAAAAAAAGTTCACGTCCTACTTTGCCGGGTGCTAGATTACGCTAAATTTAAAAAAAGAAGCGGCTAATATTTGATAAAAGTAATTTCATTTTTTTTGTATATGATAATAATTGTTATGCTCTTGAAACAAAAACCGTAACCGCCATGAACGAACAGTTGCATTAAATATTCATATACCTACCGGTCGATACCAAGGGCATGGCCAAGGGTGTACTATATTTGTAGTGTCCCGAAGACGAATCGAAACACGCTAAGGCTGAATTGCAACGCTGAGTAACTTCGGCAAATTTACCATCCGCACTTGATGTGCGGGCAGGTTTTTCCACAAGTAGGCCCCTGGTGGGCCCTTCTTGCGTGACCCTAGACGCGTGTTGCTTAAACTTTTTTAGATTCTACGACACGCTGGTTTCCTCACGATGTTTTCCTTCACCGTTTTGAGAGTACTGGCATAGCGCACATAGGTACATTTTTCACCAGAAAAACTCATTGGTACACGACTGGATTTGAACCCATGACCTTTAGATTGGAAGGCGGGGCCGCTACCACTAGACTACCAGTGCTATTGTACCGCTGAGTAACTTGTACTTCACCTGTATTTTTTATTTTTCGTGAACTTTCACGTTCCTCTCACGAGAGGCGACAGCACGAATATTCATAGTAGATCGATAATTTGTCCGTAGACGTTATTTCTTGCTGCTGGTGGCCCCTGCAGCACGAAGGATAATATAGCTTTATGCTGGCCTCTCAGCCCAGTTGGTAGTAGACCTGCCTTCTGCACCGTAGGTCGTGGGTTTGATCCCACCAACGAGAACAAATATTTGTGTGGTGAACGCAAATGTTTGTTTTCTGTCTAGGTGTTATATTGTTTTCTAAGTATGTATTTACAAATTCAATGAATTATAAGTATTATATCAGCTATTATTTAATTCTTCTAGATGTGCTGTTTCTCTTTTATCCACCCCCTCTTATCACTTGCGCTCTTGTGTTTTGAATGAAAATAAATTAGAATGAAACAGGAATGCAAATAATATTAAAATTGTTATTGCTGTTAGGTCCCGAAAGGACTATTAGCCGGTGAGTCCAAACAGGAAAACGCGCAGGGTCAGAGTAAACTAATTACATGTATGTATATATCCAGTATGGAACATACCACGCGCGTGCCAGACTAAAGGTAGTTGAATTATACATACATTTGCCCCTCACAGTCAAGGCTGTCAAGGACGGAACAGCTATAGGGCAGGTCAAGGTGTAACAGTGACCGTGGACAGACACATTATTACCTACAAGGGGTATTCTAATCGTTAGTAAGTTATTATGGTGATTTCATCATGTTTACAAATAATATATTCTACCCTGAACATTATTCAGGGTAACCATATCAAATTTATAAAAGAAAATGTTGTACTTTATGGTGGTTTTT
The DNA here is from genome assembly GCA_947578465.1 of Thera obeliscata. NCBI lineage: Eukaryota > Metazoa > Arthropoda > Insecta > Lepidoptera > Geometridae > Thera > Thera obeliscata. Next base: position 3,843,649 of record OX387916.1, read on the forward strand.
AAAGTTTAAATATTTTTTATACCATACGTTCACGTGAAGTTTTGAACGATTTGCAAAATAAAGTGACTAGAGTCTGTTCAGAAAGAGAACCGTCGTTTGATTGGAGGGCGCTGCTGTGCTTAATCACTTTTTTTGTTTAGTGGGCAATACAATAGCGCGTCTGTTGCGTTTTGATCCTATCACAACTAGTGTTCTATTCCTTTATTTAATTTTTATGATGCAAAATGCTGACAGAAAGAAAGGGATGAGCTGCCATATAAAAATCGAAACGTTAGTTCTGAATTTGACCACGACGGCTCTCTTTCTGAACAGACTCTATCTCTTTGACGAATCCAGTAAAAATGGGCATTGAATAACCGAAACGGCCAACCTAAGTTTTCATGCGGAATGCTCCAACAAGTCAAGATTCCTTCCACTGGAGGTGCGAATAAGAACTACCAAGCTTAAATTTTTCTTATTATTTAAGTAAATAGTGACAAGTCTATACACATAAATAAAAAATATTAATCCTAAAGGTGAACTAAAATAAAGCTTGACCTCCTTCTAGCAAGGGGACACAGAGGAGATGACTATATAAAACTATTCACCGCCTCTCTGTTCCAAACAGCAAGGTGCTAATGTTTACGGAACTTAGTGTGACACCTGTGCCCAAAGCATTGGTTTCAGTATCAGAAATATTTCCCAAAAATTGGTCGCTAATGCAGGCACAGGCTTCAGAAAACCCCAAGACAGAATGGCTTTTACGCGAAAACATTTTAGGGATACTATATTTTTATTAGTCATTTTGTGAAGATTATTGTGACGTTTTTTTGCGTCGAAATCGATTACCTACGATTTTATTTGCGCTATTTAAAAATTGTAAAAAGTGCGCTACAATATGCTTCGCCAATTCGCACTCATCACAAAATAAACTTTTGCTAAGGGTACTGGCCTAATTTAGCCCCTAACGCTGCCAAATTTGCTTGTTTGAGATAGTTCGTCCACAATGACCGACTGTGTTTATTAGGCGGTGTGCGACCAGCAGATTTGCATCACCGTAAAGCTAGGGCGACTCTCTGTTACGAACTTTCTTTGTTCAACAGCATACATCTATCTTCTATCGTTTACCTAGGAAATAATAATTAAGTTTAAGAGCGTAGTATTTACAAAAAAAAAACAGCATTTCATATAATATTTCATCTATTTAAAAAAAGTAAATAGGCTTTTGCATCTAATATTGATTGTTTATATAGCGTCAGGGGCAACTGGTGTTTACTCATGCCCTTACTTACGGGACGCCTGGGATGCCTGGGACAGGATTTTAGGTGGCTTGCCCAGCACTTATACCATCCTCCATATAGTATTTTAACACAGGACAGACAATTGGCTTATGTGTGCGTGCGGAGATGTGAAAGGTTTATAATAATATAGTGTGGTGTATAATATCGACCAAATTATGCAATGACAATGCCTCCTGTGGTATGTTGACGACAATAACCACTTATCAAGGAGAGCTAGTGTTTTCAGTCCAGTTTCTTTAATTTAAAAAACTGCAGAGAGAACAAGGCACGTGAACCGTTTCGTGTGAACCCATCATAAAGGTGGATAGTAAATACCGTGGTAGTGGTACGATGGGGGTGGCAGTGGCGTTTCACCATCAAGCCGAACCGACGTGCCGTGGGGTTGAACTGACGCGAACTACTTACTAGTGAAGGACTTTAATTTAACGTAAAAATATCGTGGGAATTGTAATTGGTAAAGATACCTTGCTTGAGTGTGCATTCAAATGTGGTGTGAAACGTGAAATCAAACCAAGTTATCTTGAACATTTGAATAGCTTTTTGTGCGTCTTTTCTATCACAACTTTACGAAAGCTTCACCTTGTTTCAAAACCTAGTGTGAAACTTAGCCTTAGAAAAATTCAAGTCAAAGAAAAAAGGTAGGTGTTCAAGGTTCTCTAAGAATATCTGCTAAGGGGTAGTCAGGAGCAGATCCAACATTACATTTTCAATACATCCCATTTTAAAGGCATTTTATATCCCTAATACTTACATTATCCATTTGCTGTAAATAATAGAAAAACAATTTGTTTATTTAAGCAATGGCCTATATTTCCCTTTCCTCGAGTCAACTTTCGATGACATTATTCGTTCATTTACATTTCCGGCATCCATAATTTTCTTTTCCGCTTGCTTTGTGGCATGACCGAAAGATTTATTGGAATTAATTGCTTTCTAAATTAGTACGAGGGTTCACTTAACAAGGAAAGCTACCATTGAAGAAAATTGAGATTGAGTTGATTCGTATTTCTAGTAATTTTCATGATTAAGATGAAAATTACTAGAAATACGAATCAACGAGTAAAAAGTCCAAGAGTTCAATGTGCATTCGACGGCCAGCAAATAACAGCCGAAGCTCATTTCATGATCTTATATAGCGGTGCTTATTCGGTATTTCTTAAATGTCATAAAATTAATAGACTGATATTATATATGATAGCATAAAAGTCTGGACCACTTTAAAGTATCTAGATGAAATGGCTTGGTACTAAAATTAATCAAATAGACATCCTCAAAGGATCTTGTCGTTTATATGTTCATCAATTTGTTACTTTTTTATATTTATTTATTTTATCAACAAGCAATTCATAGCGGGAATTGCTAATTATCTTTTGAAGGAATTCAAAGTGATAGTTATTGTTGCGTGCGTGTGTGATACCTTTGCGTGTATTGTGATCGCAATTGGATGGGCCTGATTATCTGATCACCATGTTCGGTGGGAATGGAGATACTCCTTTGATGACACCGGATGGCTACTGCAACATATCACAAGGTTAGTCTCTAGACACAAATTTATTCATTTGTTTTAGGAAGATCGCCAGCTTTATAAAAAAAAATAATAAGCCTTTATTTCACCAACGTTAAAAAAAAGTGTTGCTCAACTTAACTTATACTTATCTTACTTACTTACTATAACTAAGAAAAAGTTTGATCTATTATGATACCAGCGTACGTACGGTAGGTCGGATTGTCCTTGGACAAAGACCTCCTCCAGGGTTTGCCGCTTGGAGCTCATCTTCCCACCACTTTAGCTGCCTGCAGTTAAAGCAGCTTTATAAAACTTACTAATTAATTAATATAGTCTAGGTTATCAGAGAAGCCAATTAGAAGGAATTGAAAGTACTAGAGAAAATTTAAAAATACTAAAGGGGTTATTAAAAACATAAGCGGTAAGCTAGTCGGCTTAAAATCATGGCGGACAGATTTACAGACTTGATTTCGACGGATGCCTCCGTTTTTTCCGCTTGTAATCTAAAACTTTCAACGTATAACTTTTTATAATTCATTGAAAAGCGTCTGATGGAATTTCATATCCATTTCTTCTCTCATTTTTCCCCGAGAGTGCTGTTTTATTTCATTCACTAACTTATAAATTATCGTTTCGCAATGAAAAACTACTGAATGACACGAAGGATTTGTCTACATGATTTAGATTGTTTTCGGTCTGGGATGGGACAGAGATTTTAATGTCAGCCATCCAGCTTTTGACTACATAACACTACCTAACAGGACCTAACAGGAATCACAATTTTGATAATATAGTTCGTTTGTTTGACTGGCCCCTAGCTCATCTGGTAGTAGCTCTGCCTTCTGCGCCGTAGGTCATGGGTTCGATCCCCACCGAGAACAAATATTTGTGTGGTTAACATAAATGTTTGTCTGGGTGTTATATTGTATTCTAAGTATGTATTTACAAAAAAAAAAATTATTATATCAGCTATTCGGTTCCCATATTACAAGCTCTGCTTAGTTTGGGGCTGGGTAGTGTTGTGTGAATTGTCCACAATATTTATTTATTTATTTTATTCTTCCTGGAAATGTAAAGAAGAGGCCTATGTCCAGCAGTGGACTTCTTCAAGCTGATGATGACGACAAATTTAAAAATAAAAAAAAATTTTTTGTTCAACTCGTTGGTAAAGTACGCTATTTCTCTGAATATTCTTTTCTGAGAAAGCGACTAGAGAAACCCAACTAAATTTACTTCGCCGAAGTTGCCGCGATCGCTCTAACAATAATTGAAGTTTCCAAGTTAGGTCGAGCACCGATACCACTGTAGGAGACTATCGAAGAAAGTAATGTATTCCACTTTTTAACTTGCGATTACGGGTTTCTCTTGCGATAACAAGGTAGGCGAGTTTAATAGCAGGTTTCAAGGACTTAATACGGGTAAATGAAGGGTTTGTGATTTAAAACATAGACAGGTACAGGTTACTCGTACAAGATTACATGCTTATAGGCACATGAAGACAAATCCCCTGGATTCAATCTTACAAGCAATTCATTGTCTGGTAGCGCTGTATTGTCCGGTAGCGCTGTATCGTCCGGTAGCGCTGTTATTGTCCGGTAGTGCTGGATTGCCCGGTAGCGTTGTTTTGTCCGGTAGCGCTGTTATTGTCAGGTAGTGGTTGGTGGATTGCCCGCTAGCGTTGTTTTGTCCGGTAGCGCTGTTATTGTCAGGTAGTGGTGGATTGCCCGGTAGCGCTGTTTTGTTCGGTAGCGCTGTTATTGTCCAGTAGTGCTGGATTGTCCGGTAGCGCTGTTAATTGTCCGATAGCGCTGAAATAGTCAGACGATAACCAGCATATTATATTCCATTTGAAAAAAGACACAACCTTTAGATAAATTTATAACTCTTTGTAGTTTAACTTCTCAACGGTACTAGGCATCACATAATTTTCAGAGCTGTACAACAAAAATATGAATACCTACAAGCCCTACATATTAGCGTGTAGAACCGGTAGAAAAATTTCAAAGATTATTTCTACTAGAATATAGGCCATGGCTTTTGGAGACATGAGAACACGACCCCTTTAATCCATAAGCAAGTAAATATAACTAGTAAAACTGGCTACTGTTGGGAATTGGCGACTGCGAATCGGAACATGTTCCGATGAACCGACGAGATTGTGTAGATCGCAGGATGTCGGTGTATGGAGAAGGTTCTAGTATTAGCGGATTCCTTCTCTCCACGAGCGGTTCGAGCGATCGACTATAAAAGGCAGCGGCGCGAGGCGCTCTGACTCATTCTGCGCGTAGCGTTTGGTGGTGAAGGACGGTTGTAGAGGCTCATTATGTACTTAGGCATATAATATAATTGGTGTTATTTTGATAGTCGATTCATAGAGGTTTAACGTGTTGGTTAAGTTCTATTGTCAGTAGTTGATTAGTTGGTAATGAAATAACAAATAAATGTGGTTAGGTTCAGTGGTTGATATTTTTTAAAAAGTTGTTTCCTTTCTGTTTCGTAAGATCAGAAAGGTGGGATCATCTATGTGCGCTTGATCGTTTTGCTATCCTAAAGTCTGATAAACACGTGGTAAATAATGGTGTCTTTTCATCAGGAATTTTTATTGGCGGGTAAGTAAGTAAAATAATAATGGAACGTGCTAGTCGATCTAGGGATCGTGATATATCTCGTAGATCACGACGCCGTAGGGACAGGTTCCGTGAAGATCGTAGCAGATCGCGTGACCGATCGCATAGCCGATCGCGTGACCAATCGCGTCTCTGCTATCATGACGGATCGTGTGACCGATCGCGTGGCCGATTGCGTAGCTGATCGTCTGGCGGATCGCATGACTGATCGCGTCCCCAATCTTGTGACCGATCGCGTGACTGTCGTGGCTCGCGTGATGAGATTTTTTAGTCAAATTCTTACGCGATTAGATAAAATCGAGGGTACGGTTCCACCGTCGTTGTTGTCCACCGATATTCCGTCGCAACCTGAAATCGAACGCCACGCGTTGACGTCGCTTCCTCAGCCTCTGTTGGCATCGACTTTGTTTAGCCAACAAACAGGATTTACGAAGGAGTTTTCACAAACATCAAAGGTTGAGAGCGAAACAGACAAACTAGTGAGGGTACTTTCGAAATTAATTTACAACATTTTTACATAATCTTCTTTCGATCAGAGTGTTCATGACTTCGACGCAATACAGTTCTATCGCAGTCTGTTGATAAATAAATGGGACGAGAGAGAATGTCTTGGTCGGATAGGTGGTTATTTACATGGTGACGCGAAAACTTGGTTGAGTGAGTGGGTGACGAATGATAGAACATGGAGCAACTTCAAGGTAGAATTTCACGCGCTGCGTCTGTGTGAGATCGATGTTCCTACCATTTTGTATGAAGTGATGAGCAAGAGTTCCAGTCAGTTTCCGGCGTATGCTGAGTATGCTCGCAAGTCACTCTTGTGCCTTAACGTCGTAACGGGTCTTTCGGATGAATTGAGGTCAGCAATTGGAGTACGAGGTATTACTGACCCGCAGTTTAAGCAACAAATGCTAAGTTGTTGCCAAAAGATTTGGTGAAGTTCTTGTCTTTATTTATACGCTAAGCCCAAGTAAGATACGCGTCAATCTCATGGTTTAAATCGTACACAGGACCAACGCTTTCAGAAGCATGGTCTATCAAAGACATCTGATAAGGTTACGTGTTTCCATTGTGGTAAAGAGGGTAGTTCACTTTTTACGTTTGCTTTGTGGATTTATCTGATTAGGGTGCACTGGTGCACCGCATTTGTGTCTTGTTACAGCGTACGTAAAGTGACAAGGTCGAGCCGCTCCAGGTCTCGACACAGGCGACCGTCTGGATCACGGAGGACGCGTTCGCTGAACGAGGACAGGAGGTGCCGTATCCAGCGCTCCCGTAGTCGCTCACGGAGTCAACCGTCGCATCGGTGGCGCTCCCGTGACTAGCGTTCCCGTAGCCGATCGCTTGCGCGATCGCCTCGTCGGCGCTCCCGTGACCAGCGTTCCCGTAGCCTATCACATGCACGATCGCATGAGCGATCGCGTGCGCGATCGCAAGCGCGATCACCTCACCAACGCTCTGGTAGCCAGCAGCACCGTAGCCACTCTCATGAGCGTTCTCCACACCGACGCTCGCACGGCCATTGGTCGGACACTCGAGGGCGATGCGTCTACGAGCTACCCCCACGTGATGACCACATCAGGCGCCCCGTTCGCCTGACCAAGCAGGCCGTGGGCATAGCTGTGCTGAGGTACAAGGTAACCGGTGTGTGAAGAGCGTCCGCGAAGCGTGCGCATGCCTTCCATGCCACCAGAACCACGGAGTAACTGTGAGTCTTTAGACACTGTTTTATCGCGCTTAAAAGAGTTAGAGAAGCGTTCTCTTGACTCGTTGTCTTTTTGAGTCCTTAGATTTTAAGTCGTGTATGCAAGATTTAGGCGTTGAACTCCATAATATAACGCCGGACATGCACCATGCCAATGGACAAGTAGAACGGTACGTTAGGACTGCCTTAAACATGCTACAAATCGAGCCTTCTTATAAAAAAAAAACGCAAATGAGCTGAGCGGTTATAGCAACTCTAGCTAATTCTCAACCTCACCTAGCAAAAATCCATGCAGACTTCCGCGTTGAATTTGTTGTTCTAATTTGCGATCCGAACACTAGTACGAGATGTTGCTCTCGGTGCTAGCTCTGCAACTTGCGAAGCTAGGAGACAAATTATAAGGCTTAGGACGGCCGAGCGGCTGTCTGAGAATCAAGCATCAATGATGCTCGTGTTAACCGGTAGGGACGTACATCCCCCACGTGTGTTTCAGAAAGCGATCTCCAATCCTCGGCTGCCGGCTGGGCTGTGCACGGACGCCAGTTCTGTTGGACTTGGTGTCGTGCTAATGGAGGAGCATGCTGGCGGGCCGGTGGACGCGGAGGCGGCGCTGGCGGCGCTGCGCGGGCTGGGCGCTGCTGCCCGCGCAGCTGGAGCGCACGGCGCTGATGACCAGCAACGCGTCGGGCGCGCTGGCGGTGCGCACGCTGGCGCTGGCGCTGGCGGTGCCACTGGTGGTGGTGCGGCTGGCGGAGGCGCTGGACGCGCAGAGGGGCGCGGCGGCGCAGGAGCTGTGGCGCTCGCTGTGGCAGCACTGGAGCTGACGGCGGAGCGTGCGTGCGGGCGCGAGAGGCGCTGGTGGTGCCACTGGTGGTGGTGCGGCTGGCGGAGGCGCTGGACGCGCAGAGGGGCATGGCGGCACGTTGCACGTGCTGGCGCGTGCGCTGGGCTGGCGTCAGAGCTGCTGGCGTCCGAGCGGCGGGCGTCCGAGCTGCTGGCGTCCGAGCTGCTGGCGTCCGAGCGGCGGGCGTCCGAGCTGCTGGCGTCCGAGCGGCGGGCGTCCGAGCTTCTGGCGTCCGAGCTGCTGGCATCCGAGCTGCTGGCGTCCGAGCTGCTGGCGTCCAATCGGGCAGCGGCCGAGCACAGTGGCGTGGCGAGTGGACACCGGATACACGCTCAGCCTTCTTTGAGGCTGGCGAGTGACGTCATGCGAATTTTGGGCCTCTGACGGAGTGACTTCAAGCGAATTTTGGGCCTCTGAAGCGTCAGGGCAGTAGGCCGCTTTTGGTCTCTGCCTGTGACTTTCCGGCGTTAAGCGAATTTTGGGCCTCTGACGCGTCAGGGTACCAGACCCCATGGTCTGTACCTGTGACACACTTTAAGCAGTGTATAGCGAGTAATGGAGTCCGGAATCCTTTACTCGAGATACAATGTATCGTTGTTTGTGAAGTACTTCTCTGTTTCTCATGTTACTTATGTTGCTCATGTTGCTCATGTTGCTCATGTTACTCATGTGGCTGATGTTACTTATGATACTGATGTTACTCATGTGGCTGATGTTGCCGATGTTGTAGATGTTACTGAAGTGACTGATTTTAATGATGTTACTGATGTGACTAATTTAAATGAAGTTACTGATGTTACTGATGCTACTGATGCGACTGATGTGCCTGATGTGACTGATGTGACTGATGTGACTGATGTGCCTGATGTGACTGATGTGACTGATGTGCCTGATGTGACTGATGTGACTGATGAGACTGATGAGACTGATGTGGCTGATGTGACTGATGTGACTAATGTTGAGTCTTTATTTCTTGAAGCCTGAAGCTATCCAAAGTTTGTTTTGAACTAATAAATCACTTGAAAGTACTTTAGCTTGTGGACGCTTGAGTGCACGCTTGCGCCCATGACATAAGGAGCTTATTTTATTCAGTTTAGCTGTAAATGCTTACTGCTTTTAAAATTGTTGTTACTTTGTTAAAAGAAATGATCTTTTAATATTTGACTAGCTTCAGACTATGTTGCGCTTATTTTCAAGTCACTTCAAATCTATTTTTGTTGTGTGTTACAGAGAGTGATCAATCTGATGATGATCAGCCTGTAAGGGTTAACCTCCTACGGTTGATACTGCAGGCGAGGACGCCTTGCTGTCAGGAGAGGCCGTATTAGCGGATTCCTTCTCTCCACGAGCGGTTCGAGCGATCGACTATAAAAGGCAGCGGCGCGAGGCGCTCTGACTCATTCTGCGCGTAGCGTTTGGTGGTGAAGGACGGTTGTAGAGGCTCATTATGTACTTAGGCATATAATATAATTGGTGTTATTTTGATAGTCGATTCATAGAGGTTTAACGTGTTGGTTAAGTTCTATTGTCAGTAGTTGATTAGTTGGTAATGAAATAACAAATAAATGTGGTTAGGTTCAGTGGTTGATATTTTTTAAAAAGTTGTTTCCTTTCTGTTTCGTAAGACTAGATTATAGTTTGTTGCCTGTTCTTCTAGGCTTGGTCGCGTGGAACTGGCACCTAGACTCACCTAGCTTTAAGACGTTTCAAAGTGCTTCTTGAGTTATCACTGAAATGAAATCTTTGACTTTGACTTTGTTCAATTATGCTCCTTCAGGAAATGTATGTGGAAGACCTATCCAGGCTTTTTAAACAGTACAGTAGAATACAGCTCAAGGTACCTAAAAACAAAGAAAAAAAAGCAGCCAAGTGCGAGTCGGACTCGCCCATGAAGGGTTCCGTAGCACGACGAACTACAAGAACCTTTATATATGTTACTTGATGTAACATAATAAGGTTCCTGTAGTTCGTTGAAAGGTAAATTGCGGTTTACGGTTTATGACGTATAAAAAAAAAACTACTGACTAGATCTCGTTCAAACCAAATATCGTTGAAAGTTTACATAGTAATGTACAACATATATTTTTTTTAGTATTATTATTCTCTTACTTTAGAAGTTAGAGGGGGGGGGGACCAACTTTTTTCCACTTTGGAAGTGTCTATCGCGCAAACTATTCAGTTTAGAAAAAAACTATATTAGAAACCTCAACATCATTTTTGAAGACCTATTCATAGATACCCCACACGTATGGGTTCGATGAAAAAAAATTTTTTGAGTTTCAGTTTCAAGTATGGGGACCCCCAAAATTTATAGTTTTTTTTCTATTTTTGTGTAAAAACCTTAAATCGGTTTACAGAATACATCTACTCACCAACTTTCATCAGTCTTGCTTTTATGGTTTCGGAGAAAAATGGCTGTGACACGGCCGGACAGACAGACAGACAGACAGACAGACAGACATGACGAATCTATAAGGGTTCCGTTTTTGCCATTTGGCTACGGAACCCTAATGACGCTTACTACAAGGACATAAGAGCTAGCAGTGTATAGCCTGAAGCGTATCTTTTGGGTATAATTTATCATTGCTGTATAATTTACCGAAATATCACTACTGGGTAAATGAGTAAGTCATCGACGATAATTTAATAACAATCTTATCATTATCCCGCTAATAAAATTATCCTCTTGATAAAAACAATAGTCTGGTTTTATAAATTATTGCCTGTTCATTATGACACGTCGCTTAAGATATTCATGTATTTTCTATAATTATGTTTTGCTTTCTTGTCATCGCCGTAACCTTAGTAGCCTGTCCAATTAGTCTTATAAAATTTTCAAGTACCTATAGTCTATCGAATCATCTTTCTCGAACGATCTCGAAAATCAAATCGAACGGTACTAAAGTTATTCTAAGCCAAATCACCCAAGTTCTCTAAAAGATCTTCGTTTGCGTTCACTCACACGATCAGTAGAATATTTTTCCTTAGCAGATAAACATTTCAAATATCAGTTCATCATCATCAACCTATAACAGTCCACTACTGGACGTAGGTCTCTCCCAAGACGCGCCACTGAGCCCGGTCTTCGGCTCTTCTCCACCAGTGCTTGCCAGCTACATTTCGCAGATCGTCACCCAACGTGCCGGAGGGCAAAGGTTAGCTATTTGCGAAGATAAATAAATTCCTTTAAAATAGTTATCTCTGAGGAATAAAAATCACGGATCACTGGTTATCTGACGCCAGTTATCTGCATGGAATAAGCGAATAATTAAAGATCCGGTACTTTATTTTGAATGCAAATGTACAAACTGCGTATACTTCTTGAACTACTCAATGACAAAAGACTTACGATAACAATAATTAATAAACCATCTTATCATTTTGGAATTAGTTGAGAATAACGATTAGATATTGATAATGACTTATACAGAAGCCGATGATTTATAACAGCTAGTTATAATACAAGGTTATTGCCTGCGGCTTCGCGTGGTGATGTTTTTATAACACTTTTATTAGCTTCACCTGTATGTATGTATGTATGTATGTAACCGACCTCTTTGAGCTCGATTTTCTTCTACTTTGAACGATCAGATTTTATTCAAACTTTGCACACCTGTCAAAGGTCGATGACAATGCAATAATATGAAAAAAAAAAAAAAAAAAATTATAGTTTAAAAAACTAAAAAAAACGCTTTTATAACTAATTGAACTAAAAAGTTAAAAATAAAACTGTAATAATTAATTGAAAAATGTATAAAACAAAGAAGCGTTAGTAGCGTAGCGTTAGTACAAAAAAAGCGTGGGGTGCTTGATTTTGATTGTTGTAAATATTTTATCAATAGTTTATTATATCTGAAGTTATTATAAAAAGCACCCCACGCTTTTTTGTACAATAATATAAATTTTTCAATTAATTATTACAGTTTTATTTTTAACTTTTTAGTTCAATTAGTTATAAAAGCGTTTTTTTTAGTTTTTTAAACTATAATTTATTTATTACATGATATCGAAACCTGCAAGGAAAATCATTGTATCTCATTTTTAGCAACTTTACAGGAGAGCGAGTTAAAGTTTAAAAAAAATCCTGTAGGTTTTTATTATGACTTAAAGTAAATTATCTGTGATAATTTGAATCGCTAAGGGCTGATCTAAGGTATTATACATATATCTTACGATAAATCGCTCTTTTTCATGCTAATTTATGACTTACGATGATATGCCACAATGTTACGTAACACATATTGACATCGTAACTCAGACATACAATGTAATAATGTAAGTATCAATTTGCGTTCTAAAAGGAAAAAATTGTATGTCTGAGATACCATACAAAAAATGTAATTTTGTTTTATTTAGAGTTACGATTTCAAAGAAAACTCAATAATAAATAAATATTATAGACAATTCACACAACACTATCTAGACCCAAACTAAGCAGAGCTTGTACTATGGGAACCAGATAGTAATATGCATTTATTCTTATAATTTTTAATAGCAACTTAGTTTGAAATCGGTCTTCATAAACATAACAATTAATCAGAATCGGAGTTGTCTTTCTGCAGTGAACTATTTAAATGCAGCAAATAAAATAAAAATACCGATACATTTCTGGAATTGCATTACGATTGCACAAGCTCATCAAATCTTTGTAATTTGCTGCTATCAGGGGTAAAGGTGCGTTATAGGCCCTCGTAATGGTGTGGGACATCTCTTGATTGTTAATATTTTGAGCTCCCTTGGAAGTGCGACGAGTTGCTCGTTTTCCTTTTTGGCCAACTAGATCTAAAGTCATCTCTTTGTCACACAAATAATCATACTGAAAAGTGGAAACTTAACATATTGGGTTGAACCCTGGCACAGCGAATGTGCATAATTTTGCTCCATGAGAACTTTTCATTTTTTATATCGGATTCCCAATTATTGTATTTCACTATAAGTTAATCCAATATAAGGTCTTGGTTGACTTCAGTTACAGCGTATGGTTCACCGGTAGATTTTGCTCATCTTACCCATTACCCAGTGCTGGAATGTATATGGAACATTCCATATACATTCCAGCAGTGTGTAATTTGAGCGTAGAAAGAAAAACAAAGTGATATACATAATATACTACTTTGCTTTTCTTTCTACGCTCAATCAATGCATGCATTGCATCACCTTCTGTCCAACTTTGAAGTAGTGGTGGTTTATGGTGATGTTCAGCGTTTTAGCCGCCTAATATGTACAATGCGAACACAATTCTATTTTTATTTTAGCCACCACAGCTGTCAGAATACTTATTTCATTCGATCCATTGCGTCCTATCGTTTCATTCCAAAAGTAGCAAGGTCCTTTATATTTACCCATGTCATAAATCGTACAATTATAAGCTGCTAGTTTTTTTTTGTAGTCAAATACTGAAACTTCAGATTGTGGAGTGTTCAGTATTTTTTGTAAGTCATAACAAGCAGTCACGACATCTGAGACAGTCACGATATGTGCGATATGGTCGCAAATGGACTGATTGACTTGATCTGGAATAGCATTCTTTCGCGCCCTGTTAGTGCTTAAAAGTGGTCGTAGGAAAAAGATCTCGTAGCAGATTTATCAATTTTTTTAATAGTGTCTGTACTCACAAATCACTTATCGAAAGGGTGTTCAGAAACATTGTCTTACAGGTATCTACGTATTTCTTCCCCTACAAACAAATAATATTCGAGAGAACACTTACGTCAACTCGAAGCAATTGAGCTGGCAGTAACTTGTTTTTTTTTAACTCTTCTAACAAATCTGCTCACTTATTCCGTTTGTTTGTGAAGGTCGCCTATCTCCCAAAGTCTTTAAATATTAAATATCTTTCATTTTCTGTAATAATTATATGTGTAATGCATTGTATGTAAAATTATTGAGTGTGATTTTAAGCTAAACATGCGAACTATTACGAAGAAAATAATTGTAACTCAAGTTAACATCTATGAATTTACTTTCCGAAAAAATGATTGGATATGAAAACATTGTAACTCTTGTTACAATTAATAGATCTATCAAGAATTGTTTAAAACAGACGAAGAAAATAAATGTATAATGTTTTGCAATTTTTTTACTGTTATTGTATTATTAACGGGCAAAAGTATTTTGTGTAATTTCAGATACCATTTTGTTAACTTCTGTGGGTCATTACTTACGATGTTTTTCCACATTCTAAATCAATAACCAGAAGGGCTAGAGATACGAGTACCAGATTAAAAAATTGGGCTTCAAATGCTCAGCATGAATATGATTGTAACTCAATTCGGCTAAAAAGTGAGTTACAATGATTTTCCTTGCAGGTGTCGATATAGACCATTCTTTGGCTATAAATGCTATAATCTCACTTTATGGTAAACGACGATGGAGCAGGAATGTCTAGAAGACATTATTCCCAACCTACCCATTTTTTTAAAATTAGGTATGGTTAACTTCAAATTAACAGGCGTAAGACTTCTCAACTCGCCCGCAAAAGACGCTTATCATGTTTCTCTACAAAAACCACCGAAAACCCACTTATTCCTTGCAGATAACTAGTGCTCTGCGATTTTTTTTTTCTCAGAGATCAATAGCAAGCCGTATTTATTTTGGATGCCTTCCCTGCGAGCGGCCCAACACTCGCTTAGCAAATTTAAATTAAATCTGTTTGACGAGTACAACGAGTACCACACTATAATTTTTCTACTAAAGGTCACGTCTCTTGACAACCCATTGGCCCATCCATCGAAGGCCAAATATAATATCGTAAATTATCATGACACAACACGTCAATGTCAATACGTCTATTTCTGAAACGGTTCAAGGTTCCACCAGCACAGCCAAGTCAACAAGGTTTGTTTATTTACTAATAGCACGCGGCTCCACTCGCGTTTCTCCGAATAAAAGTAGTATTTTCCATTTATTCTAGGATTTATGTGTTTTATCCAAATCTGTTCAGCCGTTTTGGGGATGAGTGAGGACAAAATGTTTGATTCGATTTTGTTTTGCATAATCCAAAACAGAGGCTTTGCCTTTTTTAAACATATATTTTTGATTTGTACCTAATGTCAAATTAAGTTTGGTTTAAGGCCTGCGCACACGAACTAGGCCGCCAGCGAACTAGGTGTTCGTCAGGCCTTTACAATGATGCACACCCAAAATTTCCTAAGTCCTGCTTACTTTTCTTCTTAATTAATGGTATCTGTCCATTCAGACAATTTTGCCAATGTCAAGTGATATATTTCATAAATAAAATAGGTTTTAGTCAAGTCAGTCAATAGACAAATCAGCCACCATTGTCTTTAAAGGAAATGGAGGCATTTTGCTTCGGAAACATTTTCGCTCAAATCATGATACACACATCACATATGTATCACACTTTAATTCCAACTGCTCACACTTTGTGAAAAAGACCTCAAGTAAAGTTGGTTAAAATACCTCCGAAATTACACAATAAAACCCAAAATAATATATACGATCCCCCAAAATTACAGAAGACGAATGCCTTTGAAACCTAAAAAGCACTACCTACTCCCAAATATAAAAATAAATGGCCTTGGCAATGCATTGTTCAAGTCATAGATCATGGTAGCACACGTGCTTGTACCGTGGCAAGTTCAACTGAAAATCGATCCAGAACTCGGACGACTTCGTCACACCTCGGGTTTCTTCGCCACTGGAATTAAGGTACGACCACATTTAGGCCATCACCTGCGACAAGTGTCCCTTTAGTAGTAGACATACCTGGCAAAGTAAAGGCCTATTTAGATATGGTACATTTCAGTTTTCGAAGAGGAGTGGTGCTATGTCCACCTATCCTACTCGTAGTGATGGTGCCGCTTTATTCGAAGACGATTTTAGCACAGTCATGGTGTTTCTATGAGGAAGTAGGTATCACTGTATCGGATATCTACTCACGCTAATAAAGTCCCCGAGAGAGCCCATCAGCTACCTAATGAAAAGTATTCTCTAACCCGTAAGAAAACTTTTTCCACGTAGCACAGGTTTAACTAAAGCCTTGGGCACATCTATGCGTTCTGCGGTGGTGATCAGTGAAACGCTGTCAAAATAAATATCACTGTCATAGTATAAGCTCTGTAGGGCGATTGTCTAATTCAGTTGCAATCATTAGTTTGATACTAACAGCTAAACGATACTATCAAGGAATAGCGATCATGTATCTTGTTGCAATGCCTTTTTGACCGCTATCTATCAGTTGCAATGATAGTTTTGCAGCGTGAAGTTCCTGCAAATCAATTTAACCCGACCAATTTAAAAATCATAATCTTAGTAAGAAGCCGTGTGAAAACGATTGGCCCACTTTATTTGACTTTCTAATAGACCTCGTTCACTCATTTTGTGTTGTGTTTCTGTCAGTCTTCTTCTTCTTCTTTACAAAGGTTTCGTAAATATCGAATAAAATTTACTTTTTCAAGTTATTTAGTCTGATTTCAAGTAAGTAAAGTCTAACATTCTTAATTCTTTATTCCTAGCTTGCTCAAGTGATTAATATGTTGTTTTTATTTGTTTTAAAGTTATGATCCCAATCCACCAGTGTTCGTCGAAGCAATCAACCATACCCCTAAGTAAAATAAGGGCACCAACAATATTTGAAAGCCTGGGAAAATCTTGCAAGGATGTTAAATGCCGTGGGTGGCGGCTACATAAAAACTGGTGAAAAATGGAAGGGATTAAGTAGTAGGTAAATAGTTTTCAATAACCCTAGTTTTGTGCAGCTATTATTCATCATTTTTTTGTGCTCTATATGGTAAAACAACAAAGTTCTATGTTTTTTGATTAATTAATGGTAATATGTAGATACAAGTGCCCCATAAAGTCCAAGGTGGTGGATAACCGGCGAAACGTTGGGGGCACTGGGGGTGGACCCTATACGCTGCATCCACTCACACTCACAGGTTTTATTTAGCTTACCTACCTACTTTTGTAGATGTTAATTTTTTTTGTTTTTAGATCACGATGACAATGTGCTCCGCTGGGTGTACAGTCTAGAGAAAAGGCACCTTGTGGTCGGAGAGGGAACGTGAAGAGAGGGAATGGTGGATTCTGTCGCTGCTATAAGCAGATCGTTTAATGAAATGGCGACACAAGAGCCATGTGTGGAGTTGCTGCTGCTTTAAGTTCAACAGCATCCACCACCATTAAATAAAACAGTTAAATAAAATACATTATTTCTTAACTCGCCTTATTTCTTTACCACAATACATAGATAAGGCACCTACTGCTTATAAATCAGACTAATTATAGCATTTTGTATTTTAATTTGAAACAGCTTCTATCCTATTCTAGTCATTAGTACATAATTGATAATGAAATATTGGAAGTATGTAATGTAACATAGGCAGGAGCCAGCTATTTCCCCCTGCGCGTGGAGGTTTTGACTGATTCTACACATGGCTATGGTAGAATGAGGATGATATCCCAGCACAGGATATCAAACGCTTCCTTCGTCAGGCGAAAGTTCGAAATAAACTCTCTCTGAGGGATTTAGAACGGATTGCTGGCATCCTGCATCAATCTTCTGTCAAGAATGCGTATTTTTTTGGCACTGTTCCTTCTCTAGCCCAAGTAGGAATCCTCTTGATATGATAAACTGAAATGAATTTAAATACTTAGTTGAAACGGATTTGTAATAGGTACGCACTAGATTTTATTTGATTAGGAATGCAATAATAACGTTGTTTATCATTGTCAAAACACTAAAAACTTACTGTAAATAACTTACTTTATTCAATTTCTATCCATCGCAACAGCACCTTACTTGTTTCTATTCGCGATTGATATGATAGTAATCGTAAGCTGTCATTTCCATTGAAACAGCCTTACGTGATCGCTGTTTCATGATATCTATAGAAACATTACGCTCATGTTGCAATCGTTCATTGTCAAAGATGGTTTCAATTGCAATGCGCGTTTGATTGTAATCGAAGCTACTACGTGATCGCAAATTTGACAGTTTCAATAGGATATCCATTGAAACCATTGCAACAAAAGTTACATGATCGCCCCACTGCTTAATTTGGGGCTAGATAGTGTTGAGTGTATTGTCCACAATATTTATTTAATAAATTTATTTTTATATTCGATAGCGTTTGACTGTTCGCTACCGCAGAATGCACAAAATGTGCGCAGGGCTTAAATTTTAAAATTGAGTTCTTTTCTTGAAAATTTTATTCAAGAAACTGATAAATCTTTATAACATACTAAGTTTATGCGTTAGCCTGGATCCAAGCAGTGAAACTTGAGACGCGAGCGTTGACTCCAGGGTAAAAGGCCTGAGCACAGCCAAAGCCCCAAGAGCAGACACCGACGACGACGCCGTTGTGGTAAAGAGGGCCGCCAGAGTCTCCCTGGCACTGGTCGCGACCGCCAACGTCCAGCCAGCCGGAGCACAGCATGTTAGCGGTGACAACTGCTCCGCCTGAAGCGTAACGTTGTGTGCACGTAGCTTGGTTGACGGTCCAGATCTGCACGTGGCGCAGCTGTTCGGAAGCAGAGCCTCCAGCCTAAAAAAAATAAAACATTCGAACTTGTCAACTGTTATTTCACTTTACATTTGATTAAATCCAAATAGTTAGCGCATTAGACCAGAAAATAGGTCTCCCCTTTACATTTCCAGGAACGATTGAAGAACGATTTTGAGCACTCTTTATTCACCGAGTTCGTTTGGTACGTGACGAGATGCTTGGTTAGCATAACTGTGACTGGGGTGGCGAAGACGCGAGCCAAATGATAAATAAATTAACTTCGGAAGTTCGGACGTCGACGTAGGACGTGGACGTAGTTTATGCGGACACCGGTAACTGTTCAAAATACTGTTTCAGCCGCTGCCACCTTTCAAGCCTCATTTTCAGGGCTCAAGGTTAATTTCAGTTTTTGATTCTTGATTTCTTTCTATTGTTTTTTTTTTATGCCAATGATAGACAAACGGGCTTACGGCCCACCTGATGGTAAGTGGTCACCGTCGGCCATAGACACCAACAACACTAGAGGTGCTGTCGTTGCGTTGCCTACCCTGAAGGAACTTTTACATTTTTCTTGACATTTTACTTGTTTTTCAATTAGGTAATAAAAAATTTAAACTCACCGAAGTAGTGCCCCATCCAGCGGCCCAGACGACTTGATTGTCAGCGAGGTTGTAGTTGGCACCGGCGATGGAAGCGGGCCTGGCCTGGTTGTTGTGCACAATGGCTGTTGCGGTGCGGATAATAGCGACATCATTATCCAAAGTACGTGTGTTGTAGTTGGGATGGTTTATAATTGTTGCAGAGTTGTGTACAACACCACCGCTGTTAGCAAAGGTAGAGCCAACGCGGACACGCCATCTATTTGCTGTGTCGCCACTAAAAAATAAAAAACAAAACTGGTCAAGTACGAGTTGACTCGCTTACCGAAAGGTCAGATTTTGTGCGGTTGCCTTATCGGCAATATTCAAAAAGCAAACGTCGGTGAAACCTCAATTCTTGGGTCTCATCAGCTCGTTACGCAACGTTTAGTTTTATGAAATAATTTCGATTTATCTGAATAAATATGGCATGATTTATGTTATGTGCAAGTGGCGTCCTTATAGAGAAGTACCGTACATTGTGCAGTGAGCAGCGGTCAAGATGGACCTAGTGTTAAGGATGGAGCCTCCACATGACTGCCAGTAGGTGCTCAAGTTCCATGAGTACAGCAGAGCGGCGATGGTAGGGTGCGTTTCGATCGTAGTCACCGAACCACCGACAATCCTTTGCGGGTTGCTGGGGACAGCTGCGTACACAAATAGATCAAATTACACTGAGGAAAAATTTGTTAAAAATAATATTACATAAAACACTAGTGACTATATTGAATGTTTAGCTACATACCTACGACTGCAGCCAGGCACAGGGCCAGAACAAAGACAACGCGCATTTTGACTTTAGAGTTTAAAACACAACTAGCCTCCTGTAAAACTCTCAGGTATTTATATATGAATGGGCTAGCTTGTTGTCCACAAATTATCTTTTAGTTAATTTCCGATGGCGATAAGAAAAACTAAAAGGGCGCTTGTCGGACCATGAGTAGTAAAGGGTTCCGTATTATATATCAATCGAAATTTTGTTGAACTTTTGAACTGCATTAAATTTGCAGCTATTTCTTTGATATTTGCAAAAATAATAATGTTTTAGCTCGAAATTGACTATTTAGACCTACTAGCCAAATTATTAATCAACAGTCACGTTGATGTGTTACGCATGGAATCTTTCAAATTTTCTGAGATTCAACCCCTTTTAGGGTCTAGGATTGAAGTTTGGATGAAAATAGCTCTACGCGAGTGAAAACGCGATAGATTGCACTACTCCTATCTAAAAATTTATAATAAGTGTACAACAGCTTGTGTAGCTTATCATTTTGCAGTAAGTAGTTGGATAATCTTTGATAACGATTTAACAATTCAATTAGATTATTTTAAGATGGTGCTGCCTGGACTGGCGTGGTGGTCGGACGTATTTTCGTCAGTTCAGCAGAGCTTGGAATTTCAAGATTTGAAGTATGCAGAAATTTGCTCTAGCTTGTGTAATAGTGCGGGAAATTTATGAATGAATCCATTATCATTATCAACCTATCTTCGGCCCGTCTCCTCCAGAACTGAGAAAACCAGAAGGGGGTTGAATCAGTGACGAGTCTCGAGAGACGCATCACTGAGCCCCGTTTTATTGTTTTTTGTTGATCATGATAACAATGATGATCAACCTATATTAGTCCACTGCTAGACGTAGGGGTATTCCAAGACGGGCCATTGTGCCCGGCCTTCGAATCTTTTCCTCCAGTGCTTGCCAGATTAATTTCGCAAATTGTCGCCCTACCGTGCTGGATCCTATTACTTTTGTAACTAACATGATTTTGACTATGATAAGTTTGGTTAACGGGATATCTAACATTATATGTTCACAATTCATTCTCAATTCATTCTCTCTACTCTAGTTTTTGTTTGCTTCAACATGTGTTTGACTCACTGCTTCTTAATCTTGCTTATCATTTGAGCTTTCGCGATTATAGTGGTTATGATGATGTTATCAGCAAATCGTAATCGCGAGATATATTTTCCGTTGATATTGATGCCCATTCTGGTTCAACTCAGCGTCTTGAGCAAATCTTCCAAAGCACTTGTGAAAAATTTGTCTCACTTGTCTCACCCCGTGGCGCAACTGGTTATATCAGGTTATAAGATTTTTATAAGAAACAGTAAGCCTACCATGAGCTCTGTATGGCTATGTCTCTGGTTCTGGGTTTGAGTCTATGTACTCACATATAATAATAATAATAATATTCTAATAATTTCCCAAGCCGACTGTCACTCACATATACAACAACACTACAAATACACAATACACAATATACAATATTGTTGTTGTGTTGTTGTATACAACAACACAACAACAATAACGTGTACAATGGTGAGCACTCGCTCACCATTGTATTATACTGTGTGTGTGACGTTTTGACGTTGGATTTATTTAGTCAACACTCACACAGACTCAAAACCAGAACCAGAGACATAGCCAGAGAGAGGTCAAGGTAGGCCTACAGGTATGTTGGTTTCATTGAGTTACCCAATGACTAACTATAAAGAAGGCACCATGTTGTATTGTAAGAGTAAAAAAAGGGGGTAAAAAGGGTTTGTCAGCTTCGGAAGCCAGTCTATAAAAGTATTAATTTCTTCAATAATAAAATGTAAACCAGAAAACGTTTGACTGTGTAAAATGGGTGTGCCTGAACATCATATACGTATTATTAAAAATTTATAACAAACTGGTTATGGTACTGTCAAACTTGGGAACAACACATCTAGCTCCTTCAAGTTCCAAAAAGAAGTACGCCAAGGTGGTGTGATTTCACCTATACTCTTTAACATATATGGAGAACACATAATGCGTAGAACTCTAGACGGCTGGGAT
This sequence comes from Thera obeliscata, assembly GCA_947578465.1. Lineage (NCBI taxonomy): Eukaryota > Metazoa > Arthropoda > Insecta > Lepidoptera > Geometridae > Thera > Thera obeliscata. The sequence goes on from OX387916.1 coordinate 3,865,534, forward strand.
GGTGGAGTTGTAATCGGAGGTGTGAAGTTTTCTAACTTACGTTACGCAGATGACACAACGCTGTTTGCATCCTCAGAGGAGGAAATGGCAGGTCTTCTAAGCCAACTTGAAGCCATCAGTATGGACCTGGGCCTGTCTATCAACAAAGCCAAAACCAAATTGATGTTTATCGACCGCTTCGCTGCCATCACTCGCTCCGATGCACTGGTAGGATACGAAACTGTAGATCAGTTTATGTATCTAGGATCAGTCATTACATACAAAGGACACAGCGAACCAGAAGTCCGTCGGCGCATAGGTATAGCCAAAACAGACATGACACAGTTACAGAAGATATAGAAGGATACCAACATCAGCTGGAAAACGAAAATACACGTAGTTCAGACCCTTGTGTTCTCCATATTTCTGTATGGCTCTGAAACATGGACCCTTAAGGCCACTGATAGACAACGAATACTCGTAGACGCGTTCGAGATGTGGTGCTGGCGAGAATACCTTGGACGGCCCATAGAACGAATAGGTCAATACTCAAACAACTAAAGCTTGAACATCGAAAGCGTTTGTCTTCTATCTGCCTGCACAGAATCCTGAAATACTTTGGCCATATTGCTCGCAGAAATACCGATTGTATCGAGAGACTGATTATAACAGGCAAAGTAGAAGGCAAAAGACCTAGAGGCCGAAGCCCTAAGCGTTGGTCGGACCAGGTATCTGAGCAGCTGGAAATGCCGATGCATCAGGCGCTCCATCAGGCCACCGACCGCTCCAAATGGAGAGATATTGTACACAGAATGGAAAAGGGTCACGATCCTCAACAATGAGGGACCGACTATGGAGGAATAATAAAATATTTACAGACAAACGAAGTTGAACCTATGAATAAGAAGCATAAAGTACTTTTTAATTTCAGTTGATAAAAATAACTTATTTATTACCACGTAATTGTTCACTAAAATACATGAACAATAATTATAAGTTTAAAAAACTTGAGAAACCGACTTCATTGCCAAACGGCTAAACCGATTTTAATGAAATTTGTTTAGGACAGTCTGGACGTAAAAGTAACTTTCCAAATAAAAAAATAATTTTCTAAATCGGTTCATAAATGACGGAGGCATGCAGTTACAAACATTAAAAAAAATATTTAAAAAAAAATGGCAACACCGATTTTAATAAAATTAAAATGGGACCAATCTGGAAGCAGTACCTTTCAGATGAAAAAATAATTTTTCAAATCGGCTCACAAATGATGAAGTTATGCAGTAACAAACATTAAAAAAAAAAAAAAAAAAAAAAAAACATACAACCGAATTGAGAACCTCCTCCTTTTTGATAGGAAGTCGGTTAAAAAAGTTCTTTTGGCTTTAGAAACTTCATGAAATTTTTAAACAAACTGTATGATGATGGGGGATGGGCTCACTTGTCACAAAAAATCGGATATAACTCTTGATATGTTTATTAAGAAGAATTGTATTTGTATATAGAATTATACTAACATAAGTTAATTTTGTTTTCAATTTGTATTCTTTCATTAATAGTTTATATTCATTTGTTTCATGCATATTTTATGGTGTGTTTATTATTTTACACTATTTATTCGTTAGGACCCCTCTCGGGTAAAGGCCTCCTCCAGTTCTTTCCAGCGGTTGCGGTCCATTGCTGTTTCAGTCCAGTCTTGTTGTTTGAGGAATCTCCTTAATTCGTCGGTCCATCTAGTTATATATACTATTAATGAAAGAATACAAATTGAAAACAAAATTAACTTATGTTAGTATAAAATAATAAATACATATACTATAAAATGTGCATGAAATAAATTATTAATAATAGGATAAAAATTTTAAAATGTGAATGTGAATATACAATTTAATTAGAAATGCATGAGAAAGTGAACTATAATTATGTGAATCTTGTAAAATTGGAATAAAAAGGCTTTTTTATTTTTATTTATTTATTTATTATATAGAATTATATGCCTATGCGTTGTTCTGGATCCAAACAGTGTAACGAGAAACGCGTGCGTTGACTCCAGGGAAGAAGGCCTGAGCGCAGCCACGACCCCATGAGCAGACACCGACGACGACGCTGTTGTGGTAGAGAGGGCCGCCAGAGTCTCCCTGGCACTGGTCGCGACCGCCGACGTCCAGCCAGCCGGAGCACAGCATGTTAGCAGTGATTGTGTCACCAACGGTACCGTACCGTTGTGCGCACGTGTTCTGGTTAACGGTCCAGATCTGCACGTGGCGCAGCTGTTCGGAAGCAGAGCCTCCAGCCTAAAAAAATAAAACATTCGAACTTGTCAACTGTTATTTCACTTTACATTTGATTAAATCCAAATCAGTGCATTGGACCAGAAAATAGGTCTCTCCTGTTCATTTCCAGGAAGAACGATTTGTAGCACTCTTTATTCACTGCCTTCGTTTACTGTACCTACGTGACTAGATGCTCGGTTAGCATAACTGTGACTGGGGCGGCGACGACGGAAGCTGCATGTAAAATAAATTAACTTGGGAAGTTTGGACGTCGACGTAGGACGTGGACGTAGTTTATACAGTCACTGGTAACTGTTCAAAATACTGTTTCAGCCGCTGCCACCTTTTAAGCCTCATTTGCTGTCGTAAGATCATAGTGACCTCATTTTCAGAGCTCAAGGTTAATTTCAGTTTTGGATTCTTGATTTATTTCTCATTAAATTTTTTGTTTTTTTCAATTAGGTAATAAAAAATTTAAACTCACCGAAGTAGTGCCCCATCCAGCGGCCCAGACGACTTGGTTGTCGCCAAGGTTGTAGTTGGCACCGGCGATGGCAGCGGGCCTGGCCTGGTTGTTGTGTGCAATGACTGTTGCGGTACGCATGATAGCGATATCATTGTCCAAAGTACGTGTGTTGTAGCTGGGGTGGATGATGAAAGATGCCAAGGCGTGTACAACACCACCGCTGTTAGCAAAGGTAGAGCCGACGCGGATACGCCATCTGTTTGTGGCGTCACCACTAAGATCAAAATAAAAACAATATTAGTAACAATAGCGTCCCTAGTCTGCGGCGGGTACGCGATAACTCCAACAGTTACCTACACCTCATTGCGGAGAGGTTGGATACCGAATGTCTCTTCATGGAATACTGAACAAGAGCGCATGTACTCTTCTCTTGACCAGTATGTACCGAGGGTTAAATTTTATTTTGTTTTTAGTTTTAATGTGTATGTGTGTGTTTATTGTGTACTTCGGACTTTGTAATGGCATATTTATAAGTCTGAAATAAAAACATTGAATTGAATGGGCATCAATTTGACTTATTTCGAATATGCATTCAATATATGAATGCCAAAGTTATACGGTGCTTAGATATTGGATGTCTGTGACTCAATTTCACCAATTTTTCAGAGATTCAGTGTTTTTTTATGGTACGAAACTATGAACACAGGATAAGTAATAGTTAGTACAAAAAATGAGTTTTTTAACTAAGATATCGCTAGACTTTTGTACGTTTTGAAGTCGTGCTGACTTCAGAAGCCTTCCATATGCATGGCTCGAAACGCACTTTACTATCTATTATTTATACAGATTATGCCAAATCTACAACACTTACATGGGACAGTGAGCAGCGGTCAAGATGGACCTGGTGTTCAAGATGGATCCCCCGCAGGCCTGGCTGTAGGTGACCAAGTTCCATGAGTACAGCAGAGCGGCGATGGTAGGGTACTGCTCAATCGTAGTCACCGAACCACCAACAATTCTTTGCGGGTTGCTGGGAACAGCTGCACACACAAAACAACATTTTTCACCAGACGAAGTTGCATCGAAGTTTGTCTGTTTACGGGAGGCGATAATGACCGGCCTGCGCGTGATTTGAAACGGAACTGTTGCTAACTTGTTGCTTAGTACGTTATTTAGGTTATGGAAGTAACGATAGCGTAAAGTATATAGAAATATCTCTAAACAGAACAAGAAAAAAATATTGAACTTAAAGATAAATAAAAACTTTATGCAAAAAAATCTGTAGTGCGTGTTGCTAGTCCCATAAAAAACTACTGGTGGCCTTGTGGTAGTGGCCCTGCCTTGCGATCCCAAGGTCGTGGGTTCAAATCCAGCCGTGAATCAATGAGTTTTCTGTCATACTGTCAAGTGCACAAACGGAGCTTCTTCAAGGCGCTGAAAGAACTAGTGATGCGAAAAGACTTCAAACTGAAATTCACTACTTAAAAAAGAATTTGCTACTTCCACTTAGGGACTCACTAAAATAAGAATGTTGATGGCTACATACCTGCCACTGCTGCCAGGCAGAGGGCCAGTACAAAGGCGACACGCATTTTCACTTTTGAGTTAAAACACAACTAACTTTCTGCAAATCTTTCAGGTATTTATATAAATGGGCTGGCTTGTTATTAACAAATTATCTTGTAGTTAATGCTACGCAAAGATAAAGAGCGATAAAGCCGACAGGTAGGACAACGGATAATGAGGGGTTTTCCTTACTAATCAATCAACTTTGACAAATTGGAGTCGCATGGCATGTTTAGGAATAACTTTGCACTGCACTGCATAGGTTCACAGAATTTTAGTTTGTATAGAAAACATCTTGTAAAATTAGGAGTCTAATAGACATGGGGGTTGTAAGGAAATCAGAAGGGCAAGTCGTAGTTTTACTCGATCAGTTTGAACGATTTGTTTCGCCTACGTGTCTCTCTCTTTTGTATGGAGAAAAGATGAGACAACAACGATACGTTACGTAGAAATGATCGAAACAAGTTGTTGTCTCATCATTTCGCCATACAAAAGAGAGAGACACGAAACGAGTTGTTCAAACTTATCGAGTAAAACTCAGACTTGGGGTACAGGTGACACAACTCATCAATCATATTTTCCGTGACGTCACTAATATTGCAAAGTCTGACTGGCCTCTCAGCTCAGCTAGTAGTAGCTCTGCCTTCTGCGCCGTAGGTCGTAGGTTTGATTCCCACCGAGAATAAATATTTGTGTGGTGAATACAGATACACGTTTGTTCTCTGTCTGGGTGGTACCTATATTTTATTCTAAGTATGGATTCAAACAAAAATGTTTGTAAGTATATTATATCAGTTATCTGGTTCCCATAATAAAAAGCTCTGCTACACTGATGAACACTCACACAGACTCAATACCAGAGCCAGAGACAAAGCCAGGCAGAGCTTGTGGAAGGCCTACTGAAGCTGCATGAATACAGTAGTAATCTAAAAATTAAAGTATTGAGTATTGAGTATTTATCCTTGATACGTAGTTTGATATTGATTTAGTTGTATTTTTATTTTTGATATAATATATTATCTGATAATTGCTGTTTTATTGATATGACTTTTAATTATTATTGTATAGAAATATTTATTTATTTGATTAGGCACCAAATTTTTTTTTTTTTTATTATGTTTATGTGGTTTCCAACCCAAAATTTGTATGCCAGCTATGAGGAATGAGTGACATTTATTTATTATTTTTTAAGATCTTTCATGAGATTTCATGTAATACACTTCATTGATGCAACTAAATGATTAATGTTACGTGAGTCTAGGTGTCAGTTCCAAGCGACCAAGCCTTTCTTGCAAGGATATTTTAACCTTTCTTGGCTTGGTGGCTTGGTGGTTTGTTGCCTGTTCTTCTGAACAGGCAACAAACTACAGCTTGATTCCTATACCGTTTTTTTGTATGATCCTTGTACAAAACAAAAATAATAATAATATCTTACTGCATGCGCCTTACTGCACCCCGCGTAGTGTAACCCAAACCGTTTACGACACATCGCTTAAAGTAGTGCAGTGTGACCTAAAGCTCTATGTAGTTAGTAAAGTAATTCCGAGTTCGGAATCACGTCCGCCCAGTTATAGCGGCCGCTCGTTTTATTGTCAGAAATGCGATACGTGACGTTGCAGCTGCTAACTACTGTAGGCTCATTCTGAGTTTTTAGCATAATTTTGTCGTTTACGCAAAATGACTCGTCTTTTGCGAAGTCGTTAGCCCCGATTTTTGTATGGAGAAACGATAAGCGCTCCTGGCGAGATTGCGAGAACTAATGTTACACCGTCATCAATTGATATTTTCTTTCTTTTCTAGGCAAGAGTTGCTTGGAAGAGATCGCTCTCAACGATAAAGTCACCCATTGTTTTGCCAAAAATCTGCATAAATTCTGTAGTATGTTTTTGTGCGGTAAACAATAAAGAGTTAGCTATATCTAGTATTTAATATTATCTACAGTTGTGCAGTAAATTTTTGCTTTATATTTTAGTTGTACTGAGCTAGAGAAGTGTTCATGAAATCGGTTTAACTTTTTGTGAGAAGTTTTTTCACCCAAGTCCTTCCTGATTTCAGACACGATAAGCTGTCAGTCCTGTCAGTTCCTAGTCCTTACTCTGTCGGCGCTGACAAACTTACGGTCACTATCTCCCTCGCACATTTCAATTTTGATCGAACCTCGTTTTAGTTTATAAACGTGGGGCATAGACAACTAGTCTTGTGGCATACAGAATACAATTTTTCGATTGCACACCAAGGCGCGTTTGCGTTTAAATCACGTTGTGAAGTCACACGTTTTGGGCACGGAATCTCCAATGTAATAGCGAATAAGGCCCCTGAGGGCTAATTCACGTTATTTATTTATGAATATCTCCTAGATTAATATCGCCAGTATCAGGTAGTAAAAATACGGTCAGTGACTGGTCATGTGAGCTCGTATCTCGATCATAATGACTCACTCACATAAATTATGCCAAACGCTTTATCTTGCATGAGAACTGCAACATACTCGTACATACATAAATGCATAAACCTGCATAAACATAAACAAATACGCTGTGAATAGGATATTCGATTCGTATATCTACACGAATACTGACAACTGACGAGAAAAAAATGAGCAATGGATCACTCCTAAGTACGCTGTTTTTTTCGTCAATTTAATACAGCAAACCCATTGATGACAATGATATTATATTAATCAGTTATTGCGAGTGAAAATTAAGGTTAACTCTTGATAACATTCATAGCTTATAGTTGATAAGATTTTCCCCTCAGAGGGCAATCGAAAAAAAGTCACTCTGTACATAAAAACTCATTTAAAAAAGTTTTGTTAGTATTGCGTTGAAAGACTTGAAAGTATTATTTCAAAGAATTTTATTGTAAAAAAGTAGGTATACCATTGCCAGTACAAAGTACTAGAAGGGCCTGAACATAAGCCTCAACCGTATTTTTCCAGGAAGAAAGATTTTGAGCCCCTTCCGTCCCCCGACTTCTCGCGATGTCCACAATCTCGCCGGTCTATCAGATAAGGTACGCTTTGTCTTACGGTTTGTGGTCACTGTTTGATAACCAATTCGGCAAACAAGCAAATACGCTACGAGAAGGGTTAGGTAGGTAATAATATAACTTTTGCTTTCGCTAGATAATCTGTATTGTGACCAGCTTGTCTTCCTAACCCAAGAAATAGGGATAGAAGCAAAAAAGTGCAGTTATTTGTTGATTGTGGTCGTTGACTGGCATGTTAAATGATTGCCTTGCTCACATTTTTTTTAATAAATAAATATTGTGGACAATTCACTCAACACTATCAAGCCCCAAACTAAGCAGAGCTTATATGATGGGAACCAGATGGCTGATATAATACTTGAATATATATTTTTTGTAAATACATACTTAGAATATAATATAACACCCAGACAGAGAACAAACATCTATGTTCACCACACAAATATTTGTTCTCGGTGGGGATCGAACCCACGGCCTACGGTGCAGAAGGCAGGGTTACTACCAACTGAGCTGAGAGGCCAGTCAAAAGGAAGCCCTCGAGTTAGTATTCACGTACAACAAACGGCAGTGTCCATAACACAGCCACACCGATTTTTTTTTTGTTTGAACGACCGCGGTTTAAAGGTACCATTTTCTTTATTTAGCATGAGTATCGCCATTTTTTGCATGACTCGTGACTGCGTTCACCTCAAAAAAATACGATACACTTCATAGGGATTTACTATAATCTACAACATGCATGCAATGCATGCATATGCATAGATACTAAGATCACACACACGGCTACACATCCATACTACCCAGTTAAACTGAAATGTTTGAAGTTGAACTCTACGAATCCTGCGTGTGATATTGCTGTTTCGTTCACTCCTGTGCTGCCCGAATCGCATCGTCCTTTACATGACATTCTCTGTATTGTATGTTGCGTAGTTATAGATATAAAGGTGTGTAACCTAGTATGTAGCCGTTTGCACATGTATTTCTGATCATAAATCGATGACGGCAAATAACAAACAGCAATCCTGAGTGCATTAATCCTGCCGATATCACTCAATATGCTCTCAGTTGCACAGAATAACCTATAGTGGTTGTACATTTGTAGAATAAATATATTTTTATAGTGTATAGTGTATTCAGACAACATGGTGGCCAGTAGTTTAGACGGAATTGAAGGTCTTGAGTCACTTGTCAACGGATACTCAGGTAAATGCATTTTGTATATTGTCCAACAGTCTGCCTAGTAGTAGTAGGCTCGTCCGGGGAAGTACTACCAACATGCCTGTTTCTGCCGTGAAGCAGCATTGCTGTGTTTCGGTTTGAAGGGTGTGGGTACCGGTGAAATTGCTTACACGTGAGACTGAACATCTGTATGCCTCAAGTTGATGAACGCAGGGTAGTGCATCGTTGGGCGCGTTCAGACGTGCGTGACTTACGAGGCAATGCTTTGTTATAGGCGATGGGTCATAATAGGCATGACGACTAATTTTCAAAATCTCTTCTATCATATTCAGAAGTATCTATTATGTCTAAAATATATCATATTTCTGTAGAAAATTAAGGTTTTTGTGCAATAAAAGTACATTTAAATTTAAATTTTCAAATTCACGCCACAACACTCGCTGGTGTCATGGCGTCTGTTATTACGTCACGGTTAAGTATATCAACAGTAAACATTGGTGCTTTTGTACTAAATCGGAATGACGTTTACGTAAACGTGACGTAATTCGCTCTGACCGGTGTTTGAGCCATCATGGCGGATTGTTGCATTTTGTAGATTTATTTTAACAAATAAATTATTTATCTCGACATTCATAAGAGAATAAATACATAATATATCAAACTCTTTGAATCCTTTTGCATTAGATCAGATAAATATTTTGGCGATACTTGATTACTGCCTTCATGCCTATTGCTTCCTATATTGATAGATAGATCCGGTCCAACCATGTAGTTATTAAAATATTTTTGAATGCAGTTTAAAATTTAAATAGTGGGTTTTTTCAGAAAAATGTTCCATCTACAATATTCAAGGTATTCCCTTCATGTGGCATATCCGTGGGACGCCCTGTATACAGTGATTCAAAGGGGTCAAATCGGTTTTTTGAATAATTTATATATTATGTAGATTAAGAAAACTGACATTATTCTAATCTTATCTTTGAATTATTCTTGCCACTCAATCGAGTCAGCGGCACTTCAATCACTATCAACCGCACATTTTTTTTTTAAATTATGACAGTAACTTTCCCTATTTTTGATAAGAAGATACCATTACATTGATACGATGATCTTGTATGCTAGACTGGTATTTTTATTCCAGTCTCTTTGAACCTTCTTCTCTTTGAGGTTAGTGCAAAGCCCGTATTGTGTCGCAGCCAAAGATTATCCGCCCGTTAATAAACTGCCTAGCCGTTTCATCAAACGCCGTTTCACTAACTGTCCGAATGATATCCAAATGACCTAGTACCGCAACAAGACAAACAAAAAATTAAAACTCTAGCGTCCTGCTGTACCTTTTAGGGCTAGTATAATGTTTGTTAGTAGGTTTTTTATTTTTTATGTTTCTTGTAAGGTAAGGATCAAAACTTCAGCTGATACCCACCACCAGCCACTACTTCTTAAATTGCTACAAAAGCTTTGGTTGATAGCGCACATCCGAGCGTTCTGCGTGCGTTGCTGCCATAGATATTTGACAGCACAGCGTTTCACTGATCGCCACCGTAGAACGCTTAGATGTGCGCAAGGCTTAATAGATACTTTAGATAAATAAATAAATATTATAAATTGCGAAAATTGAGCCAAAAAAGAGGTGTTTTATAAAAAAAAGCGCGATAACCAGCTCAGCATTCAGGTCAGATCCTCCATTACACATAATTCATCGCTCGTTTGACCCTTACATTAGAGCTCTAATTAAATGAAATGTGCCTTATATTTTAGGGAATAAATTTTCAAATATTATGAATGGGTTAAACATTAAAAAATAATCACGACGCCAAGGTTCAAATCCAGTCGTGAGCATTTTTCTGTCCAAAAAGGTGTTATGCCAGTACTTTCAATCGGTGAAGGAAAACATCGTGAGGAACTTGACATGTTGTAGAATCTAACAAGTTCGAAAACATGTGCAGTTGCACGAAAGGAGCCTCTTTGAGGCGCACTTAAAATCCTTTCACCACACTGTTCTTTGATAACCAGTGACCACGACAAGGAGAAAAAGATTAAAAAAATAGGTTTGTTTACTTAATTTTTCGAGTAGGTACGTAGGTAGCATAATATGGCCTAAAAAATATCGCAAATAATCTTATCTATTGTATTTAATAGATCTATATCATTTATCAGATTTTATAACGGCTTGTGGCTCGGGTTCAAGACCCCTCTCTTTTGTGTACCGATGAGCTTATCAATGAATCACATGAGCGGCATTTGATAAAGGATAACCTAGTTTAACTTGTATAAATAGTATTTCTCAACATCGGTTAGAACAGTTACTCATAACTATAGTACTAATTAATATATTTATCAAGTGTGTGAATATATAAATAAAGATGCGATTGATGTCTGGACAAGATAAAGATGGCGGGGCGGCTGAATCGGGGCTTTTGAGAGGTAAGCTTCGATAAACTTTGACCATCTTAGTTGGCGACAAACAAGTTCAAAGTTGTTTGAACTTTTATGTTCCGGACAACCAAAGAGTTTCAATGAGTTCTTGAACGGCGTTTGTTGTTCCTAGTATAACAGGGATGATTTTGAGAGAAGATTAAATTGGTTCCTTCTAGGTAAGCGCCTTTCACTACCCAACTACACATCACATAATATACACACACAAATATCACATGGCATACATACATCATCACTTTGAAAGACACCTACCTACATACCTACCTACTCACCTACCTACACACTTATCTACCTACCTACCTACTTACTTACCTACCTACCTACCTACCAACCTACCTACCTACCTACCTACCTACCTACCTGTCTACCCACCTACCTACCTACCCACTTACCTACAAACCATACCTATTACCTACATCGACTACAATAAGCCCGTTCTGCAAACTCCTACAACCAATTAATCGAACGATCGATGACCGATAGTACTTTACATTGCAGTTAATTACCCCATTTAAAGAGCCGAGTATGATTTATGCACCGATCATCCCACTTCATTAATTCATTAGATTTATTGACCAGTATGATTAGTTTGCCATTGGCAAAGCGTTATAAACTAATGACCTAATTTACCAAAACTGCTAAAATAGGATATCTACGTGCCTAAACTATGCTTTCTCATACCGATGGGCCTGACAAAAGGAGACAGAATTTATTTTAAGTTGAAAGAAAAAACTTGAGCCTTTTATCAGTAAAATTCTCCAGTTCGTTTCGGTGGTCATTAAATTTTTCTAAAATATGATTATGAATTATGAAGCGTGCGGTTATAATGCGAAATAAAACAATAACATTTATTTATTTATTTTACGCTAGCATAAAGTAGCAATAAAATGTTGAAGAGCAGAAATAATGATCACAAATATTGTTACGACAGACATGTAATTTGAACAAAATCCCGCTCCATACACACCGCAAAGTCGGGAGGCGGCAAACTTACGGTAAAGGGACACATTAAGACTGGATTTATGCCAGTGCTCCACCTTAGCGTGAGGCCACACGGGTGTTGCTATTTTAACGCTTGGGTTTCAACGCAACGCATCGCACTGGCAACGACCGTGGCCTGACTCCCCTATACCTTATAAGTACCTGACTAGTTTATTTTATATGCCAGACTAAGTTTTTATACCTGTACAGAAAAATAACGTAGTCCGTGCAGTATACTTTACCGTAGCTTTTTATTTTTTTTATGTCGTAACGCAGTGAGTGCTTCATGAGAAATCCGGTGTCACAAATTGATGCTGCCGGTAGTGGTCGTTCAATTAAACTGCACGCCCCACTTTTTCAGTCAGTCAAAGTAAATTGTTCTTTATTTAAACATGACAAGGATCATTTTGAAGTACTTGGCTGTGAGTCAACGTCAAGAAAAGGCGGCGTGCATTTTCAGACTAGTTTATCTTTACTATGATGTTGCAGCGTTTCGGTGTAGGCTGTAGGGTTTGTAAACTATATCCTTCGATATTTTAAATGATATGCGCTACGCTGCGTTTCTGCCTTAGTGACGCAGTGTAGCGTAGCATATTATCTCTCCTCGCTTCGTCTCTTCCCATTGTGCGTTGTGGATGCGATGCGGATAATGACGTCGCAACCCATCGTGTGACATATTTTTGTTATTTATATCTGAAACGATGCAACATCACCGCTCAGTCGTGGTGTGGTGGTGTGGTACACGACAACGCATCGTGTAGCCAGGTATCACTGTCATTTATCGCCTAGATGTGGCCGTACCTTTACCCGCCATCAAAAGCACAATGTCTCTCGAGCTCCGACTTTGTGACTTTATTCTCGAAATAAAGGATCTTTGTAAGCCCATCTTTGAATAGAAACTGCTTTGATGTCGTTGTTACGTAGCAAACAGCACAATCACTTTAAAAAAATAACTTTATTAAAACTTGAACTTAGGATTACGAGATACAGAGATGTGTCGAGTTTGGATGACGAAATAGAACTGAGGTCTACAATCACAAAACAAAGCTTAAGTACTAAAAGGGTCGTGGGATAACCAAACATCATTAAGGGTTGGAATTGAGTAGTGGAAAAATACAAGTAAACGAAAACAAGGTCCTTAAGACTAATCAGTTGTGTACGATACAATAAGGGAATTACCCTGTTTACCTAATTAACTAATGATCTTATTTGGGGAAGTACGAGTATCTATGAGTACTTATCCTACTAACTTAATATTAAACATTGATGGGCATTATATAACATCTCCCCCCTTAGAATAAAGATTGGGCATTAGTGCCTGATCTTTGAGATTGAGGTGTTGTCGCGGCGTTCTCGATGTCTATGTCCTCTTCGTCGTCTGTTACGCAGGAAGTTGTTTGTCGCATGTCTCTTAGTGGGATAGCGATCCGGGTGTTGCGATGTCGCTGGGAGTTGTCGAAACAGTTGTTGAAGATTTGGACGCACCCTGATGACCGTCGGTGTTGACCTCGAAAGAATCCGTTGTGACATCGGTTGTAAAGTTTAATCAGGAGATAGGAAAGAAGCACGATGCCCGTCGTGAAGTACAGCCACATGAAGATTGAATTGTTTTTCTCGACGAATGATTGAGTTTTCGATTTTGCTTGGAGTCTTGATAGCTCTTCTGAATATTTGTCTAGATGACTTTTGATTTTATTAAGTGAATCCAAAGGCATCTCGTTGATTTTGATAGGTAAAAGATGCGGTGGATTCTCCATTTTCTTTGATAACTCGAAGCAGTCGTCCGTTCTTATGTCCGGAATGATGATAGGACTTGTCGTATTATCCTCGTTGGATTGGTATGCTGTGAGCGTACTGTAGCTTGTATAAAGTTTGCATCCTTGTGGTAGTGTGATAACGCCTGAACCTTGAAGTTTGTGGTTAGAGACTTCATCGCCGCAGTGTAGAACGCAACTCGTTTCCATGTTCAAGATGTAGAGCCATCTGTTATGATTCAGAGGCTGAAACGTCTGGATTTCTCCTGGGAATGTTGTCGTCGTGCAGGTCTCAGGTATTGTATTCTCCTTGCTGAAGAGTAGTTGAAGCTCGCAGATGGGACGCTCAGATGAGTCGTAGATCACGAGTTCCTTGCAGACGCTCCGTCTCGGTGCAAAGGTGATGCAGTTGTCCAGCGAGCTCGTCGACGCATAATATTGCCCACTAGGGTCAGTGGCCAGGTATATATGCTCAGGAAGGATGGTGGAATGGAATGAGGAGTTCGGGTGTTGGATAGGAATGGAATATACGTGGTACAATGTAAGAGGATCATTCATGACAAGAGGGAATTCTAATATATAGACTAAACGATTGGAATAAACGTAGGCTGTCAAAGAAGTGGATTTTAATAGAGTATGCAAGTTATCGATGGAAATAGAAGTGACGAGCCTTTTGTTTGTTCTGATATTATTGGATTTAAGGAGTTCTTCGAAAAGCTTCTTGGAACTTATGATAGAAGGATGTAAGATATTTGATTTAGCAAAGAGGATACTATCTAGACAATCGTCGATTTCGTTTTCTAGGCTAGTTACAAGTTCTAGAATTTGAAGGGATGTAGTTGATATATCTTCACTGATTTTCAGATCAAAGATGATAGTGTCGCTCTTATTGAGGTAGCTATTTAATCGCTTTATGTTCTCATTAATGACTTGTTCATCGAAAGAAATCTTGAAGATTGTCTCATTAAAGTTTTTAATCGTTGAAGAGGTGATCTGCAATTGTTTTTGCATGAGATTGGATAAATCTAATTCGCTTCGCTCTAGTTTATCGATGCATTCGTCTTAACGTTTCGCGTCTTTAGCGTCGGGCGTTCCAATCAGCCACTTAAGAACAGAGCCAAAGCCATCTAACAGTTCCCTTTTTACACGTGAGTTTTTACCTAGATACATATTAAGTTCCGCGAGTCTTGATTCGATTTTATTAAGATTTACGCTTAGATACGATATCGTTGATTGGACGTTAGGAAAATGATTATACTGAGTGGACATCATTTTAAATTTATCGGAGAGACGTTTTAGAGAATCGAAAGAAATGAACAATGGTTCTAGGTCTCTATAAATTATAAGTTTCCATGATTCGTCGTAAATAGAAATTTTTCCTTCCTCGTCAAAGAATACACCGGAATGAGAGGTTAGGGGTTCGGATATACTTATGTGGGCAACGATTCCGGTGGTTGCACTGGAATAGAAATAATTGCAGAATTAGGATCTGAGTTAGAGTTTAATTTATTTTTAATGATATTCTTCGTGTAAATGTAGATTTTGTATAAGATGATGCAGAAAATAAGTTTGATAATAGAACAAAATATAAAATTGTAAATATAGTTAGGATCTTGGAATATTTGGAAAAAGGGCATTGCCTGGGCTGCTGTATGGTGGCAAACCCTGTAAATAAAGAATCCTAATTTTAATCTAGACCTAAACCTAAAGTTAGCTTATAGTATACAATTTTAACCTAAGTATGGTCGTAGGCGATTAGCATGCACTAATTGGTTTTTACCTGATTTTTTGATTAAGTAGGTTTCGTTAAAACCTACACGTATTATTTCACATGGACCTTCCCATTTCGAATCCAGATTGTTTGGATTCGGAACTTTGAGCATCACTTTATCACCTATCTTATATTCGACAGTATTCTTGATCTTACTGTCATAGCGCTCTTTGGCTTTTTCTTTCATGTTTTCAATGTTTTTTAATGCAGCATCTCGAGATGCTCTGAGGCGTTCGTTGAGATCTTTTAAATAGTCGCATGCAGTGTAATCGGAGATTGGCTTTAGTGAATAGAATGGACGAGGCTTATAACCAAAAAGGAGTTCATGCGGGGTGTACCCGGTGGAGTTATTAACTGAGGTGTTATGACACATGATTGCGAAAGGAATGATTTGATCCCAATTTTTCAATCGACGATTATGATACATGCGGATGTGATCACGCAGTGTTGCATTGAACCGTTCGAGAGCACCGTTGGTTTGAGGATGGTAAGTAGTATTGAATGTATGATTAGAACCGAAAAATTTCATTAATTGTTTCATGACACTATTCATGAATTCAGTGCCTTGGTCTGAATGGAATCTCTTAGGAACTCCGTAATGTTGGCAAAAGTGAAGCAACTGTTGTGCTACGGTTATAGCTTCTTTATCAGGTATTGGATACGCTTGAACATATCGCGTCAGATCATCCTGTAGCGTAAGGACGTATTTATTATTATTTTCACTAACGTCTGAGTAAGAAACTAAATCCATAGAAACTCGTTCGAAAGGTTCGGTTGACTGGGAAGTTATGACCATAGGAGCTTGAAATGATTTTCTTTGGATTTTATTACGCTGGCAAACAACGCAAGATTCAACATAAGTTTTGATGTCGTTGGTCATTCCTTTCCAAAAGAATTCGTCTCGGATTTTTCTAGTTGTTTCGGCTATACCTCGATGTCCTGAGAGAGGTTCGTCGTGATATAATTTAAGGATTTCAGGGACTTCTTCAGGCTTAGGATACCTAACTTTGTTTTCGCAAATGGTGATTTCGCAGTCATAGCTTTCGGCCAAATATGCTGAGATACGTAGCTGTTCATTACTGACCATTTTGCAAGTGTGGTCATTTTTAAGGTCAGGTACGAAAAGTTGGGAAACCGTGTGTTGTTGAAGACAAGAAAGCAAAGCTTTGAAATAACTTTCTGAATCCCATGGATCGAAGTGATCAGGCCTAGTACAGCAGAATATGAGATTTTGTTTTTCGTTAGAAACTAGAAGATCTGCGTCGTATAAATTCTTGATTTTTGCTACATAGGGATCCACCCCGGAGCATAGACTTAAGGCTTCTTTACAGATATCATTTTGGTCTGAGATTTTGCAAGATATGGGAATAAGGACATTTTTATGTCTAGGATCTAGTAACCGATCAGGTGAGATTTTGACTTTGGAAGATTCAAAACATTTGCGTTCGATATTATCAAGAGCAGTGAAATGCTCGAAATTGAGTTGTAGATAGTCGTCAGATGGACATTGCCGCGGAGAGTGCGGAGGTGAGTCAGTCAAGTCGATTATGTTAGAGTTCATAATCGGTGGACGAGAAAGAGCATCGGCGTTAGTGTTCGTTTTACCTGATTTGTGCCTCATTTCATAGTCATACTCTTCGAGTTTTAATCTCCAACGGACTAGGCGACTACCTGGATCTTTAACGTTCATGAGCCATATAAGAGGTTTATGATCTGTTAATATTTTGAACCTTCGACCAAAAAGATAAGGTCGGAAATGTTTCACTGCCCAAACGATGGCTAGTAATTCACGCTCGATAGTGGAATAATTTGATTCAGCCTTATTTAATGTACGTGAAGCGTATGCTATTGGTAAGTCTTTGCCGATCTCACCTTGAGAGAGGATAGCGCCAATTGCGTACTTCGAAGCGTCAGTTGTTAAATTGAATTCTTTGCTAAAGTCAGGATATTGCAAGATAGGTGTCGTTGTAAGAATGTCTTTACAGTTATCGAAAGCGTGTTGTTGTTCTTCAGCCCAAACAAATGGGACATCTTTTTTAAGAAGGCTTGTCATAGGTTTAGTCAGCTTACTAAAATTTGGAATAAACCTACGATAGTAGCCTGCAAGGCCTAGAAATGATTTTATGTCTTTACAGGATTTAGGAATTGGAAATTCTTTCACAGCTCTAACTTTTTCAGGGTTAGGTTTCACACCTTCGCTAGAAATTATGTGACCTAGGTAAGCTACTTCTTTCCTCATGAATTCGCACTTATCCGGTTGAATTTTCAGACCATGTTCTCTAAGGCGATTAAAGACTTCAGTGAGTTTTTGTTCATGTTCTTGGAGACTGGAAGCGAAAACAACGATGTCATCTAGGTAGACAAAACATCGTTCACCTTGTAATCCATGGAGGACACTGTCCATGGCTCGTTGGAATGTAGCTGGTGCGTTTTTTAGGCCAAATGGCATTCTCAGGAATTCATAGTGACCATAAGGTGTATTAAAGGCTGTTTTTGAGATATCTTTAGGGTTCATTTCTATTTGGTGAAACCCTGAAGCTAGATCAAGTGTCGTGAAGTAGACTGAGTGACCTAATTTGTCTAAAATGTCAGTGATGTTAGGCAAGGGATAGCTGTCACCTATAGTAACGTCATTTAATTTGCGATAATCAATAACTACGCGCCACTTTTGTTTACCTGACGCATCCAATTTTTTTGGTACCACCCAAATAGGGCTACTCCAAGGGGACGTGCTGGGTTGAATAATGTTTTGGTCAAGCATTTTTTGGACTTGCGTTTTGACTTCTTGTTGGTGTACGAAAGGAAACCTGTAGGTTTTAGTGTGAATAGGTGTTTCAGAGGTGGTAGGAATAGAATGTTTTGTATGATTTGTGAATGTCAGAGATTCGCCTTCGGTATAGAATATATCGGAGAACTCGTTCGCTATTCGATTGAGAGAGTCTTTCTCTTCATTGTTCAAGTGGTCTTGACGGATAAGTTTTTGGATTGTGTTGAACTTAGCACTTGAGTTCGTTGAGTTTGCTAAGTGGATTGAGTGCTCGAAATTCTCAGGATACTTATCGTCTGCTTTTAGTTCTGTAGAGCTGATTTTGGGAATCGATAAAACTTTATCAGTGTTGCTTGAGTTGACGCAAGTTATTAAGAATTTGTTATCTTTGACAGTAACTAATGCATTGGGGATAGTTAAATCGTTAGCGAGCTGTTGTTTTTCGATGACCGCGTACCCGTCTTGGATATCTTCGGTGTAACACGTTATAACGGTTTCTGAGCGTTGGCCTACGAATTGTTCGTCTTTATTGCAAATTTGTTCTTTTTCATTGATATAGAAAAGTTTATATGTTCGATCACGGATTCTCATAGATTTTGATTGGACATAGATGTTGGCATTGAATTTGGACATGAAATCGTTTCCTAAAATACCGTCAACTTTAATGTTGAGGTTGGCGACATGGAATTTGAATTTGGGAAAATTGTCTAAGATTATCGGAGCTGTGCCGAAGCTTTGAATTGAGGACTGGTTGCCCGAAATACCTACTATTGATACGATGTTCGATACATCTAGAGGTGCCGTACCTATCTTAGCTTTGTTTATGATGGAGATAGCGGCTCCTGTATCAATGAGTAGTGTAACTGGGTTACCTTCGATGTGGAATTGGCAGTGTAAAAGATTTTCTGGAGGTACGTTGAGTGAAGAGATTGTAAAAGATTCTGGGGATTTTGTATTTTTTGATTTAGATTTAGATTTAGATTTGGATTTGGATTTCGCATTGGATTTAGAGTATTTTGAACTAGAATTTGATTGATTTGGATTTAGTGTTTCAGTTTGAGTCGATTTAGTAGATTTAGAAATAAGATTCGATTTAGCGTTGATTTTGAAATTAGAGCTTGATTGAGTTAGTGTTTCAGTTTGAGTGCTGGCATCACAAAATTGTCTCCGATAGACTGGTCTATTTTGTGGGGCCATTGAGCAACTCTCACTGCGTTGAACCACGGCCGCTTGTCCCCGATGGACTGCCTGAAGCGACTCATGATTCCGACTAACTAGGGTCGGCTTAGGTTTTACCAACCTTGTTGGGATGCCTCCGTCTCGACAACCATGTATTGGTTCGAGTTGAGGCTCGACATCTGTGTCTGGGCATTGGAGTAGCAAGCTGAAGCGGTTTCCGAAGGGATGCCCGTCTCTTCGGCCGCCTGACAGTTTAAATTGTTTACCCTAGCAGGAGGTGCGGGACGTTGTGGTATCATTCGTTGTTCAGAATTATGGTTTTGCCTGAGATTGTTGTTATAAGCGCGTTTGCGGCATTCTGAGATCAAATGTCCGGGCTTCTTGCAATAATTGCAAGTTTTTGAACTGAATTGAGGCTGCTGTAGAGGATTACCTTGGTTTTGCCTAGTGTCACTGATGCGTAAATTGGTTGAACGAGGAGTGCTGTTTCTATACATTGCTTGCCTAGCACTGTTCATATTACGAATCTTTTCTTCCTGAATTGCAAAGTTTCCGGCATCGCTAAGATTTGATACTGATCGAACCCGTAGCATTACTCCTATATCAGAGTTCAATCCGTTAACGAAAACGTTAAGCGCAGTTTCCTCGGCAGTGGCCACTCGGCCTTTTAATGTTTCGTCAGTGATTTCAGTGTACAGTTTTTCGATGATTTTGCCTCTGCATAAATTAACTCTATGAAAATAGTCAGTGATTGATTCATTGGGGTTTTGGAACAATGACTGAAGTTCTAGCAGAAGATGGCCAAGAGTTTTTGTTTGTGAAAACTTTTGAATCAAAAAGATTTTAAGATCTGTCCACTGGGTGAACTGCCTTGTGTGAACGTCTGACGAATCTGGCCCTGTGATTTTATTTAGTGCATAAGTCAAGAGTCTCTTTTCTTGAGACTTTGATGCGAATTCGAACGCGGAATCACACGATCTAATGAATCGATAAACTTGTGAGCGATTTGCGGTATCAAATTCAGGTATAAATATTAGAAGTGATTTGATATCACTGGTGGCGGGTTCTACCATGGGGGTTTTAGAGTCGACAGACATTGTTAATGATTTATTACTAAGAGTTGTATAATGAATTAGGAGATGATGAAATATGAATGATCTAGAGTTTATAAGATGTAGGATTTAGGATTTAAGGAAATAGAGCATATAAGATTGAGCCACTTACCACAGTAACACAATAATATTGCGGATGCACATGTCGCTGGTTCGGCAGGGAGGTTAAAACCCTTCGGGTACCGTCTCACGCTGTAGAAACGTTGTCCCTGACTTACTACGAGTCTTGTGTATCCTACCGGCTGCGCCAAATTGTTACGTAGCAAACAGCACAATCACTTTAAAAAAATAACTTTATTAAAACTTGAACTTAGGATTACGAGATACAGAGATGTGTCGAGTTTGGATGACGAAATAGAACTGAGGTCTACAATCACAAAACAAAGCTTAAGTACTAAAAGGGTCGTGGGATAACCAAACATCATTAAGGGTTGGAATTGAGTAGTGGAAAAATACAAGTAAACGAAAACAAGGTCCTTAAGACTAATCAGTTGTGTACGATACAATAAGGGAATTACCCTGTTTACCTAATTAACTAATGATCTTATTTGGGGAAGTACGAGTATCTATGAGTACTTATCCTACTAACTTAATATTAAACATTGATGGGCATTATATAACATCGTCGTGTCATTTGAATTACAAATTATGTTCATTTGGTTTCCGTATTTCAATAATGTTACCGCGTTTTTTAAACCTCAGCTGTTTTAATATATCTATGTGGATGTCAATTTAATTTTCAAATAAATATGTAAAAATTGTTCTTGTTTATAAACGCTACTCACGTTAATACATAGTTAGTCATTTTATTGTATAGCGAATAGACAAAAGCATACCACTAAGTGGGGCATCTATCTACCCGTTCCATCGATGTATGTAAAACTAAAGAAGTGTGAAATTAGTTAATTTTTTATTAATACGTGGTTGGTACTTACTATTTATACACAATTATGTTTAAAAGGCTACCTGAAAAGCCAAGGCCAAGTCTTTATCACACAGATCACAGATTTATAGCTTTTTTAGCACGACTCGTCTACAAAACAATAAGAAAGCTGTCAGAATAAAAAACAGCGGTCGAGTATTCGTCGTTGAGCTCGACGGAAGTAATCCTGAGATTAGGGCCAGAGCTGCGAACCACAAAGGCGAACATTTCTCCAGCTAAGATCCGATATGACGTGGAGATAAAAAAATAACCGCACATTTTAGTGATTGAGGTGATTTAGGTCAAATAGACTGAATGGGCCTATTTGCAAATGTTTGCACGGATGAAAGAGGATTGGCTTTACCTACCTTTAATACAGGAGAGCTCCTGACGATGCTAACTTGTTCATTGAATTATGGCCATGTGTGGTGGTGTGAAAAATTAATGGCCTTAATTATAAAAATATGTCAAAAGATAAACAGTGCTTAAACTATTGCCATCTCTTACCACTGGGTAATGACAAACAGTGACAGGGCAAACTTTAAGCATTGGTTAAATTTCAATTGCGTTTATAAGTAGGGCTGTAAGTGTTAGGCTATGGTATGGTGCTATGTTATGGTTATGATATAGGAAGACCACCCGCCCGTTGGTCGGATGAGACGGGCACAGAATCAAAGAGAGTGGCGTATAAGGGAGGAGGCTTATACCCAACAGTGGGTGCATACGGGCTTAATAGATAGATGGTGCCACTACAAGTCAACCAATCACAATAAGATCCGATTGAAACTAAACATATCCTGATTATCATCCACGGTTGTTTTTGTCAGTTTCCACATAGATATAAATAAATTTGTTGTTCACTGATAGCATGGAGCTATCTTGGGAAGAGAGGTTAAATATTAGTTTATCAATAATGCAAACTTAATACTTAACATTATTTTAAATTTAATTGTAGGTTAAGATTAGTGTTGTTTATTTGAAGGGGGGTCGATGGGGGGTCAGGGGGAGGTTAATCGTTCAAGTTTGCACTTCTGTCTTCATTCACAAAGTTGCACGATTTTTTTTGTGTTATGTTTATACCTAATATATAAAGTGTTGTTTATCCCAAAAGTGACCGAATATTTTGTACCACTTTACTAGATTCCAATGTGTGCAAAGTATCCATCTATATTCATTGTTTATTTGTTTTTTATTCAAAACTAGTGGAATCTCGGGTGACTTGGTTCTCGTTAAGCTTTTCCATACGAATCTCATCCCCAACTGCACCCCTTTAGGGTTTGAGTTAGAGTTTATTGCTTAGTGCACCCCTAGAATACACCAGGAATCTATCCCCTAAATTTCATACTCCTAGGACCATTCGGGTCGCGACTCGTGGTCCCACTAATTTGACCCACTGGTGGGACAGTGTGTCGATTTAATGGGCTCGTGGTCCCACTGTTTGGTGGGACCATCAGTCAACGTAATGCAGTCGCTCGTGGTCCCACTGATTTGGTCATAAGGGCTAGCTACACAAATATATTTGGTGTAGTCTCAGTAGTCCGGTTACAGTTAAGTCAACCGTGCGGACTTCTGAGTCGTCGAGCGACTCAGAATCAGGAATCGATGGCCGATCGAGGATCAACTCAGGAATTTAATATTAAATTATTTTATTTTATTATTAAAGTTTTTTTTTTTTTAGAATTAATGAAAAAATCAGAAAACAGTGTAAATAATTGCTGCTAACTTGAAGGACGCGCGACACTAACAGGTACAACGTACATCTCAAGTGGCCAGTACCTACCTACCTGAACTCACTTTAATTCAAGTATTTAAGGCCTGCGCACACCTAGGCCGCTGGCGAACGCGATCAGTGAAACGCTGTCAAATATCGCTGTCAAATTTGACAGCTGATCGCCGACGCCAGCGGCCTAGGTGTGCGCAGGCCTTTAGGCCTCTGCCTCAAATTTTGCGGGCAGCGGGGCGGCGGCGGCGGCGGCGCGGGAGCGGCAGGATCTTATGCGTAAAATCAAATGGACCCCTCCCCCCCCGCCCCGCCCCGCTGCCCGCAAAATTCAAGGCAGAGGCCTTACTCTACGTATAAACTTGATGCAGTGGGGCCACGAACCTACGATTTTAACTATGACTGGTAGTCCCACTAAGCAGTGGGTCCACGAACCCATGATTTCAGGGATAGTGGGACCACGAGTAATAGTGGTACAATCCCAGTGGGACCACGAGTCACGACCCGACCATTGCATACGCACATAGGCATGTGCGTTGATTGTCTGTCAGTCATATCAGTAAGGTAAGAGTTTTATAATAGCAATCGAAATTAGACAAGTTGTAAAACTAAAGTTGTTCCCCGAGTCGCGCAAAATAACCTCCTTTCGGCTTAGTACATATAATAAGTTACACCGTGTATATTTAGATAAATAAAGTAATTTGTAAAACACCCACGAGCGGATATAATGTTGGCATTATGTCGGCACCATTGGTCGGCGCTAATTAAACAGTTCGTATTTGGCGTTGGCTATTCACGAAGCTAATTTAGCTAAACATGAATTAAAGTTTCAAAGAAAAAAACTTTTTTTTATAATACACGAAATGTTTTATTATTTTACTTTTTAATCACTTTGTTTACACAAAGAAACTTGCAATTAATACAAGTATTAACAAAATATACAAAAAACAGTTGAACTACCTGCAGACCGTAACAAACGATCTAGAGATAGCTCTACTGATCCAAATCAGTCAGAATGCGCTGCGGCAGACACCAACGAAATAAATTATATTGACTTTTGTCAAACTTACATTTAATTATAAAAGGCGATGAATAAATAATATGTACATAGAAATTCCTTATTTTCAGGCTACAAGATCCACATAGTTACAATGTAGGCATAAAACACACAAGTATACTACATAATAACAAAATTATAATTTTTATAAACGTGAATTTAAGTATGAGCAAGTTTCGTACCTGTAGGCCTACCACAAGCTCTGTCTGGTTCTGTCTCTGGCTCTGGTTTTGAGTCTGTGTGAGTGTTGACTAAGTAAATCCTACGTCGAAACGTAACACACACAGTATAGCACTCTGGTGAGCACTCACACAAACTCAAAACAAGAGACAGAGACAGAGCCAGACGTAGCTTGTACTGTACTGGTCTAAAGACATTTATTTATTTACTACATGCATAATAAACCAGTAGAAAACAAGGATACTAAAAAAAAATATGATACCAAGAGATAGATATGGGAGAAGAGCGTCGTGTTTCTGTATGCTACAGCAACAAAAGGGCGTTGACTCGGCATAATGCCTAGCTACTGTGTGGAAGCTATGCGCTGGTATTCTGTCAAGAAAATTAAAACATTTAACGCCTCGGTCCAAAAGAGGTAAACAATTTCGTGCATTTATGCTTTTATTTCCCGTGTACTAGTTAATTTATTACAACGAGAATACAACAGCGGTTCTCTGACATAAAAAATATTCCATAAAAATACGCAGCACCAAAAATGTATGCCGAAATGCAAGTTTACAACCCGGGCATAAACTACACAGATTTTTATAGCATAAACGTCACTTTTTTTTAACTGTAAATCAAAACAAACCTTCATTGTTACTATTTTATAGATTTTAAATCTTTTAAAAGCGTTAGAAGCTGATATTGGTTGAGCAATACAGCCCCCCCCCCCCACTATGCCACATAGCTTGTTATCTGCGTAGCCAAACAGTAAGGAGATAGATCTTGTAATCTTTTTCTTAATTTTTTTTACGGTGACCGTTGATCATCAGGTAAGCCCGTTATCTATAATTAAAAAAAAAAAAACTAGTAAGTTTATTTATTTTATTTTCAAACTACTGGCTACACACGGCTTCGTTCGCCTTGCTCCCGTTTTTTTTTCAAAAAAGCATCCTGTGTTCGTCGCCTTGTTTTAAGCTACTTCCCCACCAATTTTCTGCCAAATCGGTACAGCCGTTTTTGAGTTATAAGTGCAAATAACACAACTTTCTTTTATATACTCGTGCATAGATTTATAGGCAAAATTGACAGTTAGAAAATTGTTATAGGTTTTCATGTAATAAAAACAAACTACATACACTTAGTACGTCATAGTGTGAAATGAATATTAAAGTGATACGTATGTGCATTTTATCCGTTGCCAAAGAAGAACTTTCTGAAATGATATTAAAATGAATCTCTATAAAACTTGCAATCTTTCCCGCTCGTACTGGTTCGTTTAGTTCATTTGTCTCAGTCTTAAAATTCTTGAAAACTTTGTAAATATATTCAGAAATGTGTCGAGAAATACACAACTTTACATCTTAGATACGAAGGAAGAGGTATTATTAAATTAGCATTTTGTATTACAAAAGTAATAAATTAGTATAAGTAATGTTCGTATTTGTATCTTGAAAACTTTTATTTATTGTTTCGTGTATGCTAAATCTGGATATTTCTAAAATACTCTGGACACGTCACAAAAATACACTTCGAGAACCTTAACCGTTACACGAATTTCAACTCTAAAAAGACACTCCAACGCTCATTTTTCTTCAATGAGTTAAGATGCAATGAATGTATGTATATGTTATGATTGCCCAATCATTGACTGTCGTAGACAATAGCTACAGCTTGCTACGGCTTGCTACGATTACTACGTTTGCTACGGTGTTGCTACAAAGAGAAATATAAATTTTCACGCCAGTTTTTTTCACATGCTAAGAACCAACCTTTGGCCAAAATCTCAACTGATGGTAGCAACGATGAAGCATGGTTTTCTAGAAGACACCTATTGACGTTTGCCTTAAAAAAATATGTTATTTTAATCTGAGTTTAAACTGGCTTCATTGTTATAAAATACGTCAGCCAAACAAAGTTCCATTCTACGCCGATATTTTGCAATAAATTTAATGTTATTCGTGGACTTCCAATTAAATCGTTACAATCAACGAGGCAGACACAGAAAGTTTTGCGTATAATCAACACGCACACAGCCTCACTACGAGGGGCTACGCGATGACGTCACGGGGGAGAGGGATATACTATATCGAAATAAGCAAGGTGTGATAAAGAGGGAATATAGGCCAACAACCGACCCACCTCTCTGATACAGAGCGGCGGGGCACCTACAGTAGCTTGTAATAAGGCCGGCCACACACAATGCTATCAAATCGTACTATCCTCATTTTTTTGCATATTTATCGTTATGTGAATCTCAAGGCAACTTTTAGTTTTTCTTTTGTTAGGATTATCTTCCTTACGCTAATATAGTAGCCGATTTCACCCATGTCAACCGACAAATATCTGACAGTTGTTTGTCTCCAATTTTACAGCGAAAAAATTACATAAATGACTATCTCATATTTTGATCGGGCCATTAGTCATCAGTGAAACCGGCCCGAGTGGAAATAAATAATTTATATATTCAGTTGTATCACAAAGATCATTTTAAGATGCCTTAAAGCTAGGTGAGGCTAGGCGCCAGCTCCACGTGACTAAGCCTAGAATAACAGGAAACAAACTACAGCTTGGTTCTTAGCGTTTTAGCATCCAAGGGACTGTTTTCACCGCGTCCGTTACAATTTATGTAGGTGAGGCAAGTGTATTTTTTTTTGTTATTTTATGTAGTATTGAGTAGTAGTAGAGCTCTTTGTGAAGGGTTCGTCCGGGGAAGTACTACCACCATACCTATTTCTGTCGTGAAGCAGCACTGCTGTGTTTCGGTTTGAAGAGTATGGGTGCCGGTGTAATTACTGGCACGTGCGGCTATATATCTGTATGCCTCCAGCTGATGGACGCAGGACAGTGCATCGTAGGGCACGTTCCTGATGTGCGTGACCTACGAGGCATTGCTTTGTTATAGGCGATGGTTACCACCTAACATCAGGTGAGCCATATGCTTGTTCCATTAGCCACTTACATTAAAAAAAAATGGACCTCTACTTGTACTTATGAAAATAAACGGATTATATGGGGTGCTTTTTATAATAACTTCAGATATAATAAACTATTGATAACATATTTACATCAATCAAAATCAAGCCCCCACGCTTTTTGTACAATAATATATTTTTTTTAATTGATTATTACGGTTTTATTTTAAACTTTTTAGTTCAATTAGTTATAGTTTTTAGTTTTTTAAACTATATGCATGTATGTATTTTTTTTTTCATATTATTGCATTGTCATCTACCTTTGACAGGTGTGCAAAGTTTGAATCAAATCTGATCGTTCATAGTAGGACAAAATCGAGCTCAAAGGGGTCGGTTACATACAAGCAAGCTTACATACAAGCAAACTTACATACAGGTGAAGCTATTAAAAGCGTTACTATAAAAAAAAATGGACCTCTTCTTGTACTTATGAAAATAAACGGATTATATGAAACCTTTCACTTGCTCTTTTCCGTTTAATAACATCGCCGAACCGTATCAATAAGCCGTTACGAGTATATTGCTTTATAAAGACCGCAATATTATTTAATGTGCTCACCGGTTGCGTAGCTCAATAGCTGGTCATTTCGGTTGATGCGGCTGTTAAATTAGCTCGTCATGTTGGTTAACTAGACATTAAAAAACAAATTACATTAACTCGTGTTGGGAAACTGAGCGCAAAACAAATTAAATTATCTGAGTTCTGAAATTCAAATGCGTTTACTGAATACTAGATTTGCAGGGAGCACTGGAATATTAATCTGATGGGTGGTTGTGTAGCTCTGTTGCAATCAAAAGTTTTTAGAGCGCTGGTGGCCTAGTGGTAGCAACCCCGCCTTCCGATCCTAAGGTCGTGGGTTCAAATCCAGTCGTGTACCAATGAGTTTTTCTGCCCAAAAATTTATGTACACTATGCCAGTGCTCTCAAACGGTGAAGGAAAACATTGTGAGGAAATCGGCATGTCGTAGAACCTAAAAAGTTCGAAAATATGTGTCAAGTGCACGAAAGGAGCCTCTTTAAGGCTCACCTAAAATCCTTTCACCACACTTGGTTCGTAATAACCAGTGACACGATAAGAAGAAGAAGAATCAAAAAATCAAAGTTTGATACTAACAAATAAATGGCACTAATAAAGAACAGATCGCGGGAAGTCGATGGGATGGAAAGGGCTCAGAATCGTTCTTCCTGGAAATGTTTAGGGCATGATTATGTCCAGCAGTGGTTTTCTTCAGGCTGATGATGATGAACAAGAAACAGCGACACATCTTGTTGCCATCATTTTTCGACCACTATCTATGTGTTGCCACACTAATTTAACAAAGCGAAGTTCTTGATCGCTATCTCATATATTTATTACGTTGACATTCAGTTTTGTTGCAATCATCCCTTTTTATAACGCTTTTATTAGCTTCACCTGTATGTATGTATGTATGTATGTATGTATGTATGTATGTATGTATGTATGTAACCGTCCCCTTTGAGCTCGATTTTGTCCTACTTTGAACAATCAGATTTGATTCAAACTTTGCACACCTGTCAAAGGTCGATGACAATGCAATAATATGAAAAAAATTAAAAAAGTTAAAAGAAATAAAAAAAATAAAAAAAAAAACCTACTTTGAACAATCAGATTTGATTCAAACTTTGCACACCTGTCAAAGGTCGATGACAATGCAATAATATGAAAAAAAAAATGAAAAAAAATGAAAAGAAATAAAAAAAATAAAAAAAAAACCTACTTTGAACTATCAGATTTGATTCAAACTTTGCACACCTGCCAAAGGTCGATGACAATGCAATAATATGAAAAAAAAAAAACTAAAAAGTATAAAATAAATTATAGTTTAAAAAACTAAAAATAAAACGCTTTTATAACTAATTGAACTAAAAAGTTAAAAATAAAACTGTAATAATCAATTGAAAATTTATATTATTGTACAAAAAGCGTGGGGGGCTTGATTTTGATTGTTGTAAATATTTTATCAATAGTTTATTATATCTGAAGTTATTATAAAAAGCACCCCACGCTGTTTTGTACAATAATATAAATTTTCAATTGATTATTACAGTTTTATTTTTAACTTTTTAGTTCAATTAGTTATAAAAGCGTTTTATTTTTAGTTTTTTAAACTATAATTTATTAAAGATATATTTTGTTTCAATTCTTATTGCAATTGAAGCTCATAATAATGACAAAACTGACAGATGCAACTTTGAAGCAGGTTTAGTTTGCCCTTTTTTCAAAAGATAATCACCGGTTTATAGCACAATAAACTGCACTAGAATGTATACAGTTTGTAATTTTAAGTACCGCAACATTGCATTGCATGTCTACTCAAAGATACATATATTTTTTAAGGTTATATCTGATTATATCTGATGATTTTTTTTTGTTGTGTTTTTTATAAAATGTAAAAAAAACTAACTGTAACTTAAAAAAATGTCTGGCGTGCTATCAAAGAATATTTTTAAATAAATGATAAATTTTCATTTTTTTATCTCAAGAAGTTATGATTAGACAGAGTCGAGACCGGGAATATAGATATTTTTTTTACTGACTCGACCTTTTTAATATTTGCTTGACACTGACAAGATGAATAGAAAGCGACTGACAGGAGCCGTAAAGGACGAATACAAAGAAAGAGAAGAAGCAATAAAAATAAGCCTAAAAAAGTATGATTAACAAAAAAATGACTTTGTTTCAATTATTGATAGCTAAGCATTTGGCTGCCATCACCTGATAGAAAGTGAAGATGTACCCTAAGATTGAGCACAATTAAAATCTCATTATTTCTGGGCGTCGCGTCGGTTAAAAATGGAGTGAACTAGGTGACTTGATTGAGCTTTGGCTAACGTAAGGAAGCTAAAGATACTACTACCAATAATGATAGTACATAAAATAAAATATTCATAGATACCCTGGTACACTCAGAATCAGAACTTGATGACTGTTTCATTTCTGAATCTGACTGTTTCACATCATAAAGAACGTCATAAGCTTCGACTCCACCGTTCTAGAACTATTATTGACTGGCCTCTCAGCTCAGTAGGTCGTGACTCTGCTTTCTGAGCCGTAAGTCGTGGGTTCGATCCTCACCGAGAACAAATATTTGTGTGGTGAACACAAATGTTTGTTCTCTGTCTGAGTGTTATATTGTATTCTAAGTATGTATTTACAAAAAAATGTATATATGGATTATATCAGCTATCTGGTTTCCATAGTACAAGCTCTGCTTAGTTTGGGGCTAGATAGTGTTGTGTGGATTGTCTATAATATTTATTTACTTATTTATTTCCCAGGTTCTAAGAGCTATAAAAATAATGGTTGGACTGAACACGAGTCGTATTGACATGATGATAATATAAAAAAACTAAATTATTCATAGGGTTTATGACTTATTGCTTGCTCATAGAGTAGGTACCTACTTTTTTGGGATTAACTCGTAAACCAGGCCATTGATATTTTAATACTGCTATCTAATCACTTCTGTAACACAATAAACATTCACCTTCAAAGTAATACCAGTGTCAATCGTACTTATCATAATATTTTTTTTCTTTTTTTTTTCTTTCCTATTTCAACCCACTGCTGGGCAAAGGTCTCCCCCAAATCCTTTCAACCGTCTTTAGCTATCGCTCCATCCTCGCTTGAAAGCGTCGAGATCATCCCTCCAATGCTTTCTTGGCCACCCCAACCTCGCCTTCCCTCTGGTTGCCACCAACCAGAGGTCTGGTTGGTTGGTTAGGTTAGTATAAAATAATATAATTCTTTTAGTTTCAGGCCTTGTAAAATAAAATCAAAAATCAACTTCTTTTCAATCTCATTCTTAAAAAAATGTAAAATATATTGAATAAAAACACTGATAATTATATTATTATAGTAAAGTGTTTAGTCATAATACCCCACAAGCCAAATTGAATTTGTTCAAGGGTGGAGGTGGGTACTTCTGGCGATAAAATTAAGTCTGTAAATGCTCTGGAAAATTAATAGCTTGAATTTGGAGCGTAAATTGTTCATTAAAATTATCATCGTACCCACTGGTTAATATATATCAGTTTACTTTTATAACGTTTAGGCGATCCTTGCGCCAGCAAACCAACCCAATATCGCCTCGTCTTAGTAATATTGATTAAATAAATAAATAATTATAAATAAACATTGTGTCCATACAACTCCTTCCAACCCCAAATTAGGCTTGTAGGTACTATGGGAACCAAATAGCTGATATAATACTTACATATTTTTTTGTAAATACGTAATTCGCATACAATGTAACACCCAGGCCAAGAAAAAACATCTCTGTTCACCACACAAGTATTTATTCTCGAAAGGGATCGAACCCAAGCCCTCCTGCGCAAAAGGCAGAGGTACCTACTACCAACCGAGCTGTGAGGGCTGTCAAATTGTAAATTGTCAAGTGAATTTAGTAAAACCATTTTTGTTTTTCTTTTTCAGGTAATACTGGTATAAGCAATTGCAGCGGAAGAATTTAAAAGAGGTATTTTCTTCAAAAAGAGCTGCAAAATAAGTATGCCTAGAAATAGTACCTAGTATGCTCCGTTATCCCACTAAAAAAAATCAGGATAAAAACTAAATGGTTTGAAGCGTAACCACCCACAAAAACATAGAGAAACATTGAGAGGCCATGCATCTCAATCTTTTATCAGAAAAAAATAGAGTGGTAACATGTACACACACGTTTATAGCATATTAGTGTATTTATAGCGTAATTTAAGCCAGCTAAGACAAGGTAAAACATCAAAAACCTTGCAGCGGTTGAAAATATCATGACCCCGAGTCAACGTTGTTATTTAAATTTTGAGTAATTTGAAATCGTACGCGTGGGTGGTACTTTAACGTTAATCTCAAATCAAATCTAAAATTTCTTTATTCAATTTTATCACAAGGATCACTTTGAAATGTCTCAAACTTAGGTGAATCCAGTTCCACGCGACCAAGCTTAGAAGAACAGGCAACTACGAATACGATTTCATTTTAAAGATGGCACGTATGGCCCGTTCTTGTAAAACAAATTTAGTTAGAACTCTGCTGTTTTTCCCCAGAGAAGGATACCGTAAGGCATAACACTATGGAAATACCTGAAGCAGTCTAGCTGTAGCTTCATCTTAATCAACCCATTTAATTACCTTACCATGATGATACGAATCCACGTGAACTCCCACGTGTATATTCTTAGTAAGTGAGAAGGTACTCGTTTAATAAGACCGCAATCAAAATAAACACTTCAAACGATCAACCCGGAAGCGTTGCCAACATCAAAGTACAACCATTATAATCGAACCAGGCCCCGAATTGTTTTGATCACAGTGTACAGTTTGCGGATTTAAAATGTATACAACTCATTTCGTGTAGTGGAGCAGTATAGTGTAGTGTAGCTTGCGAAAAGCATATACAAGTTAACAGTTGATAATTTAACTTATTTTTCATTGTTCATACTCGGAAAATAGGTCTGAAGTTGCCTGAGGGGTCTAATTGAAAGTAACACTTTCAGCCCTAGGGAGAATCGCTTTCTACTGACAGCTGTCAAATTATAAAAAACAACAAGTTCTATTTTATTCAACCATGTTCCAACTTTCTAAAGTCTTTCTAACTGCAAAGAGTTTTTATTCAGCAAGGAGGTTGGAAACCCATTACAACGGTAAGAAGTTTAAAAAGTCTAATGAGAGCGCGATATAAAATTTAAATTTGAATATTATAAAGATAGTATTAAATAAAGAATATATTTTCTAAATTACTTTATTATTATTTTGCTTTAACTATTTCTTTAAAATAACATAGATTTGAGCAAAAAATTTACCATTTTTTAAATTATGAAAATAATGGCTGAATAATGCTGGCCAGCCGAAGGCCCGCCAGACAAAAAAAAAAAGAGCGGGAAGGCGGCAATTCAATCTCCATTTTCACAAATTTTTCTATCATGTTTTTATTTTTACTTGTATTCGTAATGAAAAGCACAGTGTTTACCTCGGGTGAAAGACTAGTCCCTCAAGCTCCATTGGCGCCCTCGCTACGCTCTGGCGCCAAACTTGTCTCGGGACTCAAAAACGTGACTTTCAATCCTCAGGTAACAATGTACTATTTACATATTGCCATAATTATACCATTGCAATACTAGAACACCACCCTGAAAATTACGAATTGTGTACATTCTATTGCAGCCGACTGTACCAACTGCTCTATAATCTGTGGCTAAAGGTATGTAATTACAATAAAGATCAGTTTAAAATGGTACCCATGCCCTTTGTCCTCAGCAATTTCAGACTTTAAAATATTCACAAACCTTTTCCGCCATTTGCCGAAGTTTGAAAGCTTACATACCAAACGGTATGTAAGCTTTCAAAGTTGAAACCCTCATTATTTCGTAAACATACAAGCCATATAACCACACAAGCACGTAGTACACACCTCCTAGGATGCGTTTTTTTATTCCGTTATTAGTGTGCTTCTAAGTTCACCTTTTTTAGAGAAGACCTCTACAGGACCAGGACAGGATGGTGTTGCTGGTTGTGCATTGTCTGTCAGGACTCTGTATTTTTTTTTCATTTTATAACTAGCGGCCGCCCGCGGCTTCTCTCACCTCGTTCCCGCTTTTTCGGGATAAAAAGTATCTTATGTGTTTTTCCCGTTTCTAAGCTACCTATTTCCATCAATTTTCAGTCCAATCGGTTCCGTAGTTCTTGAGTTAAAAATAAATAAATATTTTAGACAATCCACACAACACTATCTAGCCCAAACTAAGCAGAGCTTGTACTATGGAAACCAGATAGCTGATATAATATTTATGCAATACATTTTTTTTTGTAAATGCATTCTTAGGGTAATAAATTTAATAAATAGGTAACTATCACGAATTTCTTTTAATACTGTAGATTTAAACGAAGAAAAAGATTAAGACTTAATGCCTAATGAGAAGGTGTGCCTAACATACTCATACGTGATCGATAACCAAATAGATATGTAACACTTTTTATCATTATCATATCCGTCATAATAGTACATTGTTACCTGAGTGTTGAAAGTCACGTTTTTTGAGTCCCGAGACGGGTTTGGCGCCAGAGCGTAGCGAGGGCGCCAATGGAGCTTGAGGGACTTAAAAGACTTTCATCCGAGGTAAACACTGTGCTTTTCATTACGAATACAAGGAAAGTAAAAATAAAAACATGAAAGAAACATTTGTGAAAATGAAGATTGAATTGCCGCCTTTCCGGTTTTTTTTTCTTTTTCTCTGGCGGGCCTTCGGCTACGGCTGGCCAGCATTATTCAGCCATTATTTTAATTTTCATAATTTAAAAAATGGTAAATTGTTTGCTCAAATTTATGTTATTTTAAATAAATAGTTGAAGCTATATATTAATCAAGTAATTTAGAAGATATATTATTTATTTAATACTATCTTTATGTTATTAAAATTTAAATTTTACATTGCGCTCTAAACTTCTTACCGTTGTAATGGGTTTCCAACCTACTTGCTGAATAAAAAGTTGGAATTTGGTTCAACGACCTCCTTGCAGTTAGAAAGACTTTAGAAAGTTGTAACATGGTTGAATAAAATAGAACTTGTTTTTTTTTATAATTTGACAGCTGTCAGTAGAAAGCGATTCTCCCTAGGGCTGAAAGTTTTACTTTCTATTAGGCCCCTCAGGCAACTTCAGACCTACTTTCAGAGTATGAGTAATGAAAAATACTTTTCTCATAATAAGGTGCAATGGTGGAAAATCTACCAATTTATTTTCTTTCTTTTATTAGCAGTATGCTATATAGATGTACTAAACTATGCTGTGGCATGTATGTATATATTCGTGTATTCACGGACAGACAGACAAAAATGTAAATATGGTTCCGATATTGTGATTTTGCTTCGGAACCCTAAATCGGCGGCTATGTTGAAAGGAGTACAATATCCACTTGCCCACTCAGGTGAAATGTATTTTAGAACAATGAATACACATCGAAATTCGTACTTGAACTAAATACTTATGATAAGAACTACTTACTAGAACGCTAAAGTGTTTGTTTAGATGACACTTTTCGTAGATACTTCAGAATAATCAATAGTAGTAGAAGCTCTTTGAAGGGCTCGCCCGGGGAAGTATCTACTACCACCGCCTATTTCTACTGTGAAGCAGCATTGCTGTGTTTCGGTTGGAAGGGTGCCGGTGAAATTACTGGCAAGTGAATCAGAACATCCGTATACCTCAAGTTGATAAACGCAAGGCATTGCATCGTAGGGCACGATCCTGACGTGACCTACGAGGCAATGCCTTAATAGGCGATGGTAACCACTTAACATGAAGCGGGGCTTATGCTTGTTTCATCAACTAGTTGAATCAGAAAATCGTCATATTTCTATGAATCACTTGATCTAAGTTATATGGATGGGAGATTTTGTTATTCATATAAAGATCGAAAGAAAGGAAATCATCGAAGGAAAGGTAGAAGGAAAGAGAGAAAGAGGAAGACCAAGGATAAGCAACATGAGCCAAATAAAAGCAAAGATCGCTGTCATGACGTATAAGGAGGTCAAGGAGGTTGCCCTCAAAAGAAATACCTGGAGAAAAATGCATACATTACGCAGACAAGAGCGTTGCTCTTAAATATGAAGAAGAAAAATAAAGAACTGACTCATTACGAAATTTCCGAAAGTAGGCGCAAAGATCTTAAATTTGGCACTCGCGGTTTTTGAAAGTTCTCAATCCAAAAAAATGAAATTGAAATTTTCTTCTTGCGAACAAATTTATGCGGGATTCCGCTAATTATTATATAAAAAAAAAACATTTAGCACACAAAATATAACTCAACTTTTGTCTACATGTTACCTACCTACCTACCTACCTACGTTGTGTGTTTACTCTGATATTAATTTAGATTTAACGAGGGTTTCAACCCTTCCGCTCTCTGTTTACTCAATTTGTCCGGAGCCAACTTTAATAATGTTTGAAACATGCGTGGCGAAACTAACTTGGCCATTTCTTACCGATCAACTAACGCTTTGGAATATCACGAAGACTTATTTAAAAAAGTTAATCTGCAAAGTGATTTTTCATGGAGTTATTTGAGATTCAATTGTTATTATATTTTTAAACAATCTCTGTAAAAGTAATAAGGTAAAAAGGAAGGTTCCCAGCCCCTCCCAAGCCATCCAACGCACCCTTCACATCATTGTAGTGATTTTTATCTCTCAACAAAGGCTGTGGGTATTTTAATCATATTGAAAAATCTCAAAACATACGATGCGTGTTTCGCATGATACTTACTAGTAAAATCATCACCTTATGAATTTATTGTTATCTATTGGAATATCCAACTACGTCTCTCAAAGCTACTTACTTATAGATTAGGATAGCATTTTATTGATAGATTAATTTTATTGTAAAGTTATCCGTATCTTTATAATAATTGAATGTATTTTGGGAAAACCACGATAAACCCTAAAAGCAATAAAATATTGTAAAAACAAATAAATTGAATCACTGGTTTTTTTTTTAGCAAAACGATAGACTTAGTTAAGTATTAATATTTTAAGTAACACTGTACGGCAACGTAGTAAATGTAAAGTTTTGATTTGAATATCAAATCAAATAAATGAATTCGTGGCGTTAACTAATTAAAGGCGCAGCGCATTAGCATTGCTATTCAGCGTGGCAATGCCGCCGGCGTCTTGGGAACGCTTCCGTCTGGTACTGATTTGGATCAGTTGAGCTATCTATAGATCATTTGTAGCGGTATGCAGATAGCTCAACTGTTTCTTGTGTATTTTCTAAATATTTGTTTAATTGTAAGTTTCTCTGTGTAAATAAATGTTAACTATAATATCATAATATCCTACTGTTATTTTCCGGTACAATAATTCCTTAAACTGATAATTGACGTATCAAGTGTTTTATCTACAATGCAGTAAGTGTCAGCAGCAGAATACTGTTCTCCTGTATGGCTAGAAAGTGCCCATACGCATAAATTAGATACTAAATTAAACACCGCTATGCGCTGCATCTCTGGCACAGTAAAATCAACACCGCAGCAATGGCTACCAGTTCTTAGCCACATAGAGCCAGCCCATCTTCGTCGAAAGCACGCACTAAAAAGAGAATCTGATAAAATCAGCTCACATCACTCACTTCCTGTGCATGATTTATTTTCATGCCCACCACCAAACAGATTGAAATCTCGACACCCCCCCTACAATGCTGCACAAAGCCTTACAAACTTCCAAGTAAAAGACAGCTGGAAAAAAGAATGGCTTGAGAGCACCAAAGGCACACGCGCCGAACACATCGACCCTACTGCCAAACCCAAAGGCTTTAACTTGCCACGAAAACTTTGGTGCCGCCTTAACAGACTCCGGACTGGCCATGGCCGATGCAATTACTTTCGGCAAAAGTGGGGCTGGACAGATTCTGCGCTCTGCGAATGTGGTGAAGAGGTCCAGACCATAGAACACATCATCCAACGCTGCCCCATTCACTCGTACTCAGGACCTTGGAGCGACCTCATGGACCTTCCTTCAGAAGCGGTAACCTGGCTTAGGAACCTGAACATTGACTTGTAATTAGTTTTGTTCGTGATATAAGTTTTATTTTTTTGTTATTTGAAGTGTATAACTTAGTTTTGTTTTTGTTTTCTTTTCTTGTTAAGATTTTAATCTTATGTAGTAACGCCATTGTACCTGTACCTGTCATACGATTAAATAGTAAGTGTCTGAGACTTTAAAAATGTTATACAGTGCGCGCACAAGATCTTTAAACTTCTGAAGTTAGGAAAGATGGCGCGTGTTGCTGTTGTGTGCAAATGTCAAACGGTTGTGGGAACCAAAAATATAAACAACGCAGCTACTATCATCAAACTTCAAAGGGACAAAGACCCATTGCACGTACTGTACTAATATGAATATCTTATATTTCTCACAACCTTTTGGCACAAAGGTTTAATCCAAGCTCGAGCGCTCCTGAGCAAAGCAGACACCGGAAGGCTATAAATCTACAGACAAAGAAGATAAATTCGTGGCCTTAGCACCAGTTTCTTCGCTACAAAACAACAAGCGAACCGATAGCATCTTCGAATCAGCCTATGTTCATTCACTGTAAGAAACTGACCTACCTAAAATTAAAGCCAGTGCGTGCACCAAAAAACTTATCAATAGGAACAGTTGACACGATACCTGTCCGACACGTTTCAGTATAGTAATGTCAAACACTGAGTGTGGAAATCGTTTCATTTATAATTAATATATTTTGTCCTATTCGGATATTTATCAAAACGTTGCCTGAATTATTATACGGAAATACACTTTTGTCAGAAACTGGTGCTGTAAATTGTTTCACTATATTTTCTACTTCATGGGCAAAGTGAAAAGTGCACCTACTCTTCACGGCTTGGAGATCATCAAACTATCCAGAGAGAGAGAGCTAAACGCGCCTATATCATGTCCACAAGTTTATAATAATTTACTTGGCCTAAACCCTTATATCATTAAAATTAAAAAGACACTGATATAACAATGCAACTCATTTCTCTTTGTTGACATATTTATAAAAGAAAGTCGTGTTAGTTACACTATTTATAACTTAAGAACGGTTAAACCGACTTGATAACCCTGGATAAGATAACTTAAAAAGATAGGGAGCAAAAGGGGGAGAGATAGTGTTCTATGTCCATCTCATGAGATGGAAACTAGGATACTTTATATCCCGAAAAAATACGGGAACGGGGCGAACGTAGCCGCGGATAGCCGCTAGTTATAAATAATAATCTATAATATGTTTTGATTATACTTAGTTTTTAGGTGCATACAGGCTGAATAGATAGATACTTAGATACTTAGACCAAAAAATTATGGGAGCAAATTTTGCTTGGAAAAACTATAATTCACTTTAATTCACACTCTTCTTGCTTGTTCTTTATTGCTCTATGCAGTTCTGAATACCATTTTGTGCATAAACCGACAAGCAAGCCTTGTGCATATTTTATGGCTTGCGGCCGTTTACATAGAATATTTGATGTTTGCGCTGTTTTATGCGAATGCCAGATGAGTTTAGATCAACCTACATAATTAATATACCTACTTATCTAGATAGTTTAGTGGATTGGCTAATAAAAACATGGACTGTTTTAAATACAAAATGTAAAAGTGATTAGCATCCTAAGCATTTACTCTAGAGTTGGGTAGGACTGGTTTCAACCGTAATTTTGATGCCTAGTTTCATCTGACCTCTATCTACACTGTCTATCGACTGTTCTACTTAGCTTAGTTTTATTTTAATAAATACATACTTACATTTAATAATATAACAGTGATAAACACATGTCAAATTCTGTGACAACCTCATCGATTGAAAAGTACCTTTCAGTTTCAGGGTCTGTAAACCTTCAGAAGAAGCTTTTAATTTAGCATATAAACTTGAAGTTGTCATATCGCTTTTAATTCATTAAACCCTCAAAGAACATTCAGTTTAATATCGCCAAAAGTCGTTAAAAACTTCGAAATCAATTTGCTAGATGAAATGTAAAGCTTTCACGCCATTCAGAACCAAGTAATGACTTGTGAAAATGATTTCTTAATATTCCTATATATTTTGGGCACAGACAGCGCTACACATTTAGCTGTTCTATGATATTTAGCCCTATTTTTGTTTTGTTCTCTTCTTTTTAATGTGTCACTAGTTCATTCAAATCAAAGTGTGGTTAAAAGATTTAAAGTGCTCCTCAGAGCACTTGACACATGTTAACTTGTGGGTAGGTTTCCTCACGATGTTTTCCTTCACCGTTTGAGAGTGCTGTCATATCCATTTTTCTACGGCAAAAGTCATTGGTACATGACTGGATTTCAACCAACCTTTAGATTGGAAAGCGTGGCAGCCACCAGTGCTCTCTATTTTTTATAAAACTGTTTAAAAAATCGGTTGTCTGTAAAGTCGGATTACTGACGATAGTTGATGCGTCTGCATTTGGTCTGCATGACAGCTGTATGACGTTGTCATCATACAGCTGTCCACGCGGACGCATCGCTCACTCAAGTAGGAGAGAGACAGATGTCGAACGCTGCCGAACGCGGAGGCCGATTGTGCCTCTTTGTCGCACGTTCCGCGCTCTCGCTCGCACTTCAAGCCTTAAATGGAACGCCTCGGAGCGAGGTAACGCCGCATTAGTCATGTTTTTTCATGCGTGCAGCCGGCTCCATCGAATTATAAAGACGTTATAACGTCAAAAGGTTTCGAATCATTTTTGTCAGTAACATTGCTACCATAATTATGCATTAGACGTCATAGATTAGTCGCAACGTAGATGATCTTTCACAATATTGGCACTAAGTCATCTGGCTACCACTAATAGGTCTTTATTCACATGCAAATTAGGACCACGCTCAGAAGTCGTTAGTCTAATTGCATCGTAGAGATTGTTGACGTAGGGTATTTAATAGACCATTATTCTGGAACAATATGATTATACAGGGCGTACCACGGATATGCGACATGGAGGAAAAGTACCTTGAATATTGTAGATGGAAGATTTTACTGAAACAAGACATTATTTGAGTTTAAAAACAATAAGGTAATTTCTCTCTATGTGGCATATCTGTGGGACGACCTGTATCTCCCTGTATACGTATGGTATATTGATCAATCCACATAGCACTATCTAGTCCCAAATTAAGGAGAGCTTGCAATATGGGAACCATAGCTGATTATAATACTTATGTTCTTACAATATAGCACCCAAACAGAAAACAAGCATCTAATACGTTCACCACACAAATGTTTGTTCTCGATGGGGAACCCACGACCTCTAGAGAAGAAAGCAGAGCTACTATCAACTGAGCTATGAGACCAGTCAACAATAAATATTGTGGACAATCCACACAACACTATTTAGCCCCAAACTAAGCATAGCTTCTATTATGGGAACCATTGCAGATATCTAATATAATACTTTTTTTTTGTACATGCATACTTATGATACAATGTGTTTCTAAGCCCAGTTTATTCGAACTTAATCATGTTTAAAGTAAGTAAAGAAGCTAGTGAAACACCACTTGTTTTAGATGGGTCCAGACTCATCAATCTTGTAGCCACAGCGGGACAAAAACCTTTATTTCGCAAGTTAAGCTGACATGTCGCCTGTTTGAAACTTGGGAACTTTCTTGCACATTAAGATCTAGTTTTTTGTTATTTGTTGAATGGTTTTCGAATAATATAAAAAAAAACAGAACTGTATAATACGTTCTATATACCTCATGTATTTTTATCTAGTTCTTATTTTGTTTAAAACGTAAGATAACGATTTAATTATTTCTATAGCAGACTTTCAGCACTAAGCAATGTCAAAGTTAAGTTTAAAATTATGTGCTTTTTATTAATATAAATAATACGAATAAACAATATATGGTTACTCTTCTAAACTGTACACAACAAATAAAAATATAGTTTTTCTTGAGATATAAAAAGAGCAGTAAAAACATAATTTAAGAGCTTGTTCACAGCCGGCACTCTTTTTGCTGAATCTTGTCTGAAACATTGAAAAAACTTTGAACTGTGAAGAAAAACTAATGAGTTCCATGCTAAGGTTTTAAAGGCGGGTTTACTATGCCTTCTTTACTTTTGAAAAGCCTAAAGTAATGGCAGAAAGCGCGATGGGTCGAATACATCGTAAAGGTCACAAGAAACACCTGCGCTTCCAAACAAAAATAGTCTATGTGACTGAAAAAGCAGCAAACCTCAAATGGGATTGGGCATGGCAAAAATATTAACCTATTGGGTCCCACAAGGTCGGCATCGTAGAGGAAGACCCCGGAGAAGATGGCGGGACGATCTCGATTGACATATGAACTGGCCCACTGTAGCCAAAGAACGAGAGGTGTCGAAAAAAGGGCCGGAGGCCTTTACCCTGCAGTGGGACAACCCAAGCTAAAAATAAAATAATGTGTTTTTACTGTAGCATATCCTGTGGAGGCATCGTGGCAAACTTTGCCTATCTTCTTATATTACAGGCGCTGTCTCACAAATAATATTACTGCCGTGGGCTGTGTGTGGCGTATATAATAAGGGGAAGCCTAAATTTGTTATTTCATGAAGAATTTGAGCAAAAGTTATCATATTTATGTGCATGCTGTTTATACACAGGAAAGGAAAGTATCTTCAAAGTTCACAAAGTATTGTAAAGTTAAGTAAAAAACGGACCTAATACTTTTCTAATATTTTCTCTAATCTTCTCTCTCTTCTTTCTCTCTCTCTTCTCTAATATTTTTTGCTGTAATGCTTTTGCTTTTGCTGTATGAAATGATAAAATACAAAAGACATACAGACAAATATAAAAAACAAAGATGGA
Organism: Thera obeliscata; assembly: GCA_947578465.1. NCBI lineage: Eukaryota > Metazoa > Arthropoda > Insecta > Lepidoptera > Geometridae > Thera > Thera obeliscata. Next base: position 3,908,162 of record OX387916.1, read on the forward strand.
TAAGCTGAAATTAAAACTAATCATCAAATAATACCCAGCATGTATCAATAGGTCTTAAAATACTCCGTAATAAAGTTGTCAGACGAGCGAACCCTAACAATAATTAACTTTGGTAATTCTGAGAAAATAGCAATAATACTCGTGAAATTTCAGTAGTTGGAGCCTACTAAGCCTTAATATTGCGAGCCCGTAACCACCCGAGTAGGCACACATAATTCGGGGGCATTGCAGTGTGGCTAACGTCTTCTGCGATTATGGTAAATTTTCCTTGTTTTAGGCTATGAAAACCGTGAAAAAACTTCTCACTTTGACCTTTTGAAAGATATAAAAACACAACACAAAACTTATTTATCAAGGATCGCGAACAGCTATCTTTTTTGCAATCAAAATCTCGTCGCATCTGTTAGTTTTGGCATTATTCTAAGCTTCAATTTTCGAATATTTTGTTTTCTTTTCTTTGATAAGGAACGATTGCAACAAGACTGAATGATGACGTAATAAATAGCGAATATGAACTTCGCTTTGAAAAACTAGCATGGCAACAAATATATGGTGGTCTAAAAATAATGGCAACAAGATATGTGATCCTTCTTCCTTGTTAATATCTTTTATTTGTTGGTATTAAACTTTTAATTGCAATAGAATTACACAAGCAAGTAAAGTTTTTTTGATAAAATTACTCGGCAACGTAGCGTGGTTTAGGTTTAGCTTATATAGGTATTTTCGTTCAAAGTTACTTCCTAAATTACATTCTTCTTCTACGAAAAACTTCACAAAATGTATCCATATTTAATTAATAAATATTTAACAAATTTATTAAAACAGAAACCCTGTATTTTCTTTATCCATCCACCTAGAAGTTTTAAACAAAACATTAGGAGACCGAGAAGAATTCTTTAAAACGTAACAAATACTTTCTCTCCTCCACAATATCTCAACTAACCCACATTCCTCGTTTCCCGCTATTTGTTTGTACATCTAAATGACTGTATTTTCCTACAAACGTCCTTGAATATACAGAACGGACATAGATTAAAAAGAAACAGCTGGCTTACTCTAATCTCTTGTCAGATTTCTTCTCTGACCATATCACAAACACGAATAATAAATAAATAAGGAACAGTATCAAATTAAATACACAAAGAAACTAACAAATATACAAGCATTTACAAAATACACAAGAAACAGTTGAGCTCATCTGCAGACCGTTACATAAATATTTTAAATTAATTAATTATTACAAATGAAAAAATAACAGTGAGACGATAAGAAGAAGTAAAAATAGCGTAAGCTAATTAAGCGGTTCTTATTTCGATTTTTTGTTTACACAACTAACGGATGGCTCACCCGATGTCAAGTGGTAATCATCACCTACAAAGCAATTCTTCGTAGGTCACGAACGTAAACGTGCCCTACGATGCCTGCCCTGCGGCCATCAACTTGAGGTATACAGAGGCTCAGCTTCACGTGCCAGTAATTGTATAAAGTGATCTAGCTAATCAGTTCATCCGTGGACAAGACACAGACATATACGTTACATAGTGTTGCGTAAATTATTCCGATGTAATATTTGGGCCGAGTAGTTCCAGGATAAGGCGAAACTTACAAGCCAGTAGGCCTACCACAAGCTCTGTCTGGCTCTGGTTTTGAGTCTGTATGAGTGTTGACTAAATAAATACTACGTAGAAACGTCACCACCCACAGTATAATACACTGGTGTGCACTCCCACTGACTCAAAACCAGAGCCAGAGACAGAGCCAGGCAGAGCTGGTGATAGGCCTACTGTAATAAAACGAAGTTAGTTTCTAAGATTACTGGCCGTCGGGGTTGGGCCGTTTAAGTTCTTACCAGTGGTCAATGGTGACGAAGTAGTAACACCGCCCTAAGGCCTCCGCTGTAGTTAGGGTCGTGGATACAGTTAGATAACGACTTGTTCTGACCCCCAGGCTGTTCTGTATGTACACAAACTTTCAGTCTCCCAGATAACAGGATAGATGTGTACTAATAACAATTAACACACATTTACAATACTTGACATTATTAAGATCGCGGGAAGTCGATGGATGGAAAGGGCTCAGAATCGTTCTTCCTGGAAATGTGTAGGGGAGGCCTATGTCCAGCAGTGGACTTCTTCAGGCTGATTATGATGATGATGATGATGAATAACAATTAAAACCTTCACAGCTCAGTTGGTAGTAGCTCTGCCTTCTGCGCTGGAGGGCATGGGTTCGATCCCCACCGAGAGTTAATATTTGTGTGGTGAACGCAGTTGTTTGTTCTCTGTCTGGGTGTAATATTGTATTCCATGTATTTTTGTACAAAAAATGCATGCAAGTATTATATGTATCAGCTATCTGGCTCCCATAGTACAAGTTCTGCTTATTTTGGGGCTAGATAGTGTTGTGTGGATTGTCCACTTTATTTATTATTTAAACATGAGATAAACTCTGCATAAATAATTAAGTTACCCAGCAATTACATAATGGATATTTAAATAGGTGCTTTCAAATGCAAAATAATTATTACCTTCGAATAAAGTCCAAAACAAACACATTTGTCAGAATAAGGCGTAACATACACGGTTCCGCCGCTGAAGGGAATAACTTGTCTACAAGTGTGGTGATTACGTATTTTTTATTGCAATCAAAATCTGTTGCATCTGTCAGTTTTGACATTATTTAAGCTTCGTTTGCAATAAAAAACGAATTGAATCAAAAATTATCTTTGACGATGAACGATTGCAACAACTCTGTTCCTTGTTAGTATCATTTATTTGCTAGTATTTAAGTTTTAATTAAAGCAGAATTTCATAATCGCCCAGCTGATGATTATGCTCTATAGATCTGTCGACAAAAAATTTTTTAGTTATTATAAAATATAGCACTTATGCTTTAATTTAAAACATACAATGGCCAATTTTTCTACAAACGTACCACATGTTTTTATTATCGTGATAAATATCTACTGAAATATCAATGGTGTTTCATGCTACAAATTACAAACAACATCTCATGAATAAAGATGACAATGTGTTTTTGTTCGCACCAGTACTTTCTGATAAAATCGTTATCAAAGTGACGGGTACTGTCGAACTCGAAAACATAATTCTGTTCGATGGCGGCTGGTATTGTGACGACATAGCTGTCAATGAAAGACATCATTGTTTAGCAAGGGGTATAGCGTGAGTTTGGCGTATTATTTATTCGCGCGTCATATCTCAACGAGTTACCCAATTTGACAAGGGGTTGGACTCCTGCGATGTGACAAATATAAAAAGCAAGTGTGTGTACGTACGTACAGGGTTTTCTCTATCATCGTCGACTAGAATCTACTGTCTGTGGTGGTAGATACTACTCTTGGTCTCCCAATGTAAGTAAGGGTGTTTCGCGGTAGGGGTTGAAGTGTGGTTGTAAGCGGAAAACGTTTCAGAAATCTATGTCTATCATTTTCTAGAACTTAAAGACTTTTAAGTTCTAGAAAATGATATATTTATAAATCAAGTATTTGCGAAAATATTCTAGAACAGAATATTCTTAAATATCCCAGAATAATGTAGAGTAATCAAATTTAATTCAAAGACTTTGATATTATTTAGAATAGTCGGTCAACACATCATCCAAAATACTCCTAAACGTGCTAGAATATTCGTTTACACTCTGGAATGATCTAGAATAAAACTCTACCTGGGCAACGCAGGGCTTTGCTGCTCGTGCTTAATAAACTGCAAATATTTGAAAAACCACCCTGCACCAGATGGTCTGATGACATTGTTAAGATTGCAGGAAGTCGGTGGATGGAAAGGGCTCAGAATCGTTCTTCCTTGAAATGTGTAGGGGAGGCCTATGTCCAGCAGTGGACATAGGCCTCCCCTACACATTTTCCTTCTTCAGGCTTATGATGATGATGATGATTTGAAAAAGCACGCAGGTCTTATTTATAATAGAGAGCCCAAACCTCCAACTTAATATTTCACTTCCAAAATCTGTCACATTGCACGATTAAGCATCATCCCTCTGGGGACTGGCGTCACTTCCAACAGACCTTTTATTCAGTGACTTGAAGGACACTACTTGAGATTGTGCCTGTATTTAGGACACGGCACACTTGAGACCACAAATCAGGAGGTGCGACGTTAATGTGCTTTATATTTTCCGGGAGGTCTCGCTTTATGGCTACCATTGCTTATGATACGATGTGCAAGTCACTTTATTCTAGCTTTAAAAGCTACTCACGTGCAGCTTTATGTTTTTGCATAAAACCAAGCGAGTATTTAAATTAAAATATAAAATTTTTAGTTCATCTTTTTTAGAGAATCTTGAAATTTGATCATCATGCACCTTATAATATAAATTTTCGTACGATCAAACCAATATTTTGAAACTTAAATAAGAGTTTTCGTTACGGACAGTTATTTTTTACACCTTTTCATAAAATCAAAAGTTTTAGAAAGAATATAAGGTGAAAATCACAAAGTCCTTTTATGGAAATACTTTTATCGCATATTCTGTTTTATCGCAAGTTATACCATTAGATATGCCCGCTATTCAGAACTTTGCTATTCGGGAAACTGGAGGCAATTTTATGTTATTTCTCTGAATAATCGGAAGGCCGGGACTAATACCCAGTGGCGTGAAAAATAGGGATCAGATTATCGTCATAGCCAACCTTTGAAAACTCAGGGCTTTCTCGACTGTATTCACCAGCTCTTGAGGTCACCAGATCTTTGAACTTTTCACATTTGGTTTCAATCGCTATAACGAAGTTGTAGGTATATAAGTTGTACCTTACCTAAGGTTTTTTACAGTCATTTACCCCGAAGATTTAGGCTACTAGCGTCAAACTAGGTGTAGGTAAACTGCTTATACCTACACCTCCAGTTGTCGCGGTTGAATTTTTGATCCTTAGAGTAAAATATCACATTTTTCTAGCTAAACTGAGTAGAATATTACGAGTACTAGAAAGATAAATATTTTTTATAAAACTACGCACGTTTTCTTGATAATATTATCAGCTTTATCGGAAGCAGGAAATAAAATACGTAGCCAGACGAAGCCTTATAAAAACTTTCGTGCGGCTGAGCATCCGAAACGAAGGTTATGTTACGAGGGGAGGGGTAGCTTACATTAGGGGTAGGTTTTGCCATTAATGCAATTTGGTTTACTGCTGAGTGATAAAATTGTACATGGCCGTGACCTCTTCAGAAATGTAGTATTTTACTAGGGTTGAAACGCAATTATTACGGGGATTATTAGTTACAACCATGTATAAATTAGGTAAACACTAGGTACTTCGTTAAATCTTACATTATTTTATATTTATCGTGGACGCACACCGGACACAAACGGTGTGTTAAATACACCCACAAGAATGAGAGAATATACCGTTTGAATACAACATGATTTTGATGTTAATATAAAAAAAAGTATAAAAACGAATTTATTTGACCCACGCCACGCATAGACAAAAAGGTGGGTAGTGGTAGTTACGTAGCATAATAAGTTTTAGAACTAAAAGTATAAGTAAAAAAGTTTTATAGTTTCTTAGAAACAAAAATGTATTATTAATGTTATAAATATTGACTTAGATATTAACATTATTTATCAAATCGTTATCCGATTATCCAGTAGCTACGTAGTAATCCTAGTCTTTAAAAATAATCCTTATCTGCTGTTTCATATCACAGATAGTATTTTTATGGACGTTTGAAATAATTATTAGTCTATTTGGGGAAACGTATTTTAAGCTACCTACTTATACCTATTTTAGAATAGAAAATACGATACCAGCATATCGCACTAAGGTAATAAGGTTCTCAGTTTCAAATTATAAATGAATAAATAAATAAATATTATAGACAGTCCACACAACACTATCTAGCTCCAAACTAAACAAAGCTTGTACTATGGGAACCAGATAGCTGATATAATATTTTTTTTGTTAATAATATACTTAGGTATACAATATAACACCCAGACAGAGACCCAATCATTATGTGTGTGTTCACCACATAAATATTTGTTCTCGGTGGGGATCGAATCCACGACCTACGGCTCAGAGCTTCTACCAACTGAGCTGAGAGGCCAGTCACTATGGTTTTGGTTGAAATATATAGATCAAAACAATCCTTTATTTATTTGAAGATGAGGTTTTAGAATAATTGATTCGACATTGCTTATAATAACACTTTTTACCAGTAGTTGAGAGATGGCTTTTATTTTTTGATAGATTTTGGTTAGCAAAGCCATAAATAAAGTAATTCGTCGTAAATTCATACAGCGCCATCTACACCCAAACCAAGTGAAGCTTTTTGTTGGGAATCAGTAATTGATATCTACTATTAGGATATTTAGGTAATTTGTAAAATAATACACAATACATGATGTCATTTAGACGAGTACCTAGAGTAAACATTTTGACAAAATATTCTAGTGTCTTTTAATACTTACATATTTTATATTTTCCTACAATAAAGTAATATCTCATTCTCAATAGGTCATGAGACCTCCGGAAAAGCTCTTTACCGTTATCTTGTCAACCGATCACGTCAAATAAAACGGCAATATGTTTGTATGCGACATTGTGACGGTATTACCTTCGCTGTGACAATGTTGTACGGAAGACATTTTGGTGACGTCACGTAGCCAATTCGACTAAATTCAATATGTCATGTCTTGAGCGGGTTCATTCCTATAATCTCCTGACAAACAGAAAATACCAAACAATGTATTATGATAAACATTGTTCGGTTCTGTTTTAGCACACAATAAAGGTATCAACTTTTAAGTGTTATTTAGGCTGTGCATCGTAGGGCAATTCTTAACCTGAGAGACAATTTTTGTAGGCGATGGCTACAACGGTTCTTGCTTGTTTCATCAGCTCTTCTTCTTAGTCGTATCACCATGCCAATAGCAGTGACTCGCTTGTCAATTTTTCACCACTCCTCTGGTCTTCTGGCTAAAGGCTAGGACACAAATGACTGCCAAAATTAGATTATAACCAACTAGCAGCCCGTCCCGGCTTCGCACGGGGTAGATAATATTGTTGTACATTATTTTGTTCTATCGCTAATAGTTTCGGCAGCGCATTCGATGAAAGACATTCTAAGACTCATTTTTCTACACCTACGGTTACATTGTTCCAATTTTACCAAGGATCCCTAATTTTTTTCAAAATGAAATGTAGCCTATGTCAAATTGGAAGAATGTAGCATTCTATTGGTGAAAGAATTTTTTAAATCGGCACAGTACTTTTTGAGCCTATTCATTACAAACATACAAAAATAGGTACAAATCTTTCCTCTTTATAATATTAGTATAGTTAAACAGATTCTACAGTATATTAATATAATCATAATACTTTGATTATTATATTTATCATACAGCTCCAATATAAATTATGACAGAGTAAATAATGGAAAATGGATATTTCGACAATTATTTTGCTCACGGCGCGAGCGACTGATGAGAATGCCAATCGCGTACAGAATTATCGGGCTACAAATTAATACGCGCTTAGATTAATCCTGTCGCATATTTATTACATTTAATTAGGCAAAGTAGGAGTTTATAATGTAAATATGGCTTATGTAGCAGCAGTATTTTACAATCATAATAATTATGTTAGTACCTATGTGAATTAAGGTTAACCTTATAGGTACTTAATTTACTAAACTTACTTACTAAAACCATGTAAACCAAGAGGCGCAAATATGCAGGTCTCGACAGAGCCTACTTATTTGCTCCTCTTGGGGTTGAGACTCTGGGTCCGTGGGGAACCGAGGCCTCGCGGGTCTTCAAAATTTTGTCTAGGCGACTGATCGAAGCGACGCGTGACCCAAGAGCTGGTGGGTATCTGGCGCAGCGTATATATAATATATATAGTGCGTATATATAGTGAGCAATATGGTTTCCAAAAAGGTAAATCGACAACATTAGCCTGCTTTAACCTAATGAAAGACGTAACTCATAACTTAGACTCGGGAAACTTAGTGACTGTGGTTTTTTTTGACATGTCTCGCGCATTCGACTTTGTTTCGCATAGGTTACTACTTGACAAAATTGAAAAATATGGTATTCGAGGTCCAGCTCTCAAATGGTTCGAAACGTACTTAACAAACAGAATGCAATGTGTAGAAATTCCTAACATAGATAAAAACAACGACCTAAAACCAGCACTGTCAAGTTATTTGCACAATGGTAGCGGCGTGCCACAGGGTAGTGTTCTGGGACCCCTTTTATTCTTACTTTATATAAATGACCTTCCAGACGTCACTGACATGCGATGTACACTATTTGCAGATGACATATCTATAATTATTCCAGCTAATAAAAATTCTGACATTTCTAATTATACTAATGACATAAATAATACTATTGACTCCGTAATATCATGGTTAGATAAAAATAATTTACATGTTAATGTTACAAAGACGAATTTCATTCAATTTAGTACGTATGGTAGGAAACATGAAAATATCTGTTTGAGCCATGACGGTCATAGCATAAACGAAGTTAATGAAACCAAATTTTTGGGTATCATGTTGGATCGTAACTGCAACTGGAAACCACACGTCGATCAAGTATGCCAAAAGCTTAATAAGTTTGTGTATGTCCTCTACAAACTTCGAAAAACTGCAAATCATAGCACAATACTAACGGCTTATCACGGATATGTAGCCTCAGTACTAAAATATGGCATTATACTCTGGGGCAACTCCACTGACGTAAATAAAGCTTTAATAGCCCAGAAAAAATGTGTTAGAGCAATTGTTGGCATACCGCCTTGGGAGTCGTGTAGGCCAATATTTGTTAACCTCAAGCTATTAACACTGCCTAGTATGTATGTTTTGGAAGCGGCTAAATTTGTCAAGGAACACATCCATCTTTTTACGAAAGCTCGAGATATCTACCCGAGGACTGTGAGAGACCCAGATAGAATTGTTTTATCTAAAGTACCAAGAACGACACTGTATCATAAAAACAGTTTTGTAATGTGTGGACATATTTATAACAAAATTCCAAAGGACATAGTAGATCTTCCAATGAGAATGTTCATAAGAAAACTTAAACAGTTTCTAACTGAAAACTCTTTTTATAGTATAAAAGAGTTTTTAAACTATAAATAAATAATTTTGTATTCTTAGTGTAGGTAATTAAATGGTATGTATGATATTATGTTATTATTTTCTTTAATACTTAATTCAATCATGTTTAATTTTTAGTGACATTTTTTAACTTAGCTTTGACATACCAACATAATACTTAATTATTTATTGACATACCTACCATCCAATTTTTATTTTTATTTTATTATGTACCTACCAAATTATTTTATTTCTTTTTTTGCATGCCGAGTTAAACGGTGAAGTGTGTGAACTCAATTAGTTATAAGATCTGTACTCAACCATACTTCAAGCAAACAATAAATCATTTCATTTCATTTCATTTCATTTCATTTCATTTTATAAGCATTGCTATTCAGCGTGGCAATGCCGCCAGCGTCTTGGGGACGCTTCCGTCTGGCACTGATTTGGATCAGTTGAGCTATCTCTAGATCGTTTGTAACGATCTGCAGATAGCTCAACTGTTTATTGTGTATTTTGTGCATTTTGTAAATATTTGTTTAATTGTAAGTTTCTTTGTGTAAATAAACATAAAGATAGTGTAAACCTAAAGTTCGGAATAAATGACTAATTATCATTATTACCAGCTTCACTATCATTAGCCTGAACATTTCCACTCTTTGAGGCGCACTTAAAATCCTTTCACCGCACTTGGTTCGAAAAAACCAGTGACACGATAAAAAGAAAAAGATTTCACTACTGGGCATAGATAATAAAGTCCCTTACATTTTAAGCAAGAAGAAAGACTTTGGGTCTTCTTCATCCACTGACTTCAATTTACTGTTGGTGAGTGCTATGTGCCTTGCTATTTATTTCTACAGTAATGTTTTTTTACTTAGCCTAAGTCGTTAGCAACTGGATCTTCCCAAGACGCCCATTCCCTTTTCTTTTGTTTTCCGTCGATCTCGATCCCATTGTCTCCACTAACAAAATCAATACACTCAATACAATGGCAGTAGAAGGTTTCTGCTTAAAAAATAGATTTCTATACTAAAGCTAATGCTCTCAATCGGTGTAGAAAAACACCGTGAAGAAACCATGTATGCTAGTAAGCAGGCTACCAACAACTGCAATCATCATCTCAGCCCGGTATCACCCATGCTGGGTATATGCCTCCTTCATCTTTTACCAGCCTCCTCTGTCCTGCGTGTTTCTTGTCCAGGTGTCTGCAACCTTTACGATGTCGTTTACTCATCGTGCTTTCAGTCTATTTCCTAACGGAACCGTTACGGATTTATAGCAATAGATTACTGAAATAAAATGGATTGATTTATAGGTTGAATTAACCGCACATCGCATAACTGCCTTCACAGCTCAGTTGGTAGAAGCTCTGCCTTCTGCGCTGGCGGGCGTGGGTCCGATCCCCACCGAGAACAAATATTTGTGTGGTGAACGCAGATGTTTGTTCTCTTTCTGGGTGTTATATTGTATTCAATGTATGTATTTAAAAAAAAAAAGTATTTAAGAAATGTATCAGCTATCTGGTTCCCATAATACAAGCTCTGCTTAGTTTGGGGCTAGATAGTGTTGTATGGATTGTCCGCATTATTTATTTATTATTTATTTATAACCGTCACCCCAAAAAAGCCATTCCACCTTAATTGTGAATTTTAAGCGCGAGTTCAACCCCTGACGTATAGTATTTATTCTATGACATATCGTCGTTGTGGTGCGAGAAGTCACTAAGTGACATTTTTTGCCAAAATGAGTTATTGACGCCAAAGTGTTTTGAAACCCATTATGTACCTTCTCAGAATGTAAAAGAGTAGATTTTACTAAAATTATAGATAATACAAGAATGTCAGAAGTGCATAACTACCCGTAGAGGCAAAAATCTGTCTACAAAAATCATCTAAGGGATCTTAAGTAGTTTAATTCAATCACTTTACTTACAATATTCTTCAAGTCTTGGGGTTGCACTGCTCACTAAAGTCACTTTGTGATTTCTTGCAGATAAAAAGCTATTGAATGAAATGAAATTCTGTTGTCGGTAAAAGTCATCAACAGATCATAATTAAGTAATATTTAGTCAAGGTACCTATTACGTTAATGTGTATGCCAGAATTAATTAACTTACTTTTTGTTATGTATCTCAGTAACCATATAATTACTTACATTAATTTGTTGTAAGTTAGTGTGTAAGGTAAAATTATCTATATTTTATATGAAGAAACCTCTTTTGTAACTATAAGTTTTGATAAGTTACACTCATTTTAGAAACAAAAAAAGTTTAAAACGCGATTATCTCGAGACTAGCTTTTTGCACATAGTTACTTCTCGCACCACAACGACGATATTATTATTAACTATTTATTATACCTGTATTTGCTTTCAGTGGATAAGCACGGGAAAGTATATTTTTTGTTTGGACCTAATTTTAATTTTTCACCGACTTCAAATCAAATAATTTAAGTTTAAAAAACTTGAGAAACCGACTTCATTGTCAAACGGCTAAACCGATTTTAATCAAATTTGTTTGGGACAATCTGGACGTAAGAATAACCTTCCAAATAAAAAAATAATTTTCTAAATCGGTTCATAAATGACGGAGGCATGCAGTTACAAACATTAAAAAAATTATTAAAAAAAAAATGGCAACACCGATTTTAATAAAATTAAAATGGGACCAATCTGGAAGCAGTACCTTTCAGATAAAAAAATAATTTTTCAAATCGGCTCACAAATGACGAAGTTATGCGGTAACAAACATTAAAAAAAAAAAAAAATACGGGTTGCACTCCGGGAGTGCCGGCAGAAGTGAAAACTTGATTATTAACGTAGGAACCCTAAAAGTTGTTTATTTTATCAAGTTCCTCAATGTAGTAAAACCCCAATCAAAGTCCTAAGGAACCCTAAAAATTTTAGCATTATCGCGCTCCTAAGTGTAGTTGAAATTCCAATCAAAGTGCTAAGGAACCCTAAAATTGTTTACATAATCAAGGTCCTAAGTGTAGTTGAAAGTCCAATTAAAGGCCTAAGGAACCCTAAAAGTTGTTTATTTTATCAAGTTCCTCAATGTAGTAAAACCCCAATCAAAGTCCTAAGGAACCCTAAAAATTTTAGCATTATCAAGCTCCTAAGTGTAGTTGAAATTCCAATCAAAGTCCTAAGGAACCCTAAAAATGTTAACATTATCAAGCTCCTAAGTGTAGTTGAAACTCCAATCAAAGTCCTAAGGAACCCTAAAAGTTGACCACTTAATCAAATTCCTCAATGTAGTAAAACCCCAATCAAAGTCCTAAGGAACCCTAAAAATTTTAACATTATCAAGCTTCTAAGTGTAGTTGAAACTCCAATAAAAGTCCTAAGGAACCCTAAAAGTCGACCATTTAATCAAATTCCTCAATATAGTATAACCCCAATCAAAACCCTATACGGAACCCTAAATTTTACGTAAAGCCAAATCCTCAACGGGTCGGAACCGCTAGAAGGGACCTTATCGCGCGACCTACAAGTAGGTCCTAAATGAAGTAAAACGGCAGACATAGGAGGAGGGGGTTCTGGGGGGCTAAGGGGGGTCACAGCACGGCTCGCTTCGCTCGCCGCGCTGTTCCCCGTGGTCGCGTGGCGGCTCGCTTCGCTCGCCGCGACGCTCCCCCCGGGTTCAGGAAGAGGGGGTTCTGGGGGGCTTAGGGGGGTAACAGCACGGCTCGCTTCACTCGCCACGCTGTTCCCCGTGATCGCGTGGCGGCTCGCTTCGCTCGCCGCGACGCTCCCCCCGGGTTTCGGAGGAGGGGGTTCTGGGGGGCTTAGGGGGGGTCACAGCACGGCTCGCTTCGCTCGCCGCGCTGTTCCCCGTGGTCACGTGGCGGCTCGCTTCGCTCGCCGCGACGCTCCCCCCGGGTTCAGGAGGAGGGGGTTCTGGGGGGCTTGGGGGGAGTCACAGCACGGCTCGCTTCGCTCGCCGCGCTGTTCCCATGGTCGCATGGCGGCTCGCTTCGCTCGCCGCAATGCTCCACTCGAAAAATAAATACAGTAGATCTATAAAATCATGTACCAATGACCACTACTACCTGCCGCGGGCGGCCGCTAGTTCATAAAATCTATAATAGGTATGTACCTATACCTACTACAGTCACGAAAAACGCCTTGGTATGCTTGCTACTAACTATTATCTATTCTGTGACGTTACCGTGTCATAGTAACTACTAGCGTATCTGTAGCGTCGCTTTTTCGATTTTTATTATGAACTCTACGTTGTAGTCTTAGGGTACATTTCTGCAAAAAATCCGTCCTACGCTTTTTCGATCAGGGTCACGTGATCCTGACGCGAGTTTAAGTTTTTATACCCATTACGAAAGTGCTCAACGCCGCTAAAGAAGTTTTCACTTCAAAAAAAAAAAAAAAAAACATACAACCGAATTGAGAACCTCCTCCTTTTTGATTGGAAGTCGGTTAACAAATGAGTGGTGAAGCGAACCTATCAATACAGCTCGCTTCTTGTTAGCTTATTCGAACTTTTACGACGTGTTTCCTACTCGGCTTTTTGATTCACTTTTCGTTTTCCGTATTGCACAGCACGCGTTTTGTATGAAGACACGATAAGCGCCTCTATCGGGCGCTGAGAACTCTCGCGTTTCCATATTTCTTTACAAGTAGTACACGACCCAGAAGGGCAAGTCTTGCTTCATTTATAACATTTCGTCTATGAAATGTTGTTTTCGTTTCACCTATTTGTCTCTATCTATTGTATGGAGAAAAGATGAGACAGCAAAAATACGTTACGTAGAAACGATCGAAACGAGTTGTTGTCTCATCAATTTTCCAAACAAAAGAGAGACACACGAAACAACATTTGGGAGACGTAATGTGGTAGCAAAACTCCGACTTCGGGTACAGGACCTACATAAATTCGTCCAGTGTTGATTTTAGTGATGTTGAATAATATGATTCTTAATAAATACACATCCTTATGGCAGATGGCCGTAGTTTGGATGAGATGCAAACAGGAAATGCATTTTATTATGTTATCTGTGCCGGATCCATCGAACGAAAGGAAACTTTCATTTCCGGTAGGATTTCCACCTAGGAATCGAATTTCTAGAACGTTCTTCATTTCACGGAAATTGTTGCTCACGCAGTAGGTTTTATCAGATTTTCTCTTTGGATCTTAAGATGTTGTAGAAAATCACGTTTCGATGTAAATATCTCGTACGGTTATTTATGAGTATGTTATCTATACATATGATCGAGCCTAATTCTCGGGCCGACCGAGATAATTTTGCAATTTTATTTTATTGCTTCTTTTCGAAGAGAGAATAGATGATTTCCTTAAGTAATTCATCGACGACCTCATCAAAGAAGCCTCGACAGCAACGATATACGGAAAACGTAGAAAAAGTGCGGGGTTGTGCAATGCCAATGGGACATTGAGGCTCCAGTATCTATAAACATAAAAGAAAGTGATGTTAGTTACACTATTTAATTTTATAACTCAAGAATAGTTGAACCAGTTTTGCTAAAAATTTGTGGGGAGGTAGCTTAGAACCGGGAGACAGACATACTTTTTATCCCGAAAAAGTAATAGGAACATGGTGAGCAAAGCCGCAGGTGGCTGCTAGTTTAAAAAAAAATAACTATTAGTTTGGGGGTTGGAATACACGTAGCCCAAGTTTCTAGCTTAGTAAAACGTTTTTCTGATAGAAATGACGTTCAGCGATAAAACGTCTATTGTAGGACAATGTTTTCTTTGTCGTTTCCTATTGCCTGAACTAAGCAGCAAAAAGTGTTTTTTTTTTACCTTTTTTGTCACTGTTACATAAAGGGGTAAAAAGTATCCCTTAATACCTATTTAAGATGGTTGTATCACCCACCTCCCTTTCTCGTAAGCGTCGAGATCGTTCCCCCAAGGCTAAATTTATTCATTTATGAAATTAAATCTATTTCTGTAACCATCAGAATTCTTGTGATTGAGTAACAAATAAACTTCAAACTTTCCGCATCTATAATATTGGCATAGGATTATTTGAGTTTCAAAGAGTGTACTACGTACCTACTGGTAGTTGCAATGTTAGGGCTGCGTACATTGGTAGCAAAAGATTAGGGCACATTTTTGTCACTGCTTAAAATTATAATTTTTGTGGAATCTTTGGTTTTAAATATACTCCAAAATGTATTTTTCACTCTTAAATTGCTAAAGTATTCTAGTAGATTGTTATAAGGTGCTTATATGACCTGATGATGATGAATATACGTAGCGAGGGAGTAAATAGAAACCGAGTTCTAATGGGTTTTTATAGCCCCGTGTGTTACACTCTATTTTTAACTACGATTGTGAGTAAATATCTGTATAGTCCATCCAGTCCTACTAGTAGTTCGATAATCTAACAGTTAGATTATCTATAGGTATACCTATTTCTATCTAGATATCTATATATTTGTATCCTAAACACACAAATATTCCCAATTTGTTATACTAACTAATCGAACATTTTGAATACGCAAAAGTAATCCGATACAATATGAATAGTTGAGAAAAATTGTAAAGATTTCGCGCCAATGTCTTTTTTTTACTTCTGCTGTAGCCACAGCGCATTGCATGCATTCTACCAAAGAGATCGCCGATTTTAGTTCTATTTTCAAAAATACAATTATGTTCTTTTTTATGAAACAGTAATAAGTCGAGTCTTTATTCATGATTTTTCTACTTAAGACTAAATACTTTTTCATTTTTGTAGGGTCATTGTCTTTTTTCCTTAGACAATCAAGATCGATTGTCTAAGCTTTTTTCAGATAAAAATTAAAAAAAACTATTTCTCTAGAGGTAGAAATGCTATGTTTTCTTCTCTCTGGTACGCCTGAATTCAATAATCTTTAATTGTTAATGTTCAAGTCCGAGAGCACTGGTGGCCTAGTGGTAACGGTCCCGATTTCCGATCTTAAGATCGTAGGTTCAAATCCAATCGTGAACCAATGAGATTTTCTGTCCAAAAATGTATGTGCACTTTGCCAGTATACTCTCAAACGGTGAAGGAAATAGGCATGTTCTAGATATTCTAGAACCTAAAAAGTTCGAAAATCATGTGTTAAGTGCACGAAATCCTTGTGAAAAATCCTTTCACCACACTGGTTTGAAAGAGCCAGTGACACGATAAGAAGAAGAATGTTCGAGTGTTTAGTTTTCTTAAAGTTTTGTTAGTGTATAAATTTTAAATGATTAAATTCTTCTCATGGACTACGAAGAGTTAGTAAATGAGGAGTTGGCCTGTGCTGAACCGAGGGTCAGGCACGCCATGATTTTAACCGTTCGGGCTGCATAAATTTTCCTACTGAAATGTTAATAAAATGATGTAGACTTTATAAGGTTTCTGTTATTAGGTGTGGCAGAATAATATTTTTCCTTAAAAAGATAAGCGGATCAAAATAATAAAATCTGTTTCGTGCTGAAAATTACAAACATTAAAAATGTTCATTACATCAGACATGCAAGATTACAGTACAGACATGGTAAAAAATAACGTTGTTTTTTCGTTGAAATACAATTAAGTTTATTGCATGAAAGGTTTTAAATTAAAAATAAAGTCTAAGTTTGAGGTAGCCTTATCTCAAATTACTAACTTAATGTAGGTTATATATGTAGGTAGGTTGTGGATTTTAATGTGGTTTGTCTATAAGCTCGCCACTCCTGAGTGCTGATATTTAATTCAGCGCTTGAGAAAAGCTCCCGAAATCCACAGATCAATTAAGTAAAGGAGATAGACTGTTCGAGCATTACGTACAAAAACTGCATGATTTTTTATATGATACTTTTAATACTTTTTTCACATATTTAGAATATAATTTATAAAACCCAGAAATATCTACGTTCACCACATAAATACGTTCTCGATGGGGATCGAAACCACGACCTACGGCGTAGAAGGCAGAGCTGAGAGGCCAGTCAAAAGTTTTAAGCATTTGCAGTACAAAACTTGACTGACCTCACAGCTCAGTTGGTAGTAGCTCTGCCTTCTGCGCCGCAGGTCGTGGGTTCGATCCCCACCGAGAACAAATATTTGTGTGGTGAAATCAGATGTTTGTTCTCTGTCTGGGTGTTGTATTGTATTCTAAGTATGTATTTACAAAAAAAAATGTATGTATGTATTATATCAGCTATCTAGTTCCCATAGTACAAGCTCTGCTTAATTTGGGGCTAAATAGTGTTGTGTGAATTGTCCTCAATATTTATTTAAAAAAAAAAAAAAAAAAAAAGCTGCATTGACTCTCGTTTTGTAATTTATATGAAATCTTGTGAAATTGTGGCATCATTGTGGCAAGAAACACACGCACCACGCTAGCTTGCACCGTCTTCTTGTATTTACTGATCTATGCATAAATCCCCACTTTCGCCTCATGCCGAGGGGTCAACCACCAACTTGATTGCAGCTTCTCATATCTTCGAGCAGTTTGAGCGCTCTTCCGTGGCGATGATAAGGCACGCGACTGGGTCACGGAATTCTGTTCAAAAAATTAAAAAACATGATTTGACTATTTTTTAGCAAGTGTCTGTCTGGACTAAATCACATTTCTATCACCTTTTTCACTATGACTCTAACAGAAAATTCAGATTCAAATTTAGCAAACAAGTTCCTCCGATTTTTATCAACTAATTTCCCTTTTTAACCGACTTCCAATCAAAAAGGAGGAGGTTCTCAATTCGGTTGTATGTTTTTTTTTTTTATTTTTTTTTTTATTTTTTTTTTTATTTTTTTTTTTAATGTTTGTTACCGCATAACTTCGTCATTTGTGAGCCGATTTGAAAAATTATTTTTTTATCTGAAAGGTACTGCTTCCAGATTGGTCCCATTTTAATTTTATTAAAATCGGTGTTGCCATTTTTTTTGACGTGATAACGTCTTATAAATTGATGGAGCCGGCTGCAAGCACGAAAAAACATGACTCATGCGTCGTTACGTCGTTTCGTCGTTCCATTTACCTGAGCCCGAGCCCGGGTCGGGTAATGGGTAAGGGTAAATGAGGGTAAGGGTAAATGAGGGTAAGGGTAAATGAGGGTAAGGGTAAATGAGGATAAGGGTAAGGGTTCGGTCGGGTTCCGGGTCCGGGTCCGAGAGTTCGAGTCCGAGTCCGAGTCCGAGTCCGAGTCCGAGTCCGAGTCCGAGTCCGCGAGTCCGCGAGTCCGCGAGTACGCGAGTCCGCGAGTCCGCGAGTATTTTTTTATGACGTTATCACGTTCAACTATCGTCAGTAAACCGACTTTACAGACAACCGATTTTTTTAATAATTTTTTTAATGTTTGTAACTGCATGCCTCCGTCATTTATGAACCGATTTAGAAAATTATTTTTTTTATTTGGTTATTCTTACGTCCAGATTGTCCCAAACAAATTTGATTAAAATCGGTTTAGCCGTTTGACAATGAAGTCGGTTTCTCAAGTTTTTTAAACTTATAATTATTAAATCCAACCGATAACTGTATATTTTTGTACCCACTTCAAAACATTTATCAAGCTTCAAGTTGAACACCCCGTGAAATAAGCTGTCTCCATAAAAAGTTTGAACGCAATGCAATTTACTTTTGTGGTTGCTGGTTTTAAATAAGTCACAAGGTTTTAAACTTCCTAAACTTCGCAAAAAAGGTCCCAAAAATGCATAAAGTAGGTACCTTTGATCTTTATTTAAAATAAGATGAGTTTCTTTTATTTAATCGAGCCTACATCTTCATTACATTAACATAGCCACATTAGTCTTTTTTTTTTCAATAATATTCACCGTACCAAACTTAGATATCTCAATTTCTCTAAACTGTTTCCGTTTGCTTATGCTGTTATAATACAGTCCCATCTTTTTGCCTGTTATACTTAGATACCGCTGTCATATTTTCGCTTTGTTATCGTCTTGATGTGGCCGGGCCTTTAATTTATAGCAAAAAATGCGCGGTGAATAAGAGATAAAATAAAACTGCCTCAGGATGTGCCATTATCTTCAGTCCGGGGACCCGATTCTAGCTCAATAGCCTTTTTTGTCACGCATGTCAGATATAATATCCCAGATAATGTCAGATTCAATATAAATCTGACAGTTTCTGGGATATTTATATAACCTAGAAACCTACCGTAACAAAAAAGTACATTGTGCTAGAATCAGATCTCTGTGCCATCGCTTCGTACATCGACAAAAAATAATAATGATACCTAGTAACTCTGGAATCAGTGCGAGATGAATAGAAAAACCGGCGGCGGCGGCGCGGCGGCTTGGCGTTCGCCCGGGCCGAGCGTGCGAGCGCATGCGTGCGTCCGGGGCGCGGCGCGGGGAGAAGAGGGGCGCGGCACAGCCTCCCGGCTGCTGCACTCCGCCGCCGCCCGCCGCCCGCATCGATCCCGCAGGCCGCAGCCTGTGCGAGGCCTGTGCGAGGGAACGACCGCGCGCGCTCGAAGCGTTCCGCATCACGCACGCGAAGTGCACGCGCGTCGCACGCCCATCGCACGCCGGTCGCACGTCCGTCGCGCACCCGACCCCCATACTCCTGTGCAGGTTATAATCGCGCCTTACGTAACCTATCATTTAGTGCGTATTGACAGGTGTCAGTGCTCCAGCTGAAATGTCAAACGAAGCCTGTAGTATAGCCTCGAGGCCCACTCACAGTTTCTAAACGCATTTATTCTGTAAACATTAGTACATCCTATTTTATTCATGAGTGAGCGTAGCGGCTACGGTGGGCTACGATCTACAAACAGCCTGCAGTCCGCGCCGTAGTTTTCTCACGGCTGCGAGCAAATATGAACCTTATAGATTCCAGCGTTACGGTCAACAATCATTTACGGCTTGGTCGTGCTTTTAAAATTAAGTGGTTAGAAATAGACCATCGGGGTGCTATTTTTATGGTACCTCGTTATAATTATTTACACTACACTACACAGTCGTTATTATAATAATATGTGGTGCCCGTAATATTTTTGTATGAATTAGGGTTTAGAATAGCTTAGTTCAATTTTAGATTTTTTTATTAATTATTTTAAATAATAAGCCAAATGATTTTTAGAATAACCTTGCGTTTCCTTGATACAGGGACCAAAATTACCAATAATACAAAAACCATACACGCTAATATTACAAATTAGGACTTTCACAATGGTCATATTATTCAATCTAAAAAAGCCTACAAATACCTTATTTTAACATTTTTTATTATATTCATTGGAATATAAATACAAATGTTAGTTTATGCATTGACTTGACTTGAATGTAGATAATCTAAAATTACAATAAGCTTTATATACCAACTCAACCACAACCTCGTGCCTATTTCACAAGTCTTAGAGCGAGGCCTCGTTACACCCGGACGTGTTTACGCAGACCGAGGCTTAAGGCCTCAAAGCCTCATCTGCACAATGTCGCGACAGTTATAATTAGTTACACTAACGGACATTATGACCTTATTCCCGAACATGTTAATTACTCATAAAGCAAGCCATGTTTAATTTCCGATTAGCACAAACTAACTAATTCTTCTCAGCTTATTAGCGTCCCGAGTCTTGCAACCTCATTACAAACGCGAGTCTACGAAAATTTTACCTCGAAATCTAAGCTCCATTCTCGACTTTATTGTAAAAGGATTTAGGTCCACAGATCCGCAGAGTTAAGGCGAGTCCGCACGGGATACATCGCGTCTCAGCACAATACTACGTTTTTCACAGCTTGAACGCAGCGTGATCTCCATTTAATTAAAACATCACGTTTAATAAATACATAAAAGTACAACAACACCATGATCATAGAACAAATATGAAGAAAATTCCTAGTAAGAGGTCGTTCTGATAGCGACATTTTTTTTATTCAAATACCGGATTCATCCGTATTTGCATAAGTTGTGGTTTTGCGATAATATTTGTGGATTTAGTCAAAATAGTATTTGTTAAGTTAGTCATTTCCACTCATCGTTGATTACTCGGTGTGGGCGCGGGCGGAGACAATACATATTTAATTTGTCCATGGCAGTAATGCGAGCTGGAGTGCTCGTTCGGTAAATTCGGGCGCGAACTGGTACCAGTTAGTGTGATCCGAGGCATGGCTTCCGAAAAAGCGAAGATGGCGGCTGCCGAGGCCAAGTCTCCTTCGCACAAGAGCAATTGCACCTCTCCGGGAAAGAAAGGTACAGACTCACCTTTTATGATCTTCATCATGAGTCATCATCACCGAATCATCTCTTCTATCATTGACGACATCATGCTTTTATCACACTTGATCACGGTTTTCATTAAAAGACAAAAAGATTCGGAGATTCTTCGGAGTATTTCTATAATCGAACGTATATTTATACTTCTATGCTAATATTATAAAGAGGAAAGAATCGTATTTTTGAGTGTGTTTGTAATGAATTAACTCAAAAACTACTGCACCGATTTCAAAAAAATCTTGGAAACTTCACGATTGGAAAGCTACATTCAGCCTGAGTTACATAGGCTATATTTGTGTGCTTAAAAATAAATGTCCACCCGTGCGAAGCCAGGACAGGCCGCTAGTGTACTATAAAAAAAATCAATAGATATTCTGGGCTGCCAAAATATCTGAAGAAACATCTACCGTATCTAGAGCATGAGCCTATTTAATTTACATTTATAGTAGTTCTCCAACCAAATCATCTCTACGTCCATTTCGACTATTTTTTCTATTCCGTTTATGACCACTCACCACACCAATTTCCACTTAAGCATTAAGACCAGATTCAATCAATATCAAATTATCAATATCTATTTCTTGTGTATTTTGTACATTTTGTAAATATTTGTATTCAACGTAAGTTTATTTCTGTAAATAAATGCCATTATTAATATCAGTCTTAAAGCCGTTTATTCTGAAAAAAGATATTTGCTTTGTTCTATTCACACTGGTTTAGTTAATTGGTACCCCTTCTGCGTGGTCTCTGGCATAGGCCTCTAATTCCTTCTATCATTTCTGATACGTTACCTGGTATCAGAAATGATAGAAGGAATTAGTATCTTTATATCAGATACCAACAGTATCTTTACATCTATCTGCTAAATCTATTTGTCTTTATTTATTTACTGACTCATCAGCTCCGTCGGTAGTAGCTCTACCTTCTGTCCCGTAGGTTGTGGGTTAGATTCCCACTGAGAACTAATATTTGTGTGGTGAATACAGATGTTTGTTCTCTGTCTGATTGTATTCTAAGTAATATTAACAAAAATGTGTGCAAGTATCAAACCAGCTATCTGTTTCCCATAGTACAAGCTCTGCTTAATTTGGGGCTGGATAGTGTTGTGTGGATTGTATGCAATATTACTCGTAATTTGTTTTACATCTGACAATGACCCCATGCCTTTGCTTCATTCATTCAAACACAAATAATGATTTTCCAATCAATTGAGCACCTCATGCTACCCGACAACCAACCAATTACACAGTCTATATTGATTACAGCCACTTGCACTGCAATTGACTTCAAATCGAGGATAAACAATGACTTTGACTGCATCTTTACAATCATTTGAGCATTGAATTGCAAATCACCTTGGTTGTAGGTAGTAGTAGTAGAGCTCTTTGTGAAGGGTTCGTCCGAAGAAGTACTACCTTCTTCTTCCTGCCCTTATCCCACTTTATGTGGGGTCGGCACAACATGATTGTGTTCCTCCTCCATTCCCCTCTGTCAGCCGTCATCTCTGCATTCAATCCTCTCTTATCCATGTCATCTTTCACACAGTTCATCCATGTTTTCCTTGGTCTGCCTCTGCTTACATGCCCATCCACATCCATACTCATTACTCTTCTAATCACATGGCTTTCATCTCTCTTCATGATATGCCCGTATGTACTACCACCAAGCCTATTTCTACCGTGAAGCACCATTTCTGTGTTTCTGTTTGAAGGGTATGAGTGCCGGTGAAATTACTGGTACGTGAAGCTGAATATTTGTATGCCTCAAGTTGATGAACGCAGGGCAGTGCACCGATGGGCACGTTCCTGACTTGCGTTACCTACGAGGCAATGCTTTGTTATAGGTGATAGTTACCACTTAGCATCAAATGAGCCATAATGCTTGTTCCGTGTTCCATTCCAGCAAGTTGTATTAAAATAAACAATTCCTATACCGGACAGGACACCTCACTTTATCATTAATCGTCAACAAAGGAGAGATTTGATACGAAGCAGATAATTTACATCTATTATTGAACTGTTTCTTCTTTTGTGTATACTATTTTAGGGAATTCTATTTCTATACAGCAGATGGAACATCAATTAAATAATAATCACATCTAAAACATTGTTGACTGTGCAAAATTTTGCTTCTTCTTCTTCCTGCCTTTATCCCACTTCATGTGGGGTCGGGCACAACATGTCATTGGCATTGTTTAATATACGGTTGATTTATTTTATTAAATTGGAATACTAATCGTCTATTTTTTTTACTGACCTCTTGCTTTCATTCCATGAGTGCAGTTTTGGATGTTACTACCAACAAATTATATAATGTTACATAGCTACAGGCGCCGTGCTGTTTGAAATAACAATGAAGATAAACTTTAGTGCTAGCTTTTGGAGAATTATACTGATAGTATTATTTTAAATGACTGCATCTAGAACTCTCATCTGAGACTCGCATATATGTTCGAAATGAATGGCGTGAATAACTGACCTCTTTTTTATGATCGCTATTCTTTTGTTCCATTTCTATAGATTTAACCCGTCGGCACCCACTGGTGGTTCTATTATCCAATCAGAATTATCGCGATGTTTGTTTTGCCTCTTTAGCGTTTGTGGTCCTTTTGTGCCAGTGTTTTTTTAATGCTAGGGCACAGATGGCCTAGTGGTAGTAAACCCACCTATCGATCCTAAGGTTGCGGGCTAGAACCCAGTTGTGTACCTATGATTTTTTCTGCTGAAATGTATGTACCTACACTATGCCAGTTCTCTCAAACGGGGAAGGAAAACGGTGATTCTCTCCGAGGCGCACTTAAAATCCTTTCACCACACTGCACTGGTTTGAAAGAACCAGTGACACGATAAGAAGAAGCAGCAGATGGCAGATATGATTTTAATGAATATTTGACCGTCACCTTCATAGAAAGTTAAGGCGAAGGGAAGACAACACGGAAACGCGCTCATTCCAAGTAGCAAGTAGCACTGGCAAGGCTTCCCGCCTTGGTGCCGAAGCCGGAATCCGCTTAGATCGATGCCAACGTGATTGTAGCTATCTCTGTTATAAATAGTGCAGTTTACACACGGGAATAATCCGCTTGTTTAACACCCTTTGAACGCGCATTTGTAGGGAATTACTAGGACTTCTTTGGTATTGCATCTACTGCCCTATTTTGTAGTAGTCAGTTAGTCACTATCACCTGGATTCTTTCGATAAATATTATTTCCATCTCTATTAGAGCTTAGTAAAAGGTAAAAAAAATTTACCACACTAGTTCTTTCGAATTAGTGACACGAGAAGCAGAAGAAATGCAATATCTCAATTAGACGGTTTTAATGGTTACCTAAAGTAAAATTCTTAAGTATAATCATAATTTAGTTTTGTTGTTCTATCAAGTAAAAACGGTTGAACTAATTTGAGGTAAAAAGAAAACAAGCATAGCCTCTCAGCCACGCAAAAATCGACGAATATTTTCACTTCGCTTTCATCTTTCTAATTATAATCTTCTGAGAACCTTCGTTAATAAAAGTAATAATGTAATAACAGCGCTAAAATAAATAATTATCAAAGTAACTTTCAAGTCTTTGTGGCGCCGTCCAATAAGCAGGGCCCAAACTAGAGTCCTTTGTCTCGGCACAAAGGCCGTTAATGACTGAAAAGCAAAGCGCTTTTTAGAAGCAATTATTATTATAACCTAAGCTTCGGGTTTTTACTGGCCTACTAATTGCTAGGAGGAAAAAAATATTTATTATACTTTAGGATTACAGTCACAGAATACAGAAAAGAGGTATAACAGTATTGATAACAGAAAATTAACACCGTTAATTGGGGCATGGGTAAAAATTATAATGTGAGACAACCAGAAGAAATACTCTATGTTTGAAACAAAGCGCAAATTCAGTACGACATTAATTTTTGTAGTCCGCAGAATTTGTTTATTGTGAAAACGGTACGAAAGCCCCGTTATTGTCCCATAAATAAAGGGAATTATTGAAAAGCAATCAAAGCAAGCACTTTCCAAAGTCACAAGAAATGTAGCTAACTTCCGCTCAAACTCGTCGCCTTGCCGCCGCTGCCGCTCACATTACTTTGGCGAAATTGAGCAGAAATTGCTCCTTTTTCGGCAATCGAAGTAATTGAGCCTCACTGCCCTTAGCACCAGCTTCTGATCAGTAGAACATCTTAAATTTCAGGTCTACATTATCAGCCCAATAGTTTGTATCTACCAATCGAACAGAAAAACTAGTGCCAGGGATCCTATTTCCAGTTTCGTAAACTGACATGACGGCTCAGTTTAAATTGGTACTCGTACATTTCGGGTCGACCTTCCAACTTCTCCGCTGTAAACTTTTTAAATTGATTCAGAAACCGTTGCTCCTGAGTCCAGGTTCTCTCCAGTTACACAAGTAAAATAATAAACAAGCCAACCCTGCAAATGACAGATATTTATTTCAGAGAACTGAAAAGTAATTTACTAACTTCCTTTTGAAATTACACGGCTATTTCGAGTCTGCAGAATCCAGAGTTCGAATCAACTTTTCTTGCGAAAATAATAAGATTTCTCAACGAACGAAGCGAATGTCGAACTTTAAATCAAGAAAGCTCTGGCGGAATTCAAGCGATCATTCCGCTCGCAAAGAAAGGCATTAGCGTCGTGTAGCAAGAGCTGTCGACTCGAGAAAGCTTTGTTCTCTTACTAAGCAGACATGAGCAAATCCTCACTGCGCTAGTTTTGTTATAAAAGTGCTCTGCGCTCCCCAGATCTGCATTAGCTGTGAACATTTAATCCCAGACCAAGTGATTAGTTTTGCTGTTCGAGAGTAAAACGCAATTTCACTAGTGCTCTAGAAATGGAATCTAGAACTAGTGATAATGGAACCGCGAGCCAACCAAGGATTAAGGCTCTATGACGACGTCAGACCACAAGCTTTTTAATCTAGGAATTGGTTTTCAATTTTGATTGAATTCGCTGTGATGATTAAAGTCACAGTTCGCCGGAAAGTAATTTTTGCTCTATTCAGTCGTAGTGAATCTCATTCACTGAGTCTCGTGGATTGCAGTTGTAGTGAATCTTATTCACTGAGCCTCGTGGATACTAGCTGATTAATATTTTTGTGTGAAGTAAGCCTGACTGCGGAAGGCATTTGTTCAAGATTTTAGAGCTATCGCAATCTATTGACTGCTATAAGTACAAATGATTAAAAGATTTTTAGATCTACTGAATGAACAGCACTATGAAGTAGGTTCTTAACCTACTTGTGTATAAAAGCATCTTGAAAGGCTTTGAAAAGAAGCAAGCCTAATGACGTCCGCTGGCCCCTACCGACCCATACAATCGAGCCAGATTTGCACTGTGAAGAACTAGCGTCTAATGCCGAGATAAATTAAAATTTGATGACCCAAAAACGAACAATTCATCATGGATACGTAAAATTATACTTACGCAAAGTAAACAGACCTTTGCATCAATTGAAGATAATTTATTCTGGTGAGGAGTAACTTTTCACTGATGCCGCTATTTAGAGGATGGTAAAGTACGCTAGGACAGGATTTAAGATGGAATAGGCTTATCCAGCACTTAAACCATCCAAGCTTAGTCGGCTTGTTCTCAGAAAAGACTAGTCAAAAAGTGCAGACTACCTACATCTACAATATACATTGGATTAGATTACGTTCTCGTTGATATCTTGATACAAAAAATACTGATAAAAGGAGTGTTTAAGTAGGCAATGTCAACTGTCTTTGCATAGTTGTGACTATATATCTGTGTAACAGCTTAATCAAGTGAAATAAGCCATTGTTGACGTAATTGGGAGTAAGAATGATTATTTTACTGGCATGACGGAGCGGGGCAAAGAAAGAACCTTCCATAACGACCACCCTAATGGTTCACTGGGCATAGAGATGTTTCGACTCTGACTTTTCAGCTTTTCTGTATTTTTATTCTGGAGCAAAAAATATTTAAACCTCCCTCCGATGTTACACTCATGAGTTGGTTACCAACCACTTTAAAATAAGGGTTCTAGAATGACATTACGAACAGGATGACAAAGGTAGATGGCCCTCATCCGATGAACTCAAGACATTGTGAAGGTTGCGGGAAGTTGATAGATTGAGACCGCTCATAACTGCACTCTTCTTGAAAGTAGTAGGTCAAGACTTCAAACTCACGATAATGTGATCGATAGGTTTAGGTTTAGGTCCCTTCTTAAGTTACTCGTACATCTAAATAGTAAAATAAACAGGCTTTTGCAGATGATTTATGTATAGCATTTGGTAGGGCAACTGATGGAGATTACGCTCGCGGGACGCTATAGTGCCTGGGACAGGATTTTAGATTGAATAAGCTTGCCCAGCACCTAAACCATCCTGACAGCTTAGTTGGCCTAATCCACAGGAAAGACATGGTCAATACGTGCAGAGCTGACTAAGCCGCGGGTTTCCTCACGATGTTTTCCTTCACGGTTTGAGAGCACTAACATTGTGCATAAATTTGTCGACTGAATAAACTGATTGGTACACGACTGGATTTCAACCCACGATCATAGGATCGGAAGGCGGGGCCGCTACCACTAGACCACCAGTGCTCTCTAAATTAATCAAAATAGAATGGATACAAGAAACACCACACTTTTCTAAACTCATATATCACAGTAACCATTGTCTTCAGTGTTTATCAGTTTGTCAGACCGCCTACAAGCCTACATCTCCGAACAATCTCATTATACATACACAACCGCGAGATTAGGCTGTATAGACCCTTTATCGGTCCCAGCTTTAATCACAGCTTCAACTATTACTATTAAGGGTACCATTTTGAAGATTAAAGACCTTGCTTTGTTCCTGTAAGCTAGAACATTTTCCTGCAGTAAAGTAAACACTAAAGTATAAATCTATCTATTTTACTTTTCCAAGGTTATAATTTTCTTTTGAACGTTGTTTCAGGTAACATACCAGTTAAACGTTGCTTGAAAAAGGTTTCGTAAGCTGAATTCTGAGTGCCTACGGTAAAGGTAGAGTATAATCAACTCGAAAAATCTAAATTGTGTTACATAGGGGTCTCGTTTACGAAAGTACCATTGTGCTGACACTGAAAAAAGGGTACAGTTGGTTTTGCAATGCAAATCCGAAATTTTATCTACGTTCTAGCATAGGTTTTAAAGAACCGCCCACGACAAAACGTCTAATTCTTGTGTGTGTGGAGATGTCATCGTACTAAATGAAGTACTCACACACAATAAACTTAATGCTATGAATTGATAGCAAAACGCGAATTCACCCTGTGATGAGAGCGAAAAAAAAATCACAAAGATAGATAGATAGGTATAGATATCCCTTTATTGATTACAATGACACACAAGGTAAGAAGGATACAGTTTTAAGCTTAAAAATCACACATATAAATCCCAGTAATACAGTGGGCGGCCTTATCGCTAATAGCGATCTCTACCACGCAAAGTGTTGTAAAATCTTATTTTCCCAAGACGCGAAGCAAATAGATTTGTTTCCTCCAGCATACCTTTTTACTCTTGTTTCCTAAGTAACTTATTCTGAGATAATGGATCCTATAATGTTTTCTTATCCCATCAAGGGTTTTTTTATCCAAATAGGGAATTAGGGCACGAATAATGTTCGGACTCCATTTGGAGATGAGCCAAGCGTCCACCAGACGGATTTGGTCTCAAATCTCTTGAAAACCACGCCTTAATCTAACCTAGCAAAAAGCGCACCTAACAGTATTCAATTTTCCTCAACTAAAAATTTTAGAAGTCGTTCGATTTTCAACCTTACTTTAGTGAAATAGCTAGGACGAACAACTTCGGGTGTCCTTATCATTCTAACCAATGTACACAAAAGCGTGCTTGTTTGGTAAACCCTAATTTACTTAGGTATATTCGTTTTGAATCACTTCTTTCAATATCTTACTGTGGTGATGAAAAATGCCTCATAATAGTTGCCACGACACTATAACTAAAATGTAGGAAATCCACGAGAAATTACTGCATTCGTACAAAAGTTAGTAGGTACGTCAGTAGTTGGACGAAAGTTCAGTCAGACCCAACCAAATTGGAGCTTCGACAGTGATCCACAAACGCATACCTAAAGCAATTCAATCGTGCTACCACACTACACACCAGCGAAATGTCCGAGCAATTTGCAAAGCTGTGGAGCATGACAAAGCAACTCCTATATTATAATTTCAAATGTAGCGCATCGTAGTTACGTGTCCCACCATGCAAATTCGTCTCGCTATGTAGTCTCTGTGTCTCGTTCTGGTAGGTAAGGTACCTAATCTAATACTTCTGAGATAAGGATTGTTAAAACTAAGACTTCATTCTTACTAAGACACAATCTTCCAAGGCGTCGCTTCCTTGCTGACCTAATACGCCATGATCAACTCAAACCTACAAAATGTAAGAGAAATACTTATAATAATGGAGCAGGAGAATAAAATCTAGCTAAAAAACCAATAAAAGTCTGACTAAAGTAATCGAAACTCAAAAGGTGTTAACAGATTTTCACAAAATCAATCATGAGAAGAAGAATGTATGAAACTTTCCGTTGGAATATAATAAACAAAGCGTACCGTATTAATAAGTAATGGCAGCAAACAGCAAAAGATATTGCGCAAGGTAAATAAGAAACAACTCCGATTATAATATTGTAGGTATTATAAAACTCTGCTAATCCTATATCCAAGCTTATGGAACTTCAGTCGTTATCGCAACACCTAGCAGCTATTCTCAACGAAATTAATAACTTTGATATTTCCACTTCTTTGCCAACATTAAGTACACTTTAGCAGAAGTTATGAAAGCTATTATCTGTTTATATGCTGAGAGCATCGCTGGTACATTTTACGTGACATAATTACCTACGCCTGAAATTCATAAAGCATGCCATTTTTCTTTCGAAAGAACTATTAACACGACAAGAAGAAGCTTTCTTTTAAATAGTTTTAGAAGAAACGGCCCATGTATGGGTGAGTCTGCCCGCGACCACGGCTGTTGCAACACGGTCAAAACGTTGGGAAATTAATGAAGGTAATCGCGATAAATACCCGTTTCTTCTATATAATTATTCTTTCGTTTCTCATCGACCGCATCTTCAGATGAGATTGGGGTCAAACGCAAGCCTGAACAGCTGAACCCCTGGAAAAAAAAACTGTTTTGCTAAATTATACCTTACATGAAGCTATTGTCTGTTAGTTACGTAAAGTAACCCAAAGTATGTTCACATTTCAGAGCAGTTTACTTGATAGCTTGAGTAGAAAGTGACTAATGATTGAGCCGTCCATCAGCGTTATTCCGAGTGGATCTCAACATAATTAAGCCAGTTAGCTAGTTCCAAACAATGCCATCAACGAGGTTACTTAGCGCGTCAGAGGGAAGCAATTTAGGCTGAAACATTTCACCTGAAATACCATGCTATTTTGTTATATTTTGCCTATATTTTCCAGGCTATTTCTGAATAAGCCTTTGTTGGATCTTTTGTTGGAACAATTCTAAATCTAGCTCATTCATAATTTCTCGTGCATTTTCATAGATTGAAATTAATCTGAAATTGGTGCGGTTCAATTCAATTATCTCTTAGATATTAATGTGTATTTTTAACCGACTTAAAATAAATAAATTATAGTTTAAAAAACTAAAAAAAAACGCTTTTATAACTAACTAGTGGCCGCCCGCGGCTTCGCTCGCCCGTTCCCGTTGCTTTTTCGGGAAAAAAGTATCCTATGTCCTTCTCCCGGTTCTAAGCTACCTCCCCACTAATTTTCTGCCAAATCGGTTCCGCCGTTCTTGAGTTATAAATAGTGTAACTAACACGACTTTCTTTTATATATATAGATTGAACTAAAAAGTTAAAAATAAAACTGTGATAATCAATTGAAAAAATTATATTATTTTACAAAAAAGCGTGGGGGGCTTGATTTTGATTGTTGTAAATATTTTATCAATAGTTTATTATATCTGAAGTTATTATAAAAGCACCCCACGCTTTTTTGTGCAATAATATAAATTTTTCAATTGATTATCACAGTTTTATTTTTGACTTTTTAGTTCAATTAGTTATAAAAGTGTTTTTTTTTTAGTTTATAATAATATTTTTTTTTCATTTTTTTTTCATATTATTGCATTGTCATCGACCTTTGATAGGTGTGCAAAGTTTGAATCAAATCTGATCGTTCAAAGTAGGACAAAATCGAGCTCAAAGGGGTCGATTCCATACAAACTTACAAACATACAGGTGAAGCTAATAAAAGCGTTATAAAAAGGAAGACGTTCTCAAATCAGTTGTATTTTTACGGTTTTTATTCCATGTCTAAACTAAGTTAAGATTAGAAAACTCTTGAAAAAGCGGTTGTCTTACAAATTATATTCCATTCACACCGGTAGACTGAAATTTTTACTTTTCTCAAGCATATTTTATTTTCATTCGCCGTTTTAGAGAATTAACATTGGCACACCAATTCTTATAATTAGAAATATTAGCAAACAGGGTTGAAACGCTAGACCACCAATATTCTTGATTCAGTAGAGAAAAAACAGACCCTCTGCATCTATTGTTAGATAATTGATTGATCGAGTGAGCGAAGCGAACGAAGATTTTCCAAACAACTTGGGCAATTTGGCATTATATGTGCGTATGTTTGTATGTATTTGTGTATGTTTGTCCGATGATAACTTTCGAAAGGTTGATCCGATCTGCACGAAATTTAACAAGTCGATAGCTTGTACTTGAGAAATTTACTGGTAAGAATATGAGTAAAATCGGATGAGGGGTTATAGAGATATGAGGTTTTTTAAGGGTGCTAAAATAAAAAAAGTTACACAAAAAAATCCTCCAAAACTTTGCTTGGACATTCCAAAACCGTTTTTACTTTTTATTAGGACGCTCAGTTTTTGCTATACAAAAATAAAAGTTAAATTAGGATAACCAACGATCCGAGAGCCCCCATCTCTAAGAATTTCGTTGACATCAAGGTTTTTCGAATGATCGGTCAATTCTTTAGCTTATTCTTATTTTTTTTTTCTTTAAATAATTTAAGGAGGTACTCTGCTGACATAAAATGGTAAAAGCGACCTGGTCTGATGGTGGAGCCAAGTTATGTCCAAAGGAACTCTTCAATCAATTGGCCAATTTAGTTAAAACTTGTTTACCATACAAAGTTAGTGAGGGATAGTCAGAGGCAAGGTCAAACAGTAAATCTGGACTGAAATCCTTCTCAAAATAGATAAAACACAATGCGTGATGGTGGCACATTTTTTCTGATTAGGTATTTATTTAGGTACATAAGTACTTAACTTTTCGGAGCATTTGGATCGCATCACGAGATCTCAGTTCGGGGCGAACTACTAGTATAGCGGTAGGGACAACAACTTTTTTCTCATGTTCCTATTTACGGGACGCTATAGTGCCTGGGACAGGATTTAAAGGTAGAGTAAGCTTGCCCAGCCACCCAGCAAGCTACGTCGACCTAATCCTCAGGAAAGACATGATGCGGAGCTGACTAAGCGGCGGGTTTCCTCGCGATGTTTTCTTTCCGTTTGAGTGCACTAGCATTACGTGCATAAACAAAACAAGAATTTTTTGCATAAAATCACAGCATAATTAGCACCCGCACTGTTAGTAGCTGGTCGCAGAAATTATATTTCGAGCAACTCCTTAGATTTCTGCTTCCCTGGTACCTTTATTCAAATGTTATCTAGTTGTGTTTTGGAGTAACCCGTCTATTTTTCAAAATCCATGGCAGTGGGAAAAAAGTGTGGCATTGGTTGGGAGTAACCCACATTTTCTGAACAGAAAAATCCATAGGTGTACGATCAATAGATTCAGCACAGCCCTAGTAGACGTGAACAACGTTGTTAGCATTTGCCTGTGTGTGAGATCCATCAGAATAATTAATTGCTATAATTGATGGCCGGTATAATCAGCACTCGCTGAACACACAGTTCACTAGAGCACGCATAAGTGATATTCAGCACTTGTCCTTTCTCTAATTACTTCGGCTTTTAATTATAAATTGTAATAATGCGGGACATTACTTCCACAGTAGACCTACCACAAGCTCTGCCTGGCTCTGTGTCTGGCTCTGATTTTGAGTCTGTGTGAGTGTTGACTAAATACATCCTACGTCGAAACGTCACTCACACTCAGTATACAATATATTATATTTAAATAATACACTAGTAAGCACTCACACAGACTCAAAACCAGAGCCAGAGACAGAGCCAGGTAGAGCTTGTGGTAGGCCTAGAGGCCTTGCCGTTCGAAGACATGTAATTTCTCGGTTTAATAGATAGCCCGTGTAGTACAGCAGAAAATAAATGAATATAAATATAGTGGACAATTCACACAGCACTTAAATTAAGCAGAGCTTGTACTATGGGAACCAGAAAGCTGATTTAATACTTATGGCATGTTTTTTTTGTAAATACATACTTAGAATACGATAGAATACCCAAACAGACTACAAACACTTGCGTTCACCACACAAATATTTGTTCTCGGTGGAGATCGAACCCATGACTTACGGTGCAAAAGGCAGAGCTATGAAGATAAAACTTGTTTAACAGTAATATAAAAGTCAAAACTGCAGCTTTCGATTGAAAATAATGCCGCAAATAATTCATTGTCCAGATCCATAGTAGATCTAGTGAGATATTTTTCTATAGCAATGTTTTGTTAACCCCTTTAGAATTTTCATTTTCTTATTATGAAGTTCTCTAAGCCTAATATTCCCTTCAATATTTTTTGTGGCCCTAATGGCCCGAACACACCTAGTTCGCTGGCGATCAGTGAAACGCTGTCAAATATCGCTGTCAGATTTGAGATTTGACAGCGAATATTTGACAGCGTTTCACTGATCGCTACCGCCAGCGAACTAGGTGTGCGCAGGCCTTAAGCCAATAAGCACACTCGTGGCGCGTGAAATAAACCCAAATTTGAAAAAGGAACGTTCAAATACGTCATGGCATTGGTTGGGAATCAGTGTATGAATTTTTATATTTCTCATTTATAGAGACGAGGCATTTGAAGACTACGCTTTTATTGTACTCTTATGATCGTAATTATTGTTTAGGCATTAGAAGAACCATCAATGCAGTGACTAATAATATGAGCCATAAGTTCAGGGATAAGGTGTCGCAATAAAGAGAAAATACTACCTCTTATTGCCAAAAGCCGGGAGTAAAATCCAAATGGTTTAATAATGTTCTACTGAATGAGAAATAATAAATCGATAGATAGGAAAGAGATACTTGGAAAATTCATCATAATCATCACAATGAGTTCATTGTTGGCAAAGATGAGATTTTTCAGTTAAGTATCCGGATATTCAGTTAAGTTTATTTACACAAAGAAACTTAGGTACAATAAAACTAATATTTATAAAATGTACAAAATACACAAGAAGCAGTAGAGCTATCTGCAGACCGTTACAAACGATCTAGAGATAGCTCAACTGATCCAAATGCCCACTAAGCCCTTAGATCACGCGTCGCATCGATCATTCGCCTAGACAAAATTTATGCGACCTGCTTGCAGGTCGCGCGGATTATTTCTACTCAAGACCCATCGACTGACTTCGTTCCCTTTTATCAATGCTATAAATCATAGCACAGGATACAACATTGATAAACCCATCGCACTAATTGGTAGTTTGACGTAATTGCAAGTTGGACGTATCTGATTCTATCGAGCAGTCTCCTGAGGGTTGTCAGTGTAGCACGTATCAATGCTACTCGGAACTCGATACGGAGTATGACATCGGGCCTGGATTAGTTAGGGAGATAAATTCCAGCATTATTGAAATTGACAATTCTGCGTTGTGGTAAACAATAAACCAATTTTGCACTAAACCTATCTTCTTCACTTATAAAACCATAATTCATGCATACTTAAAAACAGAAGGCGCTTTTTTGGTATTATTAATAAAATAAATTATCATAATATTCATCAGGCATAACATATTGTTTATGTAAAAATATATTATTAAAGTTCTGGCTAACATTTTATACAGCATTACGATTTCACTAAACTCTCTACAAAAACGCTCAGTGCTATATTGGTATACTATAGTTCACTTCTATTTGGTGTTAAAACGATTGACCGATTTTCCTTAGCCAGTTCAATTCGAACCGAAGGAATCAACTTTAAAAATAAAGCTGCAAGTCTTCTAAAGAGTCGGACTGCGGTAACTCAAGTTGCACTGCGGACAGTGGTCTTTGAGCATTGCTACCCGGTTTTATTTTCTCACTGCCCAGTTTTATTTCTCTGAAAAAGAAGATGTACTAACCAACTCCTAGTTAAACTAGACATTTTATTTTATAAAATCAGAAAAATGCATTTTGGGCTAACAGCTAGCGCCAAAGTGCCCAAATGCAAAATACACATTACAATAAATACTCGTAAAAGTTAGTCTAAGCAGTACAATACAATTATCAATACAATTATACTAAAATACAATTTTAACATGCATGGTCAAAATATGAAAATGTAATATTTAATTATTTTATATTTTAACTAGAAGTTATATTTATATAGATCTTGTCATTCGTCACACTATAGCACCATAATTGAACCTTTCCTTAGACCTTTTAGCAACCAACATGAGCAAACAATTGTTACCAGGGATATCTTTAATTAAAACTTCGAAACAGCTTAGGGATTCGACGACAGACCCCAAACTTTTTGCGCAAAACTCCTAACAAAGAGTGTCACTAAATAGCCGGTTGCGAGACCTTTAGTAAAAAAGTTTTTTCACTCCTTTTGCTAAAAAGACCGTCATTGTGGCATACCAGAGCAAAGAAAAATGCAATTCTTCCACCGGAGGCTTTTTTTAATTTTTGTCTGTCATTTGACAATGAGGATGCAAAGTCTTTAGAATATTTCTTAACTATTTCTAATGTATTGGAACATTTTTTTTCTCGTAATCTAAGCAAGGCGTAGGTCATTTTAGCTACTTGTATAACAATCGGCTATTATTATTCTTTTATTTCCACGTGGATAAAGTAACCAAAAAACTTAGTGAACCAACACAAACGGCAAAGAAAAATAAACAAAGAGCCTTCGCAATTTTAAACCATATAATATTTATACCACAAAATGGCAGGTTTTAGCAGGCCCGACACGGTTTTGACAAAGCTACAGGCTAAACTGAAAAATTCAGGCGCCCGCATATACAATGCATTGGCTTTCCCTGTCACGGAGCTCGCTAAACTTTCTCCCGCAAATCCTACTCGAGCGAAATTCAGGCAAAACGAAAATTTCAAATGTGCGGGATTTAAGAGCGTCGACGGCAGTCTGCGGTTAGCAACTTCTCATGACATAGTTCGTCGTAGGAGGAATTTCGCCTGAAGCAGCACTGCAAACAGCAGAGCTTTGTAGGTAGCTCACACAAAAGGTTTTAAACATAAATGAGTTTTTGGTACTTTATTTTATTTGGATTCGATGAAGATTAATTGGCCAGGATAGTAATTGATTGATTAAACGATGGATAATCAAGCTTGATTGAGTAGAGGATTTTGGATACTCTATCTAATCGACGCCAGAATTTTATGTTCTTCCATTTGCTGTAGATAGTTTACGCCAATCGTCACAATCGCCATAAAAGCTCATGTATATCAGATTTTATTATTATACCTAGCAAAAATATGAAACTGCCGACCGGCATATCGTTAGTGGGACAAACCCATCCCTCCTGGCGATTTGCCAGAAAGCCATCCCGGACGAAAATTGTCATCAATAAAACTTATCATTCTTCGTACGCGACCGAATTTTCCTAAAAATTTCAACATCTGCGCACGAAAGTTTAGCACAACATTGACGTAGATACTGCGGAAAAAACTATGTTATCTCGCCATGTTTTATGAAGAAGCAGGCCTTCTTTATTTATTGGTTTATTTTTCATGATTTATTTTGCGCTCTAGCACACCAATTAATTACTTACTTCTTTTTAACTACACTTCACTCAATCAAAATAAAGGTTGTGGCACTCTATCAAGATTGCTTTTCGTTTTGTGGGTCAGCTATCAACAAACTTATCTGGGTCTGGTTGTGACACGTCCTATAAACTTGAAGCTCGGTACCGCTATAAACCGCTACATACCGCTTTATAGAAAATACTGCAAATAGAGCTGCTTATACTTTCCGCTGTTTTTATACTTATAACTTTTAATTAATATCGCACTTTATCCTGACTTGACGCGAAGCTACAAAGCCAAAAAAAACATTTTTGGGAACGATTTTCGCAAGTCTTCGTTTCAATTATTAAAGCTCAACACACAAGGCAAGAGATATAAAAGCTTGTGATGATAAAAGATTGTTCAAGCTAAGAAAATAAATTAATTTAGTGCCAGCACTCAGCTATTCGGGCCGCGTTCTCAATGCGAAGACTCTCGGCGAAGTTGAGGATTGCTCGGCGATGCGTGCTGAACAAACTTTTCATCTTCGAAACTGCGCTCTGGTTCTTGGCTAATGTTTTGCTTGGAGTTTGTTAATACGTGAGCAAAGCTCTCATTCAACATCTTAAGAGTTATGGGATGGTAAAGTAAATACGAAAAGATGAAGTATTAGCAAAGTTGTGCTGTCTCATAAACATATAAACATAAGTGGTTTTATACCCTTGTTGTTTTATACTACAACAACTTATGATATAATATGATACATATTATAATATGATATACGAATATAAAATTATACTTATATTTAAAGTGTTCTTGGAAATGTGTAGGGGAGGCCTATGTCCAGCAGTGGACTGGCTGATGATGATGATGATGATTTTTAAAGTAATTTAAAAACTTAAGCCAAGTTGTCAATAATTGTAGAAAGGCAACTTAACTAAGCCCCCTGATTAGAGATTTAAGAGATCAATATTTAAGCCGTTGAGTCTAATTTATATGTGGCTACGCTTAAAATATATGGTATAGGTGCTGGGCAAGCCTATTTCATCTGAAATCCAGTCCCAAGCACTATAGCGTCCGCAAGTAGGGGCGTGAGTAAAACACCTTGCCGCTGACGCTATATAAATCATCTACATTAGATGCAAAGGCCTGTTTTTACGTTTACAAATAAATCCTGCTGCACTTCGAATAAATTATCGGAAAATGCATCACATGAAAGCTCTATCCATTCCGTTTTCACGTTGAACGAGCATGTCGCTAATTCTATTTGCATTATTGATGTGGCTTTCGAATAAATTTACCTTCCTTTTATTCCAATTAATTGCGTAGTCAGCGTTGATACGTGACAATAGTAGACATAATTTAGCTAGCATCAAACATGAACACGAAAACACATGAAATCTGCGAAATGTAGCTGGCAAGCACTGGAGGAAAAGAGCCGAAGAACGAGCTCAATGGCGCGTCTTGGGAGAAACTTACGTCCAGCTGTGGACTTATATAGGTTGATGATGACTGAGTGAGTGAAACATGAACACAGCTGGCCTACCGGGAACTCCAAACGGCTATGGTTATGACTGTCAAAACTGACCCACACATTTAAACCTAAGAATAAATGAATGTGTGGGTCAGCTATAATCTGTACTTATGCATGCGAGTATAACAGAATCTACTTAGGTTTGCCTGTAATCTAAAGGTTGCTCAAGTTACTCAAGTAAGCGGAAATAATCCGTGGTTATAGCGTAATCAAAAAAATCCTATAACGTTTTATTTAAGCCTATCGATTCACTATTACCCGTAAATACCAATGGGTCGTTTAACCCTTTAAGCTTTACTGCAAAGGCTATGTAGGATAAGGGTAGTAGCCGAGCTAATCGCACGACCCGCCGCCGGTGTGGAGCCACATTCTATTAGCTGGAGCTAGGGAGGAAAATAGGTTTCCCGTTTCAAAAACTTGGTCTATAGAATCAAAAGATGATGTTTTATCCCTCTAGAGCAGACTTTAATACGCGTATAATATACGCGCCTAATAAAAAATCGAATATTGATGAATAAGCTCTGCTTTGTTTGGGGCTAGATATAATGTTTCTTTATTGGCAAATGTTACCTACTCACGAAAACGAGTGAAACTTAACAAAATACGCCCATATTTTGTAACTACCAGAAAAAAACGAAGGGCGCACAAGCTACTTATGATAATAGCACCGTCAGATATTTTATTATTTATCTTTTTTTTTCTCAACAAAAATCTGCTCAAATTCTCTAATCATAAAAAAACAAGACAATGTTATTCAACATTTCAAATAAAACAATCCAACACTCACACAATTATGATGTAATGAAAACGAAATTGTAAAGAATAAAAGAAAATTTGAGGGTCGATTTTTGCGAAAAATCACTGACACCGTAATCCGTTACAATAATTTGGGTGTCACATAGGACGTAGACGATTTAAATCGAGTTTAAAATAATAATTGAATTCCGCTCGGATAGCGCGATTGGTTCCGCTCGATCTGCCGAATTGATGACTGGTGCTTGGCTTGTAATATTTATTTTCCACTAGGTGTGCGCAGGCCTTAACAGAACTCAGAATTTAGTGCTACCCTACTTCTTAAAAGACTTACAAATGTGATGAAAGCAGGGATGTTTAGAGGCTTTTGACTCAATCGTGGCGTAACGACTATTATACATATTTGGAAAAATTCGTAGTTGCTACAAATTTTATTTTAAGTTTTTATCCCAAAAAATACTTGACTTGGCCTTTTTTAATGAAAAAACTTTTAGTGAAAGTGTCCTATGAAATTTGAAAAGCCAAACTTAGCTATAGTTTTGCAATTTAAAATAATAAGATAACCTTTTACCTATATAAATGTTGACTATGTTCTCTTCGCTTGAAATATCCACTGCATTTTGGGGTTTGTCTTATCCCGAATTAATTGTTTTAGGATCCCTACAGAAGGTCAAAGTGTAAATAAACGTAGTATAAGATAATCCGACCGCCTTAGTACAAGATAATCCAATGTTGTACTATACGAGTAGGTAAGTATTGTTTGATGTTATACGCCGAAAGCTTATAGCGCAAATGTTGTATAACGTTGTAGACAAACCAGCTTAGTGCTCGTACGTAGCAACGTAATGGTGTGGCATAATAATAAAATATTGATTGCTGAACAGAATTACTGTATTATGTCTTTACTTGTGAGAAAACTTGCGTGAGTCAAGCTCAAAATCACTGATTCATAAAAAAATACTTTATTTATCTTACTATTCATAAAATAATGGATTGCGATGATTTTCGAATTTTAATTTTCGAAAACATGTGTCAAGTGCACCGCACTTTAAATCCTTTCACCACATTATTGGTTCGAAAGAACAAGTGACACGATAAGAATAAGTATTATTTGTCAAATTTTCAAACTTAGAAAATATATAGGTCGTAATTTGGGAATAGCATACACGCTATTTTTTTTTAAAAGACACGAATGGGAGCAAGTTTATTATTAAAATAGTATAAATCAGGGATCACAATTATTGATGTAATTTTCTGGAAGTTTAATTTAACTGGAAGTTTAAGAGTCAAAAATTCTATGCTTGAAACTCTGCTTGAGCCTCTAGCAATGTACAAGTATCTGCAATAATTTGTATCGTCTGTGACACCTACATAAGTTCATTTTATTCTAAGACGTAGTCGCTTTTGCATCTGTGTTCCATCCATCAATTTGGAATCCCTAATGCGACCGGTATTGCCACTTTATCTTGAGCACTCACGTAACGTAGTCACTAGATTGTATCAATAAAATACCCTGAAATGGAGCAAATAATTCCCAACTGACCCATCAGTCGGGAGTTATACGCTTCTTACTGCTTAATTCAAATTAATTGTTAAAAATTCATTGCTCTTTTATTACTTCAGATAAAAAAGTAAAATCATAATTATTTATTTATTGTTTGCAGGTTGTAAAAAGATCTCATATTATTTCTGTTTTAGTTTGTATTGTCCCACTGTTGGCCTACCGCCTCTTTTTCCACACCTCGTACCAGTCTTCGCTTCTCTTGCCTTAGTTTTTTGTTTGTTTCGTCCCTTTTTTTGTTAATTTGGTTCAACGTTTTTGACGTGATAACGTCTTATAAATCGATGGAGCCGGCTGCACGCACGAAAAAACATGACTCATGCGTCGTTACGTCGTTTCGTCGTTCCATTTACCTGAGCCCGAGCCCGGGTCGGGTAATGGGTAAGGGTAAATGAGGGTAAGGGTAAATGAGGGTCCGGAGGGGGTCCGAGAGTTCGAGTCCGAGTCCGAGTCCGCGAGTCCGCGAGTATTTTCTTATGACGTTATCACGTTCAACTATCGTCAGTAAACCAACTTTACAGACAACCGATTTTTAATTAGAGAATATATTGTTTAATTTGAAACCTCTCCTATTTACAAAAACCCGGCTTTATTAATAAAAAGGGATGTTCTTGCAGCTCGCTTTTTGTTTTTAATTAGAACCTATGCAATAAGAATTTCTAAATTAGCCCAAGTTAGTGGTAACGTATTACTGTACCTTATTAGGTCTACAAAATTGATCAACATGATCCCAAATGGCATGGTAATATTGAGTTAGTTAATTATACTTTCTGAGTATTACGAAACTACTTTTCACCAATAGGTACGTCAACGGCTGCTTAACCTTACATACCTTGTTTTAGCGTAGGTTTTTAGACAACAAACGGTTAGAGTAATTGATAATTTGTTATTTGTGGTTTTCCCTAGTTAGTTTGAGCAATTTGCAAACTAGTGTCGGATTTATATTTTATTTTATTTATTCAGGGACAACAAACAGCTACAACATAAAAATAAACTAAATTAGCTTAAGAGTAGGTATTATTCTACCTACCCACTTGACTAATAATATTGCAGCCCACTGCGTTATCCTCAAGTTAAATTGATTGAATTAATTATAATTGCGCCATTTGAGGCATTGAAAATATAGAATACATTGAAATAAAGAATTGAAATTGAATTATTACATTATACAAGGTGTATCTAAATATGTGTACTATGCGAAGGTGGGGGGTTTCAGACCACAATGGTGATCAGTTGTGGGTGGGAGAAAATTAAAAATTCCTATTTTCAGTTTCCCATACAAAAATATTTAATTTCATAATGCCTAAATAAATTGACAACCCTATCCTTGTAACTCACCTACCCCTTGACCTACTACCTCTGTAGGTCTACTACTACTACCTACTACCTCTGTAGCTGAGTTTAGGGTTGTCACTTTGTATAAAGTCAGCTGTTCATGTTGAAACTTCGTTGCAGTTTTTTTCAGAGATACCAATCGAAGTTCGAAAAGTGGTTGA
Organism: Thera obeliscata; assembly: GCA_947578465.1. Taxonomy (NCBI): domain Eukaryota; kingdom Metazoa; phylum Arthropoda; class Insecta; order Lepidoptera; family Geometridae; genus Thera; species Thera obeliscata. Next base: position 3,950,626 of record OX387916.1, read on the forward strand.
ACAAAAGTTGTTCCCCGGGGGGTGGAAATTCACCCCCCTTCAGGATAGTACACATATTTTGATACACGTTGTATAGGTACAGATTTATAGGTATAGGTATAAAACGCCATCATGGCGTAACAACGCTGACTAATATCCGAAGCTCTGGAACGCTTTAGTAAGGTCCCTATAGCCTATCGCTCACCTAAAAACCACACTGAATGTTGCTGCTGGCAATCACGTTTTCTTTATAAAAAATCTAGATTATCGTTTCTACTATTATCATAACAATCCGATTAAAGAGATAAAACGACGCAATATCATATTCAACGCAGGCACGACAAAGCCCAATTATATGAACGTAATTAAAACTGCCTCGTATTCCGCACTGGCGACGGCCGGCGGTGCTAAAAATGTATATTGAAAAAGTTTCAATTCAATTGTTGGACACGCACGGTCCTTTGTGCCGTGCACTGCCGGCCTAACGATACATTTAGCGATGGATAGCGCAGCTAAATTAAATTTTACGCCCGCAGCTGAATGGTTATAAAAGCGGCTTTGTTGTTGCCGTATTGGGATAGGATTGTTAGGACTGTGATAAAAGGATTCGGCTTTTCATCATCTATTCGTATCTAAGTACAATACAATATTCGTATAATCTTATACCTTTAAACGAGAAAATCTTGTATATATATATAAATATGTTTAGGATTTCGGAAACTGAGCCAACAATTTTCACGAAATTTACTATACAAGGGTTTTCGGGGGCGATAAATCGATCTAGCTAGGATTCATTTTTAGAAAATGACGAGAAGTTGGTGTTTTGCAATAATCAAACATAAACTCAATATACGACTGTTCCTGCCATCTATTGGCGATTGTGAGCAACTAAGTGCAAGCTAGAAGGCGTTGTTAATTAAAAATAAGCCAATAAAGATACGACTCTTCCTGACATCTATTGGCAAATAATAATGCTATTTTTTTTTTAAACCCGAGCGAAGCTCGGTCATACCGGCTCGTATTTATTTATTTAATGGGTCTCACAAGGTCTATTTGCTTACGGTCTTAACAGAATACCAGCGCATAGCTTCCTCACAGAAGGCCCTTTTGCTGCTGTAGCACACAGAAACACGACGCACTTCTCCAGTATCGATGTATTGTTTGTATCTTTCTTCTTTTAGTGTCCTTGTTTTTTACTGGTTTTTGTGTGCTTAATGTAGTAAATAAATAAATGTCTATGTCTAAGAAATTATGATCTATCTGAGCGTATTTTTCCTAATCCATACTCCAATTTATTATTCTGGCTCATGAATAAACGGTTGAACAGATCATAACGAAATTTGGCAAGGAGATAATTATATACTAGGGTTACATAGGCTTCTTATTCTTATCGGCATCTTTTGGTGAAAAAGTAATCTTGAAAGGGGTGATGATAAAGGTTGTAAGCTTGGCTAAATTAATGAAATTGAATCCCAAGTTTTTAAAATAAAAATAGCTCAAAAACATATTTATCTGATGTCTGAAGCCATACACAGAGAACATAACAACTATTTTATTTAAAAAGTTTACGAACAACTCGTAATAAGCGAAATAAAATAAAAGGTAAACAGAACTGGCGCTGTGAAAGTTTCAGTAATTGTTCAGCGTACAACTCGAGAGCACAAAAAGCGCAGTGGTGCCTTAAATGAGTTCACATCACTTTCAGAAAAAAAAACAAAGCATTAACTAGTTTTAGAAGAAAGAAAGAAACTTGTTTATTTATGACAAAGTGACAGACATCATTATATTAAAGATAAACAAAGAACAGAGACTAAAATAATATAAAACGAAATAACATAAGTATACACAGAAAAATTATAACGTGACCTATAATTATAAACTAAATATAACGCGGAAGTGTGTGTTATATTTTCCTGTCAATAAATAAGATAAGAAAAAACATATAACATGATGAATCACTGCGTAACCCCAAGCATCGTCATACCAACAAACATAATCATTAGATTGATAAAAAAATTAAGGGTATTCTTCTTTGTCAGCATCAAAGCAGACGCCAACTTGTTCACGAATGGTGTCTTCAAGCTTAGCCAAGATGAGACTCTCATTGTGAGACACACGCGGGGATTCAATCAAGCCTGTAAAATAAGGCCTATTAAAAACCTGAATAATACATCAGCGATAATCAAAAGGTGCATGATCTTTACTCTACATGCTCGTTCGTCCTAGTTTTTGACCACAATTCAACCACAATTGCTATTACTGTGTTTGTTTGTCTCGCCCCATGACCCAAAATTCATGATCAAATTACTGCCCTAGCCTACCTTCATATACAAACTAAAAAAATCAAGTTCTTACCTTCTCTTATACATCTAGCAACTTCCAAAGCTTCGTAGATTAAGCCAGCACTGTTGGCATAATCGTACGGGAGTGAGGACGTGTGTAATGGAAAGAATTCCTTTGTTCCGTCGACATGAGTCAATTCAGTGGGGAAGTGGAATGGTTCCTCCAACTGGAAAGAAAGATGGCCCCAATTAGTTTAGTCAGGGTCTGCTTCCATCGTCAACACTAGCTTGTCTGAAGTCCAGTGCTGAATATGGGCCTCTTCTGTACATTTCCGAGCCGTCTAAGTTGAAACCAACTTCACAAAATCTTTATGAGTATTCTATTTCTTGTTTCAGTTTCTAGTTTAGCTTTAGTTTATAATTTTTTTTTATTCACGTGTACTGACTCCTCGACTCTTTGTTTATCATATTATGACTGTTTGTATTTCAGTTTTTCAAACTTGGAAGATCACTAAATCTAAAGCAGTAAAGGTACCGTAGCTCGTCCTTTAGTCCCAACAACTGTGGCCTTATTCCACAGCTTTAGTTTGGCGTTTGCGTTCAACACTGCTCTTCTACCTCCTTCGTACTCTAAAACCACAGTGTCCATGACATCGACTCCATCTGCGTTCAGCTCGCCAACAGCCGTCACCCTTTTAGGCTCCTCTTTGAAGACAAACTGTGCGAATTGTAAGGTGTATATTCCAACGTCTAGTAAAGCGCTTCCACCGAGGACTTTTTGGCTGTAACAAATTACTAAACTACTACTCACGCTAGTATTTAGTTAGTAACTAACGTTTAACAACAGGTTTTTATTAGGTCTATAGTTGGCTTTCGTGGCCCTGAAATAGAATAGAACCTTTCCAATTATCCGTGTAAATTAAACGAATTTAACTTACGTAAGTCTGTCGTAACCTTCCTGAGCAACACCAAAATTGACCTCCACGAATTGGATGTCTCCCATTTTCCCAGCCTCTATTTCCTTCTCCAAAGCTATGTAAGCTGGCGCGAATCGGGACCAAACTGCTTCCATCAAGAAAAGCTTTTTCTTCCTAGCAAAGCTTATGAGGCTTGAAGCTTGTTTGAAGTTCATGCATAGTGGTTTCTCGCAGAGGATATGTTTGCCATGCTCGAGGAATAGCTTGGCTTGGTCGTAGTGATCAGGGTTCAGTGAACCAATATACGCCACATCTGGAAAAGACTATTGATATTTATCAATATATACTTACTGTAAAGCCTATAATGAATACCTAAGGTAATGTACCTAATTGATTGATAACTGCACTGGCGCGTTTGGGCAAAGTCTTAGCAAAATCCAAGGCAACATTTTTAGAAGTTAAGCAGTTTTAATTAAGTTAGGAATGAACTAGGCAGAACCACAGATCTACAATTCCGATCAGGAACCTCTTCCCTAGAACATAGCAGGCAGATGGTACGTACCTCTACCAACCAGTTGGATTACCCTAAAGTGACACATTTCAATGTAAAAGATTCGAACGCCTATATGGACTTTTCAGGACTTACCGATAGCATCACTAGCAGCTAGTGCCTGGTAGGATTCGAAGACTTGAGGAATATTGTGCAGTTTCGCGAACGCAGCTGCTTTAGTCTGGTCCCTGGCTGCAACGCCTGCTATAACCATGTCCCCTTTGTCTGGGTAAGAGTTGATGGCGTTCACGAAGTCATTGCTGATCCTCCCTGTGGTCACTATTCCCCAGCGGATAGTCATCTGCGAATGAAAGTAATTAAAGACGGCCAATACAACTGGTTTTCGTTCAAAAGTAAAATCAATTTTTTTTTTGTTAAACTGTGTGCGATCGGATTACACACAAGATTGCTCGCAAGATATTCGAGATTCTTAATAAATATGTTCAGTGTTTTATTATGTTTCAATATGTCAAAGTGTGCGAGAGAGAAGTTGTAATGAAGTAGTTAATGAAGTTCAGAGCCTTAACTTACCATAAATTGAAAAGTTGATGTAAAGTAGTAAAACTGCCGATTTTTTCGCAAAACCTAGCGACCGCTAGCGAGATCGCGACTATTCTAACAATTATTCTAGAAATAATGATCGTGATTCGATACTATCGGGTGCTTGGAGATAACGGCTAAGGAAGTGCGTTTTTCTTTTTAAATATAACTTGCTGGTGGAACAAGCATAATAAACCCCATCTAATGAAGTGGTACCAAAAAAGTTACAGTCATCAAATACCGAGCTCCGAGCTTCTTTATTTTAAAAAAGTAGGACAATAGCTCAAAGAACACTAAAAATCTGACTTCGTTGATATTGAATTCTACTCAAATAGATATTCGAGTAGAATTATTTAGGACGCAATGCCGTAAGTTATCAAAATACAGCACAGAGCAAGTAATAGTTGATACAAAGTGTAAACAGTGAGTGTTGTGTTGTATTTCGCAATGATTGGTTCGTTTTGCGAATAGCTATCGAAAATACAATGCACGCCCGAATAAACAGCACGGGCACGCATTGCTTTTGTGCGAGATTATCAAATAGGTACGTGCTGTGATTTTAGAGAATAAATTACGCACGTAAGCGATTAGATTATCTTATTTTGATATCAATTACGTGCCATGATTTGTATTGCTCTGCGTATATCACTTTGTCACTTAAAAGTACTCTAAACTTATTTGTTTACCATTAATATACTAACTTTGTAAAAAACTGGTTTCAATCAAACAATTTTTTCTCTGTAACTTGGCTGCAATTTGGTATAAGTAACACTTACTATACACTCTGCTCGCACATTTCAGTATCTTTAAAATACTGTAATGGACTTCATCAGGCTGATAATGATGATGAACGTACGTTGCAGAGATCTGTTTGTTAGTAATTGCATTCATAGAGCCCTTTGATAAGCAAATCCACATTGAATTTGTTAATTCATTGCTCAGTGCTCATGTCGGATTCGATCACTGCAAAGCTGTGATTAGTCAGATAATCGCAATGCGCAATTGCAACTCCATAATATGATCAGCTTATCTCAACTAGTCTACAACCAGTTTACAACCAGTCTAAAACTAAAGTTGTTCCTCTCAAGCTTCCGCATTAACATAGAAAACTAAAAGTGGGTTGCTGACTACCGATAATTTGCACAAATTCTGAGAAAGTTTGAATACACTTGCAGGATTTGTATTACTTGCTGTCAAATATTGTATACCTAGTAAGCAAGAAAATATTTGTAGTTCGTTCCTATAGTTTAAATAAATATACGCATCGTATTAAAACAATACTAAAACAATTCATTGCTCACATCTAAGCGCTCTGCGGTGGCAATTAGTGAAACGCTAACAAATATGACAATGATATTGGACAACGTTTCATCGCCACCGCAGAACGCTTAGATGTGCGCAAGGCTGAGAATCAAAACAAGTTTGCAGACAGTGTTTTTTATTTGTACACAAACTCAACGAGTATGTTGACATTTTTATAAATCTGCCTTTGCCATCTTTGCCTCACTTTGCCTCCTCGAGAAAATAAGACAGAATTACCAGCATGCAATCTGCTTACTGCTTATTTTATTTCATCATTCCAAGTGGAAACTGTTTGACATTTCATTTTATTAGCGTTTTTCCCATGCCAGTCGAATATTATTGGGAATATGTGCAAAGTGAATGAATAGGTCGTCGCCTTTTACGTGAGTAGGTATTTTATGTACTGTTGAAAAACGATAAATTGAATTGTGCACTCTCGGTGGCGCCATATTGTTGGAGTTTATTTGGTCGAGTTTCGGTTTAGTGGTCTAGAATGTATTTACGCAGCAGCAAAAAGCGTTTGGAAGTAAAAAATCTACTCGCTTTATTAGATCATATAAAATAAGTTTTAGGTAGAGAATCTAAAAAAACTCTCAGGTATCTCAAACTAATCTCTTATTAGCGAATAAAAAATAATTAAAGACGGCCCTTCAAAGCGGGACCTATATTGTTAGGGTTCCGTAGCCAAATGGCAAAAACGGAACCCTTATAGATTCGACATGTCCGTCTGTCTGTCTGTCTGTCTGTCCGGCCGTGTCACAGCCATTTTTCTCCGAAACCATAAGAGCTAGACTGATGAAACTTGGTGAGTAGATGTATTCTGTGAATCGCATTAAGGTTTTTACAAATATAGTATAATAAAAATAAAGTATTTAAAAATAGAAAAAATATATAAATTTTGGGGGTCCCCATACTTGAACTGAACTGAAACTCAAAATTTTTTTTTCATCGAACCCATACGTGTGGGGTATTTATGGATAGGTCTTCAAAAATGATGATTTGTTTTTTTTGATTTGATTGAGGTTTCTAACATCGTTTTTTTCCAAACTTAATAGTTTGCGCGAGAGACACTTCCAAAGTGGAAAAAAGTTGGTCCTCCCCCCTCTAACTTCTCAAATAAGAGAATGATAAAACTAAAAAAAATAAATGTTGTACATTACTATGCAAACTTCCAACGATATTTGGTTTGAACGAGATCTAGTCAGTAGTTTTTTTTTATACGTCATAAATCGTAAACCGCAATTTACCTTTCGGTGAACTACAAAAACCTTTATATTATGTTATTTGATGCTACGGAACCCTTCATGGGCGAGTCCGACTCGCACTTGGCTGCTTTTTTATTATTAAACACATTAAAAGCATTTCAAAATCCACACAAAAAAAAATGGAATTCAAATGAAATAAAATGAAAAGCTACTTTTTTCACGTGTGAACCACCAAGTAGATTCATTACTTCTCAACGGACGGATTGTGGATAAAGCGAGTAAATTAATTACTTACCCGCATACCCGATTGTTCGGGCCCGTAATTAGTCTCGTGTGTTACCACCTTAACGATGCCTATTCTAAGCTCTAGATGTGATTCAATGCCTCAACTTCTGAAGTTTAATTTACTGAAATGCGAAATGCGTAAATTAATATCTGCAGATGTTATTGCCTGGAGTATATAGGTTCTTAATAGCTCTATGACTTAATTAGAAGTTGGCTAAAGAAATTCACATCTAGGGCCGCATTTGTTCATATCAATCAGAATAATTATATTTTTACATTGTAACGTTTCTAATCTGAAAAATGGGCAGAAGTTTTCCTATGAAACTCAAACCGGTGTTCGGTTCTCACAGATAGCGCCTCATCTAAAGACCTGTGCACATTTAGGCGATGGCGATGGCGATCAGCTGAAACGCTGTCGAATATCGCTATTCAGCTATCGCGTTTCAGCTGATCGTCATCGCCATTGCCTAGATGTGCGCAAGCCTTATGAGGGAATCACATAGGCGACTCTCCATACAAACGTAGTCCCCTATTTCCTCCCTGGATAATGCCTCTAGAGTAACCATTTTGTCTCATAAAATCCAGATCTGCTATATACGTGCTCGTATGTTTACCTTTTTTTCAGAAACTTATTGATAAAGAAAATATCACCTCCAATTCATATTTCATATAAATCATAATGAGGGTCATATTTTCTTTATCAATAAGTTTCTGAAAAAAAGGAAAACTTACGAGCACGTATTATAGCAGATCTGGATTTTATGAGACAAAATGGTTACTCTAGACTAGAGGCATTATCCAGGGAAAAAATAGGAGACTACGTTTGTATGGAGAGTCGCCTGTGTGATTCCCTCTTGTCAACCTTGTTTGACACGAGCTATTGCACAATTTACATTTGTGACAAACCTGTCGCGAGTAACAAAGCATGTCGGCGCCTCGCATACTCAAGGACGACGTGACCAAATTACGCAGGATTAACTATATTTGCCAACCTACATCCGGTTAACGTTGCCAGTTCGTAACGTATTTTTGCTTTAGAATTTTTGGTTAAACAACTGTCAAATATTTTAATGGCCAATTAACAATTAGCTTATCATTATACAAAAAAGCATTTACTATTCCCTAATTACCATACTTATTTTAAATAACTTATATTATACTTATATTAAAAAAAAACTAACTAAGGACCTCTCGACGGGCCTCCTCCAAAAGTCTCCATTATTTCCTCTCCGTTTTATTTCAAAACAAAAATCCTATTCATTTATGTTCCAACACTCCGCAGTAGAGGGAGCGTAAAAAAACTCATTCTATAAAACGCAGTGCTCAGTGTAGGGAGATGTTGCTCATAGATATTACTAAAGCCACAAACAAGCCCAATGGCATACAGAAGCACTTTATGTAGATGTAATATAAAGTTTACGTTCAGCCTTGCAGCACACATCCAGCTTATTTGCCTTCCACTTACACACACATACATATTTACCGTCTGAATACATTTACCTACGGGAGAGTTACATAGTCTTACATAAAACATTAACGCCTTTGCAGCACGGAGGGGAATTATTGTTATGAATGATAAATATTTAAGATGAGTTTTATGTGTATTTGTAAGTATGTGAGCGAAGAAACAAGATAATAGATTGGGCATTAGTGGATTCTGAACACAGCAAATCATAAAAAATAATCACATAAAAAAACGGTAGAAACCAAGCCGTAGTCTGTTGCCTGTTCTTCTAGGCTTGGCCGCGTGAAACTGGCACCTAGACTCAGCTTTTAGACGTTTCAAAGTGATCCTTGCGATTCTACTGAATAAATACACTTTTGATTTTGATTGATTTTGAAAGCGAACAGCAATCTATACATTATCTCTTTATGAAATAATGAATGTTTATTTTATTGTTAGTTATTGCAGAGAGATAAAAGTTAGATCCCAAAATCAAAAACAAATGCACTTTTATACTTGTACCGTGCACGTAACCAGGTTCTGTAGCCAGCTACGTAGAAGGATTTTTTATAATATAAAAAATCTATACAAGGTGTATCTAAATATGTGTACTATGCGAAGGTGGGGGGTTTCAGACCACAATGGTGATCAGTTGTGGGTGGGAGAAAATTCAAAATTTCTATTTTCAGTTTCCCATACAAAAATATTTAATTTCATAATGCCTAAATAAATTGACAACCCTATCCTTGTAACTCACCTACCCCTTGACCTACTACCTCTGTAGGTCTACTACTACTACCTACTACCTCTGTAGCTGAGTTTAGGGTTGTCACTTTGTATAAAGTCAGCTGTTCAAGTTGAAACTTCGTTGCAGTTTTTTTCAGAGATACCAATCGAAGTTCGAAAAGTCGTTGAACAAAAGTTGTTCCCCGGGGGGTGGAAATTCACCCCCCTTCAGGATAGTACACATATTTTGATACACGTTGTATAATATTTTTGTAAAGCAAATGTTTCTTTTTTTCAGGCGATACCGATGAACATGGCCTCCCCACGGAAAAGGACAAGTGCTGCGACACCAACCTTTACCTCTACCATGTAAGTCAATAATTATTATACATACTGGTTGTTAAAATATACGTTCACTAGTATTCTCCCACGTCTCCACTTGCGTGCTACCTACCAGGATAAAGTAGCCTGTATTAAATCCTTATAATAGCGTCGCGGCAGGCCTCGCATGAGATGGAGGGACGAGCTGGATACTTATGAGCGGGACTGGCAACTTAAAGCAGAAGATCGTAGTGACTGGCGTAAATGGGGGAGGTTTTGGCCCAACAGTGGGACACTACGGGCTAGTAGTAATAGTAAAAGACGGACTATGTTAGTATATGCCAAGTTTAATTCAATTCGAAAACACCGGCTTGAAACACACTTCAAAAATTATAAAATAATATATGCAGGATTGTATTAGAAAAAAAATATCTTGGCATGTATGTATGAAATGTATAGAGTAGGTAATTTTCCAGCAGTGAACTTCTCCAAGCTGATAAACTTAAAGGGTGCTAAAACTTAATAAAAGGTTACAGACCGCTACTAGTTTCGGCGTAAACACCAAAAATGTTAATTAAGAATGATTACAAAAGGGGTAGGCAAACAGCCGGCTACACAGTAATCCCACAGGATAACACCCCAACTGGTGAGTCCAGGGTAGATTAACTTTATTATTCTTAGGGCTACAACTCACTAGGACACCAGTGGTGGCGCCAACCAATTTTATTTTACTTTTTTCCATAATTATATGGAGTAACCCAATTCGCCGAATAAAAATGTCAGTCCTTGTTTTTGACAAACCTACAGAACGAAGTAGTCTCAATATCTGACCGATACCTATAATTGCCTTCTAGTAACCATAGGTATAGGTCAGATGTTGAGACTGTTTCGCAGATACATATGATGTATAGACATGAAAAAATCAAGCTGTAGAGTACGGCCACGTCTAAGCTGCAATCTGCCATGGCGACAGCGAAACGCTGTCAAATATCGCTGCCATATTTGACAGTTTCACTGATCGCCATCGCAGGCGAGGCTAGGCTTTAGTTGCGCCAAGCGACCACCAGGTATCCTCTATACATTTTGTTGGTGGTGCGATTGGTTGCGCAACCACTAGTGTCCTAGTGAGATAGAGCCCTTATAGGTAAGTACAGGTTGTTCTCGTTTGCCAAGGAGAACGATGATCTTTACTTTTGCTTTTCACCTCGTGTGGAAACTGGGCGTATGTTTATAGTACATACAAAATCTTAAGGCTGTTAGATAAATGGTTCGATTAAAATTATCTAAACATGTCACACTATTTTTAACCGACTTCCAATCAAAAAGGAGGAGGTTCTCAATTCAGTAGTTTTTTTTTTTTTTTTTTTTTTAATGTTTGTTACCGCATAACTTCGTCATTTGTGAGCCGATTTGAAAAAATATTTTTTTATCTGAAAGGTACTGCTTCCAGATTGGTCTCATTTTAATTTTATTAAAATCGGTGTTGCCTTTTTTTTTAAAATATTTTTTTTAATGTTTGTAACTGCATGCCTCCGTCATTTATAAACCGATTTAGATTTTTTTTTTTATTTGGAAGGTTATTCTTATGTCCAGATTGTCCCAAACAAATTTCATTAAAATCGGTTTAGCCGTTTGGCAATGAAGTCGGTTTCTCAAGTTTTTTAAACTTATAATTATTATAGTGGTGATCAAAGGGCATATTTTTGAAATCGATGCGTGGGTTTTTGTGTGATCGACAACGCACACCATTATGTACAATAACTGTTAGATGTGTTCCAAATTCAAAAATTATAGCCGTACACACACAGACTTACAAACCTTTAAACTGGCAACTGCTTCGAAAATCGAAGATAAGCGTGAAAACTAAGGCTGAGATTCATAGACCGCACTTTGCTTTACAGCAAAGCAGTCTTCGCAAAGTAAGCTTTGTTTATCGAAGTTTCCTATCAATATTTTGAATAAAGAAGAGCTTGATAGAACTATGAAATATAATTTAGCTTGAAAGTTGATTTTTCCATCAAAGTAAAGTCAAAGTTCGGTCTATGAATCTCGGCCTAAGGAGGTTGGAGAGCAGCAAAAAGTTTTTTAAGACTATTTATGAGTCCTTTTGTATTCAACTTTTTTTAATAGTGATAGCAAAACTTCCTTACATTTTCAAGAACACCTTAGAGCCAAGTTCCCAGTCCATTAAATTAATCAGCTCACTTTGCCAACTTCTGCAATCTATTTAATTCCGTTACATTTTTAATCTACTTCGTCGACACTTAAGCTTAACTTTGATAAAACTCGCCAGTCGAGTTACTTTACCAGTGTCTTTTATATCTAATCATTTATTCATTTACTCCTTTACTTACTAGCGTTTCTTTAAAGATAATCTGTGTTTTAGCAAATGCCATCTCTTACCGCTAAGTAATGACAAACAGTGACAGTGACTTTAAGCTGCCTCTCATCAAATTGTAAGTATGGCCGTTTTTCTCTTTCTGAGTACGTCTGTACTATTCCGCGGTGCGCCTAAGAACAAGCACCCAACAAACATTTTCGTCGTGTAATTGAAAGTTACGCGACTCAAACCGCTATAAACATCGTATTGAAGTAATTTTTGCGTATCGTATGACTTAGTGCCTCTTATCCTTTTACAACTTGTTGTCGTATTATTAACATTGCATTTCTACTTCTATACGACTTTTTTATTTATGACTGTTACACAACTTTCGGTAGTATAAGATCTGTAGTCTTAGGAACGTCTATACGACGTTTACACCGACATTAATCGTAATAGGGTTGCAAGAGTTTCTTTTAAGTGACGTCCGTGTAAGAGTCATCAATTGCACTCGTATACGACGTTATGTTATGTAAGAGTGATAAGTTGCACTCCTATACGATGTAAAGTCAATAAGAACGTTGTTATACTACAATTTAACGACTGGATGTCGTACCAATATTACGCCCCGTATTACTACACGACAAGTGAACATGAATCAAACTGGAATGGGTTCCGCACAAAATTTAATTGTTTCTGAAAGCTCAGAAATAAGATTTGATGCCTTAACAGCTAGAAGAAGAAGAAATAGATGAAATAATATCAGATAAATTATGCCTTATTAATTATCTTCATTAATTAGAAATAGGTATCTACCTTCCTATTTGGTTTGTTTGCAAATTTTGAGACTAAGTATAAATCTAATTACAATAGTCACATTCTTTCTCCGGGTAATGATCGTATACGGCAAAAGAAGCACAACGTGGATACCATAAAATATCGAAATTGATCATGTATTTGACATTTTCTTCAGTCACCATAAAATGTGTAGGGTTGGTTTCGTCATTATTAGTGATCAGAAAGCCAACTGAAACTATGATCTGCGCGTATGAAGCATGTAGATATCCTTGGCCATCTTAAACTTGTACTTATTTATATGATAAAATCTGATTTGGTTAAAAATTTATCAATTTTAATAACTTCACATATTTTTTTTGATTATACCTAATCAAGACCTCAACTACGTGTAAATAGATAAATCACTAGTTAAACTGTACCTACGTAGTAGGTCAGTATAAAAAATGGTTTTCATATGGGATTTATTTTAACTGAACCCTACTTTTGTTAAATAATGGCGGATACAAAATCAGCGCACTGAGTGAAACGTCGTTAAGATGTTGTATTACGGTTGTGTTTAAAACTCTTAGTCGTGAAAAGGTTACTGTTGACACGTATGTTAAAATATTGGTAAAAAAATGGCTTAAATTTCAAGAATTTCCATGGCCCGTTTATGAAATCGAGAATTCTAGCCCAAATTACCCGATAGCATTCGTTTCCCAATAAATAAATGGGCTTGAACATGAATTTCGATGATGTAGGTAATAAGTAATAATAAAATCCAATGGCTGCCGTGTCGACTAAGTAGAGTTTCACCACAATTCATTTCATTCACTCATAATAATCTATCTTGATACATGAAAATGCCACGTAAAAGTAGTATGAACACTACCTATCCGATAAAACGTCGCAAAGCAGCGGTAACAAACATCATAACTCGATTAAAAGTAACTTACTCGACATCTTTACGACCACTACACGACCATATTTGTGATCTATACGACTGCTACACGACTCTATCAAGACACTGATTCGTATAAAATGGGCCCTTTTTCGGTCGTAATAACGTTTTAAAGATGTAATTACGACCAGTGTATGCAACCAAAAGTTAGAATTAGCACGTTGTGGCGACCAAAAAAATGTTTGTTGGGCAGTAGCTATAGCGGTTGTTATAAATTAAGCCACTGCTTGAACAAATTAATCTGACCGCTATTGTTATCTAACAGGCTAGCCGGCTGTTATCTAAAAAGCTTAAATTTTAAAGACTTGTTAGTATTTTTGATAACACGACAACCGACTAGCCGACATGACTGACGGCTGTTTTTTTTTATTATTTGCAGGGCTTTGTCGCTTAACGACCATACTACCCTACGACCCTACTAACGACCATACTGCACAACAAGAATATTTACCCATTTTCACATTTTAACCGTTCATGAAGATTGAAGAGGCTCAAAAGTGAGCCAAATTCTTTCTGAAAAAAAAAACAGACCAGTAAAAATAATATTTTAATAATCAATTCAACAGTGAATTCATTATTTAATCAATAAGCTACAGCCTGCTGCTTGTAAAAAACGTCATAATATTATTATACCCTAATCCTCCGCGATAACAACATTTAGAAGCTAATTATTTTTGACCTCGCCTCCGAGTGAAATTCATTGCAAGAAATTTCGACCTCTGAGTTTTATTACCGAACGTAAACTAAATTATTCTGAGCCGTATGTTATGCTAGGGTCAATTTAAGACCGCAGTTAAAGTCGGAGTAAACGGTATAAATCGACATGCCTTATTGAAATTGAGTTAGATATTACATACCCTACCGATGCATGACCCGAATATTCGTAGCGCTTTCTGAGCGTACTTTTAGGCACCTGTGAGTTCGTGCCGTGAATCAAATTGTATACCAGAATTTTTCTATTCACACTCGTAATAACAGTCTTCTCAAATGAGGAGCAACTGAGTTAGACAATCGCCCTTTCGTCAAATGCCATACGCTCTTCCGACCATGCTTTATCTTGCCCGTTAGTAGGCAAGTATATCATATAGACTTTATAGCATCCAGTTACTATTAACTGGATTGGATGTGGTTCCTGAATCTGTATAAGTCGTCTAAAATCGATAAAAGTGTAATGTAAAAGACCCGTCGTAGTACTCGCGTAGTGCTTTCGTAGCTCAGCGTAGCACGTTCGTAGCCGGTCGTAGCTCGTTACATTGGCGGCACTTCAATTTCTTACGCTATTTCTTCGAATTTCTCGCTTCGCTCGTTATCGTTCCATGTAGTTAGGAGTTCAAGTTTCATTTCTTATGAAATTTAAGCAGCAAGAAATAGTTACTCGTTGAGTTCGTTTTTCGCTTTAATATGCTAAACGTATTATTTTTATAACATTTTAAATAACAATATTACCAACTCATATTTGCATATAAACACAAGAACGAGTAAAATAAACCAATTAAAAACACACACTCAGTTGCCCTAACAGAAACAGCGTTATACACACCTAATTAAATAAATAACGAGGTAAAAAATATTCTTTCAACAATTGTTATTTTATGTCCGAGCAGCTTAGTTTACGGAGTCGAATGAGATAAATTAATAATGTTTTTCTATAAATAACTTATACTTATATATCTAGTGGTATCACAATTAGTGGTATGTACCACTATTTGTGATATCACTTATTTCAAATGTTCTCTTAAGACTATGGTAAACACTTACCATAAAATGGCTTGTATGCTAGCTTCAAAGAATTAAGCACAGATTATCGTCAGATTTTTTGTCGCCCAAAATCGTTGAGATTATTTATAGGTAAATGTTGTAGACAGTCCACACAACACACATGTATGCTTAGAATACAATATAGAGCCCAGACAGAGAACAAACATTGTTCACCACACAAATATTTGTTGTTAGTGGGGATCGAACCTACGACCGACGGCGCAAAAGGCAGACCAATTGAGCTGAGAGGCCAGTCAGTAGTCACATATTGGAAAAGTACACATTTGACAGTAGTTATCCCGTACGTGACAAGTTGCAAGCACATCGCAGATGTTGCCCGTCGTTTGGTAGAATATAAAATGCTCTCAGCTTCAGTATAAAATGGAAAGCGTTCAGTATAATCCAACGATACCACCCAAGAGATAAGCGAACTATAAATTCACGTCATGTCGGACAAAGTTAAAGATATATGGCCCCTGGGTGCCAGTTCTAGCAAAGCTAGACCAAAAGGGTTAAAACAACTCCCAGAATATATTAACCAAGAAGGGGATAATGTGACCACGAACATGAACGATGTGTGTAAACTACTAATGAAATTGAGTGAATGAAAGATGAAATGAGAAATTAATTTTGCAATCGTTGTTTTTAAGGTTAAAGCTTTTAAAAATTATTAGGTACTAAGATACCTTGTGCCTTCGAATATTGCCGAAACAAGAGCAGTTTTTTTTTCTTCTTTATACGTTTTTAACATTTTTTTAACTATGTATGTACTTACAAAAAAACAATATTTATGTATTATATCAGCTATATGGTTCCCATAGTACAAGCTCTGCTTAGTTTGGGGCTAGATAGTGGTGTTTAGATTGTCTGCATTATTTTTTTTTATACATACGTAGAACAAAATTAGTAATGGCCTTGCTATCCAAAACTCCCGTTTGAAGATCAATTGATTTAATTTTAGACCGCAACCCCACATTAAAGTATATCCGGTATCTAAGTAAACTCATAAAAATCTTAAGAGCAGGCGCACACCTGCGAGCACTTGGAAAAAGTATTATTATATAAGCCTCGTCCTCAAACCTCGTATATAATTCACGCACCATTTGCGCACCGCGTGACTTCAGGGCTACGTAAATTGATAGCAATACGCGAGATGGAATTTTTTGGATTTGCTTCACGTATTGCTCAGGTTTTATATTATTATGGCGTTTATGATAATATAATAAAGGTTTTCTTTGCGCGTTATGCCAAGGAAAATACGTCTACGTAATAATCATCTTAGAAATGATTATTTGACCGTAAGTCTGATAAAAATATTTTGGTTTCTTCTCTAGGAACAAAGTAAGAAAAAAAAAATACATTTATTTTACATACAACATGGGTGTAAACGTTAACAATAGATAATGGTAGATAAAATATGCCAAATAGGCTCGACTCAGCTTTTCGCTGACAAGGCATTATCTACCATGCCAAGCAGCGCTGGTTTTCAGGCAGAGCCTTTAAAAACACAGTTTTCTTATATTTAATGGATAGCTTTAGTCTTTAACGTTTGATTGCGTAGAACTGGCACCTAAACTTACCTAGCTTTAAGACATTTCAAAGTGATCCATGTGACACAATTGAATTAAGAAATATTTGATTTTGGCTCTGAGATGACTACCTTAAGTGAGTGCAAGTGAAAATCAAACTTGCATGACATACGAGTATAATGTATGAGACAGCGCAAATCATTCTGGGATCTTATAATCCCCAATATAATAAATATATGATCGATCGTAATTTGAGAACCTTGAATTAGTGGTCTTATCTTTAGAAGACATTGACATGAGATTTTGACATTGTTAAGATCGCGGAAGTCGGTGGCAAGGAAAGGGCTCAGAATCGCTCTTCCTGGAAATTTGTGTAGGGGAGGCCTATGTGACTTCTTCAGGCTGATGATGATGATGCTTAGAAGATTGATCTGTGTTATATTAATCAGTGTTGTAACATGTAGATAGGAACCTTAATTACCTCGGTAACATTAGTACACAAAAATATGTTTATGGACTCATAAAAACGCCACGAACACGAATAACAACCAGTATGAGTCATCATAAGCCACAACTGCGTAATTTATATTTGTCATACATTTTATTATATACTTTGCCAATAAAATTCATAAAACATTTATTTACCTAAGCTATATAGTGTTTATCTCGCTAGGGAATCCCAGGAAATGTAGGCGTTTACGCATCGAGTTATATTGATTAATTGACAGAATATAACTATGTAGGTGTGTACTTATACAATAACTATTCAGTTAAGGTCCCTCTTTTTAATATTAAGAAGTATAAATAACTAACTGAACTAATAATATGTCAACAAGACCGTTTAAAAAACCACGTGCATGCTACATTATGCCTCTAGCCACCACATCCATAGAACGAAGGACTGAAACAAAAATACATTTTGAGTCACGTTGCAAAAAAATAATATTTATAACAACCAAGTTACTCGGTGAGCTTCAAATACAGTCAAATAAATACACATTACAAAAAGTAAACATAAACACAAACATCTCGTAAAGACAAAACAAGTTGTAGCGCCGGAAACGTTTAAGTTGGAAGATATTTAAGTTCAATCGAAAAGTTTCCACAGAAAGCTCTTGCAACTCTCACTTAAGGGTACATGCTAGTAGTTGAGTTCAACTTGATGGTACTTTAGTCAACTACCTAGGTAATTTATATTCAGCAAAAAGTAATTAATTATGTTACCTAATTCACGAATACTTGACGGCCATTTTTTTATATAAAACAAACAAATTGCAATTTTAAACTTATGACCAGTCTAGTAACCGATTATTTTCACATCGACCTATGTACCAATTATGTAGTACATTAAATACCCGTATCTTATCTTCTTCTTCTTGTATGTTATATGTTGTGTTAAAACAGCACGAAAAATGGAACACGTAACATTTCCTCTTAACTTCAGTTCAGTCCCAAAGCACACCTTACACAGGTGGAATATCTTAAGTTACCAAGTTTCGAAACTACAGACAGAATCGAGGTATACTACTCGTAAGTTTTAAAGTCTTACTCCGAATATACATGTTATACCGAACAAAGATGTCAACAAGTTTAGTTTGCAAAATAATTATAAGTTTAAAAAACTTGAGAAACCGACTTCATTGTCAAACGGCTAAACCGATTTTAATCAAATTTGTTTGGGACAATCTGGACGTAAGAATAACCTTCCAAATAAAAAAATAATTTTCTAAATCGGTTCATAAATAACGGAGGCATGCAGTTACAAACATTAAAAAAAATATTTAAAAAAAAAATGGCAACACCAATTTTAATAAAATTCAAATGGTTCCATTTGAATTTTATTAAAATTGGTGTTGCCATTTTTTTTTTAAATCTGCAAGCAGTACCTTTCAGATAAAAAAATAATTTTTCAAATCGGCTCACAAATGACGAAGTTACGCGGTAACAAACATTAAAAAAAAAAAAAAAAAAAAATACAACTGAATTGAGAACCTCCTCCTTTTTGATTGGAAGTCGGTTAATAAAGTAAATTTTGAAGAATTACGAGAGACGCAGGAGGTGAAGCCACTATTCATCATTCTTTGTCACCATGAGCCCGACTTCATCCGCAGCTGGGCTTAGGTTTATGCCATCTATCACGATCGTGCGTCCTCTCCCGTTTACGAACCGTGACTTTGACGATGTCGTTCATAAATCTCGCTGCAAGGCGTCCCATATTTCTCTCACTACTATTTAATCCCATAGAAAAGTCCTTGATACGGTTCACTTAATACGCTTCATCTAAGCCCAGCTTAGGGCGAGGTGAAAAATCTTTGCAGTCGAATGCAACATGTAACTTTTCAGCCCACCTCAACAAGGAGATAACTACATGCAAAAAAAAATGGTGCGCCTAAGCAAATAAAAAAAAAGAAATACACCAAGAAGGTTCCAAGTCTGAGTTTTTAACAAATTAAAAAAGGTTGCATGATAAATTCGAAATACATACCACTGGCAACAGAATACGGTTGAGCCAGACAGCACATGTCTTGTTAGTCAGTTGTTTCAGCGCGCACTTATATCCGGGCTAAGATGAAGCGGATATTGGTTCGGTAAAGGTGGCCTCGATCGTGGCGAAGCACCCTCCACTGAGGCTTCATCATGTCAAGGCCGCTACCGAATGGAAGGAATGCGAAAGTTTGCTTTAAAACATCTTCATTCAGGTCAAGCACTCTTGTTCGCGCTTCGGCTTTGAATATAATGATTTTGCACTTAATTATATGATGGACTCAATTTTTTTAGGACACTCATTTGGTTGTTCGGATGGATTTTATCACAATTGTAAGAAATAATTTTAGAATAAACTTTATAGCTTAGAAGAAATGCGAAAATTAACATATAAACGAGACAAATAGGTACATAGGTAAACGCAGTACCTACCTAAGTTCAAGATTTTGGGATAACCATCGTGCACATAATATAACAATAGTAACAGTATTATAACAACAATATAACAATATTATTAACTGTCAATAAAGTATGCTAAAGACATTGCACGTTTTTCTCGCCGTTTGGTTCGAAAAGTTCAATTTGACAACGAAATAATGTTCTTTCGTACGATTACGGTAGCGCTTCCACAGTGTGGTACCGGATGCCAAATAAAGTGGCGAATGATGTCGACAGAACAAATGAAAACAAATAGGGAGAGCTTGCGATAAAATTGTTTGTTGTGTGCCTCCATTTAATGACCGACATTATTTACGACCGACAATGATCGCTGTTTTAAATGAATTATTTGGGCTTTGTTTTAATTTACTACCTACTTAACTTCTATTTGGGGTTTTTGGTACTCAATTGAGTCTGATTTTGTGCTTGATATACCTAACTATTAAACCGTCGACGAATCTATCATGTGTTTTAAATTCGTTTTTCAAAAATAGAACAATATCAATTCAAAAGACAGACTGTAATGACACACACACACAACCTAGGTTTATGCAAATAAAGCTCACACTGGATTTGCTAGCATAGTGAATGTTTTGCAAATGATGGTTGGTAGTTAGTCAGGTTTCTCGTTGGGTGGAGACGAATACAAATTGCTCGGCGCATTTGTTCTAATGCGAAACGGTTAAGTTACACATCCACTCGTTAATAATAGAACAACAATGGAATTCAGAGCGGCTGTTGGTAAAAAAATGAACAACAATAGTTATTTGTTGTAGGGAAGAAGGGGGCATAACGGGGACTTTAAGGGGAATTAACAATAAAAATATGAAATAAAATATTTTTCAATGAAAATTAATGACAACTCGTTGGGTATTTATTAATTTATCATTTGGCACCGAATTTGGAGAAATAGGAAATTATATTATAAGTTATACCTTCAAACTTGCAATTTTTAATTTGTTTGCCATATATACGCCTTAAAATATAGGTATTTTATAAATAAATATAAATATTTCATATCGTAATATGCCACATGTGCCACATGTATATTTCAAATTGTACTGATCCGTTTAGGTTGAGGCGCTCGCTCGCTGAATGAATTACAGTCGTCGAAGTCGAATGCTAGCGCACATTTTCGATATGCAGGGCTATTCGAGAAATTTTACGGAGCACTTGCAAATGGCCTCTAAATAATTCACGAGAATATGAGGCAGAGAGAGATAGTAAACGAAGCTGAGTTAACTAAAACTTTGCCAATTAATCCAAAGAAAGAGCTTTCTTCCACGATCAATTTTACTAGACTACCTACTTATCTTGAGACTGACTTAGTAGGGGTTGGTAGCACCTGCGAATTCAATTTTTCTCGAACAAATGACGTCCATATTTCACGAGTGCTACGTGATCCAGCTCCTAATTCATTTCGATATCTTGCTCGGGAACTTTTGACGACAAGATGAACTCCACTTAGAAGAAATCGAAAGTTGTTGAAAATATTATGACGGATAACCGTCCACTTTCCGAAGAATATTCGCAAACACTTTTACATTTTATCAAGAATTTTTCCGGCAAAGTTCCAAGTTTTCGTTTTAGTAAACACTTATGATGGAAAAACTTAAAATGAGATGATACTCGCTGTGCTGGCGCGCTGAAAATTGTAAAAGTTGAAACTGGTCACTGCCCTGACAAGTGGCCAACTTTCACGACTGATATTAAAATATAGTTTCACAGGCTTCAATTACTCCGTTCCTTTGTTTAAGTTCCAATAATTTAATAAGATCTTCAATGTTATGAAAGTATACAATAATAATATTGGCTTCTACATTGATTATTATTACAGTTATATCTTTTTTTATGTTAAAGTCTGACTTGGCTTCCTCGTGATCTTAAAAAGAGCTGCTGACTATGCTGAAAGTTTTGATGTTTGTATATTTTTTGGCAACCGCCAGATCAGCAGATTTGGATAAAATTGGAATTTGGAATGAAGGTGTTTCCAGGCATGAAAACGGAATAAAGTTCGGTGGATTGTTACTCTTGCTTCAAGACATGCTTAAAATTGTTCTTTATTTCCACAGGACGAAATCGAAGACCGACCCCGTGCGGCCACTTTCCTCAGCTCCCTGGCCGATTACTCCAACACGATCCCCACGGCGTCGACCGCAGACCCCGACCTGCCCAAAGCCGCGCCCGCTGCCAAGATGGGCACCCTCATCGGAGTCTACTTACCCTGCATCCAGAACATCTTCGGCGTGATTCTGTTCATCCGTCTCACTTGGGTGGTGGGGACCGCTGGCGCGATTCAAGGCTTTCTTATTGTACTGATATGCTGTTGTACGGTAAGTCCTATTTTATATCTCATCATTCTTACTCGTAGTTCTATCGATTGGTTCAAATTTTTGCTTAGCACTTAGTAGCTACCTTGTTGAATTGTCTCTACCACTCGCCTGTTGTAACTGATTTTAGATGCACATTAGAACCAAAAAAAACAAAAAGTGTAAACGAAATAGAATGCCCTAATTGTATAGTTAACTTTCATAAACAGTTCTCTAGACTTGAACCATATTTATGTGATCGTAACAAACAAATCATAACTTCAATAAACAAAACAAAAAAATCATATTCGCAAATCCCCGCGGGCTCACTGGAAGGCTATACGCTGTCCTGATTACATTTGTTTCGCTACATGACTGGATTTCTCTTGAGACTGTGCCAGCTCATTCCAGAGCTTCAGTACCTCAGGGTGTCCACTCACTTCGATGCTTAACTTATCCAATTTAACTTGTCTCCAAGCATATTATCTTCGTGAATTTTGATTTCAACAACGAACTTGTCAGATTAAACCAAGCCGAAATGGCAAGGTGGCAGCATTTTCGGGTCAAGTCGATCAACGAATTTCCAGGAAAACTAATTTCCTCAAGATTTTATATTATCTAAAATAGAATCTTTACATTTAGAAAAAGCCGCATAACTTTTGAGAAGAAAAATATTTTAGATTTTTCTTAAGTTCACGTCTGTTCCTGTTAACTTTATATCTCAAAGCCTGTTTATGGCTTGGAAACCTGAGCCTTATCTCATCAGGACACCATTAATACGTCACCAGTAGATGATTCGGATGCCGCCACCGAATTGGTCGCGCAATCAATTGTAGTATCTTCCATAGGTACAGCTGAATCTGAATTACATTTGGCCGCTGATGTTCTAATGAGATAGAGCCCTAATAGCTAATTGTCTTTTTTTTACTGTGAAAGTTTAGCACCGCATGCTGTGAATATTTGTTACATTCTGCTAGATATTTGTTGTCATAAAATGACGTCAACAGACGATGCTGACCGCGATCTCCATGAGTGCCATCGCGACGAACGGCGTGGTCCCTGCGGGCGGGTCCTACTTCATGATCAGTCGGTCTCTTGGGCCTGAGTGCGGCGGCGCGGTCGGTATGCTGTTCTACACGGGCACCACGCTTGCCGCCGCTATGTACATCGTCGGTGCCGTTGAAATCGTCATGGTATGTTCATAGTTACAGTAAATAAAATATGTTGGGTGAGAAATATAATAAAAATATGCTCGCTAGTTGAAGTTACATGAGAACAATCGTACATTGTTACTCAATGAATATATTCGGTAAAAGTAACATCTCCCTGTAATTTTCTTAAGGGAAAATATGTTTACTGAAAAGTAGTTTTTTTAATATCTCACGGCATTTTTATTGCAGTTTTAATACAGTTCACTCTTATGAAACTGTTCGCAGTAAAACGCAGACAAGTTATGTTCAACTGTACATGACTAAGTTCTAAATTTATTGCGCCTAGTTTGAAGTCATAACCTTATCCATAGGCATAACAAACCCATTTTATCGGACGGCCTCTCGAGCCACAACTTTATTATATTCTCCCCAGCTGTGTTCCAGTGTGGTTTGGTTACCTAATACCTTAATATTAGCGCATTGTTAGGAGAACCGCAAAGCCCCGGGGGTCCAGGCTACCTGGCTCGCGGCCTCCCGGGATCTTATTCTGTATTTAATGCGAACAGTAAACCGTACGCCAAGAGCAAATAATAAAGGAAATGTTAGTGAGCCGTACAAAAGGTCGGGTTAACAGTTTTGTCTGTTGAAGCATAAAGTAGAATGCTCAGTATTTTGAAATGAAGCGAATAATACCGCTTTAATTGCCCGTTTAAATTTAATAGCCACATTAATTACCAAAGTTCTTGACATAATTATTATGCATAATTAGAAATTATCTTAGTTTTTATCTTACTTCTCCAGCGAGAATGCGGGTGCTATTCAAGGCGAAAATTACCTCAACTAAGCATACTTAATTTATCTTAAAAATCACCCCCGCATATTTTAATTTACTAGCCATATAAAATGAAAGGTTTCCTTGCCAAAAGTTTCAACTATAACTTTATCATAGTATTGGCTAACTAACCGTATTGTGCAAGTTGGCAAACTTGTTAGCCTCAAAGGCTTCGGTTGCTAGCGAATCCAGCGGCATGAGTTATCGGGCACGTTCTAACTAATTGGCTGGTAAGTTTAAATTGGTCGAGTGATGACATCAATATTGTGCTACTTTGGTCGATTGAGTTGCGAATGTGTGAGATGAGAAAGTCGAGGAAGCTTAGGTGCTCTAAATTTCAGCAACTTGATATGAGCACTATCCAATTCGATAATCATTTGATTTTTATGATTCAAATTCAATAATTCAAATTCTTTTTAAGCTCTATTCTTAAACACTACCAAAATATACTTACCTATTATAATATTATTTTGGTAGAGTTTAAGAATAGGTATATTTTGGTATAATCACGTGACAATACTTTAGTTTTAGCTATCCTATCTTTACGTTATTATATGTATATCAGTTAAGATAATGTTTGAGATTTAACTGTTGGTAATTTTTACACAACGCTACTTAGCCCCAAAGTTCGCTTATCAATGCCCAAACTAAGCAAAGTTAGTGAAAACTTTGCATACAAATAAGATAAATTTACCTTTCGAACAGACATACATGGCTCCGTGGATATCTCTCTTCGGCGACTTCACGAAGGACCCTGAAGCGATGTACAACAACTTCCGAGTGTACGGCACCGGTCTGCTTCTCGTCATGGGGATGGTCGTCTTCGTCGGAGTGAAGTTCGTCAACAAGTTCGCTACCATTGCTCTAGCCTGCGTGATTCTCTCCATCAGCGCCATCTATATCGGAATTTTCGTTAACTTCAACGGGATCGATAGGCTGAAGTAAGTTTGTTGTCTATAACTATAACTTTAACTTCAATGGGATTGATAACCCTAAGTTAGTTTGTTACTTTAAAGCTATTGGTTAGAACCGTGTTTTATAAGTGATGTAATACTATACAACTTGGGTTTAAGCTGGAAGATAATGGAAAACTTAACTTCAGAAGGAATCTATAGTTACAGTAACTTGTTAGGTACTTACTGATTAGGTATTTTGTGGTATCTAGCAGGCATTGACAGCCATACTTATCTATTATGTACTAATATATAATGCCTCATATTGTAACCTTCCTTTCCTTCTTTTTCATCACTTTTTTCTGGCCACGTATCTCTGTCTCAGTAATTTTTCAACATATCCACTCCTTTTTATGGTATGGTCTGTAGCATTGGGAAGGTCTCTATTTAAGACGGGATATCTGGTTAAACTTTCACGATTACAATTTGGATTTCTTTTAGGATGTGCGTCCTCGGCAACCGCCTGCTTCGAGACATCAAGATAGAGAACTGCACGAAGGACATCAACGGAGAGTTGCATCAGCTGTTCTGTCCCAACAACACTTGCGAACCGTACTTCACTGCCAATAACGTCTCTATCGTTCCTGGTATCAAGGTATGAACAATTTACACGCACATAAGGCTTAACACTTGTCTGTTTGCCTTAAGTTGATGGAAGCATGGCAGTGCATCGTAGGGCACGTTCTTAAACTGCGTGTCCTTTGAAGCAATGCTTTGTTGGCAGTGGGGCAGGTTCCTAGGCATATAATATACTTAGTGAAAAAACTTTTTTTTCACTATTATTCAAAACGTTCGTCATTGTATCGTAAAGCGGGAATAGTAGCATAACCTTAGCTCTAGGGAAAATTTAAAAAAGTCAAAGTCAGTTAAATGCATGTTTATTTTATTGCAGTTTCGTATTTATAATACTAGCAGTTGGTGCCCGAGCTTCGCTCGGTATTTTTTTTTGGTAAACTGTTGTTGTGAATTATATTTAAATACGAATTACTTACATACTGATGAAATATTAATAATATTTTTCGATCTTACCGACATAATAAATAACTCCACTACTCGTCAACAGATGGCGTTCTCTGTCCCACTAACTCATGACTTAAGCGACAGATGGCGCTAGGAGTTATGATTTTATGATAAAGTTGATTATTTACTACACAAATAACGCGATATTTTCTAAGAATAAATCCTAGCTAGATCGTTTTATCGTCCCCGAAAACCCCTGTATACAAAATTTCATGAAAATCGTTGGCTCAGTTTCCAAGATCCTAAATATATATATCTTATACCTTTATACGAGAAAATCTTGTATATATATATATATTTAGGATTTCGGAAACTGAGCCAACGATTTTCATGAAATTAAGTATACAGAGGGTTTTGGGGGCGATAAATCGATCTAGCTAGGTTTCATTTTCAGGAAAGACTCGGGTTAAAAGTTATTTAATTTAACAATAAAAAAATTAGCGCCATCTCTTGCCGAGTAGTCGAAATCACGAATTAGTGTCACGGAGAACGCCATCTATTCAGCTTATACGTAAACACTCGAGACAAAGGTTCCGGAGATTTTCATGAAAATTAGTAAATAAAAATACCGAGCAAAGCTCGGTCAGACCGGCTCGTATATATATATATATACAAGATTTTCTCGTTTAAAGGTATAAGATTGTGTGGTATGTCTGATCACAATAAGTGCCTACAAAAATGAAAAAAAAATAAACTCGAATAATGGGTCAACTTAGTACTGCTTTATAAAAAAAGAAGCACGTTATATTTTTGAAAATGGAACTGAAAACGTATGAAATGTGTAAAATGCGTTGTCGCCAAAGAGTACTTACTATGAATGTTAACTCTACAGAAAAATAAAATAAAAAAAGTCTTCTTACACCCATTTGGCAAATAACCCAAACACCCGTAACTATTGGGCTATTTTAAAAACACTTAACACTATTTTTACAGTGTTTTCACCTTACCGACCCAATTTTTATTTACCAGGGTTTGGCAAGCAAAGTGTTTTTCGAGAACTTGCAAGATTCATTTCTCGAAGAGGGACAATTCATCGCTTATGGCAAGGAGCCCGAAGACATAGAGCAAATGGAGCGACCCACCTATAACCAGATATACGCAGACTTGTCGACTACTTTTACCATTCTGATCGGAATATTCTTTCCTTCTGTGACTGGTATGTTATTTATACGTATTTATGTTTTCTAAACTTTTTGGAGGGAAGAGTGCGCATAGCTCTCAGAATGAACTGTGATACTTTTGTATTATAGCATCATCGAATCGAATTACTAAATCAATACTAATAAATTAGTAAATCTTGGAATTGTGCCTTGTTTTATAAAGTTACTAAGAATTTGTTGAATATTAGTAAGAAATACTTGTGGTAATGGAAATAGCGATCATGTTTGCATACATTCGCATATTTGACGATACACTGATCGTCATTATCGCAGGCGATAAAGACGGCGAGGCTGAATATGATTGTTTCTTCGCTAAACTTTTGTCCTCAGATTCACCTGCTATCTTACATTCGCAGGTATAATGGCGGGCTCCAATCGATCCGGAGACTTGGCGGATGCCCAAAAGAGTATTCCCATTGGAACTATTTGCGCGATTCTGACAACATCCACTGTATATTTGTCGAGTGTACTGCTGTTCGCTGGTACCGTCGATAACTTGCTGCTGCGTGATAAGTAAGTGTTTGCCCACCTTTTCTTTGAAGTGTAATTACACTGCCTTTCGTGTATGGTGATATCGCACCTGGGGGGGTGTGGGTTCGATAAATGTTTTCAAATAAGTATTTGTTTTTCTGTGAGGTGTGCCTGTGACATCAACTGTGATTGTGAAATGTTTTCAAATATTAGTTTTGGGCTCGTCCAAGGAAGTATACTACCACCATGCCACCATGCCAAGCAGCATTGCTGTATTTTAATTTGAAGGGTGTGGTGTGTTATAGGCACATAAGGCATCTTTATGCCTCAAGTTGATGGACGCATGAAAGTGTATCGTAGGACACGTTTTTTGCGATAGTTACCAGCATCAGACGGCCTTGTGCTTGTACCGTCAGCAAGTTGTATAAAAAGGTGACTTTGAACAAAACTTCTTACAAAAACCATTGTATTTTAGATTCGGTCAGTCAATCGGTGGAAAGCTAGTGGTAGCAAATATGGCGTGGCCAAATCAGTGGGTGATCCTCATCGGTTCGTTCCTCTCCACCCTGGGAGCTGGTCTCCAATCCCTGACAGGAGCACCACGATTACTGCAAGCTATTGCCAAGGATGAGATCATACCGTTCCTCGCGCCTTTTGCTGTTTCGTCTAAAAGGGGCGAACCTACACGGTGAGTGATACCTACCACTCAAAAATGTACTAATTGTTTTGCCTTTTACAGGAAGGTTTTTATTTAGTTTATTTATGTCAGTAGTCTTGATCGCGATTGGATCTCAGAATGATCTCAGTGGTTCTTTCGAACCAGTGTGGTGAAAGGAATTCTAGAGAGCATCAAAGATCTCCTTTCGTGCACTCGATACATGCTTTGGACCATTTGATTTCTACGACTTACCGGTTTCCTCACGATGTTTTGCTTCACCGTTTGAGAAGACTGGTATAAATCAATTAAATTTCATCTTTAGATGTATACATACAGCAGCTTAAATTTTCACTGCAAAATTAATCAAGCTAACAAAGCAGAAGAGTCAGGGAAATCAAAATCAAAAGTGTATTTATTCAGTAGGATTACAAGAATCACTTTGAAATATCGAGTGCTAGTTCCAAATGCAAGAAAATGCAGATGATTGTAACAATTCCATATTTCCAGAGCTCTACTTCTCACGATGCTGATCTGCCAATGCGGCATCTTGCTCGGAAACGTTGACATCCTCGCCCCTCTGCTGTCCATGTTCTTCCTCATGTGCTATGGTTTCGTGAACCTTGCCTGTGCGCTGCAGACTCTGCTCAAGACTCCCAACTGGAGACCCCGCTTCAAGTATTACCATTGGTAAGTTACTAACACTATTAGACGCTCAAAGACCCGCTTCATGTGTTGCGATTTGTAAAAAATAAAAAAAATATTGTGGACAATTCACACAACACTACCCAGCCCCAAACCAAGCAGAGCTTGTAATATGGGAACCAGATAGCTGATATAATACTTGAATACATTTTTTTTTTTTTTTTTGTAAATACATACTTAGAATACAATATAACACCCAGACAGAGAACAAACATTTATGTTCACCACACAAATATTTGTTCTCGGTGGGGATCAAACCCACGACCTACGGCGCAGAAGGCAGAGCTACTACCAACTGAGCTAGAGGCCAGTCATAAGTTACTAGCATTAACAGACTTCCAAAGCTTTATCCTTTTGTCTACATTGGAAACGTTCAACGCTATCATAATTTGAATAGGTTATCAGTGAACACCGAGGATATTTTCATCCAAGCACCTTCCTTTTCCGGAGTTGAATCTTTTAAGCAACCTGAAAAACTCCGTCAATCAGATTGGACTACCAGCTCTTAGAAACTTTAGGAATTTTACTTTAGGGTCTTTTAAAATATTTTTTGGACATGCTGGATAGAAATGCTCAAATGATCTGATTAGGTACTAAGCAAGTACTTACCAAGAATTTTGTAAGGAGATGTCTTCCATGCTGAGGACTACTAGTTGTAAGCCTATATCATTTAATTTTGTTTTGGTTTGGTCGATTGTTCTCCATAGGTACCTATTATAATCTTGTGATTTCTTTCCCAGGTCCTTGTCCCTGGCTGGCCTAGTGCTGTGCATCTCCATCATGTTCATGACGTCATGGTTCTACGCTCTCATCGCTATGGGCATGGCTGGACTCATCTACAAATACATTGAGTATCGCGGGTAAGACAGTTTCTTTAAAAAATTACCAAGGTAACCGCTTGCTCGCAAACTCGCCTGCAATAGTGTGTTTGGAATTTTTTTTTTAAGTCACTCTCGATCTCCAGTGAAATCCAACGAAAACGCATTGGCGAACCGCTATGGTCGGGGGTTCAAATGCAGTCGTGTACCAATGAGTTTTCCTGGCCAAAAATGTACCTATATGTGCACTATGCCAGTACTTTCAATCGGCGAAGGAAAACATCGTGAGGAAACCAGCATGTCGTAGAACTTAAAAAGTTCGAAAAACATGTGTGAAGCATCACCAGTCCGCACACCAAGTGCGGATCAAAGAATTCGCCGAATTTTCCGAGCTGAAACACGAATGTAGAGCTGGTTTCCTTGCTTGGCTCTATCCGCAACTCGCAGCTCGCTAGCTACTCTCTCCGCGCCTCAAAAAGGCCCTCGATGACATTCTAGTGCAGCTGCATGTACTTACATCAATCATATTTTTTAGAGCTGAAAAAGAATGGGGTGATGGTCTCCGTGGTCTGGCTCTATCTGCGGCTCGCTACTCCCTCCTGCGTCTGGAAGAAGGTCCTCCGCATACCAAGAACTGGCGCCCTCAGGTGCTGGTGCTCGCTAAATTGAACAACGAACTGATGCCCACTTACAAGAAGATGCTTGCTTTCGCTAACCAACTGAAAGCTGGTAAGTTCTTATACCAAGTTTATCCAATGCAACATAGCCGAGGTTTAAGCATTGTTTTACTTCTTCTTCTTTCGTATCGATATTACAATCATTAAAGCCACTTTGACCAGTAGGTGGCTACATCCACGGCATTGTTTTACTTAATCATCATCATATTCCTGCCTTTCTTGTTCTTCCTGTCACGTTATGAGTACTTTGAAACCAGTGTGGTGGAACGATTTTAAGTGCTATTTCCTTTCAACACATTGTTGGTTCGAAAAACCAGTGACACGATAAGAAGTGGTAGTGAAGTTCCAGATGTAATCAATTTTCAATCTCTCAGGCAAAGGTCTGACAGTGTGCGTGTCAGTCCTGGGAGGGGAATTCCCGAGGCGTGCTGGAGAGGCGTCTACCGCGAAACAAAATCTACGCAAGTGCATGAACGATGAGAAAGTCAAGGGATTCGTGGATGTGCTGGTCACCAATAACATTCCTGAAGGACTTAGCCATTTGTGAGTATAAAAATGATCCGCAGCAATAGATGTGGACAACCTAGAATCGATAACCCTTGGGGAATAGAGGTTCTCCACTGACGACCACGAACAAGAAGACAAAACGTAGGACGCCCCCCACTCGATGACTGACAACGTTGTAAAAATCACGGGAAGGCGGAAAGAGTTTAGAATCGTTCTTTCTAGAAATGTATAGAGTTATGCTATGTTCAGCAATGGACTTCTAGGCTGGTGATGATGAAATAGTTCGGAGGTTGGTCATACGAGTAGAAGTTATAACTTTTTTTATCCTTTTACACTTACTTTTTACTTAAAACTCTTCGCATTCCAGAGTTCAAACGTGCGGCCTCGGCGGCCTGAAGCCCAACACGGTGATAGTGGGCTGGCCGTACGGCTGGCGGCAGTCGGAGCAGCAGCTCAGCGAGTGCGGCGAGCCGCGCTGGCGAGGCTTCCTGCAGACCGTGCGCGCCGTCACCGCGGCCCGCATGGCCATGCTGGTACCCAAGGGCATCAACTTCTACCCCAACTCTACCGAAAAGGCAAGTTATCTTAGACCCGTATGCAAAAACAATGCTCAGTCGAGCTACAAGCATAGGTTTTTTGACAGTTCTCCATTGAAAAGTGTCGAATAAATAGCGAGAAAACTGATGGACAAAGAAGAAGAAACATCTTCTAAAAGCGAATCAGCCAACGAAATAATATGAAATTGAGGGTCCATCCACATTTTGGTTCTCTTACCAAAAATTGGACACGTTTTAGTTAAACAACGTCCAATTTTTGGTCTGATTTTCATCCCATACAAATGTGCCCAAACTAAGCAAGTTCTGTGTGGTGTCCGACGCACCCACAATACATAGTGAACAGGTATCTTCTAGGTAAGCGTGCTACACCGTCGAACACATCATCACTTAACAGCAGGTGAGATTACGGGTCAAACGCAAGCCTAATGTTTTCCAGCATTTTTTATAATCTTTTGTTCTCCAGGTATCCGGCAACATCGACATCTGGTGGATCGTGCATGACGGAGGCATGTTGATGCTGCTTCCCTTCCTCCTGAAGCAGCATCGCACCTGGAAGAACTGCAAGATGCGCATCTTCACCGTCGCTCAGATGGAAGACAACTCGATCCAAATGAAGAAGGACCTCAAGATGTTCCTGTACCAGCTGCGACTTGAAGCCGAGGTGGAGGTCGTTGAGATGGTAAGTACTGGAGACACTAACACGTAGGTAGAACTGCAAGATGCGCATCTTCACCGTCGCGCAGATGGAAGATAATTAGATCCAGATGAAAATTACTTCAAGATGATCCTGTACCAGCTGCGACTTGAAGCTGAGGTGGAGATCTTTGAGATGGTAAGTACTGGAGACAGACATAGTTAAGTAACCAAACTGCTGAACCAATTTTGATAGAATTGTAATCAAAGTATAATAGTAAAGAAAGCCGAAAGGATCTACTTATAAATGTTGGACTGGCAGGGATTACAATTTTTTGACGTGATAACGTCTTATAAATTGATGGAGCCGGCTGCACGCACGAAAAAACATGACTCATGCGTCGTTACGTCGTTTCGTCGTTCCATTTACCTGAGCCCGAGCCCGGGTCGCGTAATGGGTAAGGGTAAATGAGGGTAAGGGTAAATGAGGGTAAGGGTAAGGGTTCGGTCGGGTTCCGGGTCCGGGTCCGAGAGTTTGAGTCCGAGTCCGAGTCCGAGTCCGAGTCCGAGTCCGAATCCGAGTCCGCGAGTATTTTCTTATGACGTTATCACGTTCAACTATCGTCAGTAAACCGACTTTACAGACAACCGATTTTTTTTTCCTAATAATCTCCACTGGCCTCATATACTCGATACTCACAAATGGCTAAGTCCTTCAGGAATGTTATTGATGACCAGGACATCCACGAATCCCTTGACTTTCTCATCGTTCATGCACTTGCGTATAGATTCTGTTTCGTGGTAGACGCCTCTCCAGCGCGCCGCGGGAATTCCCCTCCCAGGACTGACACGCACACGGTCAGACCTTTGCCTAGGAGATGGAAAAGTGATTATACATAAATGGATGCGCCTCAGAGAGACTCTTTTCGTGCACTCGGTTTTTAATCGGATTTTCTGTTGTTTTGTTTAATTTGAAATGATGAACTTCTTCTGCAGACTGATAGCGATATTTCTGCGTACACCTACGAGCGCACGCTGGTCATGGAACAACGGAACCAGATGCTGCGTGAACTGCGACTCAACAAGAAAGAGGCGGGCATGGTAAGTCATAACATTATACACATTAGATTTATCTACCCCTATATTTTGTAACTACCAGAAAAAAATTAAGGACTGTTTCAGCAGAGGCTACTAATGATAATATATAACGATCAGGATTTCTTAATATGTAACGACCAGAAATTATAGTCGAAAAAACTTAAGAAACTGACTTCATGGTGAAACTCCTGAATTGATTGTGATGACATTTCTATTAGATCAATTTGGAAGTATTACTTTTCAGGTTAAAAAAAGCAAATCGGCTCATAAATGACGAAGTTATGTGATAGAAAATATTACAAAAATATCACCGAATTGTGAACCTCATCCTTTATTAATTTAAATCGGCTGTTATTAACCAATAACGGGAATAATTTTAAGGACACAAATTACTTAACAAGCCAGTGAAACAGTCCTCAATTTTTTTGTAAAATATGGGTTTGCAACGTCTCATTCCTGAATTGTAATAACAAAATCTCAGTGAATTTTGAATCTTAATGTAACACCAAACTGGCTTTTCTATGTTTATCCTATGGTGTCGGAAACTATAATCTTTTCAAGCTTCAGTGCTTCTGAATAACATTTATTGTACATAGCTTAATGTGTAAGGAACTAACTTATTTGTCGGTTGCAACGCAGAAGCATTGCGCGGACTACGCTGAGGAAAAACAGCCTTTGGTAATGGACTCTTTACCCCGATTTCAGTCCACCTAGCTAATTATTAGTTGATTATGTACTATCCCAATCATTTTACGTATTATTATGTGTATGTTAGTTTATGTTTTAGCTTGATTCCCCGGTGGTAGATATCTTTACAAATATATAATCTCTCACTGTATTCATCTCACAAGTCACTTCTTTATCCGTATTCCATACTTTTCTTCTTGAGCTTAGCTCCTATGTGAACGCTTAGCTAATTCATTGTTATGCTTTTGGTGTTTTTGATAACCTATTAAACATCTACGTCAATAAACAAATTGCTATTAAAAACTGCTCAAATTTTAAATAAGGAAAGCTAACACACTTTAGAGACACTCTTTCTACTCCAAAGCTATCAACGCCAAAGTACCTACCTATGTTGCTTTAAGCTTTCGTAAAGCAAAATCGAGGTACCTTTACTTACCTACCTATTTTTTGAAAAGTCTAAGATAATATCAGGTCCTGACTTTCTTGTAATTAAATAAAACCTACTCTTTCAATGGCTAAATAGTAATACGGGGTACAAAAAGACAACTCCCGAAAACCAAAGGTATGCACTTCTATACCCCTATGCCTTATGTGCATGCTAGCATGGTAAAGGCTCTATTTAAATTTTCTGGAGATGTCTTTATTGGACGGACAGCCCAATTTGTAATTTTGGTCTTATATAATTGGACGACTACTTATAATTTTTCATTTTACTAGTAGCATGAATGTACCTACCTGTGTATACCTACTTATTGTTATTGCTACCGTCATAAGAGTTGATTGTTATAACAATGTTCAACAAAGATAGCGAGTATCTAGATTCGTTCACAACCTGTAATAAATCATTCGCAATGGTTCCGTCGCAGTGGTTAAGGTACAGTCAGCTGCATTAGGATGTATTGTATAACATTCCTGACTTACAGCGTTGGAAAGAACATTTAAGCCTTGCTCATATCTACGCGTTCTGCGGTTGCGATCAGTGCAACGCCGTCATATTTGACAGCGTTTCATTGATCGCAAGGCTTTACAGGGTAAAAACTAAAATATTATAGAATCAATTGATATTTGTCAAGTGCACGAAAGGAGCCACTTTGAGGCTCTGAAAATTTTTTCACCACACTGATTCGTGAACCGGTGACTTGATAAGAAGTTGATAAGTTCACTCTTTTTTTCAGCATTTGCTCTGTAAATGTCCATTGCAATGCTGCAACACTACCCGGAATGTTACGAATATATACATTCTAATGCAGTCGACTGTACCTGATTTTGATCAGAGGTTTTTCAATGTTTCAAATACCTTCAAAGGTATCACCGCAAAAAAATCTATCAGTGGAAAAGGGATCACCGCAGGAATCACTGCGAATGATTGATGAAATACATTCCCTAACGTCTTCCAAACCCCAGGTACAAGCCATAGTGGATCTCCACCACGGCGACGTGAAATCCGCCAGCAAAGTGCGCTTCGCAGAACCCGGCGCTGAAGGAACTGAAGACGACGCTCCCTCCCCCCCACTCACTGACCGCGACGACAAAGACAAGGACGAAAAGGTGAACATATCCACTTATTACAAAATGGCATTATCACGTTTAGCTTCGAACCGACAAACAGAAAAAAAACAGTAACCGACAAAATGTTTCGTCCGTTAGCAATAGACAGGCTGTCGTGTAGTGCCACAGAATACACAATATAAGAATACAAGCGACATGATAAGAATCCTTTAATTTAATGATATTTTAAATAAACCGGCAAATTATCGCATTTTTCACCTCTCTTCTGTATTCTCTGTGTGGTGTCACATACTAAAGAATTAATGAATGAAACGTATAATGTGTGCGATGATAACCACAAAGTAAAAGCTATTAAAAATATAATCTAGCTATTAAACTTTCATAGCGTGATGTGACAGTATTCCGATAAAAGATGATGCATTCATCGGAGGCACAGAATTTTCCTAAACTATGATGCCATTTTTGTGTGATTTTGATTGGTGTTTTATGATACTGGACGGTCATTAAATCAGAATTAAATCATCAGCTTAAACTTCAAAACGACAGCAAATTTAATGAAGAAAAATTAATAATTTAATATAATGAAGAATTGAATTAGATTTTTCAAGATTTATATTCTGATTCAAAGGCAGTCGAATTGCTAATACTTTTGAAAACTTCTAACATTCTCTATGAATTACCAATTAATTGCTTTTTGAACAAAGTTTTTGGGTCAAATAATTTTACTTTATAAGTCAATGTTTTACGATCAGGTCCCTTTAGATGTTTTTGAGCACTCATTGCATAAATTTGCTTTAACGTGCTTTTCACACGATTCCGTGGTGCAATGTTCTTGATATAGCAGAACTGAATATATTTTGCTTGATTACATAAATCGCTAGCAAATATAATGTACTCGGGAGTGCGTTCTGTTTTAGCAAATTCACAAAATCAATATCGGTTTTCTATGTAATACGTGAAGAATCATGTAAAATGAAGTGCCTACCTACGATTATTAGTTACTTAGGTAGGTACTTGTACTTACCAACATAAAAAAATGATGATAATAGAAACCGACATAGGTTATGTGTCATGATAATTTTGGTTTATGTTTTTTTATTCATCGTAACGTAATCACAAACGAGTCCTAGCGAATACACACACGGCGGTGGTCATATGTTTGGCGAGTTCATTCACCTTGAGTTTGTTCACTTTAGTTTGTTTTGGTTGTTCACAATTTCCGAGGTACGCGCGTTGAAGCCTTCTACTTGGATCCCTAAGTGTAGCGGGGGGCTGTAGAGATTCTCAAGTCTTATTACCGCTTCGCTCTGAAAATGATACGCCTATGCAGGTGTTTCATTTTCAAGAAATACAAAAGAAACGTGCGCATTTTGTAGTCTGAATGATAACATGAATACAAATTTTGGAAACTCGCAAACAGCCGCCCGGTACACCAAAATGGGTTTTCCGTCTCAAAGCGTGTACCGCGGAATAGATAAGTTGAATGTCCGTAGTGTTTTATGTTTAAACAATTTAAATAATATATGACATCCCGTGTTTTATTCGCCTTGAATCCGTCATGTGCAACTATCGGGAACTATCGGGAATCGCGCGCAAATTGAACAACTACAATGGAATGGGTCACAAAATTGGGGATGAATAGGAAGATTTTCGGAGTAGTATGTTGCACATAATCGATTCAATGTGGGACTCGCCCGATGAACGGTCGCAGAGCGAGGAAGCCCCGCCGCCCGAGGACAAGGCTCGTGACGCCGCCAACGGAGACGCCCTCAAACACAAGCCTAACGTCGCTGACTTCACGCCGTAAGTAACCATATTACCTACGCTACGGTTGTAAATACTGCACAACGACTTTTCGGCTTTGTAGAGCGTTATCTCTTTCTGACGCACACTACGCCATAAGAAGCCGAAATTAGCCGATGTGCAATATTTTTTGCCTACTACTATCCTTGTGTATAACTTATGTGTTACGTGTTACTAAATGCGTATTCACACTTTTATCGATTTCGCAGGAGAGGTTTATTCGCGTAGATTGGCAAAATACTTCACTACGAAATTTTTATGAATACTCGATACTGTAACTGTGATATTGTACTGGATGAATATTTGAAAACACTTTTCTAGATTCTAGTTTCCCATCTCAGAGTGCTAAACCCATCCTATTTTATTTGCCTTAAAATATCTGAGGACCCTATACTTATGTTCAGCAGTGGACGTCCTATGAGTTATGGCTGGAATGGGTGTTTGTGAATAAATACAATGTATTAAAATATATACTTAGTGTATTTCATGTTGGTAAAATATGTTCTACCTAAATCAGTACCTAACCTACCTCTGAAATGTTAGCTAAAGCAGTACATACCTAGTCAAATAGTACCTAATAGCTAAACTAGTACCTACACTACTTAGTAAGTACATACTCAAATACTAATCGATTGTCGTACACCAGGGACGAAGGCACAGTGCGGCGAATGCACACCGCCGTGAAACTGAACGAAGTGATCGTGTCGCGGTCGCACGACGCACAACTAGTCATACTCAACCTGCCCGGCCCGCCCAGGGACACCAAGTTCGAACGGGAGTCCAACTGTGAGTCAACCACTGTTATTGTTAACCTTTCATTTATTAAATCTTCCCACAGCTAGGCAAAGTTCGTTTACAAAGACTTGAAATGAATTCTTACACCGGAAAAATAAATCAATAAGATTGGTCGTACCGTAGCTTATTGTATTGCTACATCCGTAGCCTCGTAGACCCCGACGTAGCGTCGTCGTAGAAACCAGCCGTAGCGTCGGCGTCGTAGGCCTCGTAGCATTGTAGTTACGATATCTGGGTTTGAAGCCCCAAAATAACTTAGAGCATAGTCTTTGTTTTCCTTAGTCTATGCTTATAGTAAAGTGCTAGCTAAAAAACACTAAGGAAGTATGGCACTATGTTCAGCGCAGTCCCGTACCAAACCCCACCCAACTTTTGGGTCAATAGGAAATAAACTATTGAAGTATTATTTGTGATAAAAAAATCACAAATCTTTTTTTAGATATTAGATAGATAGGTAGGTACCTTCATAGCTTGCATTGTTCTTATTGTTACGACTGACGCTTTCCAGACATGGAGTTTCTGGAGGTGCTGACCGAGGGCTTGGAGAAGGTTCTGATGGTGCGCGGCGGTGGACGCGAGGTTATCACTATCTACTCGTGAACACTTACACCTCACGACTCGCCTTGTACTCTAGTCTCTATGCTCGGCGCCCCACGCGTCTTTCTCGAACTCTTTATAAAAAACTTCTTTGTGATTCTACAAGTGCTACTTTAATTCGAGCATGTACGACGATAGATTGTCGGGACTGACCTCTGTCATTCTATTCTTTGTGAATGTTAGTTCTACTACGATATTTTGTTGTATTTACTGTTTAGAGTGATGTTGTTTTGGAGTTTATTCACTGTTGTATAGATATTTATGATGTATGTATGAGTATAAAGATGAGCCTTAAACTGTCGGTTAGCTCTAAGTTTGTTGTGTTATTAGACTATCTAAGAGTTAATTTAGGTAAGTAGCAAACTCTACGGTTATCGTTGTCTCTGTAAAGGAAGAACGCATCGGTACACCGTAGATAAGAGGTTGTTTTGTAGCATTTTTTATGTTTTATATTTTGTTCAATTAATGTTGAAGCAACGTAGATAATTTGTAAACGTTTACATTTGTGATTGTAAATCGTGAGGGTTTCTACTTACTTATATATTTTATAAGTATAAATTATTTTGTTTTAAGATGTATCATCTGCTCAACTTAAAACTTACCGTGGGACTGGCGTGGACTGTACCAACTAACTTAACATCAGAGTCAAAGGTACCTTAAAATCTTGAATTTTCAAATAAAATCTAGTCACTTTTTGACGTAGTTAATGAAAAATGTTACACCAAAAACGATTTCTATTTCTTTAAAGAATTATTATTAAAATAAAGGGTCTGTCTTACTACAGCATTTCCTCCAAAGGTTTTAATGGTGAGTAGATTCAAATATCTCAAATAGGAATGTCCTCTGAGGACAGTTTGAATATAATATTTTTAGTATAATTAACTAGTAACGAAATGTTATTTATAGATTAAATGTGTATTAGTTATCGCGGTTGGAGCGATTATCTTGAAATTTATGGCGCACATTCGCGTAGGTAGGTAGTTTGTATTTTACTGTGATCATTTGTATGACCGTTCGTAATCCCTTCACAGGCATATGATTCACGATTCTATAACAAATAATCCTGGTTCATTCCTAATATGGATATTATTAAATATTATTATAAACTCTATTAATTTAATATAAGAGTTTTATGTAACTCTACTTAATATGATACCA
Organism: Thera obeliscata; assembly: GCA_947578465.1. Lineage (NCBI taxonomy): Eukaryota > Metazoa > Arthropoda > Insecta > Lepidoptera > Geometridae > Thera > Thera obeliscata. The sequence goes on from OX387916.1 coordinate 3,990,539, forward strand.
ATCGACTATGTAGTTTTATGACAATTTCCATTTTTCATCAGTATTTTCAGATAAACATTCCTTCGCAGTCATAGAACCTAAATTTAAGATATGTACGTATTTTATTCAAATCTCTAAGTCCAGTGATTTAACACTCCAGTGACAAAGTCGTCATTTCACACAGGAATGTTTCATAGACTGTAACTAAAATAACTTGTCAATTTTCATTTCCATCACAAATAAGTAGATAGTCTCAATCATATTTCATAAAAACTATTATTAGATACTGCCAAATAGGATTCGGTGTTGTAAAATATCTCTAGATTATAAAAAAGTTGTCATTTAAAATATACTAACTTAGCTAATACATTTTGAACTTGCTAAGTAATCACTTATGAACGAATATGATAGGAAAGCCTAGTGTCTAATTTTTCTTATTTTTATGATTATTAGTGAAATTAGGAAACTTTAATAGGTAAATAACATATTACCATGTTATCTAATTGGTACTCAATTATTAGAACAATTCAACTTTAAGACCTTATAGTGACAGATTTACTATACGAAGTGGTTTTCTTTACAACCGTGTTTAAGCAAAACACGGAAACTTGTAATTATTGCAATGCTGGTCTTTAGTTTCCTGGTTGGTTGTAGTTGCCATAATAAAGTTTAAGTATAATAAGTAAGGTCTTAGAATGGAAATGGATGATGCTGTTTTGGGGATGATCGTCTACCCGCAGATTTGTATAATGTATGGTTCAGTGCTGTGCTGTGCTAGCCATTCGGCCTTTGCGTTCCCGGCATCTTTGCCTCCGCGATTCGCGTCTTCTAAAGTCAAAGATATTAATAACTTAATGTAATTAAGTATAAATCATTCTAAATTATTCATATTAAAATATTATATGTCATAATTTCTCTTGCTTTATCACTTAGTGATATAAAAACGAAATTCTTTTAAAATTTAGTGATCACATATCTTCCTTTCCTCATGAAAATATTGACACAAGTCTTATAAATCTACATAATATAATTATATTTAAAAAAATATTTATGCCTTTAAATTGATATACTACTAAAATTATGATAATCATTTCATTGAAAATAAAATGATATTAAGACTTGCATGTTATCATAGTTTGCATGAGTACCTACTTACGACTTATTTAATTTAACCATGGAGTACGAAAATAGGAGAAAACATATATTGTTATGTACCTACTTAAACCATTCAACGCGGGGTGTAAGATACTCTACCAATAGAGCCACAATTATTGTCTATAAATTATGTACCTACCTATCTAATCTTAATACATAATTTATACATGTTATGTAGGTATATAAATTATGTATTATGCATCTAAATGCAATTATGTATCTAAGTGCAAGCTTTATTAAAACACTTTTTATTTTGAAATGTTTGCTTGTAAAATATGAATAATGAAAGTCGTATACTTTTAACTGAGTACTGAACGCTTGCTCTCATAATCATGAGTAAATTAAATCTTATCCTGAAAAAAGTTAGTACTTTCATAGAAGGTAGATACTAGACTTACAATTCGCTGATGTGCCAAAACCTCATTCTAACTTCATCAAATTGTTGGCAATACATCATTTGAGTAGGATATGGCAACCTACGTCATAAGTAGCATAGTTAGCCTAACAGTAGGTATTTTTGTAATTTCAGCAATCTTACATTAAGTCCTTTTGTGTAACTTATAATCTAATAGTAATAAACCATCTAACTGGGATTCATACGTGTTAGATTTCACATAAAATAGCTGTCGTGAGAATGCACATTGACTTTCAGATTAGCTATTAAATCGTATTAGTATTCGATCATTTTAGCGTTAACTAACAGTCGCTAGTTGTGATACAAAGAAACTGCTTCTTTATTACGTATCTCGCGATAAGTTTACCTACCTAACCAGACAACAATTGCTGTAATACGCTACTCAAGTACAAAAAGTACAAAAAGTAAAAAAGGTACAAAAAGTGACATTTGAGCGCAATAACTGCCTGTTCATGATTTTCACGGAGCCACGCAGCTATCGGAAGATACGTAATCAGGGGGAGGAAATCCATGCCTTAAACAACTGCCGGCATATAGGGTATTTAATAATCCTACCCACAATGCGACTGTGAAAATTTCGATAAATTTGTGTAATTTAATAGTTACCTAACTAGATATTAGGCTGTGAGTCAGCGTTAACACTTTCTTTACGATTTGATGTTCAAGCTAGAGTTGCTGTGATACACCATGTTATGGCTATTAACGTTTTAAAGGACTTAAGTCATTTCCGGCTAACAGCGGGATCGACTTACGGTCTGCTATGCCACACTCTATCTGTGATTTCATTGAGTGTTATGCACTTTATCTCTCAATATTATGAAATATGGAATCAGACTGTCATCCTGTGACAAAATTCACCTAATAAATCCAAAAATAGGGGAGGCGACAGTACAGGAGAAAAAAAGTACATCCAGTTATTGTACACCCTGTTATTACGATGCCAGTTGAGCCTTGTGCACACTGAAGCAATTCAATAATTGATTTTTGCTAACTTAAACTGCTACCACCTATGTTGGGATGTAGTTTTATCAAAATAGGTTTTGCTGTACTAGAAACACTAACATTTTGATCTGGAACGAGTTTCTTCAAAGTAATATTTCGGAATAAATGTATAAGAAATTATTAAAATATCCAAATAATCATAATAATTCTAGTGAAATTAGTCTGTGAGTAAATATTATAAGGAAAAATGTTAAGAGTATAATGAAATAAATTAATAATAATATTGTGTTTGTTTTATTGTCCATTGATATTTTTACATTAAAGATATTACATTACACACTCGTAATAATGATTAGATATAAAGACTAGAAAAAATAACTTTGTTTTATGTTTAAATAACATTCAAAAAATACACAATTTTAATCCTGAAACTATATAGGCCATATTGGTAAATAGGTATTTCAGTAATTACTTAAGTAATTAAATAATTGTTGTTGTATTTATTCTTAATAACAGGTAATTACATAATTAATACCTCAATTGTGTATTTATTACATACATAAATATATATTAAACAATACACTTAGTACATAGAATATTGTACAAAAATATTGTACATAATAGGCACTTTGAAGTCTCTAAAATTGTTATTTGGCTAACCATACATTATTTTATTCTTACATTAGGTTTAAAAAAGGCTCACTTACATATTTGTACATTTTTCAGCATTAGCAAGACTATCTTCAAGGTACTGCTTCAGACCACTAGTATTGCAAGACGTATAAAAATTACTCAGTATTGTATATTTCAAAGATACAACCTTCATTCCCAAAATCTTAAGATGCCTTTTCCTCATTTCTTGGTGCCCCACCAAGTGTTTACCATCCGAACAGTAATGATCAGGCAAGTGTATTAAAACAGCAATATTTTCATTTCTGGCTGATTGAGTCTTCCAGTTAAAAGTATTACTGACCAGACCAGTTGGGTGTACCAGAATATCAATAAGGTATGTAGCATCAGAGTAAATATGGGGAACCATTACAGCACTGGATAATTTGTAAGGGCCACCAGCAACGCTTGTAAAGATGTCTTCGGTTTTCTTGATTATGTTTCTTATTCGAGGATCTTGGGGTGCATCTTTAGTCCACTGGTCTTTGGGCAGTAAAGGACCAAGATAATTTGAGCATTCAAGAGAAAGAGCAGTATCAATCAAATTCAGCTTCTTTACAGATTCTGCATTATTGACTTTAATTATGTTTTCTGAGCTAAGCAATCTATTTGCAACCTTCAAAGGGTACTTCTGAACATATATGGAAGAGAGCAGAATGGAGCAAATATTGTCTGTAGAAAACTTGCCAAAATCATCATCTAATATGGTTTCTACCAGATTCCAAAATTTTTGACCTTGCGCTGGATCAAAGTTAAGGAAACCAAATGGGTAAATTATAGATTTCAAGAAGATATTTGGCACTTTTTGGGAGTTTTTCAAGAAATATTCACTGCATATTTTTAGTGTTAGCTCATTGCGTATTTTGAAATGTAGACAATAGTTCAATATTCCAACCACCAACACATGAGAGCTGATTTTAGAGCCTTTCAACTTCATGTACTTTTCTACAGCTTTTTCCACTTGGTGATCGGTGTAGTTTAGCCGGGTCAGTTTTGAAATGATGTCTAGCAATGAATCTTGGTCAATAGCATGTATGTTAGAGTACAACCATGTACCAACCACAGCAAATGACTGAGCAGATATATACTTTTCTTGCACAAATGTCTCAAGGATATCTAGCATAACATTGACATTTATTTTAAACCAAAGGTCTGAGAATTTTTGCTCCAGTAAAGAAAGAATCGTCTTTTTACTAGACTTCATTCCATGCAGTACTTGAAATACTTTGCTGATATTGTGTTCATCAATATCTTTTTCTCTTTCAAAGAATCCTACCCATAACTTGTCTATAGTCTCAGCATATTTCGGTTCTGATTTATTTTTGATAAGAAACTCCATAAATATACACAGTTGCTCAATAGTTAACTTGTTGTCGATTACTCTCAATAGTATTTCATCAGAAAACTTTGGCTTGTAAAGTTCCATAAATGATGAGACTGTGTTCAATATGTTGAGTATAGTTTGTGTATCTTCAGTCTTCATTACCACACGAATTAATTTATCCAAGATAGCACCTTTAGCTAAGTTAACGTGCATGGTTTTGTTAGCCATAGTTAGCAATGTTGGATTCTTTTCCAAATCGTAAATCCGTTCCATAGCACCCAGAGCAATATTTGGAGTAATTTTTGTACATTTTGTAAGTAGAGAAAACACGTCTCGCAGATCCATACACTGTTTGAATTCTTCTTGTATCATGTGATAGTTCAGAGAGTCTGTTGTAGTTTTGGGAGGCTCCGTAGCAAGTGTTTCATCGACTTCAGAAATTTGTTTCAATCTTCGCACCACTAGGGGAAGCTCGTGGACATTCATGCCATTTTCTATGAAGATAGTACTGCTGCTATATTGCGTTTCATTTAAAGATTTCTCGTCACAAAAGCTTCGGCTATAACATGTTTTAGGAATAGGTGCAACAGCATTTCCTACAAAAATTAAGCTACTGTTAGCTTTTAAACATCTTCTAAAAACTAAAGACATAGCTTTGAAAATAACTATGTTGAAGATCTTTGCACAATCTTGAAGAAACAAAAAACCCAAATCGAAAAATACACAAAGAAAAACATTGAGAGAAAACGATCCGAAATTCCTAACATCCGAACAGCTGAGCTGTCTAACTGACAGAGGTCTTCAACTTCAAGTCAATGAATCAATCAAATTAATTAGACAATCACTCATTGGGTTAGGAAAAGTGGGTAAGAACATTCTTAACCACACACATAAAATATAAAAATTTTCGCAGATAGAGTCGGATTTTTAATACCCTTCGACTGGCAACTGTCGATCTGGTGGATGTCTTCAAAATCATCACATCTGCGCATCATCCGATTCTTGGACTATCGCACCGTCCTCCACCGTCCTCAGTATTTGTACGAAATTAACGGCATTAACCTATAGCTGCACTTCTCTAACCTAGTCACTGGCTTCGTTGAAGAATAGAGACAGGTAGCAAATGTTCATAAAAATACGGCCAACGGAGACAAAGTTCCAAAGTTCATTTTATTTACGCGCACTTTCGCGGCCGGTCATCGTGTAACAAGTTTGTGTTTTGTTGCTGGTTTACAGGGTAAAAAGTGAATTATTTTGTTGTTGGTGCTATTGTAACGATGAACAGGTAAGTTTTTAATGTTTTTACATTCATTGGTTTCGGTTTTGATAAGTTTTCATTCAAAAACTTGCTAATTTCATCAGCCACCTAATTTTTTTTCTGCGAAGTTCTCCAACAAAATCTCTTTGTTTAGACTTAAAATCTAACTGTCCTTACTAAAAAACCAGTGGAATAGGTCAACAATACATATTTTTATGTTATTTAAGTGTTATATTGTTAGAATGTAATTAGGTTTCTTCAAAATAGTGAAATAAATACTAGCATTCCATACATGATCCAAGAGTGGGACGTTGCGCAGTCCGAGAAATCCACTATGATAACATGGCACTGTTATCATAGAAAATTGCAAGTTTTTGATTGTTGAATTTCTAAATGTTTTTGTATGGTAATAGGTTATTTTTTTATCATGAATCTTTTATAAATATATTCATGTTTTTGGATATCAATGTTTTTGTCTAACTCATTGAACCTACTTTGTACTACATCACATAAATTCCAAGTGTGTATTTCCATCCGTTTTCTAAATCTTTGACTTCGAGTAGCGAAGTGTACATTTGTAAACAAGTAATAATTAATATTCAATTAGTTAGAATATTTCAAGCTGATTTCAAAGAGATATAATTACTACAGAGTGATGGTAGAAAAATAAAAGAGAATCATCATTCATTTACAAAGCGGCATGCGCGCGCCGACCTCTAACGAAGGTAGCGCGCACATCCGCCATTTTTCGCAAATCGTGGTGCGCAGTCGAAGGTTTAGACGATACCGACTGACAGTTGCTAATGTCACTTTGTAAAATAATGTTGCTACATTTAAAATAATAGTGCTGCGTTCAGTTCTCGTTCAATCAGATGAATGAACAATGAGTGAATAGTTAATCAAATTCAAATCATTTCAAACTATAAAATAATATTGAAATTTGTATAAAAAAATGTATAAAAGTGCTCTGATATAAGTTACTTGTAGTATGTAACTAGGTACAATCAGTTTTTTGACGTTTTATTACAAAGCGCGGCGTGGCGACTAGTGCCAACACCGATGACGCCACCATTTTGTTTGTAATTCGGCTTATAACCTCTGGTCTGATAGCACGAATGTTTTTCTGCGCTCACGCTGTTCAGTTATTGTTTTTGTAAAGTTTTTCGTTACGTTGTGTTTGTGGTAATTGTTGTGTATTTTGTTGCTATATTGTTTCGCGCAAACGATGTGGATCCTCAACCAAGCACGTCAAGTCAAGTTCGGCACACTAACTATTCACTAGAAAAACGAGCCCATGCAGGTATAAGCACAAATTAGTACTGCCTAACTCTAAATTAAAAATACACAGTTCCGGTCCAACAACAATGGCATCAAAAATTTATAATAAAATCCCTGAACAAATAAAAGACGTAGAAAAGGATAGGACATTCGAATATAAATTAAAGGACTTATTGATAAAAGAATGCTATTATAATTTAAATGACTTTTTCATGATACACTGCCTGCGTTATAATACTAATTTAATTGACTTCATAATATAAAAATAACAAATAGCTTTTAATTTATCTATTTTTTCAGACTTCGGCCCGCTTCCACTCCAGTTTAGTTTAGTTTAGTTTATTGCAAAAAATCTTAGGTAACATTACAGACATATCCAATACGTTACTTAAAGCTATCTATATATACAACATGTCCCAAAATTCAACGATAAGCCGGCACCAGAGGATGGACCTACTAATGACTACTCGAGAAAAAAAAAGAAAAAAAAAATACCTCTACTTTTTTTTAAATTACTTAAAAAAAATGGAAATTCTTCGAAAATGTATACCCCTTATGACACTTTTAACTACCATGACCACAATTTTTCAAATATTTCAGTTTTTTTGTTTGTATCGGCAACCTAAGTAGTACTACTATTCACCATAATCTTTGAAAATTACAGAATTTTCGTAGTTTTATACAAAAAAACAACCAAAAAAAATTATTTCCCTAAAATTTTGAAAGGTTTTAACGTTCAGTAAACTTTAACTCATCGTAGTGTAAAAAAAAAATATGGACACTACTATGGCAAGTTTTTTAAAAAATTAGCGCAGCTAACCTAGATTTTAAAATGGTATAATACTTTAGGAAAACTAGCCACAAAAAAAAAATAATGACACTTTTTCTAATCAAGAACCAAATTTCATAAGTTGTTGTTAATAGTAATCACTTCTACTATGTGCCCAAAATAGATTTTTGTTGTTGGAAAATGTTTAAAAAAAAGTAGAGGTATTTTTTTTTTCTTTTTTTTTCTCGAATAGTCATTCGTAGGTCCATCCTCTGGTGCCGGCTTATCGTTGAATTTTGGGACACCCTGTATATAACTCAAAGGTGACTGACTGACTGACTGACTGACTGACTGACTGACATAGTGATCTATCAACGCACAGCCCAAACCACTGGACGGATCGGGCTAAAATTTGGCATGCAGGTAGATGTTATGACGTAGGCATCCGCTAAGAAAGGAAAATGGAAAATTATTTTCCAAAGAGGAGAAAAAGGGGAAAAATGGTTTAAAGAAAAATCAACGCACAGCCTAAACCGTTAGCCCCAGAAGCATGAAACTTAGAAGGTGTGTTCCTCTAATAGAACAGAGGTGCACTAAGAAAGAAAATAGGAAAATTCTTTCCCTAAAAGAAGAAAAAACGGAAAATGATTTTAAGAAAAATCACATAAAATAACTTTACAAAATACGCAAAAAAAACATTAAAAATTTTCAGCTACCGCAGCATCTGGCACCAGGTTCGATTACACACAAAGGTTCACAAACAAACAGATGATAACCACTACGACAAAATAACGGGAAACATCTATCATACTTAAACTAAACACTGCTGAAACAAATCGGCTCCAACAGCACTCGCCTTCAAATTCAAATACACTCTAAAGTACAAGCTCAAAACTATAGTAAACAGCAGTTGGTCATGTCAAATTAAAAATCTGATTCGATTATACACCAACACCCATACGAAACCCCAAATTAGCCACTACTATAACATAAAATCACAAAAAATTGCTTTACAAAATACGAAAAAAAAAACATGAAAAAATTTTCAGCTACCGCAGCATTTGTCACCAGGTTTTATTACACACAAATGTTTACAAAAAAACCGATGATAACCACTAAGACTAAATCACGGAAAACATCTATCATACTAAAACTAAACACTGCTGAAAAAAATCGGCTCCAACAGCACTCGCCTTCAAATTCAAATACACTCTAAAGTACAAGCTCAAAACTATAGTAACCAGCAATTGGTCATGTCAAATAAAAAAAATCTGATTCGATTATACACCAACACGCATACGAAACCCCAAATTAGCCACTAATATAACATAAAATCACAAAAAGTAGCTTTACAAAATACGAAAAAAAAACATCAAAAAATTTTCAGCTACCGCAGCATTTGTCACCAGGTTTTATTACACACAAATGTTTACAAAAAAACAGATGATAACCACTAAGACAAAATCACGGGAAACATCTATCATACTAAAACTAAACACTGCTGAAAAAAATCGGCTCCAACAGCACTCGCCTTCAAATTCAAATACACTCTAAAGTACAAGCTCAAAACTATAGTAACCAGCAATTGGTCATGTCAAATAAAAAAAATCTGATTCGATTATACACCAACACGCATACGAAACCCCAAATTAGCCACTAATATAACATAAAATCACAAAAAGTAGCTTTACAAAATACGCAAAAAAAACATTAAAAAATATTCAACTACCGCAGCATCTGGCACCAGGTTCGATTACACACAGAGGTTCACAAAAAAACTGATGATAACAACTAAGACAAAATCGCGGGAAACATCTATAATACTTAAACTAAAAACTGCTGAAAAAAATCGGCTACAACAGCACTCACCTTCAAATTCAAATACACTCTAAATTACAAGCTCAAAACAATAGTAACTAGCAGTTGGTCATATCAAACTAAAAAAAAACGAACTCAAATATCCACGCGGACGAAGTCGCGGGTATCAGCTAGTGTACACATAAAAATATATAAAATTTACTTATGTATGTAGGAGACCTACATAAAACAAAATAATAAAATCTAGAAAAATAATAACAAAAGAGATCAAAATTAAATGTCCTATGATAAATAGAAAAATAGTTAGATACTAATACTAACTCACCTAATTCTAAAGAGATCACTGTCTATTATAATAGAAACTGATAGAAATCTACTGTTTAACAGTATTCCAAGTTCTCACAGTATTGCAAGCACAATTTTTCAACAACTGACCATTTATCTGAAAAAATGTCCAGTTGTCCTGAACATTAGGGCCTATTATGTGTTTACCATTTTTAACTTTAAGACCTCACCATGTAACATAATAATTGCAATAAATAATATGAGTATGAGGCAATTTCATTCATTCAGGAGTTTTTTCAATCATTCACTTTGTCACAACACTATTTTTATTTCATCAAAAACTGACAACACAGTAAACGTCAGCTAGCTTCGTCTAATTAAAAATCCGTATAGGAGTTTAGTGTAGAAATCCGTGGTGGGTTTTCTTTCATTGAGATTGGAGGAGCAAGAGAGTGTCGAGAAGAATAGCTTTGAAGTATAGATTCAGTAACTAAAAGTTTTCGGTAAAGTTGAAGTTTGGGCCAGGAGGCAGGCACTTACCCGCAGCTATAAAAACTGCTGCTTTGGCAAAAAGACTGACATCCAGCGCCAGCACAATTTTTTTATGTTGGTATCATCTTTGTTTAAAAAACGTAAGACTAGGCGGTATGGTCTTGGTACTATAGCCTGCTTCGAAAGGAGCGAAATGAAAAAAAAAAAAAAAAACATCTTTGTTTACATTTTTTCACTACGAAAATTAAATAAAAATGAGGCTCTGGAGAAGCAAAGTTGATCCAATGTAAATCAAATACCTTCATCTAAATTGTTGGAGAAGTGCAAAGCCATTTATCTAGCCGGTTCGTTTACTTTTACTCGGTATAATTTTGGTACAAACGTAAGAGTTTAGTTTGCAAGTGCTTGCTAGTGCCACCGCCCGTCGCCGCCGCGCCGTCCGGCACCGAAGCTCGATTTCGTATTTTTACTGTAACTACATACAAAGTCAGCTGACTCAACAACCGTAAACTGAAGATAATATTTATAGAATGTAAGTACTATCTACTTCAATTTATCGTTTTTTTCGTGCCAAAGTCTATACCTACCTTTTTTGGAAAATATGGTATCGTTAGCTCACTTACCTTGGATTTGTACTCCCGACTTGACTCTGGATTACCTTGACGAAGTAAGTTACCATCATCCCTGCCTTCCTACTTACTTTAGGTAGATAACTTAAAGTTACCGGTGTTATTTAGTGTCTCTAATACCTTGCACAACTGGTGAAAACACTTCAACCTAAGTAAGTCCTAGGCTAATAAATTGTTTTAAGTACCTAATACCTTAACCACAGGGGTTTAAGAGAGCCAGTGACATGATAAGAAGAGGTATTTGTAATATAGTATCTTTGGTATTTAGATTAATTTTAAATATCATCTGGTTATCCTTAGACATTCACAAATAATCATGAGTCAGAGGAAGAATGGTAAATCATACTGTAATACATTCTTTTAATCTTAAATTGTAGTAGAATGTATGACAAATGTGAGTAGACACTTACCTACCTACCATTTATGTAGTTTACTGCCACAGAATACAGTAAAAAGACGAGCTGGTTTTACTTTTTTTTTAAATTAAATTATCACTGGAATCGAGGATTCTAAGAAAATGGCAGGTAGGACTCCTCCTTACTCAAGTTTCCTCTGTCATGAAGGTATTTCTTTGTTTTAAACTTGTCGCTTGATTTCTTGTTAGGAAAGTAATTAGTGCCAGAAGCATTTATCATTTTACGACTTCCGAAACACTGCCTAAAACTTAGCAGAATGGCCATGTGACCGGAAAAATGTTGCCAAAATGAGCATGTGATCCTATCTCCAATAATTCTTCGACTGGCAACTGGGGAGGCAAAAATTCAGCAGTTTTTAATTCTTTTTTTGTAAAAGTACCTAGATGTAATTATATTTTCCCTATAGGTAGAATGTTGTGAAACAACGCTAACTAACTGCTATGTGTTCTGTCTTTTAAAACACTTTATGATGACTTATTGCGCTGCAATTGTGATTTATTTATTACAAATGCATCAGCTCATAAATAAATGGTGCCAGACAACATACAACAATAATAATACATTTATTACTGATACATTTTCATAAACATCAACTTGGATTTTGTACCTATGAACTGTTTAAAACAAGTAGTTTCGCAGGTCAGCTTTTCTAAAGTGACAAAATTCATCAGGAATTAAAAATATACAACATAATATAAAAGGTATTTGAGTGTTTTTCAGAGCAAAGTGACTGCAGGAGACACTGAAATACCCTTTTCACACTGGCTAAATCTATTAAAGGAAAATTTACAAGTCATCATCGGAAAATCCTCACTTAAGTTCCTTTTGATGGGACACAGCTGTTATGAATATAAACAGAGCAACCATTAATGAACTGGGTCGTAAACAAAGTAATTTTATGATGCTGTTGCTGCAGGACACTCATAAAACACTTATTGCAATTGATCTAGTGACAGATATATTACTACTCAAGACTTATTTAAAATATAATCGTAATAAAGGCAGCAACTTGGTATCCCTTTACAGATTGAGCCCTTGAGTCCCACAAAAATGGCTAAGAAAAGAACGCTCGAAATGCGAATATGTAGTAGGTAGTTTCCCAGCCTACACCGCAAAAAAATACATTATTTAACATGACTTTGCAAAAAAAGACAGGTACACATCAACGCCTAATCAAGAAATGATTCTGAATTACAGTAATTTTGAATAAAAATACCAACTTTATTGCTCTACCATGTGATGTAATAATGAAAGAATGTAATAGGTCTCCGATGTGGGAGCCGATTTGTAATAAAATAATCAAATGTAGGGCTATCACTAAAGAAATACAAAGAACAAAAATATTCGGGCGCCAGATAGCCTACTGCTAATAGAAAAATAAATTTACCTGGATAGAGAGAGAGTCAGACGCGTCACTAGACCTTTAATCTAAGGAAAGGGGGATAAAATAGAACACTGTAAAATTTGGGAAAGATGGGGTTTATTCAAAACTTTTTGTTATGTCCGTGGAATCTTGATAGTTGTAAATTTAAGTTTATATCCAAAGGTTACTTCTTAATTATAGTTATTTTATTTAGAGTTTACTATTTAGCCTAAAAGTTGTACGCGGTTGTTACTGCATCGAATGAATGTTTAAATTAAAAATAAAGAATTGTTTGAAATACCTGTTGGTTTGAGCTTTACAAACCCATAAGCCTAATACGAATCGTCCCTATAGTAAAACCATGGAGGCCGAGGTGAGTGGTCCGGTAGGGGACTCCGGTTACGAACCAGCTTGGCTCCTCCGTAGTGTTCAGCAAGGGGTCAAAATGAAGGGTGAATGAATGTAAAAAGGGGACTAATATGACTCAGCTCCAACGCGTGGTCATTTCTATAAATTTATGTTCCAAGGATAAATTTGAAAACTAGAAAAATAGTTTTAAAAAATAGTTTTTTAAAAAATAGTTTTTTAAAAAATAGCGCCGAAGAGCTAGAACAAAGAGAACAAAGAATAATTACCAATTTATCCAAATAAGAAACGAACGTGTGCCTTTGTTAAGGAATTTGTCAAAATACATACCGCTATTTTTTCTTATAAATGTCCCTTTATGAACCAGGGCGGCATGATGAAGAAACGATGAAGATCGTGTTTAAAATCTAAAACAATTAAAGACTTCCATTAAGCTAACATTCGAGGTAAAAATACCACGAGATTCCAAAACTCAAAACTCACCGAAAGAACCAAATTAACGGATAAAAATCCAGAAAACTAATTCCAGTATTGTTTCACAAAACATGATAACAATATCTATTAAAATCAACCTGATTTTTACAGATTAATAATTTTTAAAATAAAAATTACGATCCGACATTGTTGTTCGTCAGACCGGGCGGAGAGAAAGCAAAGCCTGCTTCTTGATTTACACCAAGCTAAAAAAATCGCTTTCGAATCTGTCAACTGAACAGCGCTGCTTCCTTGTAGTGTCAGCTGTCACTGTCATTACTGTATTATGACAGACACGAAGCTAATATTCCAAAGAAGAAGAATAAAGGCATTGAGTCCTACTTTACGAAACGTAAACAAACGAAATATTATTAATTTCTTGAACAAAATTTATCAGCACCTGTAACGGCGAAAACGACTCGTTACATTACATACTATCCCAAAAAAAATAAAAGAAAGACTACTTTCTTTTATGCCAAAACATAAGAAAAGCATCAAAACAAATCCAAAACGTTCAAAAAATTTAAATTTAATTTAATTGAAACTCTACCAAAAATATTCTAAAGACTCTACCAAAAATATTCTAAAGACTCTACCAAAAATATTCTAAAGACTCTACCAAAAATATTCTAAAGACTCTACCAAAAATATGCTAAAGACTCTACCAAAAATATGCTAATAATACAAAATAGAACAAACCAAGAAAACGATCTTAGGCTTTTTGCTGTAGAAATCCGACTAGAATCTTAAGACTCTAGGAATCATTCAAACAACAAAGCAAAAGAACAAAAGAAAATGATAGATTTTCTTAAAACAATACTATAACTATTAACTCTATAATCTACTTTAAAGTGCGGTTGGACACCTTCGTCGCCGACTCTTAAATTCCGAAACTCCTTTATAAAGTGCGGTTGGACTCCTTCGTCACCGACTCATAAATTCCTAACTTCTCTACTCGCTAAAAACGAGGAAACCCTCACAGCAAAGGCTGTGCAAGTTCAAAAATCACAACACCAAAAGTGTGTGGAAAAAATGAGAAATGTACTGTGATCGGCGTAACCCTACCAAAATTTCCGAACACAGACATCCTACCAAAAACGTGTAAAATTTGTCTATTGTGATTGGCATAACTCCACCAACTTACCAGGCACAACAGAACAAAAAAACATAGAACCGGAGGAAAATCCGAGAACTAAGGAAACAAAATATTTGCATATTGTGATTGGCATATCTCCACCAACTTACCAGGCACAATAATACAAATCAAATTATAGAACTGGATGAAGGTCCAAGAACTATCTAAACAAACGAAACTATAGAACCGGAGGAAGATCCGAGGACTATCTAACAAATCAAATTATCACTTTAGGGGTCCGCACCAAATGGCAGAAAAAATCCCAATACGTGAATGTCAAATCAGGGTGGTACCAATTGTTGTCAAATCCGGGAAACTAAACTATGAACAACACAAAAATACCCAAAAACATAAACATTTAGGTTGTGAGAACAACACGAAACGTTCTAAGCAAACAAATATAACTAAGTTGTATAAACAACACAAAACAAAACAAATTCAAGGACAAAATATCCTCTAAACAAATTTACAAATGTACATAAGATCTTTTGATGTTGGAAAAATGAATGTGGTGAAACAAAATTACCTAAGCTTTAATTTAGAACTTTAAAATCTCAAAATTTAATGTTGTCGAAGTTAACCATACACTACATCATCATACAAGGCCATAATCACACTAACCTTTCATACATCAATTCTCATTCTTCTCATACAGAGGCCTAACTCCTAACGTTATCAAACTCAAGTTTAAAGTGTAAATCCAAAAATTAGTATTTTATAATATCTTTAACATGGTAACGACCGGAAGTATTTTTACTTAAATCTTTCAAAATATAGACGTTATCAGAAACTTTATCAATAATTTCACATTTAACAAACTTAGGTGCAAACTTAGCCGAAAAATATGCCGGGGCACTAGATTGAACAAAACTCCTTCTCCAAACAATATCACCAACAGCAAAAGAAATGGCTTTCCTCCCTATATTATAATAACGCGCATTACGCTTATAAGCTTTTAATAAATGAGCTTGAACTTTAACATAAACATCACCAAGTGATTTAAGAGAATAAGCAAAAGAATTCCTTTCTCCCATCTCAACTTGTGACAAATTTTCTAAAGAATTACTAAAACGGTGTAAAGAGGCATCAAAAATGAGTTCTCTTCCAAACATGAGAAAATTAGGTGTAAAATCAGTGGCAAGACTAACACTGTTATTCAAAGCTAATTGAACATGAGGTAAAAATTTTGACCAAGTGCGTTGATCATCTCTAACAAAACATGAGATACAAGTTTCTACCGTTTTATTATACCGTTCCACAGGATTATTCTGAGGGGTATACAATGTATTATAAAAGATTTTAACAATATTGTAACTTTTCATAAATTCTACAAAATATTTAGAAGTAAATTGAGTTCCATTATCACAAACTAAAATTTTAGGACAGCCAAATTTAAGAAATATTTCTTTTTCAAATAATCTACAAATTGATAAGGTCGTAGCTTTAACCAAAGGAAAAATCCAGCAAAATTTAGTGAAAACATCAACTACTGAAAGTATATACTTATGACCAGAATAACTTTTAGGCAAAATTCCTATTATGTCTGCAGAAAGCATGACCATGGGATGATCTACTTTTTTAGGATTAACCATAATACCAAAAGGGGGGGACGTACTATGCTTATACGCTTTACAAATATCGCAAGATCTAATATAACCTTGAATATCATTAAACATTCCATTCCAAAAATAGTGTTGTTTTAATTTCTTTAAAGTTTTATGAATTCCAAGATGACCTGAATTAATATCATCATGATTGGATCTAATAGTATCAATTATATTTTCCTTGGGAATAACTATTTTCCAATTCAAACGACTATTGGGATTAAATTTACTTTTACAAAACTTATACAAAACATTACTTTCGACTCTAAAATTTTTATATCTAGTAGGAAATTTTTGACAATTAATGAACACTTTTTTATACCAAGAATCTTCAATATCTTCATCGGGGGAAACGATTTGAATGGGGGCAATTAATAATGATGTGACTTCAATTCTTGACAATGCATCAGGAACTAAATGTAAGGAACCTTTTTTATGAACAACATTAAATGTAAATTGAGAAATTCTAGCAGCCCAACGTGCTAAACGTCCGCTTGGATTATTCAATTTTAATAACCATTGTAAACTAGCATGATCAGTAATTACTGTAAATTCCATTCCTTCAACGTAAGGTCTAAAATGTTCTATTGAATCTAAAATCGCTAACAATTCACGTTCCGTGGTACTGTAATTACGTTCGCATTTGTTCAATGAACGGGAATAAAATGCAATCGGATGTTGATTACCATCCGCGTCTTCCTGACTCAAAACACTACCAATTCCAACAGAACTAGCGTCGCAATGTAAAAAGAATGGTTTTTCAAAATTAGGGCATTGTAAAACGGGTGAGGTAACTAAAACATGTTTTAATCTAAGAAAAGCAATTTCCGCTTCATCATTCCAAATAAGAGATCTTTTAGAATTCTTGCTACCAGCCGTCAATTTAGTAAGAGGAGAAGCAATATCAGCAAATCTATCAATGAATCTACGATAATATGAACATAAACCAAGAAAACTTCTAAGTTCTTTAACAGTTTCAGGGCGAGGAAAATTCTCAATGGTATCTAATTTAGAAGGATCGGTATGTAAACCTTTACTATCAACAATATAACCAAGATAACGAAGTTTTTCTTTGCAGAAGGCACATTTCTTTAAATTAACTGTTAAACCAGCATCTTTAAGAGTTTTATAAATTTTATTTAAATATTCTATGTGATCTTTGAAGTTATCAGTAACCAAAATTAAGTCATCTAAGTAACAAAACAATACATTTTCAAATTCAAATCCAAATAATTTATCCACTAGCCTCTGTAATTCAGCGGGGGCGTTAGTTAATCCGTAAGGCATCCTAACAAATTCAAATAATCCTTTTCCGGGCACTACGAAGGCACACTTTTCACGCGAGGATTCTTCCAGCGCTATCTGAAGAAAAGCTTTAGAAAGATCAATAGTTGTAATGAACCGAGCTCCTCGCAAACTATCCAGTATCTTAGAAGGATACGGAAGAGGATAAGAATCTCTAATCGTAATTGAATTTAAACGACGTGAATCTAAACATAATCGTGTACTACCATCTTTCTTCTCAACAGCCAAAACAGGTGAACTCCAAGGAGATTTAGAAGGTTGAATAATATTTTCCTTAAGTAAAACTTCCACTTCATCAAAAAGTTCCTTTTGTTTAGCAGGACTTAACGGCCAATATCTTTGTTTAAACGGTTCTCCAGTAACATTAATTTTATGTTGGATCAGGTGAGTAAGACCTAAACCTTTCTTTTCATATGAAATATCTTCAAAAAGTGAAATTGTTTTATCAAGTTGTTGTTTCTCAGAAGGAGCTAATTCAACAGCTGAAGTAACTGAACAAGTTTGAATTTTATTATAATCATCAACAAAAACTATATTTTTCCATAAATCTTTAGCAAGGTCAAATTTTATCCAAAAGTCAAATCCTAAAATAAACTCATAATCGAATAAAGGTATAACCATGAATTTAACAATTTTTGTAACATTATCGCAAGTAACTGGAAGATTAATAGCACCTATAACTCTCTGAGCAGATCCGTCCGCAGTATAAGCAGAATCGTGAACAGACTGAGGTATATGTTCCATCTCATAACCCAATTCCAAAAATCGCTTGTGAGCATTCGCACCAAGAACGCAAGTATTAGCACCACTATCTAATAATCCTGAAAATTTTTGATTACCAATAGAAAATTGTAAAAAAGGTCTTGAATCGTTATTCTTAACAAAAAGTACAGGTGAAGCCTTATAAACGCCAAAAAAAGTTTTTAAATATTTTAACCAATCAGAAAATTCTTTTTTAATAATGGTATCATCCGGTTTAAGACTGTGACTAACAATTTTCTTCATCGAGTCAGCCGAAGTTTGCTCAGAAACTGGTACTCGATGATGCCTAATCAGTTTTTTGACTCCGAAGAGTTTTTCTTTTCCGAATTGCACACATCGCAAAACTTTGTGATAACACCCAATTTTTTGCATTTAAAACAAACCATACCAGGAATGGTGGTACAATCTTTGTAGGTATGTCCAGGAGACTGACACTTCAAGCAAAGGGGGTTTTCAGTTTTAACAGCACTAGACTGAATCTTCTCCACCTTGAAAGGCTTAAACTGTTCCTTAATAGACTTCCTATTAACAAAAATCTCTAATTCTTTTCCTAAATTCATAAAACAATCTAATGAAGAAATATGTCTACCTACCACATAAGGTGTATAGATCGACAGCATGTTGTGCTTAGCAATGGTAATGACCACAGACTCCGAAATAGGGGTAACAAGACGACTAGCCATATCCATAAGTTCAGTAATGAAGTCCGGAAGCGACTCACTAAGTTTTTGTTTTCGAGTACGAAGTTCATACTCCAGAAAGTAATCGAATTCAAGCTTATCAAAACGCTTGAGCAACGCAACCTTAAGCTCAGACCAAGAAGCTATATTAAATCGAATGGTACGGAACCACTTGGCGGCAGAACCAGAAAGTAAATCCGAAAATGAACCAACCAACAAAGACTCATCGAAGTTTTTGTACAAAAAGTATTCCTCAACCTGGGTAATAAACTCACGAACACAAGTTTTCCCTTCAAAAATAATCCGGCTTCTCTTCAAGTCGGGCAACTTATTACTTGAAGCAGGCAAATTTTTTCGAACAAAATCATTCATCGCATTAAAAGATGGTAAGTTTTGACCAGCAGTAGAAGAACTATGAGCAGGCAAATCAGTATTCAAGAAAGGATCCGGGAACCCCGTCATTCCTACACTCTCCATGTTCAATGGAAGCTCCACAGAAATCGGTGCGGGCTTATTAACTATCGAACCCAATGTAGTGTGACTATCCACAGAAGTAGATGGAAACTGAACCGCTTTATCCATGATAACTCACAGACAAAAACTCCAAAATCAAAATGTTGTAGAATATTTCAATGTAAAAGTTAAGTCAAAATTTTTTAAATATTTAAAGTGTAAAAGTTTATTTGTTATTTAAGTTTTAAATTATTTAAGTTAAGTTGTTTAAAGTCAAATTATTCAAAAGATGCAATAACCACTCACAATAAAGTTATAACTAATATTAACTTATAGAAATGTAAAGGAACACTTCCTAAAGATACCTTAAGAATACAATAAAGGTTCACTTAAAACATCCGTAAACAATTATCCTTATTTTTGTATGGTGATACAAGAATATTTAGACAGCTTTGTCTAAATCATTAACATCAAGCGGGTAATGTATAACAAATTCATAAAGTTCACTGTAGAAAAGTACACATAAACGGATAAATAACCTGAGTTATAGTAGTTCTGTTAGAGAAATAACATTGCGCAAAAAAGGCACAAATGTATAAACAAAGTTATCAAATTATAATAATAATTGCACTAAAAAGTTTCTAAAGAAATATTACCAAATATATCAAAAATTGGTTTTTACAAATTCACCAAAAAACTGTAAATGTTGTAACAAAGTTTACAAAAAAGTAAGATGCAGTAACAGACAGTAAAACCTCAAGAAACCACTTCAAGTCCCTGTTCGCTGTGCGACAATTGTGATGTAATAATGAAAGAATGTAATAGGTCTCCGATGTGGGAGCCGATTTGTAATAAAATAATCAAATGTAGGGCTATCACTAAAGAAATACAAAGAACAAAAATATTCGGGCGCCAGATAGCCTACTGCTAATAGAAAAATAAATTTACCTGGATAGAGAGAGAGTCAGACGCGTCACTAGACCTTTAATCTAAGGAAAGGGGGATAAAATAGAACACTGTAAAATTTGGGAAAGATGGGGTTTATTCAAAACTTTTTGTTATGTCCGTGGAATCTTGATAGTTGTAAATTTAAGTTTATATCCAAAGGTTACTTCTTAATTATAGTTATTTTATTTAGAGTTTACTATTTAGCCTAAAAGTTGTACGCGGTTGTTACTGCATCGAATGAATGTTTAAATTAAAAATAAAGAATTGTTTGAAATACCTGTTGGTTTGAGCTTTACAAACCCATAAGCCTAATACGAATCGTCCCTATAGTAAAACCATGGAGGCCGAGGTGAGTGGTCCGGTAGGGGACTCCGGTTACGAACCAGCTTGGCTCCTCCGTAGTGTTCAGCAAGGGGTCAAAATGAAGGGTGAATGAATGTAAAAAGGGGACTAATATGACTCAGCTCCAACGCGTGGTCATTTCTATAAATTTATGTTCCAAGGATAAATTTGAAAACTAGAAAAATAGTTTTAAAAAATAGTTTTTTAAAAAATAGTTTTTTAAAAAATAGCGCCGAAGAGCTAGAACAAAGAGAACAAAGAATAATTACCAATTTATCCAAATAAGAAACGAACGTGTGCCTTTGTTAAGGAATTTGTCAAAATACATACCGCTATTTTTTCTTATAAATGTCCCTTTATGAACCAGGGCGGCATGATGAAGAAACGATGAAGATCGTGTTTAAAATCTAAAACAATTAAAGACTTCCATTAAGCTAACATTCGAGGTAAAAATACCACGAGATTCCAAAACTCAAAACTCACCGAAAGAACCAAATTAACGGATAAAAATCCAGAAAACTAATTCCAGTATTGTTTCACAAAACATGATAACAATATCTATTAAAATCAACCTGATTTTTACAGATTAATAATTTTTAAAATAAAAATTACGATCCGACATTGTTGTTCGTCAGACCGGGCGGAGAGAAAGCAAAGCCTGCTTCTTGATTTACACCAAGCTAAAAAAATCGCTTTCGAATCTGTCAACTGAACAGCGCTGCTTCCTTGTAGTGTCAGCTGTCACTGTCATTACTGTATTATGACAGACACGAAGCTAATATTCCAAAGAAGAAGAATAAAGGCATTGAGTCCTACTTTACGAAACGTAAACAAACGAAATATTATTAATTTCTTGAACAAAATTTATCAGCACCTGTAACGGCGAAAACGACTCGTTACAACCAACAAAAAATATCATAAAGAAATACAGTACCGCTTTGGCACGCATGTTAGATAATATCCCCTCAGTGTGTACCAAGTATACTAACGATTCTTTGAAGATGCTTGCACAGTTGGTGCAAGCATCTAGGGTGCTTTAGTACCCCGTAATGGTACGGGGTACTAAAGCTTAGTAACTGTGCATGTAGCATGCTTAGTAATCATGACCTTATTATATGAACCTCATAAAAAATAAGGCGAACTTTACCCCTACCCTGGACGTAATTTCTTTCGTATAACAACGCTTTCCGTTTGCAACTTGCAACGCGTCTAAATTAGTACAGGACGAATCACGGCGCGATGTAAAATTGAAATAACATAAGGTTATAAGTTTTTTTATATGTTTATAATATAGTTTCACATAATTAACTTTAAAATAACATAGATTTGGGGCAAAATATTTTCAATGGAAAAATAATGGCTGAATAGCAGGCCGGCCAAAGAAAGAGTTGTTTATAGGGTTTTGTTTATTCTTCCATATATATTTTGTTTATATTCCTTGTATTCGTAAAGTATTCATTACTTACCCGTAAATTATTTAACCATATAACTTATACCCCTTGAGTATCAATGTATGTACTACATATTTATAGTTTAGTTTAATGTAAAGTGAAACCGCAAGCACAAGTGGTAGAGCAATGAATTTATTAGATAAATAATAGAGTAAACGGTCTGAAAGGACTGTTTCTCCTATAAATCGCAATGCGGTCTGCAATGCACTATGCATATAATGCTCAGGAGGGTTATACAAGCATCCTACACCGTGCTTGGTATCATGCAAACGAATGCTAATCAGCTGGCCACTTCTAGTAGAGTTCCAGCTGCCGACATAGGTACGTAGTACTCTTCACGCTGTTATACGGGCCTTATAGCGTTGTGTATTATGTTTGTATACCTTCCAATTTAAACTATAACAACACTGCCCACACTCCAATTAACACATACTCGAGAGGTTCCACCGAGCGCTGCCGTTTCACGAGGACAAATCTCAGCGGACATAGCACAGGGAAACTTCAGATAACATGTTTTTACATGATAATCTTAAATGATAAAAATAATACCTTGTGTTGTGTTTATCCAGCTTTATCTAACATCATTCGTATCGTAACATTCATTATTAGGTGTTGAATTACGTCGGTTCTACTTGAAGCGTGTGGTGTTAAATTACGACTTTATTGTATTATAGCGGTTCTTAGTGACAGTTCCCGAATCGTTTTTGCACAGGCAAGGTGAGTGAGCTGAGTGTTTCGTATTATTTGAAATAGCATTGTTCAAACAAAGGAAGGTTTTTCGTTATTCGATTCATTTGTTTGTTTACGGTTTTTCCTGGTGTCGTCGGATGTCCTTGTTACTAAGCTAATTGTTCGTTACTATCAAACACCTACCTATTCAAAATACAAAAATAACTGTTGTAGGTATTTGAGTGACGGAGGCATTTAACAAAGCATCTTCAAATAAATTCATAAAATATGAGCAGATAAGATTGCTTTGGTTGATTAGTACATCTGTACGAAAATTGATGGACGCAGAGCAGTGAATCGTAGGGCACATTCCTGACGCACGTGACCTATGAAGCAAGGTTTGTTCCATCAACTACCTAGTTGTATAAAAAAAATAGTAGGTACTACGGAACTTAGAAATATGTTATTTCTGGTCACTAGCGATATGGTCCAATGATCGGTCATTGTAACAACATGAACATAAACGATAAATTATCTACGTTTGATAATTTTTCCAAGATAAATGTAATTAACTTGCAGTGTGATCGGTTTTTTCTGATTTAAATATCCATTATTAATAGGAAGTATTTATATATTTTAACGAATAATTAATGACGTAACAAGCAATTGGACTACCTTATGCTGAAAAATCACCTTTGCCTATAATCATAAGGGTCGGCTATATGATCTCACAAACCATCTCCACGGCGAGCTAGCCCTTTATAACGTATACCTACCTCTCGTGATAAACGTGATAAATCCCAGTAGGCACCTGGTAATTACATCGTCACTAATGCAAGCATCACTGATAGGCAGCACAAATAACAAATGTGATGATAGTACATCACCTTCTTTTCTAGACGGACTCTTTCACGAAGAGCTCTATTCAAAGAGCGATTATGGACCAATCATCGTCAAAATAAAATCAACCTGTCAGCAAAATAATTGCAATAGTTTACCGACCTCATCTTTCAAAGAATTTTTATCTTATCTTAGGAAAAATCGCGTAAAATATAATCCCATCATTCAAAGTCATTTTTTTTGCATGTATAACAAACATGAAAGTCTTGGCCCAGGTTCGAAAATCAGTCACAAAAGCGATTCAATGGATTGCGGTCTCGATCTTAGTGATTTGTCCTTTATGAGGAGTCAGTTTCGGCATTCTCGGGACTCACAGTCATTTATTCCGACCATGGAAAGTGTCTCTATTCTCTTAATTAGTGTTATCAATACCGAGAAGATCATTCACATTAAATCATATTGGTGTCAAGTGTCTACGTAGTGTTTAACCTATCATCATTAGCCTTATGTAGAACTGCCCCGCGCTAGTTCGTCCGCGTGATGCTATCTTCATTCAAACTAACTTCAACTCTCGTTGCATTAAGGATGTCTGAAATTTAAGACGTCCTTTCTTAGTGCATCCTTTCTTACCTAGACAAATATTCCCTCGAGTAAGTTTTTGCGATCATTAATAAAATATTGTGGACAATCCATATTATATTTGGAGCCTTCATCGGTTACTCTTGCAGTTGTTCGTTCTGCGAACGATGAGTTTGCATAGGTACCGATAGAAACCTTTATACGCATATCCACAATTTATCCCTACTTAATCATTCTATTGTTCATGTCTATTGAATGCGTAAACAATGTTGCTTGTTCCATAGAAATATAATATGGAACTAGGACATCGTGATATTATAATAAAGATACCCGTCTAATCCTTTCAATTGCTTTGTAAGTTCAATTACTCAACTCAAGTTGAGATTATTGAACTATACATGCAGCTATCAGTCAAGCAGTAGATGACGACTTTGATAAAGATATCATAATGCAGATACACATCTTTACAATAGAACAGAGCTCTAATATAATTAAGCACGCCTAATGCCCGCAATATACAAATGAAACTGCGATAGGGTGAATTAAACTCAAAAGTAGTTATTTATCAAATCACGCGTTTAACAAAGGGCACCCAGACATTACTGAAGGATCACAATCACGTATAACCAGCATCTTTCTTTGACGTTGTAGTGAAAAATATTCTCCTTTTCCAGATGGGCATCCTTTTGAAATGGGGTATAGCCGGGGTCGGCATGATAACCCACGACTTCCTCACAGCCATGGCGACGCTGCCAGCAGACCAGCACAAGGTTATAGCCATCGCCGGCAAAGACCTGGAGCGTGTTCACCGATTGGCCACGCTCCACAAGATCGGCACGGCATACGAAGGCTATGAGTCACTGGCGCGTGATGATTCTATAGGTAAAGCTGAAGTTTCGATCCTATATGCCACCATATAATCGCCTTTTGTGGTTGTCAACGCGTTGGATGGGTTTTTAGAAAGGGATCACAATAGGCAGATACGCGATTACCTCTCCTGCGAAAGTAAAGCCGTGTATCGCTGTCAAATTTCACACTGTAAAAGATAGCAGTAGTGTGTGTGGATGTACGCAAAACCCTATCATGAAACTGATCGCCATCGCCATCGTAGATCGCAGCTGATCGCCTAGATGGCACATGAAAATTACTAATGCATGAGAAAACTATAAATAGCGCCTCAATGCATATGCGGAGAAAACTGTTAAAATCAGTTTTCTTAGAGAATTTACGTGAAAACGTATTTGAGTCTGGCTGATCAAATCAATTTAACAGTAACAGACCTTGGATTTGGCTGTAAATGTATTTGTGTGCATATAATTTTATCTATTCACTAGTATAATGAGACATACACACTTTAATTCAGTTTATTCGTAGTTTTACTTATCCTTTGATGGATACTATGACACCATGACGAAAGCCTTAAGGCTTGTGAATCCGTCACTTATATACTTAGTTTGCTTTGCTCATCGTCATACAACTTACCTTAGGTACTTTGTAAGTAACCCTGACAAATCTGTTCACATCAGTTTACTGAATTCTGACGGCAAACGACAAACCATATCCATTTCAGGTCTAAGATTTCAGGCCATCACAATTCAGTGACACAAAAGTGTCAAAAAAAATCTAAGATATGTTTACGAATTATTTTCGCCTTGAATCAGTTGGTTTAAAGTTCAGAGTTTTCTAAAGATGTATATTTTGATTAAATAAGTCCCAGATTGTCACTATCGATTATTCGCTGCGCTCGTTTTAGTTAAAAAGTATACTTTCTGTCACATAGATGAACGTATAAAAATAATTTCTCGTGCTGTAATGATGCCGTGTCCTTACTTCCAATTAAAACTATTAACCTTGTTTCATAACAGTTAATTTACATGCTCAACCTTAATTACTCGTATGTGCCTATCAACATTATGACGCCCGCTCTTATCACGAGGAGTTTTAAATGAGTTTATAAGAGGATGGGTCGATTTCGTCGATTGACCGCCATTAGAACCTAACAGCAGCAAATAAATGTTTTTCGGAATTTAAAACTTGTAAAAGCAATAGTTCTACAGCTTATTAGTATCCCAAGTTGGTCCTCACTGAAACCCAGCGCTGCCTCGTCCAGTGAGTGAGGACCATTTTACCTATATAATTATGCATAATTCGTTACTGTCGGCACCCTTTTTAATATTAGAACATATGATAATTGTGGGCACTCGTTTCTGTGTTTCTATAAGTGTTCAATGTTTTTTTTTTTCTTTTTTGATTTCTTGTGTAGCCGTACATGTATTCGTTGTTCTTCTTTGTATGTATTTTATATCCGCTAGAGTCTTTTGTTTATGGCTTTGCAATTTTTTGCGCCTTTGTTTTCGCCCTACTAAACAGGCTGACAGGTTATCAACCAACTCGAAATCAAATGATTGATCATTTTCCATCTTATCATTGTCAGTCTGATATTTTATCTATTTGTCTGACCTATCCGATCATTTAGTAGTAGCTACTTTCTACGCTGTTGGTTGTTGGTTCGAAGTAATGTGTATGTACCTTAGCATTAATATTGTCGCTGTCTCTACGATTTTGTAAATAGAGGATTTATTGTTTCCAGATATTGTATTTGTCAGTGTACTGAACTTACAACATTACGAAATAACAAAACTAATGTTGGAGAGTGGTAAACATGTGCTATGCGAGAAGCCAATGGGCATGACATACAAACAGACTAAATCTCTGGTGGATCTCGCGAGAGATAAGAAACTCTTCCTACTGGAGGGGATGTGGTCGCGGTTCTTCCCCGCTTATGACGCTTTAGACCAGCACATAGCGACGGGCGGCCTCGGGGACATCTATCACATCAGCATTCAGTTCGGGGTGGAAATAAACGACATTGAACGGAACTTGTAAGATATATCATTTTCACTAACACAATGCCTTGCTTTATCATGACTGCACTGTACTGTAATGACAGAAGAAGATCAATTTCAGTTATTCAGTGTTTTTTTTCTGAATATATTGAGGGAAATCAGTAATGCTCAACTACTTGTTGTAGTACTTCCTTACCAATGATTGTAATCAATATTAACTCTTCTTTTCTTGTTAATTGACTGGCCTCCAGCTCAGTTGGTAGTAGCTCTGCCTTCTGCGCCGTAGGTCGTGGGTTCGATCCCCACCGAGAACAAATATTTGTGAGGTAAACATAAATGTTTGTTCTCTGTCTGGGTGTTATATTGTATTCTAAGTATGTATTTACAAAAAAAAAAAATGTATTTAAGTATTATATCAGCTATCTGGTTCCCATATTACAAGCTCTGCTTAGTTTGGGGCTGGGTAGTGTTGTGTGAATTGTCCACAATATTTATTTATTATTATTATAACTTGCAGATAGATATGGATCAAATCAAGGCGGATCAATGTTGGTTAACATTGTGATGAAAAATTAGTTTTTCTGAAAATATTGAAGTTTTACAAACTAAAAATGTTCATACTTTTGACGTTGACAGTACAATCCAGATTTCACCATCATAATGCCTTAATATGCTTTAAATATTGCTACTCGTGATTTTACCATTATTATAAAAGACTCCACAAATCTTATCTAAATACTAATGGTTTCGGAGTCCAAATACACAACCTAAAATAAATATGCGCTGTAAATTATTTAATATCGTTGCGTACGTTGCTTCCTTTCGTTTTTACCATATTGATTTAACCCGCAGTTATATTTTATACCCTGCCATTTCCACATACAACTCTATATGCATCTTCTGCTATAACATTTCTCCCCATCCCCTTTCAGAATGAAGGATTTAGGCGGTGGCGCAGTTCTAGACCTAGGCCTTTATATGCTACAGCTAGTCCAGTACATATACAAGGATCCTCCCACAGACATAGTCTGCACTGGCCACATAAGTAAAGCGGGGGTAGACGAATCAATATCATGCGCTTTGAAATACAAAGATGGACGAACGGCAACACTTTCGGCTCACACGAGAACGAATATGACTAATAAGGCTGAGATTGTTGGCACTAAAGGGGCCCTTGCGGTAAGTTATCATCATAAAACTAATAAATATTGCCCATCATAATAATATTATTGAGAAAGTTACGATGTTTAGTGTTTGTGGCTCAATAATGCCCTAATTTCTACCAAGAACTCGTATCTGGGAATTGAGCTCACAATCTAAAAAACTTAAATAAACTGAGCTACTGAGCTGTGACCTGAGTACCTGACTGATTACTTTATTAAAATGTTTAAACTCGAATCTTATCAGCCTTCTATTTATATTCATGAAGTAAAAGACACCACACATGTTAATCTTACAAAATCTGATATAGTATGCTTTATCTGATTATAAAAATTGTGTCTACAAAATAAAGTGTATTTCCATAGAAAATAATTCTTTCAGTTGGACTACTTCTGGTGCCCTACAGTGCTACACATATCGGCGGCGAACAGCACAGAATGGACGCTACCAAAGGGGAAATACAAATTCCACTTCCACAATAGCGCGGGGCTCGGATACGAGATTCAGGAGTGCTGGGACTGTTTAAATGAAGGTGAATAACATCTTGATCTGCCTGTGGAATACTACTGGCTATAATTATCATCGTTTTCAATTTCTCATAACCGCATTCGTTAATTTTATTATTTTTTAAAATGTTCGAGCGAGAAATTGCCGGACGGTTGTTAAGGCCTGCGCACACCTAGGTCGCTGGCGATAGCGATCAGTGAAACGCTGTCAAATATCGCTCTCAAATTTGAAAGGGTTTCACTGATCGCCGACGCCAGTGAGCGAGGTGTGCGCAAGCCTTTAGAGACTTGATTTAAGTCTAGTCTTGCTAAAAGGTATTTTAAGTGGCTCTTAGCACTTCAGTAATTTCAATTTTTTTATGCAATGTGCTTGTAGAACAAGCATAATGACCCACCTGATATTGGTAACGATCGCCTATAACAAAGCATTGTCTCGTAGGTCACACACGTCAGGAACGTGCCCTACGAGCCTTGCTTCCATCAACTTGTGGCATCATTCTGATAATTTTCCTTTACCGATTCGAGCGCGTGCGCATAAATAGGTCACGGCACTTATTGGACGCACGCTAACGGCCGGACACGCGACATCTAGACCACAATAAGTATACCTATTACCTACCAAGGCTTGCTAGGTTGGAGATACGTATTTACCCTCACAAGTCCTAGTTTAATCTGTATGAAGGTGAGCGCTAATAGCGGAGATTTGTCTGCTTGTGGGAATGTGAGAATAACAATATGGGTATGCCGAATTATTTACCGACTTCAAATAAAAAAGAAGGAGGTTCTCAATTCGGTCGGAGCCGATTTGAAAAAATATTTGGTTACTTTCAGATTGATCCCATAGAAATTACATCAAAATCGGTTTGGCTATGAAGTCGGTTATTCAAGTTTTATATACTTCACTTGTACACTTCACTTGTGTTCTCTCTATTCATATATTTATTTATCATGTACATTTTATACAGCTTAGGCTAGCTCACTAAACTATTATTATTTGGCTACTATTATTAGGTTACTATTATTAGGCTTACTACTACTATTAGGCTTACTATACTACTACTACTATACTATATTATTACTATAGCTAGGGCTTTCCAGGGGCACAGCTAAATATTCTCCGCTAGAAAGTTCTTATATTTATTTAATCTTCTTCGAAAATTGTTCCACTCCTTTTGTCTGGCGGTGGAAAACAAATGTTACAAATTTCTTACCTCAAATGCGCAAAACGGTTTACATTTCTGTAAACATCATAAACTACTTGCTGTTGACAAGCAATATAATTTTCAGTCGTAAGTATTTACTCGGTCGTGAAACATTACTGTAAAACATGAAATGTTCATTAAAATAACGCTCGTGGAGATAAAGCGCGTCTTTCTGACGTCAAGAGTTTAAATATAGGTAGTTGGTAATTCGAAATCTCACGCTGCGAGTTCGTATGATTTTTAAATTAATACCTCTGTCAGACTTTGCTTCGTTTTTTAAAAGAATGTATAACGGTTTTCATCCCAAAGTAACGATGTATGTGCATTATGCCAGTACTCTATAAAGGTTCACCTTTATAAACTACTAACTGACGGACAAAATCGCGAGTAATATTGTAGATATCAAGGAAAATCCAACACAACACTACCTAGCCCTAAACTTAGAACCCAAACGAGCTTGTGCTATGAGAACCAGAAGTAATATTCCTGCTCTATTCTAGTCCCCCTAGGGTTTGGAGAGAATGTCAACTGTTTATAACAGTTTTAAAACTATTTTCTTTTTGTTACAGGTCTGCTAGAAAGTCCTAAAATGACGCTAGACGAAAGTGTCTTGCTTTCAAAACTGACTGATACGATGCGAGCTCAAGTGGGTGTATTGGACGCACTATGATAACTCGGGAAATAAATAAAGTACAAATTCTAGTATGTATACAATTTTATTATAGTTCGACTTTGTACCAGTACAATTTACATTTATATTAGTGTTGAGATATTGCTCTAATTTCACAGCTCAGCATATTTATCAGGTTATAGAGTAGTACACGAAGAACCGACAACCATTGGGAATAAAGGTTCTCGAATGGCAAACACGAACCGGAAGACGAAACGTAGGGCGCCAATTCACCAGATGGACTAACGACATTGTTAAGATCGCAGGAAGTCGGTGGATGGAAAGGGCTCAGAATCGTACTTCCTGGAAATTGTAGGGGAGGCCTATGTCCAGCAGTGGACTTCTCGGGCTGATGATGATGAGTAGTAAACCAAGCCAGTCCAGAAATAAGTTTTCAGAGATGAATCACTTTGATAAAAATAAACTTCTCGACTTTTTAATGTTTCAAGTTCAGACTCGTTCATTTCAGAAGAAGAAAAATTTTACACAATGTCTAGTCCTTACCTATCCCGCCTCCTATTTTTTGTATGTAATAACAACAGTTATCTATTTATGTTTATGTAAATAATAGTAGTTATATTTATTTAGTTTTTTTTTTTGTTTTTTTAATTTAAATTGATATAGTTCAGTTGGCCCTCGGTGGCCGCCGTGAGGTCACTTTCGGTTCCATCTGAAAACCAGCGTCACTCACTACGCTTGTAGTGGGTGGCATATAGCTGAGATGGGACCGGTTTTGGCTCACGCGCATAGGGACACGCGCACAGACGGATTTGTGCTCCACTTTCATATATTTGTATTTACTCTTTGTTCTGTTTAATATTCTGTTTTCTTTCTTTTTGTGTTATGTACTCTGTTTGTGCTGTGTTTATGTGTGCTGTGTGTCCAAAATAAATGTATTTTCTTTCTTTCTTTTCTTTCTTTAGACTATGATGAAGGGTCTGGCTTTAAACTGGTTAAAAACAAACGTTTTTATGCTTGCTTACTGTATATTTTGTTAATACCAAAAAAAATTAAGGATTGTTTCAGCAGAGGCTACTAATAATATTAGCATGAAATTATTCGTATAATAACGTATAATATTTTTTTAAAGTTTTTATCCAAAAACGGGATCAAATGTATGGTCACAGTACTGGAAGCAATTCACAAGTCAACCTTGTACGCAGTGCGCACGATGCGTTACTTGTGTAGTATTTAGGAAGCAGTTTTTGTAAAGTTAAGCGCCTAGGTTTTGGCTAAAAAACCTCAATAACTTTGTAGTAGATAGAGATTAAAATTATTTATTGATTTTTTGATATTAATTAATAATTTAATTCATTATTTTATGAGTAGTAAAGCATGTACCTACTGTTTTCTTCATCGTGTTTGCAGCTGGGTTTTCTGGCAAAGTGTGAATCTATATTTACCTATGTTTCTGAAATTCTAAAGTCTAAAATGCTTCAAGCAAATAAACTATTTCATTTCAAAAGTTCGGAAGATTCTATTATCTTTAGTAAATTCTACTGAAATAGTCCCAATTTGTTTTCTGGTTTCTATTATAGGCGTATAATATACTTACATAAATCTCATAATAACTGGCCTTGCTTGGTCTACTCTCATAATGGGAAATAGCGAGCGAGGACAATAATAATATATGCTCTGGCTCATTTACAAGCAAATGTAACGAGATAGAGTAGATATGCTGAGCTGAGAAACGCACAATGTAACGCTAAGTGCCAGAGGAACAAAGCTTTGTGATATTTATCCACCTTTGCCTTAATGTTTTTACGCAGAATGTTTTAAATGTACAGTATTTACCTCAACTGAACTGTGATTCCATGTGTGTTGTGAGATGATAAATTATCTTTAAAAAATAAACAATATTTAAAATAAAATTATTCTTTGTTTTGTTTTTGAGAATAAAATAGGTTTGATAAAATGCATAAGTTTAAAGGGTTATCGTTTTAACAGGTTACCGTTTTATCGATATTGATAGCCGTTTAAAACGATTACCCCCTATAATTAGATTTTGATCCCTGTAAATAACATCGGAGCACTCCCAACGTAAAGAAAACAATTATTATGTACAATAAATAGTTAAATAGTATCTAAACCTATGATTTGAGGGACAGTAAACTCTCTAGTATCCCTAGTTTGAGTTTTACTCGATCAGTTTGAACAATTCGTTTCGCCTACGTGTCTCTTTTGTATGGAGAAATGATGAGACAACAACTCTTTTCTATCGTTCTACGTAACGTATTGTTGTTGTCTCATCTTTTTTGCATACAAAAGAGTACTACACACTTATTGCATATTTTTTTGTAGCTGTACGGGCCTATGAAGTTCTTTCATTCACGGTGATATGATTTGACAGCATTATCACTCTTAGAGCCGTAAGTTTCAAAATTTCCCGTGAAGAAAGAAACATCAAGGCTTTAACATCACGAGTTATTAGTAAAGTCTGCTATCATGGGGATTATTTATCGAAACTTTCGAAGACTTTGCGGATGATAGCGGCGCCTTCACGAATCTGCTGCTCGGTGATGACCAGGGGGGGTGCTAGGCGGATGGTTTGGCCGTGCGTGGTCTTGGCTAGAAGACCAGCGTCACGCAGTCGGAGACAGACTTGGTAAGCGGGGATACCTGTTGGAAAGACGAAAACAGTAAAGTCAAAACAGTTGCTATATCATTTAGTACATAATTATGACAGTAATCTGATAATTTCGATGGTTAAGTATAGCTATTGATGGTTAGTTTTGACTGGCCTTTCAGCTCAGTTAGCTCTGCCTTCTGAGCCGTAGGTCGTGGGTTCGATCCCCACCGAGAACAAATATTTGTGTGGTGAACACAGATGTTTGTTTATTCTAAGTATGTAATTACAAAAAAATGTAGGTGTAAGTATTATATCAGCTATCTGGTTCCCATAGTACAAGCTTTGCTTAGTTTGGGGCTAGGTAGTGTTGTGTGGATTGTCAGAAAGTACAGAAGAGTAAGCCTGAAAGCTTAGACAACTTATTTCATTTCATGTTCACTCAACTATTTATTATTTCATGTTCCCCATGGTATAAGTCCGTATGGTAAACCTGACGCGACAAAGCCGAGTTGTGCTGAAGTTACAGTTTCTTTTTTTATTGCGAACTAATAACTTACTGTCATTGGCGACAATAGCACACATCAAACCGCGGCCGCGAACTGTGGTGATGTGAGACTTGGGGATCTTGCTGAGCTCCGCACGGAATATCTTTCCGAGCCTCTCCGCGTTTTCGGGGAGTTTTTCCTCGATTAGGACCTGAAAAACAAGTATGAAGCTAAAGTTTTGGGATAAATCTAAGTCTAATTTGGGGCTTTATGTCGCTGTTGGACATGTCCTTTATTTTTTTTATTCGGTTAGAGATACCTTGATGGCTTCCGTAGCAACCGCACACGCCAAAGGATTGCCGCCGTAAGTGGAGCCGTGAGTTCCGGGTTTGATCACCTAAAAAATACAATACTTGAAGTCGTGACTACTAAACGCTGAAATAAAACTTGGATCACTGAATTTCAATATTTAGTGTTGAGTTTTCTATAGTTTTTCATAATGTTTTCTCATGCCCAGATGTGCAAGCATTTCAAATATTTCATTTTGTTACAAAAAAACAATAGAAGTAAATTCAATATTTTTTTAAATCCTTCTCTCGTTTCGTTCACCGATTCGCTGGCCGGCTAGTGCATTTAGATACAGTTACGGGAAAAATAAGTGACACGATGTACCTATAGGAAGTAACGAAATCTTTATAATTATGTTTGTTTAAATATTCTGCACGACAAAGAAATACTCACATCCATAACACTGTTATTGGCAAATACCGCGGAAACCGGCAGTACTCCTCCACTGAGCGCCTTTCCCAGAATCAGCACATCGGGCTTCACACCCTCATGTTCTACCGCCAGGAGCTTGCCGGTACGACCTGGAGAATAAACTAAAATTACGAATCTCTATGGATGAAACCTTTGTTGGTTCATAGGATAATAATGATCTTCGGAAATACCGGGAGGATAAGAAACCCAAGCAAGTCCGCTAAGTGATGAACCAGCAGATGAAATTCGAAATGCGTCCTGCGTGACTTAGTCACGTGGTTCGTCATTTCGTTCGTGGATTGTAGGTAGTCTATTATTAACATTTACATGCACATTGGTCACTTTTTCTTCCTGTTGAGTTACTAGTTCTTTCGAACCGATGAATGAGGTAAAACGTGACTTGGAATTCCCTCTATCTTTCTCGGTCAGTTTCCCTATTTTCCACTTTCAGAGTCCGTCTGACGCAAAATTTTATAAAATATCTTTCTTCCAAGATTTTGAAATAGTTTTAGGCAGTAAATCTCACCTAAGCCAGTTTGTACTTCGTCCGCGATCCACAAGACATTATACTTAGTACACAGCTCCCTCACTTTACGCAGATACCCGTCGTCAGGCACGATCACTCCAGCCTCTCCTTGGATGGGCTCTACCATGAACGCGGCGACTGTCGGGTCTTTGAGCTCTTTCTGGAATGGCGACAACAGTAAATAAAGTTCCAAAAAAACAAAAAAAAAAATAATCAAGTACAGAGTAGAGCTTGCTTTCTTTTCAAATAAAGCATTTATCATGGAGGTGGTACCTGTAAATAATGGTACCTTTAAATATGGTAAACACAATAAGCCTTAAGCTAGCCGTAAAGGTTTATCTTCGCAAATTTCACGACAAAGTTCCGATGTTTTCTGCGACACGCCTTGCTTATTAAAGTCAGATGATTTCAGAGAGATGAAAGATAAAGCATTATCAGACGAACAGTTTGATGCCCAGCCCAGTGCCCAGTCTATTAAGATTCAGGTGCTCAAACAGTCTGGTTC
Source organism: Thera obeliscata (assembly GCA_947578465.1). Taxonomy (NCBI): domain Eukaryota; kingdom Metazoa; phylum Arthropoda; class Insecta; order Lepidoptera; family Geometridae; genus Thera; species Thera obeliscata. Next base: position 4,026,168 of record OX387916.1, read on the forward strand.
TCAGACATGGCGAAATCCGCACTGATTGAAACCGCGCGGTTGGACCGAACGAAGCTTGTTATAATGACATACCTTCTTTCTGGATGTTCACACTTATATGAAACCGACATGTCGTAGAATTTAAAAAAGTTCGAAAACATGTGCCGAGTGCACGAAAGAAGGCGCACTTAAAATCCTATCACCAGGCTGGTTTGCAAGAACCAGTGGCAATATAAGAAGTACATACTACACCATGTGGATCCTGTATACGCAGTTTGAATTCGCGCGGATTCCGCCATGTTTCAACGGACTTAGAATGTAGAGGTTCGTTGTAAATCGAAAGACCAAGGCCGCGCTGTTACCAGCGACGCGACACAGTGACGTGTCAAACGTCATGTGATGCTGCGGCCACCGACCTATTTTATTAAAGTTCAATTAAATGAAGCGGCCTCTGGATTGTTCTGCGGGGTTATTGATGAATGACCGGTAGAGGTATTTTCATCAAAGTACTACAGAGATAAACTGAAAACATCGAATGATATTGTAGAATATCGAAATAAATGATTTTTATTGAGTAATTTGAGTACTCACCTGAGTTGTATGGTAAATAGATTAGGGATCGTAAAATCTACATGAAACCTCTGACAAGGTATTAATTATAAGCTTTTAATCTTATCTTATATATATACCTTTAAACGATATAATGCATAAAATATTATTAAAAAACCGAGCAAAGCTCGGGCATACCAGCTCGTGTATATATACATATATATATATTTAGGATCTCGGAAACTGAGCCAACGATTTTCATGAAATTTTCTATACAGGGGTTTTCGGGGACGATAAAACGATCTAGCTAGGATTCATTTTCAGAAAATGACGAGAAATGGTTTTTTGCAATAATCTTACATAAACTAAATATATGACTGTTCCTGTCATCTATTGGCGATTGTGAGCAACTAACTGCAAGCTATTCCAGCAGATGGGGTTGTTAAATAAAAATAAGCCACTAAAGATTATGACTCTTCCTGAGATCTATTGCCCAATAATAATAAAAAAAATTATAATAATACGATTTACAAAAAAATAAAATACCGAGCGAAGCTCGGGCATACCGGCTCGTGTATATATATATATATATATATTTAGGATCTCGGAAACTACACCAACGATTTTCACGAAATTTAGTATACAGGGGTTTTCGGGGGCGATAAATTGATCTAGCTAGGATTCATTTTAAGAAAATGATTATTTCTTTCCGAGTTCAATAATTAAACATAAACTGAATATGTGACTGCTCCTGCCATCTATTGACGATTGTGAGCAACTAACTGCAAGCATGTCTAGCAGATGGCGTTGTTCAGTAAGAATAAACCAGTAAAGATGATAATATGACTCTTATGATTTCTTAAAAATACAAATTAACGAAAACAATTCCGAGCGAAGCTCGGTTACCAACTGCTAGTATTATTTATCTAACAAACGTTCGTGTACTTTTATAGTCTTAATCTTACATAGATAGGACGACAAGATTAGTCTGACAATTCATTTTTATGGGTCTTCATTACACTATCAACCTTGAATCAAAACCTTTTCATTTTATGAGTTCACTGACCTCCAAAGCCGGGATGTCGTTATAAGGGATTAGCTTGAAGCCCGGCATGAAAGGACCGAAGCCTTGGTAGCAAGTCGGGTCCGATGAAGACGAGACAGCGGACAGCGTGCGGCCCCAGAAGTTTCCTTCGGCGAAGATTATCTGAAAAGATTATTTGTTTTGTTCTGACTCTAAACAAAGTAGACCGAACCCCACGTTTTCGCAAACGCTCCCAATTCGTTCTTAGCAGACTCGAAACGTATTTGTTTCCGACTAAATTAAACTGTATTCCGACTGTAGTCGGAATTGAAGTCTCCTGGTTTCTTACCCTTGTTTGAAGTGTCACTTCTTAGTAAATGCTGCTTAATGAGGAGGAGGAATAAAAAAAAGAATGAGCACCATTTTCCGTGTAATGACACGGAAAATGGTGCTCATTCTTTTTTTTTACTACTTGCTGTTGTCAAGCAAACACAAAACACGGTTAAATAACAGAAAAAGCTTTTAGATGCAGACATCCAGCTCGGTAATCGCCCAGGTGTTCTTCATCCTCATCCAATTTTCTAACTACTGTCAGTCTGACTCGTCTTTTGGTCTCAAGAAATCTGGTATCTAACCTTAGCTTGCCCTTCGGGAATCTTCTTGACCTCATATCCCCACTTGCGCGCGATCTTACACGCGCTCTCCCCGCCTTCCACGCCGGTGTTCATGGGCAGAAGACGGTCAAAACCGAAGATTTCAGTCATAAACTTCTCATAATTTCCGAGCTGGTCGGAATAGAATGCCCTGGAACAAACGGGATTTGTTCACTTACATTTAGGTAATACCTATACCTGCTCATTAGAGCACGCGTCAGTGAGCATGAGCATAGTTTTTATGGACAGTCGTTTAGTAGGTAAGTTTATTGACTTGGGCTTCAATGAATAGGGTGGTAGGATCTCTTACTTATAGGTACCTAGAACCTACACCTACGTTTATGACTGTTTTTGAAACAGCTCATGAAATGAAATCATGTTTATTGCTATAAGTATAAGCATGGACAAATTAAATAAAGTATAAGTATCTAATATGTACTTAAGTACTTATTTTATAAAACTAAGCTAAAGCAAAGTTGCTCATTAGCCTACTAGGCTAGATTGTAATATTATTAGGGTACCGCAAAGATGTAGTAGACTAATTTAGTAAAAAAATATGCTTTTTGCTAAGATGAGTGAAGAGCGCTACACCTTTATGCCATACCTAGAGACAAGTGTAAGCTGCTCAGCCTGCTTCTTGAGTGCCGCAACGATCCTCGGGTGACAGTGGCCCTGGTTCACCGCCGAATACGCGCTCAAGAAGTCGTAGTACCTCTTGCCTTCCACGTCCCATACAAACACACCTGAAAACTCATTGAAGTTAATATTATTGGGACGCTTTCATCCATAAGTTATTTTTCGTTTTGTGACACTAGTTCTTTCGAAAAAGTGTGGTGAAAGGATGTTAAGCGTGTCTCAAGGGCGAATATTAAAAAGGAGTCGAATACTTCGCTTATATCTTACTGTAATAATTAAGATAAAAGAGCTAAAGATTACTGCTATCATTGTGTGATTTTATTTAATCTCAAGATCTAACGAGGTATCTATCTAATCGACCTACCGTATACGGATTAGAAGATCTTCTGTAATAATGGTAAGTAGGTAGATACATATTTGAATAGATTGGTAGGTCTAGGCAGCATCAGTAGAATACAATTTTTGGCGTTATACCTACCTACTGATACATCTTCTTCAAAAAAATCATAAAACCTGATTTGAATTTAAACAGTGATTTTTGCTCGAAACAGTAAAATTTTACTCGGAACTTAGTGCCTTATCCAGGCAATTTATTTCATAAATTCTGATAAATACATAAATAATTTAAACTTACCCTCGCCCCTCGTCAGAGCAACAGGAACAGGAGCATAGTTGCGACACCCGTACGTATCTTCCAGAGCGAAGATCTCATCTGAGGAAAGTTTCTTGCTAGCAGACATTCTAAAAAAACGTAATAAAAATAATAAAAAAGCATGTCTCTAAGTAGTATAAAATCTAACAGCCCGGTCTAGGGCGGGCGAGAAGTTTTTACCTACTTAAAAAAAACGTAGGTTAGCTACCTATGTCCTCCTGCAAGAAATCTGCTTTTAAACTGAGGCACAAATATAAAAAAATAGCTTTTATAGTACTTACCTACACGTGTATTATTTGTACACACAACACTATCTCAGGCTAAACATTAAGAGCAATAAGGTTTATGCTCTTAATGAAGAAGTAAAAGATAACAGTGTCCTCGTACAGTCTGTAGGTACTACAGAATACCTAAAGACCCTACCGAACGGTTCTATGAATAACAAATTAATAATAAGAATAAATACTTTATTAATAATTTTGAAAGTGTTTAAATCTGACCTTGGCAGTGAATATTCTCAAGTTTAAGACAATCTCGGTTACTTCAGTGGTTTGCAGTGTCAAAAGGTGTGGCTGCGTCCGAATTTAGATGGCGACTGAATGAACTTTTGTAGATCATCACGACCCAATAGTATCGTAGGAAAAGTACCGCATAGTTTAGGTACCTACTTATTTGGTTTGCGACTCGAAGTTACGTCATACTATACGGGCGGGCACCCTGGAGATGGACCTAGCGATAAGGCCCAGCGTCCATTAAAGCGTCAGATTAAACAGTGTAAAAATATTTATTACATAGCCTACCTACCTACTTAAAGTATTTGTCTGCCTATTCAGACCTGACGGAAATAAAGGAAGCAGCCGCTTAGCAATATTGCACCTGCTCACACTTCACTCAAAAACCTACAGGTATCCAAAAGATAGATATTTATTTAGCAGTACCTATTTACCGTAGAGCATCTGAGAATTATAGCTTTCATTTGAAGCAAAGATTTCAAATCTTAGTTTCATCCAGCAATTAATTATCATTGTTGCCTTCAGTGGATAAACACGGGCCAAGTTTTTTTTTGCCTGGCAGGATTGTTTGAACCTAGTTTTAATTCTTGTGTATTACTTCTTGGTGAGCCCAACAAATAAATAAATCGCGGCGGTTTGGCAACGACTGCCGATGACAGTCATGTTCGGTCACATAACACTAATATATTGTACCACCATAGACCTCAAGTGTTTACTAGAACTGCCATTTGACCAGAAATAATCGCCAAAATACATAACGCATGTGCTCCTCCTGCCTGCTCTGTGAAACTCATAATACGCCCCTGTCCGGTCAGTGCGAGGACAGGGTACCAGTTTATTATGTTACTAAGAAGGGTTAGGTTACTTTAATGCTAAGCAGCTGAGTAGGTTAGGTACCTAAGTCAATGCTTCAGCGGACAACAGTCTTATTTTTAACGTTTTGCTTACCGCAACTATTCACCGTTATTACATAGATAAAGTTATATTTTTGTTTCTGATAAAGCTGTTTTTGTTATTGGGACTAAAATAGCTTTGTCATTGATAACTTTGTAGACAGCGCTGTACGTATAACGCAATGTCTATTAATATTTCAATAATTTGCTTTAATAAGCATCTCATTCGATTAATTGGGTAGGGTAAGCAGATAGGTACCTACCTACCTAAAAGTATAAATAACTGACCTCAAAACCTTATGGCCAGAGACAGATGCCTAGAAGCCCAATAAAATTGGCTATCCCAATATTAGTAACACCTACTTTTAGGCTACGTTACGTACCTACGTATGTTACATATTTTATTTAAATAAAAAATATTTTCTGAATATAACAACATATTTTACTGATCACAGTTTCATTAAGAAGATTCCCTTCTATAAACTACAAAGAACTAAACAATATCACAACTGAATTCCTAGTTACACTGTGCATAAAAATACCTAGTAAAACAAAACTAATATTATCAATAAATAAATTAAACACAAGTCACTAAATAGTCCTAATCTAAAATAAATACAGACTATTTAGCAGACGGCGCCGACCATCAAATTCGCATCTAATTCGCTATCATACATAGGTAGAGTTATTTGAAAACCATTTTACTCTATGCATGTTTATCTAGCATTCACTAACCTAAAAAATAGAACAAAATAGACTACAATTTCTTTATAATCATTGATAGATAGAAGGACATAGATAGGCCATAATAATAATTGGGTAATTAGTAATTACAGTTTGAAAATACCCACTAATGGTAGTTCCTTCTAACTCAATAATAATTAAACAATTAGAGGCAATACAAACATAATTAATCTTTATCCTTAGGAGGAGCCCCTCCGTGGTGGTACTCCGAGTAAACAGGGAATGACTGGGCACCCCTGATCGGTACTGATGGAAGGGAGCCCCCTTCAGCTAGCCTCTTTGTTTCAATTTTAGCTGCATTGTCTTTTTTTAGTTGTGCCATGGCAATGTTTTTAGCTACTTCTTCTTCTGTTGGTGGCGCAACCCTGTAAATCAGAATTGTCTTTGTAATAATGAAGAATATGACAGTGATATTTAACAGCATTTAACAAATGTTAAACCCTCATAATAATAGTAATATGTAGCTAATGGTGCCACTGAAAACCGGCGTTGCAAGGGCTACTATGCCCTTGTAGCTAATACTGAGTAGTTTACCATTTTTGCCATCAATACATTGAAGTTGAACATTAAATTATAAGTTGACGCGAAATAAATGATTTCTATTTCTAACTAGTGGCCGCCCGCGGCTTCGCTCGCCCGTTCCCGTAACACCCCGTTCCCGTTGCTTTTTCGGGATAAAAAGTATCCTATGTCCTTCTCCTGGTTCTAAGCTACCTCCCAACCAATTTTCAGCCAAATCGGTTCAGCGGTTCTTGAGTTATAAGTGGAGTAACTAACACAACTTTCTTTTATATATATAGATACAAGATGTATGCAAAAATAAACAGTGGAAAAGGCAGCTTCATACTATAACACCTATTATTATAAGAGATTTGTTTAAAATGCTATTTGTGCACCTTCTCATTCTGAGCCAAGCTTCCCATTCTGCAGGTATTGGGTCTTGGAAGTCAAGCTGTTTGGGAGGATCATACCACCGGCTCGCCTTCCGCTTACCAACACTGGGATCAGCTGGAATTTCATAATACTGATTTCCTATGTAATCCTTTCCTGAAAATAGAGACCATTTTAGTCAGAAGAAAGTAGGAACAGAATTATTGTTGCTTAAATATTTGGTAGTTAGCACCACTACCACACAAAAAAACATAGGTACCCATGTGATTTCCTTGGATTTGTCTAGGTCGAAATGAGTTTATGAAGTTCTTGAATACAATACGCCATACATAGCGAGACTCTCCAGCCATCTGATAAATGAGAAGAACAATTAATTAAACTCTTTAAACCAAATATAACCTTATTGTGGTTATTATTATATAGGGAGCCTAAGTGCCTTTTTAATGTATTAGTAGGTACATACTTAGGCATGTTTTCAATACTAAGATTAGTAGGTAATAAGTATAAATAATTATAATAATATTCTAATGGTTAGGTCTAAAAATAACATAGGTGCCTATTTGAAAGACAATGCTAATTTATTTAAGCTACGATGTCATAGGTGCTTTGGTAGAACTTATTAGCGTAGATACGTGGGTAGCACCTTAATCAAAACTCATAAGTTAGCCTGAAATATTATAGAAATTAGAGAAATTATTTTTAACATTACTACTAACCTTAAAACTTTCGTCTGAAACGTAGATTCTCCCCACTACTTATTATACTCTTTGCGTAGATTGTAGTTCCACTAAAATGAAGTAGGTACTGAAGACTTACCTATTTCGAAAAAAAAAGGTTAGATAATTGAAGAAAGTAAAATTTAAAAACCCTGCAGAGACAAAAACACAACTAAAATATCAAATAAACGGGAGGCAATAATGTACGACCCGTTTTTGCACAGCAGGATAATGTACACACCGTTATTACGATGCCAGGGTTTTGATTAACGTGGCGTACATACAATAAAAGGTCGCGAAATAACATGCTGTACAATGTCGTCACGTGTTGTTATTGACATAGTGTACGCCCCGTTATTATTACGATGCCAGTTAAGCCTCGTGCACACTGTAGCAATTCAATATTGATTTTTGCTGTTTTGTTCTAGCAGCGGATAGGAAACTTGTACTTGTTCTTGAAACTTTAGAGGGCGGATCCGACTTGGATGCAAGGCGAGCGAGCAAAGCGAGCATTTGTTGACATCTGTCCATTTTGGATCAATTTTGCCTGTGTCAAGTGAGGATAATATACATTTTAGTAGTCAAGTCAGCCATTAAACAAGTCAGTCATAGTTTGTAGCTTAGCTTAGACAATCTAGATCGATTGTATAGTAGTAGCCTAACAATAACCTCAGAGTCAGATTAGAATACTGTCACGTCAATAGAAAAAGATAAAAGAACGTCAACGCCCCGTCTCGTCGTCGCGTCGGCGTCGTCGCGTCGCCTTGACACTTGACGCATGAAGTCGCGTCGGTTTTCTTTCTTTTATCTTTTTCTATTAGTTTTTGAACAGGTGCGGTGTCCATTTGCCAATTCTTTTTTGATTAATACAAATCTATATAATGAGCTGAATAGCTTTTATTCAGCGTGGTCTGTCCCATGTACTGCTATGCTAGGCAAAGGCTTTCTATGTTACTCTCCCTTTAGGCCCCATGTAGTAGGCTTCTAGCTTTTACTGTTCTATCATGGTTGTGGGGTGACCCCAACACACGAAACCTGCAGCAGGAAGACTGAAACTAAGGCATAGAAGAAGAAAATGTATATATTTCCTGTTTTTTATTGACCGAACAGACGTAACGACTACTGACTTGGCCTAAAGGAAACTAAATTGTATATTTGATAGTGGAGTGGTTTCAATATTTTCCTGACTTTAGCTTCTTACCCGTTTTATGTCAAAGTCAAAAATTGACATTCCTCAAAAAAAGTTTGTGGCTGAAATTGAAATTGAATTTACGCAAATCGATCAAATCACTGCTCTTCAAAATATTTATAAACTTTTCTACCTTTTAGAAAGTTTCGTTTTCTTACAAGAAGTGGGCAAGTGTTCCTTCAAACAAGCACCATGGCGAAAATGGCTTTTCAGCATCAAGCGGGAACGGCAATGGAGTGCCTCAGCGTAAGTTATAGACCACTCCCAACTCCCATCATTGCTTTTGTTCGGGCCTCTTGCCATTGATAGCTGTAATCTTAATTTCAGATACCAATAACGCTCCAAAAAGAGACTGGGGTAGATCCTGATGGGCGAGAAGTTATGAAATGTGGCTTTAAAATTGGCGGCGGTATAGACCAAGATTTTAGAAAAAGTCCTCAGGGCTACACTGATAACGTAAGTGATTTTCTATGTAGTCTCGTTACTCGTTAGTTACTAGAGGGACTAGAAAGCGAATTATTACTGTCTGTAATTTTGTTTTTTTAGGGCATTTATGTAACGGAAGTCCACGAAGGAAGCCCCGCAGCAAGAGCAGGGCTACGGATGCATGATAAGATACTACAGTGCAACGGCTACGATTTTACAATGGTTACTCACAAAAAAGCTGTAAGTTATATTAAGAAACACCCCGTCTTGAATTTACTAGTTGCTAGAAAAGGAGTCACCTCAACCTAATTGTTTAAATAATATAATTTATTAAATAATTTATGCCCGTCTACCAACAACTAGCATAGCTAAACATTAAGACCGAAGATATTACTGATTCCATAGCTAGCAGTTAGTAAGTTTAGCACAAATATTAAGTAAGGCAAACAAATCAAGTATTTCATTGTTTATTTATGTTAGTGGCAATGAATTTTATAGAGTATTATGACAAGTGTTTATACATACTGTTATTTATTTTTATACACAAATAATTTTAGTTTGTAGTTAAGTTATGTATACTGATTGTAATAAATATACTATTACTATTCTACCATTGTCCATTATGTATACAGTGTAAAGTTTACTATCTACAATAATAATTAACTTATAATGGTTACCAGCTAAGCATAAACTTCTGTATTTTTTGCATTTTTATAAATTCAAAGGATGTTGTCAAGCAGCCAAATGCCTATTAGGCAGGATTCCATATAAAATGTACCCATTGTTTTGTGTGAATATGTATTCCAGCATATAAGCATACAATTTTAATCCTTATACTAAAAAATTTTTGGTTGATTTTACCAGTTTACAGATTAGATTTTATGGAATAGAAGAATTTTTACAATTGAATTTAGTAAATAATCATATTTTATTTATAATTTCATGCAGGTAAGCATGTAATAAAAAAGGCATTTACAATTATTATTATGTGGTAGGTATGTGCCAAATCATTATGATTGAAGAACCTGACACATTAACCATCAGTGTCATCAGCAGATTTAATTGAATTTAAATACTGTGTGTATTTTATACATAGAGGCATTTCAATAGGTTATTAGTATGTACCTAAATTATGTAAGTCAGTACTTTTTCTGTGACACTTCAGTACTTAAATAAAATAACCTTTGATGAAAACTGAATGTTGAAGGTAATCTCTCATAAATGTATTATTTATACAAAATAATGTATGTGAGTAGCTATAAGTTAAGTTTTCAAATAATATAAGTGTTATTAAAGAATGGTATTTTTTTAACTAAAAGTGAGGTGGTATAATTAACATAATATTTATTATTAATAAAACAACTAAATAAATTCCTTTCATAGCAGATGCTCCAACTGCAAATTATTTAGGTACAGTAACACTACTGAACAAAACCAACATTGTTTTTGTCTACAAACTATGTGAGCTATGAAAACTTAGTTCTTCGCTGGGGGCCAGTCCCACTGGCCTTTAGGGGGCTTAGCCATTAAAGGTTCCCAGGGCTTCCAGTTCAACATCTTCCGAGCCAGATTCAGTTCATTTTCAGCCTGAATTATCAGTTCCTCGGCCTGTCCACAATTGATTCTTTGTTCAATCTCAAATACATCTTTGGTCTGTAAGAATGACATAAAAAATGAATACTACATTAAATAGAAAGAAAGAAAATATGTTTATTGACCATAAAAAAAGATACAAATAGGCATGGTAAGTACTTGAACAAAATTTCACATGGTCAATTTAGGACCAATAGAATGTGACTTCAGTATTAGATTTAAAAGATACTGGCTATACCTGTGTTAAGACTGCAGCTCTTTCCCGAACAATTTGCTCAGTGTATTTTCTATAGACAGAAGTTTCAGGCATGTTTTGTAAAGTTCTTAGTATCTTTCCATAAAGTGCTCCTAAAGTGTGGTGAGGGTTCGGAGCAACGGCTAAACCCATGAGGCCAGTGGTCTGCAAAAACGAAAAGAAGCATGAAAGCAGATTTGTTTTCCAAGTGTAGATACAACAAAAGTATGTATTGGTTACATAAACAACACCGAGCTGGCTGTGCTGTGCTACGACGTACGTGCTCGACTCGTAAGCTGGCATTAACATACCTTCTTTAGCATCCCCATTGGATGGTTTGAAATATTTTGGTTACACAACAGAACACTTCGTGTCGAAGCTCGAAGTAAAGTTCTTTTCTTCGTCGCTGCGCTTGCCTCAACCTCAAAGTGAAAAACCTATAGTTCTTCGCTCCGTCACCTGTCATCTTGACTATGCATATGCATTAGCGATGGGCGATTACTACTATATTTTATCGAATTAGTCGATTGTTCGGTTCAGTCGATAAAAGTCGATAACAATTGAAACTAGTCGATTGTTATCGACTGACGGCGCGTGCGGCGTGCGGCGCGCGGCGACAACGACTAGCACCAACTTTAACTACTATTTGCCGCGCGGTCACGCCACGCAACCGCGCAACGCACCTAACTACTATTTTTACCGCGCGGTCACGCATTCACGCAACGCACCTAACTACTATTTTCGTGCGTACTACTGAATCAGTAGTTACAAAAGATGGTGCGTCGGGCGTGCGCTGCGCTACAAATCAATAGATTAAGTCCATGCGCCGCTACTTAATGCAGTTATTATGCGATTTAAGTTATTACATTAATTAATTTGTTTTAAAGTATAACAAATTACGAATAGAAGGGTAGGTAAAGAGTTTCTACCTAAGGAAAACACAGACTAGAATAAAAATTAAGTAAAAAAGGTACTTATAGATACTTATTTGAAATATATTTTCTTACAGAAAATCAACTTATAGCTAGAAATCTACCTTCTAACATAATTTTGGTAACTATACTTTTTACTTGACAAGGTCAATTTTACATTTCTATAAAATGTATATTCATAATATTAAAATATACTACCTACGTGTTAACATTAAATGCAACCGAAGTATTATTACTTAGAAACAATCGACGCAACACCGTCCCGCCCCCGCATGCACCGCCCCGCGTGGCCTTACGCAGCGCAGTTCACCGTACCGCACGCATACTTACATGTATAGTAGTTAGTAGTTTGTCGATTGTTATTCGAATAATCATGGGGAGGAACTACTAAATCGACAATCGAATGCGCAGTAGCGCAATTTTCGATTCATTCGATTGTTTTTTTTGAAGCAATCGCCCATCGCTAATATGCATCATCATCATCATCATCATCATCCGGTCTTCTACAACTCGCTCTTCATGGGAGTTGCAGGTAAGGGCCTCGGGTGTGTGACCCATCGAATATGCTTTGCCTCTGTCACATCTGTCTGTCTATCCGTCAATTCAACAATCAATCTTGTCAGTGTCTATCTGCCAGTCGAATCAAGTGGTTTTATGTTTTATACTGGCGCTGGAATCAGTATTTTTGCCAAGTCCTAAAGTGTTTTCCGGCCAATGCTGCCATTACTATGTATTTATCCGAGACTTGTACAGATTTTGGAAGTCCATGGATGACTCATGATTAAAATAGGCATGTAATTTGTAAACACGAGTCCTGCGTATTTTCAGGGTTCCGATACCAAGGAGTAAAACGGGACTTTAATAATAAGATTCCGCTGTCTGTTCGTCTGTCTGTCTTTCTGTCTGTCACGAGAATGTACAGTTCGGCTGGCGTAACTTGGCAGGTCTGAAGCTAGCCGTTTGGCCAATCTTCCATCAGTCATTGGCCATTTACGATCGAACAGCTCACTTCAAACCCGCCAAGTTACGCCGGCCGAACTGTATCTCATGTACCGTGATAGACAGTTGACATTTCAGAAATATACATATGTAGACATATGTTGATTTATTTACGAACAACAAATGATTTTAAACTTTTTTGAGTGGTTTTATCGTAACTGTATAAATTCTTTTATCAAGTCTTCTTGAGAAAAATGCGCAAAAATCTATCCTATTTTCATAAAACCATTTTAAAAACCACGGTCCTGTATGGTATGGAAGCATAGAAACCGTGCATTAATTGAGATAAAAATTAGCCTGTCGTTTTAGCCTGACCCTGAAACTACCTATGGTATGGAACCATAGGAATCGTGCATTTTTTTAGATAAAAATTAGCCTGTCGTTTTAGCCTGACCCTGATACTACATAATGTAGGCAATAATTCATGTCGATCCTTTGCTCTATGAAAAATTAAAACAAATCTATTTTATGGGAACCATACATTTGACCGGGATAAAAAGTAGCTCGAGTGCTATTCTAATCTAGCTCTGTGTTAAATTTCTTAGAGATCCATTCAGCTGTTTTTGCGTGACTAAGTAACAAACGCCCATCCATCCAAACTTTCACATTTAAATGATTAAAGTGGGAAATTAAAATGAAATAAATATTTAAGGGGGGCTCTCATACAACAAACTAGATTTTTGCCATTTTTATATATGGTAAAGAACCCTTCGTCTGCAAGTGCGACTCGCACTAGGCTGGTTTTTTTATGCACTAAAATATTACCTTTATCTTCTAAGGCCCGTATTCCGAAACAGCGCTTGAGTCTGAGTCGAGCCTCAAGCATAGATTTTATGACAGTTCTCCATTGAAAAGTGTCAAAAATCTATGCTTGAGGCTCGACTCAGACTCAAGCGTGGTTTCGGAATACGGGCCTAAGTTTCTTAGAAGTTTCAGGTAACTTTAAATCTTGACTGGCAGCACTGAGCCCCATGCTGAGCCGCTTTGGCGGAAGGACTTTGAATCCAAGCCAGCACAAAATTAAAAAAAAAAAAAAATGCTGAGCCGCTCCTTACCGGGACTTTTTGAAGATGGCGGCCTGACGAAAGACGTTTAAAAATTGGCCGATCTTATTTTCACGAAAAAAGAAGAAGCAGATTTCTATGGTGTATGTGTGCGTATACGTATGTATATCTACATTTGTGTGCATAAATCTTATATTTAAACTGTCAAAACTGACATCTCAAACTGTCAAATATCAAGAGGTCAATGTCATGCTTGCTTCTGCTTGCTAATGTTCTATATTTCTTGCTAGGCTATTTCGAGATACGAGCTAATATTTACGAAATAAAATCCACCGGAATATTAAATAAGACAGAAATGCGATGGCTGCAACAGCATCGGTAATTAATCATCTGTCTTATTATTATCATCTGAAGAGTATTTACCATTTCCTACAGCACAGACGACTCCAATACCTCCAGCAGCGTTGGGAACCAACCGCTCATAGTCAACTCCTACGCATAGTTACAACTGGGCAGTCATCAATAATGAGAAGAACATTTAATTCTTCAGGGCTGGACACCTCTGCCGCATGCCAGACCACCTAGTGGGCTTTCATCTTCAGTGGGCTGAAGATGTGTGTCAAACTTAGCGCTAGAAGGTGGTAGACCCGACTTTAGTGGGTGTGTGATGTGTGTTTATAACCCTGCCAAAAGTGTGATAGGTCAGATTGTGAATGAAGAAACTTGCTATATGTGTGTGATGGAGTAACTACCTACTAAAGATAATCTACAATGTTGTATAAATGTTTTTATAGCGTTAAAGATTTCATTTAAATTATTTTATATTTTCTTTAAGAATTATTATTCTGAATTGATTATTGTTATTATTCTCACACTGATTTATTTTAATTTAACTTATATTTTCTACTTTTGGTTTGAATTTTGTATATTGGTCGCCGATGAAGTATGTGAGCCACTTTTTTACATACCCTATGATCTTATAATTGTACCATACTTCTTGCAAATAAATATATTTCATTTCATTTTATTTGTACCAACTGTCGAACTACTCAGTAGTTACTAAACTACAGATGCAGAGTTATTGGTGAAAGAGACTCATTTCCTGTAGGTTTCATTTGCTCAAACTAGATATAATGTAACTATGCTACTCGGGGATAATTCAGCATTAAAGAGGCGAAAGAAATTTATCAGTCCAGTAGTTTTTGAGTTTATTTGTTACAAAATACAAATCTGTATAATAATGATGATGACAATGTTACCTACCTAAGTACCTATAAGTACATACCTACCTATTTGCTGAGAAGTCCCATTATCACACAGAACGCCTACCTATACATACATATGATTAAGTATTATGATTACACGCTCCTCTGAATCCACCATCAGGTAAGCTCGTTGGCAGAGAGCACTGGTGGTGTAGTGGTAGTGGACCCGCCTTCCGATCCTTAGTCGTGGGTTCAAATCCAGTCGTGTACCAATGAGTTTTTCTGTAGAAAAATGTATGTGCACTATGCCAGTAAAACATCGTGAGGAAACCGGGGTGTTGTAGAACCTACAAAAGTTCGAGCAACTCGTTCGTGTCAAGCGCCACGCAATAAGGGCCCACTAGAGGCCTTGCGGAAACCAGCCCGCACATCAAGTGTGGATGATGAATTTGCCGCAGCTCGTTGGCATCAGTGCCTTGTCTACCTTATTCATAATAGGTAGGTACCTAAATAAGGTAGGCCTAATGATGATGATGATGATGAAAAGGTACCTCTATGTAGGTAGACAAGTCTATCTACCTATTTGCTGAGAAGTCCCATTTTACACACAGAACTCCTACCTACCTAAGAGCTGGTAATCATTTTAAACATAGGTATTCAGCTTCTGAATCCACCATCAGGTAAGCTCGTTTGCATCAGTGCCCAACTTACTCATAATACCTAACTAAATGCAGTAGATCTACAAAATCATGTCAAAATCATGTTAGCAATGGCCTACTACGCGGGCAAAGCCTGCCGCGGGCGACCGCTAGTTCATAAAATCTACAGTCACGAAAAACGCCTTGGGATGCTTGCTACTAACTATTATCTATTCTGTGAACCGTCACAGAATAGATAATAGTTAGTAGCAAGCACCCCGTGTCATAGTAACTACTAGCGTATCTGTAATATCTATTCTGTGAACCGTCACAGAATAGATAATAGTTAGTAGCAAGCACCCCGTGTCATAGTAACTACTAGCGTATCTGTAATTCGGAAATATCTTAGATTCACGAAATCTAACATCATCATCACCCTATCCCGAACCTTATCCCATACTAACTATCCTTTATTCCATGTCGTGAGAAACACCGCTTTTTTTTTTACATTCTAGTTGCATTCGGTAAAAGCCAAGGCAGGAGAAGATTTGACTTCCTTAAAAAAAATGTTTGCTAAATGTTTGCTAGTGTGTATCATCAACTTATTATTAAAAAATGATGAAAGCTTTAGTTAAAAATCGATGTTATATGAATGCAGTAAGATTCAACTTAAATAAGCTTACAGATTAAGAATAAAGAAAGAAGATGAAGAAAGATAGTGGAATATTACAGAAAACTTTAACCCAGAAAGCTCAAATTAAAATTAAAAAAAAGTTTTGATAAACATGCCGTGGTGAATATTGCGTAAATATAAGAGCGCCGTTAAAAATTCCAACATTATACGTAAGACTAGGCGATATGGTCTTGATACTATAGCCTGCTTCGAAAGGAGCCAACCAACTAACAACAACCGCTCCTTACCGCTCCCCCATAGAGAAATACTACGGGGGGGCGCTCCCCCCCATTCACCAGTCACCTCACTCGTTCATCTTTCTCTGTTTCGTTTGGTTTCGTTTTGTATGTGGGGCGATTTATATTTCCTTTCTAGATTTCGATCCAACAGATTTCTAGTGTAGCGTTTATTGTTAGTCGTAACATACAATTACATGCGTTGGGATATGGACGAATATTTCTTAAAAAAACTGAGTTCTCACGTCACAACTTCACGCTAGCAGAGACCGATCACAGCAGAGTAGATAATAGTGCAGTTGAAAGGTTCTGTTCTCTGGTTTTTACGTGCTTTTTATCTGGAAGTGGGGAAGTCTTATCAATCAATCGCGTCGCGCACATCGCCCAATGTACTTACTTTTGGACTCGTAGCTCCTTGAAGAAGCTCTTTGCGAAGGTATGGATAGTTTCAATCACATTCTGAAAAATCAATAGAGTTGACAATGCATTGCCAATGAGAGCATGTTCTGATGCATGGATTTTGAGTTTTTATACTGCTTTTAGAGCTATTGTTATAAAGAAAACCTGTGTATAAAAATTGAGTTCTAAAATTGATCAGTGGAAGAGACACAGCAAAGAGTTGTCTTTATTGCAAGGACACTATGTAACTAAATGTTTTTGGCACATACCTCATCCTATCAAAGTATATAGCATATACCTAGTCTAAGTAGAAAAATATAGATAATTTTATGTACATCAATTTACTTTATGCTGAAAACATCACACTAAGGAATTTACAAAAATCTTCAAATACAGATGGAGACTCTATCAGAGGCACATGATGATAGTTCAGGAGCCAATCCAAGCAGTGTGAAGAGTGAGGATGGTAGTCCACCTCCCGATGGGGACCGCGCCTCGCCTCCGCCTAACTGTGCCATATGTCTTGGGCGATGCAGAAACAAATCCTTTACTGACTCCTGCCTGCACCAGTTCTGTTTCAAATGTCTTGTTACTTGGAGTAAGGTAAGCTTTGACTTTTTAACCAACCTCAAATAAAGGAGGAGGTTCTCAATTTGGTTGTATTATTATTATTTATTTTCTTTGTTATTGCATAACTTCATCATTTATGAACTAATTTCAAAACTCTTTTTTTTAACCGAAAGGTTATAGGTTCTTCCAAATTAGTCTGGTGAATATTGCATTAAAATCAGTTCAGCAGTTTGGCCATGACGTTAGTTTCTCATGTTTTTTGAACTTTATTTGTGTGTGAGATTAGGTCCCTATTTGTTTCTGACCATTTTAAGATTCCAGAAATTCAGGAAATAGATGTGTGTTTGTAACTAAGTGTTAATTTGTTTACAAATAGGTTAACTTATGGGTTTCTATTCCAATTACTATTAGAAAATAAAGAAAGAAAATATATTTATTTGAAATAAGTATATGTAAGACAAATACTATAAAACACACAGAACAGACAACTGAAGGCAGGCAGGCTTCCCAAGAAAGTAATAATACAAACAGAACTGGGCTCAAAACACATTATGCTCAAGAAAACTGGGTCCCAACCAGTCCCGTCCTGTGCTGGATGGTTAAAAAGATTATTATGTCAAATAGTACTAATAGAATATAATAATAAAAAAAAAGTTAAGTATGGGGACCCCCAAAATGTATTGTTTTTTTTCTATGTTTGTGAAAAAATCTTAATGCGGTTCACAGAATACATCTACTTACCAAGTTTCATCAGTGTAGCTCTTATAGTTTCGGAGAAAAGTGGCTGTGATATACGGACGGACAGACAGACAGACAGACATGACGAATCTCTATAAGGGTTCAGTTTTTGCCATTTGGCTACGGAACCCTCAAAAGGGTTATATACAAACTGGGAGGGTCGAAAGAAGGTATTTAATAATAAGGATGAAAATTGTTATTCATTTGAAATGTGGGTGTGGTCATGTGAATGTTGGGTGTTCATAATTGTTCTTGTGATTGTGTAGTGTCACATCAATCTTCTATTCCCATGACTACTAGTGCCTGTCTGTATTATAGACTGTTAACATTTTATGTCAAGTTCTAAAATTATTGTAGCATAGCTATCAGTTGTAGTGAAATTTTATTATCCTGATTTAAACGAAAATATTTCCGATGCTTTTGAAGAAAAACAACATCTTTTCCTTCAAAGCCAATGACGACTGACTTGACTAAAAACTATTTAATTATGTTAAATTCCTCACTTGACACTGGTAAAATTGTTGTTGTGAATAGACAGATACTAGGTATCTCATTAAGAAATTGAACCAAAAAAGAAGTAAAGTGAAGTGAAGTAATTGAAGTTAAATAAATAAATATTATGGACAATCCACTCAACACTATCTAGCCCCAAACTAAGCAGAGCTTGTAAGAGACCCAGATCTTATGTAGTACACATACTAAAATAGATAAAGATTTGACAGCTAAAGAAAAAAGTATGAATGAAGCAAAAGAGGTTTGTCAGGATCGTAGCAAGGGGAAATCCGTGATCTCTACCCTCATGGGAAAGAGGCGTATTTTATGTATGATATAAATTATAAAACAACTAATAATAGAGATACTAGATTTAGCCGTAGGTCGTGGGTTCGATCCCCACCGAGAACAGATTATTTGTGTGGTGAACTCAGATGTTTGTTCTCTGTCTGGGTGGGTGTATTCAAGGTATGTATTTACAAAAAAAAATCCCTATATGTATTGTATCAGCTATCTGGTTCCCATAGTACAAGCTCTGCTTAGTTTGGGGCTATATAGTGTTGTGTGGATTGTCTATAATATTTATTTTATTTAATACATAAAGTAATAAATGTGAAGTAGGTATATTTTTTTATTACAAATTAGTCATTGGGTTTTTTGCTCCTATCACCAAGTCATATAGGTCAAGGCGAATTTAAGCAAGTTCATCAGTTTAAGTAATTTCAGGTTAAAACCGAGTGTCCTCTATGCAAGCAAAACTTCAAGTCAATCATTCACAATGTTCAGTCAAACCAGCAATATGAAGAGTACCGGGTCGAACAACGCTTGCACGAGGAAGACAGGATTGACATTGATGACTTGGTCACGGCCACCAGGCGGTTTAGATACAGGTCAGTTGAACAGATTTTTGACGTGATAACGTCTTATAAATCGATGGAGCCGGCTGCACGCACGAAAAAACATGACTCATGCGTCGTTACGTCGCCGTCGTTTCGTCGTTCCATTTACCTGAGCCCGAGCCCGGGTCGGGTAATGGGTAAGGGTAAGGGTTCGGTCGGGTTCCGGGTCCGGGTCTGAGAGTTCGAGTCCGAGTCCGAGTCCGAGTCCGCGAGTCCGCGAGTATTTTCTTATGACGTTATCACGTTCAACTATCGTCAGTAAACCGACTTTACAGACAACCGATTTTTTTAATCACAAATATGGGACACTACCGGCTGCCCGCGGCTTCCCTTAGGCCTCTGCCTCGAATTTAGCGGGCAGCGGGGCGGCGGCGGCTCTGCAGCGGGGCGGGGCGGGGGGGTCCATTTGATTTTACGCTGCCGCTTCCGACTGCTATGGACGCCTGCAATACCAGAGGAAACAAAAGCGTGTTGTCGATGCCTTGAAATTTTTAAAATGCCCTTAATTAAGAACCTCAGTCTTTAAAAAGAAAGCTTCAGCAGAAATTAAAAACCTACCTTACTAAATCTCCACATTTTCATATACTTAATTCATAGCGTCATACCTAAAAGAAAGAATATCTAGCACTTAGGTACACAAGAATACAGCTCAAGTAACCTAAAAACAAAGAAAAATTATGCTTACTGAAAGGACTTAAGAGCTAGCAGTGTATAGTCTGATGCGTATCCTTGTGTACAAATTTTTAAAGTGGTGAAAAGGCATAAGAAAATTGGATAAAAAATATTTCTTATTTTCAGAACCACCTTGACTTTTCCCCGTGGTGGAGACCACATTGCCCTGCAAAGGCTGCTGATGCACTACCCTCCTCTGTCGGCGATGGTGGGGATGTCACGTGACCTGCCCGCGATGACTCCCGCAGCCCTGCCTTCGTCGAGACGTCGTCGCTCCCCCAGTTCCTTCCGTCGCACCGTCTATAGGCATAATCTGTGGGCCCGTCCGCTGCCTGATTTCACCGGACGCCATAGGGATTGCACCCCAGAGTTTTACAGGTTAGTGTGATCATGAGTTATATCCGAACATATTTTAACGGTGGTTAATGGTGGTATTGGCTAACAGGAGTGTTTTTGGTTCATTAATTTCGTCCTGTTAATTTTTTGGGATAAAAAGTACATAGTAGTAATTTAAACTTACTATTTTATAAATTTTATAGTGTTAGTAGGATTATGAATTTATCAATACTGTATTTCAGGTGTAACGACTCGCAGATGCACCGTCTCGTGCCATGGCTAAATCGCGAGCTGCATTACTTGCTTCTGGAGAACGCGGGTCACATCGCGTACGTGCTTTCTCGCATCCTGGAGCTGTTGCCGCAATGCCACATCACCTCGCCTGAGTTCAGGGACGAGGTGTACCGCTACTTCGGCAGCCGGACCGATCACTTCGTGCACGAGCTGCATTGCTTCGCGTCCACGCCCTACGACCTCACCGGCTACGACAGAAACGTGCAGTACACTACCGATTCCAGGATCTCGAACACCACCAACGACGTCATCTCCAGCTCGGACACGGAGAGCGGTGACTCCGATATAGTGCTAGTGAACCCGCCGGTGCAGCCGCCCCTGCAGTACCCGTCCTCGGCGCGTGCTCCCTCGCCCTACGAGACGAACCCGGGCCCGTCCGGGCGGCGCGCGCCGGATCCCGTCTACCCGCGGGGCCACATCGCCCCCGTGGACGATGCGCGCCGCGACATCGTCATCGAGACCATCTCGCACTCGGACACGGACGACGACGACGTCATGGTGACGGGGTACATCAAGCCGCCGCAGCAGCGCACGCCCGAAGTGGTGGACCTGCGCGACAGCGACGACAGCGACGTCGTGGTGACGGAGAGTCCGCTGGAGGCGCCGCGCCGCCTCGTCAAGATGACGCTGGGGCGCGTGCGCGGGCCCGGTGCCGCCGCCGCCGCCGACGACAGCGACGCGAGCCAGCCGCCGCGGGCGTCCCCCGCCGCCACGCGCGTGAGCCGCCGCCGCAGCACCAGCAGCTACTGCCCCAGCTCGGAGCGCGCCGCCTCGCCGAGCCTGCCCTGCACCTGCAGCGCTGCACCCTCCAGCGACGACTCCACCACGCCCCGGAGGGACCCCATCCCGGTCCGCCGGAACAAGCGCAAGCGCACCCGACGCAGCAGAGACGCAAAGAGAGCTCGAGATGCCGCGCCAGCCACGCCGCCGCCCGCGCCCCCCTCGCCCCCCGCCCGCTCCCCCACGCCCACGCCGGCCGTGTCCCCCTCCGAAAGCATCCCGGAGAGGGATCGTCGCGAGAAGGACAAGCGCAAGAAAAGCAAATCTACCAACGGAAAGGGTGTAAAGTCGTCCCGCAGAGTTGACGCGGCTCAATCTTCGAGAGCGGAACCCGCGTCAGTTCAGGAAGAACCGCGGCCGGGGCCGTCGTCTCGGCCAGACGGGAGAGGAGGGAGATCGTCTAGAAGAGATGACGCGACGGCTTCTCGATCGGCGATCGAGTCCACGATTGCTCCGGAGGAACCGCGGCCCGAGCCGTCATCGTCATCATGTCGGCCCGCTGGAAAGGTACAGAGATCGTCTAGAAGAGGCGACGCCTCGGATTCTAGGGCAGCTGAATCCACGAATGCTCAAGAGGAACCGGGACCCGAGCCGTCATCTCCTACGCCCGCAAAAAAAAGAAAAAAATCGTCTAGAACGGATGATAATCCAGAACCTAGTAAAGCAGGATCTGCTATGGAAGTCCAAGAAGAATCTCAACCGAGATCGTCGTCGTCACGGTCCGGCGGGAAGGGGTCGGAATCTCGCAAAGATAAAGCGAAGGAATCGCAAAGAGCTGAACCTATGACCGAAGCGCGGTCGTCATCCCGAGCCGAGCCTCGTAGCTCCGGTAACAAGAGGAAAAATACAGATGACACCTCTGCTAGTCAAAATAGCCGAAAGAAAAAAAAATTGAAGAGTGTCGTGAGAATGACGAGCAGTTGGAGATCTCTTGCTGCGAGCCCTACCAATGATGAGCCTAGATTGCCCCTTTGTACCACGGACTTGGCGCGTCGTGCCCCTTGCTTGGCGGGTCTTGCTTCAAGCTCGGCGCGTCGTACCGTATGCTTGGCGGAACGTGGTCCATGCTCGGCGGGTCATGCCTCATGCTCAGCTCCTGCTACCTCAAGCTCAGCGGGTCGTGCCTCAAGTTCAGCCGCTCTTGCCTCAGCCTCGACGGGTCGTGCCTCAACTTCAGCTGCTCCTGCCTCAAGCTCAGCAAGTCGTGCCTCAACTTCAGCCGCTCCTACCTCAAGCTCGGCGGGTCGTGCTTCAACTTCAGCCGCTCCTGCCTCAAGCTCAGCAAGTCGTGCCTCAACTTCAGCCGCTCCTACCTCAAGCTCGGCGGGTCGTGCTTCAACTTCAGCCGCTCCTGCCTCAAGCTCGGCTGTTCGTGCTTCAACTTCAGCCGCTCCTGCCTCAAGCTCGGCTGGTCGTGCTTCAACTTCAGCCGCTCCTGCCTCAAGCTCGGCGGGTCGTGCCTTAACTTCAACCGCTCCTGCCTCATGCTCGATGGGTCGTGCCTCAAGTTCAGCCGCTGCTGCCCCCAATTTGGTCGATATTGTCGAGTATGCCCATAGTTTGTCCGCTCCTATGTCGACTTTGGCCGATCATACCTCTAATTTGGCCGAGCTTGCCTATAGTTTGACCGCTCCTGTCTCTAGTTCGGTCGCTTCTGTCACTAGTTTGGTCGATCCTGACTCAACATTGGCCAGTCTCGTCTTAAATGCGGCCGCTCTTGCGGCTAGTTCGGCTGTTAAAGAGCGCAGACCAAATTCGTCCGGCGATGAGAATGGCGATGACGTCAGTGCGCCGCGAAGCCCAGACTTTACTGATTCCGATGATGACATTCCTCTCAACCTTACTATTCAGAGATCGGCGGGACATTCTTGAACGACTTTACCATTCGTAAGTAATTGAAATGGGCATTAATTGTCTGAGCCAAGGACTCGTAGACATTTACTAATAATAACATTTTTACTTGACCTCATTCTGTACGAAGAGCCTTAACCATTTAGGGACTCATTGAGATCTTATGAGATCCGGAGTAGTCTGGCCTTTTTATATTATGCCAATTTTATTTTGTTGGTCAAATACGCTTTGGCTTTCGAGAGGATCTTAGACGGAAAATTATCTTACATTAAACCTAATGATAATTTATTTCTGAGATCTTAAGCACCATAAAGTTACTGTATTAATGCCGAAGCCACACAGTTCAAGCGACAACAGTAAGTTTTTGGACCGCGAAATCTATTGCGTAGTACATAGTTATGTAAATGTTTTTTTTGAAAGCTTACGGTTATAACTAGGCACTGTAAACTTAATTTATAATCAAATATAATGAAAGAATTTAGGGCAGGGTCAGAGATGTTATTAATATTTTTAAAATATAAAGCTTCTCTACCAAAAAATGTAAAGGTTTGGTATGTAAAGTCCAGACTTATTTTGTATATGTCTGATAATCCGTACGTGAACACTATAATTTATTCTGTGAATTAACAAACACGAAATGTACCACCTAAATAATTTGATTTATGTATATAGTTGATTTTAATATTGCTTTAAATACTTTGAACTTTATTGTACCCCCTTAAGTTTGGAAAGTTTTTATATAGCCGTCTTCACCATTGAAATTGGGGTAAAACCGTTCACTAGACATATCTTTAGGGCCATGTAGTTCAATCCAGTGATACGGTCCCGAGTCCACTAAATGCATACGGCACGCTACGGCATTTTTACTTGTTTGTCGATTGTTTTTATAGCTGTAATCCTTGACACTTTCAGCTAGTCCTCTTTGTTTGCCCAATGTAAGTACGGCCACAGCTAGGCCAGAAACAGAAACAGTGCTCGAATCCGAGACGAGCCCCAGACATAGATTTTTGACATTTTTCAACGGAAAACTGTTAAAAAAACTATGCTTGGGAGTTGGGAGTGCTCGAGGCTCGACTCGAGACTTAATAGTAGAGGATCCCGCTATCCTGAAAAGTAATTTATGTCTAAATATATTTAAAAATATGTCTCTAGTGAGTTGGCTAATAAATTCGCAAGACTATGATTAATTAAAAATTGAAAAATTGTTTTTTTTATTGTATATTTGCACCCACGTGTTTAACGAATTTTACCGAATGTATGAAGCTTTTATAATATGCAAACGTTGTGTCTGCTATTTTTTTCCTGGCCTAAATAATGGTTTGCTAGGTATAAACTGGTGAGTCGATATAGTTATTTTCACCTATTTGTTTAATGAATTTGTTTAGTCTAATTATGCTTTCGGTTGGTATAACATTTATTCGCATAACTCATAGGTGCAAATGGTGCAATATTCAATAAAATCAATCTTTCAGTCTTCAAATAATCATAGTCTGGCCAGGAATTCATTAGCCAACCCACTCGAAATATATATTATTATTATAACTTTGATATAAATTGCTTTTCATCCATTAAATTAAACAGATAGGTGAAGGTCCTTGTATAGCGGAATACGGGCCGTAGTCTACTTTATCCTTATCTATATTTAAGTGTTATTGCTTAATGTTCGGTAGAAGTTAATTTGCTCAATATGTTTCGAGACCAATTTGCACAACATACGATGGTAACAATTTCATGGCATGACTTTGCACATATTTATGTTTGGTAGATATTGTCATTATTTTAAAAGTAGGTACCTACCTATTAAAACTATGAAACCTAACCATCCTAGTGTAAGCGATTACCACCTAATTGTCTGTAAATTATCTTGAATTTTACTTATATTGGCACAGTATATAAGTTAAAACCCTTAATTATAAAAAAAATCTTTCGAATTATTACTCTCTTATGTCATGAATTTAGATTCAAGATAACCATAAAAATAAGTTCTTTTTATACTAGCTGATGGAACAAGCATATTGCCCACCAGATGTTAAGGAATAACCGTCGCCTATAACAAAGCATTGCCACGTAGTATATAACATATTCATTAAAATGTGGTTCATTGGTTCTAGATCCAATAAAACAGATAGCACCCAGACGGAGAACAAACATCTGTGTTCACCACACAAATATTTGTTCACGGTGGGGATCGGATCCCACGACCTACGGTGCAGAAGGCAGAGCTACTAACTGAGCTGAGAGGCCAGTCGAAAAATGTAGAAGCTCTGCTTAATTTGGGGCTAGATAGTGTTGTGTGGATTGTCCACAACAATTATTTTATTTATATTTACTTATATAACGCCATAAAGCGTAATGCGTAGGTAAGTGTAGCAAACCATACAACAATAATAGCAGTTTGATCTGGTACTTTTGAATCTCATCGTAACGTAGTGTAGATTAAGATTATCCAAATAATGTAATTACTGTTTTATACACAGAATAAAAAACGCTTTTTTTGTTTTTTTTTGTATCGATGTAATTACAAATAAAAAAAAAACCAGATTCGGTAAGATTCGCCAGTTTTGAGATGGATTCTTTTGTTTATTTTTAATTGTATCCTTAGTACTGCAAAAACTGCGTAGAGGTACTCAAAATTACCAAATTTTTCGTATGGGTAAGTTTGTATTATAGAGGAAAATATAATTAGTAATTTGCTTGTGTATTATTTATTAGGCTTATACTTATTTTAAATCATTTGTTTTTCGTTACAGCTAGCATTTTGTATAGATAAATTAATAGATGACTTAAGTTTTTTTTTGTAATTTATTGATTTTAATTAAATCTACTTTGATTGATGTATGTACATACTTCGTTACCATTTTTTTTAAGGCTCGAACACACCTAGTTCGCTGGCGGTAGCGATCAGTGAAAAGCTGTCAAATATCGCTGTCAAATTTCAAATCTGACAGCGATATTTGACAGCGTTTCACTGATCGCTACAGCCAGCGACCTAGGTGTGCGCAGGCCTTTAGTTATATATTCCTTCTGTCGTTTGATTTCTAATAAAGAAAAAACACCAAAATATTCTTAAAATATACATCTATATTTTCTCAAATCTTAAAATCATATACATTTTTTATAAAACCTCAAACAGTGATAATTAAAATATTCCAATTAATAATAATTATACAAGGCGTATGTTTTGTAATAGTTTGGATTAATTTACAGTTTCTATAAGTA
Organism: Thera obeliscata; assembly: GCA_947578465.1. Taxonomy (NCBI): domain Eukaryota; kingdom Metazoa; phylum Arthropoda; class Insecta; order Lepidoptera; family Geometridae; genus Thera; species Thera obeliscata. Next base: position 4,052,797 of record OX387916.1, read on the forward strand.
TTTATTTATCATCAAAAATGTGTAAAAATATAAACGTCAAGTTTAGAATAACTTGAGATCGTACCTCGTATAGTATCGTATCGTACTTGAGGTATTCAGTAGCTAAACTTATTAGTTTGGATAGCTCTGTCAAAGCAAGTGCTATAGATTTGTACCTCTAAAAGTTGAGGCTCAAGAATATAGTGTAGGCACTCCTAAATACCTAGTACATTTTATGTACGTAAATTTAGGTCGAAACCGATACTCTTTATTTATTGCTTTACACATGGTTTAGCTGGACATTGTTCTTAGGTGTAAGTAGGTATCACATATACTAAGTACTATAATGTACTATTCTACTATTGTCCTTTCGACTTGCAGCTCGGCTGTAGGCGTATAGCTCTGGGGCTCAATTCTAGACCAGTTACTTTTTTGTCACGCTAGATACATTTCACAAGAACTGTCAGTTCCTTTAGTGAATTTGACAGTTCTTGTGATATGTATCTACTGTGACAAAAAAGTCACTGGTCTAGAATTGAGCCCCTGATCACTTAGAGCTATTCGAGTGAGCCCGATAAGACGCTTTGGAATCAATTGGGAAGGCCTGTGTTTCGCTGAAGACGTACAAAGGTTAAAAGGTGTAGAATAGATGATTAAAAAATTATGATCCAATGTGTTTTAATTGATCATTTTACAGCAGTTTTGGTTCTAAATATTTATAGAAACATAATTTAAAAATAGGTTTAGCACCCAAGAGACCTTAGTGCTCTGTGGACGCATCTTATTTTTTTAACCTATAACTATCATATCAAGCGAAAATTGAAAATTCGTTGTTTTATGCGTCCAATTCTGTATAAAGCAAGCACTAGAAAATAACTTTATTACAATTCATTTGCACATTAATGTGTCTCAATCTCATAATACACGTACCTCAATAAAAAAGTTTCGAAAATTTTATTCAATGTAGCTCCAAAAAGTCCCAGACTTTGATGAACCCAGAGAGATCCAATTAGGCTTATAAAATAAACAGTTATTTACAGCGTACTTTCTACTAAGCTGTCGCTTTCGGTTTTAAAAGTGCTATTAAACTAGACCCCGCGCAAGATAACTTTGATCGATGTTAGATAGCGAAAATGTAAAAAAACCGACTTGGAATAAATCTCTCAATCAAAAATGAAAAAAAAAAAAACAAAAAAAAATATAGTTTAAAAAACTAAAAAAAAACGCTTTTATAACTAATTGAACTGAAATTTAAAAATAAAACTGTAATAATCAATTGAAAAATTTATATTATTGTACAAAAAGCGAGGGGGGCTTGATTTTGATTGTTGTAAATATTTTATCAATAGTTTATTATATCTGAAGTTATTATAAAAAGCACCCACAGTTTTATTTTTAACTGTTTAGTTCAATTAGTTATAAAAGCGTTTTTTTTTTTAGTTTTTTAAACTATAATTTATTAATATAAAAGATAAACAAACGAGCTTACTGATGGCAAACGGTCACCGTCGCCCATAGACACCAACAACACCAAGGGTGCTGTCGTTGCGTTGCCTATCCTGGAGGAGTTTTTGTACGTTCTTGAAGCTATTCATGTTGTGCCTAAGGGCGCTTGTACACGCTAAGAAAAAATGCCGGGTCTACCCAAGAATTCTTGTCGTAACTAGAAAATAACTGTGTACACTGCTCGCAGCGGTGCACGAAAAAAATCTTATCTGCGCAAGACACGACGCGGCGAACGTTGTTGCGTTTTCGTGTGTGGAAAAGACAAAATTCTTGTCTTGCGCAGATAAGATTTTTTTCGTGCACCGCTGCGAGCCGTGTACACAGTAATTTTCTTGTTACGACACGAATTCTTGGGTAGGCCCGGCGTTTTTTCTTAGCGTGTACAAGCGCCCTTAGGGGGAATACCTCTAAGAGTAACTCATTCAACAGTTTATGGGTATGAGGAAGAAATGATCTCGAGAAGCGAGCTGTACGAGAAACCCATAGATCTACTATGTGTGGATGAGCTTGGTCTCGGTGTCGAGAAGAGCGGTGGAATATTAACTTGCATTAAACGCAATGCAAGTTCGATTTCCTCATTCATGTTTGTGATCGGAGGATATATTTCCATCCAGTCCATTTTATTCATATTTTCCGCCATCTATCACGCGTGGACTTATCTTTCGCGTAGTCTAGCTAAAGAACAATTCGCTAATATTAGTGGTTTACTAGCTAAGACCATAAATCGATATTAAATGACTGTTGAATATGAATTGAGCAGAAACATATGTTTGTTCAAGCTGGAAAGCAAAGATCGATTATATAATTAATCGACTATCAATCGGGCTATCCATAATCGAACCACGATGTGAGATGATAATCATTTTCTGATAAAATTGTATGAAAATAACATTCGTTTGAGAGATGCTTTTGCTAAGCTCATTGTCGAATATTAACTTTGTGTGTGTGTTTAGTTGGACACCCTGGACGTACTGTTGGTTACACTAAGATGGTAACACTTCATAATTTACAAACCCATGGCGATACAAAAGATCTAACATAGTTTAGAATAATATAACAATCTAGACCACACTGTACGTACAGTCAAACTGCACTAATCTAGTGTTAGGTAACGTTCTTAGAAAGAATAAATGAAATGCAATGATCTACACAGCTCTAACGTCCGTCTGATACGTCACAACCTATGAATATGCAAAGAAATACATACTAATATGTACTTACAAAAGTTACAAACTTATTAAGACACTGGCATTGCTAGTTCAAAGTATGACTGAATAGCACTTTTCTATACACCAGCTATCTCTTTCCATTACAAAGAAAGAAAGATAAAGATGTATTAAGTATTATTATGCCTGCTGAGTTAGGCTCACTGAAGCTTTTTAACCAGTGTAGTGTGAAAACACATTTTAAATTAAATAACATTGCTGTCGCCACACCACACCGGCCTAATGTGGAGAAAACTGCCGTTTGGGCATTATAGACAGCAGCACCATCGCTTGATACATAGAACAACCACGCGTGACTGACAGATAGCCAAAGCCGTTTTCAAACTCTTTGCTGAGCAGTATCCAGACTCCTTTAAACAAACGTTCCTATAGCTGTCAAATTTACAGAACAGTTGCACGCATTTTGCTCTGTGTCATGCGCTTTTGCTGCCATCTACAAAAAGCCTTGCGTGTTCCACCCTCAGTAAGTATCTCGCCTATCTCACGACAAATTTGCAATCATTGCTGTAATATAAGCTTTTATCAAACACGAATTTCCAGATGGGCCTAATAGTGACCAGCGCATGCCTAGTCTATGTAATGTAAGGGTATTATGTACATCTACGATGGGTTTACTTCCACCACTGTGTTCATGTGCTGTGGATGCGGCTTGAATTCCACCGTCTCCTTCCATACTAGCTCTGAAAAGATGAAAAACATGGAGTTAGTACAAAAATAAGGATAAGGACAGCAATATGACAAATATTTTATTGAGTAGGTAGAACCTAAGTTCGGCAAGTTTATCATGCGCACTTGATGTGCGGGCAGGTTTTTCCGCAAGTAGGCCGCTGGTGGGCCCTTTTTGCGTGACCCTTGACACGTGTTGCTCGAACTTTTTTAGGTTCTACAACACGCCGGTTTCCTCACGATGTTTTCCTTCACCGTTTTGAGAGTACTGGCATAGTGCACATACATTTTTCGACCGAAAAACTCATTGGTACACGAGTGGTTTTGAACCCACGACCTTCGGATCTGAAGGCGGGGCCACTACCACTAGACCACCAGTGCTCGGTAGAACCTATCCAGAGTTTAACTTTTTTGGAACATAGTACAGAGAGAGTAAATAGTTTTTACTAGCGGCTGCCCGCGGCTTCGCTCGCCCGTTCCTTAAAAACTTTCTCTGGACCTTTTTCATTTACACCTTTTAAACTTTCTCTGGACTTCCACAAATAATTCAAGACCAAAATTTGCCAAATCGGTCGACCGTTCTCGAGTTTTAGCGAGACTAACGAACAGCAATTAATTTTTATATACATATAAAAGAAGATTTTATTTATTTAGAGTATCCTACAGATAAATCACACACAAACATAACAATCTTTAAGTTAAAGTAATCAGTGCGTTGTGGTTCTCTAATTTCAGGACGCCACAATACGAGTAGTTTGGAATAGAGTATACTCTGTTAAGCGGCGTCATTATAGTTATTTTGACAGAGTCCTGTTAATGTACGGCCAGTTATGCACGCACTGTTAAAACGATGCCACTTTTTTTTCCACTAGAAAATAGTAAAGTACACTGTCGCAGATTAATATTTCGATTATTATTATTTTTATCTAGCGACGAATAATTGTACTAGACAGGCAGCCCCTTTGAGCCTATTGGGAAAAAAACATTCTCTGGCACTATTTTGGTAATTTTTATGTTCTAACATAACCTAACCTATCCAAGTCGGATCCGCCCTATAAAGTATCAAGGACAAGGTATAAGTATCCAGTGCCAGAACAAATAAGTAAATGATCATGTTTGAATTGCTCCAGTGTGTATGTGGCTTAACTGGCATCGTAATAACAGTGTGTACAATAACATTATGTACATTATCGCCTCCCTTTTGACATTTTGGCCTTAATACCTTTCCATTTGTCGACGGGCAGTTCCATATCCTCGAAGCTTTGATCGTATTGCGCCGAGACGGGCTCGTCCGTCGGGTCGGCGTACTGCGACAGATATTCGTGAGCGAGCGCTTGTTCTGCAGTGATACGCCTGGAATACAAGTTATAAGCTTGAAAAACTGACTTCTCATCCTAACTGATGAACCGAGTTTGATTAAATTAAAAATATTAAAATGGAACCAATCTGGCGAATTTTTGGTTTATAAATGACTAGCGAATTGCCTTAGAAAAATGTGAAAAAGGGCGGGTCGCTAGTTTAATACATGTTTACTCAACATTACATTATTAAAGATACATATTATACCTAGTGGAACACGCGCGGGTTCTTTCGCCTGAAGTTCCATACTAAAAAAAACCTTTTCAAACCAGCTATAATACTTTTCTTTAACTAGCTGATAGAACAAGCCCACCTGATGTTAAGTGGCAAGCATCGCATATAACAAAGCATTAAGTCGCAGGTCACGCATATCAGGAACATGCCCTATGATGCACTGCTCTACGTCCATTAACTTGAGGCATACAGATATTCAGCCTCACGTGCCAGTAATATCACCGGCACCCACACCCTTCAAATCGAAATACAGTTACGCTGCTTCACGGCAGAAATAGACATGGCATAATACTGCAATCAGCTAATAAAAATGTAGTAGTGACTATGTTGCAAATATCTAATAGACTTGGATTGATTTATGATCTAAATTTTTCATAAGAAAAATGAAAAATGCGCTCGAAATGTCAACCGAAATTGAACCTTCGCACTGGGAATTAAAAATATTATTCGTTTAAAACTGAGTAGGAGTTTATGTTTAGATAATGCGCGTTCTTCCCAGTGCCAGAACGAATGAGTGGTAATGTGTATGCATAAATAAACAGATGAATTCTGACCATCTGGCTACAGTTTATAAAATTTACACGCCGATGCCAATTTACAGAGATAATTTACCTAAAATAGCTCGTGTCTGGTTGAGTATTAGTTGATAAAGTCGTACATATTTATAAATAATAAAAAATATTGGGCAGGTCATATAGCTCGAAGAACCGACAACCGTTGGGGCATAAAGGTTCTCGAACGGCAACCACGAACCGGAAGACGAAACGTAGGGCGCCACCCACCAGATGGACCAACGACATTGTTACGCAAGAAGATTAGACGGTGCATGGAAAGGGCTTAGAATCGTTCTTCCTGGAGATGTGTAGGGGAGGCCTATTTCCGGCAGTAGACTTCTTCATGCTGATGATGATGATACAATATTACGCCCAGACGAAGAACAAACAATATTTATCGATGAGGATCAAACCCACGCCCTCCAGCGCAGAAGGCAGAGCTACTACAAACTAGCTTAGTTTGTATAAAGGCTATCTGTTATGATCAAATTAATGAGATAACTTACTTATCGGAGTCCAACTCAAGCATGAGCTGCAGTAAGTTGATCGCGAGCGGGTTGGCGCCGCGGAACACATCGCAAAAGTCTCGCTTCTTCAACTGCGGCAGTGACTGGATGTAGTTTCGAGCCTGCACACATTTACAATCATATTCTAGGTATTTAACTTTACAGACTTGATACTAAACTATTTTTAGTGATTTTATTTCTATACTTAATTAAGATTTTTTCCGAACCCCGTACCATACGCAGGTTGTTTCCGGTCGAAATCGAGCAGATATCGTACATATTTTAAGAAGTTGTCATGTCATTACAATACTGTAAACAAATTATACAATAACTTTAACTGCACACTCTGCGCGGCTTTGATTTCGCACGATCGTGACCGAAGGTAAATATCACATACAAATAGGCACATTACCCACTATACTTATTTTACATGCATACCAATCACAAACCCATTTTACAAACCATTATAAACTTTACCCACATAAGCCAATTTCATAATTTACAGCCTGAATAATAAATATACTTAGTTGCAAAATTGAAATGTTTATTTTTGGAGTATCAGGCACATAGGGACCTTCTAAATCTAATATTATACCTTCATGTTTAGTTGCATAAAAACTATGTTACGTAGCTCTAGCTAGGCTGCAGATTAAAAATGTTATGATTGTCATCGAATAAAATAACCGAAATAAATTACAGTAAAATAAAAACTGTTGTCGCATCATGCCATTAATTTTGCATGGAAGAACTATTTTCTCACGGATATAACATAAAGATAAAAAAATCTAGTTGTCTCTGAATAGTTTCACGATTCCATTTTCAAAACTAGTGGTAGAATGTGTAACAATACAAAAGTTTTCCTTACCTCTTCGCTTATGATTTTGTCTACGGTCTCTTGCTCAGGTATCCCACACAAAAACAATATCCTCGTGAGATGATCGATATCTGTCGCACGCATGTTAAGGTTACAAGCACCAAACTTACACAAGCTACATTCTAGACAAACGACATTTAAGCATGTTATTGCGAAGCATTGTTAAAACCCCGCATAAGGTTATGACCTGGAATGTGATACGATAGGATGGAATGTCTTTTCGGGACCCAAAACCAATCGCAGCCATCACCATCGTTCACAAACAAGTTCCTGGGCCATATCCTTAAAAATACTTCCGTAGTTATTGTTGTGTGGGCAGTCTACTTACAGACTCCGAGGATATTTTCTGCATGAACTCTTGAGCCGGTGTGCCGAGAACCTCCATGATCAAGTTCAATTGGTGGATATCTGTCTCGTCAATTAAGAAAAGCCACAGGTGACATTGACTAAAAGCTGGCTAAAACTAATTGGCTAAATAAGAATAAGCAGTCTATCCGTCCGGCGTGGATTGTGCGATGATATGGGTATAGCATTGCTGGTAAAATTTAAAAAGATAGAAGAAAGGGACGTGCTACTCACACATAGGCACCATATCGAAATAAAATCGATATGTTTCGTATTTTGACGGTTTTACAGTGGCTTAAAATCGTATTACACTGTATAAATCCTTACAAGATCGCTCAAGTTACCTTACTATAATTATGGATAAGGATTTATTATGAATCAGAACCGGGCTATAAATTAAAAAAAAACTGGAAAATTTGTTTAAAAAACATTTTGGTAGACGATAGAAGCGCAGTCCCATTGTGTAGGTACGAGCTATGCTCTTAAATTGTTAGAAGAGAATCTACTAACCTAGGCTAGAAGTTGTTTATAACTTAGATGACGCCCATGACTTAGTAAAACCAGTTATTATTTTATCAAAAATATTGAGATACGAATACGTCGCACCTTTAGGGCGCTTGTACACGCTAAGAAAAAACGCCGGGCCTACCCAAGAATTCGTGTCGTAACAAGAAAATTACTGTGTACACGGCTCGCAGCGGTGCACGAAAAAAATCTTATCTGCGCAAGACAAGAATTTTGTCTTTTCCACACACGAAAACGCAACAACGTTCGCCGCGTCGTGTCTTGCGCAGATAAGATTTTTTTCGTGCACCGCTGCGAGCAGTGTACACAGTTATTTTCTAGTTACGACAAGAATTCTTGGGTAGACCCGGCATTTTTTCTTAGCGTGTACAAGCGCCCTTAGGATTAAAGTGACACATCTCAAAAAAGTCGGGAAATGACTTAGCACCATAATCTGACTCAGAACAAGATTAGCTATCGTTGTGTATATTTGAAATCCCCAATTTTTGTTTGGAAGAGGTCAAAACATTACCTAGGTCTCTTTGTTACTCAAACGATTCCATGGTAAATGTTAGAACGGTATCGCCCCTTTCAGAGTTGTGTATGTATTGCTGCGTGACGGACGCGACTAAAGTGACCGAACGCAGATTACGACACTTTATTTTCGATTAATATGGTAAGTTTACTTGACTTTATTTTATTATTAAAATGACTGATTGAATTTTGCGGCTGTTTTCTTCCGTTACTATCGATAGTGTTTGAGACCTAACTATGTTTATGTCATTTTAAGAATGAAAAACCCTCGTGATTTTTGACCGAATCTATTATGAGCCACTATTTTTCTGAACATTCAATCTTTTTTATGCCTTGTTAGTGATTAAGCCTGTTTCTTATTTATTTATAGGCCATAATGCAGTGGCACATGTCGCAAATGTGCAACGAATGTCAGATGACAGGTCTAAAACGGTCACAAATTGGCACCCCCTTGATAAAAAGCGTAGACCAGGCAGACCCCAGAAACGATGCAGTGACGACATCGTCAAAATAGCAGGCTGCACTTGGAGCAGAGCAGCTAGAGACAGAACGAGATGGAGGCAAATGGGGGAGGCTCAAAGAGGCTTTTACGCTCAAGACGGTCCTTACTTAGATATTGAATAGTGTTTGCCATAATTATAGTAAAACTAGGTATACTTTTACGTTAGAGAAAATGTAATTAGTTATTAATAAGGATAATAAAGCTTTTTATCTTATCTTTATCTTTATCATAATGTAGTACTGATGAGCTGCTTACGAGGGGGCACTAATTGAAGCAGTGAGGCAACAGTCTGCTGAAAGTCGTTGTTGAGGACATAACTGTGTCCTTAACAACGATGATTTTCAGCAGACTGTTGAATACACACTCATGTTTTATGAAACACTGGCCGGCTGGGCTTGAGCTGAACGCTCTACCTTCTAGTAATAATGTTCCTAGTTATTTACTAATATAGACTGTTGTAACTTAATCTATTGTGTTACGAACCACTACGGATCATTGCGTGAAAGTAAACTGGCAAGAAGACTGTCAAAAATTTCTTTTGGCAGTGGCCAGAATGCACAAGTTCCAAACGGGTTACGTGCTGGACCCAGCACAAGGCACTTTCTTCCAGACGAGACAGTGATCCGATGAACGAAGTAGTGCCTCCACTGTTACAGAGTAACCGTCTGAAAGCTTGGTCATCAGAAGGTCCAACAAAAAGCTTCTATGACTCTCAATGTCTCGGATTCCAGTTTTAGAACAAACCAGCTGAGAAAAACCATACGCCAAGACTAATTCATATGCAAACCTTCCGGCGAAGCAGTAGACTGAGAGCCAAATCATTCAACGTTGTGGGCATTGAAGTCTTCTAAACTCGATAGCTTCGCAGAAAGATACTCCTCAGTAACTCTGTCAGCCGTCAATTGCAGGTTCAATAAGATACATCCATAACATACGTACATAACCGAGCACGAGGCAAAATTGTGCTCCAGCCATGAGCTGGGGCAGGGTGATGCAGATAAGTTATGACGGCTAGGCCAGATATTAGCGTCTCCATCAGAAAAAGAAGGGTCGGCTGCTGCGCAGTCCCAACCTAGTGGACAGCGTTGAGGTTTGCTTGAAGCCTTCTGATGTTGCAAAATTCAACTTTCAACGCGGACGAAGGTGCCGCTGACAAACTATTCTCTTTTTTTTGCATGTCATTATGAGTTTTACTGGGGGTTTAAAAGCGATGTGGAATCGCTGTGCTGATAGGACATTGAACAAAGGAGCAGTGGCTTTAGTAAGGAGGTTGGTGTGGGTTTTACCGATTTGTTAGCATGATGGATGGGTTCGGGAACTCATTCAGCCTTCGGGTGGCCAGCGAATAGACGTTTCTCCAGGTCTAGATGACTGCCGTGCTAACAAGTTACTCCTGCACCCAACCTTAACATAGCTGTAAGGCAGAGATAACCCCAAACGGACAGGTCCAGTTCTGAACAAGAAAATCCTGGTATGCCCTGAGTCCTTCTAAAGGAAATACTTTGTTTTACTTTAAAAATTATGACCTAACTTTCGTTTAAGTAAACATTTTCAGAACAATATAGTAGTAACACTTAATCCGTCACAAATAGATCACCTATAGTTATTATTATACAGACCTATTTCTTAAAAAGCCAAAAGGCAATACATATTTTCGGACGAGAAATGACCGATTATTTTAACTATTTTTTTTTGTGCACTTTACCTGCATTAATCTTGTATATATATTTTTTTATTTACAGCTAAATGTTTATGCTTTAGTTTGCAAAAATGACTTTCACTTTATCTTAAACAACAGGAGTACAATCGATGAAAAAGTACAAATGCGTACCAATTTTCAACACTCTTTTGCGATTTCCCAAACTTTAGGTTTTTTGAGATGTGTCACTTTAATCCTAAAGGTGCGACGTGTCAGATTTATTAAAATTGAGTGTTAGCTCAACGACTGAGAGTTTGATTTTGAGTGAGTTTGATTTAGGAGTTATCGTAAATCAAAAATCAGAAATATTTATTGCATAACTGATGTACAGAAAAGATCTTTTTGACTATGGCTAGGTATAGTATAGGCACAGTTTTCACAGTTTGTCCGTTCCGGACGTACTATAAAGGGCAATATTGGAAGTTTGTGCCCAATAACAATAACATCAATAGTTATTTGTTATACAAGAGTGCAAAGCTGCTTTTTAACCGCGTGCTCAATTTTGATGACTGAGCAAGCGCAGGATTCTAAAGTTTAACCACGAGCGTAGCGAGTGGTTTAATAGTTAGAATCCTAAGCGTTGGCGAAGGAATCAAAAGAGCACAAGGTGAAAAATCTTTTTAATACAGTTGCTCAAAAAGTGGCGTATTGCAGGGACGTATAGGGTTCGGGATGTGGGCTATTACACACTCGTGCTTTTTTTTTACCATTCCCGCACTAGTGCTTTTTCTTTCCCAACTGTCAAAATAATGTCTAAAAAGAAAAACCAACCATGAAGTTTTTACTAAAAAAATTCATCGAAGTTTTTATGATTCATGCAAATACGTATTATTTCTAAAAAGAAGCTACTAATTTGTTTCATTAACAGATTTAATGATTTGATTGAATGAGTTATGTTAGGTTTCATTTCATTTCATCTCATTAAATTTCATTTTCAATTCATAATCAATAAAAAAAATCTACTGAAGACTTGGCTGTATGGGTATAGTTCCCTTTGCCTTCCAGAATGGGTGAAGAAAAAAAAATCTCTGCTTATATTCTACGGTTGGCGCCATTTTTCAGAAATTTTCTTTGCGAGTTTATTTGTTTGTTGCACAAAATGAGTAATTTCGACCCTAGTTTTTTTGAATGAACACCACCGGAACTCAGTATAATTGCACAAAATGCTTCGGAGAACATTTTACCGGAAAAGTCAAAAAGTCGCTACATGCATACATACGACGAACTTATTGCGTGGAGAGAAGAGAAAAAAGCAAATGGTATTTTATGAAATTGCTTCATTTTTTCGCAACTGTATTAAAAATAGTCGTTCAGTACACGTGCGGAACCGTCATTGCAACTTGTTCCGACTGTCAACCCTCGCCTTCGGCTCGGGTAGACATTTGTCGGAACTCTTTGCAATGACAGCCTTTCCGCACTTGTAATGAAATATACTATTGCACTCGAGTACAACACGTAACTTTTCATCCCACCTCAGCGAGGAAATGAAAAACTAAATGCAAAAAAGAACATGGCGCGACTAAAAGTAACATACCAAGAAGGTTCCGAGTATGAGTTATTAACAAATTTAAAAAGGTTGTATGATAAATTCGGCACCATGCAGGTAAGAAGTAAATAGGTTTAATGGTGTTTTGAATTCACAAATACACCAAGAAGGTTAGTAGTGCGAGTTTTTAACAAAATAAAAAAGCAGCCAAGTGCGAGTCGGACTCGCCCATGAAGGGTTCCGTAGCATCAAGTAACATAATATAAAGGTTCTTGTAGTTCGTCGAAAGGTAAATTGCGGTTTACGATTTATGACGTATAAAAAAAAACTACTGGCTAGATCTCGTTCAAACCAAATATCGTTGAAAGTTTGCATAGTAATGTACAACATATATTTTTTTTAGTTTTATCATTCCCTTATTTTAGAAGTTAGAGGGGGGGGGGACCAACTTTTTTCAACTTTGGAAGTGTCTCTCGCGCAAACTATTCAGTTTAGAAAAAAACGATATTAGAAACCTCAACATCATTTTTGAAGACCTATTCATAGATACCCCACACGTATGGGTTCGATGAAAAAATTTTTTTTGAGTTTCAGTTTGAAGTATGGGGACCCCCAAAATTTATAGTTTTTTTTCTATTTTTGTGTAAAAATCTTAATGCGGTTTACAGAATACATCTACTCGCCAAGTTTCATCAGTGTAGCTCTTATGGTTTCGGAGAAAAATGGCTGTGACACGGTCGGACAGACAGACAGACAGACAGACAGACAGACATGACGAATCTATAAGGGTTCCGTTTTTGCCATTTGGCTACGGAACCCTAAAAAGGTTGTATGATAAGTTCGGCACCATGGAGGTAGAAGTAAATAGGTTGTGTACCAAAACTTATTGAACACGATATTCTAAATTCAAATTTACTTTATCCTCTAGCGGATAAAAACGGCTTTTCCATTCAGAAATTAAACAGCAAAAACACACTTTCAGAGCTGGTGGGATGAAAATTATATTATATTCTACAAGTTAGTTGAACATTAATAAATTAAGTTTAACTTACTGAAATACCTACTTCATAACCAAACTGAACTGAACCGATTTGATGAAACTATAGAAAACCAATTAGAAAATAAAACTTTTTAGAAAAAAAAATAGGGGAGCAGAAAATAATTTTCGAAACAGATATAATATAAATAAGAAATTTATGTGGTAGTATACAAATCCATCTTTTTAAAAGTTTGTTAAATAATACATGTAAAGTATGTAATGTTAATGTATGTTTGTTGTTTGTTTGTTAGATTACGGAACCCATTGCCCTCAAATATGGTTTTCATTGGTATGCTTATAGTATGAATACTAATGAAGGCCACTCCATGCGTCATAGAATTAATTGTTCTGCATAGAGCGTGTTTTGAATTGATCATTGGTTTAATAACTCTGTTAGAATTAGTTAATTGATTCGGGTGTGACTTTGTGTAAGTCCGTTTAAAAAGATATTTCAGACAGTTTTAACTTAATCTCAAGACAAAGGTAGAGAAGAGAACATTATATCAAAAAAAGCGGTTATCAAATGTTATGGAGATAACATTACGGATTATTTGCATTACTTTCACATGAATTATTTGATTATTAAGACATTACAAAGTTTTGGAGAAAAAAAGACTACTTCTTAATTTCAATATAACACAAATTGCATACACAGGTATGGTAATGAACAGCCTAAATTATAGTTTGGTTTATTAACAAAAAAGTTCATTAATAATCGGCATTTGATACAGTCGTATAAGCAATTACTTTTAAAAAAGTCTTAAAATCAGAGAAAGAAGCGTATTTAGCTACATTTAAAGAAGCTTTGCCGAATAACTATTTAGATTGAAGGTGAATTTATATTTCATAAATCCCGACTTGTAGTTCATAGTTTACTAAAACTTGAATTGAATTAATAAAACCGTCACTACCTTACTGTAATACGCGTTACGCGGCATGCTTCATTTACAATCTTATCAGTTAGATAACTCTGATTATACTGCGTAAACATTCGCAATAAAAATGAGATTATGAAGAAAATACATAACATTAGATAGTAATAGTCCTGGATCTTCAGATGCTGGGACCTGCGTCTAACTACGTAGGTGTTAGGATAAATCCTGCATGACAGGTTTTCTATACATATCTCTCGAAAAACATTTTTTCTTTAAATTATAGCTAGCAATATGCTATGTATTATTATTAGGGCAATATTGTATTGTCATGTCATTTCAAGGGATGGGTGATAGCATGAAAATTTAAAATAGTTTTTGTAGCGTGAATTTTGATCAAATATCACTATTGGATTGGATACAATCATGATAAGACATCTGTGCAAACAACACAAATCGTAGTTTAAAAAAATGTTGAATCATGGACTAATTACAAAAGGCTAGATTCGAAAATCAGTCTTTTTGGAAATACAAGGTGCTACGTAAGCAAAGCGATTGAATGATAATAATTTAGCCTCATGCTTCTTTCGCATGTCAGAATAGGGACGAAACTAAAATACAGAGTGGAATTTCTCTAGTGGCGTAACTTTTTTATTCCTAACAGTCCTATTAATCTTTTGTTCTCGCGCGTTCACCACACTGTGTCTAAAAACTCCGGTCATTCACCAGAGTTGGCCGCTCACTCCCACGAACTCACTACGTCATGTCGTTTTTTATGGCGTAGGCCGTAAGGCTTCGCAAGCTTTCATTATTAATAAACATAATTTTATGAACGGAAATATTTACCAGTTTTGACTCCCGATATTTCGGCACAACTGCACGCAGCATGATAACGGGTTTAACGGCAACTGTGCCGAAATATCAAGAATCAAAGAGTTAAAACCCACGAATCATGGTAAAAAAACCGTTGTTTACAAATATTATACTACAAAAGTGATAGGTATGCTTTTACAGTTTGTCTACATGTTATAAAATGATAACTGCTACAAAAAAACATAAGGACGTAGAGGATCTAAGTAAGCCTTTACGCAAGACTTTAGGTAATTAGTTTGTTATTGAAAAGGATACGGTCAGTGCCTGGGAATAGTGTCCTTCCAGTAAGCAGTTCTGCCATGATGCAACCGACTGACCAAATGTCCACTGTTTGGTTGTAGTGCATCCAATTGAGCATTATTTCTGGAGCTCGGTACCACCTATTGGTTTAAATTATATTAGTTGAGCTTGATGTATTTTCACTGAGTTTAGAGAAATATAGTTTAGCATAGATATTATGTGAAGTGAGAAGGCTTTGTGAGAAGTTCATTGCATTTCGTGCAATCAGAATTGACAAAAATTGTTCATTTGAAAATATTCTGATATTTTATGACTGTTCATTTAGAAGTTTTACCTTTGTAAGTCAGGACAAAAATGCTCATAAATGTAAAGATTAGGAAATTATTTGATTACAAGCACGTAATACACAGTAACATTATACTTTTTAAAGTAAAAAGGAGGTGTATTTGTTTTCCCTGTTCGGCGTTAAGGTCAAATTATTTGTGCTTAATGAAGCTAAACATACCTTGTGGCTACATATCCAGTCATTTCTACTTCTGTGGGTCTGGCTAGACCAAAGTCTAGAATTTTCAGCTCACAATCTTCATTTACTGCAATGTTGGATGGTTTCAAGTCCTAAAATATATTAGATTTTTTTCATATTTTTCCATAAGAGCATTGGCCTATGGTACTGATAGATATAGAAATATTTAGATCCATTTAAGATTCATTTAAAATTTTTGGGATACTGAAATGTTCATTTTTTTGAGATTTTACTGAGAAATATAAAATACCTATATTTATTATAGGATATAGGATTTTTAGATTCTCTAGACTTCTTTGAACTTACCCTATGTATGATACCAGCAGAGTGAATATATTTAAGACCTCTTAGAATCTGATAGACCAAGAACTGTACATGGTCATCGGAGAGCTTCTGCGTGCGAATGATGTTGTTCAAATCCGCACCCATTAAATGTGTAACAAGGTATACTTGTTGGAACTCCTCAAGTGTCTTTTCAGGGCTGAAGACATCCAGAAGACCTGTAGATAAAAACAACTTGTATTTGTGTTTTTAAAAGTTTGCTATATGATACCAAAATACATAAATCTTCAAGTAGAATCTATTTGTTATACATTTTAGGGAAACCAATTGTTCAATGTCTGAAATCTCTTAAATCTTTTCTATGTTTATTATTATGATGTAAATATAACCAAGAACAACCTAGACCATCGCTAACATAATACTTGGAGTATTATGTTAGGGTTGGTCATACTGCAGTAAGATCTGAGAGATTAGCAGAGGATTGCCAAGAATGGCACATACAAAGATAGGGCTATGCTCAGCAGTGTGGGTAGTCGGACTGTGGATGATGATGATGATTATGTTACCCACCAATAACATTCTCGTGGTTCATATGCTTCAGCATACGTAGCTCACGGTAGGTTCTCTTAGCATGAACGGCCGACTGGAAAGGCCTTGCAAGCTTCTTTATGGCCACTTTCATACTATGTAGGGTATCGATTGCAGAACTAGAACGTTAAAAAAACGCATATAATTTAGTAGCTACCTTGGTGGACAACCTGTTCCGCCCACGTAGAGCAATGGACCGAAATAACAACTTGGGTAAGTGCTAATGATAAGCAATTATTTTATTAACTTTCATTTAGTACATTCGATAAGGTACCTAATTCCTGCTTAGATTATCTACTGGAAACTTGGCATCATGCCTATTTTAATGTAGTAAATTTACATACCAAACTTGACCGTAGGCGCCCGATCCTACAGGCGTGAGGGATTGATATCTCTCCGGAACAATCCATTCGGTTTTATTGATTTCTACTTTATGATAACGAGGCATTATAATTTCTTTATTTTCAACGTTAATGCCAGATAGTGCAATTTATGCAAGTTGAAATTCAGAACAAAATCCAAATCAAAAGCCAAAACCGCACACACACAAAAGTGAAACCAATAAAATTGCCTGCCAGCCAGTGCCAAAACTATTTTTTTGTATTTTGTCAGTAACATTGACATGACTGACAATGACATTGACAACATAAATTGCATGACCGTACTTTAGGCAAGGCAATCAATGTCATCTGTCAAACTATTTCAAAAACAAAGATTTTCTATTTTTCAGAATTCAGCGGATCTTCTCTTCGCCTTGCTTCGAAATTCATCTTGTTGGTGTAGTAAGCTAAAATCATGGCTCAAACTGCGGGCGTAAAACCAATCGCCATAGCAGGTCGTGTGGCTCTCGAAAGAGAGCGCTGTATTGGCATGACCGATGCTGAAAGAGCTTGGCGAAAACAGTGGCTACAGGATCAGGTTTTGGCTCATAATGAACCCGTGTATGTTGAAGAGTATTGGAAGCAACGGACTAACCCCATTCGCCGTTTCTATCGCAAACCTTTGGATATGCTGTTTGGAGCACTCAGCCCGGTTTTGGTAAAGTTACATAACAATAACCCTAACGCATCAGCTGTTGGTAGAACTGTAGTTTTGCATCGAGAATATTTTATAGTACAAGACTAACCTAAGATTGATAATTAAATCCTCTCGCCATTTTCATTTCCTTTCAGATTGATTTATACATGCGCTTAAAAACCATAGTTGATTTTATATTTTTTTCAGGGTACTTCTCGTGCTGTTGATTATCGGTTCATAGCTGGAAAACTTGGTTTCATTGCTCTGGGCATTTTATCTACCCATTACTACTTCAAGTATAATGGCAATGTAAGTACTGATCAAATAAGAAACTTCACCTTTTTGTTAAATCTGTACCTTTTAAACTCATATTTGCTTTTCTTTTAGGACTGGACAAAGAAAGGTGGATGGAGAGTAGTAAGGACGAAACCCACAGTCCTCCCAGGACAGCCAGGCTTCCCTTATAAATCTGAACGCTGTGAAGGAGCTGATTATGCTGACAGAGGATTCAAGAAAGCTGCCATATAGTTGAGGACAGTCAATTTGCAACGTACCATTTTTTGCCACAGGTGGTACATATCAATGATGATTTTGTTAAATGATATTTCCAACTCAGATGGCAATATTTATAAACTGTAAAATAGCAAATAAAATAACTAGAAATATGTACATGTATTTTCCTATGCAAAGTGTATTCCTTCTGAATTAAAAGCATGTAGTAATTTCATAAAATCATCAATATCCATGGTTCTGGCTCTCATTTGATCTGCTTCACAGCTTGTCAGTATATCTTGAACCTTCTGTTTTATGTCAAAATCTTCAGGTATATCCTGCAACAACAGAACATATTTTTATTAATTGCAATCTATTTTTGTGCAAATAAGTAGGTTCACTATTTTTAATTTGTTGGCAGATTAGTTCAAGATTGTAAAAATTACCTTATTGTGCAAAGAACAATGCACTCTATAGTTTTTGTCCAGAACTGCTATTGTGGTTGAATGCTTGAAAGCAGCTGATAGAGTTTTGTTTTTCCTTACAAATGCAATTCTTGTTAGGCCATCCCATTCCACAAAATTAATTGGTGGTGGGGGGTTCCTGGGCTCTATCCTAATCACGCTGGACTCAACTTTTGGTGGAGGCCTGAAATTATTCTTACCAACCTGTAAAATATTTATGATTATCCTTGAGAATGTTGATAATAAAGAATTTTGAAAATGTTGAAGTTTAAAAAGAAGTTGATAAAATAATTATATGTTTTGGTTTGGTAGATTAAACTCACTTTCATAAGCATATCAACACGGGCCAGTAACTGTGTATTTATTGACAGACGGCAAAACAGTTTATCTCCTGGTTTAGCCACCAATCTTTGGGCAAATTCTTTCTGGAACATAAGCACTGCACATCTGAAGAATGGCCGGTGCAATAACAACTTGAACACTAGAGGAGAACTGATCTGGTATGGAATATTTGCTACACAGATATCAAAAAACGGGAGTTCTGTTTTTAGAACATCCCCAACAATGATTTGTAGTTTGGCTTGGTATGGAGTTCCTTGAACACGTTTTTGTAATTCGGCAACCAATCTGAAATTCAGATTATCACATAAAACACATGCTCAACAGTAACTAGGCAGTTTGAGAAAAGTTAAATTGTTACTGGAAAATGTTTGGGTTTCTCCCGATGGATGGACAGGTTTATTAGACAACTTACCGAGTATCAATTTCACAAGCAATGACTTTTTTGACCCTGTCTAACAATTTGATGGTCATGTTACCAGTTCCAGGTCCAATTTCAAGAGCAACATCAGTAGGCCTAAGTCCTGATTTGTCCAGCATCGATGTGATAATGAGAGGATTCTTGAGAATGTGCTGGCCAAAGTCCTTGTTGAATTGGATCCCTAGGGCATCAATAGTTAAAGTTAGAAGCAGATATGGTGAACGTAGAAAGCAAATATTCAAACAATATGCAATGATGAAACTTAACCTTTACCAAGATTTTGTTTGGGTCTCACCTTGTTTTGCAACTTCATTATGAATTCTAGTTTTCTTTTCTGCTTTAATTTTGGGCATTTTCTAGCGAGCTCTACTTTTCTTTTAAATTTACTCGTTTGTAATACAAACAAAAACAGACCAGTAGCACACACGTTACCCGTGTTTCGTTTCACAGATCTTTGTGATCTTTAACTTGTTTGTTTACAAATGTTTTGTCTCAAGCCAAGGTATGGATAAGAAAGAGAAAGTTCCATTCATGCTAAAAATATTTCTGTAGATAAATTATTTGGGTCAAAAAACAAACTCATTCTCGTAAGTGGCACTATAAGCATAGACCATTTTAATACTCTTTTTCTTTTTTTTTTGTGTTTTATTTGACGTTACTCACAGGACTTAACCCCTCGTCTGCGCACCACGATTTGCGAAAAATGGCGGATGTGCGCACTACCTTCGTTAGAGGTCGGCCGCGCATGCCGCTTTGTAAATAAATGATGATTCTCTTTTATTTTTCTACTATCACTCCGTAGTAATTATACCTCTTTGAAATCAGCTTGAAATATTCTAACTAATTGAATATTAATTATTACTTGTTTACAAATGTACACTTCGCTACTCGAAGTCAAAGATTTAGAAAACGGATGGAAATACACACTTGGAATTTATGTGATGTAGTACAAAGTAGGTTCAATGAGTTAGACAAAAACATTGATATCCAAAAACATGAATATATTTATAAAAGATTCATGATAAAAAAATAACCTATTACCATACAAAAACATTTAGAAATTCAACAATCAAAAACTTGCAATTTTCTATGATAACAGTGCCATGTTATCATAGTGGATTTCTCGGACTGCGGAACGTCCCACTCTTGGATCATGTATGGAATGCTAGTATTTATTTCACTATTTTGAAGAAACCTAATTACATTCTAACAATATAACATTTAAATAACATAAAAATATGTATTGTTGACCTATTCCACTGGTTTTTTAGTAAGGACAGTTAGATTTTAAGTCTAAACAAAGAGATTTTCTATGATAACAGTGCCAAGGATTTCTCGGACTGCGGAACGTCCCACTCTTGGATCATGTATGGAATGCTAGTATTTATTTCACTATTTTGAAGAAACCTAATTACATTCTAACAATATAACACTTAAATAACATAAAAATATGTATTGTTGACCTATTCCACTGGTTTTTTAGTAAGGACAGTTAGATTTTAAGTCTAAACAAAGAGATTTTGTTGGAGAACTTCGCAGAAAAAAAATAGGTGGCTGATGAAATTAGCAAGGTTTTGAATGAAAACTTATCAAAACCGAAACCAATTGAATGTAAAAACATTAAAAACTTACCTGTTCATCGTTACAATAGCACCAACAACAAAATAATTCACTTTTTACCCTGTAAACCAGCAACAAAACACAAACTTGTTACACGATGACCGGCCGCGAAAGTGCGCGTAAATAAAATGAACTTTGGAACTTTGTCGCCGTTGGCCGTATTTTTATGAACATTTGCTACCTGTCTCTGTTCTTCAACGAAGCCAGTGACTAGGTTAGAGAAGTGCAGCTATAGGTTAATGCCGTTAATTTCGTACAAATACTGAGGACGGTGGAGGACGGTGCGATAATCCAAGAATCGGATGATGCGCAGATGTGATGATTTTGAAGAAATCCACCAGATCGACAGTTGCCAGTCCAAGGGTAATGGAAGTGACTATTTGTACGGGTGCTGGATGAATAAATTATATTTATTCGTACATTTATTCAATTTTATAATGAGTATATTCATACGGATATTATTCAAACTCAGGGCACCCCGACTTAGGTCACAAAAGTAACAGTAGGTTGTTAGGTTTTTTTTTTTTTATACTTACTTAATTTCAAGAATGGTGCATGTCAGTGCAGAGAGGACCCCTCCCCCGTCCCTCCTCCTCCCTAACAATACTAAAGGCATCCCAAATTTTAACTTTACTACGCCTTTTAAGCGACTGTAAAGAGTTAAAAATCCAGATTCAAACTCGGGGCACTCCGACTTAAGTCACAAAAGTAACAGTAGGTTGTTAGGTTTTTTTTTATACCTACTTAAATTCAAGAATGGTGCCCCCCCCTCCCCCCGCAGTACCCGTATTAATAATTATAAATTGTTCATACGGTAACCGTATTAATAATTATAAATTGTTCGTACAGTACCTGTATTAATAGACTCAGCCTTTATTATTTTGGCTTGGCAATTTCCCTTGAAATTTTGGCATGGTTGATCTTTTGCGGACCGAGTGAAATAAAAACCGTTTTGTGAAATTATTATGAAAATGGAGTGGAAACCAGAACAAGAAGGGCTGAGACAGATTCTCACACTGCTGAAAGAGTCTCAATCACCCGATACAGCCACTCAGCGAGCTGTACAACAAGTATCCTTTTCATGATCACATCGATGCGCTTATCGGCGTGGATATTTCTTGTTACTTTTACCGCTTTTTATCGTAATAAAAATCATTAACCCGGTAGATTATTAATAGTATCGTGATTTCCATCAGTATGTTTCATCCTCACAGTTATAGTAAGGGGTTTTCATTTGGTTCAGACGCTTGCGATAAAATCGATTTTTCGGACATGACAGTCATTGACAGCATATGCATTTATTATCCTTACATTGTTATCTCAGAAATTGGAAGAACTGAACAAGTATCCTGACTTCAACAACTACTTGATATTTGTTTTGACCAAACTAATTACTGAGGAGGAGCCTACAAGGTCACTCAGTGGTTTGATATTGAAAAACAATGTGAAGGCCCACTACAACACCTTCATGCCTGAGGTAGCAGAGTTTATAAAGCGAGAATGTCTATCTGCTGTAGGAGATCCGTCTCCACTGATTCGGGCAACTGTGGGCATCATTATCACTACCATTGCGAGCAAAGGGGAGCTGACATCGTGGCCAGAACTGTTGCCCGCCCTGTGCAATATGTTAGACTCTCAAGACTACAATGTTTGTGAGGTATGACAAACATTAATTTGTGTTGAAAATATGAATGACCCTCAAATAACCTATAATTAATTTGCAGATAAACTTGCAGTTCTAATACAAAGTATATTTTCTTACAGGGTGCATTTGGTGCATTACAGAAAATCTGTGAAGACACAGCAGAGTTCCTTGATAGTGATGCACTGAACAGGCCACTGAACATCTTGATTCCAAAGTTTTTGCAGTTTTTCAGGCATTCTACACCTAAAATCAGATGTCATGCCATAGCTTGTGTAAACTACTTCATAATGGGGAGAACACAAGCACTTATGGTTCACATTGACTCCTTCATTGAGGTAAAAAAAATGATTTTATGTTGATGTACCTACAAAAAAATACAGGTTATAACTTTACCTTCTATTTTCTGCAGAACCTGTTTCATTTAGCAGCTGATGAAGATCCTGATGTGAGGAAAAATGTCTGCCATGCTCTGGTATTGCTATTGGAAGTCAGATTAGACAGACTCATCCCTCATTTGCCCAATATTATTGATGTAAGTTATTTTTATATACATTTATTTGTACAGCTAGCTGATGGCCCATCTGATGATGTGTGGTAACCATTGCATATACCAAAGCATTGCCTCGAAGCCATATTCCTGACGTGTGTGACCTGCACTGTCCTGAGTCCATCAACTTGAGGCATACAGATGTGAGTCATGTGCCAGTAATTTCACCGGCACTCACACCCTTCAAACCCCAACACAGCAATGCTGCTTCATGGCTCAAATGGGCATACTACAACTTACTAATACTTATTTCTATCCTTAACCTGAGCTAACTCTTTATTGTGTGTTTCAGTACATGTTAGTGCGCACTCAAGACTCTGAGGAGAAGGTCGCACTGGAAGCTTGTGAATTCTGGCTGTCACTAGCTGAACAGAATGTTTGTCGAGAGGTATGTACCTTAATGCTATTTTTGCAACCTACATCTACACTTATTGTAAAGGGGAATAGTTTGTGTGTAATGAAAAAACTCAACAACTACTGGACCAAATTTAAAAATTATTTAACCATTAGAATCTACATTATCCATGCTGCTTCTACTTACTAAACGCCCGCCCTGGCTTCCCTGGGGTGGATCGCTAGTAATTCCATACAGTCATTCACTTAGATCACAAGGATCACTTTAAATTGTTTTAAAGCAAGTTTCATGCAACCATGCCTAGAAGAACAGGCAAGAATCTTAACAAATCATTATCATTCATTTAACGCCTTTAACCCGCCAACTTGGAAGTGCGCTGACCGTGGAGTCCTTTGCTAGCGGCGCGGCGGGCGCAGTTCATTACTTCATCATCATCAGCCTGAAGAAGTCCACTACTAGACATAGGCCTCCCCTACACATTTCCTAGAAGAACGATTCTGAGCCCTTTCCATCCATCGACTTCCCGCGATCTAAACAATGTCGTCAGTCCATCTGGTGGGTGGGCGCCCTACGTTTCGTCTTCCGTTTCATTACTTGCAGGTTCCTAACTTACATCATTATATTAATATGGATTCTTCGTCTACTTCATTGTTTTAGTCAATCGAGTAACTATAAGTGGAAACTTTTAATTAGCCTTAAGTATCTATCCTCTTCTTTGTATCCAATTTTTAGCAATAAGTTTTCTTAAGAAAATAAAAATTAATAAAATATGGATTCTGTCCAGGTGTTGGGTCCTCGATTGGCGACTCTCCTGCCAGTGTTGGTCCGCGGCATGCGCTACTCCGAGATGGACGTGACGCTGCTCCGTGGCGACCGTGATGATGACGCCGATGAGGAGGAACCGGACCGCGAGTCGGATATCCGACCGCGCTTCCACAAGGCGCGCTCTCACACCATCAAGCATAATGGTAAGTTACGCCTCCTAAGTCATAATACTAGAGACACACACATAGAGACATTTTAGCGGCTCGCTAAAAGTGTCTTGAAGCTAGATGAGTCTAGGTGCCAGAAAAAAAATATCGGCAAATTCATCATGCGCACTTGATTTGCGGATTAGTGTCCGCAAGTAGGCCGCTGGCCTTTTTGCGTGACACTTAACACGTGTTGCTCGCTTTTTTAGGTTCTACGACTCGCCGGTTTCCTCACGATTTTTTCCTTCACCGTTTTGAGAGTACTGGCATAGTGCACATCAATTTTTCGGCAGAAAACTCATTGGTACACGACAGGATTTGAGCCCACGACCTTAGGATGGTAAGGCGGGGCTGCTACCACTAGACCACCAATGGTCTCTTTTAGGTGCCAGCTCCACGCAACCAAGCTTTGAAGAACAGGCATAAAACTTGCGGCTCATAATATTTGTGATTTTTTATGTATCATTCATTGTATGATCATTCATGTTTTTGTGAGTAATAAAGTATTTTCTATCTATCTTCTGCTGAGTAGAAGCTATCTCTCCAAACATGTCTGTAGCGTGAGATGTGGTAATGCATAGTATAATTTCAGCGGGCGCCGGCGATAGCAACATGTCGGGCGGCGGCGAGTCAGATGATGACGATGACGGCGAGACTGACGACGGCCCGCTGTCTGACTGGAACCTACGCAAGTGCTCCGCTGCCGCTCTTGACGTTCTTGCTAACGTGTTTGGCGCTGATCTGCTGCCCGTACTCTTCCCTATCCTCAAGGAGACACTCTTCCATGAAGACTGGGTCATCAAGGTAACACTAACACAAATTGTAATGACTACTGGGGCTTAGATGCTTTGATGCCAAGATCTGACTGGCCTCTCAGCTCAGTTGGTAGTAGCTCTGCCTTCTGCGCCTTAGGCTGTGGGATCGATCCCCACCGAGAACAAATAGTTGTGTGGTTTGTTCTCTGTCTGGTTGTTATATTGTATTCTAATGTATTGAGAAAAAAATATATATATAAGTATATTTATTATATATTATATATTTATATCAGCTATCTTGTTCCCCTACAAGCTGTTTAGTTTGGGGCTAGTTAATATTGTGTGAATAGTACACAATATATACATATCTATCTTGCATTTATTGGAACCTGAATGATCTTGATTGTACATAATGATTTGTTGCCTATTGCCCAATAACAGAAAATCCTAAACGAGACAAACTTTACTTTGCCTTACTTTGATGCCTTACTTGAGCTTATAGTTGTTACTGCTGTAGTTATGTGCCAACATAGGCCATATTCGGACAGAAAGCTCAGCTAAAACTCGCCAATTTACACTAGTCTATAAAACCTACTCATACTCATATTATTTATTGCAATTATTATGTTACATGGTGAGGTCATAATAGTTAAAAATGGTGAATACATAATAGGCCCTAATGTTCAGGGCATAGCAATATTTGGAGTGGAAGCAGGCCGAAGTCTGAAAAAATAGATAAATTGACCTCATGGCAACTTGCAGGAGAGTGGTATCCTGGCACTGGGCGCAGTTGCTGACGGCTGCATGAGCGGCATGGTTCCCCATCTCCCGGACCTGGTGCCTTACTTGGTGTGCTGCCTGGCGGAGCGCAAGGCACTCGTGCGAGCCATCACCTGCTGGACGCTGTGTCGGTACTCGCACTGGATCGTCAGCCAGTCGCACGATGTGTACCTGAGGCCTGTGATGACGGAGGTGAGTATTCAACTACACGCACGCCATAGACGAGTAAGTAGTGGAACGAGCTTCTGCAGTTTTCCCTCGGTGCTTCGACATAGGATCCTTCAAAAAAGAGACCTTTTCCTAAAAGGTCAGCAGCGGGTCCGGTGTTTCAGATGTTCATGGGCCATATACCGGATAAAATCGGATCTGAGGCAGTCTAATTTATTTATACCATGTGTTATTAACTAACTTGTTCTAATTGAGTTGGGGAAATAAGATCATTGATCATTGTCCTCTTGCTAACCTCACTCCAGCCAGCCCATTTCCTTAAAATAGCAGAGTAGGACCTTGGGTTGATGGTAACAATGTTCCAGTGGAGCGGATGTTGACACAGATGTGTATGTGGAGGGACAAGATCTAAATAGGTCCCTGAGCCCTGTCTTGACCTCGCTTCTTCTGTTGCGGAGCAGTACCTATCAAACTACTCTTTTGAACTAATTTTGAAATGTCATTTCTAGTTACTAAAGCGAGTGCTGGACAACAACAAGCGAGTGCAAGAAGCCGCGTGCTCCGCCTTCGCAACGCTGGAAGAAGAAGCTTGCACCGAGCTAGTTCCCTACCTTGGTTACATTCTCCAAACCCTAGTGTACGCCTTCAGTAAATACCAGCATAAGAACTTACTGATCTTGTATGACGCGATCGGAACGCTGGCGGATTCTGTCGGTCATCATCTGAATAAGCCGGAGTATATCAACTTGCTGATGCCGCCGCTGATCAACAAGTGGAATGTGCTGAAGGATGAAGACAAGGATCTGTTTCCTCTTCTTGAGGTTTGTTTGATGGCTCCTTTATTTAATGTACTAACATTTATAGGCATTTTTGCGTCGCGTAAAGGGGTAACCAAGCCTAGTTTCGGAAGTTTTATTAAATTCTATTTTCGTTTTATGCGTTTTATTTTTCAGATTATTTAATTCTAACATGCATATATTTTCTTTCAGTGTCTATCGTCAGTGGCAACTGCATTGCAGTCCGGTTTCCTCCCGTATTGCGAACCAGTGTTCAGGCGATGTGTGTCGCTAATCGAACAAACTCTTAACCAAAACATTGTAAGTACCAATAAATTCTTAGTCTTATCGAATTGACCTATTTATTACTATGTGATAAGTCAAATTGATTACAGGATTTCAAGTACAAATATTTTATTTGGTTCTATCGGTATTAGAAAACACAGATAACAATTTTATTTACCATATCTTATTCTACATTATGCTAAAGTAATTAAATGCCTTCGAATTCGTTCGAACGGTGATTTCTTACGACCTCTGTTTTAATTTTAGGAATTCTTAGCAAATCTTGCAAGAAAACTATACCCTTGACTCCTGCTTCTAAGTCATGGTTTAGTTAGGCACGGTATTGTTTTTGTTCAGACTGATGTCACGTATCTATGAAGAGATGAAAAAAGTCATGAAATGTATTTTTTAGGCAAACAATCAAAGTCCGGACCAATTCGAGGCTCCCGACAAGGACTTTATGATAGTAGCGCTCGATTTACTGAGCGGACTGGCAGAAGGCCTGGATGGGCACATCGACGCGTTGGTCCTCAACTCCAATCTAATGCAACTCCTCTATCAGTGCATGCAGGATCCCATGCCAGAGGTATATCTTGTATGTGACTCTTGCTTTATTATTATCGGGGCACCGAGCGCATAGGGAACTTTTCATTTTGAAGGTAACGGTGTCCTGTTTCTAACTTTTACTAATGAACGCTGCTTGCACGGTCAAAGTTCATTTGCAACTTGAATTGAATTATTTTTACATTTTGTTGATTTCGTAAATATGTTAGCATGTTGCATTCTAACGAACGGCGATTTTTTGGTGGCATTGAAGTAATTTTTGATATTTATATTTAGTTGAATTTGTTTAAAAAGTATTATCAGTTATATATCACGAATCATTGTAAATGTAATTTTGACCAGTTCAATTTAGAAGGATATTAAATTTATTTAACTCTTATTTTATTTGTTTATTTATAATGGGTTACTTGGTTGTTCAGTATTTTATGTAGAAATTATTTGGAGTTTCAGTTGTTGTATTATTTAAATGTTGGTTGGTTTAAATATAATATTTTCAATCTTATTTCTTACTGTACCTATGTAGAGACATCACGCTCATTTTATTCTTCTCATTTTGGTAAAATGGCTGAATCACGTTTGCTCAAATGACTCGGTCATCGAGCTGTATACACAAAAAGCTTGTATTTTATAGTTGTTTCTTAAATACTGGAACAATATATGGCGTTGTAGTCATCGCGTTAGTCTGCAATGCATGTGTCCTGTTTCATGTACTTGGTACATGAAAAGAGTTTCATATAAGTAATTGAGGTATACAAATCTACAGAGAAACATAAGTAAAATATGGAGCATGTGCTGTAGAAAATGTATATTCTATATTTATCTACAGCGACAGGGGTGAATTTTGCAACCCCTACTTTCGGATCGCTCTGCCTGGGACATGTTCTAAAAGGGGAAACAAAGGGGATGAATAATCAAATAACCTGTTCTTTATTAACCCAATTTATTATCCTTCACTGCAGCTATAATTCACTAACAAATGGGTGATGGGATTCTTTTTGGTCACTCGTCTTTTATTCTTAGATTCGTTTATCTGATACAGGTCCGTCAGTCATCGTTTGCCTTATTGGGGGATTTGACAAAAGCGTGTTTCCAACACGTGCATCCGTACATACCAGAGTTCCTACCCATATTGGGAATGAACCTAAACCCTGAGCTTATATCAGTGTGCAATAACGCAACTTGGGCTATTGGCGAAATCAGCATTAAGTTGGGTACGTTATGATTTATTGCTAGGAATTAATGAAAATCATATTGTTCTCTAATAAAGAAAAAATGTTTCGTGTGTGAAAAAAATCTTAAAAGTTTTATTATATTTCAGGAGCTGAAACTTCAAAGTATATTCCCTTATTCCTCAATCACCTTGTTGAAATCATAAATACACCCAACACCCCTAAGACACTTCTCGAGAACACAGGTAAGTGTCCTTTGAACACATTCACAAACCCACTATGTATTCTATAATAACATTAAAAATACTTACCATAGAAATAAGATAATTTATCTATTGTTTGCTAGTATATTTTCAGTAACAGAATTTCTTGGTGGCAGTCATGTTTGGATTATATTGTTTGAACATATTATATGACTCTTTCTATGCTTCATACATAATATATTATCTCCCTTTGTGGTTTATGTTACTCATCATACAGTCCCCTTTTATGTTTAGTGTGTCGTTTGCTAAACGTATGATTTTGTTTGATTGAAAATAAATGTTTTTAATTTACAATAATATATTGATGTATTATATTTTAATGATTTGTTCAATTTATCAGTTATGAATCGATTAAACGTAACACAAGGTAGTCGCCTAGGCTTATTAAAATGTATTTTTTTAATGGGGTCAATGTAAATATTGTAACAAGCATAGTAGTGCAAACACAAAGTGTGCACCTTGAAAGATGGCCCAGAATAAAAGCCTACATACCACTTGTATTCTTCAATTATTTATCTCCTAATATTGAATTACTTAAAAAAATATTGGGCCATCTTTTGAAGATGAATTGCCATATTTAAGTTGATAGAGTTGATAAAATTGTTTCACGTTTTTTCCATTTGTAACACTGATTTGTTGCTGTCCGATTATGTATTTGAATAATTATGTTTTTGATGGGTTGTTGATTTGTTTTCTTGGTTTTGTTCTCGGTATGTCGTGGTCGTGGTATGGCTGTAGCGATTACTATCGGTCGGCTAGGTTATGTGTGCCCCCACGACGTCGCACCCGTATTACATCAATTTGTACGCCAGTGGTCTGTAGTCATTTTTTTTATTATTACTTTATATTATTACTATTACGTTAATATTAAATAAGTTATTAACCTATATTATTTCGATTGTGGATGGTGTTTGTTCGTGGCTTATTAATATTGTTTCGTATTTATAATAAGTTTGTAATTTTAGTTGAACCAAGCATGTTTACTGTTGTTGGTGACCCAGGGCCACTCTTGGGCACTCACTTATTTATGGGGTGGCATTGTTTTGATCATATTCTTTTCAGTGCTGTACGTATTTTATGTGTTGAACACCATCCGCTTTCTAAAATTATTTACTGCTAAATATCTATAATATTTACCAAACTGTGAGACATACATTTGAGGAAACCTTGCTATTGCATCCTATTATCATTTGACAATCTCTCGGAATGCTTTCGTCTTTTATAATCCTTGTTTTAATTAATTCGAGTTATATTTGTTATCTTGCAGTTTGGTATGAGTACCTATGAGTTTTCCACATAACATTATGTATTTTGTGTGCATATCTCAAAGTTATTTCCCTTTTTTCTTTAGTTAATCATTCCAATAATTCAAAGTAAAGGATATCATAACTTTGCTTCAGTATAAGTCTTTATTCCTTTTCGATTACTGCTAGAATTTTCAGTGGATTGATATTTTGAGAACCAAGTTTATGAAGGCTTGTACCATCTTTCAAAGATGTCGAAAATGTAACTAAAAGTCGTTGGTTCTCGAAGTATCGTCTGTAGTAGTGTGGTAGGCGTGCTATTGGCGAATAACCTTGTCACATTGTAGGTGCACCTCCCTACGGAACATTCGAGACAACGACGAGAAGGATTCCGCATTCCGCGGCATCTGCCAGATGATCCAAGTGAACCCGGGCGGGGTGGTCTCCGACTTTATGTTCTTCTGCGACGCCGTCGCCTCGTGGTCTCACCCCAAGGACGACCTCAAGGAGATGTTCACTAAGATCCTGCACG
Source organism: Thera obeliscata (assembly GCA_947578465.1). Classification (NCBI taxonomy): domain Eukaryota; kingdom Metazoa; phylum Arthropoda; class Insecta; order Lepidoptera; family Geometridae; genus Thera; species Thera obeliscata. Next base: position 4,083,595 of record OX387916.1, read on the forward strand.
GCTTCAAGACGCAAGTGGGCGAGGAGAACTGGCGCCGTTTCACCGACCAGTTCCCGGTTCAGCTCAACGCGCGGCTCACGGCCATGTGCGGGATATAGACATTACTACTTCGTTATGGTGAGTCACTCTCTGCCATAGTCTTTTTCAACTTCCACAGTTGGAATCTAATTTACATGATCTTCGTGTTTAGGCATACTTCCTAACCTTCGTATAGATAGCGGCACGTAACTTTAGCGCTGGCCGTTATTGCGCAGAGGTCAAAAATAAGGTAGGTACCTGAGGAGCGGGATGAAAGGCGGGCGTGCGTAGTGCCGATTGGCTCTTTGGTCGAATTCCCCTCCCCGCGCACATCCAGTATACAGTTCGCGTTCTTAATAATTGTATTGTTACTGACAAATTTTGTTTTCTTTTTCTGATCCCCATAAATTTGTGAAAAATTATGTCTACACTTTTACTACTTGACATTACATTAAAATAATGTCATTATTGTTATTTAGCTAATAATTACTTAAAGTTATAATTGTATTGCGTGCGGCGACAGTACACATGCGCAGCTATCCCCTCCGCGTATCGCTCAGCGCTAGACTTACGTGCCGCTAGTTATATTGATAATGTAAGGATACATACAGGTTCTGATTGTCACCGTGTGTGTTTGGTTTTAGGGGAACCAATGTCAGCAAGGGTCGGGAAGACATTGCGGGTGACGACGTCACCCGAGCGCGTAGGGATCACGACATAAGCCGCGCCGCCGCCTTCTCTGACCATCTCACTGCAACTCACGTACCTGATTCACATTTCAACCAAAACATATGTGCCAACACTCCGGTACCATACCCCCTGGATATTTGTAAAGCTAGTTGAAGTTTGGAAGTGTGTTGGAGGTTGGAGGGCGGCTCGGAAGGCTTTAGGCAGTATACGCACAGAGTGGGCAGCAGCCACGGGTGCTAGCTTACTGTTTCGTATCGTGTCATCGTCGCATGCTCGCGTCGAATATTCACTTATTGGAAGCTATCCAGCTGCGACGCCGAAACAAAATAGCTCGCATATTTTAATGCATGAATTAGTGGTAGTTTATAGTTTAGAACTCGGTTACTGAGACGTCTAATGTAATTTGTACTAAATCGATAAGTAACTACACTTATTCTGGATTTTTTAGTTGACACATTCTTATGAACCGTCAAATGAAGCAGTCTTTTAAGTTGTGAATGTGCGTGCTGTGTTTTTGAAAGTAAATGGTGTTTTTTTTTAATTGATTGTTTAGTTCATTTTTGATGATAGTCAAAACCACAGTCTTTTGTGCAATTGGTTAGTCAGTTAAAATATATCGACAGTGATGTGCTTGTAATAGATTTTAGTTAGTTTTAGGTTGACTGACGATGTTCACTGCTCAACAAAATATGCGTTTTCAATTTTCTTTTTTAGGGTCAAACTAATACGATCGCGTGCTTTAGCATCGCGCCCTTGTGTATATTAGTAATATGCTACAACACAATTTGTTTGAGATGTCAGAACCCGCGCGGTGCTGAGACATGGTGATGTTTATTCCTACATAATGTAGCCTCTCCCTTAATACATCTGTATTTTGCTATTTCTTCAAACCTTGGAGTGTTTTCTCGTTTTCAACAGGCATTTATCTAACTCCACCAGGTTTTTCAAACATAATTTTAGTAGTTATATAAAATTTGTATGTTACTATTATGTTGTATAAATTACAAGACTTAGTGAAATCGAGAATTTATGTCAGCTGTGATTTGTGACTGGTTTTTTTTACTAATATATGTGTACGGTTATGTCTGTGTAGGTATAATATACTGCTTTGATAGATTTTATGACGGCTAGATTATCTGCTATATTATATACCAAATAGTATTTTTACGTTGTATATTGTATAACCGTATTTGTATGAGTGTTGCCTGTGGAGATCACCACTCGCTGTATCGACGAATTTATAACATGAACTTATAAAAGACTAAGGCGCGGTATATCACGCACTATCCTCAAATTGTCTATGTTTCGACTGGTGATCAAAGTGGGCAGCTGTCATGATTGATATAAAATGTAATATATTATTTGTCGAAATATTATGTTTATGTCAATACATATTGCAATGTACCTATATTATTACTATATTCAAGTAATTGTTATTATTTTTTTTAATTTATAAAAGCTAAAAGTCTGACTTTAAACACTTGTTATTTTATGTCATTGTAGTTCTTTCAGATAATCGGAATCTGAAATCCTTGTAGAGTTTTAGAACTTTAGTTTAAAATTGCATCCGTAGTGGAAATTTAATTATAATTCGGGGACAAATAATAACATTCCGTCAGATCAAAATTATTTTTGACTTAAACGCACGTCTTATATGACTTTTTTCTTTTGTTATTATTATACATTGTAGGTACTTATAGTTTATTTTTGTGCAAAATTTTTAAACATATTATTTTATATTAGTCCCTCATTCCTTGAAGTTCCAATCAGTTCCTATCCTGAGTCCTGTCTAGTCCTATCCCTCATGTGCCAACGAATCCCGGGCAATGTGCGGATGTATGCTCACCATAATCACGTTAGATAGATATTAAGCAGACGGCTCACTTGCCTAACATTCATTAATAAATAGTCACTTTTTCTTGGAACTGTCACATTGTCCGTGGCCAGAAGATATGTTTCGCGTTTTATTTCACGAAAATCCTTATAAACCTGCCGACAATGTGGAAGCTTCAAGGACAACTGTACCCAACTGCATTCATCCCACGTCGGTACCCGTAAAAGATTTACCTAAAAATTACCGTTTGCGTAACTCTGTATTTTGATAAAAATTTGAGAAGTATTGTTTATTTTTAAGTAGAATCCATTTTATATAAATGTTACGGGTCACCTCGTAATTTATTTTTAAGGTTAGTAGGTTTTATCTCTGATTTATAATTGTAGTAGATTTTGTTTATTTCCTAAAAAAAAGAAACCGTGATAATAGTTCAATAAGTGTTTGCATGCGTGTTTGTGTGAATGGAACGGCATTCGTAAAGGCACTCCCTTCCTTGAGGCATAGTTTGTATTACGGATATAATATGTTGTATTGTATGACGAACTTTGTGGTTGTCGATTATTTGTAGGTTATTTGCGTTATAGCGTTTTATATATGAAATTTTACGTAAGTATATTTAATATATTATATTAAATAATATAAGTATTTTGTATCCAAAAGTCTAATAAGATTAGATAAAATTATTTATTTGATAAATCTCATTGTCGAAATGCACTCGCTTTTGTATACTTACATAGTTTGCATTAGTTTATACTGTATCTTACTTATTAGCAATGTTTAAAGAAATAAACTGACTATTAAATTATTTCATTGAATATTTGTTTGGTCACTTGATTCGTTTGAGTAGAAGAATGCGTATCGACAATGTGATTGTTTGTTACTACTAAAATTTCATATTATGTATCATACCGTCATATTTTCGTAAAAGAATATTTCATGTAATATGTTCTATATTTTTGAGAAAAATAAAACAATGTATTATGTATATTTAAATCTATATTTTATTTACTATAAAGTATGAATTCGTAACTTATTTATTTATTACATCATTAAAAAATCATACAAATCACTAGGTAGTACATGCATACGTATATTATTTTTATTCTGATTTGTTTATTGTATTCTTGTGAATATTTTTGCAATGTCAAATATTTCATAAATCGCGTACCTATTTATTTACATTTAAATATTCATTTTAAACCAATGTGTGGCGCACGAGTAAGTTGTAATCTTAAAATTGTTAAAAATTAATCTTTCACACTAGGTTTGTAACTATGTAATATTTGGTGGAACTTAAAGTGAGTACAGAACCCGTGTAAAACTATGTAGGCTCTATCTCTTTATATGGCCTAATCATTTTATTAGGCACAGATTAAACATTTTTAGACAAATTTGGAATTCATCTAGTTTCCTAGTACTTGTCTATTTTTTGGAAAATATTCTGTACTCATTTTATTTCTATCATACAAAATTACTTAATTTGATTCTGTTTGCAGTTCATAATACCTAAACATATTCTAAAATATAAGATCTGGTTGTAATATTTAGACCTCACAATAGACATTCTTTTACCAAACATTTCGTTAATAAAACACTCATTGTTCAAAACTATAGTTTTATTTGTTATCTTTGGTCTTAGCTAGCCTTATAGGTTCAGTATGCATGGTACACCAGCATTAACCACGGTGTCCATGGTCAGTTAACTGTAATGACCACTGCATACTGTAGAAAGGCGATCATGCGCTGTTTGTATGGGAGCCGATGTCGCCAGTTTTACTTTTCCACTATTTTATTTAAAATATATCTAAATATGAGGATTCTAAGAAAAAGGAGGGAAGGAAGATGCTGAGAAAGTATTTATATGTTATATCTTGTCTCTTAACTTGTTCGGAAAGTAATTCCTGCGCTGCTGCAAGGCATTTTTCACTTTACGACTCCCGAAAAAACTGTTGTGTTTGTATGGAGAAAGGAGCATAATATGCTCATGTATTTCGGCGACACTTTTCCGGCCTCATGGTCGTTCTACTTTGTTCTGTGGTAATCACTGTCAGGTTGTAGGACTGATCTATCGATCCAAGGACTCCCGATATATTATAGGAAACGTCCGAATTAGGTTACTGTACACCAATGATAGATTCTATCGAAAAGGAGAGTTTCTGCCTCTGAGGCGGCGGCGGAATAGGTGCATACGTAGTCAGTAATGCAGCTAGCAGGTTCCTACACAGCAGGGCAGCTGGAGGGGCAGGACCGGGCAGCGGGGGTGGCGCGAATGTTCGCTCGAGCTCGGCGTCCGCGAATGCTCGCCGTCGACGCACGCGCTCGCTCCAAGCTGTGTCACTCGCGAACACACGCTCGTTACCTGCAAATCAAAAATCTTTTTATTTTTCTTACAATTATCATAACAAATGGGGTTGGGACTCTTCATTTAAGTTATAATAACCTGTGTTTGAAGAGTCCCCTTGCAGATACATAAATTGAATTCATCAGCCTGAAGAAGTCTACTACTGGACATAGAACTACCCCCATACATTTCCCGGAAGCATGACTGAGCCTGAGCCTTCTCAATCAAACGAGTTCCTATGATCTTAACATTTCGGCCGGTCCATTTGTAAGTAAGTATAGTTGTTATGGAATCTATTAGCACACTGCAATAAAATGCCTCCTTCAAAATGCATCTTTTTTTTGTCTCGTTTTCTAATAGTCAGTCATTATTGTCGTCAACTATATTTTTCAGTCTCATAAAAAGCTGAATATTTATCCCGATGAAAGTTATGACTTATGCAGGGCCCACCCAACCCACGCATGCCGTAGTTGAGACTGAAGGTAATTTATTTTCATAACTTGAAACTAGCGTGTCAGTAGGATTAGGATGAGATACAATTCAAAGCAAAAATGTGTAATAAAACGTAACCGTTTTGGCACCCGCGGGGAGCGATCACTCAACAGGCGGAAAGACATGTTTACAGTCAACAGCGTAACCCGACACCCCACAAAGAGCCGCCTCCGCGCTCTCTTGTAAAACAATCTTCACACATTTTTTAGAGCCCATAAAAATAGTTAAAAGAAATTTTAGTTTTTTTGTTTTTAAAAGTTTTAATAGACAGTGAAATGTAGCCGAGTGTTAGATGACAGCTTTTGTTCTGTAATGAACCGGGGACATTTTCAAACGACTTCACATTTTTTATTACTACACTCTGTTCTATTTCGGTGGCTGAAGAGTGTAAATCACAAAATGTCCTGATTGTTTTAGGAAATATCTCCTGCGGGAGTTCAAGGTACACGTTTGAGAAGCAGCTTATGGACTCTTATGTCAAGCTTTGTGGGCGGTCTAAGAAACAATCACAATCAAGCAGGAGCCTAATTCTCGGCTCATCTCGGATCATTTTGTAATTTTATTTTATTGCTTCTTTTCGAAGAGATAATGGATGATTTCCTTGAGTAGGTAATTCATCAACGATCTCATCGTAGAAGCCTCGACAGCTACGATATACGGAAAACGTAGAAAAAGTGCGGAGTTGTGCATTGCCAATGTGTATTTAAGGGACATTGAAAATCTCGGTCGGCCCAAGAATTAGGCTCCTGCACTTGTCTTTGATATAGGTCCATATTTTTAAACCCATCAAACTGTTTTTCCGCCCGCCTTCCGATCCTAAGGTCGTGGGTTCCAATACAGTCGTGTACCAGTTAGTTCTTCTGTCGAAAATTTTGCAGTACCTACTCTCAAACTCTGTCGGAGAACCTAAAAAAGTTCGAGCAACACGTGTCAAGCGTCACGCAAAAAAGGGCCCGCCATCCAGCGGCCTACTTGCGGAAAACCAGTCCGCACATCAAGTGGGGATGATAAATTGGCCGAATGTTTTTGCAGTGCTCATAGATTACGACTGCGAAACTCCGAAGGTTAGCGAGGCACACACCCTAACTATATTTTTCTTCACGTCATAATTCATACCTACTTAGGTATTTCAGTGAAATGTGTGAAGCTTTACTTCTTATCTCGCACAGTTCCAAAGATAATATTTATCTAGCTAATTCGCATTTAGCGCTTCGGTGTAGAAACGAAACACACGACAGAGTGGACTCCATTACTACGATAACAAGGTGGATCCCTACTCTCTGTCAGTCTTGATTACATTCAAAATAACATGGGGTATTATTGTCTAACACATGCTCTGACAAATTACTGAGTGTTGGTTTATTTTCTGAAGTGCATAGGGAACAGAATAGTGGACATTGTAGAGTTACTTTTATTTAACTAGGGAACTTATGGTCTACTGGTAACCCCGCCTTGCAATCCTTAGGTCGCGGGTTCGAAGCCAGTCGTGTACCTACGGATTTTTTTGTTAGAAAAGGGCTCTCAAACGGTGAAGTGAGGAAACACGCAGCTTGTCAGCTCTGCACGTATTGACTATGTCTTTCCTGTGGATTAGGCCGACTAAGCTGTCAGGATGGTATAGGTGCCGGGCTATCTAAAATCTAGTTTTCTTATACAAAAAGTTCATTTGACTAATTTTCGTAATGCAAACAAACTTGTTTTTTTTTCCAATTCACAATTTAAAATCAGGTAGAAAATAAGACAAAAAGTTCCTACACTGGTTGCTCTTTACACATCATTATAAATGAGTTCCTTACCAGTGTAAACATGCGTGTGGTGTGGATACGTCCGCGTCATCTGAACGCAACGGAGTCTGGCGCGGTAGGCTCGCTTCCTCGCGGCAAGCGCGGCGGCGTCGCCATCCCGGCCTTCAGACCCGGCCCCTTGCTGTCTGCGGAGAGCCACCTGAAATGCCATATCTGAAGAGTACGGGCTAAGAGCTGGTTCCACCATGCTCTGTTAGTTCATAATCTCCAGACTGAAAAGTCCTTTGCTGGACATATATTATAGGCCACTTCTATGCATTTCCAGGAAGAACGAATACTTATGTTATTACTAACCAAGTTTTATCTTCCCTTAGCATCTTTAGTGTCAAAATATACGTGGTTCTTTAATTCTAACAGCTTCTGAGCTAAGCTTATGCCTGCTTACTTTGCTGCCTACACGCATGTCGGCACTAAAGCAAACTTCAGCTGGATGCCCGTGTTCGATTGACATCTAAGTTCGGTTCTGGCAAGCAATGCGGACTGACACCTCAAAACACAATCTCCAACTAATATGTTGTTATAAATGCATGGTCTACCATCACACCAACCAAGGATCCATCTCAAAATTCTTGTCAATTGCTTGCAAAAACCATCACGCGCGGTGATTATTTTTATTTTTAATTTAGCCTTATATGAAGAACTCCTTGCAATAGTCTCTAGGAAAACCCCCAGTAGGGGGAGCATTCCTCAAACTTATAGAGTGCGCAGCAGGAAATTCCCCTGAAACCGAATGGAGCACGACTATCCTGGCTAGTAAATAATATTTGAAAGGTCGGTTTGAAAATAGAGTAGAAAAAGTGAATTCAATAAGTACCTATGTAAATTGTTACCTGAGCAGCCATGACGCGTTGCCTCTCGAGAACCAGCAAGCAGCCGGGACAGCGGCAGTCTCGCCAGCGACATAGCCGCTTGTGTCCCTTCAAGCACGAGATGACTCCATGGTTCCTGCACCGCGCACACTTCGGCGTCCTGAGCGCCTTGCGAGGCACACCTTCAGAACCCTCAGTTGGCATGTCGTTCACAATCCTCTAACATACAGGTTCATTTCGACACAGACACTACGCGGGATGGCTATGACACGTCATGTTCGCTGAAATATCGTTTCAGATTGACGGCTGCTGCGGCTTTCAAGTTTGAAATGTTCCGCTGTAGACTCCACGCGGACTCAAACCGTGATCGCTCCGCCCTAGCTCGCTCACTATTGGCCGATACAGTCCAGTGGGCGGACATTCCTATACAAAAGCTCATTGTGCCTGGTTCTACTGTTTTATTTTCCATAGTAAAATGATACATTTCATGTCCGAGATTTATAAGTTTCTATGATTTTATTGTTTGCGTTTGATATCGTCTAAGAATATAAATCATATTGCAATTAAAAATTACAGTCTCTTGTCTTGTCTCTATACCGGGAATTTGTGATTTCGCCAGCGCCAGACGTTACCTACTAGGTATACATTTATTTTTATTTGAAGTTTACTTTCAGTTACGTAAGACTGACTAAGGACTAAGTAGGTAGTTAGGTACTAACTAATAAATGATCATCGCGTATTTGATTATAAACAAATAAGCAACCTCTTGGTGGAGACTATTTCCGAATAAGACTGTGGGTTCAATTCGAAAAATGGCATAGTGCGTTTTTACGTTTTTTATAGGTTCTAAGGGTACCTAGTTAGGCAACTCTTCGCCTTCTTCCTGTCCTTAGCCCACTTTTTGTGTAGGTACCTAGTCGGCACATGTTCTCTTCCATTCTCCTGAATCAGCCTTCATCTCTGTATTCACTTCTTTCTTACCTACCTCCCTCAACCCACACACATATCCATTAGCTCACAACTCATAACTCTCTCACATGACTTTCTTCCCTCCTCACGACATGCCCCTACCAGGCCAGCCTGTTGCGCCTCAATTGTTCTTTCACCGGTGCTACTTTCAGAGGTCCCTTGGTAGGAAGGTATACTCTTCCCTTATATGATAGTTAGGTAACTGTGAGTACTTATCAGTTTATTTTTTATGATTGTTTTAGCTAGATATTGTTACTTCGACAAGACAAAGTAACCGATACTAATCCAATTTCTAAGGGCGATTGCCAATTAAATCTCGGATTTCACTCGCCCCTGTCGAGTGTCGTGTCCACCTTCTTCTGTTACTGTCCGTATCTATTGTAATTATTCGTTATCGTCTAATATTTCACTTTGTGCTCATTGCTATCGTAATATCATCTAGAAATATGAATTGCTGACGATAGATTTTTATTGTTTCATGTTTTTTTACATGGTCGTAGGTATTAGGTACACCTGGTACTTAGTACATTTTATACTTTACACAAGGGCAGTAAGTGAGCTACCTATTACAGAGCAAAATCTTATTTGGCGCCCGCACGAGCGCAGCTCACAAAAGAGTGTACCCGAGCTATTTAGAAAATAGTTCGTGGGTGCAATAGCTACTTACAACCGGTAACCGGTAACCATTCTAATTTACATCATTTATACAAGGTATTTTTATTTATTTTCAGCCTATCTTGTCCCACTGCAGAGCAAAGGCCTCCCTATTTTTTTCCAGCTTTCATTGGTCCATTGCTAGATTGGACCAGTCTAGTAGAATACAACTTTTTATTGTTTTTATAGTGTTTACCACACTTAAGGAAATCACAAAGATTTTTATAATGTCCTAAAAATTAAGAGCCGAGTTAAAAATATGCAGTAGGTATATAAAACATTTATTGACAATAAACTTTATGACAAAATAATTTTTATTATTAAACAATGCATTGTGTTGCAAATGTCTACTTACACACGCAGCTTCCTTTATAGTACAGTCCATAACATTAAAGCTGAGACTCTACAATTATTGTATTTAGGCTACCTACTATTCTGACCTTTAATTAAATTAGTAGTCGTTTTATATTATGCCATTGGGCTACGTGGAACTTTTGTATTTAACCGACTTCCAAAAAAAAGTAGTAGGTAGGTAAGTATCATTCAGTTGTATTTTTTTACGTTGATTTCCACATAGGTAACCCCGTCTATAATTAACTGTTTTTAGGATTCAACGGGTAAAACAACAACAACGTTGGATGAACATCAGTCTTGCTAATAGGGGCCCCTATTAGCAAGACTGATGTTCATCCAAATGCCGGTCTGTCTGTCTGTCACCAGGCTGAATCTCATGAACGTGATACTACGACAGTTTAAATAAGATAATGGTACAAACCCCTTCGTGCGCGAGTCTGACTCGCACTTGTCCGGTTTTTTTATCTGAAAGTTATACTTTCAGATTGGCCCATATCCCGTATGGATTTTATCAAAATCGGATTAGCAGTTCTCGTCTGAAATAAATTTGGTAACCTTTCTTTGGCAAACTAGAGGACGCCCTAAGAATAAAGTAAAAGTGAAGTTTATTTGTAAGTAGGTAAAGAAATGAACGCCACGTAAAGTCGCCAGCGCTTAACTAATTTACAATAAGCATTTCAACTTTAGGGCGTGTGTGTTTATATTTTAGTCAATAAAGGCTTTTGATTTTTTCAATCTATCAAGCCTATTCCATCTAAGATCCTGTCCCAGGCACTATAGCGTCCCGTAATTAGAGGCATGAGTTAACCAGTTGCCCCTGACGCTATATAAATCATCTACAATACATGTAAAGGCCTGTTATTTGTTATTATATCTACCTATCAAGTAAGTTGAAATCACAAGCTCGCTCTTTGTTTTATATCGCTGGTAATGCATACATCAGTTTAATAGTGGTTAAATTAATTTAGCGGTTGAATGCGCGTTGTGCAGTGTGCACTGCTAACAATCCGATGTGTTCTTTATTATCATTTCATTAGGACGGTGATCCACCACAACTATACATGGTATAAGATATAATTTCGTAAGTCAGTAGAAATCATAAAAAAAGTTAAATATAAAATTAAAGCTCACCGGCGATTGAATGTCTGCAAACCAGTAATTTTACAATAATAAAGTTAATTTGAATATTTCTGTGTTACATTAAAAAAAATTATCCCAGCCGTTCCTAAAATCTGCAGCCCAACCAAACTACTCGCCCTGTTGGTAAATCCGCCATGACTAATACCTAATCAGTTAACTTTCGGGAAATAACTGCCTGAAGGCTGGCTTCCATACATATTTAGGATTTAGAAAGAATGTGTTTAAAATTACAACAAAAACTCAGTTTCATCAACGATCCTCTGTTCCGCAATGCACTTTTCCAGCCATTCTTTCGAGACGACAAGCGCTTTCTTTGACATTTCGACATCTGTTAAACTCGTAGGTTGGACGAGATGCGTGATGTTGTCAGCGCTGGCATCGCATATCTTAGCGCCGTACATCTGCGCCTGGATAGCGAGCATGCTACCGGCATCGCCGATATGTATAGAACATCGCCGGAGGAACGAGTGTGGATTACACCCGTTGAATAACTCTTTGTCGAGATTCAGCATTTCATGGGTGGTGAGATATATTGGCGGCTCCTGCAAACAACCCATTATGATATTCACTTACTTGACTGGCCTCTCAGCTGAGTCGGTAGATAGCTTGCCGTAGGTCGTGGGTTCGATCCCCACCGAAAACAAATATTTGTGTGGTGCACGCAGATGTTTGATCTCTGCTGTAAGTCTATATACTTTTTAAGAAATTACGAAGATTTTTATAATGTCCCAAAACTAAAGAGCTTTGAACCCGCGTCCTTCCCCTTGGCTGCGCTGACGGCTGCAGATATATTAGTATTGTATCAGGTATCTGGGTCCCAAAGTACAAGCTCTGCTTAATTTGAGGCTAGATACCAATATTTATTTAATTAAGTATTTGACTCACATTATTGTCCATCTTCTGGAAGCACCGTCTCAGTGTCACCTCATCTGTCTCCTCCAGGTAGCTATCTCCAAAGACATCGTACTCTCTCGCGAAGTTGATTCTCGTGCTACGTTTCATTGCCAGCATGTCTAGTGGACTTATAGCACAAGGTGAGGTGGAGGGGGGTAAGCTTCGAAGCCAAGCAGTGGTTGTGACGTCAGCGTCTTGAGATTTGATGATATTGCGAACGTGGTAGTTAAGGCGACCTACGACGCACATCCATGTGTCAAGCCCTGTGCGGTAAACAATTTAAATTACTATACTATTAAAGTTAAACTACCTATAGGCAGAGGCGTATTTAAAGATTTGGCGCCCCGGGCCTAAAAGATACCTATGCCGCCCCATAATTTTCGGAAAAAAAGTTTTTTTTTACGTAGGTACCTACTACCTAAATAGGTTCGCGTTTGAGCACACCCTGCCAGTCTTTTATATTTTATTTATAAAATATATAGATACCCCACCCCACACGAATGGGTTTGATGAAAAAAAATTTTTGAGTTTCAGTTTCAAGTATGGGGACCCCCAAAATTTTTTGTTTTTTTTCTATTTTTGTGTAAAAATCTTAATGCGGTTCACAGAATACATCTACTTGCCAAGTTTCATCAGTCTAGCTTTAACGGTTTCAAAGAAAAATGGCTGTGACATACGGACGGACAGACAGACAGACAGACATGACGAATCTATAAGGGTTCCATTTTTGCCATTTGGCTACGGAACCCTAAAAAACAGGTTATAACAATAAAATAAAAGCGTTTTATTAAACACCATTCATTATTATAATAGTACCTGGGCGACCGAGCCCTGCTCAGGAGAAAAGCGAGAAAACGAATTTTGAAATGTCATATTCTATACAATAATAGAAAAAAACAATAACACAAGATAATAAAAAACGATTAAAAACAACAAAAAAAAACAAACAAGCGCTTTAACCATTAGTTAGACTTTTCAGACAGCACCGGTGGTGGCAACATACGAACTATTATTGCAAGGACAAAATTACATATTTTTGCGTGAAACAAATATTCTTACAAATTAGACCAAGCTAGATGGATTTTTCGGCCCCCTAAACTAAGCCGCTTTATTGCAAATTTCGGCTCGTTTTCAAAAACGTTAATACAGGTATAGAACGTGAAACATTAGGTACATACATACAAATAAATAAATAAATAAATATTATTATTATTATACAAACAGTGAAGTCCAAAAAAACAATCTGATAACCCCATACGAATGTTCCCCGATTTGATTTATAATATCGAGCTTTTTATTTTATATTTACGATTTACATTTAATTGTATGAGTAGCGGCACGTAACCTTAGCGCTGACCGTTATTACGCAGAAGTCAAAATTAAGGTACCTGAGGGGGGCTAGGCTTGTTGAAAAAATATCGATACATCGATATATCGATATTATTTTTTCAATATATCGATATTTAATAGTTCGATATATCGATGTATCGATATAAAATTCTAAGCATCGAAAAGGTATAAAAACCGATATTTTTTTCAGACCAATAAACATTTATAAGTTTTAAGATTAAAAAATCTCAAAAAGAAAATACTTTTTTTATACTAACATCTTTTAACAAATTATATTTTATGTATTTTTTGTTTTTGGTCGACTTGATTTGCTGTTTTATAGTTTGGTTTTTAAGTTGGCAACTCTGTTAGTCAATTTCAATTTCAACAGCACGAATATTTTCTGTCAAGTCAAATCATACCGATATATCGATAATTTTTAATAAAAATATCAATATCGATATTGATATTTTCAAAAAACATCGATACGATATATATCGATACTTTATTGCATTTCCGACATCCCTAAGGGTGGCTAGCTGGATGAAGGGCAGGCGTGCGTAGCACCGATTGGCTCTCCGCTCGAGTTCCCCTCCCCACACCGATACCACATACAGTGCGCGACAGTACACATGCGCAGCTATCCTCTCCGCGTATCGTTCAGCGCTAGACTTACGTGCCGCTAGCCGCTAGTCCACCCACGACCGCGCCGGTGCCGCCCCGGCTGCTTTACAACACGAGAAACGAAAGTCGAAGCATCCTGACTAGTCCCGAGTCACTCACGAGCGACGGAGTACGCCTCGCCCCGCTCTCGCCCACGCCCGTTGACCAGCCGCCCCGTTAAAATTAACGTTATTTTTATGAGTTTTGTTCGTTCGTTCGACGAACGAGGTTAGTTTTGGTTAGTAGGCTTTTTAAAATTGCTTCAGGGATGTAAATTCAGATATATTCAGGGTCGTGGGGCGGCAATGGCTTAGACTGGCACAGGATTGAGGTAGATGGCACAAACTAAGGGAGGCCTATACTATACCCAGCAGTGGGTGAAGTCGGGCTGTGGATGATGATGATGATGATGTAAAATAAAAAAGCCGCCCCTCGCAGCCTGCCGCCCCGGGCCATGGCCCTCTTGGCCTAAGGGTAAATACGCCCCTGCCTATAGGTATGTTATACTGAAGTGGAGATGGGCAGGGCACTTGGCAAAAAGGGACGACCTATTCCGTCTTTACCATAAGGGCACACGGGGCCCGTGCCCTGGGCCCCCATTCTCAGGGGGCCCCGAAGGACCGACAATTTCTGCACATTCATTCTCAAAACATTTTTATCGGGCACATTACATTTTTTTCACAATACTACGCAATTATAGCCTACTGTATTTGATTACCTATAATAAATGGTTATGCTTAGTAAAAAAATGTTATTATAAATAGCTTTTATTACTTTCCAAAAGGGCCCCAAATTCTTGTGTGCCCAAGGGCCCCAGCCTAGTTTAAGACGGCCTTGGGGACGACGGGAGATGGACGAAGGCGGCAACAGAATGGTAACCAAGGGATACTCAAAGACCTAGAGGCAGACCTCCCGCCCGTTGGTCGAACGACATTTTTGCGAGTGTTGGGAATGAATGGATGAGACTCGCGAGAACCGTCTCTATACATCGCTTCATCCCACCAACCTCGCTCGAATGTCGAGATCGTCCCTCCAACGCTTTCTTGGCCGACCCGAATTCATATTACTATACATACCTTAAACTAACCTATACCTATATGTTTGTGAGAGAAAATCGTTATGTTATATCAAAATGTCGTATGTGAAATCACCAAGTTTTCAGGAAACATAAAAACTGATTTGCATAAGGACCCTGTTGTTTTACTACCATATTTTAATGCAAGTTTGTTTTATTTTGCTACTTCTAAAAGTTATAGGCACTGCTGAAGGTAAGTAGGTACATCAATATTAGCTAGAAAACCTATTTCCGGAACTAAACGTCGTTTTGTTAGAAGTAATATTAATAAACGTACGATATTTTGAGTTTATATACGTCTTTTTGATCACTTTTTTTGAACATAGGATATTTTGACATTGCAAAAACTGGAGAAACCGACTTCATGGCCAAACTAGTAAACCGATTTTGACGAAATTTAATGACACCAATCTGGGAGTATAACCTTTATTTTCCTTAAATCGATTCAGTAGTTTTGGCGTGAAAGCAAGACAGACGATTACTTTCGCATTTATAATATTAGTATGGATAGGACATTGATGTGATAGGATTACAAAAATTCTCACCATAATTAGCAACAACCTTCCCGCTATGGGTTTGTATGATCTTGATCAGCTCCTCTCTGTTACAGTCTTCATCATCAGACAGCACACACATTTTCCTGCCTTCAAGTGCATGGGATACCACTTCAACATCAATGTGAGTTACCCTGAAGTCTTTTGACACTTGAAGGACTTTCATCGGACGTTTTTTGCGGATTTTTGTCGTATCTTCGCCGATTTGGTCTGGATTTATCCGTTTTGTGACCATCTTTACTATCTCTTTGTTCTGTGGATAGGTAGGATTAATAAACTAAGTATAAGTAGTTATGTATAGAAAGCGTAAGTGAGCAGTCAAATTATCTTATTGAATTATTTACTTATTATACTTCTTCTTTACATCGTGTCACTGGTTTTTTCAAACCAAGCGTGGTGAAAGGATTTTAAGTGCTCACGAAGTTTTCATTCACCGTTTGAGAGCACTAGCATAGCGCCCATACATTTTGGACAGAAAAACTCATTGATACACCGAGTGGATTCGAACCCACGACCGTAGGATCGATAGGCGGGGCCGCTACCACTAGGGCACCAGTGCTTCTATTATATTATACCTACTTATAAGTACCTAGGTACATACATTTAGTTATAGGCAGAACTTACTTCTATGTATAATCTAATTGTTGCTACTTCCACTTACCCCCACAAGCTTATCGAACTCGTCCAATGTCATAATGTCTTTGACCGGTTTGTCTTCGCGGATTTTGATAACGCGCGGGAAACCCAGCGTGTGCGTAGTCGCGAAGGCGGTACTTCGAACCAACTGCGTGGCTCGGACCTGAAAAAAATAAGATTACCTAGTTCTTCTTCTTCAGTCAATAGTTCTTTCGAAACCAATGCGGTGAAAGGATTTTAAGTGCGCCTCAGAGAGGCTCCTTTCCTTCACCGTTTGAGATTACCGTTAAAAGATAAATAATACATTCTAAGAAATATTCAATAGAAGGTTGATAAACCTATAAAGGCCTACGCACATCATCAGGCAATGGCGATGGCGAACAGCTGAAACGCTGTAAAATATAGCTGTCATATTGACAACGTTTCAGCCTATAGATGTTATATTGTATTCTAAGTATGTATTTACAAAAAAAAATGTATTCAAGTATTATATCAGCTATTCGGTTCCCATATTACAAGCTCTGCTTAGTTTGGGGCTGGGTAGTGTTGTGTGAATTGTCCACAATATTTATTTATATTTATTTTTAGATGTGCGCAGACCTTAAGGTCTATAAAAGTAATCAAATCAATCAATCAATCAAAATAGTCTTTATTCAGCTGAATTACAAGAATCACTTTGAAACGTCTTAAAGCTAGGTGATTCTAGGTGCCAGTTTCACGCGACCAAGCCTAAAAGAGCAGGCAACAAACTACGGCTCAGTTCCTACCGTTTTTTTAGTATGATCCTTTTACAAATCAAAAATAATAGCAGTGAAGTTCCAGTTGGTGCCACTTCACTTAGTCAGACGTATGCAATGCGTAAGTAGTAAGTACCTGTAGCACGATGGAATGTTCTGGAAGGATCCAGAAGTCTGGTTTGATCTTGTTGAAGACGAGAGCGTGCGGCGGCGCGCGCTGGCGACAGCGCGTCCACTGCCGCTCCAAGTACAGACACACGCGCTCCCGTTCCTCGTAGGAGAGCCCCGTCGCGACCCGCCCCGCGCACAACCAGCGGTGCGCCCCTTCAGCTGGACATTGTATAGGCAATGTGAGTTCCGAGATATCATGAACATTGGTGGTCAGACCGTGTTATGAAATTAAATATTTGCTTATACGGGTGAGAATCAGCATGGATTACACCATGAGCCTAGAGAGCACTGGTGGTCTAGTGGTAGTGGCCCCCCCGCCTTCCGATCCGAAGGTCGTTGGTTCAAATCCACTCGTGTACCAATGAGTTTTTCTATCGAAAAATTTATGTGCACTATGCCAGTACTCTCAAAACGGTGAAGGAAAACATCGTGAAGAAACCGGCGTGTTGTAGAACCTAAAAAAGTTCGAGCAACACGTGTCAGGGGTCAAAGTCAAAGTCAATAGTTTTTTATTCAGTACGATGCAAGAATCACTTTGAAACGTCTTATAGCTAGGTGAGTCTAGGTGCCAGTTCCACGCGACACGCAAAAAGGGCCCGCCAGCGGCCTACTTGCGGAAAAAACCTGCCCGCACATCAAGTGCACATGATAAAACTTGCCAAACTTGCCACCATGAGCCTAATTCTCGGGCCGACCGAGATTTTCAATGTTCCCTAACTACACATTGGCATTGCACAACCCCGCACTTTTTCTACGTTTCCGTATATCGTAGCTGTCGAGGCTTCTACGATGAGGTCGTTGATGAATTACTCAAGGAAATCATCCATTCTCTCTTCGAAAGGAGCAATAAAATAAAATTGCAAAATGATCCGAGATGAGCCGAGAATTAGGCTCCATATCGCTCGTTTAAAAATAAAGCGAAATAACTATAAAAATATTTTTTTTGGGAAATCACGTTTAAAGTTTTGCTAATTAGATGTCACTCACAATTTGCAAGATTCTACTATAATGTTTATGATTCCATCGATTTAGATAAATTAATGGTATAGCTAAAACATGAACCTGAAAGACTGCAAAATAAAATCACTCCTAATGTCCACAGTTTTGTTTAAACAAGGCTTTAAAAAAAACTTTACCGACTTACGACATTTTATTAGGTACAAAAAGCAAATATTTTTGAAATTAATAAACCGCACGAAAAGCTGCAGGCGTAAGATTTTCTTTTATAAAGTACTTACCGTCTCCTACTGAGTCTGCGCACGCCACGAGAAAGCTCTTTGCGCGTCCTTGTCTTTTGTTCTCGGCTTCATCAGCCCCAATTATCACCAAGTCGAGATCTTCCGCTGCACCATCGGTGTACTACAACAGATAGGTTTAGGTGTAGCTTCGAATGCAGACGGCCTATGAATGAATAATCAAAACAATAATCTACCAAAGGAATATAATTAAAACCACTTTAGAAAATACGTAGAAAATAACGTTCTATATCTTGAATAAATATTTTGACAGAATATGTTAGTAGCTACATATTTTGTTAGTGGTGATGTACCTACCTATATCTTCTCAACCTAAATAGGTACATCCCTACTTAAAATAGATTTTTGTATTAGGTGCAAAGCCCTCTTGTTGTACGACCGGAATGGAAAACTGTTTGAAACTGTACATGCCATAATGACATTATTTTAAGACCTTTTTAAGATTTTTTGTACAACAGTTATAGAATAAATATTTCTGTTTTTTAATACCTCTGGTTTGATTTTGAACCAGCCAGCGTTACGCTTGCTAGGAATGTAGTATGAGTCTACATCTTTCACGACAATGCCTTCGACAATGTTGTACGACCGGAATGGAAAACTGTTTGAAACTGTACATGCCATAATGTCATTATTTTAAGACCTTTTTAAGATTTTTTGTACAACAGTTATAGAATAAATATTTCTGTTTTTTAATACCTCTGGTTTGATTTTGAACCAGCCAGCGTTACGCTTGCTAGGAATGTAGTATGAGTCTACATCTTTCACGACAATGCCTTCGTCTTGGCTCTCAATAGCTTTGTTCAAAGCTTCCAGGATATCTGAACTGAAACAAATAAATTATAGTTTAAAAAACTAAAAAAAAAACGCTTTTATAACTAAGTAATTGAACTAAAAAGTTAAAAATAAAACTGTAATAATCATTTGAAAATTTATATTATTATACAAAAGCGTGGGGTGCTTTTTATAATAACTTCAGATATAATAAACTATTGATAAAATATTTACAACAATCAAAATCAAGCCCCCCACGCTTTTTGTACAATAATATAAATTTTCAATTGATTATTACAGTTTTATTTTTAACTTTTTAGTTCAATTACTTAGTTATAAAAGCGTTTTTTTTTAGTTTTTTAAACTATAATTTTTTTTTTTTTTTTTTTTTTTCATATATTTTTTTTCATATTATTGCATTGTCATCGACCTTTGACAGGTGTGCAAAGTTTGAATCAAATCTGATCGTTAAAAGTAGGTTTTTTTTATTTTTTTTATTTCTTTTCATTTTTTTTTTCATATTATTGCATTGTCATCGACCTTTGACAGGTGTGCAAAGTTTGAATCAAATCTGATCGTTCAAAGTAGGTTTTTATTTTATTTTTTTTATTTCTTTTCATTTTTTTTTATTTTTTTTTTCATATTATTGCATTGTCATCGACCTTTGACAAGTGTGCAAAGTTTGAATCAAATCTGATCGTTCAAAGTAGGACAAAATCGAGCTCAAAGGGGTCGGGTACATACATACATACATACATACAGGTGAAACTAATAAAAGCGTTATAAAAATACATGCAAACATACACACAATCACGCCTTTTTCTTTTCATAGGGGTAGGCAGAGACTCGTATACCTCTCATACATAACACTTACGTTATTATAATTCGCTTTTCGATGCTCGAAACGAGTTGCTGTCTCATCAATTTTCCATACAAAAGAGAGGGACAACATTTCGTAGTGCACTGGGACTTGCCCTTCTGGTGTGATGGCAGTCAAAGTTTAGCAATCAATAATATAAAAAAGAGATTATTAAACTTACTTTTGCTTGACAATATCTCTTCTGCTATGCAGTATCGTTCCCGGCACGTCGGTGAATATCGTATCTAACAGTTTAAGCCGTTCCTTGAGTGGAAGCCCTCCTTTTTCAGGCGGGCCGGCTAGACTCCTGCCGTTGTAGAAGAGAACGTCATACGCACAAAAACACGGTTTGAATCGTGATTTTTCCGTTAGTTTTTTTACGTCAAAAGGCATTCCTGAAATAAACCATTTTTTATGAAACAACGGGTTATTTACCATGATTAAATTTTGAGTTGACTTCCGGTATTTCGGCACGTTGCCTAAATGCACCATGATCACGGTTGAACTGAAGTCCACGATTATAAGAAATGTTATAGGCAGACAAATCGGTCTACCCTCTTTCGCACTCTTTTATTGGTTTCGAGACTACTATTGGTTCCATTCTCACTCTTTTTTCGATTTCAATTTCGACAGTAGCCTAAATCATTTTTTTTTTATTTCATTTTCATACCTTTACATCCTAAACAATCGTTTGCCTTATCCCACCCCATCATCTCGCCGTCCAGTATAAAGCTGGTAGCGGCAACGCTGAAGCAATCCTTCAAGCCTGGAGTCAGCAGTCCCGAGGCAAAGGTCTCTCCATAATTGCTAGAGTATGAATGGCCTTTGCGCGAAAAGTATTCGAACTTGCCATTTTCCATATGCACCTGAAAAAATAAGAATAACCGTAAAATGGTTTACACTTTACGGTGTAAACCAATCCGAGGGCGATCAGTGTACGATTAGCGGTTGATCGCCCTCGCAGGCGATTTAGACGTTTGCAAGGCTTAAAACAAGCAGCCGCTAGCCGTATTGTTTATCTTGAGTGGGGTTGGATTACCAGTGCCGTAACTAGGGCGGTGCCAGCGGTGCCCAGGCACAGGGTGCAGACCCTGGAGGGCGCAGAAATGACCAGACCAGTATCTAGTTTTGTTTCATGCATGGTAGTTAGTAGGTACATTTTGTTTTATTGCGAATATGGTGTAGACGCGCCCTCTGTACTATCTACATACTTATATCTATATGGCATTTTTCAAGCGATCTTGAAACAACAACACTTGTAAAGGTGGTTTTATATTTGTCTGATGTGTCGTGACGTGACGCGTCAGAACGGTATCGGTTTCATACATTTAGTACTAGCTGGTGCCCGCGACTTCGTCTGGATTAGTATTTCGAACAATATGTTTATAAATTGTAGCCTATGTGTTATTCTGATTGTATAAGCTATATTATTGTAAAGTTTCATTAAAATCCATTCAGTAGTTTTTGCGTGAAAGAGTAACAAACATCCATCCATCCATCCATACAAACTTTCGCGTTTATAATATTAGTAGGATGGTAACGTTCTCACTAGTGCGTAACGTGTTGTGTTGTGATGGCTTATGTATGGAACCGATACAGTTCTGACGCGTCACGTCACGAGACATCAGACAAATATAAATCCACCTTGTCTTGCTCGCAATATTACATACACAAACAAAACTACCCATACCGTAAGCGTGGAAATCACAAATATCAACGAACGAAAGGAACTAACTGCATTTAGATCTTCATTTGTGGAAAACCGGTATGGGGTGCCTCAAGGAAGTGTCCTTGGGCCACTGCTATTTCTTTTATACATCAATGATCTTCCGGACATTACGAATAAGCCATGTTTTTTATTTGCTGATGACATTTCTTTACTAGTGACATCTGAACGTAATATTGACATTAAAGATTATATACTTGACATTAATAATACTATTGAATCGGTAATTAAATGGTTAGATGCTAATAATTTGAAAGTCAATTTAAATAAAACGAATTATATACAGTTTGGCACATTTGCTAATAAAGTACAAACACTGGGTATATCTAACAGAGGCACCGATATTCTAGAGGTTGAAAATACAACTTTCTTGGGAATCTTGTTAGATCGTAATTGCAATTGGAAAGCGCAAACGGACAAAGTGTGTAATAAGCTAAACAAATTTGTGTATGCTCTTCATAGATTAAGGAAAACATCTGACCAATGTACAGTTCTACAAGCTTATCACGGTTATGTTGCATCAGTGCTACGGTATGGCATAATACTTTGGGGCAATAGTACAGACACACAACGAGCTTTCATTGCACAAAAAAAATGCATCAGAGCAATTAAGGGTATACCTCCTTGGGAATCCTGCAAACCACTATTTAGGGAGCTGAACTTGTTAACTTTGCCCTGTATGTACATCCTTGAGGCAGCTTTGTTTGTTAAAAAACACGGGCACTTATTTGCTAGAGCAAGTGAATTGTATCTGCGAAACACCAGAGATTCTGATAGGATTGTACTTCCTAGGGTCCCTCGTACAAAATTGTATATAAATAACTGTTACGCAATGTGCGGTAAAATATACAACGCCCTGCCCCGAGACTTAAGAAGCCTTCCGCTGAACAAGTTCAGCAAAGAGCTAAGACTTTGGCTACTTAGTAAGAGCTATTATAATGTGAAAGATTTATTCGGTTAAAATTGTTTAGAGTATTGACATTTATTGACATAACATAATTGTACTATTTAGGAACTTTTTTTTTTTTTTGACATTACCTTAATAATCATGTATTTTGTGACATATTGCACTTAGGACTATTTCAATATTGTTGTATACATATAATTAGAGAATTTCGCTGTATTAGGTATTCAATATTGCTGCACAAAACTACAAATTTGCATCCCAGAAATGTGGGGAATGAGTGCGACTTATTTTTAATTTTATATATCAGGGGCATGATTCTCGGGCCGACCAGGATTTTCAATGTCCCTAAAAGATCTCGGCCTATTGATCTCTGACAAACATAAGCTATCCCGAGTGAAAAATGTCTGTCTATACTCAAAAAGCCAATTCTCAGTGAATTAGGACATCTATCTCTGTTGATGGCATATTTTTCAACACGAGATGCGTTACGTTACACGCTTATCCAATAATCGAACGATTAATCGATCGGTCATTTACTATTATCCTAGTGTTTTGTTCAATTATTTATCAAATGATATTTCAATTTGTTACTACAATTGAATTACGTTTAAACAAAGCTAAAATGTTGGGAAAAATTGAGTTTATAGGTCAAAATTTCAAAATTCAAGTTTATTACATCAAACTGACTAATAACGGAACGTAATTCGGCGCATACTTCATCAGTGTTGCTATTTAATTCTATCTAACGATAAAACTCTAGATCTAGCAGTTGGAGGACTTACTCGTAACTAATATTTTATTTTTAGCCTCGAAGTAGAATAGTTCTTAATAGCAACAAAGTTGTCTATATCACGTTATTCAAACTGTACAAACTAAAATAAATAATAAACAAATAAATAATGCGGACAATCCACACAACACTATCTAGCCCCAAACTAAGCAGAGCTTGTATTATGGGAACCAGATAGCTGATACATTACTTAAATAATCCTTTTTTTTTGTAAATACATACATAGAATACAATATAACACCCAGACATAGAACAAACATCTGCGTTCACCACACAAATATTTGTTCTCGGTGGGGATCGAACTCACGCCTTTGATTTGTTTGAATAATTCTTCATGCCGATTTTTGCCCATAGGATTTCTGTCAAAATTCCGTCCAAACTTAAGATTGGGATCGGGATTCGTTTTTTGTCATTTCGGGAAGTCACATAGCTTTTTGATTTTAATTGTTTTTCTGGTGTTATTTTGAGTTCTGTTGTGTAATTTCGGTGGTATTTTAACAAACATTACTTGAGGTTTTAGCTCAAAGTGTTAGCAGTTGGAATTCAAGTGTATTATGTGATATTCAGATTTGATCGAAAATGTTTCAGATGGATATGGAAGAAACGGCCATCTTTCTTCCAAAGACAATTAGAGTAGGGCCGACTCGACTTTGACTGACTCGACAGAACGGAAAAGTATTTTATCTATGTAATATATTATCATTCTCATTAAACTACTCGACACTGGCAAAATTGATCCGAAAAGCACAGATGCCATTCATTAAGAAAAAGAAGAAGAAGATTGGGATCGGAATCGCGTTCAAGAGTAGACCGGCTGACCCCACATGAAGTGGGACAAGGACAAGAAAATCATGATGATGAATTTTCATCCACCCAAAGAAAAATAATATAGCAACTATTTTAATTTGCCTACTACTATTAGCTTAAAACAGCTTTTACAAGAACAGAAAAAAACAAATGTAGTTAATAATATTCATTTTTTTTTATTGAACTAACTGAAATACATTTCACTAGCGGGCAACACTCAAACCACAACGAAGAAGAAGAATTTGTTTTGTTTGTGTTTTTTGTACAAAAGTAAATAAATGATTTTATCCCCAAAATATTTGCAATAAGGACAAAACTATAATAAGTGGGGCTCGTTGTGTTATTTCCAAAGTGTTTACGAGGTATTTGGAAGTGTACCAACCAACAAACACTAGCAAGCTGAAAAACTACCGAATGAAACTGAATAGAGGTTTTTTACTCAAACAGCAGATGAGACTAGGGTTTAAAGAGCAGCAGTAGACGTACACTGTTATATTTTACTAAAATCATCGTGTAAATCCCTGTCAATCATAATAATTGTTCACTGTCTCATTGAATCCTATTTAGTTGTCCAAATCTTTAGTTTTGATGTTTTGATGCATTAGGTACCTATTTAGTACCTATTTACTTGGTATAGGTGCTGGGCAAGCCTATTCCATCTAAAATCAAATCAAAATTGTATTTATTCAGTTAAATTGTTCCAGGCACTATAAAGTTCCGCGAGTGTAATCACCAGTTTAGCCCCTGAGGCTTATTTATATCATCTACAATAGATGAAAAGGCCTGTATGTAAATACTTTTATTCATATTTGTATTTATTTTGTTGCAGGAAAATCTGAAAAAACTAATAGGGAATGGTTGGTGAAGCCAAAAGAAAATTTACTGCAAAGCCCTGTTATGGTTGAATAAAAATAGTGCTGGAAATTATATATGTACTATTATGCAACAATTTATATTTTTTCTACCTGTACAAACCACCAAGCTTGTGGCATTATTTGCAACAGTCTGCGAATAGCCCAACGGTTTCATGTGAATTTTGTTATTATGTTTATAAATAAAGTAATGGTGTAAATAAAGATGTGGTTTTTATTCAGTTTATTAAATTTTTTCCTCTCGTGAGTAGGTATATAAATATTATTTATTTCTAGGTAGAGACTGTTTGAGAACCATCAGTCTTATGATATTTTTCTAATAATGTAGGTTATTTTCTATTTTGATTGTATGTAAGTTCTCTATTCCAATTTTCAAGTGTGGTAAGAATTGTAATGAAATCTCTTGTATTTAAATGATAATGATTAAAAAGACAAGCTTTTATCAGAGCATTGATTTAATATATATCTGCACTTATATTCATCCTATTATAATTCATAATTCTTCATTGCACACAGAGACATTTACAAATTATCTTTTATTATGAGTTTACTGTTCAAGTGTTCATGCCGTTTTGTGGAAGGTCCGGTAGCTCTTGAAAAACCTTCCTCAATCTTCAGATACTGCCTCATCGGGGGTTGTTGGGAAGTGTACCCATATTTTATTGAATTCTCTTGATACTGAAGATATGACAGATCCATTAGGATGCCTATATAGCCATAGCCGATACTGACTAGCTCCCTGTGCCCTAGAAGTATAATGTGATGAAGACCTAGAAAAATAATGAAATTGTCATAAAATAATACTTAGTTTGTAATCCACAATGGCAGAACAGTGTACTAATTTAACTTATTATTTTCGGTAAGGCCTTATAGGTAGGGACTTGTCTTATTATGCTGTTATGAGGCATATCATATCCACCAAAGGTTCCTCACCATTGAATTATATTTGGTTGGTAAGAGGTTAAGTTACCAAATTATACCTTTGATTTAGTGGAAATCATTCTCTGCTGCAAGTAGGGACCGCACAATATCTTCGATGAGTTCCCAGGCCAATGCTTTACTTAGCTTATAGTGATTCTTATAAGCATAATCGGAGAGCTCAAAGGCATTGCACAACTCCGCACTTTTTCTACGTTTTCCGTAGCTGTCGAGGATTCTACGATGAGGTCGTCCATGAATTACTTAAGGAAATCATCCATTCTCTCTTGGAAAAGAAGCAATAAAATAGAATTTTGCTGAAAATAATATTGTGTTTGTCAAACGATTATCCAATTCAAGAGATCTCGAATACTGCGTTCTGTCTCGGCTAGTCCGGACTAGACGTTGTGTCTCGCATGAACTTCGACCGAGAAAATTGAAGGAAGAAATCGTGAGAATACGCCAAGATGGTTGTCACGACTTTTCGACCGACCTATGACGACATCTCCACCGTAAAATAATCCCGGTCGGCGCGAGAATGACGCCCCAGATCTTTTGTATCACCATTGAAGCAAATAAATGATTTATGATTATGATTATAAGTTTATTGTTGATTTGTTGTTCGTTGATAAACGCGTTTGGGTAAGTTAGAAAATTGTATTTAAAAGTTTTACAAAGAAAGTTGTACAAAAGTATATTTTTTCGGTTAAAATTTTTACGTTAATAGTGAAATTAACTACAAATGTTTTAAGGTCGGTGGGAGTAAGTAGGAGCGGCCTGTGCCCAGCAGTAGGACATTTAATACGCTGATAATATCAATACATATTTATGACTTGTAAATGTTATTACTTTATATCATTATTAAGTGTTATTACTTTCCTAAATCAAGGACTTCGCAATGAGAAAAGCGCGGAAAGTAAATCTTTGAGTAGGTAGCTGTCCTTTTCTTGTGATTACGGTTTACTTTAGCCTTGGGTCTTTACTATCGAGTACTTTGTGTCATTTCTGTATTTGAGCAAATATTTTTGAATAAACAATTTTTATCTTAAAGAAATCTACTAAGTACCTATACCTTCGTAAACAAAAAATAGATAGATTTATTTTTATGCACATTTGTCCACTTTATTGTCAGAGCCTGGTTAGAGCATTTTTCAAGGGCGCAGTTTTGAAAGCTCGCACCGGGCGCATAAAAGGCTAGTTATGGATTACGGTTCTATTTTCAAAATAAACCATCAAATTGGATTGTGTATCTAGTACTTATGAGATATAGAATCCCCAAATCCAACGCCACTACACACAACACACACACCCATACACACAATACGGCTGTAGATATAAGTACCTGCCTACTTCTCAGACTTCGAAAATTCACATATTTACGCAGAAGTTTAGACGTCCTTAGGATGCTATTTTAAACCGACTTCAAATAAAAAAAGTGGAGATTTAAATTTAATTATTTATTCTCAATTAGGTTTTATTTTATATTTGTTATCGCATAACTTCGTCATTTGAAATATTTTTTTTTTATCTGAAAACAAATATTTCCAGATTGGTCCCGTAAAAATTTCATCTAAATCGGTTTAATAGTTTGAGCATGAAGTCGGCTTCTCAAGTTTTTCTTTATACTTTCGCAATTCTGCTGCTTTCTAGTAGGTTTTCGTTCGTACCTACCTGAAATCTCTCGCCATCAAACTTTTCCTCGATTATATAGGTTCCGCCGGCTGGCAGTTGGCTCACGTCTTTGACATCGAGTCGCTCTGACAGCATAGGGCTGATCGCATCGAACAGTTTGATGCCCATCTCTAGCGGCCGAGCGTTGCCATCTTCTAGCTCATCACAAACCTTCAACAACACAAATAAAGATTGACATTCAGCGTGGTGGTAAACAGCCGATGGACACATTTTTAGTAATATTTATTTATATAAAAATAATTCAAAGCAAAATTGCTCTCTAGTCTACTTGGCTAGATTTTAATGTTATCAGGGTACCGCATTGAAGTGGTATTCTAATTAAGTGGAAAAAATACAGCGTGGTAATGCAGCCTTTTTTTTGACGGGTGGAAAATCTGCTCTCAGACCATCCAACTACCTACGTAGTTATTAGGAGCGAAGTTGGGGTGGCGTATTAGGGACGCGCTTTAATTGGCACTTGGTATTGACTATAGTCAGTTGAGCTATCTTTCGTTTGTAACTGTCCCCAGATAGCTCAACTGTGTAACCTTTTTGTATCTCTTACCTACGTAACAGCTAGGTATAGGTAGGTACCAATCAGTACTAAGTAGTAGGTATAACAAATCTAAGCATGTACCTACCTTGGATAATTTCCCACAAACGTTGTAATGTTCTCGAGCGTCAGGATGGAAGCAGGACAGAATTCTACTGGGCTCCATTTTTAACTTCAAATCCTTGATGATAATTCGCAGGAACCATTTAAAATGATTTGCTGCCATACTCCTCGCAACGCGGCCGAACAGCTCCTCCAGCATTTCTTAAATTTGAAGCCAGTTAATTAGGTAGGTTAGTAGTAGTAGAGCTCTTTGTGAAGGGCTCGTCCGGGGAAGTACTACCACCATGCCTATTTCTGCCGTGAATCAGCATTGCTGTGTTTCGGTTTGAAGGGATGCCGGTAAAATTACTGGCACGGAGGCTGAACATCTTCTGTTTGCCTCGAGTCGCGAACAGAACGAGTTCAAGACGCAGGGAAGTGCATCGTATGGCACGTTCCTGACGTGCGTGACCTACGAGGCAATGCTTTATTGTTATATGTTATGTGGTTACCCCTAAACATCAGGTGGGTCTTATGCTTGTTCCATCAACTAGTTGTGTAAAAAAAACCTAAAGGTACGAGACTTCTCAAGACGCCCGTTATCGTGACTCCCTAAACGCTCTCTGTTATGAGCTATAAGGAGTTTAGGTCCATGCTGTCAGTCAAACATGCCTTCTTGTCTTAAAGGATAGGATTATAGGATATTTAGGATTCCTATTTTGATTGGATAAGTAGGTATAGGTACATTCACACACGTAGTTACAACAGTCC
This sequence comes from Thera obeliscata, assembly GCA_947578465.1. Classification (NCBI taxonomy): domain Eukaryota; kingdom Metazoa; phylum Arthropoda; class Insecta; order Lepidoptera; family Geometridae; genus Thera; species Thera obeliscata. Next base: position 4,112,703 of record OX387916.1, read on the forward strand.
TTCTCCGTGGACTATTACGGTGTAGCCAGACCAGAGGAAAGTATTTTTATACTTCTAAGAAAGCAACCAAGCATACGGCCCACTAGCTAAAAAGAGTGTAAAAGTACTTACGCCCCTTGTTTCCATCTTCCATATAAGCTATCTTATCAAGAATATCGTTAATATCCCAGATATTCAGACCGCTAGAAGTGTGACTCATCCTATTCTTGAAAACGAAGTAAGCAACGCTAGCGAAGTCCCCTTCTTGACTTGTGTTAGCTGACCTATAGTTGAGCAACTTTCTCCCGTCACCTGACTCTTTGTTTATAGACAGTACTTTAACTAGAAGAGCACCAAGTTTGGATTCCTTCAAATTATAGGCAGCTCTTTCTTTGTCTAGACTTGGAATTAATAGCCGAAGTATCGGGAAGAAACTCGAGTTCTAAAAAAATACAATTCAATCTTAAAACGTATAGGTACCTACTGTAATTTTTAAATAAATAAATAATGTGGACAATTCACACAACACTATCTAGCCCTAAACTAAGCAGAGCTTGGACTATTATGGGAACCTAGCTTAGCTGGTATACCTTATATTTAGTTGTAAGTATGCATTTTGTAAAAATACACGCTTAAAATACAATTTGTTTACCACACAAATATTTGTGTTATCGGTGGGGTACCTATCAGTGTGCTTAAAACTACAGTCTAGCTAGATTATGAAAAAATATTCGTACCTTTTCTCCAGCGATACTTGCTGCTTTTAATTTAAAATCATTTATGAAAGCAGTTAGAATTTTTTCTTTATCTGGTTTCAGTTTTTTCTTGGTAATCTCCTCTAGGACCTGACATAGACTCTCAAATTTTACTGCATTTGCAGGCACTGCTTGATTTGCCATTTGTTCTGCTTACTTTTTCTATAGATAGTCGTGGTAGGTATCTAAAACAATAGAAAAACAATAGATATAGAAAAGATATATAATTTATTCAACATACTATTCTATTACAAGATATTTTAACATATATTTCCGTGCTATTTGAGGAGAGTTGTCTTTAAAAACTAGGTACAAATTATAAGCAGTTTCTTTTGTCAAGTTAATGTCTCCATGTTGTTCACAATGTGCAATATTGGTGGAGGCTAAAGCCTTTTCATAGTACTCCACAGCTAAGTTGTTGATGCTTAGCATTTGATAGGCTCTTCCCAAGTTGTAGTATGTCTCTTGATCACACTTTCTTAGCTTTTGGTACTTCAGTAAATAGGCAATTCCCTGCAGGACAAGATTATGGTGCTTATCTACAGTTCTTTGAGATGCCATCACTAATATGGTGATCGCAATAAGAAGTGCAGTCATAGGATCCTTGCACTGATTGTGGTGTTCCAAAAAATACTTCAATGCTACAAGATACCGTCCAGAGTTTAAGAAATTGTTTCCCAAAAACAAACATTTGATGGAAGTAAATTCTTTCTTCTGAAACAATCTTGACAGAAACTTACAATGTGTATTTTCATCCAAATTGTTCATGGTTAGATTTAACAAATTCCAAGAACGAGAAGACTGTAGCTTTATAGAAAAGTCCTTTATAAATCTGAATGCCTTTTGGTGATCATTACTCAAGATACAAGCTTGAAAGCAATAAAACTCTATTTGTAATCGATGAGGAGTTAAGGTCTTAGAGGTTAGAGCCCCAAATGCTAACCGTTGCATTGTTGTGTACTTCTTCAGCTTATATGCCACCAATAACAGATCTGTGAAGAACTCCCATTCTTGATCAGGTGTCAGTGCAAACCCTTCGTCTTCATCAAACTGTATGTCATCCTCGTTGCTGGGATTCTCTCCGCGTACCGAGCGGAATGCTTGAATGTGATCACTGGCTCCTCTTACTCTCAAGGCAAGTGTTAATTCTTCCAAATGCCTGAACCTTAAAAATGTCTTGGATAACAAAGTCTCACCCACTTCTAAATACTTTGTTAGTCTATCATACTTTTTCAGACATTGGCATTGCTCATAGAGAAGGCTGGCACTCACAATACAATGGTAATCTTGCTGTAAAATTTGCAAAGCATCATCAACATTACCATTTCTCTCAAGGATTGCAAAAAGTTTTTTCCTGGCATCTGCATGCTGCGGTGCATATTCTAAAACTTTGTAATAGGAGTTGGCGGCTTCAGCCTCCCTCCCTAAATTGTGCAAGCACTCTGCATGCTTCAGCCACACGGCACCGAGGTCATAGTTGTCATGCTTCACCAAGGGGTCCAGTAAGATGAACGCTAGATCATAATGCCCATGGGAAGAGAGCACTTCCTCTATGTCCATGTACAAATCACCAGCTGTAGCCACATTATATTTGTTCATAAAGTCCTGTATCAGGGATGCAAAGAGGTTCAATGCTCCTAAATTAATAAAACAAATTAACAGTTTACACCTGAGGTCTATGGGCAAATCGTTTGGTATGGAGCATTTTAAATATTGTGTTTGCTCTTCAATTGCTCCATCATTATTTTTCACAGTCAGTATTTCTGCTTCAATATCAACTCCAGCATTGGCAACAAATATTTGTAAGCATGTATCATATTGTTTATGTGCAATAAGAAGTTCTAGGAAAATGTTTAAATCTTCCGGACCAAACAGTTCAGGGCACTTTTTGTATGCTGCTGCCAGTACTTCTACAGCTCTTTCCAATTCATTACTGTTGTGATACATAGTAGCTGCCAGTTTCGCATACTTCATTATGGTCTCCCCTTCACTTGAAGGAAGTGCAGTTACGACTTTATGGTAACACTTCACTTTGGATAAACTCAGACTAGTTAGAGGATAAGATAGTTCTTCCAGTTTGTCAATAAATTGTAATCTTAAATTATGCATCTCCATATTGTGTGGCTGTGCTCGAATAGCTCTTGTATAACAAATCATTTCTTGTCTAAAATCAGCCTGTTCTTTGCATAATGCAGCAAGTCTAAGCCACTCATTGGCATCTGATGGTCTTAAATGGGCGGCTATAAGAGACAGCTGTAAATTTTTGTCTTTATCATGTTCATATATCTGGGCTAATGTTTGGTAAGGCTCAGAAGCTGTTGGTACCTGTTTTATGATTTCATGGCACATCTTTTCTGCTGTTTTTGTATCTCCTCTAGCAAAGCGTAAGTTTGCCTCACCCATCAGGCCCATTAGAGCTGGAGAAAGCCGGGTGACTCTACGAGTGCGCTTCTGAGGGTTTTTTTCTACCGTCGAAGATGACTGCTGAGGTTCGTCTTCAGCTATTCGGCCTTCATCCACGTCTTCCTCATCCTCGTTCTCATACCATTCGCTGGAATACTCGGCAAAGGTCATTTCACCACTTAAATATTTGCTTGTGAGTTCTTTTTCTAATTCCATCTTTTCGAGACTAGGTTGTGAATCCAAATAAGAAGAATCCATGATTGTGATTGGAACTATGAGAGAAGAGATTGGGTAAGATTTCAAAGATCTGATAAGTATTGTACCTACCTACATGGAGTGGAGACTCTTAGCTTTTATATTATTCTTGGTTATTTTGTGAAACATGCAAGTTAAATAAAAATAAAGTAAATTTGCTTCTTGTTTTCGTTTGAAAATGAAATGAAATGAAATGTTGAACAATCTTTCACTTCTTCTTCTTAATTATTGGCATCTGCCCAACATCTGCCTATTTGCCTATTCCCTTGGACTGGCAACTGTCGATCTGGTGGATTTCTTCAAAATCATCACATCTGCGCATCATCCGATTCTTGGACTATCGCACCGTCCTCCACCGTCCTCAGTATTTATACGAAATTAACGGCATTAACCTATAGCTGCACTTCTCTAACCTAGTCACTGGCTTCGTTGAAGAATAGAGACAGGTAGCAAATGTTCATAAAAATACGGCCAACGGCGACAAAGTTCCAAAGTTCATTTTATTTACGCGCACTTTCGCGGCCGGTCATCGTGTAACAAGTTTGTGTTTTGTTGCTGGTTTACAACAAAACACAAACAAAGGTAAAAAGTGAATTATTTTGTTGTTGGTGCTATTGTAACGATGAACAGGTAAGTTTTTAATGTTTTTACATTCAATTGGTTTCGGTTTTGATAAGTTTTCATTCAAAACCTTGCTAATTTCATCAGCCACCTATTTTTTTTCTGCGAAGTTCTCCAACAAAATCTCTTTGTTTAGACTTAAAATCTAACTGTCCTTACTAAAAAACCAGTGGAATAGGTCAACAATACATATTTTTATGTTATTTAAGTGTTATATTGTTAGAATGTAATTAGGTTTCTTCAAAATAGTGAAATAAATACTAGCATTCCATACATGATCCAAGAGTGGGACGTTCCGCAGTCCGAGAAATCCTTGGCACTGTTATCATAGAAAATCTCTTTGTTTAGACTTAAAATCTAACTGTCCTTACTAAAAAACCAGTGGAATAGGTCAACAATACATATTTTTATGTTATTTAAGTGTTATATTGTTAGAATGTAATTAGGTTTCTTCAAAATAGTGAAATAAATACTAGCATTCCATACATGATCCAAGAGTGGGACGTTCCGCAGTCCGAGAAATCCACTATGATAACATGGCACTGTTATCATAGAAAATTGCAAGGTTTTGATTGTTGAATTTCTAAATGTTTTTGTATGGTAATAGGTTATTTTTTTATCATTAATCTTTTATAAATATATTCATGTTTTTGGATATCAATGTTTTTGTCTAACTCATTGAACCTACTTTGTACTACATCACATAAATTCCAAGTGTGTATTTCCATCCGTTTTCTAAATCTTTGACTTCGAGTAGCGAAGTGTACATTTGTAAACAAGTAATAATTACTATTCAATTAGTTAGAATATTTCAAGCTGATTTCAAAGAGGTATAATTACTACAGAGTGATAGGTGATAGTAGAAAAATAAAAGAGAATCATCATTTATTTACAAAGCGGCATGCGCGCGCCGACCTCTAACGAAGGTAGTGTGCACATCCGCCATTTTTCGCAAATCGTGGTGCGCAGACGAGGGGATTCGGACAATTTTGTCAATGTCAAGCAAGTGTTCGAACGTTCGGTTCTTAGCCGCACTTCATCATCATCATCCGGTCTTCTACAACTCGCTCTTCATGGGAGTTGCAGGTAAGGGCCTCGGGTGTGTGACCCATCGCCCTGGCTGCTTCTCGCAGGGACAACGATCCCTGGGTCGCGGGGCAGGAATGAATAGATCTGCCTCGTCTTGGCTGGCAGATCTATTCACGCACGCCGCACTTGGAAACGATCAGTGTCAAGGTGGCAATGAAGATTCATTAGTGACAGTATTGACACTGACCGTTTCAAATTCTTCAATTTGAAGAATGAACTATGGTAAAATATGGTGTTAAAAATATGGAAAAATATGGTGGTGATGATGAAGCATTTGTTGACTTGACAGCCACAGAGCACAGAATACAAAAACATAGACAACGCACAGAGTAACTTTGACAGTTATTGGACGTTTTATAATTTTGGCCTTTGGGTTTTGATTTTAATCTTTTCATTTTTTTGTGTTTTGGAGACTGATGTGATGATTATTGTTATTATTATTTAGCTGACTGTAACAGCTGCGATCTTCGTTACTTCGATGGCTATGAATTATTTATTATTTGGTCGTCTTTCGTTGTTTTACACTCTGCTGTAACTCAAATGTTTTGGTAGTAATAAGTTATATTTGCTTGATAACACGATGAAAACAAAGAAGTAATTTTATTGGAAGCTAGGCTACCTATACCTCCACCTTCGTCTTTAAATTAATTTACAATTGTAATAGAAGGCGTACAAAGACACTGGTAAGTAATGTAGGGTCATATTAAACTTTCTAATCTATTAATTAAAAAATCTTGCCAATGTAAAATACATGGCTTTACAGCTCATTGTGTCTGTTACCTACCAATACTTCCTTTTAAGGTAATTGACTAAGCAAAATTGGCTGCTCACTCTTTGAGGTGATTTTATGACTGATTAATTTCTTGTTCTTGCTAGTCTTCTAGTTGTTTTAGTAGGTACCTACCTAAAAAACTAATTCATGATGGTCCATTACAGCGAAATATGACTGAGTTGGTAGATACCATGGACCAGCTAGCTGACAATGAGAACAAATTGGTATTTGCTGAACTAGAAAATGAATCTCAAACAAATCTTTTGGATATGCCAGTTGAGGTACATAATAGTATTCCTATTATTTGGGTTTCTTTGTATATTTTTGGCTAAAACCTTTTTCTTTTTCCAGATCATACTAAAGATATGCTCTTTCTTAGATGCCTATTTTGTAAAGAACACTTTGGGTAAAGTCTGTCTTAGATTGGAAGATATCATATCGGATGATAACCTTTGGAAATACTGGGTCCGTAATAGAATCAAAGGATGCTTCCCACCATTGCATAATTTGAAAGTATTTGAAGAGGAACCTATAAACTGGATAGACATTTGTGCTGATATGGACTTTGAGAGGAACAAATGGACCCATTCAGTTGAAACTACAAGACATATTGTTGTTAAAGAAATGCACTATGCTTCTGTGGATGCAGTTCTCCTTGTCAATGTTAGTACCTAAAAACAAAATAGTTACTAACTTTAAATTGAAGATAATTCACTAATTTTGTTTTTATAAATAATTCCAGAAAGGTGAATTGTGTGTATCAGGGGGGAGAGATAGAAGTATGGCAATATTAAATGTCTCTGAAGTTTTGTCTTCTGAAGATGGTTCCGAGACTGTCTATGCTAATACTAAGCTTCGGCAGATCAGAGAAGATGCCCACACTGGATGGGTGTGGGACTTGTCTCCTGATTATCCTGACTCTGCATCCATAGTCTATTCTGCATCATGGGATAATAGTGTCAGAGCTTGGGACCTGGCCACATTTGACTGTATAGAGAAGTTCTGGTAAGCCATTTTTGTTATTAAACTCACTTCTTTTTCGCGTTGGAAAATAACCATTCAATAATTATTTATATATTATTTCATCCTCTATCGTTCTTTTCAAGTTCAGTCCATCCCATCCATCAAGAAATTGCTTTTACTCTGCCACTTTTATTTTATTTTTTATTCTGACTGCCCATTGTATTCCACTTTGATGTTTTTCTGTATTCCCTTGTTAATTTTATGTGGTGTGCAATAAAGTATTTTCTATCTATCTATTCACAGGTGTAAAATGTCTGTGCTCTCTGTGATTGGTAGTGGGAAAGAAGTGATTGCCGGTCTGTATTCCAAAAAAGTATTGTTGTTTGACATCCGTGCTGGAACCTCCCCAACATGCTCCTACAAACCACACAAAGGTCCTGTGTTAGGACTGCATAAGCATAAAAATTTAGTAGCTTCTATAAGTGATGATAAAACCATGGCCATTTGGGATAGAGTTGCGGGAAAAATTCTGAAAAGTAACATTAAAATGCCCAATGATAAAGCATATCCAATTTGCATAAGTTGGAGCCCTATGGCTTTGTATGTTGGTGATTCTAGAGGATGTCTGCATCTGTTCCATCCAGAGGAATTCACATACATTAAGTCACATGAACTCTGGGAGCAGCCGCCAATAATAAGACCATCTCACAAGGTAGTTGGTTGCCTGCAAACTGATGGAACAATGATTGCATGTACAAATAGAGCTGAAATAAAATTCATGTACAACTGTTATCCACCTGAAGAATATGCGTCAGTCAAGAGTAGCACTGTTGATATAACCAAGGTATGGACTAATCTTTTATTGTACATAAAAATCTAAAGAAAAATATAGACTGTTGTGACTTTCTAAAAAAATACGAATTAAACCATAAACTGACGTACTCGTAATTTTTAAAATAGCGCCATCCATCGATGAATAACTACAACTACATACAATACAAAAGTAAAGATATTTTAGACACACTTTGAGAAACTCCTTGCTGCACATCTAGAAGATAATATTGTTTCTTTTGTTTCAGTTATGCTATCAAAATGGAGTACTGTGTGTTGGGACATGTGACTCTGCCCTTGAGTTTTGGGTGCCAGGTGCTCTGCCAGTAATGGAATGATGGATTTGAAAACTAAAGCATGAACCAACAGAGTAATATTGCTGTGCATGGCATTCACAAATCAAATATTTACAAAGATTTAATTATAAATACGGTTTTTAAAGTTTCTGTGATACCTAAGTACATAATAATAATGTAAAGTAGTTAACCTAAAGAAAAAAATATTGACAAGATTCTTTACTAACCTCTAAATTATTAATTCATTTTAATTACCTAATAGTATTAGGTACATAAATTAAGTCAGTTTACTATTTTAATTTTATATATTATTTTGTATGAAATTGAATTCACAGCTTCTGTACCTGGGCATGATAGACCTTCCTTAGGGTAGTATGATATCTAGGTACATAGGTACTCAAGAACCATTGATTAGACTGGCCTCTAGCTCAGTTGGTAGTAGCTCTGCCTTCTGCGCCGTAGGTCGTGGGTTCGATCCCCACCGAGAACAAATATTTGTGTGGTGAACATAAATGTTTGTTCTCTGTCTGGGTGTTATATTGTATTCTAAGTATGTCATCATCATCATCATCCACAGCCCGACTTCACCCACTGCTGGGTATAGGCCTCCCTTAGTTTGTGCCATCTACCTCGATCCTGTGCCAGTCTAAACCATTGCCGCCCTGCGACCCTGTCTATGTCATCTATCCATCTTGCTGCAGGGCGCCCTACGCTTCTGTAGCCGGTTCTTGGCCACCATTCGGTTGTTGTTCTACTCCACCTGTCATCACCACGCCTAGCAATGTGTCCTGCCCAATTCTAAAGGTGATATCAGACGATTCATTTTTTGTTCATTTTTGCCTTTCATTCGGCACTTTTCACGCGAAATGAAACGTGTGAACACCGAATGAAATATTAGTGAACATGGCATGAAAGAAAAATTAACCATTCACTCGAGTGATCATTCATCCGAGTGAACCGTCTGATATCACCTTAAGTATGTATTTACAAAAAAAAAAAAAATGTATTCAAGTATTATATCAGCTATCTGGTTCCCATATTACAAGCTCTGCTTAGTTTGGGGCTGGGTAGTGTTGTGTGAATTGTCCACAATATTTATTTATTATTTATTATTGAGGATTTTCAAGGGAGGTAATCGGAAGCACGTCCAAGCAAACCAATTATTATTACTATAGGATAACCTTCTAATGCTGCTATTATGTAATAATAACGATCTCCTTTTTTTTACTAATATTTTTTAATAAAATTAATATAAATAAAATGGTCTTACACATTTTTGTTTTTATTATTGGTCGCGTCATAATTATGTATAATTTGCCGTATGAAATGAATCGAGCGTGAATTCGGGTGACGAACAGCGCCATCTAGGAATTGATTGGGTTTTTTAACTAAGAGGTTAATGACCGCATGTTTCCACAGATAATGAATGAAAACATTGTGCAACTCCGTAAATTTGTTCGTGAAGAAAGTCTCGCGCGACTACGTTTCCACTGTTAATATTGCAAGTCGTTTAAAAAAAAACAAGTTTACATCCATCCAATCCTTCTGCAGCTATGTATTTTTTTTTCCAAGAGTTTTTTGGACACTGTATCAGTCATGTTATTTCTTTGTGTGATTAATTTAGGTTAGTAATAATTGTAATTTATTTAGGAATTTTTGTAAATACTAGGGAAACGCGACTCCGACACCGAGACGGCTGGCATGGCATTCTACTCTTCCGTCACCGTCATCATGGCTGGCTGACTGAAATGAACTTCAGTCAAACTGACAGTTTTGTTTGTCTAATGTGTGTGAATGAAATGAAATTTGAAAGAAGAAAAGAAAAAGAAATCTATCTCATTATTTTCGTTCACCTATTCGCCATGATCGCGATCAGTCAGTAATTTGTGATTTTGTAATGGATAGTGTTCATTAATTATTGTTATTGATATTTTGAAAGCGCCATCATGAACGGGCTAAGTTTCAGTGAACTGTGTTGCTTGTTTTGTTGTCCGCCATGCCCAGGGAAAATCGCGGCGAAGCTGGCTTTTCTGCCTCCAGAACCAACGTATGCATTCGCACCTGATGAGACGGGAGCTAAATTTTCATTGACTCTTACTGAACGTGCAGAGTGGCAGTATTCAGAGCGAGAGAAGGAGAATATCGAAGGGTTTTACTCGAGAACAACAAGGGGCAACCGAATCGCTTGTCTCTTTGTTCGTTGCAGCCCGAATGCTCGCTTTACGATACTATTTTCACATGGAAACGCTGTTGATCTGGGACAAATGAGTTCATTTTACTTAGGCTTAGGAACTAGGATAAACTGTAATATATTCAGCTATGATTACTCCGGGTATGGAGTGAGTGGTGGGAAGCCTTCTGAGAAAAATTTGTATGCCGACATCGATGCTGCGTGGCAGGCCCTCCGCACACGTTATGGCATCAGTCCAGAAAACATAATCTTGTATGGACAAAGTATTGGAACTGTACCCACTGTGGACCTGGCGGCCCGCTACGAGGTGGGAGCGGTCGTACTACATTCCCCGCTGATGTCAGGAATGAGAGTTGCCTTCCCCAACACCAAAAGAACTTGGTTCTTTGATGCTTTTCCCAGGTAAGTCTGTTTTATGATGATATGTAAACATTATAAAAACAAAACTGCAAATCAGTAAAATTTATCATTACTGTAAGTTATCCTAGAGGTGACTCACTATCTCAATAATTAATCAGTGTTATTATCACTTAGTACTTATGTTTAAAATCGAACAGAGCTTTGCCAAGATTCAAGATGATTTAAGCACAACTAATCCCTCATGCCCGTATTTACGGGACACTAGTTCCTAAGCTCTAGGAATGCCAACTGAAGTACAAACAAAAATGAAAAAATTATTTGATGGCCAGTGATTATCATTATCAAACTCAGTGGAACTGAATTTTTGTTTAAAAACAAAAGTTCATCAAGTCAGTTCATGCAGTTGTATATTTTTTTACTTATCATTATCTTACTTTCATTGTTTGTAGTTTACGCAGTAGCCCAGATAGTAATTAGACCTTGGATTACTTGCTTATGCTCACTCGACGGAGACATGTTCTTACATCATTAACTGGATCAGCTACCATAACATGAATCACTATTTAGTGGAAAGTTACTGTCATTGAATATGCATTGTAACATGTAATCCAATGTATTCATAACCTATCTTGGTTTCAGTTCATTTGAGAAATAATTTATTGAAAAGTTATTATATGTTAGTGTTTATACTATTTTTATACTTACCAATTTGTAGCATACTTTAGGTAGGTATAAGCCTTAGTTGATAGGCCTTGTATCTTATCAAATACAAGTTATTTATACAAAAATTTCAAAACCCACAACCAAGGTGACGACATAAACATAGAACCAAACATCTCAGAACTCTACCTCCCTTTAACTAGGTATCAGCTTTATAAGAAAAACAAGACACATTCAAATTTGAGCATTTGTTTTGGAGCTTCGACGATGCTACAAACAAAGAAACATATACAGCCGTTTGTAGACAGTCACGTAGAACAACACATACATTTATGGCCTTAGTACTTATAAAAAGCAGTGCACTGGAGAAGTGCACCGGTGGATTAGGCCAACTAAGCTGTCAGGATGGTATAGATGCTAGGCAAGCATATTCCATCTAAAATCCTGTCCCAGGCACTATAGTATCCCGCAAGTAGGGTGTGTGTAATCACCAGTTGCCCCTGACGCTATGCATATAAATCATCTATGATAGATGTAAAGGCCTGTTTACTTTATTTTTTTACCTACCAAAATCTGTCAAAAGATACACACTGCTTAAACTATTGCAATCTATTACCACTGGGTAAAGAATGACACAATGTGACAGGGTTAAAGTTATGCTTTACTAAGTTATTATGAGCCTTCTATGTCCCACTGCTGGACAAAGGCCTCCCCCAATCCCCTCCACTCTGTGCGGTTCTGTGCTGAGATGTTCCACTGTAGTCTGTATTTAACGAGCTCATCTCGCCATTTTGGTCTGCCGCGACGCCTTGGCAATAATTGGCATATGGGCACCACTCTTTTTTACAATTTATAGGCTAGAGCTCGTTATGTATGCTGCAGACATGGCCAGCCCACTCCCACTTGAGCTTGGCAGCTTTGGTCGCCATTTTATTAAGTTTACACGCTTTGTGTACATATTAACTTAAAAAGCGATTACGAAAGTATGGCTGTTTCTATGACCGTTTCTCCACTGCACGCCCGTGGCGTCATCTTGATCTCAGCCAAAAATCTCTTCGACGTCCCGGTAACGGCGGCGCTGGACAAACGGTGGAAGACCTCAAACCTCAGCACCCTTCTATTCTGGGGAGGGGTAAAAAACAGAATTTACCTTAAATTAATGTCTCAGACATTACGTTTGAAACTAACATGGTTTTTAACACTATTTTTATGGAACAACGGGATATTTACCATGATTAAATTTTTTTGAGTTGACTTCCGATATTTCAGCACATTTGCATGCACCATGATCACGGATGATTCATCTTGTTGATGTTTTTCCATAAAAATTGTGTCTCAGACATTGTTTACACATTAAATTTATCCTCCTTGATAATGTTACAGGTAATTCATTTACCGTAGTGACCAGTTTAAGGAAAACTTAATTTCAGGAGAATAAACTTCTTACTTATTGAATTTAAAAGGTCAATGCCCACTTCACTTGTACGCCCACGCCAATTAATAAAGAAACAAATTTTAAATGGCGGCGTTATTATATACCTCTTACGAGGGCTGGGAGGTAACTACATACTTATAATCAATAAAGTGTAAGGTTTCCTGCCTTATGGGTATCAGAAGCTACAAGTACCATACTACATTTTGTTGTACACTGTTCTACGTACGTAACTTTCGCATCTAGATATTGTAGTCCATCCATATTAGTACATTTATTGTATGAAAAAATCCGGCTCTGAGTCTTCAATAATTTTTCGGATGACGCACTTTGGAGCGGTAATTGAACCTGCACTCGTAGGTCGTCCTGTTAGTTCCCCTGTGGATCCTCTGCTGCGATATATAGAGTATTCTCGACAATACCCAAGAAATTTTATTTTTTGAAATTATGTTTTCTTCTTACGTCTTGTTATGGGCTAAATCTACAACTGGACGTCTAAAAACGGAAAACGACCTCGCGGCAGACCAAGGCGAAGATGGAGGGACGAAATAGATGCCTACGTTAAGGATTGGTCCACAGTAGCCCAAACAAGAGAGGAATGGAGATGAATGGAGGCCTTTGCTCTGCATTGGGACACAACAGGCTCTTAATAATAACAGACAAAACCATCCATTACAACAGACCTGACATCACTCTCCACGATAAAAGAAGCAAACTGGGATATCTAATAGACATTGCTGTGCCAAACACCCATAATCTCTCCAAAACGCACACGGAAAAACTGGCTTAATATACGGACTTAGCAATAGAACTGAAAACCCAGTGGAGAGTGGATTCTGTTAAAACTATACCTATAATTATTTCGTCAACTGGGGTCATCCCATACACCTTGCATACTAGTTTAGAAACTCTTGATATTCACAAGCTCACTTACATACAACTCCAAAAAGCAGTCATACTACACTTGCCGAATTGTTCGCATGTTTTTATCACTCAATCAATAAAATCAAAAGCCCGCGAAAAATGTATACTCCTTGCTTAGCGAGAGATGAAAAATATGGAAACTTAAATAATAATATTTTCTTCTATTGCAGCATCGACAAAATTCCGAAAGTGACCTCTCCAGTTCTTGTGATTCATGGAACCGAGGATGAGGTGATAGACTTCTCCCACGGACTTGCTATATATGAGCGCTGTCCGCGTGCCGTTGAACCCTTGTGGGTGGAGGTAAGATAACAATAAAATATCAACACAACACCCTACTTGGTAGCACATAAACTACTATACTCCAGCCAAATTGGATGTGGAAATTTGTAAACAAACCACAAACAAAAAAATAAAATTTGGTAAAGCAGAAAAAAACAAGTTAATATTAAAATGCACCATTATGTTAGTGAACATGATACCTCTTACCTCTTCGGGAGTCAGCTTTTCCCTCCAAAAGCTTTTGGCTTAGTGTCGTAAAGATTAACTAAGTCGAATTTAGACTATAATTACTTTAAATAACTTTAAAGTAATTTTTTTAAATTACTTTAAATGTATGGTACAATAATAATAATAATAAAATTACACACAAAAGTGGTAACAATAAAGTAGACTACTTCATGATTCTATTCAATTTTGATAATACTGTGACGCCGTGCTGACGTAACTACGTAAGCGTGCGCGGCAGTGAAGTTTTTGGCAAACATCGTCATTGTCACAACGGCCGGGCTGTCAGAGCTACGACTGCAAAGCAGACGTACGCAAGTTCGAGCCCGGTCCAGCTATGAAGATTTTTGTTCGACATTTTAATGTTACCAGAAAATTCTAGTAGCGGCGAGTGCCTTCTTTAAGGAATTCAAATAAAGAACCGAAAGTTCTGGACTAAAACAAGAAATGATGTAAGAAGGAAAAGACGATCGGAATCCAACAGAAGAAAACGAAAAGACCTACGAAATTCAATAAATGACGATCGAAATCCAATAAATGACAATCGAAATTCCGGGTATATAAGGAGCTGCAAGCGCGTCTACGGGCAGTTCAGTGGAAAGTGATCTGAAGAAAGGAACAAGAAGAAAAAGTGGAAAAGTGGAAAAAGTGATCAGTGAAAGTGAAAAGTGAACAGTGAACAGTGAAAAGTGAAGTAAAGTGCAAAGTGGTGAAGTGCTCCCAGTGGACTGTTAGTGTTCGGAGCACAGCGTTGGACCGTGTAACGCATAGTGCGCGGGGACAGTGTCGGACAGTGCTACGCGTTTTGTGCAGTGCTACGCGTTCAGTGCAGTGTTACGTGTTCGTAGTGCGAATAATTCGCTACTTTCGGTGAAATCAGTCGTTTCCTTCCAATCCCTGTACCCACTTCCGTAACATTTGGTGTCAGAAGTGGGATTGGAAGGTAAAATGCCTGTCATGCCGAGGGAAGGCATGAGTACTCGCGCTAAGGCTGCTTCACAGCAAGCAGGTGGCTCCGGCGCCGAGGCTTCTGAGGAAGAAACCCCTGGGCGCCGAGACAACTCCGGTGGAGCAACCTCGGAAAGTTCGTCGATGAGGACCCAGGTTGGGCCAGATCTTGGCGCCTTGTTTGAGCAGCTGCGCGCCATGCAAGCGGATCAGGCTCGCCGGGAGGAGGAACAAGCCCGCCGGCAGGAGGAGCAAGCCCGCCGGCAGGAGGAGCAGCTGCGTGCCATCCAGGAAGAGCAGGCTCGCCGCCAAGAAGAGGATGCCCGCCGGCAGGAGGAACAAGCCCGCCGGCAGGAGGAGCAGCTGCGCGCTATCCAGGCGGAGCAGGCTCGCCGCCAAGAAGAGGATGCCTGCCGGCAGGAGGAACAAGCCCGCCGGCAGGAGGAACAAGCCCGCCGGCAGGAGGAGCAGCTGCGTGCCATCCAGGAGGAGCAGGCTCACCGCCAGGAGAAGCAGCTGCGCGCCATCCAGGAGGAGCAGGCTCGCCGCCAGGAGGAGCAAGGCCACCGGCAAGAGGAACAGATGTGCGCATTGCAGAAAAGTCTTTTGACCGCCATCACCGACAGCATGCGGAGGGTAGAAGCGGTGGAGGAAACTATGCAGCAACATGAGACTCGCCTCTGTTCCATTGAGGAAGGTATCAAAACTGTACAACAACACGGAAACCGCCTCTCCTCCGTCGAGGAAGTTGTCAAGAAGCTCGAAACGAATGGAATCCCGGCCTCCGCGTCCATAGTAGGTGCATCAACTGCAGGCGGAAATTTCAAAGTCCCGCCTTTCGATGGAACCTCCTCCTGGGCGGCCTACAAGCTACAGTTTGAGGCTGTGATGAACCTTAATGGGTGGACCAAGAGTCAGGCTAAAACCGCACTCACTTTGGGACTACGAGACAAGGCCTTGACCGTACTGGAGGCCTTGGGGAGTAATGCTACCTACGAGCAGTTGCTAGAAGCCTTGGAGTCGCGCTATGGGGACTCGCACCTGGAGCATGTTTTCCGCGCTCAACTCCGTGATCGATGCCAACGAGCAAACGAGTCATTGCAACAGTGGTCCCTGGAGGTAGAAAAGTTGGTCCGGAAGGCATACCAAACATCGCCAGCATCGGTCATTGACAGCATGCTTTTGCAGTCATTTGTCGACGGTATTTTCGACGCGGAAGTAAGAGCTACTGTGCGCTTGGGTCACCATGGTCACATCAAGGAAGCCGTCGCGCATGCGCTCGAAGTAGAAGCCGTCCGACGAGACCCGAGGAGTGGACGTCTGAGGGAAATTAATTCTACGGAAGTGGAGCGGGTAAACCAACGCAGAGCTTTCGTCCCTAGATGCTACAACTGTGGGGAACGAGGACATCTAAGAAGCGGCTGCCCGAATCGGATTGCAGAGAGACGAGGGACCGATGCTTGTGTACAAGCGTCGGAGAACCAGGAAAACTAATTCCAGCCAGGGCTGAGGGGTGGGCGCTGGCCGGTAGACATGAAGCCCCGAAAATCAAGATTCATCAGAGCACAGATGGCAACAGCTTAACTGTTAATGGATCAGTAAATGGAATTTCGTGCTCATTGACTTTGGATACTGGAGCGTCACGTACGGTAATTGGGACACAGCTGATAAGAAGAAACGGAAAGATCAACGTTCGGAAGGGAGCTTACCAGCTAACAACGGCTACCGGCCAGCGCATACCAGTATCAGGTGAACAGAAAGTGGCTATCAAGATTGGTGATAAACTTTACTGGCAACAGGCGGTAGTAGCTGACATTGTGGATGACTGCATTATTGGCCTGGACTTCTTGAAGGACCATCGGTGCAAGCTTGACATTCACTCCGGCGTCCTCAAGTGTGGAGAAGACGAAATACCGATGAGAGGCGGTGGTGAAGGCAAGGTGTACTGCATTAAAAACACTAAACTATTGCCAAGATCACAGACGCTAGTTCCAGTAATTTTTCCTGGAAGTAAAAGTTTGAAACAGCGACGGTGGACAATACTAGAAAAAGTGGATAACAATTCATCGTGGCTGCCAGCACGTACGGTCGTCAATTCATCCGCAGACACAGTGGTACCTGTGCTAAATTTGAGCAATGAAGAACAGGTGTTAAGGAAGGGTACCCTAATAGGACAGAGCGAGGAAATCGTGTGGTTGCGGAATTGTCAAGAAACCAAAAAGACGGATGCAAGTTCAATCGACGTCAACGGTATACTGGAAGAATGTAAGCACGATTTGACAACTATTGAATTGCTCAAGGCGAAGAATTTGTTACGTCGGTTCTCCGATATATTTTCGAAGAATGATGGTGATATCGGTAGGACGAGTATGGTACAACATAAAATAAATACTGGGAATGAACAACCTATACGACAACGACCTCGCCGAATTCCTTTTGCCAGAGAAAAGGAGGTGGACGACATGATTCAAGACATGAAAAATAATGAAGTAATTGAACCATCGTCCAGTCCGTGGTGCTCACCAGTGGTTTTGGTAAAGAAGAAGGATGGGTCAACGAGGTTCTGTATTGACTATCGCCGCCTAAACGACGTGACCAAAAAGGACAGTTATCCATTACCAAGGATAGACGACACCTTGAATACTCTCAACGGCATGAAATGGTTTTCTACGCTGGACCTAAAAAGTGGCTATTGGCAGGTGGAGTTGGATCCTAAGGATAAGGAGAAGACCGCGTTCTCCACAGGAAAGGGCCTTTGGCAGTTCAGAGTGATGCCGTTTGGGCTGTGCAACGCCCCGGCTACTTTCGAGAGGTTAATGGAACGTGTCCTTGCTGGGTTGCTGGGAGAAACCTGCTTGGTGTATCTCGATGACATTATAATAGTGGGGCGAGAATTTGATGACCATTTGAAGAAGCTGGAATCCGTATTCAACAAGTTGAGAAGTGCAAATCTGAAACTAAGCCAGAAGAAGTGCTCATTCTTCAAACGGCAGGTGAACTATTTGGGACACGTTATTTCGGAAAACGGCGTCGAAACGGATCCATCGAAAATTTCGGCGGTTAAAGATTGGCCTGTGCCTGCGGACAAAACACAAGTACGGGCGTTTATGGGACTTTGCTCTTATTACCGTCGTTTTGTCAAGAGTTTTTCGGATATAGCGAAGCCATTGCATAGACTCACAGAAGAAAAACGACCTTTCGTTTGGGACCAACAATGCCAGGTGGCTTTCGAGGAACTAAAGAGCCGGTTATGTGAAACACCAGTACTCGGATATCCGGATCAGTGCAATGAGTTTGTAGTTGACACGGACGCAAGTAATACAGGGATAGGAGGAACACTCTCACAAAGAAAAGAAGATCAAGAAGTTGTGATAGCTTATTACAGTAAATCACTGTCAAAACCAGAGCGGAATTATTGTGTCACTCGAAGGGAGCTACTTGCAGTTGTCAAAACACTTCAGCATTTTAAGAAGTATTTATTGGGTCGGAAATTTCTAGTCAGAACAGATCATGCAGCCTTGAAGTGGCTACTGCAGTTCAAGAATCCTGAAGGACAAGTTGCGCGATGGATTGAACAACTACAGGAGTACGACTTTGTAGTAGAGCATCGCAGTGGAAAGTCTCATGGGAATGCTGATGCTTTGTCAAGACGGCCGTGTTCTGAAGACTGCAAGCACTGTGTGAAACAGGAAGATAAAGAAAAATCTATGGTCCGAGTTATAAGAACTGATACAGTAAATGATGATTGGAGCAGCGATGCCATGCGTAAACTACAAGAAGAAGATGAAGACCTTAGACCAATACTCAATTGGGTGAGAGATGGATCCGCACGCCCAGGATGGAGTGAAGTTGCTGGAATGAGTGCAGTAACGAAAAGCTATTGGGCACAATGGAATAGCCTGCTTTTACACAATGGTCTTTTATGTCGAAAATGGGAGAGTGCATCAGGACAAGACAATCATCTTCAGACAGTTGTGCCGAAGTCAAAGATTTCTGATATACTGCGAGCGTATCACGACGGAACATCAGGCGGTCATCTTGGTGTGAAGAGAACTTTGGTGAAAATTCGTCAACGTTATTACTGGTTGCACTGCAAGGAAGATGTTGAAGACTGGTGCAAGAAATGTACGAGTTGTTCCTCTGTCAAAGGACCACAAACAAGAAGCCGGGGAGCGTTGAAGTTATACAACGTGGGTGCTCCTTGGGAACGAATAGCTTTGGATGTGGCCGGGCCGTTTCCAATGACGAATAGTGGAAATCGTTACATTTTGGTAATAATGGATTACTTCACAAAGTGGCCAGAAGCGTTTGCATTACCAAATCAAGAAGCTGTTACTGTGGCTAGCAAACTGGTGAATGAAGTTTTCTGCCGATTTGGACTACCCCTTGAAATCCATAGTGACCAAGGCAGGAATTTCGAGTCGCAAGTCTTTCAGGAAACATGCAAGATTATGGGGATACACAAAACTCGGACTACGCCGTATCATCCGCAATCTGATGGAATGGTGGAGAGGTTCAACCAAACTCTAGAGCGGCATCTGGCAAAAGTTGTTGAAAGCCATCAGAACAATTGGGACGAGTACATTTCTCTGTTCCTTCTGTCGTATAGAACTGCGGTTCATGAGAGTACCTCTACTACACCAGCCCGAGCGAACTTTGGTAGAGAGCTTCGACTTCCAGCGGATCTTCTCGCGGGTTGTCCTCCAGATACGCCTAGCAGTATTTCGGAATACGCGGAAGATTTGAGAAGGAAAATGGAGGAAGTTCACGGGCATATGAGGGAAGAAAATCTGCGTGCTAGTGAGCGAATGAAAACGCGATACGACAGAAGCGTCAACTCCAAGTCCTTTGAAGAAGGTTCTGCTGTTTGGCTTCACAACCCCGTTCGGAGGAAAGGAAAATCTCCAAAACTACAACCGAGTTGGGAAGGCCCTTTTCAAGTAATTACGAGGATCAATGATGTCACATATAGAATTCGGAAAACGCCAAGAAGTCCAGCGAAAGTGGTTCATGTGGACAGGTTGGCACGGTACTACGGCTCTAACGATGCTCGGGACGAGCACGTCTAAGGAGGGGGTAGTGTGACGCCGTGCTGACGTAACTACGTAAGCGTGCGCGGCAGTGAAGTTTTTGGCAAACATCGTCATTGTCACAACGGCCGGGCTGTCAGAGCTACGACTGCAAAGCAGACGTACGCAAGTTCGAGCCCGGTCCAGCTATGAAGATTTTTGTTCGACATTTTAATGTTACCAGAAAATTCTAGTAGCGGCGAGTGCCTTCTTTAAGGAATTCAAATAAAGAACCGAAAGTTCTGGACTAAAACAAGAAATGATGTAAGAAGGAAAAGACGATCGGAATCCAACAGAAGAAAACGAAAAGACTAACGAAATTCAATAAATGACGATCGAAATCCAATAAATGACAATCGAAATTCCGGGTATATAAGGAGCTGCAAGCGCGTCTACGGGCAGTTCAGTGGAAAGTGATCTGAAGAAAGGAACAAGAAGAAAAAGTGGAAAAGTGGAAAAAGTGATCAGTGAAAGTGAAAAGTGAACAGTGAACAGTGAAAAGTGAAGTAAAGTGCAAAGTGGTGAAGTGCTCCCAGTGGACTGTTAGTGTTCGGAGCACAGCGTTGGACCGTGTAACGCATAGTGCGCGGGGACAGTGTCGGACAGTGCTACGCGTTTTGTGCAGTGCTACGCGTTCAGTGCAGTGTTACGTGTTCGTAGTGCGAATAATTCGCTACTTTCGGTGAAATCAGTCGTTTCCTTCCAATCCCTGTACCCACTTCCGTAACAATACGTTCAGGGAATTCTGGACAATTTAGAAAGTACATGCCTACATATTCCCCATGTTGGTTATTATTTATCTTGTTGTAGGTCATTGATTATATTATACCTTGGCTGAAGGTCATTGATTAGATTGAGTAGTGCCTGGAGACCAACAAATCTAAACTATACCAAGTTATAGTTTTTCTGCTTTCAGTAACATGGCAAAATGTAAGTACAGTCGCGGTATGAAAATGTTCGTCACCTTAGAGTCGGTTTTCGCTTGCACCAGTGCCTTGATCATGATCACATTTTGACATAATTTGTGACGTCAACTTATCGGTGTATTCCGTTTATTCAGTTTCAAAAGGTAGAATAGAATAGAATAGAATATAACTTTATTGTACACCAAAAAAATTTACAGAAACATGGCATAAAAGAATACTTAAAAACTAGAGGTACAATGGGCGGTCTTATCGCTAATAGCGATTTCTTCCAGACAACCTTTGGATGGAAAGAAACATAATGGTACGAGTAGGGACAGGGCATACATAATAAAATAAAATAAATAGTCATAAACTAATAAATATGATATTAATACTAATACATATATACTCAAATAAATAAGTAATTGTGATATATAATGAAACTAGTAACAAATTTAAAGGAAATCAAAAAACAAACGTGATATTAGGGAGACTACGACGATGATGAGGGGAGTGATAACAAGTAGTGTTGGTGAACCATGCTTTTAAAGATAGGAAGGGATTTGGCATGACGGATAGAAACGGGGAGTGCATTCCATAGCTTTGTAGCTTGAAGTGTGAAGGAGTGTCCGTAGAATTGTGAAGAGTGGACAGGAGTTTTTAGCTGACGGGTGTTAGAGGAGCGTAGGGATAAGGAATGTGAGAGGTGAAGAAACTCAAAGCGTTCTTTGAGATAGACTGGAGTAGAAGGAAGGAAAAGAATGTTATAAAGGAGTGAGAGGATATGTACATTCCGGCGAAGACGGATAGGTAGCCACTTGAGTCTGTTACGGTACTCAGAAACATGATCATATTTGCGCAAGCCGAAAATGAATCTTATAGATAGATTCTGAAGACGCTCAAGTTTATTGAGTTGGTCCACAGTTAAGTCCAGGTAGCTAATATCGGCGTAATCTAAAATAGGATGCAACAGAGACTGTGCTAGCGCAATTTTGGTGGAAGTTGGAAGGAAGTTGCGTAACCGTCTGAGAGAGGCAGCTGCAGCAAAAGTCTTTCGGCTTACTGCTGCTATTTGTGGTCCCCACGATAAATTTCTATCAACCAAGACGCCTAGATCCTTCACCACCTCACTGATTTCCAGTACAGTATTGTCAAATATGACTTGTGGGAGAACAGACCAGTTAACTAGTGACAAAATCCGCGAACTTCCGATTACAATAACTTGTGTTTTAATTGGATTGACCTTAAGACCATAAAGTCTACTCCACTCAAGGACACGGTCTAGATCACTGTTCAGGCCGGTGATAGCTTCATCCAACCATTCTACAGGAGCCTGGGTATAAATTTGTAGATCATCTGCATAAAGGTGGTAGGAAGAAGAGATTTGTTTGGAAATTGAGTTAATGAAGATAGCAAAAAGAAGAGGAGAAAGCACGCCGCCCTGAGGTACACCGGCACTCAATTGACACCAAGACGAGTAAGTATCGTCAATACAAATACGTTGCCGGCGTCCAAACAGGTAACTACGAAACCAGTCTATTACTGTTGAAGATATGTTAAGAGAGCGCAAGAGAGCTAATAGAACATCAAAATCGACGTTGCCAAAAGCATTACTAAAATCCAGAAGGGAAAGAACGGTAATTAGCCTACCCTCCATGCCCAGCCTGATATCATCAGTGATTTTGATTAGAGCAGAGACGGTGCTATGGCCAGGCCGAAAGCCAGACTGATAGGGATTGAGGAGGTTGTTGGTATTAAGGAAAAGGTTTAGGTAGTATGTGATCGTGATAATATGTTGAACAAATCAAGTTGAAAATCGACGAACATTTTAATTCCGCCACTATACATAGTTGCAACAATCTTATCAATACCTATGGGGGTTCGTGGCCAGCAAATTATGTGAAGCTCGTCAGAATATAATTATTATGATCTGACTTCGCTACTACGACGCCAATGTGACCAGTTTCACGAAGTAACTAATTGATGGTCAATATGCCTACGTCCATCCCGTTGGTCACTTGCATTCACTTGATGAAACTAATTGAAATGATTATTCAGGGTGCCGGCCACAATGACGTGGAGCTGTTCAACCAGTACTTGGAGAGGCTGAAACGGTTTGTTTCAGTGGAACTGCTCAACTGACAAAGACTGCCGGCCTCTGGCCAGACTACTCAAGGTAAATCAATCTATAATCCTTTTCAATTTCAATTTCAATAGCCTTTATTAACAATCTTAAAATTAGTTTTACAAAATAGAAGTACTTAATAATCTATAGTAGTAAGCTTGTTTTGCTTTCCAGCAAAGGCCTCCCCCAAACTCCATGATTGATGTGCTTCCAGATTTTTTTTTTTTTTTTTTTTTTTTTTTTTAGTTTGTAAAATGAGTCTTTTACTTCTTTCAGGCATTTCACTCAGACCCAAGATATCCCATTCCTCTGAATGCTGTGTTTTTTTTTTTTTTTTTTTTTTCATTTTATGCATTTTTTGCAAATCTGGGGGGGTTTGGTCTATGACCCCACGGTGACCAACCGGATTGGGGAAATTGTTTATTTGTCGTTATTTATTTAGTGTTGCTGTTTTTTTCCGTCTACCGATGTCTGCCATGTCCCATGTTTTATAGGAAGTTTTTTCGGTGAGAGAATGAGATCTGTTTCTCATGAATGCAAATGGATCCGTTCTAATAAACTTCGCCGGGGCGATCGTAGTTTTCTGGCCTCCCTGTAGTGCATTTATTCCAGGGGATGTTGAACTTTCCCTTTTCCTTTTCTCATTCTCCCTTTTCTGTTTCACTATGACTTTATTGTTTTTTATGTAAACTTCGTTGTTTTTCGTAAAGTTATTTAATGGATTACATTTTTTTTTTTTTTTTTTGACGTGATAACGTCTTATAAATCGATGGAGCCGGCTGCACGCACGAAAAAACATGACTCATGCGTCGTTACGTCGTTTCGTCGTTCCATTTACCTGAGCCCGAGCCCGGGTCGGGTAATGGGTAAGGGTAAATGAGGGTAAGGGTAAGTGTTCGGTCGGGTTCCGGGTCCGGGTCCGAGAGTTCGAGTCCGAGTCCGAGTCCGCGAGTCCGCGAGTATTTTCTTATGACGTTATCACGTTCAACTATCGTCAGTAAACCGACTTTACAGACAACCGATTTTTTACATTACATTACATTACATTGTGTTATTGTTGAGCATGATTGGCGGCATTGAGAAAGTAAATTTAATACATTGTGTGTAGTGTTTGTTCAGTTGTATACTTCATTTATTTTTTTTCGAACATGAACCAACTACAAAGACCACTCATTTTATTTCGACAATAAAGAGCGTTGTAATCTCATCTCATCAATGTTATTACAGGAGACGACCAAAATCCCGCATCCACCGTGAGCTCCGGCACCTCAAGTTCGGCCGCGGAAAGACTCCTCTAGCTAGCGGGGGCCGGGCCAAGCCGGGCCGGCCCCTCAAACAATTCCAAGAACGGCTCCGGGAGTCCGCAGCTCAAGGAGAACGGATCGCGGCGGCCTCTCGCGCACAACATCAGCATCAGCGTGAGCGAGGCGGAGTCTCCGGGCGCAGGCGCGTCGCCGGTCGCGCGGCCGCGCCTGCACCTGCGCTCGCTGAGCGACGTGACGCCGGCCAGCCGCGCGCGCCGCCACTCGGAGCGGCCGCGCACGCCGCTGCCGGCGCCGGCCGCCAGCGCGCTCGCCTCGCCCGCGCCGCGGCTCGCGCGCTCCGAGCGCTCCTCGCCCGAGCCGCAGGGGCAGCGCGCCGCGCTCGCCGGTGACCCCTGGCGCAAGATGAGCTCGCTGGACGCGGACCCGTGGGTGCGCGCGGCGGCCGGCCGGCGCGCGCGCCTCGAGCGCCGCCCGCACGCGCACGCGCACGCCTGCGAGCCGCTCTGCACGTGCGCCTGCGAGCCGCGCGCCTCGCCCGCGCGCCCGCCGCCGCCCGCGCCCCTGCCCCTGCCCCTCGCGGCTCCCGCGCCCGCCATCGCGCCCGCGCCGCCGCGCACGGACCCCCTCCTCGAGACCACGTGTTAAATAAGTAAGGGCGTTCATAGATTAGGCGTATTTCAGCGAGTGGAAGCTCGTATTATACGCGGGTGCGCTTTTTTACATCAAATTCGTGTCATGTGTCGAACGAGACGTTTTCGCTCGTGTCCGAGCTTATAAGCGTAGCCTTACACTGATGCGCGGGAAGTACGCCCGATCTGTCAATCGGCCAATGTTACGGTGTCGGTATCGCAGCAAGCCTCGTCCCTCGATGTACGAGTATTATTAGTGCGAATTTTGTATCCGTTTAGTGTGTAAGATTTCAAAATTATAAATGTATCATATACGATTGTTTGCGAGGTGTACGTACGTTCGAGTTTCGATATGAATGTTTCCATTTAATAATGTAATTATATTTAACTTTGGGCGGTTGTGTGTAGAGATACCGTATTCGTTTTAGGTCATTTTTCATTTTTAGATTATGATAATTATAATATACAGGATGGCGTCATGAGATTGTCGGAATCGGAAGTCGATGGACTAGTTCCTATCATTTTGTTTTACAGCTATCCCATAAGAAAACGCACAAGTATAGACGTGAGAATAAACAATTTATTTTAAACGCGTTACAAAATTACGAGAGCGAGACAAAGTAACAAACGTGTTTTTGTCGTTTATTGTAAATACGTTATACAGAAAGTCAATGAGGCTTAAATAATAACTAACCTTACACATAAAATTCCGTTAAAATAAAAATAAAACGACCAAAATTTATAAATTCTAAAATAGCTATAAGACACGTACATACTATCTAATATATTTCCATACGATTTCTCACATGTTTTATTGTTCATACAATGCAATAGAAAATCATTCGTATCTCTACGAAGATTGATACGCGTGACAAACTTGATGAATTCGTTTTTTAAACAAAACCTATGCTTTTAAATCTATCGATCGGGCCTATGCGTTTCCTTTTTGTTTCACACAATAATTTCATACGCGATATGCCGACACACTGGATAGGTTACTCTCGCTATCAAAATATAAACCAAATTATTGTAGACCAAATAATGTTTATAGAAATATGATAAACCAAATGTAGATTCAGTAAATGAAGGCTTCATACAACATTCCAGTGGGCTACCCAGATTTTTTGGGCGAATGATTGGTGTATACTTCACAAAACGTCTTTGCCCCGAGCGGCTCGCGAGGTCCAAAATGTGAGAACATTTCAGTTTTGTGCAAAAAGGTTTTTGTTGCTAAATTGTAATACTGTTTTCCGAATAAAATAAAATAAATAAATATTATATGAGGTCCCCCCCGGATCATTCTCTACAAACTGTAGGTATACATCCAATCAAAATCGGACAAGGTATTTAGGAATAATTATGGTTTATAAATATTATATCAATAAATATAAAATACAAATCGAAACCTTCTTTTTTAAGTCCGTTTAAAAATAATTCAAAATGAATCTCATTTATTCTTCAAATAAATTGTTTATTTTCTTTCCTTCGCTTTCTTGATCCAATCTATGATTTCAAGTAGTTTATAATATTTTTCAAACCCGAATTTCAACAAATTGAATCAATACATTTCTTGTCTTGATATTTAATAAACCTGTAGATTGTTTGAAGGCCTTTTAGACTTAACTAAGTTTAGCTGTATTTTGGTAGAATTTAACCAAGTTTTTGTGTGTTTTTAGTTCCAATTAAGTATGTTCATGAAATATACCAGTCTGAATTTTCATTTAAACTTGTAAATACAGGTTAAGGAAAATACAGGGTGTCGCAAAACTGACTGTAAGGTTGGGGTTGAAATGTACGTGCCAGATTAATTTCTAAAGGCCTACGCAGACCGGGACAGCATGGCAAGGGATTTTGCCGTCAGTCAGCGCACGTTAGCCGCTTACCGCGGCATTCCAGCGCCTTGCCACGGCATGCCACGCCGCCTCATTCCACGGTATGTCAAAACGATGTCACGATTTTGATGCCACGGCATTATTTGAAAGCATAGCAATTTATGTCGTATTTCTATAACGTTTGAATGTCTATTAGTAAAAAATTAAATCCCTTCCCATGCCGTCCCGGTCTGCGTATGCCATAAAACATAATATTCAACCTGAATCAAAATATAAAACATTTTTTACTTGATAGAGTACTACTTAAATCATGCTCTATTCGTAAAATGTACTTACTCATTAATAAAACACCAATTCAGTGAAATATCCATTTATCAATAATCTGGTATGATTAATAAGATTTTAGGCTCAAGGTCAGACATTTTCAGACAACTTTATTTTATGCATTTTATCATATATCTAATCAACTTTTGTTATCCTTTGTGCTATACCATAACTTTTTGCATAAAATTCCGCAGCTTCCAATTTTTGCGCATAAAATTGGAAGCTGCGGTGTACCTAATAATAAAAAAAGCAGCCAAGTGCGAGTCGGACTCGCCCATGAAGGGTTCCGTAGCATCAAGTAACATAATATACAGAAAATAAACAGGAAACCGGTTCTTGTAGTTCGTCGAAAGGTAAATTGCGGTTTACGATTTATGACGTATAAAAAAAAAACTACTGGCTAGATCTCGTTCAAACCAAATATCGTTGAAAGTTTGCATAGTAATGTACAACATATATTTTTTTTAGTTTTATCATTCCCTTATTTTAGAAGTTAGAGGGGGGGGGACCAACTTTTTTCAACTTTGGAAGTGTCTCTCGCGCAAACTATTCAGTTTAGAAAAAAACGATATAAGAAACCTCAACATCATTTTTGAAGACCTATTCAAAGATACCCCACACGTATGGGTTCGACGAAAAATTTTTTTTTGAGTTGCAGTTTGAAGTATGGGGACCCCCAAAATTTATAGTTTTTTTTATATTTTTGTGTAAAAATCTTAATGCGGTTTACAGAATACATCTACTCGCCAAGTTTCATCAGTGTAGCTCTTATAGTTTCGGAGAAAAATGGCTGTGACACGGTCGGACAGACAGACAGACAGACAGACAGACAGACAGACATGACGAATCTATAAGGGTTCCGTTTTTGCCATTTGGCTACGGAACCCTAAAAAATGCATTTCTTTTGATCTATTTGTATTCCTAATTGGGGACTTATGTCTATAACCGACAAAATTTGAACATAACGGCACTGTTTTTGTGTAATGCGAGTCTGTTTTTCTGTATGCTTTGTATGAAGTCATGAGGGTTCCAAACACGCCCGCCAGGGGCGTTTAGCGTGACTCCAAATATTCGTGAGCTCTACTCCGACTTGGGGTATGGGCATATTATTGATGGTTTTAGGTATGTTATACTTTCAGTTACAGGTTTTATTCACGCTAGGTTCCCCCAGCACTCTTTGATCAGTCGTGACCATTTTAATATTTTTTTTACTATACAGATTAGATCTATGTTCTCACAGTTGGACAAAACCTCAAACTTGTTTTATAACACAGAGTAACAGAATTCTATTGTTACATTAGTGCCATTAATTAACTACTGTTTTTAAATGTTATACTCATTTTTATTTTTTGTTTTAAAATGTACTTATAATCTTTAAAGGCAAACAATGCTATGTATCTACCTACATGGGATGAATTCGTCTCGTAGCTATAAAAATAATATAATGTAGGTAATATTATTTCTATCTTGTATTATAACATTTAATAAATTAAAGTGCACATATCTCAACAAGGTTATTTATTGTTTATTAACACCAACAGAAAATATACACAACACAATTGAAGACAATAGTCGATACACTTCTCGATCGCACATCTTGACCGATAAAAATTTACTGCTTATTTATATAAAAACGCGAGCAACTATCATGTGTACAATCCGATTGCACACAGTTTAGCAAAAAAATAATTTTGATCCTTGCACGTTTTCCTACTTTAATATTGGCCTGACTGTAAACTTATAAGTACATAGTTGCACACAAAATAGTTGCTCGAGATTTTCGATAAATGAATTCAGTGTTTTTTATCTTTCCAAATCAAGGTGTGCGAGAAAGATGTTGTTTGACTGTTTTCAGCGTCCTTGGTATATACACAAGCAACAATCATGTCCTACGTCTTATCCTACCTTAATTCAGATGTATCACAGTAAATAAATACATTTAGAGAATGTAATTTACGCCTCTTTTTTGAGTTAGTTATTTAGAATTAAGTGACTTAAAAATTGTTATAAGCCAAGGCCATTCCACAAATATATTGAACAAAATTTTGATTATGGGGATGAAAATGCTCAATTTTCAGTCCGATATTAATCAACGTCCGCTGCTGACTAAACCTGCCATAGCGTTATACATTGCAGTGTAGCCTACCTCATTTTTATTGAGTGTCCCCTGTCCGACTTCCTAGGCCATTTTGCTCTTTGGCTGGTTAATCTATTCCTAATACAGAATTACACTTTCTCTTTAATAAAATCGGACACAATCTTCGCAACTTCGCTTGAAGATTTTAAAACAAATGCATGTTCTATGTTTACTTCCTTCATTCTAAGTTGTGGCTCAAACTGCCTTAAATCGTCCATGTAGTTTAAAGGCGCCCACCCATCTGTGCGGCTATACAATACATTAGTCATACCTTTGATCATTTCAAGTATTTCATTATTCAATAAATGAACATTATCCATTTCATCGTAAGCTAAAAACAATACTTTTTCTCCTACTTTAGGACTGCAAAACTTTAGCATTCTTTCTGAATAGATCGAAGGCAATGAATGCCAATCTAAATAATAACCTATAATACTGTTTTTAATAAGTTCTGGTAAGAAATTAAAAAGAGTAAAAAGCATCATGAAAAATACATGCAGCCTTCTAATAACGTTATTCAGGAACTTTCCGTTTCTACTTTTTGCCATTTTCTGTAATGTTGGAAAGAGCAGATTTACTGAAGACACGCGTGCGATCAAGCTCTTATTCTTCTGTAACAGTTCAAGAATAAGCCACGATCCGATAGAGTGGCCAATTAGATGCAACTTGCTACTTTTATCTATATGATTGTTTATAAGGTCAAGTTTGTGCTGGATTTGACCTTCTAGATTAAATAAATGTTCGTGTCCTTGCAGCACATTGGACTGTCGATCCGGTACCTCCTCGTGGCCTGCATGACCTGCGAAGATAACACTTTCTTAATGATAGTAGATACTTTTTGCATAGCACCAAAGGAACGTGACCACGTTTTCAAAGATAACGTTTGAATGGAACCGTGTTATGTACCATACCACAGAAAATAGACAAAACAATCTTTTTATGTTCGTGTGTGGATATTTGTGACACTTATGATACCTACAAAAAGTGTACAATTTCTAAACTTGTGGGGTTAGAAAGCATGACTGAAACAGCTGTCGGGGGGCCTCCCGCGAGCCGCAACTCCGCGCCCGCCCTGCAGGGCGTTCACGGAGATTTACGCGGCCCTCACTATGGGGATAGACCGCTCCCACCCGCACCCCTCACAGTCGCGTCGCTCGACGACGGCGGCGAGGGGTGGGTGCCTCCCCGCTGGCGGGTGGACCGAGCTAGGCTCGAGGTCAGCCGTGCACCCGCAGGCGTCAGCGGGGGGGGTTGCCGGGATCAGTTCGCGGCCCGGTGACCGGGCAACGAGACGAGACACATCTCTAGTCGGGGGAGAGAGAAAAAAATGGCGTCGTAGTACCTACGTAGATGATTGTTTTCCGTGTTAAAAAGATAAACAGAGTTCTAACTGTAGGTATTCAATTCCATTGAATGAAAGAAAGGAAATCATTACAATATTTGAAGAAAAGTCCACTTACCATCAGGTGGGCCGTAAGCTCGTTTGTCTAACTTTTACATAAAAAAAAAAAGTCTTTCCTTGTTTTAAGTTAGTAGGGGTGAGTCAGAGGCATGTCCAAACGTAAATGAGGAATGTGCTCCGAACTGAAATCTACTGATGTTCGCTCCAGATTAAACAAACGAACGCTTTTGGACATGCCTCTGACCACCCCCTACTAACTTAAATCAAGCAAAGACTTCTTGGTAGGTTTCCATCCTCCTTGATAACATGTTGCACGGCGCCATCTATTGGTAAGTAGCTGAAACTTCTAATTGCAGAAAAGCTAGGTGAATCAAGGTTTTACCTTCTTCCCTATATCTACGCCTGACCTGTGGCTAGCCCTAGCCACAGCCATGGACTGTATCTAAGTCTATAACTACAATAAATCAGTTAGGTACAGTAAGCATCAAAAGTAGTTCAGCTATTAAATTACTCTTCTCTGGATTTGTCAAAGTATGGGAATTTCTGGTTTGCAAATAGTGGTAGCCTCAAAGCGGATGAACTTTGTTTGAAATAAAGTTTAAAATTTCAATCCAGAGTGAGCTGGTTTATGAAATATTCAAACTTAACAAATAATTACAATATACTTTTGATGCGGACTGTACTTATTAGGTAAAGTCGCCTGCCCTAGAATGTACCTTGTTCACAGGATACGCATCAGACTATTCTCTGACTACTTCTAGCTCTTATGTCCTTGCAGTAAGTGTCATTTTTCTTTGTTTTTAGGTAACTTGAGCTGTATTCTACTGTACATACCTACAGTTTGTTACTTTCATGCTAGAGGGTTGTTATGGTAGCTCTGCAGCATTGAAATGACAAAACTCAAAGATTGTGAAAAACTGTTAGTATTAAGATAACAAGTGCAGCCAACTGTACCTACTAGGTATAAATAAAAGACAAAAACAACTTTACTTACCAATAACGCAGACGGGTAATTTTGTGTTATCGTGTAATTCTGCCGCAAACTCCGTATAAAAATCGGTAATTCCCGGATTTCCAGAAATACAGACTATAACATCTGACCCCTTATTACTAAAAGGAGTTCCCCAAGTAATGAGATGGCTCTGTACTTTGTTGATAGTTTTGTACATTTGATTCATTATAACAATAATTTTTATTAAAAGATAAAAATTAACACTGGTTTATGCACACGCTTCAGTAAGTAATACAATAGAAAGAATAGTTAGTTAACACATGAATCGAAATAGACAGCAACGAGTAGGTTTACTGCCTAAACAATAACAATACTGTCTCTGAGTCTGACGCTATGATCTTTGTTGTTGTAGGTGTTTTGTGAGTTTAGTTAGTTATGGCACTTAAAACGCGGACAGCGAATCGGATCTTGTATCTTCACGGGTCTGAAGTGAGCAGTTTGTGTGAAAATAGCCAATGACCGACGCAAGATTCGCTAAACGGCTATCTTTATACCTGCCCAACACAAGGCCCAACAGTATTGTAGGCTCTCTTCATACGATCGTCCAACCTTAGCCCGAACGTGTGAAACAGGTGGCCACACAGTCCTGATTAGGTACTGAACGGTGGTCCACATATTTTGGCCAATAACTCAAGAACCAGACCGGCACAAATTCTGAAACCTATACCAATCTGCGTCACTAATTCGGCACTAAATATTGGCACACCAGCAAGGCCTTATGTCGTCTGGCCACATAGTCAAGAGGACAATCTTTTTGAGCTGTCTCATGTTATATTTGACTATCTGCCACTGGCAACACTGCACTGACTTGACTGTCCCTATTATTAGGTGTGAATGAAGTGACAAAAAATCTGATAATTGGCGGAAGGACTTTGAATCCAAGCCAGAACAAAATTTACAAAAAAAAAAATATTGACCGATTGACCCTCCTTCCGTTCCGCCGTTGTTCGGTTCGACGACCCTCCATTTGTTGTCGTACTTGAAATTCGGTAAGGTTTTGTAAATATGAGTGCTAATGAGAGTAAAAGAAAGGCTCTCTTCATCTGCCTTGGTAAGTACCCTTAGGGGACTAGATACCTACATTTTAAAATCGCCGGTCTGCCAGAATAATTCAATTTAGTGAAGGTCAACCTTGTTTTCCTAATCTTATCAATAACATTCAAGTAGGACTGGTAGCCTAGTGGAAGCGGTCTCGCCTTTTAGTACTAAGATCTTGGGTTCAGATGAGTTTTCTGCATAACAAATTATAAGCATGAACTGCACTGCCAATATTCTCAAACGGTGAAGGAAAACATCGACCGGCATGTCGTAGAACCTAAATAGTTCGAAATCATGTGTCAAGTCCACGAAAGGGGCCTCTCTAAAAAGGCGCACTTAAAATCCTTCCACCACACTTGGTTCGAAAGAACCAGTGCTGTGTTAAGTTAAGAATATCATACAAGTAAAATGCCTAGGTAAATGCACTAATGTATTTCAGGTAACATTTGTAGATCGCCCATAGCAGAAGGTGTATTTCAGAAATCCGTAAATGATATGAATCTAGGAAATAAATGGGAAATTGACAGTGCTGCTATTGGAGGCTGGCATGTAGGCAACCCACCAGATTGGAGGGCTATTGATACCATGAAGAAACATAATGTACCTTACAGTAATCATGCAAGACAAGTAAGTTATAAATATCTATAAACACAAATTTAGAATTCTGTACCGATCTGCGTCACTAATTATTGGCATACCAACCAGGCTCATGCGCTTCAGGCGTCACGGTCAAGAGGTCAATGTTAATTTAACATTTTCCTCTAAAAAATGTAGCAAATATAGTATCACCACAAAGTGCATTCACCCCCCGTAGAGTATAAGTCCATCTATCCTAATCTTGTATCTTATTCATGACCACTTAGGCAGAAACAGCAAGATCTCCATTGAAAAATGTCAAAAATCTATGCTTGAGGTTCCACTTGGACTCAAGCGCTGTTTCTGAATACAAGCCTTAGACATATTTATGTTATAGCTAACATCTGAAGACTTCAACCACTATGATTTCATTTTTGGAATGGATGAGGAAAATATGAAAGATTTGAACAGGAAAGCTCCCAAAGGCAGTAAAGCCAAACTTCTACTGTTCGGTGATTATGATCCAGAAGGTGATAGAATCATAAGGGACCCATACTATGTATGTATAGACTCTTATCTTGATTTTTACTTATTTTGTTGACAATAATTGCCTAAAATCTAAATATATTTAATTTCAGGACAGTGATTCAAAAGGATTTGAAAAATGCTACCAGCAATCAGTGAGATGTTCCAAGGGGTTTTTGGAATATCTTGAAAAACAAAGTTAAATTTAACTTTTAACCATCAATCCATAGAATGATGATCAACCTATATCTGAATGATAAAGTAAAAAAAAATATGGTATTGTTGTTATTATTCCTGACCTATGTCACTTAATAAAGTTAAGTTAATTAGCTTCATACTTTTATATCTTACTGACTATTATGCCACCAGCTTGTTTGGGATGCTTCTTTGGAACAGTTCAAATCAAATCAAATCAAAACATTTAACAGTTGAGCTATCTCTAGATTGGCCTGCCTAACAAGCTCAACTGTTGTACTTTTAATAATTATAAGTTTCTTGGTGTAAGGTAAACAAAATATTATTTTATTATGAATAATAATAAAATGAGATTAAAATATTTTTTTATATACATACCTACTATAAAAGTTGTTTAAGAACATAGATTTTGATAGGTATATTAAATGCAGTAGAAAACAGTTAAAAATAACAATAGGTATATTTATAAGATAGGCGGTACCTACTAAAAATAGAAAAATATACTAATTATTCTCCATTACAGTACTTATTTAGAAATAACTAGTTCAAAATAGTAATTTGCGTTAAAGCTGTCAAACAGGAGTTTATCACTACTCAAGTCAACATCGCAAATATCTTTTGCTAAACAACTCTGGAACCTGTTTGATACATTACTGTTAGACTTATTTTTCAATGATTCAATAAACCAAATCATTGTTGCTTCAGAACAATACCCTTCAATGCTTTTTACGTAAAATAGATCACGCTTTGTTAAAGTACCCTGAGATATAAGAATTTTTGTTTTATCCTTTTCATCAGTAAAGATTGATTTTTCTTTTCCTTTAGGTTTTTCTGTTCGGCCAGTGCTTGCAGGTTCTTCTTGGCTTATTGTTTGTTTTTCGGGTTTATTTGTTAGTTTAACAGGCTTGCAGTTAGCCAGCCAAGGTAAATCAATATGGTTGAATCGAGAATCATTCAGGTATGCAGGAATTTCAGAAGTTTCTTCGTATGAATCTGTAAATAAAGATTTATTTTACACTACTAGCTGATAGAAGAAGCTAAGCATTGAAATTTGCTTCGGTGTTGGTAGGTATGTATAATAACTTGTTTTTATTGATGGTATTATTGAACTAGAATCTAGGTAGATAATGTTAAGTCATTCAAGTTAGCTTCTAGTGCTGTGTATCAGACTGTATTTAGGTAGGTACGAGTATTTCGTCAACTTTAAAAATTTTCAACAAGAGGCTATTGGTGACAAATAAAATAATATGTTTTGCATCCTTTGTCGTCGGCCACTAGTTACATAGATAATCTAAATTTTATCTAACATACCTGGGAGATCGTCATCACTGTCAAGAATGCTAAAAGCATCTTTATGCGCCTGTGTGTAGTTTGCTATCATGTTCGAAGAGAAATCATTTAGCGAACAATCCTACAAATCCTGCTACTTGCACTCCTGCGCCACTTCACTGGTCTTCTTGTCTTGCCTTGATGACCGACGATTATTCTTATAATTGGTGATTTTCTCGTGTTTGACAATGACAATTTGAAATGATTGACAGTTATGTAGCAACAAAACATTTCGGTTTTGAAGGTTTGGTTATTAACCAAACATAGACAAGTCACTTGTCTATTGGCCTGTTCGAGTCACATGGTAAAAACGAAAATAACGAAATTTTCGTTTTCAACCCCTAAATAGATAGATAGATAACTCTTTATTGTTCACCACACAAAAGATACAGTACAGGACATAAAAAAATTAACAATTAGGTAAAACAATGGGCGACCTTATCGCTGAGAGCGATCTCTTCCAGGCAACCTTTGCATGGAAAGAAATAACGAATTGAAAGGCGGTGTAGTTACAACCGGAAAATTGAAAAAAAGTAGACCTACAATACCTACTCACTATTAGATACCTAATTAGATAGGTATTTACCTAAACTAACTACTTAATTTAAACTAAAATCCTAATACTTATTATAAGATGTAAATAAAAATAAACTAATACATACAATATAGATATACATGAATATATGTATAAATAAAAATAAAAAAAAAATATATATATATATATATATATATATATATATATATATAATAATATACACAATATTATTATGCTCAATGCCTAAAAAACTAGCTAGAAGAAATTGACGACAAGTAGTGCTCCTTCAACCTTAATTTAAAAGTGTTATGCGAGGTTGCCTGTTTGATTTCCAGAGGCAGAGCATTCCACAGCCTAACAGCTTTAACAGTAAAAGAGTTTGTGTAGAAGGAGCTGCTATGACCTGGAATTTTAAGTGACAGGTTTTCCGATGACCTTAGCAAACGATTACTGCAAGAATGGAGATACATGAATCTGTTTTTAAGATAGTGAGGTGAAAGAGGATTGAAAAGTATTGAGTAAAGAAGAGAAAGAATATGCATGTTTCGGCGAAGACGAATAGGAAGCCACTTGAGTTGAGATCGAAAAGGAGACACATGGTCATATTTACGAAGGCCAAAAATAAATCTGATGCAGAAGTTCTGGAGCCGCTCAAGCTTATCAAGCTGTTCCTCAGTGAGGTCCAGATAACATGCATCAGCGTAATCCAGAACGGGTAGCAAAAGTGACTGTGCAAGCGCAGTTTTAGTAGAAATCGGCAAAAAATTCCGCAGCCTCCTTAGTGACCCTGCTGAAGCAAATAATTTACGGCTAGTTTCATTAAGCTGATCCCTCCATGAAAGGTTCCGGTCTAATGTTATTCCCAGATTTTTTACAGTCTCACTAAAAGGAATAATAGTACCATCAAAAACTACTTGGGGAGTGGCAGACCAATCAATCCTACAAAGAGTTCTTGAGCTGCCTATGATAATGGTCTGCGTTTTAATAGGGTTTATTTTTAATCCATGAACCCGACTCCATTCACTGATATGGCATAAATCACGGTTGGTTATATCAACGGCGTCGGCAATATTGCTAAGAGAAGCTTGGGTGTATATTTGAAGGTCGTCGGCATAAAGGTGGTATGACGACCGAAGGTTTACAGAAATAGAGTTAATGAAAATGGCAAAGAGAAGAGGTGATAGAACGTCACCTTGAGGTACACCAGCAGACAAGTTACACCAAGAGGAAAAGGTTTCTTCGAGGCGGACTCGCTGGCGACGCCCATGCAAATAATTAAAGAACCAGCCAACCACTGCCGGAGAAATATTAAGAGAGCGAAGAAGTGCAAGGAGAATCTCGAAGTTGACGGTATTGAAAGCGTTACTATTCCCCATGTTCGGTTCGAAAGGAAAAGTGATCACTGTGATCGTTTTGAACAGTTTTCACCCCGGTTCGAGTTGGATAAAAACGCTAAAAACGCTATCGATTTTTGCCACTACTTACCCAGCTAGGTCGATAGGTAAAAATTGTTGTTTTTTGACATTTGTGTCAGTGACTTGAGATTGATTAGTTGTTGTGTTGCAAAATAATAAAAGTTAAAGATTTAAAGCAAATTAATTATTTTTACGACTGAGATGGAGAAAACGGGGACTCTGTAACCCTACCCATATCCATAAATGGCTCAAACCGGGCTATCTATTACCGTACGAATGTCGTTTTCATACTAAGCAACTGGACTCAGACGCCGAAGCTGAAAAATCCAAGGAAGACTCTGTCAAGAAGCCACTCACTGGTTCCACATGAAAATCAGCGTCGCTACACTTCAAGGAGCGGCTTTAAGCTGAGTTGGGAACAGATTGTGTCTCACGGGTACATGGACTACGGTACGATCTGATTTGCGGCCCGTAAATTTTTGTGTCTACGTGTTGAGCAGGGTACTCTACCTACCTAGTGGATTATTACCTACCATGGGGACCTACACACTTACTTAGAATTCATTCCTTTGTTTTCCTAGGTCTCAATCCACCATTACGGTGGGATAGCCTACTTGTTTGCCTACCTACCTGCTAGCTATCTTGTAAATTGTACTCTACACTGATTTATTTGTCCTTTGGTTTGTGTGTGTTTCCAAAATAAATTCTTATCGTTCTTCTAATATTATTTCTTTCAATGTTGTTAGTACTAGTGCTGAATTGGTATTCATGCTCAAACTCTTCCAAAATTGGAATGATGCGAAGACGCAAATGTGTCGACACAGACACAACACACGCAGCTTCTTAAGTGGCCTCCCCAACTCCCATAATAGGTATATGTAAATGCGAAACTTACGATGTTTGGATGTAAGCGAGTGTTTGTGGCTCAATTATACTCTACCCTACCGACACCAACGCTGCAACATTAACAAAAACCCGCTGCCCGTACCGCTCAACTCAAAATCAATCAAAACAAGATTGGCGCGCAAACACACCTGTCTCAAATATTTTGATAGTCATGCGTGAAATGTCATCCCGTTCGAGACACTGTAGGCAAAAGTTTTGAAATTTTCGTTTCGTGCCAAAACGAACGCCAACCCTAATGGATGTAATCGTTTTGTGCGTTCTTGGCAAAATATGCGTCGACTCGAACGGTCTATATGTCAATTTCGTCGCCGCGCGCAGGGGCACTTGCAGGCACTTGTCACAAGTGCCCCTGCGTGCGGCGACGAAATTCCAACACAACGTGCAAAAATGATAGTTTCTGCAGTGGAAGCCCAACTCAACGCGAGTGAAACGCCGTCTACAATGTTTTTGGTGGAAACGCACGGGCAGAGTTTCACTAGTACATAAAGGCCTCTACCCATGGAAGCGAGGCCGCGTTCGGGGCGCGGCGCGACGACGTCAATCAAAACGAAAACCCCAGAGATATTGTTAAAATTCAAATCAGATTATCGTTGAGAAATAAAAATCTTGTCAAAACTAAAGTCTGTCATCATCTTAAGCAGGTAGAAGTTCACTGCCGGACATGGCTTCCCTTAAAAGTTATACATTTCCAGGAAGCACGATTCTGAACCTTATCTATCCCATGACTTCTCATGAAATTAAAATCACATGGTATTAGCTACTTATGGCATATAAAAATGTAAGCCTACTTATATACGTAGAACTACTATCAGCAAACTACCTATCTTAATAATAAAAAATGAATTGCTGTTCGTTAGTCTCGCTAAAAGTCGATAACGGCTGGACCGATTTGGTCTTGTATGATTTGTGGAGGTCCAGAGAAGGTTTAAAAGGTAAAAAAAATGTTTTTTTTAACGGGAACGGGGCGAGCGAAGCCGCGGGCGGCCGCTAGTCAGCAATCATTCATTTCGAAGCCCACCGTCTTCGGGTTAGAATAGGTTCGTAGTAGGTACCTAGTTGGGTAAAAATCATCAAGTTACTAGCTTTGAAAAAAAACCAAAGAAATAATATCTTACTATTTTAATGAGCTATGAGTTCTGTTCTTCAGGATTATACTTAATCGCTTCAAGTTTTCCTTCATTATTCATAGTCAGTCTTTTCAATCGTTTATTTGCATATCTATAACCTGTTTTGATGGTCTTCAAACCAAAGTTCGCCAAGTCGGGTATTGGAGTTTTTATATAGCTTGGATGTTTCCGCACTATTGAATAGCACAATTTGTAGAGGAATCTTACAGTGCAGCCATCTGGAAAATTAGGCAATAACTCCGCCCATCTTACATCGGTCCATACTAAGTAGGATGAGTCTCGCAATCTGCAAAAGTAGGTATTGAAATGTCAGTCATCATCAATTGAAATTGAAATAAAATATTGTGGACTATTTGCACAATACTATCCAGGCCCAAACTAAGCAGAGCTTGTACTATGGGAACCAGATAGCTGATATAATACTTACATCCATTTTTTTTGTAAATACATACTTGGATTAGAATACAATATGACACCCAGACAGAGAACAAACATAATCTGCTTTCACCACACAAATATTTGTTGTGTTGAACCCATGGCTAACGGCGCAGAAGACAGAGCTACTACTAACTGAGCTGAGAGGCTAGACAATTTAATTTAATTAAAATTCAAAGGTAATGAATAATGCTGGAAAAAGTAAAAGTAGATGCCTGAGTAGGTACATTAGAAACTATTGTGTTAGGTACTTACAATTTAAATAACTTCCTGCGTATTTTATACAATTTGACATCAAATTGTACAAATAATTGAACATGTAGGTAGGTATACCAGAAAAAATGTAAATAGATATAATGAAGATCCATTTCTTCTTCTAATTTTAACCAGAAAGGTTTTCCAAATTTTTTGTATTTAAGATCAGTCAGTGGGAGCTTTGAGTATTCCAGCATTCCTTTTAAAAACTTTTCAGCTCGTGCCATGTCCCATTTGATCCTTCGCTTCTCAGGTTTTTCTTTAAAAAAAAATATAAATAATATAACTAACACTGTCACAGGATGCACCAGCAAAGTGAACATTTCAGGAAAGAGTAGACACCACCAAGATAATGTAAATGGATGTGTACACTTAGCTATCTAAAGTTATTTAAGCTAAAATTATAAAAAAAAAAGTAATTTATTAGAGAATTATAAAATATCATCTATGTCAAAAAAAAATTCTTAAGCCTTACCAGATTTCAGTGCTGTTCGTCTGTTGTAGAGACCCCTGATATGTCTTCCTAGCACTAGAGATAGTATAGGGGGAGCCTTGTCCATTTTGTGCATAAAACACACTTCCATAATTTTCTTTTCATACTCATTGTACACTCTTATATCAGATTGTTCTCTCAAGTGATAAAATTGTACATAAATAAACACTTGTTGTAATGTTCGCTCCACACCACGAGCTAGATAAGCTACAACAAAACGTCTGGAACGCTCCTTAGCCAAGAGACTTCCTTTCTCGCTAGAAGAACTAACATAGTCGCAAACATAGCTACTCCCTCTTAGGCGATTTTTCCAGCCCACAAAAAGTTTTAACTTGTCTGGAACATTATATTTCTGAAAGAATACAGGGGCATTTGAACAACATATTTCTATGGGACTTTACATACATTATTTCTATTCCAGCACATGGAGATAGTGGGTTTATAGTTTTGACTTAAACTGAAATATTTTACCCTTGTAAACCTTTGCCAGTTCTTGTTAATATTGTCATGCTCATCCTTGGTAATTTTGTCAGTGCGGAATTTTTCAGGATCAACTTCATTTCTTTGGTAGAATGGTTGGTGAGCTTTAACTATAGGGCTCGGAGCCTGGTACCAGGGCTGCTCCCAAGTTATATCACGGAATTGAAGTTTTTTTACTAAT
Organism: Thera obeliscata; assembly: GCA_947578465.1. Taxonomy (NCBI): domain Eukaryota; kingdom Metazoa; phylum Arthropoda; class Insecta; order Lepidoptera; family Geometridae; genus Thera; species Thera obeliscata. The sequence goes on from OX387916.1 coordinate 4,153,879, forward strand.
AGCTGTAAAAAAATACTTCGTTACATACAGTGTTCACTATTTCCTACAATCTTCTATGTACCTTTAAGAAACAGGTTTCTAGTGATATTTTTGATATCAGCACAGATAAGATAATACTATACGATATCAGTAACCTGATTGAATAGTAGTGGTCGTCTGTGGCTCGCACACTGCTTATCTCTATTATTTTTGATAAAAATATGCATGTTACAATTGTTTAGCATTTACAATAATAGTTGGGTTTCAGAATAATTTCCGCTGGCAGACCACTTAAGCAGACCTATAGTACTGTCACTTGGTATCATTTGAAACACATTGTCAATTTGGTCAGAACATTTTTAATACTAGCATCTCTAAAGTGTAAATACCATCATAAAAATTGATTGATGTATCATAGAATGTAAAAAACATTGCAAATACGTTTAGATGACCAATTTGTTGCTTGCATGCACCATGTGCATCAGACAATTTGGTTAGGAAGGTACCAATGAGATGGAAGGTTTTATTTTACCATAGTTGAGAGCCAGGGTCAACAACTTAATCTTTACGTACCGGCTGAATAAAAATAGTAAGAAATTATAAAATTATAAGCAAGCAAGGAATGCCTTTACCTCCATGTAGTCTTCAGCTTCAGATTGGAGTTCTTCAAAATAAAATAACACCTTATCAAAACTGGACGGGTCCTCTACATCTTCTATTTCATTAGCTAGCGTTTCTAACTTCATTTTGTTCGCAAAAGAAAGAAAAGTCACTTTTAAAATCCTTCCGCTTCCATTCTTTCTTTTCAATTTCAATGAAAGTTGCAAATTTTTTCGAAGTTTGAAATTCAAAATTCAATCAAATGCGAAGTTGCGAAGAAATAGACGACAAATTTTATGGCCGATCTTATTTTCACGAAAAAAGAAGAAGCAGATTTCTATGGTGTATGTGTGCGTATACGTATGTATATCTACATTTGTGTGCGTAAATCTTATATTTAAACTGTCAAAACTGACATCTCAAACTGTCAAATATCAAGAGGTCAATGTCATGCTTGCTTCTGCTTGCTACTGTTCTATATTTCTTGCTAGGCTATTTCGAGATACGAGCTAATATTTACGAAATAAAATCCACCGGAATATTAACTAAGACAGAAATGCGATGGCTGCAACAGCATCGGTAATTAATCATCTGTCTTATTATTATCATCTGAAGAGTATTTACCATTTCCTACAGCACAGACGACTCCAATACCTCCAGCAGCGTTGGGAACCAACCGCTCATAGTCAACTCCTACGCATAGTTACAACTGGGCAGTCATCAATAATGAGAAGAACATTTAATTCTTCAGGGCTGGACACCTCTGCCGCATGCCAGACACCTCGTGGGCTTTCATCTTCAGTGGGCTGAAGATGTGTGTCAAACTTAGCGCTAGAAGGTGGTAGACCCGACTTTAGTGGGTGTGTGATGTGTGTTTATAACCCTGCCAAAAGTGTGATAGGTCAGATTGTGAATGAAGAAACTTGCTATATGTGTGTGATGGAGTAACTACCTACTAAAGATATCTACAATGTTGTATAAATGTTTTTATAGCGTTGAAGATTTCATTTAAATTATTTTATATTTTCTTTAAGAATTATTATTCTGAATTAATTATTGTTATTATTCTCACACTGATTTATTTTAATTTAACTTATATTTTCTACTTTTTGTTTGAATTTTGTATATTGGTCGCCGATGAAGTATGTGAGCCATTTTTTTACACACCCTATGATCTTATAATTGTACCATACTTCTTGCAAATAAATATATTTCATTTCATTTTATTTGTACCAACTGTCGAACTACTCAGTAAAACTACAGATGCAGAGTTATTGGTGAAAGAGACTCATTTCCTGTAGGTTTCATTTGCTCGAACTAGATATAATGTAACTATGCTACTCGGGGATAATTCAGCATTAAAGAGGCGAAAGAAATTTATCAGTCCAGTAGTTTTTGACTTTATTCGTTAAAAAATACAAATCTGTATAATAATGATGATGACAATAATACCTACCTAAGTACCTATAAGTACATACCTACCTATTTGCTGAGAAGTCCCATTATCACACAGAACGCCTACCTATACATACATAATATGATTAAGTATTATGATTACACGCTCCTCTGAATCCACCATCAGGTAAGCTCGTTGGCAGAGAGCACTGGTGGTCTAGTGGTAGCGGACCCGCCTTCCGATCCTTAGTCGTGGGTTCAAATCCAGTCGTGTTCCAATGAGTTTTTCTGTAGAAAAATGTATGTGCACTATGCCAGTAAAACATCGTGAGGAAACCGGCGTGTTGTAGAACCTACAAAAGTTCGAGCAACTCGTTCGTGTCAAGCGCCACGCAATAAGGGCCCACTAGAGGCCTTGCGGAAACCAGCCCGCACATCAAGTGTGGATGATGAATTTGCCGGAGCTCGTTGGCATCAGTGCCTTGTCTACCTTATTCATAATAGGTAGGTACCTAAATAAGGTAGGCCTAATGATGATGATGATGATGAAAAGGTACCTCTATGTAGGTAGACAAGTCTATCTACCTATTTGCTGAGAAGTCCCATTTTACACACAGAATTCCTACCTACCTAAGAGCTGGTAATCATTTTAAACATAGGTATTCAGCTTCTGAATCCACCATCAGGTAAGCTCGTTGGCATCAGTGCCCACCTTACTCATAATACCTAACTAAATGCAGTAGATCTACAAAATCATGTAGGTAAATAAAACAAACATTCCACAGGATGGATGTTAGCAATGACCTACTACGCGGGCAAAGCCTGCCGCGGGCGGCCGCTAGTTCATAAAATCTACAGTCACGAAAAACGCCTTGGGATGCTTGCTACTAACTATTATCTATTCTGTGAACCGTCACAGAATAGATAATAGTTAGTAGCAAGCACCCCGTGTCATAGTAACTACTAGCGTATCTGTAATTCGGAAATATCTTAGATTCACGAAATCTAACATCATCATCACCCTATCCCGAACCTTATCCCATACTAACTATCCTTTATTCCATGTCGTGAGAAACACCGCTTTTTTTTTTACATTCTAGTTGCATTCGGTAAAAGCCAAGGCAGGAGAAGTATGACTTCCTTAAAAAAAATGTTTGCTAAATGTTTGCTAGTGTGTATCATCAACTTATTATTAAAAAATGATGAAAGCTTTAATTAAAAATCGATGATAGATGAATGCAGTAAGATTTAACTTATATAAGCTTACAGAGAAAGAATAAAGAAAGAAGATGAAGAAAGATAGTGGAATATTACAGAAAACTTTAACCCAGAAAGCTCAAATTAAAATTAAAAAAAAGTTTTGATAAACATGCCGTGGTGAATATTGCGTAAATTTAGGAGCGCCGAAATTTTATATTTATTATTTTATACGAACACTGGAAACTTAGTGTTTTGCCAAGTCCCATGGCTATTACGGACAAAAATGTCGAAATCAATTTAATATTCATTGAAGTAGTGAAAAATATGTAACAATCTATAGTCTACAACTGTTAGGATTTTACACAAATAAAACTATATAGGCAAAATAATGATGACATATAAAACTTGGCAGAAAAACATGTTTCCAGCGCTAACATAAAACAAAAACCATGTTAGTGGCAAAGTTTGAACAATAGAGGAATGATTTTTCTGTTGACTGTGGCAGGGGTGGGGAGTGACTGGTTGAGGCGTGGGAGCTATCAACGTGGGTTACAAGTAGTGAGCGAGAAAGCGAATAATGCTTGCTTGGGGTTCATTCATAGAAACAGAACTTTAGAACGATGCATTTAGAATGGGACTTCTAAACGGGCCATGTTTTACTGCAATTTGTGGCCGGCAACTATTGGTGTCCCTCTATTACACGTTAGACAGGGACACCAATAGTTTATATTGCAGTTAAAATATGGCCCGTCTACGAGCCCCATTATACAAGTAGCTTAACAACAAACAATTAGAATCAAAAACTCAGGTAACAAACAAGGAACAACAAAAAATGCAAACTGTGGCGGGGTGCAACACTACTTGCGCAAGTTTTCTTCATCTCGTGGCGCAGTCATACAACGACTCGACTTTAGCTCACTAGTACCAAGCGAAGGAATTCGGACCTAAACAACTTAAAAGTCTTGTTTTGAATTGAAAAAAAAAACTACGCCATCTATTGATAAAATATTGTTTGCCTATTTTGTAAACCACGAACTTCGAATTTTTGGTCCCACTCCCACCCATCTTTTTTGTATGGAATCTGAGTTCCTAGCGTCTTGAGTATTATGTTCTGTGGTGTGGACAAAAGAATTGGTTTGTTTTTGTGGACTATGTGGATTTTTAGCTTCTGTTTTCATTTCCGAATTCTTTTTTTTCGTAATTTGAGCAATATGGTGTTTATCTACTTCGTCCACTCTATAGATAAAAAGATTCTCTCTTGTAATTTGTGAGCCAGTTCGTCATTACATTTCTACAATGTTTTGTATCATCTCATCGAAGTATGTCTTGCTTTTGGATGGTGAAACAGCTTACAATAATTCGTAGCCAGCGCCGGACCGAGCACTATCATAGTGAAAGCGAATTCATTTCAAATGAATTAAGTAGGTACCTTGTATAATGTTCACTTCTCAAGCTAAAAGCACTACAAAGAAGATTTTCCAAAAGCCAAATATTCTTCGGAGGAAACCAAAGCCGAAACGAGAAGCATTAAAATACGCTGTACCTCCGAACGATAAACCTCAGACAGTGCATACTCTGGAAGATGCTCCAGCAAGCATAAATTGCAAAACTAATACAATAGAGTTGTACCCACTACTGGATCACAAAGCACAAAGTGCATTAGTGTGTAATGCCATTCATGATGGAACTGATCAGCCCTCTCAAATAGGAGAAGAAATGTATCTTGAGACAAGATATACAGTAGCGCAGAGTGTTGAAAAGACCAGTGAAGCTATTAGCCTTTCTGATGAAGTTCAAGCTGCATTACCTCGAGATAAACAAAATAAACCATTTTTTAAGCATGAACTTTATGTGATTAAACCTTCTAGTTTATTTGGACAGCAAGACAACTGTAAGATATGTTTATGCTTGTTTGATTTCCATACAAATCCTGGCGCAACGCTGGAGTAGTTAAATCGTGTTTTGTCACATTTGTTCGAGTTGACAATTGCATGTCAATGCATGAGACAAAACATGGATCAACTACTCCAACACTATGCCAGGATTATTAATAACACAGTATGAGTATAATTTTGTACTCAGGATTAACTGTGGTTGGATTTAATTTATGGCAAATTATATTAAGTTAAAGATAACTGTAAATTATCAGTAATAAAAAAGCTAAAAAAAACTTTTTTTACAATTTTTATTACTTACTACAGTATGGTTATGTCTTCGTAAATAAATTATGGATATAATAAGTTCATATCATCATCATCATAAGTTTAAGTTCAACCATTCTGTAATATTATTTAAGATACCTATTTTTAATTAATCTTAAATTTTTTTATTTTAATTTACAGATACTGCAGAGGAACAGAGTTCTTTGAATATTGAATCATTTTTAGTGGATAGCCCAAATAAACAGGTAATATAAAAAATCATAGGTTACACCTTATTTTCAGCCATGCAAATATTTACCTTGGCGGATGGAAAGGGCTCAGAATGGTTCTTCCTGGAAATGTGAGGCCTATAACCAGCAGTGGACTTCTTCAGGCTGATGATGATGATGATTAAATATTTACCTACTATTTATTTCGTACTTTTAGGTGCCTATGTGTTAATTCATTTTGTTCATGGTTCCTTTCTCATCTAAGTTTAAGTTAGTACACCAACTTTTCTGCCCACCTTTAGCACACTTAATACTGAAGATTTGGTCGCGTGGAACTGCCACCGACTCACCTAGCTTTAAGACGTTTCAACATGGTCCTTGTGTGTTGCCATTGAATAAAAACATATTTGACTTTGACTTTTTTTTTTTTTTTTTTGCTCTATTTTTATCTGCGATCAGTCTTCCGACTATGAGCAGGTTTGTTGCAGGTAGGTTGTAGACTTTCAAGATCCGCACTCCAGTGAGCGCTTTTCTTTATTCTTCGGCATTATATCTGCCCATCCAGATCGATGATGTGCTGTCTGCGCAGCCTCCTAGGGTAGCTGATGGTGGTAAGCTTTGCAGCCAGCTGGTTTGGATGTGAGTTTAGGCGTTTCTTGTATTTGGATGAGTTTAATTTTATTTCGTCGTTGACTGTGTTGACTTTAAGTTCGCTGTGCAGCTTGGTGTTCATAAGGAACCATGGGGCATTCGAGAGATTTCTTAGGATGCTGTTCTGTGCTCTTTGTAGTATGTTTTTGTTTGAGTTGCAGGCTGATCCCCATAGCTGTATGCCGTATGACCAGATGGGTTTCAGGATAACCTTGTATATTAAAAGTTTGTTCTCGGTGCTCAGGGCTGAGTTCTTACCCAGAAGCCAATGTAGGTTACGGTATCTTAGGTTGAGTTGATCTCTCTTTTTCGTTATGTGTGTTTTCCAGGTTAGTCTACGATCAAGGTGCATACCCAAGTATTTTATAGAGTCTTTGTGTGGCAGTATGTTTGATTCGAGGGTAACTGGGGGACAGTCTCCCTTGCGGAGCGTAAATGTTGCATGGGTGGACTTTGACACACTGGCTTTAATCCTCCACTTGGTTAACCACTATCCTATTTTATCAAGCTCGTTTTGGAGGTGTTTGGATGCTTCTGTAGGGTCCTTGCTACTAGCTAAAATGGCGGTATCATCAGCAAAAGTAGCAGTTACAACACCTGGTGTTACTGGAAGGTCTGATGTGAAGATAGTGTATAGGACAGGGCCCAGTACTGAACCTTGAGGCACTCCTGGTTGGATGTCGTAAAATTTTGAGGTGTATTCGCCGTCCTTTACTTGGAATATTCTCTTCGAGAGGTAAGAGTTTAATATTCCATAGAAAGGGTGTGGCAGCAAGTTTTTTATTTTAGAGAGGAGTCCCCTGTGCCAAACTTTGTTGAAGGCCTGTTGTATGTCCAGGAAAGCCGCGGAGCAGTACTGTTTTTGCTCTAGGGATTTTCTTATTTGGTCAACAACCCTGTGGACCTGCTCAACTGTGCCATGTTCTTGCCTAAATCCGAATTGGTGATCTGGGATTATTGATTTTTCGGCAAGGGTTTGTAGTATACTACGTGACAGCAGAACTTTTTCAAATACTTTGGAGATTACTGGTAACAGACTAATTGGTCTATGCGAAGCAACTTCGTTAGGTGGTTTTCCTTCCTTGTGAATCATTGTTATTTGAGAGATCTTCCAGACACTTGGGTAATGACCAACTCTAAAGATTGCATTGAAGAGTGTTGTGAGAAATACAATTCCTTTCCTTGGTAGTTCGATTAAGATTTCTTTTGTTATTTGGTCGGAGCCTGGTGCTTTTTTGTCGTCTAATTTTGTTAGGTGTCTTATTATTTCTCTTGGGTTGGTTGGTTTTAGCGGTTTGTCTAGTTGAAAGTCTTGGTCGAGGATTGCGTCAATGTCGTTGGCATCGTTGTTGGTGTGGTCGTTGGGTTTGAATACGTCAGCTAGGTTGCTTGCAAAAGCGTCAACTCGTTGTTGAGCTGTTCTGGCCCATTTAGAGTCAGCAAGTTTAAGAGGTGGTCGAGTATTCTTTGGTTGGTTGAGGTTGGACGTGGCTTTCCATAGCGAGTAGTTAGTTGCCTTTGTCGCTGTTAGTGAATCCAGGTACTGTGTCAGCGTGGCATTCTTGCGTTGCTTATGAGGTCTTTGAGCTCTGCCATTGCTTTGTTAAGGGCTGTCTTGTCCTCGATATGTCGACTGCAGTGCCACACCCTGCGAAGTCTTCTCTTCTCTCGGATTTTAGCTCTTATTTCCGAGGGTACACAGTTGTGTCTTAGAGGTTTGGCTGGGGTGTCCGGAGTGGTAGACCAGCAAGCTACTTGGATGAGGTTGGTAAAATTGGTGGCAGCTACCTCTATTTCGTCAGGGGTTTTCAGGACAATCTGTAGCTCGAGTCTTCTTTCAATTATTTCTCTAAACGAGTCCCAGTCTGTGTGCTTATTGTAAAGTTTAGGTGGGGTCTCGTACTCCAGAAGCGTTGTGCCGATTGTCAGTCAGTAGCACAGGGGTGTGAGCTGAAGAGCCATCTAAGCATGAATGTATGTATCATAGCAGAGTAATGTGACATTCCTTTACTAATGTAAAAGTCAATGATGTCTGGCAGTCTATTTTTATCTGTAACTTTGACTTTAATATTCTACAAGAAAGTGATCCATCGAATTGAGGTTGGAAATATGTACAGTCGCGGTATGAAAATGTTCGTCACCTTAGAGCCGGTTTTCCTTTGCACCAGTGCCTTGATCATGAACACATTTTGACATAATTTGGGACGTTAACTTATCGGTGTAATCTGTCTGTTCAGTTTCAAAAGGTAGTATGTGATTGTGATACGTTGAACAAATCAAGTTTAAAATCGACGAACATTTTCATTCCGCCACTATACAAAAGGATACAGCTTAAGCTACCTAAAAACAAAGAAAAATGACGCTTGTATAGTCTGATGTAAATCCTCGTGTACATTGGTTTTGTCTTCCATTTGTGCCTGCTTTGTGGAGTGCATGATATAGCATGAAATGTCTAATCTATGAAGGTCTTTATATTTCAGAGTGTTGTGATGTCTAATGATACATCCACTGTTGCAAAGAAAATGGAGACTGAAATTGAAAATAAATGGTGCCTTAATTTTATGAGTGACGACTCCAAAGATATTGTTACACCTAGTTTTGGTAAGTCTTATTTCGATATAGTTAGCTGTATAATGTTATGCAAAAAATTCGGCAAATTCTTTGATCCGCACTTGGTGAGCGGACTGGTTTCCGCAAGTAGTTAGTAGTAGTATATTATCAATGCAAATACATTTTAATGTATTTAATTTTAACTTATTGTAGATAATGGAGCTCAAGTTAGTAAAGCAAATACTGATATTAGTACCGATGCGGTATCATTCAGCAATGAAACTAATTCACCACAAGCTTCAAGTGCATCGGAGCAAGATATTATACAGAGCTGTTTAACTAGCAGAGTGGTGAAGTTCAAGGTTTGTATTTCAAATTTTAAACCAATTTTCTCAGAATAAAAAAAGATTTAAATTAGGGTAGTAACAGTTGCTATCATGATCAAAATAGATATAGCTTTTAATGAGTTCTGTAAAGTACTCAATCTTTTGTGATGAAGCAGTATATAGATAGCTTACTTTTATTTGGCTCAAAAACAACAGAAAAAGAAGAACAACGAACATAGGCTACACAAGAACTCAAAACAGAAAAAAATACATTGAACACTTACAGAAACACAGAAACGAGTACACACATAATCTTATGTTCTAATGTTAAAAAAGGGTGCCAACAGTACCTAATCAATTATCCATAATACGTATTTTATTATTGAGCCAAAATGGTTCTCACTCAGCTTGAGTTGCTTCGTGAGTAAGATAGGATACTGACATTTTAGTTGCAGGAAATCACTTATTAGAAAATCATAGGCTTATTTATTTTATGTATCATTACAGTGTGATGTGCCAAACTGCAACAAAAGCTTCTGGAATGAAGCAAGATTACAGAAGCATCAAGCCATTCACACCAAGAAAAAGTCCAACAGCATAGCAACCGCCGTGGAGTGTCCCGTGAAGAAAGTGGACAGTGATGGCATTGAACAGAGATGCGGCCAGTTGTTCCCGGCGCGGGAGTTACTTGTGAAGCATTTGAAGGAAGACCATGTACCCGAAGATGCTGCTCACAGGTGATTTTACAACAAATTTAGTTTCTACCATCACAAAACCCCTATTTATAAGGGTTTCTTTAAACCTCCTGAAATGAGTTTGCAATAATCATAAAAATTCCCTACTAATTTTATTGCGGAATTAAGAAATAGCTTTTTGCCAGCAAAATAATAGCTATTCATCCCTTATTTGTTGCTATGAAAATGTAATAAATTGGTAAAGCGCGTGTCAGATGGAAAACGCACATGAAGTATGGAGCCAGCACATACACGCGCATATGGATAGCGTTCCGGCACTAAGGCCCGTCGTATGCAGAAACTATGCTCTGAGTCAAGCTTCAAGCGTCTATAAAAATCTATGGAGAACTGTCATAAAATCTGTGCTTGAGGCTTGATTCAGACTCAAGTACTGTTTCTGAATATGGGCCTAAGCATTATTTATTCTTACGGGCCTTAGTGCCGGTATGCTGTCGCTAGGTCTAACAATCATAGTGTTTCGACAACAAAGCTCCTTTCTGTGTCTGTTCCTCTGTAGGTACTAAAAACAAGTTTTACTACTGAATATAGCGACTATTCTTCCACGTTTCTAGTGGCCTTAGTGGCTTTTATAATGTTTTTTTTTAAATTTTGTGCTGCCTTGGATGCAAAGTCCTTCCGCCAAGTCCTCTAAGTTTAACAGTTTTTTTTTCGTATGGCATGATGTTGTATTTGTGGTCAGATGCGTGCGGTGCGGCCGGCGGTTCTGGTGGGTGACGGGCATGTGCATGCACGCGCAGACGTGCACGGTCGCGCTCACGTGCACGTGGTCCGGCTGCGGGCGCACCTTCCGCCAGCCGTGCCGCCTGCGGGAGCACGCGCGCGCGCACACCGGCGACCGACCCTACGCCTGCGACTATCCCGTGAGTACCAGCCTAGTGCGACCTGTAAAAAAGTCCTGGGGCAAAAAAGGTAGGTGTTACGGGAGTGGTATGGGCGTTACGAAAACACCGTCTGTACAATCAGTCTTTTTTATTCAAAACATGAATTTCACCTACGCTAAACCTCAAAACGCAACGTAAAGTACAGCCTCTTAAAAAACTTGTGTTTCCAGAATTGCGGCTGGGCGTTCCGTTCTGCGAGCAAGCTAGTGCGTCACGCGCGGCGACACACCGGAGAGCGCAAGCACGAGTGCGCGGCGTGCGGGCGCGCCTTCCCGCGCCGCGAGCACCTGCGCGACCACGCTGCTAGGCACCACGCGCGCCACCCCAAGCCTTGCACGCACGAAGGTACGCTACTAGTGTCGCACCGGGGAGCGCGAGCACGAGTGCGCGGCGTGCGGGCGCGCCTTCCCGCGCCGCGAGCACCTGCGCGACCACGCTGCTAGGCACCACGCGCGCCACCCCAAGCCTTGCACGCACGAAGGTACGCTACTAGTGTCGCACCGGGGAGCGCGAGCACGAGTGCGCGGCGTGCGGGCGCGCCTTCCCGCGCCGCGAGCACCTGCGCGACCACGCCGCCAGGCACCACGCGCGCCACCCCAAGCCTTGCACGCACGAAGGTACGCTACTAGTGGCAGAGGCGTATTTAAAGATTTGGCGCCCCGGGCCTAAAATATATGCCGCCCCATAAATTTTCGGAAAAACTGTTTTTTTTTATTGCAAATTTCGGCTCGTTTTCATAAACGTGAAACATTAGATAGGCCAACCTACAAATAAATAAATAAATAAATATTATTATTATACAGACAGTGAAGTCCAAAGAAACAATCTGATAATCCCATACGAATGTTCCCCGATTTGTTTTATAATATCGAGCTTTTTAATTATATTTACGACTTACATTTTAATAGTATGAGTAGCGGCACGTAACTTTAGCGCTGACCGTTATTACGCAGAAGTCAAAATTAAGGTACCTGAGGGGGGCTAGCGGGATGAAGGGCAGGGGTGCGTAGCGCCGATTGGCTCTCCGCTCGAGTTCCCCTCCCCACACCTATACCACACCCCGTGCACGTACAGTCGCGTTCTCAATAATTGAATTGTTATTGACTGATAATAAATTTTTCTTTTTCCACTCCCCATAAACTTGTCAAAAACTTATGTCTTAGGTACCTACTATAAATGTTTAGACATCTTACTATTTAACATTACATTAAAATCATGTCATTATAATTATTTAGCTAATTAGTCCATTGAAATGTTTTGATTTAAGGTTGTTCGATTCCGATACAAACGCTGACATACGATTTTCATTAGCGTTAAATAGAATGTCATGTTAAATAGTATATTTATTTACCACACTTAAATTCGAATTAATCTCAAATGTATAGTCTACAATTAGTCCTTTTGCGATTTATAAAATGTCACTTAGTTATTTAGTTATGAATTTTTTTTTTTAAATATCAAATTTTCGCACGATGCGCCCTTAAGGACCGAATATTGCATTTTTGTTAAAGGACGCAATTTTATATTTGAGACATGTGGGGGGTCAATAATAGCTTAACTTCAAGTTTGTGGGTTGCCGCCCTTGTCCCCCGGCCGCCATCTTCGATAAAGGCGTGCAAACACTTTTTTCGCGATATCTCGGAAACTATGCGTCCTACAAAAAAATCATCAAGGAATAATTTGTAGCAAATCGCTTTGCTAAAAATATGTTCATAGAACTTTTTGCCTTAAATTTAAAATTAAAGAAGTTATAAGCAAAATGGGGAGAAATTTTGTTGAGAAATTTTCTCACTTTTTTGCTTATAGCTTCTTTAATAATAATAATAGTCGTAGCAGGTAGATGTTAATTTGTCCCCAAACGGTAACCCGCACCTTTTCTACCTGCCTAACATTATCGAAAATGTACACTCTTCTTAGAAATTACTACAAGAAACAATAATTTGGAAAGTTCTATAATATGGAATAAGTTCTATAAGTAAGGAAAAGAGTTAGCAATGAAAAAATGTAAAGCTTATGTAACATTTCAATTTACTAAATAATTATTTAAAGTTATAATTGTATTGCGTGCGCGATAGTACACATGCGCAGCTATCCCCTCCGCGTATCGCTCAGCGCTAGACTTACGTGCCGCTAGCCGCTAGTCCACCCGCAACCGCGCCGCTCCGGCTGCTTTGCAACACGAGAAACGAAAGTCGAAGCATCCCGACTAGTCCCGAGTCACTCACGAGCAACGGAGTACGCCTCGCCCGCTCTCGCCCGCTCTCGCCCGCGCCCGTTGACCGGCCGCAGGCCGGCCGCCCCGTTAAAATTAACGTTATTTTTATTATGAGTTTCATCTTTTGTTTGTTTGTTCGACGAACAAGGTTAGTTTTGGTTAGTAGGCTTTTTAAAATTGCATCAGGGATGTAAAGTCAGATATATTCAGGGTCGTGGGGCGGCAATGGCTTAGACTGGCACAGGATCGAGGTAGATGGCACAAACTAAGGGAGGCCTATACCCAGCAGTGGGTGAAGTCGGGCTGTGGATGATGATGATGTAAAGTAAAAAAAGGCGCACGAATCTGAACGAGGGGCGGCTTGCGCCGCCCCTCGCAGCCTGCCGCCCCGGGCCATGGCCCTCTTGGCCTAAGGGTAAATACGCCCCTGGACTAGTGGCACATCAGGGACCGCAAGCACGAGTGCGCGGCGTGCGGGCGCGCCTTCCCGCGCCGACGCACGAAGGAGCGTTACTTGTGTTACACCGCACTTTCATGTATATACACCTCAACGAGCAAAGCAAGCCGCGAATAGTTTTCAGATACATCATTCGGACTTAGTTACTCTGTTACTAATAAATTATGAGAACTAACCGACCGACGTACCGGAAGACGTAACGTGGGGCGCCCACCCACCACATCGACTGACGACATTGTTAAGATGGCGGGAAGACGGTGGATGGAAATGCGCTGTATTTTTTTTAAGGGTAACTTTTTTATTTGACAGGCTGTGAAGAGACGTTTGCCAACTCGAGTTCGCTATTTTTGCACATGAAGAGGGCACATCGGCCGGAAGGGAGCAAACCCGCGCCCAAGAAACGGGCGTCGAAGAAGAAACCGCCCGCAGATATGCTTGTGGTACGTTTAATTAAATTAAGCAGAGCTTTTGTTATGGGAACCAAATAGTTGATATAATACTTATTTCTTTTTTTTTTGTTAATAGAATATAATATAACACCCAGACAGAGAACAAACATCTGTGTTCAGCACACAAATATTTGTTCTCGGTGGGGATCGAACCCACGTCCTACGGCGCAGAAGGCGGAGCTCTACCAACTGAGCTGAGAGGCCCGTCAAAAGCGTCTTAATGTATGAATATCCTCAGGATTCAATTGTTTGTCGTTACAAATATAAAATGTTCCTTTACTCTTTTATTTATTTACTAGCGGCCGCCCGCGGCTTCGCTCGCCCCGTTACCGTTTCCGTTGAAAAATAAACATATTTATTCACCTTTTAAACGTTCTCTGGACCTCCACAAATCATTCAAGACCAAAATCAGCCAAATCGGTCCAGCCGTTCTCGAGTTTTAGCGAGACTAACGAATAGCAATTCATTTTTATAATTATATTAAGATTCTAGAATACTGGATAAAATAGTTTTTAATTTTCTATTTTCCATCACAGATGACCACGGACGGCGGGGCATCGATAATAAAGAACTACGCAAACACACTCCACTACACTAGCATGGATGACGCGATCGAGACGGCACATGCCAGCGCTATGATCATGGGCGACGCAGACATAGACAATGAGCTGAATGAGCTGGAGGGGGAGGAAGAAGAGAGGGTGGAGGGGGTAGGGGAAGTAGAGGGGGTAGAGGAGGTGGGGGAGTATGATCTGGAGGGGAGGTGCGCTAGAACGTATTGCACGTGGCCGCTGCAGAAGATGCCTATACAGTGTGCGCAGACTGAGCCAGTTTACACTATTGAAGAGGACACTCAGGTACTTTTTACTTCCTTTCGAGCGCTTGACTCATGGTTTACTTCTAGGTCCAACAACATGCCGGATGTTTGTTTTCGCCGTTAGAGAGTACTACATTTTTGAACAGAAAAACTCGTAGATTCACGACCGGATTTGAACCCATGCTCTCTAATACACTATTGTATGAAAAAAATGAAGGACTGTTTCAGCAGAGGCTACTAATGGTAAAATCATGGTTAAAAGTTAGCTGTTAACCAAAAATGGGACTAATTTTACATACAAGGAAGGGGCACAGTACTAGGAAACACTTTACAAGAAAATTGTACTATTATCAAAAGAGCCCCTGCTGAAACAGCCCTTAATTTTTTTTCTGGTAGTCACAAAATATGGGTCAGGGTGTTACGTTTTTTTTTGTGACACCCTGTGTGTTTTGCTACCCGTAAAGCCGAACGGAGGTTAAATGGAGCCATATGACTAGTCCATTCACAATATTTATTGAAAAATAGAAAAACTATTAAAGTAGACAATTATTAGGTAAAATAGAGACATGGCGTTTTTAGGGTTCCGTAGCCAAATGGCAAAAACGGAACCCTTATAGATTCGTCATGTCTGTCTGTCTGTCTGTCTGTCCGTCCGTATGTCACAGCCATTTTTCTCCGAAACCGTAAGAGCTAGACTGATGAAACTTGGCGAGTAGATGTATTCTGTGAACCGCATTAAGATTTTTACACAAAAATAGAAAAAAAACTATAAATTTTGGGGGTCCCCATACTTGAAACTGAAACTCGAAAAAAATTTTTTCATCGAACCCATACGTGTGGGGTATCTATGAATAGGTCTTCAAAAATGATGTTGAGGTTTCTAATATCGTTTTTTTCTAAACTGAATTGTTTGCGCGAGAGACACTTCCGAAGTGTAAAAAAGTTGGTCCCCCCCCTCTAACTTCTAAAATAAGAGAATGATAAAACTAAAAAAAATATATGTTGTACATTACTATGCAAACTTTCAACGATATTTGGTTTGAACGAGATCTAGTCAGTAGTTTTTTTTTTATACGTCTTATATCGTAAACCGCAACTTACCTTTGGACAAACTACAGGAACCTTTATATTTTATGTTACTTGATGCTACGGAACCCTTCATGGGCGAGTCCGACTCGCACTTGGCTGCTTTTTGTTAAATAATCTGGTTCTCTGACATGACAGCTTACTAGGGTTTTGGCTTTGATTTCTTACGGGGTATTTTGTAACACGTTGTATGCTTAATGATATGCCTAGTCTAGGTTTTTACTAAGATGAATCTGTCTTGCAGGTGGAGGCATCAGAGAGCTCTGAAAGCAACATCTACACAGTGCGAAGTGATCTCTTCCTTCACGGAAATGTGCTGATCAACGAAGACAGCGAGTAAGTATCTTGCTAAAACATTTCAATGAGACCACAACCAAGCTTGCAGGGAGTGGACTGACTGATGCGGTATAACTATACCTATAGGCCTGTAGCTATAGATTAGAAAAATGACGTTATTTTTTAAAATTAAGTAAGCTTATATCCAAAACGACAGACCTCATAACACTTATAACTGACACTAATGAACGACATGAGTAGATCGTGCGAATAGTAAAGCATTTTCAACAAATTTTAGCCGTCTTTATACCCCGACTTTCTATGATTTTCACTGTGGCAAATGTTAAAATCACTGTTTATTTTTTTTAATGATATGCTAGACCGCCCTCCTCTTTGTCGTGTCCCCAGTCCTTTCGAACCAGTGTGGTGAAAGGATTTTAGTGCTCCTCGAAGAGGCTCCTTTCCTGCACTTGACTCGTGCTTTCGAAGTTTTTGGGGCTACGACATGCCGATTTCCTTACGACTACCTAATCCTCATATTAATTTCCTCATTCCAGATTCACTATAAGAGAGAGTAGCAACAGAGCTGCGAGCGAGGCGGAGGAAACGTCTAACACGGGCCAACTCGACGGACTGGACTTAATCAACTCGCATCCCACTATTGATCTAATGCAGGTAACATATAACTCCACCACGCTCAATACTCAATACATTTATTGCATAAACATGATTTAGTTTAGGTATACATAGTTCTTAGGTGTAAGTCAGTATCACATGGACCCTGTGTATAGGGTAAAGCAACATGCAAGCAGAGTTTAGTACATTTTCAATCAAACAGTACCCAAAGTCCCAGTGCATTTACAACATTTCGTTACCAAATGTTGTTTTCGTTTCGCCTAAGTGTCTCTCTCTTTTGCATGGAAAAATTATGAGACAACAACTCTAGCTACGTAACACATTTTTGCTGTCTCATCTTTTCTCCCTACAAAAGACAGATACACGTGGGGGAAACGAAAACAACATTTGGTAACGAAATGTGGTAGCAAAACTCGGACTTGGGGTACAGGAGCTTAAAGTTCAAGTTGGGTTTGTCTAACCACTGGATCTAAACTTAGGCTGCTACAAAATACATCAAGTTTTATGCTAAATAAATAAATAAATAGACGTATTCTGCAATCAATATTTAGATCTACCAGTGGTCCTTATGCTACGGTAACCATTTACTAATAGTTAGAATTTATTGACCGTCGAATGCTTGTTTTCAGGAGGAGCTTATGTACGACGATGCAGCCGTAGATGAGTCATCCTTCCGCGTGTTTATGATGAACGCAGAGGAACTATCATAAAGTGTGCGTACATCCATAGTACTTCAATGGCTAAATACGAATTCTCTCAAACACATTACAAAATTATGACGATTTTGATCACATCAAAGCCGCTATATACACTTGGTGATACCATAACTGAAGGACTTTACACGGAAAGATGTTATTTTTTTATTGGCAGAGGTGACGTCACTTCGTAAGTGGATAAATTCCAAGATGAAAAGGACTAATAGTTGTGTAATTTTAAGAATTTACATGAATTTTTGTCATGAATTGCATGTTTCGTGGTATTTAAGTGATTATCTATCCAGTAGTAATTGTTGTGTCTTCTAGGAAATGTTCTACATTTCGAATATGGGATTACGTAATTGGTCATGAAACGATACAAAAACGCTCAGCGGACGCGTAGAGTTTCCAAAGCTCAAGTAATTTATATATTTTTTTGGTAGTAGTACGTTTGTATGTTGTGATAAATGTAGTAGTGTGTGTAAGAATCAAGTTAATGTGCTTCCGAATTAATGAATAAATTGGAATATTATGTATTAGATTGGGGATTGCGTAAATTGGAACGACAAAACTAATTTTAAATCAAAATATATATTTTTGCTTCGGTATGAGTAAACTATCGATTAATATTTGTTCGTACAATGTGGTTATGTCTGTAGTTGTTGTTGGAAATAATCCAAACTAAGTGAAGAAACCCAGACTTCGGGTAATGCCCAATGGCCATATTTATATACAGCTTTACTTATAGTAGCTATATATTTTGTCGACGGTTCAATAGTAGATTGTAAGTTTTTGGGATATGAAAGAACATATGCCAGGCCTACGTTTTGTGGCAAAAGGGTAAAAAGATGAGCTGGTAGATTATAATTAAATTTCAAATAATTATAAAATATTGTAATATTTAATGGTATTGTCTGTGAGTTAGTCGATCATAGACTCGAATTGTGCGCGGTTTAGAAACTGCAGTAGTTTGCGGTTATGTAAGTTTGTGTGCTCTTAACCATATTAAGGTTTTTTGCGTGAAAGAGTACTAACGTTCACTAGTTAAGCTAGCTGTAAACCTTACTGTTCTTTATATCTTCCTATAGCAGAAGTAAATATGACAAATAATGAGTATATTAATAATGAGAATTGCATCGCAATGAGACATGGTACGGCCCTTGTTCTTCATAACAACCTAAAAAAAAATGTAGATAACAATTTTACTCTATTTTTGGTTAAACTAGTTTCCTATGGTGCAATAAGTCTTTTATAAAAATTATACATACAATTACAATTTATATTAAAATTTAGTCAAATATATTAGGTTTTTATTTTCCTACTGTACTAATTTTATAAATACTTAGGTTTAAGTTTTGACCAAATTATTTTAGTGAATTTAACTTTTAAAGTATGGGGGATTTTTCTATATGTAGTCCGCCACTTGTTTTTAGTTGAAACTAATTTAATCTTACCATCACATGGTTTTTTAATTAAATTAATAACAGTTGGTTGCCCTGTGAATAAAAACATTGAGAATACATTACATTACTTATAAGGTTAAATCATGAATTTATTGTTTTTTTATGTATTAAGATTTGTTGTTGCTTTCTGTATGTATTCACTTTTAAGTTAGTATTAGCCAAAACTATAAAGCACTAGATCCTATTTAGAGATAATACTACCTTGCTGTTATTTCCAGTATTTAATCTACAGGTTGTGATCAAATTGGTTTGTAAGGCTGCGAATCGATTATTTAGGAGTCAATAAATAAATAATGCAGACAATCCACACAAAACTATCTAGCCCTAAACTAAGCATAGCTGATTTATAATACTTGAATACATTTTTAGGAAATACATAGTACTTAGAACTCAATATAACACCCAGACAGAGAACAAACATCTTTGTTCATCTCACATATTTTTGTTAATATCTTTTTGCAGAAAAACTGCTAATTGTAGATATTTTAATGAAAAAAAGATAAACAAAAATTATGCCCAGCAGTGGGACATCGTCGTGAATAAACGACGATGTCCCACTGCTGGGCAAATCTATCCCCATAGCGGCACTACTGTTAATTAAAAAAATATGATCTGTAGTTTATAATATTGAAAATATAAGCAAGGTAAATCTATGCCAAGTTTTAGCTATACGATACGACATCACTTGATGGTAATACTGTCACTTGGCCTTATACGTACGTTTACTTAGTTATTGTATATTGTCAAGAATTGATCTCTCATGAAATGCCTTTTAGACATAAGATTTACTAAAAGTAGCATTATATCTGGATGTTTGTGATACTTAATATATAGCAATTGTTGTTAGACTCCTATAATCGTCGTACAAGTGTTATTTAAGTTATAAGGACAATACTTAAATTTACATGTTCACTGACTTTACAATCTTCTGAGACGTATTGTAAACTCTCAAACAGAATAGAAATTACGTTATTATTCCGGCTTACAAGTTTACGTAGTGTCGTTTGGGGCAGTGTGAGTACAGATTTTAGGCCTACAGATGCAGGCCTACAGATTTTAATCTACCCGCAATAATTTTGAAAAAGAGGCTAATTTCTTAAAATAAATTATCATGAAGGGTCATAACTAAATTTGTAAAATAATTAATAAACAGGCCTTTGCAGCTTTGTAGATGATTAATATAGCGTCAATTGGCAATTGATAGCGTCAATTGGCAATTGGTTATCACTCAAGCTCTACTTGCGGGACGCTATAGTGCCGGGGATAGGATTGTAGATGAAATGGGGTTGTCCGCGACCTTTGGATCGGAAGGCTTAGTTACTACCACCAGTGCACTAAATCTTACTAAATACCTTAATTATGTCAACAGCTCATACAAGCAGTAGGTAAAACTGATGTGGCTGAAAATTGAATACTTCTAAGTAAATAAATATTGTAAAGAATCGACAAACCACTATACAGGGTTATTCATTATTAGCTGCAAATACTCAGGAATTAGGTTCAACAAATAAAATAAAAAATATTCATGAAATGATTTTTTTAAGTTTTGTTATGAAAATCCCGAGAAAATCGATGAAGAAATCATTGGCGCCTGACCTATTTTGACCTTTGATCCGCGCCCGCGCGCCGTGAGTGACACTCTGCGTTCAGTCACCGCCTGGGTGGGTCATCGTCCTGTTCTCCGTGGCAATCATTATGCAATAGCCGTAAAGAAATTAATAAAAATAAAATTTTGATACAAAAACTTAAATCAAAATTAAAAAAAAAACATTTCATAAATATTTTTTATTTTACATGTTGAACCTAATTCCTGAGTATTTGCAGCTAATAATGAATAACCCTGTATAGCCCCAAACTAAAAAAACTAAGCAGAGCTTTTACTATGGGAACCAGATACAATACTATTATACATTTTTTTTGTAAAAAAACACCCAGACAGCGAAGAAAAACATCTGGTTCTCGATGGGGATCGAACCCACGGCCTACGGCGCATAAGGCCAACTGAGTTGAGAGGCCAGTCAATAGTTATTGGATATTAATGAAATGGAATATTTTAGTCGCAGTGTGTAGCCGCTTGGCGGTCTTGTTGTCTCTAAGGCTACGGCCACATCAAGGCGATAACATGTTGTTCATGGCCGGGCCTTAAATCTTCTTTTAGCTTGTGTTAGGAAAACTTGTATTGTAGTTTGTATGTAAATGTAATATTATAAAATATACTAGGATAATGTGAAAAAGCTTATTTTTTGAGACTGTTGTTCTAATGTTCTAAATAATGTACAGTCATGGTGATAATCACCTTAAATTATTTATCAAAAATGTATTTCAAAATTATTTTTCTATACGAGTTTTTATTGGTTGTTTCTATATTTTGTTAAAAGTGCTTTGTGAAAGAATATGTCCAACAGTATATCTACCTAGACACGCTAAGTCATTTTATTAATCACATATCATAAATATTTTAGTTGTTATAATATAACCTTGTAATATTAATTATGAATTGTTTGCTTTGTGTTATAATGAGAATTTTTTGCTATTATAGTACCTAATAAATGTTTTTTTCTCACTAAATTATGGTTTTATTTTTCAAATGAAATTCAGCATTATTTTTCGTAATACTGTTTATTGTTTCTTACGCACACATATTAATATTAAAGTAATAAACACTTGCCAACCTATTTACCTGCTTTCGTTTACATAATGAATACATGTAATTTAAAAAATACCTAAGGTTGAGGGCAATAAATATTGCACATCGGCATTTCTGCTTTCGTAGAGCGCTATCTCTTTTTGACGCACACTACGCTCATAAAGCCGAAATTAGCCGATGTGCAATATTTGTTGCCTACTATTACTATACCTTTCAGATGTTTCTCATGTTGCAAAAAACTTAAGAAAGGACATAGCTATGAAGCTATGAATTTTAGTTATTTACAATTTTAATATCTTTATTTTATGGTTAGGTACATAAATAAAGTATTAATAACATGTTACCTAAAGAGCTAGAAAATTCAAGGTCCTATCTAGGTGACCTTAGTCAACTTAAAAGTATCTTACTGTTGATAAGTGTCTAGTAAAATCGATGGGAGCCAATTTGTATACCTATTACCTACCTACTATTAGGGATATTGCACACACTCACAAGCAATAAATACAGGATGTAAAAATACCACTCCTGAAAACGTAAATGGGATGTGACTAAAACAATGCTTCGCTTGATCAACAATAAAAAAGCAGCACTAAGTTTACTTCGTGAATCTGTCATAAAAGCTGATCATAAGAGAAAAAACACTTTGTTTTCTCTTTATTGGTTTGCATTTATTATTTGTTAAGTACCTACAAATATTTATTAAACTAGCCCACTTTATGTTATAAGTTTTGAACTTTTACTCAAGATCCGCTTTGAGCCACAACTATTTCTAAATTGAAATTGCCATAATCTTTGACAAATCCATGTAATAAGATTTGGCAACTGAAATTACCAATCTACTTTCGATGCTGATTGAACCTTCACTTTTCGGGAATGGTTTTTATACAACCTGTATCCATTTCTCAGAAACTTTACTTCTAACATTATCATCTTAAATACAAAGTCATGTTTCTTTTTAAGTACCAATCTACTCACCTAATTAATTTTTATAGGTATCAATTATACTTGTAGTCTGTAAGGTGTTTGACTACTCTAAACCCTTACACTATTAGTGTAATTAAGTAATTAGTGGTATCATAATAGTTATCTTACCGTTGCATTGGGTAAAAAAAAAACAATCTAATCGAATTTTTCTATCTATATACCTACTTACGTCGAGCTTCATGTCTTGTGTCCAATTCTTGATTACGTGAGACTACATGAAGCTAGAGTCCGCGCCACCGTTTACTCCCACCTGTTCTGTTGAGTAGTTCTGTTGACAGAGCTACTGGGATTTTTTTTACCATTAGTTTTGTCCACAAAACAAATGGGAATACAATTTTAACCTGTTCTGTTGAGTAGTTCTATTAACAGAACTACTAGGATTTTTTTCTGAATAGTTCTGTCCACAAAAAAATGGGAATACAATTCTCACTTGTTCTGTTGAATAGTTCTGTTGTGATTCAAACTATTCGTTTTAAAAAGAAGATGTGTTTTGTTTTTTAATGTTGGTAAAATATATTTCTCTTTTTATTTCATTCTATATATTGGCAACTAGCAGTGCCCGCGGACTCCGTTCCGCGGTAGAAATATTTTTCTCCCGGCCCGTTTGACCCGCGTTAATACTTCAGGTTGTTAAGTAAGTTCGGCGCGCACCGCGCGTTTTTAGGGTTCCGTAGCCAAATGGCAAAAACGGAACCCTTATAGATTCGTCATGTCTGTCTGTCTGTCTGTCTGTCTGTCTGTCTGTCTGTCCGTCCGTATGTCACAGCCATTTTTCTCCGAAACCGTAAGAGCTAGACTGATGAAACTTGGTGAGTAGATGTATTCTGTGAACCGCATTAAGATTTTTTCATAAAAATAAAAAAAAAACTATAAATTACGGGGGTCCCCATACTTGAAACTGAAACTCAAAAATTGTTTTTTCATCGAACCCATACGTGTGGGGTATCTATGAATAGGTCTTCAAAAATGATGTTGAGATTTCTTATATAGTTTTTTTCTAAACTGAATAGTTTGCGCGAGAGACACTTCCAAAGTGGAAAAAAGTTGGTCCCCCCCCCTCTAACTTCTAAAGTAAGAGAATGATAATACTAAAAAAAATATATGTTGTACATTACTATGTAAACTTTCAACGATATTTGGTTTGAACGAGATCTAGTCAGTAGTTTTTTTTTTATACGTCATAAACCGTAAACCGCAATTTACCTTTCGACGAACTACAAGAACCTTATTATGTTACATCAAGTAACATATATAAAGGTTCTTGCAGTTCGTCGTGCTACGGAACCCATCATGGGCGAGTCCGACTCGCACTTGGCTGCTTTTTTATTTTGCTAATACATATCTTTGAAGATATTTGTTTAAACTGTATAGAGTTAAGGGCACACATAGGTATTCTACATTAAATTTCCGTTTAAAAAAAACATATTTATAAAGATATAAATTAATACCTAATAGGAAAAAGGAAAAAAGAAAACAAAATCTACAGCTATTCTCGATGAAAACAACAAATTACTCATAAACAATAGAGAAATAGTAGAACGATGGAAAAGATACGTTGAAGAGTTTTAGAAAGGAAAAGAATTATCAGATGATGACTTTGAGCATACAGAAGACGTAGAGCAAGACAGTTTGGGTTCAGACTTACTTAGGAGCGAATTTGATGAAGCTCTTAGAAATATAAAAAATGGTAAAGCAGCTGGTGATGACGGAATACACATAGAACTAATTAAAAACTCAGATAATTACTATTTGCTAGAAGAAATATTTAAAATAACTAAAGTAATGTACGAAACAGGTGAAATACCTAATGATTTTAAACTAACAAAAACAGTCACAATACCTAAAAAAGCAAATACACTTAAATGCGAGGAACACCGGACTTTAAGCTTAATATCGCAAGCCTCTAAAATCATATTGAAAATAATACAAGATCGGATAAGACTAAAAGTTGAAGATAACCTAAGCGATGACCAGTATGGCTTCAGGAGAAACAAAGGAACGAGAGAAGCAATTTTAGCCTTAAGACTGATAGTGGATAGAAGAATGGACGTAGGACTAAATACACATATAGCATTCATAGATCTTGAAAAGGCTTTCGATAAAGTAAACTGGAAAAAGATGACCAAGTTGTTGAGGGATAATGGACTGGATTTTAGAGACAGAAGAATAATATACCAGCTATACAAAAGTCAGGAAACAATCATAGAAGTAGGAAATGAGCGAGGAAAAGCTAAGATAAGACAAGGGGTAAGACAAGGATGTTCACTCTCACCATTCATTTTCAACATTTTTATAGAAGCAGCCATAAGAATAATAAATGAAAAATCCACAGTAGGGGTAAAATTCAACGGGGAAATTGTAAGATTCGTAAGATTTGCTGATGATATAGCGGCAGTTGCAGAGACCCAAAGTGACCTGCAAAAACTTTTGAGCACAATGGATTCTGTCTTTAAAGATTGCTCACTCAAAATGAATACCAATAAAACCAAAACATTAATAACATCAAAGACAGAAGACGCCACAACCAACGTCATAACATTAGACAACATAGGCATAGAGAGAGTAAACAGTTTTAGATACTTAGGGAGCCTCATAACAGCAGACTCTAGATGCACACCAGACATCATGTCCAGAATAGCGATTGCAAAACAGGCATTTAATAACAAAAGACAAATTTTTACATCCAGGATTTCCAAAACAATTAAGAAAAAAATTATCAAATCATACATCTGGAGCATAGCACTTTATGGGTGTGAAACGGGGACCATGACACAAAGAGATAGAGAAATTTTGAAAGCATTTGAAATGTGGTGTTGGAGAAGAATGGAACGGATCAGCTGGACAGAAAAAGTAACGAACGTAGAAGTATTAAATAGAGTCGACGAGGAAAGAGCCCTAATAGGAGTTGCTGATCTGTAGATCCAGAGATTAGGTACCCCTTACAACGTCACAAACTCACAAACGCTACTACTTTATAATATAAGTATACATATGTACATAGGTTGGTAAAGTTTTTAAATCACAGAACTAATGCGAAGAAATTACCAGAAGTTCTGTCATCAGATTACTCAACAAAACAGGTGGGAATAGTAGAGATAAAAGTCAGGTGTAAAGCATAGTCTTTTAAGTCACAAAACTAATGGGGGAAAAAATCCCAGTAGTTCTGTCAACAGAACTACTCAACAGAACAGGTGGGAGTAAACGCGCGCCACGACTGAAGTCTTACGGCAAAAGCGGAAAACTAAGCCTAAAGAGGCTTAGTTTCCCGCTTTTGTAAAGAGTATACGTAAAGAGGTTCTAGTATTACTACTTTTGTAAACAAAAGTAGTAGTACTAGAATATGATTCTGTGATAGCAGCGCCGCGTCTATCGGACTTCAGTGGTGGCGCAGACTAGTTGCATTAAATTCTTTAATTTATATTTCAGTGGAGTGACTATCACATTTTGCTTCTCTATGTCTATAGCTTGATAATAAGCTAGTATCGACTATTATTGAGCTCTAAGTACAAAGCCCTTTATTTTTAACAGTTCTAATCGATATACCTAACAACCCAAAAACTTTGCTATATACAATCGAAAACTCTTATTCTCATTGAAATCGGTTCATCGTGAACCACAACCACATACATTATAAATCGGTAAGAGAGTACTCTACTGTCATACAATTTGCGTGGGCATGTGTTGATCGGGGGGCGTTAGCGCTAGATCATGGCTTATGGTCCTCACGACTGCAGTGGATATCCTATCCCGGCAGAGTGCCACTCCCCAGATCAACGCGTATAAGACCAGCAACCCAGCCACTGAGCCAGCGATGATGATGCCCGCGCGACGCCCTTGCCGCCAGTCGAGGATCTCGTAGATAAAGGGGTTGCCGTTTCTACAATAGAGGTGAAATAATGTTGGAAAAAAATATTAGCTCTAAAAACTAATAAAATAATATCCTATTTCAGATAAGCCGTGCCTAACGTAGTGCGCCCACCCACTAGTTGGACCGACGACATTGTTAGGATCGCGGAAAGTCGGTGAATCGAAAGGGCTCAGAATCGTTCATCCGGAAATGTGTAGGGGAGGCCTATGTTCAGCAGTGGACTTTTCAGGCTGATGATGATGATGTAAGTCAAAGCTTTGCTGTGATCGTTTTTAGTTCACGTGAAAGTAACAATGACAAGAATATTTTATGGAGCTTCTGTGCCACATATCAAATAAATCACAAAAGATCATAACAGATCATTACAATTTGACCATTATGAGATCCTTCGTTCAAGTTCTAATCAAAAAGTCTTCGAGACTCGTTTAATTGGAGCTTCAGCGAGGGACTTCTAATAATTCTAAATTTTAATTTGAGTTGGGGAAATAAGATCTGCACTGACGTCCCGCGATGGGGTTTATTCAGGGATTTATTGTGCATTGGATTGGTTGGATTGTGCAAGTGACTTCATTAGTTGATAATCCTATTTTTTTTCTTTGACATGTAAGTAAATTTAAATTCTACTAACAAATATGATTTAAATTGAATTGAATAAGCAGTTGTATAGAGCTCTAATGAATACAACTAGCTCATAGCTAGTGGCCTTAAAGATAGGTTCCATTGAGTAACGATGGTAATCACCGGCTGTAATTACTCACATATCAGTGCCACCAGCCGCGTAGTACACCGCTGAGAAGCTAGCGTACCACAGCCCAATGCCCAGAGGCTGGTACAGATGTAAAACCCGGACCGGCGTCCGAGAGATTAGTAGTTCCGTCACCGCTAAACACGAGTTGAAGCCGTGTGTAGCTACGTCCAGCCAGAACATTCGCGGAATGTACTCTTCAGGCTCTGAAATTAACAGAAAAGGTTTAATATGGCGCCTGCCTATTATTGCTACCACGAGGGTTGGCGTCATACAGTTTGCAGAACTTGGACGAAGGGAACTGTGGAGGGGGTATTGCTGTCAATACCCCCACGTTCCTGGGCTAGCCTTGTCGTAGACATACCTATGTAGATTGACAATTTCAATTATCTAATGCTCTTTTTTTTCGGTTTGCAGATAGGTCTCAAGGTTTATTTGAAGAGGTAGGTCTTCAAATAGTTCAAAACAAATGGATATTATAACAAAATATTTTTTTTTCAGAATTTTTCCAACTATGTTTATATTTATTAATGAGGATATAGCTTACGGTACTAAAACTCCTCTCCATAAAGAAATATAAACACAAATCATACATGTACCTACCTAAGTGATTTAGTATGTACCTATACCTACACGGCATGCACGTAGGTGAAGCAATCCAAACATGGATAGAAATGACATAGACTATGGTATCACAAGAATTCGCGTGACTCTAATAGTACCTATAAATATAAATGACTATGCATGTCCAATTACTACTAATTATTACTAAATTGAGCATTTGATATTATGTTCATGCACTTGTCTACTTACCTACCTCTGTAGGAACCTACGACTTGATAGATTGAAAATATTTGATGCTACGGTATACAGGGTTATTCATTATTAGCTGCAAATACTCAGGAATTAGGTTCAACAAATAAAATAAAAAATATTTATGAAATGATTTTTTTTAAGTTTTGTTATAAAAATCCCGAGAAAATCGATAAAGGAATCATTGGCGCCTGACCTATTTTGACCTTTGATCCGCGCCCGCGCGCCGTGAGTGACACTCTGCGTTCTGTCACCGCCTGGGTGGGTCATCGTCCTGTTCTCCGTGGCAATCATTATGCAATAGCCGTAAAGAAATTAATAAAAATAAAATTTTGATACAAAAACTTGAAAAAATTTTTGATCTAAAAAAAATAATTTCATAAATATTTTTTATTCTATTTGTTGAACCTAATTCCTGAGTATTTGCAGTTAATAATGAATAACCCTGTATAGTTGCATCCCGCTCGGTTTTTTTTTCATTCATACTTCAACTCTCGTTCAAACTTGCCACTCTTTCAGAAGTTTGATACTTAAAAAAAACTTTTTTTAGGGCACCACCTACAATAACAACAGGATTCTGAGCTGAGTCCGGTAACGCTATCGCGGCAATCGTTCTATGAATAAACTAGTATTTTAGTAATTTAGGAAAAAAACATAACGTTGTACATGTAGGCTTAGGACACGTTCCTGACGTGCAAGACTTACGAAGCAATTCTGTTATAGGCGATGGCATCAGGGGGGCCATTGCTTATTCTATCAACTAAAATATAAATATAAAATATAAATAATAAATAAATGTACAAACCGGGATCGTAGAGCAGGATCCAATACAGAGCAGTAATGAGCAGCGCAATGGGGATCGATACGTTGTACAGCAACCAGTACATACTCACGTACCATGGCAGCAACGTCTCCGTATCTGAAATAGAATTAATTATTTTGTACTGGAATAGGTTCTCGAGGCTTTATTCTCTTGGCTTACAAAGCAAGGCTTTCTGCTGTCCCATGGGAATCGAACTTCAAGAAATCGATTCGTTTCTTATTGTACCTCTAGGCCTTATGTTTTATAAATAGTTATTAGCTTACTAGCTACCAGCTCCTAATCAGATTTCATTCTCTAAGACCCCAACGTCGATTTATATCGATTGCCAGTCAGTTCCGAAACAGGTTTATAATTAGATACATTATTAAGGATTATTGGATCGACAGATAGTAATAATCATAATTATTGGCCATTTTGACATAATAAGCAACAAATGTGACATAATACCTTTGAACTATGAATCATGATTTATTGCGAAACCGCAAAGTGGTGGAGATTCCATGGATGTTTTGTCTGATCAAGATTGGCCTAAAGTTATGTCAATATTGGCCTAAAGTTACGCCGATGCCAATTTCAATTTATTTCAATTTTTTTTATTTAAAAAGGTCTTTGTTTTACTACTTCCTTATCCCAATTTAACTCCTATTATTATTAGCGAATCTTGATTATACCGGCAGCTGGCTCACCTTCCGAATTCCATGCAAATCAGATTTATATTTCCATTGTCCCTGTACCTACAAAAAATCAAACATGCATCGCTAATTCCTACAAGTTGTTTAAAAAACATTCGTCCGCTCAATCGATAATGTCACCACGATGCATTAGTAAGCAGACATCGCAATGACGAGACGGATATTATCAAATTGTAGTTGTTGAGTCTTGCGTTGCGTTGACCACATCTGAAGGACGCGTTGATGT
Organism: Thera obeliscata; assembly: GCA_947578465.1. NCBI lineage: Eukaryota > Metazoa > Arthropoda > Insecta > Lepidoptera > Geometridae > Thera > Thera obeliscata. Next base: position 4,183,479 of record OX387916.1, read on the forward strand.
CTTTTGAAGGGGCCATGTGTGATGTAAGTTATTGCGTGTAGGGTTTCGTGGCGGAGAATTCCAAGTATGACTTGCCACCTTAGTAGGTAGATTAAATGCAACTCGCACAAGCAATTCAAATAAATACATACCCACAAACATAGTACCTATAATGCTGTGTAGACCAAAGAACTTCGAGCTTTTTAATTTGGTTTCGATGTTTTCTTACGAGATTGACCTTCAATATCCACTGTCCCATTATGTCAGTATACAGGCTTATGAGAAAATGTTTATTTGAGTCATGTGTTACCTAATGTTTGAGAAATGTAAACAAATTTAGTTTAAAAATAAATATTTTTTTAATGGCATGATTGGATAAGTAGTCAACAATTTAAGGAAATATTCAAAAACCATTTAGGCAAAACTATTTTTCACTATTTTACCTGCAAACATTCTTGCCTAAGTATTTTAAACCTTTTTTTCTTTTTGGCCCACAGAGCCCTTTTCAAAAACTCACGCTGTATATTTTTATAACAATCAACAACACGCTTCGATGCTCAAAGAACCGGTTCCAAGTATTCCTACTCTAGCTTATTTAATCCAAGAATAGCATTCGAGCCACAGTTTTTCTTTCGTCAGTCATAGCCAGATAGCAAGATAGACAACAAAGTGTTATCATTTTATTTATTTGATTGGATTTCTAAAAAGGTTGGAAAGTATGTATTTACAAATTACGAAAGTAAGAAGTACTTCTTTTCGTGTCAGTTCTTGAACCAGTGTGCTGAATGGATTGCGTAAGGCACTGACCCGAGTGTGTACCTCTGCACCCGAGTGTATAGACAAAGCCGCAGAGATAGTTATATAAATAAAGACGTTATAATAAAAATACACTCAATTCGCAAATATTCCGGTCAGCTGAGCATTGGTCCAAAGAACCATCGCTCTACCAGTGCGTTACTGCATAAGGGTGTTCTGTTTTGAAGCAGAACTTTACGCTTATTCACTTATAAAAAGCTGGAAGCACGTCAAGAGTATTCAGACAGATAGCACGAGCCTGCTTTTTGTAGTGTATTGAGGTCATGAAACTCAGCAACCGGTTGGATGCAAGGATGCAATGCAGTGCAGGCTTATCGCCAATGCTAAAATACTGAGACATTATTTTCAGTCACCTTACAAATACCCGGATTAATAACAAACAGCTAGTCTAGCTTGATAGATAGTGTAGTTGCGTATTTCACAATAGACTACTCGGATCTTTTCTTTAACTAGGGCAGACAGAATGCTATTGCTTAACGTAACCGAATCTTACTTAGCTAGCGCGGTTAATTTGTTCTAGTGTCAGCTAGTTTTAACTACAATTCAAACTCTTCAGAAGAGCTAAGTATTCATAAAACCTAATCTATAAAATGTAAGCGATAATGAATGCGTTAATGAGAAGTTTGAACTAATTTGCCGTTAGCTGTAGGTACTTGGATAAGCGATAGGTAACTCGTAGGTAATATAAACGTATGAAATTCCAACTAACCATGAGGAGACTTGCATAGGGCCATCAAAGACACCAGTCCTCCACTCAACATCATCATAGTGACCAACAGCATTCCCCAGTTGGTGAGGTATATCAGCCAGTATGGGTTGGCTCCCTCTACCAACGACCATATGAGAAGGCCCACAGCCACGGCTGCCAGGATCAGCCGCAAGAGCAGCAGAGGAATCGGAGAATCCCCTCGTTGCCATGATGAAGCGTAGAAGTCACTTAACTTGTCATTTCCCGACACCCACAAATCCGATAGGATCACAGTTTTCCTATAAAATTTCACCATTTTGACTCACGACAATTCAGATCCCAGATACATTCCAGTGATGAATGACCGAGCTAGAATCAGAGATTAGGCAGGTACGTGACAAATCTGAGATAAACACTTTATCACTGTTCGCGGGATGGAGTACAGAGCACTTATCGATGAACCACTATCATATCACGGAATGGTTTAATCATATTATTTTATTAATAAAGTCCACTGTATTATTTTACAGTTGAATTGTCCTAGATAAGGTTGATTAGGTCAGTGTGACCCCGGGTACTCTATGGTTAGTAAATGGGGTGTAATAATCGTGCGCGGTGGTTGGAAGGCGCGCGAAACCTCGACGCGCGCATTCGCGGCGGCAGAGGCGGTTGCAGACTGGTCGTCCATGCCATGATGCCCAGCGCCTCGACCCACGGACTGACTGACTTACCTATTAGGTATTAAACCGCTTGCAATATACTACACTAAACTTGCGTAAACCTTAACCTTTATGTAATCACTTGTTTTCTTAACTTCCCGGGTTGTGTCAATATTTTGCAATTACATTTAGGGTAAGGAGGGGGAATGGCGTTCACTTAAGGAAAACTGGGTGTATTTTTTAAATTATTTATGATAAATCAAAATTAAGAAAAGTAATACAGTCTTTAATTATCGAGGAATCAACAAATTAACAACAAAAGCATATATCTTTGACCTACTATTTTCCGCTCCGCGCTCACTCCGGTCGGTCGCATACGCAAGCACTACGATAGTGTAAAGTGCATAAAAAACTTTAACGATGGCGAAATCCACTTTAGATTCGCTCGAAAAATTATTAGTGAAATTTATTACTCCAATCGATCAAAAGTTCACGATTGTGATGAAGGAACTGAAGAAATTGGAAGACAAAATCGATAAACTCGATGGCAAAAATCAACAAATGCCCAACGATGCGGGTAGTAGCAACTCGCCGGCAATACCAGTCTCGAAGCCAGTGGCGAACGTCGGCGTACACACGACTAACACAGCCACAAGCGACCGTATCCAGCGTATGCGCGAAACGAAGAGACCTACGCACACATTGACGGCTACGACCGCTAGTGTAACAACACCGCCGCTGCCTGCCCCGCCGAGCCAGTCAACAACACTCGCTCCGGTGCCGAGCGCCAGTCACAGTCAGCGGGCGGCCGCGCTAGCGACCACTCCGCTGTGTAGGCCCCCGCCGGCTCAGCCGCTGGCACCGTCGATCCCGAGAGCGCATGACGATAAACAGCTTCAGAATGTTGCTAGGAAAGATGACGAATGGCATGTTGTGAAACATAAAACGAAGCGCCAGCCGCGCCGTGTTATCACCGGCATAGGATCTACTGATAACGACTTACAGACCGTTGAGAGAGTGCAAAAAATACACGCTTGTTTTTTCAAGCCCGAGACAACGCCGGAATCTATAACAACATATATGAACAAATTAAATCCGAGTACCAATTATAATGCAGACAAAATAAAACTTACGCATAGTTATTACTCTTCATTTGCAATAACTGTGCCATGCAGTAAATTCAACTTCTTTATGATGGCCGAGAATTGGCCCCCCGGAACAGAGATCAGCGAGTGGTTTCGGCGCTGCGACGGCCGCGCGAGAAGCACGTCCACCCACACGCGACAGGCGCCGCGACGCAGGCCCGCCAGCGACAGCACCCGCTGCCTTGGCGGCGCTGGCGGCGCCACCAGCAGCAAAATACCCGGTACCCTCCGCGCCCCCCCTGCAGCGTCCTCAACAAGCCCCCGCCCCCGGGCACTCTGATGCCCCCCTGACTATCTGCCATCAAAACATCAGGTGTCTGACCAGCAAAACGAAGAAGTTGGAAGTACTCTTAACAAAGGACTTATCCTGCGACATACTCATAATAACGGAACATTGGCTTCGATGCCACGAACTAGTGTCTATCACGCTTAATAACTTTGACTTGGTATCTAATTACTGTAGACCTACGATCCCCCATGGTGGAAGTTGCATCTATGTCCGCAGCGGCATCAAGGTAACTAATAAACAAGATTATTGTGATTTATCAATAGAACAGGTTTTTGACGTTAGTGCCGTGCATCTTGTTATTGAAAATATGCTTGTTATAGGAGTATACCACTCCAACCTAACTAGCGATAGCGCCTACTTAGAACTATTTGAAAACCTCCTCACAAAAATATCTAGTGAAGGTTCAAATGCTATCATAATGGGTGATATAAATATAAATTTATTAAAAAATACAAAAATAAAAAAGGAATTAGTAGATATTTTATCTAGACACAATTTCTGCCAATTAATCGATTTCCCCACAAGAGCAGAAGGCGATACTAGCACCTTACTGGACCACGCATACTCAAACCTGCCCGAGGAGCGCCTCGTCGCCGTCGCCGGCGTCGCGACGCACCTCAGCGACCACGACGCTCAGCGTCTTACCATCACACGTAATACCGCACCGTTACCTACGTTTGTATTGAGGCGATCGTTTACTGCAGCTAACAAACTTAATTTTTCAAGCGCCTTGGAGTCGATTGACTGGGATTCGGTGGTGGAGAGAGTGGGGGGTGATTGCCATGCGCTTGCCCATACCCTGGTGTCCATCATTGTAGGTAAATTCGATGCGTGTTTTCCAATGAAAAAACAACCAAGCATTCATAAATTGAACACATGGGTAGATGACGAGATACGTAGCTTTAAAAACCTTTTATTTGACATAATTAAATTAAAAAAAATATTCCCGGATAACGCCGACCTGTTAGACATTGTTGATAGTTACTCAATAAAATATAACACTATGCTAAAAAACAAACGCACCGACCATTACTCTAAAATTATTAACGACCATCCAAACAAAGCAAAATGTATGTGGAACATTATAAGTACCGAGCTTGGACGAGGTAACCGCGAAAGGGTTGATTATACCGATCTAGTGAGGAACGCCAACGGAACACCTTTTAGCTCAAAGCAGCAGTTGGTTGACGCCCTGAACCTCGAGTTCACTACTGCCGCTGCCAAGTGCGGCGCCCCCCCGGCAGACGTAGCCCGCGCATGCGACACACTGAGCGATGACGCAGCCGCGTGCAACCTTTCACTACGGCTCGTGTTATTTTCCCCTGACGAGATAGTGATAATTGTCAACAAACACATAGCTGCAAAAAACAGTACCGACCTTTATGGCATATCATCTAGCCTGCTCCGTGTCATAGCTAAGCCACTCGCCCACATTATAGCCTACCTGTTTAACGCCTGCATTCGGGAGGGCGTATACCCTACCGCCCTCAAACGTGTTAAAGTATCCCCGCTTTACAAAGGAAAAGGTAAGAAAACGGAAATGAAATCATACAGGCCTATATCACTTGTTCCCGCCATTAGTAAGATTTTTGAGGTAGGACTGAATAAGAGATTGCTATCTTTCATCGGTGAGCGCAATAGTATGTCGGATAGGCAGTATGCATACAGAGCCGGGCGTGGCACGACAGACCTGGTGCGCGAGGTTGTGTGGCGCGTGCTGAGCGCGCGCGAGGCGGGCTCGCATGTGGCGCTGCTGTGCTGCGACCTCTCGCGCGCGTTCGACACTGCAGACCACCACCTTATCGCTAACAAACTCCATTTCTATGGAATACGCGGCCCGGTGCTGTCCTTGCTGACCGCCTTCATGTCACATCGCACGCAGACTGTGGTCGGTGACAACGGCCGCGTTAGGTCTGGTGAACTGGTGAACACCATGGGAGTCCCACAGGGTTCGTGCCTCTCGAACACTTTGTTCAGCTTACTGCTGAACGATTTACCCAGCGCCATCAGCGACGCGGAAATCTACATGTACGCTGACGACGTGGCCGCCATTATCACTGCGCCAACGGCGCCGGCCTTGGAGCAAAAGCTGAACTCTGTTGTTCGAAGACTCGAGCAGTGGTTCCAGGCAAACGGTTTAGCCCTCAATAAAGAAAAAACCTGTTTTATGTCATTCCAACTAAATGGAACCACACCTCCCACGTACAAAGTTGTTACCGGAAACGCTCTACTACAAATGGTCCAAACGACCAAACTGCTGGGCTTTCATCTCGATAGCGGCCTCACCTGGGACGTCCATATTGACGAGCTTTGCTCGAGACTGGGCCGCTCGTGTTTTGCGTTACGTCGGCTCGCTAGCACCGCATCTCGCAAGGTGGTAGTGTCATGCTACTTCGCTACTGTCCACAGCATCCTCACTTATGGCGTAGAACTGTGGGCGCGAGCTGCGGACGTTGAGCGAGCCTTCGTCATGCAAAAACGAGCCCTGCGAGCCATTGTGGGCGAACCTGATGACTTCTCGTGCAGGCTATTGTTCGCAGAGTTAAATATTATGCCTCTCCCTTGCGAACTTATCTACCAGGTAGCCCTTTTTACATTCAATAACATCGATATTTTCAAGCAAAGAGGCATTAACACATCCCGCGCGATGCGCAGTAACAAGCTCGCTCACCTGCTCGTCACGCCTGCTCACAAGTTGAGCAAATCGGAGAGGTCAGTGTATATAATGGGCCCCTCAGTCTATAACAGGCTGCCGGACACAATAAAAATAGATGCAACTTCTACAGCAGTCTTTAAAATACGACTACGTAAGTGGCTGCTCGGGCTCTCGTTCTACTCGGTAAAAGAGTTCTACGAGTTACCGCTTATCTAGGAATAGATATAACTAGTAGGAAATAAATTTAATAATATAATTAGCATCATTGTTAATGTTTTTATATGATCACAATCCTTTGTTTTTACTATAATTTATAAACTTTTTTATATTTAAAAATATAATAATAATATTATTTATAATAATTTGGATAATGCACAATTTTTTGTGAACAATTGACTTGTAACTTGAGTTATAAATAAAATATTTGTATTTGTATTTGTATTTGTACTAGCTGTAGGAAAACATTATAAAAAAAACGTGTTTGAGCGGCATTGCCCCTGGCTTTGGGTAATGCCGCTCAGGGTACGGGGTAATGACGCTCAAGCTTGTTATTTGGAATTTAACAAGTAAGATACATTTTCATTCAATAAATATTAATGAGATCAACCTTATACAATAAAAGAATTATCTACAATTCGAAATTAGAATCAATTATCTCCATTTATACGTGAGATTAGTCTTTTTCAATTTAACGAGTATCAATGTCAAATCAACTTCAATTATTATAATAAAATATAAAAGAATTATTATTATTAGAGGTAATACAAATAAGAAATAGTAATATATTATTTTTAAGACACTTATATCTCAGATGTATCCATCTGGCAAATCCCTGAACATATAAAAGCATATTTTAGTCAAAATCTTAAAGTAGTAAATAGTATGTTATATTATTTTGCGGCTTTTCTTTTGAACAAACCTCCTTGAGTCGCAGTTTCAGCAGATTGAAGAAGGTCTTATTCGGTTCAAGCCACTTTTGTGACTTTTTGGCATATCTACAACAACACTGAATAAGTCACAGGGGTAATTGCGCTCGATGAGCGGTATAACCCCAATCGGTCATTTTGTCATGAATTTAAAATTATAAAAAAGCTATACACAATTGTTAAAAATTGATTAACTTATCACAAAATTAAATAGTTTTATTGTTAGAAAAGAAATATTAATAATAATTATGCGTTTAAGTTTAGGACTTACCGACAAAAAACACTGAACCAAAAATTAGATCAGCGCAGCTGAAAACGAAAAAATGAACTTCATCGTCACATGACGCGAGCTGACTACCCGTTTGCATCCCTGTCTGTTAGAGGCTCCCTCCCCTCGTATTTTACGCTTTAAGGCATGTTGCTACATTCCATTTTGACAGAGTTACAGAGGTGAGCGCCATTACCCAGTGAGCGCTATTCCCCCTGCTTACCCTAAGCTTGAAGACTCTTTGAATGGATAGTTATGCGGTAATTTTTCTGGTACATAGCTATGCAGTGTGTAGCTTCAGCTACCAACACACACGATTCAATCACCATACATCTTATCCATCAATGAAACACCTTGTTAAGGATGTACCTAGACCCAGGTATAATTTTTTACAGTTCTTCAACCGTTGCCCATGCACAGGCACCTAATATATTCCGTCATGTTACTATAAAAAATATCTACGATGCCCATAATCTCTAACGGTGAAGAAAAACATCGTGAGGAAACCGGTGGCATGTAGTAGAATCTAAAAATTATGTGTCGAATGCACGAAAAGAGCCTCTTTGTCTGCGGCGCACTGAACATTCTTTCATCACACTGGTTTTAAAGAACCGGTGACACGATAAGAAGAAGAAGATTGGGGAATTGGATTGTGGATCCTTTAGAAATTAGGTACTGTCGAACAACGTCAGAATTTACATTAGCAAACGTCCTGAAAATTTAAACAGCACAATACTGAGACAAAAAAATTACTACATTAACATGATGATTTACGTAAAGTCAACGGTAGGTAATGCATAGCAACCTGGATACATAGTGTTACCTAGGTAGGTGGATACTGTTGTAGGCAATAAATATTGCACATCGGCGTTTCTGCTTTCGTAGAGCGCTCTCTTTCTGACGCACTCTGAAGCCGAAATTTTGCAATATTTGTTGCCTACTGACAGACGTGCTAGTAATGGTGTTTTTTCGGTGGGAATATAAGAAGTTGGAAGCGCAGACGTATAAAAACTTACAACGTAAAATAAACTAATACTAACCCACTATACGACCAACTTATGGAGGCACGTAAATGGACCCACAATCCCATTCCTTTGTAGAGCATATTATTTTTTCTGGTGATAACGAAGATTTGTTTATTTTCCATGTTAGCTAGTTACTTACGAAAATTCACTTAAAGTTATAGGCATGACTGGTCAATTAAATATTCAGGCTACGTCTTTAGGACAAGACTGATCAATGATCTTGAAAAATAAATAAACCAGCATCCAATTTTTACATTGGCAGTTGACATACGACATTGACCACAGAGTAGGTAAGTAGTATCTACCTTAGACAATTTAGGTTAAATTGTCTAAGGTATCTACCCTACCTACCAAGAATTTTGTATACACGGTGTACTTTTTGTAGAGGTACCTAATCATTAGAGGAAGAATATTATACTTACACTATTTGTGGTTGCGAAGTAATTTGTAAACAAACCTAAAACATCAATTAGGGTATAAAGTTCTTGAAACAAAAAGCTGGTTTTGATAAAAATATATTGCCTCTTAGCCTCGGCTGAAACAGTATTTTTTCTGAAAGTTACAAAATAGCAGTGTTTAATTTCCGCCTATACCTAGGTACATTTCCAGCTTTGAATAGGCGATAGAGAACAATGGCGGGGTGTTTTTCTATTCAATCGTGGAATAATGGATGTTTTTAATTGATATTGAAGTGAGATTAATAACACAATGGTATTTTATCAACACAAGACTCATATAATATTTTTTTTACATTTGTCGCCGGTTGTTTGGTAGTCCATATGGGCTATGAACTATGTATTTTTTAAGTTTAATCAAAATCCGTTCAAATGTTTTGAAGATGTGCTGGACAAACCGGACAATACTCACTAATTGGCAATAATTTAGGTAAATGCCAAATAAAGAACCTTGATGTAAGAAAACAATTAGGTACCACATTGATTCTTAAAAAAACTTATTTTTATTTACTACCACAGCAATCAAAGCTATTATGTAAATAAGTGGGCACTTATTTCTATCATTGCAGTTATCTTCACTATACGTCTACAATTTACATTGTATAAAACTATGATATTAGAGCTCTTTGAGGGGCTCGCCCGGAGAAGTACTACCACCATGCCTAGTTCTGCCGTCAAGCAGCATTGCTGTGTTTCGATTTGAAGGGTGTAAGTGCCCGTGAAATTACTGACACGTGAGGCATCTGTTTGCCTCAAATTGATGAACGCAGGGCAGTGCATCGTAGAGCACGTTTCTGACGTGTGTCATCTAAAAGACAATGCTTTGGACCATAATATAGGCGATGGCTACCACTTAACACCAGGTTAACTTGTTTGTTCCATCAGCAAGTTGTACACAAATATTATTTTTTTAAAAACTTCTGGAACTCCAATCCCCGACACAATAAAATGTCAATTGTTACTGACTCCTAAAGGAGCTACAGTTAAGTTTCCACAGGTTAAGCCTACACAGTCTGCGCTGGTCTTCTTAGAGCATAGATTTCCTCAAGGTTGGATTCAGCTGGCTTCTTCAGCTTCCTGGCGACAGCATCTCGGCCCGCAGCTATGCCAACGGTTACCGTGTGGAGGAGTAACAGCAGTACCCCAGTGATAGCACACACTCCTATCGTTGAGCCTGGTTTCGCCCAGTTTATTACTGGGTACACCCAGGGGTCACCGTCTCTGAAAGAAAAGGAGGTTGATAAAAGGTTTTGTAAGTAATATCTCCGCCCCGGAACATTAACGAGTAGAAGTGTAATTGTACTTGGGTTAATAATACGCAAAGTCATTGACCGGATGAAGGACGAATATTTTTCGAGACTTCAAAAAAAAAGTCCAAAGCCTGCTTTTATTATGTAAATAACAGCACTATAATAATAAAATGACATCCGTAAGTATAACATGACATCGCGTAACGCGTAACTCATTATGAGTAACATAGACCAAATAATTATATACGTTCACCATTACAATAACAGCCATACCTATAAACGCAATTTAAATTTAATCATTGCTTAAAGTTAGCTCTGTCACTGATTGTCATTACACAGTGGTAAGAGATGGCAATAGTTTAAGCAGCATCTTTTGGCATATTTTTATAAGTAAAGCCATAAATGTTTACTGTAGATATAAATCGAACCCATAACCTACAGTGCAATAAAGGAAGAGCAATTAGGTATTTATTATGTTATAATGGTGGTTTTGGAAATACCTAGCCAATTCATAAATTTTGTCACAAATATATTTATATAAGTATATATCAATTAAGCTGAGGCCTGATTATCTATGTCCGTTTTTATTTTTGCCGCCAACCTGTAGATCCACAAATAATCGATCCACAGTGTACCAAAACCATGCTTGACCCATTGACATAGATCAGTTAAAACTATATGACGTCGCTGGCCTTGCGCCACCTTATAGAGCAACACTACGTGCAACTTCAACCAGTGCTTCTGTATACCTTAATAATTATTAAGTTGTAGGCACCTACTGAAGTAAGACTAGCGATAGTTGTGCTGTCAAAGACAATAGCCGACAAATCTCAATACGTGCAAAAAATAAAAAAATCGTGGAACTTGCCTAGTCCCCCCGCGAGTTCATTGGTTTTCCCACCTCAAAAACGCTCAAGAGTAAGAAGCTTAAGCAGTTTTCACTTAAAAAAATGCTTAGAAGGGCAAGTCCCAGTGCATTTACAACATTTCGTCTACAAAATGTTGTTTTCGTGTGAGCACGTGTCTCTCTATTTTGTATGGAAAACAAATAGGCGAAACGAAACACACACACACACACGTCTACATGTCGTAGACGAAATGTTGTAAATGAAGTGGGACTTACCCTTCTGATGCAAAGGCAATCGGGCTTGCTCTCGGTCACTGTCTGGATAGTGTCAGAAAAATTAACTTACGTATTGGTACCACCAGCCCAGTAGTACACCAGTCCGAACGCCACGTAGCAGAGAGAGAAGCAGATGGGCTGGTAGACGTGGAGGATGCGAGCCGGATGTGACGTGGAGATCAGCAGGAAGAACATCACCAAAGAGTTGATACCGTGAACTGCGATGTCGAGGCCATGACTGAGCTCCTCTTCTATTCCGGCTGAAATCACACGATAGTTTTTAGAATTTGAAAAAGGAATAAATCTCTCTTGACCAATGTTTGTCCATCGCATTGAATCGGCTGCTGAGCATTGAATCGGGTGGGAGGTTTTTTCTTTTATGATCCATGCAACTATTTTTGTGCAGATAATGCGCATTATCTAGGTATTTTTGGACATTAATAGTGTAAAGGTTGGTACATACAACCTACCTACTACCAACTAAAAGTGGGTTTCACGGATTGCTCGACGACGAATCGACAAATTCAATTTTGTCTTATTTTTTTAGTAAGCAAATATTGACGTGATAACGTCTTATAAATCGATGGAGCCGGCTGCACGCACGAAAAAACATGACTCATGCGTCGTTACGTCGTTTCGTCGTTCCATTTACCTGAGCCCGAGCCCGGGTCGGGTAATGGGTAAGGGTAAATGAGGGTAAGGGTAAATGAGGGTAAGGGTAAGGGTTCGGCCGGGTTCCGGGTCCGGGTCCGAGAGTTCGAGTCCGAGTCCGAGTCCGCGAGTCCGTGAGTCCGCGAGTCCGAGTCGGTCGTTATGTACAATTAGTGGTCCACCGAAGTCCTGGAACCAGCTCAGGGGGGGGTCATGACCCCCATGACCCCCCCCCTGTCTTCCACATATCATAACTAATTGAACAACAACTTTTATTCAGTTTACTTGCTAAAAGAAATAATGTCAGTACAAAATGTATTATTATAAAACAACGTCTTACAAATAAATGTAACTTGATCAATTCAATTGAGATTTCCATTTACCTCCTTCTCTATATTCATACCAAATAACTATCAAACAAATAAAATTAAAATTTTCTTTTGAAAAATGCAATCAATCTATCAGTATTTTCTTATGACGTTATCACGTTCAACTATCGTCAGTAAACCGGCTTTACAGACAACCAATTTTTTTTGAGTTAAATTAGTTGATTAGCAATAGCAATCCATGAAAAAGCTCTAAATAATTTTATGAATCTAGTTTAAAATTCATGTTATTGTATTGACAAAACATTGTTTTGTCGTCAATTTAAAAGCTCGTAAGTAATTTATTGATAATAAATACATTGAATTCCAACCTTCTGATGCAGAGCTATTTGCATAAAAATTTATTTAAAAAATACAAGGAAGTTCCTTTGACGTCAATGCATATTTTTCTGATTTGTTCCTTTTGTGGTTATACTCGTATCGATAACAAGGCTCTGTTAGCTACTTAAGTACTTACGTGTTAGTAGAGAACGCATGGTTATTTATGAATGCCACGAATCAACATTTTTTGAACTTGTGACCTTTCAGGAAGTAACTCTTCTTCCTGTCCTTATCCCACTTTATGTGGGATCCGCACAACGTGCCTTCCTCACACATTCCCCTCAGTCAGCCGTCATCTCTGCATTCACTCCTCTCTTATCCATGTCATCTGTCACACAGTTCATCCATGTTTTCTTTGATCTACCTCTATGCCCACATATCACACACACACATCATACTCATTCTCTTTAGTCACATGATGTTTTCAGGAAGTATAACTATTAGTCAAAATAATTATGTTAAATTTTTAAATCCGGGATGAAATTTGCTACTAAATTAATAAAATTATGATGATAAAGAGATTCATATTTTCACACTCAACAACACCACCAAAGCGAAGAGGCGCGCCGAAAATTCCGAAGAGTTTTTGTCCTACAATTAATCTTTCTTTCTTTCCTGCTCGTTTTTGTTTTAGTACCATTTTATTATTTTTCATGTAGGTACTTTTCTGTGTTTTTTCTTTAGTTTGTAAGTATTCTGTAATTATAATTCCGTGATGTGACCCGCTCTAGGCCTTGGCAGAATACCAGGGTTGCACTGTGTAGTGTCACGCCATGTGACCTACACGGTGCGACAAATACTGAGCCAGGGACCTAATTGACCATGTGAAACTTTGCGTTACCATTATCACTTATTATTTGTATCTTTTTTATGGTCAATAAACATATTTTCTTACTTTCTTTCTTTCTTTCTTTCTTTCTTGAATTCTTACCTTCATAAAGAATAGTCCAGTAGAAAATAGTGATGAGGAACGAGATGGGCACAGCGATGTTGTGGAGTACCCAATAGGTCTTCACGTACCATGGAAGTGTGAACTCAGCGCCTGCCACAATGAGAAAGGCAAGAAGTTTTCACAGTTGATAATACAACCGGGTGTGCAATTGAGCAGTTTGTATCATCATCTTCCTGCCCTTATTCCACATTAAGTGGGGTTGGCACAACAGGTTTTTTTCCTCTAGCCACCTCTATCATTAGTCATCTCAGTGCTCACACCTTTCTTGCTCATGCCATCTTTGACACAGTCCAACTATCTTTTACATTCATATCTAACACTTTCCTGGTAATATGACTTGCATGTATGTACAGTTTGTACTTAACTATCATAATATCATCATCAGCTTGAAGAAGAGCACTGCTGGACATAGACCTCACGTATACGTTTTAAGAAGAAGGATTTTGAGCCCACTCTGTCCTGAGACTTCCCCGTACTTATCTATTGTAAAACTGTTGTTTTCATTCCGTGTGTAGGTACCTACTGTAAAACAAAACAACAATCTCGTACTCATACAATAGGACATTATTGCTGTAAGATGATTGTTTAGAGTTCAACAATGGGAAACAAGCTCGTTCAATCAATCGTTCAATATGATCTAAGTTGTAAAATAAAAATTTAGATACCTATGTATACTTACTTATAGGTCCGTAAAAGTAACACCGCGCCGAAACGAAGAGAGCGAATCCGGTAGCTAACAAAAGCACTGTCAGCCCCCAATGCGTGAGGTAGATGAACCAGTACCCATATATCCCGTTCACTATGTATATTATCATAGAAGCCAGCACAATTCCCAATGCAGTTAAGAATAGTAACGTCCGCCAAATCAAAAGTGGCACAACTGACCGCGTCGTCTGCCAAGCACTCAGGTAAAACTCGGATGGTATCGGGTGCTGTAATACTAGTGTTTTCAAATCAAACTCCTCTTTCAAATACTTCTTAACCCCACTCATCTTGAGAATTGTAATGTTTGTGTGACACTTTACCACGCCTGCAATAGTTATCTATTACTACGAACGAACCGATACGGTATCGGATTGGATTATCTAGTCGACTCAGTTCGGTTATCTGCAAAACTGCTGCCAAATCGATCGAGTTTGTTGATTGATAGTGATTTTTTGGGGACAGTGCATTGCTCAGGGACAATACCTAAGATTTTATCAATGCGTAAATAAAATAAAGTGGAAAAGTTTTCCTTATATTACAAATTAAATAAGTTTAAAATGAGTAAGCACAATGTTTTATTTACGCAGTGCTAAAAAAATCAGCACTTGGGATCTATGGGCTTTGACTGCATCTCCTTTATTATGTAGTACCCTGTTATACCTAGTCAGTGTCTAATATTGAAAAGAAAAACTGTTTTCAGTCATTTTATTATTAAAATCGGATATAAAAATATGTTACAAAATAGCTTCATATATCAAAACCACATGGAAGCATGTTCTTGTTTTGATGACAGTATGTAGACACAGTCATACGTTCCTCATAAACTGATAATTCATACAAAAGGAGTGATTAAAATAAATGGCACTATGCACACATTATTCATAGCGACTTTATCAATTATTATCTACCCGCAAATTCTATTCTGATTTCTATTTGGTATATTTTGAAATAGTAAATAAAAATATAAGACTGCTCAACAGAACTACTGGGAACAAACGTATTCTGCAACCTGAATATTGCATGATTTACAAATTTACTTTTTTAAACTTACTTTTAGGTTCTCATTCCAGCTCTTTTTGTGCTGGTCACTCGTACTCATATATGGTAGATCTGCCATTACCAATTTATCTAGTAGATCTATAAGTATATTACAAAAAATCATTTTTTTTATATTTAGTATTATCTTTTAGCCACAGTCTCACCTGATGGTAGGCGACGGTGAAGCAGGACAGTCTATAATACACCACCAAGCTAAGTTTCTCCTCGCTTTTTTGTGTATATTTTACCTATGTATAATATAATATTAAAACAGTAAGCGCAAAGTAAAATCAAACAACATTTGTTTAATTTTTTAAAGTCATAGCAAATCTATTTTTGCAGACTGACGATTTTTTGTAATCGACAAGAGGTACTTAGCTTGGTCGGGCTATATACATACACATACACTCATGTCTTTAGCCCTTTAATTCGCAGTGACAACCCTGACCAACATCATGAACAAAAAATCTTGACCCGTTATTTTTATCTTTTACTGTGACATATTTGGTTATAATCATAGCAAAAACAAAATGCAACCAAATAAAAATTATAGCTGGCTAGTTTAGTCACTATTCCTATCACTTTATCGAAAATTGGTAACGAAGCCACCTGTACCTTGCGGATCAAAGGTAAATATTTATCGAAATAATATTTTATTCGATTTTTTTTTATTTATGCACCTAAGAATTTCTTTCTAAAATACATATTTTATTGTTACATGTACAAACCATTGAATTTGAATAACAAGAAAATTATCTATGAGGTTGACAATTTGTATGTTGTTCATCAGCGACACTGCCCATTTGATTAGTGAAATATATGTCATTTTTATGTCGGTTCTGAACAACACTGCCCATTGATTGGTGATAGGAAACTAACTATAAAAACTCGTTGTTTCTAACAATGCAAGATTTTTATATTTTGTTTGTTGATAGCTAAACGTTTGACTGCCATCACACCTGATGGAAAGTGAAAATGCTGCCTCAGGTGGAGCACGCTTAGCTATTATCCACTTGTTCACTCTTGACTTGAAAATTGTAATGCTCCGGAAACATTGATAACGGAAAAGAGTTCCACTCCTTGGCAGTTTGCCTAAAAAAGTGGAAGCGAACCCAAGAGCTCAAGATGGTCCTAAAGCGGTACCGCCACGTCTCGGAAAGAGGGGTTCAAACGAAAAGGTCTCTTTTTGGCGGAAAAAAGACAAGTCTAACAGAAATTGTTTCTAAGAAAGGTGTAAAATAATTATGATGCTACTCGACTTTGACTCAGGCGACTTTTGATATAAAATAAAATGTTTCTTCGTAAATTTTTAGCGTTTATAGAAAAGTCCTTGATTCTATACAAGCCGCAGTGTCGGTTGTGTACAACATAAAATTTGCTATGTACATCACTGCATGTTGCGCAATGTTGTACCTTACCAACATAATATTTCTCGAAAACTAGAATAGGTAGATTTTTTCTAAAATACCTGTAGGCATATTAATATTTAAGGCAAACCCCCCAATAAAGAAAAAAACTAATTTTTGGATTTTTTTTTGTCTGCGCATTAAAGGGTTAAGAGGCCCAGATTGGGTATTGGTCAGGAACAACAGACTATGGCAGTGAGTTCCACTCCTTGGATGTCCGCCTGATTTATCCACTTTCAAGTGGGGCCAAAACATTTGGTGCGAATAGGTGGTATACTCACCTGTAGGCCTACCACAAGCTCTGTCTGGCTCTTTCTCTGGCTCTGGTTTTGAGTCTGTGTGAGTGCTGCCTAAATAAATCCTATGTAGAAAAGTCTCACACACAGTATAATACACTGGTGAGTGCTCACATAGACTCAAAATCAGAGCCAAAGAGAAAGCCAGACAGAGCTTGTGGCTTACCACAAGCTCTGTCTGGCTTTCTAAGGTAAGGGTGGTA
Source organism: Thera obeliscata (assembly GCA_947578465.1). NCBI lineage: Eukaryota > Metazoa > Arthropoda > Insecta > Lepidoptera > Geometridae > Thera > Thera obeliscata. The sequence continues at coordinate 4,200,716 of OX387916.1, forward strand.
ATGAGCCGTGCGTCCGCTAGTCCTAAAACCATCATTGCTACTCAGGGGCGTAGCTACCGCCGTATTTGCCGTATCAATTATACGGGGCCCCCGGGCCACGGGGGCCCCAAAGTATGTAAGGAGAAAGAAAAAAAGAAATTAAAAAAAAATATTCCATTAAAGAACTCATTGAATTATTGCTAGTAAAATTCAATAGTCTTGCATCCAGTTTTCCCGAAGTAATCACAGCATGCTTTTTATTCTTGACCCTTCCAGTTACAACCGCAACGGCAGAAAGAAGTTTTTCAAAATTAAAACTAATAAAAAATTACTTAAGAACTTCGATGGGACAAGAACGGCTGTCAGACATCTCACTATTGTCCATAGAGGCAGAAACTTTAGAAAAACTAAAATCATCATCAGCCATAAATGATTTAATAAATCAGTTTGCCGATAAAAAGGCAAAGAGAGTGAATATTTAAAATTCGATTTTTATTTGTAAAATGGGTAAATTATGTGATAAATAAATATTACTTCTTACAATATTTTTTTTCTTTTGTGAAAAATCTTTACCTCCATATAAGGGCCTCCAAAAAAATTTTTATACGGGGCCCCGACAAGGCACGCTACGCCACTGTTGCTACTGCATACCTAACAAGATTTTGTTTCGGCATCTTACGGCACAAAAATCTACCGGGGCATTAAATGCTACTGTTTTAATACTTCCAGTAAATTCTTATTACTTATTTTGCAATGTGACTCTACCTGACACTTAGCTATTCTCCACTCTATAGTTACATATTATATCTATCGTTGGATATAGACAAAGAGTTGGGCCTCTCTGTGAATCTCTTCGTTAGAGCGTTCCTTCCTGCGGAGATTGCGACCACCAAGCAGTGCATCAGGAGGATCACGAACGCTGAGCCTACCGATGTAATGGCGGCGGTACCAGGCTTCGACCAGTCCAGCATGGGGTAGATGTATAAGGCACCTTCTCTGTTGGTCAAAGATAAATAATTTTACAAAATACACAAAAAACAGTTATCGGCAGACAAACGATCTAGAAATAGTTCAACTGATCCAAACTAGTTCGATTAAATTCCTATATTCATCTTTTGACATTCAAAATGTTCTTAGATTAGTCACACACAAGGTACACAGGGTAGTGCGTTAAAGTGAGCGATCCATTGGCGAGCTAAAGGTATATAAACAACCAATGGATCACCCATTTATGATGCCAAACAGAAGCATTTTGAACAAAAAATCTAAGAATTGTTGTAAAGCGCACGATTCGATTGTAAGTACATATTTGTAGCTTCGTAGAGGAGCGCGTTGATGTTTTTTGTAGGGAGTAGAATCACGCTACGGAATTTGTAGACCCGGAACTACGAATTGGGAACTAACATTATATTTTCCAAAGAAATCAAATGACGAATAACATTTGTAATTATTAATATGAACAAACTTGTAGTTTATTTTGGCGCCCAGTGTGAGCAAGTGCAATTTAATACTAATCAGCTACAATTTTTTATTATAACAAATAAAATATACTCCGCAAATGTCACTCTCAAAATGAAAACCACCATAAAGAATCCAGATTATTTGAGCAACCTTGCCTGAAAGTTATATAGCCAAGAGGCTTGCAACGTAGGTAATATTCCCGTAAACTAAAATCTACCTAAGTCCTTCGAAATCTGTACCGAAGAATTTTGAAAACTTGCTTTCCATACAAGCTGTAGATTCTAGCTAGTTCATTGAGGATCCGGGGTTTCTAGGGAGATAACTAAGTCTAGCAGTAGACTGATAAAGGTTGATGATGATAAAGATGATGATGACATTTAGAATTGAAATTTTAATAGTTAAAGTTAATTATTACTTACAGCCCAAGTCCTCCAGCGTAGTAATAGACAATGCTGAAGATGAGATAGACGATGCCAGCGAGCAACGCGTGATGGAAGTGCATTAGCCTGGATGGGTGACTGCTGGTCACCAGCAGGACAAACATCAGCACTGAGTTGATGCCGTGGATGAATATGTCCAGCGTCTTGCTAATCGCAAAATCGATATCTGTTGGGTAATTCACGTATTTAACCGACAGCCATTTCAATTTTAACATTGTTTAGACTTGAGAGAACTTGAATTTGCCTACACATTTCACTACGAGAATTTAGAAGGACTGAAATAACGACTAATAGATGAGAGTGCAGAACGAAAACTTTGTGCTGTTGCCAAATATAGTGGAATAAGGACACGAAAAATGATAAATTTAGAAGGAGATCATAATTTCGAGTTCGCCAAACTCTTGGATAATAAATTGCTATAGACGTTATTCAATTCAGAGAGACTAAGGTTTTTATAATGATTTATTTATTTTAGGAATCTTTCTCAGTAATGTTGTAACCTTATCCACGGGAGTCCATCACGGATTGATTTCTTGGAAAATGAAATTGATAACATCTTGACTGTTTATTAGTAGGTCTTATGTTTATGCTTATATTTTTAGGTCTTTATCTTGCCTGGAGACTGGAATTGTTCTTAAGGCCTACCACAAGCTCTGTCTAGCTCTGTCTCTGGCTCTGGATTGTGTCTGTGTGAGTGCTCACACCAGTGTATTATACTGTGTGTGTGACGTTTCGACGTAGGATTTATTTAGTCAACACACACAAATTCGAAATCAGAGCCAGAGACAGAGCCAGACAGAGCTTGTGGTGGGCCTACTGAATTATAGCAAACTAGTGTAGTAATTTAATTGTCTATTACCTTTTATTGTTTGTTATCATTTGTGTCAATTAGACAATTTAGCTTTATCGCAAATACCACTTTGTCTTGAACTAGTATGAATTTCAGTGTTCGTTTTTTTTCACAAAGATAGCAAAGTGCCAAATTTGAAGAATTCCACTTATTCCATCAATATATTCCCATTACAGAACTGAGATTTGGTGATTCAATGGATGGTATGGTAATAGGTAGGTAATCATATACTATTTTAATAGTACATTTTGACCTTCTATGTGTAGACGAGGAAGGAAAGAAATCAAAGGGCCTACGGCCTACATATCTATTTACTCGACGTTACTTGCGTGTCCTACTTGTTTACATAATATATGAGTAGTACTATAAATAAGATTGTAACTTGTAATTGTACATTTATAAGGAAGGTCAGGTTTAAATAACTAATTGGATACTTGAGTTTTCCCATCAGGATGGTTTGTTAAAAAATAAGTTGTTGTTTTGAACGTTTTATACTTCCAACAGTCCTACTATGATAATAGGAGTAGAAAGACCAAAGACAAGATGAAAAGACTGCGAGTGATATGTTTAGAATTAAGTATAGGTTTTATGTATACTTAAATGCCAAGATGATGACTGAAAAAATATGCGACCCGATGAGTCCTACACATTACACATATCAACATAAATGTATTGTAGTCATTCAAAGTATCTAGTAATGCCATGGTATCAAACACATCGTTCATACAATATCCATGCAAGCCCCTAAATCAGTAGTCATAATGGGCACTGTGTCTTCTACTGATCTCCAGATCACCAAGACCCTTTAAAATGATAGTGACGCAAAGAAACATGTTACCAAATCATTGATCATAATTTGAAATAGATGACGTTGAATTGAGGACATATTTTGAGGATGATCTCATGGAGAAAAGTAAATAAAGGTACGTATCGATTTGAAATAATGACGATACTTTACTCACCGATTCCTGTTAGTAGTGTCCAGTAGAATAATGTAATGAAGAACGCGATAGGGATGCTGAAGTTGAACGTCACCCAGTACGCCTTCACGTACCATGGCAGACCGAACGTTGCATCTGGAACAAGCCAAGATTGAGAATACTGCACCTATTTTACTCGTCATCGAATATCCTCTCCAATAATATCATAGCCTGGGAAAATGATATATTAAATGTTGTTACACTGAAATTGAGAAATATTTTAGTATTACTAACTGTTAATACTAACTAATTATTATATTAAAGAATCAGATTGTAGATCCAAACGAAGGTATATCTTTGTATGTTATCCTAGCAGCCTGTCCCGGCTTCGCACAGGTGGACATTTATTTTTGAATATAGCCTGTTACTCAGGGTGAATGTAAGCTTAATGGAAAAGTAATTTTTGAAATCGGCATAGCAGTTTTGATTTCATTCATTACAAAAAGTTCTTTATAATATTAGTATAGATTTAAAGAGTCACCTTGATTTAGTTATGGAAATGTTAAAGTTATAGTAAAAATAATCAACAATCCGTTTCTATAGTAATAGTGAGTATATTGGCGATATAATCTTATCTAACGATGATTCATCAACAATCAAACTCAAAGGGGAGTCTTATCAATATCTGAGTTTCCTAGTTTGGGCAAATATCTTAGTAGATTTATTGATATTGAAACATGGGGAATCTCATATGGATTCAATATAGTAGTAGTTGAAAATCACTTACCAATTGGTCCCTGTACGATAGCACAAACTGACACTAGAAATGCAAGTCCTGCCGTAGCTGTTATAAACAAAAGGCCCCAATGCGTCAAAAAGATGAACCAGAGTGATATGTTCATAGAGTTTCCAGTAATGATGGTAGACGCCAGCACAATCCCTAAGCATCCCAGGAACACTAACAGCCTTATCAACAACAAGGGCACTGCCGAGCGATTTCTTTGAAAACAGCCGATGTAAAATTGTGAGGCGTTATCATCTTCCAACCCAAATTGGGACCATTGAAATTCCCTTTTGAAATACTTTTTCGCACCCATTTTCGACGTGAATCAGACACGAGCGTGCTAACTGAACCGCGCTGAACAACTTATCAATGAATCGTTTCGATTGTGACGATTATCCCTAGAGCTTGGAAGATAGCGCAAATTTGCCTGAATATTTCCTTATTCACAAATACATTGTTCATTACATACTGTTAATCTAATTTTCAAATTCGGATAATATGATACACGGTTCATCACATTTTTCATAAATTTTTAGTATTTCTTGTGGTCACTGTTTTTTTTTGAAATATGCTCTGAATGAAAGCGTAGATTTTAAACAAAACAAAGTAAATAAAAAAGAAAATATGGTTTAACATGTCTTGGGAACTGGGTGCTGGTTGAGTCACATATCAATTACAAGAGTGTTTATTGCGTTCAAGAGTATACAGAGAACTGAATGTAAATATCGGGACTACGCTTAGCTATGATGTTTTCCTTTATAATTGTACAAAGAAGTATTTTCCTTTAAAATGTACTGCACAAACAAACAAAGCGAGGAATTCTGTAGTTGAATTTCCAAAATCTACCTATTAACAACTTGTACCTGCTAACAACTATGGATCAAGTTATCTGTAATAAAATAATATTTTATTTTAATTTAATTTAAAACGGATAACTTTTTGATTATAACTATATCCAATTATATATCGGAATCCCGTTATCCCCTTGTTTCTGTCACGGCACGAAAAATACCTACAGCAGATAGGTATTAGGTATAAATCAAATGAAAAACAAGCGTAAAGCCGTCCGGAGTCATGCCTTCAGGTATGCCGTGGTTTGGATCCTCACCGAGATCAAATATTTGAGTGTTTGATGTTTGTTCTCTATCTGGGTGTTGTATGTTTGTAATACAAACATACTTACAAACTTTGTATGTATATGTATTTTATTTTGAATTTACTTACTATGTTTAGTTTGGGGCTAGAAAGTATTGTGTGGATTTTCCACAATTCAAAACCTATATGAAAACCCATCTTCAATATTATCTCCGATGCATAATAAGTTAGAACTTAATGATTTTAAGGCTGGTTTTTCTAATTGCTGGTGAATTACTAAAGTTTATAAAAAAATACATTTAAAACTGTGACATTATTCAATTTATTACATTTACATTGTCCGAGTAGATTTTTAACTACACTAGGTAATTTAGTGACTACAATCACAGTTAGCTTATTTAAACACCGTCTAATAGAATAGAACTAACGTTTTAGATATAATTTATAATTAAATATAAATACGTATAAAATACTACCAATAGTACATTATCTTACTTATTTGGTCGTACCGCTCGGCATTGACCTTAGTTTAATAAAATTAAATTAATATTCTGTGGTGATGTACTACTAACTATATTGGTATCTATGTAAGAGAATGCAATTAGTCAATAGTACATCACCACAATTCATTCCAAACAAATTCACTCTAAATATTGTTTATGTTTAATGAGAGTTAAACTTGAAAGAATTTAATTTTAAACAAAACAAATTCTTGAAATTATTTTTATGAAACAACGGGATATTTACCATGATTAAATTTTTTTGAGTTGACTCGGTTTTGAGTTGTTCAACCGTGATCATGGTGCATGAAACTGTGCCGAAATATCAAAAGTCAAAAAACAATTTAATCATGGTAAATATCCCGTTGTTTCATAAAAATAGTGTTAAAAACCATGATAGTTTCAAAAGTGATATTCTTGAAATTTATATTCATTCCGTACATTTCACTCTATAGATTGTTTAATGATAGTTAAACTTAAAAGAATATCTTAAGAATCTTGATGGATTTCATTTTGAACTAAACGCTACTACTAATAACTACACAAATTCTTAGAATTATTTGCTCACTAATATGAAATATCTTATTAACCCTGTCCGCTGTTCCATTTCCTATGAATCATATTTTTACCACATACTCCTAGGCTTCGCATAAATTGCGGTCCTAATACAAACCCACTTGCAGTTTCTACAAAAAAATACTTTAGAAAACACAAGATTTCGACCGCAATGCGTGTAGTTATTGCATCGTACTCGTAGTAATACTACAGTAATAAACTTATTGATAAATACATTTATGCTAGAGATGACTCTATATTTGTCTATGAAGTGACTGTTTTAAGGTACCTACATTCATTTGAAAAAAGAACCACTTCGCTGCTCTTTCTATCCATTCACTAATAGTGGAAAGATTATGTTGTCATATGATTACTTCATGGGGTATGAAGGTGGGTCACTCTTTGGGTCTCATAATTATCCAATTACGTTCACTCAATTTCACAGCAAAATTATACTAATTGGTAACATAACCCGAATTGTTCACGAACCGTTGTTCGTTCAGGTAATCGTTGAATCCACGTTCGATTTTCAATTCTTTGAAACAAATTATATTGAAAACCCACAGTGGGTTCAGTGACTAACTAATAACACCGCTAGTCTCCTTTTTCTGTTCCCCTATCTTGAGCTAATATCAGCTGGTCCCCTACATAATACTTTAGTAAAAAAGTCATTTTTGCAGTTTCGTTCAAGCAGCAAAGCCATCGTTGTAGACTCCTGTGGTGTCTCGTAACCGACGCCTGACAATGGCGTCCCTTGCCGTCGCTATGCCGACCGTGAGGAGATGCATGAGGGCTATGAAGAGCCCTGTAAGCGTGATCACCACCATAGTCCGATCAGGCTTCGACCAGTCCACCACCGGGTAAATGAAATGGTTGCCCCAACTGGAATTAAAATAATAAAGGTGGTATAATTTTCATACAAATTGATTTGACAATTTATGGGCTCGTAAGTCATACACGTCAGGAACGTGCCCTACGATGCCAATAAATACCCTGCGGCCATCAATTTGAGGCATACAGATGCTAAGCCTTACTTCCTCTTCTTTCCCGTATCCCACTTTATGTGGGGTCGGCACAATATGTTCTCCTCTTCCATTCTCCTCTATCAGCCGTCATCTCTGTATTTTTCACTTCTTTCTTATTCATGTCATCTTTCGTGTGAAAAATGACATGAATAAGAAAGAAGCGAAAAATAGACGTAATAGTGTTAGTCATCCATCATTCATCTTTTCTTTGGCCTACCCGAATATCCATCTACATTCGACGAGCCCTACACAAAGAGCTCTATTACTACTGTTTGGAACGTTACGGTACATTTGGTATACGTTACGGTTACGGTTTGTGGCTTTATGTGACCTTTTTCCTAGACCTTTAAACTTCTCGCTACGTTTATTGTTAGATAGGCTATTCTGCACCGTATACCATTCTAAACAATAGGTCGCTTGCAAACATTTGCAGACCTTTACATGCATGAAATAGCACTGTTTATCGTCCATTTAGAACACGTTTGCATGCTCTTTGCTCCATGCACAGAATGCACACTATTTATGTTAGCTCCACGATCACTCAAGGTTTTCTTTCAAGACTCCTCCAACTTACAGAACTCAAAATATTACTGGTATTTGAGATTTCGGTAGAAATCAGGTTTACTATTATAAACATGGTTATCTACATGTAGGTACTTTAGGTGGGTAGGTACCTATTGGGATAAAAACTTATGCTAATTCCTTAGCAGTGGAAAATAAACACGAGCCTAATTTGAGCATCACATTTTTCTAAATACGAATAAATTGGCCAAGGTACAAATCTTACGCAAGTGTGTACTTATTGTTTGGATTGAATGACTCAATGGGGGGAAGGCTAAAACTTTGCTTTGAATACCCATCACTTTATTGAGCCATTACCCATCACATATTTATTGAGGTGGCCATTTTTTCTAAGACCGCACATATCGGAACCGGAAATATATTCTTTATTTATTTTTATTTTATTTATTGAACACCAACATAATATTCACCAATACATTGCGAAAAGATAGTGCTTAAACTTTATAAAGTGTTATTACAATTACAGGTGAAGACAGCATGCGTACAGATAAGCGAGCAACGGAAGACAAACTGACATGACCTATTAACATAACATAACCCTCATTCTGGGCAGTCAGGTTATAAAAATTTAGTACTCATCCTCAATCCCCATATTACTTATATGTATAAACCGACTTTGGTCCTATAATAATCATTTTGATTGTCAGCTGATTAGTATTATCTGTGGTTTGGGAAGTAGATTGAATAATAATTACTATTGTACAATAGCTCATACAGCTGGTAGGTACGATAAGGATTTGCAAGTCATGTTCACTGATCTAGATACCTAAACAAAGGATTTAGTATCAAAAAGGAGTTTTGAATTGTTAAACATGTTATGACAAAAAGAGTGTTAAGCATGAATGTAAATGGATATAAAAGGAGAGTTAGGCCTAAAAAGAGATGGATGGATTGTGTGAGAGATGATAATTATATCCAAGAAAGAAGAAAGTACTGAGAGATGACGAATAATAGGGGAGAATGGAAGAAAAAAACCAGGGGCTCAATTCTAGACCACTGACTTTTTTGTCACGGTAGATATACATCACAAGAACTGTCAAATACACTAAAGAAACTGACAGTTCTTGTGATATATATCTACCGTGACAAAAAGTCACTGGTCTAGAATTGAGCCCCTGTTGTTCCAACCCCACCCAGTGGGATAATGGTAGGAAGACTGTAATACCTAGTTGATTGTTTATACTGAAATCGAATCCAGTCGTTTAGTTATGGATTTTTCTGTTTTAGGTTTTGTATATCCCTGGATTTTGTTCGGAAGGCGGAATGAGAGAGTGCAATACTAGTAAAATTGTTCGCGGCACCTTTAATGCACAAGTACTTATTTATTATTAGATTTGCCCTTCACTTTTGTAGATTATTTTGGTGTATAACTTTGTCAGTGATTGATAGGTCACAATGTCATGCAACAGTAACTTTGCAACATCTAATACTGCTCAATAATATCGCAAGAGTCCTTGATTCCGCTAACGATGGGGTGTCTTGCGGATTTACAGACCGAGAAATATAATGCATTCAACCATTAGGGCGTAATTACTGTGTAGATTCCCATCTAAGGTCATCTTGACCTTTGTGAAAATATATTGACCTTGATAGGTATGTATACTTAGCTATTATAATACGAAACACAACATAAACGTTCCATAGAATAGCTAGAGTCCACACGCAGGTTCGTTCACGCGATTATAAATTCCACGATGGTATTCGTCACGAACTATGTAGGTATAGTGCGCGCACCAGATATTAATTTATCCCTCTGAAGTTAGGCACAACAAATGATACGCAACAAATGTTGCTGTAGTGCGAAAAAATTACCTACGGTTTTCCGAGCCAAAAATAGGTATTATGCATAGCAGCTGACTTCAAAGGTATCCGAGGCGCGTACTGTACAATTATATAATCATTCTATTTTATTGCTCAAATGCTAATTGTGCACACTTATATGATTTACTGTGATGTGAATATTGTAAAATTCGAATAAATAGACATTTTTTTATTTTTTATTTATATGATTTACTATGCCTTCAATTGACTTTATGGTAGTTTAAACTCATGCTGGATCATTCATATTCATTCATATTTTAATTCAAATAACCGTTTGTTACGGCGTTCAAACTGTTCATAATTATATCTCAACATAGATATTTTAATAAAAACGGGAAAACCCGTTTTATCCGCTATTATGAGATCCAGGTTTTTCTAAAATAGTTTTTTTCATCCAATTGTAACTGTTTACGGCAAACATAAGGTTTATTACTGTTACAAATTATGTCCATTGAGGCGTGTCTGATTGAGTCAGTTTGCCGGTTCGTAGACAACCACCCAGCCAGGCTGGCAGGTGCTACTGTAGGCCGTAGACCGCGACATTGAATCTTTGCGACCTCCGGCGACAGAATAAACAATAGTCGATCACGGCATGCCATCATGCGTTTGCGCAATACACGTGACAATCACAAGCATCGTTCAAATGCTTATAATAACACTCACGATCTTGACTTTTAAATTCTATGGCTTTATATAAAGGCATGTACTTGAGCTCAAACATTTTTGAATGCAATTTAGTATATCTTTGAATAAGAAGGTTTAATTGGTGTGACAAATGCAATGCAACACAGCCAAGGTCGATGAACCTTCTATTCTAACTGTCTATTCAGAAATCACTGAAACCACTAGAGGTGTATTGCAACAGGTTTTTTTTTCTAAGCCCTTTGTCCACAACCTAGTAATCCTACGGTCGCGTGTTCGAATTCAGTCATGTACTTGTACAATGTGGATATTTCCATTTGAAATTTTATGAACACAATGCTAGTACTCCCAAACGGTGAAAGAAAACATCGTGAGGTTAGTCAGCGCCACAGGTATTGACCATATCTTTCCTATGGATTAGGCTGACTAAGCTATCAGGATAGTATAGGTGCTACGCAAGCCTATTCCACCTAAAATACTGCCCCAGGAGCTATAGCGTCCCGTAAGTAGGAGCATGAATAACCTGACTGAAGTTGCCCCTGACTCTATATAAATAATCTACAATAGATGCAAAGTCCTGTTTTTAACCGACTTCCAATCAAAAAGGAGGAGGTTCTCAATTCGGTTGTATGTTTTTTTTTTTATTTTTTTTTTTATTTTTTTTTTTAATGTTTGTTACCGCATAACTTCGTCATTTGTGAGCCGATTTGAAAAATTATTTTTTTATCTGAAAGGTACTGCTTCCAGATTGGTCCCATTTTAATTTTATTAAAATCGGTGTTGCCATTTTTTTTTTAATAATTTTTTTAATGTTTGTAACTGCATGCCTCCGTCATTTATGAACCGATTTAGAAAATTATTTTTTTATTTGGAAGGTTATTCTTACGTCCAGATTGTCCCAAACAAATTTGATTAAAATCGGTTTAGCCGTTTGACAATGAAGTCGGTTTCTCAAGTTTTTTAAACTTAAATTATGTTATTATACACATTTTTGTGACGGAGCTTTAAATACAGGCTGATGAATCCTGGAAGCGCTCGGAAAGAAAAGTCACCAGCCATCTAAATGGTGACCTCGCAGAATGGAATGTCAAAGCAAACTTCGTCACGAGCTCTTCATTGTAAAAGCTAGTTAAGATTATAGAATAGACTAGAATAGAATAGACTCACGGATCAGTGCCTCCTGCGAAGTAATAGACCACTGTGAATATCATATAGGCAGCGGCGAAGTACAGCGGCTGCATGATATGCATGAGCCGGCTGGGATGCGCCGAGCAGACCAGCTCGACCAGCATCACCACGGAGTTGATGCCGTGCACCATTACATCCAGCACGGGGTTAGGCGCGAAGTTCACTATGTTCGTGGTAGCTGGAATTGTGACAGTTCTTCGATTACTTTGACGCAAAGGCAAGTTCATCGTTTGTGGTAGCTGGAATTTTGATTAATTTGAGGCAAAAGCAAGTTCAGTGTTTGTGGTAGCTGGAATTTTGGTTAATTTGAGGCAAAAGCAAGTTCATTGTGTTGGTGGTAGCTGCAATTGTGACAGTGCTTTGTTTACTTTGACGCAAAGATAAGTTCACTATGTTGGATTTGCGGCATAGGCAAGTTTACTGTGTTGCTGGTAGCTGGAATCGTGATAGTTTGAGACAAAAGTATTGTCAATATTTTTTTGTGAGTATTTTAATCCCATTAGTGGTTATAGTTAAAGAAGGTACAGTTGCCTGGGGTATTAGTTATCATAATCAGCCAGAAAAAGCCCACTGCTGATCATACGCTGATCATAGTTTGGTAAAAGGTGATGACCGCATCAAAAGATATAACTGCCCGTCCTATGCTGACCTTCTGACCTGGCGACACCTATGGGACTGATGGATGGGTCTTGTTCTATGTCGAAATGCCACCATAACCAGTCACAGCACGGCATTAGGAATGATAGTAGACTTTCTAAGGTCTCTCCCATAGGAGTCAAAACAACCGGTATGACCTATAATGCTCAGGAGGGTTATGCAAGCATCCTGCACCGTGGTTGGTATCATGCAAACGAACGAATGCTTATCAGCTGGCCACTTTTATTAGACTTCCAGCTGCCGACTTAGATAGTACTCTTTACACTGTAATACAAGCCTTAGAGCGGTGTGTATATGATTGTATGGCATCTAATTTAAACTATAACAACATTGCCCATTCTCTATCCGACGTGTTTATTTTTTGGCCCCTAAAGATATGCAGGCAATACTCACAAGCTTTGAGGACGGCCCAGTAGAAAACCGTGATGAGGAAAGTCACCGGGATAGTGATATTGTACAGCACCCAGTACGTCTTCACGTACCAAGGCAATCCGAATGTCGCGTCTGCAACAAAACAAACCTCTTTTAGTACAGCTTCTGTGGAACTAAATTCTTGCGCACATCTAGCGCGATGGCGATGGCGATTAGAGAAACGCTGTCTTTGAAAGCGATATTTGACAGCGTTTCACTGATCTCCATCGGATTCGACGCACAGGCCCTAAAGTCGTTGAGAAAATGAGTAGTAAAAAGTTACGGCATTACTCAAGGCTTATGTTTTTTAAATGGTTACCGACCTACCTACCATTGGCCAGGATATTAACCTATTTGGCTACTAAGTAGAAGACCATAATCACTGTTGACAATGATGCCATTTGCGTTTCTGTAGTTCAAATGAGCTTAAGTACAAACAAACAAACATGCCTATAGGTATACATAGCCTTGTAAGTATATAGCTAGGTAAGGTAAGGTGTATGCTTAATGACTTGTAGATCTTAAGTAAACACCAGTTTTTGTACACAAAGATAAGGAGCCATGTTCATAAAAGGTAATTTTTCCGTAGTAAATAATACTAGGTCGGCACTACGTGTGAGATATGGATACTACACACAGAAAAAAATGGGTCAACAAAATCACAATAAATGCATTGTCAGAAATTTCCTGTTGGAGCAACTAAATACTGTGTTACTTTAGCAGAAAGAGCTTTGTTGTGTTCAGCAACTTTTTTATTGCCAGCTGATTTTCTTTCGTTTAATGTGCAAGGAACAATTTAGCTTTGTCCTTACATCAAAGTTAATAAAAAAATTGATAATACAACAATAAAACGTTTTAGGTGTGTCAATGTGAACATTGTTAATAAATCTAATAAAGTAACTATAGTCGTAGCATTTAACTACCATTTGACATGCAATAGATACGTTGCTGTAGTGAAAATGGAACGTTGTTAGCGTGTCAATGTGAACATTGTTAAAAAACGTAGCAAAGTAACTATAGTTGTGGCATTTGAGTTTTTTTTGTCATACAATAAGTATGTTGCTGAGGTGAAAATGGAACTGGTATGTGTGTCAATGCGAACATTTTTAATAAACCTAACAAAAGACCTATAGTTGGAGCATGTGACTAGTCAAACTCATACTCATATTCTTTATTGCAATTATTATGTTACATGGTGAAGTTTTAAAGTTAAAAATGGTGAATGCATAATAAGCCCTTAAGTTTAGAGCATAGCAATATTTGGAGTAGAAGTGGGCCAGTGTTATACAACAAATATATTACTGTGATGACAATGGATCGTTGCAAATGTGTAAATGTAAACATTGTAAATAAATTTCGCAAAATAACTAAAGCGTAAAGTTCAACTACGTTTTGTCATGCAATAAGTAAGTCGTTGTGGTGACAATAAAACGTTGCTAGTGTATCAATGTGAACATTGTAAAACAACCTAGCAAAATAACTATAGTCGTAGTATTTAACTACCTTTTGTCATATAATAAATATGTCGCTGAGGTGACAATGGAACGTTGCAAGTGTGTCAATGTGAACATTGTTAGTAAAGTAAACTAACAAAAAAGCTGCTTACTAAATTTAGAACTAGATGGCGTGACTAAAATTGTAACGATCCTAGAACGCGCTGACGAAAACGCACGGCGTTTCCTTATATTGTAAAAGTGGTTTTATGAAATTATATTCAACGGATTAATGAATCCGTTGAAGATTTGAGATGACTGGAGTTGATCCGATGAATGCATGGGATCAACTTTGGTCTTATCAAATCTTTTTTTTTACGCCTCACTCTTGGGGTCTTTCGTACCTACTAGTTGTACATTTTTAGTCCTTCGTTTTCGTAATCAGTTCCGCTGACAAAAGATACATTGTTGTAGTATCAAAACACCCCTATTGATAAATTAGAAACATTGTTGCAATGACAATTAATTCTTGACAATAGAAACATTGTTGCAATGACAATTTACTTCTTGACAATAGAAATATTGTTGTACTGACAACATGATCCATGACAATAAAAACATTGACGCACGGACTGGTGGGCTCTCCCCTGTTAAAGTTTTATTGTTGGAACCAACAATATTTTTTTCTGAGTGTAATGAACTCTAGTAACTATAGCATCAATGAAATACTGTACCAGTTTAAAATGTAAGTTGATAAGTATTTGACAACAAGAAGTTGAAAGGCGATACGGCTCAGTTGGCAGTAGCCCTGCCTTCTGCGCCGTAGGCCGTGGGTTCGATCCCCACCGAGGACAAATAATTTTGTGGTGAACGCAGTTTCATACAAGTGTTATATCAGCTATCTGGTTGCGATGCCCGTCGTACAAGGTCTGCTTAGTTTGGGGTTAGATAATGTTGTGTGGATAGACAATATTTATTTATTTTGTAAGAGATATTTTATTATACTTCAGGTGGGTCATATAAAAATGTATGTGTTTTTCAATTACATAAAGTACCTCTACCTACGTACCAAACAAAAACTTCCTAAGAGACCTCTTTACCCCTACTACATAAACGAATGTAAAAACTACAATAGGTAAAAACCGGTCGTTCAGGTAAATAATAAAAAAAACTATTTGGAATAATAATTATTTTGAATCATTGATAAAAAAGGATGTGTGATCCCAAAAACATTGAGGAAAAGCCGAACCAGCACGAGGTCGGTAGTTGACCGCGGTGGCATGGCGCGTGCTCCCGACCCAATACAGGTAAACGAATCTCTGCCATAACAGATTCAATCATTTAAAATGGTATTCCTTTAAGACGTATAAACCTTTCCTATACAGGGTTATTCATTATTAGCTACACAAACTGACAGGGCCTAATTTTTGGGTCGTGAATATTTGTCTGGCCGAATCAATTTAATTCCTAAAATGATTTAAGTTTATGTATCAAATTTTTATTTTTATTAATTTCTTTACGGCTATTGCATAATGGTTGCCATGGAGAACAAGACAATGACCCCACCCAGGCGGTGACTGAACGCAGAGTGTCGCTCACGGCGCGCGGGTGCGGATCAAAGGTCAAAATAGGTCAGGCGCCAATGATTCCAAAGGATATTCTTTATCGATTTTCTCGGGATTTTCATAACAAAACTTAAAAAAATCATTTTATAAATGGTTTTTATTTTATTTGTTTAACCTAATTCCTGAGTATTTGCAGCTAATAATGAATAACCCTGTATACCATACCTACTGACCAATGCGAGTACTTCGGCCCAATTCGACGTTATTAACCCATTTCTCTGGCAGTTTTAATTTCTAGAATATGAATTCTGCCAAAAATAATGGGCACTTGAAATACATTTTTAAATTAAATTTTGTAAATAATTTAATTTTAGCTGAAGCACACCTAGGTATTAACCTACATAGACGACAGAAGTCAGAACTATGTGTTAAAAGCCCGCGCAAGATAACTTTGCGCGTGACAGATGGCGGAAAACGTTAAAAAACACGACTTCAATCACAAACATGAACTCGCATTAAACACAATGCAAGTTCGATTTCCTCGTTCATGTTAGTGGTCTGAAGATATATTTCCAGCCAATTTTATTCATGTTTTCTGCCAATTTTTACGCGCAGGTTTATCTTGCGCGGACTCTAGTTATAAATATAGAGTCTGTTGACCTATATTCTATTGAGCACTAGCAAGTTGAGCCACTCAAGAAAACTTCTTTATTTTTTATGTTCAATGTCATCGAACGTCGGAAAATCGGTAAAAGTGTGGTCTTACAAAAATTTACATAATTTCACAAGACAGTTACAAAGTTAATGAATTACATAGTGACCTTCAATGTAATACTAGGTTAGTTACCTAAACAATTGTAAAGAACAAAAAGCGTACCAATAGGTTTTTTAAAGTATACATATCCCGAAACCGAAGTTGAGAAAGCCATAGTTAAGACTATCAGCACTAAGCCCCAGTTCGACAGGTATATGAACCAATACCCGAACCGATTGTCCGAAGTCAGGGCCACGGTCACAGACGCCAGTAGCACGCACGTCGACCACAGGAAGAGGATGCTCCGAAGCAGTAGCAACGGTAGTGATGACCGGTTGCTTTGCCAACTGCTCACGTAGAAGTTGGAGGGCGAAGGATGCTCCAACAGGCACATTCGCCACACACATTGTTTCCTCACACAGTCTAAGAAGCACATCATTTTTTACACCGTTTTTTTACACTCGCCGGTACACGACTAAGCTCGACCGAATACTGATAAGGAACCTAAATTACTGGCTAACATTCTTCCTGCTGCTATTTCTTTGTTGCACGAACGCATCGATTACTTATAACGCGATAACCTTTGTTTTATCAGTGTAATTTATAGTTAGGTCTGTGTTTTCCACATCGTCTAGTTCTTTTTATCGTTGTCTGAAGACTGAGACGCGAAATTGGTTTGCAATCAGTGAAGCGTGAAACGTTCAAATCTCAAAGTCAGTAACAAACTTGTTTAACGAGCTAAGTCATTGTATCTTACAATATTATTATTATTTACTGCTTATACATATATCTAGCTATGCTTATAAAAGGAACAATATCCTGTAAATAATTTTTTATGCGTGTGCGTAAACATAGTTTGCCCTTCGCAGTTCTTTATTTGAAATATAATTGACCTACATTACATGCATGCTTACTATGACGAAACATGAGAGCATTAGTATGGTAAAAATTCTCAATGCTTCGTATTGCACGTGTTGATGGCAATCTACAATTTTCCCACAATACAATTCCAGCGTAATTGAATTCTAATCTCTTGCTTTTCATTGTTTTCGGTGAGAAGTTCAAACTTTGTGTGAGATGAATTGAAACCAATTTTATTCCGTTCGGAAATTTGGATCTGCACATTCGTAATGAGCAGCGTGTCTATTTGCGCTCAAGAATGCAGCTACGAAGCCAGCTCGGCCGTAGGTGTGTTGTCCTACCACAAGATAGTACTACTTTAGGATATACCTACCTACTAACTCACGTGGGTAACCCACGGTTGTCAGCGCCGCAAACAAATTTTGGCAGCACTTCAAAGAGGCAACTTAAAAATTGAGCAAAGCTAAGATTTTACAAACCCATTGAGAAATGCCATAGCCAGGTTCAGTCTATTAGAGACCTCCATAGTCCATCACCTTGTACCGTCCACAGGATGCAATATGAAACAGTAGATGGAGCAATAGTAATTAGTGCCGCATCGACTGATTGTCAAGTTGCTCATCAATTAGCTACGTACTGCAAAACAATGTCCTGTGCATTCATTGTTTCTTTGTTTTGGTATCGAGAAATTCAAAGCAATTATTGGTCAACATTATCCAGTCTATGCCAGCCAGAAGGGGCTTGTAAATCAGGCTGACTGGCCTCTCAGCTCAGTTGGTAGTAGCTCTGCCTTCTGAGCCGTAGTACGTGGGTTCGATCCCCACCGAGAACAAATATTTGTGTGGTGAACACAGATGTTTGTTCTCTGTCTGAGTGTTATATTGTATTCGAAGTATGTTGGTTTTTACAAAAAAAATGTTTATAAGTATTATATCAGCTATTTACCTGGTTCCCATAGTACAAGCTCTGCTTAGTTCGGGGCTAGATAGTGTTGTTTGGATTGTCTTTATTAATTATTTTTATTTATTTATTTATTATCACCATCATTCATGAATACTTTATTATCTTTGATAAAAAATAAGCATAGCATCTCACCTGCTTGTCTTCCATAAGGTTTCTTCACAGTGACTGCAATGCCAAATATTGATTCGACCACAATGAACAGCAGGCCCCAATGCGTCATATACAGGAAAAACTTCTCCGTCGGGCCCCAGAAGAAGGACATTGACCAGATCAGCACAATCAAAGACCAAAGGAGTATTGGGAGCCGCCACCATAGTGGAGAGATTCCTTTGAAGGCGCATGTTATGAAGGAGTCCTGAGGTACGTCAGTGTCTCCTATAATCCCTGTGAGGCAGTAAACACCTTGCTTCAAAGACCACCGCGTCATCTTGTCAGATATATTTTCTGAGTTTTAGTACTCTAGATCTATCTAGATTCTAGTGTGTATTTACTTTATCTATCTCATTGTGCGTCGAATAAGATGGGAGCTGAAACAAACAGAAATAAAATATAAACATTTAACAAGGTGGTGTTTTATTTAAATATGTTTGAATATTTTGGATGAACGTGTTAAATAATACGAATACTAACGTAAGGCGCAATTAAGTGATGGTCAATGACCCTGACCCTGAGAGTTGACCTATAGAATCAGTGACCTACGGTAGAAGATATTTGTTTGTGTATTTTTTATGATTTTTTATTTGGAAAAAATCATGATAATTGAGATATAGATAGATTAGATGCCTGCTAACTTTTTATATGTGTGTTAAAAGCTCCGTATATGTTAGGTAAGATCGAAGGTTCGTAAGTATTAGGTAAAATTACGATTATAATTATGAAGTAAAGTCAGGTCGACACTACCTAGTATAATGGAATGAGATGCAGGAAGGAAATTGATGTTATATAATATACTTAATGCGACCTTCACTAGCATAGGATTCATATTAAACAGATATACGAAATTAATTAATGCAAATAAATTAAATTTGAGCATGATATTATGTGATATAATATCATGCTCAAAAAAAACGAGTAGGTACCTACCAACTGTTTAGCATTTTAAACTGAAGGTTTCCATGTCGAGTAATTTAAAAATGGAACGATCTTTAACTCCGAAACATGGCAACCAAGGAGGTAAAGGTTTAATTTAAATTTCGAACAGGCTTCTAAAATTAAATGCTGGTGTTTGAAAAAAAAACAAAGGAACACAAACGCGAGAAAAATTGTGTTTTTCGTTTTTTGTCGTATTAAGGCTTGAACACACCGCCAGCGAACTAGTTCGCTAGCGATGGCGAACTAGCCCCCAAATAATTTGAAGTCTCCGAAATGTACATTGCCATCACAATGGCGCTTTTGGCGCTAGGTCTAGCGCAATTTCAAAGCATTTAACTGCTATTATTTTGTAGGCTAATCTTGGATTAACCTTGGATTTTAAATACGTGTCGCAGTTTGTAGTTCATATAAATTGCCAAGTTAATAAAAAATTACATTTCTATTGAGTTTTCAAAAAAAAAAAATATTTATTGAGCACTGTGACATGCGCACCTATTTTATCGGACAACTTGTGTCTATTCAAAGTATCTAGAAGCATTTAAAGTGTCTAGGTTTATGACTACAATGCTTAATTTAAAAAAAATAAAAATACATTAGTAAAAATAGCCAAACCCTGGAATGGACCTGGCAGCACTGGCCGCAATTTAGACTGTCAAGATATGAAAGATATTTAGCCCAATCAAAACACTTAACTACTGCTAGGCATGGGAAATAATTACCTGCAGTTAATCGGCTCATTTACAACCTTGAGCTTGTTCAGCTCAAACAACTCAGCGGCTCAAACATCATGTAGTTGTTGTAGAAGTGTGGAAGTGCGAGTGCAGAAGTTAAGCCGCTTACAGGCTTCACTTCGGAATCATTCAGTTAATATAGTTATCTACTTTAATTTTTTTCACTGAAATACCTAACCTACTTACCAAAGTAGCAAGCAGCAAATAAACTGAATAAATAAAGTCTGTTTAAACTATTATCGCCACTGTTTGTTTTGAGCCGTTATTTATTAAAATTAAACTGCTAGCTTGATCAGGGCGAGCAACGCCAGGCTCCATAGCTCGTCTTAATCTAGGTCTTTACCTATGAAATTGTACATTTGAATATTTTTTATGCCATTAAAATTAGATAGGCGTAAGGCTCCAAACCCCACAGCAAGCTCAGCCGTATAATTAGTTGGTCTAACTCCATCACGGCTAAGCTTGCCGCGGGGTTCCAATTCTTCGGTCCAACTTTTTCACCACTTCTACTATCGTCTTCAATTCAAGGCCTGCGCACACCTATGTGCTCTTTACCGTCGTCAGTATTTTCGAAGCATTACAACCTTGGAATTTTCAAGTCAAGAGTGAACAAGTGAATAATAGCTAAGCGTGCTCCACCTTAGGCTGCATTTTCACTTTCCATCAGGTTTGATGGCAGTCAAACGTTTAGCTATCAACAATAAAAAAAAATACCTATATATGTCGCTGGCCATGGCGATCAGTGAAACGCTGTCAAATTTTAAAGCGATATTTGACATCGTTTCATTGATAGCCATTGCCAGTGACCTAGGTGTACACAGGCTTTCATATCGTTGTTGACAACGGTTGCCAGCCGACCACAAGGCTCGTTTTTCAACTCATAATTTGCAGATTTAAATTTAAGGCTTTGCATGGGTGCAAAATACAAAAGCACATTTTGCCCTCCTTTTTTCTACACTAAGCCTGTGCAAAGCTAAGGCGATTGGCTAGTTATGTACATGGAATACATAGTGAGATAACTGGCATGTCGTAGAACCTACATAAACCGTAAAACATTGTCAAGTGCACGAAAAGAGCCTAATTGAGGTGCGTTTATAATTCTTTCACCACATTCCTTTGAATGAACTTTTGTCACTATAGTATTAAGTATGTTAAGGCTGCAATGCTTTCTAAGTGAGAGCTGAAATAAAAAGTTTTGGTTTGATTCAATTTTGGTGTGAGCTACACTGAGCTGCACAAAACGTAGATAATAATGACTCCTTCTGTCTTCGACCATATCACTTTACCAAACTTTGACACAAGAGGTGGGCGTGGCTACGCCGCCGCCACGACCAAAGAAGTAGGAAATATAAAACTTGTTAAACCCATAGAGCAGCAGCATTGTTTTTGGCTAAGTCAAACGGCTTCGTAGGTATTGCTTTTACCCAACATGCTGATGCAAACAGGAATGTTATGATATTGACCACTATGTGTGTGTATAAGTATTTTATGATTGCTCATCTGTTCCTCTATATCAAATAAATATAAAAATAGAACTAGTTTATTTTAATTATATGACAGCTGTCAGTTGAAAGCGATTCTATCTAGGACTGAAAAGTATTATTTTCAACCCACTCCTCAGGCAACTTCAGACCTTCTTTCTGAATATGAGTAATGAAAAATATAAAATAAAATGTCAGGAAATTAAAAACAAAAATTAAGTAGAAAATCACACGCAGTTATACATCACGCTCGCAGAATCCCAAGCATTCAGAAATAGTTTTCATCCAGCGATCCTCAAACATCTCACACCCAAGATTAAATGAAATGCGTGGAACAGACATGTTAACATACATAGCATAGGTACATAACGGTGAAAATCATAACCTTTCCTTTTTTTATTTTCTTCGCCGCAGTCTATGTCTATATCTAGTCGAGTATAAATAGTATAAGGTCGGGCGCGATATAGATTAGATAGATCAGAAAACGTCGAATACAACAATTCAAATTCAATCAGTTTTAAATTTCTAATCCGCACAAGATTTTTGCCGAACACATTTTGTGCTAGACCTAAATGGTAAGAAAATTGACAGACTGAATGAACAGTATCCTTGGTTCATTAGATTTTTTCTATCAAACGTTTTCTGAGTACCTACCTATTAAACACCCGGCCTTATACTATTGAATTAGAGCGCGGGTAGTCTAGTTTAGAGGGTAGCGAGCAATCCAATCCAAAGATTGACTGGACTCTCAGCTCAGTTGGCAGTAGCTCTGCCTTCTGCGCCGTAGGTCGTGGGTTCAATTCCCACCGAGAACAAATATTTCTTTGGTGAATGCAGATGTTTGTTCTCTGTCTGAGTGTTAATTGTATTCTAACTATGTGTTAACAAAATGATGTGCAGTAAAATGTATGTATGTACTATAGGAATGAGATAGTTGATTGTAATACATCAACTATCTGATTCCTATAGTACAAGACAAGCTCGGGGATAGATAGTGTTTTGTGGATTGTCGACATTATTAATTTATTTTATAAAGATCGTGGGTTAAAATTTGGTCGTGCACCACCAATGTATACTATTCTGTCAGTTCATCACCTATCTTATTATATAAATAGATATACTGTAGCTGTAGGTTTATCGACAAGATAAACCTAGCTCTAAGACTTCTCAAAGTGATCATTGATATTATGTAATTTTAAAGGTACAATGAATAAAATTAAACATTTTTACTTTACTTTGACTTTCACTTTGAATACTGCTACTCCATTGTAATCTCCATTTGATAACTCTTTGAATTGCTCGAAATCAATTGTCAATTTGAAAAAACGTCAAAACTATAGCGCTTGCAAAACAGGAAAGTATTAAAAACCGGATTATCTCCGGCTTCCGGCCAAAAACCGTTTCCAGGTTTGGTCAACGTAATATTTTTTCATATAGTAGAATTTTAACAAGAAAACAATATTCTAAGATACCTACAAAATCAACTATTAAAAAATTGTACGAAATAGGAATTAGTATCTAGTGAAGTTTAATATTACTTACTTTATTATTGAGTAGTTTATTGTTGAGTAGATTAGTAGTAGTAGTGGAGCTTTTTGTGAAGTGCTCATCCAGGGAAGTACTACCACCCTACCTGTTTCTGCCGTGAAGCAGCATTGCTGTGTTTCTGTTTGAAGGGTGTGGGTGCCGGTGAAATTACTGGCACTTGAGGCTGAACATCTGTACGCGTGAAGCTGATGAACGCAGGGCAGTGCATCGTAGGGCAAATTCCTGGCGTGTGTGACTTACGAGGCAATGCTTTGTTACAGGCTATAGGTACCACTGTTACCACTTACAGGCCTATACCCGAGTGGGATCGTAGCTAAAGAAAAATAAGAACACAAATGAACAAAAAGTAAAACTGAAGAAAAACTAATAAAAATAAATCTAACATCAAAATATATATATTAAAAATAAAGTTTAAAATTAAATTTAAACAAAATAATGACTATAATGTATGAATGTAAATAATAATGATAATATAATAATAATCGAAATAATAAGTAATAATATGCATGAAATGTAACTTAATGTAGTTATGGAATGAATGGGCTTTTTTTTTTTATAGTTACCACTTAACATCAGGTGGACCATATGCTTGTTCCATCAGCTAGATGTATTAAAAAAAAAGACGCAGTGCAATAATAGAACAACAAAGTATTGGTTTTATTATGTTTTATCGGTTTTTAGCTATGTATGCTTTTAGACAAAAAAAATCCATTTATAAAAATAATGCATCTTTTTAGTAATGTTTCAATTACCTGGACATATTAGGGCTAAGAATAAAGTGATGGTGAACTGAACGCGCGAACCTTGTGCAAACAACACCCACACCATTGCCTCCTTATTGCCACTGTTATGACTTTTGAGGAACAAGATTTAGCGCAGTTTCAAGACAGTATCTAACACTAATACTACCTCGCTGCGTACAATGACAGTTCGCGGCGCTGTGTGGGGATGAATGCAAAACCCTACGCTTAAAAATTGATCGCCATCGCCATCGCAGTTCGAAACTGTTCGCCGCAATCTTTTCTAAGCTTAATTCATTCACCCGCTAGTCCGGGGTACCTAGGTAGTTTTTGTTCACGGGGATTAAAAACAAAACAATATTTTTGAGGCTCAATCAGTAAGATTTATGTTTCTGATACTAAGGAAAATCGGAATACGTAAAACTTCCCTCACTGTATAGGCATACGCCTATCTATCATTGCGTCCTGAAGTGAGGGTAGTTATTATACCTCCACCTCTCAACGACCATAGCACTCATGTCAATGCTCCAGTCTGCCCACGACCACAGTTATTACAACATAGCCGAAGCGTCGGGGAAAATTATACGCGGTAAACACCCATCATCATCATTATCATCATCATCAACCTATATTAGGCCACTGCTGGACGTAGGTCTCTCGCAAGACGCGCCACTGAGCCCGGTCTTCGGCTCTTCTTCTCCAGTGCTTGCCAGCTACATTTCGCAGATCGTCGCCCCACCTTGCCGGAGGGCGTCCTACACTACGCTTACCTAAACGCGGTAAAAATACCCGTGTAACAGTTTAATGTGTGTTATGATCGCAAAAGTTTAAAAAAGTACTATTGATAAATTTTGCTTAGCTGTCCGGCTTTTCGCAAAACCGGAAAACCGGGTTTGCACGCCCTAGTCAGGACGTAATGTCAGATGGGAAACTGATGGGTGGCTGAACTAATTGATGCCCGCGACTTCATCGACTGTCTCCACGGGTGGTGATTATACACTTCCTTGTTTCGATATTATATTTATGCATTCCATCTCTTATAAAAAAGTCCCCAAATATTATAAATGCATTCACTTGTTCTGTTTTTTCTCCATCAATCAAAATATTACACGCTGTTAAACATTCATATCGAATACCATAAACTTAGCCTTATGATTGTATTTGTTTTTGTATTTATTGATTTACTTTGATTATGACGGTTCATTCTAGGTATGTAAATGCCCTTATTTTATTTTTTATTGATATTTGATCTTATTCTAAGCTTCTCTCCATCCAAAATTTGATTGGAAAATACTGATTTGCAGCGATATAACCGCCCATTATGCATTACTATATTTTTAAATAGTTTCAAATAAGATTCTATCCTATTATTATCTTACACAACATCTTTTTTTGCTTTTAACGTAGTTAAACAAATATTTTTAGAAGTAATATATTTTTTTTCTATTAAAACTAATAGGAAAAACAATTTCCAGAGTTCAATGATATTAGAACGAATCCTCAATAGTTCTCTTTTTCCAAATTTTAGACTCTATGGGTCGTTTTCACCGATGACTAATCAGTAGATCAAATATTTGACGATTGTTTAATACACAAAATTAAGAAAAATTAAGTAGGGGGTAGTAAAACATTAAATAGGGGATGCTTTGTCTGTCACGATCTGGGAACTTTCGTTTTTATTAGTAGTGATCGCAGCGTGCAACTGTCAAAAGACGCGGCAGTGTGTGCGGATGTATACAAATCCCTATGTTGAAACTGAACGGTTCGCCACCGCGCCCGCCAGCGAACTAGGTGTGTTCGAGCCTTTAATAATTTGCATTTGTCAAAATTACTACAAATAGTATTACTTAGTAAGATCTTACATGGTAACGATTTTAGATATACAATCTCAAGGGTATAGAAAACGAGGAAAATGTGTTTCTATTATCCTGACCTTAGGATGTAGTTAATATCGATTCGTAGCCAGGATACGGCTATTGTTTAGAGTTTCTCAACAACCGGCCGGATCGTTTTTATGCACTATGCCGTAGTTTTATTATTTGATTGGCCTCTCAGCTCAGTTGGTAGTAGCTCTGCCTTCTGCGCTATAGGTCGTGGGTTCGATCCCCACCGAGAACAAATATTTGTGTGGTGAATACAAATATTTGTTCTCTGTCTGGGTGTTATATTGTATTCTATAAGTATTATAAGTATTATATCGGCTATCTGGTTGCCATAGTACAAGCTCTGCTTAATTTGGGGCTAGATAGTGTTGTGTCGATCGTTCACAATATTTATTTATTTATTTATTAATGCAGACTATCATTGCAGAGTCTATGCAAATTACAAAAGGTCTGGGGCCCATTTATTAAGCTATTTTAAAACGAAACGATTTAGATTACTACCGGTACCGGTTTGACCACGAAAAGTTTCCGGTCGATCGATTTGTGTCGTACGAAAACAGTCATCTAGTATAGGCCTGCGCACATCTAGGTAATGGCGATGGCGATCAGTGAAATGCCGTCGAATATGACAGCGATATTTGACAGAGTTTCAGCTGATCGCTATCGCCATCCCCTAGATGTGCGCAGGTCTTAAGTACGCATTAGCTTATTTACCAAAGTGGTTTTGTTTTGGCACTGTCTTTAAACATTTAAGCCTTGCGTACATCTGAACGATCTGCGATTGCGATCAGTGAAACTCTGTCAAATATGAGAGCGATATTTGACAGCGTTTCATTGATCGCCATTACCATAGCCTAGATGTGCGCAGGCCTTTATGAGACTGGCACCCAGTTGAGAATACACAGTATGAGGAAGGGAAAATATGAGTAGACTATGAGAGTGGATGACTGCAAAAGTAAATTATTGACAAAAGTGGGCGCTTATGAATGAATTGTATTTACTAACATTTACAGAGAAACACAATGGGACAGCACCATTTGGAATTTGGAATAAAACAATCATTTATTAAATGTTCCACTTCAGTCTGCAGTATTAAAAAAAAATGCATTTGCGGGATTGGTAGATTATTTTTGTTGTGGATGTGAACCTCTGTGTGTGTGTGTTGAAAACGTCGCAGTTTCTGTGCATACGGCCTTAGCTCTGATTTGAGTTTAAAAATTGCCGTGTGGACCAAATTCTGCTCACAAAAGGTCTTGAAAGAAGTAGATGTAGAGCCCTTTGTATTTTTATTGCGTGGCATCAAAGCAATTTACTTACCTAGGATTTGTAATGTTTCCGACATTATGTAATTTCCTTAGAAACTGCGTTTAACCTTCAGAGATATAGTCCAATACTTACAGGAGAGTTTAGAAAAGATGTTTCCGACCTTACTATTAGTAGGTATTTATTATCTTTGGCCTTACATAGGGTGGGTAGCTAATGACGATGAAACTCCTGTAGGCCTAACACAAGCTCTGTCTGGCTCTGTCTCTGGCTCTGGTTTTGAGTCTGTGTGAGTGCTCACCAGTGTATTAAATAAACTGAGTGTGTGACGTTTCGACGTATGATTTATTTAGTCAACACTCACACAGACTCAAAACCAGAACCAGAGACAGAGCTTGTGGTAGATCTACTGATTTATGTATCTACAGATTTCGGTTTGACACCTATCTAAGCCCCAAGCTTTTTCATCATCGTGTATTTTTAACCGACTTCCTATCAAAAAAGAGGATTTTTTTTATTTTTTTTTTAATGTTTGTTACTATGTAACTTCGTCGTTTGTGAGCCGATTTGAAAAAATATTTTTTTATCTGAAAGGTACTGCTTCCAGATTGGTCCCATTTTAATTTTATTAAAATCGGTGTTGCCATTTTTATTTTTTTATTTTTTAATGTTTGTTATTTTTTTATTTAGAAGGTTATTCTTACGTCCACATTGTCCTAAACAAATTTCATTAAAATCGGTTTAGCCGTTTGGCAATGAAGTCGGTTTCTCTAGTTTTTTAAACTTATAATTATTAAATTTATTAAACAAAATTCATAGCTTTAGGCGGCAAAAAAAAAAGAATTGGCGGAAAAAAAGATTGCCTATCTTTTTTTAAATAATGCCCAAAAAGTTCGAATCAAGGGGATCTTCTAAAACCTTTGTGGGACTATAAGCCATGCATCTTTAAAAAAAAGTACGCGTTACTGCGTCATAGATGCGTGCGTGCATTGAGAGTTATCTATATCTACGTTTAATGTAGTTTTTTTTTTTTTTTTTTTTTTTTTTTAAATGCCTAACCTAAGATATTATACAATAATAATAACAGTTGAACCAGTTAAGTGTATAGTTTTAGGTGGCTACTTACTTAACAGTAGTTTAGGTAACTTTCCGAGGTAGGGATCAAAAAAACCAAGCTAGGTTGTAAAAACCTGTGTTATGGTTTTTGATGCCTCCCTTTGAACGTCAGATATGGATATCATCTATAAAGTTCAAGAAGCCAGTACGAATATATCTATCCCGCGTGTAGTTATTTATTGCATCTATTACCACAAGCTCTGTCTGGACCTGTCTCTGGTTCTGGTTTTGAGTTTATGTGAGTGTTGACAAAATAAAACGTATGTCGAAACGTCACACACACAAAATAATACACTGGTGAGCACTCACACAGACTCAAAACCAGAGCCAGAAATAGAGCCAGACAGAGCTTGTGGTAGGCCTACTAGTTCCCCTGTCAGATGCTGTTTATAGACGATCGCCTTTGCGTGCTGAACTCAATTGTTCGTTGTAATCGCTGGGATAATTGAACTGCGCTACTTTCAGATGTTTTCTAGTTTATTTTAATTTATAAAGGCCTGCGCACATCTACGCGATGGCGATGGCCATCACGTGAAACACTGTCAAATTGGCGATATTTGACAGCGTTTCAGCTGATCGCCATCGCCTAGATGTGCGCAGGCCATAATACGTTCAAAAGTATTACTCCAAACTAAAGGCGCGAGCTTCAGCTGGAATTATAATTATTTGTGCTGACCTCAAACTTAGATGACTAAAAAAAGGTAGGTACCTTGGTATTTTAAACAAAACATTTTTTTTTACATTTGTGGTCCCATTTCAGAATGCATCGTATATTATTTAGATTTTCAATGTTCTGAGTAACACTCTTTAGCTTGCTAAGATTCGAACGATAGCATATTGTTTTCAGTTTATATAATTATGATTTTTTCTTACCTTTGTTATACAATCACGAAGTCGATCAGAATCACGTACTAACTTAGTTCCACATTCCATGGATCTTAACTGATATTTTTAATAAATTTTCTATAATTGTCACGATTTTCGAATACCTACTATTTTTCCAATCAATGTTTGAATTTCACAGGCATCGAAACAAAGGGTCTTAACTTTTTTCCATAAAACTAAGGCTAAGGCGACTGCCGTTACCTAGGAAACTAAAGCATTACTAAAATAACCTATGTAATTTTCAGTCTTACCTCTAGACTACACTACTATGCACTTACTTAGGTAGGTAGGTCAGTATCAGAGGTTGATGACATTTCAGAATTCTGAAATGGTTTATCAACACGAACTTTACCTTTTACTTTTTACTTTACTTACCTACTTATACAAATTTATAGTTGTATTTTATTAGTTACCATGTTTAAGAAGATAAAAAATGCTTTTGTCTATATTTATCTTTAATTCTATACTAATGTTATAAAGAGGAAAGATTTGTATTTTTGTGTGTGTTTGTAATTTATAAACTCAAAAACTGCTGTGCCGATCTCCAAAATTCTTTCCCCATTGAAGCTACATTCACCCTGAGTAACAAAGGCTAATACTTATGTGTTTAAAAAATAAATGTCCACCCGTGCGAAGCCGGGACAGGCCGCTAGTAGTATAAAGCCCTTTCAAACATTGAACGATTATCATTTAATTTTCATGCTGACGTAAACAGATGTACCTACAATCTGTTTACGCGGATTATTATTAATTTAGTTGTTTACGTATTAATATTTGCCTTAGACCACCGTGTGTCGTCAAATTATGCATAAACAATTTATATGCAGGATGGGAGAGTCATTTAAGGCATTTTGTCTTAACAAGTTCGAATAAGTATTTGCATGGGATTGGGTCGAGGTTTTCTTCTTCGGAAAGTAGTTAGATTTGATAGGCTTTTGCGTTTACCTTGGGACCTAGTCCTAGAATATCTAAAAGGGTACATGCATGTTTTGCAATCGGCTTGTTTACTTCTATCTTTATGAGTAATTTTGGGTAAAATACTAAAGGTGTCAAAGTTCGCGACAGTGTGTGATGTATGCAAAACTTTAATTAACTAATAGCCATCGCAGATCGCCTAGATGTGTTCAAGGCTTAATTTATTTAGATGCTTACCTTTCAAACAATCACAGAATATAGTCGCGTTCACTATTTTTTAATATTTTTAATTTAATTAACTCCTTTTCATTTATTGTAATTTTTAGTTATTTACAGCTTTTTTCGTTGTTCGTTATTTTTTCCCTTGATATTCACTATGATATAAGAAAACTCCCGAATTATCGTAATTTTCCTTTGTTGTGAAAAGCGCGCGAGTTTGCGCGCGAGCGTGGCGCGACTGGGTTTCCCGCGGATGCTGCGCGCGCACGCACTGTGCGACCGCGCTCAAGGCAAAGATACAACTTTTTACGCTATGATTCGTACGTTTTTTACGAATGATTACCTGTAGGTCTATCCACAGTTTTTATTCATAACTTATCGTTAACGACCGGTAAAATGACAAAGTACTCGTATTGTCCCGGATTTTGTATGGAGCAACGATGAGCGCCCTTGGCGGGTTTGTGAAGTTTAATAACGCTCCAAAAAAAAATGTTCTTCTGAATAAGTTTAATAAGTAGGTAATTTGGATTGAAATGTGTAAACTTTCCTATTTTCAACTTATAATGCTGCAAGTTCGTATGAGCTAGAACTGAGAACGGTTCTTTAGTTCTTTTCCTGCAACACGTTCGTATGGAAGATGGCTGAATGCGCATTCGATATTGAAAACTCGCAGCGGATTCAGCCTTTTTTAGTATCTTTGCATCTTTAGACATTATTCATAATAACTTTATTGCGAACATAGGTGTGGAACATGTAACATATTCTGCATGAGCTTTGCATATTGCATGCACCTGTCACCTAGGGCTAGGTGCAACAATAGGTGATTGTTTTTTACGTTTGACTGCCATCACACCTGATGGAAAGGGAAAATGCAGCCTAAGGGGGAGCAAGCTTCACTATAATCCACTTGTTCACTCTTGACTTGAAAATTCCATGGTTGTAATGCTCTGAAAAAATTCGTCACCAAAAAAAAAATTACTATCAATAGCAAATATTTTCACCAATGTTATTTTAAGTCACTCTTTGCGGATGCCTTGCCCCAGTTTTCTCGACGTAGATCCATCTGGCAGGTGGTCTGCTATCTCCACGCTTGCCAACGAACTACCGTGATTAAAATTTGTGATTCGGACAGTCTTATTTTTCCTCTTTAATATATCTTTATGATTTGTACTCCTTAGCATGTTGGTTCTCTTCTTAGACTGATGCAACTTTTAATTTAATCTTGGTGGTAATAGGTACCGTCCTGGAAATTAGACCCAATGGTAAAAACCTAAAAACTTACCTTAGTACTTGCTGGTGGTACCAATAACCTCTGGTACCAATGAGGTTAGAATCAGCAAGGAGGTCGGTCGGTACCCACTACTGAAACTGTGCATGTTCTATAGGTAAGAGGTTGGAAACTTCTGTGCAGAAAGGAGGTTAAAAGTATTTCTACCTATTTCTACGGAAGTTCTACGTCATAAGAAGACTGAAGCGTTCGATGCTATGTAGTTTGATAATAACTTACAACGTAAAGCAGCATAGCTGCTACACGAGTTAAACAACTCAACTATACGATTGTACATATACAGGTTTTGTAATTTTGAAGGGCAGATGACCAAAGGAACTGTTAGCGCCTGTGGTAGGTACCTATACAATTTTTGTAATGAGAAATGGAACATAAAACGTATAGGTAGGTATGATTGCTAAGTAGGCACTAATAATGTTGGCCTGGGGCCTAATTCTCGGGCCGACCGAGATTTTCTAAGAGATTATTTTATTTTTGGCATTGCACAACCCCGCACTTTTTCTACGTTTTCCGTATATCGTAGCTGTCGAGGCTTCTACGATGAGGTCGTTGATGAATTACTCAAGGAAATCATCCATTCTCTCTTCGAAAAGAAGCAATTGCAAAATGATCGAGATCGGCCCGAGAATTAGGCCCCTGATGTAGTAGGTAAATAAAAAACAAGTGATAATTGATGTATTCCTTTATTCAATATAATTGCCTCGTATGCGGCTAGGAACAACACATTTGTTGATCGTATTTTTTGTAAAACACTACATAACTAATATCACTATGTAATTTATAAGCAATTTATTAATAAATTACAAAAGATTAAATGCTGAAAATATCTTACACATGGGTCAGGACACAGATGTATTTTATTTTATAACACATACAAATATTTGAGGCTGTATCGTACCTCCCATGACCAATCAAGGGCACAATAATCCAGCCAATTCAATGTAAATTTTTTGTAAACAAACATTCACAAGTTTAACAAATTAAAAAAAAACAATTATGTGGTAATACAATTTTTGACAGCCTTCACAGCTCGGTTTCTGCGTAGGAGGCCGTGTATTCGATCTCCACCGAGAATAAATATATGAGTTGTGAACATAGGTGTTTGTTTTCTGTCTGTGTGTCATATTGTATTCCAAGTACAAGGAGGCATGAATGTACATATTTAGAAAAAAAAACAGATACATGTATTTTATCAGCTATCTGGTTCCCATCGTACAAGCTCTGCTTAGTTTGGGGCTAGGCTGTGTGGATTGTCCATAATACCTATTACAGATTTGTACTTTAGGCTTACCACAAACTCTGTCTGGATCTATCTCTGGCTCTGCTTTTGAGTCTGTGTGACTGTTGACTAAATAAATCCTACGGCGAAACGTGTGCGTGTGTGAACACACCCTAATACACTGGAGAGCACTCACACAGACTCAAAACCAGATCCAGAGACAGAGCCAGACAGAGCTTGTGGTAAGCCTACTTGTGAATGTATTGTTTTTTAACTAAAATGATAAAGACCTTCGAAATTGTTTCGGATGGATAATATATACTGTGTAAGGTTCTGTATTTTTCGTACACAATTATTTATTCCGTCATCAATAAACACTAAGGTTTAACTTATTATGTAGATAGTTAATGACTAACTCGTCCTAAAAGGGTCATGGCTTGGTACGACGCAGTAACGTCACACCCACAGAATATAGTAGAACAGCCATGTGGCCGGAAAAGTCTCGCCAAAATGTATGAGCTCTCTCTCCCTACAAATTCGTCAGCTGTTCTGGTCGAAAAAGTCGAAAAATAAAAATTCCTTGTTGGCCAATAATATCTTTCCGAACGATATAAGGGCAGAAAGAAGAAGAACGATTAAAGGGACAGTATAAAACAAAGAAATACTATCTTTACATTCTCCTTACTGCCTTTTTCTTAGGCTTGTATTCAGAAATACTTATAAATCTTGCGTCTGAGTCGAGCCTCTAACTTAGATTTTTGTCACTCAATGGATAATTGTCAAAAAAACTATGCTTGAGACTCGACTCAGACTCAAGCACCGTTTCTGAAACGGACCTTAAAAGCGTCATATTTAGTAACATTTAAAATAAAATACTAAAACTGACGACAGCGGCTCCCAGCGACATGATAGCTTTTTTACTGTATTCTGTGGTCACTCAATTATAATAACCTACTCGTTAGATATTTACATAAATACTTGTTACAATAATATTGTATGATGTTGGGTAAGAAACCATATTACTCTTCACCAAGTCATTATTTAAACAGGATTATTTGATTATCACAATAGCTTTATATTATTGCTTATTATTTAATTGAAATACATTACAACGTCCTCGTATTAAATACGAAAAGAATAATTTATTTATTACTAGCTGTGCCCACGACTTCGTCCGCGTGGTATAGTGTCTATGGGTAGCATTTTTAATTGGCAGCGGAAGAAAACAGTAATTAAATAACAACGTCATATTCGCGTGCACGTGACACAGTCGTCTGCCCTCTTACTAAACTTAGACATATGGCGTCGTACTACGCCACACTTTCATCCCCCCCGCATTCCTCTCCGAACTCCCCCCACTCTCCTCAACACCCCCCCACATTCTCCCCGCACTCCCCCCAGACTCTCCTCCTCAATCCCCCTGTACTTCCCCCGCACCTCCCCTCCACACTCCCTCCGCACCTCCCCTTCACACTCCCCCCTGTATTCCCCTCCACACTCCCCCCGCACCTCCCCTCCACACTCCCCCTGTACTCCCCCCGAATCCCCCCTCGCTCCTCACCTCCACACTCCCCCCTGTACTCCCCTCCACACTCCCCCCGAACCTCCCCCTCCACACTCCCCCTGTACTCCCCTCCACACTCCCCCCGCACCTCCCCTCCACACTCCCCCCTGTACTCCCCTCCACACTCCCCCCGCACCTCCCCCCTGTACTCCCCTCCAAACTCCCCCCTGTACTCCCCTCCACACTCCACCCGCACCTCCCCTCCACACTCCCCTCTGTACTCCCCTCCCTGTACCCCCCCAGCACAAACTTTGAATGTCATATTTTTTTATATCAAATCAACAGACTAAAAAAAAGTTTCAAGTTTCTAGCTCTAAAAATGACGATACTTCCATACAACTTTCAACCCCTTACAACCCTTTTTTCGCAATAAAAACTAGTAGTAGTAGCCTTTGTCCTTCCTCAGGCCCTTAACTATCTGTGTACCAAATTTCATTTCAATCGGTTCAGTAGTTTTGGCGTGAAAGCCAGACAGGAAGACAGACAGACAGAGTTACAAACGCATTTATAATATTAATAAGGATTTAAATAAAGCCTAGCTGGGCAGTAGGTATATGTATGATGCAAGATCATAATTATAAAGGTATAGCGTAGTTTTACTGGGCTCAGATCTGAGTTAGAAGATTCGATTCCAACTCACTAAAGAAAAAAAATCCCAGAATTTCTTGAGCACAAAGGTTTTTTAGGCGACCTGACGAGCGACCATGGGCCGGGGATTCGATCCAACCAAAAACCACTTCGTTTGCGTTCACGCTTAGTGCAAAGACAAAACTGTATGAAAATAACATTAACCTGGCGTTAGCATTCGCCATTTTCACACAATTGGATTCAAGGATTTGATTGGATGGGAATAAAATTGTTGTTGTCTGTGAGATTCTGTCACCCGGAAATCATCAGGAATCTGGGTGATATTTAAGCCTGGTAAGTACTGTATCTGGTAATATCAAGGCTATTGAAGCTTTTGTTAAGTAGGTATTTGGTATTATAACTTCTCTTTTATTTAATGTTCCTGCGTACAAACCAGCGACAAGTAAACAGCTTCAGTAATTCAAAGCTAAAAATAGTGACTTATGCTTTGATATTTTTGTGTCAAATGTAACTCACATCCGATAAACCTACCAAATTGTTAAGATCGCTTATATTTATATGTTTATAATTATATTGATTACTTACCTACATTAGTTATAGGTACCTACTTAACTATTTATTTAATAATATAATATTTGGTGTGATCAGTCAGCTTGAAAGATTCGCATCCTAAGATAAACACTAATAACTATTAGGTATAAGCCGCACTGATATAGTAGCGATCCCAATTAAAAATGCCGCCATTAATTACCTCTCATTCTACATTACTGTTAATAAGAGCGTGTGAGTGAGAGGAATGATCAATGTCACCATTCTTGATTTGTTACTATGACATTTATGCAATGCATCTTAATATAGCTAGCTGTTTTATAACAGAAGGTATTGTGACTTAGCGGCTATTAATAACTAAAGGTTAGTCTGAAATATTCTCGCCGCATATCTAAAAGAAAGTAACGAGTGGTTCGGACCATGCTGATACCATTTAGCTACTTCACTAAATACCAGTAATTATCAATATTACACATCAGATAACTAACATGCACATCAGGAACTTTTACTATAAAATAAATTATAAACTTCCGTTTACGAGTTTAAAACATAAAAACTAGCTTATCTAGTCTCAAGTCCGAACCAGCTTTAAAAAGACCGACCCAAAGATTTTTTTTTAAAGCTACCGAATATCTGTGAGCCTTTAGATTTGCTAGTATTTTGAACAAGGAGCCAATCCGGAGGATTTTAACGATAATGTATAAACAAAACGTACAGATGGTATAACATTACTTAGTAGGTTTGCTATGTAATGTGCCTACTATCGAGATCATGATTGTACGATAGACATAAATATTTTCATACATCACTTATCTATTGAACGGTAGCAACCAAAATCCGATCAAATGTCAAAAACATTTGGAAAACATAGCGCGATTGGGCTCCAGTTCAAAAAACAGTCGAGTCAGTAAAAACTATCTATTTTGAACTTATTGCTAAAAGCTAATCTTGGGGTTTGCTGCACATCGGCCAGTCGCCACAGCCACTGAAAACCAGAGGCCTTACGTTCGATTTGACCGAGAAAAAATAATCTCGGCCAAAAACTAAGTGGTTGTCACGAGATTTGGACAGCAGAGACGACGTCAGATTGACGTCAACTCTGTGAGATTTTCTCGTTCAAACCGAGCGACGACCACTTTTTAGACTGGAGTCTTGAGTGACCGATAATTACTATACAAAAGTGCGGTAAGCCCTCAGAATACAGAAGATTCTGTGGGTGAATCCATAGATTATTATGGTCTCAACGCACTTGTGAGCCTATATTTTATACACTGCATCATAGAGTGTATAAATAAATAGATATACCTACCTACGTCAACAGATTTCTTGGTAATCAAGATCTTTGAAGATGAGGGTAGTTAGCTCGCCGACAGCGTAGCTGGACATAAGCGGGGCAACTTCAGTGTTGTCATGTATGTGTCATGCAGTCGGATTGCGGATGGCCCATGCGCAGGCGCAGCGCCAGTCGCGAGCGCGCCCACGCAAGCAGAGTCGCGAACATATGCGCTACCACCATCACCACCGCACACAGAGCCACGAAGCCGAACGCTGACACTGGAAGAGAAATTTGTAAATTTTAGACAGCAATCTTCTTTTTCTTATCATGTCACCGGTTCTTTCAAACCAGTGTGTTGAAAGGATTTTAATTTTAGTGCGCCTCAGAGAAGCTCCTTTCGTGCACTCGACTCGACACATGTTTTTTCGATTCTACGACACGGCCCTCTTCCTATAGATGTTTTCTTCTTCTTCATCATGAAAGATTTCATAGATGAAAATACGTATCGGGATCCAGCAGTTCCAAAACTCACAAGGATTATACAAAATCAATCGGTTATACGAATATCACCCGATGTATCTGACAGCCTAGTTAGAACATGCATAAGACCATAAATCGAATAGAGAATACCGCTTATACTCGTAACGTAAACCCATTTATTCTGGTACGTGGTAACGTGGTCACAATATCCATGCACCTCGTTGGATTGTGATGCCTCTCCCTTCTTTCTTCAACACTCGGCGCTCGCCGTGAGTGTGAGCGTGACTGCCGATGAGCCTTCATCGCGCTGGGTACTCACCAGGTTCATCCCAATCCAGCACTTCGTATATCGTAGAGTTGCCCATCCGATCTGTGCCGCCGACCGCCCAGTAGAACCAGCTGAAGACTCCATACGCCAGGCCGGTGCCAGCGCCGTACAACGCATGCGCGGCGTGGAGCGGATGTGACGTCACCGCGATCTCGCAGAGCATCACCAGGGAGTTACCTCCATGGACTAGGATGTTCAATGCGTTCATCTCATGGATTTCTGGACAAAGGTTATAAGTATGAGTGACAATAATAATTGTAATATGGGGTTCTTCAAAAAGGGCGTTTTAAAATATTGAAAGGGACAACAACGCGCGAGTGATGCCTCTGATGTTGCAAGCGTCCATTAGGCTACGGAAACCGCTTTCCATCAGGTGGGCCGTATGCTTGTTTGCTAACTTTGTTGCATAAAAAAACTAGGGGCCGCTTCAGCGGTCGCACATTTCTGTTATAAAACAAGGTAAAAAGTGGTGTTAAACGCCATCTAGACGTTAACAGCTGAACCATTTCTCACATCTGCTAATAAGTTCCTTCAATAAGCGTGTGCGACACCAACGCACACCCTATAAGGTTTTGTCTTTTGCTCAGCAGTTCATCCTAAATTCCTAGATCGTATCATTTTACATGAAACCTAGCCTACTTATATATTATGTTAATCAAGATTAAAAACTATATTTTGATCCTAACATCAAAATCTGTCCATTAGTTAGGGCGTTATTTAGCCACAAACATTGACATTTAATCAAATAATTTATAAAACTAGAAGGATTTAATAATCAAAGTACTTGTTCAAGGAATTACTTCAGTAGCTAATCAAATTATACATAACATGATGAAAACCTACCTACCTAAATCCAAAAGATAAGTAAATACTCGTACCCAATTCGTGGAATTTATCAGAGGGCCTAATTACTCATCTTGACAAAAATTATCTTACTATTCCACGAACCAGAAAATAACACTCTTCTGTAACTGTAGAGTGTAGATTGTTGGGCCCTCTATGCTAAAACCTTTTGTCCACATGCCTCAATAGTTTGTTCCAACACGGGCATAAGCATTTGTTCTTACAACCTGTTTTATTTTTGAGGAACGTGCGTGTGCTCACTATAGGAAGCCAAATTCCTCAAATATGTCAGTATTGGACATTAAAATTATTGCCCTCATAGCTCAGTACGAAGTAGGTTTGCCTTTTGCGCTGGACCAGGGATTCCCAAACTATTTTAGACAAGTGACCCCTTTTCCAAAATTAACAGTTACCTGAGACCCCCATCGCCAAATTACCTACTTTTAAGATCAACCCCCTTATACACAATGGTCCGCTAACTTAAAACAGCTGCTACATAGTGTTATTTTTCATAGGACGCCTCTCGATTTAGGTCAATAAAAGAAGTCAGAGTGAGAATTAGCAATGCTTTATGTTAGCAGACTATTATGAATACCTTATTATGGGTTTATCTTTAGTTGTTTCCTATTGATACAAAATACCTAGGTACTAAGGTACCAATTGGAAAAAAAACTTTGCACTTGGTTAAGTGATTAAAGTTGACTTCATTTTCTCATCAAAATTTAACAAAGTAAACGTATGTATGTTGTATGAACTTGAGACTTTACATTACTACAACAATGCTATTTCCTACAAAAATATTAATTATTCTTAGTACACGTAACACAACATAAACAATACAGTGCCTACCTAACTTGAAAGTTTGAAATAAGAACTTGTGTTAATTTAATAGGGGTCGATTTTTAGACCTCGTCGACCCCCAAAATCAGTTTTCGTTCATGTCGACCCCTAGGAAAGCAATAACGACCCCAAGGGGTCGATATCGACCACTTTGGGAATCCCTGCGCTGGACGGTTCGATCCTAACCGAGAACAAATAACTATGTAGTGAACTATGGATGTTTGTTATCTGTCTGTATGTTATATTGTATCAATTAAACATGTATTTACAAAAAAAAAGAAATGCATATAAGTTATGCATCACTTATCCGGTTCCCATAGCACAAGCTCTTCTTAATTTGGGGCTAGATAGTGTTCTGTA
Organism: Thera obeliscata; assembly: GCA_947578465.1. NCBI lineage: Eukaryota > Metazoa > Arthropoda > Insecta > Lepidoptera > Geometridae > Thera > Thera obeliscata. The sequence goes on from OX387916.1 coordinate 4,240,410, forward strand.
AACCTAACCGTACGTAGGTACCGTACCGCTGCTGAGTTTCAATAATTTTGATCAATAATTTAATTGCGTTGATTACAATTTTTTCCTCTATTTTTATGAAACGACGGGATATTTACCATGATTAAATTTTTCTGAGTTGACTTCCGATATTTCGGCACAGTTGCATGCACCATGATCACGGATGAACTACTTTTGTAAAATAGTGTTAAAAACCATGATAGTTTCAAAAGTTATAATTTTTTCCTCGTTGATAAACGGTTCAATTCAGGTATCGTCTAAAAGTTGAGAATGAACATAAAAACAGTTTTTAACTGAAGTCTCCGTTTATGAAAGAGGTTTTCAGACTATTAGTACATTACTACATTACTGCAGCGGCCAGCAAAAGAGGTAACATAATGATGGACGAACGTGTAAATGTGGGCCGAAGCGAAGCCATACGTAAATAGTGCATCAACGCCTAGTTGTGACCAAGGCTTGAATAGTACTTTTCTCAAATAATACGTGGAAATTAAAACAAAGTAACTACTTGAACTTACTTTGTCAAATTACACACGTAAACACTGATTTTTCTCGCGTGTGTCAGTGTTCACTTTTTATAACAGTATTTAATTTTGACAGCCAGTTCGAAATTTAAATAAAACCTTTAATAAGATACCTCTTTGGTTGCCATGTTTCGGAGTAAATGAACGTTCCATTTTTAAATTACAAGACAAATATGAGTACGATTTAGTTTTTAGATTGATTTGTTATGTTAATAATAATTGTTTAATTGTAAGTCTCTTTGTGTAAATAAATGAGTTTACTATATATGTAATATATCTGGCCGCTAAACAAGCTAAACAACAATCCAGAACAGTAATTTAGGTTTATCTCGAAGAAGGTTGTCAAAATCATGCTCATATTTCCGATCATTTGTTTGAGATAAACTAATTATGACTCACGGTTTTAATTGGATGCGCGACATGTAGTTCATTTAAAATTAAATGTATCTTCCATTTTATATTTGATTAAACTTGCGCTGTCTTTTAATTTTACTATCAATTTCTTAGCTATAATTTGATATTCCGTTTAAATTGTGTTTATATGTATGGCTGTAGATGTTAACGCCACGGTAAACTAATCATGCGCTGACAGTTATTAATATACCTATGCCTATTTACTCACTAGGGTTATGTACAGCTGTCCAGTACATAAAAGTGATGACAAAGGCGAGATCAGTCGCTATGTTGTGGGCAAGCCAATACGCGCAGCAAAGCAGAGGCATGGACACATCGCCCTCTTCGCATGCTGAAATAGAAATAAATTGCAAATTAGTACATTTTAACTCATTTATTCTGCCGAACTTTTTGGGCAGCGACTACCACAAAACGGATTTTAATTTCGGGTTAATATACAGCATATGACACTAATAACGTGGCTTAAAATAATTTTAAAATAGGTTCAGTCGATCAAGAGAAAACTTTACCGATAACAATAATTAATTTAACGAAACTAGGGTTACGTTCGAAGAAGTTACTTAAAAACATTTCACCACACTGGATTGAAATAGCTAGTGGAACTAAGAGAACAATAACAGTTTTAAAAATAAGTAAACAATGACACATTGAATAACGCATGTCTAAGATCTTGAGAGCTCCGAGAAAATTGGAAGATTCTTGATCAATGGAAAATTTGAGCGCCTGTCAGTTCTTTTCTACGTCTACTTAAGTAATTTATTCTTTTAAACGTTTTTTGTCCTTGATTATCATGTTTGAAAACCAAACTGCTAATAAGACTATAGATTTTAGAGGTTTAATTTCATTTGTTCTCATACTGATATTAAAACATTACCAAATATCGATAGGATCAAGCTACAGCCGAATTATTGTTGACAATCTGAAAGTGGAAACTTTGAAAGTGTGTTATCAGATTTCAGTCTGCCACGTTTCATACTGCTTTATGGGCAAGATACTCGAACCTGACACCAAGAAAGAGCTAGTTTTACAACCGCTTTGGTATTCGTTAGTCTATAAATTGAACTTTCATGCAAAAACAGAGCCAGTTTCAGTTTTTTGCCTGTTCCTGGTTTGGACGCATAGAAATACAGTATCTAATGCTGTTTAAAAGTGATCCGTTGACTGTCTTCGGTAACAAGGTCCTATACGCCAGTGCCCCCGGCAGCGGCGGTGTGAGAGGAAGCAGCAATAAACATCTGAATTGAACCGCTTATCAACAAAAGCGACGGTAGTTTCAGCTGAGAACGTTCGAAGCAAGAATGAGGAACCATTATGGATAATTTGAAGCACAATGCTCAACGACCGCGCTACTTGGATCTTAATTGACGCGAAATTGTAACCAATCAACCGTTCGTGACCCGACGATGCTCCCCTGCCGATAGATTGAATGCCGAATTGTCGAACACATTCCGCCGATCGTTTTTAAAATACTTATTTGTTATCATTTAGAAGGCCATCCAAAAATATTCCGCTGACAGTTCCAAGAGTTTCTAGAATAGTCTAGCTAGACTACGCTGGTTGAAAAAATAATTGGCAAAAACACGTGTCGCAACGACCTGTGACATTCGCGTTTTTGATGTATAAGACACGCGATCGCTTGATTCAATTTAATTGATTAGCTGGAAGCGGTGGAGAGCTCAAGGGAATTCGCGCAAAACAGTACCGCACCCACGTTATAAGCGATCGGCCTTATAAGCAGGTTTCCACTAGCCCTATGGTTGGCTACCAGTACCAGCTCCAACTCTCTCTAAAGCTGATGCACAAGTATAAACTGTTTTCGGGCATCTGGCAACCTGTTTTCTTCATAAATGCGACTTTTAAGCTCATGACATTGGGTAAATTGGTCAGATGAGGTTTGGTAAATATCCTCACTTCAATAGCACGCGTTTTCAGCTAGTCATGGAATTAAAAGGTGATTAGATAAACGTTAGATGATTCAGTTCAATGTGGGAAAGGATCTAATGTCAATAGAAATACCATTATTGTGCTCTGCTGACTACGTGCTTACATGGAAAGTGTGATGTGGATTTGCATCGACTGAAGTGCTATTGGATAATAAATAAAACGCTTGTAAACCTTCAGTATTCGTTTTAAACTGTAACTATGATTATCCCGGAGTGTTTTATTCGTATCGTATACCTACCATACACAAAAAATATACAACAAGCAATAGGTGACGAAAAAAATGCTAAGTGTAAGCCTTTTTTTCGTCACTTATTGCTTGTTGTATATTTTTTGTGTGTACCATGTTTTGTGACGTAAAATAAACATTTCTATTTCTATTTCTATTATTTCTATTTCTACTTTGTCCAAGCTAGTTCTGCATTATAGAGGCAGTGTGTCATAATAACACAACTATTGGTAAACAATAATTAAATGTAAAGCTTTCGCCTTACAACCCAAAATACTTTTCGTCGAAAAATTACCTAGACCTAGTTTCAAATTTAAAAACACAATGACACATTTCCTAACTACACAACAAGTGGGAGATTTATTTCCACAGTACGTACCTCAGTCAATGCCCACCGGGCAATGTACTAGCCTACTAATAGCATAGCAACATAGTTGTGAACACTTCATGCGAGTATACGTTCATGCTAATATTTACGGATTTATCTGCATTATGTTAGGGTTGAGGCTCTGAAGCATAGGAAAGTGTAGCCTCAAGCAAAATCACCCACAAGCACCATCTTCTTCTTATCGTGTCAACCAAGCGTGGTGAAAGAATTCAAAGAGGCTCCTTGCGTGCATTTGACACATAAGCCCAAGCACCTACAAAACTAGGATGCAAAACTGCAGCTCTAAATAAATGCGAGTCTATATATGAGTGTGTTCACTGGCTGATAGTTTTTTAGACATCATCAACTAAGGGCCAGCGCACATTTAGGCAATGGCGATGGCGATCAGCTGAAACACTGTCAAATATGACAGCGGTATTTGACAGCATTTCACTTGATCGCCATCGCCTAGATGTGCGCAGGTTTTAAAGTATGCAGTCTATCGAACGTTTTTTACAGGATGTGGCTCAACCACATCCTGTAGTCACGTGACGATATTCGCGATCTAACGGCTTCCTAGCCTTCTTCCTACAAAACCAGTAAGGTTTTGACTATTTGACCAAACGACGAGTACCTACTTAATTTATATCTATAGTTAAACTGAAGATGGCGTGATGGGCTACACGAGCAAATCCATGAAACATGAGACATAATATGTTAGAGAAGAAATGAGTTCCGGTGTCCAATGTCTTATTAATTTGTCTAACCTTGTGTACAGTTGAAAAGGTTGCGTGCATCTGTTGTTTCAAGTAGTCAAAATTAACCCAGATTAGCGCAGTCCTCACATGTGCTACCTAATTAGTACGACTTCTTGGCTAAGAGCACGTAGACATTTCTCCAAGTGATAAGTTAGCGTTCACGCAATATGCGAGCCAGCTCACGACTAGCTTCAGTACCCATATTTACAGCTTCTGGTGTCTCAATTACTTAGATACCAATGGACTTGAATCAAATCCAATCAAAAAATTGTTTTTTCAGTTGTATCACAAGGATCACTTTGAACATCTTAAAGCTAGTTGAGTATAGATATCAGTTCTACACAACCAAGCTTAGAAGAACAGGCAATAAACTACGGCTGAGCTTAGAGTATAGCCAGTGTAGTAACTGTATTTACATGCTAATACCCTATTTATGATCGATGCTAATACTCGTATCAGATATATTTTTGACAGCAAACGCACCGTATATCTCCTAAATTAGTTTTAGCTGTAACTTAGCGTGATTCTTCTGGCTCTGGTTCGTCACATGGTTTGATACTGGCAATGATTGACATGATGATGATAGATGGAGTATATCCTATTAAAGTATATACTTACGTAAGCTATACGATTTCTGAGCTCTGAACTTGTAAACAACGGCAAGAGCAAGGGCAGACTGCACAATTATCATGATGTAACCCCAGTTAGTGAAGTAGATGAACCACTTGTAGTAGTTGATTTCAAGGACAACGTCGGTACGTTGGACCAAGCCTTTGCCTGGAAGGCGCTGACAGGCAAAGCTAGCGATGCCGATTGAAGTTATTGTGAGGAATAACAGCCACCTGGAAAAATAATAATAAGTATCAGTGCAATCAAAATTACCATAACCATAGATAACGAACGTATTCGTCAGAATCAAACATGCTCGGAAATTTGAGCATTATTTTGACAACATTCTTCGAGATAAATCGAAATTGCTGTAAATAAATAGATAATAATAATAATGTAAAGTTGAGTGATAGAGTGAAAAACAGAGTGATAAGAGAGGAATGCGGTGTGAAAGAAGACGTAGTGATGAGAGTAGAGAAAGGTATGCTAAGATGGTTTGGACATGTAGAGAGAATGGATGAAAGAGAGAGATTATCAAAACAATTGCATCAGGCGAGTGTGAATGGAACTGCTGGAAGGGGAAGATCTAGGCGCATGTATCTCGATCAGATCGCAGACGTTTTAGAGAAAGGAGTACCCTAAACCGACGAGCATGTATGAAGAATGTTATGAGAGTGAATGAAGCGAAAGAGGTGTGTCAGGATCGTAGCAAGTGGAAATCCGTGATCTCTGCCTACCCCCATGGGAATAAGGCGTGATTGTAAATTTGTATGAAAATCGATCACTGCCGTGTTTAGCCTCAGAATAAAGACCGTTCGAGTCGATGTATATTTTGCACATTTTACCAAGAACGCACAAAACGATTACATCCACTATGATTGTCGTTCGTTTTGGCACGAAACGAAAATTTCAAAACTTTTGCCTACAGCGTCTCGAACGGGATGTAAATCATGTTTAGTGGCCAAATAAATGACATAGTAAACTCATATCGGTCGTGTAATTTAAAAATGGAACGATTTTTACTTCGAAACATGAGAAGGTAACTATAAAAAGTATTTATTACATTTTGATCTGATTTGCAAATGCATATAATAAGCAGTTTATTGAAACAAAAAAAAGAAATGAACACTTCAACGCGAGAAAAATTTGTTTTGTTCGTTGTATGACGTAATTGTGTGTGACAAAATGAGTACAAGTAGTACTATTTTAGTTTTAATTTCCTTGCATTAATTGAGAAAAGTACTATACACGCCTTGGCCACAACTAGGCATTGATGATTAACACGTTCGTCTACCAGTGCCTCTTTTGCTGGCCACTGCAGCTATGAACTATGACTAGGTAAGCATTTATTTTATTCTTCTAATAGTCTAAGATCCCGCTATAGAAGGACCTTCACCGAGCTGGTTATTTAATGAAATGTATTTTATATATAATTAAACACGCCAATAAATATATTCTATATGGGTTGCCTATCAAATTTCAGTCCAGGATAATTATGATTAATTAATATTTAAAAAAAAAAAAACTTTCCACTGGTTTGTTTATTAAACAAATTCTATACCAATCGAAAGTATTACCCCAGTATTTTTAGTCAATAAACATACCGGTGCAAAATGCTAGTATCGATTTACCAGTTTATACCTGGCTACCCGAGAGTTGTGACCGGAATAAAATAGGCAACCTAACGTTTGCATATTCTATGGGGTCTATACTTTCGATTGGTATAGAATTTGTCTAATAAACAAACCGGTGGAAAGTTAAAAAAACAATTTAGTTTTTTAATTATTAATGATTAATTAATAATTAAAAAACTAAATTGTTTTTTTAATTATTAATTAATCATATCCTGGACTGAAATTTGATAGGCAACCCATATAGAATATATTTATTGGCATGTTTAATTAAATATAAAATACGTTTCATTAAATAACCAGCTCGGTGAAGTTCCTTCTATAGCGGGATCCTATACTATTAGAAGTCTATTACTGAATAATAGCTGACAGTACCTGTACAACAGGTATAGATTTGAAGGTCTGTGGCCGAACTGCCACTGGCTGCAGGCGAACTGGTGGACCTTCGAGTGCTCCAAGCTAAGGGCTCTTCGAATGGCTTGCCACATGCGTCCCAGCATCGCTGGCTTGCATGATTTTTTCATTGCTGCAAAACAATTGTAAATTAAATTACGAGTAGGTGTCAATAAATTATAATTATATTATGATCTCAAAAGCGCAGCTTTATATATTAGTAATTATTTATATAATGTATTCACAGGCTTTAAGAAATTTAGGTGGAAAAAGATTTCCCAGCTTTAAACACCGATAGAGTTAAAACACACATCGTTAAGAATTCAAATACTATACTATACTGTGTAAATATGTTTAATGTACCATTACCCTAATAAGCTATGACTATAATATTCTATGATCAGGTTTGTCGTCTGTCGTCTGTCATATGTTGTTAGATTTCACCTTTACAGTAGCTATACCTGGACAATTTTCAATCCTGAACTGGAAAAATTATACCAACACGTGCAATGCATAAGAAAACAGAAGGTAGCGAAATGCGATAAGGTATTTATGAAATCTTTTATAATGGCCCATAGAAAACATGTGCGCAACTACTGACGTCATAATACGTCCTAAAGTAATAAGTACGCGATTAAACTGTGAAAATTGTGTTAACATAGAAGAATTGCTGCTTTTGCGAATATTCAATTGAATACTATTGTATGAAAGACCTTCAGAACTCGATGCGAAAAATTTGGCAATATTGGACCAATCTTTTACGTCAGGACAGTTTTGGGACATCAAACTATTTCACTGCTAATTATTGAAGTCAAGGTATTTCTGAGCTATATCTTGCAAGAGCTTGAAGACGAGGTCAAATTTTGCACTAGTTTAGGTTTAGTAAAAACATAAATCCATACTAATATTATAAATGCGTTTGTAACTCTGTCTGTCTGTGTGGCTTTCACGCCAAAACTACTGAACCTATTGAATTGAATTTGGTACACAGATAGTTGAGGGCCTGGGGAAGGACATAGGCTACTTTTTAATGCGAAAAAAGGGTTGTAAGGGGTTGAAAATAGGGGTTGAAAGTTGTATGGAAGTATCGTCATTTTTAGAGCTAGAAACTTAAAACTTATTTTTTAGTCTGTTGATTTGATATAAAAAAATATGACATTCAAAGTTTGTGCTGGGGGGGTAGAGGGGGGAGTGTGGAGGGGAGGTGCGGGGGGAGTGTGGAGGGGAGTATAGGGGGGAGTGTGGAGGGGAAGTGCGGGGGGAGTGTGGAGGAGAGTACAGGGGGGAGTGTGGAGGGGAGTACAGGGGGAGTGTGGAGGGGAGTACAGGGGGAGTGTGGAGGGGAGGTGCGGGGGGAGTACAGAGGGGAGTACAGGGGGGAGTTGGAGGGGAGGTGCGGGGGGAGTGTGGAGGGGAGGTGCGGGGGGAGTGTGGAGGGGAGTACAGGGGAGAGTGTGGAGGGGTGGTATGGGGGGAGTGTGGAGGGAAGGTGCGGGGGGAGTGTGGAGGGGAGTACAGGGGAGAGTGTGGAGGGGAGGAGCGAGGGGGGATGCGGGGGGAGTGTGGAGGGGAAGTGCGGGGGGAGTGTGGAGGGGAGTACAGGGGGGAGTGTGGTGGGAAGGGAGGGGGGAGTACAGGGGGATTGTGGAGGGGAGTCTGGGGGGAGGGCGGGGGGAATGTGGGGGGGTGTTGAGGAGAGTGGGGGGAGTTCGGAGAGGAATGCGGGGGGGATGAAAGTGTGGCGTAGTACGACGCCATATGTCTAAGTTTAGTAAGAGGGCAGACGACTGTGTCACGTGCACGCGAATATGACGTTGTTATTTAATTACTGTTTTCTTCCGCTGCAAATTAAAAATGCTACCCATAGACACTATACCACGCGGACGAAGTCGCGGGCACAGCTAGTACATTTATAAATAGGTATATACTTAAGTAATTTTGTGAACAACATCCTTTGTAACTGGCATCTTGAATGAGCGACGAGATGGGTATTTATTTAGGTTCCTTGGACGGGACATCGATAACAACACAAACCTAAACGAGGGCTAAGCCCGTAATGGCTTGCAGGAGGGCAAGCCATTACGGGCTTAGCCCTCGTTTAGGTTACCTACGCCTTAGAGTATTTAAGGAGAACGCCTTATAGTATTTAAGTGGGGAAACGTGTTAAGATCCAAATTATGTTTATGTTAAACTGTGTGCAATCGAATTGCACAGATAGTTAGTTAGTTGCTCGCGATTTTAAATAAATAAGTTCAGTGTTTTGATATCTAAGTCGTATAAAATCAAAAACGGCAATCTACACTCGGGGTGAATTTTGGCAATCAAATAAAAATGTTTTATAATGTAGGCCGGGAACTACCAAAGATTGTCGTATTTGAAACTAATGTTGATTTTTAAAGTCGATTTTAAACGTAATTGATACAGTTATTTTAAATTCCTTAAATTGCCATAACAATAAGTATTTTTTGTAAAATTTGACAGATTGGCGACTTTGTTATTACATAAACGACTCTTAAAAGGTTCTGTGCGAGTGAATATTTATTTCACGGTTTTCAGCGTCTTAAATTGCGTCTTCCTGAATGGATTCTCCCAGAAATGTGTCATATAGGCTACAAGATCACGTGCTCAGACGACTTGGTGTGCACGCGATTAATAAAGGCACCAATTGAGAATACGCAACGTTATAATATTTATTATGTCCAATGCGATAACAGACTGGAAGAACAGCGATCCTTTCAAAGTAATACGAGGTCTTCAATCTGGTAAGCAGTTATGATATCATGAACTTGATTGAAGGTTACTTATTAGGATATTGCTTTCTTACAGATGTATTCATGAATCATTAAAATTCCCCTGAATATATCGCCAAATAGTTATATCAGAGTTCTGACATCATTAGGAACTGGTCTAAGTAGCCACAGAACATTATTGTTTACTTGTATACATTGTGCCCCACATGTAAACTGACTCAGGCTCGTATATTCATGGATGACTGAATGACTTATTGATCAATTGAATATTTGACAGCTATTTTCCTCAAATTTTGCAAGCGGAATTTTGAGATAACCAACAGACAAAAATTTGATTGGCTAATTATTAATCCTCCTTGAAACTGGACCTAGATAAAACTTTAAAATAATGAAAAATACACTGTAATCACTGCTGGTCCCGATACGGAACTGCAAGATGACTACGGACCGATCGAACCAAAAGTCAATAAAAATCGAAAATCGAGATATAATTACCATAGAATGCAATTCGATTGGCATTTTAAATTGAGTATGCAGACATCTGGATTCAAAGAACTTGATTGATTAGTTAAACGTTCTCCAGACGGGTCAATATGACAATGACAGACTACTAAAAAAACAAAGCATTGTGTCAACTTGTCGAAGTGGTGAGTGGACGACAGTTCAAGTGGCGATCCATGTTTTATTAGGGCTAATTTGTCCATCTACAGATAAATAAATAAATACTTATTGTGGACAATTCACACAATACTATCCAGCCCCAAACTAGTCAGAGCTTGTACTATGGGAACCGATGGCTGATATAATACTTATACTTGTACATATTTTTTGTAAATACATACATACTTAGAATACAATATAACACCCAGACAGCGAACAAATATTTGTTCTTGGTGGTTTTACTACCAACTGAACTGATAGACCAGTCAAAAAAATAATAGAAAAATATATCTCTTTTACAGGCTTGTCAAAAACAGGAAGGTTTTTTATTCCACGAATTTACTCCGTAGATGGAAAAAACCGTCTTTAGAGTACCTAATAAATGTCGGAGCAATAAGCGTGCCAATTGACCACCTGCGCTCAGAGATTAACAGATGGCTCAGCCAGCAGTTCTATGGCTTTACTAATGTTTGTGTGTCATCCTGCGGATAGTCATATTCCACACTTGATTCTTAGATGGGAGATGAACCATTAATAATCACCATTGTGGTGACGTTTTTCCTATATTTTTTGGTGTTTACCGCGTACGTTTTTACACGTAAATTAATAGGACAGGCTAACTAAATCAGTCCACCAAACCTAATTCAATACCTTTATTTTATTTATTGCTTTACACATTTAGCTCAATAGCATTCAGTGACACATCCAGGTTTATCTAGAATCCAAGCAAGATAAGTCGCGAACTCGCGACAGATGGAGGAAAACATGAATAAATGGACAGGAAATTCATCTTTTGATCACACGAATGGGAAAATCGAACTTGCTTGTTCATGTTTGTGATTGGGAGATTATTTCAAGTCAGTTTTTTTTTACATTTTGTAACAGCTGTCACGCGCAAAGTTATCTTGCGCGGACTCTATATAAACCTCACTGAATGAAGTTGAGTTGTAAGTTGTAAAGGCCGGCGAACATCTAGCGCGATGGCAACGGCGATCAGTGAAATGCTGTCAAATAACGATGTCATATTTGTCAGTGTTTCACAGATCGCCATCGCCATCGCGCTAGATGTGCGCAAGCCTTAAGAGAGTAGATGATATCAAAATAATGATTAAAGCAAAAAGGATAGGAGGAGTTGACATAGACAATGAGGTGGCTTCAATGGAATGCCCTTGAGCGAGCACATAAACATGGGCTTTCAAGCCCTGTTGATCGCTCGTTTGATGACTGATTTCAGATGTTTATCGAATGGGGCTCATATTCATAGTCAGTAGACCGTGGTCCATGCACCGTATTTAAAGGGCTATTATTCTATTAGCTATCACAGCTGCTGCAGCAGAATGGTATGCGTAACTTTGCACTTTGTTATAATGCTTCGTATGTTATTTCGAAAAATGTAAAATAAGTAAAAAAAATATGAGTGCACTCTGGGAATGCGCGAAAACTTGAACAAGCCCCCCCCCTTTTTTGACGAAGTATGTCTAACTATACCAAATAGGTGTAGCGTAAAGTGGGCGATCCATTGGCGGTTTATATATACCTATAGCTCGCAGGCTCGTCGGTTTTGGCTCGCCAATGGATCACACACTTTACGGTGATCAGTTCGTTGGTTTTTTAGCCGAATTAAAATTAAAATTAAAAATTAAATTTTTGTTATTAGCCTTTGAAATTTCACCAAAGTCTGTTTAATAGTTTGACCATGAAGTCGGTTTCTCAAGTTTTTAAAACTTATATTATGCTCACCTCAAAAACGCTCATTCACGCCTAAAAAACTAAGTAGGTACTTACTAGTTTCTCTAGTTTCTAAAGTAAATGTATTGCTTGAAATACATGTCGAATAAGCCTTGTATCCATTTGAGCATGCTCGGGCGAATGAGCGGCTCATTTTGCCGAGCCATATAGTGCTCAGGCGTCTCCACTTGAGCCGCTCGGCCAAATGAGCCGCTCATTCACCTGAGCATGCTCAAGTGGAGTGACGGCTATAGATGTTCAATTATAATAGGTAATATCCAATGTATTCTGCTTATATCAACACTGAATAAACTACACGTACTAGCAACGCACCTATTCATTCATTGAACTACAAGGCAAAGTACTACTACGAGTATATAGTAGGTACACATGCATCACCAACCTTAGTCTAGCTAGGCGGTCTGAGTACCATTCATCATGCAACAATGTATAAGTCTGGAGACACTCTGTCTAGAAGTATAAGCACACATAGATATAGAAATAATAAACGTAGATTATAAGATTTTTTAGAATGATGAGTTCGCGATGTGAAAAATTCGGTTAAAATATTATTGGTTTATTATAATTCATTAATGTTAGATAGGCAGACGACATCGCGTCATCGGACATCGCGGGTACAACCTGGATGAGAATTGCAGAAGTCCGTCAACAGTGGCACATACAGAGAGAGGCCTATACCCAGCAGGGTGAAGTTGGGCTGTGGATGATGATGATGAGCTATTTACCGAGGCTTTTGAACCCGATGATACCGAGAATTTCTAAATGGTTACTTAAATTTCTTCACCAATGTAAATAACCTGCTTTCATTATTTTATTATACCTACTGAATTATGTTTTTAATGTTTACCTATAATTATCGATTTCAGTACTGAATAGACATGGAAAAGACATAAAAATACAGAAACGAAGATAATTTTCACATTACTGACGACAGACGGAAAGTTCATAAACACTGTTCTTTTTTTTAAAGAAAATCTATTGCAATATATCTGTTCATTTATCAATATACCTACGAACAAAATATCCAATAAGGAAAATATCGTATAGTGTTCAAAATACACCTCGTCAATTGGTTTCCAAAACACAGTTTCCGGTCTGTATTAAGATTATTCATTGGTTGAGGAATATGTTGCTTTTCTAAAGAAGAGGATGTTACTTCTGTTCTAGCAGCAATCAAGACGATTTTTTCTTACCCAGATTGAATTTCGGCAACTTCATGTTTCTCAGCTTGCGTCGCACGAGTAATTCAACTGACGACTATCAAAACAATAAAATGACGACGTATACGGTACGGTCGCGTTACAGTGCCATGTTTTCGATTGAGGAATGTGCGATTTCGCGATGAAGATGGCAAAACTGTGCGGCTGTGCGCATGTACGCGGCCTTAATGCGGCAGGCTGGAATCGCGTCTGTCGGGACTCCACGACCGACCCTCGGTATAACCTCGCGCGCTCTCCGCTGTATATTAACTCAATGACGGCCGACTACAGAGTCCCCACATCCCCACGTACTCCCAAACTATCGATTACCACCACACTTGACACTCCAAATCAAACGGACAAATGGGCATCTAATTTAAAACAATTGGTCGCGGAGACAATTTGACCATCTATAAATTTGAATTTATCGACATTTTAATGCATAAATGAATGTTGAGGACGAATCGGTTATTAGAGTTGATTTTTTACCTATTTATGATAGCTTTAATTTAAATATAAGGGGCTTACATTTGTTGTGGTATAGGAGGTAGCCGGCTGTGCTAGTTATTGTGTAAAAAATTAAACTAGATATCAAAGCCATAGCGCACTATACAGGGTTATTCATTATTAGCTGCAAATACTCAGGAATTAGGTTCAACAAATAAAATAAAAAATATTTATGAAATGATTTATTTTAAGTTTTGTTATGAAAATCCCGAGAAAATCGATAAAGAAATCATTGGCGCCTGACCTATTTTGACCTTTGATCCGCGCCCGCGCGCCGTGAGTGACACTCTGCGTTCAGTCACCGCCTGGGTGGGTCATCGTCCTGTTCTCCATGGCAATCATTATGCAATAGCCGTAAAGAAATTAATAAAAAAAAAAAAAAATACGGGTTGCACTCCGGGAGTGCCGGCAGAAGTGAAAACTTGATTATTAACGTAGGAACCCTAAAAGTTGTTTATTTTATCAAGTTCCTCAATGTAGTAAAACCCCAATCAAAGTCCTAAGGAACCCTAAAAATTTTAGCATTATCAAGCTCCTAAGTGTAGTTGAAATTCCAATCAAAGTGCTAAGGAACCCTAAAATTGTTTACATAATCAAGGTCCTAAGTGTAGTTGAAAGTCCAATTAAAGGCCTAAGGAACCCTAAAAGTTGTTTATTTTATCAAGTTCCTCAATGTAGTAAAACCCCAATCAAAGTCCTAAGGAACCCTAAAAATTTTAGCATTATCAAGCTCCTAAGTGTAGTTGAAATTCCAATCAAAGTCCTAAGGAACCCTAAAAATGTTAACATTATCAAGCTCCTAAGTGTAGTTGAAACTCCAATCAAAGTCCTAAGGAACCCTAAAAGTTGACCACTTAATCAAATTCCTCAATGTAGTAAAACCCCAATCAAAGTCCTAAGGAACCCTAAAAATTTTAACATTATCAAGCTTCTAAGTGTAGTTGAAACTCCAATCAAAGTCCTAAGGAACCCTAAAAGTCGACCATTTAATCAAATTCCTCAATATAGTATAACCCCAATCAAAACCCTATACGGAACCCTAAATTTTACGTAAAGCCAAATCCTCAACGGGTCGGAACCGCTAGAAGGGACCTTGTCGCGCGACCTACAAGTAGGTCCTAAATGAAGTAAAATGGCAGACATAGGAGGAGGGGGTTCTGGGGGGCTAAGGGGGGTCACAGCACGGCTCGCTTCGCTCGCCGCGCTGTTCCCCGTGGTCGCGTGGCGGCTCGCTTCGCTCGCCGCGACGCTCCCCCCGGGTTCAGGAAGAGGGGGTTCTGGGGGGCTTAGGGGGGTAACAGCACGGCTCGCTTCACTCGCCACGCTGTTCCCCGTGATCGCGTGGCGGCTCGCTTCGCTCGCCGCGACGCTCCCCCCGGGTTTCGGAGGAGGGGGTTCTGGGGGGCTTAGAGGGGGTCACAGCACGGCTCGCTTCGCTCGCCACGCTGTTCCCCGTGGTCACGTGGCGGCTCGCTTCGCTCGCCGCGACGCTCCCCCCGGGTTCAGGAGGAGGGGGTTCTGGGGGGCTTGGGGGGAGTCACAGCACGGCTCGCTTCGCTCGCCGCGCTGTTCCCATGGTCGCATGGCGGCTCGCTTCGCTCGCCGCAATGCTCCACTCGAAAAATAAATACAGTAGATCTATAAAATCTTGTACCAATGACCACTACTACCTGCCGCGGGCGGCCGCTAGTTCATAAAATCTATAATAGGTATGTACCTATACCTACTACAGTCACGAAAAACGCCTTGGTATGCTTGCTACTAACTATTATCTATTCTGTGACGTTACCGTGTCATAGTAACTACTAGCGTATCTGTAGCGTCTTACGCTTTTTTTCGATTTTTATTATGAACTCTACGTTGTAGTCTTAGGGTACATTTCTGCAAAAAATCCGTCCTACGCTTTTTCGATAAGGTCACGTGATCCTGACGCCCTGACGCGAGTTTAAGTTTTTATACCCATTACAGAAAGTGCTCCAACGCCGCTAAAGAAGTTTTCACTTCAAAAAATTATACAAAAACTTAAATCAAAATTTAAAAAAAAACATTACATAAATATTTTTTATTTTATTTGTTGAACCTAATTCCTGAGTATTTGCAGCTAATAATGAATAACCCTGTATAGCTAAGGCACTGCGTAACTAATGATCGTTTTCCTTCGGCGTTTATTGAAACAGATTCATAATATTGACAATCAGGACAGTAAAATAAATGTTGGATGTTATAACATGCCGTGGACCTTGTCCGATGGTCAGATTATAGTTGACTGATACGATATTATTTCATAGCCATCATCTGAGGATAACCTTCAGGAATATTGTGTTGCCAATTCTGATGATAATATTTTAAAGGGCCGCAGATTTTTGACTGGCCTCTCAGCTCAGCTGGTAGTAGCTCTGCCTACTGCGCTGTAGGAAGTGGGTTCGATCCCCATCGAAAACAAATGTTTGTGTAGAGAACACAGATGTTTGTGTTCTGTCTGGATGTTATATTGTATTCCATTTGCCAAAAAGAAAGTTTAATATCAGTCATCTGCTTAATTTGGGGCTAGCTAGTGTTGGGTGAATTGTCTACAATATTTATTTATTGTTAAACGTATTTAAAGTGTTATTTCCATTGTTTTTATAACATATCCGTTAAAATATTGTATAAACGTTGTATATTATATTTATAACAAAAGCTGCTGCACATGAAATACATTTTCCACAAAAAAAGAAAAAAACACTCACCGGTATCTACTCCAGCCGGTTTCATAGGAACTAACACTAAATGGTTGGTACACATTATAAGAGCCTTTTATTATGCAGAGATGCTATGACTTAAACTAAGTTTTTACAAAATTGCGATCACGTTTTTAAAATATAAGCGTTATTTATTTCGCGCGTTGCCTCGTGCCGAGTGCAGCGCGCTACCGCATGAAGTGTCTCGCCGTGTACTGGCAATGACTGGCATGGCATGGCAATAGGCCGGCATCGGCACATCGGCAGGCTGTGCGGTGCCAGCTGTTACCCCGCGCGATCGTGACACGTGCCCTTGCCTACCTGGAATAACCACCCTTCAATAAAATACACCGTGGTACCGGTGGGGCCCAACTGTGAATTTCTGAGGGCTCATTCTCGTAGTCGTTAGCTGCGATTTTGTATGGAGAAACGATGAGCGTCCCTGGCGGGATTGCGAGAACTAATGTAGTGTTCGTAAGCATTAACTTACTAACCCCTATGGATCAAGGTCTGAAATAAAAAGTTTTAATTTTTTGAAGTGAAAACTTCTTTAGCGGCGTTGAGCACTTTCTGAATGGGTATAAAAACTTAAACTCGCGTCAGGATCACGTGACCCTGATCGAAAAAGCGTAGGACGGATTTTTTGCAGAAATGTACCCTAAGACTACAACGTAGAGTTCATAATAAAAATCGAAAAAAAGCGTAAGACGCTACAGATACGCTAGTAGTTACTATGACACGGTAACGTCACAGAATAGATAATAGTTAGTAGCAAGCATACCAAGGCGTTTTTCGTGACTGTAGTAGGTATAGGTACATACCTATTATAGATTTTATGAACTAGCGGCCGCCCGCGGCAGGTAGTAGTGGTCATTGGTACATGATTTTATAGATCTACTGTATTTATTTTTCGAGTGGAGCATTGCGGCGAGCGAAGCGAGCCGCCATGCGACCATGGGAACAGCGCGGCGAGCGAAGCGAGCTGTGCTGTGACTCCCCCCAAGCCCCCCAGAACCCCCTCCTCCTGAACCCGGGGGGAGCGTCGCGGCGAGCGAAGCGAGCCGCCACGTGACCACGGGGAACAGCGCGGCGAGCGAAGCGAGCCGTGCTGTGACCCCCCCTAAGCCCCCCAGAACCCCCTCCTCCGAAACCCGGGGGGAGCGTCGCGGCGAGCGAAGCGAGCCGCCACGCGATCACGGGGAACAGCGTGGCGAGTGAAGCGAGCCGTGCTGTTACCCCCCTAAGCCCCCCAGAACCCCCTCTTCCTGAACCCGGGGGGAGCGTCGCGGCGAGCGAAGCGAGCCGCCACGCGACCACGGGGAACAGCGCGGCGAGCGAAGCGAGCCGTGCTGTGACCCCCCTTAGCCCCCCAGAACCCCCTCCTCCTATGTCTGCCGTTTTACTTCATTTAGGACCTACTTGTAGGTCGCGCGACAAGGTCCCTTCTAGCGGTTCCGACCCGTTGAGGATTTGGCTTTACGTAAAATTTAGGGTTCCGTATAGGGTTTTGATTGGGGTTAT
This sequence comes from Thera obeliscata, assembly GCA_947578465.1. Classification (NCBI taxonomy): domain Eukaryota; kingdom Metazoa; phylum Arthropoda; class Insecta; order Lepidoptera; family Geometridae; genus Thera; species Thera obeliscata. The sequence goes on from OX387916.1 coordinate 4,258,400, forward strand.
ACTATATTGAGGAATTTGATTAAATGGTCGACTTTTAGGGTTCCTTAGGACTTTGATTGGAGTTTCAACTACACTTAGAAGCTTGATAATGTTAAAATTTTTAGGGTTCCTTAGGACTTTGATTGGGGTTTTACTACATTGAGGAATTTGATTAAGTGGTCAACTTTTAGGGTTCCTTAGGACTGATTGGAGTTTCAACTACACTTAGGAGCTTGATAATGTTAACATTTTTAGGGTTCCTTAGGACTTTGATTGGAATTTCAACTACACTTAGGAGCTTGATAATGCTAAAATTTTTAGGGTTCCTTAGGACTTTGATTGGGGTTTTACTACATTGAGGAACTTGATAAAATAAACAACTTTTAGGGTTCCTTAGGCCTTTAATTGGACTTTCAACTACACTTAGGACCTTGATTATGTAAACAATTTTAGGGTTCCTTAGCACTTTGATTGGAATTTCAACTACACTTAGGAGCTTGATAATGCTAAAATTTTTAGGGTTCCTTAGGACTTTGATTGGGGTTTTACTACATTGAGGAACTTGATAAAATAAACAACTTTTAGGGTTCCTACGTTAATAATCAAGTTTTCACTTCTGCCGGCACTCCCGGAGTGCAACCCGTATTTTTTTTTTTTATTTTTTATTTATTAAGTCGACAAAATGCCGAAAGGTTTTTATCGATCGAAAGTTTATATGCACTATGCCAGTATTCTCAAACGGTGAAGGAAAACATCGTGAGGAAATCGGCTTGTCGTATAGAACCTTACAATTTTGAAAACATGTGTCAGGTTTCACGCCCGCCAAAGTCCTACTTGCGGAAACCAGTCCGCACCCGAAGTGCGGTACAAAGAACTTGCCGAAGAGCCTTGGTTAGCGCCCCATTATTACGTAGGAAACTCACGATAGGTGTTCATGTTTCAAACATGTAAATTAGCAATAAAACGATACTTTTTACTAAAATATTGCCTTACGCCCATGAAAATAGGGAATATGGAGTCGGTTGTTTTATCTACTCATTCACATGGGAAGGGAAGTTCTATTCTTCTCAAGTTTAACAGAGCCAATTGAAAAAACATCACTTCCATTCAGAAAAGGGATGTTTTTAAATCGTAACCTATAAGTTATAGTTATAATCGAAAGAAAAAACCTTAAAAGCGCGAGTCGGATTTCCCAACCGAGGGCTAGTAGAAATAATAAATACCTAATATAAGTTTAAGAAACTTAAGAAACAAACTTAATGGCCAGAGGAAAATAACTTATGCAAACCTTTCAGAAAAAAAAAGATACAACCGAATTGAGAACCTCTTCCTTTTTTATTTGAAGTCGGTTAAATTTTCAGCGACAGAATAAACTCGTATCTAATATAATTATAAGACACCAAAAATAATGTAAAGTTTGGACCGCCCCGCGCCCGCTCCTTGCATAAAATATTACTAATGTATAGTTTTTAGATTTTTCCCTATATCTATAAAAATATTCAAGGTCGAAGATCACACAAAACACAAGCTTGTCTACACTGAACTGACTCACACATGTCATCATTCCAGGGTTTGTCATCACAATATTTTACCATATTAAAAAAAATCGGTTGTCTGCAAAGTCGGTTTACGAATTAATACGATAGTATTAATTAATTGATTAATACGAATTAAGACGATAGTTGAACGTGACAACATTAAATGGAACGCCTCAGAGCGAGGTAACGCCGCATGAGTCATGTTTTTTCGTGCGTGCAGCTGGCTCCATCAAATTATAAGACGTTGTCACGTCAAAAAATACTTAAAACATGTACAAAATACACACAAACAGTTGAAGAGCTATCTGCAGACCGTTGCAAACGGTCTAGAGATAGCTCAACTGATCCAAATCAGTACCAGACGGAAGCGTCCCCAAGATGCTGGCGGCATGGCCACGCTGAATGAAACCGACTTCAAGGCCAAACGGGTGAATCGATTTTGAAAAAATATTGTTAGACTAGGTACCTAAGTCACATTGTTTTATTACGGAGTTCCGATGTCTAACTTCCGGTTTCATCATCGTCTAATGATGAAGCCGAAAAGAAGGCAGTTAATTAAGACTTTTAGTGACTCTTAATCAGCACTGATGAATGAAACATTCACAAAAAAGCAAAACACGGAATTCCCTTTACATGGATGACATGACTACGCCCTAAAATTACCAGTCCAATCTTGATGAAATTAATAAAATATTTAAAATTTTTGAATGTACGGTCATGACGTGCGTGACCTACCAGGCAATGCTATGTTATAGGCGATAGTTACCATTTAACATCAGGCCAATGCTTGTTCCATCAGCTAGTTGTATAAATAAAAAGCTGCCAAGTGCGAGTCGGACTCGCCCATGAAGGGTTCCATAGCACGACGAACTACAAGAACCTTTATATATGATACTTGATGTAACATAATAAGGTTCCTGTAGTTCGTTGAAAGGTAAATTGCGGTTTACGGTTTATTACGTATAAAAAAAAAACTACTGACTAGATCTCGTTCAAACCAAATATCGTTGAAAGTTTACATAGTAATGTACAACATATATTTTTTTTAGTATTATCATTCTCTTACTTTAGAAGTTAGAGGGGGGGGGACCAACTTTTTTCCACTTTGGAAGTGTCTCTCGCGCAAACTATTCAGTTTAGAAAAAAACTATATTAGAAACCTCAACACCATTTTTGAAGACCTATTCATAGACACTCCACACGTATGGGGTCGATGAAAAAAAATTTTTTGAGTTTCCGTTTATGACGTATAAAAAAAAAACTACTGACTAGATCTGGTTCAAACCAAATATCGTTGAAAGTTTACATAGTAATGTACAACATATATTTTTTTTAGTATTATCATTCTCTTACTTTAGAAGTTAGAGGGGGGGGGACCAACTTTTTTCCACTTTGGAAGTGTCTCTCGCGCAAACTATTCAGTTTAGAAAAAAACTATATTAGAAACCTTAACATCATTTTTGAAGACCTATTCATAGATACCCCACAAGTATGGGTTTGATGAAAAAAAATTTTTTGAGTTTCAGTTTCAAGTATGGGGACCCCCAAAATTTATAGTTTTTTTTCTATTTTTGTGTAAAAACCTTAATGCGGTTCACAGAATACATCTACTCACCAACTTTCATCAGTCTAGCTTTTATGGTTTCGGAGAAAAATGGCTGTGACACGGCCGGACAGACAGACAGACAGACAGACAGACAGACATGACGAATCTATAAGGGTTCCGTTTTTGCCATTTGGCTACGGAACCCTAAAAACTAAGATCAAATAAATTGTATAACCAAAATTGCAAATTTCGGAAAACTTAGGCATGCTCTTCTCACTAGGTATAGGTTACGTAGGTACTAGAGAGAGTACCTACCGTAGAAGTACATACTTCCAACACGTGTGATCGCAATTCGATAAGGTAACATGAGATTTTTACGGTATTTGAATTAAATTTGATGCGCCTTAAAATATGAGTACCTAAACAACCTATATACCTATAACAGGTAACCTACTTATGCTATGAAGAGGAAGAAACCTGTCACCAGTGGGGTATAACTATAAGGCCTAAAACACATACAAGCGACGTAAGGCAGCAGGCGTGGAACAGGCGTGGCGCAGGCGTGCGCCGCCCGCTTCAAAACGATTTCATACAAAATGTATGCAGGTGACGTTTTTAGGGTTCCGTAGCCAAATGGCAAAAACGGAACCCTTATAGATTCGTCATGTCTGTCTGTCTGTCTGTCTGTCCGACCGTGTCACAGCCATTTTTCTCCGAAACCATAAGAGCTACACTGATGAAACTGTAGTGAGTAGATGTATTCTGTAAACCGCATTAAGATTTTTACACAAAAATAGAAAAAAAACTATAAATTTTGGGGGTCCCCGTACTTCAAACTGCAACTCAAAAAAAATTTTTTCGTCGAACCCATACGTGTGGGGTATCTATGAATAGGTCTTCAAAAATGATGTTGAGGTTTCTAATATCGTTTTTTTCTAAACTGAATAGTTTGCGCGAGAGACACTTCCAAAGTTGAAAAAAGTTGGTCCCCCCCCCTCTAACTTCTAAAATAAGGGAATGATAAAACTAAAAAAAATATATGTTGTACATTACTATGCAAACTTTCAACGATATTTGGTTTGAACGAGATCTAGCCAGTAGTTTTTTTTTTATACGTCATAAATCGTAAACCGCAATTTACCTTTCGACGAACTACAAGAACCTTTATATTATGTTACTTGATGCTACGGAACCCTTCATGGGCGAGTCCGACTCGCACATGGCTGCTTTTATTGAATTATACTGAAGCGACGAGGCGCAGGTAACGAAACGGCCGGCGTGTCTGCGGTCATCACCTGTACCCGAAGTCGGAGTTTTGCTACCACATTTCGTTACCAAATGTTGTCTTCGTTTCGCCTATTTGTCTCTCTCTATTATATGGAGAAAATATGAGACGGCAAAAATACGTTACGTAGTTAGAGTTGTTGTCTCATCTTTTGTTCATAATAAAGCATTATTATTATTATTTAAGTTTCCATATTTTTCATCTCTCGCTAAGCAAGGAGTATACGTTTTTCGCGGGCTTTTGGCCAAACGAAAAATCGTTGACGATTTTATTGATTGAGTGATAAAAACTTGCGAACAATTCGGCAAGTGTTTAGTATGACTGCTTTTTGGAGTTGTATGTAAGTGAGCTTGTGAATATCAAGAGTTTGTAAACTAGTATGCAAGGTGTATGGGATGACCCCAGTTGACGAAAATAATGATAGGTATAGTTTTAACAGAATCCACTCTCCACTGGGTTTTCAGTTCTATTGCTAAGTCCGTATATTTTGCCAGTTTTTCCGTGTGCGTTTTGGCGAGATTATGGGTGTTTGGCACAGCAATGTCTATTAGATATACCAGTTTGTTTCTTTTATCGTGGAGAGTGATGTCAGGTCGGTTGTAATGGATGGTTTTGTCTGTTATAATTGTTCTGTCCCAGTAAAGTTTATAGTCAGAAGAGTCTAAAATAATTTCAGGTGAATATTTATAATAAGCTATTTTATCTTTAACGAGTTTGTATTTAATGGCTAGATATTGGTGAATAATGGAAGCTACTTGGTCATGTCTATGCTTATAATCTGTTTGTGCGATTGACTTGCAGGCGCCAGTGATATGCTGTATGGTTTCTGAGCTACTACGGCAGTGTCGGCAGAGATCGGTTTCAAGAGTGCTATCTCGGATAATGTATTTCCTGTAGTTACGCGTGTCAATAATTTGATCTTGTATGGCTAGCATAAAACCTTCTGTTTCCGGAAACAGTTCACCCTGTTTGAGCCATTTGTTCGACGCTACTTTGTCAATATTTGGATCAATCAAGTCACGGCGATGTCTTCCGTGCAGGGATTTCTGTAGCCAGGAGTTAAGTTTCTGCGATGCAGACGTGATGGTTTCATTCGTTTGTGTATTGTGATTGTGTAAGTTGAGTGGTGTGAACTTGAAATCGGCTTGTGTTACTGCTTTGTGTAGTGGGGATCTATCTGCGTGCTCATGGAAATAATTTCGAAGTGAATTTATTTGTGTGTTGTGTAAATTTTTGATATCGATGATGGCTCGTCCTCCTTCTATTTTTGGTAGTGTAAGTCGCTCAGAGCAAGCGCGTGGGTGGTGTTTCCTATATTTTGTTAGGTGAGTGTTAATTATCCGCTGGAGTTTTTGCAGACTTGTTTTGGACCAATGTATAATTCCGAATGAGTACGTGAGAATTGGGATGGCAAATGTGTTTATAGCTTTAATGGTGTTTCTAGCATTAAGATGAGAATTTAAGATTTTGTGTAGTCTCGACTTGAATTTCTGCTCTAAGCTAAGTTTAGTTGTCTTTTGATGGATTTGCTGTGTCTGTTGATATCCAAGATATTTATAGCCGGTATCGATTTCTAGGGGCTCTATTTGTTCACCATTGTCAAGCTGAAACGGGTTTTGTTCTATTTTCCCTCGCCGTACAGATAGAATTTTACATTTATCGATCCCAAATTCCATGTGTATGTCTGATGAAAATGACTGTGTGGTATCTGCTAGGTGGTGAAGTTCTTCCAACGTGCCACCATACAATTTTATGTCATCCATATACATCAAATGTGACAATATGTAGCTATTATTACCGTACTTAAGCATAAACCCTTTATTGCTATCATTAAGAATGTTAGACAGAGGATTAATAGCTAGACAGAACCACAGAGGACTTAGGGAGTCTCCTTGAAATATGCCCCTTCGTATTGGTATTGGTTCTGTTTCTAAAGATAAGTCACAGGTATTTAATTTAAGCACGGTTTTCCAGTTGTTCATGGAATGTTTTAGGAAATTAACGATTACTGGGTGAATCTTATAATGCTGTAGAATGTAAAGAAGCCAACTATGCGGCACGGAGTCAAATGCTTTCTTATAGTCGATGTACATCGTGAAGATGTTTCGCTTCTTGATAAAAGCCTGCTTTGAAACCACCGCATCAATAGTAAGTTGCTCCTTACATCCTTGGCTATACCTACGACATCCTTTCTGCTGTTCGGCTAGTAAACAGTTATTATTAGAATGCGCGTAGATGAGTTCAGTAATACAAGAGGTAATTATTTTATAGATATTTTGCAGGCATGTAATGGGTCTATATTTGGCTGGGTTTCTAAGGTCAGTATTATCTTTAGGTAGCATATATGTTGTGCCTAGAGTTATATACTGTGGCATGGCTTCGGGGTTTGAGATGAAAAGGTTAATGTGATTTAACAAGACTGGATGTAAATATGTAAGCTTTTTGAACCAGTAGTTGTGAATTTTGTCTGAACCAGTGGCCTTCCAATTGTGTAGTTTTCCTAATACCTTCATAAGGGTGTCCAATGTAACTTCTTCATGTTCCATACTGGGCATGTCAAAGAGTCTGTGTGCGTCCCGTTGAATCCAATCGGCCTCGGTGTTATGCTCTACAGGGGCAGACCAAATACCTGACCAGAATTCTTTTAGGTGTTCAGGATCAGGGGCATCAGATCGAGACAAGTCAGAATGTTCGTTATTCAGTGCTCTGTAGAATAACTTTTCATTGTTATTAAACGTGTTATTTTGTGACTTCCTTTTAGTGGTAAGTTTGTATCTGCGCAGTCGACTAGAAAGTGCATTTAGCTTTTGTTTGAGTGTGTCCAGAAAATGTGATAGGTTTGTGTTCTCAGGTTCATGTTGTGTATGAATGTTATATTGCGATTTTATACCATCCACAAACTTTTTTAATCTGGCGCTCGTGTTACCTCTGATAAATTCGGTAAGTTTTCCGATTTTTACTCTTAATCCAGCTATCTTGTTTTCTAATCGTTTTTGCCATGGCGGGATTCGATTCTTAGAATTGCTATTGGCATTAATGTTTTCTCGTATCCTAAGCCCCACGTGTGTGATCGCCGTATATGCGGCGCAATAAATGGCAGTATGTGTTGTTTTAAAATCTGTATCCAGTTGGATGTGTTTGGGTAAGATTTGAGAGTTAATACAGTGTACGATTGCAAAAAACTTTTTTGTAGGTTTTACTTTAGGTAAAACAGGCCTAGTGAGCGGATCAGTGTTAATATAAGTATCAAATGTTTTAACGAAAAGCTCTTCTATTTGTTCCTGTGTATCTTGTTGTGGGATACAGGCATTGTCGGTTTCTATAGGATAGTGTTCTATTGTGCTCAGCTGTGTTAATTGTCCAGCAGTTAGATCACTAGAATCTAAAAAAGGACTCGCATACGGAGCATCGCTTATTGGTGCTGGAAGGTGCGATGTTGGCTGAATCTCAACTTCGTTGTTGTTCAGTGAAGTGTCACAGTGAAATTCATGACTCCCTGTTGTTGGAGAGGCTTGTTGTAGCTCCAGTTCTATAGAAACCTCATCCTGAATTTGTTGCAATCTATCATCGGAGATTAGTTTGTTATTTACGATTATTCGCCTTTGGTCTGATATGCGCTGCTCAGATATATGTGATAGGTGCGGAAAATCAACAGTGAACGCCCGGTGTAATTGCTGCCTATACGATGTTTTGTTGGTGTCTATATTAGTAATTCTGAGGTAATGACGAATTATGGTTTCATTGATCTCATTTGACCACCTCATTCTCTGAGTACCGTTCTGTGTAGTTAGTGCAGGTGTTACTGTTAGGTGTGTAGCAATGTGGTGTTCAGCGTTTGAGTTGTTTAAATAAAATTGCGCCTCTTGACGCAGCTCGTTGATTTTATCGACAGGGAGTAATTTCCTAAGCACAATCGCTCGTCGCTGATCACCGACTCGCTGGCGACTAACTTTCATATCTGGGAATTTGTCGCTGAATCTTTGGTGTAGTTCAGGTAGGTATGATTTCGTATTTGTTTCAATAGAAGTTAGAATAAAGTATGTGCGCAAGATAAATGAATTCATTTCTTCCGACCATTTCTTGCGTGCACGTGAAGAAGCGTTGGCGGGTGCAGGAATAGTGGCGCATGCCTCCTGCACAACATCCTCAGCTGGTGGACAAGAAGTTGCCCGAGAACCAATCGAAGAATTAGAACTACCATAGACTCGATCTTGGTAGGAAGGAGGAGAAGAAGGTATAGAAGAAAAGAGAGATTTTGGTGAGGAGGATGTAGTTGATTGGGCTTCCTTATCCTTTTCAGCCCAATCTAATCGGCTTGGACCTCGCTCCTCAATTGAGGTTAGCCGTTTAGCTCCCACGTCGTTTTTGCTTGTCGTGCTGCGACATGCAGTGCCGGTAGATGTGCACCGGTTTCTATTTAGTGGCCGTAGGTTATACCTCCTGTTGGACTCGCATTGTTCGGGTTCCCCGGCTGAGGGCCGTCCATTACCCTCGCCACCGATGGCTTGCATGCTGTAGCGCCCAGCATCGGCTCCAGACGCGCCCCGACGATCGCCCTCGGGAAGCGACCATATACTTACATTTTTATTTGGCTCCATCATGATGGGTTTGCCATTGCCCGTTTAGTCACTTGCTCTTCGTTAACACATCTCCCGACAGGTCCACGACAAGCACAAACTAAGCAATCGCTGCTCCCAAGTGCCACTCCTTGTACAAAAAGAGTAGCACCAGTTAGCAACGACTACACAATCCACGCCCGCCACAGACCTGCCGCAAGATGCGCAATTCGAAGTGCCGCTAAGTTATTACGTTGCGAGTGTCCGCCCCTCACGTGGCTTAGATGGTTAGCACGGACGTAGGGTTGGGCTTTGAGGGGCTTATTATTATTATTATTAATTTTGTAAGAGGATCACATGAAAAGAGCGCTAGGAACCAAGCCGTAAGTTTCTTGCCTGTTCTTCTAGGCTTGGCCGCGTGGAACAGGCAACTAGAATCACTTAGTATTAAGACGTGTCGAAGTGATCCTTTTGTGATTAAAATGAATAAATCATTTTCTTTTTGTTTTCTCCATACAATAGACAGAGACAAATAGGCAAAACGAAAACAACATTTGGTAACGAAATGTTGTAAATGCACTGGGACTTCGGGCTCAGTACCCGAAGTCCGAGTTTTGCTATATATTGTTTTCGTTTCGCCTTCGTGTCTCTGTCTTTTGTATGGAAAAAATATGAGACAGCAAAAATACGTTACGTAGTCAGAGTTGTTGTCTCATCATTTTTCCATGCAAAAAAGAGGGACACGTAGGCGAAACGAAAACAACATTTGGTAACGAAATGTTGTAAATGCACTGGGACTTTGGGTACAGCTGTTGAAAACGTTCTGTAATAAACCTGCGCCACGCCTACGCCTGTTCCACGCCACGTCGCTTGTGTATGTTTTAGGCCTAACGGGTATAGTGGGGGTTAACAATAGAAGATCAAAATTACAAATTCAATGTCATCATACAATTAAAAATAAAATAATCTACATAATTATATGTCAAATGCATACTCATACTCACCCTTCCTTGCATCATTCTTTCTCACAGTGTCTCAGATATACCGACGCAAGATTATTATTTGCGCCGTAGGTCGTGGGGTTCGATCCCCACAGAGAACAAATATTTGTGTGGTGAACATAGATATTTGTTCTCGGTCTGGGTGTTATATTGTATTATATGTATGTATTTACAAAAAAAAAGCAGTTGAACGTGGCAACGTTATACAGCTGTCCACGCGGACGCATCGCTCACTCAATTAAGAGAGATCTCGTAAGAGTAGTATTGTTCTGTGGGAGAGATACAAATGTCGAACGCTGCCGAACGCGGAAGCCGATTGTGCCTATTTGTCGCTCATTCCGCGCTCTCGCTTGCACGTCAAGCTTTAAATTGAACGCCTCAGAGCGAGGTAACGCCGCATGAGTCATGTTTTTTCGTGCGTGCAGCCGGCTCCAAGGAATTATAAGACGATAACAAATAACGCCCCCTTTTGGTCGGGGTAAACGGTCTTTCAATGGCAAGCAAATATAAAACAATAAAATTGGGAGTGAGTCACTTTGGTAAAGTGACTCTCTATCAAAATATCTGAACATATTAATACCTACTCATCATAGAATATTATGATCTCATTTTTAATTGGTATTGTCAAAACAAAATATTTTTTTGACGACACCAATTAAAAATGAGAACGCTTTAAGGCCTGCGCACATCTAGGCGATGGCGATGGCGATCAGTGAAACGCTATTGAATACAGGGTGGCCCAAAAGTCGTGGATCAAACGCAACTAGGGATTAGATGGGGTCATCAGCTGCAAAAAGTTGTTCTACGGGAAGTCCTTAAGGTCAGCCCCTGCAGAGTTATAATTTATTTTGTGTTTTATGAGAAAATTGACTTTTTTTAACTACTTCTTATTAAAATTCTAAAAAATCTACATCCTGTATTTTTTTACTATTTTCATTTTAAAAAGTGTGTTTGCTAATTGTGTTTAGTCACAACAAAAAACAAATGAACAAAAAAGTTTTTTGTTCATTATTTTTTGTTCATTATTAATTTATTATTTGTCATGTTTTTTGAAAAAACATGACAAATAATAAATTAATAAATTACACACGTAATCTCACTCTTTTAACGTCAGTAGGCCTACCATGAGCTCTGTCTGGCTCTGTCTCTCGTTCTGGTTTTGAGTCTGTGTGAGTGCTCATCAGCACATTATTATACCGTGTGTGTGACGTTTTGACGTAGGATTTATTTAGTCAACACTCACACAGATGCAAAACCAGAACCAGAGACCGAGCCAAACAGAGCTCATGGTAGGCCTACAGATCTTGTAACAAAGCGAGCAACCCTCTTATGAGCCGGGCTGAGACAAGGGTCGCGTCTGGAGTTAAACCTGTACAAATACGAGAAGCAAACTTAATTTTATACTCTTCTCTAGTTTCTTGGTAGCTTTGATATTTAATGAAAGCTCAAAACATACCGTGACTTTTTTTGTTAAAAAATAATAGGCTTCATGAAATCTTGTATTGTGACATTACAGGTTTTCTTTATTTTGGGTACCATTTTCGCAAAACAGATTTTACAAACACGATTTTATCGAATAATAGTATAGAAGCACAAGCCAGCACGCTTTATATTTCAAATAATTTAAACAACCTAATATTTTTTAAGGTTCTCTAATGGCGACCACGAATCGGAAGACAAAACGTCGGGCGCCCACCCACCAGATGGACCCACAACATTGTTAAGATCGCGGGAAGTCGATGGATGGAAAATTCTCAGAATCGTTCTTCCTGGAAATGTGTAGGGGAGGCCTATGCCCAGCAGCAGCAGTGGACTTTTTCAGGCTGATAATGATGATGATAAATATTATTTAATCAAAATGTTGTGGCAAGTACCATAAAACCCGCAGAGTACCACGATAAATAATTATATACCTACACAAGAACAAGGCCACGTCTCAGTTTCAGAACGAGCCATGGTATAAGTAGGGGTGGAATGGGTGAGTCGACAAGACGGCGCCAGCCTCCACCCATTACGCATCTTACCCTAGCGGGGAGGCTCTATAGAAGAATTAATTTCTATATAGGTGTATAATAAGCTGATACAAAAACGTGCCGACACTAATCGATTTTGTCTGCTTATCCATCATCGCTTTGACAGAAAATGGTGAACCTTTTATTCAAAATAATTCAATTATTAAGTGAAAATGCTGGAAAAACAAAATATCGTATAGTACTAAAATGGGAATGTTTAGATCTTTGCGCGATGAAACTTGGATCAGACATAGATCGAGGCGTTGAATACTAGGTACTATCGCCTGACTTTTCAAAAAATATGTCACGGTAAAGATATCGAAAATTGTATCTGAATAATCGTATTTGTTAATAATTATCCAAATAAGGGCTACTTTTTATTTTGGTGCCACTCTGGCACTGCCACATCAAAGAAGCCGTGGGCGAAAGCTATATACCTATAAATAAATAATTACAGTGCAGAATACATGATACATTTGTATTAGTTACTTCGTAACTCTTATAACATAGTTAGGTACTTTGGTAGGTATAGTTATGTACACACGGATACAGATCAGGTTGCAAAAAGCTGAAGAAAAGATGAGAGCAAAGTGAGTAGTCTGATGTGTATCCTTGCGTAATCATACGGCTCCCGAAATTCCTGGTTTTTTGATACAATTTGTAAAGTTCCGCCACTTCTTATGAAAATACTTTTCAATAAGATAAAAACGAGCCGTGCATACTGTATAGTCTGATGTGTATCCTTGTGTTATCGTCCGGCTCGCGAAGTTTCCGGTAATTTTATCCAATTTGCCGCAGTTTCTTCTCGTGAAAATACTCGCCACTGGGGAAAGATTCTCGAAATTGAGAAAAGATTTATCGCAAAGTAACATTGCTTCGCTGGACGAAATAATATTAAATTCAATTACTTCTGTACTATGGATCATTAACCTACTAAAGGTGAGTTTGACTATTCAAAGTAACGCTATCTGTTAGATAAAACTATTTCCGGGCCTGCAAGTACTATTAACACAGAATTATTTTTATTTCATAGCGATATTCTGATACCTTGTAAATCCATGTTGTAAACCACCTGCAAACCAGTGACAGAAAGATTGGAAGAGCAACAGACTGGCGTGGTACGGACCTGTCATGAGGAGGGATGAAAGTCATGTGAGTAGGTGAGTGATGAGTATGAATGTCGATGGATTTGCGAGCAGGAGTAGACTAAATAAAACATGGATGAACTGTGTGACTGATGACATGAATAAGAAAGAAGTGAATGCAGAGTGCCTATCCCACATAAAGTGGGATAAAGGCAGAAAAAATTCAAAAAAAGGCGTTATTCTGATGCCTGGGACAGGATTTAAGATGTAATAGGCATCCTGACAGCTTAGTCAGCCTAATCCAAAGGAAAGACATGCTCAATACGTACAGCTGACTAAGCTATGGGTTTCCTCACGGTGTTTTTCTTCACCGTTTAAAAGCACTGGCATAGAGCACATACATTTTTGGACAGAAAAACTTATTAGTACTACTGGATTTAAACCCATGTTCTTAGGATCGGAAGGCGGGGCTGCCACAACTAAAACCTGGGTACGAACGATCCTTAATAATTATATGCAGTAGCGTGTCTTGAACGAATAAAGACGGTTTAGCATACTCATGTTTGAATTGAACGACTCGCTTGACTGACCTTACAGAGGGGAGTAGCTTCGCCTTCAGGCTTCAGAGCTGCAGGTTGTGGGTTTGATCCGAGAACAAACTTATGTACGATGAATATAAATGTTTGTTCTGTTTCTGGGTATTATCACGCGTCGGGGATTATAAAAGGAACTTGACTTTTTAATTTCTAATCGATGCGAATTTTCAAAATGCCTTTCTTATTGTATGACCTACGAGTTGCAAGGAACACACCCTTAAGGCGAAGACCACCTTTGCACTTTTCGCTCGTACATTTTGACCCTTTGAAAGATATAAAATCCCTGAACTTTATTTATAGAAAATTGCGAGTAATACTAATGTTATGTGTAATCCGATTGCACAAAGTAGTAAAAAAATATCATAACATGTTTTTCTCGTTAAAGTTGTTTGTTTTTTAGAAATGCAACCTACCTTGAGAATACAATATAACACTAGGCCTAGACTGAGAACAAACGCACCACATAGATATTTGTTCTCGGTGGGGATCGAACACACGACCTATACGGCGCAGAAGACAGAGCTACTACCAACTGTCTAATGTGAAATAAACTGCTTTATTGCATAAGCATAAGCATAACTGAGCTGAGAGGCTGGTCAAAATAAAATGTATAAGGCATTCAGCACAACGTTTCTTGATGAAAGCATTAAATTATGCGTTGTGTGCTCATCTAATATTGAGCAAGCTCAGCGCGATGTAGGTAGGTACGGCATAATAAATGTACTTATCCAGGGGTCGGGCATGCCGGTGACCTCGGTAGCTAGTCATCAAACTGAAATATTCATGTTCCTTTGAAAGGGTCTTGTCCACCAGTGGGATTATAAATTTCAATGAAAAAAAACCCTCCATAACCCCACTGCGCGATCATCACTGGCGTGGTGAGGTTTTTTTTACATTATATAGACCTTCCTTTGGCTACAATCTCACCTGATGGTAATTAAGCGACGATGTAGCCGACGATGAAGCAGGATGGTCTAGAAGACACCTATTCACTCTTGCCTTGAAGAGGCCCAGATTGTATAGTTATCAGGAAAAACTGCCGACGGCGACGGCAAAGAGTTCTATTCCCTAGAGGTTAGCATAATGAAGGTGGAGCCAAAACGCTTAGTGCGAATAGGTGGTATGCTAACCAGGTATGGATGGTACTGAGCCGTGCGTAGTGTGGTTTGAGGATATTCATCGTACAGTCTGGGGGAGGAAGCTACTTTAGACATAGTACCCGTACTTTATACGTAGTTCCCGCCGAGGTATGGAATTCTAAAAATGTTAGCATTTTATCTATTCAACGTGGGCAGTAACACGAGGAAGATCGTTGCAATCCGGAGTACTTGAGTTAATCTTGAAAATCATATCGGATGCACTTGAACCTAGAATAGAATCACCGGAATGATCATTATGAACTGTAATTCTGGATTTTGTCTAATGTAGAGTTGCCTACAAAAAAATGTTTAAAGTAAACATACATAATTATACATATGTTATTTTATACAACTTACTAATGGAACAATCATATGGTCCAATGTTAAGTGGTAACCAGGGCCTGTATCAAAGCGTTGCCTTGCAGGTAACGCTTTAGTGCCTGGGTCAGGATTTTAGATGGAGTGGATCCTTTTGTGTATATGCTGACTATGAGAACTTTGAGTTTTAAGTCTAGCCATCGAATCGGAATGATTTGAGATGACAACTAAACGTTTCAAACTGTCAGATTCCTTCAAAACTTGTTTCAAACTTCAAAGCTGTTTTTTTAGCGATAAGACCACCCATTTTCCCTTTGTTGATATGCCTACAAAAGAGAATTTCCATTCATTCAAACAGACGCACCAATCCACAGACTTAAAATTTAGATAACAAAATGCCTGGAATATTCCAATTAAGTTTTCGTATTAAAGTATTACCATGAACCAGGAGGGATGCGCGAGTCGACGAAAGTTTCCTTACACCTTATTCATATAAAACAAGAGTCGCAGTGTGTTGCGGGCGGGCAGCCGACCTAGATCGTGTTCGCTCGATGCCGGCCGCCGCCGCCGCCACTGCCGCCCAGAATAGACGCAGCACGTGCGTCCGCCGCGACACACGCCGCGCCGCCGCGCTTTCAGCGCGATACCACCTACCAAATAACAAACTTTACATACACAAAAGTTGTGATCGCAGCCTTAAGCCCTAAGGGGTTCGTAGTTCGTACACTACAAAGTACAAACCATAACCGTGAACTATTTTTAAATTCGGGAAACTTGTGATTGTGCGTCTCCATCGTAGTGGCCTTGTCTGTTATCGTGCGCTTTTCAACTTTTTCCATAGTGATAATAAGTAATATTGTGATGTTCCAAATAGCCTTTTAGCCGTATTACCTTCAAATGATTGCAACGATGTGCCTTTTAATGTTATTTTGAAGTAGGAGACGTAATTTTTCGGTGGTCGTCGAATGAGTCATCAAGATGCAATGTATAAAGTTTTCGTTGCTCTTGGTGCTCTTCCTGGCACCGGAGCCGGCCCCTGCTTGGAGAGCTGACACGTAAGTTTACCAACATTTACTTTTTACCTGAAGTTTCTAAAAGCTTAGAAAAATTTTAAGCATTTGATTGGATTTTATCATTTGGCATCAGTCTGAGGCTAGTTTGATGCTAAAATCGAGCAGTAGATAAACCATATCAAGCCGATGATTCACAGATAGATTATAATAGTAATTTTATTGTTACAGCGTTAAAACATGGGCCAGAAACTTGGGCGATGAGTTGTGGAAACTCAGCGAATCCCTCACCAAATCTGATCAGATTAGGATTGTAAGTAAAGCGAACAGTTTTCGGTTGAGTTAGTTATGCGGGGACTACATTTTAAGCCCAAGAGGCCTTCAAATTTGTACAATGTAACGTTATCATGGCCTGTAGATTATAGATTTCCAAAAACATACAGGATTTATTAATGTTAAATTTCTACTTGTACACAGAAATACAAGCAAATGAATGCGAGTGTGAAGAGGAAAGATGGAAAGCAAATATTGGAATCTTCGCTGCGTTCTGTCAGTACTATGCTTATAAGGAAAATCAATGCTGTCAAGGTACCTACGCCAAGACTCACTGTTACTTTTTAGGGGGATTCTAATTAAATAATTGCGAATTGGTCATACATAACTGACGCGAACTCACTCATAATCACTTTTATTTATACTCCTACAGCAGTTACAACAGTTTATGAGTAGAAATTATGATGAAAATTTAAACTAGGTACTTACTAATCATCGCGAACCAACATTGTGTAAGCACCTATAGGAAATGATGGCAATGCACTGGGGAAGCTACCGATTGACATTGATTTGGCTCAATCAAGCTATCTCCAGATCATATATCGGTCTGCAGAGATAGCTCAACTGTTTCATGCTTATCTATTGGGTACACGGGTATTCAATTATTCATCGCGTAGTACCCTTTATTCATAGTCGCGAAAGTTTAAAAATACTATTGTTGCATATTATGTACATTTTGTAAACATTTGTATTGTTTGTATAATAATAATTTTACTTTCAGTGTATTCACGCGAAAGCAGAACAGCTTGCAATGACATTTAACTATAACCTAAGCACGCCTGATAACAATTCATTTGAATACTGTTCGGCGAAGTACTCGAACTTTAGTTACGAGAACGAAGATTACACGCCATTTATCGGCGATAAATGGACTATACCAGATTTTGCTGAGAATAACCCACACTACCAAAACGTTTCGCTAGAAAGAGACTCGCATTTTTACGATATTTATGTAAACACTAATAATAGTTGTGTCCATGTGCCTACAAATATTTTTTATCTAGGTAAGATTTATTTTTACAGAATTGATTTTCATTGTATTTAACTACATACCCATTTCATTGTTGTATTGTATCATATTTATTTGTTTTAGAGGAAACCGCCTTAAATGCTATATTATGGTCTAAAGGCCTTAACGAAGTGTTTACACAGAATTACAATTCTGACCCGTCTCTGTCCTGGCAATACTTCGGCAGCTCGCAAGGTATTCTGCGATTCTACCCAGGAATGCCGTGGAACAAAATGGAGGTGGACACATACGACTGCAGGGTCAAATCCTGGTACATTGAAGCAGCCACATGTTCCAAAGATGTCATCATCCTATTCGATGTCTCAGGATCAATGACTGGCTTTAAGAACTACGTAGCTAGGAGAACACTACGATCCCTGCTAGACACGTTGTCCAATAATGATTACGTGAATGTGTTCACTTTCAAAAAAGAAGTTGCAGAAGTAGTTGCATGTTTTGAAGGTCTCGTTCAAGCCACTCGAGAAAATTTAAACACATTGAGGGATATGCTTGAGCCTACAAACAAAGGCAAGACACACAAAGTCAAACTGGATGGAAATGCTAACTTGACTCAAGCGTATATAAAAGCTTTTACAACGTTGAAAAAGGTGAGTTCAGTCTTCACTTATAGTGCTTTTGAACTTTTTGTGAACGAGGTTTTGCGTCGCTTCACGGTGGATTGCCGGTTTTAGTAACAACGAGATATTAGACACATCACCATTTTCTTTTATTCCTGAATAATGTCCTGATGTCAAGGGTTTCTGGAAGATAAGCGACATAATGTACGTTGAGATTTTTTAGAAAAGAACTGATCAACACTGCAACATGACAAGCACCCAAGGATGCAATCAGCTGGTGATGGTCATCACGGATTATGTTCCCGGTAACCTGACTGAAGTATTCGAGAAGTACAACAGAGAGGTGGTCGACGGCAACACTTACATACCAGTCAGGGTGTTCACTTACTTGATCGGGAAGGAAGTGACCAATGTGAGAGAGATACAGTGGATGGCATGTCTGAACAGAGGTGAGAGAGTGTGATAATTCATTATAGGCCTGCGCACACCTAGGTCGCTGGTGATAGCGATCAGTGAAACGCTGCCAAATTGACAGCGATATTTGACAGCGTTTCACTGATCGCCGACGCCAGCGACTTAGGTGTGTGCAAGCCTAGGTCGCTGGTGATAGCGATCAGTGAAACGCTGTCAAATTTGACAGCGTTTCACTGATCGCCGACGCCAGCGACTAAAAACAAAAAAGTAATTTTTTCGTCATTCTTTCTAACAGGTACTCGGCATTGAATACGTGAATGAGCTTAAAACATATGTCTCAAAATAGTCGTTAAAGTCTGATAGTTCTTATTCTGAAGCCCCGACTGCCACGACCAACGGCTACCACTCCAACTTTATTGTATAACTGGCCGGTAATAAGGACCACTGTAAAAGCCTATTACAGCTATTTCAGTGTTCATTAATACTTTATTCGCCCATAGTTGTGTAAATTAAGTTTGTATGGAAATCGTACCCCCTTAAAGAAGCGTTTTCACAATTTCATGCTATTTGGTCTAGGTTACTTCGTCCACATTCATTCGGTGGAAGAGGTGCAGCAACAGGTGTTGAAGTACATCAATGTGATCGCCCGTCCCATGATCCTGGAAGGTGCTGAACCACCTCCCACCTGGACACACGCTAACATCGATGACACAGTATGTTTTTATAAAGCTTTTTCACCAAAACACATTAAAATTGAATCACCTTTATTTCGTTGTACGTTTCATTGCTGTCTAATATATTTTTTATTAACGTTTAAACTCAAGTGAAGCTTAATAGCAATACGGGACGAATGTCATGCCTACTTATCTCTCTCTCGAGCCTCCTCCCAGCATCTCCTCTCAAAGGTGTCAATATCATCCCGCAAACGTTTTCTTGGACGGCCCCGTGGCCGCTGCCCGTCAGGGACCCAAGGTGTGCTGATGGTCGCCCACCTATCGGGAGGCATCCGGCTGACATGCCCTGCCCAATCCCACTTCAGCCGGGCAGCCTTACAGCCTACATCGGCAATGCCCGTCAGTGAACGCAGCATGGTGTTTCGTACTCGGTCAATGCGCTTAGACCCGAGTATGCTGCGTTCCATGGCTCTCTGGCATATCTTGAGTCTGGACTTACAAGAACTATTATATAATACGTTACTTGTTGCTACGGAACCTTTCATGGGCGAGTCCGGCTCGCACTTGGCCGGTTTTTTTATACATATATTGTTTTTTTTTATATTTTAATGTTTTTCATTGAATTGCATTTTTTATTAGATGTGAAAATCAACGGTACAAAAAGAGTAAAGAGTTTTTTCTTTTCACAGAGGACGAGAAAATGGGGCGTAAGTTTTAGCGACATCGAAAAGGTACTTATCGTTCTATCTTAGCACAACACGAATAACTTCAATGTATTTTTTACCTTTGTACATTTGTACCTTTGTATTATTTTACAGCCAGATGAAGATAAACTGGTTACTTCAGTAGCAATCCCAGCATTTGACTATATTCATAACAAGGACAAAAAGAATGCCAAACTGTTAGGCGTAGCTGGAACAGACGTGCCTATAGACAGCATAGCCAAACTTGCGCAGCCTCACCAGGTAATTTTAAACTGCAATATACATTATACAGGGTGGAATTTTGTAATGCCACCTGGAGGGAAAGTACTCTTAATACTGCAGATAGAAAATTTTACTCAAAGGAAACATTCCTTTATTTTTGAATAGAAAGCAAACTGCATTCAAAGATTTTCGTAAATTCTCTTCTCCCACACCCGGGAATCGAACCGGCAAAATCTGAAAAAATTATACTCTGTACTTATATTGCATCGATCGTTAGGGTCAATTATAAGGATGAAATCTCTCTAACAAACATGATAAATTAAATGATAGGAAACCCAGATTTTTTTTCATTTTTTGTAAATAATTAAATTAATTTAAGATTTCCTGGTTTTTATTTCATTTAATTTATCATGTTTGTCAGAGAGATTTCATCCTTATAATTGACCCTAACGATCGATGCAATAAAAGTACAGGCTATAATTTTTTCAGATTTTAGCCGGTTCGATCTTGGGTGTGGGAAAAGAGAATTTTCGAAAATCTTTGAATGTAGTTTGCTTTCTATTCAAAAATAAAGGAATGTTCCTTTGAGTAAAATTTTCTATCTGCAGTATTAAGAGTACTTTCCCTCCAGGTGGCATTACAAAATTCCACCCTGTATAGTAGTAGAACTAGTGGAACCCTGCACATAAAAAGCTTCTCAAGTCGCATAATTTGACTAAAGTATCAAGTCATATTGCAGTGTATTTATTCTTTAGTCGAAGATCTGAGAAAGTCGCCTTTCACTGTTGTAATCTTAATTCCCTTTTAACGTTTTTCAGCTTGGTGTCAATGGATACTCCTTTATCGTGAGCAACAACGGCTATATTCTGTTACACCCTTTGCTGATTACTACGGTTGGTAACAGCAGTAACCTACCAATACTCTAAATACAATTCAAACAAAATTGATTTATTCACCTTTAAAATATACTTAATAGTTTTTAGGTACCTAAAAACTACTTTATTATATGGTATTATCCGAACAAACATTTCCAAAGACAAGAATAACGAATTAGCCTATTTTATAACGCTTTTATTAGCTTCACCTGTATGTATGTATGTAACCGACCTCTTTGAGCTCGATTTTATCCTACTTTGAACGATCAGATTTGATTCAAACTTTGCACACCTGTCAAAGGTCGATGACAGTGCAATAATATGAAAAAAAAAAAAAAAAAAAAAAAAAGACTAAAAAGTAAAATATAAATTAAAGTTTAAAAAAACTAAAAAAAACGCTTTTTAACTAATTGAATTAAAAAGTTGAAAATAAAACTGTAATAAATCAATTGAAAAATTTATATTAATGTACAAAAAAAGCGTGGGGTGCTTGATTTTGATTGTTGTAAATATTTTATCAATAGTTTATTATATCTGAAGTTATTATAAAAAGCACCCCAAGCTTTTTTGTATAATAATATAAATTTAACAATTGATTATTACAGTTTTATTTTTAACTATTTAATTCAATTAGTTATAAAAGCGTTTTTTTTAGTTTTTTTAACTTTAATTTATTTTATTTACATTGCAGATCAATGGTGAGCTTCAAGAAAACTATAACAGTGTGGATTTCGTGGAGGTGGAACAAGTAGATGACGGAAAAGGATCCCGTGAGCTTGGCAAGAAGATCCAAGAGCTACGAGAGAACCTCGTTTTTGGCAAAGAAGGCTCCATGAAACAAGTGGAAGTTCTGTATCATTACGATCAGATGAGGTAAATTACTCGTATGTGAATAAAATCTACGATAGCGGAAAAAATATATTGTTTTAGCTTAGCCACAGTGTTTATATTATGTGTAATTGCCACGCCACGAACATAATAAAATAATATCAAGTCGAATATTACTTTTCTACAGAAGGATATCCAGAGTTCAGCATGACTATTTCTTCAATGAGTTAGAAGGCACGCCGTTTTCCATGGGCATATCTCTGCCTAAAGGGTACGGTGACACGGAATTAATGCTGAAAGACAACCCTTTGGAGGCGAAGCAAGGAAAAGACGTTACCGGCATCAACGTGACCGACTATTTTAAATTCAGCTACAGAGTTCATCCGGATTGGTAAGTTTTATTATATAGAAGTTTATTACCAGAACATTGTGAAGGTATCTGACGAAGTGGTTGATTTATTTTAGGGTATATTGTAAATACCATTATTTGGAAGGTCACGAAGCAGATAACCCTGAGATGGAGCTCTGGAGGTTTTTGGTAAATCTTTCCGAAAACAAAATTGATATCACAAAAAAGCAATATACTGAAGACGCGGAGCGCAAAAAGTTTAATTATGATGGTAAGACAAAATTTAATTATGATGGAATCGCTGCCAAATACATTTTGTTAAAAATATTGTCACTGCGTAATTTTTTTTTGTGTTTATTCCAGACCATTGCGGAAATAAAACTGAAACAAGAGGTAAAGATGATTATTACTGCAATGAAGATCTGGTCAAGCAACTGGTATTCGACGCCAAGTTGACCACTCCTTACTTTGAGAACTGGCACGCTACTAAAGAGGAGAGAGCTCTGGCTAGAGCCTACAATGTAGGTGTGCGGTTC
Organism: Thera obeliscata; assembly: GCA_947578465.1. Taxonomy (NCBI): domain Eukaryota; kingdom Metazoa; phylum Arthropoda; class Insecta; order Lepidoptera; family Geometridae; genus Thera; species Thera obeliscata. The sequence goes on from OX387916.1 coordinate 4,280,987, forward strand.
ATAGCTACGTCTAGCGGACTCACGCGGTGGCATTATATCTTTGACAAGGATAAGAATGAGAAAGTTACTGATAATGGATATAGAGAAAGAGGTCATGCTGGAACGTAAGTAAAATTTACCAACTTACCTTATGTAAAAAAGTTCAGTCTTTTGCTCAGAGAATGTAAACTGCTGTTGAAATTTAACCAACGTTATCCCTAGGACATTTGGAGATAATCACACTACTGCTATTGAAGAGACGTGGTACAAAGCTGCCGTGCTACAGCACATGATCAACAAGGAATCTCTGGTGATAGCCACTCGTCTTCCAATACTGGATGATATTATTGAGGAGAAATATAAGACTCCAGTGGAGAACGATGATGGAGACATTACTATTACAGCCAGTTACGCCATTTTCTACAAAGATGGCGATTCTGAAACTCCAGCGTCTGTTGTTGGCTTCGAGTATTCCTTCTTGAGTTTCTACAAAAGGTTTTTGAATATAACCGAATCAACAGCAAACAAAAATGAGGTACGTTTTTTGGCGATATCCACGCATAAAATAGAAAATATAACTACATCTTTAACACTACCCAAAGAAACATAGTATGTTTCATTATTGTTTAGAAACGGGTATTTATCGCGATTACTTTTATTTTTTCCCGACGTTTCGACCGTGTTACAACAGCCGTGGTCTCGGGCAGACTCAACTAAAAGCGCGATAAACACCCGTTTCTAGTATAGAATAATGCATAACTATCGCGTTAATTTAAAAAAAGCTATATAGTATGTTGTTTCTAGATACATTATTCTATAATTCCAGGATTTATCCTGCAACGGTATCAAATACGACTGCTACGTCATAGACAGTTCTGGATACGTGGTTCTGTCGGGAGACAAGAAGCAAGTTGGCCAGTTCTTCGGTGTCATCGACAAATACGTTCTGCAATCTTTCGTTGATGAGAACATATTCGAGCATGTAGAAGTGTTCAACTACCAGGCTCTCTGTCCACTGTCTATATTACCTCCGGTGCCTAGCTGCTCTTGGTCGTTACTGTCGGTAAGTAAACCTTTTATCTAATATTTACTTTGCAAAAATAAAGTTTTTTATATATTAAGGCCTGCGCACATCTAGGCGATGATTAGTGAAACGCTATCAAATATCGCTGTCATATTTGACAGCGCCACTAAGCGCCTTCGCAGATCGCCTACTTAAGGTCGATTTACATCAAACGAGCGAATGCTCATTCTATCCCCACTACAGCTAATTCTTCTAGTGTAAACAGGCGTAGAGCATTCCTTCGTTGTTCTTAGTGCGTTCGCAAAGATTCTAGGAATATTCTAAGAATGCTCGCTCGCTTGATGTAAACGGCGCAAGAGCGCGCGAACAGTTGCATAAAGCGTTCTAGCGTGTTCGGACGTGCTCGCGCCCCTGAGCGGTCTCTTCAAAGCGTTCTTATGTTCTTGCTCTAGTTCTAGCTCTAGCTCTTTGTTCGTTTAATGTAAACGCTGAATACAAGTTTTCGTTTACACTAAAAGAGCACGAAGGAATGCTCTTGTTCTAGCTCTAGCTCTATGTTCGTTTGATGTAAATCGACCTTTAGATGTCGTCGTATTCTTATTTCTACACGCAACACAGTTTTCACAGCTCAGTTGGTAGGTAGTCCTGTCTTCTGCGCTGAAGACCGTGGGTTCGATCCCCACCCAAAACAATCATGTGAGCGATGAACATATTATATATAATTAACATAGGTAAATATAGTGATGTTGAAAATACGTTTTCTTATTTTCAGCCAATTTCATTGGTGAGGAACTTCTTCGGTTGGTTGCTGACGGAAGCCGTTATCATGATGTCTAATGCGTACAACTTCAATGAATTTGCTTATGGGTTCACTGTGGATGACGATAAAGGTAAGAAAAACATAAAAATTAGTGCCTCATGCAGGAATACATAAAAAAAAAAAAAGATAATGCTATCCAGCATTAAGCTCGCCTGTGTACAGCACATTTTATTTGTGCAATAAAAAAATCTATCTATCTAAAAAGCAACGGATCATTACTTAGAAAATATTTTATTATAGTTTGCTTGCTTTGGTAAACTATGAAGCTATGTGTAATCAATGTCTCAATTTCTTCTGTACGGTTATCTATACATCTGGCGGCTGTTTTAACGCAGCTTTCCTTTTACTATATCAGCTTATTATACTTCGGAGCATTTTAGGGTTAAGCTTCATCATATCGCATGCTATAACAGCCAGTGCCGGATTAAGCCAGCGCGGGGCCGGTAGCACATTTTGTCAAGGTGCCCTTGGTTTGCTTTAGATTCTCAAGTTAAGGGTATTATAAATAAATTCTGAATGCACACGTGGGTTGCACACAGTGCTACGTCACGCACGAAAACAGTATTCGAAGCAATGTAAAAACAACTTTTCTCAAAAATGTCTCACATCACATCTTAAGTGCTTTTTAAAGTTTTTTGAAGCATACATATTAGCCTAAGCGCTTCATGAGCGCTTCGCGTTTAAGGAATGCAAGATATTTGCACTCCTATCTAAATTGATTTTTTTTATTACGGTCAGACAGGCGTTGATGCGCGTGGCCCCCAAACTCGCGGGGCCCGTAGCATTTGCTACTCTTGCTACGTGGCTAATCCGGCACTGATAACAGCGCTAATCTGTTATCCCGAAACTGCTGAATGCAGTACGGACTTCCGGAATTCCTTATACAAAATACACTTTTAGTATGAACGCGGTACCCTTGAGTATTCGTGTTAAGCCTTGCGCACATCCAAGCTTTCTGCGATGGCGATCAGTGAAACGCTGTCAAATATAACAGCGATATTTGGCAGCGTTTCACTGATCGCTATCGCCATGACCATTTTTTTTACAATTTATAGGTTTGCGTTTGACCGCAATCTCACCTGCTGTTAAGTGATGATGCGGTCAACGGTGTAGCACGCTTACCTAGAAGATTTTCTTATTCACTCTATTCTTAAAAACATCCAAGTTAAGGTGTTCGAAAAAACAGACGCCGTCAAGGAATTCCACCCTCCCTGGCGTCCGCAACATAAAAGTTGAAGCAAAGCGCTTGGTGCGGACAGTTGGAACATCAATCATGTACGGATGCCGCATATCCGTGCGTTCTAACTATTTATCCGATATTGTTGCAATACAAAATGAGTAATATTAAGTTATCTATTTAGTTGTAGCAAGCTCTCCTAATATTTCCGCTTAACATAACCGCATGGTCGTCTCGCAGACTATATCGATGAACTAAAGAACCAAGTGCCTACAGAGGCGCCCACCACTCCCGCGCCGAAGCACAAAAACGATACAATCCCTGCCAAGGACAAGGATAAGCCCTTCTCATGCGACCACCGGATCAGTCTCTACTACCTCAACCAATCATATTTCTCCAACGCGGTGGGAGCTTTCCCTGTCATCTCCAAGGACGTATCGTCGAAATGCCATCCACCATATTGGGCATCATACGTCCCCAAAACGAATCTCCTACTCGTGGTAATTGAGAAGGAAGACAGAGAGTACGATCCAGATTGCAAAGAGTCACCAACTACTAAGCCGGTGCCGACTGCCAACTCGACGGATAGGCGGGAGCCTTGCCACAAGCTAGATCTGGGAGGGCTACCGCGACGTAGGCTGGCGGGTTGCTACACTTATAATGAAAAGGTAAATACCTAATCATATAGCTATCTGATACTGTCGTTATGAACAGTCAGCTGCATTAGAGGAGCTACCACACAAACATTTTATCTCGGTGGGGGTCGAACCCACGACCAACGGCGCAGAAGGCAGGGCTAGGCTTCTACCAACTGAGTTGAGAGGCAAGATAAGACCTGGATTAGATTACCACACCACTGTCAACAGTGGCATATACAGAGAGAGGCCTAATACCCAGCAGTGGGTGAAGTCGGGCTGTGGAAGATATAAATGATATGATGATGATGATGATGATGTTGCTAGATTTTCTTCTACTATTTGCTGATGGAACAAGCTTATGGCCCACTTGAATCTTCTTCTTCTTATTTAAGAGCAACGCTCTTGTCAGCGTAATGTATGCATTTTTCTCCGATATAAATGATATGATGATGATGATGATGATGTTGCTAGATTTTCTTCTACTATTTGCTGATGGAACAAGCTTATGGCCCACTTGAATCTTCTTCTTCTTATTTAAGAGCAACGCTCTTGTCAGCGTAATGTATGCATTTTTCTCCAGGTATTTCTTTTGAGGGCAACCTCCTTGACCTCCTTATTCGACATGACGGCGATCTTTGCTTTTATTTGGCTCATGTAGCTTATCCTTGGTCTTCCTCTTTCTCTCTTTCCTTCGATAATAACCTTAATTTATTTATTGTCTGTTATTAAATATCTAGCAAAATTCTAGGTAAATACACCAGAAATCTTTTGCCATAATCTCATAAAAAATAGTATGCTCGTACGAGCCACTGACAGTTCGTGCCCGCCATGTAAATGCCATTAGTATTTTGTGTTTTTTTTTACAGGAAAAGGATATCCTCGACTGCGGAATAGGAAGCCACGTCCGCGCAAATTTCTTGATCTTCACCATCACCACACTTTTGGCCATTTTACATAGTTTTTAGTTGCTTATTTTTGTCAAGTCGCTTGCTATTTACTTAAATTTAAACTTGTTGCAACGATACTTCTGATATATTTGTACCTTTGTTATTTTGGAATAAAACTTGTTGCACCATGTTGAATCCATGTTCTTTAATAGTTTATGCAATTTGTAAATAATATGATGTAGGTAGGTATAGGGACATAAGACAAATTAAACGCATTTTTGTTCTTATCCCAATGATAAATACCCAAGATTTTATTTAATAGTTTTCACAAACTTAGTTTAGCTTAGCCGTATAATTATGGCTTTTTATTTGAATCTTTCGTTTTATACTTACGAAGCTAGATATATTTCAATCCAAATATAATGGGTTACAGCGTTGATCTACTTAAAAAAACAACATAAAATGGATCAGTGCAGAGGTAAAATCTTCGAAATAGTTCACTTTGACAGTTGTTAACTTCATAATAACCGTTTGCAAAACTAAAAGACTATCTAAAAGGGAACAAGGATGTCCCCTTTACATAAAGTGTGTCACTCCCTGACACTCTGACCCAGTGAACGGGAAAACAGATCGATGCTCGGCGCAGGTGGGACCGCAGAATTCAAGCACAGCAAGTAAACCCACGCCAACACATGCATAGCGACTGAAACTACCGTCAAACCGCGCAAGGCAGCGCGCATGCCCGGACTATACCTCAGTACGCATGCGCTTTGTAAACCATTCTTATCAAATCAAGTGGACAGAGAACCACCTCCCAGAAATACAATATGAAAATCGTTTTCTAAGCAGTGAATAAAAGTACAGTGTGCTTGAAGTGATTCTGATGTGCAAGTGTCACGGTCTCGCCTTATTCGTGCTGCTAATATTGTGCCTGGACTCCAGGAATTGCTCGGCCAGCACGCAGTATGACTCCGCTGCCAAGATCACGCTCAATTCGTAAGTTAAATAATAGTAATTTATCAGAATAATAACCAATATTTCAACCATTTCATTTTTTGGAGCACAATAACATTAAAGAATGAAATCAGATTATTGATTTTAACACTAGTTACTTTTTAGTCAGTCATCTTAGTGTGGCGAACCAGGGAATTATCGAGAAACAATTGTTTTATTAATGATAACGGGTAAATTATTCGTAGGGTGCAAGCATGGGCGGTCAAGCTCGGCACTGAGCTATACCACTTTGGCGAATTCATTACGAGGAAGAAAGAAGTACAAGATGTAAGTATATAAAACTGACAATACTCATAGGTAATATTTATCAGTATGTGTATCAGAAGTGGGTGTGTAAGGGGGCTATGCTCGGAATCTCTCTTAGAGACAGGATCCAGAACGAGGTCATTCGACAGAGGATCAAAGTTGTCGACATAGCCCAAAGAACTAGCAAGCTGAAGTGGCAGTGGGTATGTTTGCCGAAGAACGTTTAGGCAAACGTAGTGTAGTGTAGGACGCCCTCAGACTAGATGGAGCGACGACTTGCGAAGGATGGTGGGCAGCAACTAGATGGGAAGAGCCAAAGACCGGGCTCAGTGGCGCGCCATAGGAGAGACCTATGTCCAGCAGTGGGCTGCAATTGGTTGTTGATGATGATGATGATGATGTGTAGTCAGAGTATCAAAATCAAATTTATATATCTTTTAGAGCTTCAAGTCAGCTCAAATAGAATCAAGAGACGGAGAAAAACTGGTACAAAGTATGGCCGATGACATTCGCGCGATGATGGAACTCAAAGTTAGTGCTGTAAAAAGGATCGTAGAAGCTGCCGAAAATATGGCTTTTGACAAACAAAACGAACCAGTGCCAGAGGATTTCCAGTTCTTCAACAGTAAAGAAATGGAAGAACCGTGGGATGAAGACACGGTTTCCACTACAACTGAGCAGGATTTTAATTTAGAAAATTGGATTGTTCGGCCGCCGAGCAAAAATATACATTTGCAACCGAATCCACACTTTTCCGATATCCCTGTGAATACAAATTTCAGTAGCGTTCATGTTCCCACGAACGTTTACGCTTGGGGTTAGTTTATATATTATCTTTATAGCTTCGGATAAACTTGGTTTGCTTCTACTTTTAAGTGTATTGTAGTAGTTATGTACAAATAATACAATTATTGAGAAAAGGTTAATTTAAATAGTGCAGGTGGTTATTTTTTTGCTTTTATTTCAGCCACGGAAGTAATAAAAGGTATTCATTGGTCTGAAGGGCTGGACGAGCACTTTATTGATAACTACATGAGTGACCCTACGCTTTCTTGGCAGTTTTTCGGCAGTTCTACGGGCTTCATGAGACACTACCCTGGTATGATTGTAATACTTATTTAAATAGTAGTTATCTGTCTTTGCGTGACCAGTAAAAAGTACTTACGAGTTTGTCACCAGATACTTAGATATGCATGGAATTTATGAGTTTTAGTAAAAGAAAGAGGTGCGTAGGATAGGAAACAATTAATTCTGCTTTCCGTGTTCTGATAGGCTATGTTTTATTCATTATTCAAAATATCCTGAAGATGGCAACAAATATGGTTATTATTTTAGCAATGAAATGGCGCGCGGACCCTGTTGATATCTACGATGCCCGTACTCGCGCCTGGTACATGGAAGCCGCAGCCAGCCCTAAGGATGTTATAATATTGGTGGATCGCAGCGGGTCAATGACCGGCCAGCGCAGAGATATAGCCAAACACGTTGTCACTAATATCTTGGAAACACTAGGCAATAATGACTTTGTGAATGTACTGACTTTTGCTGATACTGTAGAGGACATTGTGCCGTGCTTTGAAGACTCCCTTGTGCAGGTACATAATATGTATCAATTTAAAACGTTAATGCGAAATATGTGTGCAAAAAATTTATATTGATTGATGTTTGTTTCACAGGCAACATTAGCCAACATTCGGGAGTTGAAACTTGGATTAGATAGCTTTGATACGATGGAAATAGCAAACTTTTCAGCGGCACTGACAAGAGCTTTCGAGCTGTTAGAAATATACAGAAATAACAGCGGAGGAGCCAACTGTAACCAGGTAACATCACATGTATCTATAATTTTGCAGCGTCATTTTTAATTTTCTTTAGTGGATTTCCTTCGTAAGCTTTTATAGGCTTAAATCAGCCTTGGATGTAGAAATAATAAAGTAAAAACGGTTTTTTTTACTTCCTAGGCAATAATGCTAGTTACTGATGGCGTCCCATACAACTACAAGGAGCTTTTCGAGAGATTCAACTGGAAGTACGATACTCCAGTAAGGGTGTTCACGTACCTGATAGGGCGTGAGGTAAAGGTAGTACCACTTCAGGTCTTACTGTGTGTGTAGTCATTGTGCTACCTGCATAATGCTCCCTCTGTCTTCAGTACACCCAGAACGTGGTATTCTTTCTGTTTACTGTTTTACTCTGTTTCATGAGACATGATGAACTTTTTATATAGCAATATTCAGCCAACATGGGATAGTAAATTATTATCAGATCTACTAACTACTTTCGTGTCTCTTGAAACGAACTTTTTGTAACCTTTTCCATAAACTGAAATGATCTAAGACAACCAATTATTTGACGAATATTAAACCTTTTAACATGGTCGGTGTCTGGACTGGTTACACTGCATGCATCTGTATTTATGTAATATATGAAAATAAATGTTGTCTATCTGTGTTATCCTTCATATTCATTGCTTTGCTTCTAGAGTACCTAGTGTTTGATTGTTTGTCGTGATAGTTTGTTTTACTCGTGAATGTGAGTTTGCATGCTGTTTAAATGTTATTTCTTAGCATGTGTTGTGGTTTTTATAGATTTAAGTACGACATAGTCTTAAAAAATGTCTCTTCTTCTCTCTTCTCTTTTTCTTGTCCTATATTTGAACGTAACCTTTTTTTTAAACTTTCTTTTTGATCTTTAAGTACTGTATGTAGATGTCATAGACATGTAGATATCTTGGAGATAGGCAAGCCTTATATATTGTTGTATTGTTTAACCATTTAACCACAAATAGTAACTCACAGTGCTGCCAGGACATGATCATACACTTAGGTAAATAGTCTACACCTTATTACAGGGGGATTCTAATATTTGATTTTGATAAATCAGTAAGGTTTTGTTTAGGTCGCGGATGTAAGAGAAGTGAAGTGGATGGCATGTGCAAATCGAGGGTTCTACGTGCATCTAAGTACACTAGCAGAAGTAAGAGAAAGAGTACTGGAACACGTCAATGTGCTGGCCAGGCCTTTGGTTCTACAGAGGGAGCTACATCCTGTGGTGTGGACACCGGTTTACGCAAATGTCACTGTAAGTTTTCTAATCGCATTTGTGTTCGCATATGGCTTCTGTTAGGTGTTTTTGTTGAAAAAAACAGTATCTACTATAAATATTAGCACACGAAAACATCTACTATAAATATTAGCAAACGAAGTAATAACTCAAAAAGCAAAACTGTAAATTCAAAGTAGAAATGTATCTGATGACTTCATTTTGTTTTTGGTAGGATCCCAAGGTTGCAGACTATCTATGGGAGCAACGAGAAAGAGCCGAACAGAAAGAACGCTTTGTCAGCCAGCGTCAGGATAAGATGCTGTTCAATTCTGATCAGGAACAGCTTCGCAGGTGGAAAATTACCCAGGTATTAACTACTGACAAAGAAAATATTCACAAAAAAACTACAAATTTAGTTGTAACGAACAGTAGTTACCTTTCGACGTCCCTATTCAAATAGTTTTGTTAAATTAAGTAGTACAGCGAATACGTAGATCGGAATTTTGAGTGCCTATTTTAGGTATATGGCGTCAGGATTTAAAACTAACATCGATATTTTCTTTAGATGAAACAAGGACAATACAGCGAAATAGGGAACTCTCACTATCAATTAATGACTTCAGTGTCAATGCCAGTTTACGACCTTCGCCACAACGAGGTATGTGTTATCATGACTAACATCTTAGAGCTGATCTAATAAATTCTTGGAACTTCCCCAAAAAGGCACTTTGAGGATATTTTTGAGGAGGAAAACGATTGATTCTCTATTTATTATTTCTACGACTGTTTGTCTGCATTACTTAACGTTTATTTTTCTACTGTACTGTATTCTTTGATCGTTTTCTTATCTCGATAATATTATTGCCTGTCTGTGTTACGTCTTTTCCAAAATTCCAAATTCTTCATTACTTGCATGTCTGAATAAGTCTGTCATCTTTTTCAAGACGATTATTTTTACAGATTGGTTTTCTATTTCCTAATAAATTGGACGTAAGCTCTATCTCTTCTGTTGATATATTATACTGTTCTTATAATCTCTTGCTTTTTAACAATTTAATTAATAACTTCGTTTTGTTTGGTGGTTTCCCCTCAGAACATCACAGAGAATGTACTGATAAATGAAGCTTACTGGGTATCGGTTACGAAAGAGGTACTACTACACTTAGAAAGTTTTGATGATTTAATGTAAAGTTTTTGCAAGATACGAGAGAGTTTTTATGATTTAGTTTTTGGATTTCAGTAACGGTAAAGAGTTATTTGGCCCCGTTAGCGATGCATCTGTCCTCGATAGATGGTGGCTGCGGCCAGCAGACGCTGGCGGCGCAGTCGTCGGTCGCCGACTGACCCATGCCCATTGTTGTTCCACCCTTTTGGCTTACAGTAGAGTAGTAGTTTCTACTAGATAGTACGCGTAGACCAATAGGGTGTTATGATCGACTTTTCTATCAATCATCAAATTAATTTTTCTATGCAAGAGTTATGATATTATCACTACACACACTATATAATAAATAACAAAGTAATTTTTGCCTGATTTTAGTGATGTCTTTGTAGAGGCATTTTTTGAAGATTGACTCGTTAAGACATGCAAATGTAAATATTTTTCAGTAAAAGTATGGCGCTGCCCGACGTTATTACTCGTTTGGGGCTTTTGTTATCTAAGCATCGCGTTTGAGCTACCTTTCAAAGAATGATGATACTCTTTAATATTTTTTACAAAAAATTTGTTATTACTCTTTCGAAAAGAAAATACTTTATTTCTAGTGGAAGTTCTTACAATGCATTTATCTGTATGTTATTTATTTTAATTGCATTCGTTCGACTACAACCAATCGCAGTCCGTAGAGGAGAACGGCCCAAAAGAGGTAGGCCCAACACGCTCTTACAACTAACTAATATATACACAGACAGTGAAAGGAGACGCATGCATGGAGATGAAAGACACAAATCATATAACAATACAATTGGCTTATCAACAAGTGAAGATATCTAGTATTATCTACTGCGATCACAAAAATAACGCAACAAAAGAACTACCATAATATACCATCGCTTCCACCAATAAAACGAATGGTGAACCAGTTAATTGCTGTTATGAATCGATGTTTTAGCAATGTAATTAATTTAACAACCAATGTCAACAGATTCTTTCATGGATTCCTTTGAAAGGGTATTTACATATCTACGCCAGAAACGGTAGTGGGTTTCTAGAATAAAGAGTAGCATTTTAATGTAATGATTTACGGTTTAACTTTTTGAGTAGATTTGCTAGAACCTGTAATGTGGATTATATAAATTAGAATCCTTTAAATCATCGTTCTATATAAATCAATATAGAACTCGCCTAACGGGGCTTAGATGCTAAAACTAAAGTAAAAATTGCTAGCTATAAGCCAGATTGTCAATTTTATAATTACTTAGTAGAAAATGATGGCATATAAAAAGCCAAATAAGAATAATAAGTAGTTAGATAATTTACTGTTTGATACATAACAGACATAATTTTTGTATTGTTATGATGTTTTATAGAATTTTTGTAGATTTTGGAAATGATGCGTAGATATTAGTTAACTTTTACGAAAATATTTTTAACAATAACCCATACTTAACGCCATTTTACATTTTAATACATTTTATTTTACGATTGGCCTGTGTATTCGTTATTACATTTATATTAACACATTGCAGATGCGTATTGCTAGATTATTAGGAGTGGCTGGAACGGACGTAGCTCTTTCTGAAATACAAACACTTATGACACCGTATAAGGTAAGTTACGAGAGGATGTCTTGGTATGCAAATTGACATTTATAGTTTCTGGATTATAATAGGCATGAAGACAGTAATCAAGTATCGCCAAAATATTTATCTGATCTAATGAAAAAGGATACAAAGATTTTGAAAAATGTATTTATTCTCTTATTAATGTCGAGATTAATAATTTATTTGTTAAAACATATCTACAAAATACAACAATCCGCCATGATAGCATAAACACCGGTCAGAGTGAATTACGTCACGGTGTTGTAAACGTCATTCTGATTTAGTACAAAAGCACCAATGTTTACTGAATTTGAAAATTTAAATTCAATTTATTGCACAAAAACCTTAATTGTCTACAGAAATATGATATATTTTAGACATAATAGATACTTCTGAATATGATAGAAGAGATTTTGAAAATTAGTCATCATGCCTATTATATTTGGTTAAATGATGGAATGTTTCAGATTGGTGTAAATGGGTATGCATTTATTGTAACCAACAATGGGTACATCTTGATACACCCAGATTTGAGGCCTGTGGTACGTTTGTTAAATTTGTTATGAATTTTAATTTAATATGTGAATGAAATAGTTTCAACTTAAAATATTTTCTTCCAGTTTCAACAAATTTTGAAGCCAAGTTACAATAGCGTCGATATGTTGGAAGTTGAGCTTTTTGATGATGATAGAGGGGCCAGGAACTTTAGCAAAGAGTTAAATACGGTTAGTTATAAAGCACTTGTAAAAGAAAACATAAGTTACCTTACAGAAAGCATTTTCATAAATGAAACCTGTGATAAGAAACCAATAAACATATTTTTACAGTTCCGAAAAGATATCATCGACCAAAATACAGGCAATCAGATGATGAATGTCAAATATCATCTTGAAGATATGGTAAGAAAATATCATGCAGACAATAAAAAATTCAAACTTTACTGAGGGAACTAATCTAACAGAGGTTTTATCCTCTATCTGGTATATTCTAGAAACGTATTTCTCGAGCCAAGAGACACTTCTACTGGACTGGTATAGCAGACTCTCCTTTCACCTTGGTAGTGACTATACCCGACAACTATGGCAGGCATCGCATAACCCCCCCACCGACTGATGACATCCACCGACTATCTCTTACATCCAAGAATATATCGGCCAAGCAATATCTTTTGGATAAATGGAGTGTACATCCTGATTGGTAAGATAGAAAAACGTAGATTTTTATAATGTCCCAAAAGTTTCTGCGCTGACCGCTGCGAACTCTATATCCTTATCACACTCCACGAATAACTCCTAAAATAAATAAAAATTAAAAAAAACGTAATTTATGAAACTTTAGTAAGGATGTGTAAGGTAGACCAAAGAAAACATGGATGAACTGTGTGAAAGATGACATGGATTATAGAGGAGAGTGAATGCAAAGATGACGGCTGATAGAGAAGAATGAAGGAGGAAGATATTATGTTGTGCCGACCTAAAGTGGGATAAGGAAGGAAGAAGAATACTTATAATTGTATTAATTGTTGGTAGTATAAACTTTGACGTGACGTCCTCTTACATGCTCAGTGAGTTAAAGCACCAAGATCCTGTGGGACGTCTAGTCTACCGTTTCCAGGGATTACTTAGTTAGAACATTTTCAATGGTCAATACGTGCGGAGCTGACTAAGCCGGGTTTCCTCACGATGATTTCCATAAATACATGTCACAACTTATGGTTTCCAGGCTATACTGTCGTCGCTACGGCCACACATCTACGACTCCTGAAGAAGAACTACTTTACTTCCTAGAACGCGTGGCTAAGCCGGGATGGAGATGGCCGGCAAAGCCTCGACCACCAGAGCATCATAAAAACAAAGCTGGGCATGAAAAGCATAACGGTAACCCTACTTGCATCAAGAGAGAGTTAGGCTAATCTAGATATCATTTTATAGATTGGGAGTTATTTTGCAATCTTGGTAAGCGCAAGTGAGTCTTTAGTCTTTTATTTTCAGCACGATCTATGAAATAGGTGTGTCAATATCAACAAAATGCATAAGATACAAAAGTTTACCGATTGACTGTCTAAATTGCAGGAGCTTCCGAAGGCAAGGAAAGGGGTAAGGTACCAAACAGCACACCAAGGAATGAATACTATTGTAAGTATCAAATTATATGCATAAATAATAAAATAGGTACTTTATTATTATCGCGTTTCTTTCGCTAAATGTTCCACTAAAGAATAAGATGGTGAGACCTTATGGTGATTAGCTACTTACATCAGATGATGAGGTTACAGTAAAAATTGTGTGAGGACCATTTTGGCTCATAAATAAAAGGATAATAATTGGATACTGTGGCACCCTTTTTAACATTAGAACTAAGATTATGTGGTATTTCTTTCTGTGTTTCTGTATGATTTCTATGTTTTTTAGGGTTCCGTAGCCAAATGGCAAAAACGGAACCCTTATAGATTCGTCATGTCTGTCTGTCTGTCTGTCTGTCTGTCCGTCCGTATGTCACAGCCATTTTTCTCCAAAACCGTAAGAGCTAGACTGATGAAACTTGGAGAGTAGATGTATTTTGTGAACAGCATTAAGATTTGTACACAAAAATAGAAAAAAAACTATAAATTTTGGGGGTCCCCATACTTGAAACTGAAACTCAAAAAATTTTTTTTCATTGAACCCATACGTGTGGGGTATCTATGAATAGGTCTTCAAAAATGATGTTGAGGTTTCTAATATAGTTTTTTTCTAAACTGAATAGTTTGCGCGAGAGACACTTCCAAAGTGGAAAAAAGTTGGTCCCCCCCCCTCTAACTTCTAAAGTAAGAGAATGATAATACTAAAAAAAATATATGTTGTACATTACTATGTAAACTTCTAACGATTTTTGGTTTGAACGAGATCTAGTCAGTAGTTTTTTTTTATACGTCATAAACCGTAAACCGCAATTTACCTTTCGACGAACTACAAGAACCTTATTATGTTACATCAAGTAACATAATATAAAGGTTTTTGTACGGAACCCTTCATGGGCGAGTCCGACTCGCACTTGGCTGCTTTTTTCTTTTTCCATTTGTGTAACCGTACCTTCGATGTTCTTCTGTTTCTGTTGTTTTGTTTTCTTTATAAGTTGTGTTTTTGAGCCAAATAAAAAGTAATATAAGTATCTTTATCTATCTATCAGTATGTACCGAATTCATTTAATTTTTTTTCTCAGGTGATCATGGCCTTATGCAAGCATTAGTTTTCGATGCCAGGAACACAGCTTGGTTCAACAAAAGCATATCGGACTCTGCATCTGAAGAAAAGGCGTAAGTACATCTACCCTATCTTTTTTGTTTTACAATTAATTTTCAATTACTTTCGGCAAAATAATAAGTCATATCAGTGTAGGCACGATGCAATAGCAAAATACCAGAAAACCTAAAATAAGACCGTCTCATATTTATTTTTGTCTGTAGGTAATTATAGTATGTCTACTGTATATATGTGTGACATACACATACCTAGACATAATAGTATTGACCAAACTCTCGATTGGCTTATTTGTTTTAATTCATGCACATAATTAATTGTCTATATTCGTTCTATAATTTGCACCTGGATAGCCCATTGACAAAAGTGATCGGATTGTTGCCGAGGTAAAGTAAACAGAAGGACATCTAAATAATTTCAAAGTGGACAGGAAATGCCTTCATTTCCAAAAAATTGTCAGAACTGTCGATTGTTGAATATGTGATAGAATGTTTTAATTCAGCTGCTGGAAAAAGGAAAAAATGGTTTGTCTGTTATGTAGATTTTAAGAATACTTAAGTAAAATAGGTAAACGCTGCTGAAGACAAGTGGGTATGACATATATGTAAGAAATCTCTTAAGATACCATTATAATATCTAATAGGCTATCAGAAATCTAAACCAATATAAACACCGAAATATTCACCGATACATAATGACTTCTGATAAGCTCAAGTCCAGTTCAAGATAAGAACTAAGTAAACCTGAGGTTATGATCAGTCGTTTCTTAATAAGAATGAAAATATCCGTTAATCAATAACTGATTTGCTTACAGGTCTGAATTCATTCAACGATTCGGATTCATCGTAGCTTTCCTCTCCACTCACAGCGGTTTGACTAGATGGCAAAACCATCCAGCGAAAGACTATGACAACGAAAAGTAAGAACAAACTTCATTCAGAACTAAACGTACTGCCTACCTGCCTGTACAATATAGGGTGTCATCAAGTAGATCCACGAATACGTATGTAAATAAATAAATATATTGTATAAATATATTATTATACCTGATAAAACTATTGATCAGTAACTATTCTATTATTGTACTCACAGAACAGCGAATACGCTTTTGCATATATTCCGTGATTGTACTCACATATAAAATTATTAATAGAGCGTCGTTTCCAGCAACACGGCTTGATTGAATGATCGCTGAAACCGCGTTCCATTTACAAACTTTTCAAACGAAAATTGACAACTCACATCGATTTTTGTAAATGATCCTTGTGTAATATATGTGTAATTTTCTGGCATAAAATAAATAATTTGATTGATTGATTGATTTTAGCGAGCACTTTAGTGACTTGTGTTGCTGGAATCGACTATGTGCTTAACTTTTAGCACTCGTATAAGGTTCCAAACAAAATCATATTTGTTTTCTAGACCAGAATTCGGCAAGCAGTTCCCACGAGCCATTGACGAAGTGTGGTACCGGCGAGCAGTAGAACAACACTACGTCGACCCTCTCAGCTATGTTTACAGCACAGAACTCAACACAGAGAAGTCTCCATTGAACGTTAGTCTGGCTACCGTGACAGCTGCTCATGCAGTGTTTCACGGAGACGGACATAAAAAGACACCAGCGGCAGTTGTTGGGTTCCAGTTTAAATATGACCGACTTGCAGAATGGTTCTCTAATATTACTTCATCGGTAAGTCTGCTAGTCACAGATAGGAACAACAGCAAATGGTTAGTTTTCCCTAGTTGCACTTATACAAATTCACAGGAGTAAATAGATAAATCAACATCAGCAGTTACCTTAGAATTGGAGAGATTGTATGAACTGCTATCGATACCTCTTATTGAAGTGACCATTATAGATATAGTTGTACCTTGTTGTACGATTGAAGTAATGGTTTTATTTCAGTGTGAGCACAAGGAATGTACGACCTGTTCGTCGTCTAACTGGGACTGCTATTTAGTGGACAATAACGGCTGGGTCATCGTGAGCCAGGACAATACAACGGGACAGTTTTTTGGCAAGGTAACATTTAAAAAACAGAATCTGTTCTAGAAAAAATGTTGGCAACCTTAGAGGTTTAAGACAACAAAAGAGTCAAAGGACGTTAACTCAAATTTCCAGATGCAATTCACTCACCGCGCGTCTATTCGAAACCGTAGAAATGTACGAGATTATCACTCGTATGTAGATGATGATCGCCGATATCATACCCTCGACTACCAAATAGGAGCAGAGATTTTTCGTTACTAACACAATCATGTGCAGATTGCGTTCTTCCACTGAACCAAGTTTCACCGAATTGATTGTTTCTTTGAATGTGTCCAGTGTTGCAGCATCTAAAGACGCATCATAGATTTCCAAAATGAGAGAATTCAAAATTGAAATGAAAACTGGCTTAAGTTGCTATAGTCAAATTATTCTCTATTATTCCAGGTTCGACCGGATATCATGATGCAGCTGGTTGCAGATGAGGTGTACAAGCCAATACATACCGTGGACTACCAGGCTGTCTGCTTTAGGGAGAAAAAGACGACTAACCCTGCATCGATGCTTTTAGGGGTAATTGATTAATGCTCAAAACAGTTAGGTACTTAAGATCGACAACCGTCGATGTACTTCTCATTCGCAAATCTAATTAAAAATATAAAATCACTAAACTTATTTATCGAAAACCGCGAGCTCTATTTTGCGTGAAATCCGATTGCACACAGAGTAAAATATTTTTTAACAAGATCGCGATTTATAAAAAATAATTTCAGTGTTTTTTTATATCTTTCAAAAAGTCAAAGTGTACGAACGAGAAGTTGTTTCACGGTTTTCAACATATTAAACACAGATAAATATCGTTTCAGCCCTTGGAAAATTTGCGTCTAGTGATGGCCTGGTTCCTAACTACATCAGTGTGGATGTTCGACACTATAACATCAGGTTTGGGACAGGCTTCGAGCTATCCTTTCGATGACGGTAAGAACTTATCAACCCCAACGATAGATCTATAGAAATATTGTAAGTTTGTTATGTTCAAGGTATTTCTTGAAGGAAATTCGAAATAACGACTAGATAAATGGTTTATGTTGCAAAACTATATTGAATATCGCTCTATGTTGTCGCCATGTTCTATTTCGCATGACAACGAGCTCTGATATCTATCCTATGCTTGGATCTAACTAGAAAATAAATTAGTTAAACTGTTGCTTTTACTTCTGTGCATGTCGACACATATGATACGATTACATACGACACAATAGTTTGAAGATGCAAATCTAGAACAAAATTGAATTGTTTGAGACCGAAACTGATAAAACACACCTCAAAAATAGAATGGGTCAAGTCAAATAATGTAGTTGAATTGTGTAGTCAACAAAATTAAAAAATGGAGTCAACAATTGGTTTTAGTTCAACGAAAGTAGTAACGACTCCATCTTGGTTTCAGAGTATGTTACATCCACCGGTGAGTGCTTGTACGAGCAAATTAGCAAATTTTATAAATTTGTAGACGTGACAGTCAACATTGATTATTTTATTAAGGCCTGCCCACCCTAGGTCGCTGGCGATAGCGATCAGTGAAACGCTGTCAAATATCGCTGTAAAATTTGACAGCGTTTCACAGATTGCGATCGCCAGCGACCTAGGTGTGCGCAGGCTTTTAGAGTCATAACTGAAAAAAAAACAATGCTTGAATCCGCTTTTCTAACTTCCCACGCAAGAAAACTCTTCAATATTTAATACCAATTTAACGTTTTTGGGCGGGAATTGAAGCAACCTCATAAACCTAACATTTTCAACATCTATGCGATGCGTTTTATAGAAAAAAAGTCGTTTGATGTTTACTTCCGAATGCGCATGCTAGCTTTTAGTCGTGACTTTTAGGATTACATGAATTGTGAAATCGCTTCTATATTTTCATACATGAACAACTCGAAACTTCATGGTCTGCAATTCAATTTCAATTTATCTTTTTTTTTTTACTATGAAATTGCATGACTTCTGGAGATTTATAATCTTTGTCTATATTATGAACGCTTTTAAAATACTCTTGTCTATGTAGGTAGGTATTTTACTCCAGTACTTAGGCTAAGGATTATGCTTTGTAAATATCCATTATGTCCGTTATTAAGGTACAATTTTTAATTTTAGATTTTTTTTCCTACAGAACAGTGCCTTAAATGTCTTGTTTAGTTCTTGATTCAAAGGAAAACGTCTGAGGTCATGTTTTTAGTAATTTTAGCATGCACTATTTTTTTTCTCTTTCCACAATCTACCATACATACTTTTTACTAACGAAACTTTCCAAACAGTGTCCTACCAGAGTTACGAAAACGACGAAGAAGACGATCAGCGGTCTAAGTCAGAGCGCGCCGCCGAACGCGACTTCGAAAAGCTCGTACTTATAAACAGAACACGACCGACTCCTTGCGACCGAGAGATGTATCTATACCACCTAGAATACAACAACTTGGATCAGAAGCTGAACAAACAATTGAAGGATTGCGAAAGGCCGTTCTACGCTCAAGTGGTGAACTACACTAATATGCTGATGTTGATAGTGGATGCCACTTGTCCGAAGGAAGAAGGCTCTATACCACCGGTAGATGCGACAGAGGTTAACTACAATGAGTCTTTGCCGTGCTTGAAGCACATGCATCCACTGTATAGAAAGCAACCGAAGTCGTGCATCAGGAATCATACCGAGGTAAATTATAAGCGCTCTTTTGTCTTTCGTGTGTACGCTGTCTCAAAATGGTTAGGTAACACGTTCTCACGTAGGTAGTGTAAATGTAACTAAAAGTGATACGAACCTTCGTCTATAGTTAAACACTTATCCCCTTATTTAATACTCATTCATAATGCCTGACACTTATTATAACGTCTTGCTAAAAGTCTTGTCACTATCAGTTTTATAAATTATATGGAAGAAACGGGTATTTATCGCGATTATCTTTATTATTTCCCGACGTTTCGACCGTGTTACAACAGCAGTGGTCACGGGCAGACTCAAATACCTGTTTCTTCCATATAATTGTGCATAACGATCGCGTTAATTTAAAAAGTACTATCAGTTTCATGTCAACAAATAGAGATGGCAACTGACTTATCGATCTGCTAAGCTAAATGACTTTTTAAATTTACGCGATCGTTATTGAATAATAATTGTTAGTATGAAACCCGCGACCGCGGCTGTTATAACACGAAACGCTGGAAAATAAGAAAGCTAATCGCGATAAATACCCGTATCATCCAAACAATTAAGTTAAATGACTTCTATAGGACCATTATGAATATAACCGTTGTTCTATAAACGAGTTCAAGCTTATATTTCTTGGGTTTTCAGTTAAGAAACAAAAAAACAATACATGAGCCTCGATCATTCCTTTCCCTAAAATAAAAGCCTAAACATTTGTTTTTCCTTTGCAGGAGAGTAATATAGACATGTGCGGAAGAGGCAGTCTATTGAGCCAAACCAAACTTTGGATTCTACTTAGCATAATCATAGGGCTTCGATAAATGTTAGAATACATAACAAACCTTCACAAACTACAGATGCAATAGAGGTCTATACGAGTAGTACTTATATAATGTCCTGTTAATAATTGAAAGTCTATTGATTGAGAAGAATGTATATATTTGTGGGTAAAATTAATACGATTAGTACCTACCTACCTTTCCTGTCTAGATCTTTGCTAGTCGCGAGTTACTATTACTATCGAATCGATACCGAGACTTTGGTAGATATGTATTTTAGAACCATGACAGAATGCTCAGTTGGTAGTAGCTCTGCCTTCTGTGCAGAAGGGCGTGGGTTCGATCCCCACCAAAAACAAATAGTTTTGTAGTGAACATAGATGTTTGTTCTGTGTCTGGGTGATATATTGTATAGTATGTATGTATTTATAAATAAAACTGGTTCCCATCGTACAGGCTCTGCTTAATTTGGGGCTAGATAGTGTTTTGTGGATTGTCTACAATATTTATTTATTTAAGTCCATTCGATAGTGATAGAAACTAATGCTAAGGGTACAGTTATTAAGTGTTACCTGTAGATGATAAGTAGATAAATCTTTTACATGTCATTTAACATATCAAAAGATGTATTTATTAAAGTTCTAATGGTGCCACAACTATCCAAATAAAACTTTAATACCATTCATATCAATGATAAATATTTTACTGATTAAATGAATGTGGCAAAATAAATATTTAAGTAGAAATTATTCCGTAAATAACAAATCTTTTTTGCTTTAATTGAACTATATTTGAACAAGCTTGGAGAAAAAAGCTTCTGAGGTGGTAGATAGAAAAGTAAACATTTTATAGCTTTTGTAAGAAATTCAGCTATTAACATTTTAATTCATAAATATTACTTATAAATATACTACTTGTGACATGTGTTTGGCTATTTTGGTTAGTTTGACTCAAGTGGTTGCCTTTACTCCGTCCTTCAGGCAAAATTTTAATTCCTTTGACTTTTGTTTTTTTACAAATCTCCAATGTAATTTAACTTATAAGTAGAAGTTACTAAACTTTTGTTAAGTAGGATTGTATTTACCTTATCATTATTGTTAATTATTATAGAGTTTAGTAGAATTACTTTTGAATCTCTCTTTGAATTATTTAATGTAATCTGAATTTTTAACTTAAATTATGAAATGTGAATGTTTTTTTTGGTACAAAATAAATACTTGTATGTTACGAAAGTTTCTTTTTATTTCAAAATCTACTTATAATTTATAATCTAAAATAACACTATGCTCTATATTTACAAATCATAAATATGGGTAGACCATAATACTTTTAGTGAATTTTACACAACATTTAGGTACCTAGTTTTACTATTGAAAAATAACTAGAAAACAGACTCTCAAATACCTAAGCTGTATTGATATAATTTAGGTAAAAATCAATAAGATTGAATGGTAATTTTTTTACAAGGAAACTTGTTTCTATACATAAATAAATATTGTATATTAGTTTCATTAATATCTTAATTTATCTCAGCATTTTTAACCTTCCACTTGTAAAATTCACTTACATGTTGCTGCTAGTGCCCTCGGCCTGAAAAATAGATAAGTTCTAATTTATTCACTGTCGATTTGAGGTGACTTTTGCCTTCGATAAAATGGATAAACAGAGGTTAAACATTTACATGACTTTAATAGGATCATAGAAGTGCACTGTTGGACAAGTAGCGGCTACGTCTTCCGATCTTAAGTGGGTTCAAATCCAGTTATCCAACCAATAAAATCTGTCCGAAAATGTATGTTCAACATGCCGGTACTCTCAAACGGTGAAGGAAAACATTGTCAGGAAACTAGCATCTCAGAAACCTATTCGAAAAGCATGTGTCACGCAAAAAGGACCCGCCAGAGGCCTACTTGCGGAAACCAGTCCGCATACCAAATGTGGATCAAAGAATTTGCTTATTTTTTTAGATCAGACTTAGTTTTAAAACAAATTCCTTAAAATTGTCTTATTTTATGATCATCACGTTACACTATACTCCTGCTGGACATATGTCTTTCCAAAGATGCGCCAACTGAGCCCGGTTCCACTCTTCTTTAATATGGTTGCCAGCTTTATTTCTCAGAGTGAGACAGATAGATTATTTGTTAGCAGGCTACTGTCAGTTACCACATACCTTGAACTTCTTGGTGAATTCATTGATTTCTTCCATGAGAGCCTGATGGCGTTGCTGTCTCACCAAGGCTTCTTGCAGCTTCTCCAAAGGTTCACCACCTTCCATGAAAGCCTTAAGATTGTGCATGGTGCTGCCACCTTCCCGATGCTCTGTCACTCGGTCTTGAGGGTAGTTGTAGGTCCTGATTTTCTCATTTCTGTTGCCAGATCCAACCTAAAAGAATGCTTTTTAAGGTTATGATTTGGATATTAATATTTTGATTCGAGTTTCGAGGCCCCATTGTTTTCAGTTACAATAGTCTTTTAGACAGAGATGTGAAATAAATTAATTAAATGTAGAGATCGTCCAATCTTAAACTGCACGTCCCACTACTTCAGTCAGTCAAAGTAAATTTTATTTTCAGTTACAATAGTCTTTTAGACAGAGATGTGAAATAAATTAATTAAATGTAGAGATCGTCCAATCTTAAACTGCACGTCCCACTACTTCAGTCAGTCAAAGTAAATTGTTCTATAATACCTACATCACAGAGATCATTTTGAAGTACTTTGCTGTGAGCCAACTTCAAGAAAACATGGTGGAGGGGCTTATTGTTTAGACTGGTTTATCTATACAACATTTAGCAAAATAATAGACAAATTAAGGAGGATAACTTTGGAACATCTTTTAAACATGGTGAATCTAAGGATCAGTTCCACGCAACTAAGCCTGGATGAACAGGTTTCTAGCCTTAATATCTTGTTGAGATTTGTCTCATAATATCATAAAATGCCTTATGAATAAACGGTGAGGCCATTTTCATAAGGTTTTACAGTGACAAGTCCTTTAAAAATGGACTGATAGAAGAAATATGAAGAGGAAACTGACCTGTGACTTTCTTTCACTATTTATCTTAGAAGATTGCTCATTGATCTGTTTCTCAAGCAACAAAGTTCTCAGCTTCTGAAACGCTATCTCCTTGTTCTTGATTTGAGACCTTCCTTCCTGGCATTCCACTGAAGTGCCAGTCGGAGTATGAACAAGTCTGACAGCACTATCTGTGGTGTTAACATGCTGGCCTCCAGCTCCGCTGGCTCTCTTTGTCTCAATTATGACATCACGGTCTGAAATCTCTAACTCAATCTCACTTGGTTGTGGCAGCACAGCTACAGACACTGTGCTGGTGTGAATGCGTCCGCCTTTCTCTGTGGAAGGTATCCTTTGAACGCGATGAACTCCAGCCTCCATTCTCATCAGCTCGGGTACACCATAACCGGATATAAGCATTGAAGCTTTTCGTAAACCTCCAATGTCAGATCGCTCCAAAGAGGCTATATCAACCTGCCAGCCTTTGTAGTTGGCATGCGACTCGTATAGATCAAAGAGTTCGCGAGCGAATAGCATTGCTTCTTGACCACCGGCCCCAGCAGTCACCTCCAGCAATACGCCTCCTTCCGAAAGCTGCGGCTCAAGAAGGATAGACAGCAGATCGCTATCTATTTCCTTCATCCGCTTTAGGTAGATTTGGGCTTCTTCTTTAATCATTCTCTGCATTTCACCATCGCCTTCTTTCTTGTTTAATTCTTTCAAAGACTGGATGCTGTCGTACAATATGATTCTTTGATCTAGAACGTTAACGATAGGGATTATATCTTGTAGGCGCCTCGCTTCTTCCAAAGTTTTGCGTGGTTTCGTGTGGAGATCTTCATGTTCTAGTATCAAGTGCTTGAGATACGTCTGGATGGCAGGGTCTGAAAGATTCACTGTGGTTTGTTGTGATGAGTAGCATCTGTATAGCAATGGAAATTTATCAGAACCTACAAGCGATCGAATAAAAGGTATTCTAGCTAACGCCATGGTTGTTTCCAAAAAAATTCAAGAAGTGATTAATATTTTAAATTTGAGTTTTCTCTATTTTTATTTTCAAACTTTTGTTTTTGTTAGAGGTAGAGGTTAGCAAACTGTCAGCTGATTGGTTGGTGTCAAATTCAATCATCAAACTGTCAAGTCAAGTCCATCAGGCAAAAACCATAGACTTTGAAACTTCCTGCTGCTATTGTCTATTTTAGATAGCGCCATCAAGCGTCGAGTAGCAAAACGAATTAGTTAATCTTGTAACCGTAAGATGGCGGCACTAACATGTTCAAGGAGGTTGGCGTAGAAAAGCAAGAAGTTTCGTTTTTAGCACTGTATTTGCCAAGGAGGTCGGAAACCATAGTTGCAGACCTCCAGACGCGGAGTAGTAGAGGCAAAAAACATGAAAAAAATACTAGATATATCTATGTAATCTTCCGTTCACAAACTTGAATAGGGAAATCAATAGATAGTAGTGCTTCTTAACTCATTGGCAACAAACCTTAAACTTCTTGCTGTGGTTCCCGACCTTCTTGACAAAAGCAGAGCTTCATATGCATCTAAAAACGAAACTTGGTGGTTGGCGCAGCAAGTGCGCAAACCTCCTTGGCCAAACATATTTATTTATTAACGCCATCTAACGGTTATGAGAATAACTAATTTGTTCTGCTACTCGGCGCTTGATGACGCTACTAACCCACCATAGCTTGATGGGATGAGAATCTCATGAGATGTATTATTGCAAGACCATTTTTGTCTGTGATATTTGCTTTGGTCAAAAAATCTTGAGTTGACTTTGGTACTGCGAAATCTGAGGAGGTATCTGCCGTGCTTGGGTATCAAAGTCATGAGGCTGGTTCAGTTGCATTAATCAAATTTAAATAACAGAATTGTTATTTTGTGTGTCTAATATTGGGTTAGGTACAAAGCTTTCTTCCTGCTTGATAGGTGCTTCTTATTTACTGATATTCAATCAAGAAACACAAAAATACCCCAGCTACTCTACGTAGCACTAATAGGGATACCACAGGCTTACAATAAAACGCAGTAAAAAGATGCTACGACGAGACGATGTACTGCAGGAAAATTAAGTTACAAAAGCGTAAACCGCACTTAATTACCTCGCCTTCTGGCTTCCTGTGTCAATTTGTTAGACAATGCAATAAATTCCTCGCATTTTCTAGACGCGTTTACCACATTCACCACAAGGGGGCAGCGCCTATTGAGGCCTATTGATAGGAGCCGCAAAAGCAGCTTCCTCTTGCAAACCGCAGGTCGTCACTTGCGTTTTTCTACATTCTATGGAGTTATTAATGTTAAATAATGGTCAGACGGACAGCCTGTGTACCGGCCGCTGCCGCCTAACCGCACTTCCTTTCTTTTGAAAGCATAGATACGCCCGGCACATAAACTGGATTAGGTAGGTATCCGCGAAACCAGACCTTATTGTGCATTATTATGATTCATAATATCCATAATAATTTTCAACATTAAAGGAGAATTTTACTACTTAAAAGTAAATTCCCTAGCCCCTAAACTAAGCAAAGCTGTAACTATGAGAACTAGATAGGAAATTGAATACTTAAATTTATAAATAAGTACCACACGTAGCCGCTACGATCTCTACGAATGCTACGACACTGCTACAGATTTCCGTAGCTCTTTGCTTGCTGTTTTAACTTTCCTGTTTTTATGTAACTTGTCGGTAGGAGGGTAAGTATTAGCCTCTATGGATGTATTTGTTCATCATCGTCATCAGCCTGAAGGATTTCACTTCTCGACATCCAGAAAGAACGATTTTTGGCGGGAGAAAGCCCAAAAATCCCATAAAAATCATATCTAAAATCCCATGCCTCGTCTTCTTCGACCAGCTATATAAAACAATACAGCAAAATTCCTCAACCCTATTATGCAGTAATATTGAAATTGTGCTAAATTGTCTAAGTGCTGATAAAAAAGATTTAGCAATAGGTCATAAATAGAAAAATATGTTTGTCAAAAAAGATCCTAATAGTAAAATTATAATTATGTCAATATACCTAACATAATTAAATAGTATCATCAATAAAATTAATCCGTACCATCATGAAAACGTAAGCTTATACGTTTAAATTCTCAGAAGCATTTTTCTTTGTAAATGATATGAATAAAACCATAACGAGAATTTTGAGACAACTTTAGGTGGCGTCAGTTTAATATAACCAAACCTAATAATGTTGAAATATGCAAAAGCGTCAGGTATTTAAGATACAGTTTTTTTGTACTGATACAATTTACTGTTCAACCGCGAAGTGATGGCAATATGTAAAACCATGTGAAATGAGGCAATTAGGTATATGTGTTTCGCACGCCATCCCTTACGGTTAAGACCACAGAGAAACGGTTATCTGTGGTTTGGTATATGTAAAATTGGTGCTAAATTAATTTAAAATTAACGACAGAAATACAAAACAGGTGACGTAAAAAATTTATTATAGCGAATTAAGGTCATCCGCTATTAATCTAAGTTATGTCAATCAACCTTTTAGAAAACATAAATATTAATCAATGTTGATTCCAGTAGATGATAGTAAAGTTGATACATGAAATCCATAAACTTTGGAACTCCTTTTTTTTTTTTTTTTTTTTTTTTTTATAATAGATAGCTAAGCATTTGGCTGCCATCACACCTGATGGAAAGTGAGGATGCAGCCTAAGATGGAGCATGCTTAGCCATAATCCACCTGTTCACTCTTGTCTTGAAAATTCCCAAATTATAGCGTTCCGGTGTTTCCGGTGAGCCTTGCTACTAAAGAGTTTTTTACTCGTTGTTGAAATCATGGAAATCAATTCACCTGGTTGTGAAGCGTATTTATTTACTCGGACGTGTAAACAAATACGCTTCACTTAACAAATGCGTTTACGTTATTGTAATTCCAAATTGGTCTCATGCAAGTTTCATCAAAAACGGTCCATGAAGTCGATTAGGTACTCAAGTTTTTTTCAACTTCCCTTGTCTTTTGACGTCATAGAATGTAGAAAACTTCTTGGTTAATGATCACAGAACCTGACAAAAATATTGACAAATTGCAACCACCTCCATTCTTCTGGAATACGCGTTTCGTGTGTCTCATCTGCCGTTTTCCTGCAAAAAGGTAAGTTGTACCATTCAGAAATAGTAAACACATAATATCTCATTTTCAGGTTCTAAAACTAGTCTGGATGAATATTATATTTAAGGTGAATCTTCGTAATTTTATTCTCCGTTGTTTTATTGTTTGTGATTTATGTAACAACGGCTGCGGGCTACGTCAAGCGGAACATTGTAATAAAACGAAAGTCACTTATTGACAGGTCACCGCGCCTATTACCTTCTAATTAGCACCTGTCACTTTGTCGCCTCGAGCGTTGTTCAATTACCTAACCACATTCACTCACACACGTTCACATATAAGTACCGACGTACTGCGATGCCCGTTTCACGGCTGGAGCTGTGGCACATCTAGAAAAGAATGAAAGAAAAAAATTAAAACAAAGCAATTGCATATAAGTTAAAAAAAAAGACCGATTTAATGAAATTTCTAAGATGCGACTAACCTTTCAGTTAAAAACAGTATGATAATGATTTTTATACTACACCTGCTTGGAAAGTACCTTGATACTTTATCAAATTTACGGTAGAAAGTACGTCATTGCATATCGAACAAATATGCGGGGAGAAAACGCATCTGAGCGGGAGAGAAAAGTGTATGAAAATCCATTTCTTACGTGGTTTTTATTTTTTATTTTGGGTAAGACTATGCGCCGGTAACCTAAATGTCAAAAGCCAAAAAGTTTTTACAGTGAGTTTTTCTCTCAAACTTCGCAAAATGACACTGGCCCCTAGCTGTGTGTTGGATGGTGTCGGGCTGGCAGTGCGACCCTGCGGCGGCAGGATAAACAATTTGAAAAAAGAACATGTGAAAATTGCAGACGCCATTTCCAATTTGTGTGTTTGTTTGAGGATTCAGTTTTCATAGAATTTATTTTCCTTGTAGGTGTAGTATAAAGCACTATATATCACTCGAGAGAAACTGCGATTCCCGATCTCGGGTGTTTTAAAGCCCTCGCCTACGGCTCGGGCTTCAAACGACACCCTCAACGGTAATCGGTCACTTTCTCCTCTCGGTGAACAATGTACTATTTTCAAATCGGTATGATAATGAATGAATGACGGAGTTATGCGCTAGCAAACATTAAAAAAAATACAACCGAATACAAAACCATTTAATTTTTTATTTGAATTCGGTTGAAAAGCAGAATTTGAGTCTATCTTCTTTTATTATGTGCACACTAAGAGAGCAATTTCCAAAAAAAACATTTATTATCCACGAAATGCTATACCAACACTTGAGTACTGTACCAGGACACAAATAAAATTGTATGGGCACATGGGCATTGCACGGTTGTGCTTTGAGCATTGACATACGAAATTGCATTGGCAGTGATATCAATATACAGGGTATCTAAGACAGTTCTTAAAAAAACAGCAGGTTTACGCATAGCGGTTAGCAGTATGAGCATAACATGTTTAGTTTATGCCTAATTCATTACGAGAAATCGTTTTAACAGTAGTTTTGTGTCCTATGCATTTTTTTATAAAAGTTTCCATCATAGCTCGTAGCTAACTAGCTATAACCAGGATTTTTAAGCTGCAACAAAAAAACGTTTTTGTAGTAAAATCTTCTGTGGGCGGGCTTGAGCATTTTTTGAGCTGGGAAAAAACCAATGAACTCGTGACACTGTCACGTAACCGACACCTCTCTGACAAAGATCAATAAACTTAGATCAAAACTCGTTGCCTGAGGGTATTTAATTTTTTAACTCAGGGAGTACCACTGTTTTTTTATAACTTAAGTTTTTCTTTTGCGTTTGAGTTAATAATGGCCAATGAAAACGTAGGAATTTGAATAATACTTAGTTCTTCTAAAAGAAATAAGATACCTACCTACATGAAGATATATAACAACTCCACACTCCCTCACTACAAACTAAATGAATAAACACTGTCCGCACACAATAGCACGACAATTAAACTATGCGTGTGTGTGTGAGGTCCTATATACTTTACGACGGCAGTAAAATAGAGGCACATCGTATGAATAATCACGTAGTATTTCAATTCTGTAGGAGTATCATATAAAGAAGGTTTTACTTTAAGAGAAAACGCTTCAAATATAAAGTTTATCTGACTGCCCTATTCAGAAATTCAACCCTTATATCGAAATGGGTACAGCGGGGCTGAATTTTGAATACAAATAGCTTGTGTGAAAATCCCACGAGTGAAATACGCCAGTTACCAACGTTCTAGATTGTTTCCGTACTACTCAGGTAACAATCTAGGAATAAGTTTGTCTCTGTACGACATGGCTTTATTTTGTGTACTATAGGATATTTGTTCAATCAAAATTATCTCCTTTTAAATTTTACTAACATGTATTATATATTATTTTATATTCCAGTACCGTAATATATTCTTTAAAATTGTG
Source organism: Thera obeliscata (assembly GCA_947578465.1). Taxonomy (NCBI): domain Eukaryota; kingdom Metazoa; phylum Arthropoda; class Insecta; order Lepidoptera; family Geometridae; genus Thera; species Thera obeliscata. The sequence continues at coordinate 4,310,796 of OX387916.1, forward strand.
TATTTATTATTCGATGAGGTTAAGGCATCTTAACTTGACTAATTGAATTACTTAGTGGCCTTAAATGCCTTCTTTTGGTAAGAAACAAAAGATTTGATGTTTGATGCGTGTGAAAATGATATAATGGTGGCAGTTCTAATGTAAATGTTAATTAACTAATTATAATTTTATTGCAACGAGAGTTTATGGGCTGTAATTAAACCAACTATGAAAAATTCCCGCCCTAATAAAATATTTATGTATGAAACGTAGGTATAGTAATGTAGAGAGTTTTAAGGAATGGCATCATAAAATAGGCAAGATTTAGTAGCAGATAGGTTTTACACGGTGTAAAAAGACTACTCACCGGAAAGCCGAAACTTAACTTGGTCTCTTCTTAAATTGGGCCTAATGTAAAATGTTCTTCAGTTTTCGGGAGCTGCCTTTAGTTTTCCGAAGACCTATGGAGAACCTTCATAGTTTCGCTCTGTCTGTCTGCCTGTTAGCCATTTTACACACTGACCATGCATATGATTTGATTATACTCCTAGGCTCCAACTTGCAAGGTTTTACAGTGTACCTACATATCGGGTATGCTTATAGTCGTGAAACAGTTTCATAGTGGCACTTCGACATATAAAGTGGGGTTGTATTTTTAAAGGGAAAAGACTCGCATGTTTTACGATTTATTCCATACCGTTTGTTTTTGTATTTTGAAGCGAAAAATCCTTATGCGGAGTTCCAGTGCTTGCACCATCACTAAGAATATGCAGGTGATCAGTGATCACTCACTATTATAATTGGCGTTTACAAACACGTGCGGATGTGACTTGCAAAGGCCTTGTTCTTGAATAGGTAATCATTTTGATTCATACAGGAAACTTTTTCATTCTGACGTCGATAAAGGTTGCGGAGATAAATAAATACAATTTACGTGTGTATGCATGGATGAAAATTGCCAGATTTTCATATTTTTTGCATTAATCAAAAAAAAATTAAACAACGACTGCAAGTTTAGTGATTTTTTTACTAACAACATTTATGGTTTGCAACGTTTTTTTATAACTTTACAAACCAGAAATGTCTATCCTTTTTTGTAGCTGACTATACCGTGCGATTAAAGATAGAGCATAGTAGAATCTGAGCTATAACAAAGCATTTATTGTGCATATTTTAGTAAATTCATAAATGCGTTGGTATAGCTCTCTTTATTGAATTTATCACGCTTCGTTTCACTTCCCGCTGTAATTGATACCTACTGCCAACAGCGTGGAACCCGTAAGCACCTACTTACAAAAACCCGAAGAAATCACTCGGCACGCGTAATACGGGCAATCGTGTGAAATATTTCATTCTAAGTAATCGCACAAATTGCCCTCTAGTTCCTACATTTCCTCCCTCGTTGGGTTCCGGTTCGTTGCTAAGCTTACTAAAGCACCTATTCCCGGCAAATATTGGTTCACTTACCCACATTGACTCGTAAAAGGTTTCTAGTAAGTAAGTAGTGCCATTTATTCTTGCAATAAATATTTTTTGTATTGGTATTGTAATGGTATAAAATAGCTGGGCATGCTCAAAGTGATCGTTGTGATTCTACTAATTAAGAGTATTTTGCAACTAGTGAATAAAACTAGGGATTAAAAAATTAAAGATTACTTTTTAGGATTTTAGAAATTCATGATGACAAGTGTTAGAATCCTGAGCGACTAACCCTCGATATAAAACCGTTTTACTTAAGAGTTGCATACTATACTTTACGCTTATGCCTCTCAATTTTGACGTGATAACGTCTTATAAATCGATGGAGCCGGCTGCACGCACGAAAAAACATGACTCATGCGTCGTTACGTCGTTTCGTCGTTCCATTTACCTGAGCCCGAGCCCGGGACGGGTAATGAGTAAGGGTAAATGAGGGTAAGGGTAAATGAGGGTAAGGGTAAGGGTTCGGTCGGGTTCCGGGTCCGGGTCCGAGAGTTCGAGTTCGAGTCCGAGCCCGAGTCCGAGTCCGAGTCCGAGTCCGAGTCCGAGTCCGAGTCCGAGTCCGAGTCCGAGTCCGAGTCCGAGTCCGAGTCCGAGTCCGAGTCCGAGTCCGAGTCCGAGTCCGAGTCCGAGTCCGAGTCCGAGTCCGAGTCCGAGTCCGAGTCCGAGTCCGAGTCCGAGTCCGAGTCCGAGTCCGAGTCCGAGTCCGAGTCCGAGTCCGAGTCCGAGTCCGAGTCCGAGTCCGAGTCCGAGTCCGAGTCCGAGTCCGAGTCCGAGTCCGAGTCCGAGTCCGAGTCCGAGTCCGAGTCCGAGTCCGAGTCCGAGTCCGAGTCCGAGTCCGAGTCCGAGTCCGAGTCCGAGTCCGAGTCCGAGTCCGAGTCCGAGTCCGAGTCCGAGTCCGAGTCCGAGTCCGAGTCCGAGTCCGAGTCCGAGTCCGAGTCCGAGATACATATTTTAAATCGATGAATTATTACTGAACTTTGTGTTGTAGATGTTGTGCAACTTGCCTTATTCAAAATAGCGCCAATTTAGTAAAGACAATAAAGATCACAAAACAGTTTTTATTCTATCCTTAAACTCTTTGTCGAAAATGGCGACCAATCAAATAGGGCAGTTATTACACAACGAGTTCGTATTTTAATAATACTCACTTCTTTTCGTAAAATAGGCTGTAATAATTACTCCACGTTACACTTTAATATTTCTCAAACTATACATAAAGACTACACTTTTAAGTTGTATATCGAACTCGTACCAACGACCGACTGCCCCCAATCCTTCGCTCCGTGCCATCGCCAACCGTCTATCCCCACTACTTTACCAACCAACGTCAAGGAGGGAGGGAGTCAGTCAGTGTTGCCAACGGCATTTCTATGAAGTTGACAGACAATTTCACAAACAAATATGACAAGTGTCATCAAATATCATAATAGTAATTTCTATTAAACCATTAAAATTAGAACTATTATTGAAATTCATCACATTCGGCCATCCGACACTGTGCTTACTCTGGAAGCACATGCTAAGTGCACAATATAATAATATGAAAACTTAATAAACAAAGCCTGAATTCAAAACAAATAATGAGAAAAGATGACTATCCAAAAAAAAAAATGGAATGTCTAAAAACAAAACTTGAATTTAAAACAAATACTTAATAAGAAAAGATGACCATTCAAATACAATCTAAAAAAAAAATTGAATGTGTAACAACAAAACTTGAATTAAAACACAAATCTTTCTATTTCTCATTAAGTAATGAGAAAGGATGACCATACAAATACAATCTAAAAAAAATCTAATGTCTATCAAATTCGGCCATCCGACAGTGTGCTTACTCTGGAAGCACATGCTAAGAGCATAATGATAACATGATAACTATGTATATGTATGACTAAACAAAACTTGAAACTTGAATGACTACCAAAATTCAGACAACTAATAAGAACAAATTAAAACAAATCCAAAATTACAATATAAAACTTGTAAACAAAATGAAATTATTAAGTAGAAGATACGAAGACACCCAAATAAATCTTAGTCATTTCTAAGAATAAACAGATATTAAAAATATAATTCTATCTAAAAATAATTACAGTTAGATATCCCGTTTACCATATTCAAAGCCTGTATGCAAAAAAAAATTAACTAAATGAAATTTCTAAGATAATATAACAGTTTTGTATCAGAAAAGTCTTCGCATCCCAGCCATAAACAATGCATTCGGGTAAAATGTTATTTAAATTAAATACTCCTATAGCATAAATTATACTCCGATTGTGATAGGAAGACATCTCCATGGTTAAAAATACAGTCAAACAGTTAATTGTTTTTAAAAGTCAAATAGTAATTTGGTCTCCCTACTACAATATTCACGTTGACCGGATTGAGAGGGTCCAGAAAAAGTTTCTGAATATTTTAAGTTACAGATGTGGTCTTAATAGGAAATTGCCTAACTATACTGCAAAGCTCCATCATTTTCATTTAATGTTATTAGAAAATATCGTCGCAAATATCATGATCTACTGTATCATTTCAAAATTACCCACTCGTATATCGACTCTCCTTGCTTGCTTTATCTTATTAATCTAAATATAAAGCCTAGACCTCGGCAACTCTTTCAGAACACTTTCGCCTTACAAGTCCATTCAAACAACGCCTCTTATTATAACCCCGTTGTCAGAATGTGTCGCCTATTTAACGATTTATTGATTAAATACAGTGATAAAATTCATATCTTTAACAATAATCTAAATAAATTCAAGAATGCATCTTTGGCCACTCTTTCATTAGAGTGTGCCGAAAACTCAAATTAGTTATTTAATTAATTCTGCACTCTCTTCGAGTCTTAACTCGAAGTGTGTGCACTTACTGTAATAAAATAATTGTATGAGTACACCTAAGTTCCAAGTAAATGTTAACTTTAATCACCTACTACTAGTTAAGCCTGGTTACACGCTATTTACTAACTTTCCTGTTCTATGCATTCTGTGTACGCATGTTTTGGGGTACTGTCTAGCTCATAACTTAATAGTATTTATGCCTGTAAATTATCGATTGTACTCTGTTTTGTGTACCTAATAAACAAATAAAATAAAATATAAAACAAAATAAAATTGTGGTAATAAACTACATAATTCTTCTCCTTGCTACGTAACTCGCGGCTCAGCCTGTTACTACGGCACCTTCAGAGGCGCGTCATGGCTCAAGCTGCTGATGTGGTGCCTCCCGTGGCGCATCACGGCTCAGACCACTGGTGCGGCGCCCTCCATGGCGCATCACGGCTCAGGCCACTGGTGCGGCGCCTTCCATGGCGCATCATGGCTCAGGCCGCTGGTGCAGTGCATCACGGCTGTGTCCTGTGGCACCTTCTGCGGTGCATCGCTACTAACTTTGCCTGGAGTTTTAAGGATCTGAAACTCGTCATAAAATTTACAGATCTGCAAGCACACTGAATAAATCTATTATCATTCATCTGCTTTATATCTAGTTGAAATGAATAGGATTTCCAATTGTGAAATAATTAAAAAGTAACAATATATTCCAAAAATATAAAACACTAAATGTGCACTATCCACGGCATTTAGACGAGTTCTCTGTACTTAGTCTTGCGCTTTAAATACTACAAAAGATACGTTTAACTTAGCTCAGTAAATGCATGGAAACGCCATCATTAAATCTGACAGCGAAGAACTTGTCAACTTGAATTTCTCCATGCCATGCCCTGCCATGGCACTGCAGGCATGTACTAGTAATGTCATCTCCTCATTGTTCTTGCTGAAATGCAAACATCTTCTCGACAGTGACTGTTTCGGTAAGTAAACAATCTAGTGGTTCAGGTTTACGACGCACTAACTTCAATTAGAATCTTTGTCCAATTTTTATTTAAAACTGTGATTCAGTTGTAAAACTGAACTGTTAAACTGTAATTGAACACCTAAAACTGTAATTCATCTTTTTAGTAAGTAGTAAGTCTTTTATACATCGCTAATCTTTAATTTATGAATAATTCACATTTATTTTATCTTAAATTCATATTTAATTCATATTAAATTCATATTTAATTCATATTAAATTCATATTAAATTCATATTAAATTCATATTAAATTCATATTAAATTCATATTAAATTCATATTAAATTCATATTAAATTCATATTAAATTCATATTAAATTCATATTAAATTCATATTAAATTCATATTAAATTCATATTTTATTCATATTTTATTCATATTTTATTCATATTTTATTCATAGTTTATTCATATTTAATTCATATTTAGTTCATATTTAGTTCATATTTAGTTCATATTTAATTCATATTTAATTCATATTTAATTCATATTTAATTCATCTTAAATTCATCTTAAATTCATCTTAAATACATCTTAGATTCATCTTAGATTCATCTTAGATTCATCTTAGATTCATCTTAAATTCATCTTAAATTCATCTTAAATTCATCTTAAATTCATCTTAAATTCATCTTAAATTCATCTTAAATTCATCTTAAATTCATCTTAAATTCATCTTAAATTCATCTTAAATTCATCTTTAATTCATCTTTAATTCATCTTTAATTCATCTTAAATTCATCTTTAATTCATCTTTAATTCATCTTTAATTCATCTTTAATTCATCATTTATTCATCATTTATTCATCTTTAATTCATCATTAATTCATTTTTAATTCATAATTAATTCATCGTCCTTTCATTAAAACTCGAAAAACTTGTATAATCTTAACCCAAAATCTTTACTTATAATCCAAATCCAAAAACTGATCTATAGTATGAAGTTTAGTTATAGCGCGAGTGGTTGTTAGGCAGTACCTACCTCACAGGGGTAGGAAGTAAATAGAACTCGTAATGCGGAAGTGAAATGAAGACTTGAGAAATGGAAATGAATGATTATAATGAAATAGAAATATATAGAATGAAAGCACTAGATACAATAGGCAGATGATATGAAAGCTAGCGAAAAGAATATAATAATAAGCGCGCGCGTGCAGTAGTCGCGAGAAGCCGAGCGTGTGTGTTTGTCGCTCGCTGCCGGCCGGCCGCCGACCGCGCCGTGTGACGTCACGTTGTAGGCGAGCGCGCGGGGTCGAGCCACAAACCAGTATTGTAAGGGGCTGGCCCAAGTGCAGTACAAAAATTAATATTTTAATTCAGCGAGTTGTGGCGTAGGATGTTCCGCCACATATTCCCCCCTGCTAGACCGTGACTACGGTCGATAAAAGTCAGGGAACTGCACTCTTCGTCCCGACCGGGTCCTCTTCTCAACCGGTGGCGCTATTGGAGCAGCAGTGTTTTGGCTCGTTGGAGAAGTTGAAGTTGTCTCAGTGTTTGTAATCCGAGTTTCTTTCATCGTATACGCTGGCTTCAACCTATCAACAGTGACGTTCGTGCTCTTGCCTTTGACGTCCAGGGTGAAGAACTTAGGTTGTCTTTTAAGTACTTTGTAGGGGCCAGCGTATGGGGGTTCCAGTGAGCGACGCACGTGATCCTGGCGCAGGAACACGTAAGAAGAGCTGTCGAGATCCCGTGGAAAGTAGAAAGGTGACGTAGTATGCCACGCAGTAGATCTTGGTGTCAGTTTCAAGATGTGTGATCGTAGACGCGACGCATACTGGGTGATGTCAGCAGTGGTGATGTCATCAGTCGGAGAGAAAAACTGGCCAGGTAAGCGTAGTGCCTCACCATATACCAGTTCGGCGGCTGACGTCTGGAGATCTTCTTTCCACGCACTGCGCATGCCAAGAAGTACCAGTGGAAGAGCTTCAGTCCACTGTGGAGTAGTGTGGCACATGATTGCTGCCTTGAGTTGCCGGTGTAGACGCTCGACGATCCCATTGGCCGCAGCATGGTAAGCAGTGGTGCGAAAGTGACGCGCACCAACCAAGGCAGTGAGAGACTGAAAAAGGTGGCTCTCAAACTGGCGTCCGCGATCAGTGGTCACGCGAGCAGGGCATCCGAATCTGGCTATCCAGCCAGACACCAGGGCAGCAGCGCAGGTCTCAGCTGTGATGTCTTTCAATGGCATTGCCTCAGGCCATCGCGTGAATCGGTCGATGACGGTGAGACAGTACCTGTAATCATAAGAAAGAGGTAAAGGGCCGACGATGTCGAGGTGTATATGAGAGAACCTCGAGGAAGGGGTAAGGAAGGAGGAAAGCGGAGCTTTGGTGTGGCGGGTAACCTTGCTTTTTTGGCATTGCAAGCATTGCCTAGACCACTCTCTACAATCTTTGCGTATCCCTGTCCACACAAATCTTTGTGTAACCAGTCGCACAGTAGCAGTTCCTCCTGGATGATGTAGTCCGTGGATCATCTCAAAAACCTGTTTACGTAGCTGTGGTGTGATGAACGGACGAGGTGATGCAGTAGAAGTATCACAGTAGACTGCTACGTCGCTGTCTAACGGTTTCAGCTTTTCTAGTTTCAGGGTGGAGCCGTGAAGAATCAGGTCTTGCAGTTCTGGATCTGAATCCTGAAAACCTGCAAGCACCTGGTAGTCTATGGTTGAAATACCTTCCACGCGAGAGAGAGCGTCAGCGACTACATTGTCCTTTCCAGGTATGTAACGGATTTCTGTAGTGAATTGGGCAATGAAGTCTAAGTACCGAAACTGTCTTGGAGAACACTTCTCTTTGTTGATTGAGAAGGCGAACGTCAGTGGTTTATGGTCGGTAAAAACAGAAAAACTTCGGGCTTCCACCATGTGTCTGAAGTATTTTATTGCTTCGTAGATGGCTAAGAGTTCTCGATCATAAGGACTGTACTTCTTTTGAGCGCTAGATAGCTTGTGCGAGTAGAAAGCGAGGGGCTGCCAGTTAGCATCTTTGCGTTGCTGAAGGACAGCACCTATGGCTGAGTCAGAAGCGTCTGTTACGATGGCTAAGTCAGCCGAAGAATCTGGATGTACAAGAAGAGTAGCTTCACCTAGAGATGTCTTGCAATCCTCAAAAGAACGTAACAGATCTGCAGTCATATTTATGGGTTGAGAACCTTTAATCTTGGGTCCCGCCAACATGGCGTTCAAAGGCGCTTGAAGTTGAGCAGCGTTAGGAATGAAACGACGGTAGAAATTGAGCATTCCTAAAAAGCGACGAAGATCTTTGACCGTTTTTGGAACAGAGTAGTCCTGTATAGCTTGAACCTTGATGTCCAGAGGTCTAGTACCGGCTGCTGACACCTGGTATCCCAAAAAAGTTACCTCTGGCTGTCCTAATACGCACTTTGAAGTGTTGACCAATATTCCATACTGCTTGAGACGTTCGAATAGTTGACGAAGATGAGTCTTGTGTTCTTCTTGAGAAGATGAGAAGATCAAAATATCGTCAATGTACCCGTAACAGAATTCCAGGCCAAGAAGTACCTCGTCAATGAACCTCTGGAAAGTCTGCGCAGCATTGCGTAGACCAAAGGTCATGTACTGGAACTCATACAATCCAAACGGAGTTGTTATGGCAGTCTTAGCAATATCATCTGGATTTACGCTGATTTGATTGTACGCCTTCACCAGATCTACCGTTGAAAATACAGAACATCCTGACAGCTGGTAAGAGAAATCCTGAATATGCCGGATGGGGTACCTATCAGGAATGGTCCTGGCATTAAGTGCTCGGTAGTCACCGCAGGGTCTCCATCCGTCATCTTTCTTCTTCACGAGGTGAAGCGCAGAAGACCAAGGGCTCTCAGAACGTCTGGCTGTGCCATTTGATAGCATGTCTTCAAACTCCTTCTTTGCTATCTGGAAACGCACCGGATCTAGGCGTCTTGGTTTGCAAGAAACTGGGTGTCCTGGTGTAGTCCTGATATAGTGAAGGGTATTGTGTTTAGGGACTGACTTCATACCTGCTGGTCTTGTGATCTCGGGATATTCACGGAGTAGCGCATGAAATTCAGATTCGCCGTTGACAGCTTTGATAGATGGAAGCTCGCCGGTAGAAGCACAGCGAAGAGCGTTCACGGAGAGAGAAGTAACGCTGTCAATAAGTTGCTGATTCTTACAGTCTACGAGTAAGCCATAGAAACTCAAGAAGTCAACACCGATGATAGGGCGGTTAACATCAGCGATCGTGAAAGTCCAGGTAAAGGCACGTCGAAGTCCTAAGTTGAGTGATAGTGCTATGGGACCATAAGTATGTATTACCGTGCTATTTGCTGCTACCAAGTCATACTTCGTCTTTGAGCAGGGCGTCTTGATACATGACCGTGGAAAAACACACAAGTCGGAACCAGTATCCACAAGGAACTGTATTTTTGAAAAACAGTCAGTAACGAAGAGACGGCCTGTAGATGGAGGGCAGTCACTGGCCGCTACTTGCAACCGCCCAGAGAGTTTCCCGACGACTTGAAGCTGCAAGGCTCTTTGCATTTTACAGCTTCGGCTCCATACGTGTAGTGGTAAAAGCAATGAGGGTGGTCCGGTGGTGGCTGTCTTGGTCGGTGTGAATTTGAGCGTGAGCGAGATCGGTAGCTTCTTCTATTCTGGGATCGCGAGCGCGAATCTCCACTCGACATCTGTGCTGTGAGCTTGGCTACCTGCTTGGTGAGTTCACAAACTTGCCTGTACAGGTCATCCTGAGATGAAAAAGCTGGAGCTCTGGAGCTGGATGCTGCCACCTGTGGAGTTGAAGGGGCAATCTCGTGCACCTTGTCCGCTAGCTCAGCTAACTTTTCTAGAGGCAAATCAGATTGAGAAGCTATTACCGTCTGTATGTTCTGTGGTAGACGGCTTGACCAAATTGTAGTCAAGAAATCCTTGGCAACCGTTGGACCAGCTAGGCTCTGCATATGGCGTAGGAACTGCGACGGCTTCCGATCGCCAAGTTCCTCGTGCATGATAAGCTGTTTCACGCGCTTTTCCTGCGAAGCTGATAGACGCTTTATTAGTTCAGTTTTAAGTTTGAGATATTTATCCGTCGTAGGAGGACTAGTGATGATATCTTTAACCTCCGCTGCATACTGATGGTCAAGTTGAGAAACCAAGTAACAAAATTTAGTCTCATCAGTAGTTATCTTGGATAATGTGAACTGACTTTCCACCTGGGCAAACCAAAGTGCAGGTTCTTCCGGCCAAAAAGGTGGTACTCTAACACCTACTCTTAGTACTTCCGGTCCAGCAACCACTTCTGCGTCTTGAAATTCTTCATTATGTATAGACATGTTCAATCAAAAAAAAATCGCTCACCACTTTTTACTTGTACCACACCCCAAACTTGAAATTCCTTGTTCTTGGTAAATTCTCGAACAAATCTTCAAACTCCAAAAGGTGTCGTCCAATATCGATGATGAGGCTCGTCGTAGGGTCACCAGTTATAGTATGAAGTTTAGTTATAGCGCGAGTGGTTGTTAGGCAGTACCTACCTCACAGGGGTAGGAAGTAAATAGAACTCGTAATGCGGAAGTGAAATGAAGACTTGAGAAATGGAAATGAATGATTATAATGAAATAGAAATATATAGAATGAAAGCACTAGATACAATAGGCAGATGATATGAAAGCTAGCGAAAAGAATATAATAATAAGCGCGCGCGTGCAGTAGTCGCGAGAAGCCGAGCGTGTGTGTTTGTCGCTCGCTGCCGGCCGGCCGCCGACCGCGCCGTGTGACGTCACGTTGTAGGCGAGCGCGCGGGGTCGAGCCACAAACCAGTATTGTAAGGGGCTGGCCCAAGTGCAGTACAAAAATTAATATTTTAATTCAGCGAGTTGTGGCGTAGGATGTTCCGCCACAGATCTTTAACTTTTAACAACTCTACACGACTTTAACTTAAAATTTTTGAAACATTTGCGCCTTTTGAGACTTTTAGAACATTTAGAACATTTAGAACATTTTGAACGTTTTGAACGTTTTGAACGTTAACGTTTTGAACGTTTTGAACGTTTTGAACGTTTTTGAACGTTTTTGAACATTTTGAACATTTTGAACATTTTGAACATTTTGAACATTTTGAACTTTTTGAACTTTTTGAACTTTTTGAACTTTTTGAACTTTTTGAACTTTTTGAACTTTTTGAACTTTTTGAACTTTTTGAACTTTTTGAACTTTTTGAACTTTTTGAACTTTTTGAACTTTTTGAACTTTTTGAACTTTTTGAACTTTTTGAACTTTTTGAACTTTTTGAACTTTTTGAACTTTTTGAAATTTTGAACTTTTTGAACTTTTTGAACTTTTTGAACTTTTTGAACTTTTTGAACTTTTTGAACTTTTTGAACTTTTTGAACTTTTTGAACTTTTTGAACTTTTTGAACTTTTTGAACTTTTTGAACTTTTTGAACTTTTTGAACTTTTTGAACTTTTTGAACTTTTTGAACTTTTTGAACTTTTTGAACTTTTTGAACTTTTTGAACTTTTTGAACTTTTTGATCTTTTTGAACTTTTTGAACTTCTTTACTTTGACCAAACAGATCTCGCATGGTTAATTAATTTCAACTTCTAGGCGTACATAGTCAAACTGAACTCACTTGGTTTCAAAATCAATTTCGACTTTTATGGCGAACATAGTCAAACTGAACTCACTTGGTTTCAAAATCAATTTCATCTTTTAAGGCGTACATAGCCAAACTGAACTCACTTGGTTTCAAAATCAATTTCAACTTTTATGGCGTACATAGTCAAACTGAACTCACTTGGTTTCAAAATCAATTTCATCTTCTAAGGCGTACATTGCCAAAATGAACTCACTTGGTTCCAAAATCAATTTCATCTTTTAAGGCGAAAATAGCCAAACTGTACTCACTTTGTTCTAAAATTTTATTAATCTTTACTTCTATGGCGTACTTAGCCAAACACAGATCCCAAAACTCTTTCTTTAGACGAGCATTAATTACGTTCAATGGCCTGGTTAACGTCCCCAAACTAGATCTGTTTGCTCAAAACCACCAAGAATTGCTACTTACATTTTGTCAAAATGCTGTTTCGAGGAGACTCCCCAGGTTCCCTAGGTGTTTTTTTTTTTATTGTACTTTTTGTTTTTTCTGTTTTAATTGTAATTTGTTAAAAAAAAATAGTCTCACTATGTGAAACCTGTTTATTGGACCCTAGTAACAGTTGTCGTTTTAAATTATCAATTAGAATATAAGTATCTACTGATTGTTTACCTAAGAAATAATAATAAATAAATAGTCTACAATTTTGATAAGTTTAGCTCACTTTACTTCAAAAACTCGCTTTAGAGGGTAGGCTTGATCATGATCATTAACTTTACTTATTTTAAATCCAGCATGGTTAGACATTTGCGGTTAGAGGCTACTCAAACTATACTGAGCTGCTATGGTATTAGCAGTACATGAACAGTTTTAGCACTATCGGATAGCCCCTGTATCAACTTTATGGTTAGGCCCGGTGCACGTCAAAGACCATACCGGCTTTTATGAAATTCAAGATTGTGCTCGGTCTTTGCTATTTACGGCCACTTTATTATGAAACTTTATTCGATCACTCATTTTTGATGTTAAGTAAATTATAAGAAATAAATATAAGTTTACAAATAATCATTTCAACATAACCCAGCCAATAACACTCTGCTTATGCCAACAGATATTCTAATTTATTTAAGGGTATTTATTTAATTTTGTACATTATGCTACATCGGCACAATGGCGACTAATAGCATGGACATGAAAATGTTTGTTTATGGGTCTAGACAGGAAAGTAGACCTTTCCTAAGTACACTACAGTTCTGCATATCAAAAAGTAACAAGAATGCTACAGAGGACTGACTTGCTTTTAACACTCAAGCTCAAACTCAAGCTTGTTTTTTACACTCAAGTACCTTCACTTAATTTCATACACGGTAACACGAGTCATGTGTTTTCAGAGGGTAACCAATAAAATGATCATCGTAATGCATAATAATGTAAAACTATTTGCTGTTATTAAGTTCGTTAATATTTTTAAAATATCTTTCGGTAAACTTAGCGTATATTCCAAAAATTAAGGGAATGTCAATTGTTTGAAATGGAACAGCTTAACTAAGCAGTCAAAGTCGTTAAATATTAGGTTCAGGCCATTTCATGTTCGGATGAGCGGCTAATATCAAATTTCATATGAGACCACACACATTTTAGGGTAGGCATAATATCAGGCATTTCAGACAATCAAAATTAAAACTTGTTGAAAGGTGTCAGCATTACCGGATAGTCTCTGTGCAATACAGACCAGTGCGCATGAACAACGAATCAACATACTAATTCAAACTTGGTTTCTATACCTACCCTACAACGTTAGGATGCGAACGATCAGATTAAAACTCGAATGATTTCACCCACTTAAGTAAAAATAAAATCATTAAATTATAACATTTAGGTAAGTACCCGTTATTGTTCATAGGTTCGATCGAAAAAGCTAGCACAAACGGATAATCTCGAGGCAATCTCGACCCATTCATGCTCGCAAAATCTTTCGTACCCTTGAACTTTTAGTCAAATTAAATAATTTTCTACTCAACCCAAGAAAAATAATTACTTGGCGGGTGGAATCATATTAAAATCCGTAAGAAATATTTTACATACCGTAAGTTCTTGTCACTTCTGAGATTTAATAATACTCACTTCTTTTCGTAAAATAGGCTGTAATAATTACTCCACGTTACACTTTAATATTTCTCAAACTATACATAAAGACTACACTTTTAAGTTGTATATCGAACTCGTACCAACGACCGACTGCCCCCAATCCTTCGCTCCGTGCCATCGCCAACCGTCTATCCCCACTACTTTACCAACCAACGTCAAGGAGGGAGGGAGTCAGTCAGTGTTGCCAACGGCATTTCTATGAAGTTGACAGACAATTTCACAAACAAATATGACAAGTGTCATCAAATATCATAATAGTAATTTCTATTAAACCATTAAAATTAGAACTATTATTGAAATTCATCACAGTATCAACATTAAGATGGAGGTTGACTACATTGATGTGTTCAAAATTCAAACCTTTTCCTTCCTTTGGTCTTAACAAAACCCACATTCACTAGATTTTGCACGTGGCTTATTTTCAAAAGGCTTCGTTCACACGGCATTGTCCTGCACGTTTTTTTCGTATTCGTTTTTTTAACGTACAATCATCCGGGTCTTCACACGGTAAATTATCATTCGTGTAAAAGACAAATAGCCGCAGTCTTCACACAGTTGTCACAGCGAGTAGACGTCACTGATGGATCCACGCGTGGTTGTACTTTTATATTGGTATCGTAGGCGCCAACGGTCTCGCCGCCGACAAAACAGAAGGTTTTGGGTACATCCTATTAATGTGTGCGAACAATCACATTTGAAAAATTATTCGAAAATCTTAGAAACGATGAAAAAAAGTTTTTTAATTACTTTTGAATGTCTGTTGAAAGTTTTGAAAAGTTATTAACTCGTAATTAAAACGTGTGAACATCGTGCCGTGTGAACGAGACAGAGCTATATTATGTGCCACTGCGAATCGAATACGTCAAAGTTCATTCGATTTGCTTGACAAGTCCGTTGAGTATGCGTTTAAACGTATAAGCGCTACACGTTTTTGAAGTGAAAACTTCTTTAGCGGCGTTGGAGCACTTTCTGTAATGGGTATAAAAACTTAAACTCGCGTCAGGGCGTCAGGATCACGTGACCTTATCGAAAAAGCGTAGGACGGATTTTTTGCAGAAATGTACCCTAAGACTACAACGTAGAGTTCATAATAAAAATCGAAAAAAAGCGTAAGACGCTACAGATACGCTAGTAGTTACTATGACACGGTAACGTCACAGAATAGATAATAGTTAGTAGCAAGCATACCAAGGCGTTTTTCGTGACTGTAGTAGGTATAGGTACATACCTATTATAGATTTTATGAACTAGCGGCCGCCCGCGGCAGGTAGTAGTGGTCATTGGTACAAGATTTTATAGATCTACTGTATTTATTTTTCGAGTGGAGCATTGCGGCGAGCGAAGCGAGCCGCCATGCGACCATGGGAACAGCGCGGCGAGCGAAGCGAGCCGTGCTGTGACTCCCCCCAAGCCCCCTAGAACCCCCTCCTCCTGAACCCGGGGGGAGCGTCGCGGCGAGCGAAGCGAGCCGTGCTGTGACCCCCCCTAAGCCCCCCAGAACCCCCTCCTCCGAAACCCGGGGGGAGCGTCGCGGCGAGCGAAGCGAGCCGCCACGCGATCACGGGGAACAGCGTGGCGAGTGAAGCGAGCCGTGCTGTTACCCCCCTAAGCCCCCCAGAACCCCCTCTTCCTGAACCCGGGGGGAGCGTCGCGGCGAGCGAAGCGAGCCGCCACGCGACCACGGGGAACAGCGCGGCGAGCGAAGCGAGCCGTGCTGTGACCCCCCTTAGCCCCCCAGAACCCCCTCCTCCTATGTCTGCCGTTTTACTTCATTTAGGACCTACTTGTAGGTCGCGCGACAAGGTCCCTTCTAGCGGTTCCGACCCGTTGAGGATTTGGCTTTACGTAAAATTTAGGGTTCCGTATAGGGTTTTGATTGGGGTTATACTATATTGAGGAATTTGATTAAATGGTCGACTTTTAGGGTTCCTTAGGACTTTGATTGGAGTTTCAACTACACTTAGAAGCTTGATAATGTTAAAATTTTTAGGGTTCCTTAGGACTTTGATTGGGGTTTTACTACATTGAGGAATTTGATTAAGTGGTCAACTTTTAGGGTTCCTTAGGACTTTGATTGGAGTTTCAACTACACTTAGGAGCTTGATAATGTTAACATTTTTAGGGTTCCTTAGGACTTTGATTGGAATTTCAACTACACTTAGGAGCTTGATAATGCTAAAATTTTTAGGGTTCCTTAGGACTTTGATTGGGGTTTTACTACATTGAGGAACTTGATAAAATAAACAACTTTTAGGGTTCCTTAGGCCTTTAATTGGACTTTCAACTACACTTAGGACCTTGATTATGTAAACAATTTTAGGGTTCCTTAGCACTTTGATTGGAATTTCAACTACACTTAGGAGCTTGATAATGCTAAAATTTTTAGGGTTCCTTAGGACTTTGATTGGGGTTTTACTACATTGAGGAACTTGATAAAATAAACAACTTTTAGGGTTCCTACGTTAATAATCAAGTTTTCACTTCTGCCGGCACTCCCGGAGTGCAACCCGTATTTTTTTTTGCAGTACAATCGACGTGTGAATGGATATATGTACGTTGTATGGTCACTATTTATACGTTAAGACGTATACTGCAAAAAAACGTGCAGGACAATGCCGTGTGAACGAAGCCTTACCTTACAATTTGGCTGTTTTACTGAGATGTTCGATTGATTTGTAGGGCGGGCGGAAGCCCCACGTGGGCATTAGTTGTGGCCCATTTCCGGTACGAGTGCAGTTTTCCTAGCTCCTACGCACTTACATGGAGAGTTTTGCAACGCATGTAGTTTGTGGCAAGAATATGCATGTCGTACACGATTATTACATTATGGACGGCTTCGAAAATCAGCGTTGCTTATTTTTCCTCTTATATTTAGTATCAAGACAATCGTATTTAAAAATGAATATAAATAATGTGGACAATTCACACAATTCTTTTTGTTTAATTTTTATGTCGTATTTTGTTATGTTTTTTTTTTCGTTTGTGAAACTTTGTTGAAATAAAATGTGTTTACATAATGTAACGTAATTTCCACGAACTATTCAGTACGGTACCGTACTACTCGATTTAAACTATACTTATAGTGCTATTATTAAATAAAATCTACTCTTCAACGAAATAATCAGCAAGATACATTAAAAACGAAATAAAGCCTACGTGTTTTGTTAATTTTCCTTGTAATATCACTAGAATTCTCTTCTATTTTCCCGATTTGCTTTTTTATTACACAATTATTTCAATAAACGTATTTTCGAGCCGACAATTTCTCTCCGTGTAAACAGCGCATTAGTAACTCTTGAATAAATACGGCACGTTTGCGATATAACCTCTCCCATAGAATATAAATAAGTGCTGACATCACTCCACACTTGCGGACTTTAATAGCGGTCGCGTAAATCTAGCGGATTTATGTGTTTTAGTAAGTGCAAATATTTCTATACTTTCATTTTTAGGGTTCCGTATTCCTACAAGAAACACTCATAGTTTCAGTTGGTCCATCGCGTCATGAACCTGAAGGAGTCCACTGCTAAGTTTTTTTTTGTACAAATAGCTGATGTAACATGCATAAGGCCCACCTGATGTTACGTGGAACCATCGCATATAACAAAATATTGCCTCGTAGGTCGGACGAGCTCTTCACAAAGAGCTCTTCTACTACACTACAAAAAGAGTACATTTACATATACTTAGGTCATCCCAAACGATTTTCAGGAGGAATGATTTTGAGCTTATTTTCCATTTAACTCTTCACAACGTCGTCAGTCTATCATTGTCACGTCGCCATTTTGTAAATAATTAAAAAAAAAGACGTGTGGCACTCGGAGACTACCGCGGTAAAGCTATTGCATAGCATTTTTTATCAACTTATGCATTTATAATTATTTATTTATTTTATTAATGCAGTATTTTTTATTTTTTAATAAATTGGTTTGTCCCTACCTTCATGTGCAAATCTCCCTAAAGAACGGAACAAAGTCTTTTGAGCACTGACTTGAACTTTGTTACGTATGGCAACTCCATAACTGTTACTTACACGTCATTGAAAAAACGTCATTGGGGGCGTTAGGTTTTTTTCGTTACGGAATTTCTGGATTCGGTCCCCACGCTCAAGGCCCACGATAGAAGCTATGCAATAGCTTAAAAAAAAAATTAAAACCTTACAATTTAAACCTTTTTGGCGGCCCCAGCAGTAATGTGTCACGAGCTTTATAACTTGCCCATTTCACTTCAACTAGCTAATTCTGACAATTATGATGGTTCGATCCTTTTACACGGATTTTTGTTCTCTTTTAGGCCTGTTCTTTTTGCGGATGTGTAGAATCAAACTCACTTAGCTTGAAGACGTTTGGGAATCAAAATACTAACTGACTTTTACTTTTACTTTTTTTATGAATACCTAAGCTAACGCCTAGAACCTTCTATAGGTATGAATCTTTTGAACCTGGAACTTAGTAGGTGTATTTGCAATAACCTCACGCGTCAGGTGAAGTCTGGCCAGCACGGCAGAAAACAATCGCAGTGTTTGCACCTCGCCTAATAGTCTATTAGGCTCCGACCCTAAATACCCACTCACAGCCACGCTTTATTGCTGTCCCATACTATGCATTAGAAAGAAATAAATTAAGAAAATACATTTATTTGACATACATTCTTCTTCTTCTAATCGCGTCACTGATTTTTTTCGAACCAAGTGTGGTGAAAGGGTTTTATGGAACGGACAGCTTAAGACAAGGAGAAAATGTAGGTACAACATTATCTGTGTACCTACTTACCAATTCGCCTTAGACCAATTCGCCGAATATAGCTTTTCTTGAATACAAGGAAGGTAAAAACAATGTTCAAAGTTTTTAGCTATTATATCTAAACCGACGTGCTGTAATTTTTGTAGCTAGCTATTTTTTAAGAAAATTATATTAGAATTGTATGATTGTAAATAGCCTCGTTCCTTTTTCAAATTTCAGGAGTTTATAACCAGGCTCATTCTTTTTTCAAATTTCGGCTCTTGAACCGAGAAACGCATTTTCGCTCCTGACTTTGAGTTATAATGTCAAATTTGAACAGTGAAATCAGCGAACAGAAGCTGTCAAATTTGACAGCGATATTTGACAGCATTTCACTGATGACTATCACCAGCGGCCTAGGTGTGCGTAGGCCTTAAATGAGACCAAGTTTTGATGTAGAATGTATGTTTAGTAGTACGGGCTAGCCTTTAGCCGTTAGCACGCGACTGTAGATAAGCCGCCAATCTAATAAGTTGACTTTAGTAATTACCAGAACATGCACTGGTCGGTAATGATCGGTGCGCGTGTAGGCTTTATTATAAGCCTGTGTTTATTCAACCTGATAGTAGCGACTAGTTTAAAGACTCTTGAATATTAGCATAAAATTATGATATTTCAAAGTAAAATATTTTATTAAAATTACCGGCTACTTTTCAGCGACATAAAACAAATCTAAACTAGTTATCTACATAACTCCTGACATTATATAGCCATATGAACCTCCTTTATCTAAATAATTGTAACGCAAACGAAGAAACTACACACATTTTTTGTCACGTCAATTAAAAGTCAATTTAGTAGAATTCCCGCCTATTTTATTGCAGCAAAAACACGTTACCGAATTTGTCTCCCAGCGGAACGCAATTCCGCATATTTATGGCTTACCAAAACATTTACCCTATTATGTTATGGCTGTATTAAAGTGCTATAAAATTTATGATGCTTGCGAAATTTTCACTGCACAAATGAAAACCTTCTACTGTTACAATAGAGTTCAATATTGTTTGTTGTAAAGAGTTTGTAGGGTAGGATGACAAACGCGTTCGTCCCCCTCGATTACAATGTCGCGAGAGGCGAGAAGTCACCGTGACGCAGAGTCAGCATATTGTTCGGCTTTACCCTGAGTAACTCCATGCTCCCCTGAGTTACGCCATGGGTAAAAGGGGTACAAGAATAGACGTAACGTGACAAATTGATTGTGATTTGGTGTCGTACAACATTGTAAACGGATTTTAATTTAATTTAACGGATGCGTTTGTGTAATGGTTTTTTTCTGTTGTACCTAAACCAAGGGGGACATTAAACAATTTTTTTATTGAAAATGTCGTAAGTATATCGATTTCATAAAAAAAATTACTTATGCCTTTCTTTGGACATAATGAAATTAAATATTTGTAGGCACTATCATTTCCTTTTATTTTAAGTTACGTCTACTCTCTCATAGATGGCGCTAGTATGGCACTTTGCTAAAGAAAAGAGTCTTCATTCAAAAAGTTTTTATTTTTATTTTATGTTTCATAATTGGAAAAAAAAGACGGGTTACGTAGTGGAAACAGAGAAAAGAAAACAAATTATTTGATGTAAAAAATATAAACGCGCACCTAGTGCTACGAATTTACTACGAAATTTGGTCGTTTATCGCGTGTTTCAAACTTCTCAAAATTATTTTGCTCAGTTTTTTGGCAAATAAAATTAAATGCACTCGTAAGTAGATAAACTAAAATATATTATACTCATACGTAGCTATCTATCTATATGAATGTTGTAAACTCCTATGACTTTTACGTAGATATGGTTCGCACAGTACGAGTACAAGCTTGGCTTAATATGTAGCTCGAATGCATTGCGTGGATTCAACTCTGTAATTTGTCGAAATAAAATAGTTTTCAAAATAATAATCAGCTCCAGACTAAGCAGAGCTTATACGATAGGAACCAGATAGCTTTGTAGTTTTGAGAAACTACAAAAGTAACCATCTCAGTACAAGCTAACAAGGCAAAAATCATATTATGAAAGGCAATTACAGTGTACAAACTGGCAACTAATCAAACAGAGCTTTGGATCTCATCCATCATGTCAAGCGGAGGGCGGGGCGCGTAAGAAACTCATTAGACGCTCCACTGGATCAACCTTCAGATTGATACAGCAATTACTGAGTAAATGAGCAACTTATATTTGCTTGAATGATGTAGGTACTACGCAAACTAAAGTTGCGAGTATAACGACACGTGTTTGCATATTTTTTTCGAACCGAAAACCTGTAGGCATCACGTTGATTGCAAAAAGATAAAATATTATATGTAATTTGAAGTGTAGGAAGTGTTTTTTCAATTTACATGTTCACTGCAGGGCAAATTAAAAAGCGCTTTTGTTGTCTATTGGCACCAGATATTGGTTTGGGTGTTTATTTTTACAGTTTTTGTAGTCTAGTCACGGGCGGGGTTTTTGTTTTCCTATACTTGTAGCTTAAATCTTATCATAACATTTAATACGGATATTTGTCATGAAAAATTACCCACGGCAGTAGTGTAGACTGAGTAAAAATGGTCAAGTTTCATTGCGCCTTAGAAGCAATGTTTACGAGGCTGTTTAAGTGAATTAAATAAATCATTGCATAGTCTCGGCGGCAGCGGCGTGCTATAATTTGTGAGGGATGCCTGCTCAGCCTGATATACTGCCTGCCTGGAGCTTGCTTTAAGCAGGGTTTTGCGACGCTTTCGACGTTGAATACGGCTGTGTCTGCACTGTTCAGCATTTACTAACTTTATTTAACTTAGTCGTACATATGACTTTCATCCCTCCTTATGACATACCCGTACCGCGTCAATCGATTGCTCCTAAATTTTTCTGTCACTGGCGCTACTTTCAAACTTTACCTAATATACTCATTCGTATCCTATCCATTCTTGTCATTCCACACATCCATCTCTGCTGCTGATGATGATGATGAATATAATTATACTTATATTAGAATCATAGTACACAACCCTAGTCAAAATAAGAATAGATCGAGCAAAGTGACCAGTAAATTATAAATTACTGATCGTTAAAGCGGTAAATTGGGACATAAATTATAATTGGTTTAAATTATTTTCTTAGTGGTGTTTTACATTACGTTATTTGCTAATTAGTTTTGTATTGTTATGGTGACTTTTGCATCAATGCGTTCAGTGAAATACGTTTCCTGTTAATTAAATACAGAAGGCAGTTCATTCAGCTTCCTTATTCAGTAGCTCCTTTACAGTAATTAGAAGTTGAACATAGTTTTAATTACTTTACTTGAGTGCTTTTGTAAATAACGTTTGCTTGATGCTTTCTATCACAAGTTTCCAGTTCGTCGTTTATAATCACGATACTCACTCATAACTATATTGATAGTAATTTCACGCGTGGATGTGTGATTTTTCACGTTTCCTCCGAGAGGCTAACGTGACCCGGAGCGGGCTCCATTTATGATCGGTACACCGAAATGGTCGACAAATGGCGGCCAAATGAGAGGCTTCATCCGCCGATGCGGGCTTCGGCTCCACTTTTTTCAAAACCAATCACAATACTTACAAATGGTTTGGTATACATTGCTGGTTTCTCGAACGCGTTGAAAAGCTTTTGAGGATGAAGCTGCTATGGATGACGTGTAAGTATTTAGCGTCGTGTGAATGTGTGTCGGGTTTGCCCTGAGGCGCATTTGATTATACGTTGAGAGAGGGCTAATCGCACTCGACGGGCGAACACCTCGAGATCAAACACGACGCGCGCCGCCAGATATTTTTGTTTCTATTAAACAACACCCGACGTAATAATGTTTAACAATCGTGCAGCGATAATTTGAACAGCAAATCTGTGGAGTAGTTTTTAGTTTTGTTGGTAGAGTACATATGCACTATATTTTTTGCTGACTGTGACGTCTCCACCCACATTAACTGCTTTATAAATAAAACGTAATCTAAGGCGCATATTTAAATTGAACTTACATGTCAATAAGTACATATAAGTATTTTATAAATTCTAATAAAATAATATAAAAAAAATATTCAAGCTATTTTTATTTCTTGTAAAATTACATTATATCTTTATTTAGGTAAGCAAAATAAGCCAACTTAATGTCTCGGTATCTACACAGTCTGACGTTTCTTTAAATCTTCTTTCGTAAAAATATGCACGACAGCACGAGTTGAATACAAATATAATGAACATGAAGCGACTCCACAGCGTGCCTCGTTCTCTTTGAACAGATAAGTGGTCATCTCGGCGGATCTGGGATTGTTATTAAATATTTGTGTTGTGGTGCAATTAGCAGCTGCAGCTCAGCGGCTAATTTATCTGATCTTAGTGCTCGATGCGTAATTTGTGCCAACTAATAATAATGTAATGTGCTATCTTGTATTCATGCGCGATTTACGTCAGATTGAGTGGTGTTTTGAAGACTGCGTGTCTTAGCTTGAAATCAAGGCATTGATTAAAAAAAAACACCTGACTACCTTCATGAATGAGAATGAATTAGCACTTCAGTTTTTATTAGAAAAGGAAGGATACAGGTCAGCCGACTACATAGTATCTTTACTTAAAAGAAAGCTGGGAAAAGCGTTTTTTAAGATTCATTTGATACTGCATGTTATCCCAACGCGCTATCATAATGTACACTAGCAGTTGGTAACCGAGCTTCGCTCGGAATTTTTTTCGTTAATTTGTATTTTTAAGAAATCATAAGAGTCATCCTTACTGGTTTATTCTTACTGAAAAACGCCACCTCCTGGACATGCTTGCAGTGAGTTGCTCACAATCATCAATAGATGGCAGGAGCAGTCACATATTCAGTTTATGTTTAATTATTGAACTCGGAAAGAAATAATCATTTTCTTAAAAATAATCCTAGCTAGATCAATTTATCGCCCCTGAAAACCCCTGTATACTAAATTTCATGAAAATCGTTGGCTCAGTTTCCGAGATCCTAAATATATATATATATATATACAAGATTTTCTCGTTTAAAGGTATAAGATACGTAACTATTATATCAAGCTCTTATATAATCGTAGGTATATCATATAGTCTCCCACTATGTTTGTAGGTAAGAATAATTTTAATAAAAGTGAATTCTATTTTTAAACTAAAATAAATCCCATTACTCATCCTCGCCCTAACGATATATTAACGTGGCGTGAAAATAAAGAGCATAGCATTTACACCGACACAAACAGAACAAGCACACAGTTCACACAGAAACAAATGTATCATTTTAACTAGAGACCGCATGTTTCTAAGTAGTTTGAGTTTCAATATACAAAAATCATAAAATAAGCGACCAAAAATTATAGTGTTAATATGTAGTCAACACATCCAAACATTTTTGGAAATATATTTTTACTTAGAATGTGTTCACCACAAAAAAGTAAAAAAGTAAGCAGGCATCACAACTTTTTTATGCAAAAAAGTTCTTTTTTTGCACAAATTAGGCTTCTTTTACTTTTTTTATCAAGTATAAATGTACATGAGATATACATTTTTGAGATATATTCTATATCCAGCAGTAGATTTGTTCGGGCTTATGATGTTGATGATGTTTATTAAACAGTTTATCCGTTTCAACACAACATTTTAACTTCGATTTTACGAGAATTTTCGACTAAATATGCAAAAGTTCGCCTAAATATGCATATGAATATGCGTACCCATTATCCAGTCTCTAATCATAACAAACGGATCTAGTATTTCGTGATCGGGGCGGGTCCATTGCGTATTAATGCACCACCGATAACCATCTCGCTTTGTGCTCGCCGGCCCATTGTGAGTGCCGCGCTGCGAGAAAACTCATTCTTAATAGACAATAAGCAACGTTTAGCGTTTTTATTTATGTAACACAATGCTCGCACTGAGACGTATAGTCGCCATCATCATTTTTTCTGAGAAAAGAGATGGAACAAGCAGATGGCTCACCTGATGTTGAGTGGCTTTCCTCTATGTCGATTGCTTGTCTCTAGAGCATACTTGCTCTAGAGACAAGCAATCGTCATACTCGTAATCGTAATCGCCGAAGACTTTAAAAGATCTAGATAATGTGACAAAGAAAAATAAAGGAAAAACAAACTAAATAACAAAGTAAGTATTGTCTAGTCACATGTGCGAGTCTTCTTCTTTTTGTGTCACTTATAGTTTTTTCAAATCAATGTGGTGAAAGTATTTAAGTGCATCAATCAAAGAGTAAAGAACTACACGCCTGTAACCCCTCAGTATTGCTTTGCTACGATGTAAGAAAACAATTACTTACTTATCCAAAGCTTTATTCGTTAAAAAGTCGGGGTGCTAATATAAAGCCTTAGCAAACGCAAAAAGCTGCATACTTTTTGTTAATGTTTAATCTTCAACTCTTTGGATACATAATTACTGGGGTTTAATTTCTTGCCAAGGCTTGACCATGGGCGTGATTTATGATCTACCTAAAGTGCACGTTGTTTTGAATTCGTTAAACAAATCTGTATTTTTAAAACTTGAAATTGAATATAAAATTGGTAATTATAAGCACCCAAGTATGAACAAAAAAAATACATCAGAACTCAAGTTTGCTCTTATTTTTTATTCCGATTACTTAATATTTTTATTTGAACTATAATTTAAACAACAAAATAAAAATTCATAATATTAACAAAAAAAACTAAAACGAATTAAAACTAAACCTTAAAAAACCAGTTTGCAATTACGTCACTATGACAGTTAATGTCATAGTGACGTAATCGTAAAAGCTCCAGAAATTTTAAAACTGCATTATAGCGGTAAAATAAAAGTTATAGTTTGACCGCAACCGCTGTGCCGCTCCCTAAGAAAATGCGGCGAGGGGGGCGAGGAAATAAGAGCAAGAGTGCACATGAGATCTCGATATTGTCAGATAGATCTTACGATATCGTAAACGATATGTTATTTTATCTAGCGACTAGTGGAATCCCGCGCGACTTCGTTTGTGTTGAGTTTTGTCCATGCAAACTTCAACCCCCACTGCACCCCTTTTAGGGTTGAATTTACTAAAATCCCTTCTAAGGCCGTATGCAAAAGCAATGCTTGAGTCTGAGTCGAGTCTCAAGCATAGATATTTTGAAAGTTCTCCATTGAAAAGTGTCAAAAAATCTATACTTGAGGATCGACTCGGACTCAAGCATTGTATTATGTACAAATACGGTATTTAGTTATATTGACTAAAAGGCACAAGTAAAATCGATTAAGTTTCTGAAATTGAATACCGATTATAATAGTGATGTGTTCGAACGAAGCACCGATGCCGGCCGTCGTACATCATCCCATTATTTGCATCAACATAAATCGGTAATTGACTGTGTAAGTAATACCTACAAAACAAATTACAATGTAGAATAAATTACCGTAAAATATGCCTTGGACAATATTACGAACACAAATAATACACACAACCCTGTGATTTTGTCCGTCTTGGTTTCATTTGTTTTTGAAATCTGTGGAACAATGGTCAATTTGTTGCATGTTTGACTGGTGAAAAGTAGATGCCGTTATTTGATGACCGTAAAATAACAGAGAAACGGCAATCAGTTTTAATGATTCGGACTTAGCATTTGTGGAAAATCGCATCTGATTATTTACACTATGTAAGTGTAAATAATCAAAGCAAGTTATTGCCGTGCCACCGCAGTGCCGTTACAATATCATTAACTAAGTTACTTTTATAAATATTGTCATTATTTGGATTTTTATAAGGGAAGAATTTTTCCTAACTTGAAAACAAAAAAAAGTAGGCACAAAAAACTCAGTCAGATTTTTTAACAAAGTTTATTGTGTAATTGGCGAGTTTACAACTGAGCTGAATGAGCACTCACAATACGTGGTTCTCAGAAAACGTTATAAATCTGTAGAAGATACCACAAACTTCTGTGCAAAGGAATCCGCTTTTGTCGGTAGCATCACGGCTGTTACTCAAATGTTTTACAATCTTCAATGCTGCGTTTATATAGAGTTGCATGCTTGCAGTCCCTAACATAGCGAGCATTGGACTACGCTGTCTGGCTAAGCTTCGAGCCAAATCCTGAGGCCAATAAATGGGATAAAACACCTGTGCATCTGCCGACTGTTTATGAGTTTACAACATTACACCTCCCAGTCCAATAGACCCCTGCTGGTGATTGCTTCATGAAACCGTTTATGGGGTTTTATTAGACAAAAACGCCCAACAACTACAAATTAGATACAAATAGTTGAATTAGGTCGTATATTACGAATTTGTTGGTCTTACTCGTAGGTATTAAGTATGAGGTTGATGATTTGTATGGTTTTTGTTACAATCACAAAGCAAAAACTGATTGTGGTTTTTTGTTACATTCACAAACAAACTTCAAATAAATCCTATTATTTGAATGGATCCCAAAGGCAAATAGAAAAAGTGTGTCTGAATGCGGCCACACCGGAGCGACAACAATGAGCGGCGGTGTCGGCGGCCGGTAATCCCATCGTCATTAATAAAGGCTCTTCACACGTTCAGTGTTAACATGACAAATGCAGCGGACACAAAGGCGGCGCGCACGCACCGCGGGGCGCCTTACTTTGCTCCCGATTAACTTTCTCAAATGAGAAACCACACAAATAGAACATAGGCACCGATCTCTAGACAAAACATGTCTTCACAATATTTACAATTCAAATTTGAGAGTTGCAAATGTTATTACGCAAACTCCGGATTCCGGCTCAGAGATAAATCAGATTAATATTACAAATATGATAATTTTGATTTACGGCTCTGCCGACACATATTTCAATTAAGTTTTAAATCATAAAATCGAGAATCAAAATACAAAATTTGAATGTTTATTAGATTAATAAAGTTAAATTATTCAATCAACTAATAGAGGCTCACGGCTTTACTCACACATGCGAATGGCCGTTCAATATACAAATAACTCGTTACTATGTCATGTTCCCCTCGCTGTGCTGTCTGCCGGCCCGGGGCTCCTGCAATTATTGCGAGTAGAAAATTAAATTAACACACACGCATGTCGTGTTACTCGCGGAGGGTAAACGACCAGGGAGAATTGAGCCCCGCTTTTTTGAAATTGGCTGTTTTATGCGGTGATGGGGCATGCGAGGTGGATTTTTTTACAGTGGTCGGTGGTACCGGTCAGCCATTTTGCTTCGTGCACTAATTGCAGGCCCTCAGTAGTCATTTCATCGCCGGCTACGAGGAACGTCTTTGTACTTATTGCATTTGTGGTTGTACTTTTCAAATTAGCACTTCCATCACTTCCGCTCTGCCCTATTGTTATATATGATTAGTAGTTGCGTTGCATCACCGGCCATCTGACGCGCGAGCATCTAGCTGCCGATATCGTGATCAGAAGGATATAAAAGGAGGCAAGTCGAATCAAACTCAACATAACTGCTGTGACGAATTGTAAGGAATTCCGAAAACTTGTGAAGTGTTGCCTAAAATGAGCGTGGTAACCGATAGTTTGATGCGGCTCCGTTCATCGAGACCAGAGTTGATTGGAACCAATCAAATGATATTTATGGGCTGTGTTTATAGGTGCCCTGTAGGGATGATGTGACCTTGACCTCAGAGGCACGGATTCAATCCTTCGTGTCGAATTGCTCCGTCATGGCGGTTTGATTGGATACTTAATGAAAAGCAAATCGAATGAAATGTAGTTAAAGGCTCAGTGGTATGGATAATAATGGGTATGTCTGATGCACTAGCATAAAAACTATACCTACATCTATAGGTACACTAGTGTGATAGTAGCAGCGAAGTTACAACTCCTATATACACTGGCGGTGATCACATCACTTAGAAAGAGAAACAAGGCTATAAAGTTTAAAGTATACTCTGGACTTGTAAATTTATTCAGAGGACTTGAAGACGTGCTTATGTGTAAGGCTATGTTTGTGACTACCTCCTACTGCTTCTAAATCTATGGGCGATTGTAAAATAATTATCACCTATAAAATTAAATTACAAAACTGTTGATTTTTATCGTCATTTTTCATTGGCCGAAAGGTCATAAACTCTTGCAGATAGTATTTTGGTACTCCTAATATGTTTATTACTGTTATTTGCATAGTCATTAAAAAGTTTCCTTATTACACCAATTTGGCCTAATCCATTAACCTTCAGCTAGGATTTGCTAAATATCAGTAGCTGTTTATAAATAACTAGGTAGCTTGATTTATTGCTTGAATAAGATTGGACTCCTTTTTAGTGTTCCTTTCCAGTTTTGGAAAAACGTGACATTTACTTGCCTCTGTGTCTGTCTCTCACCATATAATACAAAACTAATTGAGTAAATGAAAAGTATCAAATAATTTTGAAGAACGGGTGTCAAGATGATTTCTTGGATAAAACACAAAAAAAATTTGGTCAATCCTATAAAAAAAGTGCATAGACAACAGTTATTCGCTTAGGAAGTAAACTGAAAATAATGGGAGCTTTATGTTTCATTCCTTTTTGTAGCTAATAATATACAATGCGCACACACATACACTGGTTCTTTTACTCGGAACACCATTTTCTTTCCTTTTCCATCACCTTGTTTTTTATTTAATATTAAATAATTTGGGTACCAAATTACTAGCCTAAATATGTATGTAGGTAATGTATTTTTTATAACCTAATTCTAGACGAACCACTTCCTTAAAATAATAATGATGGTTCCATAACAAACATATGACTGGTTACTTATAATACATAGTTACTGTAACAATCTACTAGTTCGCTTATCTTGTTTATGAGACTGGCGATCTTTAAGCTGGGATTGCTACATCAACAGCATTTTTTACAATTTCTGTTTAATTATGGATTGTGGTATATCATTTGAAAGGTAATATTGTTAGCTATCAAAACTGACCATCGTAAACGTCCAACACCAGCTCAGATCATTTCGAGGGAAGGTGGGTCAGAGAGTGGACAGTCAGACGAAAACGTTAAGAACTTAGGAAGAAAGGGACTTGACAAACGAATTTTCACCAGTACCTAACTACAAAAGTTTCAGATATTATAACTCGGATTGACCGCCGCTTCGTTATTTAATTTGTGTCGATAAACAGAAGTTGAGTACACCTGCTAACCTGTTTAAATATTGATTGTTTGCTGTCACCACAAACCACTACAAAGAAGTTCAGCTAAGTTATAATTTGAAAAGTTATCCTGAAGGGATATTATTGGGCAATAATGCTTCTATTAGTTCTTTAAATTATAGGGATGTTCGTGAAACATTGAAAACAATAATTTTCTGATAAGAAACTTGTTTTCGTTAGCACCTTCGTCTTGTACCCTGTATAAATAACATTAACCATAACATGTAACCAGTATTCTATTCAAACAAATCAAATACAGAATACACCGTTGAACCATAGTTTATACCTATTGTACTCCTATTGCTTGTGGCTTACCAGAGCGAAAAAAAATTAGCATTTATTCCTTCTCTAATGGAAAAAGTTTTATTGATTTTTTTTGTCTATCAAATTAAAATGTGCCTGCTACAACAAAAAAGTGTCATAAGTAGAATAATCATGATTCAAGAATCGACTTATTAATGTTTCATAAAAAATGAACATTTTATTTTTGAAAATGGACCTAAATCGGCGATCTCTTTGGTAGAAAAAGCAATGAGTTGCGGCTACAGAAGAAATATAAAAAACACATTGCCGCGAAATATTTATAATTTTTCTCAAATTTTTCATATTGTATTGGATTATTTTATTTTTTCGCAATCATAGTGCAACACACTGGGCTAAAAAACCATTAAAACTCGGTTTCTATTTACTCCCTAAGGTCATTTTTGGTTTTACAAGTATAACAATCTATTATTTAGTATGTATATTGCGGCAGAGATATCTATAGACCGTTGCAAACTACCTTGGGCTAAGCCAATCAGGTCCAAATCACTGCCGATAGAAGTCATTTCTACTACTTCCTACTCAGCTACGAGTAAATACCAATTTCAGTTATAAGATTCCCGAAATGATATCATTAGCGTGGCTTGAATTGTCCCCGCCCATACGTTTTGTACCACTCTCGTTCTCCCCTACATCCGGTTGCGTTTTGCTAGGGGAACACTCAAATATTACGAGGTTTTCATGCTTTCAATGATGGCTCATCGATAATATCCGTTATTTATCATAATATTCAAAGCATACATTTTGAATGGTTAGCGGGGATAGTGGATTTAAACATTGCTGATTTCAGTTTTGGTATACTTATGATCCTAAGTATTCATAGTAATAATCACTTCTGGGTTGTCTTTTAGAGAGAAAGTTCATTTTCTGTTTTTCTTTCTTGGGAAAATACAGAACATAATCTAGCAACTCGCTAACACGTGTGTAATTTAAATATTTCTTCTCCGCTTATTTAAACGATAGCCATTGGGTTTATCAAATCGCTGATTGCAGAGGACTCGAGAGCGGACTGGCATGGCGGCACGCGAGCGTATCAACGAAATTGAATTTCTATCCAAATTACTGACACGATTGGACGAAACCGAGCGGAACCGACCGAAATCGACACCGGTACACCCGCAACGGTCTCACGGCACGCGTCCGAAAGATGCTCAGATATTATGTCCATAAGAACGTGTGTTTCTTCAGCGGATATATGTTGTATATTGTATATCTACCTAACGGCGGAATTATTACGTTGCAGTATGTTTTGGAAAGTTAGGCAAAAAATAAAACAAGTTCGTAATCATAATTTTTGAAGATGTAATTTTTTGCCTTTAAGATCTAGCTGTTTACATTTTTATGAAATTGGTAGCACCGTGCGTTTGCACCGTGGTTTTAAAAATCTTCATGTTCGGTGCTAAGTATCATGAAGCATTATGAATACTTACCGTATAATACCAATACTCTACTAGACTGATCACAATTAATATATACTTAATGGAAGTCCGCTTCAAATCCGCTGGCTGTGCACTACCACTTAAACTTATTCCACGACCATTCCACTATTAAATAGAACGTTTTTGTTTAAATCCGCATCGAATTGTTAATTTGAATACTGTTGTTATACCGGGCCGAGTTATTTACGGTTCTCATTGGTAACTATCATGCGACCATGTTTTTTAAACTATCATTGATAGACGGGAGTGCGCATTGTGTTTATTGTTTCACGCTACGTTCAATATCGGAATTTCACACTTTGATTTGAAATTTAAATTGGGATTTTTGTTTTATGTCAATTTATCGGATTAAGAACGTAGGTAATCTCTTTTTGGATTCCTGTGGCTGCTAGTACCGCTGCTTCGACAGCTTTTTTAACAGGCTTAAATTTCTGAAGTCTCAGCTGTAGGTATTTTATTTTTACGAACTTGATTGTAGGTCATCATTAGTTTAAAACCGTCTAGATTTAAGTCTAGACGAATCAAATCAAATTCGAATAGCAATCAAAACGACATTAATATTTTAATTAAATACTAAAATAGTTTGTCCTAACTATGTTATGTTATATGTGTTTTTTAATGTCACGTATCATAAAAACGTGTTACGTTACGACTGACCATCGGTTTACTATACGTGCTATTTATTTTACGACAGCTGCATATTTTAAACAATTTGTTCAAAATACGATGTTTCAAAAGAAGTAGAGAAGAATCAGGGAGTCAGACAGAAAAACGTACCAAACCAACAAATCACCATAGATAATCCCTAAAGTATTGTACTTGTTCTTGAGCGATTCCGAATTTTTGTCACGGTGAAATCTATTTTTCCAAAACGCGGCTTGCTTCACGGTGCGTTACAGAATCATAAAATAAAAATAATGATTGTTGTGACAGGGTTCCCGCATGACAAAATACGCATATTTATTCTTGACAACAATGTAGTGAGCATCGGTTTAATGACCGTGTCATACAGCTGAAATTACCCTCTAAAGTCATGTTCACTTTGTAAACTTCTGATATGATTTTGAGTCCTTATTTTATTAAGTGTCTCTGAACTCTATCGAGCCAACAGAGAAAGAGCTTATTCCTGTTTTATCAATATTTATAAACGAAAAGCCCAGTCAGCCAATCACACACACACTGAAAAAAAAGACCAGTGTGAAATTTGGTTTAGGTTTACTTTCAAGGGTGTGTTTTTTGGTCAATTTTACCAGAACCACATGGTTTACAAGTTTTTTCTAGCTATACAGCAATCTATATAAATTGGTGCAAGATAGATTTTCTCTACACAAATCGATTTGATTCGAATCCTATTATCTATATCAAAGATGATTGATTTATACTTTGTACTTCTTGAAGCCATCGACCGACTAAACTGCTTATTCATCAGAATCTAGGCTAGACAGTGGGTTTTAAAGTGTACCGCCCCTTTCTCCATATTATACATCTTAGGGACGCCCTTGGCTCGTCTGCATGAACTCACATCTGTAAGCCTACCACAAGCTCTGTCTGGCTCTGCCTCTGGCTCTGATTTTGAGTCTGTTTTACGGAACAAGGGATAAGTATCAGCGATGGGACATACAACTATTAATAGCATCTAACTGTCTGCTTAACTAAATACGGGTGGGTGCATACGTAGTTTCGGTAATAAATTTGAATGATTAAATACTTATATTGATTATTAGTAAAGTATAGGTTATTCTATGGGTATTTTACTCTTGCATAGCTTGGGGCCGTTTCACTATTCAATCAATGGTATAAGGATGACTAATAGATCAATCAAATATGTAAAATTTGTTTCCCAGACAGAAAACAAACATCTGCGTTAGCCACACAAATATTGGTTCTCGGTGGAGATCGAACCCACGAACCTACTACCTACTTAGCTGAGAGGGCAGTCAGAATGTATTCTCGCTGTAAGTTCACTATTTAACCCAACAGCGACATCTACCGCTTTCATAATCCAATTACGAATAATTGTCGATAAAGTGACAGCCGAGATAGCGATTTATGTGGTGATATTTCAGCATCGTTAATAAATTTATGCTTGTTCTTGCCTTTAAACTGTACGGACCTCCATTAAGGGTATTCGATTCGCATAATAGCTCTCGGTATTGACACCTTGTAATACAACAAAGATTAAGGGGAGTCAAGCAAATGGAAAATTATACCCCAATTTTTTTGAATACAAATACTTCACTAATCTACTATAGTAGTTTACTCCCAACACTGGTCTCGCAATGCCCGTGATTTATCTTATATTTATAAAAAATAAATATTAACTGACCTATGATAACATTGAAATTCTAACAAATAAGAGCTCACGTTACATTGGTTTCGTTGTAACCGAAAAATATATAACCTAAAATAAATATACTCGTACAAATTGTTTTGGAGTGACCTACGAGTATGAATAGGTAAATACTTTTCATTCACGATACCCCACATACATACAGGGTTATTCATTATTAGCTGCAAATACTCAGGAATTAGGTTCAACAAATAAAATAAAAAATATTTATGAAATGATTTTTTTTAAGTTTTGTTATGAAAATCCCGAGAAAATCGATAAAGGAATCATTGGCGCCTGACCTATTTTGACCTTTGATCCGCGCCCGCGCGCCGTTAGCGACACTCTGCGTTCAGTCACCCCCTGGGTGGGTCATTGTCCTGTTCTACATGGCAATCATTATGCAATAGCCGTAAAGAAATTAATAAAAATAAAATTTTGATACAAAAACTTAAATCAAAATAAAAAAAAAATGATTTCATAAATATTTTTTATTTTATTTGTTGAACCTAATTCCTGAGTATTTGCGGCTAATAATGAATAACCCTGTATATTGCAGGTATGTTTTATATCCTTGAAAAGCTTAAGTTAAATGGCCCAAGACATCGTTGAAATATCGGTAGCTATACAGTGCCCTTAAATGTATGTACTTAATTCTCGCAGCTCAGTATTGACACCTAGTAATCCCACGAGAATTTAGCGCGCCATATCATGTCAAAATACATATGAATGGATGTTTAATTACACTGGTAAAGCCCGGAGTAATAGAATCCAGTAGGTACACATAAGTTCGTATGAACTGCTAACAGAAGTATGAACCCCCATATAATAAATTGAATCGATGATCCAAAAGTCTTCATCCTCTCAGTGCCTCCCAGTTATTCATAGTTTTTTTATAGAACAAATTAGACAAGCAAGCGTACGGCACACCTGGTAGGAAGCGGTTAGCGGACTATGGACGCATGCAATACGTATACCAGGGGAGGTATAAAAAGAAAGAAAGAAGAAAACCCCATACTATAGTCGCCCCCCACTATAGGGAAAACCTCAGCAGTGAGGTCATTCTACAGCCTGAGTGTACGCAAGAGGAAGCTCCTCTGAAACCGTGCGTAACCACTCCGGCTCCAAGGAGTAAGGATGAACTCTCTGTCTATGAATTTGATGATTGAATGTACACAACTAGATTTCAACCCACAACCTTAAGTTCGGAACCTTGAGTTCTTAAGATCGGAAGGTGGGGCTGCTACTACTTGGCCACTAGGCTCTCTGCTAGGCTTTTAGAAGGA
Organism: Thera obeliscata; assembly: GCA_947578465.1. Lineage (NCBI taxonomy): Eukaryota > Metazoa > Arthropoda > Insecta > Lepidoptera > Geometridae > Thera > Thera obeliscata. Next base: position 4,346,074 of record OX387916.1, read on the forward strand.
TATAAAGTAATTATAAAATAGATTCACAGGCAATTTTGTTGATACAACACACCTTTTTTACGTGCACAGTAAGTATGTTTTAAAACATGTTGCATAGCGTGTGTAATATTACTTTGGTGTAAGCATATACTCCCTGCTGGTACCGGCTACTGGTCACAGAGCTTTCGTTTAACTGCCAGGTTCCGGTACATAAATTTTATTTATGTAGGTCGTATTTTTATAACTTGAGTTTTCGTCTGTACTTGTATATAGTGCGGCTACTTTGATTGCTGATCATTATCTCCTTTTACATACACTTAGGGAAATTCATGGTTTTATGGAGGCTGTAACCGACATGCGATTGCGGTATTTTATTAGCGGAGGCCTTGATTTAAGAACGACTAATTGTTCAATTGAGGCTCTGTAAAACTTGAAAATTTCCTCGGTTTCAACACAAACGTATCTTCCAGAAGAAAGAAGAAGACTCTTCTCTTCTATCTTCTACTTTTTGTAGAAACAACTACGAGTTCCAAATAAATATCATGAGGTGTTAGCTGAAGTCTAATAGTTTAGCGATTTTAACATCAGTAAGTACTTTGTTTTTCTTTTTTTTAATTAACTAGCTGATGGAACAAGCATTTGGCCCACCTTTAGTTGGCAACAATCACTTATAACAAAGCATTGTCTCGTAGGACACGCACTTCAGGAACGTGCCCTATGATACACTGTCCATCAACTTGAGGCATACAGAATGTTCAACATCTCGTGCCAGTAATTACACCGGCACCCACATCCTTCAAACCGAAACACAGCGATGCTGCTTCAAGGTAGCAAAAGGCATGGTGGTAGTACTTCCCCGGACGAGCCCTTCACCAAGAGCTCTACTACTACTAAATCATTCAAGCAGTGAGTTGAATAAAACCGTTTAGTTTCATTTTATTTAATAGCAGTCATACTAACGTGACACCACCTCTATTTGTTGACATTAAAGTGACAGTGACAAGAAACTTTTAGCAAGCTGCTAAAAGTGTCAAGCATTATGAATGAGGGGGTAAGCCTCATAATAAAGACTAGGGCAAGCCTTCAAAGATTTTTCTAGTTATAAACAAGAAGTCCATTCATTGACTAAGTAGACATCACAGAGGATACGTTCGTAATTTGTGCAGCTTTATTAAACACGTAAAGGCCTACGCACATCTATACGTTCTGCGGTGGCGATTTGAGGATCATATTTGACAGCTAAATTTAACAGAATTTCACTAATTGCCACCACAAAAATACAAATACCAATACAAATACAAATAGCTTTATCAAGCAACAAAATGGTTGAATAAAACTATGCACTCTTCTAGGTAAGAAACAGAAGATATTTTGGTCATAACCTGCTTTATGTTGCCTGTCTCCCAGTCCTATTGATTTCGCGGCACATTGGTCTTGAGTTACCGCTGGCTCTGCGAACCTCGAAATAGGCTCTTGCGTACGATATGTTTTTCTGGCGAGCCGACGAATTACGAAAATGTAGATGATTTTTATAGCGTCATGACAACTCTTGTTTATTCATGCCCCATACTTACGGGATGCTATAGTGCCTGGGATATCGTAAGAGTCACAGGAAACACCTGGACAAGAGATGCGCAGGACATAGAAGGCTGGCAGAAAATGAAGGAGGCCTATACTACTTCAGTGGGTGATACCGGGCTGAGATGATGATGATTATGAGGATAGTGCCTGGGACAGGATTTTAGATGGAATTGGCTTGCCCAGCATTTATACCATCGTGACAGCTTATATAGGGTGGATACGACTGATGAGACAAAAAATAAACTGCATATACCAGGCACCATTTTCAAGCTCTGTACCAAAAATCTTTTAATTAGGAGCAGTAGTTTAGTCGCAAATACTTTTTTAAGTTTTTGCGTTTTTTGAACACGATGTACCTATCTTTCATAGCAGATGATTATGTCTATACGCCCTACCTACCTATACCTACGATGCGTTTTTGCCACTCTGACGCAAGTCAGAAGCAAGTAAATACACACACACACTTCCATTTTCACTACGAAAGTGACATAGAGAGAGAAAATGACAAAATCTGGATTCGAACCCCGACCGTAGGATCGGAAGGCGGAGTTACTGCCACTAGAGTGCTATTCTAATACCTAAAATCTCGTGGATATAGTGTCATTAATACCGCACAGCTTACTATGAGGCTCTGCGACATACCATGTTACTAGCAGAGTGGTATACAACAGCCTTCTCCCGCAGCCTTTGGATTTATTAGATCGTTACACCGCCTTGCTGCAGTGAAACATCGGGGTACAAAACTTATACTACTTGTACTTAGTATCCAACTGTCTAGAACGCGTCGAAATACTAACTACAATGCTCTTTTTGACTGGCCTCTCAGCTCTGCCTTGGGAGCCTTCTTTGTTCTGGTCGTGGGTTCGATCCCCACCGAGAACAAACATTTGTATGGTGAACACAGATGTTTGTTCTCTGTCTGGGTGTTATATTTATTGTATTCAAAGTATGTATTTACAAAAAAAATGTATTTAAGTATTATAATTATCAGCTAGCTGGTTCCCATAGTACAAGCTGCGCTTAGTTTGGGGCTAGATAGTGTTGTGTGGGTTGTCTATAATATTTATTTATTTATTTTCAATGCACCTACACTGAGAAAAATGTAAAGCTGAAAAGTTCGTAACGAAGGTGGATTTATTCGTAATGAAGGCGAAAAAACGACCAAGCGTACTTGGACGAAAAACGCCTTCCTAGGTTGGAGGCGTTTTACGCCTTAAGCGTGAGGCGCAACAAATAAGCAGCAATATACTCTCTAATGTGTGTTTTAGACGTATTTATTTACAGATTAGCCTTAAATAAAAAGCTATTAACGTGGTAAGTGAGATAGGATCGACGAACTGACGATGGGATTTAACTTCCGGTAAGGCGATATAAACGGTAAAGAAGGTGCTCGGGTCACACACGTAAATCTTTCCTAGAGTAATATCCGACGTATCATTGCGCCCCAATTAACTTCTAGTAAGGCGTTTTACGTCTTTTCTTACTGCGGTTTAATTTGTTCACAAAATGTTTTGAATATTTATTGACTGCTTCCTAAGTCATAATAGACTTTTAGTTAGGTGTTTTATACCTTTATTCGCTGCGATTTAACCGATCCACTAAGAATTTTGAACGTTTCATAAATCGTAATTCGCTTCTAGAAAGGCGTTTTAAGTCTTTACTTACTGTGGGTTTAACCTGTCCACTAAGCGTTGTCAACGTTTACTAAGCCGTAATCGACTTCTAGCAAGGCGTTGTACGTCTTATCTTACTCTAGTTTAATCTGTTTATTAAATGTTTTAAAAAGTTTACTAAGTCGTAATCGACTTTTTGTAAGGCGTTGTACGTCTTACCTTACTGTAATTAAACCTGTTTACTAAGTCATAATCGACTTGTAGTAAGACGTCGTACGTCTTAACTTACTGTAGTTTAACCTGTTCATTAACCGATATTGATGTTTTTTTAAGTCGTAATTCTCTTCTAGTAAGGTGTTTTACGTCTTTACTTACCATGGGTTTAACCTAAGCATTAAGCGTTTTCAGCATTTACTTAGTCGTATTTGCCTTCAAGGAGTTATTTTAGAATGTTTCATACGATTAGGCTAGCCGTATCGTACGGTTATTTTTGCTTTCTTTACGAGCAGAAACGTTTTATGAAGACCGGAAAAAAGCCTTTTAACCGCTGGTAACGCTGTTCCCTAAGGGCATGATTGACTTGCTTTACTATCATTTAGTTCATATTAAGGGCATTGGGCCACTCAAAGTTCACTCTAAGGTAACCTTATCCTTCACATGAACTTCATGATAGTAGATCAGCCAAACATGCTTTCAGTGAACAGCGTAGCCTGCTGCCTCAGAAAGCTGTTCTCCCAGTCTTCTGAAATTAATAGAACAAAAATTTATAAAGCACCTCAATAATAACTGATTACAGGTTACCAAAGATATGTACTAGATAGACTAGTATTTCTCAACCCAACAGTTTAACCTCAACCTAGCCTAATAAATAAGCCGATAACTTTTGCATCTTATATAAATAATAGTGGTATTGCAATAAAACCATTCAATAAAAATCTATAAATCTGTATTAGAAAATCAATTTAGATAAGTAATTAACTTTTTAAATACTTAAAACAAGATAAAATCGTCTTGGAGAATGCCCTTTTCGTTGTAAAGCTTTTGTAGGCGCGCATTTGCTGTTATTGCCCACAAGCTAGCTCCTCTCATGGCGTAGCTCCTTTTTCGGCAGCTGTTATTGCAAGTGAAGCCTCCTCAACCGGATTACAATATCTGAAATAAAATAATGTATTTTTTAGGAAATAGTTATCGCAAACAAAGTAGAGCATTCTATGATGGTAATTAGTACAAGTAGGTATTATGTTTATCTAACCAAACTACGACCACAGGTCTATAAGAGGACAGGTCGGCCTGGCATTGCAGGTTCTAAGTCACAGATATCGTTTGAATCACTGATAGCAAATGACAAGTACTTACAGCTATAATCCTTTTTAAATGGTTCTCCAATACCGTGTGCCCATGATTGAAATCACTCCATTGAAGTTTGGTGTTTGGATTTACTTCTAGCCCAGAGTCCAATAACAAATGGGCCAATTATTTTTCTTTGTTTGGAATCCAGGAAGCCATTAACAGCCTGTTAAGTAGCCCGTCTTCTTTGCGTATTATGTAAAGTACACCTTATCTGAAAAAAATAAACAATTAATTTTCCTAAGTTTAAAAACTCCTTTGTACCAATATACAAAATTAAATGCAAATGTTCAAAACTGAAAACACTAAGTACATATTTTTATAAATCATTTTTCGTTCGTGTTTCCAACACAACCAGAATCTAGGGAGTAGGTACCTAAACTTATCAAATACAAAACATTATTAGGTTCAAAAACATTAGGGAATAACTGAGTTTGATACAGGTACTCTACTTACCTCGAAATGACGTATCAATCAGGTGTGTGCCCCATTTTGTTAATAAATATGTGGGATTCTGGTCTGCCACGTTCGAAGCACGAAGATGTTTGTCTGGTTGGTTGCTGCTGATAGGTCTGTCTTGGACCTCTTTACATCTGTTTGTCTGTGCTTCCATACACTGACACAGCCAGCAGCGTTCAGAAAATGAGGGAAAATAAAAAAAACCCACTTAATAAACATTGAATGACTCAGAACTAAACCAAACACTCCGTCCAAAGTCAAACCAAACTGACGAATGAAACAAGTTGTTGCGTACGTGCTCGTGGCCTCGTGGGCAGTGCTGCCAACTCGACTACTGCAGATTATGCTAGTGGCGGGTGTTAAAAATAACAAAATAATAATAAATAGAATATTCAAGACAATCAACTCAACACTATCTAGTCCCAAACTAAGCAGAGCTTGTACTATGGGAACCAGATAGCTGATTATAATACTTACACACATTTTTTTGTAAATACATCTTAGAATACAATATAATGCCCCAACAGAGAAAAAACAACTGTGTTCACCACAAATACTTGTTCTCGGTGGGGATTGAACCCACAACCTATGGCGCAGAAGACAGAGATCCTACCAGCTGAGCTGAGAGGCCAATCAAAAATATGCTATACGTAGTCTTTAAGCCAAAACTGTACTGCATTACTAACTGCCTGTGTCATGTGTGTGTCGATTGGCATATGCTCCAAGCATAGTTCGTGTAGTTAGCACACAGCACAGAGGAAAAGTAGGTATTGAATCTCGTTCGTCAGGGTTCTAACCAAAAAGCGAGTAAACTCAGGGAAAGATTCTAAATGGGTGTTTTCACGGATATTTGATTTGTATGATTTTGTTTTGTTTGTTACCACATAACTCGTAAACTAATTTGAAAAATTATATCCTAACTTTACTTTCAGATTAGTCCCATAGAAATTTCATCATAATCGGTTCAGCAGTTTTACGTTGGGTTTTCAAGTTTATATACTCTCTCTCATACAGTTATACGAACCAAGGTTATTTGCCTTGTAGCTGGCAGCATTATTGAGATTTTCGTTGTACCTACGACAAAAGCCTTACAAAGGTGTATCTCGCAGTAACTAGAGAGTTTTTTTAAACTTAACCCCCCACTTGACTGAAAGTCGTTAAATTAATAAAACTGAGTAAAATAGACTTTTCTTCCACCAAATTATATACAAATATTTGCGGACATTCCACACAACACAATCTAGCCGTAAACTAAGCAAAGCTTGGTAATATGGGGAACAGGTAGCTGAGACCTATATTACCTAAATAGGTATCAAATTTTTGTAGACACTGGTTTGGGTTCTTCGCTTGATCTAAGTAGATACCTACCTACAAGAGAACAGGGCTTGTGTGTAGAAGCGAGGGTTCTGCGTTTGAATAGCAACAAGGAGTCATAGAGCGTAGCAAACTTTTTTCAATGGAACAGCAATTATTAGGTATGGTTTATTAAACAGCGCTATGATTCAATAGGAACCTCCCTAGTAAAACACAATGAAACACATAAGTGGGTAAGAGTACCTATTTAAGTATTTAGGTAGGTAATGTACAAATCTGCTTACCTACCTTCTTAACTAAAATGTGCCCCTATTTGAGATCCATTTGACCCACGGCCAGGGTTGCTCAGAGAAATAAATCGGCAGCACTAACTATCCTGCCACTTCTATGTACCTACCTATATGCTTGCTTATGCTTATTAGGTACCTTGTATGGGTTGGGTAGATATTTAGCTAGGCAGGTTTTTAAGTTAGATTTGTAAATGTTTTGTTTATTTACTGTGTGCTGTACAGATACGTCGTCTGTTTGTGCGTCAATAAAAATATATTCATTCTATTCTACCTACCAATACAAGATCGTGGGAAGTCGATGGATGGAAAGGGCTCATAGAATCGTTCTTCCTGGAAACGAGTAGGAGAGGTCTATGTCCAGCAGTGGACTTCTTCAGGCTGGTAATGATGATGATGATGATACAATACCTAATATGGTAGGATAACTAAGAAATTGAACCTCGCCAAATTACCTAGGATCGTACTTATGTAGGTTTTAAGGGTTTGTATAAATAGTTACGAAAGTATTATCCGTCGAACATTGCCATATCTACGGTTTCGTTCACAGAGTATGTAAGTCGCTAGATGACGTTATTTCACCATTTGATCAGTTATAACTTGAGCATTATTGAGCGTTTATGTTAAGGCAAATATTGCTAAATTTACGGTTATATTGGCCAAATATGTATGCCGTTATTAGGCTTTTTAAAGTTTGACTATATATTATCTCAAGTATCATCCGCCCTATCTTAAGTTGAATATTGTTATATCTACGGTTTCATTTACTGAATATGAAAGTCGTTAAATGAAGTTATTTCACCGTTTAGTCTTAACTCGATCGTATTTCGCCTTATGATACGGTAAATATTGCCAAATTTACGGTTAAATTGGCCAAATATGTATGGCGTTATTAGACTTTTTAAACGTTTGATTAAATAGTAACTAAAGTATCATCCGCCCTACCATAAGGTGATTGTTGTCTTATCTACGGTTTAATTAACCGAATAAGTAAATAGTTTTATGACGTTATTCACCGTTTGATTAGTCGTAACCTGATCCTATTTCGCCTGATAATAAGACTAATATCACCAAATTTACGGTTATATTGACCAAGTATGCACGTCGTTCTATGACGTAATGTTACCGTTCAATCAGTTGATACTGGATCATTATATCGCCTTATGATAAGGTAAATATTGCTAAATTTACGGTTAAATTGGTCAAATATGTATGCCGTTATATAACCTAATGTTACCATTTGATTCGTCGTAACCTGAGCATATTTAGCCTTATAAAAGGGCAAATGTGGCCACATTATACCTTCATGTTGCCGAATTCATACGCCGCTGAAAGACTTTAAGTTTACGTTAAAATTTTTGTGACTAAAGTATATTCTGCCTTATTGTAAGGCGAATATTGTCATGCTTAAGATTATTTATGCTACTTTCGAAAGTTTGTTTATGACTTAGGTTTAAGTTTGTTTTGTTTTTATTAAAGCATATATCACCTTAATTTAATTTAATATTTGCCTTAATTACGGTGATATTCACCACATATTCAACGTCGTAAATTTAAAACGTTTTCAATAGTCCATTACTGCTGTATTAACAGTATTTAGTTGGATTCCAAGACTACCTTACGGTAAGTCATTTGAGACGGTTCGTGTTTATCATAAGAGACGTACCATTTTATCGCAAACGAATAGTAAAGTCAAATTAACCGTAAGCGTTACAAAATCGCCTCGCGTCATTACAATTCAGCCGTCAAAGGTGGAATTCATCTTAGGCCAGAAATCCATTTTTCTCAGTGTAGTCCTACGATCGATGGTTTTATTGCGCGCAGTGATTTCTCCCAGACAACTTGTATAAATGCTGCTATAAACGTTTGATGACTGCTGGTGACCTGTTTTGAATGTTCTGACTTAGCCATGGTGGTCTTGGTATAGAATACGACCCTTTCTTCACCAAGGGATCTACCTCCAATGGCCATCCATTGGAGGTAGATCCCTTGGTGAAGAAAGGGTCGTATTCCCATTGTGGTAGTGAGAGAGAGATAGCCAAGCGGGGTTCCTTTTTATCAGGCTTACACCTGTAGGCGTAACATGAGCTCTGTCTGGCTCTGGCTCTGGTTCTGGTTTTGAGTTTGTGTGAGTGTTGACTAAATAAATTCTACGTCAAAACGTCACACACACAGTATAATGCACTGTTGAGCACTCACACAGACTCAATACCGGAACCAGAGACAGAGCCAGACAGAGCTCATGGTAGGCCTACTGCATGTGGGCATTAAGTTTTTTCTATAATGGTAATTTTAGTATCACCTTGCGTATTACGGCTATTTATAAAAATTACCAAATAATATTATTTTTAGTACATTATTTACCTTTTGTAATTCAAACAACCTCTCAAGGTGACAGTTTAACGATCAATATTTATAATACCTTTGGTCGTAAAACGTAAATCAATTAAAATTGTTGTCATAATACTAGGAAATCATCTTTTGGATGTATTTATTCAAAGATTAGAAGACGGACGATTTCGTAACAGTATTAACTGTGATTAATTTAATTACTTCGTCTGAGACGCGGATATGTGGTAACATAAACTATTTATAATATCATTTCGAAAATTCGTTTAAAATTAGCTAATTTCTAAAAATGAAAGCAAAAAGCAATAAATTCACAAGAGTCAAGCCACAAACAACTACTTTGCTATTTTATTAGAGAATCTGACCTCAGTGTCTACAATCATATAAAGTACATAATTAATTATACAATTGTAAGAAATACAATTTGAATCATCATCAACATCAATTTAATATTAGGCGGTCCTTATGCTTGTTCTATTAAATAAGTAGTATGAATAAAAACATTTAGGAGAGACCACTGGACGTAAATTTCTCCCGACTAGAGCATCTCTTGGGAGTCCCAAGACGCGCTCAAATGTTCTGAACTAAGCTATTATAGTTATCGATCATAACCTAGGTCTAACAGTCTACAGTCGTCTATTAGACAATCATTTATATTAGTCTATACGTCTAGAAAAGTACAAGACAAACGCTCGAGTTCACGACTCACGGCGCCCTCATTAATTCGACCAAGAATTATATCTTCATCGACTACTGTACTTGGCTCCTTCCCTGTAATTATCTCATATTAAGCCCTATTACCACGTACGACGTGCCATCAATATAATACGTTGCCATTCCAATAATCACCCTTAGACAATAGCTGGTGGATTGCACACACATTATATCGTATACTTGAGCATTTTGACTTGCTGTCTGATGTTTGTACTTTTTTGCGAATTAATCAAGGAATAAACTGTTCTAGAGAACCTTGTTTATACTGTTTTATCTTAGCGTTTGCAAATAGTTTTTGCATTTGACCTGTAGGCCTACCACAAGTTATGTCTGGCTCTGTCTATGGCTCTTGTTTTGAGTCTGTGTGAGTGCTGTCTAATTGAAACGTCACACACAAACAATATAATACACTGGTGAGCACTCACACAGACCAGAGCCAGACAGAGCTTCTGGTAGGCCTACTGGTATATACTACTGGTATAGTATTTTAAAATTATATTCCTGTGTTATTTTTCTTTTGTATTATGTATGTAGTATAAGCTACGAATCAATATTTTGTAATTATCTTTAATTTTTCCAATCACCTCTCTCTCGTAAGTAACATCAGTCCTATCTACCAACGGTGGTCTGGTAGAGATCGCTGCTTAGCGATAAGACCGCCTATTGTTCATACAAATAGTTTTTAGGTTTTTTATGTATAATTATCTATTTATAAGTTTTGGTGATCAATAAAAATATTTTCTATCTATAAAAAGGAGGCATGTCAGTACTTAATATAGGATGTGAGCAGTATAAAACGATGCGATTTCGCAAATATCCTCGCATGCATGATGCATGAGCGTGTTAACTGCGCCTTATGACGGCTCCTTGTGTAATAAGTGGAAATTTCTATGAATTTATCATGAACACTTTGATATCGTACATGCTTTGTGCTTTAAGATACTTTGATTAAATATGCATAGCGTGTAGTTTCACCGCGTTGAATACTTTTAATTTATTTGCGATACTTCATGCTCTTTTCAATTCAGGTAGAGCCCGCCCTGGAGCGACTCGAAAGCTATTTGCGATTATTTCCGAATTTCATTATTGCGTTATCATTTTGTTAATCACTTCGCGGTGATGAGGGACTTCCTGCTCTATACTGCATGGTTAGAGTGTATTTTCTGGTGTAGTATTGGTATAAGAGTGAGGAGATGAAAGATACCGCCACCATTTGTCACTAGTTTCGGAACGAGGTGGCGGAGTAAAGTGGCGGCCCGCCCTGTTTGCACCTCGGCCTCAGCCCGAGGGCCTTAGTTTTCTTTTTCTCCGAGGAGAACGGAATGCGAACTTAATGGTTTTTATTCGGAGACCATAGCCAATCACTCCGTCATCAAAATTATGGAGACTTTACTTTGCATAGTTAGCAAAACTACCAAGAAGATGATGTTAGACCGCAAATAATTGTGTGCTGGTATTTTCTTTGTAACTCCAACAAACTTGAAAACTAGTCAATAAAGAAAAATACAGAATCTTTGGTTATTATGTTAAAATTTGTGTTTTAAGCCTCCGCTATACTCTGGTCTAAAAACAAAACACGACCGGAAAGTTGGAAAAATTTAAAATAAAGATGGCGTTGCCTGACCTGAGCTGTGAATTCATGTATTTGATACCAACTATTACTTATTCTGTGCTTGGGTCTGACATTTGTCACGACATTACAATGTGTTGACTAGAATACGCTTCGTTAGACAAAAACACAGACAGATATTCAGTAAATAAATATAACCCAATTGTTATGTTAGCTGATTCCCGTCGCAGAGTTTCCATTGCATATTTTTCATCCAGGATTGGTGATAACAATGGCAAGCTGTGCGGATTTTTTAAACTACCACGAACGCTACATTTTAAATCTAACTTATATAGTAGTGTAGTAGTAGTAGTCTAATTTACATAGTATAACAAGCAAATAGCCCCAGATTTAACAAAAGAAACCTTCCACCAAGAAGAGATTTTCCTCATATTATGCAAAACCAGAGTGAGTTGCAAGTTCATAAATGTCGGTAGTCGGTGAATGAACACTTGTATTTTTTAAAGGTAAAAAACGGAACCCTTATAAATTCGTCATGTCTGTCTGTCTGTCCATCCGTATGTCACAGTCACTTTTTTTCAAAAAAATGAAATGAAATGAAAAGAAATAATTTATTTGCTTGAAGTATGGTACTTACAAAACTGTAAAAGCTATATGTACTGATGAAACTTGGTAAATAGATGTATTCTGTAAACCGCATTTTTTTTATAGTTAAGATTTTTATACTTAGAACTGACACTCAAAAAATATTTTTTCATAAAACTTATGAGTTTTCTTAACATTAAGTAAAAGATTATTAAACCAGTTAAGTATTTACGACAGAGATGCGTTAACGTCATCGTAATTAGCCTTCTATCTATCGACTTTAAAAATTAATGAGGTATCGTCAGCAAATAGTACTGTTTCACATAGTTTTTTAACCAAAAAAGGAAGGTTATTTATTATTTATTTATTTATCGAACCTTGTGGCACCCCTATGTCAATAACTGACCCAAAAGATCTCTCACCGCCCACATCAACTTTAAGGATTCTATCAGTCAAGTACGATTGTAATAAGTCAATGGAGCGATTTAGAATACCGTAATGTTTAAGTTTAGATATTAAGAGGGTGACGGACGCAGCTCGCAACTTCAATTCGAGGCGCGGGCAAAAATTGCTCCGAATATAGCTATCTCTATTCATTTGATGCGGGCGCCACGGAATATATAATAGTAGTATACACACACAGGCGCTCGTGTGACGCGCTACTTCTATACGTGAATCCAACCATAGTGCCGCGCTTGTGCGTGTGCGTCAGCCACTGATAACGATTTTTATGCATTGCCTAATTTCGTCAACGTTACTAACACCCGTTTTCACTAAACCTAGGCGACGCCTAAATCGGATGCCTAAATATTAACGGGCCGACGTACACAGCTCGCAACTTCAATTCGAGGCGTGAGAAAAAACTGCTCCGAATATAGCTATCTCTATTCATTTGATGCGGGCGACACGGAATATATAATAGTAGTATACACACACAGGCGCTCGTGTGACGCGCTACTTCTATACGTGAATCCAACCATAGTGCCGCGCTTGTGCGTGTGCGTCAGCCACTGATAACGATTTTTATGCATTGCCTAATTTCGTCAACGTTACTAAGCGTCAGATAGGCTAGTGGCTAGGGCGTGCGGATTCACACTGAGAGGGCGAGGTGGGCGGGAGTTCAAATCTGGTCAAAGAGAGTTGACTTTTTGCACCTTACCCTCCTAAGACCCAGAACTATATTTTTTAAGTACTCATTTGTACATTCTGTACAGAAAAATGTACAAATTAAAAATTCGTTGGCAGACCCAAGGTTAAAAATACTTTATTTTTTGAGTTTTTGAGATGAAAATTAATTTTGTTTAGGTTAATTTTGAATGTTTGGAATACACCTATAGTTGTAAAATGTATTTTTAATTAGTACATAAAAATGTACATTGGGTCTTAGCATTTACCTATTCGATTGTTTAGTTTAGTAAATAAAACAAGAAATATAGAAATTAAATTAAACTTATATTCATTATTTATTGTTATTATAGTATATTAGGAACGTTACACACAAATTAGTTATATCTTAGTTTCAATTAACAATTGCGTATTCAGTCATTTGGCGCGTTTGATACAAAAACTTGCAAAAATTGCACTTATATTTCCAAAAAAAAACAGTAAACTTAACAAATAAAAATCGTCCCCTTCATAATCAGAATTCTCAAGTATGTGACTGATTTGCTCTTCTGCGAGATCTGTGGATAATAGTGAAATGATTACCAACCATCTCTGGAAGCGCCCCTCTCGAGACCCAAAGTGCAGAAATATGTACATAATTATTCCATGCGAAATAAAGTAGGTTAGAAAAGTGAAATTCGAGTAGATATTTTAAAAATCGAATAAATTGATTATTGCTCAATGAAACGTATATTAGTTTGATGTAATATCTATCATGGTCATTTTGATAAATTACGATAAAAACTCACCAGCGCGGCCGGGCGGCGCCATCTTTTCGCCACATCCACTCGTGTGCGTGACAGGTGGTGTCAAACGGTTGGTAATATTGAAAACCACAGACAAAAAACATCACTCACATACGTCAACTGTCTAAACTCAAGCCCGCGAAAAATCAAAAAGCCCCCGAGTTGTTTGAATGTTATGTACAGAAAAATGTACAGCAAGTCTCACTGACTAAGGAGACAGATGTTGTAATGGGACTGACGAAAGAAATTAAATATGTACAATAGAATGTACCCGGGGTCTTAGGAGGCTACAATTTTATGTTTTTATTTTTTGTGGCTGCATTACCTGACTAACCCTCTAAGCTTATTGCTTGCTTGTTTCGCTTTTCTAGTATTCAATAAGCAAGGATTGGTCATGCTCTGAATGCAAGAATAAAGTGAAAAAAAAAACAACATTCCTGAACCGATAAAGAACCTTCAGAGTAGCTATTTACGCACTTAGAAAAGACACCAGGAAATTCTCTAACATGATACGAGTGAGTTTATTCATCAGGTAGGGTTTGTGCGGGTTCTGGACCAAATTGAAGAAGAGTAAAGAGAACCATTGACTCCGAGTTGAGTTGAGAGAGCCATTGACCCCGGCGCGGAGCGATGGAGTTGTGGTTGATGACGTTCCAGTAGAGGATGATGGGTGGGAGTCCGCTCAACATCAGGTGTGGTGTGGTTTGCTTGACCTCATTGGCCTAGTGGTTGGAGGGTGCGGGTTCAAAATCAGTGATAACGTTACAGTAATAGATGATGGGTGGGGTCCGCTCTACGTCAGGTGGGGTGTGGTTCGCCAGACCTCATCGGCCTAGCGGTTGGGGGGCGTGGGTTCAAAACCAGTCATGACGTTACAGTTGAAGATCATGGGTGGAGGTCCACTCAACATCAGGTGGGGTGTGGTTCGCCAGACCTCATCGATCACACACACACAGCAATAAAAAACACGCAAAGCGGCTCACTTACCAAAGTACAGAAAGTCTAATAATGTGACTGCATTTAAAAATATACTTTATTCGTTGAGCAATTAGGTTGCTTTTATTCTGCTTATTTACATTCGCAAAACCAACGATTGCGAACATCGACCTACAATTACATGGACCTCGGCTTTCGCACAAAACTCGCGAAAAAAGTGTACCAAGCTAACCTACTATAGGTGGATACTTATACAGGGTTATTCATTATTAACTGCAAATACTCAGGAATTAGGTTCAACAAATAGAATAAAAATATTTATGAAATTATTTTTTTTAAATTTGATCAAAAATTTTTTCAAGTTTTTGTATCAAAATTTTATTTTTATTAATTTCTTTACGGCTATTGCATAATGATTGCCACGGAGAACAGGACGATGACCCACCCAGGCGGTGACTGAACGCAGAGTGTCACTCACGGCGCGCGGGCGCGGATCAAAGGTCAAAATAGGTCAGGCGCCAATGATTCCTTTATCGATTTTCTCGGGATTTTCATAACAAAACAAAAAAAAATCATTTCATAAATATTTTTAATTTTATTTGTTGAACCTAATTCCTGAGTATTTGCAGCTAATAATGAATAACCCTGTATAATGATTATAAACAAACTGAAAAAAAAATTATTTATGTCTTATCACAATTACTATATAGAACTCAATTTTGATTGCATGAAGCAACTTCTAGTGAACGTTACAGAAATTTTTCCAAGTCTTTTTATCAATATTTCCACCAGACGTTGAGCAGTACTCTGTTTATTGAGCTCCAGTTATATAAAGAAAAACTATTTTGTTAAAGTATTTCTCAGTCTTTTTATCAATATTTCCACCGGACGTTGAGTGGTAGTTTATTTCTTGAGCTCCAGAAAAATAAAACAGAAATATGTTGTTCAAATTTTTCCAAGTCTTTTTATCAATATTTCCACCTGACGTTGAGTGGTAGCAGTTTTTTTAAGCCCCAGATAAATAAAGACTAAAAATATTTTGTGGCAATTTTTCTTAGTCCTTTCATCAATCTTTCCACCTGACGTTGAGCGGTAGTCGGTTTTTTGAGATCCAGATAAATAAAGAAAAAAAATATTTTGCTGAAATTTTTCCAAGTCTTTTTATCAATATTTCCACCAGACGTTGAGCGGTACTCTGTTTATTGAGCTCCAGTTATATAAAAAAAAAACTATTTTGTTCAAGTATTTCTCAGTCCTTTTATCAATATTTCCACCGGACGTTGAGTGGTAGCAGTTTTTTGAACTACAAATAAATAAAGAAAAAAAATAATTTGTTGTAATTTTTCTTAGACCTTTTATCAATACTTCATATACAGGGTGGAATTTTGTAATGCCACCTGGAGGGAAAGTACTCTTAATACTGCAGATAGAAAATTTTACTCACAGGAAACATTCCTTTATTTTTGAATAGAAAGCAAACTGCATTCAAAGTTTTTCGAAAATTCTCTCACACCCGGGAATTGAACCGGCTAAAATCAGAAAAATTATACCTTGTACTTTTATTGCATCGATCGTTAGTCAATTATAAGGATGAAATCTCTCTAACAAACATGATAAATTAAATGAAAGAAAAACCAGGAAATCTTAAATTAATTTAATTATTTACAAAAAATGGTTAACTAACTAGTTACTTGAAATTAGTTGCTTGAAATGGGCTCCATTCTCTTGGATACACAAATTTATTCTTTTAACGAATTCATTTCTTTAAAAGAATAAATTTATTCCTTTCAAAAAAAAAATAATTTAAAAATTATTTTATTTTTAATTTTAGAAATTGCTTTCTATCCAAAAATAAAGGAATGTTTCCTTTGAGTAAAATTTTCTATCTGCAGTATTAAGAGTACTTTCCCTCCAGGTGGCATTACAAAATTCCACCCTGTATAGAAATTAATGGTTCATAATTTGTTTTAGTCGAAATGTTGGCTTTTTTCGAAATTTCGGCAGACTTTTTGACCTAGTGCTGCACCTTGATTTCGTTTACCCAACCTACAACCTACCTAGGTACTTAGTATTTCCCATCTTCACTTAGTACCCTTCCTAAACTAACAATTATCAAATATCTAAGCATTATGTTTTATGCCAGTGTAGGTATTTAACTAGTCCGAAGTCCGAGCGATTCACACACACAACCGAAGTGTCCCGTGTGCTTCAAGCGTTTCCTCCCCCTGCACCCCGCCACCCGCACCGTGCGTGCGCGATAGCAATAGTAGCCGTTCGAAAATGCCATGAATTTGATCGTGTTCCGTAATACCAAAAATGATGACTGAAAACTTTTTGTATTCTTCACATAGTATTGTTATTCTGTAACTAGACAATATAAACTAGGTTCCTTAACAAAAAACACGTAAGATATTGTTGTTTTTAGTACGAAACCAATAGGTAGAAAACTTGATAAGTTTAGCATAAAAATGTGCAAAATGCGATTGGTGTTTATTTCATTTTAGGTAAGTATTTATTATTATTTATTAGGTACCCAAGTAATTTGAAATAAAAACTGTTGAGGAACCTAGATAAATACTATTTAAATACAATTATTACAATAATATAGTGTAAATCTGTCTAAATTAGAAATCATTTTGGTATTCCGTTTGTATGAAAATTTTCCATACGTCAGCCCCTTAACTAGTTTTTTCGTGTGCGCGAGCTGCAAGCAGCTCGCGTGTCGGTGTGCTACTCCCAGTTTTACATTACACTTGCACTTGTAAAACCCCAAAAAGTAGTAAAGAAAGTCCTAAGTAACCCTAAAAGTCGATCAGTGAATCAAGTTCCTCAGTGTAGTAAAACCCCAATCAAAGTCCTAAAGAACCCTAAAATTGTTTACATAATCAAGGTCCTAAGTGAAGTAAAATTCCAATTAAAGGCCTAAGGAACCCTAAAAGTTGTTTATTTTATCAAGTTCCTCAATGTAGTAAAACCCCAATCAAAGTCCTAAGGAACCCTAAAAATGTTAACATTATCAAGCTCCTAAGTGTAGTTGAAACTCCAATCTAAGTCCTAAGGAACCCTAAAAGTCGAACACTTAATCAAATTGCTCAAAACCCTTAACAGGTCGAAACCGCTGGAAGGAACCCAAACGTTGGCTACCGGGTCGCGTGCATCGCGAGCTGCAAGCAGCTCGCGTCCTCAATGCGTTCCCACAGGGGCGGAACCTAAACCACATAGTATTGTTGTTTCTACCTATTGGTTTCGTACTAAACCAAGCGAGCCTGCTGTGACCAACCGTCACAGCAGGCTCGCTTTGCTCGCCGCACTGTTCCCCATGGTTGCATGGCGGCTCGCTTCGCTCGCCGCAATGCTCCACTCGAAAAAAAGGGTCAAAAATAATAAAGGGGTCTAGAGGGGGGAGGGGGGCAAAATTTATTTTGCTTTCAAAATAATCTCACCTTCCCTACATGACCCAAAAAAAAAGTCTTGCAAGTCACTCCGCTTGGAAGATACGAAAGGGGGGGTTGAAAAAAGGGGCAAGAGGGGGGTGTTTTTTTTGTTTTTTCAATTCAGGAAGAAACCCTCTATACGAAACCCCAATCGAAAACCCCCTATCTCGACGGCATCCGGTAGCACTCACAAAAGGGGGGGTCCTGGGGGGCAAGGGGGGCAATTTTTTTTGTACAATAACATTCTTATCTTTTTTCTTCTCTTTCGTCTTCTCCCTTTTAATCTTTTTTTTTCTGAAAAGTAATATTTCATCAAAATCGGCTTAGCCGTTTTGTTTTATTGTTTGTTACTGCATACCTTCGTCATTTAATTTTATGATCCAATTTAGTAATTTTTTCTTTTATCTAAAAGGTTATACTTCCAGATCTGTATGTAAATCTAGTAAGTATAACTTAGTGCATAGAATTCATGCCTATGGAAATAAATAATAATAATAATAATAATAATGCTGGACAATTCACACAACATGATCTAGCCCCAAGCTAAGCAAAGCTTGTGTTATGGGTGCTAGATAACTGATATACATAATACAATACATTACATGCATAGATAATTTTCATTTCAATTCATAAATGAATTGAAATGGAAATTATTTATGGGTGGCTTTAAGCTTTGCACTCATTTAGGCCTTCGGTGCTCATTGCGGTGGAGATCAGTGAAGCATTGTGAAATAACACTGTCTATTCGACTTATATTATTGTATTTTATCGGCATTTAAAAATATTAGGTATACCAAAGAGTTTCGACAACCCCAACTGACTCTTCAAAGTTCTGTCAAACGCAAAATCTTGGGAAACTCCTTGCTGCGTGTATAGAAATAGGCACATGTATTTTGGTATTTGGGTATTTGAGCGCACCGTGCATGAAGCCTTTGACAGAAAGTTCCAGAATTCGGGACATTACAGACACCTCCAGATTTAAAAGACGGCAATCAAAAATACTCAAAACCCATGATATTATTGTTATGACTGGGCTCTCAGCTCATTTATTAGTAGCTCTGCCTTCTGCGCCATAGGTCGTGGGTTCGATCCCCACCGAGAACAAATATTTGTGTGGTGATCATAGATATTTGTTCTCCATCTGGATGTTATATTGTTTTCCAAGTACCTATGTATTTACAAACAAAATGTATTTAAGTATTACATCAGCTATCTGGTTCCCATAATACTAACTCTGCTTAGTTTAGGGCTAGATAGTGTAGTGTAGATTGTCCATAATATATATATATATATATATATATACTTCCTTTTCATTGTAATGGGCTCCCAAACTCTTTGCAAAATCGACACTATTTTTATAAAGGCCTAAAATCGGCTACTAGTTTTTGAGTCTTCTTCTTGTCATGTCAATAGAAAATTAAAGCTGGTGTGGTGGATTATGAATGTGCCTCAAAAGTTTTGCTACTTCACGTTGGTTTCATTTATTGTTTTCCTTCACCGTTAGAGTGTACTGACATAGTGCACATAGGTTTTTTGGCAGATAAACTAATTTGTGCATGACGGGGTTTGAACACACGCCTTTAGAATCAAAAAGCGGGTCGCTACGACAATATAACCGGTGCTAAGCAACCAGAGCGCCCCTCCACCTAATGGACCGATGACATTCTAAAGATCGTGGGAAATCGGCAAATTGTTTTTTCATGGAAATGTATAAAGGAGGTCTATATCTAGCAGTGGACTTCTACTTACTGATGATGATGACGGAAAGCACTGGGTAGATAGGAAGATAGCTACTTATGCAACTACAAAAATGGAGGTATTTAACAAAAGCATTGCGCTTCGCTGGTCACGCACGATAGGAACGTGCCCTAGAATGTACTAGATAAGTTATATGCTACATAAAATATATACTTCTACAGGCTGATGATGATGTGAATACAGGTTATCGATCATAATGTATGATGAAGATGGTATTATGTCATTTCGTTATACTGTGACAATTTGTTTTATGTTACACTGTGGCAAATTTATAGTACCAGTAGTAGCTATGATTTAATCTAGGGTATATTTTACGTAGTCAGAGATGAAATGTCATGTCGCGAAATTTGACATAGACCTCACCTCGTCGGCCGCGCGGGCTGCACTGAGAGAAGTAGCTAGGAAATCCTACCTATATATATTTTTGAAAATTTCATTTTTTTATAAAAACTACGGCAACTAAGAAAAGTGCAATAACATCAGGTTTTTACGTATTTATTTAGGTATACGGGAACAAAACTTTCATTGCAATGGCTCTAACAGCAACGGAAAAAAACCATTTCAAATCCAAAAAAAATTGAGAGTTTTTGGCAAACTTTGCGTTCAATTTTATCGAACCCAGTGAGTTTAAGAGAATTTCTAGCCCGAACATAATTTTTTTACACCATTTAATTGTTATATTTTACAAAAAAATTAAATGGATTCGTCCATACAACGAAAAAAAATGCTACTTTACATTTTCGGTTTCACCTGATGTAGGCCCTTAATGAAAACTGTACAATAAAAATATAAGAAATTATAATTCGTCGCTTCATTCTTCAGTTATAAAACGAGGTAGTATTATTTTATGCTACTGGCACCTTTGCACATTTTTTAAAGTATAAAAAAAACAAAGTTTGGTTTGACATTTCCCTCAGCAGATCGTCATTCTTTTTTTGTGCACGGCATCAAGCACACATTCTGCAGTGAAAAATTGGAAAAAATGCTGAAATGTATTGCCGGCAATACAAATTTGGATATTATTCCGAAAAACTTCGTAAGCAAAATACGGCTAAAAAGCGTTGCGTGATTGTGATTTCGTCATGATCTAATTCTGATGAAAATCCAGGTAAGTAAGTCTTGCATTTTTGCATTCCTGATACCTGAGTGAAGTGAAAAATGTCACAAGCCGATTTAAATATCAGCATCTATTAAGCGCCCTGGAGGATTAACTGCGGGTTATCACGAAGGGTTAGCATGATGCTTAAAAATTGCCTGGAGGTTCGACTGCGGGTCAACACGAAGGTTTAAATCTTTACAAAGCACCACCTGTGCCGGCTCTCCTCACCACACCAGACGAGGCCTCAACGCCCCGCATGAGGCTACTGAACCTGTGTCTGAACTCGATACAGAGTCATTACAGGCTTTGGGTAATGCTTCTGATGCCCTTAATACCAGTTTATGGTCTTGATATTCATGACAAGCTGGGCCAACTTTGGCTACCAATCCTCAAGAAGGAGATGCAGAAGGAGGTAAAAGAAAAGCTTTTTATTTATTAGAAAGACTATTTTATTTCCAGTAACTGCAAACTGTTGAAAGCAAACACATTAAGCGCGGAAATATCCGCTGCCGTGTCTGATATAGTGAGAACTAGAAAATTATTATTATTATAAAATTATGCCACGTTGGATCGTCTCTGATGATGATGATGATTATTTACTCTGTAGTATCGGGTCGTTTCTTGTATTTCTACAAATTAAATAAATAAATAAATAAAATTAAAAGTTGCTGGGCCTATATAGGCATATCAGTACTCAACAAAGCGTGAGTTTGCTTTTGACCAGCGATGATAAGGTACAAGCTGTATGAATATTATCTCATGGTTGCCGTATACTAACGGACTTCCACTATGCCGAATCTCAAGTGAGAACCAAGCTTTAGCTCGCTCTAGGATTATAGAAAGCGTTCCTTACATTCAAAAAGAACCAAGAAAGAGATATGAAACTCTCTTTGAGAGTGAGTTGCCTGAAAACATTAAGGTTTCAAAGGCAATTTAAAACAAGGGTTACAAATAAGTGTATTTATTCAGTTTGATTGCAAGAATCACTTTTAAACGTCGTCGAAGCCTTCTTCGGATATTCAGTCGTCAGGGAAACTGATCGGGCCCTCTCGTTACCCCTCGTTACCATCGAGAAAGGGGGGGGGGGCAGTCAGCATACAGGACGACAGCGCAACAACCGTATCGATGAGCGCAACCAACTACACGTCTACGTCTCGGCGCAGTTCACGCGTCCTTCGACGAACTTGTCAAGCTATAACAAATATGCTCCTACGAAACAATAACGTAGGTGGACATGCTGGAAGATTACAATTTTATTATAATTGCTGGATTGGTGTAACTAATAATCAAGTTATTTTGGAACTGATTCGTAACGGTAACCTTTTAATCGTAGAGTAGAACAAGGTTCTCCTAATAACTTATAACAATAATTTTCATTCAATCAAAGAAAATAATGAAATGAGGTCAGCCATCCAGAACCTAACTAACTTAGGTGCCATTTCTATAATGTTATCCTCAAAAATTTCAATTTGTATCAAATATTATTATTATTTTTTAGCACCAACGCCTAATGGTGGTCACCGATTCTAAGCCTTAATCTGCTAAATAAATTCATTTCTATTATCAATTTCAACATGGGAGACCATGGGGCTGCGTCGAAAATGATACTTACCTGTGGATTCATGGCGATCATTGATCTTACAGAATCATACTTGTTCCTGTAGCTAAGTCCGATCGTAAGAATTTAAGATTTCAATTTTACAAAACTACATTTAATCAGTTTAGTGCCATGCTATAGCCTTTGTTCGATTTCTCGAACTTTTACAAAGATAATGAAAGAAGTTGCAG
The DNA here is from genome assembly GCA_947578465.1 of Thera obeliscata. NCBI lineage: Eukaryota > Metazoa > Arthropoda > Insecta > Lepidoptera > Geometridae > Thera > Thera obeliscata. The sequence goes on from OX387916.1 coordinate 4,368,797, forward strand.
GCTTTATTAAGAGACATCGCAGATTTAGATCTGTAATATGTTTATCTTGACGATTGGCTCTGTCTAGGTGACAGTTTCGAGGAGTGACGGATACATGTTACTGAAACTCTAAAGTTACTTTACTGCTTATATAGGTTTCGTGGTCAATTTCGATAAAAGATGTTCATCCTCGTAAATGTTGCAATTTTATTTGGACCTATACATCATTAAGGGTATATTATATTGTCAATATCACTGCCGTTAACTAAGCGGCACAAAATGTTTTTTGCGAATGCCAGTTAGTAGGTACTATTCAGGAATTTGCCCACTTGTTCGGGATTCTTACATCAATCAGCGTATCCAGCTGTGAAGTATGGTTGGCTCTATACTAAAGAGTTTGAGAGACAAAAATATTTAGCTTTCAAAATATTAGACAAAACTCTCTCTGGAAACCCCTTGTTTATTAGTTTTAGCGCCTTGAACAGGATGGGGCGTATATTGCAATTACAGCGCGTAAACGGTGGATGGAAAAATACTGAACTAGATTTCCATAACAACCATATAGAGATATCAGAAGCATGGAGAGATTGTTGTTTTATAATAACAATAATAAATTAATGTTTATTGATTTTTGGTTTCAAATGTTTTGCTCACAAATGTTTTTATGTTATCGTAGTACATCAAAAGGATGGGAGTGATCTAATTCCCTCACCTACCCTACCTAAAAAAAAAAACTATTTAGCAATGGTGCAAAATATGAAATATCTGTCTGTTAGCTTCTTAAATTTATACAAAAGATAGTCCAGGATCACATCAGGAGTTTAGAAAAATTAATACGGATATTGAATGGTATCTTTCGGTCACGGAATATACCATAGAGTAGTAACAGCTTTTTGGAGAACCAGAAATCGAACCAGAACTAATAGTTTGTAGAGGCCAGATCTAGGTGTCATAACAGTTGACGCATTCACTATAAGCTGGAAAAATAATGTAATTATGTGCTTTCCCGGCTTTTCACTTGTCTTGAAATGCTTATAGAAAATAAACATGGATGAGGCCTGAAAATATCCTAATATTTCCTTACTGGCCGTCTCAGCCCTGGTTTCTCTCCTCTGCTTAAAAAACTGATTCACTCGGCTATTATATATTTCACTCTTAATTTTTTGTTCTGTTTCACCGCCAAGACAGTTTATCCTGGCTGCAGCAATGCTCTCCAGGATACCTTTGGAGCAAAAGGATCACCAAGCCTATCACTCGATCTAATTATGGTTTATTTTTTCAAAATCACTCTGCTTCAGTACAATGAAATGAAACCTACAAACAGTAGTGACAGTTCTGTTGAACTCTTAATTAAAACCCTTATGGATGTTCACTTTCAAACATAAAGTTATTCCTTACTCAACAGTAATAATATATTATTATAATGGGACCCTTACGAATCTTTGAACAGTCTTCGCTCAGCTCTTTTTGCTAGGCCGTAACATAGCTTCCGATGACCATGTAAAACGCCTCCTCACAGGGGCTCACAAGCTTAGACCAGTTTTGCTGAAATATAGTTACGTTCACCGGGGACCCGATCCAACCGGGAAGGTAGTTTGAAACTACATCGCGGATTGGGTATATACCCAGTAGAAACCTACTTCTAGGAAAAATCACCATAAAGTTGGTTGTTCTTTTGGCATTAGGCACAGGATATAATTATAGTGTAAACACTCTCCCTGATAAAATAAGAAAACATTTTAGTTAATTCTACCGGCGTTAAGATAGGTATTTCTGATGTAATCAAAACATCTGGTGCCGGTCATGAACAACCGGTACTGATTTAACCTATTTTCATGAAAATAGAGCAATATGTCCTGCTACTACTATACTACTATAGTTGAAGATTACATACACATCTCACAAAAACAACGTCACAGTTGACGTTCAACGCGCACAGCACGTGGCACGTCGCTTCGTCCGCAGCGCGCGCTTCTGTTATCTTGGTGATACGATTATGAAAGCGGCTGGTTGGACTAGTCTTCTAGTCGTTCGCAAAATTGTACCCTCGACCAATATTATATGAGGGTAATTTTGCAAGATCGGTATTATGTATTATGACCTAATCATTCAGTGATTGATTGTAATAAGTAACATAATAAGTAAATTATGTAAAATAGTTCATCATAGTATTTATTGATGATCGGTTTATATAATATAAATACTTAAGATTACGTTAAAAAATCTGGAAGTAAATCATTCCAATTCTAATTTCCCTGCATTTATTTTCACAAAAATTTCGTCTCTAAACGTCTACCTCGTTTTATAACTGAAGAATGAAGCGACGAATTATAATATATGATCAAACGAACTTGCAAAGTGAAGTTCGATCGATATTATATGAGTACGCTTCATTCGAAGTTATAATCACCCTCCCACCCAATACCCAAAGTTAAATTTTTGTGGTTCTTCTCTAAAATGAATGACGATCTGCTGAGGGAAATGTCAAACCAAACTTTGTTTTTTTTATACTTTAAAAAATGTGCAAAGGTGCCAGTAGCATAAAATAATACTACCTCGTTTTATAACTTCGAATGAAGCGTACTCATATAATATCGATCGAACTTCACTTTGCAAGTTCGTTTGATCATATATTATGTATCATTGAGTGAAGTATGTAGTATGAAGTATTGAGTGAAGTATGACTGTAATTTTAGCTCCTTACATAATTTAAAGACTCGTAGAGCATTTTTTTTAACTATAAAATAGAGTATCAAATTCTACAGAACTAGTTGACACATTATGCATTATGGTTTATGGTATATGGTAAAAATGTGGAGTGTCCGAACATATTAGAAAAAACACGCCAATCATTTACTAGAAATCGAGGGCCATATTTACATAATTTATTCAGTTTAAGAGCACTATCAATAAAGTGATATAAGTAACCAAGTATTGAAATGAGATTTTGAGTTATAAACTCATTAGTTTATCATTATGATGCATTAAACTGTCAACTAGTGTTGGTATTAGTAAAAAATATATTAGTATAGACAGGTACTTATTTATCATTCATGGCATGGGGAAATCGTATTTTACTATTGAAATCGTTTGACAATTTGCATGCAAAGATACAATAAATTATTTATTTACATAAATATTTAATAATGTCAATAAAATAGCCTTGCCCTGCCCATATAATAAAGTTTCGGCGCATATGTTTACTTGGTAAGTATAGTGTATGTGGTATAATAAAACGTTGTGAAATTTGGTTCGAAAAGACGATTTAGTGATGGTCAATACGTACGTAAAAATACATAAGAAAATGCTTTTTTGTACATTTGAAATTAGCAAATAAATCACAATGGCCTACCTTACAATTACAGCAGAAATCTCTTCCAAAAAAGCACGAGGTTGATTTTCGATTGGATGACACCATCTGCTCGGTCGGACTGGATGAGGCGCTTAGTACTTCTATACTAAATATTTTCATACAGGTTTCATGCCCCTGCTGCAAATTTTCGGTTTTGAATTTCAGTTTTTTTTTTTGGTACATGTCACTTACTAGGAAAACTTACCGTATAAAAGTTTAGACTCTACGACCTGTTGTTTAGGGTTGTCTATAGTTCGGTAGGCGATAATTTACATCAACAAGGTATTGTACACCCCTTTATTACGATGCCAGTTGAGCCATCATTGATGCCATCATTGATTTTTGCTTTTTTTCTGGCACTGGATTCTTGCACTTTCCTTGAGACATGATATATAGGGTGGATCCGACTTGGATAGGTCAAATTATGTTGTGTTAGAACATATAAACACCCCATCGCGGGACCTCAGTGCAGATCTTATTCCCCCACAATTAGAATTAGAACATATAAATTACGCACAAGGCGAGTGACCAAAGCGAGCTTGCCAAGGCAGTGGCCGCCGCAATGCCAGAAAATGTTTTTTACGATAACCTCAAAGGGTTTATCCCCTTTAGGAGAATTATACATCGCTTAATAAACAAAGTAATATGTAATGGAATTATTCTTGAAATGCTTAGAGCCTGTCCAGATGGGGCGTTTTACGCGCGAGTGTCCTCGCGCGTAAACATTCGCGCGTTCTCCAGATACTAGAGCGCTATACATCCCGTCCAGACGCTGCCGTGCGATTCCTCAATCGCGCGTAAAACGCGAGCAACTCGCCGGACTCTCGACTCGCACTCGCGCGAGCGCCACGTGAGTCGAGATACTCTGGTGGCATTGCTGCGTCCAGTGGTGCGCGCGAGTCCGACGCGAGTGGACGTATTTGGAAAGAAAATGGAGAGTGATAATTTTGATGATATCTAGTAAATCATCAAACGATGTTACTGACATCCAAAAGTAGTTAAAAAACTTTTCGTTATGTTCTCTGAGCTTTGGGTATAATGTTATAAACATACTATGTGTCATTCTGTCACGTAGAATTGGATGCACATTAAATCGTCGACTTTATCTTTGTTTGCGACGTTTCCATCTGCGGTATGCAAGCCACAACACGACTGCTTTGTCTGGCTCCATGTTTATAACTGTCCCTGGGTCCCTCCCAAATACATCGCGCGTAGGAGCGCGCGTAAAACGCGGCATCTGGACGCAATATAAATTGAAACGCCCCATCTGGACAGGCTCTTAAGTGTACAGCGCCAGCGGCGAAATTCAAATGTCAAATTGATAACAATTTGACAGTAGAAAAAAGTGGATTCGTTTTAACGGGGTGTACGTTAACTGGCTGACATTAACCTTTAAGTCAGTCAGCCAGGACAATGTTTTTATTAATTCTATTTATTTTAATATAAAAGTATTTTTGGACAAGCAACGCATGAGCAATGCTTGTAGCGTAGCAAAGCCTGTGTGCCTCTATGTGGAATATTATGTATAGATGGTTTTAAAGTTAGGTGGTTGTGCGTGAGAGGGCTATGATACAATCTTCGATATTAAACTAATATTTAGGCAACGCTTTGCTGCGAGCCGCCTCATTTGAATAAGGTGCGGTCTCGCCGTGACTACTATCCTATAATGCTTTGTCATGACCATGTTTTAGTATAATCTCCATAAAGTTTTAAAGCAGTAAAACATGAATATTGGCAGATATTTCTCACAACACAATTATAATCTCAAATTAAGCAAAGTTGTACGGTTACACTTAATAATTTCTAATTAAAGTTTAAAATAGTCTGACCCAAAGTAGTCTCACCATTTCTAAAAAAATTGAACACCTAGCGACAATAAAACGTGATGATGATGATGATGATTTAATTATTTAGCTTGAAGTTTTGGGACTTCCCACAAGACCTAATTCCCACCCAGGTCACATAAAATTCTTAAGTATTTGGCAAATATTGAGAAATGATTCAACAAGCAAAAATCACTTCATACATAAACGCTAAATACCAAGTGGAACCGAACAGCGTACATTTTTTTCTCTCTAGTACTATACGTAACTAATATGTCCATAATTTTATGCAGGATTCCTGAAAATTTTAAAATTTAATAACTTTGTCATTTTATCGAAACTAAAAATTCTGATTGCACATTCATAATGTTCTACCCCTACTACATTACCCTGTTTTTTTTTTGGTAGTTACAAAATAGTGGTGTATACCTACCTACATGTCTATGTTCCCGAACTTTAATTAATTAAGTCTGAAACTCTCTGAAAATTATTAAACACGTCTGTTTTTGTATTCCCAGTGAGAGTGTTTTTAGGGTTCCGTAGCCAAATGGCAAAAACGGAACCCTTATAGATTCGTCATGTCTGTCTGTCTGTCTGTCCGTCCGTATGTCACAGCCATTTTTCTCCGAAACCGTAAGAGCTAGACTGATGAAATTTGGCGAGTAGATGTATTCTGTGAACCGCATTAAGACTTTTACACAAAAATAGAAAAAAAACTATAAATTTTGGGAGTCCCCATACTTGAAACTAAAACTGAAAATTTTTTTTTTCATTGGACACATACGTGTGGGGTATCTATGAATAGGTCTTCAAAAATGATGTTGAGGTTTCTTATATCGTTTTTTTCTAAACTTAATAGTTTGCGCGAGAGACACTTCCAAAGTGGAAAAAAGTTGGTCCCCCCCCCTCTAACTTCTAAAATAAGAGAAAAATAAATCTAAAAAAAATATATGTTGTACATTAGTATGTAAACTTTCAACGATATTTGGTTTGAACGAGATCTAGTCAGTAGTTTTTTTTTTATACGTCATAAATCGTAAACCGTAATTTACCTTTCGACGAACTACAATAACCTTTACATTATGTTACTTGATGCTACGGAACCCTTCATGGGCGAGTCCGACTCGCACTTGGCTGCTTTTTTTTACTTCTAATAACCAGAGTATTTTTTTATAATTAGGTGCACCTTCACATTTTGACGTGATAACGTCTTATAAATCGATGGAGCCGGCTGCACGCACGAAAACACATGACTCATGCGTCGTTACGTCGTTTCGTCGTTCCATTTACCTGAGCCCGAGCCCGGGTCGGGTAATGGGTAAGGGTAAATGAGGGTAAGAGTAAATGAGGGTAAGGGTAAATGAGGGTAAGGGTAAGGGTTCAGTCTGGGTCCGGGTCCGGATTTTCATTAAGTTCCATTCAGTTTCATTCAGTTTCATTCAGTTTCATTCAGTTTCATTCAGTTTCATTCAGTTTCATTCAGTTTCATTCAGTTTCATTCAGTTTCATTCAGTTTCATTCAGTTTCATTCAGTTTCATTCAGTTTCATTCAGTTTCATTCAGTTTCATTCAGTTTCATTCAGTTTCATTCAGTTTCATTCAGTTTCATTCAGTTTCATTCAGTATCATTCAGTTTCATTCACATTCAATTCAATTCAGTAAAACTAAAATTTTCTTTTGTAAAATGCAACCATTCCATCAGTATTTTCTTATGACGTTATCACGTTCAACTATCGTCAGTAAACCGACTTTACAGACAACCGATTTTTTTATTCTCCAAGACATCCTTATAGGCGTAGTGATGAAAGCTTACACGAGTATTCTTCATAATTATGTGTATCTTCATAATTTTATTCTACAGGACATCCGTAGACGTAGTGTCAAGACCGCGGCTTAACCCTTGCATGTAGCAGTAAATATCATAATCATAACCCATTAGTCAGTTAATGTTATGTCCCTGCCGGCCGCTTTGAGCCGTTTTATTATAAGCTATTAATTTGGAACGATCATCCACGGGTTAAATCGAGCTTTGTTTTCCATCAAACGTTTTGTATGGTAGCTACTATTTTATTACGTGCAAGTGTGGAATTCTCTCACGGAGCTAACGTTGTACTAGAGCACTGGTAGTAACCCCGCCTGCCGACCCTAGGGTATCTTGTTTCTGCCCTTATCCCCTATTATTACGGCCGTTTCTTACTAAAGAAGTCCACTGCTAGACATAGGCCTCCCCTACACATTTCCAGGAAGCACGATTCTGAGCTCTTTCCCCCTACCCTTCATTTCATTTTCCTTTATTTCATTTTTGAATTTTTTCAGTGTATTTAACAGCGTTACACTGATCGCCACCGCAGAATGCTTAGTTGTGCACAAGGCTTAAGGCATGTATAATGTTTTTAATGTTCAAAACTCACTAAAATCGTGCCTTCCACGAGAGCGAAACCGCAAGCAGCAGCATATGTTTAGTAGGTATTGAAAGTAAATTATACTACTGTAGACTTTATACCTACTATAGTAGTAAAAAAGAAACATAGGTATACTTTTGAATTGATTAGAAATCTAGCAATACATAGAAGTGTTGGAGCGGAGTTTTATTTCTACAATTAATTAACACTAGAATAATTTTAACAGTAAAATGATTTGGCATGGACCATTAATTAAATCGTTTTAAAATATTTATTATAATAGAGACTCATTATTAATCACAGCATGCTCAAACCGCACTTTCAATTAGTATTTCATCAAAATGTTAGAGATAAAATAACATACAGCGTGCACTCGGGTACACTCATCTGGATGAGTGTGCCCGATGGATCTGGATGAAACATGGTACACAGGTTGTATGACTTTGTAGATTTTTTTTAAGGTCTCGGGCTATTTGGAGGGGTACTTTCTCCAGAAAAGGGGCCAAAAAGGGATACACTAGGGGACTGGATACCTATGCCGTATGAGATCTGATTTCAATGATTTTTTTTAAAGGTAAGTTGATCTCATATAAAAACCTGACCTAATTTATCCTCAAAAAGCAGTGCATTGTTCATTTATAATATGCTCGCGAGATCTTCTGCTCACAGAGTACATGGTATAGTACGCTCTGTGGGATGTCTTCTCTCTGCGATCAAAACAATACCAAGTCACCGCAGAGCAATAACTACCACGAGCGGCAAGTGCGGCAAAGATGGAAAATCGTTGCGCGTGGGCATACAGAGAGCATCGTGTGCTCGTGCGCCGTTATCCGATTATACACCTTGCACTCTGATAACACCACAGACCACAGAACACAGTAGAACGGATATGTGTCCGGAAAAGTCTCGCCAAAATACTGCATTACTCCTTTCTTCATCCAAATTCGGTAGATTTTCCTGCAGTCGTAAAATACAGGGTTTTCAACATGGTTTTTTTGATTCCACCAAATAAAGAGGATTTTACCTACTATCTACACTTATATACTACTCAGGTGCCAACCAAATAAGTAGGTACATACTACACACTATTATAGTTACTTAGCCTCTTCACTTAAACCTACTACTAAATGAAATTTGACAAAAAAAAACATTTCACTTCTTTTAATCCTCTTTCCTTCCTATTTCTTAGAACACCTGTATTATATTCAAGTGATATAATTATAACAGTAAAAACGACGCATTATCGCCATCTAACCTCTTTTGTATTCTGTGGATAACACGATATAGGAAAAAGCATCATACATCTCGTTTCTAACAATATTGTCTTGAACCAATTGCAATCCTCGCATGTGATGATGGAATGAGCTGGTGTCACGACATCGAGTTAACACGTCACTAGTGATGTGTCAGTTTTCTAGAACTACCTAATATCAGGAGTAGATTACTATCAAAGACTGGCCTCTCAGCTCAGGTTGTAGTAGCTCTGCCTTCTGTGCCGTAGGCCGTTAGTTCGATCCCCACCGCAGAACAAATATTTGTGTGGTGAACACAAAATATTTGTTCTCTGTCTGGGTGTTATATTGTATTTTAAGTATGTATTTACAGAAAAAAAAATTATAATGTATTATATCAGCTTTCTGGTTCCCATGGTACAAGCTCTGCTTAGTTTGGGGCTAGATCCAAAAATATTTATCTGTTTTTATTAAAAGTAAATTAAGATTAAGACCACTAAAATAGTCTCTAAATAGTTCATACTTCAGGCGCTCCTTGTTTCCAATACTTTATGAGACGGTCCGTGTTTTTATAAAGTTTTATGATCACAGTGGGCAGAACCATTAGAGTTGAAGTGTCGTGTCATATACTCCATTCACCCCATCCTTACAAAGCATTCGTTTATAGAAACCACGAACAAAAGTGCTGATGCTCGTCTTAATTAATATGATTAATGACGCAAACGGGCGGCTCCTTTTGAACTCACATTACTGTTGTAATCGAGAAATAAATTAATTTTATTAGAAGATACGTACTTTAGACTGAATCGATATTATTTCAAGAAACAGCGACCGTTCTATTATACATACATACATACATTACATAAAATCACGCCTCATTCCCATGGGGGTAGGCAGAGATCACAGATTTCTACTTGCTACGATACTGACACACCTCTTTCGCTTCATTTACTCTCATAACATTCTTCATACATGCTTGTCGGTTTAGGGTACTCCTAACCTGGCCTTTCTCTAAAACGTCTGCGATTTGATCGAGATACATGTGCCTAGGTCTTCCCCTTCCTGCAGTTCCATTCACACTCGCTTGATGCAATTGTTTTGTTAATTTCCTTTCATCCATTCTCTATTATAATATTCAAATCTTATTTGAATTTAAAAATACACTGCCATCAATAATTTGTAGTTTTTAGTGAAACGGCCGTAATAATGATGATCGCTTTTTCGTAAACTCTATCTAGAATAGGAGCACAGAGGCCGACGACGCACCCAAATGTTCGATGTTCCCGGTTCGTTACGTTTCTCTAATTTAAAAATTGGGCGTTAAAACTCACCGATTATAATTTAAATTTATGGCATTATGCATAGATAAAAGCTTATAAAAAAGGAAATTGTGACCGTTTATGATGGCTTCTAACAAGGTAGAGATTCGAAATGGATGTTACTGTAATTTTTGTTTCATTAAAAATATTGTTAACCAAATTGCTTATCAGTAATCTGTGAGTTTTATGCATATTTTATAATCTGTAGGCGCGGACAAATCGGTTTAACACTTATTGAAAATTGAGCACCAGCCTATAAACATAAACTTGCGGCAGATTTAATAAATTAAACGTGCAATTAGGAGTTTGAGCGATAAAACAAATAGTATTCGCGCGGACTTGTTTTGAAACATGGCTATTTATTTTTATTTTCCCATGTTTCTAATCTAAACTAACGTTAAGAGGTTGTTTGTTATTGTATTTTGAAGCTTTACGTAATGCATAGAAGGTTGTTTTTGGCAGTGCGAGGGCGCGGATCTCGGTCGCGCCTCGGGCTGAGATCGTGGTCGAGATAATTAGAGAGCGCGGCGCTGTGGGAGCCATAAAAACGGCAAATTGACCGGCGGGATAACCAGAAAGGCACAATGTGTTAGATAATAATTTCCAAATTACAGGTTATGTTGGTTCGCGAGCGGCTCGACGAGCTCTTTTTTCTGGACGACTGAGGTGCTAAGGGCAGGCTAATTATTATTTGGGTATCGGAGCGGGATTTTAGTGCAGCTGCTACCTGTATAAATATTTATTATTCAAAAATGTTCAAACGCCAATTTTGATGGATTCCAATTTATGCTGGCCAATTAAAATCTGGGTTATGGGTGCCTGATATTATAAAGTGTTTTGATCATAATAAAAATAAACGTATGAATACTGATTATGGGAAACAAAATCCAGCCGAGTAGGTAAACTGTTTTGTGATCACTAACCTCTAGATTGCCGAATCTCTCTTAAGATACATAATTGTATGAAGGAATCCAAAGCCTTGCGCACATCTAAGCGTTCCATATTGGCGATCAGTGAAACGCTGTCAGATATGACACCGATATTTGACAGCGTCTCACTAATCACCACCGCAGAAGGTTTAGACGTGTGCAAGGCTTCAAGTCTGAAGTAACAAATTGTGTACGCAGTTATTCGATGCGGGAACTACCCGAGCCCGCCGCGCAGCCAGTCTGTCTCCGGGTTTTATAAGGGTGAAGCTTACGACGTGAAGTTGCTATAATTTGATGTGGCGTGAAGGGCGTGAATGAACGCTCCATAGCATTTGTATAGGATGATATCGACTTGTAATCTGCAAATAGTAATTTTGAAAATTAAGAAATCTATGATCATTTAATTTTGGAAATGTCTATAAATTATCTATCAAAACCAGTTTTTAAAAAAGTAACATATTTTTTTTAATCTTGTTTAACCTATATAATTATGAGTGAAAAAAAAAATTATGCATTAACGATATAACGATCGTGTTAATTAAAAAGCGTTAAGTGTTTTAGACACAAACTAAATCTACAGTCATTTCAAATATTTATATTATAATGTAGGTACGCTATGAAACAGAGACTCCTAAGTAACCTATTAATAGTTTAATTTAATTAGAATATAATTCATTTGCCAAAAAAATTGTTCTATCACAGTGTTTTGAAATGAAAACAAAGCACTGTGATAGAACAAATTTTATGATTGTACTTAAAAACTTTAATGTTTCTAGTAAATTACTATTATTGTTAATAGTCCAAAATGGCTATCAAGTAAAAGTAATAAAACCTAATAAAGCTGATGTTCACCCAATAAAACGTATTTCAAAGTAGGTTGTATGTCAGTATGCAAATGAGATGTCCCCCTGTGACGCAGTAGAGACAATAGATGTCGCGAGGGGCGCGCCCGGCGCATCATTGGCTTGGCTACAAGAGGCGGGACACGCCTCTGGAACTCTAGGAGATTAGCGGGGATCATTGATGGCCTATTGTTTAGTAGCTTCTTCTTCTTCGTGTCCCTAGTTCTTGCGATCCAATGTGGTGATAGGGTTTTAAGTGTACCCCAAAGAGGCTCCTTTCGTGCACCAAGTGCCTATCTATCTATCTAAACTTTGTTGAGACTCTAGGAAACAAACAAGGCACAGTGAACTTTTGTTTAATAACTAAGCCATTTTTTTTTCTACTTCTTATCGTGTCACTGATTATTTTATTTTAAATCAGTGCCAGTGTGATGAAATTTAAGTGCATCACAGAGAGACTTCTTTCGTGCACTCGAATTTATTATTATTTATTTACAGTATTTAACAACAATTTATTTGTTAGGTACCTACTCTACTTTTATTTGGTGATAATAGATCAACTTTCTTCGGTTTAGTGCGAGCTTTGTGGAATCGATTCCTACCCAAGACAAATACTTGTATGATGACATAACACAGATGTTTGTTCTCAGTCTGGGATTTATATTGTATTCTAAGCAATAATTTACATGAAAAAAATGTCCATAAGTGTTATATCAGCTATCTGGTTCAAATTACAAGCTCTGCTTAGTTTGGGGCTAGATAGTGTTGCGTGGATTGTCTATAATACTCGTATTTATTTATTTATTTATGCTGGTTTTCATAAGAACTTACAAGCTTTGCTTATAATAAGTTGCTAATGGGCCTTGCTGTGAAAGGTCTTTAATTAATATTTAATAAAGACAAATTATTATGAGAATTATTAAATACGTATTTTTTTATGGTGGAGCATTCTTATCGAATCTCGATCTTCTTTGTCGGTCTCAAATATGTAATCAAACGAAATCGGGGAAATTAGATTCCGCAGGTAGAACAAATCTCACCACATAATCCCCAGATTGTTTGTCCAGCAATTTCTCGACCCGTGTCCCAATACAATTGTGTTTGTCAATGATAAATGGTCACAAGCGGTGCTTTTCATCTCACAAGCTCAAAAGGCACCGCTGGGATATATCCAATACTAATTTTGAACAGTCAAGTGAGGACATAAGGTTCATTTACGCGTGCCAGGGTATAATTACAACACAGGACTAAATGATACGGTGCTAATCAAAGCTGGGAATAAACGCGGATAATGTGGTTTAATATCGTTTGAAAGGAGCCTTTCGGCGGGAAGTCGTATTCACTGATAATGAGTTTATTCAAGATTTTAATCGAATGAATCGTAAGTAAATAGTGGTAGAGAGCCCGACGCAGCGGGGGCCGGTATTAGTTCTCTGCCCTACTCTAATCTTTTTTGTAAGAAGTTTTAGATATGTTCAAACTGTACAGATGAGTTTTTCATTTAGAGACAAAAACCTACCATAGATAGTGTTATCATATCATTGAAAATTAAATGTGTGTTTTATTAATCTACGATGATATCGTTGATTTGATTTCGCAGCATATTGATGAAATAAATAATTGACATTCTCACTCTCTCGTCTTCACTTCGTACGTAATTTTTTCAAATTTAGAGTGTCACTTAGTATCCCTATAGACACGAAAGGTTTATTCCACACGTCATACCAATAACGTTTCTATACGACTTTAGAAATTTCGAAGTCTTCTGAACAAATTATATTCAGACCAATTACTTGTAAAAGCGTAGACAGACTTTTTTTATTTAAAGAGCTTTGTCGCTTTGCAATCACGCTCTATAATACACCAAGAAAACTAGCCCACATTTATATTTTTCTAACAGTTCATAGAGAGGCTGAGGCTTCAAGGTGAGCCAACTGAAAAGTTGCTGGCTACTTTTGAGACTATCCATTCTCATACTACCTCACGAATTTCTCTTCAAAATATCCAATGTCCATTAAAAAAGCATAACTAAAAGGAAAAAGTAATGGCCAAATGGCACAAACAAAAAAAAAGTTATAAATCGCCGTCAAACCGATCTACAATGCTAAACGATGATTTGATTTCAACAAAAGTTGTATTCACATTGTAATTTTGACATAATGACAATAGACATTAAGCGGTACACAAAGGCTAATGCGCCAAGATCGGATTGTGAACTATGGGATACAATGGCGAGTTGTGAGAGGTGGGCTGTTCTGTGATCCGACGCGGTGAAGACTGGAGACATCCGTGACATTACCAACAAGAGTACCTACAGTGAGCGATGGTGAACGTCACAGAGAACCGAGAAGTTTGGCGCGCATCTAATGCTGCCTTCGTATATGGTGCGTGGTTCTGCAGATCATCACGCACAGCCAACGACGACGCACGGCAACGCACACAGAAAGGGCTCCTGTGCTACCGCGCACCTCGGCGCACGAGACCGTTCCCATGGTGTGTCGTGCGCGCTGATTCGCCTCCGTGCGCGATATCACACACCGGTGGGAAGGCGCTACAAGCGTTCTGCGTCACTTAGTTGGTTCACCATCGTTTGTTGTAGGTAACAACTGAAAAGTGAATAATCACTAAACACATGCTAATGCATGAAAGCACTGGTGGTCTAGTGGTAGCGGCCCGCCTTCCGATCCTAAGGTCGTGGGTTCAAATCCAGTCGTGTACGCGTGAGTTTTTCTGTCGAAAATTTATGTACAACAATGCTAGTGCTCTCAAACGGTGAAGGAAAATATCGTGAGGAAACCCGCGGCTTAGTCAGCTCCGCTCATATTGACCATGACTTTCCTGTGGATAAGCCAACTAAGCTGTCAGGATGCTAAAGGTGCTGGGCAAGCCTTATTCCATCTAAAATCTTGTCCCAGACACTATAGCGTACTGCGAGTAGGGCTTGTGTAATCACCAGTTGCCCCTGACGCTATATAAATCAGCTAAAATAGATGCCAAAGCCTGTTTACTTTTTGACAAAGCTATGATACTTATTTGATTTATTCAACTAAGCTGAGAAAGGTAAAACCATCATAGACTGGAACGCACAAAGGCATAGGCTTGGATGGGGATGGGGGATGCATCTTTTATTTTAAATATTAATACTGTGGTTAACAAGAGTAATAAAGATTATGACGGTATCGTGACTTATTTGAAATCTCAAACGTCACACATTTCAAGTAGATGTATCTTAAATGGTTACCTTCGTTTAGTTAAACTATAAAACCTGCATGATTTGTGCAGTTTAAACTGTCGCTCAAACGTTTTCAAATAAATCAATAACACATAATAAGCTTTTTCAATTAGCATTTAGAATAATGAAATTATTGGTCGCTGGAAAGCGGTGACGTCATTTGCAGGCCGCAATTGTAGTGAGCGCAAAAAAAACTATCGGCGGAATACCTTCACGGACAGGCGTCACGGTTATTAGTGTTATTACAGTTGGAAGTAGCCCTGTCTTCTGCACCATAGACTTCACCATAGGCTTTGAGGTTCAATTCCCACCGAGAACATAATATATTTGTGTGGTGTATGTTTGTTCTCTATGTCTGGATATCATAATGTATTCTTAGTATACTTATATTAACAAAAAAAGTAAATTATAAGTAGGTATTATATCAGCTATCTGGTTCCGATAGTATAAACTCTGCTTAGATAGTTGCGTCCATTTTATTTTATTTTATTAGAAAAATGAAATAAATAAAATGGTACCTGTATAAAACAAATAATATAAAACAAATAGTTTTTGCTTATACGATTAACAAGACTCAGCCTTCTTCTTCTCTGTAACACATTGAATTCCTTCCATAGACAAACATATTTGTCTGATGTTTTTTTAACTATCAACAACTTTTTTACCTGTATTTTTGACATCGATACACGATTGCATAATAACTTATATTGCAAAATTAAATGCTTTCAAATTTTCAGTCATTTGTTTCATTAGATGCGGCGCGGCCACCGGTTTACGGAAACCGATGTGTTACTTTGCTCGTAATTATATAAAATTGTTGATTTACGTTGTTCATAAATTACTTCGTTTAAATTGCTTTTGTTAGACACATACCTACTGCAAAAGCTGCATGAGTATGAATATTCCTGGGGGAAAATATTTGGTAGTCTTTGGAACAGTTGCCAGTCGTTTGGTATGGTGCCTAAGCTATGGTATTTTAGAAAATAAAAATAATATTTTACAGTAGTTACCTGTACTACTAAAAAACAAAAAAAAATTAAATACAATCCAAAGGGTGCACTAAATATAAGCAAATTTTAAGGAGAATACCAAAACCATATACCATAAGTGTGGGGGTATCTATATATGAATATTTAAAAATGATGTTGAGGTTTCTAATATAGTTTTTTTCTAAACTGAATAGTTTGCGCGAGAGACACTTCCAAAGTGGTAAAATGTTGGTTCCCTCCCCCCTCTAACTTCTAAAATAAGAGAATAATAAATCTAAAAAAAATATATGATGTACTATGCAAGCTTTCAACGATATTTGGTTTGAACGAGATCTAGTAAGTAGTTTTTTTTTATACGTCATAAATCGTAAACCACAATTTACCTTGCGACGAACTACAAAAACTTTTATATTATGTTACTTGTTGCTGCGGAACCCTTCATGGGCGAGTCCGACACGCACTTGGCCGCTTTTTTAAAATGTGTAGGTATACACTCATGATAGAAAGCAAAAAGTTGCATTGTCACCAATGATGGTATAAAAATATACCATCATTGATGACGGTGGTATCCATAAGATTTATTATGGCACATAAAGATACACAATGGTACTGTCTGAGTGCGGTCACCGAGCCCCGTAAGTACGGTCTGACTGCGGTCGCAAGCTATGCGGGTGCCTGCAGGTTTACTACCAATCCTTTACTGTGTTTACTGCAAACACTGTATTTAAGCCGAGATCTCCTGAAAAGCAACGCAAGACCTAATTTAAGTGGTAGGTATTCCAAAAAGCTTCTTGTACGACATGACAGTAGCATTTCCATACAAACTTAATTTACACAAATAAGGGCGAATAAAGTATTAATGTACACTGAAATAGCTGTAATAGGCTTTTACAGTGGTCCTTATTACCGGCCAGTTATATAAAGTTGGAGTGTCAGCCGTTGGTCGTGGCAGTCGGGGCTTCAGAAAAAGAACTAACAGACTTTTACGACTATTTTAAGACATATGTTTTAAGCTCATTCACGTATTCAATGCCGAGTACCCGTTAGAAAGAATGACGAAAAAATAACTTTTTTGGTTTTTTATTAATATTTCTGTTATCCTACAGTTTTCTCCAACTTTATATAACTGGCCGGCAATAAAGACCACTTTAAAATTCTATTACAGCTATTTCAGTGTACATTTATACTTTGTTTGCCCATAGTTGTGTAAATTCAGTTTGTATCGGAATCGAATAACTCAGAAATATCATATAAGGAGAGATAGAAGGAAAGAGAAGAAGGAGAAGTCTAAGGATAAGCTACATGAACCAAATAAAATAGTATACAACGTATAAAATATCAAAAATAGATGTACAGGTGGAAAAATGTTAAGATATAAATAAATAAGCCCTTTAAAATATATTTGATTCTTGACCAAGGGACTTACTGCTTATAAGTACAGCTGTTGCTATATTACGGCACCCGCATTGATTAACACTGACTTAAGTGGACATTGTCACATTGTTATTGAATTGGTTGTGCTGAACAATTGGTATGTAACGTAGACGTATTCAAATATTATTGAAAGACATCCATTGTCCGTTGGATAATGAAATGATGAGATTTAAAAATTCTAATCAACATGGAAGTAACAAACTAGTCTCATAATATGCTAGTTTACAACCATAAAGAATAAACCACGGTTAATGAAAGATAATAAAACTTTTGTAATCAAAACCCTTATACAAAAACTCATTAGATACAAAAATGATCACACCGACCGATCCTATTATAACACAAATGAACCGTCAAAAATCAACATGATAAGTTGTAGTTAATTACAGTTGTCAAGCCGAAATCGTCGAAAACTGTCCGAGTAACCCGAAAATGATATGAAACCGAGTTAATCCCTGCAATTAGGCGTTCGTTCATTATTTTTTACTTTTTAAATCCTCCGCCGCCGGACGGTCTGCCGGCAATCAATTAAAACAATATTTGAAATAGTGCTTCCACAAAAAATAAAAGGAAGTTGAGCTATAAACATTCCGTATTATGTCCATCGGAGTCTTCCGTCTCCCTCTAACAAGTGAGTGCATCTCATTCGCACTGCGCCGCGCCGGTGCGTCTACGCGCGAAGATGCGTTGTCGATGAGTTATGCTTATGAAAGGGTCGCGTTACCGACAAAGCCTTGTTTAAAAAGTTTGAGAGAACCCGATGTAATTAACTTTGACTTAGTTATGATTATAGCTTTGAAATTATCTTAAATTTCGTGGAATGACTACTTATAATGCTGTGTAGCGACTAGCTACGGCGTAGCACATTCGTAGCGCTTCAGTTATTAATACTTTTCGTACCGTTCAAAAAACTAAATAGTACCTAACTTTCTGCTCAATTCTGAGTAAGCGTTTCATTACTAGTTTACTGCTGAAGGTTTCCTATCAACGATATGTAAATGTATTTTTATGGAACTTTGCCTAATTATGTATTTTAGTCGCCTACATTCAAATTCAATGTCACTCTTAGAAACTTTTCTGAGAGCATTATATTACGAGAAGGTACCTGTTTTGTTACTTTAAAAATGAGTGGAATCACGGAGCCAGGAAAAGCTCTCAGCGGCTCGCGTGCACCCCTCGATTGAACAATGAATAATAAGCAGCAACATCATCTATCCATTTTCCCTTTGCACCCCAAGAATAATACGATAAAAGAATGGAAACAATTGAAATTTAAATATCAAGAAAAATACGTTTCAGTTAGAGGAAATATTAGTCGAGGTGAATTTGATGGAATAGGGCAATTCTTTTGAGTGAAATTGTAATTCATCAAAGTGGACTTCCTGAAAAATCGTGTTTCCTTTTGTTGCTGCTGAGTTGTTTTATGAAGAACTGTATTTCGATAACGATAGTAATAACTGCTTGGGTATGTATGTCTTTGTGCTCTTTTGCACACGGTTTAAAACCTGAAGGTTTGTAAATATATTTAACAAAAAGGTTTTACACAAACACCGTGTAACCTACTTAGATTTGTGTCACTTTACCACTGACATCACAACAATAATGTTGAGTGTTCAATAGAAGTTCATGGTATCAAAATATTATGCCAAGGCGCTCCCTATCATAGGCAACAATAAATCAAAGCAACTTCCCGCGATTATATTTCGGCGTTTAGAACAATAGCTATTATATTCAAAGCAAATGGATGTACTATTACTGTAAAGCATTGCTTCCGGCTATCGAGCCTTCTATGTTGTTCTGACACGTCAGTAGGATTGATAAATGTAATTATAGTTGCCGTCTGTGGGGTGTCTAGTTTATGTGATTTGCCTTCTTCAATGGATATTTACGAGTATGATCAGGGGCCTAATTCTCGGGCCGACCGAGATTTTCTAAGCGATTATTTTATTTTTGCCATTGCACAACCCCGCACTTTTTCTACGTTCTCCGTATATCGTAGCTGTCGAGGCTTTTACGATGAGGTCGTCGATTAATTTTCTCAAGGAAATCATCCATTCTCTCTTCGAAAAGAAGAAATAAAATAAAATTGCAAAATGATCAAGATGAGCCGAGAATTAGGCCCCAGCTCCCTCGTGAAACTAAAATGGACATCACAACTATGATTGTCAGTAGTGACTTTGCAAGGCTTTCTGTGACACAAAGACTTTTTTGGGTTCTATATTATGCTGGTGATCATCTGACGATCTCTACAGCGCTACCGGATAATCAAAGTATATTTATTTGTTGAATTAAAAGTAGTAAAGATGTTAAAAATTGTGGCTATATCAACGTTATTCTATCTAATATGGCATGCAATTTTTTTTAAACTGATTGTTGATGAAAGCATCATCCGTGTGTATGTGATGGATTGGCAGCGGTTAAATGAAAGGATACTTATGGAGCTTTGCCTAGCAGAGAGAAAGCATATAACAAACAATGGACAAAAAAGAAAAAAAAAGGTTAAAAAAAGATAAAATCGCCAGTCGCTCATGGCGTAAAGGCACATCATCGGAGCACTCGCGCCACTAATCGAGTTTGTCGGCCGATGGTATCTCCAAACCAAGCGTTAATAGTAGTACATACAGCACCTCCGCCGGACGCTTTGAACTAAATGAAAATGTTTAATTCATCACAAAACGTGTTGGTGTTCATCACCGTCAATATTTATAAATTAGCTAAGTGGAGGCAATTGGAGGAAACAGCTTTGGGAAACTTTTTCTTCCTATTAAGTTATTGTAGCACAGTGATGTGAAAACCACTTATGATCGATATATCGTTGAATATAGAGCTTATTGATATACCGATAGTGAGTGGGAGGCGTTCTCGTCCAAAACAGAAAGGTATACAGTTAGCCAATAACAATTTGAACTTAAACCTTTTCTAAAACCAACACACACTGCTAAGATGCTGCTTGGTCACGTGGAACTGGCACCTAGACTCACCTAGTTCAAAGTGATACTTGTGATACTGCTGAATAAATTTATATTTGACTTTAGCTTTCAAAAAAAGCTCTTAGCAATCCGTATGGATGATCAGTAATATTGTTTTTTTTCAACTTTGTATTGTATTAATCAAAAATAGAGCAGCAGATGTCTTAAAAAGCTGCTCAAATTCAAATCACTTTTCAACCCTTCTTTTTGGATCTTGCCATAAATAAAATCAAAAGCATTCAGCATCAAAAGGTTTAATGAAACTCATATTTTAATCCAAACATTCAATTCAAATCAAATTGAATCGATCAGCCACGCTCATACAAAAAACTAATTGAGAACAATCAACAGTGCTGTATAACAAAAAAATAAAACATTCTGTCATTGTTGTTGTACAGGGTGTTTAAAATTGAGCTTAATTTGTTACGAGCACCGCCCGCCGCAAGCGCGCTTATCACAAAGTAAATTACAAAATCTAAAAACTCTGCGTCTTGTTTCGAAAAAGTTACCAAATTAATTCCTAAGCACTTAGCTTTTTATAGAGTCCAGTTAAGCAAAAAATGCTGGTATTTGTAGGATTTTACAAACTTTTAGTATGTTTTCATGCTGTTAGTATGTGCCAGATCGATCAAACAAAAATAAACTTTTGCTTCGGGTCAACGCCAACGCGATCTAAGAACCGATTTGGAAGATTTATATCCCTCATGATATTGACTTAGGCCCACCTTACGCTAAACGACCAATCAAATATTTGACAGATTTTCAAACAAAAATTTAAATTAACCAAATTTCAAATACTTTATTGTTCGATATTAGTGAAAGCAGTAATTTTATTTATGTATAAATAGAGCAACCTGTGAACATTAATGCTTAGAAAAAGTCCTTCACACCTTTTTGGCGCGCTAACATGACAAATGCGATGTCGGCGGCGGCGCGGGCGCAGGTCAAAGCGGGCGGAGCGCCGCGGGGCCTCCGACCTTCAATATTAATTATGTACAACACTACGAACGCCTTTTTGGAGATTATCGCACTTTGTAATGGTTACATCTCTAGATCTAGATATCGATTTTTAGACGAGGCTGTTGGAAGCCTTTTCACATACAGCCGAGCGTTGCTTTGCTAGCAGGTAAGGTAACGTTGCTGCGGACGTAGGTACTGTTAAATGATATCGTGGCGTATTTGCAGTAGGTACCTATTGTACTATTATAACATACTTTTATCAAACATGCGGTGTATGGTATATAATAAATTGAAAGAGCTATTTGTTTTCAATTCCTTCAATTGCCTGCATTAATGTAGTGGTTAATTTAAGAATTTATCTTGTAAAGCTGACCAAATGCCAGCCATTTCACCTGCCTAGTATTACAGTCAATACACCTGTTTTTGAAAGAAACATTAACCGTTAATTTTCCGCTAAAAACTGAACGTACCCCCTACTTAATACACAAAGCTGTTCAAATTGCCTACCTGTATCCGTTATTGCTTTATTCGAATGATAGAGAATTAAATTAATTTTGCGGTGTGTTTAAGAACCGCGTTGCCGCGGGCGACAGCGCCATCTGTTGCGGGGGCTTAGGTACTACAAAGGTATTAAAGAATAATGATTGTTGCCGAGGGGCTGATTGGGCGATTAGCGAGTTGGTCCATTGTTGCAACTCTGCAAATGACCCGTGACACTGCGATTAACTTATGGTGAGTCTGCTATCGTATAGGCCAGGGAGCAGAGGGCATGTTTTTATGACAGCGAACGCCACGGACAAAGCTTAAAGTTAATAAAACAATTCTTTTATGCGCGATTGCATGACTCAGCGCAAAATGAGGGTTAGTGCTAAGGTTTCGTTTTAACAAAATATAAAAAGTTTTATTTGATATCTATTTAGGCCCATACTTAAGATACCAACGATCTCTTTCTATAATAAAATTGGATTTATTAGGCTCGTACAACATTGGAAGGGAACAAAGTAAAAAGACAAACAATACATACGTCAAATTCTAATTTAAGGTAGGAGCTTATCCCAGTGGGTGATTCAAATAAGATTTACAATTTCAATTTGATATCTGAGATCAATGCCACCGGCTGGACACAGCGCCGATATAAGCCGACTACTCAAATAAATAATACACAACAACAAATATTGTAATATCCTCGAATGTCCCACTGTAATGGTGATGCGGGCCGAAACAAATCAAATAAGATTGTGTCCAAACGGCGACGAATGTAAGGGCCAATGTCGTGTTCCACTAAATACAGACCGAAATAAAGTTTCTTAAAGCTCCGACGATGTCATATAATTTTTTTAGGGCCACACCACTGTAGGACTTACCCCGAAAAGGTTAGAGTAAAGATTTGTATGTGAGATGCGTAAACGTAAAATTTTATGGGAACATTAAAGTTAAGTGGGAAATCTGAAAAGGAGAGTTAAAACTCCAGCGAGTAGATGGCGGTGAGCGTTGATACAAACTCAATTATTTACACTCAATAAAAAGGACATTATATGAGATTTAGAATTAAACCCGCTGAAGAGTCGGATGAGTCGAGACGTACCGACTGTTTATGGGTAAAACAACTACGCAGAGCGTGAGATAAACAACTACACAGAGCATTTTTAAGGTAATTTAATCAGTGTTTAAGATCACTGACTTCGCTACTGTCACGCAGTAGTATTTTTTTTTATTTCCATTCCTCTCACCGCTATAAGTCCAGAGCCTATTCATCTGCACTGCATGTCACAGGATATTTGTGCATGATGAAGTGTTGTATCGGCTGGGGTTTATGTAATTGGTTTTTATAGGAGACGATAAAAAACAAAATTTTGGTGGTATACGAATAGCGTGTCAAAGTTTCAACCCGGATTCAGTTCAATAAAAGCCCGAAATTCTGACAAGACTGGTTTTATTTGAAAAAAAAAGTGGCAATACTTATAGGTACTATTACTAATGGTCGTCTTAAAAAAAACACCTACATAAAACGCCAAGGTAAATCATGGCGTCCTCGATTACGTCACGGCAAATACTCCCCAAAGGTAAAAACTTGCGAAGATCCACAGGTAGGCGCAAATATTTGTAGAATTCACACTTAATAACTAGACGAAGTTTTTCATATTATGCTAGGGTCCAGCGCGGCGACTTCAAAGGATGATCATTAGGTCCATGGTGTGATTGGCTCCACGGGGTATTGCAACAGGTGACAGGGTAAGAAATACCTTGGTGATGTGATGGTTTCTTTTATGGTGTGATTTGGTTGATCAGCTATGTTTTTCTTTAAATTGGGGTATTGTGTGAGTGAGGTTCTTTACTCTGTAAACCAATAGTTTAGGTTATTGAAGTGTAATGGCCATGAATCAAAAAAGTTAAATACAAGTTAATTTATATAAGTTTGGCAAACTGTGCTTTTTAATAGAGAAGTCCAATCATTAATTAAAATTTATAGTAAAATATGATCATGGGACCCACTAAAATAATAGAAGAAGCACATTAGTGCATATCTGTGCATTTACTTTTTTTTCACTAAAAAGTTTTCTTATCGATTTATGAGAAAGTAGATGGTTTCACCAAGGAGTTTTGCATAGCTTGATATAACATAATGAACAGATTACACATATCAAGCATAAAGTGACGATAAGGTCATTTGCAAATTGAACGTTTTATGCCTATTTACAGCGCCTCTTTGCACAGCAGTAAATCCTACTTACTGGGTATGATGTAAAAACGTTCAAAATATAAGCATATTTAGTACATACATATATCATATTATATAAGTTTAATGAGTTGCAGAATAGGCAAGGCCAGGCGCCAGGAATACAATGAGATCTTAAAATAGTTATAGTACCGTTTTATTTTCAGTTTTACATATTGTTACAAAGACAATAACAACTTTGCCTAGTACAAATTTCACGTCCAAAATCACATGTGCAAATATTTCTAACATTAGGTATATAATAACAAAAAACTTCATACAATATTTCAAGACCGTAATTTATTCTTTGTTATAAATATTGAATTTTACAATTTATGTTTGTAACAAGCGTAAAATTTTCGTCAACCGTAGCGAAGCAACGACACAATATCACTTTAATTGTAGCCTCCACTTTATTTATAAACTCAGTGAATTTATTTTAAAGGTTCGGTCATTTTAAATTTGGTTCTGTAACAAAAGACGACGTTGATATGGGTTGTTTGAAATATTTATATTAAAATGTAGTTTGTAACTGTATTACCGTTGGCATTTCTTTTGAGGGTAGTCTTTTTTGCGAGGGTCTCAGAAGTAAATATTTTTCAAAAACTTAAAAAAAAAGATACAATTTTCTAGCTCTAAATTAAACAAAGCTTGTACCCGATAAACCAGATACCGAATGAAATCTCTATTTTTGTAAATATATTCCTAGCATAAATTAATACTTGCATACCTATACATTCTTAAGTTAAAAACACAAAGCAATTTCAATCATACAGAACTCTATGGTAAATAAAAGTACCTAGAAGTAATAAATTTTTTAATATATTTTACTTTTTTCGTTTGTCTCCTTCATATTCCATGTTCAACTGAAATTATTGCAGACAAATTCGGCATAAAAACTAAGTAGGGACATACCAACCCACCATCTTATGTGAGCAATTTGTGTAAGTTATTACCTTCTCTCCACGCCGGCAATGTTCAGGTGGGATCCTCGGTGGCTATGATAGAGGGGACATATTTGGAATACAAAGTAGATTGCGGCAAGGTCTCTTGAAAAGGGGTGACCGTCTTTTACGTGAGTAGGTTATCCTTCTAAACAAATGCGAAAATCAATTTCACGTTTCTTCAGGAGATTTGAATGAAACGTTAACTTGTTATAACAGATTTATTCTAATTCTATTTCTAATTGTTAAAACTAAGTAACTACTTAACAGAACCTTAGCATTTGTAGGCAGAACTTTTTATTTGAAAATATAACCTCTGATAGGTTACCTCTTTGGTTGCCATATTTTGAAGCAAAATATGGTTCCATTTTTAAATTACACGACAGATATGAGTTTACAATGTAATTTATTTGGCCCCATAAACACGTCAGATATTGATTTTCATACAGCTTGATTGCATGTATTTGGCCAGTACAGCAATTTCTAGAAGAAGGTAGTCAAATTTCTAAGCATTTTTGTAAAATTAATTTTATGATGACTCATGTGCATTAAATGTCGTATGAAATTGTATTATGTACTCATTAAAATGACAATTCATAAGCCAATAATTAGCTGGTATATGCCGGTCGCTGTTTTTTAGTATAAGTGAAATATTTATGGCTTAATATCTCTAAATTATAGGGTTTAAACTCAGACGATTGAATTTAATGTACCTATTGAAGAACCGACAGTTCAGCAGCACACCGACACTATGGACGTGGTATGCCTGCAAATGTAGAATTTTAAACTAAACCAATTTAAGAATTTTAAGTTACATACCTCACAGCCAGTCAGAAGGACACCGTTGGTAGAGTTCTACCGTCTGTGCAATAGGTTCTTTTTTTTGGCGTCGCATGGGTTTATGCATTTGCCATTTTTTCTTTTTGTTTTTACTTGAATTAAAAAATTAGGGAAACAGTAATAATAAAATACGCGGATCTAAATACTGGGACAGGATCAGTAGGGTTTACAAAAATAGGTTCTTGGTTCGATCCCCACCGGTCATCTGCAATAAGTGCCTACCTAATAGGCATGAAGACAGTAATCAAGTATCGCCAAAATATTTATATGATCTAATGAAAAAGGATTCAAAGATTTTGATATACAGGGTGTGGCGTAAAGAGTGGATAATCCTTTACCTACGGGTCGGGGGCATCACAACTGTTCAGAAAATAAAAACATGTACCCAGTAAAAGTCCCACGGTTTTCGAGTTATTAAACATTTTCGAAATTTTCATTATTTTGTACTTCTGTCCATACTTTTCGATGCCAAGATCACAAATCAAGGAATTTTCTCCATCTGTTTTTTTTATAGCATTCTTAGATAACTGTTATATCAAATGATAACTGCCATTGGTATGTCAAAGGTACAGTTTTTTTTTTAGAATTTTTTTTAGAATTAAAAATGTGATTTGCCAATTTTTTCCAAAAGTTTGACCTCCTGTGGTTTAAAAAAAATGTATGGTCACCCTGAGTGACCAACTAATAAATAACTTGCCTACTTCATTGAGATTCCGAAATGGTATAGCACTTGCTAGTTCCAACTTTCTATGCAAAGAATATTTGTGTTAAAAAAGGGTAAGGGTCATTTTTTCAAATTACAAGTAAGATTTTACATAGCAATCGAATTTACTAAAAACAGAAAATAAAACAAATTAGATATTTAAAATACATTTATTACATTAAAATTTCTTACAACAAGTGCATTTTAGACATATTAGATACTTCCGAATATGATAGAAGAGATTTTGAAAATTAGTCGTCAGGCCTATTGGTGTAGTTTGTTTAAATAAAATTATGCAAATATGTCGCTTGATATTCACAAGTTTTTATACCTAAAACTATAGCAAAACTAAAAGCCTATAGAATTATGCAAAGTAAACTTTACAATAATTAGAGAGCCACTATGCCAAGTAATGTCATTAAAGTTCCCTGGCAAATACACTCAATTGCAGTAAAACCTGTATTACTGGACCACTGGCGAGCAAGCTTCTGGACTCCAAATTCTGTAAAAGTGAGAATAACTATACTAACTTTGAGCAAACTCAAACTTAAGTTCATAAGGCATGACTACAGTATATATTTATGCAAATAACTTTGAATTGGCAATCTATGGGAATTAAAATAGGTTTAAAGTTCGGAAGTACTTTAATAATATGTACCACCGTTTGAGGCTTCAGGCATGAATTTGAGTGTCATATTATAATAGATAGATTTTGGCATGATATAAGATGACCGGTACCCGGCAAAGTGGGGTGACGATCTACGAAATGTAGCTGGCAAGCACTGGAGAAGAAGAGCCGAAGACCGGGCTCAGTGACGCGTCTTGGGGGAGACCTACGTCCAGCAGTGGACTGATATAGGTTGATGATAAGGATGACAGGCAAGAGATAATGCGCGAAGTATAAAAGTCCCCATCAGCAACTCTTTTGAGTCCATTCATTAAACCTCACAGCCAACGCAAATGTATGTAAATTCAAGAACATAGAGCCTAGAGCTTACTCCACACCTTCAGGTTCCCATCGTATCATCATTATCTGTGTTTACAACGAGAGTAGAGACAAGCAATCCGCCCGATAAGTTGTCGTACACACACACACACACACACACACACATACACAGTTACAGATGTAGTTATATGATGACAGTTATAGATGTATGTATTGTATGTATATTATATATTATGTAGATACAGATGAATGTAACAAGTATTCATATGGTTTTATAACTAACATGCAGCGTGTCTAAATATTGAAATTTTTAAAATATCGCCTATTTGACATCCTCATGTTATTTTACCATGATGTATATAGTTATATCTAATGAAGGACAATAATGAAACTCTTGTATAAATATTTTTTACGATAGTTTTTTAAGGCGTTAGAATTTGATTGCAATTTTCCTGAGAATATAGTAATTCAGTAATTCGACGATATCAATATTTTATTATTATGTGCCCTCCGGGTCCCACTGCTGGGCAAAGGCCTCCCCCCATTCCTTCCAGACATCGCGATCCTGGGCTACGCCTGCCCAATCCGTCAGGAAACCATCAAGCTCGTCTCGCCATCTCCGTTTTGGTCTGCCGCGTCGCCTTCTCGCTGGGTCAGGATGCCAATCGGTGGCTATCTTTGCCCACAGCTCATCTGGGATACGGCAAATATGACCAGCCCAGTTCCACTTCAGCTTTGCGGCTTTCAAAGCTACATCTGCGATTTGTGTTTGTGAGCGCAGTGCTGTGTTACGGATTCTATCCAGGCGTTTGACACCTAGAATACTGCGCTCCATCGCACGTTGGCAAACCTTGAGTTTGGACTTTTGAAGTTGCGTCAATGACCAAGTTTGTGCACCATAGGTCAAGACGGGGAGAATGCATGTGTCCATCAGCTTTCGATTTAGTGACAGTGGGAAATCGGGATTTTTCATCAGATCTCCCATGGCCCAATAGCTCCTCCAGGCATTTTCGGTTCGCCGAGCGATCTCCTTGTCTTGCCTGGACTCGAAGGATACTATTTGGCCAAGGTAGATGTAGTCTTCCACGTTATCAATGTATAATTTGTTATTTCCTAATTAACTAAAATAATGTCCATTAAATAAATTAAACTATGCGTTTCATCCCTACTTAAAAATTAGAAACTAACCTTGTCTATATTCCTTTTCACCTCTAGGTTACTCATACCAGATGAGTGTAAAAAAAATAATTAAGAATGCATATTCATAAAATCAATTTACAAATGCAACTGTTTCATAATATCCTGCATCATAACATCGAAAATCCAAACGAATGTCAACCATTAAGGATTAGCTTCGATATAAGTGCACGTCTGCAAAGATTATCTATATTTATCCATTCTTTCTCTCTCGCGCAGCATCAATAAGTACCAACTTCTTTAATCATTGCAATTTCGAAACAAGCTCAAGTGCTGTCGGTGTCGAATAAATTTTGTATAATGTAAACGTGATAACAATTTAAATTCCTCTGTAACGGGTCCGGAGCCGACAAAAACAACAAACAAAGTTGTGGGCGCGCCATTGGTTCACCGCGCGCAAGGCGGGACCGCGACCAGACCACACCCGCCCAGCGAGCAGTCTCGCTCACTCATCCAGTCCTTATCTACCACTCCACCGTGAGAGACGTGTCTGAACAATTTTCACAACTGTAGTGACACCAAACTATCGCTGGAAGTAAACGTGATAAACCATGCCTCGGCCGACACGTGAGTCCTACGGTGATCAAAAACCACCCTTCTCGTACATAGCGCTGACAGCCATGGCGATCTGGAGTTCACCGGAACGTATGCTGCCGCTGTCGGAGATCTACCGGTTCATCACGGACCGGTTCCCGTACTACCGGCGCAACACGCAGCGCTGGCAGAACTCGCTGCGCCACAACCTCTCCTTCAACGACTGCTTCGTGAAGGTGCCGCGCCGCCCCGACCGCCCCGGGAAGGGCGCTTACTGGACCCTGCACCCGCACGCGTTCGATATGTTCGAAAACGGATCTCTACTCAGAAGACGCAAGAGGTTTAAGCTGCACAAGGGAGAGAAGGATAGTCTGAATGCTGAATTGACAGCGCTGGCAAGTTTTAACAGAGCGTTTCTGGCACGTCAGGCAGGGGCGCCGCCGCCACCGCCACCAAGCCTGGCGAATAGTAGCTTGTACCCGCCACCGTCATCGTTTATGTCGAGACCCAGTCCAGAGCCACCGGAGATCGTTGATACAACAGCACTGCTTCCCATTGGCCCTCGACCTCGCCGAGCGTTCACCATTGACGCTCTGTTGGAGCCTGAGCCTCGTCGGTCGTCTCCTTCACCACCGCCGCTGATGCCTCATCTCCAGCCACATTGTCCACTGCCGTTGCCTCCACCTTACCTCCTAGCAGCACAGAGGTACCATGCCGAGCTGCTGGCTGGCCTGCAGCAGTCCTGCCTACCGCCGTTATGGACGTGGCGGGATACGAGTCAGCTCTCACACTATACGCTAAACTCATGAATGGTAAGAACTGTTATTAATATTTTCCTAGAATCCTATTAGGAACGACATAACGAAATCCTATTATTATTGGTCCAAAGATACTGGTTACTCTTTGGACCACAAGTACGGGTTTCTTCAGAATTACGAGACGCACCAGGAGTTATTTCTTTCATCACATACATTATTATAATGTACTGTACAACAATTTTAATAAGGTAATTATTTTGACAACCTTCTTTGAACAAAGTCGACCTTCATTGCTAACCTACTTGGTCCACCACCACCAATTTCAGATTTGTTTTAAAAATAGAGTCAGATGCAAAAAGGTTTAAGTTTGAGTTTGCTGTTCTTTTTTCAAAAATAGCCAAGCAAAAAGATTTCATTCTGAATTTGGCGGCTAAGTAATGGGCAAGTCAAATAAAATTGACCTAATACAAAATAGAAATGCGCGGTACGGTGGGATTTTGCAATTTTCATAGTTTTCATCATGTTGCATGATAATAATAAACAATTTTAAAATTAATTTTACAAGCGATGAATCCTCCGGTTCAATTTACGCCGCCGCGCGCCAGCCATTCAAAAGGAAGCGAAAATAGTTATTGAAAATTAATTGGCACCGAAGTCAACTGAAACTTACCACAAAAAATAAGCTGATTTTATTTAATTACTCGCGTAACAAGAGCGTGGAAAGGGTCAAAAGCGAAGCCCGGTGTTTTGTTTTGCAATTTTCCTAATAGATTTTTATCAAGTTTCGTGATGAATAAAAAAGATGTAAAAATAAAATAATCAACCGATGAATCAAATTCAACACATATAAAGGAAGTGAAATTTGTGATTAAATCTTATTCATAGGCTCTAAAAGACTCTCAATTTATAAATTCCAAAATGGTGGCCTTGCACACATCTAGATCGCCTGCGACGGCGATCTAGTGTATCGCTGTCAAAGTTTATAAACCCTAAGTATATTAGGTATACTGAAACTGATCGCCATCGCCATTGTTATCGCAGAGCGCTTAAATGTGCGCAAAGCTTTATAGTTGAAAAATACATACCGATAATTTCAATGAGAATATTCAAAAACATGACTTCTGAATTACAAATCGGTTTGAAGAATATACTTTTACTTACTTTTCTTTTTATTTTAGTTTTGTTGACTGCTACTTTGTGCTTGGTATCTAATTGAGAAAACTTTATTAATGTATGCGTTTAAGATTGTTTTACTGTTTGTTTCCAAAAAAAAACTTCAAATATAGTTTGACCGCGCAGACGGGGGGAACCGGACTGTCTAGGTCAAACGCACAAGAGATACATATCCAAAGATGGGGTCAAACATCTATGCTTGAGGCTCCACTCAGACTCAAACACTGCTTTTGCATACGGGCCTTAGAAGGGTTTTTTTAAATTCAACCCCAAAAGCGGTGCAGCGGGGGTTGAAGTTGGCATGGACACGAATGAAGTCGCGCGGAATTCCACTAGTCGCTAGATAAAATAACATATCGCTTACGATATCTTAAGATCTATCTCACAATATCGAGATCTCATGTGCACTCTTGCTCTTTTTTCCTCGGCCCCCACCTCGCCGCATTTTCTTAGGGAGCGGCACAGCGGTTGCGGTCGAACTATAATACTTCTCAGAAAAGTTACATGAAATGAGCAAAAAAAGTTCGTTATAAATAAACTATGCAGAGTAACAAATAATGATCAAAAAATATTATAGTACCTAAGTAGTTAAGTAAGAAGAAGAAGCAAAAGGTGTCATAGCAAAATATTGTTTAATTCTTTGAGTTTTTGAAATAGGCACAGTAGTTTTTTGAGTTTATTCATTACAAACATACACACAAAAACACAAATCTTTCCCCTTTATAATATTGGTAGTATATAGTTATAGATAAGTAGTAAGTTAGATATTCGTTAACACATCGTTTATGGTAAAACTCAATGATTAAAAGCTGGTCAGGTAGGCCTAAAAAATGCCAGTGACAGTTATGTAAACTCAAGTTTTTCATGTTTATACCTTTTTCTATTATCTATGATAAAGCAAAGCCCTGTCTTACATCCATAATATTAGCTACTTTTTAACGAAAAAAAGGTTTTTTTTTATAAATAAAATGAAACTAGCTTGACATACGTATGCAGGGTGAGTTTTGAACGCCCTCTGACAATTTAAACGGCATTTTTATAATGCAGTTTCTTTATTCTATCAAAATCAAACCTGTGACTCCTAACAGCCGTTTAGATTTAACCCGCAGATGGCGATCGTAATAACTCACCTTGCAACTCAGCCTGAAGAAGTTAACAGCTGGAAATAGGCCTCCCCTACACATTTTCAGGAAAAACCATTCTGAGCTCTTTCCATCCACCGTCAGTCGTCGGTACATCTGATGGGTGGGCGCCCTACTTTAATTTTTTTTTCTGGTTATAGTAATTTTGAAAAATTATATTTAAGCTATTTCATTTTGTCCACAGGTAGACCACATCATGGCATCAAATCTCGAAGGCACAAACCTATGCTGATAAGTAGCCATGTTGTGCTTGCAAGTGGACACTGGTCCATGTTCATCATTTCTTAGTTGATGATCCTGATTCATCTGATCTTTTGCGATTCGAGTCATACCAAGCTTTGTGGCTGCGGTGAGGTTGGCATGGGACCTTGTAGTGTTGTTGAGACCCTAGAGTTTGACATTTTATATCCCAGCACGCTAGTCCACTTTACTTTTAGCATAATTTTGGATGATCATTTTACAAAGTCGCAGTGTTGGCTTGACGGCCATATCTTTGAAGGTGTTTCTTTGTTATTTAGGGTCAAAAAAGCGCGTTGTGAAAAATATCCACGAAATTAATTTAAAGTTTGAATGATGTACTTAGAGAGGTGTTTACTTTTTATGTCCATATTAACTCTAATTAGATGACTGTAAACGGTAGTGGAGTTTTTAATCCTCATCTTCATAAATTTTATAGCAAAAATATGTAGCATCCTTTATTGAAATGAAATGATTATTAAACGCTGTCAAATATCGCTGTCATATTGATTTATCATATTTGATATTTCACTGATTGCCATCGCAGAACGCTTAGATGTGCGCAAGGCATAAGTCAATTCAAATCGTACCCTGCATCAGCAGGTTTTATTTATCATGAAACTTGTTTCAATGAACCTTCTTTCTTTTTTGAATGTTTTTGAGTTAAATTACTAAGAGTGTTTGTGTAGGAACCTACATAAACGAAATTTACTAAATTGATATCGTACAATATGGAAACGAAACCTACAACGGAAGTTTTTTGTGTTTTTCCACAATTTTTCAGTGTAAAATAAGCAAAGTATCATTACACTGGTAAAGTAGGTTACCTTAAGATATTAGGCGTAAACATTGTTTATTTTCTACTACATGAACTAAATTGTACCTACTAGTTTCTAATATTTATATAAATTATTGCAGGTAGTTGTTGGCTATGTAAATATTGGTTTAAATCTGTGATATTTAGAATAAGTATATTAAGTATGTAACTCATCGATTGATTAAAAAAAGATATTTAATATTTAAGCTATTGTAGTCTAGAATATAATTATCAAAATATTTATGGAATTAGACAATTGTGGAAAATAAACAGAAAATGTTAACTGTTACCATGTTGATTTTTTAACCTACTACATTTTCTTCTAAACAAACTACAGGCAATTCAGCCGTAGGAGTAAGTCGGTTTAATACAGATATCGATTGAAACTGATTGCAACAATTAACAAGTTTCTACCACGAAGTTTATACCGAAAACTTTCAAAAGTATACAAAAAAGAATATTATGATTCAAATGCAGTATATGAAAATTCCACCAAATTATAAAAATATAAAAATTTACCTGTTCAAATTAGGCTTTTTAGAATATTATTAGAATATTTCAATATTATTAGAATTATTCCTATTAGAATATTATTCCTATTCTCTTCACTCATTAGTTATTCCTATTTTCTATTGCTTTAATTTCTGACTTCCACTTACTGACGGGTAACAACGGCTCATTCTGGTATTTTTTTATCTTTAGTTGAGAACAAGAACTCTAAATGGGCTGAGAACTATTCTGAAAATTATTAATCCCTATTTCTTTATTATTCATTTCTTTGCTGCCATTTTATTCAGAAAGAATGTAATCAATTTCACTATTGATTATGTCGACTAATAATTATTTAATTCTTGTTTTTTTTTTACTTTTTCTATATTTATAGCCAAGCAATGTTGATTTTATATGACTAAGTGATCATAATACGGGCCTTATTCGGGCTCCGTGGCATCTGAAGACGATTTGTAGGCCCTATAAGCTCATCATGGAGGTCTTCCAATAAATTTCAAATACTCGTAATAGGAAATATCTTCATTAGCTATCATTACCATTAGTGATTAGCAAACTCAGCCATTTGTAATGCTCTTTGTTAGTTAGTTGTGTAATAGAATTCCTTTGAAAAACACCGATCTTTTAATGTTAGTTTAAGTAATTACTTCCGCGATTACGTATTACGCGAATAATTAATAAGGAATAAAAAAAACTAATTAGGAAATTACCAACTTTTAAGTCAACTGCGTGCCTCAACAAAAATGTGTTTAAAAATACAATGATTCGCTTGTAGCTGTCACATTCAGTACTTTTTAAACTTTTTAAAATCGTGGTCTCCTGCAGACAATATTTTTTCATCAAAATAATAAAGATTCAAAACATAAGAAAGAACGTGAAGCATACTAAAGAATAATGTAATCTAGTACACACGACCACATCTAACGCTATTCACACAGTTTGAAACGGCATGTAGATGTGTGCAATCTCTTGCAAGATCACGCACCTTCAGGTGTAAACTAAGAAGTAAAGGCTGTACAATACTACCTAGGACTTGTTTAATTGTTAGCTCTGCAGCCTCATTGAAAGGGACAAAGCGCACGCATACGTCGGCAGGCGACAAACGATATGTCAGGGCACGTAGTACACTCAGCATCGATAACAGGTTACTTGGTGGCAATTGTTTTATATTGGTGACCTCTAACGGTACTTGATTAAATAGTACACTTGACCTACGTCCTTTTTTGTTGTTTGATTAGATCAGGGAGAGGTTGCATGGAGAGTAGTTGCTAAATTTCCAATCGTGCAGAACCAGGATAAAAAGCTAGCCTAGTAGTATCGGCATCAGAAAATGTTAGTGAAATACCTGTTTATAGATAGAAATAAATGATCTAAAGATACCTCAGTATGAGCTATCTCTAGATCGTTTTTAACGGTCTGTAGATATTAGCTCAGCTGTTTTTTGTGTATTTTGTTCATATTGTAAATATTTATTAAATTGTAAGTTTCTGTGAGAAATGTAATCAGGCTCAATAAGATTTTAGATAAAACGCAAACAGCGCTTATTCACCAAAATCTTAATGTTGCAGAAATGAGTAGAAAAATAGGAGGTTAACGCCTTGCTCACATATGACAGTGACATTTGACAGCATTTCACTGATAGCCACCGCAAACGCGTAGATGTGCGCAAAGCTTAAGCGCAAGAAGAGTCTGAAGCTAAGTGTACAGTCCAAACAGTCGGCACGGGCTCTGTCGGCGGCTCTGATGGCGGTGTCACAACAACACGTTGTGTGCTGCACAATATGCTGCGCCGCCGCGACGAATCGCCCACAATGCGGCCCGCTATGCAAAGCCTGATGAAAGCCAGCAGAGCCTTTGTCCAGCGATGGCCGCCGCCGAGGTCTTCCTAAACCTTGAGAACACTGGGAACTGTTCTTTGTCTAACATATTTTGGAACTTTCGAGGCAATGTTCTTTCCATAGCATGTCCACTCACTTTAGGAACTTTTGTGGCAACAATTATTTACTTATTCCTAAAAACATTATTGCCTTGTATTGTATCACTAGGGTCTCATCATACATTCTTTAAATCAGGGTAGTTCTGATGTGATGAACTGAAGAAAACATGGGAGGTGAGCCGACACCTTTTACCACACAAAACGAGGTTGCTAAAGTTTTATTTTTTATTGGTAGCGATTTGTCAATCTCTTTCGTTCAACAGATTTTATAAAAATGTTAGTCATGACGATTACATAAAGAAACGGAAAATGAATCGTCTGTATCTACTGAATAATATATTTGAAAGTTCTATAAAAAAACTAATGGTTCTTCTAGATTGCTACTAATTTACGAACTTATAACTAATAAAATCGTTTCTAATAGTTATAGCAAACCTTAGTCTATGGTTATAGGTACAAACTGAAGTGCAGGTACAATACAGTAGCCATAGACAATCACAGAGCGTCTATGGTTATAGGTACAAACTGAAGTGCAGGTACAATACAGTAGCCATAGACAATCACAGAGCGGCATAAACATCTCGCTTATCAGAAAGATCTGTCTGATTGCGAATCACACTCAATCAACTGTCGGTTTTTATTTATTAATCTATATCCTTCATTAGACACTACCGTCTGATCCATCCGCTTTCAATTGAAACAAAATTTTAATGCTTTGCCGGCACACGAATAAAATAAAACGGTAGAACCATAAACATTCCACATTTATATTCGACCTCTGAGCCGGTCGATATACCTTACTCTTTTTCTCGTGTGGTTGCGTCTCTTTCTAACTGCGCCGGATCGTCTGCGGGTTCCTCTTATGATACAAGGGAGAGATAAAAAACTATTGCTCATAATGTTTTAACAATCTCGGATATAACCCAACTTTAGTGCCTTTGAATGGCGATCGATATCGGAATACACAAATTAAACAATTATGTTTTTAAATTGACTTAGCTAGGGCCAAAAGTCTTATTACACTGGTGGTCAGACAAGTCTCTGACGTAGATACTTATTAGTAAATCTAAATCATGGTTTGAATCCTCTTCAAAATGTTTTTTATTTGAAGCCGAAAAAATCCGCAAACGTATTGAGATGCGTAGGGCATGATCAAATATTAATTATATTGTAGGTAATTTACTACACAAGACTAGAGCCTTCATGTAATACAAGTATGATATTAGAAACCAATTTTTACCACCATGATAATTATGTTATTTCATGATGAGTCATGGAGACTAATATCCGTAAGTAGAGATTACTTTTACTCGTATAATCAAAATTAAACAAAGAAAATTCCACTTTAAAATCTCAAAAACGCAAAACTCTAGAACTCTATCAGCATTTTTTATCCTCAAATAAATTTCACAGAAAATAAAGTGTCGGGCACTAAAGTGGAGGATCGTTTGAATACATCAAACTGGGGTGCTGGTTCCAATTTAATTTTCCTCCTCGGGTCAGTCATAATTGAGTCGATTCGTTCTATGTCGGCAGAAGCTGCTCCGCCAGACGCTATTCTAGTAATCGATTCTTTTTAATTGATACTTTGCACTACTTTTTATTATCTATGTTCCTGAAAAATAAAGCATGACTGAAAATATTGTAAAGGTGGATCTTTTTGTGAATTATGAATCTGCACTGCGTCTTTCTTAACTTTCTCTATTTGGTTATGGACGGCGGTAATAAAACGAAGAAATCTAAGAATATCGGTAGACATGTATATAACTACTTATGAAACTCTTCATCGCTATCTACAAAAACAAATTATTCTTTACATAAATTATATATATTTGAACAAAAAATATTTTGTTCTGAATTTGAATAGCATGAATTTGCGATGTTATTATCTGACACAGAGGAATTGGTCACAGTCGTCCTCAAAGGGCGCCGTGACCGACGGAGAGCCACCTACATCG
Source organism: Thera obeliscata (assembly GCA_947578465.1). Classification (NCBI taxonomy): domain Eukaryota; kingdom Metazoa; phylum Arthropoda; class Insecta; order Lepidoptera; family Geometridae; genus Thera; species Thera obeliscata. The sequence goes on from OX387916.1 coordinate 4,406,667, forward strand.
GCGGCCGTCGGCGACCACAAAGCCTTCGTCATATACAAATAAATAACATCGGAACAACAAATATTTTAATAACCAACACGAAAGAATTGTTCAGCGTTTAGCTACGTGTATGCGTGACACTGGGTCGTCTGTCGCGTACGACACCTGCATACCAAAACAAACTGAAGCAATTTCAATCTTCAACCGCTTGCAAACAGATGTCAGTTCTCCTCAAGCTGCGCTTACGCAACACGAGGACGCTTCAGACTGCATGACCAATGTCAGTCGAGATAAAAGATAGACTTTGAAATGTTGTTTTGTAAAACATAAAGTTTTATAGCAGTATGAAAGTGCCGATTGAAAATTGGAAAGGTAAGCGTGAAACGGCAGGTGGTGTGGACGATCAAACAAAGAACACTATTCAATTTTACAGCGTACTTACCTATCATTTTTAGTAGTAAACAATAATAGTACTAACGTCTTGCGTATTTCTTTTAATATACACTGACTCATAAAATAGCGATAAGGCAGCTGGAATTTTGAATGAAAAAAAGGAAATTTCCATGTTTTTTATTTAACAATTATTATTATACCATTTTTTGGTTCTTGCCGTTGGTTGTGTAAATTTACACCAATTGGCAAATTTAAGAAGTGATAGAGGTAATAAATAATACAGTGAAGTGTTTGTATTTAGGGTGCAGACTACCTTCTTTTTATCCCAATTTTATGTCATCCCACTGATGGGCAAAAGGCCTCCCAAAAAGACTTCCAGTATTCTATTTTCTCATTTTGACTTACTGAAAGATAATGTAACTTAACTGAAAGAATCAAAAGCTAGGTTTGATTTACCTATTAGTTTTTATACTTACCATTACAAACATTTTGGCAGGAAAACTTATTGGGATTCAAAATATTTTTTGCTTAACTGTGTAGGTACAATGTGATTGCATACAAGTATTTAATATATTTCAAAAGGTCAAAAAGTATGTACGAGATGCTGTTTCACGGTGCTTAGTGCCTTAAGTGAGTTTCCATATAGTATTCACTTAGGTACTGAATGTATTTTGTAAGGATCTTGTTGAGCTTAGGTACACTATCTTTAACCATGTCCCAAACATTAGGTGCATCAGCGACTAGCAAAAGAGCAAAGAGTGAAAAATTGCCTTGCATAAAGCCTCAAGGTAGGTACAATAGGTGTATGACCTGTATTTTGCTTCTTTTGTTCTCTTCAAAAACGAATCCTGTAAAAACTAAAAGATTTAATAAAACTTACCTCATTCATAACCATTTACCCCGTACTGTTCACAGAATTTACTGAAAAAGCCACAGTTTTAATGACACGTATGAAGCTACAAATGCTTCAATAAATTGAACGCGTTTCATTCCAAGGCTGTCGCTGAAGTCATTTAATAAGTTTATGTTCTTTTATGAAGTCAAGGTGGTCGATAATAAAGGAAAAATGGGGCTGGCAAACATTACGGCGGAGTCAGTAGAGCCACAGAACAAATAATAGTACCTATTGGTTCACTTCTTCTTCTCATTGTGTCACTTGTTTTACCAACCAGTGTGGTAAAAGGATTTTAGGTGCGCCTCAGAGAGGCTCCTTTTGAGCACTCAAAACATTTTCAATTTTTTTAGATACGACATGCCGGTTTCGTCACGATGTTTTCCTTCACCGTTTGAGAGTACTGGCATAAGCAAATGAAGTTTTAGACTAACAAAGTAATTGAGAACAAACATCTATGTTTACCACACAAATGTTTGTTCACGGTGGGAATCGAACCCACGACCTACAGTGCAGAAGGCAGATGTACTATCGATAGAGCTAAGAGGCCAGTCAATACTACCAGCATGCTTTTTTATAATCGTCATAGAATAAATAGGTATATAGGTATTCTGCATAAATATAATATTTCGAGAATATATAATAGTTCGAGAAAAATAAAATACAAGTATTCACGCAGCGTACTAAGACTTACTTTATTTGTCATTACTCATTTGAAGGGATGGCATGGTTCCCCTAAACACTGATTTTCTTTGCGAAAACAATTATGAATTTTATTACCAACAGCCTAAAATACATTTTACGTTGAAAACCCATTCAAAGTGCGCATGTCTGGTGCAGTGCAGGAATGTCCAAGGATGAACGGCGCGGCTCAGACTCACAGGCACCAAAATACATTAAATTTAAAAAAGCAGTGCGTTGTAGTTTACCGACTAATAAAATAAAGTAATTAATTTCAGAATCCTGACGCTGATAACTGAGGAGCAGTTGGTTTCATATCAATGCAAAATTTACATTTTTAAGTTTTATGGCAGGGTTTTGAGGTAAAAGTGGTATTAAAATGTAAAGAACGTAGTCAAGTAAATTGAAAAAAGAAGGGAAGCTAATTCAATATACGCAGGTTAAAAAAGTAAAAACACTTTCTTGGGCATTCATTGGAGCTATTGTAATGGAGGATAAAATTAAACGTATGATAAATATTTTACATTTTTTTTATTTTTTTGTACTCCTAAAATAATGTTACTAAATAGATTATTATGTCTAGTTAGTGCTATTGGTTTATTAAAACTAAAACATGGCATTCTAGTTTTGACTTAGACCTTTAAACCACCTCGCACCATCCATCTTCCGCTCATTCACGCTTAGAAAAAACAAAAAGCTCGCATAATAGCATCGCTTACTAATACCGCTCACGAAATGGTCCGCTTTCATCTCGCGAGCTTTTTCGCGTCTTTTTGGCCCCGAATCCATCAATTCTCTTGATGGATGGAGCATTCGAAATTCAAATTCGCTAAATCTTCCCACACAACGAACGAAAACAGGTCGGGTCGTTAACAGAGTACCTATCTACGCACCAAGAAGGTTGCATTCTTTTTTTTCGTTTGGCGTGAAGATATTCGGCCTGGAGGTGAGCGGGGGTGTTGCGAGGGGGTGCGCGGGGAGGGGGTTGCGTCGACGCAGACGCACGGGCAGCAGAACATGATTACAGGGCTCGGCCGGCTAATCACTGCTGCAACACGGTCCGGCCGGGACGTGGCGGTACGGCGGCGGCCGCTTGTCTTCTTTTCAATGGTGATCTATGTATGAAATTTTTCATGCTCTACTCAACAAATCGTTTCACAATACCTAGCAATTGAGTATGTACCAATTAAGCAAAACATGACGGAGTTTTCTTTTGGTACCTATTGTTACTTGTTCTAAATTTGAATTTTGATCTATTTTAATTTAAAGTTCAAATATGAACAATTCCTTCTGACTAGATTTTCTCAGCTGTTTTCTGGTTGAACAGTCAGTATGTATGAAAAACGCAAAAGTGGCGATCTAGATGTGCGCAAGGCCTTATAGTTCTCAATGGCTAAAAAAAAGAAAAACAAGCGTTGCTTTTAGGTTAATATTTAAATGTATATTCTTTCTTGACTATTTTGCACAGTTCACCAAATATGTATACTTACTGCTTGGGTTAATATCGCCAACTACATTGAATACTTCCTCGCCGCCGTACCCTGCCCGACCGGCTCATTGTCGTTAATAACAAACAAGACAAAAGTCTTACCGCTAAAGGCTCGAACACACCTAGTTCGCTGGCGGGCGCGGTGGCGAACCGTTCAGTTTCAACATAGGGAATTGTATACATCCGCACACACTGCCGCGTCTTTTGACAGTTGCACGCTGCGATCACTACTAATAAAAACGAAAGTTCCCAGATCGTGACAGACAAAGCATCCCCTATTTAATGTTTTACTACCCCCTACTTAATTTTTCTTAATTTTGTGTATTAAACAATCGTCAAATATTTGATCTACTGATTAGTCATCGGTGAAAACGACCCGTAGAGTCTAAAATTTAGAAAAAGAGAACTATTGAGGATTCGTTCTAATATTATTGAACTCTGGAAATTGTTTTTCCTATTAGTTTTAATAGAAAAAAAAATATATTACCTTCTAAAAATATTTGTTTAACTACGTTAAAAGCAAAAAAAGATGTTGTGTAAGATAATAATAGGATAGAATCTTATTTGAAACTATTTAAAAATATAGTAATGCATAATGGGCGGTTATATCGCTGCAAATCAGTATTTTCCAATCAAATTTTGGATGGAGAGAAGCTTAGAATAAGATCAAATATCAATAAAAAATAAAATAAGGGCATTTACATACCTAGAATGAACCGTCATAATCAAAGTAAATCAATAAATACAAAAACAAATACAATCATAAGGCTAAGTTTATGGTATTCGATATGAATGTTTAACAGCGTGTAATATTTTGATTGATGGAGAAAAAACAGAACAAGTGAATGTATATATAATATTTGGGGACTTTTTTATAAGAGATGGAATGCATAAATATAATATCGAAACAAGGAAGTGTATAATCACCACCCGTGGAGACAGTCGATGAAGTCGCGGGCATCAATTAGTTCAGCCACCCATCAGTTTCCCATCTGACATTACGTCCTGACTAGGGCGTGCAAACCCGGTTTTCCGGTTTTGCGAAAAGCCGGACAGCTAAGCAAAATTTATCAATAGTACTTTTTTAAACTTTTGCGATCATAACACACATTAAACTGTTACACGGGTATTTTTACCGCGTTTAGGTAAGCGTAGTGTAGGACGCCCTCCGGCAAGGTGGGGCGACGATCTGCGAAATGTAGCTGGCAAGCACTGGAGAAGAAGAGAGAGAGAGAGAGAGACCGGGCTCAGTGGCGCGTCTTGCGAGAGACCTACGTCCAGCAGTGGACTAATATAGGTTGATGATGATGATAATGATGATGATGGGTGTTTACCGCGTATAATTTTCCCCGACGCTTCGGCTATGTTGTAATAACTGTGGTCGTGGGCAGACTGGATGGAGCATTGACATGAGTGCTATCGTCGTTGAGAGGTGGAGGTATAATAACTACCCTCACTTCAGGACGCAATGATAGATAGGCGTATGCCTATACAGTGAGGGAAGTTTTACGTATTCCGATTTTCCTTAGTATCAGAAACATAAATCTTACTGATTGAGCCTCAAAAATATTGTTTTGTTTTTAATCCCCGTGAACAAAAACTACCTAGGTACCCCGGACTAGCGGGTGAATGAATTAAGCTTAGAAAAGATTGCGGCGAACAGTTTCGAACTGCGATGGCGATGGCGATCAGTTTCAAGCGTAGGGTTTTGCATTCATCCCCACACAGCGCCGCGAACTGTCATTGTACGCAGCGAGCTAGTATTAGTGTTAGATACTGTCTTGAAACTGCGCTAAGTCTTGTTCCTCAAAAGTCATAACAGTGGCAATATGGAGGCAATGGTGTGGGTGTTGTTTGCACAAGGTTCGCGCGTTCAGTTCACCATCACTTTATTCTTAGCCCTAATATGTCCAGGTAATTGAAACATTACTAAAAAGATGCATTATTTTTATAAATGGTTTTTTTTTGTCTAAAAGCATACATAGCTAAAAACCGATAAAACATAATAAAACCAATACTTTGTTTTTCTATTATTGCACTGCGTCTTTTTTTTAAAACATCTAGCTGATGGAACAAGCATATGGTCCACCTGATGTTAAGTGGTAACTATAAAAAAAAAAATTAAAAAAGCCCATTCATTCCATAACTACATTAAGTTACATTTCATGCATATTATTATTTCGATTATTATTATATCATCATTATTATTTACATTCATACATTATAGTCATTATTTTGTTTAAATTTAATTTTAAACTTTATTTTTAATACATATATTTTGATGTTAGATTTATTTTTATTAGTTTTTTTTTTCAGTTTTACTTACTCGGGTATAGGCCTGTAAGTGGTAACAGTGGTACCTATAGCCTGTAACAAAGCATTGCCTCGTAAGTCACACACGCCAGGAATTTGCCCTACGATGCACTGCCCTGCGTCCATCAGCTTCACGCGTACAGATGTTCAGCCTCAAGTGCCAGTAATTTCACCGGCACCCACACCCTTCAAACAGAAACACAGAATTGCTGCTTCACGGCAGAAACAGGTATGGTGGTAGTACTTCCCTGGATGAGCACTTCACAAAAAGCTCCACTACTACTACTAATCTACTCAACAATTAACTACTCAATAATAAAGTAAGTAATATTAAACTTCACTAGATACTAATTCCTATTTCGTACAATTTTTTAATAGTTGATTTTGTAGGTATCTTAGAATATTGTTTTCTTGTTAAAATTCTACTATATGAAAAAATATTACGTTGACCAAACCTGGAAACGGTTTTTGGCCGGAAGCCGGAGATAATCCGGTTTTTAATACTTTCCTGTTTTGCAAGCGCTATAGTTTTGACGTTTTTTCAAATTGACAATTGATTTCGAGCAATTCAAAGAGTTATCAAATGGAGATTACAATGGAGTAGCAGTATTCAAAGTGAAAGTCAAAGTAAAGTAAAAATGTTTAGTTTTATTCATTGTACCTTTAAAATTACATAATATCAATGATCACTTTGAGAAGTCTTAGAGCTAGGTTTATCTTGTCGATAAACCTACAGCTACAGTATATCTATTTATATAATAAGATAGGTGATGAACTGACAGAATAGTATACATTGGTGGTACCAAATTTTAACCCACGATCTTTATAAAATAAATTAATAATGTAGACAATCCACAAAACACTATCTATCCCCGAGCTTGTCTTGTACTATAGGAATCAGATAGTTGATGTATTACAATCAACTATCTCATTCCTATAGTACATACATTTTACTGCACATCATTTTGTTAACACATAGTTAGAATACAATATAACACTCAGACAGAGAACAAACATCTGCATTCACCAAAGAAATATTTGTTCTCGGTGGGAATTGAACCCACGATAGGTCGCCGTAGGCGGCGCAGAAGGCAGAGCTACTGCCAACTGAGCTGAGAGTCCAGTCAATCTTTGGATTGGATTGCTCGCTACCCTCTAAACTAGACTACCCGTGCTCTAATTCAATAGTATAAGGCCGGGTGTTTAATAGGTAGGTACTTAAGTAAGTACATCAGAAAACGTTTGATAGAAAAATTCTAATGAACCAAGGATACTGTTCAGTCTGTCAACTTTCTTACCATTTAGGTCTAGCACAAAATGTGTTCGGCGAAAATCTTGTGCGGATTAGAAATTTAAAACTGATTGAATTTGAATTGTTGTATTCGACGTTTTCTGATCTATCTAATCTATATCGCGCCCGACCTTATACTATTTATACTCGACTAGATATAGACATAGACTGCGGCGAAGAAAATAAAAAAAGGAAAGGTTATGATTTTCACCGCTATGTACCTATGCTATGTATGTTAACATGTCTGTTCCACGCATTTCATTTAATCTTGGGTGTGAGATGTTTGAGGATCGCTGGATGAAAACTATTTCTGAATGCTTGGGATTCTGCGGGCGTGATGTATAACTGCGTGTGATTTTCTACTTTATTTTTGTTTTTAATTTCCTGACATTTTATTTTATATTTTTCATTACTCATATTCAGAAAGAAGGTCTGAAGTTGCCTGAGGAGTGGGTTGAAAATAATACTTTTCAGTCCTAGATAGAATCGCTTTCAACTGACAGCTGTCATATAATTAAAATAAACTAGTTCTATTTTTATATTTATTTGATATAGGGGAACAGATGAGCAATCATAAAATACTTATACACACACATAGTGGTCAATATCATAACATTCCTGTTTGCATCAGCATGTTGGGTAAAAGCAATACCTACGAAGCCGTTTGACTTTGTCAAAAACAATGCTGCTGCTCTATGGGTTTAACAAGTTTTATATTTCCTACTTCTTTGGTCGTGGCGGCGGCGTAGCCACGCCCACCTCTTGTGTCAAAGTTTGGTAAAGTGATATGGTCGAAGACAGAAGGAGTCATTATTATCTACGTTTTGTGCAGCTCAGTGTAGCTCACACCAAAATTGAATCAAACCAAAACTTTTTATTTCAGCTCTCACTTAAAAAGCATTGCAGCCTTAACATACTTAATACTATGGTGACAAAAGTTCATTCAAAAGTAATGTGGTGAAAGAATTATAAACGCACCTCAATGAGGCTCTTTTCGTGCACTTGACAATGTTTTACGGTTTATGTAGGTTCTACGACATGCCAGTTATCTCACTATGTATTCCATGTACATAACTAGCCAATCGCCTTAGCTTTGCACAGGCTTAGTGTAGAAAAAAGGAGGGCAAAATGTGCTTTTGTATTTTGCACCCATGCAAAGCCTTAAATTTAAATCTGCAAATTATGAGTTGAAAAACGAGCCTTGTGGTCGGCTGGCAACCGTTGTCAACAACGATATGAAGGCCTGTGTACACCTAGGTCACTGGCAATGGCTATCAATGAAACGATGTCAAATATCGCTTTCAAATTTGACAGCGTTTCACTGATCGCCATGGCCAGCGACATATATAGGTATTTTTTTTAATTGTTGATAGCTAAACGTTTGACTGCCATCAAACCTGATGGAAAGTGAAAATGCAGCCTAAGGTGGAGCACGCTTAGCTATTATTCACTTGTTCACTCTTGACTTGAAAATTCCAAGGTTGTAATGCTTCGAAAATACTGACGACGGTAAAGAGCACATAGGTGTGCGCAGGCCTTGAATTGAAGACGATAGTAGAAGTGGTGAAAAAGTTGGACCGAAGAATTGGAACCCCGCGGCAAGCTTAGCCGTGATGGAGTTAGACCAACTAATTATACGGCTGAGCTTGCTGTGGGGTTTGGAGCCTTACACCTATCTAATTTTAATGGCATAAAAAATATTCAAATGTACAATTTCATAGGTAAAGACCTAGATTAAGACGAGCTATGGAGCCTGGCGTTGCTCGCCCTTATCAAATTGGAAGTCGTTCTGGAAGAAGCACAAAGAGATATAAGGTTTACGGTATGCATAGCCAATAATAGAAACTATGTCGAAAATTTGCTTCTGCAATAAATACGTAAGGGCCAAAACCGCACATCATAGCATTTTATACTTTAGCATAGCTAGCAGTTTAATTTTAATAAATAACGGCTCAAAACAAACAGTGGCGATACTAGTTTAAACAGACTTTATTTATTCAGTTTATTTGCTGCTTGCTACTTTGGTAGGTAGGTTAGGTATTTCAGTGAAAAAAATTAAAGTAGGTAACTATATTAACTGAATGATTCCGAAGTGAAGCCAGAAGGTCTGTAAGCGGCTTAACTTCTGCACTCGCACTTCCACACTTCTACAACAACTACATGATGTTTGAGCCGCTGAGTTGTTTGAGCTGAACAAGCTCAAGGTTGTAAATGAGCCGATTAACTGCAGGTAATTATTTCCCATGCCTAGCAGTAGTTAAGTGTTTTGATTGGGCTAAATATCTTTCATATCTTGACAGTCTAAATTGCGGCCAGTGCTGCCAGGTCCATTCCAGGGTTTGGCTATTTTTACTAATGTATTTTTATTTTTTTTAAATTAAGCATTGTAGTCATAAACCTAGACACTTTAAATGCTTCTAGATACTTTGAATAGACACAAGTTGTCCGATAAAATAGGTGCGCATGTCACAGTGCTCAATAAGTATCTTTTTTTTTTGAAAACTCAATAGAAATGTATTTTTTTTTTAACTTGGCAATTTATATGAACTACAAACTGCGACACGTATTTAAAATCCAAGGTTAATCCAAGATTAGCCTACAAAATAATAGCAGTTAAATGCTTTGAAATTGCGCTAGACCTAGCGCCAAAAGCGCCATTGTGATGGCAATGTACATTTCGGAGACTTCAAATTATTTGGGGGCTAGTTCGCCATCGCTAGCGAACTAGTTCGCTGGCGGTGTGTTCAAGCCTTAACAACACACGTTCTCCGCATCGCGCTTTTTTACCGACACCAACTTGATAACTCATGGAAATATGATGCCTTGTCTTGGTTAATGCTGGATGAAGCCTGACAGCCCCAATTGTCCATCAGTTTAAGCCTTGCGCACATCTAGAACGCCTGCCATGACGTTGTCAAATACCGCACTGTCAAAGTTCGCGGCAGTGTGTATATCCCCAAAGCTCTTTCCTCTCAGCTATATGTATTAACATGAATAGGTTCAAGAAAAAATTATAAAAGTTCCTTCAGAGTAGGCAACGCAACGACAGCACCCTTGGTGTCTGTGGGCGATGGTGACCACTTACCATCAGGTGGGCCGTAAGCCACTAATAATACTTCTAACAATGAATAACCGTCAGCCACAATATTGGAGCAATTTTAATTCAATTGACCTTCTACAATTGAAGAAATCTACTCACTGTGACTTCATTTTGCTGTAGCAACAATAAAACCTTTGAGAATTCATCAGCACTCCGGTGGCTATTGTGCAGGAATCAATCTACTTTCTTCGTAATGATCCAAGTCGGTTCCACCGCAACAAAGAAGTTGCTGCTAATGTCCTTGTTTCTTAGAGTACCTATTCAAAAGCTATAGAGCTCAATACTTTCCAAAACTGGACGTGGATGGTCGTGAAAGTTGAAAAACTGACACCATAGCCAAATTACTGAACCGATTTTTATGAAATTTTTATTCAAGAGCTCTCTTTAGACCCTTTAGATTTTTAGGGCCTAGGTTTCATTATGCTTTGGAAGTATGATTCCACATTTATTTTTTCAAATAAAAGATTTCTGTGTGTAGCTGCTGTATAGGGTTAATTCTTTGCGTTGAGGATTGTGAAAGCTTCTTGAAAAATGTGTATTTAATCTCGCAAAGCATAGTATTGGTGCAATCATTATAAGTAAGATTTAAATAGGTGCAACCCAACTACTGTGAAAGATATATTTGTACTTATTACGCAATAAGAATGACGTTCAAGTACCCTGCTACCTTTTTAAATTTAATGTATATTTAAAAATACCTAAATAACGGCACCTTGCTTAACACACACACCTATCTTGTTATTAACCTTATTATAAGCTTTTTAAAAAAAAGCTTATAATAAGCCTGCATTCTGTTCATACCTTGAAAATTAAATACGTGCAGTTAATACTGCTCTGTTGAATTTTTTCTTTTTTATAAGTTCATAAATTGATGCCAGAGTTCGCATTGTATTTTCGGTGCCAAAATTAAAATCCATTCATATTAATAACGGTATAAGTTCAATGATGTATGGATATTGAGGCACTGGGAGACTGGGATAAGATCTGTCTTGACTCCATAACACAATTGGTTTATTTATTAATATTAATCTGTTCCCTTTCATTGTGACTTGATTAATTTATTTTTATGTTACAGGACAGTAGAGAGATGTTCAAAGTATGTGGTGCTAAGATAAATAGCGTAATTATTTCAAAAGAAAATGTTCTCTCAATTTAGTCCTTTTTTCGTATTTGTTGTAGTTTTGTGAAATGAATCAAATGCTATATATATAATTAATATGGATAGTATAGAATGCAAATGAAAAAGAATAGACAAATTTCTAAAAAAAACTTACCGCCCTCATGTCAAATTGTGAAATAAAACATAGTTACTGCCCAACATGAAATCACCCTCATCAAACAACATCAAAAGCTCTGTAAGCAGGTTGGATCACAACGCCATTTTTAATCGTAAAACGAGCAACATATTTTTTATGCAACCCTTGCATCATTAGACGGTAGTTAGAATCAAATTTAAGCGCAAACAAAGCAAGGTAAATGTGTAAATAAAGACGGGGTACGAACAAGTGGCGCTTCGTCAGGTGGGCTAATCCTTTCCAACAATATTTGAGCTCTTTTTTGTACGACCTTTTAAACTATTTGACAGTTCTTTGTGTAGTTGTGTAGGCAAACAGCAGTGGTAAGAACCCGATAGCAGTTTCCTTTGCCTGAAATATAAAAGCACAGCCTTTCGAAAAAAATAAAAGTGTTAATCCTATGATTGAGAAAACAGACACTTAAAATACTTTATAATCATGTAAAATCTATATTTTACATGGTTATAGAATATATAGATTTCAAATATAAGCTTAGGTATAAAAATATTGTAAGTAATGTAGGTAATTGTAATTCTATTTTGTAGGTTATCAGTTTTTTAAAGCGAAATATGTAATATTAAGTATTATCTCTATGATTAGTAGCAAGATATGGTAATATAAAGGTGTGATAGAAAATATAGATATATGATACATAAAAATGCTCCATGCAGTTAAATTGCTTCATCAGTGAACATCTTATGTTGTCTTTAGTTACTCTTTTTTACCCATTCTGGATTATTTTTATTAGTAATTCTCATGTAAGTGACAATAATTGTCTTTTTGAGAACTTTATTTACACAAAAAAACTTACAAATAGATAATTCACAAAATGTACAAAATACCGTTACAAACGGTCTAGAGATAGCTCAACTGATCCAAATCAGTACCAGACTATTAAAATTATAACACTTATGAGAAATTAAGTTCTAAATATTTTCATCGTGTTCTAATTCGTTAAACAAATTGCTAGACTGTGATGAGAGAGAGGTGAGCATGGTTACCCAAAGGTTGGAAGAAGAAGCCCTGAAGGTCGGTCTGCGAATTAACCAGGACAAAACGGAATACCTTCACATGAAGCGGTACAAAAACACACGGATTCGCAGGCAGAACCTGGTGGTTGGAGGGACCACGTATAAAGGGGTGGGCACTTTCAAATACCTAGGGTGTACTGTCACAGACACCAATCAGCGGGAAGAGGAGATCCAAGTCCGTATCCAAAACACCCTCAGGTGCACAGCAGCTTTGCATCCTGTGTTAGTGTCCAAGCTTATGAGTAGAGCCACGAAACTTCGCATCTACAAAACTATTATCAGGCCCATTATGATGTATGGTTGTGAAACTTGGACACTGACACAGAAAGAAGAACAAAAGTTACTAGTGGCGGAAAGGAAGATCTACCGCAAAATTCTAGGACCTACCCGGAGGGAAGACGGATCGTGGAGGCTTCGAAATAATCAAGAGATTGAAGACCTAGTGGCTGAGCCTAACATCTTAGGAGAAACTAAAGCCGCAAGGCTCCGATGGCTCGGGCACGTACTCCGTATGGGAGAGGATCGTGCGGTCAGGCGCGCGTACACAGGCAGGCCGAACGGACGTAGGCCCGTTGGTCGTCCCAGGTACCGTTGGGGCGACGAAGTCGTAAAGGACCTCCAAGAACTCGGAGCCAGCAACTACGCGGAAGTCTGTATGGACAGAGAAGCCTGGCGGACTCTAGTGTCGGAGGCCAAGATCCACTTTGGGTCGTTGCGCCAAAGCAGTAAGTAAGTAAGTAAGTGATTTCACCGAAATAAGTAAGTGTTAAAATATTTAATAAAAACTTATAAAACCGATCTTTTAATTAGTTGCAATAAAAAGTCGTTGTTAAAAACGTTCCTACGCTTAGTTACTAACTAAAAGCAACTAACAATTATTTCCAATCGTTTGTAAGTATACTAAAGATAAATTTTATGCAAATGTTCTTTTCAATTACAGCAAACGAGGCTTAGTATGGCAGTTCTGTGAGGGAAGATCAAATTAGTTCACACTTCCATTTGTATGATGAACATGCATAGATATTTGTTATATGTCTGGGTGTTATAATACTTTTGCACTTGCTTTATTTGAGTACCTCATTTCCAATTTTATTTAATCTATATTTATAAAAGAAAGTCGTGTTAGTTACACTATTTATAACTTAAGAACGGCGGAATCGATTTGGCAGAAAATTAGTGGGGAGGTAGCTTAGAGCCGGGAGAAGGACATAGGATACTTTTTATCCCGAAAAAGCTACAGGAACGGGCGAGCGAAGCCGCGGGCGGCCACTAGTATATAAATAAAACAGGCCTTGAATTCTACTACTTTTACACTAATCTTAATAACAATAGTACATAATTTAATTTTTTACACTTTTTAACATCTTATTTCCTATATAGATCCATGCGTACTTACTTGCTCTGGATGAACTGACGGAGCGCAGCATATTACAAGAGGTGTTTAGGTTACAGACCGCATACAAAACTCTTATCTGCGCTCCAAAACAAACATAGTCGATGTGACTGAAAAAGCGGCAAACCTCAAATAGAATTGGGCAGGGCATGTGGCCCGTACACCGGACGTTCTTTGAACAAAAATATTAACCAATTGAGTCCCACTAGGTCAAAGAAGATGAAGACCACGGAGAAGATGGCGGGATGATCTCGATTGTCATTTCAATGACTGGCCCACAGTAGCCAAAGATCGAGAGGTGTAGAAAAAGAGGAGGGAATACTTGCTCGCAGCGTACGGTATTAATTGGCGGGCACTGTAATCGATAGTGAATATTTAACAGTTCGCGTGCAAATATTAAATTAATTGTTCGTGAATGACTAATGCGACTACAATTTATCAAATGTATATCGACACTGCACTTCCTTGCATGCATTACTGATATAGAACATTATACTCACGATATTGAATAATTTACTACTTTTGGTAAGAGACCAAGACCGAACTATTTACTGATTATACAGCTGAATTGTTTTTAGCACGGCCTTCTATCTTGTAGGTTGTGGCTGCAATTCCCACTAAGGATAAACTTGCATGTATAGTAATAATTTCTATGTATTTCAGTATTAATTATCTACTAAAACTATGAAGGGTAAGTTTTCGTAGCACTATCGTAGCTCGTAGCGCGATGCTACGCAGCGTAGGACTATTACTATACCATCTGCATCGGCAATACCTACAATACTGTTTTTATTTTTAAATAAATAAATGATGTGGCCAATCCACACAGCACTATCTAGCCACAAACTAAGCAGAGCTTGTATGATGGGAACCAGATAGCGGATACAATACTTGAATACATTTTTTGTAAATACTTATACTTAGAAAACAATGGAACAAAAAAACAATAGAAAAGAAAACCCAGACAGAGAACAAACATCTGTTTTGACGATACAAATATTTGTTCTCGCTGGGGATCGAACCCACGACCTACACCTATACAGCGCAAAAGCTACTACCAACGGAGCTGAGAGGCCAGTCCCGACTAGTGCCAACCAGTTTTTTTCCCAACTAGTGGAATCCCGCGTGACTTCGTTCGCGTTAAGTTTTTTCATACAAACTTCAACCCCCACTTTATCCCTTTAGAATTAGAGCTTTCAAAAATATATTCTAAGTGAAAATTACACTATTCAAAAAAAATACACCCTCCAAATTGCAAATCACTAGAACTAACGGCTCAGGCTGTGCGTTGTATATCAGTCACTCACACTTTTAGTTTATTGTAGTATGTATGTAATATCGAAATAAAACATTGTTTAACTACGACACTGGTATAATAACACCAAACAAAAATATCAAAAGAATCAAATTCATAAACCAAACAAAGTGCAGAGACCGCGTCGTACCAAAAATGCATCAATAACAACAGACTTGAATTAACAATAGTTACCTACGTGTCAAGTCCCACACACTCGGTATTACAAACATGGAACAAAAAAGAGGTCGAATCTTAAACGCAGTCGACAAAAAATCTCGTACAAAACGGTACCGGTTGAGATCAAAAATGCCGACGACCAGTCATTTCACACCACGGCCGGCAAAGCATCTACCGAAGCTTGGACTAAATAATGCACAGACATGTCTAAAGACTTGCATGTCAGCGATATTTGACAGCGTTTTACTGATCGCTGTCGCAGAACGCTTAGATGTGCGGAAGGCTTTATTTTGTTCACTCTTGTTTTAAGAAACTGCGCTGAAATTAATTAGAATTTTTCCACTATCATTATTAATGATGGTCGTAATTGTTAAAAGATTTATCATATTTTTTATAAATCTATACCGTGCAAAGAAAATCAACAGGCTGGGTTAATAGTTTTTATATATTTCAAAACCTTGTCAGATATTAAATTAAATTAAATTAAAAATTAGTTCTTAATTTAATTTAATATCTTAGGTACAATAATTTATTAATTGTTAAAGATCCATAGATCCATAATATTTAATTTATTAGTTGTTAAAGATTCATAGGTACTCCTACATACCTACTTCGAGCTAACACAAAATGTCTAAAATATGACTGGTCTATTTTTATTATTTAGTCAAATCACGTCTCTAACGTGGCCTAATGACAACACCACATCACATTATAAGGCTTCTACCAGAGCACAACCTAAACTAGACCTTATTAGTATGCCTTTAAGGTTTCTAAGTAATATTTAGAAATTAAGGGATACTTAAGATGGGACCAACAAAGGATTTTGAATTAAGAAAAAAACGTGTTATTAGCAAAC
Source organism: Thera obeliscata (assembly GCA_947578465.1). Classification (NCBI taxonomy): domain Eukaryota; kingdom Metazoa; phylum Arthropoda; class Insecta; order Lepidoptera; family Geometridae; genus Thera; species Thera obeliscata. The sequence goes on from OX387916.1 coordinate 4,422,854, forward strand.
GATTACTATCTCGTGTTTTTGAGAATAGCTGATTTTGACGGATCAACCAAATTATGGTGTCATTTCTAAGATAAAAAGTAAATTCACCATATACTTTTTTTACTACACGAAGCAATTTTAAAACTAAAAAAATCTGCTATTTTTGTGCGCAAAAATATAGACAGATGTCTTAAAAAAATTACATGTTAGTGTGAAGTTTTTATAGACAATCTTTGAGGCCTTCCTTTGGTTGAGACTAATTGATTTTAGCTGTAAAATTGAAAACAAAGGATTTCCTTTATACTTTTTTATAAATATTGCTATATTCACAAAAAAATTATGACTTATACAAGTAGGTAAGCAAGTAGTACTTATAAAATGTTAAAATCTCCTAATAATTGAACATGAGAACAAATTATAACAAACTCAAGTTAAGACCACAATTTGGACTGAAGCAAAGGAACACTCCCTCACGCAATGGAAAGGACGACGAGAATCTTGGAAACTCAGGACATCACAAATCGGAATCACTCGGCTTAGAAATCTATGTGGGTTATAAAGCAGTGGGTTTTATTTTGGTATTTTATCAATAAAATACGACTCAAAGCTAGTATCAAAATACATCTATCATCCATTCCTATCAGTCACATCAAATAAGCTAGTCGGTCTGTCTACAAATCAAGTTTAGGGCTCGAAACAAGTACCGGAGGAGGCGGGGCGCCACACAATCACCGGAACCACACCACGGGACGTCTACTGCGCCCATTCGCCGACAATACTGTACAGACAGCATCAAAACTAAGCTAAAACTAGTAGGGGTTAATCTATTGCTCGTAAAAATGGCATATTCCCTACTGTTGCTGTCAAAAGGAGGGGCTTTCTACGTCTTTTAAGCGACTTTAAAGTGTTTATTATCAAATTGCCCAATTGTCATATAGCAATATAATAATGACGGTGCAATGTGATAAATAATGAAGAATTTATCACTTTGCCCGATAGAGCTCGACATTATGCATACTGCTGGTCCATAACATACACATATACAATTGGCTATTGGGTGCATTGAAAGACAATTCGTTACATCATGTGGCGTAAAAGCTCATCACCCTTATCAAAAATGTTATATTGAATAGGATTGCGTGGTACTCATTTGCTGTGTTTCTGCCTCTTCACTGTTTTTTCTTATCTGTAGCCGTACCTGTATTCCATGTTTCTCTTTTTCTTGATAAGTTGTGCTTTACTTGCGTATTTTTAAGAAAGAAAGGAAGGAAATACATTTATTTGACATAAAGGCGTATACGCCAAGTACGCCAGGAAGGCGTGACTTTTTAGGCCAATTAAAAAGTTATTTTACTATGAATTCTCGATGCTGACTGTACCTCATGTTATACGTATCATAGGACAATAGTCAAGCCAGAGTTGCCGTGACGACATTGTTCTTTCAATTGAAGTTCGGTAATTGAATTTTGATTGAAAGAGTTTAAGTTAGCGATGTAAACATCACTCAACGTTTTGTTCTATATTAATATCTTCTCAAATGGTGAAGAAAAACATCGTGAGGAAACCGGCATGTTCTAGAACCTAAAAACGTCGAAAATAGGGGTCAAGTGTACGAAAGGAGCCTCTTTGAGGCACACTTTAAATCCTCTCACCACACTTGGTTTTAAAGAACCAGTGATACAATTAAAAGAAGCCCATATAACTAAAACTATGAAAAAGTGTCGGCTAAATAATGTATGCTATAATATATCTAAATTGATTGACTTTAGGGTTCCTTATAACGCTGCATAATTGGCCATCAAATCAAATGTTTTTGTCGAAATGAAAACCTCACTCAAGCGTAATGATAACCCTGTTTGCCATCAAACATTTGAGCGGAAAAAAATACGAAATCACACAACAAACAATAAATATTTGTAAAGGCAGATGTTTGAGTAACGTCATTACACGAACCTAAAATAATAATCGGGGTTTCTTAGCACTTCTGTTGGTGTTTTTGCCCTGAACACCTTTGCTGGATCTTCCTAGCCTATAATTTCAAAATTAATATCTAACACATTGTGCCTATCCGTTCGGCCGTCGATTTGCCGTTTTTATAGCTTCTCTGACACCGTAACTGCTAATTATTTCTGGCGCGGCATCGCCTCAAGGCTCTACAAAGCCAAAATTACAATCAAAACTCAACCTTTAAACTTTCCTTCTTAGAGTTCAGTTTCTTTCGCTTTTGGTGCTTTTGATTTTAATCAAATTTCAGCTAAACGTTTGTAGCTCTTTTGGAAGTTGGCTATTTTACGATAAGAACGGTATTTTTATAGTCTGCGTGTTGGTTTATTGTTTTTCTCAAACTTTCAGATTATCCATATTGCTTTATTACGTATAATAAAACTTATTACAACCAAAATTATAACATTCTTACACGTATTGGATTTTTTAGATACTGGAATGCCTCTATTTATTTTCAGCCTTCCTTGTCCCACTACAGGAACAGGATAAAACCAGGCCGCCCTACCTTTGTAAGTTGAATTTCATGTTCTGTTTTATTTATGCTGCGTTATAAAAAAAAGTAATACGTTACCCACTTGTATAAACATAAACAATCTACGTCACAAAAACTCGTGCCATGGATATTGTAGGTATATCGACTCAGGGATTTCCAAGCAAGGTACGTGCTAAGGCATAAATCAATATTATACAGTGACATCATCTTCAACGGTTGTGCAAATATTGAAAAGATCTATCGATAAATAAATTATTATAATTATTGCCACGTTGCTCTGAGGTAAATAATTATAGAATATTATAGGCATCATTAAATGCCTTCTAATATTACATGAGTTTGAAGTTTCAATCGATATCAGACCAAATTCAGCAGAGAACCTAGTCTGCAGAAGATCGCCCTTAAAAAAAATGTGCGTTGTTTCTTACATTTTGGACCTTACGCAGTCGAATATGTAAGTTTTATATCGTCTTCTGTATAGTCAGCAATTGACAGAAACTTTGAATGCTGGAGTCTGAATCGAGCCTCACACATAGATTTTTTGACAGTTCTCCATTGAAAAGTGTCAAAAATATATGTTTGAGGCTCGACTCAGACTCAACTCCCTATTCGAGAACAAATGTTTGTGTTGTGAACATAATATGTCTGCTTGTTTAAAAGTATGAATTTACAAAATAAATTCTAAGTCAGCTATCTGGTTCCCATCATTCAAGCTCTGCTTAGTTTGGGGCTAGATAATGCTGTGTGGATTAGCCGCAATATTTATGATTATTTATTAATATAGCTAGAAAAATGGCACTGTATCCAGGAGCCTAATTCTCGATTTATCACGGATCATTTCACAATTTTATTTTATTGCTTCTTTTCGAAGAGAGAATGGATGATTTTCTTGAGTAATTCATCGACGACCTCATCGTAGAAGCCTCGACAGCTACGATAATATACCTACGGAAAACGTAGAAAAAGTGCGGGGTTGTGCAATGCCAATGTGTATGTGAGGGACATTGAAAATCTCGGTCGGCCCGAGAATCAGGCTCCAGAACACAAAAAATAGAGCCACTTTGAGGTGCATTTAAAATTCATACACCACACTGGTTAAAACGATATGGTAAGAAGAAGACTACAAATATCCTATAAATTCCGATGAATTATACCAATAAGGGCTTGTTTAATCCGTGTAACAAGGATAGATGACTCAGCGCTCGTGTAAATGCAGCCTACCGTGGAGGTATTAGGATACAAACGCGGTCGTCCCGCTTACTTAGACCGTGTAACCGACCACCCAGCTCCGTTTTAACTCGGCGTTTTTGACGTCGCGATTTTCCTTGTAGTCGGTTTCATACGGTGTTCGGGCCATACTACGGCTACAGCTTCGGTTTAAATCCAATAAGCATACATCATTTAAAAAATTGTTAAATAATATAAGTTTAAAAAACTTGAGAAATCGAAATTGACTTCATCGTCGAACTGCGGAACCGATTTTGATGAAAAATCTGAATTCAAATGACAAAATTATGTGATAACTGATAACAAACATTAAAAAATATACTACTGTATTGAGAACCACCTCCTTTTTTATTTGAAGTCGTATAAAACATGCGTATTTATTCATTCATTAGCATTTAAAAATGTATTTAAGGCATCAATGTTGGCGCAAATCTAAGCGTTCTGCGGTGGAGATCAGTGTAACGCTGTCATACTTGACAGCGATTCACTGCGCATGGCTTCAGAAGTATTGATAATAATTACCCCTAAATTATAGAGTAAATTACGCAACGCATAATATGTAGTCTTGCCTTAATATTTGAAAATATAAATTTTTCTTTTAAAAATTAAACGTAGCAACTAGGAACGAGGTAAATTAATAAAGTTGAAGCTTATATTATGGTAATTACAGCTTTGAATCATCACCTATTAATTACGAAAATAATACTAGTTTTCATTTAAATACCTACTATTTAAGTATTTATTAATTAATTACTATAGATGTTATAGGCACATATTGTATAATTTATCTGGTTCTAAACCACGCGTTGTAATATTAAAACCAGAAGGGCAAGTCCCACTTTATTTACAACATTTCGTCTACGAAATGTTGTTTTCGTTTAGCCTATTTGTCTCTCTCTATTGAATGGAGAAAAGATGAGACAGCAAAAATACGTTACGTAGAAACGATCGAAACAAAGTTCAACATAAGAGAAAGACACGTGTTCACACGAAAACAACATTTGGTAGACGAAATGTGGTAGGAAACTCCGACTTTGGGTACTGATATCACTTTGATTGTTTGCGAGGGTGTGTGTGTCTGTGTAACTTTAGCTACAAGCTAGCTAAAGTTGTGTTGTGTGCCAAAATATTAATAATTTGTTTAAAGTGCTTTTGTTCAACCTCTTTGATAGTGACTGTACTTTTGATTTCAACTTCTTATTGGTATTAATCCGTTTAATAAGGATGCTGCTGAGTCAGCGCATCAGCCTCAGCCAAGTGTAGCCAATACCACGGGGTTATTAGATCACAAACGCGTTCGTCCCGGCAACTTACACCGTGAAACCGACCACCGCGGGTACATTTTTTACCAGTTACCAACCAGCGGGTTATAAGCCCTCCCACGAAGGGTGGTTATCTTTAAGAACTGAAAATCTTACAACATTTTACCCTTTTATCCCACTAATTTTATAATTGTGAAAGTTTTGATGGATAAATGAATGGATGTAATAGTGGCGGAATGAAAATGTTCGTCGATTTTCAACTTGATTTGTTCAACGTATCACGATCACATACTACCTTTTAAAACTGAATAGACAGAATACACCGATAAGTTAACGTCACAAATTATGTGAAAATGTGTTCATGATCAAGGCACTGGTGCAAGCGAAAACCGACTCTAAGGTGACGAACATTTTCATACCGCGACTGTATATTTGTTACTCAATCACGCCAGAACGTTTAAACGGATCTGGGTAAAATTTGGCTGAGATATAGATTATATCTGAAATAGCACATATATGCTAATTATTATCGCGGTAAAATGTATGGAACTATGTGATTTTTGCACAGGTAATTGTAGTTTAGGGGTCTGAAAATTACAGGCTGATTGGTGCCCTATTCACTAAAACTTTATGTAAGTACCTCAAAAAACAATGAATTAAACACATTTTGTTCCGGTTCATATTTCAATCGCTTATTCAACGCTGATAATAAATCGATATTGTGATCGTAGCGCATTGTAGTTAGTATTCCATTGTATTGGTATCTATAGAATGTTAGACTATCAAAATACATATTATTTTAGCTTACTATTATCGTCTTTTACGTGTCGTGTTATTTTTACATACGAAGCAAAGTAATCAATATTAAAAAGGTTCGGGAAGCTTAGCCTAATTAGGCCTAGCGCCAACGCGGCAAACTGCCCATAAACTACATATTCGAGGTTTATTTACGAATGGTTCTAATATAACCTTTTTCATAGTTTTATAGCAAAGTCGTAGCCGTAAACAACAGCTTTTATTATTATAGGAAATGAAGCAAACCTTATGTAGGCGTAGGTCCACTAATGCATAAAGGTTAGAAATATATTAATTAAATATTGGTCATTAAATACAAGAAACATAAGCATTTGAATTTATCTTTTTAATAATACTATTGATTAATAACAAGTAAAACAATATTTACAATAGAACGTACTTACAAATGACTATTTTATGAACAATAAATTCAACTGAGTCGTATTTTAACACTAAAATAAATAACAGATCTTACATAAAGATAAGTACGACATTTAACATAACTAATCATAGTATTTAAAGTATTTACAATAATAACATTAGGTACGCAAAGTGATAATATTTCAAACTTTATCATGATTATATGATATTACTGCACAAACTTCAACTACTGTAATACAGTTTATTTTAAATTAACCATTTAATTTTGTTACGGATAAAAGATATGAGCAAAGAAGCAGAACAACTAGACTTAAATTAGTTGCTAATCTTTTTAAACTAAATGTATTGATAAAGTAAGTAAAATATTTATTAATTGTTTTTGAGTGAGATCATTTCTTATTATAATAGGAGAGGTCAATTATTTAATTTAATTATATTAGTAGCTAATAGAGTGAGTCATCAGAATATTTCAAAGGCTTTAGAAGTTAGGCCTATTAATAAGAATTAGTTCTATACGATTTTAATGACTACAAATCGTAGGTTTTACTTTCTACAATCGACGGATTATCTTCTACGAAATCCTTTGAACATAATCTCTACTCTACCTTGCAATAGGGAAAATATACACTTCACAGAATCACTCTATCGAGTTCTTATACTTACAATCTAGCATTGCACATATCACCGTAGGCGGGATGGATTTGTTGTCATGCGACGGGCAGCGGCGGCGGCGGCAAGTAGCACGGACGCAGCGCGTGAGCTGCTGCCTGCAACAGCTCTGCATGGTACCGCTGAGCAGCCAAAGCATAAGGAGAGAGAGACAGCTCCAAGTGCGGCACTATATGCATATTCACACTAGCGTGGCTCATCATAGGTTGTTGTGGTGGCGACGGCGATAACCGCGGCGAATCCGGCTCAAGCAGCGCCTCGATCGTGAACGCTCTTCTCGGTCTTTCTCTCGGCAGCATCGTCATCGTTGTTACTTCCGGCAACTCTGCAGGCTCTGGGCTTAGCTGAGGACACATTGTTGGTGTGTACAAACTGGCGCCGGGCATCGCAGCCGGCGGCGGAGGCGCACCAGCTTGGCGAGCTAAAAACGCTCGATTGAAACTTGCCAACGCAGCTAGCTCTGCATTCAGGTTGTCCTTCTCTCCTTTCTGCAGCTTGAATCTCTTCCGTCGACGTAGAAGAGATCCATTCTCGAACATATCGAACGCGTGCGGGTGCAAGGTCCAGTAGGCACCCTTCCCGGGGCGGTCGGGGCGGCGCGGCACCTTCACGAAGCAGTCGTTGAAGGAGAGGTTGTGGCGCAGCGAGTTCTGCCAGCGCTGCGTGTTGCGCCGGTAGTACGGGAACCGGTCCGTGATGAACCGGTAGATCTCCGACAGCGGCAGCATACGTTCCGGTGAACTCCAGATCGCCATTGCCGTCAAAGAGATGTAGGAGTACGGAGGCTTTTGATCACCATAAGATTCACGCGAAGGTCGCGGCATGGTCACAACCCCGAACGGCAAACGAATTCAAATATCAGTTTAGAAAATAAATGCAAGACACGATCGTTCGCTCACGTCACTACGGTGCGAGGTGTGAAGAGGCACTGAGGCGCGGGTAGCGCCGCCTGCCCGCTCTCGCACTTCGCTGCAGAGCCCCGCATTCGATCCCGAACGCCCTCCATTGGTGGCTTCAACCGCCAATCGGAGAGCTCCACTTTCAGGTATGATGTCGGCTTTCGCTCCACTAACAAGGAATTTAAATTGATATTATGTTTATATTGCCTCCAAATATCTTTTGTGATGACACCGCGTTTTATTTAGCGTATGTAAATTACAGTGATACAGAAAGAGATTTGAATTATACACCGATCCGACAGTGAATGAGTATTATTAAATGTTCCCAGCATTATAATTTAATCGGCGAGATGAAACACTTTGTAGATAATCAAATGGATATATGAAAGATGCCAGCCCACATTTATTATACAAAACTAGATAAGATGTGGGTGAGTACTGAGTACCTACATACTCAAACCTAATGCCTATTAGTCATGACAAGTTGCAGCACTCAACACAGATATTCATTATTTTAAATCCTCTGTTATTTTAATTAATTAAAGAAATTATTAGGTATCTCTGAGATCTATAAATACATACGTACTTTAACGCGAAGAAGGTAAACTTAATTGTTGGAATATTCAAATGATTTCATCACGAGATTAACATCATATAATGCAAATTTACTTTAGAAGCACAACCTGAAATAAAATGTAGATTAATTATAGTTAGCTTCTATGCATACAATTAAATATTTTATTATTTTATGATTTAAAATTCGATAATAATCTATCTACGAGGAAATTAAATTACAGTTGAATAATGAGTTATGCTATCTTTCTCTACAACAAATATTTTATGAACCGCACGTCTACCTCATTAAATAAATATCATAAAATAATAAATCAAAAAAGAAACCAAAATTAATTCCATGAAAAACTGAAACCAACTGATAAATAACATGGGCATTAAAATTGGAAATGAAGTACCGATACCAATATCTCGGACATGTTATTTTAACTCACTTTAAAAACCTTATAAACTCACCCAGTACACAGCAAATTCAACGCTAAGTGAACTGTGTAAGAGCCATAATTAAAAAGGATGTTGATGGACTTTTGGCGTTTTTAAGTGTGAGTTTGGAGCGTAGGACGCATGAGAGGTAAAATGGTGCGAATTCGTCACGGATGGTTATCGAGGAGGCAGTCGATAAAGGCGGCATGTCGAAGTTTCATTATTACAGGGGCCATCGCGATCATAAACTGGTGCTCTGCTTTCGATGTTCCTGAGAACGCGGCTTGTAATTGCATTTATTTACGCCGTTATAAAACAACCCCTGACCACTTTCGACAGTTTAAACTTTAAATTTAAAGTGCTTGCTAGTCACTTAAATATTGGGTAGGTACGTACAGTCAGCGACAAAAGTGTATTGTAGCATTTCATGTTCTTAAAGCTCGGTTTGCATAAGCCCACGCATTTCGATCAAAGCATTGAATTTTTCTAGAAAAATCTACCTTGCTAGACTCTACTAACAAATACTTAAATATCTCTATAAACTTACTAAATAATATTTCAGCTATTAAAAAACCCAAAAATTGTAAATAACGTAAAAGCACAAGAGATTACAAAATGAAAAACTATGCAGTTTCCGCCCTGGTGTACCGAGAGCCAAAACCTGTATATAGGGATGTACCTATATATTCTCTCTCTCTCTCCTGATGTTCTTATGTAAGTGACCTATATCTTTTTGAGAATAAATATCTTATCTTGAGCCTAGTATAGTATCATTTTGACCCAACTACCTGCAAACTTAAGTTGCCATTCATTTTCGAAATCAAACTAAACAGGGCATTAAATATTATGAAACAGATTTTTTAGTTTAATTTTATCGCTGAGTCTCTGGTTCTAGTACCCTAAGAATCAATTATAATATGAAACTTTACACATCTATTTGGTCAACTTATTGCATGATAGGTATACCTAGATCTAGCGGCTTGGGTAAAACTGTAGGGACAAACAGAAAGGTAAAAAGCTGTGACAAAGGGTAGAATATTAATGCTATACAAGGTGTATCTAAATATGTGTACTATGCGAAGGTGGGGGGTTTCAGACCACAATGGTGATCAGTTGTGGGGGGGAGATAATTAAAAATTCCTATTTTCAGTTTCCCATACAAAAATATTTAGTTTCATTATGACTAAATAAATTGACAACCCTATCCTTGGAACCCCTTGACCCCTTGACCTACTACCTCTGTAGGTCTACTACTACTACCTACTACCTCTGTAGCTGAGTTAAGGGTTGTCAATTTGTATAAAGTCAGCTGTTCATGTTGAAACTTCGTTGCGGTTTTTTTCAGAGATACCAATCGAAGTTCGAAAAGTCGTTGAACAAAAGTTGTTCCCCGGGGGGTGGAAATTCACCCCCCTTCAGGATAGTACACATATTTTGATACACGTTGTATATGGTCATTAATAAGAGGTCCTCCACGCTTCCACAACATTACTTTCAACTGATTGATTTCAATGACGTAGGCAAATGTTGCACCAAAAACCATAAAAATTTCATTTTTTATTTTTTTCAATAAGAAAACAATAAAGTTGACATAACTTGGCTCTTACCGCCATAATTAATTCTGAGCAAGTCTGAAGCTACCCAATAAAGCTTTCAGGGCGCGTTCGTCCTTACTTGCATATTTTTTGCGCCAAGTAGATCGAATTTTTTCGCGCCCGCGTCTTAAGCCAGGGGGTGATTTATTATAAAAGGCAAAAGCGGCCTTTTGATATCAACGACCCTTTTAGTCTTGCTTTTTGAAGATGCCGACGAAGATAACCTAATTAACAAATGTAATATTTCAAAGGTAAGGTGAGAGTAAATATCAGATTTTGTTTATAGATGGAACTGGCTTGAATTTAGTACTTACGTTTGGTTGGATATAAAGTTATAAGTAGGTACAGGTTGAGAACAACTTTTTCTTCTTTCAACCCTCCTATAATATACCTATAGCCTGTTTGAACTTTTTTTTGTGTTTATTCAATATTTTTTTGATTTCATTTCTTACAGCGGCTATAAAATGGCGTGGAATGATTTTTTAGGATCTTTAAAATGTTGGTGGTGGTTTTGTCAATAAAACCACTTCTATTTGGTCTACGTCTAACTTTTTTATTATTGTAGACCCCACCACTGAAAGTTATGAAATAAAAGTTGAACAAGACCAGACGTGACAACGAAGACAAATTGAATGACGGAATAGTTTCTCTTCGGTCGATTAAACGTTTTGCAAGCAAAACAACCTTTTTAGTTTAATGGGTTGACACAAATACTCATTTCAGATTTTGGAATCTTCAGCATTTTCAGTCATTTTGGTTAGTCACTTACGTCACATAACTTTTTCATTTCAATTGTTTTTCTGGTGTTATTTTAAGTTCTGTTGTTTAATTTAGGTGGTATTTTAACCAATATGACTTGAGGTCTAGCACAAAGTGTGAGCAGTTTGAGTGATTGAATAAAAATGTATTGTGTGTTATCCTGATTTGAACCAGAATATTTCCGATGATTTTCAAGAAAAAAAAACAATTTTCTTCAAAATCAATGATGGCCGACTGTCCGAATGGAATTCGGAATGGATAGTCTGAATGGACAGATGCTATTAATTAAGAAGATTAAACCTTTCAAATATGTTTTGTGTACCGCATAGCATGTTATTATTTATGGTACAAATCATTATCAGCCTAAAAAAGTCTAATGCTGTACATAGGCCTCCTCCCATAATAATAATTTATTATTTGAATAACTATTTGAGGCTTTTTCTATCCACCGACTTTTCGTGGTCTTCAAAATATATTCTGTCTATATCGGTCCTACGCTTCATGTTTCATTCCCCCATCTTCCGGTTCGTAGTTGCTATTGCAGTTGACGTGATATGAAACACACTGACGTAACAGTCTTGAATATCTAAGCACTTTCGCCCCACCTGTAGGTCTACCACAAGCTCTGTCTGGCTCTGGTTTTGAGTCTGTGTGAGTGCTGTCTAAATAAATCCTACGCTGAAACGTCCCACACACAGTATACTACACTGGTGAGCACTCACACAGACTCAAAACAAGAGCCAGAGTCAGAGCCAGACAGAGCTTGTGGTAGGCCTGCTGTTCATCATAATTATCTAATGATGTCTGGGGCAGACATGCCTTGAATTATTGAAACTGACCTTTCTTCTGATGGACGAGTATCAAATTATCCGTGCATCAATAAATACGTTGTAAACTACAATAATAAGGGAAAATTGAAATGTCTACATTCTACTAGAATAGTCTATTGTTCTTCAGAACAAGCGTCTACATTGCAAACGTTTACTTTGAATTGATATACCTACTTTTTCTTATCGTGTCACTAGTCCTTTCGAACCAGTGCGGTGAAAGGATTTTATGTGCTTCTCAGTAAGACTCCTGTACTCGACACAAATCATAAGTTTGATACCGGCTATATTGTATCAAAGGTACGGCCCGTATGTTTCTTAGCTTTAGTAGTTCGTAAGAAAAAAATTAAGTACAGCCCGCTATGTAAATGCAATCCTACTGCCGGCTTACCACAAGTTCTGCCTGGCTCTGGTTTTGAGTCTGTCTGTTTTGCTCACCAGTGTATTTATGCTGTGTGTGTGACGTTTCGACGTTGGATTTATTTAGTTAACACTCACATAGACTCAAAACCAGAGCCAGAGATAGAGCCAGACAGAGCTTGTGGTAGGCCTACAGCGTCATGATAGTAATAAGGTGAATATCATGGTTCACATTTTTTTTTTATTCACTTTCGTACTCTGAATGTTTTTGAAGTGAAAACCTATTTAGGCGGGCTTGTTCAGCATTTCTGAGGTAGGCAAAAACCAATGAACTTACGATACTGTCACCTCTTCGGCAAACATCGACAAACTTCACCAAAAGTCGGGGGGGAGGAGGGAGATAATTGTTAAAGTTTTCACTTCTGCTGGCATTCCCAGAGTTCTATGAGTTTTTTTTTTATAGAAACTGAGTTTCTCTTTGTATTAAACAATCAGAAATCTCTGCCTATCAAAAGCCCAAGTAATATGAAGTTAGAATAAAAGGGAATAATTAAACGATTAAGGAAATGTTCATGTTTTTTACTCATTTAAATTTAAAATATAAGAAAAACAATTGAAAAATAAAAATCTGTTACCACCCTAAAGTAAGGGTTTAATGAGTTATTTTAATTCTACCGCATTACTTACACAAAATAAATACTACAGCAAGAAAAGAATCCAAAAAATCGGGTGTTATTTGATTCTCTTATCGAAACAGTTACTTTTTATTTATTGTGACTTGTATAATATTTGCATTGCAATCACAAAAAGTTTCAAAACAAAAAGCTGTAATAGCAAACTTGCAAGTTAATGTTAGTTTTGCTTAAAGCAAACGAAACCAGAGTCACGTCAGGGTAATACAATCAAGCACGAAACTATACCACACCAGCCCACGACATAAAACATTACAAAAATATTCAACAACCATTGAACATTATGTATGAACACACGAAAAACCCTAGGATAAAAACCACTAATGCTTGTTGAAGTAAGCAAAAACTGGCCTTGTAAAATGTTTTGGTACGGAGGTTTGACGGAAACGGAAGCGCCAGGTTGTGTTGGTAATGAATTTGCAGGGCGGGCGCCGCCCTAAAAATAAATAAGGTCTATTCCTAACTGAGCTTAAAAAGCTTCTCCACTATAAGTTATTAAACACATTGATGTCTCTATCCAAGTGCAGTTTTTGGAATATTTAGCGATATTGGATTCTTTGAATTCAGGTTATATCAAGAAAAATAATGGTATAATTATTGTTTTTGTTTTGTAAAAGGATCAAACACAAAAGCGGTAAGAACCATGCCGTAGCACGTTGCCTGTTCTTCTGGCTTGGTTGAGTGGACCTGGCACCTAGACTCACCTAGCTTTAAGCCGTTTCATAGCAATCCTTATGATACCATTCATAAATTTGAATTTATCAGCCATCTGGTTCTCATCGCTTAGTTTGTGCTTAGTTTGCTCTTGTGTTTGCTTTTGTGTTAGCTCTGCTTAGTTTGTGTTGTGTTAATTGTCAGCATTATCTATATTTGTTATTATAAAACATGACTGAAACAGAACGATTCCGATCCAAATATCACCGAATATTGTGGTGTGGTTGGAAATAAACCAATAAATTTCCGCATAGTTTCCATGTTTTGTTTTTAAAGCTCCAGTTTGACTTGGATAAGCAATGCGCTCGCGTGCCGACCCAGGGAAAACAACACTTGCAACGTTTCACCGATAAATTAAATTTTACTTAAGTATTTCGGTAGTAAAGTTGTTTTAGTGTGCTTTTTATTAAGCTTCGTGCGGGTGAAATATGCCTAGTTTTGTTCAAACAGTTTTAGAACGCGAGGTGCTCATGGAAGTTTTTTTTGTTACTATTTCGGCATCTTATTTTACATTATTATGGTTTAAAGCCTTGCGCACATCTAAGCGTTCTGAGGTGACGGAGCGACTGCTCGCCGCCGCTGAGCACTTAGATCAAGGCATGGCTCAGACAAAAGACTCTGTAATCCAAGACATCTCCTGATCGTATAATATCTTTTCAGATCTGTGAAGTGTACATGAGTCCACTAATTTGCAATAGTTCATAAGTTCTGTTGCATGAGTTGTGCCACAGAATCACCTGACTTAAGCAACCTTCAGCGCAGCCCCCATTTAGATGAGTGACTACAATAGTGGTATTTTATCTAAGCGCTTTTGTGCTTCGGAGGGCACGTTTATCTATCGGTGTCTGTTTTATGGCACTCTCTAAACTCTATAGAGGCCTAAAGGCGGCCTATAAGCACCATCACCAGAATTGACCACGACCTCATACAAACTTACTACCGTGGTCAACCCACGTACACCGTACGTAATGGTAACAAAGCGACCGTTACACGGCTATTGTACGAAATTCAATTTGTAGAGCCGACTGACCACAACACACAGTAACTACTAGGCGCAGTATCTTCACTTGAGGATGGGAGACCGCGGCTGGTATTCACAGAGATTTAACTTATAAGAATTGGTGAACAATTCACGAAGAGCCATCTAGCAAGAAACGTATTGTGCCCAAACTAAGTAATGCGTATGGAAACTGCGGAAACCAGCTAACTGGTAGCATTTATTACATATTTATGTGTGTAAATGAAAGGCCTTTGGCGTTGGCTTTTTGTTTGGAAAGAAAAAATGGATTAGCAGTATGAAAGATGACATGGATAAGAAAGAAGTGAATACAGAGATGACGGCTGATAGAGGAGGATGGAAGAAGAGAAAAGAACATGTTGTGCTCATTAAGTGGGATAAGGGTAAGAAGAGGGGGGAAAAAGGCCTTAGCCCAGTAGTACGAAATAGGCTAGTGAAAAAAAATAGCTCTTCACAGAAAAAACGAACACCTAAACATATTCATCAAAAATGTGAACAATCGGTAAAAGTTGAGCCCACAGCTTTGCGCAGAAGGCTGAACTATGAGGAGAAACTGTGACTAAGCCCTAGTCTCGGTATATTTCAAGATCCCAAAAAAAGTGCGTTTCGCTTTGTTACTGGTTGCGCCGCGTGGTGGTGCGGCGCGTGAACAATTATTTTGTTGATTACCGCGCAGCAATGTCTAATAATTCACTCGTGGACGAACCTCTGTAATTACGCGGATGGAAACGTCGGCTCACCGTTTGAGATAAAAATCGGACTAGGGCCAAGGAGTAGAAGGTACAGATGGGGCAAAATGAAAAAGTAGTCTATTGGAAAAACCGAAATACCAAAAGAAGTCACATAAACAAGGAACGTTCAAAGCAGCTTAGTATCACTCAGATGTGATACTAAGCGCGAAAGCATTCTAGTGATAAATTATTCAAATCACAGTACCGTAATGGTCTGTGGGAATATGAAAGCATAGGAGCAATCCTGATCGCCATCGCCATCGCGCTAGATGTACATCTACATGGCATGCAGGGCAATGACATTGATTAACAAAGTAATCCGTTTGATTCCACAATTAATTTGACAAGTTTTAACAGTGTTGCGACAGAATTAAAGGCACTTTTATAAGATGTGGGAAAGGAACTGGCAGATGGACAGCAACATTCTCTGAGTATACACAACAAATCAGTGTGGTCACACCAAATGCCAAGCATGGTAGCTATGGAAAATCCCACCAAGTTTTTAATAAATAAATAAATATTGTAGACAGTCCACACAACACGATCTAGCCCAAAATGAAGCAAAGCTTTCTAGTACTATGGGAATCAGACAGCTGATACATACTTTTTTAGTAAATACAATACAACACCCATGACAGAGAACAAACATCTGCGTTCACCAGTTCACCACATAAATCGTCTCGGAGTATCGAACCCACGACCTACGGCGCAGAAGGCAGAGCTGCTACCAACTGAGCTGAGAGGCCACCAGACAAATATTAGCAAATCTATAAAGCTTTTGTTCAGTAGTAGAATTTTACTGGCTGATTCTGATGATGAATAATACAATGATTGGGTGGACTATCTGTACATAACCTACGCTACTATCCACACTAACTTGCTGTTCAGTATTCGGTTTCTTAAAACCACCGCCGTCAATAGCGGTAGCAGTTTTTCACCACTGTTTCCCTGATACAGAATTAAATGTAACGTATTGAGTTGCAATTCTATACCTGCACATTTAGAAAGAGACTAATCATTTAAAAAAATGTCTACGTCAGATTTGTAGAGCGTTGATAGATAGATAGATAACTCTTTATTGATTACTATGACACATAATATAGGAATACAGTATTTAGCTATGCAGTATTTAGTTATGCAGTATTTAGCGTTGTACAGTCATATATGTACACCGAATGATATACCGACTGTACCGAATGTATGATTTTGCTGCTTATTTCTTCGTTCACACGGCAACGAAGAAATAAGCAGCAAAAAAATAAAATTGAAAGGCTGTACATAGCTAAAACGATAAATAATTGAGTATCTTTATAGTGTAAAATTAAGTGACGGACTTAAAAACGTGAAAATTTATTTTTTTACTTCAAAAGTCTAATATGCTATGATAAGAGTCGGTGTAAAAAAAATTACGTATGACGTTAGTTCTATTATTGCTTAAACCTTACACACATCTATGCGTTCTGCGGTGGCGGTCAGTGAAACGCTGTCAAATAATATGCAATATTTGATAGCGTTTCACTGATTGCTACTGTTAAACTCACAAATGTGTGTCAGGTTCTTTTTTATTTATTAATGGCCTTACTAATAAAAATATGTCAAAAGATAAACAGTGCTTAAACTATTGCCATCTCTTACCACTGGGTGATGACAAACAGTGACAGGGCTAACTTTAAACAATGCTTAAATTTAAATTGCGTTTATAAGTAGAGCTGTTAAATGATTCAAGAATTCAGCTATGACAAGGTTTTAATACTGAAACTTTTTTCAACTCCGTTTTATTACGTTCGCTAATTAACGAGAACCAATTTTAAGACATTGCGGGCTTTAACTTACCCTACGTAATAGTAGGCTTCGCACAAACATAAATATTTATTCATCAAATGAACACAAATCTAATCGCCGAATAATACGACATTTCATTTGTACATTTGACCGAATAGTCAAATGGTCGGTTATTAGAATAATTGTGGAGGTAATGTCGGAAAGCATTGTTTTGTTTCCGAAATGCTGTATTTTTTATCTTGATCAGTAATGTGTATTTATTTAACTAAGGTCATGTAATGCTGGGTTTCGACCGTCAACAGTAATTTTTGAGTGGAGCTGAGTAAGCAATAAGTAAAGTAATCTTAATATATAAAACTGAGCTTAGAACCAGGAGACGGGCATAGGATATTTTTATCCTAAAAAGTAACGAAAGAAGTAGTAGTACAGCTCTTTGTGTAGGGCTCGTCCAGGGAAGTACTACCACCATGCCTATTTCTGCCGTAAAGCAGTATTGCAGTGTTTCGGTTTGAATGGTCGATGAAATTAGGCTGGTTTTGAGGCTGTGTGAGTCTTCTTCTTCTTCGGCCTTATCCCACCTTAAAGATGTCTGTCCTGGGTCGTCATTGGGTCAATGTTGTTACTTTCTATGTTTTTTCTAACTACAGACATCCACGTGACACGAGACATAATACACTGGTGAGCACTCACTCAGACTCAACACCAGAGCCAGAAACAGAGCCAGACAGAGCTTGTGGTAGGCCTACTGTTCGTGGTGGATACTCCGCGTTTAAGTGAATTTACAAGAGAGCCTTGTAATAAAGGGACAAAATATGATTTCAGACAAACAAACATTATGCTACTGAGCAGAAAATCCAGAATCAGCATCAAGCGTTCTAATATTATAGGTATGGTTTAAATATGTGTAATGATTCTCAATAACCATGTAAGCTAAACCGATAAAAGACAGCTCAAAAGCTCTATTTCTGTCAAAAATAAACTTCAAAACACTTTTATAAACAAAATTGATCAAAAATGCATTAAAATTTTGAAGATTTTCTAAGAACGCCAGCTAGCGGCGTTTTCGTCAAATTACAGGGCTTCACCAAACTACCTACTCGCTTCGCCCAAACTGAGTCTACCTTGCCCAAACAATCGAATTAGACTATAATGACTACGATCTATTTTTGTATTAGACTTTGTTTAAAACCGACTCGAATTATACGCACGTGAGTAAGTGAGTTTGTTTCGTGTGTTTTTGTTATTGTTTTAAGAAGGTCAACATCTTTTTGAATAGAAAAACAGTGTTGGGTGCACAGACAACGCAGGAAGCATAAAAAATGTTCTTTAAAGTTATACAGGCTGTATCTAAGTATTTTTCCCGCAAATCTATACCAATCACTCACATTCTGTAGATGTAACAAATAATTGACCATACATTGACGCCTACATCCCACCATAAAACGGTTCAACGTACGTAGATAATAGCGCTCAAATTGTGTTTTGTGAGCCGCGTTTGCGGTTCATTTAACTGACTCGTATGCACTGAATTACGATGATTGATGCCCAAACCGGCAGCTAAAAGGATTGACGTCATTTTAATACTGCTACACGTAACAAACAAGATGTGTGTACATAAAAAATCCTATTAGCCGGCCGAGTGAGCCCAAACATTGAACAAAAACCGATAGCCACCTACACAAACATGTCGGCTCGCTACCAATAATTACCGTACATTATAAAGGGTGAAATAAAGCGCATTCCACACTAGCGGTGGTATACACTACATTCGGTAGTGCATGTCACAGGTCGTGTCTAAACTCATCAATCTTGACTCCATTTAATTTAGAGAATAGAGCGCTCGTCGGGCCGCGTGTAAAGCCGCCCGGGACGAAACAAAACGCGTTCGCGCGCACAATAGGCCCGGCCCGCAAATGGAATACGGCCCGCGATGCCTTTGTCGATCCACAAAAGAAAGGCAATCATTCGACATGAATAAATCTTTGAATAATGGGCCTCCGCCGCGTATAATGAAATGTTTTATGTATCGGAATTATCGCGTATAAATCGCTTTTGTACGTCCGCATCGCTTCGCACTTCTATGTAACGTTTTTATGCTCGTTCCGCGATTTCCCCTGCACTTGTTGACGCTTAATCGACCGTTGGAAGATAGCTGCTTTTTGCTGCATTAAATAGATTACCAAAATAAACAAAAACGTGCATTGTTGCTAAAATAACTTAATAAAGTCAGTAAGCGTGCAAAATTAACTGAGCTGAACGGCCATTGTGTTTACCTAGGTGGCCATTATCATCGAGTATCGGTACTGTAATGCTAGGTTTCTTTCTTAACTTTATGGTGGATCGGTCTCTTTGCATCTAATTATAGTTTCAATTAATACAGAAATAAAATTACCAACCACAAGTAATATTACATGTTATGGTGCTTTTTGCAATTCATTTACGATCGCAATGCTAGATAGTTTTATGATACAACTCTTAGTATTCAGTCGAGAGAGCTTCTTCAACATTAGCTTCTGGCCAAACCAGAGAACTTATTGCACGTAGATTTCATCAAGCGTCCAGCGACCGGAAAAGCAAAGCGATAAACCATGCAATCCGGTGACGCCGCAGTTTCTCAATCACAAAAACAATAATTCATTTCGAAATGCCTTTCTCGTTGTTTTCTCGCTTTGGTCGGAGATTTTTCCAGTAAGGTTCAAGTCTAATTTCATTATGACTCGTTTTCTAAAAAGCATTACCGCCAAAGCGGCCGTAAGATCAACATTTAAATGAACGCTGCAACTCTGTAAAATTGTATATCCCTGCAAATTAAAAAATAAGTGACTCTACGTTTTTACACCATAAAATAGTTTATTCGGCTGAACTAAAATGTATAAAGATTTTAACTTTAACGAAAGGTCGTAGCATTGCAACGGAATTATGAAATCAGATAAGAAATTCACTTATTTTTTAGTATTTGCCGTCGTTATGACTAACATTGCTCTATATTTCTTAAGTAGCAATATGAACAAAACGAAACAGCTAGACAGTTTCTTCTATCAGTAGGCCTACCACAAGCTCTGTATGGCTCAGTCTCTGGCTCTAGATTTGAGTGTGTGTGCGTGTTGACTAAATAAATCCTAAGTCGAAACGTCACTCACACAGTATAATACACCTGTGAGCACTCAAAACTAGAACCAGAGACAGAGAGAGCTTGTGGTAGGTCTAAAGCCGTTTTATGGCGGTCGCCGTTTCCAGGAGCCGAGCCGAAGGTTTGAATCGAATGGCATTAATTAAGGCTGTGATGGAGTGAGCGAAGCGGAGCGGCACGGAGGACTCGCTCATACCAATAAATCAATTTAATGTAATTTAATTTGAGCCAGGCTTCCTTTGGACGCTTTCATGAAGTCACGCAACACTCCGTCCTACTTTAATGGGAATCATTTTTGTTATAGGTATTTCTTGATTGCATTATGAAGTCGTGTAGACTTGAGTTATGAAATATGAAAAACACTCTGCTACAAATACTTTAGCAGAGCTACTTTAGGAAGTTTAAATAATAAGGTTACAACCTATTAGGTTGTACTGGCTTGTAAAAGAAAATACGGATTCGAGTATGTTCAAAGAAAATAATAAGTTTTTGTATTAAATCTTTAGGTACGTAAGCAGTAGTAGATAGTTTTGCAGCAATAGAGCTGTTTGCGAAGGGTTTATACGGGGAAGTACTACCACCACGCTTTTTTCTAGTATCAAGCCAATTGCTGCGTTTCGGTTTGAAGGGTGAGGGTGCCGATAAAATTACTGGCACGTGAGGCTTAACATCTGTATGCCTCAAGTTGATGGATGCATGGCCTTATCCGGTTACAGACGTCCGTGACCTGCGAGGCAACGCTTATGTGTTTATATATCTTTCTTTTGAGATTTCTGGCAAAAGATTTTCAATAACACAATTTGCCTCGTTTTTAATTGAATCTGGTGTCAACATTTCAGGATCGCTTGATGTAATTTTTAATAAGTAGTATTCAAATCTTAGCATAAAACATTACTAACTATTCTTTTGAATTCCGTTACACATACATAGCAGATTAGTAACCTCGGCTTCGCATCGGTAAACAATTACATATGATCTGATAAATTTCTTATTTTACTTCCCTGGGTATGTAATATACCTACTATTTTAAGCCAGCTACGCCAAATTAATATTAGCTCAAGCTAAACGCATTCTAAATACAAAATGCTTTACTTTCCCACGAATTGAAGTTACACATTCATTCAACACTCATCTATCCAGTTATATCTAATAAATTGAATTAATTTTCATCAATATTGAATAACACTTCATTACCAACAATTTGTCACACACAATGGGAATAGCAACAAGCAACGAGTTACCAGCTACCGACCACACAGCAAGCGCTCCGTCACGATTCCAATGAGGCCGGAGATGCGATGACACCCTTGAAATGCTTCTAAATCTTCTAATAGCATGATTTATAGAGCAAATTAAACATTTGACTTGGCGTGAATTCGACGCTGAGTGGATCCGACACGCACGGACACTGGGATGGATCCCGGCTGTGCGCGTGAGTTGTACTGTTGCATACAAAACACGTTTTCATTACTCATACTCTGAAAGTAGGTCTGAAGTTGCCTGAGGGGCCTAATAGAAAGTAAAACTTTCAGCCCTAGGGAGAATCGCTTTCTACTGACAGCTGTCAAATTATAAAAAAAAACAAGTTCTATTTTATTCAACCATGTTCCAACTTTCTAAAGTCTTTCTAACTGCAAGGAGGTCGTTGAACCAAATTCCAACTTTTTATTCAGCAAGTAGGTTGGAAACCCATTACAACGGTAAGAAGTTTAAAAAGTCTAATTAGAGCGCAATGTAAAATTTAAATTTTAATAACATAAAGATGTATTAAATAAATAATATATCTCCTAAATTACTTGATTAATATATAGCTTCAACTATTTTTTTAAAATGACATAAATTTGAGCAAACAATTTACCATTTTTTAAATTATGAAAATGAAAATAATGGCTGAATAATGCTGGCGAGCCGTAGCCGAAGGCCCGCCAGAGAAAAAGAAAAAAAAACCGGGAAGGCGGCAATTCAATCTTCATTTTCACAAATTTTTCTTTCATGTTTTTATTTTTACTTTCCTTGTATTCGTAATGAAAAGCACAGTGTTTACCTCGGATGAAAGTCTTTTAAGTCCCTCAAGCTCCATTGGCGCCCTCGCTACGCTCTGGCGCCAAACCCGTCTCGGGACTCAAAAAACGTGACTTTCAACACTCAGGTAACAATGTACTATTAATACCACGCGGGTCTTACCCTCGGTTTTGATCGAGGAAATGGAGATGACGTCAGTCTGACGTCTCTGACGCCAAAATCTTGTGACAACCACCGAACGGATAGGAGTTTTTTAGAGATTGACGTCATCTCCACCGTGAGATTTTTTTCTGGCTTGGACCAAAGTCAAAGTCAAAGTCAATAATGTTTTATTCAGTACGATGCGATGACACCCTTGAAATGCTTCTAAATCTTCTAATAGCATGATTTATAGAGCAAATTAAACATTTGACTTGGCGTGAATTCGACGCTGAGTGGATCCGACACGCACGGACACTGGGATGGATCCCGGCTGTGCGCGTGAGTTGTACTGTTGCATACAAAATACGTTTAATACCACGCGGGTCTTACCCTCGGTTTTGATCGAGGAAATGGAGATGACGTCAGTCTGACGTCTCTGACGCCAAAATCTTGTGACAACCACCGAACGGATAGGAGTTTTAAGAGATTGACGTCATCTCCACCGTGAGATTTTTTTCTGGCTTGGACCAAAGTCAAAGTCAAAGTCAATAATGTTTTATTCAGTACGATGCAAGAATTACTTTGAAACGTCTTAAAGCTAGGTGAGTCTAGGTGCCAGTTCCACGCGACCGAGCTTATGTCCCCAAAAGTAATAAGGTATGGTGAAAGAGAATTGTAATTAGAACCTTCATCATTATTATCCGGAGCCCGATCTACCCACTAGCACCTACCTACTAGGCTCTAAAGTTTAGAGCCTTATAAAATAACAAGCGTCAACAATTTAAAAATAAATATAATAATTGGGCAAACAAGAGTTTCATGCTTTTGCAAAACATAGAAAATCATAGTTAGAAGTAAAACCTACCTAATATGTCTAAATACACAGCGCTTAATCTATTGCCATCTCTTTCCACTGGGTAACACACTATTTAGCCCAAATTAAGCCAGGCTTTTACTCTGAGAAATGAAACACTTTATTTAGCCATTTTGGTTGCGACTATACAGTAAGTACAAAGCAGTAGGTACCTACATTATAGCCGCACTACCGTCTTCCTCTAAGTTTTTACAGAGATACATCGCGCGTGTCCGTGAGAAACGATTTGTAGAGCGTTTCAGCATTTCTATAACGGTACACAATAAATAAAATATCGATGTACTTATTTATGCACTGAAAGTTTCACTCAAATTACATTGAAACATACACTACCAGTAATGATCACAGCAAAGAGGGGCCTCTTCTTATATAGATTTTACCACTTAAAAGAAGAGATCAATACATTTTACGGAAAAACTTGTAGGTATTTTTATTATTTTTTTGTTTCTTTTCTTTGGCGTGTCAAGAACAAAAGTTATTATAAAGGAATTTATATTAAAATAAATCGAGCAACAAATATACAAATTTCATTTAATGTAACAAAGGTTACATTAAATGAAGGTTACATAATATAGAGGAAAACGGAGATATTTCCAATCCAGTAAAAATACATATCAAAACAAAATAATATTTAATTGGCGCATTTCTTGTTATGTTTAATTTAAAAATAGATGACATGAACTACCAGTGTAGGATTAGATACTAGCCTCTAAAACCAGCACTGTGAAGTTCATTTTTTGTCGCAAGCATTTAGAAGTGACAGCGATACAGTCGGTAGATTTCTGTCGCGAAAGTCCACAACAATAAAAACTCGAGCAAGAAGTTTCAAATCTTTGATCAAAAGCAGAAACGGACGCGGTGGACCGAAAAGTTTGTTCAGTTTTGCTAACATTTGTAATGGTTTGTTTATTTGTAAAATCTGACCATGATTCGGGGACAGTGAACTGTGCGACTTTTGTTCTTTTTTTGTTAGAAATTCGTATTCACAAGAGAGCGTTAAAAAAACTTTCATTCAAAAAGTAGATGTTTGAAAAACGACGATAAATACAATGTAAAATAAAACTATCCCCTTTTCAGTGGTAATCAAGCTAGAAGGAGTTTTCTGGGGGCAGTATTTTTACATTTTGAATGTTTGTTATGTAGGAAATCAATCATATTTTATTCAAATCAAAACAACACAAACACTCTCATAAAGTTTTATCCTGTACAATCAAAATAATAAAGGTAATCGCGATAAATACCCGGTTTTTACCATATTAAGTAATTATAAATTAAACGCATTGTACTTTTTACCACAGCCTACCTACTTAAGATCGCCTGTCATGGATGACAATGAAGCCTCACTGAAGATGTATTTATGTAAATCTGTGTAAAGATATGTGGTTAGTTTGCAGCGAGGCAATCACAGCAGATCATCTAATATTTGCTGAGCCACAACTGCCTATTGTGCCGCGGGCTTACACTGGTACCAACATTCGTACTTAGTTTTTCAAAATACATGGTGTTGCATTAGTAAAAATAAAATAGTAGTAAAACGCGCTGAGTTAACTTCATATTTTTTTGTGTGACGTCATCCTTTTTGATGATTGCCTGAAAACCAGCGCTGTTTGGCATAGTAGATATACCTAGTCAGGTAGCAAAAAGTGTGGTTCATGTCAAGTCCTATTGTTATATCTACTAACTAATACCTACATTTTATGAATATCCTCGCTAAGTTGATGAATATCCTTGGAACATGGAAATGAGTGCTTGAATATCCTTGTAAAACTCACAAACATAATAAACGCACTTCATTATTTCGAATTTGATAGAAAAGACATCAACGCGCTTTACATATGTGCGTTTACTCAATCCTCGAATACGTTACATCTCTAAGCTATAACTCAAGTTGATGAACGCAGGACATGCATTCATAACCTGCAATTTGGTTATCACTTGACAGGTCAGGATTAGGATCAGGTGCATAAACTTGTTTCATCAGAAGTATGCAAAAAATCTTGGAAATGTGTAGGCGAGGCCCATTTCCACCATTGGACTTCTTCAGGCTGATAATGATGATGATGATGATGGAAGTCTTCTTAGGTGCCCAAACGTCTACACATAAAAGGTTTTTTATTTCATTTGTTTGTTTTTCTAAATTAAATGAAATAAAAAAAAAACAATTCGCATTTTGGAAAATAAAGTAAGAGGATCTGCCTGCGTCTGTATTTCCGGAATGTTTTAATTCAAATTTTTTGAAACATTGTCCTGCGTTCATCAAGTTGATGAACGCAGGACATGCATTCATAACCTGCAATTTGGTTATCACTTGACAGGTCAGGATTAGGATCAGGTGCATAAACTTGTTTCATCAGAAGTATGCAAAAAATCTTGGAAATGTGTAGGCGAGGCCCATTTCCACCATTGGACTTCTTCAGGCTGATAATGATGATGATGATGATGGAAGTCTTCTTAGGTGCCCAAACGTCTACACATAAAAGGTTTTTTATTTCATTTGTTTGTTTTTCTAAATTAAATGAAATAAAAAAAAAACAATTCGCATTTTGGAAAATAAAGTAAGAGGATCTGCCTGCGTCTGTATTTCCGGAATGTTTTAATTCAAATTTTTTGAAACATTGAATAGGTGGATAATTGCTAAGCGTGCTCCATCTTAGGCTGCATCCTCACTTTCTATCAGGTGTGATGGCAGGCAAATGCTTAGCTTGCTATATTAAAAAAACTGATCAGGACGCTTTCATACAACCACTTAAACTAAGTACATACTGTATGTCGAACCTCGTCAGATAAGTAGTTGGACTGACTCGGGCTCATCGCCGTCATAACACGCAATTGAGCCGAGCCGTCTGAACACTGCATTGTTAGCCAAAGAATGCGTGAATGGTAACTTGTCCGTCACTAAATTGCATCGGCAATGACCCTCGTAGTTGAAGCATGGTGGCCTTGGAACCCTAGTGCATGCTTCTTGAAGCTTTTACCTATGTATCTATAGTGACTTGTAGTTGTAGAGCTCTTTGTGAAGGGCTCGTCCCGGGAAGAACCTACTACTACAATGTCTATTTCTGCCATGAAGCAGCATCGCTGTGTTTCGGTTGTAGCACATTTTATAAAAACACTGCACGTTTGTCGAAATGTTGTGCCTCTTATTTCGGAACGCCTATTATTTTGAATTTTACTTCTACTCGTATGAGTTAAGCATTCGATTCGCAATGCTAATTTGATAGTTCGACCACCTTCTTTTTTAATCTCTGTGTTTTGAACCCAATCCCCTAATGTCTAAACCTCTAAAAGCCTTGAATGTTCAGTGAAACGCTGCCAAATATTGTTGTCACATTTGAAATCCTTTCTCTGATGGCCACCGCACGCGCAGAAGGCTTATATTATGTGCTCATGGCTTAACATCATATCGAAGACAACATCTTTCAAAATTAATGACTAAAAACCAGAAAAAAAATTGATGTCACCTCGCTAATTTATCGTCTATATCTACCCAAAAGGTGTTCAACAGAAGGGAACAAGGGATGCCCGCGGGTAAACGGTGCTCAATTCGATCATTTCTCCATATTAATTACCGAAACAGCCCTCCCGGCAACTTAAATAACAAATAAAAACAGCTAGGTGCGAGCTTGATTTTATCTTTGAGAATTCCGTAACCTTATATTGATTAGTTTTCCGCATTTTATAATAAGACTTATGTATAAATAATAAGGTAGAAATTGTTCGTTACAAATGAAATCAAGCTCTTTGAAGCTGAAAAATTTCTCGAAAGTACAACGTAATTACAAATTTATCTACTAAGTGCGTGGCTACAGAACACAGTGCGTATGTTTTTTTCATACAGTTAGCTGATGAAATAAGCATATGGCCCATCTGATGTTTAGTGGTAACCATCGGTTATCACAAAATAAATACCTACATACATTTTAAATGTCATTGTGTGCGTGTTGCCTCTCTTCTTCCTGCCCTTATCCTACTTTATGTGGGGCCGTCACAACATGTTCTTTTGTTTCTCATCAATGTGAGTGTGTGAGTTGGCACCTCAAATGCATATAATGTTTTTTTTGCGCTGATAAGTATTGGCACATTGGATGATGGTACCCTAGCTCTCCTTCAATGTTTCAACCTTAACATTTAGTCAACGTGGTTCCGCTGTTTCAGTTTTTCCTAACGAATTTCGCTATTTGGTAAGTGTTTTATTTCTTTGCGACACGGTACCCTAATTTTATTAAAAGCACTCCCTACCCCAGGATCCGTCACGGCCTTGATTCTCGCTTAACATCCCCTACTTTTAAGTTCAAACGAGTTTGGCGATTTATCTTCAAACCCGTAGTGTGTAATGTCCATGTAAATGGCTCATCCTCACCTGCCCTATATTTTATAATTAAATAAATACTAAGTTCCTGCTTTTTATAGTTTTGATGAAGTACTTCCGGTAAATACTTATACATAATTAAATATTATAAATATTGTAGAGATGCCGGCTGACAGAGGGGAATGGAGGAAGAAGACATGTTGTGCCGACCCCACATAAAGTGGGATAAGGGCAGGAAGAAGAAGAAGAAGAAATATTGTAGACAATCCACACAACACTATCTAGCCCCAAATTAAGCAGTATGTGCTATGGGATTCAGATAACAGATATAATACTTAAATACATTATTTTGTAAATTCATATTAGAATACAATACAACACCCAGACAGAGAACAAAAATCTGCGTTCAACACACAAATATTTGGACTCGGTGGGGATCGAACCCACGATCTACAGCGCAGAAGGCAGAGCTATAACCAACTGCGCTGAGAGGTCAGACAAACTTAGGTACTTATAGAGAGAATGTGAAAAAAACATGACGCTAAATTTACTACACAGGCATTTAATTTTCATGAATTTTACTATCTAACTACTAATAGATACTTAATTAAAATAATAGAAGTTCAGAAAATTCCAACAAGCAATATATTTCACCAAAGTGACTACCACTTAGCATAGGTACACACTCATACCTTCAATCTAGATTTTACATAAGTGTTTATATGCTAAACGGCTGTCTGGTAGAGATAAGATAAGCTTAGTGATAAGACCGCCTATTGTTTCTACTAATAGTTTTTAAGTTTTTTATGTCTGTCCCTACCTAAGTTTTTGTGAGCAGTAAAGTATTTTCTATCTATCTAAATTATGTATGCAAGGTGTAAAAGGTTACATCCGAAATAAATATTTAATATAGGTATTGATTTCTAAATTAAATTACCTAATTAAATAAATGAAAAGCTGGATTGCAGTCGCAGATAAAGCTCTAAATATACCAATGCTTGTACAGTCAGCTTCATAAGGCGGTTGGCCATTTTGGTTACTAATAAAAATAAATCTTTTGGTTTACAAATAGATGTGGTTCAAAGCGGAACTTTAAATTAAGTTCAAAGTTTCAATGTAGGTAAATCGAGTTGGTTCATACTTTACAAACCAGAAATGTCAATCTACTTTTAATACTGATACGGGAACCGGATAGGATAAAAAATATTGTGTTGTTGTTTTTATTTAACTAAAAATAAGTTATTGATTTTTCAGTTGGACTTAATAGTAGGTATATATGTAGTTGTATGATTTAGCTTGTAATTTTCATGTTTGTGACATTTTTCAGAATGAAAAATATAATTATTTATATACTAACTGGGGTCAGCATAGGTAAACGTCTCATCGCTTATGCGAGGTAAATACAATATTTCAGGTGGCATGAGCCTTGAAATCCTCATGACATTTTGGAAATTTTCATATTTAAGACGAAACCGTGAAATAACTTCTCGCTTTTGAATATTTTAGACATAAAAAATCACTGAATTTATTATGTGCGAAGCAAACATCCATTTAAATTTCCTAAAATCATTCGAAAGGTCTAAGTTGTACGAGTGATATATCGACGGCGGTCTTACAGTGCTTAAGTTTTCAGCAGTGATCTCTTTACACCCTGTATGCATAACTTATAGTTCATTTCTATTCAAAACGGCAGATCTGAACAAGTTCA
Organism: Thera obeliscata; assembly: GCA_947578465.1. Taxonomy (NCBI): domain Eukaryota; kingdom Metazoa; phylum Arthropoda; class Insecta; order Lepidoptera; family Geometridae; genus Thera; species Thera obeliscata. The sequence continues at coordinate 4,452,221 of OX387916.1, forward strand.
AAGTAAAGAAATAAATTGGATTGAAATAGAAAATGTATCTGATAGCAGCCAAAATTGCAAAATATTTATTATTTTTTACATTTGGGGCGAGGTCAAAGTTACCTACGTATAATTGAAAGTTTTTCAACAGTTACATAACCCATAAAATATTGTTTTCTTATAAACAAACAAAACATAATTTCTACATCATGACATTAATTTCTAAATTAAATAAATAAATAGACATACTCAACTTTTTACAATTTCACAAGCACAATCCCACTTTATAAAGCGTCCGACGGCGGCCTTAAACTAACACTGTTGTAACGAAAATTTTCTAAGCTCTGCTGAAAGTTCAGGAACTGAAGTGGATTGTATGAAGGCATGGGCTGCATGAACATAGGCGACCATATCGCGGCCGCTATGGCCAACAACTCCGGGTGGTAGGGCACGGGGGGGACACATACGTTCCTAGGGTTCATCTCACTTGGTTTTACCACATCACTTGCCAACAAACTGTCTATAGTAAAGGACTTCTTCGGCTTTGCTATCGTAGTGTTCATTTGCACATTTTCACAAGGCTCCTCGTAAGCCGGCAGAGGAGGAATCCGAGAATTATTCGCTAGGAATATGTTATTGAAGTTCGCTAATGCGGCCATTTCGGCATTCGTATCTTTCTCTCCTTTTTGCAGTCTGAACCGTTTCCGTCTTCGGAGTAGGGATCCGTTTTCGAACATATCGAACGCGTGCGGATGTAGAGTCCAGTAAGCACCTTTCCCAGGCCTGTCGGGCCGACGCGGCACTTTTACAAAACAATCGTTAAATGACAAATTGTGCCGAAGTGAGTTCTGCCAGCGTTGCCGATTCGTCCTGTAGAAAGGGAACCGGTCCGTGATGAATCTGTAGATCTCCGACAGAGGCAGCATCCTTTCCGGCGAGCTCCAAATCGCCATCGCGGTTAAAGAAATATACGAGTAAGGTGGTTTTTGCTCGCCGTAGGAGTCGCGCGGTGGTCGCGGCATGTTCGAAAGCGCTGAGGAAAACGCGGCGCCTTTGGGTTTGGGCAGGCGTGGCTTCGGTGGGCGAGGTTATATATAGCCCCACCTCAAATACCCGCCCTCTAAGGCTCGTTGTCGGCAGATACGATAACGAGAATGCCACTCAGCGCGCAAACCGCACCGCATCTCCCTCCGGTGCTATCATTACGAGCATGATTGACTGCGTACTTACCTCCTGTTGGTTTTATACATAGTACCTAGGGACGCTAATCTCAGATCAGGATTTAAGTGCTTTCTAGTCTAGTTTTACTTTGTAGGATAACTAAGTAACTAGATAGCCATCTTTTGCTTTATTAATTTACTAATAAGTAAGTACCTACTGCATACTTAACTAGATTGTATCAAAAATATATATTGTGTATGATAATTAATTTTTAACGAGTAAGAAATCAGTGTGCATGCGTGTACCTATTACATAGAAAGTTAGGTTACCCTGTATACATAAATTTTACATTTTATGTATACAGGGTAACTTAAAAAAAATCATTTCATAAATATTTTTTATTTTATTGGTTGAACCTAATTCCTGAGTATTTGCAGTTAATAATGAATAACCCTGTATAGATGACATTGGACAATTTTTTTCTCGGTTTATGTAGTATACAAAAGGTACACATAAAACATACCTACCGTTAATAAAGAAATAAACCTAATTATTAAAAATAATTATGTACTTTGGAATTGTTCACTAATCTCTTGAATAAGTCAAGTAGCGCCATCTGTTGTCCAGTAGCGGAACTAAATTAAGAATTACAGAAAACCTGGAATTTAAATCATATTAATTTTTGATGGCTCTAGTTTTTCAGGGCTACTTCCTTTAATAACTTAGGGCCTTATTAATAATCCTGGCGTAGCGTTAGACTAGTTAATCCGTGTTTTGTCTCTTGCATTGACATGCAATTGTCACATTTGTTCGAGTTGACAATTGCATGTCAATGCAAGAGACAAAACACGGATTAACTAGTCCAACGCTACGCCAGGATTATTAATAAGGCCCTTAGTGTATGGACGTGTTTCTGTTTACACCTCTTTGTAAATGCTGTGACACCGTTTTGAAAAACGAATTCCATTTTATACGTTTAGAGGCCTGCGCACATCTAAGAGCCTGTCCAGATGGAGCGTTTTACGCGCGAGTGCCCTCGCGCGTTTCAATTTATATTGCGTCCAGATGCCGCGTTTTACGCGCGCTCCTACCAAATAGTTGCTCGCGTTTTACGCGCGATTGAGGAATCGCGCGAGTATCCTCGCGCGTAAACATTCGCGCGTTCTCCAGATACTAGAGCGCTATACATCCCGTCCAGAAGCTGCCGTGCGATTCCTCAATCGCGCGTAAAACGCGAGCAACTCGCCGGACTCTTGACTCGCACGTGTTACGCGCGAGCGCCACGCGAGTCGAGATACTCTGGTGCCATTGCTGCGTCCAGTGGTGCGCGCGAGTCCGACGCGAGTGGACGTATTTGGAACGAAAATGGAGAGTGATAATTTTGATAATTTCTAGTAAATCATCAAACGATGTTACTGACATCCGAAAGTAGTTAAAAAACTTTTCGTTATGTTCTCTGAGCTTTGGGTATAATGTTATAAACATACTATGTGTCATTCTGTCACGTAGAATTGGATGCACATTAAATCGTTGACTTTCTCTTTGTTTACGACGTTTCCATCTGCGGTATGCAAGCCACAACACGACTGCTTTGTCTGGCTCCATGTTTATAACTGTCCATGGGTCCCTCCCAAATACATCGCGCGTAGGAGTGCGCGTAAAACGCGGCATCTGGACGCAATATAAATTGAAACGCGCGAGGGCACTCGCGCGTAAAACGCTCCATCTGGACAGGCTCTAAGCTATCATTTGTTTCAGCTGATCGCCTACGTTATTTCAACTTTATTAGTTTTTGCTGAAGAAAATAAAAAACGGTGTTTTTAACAAATGTGTTTTAATTACAATAAATTCCAATTAAACTTGATTAAATAAAGCATCTCAAAACATCGTAAATGTTCTAAAAACTCGGGAATGGGTTGTAAATACTTAATATAAAAATCTGATTTCTTTGATGTTTACAACTTTCCAGTGAGCTCGGGCACTGCTTTGAACAAATCGGCTACGAGACCGTAGTCGCTAACCTGAAACAATAAATAAATATAAATTAATAATGTGGACAATCCACACAGCACTATCTAGCTCCAAACTAAGCAGAGCTTTTACTATAGAAACCAAATAGCTGACATAATACAAAATTTTTTTTTTACCTATGCATGTTTTTGCCTCTTTGAGACAAAACTACACCTTTGGACAGCAGTGGGACAATGTAAGTTAAATAAAAAAAAAACATGTTGAATATAAAATATTTGAAAACATGTATTATGTCAAATGCACGAAAAGAGCCTCTTTGAGGCGCACTTGAAAAGTAATAAAATACTCAGCTGTGTAAGCTCAGTAATGAAATCTCCAGATCGTCTTTAACGGTCTGCAGCTGCAGTTCAGTTTTTTTTTATTTTATTTTTTAATGGACACAAACTTACCATTCGTTTACATTATTGTAAACTAGAACATTACACACTAAACAAGAATACTAAAACTATAGCAAAGTAGAACGGTCTTATCGCTATGAGCGATCTCTTCCAGACATGAATTAATGTAATTTTTAATGTAAATTGCTATTTGTTTATTACTTTATTTCTTAAGATGTATTTAGTGAATTTACCTGGAAGATAGGCGCGTCCGGGTCCTTGTTGATAGCAACAATGGTCTTGGAGTCCTTCATGCCGGCGAGATGTTGGATCGCGCCGCTGATGCCGACCGCGATGTATAGATCCTACAACAAACAATTTTATACTTTAAAGGTAGTATTTACACCAAAAAAAGCGTTGGGGAGGCGTTGAGGGTCTATAGTTTTTTCAGGCTGATATTTATTTAAATATTTATTTATTTATCCATGTTTGGTAACTACCAGAAAAAAAAGTCTATATCAGCAGAGGCTATTACGATAGTACTATACTATGCTATATACAATTATGAAACTACTATACTATGCACTACTATACTATACACTACTATATTGGGCACACCATGGCACCCATCATGTTTAGTATGTACCTGCTAGTTTAATGTTGTAACACTTCTGTATCATTGATGCTTGTTATCAAATAAATCTTTTTAAATTTTAAAACTTAGAACTAATGTACCTAAACTAAACCATGTGTATGCAATAAATATATTGAGTATTGAAATAAAGATACGTACCGGAGCAACGATCTTGCCAGTCTGTCCGATCTGCAGATCGTTGGCAACGAACCCAGCGTCAACCGCCGCTCGCGACGCTCCCACGGCCGCGTTCAACTTGTCAGCAAGATCGTACAACAGCTTGAAGTTATCGCCTGACTTCAGACCGCGACCTGCATAAAGCATTACACTATTTACAGTGCTTTGTTACATAAAAAATCGACAGACGATAGTTGAACGTGACAACGTCATAAGCCGCAATTATCGTTGCTATAAACAATTGACCCACATTCACTTTTCACTGCACTTCATACTAGACGAAAACATGTAAATGTACTATTGTATAGCAGCTGTCCACGCGGACGCATCGCTCACTCAAGTAGGAGAGAGTCAGATGTCGAACGCTGCCGAACGCGGAGGCCGATTGTGCCTCTTTGTCGCTCGTTCCGCGCTCTCGCTTGCACTTCAAGCCTTAAATGGAACACCATAGCGTCATGTTTTTTCGTGCGTGCAGCCGGCTCCATCGAATTATAAGACGTTGTCACGTCAAAAGAAATTGATATACATCAGTGGTGGCAGTGGAACCTCCCTCCAACAAGTACAGAGGGAAGGCCATGCTTCGGACCGTGATCAACTTGATGGGGGTCCTTGGCTTGAAAGGTTCTTACTCTAAGCCCACGCGTAAATTACAACAATATCAGCAATTTAACTTACCACCAGAAATAATATTCTTGGCACTGGTCAGCTCAGGCCTATCAGATTTCGTCAGTTCCTGCGACACAAACTCAACCAGATCGCTCTTGTAGTCACCTTCTGGTGCCTTTTCAATCGCAGTGGAACCTCCCTCTAGTGTGTCTGGAGGAAAGGCTGTGCTTCGGACCGTGATCACCTTGATGGGGTCCTTGGCTTCCAAGGTCAGGATTGCATTACCTGAGTGAAAAAAATTCAATTTTTGGAGTTTACTAAGTCTTGGAGAGATCTTGGAGAGCTAATATATCTATCAGAGTAGATATTTATCTTTTAAGTATTTAAGGGGCCAGCGGAGGGCGAATTTTCATACAAACGTAATACCAAAATGATTACTAATTTAAGCAGATTTTCACTATATTATTGTAATTATTGGATTTGTATCGTATTTATCTAGGTTCCTGAACAGTTTTTATTTAAACTACTTACCTCAAATGAAATTAACACCAATCACATTTTGCAATGAAAAAAATGTGTAAAATGCGATTGGTGTTTATTTCATTCGAGGTTAGTAATTCAAAATAAAAACTGTTCAGGAACCTAGATAAATACTATACAAATACAGTTATTACCATAATATAGTGAAAATCTGCCTAAAATAATAATAATTTAGGTATTACGTTTGTATGAAAATTCTCCCTCCGCCGGCCTCTTAAGAGCTAACCTTCTTGGTCTTGGTTATCCAAAAATTTGCATACAATTCTGTTTCCTTGACTATATAGGTATCTTAACTATAAATATAAAATAAATCAATATTGTGGACAATCCACACCCAAAACTAAGTAGAGCTTGAACTATGGGAACCAGATAGAATAGTTTTTTTTTGTAAATGCCTTGAATACAATATAATATCTTGACAGAGAACAAATTATGTATATCTGTTCACCACCAAGGCCGTCTTAAACTAGGCTGGGGCCCTTGGGCACACAAGAATTTTGGGCCCTTTTGGGAAGTAATAAAAGCTAATTTATAATAACATTCTTTACTAAGTATAACCATTTATTATTGGTAATCAAATACAGTTGGATATAATGGCGTAGGATATGACTTGTATTGTGAAAAAAATGTAATGTGCCCGACAAAAACCCTACATGCCTTTGCCTCAACATTTTTTAAAACCTTAAATAAGCCAGCAACAGCATACCTGCATAAATTGTTCTTATAAAAGTGTTAGCATCCTTCACACCGGTGATATCAGTGATAGGAGACACATCTAACTTGGCCGCCACCCTCGGCAGAACCGCTTTACCCATCGCCGTGGCAGGTGCCAGGATATGGGTGAACTTGAACTGCTTCTGAGTTGCGATGATGAGTGGCGTCAAGGTTTCAGCTATGAAGCCTTTGAAGACGTCGCTTTCGGCTACCAGGATTTTGGAGACACCTGATGCTTTGGCGATCTTTTCTGCTACCTGAAATTTTAATAAAATAATTGATTCTTGAGATTTCAAAAACATTATTTTCAAAGTCATAAAGTACCTATGAATCAAGACCAATTATTTATATATTAATTATTAACAAAATAATAATAAGTTGAATGAAGCTCTAGCATGGTTTAATTTTAACTTTTGCAAGAGAAAATATCAAAAGAAAATCATGTTTGCTATCTTTTGATATAACTTTTTAGGCATAAATTCAAAAACGGAACTCACAAGTGTTATTATTTTTAAAACTTACAGGTCCACATTTTGTGCCAGCTACAAGAACTGTCACTTCTCCACCAATTTTTTTAGCTGCAGTCAGGGCGTTCTGTGTGGCCGCAGACAAAACCTCATTGTTGTGCTCAGCAAGGACAAGGGTGCTTTGCAGTCTCCTCAACTGGAATAAAATGAAAATTTCAAATAGGTTCAATTGAACAGGGCTTGCTTGGGGCTGACCAAGGTTAGGTCGACCTATACTTTAGGTGCCTATCAAATAAACTAAGCAGTATCGAAATATTAAACAGGACGTGTTGGTTAGAATTGTAGGACCAAGATCAAAGGGAACGGTATTGGACAAGGCAAGCTTATCTAACCAAAATTTTTAGGAAATTCGTAGCTGGGATGTGTGTATGTAAATAAGTTAATGCTGACATACCCGTGTTGAGTAAAGCAAATGCCTGCTGCTAGGCGCAAACATCTTGTACAGGCTAGTTTTAGATCTGTGTGAAATCCTTAAATTAACACTATTTACAAGAGGAAAATGAAAGGTTACAAAGTCCACAAATTGAACTTGTTGAACAGATTTTAATCTCTTTGATTTGGTTGGTTGGACAAAAAATGGATCGTAGTGTGGTGTGTAGTGGCGTAACGTAGATTAAATAACGTTATTTAGCTAATCGATCATGAAAAATAAATACTGATTTGTTTTTAATGTGATGTTGTGTAGTGATGATGTGTCCATGTATGTTCAGAGTTTTGACTCCTGTTGCGGGATAACTATAACATTCTCAATTTATAAATAAACTAATTGAATAGATCAATGAACATTAAATAACACTTGTGTATTGAAAAACTTAAGCGTAAGCGTTCGTTATCCAAATGAATGAATGGACATCACTACAAGCGTCAAATTGACATTTTAAATGTCAAAACAAACGATTGTCAAAAAGAGTTTTTTTTCTTACTCACACTCCTATTGCTGACGATCACGCTTCTCATTCTTTCATTTCATTCACGCATTATCAGCTGTGCTGTGACCAGGGCTGTGACCGTGACGCTCGCTGCTGACTTGCTGACGACTGCTTGCGAACTTAGTTTGCGAACTTTTTAATTTCCAACAGTTTGCGATCACTTGTTGTCTAGCACGTGTGTTCTAGTATACTATTAGTAAAATATACAAAAATCGCATTAAAAATAGAATTGTATAGCTACTATCTTCTAAAATGTCTTCACTTCCTATTGTTTCAATAACAAGACGGGAAACTCTAAGTTCAAGCCACAGGTTGCACAGGTATGAGAATTTAAATATTAATATTAATCACTTTATATACCTAACCTTACAGAGCTTTCTCTAATAAATAATTAACCTTTTCAGTCCTTTTTTATCTGATCAAGAAAACGAAAAAATATTTGGAAAGTGCAACAACCCCAATGGACATGGACATAACTATGTTGGTATGTTGTCCATCTTAAAACCTAGGTATATAATACTTACTTTCTATTCCTGTAGAATAGAGATTTAGAAGATTATTTTTTTTTGACATAAAATACAGAAGCAATATATTTATCAGTTAATATTTTGTACTCGCTGGCACATAACAATATTAATATGTAGTAGCCTTTTACGCTGTAGATTGTGGGTTTAATCCTCACGGAGCACAAATATTTGTGCGCTGATCATAGATTTCTCAGTTTGTTCTCTGCAGTGTTGCCGTTTTCTATTTTGAGAAAATGCTAGAACTTGCTCCAAATAATGCTAAAAAATGCTATTTTTGTATTTAAAAATGCTAAAAAACATGCTAAAATCCTAATTTTGTTATTAACCTTAAAAATTTCGTACAATTTTTTGGTAGAACAGTAGCCTAACATGTTATTCTAGGCTCTAAAGTATCGTTACGCACCAAATGTTAGCAAAATCCATCATTCATCCGATTCGGCATTCAGTGAACGAAAATACTTTATGTATCTACACAATTTGCCACATTTCTGATGTTACTAGGATAGGAAGGACAGGAAAAAGGAAAGGTTAATATTAAAGAACATTTTGGTCGTTTTAATTATTCTAATCAGAATCAAACAATATTCCTAAATCATCGTCATGTTCGTCGGTTTGGGCTTGTGATGCAAAATATGCAATATGCTAAATGCAAAATTTACATGCTAAAGAGTCATGAAATATGCTAAATCTAGCACTAAAAATGCTAAAACGGCAACAGTGGTTCTCTGTCTGGGTGTTATATTGTATCTGGTTCCCATATAGTACAAGCTCCGCTTAATTTGGGGCTTGTTAGTGTTGTGTGGATTGACCATGTATGTTGCTGCTACACACAAACACACAAACATCTGGTTTTCAATTACGACAAATAATTATTATTATCTGTCTATGGGAACAGCTTGTTTAATTTCCAAACAGCAACCACAACCTAACCACATAACCTCAACGCCTGCTCAAGTTACATGAACATGATTTCAGTACTGGTGACAGTAAAAGGACCAGTTGACCCTCACACCGGAATGGTCATGAACGTTCATGACCTGAAGCACTACATTCAAGCTGCCATTATGGACCCATTGGACCACAAAAACTTAGACAGAGATGTTCCTTACTTCAAAAATGTGGTGAGCTAATTGCTACTAATTAAAATAATTGATAAGACTAAGATTATTAGCTGTTGCACAATTATTGTGAAATGAGTTTATCACATTAATAAAAAGTACCTACATACCTATTCAATAGTTAGAATCTAAGGTCTTCTTTGGTTCCCATCTACCTAAGAGACTAGACTACCCTCTAGGTCCCATATAAGACAGCTGCCCCCGATACTCTGGTACCATTAAATATACATGTTGGTGCTAATAGGTACCTATCAATTAATTATGGGAAACATATGCTGAGCCTTAGGTACCTATTAAATACTAGACTGTAAAAGAGAAGAGAGATAATGTCTTTTTATCATTCTACAGGTCAGCACCACAGAAAACCTGGCTATCTTCATGTGGGATCAACTTCAAAAAGTGATGGAGAAACCTAATTTGCTCCATGAAGTTAAAATTCTTGAGACTGAAAAGAACCATGTGGTGTACCGCGGTGGTACAACATACCCTAGGAAGAAGTTTGACAAGCTGTCACTTCACCCTAATCCTAACCAGCACAATGTTTCATCCGACTCAGACTAAAATTACAAAATATTTTTTTATTGAGAATATTTTCTAAAAAAAAATTGTTGATAGATAAATACTGATGTATGCTTGCCATTTATATTTTTATAGCTTTCACATTAAAACATTCCATGAATCTCGAAACACTACAAGGGTCCGCGCCACGACTGAAGTCTTACGCCAAAAGCGGGAACTAAGCAACTACGTACAAAAATAGCCTAGTAAGTAGAGATCATCCAATCTTAAACTGCACGCCCCACTACTTTAGTCAGTCAAAGTAAATTGTTATTTATCACTTTCATCCCAAGGCTCTTTTTTAAGTACTTTGCTGTGAGTCAATGTCAAGAAAACGTGGTGGAGGGGCGTGCATTCTAAGACTGGTTTATCTCTACTAGAATATGATTCTGTGACAGCAGTGCCGCATCTATCGGACTTCAGTGGTGGCGCGGACTCTATCTATTATTTTGGGCAAAGGGACTAAAAATACCATTGTATAATTATTCAATTTATATTAAAATTTTCAAGTCAAACTTAAATACATAATAATTTATCTTTTAGAATTTTAGATCATCAACAGCTCATTTTTGTTAGGTAACCAATTCAACAGAAAAAGGCAGCTAATGAGAATACCAAAATCATATAACGCAAAGTATTTCTCAGAAACTTAAAAGCATCAACTTAAAACGATTTACATTCATTTTTGAGATTACAAAGTTGGTAATCGCAATTTAGTTGTCGTAACCAAACAAAAGGTTATCAGTTTCAAACTATGGTCTACACGGATATAACAGTGATTATTATCATAGTCATTCATAATAATTTTCTAATACTTATATGTTTGTAAGTTTTGTTGTCTGGTCTTGACCTGAGATAGCAGAAGTTGATAATTTATTTTTATAAATGCGCTTGTTTTTATTGAGACAAATTATTCATATTTGATGAAGTTTTTTAATAGGGTAAGTAATTTACTTAGCGGTTGTTACATTTTAATAATAAAATATCAAACATTCACATACATAAATAATCGCTAGTTTCTTTGCAAACAACCCATTTATTTAATAATATAAATATAATAAAAAAAATTCTTATATGAATAAAATACGCGACACGAATTTATCACAAGTTTTAGTTTTGTGTAGTGGTTTTAGCCATATGGCTATATTTTTACAATATAATATTAATTTGAACCATAATAAATATCTATAAAATATATTGTATTGATTTCTATACTTACCTAAAAATAAATAATAAAAACGCGAAATAAAATTTTACGCAATTTGATATTTACGTCACAGCTCAGTTAAGCAGTTGTACATTCCTTGCTATGATAGTGAGTTAAGTATTACATAATAATTATTGTTTTGGTCTTACAAAATATTAAATGAACATAATATTTTTCACGTATACTAATTAATAAAAAATAATAAGCCAGGTACTGTAATATCCACTGCCTTTAAAATCACTTAATAAAAATATTCCATATCAATCTCAATAAAATAATCAAAAGTAAGATCATAAACAAAAGCTCTAAATATGCATCACAGATTAATCAGGACTAAAACACACTACATAATTAATATAAAATAAATATCTATAGTAATTGTCATTTCTACAAAAAAACGAACTCTACTTTCTATACATTCAATACCACATTTTTTTTATCACAATAATAAATTGTACAAACTGGATACATTTTATTTTGATGGTTCTATTCTGAATGAGTTAAAGCTCGTATTCTAGAACAATGCTATGGATCACAGTTCAAGATTATGTATAAATCTATTTACATTTCTCAATGAGCAACGTCAAAAATGAGCAACTTCAAGCATTGTACTGGAATATAAGCCTATGTCTATCCCATCCTCTCTTATTCGAAATTTCACAAGCGGGAAAGGGATAACATCAACATGTTGTATTCGCGAATATGGCCACAATATAAATAATATCTTAGGTACCTACTTCTACAAATCTACATCAAAAACTTACACATTAGCAGATGCCTTGACTCCATAAATTTAACTCCAAAAAATAATAATTGGCAACATTCTCATTCCATAAAATATCCATAGATCTCTTGATTTACAATCAGCCTTTTTAAACAAATCTGATCACAGTTTTGAATTTTTGTAGGAAAACAGAAACAATTTATATGTCTAAATCATTTTTGTTATACGGTTTCTTGATTGAAATGTAAGGAATTCCCAATTCAAAGTCATTCCTTGGCCAGTATCTGAGTTGCGGCTTTTGCTGGGGCCTTTCTTCTACAGCGTTTATGTAGGCGCATATTACAAGGGCTGTATAACTGGCTATAAAGATGAGTATGTGCCAGACTCCATGCATGTAAGGAAAGTCTATGGAAAGCCAAGCGTCGCAGAACAGGCGGTCTAAAATCCAACAGAAAAGAGCGAGCAAGACCACGGCGACGCATCGAAGACCCAGTCGGTAGACACGATCACATTTTACACTGAAATGAGAAATAAGTCAAATTATTAATTTTTAATATGATATTTTAGGAAATGCGATAAAAAACGGGTTCTTGATAATGGTGCTACACTTTTCACATGTATGAGTGAAAGGTAATTATTTTCAATAGTGTATGAGTGAGAGGTAACGATAAGCACCGCCATTACGATTTGTTTATTGGTCCAAGTTATACAGTATCTATTGGTTGATAATAAATAAGAAATTAAATGAGACGAATCTCTACTAATTTTAGAGGGGGGGGTGATTTTCTTTCAAAAACAAAAACGCACATGCCTTTCTTTCTCCGCGTATAATACCTCTCACTCCTATTAAGAATTTATGACACAAGGAGTGGACTGTGACTCCCGGTTCACATTATAGCCAACATTTTTAGAGTAACTTACATGTGTAATTCTCTGTAGAGAAAACCAATCGAAGGTATAACAAGCGTCATCAAAGCGAACGCGTTAGCAGCCGGATGCATGACTAGGAACCCAGTTGATATCATTGAAAATATACTCGAATAGACCGAGAGTATACGCCTGAAATATTAATTAATATTATTAAACATACTCAGTAAACGGCACCCTCAACCTATTTGAGTAAGTCATTGTGTGTGATGCATGACAACTAGTATTTCTTATAAAACTTTCGATTGAGAAGAGAGACAAACTTTAAAATTAAAAACTATGCAAACATTTAAAAATTCTGCAAATTTTTATGAAGACTGTACTTACAATAACTTTTTAAAAATTTTAGTAACACAAGCTTCATCATTAATTAGTAAATTCGAATTCAAATTACTTTAATTAGTAAAAAATCTCGTGATATAATTAGTGTAATATAATTAGTAGTGTTTATAAATAGCCTGCCAATTATAATTAGCAAATAATGATAACCATGAAGTTTGTTAATAAAATTACCTGTTGCCTCCAATAAACTTTGGAAAATAACGCTTTGGAAGAAACATTGCAAATGCCGCCATGAAAACCCATAGTATTGCCAGCTCATCCAACAATTGCCCTGGAAAAAGATGATTAAGTAATTAGAAATACTAATAAGTGATAGGAAATGTACTATTTTAGATGTACCTCTGACTACCCTGTTACGATTAATAAGATTTTTAATGCCAAAAATGTGTCGAGTGCACGAAAAGAGCCTCTCTGAGGTGCACTTGAAATCCCTTTACCACACTGGTTTGAAAGATTAGAATGACAATGACAATATAAGAAGAAGTGCCAAGATATCAGTAAAGATTGCTTAGGCTTAGTCTTTGAATCTATATTTAAATATACATACTTAATAATATGACCAATGCCTCTTCCAGTGCCACCTCTTTGGTATCATAATGCAAACTATAGGTAATACCTAACCTAAAACAAATACTTGCAAAAAATTACCAAGAATCATAAATCAAAGATAACGTCAGTCGGTAAGTTCAACTAACATTCTGACTTCCTTTAGGTCAGTGACCAATGTTGACCACAATGACATTGAACCCAGAATCTAAATAGGCCCTATTAGATCTGGGCTCAATGACGTTATGGCGGACATTTTATTACATAGGTACTTATGGGCGTTCCTATTAATGCAAAGTATCTTTTGTTTTGCCCTACTGAAGATTATTTATTTGACATTTTAACAATATATTATCAAATTAACAAACTCTTCAGGTTATTGGGAACAGCCATTAGGGAATAAACTTACCAACAAGACTCAAAGTGGCATGGAAGTATGCGGAACTTAAGCCAACCACCATTAACAGCACCCATAGTATATTTATGGCTGGATTGCAGAATTTGGAGTATTCTTGGAAGAGATGTATGAGCACCGGAGGAAACAGGAAGAACAGCACATTGCTGATCTGGAAAATATACATGAGTAGCTAGTAGCATAGTATATTTTTTTTGTAAACCTTATTTTTTTTGTTTCATTCTAATCTGTGATCAGTCTTCAGACCATGAACAGGTTTCTTGGCTTTTAAGATCTGCACTCTATCAAGTGCTTTTATGTTAATTCATGAACCTTACATTATACCTATGTAAGATAAACTAATTCTATTTAAGATTTAAAATGTACCATACTTCAAGCAAATAAAAAGTATTTCATTTCATTTCATTTCTAGTTTGGCAGCCTGTGGCACCCTAAAGAGGGATACAAAAACTTTTATGCAATGAGTTTTCATAGTTGGGTGCAAACTATGATCCTTAGGATGTATGCTTCGGCAAGTTTATCATGCGCACTTGATGTGCGAGCAGGTTTTTCCGCAAGTAGGCCGCTGGTGGGCCCTTTTTGCGTGACCCTTGACATGTGTTGCTCGAACTTTTTTAGGTTCTACAACACGCCGGTTTCCTCACGATGTTTTCCTTCACCGTTTTTGAGAGTACTGGCATAGTGCACATAAATTTTTCGACAGAAAAACTCATTGGTACACGAGTGGATTTGAACCCACGACCTTCGGATCGGAAGGCGGGGCCACTACCACTAGACTACCAGTGCTCTAGGATGTATGCGTAAACTGGATAGTTCTTGCTCAGAACTGTTCACATTTAGGTTTCTGTCGGAAACAATTGATTAGTTATGCATACGAATTCAGTTTTTCAATCGGAACAAAACCGATTCAGTATGAATTAACAGTGCCAACAGAATATAACAGGCACAAACTTGTTTTGTTTGTTTGGCACAATGGTGACTAATTCAAAACACAAAGGATAATTAATTTTTATGATCACAAAAAATATCATAGCTATAGCCCTGGAAGTCTAATTCATAGTTCATCTGTAAGGTAAGATTTCAAAGAAAAGAAAGGCTTAAGTACATGCTTACTGCTAGACCTGCTAATAAGCAACTAATCAGCTGGCAAAAATATAGAGGTAAGTACTTACAGCTTAGACAATTAGGTTAAATTGTCTAAGACTTACAGTGTTGACAAACTCAGCAATAACCGGAGAAATAGAGTAGTTGGACTCGCACCAATCCACTGGCGAACTGCCACGTTCCAGGTGAGACCACATCGTTTTTGTAATTTCTTTGTGCTTTAGGATGTTTTATGCGCTCAACTATTGAAGAAATTCATCGTAAAAATAACTGAAAATGGGTACTCTAGAAACTAGATAAGGTATAAATGTTTACGCACAATTCAATTTAGTTTTTATGGTTATTCAAAATATTACTGCGAATTTTTATTTGTATTAAAATTGGCACTCGTCATCTCGAGCGCGATTCAAAGTTCTAAAATTGTTGGCTCGCTTCGTTGTTTGTTTTGCTGTGGTCTTGGTTTTGCGATGTGATTGTGTTGTGAAGTTGCTTCATTCTTTGTCTGTCTGACATTGACTGACCTTTACTGTACTGACATTGACATGACACGAGAGAGATTGACATGACCACAGCAGCCGTATCGACTTGACAGATAATATTTCAAAAATGAAAACTTCACTTCGACAATCATCCCAGGCACGGTAGATACCCCCAAAGAGTTTAATAAGTATAGGGATACCCATATCCCTTTATAGTTTGTGGGGATACCCCTTACGGCCGTTCCCAATATTAAAACTCTGGCTTTGCTGTAACAAGCATTAATTATTAGGTAATATGCACCTCGTGATTCTTTGAATATTTTGGTTTGGTTAGCCAAAGGTAGGTAGGTAGGTTATGTACTACGTCCACAAATATTTGTTTTAATCTGATAAGTAGGTAAATATACCTACATATTCGTCTTGGTTACGAGACATGGGCATGGCAGGTACTTGCATAAATAGGTGCACGCCCTTTACGTCGATATTTCCATGACCTCATAGATCAAACAATGTCCTGAAATTTTTTGAGTTATCTATACTTACCTTTATTTCTGCTAGTTATCATAAAATTATCATAAAATTACCAAGTTTTAATTTTAAAACCATGGATCAATTATATCCTCTTGAAGGTCAGTACGATTACTAACTTCTTACCAGCTCTGCTGAAAATCTGCTTCCGCAAGAAGTTGAGCTATACCTAGACGTAAGCGACTCCGGCAAAAATCTAACTTAGGTATACTGATAAAAATACAACATTTTTGAAAAAAAACTTAGGGATGCTTCTACAAAAAACTCTACACACTAGACGAGTCCTATAGCGACGAACGAAGAAAATAACGTTAAAATTATAAATACCTTTTTTTATAATTTTATACTAAACCTGCTTACAATCTGCCAGTAAAGACTGCCAATAGCTAACAGGATTTGACTGTTGATGCCAACTACTTGCGATGCAAGTTCTGTTGAATAAGATAGTTCTTTGTAACTACTTTATCTATGAGGTAAAAACAGTAGGTACCTTTTACCCGACTACGGCGAAGTAAAAAGAAGGGTTACCTATGATTGATATTCCTCAGGTACGACATCGGCTTCCTGCGCCAGCCAAGATTTCGACTTCCTAAATTACTGGGTAGACCAGACTGTGGAAAAAGAAATATCACGAGGCAAAAGACTTAGAGAGTTGAAAGACTGCCAGAGTATCCGAAAGAAAAATTATGACGTCATCCACATTGGTTACACAAATATTTGTTCTAAAAACAAACGATCTAAATGCAGGTGAGTAGGTAACTCATTCAATTTATGGATTGGCTGTACCGTTCTGTGATACTAAGCTAAGTACCTATATCAGAACTTCGGAGGCAGATATAATTTTTTTTTTTCAGAAAAAAATCTCCAGCTAAATTTATGAAAAAAAGACGAAAAAACTCTCCACAATGTAAAGGCTCATCAACCAGAAAACTCCCGAAGAATGAATCTAAATCGAGCAGTCATCGGTGCTCTTTGAGAATAGCTGAACTGTCAGTACCATCGAAACGACGGTGCATTGACACTTGGCGTACCAAATACCATGTTTTACCAATTATTATGGTAAACAAAATTAAACGTAGTAATTTGTAAAAATAGCGATGCCTTTCTAGGACGAATGGTTTATTTTGACCGCAATGAAACGCGCCTTTATTTAATTGACCGTTATAGTGTCAAGTGATCGCTGAATTCGCTGTGAGTTTTCAATTTTTGTTTGTAAAATTTGAAAATTGAACGCGGATTCAGCGATCACCCGAACAAGGCGTGTTTCAGGAATAGTGTGGGTGGAAAGCTTCTGTATTCAAAGTATTCTACTTAATATTAATTCTGTGCAACAGATAGAACGACTAAGAAAACACGTTTTGGATTTGAGTCCGATCGTAAAAATCCCAGAAGCAATTGAATGTTTTAAGAGGCACAAACGTATGGAACGAAAAAAACATAGAGACGCTAAGGCAAAGAAGATGAAAAGGTTTAGTAAGAAATGTAATCTATGTACGATAATTAATAGATTCAGGCGTGACTTTGCGGAATTCCATTGTTAAACATAAACTAAGTAGAACAACAAATATATAGTACTAATCCGCTAATCTAATCTAAGTAAGTTAACTTAATGTAGACTTGTGTGTGCACCCCACGTAACACCTGCAAATCCTGCAAAGCGAAATAAGGTGTATTAGACACAACAATAATACCACAAGAAATAAAAAACTTAATAAGATTCGACACGTGTTTCGAAGCATCCTCAGGAAAATCGACTCTCTGTGCACTTGGACGTGTTGCCTTGTCGATTGCTGAGCAGAAAGTGAATCAACCCCTCGGGCGCAGTGTTGCCGTTTTTTATTTTGAGAAAATGCTAGAACTTGCTCCAAATAATGCTAAAAAATGCTATTTTAGTATTTAAAAATGCTAAAAAACATGCTAAAATCCTAATTTTGTTATTAACATTTCTGTGTACAATTTTTTGGTAGAACAGTAGCCTAACATGTTATTCTAGGCTCTAAAGTATCGCTAAGCACCAAATGTTAGCAAAATCCATCCAAAAGCCAATCCTTAAAATCGCCTATCTTCTCCCATTCTTCGCGATAATGTTGCCTAAATTTAGGAGGCATACTTTCACTTCACATTCACAAATCACATTGAATGAATTTATTCAAGAGTCAAGTGGGGTTCGGACGCGAAACGTTCGTTACGTAAAAACAATCAGAAACTAATTTCAGGGAAGTCCCTGATCCAGAGAGTTGCCATACCTCAATGAAAACCATAGATAAAAAATAATGTATCTGGTCGGTCTCTATTAAATAATCTTTTGACATTGACGTTTGATTTGAAATGCCAAAATATGCAATATGCTAAATGCAAAATTTATATGCTAAAGAGTCATGAAATATGCTAAATTTAGCACTAAAAATGCTAAAACGGCAACAGTGCTCGGGCGGACCGGTATTTATACCTGAGTTTATACCTGAATTTATACCTGGTCTCGTCGGGTAGGGTTGGGTCGGGTCGGGTCAGGTATAAATTCAGGTATAAACTCAGGTATAAATACCGGTCCGCCCGAGGGGTTGATTCACCACCATCCGAACCCCCTTGTCTCTACCATCCCCGATTATCCAAGCGAACCACCCGTCGACCAATCCCTCCGTAGACCGAGGCATATCCTCGGTGATCCCGATGACGTTATCACCGCCGCTAATGCGGAGGCGATCGAGTCATCCAGTTCGGACAGAAACACTGCACAGATTCACCGACCCCGCCGGCGGGGTCGAAGACGTCCCTCAGTGCCCGCCCTCTACGGGCCTAATCTAGATTTAAACCCCCCCCCTGGCAACAGCCCAAGCCGAGGTCGTACCATAGCGGTGCCCTTGAGTTTGTTGCCCCAACCTAATTTTACCGGTTGAGCGCCCTCTGCGCTCACCATTGTCCGGTAGCGCTGTAAGAATCGCCAGACGATCACCAGCATTTTGTCCATTCGAAAAAAAAAAAAAAAAAAGGGTTGATTCACTTTCTGCTCAGCAATCGACAAGGCAACACGTCCAAGTGCACAGAGAGTCGATTTTCCTGAGGATGCTTCGTAGAGAGGCGAAACACGTGTCGAATCTTATTAAGTTTTTTATTTCTTGTGGTATTATTGTTGTGTCTAATACACCTTATTTCGCTTTGCAGGATTTGCAGGTGTTACGTGGGGTGCACACACAAGTCTACATTAAGTTAACTTACTTAGATTAGATTAGCGGATTAGTACTATATATTTGTTGTTCTACTTAGTTTATGTTTAACTATGTACGATACTAATAAGACCCGTATTAAGATACAGACCGAGATCCAACAATGGCAGTGACCTACCTACTGTTTACAGAGAAGTGAAAAAGTGCGATAACTGTAATGATAAAGCCAAAAAGAAACCTACGAAAGTACAAGAATGTCTATATCTCTGTGCAATATTCGGGCACAAAATTGAAAAAGAACTAAATAAACGTGTACAAATAACTTTGAATACAGAGTAAGTGCTATAACAGTACGAAACGAATTATCACGCTAATAATTTTCAAAATTATGAAACGTAACTTTTACAGTCAGATAGAATGATTAAAATAATTAATATTTTCAGATTACAAAAACTCTCCTATATTTTATCTATCGAAATAGATAAGTTATTATGCAAAGGTAACAAAACTTCTAAAAACCAAAAGGTAAAATCCGAAGTTTCCGATAAGATTTCAATATGGATCTCAAACATTTTGGAAGAAACAGCGTATAACATTTTAGAAGACCAACTGAAAGGTTTATTTGCAAAAATTACATTTATAAATGAGCAATTCATTATTTGGAATTCACTTCAGTTAATTACAAACAACTAAATTTATTACAGATCTTGAAGAGGAAGTGGGTCCTGTGTTAGATTTGATAGACAATTTAGTTGATAATGTTGTGGTGAGTGAATGTTTGGGTAAATACGTCGACATTGCTTTTAAAATAAATCAAACAGTCCGAATTAAACTCTAAATTACAGGATATTTGTGAACCGGAACCAGTACTCGAAGCTTCCTCATCTTCGGAAACATACAATATAGAATCATCTGCAGATGATGGGCGAGAAGAATCTCAAGAGGAATACCAAGAAGAATCCCAAGACGATAACTTATCATTTCATGACGATATTCCACCTGAAACGGAACCTGATGAAATAAATATGGATGATTTTATCAAAATAGAACTCGATAAAATTATTAATTCATTTGATGGAGAAATTTCTTTCGACGTTGATGATTTCCCAGACGCAGAAAACCAATCTACAGAAAACATTAATGAACTAAAAGACTTGCAAGGTCAAAATCAGCAAAATAACATAGAATTTGAAGATGTGCAAGATCAAACTCAACAAAGTAACATAGAATTTGAAGACATAGCAGATATAGAACAAAATGAGTACGAAGATGCAAATTATACTTTTGAAGCTTCTTTGAGCGAACCTGACACTCAAGCTGATGCAGGCTTTCTACAAGCTGAAGCTGTGGAAGCCCCTTTAATCACTGATCAGGACAGAGATGTTGATTCAGAAAATGATTTAGCCAACGATTTACGCTCCGAAGATGACAGCAACAAAAAAGTAAAATTTTCTGACATAAACATGGGTAATACTGTATCTATTTTAGTTATTATTTACAGTATTTTATATTAGTTCATTTTATTTGAGGATTTACTGACTTTAAAACCTACACAATAGGAAAAATTGGTAGATTGTAAGTGTATATTCTTTTCAGTGACGACTGAAGACATAACGGATCTACGAGTAGGTGCCCAAATAATACCTGAACATGTCAATCCCATTCAGTTTTTCGCACTTTACGATGGTTTACTGGGTAAGGTAGGGTTTGTAAATGATTTTGTATGAAACCCTGTTGACACCATCTAATTTATTTGTGTATTTTAGTAAATACAGACGAACCTTGGCCAGAAGAATTGTCTCCGCCCATCCTGAGACCCAGCGAAAGTGTCAGCAAATCTATTAATTCTTTGGGAAATATAATGGAAGCAGATGAAAAGATATCGATTATGCTTGAAGATGACGCTAAAACAAAGCGAACTGTGAATTATACGATAGCTGATGAAAACAACGATCAGATTGACGGGATTCGAATTTGGAATAATGATGGTAAAACACAAGCAATTTTATCTGACCCAAGGCAGCTAAATGATGATGAAATAATAAATGACACTAACGATTTTTATACAAATAAAAATCATCGTTCATCCACAGAATCTACCTATAATCATGATATTCCAACCGAATCCCTTCCATACAAACAAACACTGTTTAAAATATTAGAAGAACAAGGAACTCAAGTAGCAACATCAGATAAAACACTAGAACACACAGCTACTCAAGTTATAATGAAACAAGAATCATGTAATGTCGCTACCAATACAGTGGGCGCCCAAACAGCCGTTATAGAAATAAACACTTCGTTTTCATTAGTTCCACGAGCGGATAAAAGCACTTCAATTGCGAGTCAAAGCTTAGGAAATATCACGAATTGTCTCCGAGGTGTTAAAGCAGATGAAATGTTCTCTTCATTACGGATAAAACCTAAAGTGGATTACAGTAAGTAAGATTTGGGAAAATCTTTTGATAATTTAACGCAAGTAAAAATGTTTTTAACCATCGTATATTTTCATAGAAGTCCACAAAAACTTCGCGCCGCCTTGGGTGACGCAAAATTTCGGAGAACCTAGCGACTCTAGTCAAACAACCCCACAATACCAAGGTAAGCTTTACATCTTTTGTATTTGTTGAAACTATAAACAGTATCTAATTATCTGCTACACAGAAAAAACCAACAACTCAGAATACTGAGTAATAACAGAAATGAAAATGAATGTAAAAATAAGGTAAGATAGTACCTATACTGATAAGAAATATCCAAGTGAAGTGGAATGAAACGACAACAATAGTTATTCTTTGGTCTTATTTATGTTGGTTGGTGACCTTTCCCACCAGTTCCTGCGTTTACGAAATACAACTGACAATACACCTGCAAAGTTAATGCTTATAATTATTTCAGAGAAAAAATCCAATGATAAAAACATCCGTTTGTGGTGTAAAGATCTGGAGAACGGGTTTGACAATCTTGAGCTATGGAACGGTTGGATACAAAACGCTCTAAAGAGTGTAAATACTATGGAAATCATGAAAGGTTTAGTAACCAACCAGTGGCTTAATTAAGTAACTCATGGCCCTGGGACAAAAAATAAACTAGTTAACTTAAAATAATGTCTTTTTTTTCAATTAAGTTGCCATTAACAAAATCACGTTCCTGGAATCTGGTTTATTTAAATTCAGAATGTCCAGCCATTTTTACTAGTTCAATTTATAGCTTGTTAGTACAAGTCTGAGGGGCTCTCTGAGCTTGGGGGCCCCCGGAAACTGCCCCATCTAGCCCTCTGGTAGCTACACTACACCACTGCTAAATAACTAATAGGTACCTGCATAAGTATATAACATTTATAGCTTATAGATAAATATTTGTAAAATTGCAGCCAGGATATGCATAGACAAGACAAGGGAAGAGTTTGTCAGAGATTGGTTACATCTGAAGAAGGATATCAATGCTGATGTTATGACGTGGACGAAACTCAGCAAAAGCACTCAAGAGAAAATGAATGGTTTTAGGAAGATCTATCAGAACTTGGAGGTTAGTTAGCAATTTATTGGTACCTTACATAAAAAAGATAAAGAATCTATACAACCGACTTGTCCGGAAATCATTGCTTGTGTAGGTCCCTAAATTCGTGACGATAAATAAAAAAAATTACATCGTGGTTTCCTCACAATTTATTAATAAAATAAATTAAAATCTAATGTTATGTGTAGTTTTTGAGCACTCAAACTCTAAATTTTCTCAAATACAGGGTTATTCATAATTAGCTGCAAATACTCAGGAATTAGGTTCAACAAATAAAATAAAAAATATATATGTAATTATTATTTTTTAATTTTGATTTAAGTTTTTGTCTCAAAATTTTATTTTTATTAATTTTTTTACGGCTATTGCATAATGATTGCCATGGAGAACAGGACGATGACCCACCCAGGCGGTGACTGAACGCAGAGTGTCGCTCACGGTGCGCGGGCGCGGATCAAAGGTCAAAATAGGTCAGGCGCCTATGATTCCAAAGGATATTCTTTGTCGATTTTCTCGGGATTTTCATAACAAAACTTAAAAAAAATCATTTCATAAATATTTTTTATTTTATTTGTTGAACCTAATTCCTGAGTATTTGCAGCTAATTATGAATAACCCTGTATAATGTACCTACATAATATTATAAACTTACAAATTTGTAGGTACATACCTACCTACTGGTAAAATATGTTTCTGCCTGTAGCGGCGTTAGGTATGTACTTATTATGGAGATCACCTAAGTACCTACCGAATGCGTTTAATTAGGACATCGACTTCTGAAATATATTTTTTCAGACACCACCACCACCAAATCAGAACAAATATTGCAACTGTCATAGCTAAGAACATGTAACAGAACAGAATACGGACAAAAGAAAACTAAAATAAACTAATTGAAGTATGAATAAACTAAATGAGTATCTCACTGAAAATTTACTCATTACGTTAAGTTGGCCGTTGAATATCGAATAAGGTGATCTGCGCAGAAACAAAAAACCTTTATGAAATGCGTTCTTCGCAGCTTCATCACGTAGATTTTCAAAGGAAAACTTGCTTGCCGACAAAAGCCGCCAGTAATCATACATACAAACAGGGTCGGACTGGCCCGGAAGGCCCCGGGTGGTTGACCACAAGCCCGGGGCCCGAGATAAGATGATGGTAAGAGATACACACATTGAGATAAACAAAATATTACATTGAGGCGGCAAAATTAAATGCCATTTCGACTAGGTATATGGCCAGTCCGACGCTGCTTTTAAAGACTGTCAACAAGATTCACCGATGTCCAAGTAGTAATAGAAAACGCAATTTAATAACTCACATTCTGCATAACACCGATTAGTATTCCATTCTTATCCTATTCACTCCCCTTCACTTAAAATGTACATTAACTTGATTAAAGTCATATTTCCTGACTAGGTTATCACGACAGCCTGTGAAAATCCATTTGCCGTTGAACGATATATCCCTTATACCGTCACAGTCTGATCCCGTCAGGTACACTCTTATTGTACTGTGAGCTTCTTGCAAGGATATGGCTGTACAGATGCCATCTTGTCGGCCGAGTATGAACATTTGGTTGGGAAGTGCGATCATGCTTAGTATAGGGTTGGAGGATTCATGCCACTGCCTTAGTATTGTGCCATCGAGGAGGTTTAACTGGGTAACCTGGAAGAAAATACGCAATGACAATGAATCACCTAGACTCGCCTAGCTTTAAGACATTTCATAGTGATTCTTGCAATTCAACTGAATAAATACACTTTTGATTTTTGAATAGCTTCAAGAAAAACCATAAAAAATTCCTTCAGGGTAGGCAACGCAACGACAGCACCCTTGGTGTTGTTGGTGTCTATGGGCGACGGTGACCGCTTACCATCGGGTAGGCCGTAAGCTCGTTTGTCTAACTTTTACATAAAAAAAAAAATTGATTCGAATCTGGTACACTACCCCTGGTACATACTGGTGTGCTACTGAGTAATGTTTTTTGCCCGAGTTCTAGGCTTGGCACCAAACTGGCACCTAGATTTACCATACATTTCAAAGTGATCTTTGGGATTCAACTGAATGCTGTTAGATTTTGAATGATGCTCCATTCATCAAGGGGTCAGTAAAAATAGCCAATTTTAAAAGCTTTTAATCCATACTAGTTCTAAAAAAAGTTCTTTGATTAGAATGCCGTTTTTTGTTTTTGAAAGCTGATCTTTTTCTTGTCGGGTCATTCGTTTTTAGGGTTCCGTAGCCAAAAGGCAAAAACGGAACCCTTATAGATTCGTCATGTCTGTATGTCTGTCTGTCTGTCTGTCTGTCCGTCCGTGTCACAGCCACTTTTCTCCGAAACTATAAGAGCTACACTGATGAAACTTGGTAAGTAGATGTATTTTGTGAACCGCATTAAGATTTTTTCACAAACATATAAAAAAAACAATAAAATTTGGGGGTCCCCATACTTAGAACTGAAATTCAAAAAACTTTTTTTCATCAAACCCATACGTGTGGGGTATCTATGAATAGGTCTTCAAAAATGATGTTGAGGTTTCTTATATAGTTTTTTTCTAAACTAAATAGTTGGCGCGAGAGACACTTCCAAAGTGGAAAAAAGTTGGTCCCCCCCCCTCTAACTTCTAAAATAAGAGAATGATAAAACTAGAAAAAATATATGTTGTACATTACTATGCAAACTTTCAACGATATTTGGTTTGAACGAGATCTAGTCAGTAGTTTTTTTTTAAACGTCATAAATCGTAAACCGCAATTTACCCTTCAGCGAACTACAAGAACCTTTATATTATGTTACTTGATGCTACGGAACCCTTCATGGGCGAGTCCGACTCGCACTTGGCTGCTTTTTCAAATTAGAGTCGTGAAAAAAGGTTCTCCTTTCGTGCTACACAGGATATGACATGAGAAGGATAATAGAAGTACCTTTCCATCATGGCAACCGATGACGACTGTCTGGTCGACAGTAGCGCACGCATTGCACGGTGCCTCCAGCTGCTTGCAAAATATCTCTTGTCTTCTGGCAATGTGCGCGCACACCACTAAACCACTCTCACAGCCGATGATCAGTAGCTTATTCTCTGTTCCGATCTAAAAGAATGATAACCATCTTACAAGTAAGTTTACTAACATAAAAGGACCACAAAATTGTCTGATAAATAAATAAAAACCACGTGAGTCTTCGCCTCGAAATACAATTGGTTATGTCCAGCAGTGAACTTCTTCAGGATAATAATGATGGAAATCAGATAATAACACTGGTTCAGGGATTTTACCCTTTTTTTAACCCACTTCAAATAAACTAGGAGGTTCTCAATTGGGTAAAATGTTATGTGTGTTATAGCATAATTTCGTCATTTATGAGCCGATTTGTATTTTTTTTGTTTATCTGAAAGGTTATATTCTCTAAGACCAATCCGAAAGTATATACAGATTGGTTTTATAGAAATTTCATCAAATCGGTTCAGCTGTTTGGCCATGAAGTCGGTTTCTCAAGTCTTTTAAACTTATCCTATGCTTTCTTCCTTTATTTTGAATAGTTGAATTATTTACCTCTCTTTCATTTTCAACTGCAATTTGGTCATTTGTAGTAGCTATTGTGCAGCAGTTGATTGTTCCCCGTTCTTTTATAACATCCGCTAAGACATTTGACTCGCCAACATCCCAAAGTTTTGCAGAGCCATCTCTACAAAAAATTGTTCAAGAATATATTCTATAGCAATTTTTAATGTATTAAATAGGTAGGTACCTATTTTTTCCATTTTGATCATGGTGCTAGCAAAATATCGGGAGTCAAAATGAATCATGTTAAATATCCTGTTGTTCATAAAAATAGGTACCAATTTTTGATGTGACAACGTCTTATAATTCGATAGAGCCGGCTGCACGCACGAAAAAACATGACTCAGTCGGCGTTACCTCGCTCTGAGGCGTTCCATTTAAGGCTTGAAGTGCAAGCGAGAGCGCGGAACGAGCGACAAAGAGGCACAATCGGCCTCCGCGATCGGCAGCGTTCGACATCTGTCACTCTCCGACTTTTTTATTTATTTATTTTATTTATTTATTTATTAATTAAAACGGTTACACACCAATTACATTAATTAAAAATATAGTCGAGTATAATAAATTCAATAATAATAATACAAATAATAATAATACAATTTTCAATTAATTAAAATAACTTAACAAATTAAATATGTCAATCTCATACCGTTCATCCATCAATCTCGCTCGCAAAACCTCAGACAGTCTGACACTATCTTGGTCCATCCATCCGCAAACAAGTCAAAATCTGGATTGTGGTCCAACAGAGCGTTGAGCGCGGCGAGAGAACGTGGTAAAGGTGAGTTCGCCCGGGCGACTGTGCGCGATGCAGGCACTGCAAACAACTTGTGCTTCCGAATTCTACAGTAGTTATTCGGGACAAAGAACCGACACAACCCGTCACTCAAGTCTGGTGCGTCTATTTTCCCGCGGAGCACTTTACAGACCATTGTTATTTGGTCGTTGGCCCGCCGGACTTCCAGCGAGTTGTAGCCCAAGCAACCAAGAAGAAATTTGGTGGGGTACAAGAAAGGATAAAAACCATAGCGTCTCTTGTAGAGGTACCTTAGAAATACTTTTTGAATTTTTTCAAGTAAAAGTGTGTATGTAACTTCATGGGGATTCCAGACTGACGCACTACTTTCAAGCTTGCTCCGAACAAGAGCACTAAAAATTAAACGTATGACTTGATCGTCCCGGAATTCACTAGCATTACGGAGAACAAAACCAAGACGCCTGTACGACTCCTTTGCCAAAGAGGCGATATGGTCATGGAATGTTAGTTTCTGGTCAAACGTAACTCCCAAATCTTTGACTTGAGAGAGTGATGCGTCCGCGTGGACCAACTTTCATTTTTCTCGTTTCAATGAGACCTAGCTACTCTTCTCTATAACTTTAAATGCACCTTCTAAAATATATTAACTAACATTTTAAATGATTTTACACCTACTTGCTCACAGTCACAACATTTCTTCCCTTCTCCACCATCTTTACATCGGTGACGGCCATCTTATGACCGATTAGTGTCACAGGATTGATACCACTTTCAGCAGACCAGATTCTACAGGAACCATCAGCTCCGGCTGAAAGGATCACCACACCAGATGGGAAGAACCGGCATTTATAGACGGGACCACCATGGCCTTTGAGATCTAGGAGGACCTCACCTGAAATCATTGTTACCTACTTGCTTATTTATCTCGCAAGCTAAACTACAATTTATAATAGTTCACTGCATGTTTATATTGAAGAGAATAAAGTATGATTGCATTTCTTCATAATAAGATCTCTTTCATTCCTAGATTATAAAACTTACAACAGTAACTTTTTCTAATTTACTGTCCTATGGTACTTTAGGAATGGCGCTTTTAAACCCATGAAGGTTAAAGCAAAATAATTCCAGATGTTTTTACTTACTTGTTCTACTATCCCATACTAAAAGCCGGTCACCCTCACAAGACGACACAGTCAAGGCGTTTTCAGCCGAATCTACAGACAGCACACCCCTAGCATGGACTTTGTGGGCTTTAGTAGGTGCTACAAATGCCACTTTAACTCCAGAACTTATATGCTTCAGAACAAGATTCAAGTTTCCATGAGATATGTACTCGTAATGTTCTGGACAGTTGATTTTTATTTTTCCATCGGCTTGGTTCACAGAGGTTGTTATACTTTCATGGGTGCTGCTGCTTTGATCAAATGTTTTGAAGGACACCCAGCACTGCTGATTGGGCAATCTATAAACCATAATATGAATATAAATAAATCATTATGCTGTTTGATAATGTGTGCATGTTGTGGGTACAAGGTTATGAATTTATTGCAAGTACCTATGGTACTGATTATGTTCATATCTAATTATGTATTAACTAGGATGGTGTTAATGCTGGGTATCCAAAATCCTGTCCTAGGCACTACAGCGTCCAGTAAATTAGGGGCATGAGGAATAAGTTACCCCTGACCCTATATAAAATATTTTGTATGCAAAAACCAGTTCTATAATAAAAAGAACTAGCTAGACAGACTTACCTCACAGCATCATTCCAATCGCACTGAATAGCGAATCCAGGAACCTGGTCTGGCATCTTAGTGCTTGCTTACTAGCATTCACCAGAAACAAAATCGTCAAATCCTATTTTGATTACAGATAAAAATTATTCTGATCTTTCACTAAAGAAAAAACTAATTTTCTGAAAGTAGAGCCAGGGATATGAATTTCCGTTCCGATAATCTGCTTCTGCTGTGCTGTGCTGCTGAATGATTTGCTTTTTTCAAACAAACAAAACAGCTGAGCTGAGCTGCTGCAGCCGCTGTATGTCCCCGCGCCGGCTTTTTTTATTTCGTTTGAAGTTGACATACTTGACATTTTTGAAACTGACATTGAATGATTACATACAGACTTGGAGGAAATTCCTCCAAGCATACAGATAACAAAGAATAGAGATGGGAATGTTTTGTTACAATAACCTGACCACAGATAGGGTACAACAACCGTCAATTCACGTCAATTACATTTCAATTTATTAAGAATCATTACAGAATAATAACAAGCAAGTGGCAAGTGGCAAAGCTAGCCTAGCAAAATAATAAGAGCTCTATCGAAAGATCTAAATTCTCTGATGTGAAGTAAAACGATAAAAAAGAAGCTGCTTGCCAAAGAGTGATTCATGTGAAAATAAATAAATTGACATAGTGAACGAGTGATTCTAGAGTAGAGGTGGTCGTTTTCGTTATTTTTTGGCATCGGTGCGCACCGATGCCACCTAAACGTCAACGGTTGCCAGCACCATTGCTTTCGGCACCGGTGCCGGCCGACTACAGACTTGCACGCATTCGCGCGCATTGCCAATTTATCGGTTGCTCATCCATCTCGGTCGCACATCCACCGGGCTTAGTACAGAGAGAGCGAGCGGGAGTGCTGTTCGGTAGTTTCAGGTGGTGCCGCGCAACGGTGCCGATGCCGGCGCGGCTTGCCTCGGCTTTAAGTCGGCATGCGCTCGGTGCGTTTTGGCGCCGCCGGTCGTTGCCAATGACACTCAGTTGCTCGCGTCGCGTTTCTCTTTCTTACATACCGGTGCTGAGAGCATCCGTTTTTCAACTTAGTGGCAACTGGTGCTGGCACCATTTACTGGCACTGTTGATCAAAAACGTTTTTTTTTAAACGACCACCTCTATTCTAGAGTGAGTGTCGTCCTCCTAGAGCTACTTATATTAGTAATCTGTGTTCTACGGCTTATGTGTTCTGTGGTGTCGTGTCGTCACGTCATTCATGTTCATGAAAAGAAAAAAAAGAAAAATAAAGTGGGCGAGCGATTGTTTTGCAAGAGTTGTATGAAATCAAACTAAACCTGCTAATTAGTTTTACGACAGAGCTTTTGCCGAGTAATGAAATGCAGAAACAATAACTGCTAAGATGCATTTCACAATTCCTGATCTGCAACAATTCCACGACGACAATGGACTATCTTACACGGTTCGTACTTATTTTTATAAAATTTTATAATTATTAAGGTAAATTGTGCAGTGCAGATTTTACTACTGACGACCAAAACTTGTCACTGTAGGTACTTACTTTTTTGTTCTTTTATTTATTCAAGAAGTAAGTGTAATAGTATTTACTTTTGTGTCCTAGTATTTTTGCAAGTTGAGTCGCTCATTTCAGAGTAAGTTTATTTTATAATAATGTAACATTTATCCTTTTCTAGGGTTACAACATCTACATTGATGGATTCTTCCACTGTGCTGCTCGGTACAAGCAGCTGCTTAGTCTCCATGAGCAAATGCAAGCCCAAAACACCTATTTTAAGCTGCCACAGTTCCCACCAAAAAAGTTGTTCCTAACAAGTTCTCAACTAGAAGATAGGAGGACTCAGCTAGAAAAGTATATTCAGTTAGGTAAGTGATTGCAGCTTCAGCCAATAGGTTTTTAAAGTAGAACAATCAAAGGTCATGTGTTGACATTTCACTGAGCAAGGACCTATCAACAATAATTATCTTCTAATTAGTACTTACTCCATTGAAGGGGAGTTATAACTATAATTGTTTGTTTTTCTGTGTAATACCTATCAGAAACTATGAGTAATCATAGTTCTAAGGCCCATATTCAGAAATAGTGCTCGAGTCTGAGTCGAGCCTCAGGCATTGATTTTTGACAGTTGTCCATTGAAAAATGACAAAAATCTTGGCTATTTATGTATTTTTACTGAATTTGATAATACCACTTTACATTACTATCTCTTAGTAATGCAACAGATTAAGTAATAGTGTGATGCTAATGTAGGTAGGTAAATACTGATTAACTAGATGGGTGATGTTAATGCATCAATAAGTCTAATGTCTTATATGGGAGTGATCTTTATTTCTGATCGTTTGAACAATAAAGCATATAAAATGTTATTGATATGATTTTGCACTAAAAATCACACCAGACTAATACTTACTCTGTAACTATCCTGTCTTGTACAAAGAGACACATACTGGTACATACTGATATTTAAGGTCATCAAAGTATTCCAGGTTACATTTTTCACATATAAAAACACACCTAAACTCTAGGCAGTAATTTATGAAGTACTTTTACTGGCCTCTAGCCTCTTAATCCCCACCAAGAACAAATATTTGTGTGGTGAACACAGATGTTTGTTCACAGTCTGGGTGTTATATTGTATTCTAAGTATTTACAAAAAAATGTATTTAAGCATTATATCAGCTATCTGGTTCCCAAATTAAGCAGAGCTTGTACTATGGAGTAATTTGCTCTGCCTAATTTGGGGTTAGGTATTGTTTGATTGTCCACAATATTTATTTTACTTATTTACTTTTGTTGCAGTGGGGCAAAATCCTATTCTGGCCAGTTCAGACCTTCTGACAACATTCCTATTCTCCGCCCAACAAGAAACACACAATGTTAAAATGCACGAAGTTGACATAGAGATATCACTAATGAATGGATACAGAATACCTCTTTCAGTATCATCGACTGATTCATCGAGCACCATATTAGAAATTGCATGCAACTACGTAAACCTTCCCAAAGAGTTGACTAAGTATTTTTCCTTGTATTTATTCAACTGGAGCTGTGCGAAGGATGGGCACCCATCATTAAAAAAGCTAGAGGAATATGAATCTCCATACATATCACAGAAATATGTGAGGCCTGATGACAAAATTGTACTGAGGAAAAGGTAAATTTTAAATACAGATGATTTATGTATATTATTTTTTCTGCCGCTTAACTTTTTAATATTTTACAAAGGACTTTAAAAATCTTTACCTGGGTGTTATTCTAGGTAAAATAATAAGGAAAAAGGACTTCAGATGGACAGTAAATGTCAACAATTCATTTGCTTATCTCACCATAGTCCATCATCTGAACAAATAAAACTAATTAAATGACATACCTAGTCCTTGTTTTCTCATCAAATCTTTTTTGTTTCAAAAGTTGTATTTTTTTTCTCAAAATTAAGTATTTTTTTACAAAAAAATTTTGCAGTAAAATATTTAATACTAATGTTTAATTTTTTTCAGCTACTGGGATCCATGCTATGATGTAGACCTAATGATTGATAGGGTATCCCTAGATATGCTATATCTGCAAATAATTGAAGAGTTGGACTTGGGCTGGCTTATAGCAGATCAACAGACAAAAGATATATTGTCTGCATATGAAGGGAAGAAACAAAAACGAGAGGTGAGTTTTATTCTTAGATACTTTGAGGAATACAAGAATAGTACATTGTTACCTGAGTGTTGAAAGTCACGTTTTTTGAGTCCCGAGACGGGTTTGGCGCCAGAGCGTTAGCGAGGGCGCCAATGGAGCTTGAGGGACTCAAAAGACTTTCACCCGAGGTAAACACTGTGCTTTTCATTACGAATACAAGGAAAGTAAAAATAAAAACATGAAAGAAAAATTAGTGAAAATGAAGATTGAATTGCCGCCTTCCCGGTTTTTTTTTTCTTTTTCGGCGGGCCTTCGGCTTCGGCTCGCCAGCATTATTCAGCCATTATTTTCATTTTCATAATTTAAATCTATGTTATTTTAAATAAATAGTTGAAGCTATACACTAATCAAGTAATTTAGAAGATATATTATTTATTTAATACTATCTTTATGTTATTTAAATTTACATATTACATTGCGCTTTAGACTTTTTAAACTTCTTACCGTTGTAATGGGTTTCCAACCTAAGTAGGCTGAATAAAAAGTTGGAATTTGGTTGAACAACCTCCTTGCAGTTAGAAAGACTTTAGAAAGTTGGAACATGGTTGAATAAAATAGAACTTGTTTTTTTTATATAGTTTGACAGCTGTCAGTAGAAAGCGATTCTCCCTAGGGCTGAAAGTTTTACTTTCAATTAGGCCCCTCAGGCAACTTCAGACCTACTTTCAGAGTAAGAGTAATGAAAAGTAATATGAAATGGGGGTGTAATCTGTATATGCTACATCATGTAAGATTAGCAACCCCATTTTTTTAAATTAAGTTATAAAGCTTAACTGACAGATTTATTGGCATATTCTAATTATTAAAATGAACACAGAACCTAAAACATACATTTTTATCACCATTTTACATAATAATACTATAGGTCATCTACCAAATCTATTTGTATAAAATAAACATCTTTATCTTTTACGAATGCTGGGATGATGAAGTTCAGCTCTGTATGTAGGTATCTTTATGGACATTCTTTTTAACTATCTCATTGACTAAGTACCTACTTAGTTCTTATTCAATAAGTGTAGTATGTAGGTACCTGTACCGGTACGCAATGGGTCGACGACATCGTAAGGGTCTCAGGAAACGCACAGGACAGAGGAGGCTGGCAGAAAATGAAGGAGGCCTATACCCAGCAGTGGGTGATACCGGGCTGTAATGATGATGATGATGTTTGTGTGCGACTGTTTTAACTCAGCTACAGAAAAATCACAGTCAACTTTTAGATTTTTCATAAGTAAAAGAAGTTTCTTTTAAACTGTTGAAAATGTGGGAGCAAGAAATAATTTGACGGTTGTCTGTCCCTTATTAACATTATGATGTGGTGATGTCAGCAATTGACTAACAAAATATTGTCAAGTGAATTGTACTTGCCGCGCTCATGGTGTCATCGACAAATTGGAAATCAAGATGACTCATCTGCATGAAAATGATTATTTATTTATCATGCCAGACCATTCAACGGATAATAAAACTGTGTAAAATCCGAGAACAATCATAGTTGGTAACAATTAGTCTGCTATTAGTAGATAGTAAAAAAAGTAAACAGGCCTTTGCATCTTTTGTAGATGATTTATATAGCGTCAATACGTGCAGAGCTGACTAGGCCATGGGTTTCCTCAGGATGTTTTCCTTCACCGTTTGACCGCACTAGCATTGTGAACATACATTTTCCTAACGGAAAAATCTGAGAGATATTGCATACAACAATAACCCAAAAAATGTATACCCAAGACCCCGAACTGTTAATAGTAATATTGTGGACAGTCCACACATCATCTTTCTAGCCCCTAAACAGAGCTTGTACGACGGGAACCAGATAGAATAAATTTATACTCCTACTTCATACATACATTACAATATAACACAGAGAACAAATATCCATGTCCACCACACAAATATGTTCTCGATGGGGATCGAGGCCACGCCCCCAGCGCAGAAGGTAGAGCTACTCCTAACTAAGCTGTGAGGGCTGTTCATGAACTAAGAAAAGCTGAGTGCCGAACAGTCTCTAAGGCCCGTATTCCGAAACAGCGCTTGAGTCTGAGTCGAGCCTCAAGCATAGATTTTATGACAGTTCTCCATTGAAAAGTGTCAAAAATCTATACATGAGGCTCGACTCAGACTCAAGCGCTGTTTCGGAATACGGGCCTAAGAGTTATTCGTCGAGTGTGGTTAGGATCCGATGGCGCAACGGTCAGCGCAGCCCCGTACCAAGGGATGGTCACGGATTGAAATCTCGCTCGGCTCCTAACTTTTGGGACATTATAAAAATCTTTGTAAACACTATAAAATCAATAAAAAGTTAAGCAAAGCTTGTTATCCTAAACTTTTCCTTTCCTCACGTTTTCAGTACATAGAGTTTGCGCGATCTCTACGACACTACGGCAGAATCCCGGCAGGCGAAGCCGTCACGGATGCTATAAACGTTGGCGGCAGTTCCAGTGAAAGCCCCCATAGAGTGCATTGCTCATTCGCGTGCAGGGAACTAACTCTGCAGAGTATAACTCAACCGTCGAGGGAGCAGCGGTACAAAGTCACACGGATGAGATGCTGGCGGATCACTACTATACACACTGTGAGTTAAATTAATCAAATACATTCACTCTTGAGTTTTTCTCGAGTTTCTTTCAAATGCGTCTTTGGAAGAAACTCGAGTGAAAGAAAGTGCGTCTGTTATGTGTTGCAAATCATTGATTAAAGTCAGAAGTATAAGAGTCGAGCTCATAAGCTCCGAAAATCCTAATAAATTAGGCATCAATAAACAATCAAAATTTAAAAAAAACTATCTTATGGTTTTTAACTAAATTTTTATGAACAACGGGATATTTACCATGATATAATTTTGCGAGGTTTGACTCCCGATATTTTGGCACAGTTTAATCACGGGTTAAACCACCCGTGATCATAAAAAATTATCGAAACTAGCTAAATTAAATCAGGGTATAATCTCTCACTAAACGCTCATAAAAATCTAGTCTAATGACCCGAAAACACCTACTTCGCTGGCGGTAGCGATCAGTGAAACGCTGTCAAATATTCGCTGTCAAATCTCTTCTTCTTCTACTTAATGAATGGCATCTGTCCTTTTCGGATCAATTTTGCCAGTGTCGAGTAGTTTAATGAGATGAGAATGATAATATATTACATAGATAAAATACTTTTCCGTCCTGTCGAGTCAGTCAAAATCGAGTCGGCCCTACTCTAATTGTCTTTGGAAGAAAGATGGCCGTTTCTTCCAAATCCATCGGAAACATTTTCGATCAAATCAGAATATCACCTAGTACACTTTAATTCCAACTGCTAACACTGAGCTAAGACCTCAAGTGATGTTGGTTAAAATACCACCGAAATAACACAACAGAACTCAAAATAACACCAGAAAAACAATTAAAATCAAAAAGCTATGTTCCTTCCCGAAATGACAGAAAACGAATCCTGTCAAATCTCAAATCTGACAGCGATATTTGACAGCGTTTCACTGATCGCTACCGCCAGCGAACTAGGTGTGTTCGGGCCATTAAACCATATTATGTTAGTTTCAAAGTTATGTATCTTTGTTAATTAAAGCTTGCAGTCTGTTCTAAAGAAACTATAGATAGCTCAATAATTTCTCATAATCCTAAGGTCGTAACTGCCCGTAGTTTACAATGCCGTTTATTCGCATTGCATGTCATAGCTTTGCGTGATCGCCATCTGGCAAAAAACGCTCTGATAATTTCGATTATTCATATTTCTATGAACTTTGTAAGTAGGTAGATACCTACTTCACGTCATATGTTAGTACATTAGGTAGATACTACTCCATGTCATCATAATGCATAAAACCTTCTATATTTTGTATAGCGTCAGGGGTAACTTTCAGTTTTGCCTTATTATAACTGGATGCAAAGAGGAATTATACCATAGTTATTGCTTGCCTTACCTAATAATAAGACGAAAATTATCTATGCCATTTTATTATCCTCGACTAGTGATGTCTCGTTGCCCGGTCACAGTAGTGATGTCCTATTCTTAAACCGCCTAACACTATGGATATATTATAAAATAGGCAAATTAAAAACCTTTCCTTTTCATTTATGACTGGCCTCTCAACTCAGTTGGTAGTAGCTCTGCCTTCTGCGCCGCAGGTCGTGGGTTCGATCCCCACCGAGAGCAAATATTTGTGTGGTGAACGCAGATGTTTGTTCTCTGTCTAGGTGTTGTATTGTATTCTAAGTATGTATTTACAAAAAAATGTATGTATGTATTATATCAGCTATCTCGTTCCCATAGTACAAGCTCTGCTAAATTTGGGGCTAGATAGTGTTGTGTGAATTGTCCACAATATTTATTATTATTTATTTATTTATTATTTATAGATGGAAGATCCGCAGCCAAATGACCAAGGTCCACTACTGGAGGAGTCGAATAAGAACTTCGAGCTTTCGTTCGAATATCTCGTCGGCAAGGACAACTTGATGTGGATTACCTTGAAGTCAGAGCATGCGACATTCGTCAGCGTATGTTTACAGGTAAATCTAGATAAACTCGTACATGCTAAGGAAAATACTGTGAGGAAAATAGGAAAATACCCTTTTGACTGTGGTAATAGTTCCAGAAATTTCTTTGGTGAAGTATGTAAACATTTTTCCAGAACAATGAGTACAATGCGCGGCATTATCGCTAAGAGCGATCACTTCTAGACAACCTTTGTCTAGCCCCAAAAAAAGCTATATAACCGAACTGCATGTTAAGGCCAAAACCGCAAATATATTGATAATTTTATTTTATTTTTGAGCGTTTCCCTTAACCCTTTAGGTATCCATTGCCGTGATGCAAGCTCCAACCATACAATTCGTATAGTATACTCTAATCTTATACCTTTAAACGAGAAAATCTTGTATATATATATATATATACAGTATGTTAGTTTAAACGAGGGACATATTGAAACCCACAATAGTGCATGATTATATGATACTAATAAAAATATGAACAAAAAAAAAACACTGATAAATAACAGACAGAACCATACCAAAAATTTCGCTAAAGTCTCGCAACGTGTGTACACCCTTGCGCTAGCGATTTAATATTTTCGCAGAACATGTGCGCGGGTCAATGACCTTTAGGTATAATCCATTTTCCCTTCGTACTTTAAACCTGGCTTACCTAGGTATGGCTCCCTTCCTCGTCCTTGGGCATGCGTCGGTACGGTGAACTGACCGAATGTTCGCAATCGTTGGTTAACACCTAGCATAAGATTGTACGACGGAATCTGGCGGTTGGGAAACATCTCTCGGTACAAAATAATGGCTCCTCGCACACTATCATTAGATAACACGTAGGCACGAACCATATCCCAATATTCTTCATTAGAATATCGATAAGACGTCATTTTTGGTTATTAAAAGAACACGTTTACAGGACACACTTATCCCGAAGTAAGCGGGGTTGTTTTTGCGATACGCGGAAGCGCAATATTAGACATGCGGAAATAGCAGCGCACTCGCATAGACTGACTGCGGTCAGCGCGGGAGTGTGTCCTCCTGTCGGTGCAACACAAAGGGAAGGGGCGGGGTTTGCGCACAAGCTTCCTTTTCGGTAGGATCGGCACGTGTTTTGCCGCGTGATTATTTTACTGTTTACAAGTTCACTTCTTGCGCGCTCAGTGTTCATGAATAATGTATTTTAGTGGACAATTACGTCACAAATTAAGGTTATAGGTTTTTTACATATTTGGGACGAGAATCGAATACTGAATACCCTCCCTCAATAAGTCCCTCGTTTAACCTAACACACTGTATATATAATATAGGATCTCGGAAACTGAGCCAACAATTTTCATGAAATTTAGTATACAGGGGTTTTCGGGGACGATAAAACGATCTAGCTAGGACTCATTTTTAGAAAATGTCCCCTTAATCGTAAAGTAAATAATCAACTTTATCATAAAATCATAACTCCTAGCGCCATCTGTTGATTAAGTCATGAGTTAGTGGGACGGAGAACGCCATCTATTGACGAGTAGTGGAGTTTATTATTATGTCGGTAAGATCGAAAAATATTAATATTTAATCAGAATGTAAGTATATAATTCACAACAACAGTTTACAAAAAAAAATACCGAGCGAAGCTCGGGCACCAACTGCTAGTGTGTATAATTCGTACATTTACGAACTGTATACATTCTGGTGCTGGACTGTATTTAGTTCAGTGGTTCAATTTTCTTTTCTTTTTCAGTCGATAGTGGACGAGCTGATGCGTCAAAAAGATGGCACGGGGCCTGCGTCACCGCGGAATAACAAACGAAGCAGTCTCACGTACCTGCGTCGCGATGGATCCAGTCAGCTGATCACACCGTCTTCGTCCAGCGACACGCTCAGCTCTGTTGTAAGCACAAAGGTCTTAGCCAAGTCTTTACTTTTATTTCTATTGCAGAAACATCGCGGTGGCCACTTTTTTTTCGTATTAATAATGTAGAAATCTTTTTATGCTCTAACGCTTGTAAAGTGCCGCTCGACATGTAAGCCGATTTCCAAAAAAGAGGTTTTCAATGTGTGATAAGATCGTGGGTTCAAATCCAGTCGTGTACCTATGAGTTTTTCTGCCCAAAAATGTATCTACACTATGTCAGTGCTCTCAAACGGTAAAGAAAACATCGTGAGGAAACCAGCATATCGTAGAAACTAAAAAGTCCGAAAATATGTGTCAAGTGCACGAAAGGAGCCTCTTTGAGGCGCACTTAAAATCCTTTCACCACACTTGGTTCGAAAGAATCAGTGACACGATAAGAAAAGAAATATGTTTGTTACCGCATAACTAAGTCATCTAAAACCGATTTAATAGTGACGATCCCTTTGATCCAATTTAAAATTTATTAATTTATTATTTTATCTTTCCAGAATGGAGACTCTCTCAACTCCGGTAGTTCTCGGGAGATTTTCTCAGTGCAGAAACTGACTGAGAAGTTCGCCTCGGTCGCTTTCAAGTCTGGCAAAGACTGCGTCGAAAACAACGCATTTGAAGCGATTGGTGACGACGAATTGTAGATTTTACCTTTCTATGCTATTTGAATTTTTAACCCATAGGTGATGTACTGGCTGTTTTTGTTACCAGATTTTTCTGATTGGTAAGGAATATTTATAAAGATGCCGGGACGAACTTGACTCTCTTCTTAGATCGTGCCCTGTCATTGCGTTGATTCGCGAAGAGTGGAAAGAGGGAAGGGAGGCCTTTGTCCTGCAGTGGGACAAAGATGGCTGAATAATAATAAATAAGAAATACCTTTTTAATTCCAACCTACCTTGTCATAGAAAACAACACATAGGCCTCCCCGCATTTTCAATCTTATTTTATCATGTTAAAGCTCATATTACATTGCAAGATTTATAATTACACCTAAAATAGCCGGTACATCTCTAGTAGTAATCCATAATCGAATTTATTATGCAGCATAGAGCTGACTGTCGTGAGTTTAATAGATTTATCTATTTAGTATTTGAAATAATCATTCTCTCAATATTCAATACCATATTTTATATACCTAATGTAGTTAGAATAGGCCTGAATCATTTTGATTGGAATGGAGGTTGATTGGTCCAGCATCTGATATCATCATCTTCCAGCCCTTATATCACACTAATTGGGGTCAGCACACCAGGTTTTCTTCCTCCACTCACCTCTTATAATTGTTCATCTAATATCTGCTTACAGAAACGTTACCACACATGCAACCCCGTGACGCCATATGCGTAATTAATTTTTGTGCCATCACTGCATGGCATCTTGTTGTAGAACATTTCGTTTATGTAATTAATTATTGTGTAATATCACGCCCAAGCTCTCTGGAGGACAATCATGATAGTAATCTCGAAAATCGTATCTTCCAAAGAATAACCTTCAATGGGAAAATGTTGCCAATATTGTATAGATGTAAAAAAGTATTTGTTGTAAGAAAAATTGTACAGTCATTGTCTTTGTAGAAATAATTTTTAAATGTTAAGAAAATTATGTGGCTATGAACATTCAATATCTAAAGTGTATCATTAATTTATTAACTAGCCATACAACGATAGATAATGTTCTTGAAAATCACTAAGATATACTTCTTTTTCAGTCACAAAAGCCCATCTAGGTGAATAATTTTATTACATCTTCTATTCACATTACTTTTAAGGTTGTTCGATTCCGATACAAACTGAATTTACAACTATGGGCAAACAAAGTATAAATGTACACTGAAATAGAATTTTACAGTGGTCTTTATCGCCGGCCAGTTATATAAAGTTGGAGAAAACTGTAGGATAACAGAAATATTAATAAAAAACCAAAAAAGTAATTTTTTCGTCATTCTTTCTAACGGGTACTCGGCATTGAATACGTGAATGAGCTTAAAACATATGTCTCAAAGTAGTCGTAAAAGTCTGTAAAAGTCTGTCTTTTTCTGAAGCCCCGACTGCCACGACCAACGGCTGACACTCCAACTTTATATAACTGGCCGGTAATAAGGACCACTGTAAAAGCCTATTACAGCTATTTCAGTGTACATTAATACTTTATTCGCCCATAGTTGTGTAAATTAAGTTTGTATGGAAATCGTACCCCCTTAAGTTGGTAAAACATATCAGCAAATTTAGAGTTATGAAAAGCATAAATTGTATTTATTTGAGCATTTTGGACAAGTATTGTATTATAATCAAATGAAATTATGATAATTTAATATGAAATCATGCCCATCATATTAAAATAAGTTTTTATCATTCTACCATTATTATTTGGAGGGACCACGTTTGTTATTATTATATTACTTACCTACATTTATTTATATTTCAAGTATTCTCTGTAATTCTTGAGGGCCATAATTATTTATGTTGCCATATTTTATACCTTTTAAAATTCATTCTTATACTCATCTACTATATTCTTACACTATTGTAAGTTTAATAAAACTGTTTCTATTATAATAAATGGTGTATTTTGTAATTTTCTTTACATTCAGTAGGGGTAACTATTTCTGAATTGAGAAATAAAATAGATCTTTTTGAACTGCTAAGTTTAAATTAAAATAAATAATATCAAGGGACAACTATCAATAATCTAGTATTCTTTTTCCCACTGTTCTCTTTCCAAGCGTTCTTTCTTGACTTGTTCTACAATAGGAGACAGGTAAAGTTTATCTTCTTCATACTTGGTCCACTCCTCTTTAGGAAGAATGGTCTTCTGCAGAGAGAGTTGGATAGCTCGAACCATGCGGAAATTGCGCTCATCAACCACATGTGATGGGATGCGGCGCAGTGCCTCTGTGACATCTTCAGTTTCATAAAGGCAGTCGTCTCGTAGAAGACCTGAAATGTAAAGCATAATGTAGGTAGTAGCAAACAGGAAGTCAGTGGATTGAGTGTTAAGAATAGTTTTCCTGGAAATGTTTAGATGAGGCATATTATAAATGTTTATATGGGTAGACTTTGTTAAACTAGAGTTGAGTGATAGAAGATTTGGCCGAGGTTGTAACATAACCAATGACACCCATCTATGATGGTAAAGTTCACCACCATCCATAATACTATTTAAAGGAACCTAATGCAATAGTTTAGTAGTAAACTAATCAAAATTTACGTACCATACTTGTTAAATCCTGACATATTGTAGGCCCATTTTTTCATGTTATCTGCAAAACAATAAGATTCAATTACATAATGGGAAGTAAGCTTGTTTCTAAGCAAGATATGTTTTAATATAAAAGAGACTTACTGCGAACGACGGCTGTTGTCCTGAAAGCCATATTTGAAAGCTTTTAGGCTTCCTATCAATATTTAACACCAAATTTAAAGAGAAAAATAGCTTTTCGCTTTCGAGAAAAGTGGGCTCTTTCGAATGTGCGAAGAAATCGATGATGAAAGATGGAACCGTGACAGGTGATAGTGACATTGATAAGTTTGTTTGCTTGGCATTGGCAGTTTTTATTTTTTTACCAATCTGTTACTGTCAGTCCACGTTACTTTCAATGTCATAGTTTTCTGTATGTCACTGTCAAAGGTATAGTTAGTGCTGCCAGCTCTTTATCAGTCAATGCAATGACAAGGTATCGGGGGAATTTAGGATCTCCCGGAGAGATCCTAGATGCAGACTAGTCTCTAATATACGGATCATATTCACACGCTAAACGTCTGATTTTATCAGTGCTGCCAATTAAGCTTTTGTAGGGCTAAATTAACTTGGATTAATTTTCAAGTGATCTAGCATTTTTTTTTTAAATTTAAGTATTTAGTATTTTTTCCTGGCCAATTACTTTGTCAACTGTCAAATTATCACTTAGAATTTTAAAAGTAATAAAATAAATCCAACTTGCCATTCAACCACAAACGGTCAATAATGCAGATGCAGATCAGACGGACTTCAATTATTTCAAGGTCCATAAAGAGACCCAGAGTCAGACAATCAGATAGAAAAATCAGACGTCGCATTTCTGGCCAAGAAGTTGGGAGTTTTTTTGTTCTAGGCTGGCAGGTAAAAGTGTCAGCCAGGGAACAGTGTCAGCTGATCAAGCTGACACTTTTACCTGCCAGCCTAGAGCAAAGCTGATTAAGTAAAAAATCTACATTCTTTGGCTTTTTTGTGCACGTTTCGATTCTTGTGTTCCTTATATTCCACCTATCTACTTTGTAATCAGAAATGAAAGGTAGGTATAATTATGCCAGATTACAATAAACTGCTTAGAAACTAAAATGTACGCACTGCTCCTTTTGTAACATTGATAACGAAGTAGGGTAGGTTTAGTGATAAGGTTGCGTGCGCGTGTTCACTTCGTGTTTCTTATCAGTCTGTTTGTTTTCTTGACTCCAACTGACTGAGTCGTCGGTCGCTCGACCTCCTAGTTCGCACGTTATCATCGGTCAATATATTATGGGCCGCTGGGACGCATGCCGTTTAATTCGTCTGCATTCGTCTTGAACTCAAGTCGTCTGACCTGCTACAAATTAACTTTGCTAACTATTCATTGTAATTTATAAATTCCAACTCCATCACTCGGATAGTGTTGACATCCTAACTACCGGTTCTCAGTGTTTTGCCATTGCGGTGATTTTCGTCTCCAACCTGCATCCAAGAGGAGGAATGCCAAGTGACTGTCGAGACTGTATGGGGATTCGTTATCGAACCAGACCCCTGCACCAGACCTGGAAGTGGCTGCATCAGACCATCGCTCTCCACGAGTACTTGATCTCCCTCTCCGCCGGTGACACAGCAGCTTGTTGTGCTAAGCTGTAAGCTAATCCACTAACTAAGGACTATTTGAACTGATTAGCTTATGTTTAGAATAACTTTCATAGTGTAATTAACTTTTAGAACTTGAGAAGTTCATACAAAAAAGTGCCCGTTTCTATATCTGAACATAAACAATAAAAAGCTCAAAGATGGCTCAAGCTTTCATGAAAAAAATGGCTACAACAAGCGCCTGCATTGTGGTTGGCCTGACCAGGAGAACCAGTGCCAGAAGCCTGGTCACAAGCAGCAAGGTCGTGTCTGCTAAGAAGGACAGAGAACTGCCACCGGAGAGGGAGGTCACTAAGTCTGTGTTTATGTCACAATCCACCGACATCTACACCAACCTGGCTCTCGAAGACTGGATGTACCGCAACATGGATTTCTCCAATCACCATGTGATGATGGTCTGGCGGAATGAGCCTTGTGTTGTGATCGGTCGTCACCAGAACCCTTGGCTGGAAGCGAATGTTCCTCTGTTGAATGAAAGGGAGATTGCTCTGGCCCGCCGCAACAGTGGTGGTGGTACTGTGTACCATGACCGAGGCAACCTGAACATCACATTCTTTACTCCCCGTGAGAGATACGACAGGAAGTACAACTTGGAGCTTGTAAAGAGAGCACTGTACAGGGAGTTTGGAATTCAGTCCATTATCAATGAGCGCCAAGACATTGTTGTTCGAGATAAATACAAAGTATCCTTTTCAAATAATATTCGACTTTAAACAAATAGGCATATAACTTTAAACAACTCTGCATAGAACATCCATCAGTCTATTTATACATTTCATATCAAAGGTTATCATTTTAAAAATAGATAGGTGAGCACATTGGATGCTTGTTTGTGTTGACTAGAGACTAGAGAATTACATACTAAACAT
Source organism: Thera obeliscata (assembly GCA_947578465.1). NCBI lineage: Eukaryota > Metazoa > Arthropoda > Insecta > Lepidoptera > Geometridae > Thera > Thera obeliscata. The sequence continues at coordinate 4,496,873 of OX387916.1, forward strand.
TTTTTTTCTATTATAACCTTTCTTTTGTGGTCTATTCCAATTCACTTAAAGCGGAATGTTTCAAGAATAATGTAATTTTTTCTGATCGTCAAGTAAAACTAAAAAAAATATTTTTTTTAATCATACCTAATTAAATAAGGAAGACACTTCACAAGTAAACCTCTAACACAGTGCCGAGGAGGTTACTTACTTCGGAAGGAGTACAGTATTTCGGAAGCATTTTTTGTAAAAGTATTCCCGTTTTTGGCTAAAAACTAACCTGAATAACTTTCTGGTACCTAGAAAATCAAAAAGTTCTGACTGTGCTACTATCATTAGTAGCCTCTTCTGAAACAGTCCTTAATTATAATACTGGTGCATGTGTGAGTGGAATCCTTAGATTGGGATGCCTTTTCCAAGTACTTGTCTGTTTTTACATTACTTTTAGTAAATTCTCAGACAGTTCAAGTTGCTACTTAGATAAAAATGATCTATGTAGATATCAGTATTTTCCTGAACACCAAACTTAGGTATCCGGCACGGCTGCCAAGCTTGGAAGACTGACCGGCTATCACCACTGTACACTTCTAGTCAACGCCAATAAGGCAGATCTCAGCAAGGCGCTTGCTAAGCGTGAGGTGAGTAAACATTCGAATTACCTTCAATATACCTTCTGCATGATGCTCATTTTCGGATAGTGTTATTCAATACACCAATAAAGCCCGTCACACACGTAGCTATAATATAATGAATATGCAGTGTGATAATATACATTTCGGTATAAGTTGGTGACGTCATAGAAATATATATTATAGCTGCGTGAAAATACAATATCGTATATGCCTAGCTATAATTTATATTAATGTATATATTATAGTTCGTGTGTGGTGGGCTTAAGTCGGTATTTTGTTACTAAACTAAACGGAAGCCTGTAAATTGAAAAAAAAAAATGTTTTTACCTACATCAGTATGTTCCAACTTTAAATACAAATCGTAAAACGCACTCAGTAATCAGTATCCGAGTCCGCGGTATCCGTAAAATTATGAGCATAAATTATTTTAATGACTTTGTATATTTCCTCTGTTCTTATTATAATTTCAACTTGTTAATTGTCTTGTTGTCAACTAAAGTTCCTTGGGTTTATCTTTCGAGATAGCTGCTTAGTTAAACTATGAACTGTCATGATTGATTATTTTTTTTAACTTTGTGTAATCTTATTTTGGCGACGCACCTTCCGTCCAATATCAGTAAATAAGTGTTGTGCTAAATTGACTGCCCTCAGCTCAGCTGATAGTAGCTCTGCCTTCTGCGCAGTAGGTTGTGGGTTTGTTCCCACCGTGAACACATATTTGTGTGGTTCTCTGTTTGGGTGTTATATTGTATTCTACGTAATAAAAATATACATATGTATGACGGAAAATTTTTGAATGATTTTTATCTTTCCTATTAAAAACCTAAAGTAATTTCTGATTAATTCACACAGTTACTACCCTAGAATTGCATTGGTCATCAAACTAGAGACCCTGGTATTTTTTTACATATTCAATAATGTTACAGGTCACATTAACATATCATTGTTTTGTGTGATTCATTGTTTGCGTGAACAAAGCGTGAAAACTGAATTATATTTGTGATGCAATTGTATAATGCAACAAATGAAGTTTCCATGACATGAAACCTTAAAGCCTGTCACACACGCTATAATATTTCTATGACGTCACCAACTTATACCGTAATTTATATTATCGCTCTGCTGTCTCCTTGCTAACAGTTTTCTGATTGGAACTGAGCATAGACTCACCTTACGCTTGTTACGGCCCTTTCAAACTACCTATTGTTATGGCATACACCAGTTAGGTATACTTATACTTATCGGTCGAAAATGGTACTTAGTTGGTTAGTGGACATACTATTGTCGAAAATATTTATATATATATATTTTTGGACAATTCCCACAACATTATCTAGCCCCAAATTTAACAGAACTTGTGATTATGGGAACCAGATAGCTGATATACCTACTTACATATTTTTTTTTGTAAATACATACTTAGAATACAATATAACACCCAGACAGAGAAGAAACATCTGTGTTCACCACACAAATATTTGTTCTCGGTGGGGTGGGGATCGAAACGACCTACGGCGCAGAAGGCAGAGGTACTACCAACCGAGCTGAGAAGCCAGTCAAAAATGCTTTATAATTACCATAGAATAATCGTTCTTTGTATATTGTATCTCTTTTTGTATCCCTTTCAATTATAACCTTTTCAATTTCTTCCCTCCCTTATCAGTGTGTCCTTCCTCCTATCCATAATGTAAGGGTTTTTAATTATTTAGCATGGCATACAGACAAACGCAACATCGTCCCAGCCGTCTCCCGTCGCCAATCTCTCGGAGCTGGACAATCGGGTGACGGTGGACAGTCTTCAAACTGCCGTGGGGTACGAATACCTGAGGACGCCGGCAATGCATTTAGAAGATGGTGGGCAGAACCTGATCTCAAAACAACGCGGATTCCAGTACGTCAACCCTACAGATGACTGGTTCCCTGGTAAGCATTACTTAGCTGCAACTTCTCTCGCGTGGTAATAGCGATTGCTTATATCAATATCGAAGGCGTTTTCCTATTTTGTGTTTTTTTTTGTGAATTTTCGAGAAAAAAATCAAATGTCTATCAATCAGTTCAGTGGTTATGGCCAAAACTCAAACATCGTAATTAGCTCTTTGTGAGGGGCTCATCCGGATTCGTTTTACTAAGTCTGACACGTGCAAGTATCCAGTGCCATGACAAAAAGGAAAAATCAATTATTGAATTGCTACAGTAGGCTTAACTGGCATCGCAATAACATGGTGAACAATACGTCTACCCACGACGACACGACGACATGACGGCACGACGTCTATCACGACGTTATGCGTGTCATAACGTCGTGATGTACATTATTGCCTCCCGAGATATTGATAATAAGCTACCTTTAGGCTACAAATAATGGTGTCCTCCGATGAACCACGTGATTTAACTGCGCAGAAAGCATTTCTCATATAAATTTTCGTTCCGCGCAGGTCACGTGTTTCGACAGTCAGAGGACAACTTGTTTATCGCCGATTATTTAGATTGCATTTGTCTTTTTTCGTTCAAATATGGATGACATTATTATAATTCGATAACTATAAGGTTTCTCGTTCATTATACTTTTATTTATTCAGATTAATTAAGCAATTTGGTTAATAAGGTTTAAAGGTCGAATAAATTTGTTTATACAGTAATGATAATAGGTTTATAGTTAAATTGAAATTCTTTATACAGGGTGTCCCGTAAATAATGGATCAAACGTAACGGGTAGGTAGCTTACCTCATTTCCAACAACTAATTTGAACAGTAAAAAAAAAACCGATAAGGTAACCAAGATATTTTTTTTTTCGATTTTTACTATTTTCTGTACCAGCATTCAGTGTTTTTGATGCTGTTGCTGCAAATGGTATCATATTTAGGTGTGATTTTTGTCAAACATTTCTGAATAGTTTACTAATGTTATAAGATACCGTTTTTTTAAATAACTATTTATTTGCCTTAGAAAAAAAAACTTGAATTGAAAAGTTTTGTTTTTACGATGAAAAGACCAGAATTGGAAAAATTCTCCTGTAAAAAAAATGTATGACAACAAAGTGTACCATTATTTTAAAAACTTGTAAGATCACTAAGGTTTGCAAATTGGTATAAAACTTTCGTCTAGTCCTTGCGGTTACAAAGATATTGCTATGAATCTGACAGAGGGGCCAAATTACGAAATAAAATAAAATTTGAAAAAGTGTGCACAATTCAACTATTTTCTTGAAAATGTTTAGGTAGCTCAGCGTATGAAAAAAATTAGGAGGTTAATTAAAAAAAAATACAAATAAATCGTTTATTTTGTTTTTACAGTAAATGTTCAAACTGACGTCCCTCTACGAGAATGCAAAGTCTGCACCTCCTAATAAAGGAAGCTCTTATCCGACGGACAAAATGGATGTTGTTTATTTCTGATACAGCAGATTGGATGCGGAACAGATTTTTTTTATTGGGGATGTTTAAAAGACAAAGTTTACAAACAACAAATAACGTCGGAAGAAGAATTACGTCAGCGCATCCAATCTGCTGTATCAAAAATAAACAACAGCCATTTTGTCCGTCGGATAAGAGCTTCCTTTATTAGGAGGTGCAGACTTTGCATTCTCGTAGAGGGACGTCAGTTTGAACATTTACTGTAAAAACAAAATAAACGATTTATTTGTATTTTTTTTTAATTTAACCTCCTAATTTTTTTCATACGCTGAACTACCTAAACATTTTTAAGAAAATAGTTGAATTGTGCACACTTTTTCAAATTTTATTTTATTTCGTAATTTGGCCCCTCTGTCAGATTCATAGCAATATCTTTGTAACCGCAAGGACTAGACGTAAGTTTTATACCAATTTGCAAACCTTAGTGATCTTACAAGTTTTTAAAATAATGGTACACTTTGTTGTCATACATTTTTTTTACAGGAGAATTTTTCCAATTCTGGTCTTTTCATCGTAAAAACAAAACTTTTCAATTCAAGATTTTTTTTCTAAGGCAAATAAATAGTTATTTAAAAAAACGGTATCTTATAACATTAGTAAACTATTCAGAAATGTTTGACAAAAATCACACCTAAATATGATACCATTTGCAGCAACAGCATCAAAAACACTGAATGCTGGTACAGAAAATAGTAAAAATCGAAAAAAAAAAATATCTTGGTTACCTTATCGGTTTTTTTTTTACTGTTCAAATTAGTTGTTGGAAATGAGGTAAGCTACCTACCCGTTACGTTTGATCCATTATTTACGGGACACCCTGTATATTTAACATGAAGGCTGTTGAGGATATCGATGTTTTGTTAAAAAGTACTCAAACGGGGACAGAAAACAACCGGCATGTCGTAGAACCTAAAAAGTTTGACAACATGTGTCAAGTGTGCGAGAGGAGCCTCTTTGAGGCGCACTTAAAATCCTTTCACCGCACTGGTTCGTAAAAAATCATTACCACGATAAGAAGCTGAGAAATGAATAGGTCTCGTCTATGTGTCAATTTGATAGGTAATCCAGGTGTATTGTCCAGAAGCGCTATATTGTCCGGTAGCGCTGTCATTGTCCGCTAGCGCTGTATTGTCCGATAGCGCTGTTATTGTCTGGTAGTGCTGTACTCATGCTGTTTTGATAAATCAGGTCTAGACGAGCTGAAGAACGAGCTAGTCGGGTGGGACTGGAACTTCGGTCGCACGCCTGTCTTCACCGTCAGCCGCACTTTCCCGGTACCATCGGAACTGCTGGCGCCGGCCAAGGTGTATGCCTCTACTCAGGAGCTCGCTATCAACATGACTGTTGAGAAAGGTAAAGATCTTCAGTAATAAATAAAAAATAAAATAAATATTTTAGACACAAATATTCCACTCAACACTATCTAGCCCCAAACTAAGCAGAGCTTGTACTATGGGAACCAGATATCTGATATAGTGCTTAATTTTTTTTTTGTAAATACATACTTAGAATACAATATAACACCCAGACAGAGAACAAACGTCTATGTTCACCACACAAATATTTGTTCTCGGTGGGAAGCGAACCCACGACCTACAGCGCAGAAGGCAAAGCTACTACCAACTGAGCTGAGAGTAATAGTAAATAAATAAATATTATAGACAATTCACACAATACTATCTAGTAGAGGTCTTTTTGAAGGGCTCGTCCGGGGAAGTACTACCACCATGCCTATTTCTGCCGTGAAGCAGCATCGCTGTGTTTCGGTTTGAAGGGTGTGGGTGCCGGTAAAATTACTGGCACGTGAGGCTGAACATGCTGGCCTTAGCTTAGTTGGTAGTAGCTCTGCCTGCTGCGCTGTAACTTGTGGGTTCGATCCACACCCAGAACAAACATTTTGTGTGTTAATAATATAAACAGTATTTTTTTAGGGGTAAGTAAGGTTAGGTTTAGGATTTTGTCGACCTCTGCGAAGCTGTGGCGGATCGCTAGTGATATTATATTTTAAAAAGTCAAAAAATGTTAAAAAGTTAAGGATCAAGTACCAAAAACTACCCAGTTTGAAAACTGCAGTTGTAGAGTCTACAATCATCTAATTTTCCTACAGGTCTCATCAGTGACGTAACCCTGAACATCCCCAAAGGGCTGGTGGAGTCTGGTTTCCACGGCGAAGCGTCCGTCATCACAACCCTCAAAGGAATGCCATTCACCTCCGAAGCACTGAACGCACTCCAAGATGCAATGCTGACGCGTCACTTGAGCGGTGACGTCAGAAAACTGGATGAGAAAGAACAGTTTGTTGCAAAGTGCTTCGATCAAGTTGTCAATACTAATTAGGATGCTATGAAATGTGTTACGAATATAGTTTGTATAAAATTGTAAATAAACTTCTATTTAGCTAAGGCGTATTCACGTCTCCAATTCAAAATCTTACTCACATTCTGTAATATAAAAACATTATTTCAATTCAATGCTTACTCATAAGGTATTGCTATAGATGGCAAATGATTGTTTATTTTATGGTAGATTTAAATAACTACACATACTTGATACTATTTAGACTGCTCTTTTACTTTAGTTTTGTAAAAAGATCATACAAAAACAGTAGGAACCAAGTCTTAGTTGGTTGTCTGTTCTTCTAGACTTGGTCCTGTGGAACTGGCATCTAGACTCCCCTAGCTTTAAGACTTTTTAAAGAGATCCTTGTGAGAAAGATATTTTGGTATACTTGACTGTAATAATTCAAATTATTTATTACACAAAAAAATCAAGTAGGTATATATTCTTATTTTTAACAAAAATAATTATTCTTTGTGATCAAATCTCGGTCTTGTTTAGTTTTGATATTATAAATTGTAATAGGTATGTATAATGTTGCCGTGAATGCGACCTATAGCTGATAGCATCGTGTAAATATGAATCTGTGCATAATGTCCTTGTAAATTCTTTGTCTAAAATACTCGTTTATGCCTACTATATACTAACGACTTCGGTTTTTCTTCGGTATTTTGTGTTTATCTGATTCCTATCCTTGCATACGATTTAGCTTAGTGTTATTTTATCATTGTAATGTAGCTTAGCATTGAAACTTATCCTAGATTTTCGACCATATAAATGGTGGATTTTTTGATATTTTTAGTACTTCGCTACGCATTAAACTCGCGATTCGCCTATGCGTGCGCGCCACAAGAATGCATCATATCATTTGTTGTAAAATTATGTTATAGCAGATTTTTAGTTTACCCATAATATTACTTATCGAACATGTTTTGTAGCTTGTATTACTTATTACTTGATTTAACCGTACATCTATAATTTGCATATATTTTTTGCAACATTTTGCATGACCCCAGTTCGGGGACTTTTTTGTATGGAATGGATAAATTTTATTTTACTTTACGTAGAGCTTGATATTGTGATAACATACGAGTAGATTAAGTATGACGTAAGAAATATATTTACTTATTTTTAGGTTTTTTTTTCATGAACTGAATGTATAATACCAATAAAGATTTGTAAACTTTTATTTGGCTACTATTTTCTTTATCAGTAATACTCATAACCTAGTTTAGCTTCTGCTTAGGTATTTGTATAAATAAGGTTTTTGTATAAAATATCAACCATTTTTAGCAGTGGCACTGCGGGTGCTATGGGTGTGGGTTCGATACCCGTTGTTTGACTAAATTAAATGTTTGTACGTAGGTACAATGTTAGTTCATTATCTTGTGGGTTGTTTTAACAAACGCGTATCTGCCTTCGGAAGATTTTAGAAGCCTACACAATGCGCACAATAAATAATTAGGTAAGCAAGATGCGTAGGTAAGTAATCATGGTATCTACTATGAAATAAATTTAAAAATATTGTATGTAACACCAGGCCTCGATAGTAGACGTCTCAAGGTGAAGGTAATGATGCTATCATTAAATGATATAACTAACATTAAAAATATCCTAATCTTTATAAAATAGGCGAAGGCAACGACAAGACTGACAGATAACGCGGTATTTATTTCAATGATTTTAATCAAAAGATAGAACTTACTTACGAATATTTATTTTATTAATATGTATTAGGTATTTGGTATGCATGCACTATACAAGTGCGCATACCTAACAGTCTCGTGCAATAAGATTGTTCTAAAATTCTATGATATAACTAGTATTGACTGGGTTCAAGCGCTCAAGCTCAGTTGGAAGTAGATTTATTTTTGAGTTGTGATGATGAACACAGATGTTACTTCTGTATCTACAATTGTCAAGGGTAACCAATTAAGGGGTTGTATTAATTATATTATGATGCAACAGATAATCCATATTCCATTTTTCTATTCAAGCAGGGGCGGAAAGGAGACTAGGCGACGACGCGATTTTCGGTATAAATTGAGGCTAGCTGTGCTACGAAACTTTTGGTGGATACCCAGATCAGAGAAAATATAGTTAGCGCTTCATTTGGTTTGCAATTTTTGTGAATAAAGTGACAGTGCACATGATTTATAAAGCGTCAGCGGCAACTTTTTCGCTCATGCTGCTATCCACGGTTTTGTGATGATAAATCGTTACTGCCTATTGTGGGCGCAGCACGCAAATCAGTGTCGGATTAATTTAATGGAAATATGCGCTTGCTATGTCCTCGTGTAACCTCGTGTAACAAACAGGCTCTTCCTCTCGCTTGAAGCGGTGGTGGAAGCCTTTAGTCGGTACGGCGGCAAAGCAGCCAGTTCGCGGCCGAGCACAGAGGCGCGCGCGCACGCCGCCATATTGCATGTTTCCATGACAACCGCGTAAACACTCGCGGTACATAAACGTTATACGTTAGACTTTGAAACTGAATTTCGTGTTGTGATAGTTTTCATTGATAATCAATAGTCCGAATTTCATTTATAAAGTAAGTTTTTTTTGCATCAGTTTATTCTTATACCTAATAATAATCTGCATTTGTGTAGGTGCATCCTTATCATATATACGCTTAGCTCAGAATAGGTAGTACATACAGAAGACATTCTTAGGTACTTAATTTGAGACCTTAAAAGATGAGCAATAAGATGGGGTTTTGTAGGCACCCTGAAAGCTTGAAACTGACATTGGGGATTTTTTGGTATGCACCTGAAAACTGAAAAGAATGATATATTGGATCTTGCTTAAGGGGAGTGTCTCCCGTTGTGGGTTTACATTTTAAAGCTTGTGTTCGCTTTTGGATAGGGATATTAATTTTAAAACACATCCCACATACTACAAGTTATCTACCTAGAAAATTAAAAGGTCAATTGGATAGGAACCTACGTACTTAACCAATAATCGAAGCCTGCTTATCTCTAGAAAGCCTCCCTTATTAGTCTTGTATTCTAAAATCAAGATTTGCCACTATTTTGCTCCGTGTACCAGCGTGAACCTACCTACCTATATCTATATATAAAGCTTCAGAACAGGTTTGGAAATTCGATAGGTACTTATACATAATTATTAGTCTTCTTTAAAAAACAAAGAATAGATAGGTATGTGGATGACCTATTTGTAATGCCACTAGGTTATAAGTACCACATAATTTGAAAAAAATATACAGCTGACTTGATAACCTCCTCTTTTTAACCGACTTCAAATAAAAAAGGAGGAGGTTCTCTATTCGGTTGTATTTGTTTTTTTATTGTATGTTTGCAATAGCATGACTTCGTCATTTAAAAATTATCTTTTTTATTTGAGATTTTATACTTTCAGATTGGTCCCATATAAATTTCACCAAAATCGGCTTAGCCGTTTGTTTAAATTGTGTTTTTTAATGATTGTTATCGAATAATTTCGTCATTTACTAGCCGATTTGAAAAAAATCTTTATTTATCTAAAAAAACATGTTTTCAGATTGATCCCACAGAAATTTCACTAAAATCGGTTAAACCGTTTTGTTTTTATGTTTGTTACTGCATACCTCTGTCATTTTTTTTTACTAAAACGCCTACGTTTTTCCCTATAATTTCGTGGTCCGTCATTATAATATCCTTGTCTTATCCTTGCGTAGAATGAGAACCTACGTGCCTCCAAGTTTCTAAGTCCTTTTATAGTTACAGAATAATTTTAGCCGGGACGTATCTTTTGTTTCTTTTGTACATATAAGGCAGCATCGTGAGAACTAAACTTATCAAAGGTTATATCGTTCGAAACAGCTACAACTATCGAACAAAGATGGATTCGGTTTTCCGTTTAGAAATCAAGTAATTATTAAGTAATTGGTAAAATCCGAACGAGCAAACTTCCTGCAGCGATCAAATAGACTCGGTTCCGTTATTTTTTCAGATGTTTATTCAAAAGACATAAACGCGCTCCCGCGCAATTGAGCAGTTTCTCCAATTATAGCTTCAAAAAAAGATCCAAAGAGGTTGCATTCCTAAAATTAATAAAACGATATTTTCTACAGCTGTTTTACAAAACAAAAAACATTCTAAAGGCAGAGTTTTCTGTAGAAGCATTTCAAACCAATTGCATATTGCATTTAATTTAATATAAAAGCCGAATTAAAAAGTGTTTTTGTACTCTTTAATATACATTTAATTTGCATACTGACCGTAATTGCTAATAGGTACGATATGATCATGATTGAGGAAGGCACGTTACCATCATTAATTCACGTTATGTAGGAAGAGCACATCTTACATCTATTGCACAATGATTCTCGGAATAGCATTAACTATTTAACATAGAAAACTGGTAACAGGTTTACCGGTTACCGGTACAAAACTATGTAAAAGAAATACCTACGATGTTTAAAATTCCTGATCATAGCGCAGTCAGCATTTCACATACCTAGAAGAAAGAAAGGACATTGATAAATCAAATTCAAAATCAAATATTTCTTTATTCAATGTTATCACAAGGATCACTTTGTAACGTCTTAAAGCTAGGTGAGTCTAGGTGCCAGTTCCACGCGACCAACCGATAGGTAACCTTTCTTGCTGACTGTACTATACACACTATTAATATCAGCCCATTGCACTTCTTTATGAAAATTCAAACTTTTATTAAACTACAAAAAAAATCATAAAATAAAAAAAAACTTAACCTTAAAAATCATAGCAAAGTGGGGTGTCCATGAGGCATGGCGCCAAGAACGCTGGCTGCATTCCCACGTTGAATATCAATAGATATAAAATATCTTATCGTATCTACTTCATTACATATAAAATATCTTTAATGTCATCCAAAGAAGGTAATAAGTAGGTAATAGTCAGTTTCTTATCTTACCACTGCTGCACTGGCAGAAATACCAGCCGATTTCTCGATAAAAATAGTAATCTGAGAAATAATCCATCTTTCGAAGGGCGTGCACAAATAATGCTTGGGTCAGAGTCAAGCCCCAAGTATAGATTACTATCACTTTGCAATGGAGAACTAATCTACGGTTGAGGCTTGAATCAGTCTCAAGCATTGTTTCATCACTTAGGTAGGCCTATATCCTCTTATGAGCCTAAGTAATGATCGGCGCTGAAAACTCAAAGAGCCTATGTAAATGCAGCTTTTTATGTAATACACTGGACTCTCACGGAGCTAACTAAACAAACTCCTTGCTCTATACATGCAAGAACATTCTGCATTTCAAAATAATACCTCCATGGGATAATTTACCTACTTGCAGTTCTCTACTTTAGGTATTTTACATTTATTGTTTTGAGAATAATTTATATTTATAAATTAATAAATATTGTGGACAATCCACACGTGCTGTGTGGATTTCCTAGCCCCAAATTAAGATAACTGATATAATGCTTATGCATATTTTTTGTAAATACATGTGCTTAAAATAAAATAAAGTCGCTAAATTTAGGCAGGATTTAAACAAAATGTGTATTCAAGAAAATATGTAATAGCAAACCTAGCTGATAGAGACCTAGAGGACAGATTTAGTTCTAAAAATTGATAATTATGACATATCTTAGGGCCAGTTTCACGGATTGTTAATTTGTCAGTTGTTTTTCTCAAATTTTGCAAGCAAACAGTGGGGTTGAACAGTTGTCACCGTGAAACGGCCCTTAGTGCCTAAAGTTACGTTAAATTATTGCAGAGTTCATTGTATATTAGGTATTCTTGTTGCCTGTTTTTCTAGGCTATGTTGTTTATTTATTTTATTTATATTTTCTAAGGAAAACTTATAGCTAAAAATTGGATACAAAGAAGAGGTTATATACTTAAGGCTAATTAAAAGTTTCCACTTATAGAAAATTTGTTGGAGTGTGAGTTTAGTTGGACCTAAACTCACCCAGTTTTAAAACATTTCATCCATGTGATTAAAAAAGTTTTGATTTTAAGTTTCTTGCAAAACTGAATTCTTGAATTCATATTTTTGAATTAGTTCATCGCAATTTACATGATGTTTGTCTAGTCATGCACATGTAAGTACACAATCTAATTTTGAATATTTTTACAGGAACCTGTCGAAAGAAAATGGAGAAAGACAAAATTGTTTTCAAGGTAAGTTTTAATAATATTTTAGATGACACTATTTTATAGAATTATCTATTTTAAAAAGTGTAAAAAATAAAATTAAGTCACCTGATGACTTTTTAGTGTCTCAAGTTTTTTTATAATATTTCTAAACTAAGTACAATTAGCATCAAAAGTAGATTGGAAATTTAAGTTAGTAAATTCCTCTTTTCTCTGGATTTATCAAAGATATTACAACTTCGATTTACAAATAGTTGTGGCTCAAAGAGGATCTAATATATTTCAAAACTTCAATTCAAAGTGAGTTAGGTTGATCTTTACAACCCAGGAATACCCATATACTTATTTTTCAGCGTCAAAAGTACCATAGGTATGTGTCTAGGTTCGCTTGAGTGCTGTAGTTTGAAGCTGAGTGCAATCAAGGGATGTCTAGAATGGCGTTAAGTAGGTACTTAGCCACACCTTTGTACCTAATGTCTGAGAAGCTTCCAACCTCAATGCTACTTGAACGTGGTTGCAATTACGCAATATGCCGGACGTAATTCTGTGAAAGATTTGGACTACACTTACAAGCACGTACCAGCATCATGAACTTAGGGCCGTATAAAGCAACAGTGCTTGAGTCTGAGTCAAGCCTCAAGCATAGATTTTTTGATAGTTCTCCATTGAAAAATGGCAAATATCTATGCTGCGGCACTGTTTCTGAATACGGGCCTTCCCTTATTACAAAAGGTCGTACGAGTTTTAAGCAAGGTGGTTTTAATAAAAAAAAACGCAACCCGTTTTCTAAAAATATATTTGTTTACGGTTTTTGATAGGAAATATAAGTCTAAGGTCAGAATAATTGCAAGAGTTTTTTAATATTTTCCCCTAAAGATGGTTTGAACAAAAAAGTTACGCAATCCATTTCCTAAAATATATGCGTTTACGGTTGTTGATATAGGAATTATAAATCTAAGGTAGAGGTAAAAATATTTGGGAGATTTTTTCACTCAAAATGAGAGAAGCTACGTAAACGAATGCTATGCCGTGTTTAGAGATGCGATCCACCCTAATTTAACATCTTATCGCATGTAATACTGTTTCAGACAGTTAAGCACCGACTCATTTTTTAAGCATTATAATTAGTAGTATTAATGCAGATGGAATATTACGAAAGTCGGTTATTGTAGGTGCAATTATTTATGTATGATATATTTCATAATTCTCAAAATGATTTAGTGTTTTTTTGACGTCTGATCGGTATAAAACATCTGTTCGTGGTCCAACACATCACGTTGAGCCGAATAAATTTTTGAAAATAATCTTTTTTTTAACTCTAATTTCGTGTCACAATTTTAAGGTTTATACATACTGATGAGTATAATGCAGAGTAAAGAAGTGCTTACACTAGTCGATGCCAGTTAGTTGAATGTTTGATTCTAGGGAATACGTAGGTACAATGAAAAATCAAAGGGTCGTACTATCACGTAGACTACATGATAGTAGACTTAAAACCTCTTAAAATTTAAAACTCGTTTTGTATGTACCTGCAAGATGTAGGTAGGTACATACGTGGTATGGTAGGTACATGGTTTTAAAGGTTGCACCTGTCACAGTGCAAAATGCACATCCACGACTATTGCTTCACAATACGAATAACTCTTGAATATTTGTTTATTACCTACTTAAATACTAAAAAATATAAATAAAAGAGGCAAAGTAGTGTTGAAACTTGCGAAGCGTGCTCACTGGAGGTCACAGTTATTAACACTAGACGGGAGAAGTTTCAAAATAATGAAATTAACAATTGCTAAGACAATTAGAGACCGAGTGACAACGTAGATTTCAGCGAAGCCCGCAGTTCAGAGTGGAGAGAGGTTTGTAGTTTTAAGGTCGGGCCAGCACACAAGTCAAATCTTTTAACCTCGAGAATTTATTTGAAAACGAAAAATATTCGTAACTACTATGGATAGACAAAGATACTGCTTATAGCCTTGCGCACATCCAAGTTCGAAATCCAAGCGACCAAATATTGCTGTCATTGACAGCGTTTCACTGATCGGCACCGCAAACGCTTATTGGCTTGCACTAGGCCTAAATGAATAACCGTAATAAATGAATAAATGAATAACCAAATCGAATTTGTAGTTTTCAAGATAATTTTGCCAAATTATTTAGTCTCTCCTAGGCTGAGCTTCATAGACCGCACTTTGCTTTACAGCAAACCAGTCTTCGCAAAGTAAGCTTTGTTTATCGAAGTTTCCTATCAATATTTTGAATAAAGAAGAGCTTGACAGAACTATGAAATAAATATAATTTTGGTTGAAAGTTGAACTTTCCATCAAAGTAAAGTTAAAGTTCGGTCTATGAATCTCGGCCTTAGTAATCGTAAAGACAGTTCACAGTTCTATAAAAAAAAAGATAAACAGTCGACAGCTATGATGTATCGTTTACCTGACACCTTCATTATAAATAACCATGAAAACTAGCTCTATGAAAGCTCAACTACTGAATACCGATCAAATTCCTCAATCCATTGCCGTGTGTCATAATAGGGCATGTCGTGAGATCGATACATTCTTTTCATACTACTCATTACAAGGTACCTAGATCCTGCATGGCTTGGCGTTCACATTGTTGATCCTTAATGCTTATTTGTGCAATAAACAAGGCTATAGAGAAAGCTTCTATCTTTTTTTTGGTAATATGGTGACATCATGTGCCTGTGTGATGACATTGTATCCTTAATTTTGTCTATGGTCTACGAAAAATCCCGCCAATCCCGCAGCTTGGATGTAGAAAGAATCAAATCACATTATCTTTTTACCTAACTGCCTGGAAAGAGTGTATTTCAACGGGAATATGTTTGCAATGCTTATATTATTTTCTATTTGTGTATGTCTGATAGAGTTTACTAATACCAATAGGTCTACACAACTGACAATCGAACTGATTTAATTCTCACGTTTTTGGTCGAACAATTATGGCAGCTGGGAAAACTATCTGCCCTAGTTATTTTACCAAAGCACTACCCATAAGTGGCCATAGTTACTATGCTTACAGTAGGTACAGACAGACCAAATAAATAAATATCTAAATATGTATGTACTAACTGTTAATTTTTTATAACGCTTTTTTTTTTTTTTTTTTTTTTACACAACACTACCCAGCCCTAAACTAAGCAGAACTTGTAATATGGGAACCGGATAGCTGATATAATACTTGCATACATTTTGTTTTTGTAAATACATACTTAGGCCCGTATTCTGAAACAGCGCTTGAGTCTGAGTCGAGCCTCAAGCATAGATTTTATGACAGTTCTCCATTGAAAAGTGTCAAAAATCTGTGCTTGAGGCTCGACTCAGACCTAAGCACTGTTTCAGAATACGGGCCTTAGAATACAATATAACACCCAGACAGAGAACAAACATTTATGTTCACCACACAAATATTTGTTCTCGGTGGGGATCGAACCCACGACCTACGGCGCAGAAGGCAGAGCTACTACCAACTGAGCTAGAGGCCAGTCAATTATTAGCTTCACCTGTATGTATGTATGTATGTATGTATGTATGTATGTATGTAACCGACCCCTTTGAGCTCGATTTTGTCCTACTTTGAACGATCAGATTTGAACAGATTCAAACTTTGCGCACCTGTCAAAGGTCGATGACAATGCAATAATATGAAAAAAAAAATAAAAAAAAAATGAAATGAAATAAAAAAAAACCTACTTTGAACGATCAGATTTGATTCAAACTTTGCACACCTGTCAAAGGTCGATGACAATACAATAATATGAAAAAAAAAATAAAAAAAATGAAAAGAAATAAAAAAAAATAAAAAAAACCTTCTTCGAACGATCAGATTTGATTCAAACTTTGCACACCTGTCAAAGGTCGATGAAAATGCAATAATATGAAAAAAAATAATAATAAAAAATGAAAAGAAATAAAAAAAAAACCTACTTTGAACGATCAGATTTGATTCAAACTTTGCACACTTGTCAAAGGTCGATGACAATGCAATAATATGAAAAAAAAAATATGAAAAAAAAAACTAAAAATTTAAAAATAAACTATAGTTTATGAAACTAAAAAAAAACACTTTTATAACTAATTGAACTAAAAAGTTAAAAATAAAACTGTAATAATCAATTGAAAATTTATATTATTGTACAAAAAGCGTGGGGGGCTTGATTTTGATTGTTGTAAATATTTTATCAATATTTAGTTTATTATATCTGAAGTTATTATAAAAAGCACCCCACGCTTTTTGTACAATAATATAAATTTTCAATTGATTATTACAGTTTTATTTTTAACTTTTTAGTTTAGTTATAAAAGCGTATTTTTTTAGTTTTATTAAACTATAGTTTATTTAGTAAGAGCTCTTTGTGAAAGACTCGTCCGGGGATGACTACCATACCACTATGTTGCCACCCATAACACGGTGAATAAATTTAGACATCTATATTCTGTGTCCATACATTTGAAATTGGAAGCATTAGGTACCTACTGCTTGGCGACAGGAGTAGGTCTATAGCGGATATAGCTATACATACCAAAGCCTATATTTGGGTACACTATAACGTCACTACAGCGTCCTGTAAATAGCAGGGAAGTAAACAGTTGCCCTACTGCATAAATTCCTCATCTCATAGATGCTCTACTTTGTAATATTGTTCTACTCTTTTTATTTTGGCAATAATAAAAGCGATTTCTTACATTATCTCACAGAGATGATCGCATCGCCGTGTGATCAAAACGGGTTCGATCAGCCTTGGGTCAAGGCTTCCATAACTCGGCTTTCGATTTCTTTTGCTCCTCGACAAGTAAACAGCTTTTGTACCTACAAGTGAATATGAAAAACTATACAGAAGTGCGAATGAGATATATTAGATATATACTGCTTTTTAAAGCGCGAATACCACTGTCGATCGTCATTGTCGATGTCTTGCTGGCACTAAAAAAAATATAAAATCACTGTACTTACCTATTTATCAAAAATAATAGTTTTCTTAGACATTTTATGCAGGCATTTATTTTTTTTCAGGCAGTAGGGGCATTTGTACAAACCAGTTGCCCCTGACTCTATATAAATCATCTAAGTACAATAGTTTGGTTTGGCAAAGACCTGTTTACTTTATTTTATTTTTTACCTCTATATTTGGGAGGGGGACTGCTAATGGCATTTAGCATGGTGAATTTCGGTGTTCGGTCTAATCTTTAAGCCAAGACGGAGGCCTACAAACCGATAACTTGCGATAATATACCAACCTACAGACGATAAAATGAGTGGAGGCTAAACCACAAAACACAATCAAATTTATACTTTATTTTATTAAGGTGATAAAATTGGGTCCACAACGTGTTTGAATGAAAAGCCAAAACATTATTGGATGTGATCTAGAATATTCTTTAGAGAATTTACACTGATTCTACAGATTTTTAGAATTTATTTTTACGAGGACATCAATGGTATATTATCCTATTGATTTTCATGATTGCTAGTCTAATGAGCGTACAGTTTCTTAATACTGAACTAAAAATTCTATTAAAAAAATAATATTTTTATATTTGAATATTTGTTTTGTCTATAAGTTTTACCCGTCCAATCTTTTTTGACCTAAGTACCACAATGCCTACCTTTACCAAAGAAAATAGACCCAACTACACCTCATGGCAAGTTCAACCTGATTCTATGAGCAATGACAAAAATAATAAGGTATCAAAAGCGAAAGGGCACATACTTCCCATGGCAAAAATGCCTAAACGAAATGTCATGGACACAGAGTCGAATCGTATAGGATTCTCCATTATTTTCGACACAATATGATCGACATTGAAAAATGTACATAGTACTGAAATCGTGACTGGATCTATTTTCCAGCAAAGATTATATTATATTTATTATATATTATAAGGATTTGTTTTTTCTGAATTTTTATGGCGTTCGAATCTAAGTACTAAATAGAACGGAATCCTGGTGGATTATTTTTCCCAGCCATGTCAGACGTATATATTAAAAGTTATTTCAGGAACTATCAAATCTATCGACTAGAAAACAATATGCATAAATGGTAATGACCCAATCCAATCAAGTGAAAAAAGCCGTCTCGGCGCGGAACCCTCAGTGAGTGATTCGACTCGTATTGGAAAGCAACCACGACAGTTCAGTGTTCAGTGTTTAGTTGCGTAGTTTCATCGGATACAGCCAGCTCCTTATACGTTCCAGGTGTGAGTTTGAATTCCAGGGCAACAGACATCTTTACCCGACCTTCTCACGCCTCACTTTGGTAACAGTTGGACTAAAAATTTAAGGGCGCTTGTACACGCTAAGAAAATTTGCCGTTCCTGCGGCAGACAAGACAAATTCTTCGTGTAGACGACAAGAATTTTGTCTTTTCCACACACGAAAACGCAACAACGTTCGCCGCGTCGTGTCTTGCGCAGCTAAGATTTTTTTCGTGCACCGCTGCGAGCAGTGTACACAGTTATTTTCTAGTTACGACACGAATTCTTGGGTAGACCCGGCGTTTTTTCTTAGCGTGTACAAACGCCCTAATACTGAAAATTTAATGTAAATCATAACGTGCAATTTGTCTATTCGTGATTTGTTCTTTAATTCGAATAACAATAACTCATAATAGATACATAAAAAAACGATCACGGAATGAGGAAGTCTGACTTTTTTGTGATAACTCCATATCATAATCTTGTTCTTGACACAATCCAAGAGATACAACACATGAAAAGGTCAATCTACATACAAACATATTTACCCGTGTCTTATTGAATCACGTCTGCATATAATTTCATGTTAGGATTGCAGACATTCAAATGTTTTTTTTTTATCTTATTGATCACTTCGAAACGTCTTATATAGGTGAGCTAGGGCTTTCTATAATAGGTGATTTGATTATCTTTTAAGCTTTTGCGATCATAACACAATATTACATTGGTAATTGCCCGTATAATAGATTTAGCAAGTATATGGTTTGGTTATCGATGTATTTTTAGGTTTGGTCGCGTAGAACTGGAGTTTTTATAATAACTTTTTGATAACTTTGCTGGTTGTTATACTTTGTAGTTAGCCCTAATCCTAGCTTGTGTCACTATAGTGCTCGTGACATGATCAGCCTCGTGGGCTGAAACAGGCGAATAAATTAGAATACAATAGACTGTGTTACACCTGACACGTAATTAATAGGTTTGTATAATATGCCTGAAGATATGGGTGCAAATATGCATAGTTTAAAGGTTTCGTGACTACCAAGTCCTCTGAATTTATAAGACAATGATATTGTTTAATTTACATATACCTACCGTATATTACATAGACAAGACATAAACAGTTTTTTGGTCTATAGTCGGGGTTTTCCATCTCAGAAACGCTATCCGTCAAGTTAAAATATATCCGACTTTGTTTTTTAGGGCGATAAACAAAAATCTGATGGATAACATTAGGTACAGTCTACAGGAAAAGTAGATTTAGCAATTTTAGTTGGTAAATTCCTTTTTTGTCTGGATTTGTCAAAGGTTACTAACTTCGATAACTTTGGTTTGCAAATAGTTGCAAATAGTCAAAGCGGATCTTTAAATAAAGTTCAAAACTTCAATCTCAAGGGTGCTGGTATAGAAATATTTGATCTTCACAAATCAGAAACGCCAGTCTGCTTTTGATGCTTACTGGCGATGGTAAAAACCACCCAAGATATCATTATAATTAACGTTCTTCAAAACACGTTTTAGGACTAGCAAAGTTTTTTTTTTGCTTATTGAACACCCAGTTCTGGCAAGATATTTAACAGAAAAGTTCCTAATACCCACAACATAAGCCTTGTCATAGTTTCCTCATCCTCCTATCATCAATTCCAAATAGAACATCCAACTATTTCCACCCATCTTATCAACTGACATCACGCAAAGAAACACCAGTCACTGAAGGTAGGTATCTTCTTATGCCCAAGCTCTCAAGAGTCTGGTGTTCTAAGGAGTGCCTACTCACACACATGCACAATCACACACCCTTACTCACAACAAACACACACCCTCACACACACACTTCCAGCACAATACAACACCCCCTTTTACCACTCACTCACACACACAATATCACACTAAGTATAATTGAATATAATTAACTATTTATAATTGAAGTACCTAGGTAAAAGTACTTGCTTAAAGTATAAGCTGCAGTTACCTCTTGGGTATCTGTACTAAATAAGTAGTCAACGGAGTGGGGCCCTGGTGTCCTGTAGCACAGGTTTCATGAAAACCTATTTCAGGCACCAGTCTCTCGCAAAACAGGTTCACTTATATAACCATAGCTCATATTATAATTACACCTAAAACTTTAATGCCTTATTTGTTTAAAGCAAAATTTGATCATCACAAACCTACTTACCTAGAGGTATAATACCTACTGCTTATCTATACTTATTTTAATATGTTACCTTGTTTATTGTTAAAATGTAACCTAGTTTTAAGAGAGAGAAATAAATGATTTTATTATTATTATATTTAAATTCCTCTATAAAAAGCCCGAGCGATGGCGATCACGCGTATTTGACAGCGTTTCAGCTGATCGCCATCGCCAACGTCTAGATGTGCGCAGGCCTTTGTCAGATGGACAGACCAGAGTGGGACCATAAGCTTTAGTCTTTCCAAAACCAGGCCGAACTAAAAAGTAATAAATAAGTCGCCTGACACTTATGCCTAATACATTTTAACCTAACATTAATATATTAAACTTTGCTCCAAATAGACTTCAAATGAGCATGCGTGTGAACCATTCAGTTAGTACTTTAAAATCTAAAAATAACTTGATGTTGATGTATTTTGAAAGTTGCATCAAACCTTGAAGAGCCCAATTAACTCGTCCGTGTGTCAGGTTGAAGGGGCACGGCGTAACACGACATGATAGGTGATGTATGACTAATATACAATGTATGTATGTATGTATATAAATTGTAGCTTGCCGGCTGACAGGACACTCTTTTATCTTTAAAAACTAGAGCAGTAAAAAACTACCACTTCAGACACTGTTTTTAAATTATTTCTTTATCGGAATCACCCACGGCTTTTTACGGCGGTGATATAAAGCCTTGCGCACATTTAAGCGATCTGCGATGGTGATCAGCGAAACGCTGTCAAATATAGCTGTTATATTTCACAGCGTTTCACTCAGATGTGTGCAGACTTAAGATGTCGATTGCCATAAAATAGGCGTCACTCCGAAAATCCTTGGCTATTTTATATAAAGAGATCAAAATCTAGCAGCATTACAATAAATACCTAAATAAATACTGCAGACTTTCCTACAGTAGGCCTACCTCAAACTCTGTTTAGCTCTGTCTCTGGCTTTGGTTTTTAATGTGTGTGAGTGTTGACTAAATAAATCCTACGTCAAAACGTCACACACACAGTTTAATACACTGTTGAGCACTGACAAAGACTCAAAACCAGAGCCAGAGACAGAGCCAGACGGAGCTTGTGGTAGGCCTATAGATGTCATCACCATCGATAAGATGGGTTACTCCCACATATGCATAAACTTTGGAATCTGCTGAGAGATCTTAGCCATCTTCCGCGTCGTTGTTGCTGACTCTAGATACTTACTCTAGATTCTAGATAAATAATGTTTTATACGGAAATAGGTACTATAGAACCACCAGATGAACTGACGACATTGTTAAGATCGCGGGAAGTCGATGGATGGAAAGGGCTCAGAATTGTTCTTCTGGGAAATGTGTAGGGGAGGCCTATGTCCAGCAGTTGGACTTCTTCAGGCTGGTAATGATGATGATGAGGTACTTTAACTACCCTGTGAATAACTAAATTTACAGATCACAAGCCATTTTCACAATTTAATAACATCAGTAAAGACGAAAAAGAAAGGAGAAAAGATCGGGAAAGTCAGTGGATAGAGTAGACTCAAAATCTTTCTTCCTGGAAATGTATGAGACGTAAAAATAAACGCGATAAGACTACCGATTGCATGAATATAATAATATATAGTTAGGAGCAAATATTATACAAAAATGTATAATATTTGCCGATAAAACCGATTGTCATAGTGAAACTGCTGAACCAATTTTAATGAAATATTTATCAGACAAATCTGAAAGTTACCTTTCAGATACAAAATAGTGCAATCAAAAGTGTATTTAGGCCATTGTAATGCCCCAGCGGGGCTCATGTTCTGGACGTTATTACCCCCTATATATATATTATTTATTCATTAGAATTGCAAGGATCACTTTGAAACGTCATAAAGCTAGGTGAGTCTAGGGCTGAGATTCATAGACCGCACTTTGCTTTACAGCAAAGCAGTCTTCGCAAAGTAAGCTTTGTTTATCGAAGTTTCCTATCAATATTTTGAATAAAGAAAGCTTGACAGAACTATAAAATATAATTTTGGTTGAAAGTTGAACTTTCCATCAAAGTAAAGTCAAAGTTCGGTCTATGAATCTCGGCCTAGGTGCTAATGTTAGAAGAATGACAAAGAATATCTACGCAAAGCAACGAATACGAAACACAGGCCGTCGAGTACATTGGCAAAGAATTATCAGCGGCCTACTTTAGAGCAGACGCTTATCAGACCCTATTTACAATTTACCTACATACGACAGTGTCTTATATTTACCTACTTACTGGTTGTATGTATCTATTTTTAAATCTGGTAAATTGGGTAGATAAGTACGCAGCTTATAAAATTAGTACAGTAGCCTAAATAATAATTGTACTTCAAGCAATTTCTGAGATACCTATTAGTTACATCCTTTGGCACTAGGTAATTTACACTTGTATTAGCTTTCCGCGTTATAAATATCCCATTTTTAGCGAATACTATATTCTAGATATATTATGTATAAAAGAAAGTCGTGTTAATTACACTATCTCAAAATCAAGAACGGCTGAGCCGATTTAGCTGAAAATTGGTGAGAGGTAGATTAGAACCATAAAATTATGAATATAGAATACTTTTTATCCCGAAAAAGTATCGGAAACAGGGCGAGAAAAGCCGCTACTTTGTAATAGTTTAACAGATAGAACTCGGTGGAACGTGTTTTTAAATACAAACTTTCAAATAAGTAGTTGTTGTCCTATACTGGATTGACAGGTCTAGTGCCTCTCGTAGAGAGTATTATATTCCTTGGTCTAGCGCAGTCACTTTTCCCAGTTGGCAGTTTTTTTTAATAATCTCAGTTACCTAAAGGCCTGCGCACACCTATGTCGCTGGCGATGGTGATCAGTGAAACGCTGTCAAATTTCACAGCGATATTTGACAGCATTTCATTGATCGCCATCGCCAGTGACCTAGGTGTGCGCAGGCCTTAAGTAGGTACCTACTTACCAAAGTCGCTTCCTCGGAATAAAAATGTCACGGCCTTCAAACGGCGACTTTTATTATAAAATGACCTGTTTATCTTATTTTAAAAACATACTCGAAGCACTGTTATGTAACTTATCTGAAGATAACATAAATTGTACGGAAGGTCTTTGTTGCCCCTCAATCTGTTTTATTACACAACTTGCTGATGGAACATGGATACGGACCCACCTGATGTTCAGTGGTAACCATCGCTTCTTAGTATGTGTAATGCTTAGAGGACTTGGCGGAAAGACTTTGAATCCAAGCCAGCACAAAAAAAAAGTATGTGTATTTGTGTAAACTGAAAAGGTTACATCAAAAAAAAATAGTTAGAGAATAAAGCTTGGAGGAAGTAACAGATTAGAGGGTATCACGTGAGAGCACATGACGCAGAAAGAGATAGACTATACATTCTATCGCAAGACGATAGAAGAAAAAACGATGGAAAAAACAGCAGAGACTAAGCTATAAGTTGTCCTTCTAGGCTTGGTCGCGTGGAACTGACACCTAAACTCTCCTAAAATTTGGCAATCCCTAAAACAGCAGGAACCAGCTGTAATTGTTTATGCTTCTAGGTTTGGTTGCATGGAGCTGGCACCTAGACTCTCTAGAACTCTCTATGAGAACCGTCGCGTCAGTAAGACGCGCCTGATATTTGATGAATTTAATTCGCATTCAGCCTTATTAATCAAACACTCGGAAGTTATGTTTATTCATAAGAAATCGATTATAATACTCGTTGATTGAATGCTCGACATTCACGATTTATGAATCTACATCCCTAATTTGTCTCGTATCGTATCTTTCTAGTGAAATCGATTAGAATTTATTCACAAATGAAAATAATAGCTCATTAGTGGATTTATGATCACTAAGTTAAATTTTATTAAACAGAACATATTCCATAACCTCTAGGTTACCTCAATGCACCGTTGATTTCTCAAAAATAAGAGTGCCCAAAAATATAATGTTAGCCGATGACTCCTTTCATGTCACAAGCGATATAGATATCTTACTTGGTGCTGATGTGTTTTTCCAGACGCTGTTGCCATGGGATGACCAGCTGATGGGAGGTGGGGAAGAATGTGACGCTGCACAACCAAGATTCGTCCATACGCAGTTTGGTTACATAGTAGCAGGTGGTGTCCCTAGCCCTTCCATACAAAGCTCAGCTGTTGCTCTTTTCTGCCAGGAATGCGAAACCGATATAAGTAGCACAATATCAAAATTTTGGCAAACTGAAAAAGTCCCTGAAATATTTGCGGAACATTCGTCTGAACAGCAATACTGTGAGAAATATTTCACGGATACTGTCAAGTTAGAAAACAATCGTTTTGAAGTTTCAATGCCTCTTAAGCTACCACTTTGTGACATGAACAATGTACTAGGAGACTCTCTTAGTCTAGCACTAAAAAGATTCTATAATCTTGAGAAAAAATTGCAAAAAGATGCTCAATTATATAGGGAGTACAAAAGCTTTATTCACGAGTTCATTGAATTAGGCCATGCCTGCTATGTAGACATTTCTCTCTATGATCTTTCCAAAGATCCAGTATACTTTTTTGCTCATCATGCCGTAATAAAGCAAGATGCAATAACCACAAAACTACGAACTGTGTTCGATGGTTCTATGAAGACCAGTAACAAGGTTTCTTTGAACGACCTGATGTTGAACGGACCCATAGTCCAACAAGAGTTGTTTGACATCCTATTGTTGTTCAGACTTCATAGATATTTCTTCGTTTGCGATATAAGGCGCATGTTCCGCAATATTAACTTAGTTAATGAACAGAAACCCTTGCAAAATATACTTTGGAGGGACAGCCCAGATGAAGAAATCAAATGTATTCAATTATCTACTGTTAGCTATGGTCTTAAAAGTTCATCCTGGCTAGCAACAAGATGTTTACTTGAGTTAGCTACAAGATTTGGGAAGCAATACCCATTAGCTGCTCCTGCATTGTTAAACTCAACTTATGTAGACGATGTATTACATACAAGTGATAGCTTACCAAGCATCATTTCAACTAAATCACAACTAGTTGATTTACTAAGTAAGGGAAGTTTTGAGTTGCACAAATGGTCAGCCAATCACAAGTCAATTCTGAAAGACATTCCAGAGCAACAACAGAGCTTTGGAGATTTGGAACTAAGCAGGGACATCAAAACCTTAGGTTTAAAGTTTGATATTCAAACAGATTCCTTCAAGATCGAATGTCCTCTCTCTAATGAAATTCCTAAGACAAAAAGACAAATACTGAGTTATGTAAGTCAGTTCTATGACCCATTAGGTATTGCAGGGCCAGTCTTTGTCCAAGCCAAGATAATAATGCAGAAGCTATGGCAATCAAATGTAAATTGGGACTCCATGCCCACACCTGTTTTGCAAAAGGAATGGTTACAGTTCTACAATGATTTGCAACAGCTGGCGCCTGTTATAGTTCCAAGAAACGTTTGTCCAGAAAATAGTAAAATCATTCAAATAGTAGGTTTTGCAGACGCATCAATCACAGCCTTTGGTTGTGCGATTTATTTGAGAGTCACTGACAAACAAGAAAAAATTACAATGTCTTTGCTCTGTTCAAAATCAAGAATTGCACCAAAATCAAGTAAGTTGTCAGTCCCGCGCCTAGAATTGAATGCTGCACTGCTATTAGCAAAATTAAGTATGAGAGTGCATGATACACTAAGCAAAAAGGTGACAATTCATAGTGTAAAATTGTTTAGTGATTCACAAGTAGTATTGGCTTGGCAAAAGACTGATCCAACATTGTTAAATGCGTATGTTGCAAACAGAGTAAAAATGATAAATGAATATTCAAGAGCATATCAATGGGCATACATAAAAACTGACCAAAACCCAGCTGATTGTCTAAGTAGAGGTATTCCTCCTACTGAGCTGCAATGTAACCAGCTGTGGTGGTGTGGACCATCCTTTTTCTGTAATACAGACTTCAACTTTGACAAGAATTGTAGTTATGATATACCTCGGGACTTACCAGAGGTCAAAGGTACCATGAAAAGCGAACTTGTGTGTGCAGCGACACAAGACAAACCACAGTCATTTCTCAGTTCACTATTAGAAAAATATTCTGATATAAACAAAGCAGTAAATATTCTTTCCTATATTTTAAGATTTTGTAAGAATGTAAGGCCAGGGTCAACCAAGGTAAAAGACAACTTTGTAAGGTATGCAGAGGCAAGTCAGGCACTACATTTATTTATCAAAAATGATCAAGGAATATATTTTCACCATGATCTAGCTTTGTTGCAAGCAGGTAAGCAAGCGGCATCCTATCTTAAATCCCTGAATCCCTTTATCGATGCTAAGGGTGTCCTGCGAGTAGGTGGTAGGTTGCAGCACTCGTCCTTACCATACAGCCAAAGACACCAAATCATTTTGCCAAAAGAGTCTTCCGTAACTCATCTTATTATTCAAAATGAGCATTTGAAATTGTTTCATGCGGGTCAAAAGCTTGTATTATGTAGCCTTCATCAACGCTATTGGCTCGTCAATGGTTTAAGGTTAGTTAAAAAATTTATATACAAATGTACAATTTGCTTTAGGCACAAGGGTGTAACTGCAAAACAGCTGATGGGGTCATTGCCCGCTGACAGGGTCAATGTTCACAGATGTTTCATGAAAGTAGGCATTGATTTTGCAGGGCCAATTATGATTAAGCAATCTAGATTAAGAAATGTTGTTACAACTAAGGGCTATATCTGTGTTTATGTATGTTTTGTTACCAAGGCTATACACATAGAATTAGTATCTAATTTAGAAACAGAAACTTTTTTGTCAAGCTTCAAGCGCTTTATTGCAAGGCGTAATGTCCCATCAGATGTTTATTGTGATAATGCAGGCACCTTCAAGGCAGCCAATACCCAGCTATCAGAACTTTATAAATTGAACAATTCTAAAAGTCATCAAACACAGGTTCAAAATATGACATCAAAGTTAGGTATAAAGTTCAATTTCATTCCTAGTTATTCACCTGTGTTTGCTGGACTCTGGGAATCTGCTGTAAAAAGTGTAAAGTATCATTTGAAAAGAGTACTAGGCTCTCATGTTCTCACCTATGAAGAACTCAACACTGTATTAGTTCAAATTGAAGGTATCTTAAACTCGAGACCAATAACTCCAATGTCATCTGATATTGAGGACCTGTCATACCTAACGCCGGGTCATTTTCTAACTGGCGCTCCTCTGAATTGTATTCCTGAGCAAGATATCACAAACCTGCCAGACAATAGGCTTAGTTTTTGGCGTAGATGCACGGCCTTGAAACAGCAATTTTGGAGATATTGGTCAAAACAATATTTGAATGTATTGCAGCATCGTCCTAAATGGAAGGACAGTACACCAAATGTAAAAGTAGGTGCTCTGGTCATTCTGCGAGAGTTAGATACTCCGCCCATGACCTGTAGGGCGATTGTCTAATTCAGTTGCAATCATTAGTTTGATACTAACAGCTAAACGATACTATCAAGGAATAGCGATCATGTATCTTGTTGCAATGCCTTTTTGACCGCTATCTATCAGTTGCAATGATAGTTTTGCAGCGTGAAGTTCCTGCAAATCAATTTAACCCGACCAATTTAAAAATCATAATCTTAGTAAGAAGCCGTGTGAAAACGATTGGCCCACTTTATTTGACTTTCTAATAGACCTCGTTCACTCATTTTGTGTTGTGTTTCTGTCAGTCTTCTTCTTCTTCTTTACAAAGGTTTCGTAAATATCGAATAAAATTTACTTTTTCAAGTTATTTAGTCTGATTTCAAGTAAGTAAAGTCTAACATTCTTAATTCTTTATTCCTAGCTTGCTCAAGTGATTAATATGTTGTTTTTATTTGTTATAAAGTTATGATCCCAATCCACCAGTGTTCGTCGAAGCAATCAACCATACCCCTAAGTAAAATAAGGGCACCAACAATATTTGAAAGCCTGGGAAAATCTTGCAAGGATGTTAAATGCCGTGGGTGGCGGCTACATAAAAACTGGTGAAAAATGGAAGGGATTAAGTAGTAGGTAAATAGTTTTCAATAACCCTAGTTTTGTGCAGCTATTATTCATCATTTTTTTGTGCTCTATATGGTAAAACAACAAAGTTCTATGTTTTTTGATTAATTAATGGTAATATGTAGATACAAGTGCCCCATAAAGTCCAAGGTGGTGGATAACCGGCGAAACGTTGGGGGCACTGGGGGTGGACCCTATACGCTGCATCCACTCACACTCACAGGTTTTATTTAGCTTACCTACCTACTTTTGTAGATGTTAATTTTTTTTGTTTTTAGATCACGATGACAATGTGCTCCGCTGGGTGTACAGTCTAGAGAAAAGGCACCTTGTGGTCGAAGAGGGAACATGAAGAGAGGGAATGGTGGATTCTGTCGCTGCTATAAGCAGATCGTTTAATGAAATGGCGACACAAGAGCCATGTGTGGAGTTGCTGCTGCTTTAAGTTCAACAGCATCCACCACCATTAAATAAAACAGTTAAATAAAATACATTATTTCTTAACTCGCCTTATTTCTTTACCACAATACATAGATAAGGCACCTACTGCTTATAAATCAGACTAATTATAGCATTTTGTATTTTAATTTGAAACAGCTTCTATCCTATTCTAGTCATTAGTACATAATTGATAATGAAATATTGGAAGTATGTAATGTAACATAGGCAGGAGCCAGCTATTTCCCCCTGCGCGTGGAGGTTTTGACTGATTCTACACATGGCTATGGTAGAATGAGGATGATATCCCAGCACAGGATATCAAACGCTTCGTTCGTCAGGCGAAAGTTCGAAATAAACTCTCTCTGAGGGATTTAGAACGGATTGCTGGCATCCTGCATCAATCTTCTATCAAGAATGCGTATTTTTTTGGCACTGTTCCTTCTCTAGCCCAAGTAGGAATCCTCTTGATATGATAAACTGAAATGAATTTAAATACTTAGTTGAAACGGATTTGTAATAGGTACGCACTAGATTTTATTTGATTAGGAATGCAATAATAACGTTGTTTATCATTGTCAAAACACTAAAAACTTACTGTAAATAACTTATTTTATTCAATTTCTATCCATCGCAACAGCACCTTACTTGTTTCTATTCGCGATTGATATGATAGTAATCGTAAGCTGTCATTTCCATTGAAACAGCCTTACGTGATCGCTGTTTCATGATATCTATAGAAACATTACGCTCATGTTGCAATCGTTCATTGTCAAAGATGGTTTCAATTGCAATGCGCGTTTGATTGTAATCGAAGCTACTACGTGATCGCAAATTTGACAGTTTCAATAGGATATCCATTGAAACCATTGCAACAAAAGTTACATGATCGCCCCACTGGCCTATGGCTAGGGTGACCAGAGTATTTGAAGGTTCTGATGGTCTCGTTAGAGCTTTAGAAGTTAAGAAATCCAATGGCAATGTTCATAAAACTTCCATAACGAAAATTTGTATTCTACCTATAGATTAAAATATAATTTATAAATTTTTAAATGCCTACCTAAGGTTAATCAAAAACTATGTAAAAGAGATATATGATTTATTCCATAGTTACACTTTGAATGTAATTAAGGCCATGAGTTGCATATCTCCCACTTCTTTAAAATGTGAATACAGTCACTATCATGTCATTTTTGAGTCACTCAGTAATGTTCTATGTGTTCACCAACTTAGGTTTAAAGCAATGTGTAATGGTAGGTGCCTTGATAAATGATAGTTCTAATCATAATATCCTATTTAAATACATACAGTCCATTCTTTAGCTATCTTATACATATTATGCAAAATAAGCTATTAGTTATTACTTAGGTACCGTTAAAATAAAATACTGTTTCCATACAACAATTTATTTGTAATATTTAACATTAGTAAGTAGTCTTTGCTTCTTGCGGTGGAATATGTTGGAAACATTAAGTTTGTTTAGTTTTAATCTGTGATGTAATATGGGTTCATTCACCCCACCTCTCTCTCAATATACGTCAACCAGTGCACACGTCTTTCGTTTTAATTTTTATTACAAAAAATCACCCAGTCGACCCAACAGAAGGATCTTGTCTTTTCCAGGTCGGTAAACAACACTGTTTGTTTATGTAATGAAGTATTTTTGTACAGAGAAACAGACTTTGATCATTTAATACTTTTCACGCACATGAGCTCATCAATGATTATTATTGTATGTAAGTAGATATATTATGTTAAAACATGAACAATTGTCACTCGGTTATGCATCTGCTTCTGTAAAACTAGATAATCAGTACTTACAACTACACATGTCCTTAGGTTTCAGAAAATAACCTATTTATTTTAATTAATAATTAGATGCTATCCACATATTCTATAATGTTACTTCACATATTAGAAAGACATGACCAATTGACCATGGTAATATAATCTGTTAAAATCCGCTGCATGCATGCTTTTTTTCTGCCGCCAAGCAGTGCTTACTCGCAATTTGATATCTTGAGTGTAGTTGGGCAAAGGGTTCTATTTTTAAAATACAACTGTCAAATTGTTACGGTCTGATGTGTATTATTTTGAAAATAGAAGCCCAAATACAATCCCCTCAAGATACACAGTACGGCTGCAGGCACATTTCTTTGGTTTGTATATACTCTGTGAGGAGGTATGCTCACTTATGCCCCCAACAAAAGGTGGGTCATTTGCTTGCCCAGTTTATTTTTTTCATCAAATATTAAAAAAGATCAAACTAGATAAGGAATATTTTGGAAAACTATAAGTTACCTTAAAAAGAGGGCCTTATAGAGAGATAGCACCTCGTTAGGGTCGATTTCATGGGTAACGATTAAGTACCGATCAAATAACAACTTTATGGTACACTAGCTGATACCCGCGACTTCGTCCGCGTGGATATTTGAGTTCGTTTGTTTTAGTTTGATATGACCAACTGCTAGTTACCATTGTTTTGAGCTTGTACTTTAGAATGTATTTGAATTTAAAGGTGAGTGCTGTTGGAGCTGATTTTTTTCAGCAGTGTTTAGTTTAAGTATGATAGATGTTTCCCGCGATTTTGTCTAAGTGGTTATCATCGGTTTTTTTGTAAACATTTGTGTGTATTAAAACCTGGTGACAAATGCTGCGGTAGCTGAAATTTTTTTAATGTTTTTTTTTCGTATTTTGTAAAGCTATTTCTTGTGATTTTATGTTATATGTTTCCCGCGATTTTGTCTAAGTGGTTATCATCGGTTTTTTTGTAAACATTTGTGTGTATTAAAACCTGGTGACAAATGCTGCGGTAGCTGGAAATTTTTTAATGTTTTTTTTTAGTATTTTGTAAAGCTATTTTTTGTGATTTTATGTTATATTAGTGGCTAATTTGGGGTTTCGTATTCGTGTTGGTGTATAATCGAATCAGATTTTTTTAATTTGACATGACCAACTGCTGGTTACTATAGATTTGAGCTTGTACTTTATAGTGTATTTGAATTTGAAGGCGAGTGCTGTTGGAACCGATTTTTTTCAGCAGTGTTTAGTTTAAGTATGATAGATGTTTCCCGCGATTTTGTCTTAGTGGTTATCATCGGTTTTTTTGTAAACATTTGTTTGTATTAAAACCTGGTGACAAATGCTGCGGTAGCTGAAAATTTTTTAATGTTTTTTTTTCGTATTCTGTAAAGCTATTTTTTGTAGTTTTATGTTATATTAGTAACTAATTTGGGGTTTCGTATGCGTGTTGGTGTTGGTTTGTTTGTGAACCTTTGTGTGTAATCGAACCTGGTGCCAGATGCTGCGGTAGCAGATTTTTTTAAATGTTTTTTTGCGTATTTTGTAAAGCTATTTTTTGAGATTTTTCTTAAAATCATTTTCCGTTTTTTCTTCTTTTAGGGAATTAATTTTCCTATTTTCTTTTTTAGTACACCTTTGCTCTATTAGAGGAACACACATTCTAAGTTTCATGCTTCTAGGGCTAACGGTTTAGGCTGTGCGTTGATTTTTCTTTAAACCATTTTTCCCTTTTTTCTCCTCTTCGGAAAATAATTTTCCATTTTCCTTTCTTAGCGGATGCCTACGTCATAACATCTACCTGCATGCCAAATTTTAGCCCGATCTGTCCAGTGGTTTGGGCTGTGCGTTGATAGATCACTATGTCAGTCAGTCAGTCACCTTTGAGTTATATATATATAGATTAGTGGCTAATTTGGGGTTTCGTATGCGTGTTGGTGTATAATCGAATCAGATTTTTTTAATTTGACATGACCAACTGCTGGTTACTATAGATTTGAGCTTGTACTTTATAGTGTATTTGAATTTGAAGGCGAGTGCTGTTGGAACCGATTTTTTTCAGCAGTGTTTAGTTTAAGTATGATAGATGTTTCCCGCGATTTTGTCTTAGTGGTTATCATCGGTTTTTTTGTAAACATTTGTTTGTATTAAAACCTGGTGACAAATGCTGCGGTAGCTGAAAATTTTTTAATGTTTTTTTTTCGTATTCTGTAAAGCTATTTTTTGTAGTTTTATGTTATATTAGTAACTAATTTGGGGTTTCGTATGCGTGTTGGTGTTGGTTTGTTTGTGAACCTTTGTGTGTAATCGAACCTGGTGCCAGATGCTGCGGTAGCAGATTTTTTTAAATGTTTTTTTGCGTATTTTGTAAAGCTATTTTTTGAGATTTTTCTTAAAATCATTTTCCGTTTTTTCTTCTTTTAGGGAATTAATTTTCCTATTTTCTTTTTTAGTACACCTTTGCTCTATTAGAGGAACACACATTCTAAGTTTCATGCTTCTAGGGCTAACGGTTTAGGCTGTGCGTTGATTTTTCTTTAAACCATTTTTCCCTTTTTTCTCCTCTTCGGAAAATAATTTTCCATTTTCCTTTCTTAGCGGATGCCTACGTCATAACATCTACCTGCATGCCAAATTTTAGCCCGATCTGTCCAGTGGTTTGGGCTGTGCGTTGATAGATCACTATGTCAGTCAGTCAGTCACCTTTGAGTTATATATATATAGATATAGAAGATAGAAGAAGAAGATAGAAGATAGAAGATAGATGTTTCCCGCGATTTTGTCTTAGTGGTTATCATCGGTTTTTTTGTAAACATTTGTTTGTATTAAAACCTGGTGACAAATGCTGCGGTAGCTGAAATTTTTTTAATGTTTTTTTTTCGTATTCTGTAAAGCTATTTTTTGTAGTTTTATGTTATATTAGTAACTAATTTGGGGTTTCGTATGCGTGTTGGTGTTGGTTTGTTTGTGAACCTTTGTGTGTAATCGAACCTGGTGCCAGATGCTGCGGTAGCAGATTTTTTTAAATGTTTTTTTGCGTATTTTGTAAAGCTATTTTTTGTGATTTTTCTTAAAATCATTTTCCGTTTTTTCTTCTTTTAGGGAAATAATTTTCCTATTTTCTTTTTTAGTACACCTTTGCTCTATTAGAGGAACACACATTCTAAGTTTCATGCTTCTAGGGCTAATGGTTTAGGCTGTGCGTTGATTTTTCTTTAAACCATTTTTCCCTTTTTTCTCCTCTTCGGAAAATAATTTTCCATTTTCCTTTCTTAGCGGATGCCTACGTCATAACATCTACCTGCATGCCAAATTTTAGCCCGATCTGTCCAGTGGTTTGGGCTGTGCGTTGATAGATCACTATGTCAGTCAGTCAGTCACCTTTGAGTTATATATATATAGATAGCTGATACCCGCGACTTCGTCCGCGTGGATATTTGAGTTCGTTTGTTTTAGTTTGATATGACCAACTGCTAGTTACCATTGTTTTGAGCTTGTACTTTAGAATGTATTTGAATTTAAAGGTGAGTGCTGTTGGAGCTGATTTTTTTCAGCAGTGTTTAGTTTAAGTATGATAGATGTTTCCCGCAATTTTGTCTAAGTGGTTATCATCGGTTTTTTTGTAAACATTTGTGTGTATTAAAACCTGGTGACAAATGCTGCGGTAGCTGAAATTTTTTTAATGTTTTTTTTTCGTATTTTGTAAAGCTATTTCTTGTGATTTTATGTTATATGTTTCCCGCGATTTTGTCTAAGTGGTTATCATCGGTTTTTTTGTAAACATTTGTGTGTATTAAAACCTGGTGACAAATGCTGCGGTAGCTGGAAATTTTTTAATGTTTTTTTTAGTATTTTGTAAAGCTATTTTTTGTGATTTTATGTTATATTAGTGGCTAATTTGGGGTTTCGTATGCGTGTTGGTGTATAATCGAATCAGATTTTTTTAATTTGACATGACCAACTGCTGGTTACTATAGATTTGAGCTTGTACTTTATAGTGTATTTGAATTTGAAGGCGAGTGCTGTTGGAACCGATTTTTTTCAGCAGTGTTTAGTTTAAGTATGATAGATGTTTCCCGCGATTTTGTCTTAGTGGTTATCATCGGTTTTTTTGTAAACATTTGTTTGTATTAAAACCTGGTGACAAATGCTGCGGTAGCTGAAAATTTTTTAATGTTTTTTTTTCGTATTCTGTAAAGCTATTTTTTGTAGTTTTATGTTATATTAGTAACTAATTTGGGGTTTCGTATGCGTGTTGGTGTTGGTTTGTTTGTGAACCTTTGTGTGTAATCGAACCTGGTGCCAGATGCTGCGGTAGCAGATTTTTTTAAATGTTTTTTTGCGTATTTTGTAAAGCTATTTTTTGAGATTTTTCTTAAAATCATTTTCCGTTTTTTCTTCTTTTAGGGAATTAATTTTCCTATTTTCTTTTTTAGTACACCTTTGCTCTATTAGAGGAACACACATTCTAAGTTTCATGCTTCTAGGGCTAACGGTTTAGGCTGTGCGTTGATTTTTCTTTAAACCATTTTTCCCTTTTTTCTCCTCTTCGGAAAATAATTTTCCATTTTCCTTTCTTAGCGGATGCCTACGTCATAACATCTACCTGCATGCCAAATTTTAGCCCGATCTGTCCAGTGGTTTGGGCTGTGCGTTGATAGATCACTATGTCAGTCAGTCAGTCACCTTTGAGTTATATATATATAGATTTGAATTTGAAGGCGAGTGCTGTTGGAACCGATTTTTTTCAGCAGTGTTTAGTTTAAGTATGATAGATGTTTCCCGCGATTTTGTCTTAGTGGTTATCATCGGTTTTTTTGTAAACATTTGTTTGTATTAAAACCTGGTGACAAATGCTGCGGTAGCTGAAAATTTTTTAATGTTTTTTTTTCGTATTCTGTAAAGCTATTTTTTGTAGTTTTATGTTATATTAGTAACTAATTTGGGGTTTCGTATGCGTGTTGGTGTTGGTTTGTTTGTGAACCTTTGTGTGTAATCGAACCTGGTGCCAGATGCTGCGGTAGCAGATTTTTTTAAATGTTTTTTTGCGTATTTTGTAAAGCTATTTTTTGAGATTTTTCTTAAAATCATTTTCCGTTTTTTCTTCTTTTAGGGAATTAATTTTCCTATTTTCTTTTTTAGTACACCTTTGCTCTATTAGAGGAACACACATTCTAAGTTTCATGCTTCTAGGGCTAACGGTTTAGGCTGTGCGTTGATTTTTCTTTAAACCATTTTTCCCTTTTTTCTCCTCTTCGGAAAATAATTTTCCATTTTCCTTTCTTAGCGGATGCCTACGTCATAACATCTACCTGCATGCCAAATTTTAGCCCGATCTGTCCAGTGGTTTGGGCTGTGCGTTGATAGATCACTATGTCAGTCAGTCAGTCACCTTTGAGTTATATATATATATATAGAAGATAGAAGAAGAAGATAGAAGATAGAAGATAGATGTTTCCCGCGATTTTGTCTTAGTGGTTATCATCGGTTTTTTTGTAAACATTTGTTTGTATTAAAACCTGGTGACAAATGCTGCGGTAGCTGAAATTTTTTTAATGTTTTTTTTTCGTATTCTGTAAAGCTATTTTTTGTAGTTTTATGTTATATTAGTAACTAATTTGGGGTTTCGTATGCGTGTTGGTGTTGGTTTGTTTGTGAACCTTTGTGTGTAATCGAACCTGGTGCCAGATGCTGCGGTAGCAGATTTTTTTAAATGTTTTTTTGCGTATTTTGTAAAGCTATTTTTTGTGATTTTTCTTAAAATCATTTTCCGTTTTTTCTTCTTTTAGGGAAATAATTTTCCTATTTTCTTTTTTAGTACACCTTTGCTCTATTAGAGGAACACACATTCTAAGTTTCATGCTTCTAGGGCTAATGGTTTAGGCTGTGCGTTGATTTTTCTTTAAACCATTTTTCCCTTTTTTCTCCTCTTCGGAAAATAATTTTCCATTTTCCTTTCTTAGCGGATGCCTACGTCATAACATCTACCTGCATGCCAAATTTTAGCCCGATCTGTCCAGTGGTTTGGGCTGTGCGTTGATAGATCACTATGTCAGTCAGTCAGTCACCTTTGAGTTATATATATATAGATTAGTGGCTAATTTGGGGTTTCGTATGCGTGTTGGTGTATAATCGAATCAGATTTTTTTAATTTGACATGACCAACTGCTGGTTACTATAGATTTGAGCTTGTACTTTATAGTGTATTTGAATTTGAAGGCGAGTGCTGTTGGAACCGATTTTTTTCAGCAGTGTTTAGTTTAAGTATGATAGATGTTTCCCGCGATTTTGTCTTAGTGGTTATCATCGGTTTTTTTGTAAACATTTGTTTGTATTAAAACCTGGTGACAAATGCTGCGGTAGCTGAAAATTTTTTAATGTTTTTTTTTCGTATTCTGTAAAGCTATTTTTTGTAGTTTTATGTTATATTAGTAACTAATTTGGGGTTTCGTATGCGTGTTGGTGTTGGTTTGTTTGTGAACCTTTGTGTGTAATCGAACCTGGTGCCAGATGCTGCGGTAGCAGATTTTTTTAAATGTTTTTTTGCGTATTTTGTAAAGCTATTTTTTGAGATTTTTCTTAAAATCATTTTCCGTTTTTTCTTCTTTTAGGGAATTAATTTTCCTATTTTCTTTTTTAGTACACCTTTGCTCTATTAGAGGAACACACATTCTAAGTTTCATGCTTCTAGGGCTAACGGTTTAGGCTGTGCGTTGATTTTTCTTTAAACCATTTTTCCCTTTTTTCTCCTCTTCGGAAAATAATTTTCCATTTTCCTTTCTTAGCGGATGCCTACGTCATAACATCTACCTGCATGCCAAATTTTAGCCCGATCTGTCCAGTGGTTTGGGCTGTGCGTTGATAGATCACTATGTCAGTCAGTCAGTCACCTTTGAGTTATATATATATAGATTTGAATTTGAAGGCGAGTGCTGTTGGAACCGATTTTTTTCAGCAGTGTTTAGTTTAAGTATGATAGATGTTTCCCGCGATTTTGTCTTAGTGGTTATCATCGGTTTTTTTGTAAACATTTGTTTGTATTAAAACCTGGTGACAAATGCTGCGGTAGCTGAAAATTTTTTAATGTTTTTTTTTCGTATTCTGTAAAGCTATTTTTTGTAGTTTTATGTTATATTAGTAACTAATTTGGGGTTTCGTATGCGTGTTGGTGTTGGTTTGTTTGTGAACCTTTGTGTGTAATCGAACCTGGTGCCAGATGCTGCGGTAGCAGATTTTTTTAAATGTTTTTTTGCGTATTTTGCAAAGCTATTTTTTGAGATTTTTCTTAAAATCATTTTCCGTTTTTTCTTCTTTTAGGGAATTAATTTTCCTATTTTCTTTTTTAGTACACCTTTGCTCTATTAGAGGAACACACATTCTAAGTTTCATGCTTCTAGGGCTAACGGTTTAGGCTGTGCGTTGATTTTTCTTTAAACCATTTTTCCCTTTTTTCTCCTCTTCGGAAAATAATTTTCCATTTTCCTTTCTTAGCGGATGCCTACGTCATAACATCTACCTGCATGCCAAATTTTAGCCCGATCTGTCCAGTGGTTTGGGCTGTGCGTTGATAGATCACTATGTCAGTCAGTCAGTCACCTTTGAGTTATATATATATAGATTAGTGGCTAATTTGGGGTTTCGTATGCGTGTTGGTGTATAATCGAATCAGATTTTTTTAATTTGACATGACCAACTGCTGGTTACTATAGATTTGAGCTTGTACTTTATAGTGTATTTGAATTTGAAGGCGAGTGCTGTTGGAACCGATTTTTTTCAGCAGTGTTTAGTTTAAGTATGATAGATGTTTCCCGCGATTTTGTCTTAGTGGTTATCATCGGTTTTTTTGTAAACATTTGTTTGTATTAAAACCTGGTGACAAATGCTGCGGTAGCTGAAAATTTTTTAATGTTTTTTTTTCGTATTCTGTAAAGCTATTTTTTGTAGTTTTATGTTATATTAGTAACTAATTTGGGGTTTCGTATGCGTGTTGGTGTTGGTTTGTTTGTGAACCTTTGTGTGTAATCGAACCTGGTGCCAGATGCTGCGGTAGCAGATTTTTTTAAATGTTTTTTTGCGTATTTTGTAAAGCTATTTTTTGAGATTTTTCTTAAAATCATTTTCCGTTTTTTCTTCTTTTAGGGAATTAATTTTCCTATTTTCTTTTTTAGTACACCTTTGCTCTATTAGAGGAACACACATTCTAAGTTTCATGCTTCTAGGGCTAACGGTTTAGGCTGTGCGTTGATTTTTCTTTAAACCATTTTTCCCTTTTTTCTCCTCTTCGGAAAATAATTTTCCATTTTCCTTTCTTAGCGGATGCCTACGTCATAACATCTACCTGCATGCCAAATTTTAGCCCGATCTGTCCAGTGGTTTGGGCTGTGCGTTGATAGATCACTATGTCAGTCAGTCAGTCACCTTTGAGTTATATATATATATATAGAAGATAGAAGAAGAAGATAGAAGATAGAAGATAGATGTTTCCCGCGATTTTGTCTTAGTGGTTATCATCGGTTTTTTTGTAAACATTTGTTTGTATTAAAACCTGGTGACAAATGCTGCGGTAGCTGAAATTTTTTTAATGTTTTTTTTTCGTATTCTGTAAAGCTATTTTTTGTAGTTTTATGTTATATTAGTAACTAATTTGGGGTTTCGTATGCGTGTTGGTGTTGGTTTGTTTGTGAACCTTTGTGTGTAATCGAACCTGGTGCCAGATGCTGCGGTAGCAGATTTTTTTAAATGTTTTTTTGCGTATTTTGTAAAGCTATTTTTTGTGATTTTTCTTAAAATCATTTTCCGTTTTTTCTTCTTTTAGGGAAATAATTTTCCTATTTTCTTTTTTAGTACACCTTTGCTCTATTAGAGGAACACACATTCTAAGTTTCATGCTTCTAGGGCTAATGGTTTAGGCTGTGCGTTGATTTTTCTTTAAACCATTTTTCCCTTTTTTCTCCTCTTCGGAAAATAATTTTCCATTTTCCTTTCTTAGCGGATGCCTACGTCATAACATCTACCTGCATGCCAAATTTTAGCCCGATCTGTCCAGTGGTTTGGGCTGTGCGTTGATAGATCACTATGTCAGTCAGTCAGTCACCTTTGAGTTATATATATATAGATAGCTGATACCCGCGACTTCGTCCGCGTGGATATTTGAGTTCGTTTGTTTTAGTTTGATATGACCAACTGCTAGTTACCATTGTTTTGAGCTTGTACTTTAGAATGTATTTGAATTTAAAGGTGAGTGCTGTTGGAGCTGATTTTTTTCAGCAGTGTTTAGTTTAAGTATGATAGATGTTTCCCGCAATATATATATAGATTGCATGCAAAATTTTGAGATATACAGCTGCCAAAATTGGATGAGTCGATTAGTGATCCATCAAAGGGCCCCTACAGAACTCCAAATAAATTGATTTTCAATTATTTGCATCAATTAATACGAGGACAAACATTGACTATTGCGTCGTGTGCCACACATATTATGAACTATGTACGTCAGGGGTGCTCAAAATTTTTATCGCGAAAGCTTTTGGAGTTGATCACCAGCAATATACATATACGTTACCAAGTACAATTTTTGGCCTTTGATATCTGAAGACCTACGTTTGAAAGAAGTAGCTCTTCTGTTAACAGCATCGAATTATTTGTGAGTCTGCATTTTCAGAAATTAAAATTATTAAATCCAAATAACGTTATCGACTCACTGACGAACACTATGAAAAATATATGCATGTTTATATGGCATATTATCCGCTTATTCAATTTAAAAATGCATTAAAACAATATTTAAAAACATAATTTATTACCTACCTACAAATAGTTAAGACTTTCTCTTCTTTCAAAATATTTTCTGGTAGATCGCCTATACTAAAGTTTGAGCACCCCTGGCGTACGTGAATATCGCTCGTTGACCTCCAAGGGTTATCAGGGTGAGGTGACATCCTCTCGCCCCCCTCAACCCACACGGACTAGCGTCCCAATTATCAGAACTATACGATTGCATGCGACTGTATGTATAGTCGGTATCAGAAGTTTGTTACTTATCTATACTTACACTAAGATTCCCGGCTGTGCCTCTAATATATGGATTCCTTCTTTCATGTTGATGATGGTACGAGCTAATACTAACTTATACCTGGGAATATTATTCTTATTGCAATGTTAATCTTAATTATTATAAAAAAAAACTTATTGCCTGCCAAGGTAGCCTTTAAACCTTGCGCATATCTAAGCGATCTGTGATGGCGATCAGTGAAACGCTGACAAATATCGTGCTTTTTAGCGTTTCATTGATCGCTATGTAATTTTAACCAGAAATTAGCTATACCCTACATATACGCTAGCTGATTCCAATTAAATATTTTGCAAACTTTATAAAGCAATAACTATTGGTTTTTGGCTCGTATGTGGCGCGACACTAATCACGTATTTTATTACCTGTCTATGAATATTTATGATATTTACCACCTAGATTAGTAAGTGTTAGATTTGTTGCCAATCTATGTATCACACCAATCTTAACCGATTATGGCTTATCATGTTCATAATTTCCTAGGTATACTTACACGGACTTAAAATAGGAAGAGGTTCTGAGTTTGGGTGTATTTTTTCAGTTCACTAATACCACAGTTACTAATTTTAAATTACGGTAGTAGGCAACAAATATCGCGCATCGGCTAATTTCGGCTTCATAGAGCATAGTAGTGTGCGTCAGAAAGAGATAGCGCTATATAAACCGAAAAGCCGATGTGCAATATTTACCGGGGTGCAATATTTACTGCCTACAATAGTACCTATGCATTTGATCATGTTGTAGTTAATTCATCTTTGTTTTTTGTTTAAGTTGTCTTCATGTAGGTATTGTATTCTTTTATCAGCAGCTGTTTTTACTCATAAAGAAGCCACCAGGCCACGATGTTATGCCACAACTAAAGAAAGATCAAAAGATCATCAAAAAAGCTTACAATCGATGATTATTTCGGTTGAGTCATGTCCGTAACTTTCGCAATAAATGTGACTGCAACAATAAAATGTTCACACGGCTACTGTTTGTACTACAATTTGTATTTTTGATTTGAACATAAGACAAACAACCTTCACAAAATTATAAATAAAATCGGAATACTTGCAATGTATTTTGAACCGACTTTAAACAAAAAAGGACGAGGTTCTCAATTCGGTTGCATATATTTTTTTAATGTTTGTTATCATATCGCTTAACTTCGTTAATTATTTATGAACCGATTCGATTTCTTTGATTCATAAGGTAATTTGAAAGAAAAAAGATTCAAGAATGTTATAATTCTTTCAAATTGGTCCCATACAAAATTAATCAAAATCTGTTCATCAGTTTAGCATATCCTTGGTTTAGCCATGAAGTCGGTTTCTCAAGTTTTTCCAACTTGTCACTGAGTACTCTTTCACACACACACACCCACATTAATGATGACCTGCACAACAAAGCAGAGCAAAGTGCCATCAGATTAATTCGATTATGAAAATATTATTGGTTTCTTTAAAAGCAGGGCAGATGTGCTTCCGTTTATCAATGCGGGCAGATTATCAAACAAGCAATAATACATTAAGTTCATCTAAAACCACGTAATGTTGCTAATGGCCAATCTTTGTTACACAATGTGCTAACGTTTTAAAGTCAGTGGGCCATGTACTGACTACTGGTTTTGGGGTTCTACTCTGAAAACGATAAACGAAGTTTCTTATGGACATTATGAGTTGTGAGCAAATTACGCGGTAGTCCCCTTTTGCAGTTGACTTCTCCTACGCATAACACGCAATGTAACTTAAAATTGATAAACTCGTACCTAGTTATTGCAACTCTGTACCCGAAATCGGATTTTTGCTACCACATTTCGTCCACCAAATGTATTGTGTTGTTTTCGTGTGAGCACGTGTCTCTCTCTTTTGTATGGAAAATTGATGAGACAACAACTCGTTTCGTTTCTACGTAACGTATTTCTGCTGTCTCATTTTAACTCCATAAAATAGAGAGAGATATATAGGTGAAACGAAAACAACATTTTGTAAATGAAATGAGACTTGCCTTTCTGAACAATCGGTCTAGCTACAATGAACTGTTATCAAATAGCACCATAATAGAATTTTCCAACGTCTAGAGATATGAAAAGGCATTGTCCTTTGCATTCTGGTTTTGTCGAGTGCAGCTTTCAACGTTATCAACGGATTTAAAACGAATTATAGATTGTTCTAGAATACCGAAATCGAAAAATTGCGCGTTGTCATTAATATATATTTTTTTAATAAATATTTTTGTAGTGTACAAACTGTAATGCAGTCGATGTACCTCTCACTCTCAGCCCTCTGTCACAGTAGATAAATTAGCAAAATAAAATAAAACAAAAGTGTATTTACAGTATTACAAGCTAGCTTCTAATCTGTCAGAAGACAAATACTTCTTGTCTAAGTATCCCCACATCCAAAAAATATCTTAGGTAAGAGTAGTTCACTAGAGTTCATATGAGATTTGATAGGATTTTTGGACAGGACAGTGCCAGAATAAAAAATATTTTTTAAACTCTTTTTTTTAATCCACTAGATGATGGAACAAGCATTATGGCCGGCCTGATGTGTTATCCATCGCCTATAACAAAGTATTACCTGGTAGGTCACACACGTTAGGCACGTGCCCTACGATGTACTGCCTTGCGTCGATGAACTTGAGGTTGATGTTCAGCCTCACGTGCCAGTAATTTCACCAGCACACACACCTTTCAGACCGAAACACTGCTGCTTCACGGCAGAAATAGGCATGGTGGTAGTACTTCCCCGAACGAGCCCTACACAAAGAGCTCTCCTACGCATAAGCGCTACTACTACTTTAAGAGCTCTTCTATTACTTAATTATTTTCACAAATTATATTTTCTGCATAACTAAATTACGCTACGGCGTAGACCTTACGCTACGCAGAACGTAGCTCAAAAGCTATCGATAGAGCATAACCTTGTCTTAGTTTATTGATACTTGTGAACTTAATTTAAACTTACCTACTTCTTAATTAAGCCGATCAAGTTCAGACAATGAATGAATAAGTCACTGCCCTAAGACTCTTGGATAAATTTCCCAAGCCTTGCAGCAACATCAAACAAAGCTCCAACGACAACATCTCA
The DNA here is from genome assembly GCA_947578465.1 of Thera obeliscata. Lineage (NCBI taxonomy): Eukaryota > Metazoa > Arthropoda > Insecta > Lepidoptera > Geometridae > Thera > Thera obeliscata. The sequence continues at coordinate 4,541,087 of OX387916.1, forward strand.
TTATTTATCAAGTTGCCTAAGCGTTACTCTTAATTTTAATGTTTTTTTCACAATACTTTAATGAGAGACGTACTGTAGATAATTACTTAAGCGCATAGAAACGAACGTGTAAGAAGCGTAGGTATAGTTTTTGCCACGCGGGCAAGTGTGGGAACTAAATGAATTAAACTATTGAATTTTATGGTCATTTGAAACTCATGAGTACCATAAAAGAAATTGTGTATGGTCCTGTAGGCCTTCTATCTGGCTATGCTTTGGCTCTGGTTTTGAGTCTGTGTGAGTGCTCACCATTGTATAATACTGTGTGCGTGACGTTTCGACGCAGGATTTATTTAGTCAACACTCACACAGACTTAAAACCGGAGCCAGACACAGAGCTTGTGGTAGGCCAACTGATTAGATTGTGATCGAAGTCCCTATTTTATTTTATGCTAAATAGTAATGGAACTGGAAAACAGCTCTCCAGTAGGGCGATTGTCTAATTCAGTTGCAATCATTAGTTTGATACTAACAGCTAAACGATACTATCAAGGAATAGCGATCATGTATCTTGTTGCAATGCCTTTTTGACCGCTATCTATCAGTTGCAATGATAGTTTTGCAGCGTGAAGTTCCTGCAAATCAATTTAACCCGACCAATTTAAAAATCATAATCTTAGTAAGAAGCCGTGTGAAAACGATTGGCCCACTTTATTTGACTTTCTAATAGACCTCGTTCACTCATTTTGTGTTGTGTTTCTGTCAGTCTTCTTCTTCTTCTTTACAAAGGTTTCGTAAATATCGAATAAAATTTACTTTTTCAAGTTATTTAGTCTGATTTCAAGTAAGTAAAGTCTAACATTCTTAATTCTTTATTCCTAGCTTGCTCAAGTGATTAATATGTTGTTTTTATTTGTTATAAAGTTATGATCCCAATCCACCAGTGTTCGTCGAAGCAATCAACCATACCCCTAAGTAAAATAAGGGCACCAACAATATTTGAAAGCCTGGGAAAATCTTGCAAGGATGTTAAATGCCGTGGGTGGCGGCTACATAAAAACTGGTGAAAAATGGAAGGGATTAAGTAGTAGGTAAATAGTTTTCAATAACCCTAGTTTTGTGCAGCTATTATTCATCATTTTTTTGTGCTCTATATGGTAAAACAACAAAGTTCTATGTTTTTTGATCAATTAATGGTAATATGTAGATACAAGTGCCCCATAAAGTCCAAGGTGGTGGATAACCGGCGAAACGTTGGGGGCACTGGGGGTGGACCCTATACGCTGCATCCACTCACACTCACAGGTTTTATTTAGCTTACCTACCTACTTTTGTAGATGTTAATTTTTTTTGTTTTTAGATCACGATGACAATGTGCTCCGCTGGGTGTACAGTCTAGAGAAAAGGCACCTTGTGGTCGAAGAGGGAACATGAAGAGAGGGAATGGTGGATTCTGTCGCTGCTATAAGCAGATCGTTTAATGAAATGGCGACACAAGAGCCATGTGTGGAGTTGCTGCTGCTTTAAGTTCAACAGCATCCACCACCATTAAATAAAACAGTTAAATAAAATACATTATTTCTTAACTCGCCTTATTTCTTTACCACAATACATAGATAAGGCACCTACTGCTTATAAATCAGACTAATTATAGCATTTTGTATTTTAATTTGAAACAGCTTCTATCCTATTCTAGTCATTAGTACATAATTGATAATGAAATATTGGAAGTATGTAATGTAACATAGGCAGGAGCCAGCTATTTCCCCCTGCGCGTGGAGGTTTTGACTGATTCTACACATGGCTATGGTAGAATGAGGATGATATCCCAGCACAGGATATCAAACGCTTCGTTCGTCAGGCGAAAGTTCGAAATAAACTCTCTCTGAGGGATTTAGAACGGATTGCTGGCATCCTGCATCAATCTTCTATCAAGAATGCGTATTTTTTTGGCACTGTTCCTTCTCTAGCCCAAGTAGGAATCCTCTTGATATGATAAACTGAAATGAATTTAAATACTTAGTTGAAACGGATTTGTAATAGGTACGCACTAGATTTTATTTGATTAGGAATGCAATAATAACGTTGTTTATCATTGTCAAAACACTAAAAACTTACTGTGTAACACCACAGCGCGCGGCTACAAGCGCGTTGACTCACACACGCCCCGCGCCTGTGACCGGTTCACGCACACAGCGATACAAGGCTCGCCGCTCCCCTATATAAGGCCGACCGCGGCCGTAGCAATTCAGTGCAGTCTGAGTCTGCGCCTGCGCTCCACCGTATCCAGTACTGGAAAGGTGGCCCGCTCTCTCAGATGCTCCCCTCGCCCCTCACCCCTCTGACGCATCCTTACGACCGTTTCGTCTCGCGCACTGCGTAACGAACGTATCGACAGGAACGTCATTTGCACTGTGTTCATGCACCTACCTCGCGGCAATATTATTGTAAACTACCTACCTAGTGTAACTATTGATATCTACCTAGCTAGTGTATGTGGTGTATGAATAAAACTAAGTTTTTGTAACTGGTGGTTTTCGTGAAGATCTAGACTATCGGTTACAAATTGGCGCCCAACTTTAAGGCCTGGACTTCACCCCAACAACAAGACAGATGAAACAGAAAGCTGATGAACAGAACTGAACTTATCAGATCAAAACAATTTGAAGAAGTGACAAAAAGAAGAGGAGGCTGCTATCTGGTGGAAAGGAGTTAAAGATCACGTATCCACCTGGGCAGATTTTCAAGGAATAGTGCTGGAGTCAACCTTGCCCCAAGTTGGTGCCGCTGGAGGTCTACAAGCACCTGGAAGTTTGAAGTTTGGAGAACCAGCACTACCTAAGACCACGGCCGGAGTAAGTCTGAGTTTGCGCCTGCGCCCATTGTATCCAGTACTGGAAAGGTGGTCCGCTCTCTCAGACGCCCCCTCCCGTCTCTCACCCCTCTGTTGTATCCTCACGACCGTTTCGTCTCGCGCACTGCGTAACGAACGTATCGACGGGAACTTCCGTTGCACAGTATCCCCGCAACTATCTATCTACAAACTGGCACTCAACGTTAAAGCGCGGAAACAGGCTGTTTCACCACAACGACAAGACCGATGAGACGAAAGCCTACATTATTAAAACTGACGCAAGCAACTATGCACTCGGAGCTGTTTTAGTGCAGGGGGAGGGAGAAAATGAACACCCTGTGGAGTACGCGAGTAGACTCCTGATCCCTGCAGAACGGAATTACTCCACTACCGAGAGAGAAGCTCTTGCAGTTGTTTGGGCTGTTAGTAAATTTAGAGGCTACATAGAAGGACTCCCAGTCACGGTTATTACCGACCACCAAGCGCTTAAGTGGTTAATGTCGTTACGGTCTCCAACCGGTAGATTAGCAAGATGGGCTCTGCAAATTCAAGCTTTTGACATCACAGTTAAATACACTCCGGGAAGAACAAATGTGGTAGCAGATACACTATCAAGACCTATTTGTAACGAAGACACAACGAAAGACTGTGGAATATGTAGTGTGGTGGTAGATATGCCACAACGTTCATCTTCTGAAATACGAGAAGAACAAATGAAAGATGAACACATCAACAGTATCGTAACTGCTCTAGAAGATGCAGAACGAACTGAAAACGCAATATATTGGAGTAGCAAGGGTTACGTCATGAATAATGGGTTGCTATATCGTTACCATCCTACAGATGATTCGGATGAAGCACAACTCGTAGTACCTCAGCATGAATGGACAAACATTCTCGCCGTTTATCATGATGATCCCTTGGCTGGACACTATGGCGCAGATAAAACTTATCAGCGCATCTCGAGGCGTTACCACTGGAAAAACATGAGGCAGTACATAAAAGCATATGTCAAGAATTGTGTTTCGTGCCAGCGATACAAACCCTCGAACATGAAACCAGCAGGCTTACTCCAAACTACGCCAGCCAACCAACGGTTCGAAACTCTCGCCTTTGACTTGTTTGGACCTTTACCAGTTACGACCAGCGGTAACACGTGGATATTTATCGCTGAAGACATCGCTACGGGTTGGGTTGAGCTGTTCGCCATGGAGACTGCTAGTGCGGAGAATTGCGCTAAAATATTAATGGATGAAGTCTTTCTTCGGTATGGTGTTCCAAGAAGACTCATTAGCGACAATGGGCCACAATTTGTGAGTGCTGTTATGCAGCAATTAACCTTTTGTCTTAGAATCAAGCACACATTCACGCCGGTTTATCACCCAGCAGCAAATCCTGTCGAAAGAAAGAACAGGGATATGAAGACACAGTTAGCGATTCTAGTAGAGGATGATCATGGAAGCTGGGATGGAAAATTACCCAGCATACGATTCGCTATGAATACTGCAAACTGCCTGACGACGGACCGTACCCCAGCGTACTTAACGTTTGCTCGTGAACTTCGTACTCCCGACGACAATACTCATGATCTACGGCAGATCATATTGTCTGAAAACTTCGTGCCCGAAATAACACCGAAGTTACTTTTACTCGCCAAAACATTGAGCCGAGCCAGAGAAGTTAGAGAGAATAAGGAAGAACGAAGAAAAGAGACAGCTGACAAAGGTCGCAGAAAGGACCCAGGCTACGATTCTGGTGATTTGGTCTTAGCTGCCACTCATCCAGTTAGCAATGCGTCACGAGGCATAAGTGCCAAGTTCTGTCCTCGTCGTGATGGCCCCTATGCTATCCTTAAACGCCATGGTGTCTCTTCTTATGTGATTTCAGATCCTAACACACCTGACCAGCCTCTTGGTGTGTACCATACGTCTGCCTTGAGCCCTTTCCAAGGCAGCGCAAACCAGCTTCCTCCACCCGTTCGTCCGCTGAAGAAACGTGGACGTCCAGCGAAGCCTAAGCCTGTTCCTGCGGTGACTTCACTGCCCACTCGTGGACGTGGTCGACCTCGAAGGAACACCGCCCGGAGCAACCAACCTGTCTGTCTGCTCGTCGGGGCGACTTCGCATCCAGAGGGGGAGACTGTAACACCACAGCGCGCGGCTACAAGCGCGTTGACTCACACACGCCCCGCGCCTGTGACCGGTTCACGCACACAGCGATACAAGGCTCGCCGCTCCCCTATATAAGGCCGACCGCGGCCGTAGCAATTCAGTGCAGTCTGAGTCTGCGCCTGCGCTCCACCGTATCCAGTACTGGAAAGGTGGCCCGCTCTCTCAGATGCTCCCCTCGCCCCTCACCCCTCTGACGCATCCTTACGACCGTTTCGTCTCGCGCACTGCGTAACGAACGTATCGACAGGAACGTCATTTGCACTGTGTTCATGCACCTACCTCGCGGCAATATTATTGTAAACTACCTACCTAGTGTAACTATTGATATCTACCTAGCTAGTGTATGTGGTGTATGAATAAAACTAAGTTTTTGTAACTGGTGGTTTTCGTGAAGATCTAGACTATCGGTTACAACTGTAAATAACTTATTTTATTCAATTTCTATCCATCGCAACAGCACCTTACTTGTTTCTATTCGCGATTGATATGATAGTAATCGTAAGCTGTCATTTCCATTGAAACAGCCTTACGTGATCGCTGTTTCATGATATCTATAGAAACATTACGCTCATGTTGCAATCGTTCATTGTCAAAGATGGTTTCAATTGCAATGCGCGTTTGATTGTAATCGAAGCTACTACGTGATCGCAAATTTGACAGTTTCAATAGGATATCCATTGAAACCATTGCAACAAAAGTTACATGATCGCCCCACAGATACAGAATTTTGGTGATACGCTTTTCCTCTGTCTTGTTGTAACAATCAATGGATGTTATTAGTTTGCCTTAGTTTTGAAAGATTCGCTTCTGCGTCCTATCACTTTTATTATTGTAAAGGCGTGCCACATTGCGATGAGATCTCCGAGGGCGGTGTCTAGAATGCCTGTGAACTTTACCTGACCTCAACTTGGTGCTCGCGCTTCGTCTACATTGTGCTTGAAGCATTAAATCACCTTATTCGCTAGAGATATTAATCATGACCGTAAGTGGCTAGATGTTTGCCGTCGCATTTGTAATATTTTGCATTCGTTCCGCTTAACATTATTGTTTTGATTTTTACAATCAGTAAATCTGCTGTAGGATTAACCTAAATGTTGTCGTATCCGGGTTTTTTATATCTTCGGTTTGACTGGCATATTACTTACCTATTGTGTAATTTTGTTTATCAAAAGATCTAAAGCCGTAGTACTAACGTAGATAGTATTCTTTATGGCCCAACACTAAGTAATAAAAATAATAGACAGGCTGGGAAATGTTAAGTGCAGTAGCCACGACTACTATGATTCTTGCTCAAAACTTTAAGATTGAAGTAAGCACACACGAATCATAGATTATTTGAATTTTTGTAATAATTACAGTGCTATCTAATGACTTCACAGCATCTCATAATTGCCATCACTTTGGTGTTGCAATTTTATGAAGATTTACATTGGGGTCGATTGCACCACTGGCACCAGCTTAGTAAAGACACATGCGTGACCTATCCGTACACCCTTTGTGCGATTCGTCACACAGATTATGGTCTGCTAAACGTCATGAGACGTCGTAAAATTGGTGATCGAAAGCCCTTAGATTTTGCCTCTAACTACTTAAACACTTACTAGCGTTCGAGTATCGAATGAATTCTTGACAAAAAAGGTTGTCATAAAATGTTAACCTTTTGGTCGAGAAAATAAAAGTTTTTTATATAAGAAACTGTGGAGCTGGAAGTTTAATAAGCTGGGCTGAGCCTCAATATTATTAATTCATTATTTAAGAGCTTGCTTTGTATTCATCTCGTCTAGACTATCAGATAACACATATAAATCATCGGTCAGCTGCTGTTGAGACCGGCAAGTAATGGTAATCACTTTGAGAAATCGATGCTTCAAGATACCATCTGATGGTATGAAATGAAACCGTCATGCGGTTTGTGCTTTGATTGATGTGCAAAGATACCTACTATGTGATCACGTAGATACCTTTTATACTTTGTATAATATTATTTATTATTTTTTATTATTTATTATTATTAATATTATTTTAAACTTAAAGTTTGATAAAGTTAATGATAACCCTTCAATTTGCTATGATCACAGAACAAAGTAGAACGGCCATGTGGTCGGAAAAGTGTCGCCAAAATACATGAGCATTATGCTCCTTTCTCCATACAAATTCAACAGTTTTTCGGGAGTGGTAAAGTGAAAATTGCCTTGCAGCAGCGCAAGAATTACTTATCGAACAAGTTAAGCGACAAGATAAAACATAGAAATACTTTCTTAACATCTTCCTTCTTCTTTTTTCTTAGAATCCTCATATTTAGTGATATTTTAAATATAATACTGGAAATGTAAAACTGGCGACATCGGCTCCCATACAAACGGCGCATGATCGCCTTTCTACTGTATTCTATGGCTATGATAGTCAAGTATTACAGCCACGTCTTAACCAAGGTTTAAAGTAAGTAAATGGGTACTATAGCATGAGATGATGAATTGATAAAAGCCGCCAGAAAACCGGTCTTCAAATCGTCATATTATTTTAAACATTTAAGAGGCACTTGCGTAAAAAGCTTGCAGGAATCTTCTGGTTGAATTTACATAGAAATCAGTACACCAACGCGCTTATTTATAAGGATAATTTTCTTATCTACAGATTTTATTCGTCGGATAAATCTAATGTCTTTTTTAGGCTTGTCAAAAACAAGGACTGCATTTTTTTTATTGGACGAATAGCGCGTTATTCCGTATATTGATAAATTAGCTCTCAATGCGTCTCAATGTGTCGATCTGACAAATGACTGCTGATTAAATGTCAGATTGACAGATCTATCTTTAGTAGGGCAAAACAAGGGATGGATTGAGGAGAATTGGGGGTTTAGTCCTACAACGAATAAGAAATCTAAATTTTCGTATATTGAGTCCCAGCCAATGTCATGACGTATTTGACCCTTCCTATTTCAAAAGTTTTTATGTACGGTCGTAAAATAAACAATAGAATAACATTCTCAATTACTTTTTATGTTGAGAACATGCAAACGCCCATCGTATCGTCCCGCTTTTGTTTTTTTCATAATTTGCTGATACAACAAGCATAATATTTTAGGCCGGTGCCATCCACGGTGACTGTGTTTTGTGTGTAAATTGAGCACGCAGACGACAAGTGCATGATGAATGATAATAAATCATACTTGCTTGCCACATTATGCAGGCTGTTTGATATTTATTTAAAATCTGCATACTCATTTCAAAATATTTAACTTCAATGTGAAATATTAATAAAATCAAAAGGATCTGCAAAGATGATTAAATTCGTTCTAGGTATTTTGAAACCCTTCGTTGATTGATTTCAAAGTCAATCAAAGTCATGCGAAATATGTATAAGTACTTACTAGTACCTGTGTAAATGCCTAAATACTGGTAGCACAGCAATTTGCAAGTAATATAATATTTATAAATTTATGCTTATCAGTCTGTCAAATTCCAATTTATATCAACAGTGAACAACAAAGCAATAAATACATACCTACAAATTCATCGCCTTGCATTTTCCAACCCAATGCAACAGACGTGGATCTGCGTCAATCCATGATGAAACTCCTACCCTATGTATAAACACATGACGCTCATAATCCCATAAAGTACCACGTCATCAAAATTATAACCCACTATTGACTTTGTTGATAAGCTATTTGACCTCGTCACGGACCATTATATTCGCTATCAAGAAAACTGCTCACATATTTGACCTTACGATAGAATTTTCCGTGGTTTGGACAAAGAAACAGCTGTTGCTAGTGTTGCTACGTATAGATGCGATAGCGTACTTTTGCACATTGTGCTATCATGTTTCGTCACTATACGATTTGGCGGTAATATTTTTTGGAATACCTAATGTCAGCAAATTGTTACCTACACTCTGTTGTTGTCTTTATATCGTCAGTATAATGTTCAGTTATACGCTGTATTTAGCTGGTCAGCGGTATTTATTTATCTAGTAGGTAAATAACGATATAAAAGTGGGTTACATCAAACTTTATCTCCGGATCTCTTGGACTCGAGTCAAGAGCCTTTTCAAAAGTAAAAGTAAGATACTTCTAGGTTAGGACAATAAAGTTACGTACCTAGTACTTTGCTATATTGACATAAGTGTGTTTAGAAAATATACTTTGATAGATTGATTCAGCAAATTACAGAGAACTTTTTTATTATTATGCAATAGAAGCTGCATTTAATTTATGCTCACACCTGTGCCTCTATACATGCATTTCTTTATATTTTTGGGCAGAAAGCCTTTCACACATTTATTTACCTTATAATATTATAATATCAGCGCACAAGTCTATCAAAAAGGCAGGTTATAAAAGACATTACAATGTGTTGCTACCACTCAACGCTGATTTTCATCAGAAAATTGTATCAGGTTTGAGCCTTGTAGACGGCAAACGTCAGAATGTGACAAGGCATGCTGTGATTTATTGGTGGCATACCCTGGCGTACCTATCACTATTATAAATCAACATACATAATAGAACAATAGATAGGATCTTGTATGAGACACTGGACACTCGTGAAAGTATGGTCGTCGCAGCTGTCTCATCAAGGTGTTCATTTACTGACGCAATTGAATTAAAAATTATATGATGTAATAGAACACATTGTAAGTATGTGAATTAATTACAAGGTGTATTCATAATTATGTGCAAGAATCTTTACAGCCAAAATTTAGTATTCAACCCATGTTAACCTTTCAACTCTCTTCATAATATAATAGGTTCACAATTGTGATTACCTGGTCACCAGTAGCCATCCATCAAGAGGTCAGTCTTGATCAAAAATACTATTACTTCACTTCTACAGAAAATGATTTGTGCATACCAAATACCATCGTTACAAAAATAATGATGTTATTGTAGTTTTGATTGAGTTCAAAAAGTCAAATAAATAATAGATTAACACACGATTTACAAAAAAGCCAAATTATCCACCTTTGTATTTTCAAGATTGAGCCATATACATGATGTAAAATTTACCAATAGAAGCGTAAACATTGATCCGTGAAAAATATCATCTATCTACTAGACAATAATCCGCTTGTTTTCGCAAGTGCTATATCCACACATCGGATTATTACAAAGTCGTGAGTCAATAGGTTCGTCTTTTATGGCAGTAAGCTGGACTTATGAGCAAAAAGCTCGTTGGTAATATACCGTCACAAATCGTTTATATCGCTAACTGGTAGGACAATTTATCAGTACCTACGTAAATACCCAACAAAGCTGTAAATAGCACCAACATTTCATTATGTTACAAAACCGATTGGTAATAGCTTTCATGTCTCATCGTTTAGACACTTGCTAACATTTTATATAATTAAACGATGCTAGCTTAAACTTTCCAACAACACAAAATGATTTGTAGGAGTCGTCAGAGATAGATAGATAGATAAATAACTCTTTATTGATTACTATGACACATATAGGAATACAGTAATTAGCTTAAAAATAAAAATTCACAGTAAAACAATGGGCGGCCTTATCGCTAACAGCGATCTCTACCAGGCAACCTTGACATACCAATCTTTTATTCATAAGTCAATACGTTTTTACGGGATAAATTTCTAAGACAATATTAAATCAATAAAAAGTATGTACTTACAATCCACACTACCTAGCCCCAAATTAAGAGAGCCAGACTGCTGGTATATACTTACACACATTTTACTAATACTTTTACACATTTTTTTTGTAAAAACATACTTAGAATACAATTTATCACCCAGACAGAGAACAAACACCTGAGTTCACCACACAAACATTTGTTGACGGTGGGCCACAAACCCACGATCAGCGTCATAGAAGGCAGAGCTACTACCAACTGAGCTGAGAGGCAGTATTGTAGATGTAAAATGCTTGCAGCACCTATACTATTGATGGATTTATGCAGAGGAAAAGTAAAGTAGGAAACAACCGTCTAAAATTAGAGAATAGTCCACTATTCTCTAATTTAAGACGGTTGTCAGGTCAGTCCACTGACCAAGATTATCGTGCCTCTAAAGAGGATGCTTAGCACTCAAAATATTTTGGGATTCCACCTCATTCTTGCAACCTTCGTTGATTGTCTTCTCCGGTCAAAAGCATGAGCTAATAATCAACCTTGATGATGAAATCCATAGTCTTAAAATCTATTCTTTATTCATACAATCACAAAGATGTGCAAATTACTCCGCAACAATTAATTAATTAGTGGAACCTGTTGTGTCCTTGTGAATTCAGCGGATAAGGTCAGCTATTGTAGGTACCGGCATCTCAGTGTCTTGGAATGTATGGAGAAATCAAAGACTTGTAAATACTACAAATGTTCGAAGTTCAGAACGAATGCCATGACATTTCGTAGAGCAGCGAGTCAAGTCGCACATCTAGGAAGGTACCTACTATTACAATAAAGTATACAGGGTGGAATTTTGTAATGCCACCTGGAGGGAAAGTACTCCTAATACTGCAGATAGAAAATTTTACTCAAAGGAAACATTCCTTTATTTCTGAATAGAAAGCAAACTGCATTCAAAGATTTTCGGAAATTCTCTTCACCCACACCCGGGAATCGAACAGGCTAAAATCTGAAAAAATTATACCCTGTACTTTTATTGCATTGATCGTTAGGGTCAATTATAAGGATGAAATCTCTCTAACAAACACGATAAATTAATGAAAGGAAAACCAGGAAATCTGAAGTTACAAATTCAATGAGTCAAGTTAAAGCTCTTTAGTAACCATACTCAGTGATTGGTTTAATATGAACGGTCTGAAATTAAATGCAACCAAAACAAGCATCATGTTTTTCAACGCAGTCTCACCTAAACAGGAAACAGTTAGTATTAGGTTACAGGATGATACTATTAAAACCTGTAATTCTGTCAAGCTGCTAGGGTTTTATTTGGATCCAGTACTTTCTTGGAAGGAACATGTTGACACAACTTGCAAAAAAATGTCATCTGGGATTTTTGCACTCAAACAACTAAGATCAATTACATCTGATTTACATTTAAAGGAAATTTACTATGCATATGTGCATTCAATAATGTCTTATGGTATTGTGTTGTGGGGAAATTCTACTGATTTTGAGCGTGTTTTAAAAATGCAAAAAAGGGCGATCAGAGTTCTAGTTAATTGCCACTTTAGGGAATCCTGTAGAGATCACTTTTGTAATCTAGAAATATTGACGTCTGTATCTGTTTACATTTATGAAATCGTTAAGTTTGTTAAAAGTAATTTAGGTGAATTTATGACAAGGGGTACCGCTACAAAGTATAACTTAAGGAATAAGAATAAATTAAATTGTATGGGTCACAGATTAAATATGTCAGAGAAACTACCGAGATTTATAGGACAAAAACTCTTTAACAAATTATTAAATATTAAATGTATTGATAGCTATCCAATTTTCTGTACCCAAGTTAAATATCTACTTATGAGTAAAACCATCTACAATCTTAAAGAATTTCTAACAACTAACTACAAAGATTTCAAATTAAAAAAAAACAATGTTTAATTTTGCATGATAATGATAAGTGACGGGCCTCTTTACAGCCACAATCAATTACACAATGTATTTAATTATATTTTTAAGTTAACCTATGAATAATTGTTATGCTTTCTACTATTACCTACATGTTTGACGAGCACCTGTATGTGTTGCGCTCTTTTTAGTACCTACTATTACTAAACTGATGTAAAACTATACTTATGCAATAAACAATTTCATTTCATTTCATTTCATTTCTTTAACTAACATCCATCTTTTGTAAGGCAGACGCCTTTGCGACATACTTGTAGCTGCGTGTATGAGGTAATTTAAATAAGGAATGTTAGCTTAAAATTTGAAAATTATTATTATTAAAGATTTCCTGGTACTAAGACTGGTGGTATACTAAGACGCTGCGCAAACGTAGACACTTTTTGTTGCCAACACGGCACTCACAGAGAAACGTAGTTGCTATGTCCTGTAGCGGTGATTGGACACAGTTTTACGCATGCGCAGGGATTGGATGATTTCATACTAGTTCTATAGACATCAAAAATTCATCGGGAGCTTGTGTCTAACACCAGACTCAAAAGTGTGTTCACGTTTGCGCCTTAAAAATGTATGAATCCAAACGCTATGCTCTCAAATTATTCCATACATTTGAAGCGTTTTAGCAGGATCGAAGCAATGTCAAAACTAAATCAACTTTAGTGCAAGTGCCCGGTGATGATGAAGTTACTGAAAATTGCGAAATGCGACACTTAAAATTAATTATTTATTTAGATTTAAAAATGTTCTAAAAGTGGGACACAGATTGATTCTATATTGAGAGTTGGAAAGTGTATGACTCGCTACTATGTATGTATGTGTACTATGTAGCGGGAGCCAATCTTCGTGAGGTCACAAAATCAATTGTGACTATGTGACCTCAACTTACGTCGTGAAATGTCTGAAAAAGGCAAATGATTATTATATAAGTCGGGGTAGGTCAAGGGCACTTCCTTGTGTTGTTTTAAAATGTTGTTGCCTCGCTTTTAAATTTAAATTTGTATGCACCATCACTAAAACCTAGGCATATAAAAATACTATAACTATGACAGGTGTCCGCTTAGATTTTTTACGTGAGGCTGAACATCTGTATGCCTCAAGTTGATGGACGCATCAGGGAAGTACATCGTATAGGGAATGTTTCTGACTGGCGTTACCTACGAGGCAATGCTTTGATAAAGACGACGGTTACCTACCGCTTAACATCAGGTGGGCTAGAAGCTTGTTCTATTAGCGAGCTAAACTAAACTAATTTTTAAGCCAATAATCGGATAAGTTTCACATAATAAATTTCCATTACATATACCTGTACGATGAAAAGGTTTTGGAGATAAAGATTAGGCGATGGTTACCACTTAACATCAGGTGGGCATAAGCTTGTTCCATCAACGAGCTGTATAAAATTCTGAGCCAATTTTCATACAAGCTCCACATAGTACATTTCTATTATATACCTGTACCTACTATGTGCCTACCATGAGCTCAGTCTGGCTCTTTCTCTGGTTCTGCTTTGAGTCTGTGTGAGTGTTGACTAAATAAATCCTACGTCAAAACGTCACACACACAGTATAATGCACTGGTGAGCACTCACACAGCCTCAAAACCATAGCCAGAGACAGAGCCAGGCCTACTGTCCGATGAAAAGGTACTGAAGGTAAAGATAGCTAGCACGCTGTGCAGTTCTGCCTGAAAACTGTAGAGCCCACAAACTTACAGTTCTAATTACGAGTACATAGTAAGCAATGGAAAAACACACGAACTAGAGATTGCAAAATTGTTGTTATCTACATAAGATAATTTATTAATTGTACTATCATGCAGCGGCCACGAGGCTATCACGGGCAACGTCACTGCTAATATATGGGATACTAATACTAGCACAGGACTTTGTACATACTGTTTGTTATACCGATAAAGTGATTTTTTTATACGAGTACAACTTGCTAATGGAACAAATATAGAATAGCCTTCCTGATGTAAAATGGTTACCATCGCCTATAACAAAGCATCACCTCGTAAATCACCTACGTTAAGAGCGTGACCTACGATGCACTGCACAGGCAGCGTCCGTCAACTTGACTTATTGACTCATTGTCAACTTGAATATTTGGTTCTGATGAGATAGATGGTTTGATTTCTATTTCTAATCCTATTTTTCCTAAAATCTAAAATTGGTAAAAGGTAAGTTATGTCATATACTAGATTTATGACCTAACTTACCTTTACATATATAGGTTTTTCCAAGCTAACAAACAAACATAGTTGTTCTGGATCAATAGAATAAACCTATAATAAATTTATATACATTTTGGTTAGTTTGTCTAACTAAAACACAGACAATATTTTGGTTAGTTTATATAACTAAAACACAGACAGTCTGAACTACTTTTGCGTGTAAACAATGATAACAGCACGAGTTAATCAAAGATAGAATGGTTTCAGCCTTTTATAAGTACTTTATTTGTACACGGGGTCGTTGTCATACGTTTGATACGAAGTACTTTTATTACAGTTACGATAGCAGATAGTATATAAAAATAAACCAAATTATTTAAACCCAGATTAGTAGCACAAACATTGAACAATCTTTTACAAATAATACATATTACATAAATGATAATAGATATTTTATATTAATACTAGCGGCCGCCCGCGGCTTCACTCGCCCGTTCCCGTTACTTAAAAAATACATAATATACAAACTTTCTTTAATATTATATATTTAGACACGAACGAAAATCAAAGTCAATAATTTATTCACTTGGATCGCAATATCGCTTTGATATTTTTAAAGCTAGGTGAGTCTAGGTAACTGACTGAAGTGGACATCTCGCGATCTCAGTTCGGGGCGAACCACTAGTAATAAATGTGTTAGTAAAGTATGATGTGATGTACTGAAGGATGTCCTAAACAGTTGGAGCGAGCGGTTGCCCGTGACCGTACTTGCGCAACTGATGGTCAGCGGGTAAACCAACCTGGTGATGGCTAAAAGCTGATTCTCACAGCTCGAGATTATAATGAGTTTGAAGAATACAAGTGAAGTTTGAAAAATTTGAGAAACCAACCGATTTTGATTAAATTTCTATGGGACTAATCTGGAAGTATCACCTTTAAGATAAAATATATTTTAATTCGTTTCATAAATAACAAAGTTATGCGCTACTAAACATAAATAATCTTCTTTTTTACTAAACCAATCTGAAAGGAAACTCGCCCCTTAACTACAAATAACAAACACCCTGTACATATTATGGTCTATCGTAACCTCTTAGCCCACCGTAATTATTAATTAGTTGATTACGTAGGTATGCACATAGATTGCCAACTAAATAATCAGCATGTAGGTAGTTAGTCTAAGTGGCATCATTCGTGCCTCCGCAGCCTTCAAGATGACCGCATAAAAGCGGCTCTGTAAAGCTTAATGTAAACATGAGACCTTGCTCGTTATTAAATATACATTATACATATAAATACAATATGATGTTGTTTGCCCGAATGACTGACTGAAATATTGTAAAAGTAACTTTGCATAAGTACTTTTAGAGGCAGGAAGTGTCTTCTCTGTCTCTCTTAATTTGAAAGTTTTTTTTGGATTTTATAAAAAAAGGTCAGCGAGAGATTTAGCCCTGTCGTTGTTTGTCGGTACCCTTTTTCACAGATTTAAAAATATAACATTAAACGAACAAAGTTGCGTGCGTTCCACCAGTTTCATTTAAAACGTATCTATGAGGAAGTATTTCAGAGAGGTTAAAAGCAACATGTTTTGTTGAACAAAAAGTTTTTATGCAAGCGTTTCTTGATTAATTTTATACGTAGAGCTTATTAGTTACCTACCTTTTTGAAAAACAAACTCGTAGTCTCGTCTTTTGACTTTAAATGTTTTTAACGTTAATTACTAAAAAAATAAAAAAAAATCGAGACGCAGATTAGTAAAGTACTTGTAGCCTTAATGGCTCAGCAGGCACATCTTAGCGATCTGTGATGGCGATCAGTGAAACTCTGTCCAATATGACATAGATATTTGTCAAATATGACAGAGATTTTAGCTGTTCAAAGAGGTATAAGTGATCTAAACTCTGTTTTCTACCTATAATACTTACAGATGGAAAACAGAATTCATTATTAAATTTTCTAGACCATTGTTCTTTTAAAATGTAGTTTTTTTTAATTTATTCATCAAATGTTTTATAATAACAGTTTAAATAAATAAATAAATAAATATGAATATTGTAAACAATCCACACAACAAAAACACAAACTTGCTAAGAAACACTAAAGACTTGTATCTTCTACATTCAAACACAGACCTTAGCATATTTTACAATTCTATTAAATAAGCATACTGATTCAACGGAGTTGTAATCTTGACATAGAAATCTCATCTTCATAAAGTTGCAGAGGTACCTACTAAATGAATACTAAAATGTCTATAAATATATAGTGAGGTGTTATCTAATTCTCATACGAAGGTCGTCCACATTGCTCACACAGATTAAGTCATAACTACTCATCTGTGTGCGTGGATGTTACCCTGTATACAGGATGGTTTTTAGAGAAGGGCGGTTTTGGCCAAGTCCTAAACTACGTGAGTTAGAGTCGTGAAAGGAGTCAGGCCCTCAATTTATAAGAAAACAATAAAACTGCGTATTTATTTTTATCAAAAATCCTTTTTTTTTAAGGAAATGGAACCGAATGATTAAAAAAAAAAATGTGGGCATGACTCCTTTCACGACTTTTCCCTATCTCTCGTGGTTTTGGACTTGGCCATCACCGTCCTTCTCAAAAACCACCCTGTATAGTAGCTGGCAGGTATGTTGAATACAAGCACGGCAAGTTTGCCTGAAACAAGTCACATAGGCGTCGCATTAACAGGTACAGTACCACAAGCTCTGCCTGGCTCTGTCTCTGGCTCTGGTTCTAGTTTTGAGTCTGTGTGAGTGTTGACTAAATAAATGTTACGTCGAAACGTCACACACACAGTATAATACACTGGTGAGCACTCACACAGACTCAAAACCAGAGCCAGAGACAGAGCCAGACAGAGCTTGTGCTAGGCCTACAGGATTTGATGTTTTCGTAATAAGGTAAAGTATGATTCCATGCGTTTGTAAGTGCCTAGTTGAAGCCTTGTTTTCAAACCTTGATTCTAGGATCTTACTTAATTAAAAACTTTGCATGCAAATATATCTAACCACTTTATGCGATGAGTACCTTACCTTCCTATGTCTAGACACAAAAATAGTTTTACGAAGTGGTCATTCGCTGCATGGTATCCCTCGTTTACTTATGCCTATTTCTGCCGTGAAGCAGCATCGTTGTGTTTCGGTTTGAAGGGTGTGGGTGCCGATTATATTATGGCACGTGAGGCTGAACAAAGTTGATGCCAACAAGAGGATCCGAATGCGGAGGTATGAAACTCATATTACGTGAATAGTGTTAGATATGGATGTGGATGGTGGTTATAGAACAAGAGGTAGGCCAAAGAAAAGATCGATGGGCTGTGTCAAAGATGACATGAGCAAGAAGGAGTGAGCACTGAGATGACGAATGATGGAGGTGAGTGGAAGAAGATACGCTGTTCTGCCGACGACCCCATACTTAGTGTGGGATAACGGGAGGAAGATGACGATGGCCAAACTGCTGAACTGGTTTTAATGAAATTTCTATGGGACCAATCTGGAATTACCTTACAGAAAAAAAAAGACGAAGATAACAAATATTAATTAAAATAAAACCCGGTTAAATAACCCTGGTACATTTTTCTGTACCTAACTAACATTTCCCAAATCAGCACTTATAATTAAACACTTATCTCTCTTAGTTACAGTACAGAGCTTATCACACTTAGTTTATGTTCGTGACCCCCCAGTGGTGGAAATATTTCGTCCAGTAACATAATACTGCATAAAATATACTTCTTACATTCATTTGGGATTCTTATCTGATATTGCTACCGAATTAACGAGCAGCTTGTGAGATAACTTTATGGGGTGTTGAGTTGGCGAATGGATATTAAAATTGAGTGAAAATGAACATTTCACCACTTTGAATAAGTGATCTTACCAAAGATATATGAAAGGATGTGTTTAAATAATTTCAAAAAAGACAAAAACTTTTCATAAAAGGAAATGAAAAAACAACAACATATTAAGAACCTAATTCCTTGGCTTTTCGTTGAGAACCGTCTGTATTTTAAGAACCGCGAATGTTCTAATACATTTTGTTGTATATAGTTTTCGTTATACCCATTTTCTTTATATTTCCTGGCAGTAAAATTAAGCTTGACAATTTAGGTACCTAGTTTAGTAACTACTTAAAAGCTATGGGCAAGTATTATTGAATTGTCATCCAACGTTTCAAAATATTGGCAAGTTTGATCTTTATTCAGGGTCGTGGAATGTTATGTCGAGCATGAAGTTTGGCACTAGGCACGTTGAGCATTCCTATTGATCTGTGGTTTGGCAGGTAAGGTTGTGAAATGCATTGTTGTGTGGCGCCTCTGTATTAACTATGCAGTTATCTGTGTGTATGGCGACGAAAACAATTGCAAATGTTTGTTGATTTTATCTTGACGATTGGCTTGTAATCTTTTTTGATCCAGTAGGTAGGATATTTAGGAGGTTGATTAATAATTTTGGATTCTGGAAATAAAAGGCAGTAAAATGGTATTAGCACTAGTATAAGGTACACATAACTGTAGGTATGTCTTGTTTGTTTTGAAATAAACGTTATTATTATTCTTCATTCTTATTCTAGTACATACCTAAACCAATAAAGATTTGAGGGATTGTCGCTCTCTATTTGACTCTTTTTCAAAAAACAGAAACAATTTAAAAATTCTGTTGTTTCAATGATACTTGAGTATTACCTCCATTTGCAGTTTATTATCAATGTTAAGTTTTCAATGCACAGAGGATGCAACTACTTTAATTATTTTAAAAACCTTAAAAATAACTTTGTATAAATGTCAAGAGCCCAGATAAAATGTACAACTTTATATGCAGAGGCATGTCTCCGCTCCGCCTCAATCGTGTGAGATGTACCTTGAGGTGTCAGTATAGGCTTTGATGACATTTGGTATGCTATGATTCAACTTTTGCGAATTTATAGCATCATCATCGAACCACCCTGAATAAATCCACAGTAGTACTTAGAGTAGAGCTCTTTGTGAAGGGCTCGTCCGGGGAAGTACTACCCCTATGTTTATTTCTGCCGTGAAGCAGCATTGCTGTGTTTCGGTTTGAAGGGGTGAGTGCCGGTGAAATTACTGACACGTGAGGTTGAACATCTGTACGCCTCAAGTTTTTGGATTCGAGGCAGTTCATCGTAGGGCATCATTCTTGACGTGCGTGACCTACGAAGCAATGCTTTGTTATAGGCGATGGTTGCCACTTACCATCAGGTGCCATTTATGCTTCTTCCATCAACTCTTCTTCTTCTTCCTGCTCTTATCCCACTAGGTGGGGTCGGCACAACATGTCTTTTTCTTCCATTCTCCCCTATCACTCGCCATCTCAGTACTCACTCCTTTCTTGAACATATCATCTTTCACACAATCCATCCATCAACTAGTTGTATAAAAAAGTCAAGGACTACTCTTGTATTTGAGACGGAGTGAGCCGTAGTCACTAATACGCTTGGCAGACGGATTGGTGACCGAAGTATTTTACGTGTTAAATTCAACATAATAAATTCATTTTATACTGGCCTCTCAGCGCAGTACGTAGTAGCTCTGCCTTCTGCGCCGTAGGTCGTGAGTTTGATCCTCACCGAATGGTGAACACAGATGTTTCTGTTCGGGTATTATTTTGTATTCAAAGTACGTATGTACAAAAACAAAAAATGTATATAAGTATTATATCAGCTATCCGGTTGCCATAGTACAAGCTCTGCTTAGTTTCGGGCTAGATAGTGTCGTGTGGATTGTGTACAATATTTATAAGTAGGTACTCAGAATATGTGATAATGAAATAAGAATTTTTCCGCTTCACACTTAATTAAATAACGTTTATAGCGTTGTATCTACTCAATTAATTTTTATATAAATAGAAGTGATAATTTATCGTTGTAGTCAGGCACTCGGAGGGGTCTTAATTGTAAAAATAACACTTTTATCTTACGTAAATATGCAAGAGTGGTTACTACAAGATGTAAAATAATCCCCTCCCAAAAATGTGAGACACTCCTGCCCGTGACCACGGCTATTCCATCATACCCTATCCTGTCCTACGGGTTATAGCGTCCCGCAAGTAGGGCTTGAGTAATCACCAGTTGCCCTTGACGATAAATAATCTACAATAGATGCAAAGTCTTATTTACTCTATTTACTGATCAATTTAATAGTCCTCCCAGGGTACGTTTTTTTACTTGAACAGTCAAGTAGTTGCTGTTGCTGACACTGTCTTTAGCATCTCACAAAACAAATGCAAAACTCTACATCTATTGTGCGGGTCTCTTTTGGTTTCGAGTAGTGAAAACAATTAAGTAGGCCTACCACAAGCTCTGTCTGGCTCTAGTTTTGAGCTTGTGTGAGTGTTGACTAAATAAATCCTATGCCGAAACGTCACACACACAGTATAATACACTGGTAAGCACTCACACAGACTCAAAACCAGAGCCAGACAGAGCTTGTAGTGGGCATTCAGTTTTTGGAATTATCTTTTGTCTTTGTACACTTTGTATGTTTACTCAAATCCAAGAATAGGTCAATTTATCAGCATCAATTTGAGATGTTGAGTGACTTTAAACTTATTTTAGTTTATCTTTGACTCTAGGTAGGTAGAATAGTTTTATCATCTGCGTTTAACATACAATAGTCAGAATCAAAATTGAATTGAATTATTAATACATGTTTTGCGTGTTCAATAAAGTCAGAAGGAAGAAAGATTCAGCATGTTTATGATTTCTAAAATTTTTTTCGTCTAAATATTGTTTTTAACTTTTATACATCTAAGAAAAACCTGAGATCCATTACCATGAATTAATTCTACTTGTTTTGGCCCATGCTCGATCTTTCTGGGAGTTAACTCATATTTTAAGTATGCTTTTTTATGGCACTCATCTACAACAAGTTCATCATTCTCATTAGAAGTTGTTAAGTAAAGCCTTGAGCACATTTTTAGCGCTACGGAGTGGCAATCAGTCAAACGCTCTCAAATATGACAGCGATATTTGATAGCGTTTCACTGATCACCATCGCAGAACGCTTAAGATGTGCGCTAGACTTTACTCAACTATGCTACAGACCGTTTATTCACACTTTGTTTTATATGTAAGTTTTCTGTCACTGATTCTTTCGATCCAAGTGTGGTGAAAAGATTTTAAGTGCGCCTCAAAGAAGCTCCTAAATATGTAAGTGTTGCGCTTATTTATCCACTTACTCAAATATGTAGGTAATCCAACTAATTACAAGCACAGAATGCTTGTAAGTGTAATAAACAAAGTTTACTACCCAAGCGCGCGACGGCTGCGTGTCAAGGTTCAACATCACTCGACATCATGGAATGAGTCACCAGGATGCATTATGTGGGTCGACGATCATTGTCGGGTGGTGTCTTCACACCTACTTGCTAATTAAGCTTTTGTGTACATTCTTACCTGTAAGGAAGCGGAACTATGCAAGTACAACTACATTTGGTAGATAAAGTTGTTCTCAGTGTTCCTTCTTATCTCTATAACCATCAATTTTCCAGATCTTTAAGTGGAATGGGCCATTAACTTGCTGATTTTCTTATTACTAATTGCATAATTATAGTAATACAATTATTGTGGACAATCCACGCAACACTACCTAGCCCCAAATTAAGCAGAGCTTGTTTTAACCAGATAGCTGATATTATAATACTTGCACTTTTTTTTGTAAATACGTAGATACTTAAAATACAATATGACACCCATAAAAAGAATAATAATATGTTCACCACACAAATGTTTGTTCTCGGTGGGAATCGAACCCACGAAGGCAGAGCTACTACCAGCTGAGCCGAGAGGCCTGTAAAATTTCACTAACTGTAAAATGATGCTCAACCAATAACATTGATAAGTTTATTTTAATTAGTGTTGTGGTGTTGACAATCGACTGTTACATAAATACAGACAATGGGCTTGATGACCTTTTGATAGTAGGGGGTGCTTCGTAAAGTTGGTAGTTATACTGACAGATTAAAAATGAGTTTATGGCGACAAAGGACTATGATCGTCTTTTCATAAGTTGAGAGAGAGAAAGAAACTCCTCAAGGCCTGCGCACACCTAGTTCGCTGGCGGTAGCGATCAGTGAAACGCTGTCAAATATCGCAGTCAGATTTGAGATTGTACAGCGATATTTGACAGCGTTTCACTGATCGCTTGAGGAGTTTCTTTCTCTCTCTCAACTCAAGGCTCGAACACACCTAGTTCGCTGGCGGTAGCGATCAGTGAAACGCTGTCAAATATCGTTGTCAGATTTGAGATTTGACAGCGATATTTGACAGCGTTTCACTGTTCGCTTCCGCCGTCGAACTAGGTGTGTGCAGGCCATTAAAATATCGCTGTCAAATCTCAAAACTGACAGCGATATTTGACAGCGTTTCACTGATCGCTACCGCCAGCGAACTAGGTGTGCGCAGGCTTATACGTGCAAAAGATGCGTGCATTTCTAATGGCCCTAATTGTCCCGGCCATGTTTGTTTTATTGCTGTTGTGTTGTTTTGGTTTGAAGCGTGTGGGTGCTGATGACATAACTGGCACGTGAGGCTGAAAATTTGTATGCCTCGAGTTGACTTGATAGACGCAGGACATTGCATCTACGAGGCAATGCTTGACTTACGAGGCAATGGTTTATTACTACACACACTATAATACAGGCGATGGTTACCACTTAATATCAGCATGTGCTTGTTCCATCGCTAGATGTTAAAAAAAAATATCTTCGGTGACTGCTACGATATGAAGTTGGATTTTTCCTGCGTTATTCGCTAGGAAAATATAAATATTTATTTGATCATATGGCATATGAAGGTTCATATATAGCGAATAGCCAAGGGTAGCACCTTCTTAAAAAATGAGACCTATGGGAACTTTATTGGTCCAAATATTCAATCACATCATAAACTTGGTTATTAATGGCTTAAAATACCGGTTCGTAGGTGTCTCAGGCGTTACTCACGATTTGCAATTTGTATGCAAAATACGCATTGTAGTGGGTTTCACAACATTCTCTGAAACAACGCAATGTGTCGATCAATAAGAGCATGCAATGGTGAACAATGTGAACGTTTGTTTTTGTGCAGTTTAACTACGATTTAAATAAATTGTGCATAAAGATTCTGCAAGAGTATGGAGTAGGTGAGTTAGGTTAAGCCGGGGTTAATAGAAGACTGTTACCTACTGTACATGTTGTGCTCTTAGTTCGAAAATATGTGTCAAGTGCACAAAAAGAGCCTCTTGAGGCGCACTTAAAATCTTTTCACCACACTTGGTTCGAAAGAATCAGTGATACGATAAGAAGAAAAAGAAGATGTCAAAAGAACAACTTTTGACATGATTTGATATGATAAGCTGTAACATTACTATCACCAATATGGCAACCGATAGGGTCAAAACCTGGGTTTAAGTAAAGTCGAAAACACTTGCCGGCACTTTGTCTAGGTACTTAAGTAGGTTCTGTCTGTTGAAAGACACGCTTAAAATTACTTTTTGTTTGCACCTTGGGCGAGAAGCCAAATCGGTGCTAAAAATTCATAAGAAATCGTTGTTATGTAAGTAAGCTAAGAGATATAAATTCGTACTCTATGCAACAGGTAGTCAAAGGACATAAAATAGTATTAATAACGGTGTTCCACACACTAGACTTTTTAGTATTTACGGTGTAAATTTGTAGTACACAATGGACGTAAGCAGACTTGAATAAACAACCCTCACAGCTCAGCGGTAGTATAGCCTTCTATGCGCTGGAGAGCTTGGGTTCAATCTCCACTGAGAACATGCGTGTAACACAGACGTTTGTTCTCTGTATGGGTGTTATATTGTATCCTGTGTATGCATTTACAATAAGAAGAGTATTTAGTGTCGTGCAGACTGTCCACAAAAACGAAACTATTTTTTAATTATTTATTTATTTCTACGAGCCTAAGTCATAGCTGGCGTTGCATAACCTTAAAAAAATCGCGTATGACAGGCATTCAATAGCATAAATCTTATCACATACTTAATGAAAGCCACATTCTGTTCACGCAATAATAAACATACCCAGTCAAATCAACAATAATCACTTTGAACAGCTGGCCAAGAAATCATTTGGTCAATTGTATTTAAGCTCTATTGTGTCCCGTCTGATCGTGTCAAGTTTTCAGCCAAAGACAGGTTGCAAGGGGGTTCATTAGAAAACGTCAAGTAGGTAATATTAATGATGTCAAAGTGCACTTGAACTTTCAGAGATATTTATACTGCACGCTGTGGTTACTGTGATTTATTGACACCTAATAATGCTTGAATAGTTCAGAATGAACAAGTTGAAGTGGAAAATGGAATGTTATTTTGCATGTAGAAACGAGAACGAACAAACGAACGAATGGAAACTTGTGATTAGATATTAGAAAATATGGATCTCTTCAGATTCATGTTATTGTACCCACCATCATTCAATGTTTGTACGTTAGCTTTAAGTTTTCCTAAAATTACAACAAATAAAATAAAATATCCTTTATTTAATAAAGGTATAAAGCCACGAACCGGCAAACGAGGATTATTCTCGTCCTCACTTTTAAACCATCATTGATAATAACGAGCGGGAAGTAATTTACAAAATACCCACTGGGGACAAAAAATGGGGACGAGCGCCAATAAGACGAAAACGAAGCGTTAGGACGTCCCCAGTTAGACTGATGGTATTTTAAAGATCGCGGGAAGTTGGATGGACGAAAAAGGCTCAAAATTGTTCATCATGGATTATGTTTTCAGGCCTTTTTCCAACAATGGACTTCGTCAAACTTTTAGACGTTTAGACTAGCGTCTATCTGCAGTTTAGATCGTGCTGCAAGTTACCCAATCAAAAAGCTATCTATTTAAAATCAGATCAGCGGTTACTACCTGTCAAAACATAGAGCTTTATAAAAAAGAAATAGCCTCACGACTTCTCAGTAGAAAACCCATCAGAAGGCCTAGTAGGAGTTGATTTCACGTTTTTTGATAGCGCTGTGCTTGTGCAATTTTGTATGCAAAGACGAAAAGCGCCCCCTGTCGAATAGGGGCTACAAATAGGGACTTAGCAACATGGGCATTAGTTAGAAGCACGAAGTTTCCCATTCAACAAATCATGCATAACCCTTGACATCTCAAATTATAAGATCACTTTGATTCAAATTCCTATTATTTGTAAGGTATTGTTGGTTCACGGTTCAGCAAACGAAGGCTTTACATCTATTTAGTTGCATTATTAAATAACAGCACTTACGAAGATATTTGAAGGTTGTTCAGCTTATTGATGAAGCTTTATACGATTTGGTATCTACTTAGGTATTATGTATACATTTTGATTAAAGCCTTTGATTATTAAATAATCAAATAATAAAAGGCCTTTAGCCTTTTGTCAAGCTAATTGTTTGTCTAGGATTCATGGGCAAATAAATTATCAATCACTCTAAAATTACTCTCTCAAAATAAAAGTAAAATGTGCTCACGACTTTAGTATCCAGTCACAGCAGATATCTTGTAAGTAAATATATTGTTTTGTTTTTCTAGATTTGGAGTACCTACGAGTTCCTATTCCTTGGTATTCAAAATTAATCTACTACTACAACGAGTAGCGCCATCTGTTGAGATAAATAATCACTACAAGATTGTGAAGAACCTCAGTACCTACCAATAAAAACAACAGTAGGTATAGCTTTATTTCAACAATAAAACGAAAAAAAAAAGATGGTTACATTAATTTTGTTAAGTACCTTTTGCAAGCGATATACCTGGGGCACTTTAAACTAATAGGTATACATAAGGTAGGAAGTATTTACCTACAGCTCTATAAACAATTATTGTTTTATAGTTCTTCGAGCCGGATGCTTTATTACTCGTTGACCTCACGAGCCATCAGAAACAATCCATTTTATACTGCGATCCTGAGCTGATGCAAATGTAACATGTCGTGACTTGTAGGTATGTCACGTCCGAGTTTGTTATTCTTTTTTGTATGTTTTTATGAACATTGGACATGAATTCTGTACGTAAGACGATTGCCAACAGTACTACTGGGCTACGGATTTTTTGTGAGCCCGGGCTCTTTATGGAGACGCAATAAGCTCCCCTATCGGGCGTGCCGAGAACTTTGGTGACCATACGAAAGCTACAGAAAACCAAGTAGGAAAAACGAAATACAAACTCGGACTTGCGATACTGATGCAAATGAAACAGTCGTGACCTGCTACCGAGTGCTTAGATAATCATTTTTAATTGAAATCCATCAGCTGCCGGCAAAAACTCTTGTGAAATCATACACTAAAGCTTTTATTTTATATATAAATACAAGTATCTACTTACTAGTAAAAAGGTCGACAGGCAAGTATATTTACCTACCTTCTCTAGTCGCTAAGTGGTTTTATCGGAACACGAAGTTGTATAAGATGGCAAGGGGCGCTTTTTATTTTTCCATATAAAAATTGCATGTAGGTACTCACCACACCATACACTGACAAACGCTTACTTGGCCTTTCGCCCTCAAAACACTAAGCCACAATTGACCGCTAGCTCTATTCAATAAATCCAAGCTTAAAATAATCGTGTTCTAGAAATTTCAAGAAAGTTTTCAAAACAAAACTGAATTATACCGAATAACCTAACTGAGATCGAAGAGTAAAACAACAAAACGACCGCATGACCAGCGCATGCTACCACTAAATTAAATGACAAAAAACTTCACGTTCACGATGTTTAATAAAAGATTACTAGGTACTGCCGTAAACATGTTTTTTTACCCAATTCTAGAACGTTCATACTCTGTCAATATGAACTTGATACCATCTATCTCTCGACACAAATAAATTGAGACAATCGTGTATTTAAATTCGTTGGTGGTGTGATAAACATTGACCTGCTAGATATGCGGATACCATTTTAGTGTTTGTGAGTACAAAGTGCAGCCTTTACCGAGCCTTGGATTGGATAGGCTACACGAACGACTAACAGACTATCGAACTGTGCTAGAGGACAATATTAAGTTTGAGGATGAGTTATCAAACTCTACGTAGGTGCTCGTGGATTAGGCAGAGCGCAAACGTGGACACTTTTGGGTCTGGTGTCAGAATCAAGCTACCGATGAATATTTGATTTCTAAAGAACCAGTCTATGTTTGCGCAGTGCCTTAGAGCACATTGGACATTACTGGCTTAAAATTTGTCAGGTTATATTATTTGTCTCGCCCATTAATAAGAGCTGGCAAGAGATAGAGCTATTGTTTAATCTGTTGTTTTAAAACAACAACCGACCGTCAAGTTCATTAGTTCAAACCTCCATCATGGCTTATCGAAAGCCGGAACAACAAAAACGTTGCTGAACTTTTTCTTTTATACAACTAGCATAAGGAACAAGCACATGTGTGGTAACCATCACCAGCATGTAGCAGAGCATTGCCTCGTAGGCCACGCACGTTGAGGACGTACATTAGGATGCACTGCCCTGCATCCATCAACTTGAGGCATACATACTTACATGTTCCACTTTCGTGTTTCGAGACAATTTTGACTCTTTCAAGCGCGATTTGGCATCGTAACTTTAAAGTTTGGTATTTTTACAAGCTTACGTAACGATTAAACAGTTTAACTGTTCGCATAATGACCTGCGCTTGGGGCTTAACCGAAGAATCGATGTGTAAATGTCAGACAAAGGTTGATGATTGCGCTCGTGTTTGGCTCGGTGGAATCTAATCACGCCTAGATATGCCAATAAAACGGTGACTTACCACGTAGATGAGTATGTGAGCTAGTAAATTGCGATTTGAAATGTCGTGGGAGGATACATTTTCGGGAAGAACGATCCTTCATGACATTCTCATTGAACGAATTCTCGTACAAAGCGCTCTGGTTTAAGTTTAAACTACGAATTGCCAGTAGAGTTCTCTTTGGCAGACTCTTTCTGCGGCGCCAGTATTTCCGGATCGTATTTAGGAATTTTTTGGACAAGAGTGTAGGGTTATGGCTAAGCATGCTCTATTTCAGGCTGCATCCTCACTTTCCTAATACTTTCCTCACTTTCAAATAAAAGAAAATTGGCCCATACTTTTCACTGGTTTCCTGCGATCTGTACAATATTGTCAGACGATCGGGTATATTCATAACCTTTATCGGTCATTTAGCTTAGCCGACCGATAAGTCTGTTGTCATGAAAGTGACAGTAACAAGAGACTTTTAAGGCCTGCGCACACCTATAGTTCGCTGGCGGTAGCGATCAGTGAAACGCTGTCAAATATCGCTGTTAGATTTGAAATTTGACAGCGATATTAGACAGCGTTTCACTGATCGCTACCGCTAGCGAACTAGGTGTGTTTGAGCCATTAAAAAGCCATTTTAAAATTTCCGGCATTATGAATGAGAAGTGAATTTAACCCAGATTCTCATTTGGAACAAAGGGGATAAAAACACTACAATTTGGAACAAATCTACAATCTCCAATACTGCTGTATTGTAGTTTATTGGTTAAATTCTCTTAAATAATGACTTGAAACCGGCTTAGTTTGAATTTGTTACGCACTTAATAGTTTAGTACCCTCGTGACTATTCGTCCAACAATCAAGATCGAGCTATTATGATAAACCTGTGTAATGTATTCAGAATAATATAAATGGATATATAACAATGTTCTTTGTGCAGGTGTCAACGTGCAGAATAAATCTTAAATGGCAGGTAATGTCAGGTGCAGGTCATAGTTCATGTGCAGGTATTTATTTAGTATTTAAGCTATTACAATGAGACATTAGTATTTAGATAAATAGGGATTTTTGACGTACGTGACCTACGAGGCAATGCCTTGTTATAGGCGATGGTTAATTGGTTACCACTTAACATCAGGCGGGCCATATGATTGCTACATTAGCTAGTTGTATAAAATAATATTTCATTCGATATAGCAGTAAAATAAGTAACGCCCGTTCTAAAAAAGTAATGTGCTTGTGATGGAAAGAAAAAAAATTGGATCACTCCTAAAACAACCGGGCGTCGTACTTTAATAAAATTAAGAGCAAAATATCTACATTCAATGTAAATATAATAATACGTATAGTAAGTTTTGTAGAGTTTATGAGCGTTCATTGGCAATAAACTACGAGTGCAATGCTTTCAATGGTTCGCAATTCTATTCATTAATTAACGACGAATGAGTATAACATTTCTGACTGAACCACTTTTTTTTATTTATTTTAATATCAAAATATGATTCAACCTTCTATCGTATCATCATCGTTCAGATAATTTGTAACGGTCTGCAGATGGCTGAACTGTTTTTTGTTTCTTGTTTATTTTGAAAATATTTGTTGTAAGTTCATTTGTGTAAATAAATGTTATTAAAAAAGTTATATCAAAAAGTTCGTTACTCTTTATGTATGCACTGCCCTGCGTCCATCAACTTGAGGCAAATAGATGTTCAGCCTCAAGGGCCAGTAATTTCAGTAATTAATGTCAGAGTACCTTCAAACGATGATGTTGAAGTATAACAAACTCACGAACGGAAAGACGATCTTTTTGATTAATGTTATAAACCTACATAACAACAGGCGTAATGTTACGAAACGTAACCTTTTTGCATCGATAGCCCTAATTATACTTTTTGTAGAAACTAACGCTCAAGTACTACAATAATTAATAGCTCCGGACGTTTTGCAAACGTTACATCATTGCTGTTTCATACAAGTTTGATAGAAGATTGACATTTGATATGAGAAACCCAGAGAATGGAACCGTATGATCAGTGCCGGATTAAGCCGGCGCGGGGCCTGTAGCAAATTCTGTTAAGGGGCCCCTGGTTTGCTTTACCTACATTCTCAAGTTTAGGGTACCTACCTATTAAATAAAAAACTGAGTGCCCACGTGAGTTGCACACAGCGCCACGTCACAGTTTCGAAGCAATGTCTAAACAACTTTTCTCAAAAATGGCTCACATCTATACGTTGTGCCAAATGTAAAGTATTGGCATCAAGTTTTGCAGGCAGCGCTTCGCGTATAAGGCATGCAAGATATTATAAGCTCCTATCTAAATTAATATCCAACGGTCAGACAGGCGTTGGAGCGCAGGGCCCCCAAACTCGCGGGGCCCGTAGCATTTGCTACTCCTGCTACGTGGCTAATCCGGCACTGCGTATGATAGGATGATCCGCGAGTGCATTGCGTGCGTTCCGAGCGTGTTTGTTTAAATTGTTTTGTTTTGACATGCTAATATGTTTATGTAACGGTTTGATGGGTAAAGTAGTGTTGCGTGCTAAAATCTCCGAAAGATTAAGCTCGTAAAGACCGTCACGAAGTAAGTATGGAGATCAACTTGTTATAATAGGAAATGTCTGATGGAAAATCGTCTGACCGTGCGCCGGAAGACACACTGCGTCAATTTTTTTACTAGACCTAGGTATTTTAGAAATTTACTACATTGATCGTCTACTTCTGATGGGTTTTTTATTCATTTGCACTATACAGCCCGTATTCAGAAACAGTGCTTGAGACTGAGTCAAGCCTCAAGCATAGATTATTGTCATTTTTCAATGGAAAACTGTACAAAAAATCTATGCTTGAGATTACATTTGACTCAGACTCAAGCGCTGTTTCTGAATACGTAAGGGAAGATAGGTGAGGGTCTCGCTTGAAATCTTTACTCTAGCGCGATTCTGTTATTTGCTGGACAGCCGCACAGTGGGTGAAAATCCTTAGCTCCCTTTCATAGGATTTTTGAATTTTTCTTTTTGTTATTTGATGATGGATTTATGAGGGCACAACATAGGCGACTCTCCATACAAACGTAGTCCCCTATTTCCTTCCTGGATAATGCCTCTAGAGTAACCATTTTGTCTCATAAAATCCACATCTGCTATAATTATACGTGCTCGTATGTTTTCCTTTTTTTCAGAAACTTATTGATAAAGAAAATATGACCCTCATATGATTTATATGAAATATGAATTGGAGGTTATATTTTCTTTATCAATAAGTTTCTGAAAAAAAGGAAAACATACGAGCACGTACATAGCAGATCTGGATTTTATGAGACAAAATGGTTACTCTAGAGCAGCGGTACTCAAAGTGTGTTCCACGGAACCCTAGGGTTCCGCGCTACCCCTGTAGGGGTTCCGCAAGAATTTAGAAAAAAAAACAAAATAATTAGTAACTGTTACATTGTTCTTTTATTATGCTTCTATAATAAAGAATACACTTTTAAAAACTATTGTTTTATTGTAGAGTTCCGTCAAGTATTTTGCTTGTCAAAAGGGTTCCGTGACCAAAAAAGTTTGAGAACCGCTGCTCTAGAGGCATCATCCAGGGAGCAAATAGGAGACTACGTTTGTATGGAGAATCGCCTGTGTTGTTCCCTCTTAAGTATGCAGCTTTGTTACAGAGATCAAAACCGCCGTCAAGTCGCGCCAGATTTTTTCTAGCAGACGTTTTCTCATAATGTGTGATCGGCCTTAGCTTACATAATATTACTTAGATTCTAGTCCGTGGTAATGAATGGGTGACTTTTGACTTTGTCGTCTAAATTATTGATTCTATTCCATAATCTAACGCTTAACAGTTGCAAAACTAGACACAACCTATTTACGTTGTTGCTTGTTGTGTCATTTATGGTAATTATTATAAAATAATAATTGAGAAATATAATTGACAGTTTTGTAAAGCAATTTGTTAGGAAACTGCTCAAAACACTTGTAAACAATTTGTTTTGTAAAATTTGCTAAAAACGATTATATTTTAGGCTTGATACAGGCGATGGTTAAATATATCAGCGCATATTTAGGTGATGGCGATTAGCTGAAAAGCTGACAAACATCATTGTCATATTTGATAGCATTTCAGCTGATCGCCATCGCCATCGCTTAGATGTGCGCTGGCCTTCACTGTTTGTAATTAAGGCCTGCGTAAATCTAGGCGATGGCGATGAAATTCAGTGAAACGGTATCAAATATCGCTGTTATATTTGACAGCGTTTCACTGATTGCTATCGCAGATCGCTTAGATGTGCGCAAGGCCTTAGAGATTAGTTTAAACATTGCTTATCTTTTGACATATTTTGACAAGTTAGGCCATTAATGGCTAAATATGCTATACTTACAAATGTTTTTTCTCTTAGAGCGATCTACAGCGCAGAAGGCAGAGCTACTGCCAACTATAGGCCTACCACAAGCTCTGTCTGGCTCTGTTTATAGCTCTGATTTTAAGCCTGTGTGAGTGCTCACCAGTGTATGTGTGACGTTTTAACGTAGGATTTATTTAGTCGACACTCACACAGACTCAAAACCCGAGCCAGAAACACAGCCAGACAGAGCTTATGATAGGCCTACTGATCTGTGAAGCCTTATTATCGGTAAATGATTAAAATCTGTGCAATGCGAATCTTGTAGGTCAGCCCTATTAGTAATTATTGGATATTGAACATGAAATGTTGATTACGTATCCAATAATTACTATAACTACATAAACACCATCATTATAAATACTATGCAGCTTGATATTGAAGAGCTATTAGTAGCATTAGTAACTAGCTATGTCTTATAAGTGTCCTACTGGTGATTAAATAAACCTCTACCTATATACTTATTTTTCTTACCTGATAGAGCACACACGTGCGTGACCTACGAGACAATGCTTTGCTATAGGCAATGGTTATTCATCAGAAAAAGAAGAAGAAGTACGACCTACCACAAAAAAACAGTAGCCCCCGAGAGTACCGACAGAAATGGAAAGAAAAAAAATAGCCCTACCTAATAATAGTTTTAGCAAAGTTTATCGATCTTTTCCGAAGAGGTGTCAGTTACGTGCAGGTGACATGAAGTGCCGCAAGTTCATTGTTTTTTTCAATTTCTTTCCCACCTCAAAACATGCTAAAGCTCAAAGGAGTTTTCACTTTCATAAACAAATACTTAAAAAGAGGTTAATATAGGCTCTATCCACCTCCGTAGCTTAGTTCATTTATAATTATAACACTCCATCAGTTTCAACCTACCTACCAACTAACCTATCAACCTTTGACTTAGACTCTAGGTCAAAGGTTGAACCGTATACGTATTCTCTAGGTCCTAGAGTATACGTATATGGTCGTTTTAAATAGATGGGTCTTGTTATGTATGGTCAGTTAATGTACACCCAGTTGAAACGAATCCACTTTTTTCCACTGTGAAATTGTAAAGGCCCGTGTACACTGTCGCAAATGAATATTTTAATTATTCCTTTTTTTATCTAGCGATTGATAATTGTCCTTAACAGGACAGCCCTTTTGAGGGTATTGTAAAAAAACATTTTCATTACTTATACTCTGAAAGTAGGTCTGAAGTTGCCTGAGGGGCCTAATTGAAAGTAAAACTTTCAGCCGTCAAATTATAAAAAAAAACAAATTCTATTTTATTCAACCATGTTCACACTTTCTAAAGTCTTTCTAACTGCAAGGAGGTTGTTCAACCAAATTCCAACTTTTTATTCAGCAAGTAGGTTGGAAACCCATTACAACGGTAAGAAGTTTAAAAAGTCTCATTAGAGCGCAATGTAATATTTAAATTTAAATAACATAAAGATAGTATTAAATAAATAATATATCTTCTAAATTACTTGATTAGTGTATACCTTCAACTATTTATTTAAAATAACATAGATTTAAATTATGAAAATGAAAATAATGGCTGAATAATGCTGGCGAGCCGAAGCCGAAGGCCCGCCAGAGAAAAAGAAAAAAAAAACCGGGAAGGCGGCAATTCAATCTTCATTTTCACTAATTTTTCTTTCATGTTTTTATTTTTACTTTCCTTGTGTAATGAAAAGCACAGTGTTTACCTCGGGTGAAAGTCTTTTGAGTCCCTCAAGCTCCATTGGCGCCCTCGCTAACGCTCTGGCGCCAAACCCGTCTCGGGACTCAAAAAACGTGACTTTCAACACTCAGGTAACAATGTACTATTTCAGTTGCGACCGGTGGCTGCTGCCGCGGCACGCTCGCTCTCTTTGCTCGCCTTGTGCGTATTTTTTATGTTCTAACATAACCTAACCTATCCAAGTTGCATCCGCCCTATAAAGTATCAAAGACAAGGTATTGGTATCCAGTGCCAGAACAAAAAACCAATCATCCATTTTTGAATTGCTCCAGTGTGCATGTATCTTAACTGGCATCGTAATAACGGGGTGTACAATAACGTGATATACATTATCGCCTCCCAAATAGATATCGTGATGTGAAGTGCCGTAAACTAAGAAGATAAACTACCCACCTAATGAACACCCATTCACACATATCACACGTTATTGAATACTAATTAAATGTTTTATTTACGTAACAGACCGCTACTTGATATTTAATTTATGGTTATACGTGATTGGTCAGGACGGGAAATTGGTAGTTAATTGGTGTATCAACATCTCAACTCATAAATATCAACTTTTATTTGCATTTGATAAAGAATTGGAACGAGCAATTTAATAAATCAAAATCAATAACACATTTTTAGATAATCTTTAAAATCTATTCAGGACGGAAAGAAATATGAAGCTGAAGCAAAATCTAATCTGTTTATAGAAAAAACAATTCAAACAAAACGGCTAAACCGATTTTCATTAAATTTCTATCGGATCAAAAAAAATGTTTTCAAATTACGAAATAAAGCAAACATTACAAAAAAGCAACCGCATTGCAAAAATAAAAAAGGAGGAGCTTTTTTATTTGAAGTTGGTTAAAAATATGTTGTATTAACTGGAAAACCTTGCTTTAAATCGCTGTCAAATATGACAGCGATATTTAACAGCGTTTCACAGATTGCAACCGCAGAACGTTTAAATCTGCGCAAGACTAAAATTAGAATGAAAAAAGCAAATCCTAGTACATTACACAAGCACTTTAGTATTTTTAGTTTGTTCAAATCATCACCGTTTTTGATACCTTTCACAATGAATAAAATATGATCAGTAAATTATAGGTAATATCTTAGTTTGTTGTGCAAGTTTAAAAACGCTGAGAAGCTTATAATTTACACTTAGAAATAATTATAGTACTTAAATACACACCTTGTAACAAATTATAAGTATTTCCAGATGGGAATCTAGATTACTTTTATTGGCACGATCGACGACAACGTGAGTGCGCGTTGATGTCTTTTGCATAAAAAAACTGTGGCGTAGTAGGTATATGTCTGCAGGGCTACCACGAGCTCCATTATGGTTATGGCTATGGCTGTCAATTGTGTATAAATAGGCTGACCCACGACCCTATGCGAGAAAATGCAGAAAGCACTCCGTATCGTGGAGGCTTGGTGCCACACGCACAGCCTAACAGTAAACCCCAGCAAGACAGAACTGGTGCTATTCACTCGCAAGCTGAAGCTACCAAATCTAAATTTACCTTCTCTTTTTGGAACCAAACTGGCTCTCAGCAAAGAGGTAAAATATCTCGGAATATGGCTAGACAGCAAGCTCCTATGGGGCAAACAACTAGAACATGTAACGACAAAAGCCACAAACGTACTATGGCAGTGCAGACGCGCCGTTGGCAAGGATTGGGGGCTAAAACCCAAGCTTTGTCTCTGGATGTACACGGTCATGGTACGGCCAGTGCTAACCTACGGTGCAGTGGTATGGTGGCCCAGAACAAACCTAGTCACCACAATCAGCAAGTTGCAGCAGGTACAAAGGCTCGCCTGCGCCCTGATTAGCGGTTGCGCAAAATCCACACCGTCTGCGGGACTGGATATGATACTAGGGCTAACGCCCCTCCATCTCCACATACAACAGGAGGCGATGGCAGCAGCGTTAAGGATAAGATCCACGAACCAGTGGAAAAGCAGTGGTAAACCAACAAACCACTCAAGAATTCTGGACAAGGCCATACAAGCCATCCCGGAGGCCGTAAAGGGAACCGACAGAATAGCCACGACATACCTAACGGACAAAAAGTACCAAATAGAAAGCCAAAGAGGAACGGTAGATCCTATCTCGACCTCCAACATCTATCACGTTTATACCGATGGCTCCAAACAGAAAGCAGGAGCGGGCTGCGGCTTCTACTGCCCCGAAATGGGGCTATCACGCGCGCAACCCCTCAACAACACAACAACTGCTTTCCAGGCAGAAACTCTCGGGCTTCTCCTGGCAGCAGCAGAGATGCTTACAATTTTAGAGTCTAAGACGAGCGCGGATATAGCAATCGAACGGACAATATTAATCTTTACAACAGACAGCGCAGCACTCATCAACGCACTGGGCAGATCCGATACAAGATCAGAATCAGTCGCACAATGCCACACTGCGCTACAAGAACTAGCTAAAATGCATACTGTCAAAATAAAATGGACAAAAAGTCATGGCTCGTGTTCAGGGAACAATGAAGCCGACTCCCTAGCAAAAGAGGGTGCGAAGCAGACACCTACCACAGACGACCTAGGCCTCTGCAAGCCCCCATCGGCAGAAATAAGGAATAGACTGAAGATGTACTCCCACAAGGAACATCAAAAGCAATGGGAGCGCAGATCAGACTGCAAACACACAAAAACGATGCTGCCAGCGATGGATAAGCACATCACAACAAACCTACTCAAAATGAAAAGAGAGGACTTAAAACTAATGCGTGTGAACTTAGCAGATCATTGTCCAGCAGATCAAAAAAAAAAGTGAGTTCTATTCGCATGCAGCATAGTTCTACAGTTCCTGATACTTTTCAGGAATAGTTCTGGCCTGAAAACCTGAAAAAAAAACAATTGAAAATATGCTCTGCCAACTTCCCGTAGCAGATCATTTTTCACCAATAAAATAAAAAAAAATATTTTCATGTGCCTAAAGCTCTGCTCTACAGTTCCTGATACTTTTCAGAAATAGTTCTGGCCTGAAAACCTGAAAAAAGTGATTTGAACAAAAAATATTAATATTTTTTTTATGGTTTTAAACAGTTTGCAAGAGCTAGAACTCTTTCGTCTCTCATAGATCCATACTAGAGCTACTACCTAGAACTTGAATGAAGTCTGGAACTCACGCAAAAAAACCAGCAGAGCAGGGTTGAAAGTTTAAAAAAATATTTTAAACTTTCAACCCTGCTCTGCTGGTTTTTTTGCGTGAGTTCCAGACTTGATTCAAGTTCTAGGTAGTAGCTCTAGTATGGATCTATGAGAGACGAAAGAGTTCTAGCTCTTGCAAACTGTTTAAAACCATAAAAAAAATATTAATATTTTTTGTTCAAATCACTTTTTTCAGGTTTTCAGGCCAGAACTATTTCTGAAAAGTATCAGGAACTGTAGAGCAGAGCTTTAGGCACATGAAAATATTTTTTTTTATTTTATTGGTGAAAAATGATCTGCTACGGGAAGTTGGCAGAGCATATTTTCAATTGTTTTTTTTTCAGGTTTTCAGGCCAGAACTATTCCTGAAAAGTATCAGGAACTGTAGAACTATGCTGCATGCGAATAGAACTCACTTTTTTTTTTGATCTGCTGGACAATGATCTGCTAAGTTCACACGCATTTAAAACTAATGGTAGGAATCATCACGGGCCATTGCGACCTAAACTACCACCTCATGAAAACTGGAGCTACAGACAGCGACCTGTGTCGGGGCTGCCTACAGGACAAGGAAACTGTGGAGCATGTGGTACTGCACTGCTCCGCAACAGAAGAGGCGAGGTCCAAGACAGGGCTCAGGGAACTCATTGAGTCGTGTCCCTCCACATCCACATCCGTGTCACCATCAGGTTTACTGGAGCACTGCTGCCACCAACCCAAAGTCCTTCTCCGTTATTTTAAGGAGTTGGGCTGGCTGGGGTGAGGTTTGGCAGGGGGATAATGCACAATACACCCCATCGCGGGACGTCAGTGCAGATCGTATTCCCCCAAATCAATTAGAATTAGGCTGACCCACACATTCATTTTCTTCTTGGGTTTGAGAATGTTGATTTTTTCTTACTAACTTTAAGTACGTATAAAAAGTTCAGCCTTGCGCCCTTCTTGATCATCTACGATGGCGATCAGTGTAGAAAATGAAAGAGGCCTATACCTACCAGTGTGGTTGATATTCGGTTGAAATATTGATCTTGATGTATGTGAATTAATTTATTTTATACTTGCTGGTGGTAGTAGCAGATTAACCATCGGGTTACTGCAGATTACGTACGTTAAGAACGTGCCCTACGGCTAATTAAAATATTAATATTTAGGTAGTTAATCATAGATTTCTGACCACCTTTTGAAAATTGACAAATTATTTAATTTATTTTTGTAAGAAATATATTACTGCCTATATAAAATAACGATTTTCAGTCATTTTGCCTTTGACCTAGGACTGTTAAGTAGTTTCTTATGGCCGAAGAGCTAACCACAACCAATTTCATCACTGGCGTGGGATATTTCGGCAATCGCATAATCGCAAATCAGAACGGGTTTACTAAGAAGCGGTGGCCATCATAACGCTGGCGTAAATCAGCAACGGTCAAGCGTGTCATGTCATGACGGCATACTCATATTTATCTTATGCAGTTTTTACTCGTTTCTTAGTTTATTGAGTAAAAAACTAGGCAATAACATTGAGTCCAGCCCTGCTATTACGGCAATACGGCTCGATTGAGTGATCGCTGAATCCGCGTTCCATTTTCAAATTTTTCAAACAAAAATTGACAACTCGCTTCGATTGATTCGCTTGAGTGATTTGTTTTGCTAAAATTGCACCCCTGACTGGTCGGGCACTCTTATTACCAATAGGTTAACGACAAGCGTAAATGGGAAAGCACGCTGCTGTTAAAACAAAGTTCTATAACGATACCCATTTACAATCCTAATAATAAGGATGATTGGATGTTTGTGACTCAATCACGCCTTATCTGTCAAACCTATTTAGATGAAACCTTGAAATGTAGTTAGTAGCTAACGTGTAAGCTTTTTTTACCCCAAAAATTTACGAGAATGAGTCACCAGTGTCACCACGAGTGAAGCTGCCGGTGGCTGCTAGTATTCAGTAGTGTAGAGTGGTTAGTTGCACAACAACACTTGTTTTATTCTTCTGAGTACTAATGCTAAATAGTGGGAACATCACAAAACGCGAGTACGACGATTAGGTGATGCGGTTTGTTTCCACTGCACGCAGATGTTTTTGACTTGTAGTTGTTATAAGGGAAAAAAAGTATCCTATGTCCATTTTCTGATTCTAAGCTACCTCTTCACCAACTTTCAACAAAGTCGGTCCAGCCATTCATGCGTGATTACGTGACCAAGGGAAATAGGGATTCATTTTTATATAAATTTATATTTTGTTTCAGGTATGTGTCAAACATTTTGGAACACACACAATGGTAATTTGTACTTCGGTAAATGACAGTGATGACTAATGTCAATAGCAGTAATTATGTTTAGTAATGAATGGTATAATGTTTTGTTTACTGTGTAATGCCGTCCCCTCGGTGGACGTGGTCGTTGTTTTGTAGAGGTAGGTAACTGCTCCACAGGTGGTTTGTCTATTTATTCTCTCTATTTGTCACTTTTCTCTAGCTCTATTGTCTATTTGTATTGGTATGTCAAGTTTTTTTAAAATTTATTATTTGAATGATGTGGTGTAATGGACACCGTCACTGCTCCCGCTATGAGAATCAGCACAGCATGATGTATTCTATAAAATACGCGCTTTGTATTAAATTAACTCATGATCCATTCTTATGACTTACCGTGCAATATACTATGCCAATATTATGCTATGTTTTTTTCTTTATATTTAGCATCATTTTAATAGAGCCTCAGGTTAGTATAGCTAAGCTAGTATAATTAAGTACCAGTTAAGCAAAGAGTATAAAAAATTTAACTATTTTAACATTGGATTTACTTATTACGAGTAAAAATTTAATAAAATTTCGATTAAATTTAAATTATCGATTTTAGTAGTTTTTTTTGTAACACTCTTCGGTGGCTTTCAGCATTTCATTTGCTTACTGAATGGACACCGATTTGAGAATCTACGTAAAAGGTATATTGAAGATCTAAGATAGAGAAGGCATTCAAATGTGTCTAAATTTCGTAGTAGCTGACATTGTCTTGAGCCCACTAGGCATTGAGAACCCAGGCCAAAATTATCTAGCAAGTATGTTCTGGATAATAGGTTGCGTAAAGTTTTTCCACGGTATTTCTCGACAATGTGTGGTGCAACGGAGGTAGTCGGTAGACTGTTCAGTCGTCCGCGCCACTTTGTACTGTCTACTACTCAATCAATTAATAATCGCGCGTGTGTATAATCTGTGGATAATTGTGTTGTGAAAATTCTATATATGGATGCGGTTTGTTTGTTTACAAAATTCTGACCAGAGATCCGTGTTTGAGGTATTGCTATCTCTTACTAATGGGTACTGATGAAAAGTGACAGGAATGTTTCAACTTGAGTAACGTTTGTAAGTTAGAGCAATGTGAGTCAAACGACAGACGTATTTTTTGTTACTCATGCAAAACTATACGAGAGAAACTTGTTCTTTATGCCTGGGATTTGATTTAATATTAAACAAGTTCTATGAACATACAATTTTTCATGTAAAATAAAGTAGCTAGGTAGTTTTTTACTTTGTTCGTCAACTTCTCATATGAAACTAAATGCCTTTTCTTGTGTTAGATAGGGCGGGCGGGCGCCGTAAGGTGGTTGGGCACCACCGCCCAGTCTTTGGCAATAAATAAATAAACAAATGATCATATTTTTTATGGATATTTTTTCCACGCATAACTTTTAACAGTGTACTTACATAGTTTAGTCCGATTCTCACGACTCTATTTTTATGTACCTACCTACCTCACTGAATGAAACGTTGCATAATTATCTCGTATTAAATTAAATTAGATAGCCAAACCAACCCACTTTTTATCATAGGAAGAGAGATAAACTAGAAGAGATAAACTAGTAGACTTTCTGAAATGTAACAAACGATGCAGTTCAAAAAATGAACCACACAGTTAGTTCCGAGCCGTTTATTTCAAACCCGAGACGGAAAACCTCCTTCTTTTAATTAATGACATCTGTCATCCTGGACAACCTTGTTGTGACAACAAAAAACAATGAATAGTACATTATGTTATCCTAGGGGTGAGAGAAAGTTACTTAGTCCCGAGACGGGATTTGCCAATAGTTCGACCTACTTTCAGAGTGTGAGTAATAAAAAGGATTTTTTTGGATTATTATACTGATCTCCATCATACCATAGTATTAAGATCGATAGGTCAAGCCGAGTAATGCACAGATAAAAAATACATACATTTTTTAATTTTGACATTTGTTAGTAAACAAAAAGGTTGAATGACCACCGCGATTTCTCCTGTAAATTACTGCTAACGGTTAGTCTAAGTTAATGACGTGTCACAGTTCAATGCTCCAATAACTTGATGAGCTGCAATCAGTACGCAAATCACTGACCACGCACCCTAGCGGTTCCCTCCTTGATACTACAGTATCAACTACATACTACAGTTTCATGCAGCACAGTGCATGAATTATCGCCGGGTTAATGACCGGCTTTGACTAGGCCCTTGCCCATTGAAAAAGGCTGTATATCGACCAATTATTTCTTAGATAGCTTTTTATAACAACTGAAATAATTATTGTTTATTTTCTTTTGATAGTATAGTCAGCGTCAAAAGTAGACTGGATTTCTTGTTTGTAAAGTTCTACTATTTCTTAACTCGCTTAAGATTGAAGTTTTGAACTTGATTTGAAGAAATTAGCTTTAAAGCTGCGTTCACACCAAATGGTCAGCTGAAAGTGAGCGGATTTTATGCTTGTTACTCCTTTTCTTTACATATTAAACTTTTCGGTCAAATTAACCAAAAATGTTCGTTCTTACTGGGGCTCAAAGTGAGCTTCATAATCAACGGCTGCAATACACATTGTCTCTTTTTTTTTTTTTTTTTTTTTAAGTAAAAGCTAATTTATTCAGGTGTACTTAGTAGCTAGATACCTAATACCGTATTCATAATAACTAAACAACATGCTAAACTTAAAAAAAGGTGTATTAAGT
This sequence comes from Thera obeliscata, assembly GCA_947578465.1. Taxonomy (NCBI): domain Eukaryota; kingdom Metazoa; phylum Arthropoda; class Insecta; order Lepidoptera; family Geometridae; genus Thera; species Thera obeliscata. Next base: position 4,583,792 of record OX387916.1, read on the forward strand.
ACCTACCTACTTGTGACAATAAATCTATGTACTTTAGCAGCCGTGCTAGGTAGAGCTCTTTGGCTTCGACTCGACACCAGACGGTGTAAACGAAGCCAAAGAGTCGTGGTTTAGTAGCATACAAATGACTTTTGATCCTAAAGTCGTGAGCTTGAATGAGGAGGCTTGCATGTGTGCACAATTATTTTATCTGTGGCATTAGCTTTGATTTTCGATTAAACAACGTTTACAACATCTTTAATAACTTCGTAATAACCGTATAATTATCCTGACATAACGTATTATTTTTTTGTGCACAGATTTGAAGTGTATGAAATTTTAGGACAGATAGTGAACCTCTTTTCAAATCCTAACCTGCCACTCATTATAATAATATTTTGGTTTTAAAATCCATAATTTTAAAAAAATCATTAAGTCAACTTCTGATTCTGACTGTACCATGTTACCATAAAGGCCTGCGCACATCAACGCTGTTATATTTGACGGCGTTTCAAATCCTAACCTGTCACTCATTATAATAATATTTTGGTTTTAAAATTCATAATTCTTAAAAAGTCCTTAAGTCAACTTCTGATTCTGACTGTACTATAAAATAAATAAATAAATAAAAAAGCTTTTATTATTCCTTAGTTTACATACTTTTAAATAACTTAAACCTATATTTCTTATAACAAACTAACTAAGGACCCCTCGACGGGTATAGGCCTCCTCCAGAAGTCTCCAGTCTTTCCTTTCCTTTGCTTTCTTCGTCCAATCTCTACCTACCAATTCGACTATGTCGTCCTGCCATCTTTCTTGTGGTCTCCCTCGTCTCCTCTTGCCAGCTGGGCCGTTCCATATGGTTGTTGCTCGGGTCCACCTGTCATCTTCTGTCCGAACCAAATGGCCCGCCCACCTCCATTTTAGAGCCTGTGCGTGTTGAAGAGCGTCAATCACTTTAGTTTTTTTCCTGATATCTACGTTTCTTTGTCTAAATTTTAGCTTTATGTTTAGTAGGCTTCTTTCCATCGCTCTTTGACAGACTTGTATTTTGTTCTTCGATTTTTTGTTAAATATCCAGGTTTGGCAGCCATACGTGAGGGAAGGTAGTAGACATGTATTCATTACTTTTGTTTTTAGTTTTATCTTTATTTATATCTTTATCTGACTGTACTATGTTACCATAAAAGCCTGCGCACATCGAAAACGTTTCAGCTGATCGCCATCACCATCGCCTAGATGTGCGCAGGCGGGGAAACTAATTATAAAGATCGTTTTGAAGTCTTCTCTATTGAAGTTAACTCACATGATGTAATTTCTTTCAGCTACGGAATCAAACTTTGTTTTGCATTTCAGCTGATTGACGCCTACAAATCAAATTTTTACATAGATGAGTGATTAGTTAGTAAAGTGGCCGCGGTGCTCGTTCTGTTGTGACGATGTTACTGTATGGATACCGCTACGCAATATGTACTGGCGATTTTACTCATTACCATGCTGCATTATTAAATGGACTTATTAATAAATTCAAATACAAATTAAAAACTTCTTTATTCAGTTGTATCACAAGGATCACTTCGAAACGTCTCTAAGCTAGGTGAGTCTATGTGCCAGTTCCACCCGACCAAGCCAGAAGAACAGGCCACAAACTACGGATTGGTACATATCGTTTTTTTTATGGTCCTTTTATAAAACCAAAATAATAGCAGGATATACATAAACAATAGGCGCCATGTAAAAAAAGTAAACAGGCTTTTGCAGTAAATAGTTCACTCCACTCAACTTCAAACAACCTACACAAAACATAATTTATTTTGCTACTGAATTGAATCATTAGTTACCTACGTATTCATAAAAGCTTATTACCAGTGACGTCCTTGTAAACAATTTTCCCACAAAGATTACTATCACAAGATCTGTCTTGCAAAACAGAAGCTTATGATGTTACTTATTAACCAACTGGGTTTGATAAGCCTATACAGTACAGAGTATTTTATCTAGTCTTATTTTTATCGTGTCACAGATTCTTTCGAACCAAGTGTGGTGAAAAGATTTTAAGTTCGCCTCAAAGAGGCTCCTTTCGTGCACTTGATACATATTTTCGAACTTCTTAGGTTCTAAGATATGCCGGTTTCCTCACGATGTTTTCCTTCACCGTTTGAGAGCGCTGGCATAGTGTACATAAAAATTGGGCAGAAGAAAAATTTATAGAGTCTGTTCAGAAAGAGAGCCGTCGTGGGATTGGAGGGCGCTGCTGTGCTTAATCAGTTTTTTTGTTTAGTGGGCAATACAATAGCGCGTCTGTTGCGTTTTGATCCTATCACAACTAGTGTACTATTCCTTTATTTAATTTATAGGATGCAAAATGCTGACAGAAAGAAAGGGATGAGCTGCCATATAAAAATCGAAACGTTAGTTCTCAATTTGGCCACGCCCGACGGCTCTCTTTCTGAACAGACTCTACACGACTGGGTTTGAACCACGACCTTAGGACCGGAAGGCGGGCCAGCTACAACTAGGCTACCAGCGCTCTCCTCTCACTTTGATCTAGTAATCTCCATCTATATCAAACAAACTACTGGTCAAGCTTTTGATTAGAAAGTCATTATGAAGTATGTAGTTCAAATTCCACAAAACCGAAGAAGAAAAATGTTTGAACATCTTCTACGACATGAAAGCTACATAAAGAACATCGTTAAAGGACGGTTAAAGGAAAGGTTGATAGAAAACGGGGAAGAAGTAGGCCAAGTATAAGTTACGTGAGCCAGTTAAAAGAAAAGGTCGCTGTCATGTCGTATAAGGAAGTCAAGGAGGCCGCATTCGAAAGACTCAACTGCACCAAAACCCTGACTATAGAGCTAAGCTCTTAAGAAGAGGTAGAGTTGAATTTCATAGTTATTACCAAGACCACAAATAGCATAACAATTTTATTATCAAAATGTTCATAGAATTAATTGATTGTGATTATGTAGAGTTAAGTTTAATATTAATTTACAATTATTTGGTGTAGGTAAACTCGTCAGATTATCGATAAATATAATCAAAATAAATAATGTTATTTTAATGGCCCAGTAGTGTGCACCTATAATTTTAGAGAAGCTAATAAATTCTTGCTAGATTTTTTTCTCGCATTATTTGTTGCCAACATACTTTTTGCATAGCTCGTTAGGTTTAGCATAAAAACAACCGGTATGAATGCTAAAGGTTGTCTAGCAAATTCTGTTATTATAGGTAGTCTTGCACAATATTTCGATATAAAAAAAACAATAGAATTAGATATTCCCAAATTATGCGCAATTTCAGCTCAACCTTTATTTCTTCTGTAGCACTGCCATAAAATTAGATTATGATAATTCAATAATAAAATGATGGTTAGGGACAAACCAAACTTGATATTAAAGGTACAACACAAAGCACATTGTATTACAATAATAATGGAGTCAGGTTGTGAAATACTTGCCTATGCGCATAGATCAAGGACTAAGGTTCGGCACTTGATGTTACAATGCGAACGATTAGATGAATCGTAAGTTCAATTTAAATATACTGAGACACGGATGGAATGTTGAGGAACCATCCGCTCATATTATTTGCAGATCATTGATTTGAATATTTTAAACTATATGTAGAATTTAAAGTCTGCTAAAGCTGAAGATACACAACATTTTACAATAAAAAAACTTAACCTAGGGTTATAAAAAGAGGTCTCTCTACTAGCGTCAGTATTTCCGGAACGTTTTGATTGACAAGAGTGCACAGGTGGATTATGGCTAAACATGCTCCATCTTAGCCTGTTCACTATCCATCCGGTGTGATAGCAGCCAAATCTATGTACGTATAAAAAAAGGCCGAAAAATAAGCACTTTTGAAAAAAAAACTACTTTTCCTCAATCAATAAAGTCCAAAAGCCTACCCTCAAAAGTTTCATCCGAAAATGGCCGAGCTAATGTCTATACACAGTTCGGGCATTTTCGGGAAAGTCGAAAGAATACGTTTAAATTCCCTCTGCTTTTTTATACTTAAGCACCTCACAGACTGCACAAATTATGCAATAAGGTCCAGTCTTCTATAGATCTGTTGATGGACACTTAAGATCTACCTATGTTCGTACGCCTCATCTTAAATCAATTTGCAATCGGCTTTGTGTCGCAATATAAAGTGAATCCATTACAATAGGTACTCTTTGACATTAATGGGTTAGCCTGAGGATGGCCAGGGGATTGGTCAGTGTGGTAATCAGGTACAGTCAGGTTCAGGAATTTAGGTAAGTATGTATACTTATTAAGGTTTCAGAGAAGGTTTCTTTTTATTCGACTCTTATACATTTTTGATAGTTCAAAATTACTCATTTAGCTTAGCAGGCCGCGACGAAAGACTTCTAGTAAGCCACAAAAACGTATCAGGCGTTACGGATGAGAGGTCAACATTAAAAAAAAAAAATTAAAGGATCATCACTTTATTTTTTGGTGTTGACTGTATAATATATGAATCCACTTACACTTCTCAATCTCAAAATAGGTACCTATATAAAGATGCGAAAGTTCGTAAATGCGTAGGAGGTAAGTACGTAGGTACTTACTTTTGCACTTTTAACCGTATTTGGTAGCTAGGTTATTGAAACTATTCTCAGTCATGTACGATCATTGATCAATCATTTTGGATAAATATTGAGTGTGACATTACGGTGACGAAAATTTATATTTTGCACAACAGGGCCCAGGGAAAGTACCAAAAATTTGATAAGTAAAGCTATTTATCCGTTTAAAGGCGTGAAGACACGAAGGAGCATGAAGTGCATCATCTTAAGTCTTGAGAATAGTATTATTACATGGTTTAATGAATCCCAACTTTTTCTTTTTTAATTGCTGTTAGCTAAAGATATGACTGACATTGTACCTAGTAATTAGTTAGCCTAAAGGTACAAAGTTCCCAGTTGCCTAATAACTGATCCATCTACTTCCTTCAGTTCTGTCACGGTACGTCAGATAATGATTATGATCACCAGGAAACATCTACAAGGTGTTCTTCGCTATCCGCACAATCAGTATACAGATACAGATATCCATCTGTTCCAGTAACGGAACATTCTGCACACACGGGCTCCAGCTCCGTTGCACAACCAGAACAGACGCAATTCACTCTCGTTGTCTCGCCGCCATTGTCGCGCACGCGCTTTACTGGGAACTTTCCCGCGCTGGCGCCGCAAAAAGCGCGGGAACAAAGCCCTGACAATAGTGTTGGGTAGGACACCGTTTCAAAAAGAGTTTGTATGAGGCCCTCGTTCTTGTACCGTGAGGTGTCACAATGTCATGCTTCAAATGTCATGTCACATGCGAAGTAGTGAGTGTAACTCATTTTGCTCGACTCATTTCATTTGTCATCCAGGATTTTTTTTCATGAACTACTGCTGTTGAGGTGTATTGATGAATGAATGTCATGTCACATGCTCTTGCGAAGTAGTGAGTCTAACTCATTTTGCTCGACTCATTTCATTTGTCATCTAGGATTTTTTTTCATGAGCTACTGCTGTTGAGGTGTCTTGATGAATGTCTCATTATTTATTTCTAGCCTCTCTCTACTCTACATAGTATTATTTACCTATTGTGGGTTACGTTTTAATTATTTCACTAAAAGTGAGGCGCCTTGCTTGATGAGCAGGTAGGTACTGTACTTAGATTGAGGAAGCTAAGTACTAGCAATGTAGCAAGCAAAGACAAACGAGCTCACATTTCGGTCCCAAAATCCAGGGTCATCCATCTTTGTTTGAAGCTGTGAAGACTACAAAATATGGAATAAGAGTAAGTGAGGCAGAAGATATTGAATATGCAAGAGTAAACGAGACAGAACAAGAAAAAGTTACCATTAGTGAATTTTCGAATATATTGTTGCGGTTATTGACAAATACCTCACGTTGAATTCGGCTGTGTTAATAATATATATAGTAATTGTACTTCTGTTTGTTATACAACAATTTATGTATTTAGATTTTAGACCAATAAACGAAGCATCATCATCATGATTTCGTTTTATCTTATACCTACCTATAGTATTGCAATAACAGTAGGGCGTAGGTAGGTACTAATGTCAAACTACCCGCCAACTCACCAGCACTCGCAGTTACTGTGGAATCCCTAATAGATGGCGTTAGCGTCTATGCGATATTTCATCTACACTTTTTATGTATGGAGTTGTGGTTCTTCTCTCGTAGAGAGTATTATATTCCTAAAATACATCAGCTCACTCACTCCCAAGAATGAAAGATTTATATTTTCCTCTTTCGTCCCGCTCTCGCAAGTGACGCCGCGCGCCGGAAAGAGTATGACAAATATTGTGAGGTGGTGAGGTGGTACATGCATTGAACATGAGGAACGGGACATTTTTGAGTGAATGCTTGTGACAAACGAGGTGCCTCATGTATGTCCTACTCAACACTACCTGACAATAATGGCCGACATAACGCCACAAAATGTCTGTACTTTTGGAATGTTCTCGTAGGTGAAGTCCTTTAACACCTACTTATACCACAAAAGTTGGTGTACCGGTTGCAGTAAAATTATGTTCTCATCGAAATATCTTGATTTACCTAGAATGTATTGCACAAGTAGCAAAATATGTTATTCAGGTTAGTGAGATTTACAAAATAACGTTATGGTATGTGAGGTGTGGTCTTGTATAGCCACAATATGCAAATATTCACTTTTATCGACTGCATGCATAGGTACACAAATGTGTGAATAGGTTGAAAATGCATAAACAACGGGAAATTCTTTGCGGATTCAATCCATCCGTTCTGAATAATAACCGTACATTTAACAGCTAAAGAATTCACTGTTTCACCAGTTGTACAATTTGCTTGTAATAACAAACAAACAATCCGCATCTATAGGTAATGAATACTTTCATTCATGCTCACAGTGACATCGATCGTAGTTGACAGGTTGTGTTCAACAAAGACAGTGTAATCAGGCTATCATCTCTGATCACAGTGAGCGTTACATAATGGCTGCATAGTGAATTAAAACTTGCACAATGCTTGCGTTGATCGAACGCTAATTCGAGACCAGCCACACAAGAGAACAAACATGGTGAACGGGAACTACGTGCTTTATGGAGATAGACCATCCTCAGAGTCAGAAATCGTGGACGACCATGTGCAAACACGGACTGCAGAGCGTAAGAACCGACGCAAAGCAAACCGAACCGCAAATGAACTTCAAAGAACTCTCAACATGGCTCAGCTAGATAATGAGACTGATTCGGTCAAATATGAGAAAAAGGTCAAAGAACCGAGACTCCTGCGTTATGTTTCAACTTCGGACGTAGAAGAAAATTTTGTTAATGAGAAATTCGAAACGTATGATTTGAAACCAACAGAGGAGCGTCCGAGACGATATGCTTTCCAGAAAAAGCCAAGAAATCCTACCGATGGGTCTGTAAACTATGCGTATTCAAGATCTAGTAGTAGCTGCAGCTCACCAAATGGTAACTTGCCGACTATATCGGAACACGGAGAGCAATACGGGACGTACAGAATTCGGTCGATACCGGCTCCCACAGTTGGCGACATCATGAACGGCTACGAGACAAAGTCTAAGATGGAGAAATACTTCACAAAGCCGAAGGATGGCAAGGGCTTTGCTGCCAAGGTAAACTATGAAGTAAGTGAACATACCTATCATTTTATACTAAAAAATCTATTAGTGGAAGTTATCCACGAAAATAATTCTTAAAAATTTACAGCCTTTCTTTTGAACGAAATTTAATACGCCCTGTCACTGTTTGTCATTACCCAGTGGTATGAGATGGCAATAGTTTAAGCATACGCATACACAGTTGTAGCATCTTCTGACCAATTTTCTATAATAAAAAAGATTAAGCCTTATTTATATTTTTATAAATAAAGCCATTACATGTAAAAAGGCAGAGTATCAATTCCATTGAACATCTACTGCTTATTTATCTTTGTGGTGATAAATTGGGTGTGATTAAACAGAGAATTAGGTTGCATAACACACAAAAGATCGATGATATCTTGCTTTAGAGCACGAATCGAAAATAAAAGTATTTCTTCTGCCTATCAACATAAGTTACGACCGTGTAGTACGACATTTCATTTAATTTAACGACCAATAAAATAATAAATTGCTACGATGTTATAATAATGTCGAAGTTATTCATATTAAAGTAACCTTTTATATTGTTAGATCACTAGGTTATGGGTTTTATGTCTTAATTTGATGTGGAAAACAATGGAAAGTCAAAGTTATCTAAGGCCCGTATTCTGCTTGAGTCTAGTCGAGCCTCAAGTATAGATTTTTGTCATTTTTCAATGGAAAACTGTCAAAAAATTGACAGTTTTCCTTTGAAAAATGACAAAAATCTGTACTTGAGGCTTGACTCAGGCCCAGATTCATAGACCGAACTTTTACTTTACTTTGATGGAAAGTTCTACTTTCAACCAAAAATATATTTCATAGTTATGTCAAGCTCTTCTTTATTCAAAATGTTGAACGTAAACTTCGATAAACAATGTTTACTTTGCGAAGACTACTTTACTGTAAAGCAAAGTCACGACTATAAATCTTGGCCTCAGACTCAAGCACTGTTTTCTGAATACGGGCTATAGTCTTGATGATATTAACTTTATTCTTCTCATTTTGTTGTACAAAAAAACAGCCCTTCGGACAGATATACCTAAATACGTATGTAAATCATCTATTGTAGATGATTAATATACCGTCAGGGGCAATTGGTAACTCATGCCCCTGCTTACGGGACGCTATAGTACCTGAGACAGGATTTCTGAGGAATAGGCTTGCCCGTAGGACCTATACCATAGATAGATAGATAGAATAACTCTTTATTGATTACAATGACACACTAGGTAAGTTGGATACAGTTTTAGCTTAAAATAAACAGTCACAGTAATACAATTGGCGGTCTTATCGCTAACAGCGATCTCTACCGGGCAACCATCCTCCCAGCTTAGTCAGCCTAATCCAAAGGAAATACATATGGTCATACGTTTGGAGCTGACTAAAGCCGCGGGTTTCCTCACGATGTTTTTTTTAACCTAACTACACTAGCATTCATACACTGTGATATAAATTTGTAGAGCGACCCATATGTTTAACGAGGTTGTATTGGTATCGAATAGCCCAGCCTCTTGATAAATTTTACAAGTCTGCATTGGTATCGTATAGCCCTACCCAAAGTTCCTTCATCATAATTGCCCAGGCAGTTTGCTATAAGTGAGCTAGAAGCTCTTATCCAGTAGGCCTACCACAAGCACTGCCTGGCTCTGTCTCTGGCTTTGGTTTTGAGTCTGTGTCAATGTTGGCTAATTAAATCTTACGTCGAAACACACAGTATAATATACTGCTGTGCACTCACGCAGGCTCAAAACCAGAGCCACCAGAGCTTAAGGTAGGCCTACTATAACTAGGCCATGCATGCTCTTGATTATCCAAGAGAGTACCTTAGTACCAACATATCAAAATGTTTTCCGTATGTAGTAATAGCTTGTCGAGCCGCTAGTACATTTCACATTAACTAGAAGGTACTGTATCGGTTTATAATTATTTTAATGTATCTACTGATAAGTTAGCAAACAGTTCAAGTTAGGACATGCCATAAGGGTGCGATCACAAAGACAAGAACCTTAATGTACTTTCTGTGCCTTCTAGCGTTTTGATAGAAATAAAAAAGAAAACTCACACTAACAATTTAAACTATCACTAAGTTACTAAACTATATAGCTTTGTACGTCGCAAACGTTTAAAAGGTGTGGGAGCCCGGTGAAATTACTGGCACGTGAGGCCGAACATCTGTATGCCTCAAGTCAATGGACGCAGCGCAGGGCACGTTCCTGACGTGCGTGACCTACGCAGTGCTTTGTTAAAGGCGATGGTTACCACTTAGCAACACGTGGGTCATATTATGCTTGTTCCATTTGCTAGATATATAAAAAAAGCTCATGTAAAAAAAGCAGGCTTGCTAATGAAAGAATGAATGATCTCATACAGCCTTAGTGAAATTACTAAAGCGGTGTTCTCGTATGAGAACGAACTCCAACAAGTACCTACATACTTGAAGCATGTACTACAGGTTACTTATTTCATCTGTGCCAAGACTGTTCCACAGGTGGATAACAGCTGCACTTGCTATTACTTGCTCTGTGGTATAAAGGAGGGGTCAAAGGAGTGTTTATTACTGAACATTTTATGATCTTGTAAGGATGTGAGATAAGTAAGGAAATTAGTTCAAAGTTTCACTTTTATTCATTCTGGTTTTTCCAATGGATGCAACGAACATTGTCAAATAAAAAAGAGCTTTCGTACTTTGATCAACGTTGACTTTAAGACTGGGTACAAGTACATCAGATAAGATGGCGTTTAAACGCAAGCATAAAACAAAAAAAAAACAGTAGTACTTCGGGAGTCCCAACAGAAGTGAAAACAAAAAAAAAACAAATTTTATACTAGCATCTAATACTAAACGAGGGAAGCCGCATGCAGTAGCTAGTAAATCATATAATTAACTGTCTTAATAACCCGTGTGGCGCTAATGCAATTATGTATGGAAATTATTGGAAATGTTATGAGTTTCCGATTCAATATCTCATAATAACTTGAGAAACATAACTCAGCGGGATGCTCGTTTGTAATTCGATAACTAATAGCTGTACCAATTATAGATACAGATCTATCCATTATTTTTATTATTTATGAGAAAAGTTATATCATTGACTAGATTGTTACTCGTAGCTTCCTCGTAGAAGATAAATTTCTGTTCAGTAAACATTCAATTGGTCAAGTAATCTTGGTTTCTTTAAATTTTATCAAAACGCAATTTTAGTAAGGTGCAAACAATAGTGTTATAAGCAAGTTGAGTGCAGTGTTAGAAAGGCACATAACCGTAACTAAAGTGTTAACTAACCTTTCCTAAAGAGATTTCGTATAAATTAAATTGAGAGAAGTTTAGACATAGACAAAACTTGAGGCTCAAAGGAAAGGTCTAACCTTTCCCAGGCTTCCTATAAAACGTTCACCACCGTATTAAAATATTCTTCATTTTTTATTTGTCTAAAACCACGTGCTATATAAAAACACTACCTAGAAAGCTGAAATGAGATAAATAATAGTATCACCATAGCTAAAATGATAATATTAGGAATTTTACTCAACTACTTTCCGTCTGCTCGTCTGCCAGCTATGGCATAAAATAAAAAATAAAAAAAACTTGTAACTTTTGAGAAAACCTCAACGAAGCAGCATTAAAGTTTGTCCAAATTGCATGACATTTGAGGTTAACCGTAGATGTATGTCAATTTACATGACAATCGATTGCGAGTGGTGTTTATGGATGAACTGCAAATTGTATCTGGCTATCGTTTCATGCAAATTGGACGATATATTGAACTTCATCGTATATGGCGACTACTAAATCTATTATTAGTTTATTTTTCATTTATCTGGCGTTTCATGCTGTTTTTTTATTATCCTATTTAGCCCCAATTATAAGCAAAGGTCTCCTCCACATTCTTCACCTCCAGATTTATTATTGTCATTATTAATTTACTCACTAGTGAGAATATATGTATATCTGCATATTTCACTAAAAGCGATATTATTTCAATTTAATATTCTCGAGAAACGAGTCTGTTTAATGACGAATCTTTTAAACTGATTATTTTTTCGAAAATTATGCTCCAACAGCCCCTTCGAGGCGCACTTAAAATCCTTTCACCACTTCGAAAACCAGTGATACCACAAGAAGAGTATTGAGTTTTAGGGCCGTATTCCGTTTACACACTCTCAAGCATAGATTTTATGACAGCTCTCCATTGAAAAATGACTAAAATCTATACTTGAAGCTCGACTCAGACTCATGTAGGTACTGTTTCTTAATACGGGTTCTAGAGTTTGGATCTCTCGTTCTTAATAAACCTTTTTGTCCACAGGGCTCACACCCCGATAGCCTATACCGAGTGCCGGCCAGCAACGGCATCGGCAGCGACAGGATGGCGAGACTCCTCCGCGTGCTGCGTTGGCCAGCCGCCCTTGTGGCCGTCTGCATCGCACTGGCAGTCTTCGTCTACTTCCTTATGCCAGGTAATTAACCTAGAGAGTATCAAGGTGGACACGTCTTTAGTAAACAGGTGATCTAGAGTAAAAACATTGAAAATTTAAATAAAAAACAAATTGTAGTCTTTATTAAACAGGTGACCTAGAGTAAAAACACTGAAAATTGAGATCAAAAACAAATTGTAAGTACAATTCAAAAGGTCAAATCGTATCAGTGATTTAAATTATTTTTTGGACATGATTTACAAGGACATACTCGTATCTCTATACTTATCGTTGATCTAAAAAACTTTTCGGACAACTCTAACGTTCGATTTTGAAAATTTCAAGTTGCTGTTCTTGGTAAATTTATTAAGTGTGGAAAGCAACTTTTTGTATATGTATTTCATCAATTGTTATATTTATCTAATAAGGAATGTACATGTAATCGCTTTACTACAGTGCGCGGAAATACCTGAGTGAAAGGTAGAGATATCAAAGCTCCAAGCCTTTTATTTACTTAAATAAAAACTATTTTGTTACAAAATCTAAAACATTACTTCAACGGTCAGATAAATTACTGCCTACTTACGGTACTTACGTATCAAACTCAAATACAAATAAACTTAGGTACAAGCGAGTAACGAGCGCGTTACCTATTGCAAAATATGTATAATCTTTCAATTATGTCAAAGTAATGATGTGACGAATTAACGATTGCCAGATCAAACCATTTCACCAAACCACGCGTGTGGAAATGAAAAAAACCCAAATTTAGAATAAGATGCCCCAAGTGAGGTCGTAGGTTAAACAACACGTAACAGTGCAATGTAGTAACGTTACAAAATACTAGCTATAAGTTTATTGCTCCATCGAAACAGTTCATGAATAAAATCAGCTGTTTTATGTACAGAACATATTTCTTCAACTTTAATGGAGTAAACGAAGACAAGACACCCTATAAATAAGCAATAAAAAGGACAAGATTACGACCCAAAAAGGTATCAATTAAAACCAGATTTGCATATCGAAAGCTTGTAATGTTAATTCTACATTAAATGCACTCGTTGCCCACAGACGGAAGCTGCGCCACCATAAAATAACTTTCAAAGCAATTATATTCCTTTACATGTGCAAACTGTAGGTACTGTGATAAGCGCGAACTTTTCGCCAAACATTTTGATATCTTCATAAATATTCAGTCGCTTTCACACACGAAGGGTTTTAATAACAATATTTTAAATGGGCAAGTAAAAGCAGGCACAATATGATTTTATTGCGTGGGGTTCCGCTGCGCTGTGACCGGATGTGGTCTTGTATCTCCTTTTGTCGTTCTCAATCGTATTTTTATGCCAGGGGTTTGTAAAAAGGAAAGTTGACCTCCAAAAACGTCTGTTTAAACATCTGTTCTACTTTTGTGTTTGGTATCTTTTTAGAAATCGATGCAGATTAAAGCATCTTAGGATATTCGGATGAGATCACTTATTATTTCATGTGTAGGATTGCAAAGTTGCGTTCCTCAAATTTATCAACATTTTGATTGAGTTCGTCGAGTGGAGAAACTTAAAATATTTGACCTCCCATGACCTCGCTTTCTTCCTCTTATCAGAGTTCATAATTAACACTTTTGTCGTGTTATTTTCGAACCTTTCGCGTGAGTCAATATGAATTTAGCATTGATGTGTATTGTCGCTTCAGCACAAGGTAGTAATTAGATGCTAAATTTATACTACGATATTATTATAATAGAATTTGTATAATCATTTAATTTCATTTATTTTGTTGATTGATGTCCTTGTATCCTATGTATCTAAAGGCTTTGATGAATTTGAGAAAGCTTGCGTCAAATATGATTTTATGATGATAGGCGTACCACTTCTTTTCCATTGGATTTTTCCAAGATTTAATATAATACTTTTGAAGTCGTCCACAGAATGTTGGTCAAGGGTGCTGAGGTCAGAGGTAGACCACACCTCATCGGTCAATTGACATTTTATGCTAGAAATGAGACTATAAGAGGAGGCTAATGCTCCGCAGCGGATGCAAATGAGATGAATTAAGGATTATGATGTCTTGCCAATACATCATAATTAAGTTTCATAAAGATGAACCAAATTCATAACCAAACTGCTAAACAAATTTTGATGAAAATTCTATCGGACCAACCTGAAAATATATCCTTTCAGATAAATAAAGATTTTTCTAAAACTGTTTCTAAATAACAAAGTTGGCGGTGACAAATTTAAAGAAATACAACCGAATTGTGAACATCCTTCATTGTTTGCAATCGATTTAAGAAGTCATCGTCATAAGCTGCTTGCTGCTTGTTACTAACCCAGTGCCCTCAGACACCATTCATTGTTTTTGGGTCCTTTGCATGCCATACAGGGGACTGGATCCTTGGACCTGGACTGTTGGACTGTACCTAAAGATGTCATCCACCATCGAGCTGTTGGGTCTAGTCAAGTCTTTATGAAAGAACAGAATAGAAAAAAATAGTGACTTATAGTAGATATAATTTATCTTACTACCAAGTCGGCATGTACGTTGATATAATCGAGGTGCTACTGTTTAAATCTCAGTCAGATGTGGCCCTCGGCTACCGAACACTTATCCCCAACAGCAGATAAACAAGCACTCTAGATGAGGTGTCTACTGGACTGGGTGAATTACCTAACGTCATAGCCCATGAAGAGTGGCTGTCTCTCTTCGGAAGCTTACTGAACATGGAATGCTCCTGTATTTTATTACACTCTGTGCAATTTAAAACATTACTAGCTAAAAACTGTGATGGATGCATGTATTTTTGTTTCATATCAAACTCGATGTGCTCTAAAAATAATAAATAAATAAATACTGTGGACAATTTAGACAACCTCTGGAAAATAACCAGTTAAACAGAGTTCGTACTATGGGAACCAGAAGTTGATTCGCAGTGGGGATCGACCCCACAAGCTGCGGTCCAAAAGGTAGAGCTATTATCAACTGTACTCTAGTAGTAGAGCTCTTTGTGAAGTCTCGTCCGTGGAAGTACTACTACCATGCCTATTTCTGCTGTGAAGCAGCATTGCCGCGTTTCGGCTTGAAGGGTGGCAGTGAAGTTACTGGCACGTGAGGCTGAACACATGTATGCCTCAAGTTGATGGACGCAGAACAGTGCATCGTAGGGCACGTTCCTGACGTGCGTGGCCCATAATTATGCTTGTTCCATCAGCTAGTAGTATAAAAAAAGTTAAGTATTACACAGACGTAGGTTTATCAGCAGTGAATGTGCTATTTCAAAAAGCTGTGCTTTTCCCATCGGCAGTGCCCGCAGCACCACAGACTTGCAAACTACTTAGTTTACTCGCTTATGTAAGGTAAAATCACTTTAATTACTTCTTGGATACGTATGAACCGAGAGCGTGAGCCAAATTGCATCCCGTTTGCTGTCACGATTTTGTTCCACGAATGTGGTGTAAACTCTACAGTAAAAAAAACGTTTTTAGCCTATAGGTTAGGATTACCTTACGAACGTACCTTTGATGTATTTTGGATGAATTGATTAGTTTTATATGTATTTCTAGCTGAACCACCGCATTGGCATTTTGCAAGGAAAAAAGCATTTCATGCGGGATAAATCCTTATTAGTAATTCGCCACATTTCAATACAAAAAACATCAACGCGCTTCGTGCAAGAAGTGCATGTTTTGAGTTTCCATACATCTTTCCATTGACTCGACTAAGCAACTGTTTTCTTAGATTAGCTATATAGAATTATGCTGTATAGAAGCGTAGTGTGTGCTGTCTGTTCTACTAATGACGTTTCAGAGCGATCCTTGTGATACTACTGAATAAATATATATTACTTTACTACTTCGAACTAGAACCTAAAACTTAGCAGAATCATTTTTGTAAATCTTATAATCTAGACTTGCTACAGTATTAACAATTTGATAGAGTTTAATGCTTTCACTTGGAGATGGTGCACAAGAGATAGGTACCCTTCGTTTACTGTCGCTCATGACATCTTGAACCTTGCTTTCACTTGTTCATCAGGAGGGATAAGAAAGTGCTTCATCATCATCATCATCAGCCTGAAGAAGTCCACTGCTGGACATAGGCCTCCCCTACACATTTCCAGGAAGAACGATTTTGAACTCTTTCCATCCACCGACTTCTCGCAATTATAACAATGTCGTCGGTCCATCTGTTGGGTGGTCCTACGTTTCGTCTTCCGGTTCGTAGTCGCCATTCGAGAACCTTTATTCGCCAACGTTGCTTAGTGCTCCTTTTCTTCAGCACTAGAAATGTACAGCAGTTATCTTAATAGTCTTTAATTGCACGAGACTAAATTCATTTCCTGATTTAATAAGATTGTAAATCAGAACTATAATAAAGGTAAAATTTATGATCCAAAAGGTTAATTTAACTTGGACTTTCACTAATTTGTAGACATTGTAAAACATTCTAAAATATTGTAAGAACGATGATATTTTTATGTGACCAGTGGAATCGCATACGACTTGGCTCGCCTAAAGCTGTTTTTATTGTACAAACTTTAACATACGCTATACCCTACAAAAATCAATTTTAGAACTGTTTTGGCGCCCTTAAACAACTCACCTATTCATACAAAAAGTTATTTTCTAAATTTCATACATCTAGGTTTTAGAGTAAAGGCTGTGCGGTGTACGTGTATCAACAGACAGACAGTATCCTACAAACTATACAAAAGTGATTTTATTACTATTCACTAGATTAAAATATTTTATATCCATTACCATAATAAACGTTCAACGCTTAGAGAGACATTTACGGTATTAAGAAATTCGTATGCATTAGGTCATATCATTTTTCAATATATAAATTAAATAAAAGTAGGTGGCAGTCGTAAAGCTATTGATCTCTTTGATATGTATGAAATACCTATTTGAATGAATGTTAGAGTGTGTTAGATTGTAGTTAAAAACGAGTCTTACTAAGTTATTCATAGGTTTTTAAAAGTGGCCTATTATCAATTGGCTATGGCAAAATAATTAACCGGTGCAACCATTAAAAAGCCTTTGAACCATCATAAGAATTCTTAACTTCAGTTCATTAAACTAGCTCAAAATTGACGCCTCAGGTGGACCTGTGAAGTCGAAAATGCAATAATTCACCTTTAATTAAAAACTGTAAATTTGGTGACCCCATCAAATTTTATAACTACTTGCTCTGAATTGCCATTTTTAGTAGTGTTGTGTGAGGTAATACAATTAGACAGAGGTAAATGCTCAATATCAGATGAGAGGCTAGCTTATTTCGCCACTTTTTATAAAAATAATGTATGTTTGGTGACCCCATAGGTGTTGGTTTTGATTCCAGATAACACAGACCAAGGCCTCATTGCTGCAAATGGAACGTACTGGGAGCCAGCTGCAGCCAGCGCATCACATAGCAGCCGTGGAAAAACACACAATGCTATTAAAAAACCAGACACCCTTCCTCATTCACATGGTATGTAATTTTTCCCTACTTTATTAAATTATTAATTGTCAACATGACTGGCCTCTCAGCTCAGTTGGTAGTAGCTCTGCCTTCTGCACCGTAGGTCGTGGGTTCAATCCCCACCAAGAACAAATATTTGTGTGGTGAACACAGCACACATGTTTGTTCTCTGCCTGGGTCTTATATTGTATTCTTAGCAAGTATGTAACAAAAATAAAGCAAAGAAAAATATATTCGTATTATATCAGTTATCTAGTTCCCATAGTACAAGCTCTGCTTAATTTGGGGCTTAATAGTGTTGTGTGGATTGTCCACAATATTTATTTATCACATTATTAATGTACATTATTTTGTATGTTTCACATTATTGTTTGGAGAGTGTGATGTTGCTTGCTTTGACTGTTTTATTTTATTATTATTTAATCCATTCAATTTGACTAAGCACAAGGACGTGTTTTGCTTTGATTTTTAAGGCACATTTGCACTGAATAAGTCATTAATAACACTACCCCTTAATAATACATTGTAGAATTTTTGGGCTTTTTTGTAAATTCTACAGAATAGGTAAACAATGTTTCGAACCGAATGATTACAGGTACAAAAACACCGGAAATTGATTTCTACGATACTGAAAACGGAAAAGGTGACTTCACATCCGTAATTGATACAATCACTGAACCTAACCAAAGAATACTGCCCATTGAACCGGTTTTCCCGAAACACATTGCTCCTGAAGTTCAATACGGAAATGAGAAAGCAGATTCCGATAAACTAAGAACAGCAAAGGCTTTAGAAGAAGCTCAACTCTCTCAAGACTCTACTATCAAGCCACATATAACACAAAAGCCAGAGAAGCCATTAGCAGTCTACTTCAAGGAAGGTAATGCTGAAACAACCACGACTACAGAAACTATCAATAGAGCTGAAACTATTAATGAGTTTACAAACTACGGCGACAAACAAACAACGAAAAACGTTGAAGAGGTTCCAAAAAGATACGGATTCGTTTATAAAGAACCATTCCTCAAAGTGAAATCATTTAACGTGAAGCAGTATCTGGTCACTGAGCCACAAACCTCGACTGAAGCTCAGGAGTTCTACGGGAGCCAACCGGTGAATGTCAATGTCAATTTCACATCAGGTCATTCTAATCTTTTTGGTATTTCTATTGAGGACGCGGAGAAGATGAGGTCTACGACGCAGAACTCTTTGTATAACACGAGAGTGTCACCCACACTTCCCACGTGGCGTGATGGTGATGACACCACCACTAAAAAGTATCCAGTCAATGTAAATTACGAAGGTAAGTCTTCCAGCTTATTGAACGGGCGCATGTGGTATTGGAATCATCATCAGTCTGAACGTGAGTCTTTACACATAAACACATAGGGTGTTATTAATAATCTTGGCGCAACGCTGGAGTAGTTAAATCGTGTTTTGTCACATTTGCTCGAGTTGACAATTGCATGTCAATGCAAGAGACAAAACACGGATCAACTTAGTCCAACGCTACGCCAGGATTATTAATAAGACCCTTAAAGCTTGAATAAACTATATCTGTAGCAACTAACTTAATCCATACACTTGTATTGCTTTGGGGTTTCTTCTCACAACTATAAGACTTTGATTTAGTTCTTCAATCTCATTGGGTTTCATCAACATTTTAGAGGTAGGTACATTATCTACGGGTCCATTGCCATTGAAAACTCTTCGTAGGTAAGCGAATTTATTTGGGATCAAATTGTGCATAGAATCCTCGTAGGTTGCCCATGAATTACAACTAACGTCATTTAAAATTAATCTCATTTAATTAGTTTCAGTCATTTATTTTACCTAGACTTTATGACTGGCCTCTCAGCTCAGCTTTTATCTGGTTCCCATAGTACAAGGTCTGCTTAATTTGGGGCTAGCTAGTCTTGTGTGGATTGTCAACAATAATTATTTAATTATCTCTTACATTCCAGTGCCTCAATGTCGTTCAACCCGCCAACCCGTTTGCCGAGGAGTTCTGCCTTACGACCTAGCCGGGTCCCCAGCTACGATCTCTGGCGTGGAAGTCACATCTCTGTTACCCCAGATAGAGTACCTGGCGGCTACTAACTGCAGTGATAGGTTCCAGCACTTCGCGTGTGCTTTGATGGAGCCTGAGTGTAGCCCGCCACCGTACCCGCCCAAGATGCCTTGCTACAATCTTTGTAGAGGTGAGTGCTTTGTGTTGGGTGACTATCACAGAACGACAAAGATACTCTCTTAACTTTTGGGACATTACAAAAATCTTTAACGCATTTTTTTTGTTTTGTGGTGACTATAGTTGTGTGGAAACGTATTGCTATTCCAATTCTTGCAGTAATTTGGCAAACATGTTTTCGATGTTACTTTTTTATACTACCAAGCCGACAAATAACGTTATTACCCGTTTCGGACCGTTAATTATGGGCATTTGCTTGCTAATTTTAACTCGCGCGTTCATCCAAGAAATACAACTCAAACCAAATTACTTAGGTATCTACTTGGAAAAAAATGTGGTCATAAAAAGTAAGGACGGTGAGATTTCTGAGTTTCGGGGGGCAGATTTATTCATTATAATACGATACGATAATGACAAACCAAAACCTTGATCGAATCGTATCTCCAAAATTATCCGACAGCTCAAAGCACAACACAAGGTTGCCTGGATGAGTCCGCTCTCAGCGTTAAGCCCATTGTTTAGCCTAACTGTTGACTTTTATGTCCTGTACTGGATTTTTATTTTTAGATAGACTGACGGCATTTTTAAGATTGCAGGAAGTCGATGGATGGAAAGGATCGTTCTTCCTGGAAATGTGTAGGGGAGGCATATGACCAGCAGTGGACTTCTTTAGGCTGATGATGCTAACGATGACGAGTTATCTATCTGATACAAAACTGATCACCAAAATTGTTGGCGAACTCCATAAGCGGTTGCTAATACACTAGTAATTTCCAAATTTGAAATTCCAGCAATCGTGGACAGCTGCGACGGCCTGATACCTCGCGAGCTGACTCCCGCCTTCAACTGTGGGCAGTACTCCCGCACCAACTGCGTTGGAGCCCGAGCGCCGTGCTACCCGCGCGAGTTCACCTGTCGGGATCAAACGTGTATCCCGCGCGAGTGGATCTGTGATGGTAGCCAAGACTGTCCCAATGGAGAAGACGAGGCTTCTTGCAATGTGTGCGACAAGAGCGAATACCGGTACGATTCAAATTGATGGTGTTTTCTTAGAACTTTAGCTTGGTGAATCGACCTGTGAAGAAGTGATGAGTTTCTCGCCTAAGCTCTATTTGAGTAGCAAGAGCAAGTCAGCTATCGTAGATGCCCTACAATCCGATTTACAACATAGACTATTTCTACGAGATAGGCTAGCAAGAAATCTTTAGAATATTAGAAAAGAGTAAAGTTACGAGCAGCAAAGCCCAACGTTGCCTGGGAATTTTATTATTCTAGATCATTCCAAAATGTTAAAGAACATTCTAGAATGCTTAGGAGAATTCTGTTCTTATCAAAATCGAGAATTTTAAGAAAAGACCTTATATGATAAAAAAAGATAGACATAGATTTAAAAACTTTTGCCTCCCACAAACACCACTTCCATCAACTTTGTCCAAACTTCCCTACTCACAGCAAAATACTTAGGGTGATTTCTACCACCAAAACAATTAAACCCTGGACATACGTACACACACTTACTTTTTATAATATCCTAGCGGCCTGCCCCGACTTCGCACGGATGGTCATTTATTATTTAAACACATAAATATAGCCTATGTTACTCAGGGCTTGTAGCTTTCCAATGATGAAAGAATTTTTGAAATCAGCACATTAGTTTTTGAGTTTAATCATTACAAACATAGAAAAATACAAATCTTTCCTCTTTATAATAATTAGTTTAGAAGCATAGATACCTATAGATATAACGCTATAGCGCTCTGACTTTCAAACACGTCAATTCCAGTTGCTCCAGCGGTGGTTGCATCCTAAAGCGCTGGCTTTGCGACGGCTATGCCGACTGTCCGGGAGGCGAGGACGAGATCGAAGGCTGCGACCGACACGAGCCAGGCGAGCCCGGGGAGGAGTCAGCTGGTTCCGCACCCGCACCAGCCGTGAGGAGACCGAACAGACCTGCAGCTCGTAGTGGTGACCTGCACAGGACTGGTGAGATAACTAGTACAGCTCTTTGTGAAGGACTCGTCCAAGGAAGTACTACCACCATGCCCCTGCCGTGAAGCAGCATTGCTGTGTTTCGGTTTGAAGGGTATGCCGGTGAAATGACACGTGAGGCTGTACATCTGTATGCCTCAAGTTGATGGACGCAAGGCAGTGCCTCATAGGGCGCATTACTGACGTGCGTGAACTATGAAACTATGCTTTGTTATAGGCGATAGTATACCACTAAACATATGTAGATCAAACGGTCGGTGATCTGAACTCTGTTTTCTACCTGTAATACTTTCAGGTGGAAAACAGAGTTCATTATAAAATTTACTAGTTTCTTATAAAATGTAATTTTTATATTTTCTTTTTAATTATTTTATGTTGTAACATATATGTAGATGGGCTATATTCCTGTTCCATCGCTATTAAGTTTAAAAAAATGAGCGCAAAGGAACTTGGGAAAGTATAATTGACACTTACGGCCTGTAAAAACAGAATGGAACAGGCCCTCCATTTTATACGGTTGTTCCAAAGTTATCTTCATTGTCATCACTCACAGAAACCCATTTAAATTGAAAACTTACAGTAACGTTTTCTGGTAGTAAGTCGAGAGTCAAAGGAATGCTAGTTGGACAAACATCATCATTGATAAATAATTTTAGTGATGCTTGACCTTGTATCAAAAACATTTCTTAATGTGCCAATTACCTACGAATGAGTCATCCTTTTGTTGCAGGAGAACTTGACAGCAGCAAGGAACTACTCGTAACAAGCGACACTAGCAACAGTTTCAAACGGAACTTCACTCGCCGCCCTTCACCGTCTCGACTGAGCCCTTATCCTCGCACAACACTCCCACAACCCACAACTCAAAACCCAGAAGCCGTGTCCGAATCAATTAGACCAAGAAAATTCGAGCCTAGAAATAAACCTGAACCTCCGAAAACTACAGTAAAAACGAACGAGTCTCAAGAAGACGTCAATATTGGAGATATAGGAGGTTTCTTAGATGATATCAAGAAGACGAGTAAAGAAATGCCATCGAGAAGCACTGATCATAGATCTCTAAGAATGAGGTCAATGACCGGGAGGGTGCCGCCTCCTAGCGTCACTGAAGCGCCTCCAACAAAGCTCGATAAGTCTATAAACAAACTGGAAAAGGTCATCAATGGTGCTGCTTTGCTAAAAGTAAGATTTTTCGGCTCAGGTGGTATGATTGCATAATTCCCACTGGTTCCCACCAGAGGGAATTTTTGGGAATAAAATTGTATCTAATCTAAAACTTATCGTTGACTGCCTTGGTGCGGTACTGCACAGCTCAGTTGGCACCCACGGCCTTCAGCTGCCTTCGGCGCTGGAGGGCGTGGGTTCGATCCCCACCGAGAACAAATATTTGTGTGGTGCACACAGATGTTTGTTCTCTGTGTGAGTGTTATATTGTATTCCATGTATGACATAGGCCACCCCTACACATTTCCAGGAAGAACGGTTCTGAGCCCTTTGCATCTATCGGCTTCCCGCGATCTTTACAATGTCGTCGGTCCATCTGGTGGGTGGGTGCCCTAACCCTTTTTAAGGAAAAAAATAAGTTTAGAGTAAAAAGTAGAAGAAGTAAAAAGAGTTTTTTAGAAAGACAGTTTAAAAGGATGACTGCCAACCTTCAGTATAGTGTAGAGGCACCCTAAGAAGAAGAAGAAATTCTCTTTTTGTTAGTTTGTAAGGTGTATAATAAAATAAACTCTATCTTCTCTAATCTTCAATATCTAAGTGCCAAGCTGTTAGCATGCAACCAGCAAGAGTTAGAAGACATCAAATTCATCTATTATCCCAAACCTCAAAGTAGACTTTCTTTACAGAAAGCAACAGCCGAAGAAGAACCAGACTCTCCTGAAAACAGCACTGTCGTAGACGACGAACCCCCAGCCCCCATGACCAGACGGCCCAAGGGTTACCGGGCCGGTTCTATCAGCGCCCATGCATCCCCATGCCCTGTAGGCGAGCTGCGATGTGTTGATGGACGATGCATCACCTTGGCCCAACTCTGTGATGGTACCATTGATTGCACTGACCATGCGGACGAAGACAACTGCTACACGTGACCTTTGAACGGCTTTGTGATGTGGTAAGGTGGAGACTGACTTTTTGGTGCTTTAAATTGTATCGAGTTGCAAAATGGACATCCATCGGGTGTTTTATCAGTGGTTGTAATGGAAAATGTAAAGCCTTTTTGAATTACCAATGTCTGCTTTGTTTTTTTACATAAGTATAAGATATGGCCTTAGGTCTTACCTGACCGAAACGGGGTGAATGGTTACAGCAAAAGCGATTGGTTTTTCCAATATGAGACGATTTTTTACTGTAAGTTTTTTAGGGTTCCGTATATAACCAAAGGATAAAACGGAACCCTATTACTAAGACTCCGCTGTCCGTCCGTCTCACCAGGCTGTATCTCATGAACCATAATAGTTAGACAGTTGAAATGTTCACATTTTCTGCTGCCGAAAACAAATAATAAAATAAATATTTGAGGGGGCTCCAATATAGCAAGCGTGATTTTATGCCGTATTTGTAGATATTGGTACGGAACCCTTCGTGCGCGAGTCCGACTCGCACTTGACCGGTTTTTTTGTACCTACCAATATTTATAAGTAACGGATTTTAATTAATAACAATGCAACTAGAGTTTATTAAAATTTGATGAAATATCCGCTAAAATTAGGTAAGTACTGTGTTTTTTTGCAACTAGCTAGAGAGCTTGATCGAACAAGCATATATGGCCCACCTGATGTTAAGTGGTAACCATCGCCTGTAGCAAAGCATCGGCTCGTAGGTAGATTCTTATTAAACAGCTACTGCTACGTGTAAGCTTTGAAATCACAAACTAACATTAGGATAGCATGTGTGCCCTAGCCTTAATTTCACAACTAAGTTCTTTTTTTTCAATAGTTTCATAAGTTTAGTAGCACTTAATTATTAAATAAGATTACGCATTTTGTAAATATGTTACTAATAAAACTGTTAATTATTTATAATAACTTAGGATGAAGTGATTACTGTAAATGAAAAATATGTCATATTAAAATGGGTTTTAAAAATCACGGTCTTGTGAGAAAAACCTGCTTTAAACCAAGAACCAACATACGTAATAAGTTTTCCTAAGGAGAAAACAATTCCTTCTAGACCAAGGAACCCAACAAGAATGCAATGGTGACAAATTTTATAGCGTAAAAAAAATATAATAAGAAACGCAGTGATGCATGTATTTTAAGGATTCCGTCCATAATTATGTTAAGTTTTATTATTATAACTTGTATTATATTGAATATAAAGTTTACTTGAAAATTTGTGGAATTTGTTATAGGAATGAAAGTCCAAAGTAAGGTCATAATAAAGATGTTTTTCAAAAAATCGTAGTACTGTCAACCACAAAAGTCTAACTAGCCTTTTCTATGCCTGAAAAAACATTAAACGTTACTTTTGTCGTTGACTGCACTAAAACTGAGTTATATTTTAGTAGTATTGGCACCTACTACTTAACTAGTTACAAGTAGACTTGATTTTCGTAGTGTAGTCATAACTATTTCTTGCATACCTTATTTAGCTCTAGGTTTAGTGGTTTAATATAATAAACTTTTATACGTTTTATACTCACGATAAATTCTATGCCATGTTACTATGATATTGATATTAAATGTATTATGAGATATTCGATCTTTTATTTACCTGTGAGTAACACCCACCTAAAAAAAAAGAATTCATCATCCGCACATGTTGTGCGGACTGGTTTCCGCAAGTAGGCTGCTGGTGGGCCTTTTTTGCGTGATGCGTGACACGTGTTGTCCGAACTTTTTTAAGGTTCTACGACACGCCCCGGTTTCCTCACGATGTTTTTCTTCACCGTTTGAGAACCACCCACCTAGCTAAAGTTACAATAATTATAAGTGATGATTATGATACATGTTTCTTTTGTGGCCAGTAAAAAGCAAGCTTAGGTAACCCGTTCAAGCAATCCATATCGGAAAGAACTCAGAATTTGAATTTTGATGCTTCATGTTTTTTTCATTTTATACAACTAGTTGATGTGATGGAACAAGCATATGACCCATCTGATGTTAAGTGGCAACCATCGTCTATAACAAAGCATTGCTTCGTAGGTCACGCGTGTCAGGAATGTGCCCTACGATTCGCTGCTCTGCGTCAATCAACTTGAGGCATATATATGTTTAGCCTCACGTGCCAGTAATTTTATCGGCACCCACCCTTCACACAGTGCTGCTTCACAGCAGAAATAGGCAATAGTACTTCCCCGTACGAGTCCATCACAAAGAGCTCTACTACTACTCAATGCTCAATTATACATGCATCAGTTTCTTGGACTTAATTTTAAAACCAGTTGTAGTTTACCTACTCTTTACGCTTTGCGATCATGAAAGATGATTCATACAATCTGCTGGATCTACTTACTATCCCAAAATAACGACTCTACAGACACAAAATTGTCAGTCATAAAAAAACTTTATTTCAATATTTGTAAAGCTCAAAATCTTCAGATCGTTTTTTAGTTCCTCTTACGAAAATTACACAAGCAGATTTTTTATTTTCATTCATAGAATCGTGATCTCATCGGTAGGTACCTACCTACTGTTCCGTTTTGGAAGTCAAGCCTCGTTATCTATTTTGGTCGTTTCGTATTATCTAAGGTTATCCAGGTCAGTATGTATACCTAATGCATCTGAACGAAATTTTTTCCATTCATTGTATCTAAGGACTAAAAAAATCGGTTGTCCGTAAAGTCGGTTTACTAACGATAGTTGAACGTGACAACTCGGACGCATCGCTCACTCAAGTAGAAGAGAGACAGTTGTCGAACGCTGCCGAACGCGGAGGCCGATTCTGCCTCTTTATCGCTCGTTCCGCTCTCTCGCTCTCACTTCAAGCCTTAAATGGAACGCCTCAGAGCAAGGTAACGCCGCATGAGTCATGTTTTTTCGTGCGTGCAGCCGGCTCCATCGAATTATAAGACGTTATCACGTCAATATGCATCAACTGAAGTGCTAAACCTAGGTAAAAGGGGCAATAAAGATTCATGGTGCAAGAAAAAAGTTCCCAAAACTCAAATATGAAGGGTAGGCAGGAGATTTGACGTTGTTACACAAAATCTAACGCAAAAGAAGTCACAGACATTCTACTCATCATCATATCGTGTCACTGGTTCGAAAGAACCAGCGTGATGAAAGGATTTCAAGTGCACCTCAGAGTGTACCTCGTGCACACGCTATCGAACTTTTAAGATTCTACGACAAGCCTCCTAACGATGTTTTCCTTCACCGTTGAAAAAATCATTGGTACACGACTGGGTTTGAATCCCCGATTGGAAGACGGGCCGCTACCACAAGACCACCAGTGCTCTCAATTTTCAATAGTCTTCATACAACGCAACACCAACAACTAGACAACAGCTTAGCAAATTTGCTCCGTGAAATTAATTATTTATTACCCAAGAAAGTGCATTTTATATCTCAACAACTTGTGAATATCTAGGCAATACTTTTGCAATATCGTTTCAAACAGATTAACAGTGATTACCAGTGATTCCAAACTCTCAAAATCTATAATACAAAACCATAAGCGTGGACGCCATTACCGCTGCGAGTGATTCCTAGAATTCGCACGCTGTGTTGACCTTTGTTGAACTTTTACCCGCGACACGTGTGGCGCGAAATTTCGAACTTTCAACCGATGTTTATTGTGCATGAAATAAATTTGACATAAGTAATCCAATCTCTACTTAATTGGAGTGTAGTCATTGACGTGCATGTTGTGATAAAATTACTAAGGCTGCTACCTACTAATACCTACTGATTACCTATTTTTATTAGCACAAATCTGAAAGCTTGCTAGAATGTCCAAGGAATGCGCTGGCTGCTTGAACGACATTCCTCACAGGAACCATTTGCGATGCTATAACTGCCAGAAATGGTACGATCTTGATTGTGCCAACGTTCCAGTCAGGACGTTCCGTCTCATGAGTCTCGACGCAAGAGAGGCGTGGATCTGCGAGGAATGCCGGAACAGAATACCAAAAGGCGATAACACTAACATTCCGGTTCGCCCGATCCAGCACTCAGCTGGGCGCACAGGTATTCCAGTCCGCCCACTGCAGCAGCATCTTGTAACCGGAAGCGGTAAGGCAAACAAATTGAACTTACGATCTGAGACCTCGATCTCGACTGATACATTCGCATGCTCTTCGATTCCGTCAACCTGCTCAAACACAGTTGCGATATCTGACATAGCGACAACCAACACTTCAAGTAGGAACTGCGTTTCACACTCCTCCGTCCCCGATCACGAAATAGAGAACATTGATAGCGAGCCAATCACTAGAAAAGCGCTCAAGGATATAATATCAGAGGAGATAGGTAGCTCGCTCAAGAGCTTGGCACTGGAACAGAGGCAACTGAGAGACATCGTAGATAGTTTTCAGCAGGCTATCTCATTCTTTAGCAGCAGGTACGACGAGTTGAAAATAACGTTGGAGAATAAATCTGAGAGAATTGAAAAGCTAGAAAAAGAAAACGTCTTTCTGCTTGAGTCCGTGAAGAACTTGACCAAAAGAATCAATATCTCAGAGCAACACGCCAGATCCAGCAATATCGAGATACAGTGTGTCCCAGAAAATAAATCCGAAAACCTGGTCAGTACAGTTTTACACCTTAACGACATAATTAAGAGTGACGTAATAGACGCTGACATCGTTCACTGCACCAGAGTAGCGAAAAAGAACCCAGATAGTAACCGCCCCAGATCAATACTGGTGAGATTCAACAGCCCACGTCAACGTGACACATTCCTTGCCGCTGCAACCAAATACAACAGAACTCACCCGAAGCACCATCTGAATTCTGGTCACCTTGGGTCATCTGCTGAAGAATCACAGCCAATTTACGTGGTAGAGCATCTGTCAGCTGAAAATAAATCCCTACACGCTGCAGCTCGCATTAGAGCGAGAGAGCTAGCCTATAGGTTTGTTTGGGTGCGCAACGGGCGCATATTTATGAAAAAAGACGAAGACGCAAACCGCATCTATATTGACTGCACTGAAAAACTAGATTTGCTGCAATAATTTACTTCTCTCCATAACCAATTTTACTCTTTAGTGCAGATTTAAATTCCATATTCACATAAATATAATAAGCTAGTTACTCCCTCCGAATGATTAACTCACATTTACATTTTTACTACCAAAATGTTCGAGGGTTGAAAACAAAAACGACAGATTTTTTTCTAAACATAAAACTGAATTCATACGACGTTGTGGTGCTTACGGAGTCTTGGCTCAATGACAGTGTTCACGACTCAGAGTTATTTGACGAGAGATACATCATATATAGGAGGGATCGTGAATCCAGTAGGTTTTCTAAAAGAAAAGATGGTGGCGGTGTCCTGATAGCTGTCGCTAAATACTTGAATTCTATTCGTGTCACAGAGTATGAAAGCAACTGTGAGGACTTGTGGGTCAACATAATTTGTCAGAATGGAAACAAAACGAGCATACTTAGTGTATGTGCAGTTTATCTTCCGTCCCCTCTGCAAATCGATGTTCTAGAAAGTTTCACTAACAAAGCCCTTCAAAGTCTAAATAAAACAGAGCACGAGCACGTTGTAATCTTAGGAGACTTTAATTTAAACAAACTAAACTGGTCGCGATCTGATAATCAATCGCACTGCACTTCCATTGGGACCAACTCGGAAGTTAATGCATGCTACCTGGAGTTCACTGGATTGAGCAGCCTTAATCAGTATAACCACGTGTTGAATGGTAACCACGTGTTGAATGGTGACGAGAGAACTCTTGATTTAGTCTTAAGTAATAAAAAAGTGACAAATCTTAAACAAAATGATACACCCTTGACTAGAGTAGACAAGCCTCACCCAGCAATTGACTTCTCAATCCCGTACTCGGTTAAAACTAAGTGTTTATCAGATAACAGCTTATCAAGACCAAATTTCTTCAGAGCAGATTATGATACGGTATTACAGGTTCTTCAGTCTATCGATTGGGTCGAAACTTTTGATAATTGCAATGATAATGTAGATATGATGACCCACGAGTTTTACACGACTCTCCACAAAATAATCAAAGAACATGTTCCAATGAAAAAAGTTAGATCGAAAGACTACCCAATATGGTATTCAAAAGAGCTTATACGCATGATGAAAGAAAAATATAAATTACACCTTAAAATTAAAAAATACAACAACCCATTACACGTGGAATGGTTTTTGAAGATGCGTGACGAGTGTTTTGTCCTACAAAAAATATGTTATCACAAATATATTGAGACAATTGAAAGTGCCGTGACAAAAAACCCTAAACACTTTTGGTCATTTATAAAGGGAAAGAGAAAGGGTGGGGGTACCTACCCAGCACAAATGCAATACAAAGAAAAAATGGCATCTAGGGGTGACGAAATCTGTGACTTATTCGCGGAGAATTTTTCTGCAATTTACTTAACCAACTCTACTGCTTGTACTTCCTCATCTATTTCAACCAACAGTGCAACTGCTCTTGTTTCTACATGCCTATCCTCAGTCAATATCACTTCTACTGACATTGAAAATACCCTGAAACATTTAGATGACAAGAAAGGCGCCGGTAGTGATGGTATACCTCCAATTTTCATAAAAAGATGCGCAACGGCTTTGTCAGCACCGCTACACCTTATCTTTAATGCATCCCTCAGGAAAGGTATTTTTCCTGATACTTGGAAAGAGGCTAAAATTGTCCCAATTTTTAAATCTGGTGACAAAAACGACGTAGCTAACTATCGGCCAATTTCAATTTTATCAGTACTTGGCAAAGTCTTTGAAAAATTAGTCACAGAGCATATGACTTGGCACTTAAAGCAACACATCACTGGCTCTCAGCATGGGTTTATGAAGTCACGTTCGACTACCACAAACTTATTATGCTACTCTTCAGAGCTCTCTAAATCCTTAGACAACAAAATTCCGGTTGACGCAATATATACTGATTTCAGTAAAGCATTCGACAGAATTGACCACGGTCTACTTATTCAGAAGCTATCTTATCTTGGAGTATCTGGTTCCTTTCTTTCATGGATATCTTCTTACCTGTACAACAGACGTGCCATTGTAACCGTAAGTGGCTATCAGTCACAACCTTTCATCACTACCTCTGGCGTCCCTCAGGGTTCCCATCTAGGACCAATCTTGTTTAACGCATTTATCAATGACATAACATCATGTTTCAAAAGTTCAAAAGTTTTTTTGTATGCCGATGACATGAAAATAATTAAGCCGATTCGCACACTCTTTGACACATTTGCACTGCAAGATGACTTGAACAGGTTATCTGCCTGGTCCGTTAAAAATCTGATGCCGCTTAATGTGTCCAAATGTTATCACATCCACTTTAGCCGTAATAAAAACTCAGTTTCTACGAAGTACTCCTTAAATCAATTAGAGCTTGCATCACTAGACCAAATCCGTGATTTAGGTGTTATTTTTGACTCGCATCTTAAATTTGACAAACATATATTAGCCACCACTACTAAGAGCTTTAAAACATTGGGTTTCGTTATAAGAAACAGCAAAGAATTTAAACGCTCATCTACTAAAATAAAATTATTTCAGACGCTGGTAAGACCCATCTTAGAATACGGATGCCTTGTTTGGAATCCCAATTACGAAATTTATTCGAAGCGAATCGAAAGCGTGCAAAGACGTTTTCTTTATCATGTATCCTACGGAGATAACTTAGCCAAGAAAATGACAAGTTACAATAGCAGACTTTCGCACTACCACATGAACCCCCTATCTTACCGTAGAACTTTCTTGGATCTCGTATTTTTGCATAAGTTATTTAACGGAGCTATTGATTGCGCAGAGCTGACCGAAATGTTGCAGATTCATGCCCCTTCTCGTCTGCCAAGAAAAACTGCATATAACCTTTTTACCACTCAGTATGCTCGAACTAATCTGGGTAAACACGCATCGATGCCGAGGCTCTGTAGTCGTTACAATGCTCTATCAAAGAGTGATGATATTGATCTCACTGACCCCCTTCTTAAATTCAAAAGGCTTACCCGAAAATGTCTTTTGCCTCAAACACAGTAGAGTTTTCTTTTTTTCCTGTTTTTACCCCCTAATTCTTTCTTAAAAGCTTTTAACTAGGTGCCTGTGCTTACCGAATGTTATTTAGTGTTATACTATAGTATTATATTTTAATGTAAAACATGATCTCAATTTAAGTTCGTTGTAAGTATTTCGTATTTTCATTTGTTTATTTTGTGTTTAACTTTGTTACTATTTTATTTTTGTATTTTCTATAGGTATTTATTACATACCTACTACCTTACACTAATTATTTTGCTTTGTCTAGTTGTATATTTTGCGCGCGCTGTGGCGTCCTGTAATTAGAGAGACACAACGCACTGATTACTATACATTTAAGATTGTTCATTTATACTATGTGATTTCTCTGTTGGATGCCCTAAATAAATAAAATAAAAAAATAAAAATACATTTCACCATCGGTTACAAGGTTACCGAGAGAATAAAATTTCTCGAAATGGAGAACTTCTCTACCAGCTTGCCTATTTCGTGTAACTTGATGTCTAAACAAGTGCATTAGTTGTCAAGTAGGTACAATAGTCTGAATAGGGCAGGCAGTGTCATCGACCGAGCGGGCTAGAAAGCGGTGACTCATACACATTACAGACGGACCGGGTGTCTAGCTGAACTGGCCTGCTATGAGGAATCTTTTGCAAAAACCCGTACTAGTAACCTACCTGCCTATATTAGTCCTTGGCTGGCTGGGAATAAAAATAAGGCTGTTATCCTTGCAAGGCAGGGATCGGCTGCTATTCCTATAAGTAAATCTATTTTAGGATGCGTTGAATAACAAGATTGCAACTACGATTTACTAATAGCTAGATGGTTTTAAAGATGGTGTATTTTAATAATAGGCACGCGGTATTGTGTTTTTTTGAACTCGTGATTTTATTTAGGATGATCATACAAATTTGCGTCAGTTCGCATTGTTCGCAATTTAAATTGCATTCATCGTTTTTTTTCTCATTTTGAGCATTGAATAAATAATTGATTAATTTTGTATTCAAAATGTCTTCGTTTTACTGTAATATTTTTTAATCATGGTCTTCCTTTTATTTCCGACACTAATTTCGACACGACCTTCGGATCGGAAGGCGGGGCCGCTACCACTAGACCACCAGTGCTCTCCTGGTTCAACCATGTAATTAAATATCAATAAATGCAGTTTAATTGTTTTTTAAATTCAAAAAATGGCTTCTCTCAGTAAATGTTCTATGTACAGTATTCAAGGTACTTTCCCTTCATGTGGCATATCCGTTGTACGCCCTGTATAATCAATGCTCTACAAACAATAAAAGTAAAGTGGTTACTTTTATTATTTGTTGAGCATTGATTATACAGGGGTTTGATTATTTTGCTCATAATTGCTTTATAAATTAGGACATGAATCACAATCGACCTTATAGTTCCTAAACTGAGGTAGACCCCCGAATACTGAAACGCAACTCAGATTTAAGCACGTCTCAAGCGACGAATATTTGACAGTTTTCAATGAAAATCTGTCAAATATTCGTCGCTTGAGACGTGCTTAAATCTGAGTTGCGTTTCAGTATTCGGGGGTAAGTCTATTGCTTCAGAGTAAGACAGCAATACTTTACAATGCAATAGAGCGGCGCGGCGGGCATTGTGAATGTTGCAGGTTGCAACGAATGAAAGTAAATAAACATTGCATTCGTGAGGTAAACAAACTGTAGACTGGTTTGTCCACTCGCTGTAGGCTTTCTAGAGGTTGGTATGTACCTTAGGTGGATGGTTAGCGCGGAATACAACGCA
This sequence comes from Thera obeliscata, assembly GCA_947578465.1. Taxonomy (NCBI): domain Eukaryota; kingdom Metazoa; phylum Arthropoda; class Insecta; order Lepidoptera; family Geometridae; genus Thera; species Thera obeliscata. Next base: position 4,617,389 of record OX387916.1, read on the forward strand.
GCGGTCTACTCAGAGACAAAAACTCAAAAACTTAAACTTTAAAAAAGTCGCCCCAAAAAAATGAAAGAAACTACTATATAAGGTTCGAAAAAGGGCATATAAGACAAGATAAGCTCACGTTTGCAACTCATCAATGCACGTTAAAAAACTTAAAATAAAACTAGACAAAAATACATGGTTTGCTATCGAAAGGAGCATCTTTGAGGCACACTTAAAATCCCTTGATATCCCTTCACCACAATGGTTCGAAAGAGCTAGTGATCCGGCGAGATGAAGAAACGCAATTAATTATAATATTATTCCTATGCATTTTTTTAAAACACCGTAAAGCGGTAAATGCGAAAGAAGTTGATTTGACATAGTAGATCGGTAGGTACGATAGGTAGATAGATAGATAGATAGAAAATGCTTTATTGCACACAACAAATTATAAAAGTACAGGTACATAAAAATACTTAAAACTATTTGCCTCATACAATGGGCGGTCTTATCGCTAAACGAGCGATCTCTACCAGACAACCTTTGGATGGAATGGACTGAAGGTATTTACAAGGGGACTGTGTGCAAAGAAAGAATAAATAAAGAATGCCTTAAAATTTTTGATGTGTAGCTAGCTACATACACACAAAAGAAAGTTAATACATAAGGAGTCTGAAAATACTTATATTATCCATAGAATATTATATTACATACTATACAATTTCACATATACCTACCAATAAATACATACCTATTTAAATACATAAACACATACTATATATGTATATATATATATACTATATATATTATAACAGAAAGAACCAAGAAAGAAAGTTTAGTTACAACAGGATAGATAGTGTTCCTTGACCATAGATTTGAAAATATTTAGTGATTTAGCTCGCCTGATAGCAACCGGCAAGGCGTTCCATAGTCGGACAGCCTGCACCGTAAAGGAGTCTTTGAAATAAGAGGAGGAGTGTACAGTCATAAGTTTGAGAGTTTCGGAAGAGCGAAGAGATCGGGAGTGGGATTGATAAAGGAATTGGAAACGTTCTTTAAGATTAGGATTAGGTACTACTTTTACAAAGTCGATTCGCACCATGTATCCTCGTATTTTGCAAGTTGATGGGTTTACTTATTCAGAGCTATGTTGAATCGATTTTTCAAGGTGTTTGATTTCAAGAATCAGGAAATCAGTAACAGAAGGAAAATCTGAGTTTTCCGGTGTGCGGATCTCATCCCATTTATTTTTAATTCCCATTAATAAGTGTTGTATAAATTAAATTTACGGGTATGCCTCTAAAAAATGGACGTCAGACTTATACAAATTACATGGAATCACACGCAGATGATGGTAAATTTATTTTTATGATGTACTAAATTAGTTAGGTAAGGCCGTAGGTATTATATAGCCAGGTACACAATATGTGAAGTCAAACAGACAAACCCAATACAATAGCGAAATACAATAGCCATTTATTCCTGTCTCTATTGTTTGTTGAGTTAGCATTAGGTAACCGACTTATCAGATTGTCAGACAAACACAACAAAAACAAAATGCCAATTGAACTGATAGAATTGCTAGAGCACATTAATCATTAGGTCTAAAGGCACTTGTTTACCGTATCGTTGATCCTATAGAAATAGGTTTAAGTAGATAGATTAAATAATATTTGCAGAACACATGACTCACCATATCGCCGCAACCACTGTAAATACCTACGTAGGTACATACATTCGTACCAGCATCAATAATAGCCACAAAAAGTACGGTTGGCAGAAAAAGCTTTGCTTTACACGCTTGGTAGCGTTGGTAGAGTCATAATTATTTTGATAGATGTAACTGGGCCATTAGATGTAGGTATAGATAGATATACTAATGGTTATAGTTATCAAAATCATAATAATTAGGTAATAATTGATTCAAGTTCAAAATAAGGGGTAATAGGGTCCAGGGTCATAAGCCCCATGCTGGGGCATTTTAATGGCATCTCTCATAAAACTAGACTCTGGCACTTTCTGCAAGAGACTTTTTGACATCCTTGCATGGATATAAAGCTATGGCTTTAAGATTTTGTGAGGCATTATAGTATGGTAGGTATTTTACCTGGTGTAGCCTTTGACGATTGAAGATCGAAGAGCGAACATTAAAAGTAAAGCAGCACCTACCAACATATAGAGTGTGTGTAGAGATTAGAGTAGAACTGAGTAGGTAGATAGGTAGTGATACTGTAGTAGGTACCTTACTACGTTGGTTGGTTAGTTTGGTGATTCATTTCTCGGAATTGACCTTGCTATGAGTCATTCGCTGGAAGGCAGAGTCGGGGATACCGCGCCTGTCTGCCGGGCTACTCGCGCGCCGTTCACTGCAGCGCATTTTATTAAAATCCCTGTGCTATTTAACAATATAAACAATAATAAAATGAATTCTTACTGGATTAATGGAAATATGGTGAACCGTTTTAAAGTATAGAAATAATCGTATTTCGTGTTTCTGAAGCTGGATATCATGTTAACAACCATGACGTCATTTATATTGTTAAAGGTAAGTGTTTTAGAAATAAAAAGGTGACCATCAAATTAATAAACTTTTAGCAAAGTTATAAATATTACGCTCTAAATTAGTTGTTTGATGAATCATCCAAAAATTCTTATCAGTTTCTTACTTGACTAAAGTAAGTACCACCTCCTACTCGCGTGACGTATACACTATAACCCGCCTAAAATGAGAAATAAATAATGTAGTTGTCTTTCTCTTTTTAACGTCAGTAAATGGCGGTTAATGGCATGAAACAAAATATAAGTGTGATGTCTATTTACTTTACATTGTCTACCAAATACAGGCTGCCATGGGTTAGAATGAAATAGAACTAAAAATGGCGTAAAGTTTGTAAACTTTACTTACTACATTTTTATTTTGATTGTACGAGCGAAAATTGTTTTTGATGAGTTCAATTTTTGAAATATTTACAAATTAAATATAGAAAATAGCGTATTGCATTTGAATACACACTTGAACATTTTGTGAGTGATCGGTATGTTTGATTGAGTGTTTTTGTGGAAAATGTGCAAGAAAAGTTTCGAAGTGACGACACTTGTTGAACAAGTTTTCAATTAACTTTTCAGACCAACTCTTTTTTGTTGAGGATGAACAGGGAGGATAATGTCAACTGGTTTCATGGGAAAATATCACGGGACACTGCTGAGAATCTTTTAAAAGAAGGTCTGTAATTAAAACTTTTGTAATGTTTACTTTGTTTCTCCAGACTGGTACTCATCATCATGTTTTGATAATTTTCAGAGGATGAGGATGGTGTATTCTTGGTTCGCGAAAGTAACACTTCTCCGGGAGACTATGTTCTATCGGTTTTGCACCAGGTAACTCGATAAGAATTTTAAATATTGTGTCAGACATAGAACCAAGATTTACTTTGTTGAACTGTCTTGAAAATAAGGAAACTACCTAGATTCTTTTGTATTAAATATCGTATTTACGTCCATACTAACATTATTTATTTCCAAATACTAACCTACCTATTGCGTTGTGTTGACATACAGGTTTTTTTAGAGCGAGTCAATACTTATACTCAGTAAGGTTTAGTTTCAAAGCACCACCTGAGTTCACACTTTATTACTAGTAACTAACAGTGTTTATAATGTAAAAATCTATTTTGTCTACCTATTCTTTTATTTCCAGGGTGAGGTAGTCCACTACCAGATCCGAAGACACGGAGAAGATGCATTCTTTTCTATTGAAGAGCATACAACAGTCCATGGACTGGACACCCTGATACAGCATTATCGAGGAGACTCCAATGGGCTTGTTACGAGGCTGTCAATTGTCTGTAAAGGACAGCCTCCACCACACGAGTCAAGGACTCTGGGGACCACAAATTTATTGCATCGGTAAGTAATCTTTAAGAATACTGATATAGTTGTTTTTTTGGACTCCGTTTGGTACCAGTGGGACTTAAAAGGTTAATGTTATTGCCGTTAATGTATTAGTTTTTGCTGAGATCTGTCCATAGTTTAATAAAAAAAACTATCAGCACAGCAATAATGTTGCTCATCTTTTTCTATGCCCTAAACCCACTAATATCACAAAGTAAAAGTGCCAGTGATGCAGAGTAATAAGACTAAGATAAGTCCTTAATCTTATGAATGCCAAATATTGCTTACAAAATGGTTTTACAAGACCTTTTAGGATGATGTCTTAATTGTCTGTATAAAACGGAGTCAAGCAATAAAACTAATGCTATCCTTAGCACTAGAGGAAGTTCTATTAAGAGAAGTGCTTTACCAATTGCCCTTAATTTGTCTTTCTATTTGTTGACGGAGTAAATTGAGACTCAAATTCCTAGTCCTATTTACAAACAATGGGGACTATTTTGAATATAACGGTTGTTTGGTCTGATAACAAATATTCACAGGTTTAATCACAGGTAGGTATATAGGTATTTTGTATAGTCACAGGGATTATTGTATTAGATTAATGGCGTTGAATGAAATTATAGATATGTTTTGAGTGTGTTGTTGACACATCACTATAGATTTAGAGCCAACATTTGGCATTTTGCATTGTGATAAAATAACCAGTTTATGTACCTAATTGATTTTCTTATAAACATTTATGTACATTCAGAGTTGTAATAACAAATAAGGTTGTTGACCTCAAAGTTTTACTCACGCTGCACTAAGTAATTGTACTTTATGTGGCAATATCGCTGACAAGCGTTATTGGCGATTTCCTGTTGGACATTGTTCAATAAAGTTTATTCAATAAATAAGCGAACAAGACCAGTGGCTGATAAAACTTCGCAGATAGAAGTGAAACTACAGCTTACATTGAAAAAACTAGCTTTGCTGTCTACTGAACCCGAGAGCATTGGTGGTCTAGTGGTAGCTGCCCCGCCTTCCGATCCTGAGGTCGTGGGTTCAAATTCAATCGTGTACCAATGAGCTTTTCTGTCGAAAAATTGATGTGGACTATGCCAGTACTCTCAAAACGGTGAAGGAAAACACCGTGAAGAAACCGGCGTGTTGTATAACCTAAAAAGTTCGAGCAACACGTGTCAAGCGCCACGCAAAAAGAGCCCGCCAGCCAGTGGCCTACTTGCGAAAACCAGTCTGCACATCAAGTGCGGATGATGAATTTTCCGAATTTTTTTGCCGTCTACTGAACCCTCGTCACCTTTCGAGACGACGCGACGATGGACGATACGGAAGTTAAATTCTGTCAAGATTACGAATTGTCAATGTTCCGAAATTTATTAATAGTTATGGCCTGCGTACATCTAGCGCGATGGCGATAGCGATCATCATCATCATCATCATCCGGTCTTCTACAACTCGCTCTTCATGGGAGTTGCAGGTAAGGGCCTCGGGTGTGTGACACATCGCCCAGGCTGCTCTTAGGCTGCTACTCGCAGGGACAACGATCCCTGGGTCGCGGGGCTCAGCCATTTGTGCCTTCCTTTCCAGGCGGCTCCTTAGACTTTTCGTTGCGATTTCGATAGCGATCAGTGAAACGCTGTCAAATATTGCTGTCAAATGTGACAGCGTTTCACCGATCGCTATCGCCATCGCTCTAGATGTGCGCAAGGCTTTAATTATTTCTCAAGAGTATTTAATTTAACACACAAAAAAAATATTTCAACAGAATAATGCCTTAATTAAAATACTTTCGTATCGCAATCACAATTAAAATTATCTGTAATTGATAGGTCTTATGCAATGGAATTATTAATGACAATGTCTCCATTACACCATTAAAAGCCACATTATGGAACACAATAACCATTTAACATAATTAATTAATATACAATTAATTAGTCATCAGAGACTGCTAGTAGGTACCTACAGTTGTATACACATGGCCACATGGAAGTTAAATTCAATCGCCGTCACAGAATAGTATATCCCATGCGACGTAAGATGAAAAAACGGGATTTGAGATGGTAGGGGTTTGCTAGGGGTGGATAAATCAAGGCAAGGGGTTAAAAATATTCTCCCCATAACTTAAACATATTATTTACTTTGCTATTTAATTTTATCGATATAATTCTAATTCATCCCTTTCCATTATGTTCTCTCCTCCAGAATTATAAACACAGCTTGAGTTTATTTATCCAAAAACATTGGACGATTAGAGGTATATTTTGTGGCGTTTTTGTTCGCTAATTAGCAATCACTCTGTCTGAATCCCGCTTAAAATGTTGACAATGAATCATTAACATAAACATTGAATCATCAGCAAACACAGATGTGACTTGAGTCGTAATGGTCGACATCACTCTGTCAATATATTATCATCAAGACATTCTCGCCCAATGACTAATAAAAAGTGTTAAATGATATAATCACCTGTGTTGATATTGGTATGGTTTAAAAGTAACATTGCAGAATAAAATCAAAGGGAAAAAACACGTACACACTCCGACGCTTTTACGCTGTAAAACAGACCAAGCTAGTAGAAGTGAAACTCCACTCAATCTCTCTTTTCTCAGTCGCTTCACTCTTGTCAGAGCAGTCGTGGTCGTGATGGATATCTTATGATTTCTCTTTATCAGGGGGTGTGGCACGCCTCACGATATCACGACTTCTCTCTACTTGCAGTCATCCCCTCAATATGCATAAACTTTAGGGGACTGTATTGAAGACATTACGATTCATTTTCTTGAGAACAGTATATTATTTTTCATTACTCATACTCTGAAAGTAGGTCTGAAGTTGCCTGAGGGGCCTAATTGAAAGTAAAACTTTCAGCCCTAGGGAGAATCGCTTTCTACTGACAGCTGTCAAATTATAAAAAAAAACAAGTTCTATTTTATTCAACCATGTTCCAACTTTCTAATGTCTTTCTAACTGCAAGGAGGTCGTTGAACCAAATTCCAACTTTTTATTCAGCAAGTAGGTTGGAAACCCATTACAACGGTAAGAATTTTAAAAAGTCAAATACGAGCGCAATGTAAAATTTAAATTTAAATAACATAAAGATAGTATTAAATAAATAATATATCTTCTGAATTACTTGATTAATATATAGCTTCAACTATTTATTTAAAATGACATAGATTTGAGCAAAAAATTTACCATTTTTTAAATTATGAGAATGAAAATAATGGCTGAATAATGCTGGCGAGCCGTAGCCGAAGGCCCGCCAGAGAAAAAGAAAAAAAAAACCGGGAAGGCGGCAATTCAATCTTCATTTTCACAAATTTTTCTTTCATGTTTTTATTTTTACTTTCCTTGTATTCGTAATGAAAAGCACAGTGTTTACCTCGGGTGAAAGTCTTTTAAGTCCCTCAAGCTCCATTGGCGCCCTCGCTAACGCTCTGGCGCCAAACCCGTCTCGGGACTCAAAAAACGTGACTTTCAACACTCAGGTAACAATGTACTATTATGGCACATACGCACTTAATGTACAGGTCAAGCATACAATGACATAAATCAGCATTTACTTAGCGGCTCGTTACTGACCGGTTAGAAAAGCATTCTGACTCGTTGTTGTTTTGCTTGTGCTTATTAGTTCATAGTTCAGTCATTTATCTATCTATACGAGCTAATCCTGGAAAGTACCTACTGACGGATTTTTCTGTGTATGGACAGGCCTCTTGAGTCTTCTAATTATTATATTGAAACGCAGATGTAAATCTTGTGTCCATTTCTTTAATCGTACACAGACAGAGCAGGAAGGGAATATCAAACTTAGTCTAGGCACGCCGTCGTGTGAGGGCGCTGCGATCGCTCCGCAGATGCGTTCGGATACTACATTCTTATTGCTAGTACGTTTGGATACTCAACAAAGCCAGCTATCAATATTTAGATGTGCCTTTTTTCCTACAGAGCTACGGAAGCAGGTGAATACAACATAGTATCACAGCTGCTAGCCTGCGGGTACCGAAGCCGAGATGCGAAGAACCAAGACGGTCAGACAGCTGTGCATTTGGCAGCGCGCGCAGGAAGAGATAATATACTCGCAAAGCTTATCGAGAGCGGAGCCACGGTCAATGTACGCGATTCGTTTGGATATACGCCTTTACATGTGAGTTTATGTATTTTATCAGTTATCCAGTTTCCGTAGTATAAACTTTGGGGAAGCGTTGTGTGAAATGTCCACGAATATTAATTTATACATATTTCACTATAAGAGACCGTTTATTTAGATTTTTTGAGTACTTAAAATGGAGTATTATTGTCAAAAAAATTGGCGCAGCTAGCCTGGATGATATGATCACGGTGCTCGTCGCGTTTTGTGATATAGTAGCGATTCTGTCATTTACCTTCAAAAGCGGTTATACACTGCAATTTTACATGATTTTCATCTACAAAAAAGTATAAACTCCTATCATAGAATTTGTTTTGTTTCAGTACACTTGCCAAAACAACTTGCCAAGCACAACGGAACTCCTCATCACTAAAGGCAGCGCCAACTATCAGATGAGACATGCACCAACCGGCAAGGTGCCCTTACATGATGCTGCGCAAAAGGGACACATTGAATGCATAAAGGTATTCAAAGATCTAATGTCCCAAAAGTTTTTATCTGGGTGGGCTTTGAACCTCCCAAACACTAACTCACCCTATAGCACCTGTTGCCAATAGATTACCTAGAAGCGGTAGAATGGTAGAGTGAGATCTAATAATAAAAAAATACAATTTAAAAAATGTTTAATATGAAAACACTGTAGAGTAGTACTGTAAAAAGGAACACAGTGGGGTGGAAAAAATTGAAGATGTATATAGATGTATGAAGGTGTAAAATTAAATAAAAGTTTAACCCCATCTTTTACTACTGAAACAACCACAGCACCCTATGTCCCGACGACATCGCCATCGTTAAGATCGCGGGAAGTCGTTGGATGGAGAGGGCTCAAAATCGTTCTTCCTGGAAATGTATAGGGGAAGCCTATATCTAGCAGTGGACTGCTTCAGACTGCTATGATGATGATGCTCTGTTTTATTCAACAAATATATAAGAATCAAAAAAGGTTTATAAAACTAGATATAAAATATATCCTTCTGCTTTTATTTTACAGGTCCTATTAAAACTACGAGCTCCAGCGCATCCGAGAACGTTAGAAAAAGACACGCCAGCCGAATTAGCCAAACATTACGGACACGAAGACTGTTACCAACTATTGAGTAAGTATATAACAGATGTTAAAATTGCCTCAAGTGGACGCGTATATTTTTTTACAAAATGATTACATTTTTTTTAAATAGAACTAACAAAAAATATGGAAGTTTTTGTTCTCAACAAAAAATATTGATCAACTCTGTTGAAGTTATTTACTCAGCTTGAGTTAGTGGAGATGTGATTGCAACCTGTGTTTTTTTTCTGACGACACCCTCCGAAATCCTTTTTTTTTTTAAATAGCTAACCGCGCCTGAGTGTTCATTATCATTTCATGATAACAAGTTATTTCTCACTATTTCATACTTATACTAAAGGTACCTACGGTTGTAGGCAATAAATATTGCACATTGGATTTTCTGCTTTCGTAGAGCGCTATCTCTTTCTGACTGACACACTACGTTCTATGAAGCCAAAATTAGCCGATATGCAATATTTATACTTATACTTCAGACTTATGTAAATAAAATATTAACAAATTACAGGCAACCATCAGCCTGATACCCCAAGAACGTCAAAAGCCCTCTGGTATCACGGCACCCTGAACAGAGACGAAGCAGTGAAGACATTACAAGAGTATTGCAAACAACACAGTATAAAGGACAAGGCTTCCGATGGAGTGTTTCTAGTGCGGTACAGCGAGCGGCATACTGGCGCTTATGTGCTCACGATGCTGAGCGAAAATACACCTTATAACTTCATTATAAGGAACAAGGTAAATTACAATATTTGCTGTGGTTGGTTTACTGTACAAATCAGTTTAGATAAATCAATGGCGACTAGTTAAAAAGGGAGGCGCTGTCCTTTTGTGATACATCATACGGAAATTGGTAATAAGCTCATTCATTATTAAAGGCTGCCACCGGATTATCTCGCGTGGGGTTTTTTTCTTCTTCTATTAGGAAATATCCTGTACGATATGACCGCTTTATCAAAAATATTATCGAAGGAAAGGTGGAAGGAAAAGATCAAGTATAAGCTACTTGAGCCAAATAAAAGCGAAGATCGCCGTCATATCGTATAAAGAGGTCAAGGAGGTTGCCCTCAAAAGAAATATCTGGAGAAAAATGCATACACTACGCCGACAAGAATAAGAAGAACAAGAATTAAAATTCATCCAAACTGGTCCAGTAGTTAGGGCGTGATCGAACCACTACGACATCCACGAGAAGGGAGCTTATTCTATGCCGGGACTACCACGGCAAATAATATACGTGATGTATGAACGTAGCAATACTTACCTGTGCCTCTAACCTGTATGTATGTACCTACACTGCGTCATCTATACTGTCACTTGTCTGTGTGGCAGTAAACCCGCCTTGCACTAGAACAGTTGTTTTTCCTAGCTGATACACCAATACGTTTGTTATTTTTTCAGAGCAATTGGTTGTTTACTTACCTGTGCCTCTAACCTGTATGTATGTACCTACACTGCGTCATCTATACCTGTCACTTGTCTGTGTGGCAGTAATAAACCAGCCTAGCACTAGAACAGTTGTTTTTCCTAGCCGATACACCAATACGTTTGTTATTTTTTCAGAGCAATTGGTTGTTTATCGACGACGGTCCATACCTCGAGTCACTGGAGCGGCTGATAGAACACTACAGCTCCGTGCCCGATGGCTTACCCACTCGACTCACGGAGGCCGTGCCACCTAAGCCCAAGCCACCTTTACCTGAAGTGAGTACCTTTGGTAAAGTGGTTTGAACAAACAGAAGGTTTATTTGGACAAACTTGAGAAACCGATTTTATGGCCAAACTGCTGAATAAATAAAATATACAACCCAACTGAAAACCTCCTCCTGTATTTGAAGTCTGTTAAAAATGCAAGCCAGTACAGTCATCGTTAGCGCAAAAGCCCGAATAGACCTTCAGATGACCAATTGGATATTGAGCCTTCTTTTTGTGGCTCTAGTTCTTTCGAACCAATGTGGTGAAAGGACTTAAGGTGCGCCTGAGTCTTTTCTTGCACTTGACGCAAGTTTTCGAACTTATTTACAACGTTTGGACGTTCAAAGTTCTACGACATGCCGGTTTCCTCACGATGTTTTCCTTCACCGTCTGAATTGTGCACGTAAGTACATTTTTGGACCTAAGGATCCGAAGACGAGACCGCTACCACTAAAACATCAGTGCTCTGGTGTCTAAGAGTAGTCAAAGTCAAAGATGTCTATATTCAGTATTAACTCAAGGATCACTTTGAAACATCTTAAAGCTAGGTGAGTCTTGGTGACGCCTTCCACGCGACCAAGCCTAGAAGAACAGGCAACAAACTACGGCTTGGTTTCTACAGATCATACAAAATGATCCTTTTACAAATAATAATAATAGCAGTTAAGTTCCAGTGTGGTGCCACTTAGTGAGACGTAGGCAGTAATACAAAAGCAAAAGTTTCAAAGACAGTTTCAGAATTTTTAAACCATCGTCATGTAACTAAATGTTAATTCTTTTTCAGTTCTCAACAATGCCTCGATCGAAGAAATCTTCACCATCACGCGTCGCCTTGAACCAACCTCTGTCTCTAGTCAAACACGACATACTCAACTCATCTCCCGTACCACAAAACAACATGTTCGACCTACTCACCAGAAACTTATCATTCTCGTCGGATTTCAATAATGATAGTTTGAATAACAACGACATGGAAGATAATGATACGTATAAGGTAAGAACTGGCTGCCTTCTGCGCCGTAGGTCGTGGGTTCGATTCCCACCAACAACAAATGTTTGTGTGGTGAATGCAGATGTTTGGTCTGTGTCTGGGTGTTGTATTGTATTCTAAGTATGTATTTACAAATGTATCATATCAGCAAGCTCTGCATAATTTGGAGCTACATTGTGTGTGGATTGTCCACCATATTTATTTATTTTATCTATTTAAGGTCCCGGGGAATAATACTGCAGTAGTTTCGCTGGCGGAGAATTATAATGAGATATCTATCAACGCTGAAGGACAATTGTCTACATTGCAAGGTTAGTTATTGCTACCGAAAACTATTCTTTACTTTACTTTATTCTTGTAGCCAAAAGAATGAGCAGGAATTTTTGAGGCCATCTTATAAGTAAGAAAATAATTGTGCCAGAGAAACTTAATTTAAGCAAATTAGCTTGACTTGAAGTTAAGTTTGACGAATGTTCCATTGATTTATTTCTCAGACAACTTTGTGGTCAATTTGTGTTAGTAAACTTACAGGCTATCTAAGGCTATATTGTTGAACTGTATTTCATGAAATACATAATTTTTGCCACGTGCCGTCTGCAAAAATCCTCGATTTTGACCGTCAAAATATTATGTACGTTGTATTCTTATCACCGCAATCAAACTCAAACTCAAGCTTAATAAACTTTTATTCAATACGATACAAGAATCACTTTGAAACGTCTTAAAGCTAGGTGAGTCTAGGTGCCAGATCCACGCGACCAAGCGTAGAAGAACAGGCAACACTACGGCTCGGTTCCTACCGTTTTTTTATATGATCCTTTTACAAATCAAAAATAGTCTAAAATAATAGCATCATGAAGTTCCAGTTTGGTGCCACTTCACTTAGTCAGACGTATGCAATGCAATAATACAAATCTCGTCTCTACATTATCTCCAAATTTACAGCAACTTATATTTACAGAGTTCATTCCCATGAGCGAACTAACACTCGGCGCGGTGCTCGGCGAAGGCGAGTTCGGTTCAGTTCTCCGCGCGAGCTACTCCCCCGGGGATTCCCCTGGCGAGCCGCAACAAGTTGCCGTGAAGACGCTACACATGCAACACACGGAGACCAATCAGAAGGAGTTCCTGTCGGAAGCTAAGCTGATGATGTCGCTGCGGCATCGGAGTATAGTGCGGATTATTGGGGTCTCTTTGGTATGTCACTTAAAATCTGGTCTAGAACAGTATTGGAAGTGTAGATTGCAAAACAAACTAAGTATAGGTTATTTTTTTTTTACTATATGTATAATCCATTCATCCAAAACTTTTTGAATTCCAGTGTCTATTCGTTTTACGCTAACTGACACGTATGTGTCGTGTATGTCCGTTTTCGAGCGGGTTTTTGTATCTACTTACAAAAACCTACTCCAAAACGGGCGTACATTAGAGCGAAACTCAGAATTGAGGAACAGAATGCATGATTAATTATGCTAAATCTGTGATCTATTAATAAACTCAACTTCGAAATCTTTATTCATATGCGAACTTATCAGAAGCTAACAGAGCGATCCGTAACTCGACGTGTCCAGCACCAAGGTTCGTCTAACACTAATATCACCTTCCCAGGGCCCACCACTAGCAATGGTACAGGAGCTAGTACCCCTAGGCTCACTCCTGGAGTTCCTGCTTCGTCAGCCCGATGCGGCTACTAGTTACGAGCTGCGCCTGTGGGCGTGCCAGGTGGCAGCTGGTATGCGCTACCTCGAATGCAGGCGGTTCGTGCATAGAGACCTGGCCGCCAGGAACATCCTACTAGCTAGCAGGTATGGGCAGCAAAGTTATCCTTGTGATACAATTAAATAAACAATGATTGACTATTACATGCTGTAAGTACATACAACAATACTGCGGTCACCAATCCGCCAGCTAAATTGCCAAGCTTGGTAATAAATCACCCCACCAATCACCACAAAAACACCATCACCAATCACCATCACCACCATAATCACCATCTTTTTGCACGCCCAGGAAGACTGGTAGAAAATGCTGTTAGCATTAAGTCCTCCTAGCACATAAGTTTGTGTTTAAAGTTTTAAATAAATAAATAAATCCATCCAAATAAAAGAGGCCTGTGTCGTGGTGATGCCCGGTGGAGTATCGAATGGTGGCCGAAATCGGACGGAGGAGGTTAAGAGAAAATGAAGGAGAAAGCTGAGATGGTGATGATGATGATGATGTTGTGTGTTATGGATGACTAACCGATCTAATATTTGGCAATTGGTTAACTCAAATTTTGCTTGCAGTCAAGTAAGAAACTCCAGGCTATTTCATTTAATCCAAGCATATTTAGTAATTCCTTCTTTTGTTTACAGAAATCAAGCCAAAATCAGCGATTTCGGTCTATCCCGAGCGTTGTCTACCGACAGTTCCTACTACAAAGCGAGCCGCGGCGGCAAATGGCCCATCAAGTGGTACGCGCCCGAGTCTTACAACTACGGCACCTTCAGTCATGCGAGTGATGTGTGGAGCTATGGTGTCACGCTGTGGGAAATGTTCTCCTTTGGCAGTCAGCCGTATGGCGATATGAGAGGGATGGAGGTGAGCAAAAGTATTCTCTATGTAGTTAGATTCAGTATGACCTGCGCCTGTGTAGCAATAGAGCATCCTATTCAACTTATCCATTCGATATTCAAAATAAAGCAATACCATATTTTATTAAAGGTACATTTTGGAATAAAGGTTACTATAATGTCTGAAGTTCTACAAGGTTAATAATTAAAAAAGTACGTGACAATGAATGATGATAATAATAATACTCATCAATCCTCCTACAAAATTATATTTCCAGTAAAGTGTGAGTAACAATGGAAAAATTGGCCTTCTGATAATACCTTGAGACTTGTGGCTGGTAAAGGCACCACACAAACAAATATTTGTGTGGTAAACACAGATGTTTGTTCTCTGTCTGGATGTTATATTGTATTCAAGTATTGTACCAGTTATCTGGTTCCCATCATACAAGTTCTACTTAGTTTGGGGCTAGTGTTGTGTGAATTGTCCACATTATATATTGTTAAATGTACTGAATAAACACCTTTTATTTTAACAGACAATACAACTAGTTGAAAACGGCAAGCGCCTAGAACGACCAGAAGACTGCCCCGACGAGATATATCAAGTGATGTTAGATTGCTGGGCGTACAACCCTGACCTCAGACCGACCTTCAGCCAACTCGTGGACGTATTCTCCCAGCACCCTGACTACGTGAACATCAGCCAACTAGCACTTGAGAATGAAGAAATGCAGCAGTAAGTCCCAACTACTTTGTATCTAGCCAATTAGAAAGTATTTTTTGTAAGGGAAAAGTATTTTAATGGTATACGTACATTTTATTATAGATCTGAAGGACTTATATTATGCTGACATGCAAGCTATATACCTATATAGCAAAAGTATTATCAATAATTTATGAAATAAATAGGTCAATAATTTTATAGAAATAAATCTAGTTAGTATTATGAACGGTTAGTTTTTATTTGCATTGTTCTGTTTTATACTCCGAAATAAAAACAACGAAATTGTCATAAACTTCAAAGCCAGCATTTTGCTCTTAATAAGATATACTTGAGTATACAATTATGTATTAATATTATAGATAAAGTAAATTATAATTTTATGTTTAAGATGTTATATCGGAGAGGGATGAATTTAAGTGTGTGAGACTTCAACCAAATTCGATGTGAAGCATCAGTTAACAAACCGCCCATACCTTTGACGTAAGATTGGTTTAGATGTTTTTGTTATCAAGATAGAATCAATTTGTTTTGATGGTGGTATAGCAAATCAACTAAAACGCAAATTCTGTGCAAAAATCAACAGCATGAGAATTTTTAATTACTTAGTGACCACTGTTTTGTAAAAACAAAAAAAAAATAAGGATTTTTACCACAAAGTTATCGCGGTTTGTTCTTAGGCAAAAACGCAACAAATTTTACGACAATTAGTTCCAATATACAAGTAAACCTCACGTACGTACTGCGTATGTGAGGTTTACTTGTAATGTATGTTTTTGGGGAAAAACTATAAAGAATTTAAAGAAATTGACCATTCTATTATAATTAGTAGCCTCTCCTGAAAGTCCTTATTTTTTTCTAGTTCTTACAAAATAGGGTAAGGGAATGAGGGGTGTATGAAACAAAAAAAACACATCGGATTTGGCTGATTAGGCTATGAAATGCCAAGATGTGCCTGAAATTACTTGTAACTATGTATAAATATACAGTAATAGATAAGGTAGTATTAGTAAGCTTTGTAATTGAAACAAGATTAATAAGATTTTTCTAAAGTTTTTATAAATTTGGGTGCCTTGCATTTTAATTTTGTCATTTTTAGAAGTGCATTTTGCAATCATGTTCCTTTTGTAAAAATAATAATAGTTAGCAATAAATCATACAAATCTTCAACGTAACATTCCATTTAATAAATAGTTTTTGTTTTGCTTTTTGCAAGTAATTTATTATGTTTTTTTAATGACGTTTGTACCTAATGTAACATATCAGAATACTTGATATCACCCAAACAAAAAAGCCTTGTTCTAATTTTCGTGGTTGAAAAGCATTTTCCTATTTAGATATATTATTTGAAATGTATTATTATATCATTGGAAATGCCATACATTTGAGATCAAATCAATTGCCATAAGGTTGTGTTTTAGTAATGTACAAAAAATATTAATAAAGTTACCCAAATTATATATTTTATTATTATATTTAGAGAATTTATATTAAATTCTATGAGTCTGACTTAGTTTGTAATAACGATAAACTGCTTTACGTAATGACAGATCATTTATATGTTACTGAATCAAAATGTGATATGGTATTTATAAAATAAATAACAATCCAATATAAAACTTGTATTTTTCTTATAACTAATCTACCTAGGTACATAATTACATTGCCCACTAAATGCATATATCACACAGTCAATACCGTAAAGACACTTTAGTAGAGTTATCTGATAAGTTTACTTACACAAACACGACTTCGCACATTCAACTGTCTTTTGAAACCTAAACATTTGATCGGAAATCATGATATGGCGGCGGGGGCGTTTCCGATCTATCAGGTACCCGAATAGCATCGACCTGCAGCCTCGCTTCCGTCACTCCGGGAATGCCGTACGGCGGATTCCTGTCCGGCAGCGACAGTTGTCGTCGGAACGGTGGAGGGGTTTCCGTATCAGGGTTTATCAAGGTACTCCAAAGCAAGCTCGTTCTCATATCGCTCTCCATTCTAGCTCTGCGCCTCGCCCGACGCGTTGGAGTTCGCCAGCAACGGAAAGGTACAAGGCAAACTCTACGCAGCCACACATACGTACTGACGATACCCAACGCCAATCCGATCTCTAAACCAATAACGAAAGCTTGAAGAGCAGAGAATTCTTTATCGAACTTCTCCAGTGGCGTCAGTGGTTTATTTGCATCATCGGCGTTGGTTAAAATATTTGTGTTGTTTTTAGAAACGGTTATATTCCAAATCTTATCTAATAAGATTTCTTCTCTTTGAACTGGCACTTGAGATATCATTTTCTCGGACATCTTTGGCCTTATTCGCTTGCATTGCTTCGCGTATGCAATGTCTTGCGATGATATCCAGTTTTCTACTCCAATAAAATCTTGGTTGCATTGCAAATAATCATTTCTTAGTTCGATTCTTTCAAGTTTGCGCATGGGTTGAAGAACTTGTATGGTGATTGTGACCATGTAGTTTTCGCTAATATCCAGTTTTCTCAGATTTGGTAAGCGACTGAATAACCGGTCTGGCAAAGCTTTTATCCGACAGTTGTTTAAGTTCAGCACCTGAAAATATCGTAATATATTAATGGATACTCCCAGGATTTCTCTAGGTCAAGACGCACTAAGGGTTAAAACATTGCGTAGAATGGACTATGGTCCACTTACGAAGCTCAGCATTACATATTGACAGGCGTCACGACTCAGTTGGTAGTAACCCTGTCTTCTACGCCGTAGGCCGTGGGTTCGATCCCCACCGAGAACAAATATTTGTGGGTGAACGTAGATGTTTGTTCTTTGTCTGGGTAGTGTATGTTATTTGTGTGTTTAAAAAAGTTTTTTTTATATATGGAATGCCCGCCTGATGCTGCTACTAATTAAGCTACGCCAAAGAACATTTTTTTTACATAAATCATAGTTTTGTATTTCGTATGATATTGATCTGTATCAGTTAGTTACCTGTAGTTTAGAATGCATAACGATCGGTTCATTCTTGAGTGATTCGAACATATTCGATGATAGATCTAGGTTTTGAAGTTGCGGCGTATCCCAGAAAAGGTCAGATGGTATGTACCTCAGCCTGTTGTTGCTCAGATCTAAATGAACAAGCTTCTCGAGACCGGCAAATGCATGTAAACCAATCCAGAATATAAGATTATAGGATAGATTGAGCACTTCTATTGACGTGTATCCAGGTTCCTGAAAACAGATAAGATAAAGACTTCCATGATGATTTTAGCATAGCAGCAGATAATAGGTTTATCTCCAAACTAGCCGCGAGTCCCAGCGTTGCCCGGGTATTCCAGAACATTCAAGAATGTTTAGCAATCTATTAAGAATTTTTAGAAAAGTCCTTACGCGATAGAAAAGGATAGATATAGAAAAGTGCCTACGTGTTAGAAAAGGATAGACATAGATTTTTGCAACATCTTGTATTGATACTGTTCTTATTGGTCATAGCGTGATGTTATAATAGCCTCTAGCCTTCCTCAATAAATGGACTATCCAACACAAAAATAATTTTTGAAATCGGACCAGCAGTTTCCGAGATTAGCGCGTTCAACCAAACAAATAAACAATCAAACTCTTCAGCTTTATAATATTATTAGTATAGATTATGAGTAAGTACATAACACCAGCACAGCTGCCACCAATCCACCTGCCAAGTGTGGTGACCATGGCAAACCACTCTAATAAACACGCCTACGTGATCCTGCTCCATCGTCGCTTACCATCAGGTGAGATTGTAGCCAAAGGATGGTCTAAGTATAACATGTAAAAAAGCTGGCTTTACAGGCTGATGATGATTTTCAAATACCTTAAAACAGAAGTTATCCAGCTCACTGATAGCATTGTGTGTTAAATGATACACTTGAACAGCCGTGGGCACTCCTACATCGACATTAATAATGTTCTGATCAACACATATCGCTCTATTCAGGCCGTTGTACGAATCACAGTCACATTGTTTCGGGCACAAATCACTCACAACCGCACTTATAACACAGAGAAACGGCACGGCGTATTTTAACGCCATTTTTTATGAAGGCTAACAATAATTATGCGAGAAACTTCTTGCATTGTGCTATGCAGTTATTCGTTCTATTGTTGCAGTGACGCGTAGCGATTTCACGTTAAAATGGAGCAATGATACATGCTTGATAAAACAAAACTTATCAGTACCACGATGATAAGATAGCTGCGTGTAATATAAACTACCTAGAAAGGTACCTGTTTTTATTGATACATCGATAGTTAAACAAAATAATGTAATTTCGAAATGTATAATTAATAAATGCGATTTCACCATTTCTAAGTGAGTACCTCTTAAATAGGTAAATTATTATTAATGGCAATGTACTACATAGGTACATACAATGGACTCGTATACCTAGTACCTACGCATATTTAATACATTCAAAACATAACTTACAGCAATCATTTTTGCAAAAATAATAAATAACATTTATTGAACTAATAAGTCATTTTTAATGTGCCAATAGTACTTTCTAATTCTAATTCACCAAAGATTTTCTGAGATGGATTGCCAAACAAATAGACGCCATTTGAACTAGAGGAGCACATTATTCGCCTAATAATTAATTATTATGGATCTTTATTAACCTTATTCAATGATAACAATAAAAATAAGGCATTTACACATAACTATTGAGTATCTAGCCTTATTCAATACATTATTAATTATAATAATATGGCATGTATTAACTAAATAAGGTTGAGTTTTGCCGCGTCGAGTTAGGATAGCATCGTTTCAATGTGTAGTCTATGCCTAGAATAGCATTCCTGATGTCATGTGCTGTGGCGCTGACCGTCTCGAAGGAACTGACCAGCTTATGTACAGCCAGAGCCTGTGAAAAAAGCGAAAAAATAGTCATTTTATACTCCAAGCACTGTACCTAATATCCCCTCAGATCCCTGAACCAAGTTTCCACCCAGAGTTCTTTGAGGTGCTTTGAGGTAGAGATCGTTCAATCTTAAACTGCACGCCCCACTACTACAGTCAAAGTGAATTAATCTTTAACACTTAAATCACAAGGATCATTTTGAAATACTTTGCTGTAAGTCTACGTTAAGAAAACGTGGTGGAAGAGTGTGCATTTTTCGACTGATTATCTCTACTTACAACGAAATTTTGTTCTTCTGCATTTGAACATGTTATAATTCGTCCATTACCTGAACTTGTGAGGCTTCAGCTATGCTCTCCATCGCTTTGGAGTTGGTGAGGGATGCTTGTGCTATCTGAGACATGGCTGATGCCTGTTGTCCCATCACGCCAACCTAGATAAATAGATTTAGATATGGCACTTTTTTGTATATTTAGTCTGCTTTTTCGATTACACGTGAAAACACAAGGTCTGCTTTTTATAAAGATTGGTTTAACAGTTTCGCACGAAAGCGCAGATTTTTAGCAATTCGCGTATAAGCTCGCTGGCTGCTGTGTCGTTTACTTGTTTACTAAAACTAAAAGAAGTAGGCGTATCCGAGTGGTGACTGGAAGATGTAGCAAAAACTCTGTTTTTGTTACTACAATCTAGCCCCAAATTAAGCAGAGCTTGTACATAAAGGACGCAAAATCGTGCTTCGTGGATATTATAGTAATGGCCTATGTTCAGTAGTAATATAGGACAGGTGCTGGGCGATCCTATTACATCTAAAATCCTGCGCCAGGCACTACAGCGTCCCGTAAATAGTCTGCTTAGGAGAACAGTTTCCCCTGACACTGCATAAATCATCTACATTAGATGCAAGCAGCACAGGCCAGTAGAGATTTTTCCCGATGCTGATAGAGAAGTAGTAAGTATAATTCTGATAACCATCATTCTCACCATATTCTCAAGCATAGCTAGCTGCCGCTCTTCTGCTTCGGTCGGCATCAGTCGGTTTTCCGCCTCATTGATATCCTCTTCTTTGGAGATGTCTTCGCCATAGTCAAAGGAGTCATCATCACCGTTACATGGCTCCTGCTTTACTGCCTTTTTCTTTCCTGCAAAATATTTTTTGACTAAAACTCAATGAGATATCGGCAAGGTGGTGTGGTTATCTGCGAAATGTAGCTGACAAGCAAAAGAAGAGCCAAAGGCTCTTGCGAACCGGGCTCAGTGGCGCGTCTTGGGAGAGACCTATGTCCAGCCATGGAATAAGCAGAGGTGGTCTAGTGGTAGGGACCCCGCCTTCCGATCCGAAGGTCGTGGGTTCAAATCCAATAACCAACCAATGGGTTTTTCTGTCGAAAAATTTATGTGCACTATGCCAATACTCTCAAAATGGTGAAGGAAAACATCGTGTCGTGGAACCTAAAAAAGTTCGGGCCCGCCAGCGGCCTACTTGCGGAAAAACTAGCCCACACATCAAATACGGATGACAAAAATTTGCCGTTTTTTTTTTGCCGTGGAATAAGTATAATTATTTTTTTGTAATCTCCTCTGACTCTTGCCATCTGCCAGTGCGAGTATTGAGCTTGACTTTGGTCAGTTATCCAATTTACTTCATCAACATGTATGGAAAAAGTGCAGCGTTGTTTCCATTTTGTTATGTCTGTCCATTTATGAGCTATATGAAGTTGATGATGTATGATGCAAGTAAAAGAAAGTTGTGTTAGTTACACATTTTATAAACAAAGAATGGTTCATTATTTGACTTAAAATTGGTGGGGAGGTAGCTTAGAAACAGAAGATGGACATAGGACTTTTTATCCCGATAAAGTAATGGGAACGAGGCGTAACGGGAAAGGAGCAAGCTAAGACGCGGGCCGCCGCTATTAAGTATATTTATATAAATGATAAAAACAATTAGCTCTGCTTAGTTTGGGGCTGGGTAGTGTTGTGTGAATTGTCCACAATATTTATTTATTATTTATTTATTTAATTAAGAGTTAAAAGAAAAAACCTTTATACTAACTTGGTGTGTATGGTTTGGTTTCACTCAACTCAAGTATTTTCTGCTCTAATAATGTAAGGGAAGTCTTGAGGCTACCTTCTTCTATTTTTCTCTGTTTCGTCATTGTGAACCTTTTCTTGTCTGACCAAAACTAAAAACAAAAACAGTTTGTTTAAATAACAACTAATCATAATCACTTTCAGCTTGGATTACTTGGTCATTTAGGCAACATTTTGTGCTGTCCACATTTGGATGGGTGACTGCTAGTGGGGTTTAGCTATATGCACTAGCAGTTGCTCTGCCATGAGAGGGGAATTTATTTTCAGGTGTTAAGAGTGCTTACCTTCAACCATCCTTTTGAAGACTTCACAGAGCCTTCAATTGAGTTAGCTGCTTTAGAGAGATCAAGCCAAAATTTCTTATATTTGGAATGGCCGGACCCAAGCCGCTGCTTTTTATTAGCAAATTCTGGATATTTCTCCATGAAGGCCACCACCACCTTGACTTGAGCAAGTGATGGTCTGGAATACTGAATAAAAGTTATACATTGGTAGGTTTGTAAGAAAATGCAAAATAAAATCATCAAGTAAACAATCCTGTTGATTTTCGTTTTTTTACCAGTGCTGGAGGAGTGGGAGGTAAAAAGTGTAAAATATAACTAGCCCTTTTCATTATTCTTCCCATTTACGAAATCACTTACGCTAGTGCGACTAGGATTATCAACTATGTCCTCTTCATCATCATGGTCGAGAGAAAATTCTTCATCTAGGAGCTCAGACATGTTTAGCTTTAGTGTTAGTACTCCAATCAATCCATAACCCAACCACAGTATATTGTATCTTCCAAAGAACCCCAAGGTTCTTGTGTATGTAAGTATAAGTAAATACAGTAATTGAAAAAACCACAAATCAAAACAAAAAGAAAACAAACAATCGATCGGCAGGGTCTGGTCCGGATAATGTACGTATAGTCGTATACGTACGTCCAGTTATTGTACAGCATGCTAGTGTACACCATGTTAAAACGAAACCTTTTTTAGTTTTTTGGATTCGTTCTAACCTGCCGTACAACACCTGGCTGTGAATTAACTGGATGCACAAAATTGTCACGTGATGTTATTGTACAGCATGTTAATTGGATGCCATTAGGGCCCGTGCACACTGAAGCAATTCAATTATTTCTTATTTTTGTAGGCAATTGATACTGCTTCATAAGAGAATAGCCCCTTTGGGGTAAATGTAAAAAAACATTTTCTGGCACTGTGGCGGCCGCTACCGCGGCACGCTCGCTTTGCTCGCTCGCCTTGTGCGTTATTTATATGTTCTAACATAACCTAACCTAACCAAGTCGGATCCGCCCTATAAAGTCTCAAGGACTAGTACAAGTATCCGCTGCCAGAACAAAACAGCAAAAATCAATATTGAATTGCTACAGTGTACACGAGGCTTAACTGGCATCGTAATAACGGTGCGTACAATAACAACACGTGACGACATTGTACAGCATGTTATTTCGCGACCTTTTATTGTACGCCCCGTTAATCCAAACCCTGGCATCGTAATAACGGTGTGTACATTAACCTACTGTACATTATCATGCTGTGCAATAACGGGTCGTACATTATTGCCTCCCCACCGTCCGTGTATAGTGGTGTATAGAGTGGAACTGACCGTAATGTAACTTGACATTGATATTTGACAATTATTAACATGGACAGTGACTTTGGAAATAAAAATTTGCCATGGGCTAAAAATTTAAAGAAACCCATTCATTCAGCACGAAGTTTAAGATTTTGTTTTGAGTTTAATGTATTTTCAAACAAACAAAATCTCTTCAATCAAATTATCTTGACAACGTGATTTAATCAAATGGGACCCAGGCCTCTACTCGCAGGGATCGTTGTCCCTGCGACTGCGAGAAGAAGTTACGTCGATGGTTCACACACCCAAGGCGACCTGCAACTTCCATGGAGAATGGAGAGCGAGTTGTAAAAGACCGGATGATGATGAAATTGAAACTTGTCAGAGTTGTCATTGTCATTATCACGTCAAAACAGACAGATTCTAAACAGTTCCAAACCAGCAAAGGATGGATTTCTCGTTTTGCAAAGAATTTGTTCGATTTATTTCAAGAATCTTTTGCATTTGTGTGTAACTTTATTTATTTGTGCATCAATTACTAATAACAAATCCAATTCTTTGTTTTGTGTGGATGGTATTGCGAGAAAACAAATAATATTCTGCTAATCATCATAATTTTAGAAGGTACCTTCCCTGAATACTATAGCTAATATACAAGCAAACATTCAGCTGATTATTGTTTACAACAATACATACCTTATTTCTTTGATCATTTTACTAATTTTTGTTTATTTTAGCCATGTACTCTTTCGAGGGAGATTTTAGGCGCAAACCACAACAGAACCTTGGTGGGGCCAGCTCTCAAAGAACTGAAAGAGATGCCCTGATACTCCAGTTACAACAACAAAGGCAAAAAAGGGAGGTTAGTAACATACTTTTACATGGTTGTTAAGAATTTCTACTGCTTTTATACTCTTATATCCTACCTATTTTTGGTAATATTTTTGTGTGGAATATCACAAACCAAAAAAGAAGAAATTAGATTTTCTTAGGATCATGTAAAATACGTATGAATAATATGAATCACACATTGAAAGTAAAGAAGTGCAAGCTATTAGTTTCATGAAAAATATTTAATAGATACTTACTCCAGTTTATCTGCAGTTGTGAAACTTTACTGCTAAGCAAGATGACTCTGCACTTTTTATGCTTGCTATAATAATGTTACTGCATATTTTGTGGCCCATTATCTTAATATTTAACACACTTATTCTGGCAAAATCTCAATGCTGTATTAATAATGTAAGCGGCAAATTAAAGACCCCGCAAACAATTGAGATTTTGTCTTGAAATCATAAATGAATTCTTTTATTTTGCAAAATTAGCCCTGTCCCTGTTTGTTATTGCCCATTGATAAAAGATGGCAATAGTTTAAGTTGTTTACCTTCAACAGTTTTATTAAGGTCATTATTGCTTTGCAGGAACATAGAAAAAGGCTGAACAGTACAATAAAAATACAAGCATTCACTCGAAGTTACTTGACGCGGAAGCATTGCAAGCAGTATGAACGAGATGATTTTGATAGCAAATTCCCTAGTGTGTGCTCGGATGATCTGCAGTCATTGTCAACGCTTGTAGCTAAACTATTGTTTTTCTTTGATGATAAAAAGGATTTGAATAGACTGGTAAGTAAACTGCTTTGGCAAATTTATCATCCATCATCCACACTTGGTGTGCAGAGTTGCAGACTGGTTTCCACAAGTAGGCTGCAGGCGGGCCCTTTTTGCGTGATGCTTGACACATGTTGCTCGATCTTTTTTAGGTCCTACGACGCGCCGGTTTTCTCACGATATTTTCTTATACCGTTTGAGAGTACTGGCGAGAGCACTGGTGTTCTAGTGGTAGTGGCCCGCCTTCTGATCCGAAGGTCGTGGGTTCAAATCCACTTGTGTACCAATGAGTTTTTCTATCGAAAAATGTATGTGCACTATGCCAGTACTCTCAAAAAGGGTGAAGGAAAACATCTTGAGGGAACCGGCGTGTTGTAGAACCTAATAAAGTTCGAGCAACACGTGTTAAGGGTCACGCAAAAAGGGCCCACCCGCGGCCTACTTGCGAAACTTGCCGAACTTTGAGAGTACTGGCGTAGGTCACATCAACTTGCTACGATCCTGGAATACCTCTTTCTTGATACATGCTCATCGGCTTAGGGTATCTAGCCGTTCTCTAAAACGTCTGCTCTCTGATCGAGATACATGCGCCGAGGTCTTCCCCTTAGTAATAATTATAACAAGTCTTTTGTAGATCAATTCCATAGGTTTACTAATAATAGGCTCTATTTTCAGGTGGCCATATCACAACTACTGTTAAAACAGCAACACTACTGTTGGAAGAAGTTGTTCCAAAATGCAGGCTCTTGCATCCAAATCCGAAGATTACTTTTTCTGCATCTTCGATTGTTACGATCGAATTCTGAGGTATCTGTGGTACACTTACAAACATTTTGTTGTTTTGTCTTAAACCTCATTCTGATCCTTTGGGTTGCTTTAAGAATTATGTGCATTGGACAATAGCTTGTATAATTAACATAATTCATACGTTTTTCTACGCAGTTATCATTGGCAGTGCCTCTAAGAATGTTTGAAGTATTTACATCAACAAACTCAACTGACTTATCCATGGATGGCGAATTTATTGTTGGAAGTACCTTTTTATACCTAGTGAAACGAGGTAAGTAAATACCTAAATTCAGTTATTAGAAAACTATCATGGTTTTGAACACTATTTTTATAAACTACTAGTGGCCGCCCGCGGCTTCGCTCGCCCGTTCCCGTAACACCCCGTTACCGTTGCTTTTTTGGGATAAAAAGTATCCTATGTCCTTCTCCCGGTTCTAAGCTATCTCCCCACTAATTTTCTGCCAAATCGGTTCCGCCGTTCTTGAGTTATAAATAGTGTAACTAACACGACTTTCTTAATACTCAATACTCAATACATTTATTGCTTTACACATGGTTTAGTTTGTACATACATAGTTTTTAGGTGTAAGTAGGTATCACATGGACCCTGCAAAAATATAGATATCTTTTATAAATATAGATGGTATATTTACCATAATTTGTGAGTTGGACTCCCCATACAGCACAGTTGCATGCACAATGTGATCATTGTGTTACACACATGATTGTGTTGAACTGAAATCACAAGTTCATGTAGGTAGTGCATGGTGAAACATGCACAATTCACCACTGGAACATTGTTGGCATCAACCCAGGGTCCTACTTCGCTATTTTAGGGAGCAAATTAAAATTTAAAGCACTCAGCAATACATATACACCACTTATTGTAAATACCAAAAAAAATAGGGTAATGTAGTAGGAGTAGAACATTATGAATGTGCAATCAGAATTTTTAGTTTCGATAAAATGACAAAGTTAATAAATGTTAAAATTTTCAGAAATCCTGCATAAAATTATGGACATTTATTAGTTACGTAGTACTAGAGAGAAACAAATTTACGCTGTTCGGTTCCGCTTGGTATTTAGCGTTTATGAATGAAATGATTTTTGCTTGTTGAATCATTTCTATAATATTTGACTAAAAATTTTGGTTATTTAGAGATATTTTTTTTATGACTTGAATTTTTTTTCGTGGATGTGTTCAGTAACAGCAGCCAATATCGCCATTTTTTTTTTGGTAATTACAAAATAGTGGTGTATAAAGTGAAAATTGTTTCCCCAGGCTACTTCCAAGACCTTTGCACGCTGATAAGCCAGAAGTCGCCTCCACTGTACGGTCCATCGCCCAACCCGCCGACTCCATTTTGCGGCGCGCTGTTAGATCTGATTCAGCGGCCGTTAGCATTGGTCGCGCATGTTGGAGTGCCTCATTATGAGTAAGTTTCCACCCAAGTAGGAGTTGCCAATAAAAAATAAATAAATAAGTAAATAAAAACTTTATTGCGGACAACTAAGAGTAACTTAAAATTCTCAAAACTCTTAAACTTATTCTTAAAAAGAACATTGTCCTGCAATGGGCGGTCTTATTGCTCGGGGCGATTTCTTCCAGATGGCCTTAAATTTATATATTATTTGTTCGAACTCTGACGCCGCGCCGTCTGTGTGTATCAACGCGTGATATGACCAGTTAAATCAACTGAAAATGGTATAAATACGTTGCAAGGGTACTTTTTATCCGAGTTCATGAGTATCAAACCGTGTTTGTTCTAGGTAAGCCTAGCGTTTTTACGAAAAAATGTAAAGGAATCTATACTAATATGAATAAACTCAAAAACTACAGTGCCGATTTCAAAAATTCTTTCACCATTGGAAAGCTACCCTGAGTAACACAGGCTATATTTATATGCTTAAAAAATAAATGCCCACCCGTGCGAAGCCGGGAAAGGCCGCTAGTACTAGATATTTTGATGGAAATTTTAGAGTGTGGGTAGCAAAGATAAATGGCTACTGTTAGGGTTAATAAATAGTTTGTTAATTTTTTTACGTTTGTTTTTCCAGTGATACAGTAATGACGGAATTCACAGCAGCCTTCCTTTGCAACCCTCACCCGGAGCCAGTCGAACTGTTTATAATACCTGCGCTTGCGCAGAGCGCCACCCAACAACTGCCTTTCCTATCGCTCATCCGGTGTCTGCTAGACGACAGCAAGTTCCAATGTCGGCGACTGATCAATGACTCGTGGCTGCTACATTCTGTGCTGTCTTTAGAGCCACCCAGTTTTGGTGAGTTTTGCGTTGCTTTAGATTTTTTTGATTTATTTATTGCCTGTATTGGCCTAAGCTATGTAAATAATGAATGTGCATGTTATTCATTATTTACATAGCTTAGGCTAATACAGGCTATTAGGCGAGTACAGGCATCTTGTACGGCGCTCTAAGTAAGTTCACTACTTATTAAAATTATGTATTTAGATATGTTACGGCTAATACCCGAAGTGCGGCTACACCTAGTTTTAGCCGGTTAGAATTAGGTGTAGCCACTAACTCTTGGTTAAACCTAGTACGAGCAGATTGTTCTCGCTATTCTTGAAATTAAGTAGGTATAAAAAAAAAAACCTAACAACCTACTGTTACTTTTGTGACTTAAGTCGGGGTGCCCCGAGTTTGAATCTGCAATGGCTCAGCCAGAACACTCGCGAGGAGCCCTGAGCGTCTGGCTTCACGGTTTTTATAGTGGCTACACCTAGTTCTAACCGGCTAAAACTAGGTGTAGCCGCACTTCGGGTATTATCCGTAACAGATATATGATTCACATTACTAAAGTTCCTAAAAATAGGATAGGTAATACAATTAGGCAGATGATAAGTCAATAGTTTAGCTTAAGTGTCATAGATAGGGGCAGAAACTACCTCTCGCTCGCCCAGTGTCTACGAGACTACAAAAAATATAATTGTACGAATTAGCTAGATACTTTTAGATTTACTATACTACTTTACTTTTATATTTGTGTGGTTTTGTAACACAAATGCTTGTTCTCTGTCTATCTCACTGGAACTTCACTGCTATTATTTTAGACTATTTTTGATTTGTAAAAGGATCATATAAAAAAACGGTAGGAACCGAGACGTAGTTTGTTGCCTGTTCTTCTACGCTTGGTCGCGTGGAACTGGCACCTAGACTTACCTAGCTTTAAGACGTTTCAAAGTGATTCTTGCATCGTTCTGAATAAACATTTTTTGAGTTTTTGAGTTTTTTTTTTCTCTGTCTCTGTCTGTCTGTGTTATATTGTAATCTAAGTATGTATTTACAATAATATATATAAGTATTATATCAGCTGTCTGGTTCCCATAGTACAAGCTCTGCTTAGTTTGGGGCTAGAGAGTGTTGTGTGGATTGTCTATAAAATTTATTTTTTATTTGTTTATTTTCAAAAATTATTTTATATATCCAATTGGAAATGAACCAGTTCTATCCCAACTATAGCTGTAAGTCCATAATTTATGCATATTTTTATTCTATTTCAGTAAACGACATTCTCAGCGTAGACAGTACAAGGCTACCCAACAACCCAATCGTGCTAGAATACCTCAAAGTCATCGCCAAACTGACTGTCAACGTTTGCAACAAGAAAATCACATACGAATACGAAGACTCACTATACAGTCAAGAAACCGCCGCTGACAAAGATGATGAATCCGATGACGAAATAGAACCCAACCCTACATCATTGAGAGAACAAACTTTACTAACGAAATGCATAGAACTGTTGAATGAGCCGGCTAAGATAGTAATGACTACTTGTTCAATGATCACGGAGAATGCGCTTAGTGAAGAGTTTCTGGATTGTGTGTCGGAAATCTGCCATAATTTGCTGTTGAGCCATCGAATGGCACTTCATAAGTATAGGTATGATTTTCTGCTACCCAAAGCTTTATATATATGCTTAAAAATATGGAAAAAGCGTTCATACTGACTGGCCTATCAGCTCAGTCGGTAGTAGCTCTGCCATTTGTGCCGTAAGTCGTGGGATCGATCCTCATCGAGAACTAATATTTGTGTGGTGACCACAGGTGGTTTTTCTCTGGCTGAGTGTCATATTATATTCTAAGTTTGTATTTGAAAATCATTTTTTTTTTATTAGCTAGTTGGTTCCCATAGTACAATCTCTGGGGCTAGATAGTGCTGTGTGGATTGTCCACAATATTATGTATATGAAATTTTAAATGAGACAGAATATAATACATCTATTCACGCTATCACTCAAATCAGTGAAGTCGTTATCGGGATCTAAACGAGAATTATTTTTTGTTTCCGTTCATACCAAAAATAGGATAAATTTCACGAATTTTTCATCATTTTTGTTCAACTTACTCTTTCAGAAGAATTCATAATTAGTAGGTTATAGTTCTCTTGACCAACATCAGTCTTATATTTCAGGTTACTGTACACATTAGCATTCAAACCAGTATTCCTACGCGGTCTCTGGCGATGGCTTACCAGTATGAGCCACGAATCGTCCTTCGGCGGGTCAGTGACCCCTCTACTCTCCGCATTGTCAAGAGGAATGGGGGCAGACACTAGTGTCATTCCTGTGAATAAACTGCTGGCGCCTTTGGCTGTATTCTGCTCGCTATTCGATCTGCTAATCGGAACCCTGCATGATACAGAGTTCTGTAGAGATGTTGAGGACGACGAAGAGATGGGATGTGAGTGTACCGCGACTTTTCTTATATCTGTCTAGTAGTAGGGGTCACCAGTGTCAGTTTGTATCAAAACATCTACAGTTACCATCATTTTTTTACTCAATTAGCTGATAGCCCAAGCTTATGGCCCACCTGTAGGCCTACCATGAGCTCTGTCTGGCTGTCTCTGGTTCTGGTTTTGAGTCTGTGTGAGTATTGACTAAATAAATCCTACGTCAAAACGTCACACACACAGTATAATGCACTGATAAGCACTCATACAGACTCAAATCCAGAGCCAGAGACAGAGCCGGACAGAGTTCATGGTAGGCCTACTGATGTTAGGTGGTAACCATCGCCTATAACAAAGCATAGCCTCGTAGGTCACTTGATCGTTTGGTTTATCCGAGACTATCTTATTTATCGCTATCTTATTTAGCTCGAAGAACCTACAACCGTTGGGGAATAAAGGTTCTCGAATGGCGACCACGAACCGAAAGACGAAGCGTAGGGCGCCCACCCACCAGATGGACCGACGACATTGTTAAGATCGCGGGAAGTCGATGGATGGAAAGGGCTCAGAATCGTTCTTCCTGGAAATGTGTAGGGGAGGCCTATGTCTAGCAGTGGTTTTCTTCAGGCTGATAATGATGATGACGATGATCTTATTTATCGTCCATTATAATATTGAATTATCTTGTTTCCAGTGGCTAGCATACCATCGTCGGCATCGCTAGTGGGGGGTCGCACTCACGCTTTCGAGTTCTCTGAGCTAGGCGCCCTCTGCCGGGCGCTGAGGGGAGTCGGCCTTGGACTGGTTGAACTGGCATATCCCGAGACGAGGTAATGTTACATCTACAGCTCTAGCAAACCACCAGTTTATAATCATCTCATCATCACGTTAGGCCATCTTATTTTCTTTTAGAGTTTTTAGGTATTTATTTAACACTAGCGGCCTGTCCCGGCTTTGCACGGGTGAACATTTATTTTTCAAACACATAAATATAGCCTATGTTACTCGGGTGAGGTGAAAGTAGCTGTCCAATGGTGAAATAATTTTTGAAATCGGCACAGTAGTTCTTGAATTTATTCATGAAAAACATACACACATAAATACAAATATTTCCTCTTTATAACATTATATTTATTATGCACCATTATCTAATCTCTAATATATTATACAGCCTTTGAAAACGAAGACCTTTAGATGCGTTGTAATCGTATACTTGTGAATATTTGTCACGCAGTGAAAATATAACTCTTCCCTCTAGCGTCTCAGCCGGTTAGTGGTCAGGTCGTAATTGTCCCGTAGGTCTCATTCAGTGAATGTTGCAGATCCGCTGCCATTGGCCAGTACAAAGACGCGGTTAGTAACCCCACTATGGAGGATGCAGCTAAGAAACAAACGCCGGCGTGGTCGCATCTGTTCAAGGTGAGATTGTGAGCATCTTGGACACTCCCAACCAAACATAACTTTGGCCCACCCAATCACACAAAGAGACCAAAAGCTTTACTAAGTTATTGACTGCGGATTCGTGGTCCATCTTTTCGTTGAGTTTCAGGATAATGGCTTAAGCGTAGGTAAGACGCTGTTAGACGCGTTTGGTGGCTTGACGATTAGTATTCTGCGTTTGTTTATTTCACAAATGTCAAAACCGAATTGACATATGGCGCCATTTGCAAAAGTTATAGCGTTTTCCAATAGGGTGATTACTTTTGCCCCACCTTGTATTTCATGCAATAAATACTTTGACTTTAACTTTGAAATAAATTGCATCGTGTTCCAGGTGGTAACCCATCTGATGCGTGCGCTGTACGTCCGCGACGCTCGGCTGCAGTTCTTCGGCGCCGCTATGTGGCCGGTGGAGGGCGTGGTGAGCGAGGGCGCGGGCGGCGTGCTCGCCGTGTCCCGCGCACACCGCGCCTCCCGCCACGGACACGCCTACTCGCACCATCCGCTACCCACCCCGCCACGACACTCGCAAGGTATTGTACTCGCAAGCCATCTGATGCGTGCGCTGTACGTCCGCATAGTGAGGCTGCAGTTCTTCGGCGCCGCTATGTGGCCGGTGGAGGGCGTGGTGAGCGAGGGCGCGGGCGGCGTGCTCGCCGTGTCCCGCGCACACCGCGCCTCCCGCCACGGACACGCCTACTCGCACCATCCGCTACCCACCCCGCCACGACACTCGCAAGGTATTGTACTCGCAAGTCATCTGATGCGTGCGCTGTACGTCCGCATAGTGAGGCTGCAGTTCTTCGGCGCCGCTATGTGGCCGGTGGAGGGCGTGGTGAGCGAGGGCGCGGGCGGCGTGCTCGCCGTGTCCCGCGCACACCGCGCCTCCCGCCACGGACACGCCTACTCGCACCATCCGCTACCCACCCCGCCACGACACTCGCAAGGTATTGTACTCGCAAGTCATCTGATGCGTGCGCTGTACGTCCGCATAGTGAGGCTGCAGTTCCAGGCGCAAGGTATTGTACTCATGGGGACTTATTGCTATGGTTGGGATAGATTCGCTACCCACCCCGTCAAGGCACTCGCAAGGTATTGTACTCGCAAGTCATCTGATGCGTGCGCTGTACGTCCGCATAGTGAGGCTGCAGTTCTAGGCGCAAGGTATTGTACTCATGGGGACTTATTGCTATGGTTGGGATAGATTCGCTACCCACCCCGTCAAGGCACTCGCAAGGTATTGTACTCGCAAGTCATCTGATGCGTGCGCTGTACGTCCGCATAGTGAGGCTGCAGTTCTAGGCGCAAGGTATTGTACTCATGGGGACTTATTGCTATGGTTGGGATAGATTCGCTACCCACCCCGTCAAGGCACTTGCAAGGTATTGTACTCGCAAGTCATGTGATGCATGCGCTGTACGTCCGCATAGTGAGGCTGCAGTTCTAGGCGCAAGGTATTGTACTCATGGGGACTTATTGCTATGGTTGGGATAGATTCGCTACCCACCCCGTCAAGGCACTTGCAAGGTATTGTACTCGCAAGTCATCTGATGCGTGCGCTGTACGTCCGCATAGTGAGGCTGCAGTTCTTCGGCGCCGCTATGTGGCCGGTGGAGGGCGTGGTGAGCGAGGGCGCGGGCGGCGTGCTCGCCGTGTCCCGCGCACACCGCGCCTCCCGCCACGGACACGCCTACTCGCACCATCCGCTACCCACCCCGCCACGACACTCGCAAGGTATTGTACTCGCAAGTCATCTGATGCGTGCGCTGTACGTCCGCATAGTGAGGCTGCAGTTCTTCGGCGCCGCTATGTGGCCGGTGGAGGGCGTGGTGAGCGAGGGCGCGGGCGGCGTGCTCGCCGTGTCCCGCGCACACCGCGCCTCCCGCCACGGACACGCCTACTCGCACCATCCGCTACCCACCCCGCCACGACACTCGCAAGGTATTGTACTCGCAAGTCATCTGATGCGTGCGCTGTACGTCCGCATAGTGAGGCTGCAGTTCTTCGGCGCCGCTATGTGGCCGGTGGAGGGCGTGGTGAGCGAGGGCGCGGGCGGCGTGCTCGCCGTGTCCCGCGCACACCGCGCCTCCCGCCACGGACACGCCTACTCGCACCATCCGCTACCCACCCCGCCACGACACTCGCAAGGTATTGTAGTCGCAAGTCATCTGATGCGTGCGCTGTACGTCCGCGACGCTCGGCTGCAGTTCTTCGGCGCCGCTATGTGGCCGGTGGAGGGCGTGGTGAGCGAGGGCGCGGGCGGCGTGCTCGCCGTGTCCCGCGCACACCGCGCCTCCCGCCACGGACACGCCTACTCGCACCATCCGCTACCCACCCCGCCACGACACTCGCAAGGTATTGTACTCGCAAGTCATCTGATGCGTGCGCTGTACGTCCGCATAGTGAGGCTGCAGTTCCAGGCGCAAGGTATTGTACTCATGGGGACTTATTGCTATGGTTGGGATAGATTCGCTACCCACCCCGTCAAGGCACTCGCAAGGTATTGTACTCGCAAGTCATCTGATGCGTGCGCTGTACGTCCGCATAGTGAGGCTGCAGTTCTAGGCGCAAGGTATTGTACTCATGGGGACTTATTGCTATGGTTGGGATAGATTCGCTACCCACCCCGTCAAGGCACTCGCAAGGTATTGTACTCGCAAGTCATCTGATGCGTGCGCTGTACGTCCGCATAGTGAGGCTGCAGTTCTAGGCGCAAGGTATTGTACTCATGGGGACTTATTGCTATGGTTGGGATAGATTCGCTACCCACCCCGTCAAGGCACTTGCAAGGTATTGTACTCACAAGTCATCTGATGCGTGCGCTGTACGTCCGCATAGTGAGGCTGCAGTTCCAGGCGCAAGGTATTGTACTCATGGGGACTTATTGCTATGGTTGGGATAGATCCGCTACCCACCCCGCCACGACACTCACAAGGTATTGCAACTACTCGGCAAATTCATTATCCGCTATTGATGTGCAGACTGGATTCCACAAGTAGGCCGCTGGCGGGCCCTTTTTGCGTGAAGCTTATACGCGTCTTGTTCGAACGCGTGAGGCTCCTTTCGTGCACTCGATACAATGATGATGAATGATGATGTGATGTTTTAGGTTCTACGACGCGTTGGTTTCCTTCACCGTTTCGAGAGTACTGGCATAGTGCACATAATTTTTGCGACAGAAAAACTTATTGATACACGACTGGATTTGAACTCAACGTCGGCTGAACCGAGTTGGTGGGGATTATTGGTGGGGAGGTAGCTTAAAGAAAAAGCAACGGGAACGAGGCTAGCGAAATCGCGAGCGTCCGCTAGTTTATCAATAAATCTTCTGTTTGTTTCAGAGGATGGACCACCGTTAACTGTTAAAGAAATGAGAGCAGAAATAATTCTGAAGGAAATTCCATTTATCGTGCCTTTTTCTACTAGAGTTTTGATGTTTCAAAGTTTATTAGCCAAGTGAGTATAACTTCAAACTGCTATAATGCACATTGCTAATTTTACTTTTAATGAATTAAATTTGTAATTCGACATTGTTTTAGAGAAAAAATCGATCACTGGTATGAAATGACGAACTTCAACGAAGGCCCCTCTATAAACATCAGTGTTAGAAGAACGCATCTGTATGAAGATGCATTTGACAAACTTAGTCCTGATAATGGTAAGTTCCTACAACTAAAACCTTCCTAAATTCAACAAAAAAGTTCTAGACAATATCCGAAGTCGGAGTTTCGCTACCACATTTCGCCTACCAAATGTTTTCGTGTGAGCACGTGTCTCTCTCTTTTGTATGGAAAATTGATGAGACAACAACTTGTTTCGATCATTTCTACGTAACGTATTTTTGCTGTCTCATCTTTTCTCCATGCAATAGAGAGAGACATAAAGGCGAAACAACATTTCGTATTTCAACTTGCCCATTGATCTGTATTAGGTCGATGGACTCGCCCTTCAGTTTACAAAATATGGTATGAGGATAATATCTTAGATAATAACAATTAGATGATAATATTTTTGTTGATTACTTTTTACTAGGAGTTTTTTAATAACTTATATTTTTGGGAGGAGTACATGTAGTACATAAAATGTATTATAAAAAAAGTGTTTCTGTATCTTTGGTAAAAAACAGTAAACATTAATTGTTTTTCTACAGAGCCAGATATGAAATTAAAACTAAGAGTGCAGTTGATAAATCAGGTTGGCGCGGAAGAAGCGGGGGTCGATGGCGGCGGATTATTTAGAGAATTCTTATCAGAACTGCTCAAGTAAGTAACTGATGAAATAATACGACTTTTATTTAGGTACGTGAAATAATTGATTTAGACGAAAAATATATAGTGGGCGATCCATTGGCGAGCCAAAACCGACGAGCCTGCGAGCCAAAGGTATAAACCGCCAATGGAGCACCTAAAACACCGCGGCTTTATAGGTGCTCAATAGGCGGTTTATATCTTTGGCTCGCAGGCTCGTCGGTTTTAGCTCGCCAATGTATCGCCCACTTATAAACACATTGTAATGGCACAATTACCTTAGCAAAGAGAGAGGGCCGTTAGGGGAGAGAGCGAGACAGTACTATGTTGCGTCCTCACTTCCAACAGTAACCTTTTCAATGATAAAAATAGTCAGGTACTGTGTAGGTACTTGATACTAAAAGTTTGACATTATATTAGTACTTATATGTATTACTATTTACGTACTTCTTATTTTTGTAATTACCTACTATGTAAAAACTAAATCTACACTACATTGTAGCTAGATTTATATTTTTCTATTGGTTTTATACAACGTGTATCAAAATATGTGTACTATCCTGAAGGGGGGTGAATTTCCACCCCCCGGGGAACAACTTTTGTTCAACGACTTTTCGAACTTCGATTGGTATCTCTGAAAAAAACTGCAACGAAGTTTCAACATGAACAGCTGACTTTATACAAAGTGACAACCCTAAACTCAGCTACAGAGGTAGTAGGTAGTAGTAGTAGACCTACAGAGGTAGTAGGTCAAGGGGTCAAGGCGTTACAAGGATAGGGTTGTCAATTTATTTAGGCATTATGAAATTAAATATTTTTGTATGGGAATCTGAAAATAGGAATTTTTAATTTTCTCCCCCCCACAACTGATCACCATTGTGGTCTGAAACCCCCCACCTTCGCATAGTACACATATTTAGATACACCTTGTATATTATGTAATTCTCTTTCTATTTCTCATGTTGACTTATAATAATGATTATCAATTAATTACTTATGACTTATGATACCTCATTCATATTGCCGGACACATTTAGCGGCTCGCTAAAAGTCTCTTGTCACTGTCAATAGAGTTATTGGTCTGATAAACTAAATGACCGCTAAAGCAACATTATGAGTATGAACGTGATTATCTTTTAAAAAACCCTTGAAAGTATGGGGGTTAATAACCAGTCATTTGGAAACTAAAGTAAAGTTGTTTTTTTAGATCAGGATTTGATCCAAACCGAGGATTGTTCCGACTGACGAAAGATAACATGTTGTACCCAAATCCGGCTGTCCATCTACTGTATGAAGACTTCCCCATGCATTATTTCTTTGTTGGAAGAATGTTAGGAAAGGTACGTCGCTTTTACACAATAATTTCTACTCATGTATAATTTGTTATTCAATTGAAATCCGATTTTTATCTTTTACAAGTCTGATCGATTTCTACAGCTACCAGTTCTTAATACAGCAGCCATTTAGCCCTAAAATTATTTAAGGAATACACATACAAAACAGGGAAAATAAATGTTTAGATTATGGAACACACTTTTCAGAGATGCAAGATTTCGCGTACTTTGGAATACTAAGTATTTTTAACGTAACTTTTCGCAAAATAGACAATTTTGAATGCTTAAATGTGATATTTTGAATGCATGTCCTTTAAAAACACTTTTGCTATTACATCAATGCACAACAGGATGTGTAGGTACAGTCTCGAACAAAAGCAAAATTGAATTCATACCTCGTTTCAGGCATTATACGAGAATCTTCTAGTAGAGCTCCCTCTAGCGGAATTCTTCCTCGGCAAGCTGTGTTCGAGCCGTGAGGCCGGCGTGCATGCCCTAGCGTCCCTAGACCCCGTGCTCTACCGTGGCCTACTCATGCTGAAAGCACATCGCAGGCAGGACGTGCCTGAGCTCAATCTAGACTTCACTGTGCTGAGCGATGAATTGGGAGAGCAAAGGGTCTGTATTGCATTCTAGTTTTCACCGATATAACTTTTGAAACTATCATGGTTTTTAACACTATTTTTATGAAACAACGGGATATTTACCCAACTGTCAACTTGTCAACTCATCAAAATTTAATCATGGTAAATATCCCGTTGTTTCATAAAAATAGTTTTCACCGGTTAACATTTTTTATCTTTCAAATAAGATGTGTTATCCAGTTTCTCCATAAATTAAAATTATGAATTAGTTTTGAAAATTATCTTTAATTTGCACCTAGACTCATCTAGCTTTAAGAATTTTCAAAGTAATTCTTCTAATCCTACTGAATAAATACACTTGATTTGATTTGAAAGTGTAATATTACTTCCCTCAAGGTAGTCTAATACATACATAAAATCAAGCCTTATCCCCTTGTGGGTAGGCAGAGATGACGGATTTTTACTTGCTACTATCCTGACATACCTCTTTCACTTCATTTACTCGCTTATCATTCTTCATACATGCTTGTCGATTTAGGGTACTCCTTATTTAATCTCCTAAAAACAATTTTTTAATTTTTGTTTTAATTTTGAAATTTAATAAATTTTGTAGTATGTATTTGACTCAAAAGTAAGACACACTTAAAGTTTTGTTGTTTTTTTTTCTAGGTAGAAGAATTGAAGCCGGGCGGTACAAACATTCCAGTCACAGCTGAAAATAGAATAGAATACATTCATCTAGTCGCAGATTACAAATTAAATAGGTAATAAGTTTCAGATAAATAACGTCACAATGAGTAGAATTTATTATTATTTAGCATGTATGGTCCCACTGCAGGCCTAAAGGCCTCCCTCTCTTTAACCCACACTTTTCCATCTTAAATCTTTCTAAATTTTTTCAGACAAATAAAGTCACAATGTGTAGCATTTATTATTATTTTATCCTGTATCGTCTCACTGCAGGCTAAAGGCTTCCCTTCGTTTTTTCTACACTTTTCGATCTAAAATCTTTCTAAATTGTTTCAGACAAATAAAGTCACAATGTGTAGCATTTATTATTATTTTAGCCTGTATCGTCCCACTGCAGGATAAAGGCCTCCCTACTTTTTTTATACACTTTTCGATCTAAAATCTTTCTGAAATTGTTTCAGACAAATAAGGTCACAATGTGTAGAATTTATTATTATTTTAGCCTGTATCGTCCCACTGCAGGTCTAAATGCCTCCTTTCCTTTTTTCTACACTTTCGATTACACAATCTTTTTAAAATTGTTTCAGACTCTAGACTAATAAAGTCACAATGTGGTAGCATTTATTATTAATTGATAGACTATCCTTTGGCCATGATCTCACCTAGCGGTACAGTCTAGAAGACACCTTTTCACTATAGCCTTGAAAAAAAAACCAAATCAAAAATAAAATAATCTAAAATATTGTTTAAATTGTTTCAGACAAATAAGGTCACAATGTGTAGCGTTCAAACGCGGCCTCACGTCCGTGGTGAACATAGACTGGCTGCGAATGTTCTCGTGTCGAGAGCTACAACTGCTCATATCCGGCGCGGAAGTGCCTATAGACTTAGTCGATCTCAAAGCTCATACTATGTATGGAGGTGAGTTTATAAGATACGCTGTTTTATATTAAACCTTACAATTCGACAACCAATAGCATATGACTGGCCTAGCTCAGTTGGTAGTAGATCTGCCTTCTGTGCCGTAGGTCGTGTGTTCGATCCCCACCGAGAACAAATACTTGTGTGAGGATCGCAGATGTTAGTTCTCTGTCTGGGTGTTATATTGTATTCTAAGTATGTATGCACAAAAAATATAAGCATTATATCAGCTATCTGGTTCCCATAGTACAGTCTCTGATTAATTTGTGGCTTGATAATGTTGTGTAGAATGTCCACTATATTTATTATAATTACTAGTAGCGAAGCTCGGCGGTGCCCGGGCATTCCATAATGTTATTCCATAGCGTTATATTCTTGAAAATTTTGACAATAACTAGATTTTTTAGAAAAATCCTTATGTGATACAAAAGGATGGACATAGAAAAGTCCCTACGTGTTAGAAAAGGATAGACATAGATTTTTGTAATATTTTGCATTGATGCTCCTATTAGTCGTAGCGTGAGGTTATATAGCCTATACGGCTATAAGCTTCTTCGATAAATGGACTATCCAACACAAAAATATTTTTTTCAATTTGGACCAGCAGTTCCCTAGTTAAGCGCGTTCAACCAATCTTTTCAGCTTTATAATAGTAGTTAGATTATGTGAATTGTGATGTGCAGGTGGTTTCTCCGTGACACACGCCACAGTAGAGTTGTTCTGGCGCGTGGTGGAGAAATTCGACGACGTGCAGAGACGACAGCTTCTGAAGTTTGTCACCAGCTGCTCCAGACCACCACTATTAGGATTTAAGGTAATTCCAACTAAGAAAATTCCTCTAATAATCCGCGTGGGTACCCGTCTATACTAATATTAAAGAGGAAAGTTTACAATTTTGGTGTGTATGTTTGTAATGAATAAACTCAAAAACTACTGTGCCGATTTCAAAAATTATTTCACCATTGGAAAGCTACATTCACCCTGAGCAACATAGGGCTATATTTATTGTTTTTAAAAATTAAATGTCCATCCGTGCGAAGCCTGGACAGACCGCTAGTATTTTATAAACGGGAAAAAATCAATAAATCACAAATTTATGCAAATAATCACCATAGAACCAAGAAATAACGAGTAACTAACCATTTTGTCTGAAGTTTGTTGAAATTATCGTAGGAAACACTATTTCAAAATAATCTAAAAAAACTACTGTTATCAAACTTGTCCGGATGACACAATCTCAAAGATTTTTATAATGTCCCAAAAGTTCCTTCCCCTTGGTACGATAAACAGAAATACCTCGCACACAATCTCATCAGAAATACCTCTGACTTGTTCACGTTTGCTTCAGGATTTGCAGCCGCCGTTCTGCATACATTCAGCGGGCATCGTGGAACGCCTGCCTTCGTCTTCCACGTGCATGAATCTACTGAAGCTGCCAGAGTTCCTCTCCGAGGAGTTGCTCGCTGAGAAGCTGCTTTACGCCATCCAGTCGGGAGCCGGATTCGAACTCAGCTAAGTAAGTTACCCCCAAACGGAGAGAGGGGTGTGCATCTGTGTGTTTGTTTATAGATAGATAGATAACACTTTATTGCACTCAAGGATTCATTACAGTAACAGCGGTATAAAATAAATTACAATGGGCGGCTTATCTGTATGTTTGTTTGTTCTTTCGTCTGTCTGCCTGTTTGTCAGTTTATGTGTCTGTCTTGTTTACTAGTTTGTCTATCTGTATGTCTGCCTGTAGCTCTGTCAGTACGTCTGCCTGGTTTTTTGTCTGTCTGCCTGTCAGTTGATCTGTTTGTCTGTCTTTTTTTATTAGTCTGCCTGTAGGTCTGTCAGTACGTCTAGTACTTTTTAAACTTTCGCGATCATAAAACATATTTATACTATTACACGGGTATTTATCGCGTATATTACCTTATTTTATTTATTTTCCCGACGTTTCGGCTATGTTGCAATAACCGTGGTCGCGGGCTGACTCACGTCAAACGTCGGGAAAATAAATAAAATAAGGTAATATACGCGATAAATACCCGTGTATAAATATGTCAGTACGTCTGTCTACCGTTTGTGTTTTTGTCTGTCTGTCAGTTTATCCGTCTGTCTGTACTATTTATATGTCTGTTTCAAGGTCTGTTAGTTTGGTTGTTCAGAACTCGCACTCGTAGGTCACTGAGTGAAGAGTTTGTGATAATATTTCAAATCAGACTATTTCGTATTTTGAAAACCGATCGTCCAAAGTCTAACATCAATTTATTGTTGCAGGTACAGCAAATCAAGATCTTATCTAAATGTATAATTGTAAATAGGTTTTTCACCGACGGCGACGTATTAGGCAACAAATATTGTACATCGGTTAATTTCGGCTTCATAGGGCGAAGTGTGAAAGAGATAGCGCTCTACAAAGCCGATGTGCTATATTCATTGCCTACAACCGTATAAAGTAGTTAATATTACCATTGTATCTCATTGTGATACTAGAATATTACGAGAAACTTGGTATATGTTATTTATCTATCTATGTTGGGTTATGTTTAGATATTCTGTCTGCATTTTATCTTGGTGATAGAACATTATACTATTTCACAACAGTACCCTTATTCCATTTTTTTTTTAGTTTTTCTTTTACTACATCAGTTTTAATGACTCGTTTTGCCTTTGTGTCTCTTTTGTATGGAGAAATTTTGAAACAACAATACGTTACGTAGAACCGATCGAAATGAGTTGTTGTCTTCGAATGAAATGAATGAATGATCGAGTAAAGCACAGAATAAGGGTACACTTCAAGTGTTTGTTATCGCGAGATATGAGCTTGGCCACGATTCCGTGCTGCTGAGTGTAGTATCATACACACATCAACATTATCTAGGGATAATCTATTCGAATTGATTTTCTGATTTTTTGAAATTGAAATGAAATGAAATTTATTGAATATTCACAAACATCACAGTAGCATTCATATACAGCTAGGTTACAGCTTAAATATTTTTTTTGAGATTTTGTTCCTGCTTTAATTTTTATTAATAAATAATATAAAACAGTTGTATTTTATTGTTATTAATAAACAACACTAAATAATGATTCTTGCCAAACCTAGATTTCTATAGCAATTATTTTCAGTTTTTTTTTAATAAACAGTATGTGGAATATCCCTAGACGATATTGATGTGTATACATTTATACTCATATTCTTGCTACTAAGTACTGGCTAGACTAGAATGTATACAATTGGAAAAACTCATTTTTATCACCGACTGTATTAGGTAAATATGAATAATTTCAGAAAACTGTATTCAATCATTTTGTTTTGTTGTATAATCATGAACTGATCTTAACTATTCGGTAATTAGGTACAATATAATCCCAAATACAAGTATATGAACTGTTGTTTGACTGTGGCATTTTAAATTTAGGGTGATTTTTTTCCATCTACAGATAAATATATCCGTCAAATAAAAATATTATTTTTAGGTTTGTCAAAAACAAGGGCTGACATTTTTTATTCGACGAATATAAGAACGATATGCCTTAGATGGAAAAATCTGCCTTTAAAAGTGCAATCTGTGTCGTTGAAGACCCTTTCGCAATATTTATGCAATAAAAGATAAAACAATATAAAAATGTTGAACAAATTTTGATAATGTAAATAAAAAATCGAATTTATATATTTGGATATACATAGGCTATACAAAATGTATAAAGAAATATTTTTGTTTTAAACTTTCAAATACCAATTGTAGATACCTGTATAATTTATAAATCTTTCTAAGCATGTTATGGTGTGTCAAATTTTTCGTTTTTACAATTTTATGTAGGTAGTACATAGGTACATACCCTACTCTACCTATACATACCGTCTACTTAATAAAAAAGTGAACAAATATCTTAACTGTTTTATTCATCCAGAAACTTAATTCATATCACGTACTTTATATAGTACAGTCGGCATCAGAAGTTGATTTCAGAATTATGACTTACAATTACACAGCTTCTCAGCCCAACTTCTGCGCCTTGGGTTCGATCCATCGAGCTCAAATAATATTTGTGTGGTGAACACAGTTGTTTGTTCTCTGTCTGAGTGTTATATTGTATTTTAATTATATGTACCTATTATAATTTACAAAATAAAATTTAAGTAGTTATTATATCAGCTATCTGGTTCGCATAGGACAAGCTTTGTTTGATTTGGGGCTAGATACTTAGTGTTGTTTGTCCACATTATTTTATTAAATTTGCTAAGTCATAATCAATTTCCGCTATCGACTGTACCGTCGGTTTAGTATTAACACACTATCCCTTCGAAACTCACATATCAAGTGTCACTTATAAAACTGTGCGTAGTTGTGATCAGTATCTCTAGGTTGGGGCTGTAGCGTGAAGATGGTCAGATACTAAGCAAACGTGACTCGACT
The DNA here is from genome assembly GCA_947578465.1 of Thera obeliscata. Lineage (NCBI taxonomy): Eukaryota > Metazoa > Arthropoda > Insecta > Lepidoptera > Geometridae > Thera > Thera obeliscata. Next base: position 4,661,703 of record OX387916.1, read on the forward strand.
GTATGATCGCTATCACGTGGTTCATATTATAAAGGGTGGAAAAAAACAGCTTTTTTTATTTTTGACTATTACTTTAGGCCCGAATCATCCTACTGTTGGGTTTTCCCTACCCCCAATCCCGCCACTCTCCACAAACCTCCACCACCAGTACCTCTTCTCTTTTTTTTTCCAATGGAGCTTGAGGGACTTAAAAGACTTTCACCCGAGGTAAACACTGTGCTTTTCATTACGAATACAAGGAAAGTAAAAATAAAAACATGAAAGAAAAATTCGTGAAAATGAAGATTGAATTGCCGCCTTCCCGGTTTTTTTTTCTTTTTCTCTGGCGGGCTTTCAGCTTCGGCTCGCCAGCATTATTCAGCCATTATTTTCATTCTCATAATTTAAAAAATGGTCATTTAAAAAATGGCCATTTATTTTTTCAACATGTTCCGATGTTAAATCACAAATGGCGTTTAACAAGTACAGACTAAACTGGTAGTATAAGGTAGCGGCACATAACTTTAGCGCTGACCGTTATTGCGCAGAAGTCAAAAATAAGGTACCTGAGGGGGGCTAGCGGAATGAAGGGCGGCGTGCGTAGCGCTGATTGGCTCTCTAGTCGCACTCCGCTCTCTATACCAATAGGACACTCTGCACACATCCACACATCCAGTGTGCACGACACCGCTAAAGTTATGTGCCGCTAGTTATACATAGGCAACAGGTATACCTACCGCACATTTTATTTACTGAAGTTCGGTCAGAAATTACAGAAACATTGAGCCGCATTCCTTTTGACTGTACTATGGGCAATACACAGATTTGCTCAGGACATGATTATTAGAAAATCATCATCGCACTCTAGAAGTCACGCAACCGTCATTTTTCAAGCTTCACACCCTGTATAATCCGCGACCACCGGCGTCGTACACGGTGTATAAAAATATTTAACAAAAAAAATGCGCTATAAAGAAAGACAGTTACTCCGTGAAGATGGAGAGATAGACTAGTGATGTGTAGGACGCGACGCGACAAGGCGCGGACGGGAGATGGTATCGAGCTTGCGACCACCGGAGTTGACATACCTATACATCGGTGCAATTGTTCTTCTATCCACAATGACGACAGCAGAAGTCACGGCTAAGTTGGTAATAACCTTGCCTTCTGCGCCGTTGGGTGTCGGTTCGATCCCCACCGAGAACAAATACCTTATGTGTGTTGTGAAGACAGAATTCGATATTTGTTCTCTGTGTGGGTGTTAAAATGTATTCTAAGTATGTATGTAAAAAAAAATATATTCAAGTATTATATCAGCTATCTGGTTCCCATAGTACAAGCTTTGCTTAATTCGGGGCTAGATAGTGTTGTGTGGATTGTCCACAATATTTATTTATTATTATACCTCAGACAACACAAAACTGCCCGTCCTAACCTACGGTGCACAGACATGGTCACTGAGCGAGTTGCAGAAGTCTATACTCAAGATTTGCCAGAGAGCCATGGAACGCAGCATACGCGTACGGAACACCAAGCTGCGTTCACTGACGGGCAATACCGATGTAGGGGCTAAGGCTGCCCGGCTGAAGTGAGACTGGGCAGGGCACGTCAGTCGGATGCCACTCGATAGATGGGCGACTATCACCACACCTTGGGTGGTTGGGAGAAAACGTTGGCTGGACGATATCGACATCACCTTTGAGAGGAGATGATGAGAAGAGGTTCGAGATAGAGAGATAAGTGGAAGTCCTAAGGGGAGACCTTTGCCCAGCAGTGGGACAAAATTAAAGAAAATAGAACAAGCACTTTCAGAGTTTATTAAGAACTTGTTTTACACCCTATTATTAGTTACGTTTTAATGAGGTTGAACATTTTTTCCGCTCATTTAATACAAGATAAAACATTAATTAATCAAATGTTTTGTTTTTTTACGTTCCAAAACATTATGGTCTTGTCTGAGCCTGTGAGGTCTACCGTGCCTTAGGGATTACGTCGTGACGGCGTCCATTTTATTTCTTACTAGCTTATTATCTTTTTTGTTGCATTATTTGATAGAAGTGAAGCTACCATTGACGAACACCTTATAAATGGCCCTCATTTTACACTGCCAAAACATTGACGTGCTCTTAAACAAGATTGATTCTCGCATTTCAAAAGGATTCTTTCCTCCAAGGTGCACTGTCCACTGTAGTGCCCTGTGCTTGTTTGGTTGTCGCTACTAATAATGTTGAATTTGTTCTTCTTTAGGATGTGCATTTCTCCAGCTTCCTCATATGGAAATTGCGAATTCTGAAAACGCCAACATTTAAAGCATAATTGGAGCAATCATTGATTTGAAGGAAAATTTAGCAGCAAAAAAAACAACGACTCTATGAGACTTTATAGGTGTGTTAGCTGGAGAGCGGCTCCACAGCTTCCTCATTCAGTGTGGGCGAACGGCTAACGATAGAGCTATATAGTAAACGCCAAATTTTAGAGCATAATTAGAGCACCCGGCATAAAAAAAATCAAGTCTCTAGCTCGAAAACTCTTTGAGTTAGAAGACTATAACAACGTGTTTGCTGGGAAGCCATTTCTCCAGCTAACACATGTGGATCTCAGGAATGGCTATAGCTACAAAGTTGCTTGATATCTCCAAATTTAGAGCAAAAAATATCATGGATGCTCCAAATATTTCAAGTGTCTAGGTTCAAAACTCACCGAGTTAGAAGCTTTGATGACTGTGTTAGCTGGAGACACGTTTGTCTGGCACGCACATGCTACATCTGAGGATCTACAATAGCTACAGATTCGGTTGACGTGTCCAAACCGAGCTATGAATTAGAGCACTCGGCTCCAAAATTTTGGACTCTCTAGGACAAGTAGTTTCCTAGTAATGAACAAAAGAACATTTTGCCGCCAGAATTTTCAAATGTATGTTCGCACCCGTAAAAATGCGGCGTTGCCGCTCTGAAAGTTTGGTATCAGCGTAGGAATTTGAACGTTAGTCGGATGGAGTTGTGTGTTGCCCGTGCCTGGTAAATAGTTACACCATGTCCATGTCTTATTCATGTCTTAAACACTCATTACGTAGCTCAAGAAGCGGAATATAGGTTAATATGAAACAAAAAAACACCAAAGAAAAGTTTTATAATGGTTAGTTTAAGTTTAAATATGTATTTATTAAGAAACCTGACTTCAGATTTTTTATTTTTAGTTTTAAATATCATGAAATTATATCTCTAAGTCTCTCAACTAACCAACAATGTTTTCAAATCATGAGTTACCTACTCTTGTCACACTAGGTGTAAATGGCATCGTGCGAAACTATCATTGTGTCTGTGAGTACGTACATAACTAGCGAGCTGCAGTAAATACTCACGGGAAAGCGCAAGGAAATATTATAAATATAATAATTATGAAGAAAAGTGGGGGGGCTCTATTCCGGAAAACGTTTTATTTTTTTTCTTCAAAAGTTGTTAACGTAGATACCTATTGTTCTAAAGGTTTTTAGGGCTCTAATTGTGAATTTGACATTCATTTTTGAATTCAAGATGGTGGCTTCATTTTTTTTCTTAAATAATGGATATGGGTATCGTTTAATAGGTTTTTAGGACTCTAATTGTGAATTTGACATTCATTTTTGAATTCAAGATGGTGGCTTCATTTTTTTTCTTAAATAATGGATATGGGTATCGTTTAATAGGTTTTTGGGGGCTCTGATTGTGAATTCAACATTAATTTTTGAATCCAAGATGGTGGCTTCATTTTTTTCTCAAAAAATGGATATGGGTATCGTTTAATAGGTTTTTGGGGGCTCTGATTGTGAATTCAACATTAATTTTTGAATCCAAGATGGTGGCTTCATTTTTTTCTCAAAAAATGGATATGGGTATCGTTTAATAGGTTTTTAGGGGCTCTGATTGTGAATTCAACATTAATTTTTGAATCCAAGATGGTGTCTTCATTTTTTTTCTTAAATAATGGATATGGGTATCGTTTAATAGGTTTTTGGGGGCTCTGATTGTGAATTCAACATTAATTTTTGAATCCAAGATGGTGGCTTCATTTTTTTCTCAAAAAATGGATATGGGTATCGTTTAATAGGTTTTTAGGGGCTCTGATTGTAAATTCAACATTAATTTTTGAATGCAAGATGGTGGCTTCATTTTTTTCTCAAAAAATGGATATGGGTATCGTTTAATAGGTTTTTGGGGGCTATGATTGTGAATTCAACATTAATTTTTGAATCCAAGATGGTGGCTTCATATTTTTCTCAAAAAATGGATATGGGTATCGTTTAATAGGTTTTTGGGGGCTCTGATTGTGAATTCAACATTAATTTTTAATTCAAGATGGCAGCTTCATTTTTTTCCTTAAAAAATGGGTATGGGTATCGTTTAATAGGTTTTTGGGGGCTCTGATTGTGAATTCCACAATATTTTTTCAATCCAAGATGGCGGCTTCATTTTTTTCCTTAAAAAATGGGTATGGGTATCGTTTAATAGGTTTTTGGGGGCTCTGATTGTGAATTTGACATTATTTTTTGAATCCAAAATGGCTGCTACATTTTTTTCCTTAAATCATGGGTATGGGTATCGTTTAATAGGTTTTTGGGGGCTCTGATTGTGAATTCGACAATATTTATTTTTTCAATCCAAGATGGCAGCTTAATTTTTTTTTCACAATATATTGATATGGGTATCGTTTAATAGGTTTTTGGGGGCTCGGATTACAAATTCGACATTATTTTTTGAATCCAAGATGGCGGCTTCATTTTTTTCCTTAAAAATGGGTATGGGTATCGTTTAATAGGTTTTTGGGGGCTCTGATTGTGAATTTGACATTATTTTTTGAATCCAAAATGGCTGCTACATTTTTTTTCTCAAAAAATGGATATGGATATCGTTTAATAGGTTTTTGGGGGCTCTGTGAATTCAACATTATTTTTTGAATCCAAGATGGCTGCTTCATTTTTTTTCTTAAAAAATGGATATGGGCATCGTTTAATAGGTTTTTGAGGGCTCTGATTGTGAATTCGACATTGTTTTTTGAATCAAAGATGGCAGCTTCATTTTTTTTCTAAAAAAATGGTTAAGGGTATCATTTGATAGGTTTTTGGGGGCTCGAATTATAAATTCGACAATATTTTTTGAATCCAAGATGGCAGCTTCATTTTTTTTCTTAAAAGATGGGTATGGGTATCGTTTAATAGGTTTTTGGGGGCTCTGATTGTGAATTCGACATTATTTTTTGAATCCAAAATGGCTGCTTCATTTTTTTTCTCAAAAAATGGATATGGGTATCGTTTAATAGGTTTTTGAGGGCTCTGATTGTGAATTCGACATTATTTTTTGAATCCAAGATGGCTGCTTCATTTTTTTTCTCAAAAAATGGATATGGGTATCGTTTAATAGGTTTTTGAGGGCTCTGACTGTGAATTCGACATTGTTTTTTGAATCAAAGATGGCAGCTTCATTTTTTTTCTTAAAAAATGGTTATGGATATCGTTTAATAGGTTTTTGGGGGCTCTGATTGTGAATTTGACATTATTTTTTGAATCCAAGATGTGGGCTTCATTTTTTTTTCCTTAAAAAATGGATATAGATATCATTTATATCTTAAAGTCTTATAATTCAATAGAACCAAATGCACGCAATGCAAACGAGAGCGTGGAAAGAGTGCCAAAGAAGCACAATCGGCCTCAGCGTTCGGCAGTGTTCGACATCTGTTTCTCCTTTTTGAGTGAGCGATGCGTTCGCGTGGACAGCTGTATGACGTTGTCTCGTTCAACTATCGTCAGTAAACCAACTATACAGAAAACCGTTTTTTTAAGAAAAAAAATGTAGCCGCCATGTTGGATTAAAAAATGAATGTCGAATTCACAATCAGAGCCCCCAAAAACATATTGAACGATACCCATATCCATTTTTTGAGAAAAAAAATGATGCCGCCATCTTGGATACAAAAAATAATGTCGAATTCACAATCAGAGCCATTTAAAACCTATTAAACGATACCTATATCCATTTTTTAAGAAAAAAAATGAAGCCACCATCTTAGATTCAAAAAATATTGTCGAATTCACAACCAGAGCCCCCAAAAACTTATTAAACGATACCCATATCCATTTTTTGAGAAAAAAATGAAGCCGCCATCTTGGATACAAAAAATAATGTCGAATTCACAATCAGAGCCCCCAAAAACCTTTTAAACGATACCCATATCCATTTTGAAGGAAAAAAATGAAGCCGCCATCTTGGATTAAAAAAAGAATGTCGAATTTATTATTAGAGCCCTCAAAAACCTATTAAACGATACCCATAATCAATTTTTTGAGAAAAAAAATAAAGCAGCCATTTTGGATTCAAAAAATAATGTCGTATTCATTATCAGAGCCCCCACAAACCTATTAAACGATACCCATATCCATTTTTTTTAGAAAAAAAATGAAGCTGCCATCTTGGAGTCAAAAAATAATGTCGAATTCACAACCAGAGCCCCCAAAAACCTATTAAACGATACTAATATCCATTTTTTGGGAAAAAAAATGAAGCCGCCATCTTGGATTCAAAAAATAATGTCGAATTCACAATTGTAGCCCCCAAAAACCTATTAAACGATACCCATATCAATTTTTTGAGAAAAAAAAGGAAGCAGCCATTTTGGATTCAAAAAATAATGTCAAATTCACAATCAGAGCCCCCAAAAACCTATTAAACGATACCCATACCCATTTTTAAGGAAAAAAATGAAGCCGCCATCTTGGATTCAAAAAATAATGTCGAATTTGTAATCCGAGCCCCCAAAAACCTATTAAACGATACCCATATCAATATATTGTGAAAAAAAATTAAGCTGCCATCTTGGATTGAAAAAATAATGTCGAATTCACAACCAGAGCCCCCAAAAACCTATTAAACGATACTAATATCCATTTTTTGAGAAAAAAAATGAAGCCGCCATCTTGGATTCAAAAAATAATGTCGAATTCACAATTAGAGCCCCCAAAAACCTATTAAACGATGCCCATATCCATTTTTTAAGAAAAAAAAATGAAGCCGCCATCTTGGATTCAAAAATTATTGTCGAATTCACAACCAGAGCCCCCAAAAACCTATTAAACGATACCCATATCCATTTTTTAAGAAAAAAAATGAAGCCGCCATCTTGGATTCAAAAATTTATGTCCAATTCACAATATAGGAATATAGTTGAAAATGAAACAAAAAACCCCAAAAAGTGCTTTTTCTTCTTCCTGCCCTTACCCACCAGGTGGGGTCGGCACAACATGGTGAGATGCCCCCCCTATCACTTGCCATCTGGTGAGATGGCAAGTGATAGGGGGCAAGTGTGCGTGAGTACGCACACAACTAGCAAGCCGCAGTAAATACCTATTTTCCGTCCGCCTGGTTTACTCGATACGCTCATAAAAACCTGACTGAATACAGTAAAACACAGAGAACAGACGGCTAACAACAGGCAAAGTAGGTAGAATCATCAACACTGGCCTAGCAGGTACCTATTTACAGAACCAAATAAAATTTTTTTTCTAAGAATACCTAAAAGACACGCATTACTAAAGAAACTATAAAACGAACAAGAACGGGCAACACACAATTCTCATATAGATAGAGAGAAAGCTCTCAACCTAACAAAAAGAGAAAATATGAGTTTGAGTTTTCAGAAATCAAAACCGCTAAGCGCATACGAAAATGACTCGTATCGCGATCTAAAATAAAACGAATAACGTTCAAATTCCTACGCTGATACCAAACTTTCAGAGCGGCAACGCCGCATTTTTACGGGTGCGAACATACATTTGAAAATTCTGGCGGCAAAATGTTCTTTTGTTCATTACTAGGAAACTACTTGTCCTAGAGAGTCCAAAATTTTGGAGCCGAGTGCTCTAATTCATAGCTCGGTTTGGACACGACAACCGAATCTGTAGCTATTGTAGATCCTCAGATGTAGCATGTGCGTGCCAGACAAACGTGTCTCCAGCTAACACAGTCATCAAAGCTTCTAACTCGGTGAGTTTTGAACCTAGACACTTGAAATATTTGGAGCATCCATGATATTTTTTGCTCTAAATTTGGAGATATCAAGCAACTTTGTAGCTATAGCCATTCCTGAGATCCACATGTGTTAGCTGGAGAAATGGCTTCCCAGCAAACACGTTGTTATAGTCTTCTAACTCAAAGAGTTTTCGAGCTAGAGACTTGATTTTTTTTATGCCGGGTGCTCTAATTATGCTCTAAAATTTGGCGTTTACTATATAGCTCTATCGTTAGCCGTTCGCCCACACTGAATGAGGAAGCTGTGGAGCCGCTCTCCAGCTAACACACCTATAAAGTCTCATAGAGTCGTTGTTTTTTTTGCTACTAAATTTTCCTTCAAATCAATGATTGCTCCAATTATGCTTTAAATGTTGGCGTTTTCAGAATTCGCAATTTCCATATGAGGAAGCTGGAGAAATGCACATTCTTTAGGTACTAAAGACTTTAGTGTATTTAAATTTGATTGTCAATTCGACCTGTTCTAAATTATTTTTATGAAACAACGGGATATTTACCAGTTCAACCGTGATCATGGTGCATGCAACTGTGCCGAAATATCGGAAGTCAACTCAAAAAAAAATTTATCATGGTAAATATCCCGTTGTTTCATAAAAATAGTGTTAAAAACCATGATAGTTTCAAAAGTTATAATTATCTGTTCTAAACTGTCACCACTTTCCCTATTTCCGCGCGCGCGGGAGATGACAAGTTGGTAGGAATCAAACCAGAAATCAATTTTATTATGTTTTTTGTACCTGCTTTATACAAGGTGTATCTAAATATGTGTACTATGCGAAGGTGGGGGGTTTCAGACCACAATGGTGATCAGTTGTGGGGGGGAGATAATTAAAAATTCCTATTTTCAGTTTCCCATACAAAAATATTTAATTTCATAATGCCTAAATAAATTGACAACCCTATCCTTGTAACCTCTTGACCCCTTGACCTACTACCTCTGTAGGTCTACTACTACTACCTACTACCTCTGTAGCTGAGTTTAGGGTTGCCACTTTGTATAAAGTCAGCTGTTCATGTTGAAACTTCGTTGCAGTTTTTTTCAGAGATACCAATCGAAGTTCGAAAAGTCGTTGAACAAAAGTTGTTCTCCAGGGGGTGGAAATTCACCCCCCTTCAGGATAGTACACATATTTTGATACACGTTGTAGATCCAAACCAAACGCCTGCCTGCATAAACCTATTGGGTAGCTTAAATTTTTAAAATATTTTTTTCCGTTTGGGTTGCTTTTTTAACACAAATAAACGAAGTTTAAAAACTAAAGGATTCCTGTAAATTGGTTTGCTTTAATTTCATCTGTCATTTCGTTTTTAGCTCTAGCACTTTGGTCGACAGTGTCTTTATGTTTATGTGCTGTTAAGCGCTACTCACGATCGTACCTTCCTACGTGGTCAATTCTTGGTTTTATTGGGCAGTAGACTCCATCATTCTTACTGAATAGGTATCAATTCAATTAAGATTTATGGTAGCCATCACCTTTGCCATGGATTTATGTCTCAGCCTACAGCGTCTCATCAAGTCTACCTACACATACAAAACAGACGGCGCATTTTAGGAAAGCTATAAAATGTCTGGGTCGTTTGTGGGTGCTGAATTTTAAACACTACCTACTAGCGGATTTTGTATTGTATTGAATACACTGTGCTGCTGACCACCAAGTAAGTGCCTACCAATAATTTAAGGATCCTGCCTGCCGTGTTAGATTGACAGAAGTTATTTTAGAAAACTTTAAGGGCTGGTTCAACGGATTGGTAATCGACCATTACAATATTTTGACAGATGCTCAACTCCAAATTCGAGAAAACAATTGCCGGAAGGAAACTGTAAGGAACTAGCCTAATGCCCGGGATACACGAGGCTAGTTTTGAAATCCAGGATAGCAAGATATTGCCTCGTATATCCCGGGCATTAGTATTCTTTGAATTTGGGAGTAAACCAGACCTTTACTAAACTTATTAAAATGTTTTATGGGTTCAATTTATTAATCATCGTCCGCCTTCACTTCATCGTTGGTGGCCTAATCTACGTAGCTAGAGGTAGGTACCTACTTACCTATCTTTTACCTACTCTACAAAGTAAGCAGTTAATAAGCCGTTTAGCAGCGCTTAAAATTTTATTGTAGTTAATTTCACCAACTTCCTAGCTCATTTACTGCAACCAACTACAATGTTATAAATTACTTCTCTAATAAGTAACTGTGAACTTGAGTTTTAGCTCATCAATAGCGTGTAATAAATAATGTTATGCACAGAATAGGTATACTGTTGGTTATCAGTAGAAAACTAGATAACATTTTAAAAAGTTCAGGGCAATGATATATTAGAGACTTCTATTGCGAAAGAAAGTAAATAGACTAAGAAAAATCACGTTTGAAGCAGACACCAGTCTTCATAATTTCAAGAGATTGTCTGATATTGATGAGTAGGTAAGATTCTGTATTCTCAGTGTAGATACTGTAGCTTAGACGCATTTGGTTCTTCCCTGGCGGGCTCTGCTCTCGCCGCCATTAAGGTTTTGACAGTTGCAATCAATCAGGCTTGATGAATGAGGTTCGCGGAGTTCGCCCGTGTGCGGTAGCGGTTAATACGTGTGCTGGTAGGCTGGTACTATAGAGAAGATCTCTTGTATCTAACAATAATAAAAATCCCACCCATACGGCCACGTGTAAGACATAATACGCTGGTGTGAACCTAGTCTTCACTTTTTCTGTCTAAAACTTTCAAGTCGAATATTATCTATAAACGACGTTTTACCAAGTTTTTTCAAGCCACTTGACTCAACGAAAAAGTGTCGAACATAGAACAATTAAACGTCAAAAATCTGAAATACTCATAATAACAATTTCTATAGGTGTAATATATTTTATTTACAACAGAATATACATTATTTACAAAAACTATTACTAAACAACATGAAATACCTAATTAAAAAGAAAAAATAAAAATTACATTTTATAAGAAACTAGAAAATTTTATATGAACTCTGTTTTCCACCTGTAGGTATTACAGGTAGAAAACAGAGTTCAGATCACCGACCGCAGGCAATGTGCCCAAAAGGCTGGCAACGTTACCTCTTTGAATAGCTAAGCTAATTCTTTGCCCTAGGTAAGCGCCAGCCCTTTGGTCACCAGTCTATAGGTACTTATTACTTATTACTAGGTAGGTATATTACCTACTGAAACAAGACAAGACTTCGAACAATCAAAGTGGCGATGCAGTGCTTAACGAGACACGAAAGATAAGTGGCAACCATAAAATTTACGAAAGTCCACATCAGTCTTTGTCAAACTCTCTTAAAGCATCGGACTGACAGAGCATGAGTCACTTCGGGCCACCGGGCTGTAAGCACGCAGACCAGGGTGCATTCATGAAGGAAGCGGGTAACTAGCCAGCTGAAAGTCTACTGGGAGTCTGGAACTACGAGTACCTACCTAGTAAGAGTCTGCCGTGGTTTTATGGGTTTGTCAGAGAGAAAAAAGTCTGGCTTTTTTGGCAGGTTTTTCAAACCAAAGGAGCGAGTCGCCTCTAATGTTGAAGAGGTACAGTTTAACCAGAGCCGCCTATGGTCAATCCTATCAAAGGCTGTGCTGTAGTCAGAGTATAGACTAAGTCGAGTGGAACATGGAGTTAATAAGTAACAGATCTTTGCCGTACACGGAAAGTTCAAAAGGCCTAAAACCTACAAAAGTGGCGTCTGAGGCTTATGCCCAACATTGCCATTAATTAGTACGAGCTGCATATGATGATGATGATGACCGTAGTTTCAGTTTAAATTGCACGGAATAAACCAGCAGTATCAAATCATTTTTGAGCAATGTCACCTAAAACACCAATGTGTTTTAGGTGACATTATTAAAAAAAGCAGCCAAGTGCGAGTCGGACTCGCCCATGAAGGGTTCCGTAGCACGACGAACTACAAGAACCTTTATATAATTGTTACTTGATGTAACATAATAAGGTTCTTGTAGTTCGTCGAAAGGTAAATTGCGGTTTACGGTTTATGACGTATAAAAAAAAAACTACTGACTAGATCTCGTTCAAACCAAATATCGTTGGAAGTTTACATAGTAATGTACAACATATATTTTTTTTTGCATTATCATTCTCTTACTTTAAAAGTTAGAGGGGGGGGACCAACTTTTTTCCACTTTGGAAGTGTCTCTCGCGCAAACTATTAAGTTTAGAAAAAAACGATATTAGAAACCTCAACATCATTGAAGACCTATTCATAAATACCCCACACGTATGGGTTCGATGAAAAAAAAATTTTTGAGTTTCAGTTTCAAGTATGGGGACCCCCGAAATTTATAGTTTTATTTTTATTTTTATGTAAAAATCTTAATGCGGTTCACAGAATACATCTACTCGCCAAGTTTCATCAGTCTAGCTCTTACGGTTTCGGAGAAAAATGGCTGTGACATACGGACGGACAGACAGACAGACAGACAGACAGACAGACAGACAGACATGACGAATCTATAAGGGTTCCGTTTTTGTCATTTGGCTACGGAACCTTAAAAATGATTACCTACGGGTGATAGGTTCTAGTCTCGCTTAACTTTTAAAAATACTCCAGAGTTCTGATCTTTAGATTTCTTCCTCTTTCTTTCTTTCCACGCAGTCCAGTCCAACAGGTTAAGTTAGACAACTTCTGGTTGGTCGAAGTCAATCAGCTTTGTTTGTGACTGTGTTCAAACAATTGAATACCTAACCAATGAAAAGATTTAACGTCTGTCCATCACGTCGCTCCAATCGCTCCTAATGTGAATTAAATGACCGCTCCATATCTACTGTAATCATGTAGTCATTAGGTATTTAGGTATCATTATTTGCAAATCAGCTGCCTGTTAAGTAGGGTTCTTGGCAGCAAGAGGTGTATATGGCCTAATTTGCAAAACTACAATGTAGAACCGCAAGGTTTTGAGGTAGTCGATAAGCTTTAGCTTTTAGAGTAATACATACTTTATAAGAACTGCTTGAGCTACCTTTCGAAAATTAGCTTTCGTGATTCCTATATAGGTAACCCAACGTTTCGTCATCAGTTTAAATAATTTCATTTCCTTAGAAATAGTTTTTCGAACTACTCTGTGTGTGTATGATGAGTATAATGTGGATGGATATGTTTGCAGAGGTAGACCAAAGAAAACTTGGATGAACTGTGCGAAAGATGAAATGGATAAGAAAGGAGTGAACAGAAATGCCGGCTGACAGAGGGGAATGGAGGAAGACATGTTGTGCCGACCCCACATAAAGTGGGATAAGGGCAAGAAGAAGAAGATACACACTAATAGAACACTAATGTTCGTAAAACTGTAAAACTGTGATCTCTGAGATTAGTCTCAGGGACGCTTCTCCCGGGATGCACCGCTGCCACACTCGCGCAGATCCAGTTCGGTCAACAGAACTGTTCATCCGAACTGCTGGCAACAAAAGTCTAGTTTGCCATTTCCTCCTGTTGCATTCCAAGCTTCCTGAGCCTTTACATCTTTTCACTATTATCTGTAGTACTTTATCTTTACACGTCATCCAGTTCTCCCCATGAACTCGATTTAATAAGCTCTAGTTAGGCTTGGTCGCGTGGAACTGGCACCTAGACTAGACTCAACTATAAAGTGATCCATATGATACAACTAAATAAACATGTTTTTGGGTTTTGAAATTAAATCAGAGCATTTGATGCAATATTTTCAATCCAACAACAAAGTGGTTTACCCGCTTCATACGCGGGAATAAACCCTACAAGATAGATGGCAGCTATAAACTGTTGACGTCCGCATTAACAAGCCACGCACGCGCACGTGACATCGCACAAATTCGGCAAGTGAGCAATGTCACTGGAAAACCAGAAGTACCTACCTAGCTTAACATTGTATTAAATTCATGACGATAATACAGGCGCAGACAACCGCCAATGAATTTGTCGATCGAGCTTTTTAACATTTTTGAAGATATGCTGCCTAAAAACCGCAATCAACCAAGTTTCGGAGAATAAAATTATAAAAGTTAAATTATATTTATTGCTAAACCTTTTGAATTTTCAAAAACGTTGAGGTGTGCGGGTGAAAGTTAAAAGGTTTTCAGCCCTTTGAAATCTGTAGCACATAGGAACGATAACTAACAAAATTCTATGACCAACCAATATGGTAAAAAAAAAAATGTTAGGATTCCACGTTGCATTTCAATTATTTTTTTTAGCTGATAGGCTTTTTTGAATTTTATCCGAACTTTCAAACAAAGCTCATAAAATCCTTTTACCACACTAGTTCGAAAGATCCAGTTACACGAGAAGAAGAATAAAGCTCATTTCAAATAACTAGATTTTATTTAGTTTTTTATAGAGTGATACAGGCACAGAGCATTGGCTTAACTTGGCAACATTATTTGAGTGCAGTCGTGGAAAGTACACGGCAGCCTGAATAAGAATAGTGGATGTGACGCACATTTTAAATACTAGCCTTTGTTTCGGCAACCTTTAGGTCACATTGAAACTGTTGGTATCAATACAAAGCTCAATACTAATGACTAGTCAAATATGCTCATGAATTAATTTATTTGAATCGTAATGTTAAATAATTTATTTGACTTTTGTCTTTTGACATGTTTTTTTGACTTTGTTATTTTTAAAATTAATTTTGATTATTTATTCTTTATAGAATATTTTTGAACGCCTTGATTAGGCAGAATGTAGGTAATGGGGCTCAAATATTTATTCTTTTAATTAATAACTGTTGTACCTACATTCCTGCGACTAAATGATTAAGAATTTGCTTACTTGTAATTGCTTAACTATATTAGTTTCTCAGAATAACTTTAAAATAGACGTAGTAATGTGTGAGCTTAAAAACCCTAAGAGTTAAAAGCTCCCCATAATTGCTTGCGCAACTAAACAAATTGAATGAGTTCCCAGAACACAAACCCATCATTACACGTCTACAAAACTTCCTCATACGATCCCTATAATTATAGGTCTACAGGCCTACACTTTACAAGTTTCTAGGCAAAGTTTCAGTAATAGTAAGTGGCAATGTTTTACGGGGACCTACCGGTGACCTTCCGAGAAGCAAGTCTTAGGAGAGTCATCGTACTGTACAGGGTGCTACCTAAATACACTAGGCATCCATAGTTTTCGTCCAACAGATAACGCATTTAATTTTTCATTTATTCATCCTTATGATATGCCTAAATCGTATAAAGAAATCATTGATCTTGTCATCAGGTGAACTGATTTGTTCACTTGCTTTTCATTTCAACTCTTCGCTCCACATCTTTGTCGTGTATAACAATTTCTAACATACCTATCCATTTAATTTTGCCATGAATATCTTTCTAAAAAAAATTAGTAGGTAGCGCGATAATGGTGATACATTCTCGCGTCATAAAAATGCAAATCAGATTTTTGTCTAGATCCAAAAAAACTGCTAACGATGTTCTTCCCGTTTCCTTTGATCACCATTTTCGTTTTGTATATTTTTAGACACCCTGTATATTTGCGAGACCACCCAGGAGGTACACAGGCATTGTCATCTTGTCAAACGGATTTGTTACAACACTTGTCGCTATTATTTCAGAGCACGTCACATTTACAATACAATTAAGCTATCGATTTTGGACTCAAGAGGCTTTTGTTGGGAGGCTCATGCTTTTGTTTGCTCTATGGCAGACTTGCAGCTTATGCTAGGTGCAAATGACTACCTACCTGTCTAATATATTTTTAGCAGAATAAGTCTTATTACTTAATTTTATGATAACGTGATAATTATTTTGCAGGCTGACTAAATTTGCTAAAATTTTGCCAGTCATCGAGTAGGCTACTCGCTAGCAATAGAGTAGGTACCTATCACATCACTGGTCACACATTGTGTGAATTGCGCTGATGTAACGCAATAATCAGTTTTATTACTTTTAAATGAACGCTTAGTAATCCGGTAATGTTTTACTGTCGATTGTTACGTTAGTTGGCATGGCTTCAGAAAGCGAGCGGCATGGCCCGGTTACGTCTCGAGGTGACTGCCATAGCCGTACTCGTGGAGCGGCGTAGTGCGCACCGATGCACTAGATTTGATCTGACGCGAGATCGCTTCGACCAGCTATCTATTTCAATTTCATTGGAGCGCGCGATATCGTACAAATCTCGGCCTTATTCTGTCTGCCAGTCGCGGCCCACGGCATGCGACGGACCACCCAAGGCGGCTCACAACCACTCCTAAACATAGCGACTGTCTATCTGTTTATACTAAACGATACAAACAAAATCGGAGTCGAGTGTCGGCTCCATGGATTCATTATAATTTCGTATTCCTTTTGTGTTTTATATTCGCATTCAGTCGTTGACATTTCAAATGATTATAAAATCTTATAATCACGTCATAAGCCACAATCGGAACCAATAAAATATATCATGTCGTCGTAAATGAGCGCGTAAATCGAGAGACGCTCGTCGTTATTATGAGGTCGTAACGAAGAACTTAATTTACCCGAATAATAAAATGAGGCATGAGCGTTAGCTCATCTCATGCTGAATAACTCCGTATAGATGCTGCATAGGTGGCGCACATATATTTGTAAAGTTGATTATTATTGCGAGCGTTTGTTATTTTGGCAGAATTAGCACGACCGTCATATTTCATGTGAACTGGATAAGGGGAAGGATGTCGCGGTCGCATACCTGCCTGACCACCAGAACGCGATGGATCTTTAATTGAGAAACATTTACGAGATAACATTCTTACATATAGATGAATAAGATAATTTGGGAATTTTTGTGCAAATTGGTTATTGACAAATACGTCTGCCGTTTCATTCATCTGTAAGAAATAAAATATTCTTTATCATTTCATGACTGGCCTCTCAGCTCAATTGGTAGTAGCTCTGCCTTGTGCACGTTGGGCGTGGGTTTGATCCCCACTGAAAACAAGCATTTGTTTGGTGAACACAGGTGTATGTTCTCTGTGTTGTGTTGATAATGTGCAATGTCCGACGAGCTGCTAATAATTTAGACGTGTTTTACTTCTCTTATCCCAAGTTGCGAATTTGTGACACACGATATATGTGCTGGTATAATCGCATGAATAAGTGTTGTCATTAAGTATATTCCTATTCATTCACTCAATCATGTCTCAAAATTTTAGTAATAGATATAATACTAAAATACTCTCTATAAATAGTCTTCTTAAATTTTGGTTTTAATTGTCTTCGATGGAGTAGAAGAATTCCTTCAGCAACGTCAAGAC
The DNA here is from genome assembly GCA_947578465.1 of Thera obeliscata. Lineage (NCBI taxonomy): Eukaryota > Metazoa > Arthropoda > Insecta > Lepidoptera > Geometridae > Thera > Thera obeliscata. The sequence goes on from OX387916.1 coordinate 4,678,966, forward strand.
ACACCTAGCTTAAGCGATCCTTGTGATACAATTTAGCAAATGAGCTTTTGATTTGATTTGACAGTTTAACACCGAATCGACTATAAGCATCTGTATAAAAATCAGACAAAAGAGAAGATAAGATTTAATATAATCTTAAATAAAAGATAAAATTTAATATAATCTTGGCAATTAATTACAAACAATGACGGGATTCATTTTAAGTAATACTCAATGTAAAGTTTAGTTCATAAAGAATGAAATGCAAACTAATATTGATTAGTATTGTCCGCCCAACTGTACAGAAAGCTTTTACTTTAGTACGCTGTAATAGTCTTGTTCTGTTGTGTTTGAAACGGCGTTGGCTCTAATGCTTTTGGCTTTTTGTTTCATTGCACCTATCACTCTCTCGTGATCGTCGTGGGTGGTATAAGCGTCGCACTCCTCACCAAAAAAAATATTCTCAAAGAAAATTAGTCCCTCTAAAACATGGATCGGACATGTGTTACTTTTTTCGCTTTAAAACATGTCTCACCAAGATTTATGGTCTGGTTCCTTTTCGATATAAAATTGTGGTCAAGTAAACGTAAAAGTCGGAGCTTAATTAAAGTGCTTGTCTGTATCTTCTCGTGGTGTTTAATTTTTTATCGCATCGGTTTGTTTGATTTCAAAATCCTTCTTAGAGTATTTATTCGGGGATTTTGTAGTATTTTATAGAATGATAAGGATTGTGTGCGTTGCAGGTAGAGCGTAGGACAGGTAGCGCAAACAGCTACCGGCTACTGTGCGTCGTCGCCTCGTCCTGAGTACATAAACCAATACTGTAGAGTACAGTAACAACACTTCTTGAAACACAAAGCTATTCCTACTCTCCGATATTTTACTCTTTGTAAAACATAAATAAAGCTTTGTTTATATGACCTTCAGTTATTTATTTCTCGTACTTAACCCAGTTTTAATGTTTTGTTGGCAGAGTTACTTTGTTTAAGTATTTTGAATACAATGAATGCACGAAATTGTGTTTGAATGCAGTCTTGAATTGTTTCTTGTTATACATTAATTGACGATAATATTTATAAGAGCATTTTGAGTGCATTTTTATTTTTTTATACAGAAAGGCTTAATATTTATGTGTGATGTGTGGGTAGGTCCCGCAGCCTAAACAGTGTTTAGGCATTTCAAAAGACCGTTTTTTTAATAAGTTTTTTTGATCCCGAATGATGGTTTCTCATGGTCTCCCTCGCACACAACAATGCGAAACGTCTCGGTGACTCCAGTGATTCGGCTGACAGGAATAATCTGTTGTTTATTCCTTACCACTCGAGTTGACAAGGGCCCGCTAAACTTTAACGCAAACACTGCTCCTACCTACGTGCGTATGCTTTGGAACGGGAGTAAAAATCATACAAGAGCTCGTTTCTACGGAAATGTTTGAATAAGAATAGGAATAAAAATCATTTATTGTAAAACTGTGAAAAAAGATCTTAAAAGTATTTTTGTTCCAACAGCCTATATACCCATTTCGGGTGTACAATATTGCTATCACCTAAATACTATTTATCTAAAAATTATTAGACAGCACTTAACTGATACTCAAAGCAAGTATATAGGTACTTTTTTGAAGATTATGACGGCGTGTTTCTTTTGATTTTTACTTATTAAAAAAGGAATAATGTTAATATCTCAAAAGAGAGCCTTAATTGGAAGATCAAGAAGAAAATTAAAGCTTTTGCTGAAACCATAGGGGAATGATTCCTTAAACAAGTTGACAAGCATTTGTGAATTTGTGAGTGAGTACATCAACTCTTTTCGGATTCTCAGTGTGTTGGAATTGTCATCAGAATCCGGTTCTTAAAATTGAAATGTATGGTTCAATTACTTTGATCCTGGGAGGGATCAGGCACGGCACACGCTCCCACGGGGGCCCGCATCGAATTAATGTCAATAATCGGAGTGCGATCACCACGGTCGGTGAAGATACAACTTATTTTGAGAAGACAGGAAGCACGCTCATAGGCGTGACTGCGACTTAGGTACCTATAGGACTTGTTTCCACGGGCTTTAAAGCTTATGTAAATATTATTTTTCAGGACAACTTTGGGTTTATTAACACAATCACAATCTGATATTTCATTATGGAAGGTAATAATAGAGCTCAAAATCAATTTTGTAATATCAGGGTACCCGATGGACCGTCAGAATTGTTAAGATCGATGTGTATGGAAAGAACTCGAAATCTTTCGTATAAGAAATCTCTATGTCCAGCTGTGGACTGCGTCAGACTGATGATGGTTCTGATGTATGCCACAGTGCGTGGCATGCCAACCTACTTAAATTCTTCAATTGATTTATGGTGCTGAGTTCAGACAATCTCAGCCTTAAACACTATAAATCGTTTACTTTTATTGATAATAAAAGCGACACAATTGTTATGATTATATTGACCTTGTGTCCCAATAAACTTAATGATCGTACTAAAGCTCAATAAGAATGGAAATTATGGAAACATTCAAGCTGTTTCATGCATTTTGAGTTTTTATTGTAATACCTTAGAATACTGCATGACAATGAGTTTAGTAAAGTAACATAAATCAAATAAATGTTAAATTATAGGACATTTCCTATGCAAAAGACATAACAGTAAAAGACATCAGCAACTGTTTGTGTTAATAACATTAAGGAAACTAAGGTAATGAAAACCTACAATTTTAAGTCGGTATACATGTAAAGTGCACAAGTTTTTTAGAGATGCACATAGAAACGAACAAAATTACAACTTGCTGGTATAAAATTACCTATGCCTTTGTGTTCAATGGAAACAAACAAGCGTAGAGATAGATTGAAGAGTGAATTATCGATGTCGCGGTCCGAGTTTGTTCAGCCGCCGAATGCCACAGACAAGAAATATAAGCGACATCCTGCCCTTTGATTAGATTTCAGTTTTTTATTCAGTAGCTCCAAAATTACGCGTTAATGATTGATTATTCTGTTTACTCTCGATTTTGTTGTGTCACTGTTTGGTTTCGTGGGAGGAATCGTATAAAAAGGTTCCGGCTTATCAGGGTTCCTTATATAAAAGTGTGGTTGTCTTATTAGAGTTCTTTCAAATTTTGAAGGAAAACATTTTGAGGAAAGCAGCTTTTGTTTTAGCAATGGTTCTGCAGAGGCGATCAGTGGAACGCTGTCAATTATGACAGTTTAATAGTAAAAACTAAACGTTGCAAAATGTGTGTTGGTGCATGTAAGTGTCAAATCTAATATCCCCTCCACATTGATAGCCTCAAAGAAGGGTACTTGATGGTACGAGATTTGAGGGGATATCAAACATGTCTGGGGATTAAGGTCGTAAAACTTTTTTTCTGTCTTATAAATAAATTATACTTTAAAAAGCTAAAAAAAAACGCTTTTATAACTAATTGAACTAAAATGTTAAAAATAAAATTGTAATTATCAATTGAAAAATTTATATTATTCTACAAAAAAGCGTGGGGTGCTTTTTGTAATAACTTCAGATATAATAAACTATTGATAAAATATTTACAACAATCAAAATCAAGCCCCCCACGCTTTTTGTACAATAATATAAATTTTTCAATTGATAATTACAATTTTATTTTTTAACTTTTTAGTTCAATTAGTTATAAAAGCGTTTTTTTTTAGTTTTTTTTTTCATTTTTTTTATTTTTTTTTCATATTATTGCATTGTCATTTGACCTTTGACAGGTGTGCAAAGTTTGAATCAAATCTGATCGTTCAAAGTAGGACAAAATCGAGCTCAAAGGGGTCGGTTACATACAAGCTTTTTTTTTTTCATATTATTGCATTGTCATCGACCTTTGACAGGTGTGCAAAGTTTGAATCAAATCTGATCGTTCAAAGTAGGACAAAATCGAGCTCAAAGAGGTCGGTTACATACATACATAATACATACATACATAGATACATACATACATACATACAGGTGAAGCTAATAAAAGCGTTATAAAAAAGATTCGTTGAACACATTTGCGAACCGCATTCAGTACGAACAATATCCCAATCAGTTGTTTATTTCGCTGTAAATGCAAATATAAAATATGAAATGATATAACAATTCACAATGTTAACAAAAGACACTCGACCACCCACATAGCAGGCGAGCCACGGGTAACTTATGGAGAAGTTTTGCAAACAATACAATAGCTGGTATAGGATGACTCAATTAGTAGATGAGACTATTATTTCGTCTGTGGAAAATAAAGCCTGATGCACAATGGGTTGTAAATAGTTGAGACAGACCACAGATGCTATAGAGACATTTCCTAATGGAGACATTTAAACCTATAAAATATGAGATTTATAATGTTTACCAACATTATTACTATTTAATTATGTAAATAAATAATGGTATTATTTTACTTAGTGCCAACTAGCCCCAAAAAAAAAAGAAAAACTTGTAGAGTCAATTACAGATGGTTGTAATTCATAATTTTCAAAATTATTTAGTTTTTACTGGCAGTCTGGTTTGTCAGATTACGTCAACTAAGCTGCAAGCTTATACGATTTATATTATTTATCCATGTCTCTGGAACAAAACTATTGACTGAACATGAAAAGACATCTTCTGATTCACTTTCTGTTGAGCCCATTTGATATTGCTCTGCGGCACTTTATTAATACTCTTCGCTCTCACGGTCTCTTAATAGACACATGAGTGAACAGGGTGCGTGACGAAAGCATCTAGCAGAGGGGAGGGGGTTGGGGGGTGCTCAGCCGAGGGGCGTACAAATTGATTACGGAGCCGGTGACGGCTGACAGGCCACCCACGATGAACGCCAGGGAATAACAAGCAGTTACTACCTTGATGCAACTCTTTGTAGGCTGGTACAGTGGCCGTCATATGTAGCTGAGCAACCCGGATGACAAATTACTCTTTCATAATAAATATCGAATATCGCTTGTCATCATAACAGTTCCTTTAGTCTCTAGACTATAGGAAATGATGGCCTGAAGATTCCCACTGCCGGGGATAGGTCTTCCTCAAAAACAACATCCACCGATTTCTCGCAACCTTTACATTGTAATCGTTCTAGTGGCTGCTTTATGAAACTCGGTTAAGTACAAGCACTAAAGGGAATTTATTACCATTACCTTATTACATTACTTATATTACTTATTACCTTAAACTCCTTAGAATACTAAGAGGTTTTTTAAATTATTTTGTATTGGCGGTGAACACAACATCCTTTTTCCAAAATACTAATCAAAACTTTATGATGTTGAATGTTTAAAAAAAAGAACTAGAAGAATATTTTAGCTTAGCAGACCGATAGGTAGCTGACATCAAAATTACAGTGACAAGATACTTTTAGAGAGCCGTTAAAAATTGTCCGGCATCATGAATTAGTTATGAATAAGGGGGTAAGTTTAAATTGTCGGTAACTTGAGTTGTTCAGATACTTTTGGCGGCTACTCTACCTTGAATGCACGGGCAATTTGCAACCATTCAAACATTGATTAAACTGGATTATCATGGTTGGTAGTTGTGCCATAATTATTCATTTTCATGCATTCAGGGTCCGCTGGTTTTGACATTATCATTTTTTTGTAGCAAAATACAGAATAAATAAAAGCTCGAATTAAAAAATAAAAGATCGATATTGGGCGGGTTACGTGGCGTATTGGAGAGAAGGGCAACGCTTATTCCACAGTGGGCGCATGATTAAGACAGGTACAGATCAAATCAAAATCAAATTAAATGTTTATTCAGAAACTTAATTTATTGTGACATTACATGCGTTTGAGATCACTTTTTAAGTATATAAATACCTGTGTTAGGAGATCCCGCTCTTTCATGACAATTTATATTTGTGACTAAGTACCAAACATTATTAAACAAAGTTTAACAGATACCTACTGAGGAAGATATAAAATATTTTTGCATGTTGATGTTGTTGTTGAGCAAATCCCAGAAGGAAGTAGGTAAATCATGGTACAAAAACAAGAAAATTTAGGATGTAGAAAGACCACACCTGCAGACCACCGCCACCGTTTGGAAAAGGAAAGTGTGATACAAATGGCTTTTCTACGTAGTAATAGCTATAGGTTAAGAAAAAAAATCTAGCATTTCACACAGTCGATTTTTTATTAAAAGATGAGCGCATTTTGTTTGTCAATCTCTTTCATACCTTTTTATTCCAACTGATTTGAATCCACGACCTTTTTTTATTTATCAATAGGTACCAACTGGTCAGTGACTAATCTTTTGCTTATTTTTATTGAACTTATTTCTCTATCAGAATTTGAGTGGTCTCTCAATCGACATTCATCACAAAACTATTTACGAATACTATCCTCATTCCTCATTTAGTGCGAGAATCATAAACATTAGAAAGCCACAAAAACTAAGAGCAATAAGGCTTGAGGTACAGAGACCATAGACAACGAGTTTCAGTAAAGTAAGCAAAAAAGGATTGGTTTATGTAACTGCTAGTATTTAAGAAAACTAATAAACATTTTAAATTGACATAGACTTCTTACCTGCGTGACCTCCGAACCAATTTTTGATAATTATATTATATATTTTTGATTTTAGCCCTCATCTTATATGTGCACTACCCAACTTATCTCCCTATTAACCAAAGGTTAGCTGGTAGATAATGCTATCTAGCATTAAGTTCGCCTGTGTACAGTAATTTTTAATTTTGTGCAATAAAGAATTTTATATCTATCTATAATTTAAGGCGATCGCCTAACGTGAGGCTATAAGCTTTAAGCTTTAATATAGGCTTTAAGCTTGTTCCATCAAATAATTAGATTTAAAAAAAAAATAAGAAAAAAATTAAACCTAAAAACGTTGGCTTATGTAGAGTATTTGAAACGATTATATTTTGTAAAGTCCTAACCACTTGACCCTTTAAGATTGTTACAATAATTACAGACAAAAGGCCACAGGAGAAGAAAAATACGATGAAGATGATTGATGGGAAGAATAGAATGGCAGTTGTATGCTTTCTTATATTCTGTTCATCTACAACTCTGCAGTTATTAGATGATTACTCTGTCTAAAAGAGTCTACAAAAGCAATCCCTAGGATCATAGACCCACCCTAATGGCGCCGGTAGCTCACGTACTCCCTTCCTGCTATTATAATCCTTAATTGCCTCTGGATTGGTCGTGTTACTCTATTTTATGGTATTGCGGTCAGATTTAATTGTTTTTATGTGCGTCTGTTTTTTGTATTAGTTTTGGGTGGTAGGTGGTCTGTATTAGTGAGTTTGTTTTGTGGTGTCGTCTTATTATACAGGAAGAGCAACCTTATAATTATTTAAATTCAATCAATATCTACTCATCACTCTCCAAGTTTCATGTATTTAGATTCTGTAGGCCTACAAAGAGCTCTGTCTGGCTCTGGTTTTGAGTCTGTGTTAGTACTCACCAGTGCATTATACGTGTTATACTACGTGTTATGTGTGTGACGTTTTGACGTAGGATTTTTATCGTCAACACTCACACAGACTCAAAACCAGAGACAGAACCAGACAGAGCTCATGGTACTGATGATGGAATATGAGAGGATTATGAGACTCACCGATTTTCTTACGAGGATTTCTTTCACAGATATGAAGCTCTTTTACAGTTCATATATTTCCACATAGTGAAACAAAATGGTACAAAAAGAATGTGAACGCGTGCACTTACTATAGTTTAGCGACTACTATACTATACTATACTATATCAGGTAGGTATGAGTGCTAGCTACCACTACATCACCAGTACTTCTCCAATGATTTGCGCAAAACTGTTATCTAAAGCCTCTGAATGCATTCCTGATAAGAAACGCACTGGGATGAAATCCACATCAAATGTCAGCGGGCGCCATTCACAGATGATCGATCTGTAGTTTGCGCTCTCGTCGATCAATGTCTTAACTTTTTTCAGCTTTGTTTGGATTCTCTTGGGGATTTTCTTCGTGTGATTTTATAGGTATTGATCTGCACAACTGATAAAAATTAAAAATTACGAGTATAAGAAAGAAGAATTTCATGTTTATAAGGAAGCAAGTTTTCTGTGCACCCTAAACTTTTTACTTTACATCTACCTACTGTTGGTAAAATATGTTAGTTTTTTTCCATCCAGTTCTACTCTATCTCAGGGGTCACATTATATTCCTTTTTGTTCCGAGTAAGCTACTGCGCATTAATGATGCCTGTCGAAATAACCAAAAAGGGTTCAGGCACGAAATTTAAACACCGGTTAGTATTGAACCACATACCGGCATACGGTGCGAAGTAAGGCTGTAGACACAATATTTTGAAATTGTTTTCTAACACGACAGAGTTTTTTTTTCAGTACTTACCTACCACTAGAAAATTATTTGAAGGGAAGTAATACTTTTTTTTTCTGTATACTTTATAAATCTGACCAGTTACATTATGAGTAAACGCCTGATAGAGAAATTCAAACGCTTCGACTGAAAAAAAATGCTATCCACGAAGCCTTATACAAAATGTGTGAGCATTCTGCTTATACATTTTGCATGAGACTTCGAAGACAGTTTTTTTTAAGCCTTCCTGCATGCGAGGTGTATTTCTGACGGACGTTTTCTGATAGGCCAGCAGTCAAGTGGCGGTCTACAATCAGTGATAATTTGAACGTTTGCCATTTGTCTGCACCCTTAGCTCAGCGTAGCGGTATTCCTTTGTTCCTGCAACCTGGGAGGCTACTGGGTAATAAAAGTCCCTGCCAAACAATGGTGACATAAAAATTCAGAATTCGCAACAATGACGCACGTAATGACATGCCTACGTGACTAAAGGTGAAGATCCTTGGTGTGTGATCTGCAAATATTAGCGCACACGCTTATAGTTCTCATTGACATTGCAATGTTGAATCAGTAAGTTTATTGCGCTGATAAAACACATACTACTAGTACAATCTACATACCGTCAGCAAATACGCACGCGCAAACTATTCCCCTATTTATTGCACTCTTTTTGAATTAAAGATTTTGTTAGTTTATAAATTCTTTGATGAATATCTCCAAAGACGGCGGAAATTAATAGGCATAAGCTTTCTAAAAATGGAGCGGTAAAATAGTGGTTCCACGTGAGCGATGGACTTATTTGACGACCGATGGATAGTTAGACGTCGTGGTTTGAAAGAACAATAAGGCAACTACCGTCGATGTACTTCTCGCTCGTTCACTTTGACCTTTTGAAAGATATAAAAGCACTGAACATATTTATCGAAAATCGAAAACAACTATCTTGTGAACTAATAGCACACAATTTAACGAAAATATTCATTTTAATCCTAACACGTTTTCCTACTTAAAAGTTGGCATAACTGGTTTTTGGGCTTGGATAAAATTCAATGTTTTTATCTCTATAAAAAGTTTTGCGAGCGATTAGTTATTTTAAGTCTTAACGTTTTCATTAAAATGTAGTCTTCCCTTAGACAAGTGTGTTACGTAACAATAAAACTGAACTGGATGATGCCAAAGCACAGAATAGAAATAAGGCTGAAGCTACAAGCGCGACAAATACGTGCAATGCGGGGGTCATCAATCGTCGCGCTGTCGTGTCGGTGCCGCATGAAAGGGAACTCACCTGATTTGAATACCCGATCGCCGACAGGAAATGCGTAATTTCGATTCGCTTAGATAACTTGCCGGCAACAAATTGGAGTCTTGAATCGACAGATTTAATTCGCTTTAGGTCTATGATGATGAATATTGTCCGCGATTTTTTCAGATTTTTTGTTCCTGACTCCATAAGAATCTAGTAGGATGCTAATGTAACACGTTGTGTCTTCATTGGTCATATTACAATGAAACACTCGTTGCCTCTGGTTAGTTACAATGTATTTAGGAAATCTTTCACAACACGAATCATCACACGCTCTATCCATTGTCCCTCCAGAAGCTTCATTCTTTTGAATCGCCAGATAGCGCGCCAAATACTTTGACATTCTATGACATGACAGATGACAGACGTCATACATTGAGCACAGATTATATATTTTTTTATTTCCCTATGAGTACTCTCAGTATTCCAAGCTAGTATTTTGAGATTCCAATATGCCTTACCTAGTTGAAATCAAAAAATCAAGAATATTATAAGTGTATCAATCACAGACATTCACCATCTTATTATAATGATTGTTATTTAGAGGTAGATACATGTTCTTGATCCAATTATAGGAATCTTAGAGCAACAATTAGAAATGTATGGTCCACGCCTAAAGTATACTTACCATAACACTGTATTACGATGGTTCGTTCATGCTTATACTATACATACTTGGTCTATAGCTAAATTGTTGACTCTGAAGTTGTAAGATGAAATTAAGTTATAAATCAAACCGACTATAATATTGGAAGTAGGTACTTATGTTTTGCCGCAATTACCTAACTTTTTGCAAATGAATCATGACACTTATCGACTGGTTATTTCACGGTTCTAACTTTTTGTGCTCGTAGCTATAATCCAATCAAATCCATCCAGCCAATTAAGCGCGAGTCGATTTAAACACTTGATGCTCGGGAGGTACCTACTTCGAATTTAAGGATGTATTTCAAGAGAAACATGAGACACATTGTTTCTCTTTATTGTTGGCGTTATGTCTTCTAAGAATTAAATGCTTGTATATTGCTTTTTGTGTTCCAGAAATGAGCTAACTGGTTCAGTTCATTCACGACTTTGCCTTTAGTCAGCCTTACATAAATAATCCAGCATTACGATGCCAACCATCAGCTTGTTGGAATCGGATCCAGTCAGTTCTTAAATATAAGCTCGGAAGAAATCTATTCCTTTAAATTGTACGTTTATTGTGAGATTGTAAGCGGATTAGAAAATTAGCGTCATTGAAGTCGATCGGGATATCGTAAAGTGGGTAGTTTGCGTCCGCCTACGCGAGGCTCGCTGGACAAGGCGAGGCGAGGCTCGCTGGACGAGGCGAGCGAGCGCGGGCGAAGTCGCGGGCGCGGGCGACGCGCGTGTCACTCGCCGCGATTCCTGCAATAATCTCCTCGAGCGATTGCTCTATCCGGTGACGGAGTAAAGTATCGCTAGCTGATTATTGTGTTTATTTGCGCGATGTGCTTGTGTGCTGGTGGATGTGAGTGTGTGCATGCGTGCGAGCGGTAGTGGGCCACCCAGCGCGCGGCCACACGCGGAGCCCACCCACGTGGAAGGGGCGCCGAAGTCGCGGCCCGCGGCCTTGCCATCTCCGATCCGGCGCGGGGAACCCGCTGCCGCATGCCGCTGTCCGCTCAGCTGCTGCATTTTGATTGACATTTGACATTTTTTCCGATACCATCTGGAACGGTAGAGATAACTGTTTGAACTTTCTTCAGATTTCTGCCGGATTAATAATAATATACATTAAAAACTCGACCCAATAAATCTCGGCATAGCAACGCAATGCACAAGTAATTAATCTTCTGAATGTCTCTTAAATGCCACTGATAAATTATAAAATTAAAAATAAATTATTGGCATAAAAGCTTCACAGTGGCAGTAATCGATCATTGCAAAATAAAGGGCGAAGCAGGCCGCGGTTGTGCCCACCTGAAGTGAGTTGCGCGCGTGCGCTGCGCTGCCGAATTCTGCCACTCTCCATTGAAGATCTGATTTAATTTAGCATTATGATTTCTAAACCAGAATAAGCAGTCTCGAAGTTTGTTTACATTTCAACTCGGAATATCAGATGTTTGTATAATTGAGTGGATAATTTTACTGTTTGATCTTTGTGCCAAGATACTTAAATATAGTTTATTTAACCTTGTTTATGAATGGCAGTAAACTACCTACAACTACTTTGAGATTAATATGTTGCCTACTCCGATCCTCTTAATATTAATCATCCCAACAACAATATCTCCCATTCCCGGCCACTATGCTTTTAACCCACATTACCCAATGTAAAAAATAAACCTTTAATATATCTTAAAGGCGAAGCATAAAAAAAAATCTCGCAAAACATACCCAGAACTGTAGGTTTATATTTTACCTATATTTTATCACACTGATGGCCCGAACACACCTAGTTCGCTGGCGGTAGCGATCAGTGAAACGCTGTTAAATATCGCTGTCAGATTTGAGATTTGACAGCGAATATTTGACAGCGTTTCACTGATCGCTACCGCCAGCGAACTAGGTGTGCGCAGGCCTTAAGAATCTACCAAAGAGTCTATCAATAACAATACGAAATAATAATACCTCCTTACGTATTATGATTATTATAAGAATGAATACCTATACCTAACGAGTTTCGGTTAATTTTACGAGATAAAATTAATTGGTGTAATAATCATCACAATACTTATCGTGCATACCGATAATACATAAATATATCAAAGACGCAAAAGGCCCGCAACGATAATGTAATTGCCTCCTTACTAATAACGTTCCTTTTCAATTACTTAATGAGTAACCGGTATATAAATATATCTATATCTGGTTTATCATTAGTTTATTAAAATGGCATAATTCAATAAGGATTACACTATTTATCTGTAGAAAATATATTACCGTAAAAAATACGCAGGCAGCAGTGGAAATAAGTATAGGTTAGGGGCATGTTTGTAAAACCCCAATACGAAACTAGTTAGGCTAACTTCTAAGCAGGAAAACTCGTCATTATCGATAAAAAGGTTCAGTGTTTTAATATCTTTTAAAAGGTCAAAACATGCGAGTTCAAGTACATCGACGGTTGTCTTCGCCTTAATACATAGCCTAGGACCTTCTTAGACCCAGTTTTAGCAACACCCGCAACACCGCTCTGGTGGGCATAAACAGACATGTCAAAAAGGAAGAAAATAAAAACGGGCGGAAACGCGTTCCTTGCTAATCGCGGCATTTTTTGAGGTTTCATCCTAATGTCTCTATAGGCAGGAGATTGATGGCGCCCTGATTGGACACGCCCTTCGCTTCTCGGTAGTAAGCGGCAACTTTAAAGGGCAAGTTGTAGCACAGATAATAAAGACATTTTAGAGAAATAAAACCTCTTTGTCGAAGCTGAACGCATCATAATTCGATTAAACTCTGTCGACAAACAGGTTATGCGTAAATCGCAGTCCACTATACTGTTTTTTTTTTATATTTACTTGACCTACTGTGAAACAATAGTCGTTTACAGAATTTTTAGGATATACAGGGTGGGTTTTTGAAAAGGGCGGTGATGGCCAAGTCCGAAACCACAAAAGTTAGGGAAAAGTCGTGAAAGCCAGATTTTGGCGCTAATTACTAAAATAAAAATATAGAACAGTGTACTTACATAATTATCAATAATTCCGATAATGTTCGGAAATTATTGGTGAAAAATGGTTAAAATTTAGATGGATAGATAGATTAATACTTTATTGTAAACAAAAGAAACATAATATAAGAGGAACCCCAAAAAATAATAATAGACTTTAAAAAAATATGTGTCATTATTATTTATTGCGTACGATACTTACCGCTAGACAAACCATCGAATTCTTTCCTCGCTCTGTAATCAAATGACCTCTCCCTAAAACCTACTCTCCGCCACTTCATATATTTTTTTATCGTCCAGTCGTTTGCAGGGTTCTAACAAATTGTATTCCTTTTCTCGTCTGATTGGTACTAATGCCTGATACGACTCTGAGGTGGTCAAAAAGGTAATTTTACAGAAACTAATGCGAGGTTTAACGAGAAGGTTCCAAGAAGGTACCCAAGGCGGCCTCTACACAATCAAACGAATTGACAATGTTATAAATGTAGTTTGACCACTTGACCGCTGCCGCGATTGTAAGTGATCCATACTCGATGGATATACCACTTGAGATGTTTCATCATAGCATACATCAATTTTAGGACCACACATAGTGTTATTATATATTTTTCTTTAACCCCACTTTTGGCTATCTTAAAACTATTATAATAAAGAGGCTGCCCGCGGCTGCGCTCGCCCCGTTCCCGTTACTTTTTCTAGATAAAAGTACCCTATGTGTCTCCTGGTTCTAAGCTACCTCTCCACTAATTTTCAGCCAAATCAGTTCAGCCGTTCTTGAGTTATAAAGGGTGTAACTAACACGACTTCCTTTTGTATATAGATAGATAATATTTTTTTAAATATTGGACAACGAACACAATTACTTTCTCAACATGGCAGGAGGCTATTAAATCCATAGAGGCAGAGGGTTGACGCTTACTACATTAACCCACCAACATTAACCCATCAACAACAACGCAGCAGTCTTGACTCCGTACTATTATAAACGTGGTTTGCGTATTAGAAACTAGGAGTACCATCATTTAGACCCCTGAATAAACATTTACAATAATTTTTAACAAATAGAAGGTAAAAAAATAAAAATACAAAATAAAGAACAAACAAACAGCCTTATCATTCGCGTGTAGCACTTCTTGTAGCGGGCGCTACAAGTGCTACGCGTGCTACGAAGCTTAGCTCCATAATAAAGACATCAACGACACGCATTGTGAAACCAAGCGGGTACAAAATTGAGCAATTTACATTAATATTATGTTTTCCCTATAAAGGCATAATAAAATATACCTTTTTACTATAAAATTACAGAAAACAACAATAAAATATAACATTTTAGTGTCGTAATTGCTAGGTTAGGCTATTTTGTTACTGTGTGGTCGTAAAACTTGGATATTTTACGAGCTAACTTGATGACTTGTCATTATTTCATTTTACTAAAAATTTTAAATGGGAAATATGGTTTCTTATATAATTTTAATGAGTTTTGTTTTATCCAGTTTGGATAACAACCAAATAAAACACGTAAACTATAGTATAATTTAACGAAAAACAATTCAGTAATTGTAAGTAATTCAAGTGCGTAAATATGAATTTGTGATACCTAGTATTAAGTACCGAGTTTGTTTTCGAAGAAGTAAAATAAAGAAACAGAAACCAAAATCTCGTTCATGTAGCAATCCGGTTTGAAATAAAGTCATTATACAAAATGACGGGTATTATTTAATTATGCACGCTCCGCGACACAAAGACGATTGTTCTTATAAATGCTCTGTCATTGCTAGTACAGCTCTTGGGTTGTCTATGCCCTGCCTACGATGAAATAAAGCTGGTTACAGATTCAGAGATTGTGCAGTTCTGTTATATGAATGACATGTTGCTGAGCAATTGTGTAATTAAGTTGCAATCAAAATTTAGATACTAACTAATAATTAATGATACTGAAAAAGGAACAGCAATCACATATCTTGTTACCATCATTTTTCGACTAGTTCTACAAAGTGAAGTTCCTATTCGCTATCTCATGTTTATTACGTCAACTTTCAGTCTTGTTGCAATCGTTCCTTGTCATGTATAAGTTTATTTTTTCAATTCCTTTTTCATTGCAATCGAAGCTCAAAATAATATCAAACTGACTGATGCGAAAATATTTTTTTTTTTAACATTGGGATGATTGCATATCTTTTGTTGCAATCAAAACCTAGTCGCATCAGTCAGTTTGACATTATTTTGAGCTTCGATTTCAATAAAACGAAATGAAACAAAACTTATCTTTGAAAACGAACGATTGCAACAATACTGAATGTTGACGTAATGTGCTACGTCCTTAGGTAGCAATTTAATAGTGTCAGTTGAAAGTAGGTACTTATTGCATGTTACTCATATGCGACGTAAAAATTGATGAATCTAGTGAAAGTACGATTCTTAATAAATTAAACAAAATAAAATATGTAATATTAAGTTGAATGACAAAATTTGTCATAACGCGAATTTCTTATTGATTTCTTATTGATTGTTGAATTACACTTACACTTATGGCCGTTTCTGTAAAGTATAAATCATTATGAAAACACAATATTCTCGCGTCGCATCTATTCGTTACCTACTTATACACCTAGAGCCATCTTTGGGCTCTCAACGGGTTGTTCCGCCATCTTGCCCGGCATTTTGTGAGACCACCCAAAAGCTCACAATATTATTTTATTGTACAATAAACGAATTTATTGCTCCATATGGCTATTTATTTATTAAGAGGTTTTGTTACTGACGCTGTAGGATTTGGGTTTCGAATGGAACAAAAAATATGATGCACAGTAGCAGTTACAATGTCGATTGTATTGTGAGACTATCTATTAGATCGGAAATAATTCGGATACTGTACAATAAGGTTTTGTAAAGAATAATTTTATTTCTCACGCAACTGAGAACTCAACTTATCTCTTATCTCGTGTTCGCTTTATTCTAATGCTCGATTGGACGTTTGTCTAAAAAGATATGATAAGATGTTTAGAAAAGCGACTTTTTGAATTGATGACGTCCAAGTGGGGTCAAAACCAATGTAAAGTGGGAAAAAAGATTTCGATCATCTGCTATTTTTCACATGTAGATTACCGCACCTACATCTTTGGCGTCTAATCAAGCCATAACGCCACAAAAGGCAACAATACCTACTAACTTACTTTTTAATCGGATACAACATGAGTGAAACTGCAGGCGAAGGCTACTAGTCGTATTAACACGTATAATAAAATAATTATACCCAAAGTATTTTTATAAATTGCTTAATTTATACAAATATTCAACGCCAAGTATTTTTTTAAAAATATTTGGAATGCTTCCCTTAAATTATACGAAGCTGTTTTTAGGGTTCCGATCAAAAATGGTAAAACGGAATCTTTAATGCAGCGAGTACGTGTGTTTGTCCGTCCGTCACGGCTGGTTATTTCAGGAACTATCTACAAAAACTGAACTATAAATTAGAAAACACTGTCAATATTTCAAATGTGTTTAAATCTTACTAGCCTAACTCTATTGGAAATGAATAGAGAGGGTCCAACAAATGTCTCAGATAGTCAGGGGATGTCTTTTGAAAATATCGATTTGGATATTCTAAGGAATACCTAAGTTTAAGCTCTAAAGAGGTTATCTAGTCAGAGGTTGTGTAGTCTGGGTGGGTTTGATTATTTCACTATATAGCATCCTCATTTGTGTCGGCGGCGTTGTCTTTTGTTTCCTGTAGCTCTGATGAACAGTTCTGTTGAATGACTCAGTTAAAACAATTTTTATACGGAACCCGCGATAGACGTCTTGTTTCACACTTGCGATCTTGCTTATAATAATCCCCATACAAGGAAGACCAGCTGTAAGCAACAATGTCCCTCAACTAGTTACTTCAACTTTTCATTATTCAATTAAGTAAGCAATTAACGAGGCAAGCTTTTAATTACTTGCTACGTAGAAAACATGAAGAATTACTGAGAAACATAAAAACATGTGTTTATAAATTATTTATGATCGTATAGGTAATTCGTCGCTTTGACAAGGAGAGCGACAATGAATAAAATAAATAAAATATCTAAGGATGCGCTAGAGGAGATAAACATGCATTAAATAATTATAAAGGTCGCAACAAAAAATTGTTTCTGAACCAGATACATAAACAATAATGAGAAAACATACAGGCATAGCCCAACTTTCTCTTAATATTATTCTGAAAATATATCAAAATTGATCCAGTTTTGGAGAAGGAAACAGGGGAATACGAAATTTAAGTAAAATCTGTTTGGGCTGCAGTTGTCTCTATCGCCTTCCTTCGGGCACAGCGCGACAGCAATATACCTATTTTCAAATTTCTTGCAGCCTGAATTCTTAACATACTCGCGTTCATACTGGAGTTTCTATGTCCTGCCACTAAGTCACTCTGGGATCCCGCCCTATTAATGGTGCCTCAGTAAAGGTTGTATTATAGATACAGTAGGTTAGCCATGTATGTAAACTTTCGTTAGGACATGTACCCTTTTATCATTATTTAAGCATTATAATAAAAAGCAATTGTTCCTTTTTATAACATTTGAATTTTAAATGAAAACCGGTATTTTAAGTTAAGGTGTGTTTAGGAAGTTTTTTTAAGGAACCGTAAATGACTTGGTGTTGTTTGTCTAAGTATTTATAAGCGTAAGAGGTGCTAGTGACAGACTCGCAAAAGGACACATTATCGCATTACCTGCAAATACTTTGCTCCTGCCGTCCTAATGCGTAACTCACGACAACACGACATTTGCGACTACCTTGAAAATACAGTAATTCTCAGTACGAGCGTAGAATACGCGTATCCAGAACCTTATCAAATCGGTTTACATAGCTCAAATATTTTTTTTGTATCTATGCTGTATTTTTAAACATCTTGCTGATGGAACAAGCATAATGGCCACTTGATGTTCAGTGGTAACCATCGCCTAAAACAAAGCATTTCCTTGTAAATCACACACGTCGAACGTGCCCTACGATGCACTGCCTTGTGTTCATCAACTTGAAGCATACAGATGTTCAGCCTCACGTGCCAGTAATTTCAACGGCACCCACACCCTTCAATCGACACAGCGATGCTGCTTCAAGGCAGAAATAGGCATGGTGGTAGTACTTCCCCGGACGAGCTACTCACAAAGAGCTATAAAATAATTATATTAAAATGTAGCGTATTTGATATAATACTGTCTTCTTTTTTTCTGTTTCTTTGTAAATATATATTAGAATCAAAAAATTGCGACCCTACCCGTAATGTGGTAGATACGACGAGAGTTGAAGGAACATTAGATGAATTGCTCGAGCTGATCATAGAGACAGTGACCACCCACTGTGATAATGACCGTTTCAACAGGTAAGCAGCACTGGGCTTGGCATCTGTCACGTATGGAATTCTAACTACTGTAAACTTATGGTAGGACAAATTATTGTGATACTTATGAGATCGACTGAACGGCTCTTATAGTTGATGTAGTCGCAGGGTAGTAAATCATAGAACACGATTCTAACGCGCGTAAACGCGGCAATGCTTTGTTTTATTAGATGATAAATAATTAAATATTGTGGACAATCCACACAGTGGCTTATTGCCAATCCCTCTTCCCCTCGGACCTCTGAGGAGTTCAGACGTATTCAAATTGAGCCCCCGTCTTTTTAAAATTGATCCAAAATGGACAGATGCCATTCATTAAGAAAAAGAAGACTCAAGCACTGTTTGTTTCTGGATACGGGCCTTAGAATACGGTATAACACCCAGATAGAGAACAAACTATCTGGTAGACTGTCCTCTAACTCAGTTGGTAGTAGCTCTGCCTTCTGCGCCGTAGGTCGTGGGTTCGATCCCCACCGAGAACAAATATTTGTGTGGTTAACATAAATGTTTGTTCTCTGTCTGGGTGTTATATTGTATTCTAAGTATGTATTTACAAAATGAAAATGTATTCAAGTATTATATCAGCTATCCGGTTCCCATATTACAAGCTCTGCTTAGTTTGGGGCTGGGTAGTGTTGTGTGAGTTGTCCACAATATTTATTTATTTATTATTTAAACATTCACTACACAAATATTTGTTCTCGGTGGGGATCGTACCCATGACCTACGGAGCAGAAGGCACAGCTACTTCCAACTGATCTGAGAGACCAGTCGAGCTGTAGTAGTAATTAAACCCCCTAACATCAGGTGGGGTGCCTCATTCCATCAGTAAAAAAAGATTAAATAAAAAAAGCTATTTATGACCACCCTCTTAAAAGATCTGGAGTCCCATCACTATCTTAACTTACCTCCGTAGGCTGTACTGCTATATGTGTAGCGGTTATTACTTTATTAAGACTTGATTTTATTAACGTAGTTCTACGAGTATAATGTACCACTACCAATCGTACCGTTCGCTTACTAAAATAACACGTTATTATATCAGATTTTTATTATCCATCTGATATTATTTGAATGGAAGAAACACCCAAGTCTTAAAGATTGTATCAAACATAAGATACACCTATAAAAATTCAGACACTGAGAACAGTGTTTTTTTATTAAAAAAACTGATTTGAAATCAAAACCTTTGGCAAAACTCAAAATATAGAAGCATCTTGTAAAAGATGAACGTTTATAGTTTTTTTTTAATTTATAGGCTAACGGTTTTGGTTTTTTTTAATTTGAAAGACGCTTACTTAGCAACCTATCATAAATAAAATATTGTTTAAATAAAACAACTTATAATAAACAATTTACGCCTCTGTATGAATGGCTAGAAAAATATGAAAGTTTTTAGATATCATAGCATTTGTGCCATGTTATCTTCATGTAGCTTAGCACAGATTAAAAAAAATATACTAAGCTTAGGCTTAGATCAAGGAAATTTGGCTAGATGGTGGCATTAAAAAATACCTACATGTGCTATTATTGCTCCAACATGTCATACAAAACATGACAAGTGTTCACAGCAATTATGGCACACGATCGTTTACTCAGCGCTATAAAACAACAATTTGTTTGTCTGTTTGTGTATCGCTTAAGTCGGCAATTCATCCAATTAGCTGTCTGCCCGCGGCAGACCACCCACGATCTTCGGCTATTAAACATAAATTACAAATAATTGGGTAAACTTTATTTTGTTTAGAATTGATTGCGGTTAGAACTTAGAAAGGGAAATAATAACGTGGACGCTTACTAAGTATAGTTATATTAGAGTTATTTTAAGTAAACTTGTATGAGATCTAGGTTTTATTTAGACATGTAACCTCTTTTTCGTTTTACAACATGTTCTATGAAACCCTAAAAACTCCTTAGAATGAACGAATCCTTTTTCAATTTTTAAAATAAGAACATTTTAAATTTGGAATAAACAAAGAACGTAAATTGTGTTAATTTAATTATTTTTTATTCTAGTTGTTAAGCTTGGTAGAATCTATACAATTCATTTAGTTCAATCGATTCTTTTTTAGTTCAAAGCAGCATTGTCCGTAATTTGTTTGCAATATGCAAATAGCAGTAAGTACATAACTCTACCATTGCGAGAAAAAGTTTGATCAACAGATGTCCGTAAAACCCTTTTAATAAATATTCATTGCTTCCATTTTCATTGTCATGCATCGTATCTGAGACAATCTTGGAAAATGGATGCTATGGCTGTTCAGTGAAAACACTTCGAAATGTTCACAGATGTATTCCACTGATTAAACACCCAATAAAACCTACCTATAATGAAGCGCCAAGTTGGATCAATTACGCTATCTCCAGTCAAGTTTATTGGAAACCTATGTACCTACTAAACCAGCTGTGTTATTGCAAGGAGTATTTTTCAGTATTGTATCGATTACTTGCTAATATTTTTTGCTGAAGGCATGATGTTTTTGTTTGATTAAGTTAAGTGAACCTGTCTGGACTAAGGGAATGCAGAGGATCTGTCGAATGGAAAATCATTTGAAGCCATCTTACTTCGTTGCACCAAATAATGAATTCAGGTGTCCTTGCTATTCGGTAAATCTCGGGTTACAGATTGTCTCTAAAGTAGTTGAAGTAGTAGTTGATTTCATTTTAGTTTTATCAATGAAAACGTAACAAATTGAGAGACACGCTGTCACGTTGTTAAGCTGGTATGGATTCTAGGTAGGTACCAAAATAACTCGCAGGTTCAGCAAATTAAATGGCAATGGGCAGGTCATACAGCTCAAAGAACCAACAGTTGCTGGGTAATAAATATATATAGGTTATAATATAGGTTCTCGAATAGCGAACACGGACCGGAAGCCGAAGCGCTTTCCGATGCACCGACGATATTGTAAAGATCGCTGGAAACTGATGGAGTGGGCTTGGGCTTGGAATAGTTCTTCCAGCATATGTAAAATCATCTAATATTGAGTTCTCTCAACTAAATCTCAATGCTACATAATTTTATGAATCAAAGAGCCGTGTAGTGATCGTCACAATGTGTGGAGTCGACAATCACAATTCTGCATTCCACAGTCGTCTCTCCAAGTTTGTATGAGCGAATGACCAGCGTGTAAATTACGCTCACTTCGGAACGATGTCGTAAATTCGTCAATGTCGCGGTCAGACTCAGGACGAACCACTTTTAATTTTTAAGCAGCGTCTTCCGCGACCAGAATAAAATGTAATTGTGTAGGTTTTGTTTGGAGACTTGCTTGTATCAGTTTTGTTTAAATGAAATAAGGATATTTCGATCAGCAGTCTGATGATGGATTCAGTTCGGTGGCCGGGCTGGTGCGAGACTGGATGGAGAATAGGTGTGCTAGTTAGTAGAGGCACAGAAGTGTGAAAGACGATGTGAAGACTGCTGAGATGATGCGGTTTTTTAATAAAACTAGTGTTATATGAATTAAAGTCCTGACTGGCAAACATAACACACAGTTCTTAACAGTTCTTTGATATTTGAAATTCGGAGGATGAGAGGCACACGCTAATAATGTAATTTTTAAGAACCTACAACCCCTTTCCCTTAACTTTCGTTAACCTTTAGAGATTGGAATCCTAAGGGTTGGGTTCTAACGGATTACGGTGTACTTCGGGAAAACGATTATATCAGTGAAATCGCGAGTAATCGATAGTTAAGGCTGAAAAAATTGCTTATCCAATCAAGGACGTATTTCGGACTGGCAATTTTTTACCAATTTTGTTTGGCCTTCTGGTGCGGATTATAAATTTGCTGTTAAACGTTTTCTGATGATATGATATCGGCCCAATACAAATATAATATAAATATCGGAGAATATTTTAAGAGTATTATGCTGTTCCAACCCCACTTACTAAAATATATTATTTATCCAATACCAGTTGGGTGGTTCAAAAATGATCACATTTAGATATCAATTTAAAATTTTCGGAATAGTAAACCTTCGTAATGCGAAGTTTATTGTTCAATCCCAACAATCGTAAAAAGATTCTCGATTATAATTGAAACGTTCCTTTGTGATCTCAATTCCACGTCTACCTCACGCGAGCTTCTAAGAAGATGTATAGGGCGACACCCCGCTGCGTCTTCACCCGAAGTGTCAAAATGTCCAGGTTAAACCACCCCAAAGAATTCATGGACCCTTTTGCATCCTATACAATAACTGATTAAGTAAGTTAGACCTTGTCTTCTTGTATATGAGTATGAATTCTATTTGAAAAAGTTTAAATTTGCTGTCATTATTGTGTATGGTTGCAGTGCCTAATAATGTTATTATTGGTCTACTCCTTGCGATGATATTGGTAAATCGATCGTTTGCACCTCTACTGCATATATTATTATGCCATGAAATTGGCTTGTCGTCGCACCGTGTCATGGATCTAATGATGTCAATTTATATCTATTTCCTAAAGAGTTTAACCGTTTGGGGCTATACTTTTTTAGAAAAAAATGGAAAGTTGTGGTACTTTTTGGCTTCTAATGGAAGATGTTTCACTTTCAGCATTCCTAGATCCTGATGATGATATTTGGAGGATGCAACAATCATTCAGTGTGGCCGCTAAATAAATTCATTAGTTAAATCACCGTCGGCGGCGTTTTATGTCGGTGACTTCAAAGGGCCAGCCGCCGCCCTGCCGCCAGGGGCGCGTTCGACTTTAAACTCAGAAAACTCTGTAAACAAAATGATATGGTGCGTCCGAATGTTTGATCCGCCTTTATTATCTGTATACAGAGGAAATGTTTAACTAGCAAACGCACTCTTTGTGGTAGGTAATTGTGTGTATTCACTTCCATGAAAATGGACAAACACAGCTTTGAAGTGTCTCTCAGTGTTCAAGCATGCAGCCATGTGTGTTAGCTATTCATCCCATAATTCAGCAAGAGGATATGTGAAGGAGGTAGGTGAAAACAGAAGACCATGCCGTCTGCACTCGTTCAGTATGCACCTTTTTGTCATTCTCTTCCAACTTTTAATTTTCCCTAATTTTTGATTCAGCATAATTTATTAAGGCGCCCATAATGGTAGTGTTGTTCCTCGTGATTCGGTGGCACTCGTAGCAGTTTCATTCAATGCTTTTATTTTGCTGTTCTTCTTTTCGCTCTCCCGTTGGTGCGAGAAGGACAGGCATATCACGTGTGTGGTCCTCGGGCGAGCGAGCTCGGCTATCTCCGTAGGTGTTCGGGCTCCGTCGCGCTCAAGTACGGCAACATAACCGTTCGAATCGTGATGGCGGCTCCACAAACAACCAATGTACGCATCGAATGCAGCGTTGCCAGATCATACCGCTTTTCCACTTTTTACACCGCCTTTTTGACAATGGATCCGCCATCCGCTTTTAGCCAGCGGGGTTCCACTTTTTTCGACTTTGATAGGACATGAGGATTAAAATATTATCTTCCCACTAAAGACATTTTTATGGGCACCGATCCGTTTACTCTTTCAAATAGAAGAACCTAAAAAATGTCTACCACTTGCACGTCCCACTGCTGGACCTGGAAAGCGACCGACGCGTCCGAAACGCGTCCGAAACGTCAGAAAACGTCGCTTCCGGAAGCTTGCGCATGCCCGAATTAATGCCAAAGAAACTAAAAAGTCTTTTTCCCAACAAGAAACTACTTTGTTTACCTTATTTCAGTCACTTCCTATTAGAAAAGAGTATGGGTATCATGTAGAACATTTTTTTCCGACAAGAAATCATTTAACAGCGGCGGGTAGCATTTTAAAACGATTTTTTTCGCTACCTTGCAATTTTTGAGATTTTGTCGGCTATTCTTATTTTTACGAAAAACTTTTTAGATCACCATCAAGCCTGATTTCCAAGGAAAAAATACATGCATCACAATCCCAAAACAACCCTCAATTAATTTATTATAAACAAAAACAAAACAAAGAAAATTCACGAAATTGCGCTTGCGCAGCCATTTTTCGCACGGAAAATTTTCACTTTTTTACAAATTTAATCATTCTAAAATATTTTTTCACTGGCAACGCGTCGTTTTATGGCTGCAGTCCATGGAGGCAGGTATCAGGCCAGTTAATGTACAACCAGAAACTCGAAAAGTTCATTTTGGACTTTTTGGGTACTACAGTACCACGGACGCTTGGCGGCCGTGCAAATCGTGGCACTGTAGTGACACGATTTTTCTCGGACGCGTGACGGGTTTCAAGTTCGTGGCACTATAGTGACACGCTCTCTGGCGCACCGCCTCTACATTCCTGCCAAAACTACGCCAAATAGGATAGATAGATAGATAGAAAATTATTTATTGCACAAAATAAAAAATTACTGTACACAGGCGAACTTAATGCTAGATAGCATTATCTACCAGCTAACCTTTGGGTAATAGGGAGATAGGTTGGGTAGGAGACAGCGCTTTAAGAGAAAGCAAGACAGAAATACTTGTATCTCTTTTCTTAGTATAGCGCTGTCTCATATAGTCCGTGAAATTTATGTTGTCAAATCACTATTGTCATGTTGGTACACAGTGTTATGAAGTTGCACACGCGCAAGTTCAGATCGAGCTACAAGTTTTTCACTGACTGTGAAGAATGTGGATTGAACTTGAGTGATATCTTTTGTGCCTCCCTGAGCCACCTTCTGTTTCTGTTCTGTGAAGTAATAGTACATTGTTACCTGAGGATTGAAAGTCACGTTTTAGAGTCCCAAGACGGGTTTGGCACTAGAGCGTAGCGAGGGCGCCAATGGAGCTTGAGGGACTTAAATAAGTCTTTCACCCGAGGTAAACACTGTGCTTTTCATTACGAATACAAGGAAAGTAAAAATAAAAACATGATATAAAAATTAGTGAAAATCATCACGTAGTACTTAGATCTCGATGGTGAAAATGATGATTGAATTGCCGCCTTCCAGCTTTTTTTTTCTCTGGCAGGCCTTCGGCTGGCCAGCATTATTCAGCCTTTATTTTCATTTTCATAATTTAAAAAATGGTAATTTTTTTGCTCAAATCTATGTTATTTTAAAGAAATAGTTGAAGCTAAATAATAATAAAGTCATTTAGAAAATATATTCTTTATTTATTACTCTATATGTTATTAAAATTTAAATTTCACATCGCGCTCTTATTAGACTTTTTAAACTTCTTACCGTTGTAATGGGCTTCCAACCTGCTTGCTGAATAAAAAGTTGGAATTTGGTTTAATAACCTCCTTGCCAGACTTGGTCATTGACTGAGTTACAGAAGTCTAGACTGCAGATTTGCCAGAGGGCAATGGAACACAGCATTCTCGGCCTTAAACGCATCGACCGGGTGCGAAATACAATGCTGCGTTTATGACTGGCATTGCCGATGTAGAGAGCAAAACAGCCAAGTTCAAGTGGGAGTGGGCGGGCCACGTCAGCAGGATGGACCCTAAAAAGTGGGCAAACATAACGACTCATTGGGTGCCGGAGGATGGAAGGTGACGGCGCGCGGCGTGGCTACCCAAAAAAACGATGGCGAGACGATCTGGAAGCTCTGGAGAAGGATTGGTGGAAAGTCGCCGAAGATCGTGATAGTTGGAAGATTTTGGGGGAGGCCTTTGCTCAGCAGTGGGCCAGTGCAGGTTAAAAAAAAAAACCTCCTGGCAGTTAGAAAGACTTTAGAAAGTTGGAACATGGTTGAATAAAATAGAACTTGTTTTTTTTTTATAATTTGACAGCTGTCAGTAGAAAGCGATTCTCCCTAGGGCTGAAAGTATTACTTTCAATTAGGCCCCTCAGGCAACTTCAGACCTACTTTCCGAGTATGAGCAATGAAAAGGAAGTTTACTTCACATAACTCTTTGATTTGTAATACGATTATGAACTGAGTGAGAAAAATCGATCTAACGTTAAAACAGGAAATTCCACTTTTTTTGTTGAAAATCCGCGTTTTTGGAGTACCGTTACCGCATTTTCAACTTTCGCATCTGGCAACACTGATCGAATGGCGAATGCTCCGATCAGTGTTGCTCGAGTCGTGCTACCGCAGACACGTTACCGCGTTGCCGTCACTTTCGTAATGAAACTCTGTTTCGTTTCGTGCTTCAAACTGCAAAGTGCTAGAAAGTGACGAATAAGAGTGTGCAAGTGTGTGGTTATGTGGCGGCAAGTGATATGACAGCGTGCGCCGCCAGACGGACTCCGGCCGTCTTCATGAGGATATTGGTGACAAACCTGGCCCCGAGATCATGGTGGCTCCCGATTCCGAGGCTTCTGCGAATCCTCGGATAGTGTCTGCTGCTCGCGAGAGCCCTGTTGCCGCAGAGGCGCGCCACAGCGCCGACCTTTACATTCGAACGAGCTGGGTGGATGCCGCTCTAGCACTCTCCGAACTAGAAAAGGTGCAGTGTTCACTGGTTATGCGAGAAGAGAATACAGTGTCGTGTTTCGGTTGTCATATTGCACGTGTGATTGTTTTTCTGCGAATGCCAATCACATCCAAGAACGCTGCAGCGCTAAGCAGTGGCGCTGACTGGTGGTAACCGTGCGTACTATCAAGGCCGCGCGTATTTTGTAAAATCAAGGACAATACCTAATCCAAAAAAACTTTAAGAATCAAGGACAGGTTAAGTTAACTTGTAAAAACAATTAGGCGCTGACATTTTATCGAGAACACAATTATTTCAAAATTGGGATCTTGTTTTCCTAAACTGTACCTGTAGGTACATAAGCATCTAAAAACTCACAATAACGACAGTTTAAGTATCGTGAGTGCTACTACAAATCTACAAATAAATAGTTAGTAAATTAAAACAGGTTTCCTTCAATTCAGTTAAACTAAAATAAAGAAAACAATCTAAAAAACATTAGGTACCTGTTATTCAAAATTGAATTGTCGCAGATTGTTCGAAAACACAATCAAAGAACCCTATGAAAGAAATGTCGTTTGTATAGTATACAATGCTGAACAAAATTGTATTCCCGTTTCGGGGAAGGTAGCGTTTTCCTAGAAGGCCGCGAGAGCCCGGTGCCGGTGGTCCGCACCGTTGCCAATTGCTAAGCCAATGCTCCAAATTCTTCTCGAGCAATTGAAATCACATTGCATACTTACTTAAATTTTAGTACCTACCTACTAGTGGCTCAATGAGCTGTAGACCTCGCGAGCTACTGCATTTCGGGGAGCTTTCTGCTCATCAGATACACATCAGATGTTTGTCAAATAAACAAAAGAACCATCGAAATTGGATCACATACGGTGGAAATATCCAAAAGCCCCTTTTTTTGAGGAAAAGCACAAATCCTGGACATAAAAAAAAATCCGCTGATCTAATAGGTATAATAAATCTATAGTCCTCTTAACGGACCAAGTAGACTGTAAACAGTAGTCTAATCCTGACGAACCTAATGGCAAATAAGGATATACATACATATAACCTGTGTATGTGTTGTGTACCAAGTTTCGACCTGATTGATAAAAAAATGGGACATGTAGGCAAGAACAGACAGACACACAGACAGGCGGATAAAAACATCTTTAGCCAAACTCGAAACTGAGCCGCTTCGCTTGCACGGTCAACCAAAAAGGTGTGAATATAATGGTTTTACCAGAACCATCTAGAGAAAAATAATAACAGCTGTGGCCTGCGTTGATGTAACACACCTACATTCGGCTTGAACGTAGGAACTTGGTCGGTTGTATGCAAGATGAAGCAATTAAGGCTCAGTGGGAGCGAGGAGTGGGGGCCATCGCACGCGCAGCGCATCGGCGGCGCCGATAGAGACATCAACGCGGGCGCACGACAACCGGTAGAGATGGAGAAATGTATGGAGTCGCATTCATTAAATTGACCTGAATCGAAGAACCATAAAAAAATTATGATTAATTGATGTATCCTGATAACTAGGATTTATAACTCCACGCGAACGCATAAAACAATTGGCAACAAACTAAACTTTGATTTTATCTTTAACGCGTTCAAATAAGCAAGATCCCGTTGGTTGCGATTCTGAGAGATTTTATTTTGTAGTAACACAAAATAAGTTTATTGGAGACATAAAATTAAAATAACAGGATTGAATATGCACCACATCTGTTGTGCCAAATCTGATGTTGCCTAAAGTTATTCAATAATATTATCTATAAAATTAAAATTAAATAACTCTATTCTACGAAGTTTTATGTCTGACAAGACCGCACAGAGCTCACCTCGTGGAATTGAGACATCTTGTGGTTTCCGATCTTTCATCCCGTTCTACCTTAGTAAATCAGGGGATTCTTTCCTTTTCTATAAAGGTTTATAGTATGTCCCGTTTCTTCTTGTTTTTCCCACATATTGTTTGTCTTCGTCCAAACATTGCGTTTGCCGGGCGGTCGGCAGCTGCGCTGGAAACGTATAAATGACTTAACATGGTCAATGTTTTACAAAAAAGCTTTTTGGGAGATAGTTCTTTTTAACTATCTTCGTTGGGAAAATCAGAAATGCATCAGGCTTCAGCTATTATCCATTGGTTAACCGCAAGATATTGGCAGCACTTATGGTATTGAATTACCGGCTGAACTCAGCCTTACCGCAACACCGTGCCAGTGAGTTCCGCGACACGTGGCGTAGCTACACACGTCACTGCACAATAACTAATTTTCTCCTTGGTTGCCCACCGCCTCAAGTCAGTAGCAAAGCAACCATCTGTTACCAATTACGTTACAAAGAACGAACAAAATATAACAATAAAATTCCAAATGAAATCTGATACACGTAATATTTCACTTTTGTTCTATACCGAAACTCCAACATCACTTCAAAATATTTCCCATCTCATATCAGTAGTACTCACTTGTACACGCTTAATTAACACATCATGATTAGGTTACTTGGTACGTTACCGATAACGTTCCTATCATATGGTCGACGGAACCGGTTATTGTATTCAACTAACATGGTAACTTTCTCGAGATTATTAAATGTTTTCCACTTTTGATTGATAAACACAGATCTCAATTTCACTTGTAATAACAATCAAACTTGGTGCATTGGGTGGGTAAAACATCTTAAAACATAGTAAGAACAGAAGTCTAGCCAAAACGATTCAAGAATAGGTTTTTATTGGTTCAAAAAGATGGATTGTCGAAAATATTTAAATAGTATCTCACAAAAATCTTGACGTGAACGTCCAGATGGGTGAATTTAACGCCCAGATCGGTGCAATCCAAATGGCATAATCCCAAATGAAATGGAAAAAAGTAAGTGATGATGATAAAAACAATTTTTCATTTTGTTCACACTAGACATTGCTATAAATACGAGTATATTTTCCAAGAGCTCCAAACCTTCAGCATTCGAAGCGTTTGTTTTCGATATTTTAATGACCTTGTCTAGGTGGAATGCTGCTTGAAGCGCTTGCGGTGTCAGAAAAGTAGAACTCCGCAGTGTAGGACAAGTTTACCAGTTTCTTTAGAGTAGGTAACTATATCTATGCATTGTGTTATCAATAAGGCAATTTTTTTTTTATATCTACTAATTTGTCCCGCTTACCAACGTAATTATGCTAAGGTATATTAAAGCAGGATACCTAAAGATAAGATCTGTTTCCCGGAAGCAGCAAAATGTCATAATGTTGCGTTCATTCCGGTTTGTCTTTGAAACTCAAAAGCCTCACCTTATGCATTATAATGGGATAATGGGAACTCTCCGCCCACGTCCCATTATATGCAGATATCCGGAACAATATGCCCCGCCATCGATGCAAGTCAATGATGATTTGCTAATCATGCAACCTGGAATGTGGTCTTTATTGACTTCGTACAATATCAAGTTGGAACAGAAAATTCAATAGTACGATGGAAAAGATTTTCACGACCAAAAAGTACCTATAAAATATAGAAGAGTTCATCACCGAAGAACTCATAAAATAAGACTGTATTACTTTCTAAATATAGCCACAGACGGTAGATAACCAAAATGAATAATATGCCGGTGACAAACTACACAAACAAAAATACTATTCAGAGATGTGGTGTTACGTAACGGATCATTTGAATCATTGAAGGGGTTAAAGCTGACGTTGACAGAGAGATAGGACAAGATGCCTTGCAATGCTGTATCAGTGTGGTTGTAGACTAGGCTCCCTATTATTGAAGACAACAAAGATTTGTATGTTGAACATTTGAAACCAAATCTGGATTAGTAAGCAAGTTTACACGCAACACCGGTCATGAGAACGTGTCCACATCCACAGGTAGTTGTGTTATCTGCAGGAAACGCATTCGCCGGCGCCACCGCATCGCGGATTACACTAACTAATCCTATTGTCGGAGTGTTAAGGACATGTAACAAACATTGCGCAACAAGTTCCCGCATATTTACATGCATAGTATGCATACCTTCTCAGAATTCAGTATCATGATTATGATGCGTTAGAGCGCAGAATTCGGTAGCTGAATGAAGATGCTGGAGTGAGTTTGTGCAAGCGATGCGGCTGGGCATAGTGGATGGCGTGTTGTTGCGTACGCTCCACGTGGGCCGGCGGGTGGCGCGGGGGAAGGCAGCGCGGGCGCATTCCGGCCGTGACGTCACGCCCACCCAGTGCGGCCGACATTCACCTCGTCCGTTCGACCGCACCGTACAGCCCGAGACTCAGCTGTATCTGTCTCTATTATTGCTTTGGCTTATTTATCTAGGATGCTGAGCAACTTTGTTTTGATGAGTAGCCATTTGTAAACATTACAACCGACGTCGTGTCTTCCCAAACTTAGCAGTTTCCCTTCATTATTCTCCGATAAAACTGTAGTTACTTTGTACCTGTCGAAGAATTTCAATGCTTATTAGGAAAATAATGAGAATGTGTACAAGGCAGGATACTGCTTTTACACAAGAACCAGATAAATTGCAACAGCAATGAGTCGTTAAATTGAAATGGACATTGGCTATACCCGGAGTAATTTCAGATTAGTTCTGTTTCTAATAAAACTATCCATTGAGTTCTAAATGCCGAGGGAAAAGATAAAGGAAAAATGTTGTCCAGGATGCTATTATCGACGGGCAGCGCGCAGCGGTCTCTGGCAAACCAGCGATTGAGTTATTATTATGCAATTAGTAAACGCTTCACGAGATTGGGCCTATGTCGGCTGATCTCGTGCGGCCGCCGGCTGTCGGCTGGCGCTGGCGGCGGGAAGACGAAGACGCAGACGTGGCGCCACGGGTGCGCTGGCCGCCCGCCTGTCATTAATCACAATCAACTCGGAAATTATTTCGACATTTAAAGACTTCAATGTTATTATACCTATCTTCCGCCAAACAATCTCATAATCTGTATGTTTATTGTTATAAAGTCATCATAGGAGTTGTAAAACGATAACAGTGATGCAGCATGACAAACAAACGACTACTGTTAACTCTATTGTAGCTGGCATGAACCTTTTATCACACTTAATAAGCTTGGGAGTGTTATCCTTAACAGTTGTTTAAAATTTGCAGGGTAACATCGAAGGCGGGCGGACGTCGCTCTGGATTCGTGCGTGGCTGCAGGAACAGCTCTTCATATTGGGCTGCTTTCTTCAGGGAGACGCGGGGAAGGTCCTTTTTGTGGCTATTCTCGTGCTGTCTACCTTCTGCGTCGGGCTAAAGTCTGCGCAGATCCACTCGAGGGTCGATCAACTTTGGGTTCAAGGTACGTCGCTTTTAACAGTTAGGGTACTTGCTTATCGCTTCAGAGCTATCTAAGAAACGAAAGGCAGATCACGATAAGCCGTTGTGGCATATTGTGCATATCGTGGAATACCAATGTACGGGGACGGGCTCGTCTGTGGAACCGCTTCCGTCTCGCCGCGGACGTGCGTGGCATGCGCGAGCGACTACACTGGAGCCGCACCGCGCTGCCTTGCCGCATCCTACACACGCCCTTACATCGATAAACTTACATTTTAAATTCGACGATCAATAGTCCCGAGCATGCGCCTGCGTCCGGTGTGCAACTCTTTTTCAAACATAATCGTGTTCTGATTAATTTATATTTCTTATTTCTAAATGACTTTATTTGCATTTCTATTATGGATAATTCATGCGGACTCTTTACTGCCTTGTAATAAATATAAATGTAATCGTTATTATAAAATATTGCTCAATAGATTATGAATATTATGATACATGAATACAAATATTTTTAATGAAGATATTAATACGTTTAATGTACTAATAACTTAAATATATTCATATTATGTAGGCTCTAAGTATGTATTTATTTAAATTTTACCAAATATTCAAATATAGACGTAAATTTCTTTTGACACTTTTTTCCAGTAACCTTTTAAGAGTAGTAAAAGATATAAATAATGTACAAATTCATATCTTGGTTATCTGTATTTACCAGTCGCTTAAAGAAACACCAAAAGATGACATCTACCTACATTACGAGATGCAATGATGTGTTGTGAATAATACTTTCTCTATTTCAAAAATCACGCGAAGAAAGTAACCTAAACCTGTTTACACAGTTATTTAAAATCATGTTTTCACTCGAATAAAAACATCAGCTGTTTGTAGTGAAAGGGCGAAAACTCTTCAGTGATTATAGCTAGAACTCTGTTTTACTTATTACACGCAAACAATACAACTACGCATCACGACGCCATATTCCTTCTTCTTCCTCTTCCACTACTCTAGGGATGTGTCACACCACACTGCTTGATCCGATTAGGGGTGTCCTATCCCAAAACCGATTAACAGTAGATAGATACTATCAAAAGGATGCACCGATGTGAAAAGTCTGCAATCGTACAAAATCGTTGTACAGAGAAGGGCGCAGGTTGAGCTCGATTGTGTGCCCAGCGCTTTACTGAGAAGTTTCATAGTGACATTATGAACTGGAGAGGCGGAAGCTGGGAGTGTTGAGGATGCGAACATATCCGGGTGTCTAGGCGCAACATCCTATGTAGCTGTCACTTGATCACGGGTCTGGCGTGAGAATAAAACGGTTTTATAGAGTGAGGAAATTGCTGCTTTGTTAAATATTGACCGGAAAACGCCATTATGTTTCCGTTTTGCCATTTTTCGGTTGTGATGAGAGACGTATAAGGAGTAAGATATTTTAGCAACAACTAAAAAGGGAAAAGTTAGCTTTACGTTCGTACAGCTCTCACAGAAAATAATAGCATTCTTAAAGACTTGATTGATTTTTTTAAATATACTGACTTAGTTGAAAAATCTCTCAATTTTTTTTATTTAAATGAGTTATCAATGATTTTTTGGCAAAATAATCATAAAACATCTCCATCCTTACCAAAATGTCAAGATTTCGGTCATTACAAAAAGGAAGTCGTCGATTTTATTTGATCCGGTGCACCTGCTTCAAAAATACACGACCCACGACGTGGTTTGCCAATTTAATTTACAACAAAAACTGGTCTACCGTTCTTAAAAAAAATTCGTAAATCTTTGAATATCACGACCAAGTTTAAATAATACAATTTCCATGAAATTGTGAACGTCTAAGATCTAGAAACAAAACTGTAATGTAAACAGTTTTAGAACTTATCAAACAGTTGTTATCGCAGGCACCGGATATTATTGATAAATAAATATTTTATTGATTGATTATGATGATGGACGACGTGCTCGTAAATGCTCTAATATCATCATAAGTTCGGTCAGATAGATAAGCGAATGAGCTTTTTGACCTAATGCCGATGTAGTAATTTATGTTACGTTCGAAGGAAAACATGAAGAAGCTCATAAGGAACACAAAATAAATTTAGTAAAGAGTATCTAACCAACAACAACTTTTTGTAAAGCATGTCTTAGGTTCCACTTATTCTTACGGCTTAGAACACCCAACTAGATATAAACGTTCTCTTAAAATGTATGCGGAGTGAAGATATTATAAACAAATAAAATCTAAATGTCCATTTGTAAGGTCTCTGCTACTGTCCAAACAATACAAATACAAAGTTACACAGCCTCACAAAACGTTATCGCGCAACAATAGCCGCTCAGTTAAACAATGCCGAAGGACTCAAGAGTCGCCTAACAACTTAATTAGGTGGCCCGCGGCCGCCCGTAAATATCCCCACGTGAAATTACGACCTATAAAACTAAAAAAATGTATAACATTTCTATTGACTCACAAAAAACCGGGGATCGGATTGTCCG
Organism: Thera obeliscata; assembly: GCA_947578465.1. NCBI lineage: Eukaryota > Metazoa > Arthropoda > Insecta > Lepidoptera > Geometridae > Thera > Thera obeliscata. The sequence goes on from OX387916.1 coordinate 4,713,679, forward strand.
GTCGCTTTGTGTGAAGACGCCTTGCTGTGCGTTGCCCCGAACGAACCCAACTTTTATTCTTGCTGGACCTTTCAATGGTTACATTTTCTAACGTCTCAATCGAGAACCTATAATGTGGTGGAGCTCTGGCTATGCTGGTGCACAGATGAACATCAACGAGTGAGCATTATTACTGTATTGTTTGTGAAAGTAATAAATGACTTACAGTACATAGATTAGCACTAATCTTAAACATTTTCTTCACTACCGATTTACGTTCCTATATAAACCGTAGTACCCACCTAATTTTTCATTTGGCTTTTCTTAAATTACTGTTTTGCATTCATGGAGAACTAAAATTTGCAAGTTCAGGAAATTTTATAGAAACAATAGACAACATTGTATTGTGGTTTGTCTTCGGGTTGCATGCAGCGGCCGTAAAGGACGCGGTTTGTTTATTTCGCCATCCATCTGTTGTCTACGCTCTGGCTAATTTGCATAGAGGGCCAAAGGGCTGCGAGGGACGCGGGGCCCCGGCCGGACCACACGGGCAAGGCACGGCGACTCGACACGCGGGTGGCCACAACCACATGCGCGAGCGCACGTCTTGCCGCTCCCCTCCTCCGTTCCTCCGCGACGTCATTCATTGCGATTGTCCGCGCTGATCTCTCGCTACCACATCGAGTAGAAATGTTGTCATTATCGGCACACACGCATCGTGAATGCAATAAAAGGCCCGAGTGTCGTATTTTACTCTTTTGCTGGCGTACAACGACAGATTTACCATTCGTCGAACCCATTATTCATTGAACCGGACGGGATCGAGGCTATTTACGCGGAATAATGTAGCGTTCATTTCCATTTATGTTGCCGTTGATAAGAGTGAATTGTATAACTTAATAAAAGACACCGCTTCGGTCGCTGGCGATAAAATGCGGCAAGGGTGAAGTGTGAAAGCTGCGCACGATCATACGCATACAGTCGCGCTTGCGATAACCTCGCTGACCTTGTGGTGTTTCCGCGCTTGCTGCCCGCCCTGAGGCGTCTGCTACTCATCTACCTTACGCCTATGACCATCCGCTACTGATCCATCCGGCTTTTATACTTTTAACTGTTATTTGAATAAACATCTAATCTATATCGAGCATTCAAGTGGTCTTTAAGAATACTTAAATTCATCGTCACGTGATCCAGCACCGCCGAATGAAGGCGTCGTAAATCGCGCCTACGACTTCGGTAGGTGTTAAAATAGAGGCGCCCTGTGCGGGCCCACCGAGCTCGATTCCATTCCACTTGCTTTATGATAATCCCTAATATCCGGCACGCACGACTGCTGACTATGTTTAGCTCAGACGATTACGAAACATTGACCGCCCTCGCCCCTAAGATAACGATAGTGTTTAATTATATTACCGCTATGAATCTCAATTCAGTTTGTATCATGTGTAGTGTAGCTTACAAAGCTCTAAAAACTTTCTTTCTAAAGATCAACGGCATAAGTACATATAGCAATTGACCACCACCACTTACAAACAAGTGACGTTTAGCTGACAGGTGGGTTTGTGCATGCATAATCGGATTTACAATTTAATTAATACAAAAAGGTTTTTGAATGGCTCTGCTCTGAAGACAATGATTCAACATTTGAATATTAATACATTAACTTTGCACGAGAACATCATCGTTTTTTGTTTCTCTTTAAAATATAATAATTTTTGAGATACAAACTTTAGGTAGGTTACCTATTTTGGGCATCATATATCATTCGTATCTCGGATGCTAATAACCTGGCCGTTTATTTTCGTCATGTTTGTTTATTCTCGTTCTCCAAGTAACGAATAGCAGTCACGGTATAAATTAGCGACAAAAATAAAATAGCAGAGCCGACGTTAAGCCGGTAACATGTTTCAAAGATGAAGCGATGCTTTTAACTTATCCCGCTGACGTTTGGTTATTAACGATGTGATACTGAATATAAATGTCCTTATGTTTTGTTTCTCAAATAAGCTCAAAGTAAGCTAGTAAATACACATAATATTCAGGTATTTTTAAAGGCTTAATGAATGGCTGTGGTTTTTTCTTAAATTCACTTTTAACTTAGATAAGTTTAGTCTGAAATCTTTTTGAACCAGAACAAAATGCGATTTAACGAAGTCCACAGGTTTTTGTACGCGGTACCTACATAAAAAGGTTTTTCGTTTCCTTTTTTTCTAACACCTCGAGATCGTGAACCTAATTCAGCGCAAAAAATGTGACAAACCGGTTCAAGTATAAATCAGCAGAGCTGGGTGTTAATTGGAACGAATTCCCTCGGCCCCTGATAACCGACAAGTCATCGCGGCGCGATGTGGGTTTTCGACTAAAATAAAACGACACGTATTCACAAAAGGTTTTTATAGCATTTGGTATCGTGCTGATCGGTGCAATTAATTTTTGCATAAAAAACTTTTGCAAAATGATAAAATTATAATTTGCTGTTGCATTTATGCTCCTACAAAATACATTTTTAAAACACAATTAATTTTATATGGTTATTGATCAGCTTTCCAATATTTGCGATTCATGGCGAATACGACAAAAGCTCAAATTTCATCTTATTTCGGTCTAATATTTTCTCTTTAACACGTGTGACTATTCGATGGGAGGGTCTACAACACAATTAAATCTACGAGTAGGCCATCGTTCACCAACCCAATAACCCTGCCAGTTCAGTCCAGGTTTTCCCTTTGACAGAACTAATTACAATACCTATCATCAGGTTACGGCAACCACTGGTTAATGTGTCGGTGAGCATCAGCCCTAGCTTCACAAATAAAAACTGCTCGCGATAAATCACTTGTGACGCGTTAAGTATCGTAGGTCGACGCTTCGTTCCAAACAAATGTGTCGACACTCACCAATAACCATAGATGTAGGGAGAGCTCACTAAATATAGACTCGTTTTTATAAGCAGGCTTTCCTTGTCATCACCGTATCGTGTGAGAGTTCATGCATACCACAGATCTTTAATTAGTTTAAATTTAAACATGGACACTTCACTAAAGCTCACAGAGCTTTTTATACAATTAGTAGCAGTGTGCAGTAGTATTACACACATTACAGTAATATTATGTATTACTGTAAAGTGTAAACGCACCTCGCGAACCTGAAAAATGTAACCAAAGCATACTCCCCGTCTGTGCGCAGAACAGCGACAAAACAGTTGGATTGAAACACCGATACGGACAACTAGCTTGATGGCACTTGAGCACTCGGCCGGTATTTTTTGCAACTTCCAAAATCAGTGTTTTATCACTTCGACATCGCACCACTCCACGCACCTATCTGTAAAAATTAAAGGATATATGATCAAATCAAAATCAAATCAAATCACAAGTTATTTATTTTGATGCCACACAATACACAAATGATAATGTTGATAGTTATCTATATCTATAAAAAATTCCTGTCCTAATTAGGAACGCGATAAACTCCGAAACTACTGAACGGATTTTGATAAAATTTTGTAACCGTCTATAATATGATCCAACTTAAAAGATAGGATAGTTTATATTCAATATTTAAGTGTTATTAATTTATAAGGGGCAAAAGTTTCGAAATCTATGTCTATCCCTTTCTATCACGTAGGGACTTATATATGTCTATCCCTTTCTATCGCTTAGGGATTTTTCAGAAAATTCAAACTTTGACGAGATCAGAATGCACATAGACGCTCTAGAATGATCTGGAATAATCAAATTTAAAGTCGATTAGCATCCGGAATGCTCCCACCCAAACCTTAGTAATCCAGAATTATCTAGAATAATCATCAAATATACCCATGCAAACGGTTCTGAATTCTAGATTTGGACAAAATGTTCTAGAAAATAGCGCTCCTAAACGTTATAGAATGTTCTTTCATCATCATCATCTATTGATATCAGTCCACTGCTGGACGTAGGTTCACCTTGAGTAACATAGGCTATATTTATGTGTTTAAAAAATAAATGTCCACCCGTGCGAAGCCGGGACAGGCAGCTAGTATTAATATAAAAAAACTCTTAAGGCCTGCGCACACCTAGGCCGCTGGCGACCGCGATCAATGAAACGCTGTCAAATATCGCCGTCAAATTTTATAGCGTTCACTGATCGCGTTCGCCAGCGGCCTAGGTGTGCGCAGGCCTTTAGCAAAATGGAAATAGGTAAACTTATCTTTAGAGGCTAGATTGGCAAATACGAAACACTCATTTTTAAATGCAACGGCAAAGATGTTCATATGTAAATGATAGATCTGGTAATGATGCATCTCAAGCATAAACCGACGGTAGATGTAAATCAAAGTCCATAAAAGCCCACCTCATACGAGCAGATACTCGTATAAGTAAATTGAGAGATCTCATCCATAACAAACGTCGCATTACGCAAAGATTTATTTAGATGGACAGCTGGAACGTGCTTCTCATGACCAATTAAGAAAAAATATGTGAATGTAAGCCTAATTGCGTTTTCATTAATTCTTCATCAAGATTTTTTTTGTGCAGCTGTATAAATTGCACACTAATTTGACAATGTTTGTATTTTTAGTGTTGGGTTGAATGTCAAAGAATGTATAAAAATACCCGTGGTTACGTTTATACCATCGATTTGCCCCACTAATGGTGCAGGCGTAACTGGTTAGTTATGTTTGCACCATTTCATAACTGCTCGATTAAAATAACGGATTATCATAAAAAAGTCCATAGAGTTTTTAACTGAACAAAACACGAAAGACCCTGCCCATCTGATGTTAAACCGTTACCTCTGGTTATAACAATGACATTCTTTATAGAGTACGTCCACTAATGTGATAACTTTTTCTGCTGGCTTCATGACTTCAGTACCTATAGAAGCCATTGACTCCTAAAGTAGTTTTTAAACTAGTTCAGAAGACTATTAGGTTTAAAATCTGAAACCTACGGGTTAAATAAATAATCTGTTGTGTGTTGTTCACAGAGGGTGGAAGATTGGAAGCTGAGCTGCAGTATACGGCGAAGGTGTTAGGCGAAGCCGACTCTTCGACGCACCAGCTCATCATCCAAACCGCCAAGGATCCTGACGTCTCGCTACTGCACGCGGGAGCGCTGCTTGAACACCTAAAGGTAAGTCTTGAGGCTCGTATTCTGGAAGATGATCAAGCATGAAACGAGACTCAAGCATAGGCAATAGGCATGCTTGCGTCAAGCATCGTTCTTGTGTTGTAGGCATTGGCCCTAAAACTTTAAACACCTTCGCGCGTATCGGACTGGTTTTAAGGACTTCAAAAAGGTTCTATGCTTTATTTGACCTTATGCTGGCTATAAGTTTCTCATTTCCTTCTCCTCATCGTACTGATTATTTCAAACCAGTGCACAGTGTGGTGAAAAGATAAGCCACCCTTAGTTTGTGTCATCTACTTCAGACCAGCCGGTCTACTCTTAAACGGGATTCCGATCCCAAAAGAATTCCAGTTTTGACGGATTTTTGACAGAAATCCTATGGGTGTCTGCCAAAATTCCGTCAAAACTTAAATTTGGGATCGGAATCGCGTTCAAGAGTATACCGGCTAATCCGTTCTAACCCATTCATAAGTTTAAATGAGTTTATGAGTAACTATTACTTTTACCTATTATAATATTCAAAATAAACAACCATTTACATTTATTATCATAATATTATAGGAATAATTATGATAAATAAAAATAGTATTCATTCATTATGCAGCATTTCGTTTTAATGACATCACATCAACCATCCCTAATGTAACCCAAGTAGTCCGGTAATGGTTTTCAATTATGTTTCCATTTGCAGCTGCCTAAGTACATTATTAAAATATGAAATTGGATAGCATTATGTTATTATTATGCTTCGCAGGACGTGATAGACATAACTTCATATGTTTTTCGCAGGTGGTCCACGCAGCAACTCGGGTGACGGTACATATGTACGATTTGGAGTGGAGACTGAAGGATCTCTGCTACAGTCCGAGTATACCCGACTTCGAAGCTTACCACATAGAAAAAATCTTCGATAATATTATACCTTGTGCAATAATCACACCTCTTGACTGCTTTTGGGAAGGATCCAAGTTACTTGGACCTGACTATCCTATTTTTGTACCGTGAGTATTTTATTATCAATAAGTTATTAAGGTATTTGTATCTTCCCCTCTTTCAATTAAGCACCTGCCCTTTAAGTTATGAAGGTAAAATAATGTATAAGAACACCTGTCATAAAGCTCACACATAATTTAAAGATGCCTTATCTGTCCGTAAAGGACGGCGACTAAATATTACATTAAATGTTACCTACTGTTAAACACTATACAAACTATTACAAACTATATGGTTAAAGCAAATGCCACCTGATGTTAACTATATAGTTAAAGCAAATGCCACCTGATGTTACTTAACACCTGATGTTACTTAACATCAGGTGGCATTTGCTTTAACCATATAGTTTAATACATATATTTAGTAATTATTTTTATTAATTCTTGATTGAAATAACATTATGAATACATTTTCAGAAACCTTAAATTTAAGTTCCAATGGACCCATCTAAACCCACAAGAGATCGTCGAAGAAGTAAGAAAGATGAAGCTCCAGTTTCCACTGAGCACGATGGAGGCTTACATGAAGCGAGCTGGCATCACGTCCGCTTACATGAAGAAGCCGTGCCTCGACCCCACCGATGCTCACTGTCCAGAGACGGCGCCCAACAAGAAATCAGGCCAAGTAAGTTACCTAGCTTTACACATTTTGTTATATAATCAAGGGCTTATTACTTTTGATTTGTAAAAGGATCATTATAAAAAACGGTAGGAATTCTAATTTAATAAAATTTTATTCAATACAATTGTATAAATCACATTGAAACGTCTTAAAGCTAGGTGAGTCTAGGTGCCAGTTACACGCGTTACTTTTGGTTTGTAAAAGGATCATTATAAAAAACGGTAGGAACCAAGCCCTAGTTTGTTATCTGTTCTTCTAGGCTTGGTCGAGTGGAACTGGCACCTAGACTCACCTAGCTTTAAGACGTTTCAAAGTGATCCTTGCGATTTTACTGAATAAATACACTTTTGATTTTAGGGAACTGTTCGATTCTTGCTCCACACAGTTTATAGTCGTCACAATCTCGCTGAAACTACAATAATATAATATAGTAATATAGTACATAGTTTACAAAGTAAACTAGGATTTGGCAACCGAATCCATGAATAGTACAATGATCTGGTTCACTAATTCGGTGCATGTTTGTTATCGTTAAAAGTCCCTGAATCGTGCGTTTGTCACGCATGCGTCAGACCCACATTAGGGGGCCATTACAACTCCAGGTCCTTTTATGAAGACTTCAATTTACTGCAGTTTTACTAGCGCATAAATAATCCCTGTAGAATAACGACAAATAAAATAACTTTATCGAGGTGAAGGCATAAACTTTAAATACTTTCCATAATAAGTAATAAAATATTTTTGGAAACGGTAATAAGGCAGGATGAAAGCGATCGCCGGCGGGCAGGCGACTACCTGCCGCGCTATCGGCAGTCAGGGCGAGCCTGCGAGAAAGCTATGCCCTTGCATCACGAGATACCATCGCAATGCCCGGAAACATTTATTTCGCAAGCAACAACTCAATTTATGCGATAGCCCAATCAAAAAACGTACAAAACAATCTAACGTCTTGAAATAAATCGGGATGGTGCATGCGAGAATTGTCCCAATGTACAAGTTTGGAAGTGGTTTCAATTGTGCCGGGAAGGGTTCGTTTTTGTGTGTGGATGGAGTGTCGCCACCCACGATCGGCGCTGGGCCGCTCGACGCAGCGCAGCGGCTGGACCCCGCATTATACGGGCGCATTGTGCACGCTTCAATGGTCTCTGCTATCGCTCTCACAATGACACTATTATATCAATAATGCTCACCACCCAACAGCCCGAATTCCAAGTAAGCCTCGTAAATTTCGTCTCTGGCTTACTTTGTTACTTTAATGTCGTTGTTCGGTGACGTAATTACGACCAAACAGCTTCATTCTAAAATTCACAAAAGATATTCAGGCTCTTTTACTTTGAAAATGTCTTTCAAAAACACCTTTAGCGCACAATAGGCAACGGTTACAGGTACAGCAGCTTGAAAGGTTCCGTGCATCTAAACGCAACATCTTATTCACGGAATAGTTATCTTGAATTCAAACAGGTTTCCGCTTAATTAGCTCGTGGAACACTTTACAAAATGCAGAAGGAACTTTAATCTTTGCGTAAACGCGGCAGCTCATTTAACACACGTAATTAACACGTCTAGTTAAGTGTCCTAACTAAAGGAATCTTTTAATTTACCCGACACTGACCTTTCTTATGTAATCTTCAAAGCATTCAACATTCTACATTAAAGTGTAGAGAGGTTAAGTATAGTTAGTTAGGTACTACTTGGTTTACGTTGTAGCGTTGGTCACTATCAATCAGTGGTATTTTTGTTTTACTTTCTTTTGTTTTAATTTCCAAACTAATCTTCCCATTATAGATTCCCGACGTAGCAGCAGAACTGTCCCACGGCTGCTACGGTTTCGCAGCAGCCTACATGCACTGGCCCGAACAGCTAATAGTCGGTGGCGCGACCCGGAATGTCACCTCGGCATTACGCAGTGCTCGCGCCTTGCAAAGTGTTGTTCAGCTGATGGGCGAGCGAGAGATGTACGAGTATTGGGCAGACCATTACAAGGTGCATCATGTTGGATGGACACAAGAGAAGGCGGCAGCTGTTCTGGACTCTTGGCAGCGGAAATTTGCTGCTGTAAGTATTCTTTATTGTAATCACACTTTATTTTTAAAACCTCCCTCTTCGGCACATTCAGTCAGTCATTATTTATGTGTTAATATTTTGGGTAGCCGGTAGGTATAAATGCCCAAGCCCTTGACTTGGTTGATAGGTTTTGGTATAAATAAGTGATAGGATAATATAGAATTAGATAGCCTAGGTATCATATCTTAGCAAATCTTAAATCATGCTTGAGGAAAAACGGTCTATAACGCTGTATAAAATATTAAACATGATCAAGCTATTTTACTTATTGTATCAGAAGTGGGTGTCAAGATGTTTTTAAGTTTACTGCAATAAAATGACTGTAATATTCGTAAATTTTATAGTTATTCTCGCTATCCTATCGGTTTCATTGTTATTATCTTCCCACAACGTCCATAAATGTACCACAATAAAGATACTTATAAATCGATTTCAATTTTAGGTGTAAATAAAACACATATTTACTGGTGGGCATTTCATATAGCGCCATTCAGCCCAAAACTTAGCAGAAACTGTCAAAGTTCTATAGCGGAATCGCACTCGATAACTGACAGTGTGAGATTTCATTAGACACGTTTTTGTTGGGCCTCGAGTGTTCCTTCACTGTCATATTCGATGCAACGTAACTTTTTCTAGACATCGAACAAAAAACGCAATCCACGTTTTTTGGAATATATTTTCACGGAAGTTCATAGAAAATCTCTGCTTATATTATGAGTAAAACAGTTTATTCATGTACATTTCAGGAAGTACGAAGAATGATGACAACAGAGTCCGTATCACCATCATACAGTTTCTATCCGTTCTCGACGTCGACTCTCAACGATATTCTGGGAAAGTTCTCCGAACTGTCTCTGAAGAACATTATTTTAGGATACATGTTTATGGTGAGTTATCCATCGCTTCTCTCATTCATTTGTCTTAATTTCCTGACGTGCTTTCGTTCAATTTCGTAGAACTGTGAATTAGGAAATGAAAACAGAATAGAAAACACTATTTTGTCTTTAGCTCATACAGGACCAATCAACACATCACATTTATCTTTTGTTTTGACGGTAGTTTTATTCAAAGTGCATGCATTAGCCTTTTCAGATGCTTGTTAGATTATTTAAAGTTTTCTATAATATGATCGCTTATTTCTTAATTAATTTTTTCGTTTCCTTTAAACAGTTATCCTTATAAATACTAGTGGGGAAAAAAATATCCTAGTAGTTCTGTGCTAGGGTGGGCTTTTTTCGTAACAGAACTATTGGAAAAAAAATCCGTATTGTTCGGTGTTTAGTTCGTCAACAAACGTATTTATTTAACCCAACTTGAATTTATGTTTGTTTTTCCGTTGCTTTCTTTACCAAGTTTATGTTTTTTAGTTTTTTTATGTTTTATTTTCAGTTAATTTATGTTGCCATAACGCTAATGCAATGGCGCGACCCTGTGCGCTCGCAAGCGGGCGTGGGCATCGCCGGAGTACTCCTACTTTCCATCACTGTGGCCGCTGGCTTAGGATTTTGTGCTTTATTAGGTGATTATTTATTGTTTCTTTATGTTTTATTATTTTCTACTACTTTTGACAGCCCTCACAGCTCAGTTGGTAGCAGATCTGCCTTCTGCGCTGGAAGGTATGAGTTCGATCCCCACCTAGAACAAATATTTGTATGTTGAACGCAAAGATTTGTAGCTTAGTTTGGCCCTACAGAATGCTGTGTGGAATTTCTACAATATTTTTTACCTATTATTTTACGGCTTTGCTCTGAGTTAGTCTGATCGATTTAATACCAATTGGGAGCTTTGCCAAGTTGTCTTTCTTCAGTCGTTAACGGAAACGGAAAGTCGTATTTGGAAACGAAGCAAATTTTATGACAGTGACAGATGAATGACAGATGCTCACTGTCTATCTGTCAGTTTCATAATTTTTTTCGCTTCTCTGATCTTTTAGCGACTGGAGAAAAAAAACGTGGCTAAAGGCTAATGTCAAATGTTATATTTGGATGTGCCTCTCCCTCTTTCCAAGAAACTTGAGTGAGTTCTATGTAGACACCAAAGGATCTGAGGAAATATCTGCCGCATTTGGGGATTACAGTCCACACCTATTTAATTTTAATATTGTTTTGTTTTTATATTGTGTTCATCAGTTTCATTTTACAATAATTTCCATCCACAGGTATCCCATTCAACGCGTCCAGCACCCAAATAGTTCCATTCCTAGCGCTAGGCCTCGGCGTACAGGATATGTTCCTTCTCACTCACACGTACGTGGAGCAAGCGGGAGACGTAGCGAGAGAAGAACGGACGGGTCTCGTTCTCAAGAAGAGTGGACTGAGTGTTCTTCTGGCGTCGTTGTGCAATGTCATGGCGTTTCTGGCAGCTGCGCTCCTGCCAATTCCAGCGCTAAGGGTTTTCTGTCTTCAGGTGAGTTTGATAAATTACTTTCAGCGACATGATCAAAGCTAAAAGAGCTATATTAACGCCAATCACATTTTGCAATGAAAAAAAATTGTATAATGCGATTGGTGTTTATTTCATTTGAGGTAAGTAATTTAAAATTAAAACTGTTCAGAAATCTAGATAAATACCATACGAATACAGCTATTACAATAATACGCTTTTATTTTTCAAAGACCTTAGCTATCCCGATTCTTATGTCGTGATGTAATTTAACAGGTCTATATTTTTAAGGTCTATTTTCTCAACTATATGGGTCCCATAGTACAAGCTCTGCTTAGTTTGGGGATAGATTGTGTGGATTGTGAACTATATTTATTTATTTTCCCCCAGGCCGCCATTCTCCTACTATTCAACCTGGGCGCGATGCTGCTAGTGTTCCCCGCCATGATATCACTGGACCTTCGCAGAAGATCTGCCTCCCGATCCGACCTACTCTGCTGTATAACGCCAGAGAGTCCATTACCACGGAGGAATAAGAAACTCGCTGAGCGATCGCGAACTAAGACTGGAAAGACTGATACGGTACGTCATCACTATACCTTTCCTCATCATAACTTCATCATAACGACTGGCCTATCAGCTCAGTTGGGAGTAGCTCTGCCTTCTGCACCGTAGGTCGTGGGTTCGATCACAACCGAGAACAAATACTTCTGTGGTGAAAGCACATGTTTTTTCTCTGTCTAGGTGTTATAATGTATTTACAAAAAATATGTACATATATGTAGGTATTATATCAGCAATCTGGTTCCCATAACTGGTTCGTACAAGCTCTGCTTAATTTTGGGCTAGATAGTATTGTGTGGGTTATCCACAACTTTGAATTATTTATAACGCGACGAATTAAATGTCGTATAATCTTTCAAAAAGCTCCTCAACACAAAGCGTAATTAAATTTCTAGGTGATAGGATTGCATATTGTCTTGTTTGGTATCTACCTATACTGCAAAATTTAGACAATAATTTATGAGAGATGCTAAAAATTCTTCTCATAAACGACATTCCTTCTTCACAAGAATCTTTTGTTTATTGCAGGCAAATTGGAAAGACGCAACGCGACAACCGTTGGACCCCGAAGAAACAGGAACAGCAGCGAATAAGACTTGCTGCCTCAGTATTTCGCTCACACGGTGGGCACGGAATCAATACGCACCGTTTATAATGCGGCCATCTATCAAGGTAAGTTTAAAAGAAAACATATATTTGTGACAGCCTTTTTGCTGTCGTCTCAGACGTCTCAGACATGGATCTCAGAACCAGCGCGGTGGTAGGATTTTTAGTGCACCTCGCTTCTTTCACACATGTTTTCGAATTATTAGGTTCGACGACATGCTGGTTGTCTCATGATGTTTTCCTTCGCCGTTTGAGGGTACTGGCATAGTGCACATATTATAATCTGGAATCGCGTGGGATTTGAATTTTTTGAACGACCTTCCCCCTGATTCTTTTGGCCTTTTGGGATACAAATTTTGAAATCACATGTTTACTTTTAAATTAGGTTTTTTTTTTTTTTTTTACAATTTATAGGTTTGCGTTTGACCGCTATCTCACCTGCTGTTAAGTGATGATGCGGTCGACGATGTAGCACGCTTCACAAAGCGCGGATTTAATAAACTTATATTTCTAACTGGTGCTTCTATTGTTCCAGGTCACCTCAATGCTAGCGTTGATCGCTGTTATCATTGCCAGTGTATGGGGCGCAACAAAGGTCAAAGACGGCCTCGACCTCACTGACATCGTCCCAGAAAACACGGACGAACACGAATTCCTCTACCGCCAAGAGAAGTACTTCGGATTCTACAGCATGTACGCCGTGACCCAAGGAGACTTCGAATATCCAACCAATCAGAAGCTCTTATCCGAATACCATGACCAGTTTGTCAGGATACCCAACATCATAAAGAACGATAACGGGGGTCTTACAAAGTTCTGGCTCAGCTTATTCCGGGACTGGTTGCTAGATCTCCAAGTAGCGTACGACAAGGAAGTTGAAAGCGGGTGTATAACTCAAGAATACTGGTGCAAAAATGCAAGTGACGAAGGAATCCTCGCATACAAACTGATGGTCCAAACCGGTCACGTGGACAACCCTATCGACAAATCCTTAGTAACTACAGACACGAAGAACGGACATAGACTGGTTGACAAAGATGGAATCATAAACCCGAAAGCGTTTTACAATTACCTATCAGCGTGGGCGACCAATGATGCGTTAGCTTACGGAGCTTCACAAGGGAACTTGAAACCACAACCGAAAAGATGGACGCATTCACCAGGAGATGTTGACTTGAAAATTCCGAAATCCTCGCCACTTATTTACACGCAGCTTCCATTCTACTTATCGGGACTCAGCGATACAGAGAGCATCAAAGTATTGATAACTGCTGTCAGGGAGTTGTGCATCCGTTTTGAAACGAAAGGACTGTCAAACTTCCCATCTGGTATACCGTTCCTGTTTTGGGAGCAGTACTTACATCTGAGGACGTCCTTGATGCTTGCTTTGACTTGCGCACTGGCGGCTGTTTTTGTGGTGAGTACAACCGATTTCATTCATTTTATTTATTCAAACAGGTTATGGGCCCAGAAAGTGGTTTTGTTACCTCCACTCCAGATTTACATCTGGATTTTGGGAATCCTAATTACGGGTAAGATGTAAAGTCATGTACCTACTCTGCTCTCAATGTGATAATATTACTATTCATGGAACTATTAATATTACGCTATTCATCTCAGTTCCTCTCGATAAAAAACTGTTCGAATCTTGAGTAGCCAACGAATTTGGAAATACAGAAAGTTGTAGTACTTTATTAAGAGTTTTACATTAAAATTGTCATTTACATCTACTAACTTTCATAGTTACTGCATGGTTTTAATCTTGTTAATTTTCTACAGGCTGTTATGGTACTTCTCCTGAACGCGTGGGCCGCGGTGCTAGTGACCGTTGCTCTGGCGACCTTGGTGCTCCAACTGCTGGGAACGATGGCACTCTTGGATATCAAGCTTTCGGCTGTACCCGCTGTTTTATTGGTGCTTGCAATAGGACGAGGCGTTCATTTTACCGTACACTTGTGCTTGGTAAGTCTGATATACTTATTTTCAGGACCATTTTCGAATGTAGGTACATTAGATATTACGTTAATAAAAAATATTATTTACTACATTCAATTACAAGAATCACTTTGTAACGTCTTAAAGCTAGGTGAACCAGGCACCAATTTTGATTTTGATTTGGTCGTTTCTTGTAACACTGAAGTTCCAGTGTGGTGCCAATCTAATTTATTGAGACGTAGGCAATGCAGAAAAAATGTGATTCCCTATAAGACTAAACCAATTGGTTTTTAAATTCAATCATCTTGTCTGTTATATTCGTGTCTGTTTAGTGGTAGCGGGTGGGCCTGGTTATCCTTACGACGGATTATGCAACTGTCTAGAATAATTCCAGTAATAAAATAAGAGTACCAGCAAGCTGTTATTTTTTAAGCAGAACTTGTCAAAATTATTACTATAACAACCCTTGTACATGTGATTCAGCAAATATATACACTTTGACTTTGACTTTAACCTAATCTGTTCCTATCTTCACAGGGCTTCGTAACTTCAATTGGTTGCAAACGTCGACGAGCGTCCCTCGCGTTAGAATCCGTCCTCGCGCCCGTTGTCCACGGAGCTATCGCCGCCATCATAGCGGCCTCCATGCTGGCGGCCAGCGAGTTTGGATTCGTGGCCAGACTCTTCCTGAGGCTATTGCTAGCTCTGGTGCTGTTGGGACTCATTGATGGGTTGTTGTTCTTCCCGATCATACTGGCGTTGTTGGGACCTGATGCTGAGGTATGTTGTAGCCACTTATAACCAAGCCCAATTTTTATATTGTTGTCATTCTCAATTATTGTAAATGGAAATGCAATCCCCAAATATATTTCATAACGTCCAAGGGGGTACTTTTAACCTTGGTGCTTGGGGCCTTGGGCATCCTTAAGAATCTTAGAGGCACATCCTTATTATTATTTTTATGAAACAACTGGATATTTACCATGATGAAATTTTTGTGAGTTTTGACTCCCGATATTTCGGCACAGTTGCATGCACCATGATCACGGTTGAACTGAAGTCCACAAATAAAAGAAATGTTATTGGCAGAAAAATCGATCTACCCTCTTTCGCACTCTTTTATTGGTTTCGACACTACTATTAGTTGTTAATAGTAGTGTCGAAACCAATAAAAGAGTGCGTATATACTGTTATTTCATAAAAATAGTGTTACAAACCATAATAGTTTCAAAAGTTACATTACTTTGCAGTAATCGTATTCCAAGCCCGTACCGTTTGAGAGCATGTAATCTTGTCTGCGGTAAATCCGACATGAACTCTTTCTAATAGAACGCTCCCTCCAGGTCAGACCACTCGAGCATCCAGAGCGTCTTTCCACGCCATCCCCGAAGAGTTCCCCCATCCACCCTCGCAAGTCTAACGCCAACGACAAGAGTCGAGCCGGGAAGTCAGCCCCTCGGCCCAGCGCGCCTTCCCTCACCACCATTACCGAGGAGCCTCCGAGTTGGCACAGCTCGGGCCAATCCGTGCAGTCTTCTATGCAGAGCATAGTGGTCCAGCCTGAGGTGACGGTGGAGACTACCACGTACAACGGCAGTGATTCTGATGGAAGGTCCACGCCGACCAAGGCGCCGCACAATGGAGCTATCACTACTAAGGTGAGGTTCTTTATATAGTGGGAGATAGACGATTCTTCTTTTCCTGCACATTTTCCCCTCGTTTCTAGTGCTATAGCTCTGTCTCGCTCATGACGTCACCAGATGATTCGAAATGACACAATGTTTCAACTTTTTGGGTTCTACGACATGCTGTTTTCCTCACGATGTTTTGTTTCACTGTTTGAGAGTGCTGCACTTAATAATTTTTGAACAGAAAAAGTGATTGGTACACGACTTGATTAGGATTAAAATTATTAGGGATTTGGTCGAATCTGGTGTGTGACCCTATGACTTGTAAGGAAGTTTGTTCACACCATCACCTGTTTCCCTCCTAACATTTCATATAGAAGTCAGATGAGGAGTATCCAATATAAATTTTAATCGTTTATTACAGGTAACTGCTACTGCCAACATAAAGGTAGAGGTGGTGACTCCGGGAGACAGGAAATCCCGTCGATCCTACCACTACTACAACGACAGACGCCGGGACCGCGATGACGATCGGGAACGAGACCGGGACCGGGACCGAGAGTACCGGGACAGAGATCGAGACCGAGACAGGGACCGTGACCGTGACCGCTCTAGAGAAAGAGACCGTAGAGACCGGTATAGGGACGAAAGAGACCATCGTGCATCTCCCAGAGAGAACGGACGAGACTCTGGCCATGAAAGTGACTCTTCCCGCCATTAAAGTGAGTGTTTCGCCCCTAAAGTGACTCTTTTAGGTTAAAAGTGAAATAGACACTTGTAGTTCTAACTCTAAGTTTGATCGAAGAATCACCGACATCTTTACCTATAAAGTTTCGTGTAAGAAGTGAATCGTATGCGCGTTTTAAAGTTCGCAATTTCACTTGTAATCTGTACCGTAAATCAGTATTACGGCTGTAATTGTTAGTGTAATTTAGGGAGGCTATGTTGTTATCTAAAGCATGGAATAATTTACTACCTACTCAAAAGTTTTCTATTCAGATAGGAAGCCACTTTTAAGTAGGTATATTCTACATGTACAAACTTGTGAATGTTGTATGAAAGCCAAATAGTTTGAGCAAATCATATTTCGTGTGAAAAAACAGACATTTCTACTCCGACAAATCTGCGTGCTTCATACAAAGACTGTGGTCAAATATTAATAATTTATGATATTATTTATTGTCTATGATTACTTTTGTCACCAGGCAATCTCAGATAAATTGTACAAATAATTAGATTTGGGTAGCTAGATTTGCAGTTATTTATATTTACGTAGCTAGATTATTTAGCTATTTATGAGATTACTTAGATATCTAAATTTATTATTGTATTGTTGTGATCTTTAGGTAAACGTAATTTGAAGACTGCAATTTAACGATCAAAACACAATATTACCTATTATTGTGTGTTTAAAATTGAGAATATTTACAACCTCTTGAGGGGGACCAAAAACGTTATGAAATGAATAAGTTGTTCTTTTTTCAAAACAGGTTATAAAATGACTTCTCCTGAAAACGTATACAGAACCTTCTATCGTCACGTTCTGTACTAATTAAGGCCAAAACAAAAAAAAATCTATCATATTTTTACAAAATCTCAGTTTACGAATTAAGGGGCATTCACCGCTTTCGTTTTTGAGAAAGGTCTTTTTACACCCTGTGTTTTATTATTAAAAAAAATACAAAATGAGAGCTGATACATCTACATAGTTCGTTGGATGTAAGAATAGTTTAAATGAAACTGTCCAAGATACGTTAACCAGTGGTCCCTAAGCGATTTGCTAATCATTCTACTGACCTCAAAATATTGAAATTGTTTGTGCAAAGTACTTATTAGATTATATTAATTTATACGTACCTATAATTTTACTATATTCTGTACATATAGTCCTAGATATTATATAATGTAAGCTTGCGCAGTGCCTGCAACCATTACATAACTTTGTATCATTTATTTTTATACAATTTTAACTGACATATTGTCGAAAAACTGTAGGTTCTAATCGATATGAAGCGTTTACTAGTTAGTAGGTTTGTATTAATTAAATTAACAATAGCAACGCACAAAGCATTTCGTAGTAAAAAGACTTGAATAAATAAATATTTCAAAACTACTGCGACTAAACTTGTAAAGTACATTATTAAGTACTTACTTAGCGACATAATTCCTTGAAAAAGTTTCCCCGTTTTTCTTCCACTCTTTTAAATTAATGGGTTTTAACTGTATCTATGTGTTTTGTTCTTTTGTTTAACTTTCCTTATTGTATAACGAAAGTATCTGTCGACTGTATTGAGAAAAATAAAATACACTACTGTATACATATTCAATGCATTTTATTATTCAAAACTTCATTTTGTACTTTAGGAAAACATTTGCTGACCCCACATAAAGTGGGATGAGGACAGGAAGATGATGATGATGATGTATCTGTACTTTATTTTAGCGTGGTTCAATTTTGGTTTCTTAGTCTTGTAGATTTTCATTTCATCATACATAAGCATTGAGCCGAAAAATATGGTACCTACTTATAGGACAATTAATATCCTATGATCGTTCGTGCATCAATCAAACGAAACGGCATTTATTCTTTTATTTTAAAGATAAACAATAAAAATGCCTATTATTCCGTTTGAGGAAATCCTCAAAAGTTGGGTGTAATGAAAGCAATCCACCGAGCGTAAGGTGATCCGCTTAGCCCAAATTATAAGAGCTGGGGAGGGTGGAGTTTCGGCGGTAGCAACGCCTGCGACATTCCTTAGAAAGCGGGAGCGCGGGAATCAATAAAGGATTTCCTGGCGCCGTGCCCACGCATGTGCGTGGCGGCCGGTGTCGCCAGCCCAGCCTCGCACCTTCCCGACCGAACCGAACCCGACCACCACCACTATAACCCACCTCCGCATCCTCTGCACCATCACCGCCGTTCGAGGTGCATCTTCATAAGTTCAGCGACGCGAGCGTGCCGGGCGGCGGAAGGTTCCAAGAGGCGTTCGCACCACTCGCTGGCCATCAACCCTATGCATGAGCAAATAAATCTGAGTAATAAGTAGTAGGCCGGTGCGTTATTGGGCGGATGATTCGCGCAGCGTCACTGCGGCTGCGGGGTGCGCGGCGACGGCGCGGCAGTCCCTCCGCGCCCGAGGCACCGAACGCGTCTCTCTCGCGCTCGACACTCCGTAGTCACGACCGCCGCTCCGACTCTAGCCTGCGAGGCGCGACCGACGGCGTAGTGCCTCCATGCTGGAGCGCGTAGTGCTGTGTGCCCGAGTGCTTGTCATGTGGATGCGATGCGGGTGATAGGCGCCACGATGCAGCGCGCGCTCTTCGCCTTGCTGGCCGTGCTGGCCGCCAGCGCCATCGCCAACCAGCTCGAGGATATACCACACAATGAGTAAGAGCATTTTACTATACCCTTCAATAACTAATAACTTTTCGATGCAAAAACGATGATGCAAGTTTGTGTTAAACTGTTTGGCGTGCCCGAAAGCTTGTTACATGAGCATGTACTCTCGAAATCTAATAAAGCTCCATGATACCAGTTGTTATTTGGAGATATTATTGCACACTTGGCAATATTACAATAGACCCCATGTGGACAAGCGAGCCATCTGTTTATAATAGCCAAACCCGAGCACCCTCTACGGCGTAGACCCTCTGCGAGTCTACGCTATTTGTGCAAAACTTTCGATGTTTTATTTTCACTGTGTAATTAGATATTTCAGCTTGCGAAAATTTACTGTAAGACTGCTAATGCAGAATCTTGATATTTTCATTGCATCGTGAGCTTTGACAGTTCTTAGTACGACGATATGAATCATGTAGATATGGTTAGCATGGTTATCTAATTTACGTATTGGAAAATTTTACCTTGTGAGTCAACCTTGCAACCCTCTGTAATTTCCAATACGGTTATTGACCTTTGGGGCATACTATGCTGTCTGGTAGATATCTAGACTGTAGGCCTACCATGAGCTCTGTCTGGCTCTGTCTCTGGCTCTGGTTTTGAGTCTGTGTGAGTGCTCACCAGTGAATTATACTGTGTGTGACGTTTTGACGTAGAATTTAATTAGTCAACATTCACACAGACTCAAAACCAGAACCAGAGACATAGCTAGACAGAGCTCATGGTAGGCCTACTGATGCCACTAGCGATTAAGATTAACGATACGATAAACATTACTGTTATATTCTTCTATTGAGTTTTACTTTGCATTTGGAAATACAAGGAAATTTATTATATATTTTGATTGATATGTCATTACTGCAGCGGCTAGCAAAACAGGCATTGATGGGCTAACGTGTATGTACACAAATGTACGTAGGCCCATCAATGCCTAGTTCTTGTCAAGACTTAGTACATCCTTAAATAATGCGAGGAAATTAAAACTAAGTAGAGCTACTTGAACTCATTTTGCTAAATACAATTAGGTACGACAAATAATTTTATTTAGCAAAATAGTTTTCAATGTTTTTAAAACAGCATTTAATTTTGCAACCCAGTTCGAAATTTAAATAAAACCTTTGTTATGTTACCTCCCTTCCCTGTTTGTTTTTACATCTATTTTAGTAAGTAATGAGAAACAGAAACACGTCTTATTTTAATTAAAACTAGTGGCCGCCCGCGGCTTCGCTCGCCCGTTCCCGTAACACCCCGTTCCCGTTGCTTTTTCGGCATAAAAAGTATCCTATGTCCTTCTCCTGGTTCTAAGCTACCTCCCAACCAATTTTCAGCCAAATCGGTTTAGCCGTTCTTGAGTTATAAGTGGAGTAACTAACACGACTGCAAATTATACGTATTAAAAGTAGATTTTTTATGAGTGGGAAAGATAAAAATCAGATCAGATTAGAGAAAAAATGATTCTAAAACTTTTTTCTAAAATTGGTGAAATATTGGTGAAACAGTACATAATAGAACTGCAAGATAAGTTGAAATGAAAAACATTCCTTAATTCCCATTGGGACCAATAAGTTGGCATATAGCAAGATATACAGCGTTGGCAATAGGTATACCAATAGCGAAATTTATTTAAGGTTGTTCGATTTTCATAAAAAACTGATGTTTACCTTTTATGTGGTGATGAGAGTAATTACACACTGAAATAAATGTGTTTGGCTTTCATATTGGTCTTTATTTTCGGCAAACTTTATTAAAATGAAGGAAACTGTAGATTGACGGTGATAATAATAAAAAATAGATTAATTAATTATTATTAATAAAATCTTTACCATTCTGTATTCGGTAATTTTCATAGTTAAAAAAAATACAAACAATGGGTAACAGTTGAATACCTAGTGTGCCATTGGCTCGCTCCATTCCTTTTTCTCATAAACATATTTAAAATTTGAACTTAAATGACTATTCAATAAGAGACAGCGATTGCCGTAAAAGATAGATTTGTGGTTAGTAAAACGACCTTGCCTGGTCTAATTCATCCTAAATTAGTTAAATATTACAGTCGTAGGCATATTTCATTCATTTTCAGTGTGCATGCCGGCTCACAACTGCTAAACGAAAAAGTCTCTCCCGACACTCGAAAGATGGATCAGCGAGTGATGAATGAACGTTCAATTCGTTTGATTACCTAATGGAGAGTCAGTTTGATTTACAAAAGTCGATTTCCTGGAATGGAATTGCCTCTCATAGAACTTTATGGGAGAGTATTCCGTGACTCAAATTTTTTTAAGATCATTGGCATAGATAACACATTTTTATGCTACTTAAAGCGTTAAGCTAGCTTTAATTCTGCTGCAGAGTAAGTACTAAGTGGTAAAATGGATCCTGTTTTATAAAAATCTCCTAAAAACCATACAACAGTTGGTTTTTAGGAGACACAAAAGGTGTTGTAAAAAGGTTTTCTGGAGGATATCGCTAACAGCGATAAGACCGCCCATGTCTTATTCTTGTGGTGTACAATAAAGCGTTATCTATCTATTTGTAGTCTTCTAATTAGTATTAACTGTATAAAGACCTAATAACGAGACACGAGACGGCCCACCAGATGGACCGACGACATTGTTAAGATCGCGGGAAGTCGATGGATGGAAAGGGGTCAGAATCGTTCTTCCTGGAAATGTGTAGGGGAGGCCTATGTCCAGCAGTGGACTTATTCAGGCTGATGATGATGATGATGATGAACGGGACACGGAATAAAACAGTCATAAAAATAGCATGTTTATAGTATTCGTATCAGTATGACCTACCAGTACCAGTATCCAGTAGTACCCAGAATATTATATTGTGCACATAACCTTCATGCTATCTAAAACTGGTAGGTATAGACACAAAACAGATAGGTACAGAAGTTAATCACATGTATTTACTTCACTTTTCATAGCTATAAACGCTCGGCGGTCGCGCTAGGGTTGTTAACTTTGACTTATGCACAAAAAAAACTATCGTGGTACAATCTAGTTAATTGATTTATTTTTGACAATGACACAGGAAAAAAAATATAAACTAATTACATACTAATTAAGTATAACTAACTATTTTACCTAACTAATTCAAATTAGGTAGTGAAAATTCTGACAATTCATAGTTTAATGTTGAATTTAAACAACCTTCCACTGAACAGTGAGAATAACTTTTATGTTGTGCTATTTTTTTGCATAAAAAAGTTGTCAGACGCGTGTCTCAAGCGGACGCTCTCGTAGAGAGTATTATATTCCTTGAGCGGACGGCAGTCACGCCCGCACTGGTCCAAATTGGCCTCAGATATCGTGTCCGTGAGCGTGTTTAGGTGTGTGTTGCTCCAGCGCATTTTGTATGAAGATTGCGTTATGTACCTATCTGTTTTGTGGTAAAGGTATCTCAGTAAAGTTTATGCCGTCACTCATCGTAGTCACGCACGTTGCGCTAGAACTGTGAACCCGTCATAAAAACATAACAGCAAGTTGTCGTATCATAGAAAAGCCGTAGCCGCTTTTACGATTCATGAAAAAAAAACTCAAGGAAAGCCCGATTCCCAGTGGGCGAGTGTCTTAGCACTCCGCGTAGGCGGGAACACCTACTCCTATTCATTTCGAATTGTGGTTACTTGCAAACTATTTATTAGGTCAATTATTTATGGGAGAAGCCATAATAAACACAATTTACTTACATATTGCTGGTATGTGTTTGTATAGGGGTGAAAGGATTGTTAGATAACTTGCGCCCTGTTAGGGGCTCCTTTCGTGCAAGATGAAGAGCGCTGGCGGCCAAGTGGTAGCGGCCAAGTGGTATTTTTGGGCAGAAGACCTTAGAATCGGAAGGCGGGGCTTCCGATTCTAAGGTCTTCTGCCCAAAAATTTATGTACACTATGCCAGTACTCTCAAACGGTGAAGGAAAACATCGTGAGGAAACCGGCATATCGTAGAAGCTAAAAAGTTTGAAAATATATGTCAAGTGCACGAAAGGAGCCTCTTTGAGGCGCACTTAAAATCCTTCCACCACGCTTGGTTCGAAAGAATCAGTGACACGATGAGAAGACTTACTTATTTCTTCACCTTTCAGTGGCTTGGTATTTGCAATTTAATAACCTACCTATTATTTACGTAATGATAGCCTTAATGACCTCGGGAGCGTTGACTAAAAAAATTGCGTGGCGTATAGATAACCACCACAAAGCGTGGAATATAATTAATCGGAGCAATTCATATTAGTTGAACATATTTTAAAGTCAAATTCATTAGTAAAAATGGAATGGAACATAGCTCTTGTAACACACTAAAAGGTTTTAAATAAAAAAACCTCCGTAAAATAAAAATAAAAAACTCATCTTATGGTTCTTTCGAACAAGTGTTATGAAAGGATTTTTAGCTGAAAAAAATCTCATGGGTTCAAAAGAGCCGTCAGCAGTTGCACTTCCCAAATTGACTTAAAAAACACTCTGGGTCCCTAAACTACCATAAAAGTATTAACCCAAATATGTATTGCAATAATTATAATCCAATCTCTACACTCACTGGGTGGAGTCGGGTATAAACAACAAGTACTTATGACGAAATAAACAATTAGTTAGTAATTTATGTATGTACGTAGTTTTAATTAAAGTGAAATAGTATCCAAAACTACTTCTTAAGACCCAGTTTGACCCTGACATATTAACGGTGCAATTGTGTAGTTAAACAGACAGACGGACGTCTTAAGGTTATACGATTTCGATACCAACTTATTTTTATCATTTAAGGGCGATTAGAGCATAATTGTAAATTAAAATAATTGTAATTGGCTTTCTTAGTGTTCTTTATTTACGACGAACTATATTAAGTTGAAGAAAACGGTACATTAACATTAATAATACAACAAAAATTATAAATGCATTAATTCATTATTATTTACGGCTGTATTCGGAAATAACTTTTAAAAGAATATACATGCATATTTTATACTTTTTTTTTATTATATTCTTACTGTTAGCCTACTACGGCATACTTCAACTAAATAATAGTTTGCCGTAAATCAAGACCAATAATGAAAGCCCACCGCAGTTATTTCAATGTACAATCATACTCTCATCGCCCAAACATGGTTAAATCAATTTGCATTGAAATCGTACCACCGTATTCAGTTTTTCCTAAAGTTTCTCGGAATACCAATCAAGTCAAAACTAAATTAGCCACGGTCGAAATAATAGTACTTTGTACGGAACACGCAATCAAGTTAATTTACTCGTTCCAATTCAATCGTAGCCTATTATTTCATACTATGATCTGTTCCTAACGTAAATATTTGCGGGGCGGCTCGCGGCGGGACGGGGCACATGTCAAAGGCGCCGGCTATGGTATTGATCTAGCTAGGAGGGGGGGGAAGGGGGGAGTGTCACAGAGGGAGTCGAGGTTGAGCGTACTACGGAGGCTGCCTCGTTGTTGCCAGCGTAGCTGCGTTCGGCCAGATCTGGCCAGTGGCCGGTCATTGACGCTTAGATATTTTCAGTTTGTATTTCGCTTTACTTTCAGAACTCTTCTATCATGCTCACTTGGCTCTCACGTTTTTTTATATCGTACTATGCGTATCTAAGTACTCTATTTTTATTTTGTAAGAGTATAATCCAAAAAAACGGTAGGAATCAGGACTTAGTTTGTTGCCTGCTCTTTTAGACTTGGTCGTGTGGAACTGCCACGACCGACTCACCTAGTTTTAAGACGTTTCAAAGTGATCCTTGTGATGCAACTAAATAGAGCTATCTTTTTTTTACTTACTTTAAGTTTATATTACTTGTTTTAGGCATCGATTTTTTAAGTAATTTTCTCTGAACATTTTTATTAAGCCAAGTAATTTTTTTATCGTTCCATTATTTTCAGCCTGTTTATCAACGATGAGGCAGCAGTTTTCTTACATTTTTCCAGTTCTGTCGTTATAATAATTTAATTATGATAATTGCAGTACCCTTAAGGGCCTACATCAGGTGAAACCGAAAATGTAAAGTAGCATTTTTTTTCGTTGTATGGACGAA
The DNA here is from genome assembly GCA_947578465.1 of Thera obeliscata. NCBI lineage: Eukaryota > Metazoa > Arthropoda > Insecta > Lepidoptera > Geometridae > Thera > Thera obeliscata. The sequence goes on from OX387916.1 coordinate 4,738,997, forward strand.
TCCATTTAATTTTTTTGTAAAATATAACAATTAAATGGTGTAAAAAAATTATGTTCCGGCTAGAAATTCTCTTAAACTCACTGGGTTCGATAAAATTGAACGCAAAGTTTGCCAAAAACTCTCAATTTTTTTTGGATTTGAAATGGTTTTTTTCCGTTGCTGTTAGAGCCATTGCAATGAAAGTTTTGTTCCCGTATACCTAAATAAATACGTAAAAACCTGATGTTATTGCACTTTTCTTAGTTGCCGTAGTTTTTATAAAAAAATGAAATTTTCAAAAATATATATAGGTAGGATTTCCTAGCTACTTCTCTCAGTACAGCCCGCGCGGCCGACGAGGAGAGGTCTATGTCAAATTTCGCGACATGACATTTCATCTCTGACTACGTAAAATATACCCTAGATTAAATCATAGCTACTACTGGTACTATAAATTTGCCACAGTGTAACATAAAACAAATTGTCACAGTATAACGAAATGACATAATACCATCTTCATCATACATTATGATCGATAACCTGTATTCACATCATCATCAGCCTGTAGAAGTATATATTTTATGTAGCATATAACTTATCTAGTACATTCTAGGGCACGTTCCTATCGTGCGTGACCAGCGAAGCGCAATGCTTTTGTTAAATACCTCCATTTTTGTAGTTGCATAAGTAGCTATCTTCCTATCTACCCAGTGCTTTCCGTCATCATCATCAGTAAGTAGAAGTCCACTGCTAGATATAGACCTCCTTTATACATTTCCATGAAAAAACAATTTGCCGATTTCCCACGATCTTTAGAATGTCATCGGTCCATTAGGTGGAGGGGCGCTCTGGTTGCTTAGCACCGGTTATATTGTCGTAGCGACCCGCTTTTTGATTCTAAAGGCGTGTGTTCAAACCCCGTCATGCACAAATTAGTTTATCTGCCAAAAAACCTATGTGCACTTTGTCAGTACACTCTAACGGTGAAGGAAAACAATAAATGAAACCAACGTGAAGTAGCAAAACTTTTGAGGCACATTCATAATCCACCACACCAGCTTTAATTTTCTATTGACATGACAAGAAGAAGACTCAAAAACTAGTAGCCGATTTTAGGCCTTTATAAAAATAGTGTCGATTTTGCAAAGAGTTTGGGAGCCCATTACAATGAAAAGGAAGTATATATATATATATATATTATGGACAATCTACACTACACTATCTAGCCCTAAACTAAGCAGAGTTAGTATTATGGGAACCAGATAGCTGATGTAATACTTAAATACATTTTGTTTGTAAATACATAGGTACTTGGAAAACAATATAACATCCAGATGGAGAACAAATATCTATGATCACCACACAAATATTTGTTCTCGGTGGGGATCGAACCCACGACCTATGGCGCAGAAGGCAGAGCTACTAATAAATGAGCTGAGAGCCCAGTCATAACAATAATATCATGGGTTTTGAGTATTTTTGATTGCCGTCTTTTAAATCTGGAGGTGTCTGTAATGTCCCGAATTCTGGAACTTTCTGTCAAAGGCTTCATGCACGGTGCGCTCAAATACCCAAATACCAAAATACATGTGCCTATTTCTATACACGCAGCAAGGAGTTTCCCAAGATTTTGCGTTTGACAGAACTTTGAAGAGTCAGTTGGGGTTGTCGAAACTCTTTGGTATACCTAATATTTTTAAATGCCGATAAAATACAATAATATAAGTCGAATAGACAGTGTTATTTCACAATGCTTCACTGATCTCCACCGCAATGAGCACCGAAGGCCTAAATGAGTGCAAAGCTTAAAGCCACCCATAAATAATTTCCATTTCAATTCATTTATGAATTGAAATGAAAATTATCTATGCATGTAATGTATTGTATTATGTATATCAGTTATCTAGCACCCATAACACAAGCTTTGCTTAGCTTGGGGCTAGATCATGTTGTGTGAATTGTCCAGCATTATTATTATTATTATTATTATTTATTTCCATAGGCATGAATTCTATGCACTAAGTTATACTTACTAGATTTACATACAGATCTGGAAGTATAACCTTTTAGATAAAAGAAAAAATTACTAAATTGGATCATAAAATTAAATGACGAAGGTATGCAGTAACAAACAATAAAACAAAACGGCTAAGCCGATTTTGATGAAATATTACTTTTCAGAAAAAAAAAGATTAAAAGGGAGAAGACGAAAGAGAAGAAAAAAGATAAGAATGTTATTGTACAAAAAAAATTGCCCCCCTTGCCCCCCAGGACCCCCCCTTTTGTGAGTGCTACCGGATGCCGTCGAGATAGGGGGTTTTCGATTGGGGTTTCGTATAGAGGGTTTCTTCCTGAATTGAAAAAACAAAAAAAACACCCCCCTCTTGCCCCTTTTTTCACCCCCCCCTTTCGTATCTTCCAAGCGGAGTGGAGCATTGCGGCGAGCGAAGCGAGCCGCCATGCAACCATGGGGAACAGTGCGGCGAGCAAAGCGAGCCTGCTGTGACCCCCCCCCCCTAAGCCCCCCAGAACCCCCTCCTCCTGAACCCGGGGGGAGGGTCGCGGCGAGCGAAGTGAGCCGTGCTGTGACCCCCCCCCTCAAGCCCCCAGAACCCCCTCCTCCTGAACCCGGGGGGAACGTTGCGGCGAGCGAAGCGAGCCGCCACGCGACCACGCCCACCCTACTGAAATTTAGGGAAATTTAGAACCCCCTCCTACTGAAATTTAGGGTGTCTTAGGGGTGTGAAAAAATGTTCACTAGACTGACAGTTCAAAATTCAAAATGGCGGCTGTGCCACTTCCGGTTTTGCAAAAATCGTCCGATTAAGGTCGTTCAAACGGTTCATTCGACTGAGGACTATGATTGGAGATTGAATTTTAGGTTTTTTAAGGTGTTTGATTGGATCTTCACTTGGTTTAGGGTTCCGCCCCTGTGGGAACGCATTGAGGACGCGAGCTGCTTGCAGCTCGCGATGCACGCGACCCGGTAGTCAACGTTTGGGTTCCTTCCAGCGGTTTCGACCCGTTAAGGGTTTTGGCTTGACGTACAATTTAGGGTTCCGTATAAGGTTTTGATTGGGGTCTTACTACATTGAGCAATTTGATTAAGTGTTCGACTTTTAGGGTTCCTTAGGACTTTGATTGGAGTTTCAACTACACTTAGGAGCTTGATAATGTTAACATTTTTAGGGTTCCTTAGGACTTTGATTGGGGTTTTACTACATTGAGGAACTTGATAAAATAAACAACTTTTAGGGTTCCTTAGGCCTTTAATTGGAATTTTACTTCACTTAGGACCTTGATTATGTAAACAATTTTAGGGTTCTTTAGGACTTTGATTGGGGTTTTACTACACTGAGGAACTTGATTCACTGATCGACTTTTAGGGTTACTTAGGACTTTCTTTACTACTTTTTGGGGTTTTACAAGTGCAAGTGTAATGTAAAACTGGGAGTAGCACACCGACACGCGAGCTGCTTGCAGCTCGCGCACACGAAAAAACTAGTTAAGGGGCTGACGTATGGAAAATTTTCATACAAACGGAATACCAAAATGAAAATGAAACAAGTACGTCTTACTATTTATAACTCATTAGCCAAGTCTCATCTAGACTATCTGATTGAGGTTTGGGGAAATGCGGCTAAAACACATATAAAATTATTACAAATTTCTCAAAATAAACTTATTAAAAGATTATTTCATTACGATTATTTGACATCAACGAACAAAATTTACAAGGAAACTAAACTGATGCATATCAATCAATTATATAAATACAATACATGTGTTCTGATAAGAAAAATTTTAACTAAAGACATACATTCTAAAATAACATTTACAAAAAAAATCTGCATACAAAAACGACTAACAAGACAGGCCACAAATATAAATCTAAATAAGCCAAGAACTAATTTTGGGAAAAGGAATATCATGTTCGAAGGAGTTAATTTTTATAACAAACTTCCAAAAGACATTAAATCAGTTAGTTCATTATTCACATTTAAAAAATTACTAAAAGACCATATTTTAAAGAATTTTTCGCATGTAGAATAGTTTTCTGCTGCATAATTTCGCTGTGGAACAAGCCTTACCAAACGGTACAAGGCGCGCTATGCTGCGCTCGAAGTTTTCAAATGTACCCGCAAGGAACCGCGATATTTTATGACGGTGTTTATTGTAGTGTTATTTTTTTTTATGTTATCTAGACTGTATCTACTTTTACCTACGCTTAATGGCAACGAAGAATAATAATTACTATAAGATAAATGTATTTTCTCTATAAGTGAATTTGTAAATTCTTTTGAGAAAATAAATGTTTAAACCTAATAATAAATACTTACCTAAAATGAAATAAACACCAATCGCATTTTGCACATTTTTATGCTAAACTTATCAAGTTTTCTACCTATTGGTTTCGTACTAAAAACAACAATATCTTACGTGTTTTTTGTTAAGGAACCTAGTTTATATTGTCTAGTTACAGAATAACAATACTATGTGAAGAATACAAAAAGTTTTCAGTCATCATTTTTGGTATTACGGAACACGATCAAATTCATGGCATTTTCGAACGGCTACTATTGCTATCGCGCACGCACGGTGCGGGTGGCGGGGTGCAGGGGGAGGAAACGCTTGAAGCACACGGGACACTTCGGTTGTGTGTGTGAATCGCTCGGACTTCGGACTAGTTAAATACCTACACTGGCATAAAACATAATGCTTAGATATTTGATAATTGTTAGTTTAGGAAGGGTACTAAGTGAAGATGGGAAATACTAAGTACCTAGGTAGGTTGTAGGTTGGGTAAACGAAATCAAGGTGCAGCACTAGGTCAAAAAGTCTGCCGAAATTTCGAAAAAAGCCAACATTTCGACTAAAACAAATTATGAACCATTAATTTCTATACAGGGTGGAATTTTGTAATGCCACCTGGAGGGAAAGTACTCTTAATACTGCAGATAGAAAATTTTACTCAAAGGAAACATTCCTTTATTTTTGGATAGAAAGCAATTTCTAAAATTAAAAATAAAATAATTTTTAAATTAATTTTTTTTTTGAAAGGAATAAATTTATTCTTTTAAAGAAATGAATTCGTTAAAAGAATAAATTTGTGTATCCAAGAGAATGGAGCCCATTTCAAGCAACTAATTTCAAGTAACTAGTTAGTTAACCATTTTTTGTAAATAATTAAATTAATACAAAAAAAAAATACAAAATCATTTATTTACCAAAGAACATAATATTACAGTCTTATTTACTGGTGGTCCCCGCACTAGGACAAGCCTGTATCGCGGGAGGCCAAAGTACTAGAATAAGATTTCTAAAATGTGAAACAAAAGCAGACAACACAGAAACAAGGCAAGACACGAGAGAAAGAAAACTAATACAACTAAGAAACAAATTAATAATATGTAGGTAAGCAAACTAAAGAACACGACATGATAAACACCAGTTTTGAGAGTGTGTGTGGGGTGTGTAGGGGGTGTATGGGGTGTGTAGGGGATAGTGTAATGAGGGGAAGGGAAAACCGTAGAAACCACGACGAGAGAATCAGACCAGGATTTTTAAGATGCTTTCCGTAGCGTCGTAGTCCAACGTGAGAAGCCACTTTCTTATTCTTTCTTTTGCGCCGAAAAGAGAACAATTCAGGTCGCAATGCTTACAAACACGTCGGTATATGTATGGGAAAGAAAAGTATTTGAAACGCCTAGCAAAAGAGGTTTTCACTGCAGGCACTTTTATCTTAATCCGCCGATTTTCTGCGGAGAGATTGCTGGAAACCGAACGGAACAATCTATGGTACATCTGTGCAACCCGCAGCAGATAGAGCTGCCGAACACTAAGCGTATGAGTATCTGCGTGAAGGGATGCGGTGGGATAACGAAAGGGTTTCCGGAACATGACTTTAAGCACAGATCTTTGTGCTCTTTCAAGGGTGATCATGTGGGTTTTCGCTGTCCCACCCCAAACAGAGATGCAGTAGCATAAAATTGACTGGCAAAGAGCCGTGTAAACCAGCATAAGAGAGTCCTCATCCGAGCCATCACGGAGGAGCTTCATGACGTGGATAAGCTTTCTAACTCGACCAGCAAGAGCATTAACATGATCTTTGAAAGATAAGTTTTGGTCAAGCAAGACACCCAAGTACCTAAAACAACCTGTGCGCTCTATGATAGGACAAGAGCAGTTAAGGGGCAATTGATCACATTTGTGAATTCGCAGCGCTAGAGAGCAAGAAGGGCCGGACACTTTTGTTTTGTGAAAACACACGTATTTTGTTTTCTGAGCATTAAGAGTGAGCAGATTAACATCAAGCCACGAAGCTACACGAGCCAGGCCAGTCTCAGCGTTTCGCGCTGCCTCATCCCACGAGTCGCCCTTAAAAATGATAGCTGTGTCATCAGCATAGCATAAAATTTGCGAGTTATCTGGGCTTTTATCAAATAAGGAAATTACATCGTTGATGTAGAGCGTAAATAGAGTAGGTCCCAAGATGCTACCTTGGGGAACCCCGAAAGAAACGTCACCAGTAGCGCTGGAGTGACCAGCTATTGAGACAAACTGACCACGATTAGATAAGTAGCTACGGAACCAATCCAGGGCGACACCTCTAATTCCTAGGCACTCCAGCTTTTTTAATAAGATGATAGGGGAGACCGTGTCGAAAGCTTTCGCAAGGTCTAGAAAGACCCCAATGCATTTTTTCCCGCTGTCCAGGGTCGAAACTACATTATCAAGTAACATGTGTACAGCATCTTCGGTTGACCTACCCTGCCTGAAACCAAACTGGTAAGGTGATAATATTTTGTTGTGCTCCAAATAGTGGTTCAATCTCTTATTTACCAATTTTTCTAGGATTTTTGAAAAAGCTGGAAGTAGAGAAATTGGGCGATAATTAGACACAACTAATTTACTGCCGTCTTTATGTATTGGGGTAACTGACGCTATCTTCCAACAGTCTGGGAAAATACCAGAGGATAAACTTAGATTCATAACATGAGTTAGTGGTTCTATGAATAAATGACAATATTTTTTTATCAACGTGTTCGTTAAACCATCTTTACCAGGGGCACTATTACTTTTGAGGGATTTAATAAGGCTAAATGTTTCATAGCAGTCAGTAGGAGTCATAAAAAATGAATTTAGAGAACAACAGTTAAGATTGACCTCACCAGCTAGATCTTCCTGATTTTTGCCGAGTTTTCCTAAAATGGCACCAGCTAGGTTTTTGCCAACACTAACGAAATAGTCATTACATGAGTTTAAGGAGTCGATGGGTGATTTATTTATGCTTAAGAGTTCGGAAGTACAGTCTTTCTTAACGTTTAACTCGCATACACTCTTAATGCTCTTCCACAATTTAGATGGATTGTCTTTGTCTCTAGCAAACTGCTCTCTGTTATACCCTTTTCTTAAGCTCCTCGTTAATAGTCTAAAAGCATTACGATACCTAACATACTTAAGTTGAAGCTCCTTATTGTCCGGGTGTTTTCGAGCCTCTAGATGGAGTGCATCTCGGTGTCTCATAGATTTTATAAGCCCAGGGGTAATCCAGTCTTTATGAGTTTGTTTTCTACGACTTATATTTATGCGCCTAGAGTTACACTTAATTATGGATTCCAACTCAGAGGTCAGTTTATTGGCAGCCCATGAAGCGAGTGGTGATGAAAGGATATCGGACCAATCGATAGCAGCTATCTCTTTGGAAATAGCTTCGTGGTCGAGTAATGTTTTAAATTTCTGACGAGTAGAGCACGGAGTTGCACTAAAACCAGCCAAAACCAGGTCATGGTCCGTGATACTAGTCCTACACACTAAACCCAATGCCTGTGATTTAATATTAACTAGAACGTGGTCCAAGCAAGAAGCGCCTCTAGTGGGTAAACTAATAATATTCTTAAGACCTAATTCGGCAAGAAAACATAAATATTCGTCTAGTTGTGGATGGGGTGAGGGAGAATCAGAAATAATATTAATGTTTAGATCACCCACCATAACGCAGTTATTTAGAATAGCACGGTTATCCTTATGAAAGTTATCGAGAGAATTAAGAAATGTAGTAATGCAGCTAAAAGAAGGTGATCTGTAGTATAATTTAAGATTTCCTGGTTTTTCTTTCATTTAATTTATCATGTTTGTTAGAGAGATTTCATCCTTATAATTGACTAACGATCGATGCAATAAAAGTACAAGGTATAATTTTTCTGATTTTAGCCGGTTCAATTCCCGGGTGTGAGAGAATTTTCGAAAAACTTTGAATGCAGTTTGCTTTCTATTCAAAAATAAAGGAATGTTTCCTGTGAGTAAAATTTTCTATCTGCAGTATTAAGAGTACTTTCCCTCCAGGTGGCATTACAAAATTCCACCCTGTATATGAAGTATTGATAAAAGGTCTTAGAAAAATTACAACAAATTATTTTTTTTCTTTATTTATTTGTAGTTCAAAAAACTGCTACCACTCAACGTCCGGTGGAAATATTGATAAAAGGACTGAGAAATACTTGAACAAAATAGTTTTTTTTTTATATAACTGGAGCTCAATAAACAGAGTACCGCTCAACGTCTGGTGGAAATATTGATAAAAAGACTTGGAAAAATTTCAGCAAAATATTTTTTTTCTTTATTTATCTGGATCTCAAAAAACCGACTACCGCTCAACGTCAGGTGGAAAGATTGATGAAAGGACTAAGAAAAATTGCCACAAAATATTTTTAGTCTTTATTTATCTGGGGCTTAAAAAAACTGCTACCACTCAACGTCAGGTGGAAATATTGATAAAAAGACTTGGAAAAATTTCAGCAAAATATTTTTTTTCTTTATTTATCTGAATCTCAAACAACCGACTACCGCTCAACGTCAGGTGGAAATATTGATAAAAGGACTAAGAAAAATGGCTACAAAATATTTTTATTCTTTATTTATCTGGGGCTTAAAAAAACTGATACCACTCAACGTCAGGTAGAAATATTGATAAAAAGACTTGTAAAAATTTGAACAACATATTTCTGTTTTATTTTTCTGGAGCTCAAGAAATAAACTACAGCTCAACGTCAGGTGGAAATATTGATAAAACGACTAAGAAATTAAAAAAAAAACTTTATTTATTTGGAGCTCAAAAAACTGCTACCACTCAACGACCGGTGGAAATATTGATAAAAAGACTGAGAAATACTTTAACAAAATAGTTTTTCTTTAGATAACTGGAGCTCAATAAACAGAGTACTGCTCAACGTCTGGTGGAAATATTGATAAAAAGACTTGGAAAAATTTCTGTAACGTTCACTAGAAGTTGCTTCATGCAATCAAAATTGAGTTCTATATAGTAATTGTGATAAGACATAAATAATATTTTTTTCAGTTTGTTTATAATCATTATATAAGTATCCACATATAGTAGGTTAGCTTGGTACACTTTTTTCACGAGTTTTGTGCGAAAGCCGAGGTCCATGTAATTGTAGGTCGATGTTCGCAATCGTTGGTTTTGCGAATGTAAATAAGCAGAATAAAACCAACCTAATTGCTCAACGAATAAAGTATATTTTTAAATGCAGTCACATTATTAGACTTTCTGTACTTTGGTAAGTGAGCCGCTTTGCGTGTTTTTTATTGCTGTGTGTGTGTGATCGATGAGGTCTGGCGAACCACACCCCACCTGATGTTGAGCGGACCTCCACCCATGATCTTCAACTGTAACGTCATGACTGGTTTTGAACCCACGCCCCCCAACCGCTAGGCCGATGAGGTCTGGCGAACCACACCCCACCTGACGTAGAGCGGACCCCACCCATCATCTATTACTGTAACGTTATCACTGATTTTAAACCCGCACCCTCCAACCACTAGGCCAATGAGGTCAAGCAAACCACACCACACCTGATGTTGAGCGGACTCCCACCCATCATCCTCTACTGGAACGTCATCAACCACAACTCCATCGCTCCGCGCCGGGGTCAATGGCTCTCTCAACTCAACTCGGAGTCAATGGTTCTCTTTACTCTTCTTCAATTTGGTCCAGAACCCGCACAAACCCTACCTGATGAATAAACTCACTCGTATCATGTTAGAGAATTTCCTGGTGTCTTTTCTAAGTGCGTAAATAGCTACTCTGAAGGTTCTTTATCGGTTCAGGAATGTTGTTTTTTTTTTCACTTTATTCTTGCATTCAGAGCATGACCAATCCTTGCTTATTGAATACTAGAAAAGCGAAACAAGCAAGCAATAAGCTTAGAGGGTTAGTCAGGTAATGCAGCCACAAAAAATAAAAACATAAAATTGTAGGGTGCAAAAAGTCAACTCTCTTTGACCAGATTTGAACTCCCGCCCACCTCGTCCTCTCAGTGTGAATCCGCACGCCCTAGCCACTAGCCTATCTGACGCTTAGTAACGTTGACGAAATTAGGCAATGCATAAAAATCGTTATCAGTGGCTGACGCACACGCACAAGCGCGGCACTATGGTTGGATTCACGTATAGAAGTAGCGCGTCACACGAGCGCCTGTGTGTGTATACTACTATTATATATTCCGTGGCGCCCGCATTAAATGAATAGAGATAGCTATATACGGAGCAGTTTTTGCTCACGCCTCGAATTGAAGTTGCGAGCTGTGTACGTCGGCCCGTTAATATTTAGGCATCCGATTTAGGCGTCGCCTAGGTTTAGTGAAAACGGGTGTTAGTAACGTTGACGAAATTAGGCAATGCATAAAAATCGTTATCAGTGGCTGACGCACACGCACAAGCGCGGCACTATGGTTGGATTCACGTATAGAAGTAGCGCGTCACACGAGCGCCTGTGTGTGTATACTACTATTATATATTCCGTGGCGCCCGCATCAAATGAATAGAGATAGCTATATTCGGAGCAATTTTTGCCCGCGCCTCGAATTGAAGTTGCGAGCTGCGTCCGTCACCCTCTTAATATCTAAACTTAAACATTACGGTATTCTAAATCGCTCCATTGACTTATTACAATCGTACTTGACTGATAGAATCCTTAAAGTTGATGTGGGCGGTGAGAGATCTTTTGGGTCAGTTATTGACATAGGGGTGCCACAAGGTTCGATAAATAAATAAATAATAAATAACCTTCCTTTTTTGGTTAAAAAACTATGTGAAACAGTACTATTTGCTGACGATACCTCATTAATTTTTAAAGTCGATAGATAGAAGGCTAATTACGATGACGTTAACGCATCTCTGTCGTAAATACTTAACTGGTTTAATAATCTTTTACTTAATGTTAAGAAAACTCATAAGTTTTATGAAAAAATATTTTTTGAGTGTCAGTTCTAAGTTTATAAATCTTAATGCGGTTTACAGAATACATCTATTTACCAAGTTTCATCAGTACATATAGCTTTTACAGTTTTGTAAGTACCATACTTCAAGCAAATAAATTATTTCTTTTCATTTCATTTCATTTTTTTGAAAAAAAGTGACTGTGACATACGGATGGACAGACAGACAGACATGACGAATTTATAAGGGTTCCGTTTTTTACCTTTAAAAAATACAAGTGTTCATTCACCGACTACCGACATTTATGAACTTGCAACTCACTCTGGTTTTGCATAATATGAGGAAAATCTCTTCTTGGTGGAAGGTTTCTTTTATTAAATCTGGGGCTATTTGCTTGTTATACTATATAAATTAGACTACTTCTACTACACTACTATATAAGTTAGATTTAAAATGTAGCGTTCGTGGTAGTTTAAAAAATCCGCACAGCTTGCCATTGTTATCACCAATCCTGGATGAAAAATATGCAATGGAAACTCTGCGACGGGAATCAGCTAACATAACAATTGGGTTATATTTATTTACTGAATATCTGTCTGTGTTTTTGTCTAACGAAGCGTATTCTAGTCAACACATTGTAATGTCGTGACAAATGTCAGACCCAAGCACAGAATAAGTAATAGTTGGTATCAAATACATGAATTCACAGCTCAGGTCAGGCAACGCCATCTTTATTTTAAATTTTTCCAACTTTCCGGTCGTGTTTTGTTTTTAGACCAGAGTATAGCGGAGGCTTAATTCCGATAAATGTGCTGAATGTGGCCACATTGGCTGGCCACTGGCAAGAATGCGTAGGTGGCAGGTATACCCGCCGCGAGTGGAGATCGCCTTATGTAAGGGTGCGTCTGACACCCCGTCTGCCGTCTCCGATCCAACCACTCTTTGATTAATAAACTAATTGGTACCGACTGCAATTGGATTTTAAACGCTTTTAGTGGTCATTGACTGAAAACTGGTTCAGGGTTCACTTTGTTCACGCAATCTTTTTAAAGGCATGCGTACGTCTAGGCGATGGTGATGGCGATCGGTGAAATGCTGTCATATTTGACAGTGTTTCTCTGATGGCCATCGCATATCGCTTAATTGTGCTGAAGGCTTTATTTTTATTACAGAAAATAACCTGTATAAATCATGGCAGTTCCCCCGTACCACCCGTTCTACCGTATTCAATTTAACTTAGAAAAATCGCTTCTCAAGAGATTTGAAATTGAATAGGTATTAAGTTATTTTTTAAATAACCGAGAACTGCGAGAAAAAACCGAGTGGTAACCCTAGCGGCTACTTGAGACAATTGTATTGTTGGCTTTGGAATAAATGGCCATTTGATGTGTTTTGACTACTAAAGCAACTGGATCGACTACAAACTATCATCGATCTCATTTTTAATGAATGAACTCCGTATCTAATGGCTGTAAAACGCTTTATTTGAAAGCTGAAACGTCGATAGGCTTTTCGATCGAATTGTTGAAACTGGGTTAGTTTTCCTGCGCTTACTTATGGCCTGCGCACATCTAGGCGATGGCGATAGTAATCACGTGAAACGCTGTCAATTATGACAGCGATATTTGACAGCGTTTCAGCTCATCGCCATTGCCATCCCTAGATGTGCACAGGTCTTTATCTGCTACCTACTTTGAATAGAAAAATTGCCAACAGATAAACAAATAATTTTGAATTATAACAAAACAATGGACGTGACCCCTTCAGTCCTACCTATATGAAAACAAATACTTTTGGATTAAAACCCGAAAAATGATGAATACCCGCGAGTGAGAATTCAAGTATCTTGTTAATCGGTCAAGCTAAACCGATTAACAAGATACTTTAAGCGGATCTCTGTAATGACGAATTTATTGTCTTTTAATCTATTCAAAACGTATCCCTACTCTAACCATCAGCATCTCGAATAGGAAATACTTTTATTAGTGCTGGGCTTGTGCTGGGTAGCAGTAAGGTACCTATAGCTATAAACCTACAATTGCACATGAGTATTTAGGTTACCCGCTGAGTGATTTTGACAGGATTATGCAAAGCAGAAGAAATTCAAAAAGTAGATACATAATAGGTAATATGAGTAAAAAGAAATTCTCCTTTCTACAGAGGACAAACAAATCCCAACCTACAGATCTAGGGAGACTTAAATACAATAATTTTATAGTCATAACAGATTTATAAAGTCATTTTCTCTAAACATTTCGTTTTGGCGGTGGTCCCGCTTCTAGAAGGGCGGACGCTTGCTACAGTGTTGCCAGATGCGAAAGTTGAAAATGCGGTAACGGTACTCCAAAAACGCGGATTTTCAACAAAAAAAGCGGAATTTCCTGTTTTAACGTTAGATCGATTTTTCTCACTCAGTTCATAATCGTATTACAAATCAATGAGTTATGTGAAGTAAACTTCCATTTCATGGCTCATACTCGGAAAGTAGGTCTGAAGTTGCCTGAGGTGCCTAATTGAAAGTAATACTTTCAGCCCTAGGGAGAATCTCTTTCTACTGAAAGCTGTCAAATTATAAAAAAAAACAAGTTTTATTTTATTCAACCATGTTCCAACTTTCTAAAGTCTTTCTAACTGCCAGGAGGTTTTTTTTTTAACCTGCAAAGGCAAAGGCCTCCCCCAAAATCTTCCAACTATCACGATCTTCGGCGACTTTCCACCAATCCTTCTCCAGAGCTTCCAGATCGTCTCGCCATCGTTTTTTTGGGTGGCCACGCCGTGATACAAGATACAAGACTTTTGCCCACTTTTTAGGGTCCATCCTGCTGACGTGGCCCGCCCACTCCCACTTGAGCTTGGCTGTTTTGCTTTCTACATCGGCAATGCCAGTCATTAAACGCAGCATTGTATTTCGCACCCGGTCGATGCGTTTAAGGCCAAGAATGCTGTGTTCCATTGCCCTCTGGCAAATCTGCAGTCTAGACTTCTGTAACTCAGTCAATGACCAAGTCTGGCAAGGAGGTTATTAAACCAAATTCCAACTTTTTATTCAGCAAGCAGGTTGGAAGCCCATTACAACGGTAAGAAGTTTAAAAAGTCTAATAAGAGCGCGATGTGAAATTTAAATTTTAATAACATAAAGAGTATTAAATAAAGAATATATTTTCTAAATGACTTTATTATTATTTAGCTTCAACTATTTCTTTAAAATAACATAGATTTGAGCAAAAAAAATACCATTTTTAAATTATGAAAATGAAAATAAAGGCTGAATAATGCTGGCCAGCCGAAGGCCTGCCAGAGAAAATTAAAAGCTGGAAGGTGGCAATTCAATCATCATTTTCACCATCGAGATCTAGGTACTACGTGATGATTTTCACTAATTTTTCTATCATGTTTTTATTTTTACTTTCCTTGTATTCGGGTGAAAGACTTATTTAAGTCCCTCAAGCTCCATTGGCGCCCTCGCTACGCTCTAGTGCCAAACCCGTCTTGGGACTCAAAAACGTGACTTTCAATCCTCAGGTAACAATGTACTATTACTTCACAGAACAGAAACAGAAGGTGGCTCAGGGAGGCACAAAAGATATCACTCAAGTTCAATCCACATTCTTCACAGTCAGTGAAAAACTTGTAGCTTGATCTGAACTTGCGCGTGTGCAACTTCATAACACTGTGTACCAACATGACAATAGTGATTTGACAACATAAATTTCACGGATAATATGGGACAGCGCTATACTAAGAAAAGAGATACAAGTATTTCTGTCTTGCTTTCTCGTATAGCGCTGTCTCCTACCCAACCTATCTCCCTATTACCCAAAGGTTAGCTGGTAGATAATGCTATCTAGCATTAAGTTCGCCTGTGTACAGTAATTTTTAATTTTGTGCAATAAAGAATTTTCTATCTATCTATCTATCCTATTTGGCGTAGTTTTGGCAGGAATGTAGAGCCCGCTATAGACATTTTTTAGGTTCTTCTATTTGAAAGAGTAAACGGATCGGTGCCCATAAAAATGTCTTTAGTGGGAAGATAATATTTTAATCCTCATGTCCTATCAAAGTCGAAAAAAGTGGAACCCCGCTGGCTAAAAGCGGATGGCGGATCCATTGTCAAAAAGGCGGTGTAAAAAGTGGAAAAGCGGTATGATCTGGCAACGCTGCTTGCTAGCACCTGCCGACCCAAACGAACATTTTGAACAATTTTAAATTCCGAACTGGTGCCGATGACGGCCGAACTTGCGCGAACAATGCCGCGAAACATTTCCTGATTGCTAATGAGGACATTGAACAACTTCTACTGAAACCGAAAAGTTTGGCAAAAGATTCTCTTATGATGGTTGCTAAGTATTTTGACCCATAGGTACTTCGTATGGAAAGTTTAGTAGCCAAGATTATTATTCTGATTTAAGCATCTTTGCTCTTTGCCTAAAAATAGTAGCCAATCACCGGGGCTTTCCAGATTTCTCGCTAACTGCTTAATTTGCCTTCAATAACAAAGCCTTTCTAGAAGACGCTAAGCGGCTTTATTTTCTAATACACTTGCGAGCTTCAAACTGGAATCCCTAGACAGTTTTTTACAATTAGTGTCCAATGAACTAGGGATTGCGGTATATCATTTAAAAGATAATTTTGCTAGCTATATACACCGAGTGTAGACGTCCAACGGCAGCTCAGTGAAGTACGAAGGAGGGCTGAGAGCGAGTGAACAGTCAGACGAAGACTCAAAGAAGCGAACTTGAACCCATAAAGGCCAGCCATGGGACCCAAAATGTCTCCTGCCCAACAACAACGCCCGGGCTTCACATTATTTTATTTTTTTCAAATTACTGCCTATTCATTTAGACATCATCAACTTAGACCTATAACAATATTTTTTTTTAATTTAGAAATTTAATTAATTTGGAAGCTTTTGGATATCATTTGATAGCTAACAAAATTACCTTTTAAAATGACATACCGCAACTTATAGTTCACTGCAAAGATAGTAGAATAACACGTCATGAAGCGATTCCAGTGTGGTTGAAGTTTGGAGCAAGGAACGAATTGTTACTTTTATCATAACTACCCAATCAGCAACCTCATAACTACGTAAAAGTATCAATAAATTTACGTGTTTCTTTACTAATTCATATTTTATCACACTCAGTACAAGTTATAAAACGCCGACTCTTTTCCATGGCAAATAATAAACACAAAGTAATCACATGTTATTTACTCATCTATATTAAAAACAACTTTAGAGGAAATATCCATTAAAATTTCGGGCGGAATGCGGAAAGAGCTGCGAATGAATGAAAACACATTTTCAATCGCATCCCGCCAGGTACTTCTCCATTAATTAATTTCGGATCATCCGGACAATGACGGCTTTTATATTTCTAGGGTTCGGTATTCAAAGACCCTTTACACGGAGACCTGGCTTATGACAGTTCTGTAGATGTAAAGGAATAATCAGGTAGGTATTTCTTCCTTTTGAGTCAAAGTACCTGCCTAAGACTGGCCTCTCAGCTCAGTTGGTAGAAGCTCTGCTTTCTGCGCTGGAGGTCGTGGGTTCGATCCCCACCGAGAAAAAATATTTGTGTAGTGAAGGTATGTTCTCTGTCTGGGTTTATATTGTATTTTTGGTTATTTACAAAATATTGGCTTTCAGCTTAATCACTTTTAGCTCTTAGACGAGTAAAAAAAGTTGCCTCAATCAAACAAGTTATAGATAGATAAAGAACTCTTTATTGTACAAACACCACGAAAACATTAACAAATAACGGGACCGGGTATTGTATGCCACCAAAATTGCGCTTGCACAAACACTACTACTTCCGATTCTTGACTATGCTGATGTTTGCTATTTGGACCTTACTGAACAGCAACTCAGTAAACTTGAGCGCCTGCAAAACTTCGGAATACGTTTCATATTTGGGTTACGTAAATATGACCACGTTTCCGAGTTTCGCAGTAAGCTAAAGTGGTTACCCATACCACTTCGCCGGAATACTCACATCCTAAATCTGTTGTACAATATCCTATTCAGTCCAATTTCCCCTCCGTATCTTAAAGAACGTTTCCAATTCCTTTATCAATCCCACTCCCGATCTCTTCGCTCTTCCGAAACTCTCCAACTTATGACTCCTGTACCTCCTCCTCTTATTTCAAAGACTCCTTTACGGTGCAGGCTGTCCGACTATGGAACGCCTTGCCGGTTGCTATCAGGCGTGCTAAATCACTAAATATTTTCAAATCTATGGTCAAGGAACACTATCTATCCTGTATATAATAACTATAATATATATAGTATATATGTGTTTATGTATTTAAATAGGTATGTATTTATTAATAGGTATATGTGAAATTTTATAGTATGTAATATAATATTCTATGGATAATATAAGTATTTTCAGACTCCTTATGTATTAACTTTCTTTTGTGTGTATGTAGCTAGCTACACATCAAAAATTTTAAGGCACTTTTTTATTTATTCTTTCTTTGCACACAGTCCCCTTGTAAATATCTTCAGTCCATTCCATCCAAAGGTTGTCTGGTAGAGATCTCTCGTTTAGCGATAAGACCGCCCATTGTATGAGGCAAATAGTTTTAAGTATTTTTATGTACCTGTACTTTTATAATTTGTTGTGTGCAATAAAGCATTTTCTATCTATCTATCTATCTATGCCAGTTAAAACGAATCCATTTTTTACACTGTAAAATTGTTAAGGCCCATGTACACTGTAGCAGTTCAATATTTCAATTACTCCTGTTTTTATCTAGCGATGGATAATAATTGCCAAAAAGGAGATAATATAGCCCTTTCGAGGATATTGTAAGAAAAATTTCCTATCATTACGGTGGCCGCTGCCACGATTGCATTGCTCGCTCGCTTGGCTGTTAATTTATATGTTCTAACATAACCTAACTTATCCAAGTCAGATACCCTATAAAAAATCAAGGACAACAATCAATGATTAAATTGCTACAGTGCACATGTGGCTCAACTGGTATCGTAATAACGGGGTGTACAATAACTGGATACACATTATCGCCTCCCCAAATTATCAGTAGCTTAGTGAAGTACAATGGCCGGTCTTAAGAGCCATCCAGAAAACAGCAAAGTTTTAAGATAACAGAAAAAAAAAAATATTCGACAAAAACGTGTGTGGTACTGTATTTTTGTCGCACATAGACTAATATAGATCGTACATTTTTACCATTACATTTTAACCTTTGCGAACACTTTTAATTAAAAAAAAAAAAAAAAAAAAAATAAGGGGTGGCCAACGAACTGGAAAAATATTAACCTGCTCCCTCAATCACATTTGCTTCCCGGTAAAAGAATATGATAAATTTACTAAATAAGATATTCAACAAGAATAAAAAGACATGCGTTTGTCTTTTTGACTTAGATTTATGATGCTTTTAAAGAAACATGATTGTGGTTTAAAATAAGTTTCTTTTGTTTTCAGAGTGAAAAATTGGGCGTTGAAGTTCGGGGTGGATTTGTGGGAGTTCGGAAGACATTTTACGAAAATGAATCAAATACAAAACGTAAGTAATTGGTACATCACATAATATAGTACAAATCATGTCATTATTCGAAGCGTAATGATTATTGTCTATCATAGAAAACATACCTATACACCTTTTTATTTTGATCATTGTCTTTTCTTTGACTGATAGAAAATTAAAGCACTAGACTAGACTTCTATGCTACTTTAAATTTAAAAATATTTGTTAAGCTTTCACTACTTCTAAAGCACATTTAAAAAATACGTAAGTACAAAACAACAAGAACAACAGTGAACCATTGTACGTAGACGGTCTTAAAGCAATCTCTTCCAAATAAGTTTTGTAAACATATATCACAATATTTCATAGATAATGTGTACATAGACAGAAACTCCTTGCTTGTAAAGGGACTTAGAAACTCCTTTGTGCATTGATTTACTTTTCCAAAAAATGTAAAACTATCGAAATAAGTTTTTTAAATTCATGTTTCCAAAAACAAAGAGAAACGCTGCCTCTTTTTTGGTTTTATTCGAGCGTGTGTTAAGTGGGTGACAGACGTACGAGCAAGTACGCGTACTTATGGCTCGCCGACCTTTTTCGCTTGTGTGTCACCGTAAGTACGCGTACTTTAAAACCGCCGAGCAAAATCGTCGGCGATCCAACCGGTCTGAAATCTTGCTCGTAGCTCGTCATGGCTCGAACGTGTGGCAGCATTGCGAGCCGCGAGCCGCGATTTTGTTTCGCCAGTTCGAGGATGCGCACGCTTGTCGTGTTAATTTTTGTTAATTTTAATTCAGAAATTTCAAAATGAGTGATTTCCAAACATATTCGCATGAACTGCTAACCGAATTCATAGAAGCTTTCCAAAATTACCCTTGTCTTTGGTAAAATTAGAAGCAACGATTACAAAGACAAAAATATGAAGCTGCACAGCACAGCATAAGTACAATAATTTATTAGAAATTATACGTAAGGTGGAAAGAGATGCTACGATTGAGAACGTCAAGAAAAAAATTAATTCATTAAGAGCTGGGTACCGTAAAGAACATAAAAAAGTGCAAGATAGCAAGTTTTTAAAATGTAATACGATATTATTCCTAAATAACAAAAAGCTTCTTCAGTCGACGACATCGCAATACAGAGTGAGTAAGCTTCACGTGTGTCACCAACGTCGAGCCGAGTAAGTTCGCGATCTTAAAAACCGCGTACTTTAAGTTCGTACGTCTATCGCCCACTTTACAGGAACGTGTGAGTTTCTTCTACAAGTTGGCGGGAAAGCGCAACTAACTGGCCTCATCGGACGGACGCGTTCGCACAAAAACGCTAAGTTCACACACCCTTCTCTCCCACTTCCCCTCACACCCCCACTTCCAGTTCCCCCACAGATCGCTCCTCCGTCCCACGACCCAGATACGTGTTCGACCAACCGCCTGAGATTATAGAATTCAAGCCACGAAAACTAAATAGCAATGACAAAAGTTTCGTAGCTGAATGCTACGAAGATTGCGATACAATTTGTTTTTAATCTCGCAAAAAAATAGTTTGGCAAAAAAAAGGTTTTAATATTTTATATCTATCAAAATTATATCTATCAAAATATGGTTTTAGTCAAAATTGCTGTATAACGGTATGGCAATTCAATGCTACATGCAAAACATACATACATCCTCATTAAAACATTTTAAACACCAAAAATAAAGAAATTATTAATATATTATTTAATATTAATAATGTATCATAGCGTCGTCCTTATCCTAAAATCAAAATTCCGCATAACGCCCGTCCAAGTAATATAATGTTTTGTAGAGAAACTTTTCCATCGGAACTTATTCAATATTCGCGGCGTGAGATCGACCTATCTAGGCTGTCGTGAGATAAATCTTTCATATTATTAACTTTGTTTTTCCACTCTTGACTACTCTTGATGAGTTCATAGTTCATTAGTATACTCAGGTCCGTATTCAGAAACAGTGCTTGAGTCTGTCAAGCCTCATGCATAGTTTTATTGACAGTTCTCTATTGAAAAATGTCAAAAACTATGCTTGAGGCGCGAATCAGACTCAAGCACTGTTTCTGAATACGCTTAGTTGTATACAGTTGGATACAGTATGTCTACTGCCTTTTGCAAGTTCAACATTGTTGCAATAGAATAATGAAATACAACAGAAAGGCTTCCAACAACAGAATAAGCTACAAAAATATAACCTAGTAAATTTGTAAATTAAAAATTGTATAAAAAGTAATAAAAACGTCGTTAGGCGATTCAAGTGTATCTGTGTATACCTATACTATGCATACTTACCTATTTATCGTCACTAAACATTTTTATTGTATTTTAAAGTTCTTCTTCTTATCGTGTCACTAATTCTTTCGAAAGTGTGGTGAAAGGATTTTAAGTTAAACTTTTTTATTAAAACTTTTATTTCATAAAGTGTTTAACGAAGTTTGTAATTAGAAACATTTTCATCAACCAAGCAAAGAAAACTTCATTTAGAACAGTCTAGAGACGACGGCGAGGATTAGGTAATACGAAAACCTTTACCAACGTTTCTCGTAATATCTAATCCTTACCACAGTCCGGAATAAACCTCAGAATTTTCTCGACAACACGAATAGAATAAAAAAATGAAAACTTTTTTTTTTATCTTGAAAACCTATGATAAAAGCTAACGTTTAGCTAAGAGTCTATGTTTTTTTCTTTATAAAACAATATTCGACTCAAACCTCTTTGGTACGTCCTATTATAATACAAAAACAGTGAATCTACTCTACAGTATAATCTAAGCCATCTTAGTTCTTAGTAGAAATGCCAAAAGAAACAGGCAAGAAAATCACGATTTGGTTCATACCAATTTTTGTATGATTGATTCGTAAATACAGATTTTTTTGTATGAAACCGTATCTGTAGTGTTCTTTGGCAATAGGTACTACTCTTTGTGCAGTGGCAGCAGTATTGAGTAGAAACTTCTGCAAGCAATGCAGCAACCTTGGCCGCTTGGTTTGAGCAGTGGCAATCTTCATGTGATCGACCACGGCAAGTGGTACTAAAAGTGATACGAATGAAACAGCTGCATCTTTTTAAGGCTGCGGTTGAACTCCAGACAGTTTCACCTTGGCTCGCCGCGCCCCCAGATACCTACCTTCTATCTAATCTTTTTGATAACCTTCAGAACTTTTCGCTGCATTGCAGGATTTAGATGTATATTAAGATTTGAGTAAATCCAATAATTCTTCACTTTTTCTTAGGTGCCTCTATTTTACCTAACCGTATCCAAACCGACGTCAGTGGCTCAAAATTCACGTTATATTGGTTTTCTATCTGTGAGGATAATACGATGGATAATTAATAAGGATGAACATTTTTTTTTTAGTTCAGTAAATTTAGTAAATTTTACTTCGCATATTTACTCGTAAATACACAATGTAGTCAAGTAGTAAAGAACTTCTAACGTTGACGGTATCTCGCTTCCTTGTTATGTAGCCTTCAATCTTCCCACATTGTTCCACTTCAGCCCCTTTACGTTAAATCTCTACTGTTCTCACCTCGTTCTACTTTGATGGCTAGCCTTCAGAGTATTAAATTAGGTTAGACTCACTGGGGCCGCTAGAGTTGCGTTTCCGGTAACACTCTCTTATAAAAGAACTACAGGCCCGTATTCAAAAACAATGCTTGAGTCCGAGTAGAGCCTCAAGAATAGATTTTTTACACTTTCCAATGCCTGTCAGCTGTCAAAAAATCTGTGCTTGAGGCTCGACTCAAGTCTGTGTTATCATGCACAATGAGTAAAGTCTGTAGAATCTGTTCAGAAAGAGAGCCAAATTGTGAACTAACGTTTCGATTTTTATATGGCAGCTCATCCCTTTCTTTCTGTCAGCATTTTGCATCATAAACATTATGTAAATAAAGGAATAAATAAATACGAACCATATTAGAATACAATTGGTGATCAAATAGGTAAATTCATGATTTTTTCTCAAATATTTTATTTCAATTTCCAGTTTGACGTATAAATAATAATTGTCAAAGTGGAATCTGAATTGGAATTTAAATACTTACCATCAAAAGAGCCTTCAATTCAGTTTAATTGTGAATTTTAAGGTAAGCTTTTTTAACTTTTTTAATTGTGTACTAAATTAAATACCACAATGAACGCATTGCATTGCTGGCCCAAAGATGTGCTATATTAATGTTTTTATTGCGTTGAAGATATTTTAAATTAAGTAAATGATATTTTTTATCAATTATTATTTTTGAATGGATTTATTATAAACTAAACTTTTATTTTTTACTTGTGTGTGAACTTTTGTGTGTCGGTCTCCGATGAAGTATGTAGCTCAGTTATATTTCATTTAATTTAATTTCATATGCGGTAGGTACTGCTATCGCTATAAGCAGACGTCACCGCTCAAGACCAAGTGCCAACCAAGCGCAAGTGGGGACTTTTTTTCAAAGGTTTTTCTATGAAAATAGTTTTTCAAACAATTTTTCTTTGGTTTCAAACTGGGTAGTAAGATGCTCAAAAGAGGTCTTCAGATACTTATAGCAAGCTATAGCTTTTCCTTTGCTTCATTCTCTGCTAGGCTGCTTCAAATATTCCTGGTAGGGACCACTACCCGCCCGCTTAATCCAATTACCTCACACACAATGAAATTTAGTTGAATATTTGCTGCACAATCGCCGGCTAGCTACATGGCAGTGTGCCCCTCATTGCCTAACAAGGAACCTAAATCCAATTACAGTAGTTAATTTAATCCGCTTTGTATGTCAACACTATTTTCAATGGCTTCTGATTAATCCTGTGTTTTTGGGAAATTACGTACGTCAATGCTGATTGTATAATAATAAAAGCTTTATTATAATAAGGTCCATAGTTACATACACATACCAGATAGACAGAGAATACATTATTGCACACAACAACTTATTAAAGTATGGGTACATAAAAAACTTAAAACTATTTGCTAAATACAATGTACCTAACGTAAAATAACCGTTTGTTAAGTACATGTTTATGCATTAAAAAAAAACCTTCTAAAAAGGTAAGTACCCTTCAAATGGTAAGAAAATAAATGGGCCTAAATGATTTTTTTCTAAAGTTGGCACCCGTTTCGCAGGCAGTTTTAGCAGTTGACAAAGCATCATTATTATTAAATTACCTAAATATGATGACTTGATAATCTCTTGAGACGATTGAATGCACGAAATTCCAATGCTTTTTTAACAGTTTTACAATAAATAAATATTACAGACAATCCACACAGCACTATCAAGCCCCAAACTAAGCAGAGTTTGTACTATGGGAACCAGATGGCTGATATTATACTCAAATACTTTTTTTTATAAATACATACTAAGAATCCAATATAACACCCAGACGGAGAACAAACTGTGTTCACCACACAAATATTTTGTTCTCGGTTGGAATGGAACCCACGCCGTGGAAGGAGTTTCTACCAACGGGGGCTCAATTCTAGACCAGTGACTTTTTTGTCATGGTAGAACTGTCAGTTTCTTTAGTGAATTTGACAGTTCTTGTGATATATATCTACCGTGACAAAAAAGTCACTGGTCTAGTCTATTGAGCCCCTAAGCTGAGAGGCCAGTCAAAATAACGAAAAGGAAAAAAGAGTTAAAATAAACAAGTGATGTGAATGTGACCTAAGTCATGTTAAATTAATAGCGTACGGTTTAATCTTTGATGCAGGTCAGGGCGATCCGTTGATTCACGCGGCCCAAATATAAGGCGTCGAATCTATTCCTAAGCACGCCTCCTCTTTTTAAGGTTGTCATCCAATAATATAATAGACGCGGTTTTAAATTAATAAATGGTTGGTATACATACATATTGATACATAGGGCACAAAAGGAGCCTTTGAGGCGCACTAAAAATTCTTTCACCACACTTGGTTCGAAAGAATCAGTGACACGAAAAGAAGAAGAACATACATATTGATACAAAAGGCAATAACAGTTTATTTGTAGACATTTCACTCACACAAACTTAACAATGACTTCTAATGTAGATTCATGCTTCTACATTACTTATGTAAAGAGATGTGCGTTAGACACGTTACAGAATCCGTACGTCACGTTCCGTTCAAACGTTGAACGTCAAACTGTTTGAAATTGCTCGATTGCATGTGAACACGTGCGTATGTCATCCCATTTTTAACCGACTTTAAATAAAAAAAGACGAGGTTCTCAATGCGGTTGTATTTATTTTCCTGGTCCCAAAATGATATGTGTCACTCACATGAGAACATTAAGTAGGTATAAGGTAATTTTTGAAGTGAAAACTTCTTTAGCGGCGTTGAGCACTTTCCACAGACTAGTAAGATCTGAAATGGGTATAAAATCTTAAACTCGCGTCAGGATCACGTGACCCTGATAAAGCGTAAGACGGATGTTTTTGTAGAAATGTACCCTAAGACTACAACGTAGAGTTCATAATAAAAATCGAAAAAGCGTAAGACGGATGTTTTTGTAGAAATGTACCCTAAGACTACAACGTAGAGTTCATAATAAAAATCACTTCAAAACATTAAACTGCACGAGAATTGCCGACTTTCACAGAACTGCACAATTATTGTGCAATAATTATAACAAGTGAAAAAAAGCCAAGGATCTCCAAATTAAATTATTGCAAATAATAAACAATAAAAAGCGGAGTCAATATAATTCTTATTCTATAAATGCAAAGTTTTTGAAGTGAAAACTTCTTTAGCGGCGTTGAGCACTTTTTTTTTTGGGTCATGTAGGGAAGGTGAGATTATTTTGAAAGCAATATAAATTTTTCCCCCCTTTCCCTCTAGACCTTTATTATTTAAAAAACCTAAAAATGCCCTATTTTTAAGCCTTTTTTTTCGAGTGGAGCATTGCTGCGAGCGAAGCGAGCCGCCATGCGACCATGGGAACAGCGCGGCGAGCGAAGCGAGCCGTGCTGTGACTCCCCCCAAGCCCCCCAGAACCCCCTCCTCCTGAACCCGGGGGGAGCGTCGCGGCGAGCGAAGCGAGCCGCCACGTGACCACGGGGAACACCGCGGCGAGCGAAGCGAGCCGTGCTGTGACCCCCCCTAAGCCCCCCAGAACCCCCTCCTCCGAAACCCGGGGGGAGCGTCGCGGCGAGCGAAGCGAGCCGCCACGCGATCACGGGGAACAGCGTGGCGAGTGAAGCGAGCCGTGCTGTTACCCCCCTAAGCCCCCCAGAACCCCCTCTTCCTGAACCCGGGGGGAGCGTCGCGGCGAGCGAAGCGAGCCGCCACGCGACCACGGGGAACAACGCGGCGAGCGAAGCGAGCCGTGCTGTGACCCTTCTTAGCCCCCCAGAACCCCCTCCTCCTATGTCTGCCGTTTTACTTCATTTAGGACCTACTTGTAGGTCGCGCGACAAGGTCCCTTCTAGCGGTTCCGACCCGTTGAGGATTTGGCTTTACGTAAAATTTAGGGTTCCGTATAGGGTTTTGATTGGGGTTATACTATATTGAGGAATTTGATTAAATGGTCGACTTTTAGGGTTCCTTAGGACTTTGATTGGAGTTTCAACTACACTTAGAAGCTTGATAATGTTAAAATTTTTAGGGTTCCTTAGGACTTTGATTGGGGTTTTACTACATTGAGGAATTTGATTAAGTGGTCAACTTTTAGGGTTCCTTAGGACTTTGATTGGAGTTTCAACTACACTTAGGAGCTTGATAATGTTAACATTTTTAGGGTTCCTTAGGACTTTGATTGGAATTTCAACTACACTTAGGAGCTTGATAATGCTAAAATTTTTAGGGTTCCTTAGGACTTTGATTGGGGTTTTACTACATTGAGGAACTTGATAAAATAAACAACTTTTAGGGTTCCTTAGGCCTTTAATTGGACTTTCAACTACACTTAGGACCTTGATTATGTAAACAATTTTAGGGTTCCTTAGCACTTTGATTGGAATTTCAACTACACTTAGGAGCTTGATAATGCTAAAATTTTTAGGGTTCCTTAGGACTTTGATTGGGGTTTTACTACATTGAGGAACTTGATAAAATAAACAACTTTTAGGGTTCCTACGTTAATAATCAAGTTTTCACTTCTGCCGGCACTCCCGGAGTGCAACCCGTATTTTTTTTTTCTTTTTCTTTACTTAGTGGTTGAAGTTCTAAACTAATTTTGTTAATTTATTATTTATACATTTCTCAGGTTTTAATGTGACAGACATTATTTCGTCGCTTTATTTCGCTTTATTTCGTCACCTATGAGCCGATTTGAATCCCATAGAAATTCCATCGGTTCTGCCGTTTGGCTATGAAGCCGGTTTTTCAAGTATTTTAAACTTATATTATACCGTGCAATTTACGTACGTTAAAAGTTATATCCCTAAAAAGACAACGTAAAAAAAACTAAAAAAGACGTGGACATGCTAATAAATAGGGTCAAACCTTAATTTCCGACCGTTGTCGCACCCCACGCGACCTTCTACGCCGTAGACCCTCTACGGGTTTCGATACTCTATTTTGCGCAATCAGGCCGCACATAAAAACCGACATTTCTTATACTTTATTGCTAAGTAATAGTTTTAGATCGCTTTAAGATAACTTTAAGTTTATTATCGGCACAAATATAGCCCTGTCAAAATAATTTTACTAATACGGGTGCTAATTCATGCTAATAAACAGAAAGTATGAATGTGACGATCACATTTCGCGGACGGAAAAGTGTAATAATTTTTAACCTTAACAAACAATAAAAAAAAAACCAGTGCCAATAATACTAAAAAACAGATGTGACTATCACATTTCGCGGACGGAAGAGTGTAGATATTTCTGACCTTGTAGTGTTTATATCTTATGACGCTGACTGTCTCACTGTAAATACTCACATATTACTTAATATTTCTTTGTAAATGCCTTTAGGAAGGAGGATTCTGTTCCTCTTGTGCTGGTAGGGAACTCTAAATTGCATCTTTCGGCCTCTGGGGCCAGCTTTTTCTCTTTTTTGGTTAAAAACATCTAAATTTCCACTTGAACACTATTCGAAAGAGCAGAATTTTCTGATCCTGGAGGTATACTTGATCCTATATCTAAATTTATAGCTTTTATAAGATTCCTTTATAAATGTTAGTATTTTCACATCTTTGTTGACACTGATTGTCAAAACAAACCAAAATATGTCTTTTATATTTCATTTTTAAATGCCATCAAAATGAGGTTGGTCATTAAAACATAGAAGAACTTCTGTGAAAGATGCTGGACGATGACTACAAAACTAAATGAAATCAAATTTGGAACTAGATTCGAAGCTTGAAGTGCTTTGGGATTCGGGGAGAGGGAGTTGAACCACGGGAGCGGAACAAGACGGATCTCGAATAGAGGCTGGGCGGCGAGCGCGGCCACTGGCGCTGCCGCCAGCTGCGCGCAGCACGCCCGCGCCTACTTAAAACGTCAGATTGAAAGTACTTAAGAAGGGAATCTAGTACCTTCGTTCTTGGTTGCGGTCACTAACGACTGCCTACAAATCTGACTGTGCTACGGAGATTCTGAACCTCTACCTACTCCGTTCCGACGCTAGAACAGGCTTCATCTCAAGCCATCTCCATACTAAGTGTTCTGCTCTCTTCAGATCCACTCCTTGGTTCTTCACTGCTTTGCCTGCCAGATAAGTCTGCCTGTCTGCTTGCTTGCCTGCCTGCCTGCCTGCCTGCCTACCTGCCTGTCTACCTGTCAGCCTTCACGCCTTCACTTCGCCAGCCGCACGCTGCACGCCAGTACACCTTGGAAATCCAGACGCATCCTTGAAACCATCGTAGGAGTGATTCATCTTCATCATCATTTTTTTATCCCTTTTTCTTATTAAATTTGTAAGCTTTTTAAATAATCTTTCCCTCAAACCGTTAGGTCTTTTTTTATTCTTAAATAACTTGTGCGTGCAGTCCCTCTCTGGGACTGTTACGTTACAACCTTCACAAATAATTTTGACTTTTCCGAAAATATTTCGATATCATTATACACTCTCATCCAAACCGCTTTGTGCTAAAACCTCGAGTAATGTTACATTACATAGAAAAACTAGAAAAATCATAAATATCAAATCTGTCAGCTTCAGAGGAAGACAGAAAACCTCAAAAAACGAATCTGGAACGTATTCTAAAAAACAAAAAGTTTTTATACAAAAATCTAGATCTTTGGCCAATGCGTCAATATTAGCGCGGTATCGTACAAATTGATTGTAACTTATTTTTTGTCGAAAACGAAACGGCCAGCTATAACCTTCCACAAGTATAAGCACTTAAGTCTATTGGCGCACTATACTAAACTTTATATAAGCCAAAGGTCACAACTTAAAAGGTTGCTTTATTAGCAACTATTCACGGAACTGCAGTAGACTTTTGTTGGCAAGCTCTAAGGTTTCAAGGGATCTGGCGTCATGATCTCGAAGCTATTAAGTAAATTGCAATCATGTAACATAATAACTCATTGGTATGAGGTTTATGAGCTTTTTGTACTGTAGGATACTAGCTAAAGTTACTAAACAAAGAAAAATGACGCTTACTGCAATGACATAAGAGCTAGCAGTGTATAGTCTGATATGTACCCTTGTGTACTATTAAAAGTAGTACATTTTCCCAGCTTAGAAAATAATTAGGTGAAATATTACTGCAGTTTTTTAGATATTAGCGTCTGCCAGCGGTTCCGCTCAGGTGATATTTACGCCAGTACCACTTATATTATGTTATTTATTGAATTCCTACATAAAATTCACCAACAACTCTTTTAGAGATACAGTGCTTAAATTTTACAAAATCAAAAAAGCATTATACAGGTGAAGACAGCAGGCGTACAGGCAAGCGAGCAACAGACGAAAACATACTTTTCACTTGCTTCATCGCTTTATTTAGTCTAATTGCACATGCAATCCGCAGTGAAAAGTCAAAGAATAATACTGGAGGATTCTAAACTAAAATGGGGCTCTAACCTCCCTAAAACTACACAAGCCGCTCTTATTATTCAACGGCCGTTGACAGTAACATTCCTACACATATTCAATTCATATGGACTTTGAGTGCCTAAAACAATGTATTATGCAAGTAAGTAAGAGCCCTAGCCGTTGGCACCCGGGGGCACCCGGGGATACCTTTTTTCTCCCACACTCGATTAAAGGTGCCCTTTAAATGAAGTTTATTGAGTGGGGCAGCTGGTTTCTCGTAAAAAAGTATAGCCACCCTTCCATTAAACCCATTATTTTGGGTTAGATCCGCCTAGTAACTGGGAGCAGAAAAAAGCGCTCTTTATTGTTGAAGCTTAGCTCAGCGGAATTTCCTTCTTGCTTTACACCGAGTTCAACGATCGGCCGGGAAAAAATTTAAAAAAAACAAAACGAAAATTCAGCAAAAAATTTTAGTGGATTTGTTGCGATTGTTTGTAGAAACGAATATCTTGGGAAACTAGGAACTCTTGTGAAACTAGGAAGAGACGTCGCAGCTTCGAGCACATCTGAAATTCAATAACAAGGCAACATGAAGCAGGCGCCTCCGTCGAATAACAATAATTTGGCAGCCAGCATCCACCGAATTCCGGATGCGTTCGTTCCATTTTTAAATTTGACAGGTCTCGGCCGTAGCGCCGCTCTCTGGCGGTGAGCGCGGTGGGTACCAATAACTCAACGCGTAATGTAGCGCGATGCGACACGATTGTTGTCATTTTCGCAAATTATGCGAACGCTACATGCCTGCCAATGTTTATCTGTGCTCGTGGAAGCATTAAATTACGCGTGTCTGCGCTGTGTAGTAGATATTACTTGCGCTAATTTATTGTGAACTATCATGTTATCCTTGTTGACCTATTTTATTTAGGGCTCATTTTTCCAACTAATGTTAAATTTATTCGTCAGATTAAAATACATCCATCTCTTTTTTAGGCTTGTCAAAAACAAGGACTGCGAGTTTTCATTCGACGAATAGCGTTATTCTGTGGATGGAAAAACCAGCCTTTAGTCATTTGTAGAATAGATGATCGCTCAAATACTAAGTGTTTCGAAATAAAAATGAAATTTTTGTTTTTGTAACAGAAATACCACGAGTACAATGTGGAGGTAGTTCGCAAAGATGGACTTCTTCTCGTGCGCGAACTGGCTGCAGAGGTCAAAAACCACATGGACTTCAAGATCAATGCTGTTATGGTGAGTAAAACATAAAATAAAATACTTTCTATATTAAAATAAAAAAGACGGTGTCACGCACGAATCAATTTACTAGTAAAATGTGCGGAAGTGAGCCATCATAATATTTTGTATTGATGAAAAAGCTTTTTGAAAGAGGTGTGGTACATCTAATCTAACTAATGCTGATAGTACGTAGATAGATAAAGAGATGGAAATTAAAATAACAAGAGCGGGATATAAAAATAAACACAAACAAAAAAAAATACTTCAATATTAAAAAAACAGTTAAACCAAAATAGGAAACGACAATTTACGGGCACCACCCACTTGATATCGCTAATCACCGCTAGATACCATGTAGGTGAAGCCACAGGCGGCGCTTGTATAAAACATAAGTAGGTAGAAGTAGATAAGTAAGTACTTAATTGAACGAGTCCCCCCAAACACTCAGCAACAATCTTCGCAATGATCTCCATTTGACGTGAAGTGCGTCTAATTGACGCAAACTAATTGAATTTAATCAGCGGCTTTTGGGAAGCCTCGCAATTGCATAGAAGGGTAGCTAGGGGAGGACGTGATACTTGTATCTTAAGCCCTATTTTTCCATGGACTGGTGGAAACGAAGCGGTTAAAATCATAATATGATGGTGACTGTGGGGGCAATAGCTTACAAACGATTTTGACCTTTACGCACATCAAACAATCAACAGTTTTGCGGTATTTGAACGTAAAAACGTACGTTTGTTGTAGAAAACTCGGGTGTAAACTATTGGCCTTAAAACAATTTTTAATGAAATTGTTGTTATATCTTAGGTTGCATTTAGTGCTATAAGGATGGAGCTTCACGCTACCAATCTTCCGTACGGTCGATCATTCAGTGCTCCACTATTATCTGGTTGCTGGGCAAATATTTTAGTTAAACAGTTGTCAGTGTTTGCTTGGTTGATTAGCAATCCGTGAAACCAGCCCTTAACCTAACAAAACCAACAGTCTAATAGGTGTATCTACGCTGAAAAAAAATGAAAGTACCTATACCTAACTATAGATATCCACGTGCACCCTCGGATAGAACTCAGTATCTGTAATTCGAACGACTATGTCTCCCCCCTTGGTAGATTTATTTGACAAATCCTGGATCGTTTGAGTTGAGAGAGGCCATCTAATCCATTAATGTACCGTCCAGTACAGTTGCCGTGCAGTCTAATTTATCCGCCCGGTATCCACAACACGTTCTTCTTCTTTTTTGTTGAATTTTGCATCGCAGTGTTGCCCACAAATTAGCCAATGGCGCATGGAAATCCTCTCATACTTGGATACTTCTTCCATAAACGATTCTCTAGTAAACTCTTAACTCAATATGGAATTGTGTTAAGTAAGAGCGGGTCGAGTTGCGAAGTGGTAAGATATTGCCGTGACAAGCACGAGTTGCATTAACATATTCAGCAATGGCCGATGGAGAAGTTAGGCTGTGTTTACACTGACGCGGCTGTTGGCCACTAAGTGTATAGCGTCGCGCGGCGTCATATTTCGCATACCAAAGGACCCTCTGTGAAAAATAAACTAAAATTACAGTTCTTCAAAACGAACACTTAATCCACGCGCACTGCTGAAGCTGTCTGAGCTGTCTAATATCGAAGAAAAGTCGAACTATCTTCTGCGTTTCTGTTCGGACAAGGCTGACGGGCATTGTACTTGAATGAAGCTCGCCAGGCGCGCCTCTCTCAAAGCTCTAGCGAAGGCAATGCACGCTCCTTGCAACGCTCGAACGCCTCACTGTAGCAAATTCGCAGCCTTACTTACCCCCTTCCCACCCACAGAACTCACGACCACTCGTCTTTCGCGATTTGCTACGCCACACCCGCCGATATTGGAATTCTTTTGAATCTCAACTACTTCTCTTGCCCGGGCAAGTTGCAAAGTTGACTATTTTCATGGAATAAATCTTTGAAACCAATATATCAACCAATAGAGAAGCCTCTATAAGAAAACTGAGAACGCAGCAAAATAAAGAAACTTTAAACTTTACTTTGTAGATACCTTCTGTCGATAGGTAGTAAGATTTTTCTGAAAAACGTAGACCAACCAAATACTGACGCTTATTTTTTATTTTACTTATCTGTAGATATTTCAGTTCGTAAATTTGATTCGTACGAAAATCCGGGAGCGGGTTAAATCGCAATTCACTTGGCTCTGAGTGATGAGATGAACTCATTAAAATATGAATAATTCGCCAGAAATTATGTTTGATGATACTAGACTATGCAAATACATTAAAATCGTATTAACAGATTAATTATACAGGTCCATTGCAATGCTTTCGACTTTAAAATGAACTCGTTTTAAACAAAATTTCCAACGAGGATAACATTAGTTACCTATGCATGCGCATCAGTATGAGTTGAAAATCTATAATTGCTTTATAAAAGATAAAAGCAAAGACATGGGTAGATACTAATTGTACTCCATGTGACACGCAAGTAAATACCCTGTCGCAGACAACTCCGGACGAAGTTTGTTAAGCGCTTACTTACGTTTTGGTAAAACATGTAATAATTCACGCAGTGCGAAGTTCAGCAAAGTTTGCTGGAAGCTATGCTCGTGTGAAAGCCAAGTTTACTGGAGTCTGTGGAGCCGGTCACACAGAGTGAGGGTACAAACGG
Source organism: Thera obeliscata (assembly GCA_947578465.1). Lineage (NCBI taxonomy): Eukaryota > Metazoa > Arthropoda > Insecta > Lepidoptera > Geometridae > Thera > Thera obeliscata. Next base: position 4,772,507 of record OX387916.1, read on the forward strand.
GCTTGCTATACAGGTTTTGGAACAATGATTGTCCATGATATCACACGATATGAAAGAGCAAGCCTGTTCAAAACCATCGCAATGCGTTTGGGCTCTACCTACGGCATCCTCACAAAACTATACAGAAAATAGTTTTTCGCTTAACTCAAAATTTGAACGTCCCAGGTTCATGTAAATGTATTTGAAAGTACCGTGGCTTGGGTTTTTTCCAAGACTTTCTCATATTATGTGGCCCTTTCTGAGTATACCTACTCTGCTACGATCTTTGATGTTTTGTCTCTGCTTTGCGCAAATGGCACGCGACTTCCGCCCTTCCCGCGTTCTACGTGGTAATTATTCGATCTCCACCTCCCGAATGTCATTTGCGGTTTTTGCGAGCACTCTCCTTTCTGTAAAAGTTCACTTCTACCCCCACCCTCTAATGAAGGCCTACAGGATTCAATTAACCAGAGGGATTGGAATGTTTTGTGATTTGTGCCCGGTACGAAATTCCATCAACGCGCTTCATTCAATACCTTGTAGCATTCTTTGAAATCAAATTGATGGAAAACTTCAATCCAGGCGTCTTTGTTTTTCTTGGCGCGGAGCCTTCACGCTGCATAAACTATTTATACCAAAAGTTTCTTATAGAGCTCACAACACAACAAACTGTCATAACCAAGAGCACAGTTAAGTAGTTTGGCGCAACCAAATCCTACTAAGCCTTATGCCATAATAATATTATTAAAATTTAATGAGAGTATGAGATTTCATGGTCTAGCTGGCTAGTGAGAACAGCCTTCGGAACTCTCGAGGTTATGACAAGATATTTAGCACGAAGCCCAGTTTGGAAGAACAACGACATCCTACCGTCATACAGTACAGTTCAAACTAGTACAGAGGGTGACACTTGACTGGACAGTGACTTTGTTTGCAGACTTACCTACCTACAATTATGTATACGAGTTAGTAATAGTCGAGAGAAGTGAAACTGTATTTTAGCTTCATAGATTTACTATACCTGCTCAAAGTCTAAGTTTAGGATTGTAACTAGATAACTTTCAATTCAACTGATGTAAGTTTGTAAACCTCAGTGTTTAAATAAATAATTAAATTTCGAGTAGGATAATGTGGATCCACTGTAATATGGAGGGAGAGCTTTACGTCGTAAGAAAATCTGTGCCCTAGTCTACATTACTGTATTGACCATGCTTCTGCATGATGCATCGCTCCCGTGGATTAGTAGTTTCTTGGCAAACCTTCCATTTTCACTGAAACCTTGTCTGTGTTATTACGAACTACGTACGCACCCATAAATCATTTAGTATTGCCGTTAAGGCTTATAGTATCATGAAATACAATGATACGAAAACATAACGTGTGCTACAATTGTTGTATCATCTTTTTGTCGTGTTACAATTTACAACACTCGCAAGGTATTAATGGTAAGTTGTTTAATCATAGATCTTGCAAATAGTTTTGACGCATAATGTGCAACTATAAACATGCAAACGAACCACATCGCTTTAGTGTAAATTCAAAGGGAAAGGGGTGGCGACGACGCCCGCTTGTCTTCAGTTTCTGTCTCCAACTAGGGTTGCTCAGCATCCGGCTTTCCTTGGTGTTACTGAAACTGGCCCGGTTTTCTTTAAACTCTAACATCAAAATATTTGACAAACGAAAATTTTATTAGGGATCCGTTAAAATTCTCCCCCAGATTTATCTCACTTTCCGCTAAGGAGGTTGGAAACCCATTACAATGGAGAAGAAATGTCATTGATTTGACCAGGATGCGCGCGTGCCGAATTTATTATATGGTTCGGATGGTTCATACAGGGTTCATAGGTTTTTGACACTTACTTCCAGCATGCGCGGCACGCTCAAAATTGCGCCGTTTATGTATTTTTGGCATACGCATATAAGTCTTTGAATTTTTCAACCCGCTGTTAGCTTACAGCCTGTATTGTATTAAAATCTAGAATTTACATATTTTTAATCAGTCAAACAAAACATGTATTCTCTGATTGGTCCGTCTTTAGGTGCCACTTTCAGCACTAGCTGCAATGAATGCTCTCCGTGTTTGCATTCTTACTCCGCACTTCCAATTTGAAGCTTTGTTGGAACTCGGCTCTTCTCAGATTGTGCGATTCCTATAGTGCGAATACTTATCTCGATGTAACTTATCTTTATCGAAAGGCTTTGGAGTTATTGCTATTGAACTTACCTCCTATTTTCTTGTATTATGTAAACGATTGGCAAAATCAATTAAATACTATAAAAAAAAAGAGTTGAAGAGAAATTCTTCAAAAATAGTTTATTAGTAAATTTTGGTAGAAGATAAACGTACCTAGCGTAACTTAGGATTTTTGCTCTTCTCGATTTAAGTAAATTTTATTCGTATGAAATAACACAAAACCTAGTACTTCTATCTTAAAAATACGCTGTCACCAAAATTCCATCGACATTTTATTATTTACATCAACTTTTGCACACTAAAGACGTGTAGGTATAGTATGTACGTATAAGCCTGGTATCAAAGCAGCCAACTCCTTTAAGTTCAGAGCATAGTTCACATTCCTTCGTATCTACTCGAAGCCGAGCTAAATTTCAGATGAAATTACGGAGAGAGCGGCATCGATTGAGTAATAAATCATAATAATATAATAGGTATAATGTAAACAGTGCCGGGATGAAACCCACCCTGAGGCCTAACCCCCGCCCGCCCTAGTCGCCATGCCCGCCATGCCCGCTCAACCACCCGAAAAAACACAATGAAATTAGGACAAACTCAAAACGTTACATTTGAGGAATACAAAAACATGAAGGAATGTTGTTGGGAAGTAATGAATAGGCCTGACCCCTGGCAAAATAATTTGAAAAGTGCGTCATAGCATATAAAAAGAACACAAATCCACATTTAGGAATTATTATTTTTTAATCAGCAGGTAAAGTACCTAGTAACAACAAATATTGCGCTTCGGCAAATTTCGGCTTCATATAGAGCGTATATAGTGTGCGTCAGAAAGAGATAGCGCTCTACGAACGCAGAAAAAGCTGATGTGCAATATTTATTGCCTACAAGCGTACTTACGTTGCAGACCATTATAAGTCGAAGTTCGGATTTAACTTAGCTAGTAATGATTTAGAAATTCATATCCCAAAAAATAGTGAAAGTTTCACTATATCACCATCACCGTATTTTCGGTTTGTAAAGGAAGTAAATATTCCAAATGATATGCATAGGATTTCTGTTCAAATTATGTGCATGTCTCCAGCTTCCTCATATGGAAATTGCGAATTCTGAAAACACCAACATTTAAAGCATAATTGGAGCAATCATTGATTTGAAGGAAAATTTAGCAGCAAAAAAAACAACGACTCTATGAGACTTTATAGGTGTGTTAGCTGGAGAGCGGCTCCACAGCTTCCTCATTCAGTGTGGGCAAACGGCTAACGATAGAGCTATATAGTAAACGCCAAATTTTAGAGCATAATTAGAGCACCCGGCATAAAAAAAATCAAGTCTCTAGCTCGAAAACTCTTTGAGTAAGAAGACTATAACAACGTGTTTGCTGGGAAGCCATTTCTCCAGCTAACACATGTGGATCTCAGGAATGGCTATAGCTAGAAAGTTGCTTGATATCTCCAAATTTAGAGCAAAAAATATCATGGATGCTCCAAATATTTCAAGTGTCTAGGTTCAAAACTCACCGAGTTAGAAGCTTTGATGACTGTGTTAGCTGGAGACACGTTTGTCTGGCACGCACATGCTACATCTGAGAATCTACAATAGCTACAGATTCGGTTGACGTGTCCAAACTGAGCTATGAATTAGAGCACTCGGCTCCAAAATTTTGGACTCTCTAGGACAAGTAGTTTCCTAGTAATCAACAAAAGAACATTTTGCCGCCAGAAATTTCAAATATTATGTTCGCACCCGTAAAAATGCGGCGTTGCCGCTCTGAAAGTATGGTATCAGCGTAGGAATTTGAACGTTAGTCGGATGGAGTTGTGTGTTGCCCGTGCCTGGTAAATAGTTACCCTAGGATTCATGTCTTAAACACTCATTACGTAGCTCAAGAAGCGGAATATAGGTTAAAATGAAACAAAAAAACACCAAAGAAAAGTTTTATAATGGTTAGTTTAAGTTTAAATATGTATTTATTAAGAAACCTGACTTCAGATTTTTTATTTTTAGTTTTAAATATCATGAAATTATATCTCTAAGTCTCTCAACTAACCAACAATGTTTTCAAATCATGAGTTACCTACTCTTGTCACACTAGGTGTAAATGGCATCGTGCGAAACTATCTATAGTTATGTACGTACTCACAGGAGTACGTACATAACTATAGATAGTGCAATTCACGAAGACGCGCCCCTCGCGGGGTGCGGGGAGCTTGCTCCGAGCGGCAGTCGCCAACCGTAGTCTATTAATTGTAGTGTGCGTGTGCACTCATAGGTAATTAGTGTGTACCGATAACACTCAAACATTGACGGAAGCTTGCACACATATACTATAAACGGTTAGGAGGAATAGTGGGGCGCGCCTTCGTGGGTTGCACTATCTATAGCGAGCTGCAGTAAATACTCACGGGAAAGCGAAAGGAAATATTATAAATATAATAATTATGAAGAAAAGTGGGGGGGCTCTATTCCGGAAAACGTTTTATTTTTTTTCTTCAAAAGTTGTTAACGTAGATACCTATTGTTCTAAAGGTTTTTAGGGCTCTAATTGTGAATTTGACATTCATTTTTGAATTCAAGATGGTGGCTTCATTTTTTTTCTTAAATAATGGATATGGGTATCGTTTAATAGGTTTTTGGGGGCTCTGATTGTGAATTCAACATTAATTTTTGAATCCAAGATGGTGGCTTCATTTTTTTCTCAAAAAATGGATATGGGTATCGTTTAATAGGTTTTTATAAATAAAAATAAATAATAAAAATAAAAATTGTTTATTTCGGACCACATAAAATCCATAGCACATAGTAAAAACACATTTAAAAGAATAAAATAAAAACACAGTTAACTTAAAAACTAAAGATCATACCGAAGGCATCGTGCTGTGGACGATCAATGGGAGAAATAAATTCCTCCATTTATCGTCCTCAGCACAAGGCACTTCCATAACGGAGACGTCCAGCTGTCCGCAACAGTCTTCAGGATGCTGTTGCTACTGCCCCGCACTCTGCCGATCAGTGAGGCAGTTTTTTTGCGCACCAGGGCATGAAAGCCATCCGTGTGGTATTGCGCAAACATACCTGACGCACTGCAGAAGCGGGGCAGTCTCAACATCATCCGGAAGAGGTTGTTATATTGGATACGTAAGGCGTCCAGCGATTTCTTCGTATGCCTAACCCACAGACTTCCCGTGTAAAAACTCTGGCAGTACGCTTTAAACAGCGTGACTTTAACTTGGTCAGTACAACGGGAAAATCTGCGGGCTACCATATTACCTCTAACCGCTAGCGCCCTACGTTCCCTTTCCACATCTACATCGTCCTTAAGGTCGTCGGTAATGATGTGTCCCAGATATTTGAATTGTGTTACACGTTTTAGATTTAATCCATTCAAAGTGATACTGAGCGAGTCAGGTGGACTTTTACCGCCGGCCTTAAAGACCATGTACTCGGACTTTTTAACATTATATATGAGCCCATGCTCAACTGCGTACTTCTCACAGACCTTGATAAGCTCTCTCATACCCCCCACCGTTGGGCTCAGCAGCACCATGTCATCGGCGTAGCTGATGTTATTAATGCTAACACCATCCAATCGACAACCGACACGCATGCTGCTCAGCTCAACGATGAGATCGTTCACATATAGATTGAAGAGCTTGGGAGATGTTAATCCCCCCTGTCTTACCCCGCTCTCCAACCTATATGCTCCCGATAGAGAATTGGCCCATCTGACAAGGTTGGTCTGAGTGGCATACCAGCACTGAAACAACTTAAGGACTTCCGCCGGTATACCCTTGTCCCTCAATTTTCTCCAGAGCACATCGTACGATACAAGATCAAATGCCTTAGAGAGATCCAGAAAACAAGCGTACACCGGCGTCCTGTGGTCAGTGTAATACTGGACAGTATGCTTGAGACTTATGATCGCACTTTCCGTGGACAGTCCAGGCCGAAACCCGAACTGGGCGTCATGAGGATTCAGATACTTATCGAGACATGAATCAAGCAAACTGTCCAGTATCTTGGCAATAGTCGTGGCCAGAGATATCGGACGATAGTTCGCCAGGTCCGAGACATCTCCAGTCCTGTTCTTCACAATGGGTACTACGATGGTTTTAGTTAAGTCAGGTGGTAAATACGAGTGACTAGTACACAATGTGAAGAACAGAGACAGTACCCTTGGCAAGTGAACTCCGGCATGCCTCAGATGCTCAACGCTCAGCCCGTCGTGCCCAGGAGATTTGCCACCACACATTCTCTGCAAGACTTCTTTCACCTGTTTCGAAGTAAAGCGGATAAGTGGCTCCTCCCCTACACCCCCCGACCCATCGGCAAACAACGCGGCTGAGGGACCAAGCGAGGAGTGCACTTTGAAATGCTCCCTGAAAGCATTGGAGATGTCCGAAGGCTCATTCATCCCACCCACACTCACCGGAAGACCAGGCCTAGCCTCCTGCTTTCCAGTCGCCTTCCAGAATGCAGTAAAATTTTTCGCCGATCTATGGTTCGCCAAAATATCCATTTTAAGCTGGTCCTGGTTATTTTGGCACCATTTTAGGCGACTTTTGAAAATTTTACGTGACTCATACATTTGATTATAAATCATGCCTGAGGCAGGTCGATTATGCAACACCCAAGTTTTAAAGCTAAGCCTGGCCTCACGGTGAGCCTCACGAACATGCTCATTCCAGCCACACAAATGCTTACTCTTCCTGGGCTTATTGAGACGCTTCTCACTAGTGCTAACAGCCGCACTACACAGAATGTGCACTACCTCAGAATACATTTTATCTAGTGCATATTTATGTTCAGTCAAACTGCATGTTCCACGACCGCATTCCACGAACTCAGGAGGAAAATGAATGTCACGTAATCCAGCATTACATAGGTCACGGTACTTATTTATTTGAGACTCATTCCTTTCTCCCCAAAGAACTGAGCTGCGGGGCAAGTCGTGCATCACCAGCTTACGCCTAACTACATTTAAATCACATTTAATATACAGGGGTATATGATCGGACACGAACACTTCCTCAATAACACCCGCCTCAAGAACTTTTAGGGGCTCTGATTGTGAATTCAACATTAATTTTTGAATCCAAGATGGTGGCTTCATTTTTTTCTCAAAAAATGGATATGGGTATCGTTTAATAGGTTTTTGGGGGCTATGATTGTGAATTCAACATTAATTTTTGAATCCAAGGTGGTGGCTTCATATTTTTCTCAAAAAATGGATATGGGTATCGTTTAATAGGTTTTTGGGGGCTCTGATTGTGAATTCAACATTAATTTTTTAATTCAAGATGGCAGCTTCATTTTTTTTCTTAAAAAATGGGTATGGGTATCGTTTAATAGGTTTTTGGGGGCTCTGATTGTGAATTCCACAATATTTTTTCAATCCAAGATGGCGGCTTAATTTTTTTTCACAATATATTGATATGGGTGTCGTTTAATAGGTTTTTGGGGGCTCGGATTATAAATTCGACATTATTTTTTGAATTCAAAATGGCTGCTACATTTTTTTCCTTAAGAAATGGGTATGGGTATCGTTTAATAGGTTTTTGGGGGCTCTGATTGTGAATTTGACATTATTTTTTGAATCCAAAATGGCTGCTACATTTTTTTCCTTAAGAAATGGGTATGGGTATCGTTTAATAGGTTTTTGGGGGCTCTGATTGTGAATTTGACATTATTTTTTGAATCCAAAATGGCTGCTACATTTTTTTCCTTAAGAAATGGGTATGGGTATCGTTTAATAGGTTTTTGGGGGCTCTGATTGTGAATTCGACAATATTTTTTCAATCCAAGATGGCAGCTTAATTTTTTTTCACAATATATTGATATGGGTATCGTTTAATAGGTTTTTGGGGGCTCGGATTACAAATTCGACATTATTTTTTGAATCCAAGATGGCTGCTTCATTTTTTTTCTTAAAAAATGGATACCTATGGATATCGTTTAATAGGTTTCTGGGGGCTCTGATTGTGAATTCGACATTATTTTTTTATCAAAGATGGCGGCTTCAGTTTTTTTCTTAAATAATGGATATGGGTATCATTTAATAAGTTTTTGGGGGCTCTGATTGTGAATTCAACATTAATTTTTGAATCCAAGATGGTTGTTTCATTTTATTTCTAAAAAAATGGATATGGATATAGTTTAATAGGTTTTTGGGGGCTCTGATTGTGAATTCAACATTATTTTTTGAATCCAAGATGGTTGCTTTTTTTTCTCAAATAATGGATATGGGTATCGTTTAATAGGTTTTTGATGGCTCTGATTATGAATTCGACATTATTTTTTGAATCCAAGATGGCGGCTTCATTTTTATCTTTAAAAATGAACATGGGTATCGTTTAATAGGTTTTTGGGGGCTCTGACTGTGAATTCGACATTGTTGTTTGAATCAAAGATGGCAGCTTCATTTTTTTTCTAAAAAAATGGTTATGGATATCGTTTAATAGGTTTTTGGGGGCTCTGATTGTGAATTCGACATTATTTTTTGAATCCAAGATGTGGGCTTCATTTTTTTTTTCTTAAAAAATGGATATAGATATCATTTATATCTTATAGTCTTATAATTCAAAAGAGCCAAATGCACGCAATGCAAATGAGAGCGTGGAAAGAGTGCCAAAGAAGCACAATCGGCCTCAGCGTTCGGCAGTGGTCGACATCTGTTTCTCCTTTTTGAGTGAGCGATGCATTCGCGTGGACAGCTGTATGACGTTGTCTCGTTCAACTATCGTAAGTAAACCAACTATACAGAAAACCGTTTTTTTAAGAAAAAAAATGTAGCCGCCATGTTGGATTAAAAAATTAATGTCGAATTCACAATCAGAGCCCCCAAAAACATATTGAACGATACCCATATCCATTTTTTGAGAAAAAAAATGATGCCGCCATCTTGGATTCAAAAAATAATGTCGAATTCACAATCAGGGCCCCCAAAAACCTATTAAACGATACCCATGTTCATTTTTAAAGATAAAAATGAAGCCGCCATCTTGGATTCAAAAAATAATGTCGAATTCATAATCAGAGCCATCAAAAACCTATTAAACAATACCCATATCCATTATTTGAGAAAAAAAAGCAACCATCTTGGATTCAAAAAATAATGTTGAATTCACAATCAGAGCCCCCAAAAACCTATTAAACTATATCCATATCCGTTTTTTTAGAAATAAAATGAAACAACCATCTTGGATTCAAAAATTAATGTTGAATTCACAATCAGAGCCCCCAAAAACTTATTAAATGATACCCATATCCATTATTTAAGAAAAAAACTGAAGCCGCCATCTTTGATTAAAAAAATAATGTCGAATTCACAATCAGAGCCCCCAGAAACCTATTAAACGATATCCATAGGTATCCATTTTTTAAGAAATAAAATGAAACCACCATCTTGGATTCGAAAATTAATGTTGAATTTACAATCAGAGCCCCCAAAAAATTATTAAACGATACCCATATCCATTATTTGAGAAAAAAACTGAAACCGCCATCTTTGATAAAAAAATAATGTCAAATTCACAATCAGAGCCCTCAAAGACCTATTAAACGATACCCATATCCATTTTTTGAGAAAAAAAATGATGCCGCCATCTTGGATACAAAAAATAAAGTCGAATTCACAATCAGAGCCATTTAAAACCTATTAAACGATACCCATATCCATTTTTTAAGAAAAAAAATGAAGCCACCATCTTAGATTCAAAAAATATTGTTGAATTCACAACCAGAGCCCCCAAAAACCTATTAAACGATACCCATATCCATTTTGAAGGAAAAAAATGAAGCCGCCGTCTTGGATTCAAAAAAGAATGTCGAATTCATTATTAGAGCCCTCAAAAACCTATTAAACGATACCCATAATCAATTTTTTGAGAAAAAAATGAAGCAGCCATTTTGGATTCAAAAAATAATGTCGTATTCATTATCAGAGCCCCCAAAAACCTATTAAACGATACCCATATCCATTTTTTTAGAAAAAAAATGAAGCTGCCATCTTGGAGTCAAAAAATAATGTCGAATTCACAACCAGAGCCCCCAAAAACCTATTAAACGATACTAATATCCATTTTTTGGGAAAAAAAATGAAGCCGCCATCTTGGATGCAAAAAATAATGTCGAATTCACAATTGTAGCCCCCAAAAACCTATTAAACGATACCCATATCAATTTTTTGAGAAAAAAAAGGAAGCAGCCATTTTGGATTCAAAAAATAATGTCGTATTCACAATCAGAGCCCCCAAAAACCTATTAAACGATACCCATATCCAATTTTTAAGGAAAAAAATGAAGCCACCATCTTGGATTCAAAAAATAATGTCGTATTCACAATCAGAGCCCCCAAAAACCTATTAAACGATACCCATATCCATTTTTTAAGAAAAAAAATGAAGCTGCCATCTTGGATTCAAAAAATAATGTCGAATTCACAACCAGAGCCCCCAAAAACCTATTAAACGATACTAATATCCATTTTTTGAGAAAAAAAATGAAGCCGCCATCTTGGATTCAAAAAATAATGTCGAATTCACAATTAGAGCCCCCAAAAACCTATTAAACGATACTAATATCCATTTTTTGAGAAAAAAAATGAAGCCGCCATCTTGGATTCAAAAAATAATGTCGAATTCACAATTAGAGCCCCCAAAAACCTATTAAACGATACCCAGATCCATTTTTTAAGAAAAAAAAATGAAGCCGCCATCTTGGATTCAAAAACTATTGTCGAATTCACAACCAGAGCCCCCAAAAACCTATTAAACGATACCCATATCCATTTTTTAAGAAAAAAAATGAAGCCGCCATCTTGGATTCAAAAACATATGTCCAATTCACAATATAGGAATAAAGTTGAAAATGAAACAAAAAACCCCAAAAAGTGCTTTTTCTTCTTCCTGCCCTTACCCACCAGGTGGGGTCGGCACAACATGGTGAGATGCCCCCCCTATCACTTGCCATCTGGTGAGATGGCAAGTGATAGGGGGCAAGTGTGCGTGAGTACGCACACAACTAGCAAGCCGCAGTAAATACCTATTTTCCGTCCGCCTGGTTTACTCGATACGCTCATAAAAACCTGACTGAATACAGTAAAACACAGAGAACAGACGGCTAACAACAGGCAGAGTAGGTAGAATCATCAACACTGGCCTAGCAGGTACCTATTTACAGAACCAAATAAAGTTTTTTTTCTAAGAATACCTAAAAGACACGCATTACTAAAGAAACTATAAAACGAACAAGAACGGGCAACACACAATTCTCATATAGATAGAGAGAAAGCTCTCAACCTAACAAAAAGAGAAAATATGAGTTTGAGGTTTCAGAAATCAAAACCGCTAAGCGCATACGAAAATGACTCGTATCGCGATCTAAAATAAACCGAATAACGTTCAAATTCCTACGCTGATACCAAACTTTCAGAGCGGCAACGCCGCATTTTTACGGGTGCGAACATACATTTGAAAATTCTGGCGGCAAAATGTTCTTTTGTTCATTACTAGGAAACTACTTGTCCTAGAGAGTCCAAAATTTTGGAGCCGAGTGCTCTAATTCATAGCTCGGTTTGGACACGTCAACCGAATCTGTAGCTATTGTAGATCCTCAGATGTAGCATGTGCGTGCCAGACAAACGTGTCTCCAGCTAACACAGTCATCAAAGCTTCTAACTCGGTGAGTTTTGAACCTAGACACTTGAAATATTTGGAGCATCCATGATATTTTTTGCTCTAAATTTGGAGATATCAAGCAACTTTCTAGCTATAGCCATTCCTGAGATCCACATGTGTTAGCTGGAGAAATGGCTTCCCAGCAAACACGTTGTTATAGTCTTCTAACTCAAAGAGTTTTCGAGCTAGAGACTTGATTTTTTTTATGCCGGGTGCTCTAATTATGCTCTAAAATTTGGCGTTTACTATATAGCTCTATCGTTAGCCGTTTGCCCACACTGAATGAGGAAGCTGTGGAGCCGCTCTCCAGCTAACACACCTATAAAGTCTCATAGAGTCGTTGTTTTTTTTGCTGCTAAATTTTCCTTCAAATCAATGATTGCTCCAATTATGCTTTAAATGTTGGCGTTTTCAGAATTCGCAATTTCCATATGAGGAAGCTGGAGAAATGCACATTTCAAATTAGATACAACCAAATCGTGGTTGCAGGTCAACAGAGAATAGATAAAATATAGTTTTTAATCTGAGACATACGCCGCGCCTGTGGCGTTTTGACAACTACGAATTACCTACTACGAAGAAAAACTCATGATTTCTTGAAAATATTCCAGTAACCTCCTAATTGAATATCTCCGGCCTACTAAGCCTTCAATAGATGCCTAATGACACGCCACATGTCCGATTGGTCCGAGGAGAGTTCTAGGAAGCAGATTGCTTGATTGGTTGTCCATTCAACTCCATCCTATTCGAATCATGCCTGTGTTATCCAGAATCTCTCATCTCGCATGGAAACTAACTGAATTAGTAAGTTGGCAACTTACTTTTTGGCTCCCAGAATAAATGTAACCTACTTTACTCTAGCCTACGCTCATTTAGAAATACTGGTCATGGGTATTTCATTTCAAATCAATTGGATTTTGTCTGTATTTGAGATTTTGTGTTCTAAGTATAATTATTAACAAAAAAAAAAATTATGTACTCGTAAGCATTAAATCTGCTATCTGGTACCCATAGTACAAGCTCTGCTTAGTTTGGGGCTAGATAGTGTAGGGTGGATTGTCCATTATATCTATTTATTTATTATTATCTCAAAGGTTACCTTAACCTTTATTCTAAGACATAATTTGTATCTATTTCAAGTTTCATCTAAATCGAAAACATCGAGACACAATATCAGAATATTATGCAAACACCTTTGTATTATTATTATTAGAAGGCAGGAAAGAATTTACAACTTGTTATGCTAGTCAATTTCTGTGTTTTCATCGTTTACTACATGCTCGCTACTCTGAATTCCACAGTTCCCGTATGCTTCCTGTGTTGTGCAAATACTCCCACACGTCACCGCCAACAATTTGTCAAGCTGCATATGCATATGCTGTCAAGTTGACGCATGTCTGTTACAAGTTCCCGATGAACATAAGGAAGGAACTATCGCACCGCACTAGATATTTGAGATAGCAGCGCGAACTGAACTTTGCATCAATCTTGTCTACCGGATCAATGGAATTTCATAGAAACTCAAACAGTTTCACAACTATTGACACTCCAATCGGAATGCATGATGTAAGCTCATAGTCGACGGTAAAGTTTCATGGCACTTCGCAACGTTGCCATTTCGGATAGTTTGATACAATATCAGTGCAGTTTAGAACTTACAACCATGTAGACGTACCTAACTACGTATATGTTAATACACTTCACAAGTTTATGCAGGCGCGTAGGTAGGTTCCTGAAGTATAGGTACCTATATACAAAGGTTTCTCGATCGATAATGTACACAATTTGCGCTTAGATTTACACACTTTCCACAGTAAACAAAATCGCACTTTGCCCACGCACGGTTATTGGTTTCATACGCAATACAGCAAGCGTGTAAAGGGGTCTAATATCCGCTTGTTAGGTAATATGTCACGCCTCGCCGGTGCATCGTATACGATATTATACGCCTCGTCGTTGGACACAACATGTGTATGCTCAAATTCCTCGGCTAGGCCGAATGCAAGGCGCACCGCCAAATTCCGGAGGCATGCCGCAGGGTGAGGGGACTCCCCCTCTTGGCCCAAGAACTAGACCGTTGCACTTGCCGACCTTAATGCCGCCATCAGCAAATTGCGAAACACCAGCTGTTTGTGACAAGAAATCCCTGACACAATTCACGCCATTGGACCGCAATCAACATCGGAAATCGCTCCGACAATCATCTCCTATTCAGCAAAGCAATACAAGCTCACGAATCCGTACCATTGAAAATTTTTGAAACGACCAAATCCAATGTCTCAGTTTTAATGATGTCGTAACGATTTAAAAGCACGTTGAAAAGTGTTTTCGATCCAAAGTGGCCGCTTTACAACGCTTGGTGACGGGAGGATCGAGCAATATCTGTCAGAGCGTGTAGAGGGTTATTAAATACCATCTCGGGGCTGAGTGCAGCGTGACCCATATCCAGCCGCTGCACCGCCCGACTTATACGAGTGGACTTTATTGATTCGCAGTCTTGAGAAGATGCTGCGTCCTGCTCGCACCCGCCTGAGACGGGGCCCGGATAGAGAGGGGTTCCCGTAGGCTACTTACTCAATATTCCGAAGGCGCTAGCCCGCCTGCAGTTATTGGACGCTTAGGAAACACGCACTCTATATTATATGCAAAGCTACTTTTCAAAAGCCCATTTTAAAGAGTTCATTCAACCGATATCTAAAATGGTCGAACACTCGCAAGCTTCCTAATCTGAACATGAAAAAAAAATACTTTATTTCTGGGCAAGGTGCGAGTAAAACTTGCGTAAGCAGTGTTGCAGAGTGAAAGATAACCAGTGTGGTGTAGGGCTACCAAGTTGGTTCAGTATAATTAAGCTCCTAAATGAACAACTACTTTTTACCAAATACTTATTTTACTTTAAAGGCGAGTGTAGTTTACATACAATTTAGAAATACTCTTACTATAGTTAATTTGTACTTACGTGTGCGTAGTATTTTCATATATTCCAAGTAGCACAGTGATTATTGTAACAGAGCAATGGAGTTACCGGTAACACCACTAGACGAGCAAGGATTACATTCAGTGAGTTCCGAGATTTCTATTAAACTTTACACTCCTCGCCGTTGGCGCACTTTGCCATTGCCGTAACTATTGTGAAATGCTTCTTTCAAACTATTTTTCTTTTTTGTTTCGGTCCAGTTAGAACGCGTATGGTTCGTCCGGTGTTTCTCCATCTCCGACGACTGTCAGAGCTCCAGTATCAAACATAAATATAAAGTACCTATAATATAAGTAGAATGATAGGAAAGAAGTGGTTATTAGTGCTAATCAGGTTGTGATATTTTTTTTTACTTAATAAATGTACCACGTACCTATATTGCTGTACGCTAATAATATTACGATCTAGCCAAGTAGGCAAGTGAGATATTTTGCTTTAACTTAATTTTATGATGATATTATATGTATAAGTAATATAATACGCGTTCCGCGATCAATGCATAATAAATAAATAAAATGAAATAAATAAAAAACCAATTTAAACTAAATTTAATACATTACTTGTACGTAATGTAAGCTTTCTGCGCATATCAAAGCTCGTAGCCGTAGTCTACGGCGTAGCAGCGTAGCTCTACAAACTATTTGAAAGTAATCAGTTCTTTACAAATACCAATTGTGGGACCAAAGGGCGGGTCAATGAACTCTGCCTTGTAAAGCTCGCTTGTACAACAGCTCATGTCTGATAAACGATACGCTCGAGTAACCATGTTAACTGCGACCTCGAAATTTTATTCCGCTTATAATATTGGGCGTAAATTTTCTTATTATAGGTAATTTCAGCGCACGCTTTCACTGGGTGTATATGACTTTTTTTTATTAAGACGCTGACAACAATAGCAACTTTTCGCTCGCACATTTTAATGTTTTTGGAGAAATAGGGACGATGGTAGTACCTCCGCGAATGATCCCTTTACAATGTTTTTTTTTATGTAACTGATAGAAAAAGCATATGGCCCACCTGATATTAAGTGGTAAGCATCACCTATAACAAAGTATTGCCTCGTAGGTATACTCAGGGAAGAGGAATCCTCTACTACTACTAGTTATTTTGAAAGTGCTCACTAAAGAGTTTTCATCCATTAAAGGTATCGTCAAAATAATCCATCTTCAAATTCCCAAGGAGTATGGAATGGACTATGGTTTTCTGAATCCATACTTGAGTTATATTATGTATTCTGAATACATACTCAACGTGGGCACTGGTCTTTCTTAGTGCCATCCAACAGTTAACCTTTCCAAAAAATGTGACGTACTTACGGTCAGACAAACTTTTATTATCCACACTGTGCTATTTACACCAGAGAGTACTCCTGTGGAACCCTGCCTCTCTTTAGACTTTTGTTATCAGGAGTACTCTCACAAACACATAATTATGCAATCCGTTAACTCCTCACTCTCAGATTTGTTCTTATTGTAATTTCAAATGTTTGGCTGTCTGTTTTTCTCCGTACCTGTGCCGTTTTCGATGTTCCTCTTTTTCTGTTGCATTTTTCTTGTTAAGTTGCGCTGAAATTGCGTGTTTTTTGAGCTAAATTAAAAGTTGTATTATCTTATCTCTCCTTCACATAATTGTCGTTTGTGTCATAATTATCAATATGGTTTTCTTTCAAGTGTTTATGCTTACCGTGTAGGACTGTAAAGCTTTGCGCACCTCTAGCGCGATGGCGATCAGTGAAACAGTGTCAAATAATACAGCGATATTTGACACTGATCGCCATAAGTACATTGTTGTTGGCACGATGTCGATGACGATCTGTCAAATATCTCTGTCATATTTGACACCGTTTCACTGATCGCCATATATGTGCGCAGTTTTGCTATAATTACAACCATTGTGACTTGTGAGAGAAAATAAATTAACTTTATCACATGCGGTTATGCCGCAGCCAATAATTAAAATCTTCCTTTTAATTACTTACCTAATCGTTGAACGCATTTATCAACTTACCCAGTCAAGTTATTTAAACAGTAATAAAAATAACCTAGCCTTGCCCTAAAAGCTACATTCGGATACAATGCCAGGTGATTTTTTACTATCTTCCAGATATCATTCAGGCAGTTTATTAAATGGTAGATTTGATTCGTTGGCTGTGACAGTTACTGTTATAGTACATTTCTATGTGCGCTGAAGCGTGGGATTACACTGTCCGCGTCACAAAGCCAGGACGCGTCAGGGCTCCAGTGTCCGCGGTGTAGCTCCACTAATACGATTCCTATTATGGTGGCCTCACTATTATGTTTCTACTATTCCAAAAGCTTTGTTGCCCTTTTTTTTAAATAAAGACTTCATCATCATCATCATTTCAGCCTGGTATCACCCACTGCTGGGTATAGGCCTCCTTCATATTTTGCCAGACTCCCCTGTCCTGCGCGTCTCTTGTCCAGGTGTTTCCTGCAACCTTCACGATGTCGTCGACCCATCGCGCTTTCGGACGTCCAAGATTTCTTCGACCCGACTTCGGCCCGACTTCGGTCAAGGCCTTACTCCACCGACCATCACCACGTCTATATGGACTTAAATATGCCTAAATGAAACAACATAAAATGTTCTAAATATCAATCCTATATTAGCAAAAAGCTTAAACTAAGCAGATATTTAAATATAGTTTGATTAAATTTCTATGCAATATTAGAAATTTTCAAAGCCTTAAATTTATTGTCATTATTACTGTATGGATATACGTTTTTAATTTCATATCTGGATAGTTCTGGGCGTAAATTCAAAAAACACAAACTTCAGACATCAAAAGCAGAAGAGCAACGCTGCGTCCGAAAGTGGGTTGAACTTAGCTCGACAATAAGGTTGAAAAATCGCGGGATTGCCAGCCGCGAGCGTCGCCAAGAAAAAACGACGCTTACATTTCGCACTTAATGAAACTGTAGCTGAAATAAAATAAAGAAACGACGTATTTACGGACCGGCACTAACCATTGTTCAGAGAATTCCCGCCTTTTCATACCGCGGCCTAATGGCCAGGGATAAAATATTTGAGGTGTAACGAGATTGCTAATAGCGTTAGATTTGTCATTGCTGCGGAGGAATTGGAATAGCCTCTTTCTCTTAAATGTCTGTTGAAAAACTGTCCATCCTTGAGACCAAAGTTGAAGATACTCTCGAGGTATTTGTTATTGAACATCAATGTATATAAATCTTAGTAATTAAACGATCTAAACCTATGTAAAATAATTGTAAGTAGATGTTACTTTTCACGAAATCACGAGTAAATTACTCTCAACCGCAGCAAAAGGATAATAAAATTACGTTAAGTACCATACGGAGTTAACATCTCATATCTCCGAAGCTGTATCACCACAAATTATGGTCTACAATACTAATTGGGACGGTCCGCGTGCAGGATTAATTTAACAATATACCTTAAGGTGCCTTTTCACTGACAATGATATTAGCGCATGTGTATTCGAAGTGCCGTTTTCTATGCGGACTTTTAAAAATTTAAATTTAAATACAAGGTGATCAAGTCTACACAAGTTCATTCACAGTTTAAAATATGAATTTTCAAATACAGACGGATCCATTACAGTTCAATCTTAACAGATTTCATAGGCTATCGAAAAAGTTAGAAGCATTTATTTATCAAAGTACAAACATTTATGTTGCACGTCTAGGATATTGTATTAGGTTTTTTTTTTCGAATGGACAAAATGCTGGTGATCGTCTGACAATTCTTACAACTCTACCGGATAATTATTGTATTAGGATTATTTGTGCAATATTATTTAAGTCTGCAACCACCTTTACCAGTCAGGAGTCCTCGCGAAGCGCTGTAAACGCGGCGTTGGGCGGCGAGCGCAATGCAAGTTTTAATTACTTCGCCCCTCACTTCGCAAGCTTGTTCCAACGATGGGGCTATTTCGTCTCACAACTAAAAACTCTCATCTATAAACTGTGTTCTCTCCTTTTTAAACTTGAATACAAAATAATAGTGCTGGGAACTGGTAAAGTTAAGGAAATAACTTTTTTTTCTCGCGTAAAAGCAATGAGTTTTCATTATTCAGGAATGCTTTGTTGGCAGCTTGGACTATGTTACAAAGAATATATAGTTTGGGATGTACCTAGTAGAGTATGATCATCAAAGGCATTGTGTTAATATGTATATTCATGTTTTTTGCCTACGACTTTATGTATACAATTATAGCAATTAAAATTTGTGAAATTTGAAGCGAGGTTTATGTTTTCACATAAAGACAAGACTTTCGTCTTTAAATCGTTTGGGCTTTTCACACGAAAATGAGCTTTTGTATGTTCGAACTTTTTCAAGACTGATATTTTCAAACGATTCTAAAATTGATAAGATGTACATCTTTTGAAGACATAATAACCTAATGTCGTAAAATAATATGGTTGAAGGGGTTACTGAATGTCAGCCTAGCAGTTGACCTAGGCAACCTTCAATTTTTACGTAAGCGAAGCGAAGCAGACAGGGTAATGGCCTCTCTCAATGTAAAGTATAAGAGATGTTATTATACCTTCAGTCTACATCATTGAGGCTTGGATACGTAATGTGCTCAATATTTAAACTGATATCTTGCTTAGCATTTTGTGAAAATGTTGAGCATTTTTAAGATTCTCATCGCAGTTTAGGAAAAAGTTCTCTAAAGTATCTAAAGGATTTCATAACTTTGGGAAAACAAAATACCTTTATCCTTTTTTAAAGTCGATATAAAAATATTGTACCGCGATTTAGCGAACGAAGTACTAACTTACTTTTATACATTCAGCCACTAATGCCCTCAAAGACAAAAGCTATTGATAAGAACGATTACACTCGAGCTAATGGCCGATTGTCTGCTCTCAGGTTCTCTTTCTTTCTTTGTGTTCAAGACGGATAAGTCAAACATGGTAGCCGAGTTGCTCCAAAAGTCTACTGAAAGTAAATTTTGCTACACATAGTGCTAAGAACAAGAATGCCCAGGGATGCTTTTTAGGGCTAATATAATTCACCTCTTTGCTTGAGGTTTTTACCAATTGCTATGGTGTACTTGTCTAAAATAAAATAAAAACTTTCTTGTTTTTACTTCCACAAAATCAGTTTACATTTAATATTAATCGAAGAAGGCACACTGTCAATAATTGTAAGGAAACGTTATGAACCAATATTTTACCTTAATAAAATATTGAAGGAAAATACATTCTTGAAGGCAACCAAACTAATAGCCTGTGTCTACGATGACTGGTCGAATCGACCCCTGTAAATAATATACCGGGCCTGTTGACATGGATTTTAACCATTGTTTATTTTGTACAACGGATCACCGGATTGAATTTAGTTTTCTGCTATGGAGAAAATCTTGGGCCTTCGATCTCTATGTAGGCTATGAGAGAATCCAAAAATTCAATTTAAAAATTTTCCAAAAAAAAAAGAAACAGTCGCGTTTGATCCACGTTTTCACGACTTTAGGCCGTAACTGTAAATTTATTTCGTCATCAGAGTTTGGGCCACTTAGGGCTTACTGTAGGTAAACCTTATTGTACTCAACCTCTTATTGTAAACCCTATTGTCTTCTGAACTCTGTCCAGCGTTCTCAAACAGTGTTTTATTTCCTGTGCAGCGTATCATGGACAGCGCGGAAGCCGCGGCGCTGTCAGCCGGCAGTGGTGGCAGCGACGGTTCGCCCGGCAGCTACTACGACGCACGATGGCTGAACGTCCACGCAGATGATGGAACCCTGGCTGCTAAGGCGCGCCGGCTGCAGCTCACACCGAGCAGACATTTCGACCACATCGGTGTGAATACAAGCTACAGTGCTGTGCTGATGCCGCCGTATATCAATACTGAAGGTGACGTTTTGAAAGGATATATTACTTATACCTTTTAGGAGATGCTTCGTTGTTGACCAGCATGCATCATACAAATTATACATATAGGTATTTAAAACGAAAGCAGGCATATTATTTAAAATATCAAATAAAATATAAGGTAGCCATTGTTTATTCAGACAATGTTAGTAGCCCCACGTCAATCAGTTACAAAGCTTTCGACTTGCCCTTTGAATTCGAAACAACATCGAAGTTTAATTTACTCCTAGTCCACATACAAGCAGATACGTAGAGAAAATTGTTGAACGAGCCTCCAACCCCTAAATAATGAAACGTAGTACATTGTTGACACACGGGGTGGGGGTGACAGCGGGGTGGCGAATGATAAATGGACAGATTGACATATTTCTGCCTATTAGTGACGCAAGCATGAACGCTTATTTCAAATTATATTTCCCTATTGACTATCTGGTTGATGATCGTTTGACCTCATTAGCATACTTATAAAAAAATACTTCAGCATTGGCTCTAATATAGGGACGTAACTCACACTCATACGACAAACATCGTATCTCGTATCTGCTTTGGTTACATATATTTTTGACTGGTATATCAGGTCAGTTGGTAGTACCTCTGCCTTCTGCGCCGTAGGTCGTGGGTTCGATCCCCACCGAGAACAAATGTTTGTACACAGGTATTTGTTCTGTGTCTGGGTGTCATATTGTATTTTAAGTTTGTATTTACAAAAAAAATGTATATAATTATTCTATCAGCTATATGGTTCCCATAGAACAAGCTCTGCTTAGTTTTGGGCCAGATAGTGTTGTGTGGATTGTCCACAATATTGGTTTTATTTATTTTAGTGTACATCGACTTAGCATAAAGTTTGAGTGAGATAGTCGACGAATAATACGAGTGGGTATTGATTTAACTAAATTATTTTACCAACTTCTTTGTAAACACTTACCTTAAAACAGAATCTACAATTTCTGACACGTAGTTTTTGATTATTTTTGTACAATCAACATGATTACAAAAAGTAAGCTTATTCATAAATATGTACCTACTTATATGAAAAGCTTACGCTTTAAACACAGGTCGTTTATTTTAATGAAAAGCAAATTTGATACTCGTTTGTGAATTCTTTACAACTTTAATTACGTTTCACACCTAGTCATAAAACGAATTGGATAGGCCCTGCCTTATTAGGATGGTTTATAGCCCGGGAAAGTAGGTTTATTTTATGCCACGTAGTTTTCCTGCGGTCCAATTTTCCAACTTACATAAAATAAAGAATGCTTGAGGCTGCAACTCTATAGTAAAAACCACATACATAGTTTAAAAAGTCTCTGACTTCTTCGGTCGCAAATTTTTGATCTTTTTGAATTTAATTGTTGAACCTATAACAAAGCCAATTTTTCTCATGCTTATATTCATAATGGTTCTATAGTGACGAGAGTATTTTGCTCCGCTAAAAACTGTTATGCGTAATGAATGAGGGTCAGTCTATAAATACATACTAATTCGACCGTATACAGGAAGTTCTAGGTATAATTACTTCTGACAAATAGTGTGAGTGTTTTCTCCGTCATTTAAAATGTGCTTTGTTAGTTAAGTATGACTCGAAAACCTCTTTAAATGCCAATTATTAAGATACGCTATTCCTTATTATGCAGGGACAAAAAATAGGTGTATTTTATGATATGGGTATACATTTAGTGGCATCAGTAGGGCCACGCCTGTGCTCCGAGCTCTGACCCTCCCTTGTTCGTCCGTGCCGTTATCTAAATTGCTTTATTTCACATCACCTATTCTAAATAACCGCTCTAGGGAAAACAACACGTGCTGTAATAGGATTTTAGAAAGCTCAGAAATGTAAAGAAAATGTTGAATACACACCGGGCTTAATGGTTTTGCAGTCTGCGTAGCCCGTAAACTAGTTTATTAAAAGTAGCTGAGTAGGTATATTTGTTTTGTACCTACTTAGTAATTTTAAACACACTAAGCTTTCCACACATGCCTCTATTTACGAAACACTTTAATGCCTGGGAAAGGATTTTAGATGGAGTAGCTTTGCCTTACACTTCACAGAACGATAAAATAATCATTTATTTTACAAAAAGTTCAATTATTTCTTAAATTATGCGACCCAACAAGGTTTAAAAGGTTTACTGTTGATACAACATTAACATTTCGAATTCAAACTAATTCAAAATTATTTATTCCTAACGACACTTTCGTCTGGTACTAATTTTGATCAGTTGAGCTATCTCTAGATCGTTTGTAACGGTCTGCAGATAGCTCCACTATTTCTTGTTTATTTTGTAAATATTTGTTTAATTGTAAGTTTCTTTGTTCCTACAATTTAAGCCACTACGATTAAATACAAACGAATTCCAACGAATACTCTATCTGAATTCACCCTAAAAAGAATTAGCTTACTTTACGACGTATCACGAAAGAAGACCCCAAAAATAATTCAACCTACGTGTTTAATCCGAAGGGCGTGGAGGGCGCACGTTTATTTAACAAGCCCATAAGCCGCATTTATGTAGAAAACCAGTTCCTTATCAGTTCCTAGCATTTTCCATGTTGAAATCTCAAATTCATGAGGAATCTGATCTGACCTGTTCTTCATGTTCTGTAAAATACAGTGCACAAGCAGAACTAGAATCATAAGCCTTGCGCACATCTAAGCATTCTGCGGTGACGATGAGTGAAACGCTGTCAAATATAACAGCGATATTTGACAGCGTTTCACTGATCGTCACCGTAAAACGCTTAGGTCAGAACCGTATATTTGAAAAACAAATGATGCACGCTTGCAGGCCTGCATTCAGTTGTCTATCAAAATGACTTTACCTGCTTCATGCTTTGAACGCTGAAAGCAAACAGCGGTATCATTATTTTTTCCTGCGGGCGGCTCAGGAGAGGGCAACCACGACTACCCAATGAACCAAGTTCGCCAATTACTCTTCTTTTAATGGGTAGTTAAAGAAATTTCCCTAATTGGTCAACCCCGTGCCAACAATGTTGCGGGTTCCGATGTAATAACAATTTGCTGCATTCATGCATAATAAACAGCAGTGGATGATACCCGATTAACATTTTGCTAGCTGTTTTGGAGTTTTGTATGCGCCCGTTGTCATGGCTAAATATGTACTGCACTGCATTTTCGACTACTAGGTTTGCAGAACCGTGAGTAGTAGAAACATGAGCTGGTACTTTCCAACCTTATCTAATATTAAGTCAATACAGGGACACCACTGAATATAATCAAGTGAAAGTCTAGAGGTGGAAAAAGGTTGCTCATATCATGCCAAGCTTTTTTGTGCCTGTTCAGGTGTTCTACGATTACATTTTAGTTTGACACCTACTTAACCAAGACATTTCAACGAAACCAAACAAGTTTCTTTTATAAAATGTATGCTAGTCAAAATCTATTCTACCACATTGCAAACTATACAATAATGACATCGACAATACTGTTTACCGTTATTGCAATATAATATTTTTGTCGATAAAATGCATGGAAATTGTACGACCAATCTTAAACAACTACGAGACTCGTTACAGTTGGAAAAAGAACCATTCAGACCAGCCAATAGGTTATATTATTTATTTTATTTTATTTAAACAAATGCAGTTTGCGCTAACAGCTAGCGCCAAAGCGCTTAAATGCTGTAGGCACAATTACAAAATACACATTACAATAAATAGGAGAAGTTAGTCTTAGTAATACAATACAATTACAATATAATACAACTTTCAATAACACACATAGTCAAAATAGCAAAATGACAAAAATATAATTGGTTTATACCTTGTCTTCAACAGATGGTGAGGTGCAGAACCAGATAGCCTGGTCGGAGCACCTGGACCCTCTCTTTGTGAACAACTACGAGATCGACGCCACGCTGTCATGGCAGTACTATGCCTCTTCCAGCGGCTTCATGAGAAGATATCCTGGTAAGCTTGGAAAACATTATTTCGATCAAAAAAACTATGGGTCATGTAACCTTTTTGGCTACTTCCAAATCCATATGTAAAGAAAATTGTGATAAAACTTATGATCTATACTATGACCCTCGAAAGCTCCTCGAAAGCTTTACGCCCCTCATAAAAGTAAAAAATTTAAAATAATATATGCAAACATTTCTCACAGAATCACATGAATTTCATACACTGGCGAATATATTAGATCTTATTTCTCAGACCATTCAGGTTAGTATTTCTGTCAAATCCCTTCAGCCCTTATCCCGACAGATTTAAATCCAGTTTGGTTTTCCTTTAAAAAAACACTTTTTTTCTGTTCAGCAATGTCCTGGCCACCAGAAGACGGCTACTCGCACCACGCGCGGGATTTCTACGACTTCCGATCTTCGAACTGGTTCGTGGAAGCTGCCACTTCACCGAAGGACCTTGTCATCCTTATTGACGACTCCGATGACCTTGGATCTTCACACTGGAGGCTGGCGAAGGCGACTGTGTCGGCTTTGCTGGACACACTAGGACCCAATGATTTTGTCAACGTGTACCGATACAGTGATGCGGTTTCAGAGATACACTCCTGCTATACAAAAATTTTGGCTCAGGTGAGTAACACACAAACACACACATGATTAATAAAAACATGATACAAATCAATAAATATCATAAATAAATATTGTGGACAATCCACTCAACACTATCTAGACCCAAATTAACAGAGCTTGTATTATAAGAACCAGATAGCTGATATGATACTTACATACATTTTTTTTGTAAATATATACTTAGAATAGAATATAACACCCAGACAGAGATCAAACATCTGCGTTCACCACACAAATATTGGTTCTCGGTGGGGATCGAACCCACGACCTTCGGTGCAGTAGGCAGAGCTACTACCAACTGAGCTGAGAGGCCATTTGAACAATTTGTTAAAAATAAATTAATCCTCATGGTTTATGAAAGATAAATAATTAATTGTAAACAGACAAACTAGAAGTTGTGTTCAGATCAGTCTCATGTGGTCTTCGCATGCCTTCATTTGGTAGCGTAAAGGTGTCTACGTGTGGTGTTACAAGTGCCGCAAGACAAAAGATTGCTGGATGCTCGATCCAGACCGCTTGACCGCTCTCTATAAGGGTTTTCACATAACAACGCCTTTTGACTGAACTTTCTGTACAAAGCGGTGTTAGGGTGAAAATAATGGGTGAAAATCCAGCAAAAATATTACTTTTGCTTAGCTAAAGTAAAATTGGTACCTCACCTACATTTTAGCTAAATATTTTGAAGAAAAGGGAAAGAAAGTGAAAGAAACAGATTCGTTTGTTACGGAAGTGGGTACAGGGATTGGAAGGAAACGACTGATTTCACCGAAAGTAGCGATTTATTCGCACTACGAACACGTAACACTGCACTGAACGCGTAGCACTGCACGAAACGCGTAGCACTGTCCGTCACTGTCCCCGCGCACTATGCGTTATACGGTCCAACGCTGTGCTCCGAACACTAACAGTCCACTGGGAGCACTTCACCACTTTGCACTTCACTTCACTTTTCACTGTTCACTGTTCACTTTTCACTTTCACTGTTCACTTTTTCCACTTTTTCTTTTTGTTCCTTTCTTCAGATCACTTTCCACTGAACTGCCCGTAGACGCGCCTGCAGCTCCTTATATACCCGGAATTTCGATTGTCATTTATTGAATTTCGATCGTCATTTCGTTTTCTTCTGTTGGATTCCGATCGTCTTTCCCTACCTGTATAATTTCTTGTTTTAGTCCAGAACTTTCGGTTCTTTATTTGAATTCCTTAAAGAAGGCACTCGCCGCTACTAGAATTTTCTGGTAAGATTTGAATGTCGAACAAAAATCTTCACGTAGTTACGTCAGCACGGCGTTACACTACCCCCTCCTTAGACGTGCTCGTCCCGAGCATCGTTAGAGCCGTAGTACCGTGCCAACCTGTCCACATGAACCACTTTCGCTGGACTTCTTGGCGTTTTCCGAATTCTGTATGTGACATCATTGATCCTCGTAATTACTTGAAAAGGGCCTTCCCAACTCGGTTGTAGTTTTGGAGATTTTCCTTTCCTTCTAACGGGGTTGTGAAGCCAAACAGCAGAACCTTCTTCAAAGGACTTGGAGTTGACGCTTCTGTCGTATCGCGTTTTCATTCGCTCACTAGCACGCAGATTCTCTTCCCTCATATGCCCGTGAACTTCCTCCATTTTCTTTCTCAAATCTTCCGCGTATTCCGAAATACAGCTAGGCGTATCTGGAGGACAACCCGCGAGAAGATCCGCTGGAAGTCGAAGCTCCCTACCAAAGTTCGCTCGGGCCGGAGTAGTAGAGGTACTCTCATGAACTGCCGTTCTATACGACAGAAGAAACAGAGAAATGTACTCATCCCAATTGTTCTGATGACTTTCAACAACTTTTGCCAGATGCCGCTCCAGAGTTTGGTTGAACCTCTCTACCATTCCATCAGATTGCGGATGATACGGCGTAGTCCGAGTTTTGTGTATCCCCATAATTTTGCATGTTTCCTGAAAGACTTGCGACTCGAAATTCCTGCCTTGGTCACTATGGATTTCAAGGGGTAGTCCGAATCGGCAGAAAACTTCATTCACCAGTTTGTTAGCCACAGTGATAGCTTCCTGATTTGGTAATGCGAACGCTTCTGGCCACTTTGTGAAGTAATCCATTATCACCAAAATGTAACGATTTCCAGTATTCGTCATTGGAAACGGCCCGGCCACATCCAAAGCTATTCGTTCCCAAGGAGCACCCACGTTGTATAACTTCAACGCTCCCCGACTTCTTGTTTGTGGTCCTTTGACAGAGGAACAACTCGTACATTTCTTGCACCAGTCTTCAACATCTTCCTTGCAGTGCAACCAGTAATAACGTTGACGAATTTTCACCAAAGTTCTCTTCACACCGAGATGACCGCCTGATGTTCCGTCGTGATACGCTCGCAGTATATCAGAAATCTTTGACTTCGGCACAACTGTCTGAAGATGATTGTCTTGTCCTGATGCACTCTCCCATTTTCGACATAAAAGACCATTGTGTAAGAGCAGGCTATTCCATTGTGCCCAATAGCTCTTCGTTACTGCACTCATTCCAGCAACTTCACTCCATCCTGGGCGTGCGGATCCATCTCTCACCCAATTGAGTATTGGTCTAAGGTCTTCATCTTCTTCTTGTAGTTTACGCATGGCATCGCTGCTCCAATCATCATTTACTGTATCAGTTCTTATAACTCGGACCATAGATTTTTCTTTATCTTCCTGTTTCACACAGTGCTTGCAGTCTTCAGAACACGGCCGTCTTGACAAAGCATCAGCATTCCCATGAGACTTTCCACTGCGATGCTCTACTACAAAGTCGTACTCCTGTAGTTGTTCAATCCATCGCGCAACTTGTCCCTCAGGATTCTTGAACTGTAGTAGCCACTTCAAGGCTGCATGATCTGTTCTGACTAGAAATTTCCGACCCAATAAATACTTCTTAAAATGCTGAAGTGTTTTGACAACTGCTAGTAGCTCCCTTCGAGTGACACAATAATTCCGCTCTGGTTTTGACAGGGATTTACTGTAATAAGCTATCACAACTTCTTGATCTCCTTTTCTTTGTGAGAGTGTTCCTCCTATCCCTGTATTACTTGCATCTGTGTCAACTACAAATTCATTACACTGATCTGGATATCCGAGTACTGGTGTTTCACATAACCGGCTCTTAAGTTCCTCGAAAGCCGCCTGGCATTGTTGGTCCCAGACGAAAGGCCGTTTTTCTTCTGTTAGTCTATGCAATGGCTTCGCTATATCTGAAAAACTCTTGACAAAACGACGGTAATAAGAGCAAAGTCCCATAAACGCTCGTACTTGTGTTTTGTCAGCAGGCACAGGCCAATCTTTAACTGCCGTAATCTTCGATGGATCCGTTTCAACGCCGCTTTCCGAAATAACGTGTCCCAAATAGTTCACCTGCCGTTTGAAGAATGAGCACTTCTTCTGGCTTAGTTTCAGATTTGCACTTCTCAACTTGTTGAATACGGATTCCAGCTTCTTCAAATGGTCATCAAATTCTCGCCCCACTATTATAATGTCATCGAGATACACCAAGCAGGTTTCTCCCAGCAACCCAGCAAGAACACGTTCCATTAACCTCTCGAAAGTAGCCGGGGCGTTGCACAGCCCAAACGGCATCACTCTGAACTGCCAGAGGCCCTTTCCTGTGGAGAACGCGGTCTTCTCCTTATCCTTGGGATCCAACTCCACCTGCCAATAGCCACTTTTCAGATCCAGCGTAGAAAACCATTTCATGTCATTGAGAGTATTCAAGGTGTCGTCTATCCTTGGTAATGGATAACTGTCCTTTTTGGTCACGTCGTTTAGGCGGCGATAGTCAATACAGAACCTCGTTGACCCATCCTTCTTCTTTACCAAAACCACTGGTGAGCACCACGGACTGGACGATGGTTCGATTACTCCATTATCCTTCATGTCTTGAATCATGTCGTCCACCTCCTTTTCTCTGGCAAAAGGAATTCGGCGGGGTCGTTGTCGTATAGGTTGTTCATTTCCAGTATTGATTTTATGCTGAACCATGCTCGTCCTTCCGATATCACCATCATTCTTCGAAAATATATCGGAGTACCGACGTAGCAAATTCTTCGCCTTGAGCAATTCAATACTTGTCAAATCTTGCTTACATTTTTCTAGTATACTGTTAACGTCGATTGTACTTGCTTCCGTCTTTTTGGTTTCCTGACAATTCCGCAACCACACAATTTCTTCGCTTCGTCCTATTAGCGTACCCTTCTTTAACACCTGTTCTTCATTGCTCAAGTTCAATACAGGTACCACTGCTTCCATAGATGAATTGACGACTGTACGTGCCGGCAGCCATGATGACTCGTTATCCACTTTTTCCAGTATTGTCCAACGTCGCTGTTTCAAACTTTTGTTTCCGGGAAAAATTACTGGAACTAGCGTTTGTGATCTTGGCAACAGTTTAGTGTTCTTAATGCAGTACACCTTGCCCTCGCCACCGCCCCTCATTGGTATTTCGTCTTCCCCACACTTCAGGACACCGGAGTGAATGTCGAGCTTACATCGATGATCCTTTAAGAAATCAAGGCCGATAATGCAGTCATCCACAATGTCAGCTATTACCGCTTGTTGCCAGTACAGCTTGTCACCAATCTTGATAGCCACTTTCTGTTCACCTGATACTGGTATATGCTGGCCGGTAGCCGTTGTTAGCTGGTAAGTTCCCTTCCGAACGTTGATCTTTCCGTTTCTTCTTGTCAGCTGTGTCCCAATTACCGTACGTGACGCTCCAGTATCTAAAGTCAATGAGCATGGACTTCCATTTACTGATCCATTTACAGTTAAGCTGTTGCCATCTGTACTCTGACAAATCTTGATTTTCGGGGCTTCCTGTCCACCGGCCAGTGCCCACCTTTCAGCCCTGGCTGGAATTAGTTTCTCTGCTTCTCCAATGCTTGTACACCAACATCGGTCCTTCGTCTCTCCACAGTTGTAACATCTAGGGACGAAAGCTCTGTGTTGGCTTACCCGCGCCACTTCCATTGAATTTATTCCCCTCAGACGTCCACTCCTCGGGTCTCGCCGAACGGCTTCCACCTCGAGCGCATGCGCGAC
Organism: Thera obeliscata; assembly: GCA_947578465.1. Classification (NCBI taxonomy): domain Eukaryota; kingdom Metazoa; phylum Arthropoda; class Insecta; order Lepidoptera; family Geometridae; genus Thera; species Thera obeliscata. The sequence goes on from OX387916.1 coordinate 4,802,828, forward strand.
GGCTTCCTTGATGTGACCGTGATGACCCAAGCGTACGGCAGCTCTTACTTCCGCGTCGAAAATACCGTCGACAAACGACTGCAAAAGCATGCTGTCAATGACCGATGCCGGCGATGTTTGGTACGCCTTCCGGACCAACTTCTCTACCTCCAGAAACCACTGTTGCAATGACTCATTTGCTTGTTGGCATCGATCACGGAGTTGAGCACGGAAAACATGCTCCAGGTGCGAGTCCCCGTAGCGCAATTCCAGGGCTTCTAGCAACTGCTCGTAGGTAGCATCACTCCCCACGGCCTCCAGTACGGTCAAGGCCTTGTCACGTAGTCCCAAAATGAGTACGGTTTTAGCCTGGCTCTTGGTCCACCCATTAAGGTTCATTACAGCCTCAAATTGTAGCCTGTGGGCCGCCCAGGAAGTGGTTCCATCGAAAGGCGGGACTTCGAAGTTTCCGCCTGCACTTACTATGGTCGCTGAGGCCGGGATTCTATCTGTTTTGAGCTTCTTAATATCTTCTTCAATAGAGGAGAGGCGGTTTTGATGTCGCCGTAAAGCTTCCTCTACCGCTTCTACCCTCCGCATGCTCTCGGTGATAGCGGCCAAAAGATTTTCCTGCAAAGCGCACAACTGTTCCTCCCGTTGGCGACCTTGCTCCTCCTGTCGGCGAGCCTGCTCCTCCTGAATGGCACGCAGCTGCTCCTCCCGCCGGAGGCCTTGCTCCTCCTGCCGGCGAGCCTGCTCCTCCTGAATGGCACGCAGCTGCTCCTCCCGCCGGAGGCCTTGCTCCTCCTGTCGGCGAGCCTGCTCCTCCCGGATGGCACGCAGCTGCTTTTCCCACCGGCGAGCTTGCTCCTCCTGCCGGCGAGCCTGCTCCTCCTGGATGGCACGCAGCTGCTCCTCCCGCTGACGGGCTTGCTCCTCTTGCTGGCGGGCGTCCTCTTCTTGGTGACGAGCCCGCTCTTCCTCCCGGCGAGCCTGATCCGCTTGCATGGCGCGCAGTTGCTTCAACAAGGCGCCAAGGTCCGCTCCAACCTGGGTCATTGACGCACTTTCAGAGGTTGCCCCGCCAGAGTTGTCTCGACGCCCCAAGGTTTCTTCCTCAGAAGCCTCGGCGCCGGAGCCACTTGCTTGCTGCGAGGCAGTCTTAGCGCGAGTACTCATGCCTTCTCTCGGCATGACAGGCATTTTACCTTCCAATCCCACTTCTGACACCAAATGTTACGGAAGTGGGTACAGGGATTGGAAGGAAACGACTGATTTCACCGAAAGTAGCGATTTATTCGCACTACGAACACGTAACACTGCACTGAACGCGTAGCACTGCACGAAACGCGTAGCACTGTCCGTCACTGTCCCCGCGCACTATGCGTTACACGGTCCAACGCTGTGCTCCGAACACTAACAGTCCACTGGGAGCACTTCACCACTTTGCACTTCACTTCACTTTTCACTGTTCACTGTTCACTTTTCACTTTCACTGTTCACTTTTTCCACTTTTTCTTTTTGTTCCTTTCTTCAGATCACTTTCCACTGAACTGCCCGTAGACGCGCCTGCAGCTCCTTATATACCCGGAATTTCGATTGTCATTTATTGAATTTCGATCGTCATTTCGTTTTCTTCTGTTGGATTCCGATCGTCTTTCCCTACCTGTATAATTTCTTGTTTTAGTCCAGAACTTTCGGTTCTTTATTTGAATTCCTTAAAGAAGGCACTCGCCGCTACTAGAATTTTCTGGTAAGATTTGAATGTCGAACAAAAATCTTCACGTAGTTACGTCAGCACGGCGTTACAATAGGTATCGTCATAAATATCGAATCATTCGGTATCGCATTACTATATATTACTTTCGTTCTACTATTCCAACTCCCAAATGTAATACAACCATTACGCCTACGCAAATGGTATTACAGCATTAAAAATATTGATTCTTGCTCACAAAGTAGGTATAGACCGTATATCATTGTAATAGAGCCCATAGTCTTTTATTGAAACATATAGGTTACTACCACTGGTGGTCTAGTGGTAGCGGCCCCTCCGATCCTAAGGTCGTGGGTTCTAGTCCAGCCATGTATCAATGAGTTTTTTGTCGCACTATGCCAGTACTCTAAAACAGTGAAGGAAAACATCGTGAAAACTGGCATTACGTGGTTCGACAACATTTGTCGAGTGCACGAAAGAAGCAGTTCTCCGAGGCGCACTTGAAATTCTTTGGCCAATACGAAGATCAAATTCGAAAAATTCGATAAGAAGAACGATACTCACAGAGTTCTTCTAGAAACTTAATAAATAATAGCCTATCATATAGGTACAAGCAATATTTAACTAGCTCGATATCCCCACAAACATAAAATCGAATCGCATTTCGCAATAATGATTATGTGATAAAGTTGTGGTCATTGAAAATGTATTAAGCAGTCAGATGTCAGCAAATATGCCGGAAAATCATACAGAGTGAATTGATTTCTCGTGGGCGTAATGAAATCTACGTTACGTGTTTCGAAAATTTTATCAAATCACCCTTTTACTCCTACATTTTGTTGGCAACTTCCCACATGAAGAGAGATTCAATTATCAACCCACGTAACTTTGTTTTTAGATACCGCATACTCGTAGATTATGCAATAGTTGGTTGGGTTTAGGTTAAGGGCGGACTGACTTTCGGTAGAGTCTGGCTAATTAGCCAAAATAACTACAAAACCTATATACCTTTTGGTTTAGTACCTTTATTTAATACTAACGGCCTGTCCCGGCTTTGCACGGGTGGAAATTTATTTTTTAAACACATAAAATTAGCCTATGTTTCTCAGGATGAGTGTAGCTTTCCAATGGTGAAAGAACTTTTGAAATCAGCACAGTAGTTTTTGAGTTTATTCTTTACAAACATACAAATATTTCCGCTTTATAATATTATATTTAATAAAACTATGAGCTCAAATAAGTATTTTTTGTGTTTTCTATAATTTTTTTTCTTCGTTATAACTAAACTTAATTAAAATACGAAACTATCGATATATTGCTTTATCTGCTATGCTATCCGTACATTAGCAACCCTACAAATAGTTTTAATAAACTCCATTGCAATGCCAGCGAATAAACAATCGGTAGCAATTAGACGATAACTTTAATTAAAACAAGGGCTGGACAGGTGGCTACATTGTACATTGTACACGTCAGTGATTTAGACATGATGGAATTTCCACAGGGTGTAACTGAAGCACAATATTGTTTTCCAGGTTTGCTATCTCACGTAAATTGTGCAAATACGAGCAAAATAAAAATAAATAAATGTTGTAGACAATTAAAACCACCATGAGAACAGATAACTGATATAATGTTAATATTTTTAAATATTGTAAATTTATACTTAGAATAGTTCTCAGTGGGTTCAAACCCACGACCTACGGCGCAGCAGGTAGAGCTACTACCAAGTATAAAAGCATAAGTAGGTGCATCTTTTCGAAGTGTGTTTTTTAGACATTAAAATTCAAATTACTAAAACTTATTATATTTTCCTTGCTTATTCCGGAATAAGAGATTTTATACACATAAACTTACATCACCTTTCGTCAAAGATTTTTATTCTCTTGAGCTACATAAGCTACGTAGCGCCATGCTACGCTAAGCTGTAGCAACAAGCTACGCTATCGTAGCAAAGTACTACCCGGGTAGACTTTTTAAAACATAAATTGAACCCATTGTTGTAACCTCAACAACATCAGAATAACAACCAACATTAATAGAAATGTATCTACACCAGACAGGTAAATTTCAGTTCCAATGAACAGGTAACTATCCCTTTGATGTTGCTACAAACAAAATTAATTTCAAGTTTTGCTTACCCAGCTACCTACACATATTTTACTGCTTAACTAAATAATTACTAATTTTGCTAACCTTTATGGGTTTCCCGTCATAGAAGAGACCATACTTGAGTCTGTGCCTCTCGAACAGTGGGGGTACTTGGCCAAGAGGTTTGAGGAGATCTTTACCGTACCTGGGAATAAAAGTTGTGAGACCTTTTTCTATTTATGCCAAGGAGATTGCTTTCGCATATTTTTTTTTATACAACTACCTAATGGAACATTCACATGACCTGCCTGATGTTACGTGGTAACCATCACCTATCACAAAGCCTCGTGGCCTTTCCTCGTGGGTCACGCACGTCAGGAACGTGCCCTACGATGCACTGCTCGCGTCCATCAACTTGAGGCATACAGATGTTCAACCTCACGTGCCAGTGATTTCACGGGCACCCACGCAATTAAAACCAAAACACAGTAATGCTGTTCACAGCAGAAATAGGCATGGTGGTAGTACTTCCCCGGACGAGCCCTTCACAAAAAGCTCTTCTACTACTAAAGTAGTACTACTTCTTCTTCTTTTTCTTCCTGCCCTTATCCCACTTTATGTGCGGTCGGCACAACATGTCTTCTTCCTCCATTTCCCTCTGTCAGCCGTCATCTCTGCATTCATACTAAAGTAGTACTACTGTATAGCTTAATTCAATACAAAGGTGTTCATGTTTCCGTGTCGTATTTGGACTATTATTTGAATACCTTTCACATTAATCTATTGAAACATATCTCCGAGTTAGCTAATGATCTGAATAAAAATGTAAATTGCCGTAAATGCAAGTATTGCGTGTTAGGGGCAGCATTACGTAGTGATATCCATCGGCTGTGTATACGCACCTTAATGGAATCAATCATTTAGGCCTGGGGTAGGTCGGTAGGTATCTACAAGATACGGGTGCACACCCAGAAATGTAATACTAATGATATTTAATAGTCACATTTTTGTTAGAGCAGATTTTTACATCTATGGAATAACGTCGACTCAAATATTTAATATCAGTCAAAAATATACTTATAATTGTCGGAAATTAGGCCTAAGCTTTATAGTGTTTGCTTATGGTCGCCTATAGTCCCAAATAGCCCTGATTAGGTTCTAATGAACCAACAACTCTAGGACCAAACTCAGAAACTCTAGTGACGAAGTTTTTAGACCGCTCTATGGCAGATCAGAGCCCTAGCCAAGCTTCAAGTATATTCACGTATATGAATATAACGAAGAGTTAAAGGAAGGCACACGCAGTCTTGCCCCGCCTAACCATTAGGCACCACAAAGTACTATTATATAAACTTCCCGTGTAAAACTTTTCTTGGGAATTTATGAAAGCACTCACAGTGAAGTTTGCTTTATAAAGTTGGTGCGACCACATCAATAAATTGTCGCTCTCACACGTAGTATTGGAGTGCCACTAAGTAGGAAGTTGATATTAGAACTGTTCGACACTTTGTGGGGTTGATTGTTTTTTTAATGACTAAACTTCGTGTTCTTGGAATATTATAAGTTGGGGGTTCGCTACGAACTGACACCTCGCGACATCCGCGATTTAGTATTTAATAACATAATTTTTATTACCTCGTAGGTACAACCTATTACAGTGTGTCATGGAACTTTATATCGTAAATGCTCAGTAAATAAGATTTACTGCTATGCAAAGAGGCCGTGTAAGTTTTGCAACTCAATGCATTGTTTAAAATGTTCCATTTTCAAATCACTTTACCATCACACTATGCTTGATATGTTTGTAAGCTCCCACGGGCGATATAGGATCTTGTTCTGCAATAGTAACTTACTGCCCTTGTGTAACAATCTACTATTTTAGCCACGCTAGTAAATTAATTATTTTAAATGAAAATAGTGCATTAAATACTGCCTTCACAGCTCAGTTGGTAGTAGCTCTGCCTTCTGCGCTGGAGGGCGTGGGTTCGATCCCCACCGAGGACAAATATTTGTGTGGTGAACGCAGATGTTTGTTCTCTGTCTGGGTGTTATATTGTATTCTAAGTATGTATTTACAAAAAAAAATATGTATTCAAGTATTATATCAGCTATCTGGTTCCCATATTACAAGCTCTGCTTAGTTTGGGGCTGGTTAGTGTTGTGTGAATTGTCCATAATATTTATTTATTTATTTATTATTATTATAAGTCGGGGGTCCGCTACGAACTGACACCTCGCGATATCCGCGATTTAGTATTTAATAACATGATTTTTATTACCTCTTACAACCTATTACAGTGTGTCATGGAACTTTATATCGTAAATGCTCAGTAGTAGGATTTACTGCTATGCAAAGGGGCCGTGTAAGTTTTGCAACTCAATGCATTGTTTAAAATGTTCCATTTTTAAATCACTTTACCATCACACTATGCTTGATATGTTTGCAAGCTCCCACGGGCGAAATAGGATCTTGTTCTGCAATAGTAACTTACTGCCCTTGTGTAACAATCTACTATTTTAGCCACGCTAGAAAATTAATTATTTTAAATGAAAATAGTGCATTAAATACTGCCTTCACAGCTCAGTTGGTAGTAGCTCTGCCTTCTGCGCTGGAGGGCGTGGGTTCGATCCCCACCGAGGACAAATATTTGTGTGGTGAACGCAGATGTTTGTTCTCTGTCTGGGTGTTATATTGTATTCTATGTATGTATTTACAAAAAAAAAGTATTTAAGTAATATATCAGCTATCTGGTTCCCATAGTACAAGCTCTGCTTAGTTTGGGGCTAGATAATGTTGTGTGGAATTTCCGCATTATTAATTTAATTTAACTTAGCTACACTAGGTAAGAGAAACAACTAACATGAGTGCAAACATTTCCTTGCTCTATTTAAACTGTTGAGTTCTCAAGGATTATCTCAAAACTGCCAGTCCAGCGCAATCAGATGAGCTGGCGGCCATGCAAGTGTCAAGTAAAGTTGCAAAGATGATAGTGTGCACCCTGTCAACTACGCGCCACGTCTTTTGTGGCACAGATGCTATCATCCAACGTCGTGGGACTTATTATCTGAGTTGTGAGATAGTTTATGTAGCCTAGAAAGACGTTGATAAAAGGATAGATTTGATTTTTTTTAGGGATAAATTTTAAAGAATAGTGTCCCTTGTATTGCTAGATGATAATACATAATAATGATTACTTGTGGAATTTATCTGCGTAATTGCAAGAAAGAGAAAGCTTGATAATGAGGTCATCGTTGGGGTACCTACATCAAAACGATCATATAAGTATTATAATATTATGTTTAAAACTTGAGCAACCGACTTCATGCCAACCTATTAAACCGATTTTGATGAAATTTCTAGATTTTGACCAATCTGGAAATATGTATTACTTTTTAGATTTTTTTCAAATCCGCTCATAAATTACGAAATTAAGCGGAAAATTAAAAAAAGTCAACAGGATTAAGAACGTCCTCCTTTTTTATTTTGAGTTGGTTGGGTTGGTTGTTTCTGCTGTGAAGCAGCATTGCTGTTTTTCGGTTTGAAGGGTGTGGGTGCCGGTGAAATTACTAGCACGTGAGGCTGAACATCTGTATGCCTCCAGTTAATGGACGCAGGGCAGTGCATCGTAGGGCAAGTTCCTGACGTGCGTGACGTACGAGGCAAAACTTTGTTATAGGCGATGTGGTAACCATCAGTTCATTCATGTTTAATATCAGGTGGGCCATAAGCTTGTTCCATCAGCCAGTTACATAAAAAAAATCGCCTATAACAAGGATTGCCTCTTAGCCCACGCACGTCAGGAACTTGCCCTACGTTGCACTGCCATGCGTCCACCAACTTGAGGCATACAGATGTTCAGCCTCACGTGTCAGTAATTTCATCGCATCCAGCTACATTAAACTTTGTATATTTAAGTTGGAACATGCTCCGTACTCGCTGCCGTGTTTGTTCACATTAACTGAAATGTTTCAATGTTACCTCTAGCTCTGTAGGCCAACCAAAAGCTCTGTCTGATTCTGTCTCTGGCTCTGGTTTTAAGTCCGTGTAAATAATTCCTACGTCGAAACCTCACACCACAGTATAATACACTGGTGAGAAATCACACATACTCAAAACCGGAGTCAGAGACAGAGCCAGACAGAGCTCGTGGTTAGGCCTACTGATCTGAAGTTAGATTAATGTGTGCAGAGTTCAATGTATATTCTGTGAAGTAGATGGATATGTACACAGAAGGTCAATCTTGCCGAAGGTGGGTTAATGTATGCCAATACCTATAATATTTTATTTTTCTTTATTTTTTACTAGACTAACTTTTTTAGACTAATTGGGTGATGCAACAATCATTTGGCCCGCCTGAAGTTAGGTGGCAAGCATTGCATTGTAGGTCCCGCACATCAAGAACGTACCCTACGATACGCCCTGCGTCCATTAACTTGAGCCGTGAATATGTTCAGCCTCACGTGCCAGTAATTTCACCAGCACCCACACCCTTCAAATCGAAACATAGCGATGCTGCTTCACGGCAGAAATAGGCATGGTGGTAGTACCTCCCCGGACGAGCCCTCACAAAGAGTTCTACATAAAAGTACCTAATTGCTTTTATGTAGTTTGTTATGTCTTACAACAAAAATATTCTAGTCAGTTTTGTCATATTTTTGCTGCCTATACGAGTCGTATTTGACTTTGCTCTGATGCTTTCACGTTCTTCTAGATTGTGGGTAAATGACAAATCTTAAAGAAATATTCACAAACCACAACTCTCCCCTCGTAGTGAGACTATGCCACAAACCTAAATGTAAAAGTCAAACTTTGTTTCATTACCAACACGCAAGACATACAACTATTATCAACAAATGTACAATTGCGGCAGGTATAATAGAAAAGCTACAATTCAACTTATAAAGCCTTCAAAGCTAGTTTCAGGGCTACCAGCAGTGGTTTCATAGCCAATGCTAAACAGCTCAATCACTTATGAGTAAGCCATGTTTACTGGAAACGAAAGATTATACTTAAAACTCAAGCTGATGGACACAGGGCAGTGCATCGTAGGGCACGTTCCTGACGTGTGTAGGCGATGGTTACCACTTAACATCAGGTGGACCATATGCTGGTTCCATCAGCTAGTTGAAAAAACTTTAGAAACCTACTCCATGACCAAACTGCTGAACCAATTTTAATAAAATTTATTTTAGATCAATCAGGAACAAGGATATTTTAACCAATTGATCAGGAAGATCAATCTTTTATATAAAAGTAAAGAATTGTTCAAATCGGTTCATAATCGACGAAGTTATGTGATAACAAACATTAATAATTATAAGCTTAAAAAACTTGAGAAACCGACTTTATTGTCAAACGGCTAAACCGATTTTAATCAAATTTGTTTGGGACAATCTGGACGTAAGCATAACCGTCCAAATATAAAAATAATTTTCTAATGGCCCGAACACACCTAGTTCGCTGGCGGTAGCGATCAGTGAAACGGTGTCAAATATCGCTGTCAGATTTGAGATTTGACAGCGAATATTTGACAGCGTTTCACTGTTCGCTACCGCCAGCGAACTAGGTGTGCGCAGGCCTTAAATCGGTTCATAAATGACGGAGGCATGCAGATACAAACATTAAAAAAAATATTTAAAAAAAAATGGCAACACCGATTTTAATAAAATTAAAATGGGACCAATCTGGAAGCAGTACCTTTCAGATAAAAAAATAATTTTTCAAATCGGCTCACAAATGACGAAGTAATGCGGTAACATACATAAAAAAAAAAAAAAAAAAAAAACAACCGAATTGAAAACCTCCTCCTTTTTGGTTGGAAGTCGGTTAAAAATATATCGCAACACCCTTACAGAGTATTATTATTTATTGATTCAAAACTATTTTTAAGATCTGACCCTGTTAAATTTACATGCATTAAAAGGCAACAAATATACTGAATGCAATAGTTTAGACTGGCACAGGATCGAGGTAGATGGCACAAACTAAGGGAGGCCTATACCCAGCAGTGGGTATAGGCCTCCCTTAGTGATGAAATATACTGAATACTGAAAACAAAATAAATTAAATAAATATTTATTCTGTTATTTGGGTCAAAGGTACCTCCTACCTATCATGATTGAATAGTTTGTGGTCTAGTTTTGTAAGGAGCTATGAGTTTTGTCGCATTTTACAGTAAACGGGCCTTTCATAATACGTTACAAAGCGTTCGCATACTCTGACATTGTGTAATCGTCTTTCTTTTTCCCAGGCTGTTCCGGAAACTATTCGCGAGCTGAAGACCTCATTATGGAACGCAGAGCTGTCTGGAGGCGTGGCCAACTTAACCGGCGCCCTCGCCACTGGTTTTGAAATATTACACAGGGTAATTATTCTTTGATAGTACTGACTTTATGTATAGGTACTTATTGCTATGAGGTACTCCTCTGATTGCTTTTTTACATTGAGCTTCTTGGCAAGTTGAAGAATTTTTTATTACTTAAAAGATGCTTTTGGAATTAAGTCGCTACGGGATATTTCATAGCAGTTTTCGTAACCACCGTACCTCTTCGTTGTCATTGTAGCGCGTAGCGTAAACATTTTAGAACATATTTAGAAGTGGGCTGCCGAATGTATTGTTTGGATTACCTCTGACTTATCATCTTAATTAGCTAAAGTACTTATTGACTGTGTCTGGGGATCATAGCCTTTTTTTCATACTTATCTAAAACTATATTTAATTTTGTTTCTTTTTGTGATAAAAATTCTATAATTTCAGTACAACCGCACCGGACTGGGATGTCAGTGCAACCAGGCGATCGCCATAATCGGCGCTGGAGGCGGCTCCAACGGAGTCAAGAGTGTGTTCAGGACGTGGAACTGGCCGCATATGCCAGTACGCATTTTCACTTACCGAATCGGGGGAGATGCTGCTGCCGGGCATAGCATGAAGGACAATGCTTGCACCAATAAAGGTATCGTCATCATCAGGCAGAATGAATTCGAATTTTCAAACTCAAAATCAAAAATGTCTTTATTCAATTGTATTTAATCACTTTAAAACGTAGGCACAGCATGAAGGACAATGCTTGCACTAATAAAGGTATACCGTCATCATCAGAAAGAAAAAAACAAATTTTCAAATTCAAAAATTTATTCAGTTGTATTACAAGGATCACTTTGAAACGTCTTTCAGCTAAGTTAGTCTAGATGCCAGTTCCACGCGACCAAGCCTAGAAGAACAGGCCACAAACTACGGCTTGGATCCTACCGTTTGTTGGTATGATCCTTTCACAAAATAAAACTGTAAATAGTAGTGAAGTTTCAGTGTGGTGCCACTCTAACTTAGTGAGACGTAGGCAATACAAAAGCAGAAGTTTCAAAGACAGCACACGCTATGCTTCATCCACTATTAATCCACTGCTGGACAGTCTCCTACAAATTTCTAGGAAGAACGATTCTGAGCGCTCCATCCACAAACTCGAAAACGGTTATGAGAACGTTTCGTCTTACGGTTCGTGGTCACCATTCAATTACCTTTAATCCCCAACGGTATTCGGATCTAAATCATCTAATCTAAAGGATTTTTTCGCAGGAGTGTTATGTAAACAGAAAATGAATCTTGTTTTGTCCTAGACCCTCTGCTACTCGTAATATGCATAGATTTTTATGCAGTTGCATAAATTTGCATTTTGTGAATCATTTTTTTTTAGGATTCTACGTGTCAATCAACGATCACGCAGAGATCCGTTCAAAAGTACTCCATTTCATCGAAGTTCTAGCACGACCTCTGGTGATGTACCAGACAGTGCATCCAGTGCACTGGAGCCCTGCCTACATCGGAGGAAGGGTAAGGAAAAGAAAAAAATACCCCACTTTCTGCCAATGTTTTCCGAAATTTAATGACGTGGTCTGCCTTCTGATATACACCTTTGAATTTAGTTCGAGAATTGTCTTCGTGCACCTCCATGAAAAAAGATTCGCTCTTAATTGTAGTTTTCAGGTCTTAGTGCGTCGAAATAAGCCAAGAAATTTATAAAATTGATTATTAAAGAAATTCTGAGCGACCAAAGGTCAACGGACTTTCTTAGATATTTCACTGAATGACTTTCACATTTTCGTGATTACAGAGCAGTAACCTGAATGACGACGGGATGGGTCAGCTAATGAGCTCCGTTTCTGTGCCTATCTTCGATAGAAGGAATCATACCGTGAGTGTTCGAGACCTTTCTCTACATTAATACTGGCCATCAAAAAAAGAGGTGATAATAAAAAAAATAATTATTGCGAACTTTTTTTCGCGTTCTTTATTCAAATTATTTAAAAATTTTACGCAACCTAGGAATGGAATGCAGCCAAAGATAGTGATCATAATTTATATCTGCCGGGTGATTGTGTAATTTCGTTGTTATTAAAAGTTCGATACTAACAAAGTACAGAGATCACGGATCTCTTTGCCATCATTTTTCGACAGCTATGACTATCTGTTGCTATTCTAGTTTTTCAACGTGAAGTTCCTATTCGTATTTCATATTTATTACATCGACATTACATCTTGTTGCAATCGTTAGGTACTTGTCAAAGATGGGTTTTATTTCAATTATGTGTCAAAATTGAAAAATGCGACTAGGTTTTGATTGCAACCAAAGATACGCCATCACCCCACTCAAAACAAATGAAAATGGTCTGTACTTTTGTTGGTTTTGCAGCAAAGGGAAGCGAACTTACTAGGAGTAGTTGGAACTGATGTCCCTATCGAACAGATAAGGAAGCTCGTGCCACCATACAAGGTATGCACACTATTCAAACGATTTTAACTTCTATTGATAATAGTAATAAGATGTATAATCAATATGTTGTCTTACAGTTGGGAGTGAACGGTTATTCCTTCATGGTGGATAACAACGGGCATGTATTGTACCACCCGGATTTGCGGCCATTGGTATGACAATTCCTAATTATGCCTTGTATAATGTATACTTTATGTAGGTATTCAGTTTTTGTAGATGTAGGCGCCGTATGTATGTATGAGCGAGCAAGTCTACCATGAAAAACGTTAGGTGAAGTTTGGTATTGATGTTTTGAGCTTCACAACTCAAATATGTATCGGTTACTGAGTTATCAAGCAGTGTAACTCAAAACATCATGACGAGATACGTTTGCCGTTTTCATGGTAGATCGTTCTTTCAGGTACCTCTTATTAAGTTTATCCCCGAAACGCGTATAATCTGCTTTCAGTACTAGTAGACTAATCAAATTACTTAAAAGCTTTTAAGTTAAATGAGTAAATACGCGCTTAATGCCCTGAGAATGTCCCTTTTATTTTTATTGTTTAGATTAATTTATTTCATTGCTTATTTTTCGTTGTTACAGCATACGAATGAGGAAGTAAGTAAACGCAGCTGAGTTTGTATTTAGCTTTTTGTTCCCTATGTATTAAAATATAACTTTCGTTTTTATTACTTTTTGTAAACAAATATACTTTTCCAGTACACGGAAACTTTACGTCCTCTGTACTCGAGTGTGGATCTAACTGATGTGGAACTGCTTATGGACGCTGAGGATAACGCCAGAGTCAACCTGACTTCGCTCTTGCTCGACGTAAGAACTGTTCAATCATTATCAAAGACCAAATCGTGATTGCAATGTTTCCCAATAGAACAAAGAATTAATTTTAAAACAAATAAATAAAACCAATTACAAAATAAACCGAAAATCTTCATGAAAGGATTCATGTTTAAACCCTCGTGTGTCTTAAAAAAGAACCGGTTTGAGACACGAGAGAAATCTGCTATTGCTGATACCAGATTTCAAACTTTGAAATTACCAACCAACATCTTGGAACTAAAAATAAACTATAATATTCGATCCATGCCTAAAGGTCTAAGACCTCTGCTTATCATATCACGTGGAACCATCACCACATCATTTTTCTAATCTATCTCTAAGGTAAATTGGGTTCAGCTTGGGGGCAAGGCCACACTGGTGACCCCAACATTAATTGTTTGTTGAACTTCCAGCTCCGACACGATATGATAGAGCAACGCGAAGGAGAGACAGAAATCGGGGTAAAGGTTCAATACGACAGCATGCGTCGAGTGGCCACCAGACGGCAGAGATACTTCTACAGTCCAGTGGATGGGACTCCGTTTTCATTGGCCGTGGTACTGCCTGATGGGTACGGCATGTATGACTTGCTTTCTGAGCAGGAGGTCAAACATAGTCCCGTCAGCGGTGAGTATTCAGAACTTTCTCAAGATACCCAACACGGGTTTACAATTTCAATATTTTTTTAATACCTAATGTAAAAGAAAACAACTAATCACATTCCTTCCTGCATGCTCAGTTACGGAATTCTTCAAAGGCGAAAACTGGAAGATTCATCCTGACTGGTACGTGCTTTAAGAAACCTTATTTTCATCCATACATCTCGCAATCTCTTTCATTTTCCGGACTACGAATTATCTGACTTCATTCAAATAAAGTTTCTAATCTAACGTTAGATCATCAACTAACTCACCAAAAGGTCTTTCTTCTGAATTCTTCTTTCTTTTTCTTCCTTCCGTTCTTATCGAACACTACAAAACTTCTCACGTTTTGCAAAAAAAAACCCGAAGTAGTTTCTAAAACCTAATACTAGTCTGGGTTGTTGCGAATTGTTCAGCAGCTACGATAACCGACCATGAAGCCAGCTTGTGTTTCTCCCCTACAGGGTGTACTGCGAATACGCATCCACGTCAGAGCAAACCTTCAATTCTCCCGAAGAACAGCTGCTCCACTTCCTAAACCGGGCAGGGAAACCCGGCTGGAAGTGGATGTCACTGCGACCGCGCGCTCTCACTTTACACAACGCGCACAAGAAGCAGGAAAAGGATTCTTATTATTGTAAGACTTCTAGCTCTTACTTGTTTAAAGATTATTGACAGACCACTGAAGTCTCCTTCTTTACATAAACATTAAGTTATCAAAGGCAGAGAATTGGAAGACAAAACGTAGGACTCGCCCGTTAGACCAGGATCGCAGGAAGTCGGCTTATGGAAAGGGCTCAGAATTGTTCTACCTGGAAATGGATAGGGGAGGCATATGTCCAGCTGTTCAGTAGTGGACTTCTACCTGACTATGATGATAAAAGGTTATAAATAAAAAAATATCGAAAGGCTTATCTGTAAGAAGGAAATAGTTCTCATTTATTTTGGGCACCAGAAAATCTTACAATTTTTTTAATTTTCTACATCTTAATCTTAGGACAAAAACTTTATACGCAATAATCATTAGCAGAGTTAAACAATTATTATTGGTTTGCAGGTGATAAAAATTTAGTTCAATCGCTTATCCGGGATGCAATGGTAATCAAAGAATTGGACGCTCACATGCAGCACGCAAGCCATCACAACCAGTAAGTAACATTAATGACAAAGCATGTCTAAAAGCACTATAAAATGTATCTACTAACCCAAAGGTCTCACAAAATAAATTGTGCCTATCTAAGAATTGAACGTTCTAATTTTCATGAAAAAAATGGCCCCAGATTCTGACCTTGTAAGACGGCACTATAAAAAAGTGCAAACGAGTTCTGGAAAACGTAAATGTATAAAGAAAACAAAAGGGGACCTAAAATCGAACCTTGCGGTACACCGCTTGTAAACACTTGCATGTTTCTTTGCAACTCTTTTTAATTGCACTCTATTTATGTTAATTTTATGTTGTTCACTAATGGTATTATGTGTTTGTCACACAAATAGCCCGATAGCAACTTTAATGGCATTACTCACAAGGTAACGTAACAACAATCGTCGTAATGGTTGTAGATATGTTAGTGAAGACATATTGCTAAGTAAAATTACAAGTGTGAAGATCAACGATGAACTGCAAATAGTTGTTGTAGGCACCAACTTCTACCACACTGATTACGCTAATCTTGAAAGTTTCAACGCTAAGGAAGACGCAACAATAACAAACAACGCACGATGGGTTGTTCAACTGAATGACATAAAGTATGATTTTGTCACGCTAGTAATAAGAGATGTTGAATATGCAAAAATATCAAACGCAGCAGTGCACCAATACTTCTGTAAAATAAATAAATTGCTGATGCTAGAGATTTCAAGTTTAAGAGTTTGATACGTCGCAGATTTGATTCGTGTCACTGTTATTTTAATGTTTGTAAAGGCTGCTACGGAATCAGGTAATTTGTACTTTTGCTAATCAGATGTTTCAGCTGGCCCAGGATTTAATTTTATATTTGTGTGTCCGAGTATTTGGCTTCTTTCAAGTTTTTTAATGTTATTTGAAGAATCCTTCTCAGCGGCGTAACTTACCATAAAAGTACTAAATTACTTATTCGTTAACATAAAAATATTCGTTTATAATCTGTGAAAGGTACGAACGTAAAGTGATGCCCCTGAGTTACTCTGTTAAATTAATCTTGAAGTTTTGCTAGAGCGCACTTTAACACGACAGTGTTGTAATTTTTGAATCCCTGTTTCCTATTAAATATTTAGTTATCTTCAATTGGGATCGTATGTAAATCAAGACAATGTTTTTACAGACAAGGACGATTCCACAAGTTTCAAGTGACGCTTTCCTTCATCGCGACCCGGAGCGGCCTTCTCAAGTGGACCGAAAACATGAACACATCGAGAGCATCGGAATCATCTGAAACGTGCGTAATTAGACTGTCCAACACCTTTTCACTTCCGTGTGTGTAAATCTTAGACAATGGCTCATAAACATTACCAATTTTTCAGGCATTTTAGCGAGAAATACTCCCGAGCCTTCGATTCGGAATGGTACAAACGAGCAGTGGAACACCACGCTATAGAACCCGAAAGCTTCGTCTTCTCAGTTCCGTTTCGCGACGGCTCCGAAGCAGAGGACTTGAGTGGAAGACCGCCGTTGGTGTTGGCCACGCATGCCGTATTCGTGGAGTCGAGAGCGCATAGAGCACCCGCTGCGGTCGTGGGATTGCACTTCCAGTTGGAGTCACTGGCGAGACACTTTTTGAACGTCACTTCTACAGTAAGTTCCAATTTAAAACATTTTAACCTCCGATATGGGATCGATTAATGACTGTATCAATTTGTATTTTGTAAAGAAAATAGCTTAAAATCTCTACTTTTTCTTTAGTGTACAGCAGGAAGCGTTTGTAAGAAAACTTGCGCTGGCGACGAACTCGACTGTTACATTCTCGACGACAATGGTTTTATAATAATCTCGGAAGACGTGGCACAAACCGGACGATTCTTTGGGCAAGTGGACGGCACTATCATGGATTCCTTGGTTCAAGATAAAATATACAAGAAAGTCACTGTGAATGATCACCAAGGCAGGTGTCCTGATGCAAGAAATCCTTTTAGCGGTGATGCTTGCAAGCTATCGGTAAGACTCACTTAATTTAAGCTCAGATTCTTTTTCTGGGTTATCATCATATCATATTTTTATTTCCTTTTACAGCCATGGAAGCCATTCTCGTGGTTCGGCAGTTATGCCATGAGTATGATAGCCATGTGGTTCCCGCTATGGCAGCCTACAAAGGCACATCCCAGTAGACCCTACGGCGAAGAAGACTCAGGTGAGCAGAAATAATGTCAAAAAGATGAATATTCACAAATAAAATAATGAATATCAAGAGATCATTTTATCATGTCTATAGCTCCATACAAGGAAAGTTTCAGAAGAAGTTATTTATACAGAGTTGTTTATTACAGCTGATTACGAAGACTACGAAACCGATGACGGCGAGGTAGAAGACGGCGTTGACAGAGACCGTGGAACGTATGAGATCATAATGGACGGAATTGGAGAGACTTCCCGCGATGGAGGTCCGCGCATGCCACCGCCGATGCACCCTGGACCAGGTAATTCAGAACTTAAACTAGCAGAACAAACATCCGTGATAAAACCTCTTCAAGAATTTGTACTACCTAGTAGTAGGTACCTACTATCAACCTTTTTGAAATTTTGATAATTTTGTGGAACATACCCAAAACATCGACAAAAACCTCAACACTCTTGCATGAGGTAGTTTCAAATTGCTAGCATTGCAAATAAGCGACGCTAAAAAGCAACGAGGCTGTTGAAATTCAAACTATATACAACATGTCCCAAAATTCAACGATAAGCCGGCACCAGAGGATGGACCTACTAATTTTTTTTTATTATTATTTATTTAATGTCAGACAACGGGATCCATAAAGTGTTAGTAGAAATTAAATTTAATTACATGTCATAGGGTTAGTACAAAATAATCTTAATATAATTCTTACCTACTAAGTAATGAAATCCCTCGCTGAAGTTCCAATCAAAACAGGCTCACTAAGACTATTTGATTAGAACTTGAACGAAGGATCTCATAATGGGCGAATCGCAATGATCTGCTATGACCTTCAGGATGGTGTTGGTACTGCCCCGCACTCTGCTGAGCAATGAGGCAGTTTTCTTGCGGATGATGGCATGAAACCCATCCACCCGCGCCTCAGCGAACATGCTTGATGCGCTGCAGAAGCGAGGCAGCCCCAACAGCATCCTGAATCCATTGTTATATTGGACACGCAGTGCGCTGAGCGTACTTTTTGTATAGCTGACCCACAGGCTGCTCGTGTAGAAAGACTGGCAGTAGGCTTTAAAAAGTGTGATTTTCACTTGCCTACTGCAACGGGCAAACCTGCGCGCCAGCATGTTACTTCGAGCCGCCAGCGCCCTACGTTCCCTATCTATGTCTATATGGTCATCGAGGCCGTCCGTAAGGAAGTGTCCAAGATATTTAAACTTCTTAACGCGTGTTAATTTGGCACCGTTCAGTTGAATTCTCGGTACCGAAGCGGGAACCTTACCGGCGGCCCCGAAAACCATAAACTCACTTTTCTTACAGTTGTACAGTAGACCATGCTTAGCGGCGTACTCCTCACAGATCACCAGCAGCCTTCTGAGTGCGCTTACCGTTGGACACAGCAGCGCCATGTCGTCCGCATAGCTGATATTGTTAACACAAACATTATCAACTGAGCAGCCGACACCTTCACTGCTGAGTCCAACGATCAGCTCATTCACGTACAGGTTGAAGAGCTTCGGCGAGCTCAACCCCCCCTGCCTCACCCCACACTCCAACCTGTACGCAGCCGATAGGCTGCCAGCCCATCTTACAGTGTTGGTCTGGTTGGCATACCAGTATTGGAAGAGACGTTGTACCTGTGCATGCACGCCAGTACTTGCCAGCTTTCTCCAAAGCATGTCATAAGAGACGAGATCAAATGCTTTGGATAGGTCAAGAAAGCATGCGTACACAGGTGTACGTCTCTGTGTGTAGTACTGGACAGTGTGCTTAAGGCTCAGAATTGCACTTTCAGTTGAGAGGCCCTTCTTAAAGCCGAACTGGGCATCATGTAAGTCAAGATGTTGATCCAATTCTGAGTCAAGCACACTATCCAGAACCTTAGCCACTATAGTAGCCAACGAGATTGGCCGATAATTACATTTATCTGACAAATCGCCAGTTTTATTTTTAACAATGGGTACTACAACTGTTTTTATAAGTTCTTGGGGAAGGTAGGAGTAACTAAAACACAACGTGAAAAACACTGAGAGAAGATTTGGCAAGTGAACACCCGCACACTTCAAGTGCTCGATGCTGAGGCCGTCGTGACCTGGGGACTTACCTCTAGACATCTTATTAATTATTGCAGTGACTTGCTCAGCAGTGACGCGGTAAGGTTCCCCCGGCACGTCGGCCCCACCACCCCCCACGGTACATAGCGATGGTCCCAGTAAAGAGCTCACCCGAAAGTGGTTCTTAAACAGATCTGCGATTCGCCCACTATCACTGACGCCCTCAACGCTAACAGGAAGGCCAGGCTTGATGTTTAACTTATTTGTAGCTTTCCAAAAATCACTAAAATGTTTTGATGCACGGTGCTCGGCAATAATGTCCATTTTTATTTGTTCTTCGTGATTTTGGCACCATTTTAATTGACTTTTAAATAATTTTCTACTCTCACACATTTTAATATATAAATTCCCAAATTTAGGTTTATTGTGCCATTGCCAATTTAAAAAATCAAGTCTGGCCGCCCGGTGCGCGCTGCGTACGTGCTTATTCCAGCCTATTACGGGTTTGCGCCTTTTGGCTAAACCTACAACATTTTTAGACAAGGTAGCCGCGTCAGACAGTACCTTGATTATTTCTTGGTAGAAAACGTCCAACTGTGTTCGGTGGACCTCTTCGGCACACACATTAAAATTACATTTTTCAAACTCACAAGGAAGGCTAATTAAGTTAAGATTTTGATTGCAATACTTATTATACTGTTCTATTTGCTCAAATGTTCTGTTACCCCATATAACAGAATTACAATGCGATGTATTATCATCACATAGGTTATTTTTACAAACAACAACATCAATATTGCATTCGATTATTAGTGGAAGGTGATCCGACCAGTATGAGTCATACTTTACATAAATATTGTTTATAGTTTTAAAAGCGGATCTACTAACTACACAGTGATCGAGCCACCGCGTACTCCCGTGCACATCACTTACAAATGTATAGCTACCCGAGGTACTACCTAATAGGTTAATGTCAGCACAAATCCATTGTTGGTCTTCACATAGACTGTCTAACTCGTTACCGAATAGTTCACCAGGGTGTGCGTTAAAGTCTCCCAACATATAGATAGCTTCAATCGACGTATTTTTAACAATAGCACATACCTCGCTAAAACACTCCGTGAACTCAGTCAGGTTTTCCATCGAGTCGGTTGGCATGTAGACACTAAACACAAGTATAGCACGGTCATTGACCTTAGCTATTACAGCACTAATACGGGGGGATTTACACTCAACCACTGACACTTCCCTGAACACATCTTTGCGCCATAAAATAGCCACGCCGCCGTGGGGCCTCCCTTTCAGGATACGCGACATGTCCACCGCCGACGTGCCAGTGTACGCGAAGTCTTGATGAATAGTGCCCAGCAGTGGGATGTCGTGCGGGAGCAACCATGTCTCCTGTAGCGCCACGATGTCCGCCGTCCCACAGAGGTCTCTTACGCAATCAATAGATCTCTTAACAGATTTACAGTTGAAACTGATAAGCTTTGATTTTCTTTGGTTTTGTCCATTCATACTTCAAGTTTATAGTCGCTAGTACTGCCCCTTTTGTCGTCCCCGTCGCGCCAGATGTGGTGGACGTACCGACGAAAGGTAATGCCGTCAGGCCAGAGCTTTTCATCCATGAATACCGATAACTTCACTTGGGGTACCAACATTTTATATGAGTCATAGTCTCGTGTTTTTTTGGTTCTAATTCTTTCAAGAAAAACTACAGTGTTTGTTTTCCTCAAAAAGTACTTTGAGATATCTTCAGCTGTTGTACATTTAGAAACGTTATTAATGAATAACGGGACTTTAATATCCGCCGCCATAAATTTATCCTCCGGTTTTAGAACCGCTTGACCTTTTGAACTTTCAAAACGATTTCTGTACCTCTTTCGTTGTACGACTTTCCACTCTTCACTAGGTTGCCGGTCTTTCCACTCGCCGTCCGTACCGACCAACTGGGCAGCAGTAGTAGTCAGCTCCACAGGGCCCTTATGCACAGTCGTTGAAACCGTTGACGGCCTTACAGTAACAACACTAGTCTCAAAAGTCACGGTCTTAGCGTAATCTGATGGTGGAGTAGGTATTGGTACTGGAGCACTCAGGGCACTCGGTGTTTTCTTTGGTGACACCGATTTATTTCGTTGCAACCGTGGTCGGTCGCAACCCGCTGCACCCATCAGTTTGGTTGCACTATACGACGAATTCTGAAGACAGCTGATCCTCGTAGGTACTGGTACGGTAGGTAAGACGGGCGTAGTGCATTCCTGTGCCAGCGCCGTAGTATTTTTATTACTGGGCTGATCGGTTTTCGGAGATTTCAAACTTTCACAAGAATCGAATGTACTGCCTCCCAGTGGTTGCAGTCCCATAGGGCCACTATTGCATTCGAAGCTATCTTGCAGACAAAAAGCACCCCTTTGTCTGTTGACATAAGTGCCAAAATTCTGTGACACACTATCACGCTTATAAGTTTTGATTTCACATCGCAACTCTTCCAGTTGTTCTCCCATTTTAGATCTCATTTTACAATTTTCATCTTCTATTTCTTTCAGGCATTGGATTTCTGATTTCATTATAAGGATATCTTTCAGTAGTCTAGTCGTATCTACATGATCGAACGTAATTGGGGGTAGTTTTTGTAAGTCTCGCGCTACAAAAATGGGAAGTTCCAAGGGGTCAGTCTCTTTTATCATGCTGATGATGTCGTCTAGTTCACGTTGTGTTTTCCCCTCCCGTCTTCGTGTAGTCTTCCGTTTGCCCAATGAATCAAACAGAAGACTTTTCGCGTTTGATATTTCGTCCGGATTAAACGCAGTAGTGCACAACCTCACTAAGCTTTCTTCATCCATCACATCACATTTATTGGAAACAAAAGACAAAATCTCATTAATTACAATATTGCAACTACTACATTTTATCACGTTTGTCAACATTTTCAACAAAGGTATGCGCGACGCGCCCGCTCGATAAACAAAAACACGTCCGCTCTGCAGGTTGCGCTGACGCTCACTAATGACTACTCGAGAAAAAAAAAACACCTCTACTTTTTTTTAAATAACTTAAAAAAAATGGAAATTCTTCGAAAATGTATACCCCTTATGACACTTTTAACTACCATGACCACAATTTTTCAAATATTTCAGTTTTTTTGTTTGTATCGGCAACCTAAGTAGTACTACTATTCACCATTATCTTTGAAAATTACAGAATTTTCGTAGTTTTATACAAAAAAACAACCAAAAAAAATTATTTCCCTAAAATTTTGAAAGGTTTTAACGTTCAGTAAACTTTAACTCATCGTAGTGTAAAAAAAAAATATGGACACTACTATGGCAAGTTTTTTAAAAAATTAGCGCAACTAACCTAGATTTTAAAATGGTATAATACTTTAGGAAAACTAGCCACAAAAAAAAAATAATGACATATTTTCTAATCAAGAACCAAATTTCATAAGTTGTTGTTAATAGTAATCACTTCTACTATGTGCCCAAAATAGATTTTTGTTCTTGGAAAATGTTTAAAAAAAAGTAGAGGTATTTTTTTTTCTTTTTTTTTTCTCGAATAGTCATTCGTAGGTCCATCCTCTGGTGCCGGCTTATCGTTGAATTTTGGGACACCCTGTATATGTATTTCATTAACTTAGTAAATCTTTGCTGAGGGTTTCTGTTCTCATTGCTATATTCTCGTAAATCCCGAAATAATGAAGAATGATTCTAGGTCCACTCCGCGAGCCACCAAGAGAAGCAGCAAGATCAGCAGCAGTACGACCATGCGACACAAGCGCAGAGTTGTACCAACTGCAGTCAACGCGGCTCAACCAAGCGCAGCCGCTGAAGGGAAAACTGACCAACTGCCACAATTCTGGCTGTGAGAGGTAAGTTGTTATAACTCTTTTAGGCTTGGCTAAATTGACTCACTTATTCGAATCAGCATAAAACTAGCACTTCAGCACATTTTATTAATTGAGTGCGAAGTCGAAGCAAGCATAGTCGAATCACGAGTCTTAGACAATGAGTGCTCATAGTCTTTAAAACAAGAAGAGAAGACTACAAACCTGGGATCTCCATCGCAAGCCTCTCAACTCGTCAACTGACTCTATCTGACTTCTGCGAAATTCAAGCTCCGACACCACGTTTCCAGGCCATTCAGCGTACAGAAGATCCCTCACAGCAACCTGATCCTGTTAGTGGTGGACACGCTGTGTCCATGTGGTGCTAAGAGACTAGACGTGCGCGCGAGAGAGGCGCCGCCACGCGTGACCTGTCGTCGCGCCGGGAACCGGCATCGGCGCCGTCCTCAAGCCTGCGTGTCTTACCACCCTGAGGTAACCCTCTCATATCAGTCTCAGTTCCACATTTTTGTTACTTTTACTGCGTGTATCGCCATCTTGGCTCCCTTCTCTCTTTGGAGGTGAATTTATACGATAGCTTATTCAGTTTTCGGCCAGTGAAAGGCACTGAACTATCACGGCGAAAACTTTTAGACACGGCAAACAATCATCTACGCATTACGACGCCATCTTCTATCTCCCGACTTGTGATGTGTTTCGTCGCCCGATCTCAGTTGGGATTAGGGTTTGTTCCCGGGAATTCTCGTCCCGGGAATTCCCGGGAAATCGGTCGGTCTCGTACCCGGGAAATTCAGCTCGAGAAAAGTCGCGACATCGAGAAGTTTAAATAAACATTTTTCGTATTAATAGTAGATAGATATCTCTTATTTAATTACATTAAAACTGCCAAAAATTGTGATACCATACCATACCACCCACATAGTGAGATTAGTGAGTGATCTTTAGTTGTGATGAGAAAAATTATGATTGTTTTTAGTTAAGATGTTTGTTTTAAGCTGATTGTTAACAGAGATTTTGTTTTTTATTAAAGATTAGTGAGATTAGTTATATAATAAGAAGAAGTATGATTGTTTTTAGTTAAGATGTTTGTTTTAAGCTGATTGTTAACAGAGATTTTGTTTTTTATTACAGATTAATGAGATGAGATTAGTTATGATAAGGAGAAGAAGTATGATTGTTTTAGTTAGCAATTTTGTTTTGAGCTGATTTTTTATTGAGAACTTGTTTTTTTTGTTAAAAATTATGTTGATTTTTTTCATGTAAAATAAACACAGTTAAATTAAAGACTCTTTTTATTAATTAAACAAAAATTTAGACGTATTTTATTTTTTCTCGACAACCCGAGAAGACCCGAGAAATCAGGCTCGAGAAGTCTCGACACCCGAGAACTAAAAAACCTCGAGAAATCGGAAACCCTAGTTGGGATGTCCTATTCCCAAAACCGGCTAACAGAACAAACCAATTAACTAAGGGCAATCCTAATGTGTATGACGGGCCAACCCTACTGTCGTGGCTTAGCTTTTCTACTTGACAAGTTCTTGTCTTTCTCGGAAAATACCCATGACCCGTGTAAAAATCAATATGATAATCGCGATGGTTTGAATAATACGATATGTTTCAGGAAATCGAGATACAATCGTGCGGGCGCGGCGGTCGCACTCAGCCGCTGTTCGCGCTGCTTGTTATGACATCAATACGACACCTCCTAACGTGACTGCAGCGCTAGTCACCACAATTGATACCAGGGAACGCGACTCGGAGGCTTTCTACACCCAATATACCGTACCTACCGTTCAAAGAATAATCTTTTACAGATAACTGTGATTCAGATTGTTGAAATATTTACGAGATTTGCTTACCACATCTCTGAGAGTCGATCATCTACAATGACTTTTAGCGACACGGATGATACTCTCAAATATATGGTTTTCTTAGTTTTCTCGTAAATATTTGTAGCAATGTCAATGTAATTTTGTTGTGCAAATGAGTAGAAAAGCTTCACGCGATGGTCCGTTCAAGATAGAGTTCATAGTATGTTTGGGAACAGTTTGTATGTTGTATGCGACGAGACGAGGAATGTTGAGTGTGAGAGTTAGAGTGAGACTGCCGCTTCGGCAGAATTCTGCCCCCACGGCAGTCCGCCTCTACAGCACGGTATTTGTACGAATATTTCGCGAAGTTAGAGTTTTGAACAATTTACCGACTGAAGTTTTGGTCCGACCAAATGAACTTTGTATCTTGTTTTGAGGCAGGAATATCTACTCGGATTAGGATACTATAACTAATATTCTCTAATTTCTGTTCTGTTGTCATTTTCATATTGTACTAATGCAAAAGCAAATAGGTAGGAAAATATCTTGTTATTTAAATCGAAGATTATCACAAACTTGATCTAATAAAATTATAGCTAATGTTAATAGATATTGAAAGATAATAATTATTGTAAATTTATTAAAAATATCGTTTAAAACTGTTTTAGAAAAATTTACCTTTGTTGAATCTAACTCGATATGTTTCTTTATATTATCATTCAGAGTAAACGCAAATTTATTGAATAGTTGCATAATTAAATATTGTAAATAATAAATACTTTGTTTGTAACTCTGTAGGCAGTTTGTTTGCCAAGTTACGTGTGCCCGTGTAATATTGTAATGTCGATTAGTCTTCGTTGCTGCATCACAATTATACCTACTAGTTTAGAAGCATATCAAAAGACAATAAATAGGTTCGAGGGAAATGAAATATATTTCCGCAAAGGCGTCTAATGCGGAAAACAGTTATTTTAAAACTTAGTTTGTATGAAACATTGCGTATAACAAAATCAATACCGTTTGGTTTTGATATTAAAAGTGTTGAAACTGAATATTTAAATATGAATAGTTAAAGTTTGAACGAGAAATATAAATACCGTATCCGCCATTTTGAATAGTTCTTTCACAAAATGGCCGCACAGCAGTGCATGGACGCGATTGAACAATGTGTACTTGTGATGCGGTGTCAGGCGACTTCCCATTTGTCTAATCCTTAGAGATTTTCGCCTAATCTTCGAATAACGTCTAGGAACTGTAAACGGTTTCACATCTTTACTGTAAATATTTTAATAAATTTAATGGCCTATAAAATTACGATTTTAAGAATGTGTGTTGCTAATGTTTATATGTCGTTCGAATTCGACTTCTGTCTGTAAATGGTTCTTCATCGGTCTGTTACAATCGATTCAAAAGCATACCTACTTTAAAAATAAACATGAACATGTCATTTTACTAATCAACTTTTGAGATTATCATCGAAAACGTTACCTACGTTCATTGATGTATCAAATCAGTTAATCCAAATAATATGAAGTCCTTAGAAAACTTACGTATCTTCTATCATAATGTAAGTACGTTTTTTTTTCTGAATTAAGAGTATTTAACTATCCCGTTTATACCTAAATGTTAAATAGCAAGTAAAGTCATAACATACTCTACATAAAGAGTTTTATAACCTTTTGATAGATTAAGATGATTGCCAACGACTATTGCCCTTATTTTCCATTTTGAAATAGTACCTACGAATTATTATGGTTCGCCAGTCCTAAGCAAACAGGCAGTTCTCTGAAATACCTAGTCATTGAGTGCCAAATCACGTTTTTAGTTGAAGTTATAGATTATTGTGGATGGGACCGATAGACCGTGAAACGCACATAATATGTATTTAGAGAGTTGTAAGGGCAATAGCGTGGTGATATCGTGGGTTGATTACAGTTGTCTACGTACTTTGAATTCCTGAACCATTTTTGGAACTTCCTCGTGTCATTTGTATGGTAGTAAATGCCCCAGTGATTTATAAATCACGCGTTCTAAGTGATGTAATATCGTTAATTATTCTTAATCGGAATATTGTCCGTCAAAGCGCACAAATCATCTTAAATGTGCAACGTTAGGATAAGTGTGTATTTATCAATTAAATCAATCAATCATTGATCTATATCTCATTGGTCATGCTCTTTTTAGGAATGGAGAAACATTTTACCTTATATTTAAAAGGTGAAAAATACCATGCCTTAAAATACTCTTTTAGAGTATTACATCTTCGTAAACAATTGGCATTCGTAGCAACGAAAACGAAGAACACCTCAAGGTACCTTTTGAGAGGACTCATTTCGAATGTCACTTCTCAAAGGCGTACTTGATCACTGTAATCAACACACGCAAACATAGCCATATCATATCGTAAC
This sequence comes from Thera obeliscata, assembly GCA_947578465.1. Classification (NCBI taxonomy): domain Eukaryota; kingdom Metazoa; phylum Arthropoda; class Insecta; order Lepidoptera; family Geometridae; genus Thera; species Thera obeliscata. Next base: position 4,830,261 of record OX387916.1, read on the forward strand.
GCAATACATACTCACAAACTAACGTTATTGTCGGTGGACGCTTTTGATAAATTGTACATTTTGTATAAATAATACAGTAAGGAGTCGATTTAATGGCGTAGAGATTGTTTTATCTGGTGTATGGCGAACGACTGGCGTATTGAGAGTGCTTCTAGTAAGCGTCGTGTCTTCCATAGCAGTCGGACGCGGAATGAGAACCGTTAAGGTGGATTACGATTACGAAGTGAAAGTCGAAAAAAGGCAAGAATGGTCGAATGGCACATAGATTTCGGAAAGTTTTAAACTGAAATCTATTTCAAGGGCGAGACATAGCTAAAATACAAAAAATAGAAGAAACAAAAAAGTAGGTACATATTGTCATGAAATTGGTAGTCTTTTTTCTTTTATAATTCTCTTATTTCTTCCGTCACTTGCGCTTGCGACTGACGCGAGACGATCGACAATCTACCTTTACGTCTAAGTATTAAATGATAATATTAGCGTATACTTTATCATAGCATAGGCTCGCATCTTCGTGCGTTGTGCGTATATTTTGAACAGCACACGCAAGATTTAGTTCTAACTATAGACACAAAAATACCTCGTTATGTTACTCGATAGCTAGACAGAATTAGCGTTTATTTCGCGTTTAGCTCATGGACATATCAATTCAGGCACCAAATGATACTAGAGTAAGCGGTTTTTGAATTTTTTCGATTGTGATTTTTCATATTGTGTATGGATTTGAATGGGGTTTTTGTCAATGTCGTTAGTTTTATTTATGAATTTAGAATGAATTTGCAAATATGTCATATCACATTTGACAAATTAAGGTTTATTGAAATAATTTTATGAATATAATATATTTCGTCTAAAATGCAACTGAAGAAAATACCTAATAACAAAACCCATAACAAAATATCCATATTGACAAGCACCCCAATTAAAATATTGTCTAACTCGTACGCAATAAGTTTACTGAAGGAGTGATCTTAACTTTGCCATTCAATTTATCTGTGTATGTACAATTTTATATAATAAATAAAAAGTAATTTACGTTAATCTTGGAATAGATCTCCGAACCTTGTTAAAGCTTTTAGAAGTATATTCAAAATTTGTATCGGTACATTTGAAAGTTTGGCGAATCTCAATGTCACTTTAAAGTTGTTTTTTAATGTTGCTACGACAAACATAGAAATACAGAACACCTAAAACAAAAAACCCACGAACCTAATAAAAAAAAGTAAGGCACGCAATATCACGCGTATTTCATACCAAACTTTGGCAGTCCAAATAATTACTAGGCTATTTACTACAAAGAAATAAGTTCAGTTCCTTAATGGCCCGAACACACCTAGTTCGCTGGCGGTAGCGATCAGTGAAACGCTGTCAAATATCGCTGTCAGATTTGAGATTTGACAGCGAATATTTGACAGCGTTTCACTGATCGCTACCGCCAGCGAACTAGGTGTGCGCAGGCCTTATCAGTTTTATAAAATTCGGCTTATAATGAGGCAAGGATCTTTAAATTACGTTTAAAACGTTGATTAAAAAGCGTGTTGTTCAAAATAAGTTTTTCAAAACAGATGTTAAATTTATTTTGCCTGTGACAAAAATCTGTATTTCTATGCGCTGTCGAGCATATTAGTTAAATAGTTGTATCATTGGGCACGGCCGACTGTGAACATGGTTCTCTAGCGTATTAATTCTAGTAAATTTACTGTTCTTTTTGTTACTTGCCAGTTCATGCTATAGATATACAGTAATTAAAACAATAAAGTTCTCTTATAATATTGTGATTTGGTGTTTTAATTTTAAACCCTGCTTACTAGGCCCCAGCCTACATTTGAAAACAATAGGTGGACAAAACGGGTGACAGAATGGATCCCACTGGAAGGGAAATGAAAACACGGCAGACCAAAAATTTTTCGAGGGATATCTTAACACTAAGATACGGTCCAGAATGGGTGCTTTTATAATTTGCCGTTTCACGGCACGGCACTATATTACCGTGGACGAGATAGAAGTTTTGTGGCAGTGGACGGCATGCCGTGCCGTAGGGTGATTTTATAATTCGCCGTGAAATTATTACGCTTTGCGCGTCTTCAAAGTGCAGACCTCTTGGCTACGCACGCACACTTACAAATTTCTTGTACGCACACACTACACTCTCAACAATGCCGCGACGATTTGATAGGGAGCGCAGTATGCTACGGCAACGGCACGGTAGATCGTTGCTGTTCACGGCGGCGTGCCGTTGCCGTGGACGGTAAATTAAAAGCGTTTGCACACAAATGCATACATTTTGCTTTCCTACTTTACCGTGACGATAAAAACGTGCCGTACCACGGTAAATTATAAAAGCACCCAATGGATGAGAAAGGCAAGAGAGAGGGACAAATGGAGAGATTTAGGGGAGGCCGTAGAAGTGACTGCTGCAGAGGTGTTAGAGTAGTAGAATAAGGTCTTTTTTATTTTTATTAAGTAGCCTCGAATGTGTTTTTTTTTCTTGATTTTTACTCTTATGTTGTGAAATTCTTGTTAAAGAAACCTTATGCCGGAAGGACAATGTTTTTACATAATAGTATTTTTGTCCGAGGAAGAATTGAAAACAATATAGTGTCACGATAATTTTAAATAAAAAGCATGAATAAGATATAAATATCATGTATTTATTACTTCATTTCAACATATTTTTTTTTAATAGTAAGTGTTTTTAGTCCTGGGAGTATGCATACTACATTCAACCAATATCATATAGCAGTCAAACTGCTTAACCGATTTTGATGGAATTTCTATGGGAACAATCTGGAAGTGTTACATTTCAATTAAAAAGTATTTTTCAAATCGGCTCATAATTACGAAATTATGATACTTATTACAAACAAAAAAGTATTATCTTTTTATTTTTATTATCTTTTTATATGAGTATTTTTTTTAATTTGCCTGTCGACTATGGTATAACAAACATAAAAAAACAACCGAATTGAGAACCTCTTTTTTTATTTGAAGTCGGTTAATATAAGAAAAAATAACAGGTTTTCTTCGATACAATCAAGGTAGCTCGTCATAGAAAAACATTAATTTCACCTCATAGCAACGAATCACTACATAACATGACAGGATCTATGTTTCTTTAAACATTTCTAGAAAAAAAAACATAAAAAGAACCGAAACGTCATCTATAAACTCCTCAAAGCCTGCGCACATCTATGCGATGGCGATGGCGATCAGCTGAAACGCTGTCAAATATAACTGACAATATGACAGCGTCTCACCTGGCCATAAAACGGTTTTGCGCACGAGATATTTCATATCGAGGGCATCTTATGTCATAATAGCGTATCCGCACAAATTGGTCTGGTTTTGATCTTTTTAGCATCGCATACCTCAAACGGTATTCCACGTTATAACAAAAGGGCTTTAAACTCTTAAAAAAACAGTAAGCCTCTTTGTTATATCAATCACACCCAATCACATTTGTAGAACATTTCCGTGAATAACGCTCCTGATAAGTCAATATTAATACCCAGTGGTATAATAATGTTGAAGTGTCAATATTAATAAACTAAGAACAAAATAATAAAGTATACCTCACGATTACATATAAAGACTGGCGGCGAACACAATATCTCTCTTCAGCTGTCTAATGGATTCGCTAAACTTATTCTCTAGGTCAGTGTTCCCGATGTTTTTAGCGGCTTGGCACAACTGTCTGAGCACTTCCTCCAGTCTTCGGATACATCTGATTATGGATCCTTAAAAACAATATTGAAAATTAAAATATGCTGTATTTGCGTTGAGTTAGAAAGAAGACAATGAAATATGTAAAGAAATGAAAATTTCACAACATATTCTAAAGGGTATTGTAATCTTCTATATATGTATACCTAGTCTGTATCTGTAGTCTATATTTATTTACTTAAAGTATGTAAATGTCTTTATTTTTTGTTCTTTACTGTTATTTCTTAGTGCACCCTAGCCAACCATCTTATTATTCGTTCGGCTCTTGACTTTTGGGACATTATAAAAATCTAAATGATTTCCTTGTAGTAAGCACTATAAAATCAATAAAAACAGCATAAGTATAATCTACCTTCAAAAACATCAGTCATCTTGCAAATCTGCAAGAATGAAGCGCCCTTAGCCCATGCCAGCACTACGTCCATGAGGGTACATTTGAATTTGCCCACATAGTCGTCTTCATCGAGATCCATCTTCGCCTCTATCGCTACTTTGGCTATCCGCCGAGCGTATTCCTGTAAAATTAAACTTTATCTAGAAAGCCATAAAGTTCAAATTCATCTACAGTCCACAGGACGCTTACAATTATTGCAAACAATCTCGCACTGTGATATTAGATCAGCTCTATGTCTTAGAATACATATAAGGTTCAAATTCATCTACAGTTCCAATAGCACATCTCATAGATGTAGACCTTTTGGTTGCTATTAATGAAATCATTCGGCACTACTCTTTCATCTGGTGTTCACACGTTTCATTTCGAGTGAAAAGTGCCGAGTTGTAAGTTAAAAATGAACAAGAAATGAATAATCTGTACCCGAAGTCGGAGTTTTGCTACCACATTTCATTACCAAATGTTGTTTTCGTTGACCTAAAGGATAGTGAGGATATTGAGAGGGAGCGTCGGGCGTTGGCTGTCAGGAGCAATATGTTGGCTCGTAGGTTTGCACGATGTACGGGTGCAGTAAAGATTGTCCTTTTTAAGGCGTTTTGCCAGTCTTTTTATACGTGCTCCTTATGGGTCAACTATACGCAAGCGGCAATCAACGCCCTGCGCGTACAGTATAACAACGCTTTCAGGATGTTGTTGGGACTGCCGAGGTTCTGCAGCGCATCAGGCATGTTTGCTGATGCTCACACAGACGGTTATCATGCCATTATTCGAAAGAGAGCCGCCTCGATGTTAAGCCGCGTCCGGAGCAGTTCCAACAGCATCTTGCGCGTTGTAGCGGACCGGGTGGAGTGTCCTCTAATGTGGCGGCTGGTTCAGCTTCACATTCAGTAGTCGTAGGTCATATTTGTTTTTTTTTTTTTTTTTTTATTTAGCCTACATCGTCCCACTGCTGGGCAAAGGCCTCCCCCAAAGACTTCCAGTTCCCTCTATTCTGGGCCTCCTCCCACCATCATATTTGTTATTTTTGTTAAATTGTATTTATTGTTACTAACACTTTAACTTTGTATTTACTAACAAATTATGGATAATATGATATGAAATAAATTAATTGAATTGAATTGAATTGTTTCGCCTGAATTAATTGAATTAATTGAATTGTCTCTCTCTATTGCATGGAGAAAATATGAGACGGCAAAAATACGTTACGTAGTTAGAGTTGTTGTCTCATCTTTTCTCTATACAATAGACAGAGACAAATAGGCAAAACGAAAACCAAATTTGGTAACGAAATGTTGTAAATGCATTGGGACTTCGGGCTCTGATATCACCTTAATGGCGTCGTAATGCGTAGATTGTTGTTTGCCGTGTTTTAGAGATAACAAGAGTTCTAGCTGTATTCAATGGATAGTTTTCGCCGTAATAGTGTTCACCTGTAGTTTCCTCAGCACGCCTCTCATTTCGTCGCCGCTAACAGACGCCTGCGAGTTATTTTCGTCGCAAACGAAACAGCTGACCAATGCCGCACTCTGTTCAGGTGTAAGCGCATTGAAAACTCCGTTGAATATCATCTCAGTTAGTAGAAGTTCGTCCGCACTGTAAGATAAAACGGAAATCGAAATCACAGAAAAATGAGAGGAAAACTCTTAACTCTCTGTCTCGTATCTTTTATTGTATGGTGGTGGTTTGAATAAACAATTTTTCTTTGTTTTTTTTCTTTTTAACTGCTTTTTGCTCACGACTGAATTTTAGCCCACGACCTTAGGATCGGAGGGCGAGGCCGCTACCACTAGGCCTAAAGGTACCAGTGCTCTCCGACCCATTGACGACACGGGCTTGGCCTAAACAAGCGAAGAAATATGCTATGCTACCATGTGCCATAATAATTGCAATAAATAATATGAGTAATACGAGTAATATATGACATTTAAAATTGAGTATTGTGACTGAATGGCGTCCAAGAACTGGCTATAGAAGCGTTGGTCGCCCTGCGGCAAGATGGGCAGACGATGTGGTTAACATCGCAGGCAAGACCTGGATGAGATTGGCACAAGACCGGTAACAGTGGCACAAACAGAAAGAGGCCTATACCCAGCAGTGGGTGAAGTCGGGCTATGGATGATGATGATTGTGATTCAAGACAGTACTTTTTTTACTTTTAAGTTGTAGACTTACCTGCTCAGCTCACAAGCGATCCTGCCCTTCATTTCAATAACATCAGACGCGTTGCAATACCCCATTCGTCTGAGCACGCGCTTGCGTTTCTTAAGCTCGTCCATTTGCAATATGCTCTTGGCTTTGATCAGCTCTGACTTAGCTGCGTTCAGTTCGTCGAGGATTTCTTGTTTTCTTTCGTATGCGGCGGTAAGTGCGCCGCGGTTTTTGTCATTGTGGAGCACGTGGGAATATAACCTAGAAGATTTTTTGTTTTAGAATTATACGACTTTCAGTTGTCATTGGTTTATAAAAAAATATAATATGATTTTCCACTACTAGGTTCAAGGAAAATAAGAACACAGACACAATGAATAGATAATATAACATTTTCGGAATTTCTGGGCCCATAGCCATAATTTTTACTTTCAGACGTGAAATAAGTTCTTAAGAAGAATATATTCCCACTACTACGTTTAAAGAAAATAGGACAGACATAGTGAATCGGTACATAATAAAACATTTTCGCAATTACTGGGCCATAACCATAATTTTTGCTTCGCCCAAAAATATTTCATTAAAAATAGAAAAGGCCCTTCATTTTTTTTATTTTTAATATAGTTATCTAAGCATTTGGCTGCCATTACACGTGATGGAAAGTGAGGATGCAGCCTAAGATGGAGCATGCTTAGCCATAATCCACCTGTTCACTCTTGTCTTTCTAAATTGTAACGTTCCGGAAATACTGACCTTTCCTCAAGCAGCTTAATCTTTTCAACACAATCCTTAAACACAGGGTCAGTTATCTTCATATCTTTGACAGGGTTCAACTGAGGCGGTCCGTCCGGAAACCGTTTCTTAACTTCCCCAATTGTCTTCAACACTGACTTGCGACTATCGGCCGGGCGCAGATCCTTGGGGTAGTATACTCGAAGGGAACTTATTTGATAGATCAGTGTGTGGAGCACTTGTACCACTTCGATATCTCCTGCCTGAGAGAATTCTTAATTTATTGCACATAATTTATTATTATTACATAGAAAAAATACAGGAATAGAGGACATGTACAAAGGCGAGCTTAAACCTAACAAGAGTTTTCTTACAGCAAACCTTTGAGGCTATAGAGAGGTGACTATTGCGACATTAGATATAGATAATAGATAAAAAAACATATAAGTATTATATGTATCAGCTCAGCTTAGATTGGGGGTAAATCATGCGTTTTACAATTTAAATGAATATTTAGAGCGATTAAATTTCAGGTTTTGTGTAATGGCGTACCTATTTGGACATCCAAATGGGTAGGTTAGTGCATAGAGCTTGAAATTTTATCGTCTGTAGATAATGTTCTTACCAACTAACTTGTAGATATAATTTGTTTTATTGTTATTGGGCACAAACTTCCCTTATTGCCCTTAAATCGTACGTCCGGAATGGGCAAACTGTGAAAACTGTACCTACCTAGCCATAGACAATAAGATCTTTTCTGTACAACAACTATGCAATAAAAAATACTGATTTCTGAAATAGTGTTGTGTGGATTGTCCACAATATGTTTTACTTATAAGGTGTACATTACCTCTCCAGGCGGGCAGGGTATATTCTTATCCTTGTCACAATCCTCGTGTTTCTTCACATGCAGCAGAATATCGACTATGATCGCCGGTTCGAATGTTAAAGGGTTCGCCTCTTTACCTTTAGACCCTTTATTGGTCTTGTGTCTAAAGTTCACGATTATACCCCAATCGAACTCGTATTTTTCTGTTTTTACCTAAAAATATCGAAACAGTTTTGTATTAACCAAAAAATATGTCCAAAGAGAACCTTAGTTTTGGGGACACACAACAAAAAAAAAGAAAATAAGTCAAAGTCAGTCAAAGCCAAAGTCAATAGTTCTTTTTTCAGTACGATGCAAGATTGCAAGAATCACTTTGAAACGTCTTAAAGCTAGGTGAGTCTAGGTGCCAGTTCCACGCGACCAAGCGTAGAAGAACAGGCAACAAACTACGTCTCGGTTCCTACCGTTTTTTTTTATGATCCTTTTGCAAATCAAAAAAAGTCTAAAATAATAGCAGTGAAGTTCCAGTGTGGTGCCACTTCACTTAGTCAGACGTATGCAATGCAATAATACAAAAGTAAAAGTTTCAAAGACAGCACACGCTACGCTTCAATGTTATACTATAGTATCTACACAGCTTATATAAAAATAAGATACGAAATAGTAGGTACATCCATTGCAAATTGACATGTTAGCTTCCTATGGGTAGAGTGACCGGGACATCGGGCCACGCAGTTTTATCATTCATAGCATTTAATATGATCCCAAAAGTAATGCACCGAGTGGGGTTTGAACCAACGATACGGGAATGTGCTAACCATAAATAAACTTATTAAATGTAAACTGTAAACTTATTCATACTTTAAAACATCATTTGTAATTTGTAAAACTTCCCGAAATATGGCTTATAGAAAAGATGAGCGCCCCTGTAGTGATTGCAAGAACTAATGTGATACCCTACTAATTAGTACTATACTACTTAGTACTAACTAATTAGTAGTACTAACACTAATGTGCTCCTAGTTGCTCCATACAAAATCCAGGTCGGTAACTTATGTCGCCTTTTCCAGCGATAAGTACAGCGTTAAGCTAACGACAAATGAGGTTAAAAACTCGAAATCGACCAACATCGCAGTAATGATATTCCTGCCATTTCGTATCCAATAATGATGCGGCTGTTAAGCCTCCTTACAGCCGCATTATTATTTAAAATGTGTGATCGAGGTAGATGGCACAAACTAAGGGAGGCCTATACCCAGCAGTGGGTGAAGTCGGGCTGTGGATGATGATGATTTGATGAATCTTTTTTATTTTATTTTAATTATAGCTTGGCCGAGGGAAGGCGAGGTCGGGGTCGGCCAAGAAAGCGTTGGAGGGACGATCTCGACGCTTTCGAGCGAGGATGGTGGGATATGGCAATGGATAGAGACAGTTGGAAGGATTTGGGGGAGACCTTTGCCCAGCAGTGGGACGATATAGGTTAGAAAAAAAAAAATTATAGCTTTTTTTTGACAAAGCCACTATACAGCTGCAACACAAATTATGTTCTGAAATTTTATTGTTTTTATGTTATACCTTCGACGTAACTAAGTGTTCTTCAAGTCCCTATGGTTTTATTAAATGAATTTAATTTAATTTCCTCAAGCACTAAAAAGACTATTAAAATATGAGATAGAAAGTGCTACCTTGACCAGGCGTCCCGGTTGTAAGAAAGGCTTCAAATACGCTGGCTGTGTGATGAAAGATCTGAACTGACTGCCGAGTAGCTCTAGCTGCGATCTAATACTGCAGTACGACGCTATAGAGTGCTGGTTCTCGATTGTCAGGTTTTCGTACTCTTTCTGTTTGGACTTCACTTCTGTTGGGGGGAAAGAGATGAATGTAGTTTTCGTGTTGTAAAATTAAACGGAGTAGATTTTTTGTAGGAATCTTGTAATTGATATGACTGCAATTTTGTCAAGTAGGTAATTCAAATTTGTGAAAATATTGAATGAATTCATTGTCCTGAAGATTATTTGAAAAAACCTTTTGATTTTATTACATTTTCTGAAGTACTTCGAAATCATTCCCTAATTGAAGACCAATGTTTCGATGTTTGGTAAGTGTCGGGAGTATGGAGCCTTTGAATAAGTATAAAATTAATTTAGAAAATTGTCAAAGGCTTTACTTACTTTCAATAAGATCTGGTATAGCAGCTTGGTTTTGGAACTGGAAGAAACTCCTTTCCAACATGTACTCCGGATTTATTTCTTCTACTCTCAATAAATTGAGTACCTACAAACAAATCAGATAATTTGTAAAGATACATTTAATGAGGCGGGGCCCATAACCTGTTTAAAAATTGACTATTGTTCATTATATCAGGTACCTAGATAGGTACCTGATATAATGAACAATTGATAATAATGAATAATTGATCTCAGAATTCCGTTTTTTTATAAGCAGCAAGAAAATTTATGCTTTCTTGAAAAAGTTATGGCACAAGCAGATGGTCCACATGAGGTTGAGTGGTTACTTCTGCCTTTAAAAATCATGCAGTTAATGTGCCTCGCCCAATCCCCTTTGAGCCTTGTTCCATCCCTAATAATAATAACACAAAGTACAAGCTCTGCTTAGTTTGGGGGCTAGATAGTGTTGCGTGGATTGTCTACATTATTTATTTATTTAATGTCTGGGGAACAGAAATAGCCACGTATAATTTCCTAAATTAAACCTACTAATCTACATAGAAGTGCTTTTACGCCATTATTTTAACTTCTCCATATGCCATCGTATTTTAAATAATAATAAAATTATTCTTTAGAAAACCACCAGTTCATAATTATGTAAACTGTTGTGTTTGTTCATAATAAAGCATTATCTCACTAATCTTATACATAATAATGTGGCGTACCATATTGTATGTGAGATGGAAGGCAGAGTTGATAGGGTCTGCTTTACCCTGCACCATGCTTTTGACGGAAGCGGGCGTTACTTTCTCGTCGAGCATCAATATCACTATTCCCTTGTCGTCGAGACCACGGCGACCGGCGCGCCCTGACATCTGGATATATTCCCCGGATGAAATCTGAAAAAGGGCTTGATTAGGCTCAACATTACGTATCGTCATGCACATAAAAGTATAAAAAGCTTAAAACTAAACTATAAGAAACCTACTGCCAAAGTGCAGAACTCATTTTAGAACCGATTTTGATGAAATTACTATGGGACAAATATGGAGGTATTACCTTCCAGATAAAAAAGAATATTTTTCAAATCGGCTCATAAATGACTAAGACACATTTGCAAAAAAAAACAACTGACTTGAGACTTGACTCTTTTTTTATTTGAAGTAGATTTATTTGAAGAACGCTTGATCGTGGAGGGGGTGAGCTTGCGCATGCAAAACCCGCACCTATTAAGGTGGCCTAGAAGAGATCGCTTATCATCGATAAGACCGCCCATTGTACAATGCTATGTTCTAAATTATTGTTACTTGTTTTAAGCTGTGCAATAAAGAATTTTCTATTCTATTCTATTTTGTGGTACAAAGTGCGGGTTTTGAGCAAACGCACATTACGTAAAAACTTTTGGACGCTCAGAGATCAGTCAGCTGTGAATTTAATTTTTCTACTTACAAATCGGACTTCTTTTCCATCAAACTTCTGGCAATTTGTAAACACTACGGTTCTGGCGGGCATGTTCAAGCCCATAGCGAATGTTTCTGTTGCGAACAGTGCCTGTAGATGAAAATAAAAGTAAAAAAATAAATATTGTAGACAATTCACACAACACTACCCAGCCCCAAACTAAGCAGAGCTTGTACTATGGGAACCAGATAGCTGATATAATACTTGAATACATTTTTTTGTAAATACATACTTAGAATACAATGTAACACCCAGACAGAGAACAAACATTTATGTTCACCACACAAATATTTGTTCTCAGTGGGGATCGAACCCACGACCTACGGCGCAGAAGGCAGAGCTACTACCAACTGAGCTAGAGGCCAGTCAATATAGTATAGTAGTAGTAGATATAGGATACAAGACATGTCAGAGGAGGCATTATGTGTCTTCTTGAGTGGACTTCTTCAGGCTGATGATGATGATGATGAGTATAGGCCCGTATTCAGAAACAGCGCTTGAGTCTGAGTCGAGCCTCAAGCACTATAAAGCACAGATTTCTTGACAGTTATCCTTTGCAAAATGTCAAAAATCTATGACGGTCGACACAGGCTCAAGCACTGTTTCTGAATACGGGCCATAGTCCGGTAATAAGAAATAAATACTTACAATATAACACCCAGACAGAGAACAAACATCTGTGTTCACCACACAAATATTTTTCCTCGGTGGGGATCGAACCCTCGGCCTACGGCGCAGAAAGCAGAGCTACTGCCAACTGAGCTGAGAGACCAGTCAAAAGTGTTGGCTACAGTGCGGCCACATATTTGCCTAGCCTTGACTTGAATGGTTGTATTCGCATTCTTTAATGTCGTTTAGGTAATTGATTGTATAGCTGTACTCCCTCAAATAATAATATTCGGAAGGCGGGGCCGCTATCGCTACACCACCAGTGTTCTCTCAGTGTATTCTTCTTCTCTTCTTCTTAGTGTATTACCTTGATAAGTCCCAAGCCGAACAGAATCTCGATGGTTTCCTTTAGTATAGGTAATAGACCGCCATGATGGATGCCTATGCCGCGCCGTAACAATGGTATCACGTTCTCAACTTGAGGTAGCTTCCTATCCTCTTCTGTGAGGACGTCCATAGCGTTGTTGAATACCTCGTCCACCAACTTTTTTTCTTCAACTGTGGGCATTGGTTGTATCCTTACTAATATTATAAATGCGAAATTAACTCTGTCTGTCTGTCTGTCGGGATTTCAAGCCAAAACTACTGAACCGATTTAAATGAAATTTGGCACACAGATAGTGTAGAGCTTGAGGAAGGCCATAGGCTACTTTTAATACGAAAAAAGAGTGGAAAGGGGTAAAAAGGGGGATGAAAAGTTGTACGAAACTATCGTAATTTTTAGGGCTAGTTTAAGTTTAAAATTTTAACAATGCACGTGACTCTTCAAGAATCTGAATACATAGGTTTGTGGGGACATCCCCACGACATGTGTGCGAGTGTTAGAAGTACCTATGTACTTATTTCAAATTTTTCATACTATTTGGGATAGCAATATTTAAAACGTATAACCAGTCAAAACTGTGCCTTACTTACTGGTATTAAAGTCCAACTTCGCCATTTGCATAGCATACGCCTCGCATTCCTTTTTACTAAAGCTGAATATGATAACTGGCGCGAAATTTCTCTCCATGATCATCTTAACTATGTTGAATATGTTCGTGTTGTTTTGGCTACGGCCCGTCATGCCTCCGCGACGACCTCGGATGTCGCCCTTGGCTCCGTCGCCGGCTTGGCTCAGGACTGCCATGGCGGTGTTGAAGTTATCCTCTTTGAATATACCCTTTGAGAAAAAAGATCAATTAATTTATAGAATATACCCTTTAGAAAAAAAGTGGCCAAGTGCGAGTTGGACTCGCCCATGAAGGGTTCCGTAGCAATAAGTAATATATTATAGAAGTTCTAGTAGTTCGGCGAAAGGTAAATTGCGGTTTACGATTTATGACGTATAAAAAAATAACTACTGACTAGATCTCGTTCAAACCAAATATCGTTGAAAGTTTGCATAGTAATGTACAACATATATTTTTTTTAGTTTTATCATTCTCTTATTTTAGAAGTTAGAGGGGGGGGACCAACTTTTTTCCACTTTGGAAGTGTCTCTCGCGCAAACTATTCAGTTTAGAAAAAAACTATATTAGAAACCTCAACATCATTTTTGAAGACCTATTCATAGATACACGAATGGGTTCGATAAAAAAAACTTTTTTGAGTTTCAGTTAAGTATGGGGACCCCCAAAATTAATAGTTTTTTTTTTATTTTTGTGTAAAAATCTTAATGCGGTTCACAGAATACATCTACTCGCAAAATTTCATCAGTCTAGCTCTTACGGTTTCGGAGAAAAATGGCTGTGACATACGGACGGACAGACAGACAGACAGACAGACAGACAGACAGACATGACGAATCTATAAGGGTTCCGTTTTTGCCATTTGGCTACGGAACCCTAAAAAAGCGGCCAAGTGCAGTAGCAACAAGTAACATTTGTTATTAGTTTACTTTCTTTTATTATATTGTTAGCCGGTTTTGGGAAAAGGACATCCCTGTGAGACTGGGCAACGAGGCACTTCTCTATAGAGGAAGATGGCGTCGGAATGGGTAGATGATTCTTTGCCGGGTTACAAAGTTAAGCAGAGTTCTATCTGTATTCAATGGATAGTTTTCGCCGCAATAATATGGATTATGATTTTTTCTACACAATGCAATGCAATTGGGAATTGAGATGCAATTGAGCACTAACCTTTTCATCCACCACCAAGTGTATCCCATCCCCGCCCGCCGGGAAGATATAATGCTGCAGCGGTGTTGGCCTGAATTCAGTGTACACAACATGACACGGCTGCGAATGTAGCCGACACACCCACTCGGCGAACTGACGCGCGTTGGGTATCGTGGCGGATAGGAACACGTAGTGCACGTTATCCGGAAGAAGAATTAATGTTTCTGTAAAAATAAAGTAAGCAGGTCAAAAATCCATGTTAGTTTTTTTTTTAATTGATTTCCAATAAGGATTAATGTAAAAATGTAGGTTTTCAGCAAGTGTTTTTACAAAGTTTTTAACAGTCTTTTTCTTATCGTGTCACTGATTCTTTCGAACCAAGTGTGCTGAAAGGATTTTAAATGCGCCTCAAAGAGGCTCCTTTCGTGCACTTGACACATATCTTCGAACTTTTTAAGTTCTTCGATATGCCGGTTTCCTCACTGTGTTTTCCTTCACCGTTTGAGAGCACTGGCATAGTGTACATACATTTTTGGGCAGAAAAAATCATTGGTACACAACTGGATTTGAATCCACGACCTTAGGAGGGCTCGGCCGCTACCACTAGGCCACCAGTGCTCTCGTCTCTCTTTCTCTCTCGCTCTCTTTTTTTGGTAGTAATAATATGATTACCTTCCCAAACCACCCCTCTTTCTTTATCCCTCATGTAGTGAATTTCATCGAACACAACCCATCCCACTTCTCGCATAATTTCCGAGCCTCGGTACAACATATTTCTCAGAATCTGAAAACAAAACACTGGACTTAATTGGGGCCATTTATGAATTACATCATATTATTATTCAATTCCAACTAATAAGTTTTGATATATTTCTTTGTAAAGGACCATATCAGTACCCTAACTCGGGTATTTTTTTTTAATGCGAAATATGGATAAACGAGCTATACGGCCCACCTGATGGTAAGCGGTCACCGTCGCCCATAGACCAACAACACCAAGGGTGCTGTCGTTGCGTTGCCTACCCTGGAGGATATTTTTTACGGTTTTCTTGAAGCTATTCATGTTGTGGTTAAGAGGGAACACCTCTGGTAGCTAGCTCATTCTACAATTTTTTTAGTTTTTGGTTTTCAATACTCCGTATTGCCAGTTTATTGCCAGTTTATTGCCAGTTTTGTTCTCAGCGTGCCCGATAGGGGCGCTTATCACATCTTCATACAAAAGCCGCGCAATAAACGGGAAACGAAAACACTTAATAGGCAACATAATTAATTATGGTAACGAAATTGGGACTTAAGGTATTGATAATAGAACATCACGGGAAATCAGTGGATGGAGAGGGCTCAGAATCTATATCCCTGGGAATGAACAGGGGAGGTCTTTAGGTTGGCGAACTTCTTCAGGCCAATGATGATCATGTTTAGTTTGACCTAAATAGTATTATTTTTAATAATAATGTAAAATACCTCAGTTGTCATAATAAGACAAGAAGCAGAAGGGTTAATGGTGACATCTCCTGTGATGAGACCAACATCGTGGAATTCCTCAGAGAACTCTCGGTACTTCTGATTTGATAGTGCCTTGATAGGAGTTGTATAGATCACTCTTTGTTTGTTTTTAAGTGATAATGCTATGGCATACCTAAAAGTAACATTATTTTAATGTAATACATGTTGAAATTCCATAGTACGAGCTTCATGGAGTAGAAAATAGTATTTTAATGATGCCTGTTCATGGTAATGATATAATATTATAGGTGATTTCATAGATCTTTTTCCTGTCTTTTTTAGTCTCAGCTATTATTTAATAATTACTATAATTTAATCCCATTTCTAGGAGTGACATTAATGGGGACAGCCAGAGGACTGTGTTTTTAGAGCTTCTATCCCCTCTAGAAAACCACTTAAAATAGTGATGGTTCTAAAAACAATGGGCCCGTATAGTTTCTTGCTTAAAATTTCATAAGGAGTGTTTTTTTTTAATAATAGGCATGAAGACAGTAATCAAGTATCGCCAAAATATTTATCTGATCTAATGAAAAATGATTCAAAGATTTTGAAAAATGTATTTATACTCATAATAATGTCGAGATTGACAATTTATTTGATAATATAAATCTACAAAATACAACAATCTGCCATGATAGCTTAAACACCGGTCAGAGCGAATTACGTCACGTTTACGTAAACGTCATTCTGATTTAGTACAAAAGCACCAATGTTTACTGTTGATATACAGAAACGTGACGTAATAACAGACACCATGACACCAGCGAGAGTTTTGGCGTGAATTTGAAAATTTCAATTTAAATGTATGTGTATAATTTAAACTTTTATTGCACAAAAACCTTAATTTTCTACAGAAATATGATATATTTTAGACATAACAGATACTTCTGAATATGATAGAAGAGATTTTGAAAATCAGTCGTCAGGCCTATTATATTACTTTTTGAAAAATCGGTTGGGACAGCCGATTACGAGCTTACAGAGAATCGCCCATAAATAAATAGTGACTTACTCTGCAACCACTGTTTTACCAGCAGAAGTGTGAGCAGATACCAAAACCGACTGCAAATTGTCTATGCATTGTATAGCCTCTTTTTGGAAAGGGTCGAGTATGAAACTGTATTGCTTCGCCGGCTCTGAGGTTATAGCTCTCAGTTGGTGGAACTCCTGGTTTGGTGGTAAAGCAACCTCATGTGTACATCCTTCATGTGTCTCTAGTGTGTGTATAACGATGCGGGAGTTTAGGAGATCCACACTGGAAAATTAAAAATAACTTGCATTGTGTTCAAAGGATTTTGGCAAAATCAACATCGGCACTTTATGTGTGTACTGGTTTTCCACAAGTAGGCCACTGGCCTAGCTTTAAGACCTTACAAAGTGATCCTTGTGATACTACTGAATTAATACATTTTTGATATTTGTTATTAGTTCTAGCACCAACACTGTTAGTTTGGATATAATAATGGCCTGACTGGCTTCTCAGCTCAGATGGTAGTAAAGTGATCCCCACCGAGAACAAATATTTGTGTGGTGAACACAGATGTTTGTTCTGTCTGGGTGTTATATTGTATTCCAAGTATGTATTTACAAAAGAAATATATAAGTAATAGATCAGCTATCTAGTTCCCACAGTACAAGCTCTGCTTAGTTTGGGGTTAGTGTTGTGTGGATTGTCTATAATATTTTATTTATTTATATTTAATAATGAGATTGTCAAAGGAACTTCAATACAAATAAACGTACTTGATGTCACTGGTAATATCTTCTTCCTCTTCAGGTTTAGGCTTTTTTGTAATAGATGTGTCTGCATATTCAACTTGTTCGTGGGCACGCTTATTCCTGACGGCTGCTGATACCTCTTCTTCCTCGCTAGAAGAAAAAACAAGCTAAAAGACTAAAGTTAAGATTTCGCCTCATGAGTATGAAAGCCAATCAGACGACCATGCACGTAAACAGCGCTTAGGTTAGGGCGAACTTACGAATCTTTTGGTTTGGGCTTCGCTTCAGGAATTTGTACAGTCTGATCGTTCTGAGGTTCGTCGAAACAATCAAAAATGCTGTCTACATCAGCCATAATCAGTCCGCAAATTTACAAAGCACGACTCGAGGACCTTGTCAAAACCCAAAACCAAAATAAATTAAATTAAATTGGCTGAATGATCCGATCTGTGATTGTCGTAGACAGAAAATTAGATTATCTGTCTACGGTGATTGTTGAGGGGCGAATGAGTAATTAGCTGTCTGTGGAGTGAGTGAATGACTAGACCCACAGTCTGAAAAATATATCCATTATCCAAGACAAGATACACAAATTACGGCCCGTATTCCGAAACAGTGCTTGCTATAAGCGCTTTTTTCTTGGGTTTTGTTTGTTCGATTGATCTGGCACAGATATGAATACAAATAAAAAATGCATTTACGGTTATGGTTTGACTCCATCTTTGAGCTCGAAGGACTCTTCTCCATGCCTATACCCTGGTGTATAATCTGTCTCTATTCGGATTTTTAATTAGACGATACCCAATGACAGTAGCTAATGTCACTTTGTAAAATAATGTTGCCATATTTAAAGTAATAGTGCTGCGTTCAGTTCTCGTTCAATCAGATAAATGAACAATGAGTGAATAGTTAATCATTTCAAACTATAAAATAATATTGAAATTTGTATAAAAAAATGTATAAAAGTGCTCTGATATAAGTTACTTGTAGTATGTAATTACAATCAGTTTTTTGACGGTTTATTACAAAGCACGGCGTGGCGACTAGTGCCAACACCGATGAACGCCATGCGCGTCGGTCACCATTTTGTTTGTAATTCGGCAGACCTCTGGTCTGATAGCACGAATGTTTTTCTGCGCTGACGCTGTTTAGTTATTGTTTTTGTAAAGTTTTTCGTTACGTTGTGTTTGTGGTAATTGTTGTGTATTTTGTTGCTATATTGTTTCATGCGAACGATATGGATCCTCAACCGGGCACGTCAAGTCAAAATTGGCACACTAACTTTTCACTTGAAAAACGAGGCAATTTCATTAATTCAGGAGTTTTTTCAATCATTCACTTTGTCACAACACTATTTTTATTTCATCAAAAACTGACAACACAGGGCCCATAGCACACGGCGTATTTTAAACGCGCAGACGACGCGCAGATTACGCGCGTATACGCGATT
Organism: Thera obeliscata; assembly: GCA_947578465.1. Classification (NCBI taxonomy): domain Eukaryota; kingdom Metazoa; phylum Arthropoda; class Insecta; order Lepidoptera; family Geometridae; genus Thera; species Thera obeliscata. The sequence continues at coordinate 4,849,159 of OX387916.1, forward strand.
CAAACGGGTTTCGATCGCAAACTTGTAACTTAAGCACACGGGGCGATCGCGAAACGCGCCTCTACTGCGCGTATACGCGCAGATACAGCGATACACACGCGCTGTAGTCGCTCGTAGATTTTGCGTTTTTCAGATCAGTGACTCCTCCTTCAGTTGTACAATGGCGTCGGTTGAGACAACACTGCTAACGTTGGCTTTAGTACAGTCCGGCAAGTATAACTTGGCGGGTCTGAAGCTAGCCGTTTGGCCAATCTTCCATCAGTCATTGGCCAATAACGATCGAACAGCTCACTTCAGACGCGCCAAGTTATACTTGCCGTACTGTACTTCTTTTAAAAAGAAAAAAAAAAGAAAAAAAAGCGAATCTATTGGATAGACCCATTTACGAGTGAAAAAAGATTGAGTGGTCATTATCATACAACGTTTAAAAAATTGGTAATACATAGAAGATGGAAGAAATTTTATAAGTGTTATCGAATGTCATATTCGTCATTCCAAGAACTTCTTTTGATTCTAAAACCGGAGTTAACTCGTCAAAATACAGTAATGAGATCATGTATATCGGCCGAAGAACGTTTGCTCATCACATTGAGGTAAGAAAACAACTAGTATTTATTTATTTATTTATTATGTATTTATTTGTTTATTGACCTTTTACAGTTTTAAATCAATTGTAGAATGTTATTCAGATTCGGCACGGTGGGCCGAATCTGAAAAAAAAAACTTACGATTTTTTTTTTTCGAAACGTCAATTTTTTGTTCAGCCAATCGACAGAAGCCTAATATTTAGATACAATAGCATTTATTAATTGTAATTTTTTCTAAAAACGAATATTTAATGAGATACGAGTATGATGACAAATTTTTAATTCATTAGTTCCTTTTTTTCAGATTCGGCCCAATGTGCGCCGTAAAGATTGCTGGTCCCATGTCGCGTGCCCGCGTTTTAGGGTGCTAAATCGTTAGTTCCATTATGTAAAAAAATCGTAAGAAGGAAAGCGAAACAAACGAAAATTACACCAGAACTTATCACAACTAACAATGTAACACCATAAAACGTGGGCACGTGACATGAGGTGGCTATCTTTACGGCGATGCTTTATGTGTAGTCCTAAAACAAATGCATTATTTTTAAATAAATATAATAAATCTTACCTGCCAGGTTTTTTTCCTTGCTGGGTTTTTCATTGAAATTGGTATAAAAAATTTGGCACAATTCATCCCAATTATTTCTTTTTAACACTTTGTTTGAATATTCGGGCAGTAGTGAATTCCATGTAGAGGGACGATTGTTTATTTCTGTTATAAAGCGGTCGGTGTCAAAGGGTTCCATTTTAAACCAAATACACGCGCAGCACACAATAAACTATTATTGCAACTGAGGCGCGGGCGGTGGCGGCGGTGCAGTGGTGGCTTGAGCACCCCCCCTGCCCCTACTCCGCTCCTTTGTACGCGCGTTTGTATCGCTTCAAACGCGCGTATACGCGCTTCATGCGCGCGCTTGTATCATCAATGCAAACGCAACAATCAGCGTCTACGGCGCCGAAGACGCGCGTTCCTGAAACGCGCGTCTCCAGCGCGTTTAAAATACGCCGTGTGCTATGGGCCTAAACGTCAGCTAGCTTCGTATAATTAAAAATCCGAGTATAGTCTTTTTTGGTTAACAAAGGTATGGCCATATCAAAAAAACGATGTTGAACTGGTACTTTTTAATATTTTTTAAAATTTTGAAAAGTAGCTGAGGTAGGATTTATTTCCTAATCAATATCCATAGAATGAGAAAAAGTAATGGTTTCTTGCTATCTCATATATTTTAATTTATTGTTTTAACAAAGTTATTAAATGATGAAGAAATTATAGTTTACGACACTGGTATCATTTGATTAACATGGGAGTAAATCACCGGGCTACGAAACAGTTGGTGCATTTTGGCACTTTAGAGCCATTCTATTTTTTGTTTGTGTTCTTATTTGTTTTAATCGTCATGAACTTGCATCGTCTTTCGTTCGTCGAAGTCGAATGTGTTCCTCGTGTGCTGCTCGTGTCTAATTGTGCGTTGCTACCTAAGTTTTTGCTCACATTATCGTTGTCTGTTATTGCTATCAGTTTTTTGATAAGTTTTAGCCTTGTTGTTGTTGCTGTTGTGTTTGTATCAAACATAGACCCTCAACCCGCACCGGCGGGTAAAAATATGATTTATAAAAATAAGAAATTATAGTATCATTGTTTTATTTGTACCTCCTTATGATCAGGCACAGGAAAATGAGGTTCTACTATTCAGTGTTCTTTAGTAGGTAAGTAGAGTTCATGCATTTCACGAAGACGCATCCAGTGATATTTATCTGGTTGTAATAAGAGCCAAAATGCTCTAATTGACGCGTCTTCGTGAAATGCATGAACTATAGTTGTAGTAATATTCAGGTAGGTCTATTGCACGAGTAAAACCGCGCGCCGGTCCTACTAATAGTGATCCATGGTAAAACATGTTTTTCTCCCCTGAGTTGTCACTATGACAGTGACATATCATGACATTTGTTTGTTTACAAAAAAATACTGAGTTTCTGAATCAGGTTACAGAATCTTCAGTCCTTCTTGCATTGCTCAACATCAACACCCGCCATCTACTATCTAGGATGTCATATGAAAACTTTTTATAGGTTGCTTATTTTATACAACTGGTAACATTTATTATAAATGAGTCAGTGGTCACGTGATAACGAAAGCTTGGTTTTCCTGCAGTGCGATTGGTTGTCGGTTGAGCATTTTATTTTTTCATCAAACGAAACGACGAGTTCTACGCTTTGACTTGGAGTGCGAGCTCGTGTCATTTTTCTTATTTACGCTAGACCCGGAATTGTGACATAAAAAGTATTCAAAAATGTCGTCAAAATCCAAAAAGACTGTATCAACATCGTCAAACATAAGTGTTGTGTCATCCGTGCAAAGCCCACAGCAATCAAGCACCCCTGTCGGTAGCCGCCCTTCCAGCTCTGCCGGCCGGCCCAGCAGCCCTTTGAGCCCTACAAGACAGACTCGCCTTCAAGAAAAATCTGCTTTACAAAATCTCAATGACCGCTTGGCAGCCTACATTGAAAAAGTTCGACGTTTGGAAAGCGAGAACTCTGGCCTGCGCCGTGAGGTCCAAACCACACAGGAGGTGGTCACACGCGAGGTTTCCAACATAAAGGGAATGTACGAGCATGAGCTACATGATGCCAGGAAGCTCTTAGATGACACATCCCGCGAAAAAGCAAAGTTAGAAATTGATTTGAAGAGGTTGTACGAGGAGAACGATGATTTGAAGAAGCGGTAAGTTTTAACTAGACTCTTTTCATTTTCACCACTTTCACCAAGCTTAAATTAGAGGTACTTAGGCCGTCGTCGCTCAGCATTTATTGATATCCATCAAGGTGCATGCTAGTGTTCCTTCCGGCTAACCTTAGTGTTTACGTCATCGGCGGCGATCTTAGCGGGCGCGGCGTGACGAGCACACGACCTCGCTTTTACGACACAGTGACATCATGGTCTGATATAAATATAGGTAGGTAAAATCATTCATTCGAAATTCTTAAACTCTATTGCTACTATTTCATAGTTCCATGTGTATGTAAACACCTAGCTGATTCTCACACTAATCAATCAATGTAGTGTGCTTCTCTAATTGGCACAAAACAAAAGCAATTTTATTGATGTACCTATAAATTGTTTATTTTTAAACCGAGTCTGCTTAAGCCCCTAGCGCACTGATTTTAGATGTCAACTCTTGTAGTATCATGGTATCTTGTACTACTCAATGTTTACTGCAACAGCCCATTCTGTCAGGATATAGTAGATCAGAAGGGCAAGTCCCACTTCACTCATGTTATTTTTGTTTTGCCTATTTGTCTCTTTCTGTGGTATGGAGAAAAGATGAGACAGCAAAAATATGTTACGTAGTTAGAGTTGTTGTCTCATAAATTTTCCATAATAAAGAGAGAGACACATGCTCACACCTAAACAACATTTGGTAGACGAAATGTGGTAGCAAAACTCCGACTTCTGGTACAGATAATGTATGACCCACATCGTTTACAGATTTAGGAAGACAATTTTGATTTAAAATTCATGTCAAGGTGAAATATTCTTAAGCTCGATTTCTGTTTCAATATTTCTATAACACGAAATGTAAACATTGTTGATCATTTTATATTTACTGTTGAGTCATGCTTATAAAGTGTATGTGCTATCTATATACTAATATCAGCAATTTTATAATGCAATTATACTTTTTATATATTTTTCACATGCTTAAAGCTATGCTATGAGACAATGTTATGCATTTAATAAAAAGCATTAGTTCAAAGTCACAATATTTTTATTCATTTGTATAACAAGGATCACTTTAAAACATCTTAAAGCTAGGTGCCAGTTCCACACGACTAAACCTAGAAGAACAGGCAAAAAAACTATGGCTTGGTGCCTACTGTTTTTATGTATGATCCCTTTCTAAAACAAAAATAAAAATATGTAGCAGTGAAGATATTGTGTTGAATTTAATGTGCCATGTTACTTTAATTATCATTTTTCAATTAAAACTCATTCATAATGTTTACCACATATTTTATAATGCACCTCTACAACTGAAATAATCTGTAGTCTGACCTCTATTAATAGAACTCTCTGTAAACATGACAGATATTCATTTATACCTGGATATCTGAGACTCTGGGTATGTGGAATACCTCTATAAGTGAAATCAATTTGTAGGTCTCTTGATGTCTCACTTAACCAGGTTTCACTGCATTGGTAAGGACTGTAAATTAAATTAAATGTTTTTTATTTCAGACATAATTCCAAAGGTTGTCTGGAAGAAATCGCTTTATAGCGATAAGACCGCCCATTGTACATTTAGATAATAGTATTTATGTGTTAATTCTCTTTTGTTAGTTTGTAAGGTGTACAATAAAGAATTTTCTATCTATCTATCTATCTATCTATCTAAATCCATACTTTGTTAGTAATACAGTATCTTAAAAACTAATGTTAGTAATTACGAGCTAATTAAGACTATTTATTGAGCAGAGTGTGCTGCTGCATCCAAAAGTTGTTAAGGGGACAGTCCCACCTTTCGGAAAGTACTTTCACGATGGTGTTCGGTCTGCCACGGACTCAGCTTCTAAATGACTCGCATCATTTGCGCAGTATGGCGTGAAAACCGTCTACTCTATTTAGAGCAAACATACCCGAAGCGCTACAGAAACGCGGCAGCCCCAACAGCACCCTGAGCCTAAACCCCTGACCTGATTGTAAAGTACACAATACGATTTTATTATTAAACTAGCGCCCGTGCGAAGCTGATGCCATTCAATTATAATCTGTGTACCGACTGCCCTTGAGTTGTACAAAAAATACACCTACAATATAAGTGCAAAACGAAATAATATTAGAAGCCATTCCACACAACACTATCTAGCCACAAAGTATGCAAAGCTAGTATGATACATTCTAAGATGTAATACTTACCTAATTTAAAAAAAAAAAAGACTGGCCTCTCAGCTCAGTTGGTAGTAGCTCTGCCTTCTGAGCCGTAGGTGTTGGGTTCGATCCCTACCGAGAACAAATATTTGTGTTGTGAACACAGATGTTTGTTCTCTGTCTGGGTGTTATATTGTATTCTATGTATTTACTTAAAAAATGTATTATATCAGCTATCTAGTTTCCATAGTACAAGCTCTGCTTAATTTGGGGCTAGATAGTTTTGTTGTGAGTTGTCTATAATATTTATTAACCGACTTCCAATCAAAAAGGAGGAGGTTCTCAATTCGGTTGTATTTTTTTTTTAATTTTTTTTTTAAATGTTTGTTACCGCATAACTTCGTCATTTGTGAGCCGATTTGAAAAATTATTTTTATATCTGAAAGGTACTGCTTCCAGATTGGTCCCATTTTAATTTTATTAAAATCGGTGTTGCCATTTTTTTTTAAATATTTTTTTTTAATGTTTGTAACTGCATGCCTCCGTCATTTATAAACCGATTTAGAAAATTATTTTTTTATTTGGAAGGTTATTCTTATGTCCAGATTGTCCCAAACAAATTTCATTAAAATCGGTTTAGCCGTTTGGCAATGAAGTCGGTTTCTCAAGTTTTTTAAACTTATAATTATTTTAAATGCCCGATTAGTCTATTTTGTTTCAGGAAAACAAATGATAATAATAACTGGATAATTATTAATCCTAAGCTGGTGTGTGTAAGCAAATTAATGAATTTATACTGTAACCAGGTAAAAATAACACATTAAAACTGCACCAGAACTTGTTTACTCATATTATCTTTTGGTACCAACAGCAATTTACCTCGATACAGTCATTGTATTACCATTTTCGTATGTCGTTTGTTGGCGGTCGGTGTCAGGCACAGAAAGGTCGCGGTCCGACTTAGTTTATGGAGTTAAAACACGCAAATTCTTACAAGAATTGTAAAAAAAACTTTTTGCTAAACGTGAATCAAGTTGCTTTTGCGTGAATTTGCGTGAAAGTATAAATAAAATGCAAATACATATTTATTAAAAACAAGGCCTTAAAAATATTATGTATTATAATAATATGATGCTATGCTACCTGATGTTGAGCAGTTATCTCTGCCTACATCTAAACGCATTACCTTAGACCACATAAACCGAGGACATGGTTTTTGTGGCATTGCTCTGCATTTGTCACTTAATAATCTAAAGCCTCATATTCATGGTAAACATTTGTTTCGCAACAAAGTTGAATCAAAGTGTTGCGGAGTTGCTGACAACATGTTGCTGGTAGCACTACGTGTGAATGCTTTTGTTTCCAGCAGCATTCTTGCTGTTCATCAACAATGTCCGTAAATCACAAATCAAAATCTTTCTCAAAAAGCTTCTACCATAATTAATCACAAAGAAACTCAATTTATTCAGAATTTTAATTTGTAATCTTTTACCTTGCTCTACCATCGCGTGACCTCTGAAACGACGAATTTTTCAACTGGGTCAAGGCAGCTATGTGTTTACTGCGTATTTATATTTGCAAGCTATAGAGCTAAAGTTAGTATACAACGTGCATATACCTGCATATATACCAATTAGATACCTGATTAGAAAACTGATAAAAGGCGCGTTCATTCTAAGGATAACGTCGTAAAGCAAACGGCCTCTACCGAAGTCACTTTGCTGATTAGCAGGAAGGTGAGTGTACCTACCTAGGTATGTATATGATGACGTTTGTTGGTTTTAAGTAGAAGCAACTAAGCAGATTCGGTATACTTTTACTAGTTGGGTAGGGTACCTAACCTATGTCCTTGTCCTACTCACTTCGATGTAAAATTGTTTTATTTTAAAAGAAGTGGCGCGGATTCGCTAGCCCCGTTCCCTTTATTTTTTTGGGATAAAAAGTATCCAATGTCCGTCTTCTGGATTTATGCTACATCTCCACCAATTTTCAGCTAAATCTGCTCAGCCGTTCTTGAGGTATAAATTAATATCAACACGACTTTCTCTTATACATATGATTAAAAACAAATCTATCCCACGGAAACCATGTTTTTGACGTGATAACGTCTTATAAATCGATGGAGCCGGCTGCACGCACGAAAAAACATGACTCATGCGTCGTTACGTCGTTTCGTCGTTCCATTTACCTGAGCCCGAGCCCGTAATGGGTAAGGGTAAATGAGGGTAAGGGTTCAATCTGGGTCCGGGTCCGGATTTTCATTCAGTTCCATTCAGTTTCATTCACATTCAATTAAATTCAGTAAAACTAAAATTTTCTTTTGAAAAATGCAACTATTCCATCAGTATTTTCTTATGACGTTATCACGTTCAACTATCGTCAGTAAACAGACCGATTTTTTTTTACCGGGATAAAAAGCCTATGTGCTATTCCGGACCATAATCTATATCTGTGACAAATTTCATCCAAATCCGTTCAATCGTTCTAGAGTTATTGAGTAACAAACATCCAACCTGACAAACTTTCACATTTACCTATAATATTAGTGGGATTATCAAATCTACTAGGTTAACCATCTTGAAAAGATATTTGAAATAGCCTCTATACTATTTGATAACTTGGAATTCCCGAGTATTATTACCTACGTTAATAGTGTTAACCGTTTCTGGGAATAGGACATCCCTAATCGAATCAAACAACGGAACATCTCTATAAGAGTATGAGAAGCAGAAGAAGGAGAAGATAGCGTCTCTGCTCTGCGTAGTTGTATTGTTTGCCGTGTATTAAAGGAACACAGAGTTGTAGCTATAATCAATGAAGAGTTTTCGTCATAACATTACTTATACAATGTTTATCAATTAATTAATTACCTAAATTATATTAATTACCTCAAGGCGTTTCATTCAACGTAAAACGACGGTTATCGCCTTATTATTATTTCGGGTAAAATTCGTGTTCCCGCCAGGCTGCGATCGCCGAATGCCTTTACAGGCTGTTGACCCTGAGTGACGTCATAGACCCCTCGCCTCACCTCCCACGGCATAGGTCCAGCTAAATCGATACACACATTATTCTCGAAGCGGTATAACAACTTCATATTTATTCTAGCTAGCGTACGATGATAGTAATAAAACTTTGGTAGGATCACATTTTTTTGAGAAACTAAGCTTCCGTGGGAATGGGAATTATGTTATTCCACAGATTACACTTGCAACCAAAAATTCAACATCATGCACATATTATAATCATTATGAAGTTGAACATAAACTCAACGCTATGAGGCATTTGTTATTGTTTTCGTATTATGCAATGAGTGATGGCACGTGGCGTGGTAGGCGCTTCCATTTTAGACGCACCCAAAACAAATAACCGCTGTTACTACTTTTTCACAGTACAGCCCGCGTTTAGCTCAAGTATTATAATATGAACGAACAGGGGGCCAATTCTAGACTTTTAGAGATTAACGCTCGAAATAGAGATTTGAAATGTCGCGAAAGCAGTGTCATATCACCAAATTTGTCGAAGATAATATCGAACCGCGCTAAAATGCGTATTCTAGCCACCGTTAGACTTTTACTATAGAGATGTCAGAAAGAAGGTTCATTCTTAGAACTTCCACAGACTATCCCGTTGTTGTTCATGTTTATCTACGTTCCGTTTCTATCGATAGAATAGTTCGATAGCACTAACTTTATTATTGTCTTCAAATAAACATATTTCCTATTAAACGGCGTTTATAATGCGTTCTTGTTGTTGTTTATAATAGATTCATTTTCATTAGATAGTAATCAATGGACTTTTCGCACAAAATGTTAGTTACAATAATTAATTCCGGAAACACACGGAACGTTATGTACCATAAAACTGTAAACTTTGTTGTTTGTAATCTATGGTCAGTTGTCTATGAAGTGTTGTAGATATGTCATTACACTCAAGAGAAGGACTCCGATGACTTGAATTTTTAATTCAAAGGTTATCAACTAGATGGCCATTCAATGCAAAAAGAATATTTCTCTCGAAGCTTGAACCCCGGATACAAGTATAGACGTTGACTGTCTGATTGACTGCTCTTCTAACTGCGCCATTGAATAATTACTAAGTACGAGCTAAATTCAATCACTCCTCACTTATTGTAGATTTATGAGAAAGTATTATTCGCGTTCTCGCTCCCAACTTGTATCCCCTACAAACAAGTAAACATCATTGACTTTTTATCAAAAAGTAAGACTAGGTGGTATGGTCTTGGTACTCTAGCCTGCTCCAAGGACCGAAAGAAAAAAAAAGCCCAAAGTCACCCAAAGTATATTAGAGATGTCAATGTCGACTACTACTCACCACTCGACACATAACTAACGGCCTTCGCTCGATAAATGTCTATAGTGATATTGCTGGAACACGATATCTATTGAAAATGTCATGTCTATTTAAATTTGACAGTTCTAGTGATATATATCTACCGTGACAAAAAAGTCACTGGTCTAGAATTGCCCCCCAGGTGTAAACTACAGCTTTACAATGACGTAATCGCTATTTACGAATACGAAAAAAGACGGAAATTGAATTGTGAATTCAGTACGAACTGTTTTTAGTGATGATGTCTTCTTCGAAGAATCTGGGCACACGTCATCAACCAATAAAAGCTCATGACGTCATAGCTTCTTCTTTAAAAGATTAGTCGCAAAGTCAGAATGAAATTAAAAAAAGACGGAAATTGAATTATAAATTCGGGACGAATTGTTTTTAATCTTCGAAGAATCTGAGCACACGTCATCATCTAATAAAAGCTCATGACGTCATAGCTTCTACTTTAAGATTAGTCGCAAAGTCGGAATAAAATCTAGCTTATTGCACACTTTGTTTCAGATGCCTGAGTAGGTATTTGTTAAAATTACTTTTAACTTATAGTTTTTGCTTCGGATATTGGCCTAAAAATACTGCAAGGTCTAAAGGAACTTACCAACTAAAATAGCTCGCCAAGTAAACCTAACTCCGGCAGACTAAACTTATCCGCTTTAGATTATTATATAAATAGGTAGCGATTTAACTGAACATAACTTGCTCTATCATATTGATTTATAAGTCCCCCACGTTGTTATAAACACGTGGCATGAACATGAATCCGCTAAACTGGTAAAATTAAAATTGGTTTGCACGCAAAAAATATTTGCTTTATTTAGCATCCCGACGCGACGTCCTATACCTAAGTTATTATCTAACTGTTTATTTGTTTGAGGTATCGCAATCTAATCAGATAGGTTCACAAATACATGTACGTTCATGTATATGTATTAGTACCTGAATGCCTAGTTAGCTCTATGTTGCGTTTAAAATACTAAATACCGTGTGTAAAACAATCCCATTACTTTTTGAGTAGGTATACTTGAACTTAAAGACAATCCAGCAACGGATTGTAAATTATTTGTTATCTACTAAAAAAAGAATATGATAATTTATAATCAACAATATTATCATTCGACCTCCCTGTCCCAAGGATACCCTTTGAGAAAATGCCGTCATCAGTCACGTCATACCTAAATAAAAACTCGATTGTTGACACAATACGCCGTCCCACCACGCGATGATACGAACTAAAACATAATCGCTCGCTTAGTACCAGCGTTTTTATCGCAAGCTCAGTTATTTCCGTCGTGTACGGCCTACTTCATAACTGAATTTAAAACCCCTTTCACACATTATTAATTGAGTCTACCATCGGAAATCGGCCAAGGCCGATGAATGCGGGCTTTGAATCTTCCACGTCACGCACGCTCGCTGTATGAAATGAGGGCTCCGGAAAACGTAGGGAACCGATGAATCATGCACAGAATAAGTTTAACAACTGCACTAAGCTTTGAAAACGGTCACTAAAAGATCATTTTATTCATTTATTTTCAGGCTTTCTTGTCCTAAAAGTCGAAAGCTTTTAGGACAACAAAGCTCATGAAGAAAATTCGTCGCCTTATGGTGTCAAGGCGACGTGACCTCCACCTCACCTCAAAAAATGCTAAAGCCCCCCTTTTTCACTTCAAAAATTTACTTATTATTACTGATGTAGTGCTGATCTTTTGTGGCGCTGTCGTTTGAATAGGTGGTTTTCTTTTACACACGCGGCAACCGGATAGCGTATGTTTACAAAAACATTCCGATTGGTTGCGCAAGTACCTCGCATAGAGACACTGGTTTTGGATGTCATGGATTTGGATTCTCGTATAGATTACGACATTTTTTTTAATGTATGCTCGTTTGAAGGAGTCAAGGTTATTTGTTCATGGAAACAATGTTAACCTACGTACTAGGTATATAAATAAATTGTCTTAGGGATACAAATCTAGAATAGTACAAAACAATATTTCAAAGACATTCCTTCCACGCACACTTCTATATCACGATCGTTTAGTTCCTAATCTGATTATATGAATAAATAATGTAGTAATTGTTGATTCCCTTCCAGTCTGGACAAGAAGACGAAAGATTGCACTCAGGCGGAGAACTTGTCGCGCCACTTTGAGTCCCGCTTCAATGAAGAGAGTAACAAGTACAACACCGCTGTGGCCGCCATGAAGAAGGCCCAGGATGAGGTTAGGGTAAGTAAACCTTTTTACTTATTTTCAGGGAAGCCTTGACCTCTTTACGACATGATTCCGTCCTCTTTTATTTGGCTCATCCGTAGTCTTGATCACCACTCTTTCCTTTGATGATGTGTCTATCTACTATGAATTCGTTTTTTTTTAGTTGTAAATTGCTAAATCTTATAAGTAAATAAAAAAGCAGCCAAGTGCGAGTCGGACTCGCCCATGAAGGGTTCCGTAGCATCAATTAACATAATATAAAGGTTTTTGTAGTTCGTCGAAAGGTAAATTGCGGTCTACGATTTATGACGTATAAAAAAAAAACTACTGACTAGATCTCGTTCAAACCAAAAATCGTTGGAAGTTTGCATAGTAATGTACAACATATATTTTTTTTGGATTTATCATTCTCTTATTTTAGAAGTTAGAGGGACCAACTTTTTTCCACTTTGGAAGTGTCTCTCGCGCAAACTATTCAGTTTAGAAAAAAACGATATTAGAAACCTCAACATCATTTTTGAAGACCTATCCATAAATACCCTACACGTATGGGTTCTATGAAAAAAAAATTTTTGTGTTTCAGTTTCAAGTATGGGGACCCCCAAAATTTATAGTTTTAGAAAAAAACGATATTAGAAACCTCAACATAATTTTCGAAGACCTATCCATAGATATCCCACACGTACGGGTTCGATGAAAAAAAATTTTTTGAGTTTCAGTTTCAAGTATGGGGACCCCCAAAATTTATAGTTTTTTTTCTATTTTTGTGTAAAAACCTTAATGCGGTTCACAGAATACATCTACTCACCAAGTTTCATTAGTCTAGCTCTTATGGTTTCGGAGAAAAATGGCTGTGACACGGCCGGACAGACAGACAGACAGACAGACAGACATGACGAATCTATAAGGGTTCCGTTTTTGCCATTTGGCTACGGAACCCTAAAAACGAATGGCAAGTATTACACAGCTAAAATATTATTCATTTCTGATCACTATAAGTTGTTCTCATGATATCTTCGGATTTCTGCGATCTAGCTTAAATTTGCCGTAGCGTACCGCACCAAACAAAACCCTTTCTTTATGGCACCCTACGTGATATTTTGGATAACCTGTTTTTGACCCTCTCTACAGATACTACCCTTCGCCCGACTCATTCTTCTTACCAGCCAATCTTGATGCTTGGTTTATGTCTCATGCAGATCGTATTATCAGCTCTTCAGTTTTACTCAGACCTTTTTAGGGTTCCGTAGCCAAATGGCAAAAACGGAACCCTTATAGATTCGTCATGTCTGTCTGTCTGTCTGTCTGTCTGTCTGTCCGTCCGTATGTCACAGCCATTTTTCTCCGAAACCGTAAGAGCTAGACTGATGAAACTTGGCGAGTAGATGTATTCTGTGAACCGCATTAAGATTTTAACATAAAAATAAAAAAAAAACTATAAATTTCGGGGGTCCCCATAATTAAAACTGAAACTCAAAAATTTTTTTTTCATCGAACCCATACGTGTGGGGTATCTATGAATAGGTCTTCAAAAATGATGTTGAGGTTTCTAATATCGTTTTTTTCTAAACTGAATTGTTTGCGCGAGAGACACTTCCAAAGTGGAAAAAAGTTGGTCCCCCCCCCACTAACTTCTAAAGTAAGAAAATGATAATACAAAAAAAAATATATGTTGTACATTACTATGTAAACTTCCAACGATTTTTGGTTTGAACGAGATCTAGTCACTAGTTTTTTTTTTATACGTCATAAACTGTAAACCGCAATTTACCTTTCGACGAACTACAAGAACCTTATTACGTTACATCAAGTAACATAATATAAAGGTTCTTGTAGTTCGTCGTGCTACGGAACCCTTCATGGGCGAGTCCAACTCGCACTTGGCTGCTTTTTTTTAATGAATCTTGGAGGGCCTACCTCTTTAGTAAACTGGCTGGATTATTATTTCGCAATTGTTTTTTCAAAAGTTCAAAAAAAGAACGCGGAGTCCGCACGCTTTTGTTTGTTATGGCGGGAAATGTTGTTTGGTAACATACCTCGCAAATTATAGAAGATTACTATAAAAAAAGTCTCTAAAAGCCCAGCTGAAATATCAATAATTCAGCTCGTTTACTGTCCAGGCTTGAATATCGCTTGTCAATAAACCCAATAAAATAACCCCTCCTTCCAGGACTTAGCCAAAGAGCTTGAGAAACTGCGCAAGTTATACGCCGACACCCGCAAGACCCTGGAAGAGGAGATGCTCTGCCGCATCGACATGGAGAACACGGTGCAGAGTCTGCGCGAAGACCTCTCCTTCAAGGACCAGGTGTTCCAGCAGGAGCTTCAGGAGACACGCACAAGGCGGCAGGTCGAGATCTCCGAGATTGGTCAGTACAATATCATAATTGGTCAGTACAATATCATGATTGGTCATTATAATATTATGATGACTGGCCTCTCAGCTCAGTTGGTAGTAGCTCTGTTTTCTGCGCCGAAGGCCGTGGGTTCGATCCCCACGGAGAACAAATATTTGTGTGGTAAATGCAGATGTTTGTTCTCTGTCTGGGTGTATATTGTATTCTGAAAATGTATTTACAAAAAAATGTATATGTGTATCTAACCCCAATTTGGGGCTAGATAGTGTTGTGTGGATTGTCTATAATATTAAATATTTATTTATTGTCTACTTTTGCAAAAATACACTTTTATAATTTTATTTAAAAACTAGCTGACACCCGCGACTTCGTCCGCGTGGTTAGTTTAAAGTCATAGTAGTGAGTTCGTTTAAAAGAAACTATTTTATGGTGGAAAACGGACAACTATTGATATGTTTTCACTGTTTTTTGCTTATATTTTGAGAGTTATTTTTCGTGAATTTGCCTTAGTGGCTAAGTTGGGTTATGTATGCGTTGGTTTTACATGACCAAGTTCTGGTTACCTTAGTTTTGAGTTTGCATTCAAAACTATATAAAGTGTGTTCGAAAGATGGTAACTGCTGTTGTAGCCGTTTTTTAGGGTTCCGTAGCCAAATGGCAAAAACGGAACCCTTATAGATTCGTCATGTCTGTCTGTCTGTCTGTCTGTCTGTCTGTCCGACCGTGTCACAGCCATTTTTCTCCGAAGCCATAAAAGCTAGACTGATGAAACTTGGTGAGTAGATGTATTCTGTGAACCGCATTAAGGTTTTTACATAAAAATAGAAAAAAAGCTATAAATTTTGGGCGTCCCCGTACTTGAAACTGAAACTCTAAAAATTTTTTTTCATCGAACCCATACGTTTGGGGTATCTATGGATAGGTCTTTAAAAATGATGTTGAGGTTTCTAATATCGTTTTTTTCTAAACTGAATAGTTTGCGCGAGAGACACTTCCAAAGTGGAAAAAAGTTGGTCCCCCCCCCTCTAACTTCTAAAATAAGAGAATGATAAATCCAAAAAAAATATATGTTGTACATTAATATGCAAACTTTCAACGATATTTGGTTTGAATGAGATCTAGTCAGTAGTTTTTTTTTTATACGTCATAAATCGTAAACCGCAATTTACCTTTCGACGAACTACAAAAACCTTTATATTATAAATCACAGATGACATTCGTCTGGGAATGGACCGTGGGCAGCTTACCGTACTGACGTTGCTCGATTTTAGTAACGCTTTTAACACCATTGACTTCGATATTCTCCTTGCACTTCTTCGCTATCTTAACGTTTCACCAGCGGTTGTGGACTGGTTTTCCAATTATTTACATGGTCGCCGTCAGCGAGTCTGTCTTGAGGAATCCTTTTCCTCTTGGTGTGACTTGTCCGCTGGTGTACCTCAAGGTGGCGTTTTATCTCCCCTTCTCTTTGCTATTTTCATCAATTCTATTTCTTTAAATCTTTCATCATCCTACCACCTCTACGCTGATGATCTTCAGATATATACGCAAGCTCCTCTCAGTAACATTGCCGACGCTGTCCAGAGAACCAACTCTGATTTATATATTATCAACGAATGGAGCCGGCAACATGGACTAAAAATAAATCCCACGAAAACGCAGACTATCATCATAGGCAGCTCTAGAACGCTCTGTAAGGTAGACTGGTCTGCGATCCCGCCAGTTGTTTTTGATGGTGTGACTATTCCATACAGTGAGACTGTCAAAAATCTAGGAATAACGCTAGATAGCACCCTATCATGGAAGGATCAGTTAAATATAACTAGTTGCAAACTATTTGCTTCAGCTGGGTCCTTGAGGAGACTACGTAACTTTTTACCGATTTCCACTAAAACTGCGCTCGCGCAATCACTGTTACTACCCATATTGGATTATGCTGACGCTTGTTATCTGGACCTCACTGAGGCTCAACTTGACAAACTCGAAAGGCTCCAAAACTTTTGCATTCGATTCATTTTTGGTCTTCGCAAATATGACCATGTGTCTCCTTTTCGTTCTTTACTCAAGTGGCTTCCTATTCGTCTTCGCCGTAACACGCATATTCTCTCTCTTCTGTATTCTATACTCTTCAATCCATTTTCTCCTCGCTATCTCAAAGACAGATTTGAATACCTGCATTCTCTTAGTAACCGTACGTTGAGGTCATCGGAAAACTTAATGCTAAAAATCCCAGGTCATAGCAGCTCTTTTTGCAGCGATTCTTTTACTGTCCAGGCTGTTCGGCTGTGGAATGCCCTGCCGCTTGAGCTAAAACAGTCAGCGTCGCATAACACATTTAAGTTGAAGTTGAAGCAGCACTACATGTCATCAATTTCCACCTAGCGATTCATGTCCTACGTACCTATCGTTAATAAGTAGTTGTTGTTGAGCATAGTTAATATTTATTTATATTCATAATTATAATATTCATATGTATTAGTTTATTATTTTAGAAATATTATAGTAAGTATTAGAATTGCTTAGATTGTTGTGTTAGGTAGGTTTCATAGCACAGTATCTTACCAGTTAAATAATTAGTAAGTGGGTATGTTATGTATGTAATGTACAACCTAGTTAGTTATAGGTCTTTAACTGTTATTTTCTTTTCCATTTACTTGTGTAACTACACTGCCGTCAATTGATGTTTTGTTTTCTTTTCCATGCAAAGGTTGCCTGGAAGAGATCGCTCAAAGCGATAAGGTCGCCCATTGTTTTGCCAAAAATCTTCATGAATCCTGTATTATGTTTCTGTGTGGTGAACAATAAAGAGTTATCTATCTATCTATCTATCTATCTATCTATCTATCTATTATGTTAATTGATGCTACGGAACCCTTCATGGGCGAGTCCGACTCGCACTTGGCTGCTTTTATTTTCAGCTGTGTTTAGTTTTGGTATGATAGGTGCTTCCCGCGATTTTGTCTTGGTGGTTATCATCGGTTTTTTTGTAAACATATTTTGTGTGTATTAAAACCTGGTGACAAATGCTGCGGTAGCTGAATTTTTTTAAATGTTTTTTTGCCTATTTTGTAAAGCTCTTTTTCGTGATTTTGTTTTAGTGGCTAATTTGGGCTATCGTATTCGTTGGTGTATAATTGAATCTTGTTTTTTTAGTTTGACATGATCAAATGCAAGTTACCATCGTTTTGAGCTTGTACTTTAGAGTGTATTTGAATTTGAAGGTGAGTGATTATTTTTTACTGTTTTTTGCGTATTTTGTAAAGCAATTTTTTGTGAATTTTCATGAAACTTTTTTCCTTTTTTTTCTTCTGTTAGGAAAATAATTTTCCGATTTTCTTTCTTAATGCACCTTTGCTCTATAAGAGCAACACATCTTCCAAGTTTCATGCTTCTAGGACTAATGGTTTAGGCTGTGCGTTGATTTTTCTTTAAACCATTTTTCCCCTTTTTCTCCTCTTCGGGAAATAATTTTCCAATTTCCTTTCTTAGTACACCTCTACGTTATAAGAGGAACATACCCTCCAAGTTTTATGCTTCTAGGACTAACGGTTTAGGCTGTGCGTTGATTGTCAGTCAGTCAGTCAGTAACGAAAGAGTTTTATATATTTAGATACACTATACAGGGTGTCCCATAAGTCAACGTCCAGCCGAAAACGGAGGATAGGCCAAGTCAAGACAGCTATCAAAAAAATATAAAAAAAAATATTTGTCATGTAATTTTCGAGTTATGATAATTTAAAAAAAACAAGAAAAACTGACACCCTGTGATGATCTTTTAAGTCCTGTGACTACAAATATTAACTTTTCATGAAACTTTTTTCTGCAACGTAAGCATGAATAACCCTTCTGTAAATTACAATTCAAAGTTAAGCCATAACTGCCTCAGTTTTTAATGAAATCGTGGAGTTTTGGCCAACATTTCATTTCAGATAATTACATCACCCAACTTTAACCGTCTGTACCGCAAAAAAAATGTACTACACTATCATGGCAAGTAACTTTAAAAAATGGCGCATTTATCCAGGATTCCAAAATGGTATAATACTTGCTAGAGTACTCCTTAGTTTTGGAAATAAAAAATGTTTTTTCAACTAAACCAGTTTTCCAATCAATTTTATTTCATGAGATAAGATTTTGTACCCTTTAAATCATGGGTTTAAAAAGCCTACGCTGCGTTTCTATGTGACTCACAATTCACAGGTACAAGTAAATACCATTTCGACGATGTAAATAAACAGTTAGAGCCACCATCTTGTCGAAAGAGTAATAACCATGGGTTTTCAAGTAATTTTTAGGGTTCCGTAGCCAAATGGCAAAAACGGAACCCTTATAGATTCGTCATGTCTGTCTGTTTGTCTGTCTGTCTGTCTGTCCGGCCGTGTCACAGGCATTTTTCTCCGAAACCATAAAAGCTAGACTGATGAAAGTTGGTGAGTAGATGTATTTTGTGAACCGCATTAAGGTTTTTACACAAAAATAGAAAAAAAACTATAAATTTTGGGGGTTATACTTGAAACTGAAACTCAAAAAATTTTTTTTCATTGAACCCATACGTGTGGGGTATCTATGAATAGGTCTTCAAAAATGATGTTGAGGTTTCTAATATAGTTTTTTTCTAAACTGAATAGTTTGCGCGAGAGACACTTCCAAAGTGGAAAAAAGTTGGTCTCCCCCCTCTAACTTCTAAAGTAAGAGAATGATAATACTAAAAAAAATATATGTTGTACATTACTATGTAAACTTTCAACGATATTTGGTTTGAACGAGATCTAGTCAGTAGTTTTTTTTTTATACGTCATAAACGGAAACTCAAAAAGTTTTTTTTCATCGAACCCATACGTGTGGGGGGGTATCTATGAATAGGTCTTCAAAAATGATGTTGAGGTTTCTAATATAGATTTTTTCTAAACTGAATAGTTTGCGCGAGAGACACTTCCAAAGTGGAAAAAAGTTGGTCCCCCCCCCTCTAACTTCTAAAGTAAGAGAATGATAATACTAAAAAAAATATATTTTGTACATTACTATGTAAACTTTTAACGATATTTGGTTTGAACGAGATCTAGTCAGTAGTTTTTTTTTTTTGTACGTCATAAACCGTAAACCGCAATTTACCTTTCAACGAACTACAGGAACCTTATTATGTTACATCAAGTAAAATATATATAGGTTCTTGTAGTTCGTCGTGCTACGGAACCCTTCATGGGCGAGTCCGACTCGCACTTGGCTGCTTTTTTAGTTTTAGGTGAAAGTTTGAAATAAAATTCAATCATAGGATTACTTCAATCGTGATTTTGATCTAAAGTTTTCCTTCGCCAGTCGCCGGTCTTATTACATGGTTATTGACGTGACAACGTCTTATAATACGATGGAGCCGGCTGCACGCACGAAAAAACATGACTCATGTGGCGTTACCTCGCTCTGAGGCGTTCCATTTAATACTTGAAGTGCAGTCCTACATGAGAATCTAATAATCCAATTGAATTTTATTTCAAACTTTCACCTAAAACTAACAAATTACTTGAGCACCCATCGTTATTATTCTTTCGACAAGATGGTGGCTCTAACTGTTTATTTACATCGTCGAAATGGTATTTACTTGTACCTGTGAATTGTGAGTCTCTTAAAAACGCAGCGTAGGCTTTTTAAGCCCATGATTTAAAGGGTACAAAATTTTATCTCATGAAATAAAATTGATTGGAAAACCGGTTTAGTTGAAAAAACATTTTTTATTTCCAAAACTAAGGAGTACTCTAGCAAGTATTATACCATTTTGGAATCCTGGATAAATGCGCCATTTTTTAAAGTTACTTGCCATGATAGTGTAGTACATTTTTTTTGCGGTACAGACGGTTAAAGTTGGGTGATGTAATTATCTGAAATGAAATGTTGGCCAAAACTCCACGATTTCATTAAAAACTGAGGCAGTTATGGCTTAACTTTGAATTGTAATTTACAGAAGAGTTATTCATGCTTACGTTGCAGAAAAAAGTTTCATGAAAAGTTAATATTTGTAGTCACAGGACTTAAAAGATCATCACAGGGTGTCAGTTTTTCTTGTTTTTTTAAAATACTCATAACTCGAAAATTACATGACAAATATTTTTTTTTATATTTTTTTGATAGCTGTCGTGACTTGGCCTATCCTCCGTTTTCGGCTGGACGTTGACTTATGGGACACCCTGTATAAGTAGGTATAATTATGTAATATTTTATTATATTAGACAAATATTAAGTTAAGTTAGGTAGGTAAAAGTTAACTAGTTCATAATTTCTTGAACAGGTATGAATGAGTAGGCAGGGACTATAAAATCTTTGTGAACAAGGTAGCATCCACAAGACAATATTCAAGAGCAAGAAGGTATTGAGGAATGTATCACGAGATATTTTCCTTTGAGATGATTCAAGCGCAAGCCTATAAATTGTAAAAAAAAATCGTTTGTCTGTATAATCGGTTTACTGACGATATTGAACGTCCACGCGGTCGCATCGCTCACTCAAGTAGGAGAGAGACAGTGATGTCGAACGCTGCCGAACGCGGAGGCCGATTGTGCCTCTTTGTCGCTCGTTCCACGCTCTCGCTTGCACTTCAAGCCTTAAATGGAACGTCTCAGAGCGAGGTAACGCCGCATGAGTCATGTTTTTTCGTGCGTGCAGCCGGCTCCATCGTAGTATAAGACGTTGTCATGTCAAAAAAAGATGATTGTGGTTGATAGTAATAGTTATTTTGCAGATGGTCGTCTAGCGCAGCAGTATGAAGCCAAGCTGCAGCAGAGTCTTCAGGAACTGCGCGAGCAGCAGGAAGCTAACGTGAAGGCCAATCGGGACGAGATCGAAGCACTCTATGAGAACAAGGTGCAACCTCTAATTGAGAAATTCTCTATAATATACTTCTATATTAGTAGGTGGTCAACGCGGCCGCGCTGCAGTTCCGCCAGGTTGCTGGCCAGGTCAGCCGCTGCTTCACCGTATAGCCTGTGCCCACGGCGGACCTAACGCGGATGTTGAATAGGGAAATTTAAAAATACCTAAATTATTACGTATTCATTGAAATTTCCCTATTATTTATTAAAATAAACAAATCAGTGGAGATATGGCTCAGAATTGCTCTTCCTGGAAATGTATAGAGGCCTATGTCCAGTGGACTTCTATGATAATAATTTTATTGATTTGATAGAGTAGATCACAAAGATTTTATTCTTCGAGTGTGATTAGGATACGATGGCGCAGCGGATAGCGCAACCCCGTACCCAAGGGGAAGGCTGGTTTCCACTTTAGTTGAAGGCCACTTTAGTTTAAGGTTTTTTTCTCTCTTCCGAATGCCTGTGTGTTTGTACCCACCACTATAATCAACTCTCTCTATCCTTCAAGGTTTGCTGGTAGAAAACTCTATTTAGGGTTAAGCTCGCCTGTGTACATGATATATTATAATTTTGATCTATCATCTGTATGTGTTTACAATAAAGAATAAAGAGAAATTAATAACAAACTAACTTACATTTGGGGAATAGAGGTTCTCGAATGGCGATCACGAATCGGAAGACGAAATGTAGGGCGCCCACCCACCAGATTGACTGACGACATTGTTAAGATCGCAGGAAGTCGGTGGATGGAAAGGGCTCAGAATCGTTCTTCCTGGAAATGTTTAGGGGAGGCCTACGTCCAGCAGTGGACTTCTTCAGGCTGAGAGTTTGTTTGAAACTAGCTTACTGTATCACCTGTATCTAACAACAAGTGCAATAAATTATTTGAGTTCGAAGACAAGTTTAACCGTAAGGGTCCGTTCACACAGACCGGCTCGGAGAGGAGAGCAGATTCTAATCATGTTGAAAACAGAGTTTTTAGTATTTGTATTAAGGTTTATTGTTGCATCTGCACTGCTTTTGTCATTAAGAATGCTTGAACGCGCTTGGTGTGAAATAGTAAGAGGAGTTGACCGGCTCCGAATGCGTACTATTCTCGTCGGCTGCGAGCGCATCCGCTTTCAGATCGCTTCCAGCTGGTCTATGTGGAACAGTTGGCGGCTCCGCTCCGACCAACTCCAAGCGTATATGATCCGGTTTGTGTGAAAAGAAAAATGCGTGCCAATCCGAGCCGGTCTGTGTGACCAAACCCTAAAAATGTATGAAACTGACTCTTGTTGTATCTATAGATGGCTAACCTGCAATCGGCCGCTTCCCGCAACAACTCGGCCGCCGGCGTGGCCGTGGAGGAGCTGCGTACTATGCGCACACGCATCGATTCGCTCAACTCCACGCTCAACGACCTGGAGAACAAGAACGCGGCCCTCAGCGTAAGTACACTTGCTACTTCTACTTGACGTGTCACTAGTTCTTCAGATCCAATGTAGTGAAAGGAATTTGAGACGCTTTCGAGCACTATGACATGTTATGTATGGTGACGCTTATGTACAATGACGACGATGACACAATAACGCGAAACTTATGTAGTTTATTGGACAAACACCACTTGTAAATCTCCTAATCAGTATTTCCGGTAAGCTCCCCTTCGATTGTCTTCTTGAGTTAAATTAAATAAACACTTTGAACTGTGTAGCCGATTCTTGGCTACCATTTGGTCGTTGTCATACTCCTGTCCGACTGATATAGGATAATCAAATATAATTCAAAGACTACCCGGGCAGTGCCGGGCTTCGCTGCTAGTAAATAAAAAAAACAAATATCAACAGAACCATTGCCGTGAGTTGGAGCGTCAGTTAGAGTCTGAACGCGCGCGTCACGCCGAAGACTTGGCCTCGCTCGAGCTGGAGTTGGCGCGTTTCCGCGAGGAGATGGCGTGTCAGCTGCGCGAGTACGCCACGCTCATGGATATCAAGACCACGCTGGACCACGAAATTCGGACCTACCGCGCGCTGCTTGAAGGAGAGGAAGACAGGTATACTATAACACTAACTGCGTCCTGCATTTTAGCGTCGTCTAGAATTGAATCTGCGAAGATGTCATAGTTACATAGTACATTGCATATAAATTAAAAGCCCAATACAGCCGGCGTTACTTTAATTGTCATTTTTAAAGAGCCGTGTTTCTTCCATTCGCTATTGGCCATTTTCGCATAAACTTCTCAGTTCACACACGGAAAGATACACTGGCCAAAAGACAGAAGTAAACTTATGCCATACGCGTTGCCGATCCTTTCAAGTCCGAAAGAAAAACCGCACATTTAGGGAGCGACCAGGAACGCGAACGGCATGAAGGTAGTCCGTTTTTATACTGGCAATCCCTATTAGTGGACTAAAGTAAATGGGGTAGATACCTAATAAGTGCGATGTTCAATGAAACACGGACTATCGCAGACTGTTTATTGTGGGTAGCGAACATGCCAACCATCACTATATAAACATTACATTTCTCCCCTTTTAAATTCCTACTCACTACACAAACACACAATCAATTTTAGCTTGTTTCGTTGCCGAATCTTTGAGAAAACTGGATACATGTTACAGGCTTAACCTGACCGCCCAATCACCGGGCCGCGATTCGCAATCCGCCAGCAGCAAGAGCGCCGCTGGTTCGTCCATGCAGTCGCGCATAACGCCGTCCCGCCGCGGCACGCCTCTGCGGGCCGCGCGCAAGCGTACTCTACTCGAAGAGAGCGAGGAACGTAGTCTGCAAGACTTCAGCGTCACTTCCAGCGCCAAGGGAGACCTGGAGGTCGCCGAGGCCTGCCCCGATGGCAGCTTTGTCAAGATCCGCAACAAGGGAAAGAAGGTACATACTACCGTTGTTTATATTAGCTAGCGTAATGTTTACTGGTGTTGTGCTTTCTTCGTGGCGTCGATACAACTTAATTTTTAAACATGATAAATAATTTACTTCGATTTTGCTGTGTAAAATATCCGCTGATAATAATTATATAATATCATATTTTATTGATTTTATATGTTTACTACACTTAAGGAAATCACAAACATTTATAAGATCCGAAGGGCTAGGACCCGAGCGGGATTTGAACCCGCGACCTTCCCCTTGGTACGGGGCTGCGCTGTTCGCTGTGCCATCCATCGGATCCTAATCACACTCGACGAATAACTCTTAGGGACTGTTCGACACTAATGCGACCGTGGCTCCATCTACAGGTTTGACGTTACAGTCAACTACTTACCTGCTCGATAACCGAAGTTGCATTCAGTTGAATCGACGAGAGTTTAGACAGTTGATCAAATCCTCGCTCGGCTCTTAACTTTTGGGACCTTTTAAAAATCTTAGTAAAATTAATATTAATGAAGTGTTGTTTATTTGTTAAGGAGCTAAGTCTCGGCGGCTACCAAGTGGTCCGCAAGGCCGGGGACCAGGAGACTCAGTTCAAGTTCCACCGCACCGTGAAGCTGGAGCCGGGCGCCGTCACCACGGTGTGGTCGGCGGACGTGGGCGCTGAGCACGAGCCCCCGCTCAGCATCGTCATGAAGGGACAGAAGTGGTTCGTCGCCGATACATTCACTACGCAGCTGCTCAATACTGATCAGGAGGTAAGCTTTTTTTTACTCAAAATCGTCATGAAAGGACAGAAGTGGTTCGTCGCCGATACATTCACTACGCAGCTGCTCAATACTGATCAGGAGGTAAGCTTTTTTTTACTCAAAATCGTCATGAAAGGACAGAAGTGGTTCGTCGCCGATACATTCACTACGCAGCTGCTCAATACTGATCAGGAGGTAAGCTTTTTTTTTACTCAACATCGTCATGAAGGGACAGAAGTGGTTCGTCGCCGATACATTCACTACGCAGCTGCTCAATACTGATCAGGAGGTAAGCTTTTTTTTTACTCAAAATCGTCATGAAAGGACAGAAGTGGTTCGTCGCCGATACATTCACTACGCAGCTGCTCAATACTGATCAGGAGGTAAGCTTTTTTTTTACTCAAAATCGTCCTGAAAGGACAGAAGTGGTTCGTCGCTGATACATTCACTACGCAGCTGCTCAATACTGATCAGGAGGTAAGCTTTTTTTTTTACTCAACATCGTCATGAAAGGACAGAAGTGGTTCGTCGCCGATACATTCACTACGCAGCTGCTCAATACTGATCAGGAGGTAAGCTTTTTTTTACTCATAATCGTCATGAAAGGACAGAAGTGGTTCGTCGCCGATACATTCACTACGCAGCTGCTCAATACTGATCAGGAGGTAAGCTTTTTTTTTTACTCAAAATCGTCATGAAAGGACAGAAGTGGTTCGTCGCTGATACATTCACTACGCAGCTGCTCAATACTGATCAGGAGGTAAGCTTTTTTTTTATGTAAAAGTTGGACAAACGAGCTTACGGCCCAGCTGATGGTAAGCGGCCACTGTCGCCCATAGACACCAACAACACCAAGGGTGCTGTCGTTGCGTTGCGTTGGAGGATTTTTTTAAAGTTTTTCTTGAAGCTTTTTTACACGTTCAAATTTAAAAGTTTAGCATGGGTGTGTTTTATAGAAAGCCAATGGTGTGAGATGGTTCTTAGCTATGTAAAAATCCATGAAGCCTTTTCATTTTCTGAGATGAAACAAGACTGATTATTTAATTTTAAAATAACTTGTTTTTATACAAGGCTAGATAGTGTTGTGTGGATTGTCCACAATATTGTTTAATTTACATCTAAACATGCTTTATCGTTAACAGGAGGTTGCGATTTCGGAGAGACAGCGACGGCAAATAAGCACAAGCGCTCAGCGACATCGCGAGCTCGGGCCAAAATATCCTCGCCGTGAACAGGTACATACATTTTTCTCTACTACTACATAATATTTTATAGAGGAAAGATTTGTATTATAGTTGTGTTTGTAAATAATAAACTCAAAAACTACTCTGCCGATTTCAAAAATTCCTTCTCCATTGGAAAACTACATTCACCTTGAGTAAAATAAACTATATTTATGTGTTTAAAAATGAATGTCCACCCGTGCGAAGCCGGGACAGGCTGCTAGTCTAATATAAAACTAAACGCTAAGCTCGAAGTGAAACTTTTATCTAAGCTAAGCTTGAAAACCAGCGCTGTTTGGTATGATAGTTACTGCCATATCAGGCCGCTAAAAGCTGGGTCGGGCCCTATTTGACATGGGCCCATTTTCCAAGAGTTTCTATAATTATTGGTATGGGTAGGTTGTTGTACCTACCATTTCTGCCTATCTTCAGCTGTCCGTTGTATGTGTTTTTGTTTTAATGTATTTGTTTATGGGGCTTCTAAACGGGCCGTGTTTTACTGCTATTGGTGTCCCTCTCTTACTCTTTTATGTTAGACAGAGACACCAATAGTTGCGGGCCACATATTGCAGTATAAATATGGCCCGTCTACGAGCCGCTTTACGTGTACGCCTTTATGTCAAATAAATGTACCTAAACATTAACCGCACAGAGTGGAGGGGATTAGGGGAGGCCTTTGCCCAGCAGTGGGACATAGTAGGCTCATAATAATAATAATAATAAAATGTACCTATTTCCTTTCTTTTCTTACTATCTTGAGAAGGGAGACTGTTTTCCGGGGATTTCTATCCTGTTTATTTCTTAAAATTGTGCACTAAGTCACTTAGTGGCGGAATTTCTTTGATTTATAAGTTAACAACTGCTGTAGCCTAAGTAATGAGCAGCAACAATGCTAAGTATAATTTTTCCTTCTAGCTGGGAGAGATCCGCGAAGGAGAAGAAAACTGCCGTATAATGTAAGGAGGTCATCTGCCGTTCGGTGCGTCATTGAAGCCACCACTGGACCAGACACATCTATCTAGTTGTTGCAGGCTGAACATCTTGATAAAGCCATAATAATGTACACTCGACTGTTGATCCTGATACTGCAGAGTAAATCCAAAAAACAATAATAATTGTGTTTCTCGATCAGTTGTAGGCAACTATTCGATTTATTTTTGTTTTAAAGATACGTTGGCGTACTTTGAATACAATTGTACCTACATAAGAATAATGAAGGTGTAACCAGAAAGGGCAAGTCCCACTTCATTTACAACATTTCGTCTATGAAATTTCGCCTATTTGTCTCACTCTCTATTGTATGGAGAAAAGATGATACAGCAAAAATACGTTACGTAGAAACGATCGAAACGAGTTTTTGTCCCATAAATTTTTCCAAAAAGAGAGATACTTGCTCACACGAAAACAATATTTGGTAGACGAAATGTGGTAGCAAAACTCCAACTTCTGCGCAATTTTCTTTCAAAACGACTGCAGTTTCAGGACGCAACAGTGAACAATTAATATAATGCTAAATAAAACATACATAATATTCCTCAAGAAATAAATTGTGCACAATACTATGGCGTAAGCAAAATGTTCAGCCTTTTTTAAGCAAAAATTAATTTTAAAATTAAGCATTAGTATACAGCACAGCTAGCGAGTTTAGAAGCTACGTATGTGTTTAATTTCGATTTATCATTGGAGTTCAGGTAAAAGTTTAAAAAAAGTTAAATCAAGATTATTAAGTATACTTGTATGTAGATTAATATATTTTGGCGTGGTTCCACGTACACGTATTCGGCTCTGCCTGTAAATTGTTCTCGCAATAATGGCATTATAGTGGACAAAGTACAAACAGTTATGTTCACTTAGAATAGATAAGTATAACTTTTTTCAAACTTAACACCCCACCCGTAACTTAGCTTCACAAATATTTAGATTGTAAGTTACTTTATTTACGTATTCAAAAAATCCTTAGCAAAATCAACAACTTAGCAGTAGATTTAATCTACATGATAATGATAACTAATAAGACCCTGGACTGGAAATCATTAATAGATTAGAATAAGACGTTTCAGTTGACTATTAAACCTGTTAAGAAAACAGAAGGTAGAATGGGTACCTGCATAACATCTAAAACATTTAATTTTCCAAATCATGATGGTGCAAGTCTCAAAGTACAGGCTCTCATTCAAGAAAAAAACGCATTTATTTTGTTTCAGTTCGTCATTTTATTGATTTGTTTAACATTATTGTGTATTAGTAATTTAATATAAATAATGTAAGGCACTGTTGTAATTCACATGGTGTTTGTTTTTTTTTTTATAAATTGCTGTGAGGATAGAATCTTATTATTTGTGTTTCACCATCCTTAAGTTTTCTTGGTTTTTGTATAATCGTAGGAATATTTTTATGGACACAGTTTATACCCAACTCTTTGACCAAGTTGACCAATAATCCAACCCCATTTGAAATATAATATGCATTATTTTTTAAAATAAATTTCTATTTAGGTTTAATTGTGGCTTTTATTTTTCTGCTCCCACCCAGGACAACTAGTGACTTGTAGGCAACTAATGTACTGAGGCAAAAAATTAAAAGAGTTAGTAGAGTACTAGATCTTACATCTGAACAATAAAAGCAGCCAAGTGCGAGTCGGACTCGCCCATGAAGGGTTCCGTAGCATCAATTAACATAATATAAAGGTTTTTGTAGTTCGTCGAAAGGTAAATTGCGGTTTACGATTTATGACGTATAAAAAAAAAACTACTGACTAGATCTCGTTCAAACCAAATATCGTTGAAAGTTTGCATAGTAATGTACAACATATATTTTTTTTGGATTTATCATTCTCTTATTTTAGAAGTTAGAGGGGGGGGGACCAACTTTTTTCCACTTTGGAAGTGTCTCTCGCGCAAACTATTCAGTTTAGAAAAAAACGATATTAGAAACCCCAACATCATTTTTAAAGACCTATCCATAGATACCCCAAACGTATGGGTTCGATGAAAAAAAAATTTGCGGTTTACGATTTATGACGTATAAAAAAAAAACTACTGACTAGATCTCGTTCAAACCAAATATCGTTGAAAGTTTGCATAGTAATGTACAACATATATTTTTTTTGGATTTATCATTCTCTTATTTTAGAAGTTAGAGGGGGGGGGACCAACTTTTTTCCACTTTGGAAGTGTCTCTCGCGCAAACTATTCAGTTTAGAAAAAAACTATATTAGAAACCTCAACATCATTTTTAAAGACCTATCCTTAGATACCCCACACGTATGGGTTCGATGAAAAAAAAATTTTTGAGTTTCAGTTTCAAGTACTTATACCCACAATTTATAGTTATTTTTCTATTTTTATGTAAAAACCTTAATGCGGTTCACAGAATACATCTACTCACCAAGTTTCATCAGTCTAGCTTTAATGGTTTCGGAGAAAAATGGCTGTGACACGGTCGGACAGACAGACAGACATGACGAATCTATAAGGGTTCCGTTTTTGCCATTTGGCTACGGAACCCTAAAAACGATGATGAGTAGAAATCAGAATAATTTATTGACTTCTGAACTGTATGGCCAGACGTATTGGAGCTGCTGGTATACACCAAGATTAATGAATGGTGGTGGTCCACATTAACGATGGGCGATAACTACTATATTTTATCGAATTAGTCGATTGTTCGGTTCAGTCGATAAAAGTCGATAACAATTGAAACTAGTCGATTGTTATCGACTGACGGCGCGTGCGGCTTGCGGTGCGCGGCGACAATGACTGGCAACTTTAACTACTATTTTTGCCGCGCGGTCACGCCACGCAACCACGCAACGCACCTAACTACTATTTTAGCCGCGCGGTCACGCATTCACGCAACGCAGCTAACTACTATTTTCGTGCGTACTACTAAATCAGTAGTTACAAAAGATGGTGCGTCGGGCGTGCGCTGCGCTACAAATCTATAGATTAAAAGTCCGTGCGCCGCTACTTAATGCAGTTATTATGCGATTTAAGTTATAACATTAATTAATTTGTTTTAAAGTATAACAAATTACGAATAGATGGGTAGGTAAAGAGTTTCTTACTAAGGAAAACACAGACTAGAATAAAAATTAAGTAAAAAAGGTACCCATAGATATTTATTTGAAATATTTTCTTACAGAAAATCAACTTATAGCTAGAAATCTACCTTCTAACATAATTTCGGTAACTACACTTTTTACTTGACAAGGTCAATTTTACATTTCTATAAAATGTATATTCATAACACAAACAAACCGAAGTATTATTACTTAGAAACAATCGACGCAACACCGTCCCGCCCCCGCATGCACCACCCCGCGCGGCCTTCCGCAGCGCAGTTCACCGCACCGCACGCACACTTCGGGTATAGTAGTTAGTAGTTTGTCGATTGTTATTCGAATAATCATGGGGAGGAACTACTAAATCGACAATCGAATGCGCAGTAGCGCAATTTTCGATTCATTCGATTGTTTTTTTTGAAGCAATCGCCCATCGCTAGTCCACATGGTTTGGCATTGTTTTGGCCAAAGAAAACTCTTCTTCTTCTTAATGAATGGCATCTGTCCTTTTCGGATCAATTTTGCCAGTGTCTAGTAGTTTAATGAGAATGATGATAATACATACAATAAACATACACAACATATACTAGGTTAAATTGTCTAAGACATACATAGATAAAATACTATTCTGTCAAATCGTCAGTCGTCTGTCACAGGTCGGCCCTACCATCTGAAACATTTTCGATCAAATCAGATTATACATAGTGCACTTTAATTCCAATTGCTAACACTTTGAGCTAAGACCTCAAGTAATGTTGGTTAAAAGGCCACCGAAATTACACAACAGAACTCAAAATAACACCAGAAAAACCATTAAAATCAAAAAGCTATGTTACTTCCCGAAATGACAGAAAACGAATCTCAAAGAAAACTCTGAAACTTATCTGCAGGGAACAGGAATCACAATGGAATCCGCGATAAGGCGTTGCCGCTCTTACTTAGCTGTGTATTACACCAGTGATCTTATCTTTGTCTATCCCACGGAACGTAGCTACGAGTAGAAGAGAAAGTAGATGTAAGTTTGGCAACACCTTACTCCTGTGTAAATCGTGTCTGTTGATTTCCGACATGTTGGACAAAACATTGTCTTGTTGTGCTGAGAAAGCTCAATAAATTGTGTTAAAAATAAAGCGTTTCTACAAAATCAATTCACCTAGTGAAAAAATGTGTTGTTCTGCTGTGTATTGTTCTTCCAGAACAACAAAAGGAGGTGTAAAAGACCCGGAATAGTCATTTAATACGTAAGTCTTAGTCAATATATTTCATCTTTTTACATGCTAAAAGAGCGAGATTTTTTACCAGAAAAACAGTAATAATTAAATTTTATTTCATGTTAGTCATATATTCATAAGTGTTATTGATGAAAACTAAGTGTAAAACCATTAATTATTGTAAAATAAAATGTATTGATTTAGGCATCTGTGCTAGTGATGTACTACACCAGCCAATTTGGCTATATCGATAATATTTTAGTTTCCGTTTTTTATGCATATAACTCAATGCTTTGAATGAGTTTACTGCGGGATAAATGTTTGTAAGATCTGCAAATATTTGTAGCGGGTCACTCGTAGTTCCTGATACCCACGATACGGGTATCCTAGTGTAATCCTACTGGGGGATCATGACTACTAAGTACTCAATACTCAATACATTTATTGCTTTACACATGGTTTAGTTTCTGCATGCATCGTTTTTAGGTGTAATTAGGTATCACATGGACTCTGCATGGGTATAGAAAACATGGAGGCAGGCCGAGGTTTTAAGGTAAGTTAGCTTGATATCTTGATATTAGGATTATGAGGTGACTGTTGTAATGTTGTGGAATCATAATAATGTGAAACATCTTTCGTTTCGTTTTTTTTTGTACACAATATTTTTTTTTAAATGCTAAAAAAAACCGCGCACAGTCAAATTGGCGGGAATGAAAATCTGATACCTACCTTTCTACTCTGCGCTGTGGATGTTATGTTCTCTTAGGTTTATCACAATTTTATTTTGTTTAATAAATACTAAGTAGGTACTTAGTCGTTGGGTGCTGAATAAGATTTAAAACTCGATTGAGAGACATAGCTAAAGAAGTAAACTTCTGATTCTAGAATTAATTTGTTTTTTGTTTCCTCGCAAATTAGAGAATAGTACTAAGTATACAATGCTCGGCTGAAATAGTAATTAACGGCCTCGTTTATTTATCTCATTTATAATTTTTTTTAGTTTCCCAAAATGCCCCAGGACGGAAAAAGATGCAAGAAAGTGGTGTGGAAACACAAGACCTTTCTACAACACCCAAGCGAGCAGTGAGAATTTTAAAAGTTTAAACCGTTTCATAAATTTTCATACCGTGAAAATCCCTCATTGTGTATTGAATTATATTATTGTAATTTAGTTGAACAAATCAAAGAGTTTATATCCAATTATGACGCCTTTTTCATTGATTTCGGTATTCAATAAATAATGCTGGACAAGTCACACAACATTATCTAGCCCTAGAATAAGCAGAACTTGTGTTATGGGTGTTAGATAACTGATATACCTACATAATACAATACATTACATGTATAGGTATTTTTATTTTATATAGAAAAGACCAGAACACCCGGAATAAATACCTGCAGATCGTACAAATATTTGTTCTAAGGCGGGAATCGAACCCGCAACCTCTTGCGTCGTAGGTGGACATTCGCCCACTGCACCACAGAGGTCGTCAAATCGTCGTAATTCATCGATAGGTTAGTTAATGTCGTTACTTCTCTAGTCACGCACACTAACACATATCTACAACTGAACACTAACAAAAAACGGACACGCTTTGAAATTTATTTATCCATCCCTAGTAAATATAACATCCTTGCTTATCTGCATCCGTGATTGGCATACTAGTCAGGACTTCAATTAGTATTGCCATATAAATGCCAATAAAAGTTTCGGGCCTATTATATTAACGAAAGTTAACGTGTCCGTTAACATTTTTCAAAGTTAACTTAAAAGTTACTACGTTAATCAAAATGTTAACTTCGTTAATTAACGGATTAACGAGTTAATGCCCAGCTATGGGTGCTGCCACGTCTTCGGTCGACTGCGTCTCTGATTTAATATGGGGCACACAGACACTGGAATTTAATTACGTCTATCCCCGCAGTAAACAAAATGTATGGGACCAATAGACACACCACACACAGTTGTCAAATCTGCCTTTTTATAAAAGTATAATCTCCATTTCCGTGACTTGTAAGTGTGCGTCCACACTGCGAGCCTAGCGCGGTTGCGACGACGACGCGACGGGCGCGAAGTATTAAACAATGAAACACGCCTTTGCGTCCATATTGTAGTGAATAAGGCGGAAGCCTAGTGCGACGGTTCTGAGCGAGACAGCGCGCGTAGTTTTCAAACGCTCCTGTCCACGCGTTCTGGCCGCACTACGGGCCTAGTCAGCGAGCGATCCAATGCGCGGGACAAAACCATTTCGGTCTTGTCGCTCGGCGTATACGCGTCTGTATTTTGTCTGTCTATAAAATGGCGGTAAATACTGAATTTTTTAAGGTTATCTCAATACTTCATATAAGTTAAAAAATTCACCAGTTATTCCTCTGTTTTTATTTATTTCGTGCACACCATCTCTAGTGCTAGATACCTCCCATCTCAGGATCGGACTGTCTAGTAAAAATAGCAAATCCTCGTCCATAGTTTGCAACACCTGATATACTTCGAACAGCTACAAGAGCTCGCGCGTCACTGTGGCCACCGCACGCCTCCGCTCGCCGCGCCCGCCTAGGCCTCAGTCACCGCGCATTCAGTGTGGACGCACACTTAGTGTTTCTCTTTTCTGTAGATTGATAAAGTAGCCTCAGACCCTCTAGCTGAAGTCTCTTACCCTCAGCCGTAATTGATTGATGGATGAGCCCGAATTAATGTCAATGACATTTCAAATGTATGTTACTGTCAATTTAAAAGTTTGTTAACTGTCAATGTCAGATATCTTATTCATATCGTTTGTTTGTTTCTGTTTTAAATTTGTATCGTATTTCTTTACAATTGTATTTGAAATTAACAAAAACTGCTAATTCAGTCCTTGATTCAATTTGATTCCTATTGTAGTATTGTCCTGCAGAAAAACTCTAGCTGTTATTGTGAGTGTTTTGCTTGGTTATTGTAAAAAACCCGGCTTATATAGGTTATTTTGATTGTCAATTTCAGTAGCAACTTTTCACCATAGGCCCCTTTTTACAAGAAAGAGTATGCCTTGCAGCGGTGAGCACCTTTTACCTAAACCATCCTCTCAGTCACAGGAACAGCTTAGTCCACACGATAAAAACTTGAGTTTTCTAGATTCAATGCCGGTCTATGGCAAACTTTCTAAGCTTAGCGTTAAGTGGCAATGGGCAGGTCATATAGCTTGAAGAACCGATAGCCGTTAGGAAATAAAGGTTTTCAAATGGCGACTACTAACCAGAAGATGAGTTTGACATTCACCCAAAAGTTGCTAAATTATGAACGCTAGCAAAATTTTCAATTGATTATAATTGGGCAAACTTTTTGGTTTTTGGGAGCGCTTTAAAATCTGCAAGAGTTACTAGCTCCAACCAACTATAGACTATTATAACTATTTTATATATATTTATGAACTGAAAGATAAAAATTGAGATAGGAATGTTAACTATTCTGGATTTTTCATTATTTTGTTCCAGGATTTCCTTGTTTTAGTGACTCTAAAACAAGGAAATCCATAAATCATATTTGTTCTCTGTCTGGGTGTTATATTGTACCTATTCTAAGAAGGTACACAAATAAATTCATGACATGAGTTTTATGAGCTACTCCTACTTCTGCTAGTGGTACCCATAAATATTACCTTCAGCCCGCATCATTCCATTGTTGGACAAAGGCCTACCCCTATCTCCCACTCTGCACCATTTTGCGCCACCCATTGTCCCATAATATTTTTATTCAGTTGAAGTACAAGAATCACTTAAAAACGTCTAACAGCTCGGTCAGTCTAGGCGCCAGGTCCGCGTGACCAAACCTAGAAGAACAGGCAACAGACTATGATTGGGTTCCAAGACTCTTGTAGGTATCCAGCTCATCTGGCGATCATACCCACTATCTATTAAATTATATTATTGTAAAATAATTGATCATTTCAATCCAAGGTTGTACCTAATAAACCTAGTACATACAATCATGTATTCTAATAGGTACAGAGTAATAGGTGCATAGGTCAAATGTTGCACCTAACGCTTTATAAATAAATCATTTACAACAATAGCATATTGAATACTATGTACGTAATTATATTCTATTTTATACATACATACATAAAATCACGCCTCATTCCTATGGGGGTAGGCAGAGAGCACGGATTTCCACTTTCTACAATTCTATTTTATATTTTTTGTGTAATTGATAGCGAGTAGGTAGGTATGTTACGTAGGTATAGAACAGAATATATCTTTATTGTACACCTAAGTGAACGATTAAAAAATAAAACAAGAATACTTAAAAAAACAAAAGGTACAATGGGCGGTCTAATCGCTAAGAGTTCTTTCGAAGAATCGATCTTTTCCAGACCTTACTACTAGACTTTGACATACTAAACTCTTTTCTACTCTAAGCACAACCTCTCTGTTTTGCCCCTGTCATGGTTGGCTGGTAGAAAATGCTGTCAAGCATTAAGGTATCCTTTTGTCCTTTTGTGCAAACTTGTTCAAAATTACAAATTCAAAATTCAAATAATTTATTAGACATAGACAACCATTTATTTGCTTCCATTCCATATTTCCATTTATTTATTGCATTATTTATTTAATTTATTGCGTTGGTACAATAAGAAATTAGTCAAATAACAGCAGTAAAGACCGGATTTCTGAGGTAAGACGAACTAATCCAGAGATATGATAAAACTACCCATGTAAATACGACATCAGCAATATGACATGCGGATCCTTATACCTTGACCCAGGTGGGCGGTGCGACGCAATAGGTCAGCGGGGTGAGACGCGCGGGGGTATGTTTGGGCGCGCGTAGTAGCGTAGTGACGTCAGTGGCGAGTATCGACCCTTGCGGCCGTCACAACACCCCCCCGACTGGGTACCTTTCGTCGTTCCGCGCATCTACGCATCGCGCTGCTTCGTCCGGAAGTTTACCGACTCTAATGGAAAACATTCATGCCATCGATACACCCATTTATAGGTTCTAGGTGCCTATAGCCACCCCGCCCACGACTTTGTCTGAGAGTTTGTGATGAAATATTTGCTACTTTTAGTTTGTAGCCACTTGGTATTTTATCACTGAAGCAATGCCACAAGTTTGTAAGATAAGTTTTATGTCGGATCTCGTGACGGATAGTTCATTTTGTCTTCCACACAGCTACGTTTCAAATTGGGGAACGCGGTCAGGGCTCGGATGCACAAAGTTCATTAATAACCAAAATTAACACATAGGTACTTTAGACTGGCCTCTACCTCAGTTGGTAGTAGCTCTGCCTTCTGCGCCGTAGGTCGTGGGTTCGATCCCCACCGAGAACAAATATTTGTGTGGTTAACATAAATGTTTGTTCTCTGTCTGGGTGTTATATTGTATTCTAATTTCTAAGTATGTATTTACAAAAAAAAAATGTATTCAAGTATTATATCAGCTATCTGGTTCCCATATTACAAGCTCTGCTTAGTTTGCGGCTGGTGGTAGTGTTGTGTGAATTGTCCACAATATTTATTATTATTATTATTATTTAAGTTTCCATATTTTTAATCTCTCGCTAAGCAAGGAGTATACGTTTTTCGCGGGCTTTTGGCCAAACGAAAAATCGTTGACGATTTAAATCGTTGAAGCGCTTTGCTTCAACTTTTATAGTTGCGGACAGCCAAGGAATGGAATTCTTTGCCGGCGTCTGTCTTTCCGAGCACCTAAAAATTGGATGTTTTCAAGACAAGAGTGAATAGGTATCTTCTAGGTAAGCGTGCTACATCGTCGACCGCATCATCACTTAACAGCAGGTGAGATAGCGGTCAAACGCAAACCTATAAATAAATTAATCTATAAATTGTAAAAAAAAAAAAAAAAAAAAATTATTGATTTAGCGATAAAAACTTGCGAACAATTCGGCAAGTGTTTAGTATGACTGCTTTTTGGAGTTGTATGTAAGTGAGCTTGTGAATATCAAGAGTTTGTAAACTAGTATGCAAGGTGTATGGGATGACCCCAGTTGACGAAATAATGATAGGTATAGTTTTTATTATTATTATTTCTTTTACTTAATAAAAATTTTGTTTTTTCTATTAAGTGGTAAGCAAGTAGTTCTTTCAAAACAAACCTAGCCAGGGTTCGTATTAAGTGAGGTTTATCTTCCTACTTACACCCTCGCCCTTACCGAGTCAAATGGAATGGCGCAGTTCGCACGCGGAAGTGCTCATGACGCATTATTGTTACAGCGTGACGAAAGTGAGGGATTTAGGCGTTGTAATGATATCGTTCATTTGCACTCTCAAAGTAATGGATCAACTTGCACTACCTACATTTACTACGCTCTGTATTGTAAACAATTGGTTACAGTTTCAACATCGAAGGTTATGAATATTAAAACAACTAGTTGGGTAGTAGTAGTTCAGTACGATACATAATTAGTTATTTTTTGGAAATAGGGAAAAAGTCTTATTCGGTCCTTCTCAAAAATTACTTATTGAATCAATTTCTATCGAACGCATTACCTGTAGAATGTACCTATCAACCTACAGTAAGTTAATACTTATTAGATACGATACGCCGTTATTACGCCGCGGGATGCCCCCATTTCATCCATTATAAAAATTCCATAAAAGGCTTTATATTTGCAGGGCGTGTGTAGTATGTACACAGCACACACGGGGCCTATTGCGTTCCCCTCCACTCTATCACTGTCAAAGCAATGTTTCATATTGTCTAACAATGTAAACAGTTTTCAACAACTGCGAAGAACAGAGTTCCCTTGGAGTTTTTCCGGTATCCGTCCTTGACCCAATTGGAAAATCCTCTAAAAGCTAAACAAGGGCAGAAGAATTCACTTACGTCTCAGACAGGGTTAATGGTGTTGAAGTAATCCACACAGCTACTATCCTAAGCGGATTATCTACTCAACAGTGTTACTATGTAATTTGCGCTTACATTCTATATTGTTTTTAGGATTCGATCGTGCTAATCCAATGCCTTCTAATTCAACCGAAATAACAAGATGACCGAAAATTGTAAAGGGACTCCTGCGTCCCTAAAGCAATTCAAGAAGATCCCCATCTACGTTGTGGAGGAGCATAATGAAGCTTTGCAATTCATATATTCGGCAATCGGCGCAAAGAAACTCCCAGTGGAAGGAACCACTTTGGTACACTTAGATGCACACCCAGACATGTTAATAGATCGGAAATTGAAAGGAGATGATGCCCGCTCGGGAAAAAAGCTTTTACCAATGCTACAAATAGAGAATTGGATAGTGCCTGCAGTGGCAGCTGGCCACATAGAAAAAGTCATCTGGATACGATCACCCTGGGCTACACAGATATCAGATGGCACCCGAGATATAAACGTTGGAGATGATTCTTCCGGATTTCTCCGCGTAGATAGCAAGGAACCTTACTACCTCTCAGATGCGCTATACTCGTCAAAACTAATAAATAAACGGAAATTCACGCTCACAGTTGCAAAACTTTCGCAATCTACCCATAATATGGAGAAAATTTGGGCGCAAAACTTAGCATCCGATCTGAACGTCTCGCAACCGTACGTTCTCGATATTGATTTAGACTTCTTCAGTACAGGCAATCCGTTCCTGTCTTTGTATAAGAATATCGACTTGTACGATCGTTTGGAGCCGATATTTAACTTTGAACTTCCCAACGCTGACGACAACGCGGAAGCTGTGGAGAAGGTTATCAAATGTCGGGAGCGACAACTTGACGAGCTCGAAAATTTGTTCAAACATCTGGAGGATAATAACAGTCTTGAATCGTATGAAGGGGAAAAAACTAAATTGTATGAAATGGTACGTGGGACATGACTTGGGGAACTTTTGCATCTCATTTTATTTGTACTTTCGATTGATATTTTCTTAGGTTTCAGAGGTGGCTGAAGCGGTGAGCTTAGAGGCGGAAAAGCTCGGGCAACCACCTGATTGGTGGGCGGTGTTCGCTGGAGGATGTACAAGGGATCAAGGCGGGCTTCCGTACCACATCAGTTCTGATTCTGAAATCCTGACCATGGTGAAGCAGGACTTGAAGACGTTTCTTCAGAACCTCCCACCACCAGTACTGATAACTGTAGCTAGGTCTACGGATGATGGATATTGCCCGCCTGATCAGGTAAGTACTTACATTCTAATTATAGCTAGGGAACGTTTAATGTACCTAATCGAAATTCTTAATTTTTACACATACTTCAAGAATTAAGAAATTTGATCATGAAGATGATCGAATACTCGTATACAGGGTGGAATTTTGTAATGCCACCTGGAGGGAAAGTACTCTTAATACTGCAGATAGAAAATTTTACTCAAAGGAAACATTCCTTTATTTTTGAATAGAAAGCAAACTGCATTCAAAGATTTTCGAAAATTCTCTTCTCCCACACCCGGGAATCGAACCGGCTAAAATCTGAAAAAATTATACCCTGTACTTTTTTTGCATCGATCGTTAGGATCAATTATAAGGATGAAATCTCTCTAAAAAACATGATAAATTAAATGAAAG
The DNA here is from genome assembly GCA_947578465.1 of Thera obeliscata. NCBI lineage: Eukaryota > Metazoa > Arthropoda > Insecta > Lepidoptera > Geometridae > Thera > Thera obeliscata. The sequence continues at coordinate 4,889,003 of OX387916.1, forward strand.
TAAAACCAGGATTTTTTTCATTTTTTGTAAACAATTAAATTAATTTAAGATTTCCTGGTTTTTCTTTAATTTATCATGTTTGTTAGAGAGATTTCATAAAAGTACAGGGTATATTTTTTTCAGATTTTAGCCGGTTCGATTCCCGGGTGTGGGAGAAGAGAATTTTCGAAAATCTTTGAATGCAGTTTGCTTTCTATTCAAAAATAAAGGAATGTTTCCTTTGAGTAAAATTTTCTATCTGCAGTATTAAGAGTACTTTCCCTCCAGGTGGCACTACAAAATTCCACTCTGTATACTCAAAGATTTTTTGTAACATAAAATGAAAATATTCATTTAAACATAAAAGTTTGAGGCGCACTTAAAATCTTTTCACCACTTAGCTTTGAAAGAATTTGACGTGACAAGATTAAATAAAACAAAAACTATTTTTGTTTCAGGTTGAATACATCCAAACTCTGGTGTTAGAAACTCTTAAAAAATTGTATGATACTGATGATCCACTACTGCATTATCTTACCGTGAATGTGGGTGATTAGATAGAATATTATTATGCATACCTACTATGTAAATTTTTAGGCATTGTACAGTCAGCATCAAAAGTAGATTGGCATTTCTAGTTTGTAAGGTTCAAATATTTCTTAAACCAACTCACTTTAGTTGAAGTTTTGAACTTTAATTGCAGATCCACTTTGAGCCACAACGATTTACAAATTAAGTTTCCATATCCATTAGCTAGTCCAGAGAAAAAGAGAATGTACTAACAAAAATGCCAATTTACTTTTGATGCTGACTGTACTTGCACGGGCATAAATATTAATTTATCCTAAAGCCTATATTATAATAATATAACTATTACATAAAATTACCGTTGAACAGTCTGTAAATTAATTTGTTAAGCATAAACTAGACTATTTATAAAATGTAAATTGTCTTGATAATATTGAGATTAAAGACGATATTCCAAATATTTCTTGCTTAACTGCATGAATAGGAAGTATCAATTTGACCTAAAAGCCGAGACTTCGTCCTAAATACGTCGGAAGTTTGTCTCTTCGCCGATCGATAGATACCACTCGCTTTTTGCATCGTTTGATGCAACGCTAACGGAACTGGCCTGCAGTATTATACAAGAATAGACAAATTTTTTTTTTTTTTTTTTTAGAATAAGCTAAAGTACCAAGTGCACGAAAGGAACCTGTTGGAGGCGCACTTAAAATCCTTTCAGCACACTCTGTTCGAAGCCAGTGACACTAGTAATGCTATTAGGTAAAAATATTCACAGTACTGCAATTCTGAGTTGTGTTGAGTTGCGCTTACTAAAGTTCGTGCCGCGAGTCTGCTCGAAGAGGGTTTGTATGGAGGAAGACGCGGAACTTCTCAACACGATTTCGAAACAACTGCATTCAGACGGAGGTTTGCAAGCCCGTCTGACTGTATGTAGTGCCGTTGTTCAAATACTCATTGGTGAGATAGCATTACCTACTTAGTTCCAACTGCTTTCTTTCGTCGGATTTTTTCTAAACAACGCCATAAAACAAAACGTTTACTCAACTGTTTGTTTTATGAAGGGCAGTAAAGTGATTTGAAAACTGGTAGGTATTAGCGATAATACATTTGTTCGGCGACGCATAGTCGCACTAGGGCCCATTCAGCTGATCTCCAGTGCCAAAACCTATGCTGTAACTCACCATTTAATGTGCTGCTACGCTACAAATTTATCCGTAATGTGGACTTTGAAAATAAAAATACTTGACACGACTAAACGCGAATAGTGCAGTGCAAATGTAAATTAAAGATAATAAAGTTAAAAAAATAAAATAAAAAAAGGATTAAACAAAATGTCTATTCCGTGAACCGTCAGAATGGGAAATATTTCCAGATTTTTTTAGGCAGGTAATTCTAGAAACCTAACGACCCTTTATTTAACCGACTTCAAATAAAAATGGAGGAGGTGCTCAATTCTGCCGATGTTTTTTAATTATCGTTATTACTGCTTTCGATATATACACGGATATGCCACATGAATGGAAAGTACCTCGAATATTGTAGATTTAGAGGAACATTTTACTGAACATTACATTATTTGAATTAAAAAAAAAACTATTTAAACTGTATGTCGTAGTTATACGGTATGTGTAGTAAATGCAAGGGCGGATCCAGCTTTGGCGCCAGGAGGGGGTCACATAGTCGTGGTCAAGTCAAGAACTTATAATTTAATTTTGATAACAATAGATACAAGTAAAAAAGCGGCCAAGTGCGAGTCGGACTCGCCCATGAAGGGTTCCGTAGCAACAAGAAACATAATATGTACATACATATAAGTTCTTGTAGTTCGTCGAAAGGTAAATTGCGGTTTACGATTTATGACGTATAAAAAAAACTACTGACTAGATCTCGTTCAAACTAAATATCGTTGAAAGTTTGCATAGTAATGTACAACATATATTTTTTTTAGTTTTATCTTTCTCTTATTTTAGAAGTTAGAGGGGGGGGGGGCAACTTTTTTCCACTTTGGAAGTGTCTCTGTCACAAACTATTGTTTAGAAAAAAATGATATTAGAAACCTCAACATCATTTTTGAAGACCTATTCATAGATACCCCACGCGTAGGGGTTCGATGAAAAAAAAAATTTTGAGTTTCAGTTTCAAGTATGGGGACCCCCAAAATTTATGGTTTTTTTCTATTTTTGTGTAAAAATCTTAATGCGGTTCACAGAATACATCTACTCGCCATGTTTCATCAGTCTAGCTCTTACGGTTTTGGAGAAAAATGGCTGACATACGGACGGACAGACAGACAGGCAGACATGACGAATCTATAAGGGTTCCGTTTTTGCCATTTGGCTACGGAACCCTAAAAAGTAGGTATGTTGTTAATGTACGTAAGTACCTACTGTACTTAAAAATATTTATTCTTTATTGTACACTTGAAAAACTTAACACATAATAACTTCGTATTGCCAAAACGAGCCAAAACTTGTAATATAGGGTAACTTTTTGGTCGAGTATATTTTTTTCACAGTGGGGTCCGAAGTAAATAAAAAAAAGCAGCCAAGTGCGAGTCGCACTCGCCCATGAAGGGTTCCGTAGCATCAAGTAACATAATATTATAAAGGTTCTTGTAGTTTGTCGAAAGGTAAATTGTGGTTTACGATTTATGACGTATAAAAAAAAACTACTGACTAGATCTCGTTCAAACCAAATATCGTTGAAAGTTTGCATAGTAATGTACATCATATATTTTTTTTAGATTTATCATTCTCTTATTTTAGAAGTTAGAGAGGGGGGGGACCAACTTTTTTCCACTTTGGAAGTATCTCTCGCGCAAACTATTCAGTTTAGAAAAAAACTCTATTAGAAACCTCAACATCATTTTTGAAGATCTACTTCATAGATACCTCACACGTATGGGTTCGATGAAAAAAAAAATTTGAGTTTCAGTTTCAAGTATGGGGACCCCCAAAATTTATAGTTTTTTTTCTATTTTTGTGTAAAAATCTTAATGCGGTTCACAGAATACATCTACTCGCCAAGTTTCATCAGCCTTGCTCTTACGGTTTCGGAGAAAAATGGCTGTGACATACGGACGGACAGACAGACAGACAGACAGACATGACGAATCTATAAGGGTTCCGTTTTTGCCATTTGGCTACGGAACCCTAAAAAGTCAATTTTCCAATAAAACACAAAATAAATTATAACTCTACAGGGATTGACCTTAAGGACCTCCCGTAGAACAACTTTTTGCAGCTGATGACCCCATCTAACCCCTAGTTGCGTTTGATCCACGACTTTTGGGCCACCCTGTATGTATTATTGTCCAAGTTTCATGCTTCTAACTTTGCTTTGATTTTTACAATCATCATTTTCCTTTAAACCATTTTTCCCCTTTTTCTCCTGTTAGGGAAAGAATTTTCCAATTTCCTTTCTTAGTGAACCTCTACATTATAAAAGGAACATACCCTCCAAGTTTCATGCTTCTAGGACTAACGGCCTAGGCTGTGCGTTGATTTTCAGTCAGTCAGTCAGTAGCGTAAGAGTTTCATATATTTAGATTACATTAATTAAATTAATTAAATATTGAAGATATGTAGTTACATAAAATCTGTATGGTGACAAAATATATAATACAAAATCATTATGCACAATTAGTGGTCCACCTAAGTCCTGGAACGAGCTCAGGGGGGGGTCATGACCCCCATGACCCCCCCCCTGGATCCGCCCTTGAGTAAATGTCTAAGAATGCAGTTTAAATAGTTGTACTTATAAATTCTAATAATGTCTTCCTTTTTATTTTAAATTACTTACCTCAAATGAAATAAACACCAATCGCATTATACACATTTTTTTCATTGCAAAATGTGATTGGCGGTTAATTTCATTTGAGGTAAGTCATTTAAAATAAAAACTGTTCAGGAACCTAGATAAATGCTATACAAATTCAATTATTACAGTAATATAGTGAAAATCTGCTTAAATTAGTAATCATTTTGGTATTACGTTTGTATGAAAATTCGCCCTCCGCCGGCCCCTTAAGTAAAATGTTCCATCTACAATGTTCAAGGTACTTTCCCTCCATGTGGCATATCTGGGCATATCCGTGGGACACCAGACCGACCAACCGTTGATCAAAAGCCGCATTTTATATAATACTTGCATAGGATATAAATAGGTACCTCAGTGTAGGTAGGTAACGGTAACCTATAAATTCATCACTTTGAGTGTAATGCGCAATAAAAATCACGCGGTGTGAGGATGATATCAACTTTGCTACTTTTATCTTGCACAGCAGGAAATTGTACTACGTAGTGGCTATTTGTCTAAAAATATTTGAGTAGCATCACAACGTTACTGCAGTGTGGGTAGGTCATGCATGAAACACAGCTGCTATACACATCTACACTGAAAATCATATGGAATAAAAAATAAACACTTACGGATCTGGACGCCTTTGAAAGAGAACTGAAAGCCTTAGCCCAGAAGTGGGTCGACTTATGCTAGTAAAAAACCGGCCAAGTGTGAGTCGGACTCGCACACGAAGGGTTCAGTACCATTATATGTAAAAACGGCAGAAATATCATGTCTATTATTGATTTTTCATGCCCTTTCCTAAAAATCTGTTGAAATATAAACAATGCCTTCGCCTAACAAAGGGGTAAAATTGATGACAAACAGTGATAGGATAGTAAAAGCAAAATTTTAGTTACTTACATATACCTACCCTACCTACCAATCCTTCTATTATGTGCTAATGTGGGGGTTATTTATAGTGATTATTTCAGAAAAAAACTGTAAGCGGTTTTTCAAGCTTTTGAAACTTGAGCTTTTGAACATAAGTATTTTTTTTTTCTTAAAAATTAAAGTCTGAAAGTTTCCGGGAAAGGTCTCAAACTTCCTGCTCAAGTTGCTAATTTCTCTTACGTATTAATTTGGCATGGAAACAACTCGTATCTTACTGCGCTGGTGTGGCGAAGTGCTATTTACGTTTAACAAGTAGGTATAGTCTTATTCTTTCACGTAACCTTCTACGAGTTCTACTACTTAAAAAAATTAAGAGCCTGGCCGAGATTATGCATATTCTCTGAAATTATTACACCTAAAACTTAATGATTTATTCTGGAAACTAATACCTCTTTAAAATATTAAACCTTAATGTAGTCTAGCCGAGTCCAATCTTAAGCTAGAGTTTCACATCAAGACACAAACACCACGTCATCATAACAAGACTGTTTCGTAGACTTCGGCTAATTGGATCTCTGATTTTCAGCGTCAGTAAATGGGGCTGCCTGAGGTGGCGGGTGACACCTTAAGCAGGTCAATTAGCAATAACAGCCACCTTAACACGTATTGACGCCTCCGCTGCGAATTACCATTTGCCCTTGTGTTGTTACTTTACTACTAATATAATGTAATAGATACACTACCATTAAGCAGGTTGCCTTTTTAGGGTTCCGTAGCCAAATGGCCAAAACGGAACCCTTATAGATTCGTCATGTCTGTCTGTCTGTCCGTCCGTATGTCACAGCCATTTTTCGCCGAAACCGTAAGACTAGACTGATGAAACTTGGCGAGTAGATGTATTCTGTGAACCATATTAAGATTTTTACATAAAAATAGAAAAAAAAACTATCAATTTTGGGGGCCCCATACTTGAAACTGAAACTCAAAATTTTTTTTTTCATCGAACCCATACGTGTGGGGTATCTATGAATAGGTCTTCAAAAATGATGTTGAGGTTTCTAATATCGTTTTTTTCTAAACTGAATTGTTTGCGCGAGAGACACTTCCAAAGTGGAAAAAAGTTGGTCCCCCCCCCTCTAACTTCTAAATTAAGAGAATGATAATACTAAAAAAAATATATGTTGTACATTACTATGTAAACTTCCAACGATTTTTGGTTTGAACGAGATCTAGTCAGCAGTTTTTTTTTTATACGTCATAAACCGTAAACCGCAATTTACCTTTCGACGAACTACAAGAACCTTATTATGTTACATCAAGTAACATAATATAAAGGTTCTTGTAGTTCGTCGTGCTACGGAACCCTTCATGGGCGAGTCCGACTCGCACTTGGCTGCTTTTTTTCTAAACTGAATAGTTTGCGCGAGAGACTTCCAAAGTGGTAAAAAGTTGGTCCCCCCCCCTCTTACTTCTAAAATAAGAGAATGATAAATCTAAAAAAAATATATGTTGTACATTACTATGCAAACTTTCAACGATATTTGGTTTGAACGAGATCTAGTGAGTAGTTTTTTTTTATACGTCATAAATCGTAAACCGCAATTTACCTTCGACGAACTACAAGAACCTTTATTATTATGTTACTTGTTGCTACGGAACCCTTCATGGGCGAGTCCGACTCGCACTTGGCTGCTTTTTTTTTATATATTATGAACTATTCGTACTAGGCATTTATGCCTAAAATCCCCAAAACAATACTCTAAACAAAAATGCCCGCCACACAAACAAAAGTCAAAAGGCAATCACAGGGATCCAGCAGGGATCACTTTGAAACGTCGAACGTTTGTTAGGAGTATCTAGATACTGTTATAATAGACCAAGCCACAGACAGTGGGCAAAACGACTATGCTTCTACAGTTGTTTTGCATGATTCTTTGGTCCATCCATAACCAGTCCAGCAGTCTACTCACAGATGAAGAAACTATTGCACGAGATCGTTAGTCACCAAAAACAACGCGGTACTCACCAAATATAATAAAAATATGGTCTGTATTTACTAGCGATGATTGAACAAACAGTTTTGTTCTTCGATTGGGGGCGATTGAGGTTAACTGCGAATCGAACAGTCCACAATAACTACCTATACCAGTCCTACATATATGTATAAAAGGAGCATAATGCCAAGCCGTAGAGTTAATATGCCAAATTGTGTCCGATAAAAATGATACTTCGAAATTATTTATTTAGTTATTCAGTTTGTCTGAATTTCAGAGATATTTTAACTACAGACGCTTTGCTAGTAAAATGCCTGGGTAAGTAAGTACGGACAGCAATAATATGATGTGTTGTGTGTGTGTATAATGGTTCGTTGTGGACATGGAGTTTTACGACATTCGTGGTGAGAATGAGCACAATTAAGGCGCTGGAGACATGCCGTCCACTCCAGTACAACAATTACTTCCTGTGATCATGATTTTCAGTCAGTGGTAACTACAGAGGCAATGGATTGTGTATCTTGTGTATGCCTTTTCACTTCGACTTCCCCGAACTCAACTAAATTAGCTCTCGGAAGAGTATAGATTTATCTTACGTGGTTCGACCAGCCTTGCGTGACAGAACTGCTGCAGCAACAGGGAAGTCCAATTACTTGTCATGCCATGCATAGTGATTGCAGAGAATTGTTAATAGGTAATTAAAATTTATTGATGTGCATATCAATAAATAATAGGTCCAGCAGTGGATTACTCAGGCAGAATAATGATGGCCTAACAAGTACCTATCTATTGTCGTCAGCGAGTAGACCTAACTTCGCATACCCACATGGGAACGCATGGGATAACACAGAAATAATACCATACTACTACCACGCTATTTGTGTACCATGTCATGTGTTGTGTTGTCTAATAAATAATAATATAAGTAATTTCAAACACGATTTTTGTAAATTGTTTATGAATAAATGAAATGAAATGAATGAAAATAGTAGTACCTTTTAGTAATATAACAGGTTTCAAATCAATGGTTGAATGTTAATTACCTACCAGAAATCTGATGATTCCGTTCCTTGTCAGTACAATTCCTAATTTGTAGAATTCATCCACCAATCTTCAGAGCAATTATCTCAGCCTCTTTGGTCAGAATACCTATTGAGGCACAGTGGATAGGTGCACCTACCTAAACATGCTCTATGCGAAGAAATCAAAACAAATTCTAGGTAAGTATAGGTACTTACTTATAATTTAGCTTCTATGGAACCGTTTATGGCTCTCCTCACAAACATGGCTCATGGTTGCGCGATAAGGGGAAAAAACATGCTTCCATTGATAAATTCTGCTTGCGTAAAACGATGTTTTTCAATGGCACAGTTGATAAGCGCCTGTTTACGCCTGTTTACAGATAAACGTCCAACAAACTTCATAGGTACTTGGGTAACTTTCTTTGTTTGCATACCTACTGCCCCCTAGGACTGCCCCTGATCGATGAGGGGCCTTCGGGAACGTGCTATAGTATTCTTATTCAGAAATGAAAACTTGAACAATAATTATCTCCTTCCCCCCTACTTTTGGCGAAGTTAGTCGTTCACTCTCGTTATTATATTCCTTGGTCGTTCATTTCCGAAGAGTTGTCGGTGACAGAAGACGTAGCAGTGTCGCGAGTTTATTAAAGAAGTTTTCACTTCAAAACACTGTGATTTCTGTAATGCGTACAATCTTATGCGGAATAGACATACGTATGAGCGTAAGATATGGCATGGCAGTAGTAAAAAGTAAGTGCTCAACAGAGACACATACATCAAATGAAATGTAACACAAGACTACACCAGACTTTCAGACTAAACTTTAGGTCGTACCTAATCTTAAAAGTTAAGTAAGATTTTTTTTATGAAATGATAGTAGTTCCTACTCATTGAGGTGGGTAGTTGGCAAGGAATATAATACTCTCTACGGGTAGTTGGTATGGTGTCTATTCTAGGTACCTACCTTATTTAAATTGACTCAGGTCTATTGAGATAGTAATATATTTTTATAGACGACCGGACCGATAAATAAAAGCAAACAGATTTCCGTTGAACTTTGACCATCCAATAATATGCTGATAATATTTTTAAATGTCAACAAAAATCATGATAGGTACCTATAGTCTCGAAGTAACCTACGTTAAGTTACAGTTGACGGTGACGGTACATAACACGAGCTATTATGACTAGCTACAGTAAATAACCTACTACTGACATGATTTTCTTAATCAGTACATGGGTAACATTTCAAACTGGTGACCCCGGCTTAAGTTCGATACCTTAGACAATTTTATGCTGTAGATTTGTAGACCTACCAAATTCTTTGTCGACTGCTCAGAAAGATAATACGACAAACAAGGCTTATACAATATGTGAAGCTGCATCAAATTTATTTGGAAAATAGCCGCTTGCTTCGCTCGTTCAATCGGTAACCTAGAACGGACGTAAGCGAAGGGAAGTCGGTGGATGTAGAAGACCCTAATACTGGCGATGATATTCAAAGTCCAAAGGCTGCGTCCTCGTCAGCAAGTGCGGCTTCAGTGCAAGCGAACCAATACATGTAGGTACTTCAGGTATTACCTACGTGTCGTACCCAAGTAGTTGTTATTCACAAGTGCAGTTCAGCGTAATCCTAAACTAAGCCACAGTATAGATGTCAGTACGTGCACTAAAGTTGACTACACGTGCCACTCTGCCACGCCCACTTTTCCACGGCTTTTTGCTTTGCTGCATGCACAATTCAGATCGCACAGTCAAATCAAGATATTACTGGCACACACACGCAACTGGCAAAAACATTATAGTTGAAAAAACTGTTTTTGCTCGTGAGGTTGATAGTTCGCAGTAGTAGGTACTGTACTATTAGGAGTCTACTAGGTACTAGTTTTACTATTTCGTCAAACCGCACCTCTGAGAAAGCGTGATGGAAGGTTTATTTTATACCTATTAATTGTTGTTGCTACAGTTTGGGTCAAATTTTGCGAGCTGAATAAGAACCACTTCCCGTTATTTTATCGGTAAAGACTAATTTCCTAGTTCCTTCGCCTAGTTCATAATAATTTGAATACTAGACTAGGTAGGTACTTAGACTAAAAGTATCTTCAAAGTTTTGTTTCCTTCTATTTCGGAATCGCGTGCGTGATGTTGCGTGCTAATAATAATGGTTCACGAATACCAGTATAGGTTTAGGTATACGGTACGGTTCATACATAACCTACCTTACTCTCTAGGCAAGCGACCGTGTATAGCTAGCTGCATATTACTCGGAAAAAAAACAATAAATGTAAAAGAATATTTAGTACCTACTTAGTTTTTTTTTAATGTAATGACAGTAAAATAAATAGCATATTACATATTTCAAATCTCTGTTCTCTGCTTTGGATAAGTATTTACCTATTTAGGTTGGTAGGTAGGTATGTGAACTGCAGCAAGTGCTCAAGATAAGAGACGTAGATATCCCGTAACCTACTAGGTACAGTTGGTAAGTACCTACCCAGGCACCTACATAGGTGTCTACCTAAACTAGGTAGGTATCTACCTACTTATCTGAGTGCAAATAAACATCAACTACATACAGCAGGAACCTGGGGTAAGTATCTTGCGGTATTGCTGCAATGCGGCACAGGTGTACGGAATAGCAAGTGGTTTATCTTCTAGCTAGCCGGTCACTCGAAGTTTTTATGAGAATGCAGTGAATTCTGAAGTGACGGGACGGGAGACTGCATTGCATCTCCTGGCATAGGTACTGCACTACACACTCTGCTTTCCTTCTAGCATGCAAAACAGGCAGGACATAGGTGAGGTCACAGGACTACCAAAAAATAGCTAGAACGGGCAAGCCGCATTCCTCGCTTGGGTCGACGGCACGAGGGCGGCGGGCGACGGCGCGGCGCGGCGCGGTGGCTGCGGCCCCGCGCGCCTCAACTCCCGCCCGCTCCGCCGCGTCGGTCGCAGTCGTTCGCGCGCGTTCTCCGCGATAACTCGTCTACGTGTTGTCCGCATTCGCGTGCTGTGTTTGTTTACAATAGTGTTGTTGTTCTTGCCCATTCAAAGTTAAACAGCCTGTGCCCTGTGACCAGTGAAATCACATACTTGTTCAGTGCCCCAGGATTGATTGTTGAATTGTGGATCGCGGTGAACCAGCCACGGCAGGCGCCGAGCTCAGGTACCGTTCTGTTTTCGATCTGATTACGGCTAGGCTAATCCGGTTCGTGGTGTTGTTTCGGGTATAATAAATTATAGAGGTGTAGTGAATGGGAACACGTGACGGGCGTGTGGGTACGGTAGCCTACCACGTGGTGGCGCGCTCGGTGTAAACAAGTAGAACCGCGCGCGCCCTTCGCGCGGAGCGGATACTGCGTCGTCTTTACGCCGTGGCTGGGCTGGCGCGGCGCGCTGGTTTGGTTCTCAACAAAACAACAAGTACCCACCACGGTTACGCTACGGTACGCCATGCGCCATGCCATCACGCGTCGTAGGCATAACATCTCGTATTTTTTATTGTTGACGTTTTCCTCTCCTCTCTCGTTACGTTAATTAACGCAGGTAATGATAACGCAATACTTAGGACCTATTGAATGGAAACAACCACACTATTGACGTACTTTCTACGTACGTACTAGCGTAGTAATCTGTTGAGCAAAACAAATTAACCTGATTAATAAGAGATTGGCACGTAAAGGTAAGCGCACACAAAGCTGCATGCGGCACGTGTGTCTTGTCCGTCAATGTCGTCTTGTTGTCACGCATCGGAGGTAGGTAAGAGAAACAGACGGAACAGAGAAAGAGAGAGAGAAAGAGAAACAGGACCTCCTCGCGAGCGTCTGGCTTCACGATTCATGCGGCACGTGTGTCTTGTCTGTCAATGTCGTCTTGTTGTCACGCATCGGAGGTAGGTAAGAGAAACAGACGGAACAGAGAAAGAGAAACAGGACCTCCTCGCGAGCGTCTGGCTTCACGATTTTTATATAGGTACACTCTAGGGGTAGGGACCTCAAGACTACGTGGAGTCGGGGTGCTCTGTGTCGGTTCTGTCTCACATTTCCAACCTAACTGACTCAAGTCGAGGTGCTCTGTCGGTTCTGTGACACATTTAGAGTAACCTAACCTACACAAGTCGGGTAATGGCCCGAACACACCTAGTTCGCTGGCGGTAGCGATCAGTGAAACGCTGTCATATTTGAGATTTGACAGCGAATATTTGACAGCGTTTCACTGATCGCTACCGCCAGCGAACTAGGTGTGCGCAGGCCTTAAGACAAAAGAAATAAACAACAAAAAAATCACAAATCAATTCACTTTTTTTTACGTTCCGTTTTGCCATTGCTGTTCGTCATTTTGCACCTTAGACTATATATGTGGAACAGATTTGGTTGTCAATCAGCCATTTTACGTTCCGTTTTCGCTATAAAACAGATTTAATGTTAGAAACTCATTACACTCTTATGTCATGAATTTCTCGAAAAATATGCAATGTCGTGTAATAATAGTGATAGCGCTATAATCAGGGACCCAAACCAATTCAACATTGACCCTTTTTCCTCCGCGCGTAGCAGATCGCTAAAGCCAACCCTAAAATTGTTTTATACGTAATTAAATTCTTACGTCTGGTAAGTACTATAGGTAGAAAATAAAAAAGAAGTTACGTAGGTACTTACTACCTACCTAGCTACCTACTACACTACGTTCTACCTAGTAATAAAATTAGACTTCACGGCTATGTCACGTTATTTACTACAAGATAGGTATGTCCTACCTACTTACTATACCTATGTGATAGGTTCGACGCGCGTAAAGATTGTATCTAGCTAAACTAACCGAAGTTGGTTGGTATTGGTACCTATAAAAAATATATATATTTATACATAGGTAGGTAACTACGTAATAGCTACTTGTACACTACAAGGTAGGTAGGTATGAAGGTATGTATTTAGAAGCCTTATCAAAAACAATAATTTTGTTCTAAAACAACATTCTACGTTGTGCGCTTGGCCTTGAATTAACTAGTTGATGTGATACTGATGTTTTATTTGTATAATTTTAAACTTACGGTCGTTTTCTTTACCATATTCATTTAAATGTTACATTTGCAGCTGCCACTACCTATACCTAGTAAATAGAGGTGTGTACAACGTCTTTCGGCTTCCACGATCTCATTTCGTCTGGCCTTCTATATTTAAGTTCATTTAATCTTCGAACCGCTTTTCATAACACCCTAAAACAAGTGGTAGGTTAGGTAGGTACCTTACCTACATCAAACACACACAAACACTAATTGTAAAGTGTAGGCTCACACTCCTTTAGTTTGAGCTATTGAGCCGCTTTCACATTAAATCTGATTTAATAGGTTACGTACCTTTATGACGTAGTGTCAGTGCGGCACGAGGTCATTGCCCTCGTCACTACACGCGGTAAACAACGATGCAACGCGGGAACGATCCCTCCCCTACCTGCGACGCCGTTCGCTCACCCGCAGTCCTGTATAAATTACATATACAGGACCTTAGCTAGGCCATGCGAAAAAAAAGCACGCACCCTTCTCCGCGCATCGCCTTCGTGGTTCACCTACACACACAGGCCTGATAGTGCCGCTGCCGATACAATCAAATCAAGATGAAATGATTGAACGGGACAGGGAGTATTGATATTATTAACCTATAAAGTGAAATTTTACTCAAAAAAAACAAATTTCAGCTTGGGCTGAAATTTATTATTATTACCGAATTATCGTAGTTTGATTTCATGATAATGTAGATAAAGATACTAAAAAACCTGTAGAAATAAGAAAACTTGAAAACAATCAGGCTTCGTAAATTGTTCCAAGATCCGTGAAGCAATCAAACATTTAAATTGTTCTACTGAAAGCAAAATACCTAGAAATGGTGTTACACGTGTAAAAAGCATTTTTCGACTCGGACAAACAGATTTTACTCAGCCAATTTAACATCAAGCGTGGCATGCATATTTCATGTATCATTGTAGTATTCATATTACATCCTAGTTTGCCGTTATTACAATATCTAGGTCTAGAAATCAGAACATCAGAACACCGTCTGCCAGGCGCCTGCTCCACTGGCGTCACGGTGACGTAGCTATTGTACATAAAATACGTATTATGTATTGTAGACTTGTGTATCTTACATGTCATTAACACTTAGGCACAAAAGGTAGGCTGAAAGCTATTTATGGTGCCGGCCGTCTGGCTACGGACAGTGCATTCCTCCTATTGTGTTGAAGGTACTTTTACATTTGCCAACCCCGGAGTTATATTTATATCTATGATATAGATTTAGCAAAAAAATGAATTTAATTATAATAGATACCACCTACATACTTTTTGAGAAATGCATTAGTTAGGTGGGCAGGTAGATCACATCTCCCGGAGATCACATCTCCAACCAAACAACAGTAACCAAGCATATTGGCAAAAATGCATTGAATTGAATGTACGAGTACGACCACCTTTAGCCGAAACATTTTTAACACTATTTTTTTGTGACTCCAGTTGATGTATCTAAATAACATTTTATATACCTCTGTACTAAAGGACAAGGAAATAGCATTTAATAGCCGGGATAAGAAATTAGTATAGGATAGGTAGGTACTTTCTTACTCGAAAAATTAAAAAAAAAAGACGGGTTGCACTCCGGGAGTGCCGGCAGAAGTGAAAACTTGATTATTAACGTTGAGCATGTTTGATATTTTGGAATGGTTAGGGAATAATTTTGCACCAATTGCTTTATCAGTTTATAAGTACTATCATTTATGTGGTAGAATACAATATTCATTTATTGCGCTATCGTACACAAACATGACAATTTATATTACATTAAAAATTTAACACTTTAAAACTATTACAATTATTTTACATTTAAAAGTTTATCTCTCCGAAAAATCAACTTTCATTCATAATTTCAACGACTTTTTCACCATCATCATTACCAGAACTATCATCGCCAATCTCTAAAACTGATACGATAGGTTTATGGTAGCTGAAGTAAGAAAATAAATACAGTAGATCTATAAAATCATGTACCAATGACCACTACTACCTGCCGCGGGCGGCCGCTAGTTCATAAAATCTATAATAGGTATGTACCTATACCTACTACAGTCACGAAAAACGCCTTGGTATGCTTGCTACTAACTATTATCTATTCTGTGACGTTACCGTGTCATAGTAACTACTAGCGTATCTGTAGCGTCTTACGCTTTTTCGATCAGGTCACGTGATCCTGACGCGAGTTTAAGATTTTATACCCATTACAGAAAGTGCTCAACGCCGCTAAAGAAGTTTTCACTTCAAAAATATGGTTTTCCTCACAGAGCAGCCAACACGCTTTTGCTTACGCAAAGTTTTCCTACATCCAGAATAGAATGCAATCAAATCTAAAATAAACAAGTCTGCAATGAACATTTTTTCATTTCAACCTCTAAGGCCCTTCGCACATGGAGCTACTCAAAAATGGCTGAACTAATCAGTAATTACGATTACAAACCAGTTACAAATTGTATCTCGCACACGACGCTACTCAAGTCGTAAGGTTTCAGTCACTTCTGTCACACAATTTGAATTAGTTTCTAGTCGAGTCGTTGTGTCAAATGAATGTCCATTCCTTTCAATCAAAATCCATTCATGTTTTACTGTAGCGTATTTTGCACAATTTTATGATTAAAATAAAACTTACAATAATTTTTCCTGTTTGAAATTGAGCGCAGTAGGTTACTACTTATTATATTACGCATATTGGTTTTTAATATTCGTCATGGGGAATGCATCATCAAGGAAGTCTGATAAGGTTCTATTCAATGCCGGGACCACCGCGGTATGTACGTAATGTATGTAGGTTAGTAGTTATATGTAGAAAACTTATTACAGTATTGTCAAGAGTATTGTAGGTAAATATTATGCGATTGTTAAATATCGAAAAAGTTGATTATGTGTTTTGTTTTGGCCAAGGACATCCGTTGTGGCGGGCGCGGCGGCAGATCTGGCCGAGGATCTCAAGAGGCGCAAATATGCAGGTCTCGACAGAGCCTACTTGTTTGCTCCTCTTGGGGTTGAGACTCTGGGTCCGTGGGGAACCGAGGCCTCGCGGGTCTTCAAAATTTTGTCTAGGCGACTGATCGAAGCGACGCGTGACCCAAGAGCTGGTGGGTATCTGGCGCAGCGTATAAGCATTGCTATTCAGCGTGGCAATGCCGCCAGCGTCTTGGGGACGCTTCCGTCTGGCACTGATTTGGATCAGTTGAGCTATCTCTAGATCGTTTGTAACGATCTGCAGATAGCTCAACTGTTTCGTATTTTGTACATTTTGTAAATATTTGTTTAATTGTAAGTTTCTTTGTGTAAATAAATGTACGTTTTGTCTTCTATTAAACACGTTATAACTATCTATGCAAAAAATCTTGCAACTTTATAGCTATTACCAATATAGATGCTAAAGGTTCCTACTTAGATGCCGGTAGCATTGGGTTTACTCAAACGCGCACAGATTTACTCGCAGTAGGGTGGTACTCAGAATTGAGATTTATGGAGCTCGCCACAACTTGATCGAATAAAATAGAATGAAATAGAAATAGCGTTATGAAGAAGTGTCATTCTGTTACACAGTGTACAAATTGTACGTTATTGTCTTGTGACTGACTGATTGCATATAAAACCCCCCACCAATTCGGGCATCCGTAACCCGCGGGCTAGCCTGACTTGAGCAAAGGACGCGCCACATGCAGACACACGCTTGTGTACAAACATTTGTGTAGTGTCTGTAAAAACCGCACACAGACGCGTGTACAGAACGACATTTGTGTATGTTGTTAGGTAGTTAGAACGCGGTTTTAGTATGGGATTTAGTCGAGTGTCCGGGGTGTCTCCATAGTAAGACGGATTCCGAGATCAGCTAGGATTTAGGCAGTACCGTATTTCTTAATTGTTATTTTCCTGTTACTGATTTGTCGTGGGAACTGCGATGTCTCCCACGCTAATTATTATCGACGTCTTGACGTCTTTATCCACTCATTGGCCTTAGCTAGTCATTCATGATCAGTGAATTTATATTCATCAATGGAACTGCTATTGTTATCTTCATACATACATGTTAAGGTTGTTGCGATTCGCAGAGGACTGCTATTGTGTGCCAATGTCAGATGAATTATAATTTCCAGCGCGTTTTATGCATTAGCAAGAGTTCCTGTTTCTCAGGCTATTCATACTTTTATGAGAACAAGTGACGGAACTAGCTGGCCTTCCTAATGTTGAACTTCCCTCTGCCTACGAGTTTTTGATGCTATGAGTTTCTACGGACAGAGAAAAATCTGGGTGCCAATGTAATCTCTGACATTCCCCTTTAGATAGTAGTAGTAAACCTCTTTGTGAAGGGCTCGCCCGGGGAAGTACCTACTACCACCATATCTATTTGTACCGTGAAGCAGCATTGCTGTGTTTCGGTTTGAAGGGTGCCGGTGAAATTACTGGCACGTGAGGCTGAACATCTGTATGCCTCAAGTTGATGGACGCAGGGAAGTGCATCGTAGGGCACGTTCCTGACGTCTGTGAACTACGAGGCAATGCTTTGTTATAGGCGATGGTTACCACTTAACATCATGCTTGCTCTATGAGCAAGTTTTATAAAAAAAAAGATATCCTGAAAAAACTTGGGGAGTTGTTACTTAGACTATCCGTAACTGGTGATCAAATAGCTTTTTAAAAGTGGAATATTTTTTGAGTTTATTCGTACAGAAATACAAATCTTTTATCTTTGTAATATTAGTATGATTTGCTGACGTGTTGTTATTTTATCTTTGTAATATTCGTATGATTTGCTGACGTTTTGTTATTGTTCCAGCTCGGGTAATGTGGGCAGAGGGCGAGCTGCGCACGGCTCGTGCGGTGTGATGGCGAGAGAGCGCGCCCGCGCTGCGCTGGCGGCGCTGGCGTGCACGCTGCTATTAGTGGCCAGCGCGCACGCCGCCACCGACCAGAAAGCACGAGGAAGTAAGTACAACATTACAACTAAGTACGTTTCAATTGATATCCCACGGGGATCTGTTATTTTCAATTATTGTAACCTTTAGGTTCTATCCCTCTCATTCATAATGCCTGCTGACACTTTCTTCATCTTAATGAATGGCATCTGTCCATATTGGGTCAATTTTGCCAGTGTCGAGTTGTGAGGATATATTACATAGATAAAATACTTTTTTGTCAAGTCAGTGATAGACAAGTCGGCCTTACCCTAATTGGCTTTGAAAACAAAAGATGGCCGTTTTTTCCAAAACCATCTGAAACATTTTCGATCAAATCAGAATATCACTTTAATTCCAACACTTTGAGCTAAGACCTCAAGTAATGTTGGTTAAAATACCACCGAAATTACACAACAGAACTCAAAATAACACCAGAAAAACAATTAAAATGAAAAAAAGCTATGTGAGTTTCCCAAAATGACAGAAAACGAATCCACTTCTTCTTAGGGGCTCGCTAAAAGTATCTTGTCACTGTCACTTTCATGTCAATAAGCTAAATGACTGCTATAGAACCATTATAATAATAATTTAAATTCTTTATTCAGACAATTATAGAGTCCATGGTGTTAGTAACAAAAACAGAAAAAGTGGGTTAGTAACTTATAACTAGTAATGATCTAGTCCTCTGGATGAGTCTCCATACCAGAGGACAATTTTGTTTTTCATCAATCGCTTTTAGGATGCTGTTGCTAACTCCCGCGCAGTCTACATAGCAGTGACGCTGTCTTTTTGCGCCAGATGGCGTCGAATGTGTCTGTGCGCATCGTGGTGAACATACCAGACGCGCTACAGTAACGCGGAAGCCGCAACAGTGCCCTAAATGCGTTATTATATTGGACCCGCAAAGCATTGTAAGTCTTTTGGGTATAGCTGGTCCACAGACTCGCAGAGTATAGCGAAGTACAGTATGCCTTGAATAGAGTGATTTTCACTGCATCTGTACAACGCGCAAATCTGCGTGCCAGCATATTCCCTCGGACTGACAATGCTCTGCGTCTCATTATGAATATGAGCGTTGTATTTACAAAACAATTTTAAAAACCTTTAGATTTGAATGTCTCTTTAACCTACGCGCTACGTTCAGTAGGATACACCTCAAGTTACCTATAAACAAAGAAAAATGACGCTTACTGCAAGGACATAGCTAGCAGTGTATAGTCTAATGCGTATCCTTGCGTACATTTATTATGGATGATTTTTTTCTCACATTTAAAGTTGTTTATACTTGGACCGTATTAAATAATCAACTAGGTCTGTCAATGTCAATGTCAAGGGCTACGCGGCGACCGCGATTTCGACCAATGTTGGCCGGATGACATCGACAGTGTGGACTCTGTGGACACCACAGTGGATAAGACTAGCACAGGACCGGAAAGAGTGACGTAGCGTATTTCCACATCGTAATAGTAGTATAGGATCCCTAGAAGAAGGACCTTCACCGAGCTGGTTATTTAATGAAACGTATTTTATATTTAATTAAACATGCTAATAAATATATTCTATATGGGTTGCCTATCAAATTTCAGTCCAGGATATGATTAATTAATAATTAAAAAAAATTAATGTTTTTTTAACTTTCCACTGGTTTGTTTATTAGACAAATTCTACACCAATCGAAAGTATAGACCCCATAGAATATGCAAACGTTAGGTTGCCTATTTTTTTCCGGTCACAACTCTCGGGTAGCCAGGTATAAACAGGAAAATCGATACTAGCATTTTGCACCGGTATGTTTATTGAATAAAAATACTGGGGTCTATACTTTCGATTGGTATAGAATTTGTTTAATAAACAAACCAGTGGAAAGTTTAAATTATTTTTTTTTAATTATTAATTAATCATAATTATCCTGGACTGAAATTTGATAGGCAACCCATATAGAATATATTTATTGGCATGTTTAATTATATATAAAATACGTTTCATTAAATAACCAGCTCGGTGAAGGTCCTTCTTCTAGGGATCTTAGACTATAGGCATATCATAATAATTACAGAGCTGTTAATTCGTAAAATAGCAGAACTTTGTTTAGCAGTTCTGTGTTTACTTTTCTTTGCTATCATCATCTGGTATTTCTAACAAACTTGAACGACGACGTAACTTTTAAAATCGTTATTGTAAATTAAACTAAGTCGTGTGTGTGGTGTTATAGTATGAAGTGAAATGAATGGGTTTGTTAAGGATTAAATTTAAGAGCTTAGCTCTTGTCGGAGTTCTAATGCAGTTTCCTCCAATTGAGTCTTCGTTATACGACATTACAGCGACCTTCTCTTTTATCTGACTCATGTTACTTTTTCTTTACCTTCCTCTTCCTCGCTTTCCTTCAATTATCTTCTATGTGTCATGTCGTAGAAGATGACCAAATGTTTATACCCTTTGATTTTGTATTGTCATAAGTATAACAATCTATAAGGTCTCTTTTCTCCTTTACTAACTCTAAGACCTCTTCGTTCGTAACTTTTTCCGTCAAACTAATTTTCTCTATCCTGTGCCAGCACCACATTTCGAATGCTTCCAATAGTTCTCTGTCCCTGGTTAAGTAGTTACCCAGCAATTTTTATGCGACACTTGAACGCAGAGGACAAACACCTACGTACGAGTAAACAAGTCGTATCGCTGACTTGCCGGATGTTAGCTAAGACATCCGCGGGCGTTGATCCGCTGCATCGTATTATGGGGGCACCCATTTATATTTTAATATTTTTTGCTTTGCTCGTTGTACGCGTGCTATTGAACTCGCGCGGTGTAGTCCACTTTATCGCTTTCGGTAGATAAGGAAATGTTTGTTTGTGATTCTCATTCGTTCTCGAACGCCACGCGGTCGCGATTCGCTTCGTGGCGTGTGGCGTGCCACTCGATGATGTGACTGTCTGGAGCCTTGTTTAGAAGGCGCCCCTCGATATCTTTGCAAACCGGCCCGGAGTCACTCAAGCGCGTAATAAGTATGCGCGGTTATATTGAACTTTGCAATTTTAAATTAATCCGCTTCATGTACCGACGCTTTCAATTAAAAATGTATAATAAACAAATAAATTAACACACCATGCTATCGATTGGCGGTAATAACTTATAATGTAAACAGCATTTTATTGATTAATTCCTCTTCTGAAAAAACTCACGGCCTCTGCCTGATTAGGCATTTATCGAATCAAACGTTTTAATTGCCAATTTGAAAGAATTTGAATTACATTATTTGTGGTTAATCCTAATTAAGTTTGCTGTAGGTATTTTCATTAATTTTAGCGGTCAAGTTTGCTGTTTGCACCTGATTTCCTCGTAAAGGTTAAGTCAAATCTTTATTATTCTGCTTCAAACTAACCTATATAGAGCACTATTACTCGTACTTACCTGTAACACAGAAATAGATAAGTACTTCGTGGGCTACGCATTGTACCTACCTAATTACCTAGCCATCTAACACTAGACTGTGAACCATAACGGTATCATTATGTTCCAAAAATATCTTTGATTATACCTTTGCGCTGTTTTTTACGCCGAAGGTGAGCATAGTGGAAAAAAAACAACGATGACTGGTGAAACTATACTTTACTTACCTGTATTTACCTACTTATTCATTTACCTGTAAGTATGTCATCAGAAATAGGCTTGTTTACTGCAAAAATATCTAAGAATTAGATGATTCATTAGCTATTTTTTGGAAAACTGAAAGTTGAATGCTTACATTGCTTACGTACTTTACCTATAGTTGGTTTAATTAGGTATTTACTTAATATTCTAAATATAGCATTCTATGCTTCAGAGTTTTGCACACTGCTAAGTTCAAATCTGTAATATTGTGTCGGTCACAGCATTAGTTTGCTAAGCGCATCATTTTTGTACATACGTCTTAGCTTCGCAACGCAAGCCCAAGTCGAGTCAAGTGTGCGGCACCCTTTATAGATTAATGAACTTGTTATTGCGAATAAAAACCTCAATAAATTGTTTAAAGAAGTGACATACTTGTATTTTAGGCTACGGCTGTTTTTTATACAACTTAGGTACAGATGTAACAGGCAAATGGCCCATGTTAAGTGATAACTAAGAAGCATTGCAAGATTACTTAGAACAAAAAGAAATAAGATCCGAGAGAAAATTATGACCGAATATCCCTGCATTCCTAATACCGAATATATTCCAATAAGTACATTAATTTTTAACAACTTGATGGTAGGTATTCTAGGTATGTGGCTATAGAATGAATTTCCGCTTCTCATGTTATCTCCACGTGTACAATTTGTGTACGATGCGAACAAATCACGTAACCTAACCTACCTAACTTTTCAATAATTTGTGTTCCAAACACAAGTTCTACCATGAAAATTTGAAACGAATTATCGTAATGACGTTTTGAGTCACACCGCACGGTATGGAAAGCAACGTTTTTATTTTAGATTTTTTAAAGAGTGAACAGGTGGATTATAGCTAAGCATACTCCGTCTTAGGCTGCATCTTTATCTCAATTTCCATCGGGTGTTACTCGTGATAGCAGCCAAAAGCTTAGCTATCTATAATAAAAAAAATAACAACTCGACTGTGGAACCGTTACTGAGCTGGCCCGCAGTGGAACTCAAAACGTCAATACCAAACTTTGTTAATCGTTTTTCACGGTAGATCAGCAGCTGTTGGGTTCAATGACCGGCATCACCCCTCGTTGTTTTTAGTTTTGACATAAATTGACTTATCGAAGGGTGAAAGGGATGTCGGTCTCTAAATAACTTAGTAAGAGCCTTTATTGTTGACCCCGCCTGGCTGCCCCGATTTACGGGTAACCAATTGACCATTATACATATAGATATTTGAGCCAGTTGTTTTTAGGGTTCCGTAGCCAAATGGCAAAAACGGAACCCTTATAGATTCGTCATGTCTGTCTGTCTGTCCGACCGTGTCACAGCCATTTTTCTCCGAAACCATAAAAGCTAGACTGATGAAACTTGGTGAGTAGATGTATTCTGTGAACCGCATTAAGGTTTTTACATAAAAATTGAAAAAAAACTATAAATTTTGGGGGTCCCCGTACTTGAAACTGAAACTCAAAAATTTTTTTTTCATCGAATCCATACGTGTGGGGTATCTATGGATAGGTCTTTAAAAATGATGTTGAGGTTTCTAATATCGTTTTTTTCTAAACTGAATAGTTTGCGCGAGAGACACTTCCAAATTGGAAAAAAGTTGGTCCCCCCCCCTCTAACTTCTAAAATAAGAGAATGATAAATCCAAAAAAAATATATGTTGTACATTACTATGCAAACTTTCAACGATATTTGGTTTGAACGAGATCTAGTCAGTAGTTTTTTTTTTATACGTCATATATCGTAAACCGCAATTTACCTTTCGACGAACTACAAAAACCTTTATATTATGTTAATTGATGCTACGGAACCCTTCATGGGCGAGTCCGACTCGCACTTGGCTGCTTTTTTGAAGTGAAAACTTCTTTAGCGGCGTTGAGCACTTTCTGTAATGGGTATAAAATCTTAAACTCGCGTCAGGGCGTCGTCAGGGCGTCAGGATCACGTGACCTTATCGAAAAAGCGTAGGACGGATTTTTTGCAGAAATGTACCCTAAGACTACAACGTAGAGTTCATAATAAAAATCGAAAAAAAGCGTAAGACGCTACAGATACGCTAGTAGTTACTATGACACGGTAACGTCACAGAATAGATAATAGTTAGTAGCAAGCATACCAAGGCGTTTTTCGTGACTGTAGTAGGTATAGGTACATACCTATTATAGATTTTATGAACTAGCGGCCGCCCGCGGCAGGTAGTAGTGGTCATTGGTACATGATTTTATAGATCTACTGTATTTATTTTTCGAGTGGAGCATTGCGGCGAGCGAAGCGAGCCGCCATGCGACCATGGGAACAGCGCGGCGAGCGAAGCGAGCCGTGCTGTGACTCCCCCCAAGCCCCCCAGAACCCCCTCCTCCTGAACCCGGGGGGAGCGTCGCGGCGAGCGAAGCGAGCCGCCACGTGACCACGGGGAACAGCGCGGCGAGCGAAGCGAGCCGTGCTGTGACCCCCCCTAAGCCCCCCAGAACCCCCTCCTCCGAAACCCGGGGGGAGCGTCGCGGCGAGCGAAGCGAGCCGCCACGCGATCACGGGGAACAGCGTGGCGAGTGAAGCGAGCCGTGCTGTTACCCCCCTAAGCCCCCAAGAACCCCCTCTTCCTGAACCCGGGGGGAGCGTCGCGGCGAGCGAAGCGAGCCGCCACGCGACCACGGGGAACAGCGCGGCGAGCGAAGCGAGCCGTGCTGTGACCCCCCTTAGCCCCCCAGAACCCCCTCCTCCTATGTCTGCCGTTTTACTTCATTTAGGACCTACTTGTAGGTCGCGCGACAAGGTCCCTTCTAGCGGTTCCGACCCGTTGAGGATTTGGCTTTACGTAAAATTTAGGGTTCCGTATAGGGTTTTGATTAGGGTTATACTATATTGAGGAATTTGATTAAATGGTCGACTTTTAGGGTTCCTTAGGACTTTGATTGGAGTTTCAACTACACTTAGAAGCTTGATAATGTTAAAATGTTTAGGGTTCCTTAGGACTTTGATTGGGGTTTTACTACATTGAGGAATTTGATTAAGTGGTCAACTTTTAGGGTTCCTTAGGACTTTGATTGGAGTTTCAACTACACTTAGGAGCTTGATAATGTTAACATTTTTAGGGTTCCTTAGGACTTTGATTGGAATTGCAACTACACTTAGGAGCTTGATAATGCTAAAATGTTTAGGGTTCCTTAGGACTTTGATTGGGGTTTTACTACATTGAGGAACTTGATAAAATAAACAACTTTTAGGGTTCCTTAGGCCTTTAATTGGACTTTCAACTACACTTAGGACCTTGATTATGTAAACAATTTTAGGGTTCCTTAGCACTTTGATTGGAATTTCAACTACACTTAGGAGCTTGATAATGCTAAAATTTTTAGGGTTCCTTAGGACTTTGATTGGGGTTTTACTACATTGAGGAACTTGATAAAATAAACAACTTTTAGGGTTCCTACGTTAATAATCAAGTTTTCACTTCTGCCGGCACTCCCGGAGTGCAACCCGTATTTTTTTATTATGTAACGTGTGTATGTTAATTGTGTAGGTATGGGGGGGGGGGGGGGGTAAAGTAATAATAAAAATACCCATTACTTTTGTCTGGCTGTTGCTATGAATTTTTCATTAATATTGCTTCTGGTTCAGTCTGCTCTGAATATAAACTAGATTTAAATTCATCCAAAAATATTCTGAACTACCTCGTGTGTTCATAAGTTTTGAGACGAACTTATTTAATTAATTTAAAAAGAAAGTAATTCATGCAACCTTTTTTAAACTTTTAAAATTTAAAATTTCGAATGTTTTGAATCAGAAAAAATATACATAAATTTGAATATTTGTTTCATTCTCCGTGAAAATGGCGCCAAAAAAAGATTTGCGTGCGACTGTAATTTCACTGTTTCAAGCAGGAAAAAAACCAATGCAAGTTTTTAGTGAAATCCAAAGTTTGGGATGTAGTCGGAACTTTGTGTATTATACCATAAAGAGGTACAAGGAGACCGGCTCTTTAGAAGACCGTGAAAGATGTGGCCGCACGCGGTCTGTAAGGACGCCCGCCAACATCAAAGTAACCAGAGAGCGAATTCGTCGCAACCCTTGCCGGACTCAAAAGAAATTAGCTCTCTGCAGACCAACATTTCGCGAATATCGGTGAACAGGATACTTAAATATGATCTTAAACTAAAGGCCTACAGTCGAAGGAAAGTGCATTATTTAAACGAGCGTCTTCGTAAATTGCGACTGGAACGATGTCGGAACCTATTGAAGAGACACGATCCAAAAAATATCATGTTTACCGATGAAAAGATCTTCACGGTGGAAGAAAAGCTTAACCGGCAGAACAATAAGGTTTACGCCAGAAGTTTAAAGGACGTCCAGCCATCTGTACGCAATGTCCAGCGTACTCATCATCCAGCAAGTGTGATGGTTTGGTGGGGTGTTTCCTACGAGGGGGTCACTTCGCTTCATTTTTGCCAGCAAGGCGTCAAGGTGAAGGCACAAAATTACCAAACCGACATATTGGAAGCGGTGGTTAAACCATTAAATGATACGCTATTCGCTGGAAAACACTGGGTTTTCCAACAGGACTCTGCTCCCTCCCATAAAGCTAAGACTACCCAACGTTGGCTGGAGGCCAATTTGCCGGGCTTCATTCGGAGCGAAGATTGGCCCTCGTCAAGCCCTGACTTGAATCCTTTGGATTATTCTTTATGGATGGAATTGGAGCTGAGGGCATGCAGAAAGTCTCACCCAAACCTGGATTCTCTCAAGCGAGCCCTTATTAAAGAATCGAAACGGATTCCCATTGAAAAGATTCGTGCCGCCATAGATGAATGGCGCACGCGTTTGAAGGCCTCCATTGAATGCAAAGGCGGCCATTTTGAATGATTTATTTTTAAATACAGATCTAGATGTCAGTAGTTTTAATTTTTATATCCAATAAATGAATACTCAACTTAGCTCCAAAAATATTTTAGTTTTACTGTGTCTCAAGACTTATGAACACACGAGGTAGAATGCAAGCATTAAATGGCAGCTGAGTTGCTGAAAAATTAATAATAAAATAATATACCTACTGTTTGATGGATTGACATAATCATAATATATCGGACCTTTTGCATGTGCATCCTCTTTATTAAAAAAAAAGCAGCCAAGTGCGAGTCGGACTCGCCCATGAAGGGTTCCGTAACACGACGAACTAAAATTCAAATTCAAATTCAAATTATTTATTTTATGCCAGAAAATTACACATATATTACACAAGGATCATTTACAAAGAGATAACTACAAGAACCTTTATATTATGTTATTTGATGTAACATAATAAGGTTCTTGTAGTTCGTCGAAAAAAAAACTACTGACTAGATCTCGTTCAAACCAAATATCGTTGAAAGTTTGCATAGTAATGTACAACATATATTTTTTTTAGTATTATCAATCTCTTACTTTAGAAGTTAGATGGGGGGAGACCAACTTTTTTCCACTTTGGAATGGTCTCTCGCGCAAACTATTCAGTTTAGAAAAAAACGATATTAGAAACCTCAACATAATTTTTGAAGACCTTTATTAATTAATCATAATTATCCTGGACTGAAATTTGATAGGCAACCCATATAGAATATATTTATTGGCATGTTTAATTAAATATAAAATACGTTTCATTAAATAACCAGCTCGGTGAAGGTCCTTCTATAGCGGGATCTTAGACTAAAACTGTAGGCAATCGGATTGCACACAAAATAGTTGCCTGCGTTTGTTCGTAACAAACGCAGTTTGTTGTTGTTGAAATATATAAATCAGTGGACATATCCACTGATTTATATATTTCAAAAGATCAAGATGTACGAGTGATAAATAAGTTAATCGACGGCGGTCTGCCCCTTAAAAAGCAAACAAGATCAACGTCAGCAATAAAAAAATACCAAAAAAAAACGCGATGAAGTGTTTCGACTGAAATAACGAATGTGGCGTAGGGCTAAAACTTCAACAATATACGAGTACTAAATATTAATCTGAGTTGTTATTGTGAATTAGTATGTAACTAAGCTTATTCTCAAATACAAAGTACTTACCAAACTTTTTGTGTAAATAAATAACAACGATAAAATAGGTATCTAAGTATCTCGGCGCCATCGATATTTTTATCTCTGATAATGTTTTGTACAATACTAAACGCTTATCACACTTCAAAATTGAGCAACCTACGTACGCTCGTATAGATAGTGCAATCCACGAAGGCGCGCCCCACTATTCCTCCTAACCGTTTATAGTATATGTGTGCAAGCTTCCGTCAATGTTTGAGTGTTATCGGTACACACTAATTACCTATGAGTGCACACGCACACTACAATGAATAGACTATGGTTCGCGACTGCCGCTCGGAGCAAACTCCCCGCACCCCGCGAGGGGCGCGTCTTCGTGAATTGCACTATCTATATCTTAGAACTACCAACCATATCTACACAATAAATGCGAGAAAGTGTGTCTGTCTGCTTGTTACGTTTTCACGGCTAATCCACTGAACCGATTAAGATTTTTGGCACAGGGATAGCTTGTATTATTAGGAAAAGGTTTTTTAATCTGTTATGCTTGTTTTTGGTTCTTGAAAAAATTACATCGTCTTTTTTTAGCAAACTGCGTGCTTACCCCGCCCACCCGCTAAGGCTTAGCGGGTGTTGTTTACTGGTTTCGTCATACATTATTTTCATTGTTTGTCAACAACAAAAAAATAATATAACAAGTAAAATATTAATAAATATAGTAGGGTCATGTCAGTAGGATACAAGTAAAATGGACGAACCGGAAGGGCAAGTTGCAGTTTTCATCATAAAAAAAAAAATAAACAAACCGGCTAAGCTGATTCTGATAACAGTTGTATGAGATAAAAAAAAGAATATGACCGAATTACCTCCTCCTTTTCTTTTTGAAGTCGGTTAAAAAAATAAGAACTAATAATCTCTAAAATCAGAAAATGGTTCATTTATGTGCAAAAATCGCATATTCCTATATTCTCTATGGGCCTTATTAATAATCCTGGCGTAGCGTTGGACTAGTTAATCCGTGTTTTGTTTCTTGCATTGACATGCAATTGTCAACTCGAACAAATGTGACAAAACACGGATTAACTAGTCCAACGCTACGCCAGGATTATTAATAAGGCCCTAAGGGTCTTATTAATAATCCTGGCGTAGCGTTGGACTAGTTGATCCGTGTTTTGTCTCTTGCATTGGACATGCAATTGTCAACTCGAGCAAATGTGACAAAACACGATTTAACTACTCCAGCGGTGCGCCAGGATTATTAATAACACCCTATCTGTATAAGGAAATCGCACAAAATATGCGCGGGACTAATTTGAGAATTAGCAAACTGATGTGGTGTTAGCAACTAAATTGCTTTATCCTATACGGATGTTGCCACATGCCACTAACTAATCTAATACCCATATGCAACAATTAGACATACCAACTTATACAACCTACCTACACGAACCCCATAAAGGCCAGCGCCCATCTAAGCGATGGCGATCAGCTGAAACGCTGCTGTCAAATATGACAGCGATATTAGTGTAGATAAATCCTTGGAATACAATCTCTGAGTCATAAAATATTTATTGTATCCGCTTGAAGTATGGTCAATTTTGAAACAGTTCTTATTAATAAATATTAGACATACTTCGTCGGAGACCGACATGCAAAATTTAATGTTAAATTGCTAAAATAAAGCAAAGCTACAGAGAAATATAAAAACAATAAACTACAAAGGCAATTTAAAAAATACTACTAGGAATTAGGAATACATTACAAAAACATAGAACAAGCCTAGAATAAAAATAAATAAATTACAGAATGCCGATAAAATATAAAATTAAGTAATTAAGTATCAATGTCAGATTAATTCAATTCAATTCATACCTACTATTAAGTCTACAATACTATAAAAACATTAATCTACTAGCCACAAATAAAGTTTTGTCTTAAACTGCTTTATTGGTAACTCTCTAATGTCCCTAGGAATTTTATTAAATATCTTAATTGTCATCATGTAGCTATTTCTTTGAGTCATAGCGGTCTTTGGCATTTGTAAGTACTGAAAGGATCACTTTGAAACGTCTATACGTCTAGGTGCTTGTTCTATGCGAACAATCCTAGATCAGGCAACAGACTACGGAGAACATGCACCAAACAACAATCTCACTTATGTCTTACAAGTGACGGTGTTTGTAATCGGTTGAAGCTAGACGCTCTAGTTGTTCCCCACTTAAGAGGGAATCACACAGGCGACTCTCCATACAAACGTAGTCCCCTATTTCCTCCTTGGATAATGCCTCTAGTCTAGAGTAACCATTTTGTCTCATAAAATCCAGATCTGCTATAAACGTGCTCGTATGTTTTCCTTTTTTTCAGAAACTTATTGATAAAGAAAATATGACCCTCATATGATTTATATGAAATATGAATTGGAGGTGATATTTTCTTTATCAATAAGTTATCAGGCATTATCCAGGGAGGAAATAGGGGACTACGTTTGTATGGAGAGTCGCCTGTGTGATTCCCTCTTATAACGTGGCACTAAACTTATTCATATTCTATGGCCGAGCTTTTGCAACTCGACCTGCTATTTGGTACACGGCACGACCTAGGTTACTGGAGTGTTTGTTACACACCACGTATTACGTAGCTCTATGCGATACGTTATTATACAGGATACAGTTGCACATTATCTGACCAGCTTAGTACATAATAGATATGCAACGATAAGCGTGTGCATGTGTGCGAAGTGGGTACACTAGGTACTCGGTACCGACAGACCACCTGTAAAAATATGTTTATTTTTATAGGTCTGTTGTACTGGCTGCCAGTCCCGGCGTTGCCTAGGTATTCCAGATTGTTAAAGAACATTCAAGAACGTTTAGGAGAATCTATTCTTTTTTAGAAAATTTCTTACGTGATAGAAAAGGATAGACATAGATTTTTGCAACATTTTGCATTGATGCTTTTCCTATTAGTCGTATCGTGATGTTATAAAGCAGAGGCAGAGCCAGGCAGAGCTTGTGGTAGGCCTGTGGTACAGCAGTTCCCGAGATTAGCGCGTACAACCAAAGCAAACAAACAAACAAACTCTTCAGCTTTGTAATATTCGTATAGATTTTTATTTCAGGCATAATGTTTAGTGCAGCAAAAGTAATTAGATAAATAATTCAAAACTATTTTTTTACTAGAATTTGTAAATAAATGTCAGATAGTCATGGTTAGACCTAATAAAGGTCAAAACTACGTGCTCTTGAAACTAAAAAATCGAAAGTTATACTTTTGTTGCTAGCTGTAGCAACCAAGACTGTACCTAGTGCTACGCAATCGACGTGGCATCTGATAATACGTGACCTACCACATTCACTGCCCGCGTGGTTATTCCGTAGGTAGATTGTCGAACAGTGTGGTACATTAATTTTGTGAATATGAATGCATTACACATTCTCCACACTCCGCATCGTCTTTTATTCGCTTCATTGACTCACTCGTAAAATAAACTCAAAGCACCTCTACATCTAATTCATGATACTTTAGCACTTATTTTAGTGCGAGAGGTCACCTTGATTTGTTTTGTTGAAACAATAGTATAGTTTAGTATTTTAAAATCTATAATACAGGTAGTTTTTGCGATTTGTTTCGTAATCAGCTTGGTAAAGTCGTAAACATAATTTTAAATCATAAAAACTTACCTGCTTGAAATTCTTACACAAAAACAGTTTTATGCTTTCCTGTGTAGAGTTTATGACCTATAAAGCATTTTCTGTTTAATTAGCTATGTTTTGATGTGGCGTTTCCTTGAATAATATGTTGATAGCGTGTGGAGATTATTCGTTTTGCTGATTTCGTGTGAGCGTAGAGAATAAGATAAAGTTCGTCGTTCATTCGTCGGCATCGTCTGGCTGGTCATTCTGTGTTCTGTCTGTTTTGTGATTCTTTATAGAGCTCAGCTTTAAGTGCAATCACTTCCTGCTGTGCAACAAAACGCAGTGAATAAATTATAGTTAAAAAAAACTAAAAAAAAACGCTTTTATAACTAATTGAACTAAAAAGTAAAAAATAAAATTGTAATAATCAATTGAAAAATTTATATTATTGTACAAAAAAGCGTGGGGTGCTTTTTATAATAACTTCAGATATAATAAACTATTGATAAAATATTTACAACAGTCAAAATCAAGCCCCCCACGCTTTTTGTACAATAATTTAAATTGTTCAATTGATTATTACAATAGGCCTGACGACTAATTTTCAAAATCTCTTCTATCATATTCAGAAGTATCTATTATGTCTAAAATATATCATATTTCTGTAGAAAATTAAGGTTTTTGTGCAATAAAAGTACATTTAAATTTAAATTTTCAAATTCACGCCAAAACGCTCGCTGGTGTCATGGCGTCTGTTATTACGTCACGGTTATAGTATATCAACAGTAAACATTGGTGCTTTTGTACTAAATCGGAATGACGTTTAGGAAACCGTGACGTACTAATTCGCTCTGACCGGTGTTTGAGCCATCATGAATCAAATCTGATCGTTCAAAGTATAGTCCAGTAGCCAGAAGAATATGCCCTTCGATAATTCTAAAGTTTTTTATTTTCTCTGGGTGGATAACTTTAGTGAATTCATTGCTATGTACAAAAATGCTAACAGTTTAGAGCTATGCAATAGGTATTAAGTAGGTATTCTCTATTATTTCATATTACAACAATAATATAAAATTTAAAATTAAATGATTTACTGTTTCTTTATTAATACCATCTAAACTATATATTAGTGGAAATGCTAACAGATATGTACTGTGGAACAATGGAAAACTGAAAATGTCCCGTAACCCGTAACTCATTGAATAATTTTTTTTTTTTCAAATAATTTCCTACGCTTATAGGTATATTGGTTACAGTCGGTTACACCATACAAAAAGTTCTAACAACTGTGTAATATGCTGCACAAGTAATTGTATTTTTACTTTGCGATAAGCGAAATATTGATTTTAAATTTATAATTTTGTGCCTACATATTCGTAATCATAAACTATGCTTCCATACAAAAGTTTCAACAAATACGTGCTATGCCTTTTGTTTAATAAATAAAATATAATGAGTTACGGGACATTTTCAGTTTTCCATTGTTCCACAGTACCTATCTGTTAGCATTTCCACTAATATATAGTTAAGATGGTATTAATAAAGAAACAGTAAATCTTATATTATTTTAAAATTTTATATTATTGTTGTAATATGAAATAATAGAGAATACCTACTTAATACCTATTGCATAGCTCTAAACTGTTAGCATTTTTGTACATAGCAATGAATTCACTAAAGTTATCCACCCAGAGAAAATAAAAAACTTTAGAACTATCGAAGGTTATGTGGAAAAAATATTGTATCCCTACTGGACTAGTAGGACAAAATCGAGCTCAAACAAAGGGGTCGGTTACATACAAGCTTACAAACATACATACTACAGGTGAAGCTAATAAAAGCGTTATAAAAAAAAACAAAACGCATTACCTATACAGTATACAGGGTGTAGCGTAATGAATGGATATTAGGGTACCTAACGAGTAGAGGATATTTTGTGCTGGTTCAGAAAAATATTAATATGATTAGTAAAAGTCCCTCGGTTTCCGAGATATTCGACATATTCGAAATTCTAAAATTATTACCTACAATATGATTTGTGCTACCAATTTTTTGTTACGCCACTCATTGTAGTCTTGTTTTCATAAGTTAATAATTATGTTTCGTATAAATCTGCAATTTCAAGGTTTTGGCCGGTCTCTCTCGTGTGTTCAAAAGATTAGTAATTTAAAAATAGCTTTGTTTGTGCTCTGATAAAAATGATAACGCTCTCACTCGCTACGTCGTCGCGTCGATCGTCGTCGTGTCGCTGTGATGTTGCGGCGACCGCTACGAGAACGCAACTGTAAAATCCTCCTCAACGGGGTGTAGCACAATTATAACTCTTCGAATATGTTGAAACAACTTATAATCTGTAGATCTTTCACAATAATCATATCACGCCTTAGCACCCAACATCTGTCTCCTTTCCCCCCAAAACCTGGCTCGTCAACTGTCAACTCGTTGACATTATACTGTGCATGACAGATGACATTATAAGTAGTAAGGCCATTCTATCCCTAACATGATAACATAGAGCTCTATAAATAAAGCGCCGTTACACAACATAACACTAAAAGACAAAGTACATACATATTACATACATATTTAATTCAATTAATAAATAAAGTAAAATAAATTCGTAACTAATGACGTGAAAGGCGCGCATGTTTATTTTTAACCGACTTCCAATCAAAAAGGAGGAGGTTCTCAATTCGGTTGTATGTTTTTTTTTTAATGTTTGTTACCGCATAACTTCGTCATTTGTGAGCCGATTTGAAAAATTATTTTTTTATCTGAAAGGTACTGCTTCCAGATTGGTCCCATTTTAATTTTATTAAAATCGGTGTTGCCATTTTTTTTAAAATAATTTTTTTAATGTTTGTAACTGCATGCCTCCGTCATTTATGAACCGATTTAGAAAATTATTTTTTTATTTGGAAGGTTATTCTTACGTCCAGATTGTCCCAAACAAATTTGATTAAAATCGGTTTAGCCGTTTGACAATGAAGTCGGTTTCTCAAGTTTTTTAAACTTAAATTATTATTTATGGAAATACAGCGATTAAATGTACTCGTGTGTGTTTTTGAGTCAGCCGATTACAGTGGGGTTTTCCACAAATAATGCGTTGAGCATTGTCTTTAAAAGGGCATTTTGAACCATTAATTCCGCTCAATACCTATAATTATGAATCAGTCAGCAAACAACACAAGTGAAGTTTATAAAACTTGATAAAACAGACTTCCATGAACTTCTGAACCGATTTTAGATTTTGATGAGATTTCTATGGGACCAATCTAGAATTCTGATATTATTATTTTTTTTCAAATCGTCTCATAAATGACGAAAGTTATACGATATCAAACATTAAAAAAAGCAGCCAAGTGCGAGTCGGACTCGCCCATGAAGGGTTCCGTAGCACGACGAACTACAAGAACCTTTATATATGTTACTTGATGTAACATAATAAGGTTCCTGTAGTTCGTTGAAAGGTAAATTGTGGTTTACGGTTTATGACGTATAAAAAAAAAACTACTGACTAAATCTCGTTCAAACCAAATATCGTTGAAAGTTTACATAATAATGTACAACATATATTTTTTTTAGTATTATCATTCTCTTACTTTAGAAGTTAGAGGGGGGGGGACCAACTTTTTTCCACTTTGGAAGTGTCTCTCGCGCAAACTGTTCAGTTTAGAAAAAAACTACATTAGAAACCTCAACATCATTTTTGAAGACCTATTCATAGATAACCCACACGTATGGGTTCGATGAAAAAAAAATTTTTGAGTTTCCGTTTATGACGTATAAAAAAAAAACTACTGACTAGATCTCGTTCAAACCAAATATCGTTGAAAGTTTACATAATAATGTACAACATATATTTTTTTTAGTATTATCATTCTCTTACTTTAGAAGTTAGAGGGGGGGGACCAACTTTTTTCCACTTTGGAAGTGTCTCTCGCGCAAACTATTCAGTTTAGAAAAAAACTATATTACAAACCTCAACATAATTTTTGAAGACCTATTCATAGATACCCCACACGTATGGGTTCGACGAAAAAATTTTTTTTGAGTTGCAGTTTGAAGTATGGGGACCCCCAAAATTTATAGTTTTTATTCTATTTTTGTGTAAAAACCTTAATGCGGTTCACAGAATACATCTACTCACCAACTTTCATCAGTCTAGCTTTTATGGTTTCGGAGAAAAATGGCTGTGACACGGCCGGACAGACAGACAGACAGACAGACAGACAGACATGACGAATCTATAAGGGTTCCGTTTTTGCCATTTGACTACGGAACCCTAAAAAGAAAAAAAATACAACCGAATTGAAAACCTCCTCCTTTTTAACTTGAAGTCGGTTAAAATAGATTTCTTTAGGTTTTGTGAAATGTTTATCTGTGGTGTCTATCGTACAAACTGTGGTTATAGCAACTAGTACGTAATCTATGCCGCTGACAGCCGAGATTATTTATTAAAACTGGCCAGCCTGTTCTGCTATTTACTAGTTATGTGTTTACTATATTTTAAATGAGGAAATATGTGTGTCAATGGGCTTTAACTGTATAATAAATTCACTAGAGATGGATCCATATTACGTTGACCGATTACATAACATAGCGCTCCTGTTAAATTTCTACACTATACGTTTTGAATAAAACCCGATTATAAAACCACAAGTTCATTCAGTATCTTTTTAAAAATGTATGGCTAAAGGTTCTTTCTAAACTCAACAGTCATAATTATAAAAGCAATTTTTGACCGCCTCTTTAAGAAAAAAAGATGGTTCTCAATTCGGTTGTATTTTTTTTATTTATGTTTATTTTTTTAATGTTTGTTACAGCATAACTTCGTCATTTATGAGCCGATTGAAAAAAAAATGTTTTTATCAGAAAGGTTATAATTCCTTCTGGTTCTACTTCCAGAATGATCCCATAGATATTTAATCAAAATTGGTATAGCCATTTTGTTTTTTAATGTTATATTGTAATTTCGTAATTTTTGAGCCGATTTAAAAAAATCTTTTTTTATAAGGTAATAAGTAATTCCAAATTGGTCTCGTAAAATTCCATCAAAATCAGTTCAGCCGTTTGGCCATGAAATAAGTAATGGCCTTACTTATAAAAATATAAAAAAGATAAACAGTGCTAAAATTCATTTTTTACGTAGCTGAATTTGCATCAGGATTTAATTACAATTCCACATGAGTGAGAAAATTAAAACCCAACTCCGAATGTACCGATACGAAATTAAACTTTGATATCGGTCCAGTCTATTTCTGTACGCAGATCTGTTTACTTTTCTAATTACAAGCAGTAGAAATAGACACAGAGCTGCTCGCGTTTAAATTTATCTCGTCCTATATTCTAAACAATCGTGGAATATAGGTCAGGGGGTTGTTTGTCTCTGTGACAGGCCCTATCTTCGTGGGACTGGTTTCCATCGTGGCCTGTCTCCAGTCGTTGCTTAATCTCGCAATTTTTATCTACACTCATCAACAAGTCTAGGGATATTCCATTTCGAATTGATTATCCGATTTTTCGAGATTTTGTTCCTTCTTTAATTTTTATTAATAAATAATATCAAGCAGTTGTATTTTATTGTTATTAATAAACAACACAAAATAAAGATTCTTGCCATGCCTAGTTCCTTGAAGAAATTATTTTCAGTTATTGTAAAAATCTACAAAAGTTGAATATCTCTAGACTATGTTGATTTGTGTATGTCTCTGGTTTTTTCTAAATCTTCCCAACCTATTAGTATTAAGTTTTAACAGGTCTTGAACGCGTATATGTTACGTATTGTTTATCCAGACGTCTGGTCTCGACTGTATTGAAACAGCCGCGGTCATTGTGAACTTTTTACTTACTTTACTTGTGAACACAAGAAAACTGGACGGCACATCCGCCGCGATGCTTAGGCCGCTACAGGGTGTATGAAACCACTCCTGAAAACTTCGGGCTTTAAGTAGGTACTCCAGTCATGACTTTTCCTTAACTCTCGTAGTTTCCATGGTTTTTTGAGAAGGGTGGTGATGGCCAAGTCCTAAACCACGGGAGTTAGGGAAAAGTCATGAAAGGAGTCATGCCCTCGATCTATAGAAAACGGGATGGAGGGAGGACATGTGAAACTACCAATAAGTTCAAAATACGAAAACAATATCCACCCTAAGTATTGATCTTTTGTATAAAACTGTATTTTTTATTACATCCTGTATAGGGATAACACTGACTCGCTGACTGTCGCGACTGACTGGTATCACATAATTTTTTAAATTGGAGAACGGTCTAGCTGTTCTAGTCCGTCTCATCAATAATCTGCTATGATGCGAGTTGTGAGCCCTAATCTCACTATACGTTGTCTATTTATTGGAGGTGACGTGTGCTGCATGACGCAGGTGGAACCGTGGGAAGTTACATAGTACATAAACTACGAGTACATAGCTCCAGTCATTTAAATAAATAAATATTGCGGACAATCCACATAACACCTAAATTAAGCCCCAAATAAAGAAGAGCATATACGAGTCGAGTACCCTAAAGACATGCAGTTAGCTGGGATAATATACTTAATTATTGTATACATTTTTTATGTAAATATAATATACTTAGAATCCAACATAAGAACACCCAAAGAGAGACCTAACATCTGTGTTCACCACACAATTATTTGTTCTCGGTGGGGATCGAACCCACGACATACGACGCTGAAAGCTGAGCTACTACCAACTGAGCTGATAGACCAGTCATTTATTCTTTGTTTATTTTAGTATTTATTTAGTTATTTATTTTGTGGTAGTAGAAGGGCAAATTTTTGTGCAATTTGACTCCACGCCTCTGCAAGCTATTTATCTGATTTGTATGGCCAAGTCCCGTCATTGTTACAACTCTCTTTTGGCACTTGTATTTGTATTGGCTTAAAAACTAAGCTTGATGAAGCAGACATGTTTTTATTAATATTTCCTCATTTTAATTATGTATGATGCATGAGAAAGAACACTAAATTGTAGTGTAGTAAGTACTACACACAAGACCGACAAAAGATACCACTTCAAAGCTTCATTGTTTTCAAACGATCTTCTGTATTGAATACCTTCTGTGTGTCTAAAAAAGAACCGACAAAGTACCTCTAAACTATCTCTATCACAAATTCACAATAGTGCCAGATTATCGGGTCACAAGCCTAGGGGCCCCGTTGGGCAGCATCGGTATTCGGTACAGTGGCCTCAGGTAGACCATCCACCGCTGCGGCCAACAACCTGCGAGGTCCTCACGAGGTAGTGCGGTCACTGACCTGCCATCGTCATCTTCGCGTTACATACAATTAGTACGTCTAGCGCTTAGAACTAGGAAAGTACAGTGGCCATATCGGGGCCCGAGTTGGGTAGGAGCCTAGGAGTGCAGTCGTCTACAACTTTTAATTCGCCGATTTTAACATAACTTCACTAGTTTGGGATACACAATAGCGTTCACGTCTGGCAGAGGTATTGCTTGTATGAATGATTGAAAAAAAAACCCTAATTTGTGCAGGAAAAGTACATAATGGGCGGCCTTGTTGCTCCGTTATCACTTTCAGGCATCGGGAATGTAATAATAGACCAGAATACTAGTAATTTCACATGTCTACTTACTCGATAAACTGAAAAAAAAAAAACTAAAATTGCCAGTCCTAGTTAACGCGGCGACTATATACGTACGTACTACTACATTATTAATTCTCTTAATAATCTTCATTTCTAATTAAGGTCAACAACCCGTCAGGTAGGTTTCTAAGATTAATAAATTAAATTATATGTGTTTGTAAGTAGGCAATTTATAAAACTCAATACGTATTTAATCAATGTCACAGCTGCTTCGTTTTTTTTTATTAATGTTGTTATCGCTAACATAGTTGCAGCTTAGAATTATATAGCCTTTGCAAACCCAACAAGGCCCTTATACTCAATCCGTAATTAAAATCAGGGCTCTAATATAGTTAACCTTTTGATAGGAAACTCCAATTTTAGTGTCAAGCGTTGATCGTTTCGAAATGAACTAGTGGTTTCGTTTGACCCCCGATTGGGGCCCCTTTTTAACCCGCTTACAAACGCAGTTAGCGGTCTTATTGAAATCTGACAAAGATAACGAACCCTGAAGTATTGCTATCTTTTACCAATTGGTGAAGATTAACAGTGACAGGGTATTGATAAATATAAAC
Organism: Thera obeliscata; assembly: GCA_947578465.1. Classification (NCBI taxonomy): domain Eukaryota; kingdom Metazoa; phylum Arthropoda; class Insecta; order Lepidoptera; family Geometridae; genus Thera; species Thera obeliscata. The sequence continues at coordinate 4,928,623 of OX387916.1, forward strand.
AACCTTTATAATTTATGTAGGACTAATAATTATGCATTGCTAAAACTGGCCCCATGGTGAAGGTACCAGCAAACGCAAACGAATGCGCTCAGTTCGCTCCACTTTGTTTTTGCGTTCAATGTCAGTGTATCGGCAATTTGGCACAGCCCGGTAAGCTTGTGTCACTCCAATGCATCTTTTAATAGAAAACTACTTTTATCTCGCTGGTTTTAGGTGCAATAATGTCTTGGCTGTGACCACCAGAAAACAATTGGATAGCTGCTTGGCGGCCGCTTCCTTTGAGTTTTTCTATTGTATTTTGTACGAGAGTTTATAAAACATGTACTATCGGACTGAAACTTCTGTTTATTAGTTTTTACGTATACTAATATATCTTCTGTGGTATGTATGTACCGGCTAATTTTATCGCGCCTCGCATAATACTACGTAACTTGTTTGGACGAGGCCAAAACACGGTTTGTTTTGATTTTCTTACCAAAACACGCGCACTAACACAAGACGATAAAATGTTAGTAATATATTGCTTCATAAAAATAACGTGTCAACAAAAACTCAATGGTAGATATCAGCCTTTAAAAAAATCCACGTGTAACGTGTGACCTTATTTAAATAATAATCCAATTGATAGAATAAACGTATTAACTCGTGTAAAAGTCGATTTTTTATCTAATCTCGATGAAACTGGATCCACAAGATACACAATCCTATTATACTAATTGACATCAAAACTAATTTTACATTGGCAGTACATTGAGTCCACTTCTACTACTATTGGCTGCAACATTTCTCTGGAGTTTTACATACAAACTTAACACCTTTTAAATTATAATTACTAATCATCCATTTACTTCCAATCCAAGTACTTTCCCTAAGTACTAAAACCCTGACACGCACCCAGAGATCGAAGCGCTTCATCAAAAAAATAGCTATCATCCGTTTGTGTGTTTGTTTGTATGTATGTTGTTGCCCAAAAATAGTATGTTTCATCTACCTCGATAAAACTTTGTACAAGTTCTTATTTTTTTTGTTTGCGGCGATTTTTTACTTGAAGTATTTATCTCCACAAAGGGCAACTTTGCTAATATGCATATTTATGGCCCGATTTTGATAGTATTCTGCAGAAACACTCGTTATTGAATTCATAACAAGATGTAAATGTACTACGTAAACAGTTTTTATATATTTCTGCAAAGAGTTTGTGCTTTCGAAGTTCACTGTTCTCAGAAAGAATTGCTAGTACTTAGAATAAGTATTGGCACCTGTTGAGAATCTTCTGCAAAATAAAGGTGTACGAATACCGCTGTCAACCCTGCTTAATTCAGTTTCCTAAAATATCCTGGCAAACATTCTAGGCTTGTACATAATTGGATTCTCCTAAAAATAGCTGAACGGTCATAAATATAGGTTAGGTTGAGATGAGGCAATTGCCGGCAATTGACGAGGAGTCAATATGACATGCGCGAGGTGAACGTTCTGGGCTGTCATGTCGGCGGCGTCACGGTAGTCACGGCACCGGCACGACGAGCAGAATTCTTTTGCCCGCTATTTCCGCAACAAGTGTTGTTTTGCAGGGGCCCCCAGCGGGGGCGCGATAGTCACGCCATGCGCCAGCCGCCGGCACCCCTCGCCCGGACTGCGACCGTTTCCGAACGCAACATTTTTCAATGCTGCCAAAACACCCACAAAATGTTTTCGAACTGAATTCTAAACGCCCCGGCAGATTAATTACTTTTTTACGAGATGGTTCTTCAATACCCACTTTGTCGGAGTATAGAAAACAATATCTATCTGGATCTCTTAGAACGGAACTCGCGAGCGGATCGCGACGAGAGTAAAACACTTTTTTACAATAGATTATTGCCTATTTACGCTTATCGCATGCTGGTCGTAAGTTAAGTTATAAGAGATCCAGATAGATCGTTAGATAATTTAATTAAAAGATTATTGATTTTTATAAGAGGCCGGCAGCTTGAAGCATGAAAATAGTTGTTCCAGATGAATGTTCTCCATTGAAAAATGACGAAAATCTATGCTTGACTCAAGCACTGTTTTTGGATACGGGCCCTAAGAGCATAATCTAATGCTGCTGGTCGTACTCGTATGTTCCAAGTGTAAACAGATATTTCCTTCCAATTAAAAAAAATCTTAGAGCAAATTGTATCAAAACTACGTATTCAATGTGGGTAGATGTAAGTTTATTTACATATTATAGCTGTTGGAATAAAGTTGCCTGTCGAGTTTGTTTTACGATAACAGAATACTGGCATTTCATAAACCTATAATTTAGTAGTTTTGTTGAAAACATTATAACCGATCTATTTTAGTACTTACCTATAGTCAGACAGCCAATTTACTCCTTAATATTAATCCTTCTTTAATTCAATAATTGCTAATGGCCGTATCGTTTCAGTAGGATATTTTAGGCTGTAATACTGTTAAAAATGCCAGTACAAATGTGAACTAATGACAACTTTTTGAGCTTATTACTTTCTCAGTTGAAAGCCCTACCAATTGGACCAACGGCATTGTACAGTACAGACCGCAAGCAGCCGGTGGATTGAGAAGATCTAACATCTTTGTTCCTGTAGATATGTATAGGAGAGGCTCCAAAAATCGTTCTTTCTAGAAAACTATAGAGGAGGCTATACTTTCAACTTTAGTTTATGACCGAAACCTACTTATGCTCCTTTTGTTGGATCGGATTGCAGTGTTTTAAAAACAACACTGTGTTTTATGGAAATGTACAGAGTTACGAAAATGGACTAAAGAAATGCTACATCGGTCTTAACTGTAGTGTGACGTATGTAGCCTTGTAAAATTAAAGCGATCGTCACCGGCCACGCGTCACAATGCAAACAAACACCGCACGCAACTCTCGTCATCATCGCCAGTCATCACTCTGCTATTTCTAATCACCATCTCACCACTAGCTTACTAAAATACATCAGCCTGGAAATGTCCACCGCTGGGCAATGGTCATAGGCTATCTATATTTTCATGGAGGACGGTTCGAAAACTTCATCCACCAACATCTTTGCGTCGTTTCCATCGGGTCCTACCAAAATCCTTAGAGGTACTTTCGTACTATTATTATCAACTCGTGATAGGTTATTCATGAGTGTTAGATTCTCATTTCATGTGGATATAACAAGCGTCTAACCATCGTTGAATAATTCAATGTACTGAAAGAGATCTGTTTTCGTTCGTTGTTCTCATTTTCATAAAACAGTGAATCCCAATCAGAGCGGTTCAAAGTTCCTGGCCTCTCCCACGTTTATGGAAACAGATATTCAAAATGAATTCACGGATCATTGGTTCGTGAAGCTAGTTCTAGCTGGTGGCTTTTCCACTGAAGGCATAAAGTAAACTCACTCGATTACTCGGTGGGGTCTTCAATTTGCAATAAATAACACGGTCATTTTAACGATAGCTACTAAAATGTTTACTGGATGGAGTATTCGCTTGGAACCGGTCGCCGAGGACGGTTTGCGACTGGAGGCCGTAGTACATTGTAAACGTACAGTAATCCATCTTCATAAAAATAAACACACATGATCACTTGTTGGCTGAGATTTATGCTTCAATTAACAATAAAAAGTCTAGATTTAAATAATATCAGTTACAGATGAAAGGATAGTTAGCCAGGTCGTGGGTGCTTTTAGACCCCTCTATGGCCTTTGTGATGGCTAGAACCGACATGCTAGAGCAGGAGACAGCTTCACTCCCTGGCTGTTCGCAACATAAAAGTTGAAGCAAAGCGTTTGGTGCGGGCAGTTGAAACATCAACCGAGTATGGATGTCGCATTTTTGTGTGTCTAGTGGTCTTCAATTTGTATAGAAATTCAAGAGTTTAGCGACGAGTTAACGATTGCTATGTCGAGACTACCAGCACAGGAGCTTTTGCAGTTGCGGTACTGGATATTGATAGCATTGCGCGGCTGCGGATCGGTGAGAGGCCGGCAATCTGCAGGCAGGCTGCATTCCGAGCGCATTCCGTGGCGACTGGCGAACGACCTAGTCGTACCCACCACAGCACCGGTGGAATGCCATATCTATGTCAATTAATAACTTGATTATCTGACGCTGCTACTGTTGTCGCCAAGTACCTTGAAAACTTAGAGGTACGACGAATATTTTAGCCGATGTTTGCGCTTTCTCTTTCTTTAATATTTTCAACTTACGACTGGTGTGACAAAGTAGTTACACCTGTCCACATCGTTACATGAAACACTGGGGCTTCTTGTCCCCAGGTGCTTTTACATGAACTAGTGACTCGACAGTCTTTACATGGAACCCCCAGGGCTTCCCGTCCCCAGGAATCTGCACATGTACACTAGCTGATGTGACAGTGCCTAGTTATGTCCCCACGTTTCGCCGTAAGTGCTGGGTCTTCCCAGCGTCTTTGATATCGGGGGGCTTTCCCCCTTGTGGCCTCCAACCTCCCCTATAGCCAACCCGAGCCTCGCTACTCATCAGATGCATGGATCATCTGATTTAGATCAGTGCTAGATTATCTGATCTTTAGTCTGCTACTGCTCGCAAACAGTAACAAACACATCGGCATACTATTTAACACAAGATGCAGTGAAATCTGGTACTCATGCACAGTTATAAAATCAAGTTCACTCACCAGTGCTTATTCCTTCTCGTCCCGATGGCCAATGCCAGACCGGACGGCCCACAGCCGTTCAGCGCTCGCGCCACCCCCCCGCTCTTCCCCAAGCGGTGTAGCGCGACGTCACAGGGCTAAAGCTTTGTCTAACATTCGACCCCTTCCACAGAGCCAATAGCTTCGCATTCGCGACACTCCCCCCAGAGAGAGAGATAGCAAATACAATTCTGACTTGAATTATATCTTTCTTTTAAAGAACTACTTTCTTACTTTATAAATTACAAACTAATTTATCTCGAATTATTACTACTTCGTGATCATTTGATTATATTATTCAAATAATGTGATCATCAACTGGGAGGTCCACTCTTTGACCTTTTCTCTAGCTTTAGCCGCTGAAACCCTTATTGGTCTCGCTTTAGCAACTGGTTTTGGTTCTACTGAGACTTTTGGTTGATCGCTCATGGATTCCTCGACTTTAATACCCGTCGAAGCTCCGCGATCATTACTGGGTGCGTGATCTATTTGGTCTGGTGTCTCTGGTTGCTCAACCGTAGACTCTTCAGAATCGGGACTAGCTCTTATCTTGGGGTCGTTCTGATTTGGTAAAGGTACTGTACTATGTTCTTCAACTTCTAGTGGAAAGAGATGCCCTATTGAGCGATTGAATGTTTCGCCTGAAGGTACTTTTATTCTGGCTACTCTAACCTGTCCATCCGAACCCTTTTTCAACTCTACTATCTTTCCAACTCTCCAGTGTGCTCTACTACTGTCTGATCTTATCTGAACGGTCTCTGATAACTTTGGTGTTCTATTAACTACTACTCTTGGCTGCCGGTGCTTGTAATTTCTTTCTCGAAGACTGGTCAAATATTGATTTGTGAACATTTTAGCAAATTCCATGATAATGATTTGACCACGTTTCCAACCATCAACAAGATTAGATTTGGTTATTGGGAGTCAAAACATGTTCTAGCTCTGCACCTACCGTGGTCAGAGGTCTGCTATTAACAACAGCTTCAAGTTCCTTGATTGCCGTACACAATTGATTGTGATTTATGAGGTGTTTGTCTAGCGTTCTTTTCATACTGTGTTTGACTAAACCTATCAGGCGTTCGTAGAACCCTCCAAACCAAGGTGCTAACTCAGGAATAAACTTCCAACGCAATTTGTTCTCTATACAATAGTCTGAAGTTATTACATCTGCAGTAAGCTTGAATTGTGTAGCCTTATCCGACACAAACAGTTGTGGGAGACCTCTCACTGCAACGAATCTTCTAATGGCAAGTGTACACTCTTCCGCGGATAAGTCTGTAACCACTTCCATATGTATAGCTCTTACTGTTAGACACGTCAACAGATGTCAAATTCGCAAGACCCTGCCCGGCCAAAGAAATTTGAGTCTGAATATTATCCACACTAATAGGATACGTAGGCCACTTATCTGAATTTTCCGTCAAAAAATCAGGTCCCTTGAACCATTTTTTGTAGCAATCTACTTTATCTGCCCTTGTACCTATATCTGCTGGATTCAGTTTCGTTGGTACATACCTTACTTGAAGGTTTTTGTTTTGCCTTATTTCATTTATTCTACGCGAAACAAATGGTGGTAGTAGTTTGTCAGAATTGTACCAACTCAAAACTATTTGACTATCAGTCCACAAAAATTGTGCTTTAATTTTGAGGCGCATAAACTTCATGACGTAGTTAATAAGCCTACATCCAATGAATACTCCTAGCAATTCTAATCTTGGTATCTGCAGGTTAATCTGATCCTTTAATGGCACTAATCTAGACTTGCCAATAACAAAGCTGACTTTAATATTCGCGTCTAGAGAGCTGCGCAAATATATGACCGCTGCATAGGCATCCATAGAAGCGTCTGTGAAGCAATGCAGTTCATAATCGATTGGATTACTTGTTTCGACTCTGTTTAGACTTTGCGCGTAATAACGATTGATCTTTATTTCCTTTAGGTAAGCAAACTTTGATGCTATTTTTTGCCATTCAACGAGCAGATTTTCATATAATTTTACATCCCATTTTACTTTTTCTTTCCATAATTTCTGAAAAAATAGCTTAGCCGGGAGTACCACTGGTACTGCAAAACCACATGGATCGTACACTGAAGCTATCATCTTCAAAACGTCACGTTTTGATTGAACTACTTCTAAATCGTTGCTATTGAAATTTGACTTCAGGTAAAGATGGTCATTTTGTGTGTCCCAAACTAAGCCTAGGACCTTAACATGCTTTTGATCTTTCGCTTGAAATTTTTCTGGTATACGAGAAATCAGTTCGTTTGAATTTGAATTCCATTCGCGTAAATTCATGGACAAGCTATTAAATGATTCTTTAGATGTCTTATATAATTTTAGTGCATCTGAGATCGATTGTGCGCCTGTGACAATATTATCTACGTAGATATCTTCAGCTAAGTTTTTCATGAGAATATTATTTGATCTCGTTAAGTGAAACCTAATCGTGGCGTTTAACAAAAACGGACTTGAAATTACACCAAAAGGGACGCGGCAAAACCGTAGATGTAAGACGTTATCGGATCGAGCTTCACTCTTAATGTCTTTCAGCCAAAGGAATCGTGTGACATCTCGGTCTAGATCTTGAAGGCCTAACTGGAGAAAAGCTTTCTCAACGTCTGCGACTATGCCTATTGCATGTTCTCTGAACTTAATCAACAACCCAGTCAAATCCTCCAACAACAATGGCCCTCGGTATAAGCATTCATTTAAGCTTTGATTATCCCCTGTTTTAGCGGATGCGTCATAGACAATGCGTAGTTTTTTGTTCGTATCACGACTGTGCACGCAGTGATGGGGAAGGTAATGAATCGTGTGCTTTTGTGGTTTAGTAGGGTCCGGTACAATTTCTATGATTCCGTTTTGTAATTGATCTTGGATCACCTGATCATAGGCTTCCAGTTCAGACTGATTTAATCGCTTAGCTAAACTATTAAGGCGACCCCACGCTAAACCTAAATTGTTGGGAAGCAACGGCGTTGATTCAGTCCACGGCCATTTAACATGATAACGCTGGTTTTCGTACTGAATGGTCTCGTTGAATTGTTTGACCGCTTCCTCATCACGGGTGGTCTTGGGTGAATCCGTGATTCCTATTGATTCAAGGTCCCACAGTTTTTTGACATCATCTAGCTTGAGAGGAAGATCTGGTTCGTTCAGCTTATTATTGAACCCCCCATCAGATTGAAAGTACGTTAATACTGTGAGCTGATCTGGACTCTCAATGCTCTCTAATACTTGGCCTGACCAAACCCAACCAAAATCAGAATTTACTAGGAAAAGATCCTGAGTGACTGCAATTTTTTCATGTGACATAAACGAGTGATAATAATCATTACCTATCAAGATATCTATCTTGTCACCACATGAGCCGTCGTCTGCCATTTTAAGGTTTTTCAATCTAGTATCAGTCCAAACCTGCGCTGGGTTTCTAAAGACTGGTGTTCGAATACGTTGTGCTATGTGTGGTACTACGTTTGCGTGAATAAAACGTGTAACCCCAGTTCGAGTCATGATTTTGAAATTTACTATGGGACTTTCAATTTGATGTGGCGATTTAGCTCCAAACGTGAATATTGATAAGTTTGATTTTTCAGTCATCGAGAGCTTTAAAGTTCTTGCAGTAGCAGCTGTTATGTACGAGCGTTGACTACCGCAATCTAATAACATGCGACATTGTATTGGTTTCAATGTTGACTCTGAGCCACTTACATCCACAATGCAAGTTTGTAACAACGTGGTACTTGCTTCAGATCTAACATGAAAGCTTTCTGTTTGGTTTGACTTTACTGTTTGTGAAAATTTTGTGGGACATAATGCTCGATTGTGTGTGTGTTCTTTACAATGATGGCACTTCATTTGATTCATGCGGCATTGGCGTACCCCATGCCCTTCACGAAAGCACTTGAAACACTTGTTTCCTAATTGTGACTTCCGATCTTGTATAGTTTTGTAAGAAGTACATTCGTCATTAAAATGTCTTTGCTTACAGAATATGCACCTACTTTTCTTGTTAATTGGCTCATCGGTTCGGTCTGATGTGTCCTGTGGTCTTTTACGCGGATTTGATTGTGGCTTATTGTTGTTGTTGTTGTTTGGTTGGTTGGTTGTTGTTGGTTTGTTATCATACTTTGGTCTATCTCTTCTAAAAGTTGTGAATCTACGTGGATTATTTTGCCTTTTTTCTTCCGACCTAACATGCATGGACCCTACAGTGAAGTTTTCACTATTGGAAGTGCCGTCGCTGCTTGTTGCATCTTTGGTTTTTTCATCTGCAGAACTCTTTTTTAGTCTGTTTGATGTCTCTCTAGCCGATATTATATACTCTAAATATTTTCTAATATCATCTATTTTTTCTTCCTCATCCGTCATTTTCATTCTCACTTCATAAATTAGATCTTCTGGGAACTTCTCCATAATCATTACTCTGAGATGGTTGTGATTTACGTCTTCGCCTAATGAGCTAAGCACTCTAAGATGTCTCTCGATTTCATTGAGAACTTGCCTGCAGTCCTTCACCTGGTTTGACGAGGCTGCCCTTACTCTATAAAGAGCCACATAATGAGCGTCAATAATCGCACTGGGTTTACCGTATCTATCTTTCAAAGTTTTTACAGCGATGCTGTAATTCGTATTGGTCGTGTCTAGTCCTTCGATAGCCTGTTTTGCGTCACCCTCGAGAACAGATTGTAGGTATAACAACTTATCGACTTCGTTTATATTTCGACTGTCAACATTTGATGAGAACCGATCCCAAAACTGATACCATTTGAGGACGTCACCGTCAAACTTGGGCAACTCCATTCTTGGTAACTTACTGGTAATGTTCATGTTTTCGCGACTGGCAGTAACCGTTGAACGTTTCCTTTCATTGCGTTTGATACCAACATCTATTTCGGAAATAAATTCTTCGGCCTGAATTTGTGAGACTGTATATTGTTTAATTTCCTCTACATTGGGTTCTTTAACCGATGCGCAGTAGTTATGTATTTCAGAAACAAACCTTTGATTTGCACCCTTTAATTTGGACCCGATCAGTTCTAATGCCTTTAAGTCGGCATCACTATCTGTTAATTTATTGAGTTCACACTGAGCGGAAGTTAAGTATGACTGAATGGATTCATACATTAATTTTAAACGAGTTCGGAGGACTTCTTCCATTCTCAATACAGTACCTACTACCCTTACGACCCAAGAGCCTGTTTGAAAAATCTATAACAAAAGTAACCCTTGATAAGATTATACTACACTTTGTACACCTTGTACAGTAAAAAACTAAGAATAGAACAATAAACCTGTCTATATTTTTATAAGTAACAAGTGTACTATTATTGTCTTCATACCATACTTGTATATTTAAAAACCCTTTGAGGGCCCCAGTAATGGCCCGGTCCGGCGACGATAAGAACTGTTTATGTTACGAACTGTTTATGTTACTCATTGTTCCTTTTGTTTACAAGATTTAATTAATGAACCCGGGCCCTGCGACTGCTTTGAGGCATGGTATGAACAAGGAGGTATGAATGGTACGACTGTTCTGCTATTTTGTTAGTAAAGTTGCCTTCAGCGACTACTATTTATTGTACTACTTGGACTTGCCTCTGACTACCTTTACTGTAAATTTTATGGATTCTGTATCCCAATGAAATTAAAGATGTCTAACAAGTCTGGGACGTTTAAATATTCATAAAATAAAATAGATCACCATTTTCGAACGGGTACAACGTGACTGTAGTAGTCAAAGAGATGTTGTATTAACCCTTTTAAGTTTACGTACAACTGTATTATTATTTTTAAACATTTTAACAAATACTTTATAGTTTTATCTATGCTTCGCTTTTAACTTTGTTCTATGGATTCACACAAAAATATAAACAAAATAATTAGTATGCACTGGTACAATAAATTGTTATTGTTCAATTATTATTAGGCATGTTCATGAGTACCAGATCCCAGCATCTCCACCATGTCGCCAAGTACCTTGAAAACTTAGAGGTACGACGAATATTTTAGCCGATGTTTGCGCTTTCTCTTTCTTTAATATTTTCAACTTACGACTGGTGTGACAAAGTAGTTACACCTGTCCACATCGTTACATGAAACACTGGGGCTTCTTGTCCCCAGGTGCTTTTACATGAACTAGTGACTCGACAGTCTTTACATGGAACCCCCAGGGCTTCCCGTCCCCAGGAATCTGCACATGTACACTAGCTGATGTGACAGTGCCTAGTTATGTCCCCACGTTTCGCCGTAAGTGCTGGGTCTTCCCAGCGTCTTTGATATCGGGGGGCTTTCCCCCTTGTGGCCTCCAACCTCCCCTATAGCCAACCCGAGCCTCGCTACTCATCAGATGCATGGATCATCTGATTTAGATCAGTGCTAGATTATCTGATCTTTAGTCTGCTACTGCTCGCAAACAGTAACAAACACATCGGCATACTATTTAACACAAGATGCAGTGAAATCTGGTACTCATGCACAGTTATAAAATCAAGTTCACTCACCAGTGCTTATTCCTTCTCGTCCCGATGGCCAATGCCAGACCGGACGGCCCACAGCCGTTCAGCGCTCGCGCCACCCCCCCGCTCTTCCCCAAGCGGTGTAGCGCGACGTCACAGGGCTAAAGCTTTGTCTAACATTCGACCCCTTCCACAGAGCCAATAGCTTCGCATTCGCGACAACTGTAAGATAACCACCCAAATAGTTCAAAAACATGTGTCATGTGCATAACAGGAGCCTATTTGAGGCGCACTTAAAATACTTTCACCACATAGATCAAAAGAACTAGTGATAGAAGAAGATCGTAAGATCCATGAATCTCAAGTATGATTTATCCAGTAACAAGTAACTAAAAGCCATCTAAAAGTTCGTATTGTGCAGAATGATAACACGACTGGGATTGCAGTCATGTTATCATAGCTGAGCAGTGTTTTTTTGCATACTCATGCCTTTATCTAACCTGATGACAGTTTGTATTCTCTACTAGTGATTCGCCCCAGCTTCGCATGGGTGGAAAAATTATAGACAGATAACACTTTATTGTACACCACAAGAATAGGACATCTCCCTGACATTGACCCGTGCGAAGCCAGCCTATGGTTACGCAGGGCTAATGTAGCTTTCTAATGGTGAAAGTGTTTTTAAAATCGGTCTAGTAGTTTGAGTTTATTCAATTACATATAAACCATTCCTCTTTATAAAATTAGTTTTACAATATTAGTGTAAATCTTTCTCAGATTTGTGTGATAAAGAGGTTTATTGGGCACGACATTGAAAATAAAAGCAAACCGCGTTCAAGTGTAATATTACCCTAATGTTCTTAGAGGAAATCCAATAAAAGACGTGCTAGGAATGCAGTCTCGACCCTCGTAACTTTATAGTCCATTAGTGCACATTACAGATTACAGTCCCCATGAATGTGGCACTAACGCAACAAATAATAGCAGCCACAGAGTCTCGCGAATGGACGTCCGACATTTTGCGAACGTAACGCGCAATAAAACTCTGTAGGAATGTCGGAAGTGGGGGCACGTCTAAGGGCTGCCAATTCTGCCATCTGCAAAACCACTACAGTAGAAAGAGGTGTTCTATAGTATAGACTATAGACCCATGGGTATTGACTATTGAGCTTCAAACAAGCTTTTTAATCAAGAATCTCGCAGTGACAAAACCCGATTTCTCAGACCAAATGTCGAGAAGTTTTAAAGCTTAATTGGATTTAGATAAGGAAGCCTAGACGGGTGGCTAGCAGACAGCCCTGCATGCATCGAACCCCTCGGAACTGTGGTAGGTGGAACTTGGAACCCTCATTCTTGGCGCTTCCGGGTCGACGACCGCCTTTCCACGACCTTGACGGCTACCTAGCCCTTTTGCGCATTTCGTATTAGCTCACAAACTCGATATCGTTCGTACAGTCGGAAACAGAACGTGTTTTTTAATAGCCGACTCGGTAATTAACTTTACAATATGGTTTGAAGAGTTTTCTAGGAGCTACTTTGAATACAAATTCGAAATTGTTCTCTCAAGGTAGTTATTTTGTTATCGCTATTATGCTACGTAAATTGTAGAGTTTTGACTTTTTGATATCCATTAATCTATTTCTAATTTAGTTCTACCGATTTGCAGCGTAAATTAAGTTCTAATAATAGAAAAATTACAGCATTAGTAAACAGAAGCGAATGGTCGGAACTGCCAACATAAGCAATTGTGTTGGTTTTTCATAGAAATATAAACGTCCGTTGCTGCGAACTGTACTTGTTTACAATCTACAGATGTTAGCTAGAAGAATTTGATAGAAACGTGGTCGACCGTCGATCAAGCGACCGTTAATGAGTCACCGTCAACGGCCGCGACGTAAACAACCGGAGCTACGCCCTCCAAGGCCGGCGCACGCAAATAAAACGCGCCTCACATGGGTGTACCGCCGACTTCATCGCCACTCGCAAACAACCATTCCGGGCATTTTAGGGGCCAATTGTACCCCATTATCGAAAGCCCTATTTTAAGCTAAGGAGGTACGCCTTCCGAGGCCGGCGGCCGCCGCGGCACACGCCAATAAAACCCGCCTCACTTGGCTGTTCCGGCGATTTCGACGTCGATCGCAAACACGTATTCTGGGTATGTTTGTTGCCAAATGTACCCCGTTGTTTGAAAGCGTCCTTTAAAATAATGAAGGTTCGATCCATGCACAGGAATGCCACTACATGCGTGGAACCACAAAGGCATCTCGAAAAGTACTTAATCACACACCATCGATCTGTGATGATGATGTAAAAGTAAACTGTTTCCTTTGTTGTTCAATGCTCAGAAAATATGATCGAAATAATAAACGAACGGGAAACAACATAATTTATCTACCTACCCAAATGTCAATGAGGCTATTTTAAGATAAGCCGAAACAAAAAATTCGTGTAGGTATGTTCCTATAAAAATCTTAGAAACATGCGTACGCGCAACATGCGTTTAATTAATTTCAGCCTCATAATTTACTTCAATATTTTGAGCTTGCGGGTCGGGTCTATCGCATGCGCCGCTATTGTCTGCGTTAGCTCACGTTCTCACGAGCACGATTTTTCGCTAGTCGTGTAAGCGCCGCTTGCTCCTAAGAAACTTTTGAATTTACAGTTTACATCATTCACATAAAGTATATATTTTATCGATATAACTTAACTGTACGAGCACGCTCAGCGCCCGAATAGAAACCGCTTTGCACACGAGCCGAACACGCCCAGCTTCAGGCTTCAGCGCCGCCCGTCTCTGCTCCCCCCCGCGCCACGTCAGATGGAAATTCAAAGTTTCACAGGAGCAAGTGTGACGCTTAACAACTTGCGCGCGGTATCCAGTCGAAAAAATCGGACTCGCGTGAATTATCATAGTCATACCTTCAAGATAAAACAATAAGAGGAATAGCCTTAAAATTTAGATCCTATGATATCGATTGCCCGCGCAGAAACTATTTGTAATGGTCGATAACGAAATTCAGCGTTTGAAAATTGGCATGTTTTTTTATGTATTCTAGTAATTCATCAACACTTTGAACTAGTTACATGTGCAAGATTATAAAAATAACTCCTACAGTTTTGCTGGCATTGCCATAATCATAATGAATTTCATGAAAGTGGTTATGCACTGACCTCAAACTCACCTTAAACGATGTTTTGTAAACATAATTATCAGAATGATTCTTACACCCAGAACTTTAACATATTTATTTTTTAAAGCTATCACTTTTTCATGTTTTACAAGCTTTTGCTGTCTACGTTATTCTCCAGTTGAAGGATTACGATTTTATTACTTGCGTATAAAAGTATTTTTATACCTGTCTTGTCGTTATTTTGTAAGATGTTTATATTTTTGTTATGTCGTAGTCGGGAATTGGGCAGGTAGGTAGTTAGTTATCTCATAGTTCTTGCCTAGCGAAACAATACAGACTTAATAGGCTGCCTGTGTACAGGCTGTAGCCTTTACAAAAGCCCTGCATTGCCTGTTTTTTTCCGGGTATAATATAAAGTAAATAAAATAAAAAAACTTAGTCGTGCAGTTTATTTTAATCGAGTTCTAATCTTTCATTAGAATTGGAGTACTCGATGGGGTGGAAAAATATATTTTTGTTTTTCATATAATTTAATGCTCACATATTTACCCAAAATCCAGAATGTTTTGATTTATATTTCTTATTCACACATTGGCTGCAAGCCCCAAATTCAGGAGTGGTCTATGCTCTTAGAACTTCAACAAAACAACGCGATAAGGCTGCTGGTTCTCCCAAAATAGTATGTGTCGCATTATCAGAACTGCGAGGTCGGATTAGGCTTCCATTAGGGAGGCATCTGCGCGTCTTGCGTAAATAAATAGTGTCAGTGCGGAAATGTCGGGTGGAATTTGGAGGCAAGTCACGCACGGGTCGGCTCGAGCCACACCGTTCCACTTTTATTACATACCCCGAATAAAACGCCCCCAACAGAAAGTCCGTTCTACACCCGTTTCTATAGGTAAGTATGAGTACTATTATTATTTATTGAGGTTGTTCATGTTGAGAATTCGTATAAAAATATGAAATCACTTGTGTATGTAGGTTTAGGTACCTACTTTGTCTGTTTTTAGGGTTCCGTAGCCAAATGGCAAAAACGGAACCCTTATAGATTCGTCATGTCTGTCTGTCTGTCTGTCTGTCTGTCTGTCCGTCCGTATGTCACAGCCATTTTTCTCCGAAACTGTAAGAGCTAGACTGGTGAAACTTGGTGAGTAGATGTATTCTGTGAACCGCATTAAGAATTTAACATATAAATAAAAATAAAACTATAAATTTCGGGGGTCCCCATACTTGAAACTGAAACTCAAAAATTTTTTTTTCATCGAACCCATACGTGTGGGGTATCTATGAATAGGTCTTCAAAAATGATGTTGAGGTTTCTAATATCGTTTTTTTCTAAACTGAATTGTTTGCGCGAGAGACACTTCCAAAGTGGAAAAAAGTTGGTCCCCCCCCTCTAACTTCTAAAGTAAGAGAATGATAATACAAAAAAAAATATATGTTGTACATTACTATGTAAACTTCCAACGATTTTTGGTTTGAACGAGATCTAGTCAGTAGTTTTTTTTTTTATACGTCATAAACCGTAAACCGCAATTTACCTTTCGACGAACTAACTACAAGAACCTTATTATGTTACATCAAGTAACATAATATAAAGGTTCTTGTAGTTCGTTGTGCTACGGAACCCTTCATGGGCGAGTCCGACTCGCACTTGGCTGCTTTTTTCTCCATTTCCAGTTAGTTGATTTGATGTTGTTGTAGGATGTTGTTTTCATTTCATCGTTGGTTAAGGTTTATTTGTTTGTCATCTACATTGAATACTGGATACACTTAATATTGCTTTTACTTGAAAATACGGTTAATAGATAGGAATATTCCCAATAGTAGTTTGTCTCTTATATGTCTTCTTTATGTTGCTTGGTGTAAGCTACTTTCGTCAATAAAACTAAGCTCTTAAAAACATTATTGGATTTTCTTTCTACCCTAGGTATTGTGATCAATTGAGCGTTAGTGTTTCGTCGTACGTACCACTCATGTTTTACGATCGTGACCCGAATATGTACGATAGCGTGTCCTTTCTTTGCTATCAAATTTACATTACATAATCTGCTATCGATTTAGTTTCGGATCATTTGATTTACTGGCTGTTGTTTATTTAAGGCGACAAATACCAGTAGTATTTAAGTAATCTCTTCTTCATCGGCCTGTCTTCATTTGGGATCGGTAAATGTTTCTTTTTTCCATTTTCATCTATCAGCGGCATCTTTGAAGTCACTCCTAATTTACCCATATCATCTTTCACACAGCTCATGTTTATTTTCTTTGGTCTTTCTTAACTCCTCTCCTACCCATCGTGACATTGATATTTCACTCTTTTCGGTTTTATTGCTTTTGTCGATTTGTACTAAGTAGTTTTACCGATTTTTCTTAAATTTATTTGTAAAATATATTCAAAGAATAACAATTTTAAGGATGAACATGTATATACTGGTTGAATCGTTAGTGCCAAGATATAATTGAAGGGATGTCTGAACGTGCCGGGGGGTTAAAGTTGTTTCTTTATGATTTTGTCACACCGATTACGCTTTAATTTAGAATGTGGGAATGGGAATGCATTGCGACACCAACCACGAAGAATATTATCAAAATGTTCCTTCTCATTAAAATTCCCACGATGTAGTTATGATTTGTTACGTATTTGTGCCTCCCGGAGCTGCACTCTTTTCTTCCTCATTACGTATGCTCTACGTTATCGCTGGCGATAAATTCAAGGAAAATTGTACACTGGCTATTTACGTCACATACTGGAAAGTACAGGTGTTCAACACAATTTTTAATGCACTGCAATTTCCTAACACTTTGTTTATACTTTGTATAGATAGTGCAATTCACGACGACGCGCCCCTCGCGGGGTGCGGGGAGTTTGCTCTGAGCGGCAGTCGCCAACCGTAGTCTATTCATTGTAGTGTGCGTGTGCACTCATAGGTAATTAGTGTGTACCGATAACACTTAAACATTGACGGAAGCTTGCACACATATACTATAAACGGTTAGAAGGAATAGTGGGGCGCGCCTTCGTGGATTGCACTATCTATATTTTGGGTTAAACAATGACGGACGTGTACAAACATATATAAATGCTACAATAAACAGTTTCTACTCGGTCAGGGTTACACTTATTTTATTTACTACGAAGGTGGCTGGCCTAGATTTAGTTACGCCCTTATTTCAATCAGTTTATTAGGTTAATAGGTTATTCATATGTGGTCGGGCAGTCAGGCGGGAGCAGACGTTAATCGGATCGGATGATGGCGAACCATCAAACCGCAATTTATGTAAGCCCCGGTCAAAAGCAAATTGTTACATATTTAAAGGATACAATCCAATACATGGCAAAATCTGTTATAAAAGTAAATCAACAATTCAACTTACACGATGCCTGCTCTGGATTTTGCAAAGAGATGGCAACTCCGACAAGTTGTCAGAGAAAAAGGCATCGACTAACTAAATTTTACTTGTAGGTCTGCGTGTACCACGTATTTGATTATTCGCAGATAGTTATTGGGAGCAGAATTTTCAAATGAAATTTTATAAAAGTGCGCTGGTGTATTAGTAGTATTAGGCTTGGTATTAGGCCCCGCGCTAACATTGCTTTTCCTCCGGGGCTTTTTACTGCTACCGATTTAGCATTTTTGCTTTCCTTACTATAAGAAAACATTCAATGTTATGCCCAACATTGGCCCGACATCAATCTTTCCCCAGTTTGGGTAGTTAGTTATTCAAGCTATCACATCAATCATCTCCGGATTCATCACTTCAAATTACTATATCGGCTGCTCTACCACGGACATTGCATACATGCGCGTTGAAATCTTTTCCTTTGCACTGTGACTCCATAAATCATGGTCATTTATAACTGCCCCGAACAATAGTGAAATATGAGCATCGTATAATGGTGTTTACTGGAATATTCCATTTTCCCCATGGCCATGATCTGTGTCTACATTATTGTCTCATGGTTTGTTAACATATCGTTAGCTTGAGCGGCTCTTCACCGGCACTTCCTTTCTGTTTTCTTTGTATTATTATGTTTATTCCTTTATTTGCTGCATTCATCATCATAACCATATTATAATCTTTATTTCTCTTTTAACATGTCACATTACTTATATGCGTCACACCAAATATCTGAAAGTCGTGTTGGTTACACTACTTATAACTCACGAACGGCTGAACCGATTTGCTGAAAATTGGTGGGAAGGTAGTTTAAAACCAGGAGACGGACATAGAATAGGACTTAGACTTAGTATTGTGTGTGAGTGGATTATCCGCAAAAAAAAAATAGGACTTAGAACTTTTTATCCTGAAAAAGTAACGGGAACGGGGCGAGCGAAGCCGCAGGCGTCCGCTAGTTTAACAAAAAAAAAACAAACAATAAAAAAAAATATGATAAGACATAAAAACATTATTAGCTACGTGATCAGAAAGAGGCAATGGTATGGCAATTTCAAACTTGAATCCCCGCTGCACAAATTTAGGAGTTGAATTTCGGAACTTACTTCTTTAGAGCAAAGGAAGCAAAGCATCGTCCAGGACAATACAACAGGAAGCTACCCTCCAAATTTTGTAGTTTTAGGACTTGGACTGTGCGACTGGTCGGTCTGTAACGCGTCATACAAGATTATACGTAGGTATTATTTCAGGTAAAAAATATCTTGTTTACATGCCAATTAAAATAAAACTGCCTATAATTAAACAAAAAACTAATCAAACCAGTATGTTTGGTAAATAAATTCAAAGTCCACGCAACTGGGTTGTAAAATGTTACTTGCTAGAATTCATTCAAGGTTCTTGGTATCGTAAAGATGCAGGTCGTTGGCGCTTGGTAAAAACCACGTTTACATTGCCTATCTACGTCAGTACAATGAGTACCCAGGTTTTTCGTCACTTAATTTCGTAATAGCAGCAGGTACAAGATACGTGTATCATGTTGTTTGTTTAATCAGATTGTCGGGCACAATTCTATCAGCGATGTCCGTGGGGCCCCGAGGTGACGTGACAGCGTCTTAAAAACATTGTGACATTTTTACCTACAAGCAATTATAAAAATGGATAGAACAAAATAACATCGCACTTTGTAACAATTTACGAAATGTGTTTTAGGTTGTAGGTATAAACGGCGGCGCTGCTTCTTTAATTTAAGTGTTGCTATCTACCTTCGTTCGTTATTTGTTTTTTATTCTGTGGACCTTTGTCAACAACTTTTTAGCTCTTGGGGAGTGAAATGAGCGGTAAAATACCTATCGTTATAATAGTCTACTCAAATCGAAATCGAATGAATTAAATAACGTCCATGATGGAATACTGTGGGTATTTCCTCCCAACCAAGCCTCACACCAAACCTTATTTATGGTTTGATGTATAAACTACTTGTCACATTTCAAATACAAAACCTTTATGGTGGTTCGATTGCCATACAAATATATTTTACCATTAATGGGCGATGAGAGTATAATCGTACACTGAATTAACTGTGGTTGGCTGTTAAATTGGTTTTTATTTACGGCAAACTATATTAAGCTGAAGAAAACTGTAGATTGTAATTTGTATGGATTTCGTACCCTCTTAACTTAAAACGGTTATTGTCAGTGATACAGTTCAGTAAATCGGTTAGTGTAAATTAACTTTTTTGCTCGTTAAGTTGTTGTGCACAATCGCTTAATCGATGTGCGTAACCGACAGCCGTTGAATAAGAATGTTTTCGTATTTGCGGACGGATGTAAAAAACATTGGCTTTTGCGTTTGTCGTAATGAATGGTGTGAATGAACAGCAACAATAACATGGCGATACGCTCGGCGGACCATGTGAGGCGATCATTGATATATTCATTCAGAGGCAGGAAACATAAATCAACGTTGCGGAGACCCGACCGAGGACGTCGACGCACATCTTCAACCTGCAATTACTATTCAACGCTTTGTGGCCATAACCTGCACTTTGCTCTATCATGAAGCGTACAACTTTCTAATACATGACGAATAGTCGATGCGTGCTGTAACACCTTTCAGAAGTTCTCCAGCTACGCTTATGCGAAAGATTTGTATGGTAGCCGGAAATTAAACGTGTATTCTTCTTTTTCTTTTCTTGTAGTGGTGAAAGGATCTCCTTTCGCGCAGTGGTTTTTCGATACATGTTCACAAACTTTCGAGGTCCTACAGAATGTCGGTTTCATCACGATGTTTTCATTGACCGTTTGAGAGTTCATTTGTAGATTTTAAGACAGAAAAACTCATCACGACTAGATTTGAACCCATGCCCAAAGGATCGGAAGGTGGAGCCGCTACCACTAAATGACCAGTGCTCTCGTGTCACTATTGAAAGACCGCGTTACTTCACTTTGAGAAATTGGCTGGAGAATTGTGTCGTGTTAGCGGATGTCCGGCAATGAGCCAGTGCGCGCGCACTTGTTTGTTGTGCTGCAGACCGCCTCGCACGTGGATCTATCGGCCTAAACCTATCAGAGTGAGGCCAATTACTGGTAGACAAGCGAAGCGGTACTATTTGCAGTGAAAGTGCAGTGAGTCATGCGCACTGCGGTGTCGGAAATAGAGCGCTTGCGCCGCTTCTGCTGTCCGCCTTTGCATTGCTGTCTGGACATCTTTGTCGGCGGCCGTGGCGTGCCATGTGCCATGTCTGCATGCCGACTGTTGGGAGCTGAAATCACGCAAACTTAATAATATTTCTTTACTTCAACTAACAAACGATTAACTCGCAAAGGATTAATTTATCATGATTCTAATTTACATTATAATTTACGGTCAAACGCACAATCACCAACTTTCAATAATGAATGGCACAGTTGATATTGGCGTTAGGTAATGTTTTAACTGTCATTTTCCTATCAGCACTATAACCTCTAATGAGTGTACTATTCGTGGAATCACTTTTATTAAACATTTTTGTAAATAAGGAAAACGAAGCGATTGCTGTAACCGCCAGCGAGAGCCGTGTTCGATCGATTGTAAAATAAGACAAACTCGTAAAGTAATTAAGAGCCTCTTGCTTTTCTCGTAAAAGTAATTATTTTTTCTGTAAGCGATGTTCCTCGACTTTATTTAAAACCCGTGCTAACTGACAAACGAAAACGCAGGAAATAAGTGACATCTGCTTCACGGAATCACCTTAAAATAAACGGCTTCCTTGCTTTCTTGGCAATTGTATCCACTTGTTTCAGGTTTCTGAGTAAAGAGGTTTTTCCTTTATAATTCGATGTTTTGCACCGTATTCTAAAGCTGTATAACTGGAGTCCCATGGATCGTTTATGAATGTGGTGCTTATAGGTATTTTGCCGATGATATTTACCGCAACATTGTTGACGTGGGTATGCAAAATGAAACGGCCAGCATTCATTCATGACATTGATTCGTACACATATTATACGTTTAGCGTAAGTAGGTACACGAGTACGCGTACAAGGTTCGCTATTGTTAAGGATGCCATGTCGTTAGGTGCGCTGTGCATTATTGTATTAAACACCTCGTCCACATTGCACATTTTATTGTCAGTATGTGTGTGTGTATAGTTGTATGCTCGTACGCTCACGATTTGTGTACTGACTGTAGCTCCTTGATGCGTGCAATTACACATACACATTACACACACACGAAATAAAGACGCTTTTCCGCTGGGCGTCTTTTTGTAGCGTATCGTATTTAGATTTTTAATAAGTTGTATAATTCTGTTCCTGGTTGATGTTTTTGAGCATCTGACTAAACTAAACCTGACTGATTGACAAGCCATGCGGCAATAAGAATGACTCAACTATCTACATATTATCATACTTGATCCGTTTGCATTGCACATCGCCGAGCGTACTGAATGACTATAATTTTATAAAATTATCGTACAACGTAAAACCGACTGGAACTCCACCATTAATAACAAGCCACGCCGCGCGTCACCCCCGTACTATGAAACGCTCGAGGGCTCAGCTTTATGCCGTTCTCGTAATACCACGCTCACGAACTCGAAAAATGTTATTTTTGTGTTTCGACGCGGCGATGTCGATCTCGTGGTACGAGGGCCAAGGGTGCGGGTGGCGGAGTGGAGGCTATAGTAGAGCGTAGTAAGCGCGGTGAAGACGGACGGGGGGAAGAGCTCTTCGCGTTCAATAATATTTCTCAGCACATACGAGTACAAGCGTAACGCGTAGTGATGTCGACTTCAGACAGGTTTGGTTTTCCATATTATGAGGCCTCGCTAAGTCTCAAAAAATAGGGGTTAATGCGTCTGTAACACATGTCTGCACCTAATTGGTTGTATCAATTTTATACTCGTCGTTCGATGACTCGTCATTAAAAGAAGACTCATAGGATTGCCAAGGCTCACGATATTATCGATCTTTTATCGATAGATAAACAACACTATTCCGCGAAGTTGTACAATAACATTCCTGGCTATTATTATCCGCTGGACTGATTGGCTGAGGCTCGGTCCGCGGGGGGACGGCTATGCGACGGAGTTCATTTGCATCGTATGCACTGGCTGGCGGGGCGGCTGACGTGTTGGCTTTGTGCAATGTGATGCGACTGACTCCTCTCCCCCCTACTTGCCCCTTTCTATGCGCCACATGTTTGCGTGGCGCTACCTTGGCGCCACAAACCGCAATAGATCGTATCTGCAGCACTAACCTCGTGCATGATCCACGTTTGCTTTAGCGTGAAAAATACGTGGTCAGTTTTGCTGCATAGAGATGGAGCGATCGAAGTAAACTAGATTTAAAGTTCGATGAATTGGCAAAATACATTTTTATAATCGCGGGTTTGGGTCCAAATATAAAAACCACTCAAATGCAGTGGTTTTTGAAATATTTCATGGTCGGTAATATAATTCACGTGGAATGGAGGGGGCGTCCAGGCAAGGCGGAAGCCGCAACTTTTCTTTAAGTGTTCCATTTTTTTACAATACAGGTCTGGAATAGAGCAATGAGACTGATTAGGTGATCGAATTCATTAAATCTACGGTAGGCTTATCTTCAAAGTAGCGTGAGGTGGATAACGTGCGTTCAAAGCGCCATGCGCCATGCCCGTAACGTGGATGAAGCGTGGCACTGTTTGTTTACTATGGATCGAGGCCACCATTTCGGTTCCCCATCCCGCGCATTTCGTGCACATGCGCGCTGGAATCAGGATCGACCTTTGGCTTTTCAGAGTGTTCAGATATTGCAAACAGTTTGTAGATCCGGCTCAGAACCACCTCACAATAACTACGCAATAAAACGACCTTGTCTTGCACATTGCAGGTAGGTTTTATTGCCCTTGCTCTTTTTACGTTTTTTATTATTCACAATTTCATGAAATTTATTTGATTAAAAACAGAAATCCCTCCTCTCGCTAGGCGCGGTAGATATCTCTCGTTCAGTAGCAAGTCTGGAGGTAGACGAGTCATGTAACAAAAAAAAACACCCAGCCCACATCACATTTTGCGGTAATCGTTGGTATTCAATGCGTGACAGGTTATAAGCCAGTTTTCCTTCACCACAATGGGTGTGTATAATATCATTTAATTGTTTTTTTTTTGTAAAAGTACTGGTATAAGGCCTTATTATTAGGCACTTCATTATTAAACTAAGTTAAAATCTCTTAATTTTCAAAATTACCGTTTTGTAGATCTAGCATTACCTACTTTAGACATCTAAAAACGGTAGGAACCAAGCCGTTGTTTTGCCTGTTCTTCTAGGTTTGGTTGCGTGGAACTGGCACCTAGACTCGCTTAGCTTTAAGACGTCTCTAAGTGAGCCTTGATACAACTGACCTAATAAATTTTTGAATTTGAATTCAGTATCGTCTCGTAGATCTATCGACTACTAAAGTACTAACTATAAAATACATAGTAACAATAATCATAAATCCACTCACATACAATTATGTTTTCATTACTCATACTCTGAAAGTAGGTCTGAAGTTGCCTGAGGGGCCTAATTGAAAGTAAAACTTTCAGCCCTAGGGAGAATCGCTTTCTACTGACAGCTGTCAAATTATAAAAAAAAACAAGTTTTAACACATTTTATTCAACCATGTTCCAACTTTCTAAAGTCTTTCTAACTGCAAGGAGGTCGTTCAACCAAATTCCAACTTTTTATTCAGCAAGTAGGTTGGAAACCCATTACAACGGTAAGAAGTTATAAATTTAAATTTTTGGGGTACCCATACTTCAAACTGCAACACAAAAAAAATTTTTTCGTCGAACCCATACGTGTGGGGTATCTATGAATAGGTCTTCAAAAATGATGTTGAGGTTTCTAATATTGTTTTTTTCTAAACTGAATAGTTTGCGCGAGAGACACTTCCAAAGTTGAAAAAAGTTGGTCCCCCCCCCTCTAACTTCTAAAATAAGGGAATGATAAAACTAAAAAAAATATATGTTGTACATTACTATGCAAACTTTCAACGATATTTGGTTTGAACGAGATCTAGCCAGTAGTTTTTTTTATACGTCATAAATCGTAAACCGCAATTTACCTTTCGACGAACTTCAAGAACCTGTTTCCTGTTTATTTTCTGTATATTATGTTACTTGATGCTACGGAACCCTTCATGGGCGAGTCCGACTCGCACTTGGCTGCTTTTTTTAAATTATGAGAATGAAAATAATGGCTGAATAATGCTGGCGAGCCGTAGCCGAAGGCCCGCCAGAGAAAAAGAAAAAAAAACCGGGAAGGCGGCAATTCAATCTTCATTTTCACAAATTTTTCTTTCATGTTTTTATTTTTACTTTCCTTGTTCGTAATGAAAAGCACAGTGTTTACCTCGGGTGAAAGTCTTTTAAGTCCCTCAAGCTCCATTGGCGCCCTCGCTAACGCTCTGGCGCCAAACCCGTCTCGGGACTCAAAAAACGTGACTTTCAACACTCAGGTAACAATGTACTAATAATTCCATAATTTCCCAGCGCTCGAATCACGTTTATAGCATTTTATCACAAAAATATTTATTACTAATATGTTCAAAAGATGATAATTTGAATAAAATTACTGTTTGCATGATTTCGTTTATCATTTTGTTTGTTTTTAGAACGTTGTTCGCTCACTCATTTTATCAAGCAAAAATTACAAGCGCAAACTTTACAATCTTGACAGAGGTCACGGCGGCAATTTATTTCTTTGCCAGTATTCAATGTGAGGGTCAATGTAGGTTACTCTCAAGGAGTTTAGTTTGCATAGCACTCCGACTGAATAAAGTTGAAGGGGCCACGTTCTATTTTTCTGTTATACCTACTTTTGTTTCCTAACAATTAACAATATGACCTATTTCCTTTAAGGGCGCGTTCGCACGACACGAGACGTGATATTGCGTAACCGTATTAGTTACCTAAAAACAATTAATTTAGGTTATATTATTCTACTTTCTTATTCTATAAAACAACTGCGTTCGGCACGAATAATATTCATAGTTCATTACTACGCGGACAGCGTAGTAATGAACTATGAATATTATTCTGCTGTAAATATACAATCGCAGTATCATATTATCACCCAGAAGAAGGCGCGCTGATATTTTTTCGACAAGAGCATTGTTGTTAAATAAGAAGAAGAACTAAAACACTGGTATAATTATTGTAAAACGATTGCCGTCAGCGTTACCGGACTACAAGGGGCGACGCACGTCGATTGCGCCTTATTTATTTCCCTAAACTTTTCTGGAAATTTCTGCGGCCATGTTTTTGTTGTGTTCCAGTTTGTAAGGTGCGGGGGCGGCAAAAACACAGACAAGACGTTGAGTTTCGTAATTTTCAGGTAGCCTATTTCTGCTGTGAAGCAACTGCTGTGTTTCGGTTTGAAGGATGTGGGTGCCGGTGAAATTACTGGCACGTGAGGCTGGACATCTGTATGCCTCAAGTTGTTGGACGCAGGGCAGTGCATCGTTAAGCACGTTCCTGACGTGTGCGTAACCAAATTATAGGCGATAGTTACCACTTAACACCAGGTGGGCCTTATGCTTGTTCCATCAGCTATTTCTTTAAAAAAAAAGGATGGTTTACGTAAAAAAAACTCTGCGCGTGACTGATGGCGGAAAAGAAACAAAATCTGTCTGGAAGTAATCTCCCAATCACAAACATTAACTTGCATTACACACATTACATTAAATAAACAAATTTTCTTTCTTTTCTTTCTTTTTCTTTCATTACACTTTCGCAATGCAAGGTCGATTTCCCCATTCATGTTGGATGAGTTTTTCAGTTAATTTTATTCATAATTGTTTATTGATTTTATAGTGTTTACTACACTTAAGCACAGATAAGATAATACTATACTAGTAACTTAAGGAAATCACAAAGATTTTTATAATGTCCCAAAAGTTAAGAGCAGAGCGGGATTTGAACCCGTTAGGGGGTCGCGGGTTCAAATCCCGCTCGGCTCTTAACTTTTGGGACATTATAAAAAATTTATTCATGTTTTCCGTCGTCAGTCATGCGTCGACTTATCTTACGCGGACTCTAGCAGCCTATTTTTATGATGTATCTGCCACTGTCTATGATGTTTTATGTATCGTCATCGTTAGTCAAAGCTTACACACAAAGGTATTATGAAGTGCAGTGTTGTGTGTTACGATTAGTTATGAAGTATTCATTTGTGGCCCAGCAGGGCGCTTTAACCTTGAGTGAACATAACAGACGTACACACATAGATTAATCTTAATTGCCTCACATGACTCATGCAATAAAATTGTTGTTTACTATCATAATGCTGAACGCGATACCAATACCAATGAATTAAATTGCGTTTGTACGCAGTTGCGCTCTGCCATTCGACATATACACCTACAAACTTATGATAGACGCTGTAATCTATGCCATGTGATGCAGTGTGTAGTACGCAAAGAACATAGTAGAACGTTCATGTGGCCGGAAAAGTGTAGCCAAAATGCATGAGCATTTACATCTTTCTCCATACAATTTTTTTTTAGGCAGTTTTATCGGGATTTGTAAAATGAAAAATACCTTGTTGCGCATTAATTACTTTCCGAAAAGGAAGTTATCAAGTTAGAACAAAGAAACACTTTCTTTACATCCTCGTTCCCTCCTTTTTACACGCTTTTTATAAGCTTCATCTGTATGTTTGTAACTGACTCCATTGGGCGTGATTTGACCCACTTTAAACGGTTAGATTTCATTCAAACTGTGTAGATTTATCGAAAACCGATGATTATACTCTAATTTGATAGATTATTCCATTATTATTAAGAATCCTCATATTTAGTGTTAAAATAAAATAGTGAAAATGTAAAACTGGCGACAGCGGCTTCCATACAAAAGGCGCATGATCGCATCTCTTCTGTATTCTGTGGTAATACGAGTATGCAATTATACATGCACGTACTATTACTTTGCAATGGGATCCCAGTATACTACCTATAAAAAAAATATATAAATATAAATATTGTGGACAATTCACACAACACTACCCAGCCCCAAACTAAGCAGAGCTTGTAATATGGGAACCGGATAGCTGATATAATACTTGAATACATTTTTTTTTTGTAAATACATACTTAGAATACAATATAACACCCAGACAGAGAACAAACATTTATGTTCACCACACAAATATTTGTTCTCGGTGGGGATCGAACCCACGACCTGCGGCGCAGAAGGCAGAGCTACTACCAACTGAGCTAGAGGCCTATGGTTATTATAGTAGGTACAATTCTCAGCATAATAATAAAATGATTTAAATATAGACATGTTTGTAGGCGAATACGTAAACGAAATGAATTTTAATTGGGGAGTGACGCAATTAACTCTGTCAAAACAAACGTTCATAAAATGCTGCTATAAATGTGTTTGTTTACAGTTTGTAGCGAATGCTTTGGCTCATTCATTTTACCACCATATTAAGGTCTTGTGCAACTCATGTCAGTAGGCACTTGGTTTGATGCTTAGGCCAAATGCCAATAATACAAGGTCTAATAATAAATAAATATTGAGGACATCCACACAGCACTATCTAGCCCTAAATTATATAATACTTGTATAACTTTTTTGTAAATACATACTTAGAATACAATATAACTCCCAGACAGAGCAAACATTTGTGTTCACCACACAAATACTTGTTCTCGGTGGGAATCGAACCCAAGATCTACGGCGCAGAAGGCAAATAGCTACTACCAACTAAGCTGAGAGCCAGTCAAATAATATTGTAATAATACGATGATCGTACTAATATTTTGGAACAGTCTTGCCATTTCAAATAGCATTGTTTAACCGGTCTTTCTCAGCTCATTTCAAATTAAAAACTTCTATAATCAATTGTCTCACAAGGATCACTTTGAAATGTCATAAAGCCAGGCGAGTCCTATTGCCTGATCCACGCGACCAAGCCTACAAGAACAGGCATCAAACTACGGCTTGTTTCCCACCGTTTTTTGTATGATCCTTTTACAAAACAAAAAAAAATGCAGTGAAGTTTCAGCTTGATCGGTGCAGTAATTTTGAGTTTTTGAAGCGTACACAAACCAACATAGCATTTATATATAATACATAGAAGAAGAAGAAAGATAGAAAGGAAGAAAGATAGAAAGATTACGTTCTTCATAATTAACTTTAACAGTAAATAAAAGCGCCCACACGAGGTCGCCCACTTAATTACCAAGTTCGTGGGAGGCCGTGGTCAATGATCGAAATGTTAGCAAAAACAATAACAAATTAATCTAATCGGTCCTAGGTACCTTTTTTGCTGAAAATGTGGCGTTTGACAGCAATTATTGCCTATTTAGGCATATTAAGGCTTATAAATGAATAGCTGTTAGTTCTTCTTCTATATTGTATTTTTCGGTCGTGACACGAGTAATAAAATATATTATTATGATCTATCTAATTGTCAACGTGTATAGTATAAAATAATTGAATAAATAGGTATTTTTTTTGTTTGAAGTCTTATAAAACTAGCTTGTTTGAGATTTCGTCCACAAGAGCTTTGCTTTTCCATGGGACATAATATTGCGATGCCCGCGATATTGATTAGTTTTTTCTTCAACAGTATGTTTTAGCCTAATATGATAAAAACGTCTGAAGAAAAGCAGATTGCCCATCGTGTTATTATTAAGTGGAAATTATTTCTTGTTTAGATTAATTCATGGTAATCACCTTTTTTGATGTTTTTCCTGCAGCTGATCTAAAAAGGTAGCAGAGCATGATCTCTTTACGAACAAAACCTACTGTTTGTTATTATTGCAAACAGGAGCGTAGCTATAATTTATTTACTCCAAACATTTACATTCGATTTTCATCAGGTCCCTAACCAAACACGTTTAGAAAGTATACTTTCTATACTTAATTATTTCTATTTTTAATCATACTTTTTTATGTATATACATTTATCATACTAATAAACTTGATGTATCACCTAATAATAGTTAAAACACGAGTCGATCATTTAATCGAGTCATTCGCTCTAAGAATTTTTTGAACTGTATCTCCTTCGATTTATTAACGAGTTTGTCTGGATATGATCCTGGAAATATGGGATCAAGGCCTACGAAAAATTTTGGCGCGTATGATTTGATATCTAGTTCGCAAAGTCTCGTTCTGGTAAATATATTCAACGCATTAGAATATACGGTAAATGGGAAGGGTTCGGATATACTTTACTTGTTAGTGAATTATGTTCAATATACCATCCAACCTACCCAATTTTCTGTGGGCCTCTTTCTTTATATTGGAAGTTACGTGGCTGGTTACGGGGGCTATAATAAAGTGATTTAGTGTACAGTATAAGCAGGGCAAACTGGGATACAAATTATCGATGAAATAGTTAAAACAAAAAACTACCGGCATGGGTAAAGTCACAGAATACACAATACAGTAGAAGGGCGATAATGCGCCGTTTGTCTGAGTGGGTAGTTTTACATTGATGGATATACGTGAGTCCATCAATGCCTAGATGTGACCAAGGCTTGTATCGTACTTTTCTCAAAAGTACGAGACAGATATGATTACTATGTAATTAATTTGGCCGCTAAACTCAAGGAAGAAGGTTGACAAAATTATGCTCAAACATGTTTGAGAAAAAATATTAACTGCATTGACACGAACATCTATGAGCACTACTACACAGCAATGCCATGAAAGCTAGGGGCACGTGCCATTGCGCGTATTGAAATTTTAGCACTAGTAAACCTTTTTAATAAGGTTGTTTGTTACAGTATGTTCTTCAATGGACATCAGAAATTCACTGGATCAAATGGACAGATTGAAAGGATGCCGCGTGATCGAGGGCCAGCTCAGCATCGTCCTGATGGAGAAAGCTACGCCAGTTGACTTCGGGAATCTGACTTTTCCAGAGCTCACGGAGGTTACTGGCTACGTCCTTATCTATAGGTAAATACAGTTCATATTACAACACCACCGTCTATCATCTATTTCTGCACCTTCAAGCAGCATTACCTCATTCAAATCAAATCAAAATTTATTTATTTTATGCTACTTAATAAGAGTAGTATTATACAGAGATGAACAATATAAAAGTACAATATACTATTAGCCAGTGCTACTATAAATCTGGTATTCCATGACATCAGTAGAATGCGACTCATCATCATTACAGAACTTTAATGTAATAATAAAGATTTTTCATCTTTCTTTTAATATTTACACGTTATTGTAGAATATAATGTACCAATAATAAGCAATAACAAGACTAAAACTAAGTGCAGATGTAGAACATAACTAATAAAGCTTAGTGTGGAGTTCCGCAGTTCTTGATATTATTAGACCAGACAGGTAAACAGGAAATGTACAAGGTTCATTAATTTGACTGCCATGTTGTTGTTGTTGTTGCACAGTTACTTTATGTAGAGACACTTGTTCAATCATATTCAATGGGCCTACAAAAACTATGCATGCTTCGGAACTATTCGACCATGTCTAAATTGCAAATAGACAGTACGGTGTTCTTTCCGGTTCCGATCATCAAAAATATTTTCACAGGGTTGGTTGTTGCAGCGTCATTCAATTTCCATTAACAACTAATGAAATTAAATGTAGGTATTTATTCGCTTGAAGTATGGTCAATATTGAAAATCTTATTAATAATAATATTAGTCCACATTCTTCGTCGGAGACCGACATGCAAAGGTTTAATGTTAAATTGCTAACAAAGCATAAGGGCTAGAAATTTAATGACAATTTAGGTATCCAATACAAAAACATACATACAACATGATAATGTTTGTGTTGGTCGGACGGACCTCCTCACTGTCTGGCTGGAGGGCGTGTAAACAAATCCTCTACTTATCGTCCTACTATTACCAGCATTTAAATCCTTTTGAAAAAAATGGCAGTGACAGTGAACCTTTTGCGTTCGCCAGCTGCCTGGTAACGCAATCGTCTATCACAATTTTATAACTAAAACCTCTTCAGCCTAAATAAGACCACTGCTGAACGTAAGCCTCCTTGCTATGATCGCACTCTTGGTGTTTATATCACCAAGGAGGTCACGATCGAAATGAGGTCTACCCAGTGATTGATACAAGGCTGAACTGTTGATGATAAAAACATGGTATTCGTAATATCTGATACAAACCGGAAATCCTATTAGTGTGAGTCAGGATGGACAATCACATACCAATACCAAAATAAATAAGGTATGCGATGTGCTTTGTTTAAAAAGTATGGGTTTGAATCTTTTGATTTTATAATTGAACGACTAATTATAAATTCCGGTCGTATTCTTACTTTATTTGTGAGGTATTCAATCCTTTTATTTTTATTTTATTCAATACTTGTGTATGCAACAGGTAAAGGTTGTTTAACTTGCATTGGATGAGCCTAATTAAAATGTTTCGACCATTACAATGCTAACATTCACCATATAAATACCATACCTGTGGGAAATTCCAGTCGAGTCGTTCCCATTGTCTGATTGGCACACTTCCAGGCCTTCCACGTTCGTTTTCCTGTTTGTATTGTTGGTACTACAACCTTTGATACCTACACACTATTGATTACGCTTAATCAAAACGTATCGTAAATCATATTGTAGGTACTTGTGTAATAATAAAACAATAGCAAACAACAAGCGATAATAACAAACGACGTCATCGTCTCAAATGCTTTATTCTGCGAAGGACGTTCGCTATCTTGCAATAACAAGTTAAGAAAAATTTTAATACGTACTCACGGCCGAAGCTAAAAATATCTTCGGAATATGGAAAGAGGTGCATGGATTTCTACCAAACAGGGCTAAGAACTATTATTTGACTGGCCTCTCAGCTCAGTTGGTAGAAACTCTGCCTTTTGCGCTTTTGGCCGTGTGTTCGATCCCTACCGAAAACAAATATTTGTGTGGTGAACGCAGAAGGTTGTTCTCTGTCGGGGAAGTATTTATTTACAAAAAAGTTGTCTATGCCATAGTACAAGCTCTGCCTTATTTGAGGCTAGATAGTGGTTTGGATTGACCACAATATTTATCTCAAAGCTATCAGCTATCTAACAAAAACAACCGCATTCAAATCAGAGCATCCATTTCTGCTTTCTGCTTTTGTAAAGCGCTATCTCTTTCTGACGTACACTACGCTCTATGAAGCCGAAATTGGCCGATGTGCAATATTCGTTGCCTACTACTATACAAAAGTTATGAGAGGCTATGATAATTATGATAGTATTTAATAATTGTAAGTAATGTTTTCGTTTCAGGGCCAAAGGTGTTCGTAACCTGGGCAATCTGTTCCCCAACCTCACTGTCGTGAGGGGTATGCAGCTGTTCAAGGACTTTGCGATTGTCATCTTCGACAATGGACATCTTGAGGTATGATATCATTTTCCATCATAATCATCATCTTAGTACAAGACCAGACATGCGCGTCGCCATATATCAGCGGGAAAGCAGACGCAGTCACTACGTTGGAAGTTGACTTTCTGGAAGTCACTTTTAGGTAGATTACTATCTGGCCCCTGGCAAGTTTGATGGGAACTACAGCTATAATATTTTGTTTCTTATTATTTTATTCTCTTCAAGGGCCACGTTATAAGCCTAAGATGGGATTCCCTAAGATGGGATTTACAAGGAATAAGCTTTTGCGTACAGCACAGACTTATTACGGAATAACCTGATGTTTTAAATGTACGCAGGATTATCCATAGGAAACTAATAAGCAATATGTAGGCAGTTTCTAAGGATGTTTTCTTTCGTTGTTTGAGAGCACTGATCCATTGGAAGTTAAACTGACGAAAAATCTCAAAAATTGCTTTTTCCCATTTCGACGGAATAAGATCTAAAAGCGAGGCTGCTACGACTAGACCACCGTCAGCGCTCATAATAAAAGTTATGCTGAGTCAGAGTCCAATTTACGACGCACAAATCTCATTTTGTATTTATTTTTGTTAATTCAGTTTTATCGGTAGTAATTTTTGGAACGTCAATTAATACAAATCGTAG
Organism: Thera obeliscata; assembly: GCA_947578465.1. NCBI lineage: Eukaryota > Metazoa > Arthropoda > Insecta > Lepidoptera > Geometridae > Thera > Thera obeliscata. Next base: position 4,962,244 of record OX387916.1, read on the forward strand.
AAAGGCTAACAATCACCAACAACTTGCTGTTTGATACTTTACTGGTAAGTTAGACTATTCCAATGCATTCTCAAGTGTGATCTGTTACTCTCTGAAATGAAATGACATTTATTTATTCAGTTAGCTTACTAGTCTAATAAGTTACAATAGTTGTTATATAATAGTAGGTACCTATCTCACATGAGGTACCCAAGTAGGTAGGTTAAGCCGAAATACATTTTGCATTAGAATTAAGATATCTCCTTGTACTCAAGATCCAGTGAATGGAGTTGCGATCTCCGCCGATATTATACTGACTGTTTTCCTTCGCCGGAATATCATAACAAGCTATTGTAAATAAACGTTTACTAATAAATAATACATTGGCAATAACTTAATCGACTTTGTTATTCCTTTATGAATGTCGAATCTATTGCGGAATACTCTTGTAAAATTATTACAGGTCAATTATCGATTGACCCACGTGAAGTGTCCCAATTTGGGCCAATGATATATCCAAATTATGCACCCACATCAAAGAATAATAGTGCTGTGTGGGATGCTCCCTATTTACCAAGCGCCTTTGGTAGTTGAACCCATCACATGCTATAAATTCGCCTATTTGTTTCGAACTTTGGCTTATATGCCCCATGATTGTATGATTGTGGGTCGAAACGGGAAGTTAATTATACATACGTGATGCTGGGTGTTAATTGTACTACAGATTTCATGAAACTGTAGAAGCGCTTTCTTTCACCGGTATCCGCTCTACTCGAACCTTTTACGAGTATGGTGTATCAAATTATTTTTTGTGCCCAACAATCGCCATCAATCTGTACCAGTACATCATTGGGTTAAAGGATAATAGCCTCTTTGATTACAGCTACTTACATGTCCCAGATACTCAGGAATTCTGGGCCTGTCTGTCTGTTGTCTGTCACCTTCAAAACCATCTTTAATTAAATGATCTTAGTATGCTGTTGATCATCAGACAGCGTTTACAGACTTTGAGAATGCAACGTTAAGACCTATTGCTGTTCACAGTCGTTGGGTCTTCGTTCGCTGATGGCAGTGGAGAGAGGAGGAGTGCGGGTAGAGCGCAACGATCGTCTTTGCTACGTCAACACCATCGACTGGAGCCGCATCATCACCGACCACGCTGAAAGCATTATCTCGGTGAGAACATTATGCATTTTTCATGTCATTTTTCACATCATTTCCTATTAGCCCAAAGTTTCACTTGGTTATATTCATCATCTCAGCACCCACTGCTGAGTATAGGCCTCCTCTTTATTGCGCCACTCTTTCCGGACCCTCGCGAGTCTCATCCACTCATTCCCAGCATTAGCAACAATGTCGTTTGACCAATGGGCGGGTGGTCTGCCTCTAGATCACCTAGCTTTAAGTTTGAAAGTGATCCTTGTGGTACAACTGAATAAATGAATGTTTAACTTGATTTGAGTATACTAATTTGACCAAGTGAAACCCTAGGCGAATGGGAAATGATGCGACCTTTCGAATGACCTATTAATTCCTGATAGCGACTTATTTATTTAAATTTTCAAAATATTTTTATTTATCTCTATGATAATGTGTTTTCCAATAAATGCCACTCAATACATAATATTGTGTTACGGTTATTAAACAAAATGATTCAAGTACCCGGCTGGATAGACTTGAATTGGTTGTGACCTACTTTTAAAACAGACCTTGTGATTCTCGGAAGTTACTCAACCGAATTCCAATATACTTTCTCCAACCTTCACCATTCGAGAATGTATAAACTTATAGGCGCGGAGGAATGCGATACCGAAGGATTTTATTTTGGCAAGAGCGCTTGTTATTGTGATGTTTAGGTAATTATAGCTTAGCTACCGTGGCATATCGTACCCATATTTATTGTGGGCGCACATATATCACTGTCACGCGCCTCTGCTTCGTCACGTGGTCTAATAATGAATGAATGACAGCATCGTTTGCGGTTCGGTCAATATTGTTGTCCGTTGCCAAACTTGTTTCGGCCAGCGGACCGTGGGATTTATACGTTATTAGTTCCGCCTTGGTACCGGTTATCGGTTTACTGCGAATATTGTAATACACATTGTGTACATTGCGTAGGATATTACTGGGTAATTATGTATGCTTTTATTTAATTTCGAATGATGGATAGGCAGAGCCGGTCCTTCCACAAACTCACACCAATACTTAAATAAACACTTCATACGAGTTGTGTACATAAACCAACCTCCAACAAAATCAACCTCTCTAAAATGTAATTTTGTGAATGAAAAACGAGATCTGAAGCGCGAATTTCTTTCACATGTTTGCAACATATGTTTTTTAACAAAAAAGTTTCCAAAGAACAATGGCTCTCGTGCTGTAACGAGTAACGGAACTAAATTCAGACTGTTTTTTACACAGTATTTCGGCCAGTGTTAACGGGAACTGACAGCACTATTCTATTACAGTATTTATTAGTTCTCACTTCACACAGATATTTCATTTCACGATGACAAATATTGTAGACTATAGTTCGGCCGTTCAGAGAATGCGTTCCTGACACGTCGCGATTGAACTGACGACGTAACTTTGTAATGGCGTTGCAGTTACGATAAAAATATTTTTGCTGGTTGTTTACCGTTTTAACAATTGATGAGCATTAAAACAACATTATTATATCAATAATCAATGAATTTTATAATTTTGTGCCAAACTGAGTGTCAAATAACTTGTTATACAATATTTTTCTAAATCTATACTGCGCTATTACAAGGTTATGTCAGCGCTTTATATTTGTAGTGCTGTGCTAACTATGTGACTAACTGTGACTAACTGATCAAACTGTCAAACGCATTCTCTGAACGGCCGAACTATAATATTATATTTTTTTGTTCCAGTCTAACTACGACCCTCGGTTTTGTGGCCTCTGTCTGAACGCTCAGAGTCGCGTCGAAGACAATCGCCAGTCGCTGACCCAATGCCCCACCGATCCCAACGGCAAACTACTCTGTTGGGATGAAAAAAATTGCCAGACAAGTACGTTTAACTCGTCGAAAACATAATTTTTGATGCACCTTAGGAGTTTCATAAGAAAAAGTAAACAGGCTTTTGCATCTATTGTAGATTATTTAGCGGCAGGGGCAACTGGTGATTACACAAGCCGTAAGGAAACCCGCTTAGTCAGCTCCGCACGTATTGACCATGTCTTTCCTGTGGATTAGGCCGACTAAGCTGTCAGGATGATATAGGTGCTGGGCAAGCCTATTCCATCTAAAAATCTTGTCCCAGGCACTATAGCGTTCCGCAAATAGGAGTTTCATAACGTACCCCATAATACAAAAGGAAGTACGGTTATAGGCAATAAATATTGCACGTCGGCTTTTCTGCTTTCGCTATCTCTTTCTGACGCACACTACGCTCTATGAAGCCGAAATTAGCTACTAGTACTACTTATACATGGCTCTCTGTGAAATGCTTCAAGGGGTTATTGTGGTTATGGCTTTGTTAAACTACATAATATAAGTATGTTGATTTTCATTCATGCATGCAGGACTTAGAAGGTGAGGCTATAAGCCCAGTTACCGTTGTTATCTAACAAGAAATGCTAGATATGAATGTGGATGGGTATTGAGGTAGAGGTAGGTTAAAGAAAAGATGGGTGGATTGTGAGAAGGATGTCATGGGTGAGAAAGGAGCAACTGCTGAAATGACTGCTAATAAAGGAAATTGGAGAACGAAAACGCGCTGTGCAGACTGCACATGAAGTGGAATAAGGACAAGAAAATTATGACGAAGCCCAGTTACAGTAGATTTCTATTATTAGGGTGAATGTCAAAAACAAATGGCTTAAACTATAAGACGGCACTATAGTTTCTTGTAACGCTTTTTGGAATCGGCTAAGCTAAGTCTGTTTTTGACTACCTTCCAAATCCAATACATAAATTATGTTTGTGTGATATTGTGTGTATGTATTTTACCTAGGTACTGTACTTGCAAGAATTCTTGTAATGCAAGAAAAATATTACTAAAAAATTGCCTGGCTTAGAGTGCAGTAGATGTGAAAAAATAAAAAATATTCCATGCAGATCCTGCGTGCTCAAATCTATCAAACAAGCAGCTAAACACTCTTCGGAATTCGTCTGGTATAGAGTGGAGTTGTGAAGATTGCCTGAAAAACATTTCTCGCAGGTCGTCCTTTGTGATCCCTGATGATGACGATGACGATGACGAGGCCGAAGCCGCCGGTAATGCCCACATTATTGATACCAAAAAGCTGGTCCAAGACATCAGCAGAGAGGTTAAGAAAACCTTCCGGGAGGAGATCGGGACTCTTGAAAACTCGCTGGAATATATGAGTGATCAATTATCAATTATGGATCAGTCTATAAAGAGGCAGGATACCAAAATCAAAGATCTTGAAAATAAAAACCATGACCTGTTGAATAAAAATAAGAATCTGGAGTTACGGGTAACTGTCTTGGAGCAGGGGATTAAAGATTTTGAACAAAAATCTCTCACTAACACCCTGGAAATAGCGGGGCTACCGGATGTCCCATTAAGCGAAGTAAGAAACCTAGTTGTAACGGTAGCTTCAAAACTAAATATGGAAGAGGAAACTATTCAGTCGTCACAGCGCCTTCCTGGAACCAAGGAGAAACCGGGACCAATTCTCGTCGAGCTGAAGTCGAAGGTGTTCCAGCAGCAGTGGATAGATGCTGGCAAGGAGAAGAGCCTCACCGTAGGGCAGCTGGTTCCCGATGTCCTGAAGGAAAAAGCCGATGACCGCGTTTACATCAGGGAGGCCCTAACAAAGTTCCAAAAAACTCTGCTGTTCAATGCTAAAACTCAATTACTTAATAAGTCGTGTCAATTCGTTTGGTGTAAGAATGGTAAAGTGTGTGCTAGGAAAACAGGTAATAGCAAAATTCACTACATTCGCACTATGCATGATATCACCCAAATTGAGCAACAAAGCTCCGTCCAGTTCGAGAAACAGCCAAAGGGCTCCACCCCATTGTAATTGCTACTCATACATACGTTTTTGTCTCGATTTTATTTTATGGATACGTCAATTAAAGAACTTTATAATTGTAGTTCTACTAATAATTTTTTCAGTTTACTACCACCTAAATGTATTTTAAGCTTATCATGTTTACATTTCAATATCAGATCACTTATAAAAAACTTCGTCGAATTGCAGCAAACTATTCATAACTGTAGGTTTCCATTAGATGTAATAGTTTTAACTGAAGTTGGTGTCTCAGATAACAACATCCACTTATTTAATATACCTGGCTATAACCTGCACTCGCAGCTTCACGCTAACAAAAAAGGAGGTGGTATTGTTATTTATGTCCGTAACCACATCAAATTCACAACAATCCAATCCAGAACCAAAACGTTTGAAAGCCTTACAGGCATCATAAAGCTAGACTCAAGTCGCGACGTAGTTGTGTGTGCAGTTTATAGGCCGCCTTCCACAAATAAAAACCTGTTTGTTAAGGAGCTAGGTAATTATATCTCTAAGTTTGAATTAAAACAAAACTTACTTTTACTTGGTGATACAAACATCGACCTGAAAACCAATTCGTCATCCAAAGATTCATACCTAGGAACACTAAGCGAGAATGGATTAATGTGTGGAATCTCAGATTATACCAGAATAGAAACAAGACAAAACATTATCACTAGATCTTGCATTGATCACATTTTTGCACGTTTCCCCACATTACATCCGTACTCGGCGGTGCTCGATGTCGTACTGGCCGACCATCGAGGTGTCATAATTACTTGTATCGACAATGCGCCTGCATCGCCTCGGCTCATACAGGGTGTAAAAAAAACTAGCATTGACTACGATATTCTCTATGCCGAGCTGGAAAAAGTGGAATGGATAAATACAAAAGATATGAAAAATCCAAATAACATCTTCAGTTTTATCCGAAACTCTTTTCAACATGCAAATAAATCAGCGACAATTAGTCAAAACTTAAAAAAATCTAAACCTATCAGAAGATTAAATCTACCATGGATTGATATTAACGTCACTCGGCTTTGTGATAAACGTGATAAACTATTCCGTGATTGGAAAAATAGTTCGAATGATGCTAAATTAAGACTAGAATATAATAAAATCCGCAATAAAATCCATAAAGTTTTAGAAATCAAACGCAACACTTATTACGTAAAACAAATAAATAGTAATTTTAAAAATACAAAGAAAATATACCAAGTTATTAATCAAATGCTAGGAAGAGTGACCCTCTCAATAGATGAGGCTATACTCAAAGCATTCCATACACAAAGTCTCACAGCTAAAGTTATTTCTGATAATTTTGCTACCAGCTTCGATAAAGCAGTTAAAGATATTATCCCCAACTGTAAAATAAAACTAACTAACCCTTCTAACACAAAATGCATAGATTCAAGTATTTTATTACAAAAAGCCACCAGCAAAAATGTTTATAAAATTAGAAAAAACCTCAACTCAAATAAAGCACCAGGTCCTGATAATATTAAAGTTTCAAAGGATAGGTGAAAAAATTTCACCGGCTATTGCTGACCTAATAAACTGCAGTGTAAAAACTGGTCTGTATCCAGATGAACTAAAAGTGGGATGTGTAAGGCCTGTATACAAAAAAGGGAAACGAAACGATTATTCTAATTATCGTCCAATCACTTTGCTTTCTTCAATAGATAAGATAATTGAAAAATACGTCTGTGCACATATACATACCTTTTATAGGAAGCATAGCGTGATAAATCAGTACCAATTTGGCTTTCAGTCCGGTAAGAGCACCTCAGACCTACTGTCAAATTTTACAGATGAGGTCAATATGCACCTCAATGAAAAAAAACTTGTACTTGCTCTTTTTATTGACTTCTCACGTGCTTTTGACACTTTGGTGCACAATCAGCTTATTACCAGATTAGACAACTGTGGAGTACGTGGCCCTTTACTGGCCTGGTGTGAAAACTATTTACAAAACCGAAAATTCGCTGTCAAAGTGGACAACACGTTCAGTGCACCTGTGTCGGTAACAGAGGGCACGGCCCAGGGCTCGGTCTTAGGTCCTTTACATTTTTTGTCCTACGTTAATGACATGAGTTACTGCATCACAAATTGTACGTGTTACCAGTTTGCAGATGATACCTGCCTGGTAGTCGCTGATAAAAATCCCCAATCAGCTTGGCAACGTTTGCAGTCGGACTTGAACGCTCTTGCTAAATGGTGCCACGATGCTGGCTTGGTGCTCAATTCTAATAAAACAAAATTACTAATTATTAAGTCTCCATATAAAGAACCTGCCCCTATTCAACCTTTAATAGCTCACGACCACAGCTGCTTGCACACAGTTAGAACGAGTTGTAGTTGTCCCTCCATAGAGGTCGTTGACACACAAAAATACCTTGGCCTAATAATAGATCACAAATTCAACTGGAGTCATCATATCGAGCATACCTGTAATAAATTGCGACATTTTCTTGCCAATATTACAATCCTCAAAAACCGCATCCCGTTCAATGTTAGGCTAATGTTGTATAATGCATTGGCAGAATCATATATACAATATGGCCTCAGCAGTTATGGCCGAACTTATAAAACATACCTGGATGACATTTATAAATTACAATTACGAATTCTTAAGACCCTAGTTTCACCCAAAATTAAAAATCAATTTCACGACAATGACAATGGCCTTTTTAATCATTGTAAAGTTTTACCCGTGCATACTCAAGTTAATTTTTTAATACTTAAAGAACAATTTTTTAATAATTCTTCATTAAGCCCTATTGAACACCCTGTATACACTCGAGCCATTTCTAGAAACCAGCTTTGTGTGACTCGCGCGAACAATGCGTACGGCGAGCGTACAACTGATTTTATTGTCGCCCGGCTTATCAATAGCTTACCTTTGGATTTACGCAACAGTTTGACACCAACCAATATAAAAAACAAATTAAAGAAGCATTTTTTGACCGTAATTGGTTTACGACAGTAGGCAATGGTTATTTACATATGCTTGCTGGTGTGAAATAATTACGGTCATAACTACATAACTACTTAGCTTCTCAGTTTAGGTATCTATTTACTAGACAGATAATATTATGAAAACGATATAAGGTTTAGGTAGGTGCAACTAGTTGTTTAAGTATAGATTAAGTAACGCGCTCGTGATAGCATCAGCACAAATCTTAGTGGTTTTTTAGATGCTATTTTTAATAAACTAATGTATTATGTATAAGTTAAAATGGTAAATAAATAAAAAAAAAAAAAAAAAAAAAACTTACCTGCAATAAACAATATTTTTTTATTATTCTTTATTTATTTTGCAGTTTGTCAGACCGCGTGCGGTACCCGTGGTTGTTTCCAAAACGGCACGTGTTGCCATGCATCATGTCTCGGCGGCTGCAACGGTATCACGGCGCGGGACTGCCGCGTCTGTCGCAACTTCTCCTTCGACTACGAGGATAAGCGCGTCTGTGTCGACCGCTGTCCCAACGGCACTTACGAGGTAATACTTCTGCCGTTACCATATTATTATGAGTCTCTGTAAACGCGTGTCTGCCGTGTCGGTTGAACTTTGGCTACGAGGGCCAGCGAGTGCGTGTCGAACGCTGCCCCAACGGCACTTACGAGGTAATACTTCTGCCGTTACCTATGAGTCTCTGTAAACGCGTGTCTGCCGTGTCGGTTGAACTTCGGCTTCGAGGGCCAGTGAGTGCTTGCCGAACGCTGCCCCAACGACACTTACGAGGTAATACTTCTGCCGTTACCATATTATGAGTCTCTGTAAACGCGTGTCTGCCGTGTCGGTTGAACTTTGGCTACGAGGGCCAGCGAGTGCGTGTCAATCGCTGCCCCAACGGCACTTACGAGGTTATACTTCTGCTGTTACCATACGAGTCACGGTAGCATCATAATGCGTGACTGCCGTGTCGATCGCACTTCGCGTATGAGGATCATCGCGTCTGAGACAACCGCTACCTCAGCGGCACTTGAGAGGTAATACTTGTGCCGTTACCATACGAGTGTCGGTAACCGTGTGTCTGCCGTGTCAATCGCACTTTGGCTACGAGGACCAGCGCGTCTGTGTTGACTGCTACCCCAACGGCAGTTAAGGTAACACCGCTGACTGCACTATTGCCGTTACCACACGAGTCTTGGTGGCATCACATTATGTGACTGCCTTGTCTGCCCTTCGGTTACGAGGAGGAGCGCGTCTGTGTCGACCCCAACGGCACTTACGAGGTAACGTCACTAGCAGCACTACTACCGTTCAAATACCTACGCTGCAGCGAGCGTGAGAAAAATGACCAAGAGTATATTTTTATTTCTCAGAAAGCCAATATTACCGTCGAATAAATGAGATCATTAAAGCAAAGCGAGTTAACCCGTTACTTATTCCATTCACTCACTTTATGGCAATCATTATAAATAATCTCCATTAATTGAAACGCTTCATAAACATGCCAATTTAGCGAACTTATGCGTGATATCATCATCCGCAGTTGCAGTTACTGTAACTGCACATTTTATTGTTTCAAGTGTATTTTGAGACATTCGTTTCGTCTTGGGAAAATTGTTTTTGGAAACGGTTGGCGCTGAGATGCTATCATGCATAGTAGTAGTAAAATCGTTACTTGCTTAGCTTAACATTATTCTTCTTGTTGTGTCATTATCTTTAGAACCAGTGTGTGGTGATTTTAAGTGCGCCTTAAAGAGGCTCGTTTCGTGACATGCTTTTTAACTTTTTAGGTAGGTAGGTATTTACTGTATTTAGTTTTAGTTACGTTTTTTTGCAGCTATTACAACATACTTTAGGTTTTTCTTCTTAAATTGGAGTGCTCTTGTGAGGATTTTGATGCAGTTTTCTCCGATTAGTCTTTCGAATGCGGCCTCTTTGACTGCCTTATACGACATGACAGCGACCTTTTCTTTTATCTCGCTCACGTAACTTATTCTTGACCTTTCTCTTCCCCGTTTTCTTTCAATCTTTCTTTTTCTTCAAGTCGGTTTCCTTCAAGATTAGCGGATTAGTACTATTATATTTATGTTTAACAATGAAATTTTGCAAAGTCACGCCTGAATCAATAAACTATCTTGTAGCTGTAATGTCGATGAAGATGTACAAACATTTTTCCTCTTTGGTTACATTTTACTTTAGGTATCATTAATAAATAAAAGTTTCTTGCAGTTATTTCGTCGCTGCGTCACGGAACAGGAGTGTCGCTCCATGTCGCCGCCTCCGCCGTCAGTGGGCTCCACGGATGCAAGCTTCGTTCGCTTCGCGCCCAGCATTAAGGCGTACAAGATACACGACAAACGGGAATGCACCTACATTTGCCCCAGCGGCTTTACAGAGGTAACTTGTCACATTTAGTGGCAGTAGCGTAGAAAATGCTGTGCTATAGGCGATGGTTACCACTTATCATCAGGGGGCCATTACAGAGGTATAGGTAGCGGCATATAACTTTAGCGCTGACCATTACTGCGCAGAAGTCAAAAATAAGGTATCTGAGGGGGCGGGTGTGCGTAGCGCTGATTAGCCCTCCAGTCGCACTCCGCTCCGTGGGTGTGTGCAGATGCAGAGTGTGTTATTGATATAGACATCAATAACACACTCTGCACACACCCACACATCCAGTGTGCGTGACATGCGCACACTACGACGCATGCGTAAAGTTATGTGCCGCTAGTTATAATATATGGTCGAGTCTGCCCGCGACCATGGCTGTTGCAAAACGGTCGAAACGTCGGGAAATAATAGAGGTAATCGCGATAAATACCCGTTTTTTCCATATAATTTAAAAAAAAGTTTTTTTTCAAATCTGAACATAAATGTCGAAGTTATGCGATATCGAACAAAAAATACAACTGAATTGTGGACCTCCTGTTTATTTTATTTGCATTTGTCGGTTAAAACAAGTATATTCCTAATTAATAATTTTCTTAATTTTATATTTTCGCGTTAAGGTCGGCTCTATATACAACGCGACGTGCGAGCGATGCGAAGGAGGTTGCGTGCGGGAATGCGCGGGCGGGAAGATAGACTCGGTGGCCGCGGCGGAACAGTTCAGAGGATGCACGCACATCAAGGGCAAGCTTGAGATTACACTGCGAGCTGGAGGCGGTAAGGAATTAACATCAAATAAAATAAATATTGTGGACAATCCAACACCAAACATTAAATGGACATGTATTTAGGTACTTAATTACTTACATTTGCTTTAGGGGTGCGCTAACGAAAAAAGCCCCTAAGATTTAAGATTTAATAAGTAATTGTATTTTATTTTATTTTATGTATGTTAGTCTCTAAGGTATTTGTTAACTATGGACCTAAGGTGTTTCATTTTTGTAATGTACATTTTATAGTTGTCTGAAATAAAATATATTATTATTATTATTATTAATTGGATAAGGATCAATGCTGTATTGCTTAAAATACCTTCGTAAAGAAGCCACTTTTTCCCGTAAAATGTAAAGGATAAAAAATGGTTATTGTGGGTTATCCTTAAGAGATATACATATACCTTCGCTGACTTTTTGGTTGATCTTTTTAAGGTGTACAATACTGGAGATATTATATTAATTTATCTCGTGGGGTTCAGCCAACGTTTGCAATGTAAGCGCAAAACGTGAAGTTTTGTTTTCAACTCCTGCTATGCCCAAGTTACATCTAATTAATAAAACTTGGCTTAATAATTTCAGGCAACGCCCTCGCAACGCTGGAGTCCTCTCTAGGCGAGATAGTGGAGATCAGAGGCTGGCTGCAAGTAACCCGTTCCTACCCGCTCGTCTCTCTGATGTTCCTCAAGAAACTGCGCAAGATCACCGGCGTACCCTCCGACGACTATAAGTGAGTCTGTAACATTTCACATTTTTTTAAATCCCACACTATCCTACTAATATTATAAACGCGAATGTTTGTAAGTATGGATGGATGGATGTTTGTTACTCTTTCACGTAAAAACTACTGAATTAATTTTAATGAAACTTTGCAATAAGCTAGTTTATTCATTGGAATAACACATAGGCTACAATTATTAAAGATATTGTAACGGAGAACGGATGTAAGTAACTAGAACGGGGCGTAACGGGAACGGGGCGAGTGAAGCCGCGGTCGGCCGCTAGTAATGTTATGAATGTGAACGTTTGGAAGATGGATGGATGGATGTTTGTTACTCAATAACGCCAGAACGGCTTAACCACCGGATCTAGATGAAATTAGGCGCAAAAGTAGTCTGTCTGGAATAGCACATAGGCTACTTTTTATTCCGGTAAAATGTATGGTTCCTGTGGGATGGATTTGTTTTTAATCTATGTGTTTGTCCTCGACAATGGGAAGTCCAGGCACTTTAAATGTCGTACACCAAAATATGCAAGGGCTTCCCAGCAAAGTTTTAGAATTAGAACTATTGATGAATTATTTCAGTGTAGACATCATGTGTATTTCAGAACACTGGATAGTAGAACTAGAGTTACTCCCTTTTTATGAAAAATATATTCAATATATTACCACATTATCACATTGACTGGTAATACTTGGCATGTCCAATTTAGTACAATATTAGTAACTAACAATAGTATTTTTTGTATTTCTAATTCTAATTGAGTTGGGAGAATAAGATCTGCACTGACGTCCCGCGATGGGGTGTATTGTGCATGTTTTCTTTTATTTTTGCGGCTTTCTTCATTGTATTTTTTTTTCAGAGGCAAAGTGTTGCACATCCTCAACAATCCAAACCTAGAGCTTCTATGGGAGTGGTCGACTCACGGCCCGCTAGAGATCTCCGGCGGTACAATCTACATACACTTGAACCCGAAACTGTGCTACAACCAACTGACGCCATTGAAGAGCATGACAAGCAATCCACGCTCCAACTTCACGGAGATCGAAGTGTCTGAAGATAGTAACGGGAACCAGGCGTCTTGTAAGTTGTCACTTGTTTTAAAGGTTAGTTTCGTTTGTGAGTTCGAGTCGTCACGCGAATTTGTACAGAAATACTTTCCTTTTTTAATTACATATAACAATTAGCGGCCGCCCGTGGCTTCCCTCGCCTCGTAACTTTTTCGGGATAAAAAATATCCTATGTCCGTCTCCTGGTTGACATATATATAAAATGTTTTGATTTGTAAAAGGATCATATAAAATAACATTAGGAACCTAGCCGTAGTTGGTTGCCTGTTTTTCTAGGCTTGGTCGCGTGGAACTGGCACCTAGACTCAGCTAGCTTTAAGACGTTTCAAAGTGATTCTTGCAATCCTACTGAATAAACACACTTGATTTGATTTGATTATGTTTTTGAACTTTTTAGGTTCTACGATATGCTGGTTTCCACAAAATGTTTTTCTTCACCGTTTGAGAATACTGGCATATTGCTCATACATTTTTGGGCAAAAAACTCATTGCTGCACGGCTGGATTTGAGCCCACGAGGGTACCACTAGACCAGGATCTGCTACCACTAGACCACCAGTGCTCTTACGGGCGACAAACGGGACTGCCATAATGAAAATCCAGCTTTGCTTCATATTATTAAAGTAAAACAGTCCCATGTTTACCTATATCATGTTATTCCATCCCGCAGGCCTTCCCGGAAGCATATTGCTGTCAGTACAAAAGTTGCATCGCACTGTGGCCGTTCTCAAGTGGAATATGTACTGTCCGGACGATCTGCGTAAACTTCTCGGCTACTCGCTTTATTACATCGCATCGGAGAAAGATGTTACCTTGTATGATCAGAGGGATGCTTGCTCTGACTTGTAAGTAGTAACATTTGTTTATTAGTAGTAGAACTCTTTGTGTAAGGCTCGTCCGGGGAAGTACTACCTCTATGTCTATTTCTGCCGTGAAGCAGCATTGCTGTGTTTTGGTTTGAAGGGTGAAATTACTGGCGTCCGTGACCTACGAGGCTAAACTAAGCTATGCATTTACAGAAACCAGATAACAAAATAAAATATCAAAAAACAAAATAACAGATTGCTTGCGTTTGACAGCAATCGCACCTGATGTTAAGCGATGATACCGTCGACGGTGTAGCACGCTTACCTAGAGAATACCTTTTCACTCTTCTCTTAAAAACATCCAAGTTAAATTTACAATTAACATTAAGTTTATTTCTTGTAGCTGGAACGTGCTCGACATAACAATAGACGAAGCCCGCAACAGGTCACAAGACTCTGAACAAGACAAGGTGCAAGCGAACAAAGAAAAAAAGGAGGAGAAATTCGATCCCTTTGCAAAATGCAACGGCATGCAGCCTATATTCCGTCCGCTGACAACATTAGTGCCCTACACGAGATATGCTGCGTATGTGAAGACTTACACAACCCTGCAAGACAAGCAAGGCGCTCAGAGCCCTATCATTTACTTCAGAACTCTTCCCGAAAGTAAGTATTTGTGTCCCTTTATAAGCGACTTAACGATGCTCATTCGTTTTATGTATTTTCGATGGAGGGAACGTGCAAAGTTTTTTGTAGATGGCAGCACGAGCGATTGCCCCTTTTTGAATCTATGGAGAATTGGAGAATAAATTTACGCATCAGTCGGTTGCACGCATGCGCAGTAAATCCGCACGCACGCGCGGATGCTCTATGGATTTGTCGATGGTGCTGCCATCTGAAGTGAGCAAACGACAGTTTTCCTCCATATTTACACCGTTTTCTTCATCATTTCATTCTCAATTTTTTTTGAATTGAGTGAGTTCTTATTACCTTCAAAAAGAGTCCTTTTTTTTTGACATCATGATAATCAAACTCAGATATTGGGTTTTTCATCCATATCATCATATGCATTACAAAAACAAACTTTTCTTCCCAGAACCAAGCCCTCCACAGAACTTAGCTGTGGAGTCGATAGACTCGCACTCGGTGACAATAACCTGGGAGCCTCCAGCGATGCCCAATGGAACTATCATCCTGTACCACGTGGAAGTGCAAGCGAACAGCTACAATCAAGAACAGATCTTAGCGGGCCGACATGGCGCTGCCGACAGTTGTACCAATCGTAAGATTTACTTTTAAAACTTTTGACGTGATTACGTCTTTAAAGTTGCTTTCATAGGGACGCAATTCAAAAACTAATGATGACAAAATCTGGGGGTTACAATACCAGTGTTGCAGCTACATATCTATCATTCCCATCTAAATTTCAATAACACCACTGGATAGCTAAAGAATCAAATAATCTAGCTCCAAACTATTTTTTTTTTCTTTTTATAAATACATACTTATAATACAATATAACACCCAGACAGATAACAAACATCTGTGTTCACCACACAAATATTTGTTCTCGATGGGAATCGAAACCACGACCTACCTACCTACAGTGTCCTTTAATAATAATAATAACGTTTATTTCAAGCAAACAGAAAAATGACATGAAGTACAGCTATTTGTTACAAGTCTAAGGACATTTTTTGTGCCTTTTATTTCCAGAGTCGGCATCTGTTGACCCTGGAAACAATAAGCAACCCTAAAAAATAGGCACACACTATGGTTTGGAGCTTTACCTTCCGTGCTAGTTAAACTTCTATGTGTAGTATTTTTTATGTACTGTGCCACAGCGACAAATAATGCTGATACATAGCACTGAGTATAAATAGCAGGTCTGACTTATTGATTTTATATTTTGTGTGATATTTATTAAGTCTACCTTCATAGTTATTCATTAGTTACTAATAGTGCCCTATTTATTACCCACAGCGTCAGTGCTCGCCAATCTAATCGCGGCTCGCGTAGAAGAATCATACCAACCCAAAGAAGAGATGACGCCTGGTGATTCAAAGAATGGGACGTGCTCTTGCAAGGAGGAAGTTAAACCAACCACGAGATTCGACTCACGCGCTGAAGAGGAGCGTGTAGACATCATTCACTTCGAGAATGAACTGCAGAATTGGGTCAGTATCTCATGTCACCGCTAATCTCATGTCATGCCATGTGGGAGTGATCCCGCCTTCTGATCGTAGAGTCGAGGGTTCGAATCCGACCTCTACTGGATTTTTGTCTCCGAAAAGTTAAGCTTGCCTCAGGAATGTCGCAAGGAAATCATTTAGTCTAACAACGGCGATGGGCTTGAGATCTGTCATATTCTGCAAATATATGGGTGTGTGCCAAATGTAGAATTTGAACGTATCAATAACTTCTTGAGTTGTTATGGGGTAGCCCATGAGATGATGACATCTACCTTACCTAGATATTAAAGTCTCTGTTCAGTTCTGTTTTTAAAACCATTGATAAATTTCGCAGGTTTACAGAAAATCCGACAAGCAGAAGTCGAAGTTTCAGAATAGCACTCGAATAAAGCGATCAGTCGTTGCGGACAAGAGTATGACCACGATGCTCGTTAAGGTCACCAAGAGCGTGAACCCGAAGCCTGGCATGAAGTATTACAACACCACTGATGCTGAAAGTAAGTTTTGCTGAGTGTATATTCTGAGTTTTGTTCACTGACGTCCGCGCCGTGCGAGTTTACGACGTTCTATGTATGAAGTACGACTATTTGATAAGCGCCCCTTGCGGATGTGTCGAGAAATTTCGTGACTTTATCGCCCGTAGCACACCTCCGCTGCGGAACCATTTAAGCGGCACCGCTATATGAATTTCGCTGCAATGAAAAACAAACGGCGGCCAGAGCGCGGAACTGTGGCTGGCGTCGGAGAAAATCGACGAAACTGCGCGGAGAAAGAGATGGAATATAGTCAAATCTACACGTTAGAACAGGCTGGTGCGCTAGTGATCCGCATCTCCTACACGGGACAAGACATTACAAAATTTCTACGGTACCGCTGGCTGTAACGATTCCGCGGTTGAGGTGTGCTACGGGCATACGAGTATAAAAAAACCGCTCATAAACGGGCTTGTACGTCACCAATGTCAGTGTCTGGAACTGAAAAAAACCCTGTTCATTTTGCTTGTGTTTCCTCTATTTCTTTTCGCACTTCACTTATTATGATTTTATGTGCTGGATAAATGGTACGTGGAATCAATTAGGTACATTTACAAAAGTAAAGGTATCGTCATGTAAAAATAGCGCTGGAAGCAGGTGGAGGGGGTGAGTTTGCGCATGCAAAACCCGCACTTCGTACTCTGAAATAGATGCGGGGTTTGCATGCACAAACGCGGAGTATGTTTACGTCTTTCAGCGTTCTTTTTACATGGCATGAACTATACCGGCAGGCCGATCATGTAACTTTAGTTCCAATGGTTTCAATCAAAATCTTATTGAAACTGTCAATTTGCGATCATGTATTAGTTCAGAAATTGACAGTTTCAATAAGTTTGAAACCATTGCAACAAAAGTTACATGATCGGCCTGCTGGCTAGCTGTTACTGACATTTATCCAGCACAACCAACATGTTTCATAACTCGCTACGCTTGCTGCTTCATGCTTGCATCACCCTCACCATCTAACATTCTCGTTTCAGCCAAGTGCAGCCGTGTCCAGGCTAAGGTTTGCATCGTTATGGACAATACAGGTTACTACACGGACATAAAGTTCCATTTCAATTGGCTTAGGCAGATCGCATGTTACGCCATTATTTTTTCACGAGAGAGGGTACAATTTTGGTAAAATCAAATGTAAGGATTTTCGATAGCTGAGGAAACAAAAATGCTTTGTTATACAAAAAAATAAAATAACAATGTTTGTTAAATCTTTTGAAGACTCGTTGCATGTAAATTTTGTGTAGTGGTAGAATGTTTATTAAAAAGCATGTTATTTGCATTTGATCGCAAATGCATGTAGGTGACAGGTTTCCCCTAAAGAAGAGTATGCATTGTATGGATCTTATAAACAACCTGAGCGATTTGTCATTGTCTCAAAAAGTTCAGTCTGTTCGGGGTGAACCAATAAAAATTAACTCAATTTTATAATCTCATGTATTTATAATATGGGCCGTGGATTTTTATTTTTATTACTGTGTTGCCTGAAATTAATGATTATTATAACAATTTTTGTTCTTTCAGATTCCGTTAAATCCCTGTACTACGAACTCGACGGTAGTTCTCGCTCACTCGCCATCAAAAACATGCGACACTTCACTTGGTACACGGTCACGGTTTGGGCGTGCCGTATGAAGGACGACGGAGAGAAGCAAGAGGTGTACGAAGAAAAGTGGTGTTCTGATAGAGCAGCCTACACTTTCCTCACACTGGAATTAGGTAAGCAGGAACTAATAAATAAATAAAAAATAAATAATGTGGACAATCCACACAACACTATCTAGCCCCAAACTAAGCAGACCTTGTACTATGGGACCATACCAGATAGCTGATATAGTACTTAAATACTTTTTTTTTTGTAAATACATACATCGAATACAATATAACAGACAGAGAACAAAATATCTATGTACACCACACAAATAATTGTTCTCGGTAGGGATCGAACCCACGATCTACGGCGCAGAAGGCAGAGCTACTACCAACTGAGCTAAGAGGCCAGTCGTACTGAGTTTCTATTCTGAATTTTGCAGTGAGTTGTGTAGTAGTTCTTACCTGGACGGGCTCTTTAGAAAGAGCTCTACTTCTGTGTTTATGTATGCTTGTTTGTTGTTATTATATAAACACATTTTTGTTTAAGTTAGCTGTGTGCTAGTGGAACCAAACATAATGGCACATTACCTTCAGTGACTGTTTTTAACCGATTTCAAATAAAACAATTCCGGTTGCATTTTTTTTATATTGTTTATTATTTTTATAACTTCGTCATTTATGAGCCGATTCGAAAAAATATTTTTTATCTGAAAAGTAATATATTTTCCAAATTGGTCCCATTGAAATTTCATCAAAATCGGTTTAACCGTTTTGCTTAAATGTTTGTTACTCCTTCATTTATAAACCGATTTGATAAATTATTTTTTTATCTTAAAGTTATAACTTCCAGATTGGTTAATGATTGGATAGTTTGGCCGTAAAGTCGGTTTCCCAAGTTTTTTTTATTTATTATTGTTTATGTATGTTTTAGCAAACGCGGACGTGGTAGAAAACGTGCAAGCATCAATAGTCCCGTCAAACAAGACCATTCCCGAGGTTAACGTGACCTGGGACCCGCCAGTCAACCCGAACGGATTCGTGGTCGCCTACAGCATTTACTATTCACAAGTCGACGATAGCCCTCAGGTATCTACAAACCATAGTTTTCTTTTAGTATTACACATAGGCGGCGTTTAAGTATTACGTAAGCGCTTGAGGGGGCGGGGGGTCTTTGATTTGCTTTTTCTGATGACATGGTGGGTCGATGGGGAGGGGGTTGATTATCATGATTACGTCATCAGTTAATCTTATACCTTTAAACGAGAAAATCTTGTATATATATATATATATATATATATATATATTTGGGATCTCGGAAAATGCACCAACGATTTTCATGAAATTAAGTATACAGAGGGTTTCGGGGGCGATAAATCGATCTAGCTAGGACTCATTTTCAGAAAAGACCCAGGAAAGAAGTTATTTAAATAATTAAATATTTTAGCGCCATCTCTTGCCGAGTAGTCGAAATCAAGAGTAAGTGTGACGGAGAACGTTATATTGATTTAAAATTATGACTTTTCCTGACATCTAATGGTGCTATCTTTTGCTGAGTAGTCGAACTCACGAGTAAGTACTAAGTGTGGCGGAGAACGCTATTATCTGCTGATAAAAATTATGACTCTTCCTGACATCTATTGGCAAATAGTAATACTATTTCTTTTTGAAATGTAAACAACTAGACTCAATTTACACCGCCAACTCTTCCTGTCATCGATTGGCGTATAATAATTAATTGTGAGCATCTAAAGCATAATTTACACCACCGCAGAATGGAACGGATGCGACGAAATTGTATGTATAGCATTCCTGACATCTATTGGCGGATAGTAATACTATTTATTTTTTGATTGTGAGCATCTACGGCTGAATTTACACCGCCACGGAATGGAACGGAAGCGACGAAATTTTTAATAAGAAATTGATGAAATGAATCGATGAAAATTCAAAAAGTGTATAACACGCGCATCTTCCACGGAATCTTCAAGCATTCTCAAGAATTCTCCGGTGCCTGGTGCAGTGAATTCCTGCGTCATGAGGCGAAATTGACACTTCCGTTCCGTTCCGTTCAGCAACGGTGTAAATTGAGCCTTACTGCTTTATCGACATTCAACACTCAGATGGCTTCCAACAGATGGCGTTGTTAAGTAGCCGATAAATGTTTGGTTTGTTTTGAGTCCAAGAAAATCAATTATTTATTTGTGCTAATTGTTGTTTTTAACACACGTGTTCACATAAAAATGCCCAAGCGATCTTGGAAAAAAACGCTGATAAAACAATCTTACTTCACGAAACCGCAACTCGTCTCAAGAACACCTAGAAGAACATCGTCATCAAACTGATCAGGTTTCTCAAACACACAGTGAAGACTCATTTCAAAAATACCGTCATGAAAATAATCACCAGTTTCACCTAAAAACACAATTTACAAAAAAATATACCGAGCGAAGCTCGGACATACCAGCTCGTATTTACTTATTACACAAATGGCAACCCACAAATTGTCTATATTTGAAAACAAAAACAAAGGAGGTTTGCTTACTTTTGCTGACAGGGGGAAGGAGGGTAAATAATTGTAAAAAATCTGCTTACTTAATACTTGAATGAATACGTATTTTAAAGCTGCATCTTTTTTACTAACCTTTTCTATTTATCAACTAGAATCAAGAAGCAGGCCTGCAAAATTGCCTGTCAGCAACCGACTACAAGGCAAACAACCACGGCTATACTCTTCGCAATCTGTCTCCAGGAAACTACAGCATCAAGGTCACGCCGATCACCGTCAGGGGTCCGGGCAACGTTTCCGCCGAAGTGTATGTTTTCATACCGGTAAGTCGTGTAATGTATTAGGCCGTACATTTGCTTATGTCTTCTCAAGCCAACAAACTAAGTGCCTGTTTGTAAAGGAAACCTAAGTCAACTCAATAATAAGTTTATTCAGTTGTATAACTAAGAGCACTTTGAAACGTCTTAAAGCTAGATGAGTCTAGATGTCAGTTCCACGCGACTAAGCCTAGAGTCGCCAGCATAGTGAGAGCTCAGTTTTGAGAACCTAAATATAAAATAAGTCTTGGCCGTATACTTTGTAGAACTGACAACCGTTGGAGAATAAGCAATATCGCGGCCACGAACCGGAAGACTAATCGTACGGGGCTTCCTTCTCCTCAGTCAATGGACAGAAGTCACTCGATTTTGATTTCATAACTAAAAACATCCATTGAGAAAATTGGCGCAGCCGTCATAAATATCCTACCGTCTGCGCTTATCACACACTATAAGCATCTTATAGAAATATCCAGTTTCATGACTCATGGTTGTCTGAAGGCTTCCTACGTCTCAGTATGGTCTTAATATTTGATGAATTTTCTAATCGCACGCGTGAGCTAATAGAAGTAAGTCATTTGTTCTTACTAAAACGAATACCAATTTTCTCAAAATTGTTATGTTTTAGGAACGAACTGCAGATTACGGCTACGAATGGGTTTGGGGCATCGTCGGCGGATTCCTGATCATGATTCTCATATTGGCTGGTGTCGTTTGGTAAGTGAGAAGAGGACACATAATGATAAAAAAACGTATTCTATATCAAATCACAGAATATTTCATTGCCTGCATTGTCATTAAAAATACATACTTGAACAAAGTGTTTTTTATCAACCCATCTACATAACTGCTATGACATTTGCTAAAAACCCTTTTTTCTCCAGGTACGTGAAACGAAGTTTCATGCCCAATGCAGAAGCCCACAAGTTGTTTGCGACCGTGAATCCGGAGTATGTGTCCACTGTGTACGTACCAGACGAGTGGGAAGTTCCTCGAGCCAATATTGAATTCATCAGGGAGCTTGGACAGGGGTCCTTCGGCATGGTAAGTGGACGATCACCTTTATAACATTTATATTATGCGTGTGCTGTCTTTGAAACTTTTGCTTTTGTATTATTGCATACGTCTCACTAAGTAGGCACCACACTGGAACTTCACTGCTAGCTATTATTTTTGATTATTTTTGATTTGTAAAAGGATCATATAAAAAAACGGTAGGAACCGTGCCGTAGTTTGTTGCCTGTTCTAGGCTTGGTCGCGTGGAACTGGCACCTAGACTCGCCTAGCTTTAAGACGTTTCAAAGTGATTCTTGCAATCCTTACTGAATAAATACACTTTTGATTTGACTTGATATACTTCGTGGTGAAGTTTGGAACTAACACACTTAATTAACAGACGATATTGTGATCGCGGGAAGTTGGTGGGTGGAGAAGGCTCAAAATTAGTTCTCTAGTGCACGAAAGGAGTCCCTTCGAGGCGCACCGGCCTTTTAACTTTGAAACTCTTTCAGAGGATCAATCCAAGTTATGAAATAGGCAAAGCTTCTATCTCATACACTTGTCACAAATATCTCTAATCTAAAATTATAACGACATTGTTGAATTTACAATCACTCAATTCCGTTCAAATTGTCTGCTAGATAATTATGCGTGAATTACCCCCCAGGTGTATGAAGGTCACGCTAAGAACCTAGAGAAAGGCAAGCCGGAAACTCGATGCGCTGTGAAAACTGTCAATGAGCACGCCACTGACAGGGAGCGCATCGAGTTCCTCAACGAGGCATCTGTCATGAAAGCATTTGACACGTTCCACGTGGTCCGCCTGATGGGCGTGGTCTCGCGAGGCCAGCCCACCCTCGTGGTCATGGAGCTGATGGAGTTTGGAGATCTGAAGACGTATCTGCGGTCGCATCGGCCGGACTCTGAGAGTTCGCTGCCGAGGAAAGATGGCGATAACACGCCGCCCACCCTGCAGAGTATACTGCAGGTCTGTATACACTTTATTTCAAATATTTACAAAATGTACAAAACAAATTGTGTAAATAAATGCTTTATTTCAATATATTTTTAAGGTAGAGTATTTTGTAGAGTGAGAGAGAGGTAGAGTTGAAATTTGACATAATAAGAAAAAATGATTTAAGTGGTAGAGTATTTTATAGAGTAGAGTTCAAATTTGACATTATAAAAAAATATGGATTTAGGAAGTAAATACATGGGCACAAATAAGGTGGAAACACGAAGAAGTTTTATACTGCGTCGCGAACATTATCGCTCTACTCCGACATAAGGAATTCCAAACACATAATATATTTGTTCTTTGTGGGGATCGAACCCACGACCTACGGCGCAGAGGGCAGAGCTACTACCAACTGAGCTGAGAGACCAATCTTGGTATGGTATTGTGACAGCCCTCAGCGACAGCGCTGTAGGCCGTGGGTTCGATCCCCACCGAGGACAAATAATTTGTGTGATGATTATAGATGTTTGTTTTCTGTCTGTTTTAAGTGTATATTTGACACAAAAGGACTTTAATATTGTATCAGGTATGCGGTTGGCCATAATACTTTGCTTAGTTTGGGGCTAAATACCGCTGTGTGAATTATTTATCCAATGGACTTGTAACTAATTTTATTGTTCGTTCCAGATGGCTATAGAAATAGCAGACGGTATGGCTTACCTATCGGCCAAGAAGTTTGTGCACCGTGACTTAGCGGCGCGAAACTGTATGGTCGCCGGCGACCTCACGGTCAAAGTGGGGGACTTCGGCATGACTAGAGATATTTATGAGACTGATTACTATAGGAAAGGCACCAAGGGCCTACTGCCAGTTAGATGGATGAGCCCCGAGAGTTTAAAAGATGGGGTAAGTTTTTAGCTCTAAAATGCTAACTACCGTCAAATTTTTTGCTCTTTATTTGAAAATATTTGAATATGCCCAAATGTAAGGAATAAAAAATAAAGAACATACATTTAGTCTGGACACATAACACAACCAGAGTAATAATAAAATTAGTGTGAGTATGTAGTGATATCACCTGTGCTTGATTTTTATTTTTAATTTGGCATCTTATATTAATATTATTATTCTTTGTTTTTTTAGGTATTCTCCAGTAATAGCGATGCGTGGAGTTACGGCGTCGTTTTATGGGAAATGGCGACACTCGCTATGCAGCCATATCAGGTACAAAAAAACATATTGTTTTTATCTTAATTTCAGACGATTTTAGTTTTGAATTTGTTGTAAATTAACTTGTTGCCTCCTATGTCCTCTTGTATTAGTTAAATGGCACCAAACTGAAACGTCAAGTCAGTTAAATAAATGACGAATTCAACTTGTTGGTTGCGTCATATACCAATGTGTCCTAAAATGATCCTTGTGGATAACTTGTGGACAACTGGATTTTTTTTTTTTATTTGTCTCTGGTCTAAAATGATGGTGTGTTCTTCAGGGTTTGTCAAACGAGCAAGTGGTCCGCTACGTAGTAGAAGGCGGCGTGATGGAACGTCCGGAGCACTGTCCCGACCGACTGTACGACCTGATGCGAGCCTGCTGGGCGCATCGACCTGGCGCGCGGCCATCGTTCCTGCACCTAGTGGCTGAACTAGCACCCTCAGCTGCGCCCTACTTCCGCCATCGGAGCTTCTTCCACTCCCCGCAGGGACAGGAGATGTACGCGCTACAATGTTCCGCCACGGGTGAGTTACATTGCATACTACGAAAACTGCCCCGACCGGCTGTATCACCTGATGCGAGTCTGCTGGGTTCACCGACCCTCCACTTGGTGGCCGAACTGGCGCCCTCAGCTGCGCCCTACTTCCGCCATCGCAGCTTCTTCCACTCCCCGCAGGGACAGGAGATGTACGCGCTGCAATGTTCCGTCACGGGTGAGTTACATTGCATACTAAGAATACTGCCCCAACTAGATGCGAGTCTGCTGGGTTCACCGGCCCTCGTTCCGCCACCTGGTGGCTGAACTAGCATCCTCAGCTGCGCCCTACTTCCGCCATCGCAGCTTCTTCCACTCCCCGCAGGGACAGGAGATGTACGCGCTGCAATGTACCGCCACGGGTGAGTTACACTGCATACTAAGATGACTACTCTGACTGGCTGTATGACCTGATAAGAGCCAGTTGGGCGCAGCTTCTGGCACTCTCCGTAGATACAGGAGATGTACGCGCTACAATGTTCCGCCACGGGTGAGTTACACTGCATACTAAGATGACTACTCTGACTGGCTGTATGACCTGATAAGAGCCAGTTGGGCGCAGCTTCTGGCACTCTCCGTAGATACAGGAGATGTACGCGCTACAATGTTCCGCCACGGGTGAGTTACACTTCAAACTATGTATACTGCCCCAACCGGCTGCATGATCTGATGTTAGCCTGTTGAGCTCACCGACCCTTCTTTCTGCACTTGGTGGCCGACCGGCTGTTCGAGCTACTACGAACCGGCATAATCTGTAAAACAGGTCTTCGACGCACGGTGAGTTCTAGATTTTTAGATATTAAAGACAAATAACGAGCGGCATTCGACAACACCGCAGCGATTTCCCTCATTCAACAGTCTCATCGGTGATTTGACTAGTTTTACTTCAAATAACAACTCATCGACTCTCGAGCTTCGTCCAGTCAGAATCGAGAAAGGCAAGGCTCCACAGGTAAGTTCTAAAGTATTGAAAAACGACAAACTGCTTCGTCATATATGTACCGTACTCCTGACTATTTTTCACTTCCCGCACATTTGCCGAAGATTGTGCCAGTTTTCTGATAAATTTTCAGTGGTATCAAAACTACAAACTCTATGTAACATTGTGTTATTCTATCATACATTTTGGCTTGACGTAGATGAGTTTCTTAGTCAGCAATATGTGTGTTTATTAACTCACCCACTAACAAATCATATTCTAGTATAGGTTTATGTAATGTACCACCCACACTAACTATAATGGTGTATCAGTAAATGATAACATGGAGCCATCGACCCTAACACAGCGACCCTTTTTGTTCCACGCTGATGCGTTGGATAGAAGCGTGCGAGACTGCAGCGTGCTAACCGTAAGTAAACGGTACTACTTGCATGTCGCATTCCTGTTGGCTCACACTACGCCAGTAACCAAGCCAGTTGACTGACACTTATTGGGCATTTTATTGAAAACGAAAAAGCGAATATAGCAATGCCAGAACTCTAATGCTCGTCATAAGAATAAGCAATCGAAATTTTGGGCAGCTTATGATCTCTTTCATAAGGATATTACTAGCTCATAAACAAACTTTAAAATGCCTGTTGCCCATTGCCCGAGCTCAGTCATTGCGCTAGTGTGAAACACGCACCTCTGTTATCATTTCCTGAACGAACCATTTAGAAACAAGCACTATCTATTGCGTTCTCTGTCTAAATGTTCTGATCTTATTAAACATTGCTACAGAATATTTAAAAACTTAAAAAAACTAAGAGTTTGAACATTGTGTGGATTTAAATGATTGTTTTATGCATGTAGGAACTAAAAACTAAACTAAACTCTCTTATTCGAAAACCTTACTTGCCTATTCTTTACTGACTTCTATTTATATGACCTTGTCCTTGAATTGCACAGTAAGCTTGATCATTGCTTCAAAGTTAGGCTCATAGAGCATTGTAGTTTTTAATCAAGAAGTTGCAAAAATTAAACAGTCATCGTTTTCTATATAAACTAGTGTTGTTCACCCTGTCTAGAAAGGAGAATAAGCGCACTACAGTAAACAAAACAAAAAGAGTTCATACAAATCGGTAATATACACACATCAACATTAATTATCTTGTGTTGTTTATTAATAATAATAAAATACAACTGTTTGAAAGTTATTTATAAATAAAAATTTAAGGGGGCGTCCACAAATTACGTGAGATATTTAAGGGAGGGAGGGGGTCGAGTCAAATCTCATCTAGTCTTACGTTGGAGAGAGGGGGGTCTCGGCAAATATCACGCAATTTTTTTTTCTGATTGAAACAAAAAAAAATATACTCACTAGTTTGGTCCCGTTTTAAGTGTTCTATTGTTAAATTTTTATTACACTTATAATTCTCAGCAATATTGGATTCTTGTTGTAAATAAAAGGACGAAGCAGTTTTTTTTTCGTTTTACAATAACAATCCAACGCGTATACGTAAGAAACCCACATTTTGAAATATCTCACGTGAGATTGGGGGATGGGGGAGGGGGTTGAATAAAATCTCACGACATCTCACCAGGGGGGGAGGGAGGGACAGAAAATTCGAAAAAACGCCTCACGTAATTTATGGACGCCCCCTAAGTAGTACTCAACAAAATCTTGTAAAATCTGAAAATAAATTCGAAAGTCGAATATCCCTTGACAATGTGTGTATAATAAAAAAAGTCTAAGATAAACGCAAAATTATCGTGATATATCCAATCTATACAAGGTGTATCTAAATATGTGTACTATGCGAAGGTGGGGGGTTTCAGACCACAATGGTGATCAGTTGTGGGGGGGAGAAAATTAAAAATTCCTATTTTCAGTTTCCCATACAAAAATATTTAATTTCATAATGCCTAAATAAATTGACAACCCTAATCCTTGTAACCCCTTGACCCCTTGACCTACTACCTCTGTAGGTCTACTACTACTACCTACTACCTCTGTAGCTGAGTTTAGGGTTGTCACTTTGTATAAAGTCAGCTGTTCATGTTGAAACTTCGTTGCAGTTTTTTTCAGAGATACCAATCGAAGTTCGAAAAGTCGTTGAACAAAAGTTGTTCCCCGGGGGGTGGAAATTCACCCCCCTTCGGGATAGTACACATATTTTGATACACGTTGTATGTATACTAAATTTTAAGCAGATGTTTGTTTTACAGAAGAAGAGCACGAGGGTCCAGTTGTGGGCGCTGTGGCGACTGGTTCCGGCTCGAATCTGTTCGGTGTGTCGGGCCGTCTCGCGTCCTGGGTCCGCGAGCTATCGTCACTGCGATCGAGGACTTCGGACGATGCGGCCGCGGAACCCTTGCAGCCCCTACAACCCGCGCCCCTCAAGGGACCCAACGGCGTGCTTCGAGACACCGCACCGCCCTAGCTAACTCAGCGCGACCGGTGACCGAGCCCAGTGACCGTGAAGTTCGCCGAGCGTGCGAGACTGTGGCATTATCTACCTCAGGCCGGTCGCCACCGCGGCCGGCTCTTCGAATCCTAGTTGTAAGCGTAGCTAGTGAATTGTTCGACGCGTTGTTTTATTTATTTTGTATACGTACGTTTTTATAACCCGGCGACCCGGCCGCGTGTTATGTAAGTTTTGTGAAAACGTCGATGTATATATTTTTACCGATAGTTATATTTGGCGACTGATATTATTGTTGATGTTATGTGGGCGGACCGGGCGGCGGCTACACCTTGAGGCGACTTTCGAAGCGAAACATGTAAATAATGACGGTTCAACTGCAAGCATATAAAAATACACGTTCCTATTACCATGTTACTATAAACTCGCGTTACCTATAGCTGCACGAGCTTTGAAAATCTCCTCTGGGGTCTGCCGCGGGCGGGACCCGGCGTCTCGATTTGTATGCTGCTGATTTCGACTCTAGTTTAAATTTATCCGTAAGGAAAAGCGCTTTGATCTTCTCTGCATTTACTACGTTAATTTATAGCACAAGTGTGCACACACACATGCAGAGGCGTTGCGTCTACATTGATCTTTATAGTTGATTGATTCATTAAATTACCGGCGAGTAGCAGTAATACGTTTTGACGTTCAAATATCAGAAACATTTAGAGAGTCGAATCGGCGTGGATCCTATATAGCTTACCTCATATTGTAGTTGTATTCATGTCATCATTGACATAGCCTATTAACGTTAAGTTTACCGTGTAAGATGTAAATCGTGTATGTATAGTTTAATGTGCGGCCGAGATCGTGTACAAATTAATTTTACTGTTATTTTGACGTATAAATATCGGTTACAAAACGATTTTATCGTGGGAAAACTAGGAAAATAAATCTAAATTTGTTTACGTTAATGTTGTTGAAATTAGTTTGTTTTGGAAATACATACCTACGAATTTGTCACTTGCCTTGTCGACGCATTGTTACTATTAAAATACTCAATTATTCATACCGAACATAAATATGCCTGATGTTTTCATACAAAACTATCGAACACCGATTTGTGTGGATGGTATAGAAGTTAAAGAATTTAGATTTTGTATTGTCATCATCTGCGTCATAAATTCGTCAAATTATATAAAAAAAATGTATTAGAAACCCCAAGTTAATAAGCGTGTATTTGTAACATCTGAATGACAATATCATTAAGCCCATATTATATTTGTAATTATTTTACTTACTGTGTCGAAACTGATGTGTTCCGTAATGACTAAAATGCAATAGACATACCTGCCATTTATTGTTATAATGTTATTATGTACTGTGACTATTATTTATTATTAGTGAAGAAGTATTATACCGTAACTTATTTATCATCGCCAAAGTAGTGCAGGAACTAACTTAATGTTATAGATTCTGAAGTAGTCTAATAGTGACATCTACTTATATAATAATTATATATTTTATGATGTAACAACACTAAAGCCTTGCGGACATCTAAGCGTTCTGCGCTGGCGATCAGTGAAACGCTGTCAAATATATTCTTAATGCAAT
Source organism: Thera obeliscata (assembly GCA_947578465.1). Classification (NCBI taxonomy): domain Eukaryota; kingdom Metazoa; phylum Arthropoda; class Insecta; order Lepidoptera; family Geometridae; genus Thera; species Thera obeliscata. The sequence goes on from OX387916.1 coordinate 4,991,740, forward strand.
AACTGTCAATGTTATTATATAAATATTTATAGCAGTACTTATAGTACAGTCGGCAACGGAGTTCGATTACCAGTTTGAGTTTTGAATAATACTTTTTTCGCTGCTGCAAATTATTATGAAAATCTTTAAAAATTCGTCAATATTTTGAACGCGATTCTACAGGCTCCCTATTAATTTAAGATTAACATTACAGATTTACACAAGTGATAGTAAACTTTCGCTGTTGACTGTACCTGCTATCAACACTATAGAGAAAACGAACAACTGGATTTATTTGCACCCTGTGCACTAAGATATTTTTATACAACTATTTTATATACACTTGGCAGCGTATTTTGTTATTGTTAGTTCTTTGTATTGTATGAGATATTTCTATTCTTAACTACTAAATAGTCGGATTCAGTGAATGAAGCTACTCATCTCATAGCGAGATGTGTTTAGGTATAAGAGTCTCATTCGATACAAAATGCCAACATTGTTCATCATTATTTGAATATGGTCGCGAGGGAAACTTTAGCATTCTAAAGTTATTCACAAGTTTAAACCGTTTACAATTAAAGTTATAATCAATTAAATAGCTATATCAATACTTAAGTAAAAAATACGCTAGCTACATTATTGTACTGTAGTTTATAACGATTGATACTTTTTAATGATTATTGTAAAAATATAAAAGCAACCAAAGTTAGACTCCAATATAAATGAATCCTTGACGCGAGTCTTGGACAGACGCTAAGGGCGCAGTCACACATGAAGCGGGCTGCCGCCGACTGCCGATACCGGTAACAATGTACCGGCTAGGCGGATCGACGGCAACCTCCTTGATACATGTCCTAATGTAACTTTAGTATAGGGTATAAACGAGTGCCTTCAGACATCCAGCCTTCAAAGGAATGCGGGATTGTTGATTGTGTAAAGTGAACATGATAAAATTATGAACACAGATGGTATACGGTTGATTCGATCCCATTTGTGTGTTGTGTAAAATTGTTGTCATTATTGAGAAGAAACTGATTTTCTTAGGCCGTGATTTTAGTTCCTTGTTAACACAATCAAGAACCTATGCCGCAGGAATTCGATTCAGTAAGGTTGGTTGTGGAAATGTGTTTGATGTATGGCTTTCTGATAGCAATGGTCCGTTCTAGCGCGCTGGTACCTTTCATATTATGGTCTAGTAGTAAATCTAGTATATTGATTGCAGTATGTCAAGTGGCAGGGCACTAAAATGTGACTTCTATCGAGGCGGGGCTCAAGGCACGTTGCATCACCGAGCGAATCATTTCATTAGCAGAATCTTACTATTCGTTTCCAAAGTCCAATTCCAAATATTCGTTTAGTTTTAGCAATTGCATAGTGCCTTTTGCTCAATTAATGATTGTAGGTACCTCCTACCGTTTAAGCGTACTGTGCATTTGTTATAGCCATGTGTTCACGTAGCTTTGCGGGACCAGCATTGGCGGAGATTTATGAACTATCTAGTGCTTTTATGTGGTTTACCGATGCTGGCCGCGGGTAGTGCCACAAGCACACAGTTCCTGTACGAGCGAGCTCAGTCACTTCGCCGCACTCGCCAAAAAAGTACTTAATTTAAAGTCACCTTTGCCTAAAATGTTAAAGACTGGCAAATCAAATCAAAATAGTCTTTATTCAGTTGAATTACAAGAATCACTTTGAAACGTCTTAAAGCTAAGCACACTTATGTCTTACAAAAAGCTTATAGAGTTATTAGTTGATGGCACTTTTAAACGTGGTGCGTCGCACAAATAATCGCGTCATTTGTCCCGAATGAAATGACCGTAGAATTGAGAAGTTGACTTTTGTGTTAGCTTTTGGATATTTTCTTTAGACGATATTTGAATTTTCTTCATAAATACATGCATGGTCAATGTATTATTGTATTGTTAATGCAATGAAGTGGCTGCGGTTTCGTCTCGCACAACGTTGCCTCACACAGTGTTCCCAGCGGAATAGAACTGTTTTAAATTACTTATACTATCAGTATTTATGTTTCAAGTGATTTACAATCAACCAGGCAGTTACATTACCTCATTTTTAGTAATTTAAATTACCTATGCATATTGTCGACTGATTTTATAATTTCCAAATGGTTTCCTAGTGTGATTAGTGAGTGTGCGTGTGATTTGTATAGTGTGGGGGTAGCGTTGTGCTATGTGCTCAATTTAGATACAATTTCACCAAACGATTGAGATAGTGTACAATTTTATAATTAATTTAATGAGAACCGAGTACCTATATATAATAATTTTAATATTTATATTAATAAAAACGTTATAAAAATTAGCAAATATAGTTTTTAATAATAAAGTATCCTGTGAACCCTCAGTTTAACGTATTTTATATCAAGTTACGATGGTTATACATTTTCTCGAAATAAAATTGATTTTTGAAATTGCAATTGTTTATTTTAGGTAGAGGGTAGATTTATCTTTTGAGTTTCTTTTTGTCTTTATTTTCTTTAAGTTTTTTTAGATCGAGTTTGAGTGGTTGCCTGGGTATTCTGCCTGGCACTCGACAGTCGCACGGCTCATTGTTAGCGTATCGTATCAGCAAGCACACTGTTCTGAGTGCGCCTTCTTCACCATTATTCTTTAGCTTCTTCAGATTCCTTATGTAATATGCTGGCATTTCATGTTCTTTTGCTCCGAGGATCATGATTTGTTGGTAAGTCCAGGAAGGCCATCGTTCCACTGGGATTTCGTCATTGTCTCCCATCGGTAGTGGAATTATTTTCTGCGTGTAGGCTCGACAAGTGAAAGACCCCATGTAGGGCGTGAGGACTTTCACGTATTTCATGTAGTACTTCTTTACTGCTACTCCTTTTTGGCTGGTAACACAAGAATATCATGACCCATACCTACTGCTAAGCACTAAAAAAAGCACTGGTGGCCTAGTGGTAGCGGCCTCTTCAAGGTCGTGGATTCTAATCCAGTCGTGTACAAATTAGTTTTTCTGTCCAAAAATGTATGCGCACTATGCCAGTACTCTTCAAACGGTGAAGGAAACCGGCGTGTTTTAGAACCTAAAAAGTTCGAAAATATGTGTCAAGTGCGCAAAAGAAACCTGTTTGAGGCGCACTTAAAATACTTTCACCACATTTTGTTCGCAAGGACCAGTGGCATAAGAAGACTGCAAAGCAAAACGTGCTAGTATTAACTAAGTAGGAACTTTTAGAAATTATTTAAACCATGCGTATGCTATAGTTCGGCCGTTCAGAGAATGCGTTCCTGAGACGTCGCGATTGAACTGACGACGTAACTTTGTAATGGCGTTGCAGTTACGATAAAAATATTTTTGCTGGTTGTTTACCGTTTTAACAATTGATGAGCATTAAAAAAACATTGTTATATCAATAATCAATGAATTTTATAATTTTGTGCCAAACTGAGTGTCAAATAACTTGTTATACAATATTTTTCTAAATCTATACTGCGCTATTACAAGGTTATGTCAGCGCTTTATATTTGTAGTGCTGTACTAACTATGTGACTAACTGTGACTAACTGATCAAACTGTCAAACGCATTCTCTGAACGGCCGAACTATAGCTAGCTACAATTTATCTTACTCGTTTAGTCTATTGTTGTCGTCCTCATGCAGACGCCAGATGACACCCCACACGTGGGCATTGGCCGTGGGCACCAATGTGGCCGTGGGACCGCCCCAGAACGATGAATATTTTATGAAGTCTATTCTGTAATTCTACAATGGCATACAAAATTAGAGGGAGTGATGGCACGGAATTAGTAACTATTAATACATAGTACCTACCAAAAGGTTTGCTTATGGGCTGTCGACTAACTATTATTAAACCGATTAGAAATCTGACTTACAGCCAAAATATGTTACAACCTAAAATACTCCTAAAATTGTAATAATTTCCACCACAAAAGAACCACCGTAAAAGCGCTTACATCTAATCGGGCTATGGATACAAACTCTGCCGAAGGAGCGTGCATGTGAATCCTAAATGTAAGTAAATTGCCACCGTAAGAGAAGTATAGAGAAGTGTTTGGCTTGTATATTTTTGATTTTATCATTTTCGTAGTAAAATAAAGTACCTAGCAAATTGTGTTCAAGAACTTTTGACTGATTCTGTCATTTTGGCGCCTCTTTATCAATGAGGTAAGAACTCTGCAAGGAGTTTAAAAACTACGGACTGGGCTGGATCAAAACAAAACTAGCTTTTTAATTTATCACAGAAATTTTATTTCTTCTCCTTTCAGACCATATGCATTTTCTTACTTATTTTTATAAGAATCCCTATTTAACTTTTCTATCATTTCGGCAGGCGCTAGTTTCCCATTGTGGGGAATTTTCTTAAGCTCTGCGATGTACGAAGGAGGAAGTTCACATTCTTTCGCTCCATTGCATATACAATCCAGATAAGTGATGCTCGGCCGTCGATCCATAGGTAATTCTTCGCCGTCCTCAAGTGGTAAAGGGTTCACCGTCTGTTGGTACGTCCGGCATTGCACCTTGAATCCTTCTGGCGTGATCACGTGGACGGGCTTTGCGAAATACCAATCGTCTTCAACGCCTTCTTGCCTTGAAACCAATATAACCATATTAACAGTGTATATTATATACTAGCAGGTAGGTATAGTAGGTATTGGTGCCATTTTGCATCAGACACATCATCATCAGCCTGAATACCACTGCTGGATTACAGGCCTCCCCTATAAGTACATTTCCAGGAAGAACGATTCTGAACCCTTTCCCTTTCCACCGGCTTCCCGCGATCTTAGCAATGTCCGTCGGTCATTTAGGTTTAAATCAGTGAATAATATACGAAGATAGTTTACTGGTCCAATGCAGGCAAGTCCTTTTTATTCAGTCTCCATATTGCTCCCCAGATGTGTGAGGACTTATTTGGAACGATAGTAGCTGAAGCCCCTTGCCAGTTCGGTGAGTATTTTATGAAGTCTAGGTGATGGTCCTGAAATACATTGAAGAACCGTTACCAGAGAATAAAAATATTAATAGTATTTATGCTATATACTCTTGGCTAAAGTTTAATTGTTAGTGTGTGTTTTGCTTCGCAAATAATTTTTCTTTCTTTCTTTCTTTCTTAGAGAAAAGGGTGTAGGTAGGTACCTAACCTACCGCGCCACCTAAACGTCCGGTGCTACGTCGTCTTCGGCTACGCGCTACCACAGAATAAGTATAATAAGCTGAAGTGAAAGTGGGCGGGTCACGTATCCAGAGCACTTGATGGCAGATGGAACGAGCGGATCCCACGAGACGCAGCGCACGCACGAGGTCGACTTAGGAAAAGGTGGTGCGACGATGTGGTAGAGGTGGCGGGACCCGCATGTACGCGAGTGGCACAGGACCGTTAAAAAAAAAAAAAAAAGGTCTAACTAAGGATATTCCGATCTCGGTGCAGCAATGCTGCCGCAGCACTCCCGGTCCCCATACATTTTCTATAAGTCCACGATATTACATTCCAAGCTCGGCAGCACTGCTGCACGCACAGAATTGGTTCGATTTTTTTTTAGATTGGAATTCGTAGGATACAACCCTAATCCATAGATGATAGGGTCGTAGCACTATCCTACCTTTAAGAATTAAAACCTTGCTTCCAATCTGGCTAGGTAACTTAATTTGTATCTATAGGTATATAGCAAGTAGAGAAGTAGGTATAGAGCTAAAACTTACTTCAAGCCTGCCAATGCCCAAAAATTCAGCTGTTGGATTGTTAATGCGAATTCTAGATTTCAATAAATTACTGCCATACGCGAAGTAAAGGAATGTATCACTGGTTTCTTCATACATTTTCTAATATTTCAGACTTTTAGTGTATTTTAACAAAATGTAAAACTTAAAGCAAATAGGGTAATGTATCAGATTGCCTAATTGTAGCTAAAAGTTTGAATAACTATATTTGTAAAAATACACCAGAATACACTATGGTGATTACCACAGAAATATTTTTGTGAGAATCGCACAACACAATTAATCACATCACTTCTTATCTGGTTGTTGACATTCTTTCTCCTTGACTTCTATTATCAGTTTGTTCATATAATTCATGACATCTTTCTAAGATATCTAACATGAAAATATGTAAGGGCAAAAGCTTGCCATGCAACCACCAGCATGTTGTTTAAGTTGATGGCTATCATGCCTAACGCTGAATAATTAAGAAACGCTGCCAGACACTACAGCAGTCAGCGTTCCGTGAGTCAATTTCAGTCAGAAAGCTATTCCACCTTTCTTCCAACCATGGATATTTCCTAAATGAAACATGATAATTTTGATCAAAATGTATTCTTTAAAACTTTAGTCTTGTCATGTTTTCGAATACAATATTGCACAGTGGCGTAGATCTTCAACAATCGCCGTTCTACAGCTCTGAAGTGCTCCTCAGTTGCCAGCGTCTCGCCTTGAGTTGCAGAAATTAGCTTAATCGTGTCTGTCAGACTGCCGCCGGAAATCATCTCCAAATGCTGCCATGTTGATGATGACAACCTATAAGGAATCAGGCATTATTAATCAGATAAATAAAAAAAACTGACATGAACATGTATGAATGAACGTGGATTTGAACAGAATTATTAACCTACAAGATTATTATAATCATTATCTTATACCTTTAAACGAGAAAATCTTGTATATATATATATATATATATTTGTATTGTATATATATATATTTGTATTATATATATATATATTTGGAATCTCGGAAACTGAGCCAACGATTTTCATGAAATTTTGTATACAGGGGTTTTCGGGGACGATAAAACGATCTAGCTAGGATTCATTCTTAGAAAATGTTTAATGGAGTTTATTATTATGTCGGTAAGAAGGAAAAATATTATGAATATTTCATCAGTATGTAAGTAATTCGTATTTAAATATAACTCACAACAGTTAACCAAAAAAAAAATACCGAGCGAAGCTCGGTCACCAACTGCTAGTGTAATAAATAACATAACCAAATAATCATTAGACATAAAAAAATAAACTTAACTTCGTAAAATTTTTAATTATAAAATTTTGGGAGAGAGCATGCATGCTGGACAGTGAATAGGCATCTTATCAGTGATATATTTTTATTATGATGGTAGTAATGCACTGAGAGACGTAAAAAGGCGCGAAGTTCAAAATCAAATCAAGGGTATTGTATTGCCCAAGCCAAGCCAATAACTAAAATAGTTCACGAGGTTAAACTAATTAAACTAAGAGTTATCGTCGATAAAATACTTACATGCAGCATTGATATAGTGGTGCCAAAATGTCCATTTCGTCTAATTGTGGGTTTCCTAAGCCTTTTCCATTGTCTAAAAGAACTATTTTGTCTTTATAGACTTCGTATCGATGGCGATCTCCATTTTGTATAAGAAAGTCGAATATTGCGATGTCTACTAAGTTTAGTATTCGCTTGGTGCTCAACGTTTTGGATATAAGACTGAAACAGTTATTATTAAGATTAGTACATACTTGGGAACAATTATGCTTTTTGCTAAACACGATTATAATCATGCCGAATTAGGGTCTTCAATGAAATATAATCAAAGATAACAAAGTACAAAGCACTTACTTACAAAAGTCATTGTCTTTCTCCCACTCCATTTTCTTACTATTATAAGATCGTCTCCACGGTGACTTGTGTATTTTGAATTGCTTATCTAAGTAGAGTATTGCGGCACCTTCTATCTCACCATTGCTGTCTGGGCATACTGTTTCGTTAGGTTTGCAGTAATAGCATTTTCCATAAATACAGAGAGATCCACTCTCTGAAACAAAGTAATTAAATTAGTAACTTTTAGAATACTAAAAGAAACTTATTCATTTGGTTTTTAGTTGCCACTTCTTTTAGTGAAAAAGAGCCAATATATTCTCCAAATTTGAATGTGCAAAGTTCTTAAATTAAATTTTGAATAGTACCTAGTACCTACTTACTAGGTAGGTGGAATAAGTTAATTCTAATTATGTACCATTTCTGAACATAGTTCTCTTCAACCCAGGAGTAGCAAAAGGGACTACTTCCTTGCCCACATGCACCTTCCTGATAGTAGACGGTGCTATCCATTTGAAGTTCAGCACCATAGCGAGGTAGTAGGCGAACACCTCGGAGTTGTGACGGTCAAAGCCAGCATATACACTGCCTCTGACCACATGGGAGAGGTTGTATCTCTTTGGCTTAAAGTAAAGCTTCTGTTTTCCCTGAAAAACAAATTAAGCTGCTTGAATAGAGTACCAAAATCTATGTTTTCATTACTCATACTCTGAAAGTAGGTCTGAAGTTGCCTGAGGGGCCTAATTGAAAGTAAAACTTTCAGCCCTAGGGAGAATCGCTTTCTACTGACAGCTGTCAAATTATAAAAAAAACAAGTTCTATTTTATTCAACCATGTTCCAACTTTCTAAAGTCTTTCTAACTGCAAAGAGGTCGTTGAACTAAATTCCCACTTTTTATTCAGCAAGTATGTTGGAAACCCATTACAACGGTAAGAAGTTTAAAAAGTCTTATAGAGATAGCGCAATGTAAAATTTAAATTTAAATAACATAAAGATAGTATTAAATAAATAATATATCTTCTAAATTACTTGATTAATATATAGCTTCAACTATTTATTTAAAATAACATGGATTTGACATTTACCATTTTTTAAATTATGAGAATGAAAATAATGGCTGAATAATGCTGGCGAGCCAAAGCCGAAGGCCCGCCAGAGAAAAAGAAAAAAATCTTCATTTTCACAAATTTTTCTTTCATGTTTTTATTTTTACTTTCCTTGTATTCGTAATGAAAAGCACAGTGTTTACCTCGGGTGAAAGTCTTTTAAGTCCCTCAAGCTCCATTGGCGCCCTCGCTAACGCTCTGGCGCCAAACCCGTCTCGGGACTCAAAAAACGTGACTTTCAACACTCAGGTAACAATGTACTATTATTACAGTATTCTAGGCCCAGATTCAGAGTGATGATGAAAGCGATTATATGTTTAATGAAAACTATAGTCAATTGAAGTAGTTGGGCAGCAATGGCTGGCCTCTCAGCTCAGTTGGTAGTACCTCTGGGCCTTCTGCGCCGTAGGTCGTGGGTTTGATCCCCATGGAGAATAAATATTTGTACGGTGAACACAGATGTTTGTTCTCTGTCTGGGTGTTACCTAAAGTATGTATTTACAAAAAAATCTAAATAAGTAATATAACAGATATCTGGTTCCAATAGTACAAGCTCTGCTTAATTTGGGACTAGATAGTGTTGTGTGAATTGTCCACAATATTTATTTACTTATATTTATTTAATGGAATTGGCACAGAACCATAGAGAACTCAGCAGTGGGTGCATACAGGCTGAATAGAAGGATAGATGGTCAGCCAAAAATACATACCTCTAAAAGAAATAACAACTTTAACTGTGTACCCTTTGGTGCATTGTCAACTAAAGCTATGGGTGAGGTTCGGAGAGCTTGCAGTATACGACCTGGAGCTCCATTGGTATGAGGAAATAATGACTCCTCATTTGACCACTGAAAAACAATACATTATGAGCAGAATAAATATTTAATCGCACAGAGAGTTATCGGACATCACTTTGAAGTAGTTTAAAAATAGAAACTTATGTATGACTTACATTTTCAGCATCTTGCCACAAACTTTTAGTATCTGTGACCATTGGAGATTCAAATGATTGAAGAAGACTTCGCTGTACAGGCAAATACTTCGGGTTCCTGGCCTTGTAATGACTGGGTAAGAAGTTGAGATGGTCGTATATTTCTTTAAATACATTATTGGGTGTGAGATCCAATTTACTCGGAACTGGGATACTCTGCGGTTTAGTTATAGCAGTAAAGGTGTAGAAAAAATATATGTTTACTGCTACCAGTAGAAGTAAAATAACTGAAAACCCAAACGCGTAGTTCAGAGACATAGTACAAACGAGTAGTTGAGAGACATAATCCATACAATAATTACTTGGCTAATAAAATCTATTTATCATTTGGTTATGTTAAAACACTAGTTTGATGGTCAGATCTAGAGTTCAGCTGCATTTGAGATTGAGAATCTTCACAACATTTATAAGCTCTCGTGGAGTATGTTTGTGTGCAGTCCTTTCCGCATTTTTTCAACTTCACTCAGACAAAAGTATACGAACTCGGAAGTACTTTGATTGAAACTTGGCGAATTAATGCTTATTTCGAGGCTAACTAAATAAAAATAAACAAGAATACAGGACGAGGAGGGAGGGAGGGGAGTGTAATATCATGCGGGGCGCGGGCGGGCAGAAAGGCAGTACGTCAATAGTTTTAAAAAGTTGGTACTACAACACATGTGTCAATGTCATAGCAGATACTAATGTCAACAACACCCAGCCTCCTTTTGTTTTATTTTTTCGCACAACAGTCCTTCTTTCTGCCATGCAATTTCCTGTGGTTGTCAGCGCTATAGATTTGCACAAATTACAAATTACAAATTACAAATTATTTATTCACAAAATCTAGATCTCCTGCAATGGCGGTATGTGTATCGCTCGCTGGTAATGCTCGCAGCAATGTGTGCGGATCAAGTATTTTATAATTGTAAGTTTAAAAAACTTGAGAAACCGACTTCATTGTTAAACGGCTAAACCGATTTTAATCAAATTTGTTTGGGACAATCTGGACGTAAGAATAACCTTCTAAAATAAAAAAATATTTTTCTAAATCGGTTCATAAATGACGGAGGCATGCAGTTACAAACATTTAAAAAAAAATGGCAACACCGATTTTAATAAAATTAAAATGGGACCAATCTGGAAGTAGTACCTTTCAGATCAAAAAATAATTTTTCAAATCGGCTCACAACTCACAAGTGAATCTGAACGAGGGGCGCAAGCCGCCCCTCGTTCAGATTCATGCGCCTTTTTTACTTTACATCATCATCATCATCATCATCCACAGCCCGACTTAACCCACTGCTGGGTATAGGCCTCCCTTAGTTTGTGCCATCTATCTCGATCCTGTGCCAGTCTAAGCCATTGCCGCCCCACGACCCTGAATATAATTGTCAGATCATTGTATCTAACTTTGCATCCCTGAAGCAATTTTAAAAAGCCTACTAACCAAAACTAACCTCGTTCGTCGAAAGAACGAACAAAAGATGAAACGTTAATTTTAACGGGGCGGCTGGCCGGCGGCCGGTCAACGGGCGCGGGCAAGAGTGGGGCGAGGCGTACTCCGTCGCTCGTGAGTGACTCGGGACTAGTCGGGATGCTTTGACTTTCGTTTCTCGTGTTGTAAAGCAGCCGGGGCGGCGCGGTCGTGGGTGGACTAGCGGCTAGCGGCACGTAAGTCTAGCGCTGAGCGATACGCGGAGGGGATAGTTGCGCATGTGTACTGTCGCGCACGCAATACAATTATAACTCTAAATAATTATTTAGTCAATTGAAATGTTACATAAGCTTTACATTTTTTCATTGCTAACTCTTTTCCTTACTTATAGAACTTTCCAAATTATTGTTTCTTGTAGTAACTTCTAAGAGGAGTGTACATTTTCGATAATGTAAGGCAGGTAGAAAAGGTGCGGTTTACCGTTTGGGGACATAATAACATCTACCTGCTACGACTATTATTATTATTATTAAAGAAGCTATAAGCAAAAAAGTAAGAAAATTTCTAGGCAAAATTTCTTTCCTTTTTGCTTATAACTTCTTTAATTTAAAATTTAAGGCAAAAAGTTACATGAACATATTTTTAGCAAAGCAATTTGCTACAAATTATTCCTTGATGAATTTTTTGATGGGACGCATAGTTTCCAAGATATCGCGAAAAATGTGTTTGCACGCCTTTATCGAAGATGGCGGCAACCCCACAAACTTGGAGTTAAGCTATTATTGACCCCCACACATGTCCCAAAAATAAAATTGCGATAACAAACAAAAATGCAATATTTGGTCCTTAAATTGTAACATTTCAATGGACTAATTAGGTAGCTAATTAGTCCATTGAAATTATAATGACATGATTTTAATGTAATGTTAAATAGTAAGATGTCCAAACATTTATAGTAAGTAGGTACCTAAGACATAAATTTTTGACAAGTTTATGGGAAGTAGAAAAAGAAAAACTTATTATCAGTCAATAACAATACAATTATAGAGCACGCGACTGTACACTGTATGTGCACGGGGTGTGGTGTCGGTGTGGGGAGGGGAACTCGAGCGGAGAGCCGATCGGCGCTACGCACGCCTGCCCTTCATCCCGCTAGCATCAGGTAGGTACCTTAATTTTGACTTTTGCGTAATAACGGTCAGCGCTAAAGTTACGTGCCGCTACTCATACAATTAAATGAAAATCGTAGGTAAATATAAAATAAAAATCTTGATATTATCTTATACCTTTAAACGAGAAAATCTTGTATATATATATATATACTAGCAGCCCGTCCCGGCTTCGCACGGGGTAGACAATATTGTTGTACATTATTTCGTTCTATCGCTAATAGTTTCGGCAGCGCATTCGACGAAAGACATTTTAAGACTTATTTTTCTACACCTTCGGTTACATTGTTCAAATTTTAACAGGGATCCCTAATTTTTTTCAAAATGAAATGTAGCCTATGTCAAATTGGAAGAATGTAGCATTCTATTGGTGAAAGAATTTTTTAAATCGACCCAGTACTTTTTGAGCCTATTCATTACAAACATACAAAAATAGGTACAAATCTTTCCTCTTTATAATATTAGTATAGATATATATTCAGGATCTCGGAAACGGCGCCAACGATTTTGATGAAATTAAGTATTCAGGGGTATTCAAGGGCGATAAATCGATCTAGCTAGGATTTATTTTCAGAAAATGACGAGAAATGGTTTTTTGCAATAATCTAACATAAACTAAATATATGACTGTTCCTGCCATCTATTGGTGATTGCTAACTAACTGCAAGCTATTCCAGCAGATGGCGTTGTTAAGTAAAAATAAGCCACTAAAGATTATGACTCTTCCTGACATCTATTGGCAAATAATAATATTTTTTTTGAAGTGAAAACTTCTACCATTCACGCGTTACGTGGAACTTTAGTGCCACGAACTTGTTTCCCGTCACGCGTCCGAGAAAAATCGTGTCACTACAGTGCCACGATTTGCTCGGCCGCCAAGCGTCCGTGGTACTATAGTACCCAAAAATTTCAAAATGAACTTTTCGAATTTCTGGTTGTACATTAACTGGCCTGACCCCTGCCTCCATGGACTGCAGCCATAAAACGACGTGTTGCCAGTGAAAAAATATTTTAGAATGATTAAATTTGTAAAAAAGTGAAAATTTTCCGTGCGAAAAATGGCTGCGCAAGCGCAATTTCGTGAATTTTCTTTGTTTTGTTTTTGTTTATAATAAATTAATTGAGGGTTGTTTTGGGATTGTGATGCATGTAATTTTTCCTTAGAAATCAGGCTTGATGGTGATCTAAAAAGTTTTTCGTAAAAATAAGAATAGCCGACAAAATCTCAAAAATTGCAAGGTAGCGAAAAAAATCGTTTTAAAATGCTACCCGCCGCTGTTAAATGATTTCTTGTCGGAAAAAAATGTTCTACATGATACCCATACTCTTTTCTAATAGGAAGTGACTGAAATAAGGTAAACAAAGTAGTTTCTTGTTGGGAAAAAGACTTTTTAGTTTCTTTGGCATTAATTCGGGCATGCGCAAGCTTCCGGAAGCGACGTTTTCTGACGTTTCGGACGCGTTTGGGACGCGTTAGTTATTTCCAGGTCCAGCAGTGGGACTTGTGAGTGGCGTTGAGCACTTTCTGAATGGGGATAAAATCTTAAACTCGCGTCAGGATCACGTGACCCTGATCGAAAAAGCGTAGGACGGATTTTTTGCAGAAATGTACCCTAAGACTACAACGTAGAGTTCATAATAAAAATCGAAAAAGCGACGCTACAGATACGCTAGTAGTTACTATGACACGGTAACGTCACAGAATAGATAATAGTTAGTAGCAAGCATACCAAGGCGTTTGCGCCGCGCCATGCGACCATGGGAACAGCGCGGCGAGCGAAGCGAGCCGTGCTGTGACTCCCCCCAAGCCCCCCAGAACCCCCTCCTCCTGAACCCGGGGGGAGCGTCGCGGCGAGCGAAGCGAGCCGCCACGTGACCACGGGGAACAGCGCGGCGAGCGAAGCGAGCCGTGCTGTGACCCCCCCTAAGCCCCCCAGAACCCCCTCCTCCGAAACCCGGGGGAAGCGTCGCGGCGAGCGAAGCGAGCCGCCACGCGATCACGGGGAACAGCGTGGCGAGTGAAGCGAGCCGCCACGCGACCACGGGGAACAGCGCGGCGAGCGAAGCGAGCCGTGCTGTGACCCCCCTTAGCCCCCCAGAACCCCCTCCTCCTATGTCTGCCGTTTTACTTCATTTAGGACCTACTTGTAGGTCGCGCGACAAGGTCCCTTCTAGCGGTTCCGACCCGTTGAGGATTTGGCTTTACGTAAAATTTAGGGTTCCGTATAGGGTTTTGATTGGGGTTATACTATATTGAGGAATTTGATTAAATGGTCGACTTTTAGGGTTCCTTAGGACTTTGATTGGAGTTTCAACTACACTTAGAAGCTTGATAATGTTAAAATTTTTAGGGTTCCTTAGGACTTTGATTGGGGTTTTACTACATTGAGGAATTTGATTAAGTGGTCAACTTTTAGGGTTCCTTAGGACTTTGATTGGAGTTTCAACTACACTTAGGAGCTTGATAATGTTAACATTTTTAGGGTTCCTTAGGACTTTGATTGGAATTTCAACTACACTTAGGAGCTTGATAATGCTAAAATTTTTAGGGTTCCTTAGGACTTTGATTGGGGTTTTACTACATTGAGGAACTTGATAAAATAAACAACTTTTAGGGTTCCTTAGGCCTTTAATTGGACTTTCAACTACACTTAGGACCTTGATTATGTAAACAATTTTAGGGTTCCTTAGCACTTTGATTGGAATTTCAACTACACTTAGGAGCTTGATAATGCTAAAATTTTTAGGGTTCCTTAGGACTTTGATTGGGGTTTTACTACATTGAGGAACTTGATAAAATAAACAACTTTTAGGGTTCCTACGTTAATAATCAAGTTTTCACTTCTGCCGGCACTCCCGGAGTGCAACCCGTATTTTTTTTTTAATAATACGATTTACAAAAAAACAAAATCCCGAGCGAAGCTCGGTCAATCGGTCATACAAATCGGGAAACATTCGTATGGGATTATCAGATTGTTTCTTTGGACTTCACTGTTTGTATAATAATAATAATAATAATATTTATTTATTTACAAACGCGAACCTATTTATGTAGTAGGTACGTAAAAAAAAAACTTTTTTCCGAAAATTTTTGGGGCGGCATATCTTTTAGGCCCGGGGCGCCAAATCTTTAAATACGCCTCTCCCTTAGCATAACCAAACTTCACAGTCACAACGAGCAAAATCGATCAAACCAACACTAGCGCAAGTTGTATCGCATATTGTACAAACGAATTTGTTTATCTAGCAAACGTTTGTAGACTGTGGATGCAGGGGATGTTTGCGCCGATACTAACGTGATTACACCCAATCAGCAGCGTCGCCGCCCTAATTGAGCACCCCCGATGCGAGGGCGGGCTTTTTTAACATCTTGTGCAAACACCACCCGGCACGGAAAGTTTCTTGTGGACAATGCATGTGCACGCAGAATTTAAACCACTCAGTGTTAGGCTGAAAATGACTGAAAAAAATGTGTTGATAAAATAATAGCCTTCACGTAGAGTTCTCTATGCATAAGTACCTACAAGTTCAAGTATAGAATTGCAGATTTCAATAAAATCCCGAGGTCTTTTTTGAAACTTCAAATAATAAAAATCAAAGTGTCTCCCACACGAAAAGTAGGACAGTAGGTATACAATACCGCACTTTATAAAAGAATAAAAATATACATATATCGTCAGTGTCTGGAACATATTTCATTCCTTTATTATCTAATAAAATAATACTTTTGCTTTTATATTGCCTACATCTAAATAAGTTGGAGTGGCACCGCATTGAACTACACTGATCATTATGTAAGTTTTGTAAAAGGATCATCCAAAAAATGTAGGAACCAAGCCGTAGTTTGCTGACTGTTCTTATAAGCTTGGTCGCGTGGAACTGGTACCTAGACTCGACGTTTCAAAGTTTTGAGATAATTGAATAAATAATTATAAGTTTAAAAAACTTGAGAAACCGACTTCATTGCCAAACGGCTAAGCCGATTTTAATGAAATTTGTTTGGGACAGTCTGGACGTAAAAATAACCTTCCAAATAAAAAAATAATTGTCTAAATCGGTTCATAAATGACGAAGGCATACAACCGAATTGAGAACCTCCTCCTTTTTGATTGAAAGTCGGTTAAAAGTTTTGAATTTGAATCAAAAAAGTACCTAAGAATGTATTTTTTTGATTTTGCATCTTCTGTGTGTGTCGGTGTAGTTCAATAATCTAGATTTGAATATAATTATGCAATAAAACGACCTCTAGGTCGTTTTATTGCATAATTATATTCAAATCTCATGTTCATGTTCATCTCATGTTCATGTTCATTGGAGCTTAGAAGCTCCAATGAACATGAACAAACAAACGCTTCAGGCTTCTCATCAATCAGAGTTGGTAAATGTAGAAACAATCCGCATCCGACCCGACCCACGGGAGATTTATAACACTCTTGAATCACAATTCATCTGTAAACGAATGAAGCTGAGTTTTTGTGAGAT
Source organism: Thera obeliscata (assembly GCA_947578465.1). Classification (NCBI taxonomy): domain Eukaryota; kingdom Metazoa; phylum Arthropoda; class Insecta; order Lepidoptera; family Geometridae; genus Thera; species Thera obeliscata. The sequence continues at coordinate 5,008,450 of OX387916.1, forward strand.
ACTAACACCTATGACCTATGCCATCTCCAAATTGCTATGATAAAATTTTATCCTACAGTAACAAGATTATTCGACAAATACCGTTATTCCGTAGAACAAAATAACTATCATAAAAAATGTCAAAAAAACTCTGTGCGTGTGTATTGGTAGGAATAAGTAAGTAAGCAAGGTGTGTAGTCTAAGGTGAATACCTGTAATAGTAAGGATGGTGGTAGATTAGATAAAAGAAACGCATTATTCAGCTTATTTTTCTAAATTTAATATGTAGGTAAATACACAACTATGAACAGACAAATTTTAGAGACTATAGACATACACATTAATTCATTTATATTTACATAATTTACCGAAACATGCTTTTTGAAATAGATTTATCGAAATAAAGAAGCAGACGTAGAGATCATGTTCGTCCATCAACACTTATCACAGCTTAATTAACATTCCTTAACCATCCCATTCATCACCATCACCATTTGGTCATTTTATACCACTCATCCGATACATATGTACCTACTTCACTAAACCTGATAATTTATTATATAAAATAAAAAACATTGATGCAATCTAAAGACCGAATCGTAGACTTGATGTCTTTTCATATAGTCTGACTTGTTATTTTTTGCCAAAACAATCAATCACATCCTTACTTAGTAGAGTGGGCAGATGATCAAATGTTTAGTACCTCCTCCATTCCCTTTCGTGTTATTAGGTAAACCCATTTTTGTGACTTTAGTCACACTTTTATGTTTTTATGCCTTCCAATGTCACAATCAAAGATTCCGCCAGGAAATTACTACAGATTACAATATTTCGCTGGTTATGTGTCCGCCGGCATGGATGCTGGGGTGGGGAGTGGCGGTGAGACGCGGGCGGTGCTGGCGGCCAGCGCCGCTGCGTGCCGTCGCGCCTTCAGCCGCAGGTCCGCGATGGAGGAGGAGCGGCAACGCGCCGCCAGCGCCGCTAGACCAGCGTATGGTGGGCATAAGGCGGCCGCAGCCGCTGCCGCTGCGCTGGCATACTAGAAACAAAAGGTACTGTTGGCGGCAAAAAGTTGCTTCACCAATAATTTACGATGATGATGCGCCCGTTTGATTTTTTATCAAACGGGCGCTTGCCACCATCAACGTTCCTTCTCTTTTAGAACCTGTTGGAATGGTCCGTGATGATGGCAAGCGTCCGGACGGCCTGACGTTGATACCCTGGGAGCGGGGAAGGGCTCTCGTGTGGGATGCTACATGTGTCGACACGTTAGCCCCTTCCCATCTCAGCGGTTCGGTTTTAAGGGCCGGAGCCGCGGCGGAGGCCGCAGAAGAGGCCAAGCGGCGCAAGTATGTGACGCTTTCTAGCGACTACATATTTGTGCCGCTTGGTTTTGAAACTTTTGGTCCATGGGGTCCCAGTACAAAAAATTTTTTTAAGCAATTGTTTCCTCGGCTGGTCGACGCCACTGGTGACAAGAGGGCTGGCTCTTTTTTCGCACAGAGAATAGCTATTGCTGTTCAACGTGGGAATGCAGCCAGCGTTCTTGGCACCATGCCTCATGGACACCCACTTTTGTTAGATTTTTAAGTTATAGTTTTAATTAGTTTTAGTTTTTTTTGTTAATATTATGAATATTTGTTTTGTTGTTATAAAATGAAATTTGTTAGTATTAAACTTTCAGAATTACAGAATCCACAACCCGGCTGATTCTATAGTGTGGTCATATTTTTGAGACCACTGGTGGCGTAGTGGTAGTGGTCCAACCCTTAGGTCCTAAGTCTAAGGTCCTAAGTTTTTACATGCAAAAATGTACGTGCACTAAGCCAGTACTCTCAAACGTAGAAGGAGAATATCGTCAGGAAACCGGCATGTCGTAAAGCCTAAAAGATGTCGAAAAAATGTGTCGAGTGCACGTAAGGAGCACCTAAAATCCTTTCACCAAACTTGGTTCGAAAGAACCAGTGACTCGATAAGAACAACAAACATCTTGAAATTGTTGCATTCGAATGAATTTCAAGATGTGTGTTGATACCGAAAAACTCAGAATATAAAAGAAGACATCACTGCTCCAGAACTTACCTGATGAGCAGCGGCCGATAGAATAGCGGAGTCGAAAGGTGCGAACGCAGCTGCAGGTGGATGTGAGGTGAGGGGTGACATGTGCTGCTGCGGCGGCGGCCTGGGCACTGCTGACAGGCGCGGCACTGACACGTACGGAGCCACGCGGCACGGCTCAAGGGGAGTGCCTCCACCGCTGACTAGCAGTCCTGAAGGCAATGGACAAAAACATTTAGTTTTTTCTCTATATATGAACCGATTTAAAAATCATTTTTTACCTGAAAGGTTAAATAACTTTCAGATTGGTCCAATATAAATTTTATCAAAATCTGCAGATTGGCCATGAAGTCGGTTTCTCAAGTTTTTAAACTTTACTTGTTTCTTTTTATTTTGTGTCTAATATAACAAACCTTGTAAAAGTCAACGGCAGTATTTTCGTACAATCCGCATTACTTTTCAAATTAACTCTATGTAATTTTAAAGATTATTGATTTAAAAGTATTTTTTATTTGATTTAATTTAAAACAACCAACGAACGCAACGGTATATCTACGTTACTACGACGTAGCATCGAGTTTGTAGCACCGTAGCTACAACTACTCGTAGCACTTTTCGTAGCCAACATTTGAAATGATAGTATTTTTGCAGTAGAGTTGTTCTATCTCTCTTAGATCAATTCACGATTGAAAACAGGTCAGTGAAGTAAATAGTAATCCACAGCTCAGCTCTATCGATCCGAGGTACCCCGGATTGGCAGAGACAAACGAGCGCCGCGGCATCGGGCGCAAATCCTTCCCGATCCGAACCGAACACTTAATTAAATTGATATTTAAGTAAAGCATAATTTGCTCGTAAATTAAGTGAGATTCGTTGTTTATAGCCCGCCGGGGCTGAAGTGGCCAATTAATAAATTAACGAGGATCTGCCCGATCCGCCCGGCTTGAGGTATTCTGCGTCTTTAAATATTCATTAATTTAATTGCTCTTTGTTAAGATAGGTAACTTGTACCTACTTCCTGTTAATACTGAACGAGGTACTCGTAGGTAACTTGATTTACTGCAACTCGGACACAGATACGCGATTGTGTTTTGTTTTCCGCTATTATGAGTGGCTCGTAGATTTCATCTTCAAATTTTTTTTCTTTGAAAGTGCCACGATTTTTTGACGAATCAAATCAACATTTTATTATTTTATACAATGTGTACGACATGATAGCGCAGTAGTGAAAAAATTTACAGTTTATTAAGTTACAAATGAATTCAAAGAATCAAAAAGGTTATTGGATTCGATTTGCAAAAGAAAGCTCATATTTTCCCATTTCTTATTTTTATTCCGATGTGGAGAAAAGTGAAAATACAGAAACATATTTATACACGTTGGTATCTATGTACTTGTATGAGGATGGCAGGCGGGCGAGGGCGGGCAGGCGCCGCTCGCTGTAAATCAGAGACTCTCCGGTAGCCGTCGGCATTATCAAAATGGATGCTCCCAGCGCGTATGAGTTATTTCCATATTTGACACAGAATTACTTTCGAGAAGTGCCGACATAAATACGAGCGTCCGCCGCCCGCTCCCTGCGGCCGCCATGCATTTATTTGATTAACTCTGAGTTGTTTAATTTAATCGAATTAGAAGGTAAGCCGTGCCACCCCACCTCCTCTCGCTTACTTTAAAGCGTTTCGAACATCTTTACAGCGGTTTCTGCGCAATAAAATACCGCCACCCTCGCACTGCGCGAATAACTTTACAATTTTATGAACAGGGGAACAATTAAGCGTCTGTGTTATTCTTTTTTCTTAAATTTCACGGCTGCTGTGATTGTTTTCGGCCGGGACCGTACTCGGCGAGATTCATGACTTCGTCGAATATGAATTCTTAATTTTATGAAGATTCAACTCCTATTCTTTATGATTTAATGGGAGGCGAAGGAAAAATACGGCTCGTTCTCGTGCTAAAACAATTTGCTCTCTAGATTTATGGGCGTAATGGATATAGAATAAAGATAACAAGTTAACTTCTTACTGTGTTTATTTTTGCAGAAATAGATATAAAACGAATGCACACCATCATGCATCACCAAGCCCACTAAGGCTTACATTGTAAAATGACAGCATTCTAATATCACACAGAATGCATCATCATCACATCCCACGTACTCCATCATCTCTTCAACATTAAAGCCACAAACGATTGCGTAATCAATAACTGCTCGAAAGCTCGCAGCTAAAGGGGCATATCGTAACAAATAACCGTTTCATTTCACTTTACATGATTATTCTCGTGTTACTCCGGGAGTGCGGGGAGCGGGGGGGATAAGTTAATAAGACATTTAGCAGGGGACGGCGGGATTGCGTCCGAATGGCTCCCGCGGGGAATCATTTTATTCGATTCCGGCGAGCGGCTTTTTTCCGCTTTACGCTCCGTTTAGCGGTTCCTACTAGCAATCACGATAGTGCGATTTCAAACAGAATACGCGACAGTTTCTACAGACGCGTTCCCTAAACATGGTACAGAATACATCGCAGTTTTTAACATCTTTGTCAGAATGTTTCTATTCGGAGCGATCATCTCTAATTTGTAGCAGTGATGTTATGAGCGGAGACAGCGAGTACCACAAAACGAGTGTGACTTGAAGTGATTAGTTTTGATGTTATTGGGGTAATGGGACATGACTTGTTTAGATATTTAGGTCTATAAAAATGAATAGATGTTTCTAACCTTTTCAGGGACTGAAAATATTTTTTACCGTGTATTTGGTAATTTCACAGATAGAACAAGAATTGGTTTATTTATAAATCTCGCTACTTTTTTCGTTTCTTATCCATCAAATCTTCTCCACCGAGACTCCAAGCGCGGACCCTCGCGAACTAATCTTGACCACGGCAGCGTCCGTCGATCGCTAAGTGCGTTGTGCAATTCCCTGAATTTATCGCCTTGCGTCTTCGGTTTTTTTCTCGGGTTTTACCGAGACTCGAGTCCAGTACGTATCTCGCCCACCATTTTAATTATTCATCGGATTGAGTTATGGTGGAATTAAAAAACTGTTAGAGTCGGCGCCGGCGGGCTGGGTAATCGAGTTAGAGAAGCCATGGAATGTATAATGTTAGATGTGGGACGTAGGATGAAAGAAACAGCTTGATGAATCACTAGTGTCAGACCCATCAACGACCTACTAGAAGTTGAAACATCTGGCACCCAACCAATGTTGTTTTTGACTGGTATCTCAGCTCAGTTGGTAGTAACTCTGCCTTCTGAGCCGTAGGTCAGCGGTTCGATCCCCACCGAGAACAAATATTTGTGTGGTGAACGCAAACATTTGCGTGTGTTCTCTCTCTGGTTGTTATATTGTATTCTAAGTATGTTTTTACAAAAAAAAACCATGTAAGTATAGCTCCAGTAAGTATCAGCTATCAGGTTCCCATAGTTCAAGCTCTGCTTAGTTTGGGGCTAGATAGTGTTGTGTGGATTGTCTATAATATTTATTTATTTATTTAATGTAGAAAAACACTACCTATTAGATTGAGATTTCGCGAAGATCTGTGTTATGTATGACTGAGGGCCTAGCAGGAGTATTTTTTTTGACAGACAAATGTATTAAAATTGTTTGGTAGAATTTTAAGTGAAGTCCTACTACTTGCTAACTAAGTACGGGTGTTGGCAATAAATATTGCACATCGGCTTGAGCGTTATCTCTTTCTGACGCACACTACGCTATATGAAGCCGAAATTAGCCGATGTGCAATATTTGTTGACTAAAGATTTTTATAATGTCCCAAAAGTTAATAGCGGAGCGGTCAGCGCAGCCGCGTATACCAAGGGGAAGGTCGCAGGTTCAAATCCCGCTCGGCTCTTAACTTTTGGGACATTATAAAAATCTTTGTGATTTCCTCAAGTGCAGTAAACACTATAAAATCAATAAAAAAACACCAAGAGATCGAAGGGGATGTCTACTGCGAGCCATGAGCCTATTTTTCCAAGAATACTCTGATATCAAGAAATACAGTTTTCCACTGCAGAACTTCAAATCGAAAGCCATTGTTAGGTACTTGACAACTTGTCTACTGTGACTTAGTTCTGTATGCAGACACTTTATTTGCATGGCTACGCCGAGATCGTACAGTCGCGGTATGAAAATGTTCGTCACCTTAGAGTTGGTTTTCGCTTGCACCAGTGCCTTGATCATGAACACATTTTGACATAATTTGTGACGTTAACTTATCGGTGTATTCTGTCTATTCAGTTTCAAAAGGTAGTATGTGATCGTGATACGTTGAACAAATCAAGTTGAAAATCGACGAACATTTTCATGCCGCCACTATTTCTACTGCGTGCCAACTCGACGGAAACGAACCAGTATCCCTCGAGTTCAAATTGCAGTTTTCTACTACATTAAGCAGCATAATTTAGAATATAGTTGCTTAACCATTTGTTACCACTTTATAATTGTTACAAATGGAAGTCTCGTTCATGGTAAGTTTTAAAGTTGATTTAGATTCATTTATTCAAAAAAATACATGGAACTATAGAAGCTAACCTCTATAGTTTCATGTATTTTTTGAATAATAACATTATATGAGGCAAATAGTTTTAAGTATTTTTATGTACCTGTACTTTTATAATTTGTTGTGTGCAATCTATCTATAGATAGATAGAAAATACTTTATTGCACAGAACAAATTATAAAAGTACAGGTACATAAAAATACTTAAAACTATTTGCCTCATACAATGGGCAGCCTTATCGCTAAATAGCGATCTCTACCAGACAACCTTTGGATGGAATGGACTTAAGATATTTACAGGGGGACTGTGTGCGAAGAAAGAATAAATAAGTGGTAACATAAATGGGCATAAATAAAAAGCAGCCAAGTGCGAGTCGGACTCGCCCATGAAGGGTTCCGTAGCATCAATTAACATAATATAAAGTTTTTTGTAGTTCGTCGAAAGGTAAATTGCGGTTTACGATTTATGACTTATAAAAAAAAACTGCTGACTAGATCTCGTTCAAACCAAATATCGTTGGAAGTTTGCATAGTAATGTACAACATATGTTTTTTTTGGATTTATCATTCTCTTATTTTAGAAGTTAGAGGGGGGGGGGGACCAACTTTTTTCCACTTTGGAAGTGTCTCTCGCGCAAACTATTCAGTTTAGAAAAAAACAATATTAGAAACCTCAACATCATTTTTGAAGACCTATCCATAGATATCCCACACGTATGGGTTCGATGAAAAAGAAAAATTTGAGTTTCAGTTTCAAGTATGGGGACCCCCAAAATTTATAGTTTTAGAAAAAAACTATATTAGAAACCTCAACATAATTTTTAAAGACCTATCCATTAATACCCCACACGTATGGGTTCGATGAAAAAAAAATTTTTATTTTCAGTTTCAAGTATGGGGTCAAGTATATACCCCCAAAATTTATAGTTTTTCTTCTATTTTTGTGTAAAAACCTTAATGCGGTTCACAGAATACATCTACTCACCAAGTTTCATCAGTCTAGCTCTTATGGTTTCGGAGAAAAATGGCGGCCAGACAGACAGACAGACAGACAGACATGACGAATCTATAAGGGTTCCGTTTTTGCCATTTGGCTACGGAACCCTAAAAACAAATAAGCCATGGTTTTTAAGCCGTGCCTTGTGTATGCCGTGCTAGTTCAACGCGATTAGGCTGACTGTTCCGTAGGTAGTTTTTGGATAATTATGGTTCCATCCATACCCAAAGAGTAAAATGGGACCCTATTCCTAAGACTCCGCTTTCCGTCCGTCTGTCTGTCTGTCCGTTTATCGCCGTTTATATCATGAACCGTGATAGTTACACAGTTGAACTATTCACAAATGTTGAATTTATGTTGCCGGTATGAAAATAAATAGTAAAAAACAGAATAAAACAAATATTTAAGGTTAGCACTAGCTATTTAAGGGTAAAAAATATTTTACAGCAAACGGGAATTCTTTTGCCGTTTATAGATGGTACACGGAACCCTTCGTGCGCAAATTGCATGTACTCACCTACATAATTGAATAAATAAATAAATAGTCTACTTGAAAATTAACCAAACACCTGTTAGTACTAGTTTATGATTTTTTTTAAAAGGAAGTGTGGCTCGATAAGTTTTCCTACAAGGCCTTCTATAATTTTACAGCACTAAAGCCTTGCTGCTTAATATCGCTGTCATGTTTGATAGCGTTTCACTGATCGCCACCGCAGAATGCTTAGACTGATGTGCGCAAGGCAAAAGAAAGAGAAATACCCAACCTTACAAAACATGGTGATGCACCCAATTTTAGTTTAAATAAAACAAAGGGTGTAAAAATCAAATACCTTTGTGCATCTGACTCTCGTGCTTGCGACATTTTGCTCTTCTGTTCTGGAACCAAACCTGCAAAACGTAATTAATTGAATAATCTGAACAGAATCGTTTTTGTATCACCTTTTATAAAACAAAAATAAAAAAATTGCATAGGGTAATTCAGTGTGGTACGGCACCACTGCACTGGTGCTACTCCAACTTGGGAGTCGTAGGCAATATAGGTAAAGGTTTCTACCCACTGTCCCGTAGCATACCATGGCCGTGCTAGCAACGTGTCGGGCACGGAAAGCAATCCGGTACGCTGTACTTCGCCCACTGAAGCGGGTCGACAGTGTTCTGAACCCGTTTCATTCCGACAAATAGTTGACGTTTGCATGGCACGCGACGGTGTCGGTCGGTGACGGAACGATCTAGTGGGAAAGTGTTTATACATTACAATACAAAGAATATTTTTTTGGCCGCTACGTTCCTAGCACGGTCATGGTATGCTACGGTATAGTGGGTAGAAACCTTAAAAGTTTCAAAGCCAGCACACGCACGGCAGCCGATCGCCTTTGCCATCACAGACCGTTCCTGATCGTCTAGAATATGCGTATTGTTTATGAAATGTTATGTGCGCATGTTTATCCCCATTCATCTTCGACATCTCACAACATCTGAACAGATTTACTTAGGGTCATGCTACACGGGCGGTTCTCCCGCCGCGGGAATACGCTCGACAAAGCTTCCGCAGACCATTAAACTATACGGGACGCGGTTTTTTGCTGTATTTTGTTCATTTCAACATGGACCCGCAACATGGAACGCAAGTGCACGAACGACGAGCGAGCGAGAAGGTCCCGCGCACAATGACGCAATAGCGGATAACCGCCCGTGTAGTTTAGAACGGCGGTAAACAGCGGCGGTTTGACGCTGCATGCGGCGGTCGAATTTCACCCGCCTGCAAACCGCGCCGTGTAGTTTGTAGCATACAATGTCCATAAGAATTGAGTCTAGTGCGGTTCAGAAGCGGATTCCCGCGGCGGGAGAACCGCCCGTGTAGCATGACCCTTAGATTAAATATATATATTGTGTGCCTCCTTTCAAAGAAATAAAGATTTTTCAAAATCAGTATTTAATTCACTAAGAAATCAGTGAACGTATTTAAAAAAACATATTTATAATGTACCAATGTTATCCTATCTGCATCTCATGTGTCTCAATGTATGTGTTCGCAATGTAAACGACTGTAGGTATGTATGTATACCGCATGTTCACTGTAAACACGGGTGACGGTAACCGCATTAGGCAGATAGCACGTGCTGTTGATTGCGTCATCCTGTTGGCCTATCACAAGCTCTGTCTGGCTCTGTCTCTGGCTCTGGTTTTGATTGACGTTTCGACGTAGGATTTATTTAGAAAGCACTCACACAGACTCAAAACCAGAGCCAGAGACAGCCAGACCGAGCTTGTGGTAGGCCTACTACTGTGCATGCCGGCGGCGGCGGTCGATAGATGCAAATTGCACTGATTGGGTAATTACTTATTGACATGGGATTTTCAATTAGTAGGTACAAACAATTATAATTATTTTGTAGATAATCTTATTTCAGACGACTTTCAGACTCAATAAAAAAAAGTTGTGCGTAGCGTAGTAGCAGTTCATTTAACGCAAAAACTAAATTAATAAACAAACAAAACAGTAAAACGTGATAGTGATATTTCTTTTTCTTCTTCTTAATGAATGGCATCTGTCCTTTTCGGATCAATTTTGCCCACTGGCAAAATTGACACTTCGAGTAGTTTAATAAGTGATCAGAATGATAAGTATTTATGCCTAGTTTCCAATCACGAAATGTCACGTTGAAACAAAAAAATGGGGCTCGACTTTACATTACGACTACAGAGAAGAAATCTCAACCGTCATCTTTTATAAAAAAAATGTGCTTTATCATCTTGATTTGTTACTATTATAATTACGCAAGAAATAAAAAAAAAGTTCAGACTATTAGGCGTAGGATAAGTGTCACTTATCCTACGCCTAGTAGTTGGTTGTCACCCCTTCATTGTTGATATCCCTCAACATTACACAAAGCGCTTTGCTTAAAAATGTGCTTTATCATCTTGATTTGTTACTATTATAATTACGCAAGAAATAAAAAAAAAATTCAGACTACTAGGCGTAGGATAAGTGTCACTTATCCTACGCCTAGTAGTTGGTTGTCACCCCTTCATTGTTGATATGCCTCAACATTACACAAAGCGCTTTGCTTCCACTCTGGAGTGGAACTCATACCGTCTTCACTATTTCCGGTAAATAAAATATGCATGACAAAACGAATTTTTATATGAAAAAAATAATTATTTATTTAAATTAATAGTAAAATATTTGGACCGGTATCTGCTGAAATAGTCGCAGACGCACATTAATGCACAGTGTGTGTTGTGTATCTACTATATTTTTCAGTAAAAAGTTTTTATTTCATTTTGTAAGAAAATAAATTGATTCACCAAGGAGATTTGCATAACTTGATATCTTAGACAATTTAGATCTTGATATGTATTGAAAACTTGAACGACGGTAACGTGATTTGAAAATGGAACGCATTACAATGCAATGCTTAGCAAATGCCTACTTAACCAGCCTCTTTGCACTGCAGTAAATCCTACTTACTGAGCATGTATCATGTAAAATAAATCTACTCAGCTACTACTCTATTGCCTTTCGCCGAACAGAAACTAACAAGCATTCATTAGCACTGATTACATAAGACAATACGACTAAATAGCAAGCAAACACCCGGCGGAAAACATTGTTTGAACTCATTTATGAAGTCACTTTGTATTGTGTAATTAGAAAATGTGTTTGATAAAAAACATTACTTATATTTAGGAACTTATGTAAGTAATGTGCACTCTTTTTTAATTGACCAACAAGCTAAGATGCCGTGTGGGCATATACTAGTGTGCCTCATCAAGCGCTTCGTATCACTATCAATTGGAGAAAGAGAGGCACATAAAATATCTAAGCGATGCATTTCTGATAAATACTGCTCTATAAATCCAAATCACCGCTAATAAAATAAAGTTACTTGACACTAGTTAAGACGCACGCTATCCAGAAAGATGCCCATTTATACCCCCTGGACACGGCACTTAACGCCAATAGGGACGTAATAGCGATGTATTGCCTATAAACGCGCACTTGTTGGCCTATACCAGCTAATTACGTACATTAGTAATGAGGGGACGGGCTACGCGCTTATTGAATCGTTCTGTTATGTTGAATGCAATTGTAAAATTGGTTGAATGTTGGGAGATAAATTAAAAAAAAAACTTCTAAACAAGAATATAATAAAATATTTACTCAAAATATGTAGAAAAGCGATCGCTTTTAATTAATTTGAAATTTTCCTGGATGTACTTCCAGCGATAGCTGAATTTACACCCTTTGTGCTCGTATCTTTAGTTTATGTTAAAAATTTATAATATAAATTACCCCTTAGTAACCTTTAGGAGTTGAACAAAATGTCTTAGTACTGATTATTAAATAAAATAAGTAAAGAGTGAAACGGCTGATCTAGTGGTATTTAGGCGTGTTTCCATGTTCGAGAGACGGGTCGTTCCTATAATTAAATCATGCAATGTTTAAAACAGTTATAAAGGTGTCTTTTAATATAAAAAAAACGTTCTTCCATTTAGCTTTCAGGACGTGTCTTAGCATCTTGAGATACCTAGATCTAGAAGATAAGAAAAAAATAACAAATACGACCATCGGTTTAAATTGACTTTGACTGTACTAAGGCCCGGTTTCATGGATGATGACTGATCGACTAATCAAAAATTACTTTTTACTTTTTTTAAGCAATGAGTTGAACAACTGCCAATATTTGAATGTTTGCATATCTTAATGAAGCCTTACTCAAAATTGTCTATACAGGGTTATTCATTATTAGCTGCAAATACTCAGGAATTAGGTTCAACAAATAAAATAAAAAATATTTATGAAATGATTTTTTTTAAGATTTGTTATGAAAATCCCGAGAAAATCGATAAAGAAATCATTGGCGCCTGACCTATTTTGACCTTTGATCCGCGCTCGCGCGCCGTGAGTGACACTCTGCGTTCAGTCACCGCCTGGGTGGGTCATCGTCCTGTTCTCCATGGCAATCATTATGCAATAGCCGTAAAGAAATTAATAAAAAAAAATTTTGATACAAAAACTTAATTCAAAATTTTAAAAAAATCATTACGTAAATATTTTTTATTTTATTTGTTGAACCTAATTCCTGAGTATTTGCAGCTAATAATGAATAACCCTGTATACTGATTTGTACCAATTCGTACGGAACAACTGGTCGTAGGGTCGCCCTAAATCCGAATTACAAGGGTAGCTGTGTTGTGTTATCGCACGGCTTAATGAATATTGCACACCATGGTAGGAGTGTGTGATGATATTGTTATTGGTGATGACGTGAGCATTATTGTTTATGAGTATCGACCTATAGTTATGGACTCAGCGGTATGATTATGCAAGTATCACTTTAGAACAACTTAAAGCTGGGTGCCAGTGCCACGCGAACACAAGCCTTAAACTATGGAGCATGGAGCTGTAATTACTAAACTTGTCTGATTGCTTTATCTGTTATAATAAGAGAGGTGTTGATGGAGAACCGTCAAAGACTGGGATAGGTGGAAGGTTATGTGAAAGGCCCAGCAGTGGTTTAATGCCTAACAAGGTGAAAACACGCTGGTCAATGTTTCGTTCATGAGCGGAACGCTCGTGATTGTCACAAGCGTTTAATTGAAAAACTCCTATAAGTGATTCTTCCCTGACTTCATTATGTTCAAGCCGCTGCGCTGCCTGGCTAAGCTCCTGAGTTTGATGCCACCAGATTCATACACCGCATTATAAGTATAACTGGCTGAGCTGTGAAAGTAGTTTGTTTTACCTATCCTCTGACTTCACTGAGTCTGCGTCGCGGGTTAGTGAGCGCTAGGGTCGTGCACCTCACTAAACATGCCTACTTCTGGCTGAGCTGTGAAAGTAGCTCATGTTCATGTTACCTGTACTCTGGCCTAGCTGATTCCGAGACTCTGGCTGAGCTCTTCTCGCATGAGGGCGTCTCAGGGCAGTAAATTTTATGAGCTTTGAAAGTAGTTCGTGTTACCTGTACTCTGGCCTCGCTGAACCCGAGTCTATGGATGAGCTCCTCCCGCATGAAGACGTCACGGCAGGGCATCTCATGAGCTGTGAAAGTAGTACCTACATGTTACCTGTACTCTTGCCTCGCTGAGTCCGAGTCTCTGGCTGAGCTCCTCCCGCATGGAGGCGTCAGGGCAGTGCATTTTATAAGCTGTGAAAGTAGTTCATGTTATCTGTACTCTGGCCTCGCTGAGCCCGAGTCGCTGGCTGAGCTCCTCCCGCATGAAGGCGTCAGGGCAGTGCATTTCATAAGCTGTGAAAGTAATTCATGTTACCTGTACTCTGGCCTCGCTGAGTCCGAGTCTCTGGCTGAGCTCCTCCCGCATGAAGGCGTCAGGGCAGTGCATTTCATAAGCTGTGAAAGTAATTCATGTTACCTGTACTCTGGCCTCGCTGAGTCCGAGTCTCTGGCTGAGCTCCTCCCGCATGAAGGCGTCAGGGCAGTGCATTTCATAAGCTGTGAAAGTAGTTCATGTTACCTGTACTCTGGCCTCGCTGAGTCCGAGTCTCTGGCTGAGCTCCTCCCGCATGAAGGCGTCAGGGTAGTGTGTCTCATCGAACAGTCTCTCCAGTTCGCCGAGCTGCTCCAGTGTGAAGTTGGTGCGGGACCTCCTTTGCTTTCCACCCGCATTGCCAGACCCCCCGTTTGGGGACTTATCTACTGCATCTGGCAAAAATACATAATTGGTTAAATTACCTTTTCTACAAACGTTGCTAGTAAATCTAGGTATAGCAGACGTAGCGCTCTATACAAAAGCAAAAAAGCCGATGTGCAATATTTATTGCCTACAACCGTACCATCTTGTGAGTTCGAGTTCGCTAAACTTTACATTCATTATTGATCTTGGGATATGTTATCTACCTACTTATTTCAGTTGTCTAGGCGTAATAAAGAGTATCTAAGGCCCGTATTCCGGGACAGTGCTTGAGTCTGAGTCGAGCCTCAAGCATAGGTTTATTGACAGTTCTCCATTGAAAAATGACAAGAATCTATGCTTGATGCTCGACTCAGACTCAAGCACTGATTCGGAATACGGAACTCAGATTCATAATAAATAAAAAAATAAAAATAAAATAAGCCTTTATTGCTGTTTAACAATATTATGTTCCTACTTGCTAACTTATTGCCTAGCTAAAATTAAATTATATCTTTATTTTCTTATTTCTAATCGGCAAATGGGTTTGTGTTTCCAGCTTGTCTTTCGACAAAGGCCTCCTCTAAGGATTTCCACAGTGTTCTGTCTTTTGCGGTCCGAGTCCATTCTGGGCCCGCCACTTTTTTGATATCGTCCTCCCAACGTTTGTGTTGTCTACCTCTGTTTCGTTTACTGTCCCTCGGGTACCACTCCGTTATCTGTTTAGTCCACTTTTCTCTTCTTTCTCTCAACATATGTCCTGTCCATCGCCATTTAAGTCCTCTAAAAACAGTTTGTACATTTTTAAATTTTGTTATGCATCTTATATCTTCCAATCTTACTCTGTCTCTCCTTTTAACGCCAACGACGCTTCTTTCCATTCCATTTTGACATACGTTTATCTTTTTTAGTTGTTGTTCTGTTAGTGCCCATGTTTGACAGCCATATGTTAGGCATGGTAGAATGCATGTATTGTACACCTTCCTTTTTTCTCTTATAGGCATTTCATTGTTCTTCATAACTTCGCTGAGGGACCAAAATCGCTTCCAAGTATTAGCAACCCTTCTTTCTATTTCTTTTTGCATGCCTTCTGTAGTTGATATTAGTTGGCCTAAATATATATAGTCATCTACATATTCGATTGGTTCCCCATTCACTTTTATATCATTTAGTTGTGTTGCATTTGTCATTATTTTGGTTTTAGTAGTGTTCATTGATAGTCCGGCCTTGGCACTTTCATCAGATAGTTCTTGTAGCATTTGCTCTAGACTACATGGATTCTCAGAAAATAGGATAAGGTCATCTGCAAAGCGCAGGTGATTTAAGTTTTCTCCATTAATGTTTAGTCCATTTGTAGTCCAATTTAAGTTTCTAAATATCATCTCCAAAACAGCTGAGAATAATTTTGGTGAGACAGGGTCACCCTGTCGGACTCCTCTTTGAATATGAAATTCGTCACCTGTACTTTCGAGTCTCACTTGGGCTGTACTCTTTGAGTATACGTTCTTTAGTATGCGTATGTACTTTAAATGTACTCCCTGTCTCTCCAGTGCATTCCAGATGTATGCATGTTCCAAAGAATCAAAAGCTTTGTTAAAGTCCACGAATCCCAAGTAGTATATCTTGTTATATTCTTTGTATTTTTGAAGTACTTGTCGTATTACGTGGATGTGATCCAGAGTTGAAAAATTGCTACGGAAACCGGCTTGCTCCTTAGGTTGATTTTCATCGAGTGTTATGGAAATCCGGGACAGTATAATTTTTGAAAACACTTTATATATGTTTGACATTAAACTTATTGGTCTATAGTTCTGGATATCTCCCTTGTCTCCTTTTTTATGTAGCAAAACTATTGTGGATTTTGTCCAGTCTACAGGAATACTTTCGGTTGCTATGATTTCATTAAATATTTCAGTTAGTTTAGGAGCAATTACTGGCATTGTAGTTTTTAGTAGTTCGTTTGTTATATGATCTGATCCAGGGGCTTTGTCCAGTTTTTGCGTGTTAATGGCTTTCATTGTTTCTTTAGTTAGTATTACAGGTATTGGCTCTAGGTCAGTTGGTGTATTATTAGGTTCTACCACCTGCCCAACGTTTTTGCTACTATGGTACAAATTTATATAGAAGTCTGTAGCTATTTTGAGTATATCAGGTCTTTTACTTGTACGGTTTCCATCCTTGTTTTTAATATTAGGCATCCAAAGCTTCTTTTGGTTTAATTCTTTAAAAGCCTTTTTTGTCCCTCCAGTTTTCTCAATATATGTTTTCAGTGTTTTCTGTCTTTTTAGTTTTCTGTCGAGTCTTAAGTGTTTGTTTATTTGTTTACTTAACTCAGATATCTTCTTTCGGTTGTTTTTATTATTTGTATGCATCAGTTTTTTCCTTTCTTCCAGGAGCTGTTTAGTCTCGATAGAAACAATGTTTTGTTTATTGTTCTTGTTTATTTTCTTCGTCTCAGTCTTGAGTAGATTAAGCATGTTGTCGTATCGTTCTTGTGTTGATGCACTCTGTTTTACACTTTGTTCTAATAATTTATTTATGTTGTCTAGAAGTTTATCACTGTTGCCAGTGCACATGAGGGCCGCTGTGCATTTATTGTGAAATTTTCTACTTTTCTTTACATGTATTCCTGACAGTGTTGCTCTTAACATCCTGTGGTCTGTGTTAAAATTGAGGTTGTTTACAGTGGATATATCATTAAAAACTTTCACCTTATTAGTCATGATGAAGTCTATTTCGTTTTTGTATAGTCCATTGGGAGACGTCCATGTCCATTTCTTTGAACTCTTCTTTTTGAATTTGCTATTCAGAATGAACAATTTATTTTCTAAAGCAAAATTTACTAACCTTGAACCGTTTTTACTTCTATTTCCAAATCCATGTTTCCCTATTGTGTATTCTTCGCCAACATTGCGTACTCCAATTTGTCCATTAAAATCGCCCATCACTATGACGTTCTTGTGTGAGCCTTGGATAGTGGATTGTAACTCTTCGTAGAATTTTTATATTTTCACTATGTCTTCTATTTTCTCTGATTCGGTGGGTGAATATGCTTGAATGATAGTCCACATACTTTCTTTATCTGTTTGCGAAGGGAGTTTTATATTAAGGACAGCTATTCTCTCGTTAATTCCTTTAATTTCTTCGATTGCTAGTGCTAAATTCTTCTTTACTAGAAAACCTACTCCATACAATCCAGGCGTTTCACCTTTGTAATGTAAAATGTAATCTCCGCAGTCTTCTATTCCTTCTCCAAATCTTCTCATTTCGCTAATTCCAATTATATCCCATTTAATTTTTTCAATGGCTAGTTCCAGTTCAAGAAGTTTTTCAGATGTTCGCAGTGATCGCGTATTTAATGTGGCTATATGTATATCCGAGGCTTTTCTTTGAGAGTTCCTTTGTTCCTTTAGAGGGTCGTGGTCATTTTCCCCCACGAGGACCAGTCGGCTTGGGGGAGGGTTTTGGTTTGTTGTTTTGTCGTTTTCTACATTATTAGTTAGTTTTGTTTTCCGTTTGCCGGTATTTAGTTGCTATTGTTTCATAATATTCGGATAAGCAGAAGAAAGAGAGTTGGATCTACCCCTCATAATATCAAATGCATTAGTTCTGTTGTTTTTTGATGAGGTAGCAGCAGTAGCTTGAATAGCCTGTTGTTTTCTTGGCATCAGGCTTGTTTGGGGGGACGAAGATGATTCTCTCTTTCTTTTATCTTTGTTAGTGCTAGTGTCCTTGACTATGAGTTTATCATATTTTAGGTAAGCAATATTTCCTTTATTTCTTTCTTCCACTAATTTTGATTGCAGTGCTTTCCTTTTTTCCATTACTTCTCTGGAATAATCTTCTTTCACGTATAGATATATAATAATTAATCTTAAAGGTTTAAAAAGATAAAGGCAGTTTAAAGATATGACATAAATTAATTGTGCTACAAATCTGTAAATTAATTCATCGCTATCGCCAGTTTTAAACAACCATCAATTAAATTAAGAACCTTTCACTAAGCGAGACAAAACGAAATGAATAAGCCGTTAATGGATATCCGGAAAAGACTTCTCAATCAAATAAATCACCAACACTTCTCAAGTAAGGGGGGTTCAATTAATCACCTCTCGAAGTGTCGGCGCTTAGACGCAGGTTGGCCTTATGCCTATGCCCTGGAGACGAAAGGGGAGGGGGTGTGGCCTGGCGCCGCCCACTGAGGATAATCCCTCCATTTACATAATTGCCGTATAAAAAGCGTCTCAATTTGGGAAATTGCTTCA
The DNA here is from genome assembly GCA_947578465.1 of Thera obeliscata. NCBI lineage: Eukaryota > Metazoa > Arthropoda > Insecta > Lepidoptera > Geometridae > Thera > Thera obeliscata. The sequence continues at coordinate 5,026,892 of OX387916.1, forward strand.
AATGACTGTTGGATGTCGCGCCTGATCGTGAGCTTGCGAGGTGTCTATCAAAATACAAACACCATTTAACTTCACCTTTTTAGTTTCTTGTTAATAATGGCCTTACAAAAATATGTCAAAATATAAACAGTGCCTAAACTTCTGCCATCTCTTACCACTAGGTATACACACAAACAGTGACAGGGTTAACTATAAGCAATGATTAAATTTAAATTTCGTTTATAAGTATGGCTGTCGATCCAAGACCTCCCAAAAAATGTCATAGGTAGGCTTTTTTGAGTTTTTTTATAAAAAAAAAATACCTATATCATTCCAAAAATTAATAAATTAACACTTTTTCAGGCCGAAGTTTCATTGCTCCGCGATGAACGCGCTTCCAACTTTAACACGATTTTTTATTAGTCAAAAGCAAAGATTACCTTTTTTTATGTCAATAGCAAAATAATGGGTAAAGTATACCACACAGTAAGAAGTAGTAGTAACTAACAAGTTTTTGTGCATACTACACAATAGTTATTTGTTATACAAGTGTGCAAAGCTGCTTTTTATCCGCGTGCTCAATTTTGATGACTGAGCAAGCGCAGGATTCTAAAGTTTAACCACGAGCGTAGCGAGTGGTTTAAAAGTTAGAATCCTAAGCGTTGGCGAAGGAATCAAAAGAGCACAAGGTGAAAAATCTTTGCACTCGAGTGCAACACGTAACTTTTCATCCCACCTCAGCGAGGAAATGACTAAATGCAAAAAAGAACATGGCGCGACTAAAAGTAACACACCAAGAAGGTTCCGAGTATGAGTTATTAACAAATTTAAAAAGGTTGTATGATAAATTCGGCACCATGCAGGTAGAAGATATAGGTTTAATGGTGTTTTGAATTCACAAATACACCAAGAAGGTTACGAGTGCGAGTTTTTAACAAAATAAAAAAGGTTGTATGAGAAGTTCGGCACCATGGAGGTAGAAGTAAATAGGTTGTGTATTTACAAACTTATTGAATACGATATTCTAAATTCAAATTTATTTTATCCTCTAGCGGATAAAAACGGCTTTTCCAGTCAGAAATTAAACAGCAAAAACACACTTTCAGAGCTGGTGGGATGAAAAAACTTTTTTAGATCAGCATACACGCTACGAGGAGCTACGATAATCGTAGAATACTACACAAAAACTTCTTTAGATCAGCATAACCGCTACGAAGAGCTCGATAATAGTAGCATACTAACCAAACATTTCTCGTAATCAGCATAAATGCTACGAAGAGCTACGATAATCGTAGCATACTAAACAAAAACTTCTTGAGGCCACCATAAATGCTACGAAGATCTACGATAATCGTAGCATACTAAACAAAAACTTCTTGAGGCCACCATAAATGCTACGAAGAGCTACGATAATCGTAGCATACTAAACAAAAACTTCTTGAGGCCACCATAAATGCTACGAAGAGCTACGATAATCGTAGCATACTAAACAAAAACTTCTTGAGGCCACCATAAATGCTACGAAGAGCTACGATAATCGTAGCATACTAAACAAAAACTTCTTGAGGCCACCATAAATGCTACGAAGAGCTACGATAATCGTAGCATACTAAACAAAAACTTCTTGAGGCTACCATAAATGCTACGAAGAGCTACGATAATCGTAGCATACTAAACAAAAACTTCTTAAGGCCACCATAAATGCTACGAAGAGCTACGATAATCGTAGCATACTAAACACAAACTTCTTGAGGCCACCATAAATGCTACGAAGAGCTACGATAATCGTAGCATACTAAACAAAAACTTCTTGAGGCCACCATAAATGCTACGAAGAGCTACGATAATCGTAGCATACTAAACAAAAACTTCTTAAGGCCACCATAAATGCTACGAAGAGCTACGATAATCGTAGCATACTAAACAAAAACTTCTTAAGGCCACCATAAATGCTACGAAGAGCTACGATAATCGTAGCATACTAAACACAAACTTCTTGAGGCCACCATAAATGCTACGAAGAGCTACGATAATCGTAGCATACTAAACAAAAACTTCTTGAGGCCACCATAAATGCTACGAAGAGCTACGATAATCGTAGCATACTAAACAAAAACTTCTTGAGGCCACCATAAATGCTACGAAGAGCTACGATAATCGTAGCATACTAAACAAAAACTTCTTGAGGCCAGCATAAATGCTACGAAGAGCTACGATAATCGTAGCATACTAAATAAAATTTTCTTGTGGCCGCCATAGATGCTACAAAGAGCTACGATAATCGGAGCATACTACACATAAACTTCTTTGGATCAGCATAAACGCTACGAAGAACTACGATAATTTTAGCATACTAAACAAAAACTTCTTGAGGCTAGCATAAATGCTACGAAGAGACACGATTATCGTAGCATACTACACAAAAACTTCTTTAGATCAGCATAAACACTACGGAGAGCGACGATAATCGTAGCATACTAAACAAAAACTTCTTGAGGCCAACATAAATGCTACGAAGAGCTAGTATAATCGTAGCATACTACACAAAAACTTCTTGAGGCCAACATAAATGCTACGAAGAGCTAGTATAATCGTAGCATACTACACAAAAACTTCTTTAGATCAGCATATACGCTACGAAGAGCTACAACAATCGGAGCATACTAAGCAAAAATTTCTCGAAATCAGCATAAACGCTACGAAGAGCTACGATAATCGGAGCATACTAACCAAACATTTCTCGAGATCATCATAAACGCTACAAAGATCTACGATACTCGTAGCATTGAAAGTAGGCACGTTACACGGTGTAACAGCTAAGTTCATAAAGTTAAATAAATCTGCAACTTTGACTAGAAGTTTAATCAGGGTACAATTTAAGTAATTTAGGTAAGTACCTACTCACTTAATTTAATTAATTACTTATTCCGTATTATAGAGTAACAAGCAAGGTAGGTACTAAATTTAATTAATTGCCTTATGGCTTAAACATTTCAAAAACTGTATAGGATTTACTGTAAATGTTTATCGGGCCAAAGTTGAAACACTTTTAGTAATTTTTGAATACTTATTCATGAAAATTTATTTACCTACTAAGCTAGTATGTAATAAGTTATCAGCTATAATCCAAGTATTAGGCATTCAAATAATGCATGGCACAAATGCTTGGATCATGCACGTCAAATAGGTAATAACAAATTTATTTACATAAAGAAACTTACAATTAAATCAAATAGGTTAAATAGGGCGATAAGGGCTTTCAAGCCTTTCCTGTGGATTAGGCCGACTATGGTTATGGCTGTCAGGTATAGGTGCTGGGCAAGCCTATATTCCATCTAAAATCTTGTCCCAGGTACTGTTTTATCGTAAGTAGGGGTATGATATGAGTTGCCTCTGTTGCTATATAAATCATCTACAATAGATGCAAAGGCTTGTTTTTTCATTTACTTTTCATGACTCTAGGCATCTACTAACTCGCGATTTGAAATTGTTTTTATTCGAACACTTACAATCGATCGAAATTCTAATAGATGTTTTCCGTCGGCATCATCAAATTACCGTCCGTCGGAAAGACTTGAGCCTACCAACGCCGACGGCGACAACGCAGCGTGAAGCAACGGCGCTAAAGGTGTAATAACATCCTTCCGATTTTATTACTGTAGTGATTAGTATCTATAACATGTAAGTACCTATTCTATTTGAACTTGCATAACTGTTTTATCAATTCGAACCCAACATCGGTATAATGTTGGGAGTAACTGCCTTGACAAAAAAGTGGTAGGTACTCCTATACTTCTTCTTGTACTGTCCTAATTTTTTCGGACCAGAATTTCATGTCTGCCTCAGAGGTTCCTAAAGTGTACCTACTTGACACCATGTTTCCGAAGTTTGTAGGTTCTACGACACTTTTGTCTTTTGAGAGTGATAGTATATTATATTATGTGACTATTTTCGTTAGTATCCCATTAAAATAAAAACAAGCTATGCTTAGTTTGGGGCTAGATCACTTGGTGAGAAAATGTTCAGGTGTATTTAAAATATTTCATAGAATCCTTCCTACTAGTAGGGGATGGAGCCGTAGGGTGTATTTTGAATCGGTATTTCAAAATACGAAATTTCAAACTACCAAACTATAGCTATTACATATTTTTAATTAAATTAGCTCTCATGGTTTTGTAACGCAATGCAATCTTTAAATTTGCTGTGTATTTATTAATAGCAAATTCATTCATTATTTTAAAAAAATCGCTGACTTCAGTATATTCTTGGGATCGTAGCATTTCCTTAAAAGTGCACGTTGCCTTTAAATAGCGAAATAACTAGGTTAGATTTGAATCTGTCCTAAGTATACAGAATACCTGCATGCCTTCTACAAAAAACTTACTACACGCTAGACGAGTTCTTTAAAGACGAACGAAAAGAATAACGTTATTTATAAATATTCACCCGTTTAAGGGTTCTTTATCATTTTATACTAAACCCTGCTTACAATCATATCGGCCGGCTTCTACTGTACTTATTGCAACACCCTTGCAGGGTAAACTATGTATTGATTCAAAAACTAGTTGTAAGATCGAACACTGTTAAATTAACATACTTACATAATAAGGCAATACCTAAACTGACTACTGAATATCTGAATCTATCATATGCAAAGGTTTGGCGTTCCCCAACTACCTACTACATAATTCAAAATCACTCACCATGCCTATGATCATCATCATCGTCCGTCTCCCTCTTACACTGCTGGGTCGGCACGGGCGACAGCAGCCAATTCCTCGGCCGTTTCGCAGGCGGCGGCTTCTCATCCAGTTCAGTTATATCCACTTCCACGTCATCGGTCTCATCGGGGTCCGGCTCGGAAGGAGGCGCGGGGATCTCCCCGCCTTCAAGGGACTTGCTCACGAAGTCTGCGAGACGCTCCATGAGCATAACTGCCGGGACACGCGACTCGCGCGCGCCCGATCTTAACACTGCAGCGACCGCTACTCAGTGTACGCCCAACCTTTTTTCGAACCACCCTTTACGGAACTCCCAACTCTATTTCTTCTCTATAAAGCCTGATTTTATTCGTTGGGGTTGATAAAGGTGGAGCCTCTTTCCCCGCCCAGTGGTAAAAGCCCGCGCAGGCGCCCGCCTATTCTCTAAAGCGCGTAGCTCCGTAGACTCGTAGCAGTTGCCCGATAATACACGCCTACATTATCGTTATATTGAAAATGAATTTTTAAAACTGTTGTCTGTGAGGACAGGGAAGTGTGAAGAATAAGTTCGTTTACTTATCGTGACGTTTATGCTCTGGAATAAAGGTAATGTAACCTACCCACCTAGGTAAGTGTGGAATAAAAGTGAGGTACCTTTTCATACCCTACCTACGAATAAGTGGTGAGTTGGTGACTATTGTTTAAGTGAAAACATTGAAATTAATATGTAAAATTAAAAGTTTTATTGTAAAGAACCTAGAGCAAACATAATTACCTAAGAATATAATAAATTAGTAAGAATACAGATGCTAAAACTACGCAAGTACAAATTGAATAAACACTAGCAAAGATTAGAGTATAGTACTTTCGTAATAAATACCAACAATCGGCATTTAGACCAAAAACAGTTACGCTTTTTGAAAATTATACATCTCAAAAATAATGTTATCAAATCTTTGTTATGTAAAATTCGTCATTTTATGTAAATCGTTTGGCTTATCTCTTCCAAGTTCCAGGAGAGTTTTGGCAGTAAAATTAACGCCCGTATTTCCATTTATAAAACATATTTTTGCTTGGATGAGGATTCTACTGGTTCTACATAGTTATATCTGGAAGAAATTCAATTGATAGCCGCCGTTATCCCAAAGCCCAACCGGAACTTATCATTGGGATGGTTGAGTAATGCCGATATAGCACAGGCTAGTTGGGCCCGCTTGCCTCCTAGAGCGCGCTGCAAGGTAGCGCCCACTAGTCCGTCCGAGTCGGCTGATCCTCTCACTGTCCACTCTTCGGAGCGCCACTCGTAGGCCAACGTGGCCACGGCTCGCTTGATGGCGAATCCAACCTGTTTTCAAACGTTCTTCTGTACTTTTTAAACTTTCGCCATCATCAAATATATTTATACTATTACACGGGTATTTATCGCGTATCGCATAATGTCTGTGCACGCACTACGACACACAACACTGATAGTATCTACGCACTGTGGTAAGACCACGGTTATTGCAACATAGCCGAAACGTCGGGTAAATAAATAAAATAAGGTTATATACGCGATAAATACCCGTGTAATAGTATAAATATGTTCTTCTGTACCTTATATTTTACAAATGTAAGAATCGAGAGAATATCCTCAGAAAACCGATACACAAAGGACAAACGGCATAAATATTGATATATTTTATTTTATTTTATAAGTAATCACTACGGCAGTGTAAGCAAACCCACGGGCAGCTGCTAGTTAGGTAAGAGCCCAGTGCTTAGTTATTTAGTCACAAAATTATACTTAAAATGCACCAAGCGAGGTCTAAAGTATAAAGAAGCCATTTCGTAGCACCGTAGCAGAGCTATGCGGCTACGTAAATTTGCAAATTAAGAATTTGAATAGGACATAGTTCTAATATCTATTTCTCTATTTGTTAAATGAATTTATACGTCTTACATTTTATCTTTCGGTGTAACCCTGACTAGCCCCCATCCTGACTCCTTTAAATTTCAAATTTAAAGGAGCCAGGATTACGAGGACAGACAGACCGACGAGGAAAAAAGTCCTCGCGATTCTACTGTATAACAATTTTTTTTTCTACGGTTCTTGGATATGAGGATATGAGGATGCCTAACTTGTCTGGGTATATTCTTTACCTCGAGCATCGCAGCTGTTGTGAGATATGGCGTGATGACTCTGGCATAGCAAAGGTCCAGGCCGCGGTTGCCGAGTGTAGCGCTGATGGAGTGGTTCTCATTGGCCCAGCGGCCCGCGCCTGAGGCAGAACTCAACTCGGCTATCTGTGCGCGGGCTACTACCTCCGCGCCTAGTGATATCTGCTCCGTTACAGCCTGATGGAAAATGCAGGTGTAAAATATCCATACTTCCTAAACAAGGAATGGCAGCAACCCAAACTTCCGATCCCAAGATCGTGGGTTCAAATACAGTCGTATATCAGCCGTTTTTTTTGAGTTTGAGTTTACGCTAACAGTAAAATGAAATCAAGTCACCTGTAAAAAATGTAGAGCAATGAACTCTTTATTCACCGCAATCACAGACGTCGTGAGGTTATTGAAGTATGCGTCCAAAATACTCTCGAAGCTATAAAACTCAGCGTCGGCTATTTGCGCCACGACCGTCGCTCTGGTTCCTAAAGTGGGGCCCACACGGAACTCGCAACTCATCTGGCCACCGGGGGCCGCTTCCATCACGAAGTACGGCATTGCTGATGGCTTCTTTTTATCCACATAGGACAGAAGAAGCTTGTATCCTCCGGGAGAAACAGAGCTGAACGATATAGAATGCCCTAAGACCCAGTTGTTCGTGGAGCTCTGTTTGACAGAAACGCAAGCCCCTTCGAAGCACTGGGGCAGCCTGAACCGAGCTGCGTTATGAATATGGCGTAGGAGGCCAGGGTTATTCGCTCCTGCGGGGAGTTCATCGAATTCTTTTGCAGGTCCGCAGATACGTCCCGCTCGAGAGCCGGTGACTCCAGCGCCGGTCTTGCCACGGTCGCCTGCAGTGCACTTCGCGCCATCCGGCACGCTGCAGGCGCATTTCGGCCGAGGTGGTGCGTCTCCTCCCCCTGCCTTGTCCACAGGAGGGCACGGGGGGAGGGGAGGCGCAGGCGGAGGACAATCTTTCCTTGGTGAACTAGCTCTTGTATCAGGATTAGAATCACTTTTCGCGTAAATTGCCTCAAAAAACTTTAGTTTTAGTAAATTCGATAGTGAAATTGTAGATGTCCACGTTTGCCTATTATGATCCATTGATAATGTTCTGTAAGTATCCTAATATCTGAAATTCAATAAATAAATAATAATATTCTGCAAATAAATAATAATAGTCTTTGACACCAGGCTATGACGTGTTACAAGTCAACAAATAATTCATTTTAGTAAAAAGTTGGCACAGCTGTTTGAAAATGGAAAATACCTATTATAGGTACCTACCTCAAGATAATAGTCAGAAGATCATTTATTTTTATCCGAGTAAGGCGAAGGATAGAATGCTATAGGATAAATAGGTAAGTACTTAGCTAATTCACATAGTTTAACAAGTAAAATCACATAAAATTATTTTCAAATATTTGGATATTGGCTATTCATGGATTTTCATTTCTTGCTCCTCCCATTAGTACCTACCTAGAATAGTTTTTTACTTCGCCGGAGATTCAAATGGGCGCTTGACTCGATTTTGAAAAAAAAACAGGAAATAAGTCGGGGTTCTTGTTTATTTCAAGATTACAGGCCACGTGAAGTTGTATGAATTTCGGCAGAGGGAACTCCGGTGACCTCCATGTACCTACCGAAAGGATGGCATGATGGATGATGATGCCACTATGATCATAATGATTGTCTAAGAAAATAACTCACGAAGTTGACGCAAGAAAAAAGAACAATAAGTTTGATTCTTACCCGCAAATTATCTTAGCCGAGATGGTTGAAAAAAATGACACTGACAGCTTACCAAAAACAAAGAGTGACTGTCACTGTGACTGTCACAATCACACTTTTGTACTTTGTTTTTCAATGAAAATGCGTGCGATGCGAGTGGAGTGCGCTAAGATAAACTAACAAAAGAAGAAGATAGAAAAGTGAAATCGCTTGGAAGTTTTATTTACATTACATAATCTAGTTTTAGTTTAGATTAGATTAGATACATCTTACGTACAATAGCGGGTATACCTACTTTGACTATTGACGATTTATCAAAGAAAACAAAAACAGTCTTCACGGAAGTGCAGGAACCTTTGTGTGAGTGGGGAAAACCCAGAGTTCTATTTTTCGAAGCGATTTCCAATAAAGTTCAAAGATGACCAGCATCCATAGTAAGATATTTGACATGTTCAAGAACTTAAAGTCTGATGCCATGCCAAAGCCGCCACGGCCTAGCCCTACAGAGACTACACAAGACCCTGTTGATGACTATGACGAAAATATAGACTCTACAAACGAACCAGAAGAAATTATTATAGAGTCTGATGAGTCTGACCACGACACAGCAAAGAATGAAAAAAAGCCAAAGTTCAAGAAATCCTTTTTTAAAAGCAATAAAAAAGCGGACAAGCCAGGAAAGAGTGACAAAACTGGTAGCAGTAACGTCAATACTCAAGGTGCGTATCTAATGTATCTCACCATATATTTATCTTTATACATCTTCATCATCAAGAGGTCTGGAGGTCGCCAACATTTTATAAAGAAGTCTATCTGTTGATATTCTAGAGAAAAATATAAAATGTATTTATGTAAGTATGTTACTTTGGAAGGATCCTTCACAAAACAAAGACAGTTTGAATCATATAACACACAACAGTTTGAAGTATAAAAAAAAACTAAATTATTGCATGTCTGTGAAGTGTGAACCAAAATGATTGGAATTCTTGAAGTGAAACACCTAAATTATTACACTGAGTTTTTTGTATGATTGACACATGCTTAATATAGGTTTACAACACTGTCACAGGTCTATAACTATGCTAGATACTATTTAATTGAATTAATACATACTGTTCACGCACCAGCGTGCATGAAGGAGAAGGGTTGCGAGGCGAGACGCGAGAGGGGCACCCGCTCCACCGCGCACACGCCGCCGGCCCGCAAGAGAGTTCCCCAACGACACCGAAGCGAGCGCACGTCATCGCCCTCGCTCACTACTTATTATAAATACACCGTATATACCTATGTAAAACCTTAAAATAATAAAAACACATAAACCAAGAAAAACCTAGTTCATTACGTAACACATACGGAGAACAAAGTTTTTGCATGGGATTTGGTGGAGTGTCCGAGGTGTCACTGTGAGGCCAGTTTAAACTAGCTTTATTTGTTCTGTGCAGCAACGGGAAATGTGATCAACATAGTCAACTCCAGGAATGTACGGTGGGGCAATGACTATTATATGGGACCTACAAACATGAAGCCACAAACTAAAACCAACTCTAATGATGGTAACGACCAAGAAGAGCATATTGAGAAGAACAACCTTATAAAGTTGTTGTTGGAAGCTAAAATAAAGGTAACTATTTTTCAGCATCTTATCATATTCATTTTTTTATACAACTGGCTGATGGAACAAGCATATGGCCCACCTGATGTTAAGTGGTAACCATCGCCTATACCAAAGCATTGCCTCGTAGGTCACACACGTGCCCTACGATGCACTGCCCTGCGTCCATCAACTTGAGGCATACAAATGTTCAGCCTCATGTGCCAGTAATTTCATCGGCACCCACACCCTCCAAACCGTACAAAGTGTTGGAGTGATGACCTGGATGCATTCTGCAGGAAGTGGCCGAATATAGGACGGGCATGAAATGAGTGGAAACAAAAGAGGAACGCGTTTGCCCGAGAGCACTGGTGGTCTAGTGGTAGTGGCCCAGCCTTCCGATCTTTTCTATCGAAAAATTTATGTGCACTATGCCAGTACTCTCAAATCTCTCAAAATATCTTGTGAAACTATTACTTACTATTATTATTGAGCAACAATGGAGTACTTTGGTCAATCTACTGGCTTTGATACCTATCATAGCTAAGATTGTGAAAGCTAGTTAGCCACTAATTAATGCTATTGAAATGGCTATTACAAATATCTATTTTAACAGGCTCACACAAAATTATAAATAAATGTATGATAAAAAAATATTATAAATTGTATTTAATTTTCAGCCAGAGCATGTATTTATTGACTATGTGTCAAAGAATCTTGGCAAAAATTGGCACAGTTTCTTCAGAACCCTGGGGTTCTCAAAAGGGGCTATTGAGACAAAGGAAATTGACACAGCAAGCTATGGCGTTTCGGAAGTAAGCATTATGGCTTAGGCCCTCCACATATTCAAAACTCTTTCTGGGCATCTAGTTTTCACATTTATTTGTTACCACCGGCTGTTCTCCGCTTCACCCGCGTGGTAGCTTTTTACCCCGTTTATTTTTTGAGTAATAAAAGAGCCTGTTTCCTAATGCAGTTACAAAGTATGATTAAAAAGAATCTTAGAGGATATCCAGTGGGGGATTTGCCCTAAGGCACAGTAGGCCCGGGCCTAGGGCGGCAGATAATATGGGCGGCAAATCGTGACAAAAAAAACCGATAATAGCAAGATTTATATTGAATGCAAAGTACCTAAAAATTTAAAAGGCTGCACATATTACGGCGCCGGCTACAGATAGTGCAATTCACGAAGACGCGCCCCACCAATTTTCGGTTGAGGGGATCGCGGGGTGCGGGGAGTTTGCTCCGAGCGGCAGTCGCGAATTGTAGTCTATTCATTGTAGTGTGCGTGTGCACTCATAGTTACTTAGTGTGTACCTATAACACTCAACATTGACGGAAGCTTGCACACTTATACTATAAACGGTTATGAGGAATAGTGGGGCGCGCCTTCGTGGATTGCACTATCTATAACCGGCGAAAAGAAGAAGAATAAATTTCTCATTTAGATAAAAGTTGGCAATAAAGTAAATTCATTGTGTATCTAGTCATAGTCAATATGATTGGTGCTGAGAAGGGGCGGCACATGCCTGGGGCCTAGGGCCGCCAATACTGCAAATCCGCCACTGACGATATCTACCATGCCTAGGGATCAATTAAGAGTAGATATTAATTCCAGGCTCGCTACAAACTATTGCTGGATTGGATGAATGACGATGCAGATGGAAGCAGAACCCTGGGCTGTCTCGCCAACATTCTCTGGGAAGAAGGAGAGAGGGAGTTAGTGAAGGAGCTAGCATTGTTGTATAAGAAAGCCAGCCGAAAGAACTAGCCTGTGATTATACCCTGTCACTTTTTAACAGCTCGCTAATATCTTTTTGTCACTGTCACATTCATGACAACAAATAGAGATGGCAACAAAGCAGGGGCCTAATTCTCGGGCCGATCTCGATCATTTTTCAATTTTATTTTATTGCTTCTTTTCGAAGAGAGAATGGCAGATTTCCTTGAATAATTCATCAACTACCTCATCGTAGAAGCCTCGACAGCTACGATATACGGAAAACGTAGAAAAAGTGCGGGGTTGTGAAAAGAAGCAATAAAATAAAATTGCAAAATGATCGAGATCGGCCCGAGAATTAGGCCCCAGTCTGCTAAGAGCTAGTCGACTGATACATTTACAACACAAATAGCGGCTTTAGTTTCTGTCAAATTTATTTTTATTTTTTATTGTTCGGTCTTTTGAAGGCTTTCGCCTGTTCTGTTGATCATTCCGATAATACATTTTGTAGGCAAGCATAATTTAATTGTAAGAAAAATGAATGCATAATATATTTTTGCAAATGTGGGTGGAAACTATAGCAGAAGTATCCTTTAAAAAACCCGTTCAAAGTAGGTTTTGGTGCTATATGAATATTGTTATACATTTTTACTGAAAATAATCTGTGATTATCAAAATATTTACTGTACGAGACGTAAAACTACCAAATTAAAAGGTAACTATTGAAATTAATCTTCCAAATTGTGATATTTTATACTTAATACTTTAATAAATTATGTAATAATAATATTAAGTAACTTTTTACAATCATTTTTTGTGTATAATAGTCTAGGAAGGAAAATGTTGCAAACGATAAAAATATTAATATGATTATTAATTAAGTCATTGAAATTATTTTAAAATTAAAATATATAATGTTGTATTAAACAGTTTCTCTAAAGGTATAGTATAGTTATGGCCAAGAGACCTCATAAATAAAGTCTCATCCTCAAATCTCTCATAGAACTTCAATCTTTATTCTCAGGAATAACAGTCCATATTTATTCAATACGTAAATTGTATGTACTGACAACACTTAAACCTTGCGCACACCTAAGCAATCTGCGATTTCCATCAGTGAAACACTCAAATAATGACGGCGATATTATTCAGCGTTTCACTGATCGCCATCGCCATCGCCTCGATGTGCGTAGGCCTTTAGAGAATATAGTCTCATTATCGCAGCCTGAATAATTATGAGGGTTATCAGTTGACTTTGTATTTGTACGCAAGTGTTCTTTTGTCATACCTACAGCCAACGAAATTGAGCAAGATAACTTGGCGTGCCAGTGAATACATAAATAAATAATGCGGACAATCCACACAACACTATCTAGCCCCAAACTAAGCAGAGCTTGTACTATGGGAACCAGATAGCTGATATAATACTTAAATATTTTTTTTTTGTAAATACATAGGTACCTACATAGAATACAATATAACACCCAGATAGAGAACAAGACAGAAAACAGGCAACATGCCGTATTTAATGAAATAAACTGCTTTATTTGTGGTGATATACTGCAAGAAAGTGAAGTTATTGAAGTGAAGGAAAAAGGATTGAAAACTTTTCCGTCATTACACTTTACGGCGCTCCTACGCCGAAACTATTAGTTTTAAAGAAAAAAGATCATGACATAAACTGGCGGAAATTTCATCTTCTTTTATTTTGTATAGATATGTTTTTCCTGCAAAATGCGCCGGAAAGGAGTTATTATCAAAAAACTGATTTTGAACGCTATTTTGTCAGTATGGTGGCGCGAGCGGCAAACATACGAGGTGACAAAGTTAAAATTTAGAAAGAGCATATCAAAATCAAATTGCCTATTTTCAAAACTCCCGGAAAACTTTCCAGGTAACCTCTATTTTTTTGACCAAATGACTGTATGTACTAAAAAATAATTTATTATTTAAAAACTATCCGGCATCTGTAAAGCGCACAGTTATCTTGCGCAGACTCTACCATGGCTAGATAACGGCTTTTGTGGCTTGTTTACAACATAATTATGTCAAACAGTCTGAAGCAGGTTTAAGTTTCATTCACCGCAAGTCAGTGCTCGTGAATGTACGTTACATTAGTTGGTGTCATCAAGTCGGTTAGTTGTTGACATCAAGTCTGTTAGTTGTTGACATCAAGTTCGCTTTGTATTGTGTAATGCCGGTCCCGAAGCGAGATGGATTGAAGATCGTGGATGTAGATGTGAAAGATGTGAGGTTCCCGACCTCGCTTGGCGGCCATGGTTCTGATGCCCTGGTAAGTTTACATTAAAATTTATTAAAGATTGTTTTCTAGTTTACCTGATAGGTATTTATTATAGATAAACTTAGTTTGGGTTTTTTTTTATATTCAACCAGCTAATGGTTTTTTTAAACTTGTTCATTAGTGATCGGACCCTACTTTAAATTCAAGTTTTGTCAAAAAAAATATAGCTTGAGAGGTAGTTTAGGTAGGTACCTACCGATTTACCGATCACAGTACAAGCTCTGCTTAATTTGGGGCTAGATAGTGTTGTGTGGATTTTCCACAATACTTATTTATTTAATTGTTATGCACATACCTACTATATACTTCACTAATGCCTTGGACTTATATGAAACACACACAATATAAGTTTTTATGTACTTAGTTCTAACTTAACCATGTTTTTTTATTTGTTTCTAAGAGCTCATGTGAAACCGTGGATAGCATAAGTAACGGTTACTATCATAAATAAATTAAATTAAAACTTTATTCCACAGCATACCGACCCAAACTACTCCTGTGCATACGTTACCGTCAAAACTGAGAGCGGTCAGAAAGGCTTCGGTCTCACGTTCACTTGTGGTCGCGGTACCGAGGTCATTGTCCTCTGCATCAGGTCGATGAAGAGATTCCTCCTGGGGAAGAACGCAGCTGATATCTTTGGAGACTTCGCGGAGTTTTGGCGGCAAATCACCAATGACTCGCAAATGAGATGGGTAATAGAGAATATCAATCCTTATATTCACATTCACACAGAGCGCTGGTGGCATAGTGGAATCGGCCCCGCCTTCCGATCCTAAGGTCGTGGGCTCAAATCGTGTACCAATGAGTTTTTCTGCCCAAAAATGTATGTACACTATGCCAGTGCTCTCAAACGGTGAAGGAAAACATCGTGAGGAATCCGGCATATCGTAGAATCTAAAGTATGTAACCTAGTTCGAAAATATGTGTCAAGTGCACGAAAAGAGCCTCTTTGAGGCGCACTTAAAATCTTTTCACCACACTTGGCTCGAAGAATCAGTGACACGATAAAAAGAAGAACACTTATAAAAGAGAAATCTTTAAAATAACTCTTGTAAAGTATACAAGTTATACTTTAAAAATAGGGTGTCCCAATGTTTGCTCGAGGGGCTGTGATTGGCACGCGACTGAAATCTAGAAATACTAAATAGAATCCTTAAAACCTTAACAGTAGGTACATTCATAACATACTAGGTATACTAAAGCCTAAAAGTCCTGGGTGTTTTCAGATTGGTCCAGAGAAAGGTGTGGCTCATTTGGCGGTAGCGGCCATTCTGAACGCGCTGTGGGACTTATGGGCACGGCTGGAGAAGAAACCGCTGTGGAGACTATTAGCTGACATGGAACCGGAGGTAAACATTACGAAAATAGCTGGTAGAACTGCTAACTGCTGGAGAATAAAAGTTCTAGAATAGCGACCGCCGGAAAAAGCTTAGAACGGTCACTAGTGATGGACCGAAGGAAGAGAAGAGTACTCTGTGGAAGAAAACTGCCGTTTGCTTACTTTAGTTTAGATAGCAGCACTATCGCTTGTTGCAAAGAGCAACCGCGCATGCGTGCAACCGACTGACAGCTATCCAAAGCAGTTTCCAAACTCCTTGCTGCACAGATTCCAGACTCCTTGGAACAAAACGCTTTGTGTGTACGGGTGGTACACGTAAAGCGTTTTGTTCATAGGAGTTTTACGAAAACGTTATTCCTGGAAATTTGTGAGAGACCTTGGTCACCAGCAGTGGACTTTTACAGGGCTAATGATGATGAATAATAGTTTCGACTGCACTGATCACTGGAATCGTGAATATTTTTCTTCTGATCTAATAAATTCTTTGCATTAAACAAATAATTGACCTTCAAATAAACTTAAGCAAAACCAATAAAACTATTTATCACTTGTAATGTTTATTTTTTGTTATCAGGAGCTAGTGTCAACTATAGATTTCCGTTACATAACCGATGTTATTACAAAAGAAGAAGCTATTTATCTCCTGAGGAGTAAGAAAGCCGGGAAAGAACAGAGGATTCAGTTTTTGATGGACAATGGTTATCCCTGCTATACTACACAAGTCGGTTAGTATACCTCTAGGTATAAGAAGAAGAACACTGAAAAACTCACAGAAGAGAAATAACACTTACGCAAAAAACTTACCTTTAAATGGAAAATTATGTAGTGATTCAAAAACCTAGTCCTGACGATCTGACTTGTGGATCAGACAATGTTAAATTTACATGCTCGGGCTATAAGATATACCTACTGAATGCTGAAAAAAAGAGGCCAGAGGTTTTTTATGCCCTATTATGGTAACCGCTTCCTAAGATAATATTAGCCAACATTCTATCATGGCTACCTTCCGTACGTACCCATAACGTAGTTTACAAGAGTTATTCGATATAAAAAAAAACTAAATATCTATATTACTGTCAACTAAACGATATAAAATCTTATTTCTGTTTCTAGGTTGGCTGGGCTACAGCGATAAGTTAGTAAAGGAGTTGTGCGAAAAATACCTAAACCTAGGGTTCACGCATTTCAAAGTGAAAGTCGGACTCAGTTTCGAAGACGACTATAGACGCTGCAGCGCTGTTAGGAAGAGTATCGGCAATGATAAGTTTTTGGTTAGTAAATTGCAAGTTTTTTCTTCATAACTAAAAACGAAAACAACTTCACAACAAGTCTTATATCAGAATCTGCTCTGACAATTTTAATATTTCGGGGTTTTTAAATAACTTTACTAGCCAAGTAAACGTCTTTTACTTTACTTTTCAAGGAGTCCACCTGAGTCGTTCTTGAAATCCTATTACCACACTGGTTTGAGAAAACCAGTGACACGATAAGAAGAAGAACGTCGTTTATCATTCGACAGTAAGTTGGATGGCGCCGTTTATTTAAACGGTTAGCATACATTAGATCAGACGATAAAGCAAAAAAATTGGATTACTGGTGGATTTTTCTCGATATTTTCCCTGATCCTAGGTATGCTAGATTTTTGTAAAGCATTGGTTTTTAGATGGTTGACGCAAACCAGGCGTGGAGTGTGAATGAGGCTATAGAATGGATGAAGAAGCTAGCGCCACTGAAACCTATGTGGATCGAAGAGCCAACCTCGCCGGACGATGTTTTAGGGCACGCGACCATCTCCAAGGCTTTAGCGTAAGTATCCCCCAAGTTTGGCCTAAAACATTATCATTAAAAATAAGTATTCTTGAAAGTAGCGGTAATTGGGCTTGAAACCTATCACGCGTAGATATCTGAAGTGGACTTGTGCCAAAAGTAATATTTAAACTATACTTTGACTTACCCTCTTAGATACCTTCAAGGCTCTCGATTACTAGAAAGTAAGAACATTGTACACAAAAGCCTGAGTTTCACTATTGCAGAGCCGTGTGTAGGTATGTGTTGCCAAGTTGACTGTCTCAGACATTGTGTATGGGGCAGACAGAGACAGATATACAATGCGTAGACCAACAATGCGTAAGACGATATAGTAGGCTTCTGATGCATCTCTACCATGTCGCAGGAAAGACAGGGCCGTAACCCATTTATGAGCGCCACATGCGCGACACGCTTATAAATGTGTCACTAATGTCAAAAAGCTATGAGATTGACAGAAAGTGCTGGAACTTAGTATCGAAAACCTATGAACCACCGAATTATTTGGCACCTTATCCTCACCTTATTTCCTGTCCGTTGTAATGAGTTTCCAACCTCCTTGGTCGCAACACGCGGGTCTGCAATAGTGAAACTCTAGCTTTATAATGTTATCACTTCGCTGCTTGAAGTCAGAACCTTTTCCCTCCTTGATTTTCTGTAAATCCACCTGTACTGTACCTGTCTTCACTGATAAAATAAGAATTTGTACTCCCTTCCAGACCTTACGGCATCGGAGTAGCAACAGGAGAGATGTGTGCGAATCGCGTGATGTTCAAGCAATTTCTTCAGAGCGGCGGGATGCAGTACTGTCAGATAGATTCAGCGCGCATCGGCGGGATCAACGAGATTCTATCCGTCTATCTCATGGCTGAGAAACTTAAAGGTACCTACCTAATCATTTTGTCTTCTTCTTCTTGTCTAGAAAGTCTTGTGGAGAAAAGGTTTTTAAGTAAAACTGTAGAGCATGTAATAGTACTGCACTGCTCCGCAACAGAAGAAGCGA
Source organism: Thera obeliscata (assembly GCA_947578465.1). Classification (NCBI taxonomy): domain Eukaryota; kingdom Metazoa; phylum Arthropoda; class Insecta; order Lepidoptera; family Geometridae; genus Thera; species Thera obeliscata. Next base: position 5,045,217 of record OX387916.1, read on the forward strand.
GGTCCAAGACAGGGCTCAGGGAACTTATTGAGTCTTGTCTCCACATCCACATCCGTGTCACCATCCAGCTCACTAGAACATTGCTGCCACCAACCCAAAGTCCTTCTTCGTTATTTTAAGGAGTTGGGCTGGTTGGGCTGGATGGCGATACACCCCATCGCGTTACGTCAGTGCAGATCTTATTCCCCCAAATCAATTAGAATTAGAAAGGGTTTTAGTTAGATAACCTGATATGCTACCTATTTCAATTAGTTCGCCGAACATAACTTTAGAAAGATAATATTATTACTGTTTTTGTACCTACCTACTTACTTTACTGCTTACATAATGTAGATTCGAATTGGTTAATGTATAAAATACATCGAATAGCTTAAGATAAACAATTATTGTAACTGTGAGTCTAAGATTAAATAAATAAATAAATAAATAAATAAGTGCGCCTCAATGAGGCTGCTTTCTTGGGCTTTACACAGCCATCATTGCTGTGTTTCGGTTTTGAAGGGTGTGGGTGCTGGTAAAATTACTGGCACGTGAGGCTGAAGATCTGTTTGCCTCAAGTTGACAGACGCAGGGGAGTGCACCGTAGGGCGCGGTCCTGAAGTGACGTTGCCCCTTTCCGCCGTCGTCGAGCAGAAAAATCGTAACACACCACGGGAAGTAATATGCTATTTCTTTTGTTTCAGTGAAAGTTTGCCCCCACGCGGGCGGCGTAGGTCTATGCGAGATGGTCCAACACCTGCAGTACTGGGACTTCGCCAGCGTATCTTCAACTATGGAGGGCCGGCTGGTTGAGTACGTCGACCAACAACACGAGCACTTTGTCGATCCTTGCGTGGTCGAGAACGCCAGATATATGGCTCCTAAAGTAAGATACCGGTTTTGTTTGATCTGACGAACCACGTGCCTAAGGCCAGAGGTCTGGAACGCTTCGTAAGGCGATGCCTTGTTAAATAACAATTTCGTATTTTCATATGCGCCAAAAAAGTATTCGTCTTTTACCAGCGGCGTCCTCATCAGGTGTTAATTATTTGGATGGAGAAAAGAAGAAAAGTAAGACCACAAAACTAAAAGAAACTAGACAGAAGAAAGTAAAATAATTAAATAAAATATAGCTGAAATCGGGTCTCTTTGACGGAAATATCCAGTTGCTTCCTTTTTGCCCGTTTTTTAAAGAATACCTAACCTACCTCTCCTATCAATAATCCCCGAAGATCAAAAAATCTATAGTCGTTCAGATCGGGCATTTAATGATATTTATTTTCTTATTTCTTTCGTTGCTGTCATTTCACTCTTTGAAATTTGTATTAACCATAGTGTTTTGTTTTTTTTCTAGTTACCCGGCTACAGCACTGAGTTTCTACCAGACACCTTAGAAAAGTTTTCATACCCCAACGGCAGTGAATGGAAGCGAATGATCAAAGAAGGAATATTCCCAGCGCCTGACGAAGCTGAGCTAGTCAACGCCTAGTAAAACAGGAAATTCGTTACAAATGTTTAATTTTATCACGCTCACAACTTATTTTGCTTATTGAGCTCGCCTGTGTAGGTACAGTGCAATAAATAATTTTCTATCTTATCTATTTTGTATTTTATACATATTATTTAATTATGTATTTTTAAATGTATAATAATGTACCTACATAACAGAACTAAGGGTTGAGTCCAGTTCCACGGATTAATATTTGACAATTGTTCAGCATGACGTGTGGAATATATGTTTCACCCTGTTTATATAAATATGTACCATCTTATCCCAGTCTTTGTTTGTACTAATAAAATTAAAAGTAGAATTTTCGCAACGTTGCCAAGCATTTACGCTCAAGTCATAACATAAATCTCCATCCTATACGGGCTCTCACTCAGCTGCCCTCAGCATACTGTTTAGTGTAGTGATACCTATCAATGGCCGGTAGCGTGTTAGTTTGTTTTAATAAAACATTTGCGAAAGTGTAACATTAAGTACAATACTGTGATTAATTTGATTACAGAATACTGTTTTATATACAAAACTTGCCAACTATAAATAAAACAAAAAATCTATTCCTGTTGTATCATCATAGTTCATTGACTTCTCTGCGGTTTTTTTTAGAATAGTACGGGATTAATTCGCAAAAAGTATCCTACAATATCATCGCTCTGTTTTTGTTGAACTGCTCATCTCTTTAGGCCAAACATTATCTACTGGTGAATGTGTTAGAACATTCAGCAGTAGTGTTTGGCCTCTGGCCGTTGTTGGCTTCGCTCTGCAATAAAAGTAAGTAAAACTAAACTCAGTTACTTGAATAGGGCCCATTTCACGAATGATTCGGCCAATAAATTTTTGATACTTAGTTGTTTAACTCATTTCTTGCAAAATTTTAGTAAGACAACGATTACATATTTAGTGCTGTTTAAACTTTTGGGATCATAACACATCTTTTACACGTAAGGTATAGGTACACCTACCTAATACACGCGATAAATACCCTTGAGTTGTAAAAGATTCAATGATCAAATTTTTCTTTGGGTGATTCGTCAATTTGGTCATCCTTGAAACGGCCTATAATAAAAAAAAAAATATTTTTATACGTAGATGGAGAACGGATTATTAGAACAAAAACCCGGTTTTGCCACCATGGCAATCCATGCGGGCCAAGATCCGGAGAAATGGAAATCTGCGGCTGTCGTACCACCCATAGTCACCTCAACCACCTTTAAACAGCCAGCTCCAGCTGAACATACGGTATGCTAAATACAATTTAAATATTTTTATTCCTAGGTCTTTAAACCAAATATGTAAATGGTTAGACATTTTACTAAATGCAAGGTTTTCTTAGTTTGGGTTTTATGTTCTGTGGTTCGGGTTAGGCTTAGTCCGCGCCACCACTGAAGTCCGATAGACACGGCACTGCTGTCACAGAATCATATTCTAGTATGTACTGTTTTTGTACGCATAATTGTTTTCTGGTTTGGGGTTATGTAGGTATACCTAGAGTCCGCGCCACCACTGAAGTCCGATAGACGCGGCCACGGTTCATTACCTACCCTGAAAGCTGCTGTCACAGAATCATTTTCGTTGCAGTACCTATTACTATTTTTAGTACTATTTTTGTACGCAAAGGGGCTTAGCTCCCGCTTTTGCCGTAAGACTTCAGTCGTGGCGCGGGCTGTGTGGAAAGTCCGCCATTTAATTTTTCTATGTACCTATATTTTAGGGGTTTGAGTATGGCAGATCAGGAAATCCAACAAGAAATACTTTAGAAGAATGCCTTGCTGCTTTGGATAACGGAAAATACGGATTGAGTTTTGCTTCTGGACTTGGAGCTATAACCACCATAGCCTCACTACTAAGCAATGGTGATCATATAGTGTCATTTAATGATTTATTTGGTGGGACAACCAGACTGTTAAGGTAATAAATACCAGTAAGACTGGTCTCAAACATTCGGAATTCATAGACTGATTCCGGCGTTTTGGCTACGAAAAAAACATCTACTAAGACTTTTTTTTTATTTTGAATGTCTGAGGCCAACCTAACCTAAGAAGGGGAAGCTTTCATTCGATCAGTTTAAACAATTCGTTTCGCCCTCATGTCTCTCTCTTTTGTATGGAGTTAAGATGAAACAACAACAAAACGTTACGTAGAAACAGTCGAAACGAGTTGTTGTCTCATCATTTCTCCATTCAAAAGGACACGCAGGCGAAATGAATTGTTGGGTGGGGTACTTGTGATAAAAAAACTTGGGTAGGTAAGGTACGTTTGTTTGAGTATTTACCCTTTCCTTACAATTTTCAGAGAAGTGGTAGCAAGAATGGGTATTCAAACCACGTTCGTAGATTTTACTGACCTAGAGAAAGTAAAAAATGCGATACAAAAAAATACTAAAGTAAGTATTAAATAAAAACTACATCGTACATTGAATAAAGCGTTGACTGGCCTTGTTGAGCCCAGTTGGTAGTAGCTCTGCCTTCTGCGCCGTAGGTCGTGGGTTCGATCCCACGTATTTGTGTGGCGATTGGCAGATGTTTATTCTCTGTCTGGGTGTTATATTGTAGGTATTCTAAGTACATGTACATATTAACAACAACATATACATACTTATAAGTATTAGGTATATCAGTTAAGCATAGTATAAGCCCTGCATAATTTGGGGCTAGATAGTGTTTATATTTATTATTATATTATTATAATTATTATTATAATGAGCCTTCTATGTCCCACTGCTTGGCAAATGCCTCCCTCAATCCCCTCCACTCTGTGCGGTCCTGTGCTGAGGCACAGGACGCACAGAGTGCTCGATAAGCACAGACCACAGTGGAACATCTCAATGTTCCACTGTGGTCTGTGCTTATCGAGTTCGTCTCGCCATCTTGTTCTTGGTCTGCCGCGACGCCTTGGCTCTTGTGGGCACCACTCTGTTGTAATTTTGGCCCAGAGCTCGTTATGCATGCGGCAGACATGGCCAGCCCACTCCCACTTGAGCTTGGCAGCTTTGTTCGCCACATCCACGATTTGCGTTTGTGAACGCAGTACCGTGTTGCGAACTCGGTCGATTCGACGGACGCCCAGAATGCTACGTTCCATCATATTTATTATAAAAATATCATTATATTTATTATAAAAAATATTTTCTAGATGATATGGATTGAAACTCCAACGAACCCTCTACTAAAGGTGGTTGATATAGCTGCTATATCCAAAATTGCTAAAGCCCGTGGCAATATAATTGTAGTCGTAGACAATACTTTCTTGACATCGTACCTTCAAAAGCCTTTGGACTTCGGAGCCGACGTAGTAATGTATTCTCTAACAAAATACATGAACGGTCATTCTGATGTTATAATGGGTGCCGCTGTTGTCAAAGATGAAGAACTTGAGAAAAAACTAAGATTTTTACAAAACGGTAAGCTTGCTTTATAATTGCGATCTATTTTCTATATTTAAGTTCAAAATCCGTTAGATCCTAGCTCACAGCATGAAAAAATACTATAAAACAATACTCTAAGTATAAACTTTAGAGAGGTGGACGTTATGATTAAAAATATCAATAAGCGATTGCATAAAATTGCTTAATCTTTATAATTTATCATATTACAGCGATGGGAATCGTTCCTTCGTCGATAGATTGTTATTTCGTCAATATTGGCTTGAAAACCCTGGCGTTGCGCATGGAACAACATAAGAAATCATCTATAGTTATCGCGAAATGGCTACAGAAGCACCCGAAAATTGACGAAGTTCTTCATCCAGGTAACGGTGTTAAAATAACTGACTAAAAGCCAGTACTCTCAAACGGTGAAGGAAAACATTGTGAGGAAGCCGACGTGTCGTAGAACCTAAAAAAGTTCGAGCAACACGTAAAAAGGGCCAGCGGCCTACTTGCGGAAAAACCAGCCCGAACATCAAGTGCGGATGATAAAATTTGCCGAACTGACTTAAAGATAATAATAATCCACATTAAATTATCAAGAATTATATTTATTTCGATAAGGATAAATACTGAATAACAGAAAATAGCATCGCAAGTAACGTTATAATATTTTAGTATTAAAAGTTCTATTAATTGCAGGTCTTCCAACTCATCCACAATACAAAATAGCGAAGAAACAAATGTCCGGACACTCTGGCGTATTCAGTTTTAAGCATACTGGAGGGTTGGCTGAATCCAGATTATTCTTATGTTCATTGAAGGTTGTCACGCTAGCTCATAGCTTAGGAGGATACGAAAGCTTAGCCGGACTACCGTACGTTGTTTTGATATACAAAACTCACTAATTTTATACTACTAAACATGGAAACTCAAACTGATTAAAAGACGCTTTCTCTTCATATAATCGATTACCTGTTACTGGAATAACTTAGGCCCGTATTCAGAAACAGTGCTTGAGTCTGAGTCGAGCCTCAAGCATAGATTTTTTGACAGTCTTCCATTGAAAAATGACAAAAAAGTGTCTGTTAGTTTAGCCTACGGGGAGAAAAACTGCCATTTGCTCACTTTAGATAGCCGCACCAAAGCAGTTTCTAAACTCCTTGCTGCACAGTTTCCAGACTCCTTGAAATAAACCTTCATAGCTGCCAAATTTAACATCAACAAAAAGCTTTGCGTGTTCCACGTTCCGCCCCATTCATTGGTTTTTTTTACAGATCTCTCATGACGCATGCTGCCGTGCCAGCTGAACTACGAGCTGAACTCGGCATCACAGATTCTCTCATCAGAGTTTCTGTTGGACTGGAAGATACTGAAGATCTTATTGATGATTTTGATCAAGCACTCAGACGAGCGTTTAAAGCTGTCTAATGGGCGAAGCTTGAAGTAATTGACTGGACATACGGTCTGCCGAACATTCTGTGTTTTTTTATGTAAACTACGTTAGTAGGTGTGTATCATGATCATCAGTCATCATGACTGCTAAATCAGTTAGAATAGTGGGTGTACTATAGCGAAATTATGATTAGTTCATACCCAAAGTACTATTTTGTATATCTACTTATAAAAATTCCAGACAAACATTCTGTAAGCGCGAGGAAGTTAAGTTAGTACAGGAAATTAAACAGGAAATTCATAACAAATTATTTTATTTTCTTACTCTTACGCCCTATTTTATATTTACAATTACCATTTTATGGCTGTTTTACATTACATTATAGGCAGTCTTATGAATAAAAATAACTACAGCTGTTCCATATTTAAAATTCATCAACAGACAATATTTAATGCTAGAAGGCGCGAGGCCGGTTTACTATTGGCTAACTGAACCGCCATATTGTTTTGTGATTGTTTAAGCCTTAGAGGTGGGAAAGAGATTATTATCACGATTCGGGACTCAAACCTAGTAAAGAGCCATAGCCTTAACTATAGATAATCAGTACTTTCATGCTTTAGAACTGGCACCTTGACTCACCTAGCTACAAGACGTTTCAAAACGATCTTTGTGGTACCATTGAATACATTTTTGATTTGATTTGTCTGACAAACGCATTGTTATCTGTCTCAGTAAACTCATTTTTCCTAATAAATGTTTTAACAGTATTATAAATTAGACGCGTGTTTACCTTTCATACCTTCAATCGCATTCCTTACGAAATGTTACAGCGTACAGTGATGTCACATATTCCTCTATATTTCCTAGTTGGTTCAGGCAGTCTGACCCTTGAGTATAGGCCTAGGATTTCTTCTGAAAAGCAAAAGCACTCAATTTTGACTGTTTCGGAGCGTTAGCAACCGGCGGGTCAATGCCATTCTCTTCATCCAACTTTCTTTTCTGACTGCCTTCAGCCTGCGTTCCGTTCTTGGTCTGCAATGACTTGTACGTTCTGACGCCAGTGCGTGTTAGTTCTGAAGGGGTTAGGTCGGGATTTTGCTCTTCTAATACGGCTTTGTTTCGTGTGAACCAATCCACGAACGATTCGTTGTCCAAAGGTTTCAGTGGCTGTAGGAGAAAACGGATTTTGTAAGTCTGTTCCTACAATCACGATGGTTCTATTAAATTTAGTCATATTTACAATATCGAGTATCTCATAGTTTTAACATGGTATTGAAGTTGACTGTAACGTCAAACCTGTAGATGGAGCCACAGTCGCGTTAGTGCCGTATTATCAGTTCAGCTATTCGTCAAGTGGGTTTAGGATCCGATGGCGCAGCGGTCAGTGCAGCCCCGTACCAAGGGGAAGGTCGCGGGTTCAAATACCGCTCGGCTTACTTTTGGGAATCTTTATGTTATTGAAGCTTTCCTTTTGGGACAATTTAACAAACTCACAGATAGATTTAAATAGTTACTTACGTCTTTATTTTCCACTGAGTCTGTAGAATGCACTTCAACCAAGGTTCTTTCAGTCAAACTCAGTGGGCTTGGTGCATTCTTGACAGACTCTTGCTTTTTCCTGAACGGATTCCTCGCGCCACCCGGTGAGGATTTTATAGGCTGAAAGCGGAAAATTTTAATGTAGAAGTGATCAAGCATTTTAAGTAGATGAGGTTATTCTCATCGCCAAATATATTTCAGTTGATGAATGCGTGCAATGGTAATCAAACGGCAAGTTCTAGTGGGATTTGCTTTTTGAGGTTTTTTTAATACAACTAACTGATGGAACAAGCTATGACCCACATGATGTTAAGTGGTAACCATCGCCTATAACAAAGCTTTGCCTCGTAGTTCATGCACGTCAGGAACGTGCCTTCCGATGCAATACCCTGCGTCCATCAGCTTGAGGCATACAGATGTTCAGCCTCACGTGTCAATAATTTCACAGGCACCCACACCCTTCAAACCTTAACACAGCAATGCTGCTTCACGGCAGAAATAGGCATGGTGGTAGTACTTCCCCGGACGAGCCACACCCAAAGATCTTGTAATAAACTAACAGTACAAGTACTAGTAAAAACTTACCACTGGTTTGATAGGAGTGACACTCTCAACCTTTCTCTCCCTCGCTTTCTGCGGTATAATAAGACTGGCGTTCAAATCTTCCGTGCTAGTGACGTCATAAGTCTCCTGAGTGTCCAACTCTTGGAAATGCGAGTTCTGTGCTATGTTCATCCTATCATCTTTCTCCCAGGATTCTGCCAGGTTGGTGAGTTTGTCTGCTAGGTGCATTCGGCCGAGACGAGATGCGTATTTTGCGGCTAATGGGAGCAGGCGGTCGTCTTTCAGGATTTCCATCAGTTCTAGTGCCCGCTGTTCTATTTCACTGCGGCATGCCAACTGGGAAGAAAATATAATAATGAGGAACATTCAATATGAGGGTAAGGCCTGCAAGAGATCTTAGATGGCGGCTCTGCCTTCTGCGCCGTAGGCCGTGGGTTCGATCCCCATCGCGAACAAATATTTGTGTGGTGAACACTGAAGTTTGTTCTGTCTGGGTGTTTTATTATAATCTTAGTATGTATTTACAAAATAAAAATATTATACAAGTATTATATCAGCTATCGGGTTCCCATAACACAAGCTCTGCTCAATTTGGGCCTAGATAGTGTTCTGTGGATTGTCCAAATTTTTTTTTTTTACTTTACCACAGATTCACCTTCCGAAGAACGAAACGTTTAGTTACTATAGCAGTTTGTTATGTCAAGTAACAATGAATCTTACCGCGAACAGTTTGAGTGCAGTTTCCCTCGCAGTTTTAACGTCTACATCTGCTGTGGTGTGCGCCCATCGAACCAACTGCTCCTCGTATTGACTTTTCTCTGAGTCCAGCTCGCATAATGGTATCTAGAAACAAAAACAAAAGAATTTAGAATAAAAACAAAAGAAACATGACGCATGAACATCTGAAAAGCTTCTGGGAATGTATTTTATGATAATGGAATATCGATGCTGTGGATATGAAACTAATACGTTCCTAACTGACTAGCCAATCAACATAGTCCTAGGAGTAGGGCTGATTCTTGGTGTAGTGTAATGGTGCACAAAGAAAGAAACACCTGAAATTCCGGGGCTTGTAATAAGAAAAAGCTTATAGAGCGAACGAAATCCCGAGATATTCTACAAGCAATCAACATAATTGACAGGCTTCAAAGCTCAGTTAGTAGTAGCTCTGCCTTCTGGGAGTCTCTGGGAGTGGGATATTTGTATAATTATGGTACCGTAGATTATACTAGCTAGTTAAATTCCCCATAAATTAGAAAGAATTAGTAAGAAATGTGTTTTGCTCTCTGGAAGCTTTTTATTCTTCCTGTCCTTATCCCACTTTATGTGGGGTCCCCACATTCTTCCATTCTCCTTTATCAGCCATCATCTCTGCATTCACTTCTATCTTATACATGTCATCTTTCACACTGTTCAGCTGTTCTTTGGCCTACCTCTACTCACATATCCACCTTCATTTATACTCATCTCATCACTCTCGTGTTCTCGTAGTACTAGCACCAGTACTAGTAGTAGTACTACTAATTGGTCCTCACTGAAAACCAGCGCTGCCTCGTCCCCTTTTTAAGCTGATTGAGGACCATTTTGGCTCATAAACAAATACCTAATTGGATAGGTACTGTCGGCACCCTTTTCAGCATTAGAACTAGGATTATGTTGTACTTATTTCTTTCTATGTGTTTCTGTATGTGTTCTATGTTTTCTTTTTCTCTTATGATTTCTTGTGTAGCCGTACCTTTACTTACTCAATGTTCTTCTCTTTCTGTGGTTTCATTTTCTTCATAAGCTGTGTTTTTTGAGTCATATAAAAAAAGTTATCTATCTATTTTTCTACTATTAGTAGTAGTAGCAGCAACAGTAGTAGTAGTATCATCTATGTAAAGAATAACTCACTTGAATGTCTAATTCCATGACGATAGGCTTTGGTACCGTTGCAGGGAACGACGCTCCCCGACACAATATTGAGCGTATTTTCTGAGTTGATTCGGAAACCTGTAACAGCGATATATTATAAACCATGAATATACGAGAGTAAGCTGAAAAAGTTCGCATAAACAAGATGTATTAACATACTTTTGAAAGCCATAGACGCAAGAAGAGATATTTTTTTCCGTTTATGGTATGGGTTTGTCGAAGTAGGTAACATCGAAGGAAGCAAAAAATAAATATGTAAATTCTGAAAAATTGTCGTTCATAGCACTTTTGTGTATTTTACTCAAAACAATTTATTATCAGAACAATTATGTGCATTTGGTACTCAACTGCGATACTGTATTTGCCAGCGAATACCGTCCTATTCAAATCTAATTAAAGAAACCGAAATAGCTTTAGAGCTTTGACCCCTAGTATTAAGGCGAAAACTACCCATTGATTATAGTTAGAACTCTGTTCGGCAAACATGACCCCCGACTAGTGATGTGCCTCATCGCCCGGCCTGGTCTCAGTAGGGATGTCCTATTCCCAAAACCGGCTAACACTAGGCACGTTTTATGTCCCGTCGGGTATCTTAATTTTTCTTATTTTAATGATGATACTGTGTGTATCATCATTAATCTATCTAAATATATAAAACTCTTACGTTACTGACTGACTGACTGACAATCAACGCTCAGCCTAAACCGTAAGTCCTAGAAGCATGAAACTTGGAGGGTATGTTTCTTGGCATAGGGGTGCACTAAGAAAGGAAATTGGAAAATGATTTCCCTAAGCGGAGAAAAAGAGGAAAAACTTTTCAAAGGAAAATCAACGGGGCGTAACGGCCAAGGGGAGAGCGAAGCCGCGGGCGTCCGCTAGTTCTATATATATTAATACATCATAATATAAATATTTATACATTTTCAAGAGATACCATGCCTACAATTTTCAAAGTCAAGACCGTGTGCGTACAGACAAGAGATAAGTACTTTACATTTGTTTTCAAAATCTATCTTGCAAATAGCATTGTTGATAGGCAAACAAAGCTATTGTATTCAAAAAGGTAAACAAAAGTGGAAAATTCTGCATGTCACCTAATAAAATTGCTGCATAATAAGTAGGTGACGAAGTAAAAAACAATAATATGCTTGCATTTTATTATGCAACTGACCCCTGAATTAAATGGGCCTCTCAGCTCAGTTGGTAGTAGCTCTGCCTTCTGCGCTGAAGGTTGTGGGTTCGATTCCCATCGAGAACAGATATTTGTGTGTTGAACATACTGCTTTCTGCGCCATATCATGTGGGTTTCTACAAATATTTGTGTGGTGAACACAGATGTTTGTTCTCTGTCTGGGTGTTATATTGTATTAACTATTTAGAAAACATTTTGCTAAACTGTGCAATCGAATTGCACACAAGATAGCCCGATTTTCAGGTGTTCGAGTGATAATTTAATCAACGGCAGTCTGCCCCTTAACGACTCGTGCGAACGTTACGTTCTTCTAGCGTATTTTGGACGACTGCCAAGTTTATTAGTAGTTTTTGTTCAAAATACTCACAGAAACGATGTACCAGGAATCCAAAGCGCCTCTCGAATGGTTATTAGTATCGCAGATCGGCATCCAAATTCCGCTAGCGACGTCATATAGTCTTAAAACACCTGTGTTGTCGTAGGCAGTCGGTGAGCCGACGTCTGTGGTTCCGAGCCATGTTAATCTCGACCCTGGGGTGAGCGGCACAGGGACTGTTTTGCTTCGAACTTGTCGACCTGTAATAGTCGGTAGTTTATTGTTTTTGTAGTGCATAAAAAGGTCTCTGCTGATAACGATAATAATAGTGTTGAACATTAGCTTTGCTTTGGGTTAGAATTTTGCGACTTCCAATGGGCTATTTTAAAACATTTGGAATGGCTTACGGAGTTACGGATGTTTTCAAATAGTCTTGCACTTGTACCCAAATAACTATTTGAATAAGAAGTATTTAAATTAAATTAAGTTCAGTAGCATCTAATATGGTCAATAAGGTAGGTACTGACCTACTTACTGAGTGATCAAAAGTATAGATTTATACATAAGCTACTCACCTGAGTCTGAATCGAGCCAGACTCACGCACTGTTTCTGAATACGGACTTTACAATGCCAATGTGACTATACTGATTTAATCAGTAGCTTTCTGCGCCGTAGGTCGTGGGTTCGATCCCCGCCGAGAACAAATATTTGTGTGGTGAACGCAGATGTTTGTTCTCTGTCTGGGTGTTGTATTGTATTCTTAGTATGTATTTACAATAAAAAATATAAAAGTGTTATATCAGCTATCCGGTCCCATAGTACAAGCTCTGCTTAATTTGTGTAGATTGTCTACAATATTTATTTATTTATTGACATAATTTTATATCATGAGGAGGGATGAAAGTCATGTGACTTGGAGAGTGATGAGTATGGATGTGGATGGATATGTGAGTAGAGGTACCAAAGAAAATATGGATGTACTGGGTGTCGATTCTAAAAACACAAATCACTCAAGCGATCGCGTAAATCGATGTGAATTGTCAATTTTTGTTTGCAAAATTTGAAAATGGAACGCGGATTCAGTGATCACTCGACGATCACTCAATCGAACCGTGTTGCTGGAATTGACGCCCTGTGAGCCTCCACAACTTTCGTAAGTTTTAAACCCATACCATTTAGAGCGATAATGTCCATTGCTAGGTGTTGGTCTGAGTGCCCAGGTTCTGTACTGTGGTAGACGGCTAGAACTGTTGTGTTGAATCCGGCTAGGCAGACGACTGGGCCCGATAGTGATATTACCTGCAAGTATATTAATCATATAATATAATAAAGTTAAAAAAACTTGTTTTTTTTTTAAAGTCGGCAAAAAATAAATAAGTGAAATTGGTGGACAATCCACTAATGTCATGTGACTAGAAGAGTAAAGAGTATGGATGTGGATGGATATGTGAGCAGAGGTAGACCAAGGAAAACATGGATGAGCTGTGTGAAAGATGACATGGATAGGAGTGGAGTGAATGCAGAGATGACGGCTGACAGAGGGAAATGGAGGAAGAAAAAATGTTGTGCCGACCCCACATAAAGTGGGATAAGGGCAGGAAGAAGAAGAAGAGGTGGACAATCCACACAAAACTATCTAGACTCAAACTAAGCAGAGATTATTCTAAGGATATTTGTAAAAAGTTGGCCCTGCAACTGTATAAATTCGGCTTACTAATAGGGCAGATTACTAAGTCAATTTTCTTTTTATTTAGCCTTGAATATAAACTCATTGATAAGAATTTCTATTGTATTCTACAAAAAAGTAAAGCGAGTCAACATACCTAATACGCAATAGCATGTCATACATAAAAGGCATAATTACAACGATTACGTTTATTATTAAAACTGGGCAAGTTTTTATTTTATTTTTATTTTATTTTATTTGGGAAACAAACAGTACAATAGCATTATAAGAAATATGATATAAAAACACATAAACCAATGAAGTTTCCTCAATTAGGTGATACAAAATAGCTGTGAACAGAACTAATACTAATAACAAAAAAAAAAAAAAACATAGTAAGAAGTTTATATAAAGAACTAATTTACTTTAAACAATTATTAAAAATTACCTATTTATTTATTTACTGGCAATGCAAAACATAACGTCTCGGCGATATTTGGGCAATGATACATTGAAAATATCAATATCTGAAAAAGTATCATTGTAAACCTCGCATGCTCTACTTAAGAACATGTTCTTTCTATAGTTCGTACTTGAAATAGGCGTCCAAAACGTTTTTTTTTTTGCGAGAAGATAAACGGGGACAGTGGAAATAGGTGCTTTCTAACAAGAAAGGTGACTCAACTACATTTGACAAAATTTTATACAAAAACATTTGATCTCTGATAAGGCGACGAACTTGGAGGCTAGGTAAACTATCAGTAGAAATTGATGGGTAACGGTATTTACAATGCTTAAGAAATTTATTTTGAATTCTTTCAATCTCTTGAATGTGGATGTTATATTGCGGATTCCAGACTGTGGATGCATACTCAAGAATAGGCCTGACAAAACTGTTAAAAGCAAAAGAAATGTGTTTGGGTTATGAAACTCTCTACCTACTCTTAGAATGAAGCCAAGCATCCGATATGCCTTAGTTGATATGGTATTAAAATGATGATTAAAAGTAAGTTTACTATCGAGATAAACTCCCAGGTCTCGTACAACAGATTCCCTTGATATTATTGTTTCATTTAATTTATAGTCAAACATGATTGGTTTGATCTTACGAGTAAAAGTAATAACACAACATTTTTTAGTGTTTAGGAACAAAGAATTGGATTTACAATAATTTACAAGTCTACACAGATCACTTTGAAGTAAAAGACAATCAGAATATGAATCAATTTTCATTAGAATTTTTGTGTCATCGGCATAAATTAAACAATTAGAATGAAGGAAATTCTTCGTGACGTCATTAATAAAGATAAGAAACAATAAAGGACCTAAATGAGAACCTTGAGGCACACCGGAAGAAATAGGTACAAATGAAGAGCAGTAACCCTTGATTGTAACAGCTTGACTTCGAGCACGAAGGTAAGATTCAAGCCATCTCAAAAGATCTCTGTGAATCCCAACCTCCGAAAGCTTGTGTATAAGTAGTGAATGTGATACTTTATCAAATGCCTTAGAATAATCTGTATAAACGACATCCATCTGAAAGCCATGGTCCATTGTGTCCGAAACTAAGTGAGTCAATTCGCACAGGTTAGTCTCAGTAGAGCGCTTGCTAATGAAACCATGCTGTTCTCTGACAATGATAGGTCGCATTACTGGAAATAGGGTATCGTAAACTATTTTTTCAAACATCTTCGCAATAGTACAAAGTTTAGAAATTGGTCGATAGTTTTGAATATCGTGCTTATTCCCAGACTTAAAGACTGGGACAACATAAGATTGCTTCCATAGCTTTGGAATACAGCCCGTACGTAGCGATAAACTGAAGAGGAGGAAAATTGGAACACATAGCGCCTCACAGTACTGCCGCAGAAAAATGGGGGGGATACCATCAGGCCCACATCCTTTGTTTACATTTAAGTTTTTCAAATATTTTTTATCGATGGGTATCGAGATTTTTATAGTATCAAGGGTAGTAACTGAAATGTGATCGCCAACTTCTCCAACAGAGCTATTATTTATATAAGAACTACTAGATGGTTCAAACACTGACTGAAAATAATTATTAAACATGTTTGAAATTACATTTGCGTCTGAGCTAGAGCAGTCATTATAAGTCATCGTATCGGGAAGCTCATCTGATTTCTTTTTGGATTTAACGAATGACCAGAAGTTCTTACTATCTAAGTTGATTTTCAGCTCAGAGTTTTCAATGAAAAATGCATAACATTCAGTCTTAACATTTTTCTGTCTTTCTCTTAGCTTTTTAAATGTATCATAATCACGTTGACTACCATAGATTTTCCATTTAGTGTGATATTTGCGTTTTTCTTTAATGATCTTGATAAGTGGCTTAGTATACCAGACAGGATATTTTCCATTGTATTTAATACTCTTTCTAGGAACATGATTATCAATAATGCCATTAATTATACTATAGAAAGATTCCGTTGCTTTTTCAATATTATTCAAATCCAGACAATAGCACCAATCGATTTCATTTAGTGCATTATTGATAGCTTCGTGGTCAGCAGACTTAAATAGATAGATTGTTCGAGGAGCCGGGCAAATTGCGTTGAACTTAAGTTCCAATAGCGTTATATTAAGGGCAGGATGGTGAACATTTTCTGGAACTAGGGGTGTGGAGCAGTGAATCAAATCACAAGAGCGATTACTTATTAATACGTCAAGTAACCTACTGTTTTGATTGAGGATATTGTTATATTGCTGAAAGCCAGTAAAAGCAAGGAATCTCTCTAGTTCAGAAGCAAAAGGGTCAGTATGCGAGTTAACAAGCTTTGGAATTTTACTAGTTAGGTCCCACTGGGACTTGGAAATGTTAAAATCACCAGCTATAAAAAATAAATCATCCGGATGATCAATGTAATTCTGTGACAACAAATCAAAGAAGTATTTTTCCATGATCAGGTGTTCCGAGCCATGAGGAAAATAACAACAGTATATGCGCATTTTCATACTGCTATTCAGATCAATAACCATCTCAATACCTTCTGCGTACGAGTTATCAAAAGGGATACATGTAACTGAGGAAACAGATAAATCACGACGAACCGCAATAATTACACCACCACCCAGAGAGTCACCTCGTAACTGATAGTTTCGATCGCACCTATATACACTGTATCGCGTGTCAAAACATTCTGAACTAAATATACCATCCAGAAGCCATGATTCACTTATCAATATAATATCATAGTCTGAGTTCAACACACTTTTATAAAATACATTTGTTTTGGTCCGCAGACCTTGCACATTTTGATAGTAAATGTTCAATTTTTTTATAGAATACATTGTAATTTATGACGTAATACAAACAAATCTACATTGAATAAATTGCGTATGATATGTAAAAGATGCTCAATAATAACTAAAACAACATAATAAAGCGAGCCATGCAGGTTCACAAAGAAAAATAGAAAATAACTTGCCAAATAGGTTATAAAAACATTGCCGAGACGAAAATTACTAAATAACATCATATAAATAAACCAAACAACAGAAAAATCGGAATCATTAATAGAAAAAGCCGAGTATACGTGCAAAATCACAAAGTAAGCAAGCATTGCCCTTATACAATTTTTTTTAAATCTTCTTCACACCCGATGTGTAAAACAGGACTGATGTCCGATAAACGAGCCATAATGGTACAATGCTTTACCCACACGTATTTATATTTTTTTTCCAAAGCAAGCTTTTTTACTCGCTGCAGGAGAGACTTATTGTATTTAGTCAGGTGGTCGTTAAAGTATACGGGTAAATCTTTCCCAGCGAAACCCAGGTCTGCCGCTCTAGGCCGGTTAAGTTGCCTAAGAGCATACAAAAAATCATCTTTCCTGCAACGAGCCAACATACGCAACACAATAGGTTTAGGCTTATTCACTTCACTGGCGGAGGGTGCAACACGAGTGACGAAATCAATGTCGTTCGGCAGCAACACGAAGTGTGAACGTTGTGCGAGATCCCGCACGACATCCATTAAGTTCTCGCCTTTTCTTTCCGGTATTCCAAAAATCTCTATGTTCGAGCGCCTTGCCCATTGGTTTTTCATATTAAGTTCTTTTTCTATTTGTCTCAAGGACGCTTTCAGTGCATCGCACTCAATAATAACTGCCTCGTATTGCTTAAACTTCGCCTCAATCTTATCCATTTTGGTATTAATATTGCTGTATTCCTGGTTCATGAATTCCATGGAAGTCTTTATGTCTTTCAACTCTTGTTTAAGAGTTGACATCTCACTAGAAAAAGTATTTTTCATTTCTACCTTTAACTTCCCGACTTCACTCTTGATAAGTTCTGCAATTTCGTGGCTAGTAAATGATGGTACTTGCAATAATGGCGAGGATTGAGTGGATTTCTTGCCCACTGCTTCAACATCTAACGTGAGCAGTTGTGATTCCTTAGTGGTCTCCTTGTCCATACGCGAGCCAGAGCGGACAGGGGTGCTATCAGATTTAACCCTTCTAGACTTAGTTAAACAGTTCGGACACACCCAAGTAGTTTTAAACTCTTTAGAAACCTTTTTGGTTTTGTCGGGCAAAATGCATTGGAGATGAAAAAATACATTGCATGCAACACAGCTCAAGGCGCTAGAGGTGTCTCCATCCGTCGACTGGCAGCACCCGTAGTTAGTCATGGCAACTGATCAATAATTTCGCGACGGCGATGCAATGTTCTTCTGGCTCAGTTGGTCAAGTACCCAACCGCAAAGAAACGTCCGCAAGTTCAAATCTCACCCGGGCAGCAGATTTTGCAGTCCAAAAAGTTTCTTGAGCTCCTCCTACTTTATCCGCCTAAGTATTGCCTTCCTGCTCGGCACGCCCACTGGGAGGAGCAACACGTCTAACTTCTTCGGGAAGAAACGAGAGGAACCGAAAAAAGTAATCAACCAATGGCAACTTTAAAAAATTAAAAATAGTACGCGGAGAGAGCGCACGTCTGTTCACAAGCAAGGATTGAACTGAACTGACACAGGCACTATCGCAGAAATAGTTATTTTTCGGACGTTTCTCTGACTACTCCATTCATAAATCCTCAAACAATCTCTAACAGGTTTGAGGGGCTGTCTACCGTGCCTGGAAAACAAATTTTTGCGACAGTTGTTTTTATATATCTAACTTTGTCAGTAACTAGCGGCCGCCCGCGGCTTCGCTCGCCCCCTACCTTTTCCGGGATAAAAAGTATCCTAAGTCAGCCTCCTGGTTCTAAGCCGCCTCCCCACCAATTTACAAGCAAATTGGTTCAGCCGTTCTTGAGTTATAAATAGTGTAACTAACACGACTTTCTTTAATATAGCGAATTTTCTATGTCTATCCTTTTTTATCACGTAAGGACTTTTCTATAAATTCTAGTTTTTGACAAAATGTTTGAATAGAATGCTCCTAAACGTTCTAGAATGTTCTATAACATTTTGAAATGCTCGGGCTTCGCTGCTAGTATCGATTAATTAGGTAATTTTGTAGTTTCGTCTCTTGCTACCAATCTGGGGACGCAGTTTTGAGGCGCCCTACGGGCTCTAGAGCGGGAGATAATAGTCTGTTCAGAAAGAGAACCGTCGTGGGATATGAGGGCGCAGCTGTGCTTAATTACCTTTTTTGTTTAGTAAGCAATACAATAGCGCGTCTGTTGCGTTTTGATCCTATCACAACTAATGTACTATTCCTTTATTTAATTTTTATGATGCAAAATGCTGATAGAAAGAAAGGGATGAGCTGCCATATAAAAATCTAAACGTTAGTTCACAATTTGGCCACGACGGCTCTCTTTCTGAACAGACTCTACCAACAGACGTATGTGTTTCAGCTCTAAAGGAAGTCTTGCGTTTAATTGCGCAAGTACTCGAAACAGTAGCACAGTAGGAACAACATACCGATTCATTCATAAATGAGCCAGCATTCTTGATAGCCATGACTTGCAAATCTGCTACCATGTGATGAGCTCACAAGTCAAATTACGTCATCATTTCACAATAAAAAAAGAAACACGTAAAACTATTTGTAGTACACACAGAAAAAAATGGGTCAACAAAGTCACAATAAATGCATTGTCAGAAATTTCCTGTCGGAGCAACTAAATACTCTGTTACTTTAGCAGAAAGAGCTTTGTTGAGTTCAGCAACGTTTTTATTGTCCGCTGATTTTCCTTCGTTTAATGTGCAAGGAACAATTTAGCTTTGTCCTTACATCAAAGTTAATAAAAAAATTGATTATATAACAATAAAACGTTAAAGGTGTGTCAATGTGAACATTGTTAATAAATCTAACAAAGTAACTATAGTCGTAGCATTTAACTACCATTTGACATGCAATAGATACGTTGCTGTAGTGAAAATGGAACGTTGCTAGCGTGTCAATGTGAACATTGTTAAAAAACGTAGCAAAGTAACTATAGTTGTGGCATTTGAGTACTTTTTGTCATACAATAAGTATGTTGCTGAGGTGAAAATGGAACTGGCATGTGTGTCATCAATGCGAACATTTTTAATAAATCTAACAAAAGACCTATAGTCGGAGCATGTGACTACTCAAACTCATACTGATATTCTTTATTGCAATTATTATGTTACATGGTGAAGTTATAAAGTTAAAAATGGTGAATACATAATAAGCCCTTAAGTTTAGGGCATAGCAATATTTGGAGTAGAAGTGGGCCAGTGTTATACAACAAATATATTACTGTGATGACAATGGATCGTTGTAAATGTGTAAATGTAAACATTGTAAATAAATTTCGCAAAATAACTAAAGCGTAAAGTTCAACTACGTTTTGTCATGCAATAAGTAAGTCGTTGTGGTGACAATAGAACGTTGCTAGTGTATCAATGTGAACATTGTAAAACAACCTAGCAAAATAACTATAGTCGTAGTATTCAACTACCTTTTGTCATACAATAAATATGTCGCTGAGGGGGCAAAGGAACGTTGCAAGTGTGTCAATGTGAACATTGTTAGTAAAGTAAACTAACAAAAAAGCTGCTTAATAAATTTAGAACTAGATGGCGTGACTAAAATTGTAACGATCCTAGAACGCGCTGACGAAAACGCACGGCGTTTCCTTATATTGTAGAAGTGGTTTTATGAAATTGTATTCAACGGATTAATGAATCCGTTGAAGATTTGATATGACTGGAGTTGATCCGATGAATGCATCGGATCAACTTCGGTCTTATCAAATCTTCTTTTTTTACCCCTCACACTTGGGGTCTTTCGTACCTACTAGTTGTACATTTTTACCCTTCGTTTTCGAAATTAGTTCCGCTGACAAAAGATACATTGTTGTAGTATCAAAACACGCCTTATTACACATTACATTAACATTGTTGCAATGACAATTAATTCTTGACAATAGAAACATTGTTGCAATGACAACTTGATCCATGACAATAAAAACATTGACGCACGGATTATACACCATGGTGGGCTCTCCCCTGTTAAAGTTTTATTGTTGGAACTAACAATATTTTTTTCTGAGTGTAGGCAGTACCAGCGACTGTCCTTTTTTAATTAAATTAAATAGTATGGAAAATCATGAGTAATAGCCGTCAAATTTACTTATCAGTCGGTTGCACTATATCTATATGTACTCGTACACACACAGTAGATGGTGTTTGTATGGCGCGTGTATCTTTTACAGGGTTATTCATTATTAGCTGCAAATACTCAGGAATTAGGATAAAATAAAAAATATTTATGAAATGATTTTTTTTAAATTTTTATTTAAGTTTTTGTATCAAAATTTTAATTAATAGATTCAGGCGTGACTTTGCGGAATTCCATTGTTAAACATAAACTAAGTAGAACAACAAATATATAGTACTAATCCGCTAATCTAATCTAAGTAAGTTAACTTAATGCAGACTTGTGTGTGCACCCCACGTAACACCTGCAAATCCTGCAAAGCGAAATAAGGTGTATTAGACACAACAATAATACCACAAGAAATAAAAAAACTTAATAAGAAAACTTAATAAAAACTTAACATCCTCAGGAAAATCGACTCTCTGTGCACTAAGACTCGACAAGGCAACACGTCTTAGTGCACAGAGAGTCGATTTTCCTGAGGATGCTTCGTAGAGAGGCGAAACACGTGTCGAATCTTATTAAGTTTTTTTATTTCTTGTGGTATTATTGTTGTGTCTAATACACCTTATTTCGCTTTGCAGGATTTGCAGGTGTTACGTGGGGTGCACACACAAGTCTGCATTAAGTTAACTTACTTAGATTAGATTAGCGGATTAGTACTATATATTTGTTGTTCTACTTAGTTTATGTTTATCAAAATTTTATTTTTATTAATTTATTTTCTCGGGATTTTCATAACCAAACTTAAAAAAAATCATTTAATAAATATTTTTTATTTTATTTGTTGAACCTAATTCCTGAGTATTTGCAGCTTATAATGAATAACCCTGTATAAACAACTAGCTCATGGAACCAGCTTATAGCACACATGATCATCATTATCATCATCATCATCAGCCTGAAGAAGTCCACTGCTGGACATAGACCTCCGCTACACATTTCCAGGAAGAACGATTCTGAGCCCTTTCCATCCATCGACTTCCCACACATGATGTTGGGTGGTAACTATCGCCTTTAATAAAGCATTGCCTCATGGGTCACGCACGTCTAGAACGTGCTTTAAAATGCATTTTACCCTGCGTTCATCAACTTGTTCCTTTCGTGCCAGTAATTTCAGCATTATCCATACCCTTCAAACCGAAACACAGCAATGCTGCAGCGAGGTTGATAATTTGCATGCCTCCAGTTGATGGACTCAGGGCGGTGCATCGTAGGGCACGTTCCTTACGTGCGTGACCTACGAGACAATACCTTGTTATAGGCCATGGTTACCACTTAACATGGTGGGCCAATGCTTGTTTCTGGACTCAAACACGAGAAATTACAATATGCGAGTTGGAAAACACAAGAAACCTCAAAGTGGGTTTTTAAAAGCTACAGAATTGGACAACATCGGAGTATGAAGAAGAGTTTCCTGATAATGCGAAAAAAAGTTGAATGAAGAATTAATAAGTATAATTAAACATTGTTATCATTCAACCGTATTGCAAAGCAATAAGGATAAAAACATCATAAATAATTTCGTACAAGTCATGCAGAACATTTTCCTCAAGGTGGTTATCGATACAAAGTCAATGATCTGTTTGGAATTGATAATATAGAAGATAAATATTATTACCGACAACAAAACATTTTTTCCAAGCATTAGTGAAGCAACGTTTGATAAAAATCGTCTCAATTTTTAGGAGTTTTGTTTGTGCAAATATCATGATTGGACGCCGAAAGTAATATTTGGCCATACCTACCTCTGAATACTCTCTGAGTGGTTACTTGGTTCTAGGAGATATTAGCATATTATCTACCATGCCTGTGATGCCTTATAACCAAGTAAAAAACGGTAGGAACCAAGCCTAGTTCTTCTATCTAAGCTTGGTCGCGTGGATCTGGCACCTACACTCACCTAGTTTTAAGACGTTTCAAAGTGATCCTTGTGATACTACTTAATAAATAAATTAAAATAATTAAACTTAATATTTGATTTTGACTTTGGTGACTCTAGGTGCCAGTTCCACGCGACCAAGCCTAGAAGAACAGGCAACAAACTACGGCTAGGTTTCTACCGTTATTTTGTATGATCCTTTTACAAAACAAAAAGACTTAGTATTAGACTAAAGTATCATTAGCAAGTTTTCCTAGTTTCAGTTTTCTTGTTTGGTATGATTTTAGATAAAATGTTGAAGGACTAGTTCTAGTTTTTAGTTTTAAGTTTTTGTTTTTGTAATAACTACCTGTACTCTAATAACGTTGTGAACGCCTGTCTCCCTTTTACCGAAAGTTGGGTGCTGGAAGCTGTGACACAGTTTTTACTTTTGTAGTTTTCAGCGTTCACTTTAATATTTAATTCACCTGTACAAGTTCTCCAATAAATAATTTGCAATTTGAATTCTGTGACCGCTAAGATGATCACATAAAAATAGGAAAAAACAATAAATTTTGGGGGTCCTCATACTTAAGACTTGCCTAGCCCTGTAATGAGTGACTGGAAGGTGTTACCTGTCGCTGAGTGCCCATAGCGGTGAAGAGTCGCAGCAGACGAGCATTGGTGGCGCAGGCGACAATGCCAGCCGCGGCGGTAACACATAATATTTCTTCTGTGTCCGGCATTGATGAACTCCACTCTTTGCTGCTTCCCACAAGGGAGATGCAGACCAGTTTACTGTGAAACAATGTTTATTTCAACCAAATAATAGATTTTCTACATTAATATTATAAAGAGGAATGGTTTGCATGATCAAAATTAAAATTTTAAATTTATCTAAAACGGGACCATAGGATTTCAAAAATCTTTCAACGTTATTTAGCTACATTATCCCTCCCTTTTTCTTATCGTGACACTGATTCTTTGGAACCAAAAGTGAGTTTGTGGTGAAAGGATTTTAAGTGCGCCCCAAAGAGGCTCCTTTCGTGCACTTGACACATATTTTTGAACTTTTTAGGTCCTACGATATGCCGGTATCCTCACGATGTTTTCCTTCACCGTTTGAGAGCAATGGCTTTACAATTTTTTTTTGTCCAGAAAAACTAATTGGAACACGACTGGATTTGAGCCCACGACCTTAGAACATTATCCCTGCGTACTGCATACGGCTACTAGCAAACCGCCCCAGCTTCGCACGGGTGGCAAAAATGACACCCGTAGGTCGTAGTAAATAAGTATTGTGGACAATGCAAACAACACTATCTAGCTCCAAACTAAGCCGAGCTTGTGCTATGGGAACCAGATAGCTGATATAATACTTATATATTTTTTTATAAATAACCTTATACAAGGTGTATCTAAATATGTGTACTATGCGAAGGTGAGACCACAATGGTGATCAGTTGTGGAGGGGAGATAATTAAAAATTCCTATTTTCAGTTTCCCATACAAAAATATATAATTTCATAATGCCTAAATAAATTGACAACCCTATCCTTGTAACCCCTTGACCCCTTGACCTACTACCTCTGTAGGTCTACTACTACTACCTACTACCTCTGTAGCTGAGTTTAGGGTTGTCACTTTGTATAAAGTCAGCTGTTAATGTTGAAACTTCGTTGCAGTTTTTTTCAGAGATACCAATCGAAGTTTGAAAAGTCGTTGAACAAAAGTTGTTCCCCGGGGGGTGGAAATTCACCCCCCTTCAGGATAGTACACATATTTTGATACACGTTGTATACAACACCCAAACAGATAACAAACATCTCTGTTCACCACACCAATATTTGTTCTCGGTGAGGATAGAATCCACGGCCTACGGCGCAGAAGGTAGGGTTACTCCCACAGCTCCTTGATTAGTTATAAATTATCATCATTGTTACTTAGCAATTGGATTTGGTCGATCATCGACATCTTATCGTTTTTATAGTAGTTCAGAAGGCGGGCCTATTATACAAGTCAAAGGATCCTTTCAAAAAACAACTAAATATATCGTGTTCGGAATCTAGACCGTCTAGACTAGCTAAGACTCTAAACAATGATAAATGAATGCAAGTTGTTTGTGAATTACGTACGCCTCAGACGCGGGTAATTTGGTTTGAAGCATGAAGGTCGTCAATACACCTGTGAGTACAATGCATCATTCATTTCTTATCTTGAAACCGGTACTGGTAAACTTACCTAGATCCGAGACTAGAATTCTATTTTTATTTCTTTTTACGACTACATGCACCATACTTAGGTACCAATTTTCATAATCGTATGTGCATACTGGATTTTTCTAGTGAAGTGTGAGAATCTATACAAAGGTTCTAAGACCCAACTATGTATTTAACTTCGTTTGGTCCGTATTCGTCGTATTTTTAAGTCTTAGGTTAAAACCCGGTTGCCTGGAAGAAATCGCTGCGTGCGATAAGAACACCGATCCTAGTAGTACATTTTAATGTTAGTGCTATATGCAATTTTACATAGCATTTAGACTTCAATAAATATTTTTTATTGTTATTATTTTATACCATATTTCTCAACTGATGTTATGTAGTACCCATTGTCTATAACAAAACCATAGTATGTTATATCTTACCTCGGCGTCTCACAAGCTAACGCCAAGACTGAAGTAGATAAACTCGCCATAGTGTGATCCAAGTAATTGTTCAAATGTATTCCATGGTGAACGTTCGTATCATGGAATTCCACGTCGATAGTAGATTCGCCCTTCTCGGCCGTATAATGGCAACGGACTATTCCCACGTCGTTCCAGCACATGTATCTGGAACCAATAAGGTCGGTTATTCTAGGAACGGCGAAAGCAGTTCGTTTTCTTCAGGTTACTTGCTTTATGGCTTCGACGAAAAGACAGTCATGGGAAGTGAAATGGACTGATCGAAAATATTGCGGACAATACACACAACACTGATTAGCACTAAATTAAGCAGATCTTAGCTAGCTAGCAGTACTATGGGAACCAGGTAGCTGATATAATATTTTTTTGTAAATACATTTGTACATACTTAGAATACAATTTAACACCAAGACAGAGAAAAAACATCTGCGTTCACCACAAAAATATTTGTTCTCGGTGGGGATCGAACCCACGCCTTCCAGCGCAGAAGGCAGAGCTACTACCTGACCTGTGAAGGCAGTCAATGAAATACCCTTATTTTTTATAGATTTTATAGTGTTTACTACACTTATGGAAATCACATCATAGATTTTTAGTTAGTGCCGAACAGTCCCTAGAGTAATTCGTCGTGTGTGATAAGGATCCGATTGCGCAGCCCCGTACCGACGGGAAAGTCGCGGGTTCAAATCCCGCTCGGCTCTTAACTTTTGGGACATTATAAAAAAGTACCCTTATTCTCAAATCTATGTGTATACCTGTGTTCAAGGTGTCTCGGAGTAGCAGACGGCTGGAACGGTCCCTGTGGTGGTACAGTCGACGAGTGTACCGTCTGTCTCGACACCGGCCTAGACTCATCCTGCGCGGTCACTAATCCAAGCGTCTCGTTTTTGAGCTTCTCCAGTGATATCGCGTTGTCATCATCACTTTCGTAGTTCTCTATGATGTTATCTAAATCGTTGTCATCTAAAAAAACAGGTCATAAAGTTCCTTCCCAAACGTGCGATATTTAGTGGGGGCGAGAAGAGTGGAAGGGCAAAATAATCATCAAAGCATGCGTGGTTGCAATTAGTACATTATGGAGTAAATAGAACGTTATCGACGTACTTTGTTTATTGAGCGACCTGATACCTCAACATCTGATCCATCTACCAATATATGTATATATTTTTTGTAAATACATACATACATAAAATCACGCCTCATTCCCATGGGGTAGGCAGAGATCACGGATTTCCACTTGCTACGATCCTGACACACCTCTTTCGCTTCATTCACTCTCATAACATTCTTCATACATGCTCAACGGTTAAGGGTACTCCTATACATACCTACTTAGAATACGATATAACATCCCAAACCTCTATGTTCACGGCATATGTTTTTCTTGGTGGGGATCGAACCCACGACTTACGGCGCAGAAGACAAAGCATGACCTTAAGTTTGACTTACCATCTGCTCTTTGGACCATTTCAACATCGTCATTGCTACCGCTATCTTTGCCATAGCAGTTCATTAATGCCCCAAGTTGACCGGCCACATCACAGTACACCAAAACTCCATTACCTATTGATAAGAAGATCACTACATCAATTGTCTGCTATGGTACATCATGACAATCTTTCTATTCATAACCTACTCTAGTGTAGTCTGCTTGCATGTTCTTATTCCCACTGCTGCTTGTTTTGGAACGCAGTTTATAAAAAAACTATCTTCGTTTTATAGTGTCATTGGTTTGTTCAAACCAGTGTGGTAAAAGGATTGTGCCCTCAGAGAGGCTTCTTTCGTGCACTCGATAAATTTTTTCGAACTTCTTTTAGATTCTCTGACGTGCAGGTGTCCTCACGATGTTTTCCTTCACCGTTTGAGATTACTGACATAGTGTACACACATTTTCAACAGGAAATACTCATTGGAACACGACGGGGTTTGAACCCACGACGTTAGAATCGGAAGGCGGGGCAGCTATCTCTAGACCACCAGATAAAAAACCTGTGCATGTTTTGCACACAAAAATATGTCCTTGGTAGAAATCGAGCCCATATCTTACAGCGCTGACGGCAGAGCCATTGGTCACATCTATTGTCAGAAAAAAACAATGCAAAGTAGATTATAAAAAATTAAAACAATTGCATTAAAAATTGATTATAATCGTTGAAAGCAATGAACTTTATCAAACATGCATAGTACGAAGTTTAGTGATCTTTTCACATTTAATTAACATGCTTGGAATGTATTAGGAGGCCATTAACATTTTTTTTTTTTTTTTTTTACATAGTTAAGATTCTAGAGAAGTTGTCAGAGGTACGTCCAATCGTCACGTTTAGGCACATTTGTAGGTACACCAAACATGTACAAAGTAGAAACGAAATGGGGAAACTGTACCATATTTTCATTTTGCAATTTTTTCAATTTTTATCCTGTCTCTTGGTGATCGCAAATTGTTTTTTTCCACTCACCTTTAGGGTTCCAAGCCATAGCGGAGACATTATGGCTTGTAGGATGTTCTATAATCCCAATACAAGTGCCAGATTCTATTTCCCAAACAGCTATCTGACCGGCCACTGTGCTTCCGGCTAGGTATTCGCCACACGGAGAGAACAAGCATTGGGAGATTGCACATTTTATCTAAAAACAAATAAAGAACTGATTTCACCTTAAACAACTGATTTAACCTTCAACTGAAATAATCTTCCTTCTTTTTCGAGGTTGGCTAAACAAACTCAACGTTTTAATAAATTAAATATTGTGAACAAGCCACACTAACACTATCTAGCCCCAAATTAAGCCGAGCTTGTAGTATGGGAACCAGATAGGTGGTATAATATTTATGTATTTTTTTTTAAGTAAATACCTATTTAGAATAAACCTTTTCACTGCACCAATACTTTTTTTGGTGGGGATCGAACCCACGATCTACGGCGCAGAAGGCAGAGCTACTACCAACTGAGCTGAGAGGCCAGTCTATTTTGGAGAAAATGCCTCGTCTCTCCCATGGCAACTCAATCATCATCATCAGCCTGAAGAAGTCCACTGCTGGATATAGGCCTCCCCTACACATTTCCAGGAAAAACGATTCTAAGTCCTTTCCATTCATCGACTTCCCGCGATCTTAACAATGTCGACGGTCCATCTGGTGGGTGGGCGTCCTTTCGTCTTCCAGTTCGTGGTCGCCATTCGAGATCTTTTATTCCCCATCGGTGGCAACTCAATAATTAATATTAATTCTATTTCTTTGATCAGCATAGCTTATACTATTACATGATAAGCATTGGCTGTATCATCATCATCATCAGCCTGAAGAAGCCTACTGCTGGACCTAGGCCTCCCCTACACATTTCCAGGAAGAACGATTCTGAGCTCTTTCCATCTCGCGATCTTAACAATGTCATTGGTCCATCTGGTTCGTAGGCGCCCTACTTTTAGTTTTTTTTGTTTTGGCTGTATTAGCAAGTAATTTTACACTGGAAATAACATGGCATGACAATAACACATTTAATAAATGGTAACTCACCAAACTATGTGTGAATGTCATCCTCTGACCCCAGGTCTCACAATCCAGTAATATTATTTCCCTGTTGTTAGGATATGCAAGGTACTTTCCATCTGACGGCTCAAAATCTATTCGACCTGGTCAAATAAATGTTTTTTTTTAATGTTCCTAATGCCTGTACTATCAGCGAAATTACCTTTCTTTGCATATTAATTTTGACCAATGGGAGACAAACATCTTTTTCACTTAATAAAAGCCATCTGTTTTATGACATTTCTACTTCCAAAGACTAGTAAAAATCTAGTCACAATCAAATCACAGCGGGATGTTGGTAACTGGAGTTACAGAAAATGCACCTTTAAGGTGGTAAGGCAGATCTTTTGCTAAAGATTACATTTATATAGTGAAGAGAACATTAGTACTAGTGGTGCTGTGAGCTGTAGACAATGAAATTAGCAACTGCATCGTGAGGAGTACATCATGCCAAAGATCTTCCATCAGATGTTCATAATTTTTTTATGAGACAAACTTTTAGATACTTTTAAATAAAAAAAGAACCATGGAAATTAGATCTCATAATATGATAGAGATATCCAGTAGCCCTCTTTTTGTAGAATGATTGAAGGGGCACTCAACCAAAAATCTCTGTTAGCAAAAAAATTCTATGAATTCAACTGCCTTTTATGACCTTTGAGCAAAGTTTCCTGAAGGGGAAAACCGACAAACATCCAGCCAGACAAAAACTTTTGTTTTTTTTTTTATACAACTAAGTTAGCAAACAAGCATACGGCCCACCTGATGGAAAGCGGTTACCGTAGCCTAACTTTGCCCACCTTCAAACTGAGATGCTTTGCTCGCTCAACCAATAAATTTTTTGACAATCCTATAAAACCATGTGGGTGAGATAAACTTACACAAAACCTTAGCAGCAAAGAAAGTATTAATCTTTGGCACACAAGAAATCTCCTTAATCATTTTCTGATTATCAATATCCCATATTCTAAGCACTCCATCTCCGCAGGCCGTACTTGCATACTTCATTTGAGGGCAGATTGCAATACTGAGGACCGGACCTTTATGTTCAGACATCACAAAAAGAGGTGCTCCTCCTTCTAGGCTACAAATCTTGGCTTCCATGTTCTCCGATGAGCAACCCAGGGCCTGGAAATAAGGTTTTATAGTAGATTATCGAAATATGATACATAAAGATGAAGACAATTAATAAAAACAAGTACTCACCTCAATCTTCGTTGTGGACTTAATATGTGTGACAGGCGCAGTAAATCTTGTAACAATACCATCTTTATCAAAATCTGGGTAGGTGTAAGCTTGAACGACATGGTTATCAGTGGCTACATAGAGACGTTTCTCTTTGAAACAAACGGCTATGGCACTTTCACCAACGAAGTGGGAGTTAGGGTCGTCGTCTTCAATATCCACCCATATTCTTACATCTCCATCATGCCCGCAGGTTATGATGTGACTGGAACCGAAAAACAGACATTACCTCAGGTATTTATGAACATTATTCCTTCATTATTGAGGGATTTCATAGTCAGATGCAAGAAGAAAAATCTTGGTAACTTTATTACACTACAAATACAAAACATTTGCACAAATTCACCTTCCATCTTCACTAAAACAAACATCTGTATGGCCTTCAGCGTGAGCGTATCTTAGTGGTTTGCTATCTATTTTCATGATTTGCAAAACGCTGTTTTCAGACTAACAACGCAATATTAAATTCTTTTTATTTCCAGTGAAATGAAGTGAACTCAAAAAAAATATTTTAACTTTTTTAATTTGGCGGGAAAACTAAAGTCAATGTCAGTCAAGTCAGACAAACGTCAGTATCTCCTTCAAGCCTTCAAGGTGGAAAAGTTCATTCATTCGTTCATTTTATTAGTAAATCCATGAGGACTAGAGTTGGTGTGTGTTGTATGGCTAGAACGTAAACCATTTACACATCTCAGAGTTTTTTAGAAAAATATTTGCAGCCAAAATCATTGTAAATAATTATTTTCCTGACAGGACCATTCAAAATAAAATCTGGGTCTCCCAGCAGTTAATGCCAATGCAAGCCTAGGATGGCTTGCATTTGAAGACCGGTCACCGGATACTTACACTTTTTTTTGTATAAAAAAGTAATTACGTTACCGGTATTTAGTATAAATTTCTTTTTTTGGCAACCACCACCCGTTCCATAGCTTACCTGTCACCGTTGCTCAGTAAACCATAGTATAATAATTAATAAATATGAAACCTACGTAATTTTTTTATATTTGCCTTATGTTTTATACTGAAACCACTAAAAAGAAAAGAACAGACATAACAACAGAAGAACTTAACTACTAAGAGAGATCCTAATAAGGCACTTATACACTAAAAGCTTCTGCTGCAGCATACCTTAATTTTTTTCTGGTACTTATAAACTAAAGGTGTAAGGTACCTTTTACACCAAGTTAAAATTCAACACAGGGTACCTACATTTATTTTACTAACCTAGTTTTAACATGAAATCTTTGTACGAAGAATGAGTTATAACTAATGTTGCGTTATTATTACGCATGCTCATAACGTCAATATCACCACCCTATCGGTATTCGGTATCGGTAGAAAAACCTATTGTCAAAGTTCTTGCGAGCTATCTCACTCAGTACTCAGTTCAGCTTGGTTGGTTCAGCAGCCTTCACTTCAATCAGCCAGCCAGCATTCAGTAGTGAAACCTATCAATAGCCGGTAGCGTAGCGTGTTAAATTAAATTTACAAAAACCTTTACGAAAGTGTTACATACAATAAGGTAAAATATTGTCGTATAATTTGGTTATAACTTAAATCAAAACTACTAATTTCGCTTGTTTCATCATCTTGTTATTAGCCTTGACTTTTCTGCGCGTTTTTTAGAATAATACGGGATTGATTCGCAAAAATATTTTTAGCCAGCATGGGTAACATAATCGTCGCACTGTGTCAGTAGGTACCTATGCTAAAACTTTGATCATGTTTTATAGATTATAACCTATTTAGGTACCTACTTCATAATAATTATTTAAAATATAGATAGATGCGTGGTCAAACTAAAAAATAAAATAAGCATTACATTTATTTTGTTTGTAGATGGAGAACGGATTCTTAGAACAAAAACCCGGTTTTGCCACCATGGCAATCCATGCGGGCCAAGATCCGGAAAAATGGAAATCTGCGGCTGTCGTACCACCCATAGTCACGTCTACCACCTATAAACAGCCAGCTCCAGCTGAACATACGGTATGCTAAATACAATTTTAATATATTTTTTTTATTAGGTACCTAATAAATAGTACCGATCAAATATTTTGGTTAAACTAATATGCAATTAATTACCTAACTAAACTAACTAAGTAGGCACATAACTAAATAGGTACATTATTAATATTTAGAAATAGGTAGACTATGTAGGCTTAGGTTTACTCAGATGGCCTAAATATTACAGAGAATCATGTTTTGGGGTATAACAAAATCATAGCGAATTCTTGGAAAAGAACTCAGGTACCTAGCTCGTTGGCCTATGGTTAGGGTAATTTATATTTTTGTTTTGTTTACGTTGTTTTATGAAAGTGAGTTGTAGGTATAAAATAAGTAGGTATCATAGTCCAATACGTGACGAATTGTGTATAACAAGCTGTTTTAAGTACTGTAGGTACATTCTGTATTAATGTTAATTTATATTTTAGGGGTTTGAGTATGGCAGATCTGGCAATCCAACCAGAAATACTTTAGAAGAATGCCTTGCTGCTTTGGATAACGGAAAATACGGATTAACTTTTGCTTCTGGCCTTGGAGCTACTACCACCATAGTCTCACTACTCAGCAATGGTGATCATGTAGTATCCTCTGATGATCTATATGGTGGGACAAACCGACTGTTAAGGTAATAAAAAGCAGGAAGCAGGTAGTACTTCTTCTTATCGTGATGTTTTTCTTCACTGTTTGAGAGTAGGTAATGGCACAGTGCATATATATTTTCTAACTGAAAAACCTATAGCATACGACTGGATTTAAACCCAGAACTACTACCAGGTCGTGCATAAATGTATGTAATAATGTTCACCCTTTTATTTAAATTTTCAGACAAGTGGTAGCAAGAATGGGTATTCAAACCTCGTTCGTAGATTTTACTGACCTAGAAAAAGTAAAAAATTCGATTCAAGATAACACTAAAGTGAGTATTGTGTGTTTTAATATAATGTTGATAGTTACAGTGAATGAATAACATTAGGAAAATAATAAATTGTTATAATTTCATCAAACTAAAAGGTTTATTCCTACATAAGTAGATTATGTTCGTGCATTTTATTGATACGGCACGCACCGGCGACCGTTTAGTGTAGGTATGTGGAAAGTAATGATGTAAAACAACATCAAAATTGCGATAATTATGCTACTAAAATCATACCGTTTGTTTAAACAACTTGTGTTTGAAACCATAACAATCTTTATCTGAAAAAAAGGAGTAGGTATGTTATTTCGTTAAGCGGCAGCAATTTACTTTTACTATTGACTAATCAACTCAATATAGATAAGAATATTAGATAATGTTTACTGCACTGTCAAAACTAGTGTGGTAGTGGTAGGTACTTACGGTTGTAGGCAATAAATATTGCACATCGGCTTTTCGGCTTTGTAGAGCGATATTTCTTTCTGACGCATGCTACGCCCAATGAAGCCGAAATTACCCGATTTGCAATATTTATTGCCTACTATTTACTGTACTTACCATGCTACCAATCATGGTAGTAAAAAAATACAGTTACTTACCATTTTTTACTGTTGTAGATGATATGGATTGAAACTCCAACGAACCCTCTACTAAAGGTGGCTGATATAGCTGCTTTGACCAAAATTGCTAAAGCCCGTGGCAATATAATTGTAGTCGTAGACAATACTTTCTTGACATCGTACCTTCAAAAGCCTTTGGACTTCGGAGCCGACGTAGTAATGTATTCTCTAACAAAATACATGAATGGTCATTCTGATGTTATAATGGGTGCCGCTATTGTCAAAGATGAAGAACTTGAGAAAAAACTAAGATTTTTACAAAACGGTAAGCTTGCTTTATTATTGCTATAATTTTACGCTATTTACGCACCTCATTTTTGGTATAAAAGGTGCAGTAAACTGATGCGCTAGAATTTATACAATTAATTGGTCTGTTACAATTGTTTTTTTTTTAAATAATTTACGGAAAAGTCCTATTAATAATACGTTTTGATACAAAACTATTTTCTATAATTAAGAATGAATGAACCCCGTACTCAAAACGCGTCGTTATATCCGATCGTAACCGAGCACGATTTATCAGACCTATTCCCAACTATGTAATTTGTTGATGAGTTCACATAATTATTCAGCATTTATCCTGTCAATGTATGTTGCAATATTGCGACAAACATCATTCTGAAAGTTACTGTCATATTCTAGTGCAGTTTAAATAAAATAATAAATACAAATCTAAGCCTGTTATCGAAAGAACTGCTTTGCATAATGCTAATTTAAACAATAGTTTATTTTTGTGACCGTATATAATTCATACTGTTATGTAAGCTGGCACTAGCTCACAAGTATGAAGTATAATAAAGTTTAAGTAGTTATTATTGCTTGCTCAACATTACCTACGGAATATTTTAAGATCACAGATCGGAAAATTCTTCTTTGTGTCTAAGATCGCAAATCCAGTCATTGTTTTCTGACTCATGTTTACCCTAACTATTGTGTCGGTAATCACACTTCACATCACCAAGACAATAAGTACAATGGAGGTGATAATTTGAACAAACACCCATTGAATATTGACCACACTCATTGAGATGAACAAAATGAATAATAGCTTGAGTATTATTTAATTTTTGCAGTGTTCTTGGTAAAGGAAAACATCGTTAGGAAATCCGCTTAGTAGTCAGCTCCCCACGTACTAAACTGTCAGGATGGTATAGGTGCTGGGCAAGCCTACTCCATCAAAAAATTATGTCCCAGGCACTTTAAGGACAAGAGCAAAAACAGTTGCCCCTGACATTGTATAAATCCTCTAGAATAAATGCAACGGCCTGTTTACTTTTATTATATTATTATTATAATTAACCTATTTTGTCCCACTGCTGGGCAAAGGTCTCCCCCAAAGACTTCCACTTATCTCTCTCTCAAGCCTCCTCCCACCATCTCCTCTCAAAGGTGTCGATATCGTCCCGCCAACGTTTTCTTGGGCGGCCCCGTGACCGCCGCCGCACGTCAGGGACCCAAGGTGTAATTTACTTAATTATATTAACTTTACTTACTACAGATTAATCTTTTGCTCTGTCATTTTGTATCATGCTGTAAGCTAAGATTAAAATACTTTTTACACGCTTATCCTTCACCTAGTCGTACATAGGTTTCATGATTAGATTATGTGGGTAGCAGATTAACATTGTTGTTTTAACTTTTACTTTATGATTTAAGTACATTATATTACACCTATTAGGTAAAGAGACGTTGATAGCAGTCGCATTTTTAAAGACTGCAAATGTCAATGTAATAACTTATTCCTTATGTTTGTTATATTACAGCGATGGGAATCGTTCCTTCCCCGATAGATTGCTATTTCGTCAATAGAAGCTTGAAAACGCTGGCGTTGCGCATGGAACAACATAAGAAATCATCTATGATTATCGCGAAATGGCTACAGAAGCACCCGAAAATTGTTGAAGTTCTTCATCCAGGTAACGTTATTATGAGCAATGCTTGCAAAAACATGGGTATTTACATTGTTATACGTCGTTTTTTGATGACATAGCAGAGGCACATTAAAAGATTAACATTGTTTTTTATTTACATACATTTTACATATTATATAGGTACCTAATTCACTTCAACACTTGTCTATTATATCTTGAAATCCTGAAATGTTTGTAAATAAAATAATAAATAAATATTGTGGACAATTCACACAACACTAACCAGCCCCAAACTTAGCAGAGCTTGTAATATGGGAACCAGATAGCTGATATAATACTTGAATACATATTTTTTTTGTAAATACATACTTAGAATACAATATAACACCCAGACAGAGAACAGACATTTATGTTCACCACACAAATATTTGTTCTCGGTGGGGATCGAACCCACGACCTACGGCGCAGAAGGCAGAGCTACTACCAACTGAGCTAGAGGCCAGTCAGGCAAAGGTAAATATATTTATATGGGTTCTTTCTTTCTGTTACGACGGAGAGTGGTATCATTTGTCAGTGCTGCTGAGTGGCATGGCAGCCAATTTTAACGTCATTGTTACTTTTCATTGTTAACACGTCTTAACTATTGCTACGTGACGTTAAATAAATAACTTTTGATTTGTTTTATTTCAGGTCTTCCAACTCATCCACAGTACAACATAGCGAAGAAACAAATGACTGGACATTCTGGCGTGTTCAGCTTTAAGCATACTGGAGGCTTGGCGGAATCTAAAATATTCTTAAGTTCATTGAAAGTTTTCACGCTAGCTGAAAGCTTAGGAGGATATGAAAGCTTAGCCGAATTACCGTACGTTATTTCTATACAATACCCAATATTTTAAAATAATTACCTACTAATGTGATTACCTATCCCTGATTTTTCTGTTTACGGAATAACGTTATTCGTCGAATAAAAATAGTCAGCCCTTGTTTTTGACATGCCAGAAAAAGTGATTTATCTGCCGGATAAACACTGTAGATAGAAAAATTTGCCCATAATAACTTTTTCTGACGAATAACATAGAACATAAAATAATACTCTAATAGCCACTTCCAGCAGCTTTGTCTTCATAAAATCTATTTCTGCTAAGGAGTGTTGAGTACCTAATAACCAATATTTCTGAATGTTACAGTAAGTATAAGTAAATTCATTGAATTTCATTTTTATTTACAGATCTCTCATGACGCACGCTTCTGTGCCAGCTGAACAACGAGCTGAACTGGGCATCACAGACTCTCTCATCAGAGTCTCTGTAGGGCTGGAAGATACTGAAGATCTTATTGATGATCTTGATCAAGCATTCAGACGAGCGTTCAAAGCCGTTTGAGTAATAATTTTTGCTTTAGCATAGTTTTTTTTATTTAATTGACAATGTTTTTAATGAACAGTACAGCACCTAAAAATTATAGGCGAATCTCAATTAAAAGATTGATCGTTAAACGATCCTATTGATATTCTAGCTATCAATTTATTTCAATCATGCTCGATCGAAGTAACAATTACGGTTTTCATAACAGTACCTACCTACGACTAAATCAAACTAATTTGAATGCCGCTATTGCGCGCCCTAGTTGCCTCAACACAATACACAAAAGATTTTATTATGCTGAGAAAGGTTATATTATTTATGCATGTGCATTTTTTACAGTTCCTCGTCAATGCAGTATTTTACTAACATGATGATAAGGTCTACCTCATTTCGTGATAGGTCATTTTATGGGTATGAGGTTATAAGTGTTCAAAATAAATGTATTTATTACAAATCAAACATTTTAGGAACTGTGATTTTTAAATGGGTATTAGGTGTAATAATGTGCAACAAGACAGATTTAGATTATATTCAAGTCTGATGTAAATTAAAGGTACCTTATAAGTTTATGCTGCATACAGCGTACCCTTGTGGCTTATTTGAAAGCGCCTTAAAATCTTTAACACCTCTAATTTAAAAAATATTGTACTTTGTATAGATAGCTTAATTTTATTATAATAACATTCATAAATTATTATATTAACCTACCAATCACAATGTTATTCAATATTTATTGATGTTAATTAGCGTGGATTAATGAACTTATACTTACAATAATAAAACTGTTGGTTTCATGAGTTATTCTCTTCTTTTCAATACAAGCTCCCTTAGTAGTAGGTACTTTACCTACGCCTATGTAATGTACCTATTATTGTAGATGTCGTGTTGATTGAGATAATGATTAAGTAGGTATGAGAGCAAGTAATTATTGAGAAGACAAAAAACCCTCTTAATCTTTGCAGATAACCTGCGATCTGCAAAGAATTAAAAACCCACTTGCGAGCATCGAGATATAAGCGAGCAGGTTTTTTTTCAAATTTGAATTGCAGTGTGACAAAACGGGACCATGTACGTTCTTATTTTGTCATGTAGTGACATTTCGTTCTTTTTAATAAAAACTATTCGTTTTCATGAGTGGTCTTAATAAGATCTTAATCTTAATAAATGAAACAGAAAAACAAAACGAAAAATGGTTGCCTCGAGCCCCGGGTTTATGGGGTGCCACCTTGGAGGAATTAGAAATGGAGGCGTCAACGTTTAAATCCACGAACAATATTTTCTGCCAAAATTGACGGGGGACGAGGTAAACACGCATGGCACACGCGTATAGCAAAATCCTATTCATGTAAACACACACATTGACAATCC
Organism: Thera obeliscata; assembly: GCA_947578465.1. Lineage (NCBI taxonomy): Eukaryota > Metazoa > Arthropoda > Insecta > Lepidoptera > Geometridae > Thera > Thera obeliscata. Next base: position 5,083,702 of record OX387916.1, read on the forward strand.
CGCACACGATCTTAAAATTTGCACACAGATAAAAAATATAACGTAGTTACGCAGTGTCAAGACTCACATTAGGATAATCTCTAGTGATGGGCATTCAGTAAGACCGGTAAATTGAACGATGAATAAAATAATGAATGAAATGGGTTTTTAGGTACAGGTAATAGTGAGTGTTATGAATAAGTTATGCACAACAGGTTTCACATTTTGTAACAGTCAGAAAATAAAAGAACTGAATTTAATTGTTATGTTTTATTAATGGTTATAAGTTTGAATCAATAGTTCTTAACATGTTAAAACATAGTACACATAAGTTTAGTCTTTTACTGAATAATTGAAAAATATATATAAAGTGAAATCACATTACATCGTCAGCCTTCACACCACAGCGAAGTTTGTAGTTCTGCCTTCTGCGCCGGAGGCGTTGGTTCGATTCCCACCGAGAACAAATATTTGTGTGGTGAACGCAGATGTTTGTTTGCCCGAGTTTGAGAACTTTCTGTAAAATGTTCCGAGCAAATCACACTCGTTCTTGTTGCATGCCAAGTTGTTTTTTGGCCAAAAAGTTTTGTCCACTCTTCAAGCAACAGGGTTTTTTGGAAGCCTGCACAGGACGTAAAAGAAATATAAAATAGGCAAAAAAAATGTTTTCACTACGCCCACGACTTTATTTTTGAGTATGATGTCATGTCCTATTTTATACATTGATGAGGAGAGCGTTTGATGACTGGTACCTAGGATAACCATATTGTTGGATTTGTGAATAAATGTTATCCGATATTTCGTGGCGGCAGCCATCTCGGACCGATTTTCATCAAAAATAGCTAAGAATACTCCCGACTATTCACCTTTCAAACAAACAAAAAACTAAATTAAAATCGGTTGATTCGTTCGGGAACTACGATGGGACAGACAGACACACACACAGACACCGCAAACTCATAACATCCCGTCGTTTTTACGTCGGGGTTTAAAAAGCACCAAATACGTAACTAAACAACACATTATGTGATAATAATTTAACGTTTATTTTATCATTCATTCATTCATCAATTTCATTCAACTTTTCCCAACAATATGCCTTCTACCAAGGTATAATCTTTGACAATACTGTCGTAATACTGTCGCTAATCTGTCGCAACCGGTATTTCTTTTGAACTAAAATTCTACAAAATTACAAACACAATTGACAAAATAATACTCCCTTGTGGTAGGAAATACCATGTTCCCGGAAGTTTGATGTCTCTGATCGTCTTTTACAAGAAACTACCATGCAATTCACCATTTTCGCGGAGCTCCACTTCGCGACATGAAACGACACACAATGGCTGCAGTTGCGAGTAAAACAGTTTTATTTAAAGGATATGATCGAGGTCGGTATATGACCAGCAGAGGGGAAAGCCCTTTAATGACATCTCCATTTCTAATTCCTCCAAGGGTGCCACCCGGGACCCGGGCTCTTCCGGCCCAGTCTTTTTTGTCGGTTGTCATAATAATTTACTAGACAACCGACAAAAAGTGGAGAACGCAGCAAGAACGGGGCGAGAAAGGGAGCATTGCATTGACTCTACATTCACGCTTCTCGCGGTATTCACGCGTTCTCAGGAGATTCTCATGTGGAGTGGGCTTTAGCGTGTCGACCAAATCACGAAGGTAATGAATGAATGAATGAAATGCAGACTGGCTTGAGTTGAGCTTGTGAAAAAATAATAATGGCTTGAGGCTTTCTTGATCTAGAGTACCTACCTACTAAATTCCTTTCTTGAGGTCATGGCCTCCTTTTGAAAAGTTACATTCTGGAAACCAAGGAATTTGTAAACAAAAATCTGCTTAACAAAAAGAACTTGGCGGAAGGACTTTGTATCCAAACCAAAGCCAGCACGAATTAAAAAATTAAAATATTCTATCATCTAGATCAGCGGTACTCAAAGTGTGTTCCGCGGAACCCTAGGGTTCCGCGCTACCCCTGTAGGGGTTCCACAAGAATTTAGAAAAAAAAAACAAAATACCTCTCTCTGGTAGAACGTTTTCACTCCGCCCGCCGCGCTTATACTTGTGAGCGCGCAGTCCCTTTGATAAAAGCTTCCTCTGAATTAAACGCTATAGTTGTGAACAAGCGACTTTCGGCTCTATCTTCAAAAAAATAAAGTCGAGATTGTTTACAACGCATTTTTTTGTATTTCTATTTTTATTTCCGCTTTTTTTTATCAAAGGCGCCGACTCAAGTATTTTTGAGAATGTTCGAGTTCCGTCAAGTATTTTTCTTGTCAAAAGGGTTCCGTGACCAAAAAAGTTTGAGAACCGCTGATCTAGATCACTGATTAAATATTTTTATTGTTTAGTGGGCTGCACGACCGGTCGCTAGGTTCGGAAAAATATCGAGCAATCTTTATTCTAGCATTGCAAATTTGTTTATTTAAAAGGTGAGTTTTAAGGAGCTAGGTACCTACATAGTTTAAGATTGGGTCCTTCCTCCTATGTAGATTATAATAGTACCTACCTAGCTACTTTATCTGAGGTAGGTAGGTAATAGCCAAGACCCAAGATAGACGAGTTTGTAAATTATTCTCATTCGCAGATGCCTATCCGCTGGGGGATCGTGACAGCAGCGAAGATCTGCAATGACTTCGTGAACGCAGTCAACTCTTACCCAGACAAAGGGGATATAGTTATAGCAGCAATAGCAGCCAGGGACAAGACTAAAGCCGCTGCGTTCGCGAAACTGCATAATATTCCTCAGGTCTTCGAATCCTACCAGGCACTAGCTGCTAGTGACGCTATCGGTAAGTGCTGAAAGATGTACCTACCTACAGTAATAGGTCACTCAACTGGTAAGCAGAGGCACGAGGTAGCTTGTAACCTACTTTATTCTATGGACGAGGTAGTTCAGTAAACTGCACTCATATCGTACATACTTGGTATATTCTTCAACAATTTTCTTAAATATAATGGAAGTGTCGCACCCAGCATAATAGTCTTATTTTCCAGATGTTGCATATATTGGTTCTCTGAACCCTGACCACTACGACCTGGCCAAACTGTTCCTCGAGCATGGCAAACATGTCCTCTGCGAGAAACCACTATGCATGAACTTCAAGCAAGCTCAGAGCCTTATTAACTTTGCTAGGAAGAAAAAGTTATTTTTGATGGAAGCAGTTTGGTCCCGGTTCAATCCAGCTTACAAAGCTTTGGAGAAGGAGATAGAGGCTGGGAAACTGGGAGACATACAATTTGTGGAAGTGAACTTTGGTGTTCCACTCGAAGGGGTTGATAGACTCATGTAAGTATCATTTTAGTTAATTTTTGTGCCACCAAATGGGTAAATTACTTGAGGTCACCATTTAGTATCTGTAAGGTTCTTCTTCAGCTATAGCCAGTGAATATACAAGGTGAAAAGATAGATTGGGTAATGGGGTATTCAAACAAGTTGTGATCAACAAGACATAGGCAAGATAACATGATAATGATAACCCTGAACTTAAATTTATCAGTAGAACATGAACAAAACACTGACAAGCAATAACTAGGCAAGTACCTACATATATACTATACTATCTATTATTAGCAAAATATTGGGTAATTCAAAAGGTCAAGCTACCGAACTAGGTTGCTATCTTTTTTCCTAAACCATAAAACACTAATACCAAGGAATGTTCTTGAATGAATCTTTTTTTTAAATAATTTTGCCACTTACCTACTTTGTTTGAGTGCATGCATAGGTCCTATCTAGGTTATGTAGGTACCTAGTGCCTACTCAAATGAACAAGATAGATACCTTGATGGGTAGTTATTTAATTATTCTGATGCCAAAACAAATGTGTTTAGCACTTAGGACAACTTATCTCAAGTAGGTACTTGCCTAAGTAGGTATTGGCAAGGACAAATCTGCAGTCACACTTGAGCTAGGTAGCTGCCTTCTTGGATTACTGATAATCTTTCACCATCAGTATCAGCCTTATTTAATTAATGTTAGATTTTAACTGGTTCGTGTTATTATTCTTCTGTAAAATAAACTTCTTTAACGACGGTGAGTCGCAGTTGCTGCGTTCTGTCGTACTCTACTGGTGTCACGGAAGACCAGCGTTATAGTAGCACTCGGTATAACATAATTATGCTGAGTGACGACCAATTTTTATGCCATTGTTACTTGTAAATGATCCTTGTGTAATACTTGTATGGCATAAAATAAATGGTTTGATTTGATTTAAATACTAGAGCGTGTTGTAATTTTTTACAGAAAGAAAACTCTCGGCGGAAGCGCTATACTAGACCTCGGAATTTACACCTTACAATTCGCACAGTTTATCTTCAAAGATGAACCTAAGAAGGTGACAGCTGTCGGCGAACTCAACTCAAATGGAGTTGATGTAGTGGACACCGTGGTCTTGGAGTACGAAGGCGGCAGAAGGGCAGTGTTGAACATACACGCAAAAATCAAGCTGTGGAACAAAGCCACTGTGGTTGGGACCAAAGGACGAGCCACGGTAAGTCTAGCTCATCATCAACCTAATCAGTCTACAGCTGGATGTAGGTCTCTCCCAAGACGCGACACTGACGGTCTTCGGCTCTTCGACTCCAGTGCTTGACAGCTACATTTCAGCATATCTATAGCTAATAATATGTCATTTGCAGTATAGCTTAATGGTTTTAGTTATTTTTCGAGAAGGTAAAAATAAACCCTATTTTGCTAGCCTAATAAGTCATTTTTCTTTCCAGTTGGAGGATCCATTCCATTTTCCGACCGACTTGATTCATGTCAACGGAGCAAAGGAATCCTTTTCATTACATTCCTCACCACTCCCATACAATTTTGACAACAGTGCAGGATTGGTATATGAAGCTTTGGAAGTTACTAGATGCATTAAAGAAGGTGAGAATGTGACTATTTAAAAAAAAGAAGGTAGGCTTGAGGCAAGTCAATTTTGTCTCTATCTACTGTCTCAGACATTTTGTAGAGGGCAGATAAGGACAGAGACATAAAGAACAAACCAGAGACCATCTGCTCTTGAGTAATCATTACCTACTGACAAGAAAGCACAAACTTTAACATCTATGCAAAATAATTTGCAAGAAATAAAAATACCGAACTCACCTGTGTAATTCTTTAGGTCTACTAGTATTTTTTTGACATCTGTGTAGCTACAGATGATTTTTCTTTCTGGTTTTTTCCAAGAATCTTTTTCTTCCAGGTTTGATTGAATCCCCACGTATGTCTCACAATGAGAGCCTCATCTTGGCAAAACTTGAGGACACCATTCGTGAACAAGTTGGTGTGCACTATGATGTTGACAGCCTAGAATATCCTTAAATGGCACTATCAAATACATTAATATTAATTGGTTTGTTAATATACATATATAGGTACAAAATGATTAATTATATTTTTTCTATGTATAAAGTTGTTTAATGTTAATAAAAATATCTACATATTATTAAAAATATACTTCCTTACACAAGATTTAAATAATTCTTTTGTGAGTCTGCTAAGTCATATTGCCTAAAATATCTTCCCACCAAACATATGAATAGATTTAATGGACTAGCTAGTTTTGCAGCATCATCACTTTCTGGATCAATGTGGGACCTGTAAATAAAAATTGTAGTATTAGTAGAGTTCTTTGTGTGCGTGTGTGGCTCGTCTGGGGAAGTACTACCACCTATTTCTGCCGTGAAGCAGCATTGCTGTGTTTTGGTTTGAAGAGTGTGGGTGCTGGTGAAATTACTGGCATGTGAGGCTGAACATTTGTATGCATTGGGTTGATGGATGCAGGGCAGTGCATCGTAGGGCACGATCCTGACGTGCGTGACCTACGAGGCAATGCTTTGTTATAGGCGGTGGTTACCACTGGTATCAGGTGGGCCATAATATGCTGGTTCCATCAGCTAGTTGTATTAAAAAAAAGTTGAATAAAACTTTGAAGTAAAAACATATTATAGGGTCTTATTAATAATCCTAGCGTAGCATTGGACTGGTTGATCCATGTTTTGTCTCTTGCATTGACATGCAATTGTCAACTCGAACAAATGTGACAAAACACGATTTAACTACTCCAGCGTTGCGCCAGAATTATTAATAACACCCTTAATGTTCTTCATCTATTACAATGATGATGTCCCTACACCATGCTTACTGCGTAGCTGTTTCTGATGCTATTAAATAGTAACTTACCTAATTTTTGCACATTGTCGTGCTATATCTCTAAGTAACCCATGAGTTTCCGATAATATTGGCAATTTTATACATGCCATGAAAGTGTAAAGCCATTGTCCTGAAAAAGAAAATGATTTGATTCAAAAATTAAAATTAATAGAATCTTATATAAACTCCCAGATAAATAAACAACAAACATAAAAAAAACACCCTAATTGAGAACCTTCTCCTTTTTTATTTGAAGTCAGGATTAAAAAATTTGCTGTAGCAGCCTTTTGAGTGAGCATAAGAATGAGATGTAGTATAGCAATTTCAAAGACCAAAAACTGCATATTAGAAGTAGATCTATCATGGCATATAGGTTAAATCAATGTATTCAGCAATGTATCCAAAACACAATACAAAATCTACTAGTATAATAAAAGCTCTCATGGTTCTCATAGACAAGCTCTTCTTAATTTGGAGCTAGATAGTGCTGTGGGGATTGTTCACAATTTTTTTTTAATTTAACCACAGTCATCATAATATACCCAAGACATCCAGCTCACTATCCTCTAGTTTAGTTTGTTTGTTCCAAAAAAAAAATACATAAAAAAAAGAGAAAGAGAATTAGTAATTATTTTACCTGTTACATGTTCTATGGTGTCACCATGTTTTACATTTGTCAAAAATTTAAGTAGTGTCTCCAATCCATCGTTAATCATTTTCGGTTTCATTCCTAATACCCGTGACAGGCAAGGCTTGTGGGTTTTAAAGAATCTTTTATATCCTCTGTAGCAATGGTCATATTCAAATGGTACTATTTGAGCATCTGGATGTGACCGCATTCGTGAAACATACATTCGGCTTTCTGAGAAGTCTGCTACTTGAATATTTTGCCATTCTATTGTCGGTTTCAGTGTATCTGGTGCTGGTGCTACAGGAATCTGAAATATTGAGAAGATTAGACTGTATGAAGATACTGCCTGATCTTCAAAGGAGTTTTCCTTCCACGACTATTACCTACCTCCTCCATATTCGGGGTTTGATTTTTTATGCTCTCCTCATTATTGTATTCCTTAAATTCAACTAGGGCTGGGATGTTTTGGCGCTCTAGTATCACTTTTAACAGGAATTCTTCCCCGGTTGATGGATGCTCTTTTAATTGCACATTATCGCTCACTTGGAGACAAGGTCCTGAAGGACCACAGTCAGCGTCACCATCCTTCTGACTTTGAAAAAGTTTCAAAGACATAGCTGTAGAATGGATAAGATTATTCAAGGATGTTTTTTCTTTCTTGTAAAAATAGAACAAGGCTATAAAAATAGCCCACTCTCCATCTCTAGTATTTTCATTTTATCTTTAACTTTCTTCCAAAAGACGTCCAAACAGTCCAAACCAAAAGCAAAGCACGTAGAAATCTAAACTTCCTGACAGTGACAGGACAGTGCTGCCAACTCTCAAACCATAGAAATTAAGGCAGGCCGCACACCAGGCATACACTTGTATCTCGATAATTGTGGCGCCACTTTTGAAACGCGACACATTTAACGCCCCCATATATCTGTACGTGAGCACGCACACTGAGGAAACAATTGTAGCGGGCGCACTTTGTGGCGAGACGTTGTCCGCGCTACACGAATTCAAGATCGAACGCGTTCGTTATTTGTGGCGCCACATCAAGAAATCGTCGTCGTCAGACGATGATGTCGACATTCATAATGCGGTGCCACGCTACAACTGTGCTTTCGATGTGCGCTATATAATACATTTGTAGCAAGCTGAATTGTAGCGCATTGATTGTGGCGACGTAAATGTTCGATGCATGTAGCATGTGGCGCTGGTGTGCGGCCTGCCTTAGGGTTTTTTTTTTTTTTTTTGTGCTGGCTTGGATTCAAAATCCTTCCGCCAAGTCCTCTAAGTTTATCAGATGAAGCAGTGCTGCTAGCGGCAGATAGTCAAATATAACATGAGACAGCTCAAAAAGTAACATTACCACATAAATTATGTGGAAAACGACACAATACATCAAATTATGGTACTATACACAAAAACAAAAATATGTAAGTTTCCTGTCCCATTAATCTCATTCCATCCATCATTTGTATTGAGTCATATTAATGACATGAGAGGGTCAAAATTAACCTAAAATGTTACAAAAGTAACATTCTGGCAACGCTGATGTGAAGTTCCATCGCATTCTCCGAATTGTATAATTACTGTAAAATATAGGTAGAGTGGCAACTTTAAGTTTTATGAATGAATCCTAAACAATTTAACCTAAGGACTTGCCTTGCATCTATTCAGCCTAACAAATTTTTCTGCCATATTTTGAGGGGGACGAGGAAAGCACACACTGAAACGAAAGCGACACACATTCAAACGATCGTAACACACACAACAGTTATTTGTGTTGTTATGAACGCACACAAATACAAATCTTTAACACTAGTTCAAGTTTACTGTATATACAGGTGACACACATTCAAAATACAGAGAACCACAACAGTGATGCCGTATCATCATTTTATTTTACCCTATGTTAAGTATGAAAGAATGTAAGGCTTCCGAAGTCATATTTAAGAAATATTAAGAATATTAAGAAATATTCATTCTGAATATTATTTTAGATTTCATGGCACTAATGGTCATCGGATATTTATGTTCAAGACAAACAATATAAAAATTACTAGCAGTTGGTGCCCGAGCTTCGCTGGGTATTTTTTGATTGGTAAACTGTTGTTGTGAATTATATTTAAATACGAATTACTTACATACTGATTAAATATTAATATTTTTCGATCTTACCGACATAATAATAAACTCCACTACTCGTCAGTAGATGGCGTTCTCTGTCCCATTAACTCATGACTTAATCAACAGATGGCGCTAGGAGTTATGATTTTATGATAAAGTTGATTATTTACTTTACGATTATGGAGACATTTTCTAAAAATGAATCCTAGCTAGATCGTTTTATCGTCCCCGAAAACCCCTGTATACTTAATTTCATTCTAACTATATTTATTCAAAACTAGACTAAAGCAGCTTTTGTTGAAAGGGTGTTTTTATTCTACTGATGATTTTATAAATATGGTGTGACATTGCTAGTATTATTTGATAACAATTTCTTTGATAATTATTTAATTTATGATATGACTCATATTATTTTTGCTTATTATGTACTATTTTTCAGACACAAATGTATAATTGTTAATGAATGAATATCACAGGCAGACTACGTAATATACGGTAATATACGCGATAAATACCCGTGTAAAGTATAAATACAGGCAGACTAGTTCATTTCGTTCAATTGATCTGGACTGGACAACACTAAAACTACAGCCAGCTCTGATGCCATGAGGGACAAATCCTTTATTGTATGTTACTCATTACTTGCACTAAGAACCTATTTTTACCCCAAATCTCGACAAACTACATCTTGATTAAGTTGGCAGCATTACTACTCAAAACTGACACTTTCATAGAGATTGATAAATTTTCTGAGCTTAAAATCAAAGATATCGATGTTTTTATTTGGCCTAAATAAACTTATCATTTTAGAACCAATATGGGGTCAACCTCAGAATAAGAGCGAATAAGCTGGAAACTCGTATACACCGTCATAAAGGTGTTCTAAAAGTTCTTTCAAAAATAACATGAAATTCTATGATGACTACGTTAGTTTCTCAAGGTAAAAGGTCACAAAAACTATCCATCTTATAAAAGGTGGGATGAATAAATGTTTGGAACTAAATTTGTGTCAAATGCTATGCTTTTGGATGTCCGAATACGCAAATTGGCAAATTTTATCATCCGCACTTGATGTGCGGGCTGGTTTTTCCACAAGGTATAAAGTTAAAAGTTTTTTAAGTTCCTAAATTGTTCAACAGCTACATTGTTAAATTAAACATGTAGGCTACGTAATGTCATGTATAAAATAACACGTTACAACTTCAACACAATCCGTTGGTGCACGACTGGATTTGAACCCACAATCAATCAGAAAGCTAAGATAAATCTACTCGCTAGAACACCCATGCTTTTATCGATATCGATAAAAAACTGTGTGTAAACATTTATCCACCTCTATCACTAGTCTCGCTACCGGAGGGCGGGGTTTTGATGTCTCGGGCCTGTCAGGTCTGGAAAAATTCAAAGCCAAATCGACTTATTATCTAAATCTATAAGGTCAAAAATTCATTTTTGAAATGCCAACTAGTCTCGTGGGGAGTTCATAGGTACGTCATAGGTAGTCTCGTTACAATTTTAAATTTTTGCTAGTGACTAAAATTGCTTGGCAATTAGAGATTATTTCGCAATTATAGTCTATTTCATTTTGTGATAAGGTTGAAAATTAAATGCGGATAATTGACGGCAGGAAACTCGAGGCGATTCGATCTTTTTCGTATAATCGTATACTGAATCGATGTTCTAGAGCTAAACGCCGCACAACAATTTTACATTATTTTAATAGAAAAAAGCATTAACTATGCAAAAAAATAATTACATATGAAATGTTACACCATCCTTTTACAAGCTTGATGTGTATGACTTCCTATTACACACTGCAACTGCACATGTTGGCATTTTTAGAAGAGGTCCTTTCACCGCGATACCGATACTGACACTGATAAAGATCGATTACGAAGTGGTTTTTATAAACGTGCTAGATATGTCAGATTCATTAGTCTTGTACCTTTTGGCAGAGGGGAAGATCCATGCAAGGCAGGTCCTGATCTAAATTGTCTAAGGAATGAATACTGGTAGAAAACGTAGTTATGGAGTAGGTTTGGATGAAAATAATGTTTGTTACAGTGTTAGCCTAATTTCGATGAGATATCGTAAAAAAAAAAGAGATATCGTACATCGTACCAAAATGGCTAAAACATCTTAGCAGACTTCCTCTAAGTAGCAGACCAAGGATGTTTTATTTACTAGGGATGGATAAATAAATTTCAAAGCGTGTCCGTTTTTTGTTAGTGTTCAGTTGTAGATATGTATTAGTGTGCGTGACTAGAGAAGTAACGACATTAACTAACCTATCGATGAATTACGACGATTTGACGACCTCTGTGGTGCAGTGGGCGAATGTCCACCTGCGACGCAAGAGGTTGCGGGTTCGATTCCCGCCTTAGAACAAATATTTGTACGATCTGCAGGTATTTATTCCGGGTGTTCTGGTCTTTTCTATAAAAAAAAAATATATATATACATGTAATGTATTGTATTATGTAGGTATATCAGTTATCTAGCACCCATAACACAAGTTCTGCTTATTCTAGGGCTAGATAATGTTGTGTGAATTGTCCAGCATTATTTATTGAATACCGAAATCAATGAAAAAGGCGTCATAATTGTAATAAATATTGTAATAAATAGTAAACAATGAGGGATTTTCACGGTATCAAAATTTATGAAACGGTTTAAACTTTTAAAATTCTCACTGCTCGCTTGGGTGTTGTAGAAAGGTCTTGTGTTTCCACACCACTTTCTTGCATTTTTTTCCGTTCTGGGGCATTTTGGGAACCTAAAAAAAATTATAAATGAGATAAATAAACGAGGCCGTTAATTACTATTTCAGCCGAGCATTGTATACTTAGTACTATTCTCTAATTTGCGAGGAAACAAAAAACAAATTAATTCTAGAATCAGAAGTTTACTTCTTCAGCTATGTCTCTCAATCGAGTTTTAAATCTTATTCAGCACCCAACGACTAAGTACCTACTTAGTATTTATTAAACAAAATAAAATTGTGATAAACCTAAGAGAACATAACATCCACAGCGCAGAGTAGGTAGGTAGGTATCAGATTTTCATTCCCGCCAATTTGACTGTGCGCGGTTTTTTTTATCATTTAAAAAAAAATATTGTGTACAAAAAAAAACGAAACGAAAGATGTTTCACATTAATATGATTCCACAACATTACAACAGTCACTTCATAATCCTAATATCAAGATATCAAGCTAATTTACCTTAAAACCTCGGCCTGCGTCCATGTTTTCTATACCCATGCAGAGTCCATGTGATACCTAATTACACCTAAAAACGATGTATGCAGAAACTAAACCATGTGTAAAGCAATAAATGTATTGAGTATTGAGTAGGTACTTAGTAGTCATGATCCTCCAGTAGGATTACACTAGGATACCCGTATCGTGGGTATCAGGAACTACGAGTGACCCGCTACAAATATTTGCAGATCTTACAAACATTTATCCCGCAGTAAACTCATTCAAAGCATTTAGTTATATGCATAAAAAACGGAAGCAAAAATATTATCGATATACCGAAATTGGCTGGTGTAGTACACCACTAGCACAGATGCCTAAATCAATACATTTTATTTTACAATAATTCATGGTTTTACACTTAGTTTTCATCAATAACGCTTATGAATATAAGACTAACATGAAATAAAATTTAATTATTACTGTTTTTCTGGTAAAAAATCTCGCTCTTTTAGCATGTAAAAAGATGAAATATATTGACTAAGACTTACGTATTAAATGACTATTCCGGGTCTTTTACACCTCCTTTTGTTGTTCTGGAAGAACAATACACAGCAGAACAACACATTTTTTCACTAGGTGAATTGATTTTGTAGAAACGCTTTATTTTTAACTCAATTTATTGAGTTTTCTCAGCACTGCATCACAATGTTTTGTCCAACATGTCGGAAATCAACAGACACGATTTACACAGGAGTAAGGTGTTGCCAAACTTACATCTACTTTCTCTTCTACTCGTAGCTACGTTCCGTGGGATAGACAAAGATAAGATCACTGGTGTAATACACAGCTAAGTAAGAGCGGCAACGCCTTATCGCGGCTTCCATTTGTGATTCCACTTCCCTGTAGCAGACCCATCACTGATGTGTTGGCAGCACCACCGAGCGGTTTTTTTGGTTCATTCATGTTCATTCAATCCGGAACGGAATGACAATTGACAATGTCAGTCAAAACCTTCGTTCTTGTTTTGTGCTATGCTCTCTTGAGTATAGGTGTTCTGTGGCTATGCTAGGCTATTTCGTCCAAGCTTTCGGTTCTTTGTATCATCTCTTTTTCGATTATTTCTCGTGTGCGTAACACACCAATGTTACAAATAATTTACAATCACAGAGTATCCGTCTTCCGAGAGAAATTATTTCACCAGAATTTACACTACACGGCTACCAGATCAAAAATTGTTGACTAATATGAAATAACAATCAACAGCTGAATTGGCATTCAGGGAAACACGCTAAACAAGTCCTTCGGTGATGTCTACTTCTAGTAATATTTCGCAGTCAACTTACTCTCCTTCTGAACCCGAAACACCGCAGGTTCGTTTTAGCTTATGTTTTGACCCATTGCATGTAACTAATAATCGGGATGCATTGTCTATCCTTTGGGTCCCCATAGACGACCGGTGTTCCATGGATAATACGCTAACCACAATTATTATTAAAAAAAAGGTTTGGTCTTCATGATTGTGGACAACAGTAATATAATGTACTATTTCGAAATAGTTCATCAACCAACTCGTTGTGTAAATACTGCTTACAACTTCTTTTTGTTACCTATACCTTTGCAGTGAGTCCAGCCTTAGGTAATACAATTTCTATTGACTCACAGGGATCCTAGACTAGACAACTAGTTATTTTTGTACAACTTTTAATAGAATTATGCAGAAATACTGCTGCATCAAACTGTCCAATCAGCTTTTATTTTATTATTGCAGGCTACTACCCAAACTAAAATACAAAACTTTGACCAGTCTCTAAACCATTCGGAAATTGGACTTGGTATTGAACAGTCTTTAAAAAATGCTCCAAACGCAATGCACCAGAACAGAATACAGTCACTCAGAAAAGAACTTGATTATCTAAAGTCGACTGAATGGGAGTTTGAGCATAGTTTTATGCAATAATCACTCTAAATCAATCTAAAATGTTGCCGGAGTTTTCTTTTGTGTACAACTTATTTGGGTTTTTGTACCATCTAATCATCAATAACCATTCTAAAAAAGAAGATGACTTTAATACAGACGAATGGGTGGCAGAGCAAATCATGGAATTTGAATTTGCTGAACTCCAAAAGCAACCCTTTGATTGTGAAGTAGATACTCCTGAAATACCAAGAAACACCAGTTGTTTTCATCGTACAGGGGTTATAACACATATGGAATACCCTAATATTGTGATTGATGGCCAGCTTTGCTTTGAAATTTCTTCGTGCACACTGTCCTTGAACCTCAATGATAAGGTAACTTATCTAGGATACAAAAACGAAGTAGATCGGACTATAGTCACACGCATATTGGAAAACCATGGGATTGTTTGGGAAACTTGGGATGAGAAAGTTGAAGAATCCGAATTCAAGGTTATAGATCATATAATAGTTGCAGAAGTGGATTATAGAAAAGAACGATTTGTCTATTTGAAGGATAATGATCTGAAGTTTTGCCTTGATGATGTGGAAGGCACAATCATACCCATAGCTGGTGATTGGTTGGAGTTGAAGTGCTCTGTTCAGTTGGATGATGATAAGCCATACAATATAACAGGTTCCCAGGTATTTATCAAAACAATTTATTTTTAACCTGTTTGGTGTCAAATTTGTCCAGTAACTGTATGTTTACTATAAGAGCAGGCTTTTTTGCCTGTTTAAGCTGCCTTCAAGTAAGAAAAGAAAACGAAATCATCTTTTAAATAGGCATACAAGAGGATTCCCGATAATTAAGTATTCATATGGCGCGATGGGTCGAAGACATCGTAAAGGTCGCAGGATACACTTGTACAAGAGCCGCGCAGGACAGAGGAGGCTGGCGGAAGATGAAGGAGGCCTATACCCAGCAGTGGGTGATACCGCGCTGAATGATGATGATAACAATAGTCAATTATGTTTTCAGGTATTAAAAGTGATATCATACAATCCATTGCGACGTAAAATAAAGACTGCTGTTGTTACCGATTGGAACGGCACAGAAGGAACTTGCGATCGGCAGATTTACTTCAACAAACAATGTCTATCCTTAAACACTGAAGTTCCAGTTGGACAAAAAGTAAGTTGCACTGAAGGTCCTTCTTTTGTATTATTCTATTATATAAATTACCGATGATCTGGTAATTTAAAGAGTATTTATTAATTAGGTAGGTATTTAAGTGACAGGCGTTTGGTATGCAAAATGGGACTGGAGCTTTTTTTTCCAAATGGACTCAATACTGGTGATCGTCTGACGATTCTTCCAGCGCTACCGGATAATGGCGAGTGCAGTGGGCGCTCAACCGGAACAAACTCAAAAGCTCCGCTTTGGTACCTACGACCTTGGCTGGGGCTGATGCCAGGAGAGGGGCTATAATCTAGATTAGGCCCCAAGTGGATGATAGAAGATGAGTTTGAGACCGCTTTTTAAATGCTTAGATCATTATCAGAGTAACTAATGCACTTCTAATAATTTTAGGTTGTCATAGAAGCTATTGAAAGCAACCAAGGCTTATGTTCATGGAGAGTTATCAAATTAATACCAACAGAAGAGAGGGTAGTACCTAACAAAATGATTGAAGTAAATAATTCGTCGCCAGAGGATACATCACTACTGCTTGAGAAAGAAATGGGTATTGAAGTTACATATCCATTAAAGTTTGATAAAGTGGAATTTAAACAATCACCTGAAATTACCTTGCGTGTTACAAACAAAAGTAACCAAGCTCAAGTCCTAAACAAGTGGGTTGTACTCAGTAAAAAGAGAGATTCTCAAATAAATATATATCCAATGCTCACGCGACCCTACAAACTAAACCCAGGCCAATCATTCTCCCTTAGTATCAAATGTAAACCAAAATTTTTGGGCGTAGCCAAAGAAAACATTGTCATGCTCTTCAGAGGTTTCAAAGTTGAAAGAGTTGTAGAAATAAATGTTGTTAACGAAGATTGGTCACATGAAAACGCAAATAATTCATATGATTATTATTCTACACATAGACAAGAAGATAAAATCTCTCAAATGAATAGAGTCAGACAAAATACTCAGGAAGGAGTAATTTTAGCGCCTAAACCAATAAGAAAACCTAATTTTGTAGCAGTGAAACTTGGCTGGTTCCCTGTCCCTGATAGAGTTTGGTCTGTAATCATTGGTGATTCCTCACAAGTGATGCTCACCGCCGACTTCAATAGAGTAATTAATCTGATTGAAGACAAACTGCCATGTCTTACACAGGATCTTAGCGTGAGCAACTATATGGACAGATGGCACAATTTGTTGTTCATAGAAGAGATTCAAGAGAACATAAGCATCCGCGTCTACGATAGACCTAAGACATTTCTTATAAGATGCCAAGAATTTCTCGGACTCGAAATAAATGGTTTATGTGAAAGAAGACCATCACTTATAAAAGGAGACTCTGCTATTGTGAAAGATATATGGGACAATAAAGCATCACGCTACGAGGGAGTCATACACGAAATAAAGGGAGATTTAGTTCTCATGAAATTCCAAAGACAATTCCAGGAGTCATATTCTGGATCCGATGTATCAATAGAGTTCCACTTATCTCGAACTAAATATCGCAAGGCTCATCAGGCCGTAAACATGGCCATTTCAAACTTAGGGCAAGAAATATTATTTCCAACCCTTCTTCTAGGAAAACAAAATCAAGTGCCCCCTGAAAAAATTAACTCGATTCAGTGGTTTAACAAAAATCTGAATAACTGGCAAAAATCTGCAGTATCAAACGTATTATTAGGTCGATGCCGTCCGAAGCCATACCTTATCTACGGACCTCCAGGCACTGGCAAAACTATAACAGTGGTTGAGACGATTCTACAGATACTAACGCTCCTACCGGATAGCAGAGTACTGGTAGCCACGCCATCCAACAGTGCTGCGAACATAGTAACAGAGAGGCTCATACAATACAAGAAGTATATTTCCAACTCTATTACCCGAGTTGTAGCTCATCATTTGGTTGATGGTGATAAAATTCCGTCTCTGATAAAGCCCTATTGCGCTACTCTAGACATCGCAAATGAAGGCACGGCTAGGTCGAAGTACGGCGTTCAGGATGGTATCAATGTAAATTGCGGTAAATCATTTATCGGAAGACATCGTGTAACCATCGGCACCTGCAATACTTTGGGGACGCTGGCGATAATGGGTTTCCAGAAGGGTCACTTCACTCACGTAGTCGTGGACGAAGCAGGACAGGCAACGGAGCCGGATATAATGATAGCACTGACTTACACCGACAAAGACAACGGACAAATAATTCTTGCTGGCGATCCTATGCAGCTGGGCCCAGTCGTGTCTTCACGTTATGCACAAGAATTTGGGTTGTGCGAATCTTATTTGTGCAGGCTTCTTGAAACCATTCCGTACCAAAAAGATTTTGCTGCTTTCCAAGATGGTTTTAATGATAAGCTAGTCACGAAACTTAACGATAACTACAGATCGCTGAAGGAAGTGATAACTTTACCTAGTCAAATGTTCTATGATGGTTCTCTCGTGCCAAAGATAGATCGGAACCAAACATGGATACAGAAAATTATAGGGGCAATGGATAAAGTTTTTGATAAGGAACATTCTGGCTCGGGTGGCATTTACGTGAATGGAATTAGGGGTGAGAATGCCAGGGCACAAGACAGTCCGTCATGGTACAATCGCCACGAAGCATCCATGGTAGCAATGACAACATGCGAACTTTATAAAGGAAATATTACTCCAGATGAAATTGGCATCATTACTCCGTACATAGCACAGGTAACCATTTTTTTTTAAGTGAAAAGAGACTAGTAACAAACTAAATAGACTCGTCGTGTCGTGATGCGTCACACGTCGCTAGTCGGAAGGAGGTCGGGGGGGAAGGGGGCTCAAGTTTTCACTTCTATCGGCATTCCCGGAGTGCCACGATTAGTTGAAACATTCTGTCAACTCGGAAGACTGAATTCGGTGGCTTTAGCACCTACCTACTTTAGGTGCCCATATTTAAAGAATTTTGCTTTGATATTTTTAGTTCATTCACTGGGACCTGCATGAGTGGATTCGAACCCGCGACCTTAGGCTCGGAAGTTGGAGTTGCTACCGTTAGTTAGACCATCATTGCATTTATGTACAGTTAGCAACAAAATATGTTGAATGGGTTCTAATTTTTTTTTTTTTGCAAGCCTATGTTTAATTGGACTATTATTTTTCAGATCAAATACCTGCGAATCGTATTCGAAGCATTGGGATTACCGTTACCTAAGATTGGAACAGTTGAAGAATTCCAAGGTCAAGAGCGGCCACTGATCATAATATCGACAGTGAGATCGTCGATCTCTTTATTGGAAGAAGACCTGAAAAATTTATTGGGTTTTGTGAAAAACCCGAAGAGACTTAATGTGGCCCTCACTAGAGCACAGGTGGCTGTTCTGTTGGTGTGCGATCCGCACCTTCTGTGCACGGATCCGTTATGGTACAAAGTTATAAAGCAAGCAATCAATGACGATAAATACATGGGGTGTGATTTACCAGCTATGTATGATGAAAATCTTAATAAAGAACTTATATAAAAGCTTTACGTTTTAATTTTCGCACCCTTTTAGGGCGGTATTCACTAGAGCATTTTCTGCAAATGGAGTTAGATTATAAATAAAACGAAAGGCACTAACTTTAACTATAGGCAAGTGATCACACTTCTTCCTCCATGCGGCTAGGCTAGGATTTTTTCGGTGGGCAGCACTGAATTGCTTGATTGGCTTGACA
The DNA here is from genome assembly GCA_947578465.1 of Thera obeliscata. Taxonomy (NCBI): domain Eukaryota; kingdom Metazoa; phylum Arthropoda; class Insecta; order Lepidoptera; family Geometridae; genus Thera; species Thera obeliscata. The sequence continues at coordinate 5,102,558 of OX387916.1, forward strand.
GCTGCTTGCTCTGCCTGGCTCTGCCTGCCCGGGCTTGATTATTTAGATTGATCTGATTGATTGATGCAAATCGCAAGAAGTTATTCGTATTTTTTGTTTTTTCTCTTTGTTTTTATCTATTATAAGTAAAATTAGAATGCGTTTTCAGAAGTAATATTGCCTATTTAAAATCGAATCGATCGTGTAGTAAAAGACTCAGGATGGAAGGAAATGGTGTACTGTTGTGCGACAATCTGATAAAGTGGCTGCAGACATTAGATTTGAAAGCTAAACATGGAAACCCTTCAGGTAATATCCTCATTCCTCATTTCTTCCCGTCCGGACCCTAATACATCCAGTAGTATTCGTTCTGTATAGTTTCGAGGCATCTCGAATCAAAAGATCGACGATTTCGTCGCCCACTCTACGCTCTGTTTCGTCACATCTTATGATCGTGCTCTTCTGTTACTATATCTAAGCTGAATCATATTCTGTAGGTGTACTAGAATTACGTCTAGTTATGTATCTATTAGGGACAGCAAACACTCTAATTCTGCTAAACCAAGTTGACAATAAATTCTTTTCTGCTAAGCCTAGAAGTTACATTTTACCATAAGAATCTGGCTGAGCTTAAATGCTCATGTCTATTGTTGTTGTATTTTAGAGCTTTCCGATGGAGTGGCTATAGCAGAAGCGCTCACACAAATAGCGCCTGAATTCTACACTCCTTCATGGAATTCAAAAATAAAGACAGATGCAGGACATAATTGGAGACTGAAAGTTAGCAATTTGAAGAAAATACTAGAGGGAGTAGTAGGTAAGCTATTTTTTATTGATTTTATAATGTTTACTAAACTTAAGGAAAATCACAAGAAAGTCTCTATGACCTATTCGTTAAGTATGATTAAGATCTGATGGTGCAGCGGTTAGCGCATGTCCGTGCCAAAGGGAAGATTGCGAGTTCCAATCCCACTTGGCTCTTAACTTTTGGGACATTATAAAATTCTTGTACGTGAGCTATGTTTACAGGTAGGTAACTTTTGGTGGCTACTAGTGATTGTTCACTTTGCTCGGGAATCGCAGTTATAAGCCTACTGTTGATTATAATATTGATTGATAATTGTATAATGTTTGATCAAAAAATTATAATTAAACAAAAATTTCAACAACATTAAGCTAAAACATACCATTTCACATATGCAAATTTTTGAAGAACTATGTCAAGTTCACCTATTTTGTACACTTTCTATTATCTCAATTGCTTGAAATGTTGCAAATAATGTTTCTCTTTCTAGATTACCACCAAGACATTTTAAATTTAAGTCTGCAAGAGTTTTCAAGGCCAGATGTTGTAAATATAGCTGAAACTGCGGACCCCACCGATTTGGGGAGATTACTGCAACTTGTTTTGAGTAAGTTATTATTGATTGAGTTAAGGTCTATGCAGACCGAGGCGGCATGGCAAGAGATTTTGCCATCAGTCAGCGCACATTAGCCGCTTAGATACCGCGGCAGCATTCCAGCACCTTGCCACGGCATGCCACGGCATGACACGTCGCCCGCCTCACTACGCAGTATGTCAAAACGAGCGCCGGAGTCCTTGGCATGCCGTTGCCTACCGCAGTACGCACAGTAGCCGGTGGCGCGTCTTTCAATGCCGTGCAATGAAATCCCTTTCCATGCCACGGCATCATTTTAAAGCATAGCAATTTTGTGTCGTATTTCTGTATCAGTACCCTTGCCATGCCGTCCTGGTCTGCGTAGGCTATTAGAAGCCATAATATTGTATACACTTACCAATGTGATGACAGTTAAATTTGAAGTATTGAGTATAAAAACATGCCAACCACCATTACTACCATGTACTGTCGAAAGAAAAACCACAGGCATAGATGAAACTAAATAGATATGACAAGTTACTCTTGCATCAACATTATCAGCCTGAAGAAGTCTACTGCTGGACATAGGCCTCCCCTACACATTTCCAGGAACAACACAGGTGGAAATCTTGCATACCACTATTTTATTTGTATCTTAACTGAGTGCAATGCACCTTAAGTTCATGCAGCAGTATACAAACAATAGCTATGGTTTTATTATTTCTTACACAATTACCTCTTGTATGCCCTACATCAAAATTTAACCTAGTATTTTATCATTAAGAAAAAGAATATTGAAGATTGATTTTCATTATACCTAATAACCTTGTGGTAACTAGTTTAACCAACCTATGTTTGTGGTTAATTTGTCATACGACTCGTGATTGAGACTTTACTATTACTATTATTAGCCCATAGTGTCCCACTTTTGGGCAAAAACCTCCCTCCATTTTCGCCAGTCACTACGATCTTCTGCTTTAAGTTGCCAGTCCCGCTCAAGTATCCAGCTCGTCCCTCCATCTCATGCGAGGCCTGCCGCGACGCCGCCTCACTATGTCAGGGCACCACTCGGTAGTGGTTTTGGCCCACAGGTTATCCGGTATGCGACAGACGTGGCCGGCCTAGTCCCATTTTGGCATAAAGGCTTTATTGCCCACGCCAGTAATCTTAATTTTTATCAGGTTGTGCCGTTAATTGCAACAAAAAGCAGGAGTATATTACACTCATCATGGAAATGGAGCTTTCATGTCAGAGGTCACTGATGCAAGCAATACAGGTATGGATAAATGTATTAACTTTTTTTAAATTAAATTAGTCTTCTTATCGTGTCACTGATTCTTTCGAACCAAGTGTGGTGAAAGGATTTTAGGTGCACCACAACGATGCTCCTTTCGAGCACTTGACACATATTTTTGAACTTTTTATGTTCTACGACATGCCGGTTTCCTCACGATGTTTTTCTTCACTGTTTTAGAGCGCTGGTATATTGTGGCATTAATTTTAGGGCAGAAAAACTCATTGGTACACAACTGAATTTGAACCCACGACCTTAGGATCGGAAGGCGGGGCACTATTATAAGTATTAGGTACTAAGAATGTGTCCATTGGCACTTTTCTTACTGTCTCATTTAAGGTGACACTTTGTTTATGTAACTTTACGGTTTTTAACATAATTTTTATGAATAACAGGATATATACCATAATTCAATTTGGTGAGTATTTATATTATATTTATATGGTATTTCGGCCATTGAAATATCGGGAGTCAAAAATTTCATCACTCGTAAATATCGCGTTGTTAAAAAAATAGTACTTTCTTTGTGTTCATATAAGTATAACTATACAATATTAAATTTATCACTAGGTACACTAACTCAAAAGGTTTGGTCCTTGTGACTCTTAGGTCTATAATAGCGTGCAAATCGTTTCTATGCTCGATTGTCTCCTGAGTATTGGAAGGATATAGAAACAGTTAACTTTATGAATATCAATGGAAATCCAATCCAATCGGTCGGACTTACATTGTCCAATCTGCCACCGTTCGCTGCATAGATTTACTACACAATTTAATTTAAGGTATAACTCACTATACACACCTGTTTTTAGGGTTCCGTAGCCAAATGGCAAAAACGGAACCCTTATAGATTCGTCATGTCTGTCTGTCTGTCTGTCCGTCCGTATGTCACAGCCATTTTTCTCCGAAACCGTAAGAGCTACACTGATGAAACTTGGCGAGTAGATGTATTCTGTCAACCGCATTAAGATTTTTACTCAAAAAAACTATAAATTTTGGGGGTCCCCCATACTTGAAACTGAAACTCAAAAATTTTTTTTTATCCAACCCATACGTGTGGGGTCTCATCTATGAATAGGTCTTCAAAAATGATGTTGAGGTTTTTAATATTGTTTTTTTCTTAACTGAATAGTTTGCGCAAGAGACACTTCCAAAGTGGAAAAAAGTTGGTCCCCCCCCTCTAACTTCTAAAATAAGGGAATGATAAAACTAAAAAAAATATATGTTGTACATTGCTATGGAAACTTCCAACGATATTTGGTTTGAACGAGATCTAGTCAGTAGTTTTTTTTTATACGTCATAAATCGTAAACCGCAATTTACCTTTCGACGAACTACAAGAACATTTATATTATGCTACTTGATGCTACGGAACCCTTCATGGGCGAGTCCGACTCGCACTTGGCTGCTTTTTTTAAACAGTCAGAAATTCACTTTCTTGACTCGGCATTACATTTTGAATTGAGAAAAGCTCTACTAATCATCAATTTGGTACACTTTGGAACTTATAGTGTGGCCAGCCGTCATAAGAGTAAATTGCATCTTGATTTTAAAACCGAAATTTTCTTTTTACCAACTATCTTCAATTTTTGCGTACCTACCTCTAAGTAGTTTTGTGCGATTATGGGAAGGAGAATCTAGGTACATATTTAGCAATAGTTTATTTTATTTCCCGGAACTGTACAACACTAAAACTGTGAATTGATAATACAAATATGAATTGCATAATTGCACGTAGCCATGACCAATTAGTATCATATTTTCATACTGTGTTATTTAGTTCATCCAACCGCATTTTATAACAGAAGAATCACGTAACAAGTATCTCTTACCTACCATTCAAGAATCAGATGGTCGATGCTTTTCGTTTAATTGTTATTTTTGTTTAATGCTATTTGCACATATGTTATAATTCTTAAATATTTTTTTTTGTAAACACATACTCAGAATACAATATAACATCCAGTTACTTAGTAGGTAAAATACAAATAGTTGAGCTATATAAATATACCGTTGCTATCCATCCACAGCTCAATCTATTTATAGCTCAATTGATTTAAATTAATACAATCGAAAGCTTTCTCGACGCTTCGCGCTGGTTGCATTGCCACTTTCAATGGCTACCAAGTAAGTAGATAGTTTTTTTTAATATCATACGGAAAAAGTGTATAGTCGATGTCATAATTTCCTGATAGAATGTACAGACGTCGTTCTGTAAGTAATATTGTTACCGAGGCTAACGTTTCTATATAATTACTAGCTGTGCCCGCGACTTCGTCCGCGTGGTATAGTGTCTATGGGTAGCATTTTTAATTTGCAGCGGAAGAAAACAGTAATTAAATAACAACGTCATATTCGCGTGCACGTGACACAGTCGTCTGCCCTCTTTCTAAACTTAGACATATGACTCCCCACTAAACTCCTCCCGCACTCCTCTCCACACTCCCCCCCCCCCCCCCCGCATCCCCCCTCGCACCTCCCCTCCACACTCCCCCCTGTACTCCCCTCCACACCCCCCCACATCACCCCTCGCACCTCCCCTCCACACTCCCCCCGCATCCCCCTTCGCACCTCCCCTCCAAACTCCCCCCTGTACTCCTCTCCACACTCCCCTCCACACTCCCCCCTGTACTCCCCTCCACACTCCCCCCGCACTTCCCCTTCATACTCCCCCTGTACTCCCCCCGCATCCCCCCTCGCACCTCCCCTCCACACTCCCCGTGTACTCCCCTCCACACTCCCCCCGCACCTCCCCTCCACACTCCCCCTGTACTCCACTCCACACTCCCCCCGCACCTCCCCTCCACACTCCCCCCTGTACTCCCCTCCACACTCCCCCCTGTACTCCCCTCCACACTCCCCCCGCACCTCCCCTCCACACTCCCCCCTGTACTCCCCTCCCTCTACCCCCCCAGCACAAACTTTGAATGTCATATTTCTTTATATCAAATCAACAGACTAAAAAATAAGTTTTATGTTTCTAGCTCTAAAAATGACGATACTTCCATACAACTTTCAACGCCTATTTTCAACCCCTTACAACCTTAAACTTTTTTCGCGATAAAAAGTAGCCTATGTCCTTCCTTAGGCCCTCAACTATCTGTGTACCAAATTTCATTTCAATCGGTTCAGTAGTTTTGGCGTGAAAGCCACACAGACAGACAGAGTTACAAACGCATTTATAATATTAATAAGGATAGGACATACAAATATGGTTTGTAATAGCTATAAATGCGGTCAGTGAATGTGTTTTGGCAAAAAAAAGTACATCAGATTATTACTCACGAGTCTGTAGTAAGGAAATTAACATAGAAATCAAGGGATGTAAAGAGCAGAATAAACGCAGGATGGATGAAATGGCGACAGATCACAGGAACAACGTGCGATCCGCGAATTTAAACTAAAGAAGAAAATTTACAAGACAGTTATAAGACCTGTTTTCTATGGGTCTGAGTGATGGGCCACCAAAGATAAACCTGGACTAGTTGTCTAGTAGTCTAACCTGTCCCGACTTCGCATGAAATGCGATAATGACAAGAAAATGAATGAATGATGAGATCAATCTGAGAATCCTACAAAGGCTGATATTCAGACAAACAATGTATACATACAGAGGACTGCAATGGTTGAACCCCACTGATTATCGCATTCATGTTGCTTCGACGCTGCCTACAGCTGCCGGAGTAATCATCGCGTTCGTTCACAATGCCCCCTCTATAATTTCATAATGCACATAGCTCATAAACGCCGGTACTATATACCTAATGTAAATCGTTGCAGATTAACCATTACTCAACATCACTTTCGATGTTGCATGCTCGCGAAGAAATTCAGTGTACTAAGTTTCAGTTTTATATTTATGTCCTTGCATATGAGATGCGTTAGTTGATCATCTGATTCTGTTGCGTTGCGGTTCTAAATCGATCATTTTGTTCATATTTTTTTCAGTTTGAAGTGTTTTTATAAATGTTTTCTATTGTGCTTTTGTGAAGTGATATGTCATTGTAATAAATTGGTATTCAAATGGTCTTACTTATAAAAAAATTAAAGCTTAAACAATGCGACGCTGTTGCCGCCTCTACCAATGGTTAATGATATGCCGCGATAGTGTTCAAATTTTAGAAACGTTTCGGGGTAAAAAAGTGGAAAACCGGAATAGTTCTTCATAATCAAATCCACGGAATATTGATTGCTGGAAAGAATTAGTGCAAAATGATGTCAGGGTGTGTTCAGCGATTGTTATTTTCCTTTTTCATACTAATGAAACGATGTAGGGAAATTAGTTACCGGCTGTTTCTACTTATCGATGAAACTTGAATTAGATACTAATTACTATCTTTATTGTTCGTGATCTATCGTGATCCTTGGTAATTACCAATAGAGAGGTTATAACGATAATGTTGTTTTAGGAACTGGAGATATTAACCCTTGGCCCGAAGGGCGCTGTTCCCGCGGAGCCGATGGTGGTGGAGACAGAAGAGGATATGAAAGATGCGCTGGCGCAGAGGTGCCATGAACTTGACGCACAGGTTTGTAGACCTCACCATGTAACATAATAATTGCAATAAATAATATGAGTATGAACTAGCTGATGGAACAAGGATTTTACGGCCCACTTGGTGGTAATCATCGCCTAGCATTGCCTTTTCGTAGGTCACGCACGTTAAGAACGTGCCCTACGCTGCACGTACCCTCCGTCCATCATCATCATCAGCCTGAAGAAGTCCACTGCTGGACATAGGCCTCCCCTATACATTTCCAGGAAGAACGATGCTGATCCTTTTCCATCCACCGACTACCCGCGATCTTAACAATGTCGTCTGTCCATCTGGTGGTGGGTGTCATGTTGATTACGTCAGCATTCCGTCTCGTTGCAATCGTTCCTTGTCAAAGATAAGTTTAGTTTCAATTCGTTTTTATTGCAATCGAAGCAAAGAATATTGTTCCCAACAGGAAAACATGAAGCATTACTTTTATTCATTTTCTTATGTATTCTGATAAAAGGTAATTGTTTTGTAATTTGTATCTGCTTTGAGTAATTACAAATCGCCGGTTGAGTGAATATTCAAAGTGAAACTAATTAGAGCCTGTATCTTATTAAACAGGCATTAGCTGCTTTCTAGAATAAAAATAAAAATGTATTACGATAACAATTACGTATTGGTTCTTTTTGAATGTAAGGAACGCTTTCTATAATCCTAGAGCGAGCTAAAGCTTGGTTCTCACTTGAGATTCGGCATAGTGGAAGTCCGTTAGTATACGGCAACCATGAGATAATATTCATACAGCTTGTACCTTATCATCGCTGGTCAAAAGCAAACTCACGCTTTGTTGAGTACTGATATGCCTATATAGGCCCAGCAACTTTAAATTTTATTTATTTATTTATTTAATTTGTAGAAATACAAGAAACGACCCGATACTACAGAGTAAATAATCATCATCATCATCAGAGACGATCCAACGTGGCATAATTTTATAATAATAATAATTTTCTTGTTCTCACTATATCAGACACGGCAGCGGATATTTCCGCGCTTAATGTGTTTGCTTTCAACAGTTTGCAGTTACTGGAAATAAAATAGTCTTTCTAATAAATAAAAAGCTTTTCTTTTACCTCCTTCTGCATCTCCTTCTTGAGGATTGGTAGCCAAAGTTGGCCCAGCTTGTCATGAATATCAAGACCATAAACTGGTATTAAGGTCACCAGAAGCATTACCCAAAGCCTGTAATGACTCTGTATCGAGTTCAGACTCAGGTTCAGTAGCCTCATGCGGGGCGTTGAGGCCTCGTCTGGTGTCATGAGGAGAGCCGGCACAGGTGGTGCTTTGTAAAGATTTAAACCTTCGTGTTGACCCGCAGTCGAACCTCCAGGCAATTTTTAAGCATCATGCTAACCCTTCGTGATAACCCGCAGTTAATCCTCCAGGGCGCTTACTAGATGCTGATATTTAAATCGGCTTGTGACATTTTTCACTTCACTCAGGTATCAGGAATGCAAAAATGCAAGACTTACTTACCTGGATTTTCATCAGAATCAGATCATGACGAAATCACAATCACGCAACGCTTTTTAGCCGTATTTTGCTTACGAAGTTTTTCGGATTAATATCCAAATTTGTATTGCCGGCAATACATTTCAGCATTTTTTCCAATTTTTCACTGCAGAATGTGTGCTTGATGCCGTGCACAAAAAAAGAATGACGATCTGCTGAGGGAAATGTCAAACCAAACTTTATTTTTTTTATACTTTAAAAAATGTGCAAAGGTGCCAGTAGCATAAGATAATACTACCTCGTTTTATAACTTCGAATGAAGCGTACTCATATAATATCGATCGAACTTCACTTTGCAAGTTCGTTTGATCATATAGTATCTTATTAAACAGGCATTAGCTGCTTTCTAGAATAAAAATAAAAATGTATTACGATAACATAATTACTTATTATTAGACGTATACTTAACTTATGCGTAACTTATTATTAAATATATATTTACGAGGTGGATAACACTATTGATTATTATACCTTTATTTGATTAAAGGATTATAGTTAACAACTTTTAGGCAAGACGTTCTCAGTGGACATTTTCGGATTCGTAAATTTTTCGTTAGTCATAATTTTCATGCACTCATTTATTCCTATCTTCCCAGGTGAAAGTACTAAAAGAAGAGAAGATGACTCTTCTAAGCGAAGTGGCCCGCCTGACGGCCAAAATTGTGACGGCAGAAACTGAAGAGACAGAGTTAGACGACGCAGGCGCATCCCTAGGCCCCGCCCACTCTGGGACCCTTAGATACAGCAATATGAGAGCGCAACTTGACGCACTGAAAGAAGAGTTAGATAAGGTAGAACTGCAAAGGGATGATCAAAGAGCGAGGGCTGATGTACTGGAGAGAGAACTAGCGATGGTCAGGCTGAAGAATGAAGAGTTGCAAGTAAGTTTCTTCTTCTTCTTAATGAATGGCATCTGTCCTTTTCGGATCAATTTTGCCAGTGTCGAGTAGATTAATGAGAATGAGATTAATGATAATATGATAAAAATTATGGTCTTTTGTTATCAAATCCCATCAGAAACCTTTTCGATCAAATCAGAATATCACATAATACACTTTTTTTCCAACTGCTAACACTTTGAGCCTCAAGTAATGTTGGTTAAAATACCACCGAAATTACACAACAAAACTCAGAATAACACCAGTAAAACAATTAAAATAAAAATGCTATGTGACTTTCAAAATGACAAAATGAATCCTGCAAGTAAGTTTGAAAGAGTTACAGAAAGTATTGACATATCTATTTTATAAAAATATGTTCGTATATTTCGAAAATTCGTATAAGAGTTGAACAAAACAAGTGACCACAAACGCACCAGCATTGGTCGCTGTTTTTGCGACGCCATATTGTTATAGGATTGGCTCTGTATATCAGCATCAGTTGTATTCTACGATGAGGAGAACTATAAAATTGTGACGTCACACTCAGTCGGTTTTGTTCGGAAACTATCGACGTGTTTTCGGTTCAGGGTTACAATTTTTTTTATTTAATTATAGCAAATAAAAATGCGTCTTGGATCTAAGATCCAATACATTTTCATACGAACAAAACGGTAGGAACCAAGCTGTAGTTTACTGCCAGTTCTTCAGGCTTGGTTGCGTGGAAGTGGCACTAAGGCCCGTATTCCGAAACAGCGCTTGAGTCTGAGTCGAGCCTCAAGCATAGATTTTGTGACAGTTCTCCTTTGAAAAGTGTCAAAAATCTGTGCTTGAGGCTCGACTCAGACCTAAGCACTGTTTCAGAATACGGGCCTTAGACTCACCTAGCTTTTAAATAAATACATTTTTGACTTTGACTTTAGATAGGTAATTATGTAGTGAATTGTAAAAATTAACAAATATTGTGGACAATGGATGAATTGGAACAAATACTGTTATTCTAAATGATGTATTTAAGCTTTATTTTATTCCAGACAGCAGCATCAGAGAATGTGATTCTGAAAGACGAAGTGGACGCGTTGCGAGAAACCGCAGCAAAGGCGGCAACTCTCGAGGCGACCGTCGCTTCTTACAAGAAGAGGATGGAAGAACACGTGGATCTGAAAAGACAGGTACAGTAGTAGGCAACAAATATTGCATATCGGCTAATTTCGGCTTCATAGAGCGTAGTGTGCATCAGAAAGAGATAGCGCTCTACGAAAGCAGAAAAGCCGATGTGCAATATTTATTCCCTACAACCTCCCTACAGTCTGCGTCAAAGTGGATTGGCATTTCTGGATTAAAAATCTTGAATATTTCTTGAACAAGCTCACTTTAATTGAAGTTTGGAACTTTATTTGAAAATCCGCTTTGAGTTATAACTTATAACTATTTTCAATCCCAAATTGCCTTTAACAAATAAAACCTTTGACAAATCCAGAGTAAAAAAAAAATTGACCGAGATACCTTTAGTTTTAATGACTGTAGTTTGATATGTTAGTTTGATATGTTAGTTTGTTTAACAGGTGAAGCTACTTGAACGCGCAAACTCGGAGCACTTGAAGCGAGCCATTGAAAACGAACAGGCGGCCGCGCGAGCTAATACGTTTCGACCACAACTCGATATTTATAAGAAACAGGTACCTTAAAAACCTACGAAGTACACAGAACCCTAATTATATTATACTTACTATAACCACTGCTCTCTAGGTGACAGAGCTAAACGAAAACCTAGACGCGGAAATCACAAGAGCTGACAAACTAGATATGGAGAACAAGAAGTTGAGCAGTCGAGCGACGTTACTGCAGAGGGAGCGAGACACACTGCTGCAAGAGAGAGACACACTCAAGGAGGCTATGGAGGAACTCAAGTGCTCAACTATGACTACAGGTATAGATAGGCTCATAATCACACTCGACGAACAACTCTTAGGGACTGTTCAGCACTGACGCAACCATGGCTCCATCTACAGGTTTGACTTGACCAACATGTAAATGTAACAGTAATAACGTGTACAGAGGTGCACCCTCACTTATCTTTTGAGACATTATATTCAATATGCATTTTTATCCAGGTATTTATTTTTAGGGCTACCTCCTTGACCTCCTTATAAGACATTACATAGATCTTAGCTTTTATTTGGCTCAAGTATCTTATCCTTGGTCTTCCCCTTCCTCTCTTTCCTTCTACATTTCCGTTGATGATGTTCTTTACATAGCTGTCATATCGCAGATGTCCAAACATTTTTCCTCTTCGGTTTTGCATCGTCTTAAGTATAACTCTCTTCACCTTTACTCGCTACAAGACCTCTTCTTCTTCTTCTTCCTGTTCTTATCCCACTTTTATGGGGTCGGCACAACATGTCTTCCTCTCTGTCATCTCTGCATTCACTCCTTTTATCCATTTCACCTATATTATAATAAAAATAAATAAATGAAGAACTGTTTTGATTAGGTGCTTTAAGCGAAGACAATGTATCAAGAGAGTTAATACCGACCGATATGAAGGAACGGCTGATCCGACTGGAGCACGAGAACAACCTTCTTAGAGAGAGTCAGAACGCACAAGCCGACCAGGCCTCTGTACGGGTGAGCATACCTTACACTAGTCTTACCCCTGCCTTACCCTTAACTATGCCACGGACACCCGACCAAATCCTATACAAAAGCTGCGTTCTAATTACCGATTACACAGAAAAATGTCGTTTTGTTCACGCGCATGTGGCATGATTTGAAATATTTGAAATGGCGGTGAAATGAAGATGAATGTATGAAGCTTCGATGAAGGGGGGGGGGGGGCAGTGTCCGTTCTGTACGAAATATTATATTACATAAATATGTTCTGTGCCTGGTGGAGGGAGTAACATTTTGTCATAAAACTAATCGCAGTGAGAAAAAAAATCAAGTTGTACGATAGTTGTATTGCATTACGTCTATCATGCTCGTTTTCTGCAAAGCCACAAAGTTTTTTTTAACGAAAATATATTTATTACTTTGTTTACATGATACACTACACGATACTACAAGGACATAAAAGCGAGCATTGTATATTCAGATGCATATCCGTGTGTACTAACGCTAGTTTATTTGATTTCTAGTATTGCCAAGAGCTAGAAGGGTATGTTGCGAGATGTGAGAAGCTACGCACTGCGAATAGAGAAGCTACCCAGAGGATAATGCAACTGGAAGCGATGCAAGACGCGCAACACCAACCACCTACCTCCGTTGTTGAGGACGATCAGAGGAAATGTAAGTCAAAACGTATAATATTATAAAGATTTATTTACACAAAGAATCTTATAATTCATAATTCTTTATTGCACACAGAGACATTTACAAATAAAAGATAACACAGGACATGTACATAGGCGAGCTTAACCCTAATAAGAGTTTTCTTCCAGCAAACCTTTGGGGCTAAGAGAGAGCTAAAAGTAAAATGGTAGTAATGTGTACCAACTTGAAGTTATATACAGAACAAGAGAAACTCATCTACTTACTAATAAATAAACTACTTACACATACATACTACAAATTACAATAAATACACACAATACCTTACCTACCCATATACATATATACACACATATAAATATAGATATATATAATATAAATAAACATATAGAATAATCACATTTTGACAATATTAAATAGAAACTATGAATTTACTCACAAGGAATGATAGTGCTCTTTTACTCTAGCCTTAAAAACATTAAGAGAAGTGCTAGCGCGAATAGCGTGGGGAATGGCGTTCCACAGTTTCACAGCGTGAACTGTGAATGAACCACTGTAACGGCTGGTAGCATGAGAAGGGGTCTTGAGAAGAAGGGATGTGGTTGATCTGCACGGCTCACCAAACACAACAGTTAAACAAATATTTACAAAATGTACAAAGTACACAAGAAACAGTTGAGCTATCTGTAGACCGTTACAAAAATATTGTAAAAGCTTCATACAAAAACAAAACGGTAAAAACCAAACTGATAATAGGCCCGGTAGATCTTGGTAGATCATAAAAAGTCAAATATGAGTGATAAAATTGACTAAAATTTATTCAATTGTATCACAGTCAAAGTAAAAAACAAAGCTAGGTGATAAGTGCCAGTTTCACACGACCAAGTGCTACGAAGATCTGTGCCTGAGCTGGTTACGAAGAAATATCGGGAGTCAAACTCTTTTTTTTTTTTTTTGCCATCTCGAAATGGCACTAACCTAAACTTGTTGCTATTATAATGCAACAACATTTGATCTAAATCTATTATATTTAAATAATAGGTAAATCTATAATCATTAAAAATATTATACATGATAATTAAATTCAATTTCATTACTTCAATTTCGCCCCATCACTAGCTCTTTAGTTATTTATTTTATAGGTAGGGTAGGGTAGGTAACAAAAACAACATAAAACTCATTGTAAATATCCCATGGTTTATAAAAATAGTATACATAACCATGATAGTTTCACATGTTACTAAATATGATGTTTTGTGATAGCGCTGCAAATTGAAGAGTTACAAAGTGCGCTGGCAGAGGAAAGGCGGCGGATAGCTAAACTGCAAGAGGCGTTAGCGGCGCGTGACGCGGAAATGCTCGCTACAGAAGACCGCTTCAAGAAGACTGTTGAGAAAGCCAAGCAGGTCGTCAAGTCACTCGATCCAAGAGCGACAGGTAATAATAAATTCATAATAAATATAAATATTATGGAAAATCCACACAACATTATCTAGCCCCAAATTAAGCAGTTCTATGTATAGACAAAATAAAGAATATAAGTGTTTTGTCAGCTCTCTGGTTCCCATAGTGCTTAGTATGGGGCTAGATAGTGTTGTTTGGTTTGTCTACAATATTTATTTAATGTATATCGTGGAAAGTCGTTGGACGGTGAAAGGCTCGTTATGTGAATAGCTCTTCCTGGAAATGTATAGGGGAGGATAGGTTTTTTACAAATTTAGCCAGAACACTTACGCACAATTAGACCGCCTGAGTTTAAATGTGTATACAGAAGTCCAAAAAAAGAATACAAGGTAGCTCAGTATGTAATAATCGCTTATCTGGTTGCAGGTCAGTCGCTGTCAGACATAACGCTCGGATATTCCCGCCCTGCGCCGAGCACTAGTGCTGCTACCACGACAACCAATAATAATAAAGAGTGAGTAAATTTAAGTGAGGAGCCTCTCCGAGGCGCACTTCAAATACTTTCTATCCATTTTAATAACCAACTCCTATTTTTTTTTTTTTTTTTTAAATCTGCTGCAGAGCTTTGCTATTCAGCGTGGCAATGCCGCCAGCGTCTTGGGGACGCTTCCGTCTGGTACTGATTTGGATCAGTTGAGATATATCTAGATCGTTTGTAACGGTCTGCAGATAGTTCAACTGTTTCTTGTGTGTTTGTACATTTTGTATTGAATGTATTGAATTTTCGATTCATGAAATAAAAAATATTTTTTTTAAATTGACTTTACAACTATGATGTTTTTCAAAAGTTGGATGGATATAGTTAATTATAAAACATTTATAAGTTTATGTTATAAGTTGTTCAATTGTATCAGATGGAGCGGCGGAAGCGCGACCAGTGCGACCAGCGGCGAGGGTCGCAGTACATCCGAGCTGCGACTAGTCGCGTCCGCGTGGTACAATCTTGGCGCGCGCTATCATCGTGAATCAGCTGACTCGCGACTACGTCTGCTTTCTGCGGGACATTCTTTCCTAGCGAGGCAGAGGCTACAAGCTCCTCGGCCTAAAACTAATGCAAGTACACCTGAAAGCTTCATGCATTGATGTACTCTTCAATTTGTAACCAGTGACATACCAAAATACCAAACGTTTGCGACAAGTTGCATACTTCAGCTCTATTTACACTGTGATAAGGTTTAAAACTAATCATCTGCATTCGGTGTGAAAGTCTTCCTTTCCAACTGTACAGCCTAGACCTACTAATGCAAGTACGCCTGAAGTATTTTTAATGTAAGGTACCATTTGAATTACCATTGATACACAAATACATCGCTTCGGTGAAAACTATAAAAATAAACATCTGAGCGTCGGTGTTGAAGCCAGTCTGAATGTTATATAATAACGGCATTTCCACTGTGATAAGATCCAAACTTTATTAAGAGCACCACATTCTTTGTTTCCGTCTAGCTATACCGACCACAAATACTAGTACTTTTGAAGGCTTTGTAGTTTAAGGTGGGTCTACGCTAGAGCCTAGCACGAGCTGAGTACAATTTCGTGTAGTTTGGATTGACTTACAAGCCTCGTACAAGCGCTTCGAGCATTTAGTTCGTGCTCGACTGTACTGCGCTTATTGTAGGTTTTTTAACGAACGCAATCGTATTTGCATCGCGCTGGCTACGTTCGAGGACAGTGATTGTATTAGGCTCCTTGTACGTCCACACTTGACACGGCATGTAAAAATAAAGTCAAGCTTATTTATCAAACTTACAAAGTACAGAGGTAGGTAGTAACAAAATCAATTTACAAATTATAGGACACAGTTAAAGGTAATGGTCTACCTAGATTAGTACTGTTCCCCGCACTAGGTCACTATCGAGCTCGTAACGCGGGCTCACAGCTACTTGCCTCTGCTCCATTTTTGTCATAAATATGGTGGTATGTTGTGATAAAATGAGTAGAGCAGCTCGTGCTTGACTCTAGCGTTGACCCACTTTTAAGATCAGGAACTGTGTAACAATTCGACAAAAAGCCTGAGCTCACATTAACAATAATCAGCGACACACCCTTAAAACGGCTAGATTGGTCCAGGGTTTCCCAACCTTTTTTTTTCAGATTAAAATATCCGAACACTTTCATGCCTCCCCTAAGATCTCTCTACGCCACCCCGGTTGGGAAATCCTGGTCTACACGAAATGTTAGATGAAAATAAGACGTTCGCATTATTAATAATTATTGAAATACTTAATAAAAAGTGATTGTGTCAATTACTGAAATCGAGTCTGGTCTATGACCGATGTCTATTTAATATTATAAAAAGACAACTCCGCCCAAAACACAGGGCGAGACCATTAGCCTTATTATTGTAAGCTTAGAGAGCAAGAATCAATGCAAGATTTATATCTTAAAATGTGAAGACTTCTCACAGAATTATCTGAAACTAAGATCATCTATAGTAGGCAATAGGTAGGTGTTGCTCAGCCACCTTTTATAAAACAACACATGTTTAATATGCGATATAAACCGATAAATGGGATAGAGAATGGATGTATTATTGTGTCCAATATGATGTATGGCAAGTTTTTTTACACTGGTTGTAATAAAAACTTTTGATCTGTTATCTTTCTCCTATGAAGAGATTTGTATGTTTTCATATGATTTTTCATTTTCCTTTTATATTCACTTCACTGTTTGAGTTTTTGTATAAATCAATATGTTTGTATTAATAGGAAAATCAAATATTTTGTATTTTTACATATTAAAATCAGCAAAAGCCAATAATCGGTATTATTTCAGTTCTTTTCGTTATATCACTAAACTTTATTATTATTCTTTTGTTTATTAGCGTAGTAGGTATTATCTATTATTTGCACAATCTATTATAATTCGTTCTGTATCAGAGTGTGTATACATATATTATATTTAATATATTTATCTGCGTATATATTAATAAAAAAGTGTGCTGGTATACTATCGTCTCGTGTGTATTAACCAAGTCAAGGATAAAGCACCAAATCATAGGATTGATATAGTCTCAAACGGACGTATCGTTGGGACATGTCCTTGATTAACCTTTGACAGCATCAAGGTTCTTAAGATGCTGGTAACCGTCAGGCTAATTCTTGCTCGAACTTTTCAACGTTTTTAACCGGTGATTTTTCATAGCTACAGATAGTGATCTCACAGAGTATCATCAAATATGTTGAAATGTGATAGCAAGACGTAGCCCAATGGTTGTCAGCGCCTTAAGAATTTCCATATTTTATGGAATACCTACCATGCATAGAGATTACAAATCGTAAGATTTTTTATTTGCACCTTTATTATAATTAATCCTTTAGTATTTAATATTTTTTATATTCGAATGTATTATGCTCAATGTTTATTTTGCTCCTATAAGATGTGATAAGTTATTTTTAAAGTCAGTCCAATTACATGAACAATTGGTGAACAAATAGCTTGAAGACCAAACTGTAGTGTATTTTTAGTTAGCTATTAAAATAGAGAAAAATATATAGATAGTGCAATCCACGAAGGCGCGCCCCACTATTCCTCCTAACCGTTTATAGTATATATATATGTGTGCAAGCTTCCGTCAATGTTTGAGTGTTATCGGTACACACTAATTACCTATGAGTGCACACGCACACTACAATGAATACGCGTCTTCGTGAATTGCACTATCTATACCTATGGTTTTAATTCAAAGTTTAGTATTCCAAATATTTATTGCTCTATTCTAAATGTAAATTGAACATAGTCAGATCTTAGGACTAGTTTTTAGAATCAATACATACTTTACCCTTTAAGGGTGATGCAATATAGAAGAAGCGGACCGATAATAATAATCATGCAGATTGTAAACAGGTTAATATAAAAAGATAACAAAGGGTAATTAACGTTATTGTTTTCTTTCGTCGTTAAAGAACTCCAGTAAAGTCCAGTGTGTAGTAAGTTTTTTTGTAGTAGTTTTCAAAAATGTTGTACGGAAAAATCAAACTTCAAGCTTCTCTTGAAAAGAAGCTTGAAGTTTGATTTTTCCGGAATCTTCTCGTATATTATAATCGTCATAACATTTAGTTTTGGGCCCGAGTTTTGTACCCTTCATTACGATGTAGGTAGCAATAGATTATGCTCGTAGCTACTTTAAAAAATAATCAGTCACTGGCCTGACCCTACGCTATGATTTCCTGCGTCATGGGATATGTAAAACAAAGTATTATTATGGCACTAAATACCCACCGTAGTAGTAGAATTCATAGATAAACATATTTTGAAGTAGGTACATACATCCTACATCAAAATATACCTCTTAAACTTGTTGCTGTATTTCTATAGAATTCACGCGCAACAAACGCTCAGATGACATTGGTAGTGGCTCTGCCTTCTGCGCCGTAGGTCGTGGATTCGATCCCCACCGAGAACAAATATTTGTGTGGTGAAAATAGATGTTTGTTCTCTGTCTGAGTGTTATATGGTATTCTTAGTACTATGTATTTACAACAAAAAAAGTTGGCATATGTTTTATATCAGCTATCTGATTCCTATAGCTTAGTTTGGGGCTGTTATAGTGACCAGTGTAGATTGTCCATAATATTTATTTAGGTATTCTACTGAGCAAGATTACTCCAAATCATGTCCCAATCATAGAAGCACGGGCGAAAAGTGAATCACCTAATATGTCAAATTGATACCGATATCTTTGTAATGAATGCCTGTTTAGATGACATTTTTAGACTTAAAAACTCTCAAAAAATCTTTAATGGGTACTCGATACTAGATCTGAGAGGATATCCTCCCGTGATCGTGACCGTGGGGATCATGCTCGTAAATGGTTGTTTTTATTGTTATTCGCATTGTGTTTATTGTTCAATGTTCATCTCGGGCCATAACTGTGTTTACTGGATTACAGTTACGCATTTACTTAAACGACATGCCGCGTTTAAAAAGTCATTACCTCAACGAAATTATATTTACGCTCTAATTCAGGATTTACCGTAAAATTGTTAAATTTGCGTTAAGCTGCCCTCTATACCTTATCATTGCTATAAATAAAGATTGACTACGGACTTCGAAGCAAGGTTTTTATCTTGCTCGTTTTTGCGTATCACTTGAAATACAACTGGTATTTAGAAATATCTGTATGCTATATGTTAATAGTATCAAGAGTTAATCATAGTTGAAATATTTTAGTTTACTATGAATAAATCAATCTATGTAGTACATTTTTATGCATCAGTATGGTACTCTTCATACATGCATGCGCCGTGCCGTCTGAAACATGCTTGCAGTTTGACTATAATTTTTGTGTCCGAATGTTCCATTAGTAGGTATCTCAAGCCCTATTTGCGGGACGCTATAGTGTTAGGGACATGATTTTAGATGGAACAGGCTTACCCAGCAAGTAGGGCTTGAGTTCACCAGTTGCATCTGACGCTATATAAATCATCTACAAAGATAATATAAAGGCATACTTTACTTTTTTTCAAGTGTTTTGACACTGTTACAATGTTTCTTTTTTTCATTTTTGGTATCGAATCAACATTCTACATACGAATCAAATAAGAAAAACTAAAAACAAACTGTCTTGAGATAATAAAGGCATACTTTACTTTTTTTCAAGTGTTTTGACACTGTTACAATGTTTTTTTTTTTCATTTTTGGTATCGAATCAACATTCTACATACGAATCAAATAATACGAAAAACTAAAAACAAACTGTCTTGAGGTGCAGGCGATTAGGTAAGATGGCAGTTTATAGTTTTGTACGTGATGTAACGTAGCCAATCATTTAATCATTATTTATGTTAAGTATAGAGTTTTTATTAAAGATTATTTTATATTGTAATAATCATGTGCGTGTTGTAAATGTTGTTTCTCTGTTTGTGTATCAACAACATTGATCAAATTAAAATGCGTTTAATTCCGCCATTGTTTACAAGTACCTACTGGTTTTGGAAAAAAAAAACTAGTAAAACAAGATTTACAGCACATGCTTGCATTTTGTTATTTAATATCGTTTTTTATCTAAATAGAGCTATCATCACAGTGTAATACAATTACAAAGAGTTAACTCCTGTCTCGTGATTATATTTCCCTAGGATTAAGTTAAACTGACAAACTAATAGATAGTAACAATTTATTATTCAGTGGAAGGTGCAAGTAGTGCAATTTATTTGTGTTCTAATATTTAGTAAAATGTGATTATTGTTGATAATGAACGTTTTGAGATAATATATACATTTTCATATAATTTATGCCTTGTTTTAATAAAAATACCTCATCCTACTAATATTATAAACGCGAAAGTTTGTAGGTAAGTATAGATGGATGGATGTTTGTTACTCTTTCACGTAAAAACTAATTAATAGATTTTAATGAAACTTAACAATAATATACAGCTACAATTTATAAAGATATTTTAACGGAGAACGGATGTATGTAACGGGGACAGGGCGTAACGGGAACGAGACGAGCGAAACCGCGGGCGGCCGCTAGTCTATATGTATATAACTCAAAGGTGACTGACTGACATAGTGATCTATCAACGCACAGCCCAAACCACTGGACGGATCGGGCTAAAATTTGGCATGCAGGAAGATGTTATGACGTAGGCATCCGCTAAGAAAGGAAAATGGAAAATTATTTTCCGAAGAGGAGAAAAAGGGGAAAAATGGTTTAAAGAAAAATCAACGCACAGCCTAAACCGTTAGCTCTAGAAGCATGAAACTTGAAAGATGGCAATTCAATCTTCATTTTCATTCATTTTTCTATCATGTTTTCTTTTTTTACTTTCCTTGTATTCGTAATGAAAAGCACAGTGTTTACCTCGGATGAAAGACTTATTTAAGTCCCTCAAGCTCCATTGGCGCCCTCGCTACGATCTGGCGCCAAACCCGTCTCGGGACTCAAAAACGTAACTTTCTATCCTCAAGTAACAATGTACTATTACAAAATACGCAAAAAAACATTTAAAAAATTTTTGCTGCCGCAGCATTTGTCACCAGGTTTTAACACACAAATGTTTACAAAAAAACCGATGATAACCACCAAGACAAAATCGCGGGAATCATCTATCATACTTAAACTAAACACCGCAGAAAAAATCGGCTACACTACATTCTAAAGTACAAGCTCAAAACAATGGTAACTAACAGTTGGTTATATAAAACTAAAAAAAAACGAACTCAAATACGCGGACGAAGTCGCGGGTAACAGCTAGTAATGTATAAAAGGGGCACTGTCCCGTGTGGCCGGGGTGTGGTAGGATTGGTGAGCCAATGCTGTCCTGGAAGGGTCCAAGTAAATGAAATACATGTAGAGATTTCATAATTTATATTAGTTACTGAGATCACAAGCCACTTACATAATTTATATCACAACAAATGAAAACTACACAACCTTAGGACACACAATTTAGAACATAATTATTAGGAAAGCTTTTAAATAACGTAAAAGTATGTAACGTTTTTACAAAATATTATTCTAAATTAATGCAGCATTTCGGGTTACGATTTTTATTAACTACGAAACTATAGTTACCTATTTACAGCTTTGTTTCTATTTTCTTAGGCATATAAAACCATGAGAACTATCTATGTTTTGTAACGAACACATCGGACACATCTTGTGGATCGGCTGTTGAAATCAAACAACGCCTTGAGGAAAATACAGTCAGCGATAAAAGGCATTTTTGAATTATGTTTGAAGTCAGCTTTGACTCATGACTACGAACGAACCAAAATTACAATTTCTTAGCAAAATACAGAGAAAAAAGGAATTGAGTACTTATGTACCTAGCTGTAATTATTTATCTATTTTGCCGTTGACTGCACTTAGAGAAACTTTAGAGAAACTTTGTTCTTTATTATTTAACAACAATAATTGAATGACTTCTGCGTCGGATCGTCAAGAGAACCGTCGCGTAAGAGACATTCAATGCAATGATTGCAATGGATAAATCTACGAATGCCTATGCAGTAGGTTTTAACGAGTTATACATGACAATGAATAGGGATGGTGGGTAAGACACGCAAAGCTTTTTATAGATGGCGCCTGAACCATAGAGTAATCGCGCATGTGTGCAACCGATTGTTCATGAAATTTGACAACTATGTAGGTACGTATGTTCCAAGGAGTCTGGAGACTGCGCGCAGAGTGCGCAGCAAGGAGTTTGGAAACTGCATTGAGAACTGTCAGTCGGTTGCACGCATGCGCGGTTGCTCTTTAAATCAAGAAATAGTGTTGCTAACTATCTAGGTAGAGTGAGCAAACGTCAGTTTTCCTCCCCAGTCCACAGAGTCCGCGATGCTTGGCGCTGCGTGAGTTCAAAAGCCGGTTTTTCGATGAGAGCACTTAGCCTAGCCTATAAAATACTATTAGGGGAGACTAATCAAAGTCTTCGTCGGAATCTGTCTTGAGCACGCTGTCTGACCCGGAGCCGGGCTCGCTGTCCACTGCTATCTCGCTGTGAAACAAACACAAGCTTAGACAAGCTCGTTTGCATACTGAACTTTTAAACCAAAGTCAGATTTTGCAGCTACCATAGAGCTAGCAAAATCTACTAAATCAGGACAGAAATTGAAATAAAAGAGGCGTACAACTACCCAATCTTAGATCAATGTTGTGCCTATGAATAGAAATATACAGAAAATTAGAGATATAATTTGATCTGAAAAAAATGTGTTTAGGTACCTACACAGTAATTTTTTTTTTTGTTTTGCTGATTCTGGAAGACGCAGGCTACGGAAAACGGGTTCGGTCCCTAGCGAGCGAGCCAACTGCTATATATAACTGCATAATTTACCACCAGGCTTATGATTTTTGTTATTATAATGATTATTTACAAAAAAAGTGAAACAACACAAAATGGTTCTATGTTTGGTGTGACATAAAATTCTACGCGGATAAAAACCGCCTACACACTTCACCACCCGCGCCATAGTCAGGGTTTTTACTGGCAATGAATAATAAAATAGCGCAAGGGGATTTTTATAACAGTTCGAGGTAGGTAAGTAGGTTTATAAATATAGGTACAAGCATCAAGAGTCGCACAAGTGGTTCATTCACTTCTCTCAAAGTTATGGGTATTGAGGCTGAAGTTGTAAAATTACACGACATGCATTTTACATAATAATATCCATGGCGTGTTTGGAATAAACTTGCCTGTTCATTTCTGTGTCGTTCAGTTTAATTTCGACGATATTTCTGTTAAAGAAATTAACACAATTTATAAGGGGATGAAATAAGGATATGGTTACTTTGGAAATGTTTAAAGGCAGTTACAGTATGACGTAACGAACCTTTATTCAAACGTTAGGAAACCAACCACCGATTATGGTGACAAGAAAATAATAAACTCAGCCGCTAAAAACATTACCTACCCTCCCTCTGAGCAGTCGGATGTAAATAACTCCCTAACAAAGCTGACCGAGTTATAAGTGTTGATGGTATCTTCACCTATCCTGCTGACCAGTAGGGTATAAACAACTCCCTGTGTTAAAAAAGCTGACCGAGCTATAGTGTTGATGGCATCTTTACCTCCCCTTCTTTTGAGCAGTCGGGTATAAATAACTCCCTGTGCTAATTAAAGCTGACCGAGCTATAAGAGTTGATGGCATCTTTTCTTACCCTCCTTTTGAGCAGTCAAGTTTATATAACTCTCTGTGCTAAACAAAGCTGACCGAGCTATAAGTGTTGATGGCATCTTTACCTCCCCTTCTTTTGAGCAGTTGGGTATAAATAACTCCCTGTGCTAATTAAAGCTGACCGAGCTATAAGAGTTGATGGCATCTTTTCTTACCCTCCTTTTGAGCAGTCAAGTTTATATAACTCTCTGTGCTAAACAAAGCTGACTGAGCTATAAGTGTTGATGGCATCTTTACCTCCCCTTCTTTTGAGCAGTTGGGTATAAATAACTCCCTGTGCTAATTAAAGCTGACCGAGCTATAAGAGTTGATGGCATCTTTTCTTACCCTCCTTTTGAGCAGTCAAGTTTATATAACTCTCTGTGCTAAACAAAGCTGACCGAGCTATAAGTGTTGATGGCATCTTTACCTCCCCTTCTTTTGAGCTGTCGGGAATAAATAACTCCCTGTGCTAATTAAAGCTGACCGAGCTATAAGTGTTGATGGCATCTTTACCTTTCCTCTTCCGAGGAGTCAGATATAAATAACTCCCTGTGCTAAGCAAAGCTGACCGGGCTTTAAGTGTTGATGGCATCTTACCCATTCAGATCCTTTGTGAGTTGAATGTCAACAGTCGTGGTGTTATCGTTCAGACCGTTGAGGGCTTCACAGAAGTCGCTACCCACGTTTTGTAGGTGCTGTGTATTCAGGTGGAAGCCCTGAGAAATAAGACACTTTAATTTAATTAAAGATTAATTAAAATAGTTAACCCAAATTGAGCAGAACTTGTGGTATGGGAACCCGATAGCTGATATAATACTTATTATAGCTTTTTTTGTAAATTCATTTACTTAGAATACAATATAACACCCAGACAGAGAACACACATCTGTGTTCACCACACAAAAATCGACTTGTGGGGATCGAACCCACGACCTATATCGCAGAAGGCAGAGCTACTACCAACTCAGCTGAGAGGCCAAATAATTAAAGTTACGTTTTAAATACATTCTATTGTAACCAATTATTTAAATACGCCTATCGATAGAGTTCTCGTGAGTCTAAAAACGCTTAGGTGAGATACCTAAGTCAAGTAAGTAGGTAGTTTCAGAAGCAGATTATCTTAGATCATGATAAATTAATTGATTTATTTACAATTGACATTCACGCTAGGATTTAATCGTGAGATGTATCATTAATTATACGACACGCACATCGATGTCTATCCGGAGAGAGCGATTCAGAAGCACTAGAGCCATTCGTCCACTGGATGCGAAATCACGACCACTATGTACATAATTAAATTATAGACTCCACACAACCAGAATAGGTTGTGTGTGTTATTATAGGCTTCGTGAATCTACAAAGCCGTCCGAAAGCTCGATGGGTCGACGACATCGAAAAGGCATATACCCAGCAGTGGGTGATACGCGGGCTGCGATGATAATGATGATGATGAAGCTACAAAAGTAAGGAACGCAAAACATGAAAAGGTGGTAGATGTTTACCCGAATTTAATTTAATCACTTCTTCAAATCACTGATTGCAAATAAACTTTTGCAAATTGCTAATAAAATTGCTAATAAAGTATAAGTATACTTTATTTTCTTAAAAAAAATTACACCTAGATCGTCATAAGTCATAGGCTAATCCGAGATTTGTTGCATCTCCGAGGCTTATCTGGTGGATCTACCGATGCCAACTACGACTGGTATCCATGGCGCGGGCACCGCTAGATGTAGGTATTAGCCCACATGTCCTGCTAAGCTAAGTAACGTTATCAGTGATCTCGAGATAGGCCGTCATTTCTGCTTAGAATTTAAGTGAGATGGGATGTAGTTATACACCAGTTAAATTGGATGTAAGCAAATCTGTAGTAACTACTTAAAAACCCTGTTTTTCATTGATTTTTTATTTTTTTATCTGAGATCTTTCCTACAATTTATTTAAACCAAAAAGGGAATTTTAGATTCTGTGATTGTGGTTTGATTACAAAAGTCAAAGTATATTTAAGTATTTGCTGAATAACACGTGGAAAAGATGTTAAAATTTGTGGTTGAATCATCGTAATTCTACCTATATGGCATTTGCTTTATTTAACCTATTTTGTCCCACTGCTGGGCAAAGATCTCCCTCAAAGACTTCTTCTCTCTCGAGCACATCAAAGGTGTCATGGCATGCAAAAAAATTTATAAACGATTTAAATAAACATATAGGTACTTATTTAATAAATAAACATACAAAATATTCTGCATCGGATTCGGCTGGAGTATCATCATTATAAAATGACGCGGGGTATCTGCGCGTAATGTTGCGCGTGGGTGCTTTTATGTAAATGTAAATAAAAATGATAAACGCCTTACATTAGAGAACACACGGCCACTATCTCGGTCGTTCAATTGAATTGCCACAGAGCACGGACAGTGGCGTTTCTTCTCAGATAATTTAATTGACACGTGAAGAGACCACCATGCACGTAAAAGCATTTAGTAAGTTATTTGTAGAAGGTAATGCTCTAATTCTAAGAGCCATTGTTCATTGTGTTTTAATTTAGGCTTTTTTTGGATGTACCTTCTGAACTCGGGCTATAGACGAGAAAATAACTGTTATCGTAGGGTCGGGTAAAAAAGCTAAAGTCTGCACACACAAACAATTTATTGAGATTTTTACTTCATTGAAATTCCGAGAGACTGAAATTCAAAATGAAACCGTAGCCTAAGCGAGCCTAAGAATAATTTGTTTTACGATTGGTAGTAAGTATAGAATAAAAATTTAGTAAAATGTAGTAAGCAAACCTTAAACGGTCCTCTGTCAAAGCCGCAGAACGACGCTTCCATAGTATAGGATCTGGTGACTCCAAGGTGTCTCCACACGGTCACACGAGCCGTGCTCTCTCGTTCCCGTTCAACACGAAAAGAACACGAGCCCAATGCGAAAGCTGGGGATATCCGATGCATAAGAGCTGGCAGCATCTAACCAAAAAATAAATAAAGATAACCTTATTCTTTGTCGGCGCTCATGTCTTAAGTTGAATTAAAACGCCGAACAAAAGGATCAGATATTCAAGTTGAAACAAAACGAATGATTGATTGTTGCAAGGGCATGGGAAGTTTCGCCGATGAGTCATAGTGGCTGCGAATGTTGCTATAGTGGCTGCGAATCATCTTAAATGCATATCTTCTTACCTATCTGTAAGTATTGAAATTATTTTGAAGTCAATTTGTGTGAGACGCAATAAATTGCGGTTCTATTCTCGTCTAGAAGATAAATTGCATGATAGGCTAATATTTGCTCCATGTTTGTTATAGTTTTTCGTGTAGTTTCTGATAATTGGCACGTCAAGGTATCCTTGCGTAAGGTTAAGACCATGTTTGAGATATTGGGAGACATTTTATTATGCAGACTTACGAGATATTTGACAGGTTCGTCTTGAACGAGGCGGTCGTTGCTGCACCAGCTCTCTGCGCCGGCGCATCCATAGAAGAATACGTTTTTTTTGCGCGAATGCCCGTGATAGTCACAGTACACCAACGGAGGCTTCTTCCATACGCGGACTAAGTACTCTATCAGACCCTGTAGAGAAAGAAACATAGTTAATCCATTATTAGCAAAGATATCCAAGTAATGAGCATTTGAAGTCTGAAACTTAAACGGACGGGAGTAGCGGTCCTTATAATTTTAATATGTATTATAAGTAGAACTACGAAGTATGATTACATAGCACTAAAGTTAATGTATGCCTATGAGATAAGCGGTTTCGTAACGGATGTTGTAGAGTTGCAGCGCCACATATGTGCATAGCACATTCAATAGGCCCTCTGAAACTGAACATTTATGTGGAAATATCATGTAGCGTTACTTCACCTTGGTATGGTAAATAGAAGGATGCAAAACGGGACTGGGCTTGCACCACCGTCGATTTAAATCTTCATTAGTCAGACCGCATCGATGGCTGCAACAAGAAATGATAATTTAAAAGAGATAACCAGAAAATCTCGTGAGCGATAAGTTGGCGTCGATATAGTTGGACAAGTCCAATTGAAACGACATGTGGTTCCATCTCCGCTCTGCCTCATATCACCTAGACGAGATTTGCGCCGCATGCCAGCAGAATTCCTCGCAGTTACGTTCTATCGGATCTGCATTTACAACTTAATTCGAGGCTTCGATCGTGCTGCGTTTTACATGGCTCTTAAGCTTTGAATTCCACCTTTGCAAGTACCCTTGTAAGCACAGCACACAATCTAGTGATCGAGTGTAGTGTGCTTCAGATGAAACATATGGGATGTTAGAAAATAACACGTTCGTTGCTTGGTGGTGCCTGATAATAGGCATGAAGACAGTAATCAAGTATCGCCAAAATATTTATCTGATCTAATGAAAAAGGATTCAAAGATTTTAAAAAATGTATTTATACTCTTATTAATGACGAGATCGTCAATTTATTTGATAATATAAATCTACAAAATACAACAATCCGCCATGATGGCTCAAACACCGGTCAGAGCGAATTACGTCACGGCTATATAAATGTCATTCTGATTTAGTACAAAAGCACCAATGTTTACTGTTGAATACTATAACCGTGACGTAATAACAGACGCCATGACACCAGCGAGCGTTTTGGCGAGAATTTGAAAATTTAAATTTAAATGTACTTTTATTGCACAAAAACCTTAATTTTCTACAGAATTATGATATATTTTAGACATAATAGATACTTCTGAATATGATAGAAGAGATTTTGAAAATTAATCGTCAGGCCTATTCTTGCGATGAAAGAGCATGTTTACATTTCAGAAAATCATACCCCTGCTAGATCAAAATGTTTGGTGTCAAAGCAGTAACATATTTCCAAAAAAGAAAACGACACAATCATAGACAGTCTAATATTTGATTACTAATGCTATGCTATTTTAATGTGCTATTTATTAATATGTATGTATTTATTATGTTATTTCAAGGTGTTAGCCTATGTTAATTTACATTGTTATTTCTATATGTTATTGTAAGTGGATATAGAATGGTGTTATTATAATTGCACTGTTGTTATTCAACAAAGACAGTACAATTGATGTATGTTTTATGTTTAGCATGCCCAATGTGTGTCTAAACGCTTCTAACTGCTTTCGATGTTCAGGTACTTCATTACGTGGAACATTACTCTTTAGTTCAATTAAATAAAGTTCCTAATCCTTATTGTTATTACGTCGATTATGTGAACAACAACGTCTTCAATTGTGTCATTATTTACAGCTAGGTAAACTTTAGTGCGTCTGCAATCTACGACAATTGACTACACAACTCTCCCGTTATTAAAGGGCAATTCTTATGTACGTGCTTCCGGCATAATCGCATTCAGCAAGGCACCCGGCGGACCATAGAAAAGCACTCATCAATGTAACTGTACCAGCTAATTTTGTTTACTCACAAACATTTCGTCAAAACGCTCAAATGCTTCGCAGTTCCAAAAAGTCCAGTTCCCGAAGTGTCCGCAGGCAAATTTAAAATTCACACCTCCGAGATCAAGATAAGGACAAGCATGGACAAATTACTTCTGAGACAAGGGCTTGTGTTTCGTGTGCCGCTGACTTTAATGATGGGGGTCAATTTTATCGGAATTTCAAAATTCGTTAATTCGTATGATTTAAAGCCTCGTATCGTATGTCTATTTGCGGTTCTGCGGATCGAATCGTGTAGCGTCCAATTTTTTTCCTGGAGAGCGGGCTGGCTTTCGTCCAATTAGTGGTCCGGTGGAGGCGCATCATTAGCGGCGCTGCGCTCGCTGGCCGGGCGGGGTCCTCGACTCAGGTCCGCTCGCGCACGGTCGCGGCCGCTCCACGGCCTTCGCAAACCGACCGGTTGTGCATCTTTTACCTACTCTAATCAGGAGAAAAAAATAAGATCTACATAGCAGAGCATGCGCGAATGAAAGCGAATAAGCGAGAAGTTGCACTCCGCCCGCCGTGTTTTATGGTGGATTGTTTCGGTATCGAACAGGGCTGCCCCTTCTTTAACGCTAGGTTGACGTTAGGTGAACATTTATTTTACCATATTCTATCGAGAAGACATAATGTTTAGCCAATTTTGTTAAAATTTTATACATAATGGCTTTTTTTCGATATTGGTAACGATGCCGATCTTTTGTCTACATTTATACTTAGTTTAGTAAACAAATCCGATGCTGCAGTGCTTTGAAAATGTTAGATAAAATGTTATTCAGCTCTCTTAAAGTGTTTTCTCTCAAGTAGAGTCAAACAGACTCTACCTATTTTTCATGAATGAGTTGGTGACTCTGCTGAGTGCCAGTGGCGGTGGGCTGCGGCTGGTTCAAGGGTCTGCCCGTACCTAAGTACTTCTATTTATAGCCAGCGCCGCGCGATGGTATCGGACCTCGCCATAGGTACCCCTGCCCTGCCTCCCCGGTCCACCCGCCCTGCACCCTTCGCATAACGCTCGACCGGCAAAATAGACCAAATAAACCAAGTCATTTTATATTTATTCCACCTATTTATATCATAATGTCCATTGTCTCTACCTCAGCAGGAATTCATAGCCAGAGGGCAATTCCAGACTTTTGCAAGGAGTGCATCGTTAATATCATCAAGTTGCATTTTGAAGAATGGTACCGGCATACTTTATCTAACTAGCTACTTATTTACCTAATTTCTTTCTACAGTCTAAAAAAAATTTCTATCTACCTATGTAATAAATTTTCTAGCGATAAACATCAGTAATGGAGTGGGTTAGAAGCGTTGTGTCGGGCTCATGGCAGACGTCACGCTCATCCGTATTCAGAGTGCGGAGGCTGCTTCCTGCGGCCGCGTAGAGAGCACCGCAGTCGAGGGCACTCGACGACGACAATATTAGGATATGTTAGATCGCGAGCTCCTCTGCAGGCTAAGCTAAGCTAAGCGCGTCGGGATTCGCTAACTACCACCGACTGAGACGCCACCGTCACCGCCGTCGATAACTCTGTATTCCGGGCCAGCACCGGACACGATGCGAGTTATTTACGATAGTCGCGAGACAATCGTCCGGTCGCCGCGCTTATCCGGTGCACCCTGACAATAACATGACGTGTCTATCTTTATTAAACAGCGTCCTTTGGAAATTAACACACGTGCCTAGCTTGTATTTATAGCATCGTTGAATCATTCGCGAGGAATGGCGACGAACATTAGTTTGAGAATGTGGGAGTTGTCGCCGTACCCCCGTCTCTGTGTAGGTACTAATTTATCGTCTCGCTACGATGTCGTCGTCTACATAGACGGGAGAGGCAAAGGTTAGGTTTCTCGTAGTATATCTGTTAAGGTTCTGCCTGCATATGGGATTAACCTTTGAATGGTATCGGCGATGCCCCCGATTGTCCTGGAGCGAGGTTAGCCGCTACTGGTCGAGATGAAGTAACGGTGTGCGCTTCGCTAATTGATTTTATTTGCCGGGTGCTGGCGGAAGCGGAGCAATTCGCCACAAGACGGTTCAATGACACGGCTCTCTGGCGACACTCCTCACAATTGGAATGCAGCCACCATTAGCCACAAGAGTACTTTCTTGCGAGGGTATTTATTATTTTCACAGTTTCTTTAGCCTGGATTGTGTCATCAGACTCTCACGGGGAGATATGGACGCAGTCGATGTACCGATCTCGTGATGGATATTTAATAAAATGTTATATGTATTGAAGAATATGGTGTCATATTCTAAAGTGAAGTAGAAGTGGCACTTCGTAGGTAGGCCCTTTTGTATAGTCTTTAATAGGCAGCTAACTGTATTTCAATCACTGTAAAAAATTTCCTTCACCAAACAATAGTGTTCGTGGATTAACGTAAATGTTGGTTTGCAAGAACTCATTGAAAAAGAGTCAGTGACACAGTCGATAAGTACAATCTAATTCACGAATATCGTGTTCGGTCGTGCTGCGACTTCGACATTGATCAATCTGCGATAAAGCAACACAGCCACGTGGACGGTGCCATCACTACTACCACACAGAGGGTCTTAGATAGACTGCATTCAGTTTGCTGCAGCACGAATTTCGTGAGCCATCGAAAAAAAAACACTAGCTCTTAATCGAGGATTCTTAAAAAGAGTTGATAAGGTGACTGCGGCTAGAGGTCGAGCGGATGGGATGCGCAGCGCAGGTAATGGAGGGTCGGCGAGTGCCACAGAGGGCACCGCGCGGAGTGCATTATTTACATAACAGCGAGGACCGGGCGGCCTTGGCGCATCGCCCGCTTCTTCGCAGCTTTAAGTTTGCTCACATATTTACAGGCTACTAAATTATTA
This sequence comes from Thera obeliscata, assembly GCA_947578465.1. Lineage (NCBI taxonomy): Eukaryota > Metazoa > Arthropoda > Insecta > Lepidoptera > Geometridae > Thera > Thera obeliscata. The sequence goes on from OX387916.1 coordinate 5,134,772, forward strand.
TAATACGAGCGTCCATTACCTGCAATTGGTGAATAGCAATAACGCGACGAAACGCAACATCGGTAATGATGATTCATCGAGGTTTGAGATCGCGGTTCAAGTTCAATGGTGTCAGCGATGAGTCGTCGGTCGGCGCGTCGCCGGCGGTGTCGTTGACTCCGATCTATTAGGTACAATGATGCAACGCAAGAGGCAGAGCGTGAACTATTCGCACGAGAAGAGGCTCCACGTCGCAGCCTGCAGAAGCGGCCGCACTCTCTAGGTACATTGCCCGCAGGTAGAACGCTGCATTTAGCGCCGACCGAGAATTGCGCTCTGTGCCATCATAATTCATTAGCTCGCTCTGTTCACTCGGATTATTTATGACCGCTTAGGTTCTGTGAACACTTTCCTTGCAGACTTTCAAAGTTGCATAAAAGCTTAGACGATGAGGACGTTTCAATAGTATATCCGAGGTCAAGGTTTTCTAAGATCGTACAATGTATCTTTCAATAGCGTTTTAAACGATCGCTTCTTATTCATCTTTTGATTTATTCGTCGGTAAGTTACTTATTTACGAGCTGATGTCTGACAGTGGGTTTATAAGTAGCTGGTGCTAGCGGCCGGACTGGAATGTAACCACCATTCGATGGAATGAAACTCATTATTTAAATAAGTATTTCTCCTAGATTTTTAAACCCTAGGTTTAAGAACCTAGTCCTCAAATGTATATTTAAAAGTAATGAGTTAGGGCGGTGTTGAGAGGCGGGCGAGCTTGGAACTCGCTCCATTTCCCGGAAGGTGTAGTTTAATTGCAGCGCTGATATTCTTATCCCTGTATAATATAAATTCAAGATGCGATCTGAACATGCACATCATCGTATGAGATCGTGTTCGCGCATCACTTGAGGAAACTGACGTTTTATACTTGACCGCTATCGATTCGCAACTAATATGAATCACGTGGTGTAAATGTTTACGACATGAATTGATGGCTAGCGCGTGTGAAACAGCAAGAGAGCCGGCGATTAATGGCAGCATTCGAGGAAGATATGTGCTGAAACTGTGCGTCGCAAAACGTTGTGTGAAAGCAATTCTGCAGGGAATCCGGAAGCGTTGCGGTGCAAACAATAATTGTGTAATTGTGTTATGTACAGCATAGCGCCGCTATAGCCGTGTACACTCCTACGCGGTCTTCTCACCATGCCTGTCTATACCTTTAGAGCTTATTTTAACGAAATAACCTATGGATGGATAGAAACAAAAGCTGTCAAAACCAACTTCAAAAATACTCAAAAGATCAATATCAGTACCTTCAAACTTCCTGCTATCGAAGCCAATGAAAATACTCTGGATATAACATTCAAACAAGCTAAGTTTGGTGTTAATATTGACAGAATAAACACAGATAACAAAGAACCAATGTAGTTGCTAAACATTATTCACATAATATGATGCACTTTTGAGAAAACAACTCTTATGAGCTATTGAATAAGAGCGATGATTTCGATAAGAGGACTAACCATCGTGAGAAGCAATCGGCGCCACATTTTGAGTCATTCAGATTCGATACATTATTACTAAATCACGATCCCAACCTTGAACCTATGAGAACGATATAACACCTCGATATTGAAATAAGTAGGTATACATATTGAAAACTTTCGTAGGACCTATGAAAGTAATCAATGTATGATGATATATTTAGGTAGTATGTTTTACTGTAGAAACGCAGGTTACCAAATTACATCATCGTTTTCTGGGATACGAAGTCAAGAAGTCGAACAAGGAACCAACAACTTCGCTCTGACCATCTAAATCTATTGAGAGTCGTTTGAAAACTGAAAAAAAGTTTTCTAAGAGTATTGGATTCCATATAAATTGGGTATTTTTTAACCGACTTCCAATCAAAAAGGAGGAGGTTCTCAATTCGGTTTTTTTTTTTTTTTTTTTTTTTAATGTTTGTTACCGCATAACTTCGTCATTTGTGAGCCGATTTGAAAAATTATTTTTTTATCTGAAAGGTACTGCTTCCAGATTGGTCCCATTTTAATTTTATTAAAATCGGTGTTGCCATTTTTTTTTAAATCATTTTTTTAATGTTTGTAACTGCATGCCTCCGTCATTTATGAACCGATTTAGAAAATTATTTTTTTATTTGGAAGGTTATTCTTACGTCCAGATTGTCCCAAACAAATTTGATTAAAATTGGTTTAGCCGTTTGACAATGAAGTCGGTTTCCCAAGTTTTTTAAACTTATAATTATTTAAACAATTATCTTGCAAGGAGTGTTTTTGAATACGCCTGAAGAGGCGTCAAAACCGTATGAAGTGGTTCTATAGGCGCGGTCCGACACACATCTAGCCAATTTTTCATTTAATAAATAATATTATCAGGCTACCTAACCAGACACCTATTTATTTGTAAGTACTGTTTCCTAGAAATGATTCAATGAGGATGAATGGTTTACCCACGGTTATTTACTTAAATATAGCCAAGGCACTGTCTTCGTCTTCGGAAATATTTCTCACCGTCATTTTCATCATTAAAACATTGAACCTGCGCTTATTCTACCGTGGATGACCACTAGCGCTTACTAATGGTAATGATCTAACCCTCACTTTGCGTTACAACACTTCTTACAATATCTAATAATAGGGTGAATCCGATCAGTTAAATTACTAGGAAGATTCAGTTGAGTGATTGAAGTACATATATTTTGCATATTGATGTACTTTCATTGTTTATAATCTGCATTTATGTATACTCATATAATGTTTTACTTAGATCCACAATTTTTCATTGCATGTAGTCAATCTTCTTAATTTACTACATTATTATAAGTTATCCAATAATACGACACATTTAAATAAAGATTTCGTTATCTTATTCGAACTTTTAAAATCACGTGATCATTATTTTTACATTTAATGGTTGTTAATAAAATCACAAGGTAATTGATGGTGGAGATAACGTACCGAGGAGAATTTATTAGTATTGGAGATTGTAAGTGTTGAAGATGGTGATTTCGCTAAACATATTCCCGATGAGGGGTTGTCGGCCTGGGCATCGCTGGGGAAATTATATAGGAGCACCGGGACACGGCACTCGGCGCCTTGACACCCCGGCCTGCGAGCTACACCGCCAATTACCTGTAACGGGAAGCGGCTGAGCCCAAACCTAGTCGTGTCCGCTGCCTCCAACCCTGCAGGTTCAAGCTCAGCTACCCACAGTAATTGCATAAGCACATAACCGCTGACATCGCGTACACGCCGCCCGCCAAACTTCCAAGCAAATCAATAACGCTGCCTGCCTATCCTTATCTCGAGATCAAATATATTGGCATCTGTTGGTATGCTGCCTGCACGAGCTACTTTATTGTACTTAGGAGGCAGTAACGTTTGTGCTTATTTTCTTCTTTGGAATGTTTTGTTAAGAAGATACCTATTAAATTTTGTAAAAGCTAAAATTCACAATCTAAAATATAATGGTATTTGCTATGGCCATTGGCTTGTTATAAAGATGACGCATCTCGTATGAAAACAAAAAGCATATTTCAATGTTATATTGTAAGCAGTGTCATCGTTAGATGAGTTGACGAGCCGAGCTCGTAGTTAGGCTGCATGCAGTATGCAAATGAGACATGGCAGATCTGATAGCGTCTGGTCTCGCGACACTTACGTTTCGTGTCGGGCCAAAAAACTCAAATTGCACTTCAAACCGGTAGGTAAGGTACAACATGCTGATTCGCCATGAGTTACGGCAGAGAGACGACGCCGACGACGCAGAATGCGAACGATATCAATCAAATTCCTCATAAAATGAGTTTTATCAAAAATCAGATTAAACTTTAATATTTTGAGATAACTGATCAATCACATAATTCTTCGATAACGGAATTTTGTTCTGCTTCATTCACTGTAACAGGATAAATGTGAGATGAAATTACTCTAAAAATAACACCAATGGTTATTAAAATATTAATATCCGAGGTGAATTAAATGTTAAGAAAAACAAGCAACGACCAAGAAGAGCATTGTAGCGATTCGTTTTGTAAATTTTACGGTTTGTCAAACTTGGCGAATAGCATTAAATGCTAGCAAAACAGAAAAAAGTAATTGAATGGGGTAATTGAGCTTTTGGTTCGTTCAACCTGTCTTAAGTAACGGCCGTGACTTCTTTTCAGATTTTACGACAGACAAAGGTGGAGAATGTTATTCGGATGCTTTAAAATCCTTAAACACGATAGGCTCTATCGTGATATCTATTTATTAAACAAATCCACACCCCTCAAAGTCATAGGATATTGAAATACGGGGCCAGCAGTGGCTTACGGATAATACTCGTAGTTTATATTATATTATAAGTTCTAGAGTAGAAAAACTAAATAAAAGTACCGAATATATATATAATAAATTTCAAAAAGAATTAAAATTCGAAGCTTCCAAAGATAAAATTTTTCTAATGTAAGTCGACGTTCAATGAATTGTCTTACACTAGATATTTTTGAATGTTAACATGTACGTGCAAAGCTCACAATGAGTATGAGCTAAGTAAGAGGTGCGACACCCAAACAAGAGCCCTATAGCTGACATAAAGACAACTAGGCACTCGCTCGCAATCGCTAGGTTGTTTATTATTCCGAAACTTTATCTCAGTTTGCCTATTAAAATCCCTCCCCACTCACGACTGCGGATGTGTTATGGCAAATGCAATATCACGAAGGTTTCATTTTATCCAAAAGTCGATGGATGATTATGGTTATATCAATTTTGTAAAAGGAATTCCTTTGAATAAGGAGGGGCATTATAGAGCGACGGTCACGAAACACGAGCCGTGACAGTCTTAGTAGGAATTCTATCTTCTGAACCAAGGGTCATAAATTCGAATCTATTACCAGGCTTTCACTGAAGTTCTTTGCATGGATTCGTCCTCAAAAAAGACAAGGCAGAAATCTTAAAGACAGGCTACGCTTGATAAAGTTTAAGAGGATAATGTTAATCACGTTGAAAGCCCCTATGGCCTTCTGTATGCGTTGATGCCATAATAAATTCCCACGAATAATAGCGGTAGAACGTTAAACACAATATATGTAATTGTTTAAAATGAGAAGACACAATACCAATGAAACTACCATTGCAACGAGACTGCTTTTACTGAGTACCCGCACTGTATAAATGATACAGCATTCGTCCTACCGCCATTATCATACAACAGTAATGATAATGGCATCGAACCTTGGAATAGGGTTGTTTGTTGGTAGTAAAGTTGACCACTCGATTTGCTAAAACGTGGCCACTCTGTTTAATGTTGCATTCAACACCGTGTGCTCTCTGGGCGGATGAGTCCATACAAAACGGTCTTGTTTTATTTTGTCTGGCCAGTTTTATTGAAGTTCACTTTCTATTGAATTCATTTACACAATCATAGCGAATCTCATAGACATAGAGCGGCTTTAACATAACATTGTATAAAAAGCAATAACTAATAAGTATTCTATTAAACTTTGTTTTCAATGAGCTATAACGTGATATTTTTTAACCAAGCATGTTTGTGTTTAAAAGTTAACTTTATTTTGAAATAGCTCTGCAGTTTTAAGCCAATTGCCAGTTGTTAGACACATGAAACTTGTGCCTAGATTCATCTTTGTTCATAACATGTTTAAAACCGATTCTTGCAAAATAATATGTATCAGTAGATTTTGTGTTGTGACCTTATTTTATTTATCTTGTCTTATTTTATTTTTGTTTATAGAAAAGTTGAGGTACAGATTGCACGGACGCATTTAAAAGAAGAAATATTTGCCATTAAATATAATCTTAGCGTAGTCATGCTTATTTTGAAATACTTTAAAGCTTGAATCTAGGGATTTGTCTCTTAACTTTTACATAATATAAGAGAGAGTACAGATGTTGAATTTAGTAACTTCTTGTCATGTCCCAAACAAATTAATTAAATCTACATTCTGTTGCGTTTTCCATTAAGATCAGTGCAAAAATAAGATGTGTCGTAATGATAAAAAGAGCCTAAATAACTTGCATGCACTATCAGCACAGAGCTTAATTAGGGGAAGCTTGTTTGACGATAGCTTAAGAAACAGCAAATAAATAGTAAACACCGATATAAAAGATAATCTGAAGTACATTGTTAGGCCTGAACATAGGCGTACATTTACTTTATAAGCACGATAACCACGCTCCAGGTTGTGTGTTAATTCAATACGAAACTATTCCAGAACATGCAACACTGCGACACACTTTATTTATTTTGTGTGGAGTGCATTCCTACGAAAGTTTTGTACGATTTACGATTGTCTTGTTCTTCAGAACTTTTGGATATAATTACAAGTATCGGTACAATACAAGTATCGGTTCGAGGTTTTAGTAGAGTTGTTTTGTCACCTCTTTCTTATGAGCATACTTTTATTACTGGTTTAGGATCCAAACGTTTAGTTCTTGAAAAATAAAATTTCAGCAGGTCGAAGCGGTCGTATCGTTTATGCTACCATCTTAGATGTTGCATCATTTATACCCCAATGAACTTAGAAATTCTACGGTAGTGAACTTGGTGGTCATTAAGGGCAGTTAACTTTATAATGGCACGGGCAGCGTATTTTAATAGCATGTTCTATGTAAATGCCAAAACGCGTAGTCGCATCTCGCGTAATGACCATGCAATATTCCAAATGTTATTCAAGACTCGGCGGGCTACACACTGCACACGGCAGACGTAATTATTTTATTTTACTGGCCATAGGTATTGCGGTTGACTATTACGCGGTTATTTTTAAAAGAGGCATTATAGCGACGGCGAGGATCGTTTTTATCGTAATCGTGGTAAGCGGAGGAGCGACCACCGAGGGTGCACGCATTACACGCAGCTTACGGAGCATTAGAATAATTACTGTAGTTTCCCATGGCGATGGAGACAATGGTGGATCGCTGCCAACTCCACGCATTCGTAATAAACATTTAAATTTAAGAATATGCGTACCTATTCGTTACATAACATACCTACCTACTACGCCCTTCCCTTGTTGCATTTTCAATAAACTTCGATTAGAGCAAAAAATAGTAGAAATAGTACTTTTTAGAAAATTCGCCTATTTACGTATCTATCTATGTAAGTAATTTTAATAATTCTAATATTGACTACACATATTTTTTTTATACAGCTCGTTGATGGATAAAACATATGGCCCGGCTCACCTGATGTTAAGTGGTAACCATCGCCTATAACAAAGCATTGTCTCGTAGGACACGCATGTCAGAAACGTGCCTTACGATGCACTGCCCTATATCCGTCAACTAGAGGCATACAGAAATATATTTATTTTCGTTACACATGTAACGAAATATTAAGTTTTAAATATATTATTTATAAAGAAATGCAGCCTGATTCACAGGAATCGTATAAAATACTCGTGTATTTTTAAAATACCTGACCATTTTCATTAGATTTGCAAGTGCATATTATGATTGTATTTTATTATCTACCTACTCTATAATAAACATACTCGCCTGCATAACAAGGTACCCGTGAGAGTTTAAATAGATGATTTAAAAATACTTACGTATTTCATTTAATTACCTTTATGAAATCATTGGAGGATGAAAGGGCTTTTCCCTAAGCATGAATCTTGTCGACGTTTTAACCACTGATGCATTGATTTCACACAGTTAGTTCAGTACAAATACATACATACTCACCTAAGCGGTTTTTTCCTCAGATACCGCTAATGCCGTTAGGTATCCCTTGGCGACAGGTGAGCTTTTTTCAAACACTTCTACGGAATGTCTCGAGGCCATAGCGCATTGCAAACAGACTCAAACATCAAAGGAATGAACAGTTTAAATGAGCATTTAATGATGTACAAAAAAGTAATAATTATAAGCACTTAGTTGAATATAGGCGACAAAGGCAATGCTGGAAGAGTGATTGGCGCTTAGTTTGGGCGGCATAGAGCGCGGCGGTGGGGCAGTATGTGCGGTCTTACTATCGTTATTATTCAAAACATAGGAGTCATGCACCCGCTCAATTAAAAGCTCCCCGAAGCGGACTAACATCTTCAGATAAAAAGAGAAATGTTTGTATCGTTCGAATCTCTACGCTCTTTCTTCTTTTGCAGCTATTATAGTAATACTTTGACTTTTTATAAAAATAAACCATGAATTTCATTTTATCGAACCGCATCTCCCGGGGACGTAACTCATCGGATGTAAAACAATACTGATAGGTATCGCTTCAATGCGATTAAAAAGAAACTTAAAAACGTAACATACTGCAGGCTATAGAGTAATTCAACTTTTGCATATGGTTCATTTTAAGTGCTCTATCTTGTCTTGTGAATTCCGATGTGTTGTGGTACCTAATAAAATGTTTATGTAAGTATGTTCTTCAGTAGATGCGAAGAGTCTATTCATTGTTGTAAATATGTGTGAAACGCTTATGTATGTATGTGTAGGTTGTAGGGTGTAGGTATAGATAGACCATGGGTCATCGTGTTGAGCAGGGAACAAAGAATTCAGTGGACACGGTAAATGGGCGTGGCGTGTATCTTATAAATTATGATCAGCTTCGCAGAATTTCGTGTTTACCATGCCTGGAAATTGCAGTCCAAATTTCTGTTATTAAGAGATTTTAATGATGCTAATGAAATTGAAAATATATCTACCCTAGGTAATATTTAATTCTGAAAAATTATGATTGAGAATGGAAAGAGTTCAGAATCGTTGTTCTTGGAAATGTTTTGGATAGGCTTATGTCCAGCAGTTGATTGCTTAAAGCTGATTATAATGATGATCATTACTTATTATTTGCTTGATAGTAGTTTAATTTATTATCCTTTTTAGTTTTTTTTTGTATCGTGTATTGTCGGTTCCAATCCCACCAGTTTTCAGCACTTCGTGGCTGGTAGGCCGTGGGTCGTAGGAGGCATAGCGCGCAAAGCAAATAGCGCCCCTCCAATTAACGTGGCTTTGAAAGTAACATGTTTAAGCGGCGGCTTTCAAGTGCCTCATCACAGCTCGAATGAATGCTTTTATTTTCAGCAAAGATCTAATTAAAAAGCTAGTTCATCAGAGGTTTGGTCAGGCAAAAAGCCTGGCAAGAGTTACGACCAGTTTCATTCGGAAAGTGATAATTCTTATGTCATTGTTTCATTGAGAACAGTAAAACCTTAAAATAATCATAAGCTTGTTACAATCTCTGGCAAGAAGAAAACTGCAGTAATAAACTAGTTACGCCATATTTCGTTTTGGGAAAGATAATGTTAAAATCAAAACTTGAGATGCTAGGTTTTGGATAACTTATGCTAGTCTAGAAAGTTTTACTTCATTCGTGAATAAAAATTGCAATATAATATATAAGGGAGAGATTGTAACCCCATTTGAAGCAATGGGATGCAAACTCTCCCTTATTTATACATGTCACAAATAGACTGGGGATCCACTTCGCACACCTTGGTCATTCTAAACATCACGCAACGTAACTGAAAATGATAATACAAACCTTCAATAATTATCGTTTGGCGGAGAATTTCCCCTGTAAAATACTATGCGAGGATATACTTTCTATAGCACAGCCTGGTATTTTTGCCGTGACCCACAATAAATTAAACCATAAATCACCATTATAAAATACCAGACTGAATTATGGCGAATTGAGTACTAAAAATTAATATAATGCCACACTGATTTATATCCTTAGGCACTGAAAAACCTTATTGAAAGTTGTTGATGATAGTGTTTATTACTTTACCGTCTCCACGAGTTGAGTACCTAAAAACAGCATCAACGATATCTGTAGCAGTAGAATGAGTCATTGCTAGTTGGATATACAAATCATACGGTTATTTCAGCGTGACGTGCTAACAAAAAAGCAAGTAATATTGCATTGATTTTCTAACAAGTTCTAGACGACAATAATTGATTTGCCATCTGTTGGAAAATGCTTTTAAACACAGTAAGCAACGACCCTCAATCCGCCGTCGGTGTCAAATCGTTACGTCGCCAATTGTAAATATACGCGTATGAGCGCGTTCATGTCTTTTGTATAACGCTTATTTGATAATAGTTTTAGCCTCTGATCAGATTCTTGATTGTATGTTTAATAATAATTATGTAGTTAATATTTTTTGTTGTTGTAATAAACCTGTATGTCTCCTACAATCGCTGTTTTGTTCTTGCTTGTGCTTGTGTTTTCCTCATGCAGGTTTTCCCCATTAATTCGAACAAGATTATGGACTTTGCTCATGAAGATTTCTTCTGAAACCTAAAATTAATAATAATAGGTACCCGAGGCAATGCGCTGTGTCAATTTTATACCTTTTTAATGGTTAAATGTTTATGATCAGGATATCATGTTTAATTGAATGCATGCATTAAAAAGATATAAAAAACAAAACGTAACGTATACGTAAGATATACAAAAACAAAATAGAAAACGATGGTACAATGTGAAAATTTAATAAAATATGAAACTTTTGTAAAATAAGTGCATTTGTCTCAAATTTTATTTAAAATAAAAATGGTGGTATATCACTTTTATGTGTGCTGTGCTTATTTCTAGTACTAGTATACCATAATATTAAAAAATAATTATGCACAATTTAATTCTAGGAATTTAAATTAATACGTTGTGTGTCCGTAGAAAGTACACATACCTAAGATAATTACATCTGTTGACAACTAATGTAAGTTTCGATCAATTTAGGTTAAACGAAAAGTTTACAACTTACCTATGTGTCTGTGTCATTCAAGTGAGACTTCTGTGTTTGCAGCCTTATTTATTCTCTTGTTTGCCAGATTCTTTGATGACTGCCGCGATACCGTCAGCCTAGAAAAAACTACAACAACATCGACAACCTAAGGGACAAGCTAAGAATTCGCGTTCAACCGCAACAAGAACAAATTGAGAGGGAACAATTGTGCGGTACGATTTGCCGAGATAACTCCCGTGTCGAGCTCGCGGGCGACGCACGCCCGCCCGCCGCCGGACGTCCGCGACTGACGAAACACCACTACACCTAAACTGAACTATTCCTCTGCGTGTAGTACATCGCTGGGTTAGCTTGCTCGAGTTAGATGGCTTTCTTTGAAAGAAGCGTTGGGCTGTGCGCTGGAGTGCCGCGTCGCAATAGCGGTTCCTGCTAGTGGTGCGCGCGGGACACGTCTGTTATAAGGGGGGGTCCCGGGCTGCGCGCGCTCAGTGCCAGAGTGTCCCGTGTTAGTGCGCACTCCTGTGTCCGCGATCTCATCTATCCCAAACTACGCGCAATCATGCAGCTCGTTTTAGCAACCTGCTTCGTGCTGTTCGCAGCCACCCTTGCTCCATCTGCAGGTATGTCTATTTTATTTATATTTTAATTGGGCATCAGTGCTGACCAATGTGTAAGTTCGCTGCAGAAAAATCATAAATTAATTGGGAGTTAGCGGTTTACGTCATTGTCTGTCGAATTGGAAATAAAAAAAGTCAGGAACGAGTTTACATGTATATGTATGCCAAAATATAATAAATATTTCTTGCAATAACAGGTAAAAAAATTTAGTCCAAGCTTACATTACTAATATTATTTTTCAGGAGTCTTTGTAATAACTCATATACCCAAGTACCTACCTACCTACATGATGCTTCAGGATTGACCTTATTTGCGTTCAAAGAAATGTAGTCATGAAATAAACGAAACATCACCAGCCTAAAATAACCTATAATATCTGTAAAAAGCGCATTTGGTCCATCTTTTATGAACCGGGAACAGACAGAGCAAAAATACTCATGAATGCAAAGAAAGCAGGAGACATGGGCACACGGCGACTACATGCCATTCTATCGTAAACTAGAAACAACTCTTCCTCCATTGCAATAAAGACTGTTTTAGCTATTCGCAGTTGCAAACGTAGTATGGTGGCTGTTGTGACCTAAGGGTCTACGACCTTCATTGTTCAGCTTTCATTAGAGTACAATGCTTGCTTGGCCGCACCATCACCTTATCAAATACTTTAACATCAGATTTTATGAAATTTTCAGATAACGTTAAGAAATAAATATTGTTTTTGTTAATTTATAATCAATATATTAAAAATGACTTAATTCACTAAAGTCATTTATTTAAGTTTTGACTAAAGGAAGAAATCCAAGTTTTTTGATATCTGGAACATAGAATGAGTGAACATTGAAGTTAAAAAAAAATTACAGTATGTTGAGTAATTAGATTACTTTACATTGTTTCTTGAAAAAAAATGCTGAAAAAGTCGTAAGAATTAAGTTTTCAGAAAATTGAAAATACTTCAGACTAAGTAAGGTCGTAAGGTCTTGAAGAAGACAGTAAAAGTAGTACTATACGTATACGTCAAACTTATTTAATACTTTGAGACATATATAGGGTTCATAGTGTTTATAATCGTTGTTCGCTGGCTTATACTCTAGCACGTAGCTGCAACTCACAACAAGTATAAAACCCAAAACAAAACACTAAAGAAATTGTGTTATGACTAAAATCAATGAACTTATGATTACATTACGAGCATACACGCATGCGATCGATTGCTTTACGACCCAAACGTGTGTGACATGTAAAGCCTTATTAAAACATAAAATAAAGGAAACGAGCATGTTCATGTTCAACACAAAGTTACAAGCAATAAAACATCGTGTAATCCCGTTTAAGTTGAGCGTATATCAACAAAGGTTACGACATCGAATGGTGGGTTCTATGGACGTCTTTACTCGTAGTTTAATATATTTTTCTCCTTCTGTCTAAAAAGAAAAAAAAGTTCAGTTTTCCATCCTGTCTAAACAGAAGAGAGGTTTAGTTTTCAACCTTCCTAGATAGAAATAATAACAGTAGAATCATCAAATAACTTTGCATAAAGCAAAATCTCAAAAAAAAACACGATTTTCGAAACTCAACAGTTTAGTACGTCCAGTTTTCTGATAAAGTCCTCCATGTTAAGAAGTTCAAACCCAAATACAGTTGGCTAGCGGTACTAAGATGTACTACTACATTTCATAACTTTCAGTATTCAGTAAGTTTATTGCCTTATACATTTAATTTAACAGTGTCAGATCGTAGGGTTTGTTTTTGAACCAATACAAAATAATTCAGAATGGTATCACAGCATTACAAAACTCTCGCACAGAACTAACTCAAACTCGTGACATCAGTTACTGTAATGACTGATTTTTTTAAAATATAAAACCTGAAAATATTTATTGCTTTGCTGGGGCACGATTTTTAAAGTTACGAATTGCATACATCTTGGTGCAGCTTTATCTAGAAAATGAGACTAACCCCCGAATACTGAAACGCAACTCAGATTTAAGCACGTCTCAAGCGACGAATATTTGACAGATTTTCATTGAAAACTGTCAAATATTCGTCGCTTGAGACGTACTTAAATCTGGGTTGCGTTTCAGTATTCGGGGGTAAACCAGACAATTTTTTTTCATGCAAATAATAATTACGATTTAAATGTTAGAGTTACTTTTCCAGTTATAGCTGCTACATAATTGTAAAGTAAGTTCTACGAGTGTGCGTTGTGGTTTTGCGTGTGTTGACTCAAGTGGTTAGGAACGGATGGAGAACAATGCGACGTCCCATGCATTCTACTCCCATGAGGGAGCTGATAAAAACTAAACTGCAGGCTTAGGTCACATGCAGCGTTCAATAAGGAATTGGATTCTTAAACTAGCTTTCCAAGCAACTTATTTCACCGCCTATTGATCAAATCACAATTTATTTAAACGAAAGATTAATTGGAGAAGCTATTGAGATATTTCTTTGCATTTTTAATCTGATAACTTTGATATATTTTTTCCGAAAATTGGCACTAGGTATCAAAAGTCAGCAGCATTTTAAAAATTATTTATTATTCGTTAATCGAGGCGTGTTACCGATGAAATGGTGGGTAAAACAAGTAACGATAAAATCCAAGATTATCCAACGTCAAAGATGGCTTTTTTGACTTCATCAAGTTTCACCAACGTAAACGGTCTTGATAAACCCTTAGATCACATGAAGTCAATCGGTCACCTAGCTTTATTTAGCAAGTGATCTAAAACATGCATTCCTGAGTTCCCGTCTAAGTCTGTGATAAAAGAAATACTTTTAGAATCAACCCAATCAACGAGTAAGAGCAATTCCGCTAATGAGGCGTGTCCGCGGTTATCGGGCAGGTTATCGACAGGTCGGCAAAAACACTGCAACGGAAGTCAGCGGTGAAAAAATAGAGCGGGGGTGAAGCAGGGGCGCGACAGGTACAGAGGTTCATCGGCCTAACGCAGGATCTAACCAGGCGCTAGCAAGCCAGTCGCCACTTCCAAGGAATAATATTATGGATTGTCCGAGTCCGCATCTTCAAGTACCACTGGTAGATACCGTAAACGAGCCGAGATTCTTGCAAGAATGCTGAAGAAAGATGCGGGTGAATTGTCGTTTTTTATATTCCTTCTTAGGTACTTTAAGCGTCGCTGTAATAGTTTATCAACTTGCGCAGGTGGTGCAGGTTTTTCTTGTTGCAGCTTTCCCCTGCTTTGCTTTTGTGAGTTATCCTGTTAATGAGATAGTATGAACGATAGAACAGACGTTAGTTCTGACTTGAGTTTAAACTAAAGCAACAAATTCAATGCGTTCATTGAACACTTTACAAGTAGGTATATCAATTCCATTGTCTAAACGTCAGCAAAAGTCCATGTTTAAAAACATTGGTTGAACAATCTATGTTTTGATAGCATAGACTTGATGAATAATGTGCAAAGGTGTATCATAGTTTAAAAGTTAAAGATGATAGTTGAAACACTTAAATCAAGATATTATGGCCCTTCGCCGTTAGTCTATCGTTCCACAAGAAACCAGGTGAGGCTGTCAGAATAAGCTTCTATTTTTTTTAACTGCACCTCAATATTTTATTGATAGGAATTTTAATAACAAAGTTTATAGCGTCATAACTATAACGTGCATCGTTCCGAAAATACATCAAGCAAGTTAATCTCCTACGCGGCGGTGCCGAAAGCAACTAAGTGTTATTTATTGTTATCCTCACATTTTGCGTTTTTTGTTGTAATAATCTTGAAAGTAATGTTACCAGAGCTTCACCGGGTGGTACTATTGTATCAAATTACGATCGGATGGGATCGGTGCAAACAAAAAATATATTTAGAAGGAACATGACTCGTAAAGCCATCATAGCCCACAAGTTATTTTAACTTTATTAATATTATAAATTCAACAAAAAATACTTTTGCGGAATGGCATCAGGATATAATAAATGATAATATCTTATTATCATCGCAAATACTAGCAATTATCATTATTACGGTATTTTGAATGAAAATAACGTTGTCAAGCCGAGCCTAAGGTTTGTTTATGTTTACAACAGTAATAACGTGGAATTACGGGCTCGTTAGCAAGACGCCGTACGTTTCAGTGGCAGGTAATTCTGGTTTTTGCAAATGGTTCAGTGAGAATGGGATCGACCGACAGCGGGTTTGATTGCTAAAAATAGTGTTGGTTGCTAACGAATATTCCCGCAGAGAGAGCCGGGTTGTAGCGTCCTTGGTTCGTCTTTGCCGTGTTCGCGAGTCCCGCGGGTCGGGACGTACGCTCGACATTATCTCGAACCCTTTTTTGCGTTCCGATCGTTATCCGACCGCGAACCTCCCGATCGATGTTCCCACGCTCGTCAGACATCAAAAAATATGTATAGACAATAAAATTGCATTTTTTACTCTACTCTAATTTGGTTTAGACGATTTAGAGGCAGTATTTGAGTCATCAGCGAGAGATTACATCGAAAATGGAGATTGGTTAAGCTTTGTAGTGAGCCGATATTGAATTATTATGGTTCAACGACTTGGTGTAGTTTTGAAACATCAATTTTAGTTGTCTTTGAACTTGCGGTTTGACCGTGAAATAAGCTTGTGTAATGTAAGGCGGATCGGTAAGGTTGCACTCGGTTGCGACTGGTTTGTGTTATGCAATGCTCTGCATTGCGCACGCATATGGCATTTTGCACGAAGCCTCTGGCACTAACGCATTGGTTGGCTGTTACTTAAATTAATTTGAACTAAACTTACTCAAGTGACAATATAATAAAACTTGAGTACCTCTAAACATTTATCTAGTTTTTTCATATTATTATTTCAAGAGTCACTTGGGAGTATAAAAAAAGCGTTTAAAAACTGAAAGCTGATATTTGTATCCAACAGGAATGTGAAACTTTCTAACTTACCCGAATCTTATAGGCAGGTAACCAGATCTTTTGGTTATAGACAGTTTTTTTATTCCTATAACTATAACAGGTTAAAGTTAAATAAGCTATTCAAAAGACATGTAATATAAATAAGCAAAAATAAAAGGTATATAAAAGATGATTATAAAATCCTCTTTAAATACTGAACATTTATGGAAAATTGCAGTCTATTTATAGAACCAGTTCCATTAACAAGCGCATAAAAAAGCTTGTGATATAAAAATTCAGTATACTCGTATACTTAATAATGAAAAGAACATGTCTAGAAGAACTCAGGTACATAAGTAGGTACTAATTAAGGCAGACATTGACCCTGAGTAGCCGTAGTATGAGTAAGTATACCACAATTACGCTGTCATACGAGGGTGCTAAAATTATCACTGCTCCACCAAGCTCCTTATAAAGAGCTTGATGGGGCGTGAGTTGTCAGTTTTTGTTTAGCTACGAGATAAATTATTTAACGCTAATAATTATTATGTATAGGGTGTCTAGAGAGCACGCTATCCACGGGACTATCACGGGAGATTTCGTGTTATAAGAATGGTATTTTGACTTCGAAGAAACGTTCAACTAACTTATAGCGTGTCAAATTACTTTGAGGTTTATTTTCATAAAAGAATGTATATTGCTGATTTTATTTTTATTTTATATAAACAGGATAGCAGAATATGAGCGGGATTCAAAACAGTAGACAAGATTGCAAGAAAATATTCAAGTATCAAAATACCTTGTGACGCATGACGTAGACGAGATTTTAGCAATCATCCTAGTGAGCGTTGAATAGGAGGAAGTGGTTCTCATTGGAAGTCATAAAACTAAGGCGAGATGTGTTTTAAATGAATTGAAATGAGAGGCGAGGTTTGTGGAGCCGTCTCACAATGTACGTGTTCAGTATGCATAAGTGTTCGCGTAACATCTGCTCACTTCCGACAGGCGACGGTTGATAGCTGATTGACTAATGATATCCGAAGAACATTACGTACCTTGAATAATTTACTTACAATGAGATGACATTACATCACACTGTTGTAAGCGGAGACGTAGCAGCTGCTATGTATGCATTTTGATTTTATTAAAAAGAAAAAATTTTGCATTTATAAAATCCGTGATGATTTTATTAATAATTATACTTTGGTTAAATACACCTGTTCAGTTATGTGATCAAAACTTAATTTTACTGTCATAAAGTTTATTTGCCGTCACTTCTACCTGTCAGAACAAAAAACAAAGTTTTAACATTTTCGACTTCTAATTACTACGAGTAATAAATGAGTCGCATATTGTATAAACATAAAATAATAATTATTATGGACTTACATAACAATTTGAATAGCTTGTAGGCCCATATTCAGAAACAGTGCTTGAGTCTGAGTCGAGCCTCAAGCACTCTCCAGCATATATTTTTTGACAGCTGAAAAATGACAAAAATTTTTGCTTGAAGCTCGACTCAGACTCAAGCACTGTTTCTGAATACGGGCCGTAGATTAAGTTGCCGATAAATATAATAATCATGTAATAAAGGAACATTATTACACTATTGGTTATTTCCGGTACGTTTAAGGCATCGCAGTATTTTCGCAATGAATGAGTCAGTTGAAATCTTTATTGTCGTTGTATTTATCACAAGACGTGCTTGACATTCGCAAGCTTAGGGTCCGCCTCGAACCGTTACAAGCTTCCGGTAGATGAGCCGGACATATCCAAGACAATGCACGCACCCCGCACTTTAACTTCTCATCAAGGTGCCCTTTGAGAAGACAACAGAATATTGCTCACTAAAATTAGATGCTACGGAAATAAATAGTCCAAACGATCTTTATCCAGTAGAATCTCAAGGATAGTGTTGAAACATCTTATAAACTAGGTGAGTTTAGGCACTAAACAAGCAACGGAAAAAATTATTATGAGTTTTTTAGCTAGGTGGGATGATTTTTTTGCATAATTTGGAAGGTCCCCTGAACAGTTTTTGAATACAGCTGCACACTATGCAATAAATAGTCTTCGTACTATCACTAACACTAGTTTCTAAGTTACATTATTACTAACAAAATTATGGATGGATTAATGTCTGAAATAAATACTATTGATTTGATTTGATAATCGGTCGGGGCTTACCTGCTACCTCAACATGTAGGACTACATATATCTGACAATTATCTCGCAAAGATGACCTATACCAGTAGGAAACTCTCAAGCAACTGCACTGGAGAGAGGTCAGCCTAACTAGCGAGAACCAACCAACCCTTGTTACTTGCCATAATGCGCAGACGCTATCACTGGTTCTTGCCTGTTGAGGCAAATTAATGAATGAGCTAATCCAATGTAGCTGAACTCTCTGGCCTGTTGCGTTGGAGATCAAACTACCTTGGTGTTGCATGCTATACAGGGTGGGTACGACAGATGGGATTAACTATACTAGGCACCATTTTCCAGCTCTGTACCAAAAATCAATCAAATAGGAGCAGTAGTTTAGTCGCAAATGATACCTGATGTAGGTTATACTCAGATTTATCGTGAGATGAATGACCTAGGTACAGACATAATCAGCTGTTAGGAAAGATACATCGTGTTTAAACGGGGCAAAAACTTAAAAAATCATTTGCGACTAAACTACGGCTCCTGTTTAATAGATTTTTGGTACAGAGCTTAAAAATGATGCCTAGTATAGGGAGTTTAAAGGAAATCCCATCTGTCGTATCCACCCTGTAATGTACTATGTGCTGATAGTATCGCAGCGTTATCGCGAGCTGGTTGTCGCAGCCGGTCCCGACTTGCGCGGGACGTGGTTAGGCGATGCACCTCCTGCCTCATCAGTATGCGACAGTCGTGCCGACGACGTGACTCGCCTCCTCGACCACTCGAGCCGTATACGACTGCACGCCTGTCTTACTTCCAACCGCCACTTTTCTAACTATCCCCCTTTGTAAATGAGTGCGTTTAGCCGTTACTCAGTTATTGCGACCAATTACAGATTTATATTTAAACCTATTCGAATAAAAAATAATGGAGCACTATAGAACGCTCGTTGGAAATGTGGAACTTAATTAAGTTTTATGAATTGAGATAAAAAAAAAACGATACACACAATGCCCACTTATAATCAGAAAGAAGCACTTATTACACTCTCAATGCAATATAAAAGGCGTCTAAGTGACAACGTACTCGTAGTGATAAATTGCATCGCCATTAAAGTGACTGCAGAAAGCAATACGGATTCCTGTATCGGAGGAGTATAAGAAGTAAAAGCGAGTAACGCGCGACATCATTTATGCATGAGGCCACATTATGCATGGATTCCACCCGCAAACTCTTGAGCGTCTAATAGGCCACGCGGAGCTCACTACTCAACGAACTCTACGAACAAACACAAAAGAGTCTCAATAACCAATTCGAAAGCAATACCGTCCTTTTAAGGGCTTAAAACGAGCTCGTTTGTTTTGATTATGCCCCATATCAGGATTTATCGATGTGAAATATCACGGCAAGCTATTATTGGCTTTGTTAAACATTTTGAATTGCAAATCAAATATTTATAAGGTAAACTAAAACAAAAAGATTCAGCGATCGTTAAGGCACTATTGAACTTAGCTTCTCTACCTGTCTACCCATACATTGTATACTCGTAGTTCGATACAAGGCAGGATGTATTTAATTAGATGTGGCTAATCGCTTTCGTGACGGTGAAATAAAACAGGTTAGGGTAGATGCTAATTCCTTTTTCCAGTGGGAATCGTTTTGGATCCGCACGCTCACAATAAGACTACAATTTGCGCGTCACGGCTTGAGATCTTATAATACTCTTACAACTCGAACACCATCGTTAAACATTGTAAAAGGAATGGCATCTTCTTTTTGTTAGACTGGTCGTGCTCTCGTTTATAATGATAATGGTCGTGGAGAGGTTTATACAAGCGTTTTGAACTCCGTTCTTACCGTGGCAGAAAGTGCAACAAAATTTAACAAATAAATAAATATTGTGGACAACCCACACAGCACTATCTAGCTCTTTTTTAGCCTTCTTTTTGTATATACATACCAACAATATAACACACAGACAGACAAATATTTGTGTCCGCAACACGATTTATTTGTATTTAATATTTGTTCTCCTATACAAAAGGCAGAGCTACTACTAATTGATCTGTGGAGGCTGTACTATAGTGGTCCTATATAAGAAAAGAAAACACATTATGCACATGATATTTAGGTATAAATTGATTTTAAATAAATATCTATAACCAAGAATAAAAAATAAGACTAGAACTCAACGCGTAACTTATTAAATGACGTGGCGCCACTCCAACTTATTAATATTTATGAAATAATCCATTATTGTAATTCTAGTATAAACATTTCCGAATTAACGTTTAATACATTCACAAAGCATCTAAAAGTTATATTGAATGTGTGCGTAGCTTTATCGTATTTATAAAAGGAAAGACGACTAAGGAACAAGGGTCTTGCAAGCAATAAAAATGAAGTCAGTTTAGGTACTTGTGTTAAAAATAACCAGCCTTACATTAAATGTTACAGTCCAAATTTGGGGTGTAATAAATTTGCGAGGAACTTTCTGAATGGACCTTGTTTCAGAAACATTTACAAACAGTTGTGGTGGTCTGACCGCAAACTCTTTTCGTCGTATAATGTATGTATTCCACGTTCCACCGATGCTGCCGTAATAAAATGAACGTGCAAAATGCGAATATTCATACAACGAATCCGCCTACTCACCGAGAAATTGTGTTGTCTCATAACTTAATAAACAAGTCACTAAACACAATTGATTTATTTGCTCTGATACGTGTTTCCTAGTTTGAATGTGTAAAACAAGATGTCTTCAATATACGTGGTGATGATATAATTCAAGAGTGTTGCGACATTGGAGTCTGCGGAGGCGTCTCCGATCGTAACGTCATGTTAAACGAGATGAATGATTGAGGGGCGCGTCACATCTATAGGGGTCATATTCATTCTCACTCAGTCCAGATCTATTATCGCTTGTCGATCTTTACAACGCCTTCAATTAACAGCTGTCTTTCTATTATGAGGTCCAAATGAGGAAATAGTACCGTATATTCACAGCATCTTTTCATTGTTACAGCTCAAAGGATAACGACTATACAGCTAGATGGCGTACAGTACTTCATATCGCGGATGAATCCCTACAGCCCGGAACTCAACTATTTCCTAGCCTACCAATACTGCAGGTAAGACACGGACAAGCCAAGCTATAATGTCATGTAAGACTTCGGCGTGGTGTAGTCCCACGAGATAGAGATTCCAGAATCGCATCGTGACTTGGAATACCCTTATCTGCGGCGCCGTTGTCGGCTAGCCTGTACGAGCCCCGGCATAACTACATTCAGATTGGTATTAACAATACTTATGTGGGTTCGTTTCGACGCCTTGCGACCGGGAAGTGTTAGGACATTTGCATACCCGTAGGGTTTCTGATAAATCGCGGGAACAGTTTCAACATCTTGGATTTAGATATTACAATGGTAAGCTGCCTCGTTGATCACTTCCGCAAGCACAAGCCATTCATACTTGGCAATTATAATAATAGATTTCATATTATGTCAAATACCACTAAGTGGGAGTAATTTTTAATGACATACTGCTCAACGACTGACGCTTCCTTATTAACGACATCCATAAGTGAGGTAAAGTTGAGGGAACTCATTTCGAGTACAGGGTAGGTACCGTAATATTTGGACTTCTTTATCTGTCATCATATTAATGGTCGTGTTTCCGTGGAGCTTGCTGTGGCATATTCCGCGATCTAGATCCCACCACGTGCACGCTCATTGCTTTGAAAGGTCACTAGCCTCGTTGCTCGGTCATCAAGTCCTTGCCGTTGCCGCATCTCTGTCACGACCCAATTTACAGTTTCAATTGTTAGAGACACTGAGATTCTTCAATCTATTCTAAGTAGCAGCAAGAACTCGATTAAGGTCATATTTAAGTCGTTGTAAAATATGTCGCTGATTCGCCAACTGATACGACAGGCGTGACGAAGATGGAGGTAGTGTGACGGATGAAACACGTCATCTTCCCGCGTCATGGTCGCAATAATAACATTGCACCCGTGGAAAATGCATAAGGCGTACCAAACATCTCGTTGGAAGTGTTACGGTTTACTCTGATCGCAGGGGACAAAAACTTACTAACGGTATACCAGTATGAAAATTCCAGATGGTCATCAGTGCTTTTTTGCTGTTTCATGAGCAACGTTTATCGGTCGATAAGACTCTTGATTGCAATCCAAATTATTTTTTATCACGAGTTTATGAGAGTCATAACTTGTTTTAAGCGTAATGGAGAGCTTTAAAAGCATCATTAATGTGGACAATAATGTAGTTAGGTTATTAAGGTCATATTAAAAAAAGTGCAGTATGGTTTCCGGTGTTCGCGAGTTGGAGCCAAAATAATGTCAACGATTGGCCCTGATACTGCAAGAACTATATTGAATTCAAGAGGTGTATAATTTATGATGTTTTAACTCACCATAAAAATGTCAATTAGGTGCGAGACGTGTCTGAAATTTGAATGAAATGCATTCAGTTCATGGGTCTGAATGAAAAAAAGATGCACTGATGAATATACAACGAATTATTTTAAAGTCAATGGGAAAAATATAATTATCTGTTCAATCACTGGGTGTGAGAATATAAAGTAATTGAGGAGTAATAAAGAATTACAATAAGTGACCTATTCGAAAATTTGTATTATGCTCATGGATTGAAGAGTGAGTTTTATCAACGTCATCGTTTTTATCCCTTAGAGTTTTCTGAACCGAGTTGGAATGCAGTCTGGCAGTGGCGAGCAAGGCCACGGGCAGTCTTTAGCGAATAAATTGCCTCCCGATGTCCCGACAAACTGGCTTCGCGGTGTATAGATAGATTTAGATAGCTTGCCGGGGTAATAGCCGTATAGTACGATTAGCCAGTTCACTATTATATAAATCGAGCAGCCGTATGAAGGCTTGTTAACATTTTAAAACAAAACGATTTGTCTTAAAGTCCAATTATTCAGGTCTGTAATAAATAATTCTCGTTTTTTCAGATCATTAGGTCTGCAGCTTGCTTCGTTTGAGACGAAGGAGAAGGCGGACTCTATAACGACATACTTGACGAATGCGGGTAAGAAATGGTTGTTTATTTCTGAAAAGATGAATGGGTTGAGGTTCTGACAGTATTGCTTCAATATGTTTACTTTGCAATTTTCTGAATTGGAAGTTTATTTTTCTCTAACTCTTAGCTTTGAATTGCAAATGTTATGACTTGAAATAAGTCTGGAGTGTAAAGAAACCTAACTAAAAGAAAAAGAGGATTTTTAATAGAAATATGTGACGATTTTCAGGTTATAATAAATATGACTTCTGGACATCGGGCAATAACCTCGGCACGGACATGTATTTGTGGATGAGTACGGGTCTGCCGTTCAACGCGACCTTCAACTACATGAGACGGCTTCCCATGGACGCGCCCAGCCAGCATGCCGATGATAGCATGGATCCCCTCGATGTACCTCAGGGCAGCACTGCCCCCCAACGTACCGCACGTCATGGGTACGTGTCCACTCTTTTTTATTGATATTATTAATAGACCTCTATGTTCCACTGCTGGGCTTCCCCCATTTTCTCCAATTTGTGCGATCCTGTGCTGATTACAGCACATTATCATTATCAATTCCATCACAGTCATAATGAGATACTATATATGATTTTCTATCAACCATTGATAGAAAACCAGATTTCAGAAGCCGTCTCCCACAGCTGGAATTTTTCCAGTAAAAGGTTGGACGGCAGCCAGTGGGCAGTTATGCCTGCTGCTATAAGTCATTTGTAATTTTATAGTGCATACAGAAACAATTCAGCAATTAGTATTATAAAAGCTTGTAACCTGTTGAGTTACTGGTATGG
This sequence comes from Thera obeliscata, assembly GCA_947578465.1. Taxonomy (NCBI): domain Eukaryota; kingdom Metazoa; phylum Arthropoda; class Insecta; order Lepidoptera; family Geometridae; genus Thera; species Thera obeliscata. The sequence continues at coordinate 5,158,925 of OX387916.1, forward strand.
GAACCAAACTAATAGTCTGAGATGGGACAACACGACTTCCAGTAAATAAGGGCTAGAGTGCGGTGTTTGTCAAGTTGGTTTGACCTCTCCTGACCTGTTTAACTTGTATGGTAATGACCTAATCGAGGAGCTGAGAAGCTTAAGCTTCGTCAGCCAGTTAAATGTAAAGAAGCTAGGCTTTGTTGGCAACATGCTCTTCAATTCTTCAATCAAGGCTAGGTGTATTATTTCAAGTCTGATTCACCTAACAGTCGAAGAGCCTTATCTATAATTCCACAACGGGTAGCTATTGATGTATCAAGCCATACTGGCGATAGCATAGGTCCGTTAGTTATGCCGCAGGGCTGTAAAACACCCGGTGCTATAGCCTACGCCATTATTAGTCCCATCTTGTTCTCTAACTGTATAATAATTTCATTGTTTCCGCTTATGTTTACGGGAACGAAATGACAAACGGTATTTTGGTTTACGATGGGTACTTAGGTGTTTGATGTACTATGACAGTGAGGATGACTTCCTGGCAGTATGTTAAGGTGCCGTTACAACTATTATAGAAACTTAAAGCTACATACCCCATAATAGGCCTAAGTATGAATTTTGTATCGTTTAAAATGATATGTATAAAATACACCATCCCTGTAACTTTTTAATCACATAGATTTATGTAAAACGGCTTGTTCCCACGGTTCGCACCGCTGGCTAAGATAACTGGTTAGAAATAGCTCCCTATCAGGAATAATGAATGCTCATTTCCTTGCACCGGTTCTGCGATATGTCCTCATCAGACTATTACGTTATTACAGCTGGGGGGTTTAATTTACCGCAACACATGGGCGGCATGATGTGAATTTGTAGATTAGATTTAGCAGTAAGCGCAAATACGCATTAAAACTCAACTAAGCTTGGCTTATCAGAAAGCAAAGCTCATTGCATTTCCGTGAGGACAAAAGATTTCTTAGATTCCTTCGCTTCCACTACAGAAAAAAACTCTTTTGTAAATTTAGTCTAGGTAGAAGATAAACATATACACATATACAGGCACATAGTTAACAAATAGTTATGATTACCCTACCTGAGTGAAATTCTGATGCCTCCACGGGCCAGAACACACAGAGTCGGGATTTGATTAGCGATGTTTTGCATAAAAACTAGTCTGTTTTCCAGAACGGAGCACGTGATGACAAACGGCTGCGTGTCGCTGAAGGCGCCGACCTTCCACTGGGAGCCGCAGCACTGCGGCGAGATCAAGGACTTCATCTGCGAGCAGACACGTTGCTACTACTACAACTACGGCTCCATCCCCGTCTCCTCCGCGCAGGGGTAATGCCAGGTGAGATGCCAGCCGTCTCCGGAGGCCCGCTCCCCAAGCCAAGCGCATAGTAACTGGTGCTTTTTGTATAATATGTCAATGGACGACATCTTGGGGTATGTGTGTAGATGGTATTTGTAATAACCCAAGTTAGAACCTTGGTTCTTTTAGCGTGCAGGCCCGCGGGATAAGGCCTCTACGCAAGCCCAACCACCAAACAAGAGCCCTACACCCCGAAGACACATATTTGGCTTTTAGATTTACCTCATGTTTCAACAGTCAAATTCTTCAAAATTTTCAATATTATTTGGTGGGTGGGTGAAGGGGGCTTAGCTTGGTATCTCTAGTTTAAGTTTAGCACTTGTTTTCATTTCTAATTATTTGTTTTATCAATGAACTAACACATCGAAGTAAGTATTTGTTTTACTTTACTAATCTTCATACGAGTGTAATTTATATTAAATTTTATGTAAGTCTGATATGGATTTAATGTAACTAAAATGTTTTCTCACAACACGTAATCGATTGGGTTGCAGGGGCATTGAAGAGCAATACACAATTAACTGTTCATACTATCTTAGTATTTGACTAACAAATATCATCGATCAATAAAAGAAGTTCCACTAACTAAACACCCACCACCATAACTAGCATTGCTCTTCAATATCCCGCACCTGGCGAGCGGCTCTCTAACGCGAGGGTCGCGTATGTTTTGGACAGGAAACCGCTCTCGCTGACCACCACGACGACCGCCCACCCGCTGACGTCGTCGTCGCCGCTGCCACCGCGCTCCGAGCACCTGCCCACCCACTTCACCCTCAACGACCTCATCAAACTGCGTCCCTCCTCGCTCGACGGCCTCCAATCACCTCATCTCAAGACGAGTGGCGAGCACAAGGTCCCGCCACAGATAGATTCCCAGTACTCGCGCGCAGCAGACGCGCACCCGCACGAGGTGGAGCACGAGGCCGAGGAGGAGGAGAAGGAGCAGGTGACGCAGGGCCCATACGAGGACGAGGATGGCATGGCAGGCGACGACCCAGCCGCGTACCTGAGCCACGAGCCACGAGACCTGGCAGCCGACGACGCGCCCTCCACCGCCGAGCCAGACGCCACCGAGCAATCCGTCCACGCCAGCGGCATGCTGGCACCGCCCAACTACTAACCTGCGTCCGGCTTGCGGAGGATACCGTTTATCCCCGAGAAATTAGCTATTGACTCTACCAAAAGTATTATTTTCTCTACTTTTAGATGTTCGTAAGACGTATTATACGTAAGCGCTCGCTAGGGATGAGATGGAGTGCATAGGCTCATCGATGATTTGTATAAGAATGAGATTTAGATATCGCACTGCTAGTGCGTGCTTTTTTAGGAATGATAATGGGAGCTTCGAAGGTGTATAAGGGGCAATATGTATTAATATAATAGCCTCGAAGGTGCTGGCGACTCGCTCCCGCGACTTGCCTCCGTCTTCGCAGATGTTGAATATCACAAATGTAGGTAGATGTATTCCACGTTTAGTTAGGATTTTATACAACGATAAGATAAATTAAGTATGCGACGATCAGATCTCCAATATTTTCGAATAACCGTAAATTGTGTAATAATGTATTTTAAGAAAATTAAGCGGACTCTCTGTCGGGACATATCAATCTGAGTAAACTGAATAGCATAAGATAGTGTTTATACGTGACGAACCTAGATAAGTTTATGATAAGTTAAAACACGTGAATTTAAATAGTAGTGATGTAGAGGAGTAAATAAAGGTTTAACTTTGTACTTGTTGTGTTTAATTTCCAAACCTCTTCAACCAAAACTCTTCAATTATCAGGATCCTACAATGTGCTCTTGGCTCCATATTAAGCCATAGGCTTCCACAGATTAAGATAGTAACCAATTAGTGCTTCGGAAGAACGTTCAAGTTTCGGTTCCATCTATAACCTCCGCCACTAGCCACTCTTCACCAAGAAAGACGCTCAAAGCCGCAAGAATGGCACTTTTTAAACCAAGAAAGACATCAAGGCTCAAAAACAAAAAATCCAAATCAAAAGTGTATTTATTCACTAGTAACTCATAGATTCATGCGCTACCAGAAATATATATTATCAAGTCTGATAAGTTACCAATTATTGGTTCGGTTACCAATAACTAGAGTTAGCCCCTAGCCAATTCATGAGTACTCACCAGCCGTTGATGACGCCTTCCACGTTGAGCATGGGTACGATCTTGAAGACGTACTTAGCGCGCAGAGCTGCGGCCGCTATGGAGTCTCCGAGCACACAGCGGAGAGTACCGTCCATCACCCAGCTGGCATTGCTCTCGCCAGGGTGTACGCGGGCAGTTAGGAACACTATTTCGCGATCCTGTGAACCCAACGCTAACTTACAAACTTCTGTATACGTCCCTTAGTCATCATCACCTAAGTTCATTCAGTAGCAGTAGAGAGTCCGTTTAATGTACGGCCAGTTAATGTACTCACATTTAAAACGATGCCACTTTTTTCCATTGGGAAATTGTTAAGGCCCATGAAAGCAGCTTGATTTGATAATACGATATCTTTAAAAGATCGAGAGAAGAATTGGACAGGGCTTTGTATCGTTCATCCTGGGAATGTATAGGAGAGGTCTATGTCCAGCAGTGGAATTTTTCAGGCTGATGGATGGTGATGGTTAAGAGGTCTGAGGGGATAATCTTCCGTGGCCGGGGATTAAAGTTGTGGGTAAAAGTGGTGGAAGATAATGATAATAGGAATAGATCGATAAGCATTTTAAAGTTACAAAAATGTTCTGCAATTAATCAATCACAGTGATGTTACGAAGATAAAAGTAAGGTTTTACTAACCACGATAGGGTTTGTAGGACTATCGTCAGCTGAAACAGTGAGCAAAGGCACTTCGTTGTTGTTTAGAGAGTAGCACAGCGGCTCAGCGCGCAAGTAGGACCCAGGAGGCATCTGTAAGCTCCACTGCCAGATTCTGGTCTGAAAAAAACAATGTTATACAAACTTTTTATGGTCGAAGTGGTGTACCTTGTAGATCTTTTTAGCTAAATGGGTAACGTGTTACTGATCAGGGTGGTGAAGTCACCTATTGGAACAAACGGATACGATTTCATACTGACTCTATTGATATAATGATGTTTATGATATATGTTTTTATATAACTAGCTGATGGAACAAGTATATGGCTCATCTGATGTTAAGTGATAATAATCACGTATAACAAACCACTGTATGCGTGATTAACGTGCAACTTGAGGCAGCCTGACGTGCCAGTAATTTCACCGGCACCCACACCCTTCAAACCGAAACACAGCAATGCTGCTTCACGGCAGAAATAGGCATGGGTGGATGCGGATGAGAAAAGTAACAGGAAAATGGCCAACAAATTATATTCCTAGGCGCAGTCAGACTTGTTATTATTGTCTGAAAAATATAATTTATCCAAAAATATATGATCAAAAGCGTACCATCATCATAGAGTAGGTGAAAGGGAAGTGATACGCGAGGTAGCAGACATCATTGCTGTGCGGGAACTCGATATTGAAGGTGACAGTGAGGTAGCATTTGTTGTGGCTCTTCTGATTAGAGTAATGATAGCTGTTCCTGTAGTAGCAAATGTCTGAACCAGCTCTGATCCAACCTGGAATTCATAAGAACTATTGTTAGTAAATGTTAAAATCGCGGGAAGTCGATGGATGGAAAGAGCTCAGAATCGTTCTTCCTGGAAATGTGTAGGGGATGCCTATGTCCAGCAGTGGACTTCTTCAGGCTGATGATGATGATTGTCAGAAACAAACTGTTTACAACCACAATGAAACTTTCTGCTCTGCAAAAGTGGATGAGATACAAAAAGAAGCGAACCCATAACAAATTCAAATATAAAAGTCAACCTGCTCCCTTTGCTAGTTATCGATCGATAATCGACTACCCTCATAGTTCAGTTGGTAGTAGCTCTGCCTTCTGAGCCGAAGGGCGTGGGTTCGATCCCCACCGCGAACAAATCATTGTGTGGCGAACATAGGTGTTTGTTCTCTGTCTGTGTGCTAGATTGTATTCTAAGTATTACATCTGCTATCTGGTTCACATAGTACAAGCTCTGCTTAATTTGGGGCTAAATAGTGTTGTGCTGATGGTCTATGTCAGGTACTATGTTTATTATTATAGTATAGAAGTTAGAGATAAAGAGAACATAACTTTACGAGGGAATTTTTCGCCCAGCAATAGACTCCCTCAAGCTGATGAAGATTAACTAACCTGGCTTCCCCAATGCTGCTTCTTTAACTGAATACATGACAGGCTTCATGCCGAAATTGAATTGGCTATCCGATTTCTCGCAGTTGACGATATTGAAGATGTAGGGGCGGCCTTGTTGCATGTTGCGCACTTCGAAGTAGAACCACTGATGACGCTTTGATGAGTTCACGTCTGGCATCAAGATAAGCTCGTACTCTCTAGGGCCTACCTGTAAATGAAGTAACCCTGAATAAAGCTCAAGTTTTCCTAATATTAAGTTTTCTTCAAAATCAAACGGTAATGTATACTCTATAGATCTCTAATCATCTATCTAATCATAATTGCAGCTTGCAGCATATTTAGGAACCTCTTTGAGGCGTACTTTGACCACACTAGTACTAAAGAACTAGGTAACACACAATAAGAAGAAGCATCTGTGCAATTGGCAAATACAGTGTCGAAGCTACCCAGTCAGTGTATCTTCATCATATTCAGCTTAAAATATGTGGTTTCCAAATATGTGGCCAATGACCAGCGATCCCTCAGTTGTCTCTTATGACTTCTACGGGAGGTGATAGAAGTCCTATTCTAAAGATGAAAACCTTCTATTATACCTACCTACGTGCTATACTAATATAGGTCTGGCAACAACATTCATACGTTATTTAGAAGCATATTCACCTGTATAACTTTCCGTAGATTGCCTGACTCGAATCTGGACTCGAACGTCAGTCGTGACGAAAAGGTATTCATTTTTGTGATTTCTTGCTCATCGTTGTTGCTTAGGAACAAACTTTCCGTGCTGAAACTGAAAAAAATAAAGGTATATTTTATAACGACCCAAACGTCCATAGATCTGTTTGTGGCCAAAGCGATGGACCGATGACATTATTAAGATCGCGGTAAGTTGGTGGATGGAGAAGGCTCAGAATCGTTCTTCCTGGAAACGGATAAGGGAAGCCTTTGTCCAGCAGTGGGCTTCTTCAAGCTGATGATGATTATTGGTTTACCTCTTTTGCGATGATGCTTCTGTTGAAGTGGCAGCAGTACAGCACAGCGTATCCAAGTCGTAAACCACTTCATTCATATAGGCTTCTGGATTGATGGCTCTATCCACGCAAGACAGAAGTTTCATTCTGAAAATACCAACGGAAATAGAAAGATCAAACTGTAGCTATGTTCTTTATGTGTGGATAAGTGTTAAAGGCAGAATTATTAGGAACTTAGGGAGTAAATAACGAAACCACCAGTAAACCTACCGACGGTAATCTTTTAGGAGAAAGCCTATAAATAGTTTGCCCCTTGGAATACTGGAGTTTTTCAAGGGTTTACCAGCATACCACTGATCGAATGTACTAGTGTCGACTGAGTCACTCATTAAGGCCAGTACTCCGAAACAGTGCAGAATGAACACAGATTTCTGACACATTCTCGTCTCATGACTCGTCATAAAATCTATACTTGAGGCTGGACCGACTCAGAACTTTTTCGGAATATGGGCCTTAGTGTTCAAAAGTAAACCATGCACAGTATTTACCTGCAAGCAGTTCTTTCCATTTGATTCAGTGGTTCTGGCTGATTGAAGCCGTGTCCGCCCATCATATCAGGGTAGGCCACTTTCACAAATGCAATGACGCTTCTGACTCGTGACGATATTGTGCTGTACACAGATGCGAACGAACTGTATTTTGATATGTCTTTGTGGATTTTTAGGGACGAACAAGACGTTGTAGCTGAAATTAAGAATCAAAATTACTGTAAAACTCAAGTCTGGCTTTATTGATAAAGCCAGTGGTGTTCCACTGCAGGGCAAAATATCTCTCTTTCCTCTTAGAAGTTAAGAGATAAACATATGAGATCGATACATTCAAATTCTTGAAGGTATTATAAAAATGTGTAGTCAATATTGGTACCTACACGTGCTTTCATGAATTTTATGGTAACCAAAGTTGAGCGAAGTCGATTGTGAAGTTCCCATCACACTATCATAATCTGTGTTTCCTAAAACTGCTGTCAATGACAAGTTCAACGGAGACGACATAGCTCTGACACCACCACCAGCTTGAGAGATCAAGAAGTCTTCTAGAATGGACCCTCGGGAATTAGAACGACTTTTTACTAGTTTTACTTGCTTATTGTATGAACCAAACTCCTTAAAATAAATAAAGTACCTGCAACAAACAATATTCAATCAAGTTTACTAACACTAGTTCATAAAAACTCAGTTACAATCTATACTGCAGGAATGAATCATACTTCTTTAAGTCTTCGATATCTCTCTCATTAGGATTTATCCAGAGTGAAGTTTGCAAACTGTCACCACTCTTCCCTTGCATTTTATCAGCTTCTCCATTGCTCTCGTTTTTCCTGTCATGCTCATCAAAGTCTACGTCGGGGAATTCATCAATCCCCTCAGGGTCTGTATCAACACCGTCATCGTCTAAATCTGAATTCACTGTTTTGGAGTCAGAATTGGCTGCCTCTTCTTCATCCTCATGGCAGGGCCAAGATGTATTTGTACCTGGAAGTACGGAAGAATATAAACGGGGGAGAACCAGTGCCATAATTATTGGTGTTAGTTATGCCATCACGCAAGCAAAGCTACGAACATCAGCTCGTGATAGTAAGTAAAGTGATGATAAACCTTTCAATATGGGGCTGAGGTTGAACATAGCGGGGCTAGAAGCGGGTACAGGCAGCGCTTGATGCTTCAAGCAGAGAGTGATGACAGAGCAGACCCTGGCTAGCAGCCCATCGAACTCAGGCTCATCGGGACACTGTGAGCAGAACCTGTGTAGAGTTTGCACGTGCTTTTTTGTGCATAGAGCTCGACGCCCAGCTTCTGAAATAATATAATACGATCATAGTTAGTTGAGGTCTTTGTTTATTTTTTTATTGACTGAGGTTCCTATACCAGTTTTTTAAAATAATTAGATTTTTTGTTAGGGCATTTTTATCTACAGACATCTATCAGATAAAAAATATATTCATCGCTTTTTTGGACTTTACTAAAATTTTTGAATCTACGAATAGCGTTCTTTCGTGATTTCGTAAAAAATTACCCAAGTCATGTTCAAGCACATTCATCATTTTATTATCATCACCACGCCTTATTGTGTCTTAATAATTCTGCATATTTGTTCTTGATTTCGGTGTTTTTCATACCAATCAATATCAGAGCAACAACCAAGAAGTTGATTTCTTCTTATCGTGTCACTTCTTCTTTCGAACCAGTGTAGTCAAAGGATTTAAAGTGCACCTCAAAGAGGCTCTTTTTGTGCACTGAAGTTGTTCAAGTGATAGTTGGGTAATGTTTAAACACAGAGTGATATTGAAACATAAAGTATGGTATACGTACTGATATTGCATAAGTGTTGGAGCGTCTGTAGAATGTGGGCACATATCTTGAGCCGCATGCGTCCCTCGTACCGATCCCAGCGGTCGAACACCCTGAGGAGTACGCTACAGAGCCCAGTCTTCACGATCTGCATGCAGCACACCTCTGTGTGAGTTACGCACGGGTGAACTTGCATTATTGACACGTGTGGGACTTATACAGAGTGGATATGACTGATGGGATAAAAAGTAAACTGCCTATACTAGGCACCATTTTCAAGTTATGTACCTTCTTCTTCTTCCTGCCTTTATCCCACATTATGTGGGGTTGGCACAACATGTCTTCCTCTTCCATTCCCCTCTGTCAGCCGTCATCTCTGCATTCACTCCTCTCTTATCCATGTCATTTTTCACACAGTTCATCCATGTTTTTCTTGGGCTACCTCTGCTCACATAGCCATCCACATCCATACTCATTACTCTCCCAGTCACATAAAGCCTCTCTGTCTTTCAAGCTCTGTACCAAAAATTAAATAGGAGCATTAATTTAGTCGCTAAGTCGCAAGTTTTTGCCCCGTTTGAACACGATGTATCTTTCCTAACAGCTGATTATGTCTATACGAATAGGTGAGTATAACCTACGTCTGGTATCATTTGCGACTTAACTACTGCTTCTATTTAATTGATTTTTGGTACAGCGCTTGAACATGGTGCCAAGTATTCAGTTTAAACAAATCCCATCTGTCGTATCCACCCTGTATAATTAGCAAGAGGTAGAGTGTGATTGTGATAATAATTTGACCTTTGCATCTTCTGTCTATATTAGCTTGTAATGGAGCTTGTCGTACCACTTCGTTAGTCTCTACGTCTAGCTTATTTTCTTTTATAGAAAATTAGGAATAAACTCTGTGTACATGACATCCCGTAAGAGATTGATGGCAACACATTTTATAACCAATCAATAAATAATATTATTTAAATATGAAATTGTTTAGGTACATATATTTTGTTCCGTGATCTAGCCATGCTACAAATAATTATTGATATCTTTAAACTAACTGATACATGTAAATACATGTACTATTCTTAAGATCGCACACGTGTATTGTAATAGAATGTTCCTGAAATCGATCACGTTGCATAACTATTATTTCTCTGCATTTTTAATGCCATGAATTTAGTACAGAAACAAACATAGTGGTAGCCTTGTTGTGGATTATCGTGTGTGGGAGGATGATAAATTAGAACAGATCGTATTGATCACCTAAACAAAAGATCGAGGTTTCATGAATACAAACGTACGCATACATAGAACATTTAAAAGTAGGTAAACATGTTTGTGTGTCCACTTAACTGTTTTTGCTGAAGTAATCAATAGCATCGAGGCACAGCCGAAGTCTCGCCGTGGGTATAAAGCCAAGGCTCACCAGCACTCGCTCGTAGGTAGCGATTACTCCGTCTCGAATTAAAATGGATGTTGTGATAACTGTAAATAGGCATAATAAATTATAATAATTAAACAGTTACAGTGTTAATTGAGATTAAATAAAACGTTTTCTGCATACCATTCTTTGCTAATTGCTTCATGATGACTAGAAGTGGAAATATCAGCTTGTTGTCCGTGAAGTGCCCTTTCAATATAAGGTGCATTGTCCTCACACAGCCGAGCATTCGTATTTTTATTGCAAATTTTGGATCTGAAATTGCAATAAGCGTTTCATTTTATTTAGTAGTCAACTAGTCACATTGAAATCTTACGACAGTGATTTATCAACAAAATTTGTAGACATTAGCTACGACATACACATTAAATTATATTTAGCGTCGTAACCTCGTGAGCCAAGCGGGGCTAGGATCCAGACAAGATCTTGCAATATCAACTCTGTTCCTGCATGGCGGTCTCTCTTCTCGTGGATCGTGCTGACCACTTTCCTGACGATAGCTTGAGTGCCTTTGATAGAGATGAAGTCTTGAGCGGCTTGAGCGCGGGCGACGTTGTTGGCTGTAAGAAGGGAGAGGGATGGGTGTGATGGGATACCTCTAGGTGCGAGCGAGGCGACGATCCACACGAGGTCGTGCAGCATGAGCTCGGTGCCGACGTTGCCGTCCCGTTTGCTGTGAGTAGCAAGCAACGTGCGGATCACCACCTGCGTGCCGTTTATCGAAATGAAGTGTTGGGAGCACTGCTGCCGCGTGATGTTGTTCGCTGAAAGTTGCCGATCACTTTATTCATACTCATTTAGAAGAGTTTGCATTCCAAACTAGGATTATTTTAATCGATTTTGAGGTATTAGACAAGAAGATTGAATTTGCTTAGTGATGATAAAACTATGTTAATTTGATCGAATACAGCAGTGAGATAAAGTAACAGTTAAATTGATTATAGCAATTTAAAGTATTGCAAGGCCATCATCAATTGGTACAATGTCGTGCCGCGTGTTAGTAAGTTCGTCTTAAATGCCAGTGGGCAGGACCGCTACTTGTACTAAAAGTAGGTAGAGTACATTACTTATTTGAAATGCCAATGTGTCCCAATAGTTGACATGCAATCATCTATTTGGTTTAAAATGCAAATCATATTGCTTTAGTTTAAGGGTGACGCATCGTAAACACGCAAGCAGCCAATTTGGGACACAAAAAGCTTTCTCCTTTAGGTATTTCCCGTTAAGGTTTCTCAAAAGTGCACAAAGCGTGTTATTTAAAGAAAATTGTAGATTAACACGTTAGCTTTAGTGGATAACAAATTTAAAAGCTTAGTTTGTTATTTGTTTCTGCAAATCGCATCACACATCACCCACCCTTTTTGATAAGAGATGCAATGTTCTCTTTTCCTGATTGTGGAGCTTTGTTTTCTTTGCCTGCCTTTTTGAGTTCTTTCTTCTTGACCGCTGGTTCAATGGGAACTGATTTATCAAAACAAGTTATGGATTTTTGAATATAAAAGGTTTTAATACTTATTAAATCTAAAGTTTTATTTATGGATTATGTTTTAAAGAGGATGGAGTATGTGTACCTGAACTTTTCTTTCCTTTTCCTTGTTTTAGACATAAGGCTTCCCTGAGGATTGATGTGATATAGGTAGATGTGGCGGAATCTCTTGAGCTCTATAAACAAAACAAAATATTTATTGTAATATTATTTTATCATTTTTATATTGAGCATTGATAAGAGTACATTATAATAACAGCAATTTGGCACATACTTCTAATATGGATAGCAGCATTTGTACAGCCCCTGATTGTTTATTCCATAGCTTGTCCAATGTGCCCTGTCGAATATGCTTATCTGAAAAAAAATTAAATACATTTAAATTCATTTCCATCCAGCAAAAAGTACGCAGGAGCGTACACATGTCCACTGCTCAGTTTAACGCCCTTCCGCGTGATCTTTTGTTGTAAACAGAGACCAGTAACGGAGGCCGACTAGTGGTATTTACCCTTAGCTTTTGTAGTGATTACTATTTAATCTGTAGCTTCACAAACATCTACATTCTCGCATAATAACGGGCTTGAATTGAACGCGTCAAATAGCTTTAGAGTAATAAGAACGTATGGCTTTTGTAGAGGTTAAACGTTTTATGAACGAGACTGTAGGAGTATGAACATCTTATTATAGATCTGTAACAAACGCTCAGTCTGATGAAGTTCACTCAATTTTGATCCTCTATCCATCGACTTCCCTCGAATGTCCTCTGTCCATCGGTGCGTGTTGTCTGCATCGTCTTCCAGTTCGTAGTTGCCTTTCGAGAATGCCCAAGCGGATGTCGGTACAAATGGTTTACAAACGTTCATGGTTGCGTACATTTAATATTACATTTCGTATTATGTACTCTGAGACCATAGCAATTAGGTGCGATAAATCTTTTATTTGAAATTATAGCCATGTTATGCAAATTAATAATTATTTAGTTTTTAGATCAATTATTTTTGCTGATTGGATTGATGACTTCGTATCATAATTACAAACGTTAAAAACGTAATTTCCTAAACGGGATTAAAGTCGTTAGCTTCTATTATTTTCGAATGAAATGAAGGAGCTACTAATTAAAATATACTATCACCACATCATCAAACATAAATAGGATGAAACTGGTAGGTTTTACAACTTTAGATATTTTCTGCCCTGGCACGTGTGGAAGTCGCTAAACCGACTGCTGCAGGGACAATTTTTTGTAAGTGGGGATTTAGGCATCCTTAGTCTGGTTGCATGCGACTGTGGCGCTCCAACACAGTCCACGCTGGCTGGCTGGCGTGCCCCTTGTGCCCGAACCCCTGTACATGGGTTCACCTCAATACAAGCACAGCAAGCGCTATTAAGATCAACACGATAAGAAGAAGAAGCGGTTAAAGGTTGAGCTGAGTATTTGTGTGAAAAAATACATATTTTGATTGATTAATATACCGCAATCTCCGAGCACAATGCAAAGTATTACCGCCAAGAAAGCAGTCTCTAACCGACAATGACAGGCTCAGTCGCAGCAAGTTGGCATTTAGCCAAAGAGCCACGCGTCACACTGGAACCACGGTCTCTCCAGTTAGCACAAAATGAGTAAATTTACTCTAAAATTTGTCTGACCAGTGATAATAAACGCTCCTACTATTATGACGTGAAGTCCTCGTATTATTAAAGTAAGCGGAAAGGTAGTGCATAATACTACAGTGTAGGTATCTTAGTGCAACAACAATGACATGCCGTCTCGGTCACAATTTCTGGCTGCAAGCCAGCAAGCGCGGACGTCAGAGGCTGGCCCGTGGTTTCCCGTGTTCTTCAAAATACTGTTTTGAAAAAAAAACTGACGCCATGGTAACAAATAAAGAGACAAACAAATAAAAATTTTAGGCGCGGTTATGTCATTACTTACACCGCAGTCTGACAGAAATTGTGATTGCTCTCCGCGACTAATGGATTCTAATGTATTTTCTAGGAAATTTAGGTAGGTAACTAATATCTCTAAATCATTTATTACTACAAAGTGCCTGCTGTTTTGTTCCGAATCTGCTTTGAGGGACGATACAATACTTTCTTTTATTTATAGTAACATGCTATCCAGACATTGTGTACATATGAATAATACAACATGTTAGTGAACTGAAAGAAAAAACAACTTTCATTCCCATATTGTTGTTTACATACAAAATAATGACCATGATTTATGAAGAAGTAAGATCAAAAATATCAAAACGTGTTTGATAAATCGCCTTAACAACTAGTCAATGAAAGAAATAAAAGCATTTCATTGACTTTATGATATAGTTCCTAAGGTCAATGAAATGCTTTTATTTCTTTTATTGGTATTAACATAAATATGGCTACTGTAGGCAAATAAAACATAGATTAAAGAGAAAGAGATTAGAGTTAATTTAAAATCAAAAGTCACTCAACATCAAAGAGTCAATGAAGGGTTTTCAACTCCTAACATTGATACGCTTTGCCAACGAAATATTATTGTAGTTCCGGTCCGCAGCTGCCAAATTAATAAATACAGTTTTATATCCAGATTGGCAAAGCATATCATAATAAGAAACCAGCCAATATAAACTGTTGTAACTACATAGTCATTTGCTGGGTAATTTATCATCAGGAATGCTTGGAAAGTCAGAGGTACATAGGTTCCCTGTCGGTTTCATGACAAAGCGCCATCCGGAAGAGATGAGAGTTAAAAATAAAATAGTACTGACAGATTGTAATAACATTTGAGATTGATTAGATATCTTGCATTGTTGAATGGTACCATGTCTATAAACATGATACCCTTAACATTGAATGTTTCGCTATGCTTGGCTGCTGTTCAAATAGCATGTCTCTTGTATGTACGACCCGTGTAAATTGGTATTTACTATCTTTAAGATTAATTGGCTAATTAAAAGGTGCACAGAATAGTCTGGCATATGAATATGAACTTGCTGGTAAATAGCTACTACGTAAGTATTCATAGTTAAGAAAACCTATAGGTAGATATTGAGGTATGTGTTGAATTGTAAAAGTAATATAGTTTACTTATTTTCTCTTTATTTCTTCTACAAAACCAGTATATATATTTTATAAAGGGGCATCAATCACTATGCAAACGAAAGAAAATATCCAGTATATTGCCAGTAAATCATTTTTTTCATTGCTCTGAAAGTGGGTCTGAAGTTGCCTGAGGGGCCTAATTGAAAGTAATACTTTCAGCCCTAGGGAGAATCGCTTTCTACTGACAGCTGTCAAATTATAAAAAAAAACAAGTTTTATTTTATTCAACCATGTTCCAACTTTCTAAAGTCTTTATAACTGCAAGGAGGTTGTTGAACCAAATTCCAACTTTTTATTCAGCAAGTAGGTTGGAAACCCATTACAACGGTAAGAAGTTTAAAAAGTCTTATTAGAGCGCAAAATAAAATATAAATTTAAATAACATAATATCTTTATGTTATTTAAATTTATATTTTATTACATAAATAATATATCTTCTAAATTACTTGATAAATATATAGCTTCAACTATTTATTTAAAATAACATAGATTCGAGCAAACAATTTACCATTTTTTAAATTATGAAAATGAAAATAATGGCTGAATAACGCTGGCGAGCTGAAGCCGAAGGCCCGCCAGAGAAAAAGAAAAAAAAAACCGGGAAGGTGGCAATTCAATCTTCATTTTCACAAATTTTTCTTTCATGTTTTTATTTTTACTTTCCTTGTATTCGTAATGAAAAGCACAGTGTTTACCTCGGGTGAAAGTCTTTTAAGTCCCTCAAGCTCCATTGGCGCCCTCGCTACGCTCTGGCGCCAAACCCGTCTCGGGACTCAAAAAACGTGACTTTCAACACTCAGGTAACAATGTACTATTGCTCTGCTTTACCTTTGCTCCGTTTTGCTGCCCAAGATCTATACTAATACCATAACTAATATTATAAAGAGGAAAGATTTGTGTTTTTGTGTGAACTTTGTATGAATAAACTCAAAAACCACTATGCCGATTTCAAAAATCTTTCTCCATTGGAAAGCTACATTCACCCTGAGTAACATCTAAATATATAAAACTCTTACGTTACTGACTGACTGACTGACAATCAACGCACAGCCTAAACCGTAAGTCCTAGAAGCATGAAACCTGGAGGGTATGTTTCTCTTATAGCATAGGGGTGCACTAAGAAAGGAAATTGGAAAATTATTTCCCTAAACAGAGAAAATGAGGAAAAACTTTTAAAAGAAAAACAACGGGGCGAGCGAAGCCGTGGGCGGCCGCTAGTTAGGATATATTTATGTGTTTAAAAATAAATGTCCAACCGTGCGAAGCCGGGGCAGGCCGCTAGTCAAAAATATTTAAGAAAGGTATATTATAGTTCTTCAGTGAAGTCTTTCATAATTTAGAGGCAAACACAATGTATCTGGTTAATCTAGTTATGTGCTGTGCTGTAGGGCAAACTAATGACTTGATTTACGGTTCAGAAATAGAGCGTGCCTTGCGTAAACGTCAATTTATTTATTTCTACGTAAACTGACTGTTTTGCACTACGACAAACACGTGTACTTGTTCATATATTTAGCTAATAACATATTTGTAATTCATTAATCTTGGCACTGTTTGTTTCCTAATTTATCACCTTCGAGTTGATCCCGATATTAACATTTGTATTTATATTTCCGGTCACAATCATATAAATCATGCGAGCTTGAAATTCTTATACAAAATATAAAAATGGTACGTATTGCTTACTTATTGATGTTCAAACTATGCTAGAGTCGGAACTATAAACGCCACCCTCTGGTACTGTCGGTACCAGTTGCGATAATCAAACAGATAAAATATTGTATAAATTAATGGTAACACTTAGTGGGCCGGCACGGGAAAGGAACTGTTTGGCCGAGGGCCCATTGCACCAAGCCGATAGTATATAGTTGCCTGCACGCGACGCCGTTGCAGTAAAACATAAGCACCAAATTCAAGTGGAATACTAAGAATTTCAATTTGTGTTGGTGCAAATCTGCTTTTACATGGTGAAGGAAACCCTCACGAACTAGCATCAATAAGTAATGGATGGGCTTAGAAATGTTACACCATGTCACGTGGTCGCGTAGAACTCACGTACCGTTAAAGTCCTGCGATGACGATCAGCTGAAACACTGTCAAATAAAATAAAAAAATAATTATACTAATCATAAAACGTAAGGTACCTTTTTTAACCGACTTCAAATATATAAGGAGAAGGTTCTCTATTCAGCCGTGTTTTTAGGGTTCCGTAGCCAAATGGCAAAAACGGAACCCTTATAGATTCGTCATGTCTGTTTGTCTGTCTGTCCGGCAGTGTCACAGCCATTTTTCTCCGAAACCATAAGAGCTAGACTGATGAAACTTGTTGAGTAGATGTATTATGTAAACCGCATTAAGGTTTTTACACAAAATATAAAAAAAACTATAAATTTTGGGGGTCCCCATACTTGAAACTGAAACTCAAAAATTCTTTTTTCATCGAACCCATACGTGTGGTATCTATGGATAGGTCTTCAAAAATGATGTTGAGGTTTCTAACATCGTTTTTTTCTAAACTGAATAGTTTGCGCGAGAGACACTTCCAAAGTGGAAAAAAGTTGGTCCCCCCCCTCTAACTTCTAAAATAAGAGAATGATAAATCCAAAAAAAAAATATGTTGTACATTACTATGCAAACTTCCTACGATATTTGGTTTGAACGAGATCTAGTTAGTAGTTTTTTTTTTATTCGTCATAAATCGTAAACCGCAATTTACCTTTCGACGAACTACAAAAACCTTTATATAATGTTAATTGCTGCTACGGAACCCTTCATGGGCGAGTCCGACTCGCACTTGGTTACTTTTTTTAATGATTGTTATCGCAAAACTTTGTGGGTCTTAGAGCCTGTCCAGATGGGGCGTTTTACGCGCGAGTGTCCTCGCGCGTAAACATTCGCGCGTTCTCCAGATACTAGAGCGCTATACATCCCGTCCAGACGCTGCCGTGCGATTCCTCAATCGCGCGTAAAACGCGAGCAACTCGCCGGACTCTCGACTCGCAAGTGTTACGCGCGAGTGCCGCGCGAGTCGAGATACTCTGGTGCCATTGCTGCGTCCAGTGGTGCGCGCGAGTCCGACGCGAGCGGGACGTATTTGGAACGAAAATGGAGAGTGATAATTTTGATAATTTCTAGTAAATCATCAAACGATGTTACTGACATTCGAAAGTAGTTAAAAAACTTTTCGTTATGTTCTCTGAGCTTTGGGTATAATGTTATAAACATACTATGTGTCATTCTGTCACGTAGAATTGGATGCACATTAAATCGTCGACTTCCTCTTTGTTTACGACGTTTCCATCTGCAGTATGCAAGCCACAACACGACTGCTTTGTCTGGCTCCATGTTTATAACTGTCCCTGGGTCCCTCCCAAATACATCGCGCGTAGGAGCGCGCGTAAAACGCGGCATCTGGACGCAATATAAATTGAAACGCGCGAGGGCACTCGCGCGTAAAACGCCCCATCTGGACAGGCTCTTATTAATAATCCTAGCGTAGCGTTGGACTAGTTGATCCGTGTTTTGTCTCTTGCATTGACATGCAATTGTCAACTCGAACAAATGTGA
The DNA here is from genome assembly GCA_947578465.1 of Thera obeliscata. NCBI lineage: Eukaryota > Metazoa > Arthropoda > Insecta > Lepidoptera > Geometridae > Thera > Thera obeliscata. The sequence continues at coordinate 5,177,382 of OX387916.1, forward strand.
CAAAACACGATTTAACTACTCCAGCGTTGCGCCAGGATTATTAATAACACCCTATAATTTTAGGAGCCGATTTAAAGAAATACTATTCATCTTAAAGGTAGGTACTACTGGATTGGTCCCACGTAAATTTCATAAAGATTGCTTCAGCAGATTGGCAATGAATCGGGTTCTCAAGTTTTTTAAACTTATTATTTTAGCTGTGTAGATAGTTTATGATCCATTAAAATCTGTACTACTAGTACCATCGAACGAGTATTATAATTTGATTCAAAACAGTAAAAATATTATATTATATTAAAAAAAGGAAATGTATGATTATGTCGCATAGACAGACATTTAAAACCGTGTTATTGGATCCATGATCACAGTTCTCAGTTACTTCCTTATTAAAACCAATTTTAACCAGATGTTCTTATTCAAAGATAAAATTTCATCGACCGACAAGAAAACGTTATTTCATAGCCATCATAAATCCTTTAAATCGCTAATCTAAACTACACGTGGTTCATAACGGTTTATGAAGAAATGGGATTTTGCGTGAATATCGAATCAATATTATGCTAATTTGCAGTTTAGTCAGCCAGTTTAGACCAGCTGATATCCGTGTTTATTTCTTTGAGCTTAAATGAAATGATAAAGAAAATAGGTCGAAGCAAGGCCGTTTAACGCCAAAACTTCGATAAAGCAATTCAATGAAGGTAATAATGAGTGCCAATGAAACTTCCAAGGGCCAGCCTTCATGCTGAAGGCTATTAACCCGCAAACGACACGCAAATACCTTCAGTTTCACCGAAGTTTTATTTAGTTACATCGGCTTTAGTAATTGTAGCGCTATTGTGAAGGTTTTATTGGTTTTGAAACTTTTTGATGGACGAAAAGTGTTTTATGAGAGTTGCGTGCGATGCGATAACAACACAGCTCACAAACGCACCTTATTCTGATCTAGCTTCTCGTTTTAGTAAATAGCATGAGTTGCACGTCAGACTTTGATGGCTTCTGAGGAAACCGACGTATCGTAGAACCTAAAACGTTCGAAAATATGTGTCAAGTGTACGAAAGGAGCCTTTTTGAGGCGCACTTAAAATCCTTTCACCACACTTGGTTCGAAAGAATCAGTGACATGATAAGAAGAAGAAGAAGAAGGCTTTTTACACTTCGGAACGGAACAATGTTTTTTACTAGGTATTTGTGAAAAAATTGTTCTATGCAAAAAGTTATGCACCATCAATGTATGCAATAAATATTTGGCATAAAAAAGGGATTTACTAATAGGTAGGTCCATTATGGACACCTCCATTAACACGTTTTTTTTGTAATCTGCGTATTAGTGAGAGATGTCTTCAAAAGATGTTTGGCGATTTGCCAAAGTTTTACCGACCACGGATCCTCTCAAAACCAGCTGAATGAATAGATTTATCTACAGCTGTGTCTCATCTAGAATATTTATTACAAGAACGAAGCAAAAGTAATGCTTTTAAGTACACGTATAATTCCCGATTTTAAAATGCTCCCTTTTGTTTTGGTAAGACAAGTTTGATGTTGTCCAATTTGGTCTATCTTGATAACTTTGAGCATAAAATAGGTATGCTTCGATACTTTTAGTGATCGTATTTGCATTGAAATATCATATAATTTGACGCCTATGGGCAGTAAATATAGAGTTATCGATAAAATATGGCTTATGCTACAAAAAGCAGTAAGAGAGCGTTTATTTTGGTAAAGAGAGAGAGAGAGAGAGAACTATACTTATCGTTACTTGTTGTTTGATAGAAAATTTAGAAATTTTCTGTAGACAGCCACCCATCAAGACATAATGATGGAGTTTCACTATCTGCTTCAAACGCAACAGAATTTAAAAACTTTATAAATTTGTTCGGAATAAAAAACAAAGGCTTACAAAAAACAGATGGAAACGTTGATCGTAAAAAACAAAGTAGCAGTGTCAGCGCCCTCCATGACAACAACAATGTTCCACGATGATGTGATGCATAGAGGAATCGTACCAATCTTAAAATACCTATTCTAGCCTACATAGACTACCCTGGATTGGCCCCACAATGAGCAGCTTCATTATAAGTAATGAGTAAAAGGATAACATAAAAAAGCAGCCAAGTGCGAGTCGGACTCGCCCATGAAGGGTTCCGTAGCATCAAGTAACATAATATACAGAAAATAAACAGGAAACAGGTTCTTGTAGTTCGTCGAAAGGTAAATTGCGGTTTACGATTTAAGACGTATAACAAAAAAAACTACTGGCTAGATCTCGTTCAAACCAAATATCGTTGAAAGTTTGCATAGTAATGTACAACATATATTTTTTTTAGTTTTATCATTCCCTTATTTTAGAAGTTAGAGGGGGGGGACCAACTTTTTTCAACTTTGGAAGTGTCTCTCGCGCAAACTATTCAGTTTAGAAAAAAACGATATTAGAAACCTCAACATCATTTTTGAAGATCTATTCATAGATACCCCACACGTATGGGTTCGACGAAAAATTTTTTTTTGAGTTGCAGTTTGAAGTATGGGTACCCCCAAAATTTATAGTTTTTTTTCTAGTTTTGTGTAAAAATCTTAATGCGGTTTACAAAATACATCTACTCACCAAGTTTCATCAGTGTAGCTTTTATGGTTTCGGAGAAAAATGGCTGTGACACGGTCGGACAGACAGACAGACAGACAGACAGACAGACAGACAGACATGACGAATCTATAAGGGTTCCGTTTTTGCCATTTGGCTACGGAACCCTAAAAACGGTACGCATCAAGCCATAAATGTCTTGTTTGTTGTGTCTTGGTCAAGTAGAACTGTCAACTAGGTTCATCTAATTTCGAAAAGTTTTATAGTGATTTATACAGGGTTATTCATTATTAGCTGCAAATACTCAGGAATTAGGTTCAACAAATAAAATGAAAATTATTTATGAAATGATTTTTTTTAAGTTTTGCTATGAAAATCCCGAGAAAATCGATAAAGGAATCATTGGCGCCTGACCTATTTTGACCTTTGATCCGCGCCCGCGCGCCGTGAGTGACACTCTGCGTTCAGTCACCGCCTGGGTGGGTCATCGTCCTGTTCTCCGTGGCAATCATTATGCAATAGCCGTAAAGAAATTAATAAAAATAAAATTTTGATACAAAAACTTGAAAAAATTTTTGATCAAATTAAAAAATAATAATTTCATAAATATTTTTTATTCTATTTGTTGAACCTAATTCCTGAGTATTTGCAGTTAATAATGAATAACCCTGTATACCTTTATGCCTCGTTTCCACGCGTGCGTTCAACTCGACATTCAACGTGCACATTCACATTCACGCGCGTGGAAACGGTACGCCCGAGCCCGTAAACGCGCCCGCTGAACGTGAATGCCGCGAACCGGGCGAGTGTCGGTTTTTTGATGAATGTGCGGGCGCCCGGTGACTGTATACACGCGCGCGGGCCAAATTGGTGTTGCCAATCATACAGATTTATCTGTATTTATACAGAATTTAGGGTAGTATTACAGATTACAGATTTTACCCTACTTTTATACAGATTTTTGGAATCTGATTTAGTCTATGTTAAGATGAACATCTTTAGACATAATAAAGGCTAAAAATATTAATTTAGATCCACTTTTGATAATACTATTCTTCTTCTTCTTAATGAATGGCATCTGCCCTTTTCGGATCAATTTTGCCAGTGTCGAGTAGTTTGAGAATGATGATAATATATTACATAGATAAAATACTTTTCCGTCAAATCGTCAGTCTTCTGTCATAGTCGGCCCTACATAATTGGCTTTGGAAGAAAGATGGCCGTTTATTCCAAAACCATCTGAAACATTTTCGATCAAATCAGAATATCACATAATACACTTTAATTCTAATTGCTAACACTTTGAGCTAAGACCTCAAGTAATGTTAAAATACTCAAGTTGTGTTAAAATACCACCAAAATTACACAACAGAACTCAAAATAACACCAGAAAAACAATTAAAATCAAAAAGCTATGTTCCTTCCCGAAATGACAGAAAAAGAATCGATAATACTATAAGTATAGTTAATATAGTTACTAAGACTTCACTGTCAGTCCGTCTGACTGTCTGTCTGTCTATCTGTCCGTCTGTCACCAGATATTTTGCTTTGGCACGTGGCATAACTGGCGGGCAGTCAGTCAGTCTCTCTCGCGCTTTCGTGACGAGTGGACGTTGCTAAAAAAAGTCGCTACGATCGGAGATTACTGTTGAGGTTGCATCAGTTAGAATAAAACCTCTGTGACTGTTGCTAAGACAACGAGTCAATTATTGTTTAACAAATGTCTTCATGTTTAGTTAGGTTACAAAGTTGTAATCACAGAGTATCGTAATAATTACAACATGGTCGAAATTAAAAGTATTGTTTCGCTGAATAATGCACTGCGCACTTGCCAAACATCAAACACCAACAAAACTATCAAAGAAAAAAAGAGTACGGTGTGAGTTGCGAGAAAGCGATTCATTCATTCATATATTATACCTACCTACAACCAATTTTCATATACACTGATTGTTTAACTAGTGGGCAGGGCAAAGGGCATACTTTTACATTTAGACGTATTTTGATGATCGGGGAATACTTCGTAATTATTTACATATTGACTGTCAAGGTAATTCATAATTAAAAATACCGTAGAAAATGACACGGTAGTGAAACATTACCGTATACCGTGTTTAAGCCAAAAATACCGTGCATCTACGGTAATTACCGTGTACCTGGTAACACTGGTTGCATGCCGCGCAGCTCGCCAGGCAGCTCGCCGGGCTGCACGGCAAGCATGTAAACAGCTTGTTCGCTGGCCCGGGACGGGCTGCATGCCACGCAGCCCGCCAGGCAGCCTGCCAGGCAGCCTGCCGGGCTGCCCGGCACGCATGGAAACATAGCATTAGATGTTTTTGAAATCTAGTTCATTTGATAATGTGTTCATTTTGTTCTAGTTACTACACATAGATCTCGTATGTTTTACTATGCTGGTAAAGAAGTAGGTACTTATTTAACTCCAAATATGAAAAGACCGCTTTAATAGTCGCTAAGTTCAATAGAACCTCAGTAGTCGTTTACACTAAATTATCGTGATTTCTAACATAGTAACACATTGTACTAACATAGTACAAAGGCTTTGCCAACATTGTACCAAAATCATTTTTTTTTCTTATAATGGATAGGACGTGATATCTGATTATTAACAACCCAGTTTTATTACTACCAGTTTTATGTGAATATTATGTTTATAACTGCTATAATAAATAAATTGATAGTGATTCAAAAAAGATAAAAATGTCTAATTTCGTTCAGAGCGTTTTGTTGTCAGCTATATACTTTTCGCAAGATGTTGATAGTTTGTAAAATATCACTCTAAGTTTTGTTCGTAAATTAACTAATTATTAAATATCTTATTACTAGTTCTTGCCATCATCTTCACTCGGAAAAGTAGCCTATAGCTGTTTCAGTTAACGAACTGTACCCATTTTAAGTTTCATCTAAATCGGTGCAGCTGTTACGCCGGTATGATTGTTCCAAGTCATCCTTCATTTGAACTTGTATTAGTGTAGTATTTACGGCTATAATTATTGCGATACTAGGAAGAAGACTCAGTGGAAGGCATTAGTGTCGGACCATAAACACTGGAAATTTCTAGTTTTTGCCAAATAATTGTTGGGAGAATCTTCTATATCCCAGTGGACATTGAGCAAGGTAGGTTGACGACAGCGACCAGCCGGGTTACCGCCAAGTTCGAGACAACTCCTGATTCCAACCAATCAGCTTCAAATCTCTTTCCAAGGCTTGCAGCCCATTGGTTGGAAAAAAGCTTAAGTTGTCTATGCTCAGTGAGCTTCATCAAACTTGGCGGCAAGGCCGAAGAACACTAAGAACTGGAATCTAGGTTGATCTTACCGTGTGACGTGAGACGAGCATTGATGCGTGCTGTGATTGCGCGAGCAACCTCTGTGGAGTCTGGCGCACGCTGCTGGTGAAGTCTGAGCCGCTCAAACAAGCAGTCTGCCGCGGCTTCGTCCGCCATACGATAAGCTAAAAAATTATCAATTCGATACAAACATTCTTCAAAAATGCCCTCCAAGAATATTAATTTATGTACATTCTTCATAAAATCTTTTTGCGTGGTAATGATTCGTGGAACTGATAATTATCCTATACATAATCGACGTGATGAAATATCTTTTTAAAAGAGTGACGATTTTTCGTGGGTAGTTTACTGATTCCACGCTGTAATTAATACGGATTCATCCTAATCTTTTGGCATCTAAAGTGACATTTATTTTTGAAGCTATTGTAAACTTTTTCTATTCACTCGAACAATGTCATTACTCGCTGCATCGAGTTTTAAAACCTGATAATCTGATTGTACCTATACATCTACAGTCTTCTATCGTCTGAGGTCACAGCTTCATACTGGTTTCAAACATGTGTTCCTCACGAGCAACCTATACCTAGGCATATATTTTGCGGTATTTGTGTTTCGATTGAGATCTTCATTTATGTTACTAAAACAAATAGTGGGTTGATCTAAACCGCACCTAAACATTAGGAATGAAAATCGTAAACATTGTCAAATAGTGTAGGCTGACCAAAACATGAAAGTGTTTGCCACGACACCGGTGAAGTCACACATGAATGAACATCAACGCAACGGAACTGAGGTGGTGTAATAAAAAGGGTAAACGTACGTTTAGGCGAAGAGGGGTCGACTTCTTGTCAAAAGTGTCTATTTGTAAACAAACAGGTGTGGTGTGTGCGAGCAATACGCCGAGCTCAGCGCTCCGCACTGGTTGGCGGCTGACTGACGGGAATCGGAAAAGCGCGCGGGGGGACACACGCGGGGGAAATCCGCCGCGGAAAATGGTTTTTACTTCCACTATGCGCATCCATAGATAAGTTTGACTTACCCTTGTCTACCGATTAGAGTTCCTAAATATTATGGTCACGATTTCAGCATTCAAAAGGTAAGCGGATTTAAATATACTAGTATTTTTGCGAATAAATAAGCGCGCCCACAACAGGATGTTTTTTGTTAGTACGATGTCATTAATGTAATTTCAGAAGTCTACGATCATTTTTTTCTGAGTAGGTTATAAAGCTTTAGTGGAACAGAAGTTTATAGGTGCTTACTTTGAGACGCTACGTCAAGAGAGATTATGTTATGTTTACCTACTTTTCTTGATTACCAGATACCAGCAAATGTAATATACATAATATACAATGAAAACTCACTCTTTCTCTTAGGTTTTTTATTTATTTCTTGGGTTTGTGCGGAGGAATCGGTTGCTAAAACGTTTGAATCTGAAAGTCACAGAAAAATAACAATACCTAAACTTCTTATCGATTCTTAGACCTTTTATGTAGGTAAATATAGCTACCTGACATTTCTCATACATTACAAAAATGTTAATAAACTAAGTCACGAGTGTTTACTAAATGTAAAAAGAATGCAATCCATTTCGATTGAAATAATAATATGTATTTTAATTTTATCGCACAATTATAAATTTTTGTCAGCTTATGTGAGGTTATCCTCATAATGTCACCATAAGTCATGTTAACCCATGTTTTTTTAGTGTTGTCAGTTCTTTATAAGGAGGTTTCAGAACAATGAGCATTAAAACCTTTTTAGAGTGAAAAAGGTTTTAATGTTTTACATTATGGCCATAATAAGGAAAACGAGGTGCGTTTTATAAGGCCTCTGTACCCAGTCCCAGTGCATTTACAACATTTCGTTACCAAATGTTGTTTTCGTTTCGCCTACGTGTCTCTCTCTTTTGCATGGAAAAATAATGAGACAGCAACTCTAAGTACGTAACATGTTTGCTGTCTCATCTTTTCTCCATACAAAAATTTAAAATATTTCGTTTATAAGATCCCACAGCTCAGTTGGTTTGGTAATAACCTTCTGCGTTGTGGATTGTGGGTTCAACTCAACACACACAAGTCACACACTCCGAAACAACAACATTCTCCAAGTTTCGGTGATTGGTGGACCATTTTTATGTTTTGGCGATGGCAACTATTTTCAGCACTGTCAAAATTTGTAAACTTTGACGTTGCGATACAGCGATATACAGATCGCCATCGCAGTCGATATAGATGTGCGCATGGTTTTATTTATGCTCGTAGGTATAAATAAATAAATAGTGCACAAATACCACATAACACTATTTAGCCCCAAACTAAGCAGACCTTGTACTATGGGAACCAAATAGCTGATTAATCCACTGCACTGTTTATTGATCTGGTTCCGTCCGTAGGTGAAGAACGCGGAGAAGGCCCACTAGTAACTTACAACTTTCAATTAGAAATGTCAATGTAATATTAAATTACATTTTTAATGTCAGCTTCGATTGATATCAAAAAGCATTACACATCAAAGCAAAGGCTACTATTAGAACGTAGAAAATAGGTATATACTTAAATTCTGTGCTACTAAGAGAAAGGCCAGGGTAGGTGTACCCGAAACCGACGTGCATGTATGAAGAATGTTATGCGAATAAATGAAGCGAAAGAGGTATGTCAGGATCGTAGCAAGTGGAGATTCGTGGTCTCTACTACCTCCATGCGAATGAGGCGTGATTTTATGTATGTATGTGTTATAGTAGCTAGAACTAGTTAGTTACATTTAATGGTTCGTTTTTGGTTATTCAGCTTGAGGTCAATGAATTCAGATTGGTACAGATACGTTTTTATATATTTTTAACCGACTTCCAATCGAAAAGGAGGAGGTTCTCAATTCGGTTGTATTTTATTTTTTTTACACGAAAAACTTTACTGAATCAGCATATAACTTGACTGGCCTCTCAGCTCAGTTGGTAGTAGCTGTGCCTTCTTCGCCGTAGATCGTGGTTTCGATCCCCACCGAGAACAAAAATATTTTTGAAGTGAACATAAATATAATATCTGTTCTCTTTCTGGCTGTTATACTGTATTCTAAGTATGTATGAATAATGCATACTAATTATTTATTGGAATGCAATAATATTTACACTAAAGAGAAAAATATCAATATGATTTCATTCGATGTGCAAACATAAACAAGCAGAACCAAACTAATATAAATCAGAATGAATTAATGTTAGTTTCACTTATAGTAGGAACAATGATGTGTAAAATTGTATTTTATTTTATACTTATGTCCAATTTACATTTTATCACATCTCTACCAATGACTACAGAAAACAGAATAGAAAAAATTGTAAGTGATCGTTTTTTCAGTGTTTTTCATGAAAATTAGTACCTTCTGCGCTGGAGAGCGTGCGAGTTCCATCCCCGGCAAAACAAATATTTGTGTGATGATAGGGCGAGGCCCCATTATAGTGCGTAGCATAGTGCGTTGCGCTGCGTTGCGTCGCGTCGTCTCAACGGAACAGCGCATTGTATGCCACACCTGCGTTGCGACGACGCACGATGTCGCAGCGCAAGAGCGTCGCAGCAACATTGGCTGCGTCTCAGTTCAGCCTTCGCAATAAATAGATGTCGCAGCAGAGCTCCGTCAACGCAGCGCATCCCCTCCCCCTCGCTTCGTCTGTCGTCCGTCGATCCGTTGAATTGTCGCGCGCGACGACGCTACGGTCTAATGGGTCATGTCGTAAAAAATATATGGAAACCGACGCAGCGACGACGCTGCGACGACGCAACGCAGCGCAACGCGCTAATGGGGCCTCGCTCTAGATGTTTGTTCTCTAGTTCGGCAAGTTTATCATGCGCACTTGATGTGCGGGCAGGTTTTTCTGCAAGTATATAGGCCGCTGGTGGGCCCTTTTTGCGTGACCCTTGACACGTGTTGCTCGAACTTTTTTAGGTTCTACAACACGCCGGTTTCCTCACGATGTTTTTCTTCACCGTTTTGAGAGTACTGGCATAGTGCACATACATTTTTCGACAGAAAAACTCATTGGTACACGAGTGGATTCGAACCCACGACTTTCGGTTTGGAAGGCGGTGCCACTACCACTAGACCACCAGTGCTAAGTGTTTGTTCTCTATCTGGGTGTTATATAGTATTATAATTATGTCAATACAAAAAAAAATAGTTTTATAATATTTTGTTCCCACAGGAACCTCCTCTAGCAAGATCGTTGCAATATAATGCTGTTTTTGAGGATGGAAGCTCCCAAGTTAATGGCACCACTGTCAGAAGTCGAGTTAAACGAGCGAAAGGCCAAGGTATTACCGATATCCACAAAGATTTTTGTAATGTCCCAAAAGTTCAGCGCCGAGCGGATTTGTAACCCGCGACCTTCCCCTTGGTACGGGGCTGCGCTACCCACTGCGTTATCGGATCCTAATCACACTCGACTAATAACTTTCAGGGACTGTTATACGGCTCTAACGCGACCGTGGCTCCATCTACAAGTTCGACGTTACAGTCAACAACCGATATTGCCTACCATTCCTTATTTACATCTAAACCTCTAAACATCTAAACCTCAATCGTTACATCAAAAAATATGACCTACTAATAAGATATACAAAAAATGCCTATACTAACTAATTAGTTCCCTAAATAATTGGTTTACCTTCCGATGCTATTTTAGTGGGAACCCTTAGAAGTGCGATTCGTCGGAATAGGTACATGTCAGCACCAAAATAGACCGGTACCTACCAAATAGCCAAATAATACTGAATAGGTTCTAGTTTAATTTCGCAAGTAAAGGTTCCAAAACTGAAGCCTTGTCCACGGTAAATAAGTTAGCTTACCTTGTTTTTCATGAGTGGGATGAGAAAAAAGTACGGCCACATCTAGTCGATAATATGCGGGCGATGAGCTGCTATATTCAAATGTGACAGCCAAGGATTTTTTAACCAAGTGACAGCGATACCTGTACCGCTGTTAAATATCCTGTTAAATATCGCAGCTCATCACCTAGATACCGTACCTTAACGGGTTCGATTTTCAAAATAATACTTTTTTTTATTTTTGAAAATGGAATTTTACTCAAAGCTGTTATCCAACCGCACTCAAGATAGACAAGGCTGCTTGTATAGGTAAAATGGGGAAAAAAAGTGTACGCAAAGTTCCTCCACTGTTATCATAATATAAGATAACAGAGCTAAACTTATTCACCAAATTATGTTTAACATCCACAGATAAGTTCTCGAAGGCGGCTGAAATGACTGAGACCAGAATGTTCCAGATGTACCTTCAACTGTTCAAGAACCTATGGGTTTCGTCGTACGTGGGCGGAGGACATCCGCTACACCCTGACGTCCCCAAGCCAGTGTTAATTATGTACAAGGAAAAAATAGATTCATTCTTCTTCCCGCTGTGATGGTACGGTATTTGAGATACCTACCTACCTACTTGAAAGCTATTTAAGCATAGGTTTATCTTAAACAAATATTTTTTATCTGTAATACTTAGGTAGGTTGAATTTCGATTTCTCACAGACGTTCAAAACTCAAATAAAAAACTTCGGGAAAGATGCTCTAATTTATTGCTACAGAATGTGCATCTTTACGAGTGCATGATTTCCGAGAAAGCAAACATAACAAAAAAAAGGGTCTAGGTACCTGAGGCACCATGTCGGCTTCGAGCATCTTGTAGATCGATGGGTTAAAAATATAATGCTATGAAATGTTATGATTATTAAAGGCTGAATATAAACGCTTAATACGAATGTTTAGATTAAGGGCCCTTAAGATAGAGCATGTTATTGTAAGGTGTAATATTATCAACATGATTAATCTTATTATTTAATATACACTGTTTTCCCTATACAGCAACGTTATAGGTGTTCCAATGAGTTCCAGCTAATATAGAGTACAAAGTCATTATCTATGACGTTTGGTACACGTAAACAAAGGATAAGCAAGTACTTAAATAATTCTCCTAATTTCAGATTAGAGACAGAGACAGAAATAGATGCATACTCACATGCTATCTCTATCTGTTAGAAGGCATAACGGGACCGCGAGTTGCGCGTGCGAAACGCGTAAATAGGACGCAGAGACGGACGGCGGGGATAGTTGAGGATATGGCGGGGTCGGAGTCGGGCGCAAGCCTTGAGTCTTGAGATAAAGAAGGGTTGGGGTTTAATACCACGTATCTACTATGATACAGTTTTGATAGAAGCAGTGTTTTATTGCTAATTTTGAAAGAATAGTAGAGTTAATTTATATGTAAAGTTAATTTATAGAATCAGTGACAATAGTGTCTGACGACCTGCTTCGAGTTTGTAAAAGAGCTAAGTCGATAACAAAATCTGGACTATTGGTTTGAGATGATACAAATAATCATATCGCATACATAAATTGTCCTAAATACGGACTCATTTAACATATAAAGATTCTCCTCAAACCAATTGGACGCAATAACCACTGTATAAATTATCTGTGATTATTATATATAATTATAATATCAACCCGCTCTCCCAGAGCCGAGTCCCATTAAACTTTGATAAGCCGATTTTCTTGGCTTGTGATCAGTGTTATCACAGTAAATCGTTGTTTTATCTGGTATTGGGTGTAGGGAGGGTAAGAGTGTTCCTTCTGACCTCTCACCCTCCTGAGGAACAACAATTATATTGGTTGTGATGAGGGAAGACCTATGACAAGTAAGTTATTTGCCGTGAACTACGGTGACCTGTAAATATCTTCCCTGCTCAGTTGAAAGCGGCGGTCCAATACCGACAAAATATATTTTGTCAAACCTTTAGAGTAAATATCTAGTTTTATTCAATAATAAACTTGTTGTCATTATGTGTCATGCTTGACTATAAACAATTACTTATAACCTATATTGATTTCATGTGCTTGATTTATAGTTTGTATAAAGAATTCCATGTGCATTTGTTTTGTTCATTAAACAAACCATTACTGAGTCAAATAACGAATTTCATTTATTATTCTTAATAATTCCCAAGTTCACCCAACTAGGCAGGAAACAAACTAAAGCTATAATCTTTTACATTTAGTATCACTCTGATAGACTAGGACATTACTACTTAAGAGCAGTCTAGGTCTTTAGACACAGGATATTGTTGAGTCGTAAGTATGAGTTATCATTCGTTTGCCAAATCAATCATCATTCATCATCATCAGCATGTAGGAGGAGGAGGAACCATCTTGGATCTGGCCGAGGATCTTAGGGGGGGGGGCCGTCTCATTTGATGCCGTGGCCGAGGATCTAGTTCAAAGTATTGTCGTTAGACATTACCACTAGATAAAATTATCTGAATTACTAAACACAACGTAGGAACCTTAATTTCAATTAAATCATTATTTAATTCCAATCATAGACGATCACACAAACAAACGAAGTAATTTTCAAAAGACTCAACCTTTTTCAACTTAATCACTTCTTTGTACAAAGACCACAACTATCATGCTGTTCGTTTTATCTCCTGTTGGGTGAACTTTAACAATTCTATTCAGATTTGAAAGAACTGAATTCTTCTTTTGTCAATCAAAACAAACTCAGTTTTAGTTGTTTTATTGTGCATGTTATGTTTAATTAACTATAATGCTTGGTGGATGTGCATGTCGAAGTCGCCATCGTGTGGAACCCAAGGTAAACTAAAATCTGGTAAATTATCATTGCAATAATTACAAAGAGATAACTTACTATTCAGGTTTACAGATTAAAAATCAAAATCGAATTATGAGACCATTGGATATTCTATGTAATGAAATATCACCAAAAATTAAATATTTTAATGTTCGTGAAAATTAGCGGTAAACCCGACGTTCAATTACATTTAGTTATTTTTTTTATTCCTAGCTGCCAGTATACAAACATTTGCAGTTATAAATTGTACTAGTAACCAAATAATAAGTACTTATTTGCATTAAAATAAAATCTTAATATTAATCAAGCCCTAATTATGTAAAACCAATTAATGTAAAACTTTTGACCTTATAGAACAAATCATAAAGGTTACAAGGGGAGTTACATAATAAATGAATGTCATTTTTGAAGCTCAATTTGGTATGGCTGATAAGTTTAATCTAATCTCAAACAATCTAGGACCAATTCCGATTGGCACACCTGTGGTAGTTTTAAAATGTTATCACGATACCATTAAATGATATCAAGATATAATCTATGCATTAGAAATGAAAGCAGAAATTAGTTATCTGCAGGCGTGATAAAGACTTTAGAACATTCCGGCATAAGAACCAATAATAAAAACAGGCTCATTTCATTTCATGGGAACCGATACTGGGAACAAAGGCGCAATTGTTTCAAAAAAAGAACATAGCGGCCGGCACAGCTGGCAAAATAAACTATATGGCCATAGAAAAATAATGATGAAATTTAAGCCATTACTGAGAATGGACAAAATTATTTTAATGTTTTTTAATACGGCTTTAAAAAAATAAAACAAACAAAGCCGTGGTATTTTTTTATTAGCAGCTAACAAATAAGTATGTGCATAAATTGAAATGCCGAACTTAATAATTTTATAAGGTAACATTATAAGGTTCCATTTAAATACGGGAATCTTGTGGGATAATAAATCTCGTAATAATGTGAGAGTAATTTCGAATAAAGTGTGATTCATCTCATTTATTTAAAACTTATGGTTTAGAATACCAGAGAAAATACAAATAGGTAAACCAAAAATGGTAAACCTTAAAAAAATATTTAACAAATATTTTTATTTTTCAATGCTTGCCCAGTATTTAACAAGAACCGTTTTCAAGCACGTGATTGAAGATAGAGACTCACTAGTTTTTTTCTTGAAAAGCCATAAACCTATCGTCCATTGACGATAAGCGCACATGTTCCAGGAAACGTAGCGCTTTCAAAACACTTTAAAGCAATTTAGTTTTTGTATCCCTTACGAGTATCATAAACAAGTCTGGGAAGGCCTTTGTAATCTGAGAATATTTCCAAACCTTTGCCTATCATAAAATTAAGACTTTCTGTTATGCCAAAAATCTTAGCAGGCTTGCAAAGTCAGACACATAAAAACAAAAGGGACAGACAAAAAAACGCCATTGTCTCGTTTCGTTTTCCGTTCTCAAATCACTGGTATTGTAAACAGATGTGTTACCAAGCGGCCACTGGCGAACGTTTTTGTTTTCAGAAAAAAAACGCTAAATTATTATGCAATACAAGCCAGCACGCAATTTAACCAAAGGATGTGTGGCAATGCCTTACCATATTCAGGAATAAAGTTGAATAACCAACTCGTACTATTACAATTTTACTCATTACTCATGGAGTAATCAACAAGGTCCTTTTACAAAACAAAAAGGTATTGAAATCTCTTCCAGGAAATTTCAGACAAAACAAACACATAGTACATTATTACTTTGATTACAAGAATGTAAAATCTTTATGTAACGTGTCTCCCACGTATAAAGAATTGAGTTGAATCAATAATGCCAGGTGATCGTTTTTAACACCTGAATTTTACAACCATCTCACAATGTTAAATTTATCGAGTTTAGCAATGCATATTTTGATATTAAAGTATTAGAAAGTAGTTCAACAAAATAACTCTTTCAGAATACTATGGAAAAGATTGGACCTTAATGACTATTAGCTCAAGATATTTTATGGCTCACACTTTAATGCTCGCTACTATCTAGATTCGAGTTCATACAAATTGTGGTTATTGTGCAATAACAACAAGTTGATTTGCAAGGCACTGTTGCTAAACAGACTAATCCATGATGTTATAGGGAGCTATTTCTTCCCAGCTTTGTCAAGCTATTAAGACTGAACAATGACTTGACACATGTGACTGTGTGACCTGCGGGTCTTAAGCACACACTATACTAAAACGCACCTTGATTGGTCGCGCAAAGAGGGCGGCCGCTCCAAATATAGTCGTCTTGTCTATCTGGGTCTGACCTAAGTTGGAAGCAATAGATTGGCACCGATTATCAATATACAGACTGCCTCCGGATGGGCAGATGAAAACTGTGATATCGCTGCTCTTTAACGTTTCAATATTGCTTCAATGATTACAGTCTTTATGAACTTGGTAAGGGATGGAGAACCAGAATTCGCTTAGCTGAAGAAACCGACCCCTCGCGGCCGGATAACAATTAAGGTTATCGAAATCCTCTCCAGAACTTTTATTGATAAAATTATAAATTTTAATCTTTTTTAATGAGCTGCATAGTCATTTTGGATCGACTAAATCCTTACTAGAATTTGCATTCTTATGAGAAAAAATTCTCTAACAAGACTGGCAAACAAGATATGAGTTTGAAACTGAATTTAATAAATTAAATTAAAAATTGAGGACGATTGTTATTGATTATTGGAATGATCCACTTAACACTATTAAGACAAATCAAGGCACAAATTAAGCGTAGCTTGTACTATGGCAATCAGAGAGGGAATACTTATACCTTTTGTTGATACAGACATAAAAATAAAAAAGGAAGGTTAACTGGCCTTTGCATTCATAATAAAGATGATTTATACAGTGACAAGGTTAACCTTATACCGCTATTAACGTATCGTTGATAGGCAGATTTATGCTTCGAATCCAATGTTAAACACAGTTTGTTTTATAATCGCCGATTATGAATATACCAA
Source organism: Thera obeliscata (assembly GCA_947578465.1). Taxonomy (NCBI): domain Eukaryota; kingdom Metazoa; phylum Arthropoda; class Insecta; order Lepidoptera; family Geometridae; genus Thera; species Thera obeliscata. Next base: position 5,193,911 of record OX387916.1, read on the forward strand.
TCATCAGAGGGTGGGCGCTATCAAAATAACAGTATTGTTTTTATAAGCTCCAAAAGTAAGACAATAATTGTAGAACCCAAAAATAATGCAAAATGAATTCATTATAAACATCCATGTCGATCAAAGAAATTTTAGTAGACACATCGTGTTTGTGCTAGTGGAATTATAAAAAAAAAACATTTGCGGATATCTCGTGAAATAAATGGAGTCGTAAAGATTGCAATGTTTTACGTTCTAGGAAAGACTTTAATAGCCAATAGTCATACGGTTGCTTACTTAAAAATAAGTAAGGTCCGAGGGTGGCCAAGTGGCCAGCTCAGTTGAAAGTTTAGGCTGAAAATATGACTATCGAGTGGAGAATCAATTGTAATGCAACGATGTAGTCAAGTTAGGTCTAGTATAGGTTTAGTTTAGTGTTTGAAAAGTTTAACATTTGAAACTTTGATTTTTCTTCATGATAAAATTTTCATAGGGTGGAATGTGATGGTACGGTATTTGAGATACCTACCTACCTACTTGAAAGCTATTTAAGCATAGGTTTATCTTAAACAAATATTTTTTATCTGTAATACTTAGGTAGGTTGAATTTCGATTTCTCACAGACGTTCAAAACTCAAATAAAAAACTTCGGGAAAGATGCTCTAATTTATTGCTACAGAATGTGCATCTTTACGAGTGCATGATTTCCGAGAAAGCAAACATAACAAAAAAAAGGGTCTAGGTACCTGAGGCACCATGTCGGCTTCGAGCATCTTGTAGATCGATGGGTTAAAAATATAATGCTATGAAATGTTATGATTATTAAAGGCTGAATATAAACGCTTAATACGAATGTTTAGATTAAGGGCCCTTAAGATAGAGCATGTTATTGTAAGGTGTAATATTATCAACATGATTAATCTTATTATTTAATATACACTGTTTTCCCTATACAGCAACGTTATAGGTGTTCCAATGAGTTCCAGCTAATATAGAGTACAAAGTCATTATCTATGACGTTTGGTACACGTAAACAAAGGATAAGCAAGTACTTAAATAATTCTCCTAATTTCAGATTAGAGACAGAGACAGAAATAGATGCATACTCACATGCTATCTCTATCTGTTAGAAGGCATAACGGGACCGCGAGTTGCGCGTGCGAAACGCGTAAATAGGACGCAGAGACGGACGGCGGGGATAGTTGAGGATATGGCGGGGTCGGAGTCGGGCGCAAGCCTTGAGTCTTGAGATAAAGAAGGGTTGGGGTTTAATACCACGTATCTACTATGATACAGTTTTGATAGAAGCAGTGTTTTATTGCTAATTTTGAAAGAATAGTAGAGTTAATTTATATGTAAAGTTAATTTATAGAATCAGTGACAATAGTGTCTGACGACCTGCTTCGAGTTTGTAAAAGAGCTAAGTCGATAACAAAATCTGGACTATTGGTTTGAGATGATACAAATAATCATATCGCATACATAAATTGTCCTAAATACGGACTCATTTAACATATAAAGATTCTCCTCAAACCAATTGGACGCAATAACCACTGTATAAATTATCTGTGATTATTATATATAATTATAATATCAACCCGCTCTCCCAGAGCCGAGTCCCATTAAACTTTGATAAGCCGATTTTCTTGGCTTGTGATCAGTGTTATCACAGTAAATCGTTGTTTTATCTGGTATTGGGTGTAGGGAGGGTAAGAGTGTTCCTTCTGACCTCTCACCCTCCTGAGGAACAACAATTATATTGGTTGTGATGAGGGAAGACCTATGACAAGTAAGTTATTTGCCGTGAACTACGGTGACCTGTAAATATCTTCCCTGCTCAGTTGAAAGCGGCGGTCCAATACCGACAAAATATATTTTGTCAAACCTTTAGAGTAAATATCTAGTTTTATTCAATAATAAACTTGTTGTCATTATGTGTCATGCTTGACTATAAACAATTACTTATAACCTATATTGATTTCATGTGCTTGATTTATAGTTTGTATAAAGAATTCCATGTGCATTTGTTTTGTTCATTAAACAAACCATTACTGAGTCAAATAACGAATTTCATTTATTATTCTTAATAATTCCCAAGTTCACCCAACTAGGCAGGAAACAAACTAAAGCTATAATCTTTTACATTTAGTATCACTCTGATAGACTAGGACATTACTACTTAAGAGCAGTCTAGGTCTTTAGACACAGGATATTGTTGAGTCGTAAGTATGAGTTATCATTCGTTTGCCAAATCAATCATCATTCATCATCATCAGCATGTAGGAGGAGGAGGAACCATCTTGGATCTGGCCGAGGATCTTAGGGGGGGGGGCCGTCTCACCGCCTATTGGTGACGATGGAAAGAATCTTTAGAATAATAAGCAAATTGATGTTCAAACATTTTATAAATGCGAAAGAGTGTACAGTACAGTACACGCACTTGATCTGTATATTTTGGAAGCTAGCGGCTAGTAGCTGCTTAGCTCTTATTTTTGGGTCGGACAACAGTTTGAAATTTTTCCACACAAGTGTAACACGCGCTATAATTTGTACCGCTTACTTTAACGAAAAAAATGTGAATAAAGAATGTGCGCGTACTATTGTTTTTTACTTTACCTACCGATAGAGAAAAAATCTTTGCATATAGAGCTTGCATTCCGAAGACGGACATAATCCTTGTTTATTGCTAGGAGCAATCGTTTGCTGCTATCAATAAGGTTTGGCATGAGAACGTTGAAAGCAGTGGTGGTCTAGTGGAATTGAAAAATGTATGTGCACTATGTCAGTACTTTAAAACTGTGTAGGAAAACATCGTGAGGAAAACGGCATGTCGCAGAACCTATAAAGTTCGAAAAACATGTGTCGAGTGCACGAGAGGAGCCTCTCTGAGGCGCACTTAAAATCCTTTCAGACCATTTGTTTGAGTTTGACTTTTACTTTCAGTAGAATCTAGAAACACCAAATAATTTTATTGTTTTCGCTCAAGTTGATGGACAATGTATTAATAGGCGATGATTACCAATAAACATCAGGTGGGTCATATGGACGTTCCATCGGAAAGTTTTATAAAACGAAAAATATTCTGTTGTATATACCTACATCTTATTGATGTTGTTGTTATGTTTTTGATAGACGTGTGGCGTAGGGACGAGACAAGGTCACAAATCTTTTTTATTATTTTAATCTTTTTACTTGTTTTTTTAGTTTACATAGGTAATTTAAATATAATATGATAGTGCTAGAAGGATTCGCTTGACAAACATGCAAATGTTGATGATAGGCAGAAAAAAATAAAAAGGTTCTGAAAGTACATATGTATCTCTACTTAGCTCAATTTAATTCATCAAGCAGTATACTAGATTGTACAAAATGTATCTTTGAAAATATTGACGATTTAGATTTTTGGATTTGCGATATTTTTAGATCTTATCTATCTTTAGATCTTTTAGATCTTGTAGCTCACGATAAATTTGTACTTTAGGTACAATAACACTATTTCACATATTTTTGACTAATAACTCATACTCTATTTTTTAACAGAGGTTAGACGGAAAAGTCTTGATAAACTAATACTTCTTCTTATAGTGCCACTGGTTTTTTAAACCAAGGTGGTGAAAAGTCCTCTTTTCGTGCCTTCGACACTGTTTTCGAACTTTTTAGATTCTACTTCATGCCAGTTTCTTCACGATGTTTTCCTTCACCGTTTGAGAATACTGGCATAATGCACATACATTTTTCGACATAAAAACTCATTGATACACGGCTTGATTTGAATCTTCGATTGGAAGGTGGGGCCGCTACTACTAGACCACCAGTACTCTCAGTGGTAATCTACTCATTTAATTACATGATCGCTGGTATATTCTTGCTCACTCTACTCGTCGTTCGCGAACTATGAGATCTAGTGATACATTTGATCTGGGGGCTAAATCTCGGGCCGATCTCGATCATTTTGCAATTTTATTTTATTGCTTCTTTTCGAAGAGAGAATGGATGATTTCCTTGAGTAATTCATCGACGACCTCTTCGTAAAAGCCTCGACAGCTACGATATACGGAAAACGTAGAAAAAGTGCGGGGTTGTGAAAAGAAGCAATAAAATAAAATTGCAAAATGATCGAGATCGGCCCGAGAATTAGCCCCCTGCTCGTGATCTAGACACAGATTCATAGCTGCGTCGGGATCTATATGTATAGATCTAAATCGCGATATACCCATGTCTACAGCAAAATTATTGATTAAAAAATATAAATAAATAAAATAAAATAAACTTATCAAAAAGTAAACCCGGTCTTATTTTTATTTCGATAAACTCACATTACCGTAAGAATTGATTCCTACACTGATCCACTTTAGGTTATTAAAATTATAAATTACCTACCATCTTAGGACACGTACTTTTATTTATAATAACTACGAAGGTTGAACTGGATGTTATTAAAAACAACTGGATAAAAATAAACTGGAAGAGTCGTGCAAATATCCAGTTGGTAAACTACTTTATTTGTCTTATAAATAATGTAAACTAATATAAACTACATTATTTGAAGTACAAATTATTGAAGTTGTAATACAAATCAGCGTCAGACGGAAAAGTCCCCAAGACTCTACCAGCATAGGCATAGCCTACAAGTTTTTATTTTTGGAGAATTAATTAATTAAGAAGTGATGGTAACAATAAAATGCGCATAATAATATTATTGTTACCATCACTTCTCGTGGATGTCATGTGAACGCACTAGACAAGAGGATGGGCAGCTGACTATGCATACGTCAACAATCTGCCCGCCAAGCGCGGTGGCGTGTTGACTACTACTTTTTTTTTTCTTTCATGTTTTTATTTTTACTTTCCTTGTATTCATTACGAATACAAGGAAAGTAAAAATAAAAACATGAAAGAAAAATTATAGTGAAAATGAAGATTGAATTGCCGCCTTCCCGGTTTTTTTTTCTTTTTCTCTGGCGGGCCTTCGGCTACGGCTCGCCAGCATTATTCATCAGCCATTATTTTCATTTTTATAATTTAAAAAATGGTAATTTGTTTGCTCAAATCTATGTTATTTTAAATAAATAGTTGAAGCTATATATTAATCAAGTAATTTAGAAGATATATTATTTATTTAATACTATTTTTATGTTATTAAAATTTAAATTTTACATTGCGCTCTAATTAGACTTTTTAAACTTCTTACCGTTGTAATGGGTTTCCAACCTACTTGCTGAATAAAAAGTTGGAATTTGGTTCAACAACCTCCTTGCAGTTAGAAAGACTTTAGAAAGTTGGAACATGGTTGAATAAAATAGAACTTGTTTTTTTTTATAATTTGACAGCTGTCAGTATTACTTTCAATTGGGCCCCTCAGGCAACTTCAGACCTACTTTCAGAGTATGAGTAATGAAAAATTCCTTGCAATCCTTCCCCTAAAATGAGAGAAGTCTATAGTTATATTTAGCGATGAACTTGATGATTGTTACTTACATTTAAATTGAAAACACCTATGTTTTTGTGAAGTTATTCTTAATCTAGCAATAAAACAAGTATTTTGAATAGCAGATTTTTTATAAGATGTTTTTTTAAATTTTATTGGCGCATCTGTCTGGTACAATAAAAAATATTGCACCTAGTTTGTGACGTAACTGTGCTCTCGGCGACCACTGCGATGCATACAAAAACTGAGACACATCTAGTTACTTTCGTCTGTGGCTGTAGGCGGGGTGCTATTTAGTATATAAAAGAGTAGTCAGAGGATCGATGCGCGTATTATACATGTATCTCTAGCCCGCCATGAAGGTACTGTGCTCTTAACCTTGGACTAAATACCAACAAAACAAAAGCTTATAGTGAAAAGTGATCTCATCCACCTACTTTTTGAAAGTCTTTCAAAAAGTGTGAGAGTGTGTTGATTGAGTCGTGTGTCAGTTCATGCCATTTTGGGCTAGTAGTGCTTTGTTGAATTTAAACCAGTTTTTGACGATCAAATTTGGCTGTAAACGAGCATTTATAAAGTGATGATGGAGTCAGTTATCTTACAAGTGACGACTGATGAGTGACCGCTACGCGTCTTTTAAATATTTATAAAATCAGGCACTGCAATTTATTATGTTAAGATGCCCAGTGCGATATCAGGATATTATTCTAAAACCTACTTTTACGTAATTTATCGATATGAATTAGCGATAGAACCATAAAAAAGTGGTGACAAGTTAAGTTGCGTTTTTAGCGAACATACAGTTAGGAAGTATCCTGTGTATCATCGTCGCTGATATAAATACTTCTGTCTTTGTTTTCAACCAGTTAGGTAGAGTAGGAAGTTATCGATTGAATAGCGTTATTCTAAGATAAAGCCCGCTCTCAGTAATTAAACCTCTGTTCTTCACTAAAGTGTGTGTCTGGACAGGTGTTGGTAGTTACAACGATATTTGCGGTGCTGTCGGGCGCGTCAGCTGGCTCCGCTGTGGCCTGGCCAGGAGCGAGGGTGCTGTCCACACAGCCAACCGCCTACGCTGCGCATCAGACGCTGGTACCAGCGCACACGAAGGTTTTCGGTGCACATCAGGCGGTGGTACCAGCGCATACAAAAGCCTACGCCGCACATCAAACTGTGGTACCGCAAACGAAATTCTTCGGTTTCTCCACCACGCAGTACATAAACTCGGTGAGTTTGTGATTCAATATAATTGTCCCTACTCGGAGGAAGTATTAGAAAGAAAACTGAATAAGTAAATAATTTCTGATTCTCATTAAGCTCAATAAGAAAAACATTGTGAAGAAAAAAACGGGTGTTTTGTAGGACCTAAAAACTATGAAAACATCTTGTCAAGTGTACGAAAGGACCCTCAAGAGCCTTTGAGGCACACTTAAGTACTCTACTGGTCTGAATGAATTGGTGTGGTTAACAATAAGGCAAGAGTAAATAGAAGATTATTCCGACTGAATAGTATTTATAATGTAGCTGTTACATTTTGCTCCAGGTTCCATCAGCAGTACCGATTTCACTGCAACCTCAAGTCCACTACCAAGTGCCGCAGTTGAGCCATTTCGCACCTGTGCAACACACCACCTACTACCCCATACCTGGAGGTATAGCTGGAGGCTCTTACTACCCCAGCCACGTTTTTTACCCACCCTTTGCCGTTGCACCGTCCGCACCTGGGTTCCCTGGAACGCAAATAGTCCCAGCTCCCCAACCACCAGCACACGATATACCTAGCTTTCCACAAGAATACCCTTCTCAAGGTTCACCAAGCTTCCCTCCACAAGGAGCACCTGGCTCGCCTTCACAGACGGCAGGGGATGCTGATACTGCAGTCGTAGACTCAGCTGATTATCCACAACAGCCAAGTCAAGATCAACCTCAAGATCAGCCTCAAGATCAACCTCAAGAATCAAGTCCATCTACTGAAGCCCCTCAGCAAGAGCAGCCCACAGCTCCTCAGTTCCCACCTGCAGACAACTTCCCTTCGCTTCCTCAAGCGCCTTCCTTTCCTCCTTCGTTCCCTCAATTTCCTCAAGGATCCATCCCACAGTTTCCTCAAGGAGTAAATCCAGCCTTCCCATCTTTCCCCCAGTTCCCCCAGGGCGTTGGACAACCTGCATTTCCGTCGCTTCCACAGTACCCGCAAGGTTCTTTGCCACAATTCCCCCAGCTGCCTCAGTTCCCATCAAACCCCAACTTTCCTCAGTCTCCGAGTCCAGCCCCACCCACATCATTTCCCGCTGATGCCGGGGGAGACAGAGGTCTAAATGACGAAGATACTATTTCAGTAGAATCCGCCTAATTTATATGTATAATAAAAACAAAAAAAATACTAGCATAAAAAGATACGCATAGCCAAAATAACGCGTATGAGTTCATTAAAAATAAGAAAAAACATCTTCACAGAATTGCAAAAAAAACTGGGACTTAATTCAAACTTCAATAAAGTATTTTTATAATTTTATCTTTAATTTCACACTTCACCTATCCGAGAATTCAGGGAGCCAGGTCTCATAGTCTATCCTAGTTGTGTTCCTGCCAATTAGTCCTAGTGTATAAATGAATTCGTAGGGGTACCACTCTGTGGTGAAACTAACACTGATGTTGTAGCCGCCGATACCAGCGATACGAGGCATTGCTAGCCGGCTCGGGAGCAGGAGACGGGCGCATACTATCGTGCACTCTATACCAGCGGAGATCTAAAACAACAAGTATCAAAATTAAGTAGAGCCTTTAGATTTTTTACTTGGACATGCATACTTATACGTACTAGGTATTACATGCCTTCAAGTCTACAGTCATCCTAGTTTGCACTTCAGCTCTGACAAGAAACACCTCCGAGTAGAAAAGAACGAATCTTTTGGGCTTCTGCTGTTTGCGGCTCCTGTAGCAGTAGTCGCCGGTCACAAAGGTACGCCCGCGCCATCCAGCTTTTTGCGGTCTTCTTTTTCTTAAGAAATCCTTATGTATTCCAATGTCTGTATGACAATAATTACATTTAGGGTTTTAAAATAAATGTAGCCACATTATCGTCATCATCATCAGCCAGTCATGGAATTGTGGTTGAGCTTTGTTGTGAATCTTTTTTTTATTCTGTGTTGCAATTAGTGGTAAATCAGCTGATTCGAATTTGTGCCAATAGTAATCGTTCCCAAGGCACCGCTGGATAACCATGCTGATGCAATGTCTTTCCTGTGGATTCATCATCATTATCATCATTGGCCTGTACCATCTATTACAGATGATTTAGAAAAATTAAAATTAAATTGATTTTAAATCATCTGTAAATCATCCTGTGGATTAGGCCCACTATTATGTAGGACGGCTATGTGCTGGGCCACTTCTATCTAAAATCCTGGCCCAAACTAGTGTATTTTAAACAGATACTTTTCACTCGCAAACTCTAGCTAGGGGCTCTGTAGTTAGCGTCCCTAGAGCGTTGCGAATGAAAAGTTGGTCCTGTCTACAATAGGCCTGTTTGCTTGAGATAATAGACAAGAAAATAAAACGAACTTACTAGCTCCACCTTCGATCAGCCTAAAGCTTTGCGGATATGGTAGGGGCAGCTCATGGGCAGTGATGACGTTGGTAATCCACGTCGTGTAAGGATACACGTCTATGTAAAGTGGGGGTTTCTTGGTGAGGCGTCGACGCATTGACTTCGATTGGCAGAGGGCGCTACCTATGGATACACCTAAAAATTTCAAAGGCTATGTGTTTTTATTGTAAATATTTTGGTCACTGTCGCTCAATCTAAAAATCTCTAAAACATGTAACTTTTATTTCAACGAATTATCTACCTATTTCTTTTTTGCTTTTGTGATGGAACAAGCGTATGCCCCACCTGATGTTAAGTGGTAACCATTGCCTATAACACCTATTTTACTGTTGATAAGAAAATAAACACTATAATTAGTATATTGAGATGCGTTTGAGATTATAAAATTCAGAAAAAATATGCATAGTTACATTTCCTGCAAGAAAATAGCTAAAAAAATATGTTTACTACGCCTGCTGTTTATCAATCAATGCTTACATTAATTTTATGGTAAGATATTCGAAATTTTTGACTAACTATGGTTGCAGTTTGGTTGGGATTACAGTCGAGATCCTAAATAAGTTTTAGAAACTTACCTATAAGTTCGAATGCGCCTTCCATGTTTTGGCTGACGATGGGTGCGCCAGGTCTGATGCCGCATCCTGTGCTGCAGAGCACGTGAGATATGCCTTCGTTGCCCAACCTCTACGGACAGATAATGAATGTGTTGGTAGGTCGAGCGTTGAGCTCTTTTGAAAGTAAAAGAATAAGTTTTTTTTTATTTATAAAAAAAAAGTATTGCGTGGATCTGTCTAAGATTGAGTCTCTGACAAATAGGTATTGTGGCGTCCCACTTGGTTTGGACATCGTAAATGATCTTATACATTAGGAAACTGAGGGGATTTCTCCTGTAGCTAGTATTTTATTTTATAACACCGATTTGGCCTTTTTAGAAACATACTCTACGAAGCTCGTTTATCACCTTTTTCTGCCGATGTGCCCTACACTCTATGTGAGTGTACAGTTTTAAAGTTTTCTTTCCCATCCTTTCTACATCAAAGTCTTTCGGCACAGCTAAAATGGAAGAACTGTAATTTATAATGACGTATTAAAAAAGCTAAGGTTGATGTTTGGATATCAAAGGCGTAATCACGCACTTACACCTAGACTGATTGGAATGAATGTTGCAAGTTTCAGCCTGAATTCTTTTTATACGAAAAAAAATAATGCAATACGGGAAAGCGCCTTAAATTTTGATGTGAGCAATCATCAATAATAAGCGGGTGAAGCTACGAGCTACTGTTAGTATTTGGAACATTAATGATGCTAAGATTTTACGTAGAGCATACATTTTTGCATTATTTTCACAACATTCTTCGAGATAAATAGAAACTGCTGCTGCGTACTGGCCAAATGCGAGCAGCAGCTGGCAAAAGTTGATAAAATCCATATCTGCTGCGTGTTTAGCGGCCAAATAAATACATAGTAAACACAATACATCCTGTCGTGTAATTTAAAAATGGAACGATCCATTGATCTAAGATTGCTCTGAAAAATGGCAACCAAGAAGGTAACATATCAAAGGTTTTATTTAAAATAAATTATAGTTTAAAAAACTAAAAAAAACGCTTTTATAACTAATTGAACTAAAAAGTTAAAAATAAAACTGTAATAATTAATTGAAAAATGTATATTATTGTACAAAAAAGCGTGGGGTGACTGGGGTGCTTTTTATAATAACTTCAGATATAATAAACTATTGATAAAATATTTACAACAATCAAAATCAAGCACCCCACGCTTTTTTTGTACAATAATATAAATTTTTCAATTAATTATTACAGTTTTATTTTTAACTTTTTAGTTCAATTAGTTATAAAAGCGTTTTTTTTATAACGCTTTTATTAGCTTTTAGTTTCTTAAACTATAATTTATTTTTCATTTTTCATTTTTTTTTTTTTTTTTTTTTTTCCATTTTTTTTAATCTTTTTTTTCATATTATTGCATTGTCATCGACCTTTGACAGGTGTGCAAAGTTTGAATCAAATCTGATCGTTCAAAGTAGGAGAAAATCGAGCTCAAAGAGGTCGGTTACATACATACATACATACATACAGGTGAAGCTAATAATAAAAGCGTTATAATATAAAAAAGTTCTGCTTAGGTACTAAGGCTAGCTAAGGTTCAGCTAAATAGTAACATAGTTTAAATTTTCACACATTGTTTGAGAAAAGTACTATTCAAGGCACAACTAAGCTTTGATGGACTCACGTATGTGTGCCTTGGCCCACATTTACACGCTCGTCCATCAATGCTTCTTTTGCTGGCCGCTGCAGTAATGTACTATAACTTACTGCTGGTGTAGTCTACCATGAATACCAACTTATTCTTTTTCTTTCTCGTTCGTTCCGTTAGCGATGGCAAGCAAATTGGCATCATGTAGCCTGAAATAAAAAATACAATAATATTTAAAATAACAACAAAAACACTTTTTAAAAAATTACAAGAAGTAAGTACAACCCACGTTTTACCTACATTATTTTCGCACAGTAGAATAAATACCCTGTATCGTGTGTAGCTTTACCTCTCCTACGTTAAAAAAAAACAAAAAGTGTCAAAATATTATTTACAAAAAAAACTAACATTAGAAACATCAATAATTTTGATACAGTAGACAATCAATCAATACAAAGTGTAAAGGTATTCGTACTTACGTGATTTAATTGGTTGTAAAAGCTTTCCTAGAGCCAGGCTATTTTCTACGCCGAATCTACAAAAACGGGTAAAATGTATTTATTGCATCAAATTTGCATAACGAGTTGCCATATAATAGGCCAAGATGCAAATCGTATAACGACGACATAAAATAATCGTCTTAGGCTAATTTTTCGTAAATATTCCTAGAGTTAGGTATTCGATCTACTTGCTTTTGAAAAGCCTAAAAAAGAAAAAGGTAAGTTTATTTTTTATTTGTGTCTGTTTACAATAGATGCAAAGCCCTGCAAAGGCCTGTTTACTTTACTTTTTATTTACCTACTATAAAGTTTTTTTTTTCAGTCAAGTTGCAGAAGGTTATTTTACCTTAGGTACTCTGGATGCGGGATTATGTCTAAGATGGACGTCTCATAATACGCGTAAGGACACCTGCTCCCCTTTTTCATCTCATTCCGAGTCATATCACAGTCTTCCTCTTCTCTATCATATTCGCCGAATATCACGCTGCCCCTGAAAATAAAGAACAATAGTGAAACTAAGCTAAGTCTGCATTTTTTAAAAGACAGAATATAACGAAATTCACAACGTTACATTTAACAAAACAACCGCATGTGTTTCCAGCTTCAAAAGAGGGTTTGTTATTTTTGTTTTAAAAGTTATTATAGGTTATTATTGAACCTGAAATTTTATGCTTTCTTGATACAGAATGGTTACGTTTTCATGGTGCAGTGAGGATTTGAGACAGAACTGCCAGATGGTCAACAGGATGTTAAGTGGGAACCAACGCAATCAGTCTGACAGCTCACATAGGTACCATCAAAGTGACTGATAAAAAATAATACCATGTACACATCTTTTTCACATGCAATAGGTATAATATGATAAAATAATACTTAGCTTAGTGCTATCTAAGCTTAGGGACTACCGAATTATCTCTTTATTACTCACAGCCTGTAATTTTTAGGCAGTTTAAGCAAATCAACGGCCGTTCCAACCACGAATTGCTTGTGGGTAAGCAACACCCTGGGCGCTTTCGTTAGGTGTGGCAATCCAGTAATAACTAGAAAAAACAAATAAGAATATTAGATAAATGCGATGCGCTTATAGTGTGTAAACAATACATCATTTTCATCCCCCCATCTCGGTAAGAGTATTTTTGCACTTCGATATCCGAGTGCAAAACCCGTTTTTATCCGCTAGAGGATAAAGTAAATTGAGTTTAGAACATCGTGTGCACTAAGTTTGTGAATTCAAAACATCATTATATAATTTACTTTTCCATGCACTACCTCCATGGTGCCAAATTTATCATCCAACCTTTTTTATTTGTTAAAAAAATTCGGATTCGGACTCGTGTTCGGAACCTTCAAAAACAAAAACATATTTTGGAAATGATTCAAAAATTTAATTTAATTCATTCGGTTATTAAAATCTGCTTTTAAATTAAATTAACTAACCTTGACTGTATTGTATGAAGCCGAGCCAACCAAACGTGTTTTTCTTCAAAATTCCATCAGCAGGTTTCAGACTAAAGTCATCGTGGCATGTTGATAAATCGCTAAAGGCACCCACGGGTCTTCGGATTGACACTTTGAAAATATTAAATACAAATTTTGCAGATCAAACTAAAGCTCTAAGAATTCAAAAGAAGATTAGCTTTGTTAAAAGTGTAAAACAAAATCATTATCATGATGATGATGATCTTGTTATTAAGACATTTCTGTGCATCACATTTTGTTTTACACTTTTTGGTTTGTGTTTTTCATGTTTTATAAAAACTGCGGAAACAGCAAGAAGTTGTAGTAAAAAGACAGAAATAAAGAAATACTTACACATAATCAACAATGTTTGAAAACTGAGAGTGTTCATAGCACGTGAATCAATATAAAACTGCTAAGAGGCTGACTGACAATGTTTTATTTTCATATAGAGAAATATTTTGTTTGTATTGGATGCATGTTATTTTAAACATTCAACAACAGATATCTTGAAAAAAACTAGATTTCTTAATCTAAATGTCACCAGTAACAGAACATAACTTTTGAAACTCATAATAATGGTTTTAAACACTAACAACGGGGTATTTACCATGAGTAAATTTTGTGGAATTTTTACGCCCGATATTTCAGCACATTTGCATGCACCATGATCACGGGTTGAACGAGAATTAAATACCTCGTTATTCATAAAAATAGTAACAAAATAATGTTGCGTCAACGCCAACCCCACATATAATGGAATAAGGGCAGGAAGATGTTGGCGATCACCAGTATCCTTTTGAGCGTTCAGGTAGCCAATGATAGAAATCATTTTCAGATGTGTTTCTCCCGGTAAGCCCGAGCGTGTAGTAAAAAGTGTAGGGAAACCATTCTGAGCTGAATGTCACGCTAATATTATAACCACCAACACCGTCGATAACAGGCTCGATCAATCGATTGGGCAGGAGTAGCCGAGCGCAGACTATCGTGCACTCTAAGCCAGCTGAGATCTATAACAACATATTTTACAGAAAATTAATATTTTTATATTTCCTCTCTGACTGGCCCCTCAGCTCAGTTGGTAGTAGCTCTGCCTTCTGCACCGGTCATGAGTTCGATTCCCACCGAGAACAAATATTTGTGTGGTGAACGCATATGTTTGTTCTCTATCTGGGTATTGTATTGCATTGTCCACAATATTATAATATATATTTTTTGATTATTTTTCGTAAATGTTCTTCTGTTTATGAAATATTCTTGCGCAGGGTGGCGGGCAGCAACTGGGTGGGACCAAAGACCGGCCTTAGTGGCGCGCCATAAGATACCTATCATGGTTTTGAACACTTTTTTTTATAAACAACGGGATATTCATCATGATTTGTGAGTATTACCATAGACTAAGGAGTTTTCCTTAGTCTATGGTATTACTCCAAATATTGCGGCACAGTTGCATGCATCACCATCATAATTATACCCTTGTTTATAAAAATGTAGCTCTAATACAAACTATGTATTTGAGTATTGGGAAATTAATTTACCTTCATTTTGATAGTTAATTTAGCTGGAGGGTTAGCGTTGACCTCAAACTTCTCGGAGTAAAAGAAGGCCCCCTTCCTTTGTTTCTTCACATTCTTGAAGCAGAAGTTGCCTGACACGTAGGTGCGAGCGCGCCAACCAGCCTTCTGTAACCTTCTCCTTCTGAGAAATTCTTTGTGAAGACCCATACCTGAAGAAAAAACATTTTCATTACTCATACTCTGAAAGTAGGTATGAAGTTGCCTGAGGGGCCTAATTGAAAGTAAAACTTTCAGCCCTAGGGAGAATCGCTTTCTACTGACAGCTGTCAAATTATAAAAAAAAACAAGTTCTATTTTATTCAACCATGTTCCAACTTTCTAAAGTTTTTCTAACTGCAAGGAGGTCGTTGAACCAAATTCCAACTTTTTATTCAGCAAGTAGGTTGGAAACCCATTACAACGGTGAGAAGTTTAAAAAGTCTAATTAGAGCGCAATGTAAAATTTAAATTTAAATAACATAAAGATAGTATTAAATAAATAATATATCTTCTAAATTACTTGATTAATGTATAGCTTCAACTATTTATTTAAAATAACATAGATTTGAGCAAACAATTTACCATTTTTTAAATTATGAGAATGAAAATAATGGCTGAATAATGCTGGCGAGCTGAAGCCAAAGGCCCGCCAGAAAAAAAAAAACCGGGAAGGCGGCAATTCAATCTTCATTTTCACTAATTTTTCTTTCATGTTTTTATTTTTACTTTCCTTGTATTCGTAATGAAAAGCACAGTGTTTACCTCGGGTGAAAGTCTTTTAAGTCCCTCAAGCTCCATTGGCGCCCTCGCTTACGCTCTGGCGCCAAACCCGTCTCGGGACTCAAAAAACGCGACTTTCAACACTCAGGTAACAATGTACTATTGTTTTGTTACTAACAATGTTGTTGTAGGTTTAGCATGATCATTCCCATAAAAGAGATACATAGCAAAGCTGCTTCACGGCAAAAAAAGGCATGGTGGAAGTACTTCCCCGGACGAGCCCTCCACAAAGAGCTCTACTATTACAAAAACGTCTTTGAGGCGCACTTAAAATTCTATCACCACACGATTATAAGAATATTATACGAAAAGATTTTCAAGGCACATTTTTTTTTGGCACAAACAACAAATTCATTGGTTTTCTCCCACCTCAAATAGCCTGCTTAAGGTTGTTCGATTCCGATACAAACTGAATTTACACAACTATGGGCAAACAAAGTATAAATGTACACTGAAATAGCTGTAATAGAATTTTACAGTGGTCTTTATTGCCGGCCAGTTTTTTTTTTTTTTTTTATGTAACTGGCTGATGGAACAAGCATATGGCCCACCTGATGTTAAGTGGTAACCATCGCCTATAACAAAGCAATGCCTCGCAGGACACGCACGTCAGGAACGCGCCTTACGATGCACTGCCCTGCGTCCATCAACTGGAGGAATACAAATATTCAGCCTCACGTGCCAGTAATTTCACCGCCCCCACACCCTTCAAACTGAAACACAGCAATGCTGCTTCACGGCAGAAATAGGCATGGTGGTAGTACTTCCCCGGACGAGCCCATCACAAAGAGCTCTACTACTACTAAAATATATAAAGTTATATAAAGCCCAGTTATATAAAGTTGTAGAAAACTGTAGGATAACAGAAATATTAATAAAAAATCAAAAAAGTATTTTTTTCGTCATTCTTTCTAACGGGTACTAGCTTTTAGCATAGAGTCAATTTTGTACATCACTGTTTCAAAATAGACGTAAAAGTCTGTTAGTTCTTTTTCTGAAGCCCCGACTGCCACGACCAACGGCTGACACTCCAACTTTATATAACTGGCTGGTAATAAGGACCACTGTAATAGTAGATTGTTATACAAGGGCAGTAAGTGAGCTTTTGCAGAACAAGGTCCTTTTTGGATCCTTCGTGCGAGCGCAGCTCGCAAAGGGCGCTAATGGATCGAGTGTACCCGAGATATTTAGATGCCAAAGCGAGCGAGGGCAAATATAGTTCGAGGGTGCAATAGCTACTTATGACCGAGGTAAGCATTCTACTTTACATCATTCATGCGAGGTAAATGTTTAACTAGCTGATGAAACAAACATATGGCCCACCTGATGTTAAGTGGTAACCATTGCCTATAGCAAAGTATTGCCTCGTAGGCCAAGCACGTCAGGAACGTGCCCTACAATGCACTGCCCTACGACCATCAACTTGAGGCATACGGATGTTCAGCCTCACGTGTCAGGTGTCAGTGATTTCACCGGCACCTATACCCTTCAACTCGAAACACAGCAATGCTGCTTTTCGGCAGAAATAGGCTTACAATATAACAATAACACAACATTTATACGGGTATGACAAAATGTAATTTTAATTTGAGAAAAATAAAATTACAATAATAATATAAGTATTATTATAATTATACTAGGCATTAATTGTATTAAAATTAATAGTAAAATATTTGTACCGGTAGGTATCTGCTAAAACAGTCGTAGACGCACACTTATGCACACATCTGTGAGCTACTATATCTTTTCAGTAAAAAGTTTTCATATCATTTTGTAAGAAAAGAGATTGTTTCACCAAGGAGGTTTGCATAGCTCTTGAGCTGTAATGAACCATCACCAAGGAGGTTTGCAGAGCTCTTGAACTGTAATGAACCATTACGTATCAAGCATAGTGTGACGGTAAAAGTGATTTGAAAATGGAACGCATTTACAATGCACTGGGCTGCACACGCCTACTTACACAGCCTCTTTGCGCTAAAGAAAATCCTATTTACTGAGCATGTATGATGTAAAAGCCTATTACAGCTATTTCAGTGTACATTAATACTTTATTCCCCCATCTTGTGTAAATTAAGTTTGTATGGAAATCGTACCCCCCTAAAGAAGTTTTTTTCAATAAGAAGTTACTTACTGAGTTAGAGTTGGAGCTATTATTATTCCAACTTTTTTATCATGTCGAGAATAATGGAATGCTTTTGGGGGAAAATTTGGCTTTGTTACTTACTAGTTCCACCTTCAGCTCGCCTGAAGTTTAGAGGATACGGCAGAGGCAGCTCGTGAGCGGTTATGACGTTCATAATCCACGTTGTGTATGGGTACACGTCGATATAGAGTGGAGGCTCTTTGATGAGGCGTCGGCGCATACCGCGCTTGGCGCAGGGGGCGCCACCTGCTGCTACACCTTAGAAAAACTTGGGGATGAGACAATTTGCGTTATATTTCGGCTGGAGGCCTAGTGGCCCCGCCTTCCGATCCTAAGGTCTTGGGTTCGCATCCAGTCGTGTACCAATAAGTATGCTAGCGTTCTCAAACAGTGAAGAAAAACATCGTGAGGAAACGGGCATGTCGTAAAACCTAAAAATTTGTCAAGTGCACGAAATGAGCCTCCTTGAGGCACACTTTTAATCCTTTCATCACTCTGGTTCGAAAGAACCAGTGACATGATAGCAAAATCTCAATCGTATTATCTTTTACTTATACTGAAGTCATGTATGTGTACCCCAAGCCAAGCATATCAATGCGTAACTCCTCTCTGCTTAGCGGCAGAATATGTGGGTGTAGTGGTAGACTTACGTTCCATGACAGACTCCGACCGAGGTATAAAAAAAGAGCCTCCAGAGCATCTAGATAGATTCGCAGCTGAACAGATTACGTACCTCTAGATACAAGAAACTTACCAATAAGTTCAAAACTGCCTTCTGAGTTATGGCTGAGGATAGGTGCGCCAGGCCTGACTCCGCATCCTGAGCTGCACAGCACATGGGTCACACCTTCGCTGCCCAACCTCTAAAAACAATTAGGGTCAGTTGAATTACTATTTTCTGAGAAACTTGTCAGTAGCATAAATGAATTGGTTTGTATAGAGTTTTGGATTGAAGAGTGTTGTGTGGAATGTACGCCGCAATTTTATTAAAACGCAATTTTGCGTCTTTGGTCCAGCCATCCTGACGCTCACGTTCTCAAAACAGCGAAAAGTGTTACTACTGCTTCGAATCGAATGCTACGAGTGCTACGACTGCTATGAGTATAATAAAATAGTACGCAGAATGAACAGAATATTTTATTTCTATTTAATTTCTATTTATTATCCAATTATTCAATGTATCTTACTTACTTATCTTTAGAAACCCTTCATTTTAAAAATAACTTCTTGACGTGATGCAATAAAAAAAACAGACCTTCCAAACGTAAGCAGAAAATCATCTTAGTGCAATTGACTGTACAAAACTGGGAAGAGGGATAAAACAAGTTTAGATATGTTTTCATCATGACATGTCGCTATATAATCTGCGAATACTGTGTGTATGGCATAGAAAAAAGTGCATTAAATACCGATTTCAACCGATGTTTCCTGCAATCCTTGTGTGTGTACAATTTCAAAGTTTTCTTTCCCATTCTTTCGGAGTTGAAGTCTCGGGGCACGTCTTAAAAAGAAAAGAAACATGATCAGAAACATAATCGAGTACGGTGCCTTTAACTTAACCCGCAAAGAAATACCAAAACTTACTGCTCAAGTAGTCTACCATGAAGACGTACTTATTTTTTTTCTTTTTTGTTCGCTCTGCTATTGACGGCATGCAAATCGGCATCATATACCCTGGAAAATTGTTTTTTTTTTAAGGGAAGCATCAAATTGACCTATTTACTCCTGAGTCTCTTCATTACTTTCTGTGGATGGCGTAAAAGGAAGTTTATGGAATGCACCAATCGCTTGTAAATCGTTGACTACGGCAACCACCCCTCCCCTATTGTGTGGAGGAGGTCTATGACTAGCAGTAGTTTTCTTCAGGCGTATGATGACTTTCAAATACTTGGATGGTTAGATTTTGCGAGTCTTGTCACACAGAGATTTCACCCTACCCAGATTTTTTACTCAAAATACCTAGACATACACCCTTTTATCGATACCATCAAACAAATTACCTAAGCTAAACATAAAACTTACGTGATTTTATTGGGCGGAGGAGTTTGACTAACGCTAAGCTGTTTCCTACACCAAATCTAGAAAGCAAACCATAGAAAGATATGAAAGTTGGTAAATCAAATGACCTCAATCTATCTATCTATAGGTACTTATTATTAAAATAATGTTAGGTCAGTACTCTAAAGAAATTTATTGGCATACCGGTAAAAACGCCTAAATAATTATTAAAAACATGTGTGCCTTTTTCTGCCGCCAAGCAGCGTTGCTATGTTTCAGTTTGAAGGGTGTGGGCTGTGGGTGCCATTGAAATCATCTGCATACCTCAAGTTCAAGCACACAGTGGGTTCTCATCAAAGATTGTACTACGTTCCTGACCACGTGACATGTTTTATTTGTATTTTTTTACTTTTGGGCGCGTCCCTGTGCCCGGTCTTCAGCTCTTCCCATCCCGTTGCTGCCCGCCAACCGGCGTACGTCATCGCTTCATCTAGGTCTAGGGCCCCGTATGCAAAAATAATGCTTGAGTCTGAGCCGAGCCTTCAGTATATTTTTTGACAGTTCTCCAATGAAGTGTCAAAGATGCTTCAGGCTCAACTCAGACTCATGTATTGTTTCTGCATTCAGCCCTTAGTTTGTCACATATAACAAAATAAAATTTCTGCTGTATTTGGTGTAGGTACCTTGAATACTCAGGATGCGGGGTAATGTCCAAGAGAGGCGTCTCCAAATACGCGTCAGGACATCTCCCTCCCAGCTTCAGCTGAGTCTTCGTCATGCCACAGTCTTCTTCTTCTCTTTCATATTCGCCGAATATTACGTTACCGCTGATAACAATCATAGAAAATGTACATTAGATTGAGAGTTCGGACCGTGGATGTACCGTTCGTAGAATAAGAACTTTATTTGTCTGAAGATCTAGATAAACCTTGGTCTGAGCACGGATACTGATGAGAATACGAATAAGGTTCAAATCTACATTACGTTTTTTTTAATACCTTCAAAGAGGCTGTCCCTTAGTACAATTATCCATCGCTAGATCAGAAAAAGTATTAATCGCAATATTTATCTGCTGCATTGTAAATTGATAAGGCTCATGTTATCGATTTCACAGTGGAAAAAAGGTGGATTCGTTTTAACTGGCTGTACATTAACCGGACCCCATTTTCCGAGACAATGTCAACAGTAGGTACTTTCCATGAATCTACATACTTTGTAAACTATAAAATCCTTGGTACTTACAGCTTGTAGTTCTTGGGCAAATGCAGCAAATCTGTTGCAGTTCCGATGACAAATTGTTTATGAATGAGCGTGACTCTGGGTGATTTGCTGTGATGCGGCAGTCCCGTAGTGACTACGACAAAATAAAGATTAAATTATTTATACAAGGAAGGTGGTCTTCTTCCTATCGTATCACTGATAATCTTTCGTAATTCTTTCTAACCAGTGCGGTGAAAGAATTTTAAGGTAGTGAGCGCTTGGTAGGCTAAACTAAAGTAGCATCTCTAGAGGCCATCAATGATTTCAGAATGCATTTTTTTGTGTTATTTGATCAAATAGGTGTAAACCCTGAATAAACCTACGCGCGAAGGAGTTATAAAAAAGCAGCCAAGTGCAAGTCGGACTCGCCCATGAAGGGTTCCGTAGCACGACGAACTACAAGAACCTTTATATTATGTTACTTGATGTAACATAATAAGGTTCTTGTAGTTCGTCGAAAGGTAAATTGCGGTTTACGGTTTATGACGTATTAAAAAAAAACTACTGACTAGATCTCGTTCAAACCAAAAATCGTTGGAAGTTTACATAATAATGTACAACATATATTTTTTTTAGTATTATCATTCTCTTACTTTAGAAGTTAGAGGGGGGGGGACCAACTTTTTTCCACTTTGGAAGTGTCTCTCGCGCAAACTATTCAGTTTAGAAAAAAACGATATTAGAAACCTCAATATTATTTTTGAAGACCTATTCATAGATACCCCACACGTATGGGTTCGATGAAAAAAAAATTTTTGAGTTTCAGTTTCAAGTATGGGGACCCCTGAAATTTATAGTTTTTTTTTTATTTTTATGTTAAATTCTTAATGCGGTTTACAGAATACATCTACTCACCAAGTTTCATCAGTCGAGCTCTTACAGTTTCGGAGAAAAATGGCTGTGACATACGGACGGACAGACAGACAGACAGACATGACGAATCTATAAGGGTTCCGTTTTTGCCATTTGGCTACGGAACCCTAAAAAGAGATTCCTTCTCAAAGAGGTTGTAGACTCTAGCAAGGAGTTTATAAAGTCCTAATAGTTCCCTCTTAAATCAGAACTGAATAAAAAAGTATTTATTTATAACCACTTGACTTGACACTGGCATAAACTGAAGTAGAAGCAGAAGAAGAAGCAGTTTTGGCTTTGAAAAATATTGTTATATTTCTTTTTTCTAAAATTTATCAAGCTGATTTCATAATCAGGAACTTTTATAGCATACTTAGGATAATTATGCTCTTCTCTAGATTTTAGTAAGTAAATATAATACATACCATGCGTGTACTGCACAAAGCCAAGCCAGCCAAATGTGTTTTTCTTCAGCACACCATCTGTGGGCTTTAGGCTGAAGTCATCGTGGCACGTTGAGAAGTCGCGAAGGGCACACACTGGCCATCGAACTGACGACACTTTAAAATGAATAGCAGTAAGCTGGTAAGCTTCTAAAAACCAATAAACCAAGAAGCCTCGGAATAGAAAACAGTGCACAGCTATAGTAAGACCTGATGAATGGCCAGATAAAGTGGCTGGCCGGATAAAGTGGCGTAACTCTAGAGCCCGCAATTCGTGAAATTAGTGGCACGTGAGGCTGAACATCTGTATGCCTCAGGTTGATGGAAGCAGGGCAGTGCATGGTAGGGCACGTTTCTGACATGCGCGATCTATGAGGAAATGCTTTGTTATCGGCTATGGTTACCACTTAGCAGGTCAGCAAGTTATAAAAAAATCTTCGCAAAATATTATTACCTATCATTAATTTTCTAACAATGCGAAAAATAACTACGGCTAAAATTTTGCTAATCACTTTTCGTTTTACTTCATAGGATTAATAGAAACCAAAACTTACGGATTATACAAAAAATTACAAAGTTAATGATGTTTGCTTCACGCATTTCGATAAAACACTGTAATTTTTCACTCGCTTTGCCTACTTAGAATTTTTGTTAGCTATTTAGCAATCATGGAATTGCAATCATCATTATCTGCTCTTGATATTGACATTCTTCATGAGATATTTGATAACAGCGATCTCAAAGCAGGTAGGTACAATGCTTTAACAACCAGCCATCTCTAACCTTTGAATTTTCTTTGTTTATTCAATTTAGATGAATCTTTGTTTGATTGGCACTACACTTAAGTAAAGTTATAGATATCATAAATATAATATAGCCACGTCATACACGTAAATATTATTAATGTCCGCGTTTCATGCATCCAGAATTTCTGTACCAAAATAATATGCTAAGCTATTCGAGACAGTACGATTAGGCGCAGCGGAATGATTCGTGATTCGTGATTGTCCTCATATTATTTCACTACTGGGCAAAAGTGTTCCACCATCTCCTCAGTTCTACACTTCAAACCTTTACTATGTTTCCCTCAGTCTTGGTTGTAATTATAAGTTAGTCGTTGACTCTTGCGCGGTCTGTTATACGTACGATGTTACCTTGTTCATCAGGGCTTATAATTTCAGGTTCATTTCAGGTCATAGCTCTTCACATATTATGTGACCACAATGGCATTCTCCCACTTCATCTTGGCGTCTTCATTCCTTCCTCTCTTATAACGAGCACATTGCTAATTTAGCGCAGTAGTTTTTAGAATACAGCATAAAAACTACGCATGTACGCCACACTGACTTTATAGAGCTTTTGAAAAAAGTGAGAACAGGAAGATGCACGCATAAGACATACGCAGTTGCAGTTCCCTATTGTATTTTAATTGATTAATCTGGATAAAACCATAATATCCGAATTTTAAACTCCAGTAAATATCAGGTGGACATTAGAAGACCTGCTACTGGGTCAACCCACCACACTCTAGCTGGCCACCCCGCTGACTCGATATCAGCAAATAAATAAAATTACCCGTGAGGTCTTTGGGTTGACTCACAGAGACTACCAGTACTCCCGTACGTTACCACCATTGCTTTTTCAGCGATCCTGCCTGATTGTCTGAATTTTTTCGAGGTAGTGGTTATACCTGGCAAGATAAAACTATGGCTAAAAGGGACAAAATAATGACACAAAATTGTTGTTCAAAACCATCTATCTTTCCTCAGTCATAATTAGCACTAAGTATACCTATTTGGAATCTTCTCTCCATACACTGTTTAGCTTCAATTTTATTTATATCAACAATTGCATCTATAGGGCATAAACTGGTAGATAGCAAAAACGTAATACAAGTAGTTTTGAGTGCGAGTTCATCAGAGTGAGGGCTATTTATTGTTTCTATTATTCTGTATACTTATCGTCTTATTAAGCATGTTTAACATTGTCAGATCTTAGGACTAGTTTTTGAATCAATACCTTATTTACCCTGTAAGGCTTGGCAACCCTAGCGACGAGCTCTAATGCAATTCAACTTATAAATAATCAGGCTGATAAAATTCAAAGCGTATATCCACGGCCATGTGCAGTTTCTTAAATAAGTAGAACTCGTGTAAAGCCAGCCGTTGAACTGTGTTCATCATGTGAACGTACAGCTGGCCCTGGCAGTAGTACAGCGGGATGCGACTCTTCCAAAACTGGAACTTCCTTGCCGTGTAGAACTTCATCACCACACATTGCAGCCCATACCTTTGCGTGCTCATATCTCCGATTACCTTGACAAATAAATAAAAGGGTTACAAAGTATAGTACAGTAAAATTTAGTTATAATACCTTAATTTAAAAACTGTATCTCATTATAAGTGAACTGTTTAGTTTTTATGAGAATAAACTTCTTTAACCTTAAATATAGTAGCAAAGTAAAGCATAGTAGTAGTCTTATAAGCTAATAAAGATTAATTTTAGCAATTTGAGCCTTTTTAGCAATTCGAACCTTATTACTTGGTTGTTTCATTGGCTCCAACTCCAAATCCAAAAACAATATGTGCTAGAAGTTGAGATTGAAAAGTACCCATTGACAGAGCTTTTAATTTTACCATTCAACCTTTAAAGTACCTACAACCTGTCAACTTAATTCTTAACTCAGAAAATAAAACAAATTAGATATTTAAAATGCATTTATTACATTAAAATTTCTTACAACAAGTGCTCAAAATAGCTCAAAATGCTCAAAATGCGCGCAAGATAAAGCGTTCTTTTATTAGAAGATGCAGGGCTTGCATAAAAGCAAGTGGAAGCCATTTTGAGCACTTGTTGTAAGAAATTTTAATGTAATAAATGTATTTTAAATATCTAATTTGTTTTATTTTCTGTTTTTAGTAAATTCGATTGCTATGTAAAATCTTACTTGTAATTTGAAAAAATGACCCTTACCCTTTTTTAACACAAATATTCTTTGCATTGAAAGTTGGAACTAGCAAGTGCTATACCATTTCGGAATCTCAATGAAGTAGGCAAGTTATTTATTAGTTGGTCACTCAGGGTGACCATACATTTTGACTGGCCTCTAGCTCAGTTGGTAGTAGCTCTGCCTTCTGCGCCGTAGGTCGTGGGTTCGATCCCCACCGAGAACAAATATTTGTGTGGCAAACATAAATGTTTGTTCTCTGTCTGGGTGTTGTATTGTATTCTAAGTATGTATTTACAAAAAAAAAAAAAAAAATGTATTCAAGTATTATATCAGCTATCTGGTTCCCATATTACAAGCTCTGCTTAGTTTGGGGCTGGGTAGTGTTGTGTGAATTGTCCACAATATTTATTATATTTATTTATTATTTATTTTTTTTAAACCACAGGAGGTCAAACTTTTGGAAAAAATTGGCAAATCACATGTTTATTTCTAAAAAAAATTCTAAAAAAAAAACTGTACCTTTGACATACCAATGGCAGTTATCATTTGATAGAACAGCTATCTAAGAATGCTATAAAAAAAACAGATGGAGAAAATTCCTTGATTTGTGATCTTGGCATCGAAAAGTATGGACAGAAGTACAAAATAATGAAAATTTCGAAAATGTTCAATAACTCGAAAACCGTGGGACTTTTACTGGGTACATGTTTTTATTTTCTGAACAGTTGTGATGCCCCCGACCCGTAGGTAAAGGATTATCCACTCTTTACGCCACACCCTGTATACTTACATATAAATAATCAGTCAAACTATCTTCTTGGTCTACGAAGCTCATGTTGATGGTCGTTCTTAGGAATTGTCTCTTTGTTGCTTGAGATGTGCAGAACCCGAACTTGTATGTACTGTGTAAGCTATCTAAAAAAGTATCATTGTTTTAACTTTACACGTTATTTTACTTGGGACACTTCTATGCATGTTGCCAAATAATATTTACCTCTAGGTAACAAATGGTCAGGCAAAACTTCGACATCGTCAGATTCGACTCCTGCGTCAGCACTCCTCAACGCATACATGGCTTCGTTGGCAGGAACAGCTCGCCAGCCATTGCAGGCACCTGTATAACAGAAGTAATTTGAAATAACTTGCGGTTATTATCTGTTTCGCATTGACTTTTATTCATTATTTGCAATAAAACTTCACGCTTCCAGCCTAATCGGCAGGTAGTACTAACCAACTAGCAGGTAACTAACTAAAGAAACAAGCATATGGAATAATGTTAAGTGGTTACCATCGCCTAGCAAAGCATAATACGGTAAAATTATAAGATATCGCCACTATGGCTATGGACTTTGATCTCCACTCAGGTCTTTTGGTACCAAGTACCAACTCAAATTTTTTTGAGGATGACTAAAAGATGTAGTCAGAGGTACATCTTAATATTACATTGAAATAAGATCTCTAACTAAAACTAAAATTATGTCTCTGATTAAAATAATCAAAACTGCGTAAACCCTAGCAACTTAATCCGAAGTGTAAATCGAATTGCAGTAATTTTAATTTACCGTTCAAAAGGTTAAAGAAAATGCAAAAATAAATTATTTCTTTCATAGCTAATAAACCTATTCTCAAGCGTGCCAAATGACTATTTGATAATACGTGGATCGGCATTGTACTAACTTGCATTATACTGCATTCCAATTTTGTTTGCATCCTGTTTTGCTTTTCACATCCATCCGATGTTTGATAAATCGAGTCTATAATTTGGCTCTTACCTATCATAGTGTACTTACACTACTTACCTTATCATCATTTTCCTGCCCTGATCCCACACTTTATACTGATTCGGGACAACATGTTTTACTTACACATTTATAGTAAAACTAGCTGCCTGTCCCGGCTTCGCACGGGTGGACATTTATTTTTTAAACACATAAATATAGCATAGCCTATGTTACTCAAGGTGAACCTACGTCCAGCTGTGGACTGATATCAATTGATGATGATGATGAAAGAACATTCTATAACGTTTAGGAGCACTATTTTCTAGAACATTTTGTCCAAATCTAGAATTCAGAACCGTTTGCATGGGTATATTTGAGTATTCGAGATAATTCTGGATTACCTACGTTTGGGTGGGAGCATTCCGGATGCTAACCGACTTTAAATTTGATTATTCCAGATCATTCGAGAACCATAAATAACATTCAAGAGCGTCTATGTGCATTATGTTCTCGTCAAAGCCAAGAATTTTCAGAAAAATCCCTAAGCGATAGAAAGGGATAGACATATATAAGTCCCTACGTGATAGAAAGGGATAGACATAAATTTCGAAACTTTTGCCCCTTATAAATTAATAACACCTAAATATTGAATATAAACTATCCTATCTTTTAAGTCCGACCATATTATAGGCAGTAGCAAAATTTTATCGAAATCCGTTCAGTAGTTTCGGAGTTTATCGCGTTCCAAATTGTGACATGAAAGATTTATATATATAGACTAGCTGATACCCGCGACTTCGTCCGCGTGGATATTTGAGTTCGTTTTTTTAGTATGATATGACCAACTGCTAGTTACCATTGTTTTGAGCTTGTAATTTAGAGTGTATTTGAATTTGAAGGTGAGTGCTGTTGTAGCCGATTTTTTTCAACAGTGTTTAGTTTAAGTATTATAGATGTTTCCCGCAATTTTGTCTTAGTGGTTATCATCAGTTTTTTTGTGAACCTTTGTGTGTAATCGAACCTGGTGCCAGATGCTGCGGTAGTTGAATTTTTTTTTTTGCGTATTTTGTAAAGCTCTTTTTCGTGATTTTGTTGAAGTGGCTAATTTGGGCTATCGTATTCGTCGTTGGTGTATAATCAAATCTGTTTTTTTTATTTGACATGACTTCAGCAGTGTTTAGTTTAAGTATGATAGATGTCTTCCGCGATTTTGTCTTAGTGGTTATCATCGGTTTTTTTGTAAACATTTGTGTGTATTAAAACCTGGTGACAAATGCTGCGGTAGCTGAAAATTTTTTGATGTCTTTTTTTTGTATTTTGTAAAGTTATTTTTTGTGATTTTATGTTATATTAGTGGCTAATTTGGGGTTTTGTATGCGTGTTGGTGTATAATCGAATCAGATTTTTTTATTTGACATGACCAATTGCTGGTTACTATAGTTTTGAGCTTGTACTTTAGAGTGTATTTGAATTTGAAGGCGAGTGCTGTTGGAGCCGATTTTTTCAGCAGTGTTTAGTTTAAGTATGATAGATGTTTCCCGCGATTTTGTCTTAGTGGTGTTCATCGGTTTTTTTGTAAACATTTGTGTGTATTAAAACCTGGTAACAAATGCTGCGGTTGCTAAAAATTTTTTGATGTCTTTTTTTTTGTATTTTGTAAAGTTATTTTTTGTGATTTTATGTTATATTAGTGGCTAATTTGGGGTTTCGTATGCGTGTTGGTGTATAATCGAATCAGATTTTTTTTATTTGACATGACCAATTGCTGGTTACTATAGTTTTGAGCTTGTACTTTAGAGTGTATTTGAATTTGAAGGCGAGTGCTGTTGGAGCCGATTTTTTTCAGCAGTGTTTAGTTTAAGTATGATAGATGTTTTCCGTCATTTTGTCTTAGTGGTTATCATCGTTTTGTTTGTTAACATTTGTGTGTATAAAAACCTGCTGACAAATGCTGCGGTAGCTGAAATTTTTTTAATGTTTTTTTTTTCGTATTTTGTAAAGCCATTTTTTGTGATTTTATGTTATATTAGTGGCTAATTTGGGGTTTCATATGGGTGTTGGTGTTTAATCGAATCAGATTTTTAATTTGACATGACCAACTGCTGTTTGCTATAGTTTTGAGCTTGTACTTTAGAGTGTATTTGAATTTGAAGGCGAGTGCTGTTGGAGCCGATTTTTTTCAGCAGTGTTTAGTTTAAGTATGATAGATGTTTCCCGCGATTTTGTCTTAGTGGTGTTCATCGGTTTTTTTGTGAACATTTGTGTGTATTAAAACCTGGTAACAAATGCTGCGGTAGCTGAAATTTTTTTAAATGTTTTTTTTTTCGTATTCTGTAAATCTATTTTTTGTGATTTTATGTTATATTAGTGGCTAATTTGAGGTTTCGTATGCGTGTTGGTGTATAATCGTATCAGATTTTTTTAATTTGACATGACCAACTGCTAGTTACCATAGATTTGAGCTTGTACTTTAGAGTGTATTTGAATTTTAAGGTGAGTGCTGTGGGAGCCGATTTTTTTCAACAGTGTTTAGTTTAAGTATGATAGATGTTTCCCGCGATTTTGTCGTAGTGGTTATCATCGGTTTGTTTGTGAACCTTTGTGTGTAATCGAACCTGGTGCCAGATGCTGCGGTAGCTGAAAATTATTAATGTTTTTTTTTGCTTATATTGTAAAGCTATTTTTTGTGATTTTTCTTAAAACCATTTTCCGGTTTTTCTTCTTTCAGGGAAAGATTTTTCCTATTTTCTTTCTTAGTGCATCTCTGCTCTATTAGAGGAACACACCTTCTAAGTTTCATGCTTCTGGGGCTAACGGTTTAGGCTGTGCGTTGATTTTTCTTTAAACCATTTTTCCCCTTTTTCTCCTCTTTGGAAAATAATTTTCCATTTTCCTTTCTTAGCGGATGCCTACGTCATAACATCTACCTGCATGCCAAATTTTAGTCCGATCCGTCCAGTGGTTTGGGCTGTGCGTTGATAGATCACTATGTCAGTCAGTCAGTCAGTCAGTCACCTTTGAGTTTTATATATATAGATAGATAAAACAACGTAATATTTTTATTCTAACGTATATTGTTATTATTGTTAGCGATAAGTCCGCCTATTGTACTACTGTGACTAATTATTTTTAAGCTAAAACCTGTATCCTACTTACCTAGTGAGTCATTGTAATCAATGAAGAGTTATCAATCTATATTTTGAATTGGTATACTTACAAACAATAGTACATTATTGCAAAGGCAGCGAAATAGGCAATTGCCATTTCGGCCGAGGCATATACAGGGTTATTCATTATTAGCTGCAAATACTCAGGAATTAGGTTCAACAAGTAAAATAAAACATATTTATGAAATTATTTTTTTTAAATTTTGATTTAAGTTTTTGTATCAAAATTTTATTTTTATTTATTTCTTTACGGCTATTGCATAATGATTGCCATGGAGAACAGGACGATGACCCACCCAGGCGGTGATTGAACGCAGAGTGTCACTCACGGCACGCGGGCGCGGATCAAAGGTCAAAATAGGTCAGGCGTCAATGATTCCTTTATCGGTTTTCTCGGGATTTTCATAACAAAACTTAAAAAAAATCATTTTATAAATATTTTTGACGTGATAACGTCTTATAAATCGATGGAGCCGGCTGCACGCACGAAAAAACATGACTCATGCGTCGTTACGTCGTTTCGTCGTTCCATTTACCTGAGCCCGAGCCCAGGACGGGTAATGGGTAAGGGTAAATGAGGGTAAAGGTAAATGAGAGTAAGGGTAAGGGTTCGGTCAGGTTCCGGGTCCGGGTCCGAGAGTTCGAGTCCGAGTCCGAGTCCGAGTCCGAGTCCGAGTCCAAGTCCGAGTCCGAGTCCGCGAGTATTTTCTTATGACGTTATCACGTTCAACTATCGTCAGTAAACCGACTTTACAGACAACCGATTTTTTTATTTTATTTGTTGAACCTAATTTCTGAGTATTTGCAGCTAATAATGAATAACCCTGTATAGTGCTTTTCTTAAAAAAATGCAAGGAAATAAAAAAGGGTCTTTTAAACAATAAATTTATTTTTTATTAATCAAATAACAAACGAACTCCGCTTTACCGCCAATTTTTTTATTTTATTTTACAGTTTGTGCCGAAAGGTAAACGCATCTGTGGCTGTACAGCCACGAGAACAAAATGTGTACGATAGATGAAAGAGTTCTAAATTCAAACAGCACACCGTTTCATACAACATTGCCGGAGCGAGAACGCGCCGGGAAGTCATTTTGGTTTTTCAGTCTACGTAATTATGATACTTCGCATGTTCTATATTCAAAAGTAATGACAATATTTCCGCGCATGTTTAAGAAAAAAAGATTTTATTATTCAACATGGATTGGGAGAGATATTACTGCACGCAGTTAGTAGAATCGGTATAGTCTGAAATAAAACGAGTTAAAGGGGTTTGAAAAAACAGAAGACATTGTTCAAAATTGGAATAATATAATCTAAAGTAACAAAATTAAAATGTTGTTTATTTATTAATTAATTAATTAATGTTTCCATAATTTATAATTCTTTCTTGTTAGCGGCGTTTCTAACACACACTTTTACAACTTAGTAACGTTTATCTTTTCACCTACCTATTTATTATAATATGTATACCTATGCCTTATTCTACAAACTAAAGTTTGCCTTTTATGTAAGATAGAATAAATGATTGTTATGTTTATATTCATTTTTCTTACGAACTAATACTAGTTATACTATTCCGGGAACTAGTAGAACTTAAAGGTATTTTTACTAACGAAAACCACATGCTCCTAGTAGTTGGATCACAAATTATAAAATATACGAACAAAACAAAACCTTGCAAAGTTGCAGTTATACAAAAGAGATAAGACCAAATTAGATTATTGTTAAAAGAGAAAATTCCAAAAATCCATGTTAAGCCCAACAAAAAGAACAAGAACACGGATAGTCTTAACTGAGCTAACACAAGATCCATGTCAGTTGGTTTCATTTTGTCATTTGACCCTCGAGATATAGAATACAAAACTAATATAAAAAGAACAATATTAACTAACAGAATAACGCTTATTGGTAACATTATGCCAAACAAAAAAGGATACCCCTTTGGATAGCATATAGGCTTATAATACGTCGTAGTACTGGGAATGTAACTTTCAGAATCGATTGACAAAACTATAATTACTGGTATCAGAGGTATACCCCATCCTAACATCGCAAATTTGAACATAAATCTAGACGGTCTACTGACACCTAAGACCTGAACGTATCTAACAAATTGAAGAACAGCCGTTATAAGCATCCACATAAAGCTTGCAAGTATAGAATAGTGTAACATAGCTCCCAAAACAACACATGTCGCTTTATTATTTTCAGTGATTTTATAGCTGTCATCAATTTTTACAAACATTTTATCATCTATGTTAGAAATAACTATGAATAAAAGTGGCAGTGCAATGGAGGTAGACAGTTGTAATAGCACTTTAGTTCCAGCTTTTCTCCTCCAATTTGAAAACACCATTGCTGTTATCCATATTCCGATTATACCCAAAAGGGAAAGGAAGCAACCTACCAAAGTAATTGCATTCAAAGCCTTGATATGGTTGTGATCTGGAGAGGTTTGGATATTATTGTTAATACCTTTTGTAGGCATGGATATAAGCTGGCTAAAATGGGTAAGATGATAACATTCACAAACTGAAAAATTTGTTTGATATTGTTTTACTGGATAACAACCATTACTTTTCCATAAACCTAATGATTTTGTAGAATTCACCGATTGAAAATCCCAGAAGCTGCACATTTTATGAGATTTAGTTTCATTAATTTGCCTAAATACAATTGGTAAGGGATATTTCAAATTCTCTATGTACCCTGGTATAGAAACCCCCACTATACGGCTGTTTACAACGCGATTATGTGCTTCTATTTCTTGAAATATGACATCATTTCGAAACACACTAATTATAACATGCAACTGATTTGTTTTTACAGGCACCTCCTCGGTATTAACCTCAAGATGCTGTAAAAGTTGAACTGGTAGCCAAGTTGCAATTTCCAAATTTTCTATAGAGAGAACATCATCCAAAGAAGTATTAGCATAGAGTGGCTTTATTGCCATATCAGTGAACAAATCTGACGATGTGCCTCTGTAAACAGCCAAACCTGTTATATTAGTGAGTTCTGGATATGAAATTTGGACAATATACTGAGGTTTTACTGCTATTTGATAAGCGTATTGGACTGAATCTAAGTTTGGTTCAAACGTTTCTAGTTCCAAGTCCTTCGTTTCATTTTCATTTTGGGTCGCAATCAATTGGATTATGTCATCAACTGAATTTAGTATAACGTTTGTTGAATTAAGTGTTTGTGCAAGGTGCATGTAATCACCGTCTAAGTTCATTACTCTGTCCATAAACCAAGCCATGTTTTCGATATCACCAATATCAACACAGGTTTCGTTTACTTGGGCCCTATTTAAAACTTGCTGTAGTGACATCGAAAGATAGAAAATATCCGCTGGTATAATGGACTCAACGTCATTTAGAACAAAACTTAAGCCGTCAGTAAGAAAACTTGTAGTATAGTTTTCCGGTATTTGACCCTTAACAACATTGTAAAGAAAAGTGGTTGTCTCTGACGGCACATAGTTATCATCGCATTGACCTTCAACAGGACCCCACATTCCACCTAAATGATAAGATCCTTGACACTGTCTTTTTACAGGCAAACCATTAGATTGCAGGCAAAATTGCTCAGGGGCTGTTATGTGACCTATTGGAGTTAATTCCCAATCAAGCGTAGTGTAGTCATTTGAAGAGGTTGGGAAACAGTATACCGAACTTTTCAAATTGACAAAAGAACAATTGATAGAAGGTAAGTTTTGTTCAGCGGTTTCTTTTAAGGAATTGTATCGCTCTACTATATTTAGAGCTTCATCTTCATAAATGTTTGGTATCGCGGCGTGGACATGGAGTAAAATAGTCATGTATTCGTTTGTGAGCTCAAATATGTCCATCAACAATATATTATCAACTTTAAATACATTATTAACAATGGATGAAAAACTATCTACATCGGGGGCATTTTCTGTTTCGTTGGTATAGTTATAACAATTTAGAGTTAATGAAAAAACATGAACTTCTTTGCCTTTTGGATTAACTATAAGAGTATTAGTGCTTATCAAAGAAAAGTTATACGTATGCCCTTCACACCAGTATTGAGCCGATCGATCGGTAACAAGATCAACAGTATATACAACTTTTTCAATGTAAGTTTCGTCAATCTGTTGCTGCACATACAGGTAAGGTGTGTCACTAATAAGCACTACTCTTACAAAGCCTCTGGCATCAGAGAAGCATTGGATGCCTTTATCGTTGTAATCGTATTTCCACAGACCGGATGGAAAATAAATTGTAAGGTATATTTTCTTTTCTTCGGAAATGAAGTCAAACATTAACTCAGTTTTCCCATAAGTAACTTCAGCTTCACAAGCCATGCAAGGCAAATATGACGATGAGTTGATGAGTCCTAAAGATCCCTCTTTATTAATGATTCCTTCTAGTTGTACGCTCGATAATTTGCTTATTGCTCTTTTGTTATTATCATCAGACGTCGTTTTAAACCAACACCACGCATTTTCAGGAAGATCGTATAGTTCAGCAATTTTAGAAAAAATAAATCTATTCAGTGAATTAGAATTCATAGGTGTTTTACATATGTTATTTTCAACAAAGTTATTAAATGACAACCCGGTTTCAGAATCGGTCTTTTCTATGCCAAAGCAAGTACCATTATCAAGATTGTAACGAAAAGCATGATAGCCCTCCGGACACATTGCAGGGTAATGAATGTCGTTTATATAAAAGCATAAGCTGGGGTACGTTTCAGCACATGCCTCTGTTACTATAAGTCGTAGTTCAATATCCAAAGCTAAGCAGTTTTTCCAGAAATCGTTTTGAAACTTCAAATATTCCATGTTGTTCACCTGTCTTCTCCAATAAGGACCTGGAATAACCCATACAACTGGATGGAAAACCTTTTGCCTATGCGCCGGTAGCCAAAAATACCGAGATATGTTAGCGGCAAGCAGCGAATCAAATAAACTATCCAAATCACTTTTATCAAGATCTGTGATGACGGAGGCGCCACCACTCGTAAAACAAGGAAAGCTCCAATTGGAGGCGGCACTAATTTGATAGCAAAATTCAGTGTTATTTTCGGATATAATGCTAAATCCCGACGGGCATGATGTCAGATCGTAGAACTTCTCAACTGTCATACATGGCTCTACGTCTTCGGCGGCTGGTATCCATTTACCCTCTTCTGTGCAGTTTCTTCTTACTATGTTATTTTCACTGTAGCAAAGCGGTTTGGACTCTATGTTGTAAGCATTAGGCGTCTTGCTCCAATTTACTTTGATTTCACCAAGAGATTCTTCTTCAGGGCAATCCTGGAAGGAATAAGTTGTGTGATTTGAATTATTCTTCTATCACAACTTATTTCTATGAATTTTAAGATGTGTATAAAAAAATAATTTACCTGCAACCCTTCTTGAAAGAACAGCAGTAAAAGAAAAACACTCATATATTTTCTCATTTTGATATGTTTACACTGAACTGTTACTATTATTATACTATTATTACAATGAACGCCTAGAGTAAAATATTTGCGAAATTTTGCATTTCAGGACTAGCCAATACATCATGTTCAACTGTGATATCAAGTGGACACTGGACATGTCCGCCAAAGTATTATGTGATAATATGATGGTGGGTGATATTTGTTTACTTATGTGTCTGTATACAGGATGTTGAAAAATAACTCTTATGTAAATTATATTTTCCTTTTCTTGTTCTTCTAGTTTCTGTATTCATCAGGTAAAACTATTTCCATCTTTGTTTTTATAAAGTAGAGGTAGATATATTTTAGTTTGATTGATAGTGAAACAAGAACGTAGTCATATTGCAATCACTCTTTTATAAAACATTGAATCACATTCACTTAAGTTTACTAATACAGTAGCATAAATATGTTCAATAGATTTATTGTTTTTACTAACATTTAGTTTTATAGCATTACATATTTGATTTTTAACTATATTGGATTTATTGTTCGCTTTGAAATGAGAAAAATTATTGAGTATAATGTTGTTTTAGAATTATATTTCGGTAAATTTACTATAAAATTACACCCACAATTAAAACCAGCCCTAAGTCGGGCTGGTTTCACTGATAATTTTCCCAATTATTTGAGTTAAACAGCTGTTCAGTGTTTAATTTGAAGTTTATC
This sequence comes from Thera obeliscata, assembly GCA_947578465.1. NCBI lineage: Eukaryota > Metazoa > Arthropoda > Insecta > Lepidoptera > Geometridae > Thera > Thera obeliscata. Next base: position 5,230,095 of record OX387916.1, read on the forward strand.
AATCTGTTAGTGTGTGTCAGGTCAGGTCAAGCCAGGTATGCCAAATTAAGGCCTATCCACCATCAGGCAGGACGTAAATAACTCGCGGGTGATTCAAAAACATGCTTGGGTATTTTAAGATTGCTTTCTGTAAATAAACAAACCCGTGCTTCTCTATAAACAGGCACGGGATGTTTTTTCAAATTTTTGTAAAGTGCTTAAGCACAAAATTGTTTGCGTTTTCGTTTTATAAAAATGGTGTGAACGTAATCTCAGTTTGGTTTCTAACTTTTATGTGTTCAGTGTTTAGTGTTCAGTTGTTTTTTACGTTAAGTTTATTTGTCGAATTTAGAAAAATGATTTCAATTATGAAATCTCTAACATTTTGTTTTTTATTAGGTGATTTGTGAAAATCAATGTTTTCCAGTACTAAGCTAAATAACATGAATAATTTTAATGAAGACATATTAGAGGAAATCTGAAAGTAGCGCCTGTGACTGAAAAAATGAGGAGTAATAGATTAGCATGGTCTGGGCATGTCTCGCGGAGGGATGAAAGACATTATTACGAGAAAAGTCATATTACCGAGAAAAGTGTTAGATATGGATTTGGATGGTGGTTAAAAAAGGGAAGAGGTAGACCAAAGAAAAGATGGATGGACTGTGTCAAAGATGTCATGAGCAAGAAAGAAGAGGGCAATGAGATGAAGAATGAAAGAGGTGAGTGGAAAAAGAAAACCTGTTTTTATTTAGCATGGAATAAAGGCAGGGCAAAGATGATATTGAATTTAATTGAAGACATGAAAATACTTACAGATTCAGTGGCTGGATACAAACTATATAACGCATTGGATAGCATAATATTTACTACAAATGAACTTCCATCAGGTAAATAATTGCAATCTTAAGTAGTGAACAATATTTGTTTATTTTAGTCATGGATTTAACTTTGCGATTTTCAGAGGACATACACAGCGAATATTACTTTGGAAAGTGTGCTGCCAAGGAAAAAGTATTGCTTGTGAAACATGTTTTTCATTACCATGAAATAAGAAACAAACTTGTTACAAGGGTAAGAGTTGATTAGTTAGATAAATTTTAAGTTTATATACGTGAGAACTTGTGGTCTAAAAATTATTGTTTTGAAAGTTGCTTATTTGAAAATACTTATTTGTTTCAGGCACGTCTTTTGGTTTCTAAGGAGCCAACGTGTGTTTACCTTCGAGCTAAGTCGGAATTTAGTGAAATAATAAGATACCACGCCTTCAAATTCAATATTTGCCTATGTCGCTTGAACTACACCTACGGCGGGATAATATTCCAACATTTCTACTACGAGTGGTATACTCCGGTTGAAATGATGAGTGGGATAGTTTGGGAACTGTATTTTTATAAATAGAACTATCAAACTGAATAAACACAATTTTTCAATTGCATTTTCTTTCTTCTTATTTAAGAGCAATACTCTTGTTGGCTCATGTTGGAATGCATTTTTCTCCAGATATTTTTTTTGGGGGCAACCAGCTTGACCTCTTTATACGACATGACGATAGAACAGAATCTGTCTATCACCAGACCCTTATATAAACTCCAGTACAATGAAATCCTGGTTCTTGGTCAAAGTCAAACATGATAACAGGATAACTTTGAAACTTCTTAAAGCTGGGGAGTCTAGGTGCCAGTTCCACGCGACCAAGCCTAGAAGAACAGGCAACAAACTACGCAAAACAGTGCAAAACAATACAAAGCTGATAATTACTAATTTGCTTTGGAATTTATGAATAGTAAATTCCTTCACTGTGTTTGCGTTGTTAGAAAACACATTTCTTATTCACAGTGTTTCAAGAAAAAGTATTTATAATGAGCGTTTACCAATTGATTAAGCTATTATTGTCTTTCCTCGATAGTGCTAACATTAACATGAAGCTCAAATATATTCCGGTCAGTTTTTTGATGTATTTTGGTGAGTACCGATATTTTTTTTACAGCTGATGGAAAAAGCATATGACCCATCTGATGTTAAGTAGTAACCATCACCTGTAACAAAGCATTGAACGTGCTCTACGATGTACTGCCATACGGTCCAACAACTTGAGGCATGTGCCAGTTATTTCTTCGGCACCCCACAACCTTCGAACCGAAATGTATCGATGCTGCTTGGCGGCAGAAATAGGCATAAAAAGGCCTGACGAGCCCTTTACAAAGAGCTCTACTGCTGCTCAAACTAAAGTCTACGAATTTTCACGAATTGTTTTATTTTGTTATTTCGTTGAAGTAATGATTTTATGTTACAGTTAGATATGTTTCGTGCTGGCAATTTTATACATCACTGGTTGATTATACACTAACCAACAGTTACAACGTATCAAGTAAGTGTTGCCTTTAAGAAAATTACTCTGTTAACTTTAAGCCAAAGGTTCTTGAATTCTTATTCTCTAGAAAAGCTTTTTAAACTTCTGTTGTTTTTTCCTTTTTTGAACCCAGATATACTTAGAGCCCCTTAGCTTATTTAATTTTCTTACAGTAAGTTTTTAACTTTAGAATATAAGCCTGTTGCCTTACCGAATGTAGAAGTCAAATATTCGAGGGTATCGCACGTTTTAAAATAAAATATTTTTATTTTCTATTTCAGGAACTACACATAGCGAGTATTATTTCGGTAACTGTAAGAAAAGCGCAGATAGGAAGCTATACGCCCATGTTTATTTAGACCACATCGAAGTTGTTGGGAAGATTATTATACGAGTAAGTTTAGCCAATCATTTTCATATGAGTAAGATAAGATAACTTTTTATAGCACAAGCTCTGCTTAGTTTGGGGCTAGATAGTGTCGTGTCGTGTGTGGATTGACCTTTTTTTATTTAAATTATTTATATGAGTAGTGAGAAATATCCAACAGTCAACTTATTCAGGCTTATGATTATAATGATGATTTTTTAGGGTTGGCTGGATATACATCGAATTCCTACTTGTATATTGCTCCGAGCCACATCATGGGAAGAAGATGCTTTCCGCAGCACCTCATACAACTTCCAATTATGCGTGCCTCGCATCACTTATTGCCACTCACATCAAAGATACAAGTACTACTATTACGAGTGGTATATTCCAGCAGATGTTATCGGTGGTATGAACTGGGATTTATACTTTTATGGACCAGAGAACTACACGTGGTAAAGAGAATACCCACTGTTGAGTTTCTGAAAACTTTACATTACAAAATCATTTTTTTATTGACAAGTAAACAAAATATGTAGGTAGGTACACAAGATTGGACATGAATCACATTTAGACAATTTATTGCAATTTTTATGATTGGTGCGCGTTTTAAGCAACTTGTTTGGACCGTTACAAATAAATGTTGGTTCAGTAATTGTGCTTTTTTTTGTAACACGACCGAGTGTAATGCGGTTAGTCCGTAATACAGGAGTTTTGCATTATTTTAAATTCTATTGCATTTCTATTTTACATATTATAAATCATCCTTTATATGACCAAAATACGATATAAGCAATGGTACGTGTCGCTATCCATCGTCCAGGTAAACGTTGATATCATATCGTGGTCCCTAAGTGAAGTATGTTCATTGATTTACGCCATACATGTCATGTAATAAGCATATCCATCCATCAGTTATCTGTGTTGTAGCAATAGCTGAAACCCTTTTATCTCAGCTGCTAAAAACCAACCGAATGTAAGCTTTTAGATAAGTATGTCAATATTGATACGGGAAATTGTTAACAACAGTCCCTAGCATAAAGCAAGTCCAATAGCCTTTACATACTTACAACATATAATTCAGTTTGTTTATCATCACGTAGCCTACCTTTGTAGTGGATATTTAATAACTCTTTCTCCCAAAGTCTCAAAAATGAAACAGGATTTCTGAAGATTAAACAGTATATTATCGAAATTCTTAACCTTACTCAAACATAACCCTATTCAGATTTATCAGACTTCAAGCCTCCTTGAGGAAGAGGCGGCGGTGGCACATTGGGTATGGCGGGGTCCTTGGACGAGTAGTTGAGGACGTTGAGATCACTGGGCTCATTGGGCGGAGACCCCGCTGATGGGTTAGCGGGGGAAGCTGCAGGGGCGGGGGCCGGAGCTTGTGCAGGAACTAGGGGAAAACCCGGCGGTGCTCCATAGTTCAGAACTCCTAGGCTCGGACCTACAAAGTTTGGTCCTAGACTTGGGGCCAACACGTTTGGGACATGTGGGTAGTACGGGAAACCGTAAGGGCCCAAACTGAATGGGTCATATGGATCGTACAATCGTACTCCAGGGTAGGAGTAGGCGTAGGGTCCAAGTTGGGTGAAACCGTTGTATGCTGGATTAATGCGTCCTAGCGGTAGGACCTGGGATGGCAGGCCGAACTCGTTTAAAGGGATAGGTGATTCTGTGTTTGGTGGTGGAGGTGGTGAGGTGGAGCTATCGGTGTCGGGTGGACTGGTTGGGCTTGGTGGCTCGACGGGTGGGAGTGGTTCCTTGGCGGAGGGTTCCGCGGGTGGGCCGTCTGTTGCTACTGATGGCTCCGGTGGTTGTGCTGCGGGTGCATCAGTGCCTTTTGGTGGTGCTGGCTGCGGAACTATGCCCTGAAACATTTTGTCAACAGATGTAAGAAAAATCTAACATGTCGTTTGTATCATTGTGTGTCATGAATCCAAAATACTTACATTACCCAGAGGAAATTCTCCTCCATAGAGAATCGAAGGGTGAACGGCGAAGCCGAATGGATCGTGGAGTACTGGCTGGTAAACGGGGTAAGACTTGCTAGGCTCCAGGTTCTGGTTTGAGGTGATGAGTGCGTTGTAGACCTTCGGGATCCGACCTGGCGCTGGGTCAGCGGTTACTGCCAACAATAGCGCACTCAGTAACTGAAACAACGTTTTGGGTTTACATTTTGTAATATTTTTTTCATGAATTTTACAACGATTGACAGATACAAAATGGTGTGCACCTAATGCATTTTATCACGATAGCCAGTTTTATAAAATTTATCCATGCGAATATGGCTACTGCACTCAATATTAGCTCCTAACGAAGGCTCCTAGCTCGTCTACGGTTAGCAGCACAGACACTAAATGTTATAGCTCCCTTCATACGTTTGTTTCTAAAACGGTTTCATTAGTTGTTGTTTTATATTTTGGTGAACTAAGGTGACGATCAAATTAGAATAACCACTTCTTGACAGCGCTATCTTTTGTAAAATCCTCAGAATAAGATAATTATTGTACTTTCTACAAATATACTCGTTATAGACGACTAGGTTACATCCCGATATGGACGTATTTGCGGATAAAATAAACCAATTAGTGAAAATTACGCTGAAATATTGTGAGGGAGATATTGAAGCTCATTTATAATCATTTGAATATCTTCAGGATAAAATGTTTAATTCTTTGGTGCAATTATTGTGTGCAATATTATAATTTGTTATTTTTTGTGAGTTTTTGACAGGTATTGTTTTTGTTAAGTATACAGGGTTATTCATTATTAGCTGCAAATACTCAGGAATTAGGTTCAACAAATAAAATAAAAAATATTTATGAAATGATTTTTTTTGAGTTTTGTTATGAAAATCCCGAAAAAATCGATAAGGGAATCATTGGTGCCTGACCTATTTTGACCTTTGATCCGCGTCCGCGCGCCGTGAGTGACACTCTGCGTTCAGTCACCGCCTGGGTGGGTCATCGTCCTGTTCTCCATGGCACTCATTATGCAATAGCCGTAAAGAAATTAATAAAAATATAATTTTGATACAAAAACTTAAAAAAATTTTTGATCAAAATTTTAAAAAATAATTTCATAAATATTTTTTATTTTATTTGTTGAACCTAATTCCTGAGTATTTTCAGCTAATAATGAATAACCCTTTATATTAATTTCTATGTATAAAATATTAAATAAATGTATCGCTTTGGAGTATCTGTTAGGATGCATTTATGTTCAATAAACAATTTGAATTTGAATTTGACGCCGTTAAAAATACCACTAGCAAAGCTGACAATGCTTTTGTAAAATCTCTTTGCTGTTCGCTTTACTTAGGTATACAAGTAAAAACAAATAAACACTTTTGTTTGTTATGTTATGACCACCGCTATGATACGCGTTTAGCGGAATGCAATATTCTATAATTTTCCTTACTTTAATCTACAAACCAGTTTATGCATTACATTAAGTGTTGGCTATAAGATAGCAATTAGGATTTACCTTGAACGTAACAGAGTGATTCATATAATATAGATGTAAGTACCTCACCTTCCTATCTATTTATCTACTGGCTATACTTACCTACTAATGCATAATTGGTCGCAGGAAGTCGATGCTATCAAATAATAAGTATTTTTACTTTGCCCTTGTATTTTTTGCTTTGTTTTTATTTTGACCTACTAGAGATTTTAATCGTTTCTGTTCAAAGCCTATTATCCAACCGCCTATTTCACAATACCTGTTATCCAACTACAAATAATCCTTTTCACCACTTTTAAAAATAATTTGAGAAGCTTCTAAAGCAAGGATTTTTTAACCAAATCCTTGTTCTAAAGGTTTCAAGAAAAGCAAAGCTTCAGATTTTTGTTCAAGCTTCCTTAATTAAAATGGACCTTCTATTTCGGCGTTGCATGCAGTATAGCAAGCGTTTTCCAAAGTACAACATGATGTAATGTCATGTTTTATGAGCACAATTTTGTAGTCAGTGACCCCGTTCAGAAATTTACCATTTCGACCAAGTACGATCACTTTATCTTTTTGTGTTCCAATTTATTGAAATTGGAACACAAAAAGATAAGTGAACGTACTTTTTAACACGAATTTTTATGTGACTTTGTTCTTGTTAGCAATGTAACAAGAACAAAGTCACATAAAAATTCACACACACCTGTCAACTATTAATAAAATGACTGCTATTATGTTGCCCTAGATAGAATATTAATAGATCAAATAAAATGTTCGATTAAATTTCAAGTACCTAGGTATATACTATGAGTAGGTTCGTACTGAATCATTATTGATGTAGGCATATCTACGATAATACCTACATCTGTTCCGTCTTTATAGAATACTAGATCGAATAATTCAGTTATTATGCATTTAAACTTTTAAATATAATTATTGTATATTGGATAAATAACTAGTATAAATCTAAAGCTTGTATGGTGTAACACTAATTGCATGTACATGATTAATTTATGACTCTGCTTTGCAAACTGATATAAGTGGCTAGGTTTTATCATTCATGTTTGCATAAAGATTATTTACTATGCATTTAGGTACTAGGATTTATTATAGGTGCACAAGTTTTCAACCCTCTTGGACTCGATAGTTTTACTCCATAACGAGTAAATACCGAAAAACTCGAAGGCTCGCCTCGAGCCGGCTCGATGAAATAAAAATAAGTAATTTCCTTCGCACCTACTCGCAACGAGCCGTCGAGCTTGACTTTAAGTTTGGGACATTGCTGTAAGTTAGCTCTGTCACTATTTGTCATTAAATTACCCAGTGCTCTTATTTCTATTCTGTCCAGACAAACTGGTAAATTTTTGAGAGATTGTTATAAGTAATGGAACTGACACCAAGACTCACCTAGCTTTACGGCGTTTCAAAGTGACCCTTGTACTGAATAAATAAATATTTGATCTGATTTGAATTGAATTCAAACCGACCACTGCTGCCTCATTCAGAGGTAAACGGTCTGCAGAAGCTATGTCATCCTAATTCGTCACACCGCTGAGTTTGTGTGCTGACTTGGGAAGAGTTGTACTTATAAAAAACTTGCTTGAAGCAGCCGTTCAAGCAGAACATTAATTTATAAATGTTAAACAAACTAACGTGCCTTAATCCTAACTTAGTTCATCTTTTTCAAAGCAAAATAAAATAAATAAAAACTAAATAATAAAGTGCGTGAAAGAAATCTCTTTGAGGCTCACTTATAATCCTTTCACTACACTTGCTTCGAATAAATCAGTGGCACGATAAGTAGAAGAAAGTATAATACTTCAAAGAGTTTCTAAGGTAGGTATAAACGATTGGCTCTAAGTATCTTGTAAGGGACAAAACATCTGAGCGGTCTTTATTCAATTTGTATCACAAGGATCACTTTTAAATTTGATCACCTCAGCAGTGACCGAACAGCACATAAATAACGTAAATATTCAAAATTATGAATGAAAGAAAAATATTTGGTTGAGTAATCAGTTCCCCACCGAGAACATAATATTTGTGTGGTGAGCGCAGATGTTTCTTCTCTGTCTGGGTGTTGTATTCTAAGTAAGTATTTACTAAAAAAAGTACATAAGTATTATATCAGCTATCTAGTTCCCATAGTACAAGCTCTGCTTAGTTTGGGGCTAGATAGTGATGTGTGGATTGTTTACAATACTTATTTAACTTTAAGTGTCCAAAATCCTTGGTTATAAAACTTACAGCAACTTGCATAATTTGTGTTCGTTGATTAAATCAGTCTAATTCAGACAGGTAGTACAAATTCCATTTCTTAGACCTTGAGTTGCGGCTGGCATTGGCTGCCTTCCGGTCCAGCCGGACGTGGCCTTTGTCCATTATATTGCGAGAGAAGAATGACGTGCCCTCGACCCTTGCATGCCGTTCAGAGAAGTTTGGTGAAATTGTAAAATTCAATACCTTCGTAAAACATCTCGTAAAACTTTAATATAATATTAACTTCACCTGATTTTGTATTTTTGAATTATGAATGCTCGTCGCACAACACATTTTCTATAAAGGGAAATATCATCTAAGCATTTTATAGACTGGTTTATCTATACTTTGTTCTATTATTATTTAGTTTTCCCTTTGGTTGGACAACAATTTTGATTCATATTGTGCTTACTTTCAAATTACTTACATTACCGAAATTATCAACCTACCAAGCAAATCGTATTTACAAAAAAAAATGTAGGTATTCAAGTATCAGCTATCTGGGGCGTCATTCTCGCGCCGACTGGGATTATTTTTCGGTGGAGATGTCGTCATAGGTCGGTCAAAAAGTCGTGACAACCATCTTGGCGTATTCTCACGATTTCTTCCTTCAATATTCTCGGTCGAAGTTCATGCGAGACGCAACGTCTAGTCCGGACTAACCGAGACAGAACGCAGTATTCGAGATCTCTTGAATTTGATAGTCGTTTGACAAAACACAATATTATTTTCAGCAAAGTTTTATTTTAATGCTTCTTTTCGAAGAGAGAATGGATTATTTCCTAGAGCAATTTATAGACGACCTCATTGTAGAAGCCTCGACAGCTACGATAAATGGAAAACGCAGAAAAAGTGCGGGGTTGTGCAAAGCCTTAGTGCTCTCCGATTATGCTTATAGGAATCACTTTATGCTAAGTAAAGCATTAGCCTGGGAACTGATCGAAGATATCGTGCGGTCCCTACTTGCAGCAGAGAAAATTTCCACTAAATCAAAGGTATAATTTGGTAACCTAACTTCTTACCAACCAAATATAATTCTATGGTGAGGAACCTTTGGTAGATAGGATTATGCCTCATAACAGCATAATAAGACAAGCCCCTACCTATAAGGCCTTACCTAGAATAATAAGTTAGATTAGTAGGTACACTGTTCTGCCATTGTGGATTGCAAACTAAGTATTATTTTATGACAATTACATTATTTTTCTAGGACTTCATCACATTATACTTCTTGGGCACAGGGAGCTAGTTGGTACCGGCTATGGCTAGGCATCCTAATCGATCTGTCATATCTTCAGTATCAAGAGAATTCAATAAATGGGTACACTTCCCAAAGACCCCCGATGAGGCAGTATCTGAAGATTGGGGAAGGTTTTTCAAGAGCTACCGGACCTTCCACAAAACGGCATGAACAGTCAACTCATAATAGGATGAATATAAGTGCAGTATATTAAATCAATGCTCTGATAAAAGCTTGTCTTTTTAATCATTATCATATAAATACAAGAGATTTCATTACAATTCTTACTATAGGTACTTGAAAATTGGACTAGAGACATACAATCATTTGAAAAATATCATAAGACCGATGGACCCAAACAGTCTCTACCTAGAAATAAATAATATATACCTACTAGAGGAAAAAATTTAATAGACTGAATAAAAACCACATCTTTATTTACAAATAACTTTATTTACAAACATATAATTACAAAATTCACATGAAACCGTTGGGCTATTTGCAGACTATATTTGCAAATAATGCTTCAAGCTTGGTGGTTTGTACAGATAGACGAAGCAAAGTAAGTAAGTCCTGTGTGTAGTGGTAGACTAACAATATTGTTGCCTGATAGTACTTATATAATTTCCAGCACTATTTTTATTCAACCATAACAGAGCTTTACAGTAAATTTTCTTTTGGCTTCACCAACCATTCCTTAGTAGTTCTTTCAGATTTTCCTGCAACAAAATAAATACAAATATGAATAAAAGTATTTACATACAGGCCTTTTCATCTATTGTAGATGATATAAATAAGCCTCAGGGGCTAAACTGGTGATTACTCATGCCCTACTCGCGGAACTTTATAGTGCCTGGAACAATTTAACTGAATAAATACAATTTTGATGTGATTGATATGATTTTAGATGGAATAGGCTTGCCCAGCACCTATACCAAGTAAATAGGTACTAAATAGGAACATAATGCATCAAAACTAAAGATTTGGACATCTAAATAGGATTCAATGAGACAATGAATAATTATTATGTTTGACAGGGATTTACACGATTATTTTAGTAAAATATAACAGTGTACGTCTACTGCTGTTCTTTTTACCCCAGTTTCATCTGCTGTTTGAGTAAAAAACCTCTATTCAGTTTCATACGGCAGTTTTTCAGCTTGCTAGTGTTTGTTGGTTGGTACAATACCAAACACCTCATAAACACTTTGTAAATAACACAACGAGCCCCACTTATTATAGTTTTGTCCGTAATGCGAATATTATGGGGATAAAATAATTTAATTACTTTTGGACAAAAACCAAAAATAAACTCTTCTTCTTTTTTGTGGTTTGAATGTTGCCCGCTAGTGAAATGTATTTCAGTTAGTTCAATAAAAAAAACTGAAAATTATTAACCACGCTTGAAGCACCTTGGTTCATAAAACAACCAAAAAAAAAACAGTTAGGTAAACGTGTGACGATCACCGACGCTAGCATTTGTTTTGGCGCCAAGACGCCCCGTCGCGCGCGACCCACTTGAAACGCCAGATAAGTGTTTATGTTCTTGGAATTCCCGTCTTGTAAACATCTCTCGTATTCGAGCTTAATGGCATGATGAATTGCATTTAGAATTTTGATGAGTTTGCTGGCCTAATACTACGTAAACAGTTCCGAATCAAAAATTTTGACTAACTCAAAAACTTTGACAGAACTCGAAGCATTAATTTAAATTAACTTAAAAATAAAGCGATAATATTATTTGCATCTCGTATTTTTTTGCATCGCGGGTGCGCAGGTGGATCTTAATAATATTTAATTTCTAGAAAAGTCCTACAAGTAATTATAGTTAAAAAAATAGTATCCCCTGAAAGCTTATTTCAGCCCTGAAGCAAGGATTTAGTTGCATTTACTTGTCATATTAATAATTTTTAATACTCACATAAAAAAGCGGCGTGAAAAAATTTTCTTGAGAAAAAAGTCGAGAATGTGCTGGTTATTTTAGTCAATTTGAACGAATTCAATCACTGTTTACACAAAACTTTATCGTTAATAACTACTTATTGAGTTATTATTGCGATATTTAAGCACTAAACAACACAAAACACTTGCAATATAGCAAAAAAACTAAAATTCACAATACGTAAACAATGCCCGCGCGCGTGGTTCCGTAAGACTGATTTTGTTTTTTTGTGTTGTTGACGTCTAGGTAACTGTTTTGAAGTTGACATACATATTTACAAAGCTCAAATCAGTGCGAAAAGGATGGTTTTTCGTTCCTTATGGACATTGTAGTAGAAAAAGCGAGTCAGACAGATGTCTCAACGCTTGGCGCAAAACTTTTTTTGGTGCATTTATGCACTAAGGTGCTTTGGTTTGTGTTTGGTATGGAAATGCACCAAGGTGCTTTTTTTTTGGTAGTAGCTCTGCCTTCTGCGCTGGCGGGCGTGGGTTCGATCCCCACCGAGAACAAATATTTGTGTGGTGAACGCAGATGTTTGTTCTATGTCTGGGTGTTATATTGTATTCTATGTATGTATTTACAAAAAAAAAGGATTATTTAAGTAATGTATCAGCTATCTGGTTCCCATAATACAAGCTCTGCTTAGTTTGGGGCTAGATAGTGTTGTGTGGATTGTCCGCATTATTTATTTGTTTATTATTTATTTTAGTATGTACAGTTTGAATAACGTGTTATAGACAACTTTGTTGCTATTAAGAACTATTCTACTTCGAGGCTAAAAATAAAATATTAGTTACGAGTAAGTCCTCCAACTGCTAGATCTAGCGTTTTATCGTTAGATAGAATTAAATAGCAACACTGATGAAGTATGCGCCGAATTACGTTCCGTTATTAGTCAGTTTGATATCATAAACTTGAATTTTGAAATTTTGACCTATAAACTCAATTGTTCCCAACATTTTAGCTTTGTATAAACGTAATTCAATTGTAGTAACAAATTGAAATATCATTTGATAAATAATTGACCAAAACACTAGGATAATAGTAAATGACCGATCGATTAATCGTTCGATTATTGGATAAGCGTGTAACGTAACGCATCTCGTGTTGAAAAATATGCCATCAACAGAGATAGATGTCGTATTTCACTGAGAATTGGCTTTTTGAGTATAGACAGACATTTTTCACTCGGGATAGCTTATGTTTGTCAGAGATCAATAGGCCGAGATCTTTTAGGAACATTGAAAATCCCGGTCAGCCCGAGAATCATCCCCCTGGTTCCCATCATACAAGCTCAACTTAGTTTGGGGCTAGATTTATTAATAAATAAATATTTAAAGGGTCAGCAACGCGCGAGTGATGCCTCTGGTGTTGCAAGCGTTCATAGGCTACGGTAACCGCTTTCCATCAGGTGGGCCGTATACTTGTTTGCTAACTTAGTTGTATAAAAAAAAAGCCTTCTTTCACCTTTTATCTGTAAGAGCTGACGTCAGCACAATATTTGCCATGACCTCCACGTATTGTGTTCGTCATAATCATAAGACAAAGGATTGAGTCTTGGGAACGGCGTGATGCAAGCATTTGGTCTGGGGCGTCATTCTCGCGCTGACCGGGATTATTTTACGGTGGAGATGTCGTCATAGGTCGGTCAAAAAGTCGTGACAACCATCTTGGCGTATTCCCACGATCTCTTTCTGCAAATTTCTCGGTCGAAGTTCATGCGAGACACAACATCTAGTCCGGACTAGCCGAGACAGAATGCAGTATTCGAGATCTCTTGAATTGGTTAATCGTTTGACAAACACAATATTATTTTCAGCAAAATTGTATTTTATTGCTTCTTTTCGAAGAGAGAATGGATGATGTCCTTATGTAATTCATGGACGACCTCATCGTAGAATCCTCGACAGCTACAGAAAACGTAGAAAAAGTGCGGGGTTGTGCAATGCCTTTGAGCTCTCCGATTATGTTTATAAGAATCACTTTACGCTAAGTAAAGCATTGGCCTGGAAACTCATCGAAGATATTGTGCGGTCCCTACTTGCAGCAGAGAAAGATTTCCACTAAATCAAAGGTATAATTCGGTAACCTAACCTCTTACCAACTAAATATACCTAATTCAATGGTGAGGAACCTTTGGTAGATAGGATATGCCTCATAACAGCATAAGACAAGTCCCTACCTATAAGGCCTTACTTACCTAGAATAATAAGTTAAATTAGTACACTGTTCTGCCATTGTGGATTGCAGGTATTATTTTATGACAATTTCATTATTTTTCTAGGTCTTCATCACATTATACTTCTTGAGCACAGGGAGCTAGTCGGTACCGGCTATGGCTAGGCATCCTAATGGATCTGTCATATCTTCAGTACTATCAAGAGAATTCAATAAATGGGTACACTTCCCAACGACCCCCCATGAGGCAGTATCTGAAGATTGGGGAAGGTTTTTCAAGAGCTACCGGACCTTCCACAGAACGGCATGAACAGTCAACTCATAATAGGATGAATATAAGTGCAGTAATATATTAAATCAATGCTCTGATAAAAGCTTGTCTTTTTAATCATTATCATTTAAATACAAGAGATTTCATTACAATTCTTACCATACTTGAAAATGGGACTAGAGACATACAATCAAAATAAAAAATAACCTACATTATTAGAGAAATATCATAAGACCGATGGTCCAAGGAATATAATACTCTCTACGAGAGTGATGGTCCACCGATGGACCCAAACAGTCTCTGCCTAGAAACCTACAATACCTACTATACTTTATATACCTACTAGAGGAAAAAAATTAATAGACTGAATAAAAACCACATCTTTATTTACAAATAACTTTATTTACAAACATATAATTACAAAATTCACATGAAACCGTTGGGCTATTTGCAGACTATTTGCAAATAATGGTTCAAGCTTGGTGGTTTGTACAGATAGACGAAGCAAAGTAAGTAAGTCCTGCGTGTAGTGGTAGACTAACAATATTGTTGCCTGATAGTACTTATATAATTTCCAGCACTATTTTTATTCAACCATAACAGAGCTTTATAGTAAATTTTCTTTTGGCTTCACCAACCATTCCCTATTAGTTTTTTCAGATTTTCCTGCAACAAAATAAATACAAATATGAATAAAAGTATTTACATACAGGCCTTTTCATCTATTGTAGATGATATAAATAAGCCTCAGGGGCTAAACTGGTGATTACTCAAGCCCTACTCGCGGAACTTTATAGTGCCTGGAACAATTTAACTGAATAAATACAATTTTGATGTGAATGATATGATTTTAGATGGAATAGGCTTGCCCAGCACCTTTACCAAGTAAATAGGTACATAATGCATCAAAACTAAAGATTTGGACATCTAAATAGGATTCAATGAGACAATGAATAATTATTATGTTTGACAGGGATTTACACGATTATTTTAGTAAAACATAACAGTGTACGTCTACTGCTGTTCTTTTTACCCCAGTTTCATCTGCTGTTTGAGTAAAAAACCTCTATTCAGTTTCATACGGCAGTTTTTCAGCTTGCTAGTGTTTGTTGGTTGGTACACTTCCAAACACCTCATAAACACTTTGTAAATAACACAACGAGCCCCACTTATTGTAGTTTTGTCCGTAATGAGAATATTATGGGGATAAAATAATTTAATTACTTTTGGACAAAAACCAAAAATAAACTCTTCTTCTTTTTTGTGGTTTGAGTGTTGCCCGCTAGTGAAATGTATTTCAGTTAGTTCAATAAAAAAAAACTGAAAATTATTAACCACGCTTGAAGCACCTTGGTTCATAAAACAACCAAAAAAAAAAACAGTTAGGTAAACGTGTGACGATCACCGACGCTAGCATTTGTTTTGGCGCCAAGACGCCCCGTCACGCGCGACCCACTTGAAACGCCAGATAAGTGTTTATGTTCTTGGAATTCCCGTCTTGTAAACATCTCTCGTATTCGAGCTTAATGGCATGATGAATTGCATTTAGAATTTTGATGAGTTTGCTGGCCTAATACTACGTAAACAGTTCCGAATCAAAAATTTTGACTAACTCAAAAACTTTGACAGAACTCGAAGCATTAATTTAAATTAACTTAAAAATAAAGCGATAATATTATTTGCATCTCGTATTTTTTTGCATCGCGGGTGCGCAGGTGGATCTTAATAATATTTAATTTCTAGAAAAGTCCTATACAAGTAATTATAGTTAAAAAAATAGTATCCCCTGAAAGCTTATTTCAGCCCTGAAGCAAGGATTTAGTTGCATTTACTTGTCATATTAATAATTTTTAATACTCACATAAAAAAGCGGCGTGAAAAAATTTTCTTGGGAAAAAAAGTCGAGAATGTGCTGGTTATTTTAGTCGATTTGAACGAATTCAATCACTGTTTACACAAAACTTTATCGTTAATAACTACTTATTGAGTTATTATTGCGATATTTAAGCACTAAACAACACAAAACACTTGCAATAAGGCAAAAAAACTAAAATTCACAATACGTAAACAATGCCCGCGCGCGTGGTTCCGTAAGACTGATTTTGTTTTTTTGTGTTGTTGACGTCTAGGTAACTGTTTTGAAGTTGACATACATATTTACAAAGCTCAAATCAGTGCGAAAAGGATGGTTTTTCGTTCCTTACGGACATTGTAGTAGAAAAAGCGAGTCAGACAGATGTCTCAACGCTTGGCGCAAAACTTTTTTTGGTGCATTTATGCACCAAGGTGCTTTGGTTTGTGTTTGGTATGGAAATGCACCAAGGTGCTTTTTTTTTGGTAGTAGCTCTGCCTTCTGCGCTGGTGGGCGTGGATTCGATCCCCACCGAGAACAAATATTTGTGTGGCGAACGCAGATGTTTGTTCTATGTCTGGGTGTTATATTGTATTCTATGTATGTATTTACAAAAAAAAAGGATTATTTAAGTAATGTATCAGCTATCTGGTTCCCATAATACAAGCTCTGCTTAGTTTGGGGATAGATAGTGTTGTGTGGATTGTCCGCATTATTTGTTTGTTTATTATTTATTTTAGTTTGTACAGTTTGAATAACGTGTTATAGACAACTTTGTTGCTATTAAGAACTATTCTACTTCGAGGCTAAAAATAAAATATTAGTTACGAGTAAGTCCTCCAACTGCTAGATCTAGCGTTTTATCGTTAGATAGAATTAAATAGCAACACTGATGAAGTATGCGCCGAATTACGTTCCGTTATTAGTCAGTTTGATATCATAAACTTGAATTTTGAAATTTTGACCTATAAACTCAATTGTTCCCAACATTTTAGCTTTGTATAAACGTAATTCAATTGTAGTAACAAATTGAAATATCATTTGATAAATAATTGAACAAAACACTAGGATAATAGTAAATGACCGATCGATTAATCGTTCGATTATTGGATAAGCGTGTAACGTAACGCATCTCGTGTTGAAAAATATGCCATCAACAGAGATAGATGTCGTATTTCACTGAGAATTGGCTTTTTGAGTATAGACAGACATTTTTCACTCGGGATAGCTTATGTTTGTCAGAGATCAATAGGCCGAGATCTTTTAGGGACATTGAAAATCCCGGTCAGCCCGAGAATCATCCCCCTGATACAATGTCAATAGGTAAGAGTGTGATGGATGACTGATGACAGATTAGTAAGTAGAAAGGTGGTTGAAAGAAAAAGCTAAAATAATGTTATGGAACTGAACATTATTATTAAGTAGTAGATTTTTGTCAAATTTTCTTTGGATGAATCACTACTTTAAATAAATAGGGCAGTGTAGACACTAAGCGACAAAGCCCTTCAAATAAATATATAAAAATAATCCTAAAGAAAATATTTATGTTTGCAAATTAGGCAAACAATGTTTGAAAGAATGTCCTTTCTTTCAACGTTGAGATGTCGTTCAATGGTCTGAGGTGGTAATACTTCACAACTATAAAGATTACTTACTTTTGTATTCGTTTCTTGTAGTAGCTAGACGTAAACATAAAACTTTTATGCAGTGTTACAATTTTAATGCATGGCTGCACCGTAAGGTACACATAAGTGTAGTCTAGACTGCACTGCACATCCTATTGCAATGATATTTGTATTGCATGCAAGTGAAAGAAGCGTTGACATTTGCAACGAGCTCTGAGCATCATTGTGCATTCCCAGTTAAGGCTGCAGGGGTCAGTCACCCCTATGGCTCTATAGGTTCTCTAAATTGTGCTATAAACACAGATGAACTATAAGTTTCCTTAAAGATTGAGTGCAGCTGGCGAACTCGAGTCTCTAGCATAGATTTTTGACACTTTTCAATGGAGAACTGTCAAAAATTATATGCTTGAGGCTTGACTCAGACTCAAGCTTTATTTCTGCGTACGGGCCTCGATCCTTTTCTTATCGTGTCTCTGATTCTTTCAAACCAAGTGTGGAAAGGATTTTAAGTGCGCCACAAAGAAGCTTTTTTCGTGCATTTGACACATATTTTCGAAATTTTAGGTTCTACGATATTATGCTGGTTTCCTCACGATGTTTTCCTACACCGTACTACTTGTGGATGTGTGCAAGATTTACTCTTGCAATCAATGGAGCTAATATTAGCAAATCAGGTTCCTAATCATTGTTTCTGATACCCACTCATATCACATCACATCCCTTGTCATTCCTCATCTCAGTCAACTCAACGAACACCGCGGAAATTAATGAGGTTACGGAAACCCAACAAATATTTTTGATATTACGTGGAAAGAGAGAGAGGGTGCGAAGAATCTCCGGAACATTCCCTGCTGCTAAACTAGTGCTGGAAATGAGTGGATGAGACTCGCAAGGGGCCGGAAAGAGTGGCGCAATAAAGAGGAGGCCTATACTCAGCAGTGGGTGCAATTGGGCTGATGATGATGATGATGAAGTGGAAAGAGACAACTTGTCTGCGAAATATATACAAATTGAGAGGACAAGAGACTACGATTACCAAAAACCATGTAATTTTCCTAATTTTTAGCCCACATCTTTCGTCATCATTACTTTACATCACAGTCATGCTAAGACTGTTTTATATGACGAAATAGATAGTATGTGGTAAGCCATAAGATGATTCGGTACTAATCTACCAGCTTATGAATCAGCTGTTTGATTTTGTGTATTTAATTTCTGACTTATTTGGAAACACGCAGGTCATTACGGTTTAAGAATAATCGGGAAATTAAATAATTTAACAATATACTGTAGCATGTCTGTGAAAAACAATCAACTTTCCCATTATTTTGTTAAAATTGTTTTTACTGACTTAAATTGTTTTAATTGTCCAGGTGGTTAGATTGTACAAGTCGGTCAGTAATAGACGAAAATTAGGCCACACTTTGAAAAAAACCAAGTATTTTTTTAGAATTATACTTATCATAATACGGTATGAATTTAATATTACTAACATTTACTTTTAGCATTGGCATAAAAATAGTCAAACGAAATCGTGCAAGAGCTTTTAAGTTATAAGCCAATTAAATTTGGATTAATGTTGTAAATAAATTTCATTTAGAATTAGTGAAATTTATTTGTTACCTAGTGTTCGATGATGCGTGCGGCAAAGCCATGTGAAGCATGCACTTTTTTAAGTGTTATCTATACATTTCTAAGAGCTACCGTAGAGTGCTTGAACAAAGACGATCAATTTGACTTATAGCTTACGTAGGTAAAGTATTTTTCAATAGTGGAAGCGTCGTTGATTGTTATAAGGTTAGTTCTAAAACCACAAAAATGAACACTGTTCAGATTTGTACCTATTTTTGTATGTTTGTATGTTTGTAATGAATAGGCTCAAAAAGTACTGGCCCGATTTAAAACATTCTTTCACCAATAGAATGCTACATTCTTCCAATTTGACACAGGCTACATTTCATTTTGAAAAAAATTAGGGATCCTTGGTAAAATTTGAACAATGTAACCGAAGGTGTAGAAAAATGAGTCTTAAAATGTCTTTCGTCGAATGCGCTGCCGAAACTATTAGCGATAGAACAAAATAATGTACAACAATATTGTCTACCCCGTGCGAAGCCGGGACGGGCTGCTAGTCAGATATATATAGCGCCACAGGCTACTTCTATGCAAGAATTTATTTTATAAATGTTGTATACCTTCCTACTATAGCCTATTATAAATGCTACCTTCATACTACATTATACATTATGTAATGTATCTCCAAACAATACAGCCGAAACTCACTAAAACGGTGCCGAAATATCGGGA
This sequence comes from Thera obeliscata, assembly GCA_947578465.1. NCBI lineage: Eukaryota > Metazoa > Arthropoda > Insecta > Lepidoptera > Geometridae > Thera > Thera obeliscata. The sequence continues at coordinate 5,249,924 of OX387916.1, forward strand.
GTCAAAACTCACAAATCATGGTGAATATTCCGTTGTTCATAAAAATAGAACTAAAACTCAATCGGCATTTGTCAGTAAGTACCTACCACCTACTAAAATAAGTACCTTGGGCCCTTCAAATGACAACAAAACAAAGCAAAACAGTACGTATCATGTAGGTAACTGAACGTTTTTGTTCAAGTTTTAATCAATTGTTGGGAGGCATACGCGTAGCAAAACGGGGTTTGCGAGTTAGTAATGTAAATAAAATAATAGTCGACTCACGCGCAAGGAGAGAATGTTGGCGGCCATGCTGGCACTCTGGCGAATGGTGGTGGAGTGTCGTGGAGTGGTCGTGTGGTGGTAAGCGCTAGCGCACCTTGCTTGTGAACAATGAACTTGGGAGCTGGGGACTGGAAGTGAAATGTATGTCCGTTTGTACCTCCGGAACTCCGGAGGCAGAGTTTTAGCTCACACGAAGGTTAAAGACTCTGCTATTATTATAGCTAGGAGCTCAAAACTCATTTTATTCAAATAGATTGAACAAGCCATATTGAACCTGAATACAAAATTGCCATTACGTTGGTTGATAGAAAGAATAATAATTATAATAGTAAGTGGCTTTATTTTGTATGATATATAAAAACTAAGCTGGCGTTTGGATCGCCTATAACTAATACGTTGAAACAACGGTTGGCAGCAAAATTGTTAAATTAATCTATTCCTTTACGAGTTATCAAAAATTTTATCTAATTATGATTACTGAGTGTATTACAAAAATATTTAATACATAATTCAGTTAGGCATACCTGAAAATTTTAAGCTTATTTGGTAAAGTAAACTGTCTTGTCTTGGCCACATCTAGATAGCTGTGACATCTACGCTCGCGTCCTTGCTAGCGAATGCAAGTGTCGTGCTTTGTCCTACTAAACTGATAAGCTCCAAAGCCTCATTTAGGCAGTGTATAACAGACGATTTGAACTTATCGCTTCATCTACGCTTATCATTTTTAGTTCATTACTCGCGCAGGCTTCGAAGGTTTGGTTGTTTGGTGCTGATCTCACTGATAGTTGCTAGGTAGTCGGAATCAGCTGTTGACTGATAGAAAATATTGCTTTGAAATGACCTTGACATTTTCATTCCCAAACGTACAGAATATTTAGAAGTTACTTACCCAAGGATGTTCCTGAAACGGATCCCTATCTAAAGAAGTTGTTGATTCGTAGATATATAAAATCATCATCAGCCTGAAGACAGTAGAAGTAGAGCTTTTTGTAAAGGGCTCGTCTAAGGAAGTTCTACCACCATGCTTATTTGTCGTGAAGCACATTGCTTGTGTTTCGGTTTGAAGGTGCCGGTGAAATATCTGGCACGTGAGGCTGATCATCTGTATGCCTCATAATGAGCGGCGCAGGAAAGTGCATCGTAGGGCACGTTCCTGACTTGCGTGGCTACGAGGCAAATGCATTGTTATAGGCGATCGTTACCACTTAACATTAGGTGGGCCATTTCCATCAGCTAGATGTATGAAAAAAAAGATGTCTACCGTTGGGCATCGTGTACATTTCCAGGAAGAACGATTCCGGGCTCTATCCGTACACCTGAATCAATTATCAAGTTAAGACCGAACGTGAATGGAGTACTGTTGCGATCAGTGAAGGAGGTTTTACAAAGTAGGCATCAGTCAGCTTGAACCCTTAGATTACATTATGCCAGCCATTATGCGGTGTGCCAGGAATGGTATTGGCAGCGACTATAGCTGTTCGACTCTAGTTTCTATAGTCACTACTACCGGAGACGAATCGCCGCTCGTCGATATTGTAATCTTTCCGAGAATTCCTGCAGTGTTGCAGCAAGATACGGTTCGCACATGCATTGGTTTGCATGCAAATACCTAATATTTGTTCTGACACAGAGAAAACTAATAAGGTGCCTAACATATCTTTAGATACCTATCTTATTAAATAACAATCAGATGCAGGAACTGGCAAGATATGTTTGTGAATGCTTAGTAATTATTTGATTGTATTGTTCATTAATTAATAATTAGTTGGTGCCAAACTAGCATGTTGGTAGACGGTTTGTATAAAATTGTAAAAATAGCCCTCTATCGAAATTACTGGGTACTGCATCGAACAGTGAAAATAAAGCAAGATTCGAATTTCAAACTTTTCATGCGATACGTTTCATAGTGATTCAGGACAATTTCAATAGAGGGCGCTGCTTAATTAATAATAAATTTCCATCTTATGTAGATGTTTCTTAATTGTAGAGTTTTACATCTTCTCGTTATCAGAAACACAACAATGTAGGCGTCTTATATTGATATAAGTATTCCACGTGTTTCCGAAATGGAGACTGCTTATTTCGTCATTGAGATTATCATTTATTGATGAATTGTACCTATACTTATCTATAATATGTCCTATTGTACAAATGTTCTTGTAACCTGGTTTTTTACTATTTATATTGTTTTGTACTTGTATATGTAGGCATTTGGTTTAATTGGTATCAAGTGTACCCATGCACTCCTACTTCAGTCATGGTCGCTCATAACAATTAAGCTTGTTAAATGATCTAAATCGGTTTTTCATATCAACTAGAAACACTTATCTGCTGAGTGTCGATGATAGGACTAAAAATCTAGGTAGTTAGTGTAAACTGAGTGCCTGCTCACTACAGTTCTTCTTGGGGCCGAGACTGCTAAATAACAAGGCACTTTTTATTCAAAACTAAAAAATGAACAATCTGTGTCACCTATTGAAGCGACGACGACGAGAAGAATCCCAAATTTATGATCAAAGGCATACTTGAATAGTTGACGTCCAAGTTATATAAAATTTGATTAACTTTCATGATTTGAACAATAATATTTACAAAATGATATCTACAAAATTTTAATATCCCTATAACTTCTTCTTCTTCCTGCCCTTATTCCACTTTATGTGGGGTCAGCACAACATGTCTTCCTCCTCCATTCCCCTCTGTCAGCCGTCATCTCTGCATTCACTCCTCTTTTATCCATGTCATCTTTCACAAATTCATATATTATGTTTTCTTTGGGCTACCTCTGCTCACATACCTATCCATCCACATCCATACCTACTCATCACTTTCCTATTAGTCACATGACTTACCATAAACTTTATATAAACTCCCAGGTACCATTGATCAAAACAAATATTTGCATTCAATTTCAGATCACGAACTCGCAACACCGCACTGTGTGACATGCAAAACTTATTTATTTTGCCAACACGTGTTGCAAACATTATTGGCAAAATATAAGTATTGCTATTTGATTTATTTACAATGCTGTGGTGGTAGGTATTAAGATTATCATCAGCCGTCTGAAAAAGTCTACTATCCTAATTTAGTTGCAGGATAAATGATTTTAGCCGTTCTTTTTAGAGGTACTGTCATTTCCACTACCACAACAATAGCGTCCGTCCATCCTACATGCTGTGCCAGACGGTCGTCCTAGCCTTTTTTTTTGTCGAATGGACTAATTGATGGTGATCGTCTGACGATTCTTACAGCTCTACCGGACCTAGCCTTAGTCTTCCGTTTAGGGTCTTCTTTACTCACTAGGACCTCGCACTACACTAGGGAGGGAAGTGATTTTTGTTCTGTTATTACTGAATCTTTTTTGGGTATTACAGTTCGGGAAATTGTCGCTGTACAATTCGAATGGTGCAACGACTGCGAAACGAAACAGTCACTTAGTTCGCAGAGAACTTGTGTGGCAATGGGTACTGCGTGGAACGCTCCAATTTCTGGGAGCATGAGTAGCTGTGAATGAGAACGATTCGTAATATTCAAGGGTAGTGTGGTAGCATTGCAAAAGACATTTGTCGGGCAAAAAAAAACAAAAATTAAATTGTTTCTTTTTAAATATAGATTGCTAAGCATTTGGCTGCCATCAAGTGAGGATGCAGCCTAAGATCAATTGATAAATTTACTATTTTTTTCAGTTTTGACCTGTTAAAGCCCATTGCAATGCTGCGGCACAGCCGTGAAAGTTACAAATTGCATACATTCTAATACAGCCAACGTCTTTGTTCTGATAGGTATTTCTAGATTTTTACGATGAATTAATAAAACAAACATTCAAAATAGATCATCATTTAGTTATTATAAACTATTTACAATTTTACACCTTGTATCACATAAAAATCAATTAAATTATAAAATTTAATTCCTTCATTGACTCTTAATTTCTAATCTAAATCGAATATTATGCCCAAAGGAACACAAAGACGAGACACTGCTGTTCATGATTAGTTTGTTATTTGTTATGTGGACTAAAATGAGACCGATAACACAACACTGTGTCAAATATATTCGAACGGTATATGGCAAGCCCTTCTAACGACTAGAAGGGGCAACTGCGGCAGGCAGATCACAAAAAAAATTGCGAACGGACTAAAAAGCAGACACGCTCCAAGCCATGCCAGCAACAGCCACGTAGGCAGCAGCGCCACTTGGTCAAACATAATCACTTCACTTTGAACACAGTCTGAACTTCATTATTTCCTTCCTAACCGTGAACGTGTTGCACAAACAAACGTCACTAATCTATGATCCGTGAACGAGTTTCATAATTACAGCAGAGTCCGTCGGTTTGCAGAAGCCCAAGCTTTTGTTCAGCATGTAACTACGAACGCCACCTAGAACAATTGAAATACATTTGTTATTTCACAGTTTTAGCTTCAATGTATTGTGGGGTCACCTGTACATAAATTAACGGTGCAAATACAGCAAGAATACCAGTGAACTTTGAACAATACTACAGTACTTTTACTTAAACGGGGATAATTCGTTAGGAGTTTTAATTAAAAAAATAGGTTATCTACATCTCATTACCGATTACTATTTCATTTTTATGCATATATTTTGTAGAGGTGCATGGACGAGCATGAGCAGTGCAAAATAGCCTCATGCTGGAAACTAGTAAAATTTGCTTACGAAAAAGTAGCTAAACGCAATTTTCTTCGTAATAAATTGTTTCAAAAAGACAGAGACCCTGGCTTGGCCTTGACCACGAGACAGTTTGCATTTCGGAAATTTTACGGTATGGTGGTTCAAATGTATATTAAAAAGGCAGGCATACACCATACAGTGCAATACAGGCATCTCAACAAGCTTCTGCCAAGCAGTTATGCTCGCACCAGAATAGGACAAGTCAAATATGACAGCGTTATTTGACGGCGTTCCAGCTGATCGCCATCGTTATCGCCTTTGCGCAGGCCTTTAGGCGTCACCTCTACGTTATTTCAGGTAACGGTTTCAGGTAAATTGCACTTGCGTGATCTGCAACGCGCTTCTATCAAGTAACCATCTTATGCCAAGTGTTTATAATTTACAACGAAAATTGCCATGGTTTTTCTCAACAATGATTAATCATAATAAACAAAGAACTCAAGAGGTTACCTGATACAAACATAACAGTGTCAAGAACATAAAACGTGTTATAACATTAACCTTGAGGTCCATACTCGCGTGTAAGCACTTTAAAATGTACTTCATCGTTGTGAAAGGGATCCAGTTTTATCGAAGGATATCTATAACTTCTACTTTACTTCTACTTTACTCGCTCAGGCACTTTTTTTCTTTATTAAACTTTATACAATGTACCATCCGTAGCACACACTGCAGACGAAACTGCTGATTACTCAAATTAGTTTTGTAAAAGATAAACGTGGTTTCTACTCAAATGTATCAAGGCCAGTGATGTAAATTGTAAATTACTTTATCTGAGCAGAGTGGATTACGCAGTCAGACCGGTTCTGATGACATTGACGTCCATAGCGATGACGTCTGCGCATCGTCTTTGTTTAAGAAATGACCATAACTCTATATAACTTTGATGTTCGCACAAAGGATAAATGAATGCCATTTACATTTTACACAAGGCATTTGTAAGCTTTTAGGTTGTAAACACATTCCGAACTAACCAAAGGTTGAAAACTGTAGTCCTGAAAAAAGTGTCTATCCCGGTTTCTCGAGCAACACGTGGTCCATGATGTTGTAAACACTATCACTTTCGGTCACCGGCGTATAACCCGGGCTGGTTTTCGTGTGGTCCGAGTGCTGACTGCGCCGGCGTGGCCGTATCGTCGCTCGCGCTTGCAACCTGAGGTTTCGACACCACTGAGTGGGGAAGTCGACTCATGGCCAATTCGTCTCGCTCACACACACCGGAAAACCAGCGAGCAATCGAGACCGCTTCAGCTGCTCGGTACGCAGAGCGCTCAAGTCGCGAGCTGTCGACCTTCTAGATCCAGTTGCTAATAAACTTTTGCAATAGTTCGTAGACTCCTTGTGCCACTTAGGATATGCTGTATACCAGGCACGCTATAATAAGGTCATTAATATTTACAGGTGTTCATTGGGGTTGCGAAATAATAATGTTCACATTTCTCAGAGTCACGGGTGGCAACAAATAGGCCCGTCACTTTAAGGCAGGCTCGATTATAAGGAAACCTCGGCTCGGTGACAAATGAACTCATTTCAGTGGCCCTGAGATAGCTCTCACCTGTCTTTGTGGGAATGGTAAATATCTCGTCCAGGTTGGTTTTAAATATTTAATGAGTATACGCAAATGTCTTTGCTAATTAAATTTCAGTGCACACAGTACATGTTTTTTGTTACGAACGTTGAACGACCTTCTAGGAGGAATGTTATGGAGAGCAGTTGTTCCTGAATAAAGCTTTCACGTAAAGACCGCCTAGCTTGTCTCCTGCGTATGTACGAGCTGGTTTTTCTGCATATTAAGCAGTGCACTTGAGTATAAACCTTCGCCCGTTCGGCCTTTTTTTCAAGTCAAAGTGGACACTGTATCCTGTGAAATGGTTTAACTTGGAGACTACGAGACTAAAGAAGTATTTATGGCAGTAGATTTAAAGGTTTATATACCACACGTATTTAGATAAGCAAGGTTATCTCGAAAGTTTAATTGCCTACATTTTCATGTTGCTAAGTTATCAAGCTATCATTATCACTCAAAGGTAATAAAATTTAAATTATTAAAACGGCTACTGTTTTTTTATTATATCTTCCATTACATAAGTACCATTTAAAAAAAAACACTTGAAAAAGGGCAATAAAGTGACCCAACAAAGGCTTTACCACTGCTAGAGCCAAGGACCTGATTCTAGCTCAATAGACTTATTTTATCACGGAAAAGTATAAATAACAACATTATTTAGATATTTACAAAAAGAAGCTTAGAGAAGCAAGAAACAGTTGAGCTATCTGCAGACCATTACAAACAATCTAAAGATAGCTCAACTGATCCAAATCAGTATCAGACGGAAGCGTGAGACCCAAGGTGCTATGCTATTCAGCTTGACAATGCCTATGAATTGCGTCAGATACCTTGGGTCACGCGTTCCTACGATCAGTCGCCTCGACAACCAATTCTGAAGATCAAGGCCTCGGTTCCCACTTCCCACTCGGCCAGAGTTCTAAATCCCAAGAGGAATAAGCAAGTTTCTCTGTTAATACCATGAGAAAAAAGCCTGTTGAGCTTGAACTAGGCCCCAGAACCGATAGCTTGGTTTTTTGGTAATATCTCACTATAGTTCTCCCGCTTCACGTTTATTGGGCAAATTTTAAGGCCTACGTAACGTGATATATAAGATTAAATGGTGATGTCTGAGGGAGATCATCAGATGTTTGTCCAAATATAACATCACATGGCTCAATTGAGGGGGAATGGGAGAGAGGTGCGATGGGGAATCCAATAATCGTTTTCGGAACTCAAAAGATCAACTTTGTTCTACAGAAAATAACTTCCCAGAAAACTGTTGGTAACAGGTATTGGATGACAAATTATTTAGTCTCGAACGTAAAAAACACTTCGGTCACAAGTAGGTACCTTTTTTATAGCGAAGTATTATCTTACAGGAAACTACTTTATCTTGCAGTTATTTTCCGGTGTTTTTAAAACGCTACAAAACACCTGTGGGTAATCAGTTTCGGGTATAATATTTTATTTTCATTACTCATACTCTGAAAATAGGTCTGAAGTTGCCTGAGGGGCCTAATAGAAAGTAAAACTTTCAGCCCTAGGGAGAATCGCTTTCTACTGACAGCTGTCAAATTATAAAAAAAAACAAGTTCTATTTTATTCAACCATGTTCCAACTTTCTAAAGTCTTTCTAACTGCAAGGAGGTCGTTGAACCAAATTCCAACTTTTTATTCAGCAAGTAGGTTGGAAACCCATTACAACGGTAAGAAGTTTAAAAAGTCTAATTAGAGCGCAATGTAAAATTTAAATTTTAATAACATAAAGATAGTATTAAATAAATAATATATCTTCTAAATTACTTGATTAATATATAGCTTCAACTATTTATTTAAAATAACATAAATTTGAGCAAACAATTTTTTTAATTATGAAAATGAAAATAATGGCTGAATAATGCTGGCGAGCCGTAGCCGAAGGCCCGCCAGAGAAAAAGAAAAAAAAAACCGGGAAGGCGGCAATTCAATCTTCATTTTCACGAATTTTTCTTTCATGTTTTTATTTTTACTTTCCTTGTATTCGTAATGAAAAGTACAGTGTTTACCTCGGATGAAAGTCTTTTAAGTCCCTCAAGCTCCATTGGCGCCCTCGCTACGCTCTGGCGCCAAACCCGTCTCGGGACTCAAAAAACGTGACTTTCAACACTCAGGTAACAATGTACTATTATTGTTTTTGTACTTTCTAGTAAAGCTAGCCACATTCGTTATTTTTACTTTAGAATGTTTTATTTTAATCACTTTCAGTTGTCATATTTTATTTATTGTTTTTGTACCAAAGCTATATATTCGATTTCAACAAAACTGCAATCCACAATCAAACCGTTTCGTGGCTAAAGATTTACAATATACTCATACGACATTTGTGTTTATAAAATTAATGAAGGTAGAGTCTGTTCAGAAAGAGAGCCGTCGTGGCCACATTGTGAACTAACGTTTCGATTTTTTTATGGCAGCTCATCCCTTTCTTTCTGTCTGCATTTTGCATCATACAAATTAAATAAAGGAAAAGTACACTAAGTTGTGATAGGATCAAAACGCAACAGACACGCTATTGTATTGCCCACTAAACTAAAAAGGTAATTAAGCACAGCAGCGCCCTCAAATCCCACGACGGCTATCTTTCTGAACAGACTCTACCTATGTGTAATTTCAAATTGCAAGTGCACGTATCGAGATGCTAACTGACACTGCCAGTAACATACCGTTTCGGGCCTCTGGCCATACCTTATCGCCTCAAAATGATAAATAATTACACTGAAGAGGCGAAGTGAGGTGATAATTATGATAGTGGCCTGAATCAATAGTAGATTGTTATACAAGGGCAGTAAGTGAGCTTTTGCAGAACAAGATCCTTTTTGGCGCCCGTGCGAGCGCAGCTCGCAAAGGGCGCTAATGGATCGAGTGTACCCGAGATATTTAGATGCCCGAGCGAGCAAAGCGAGCGAGGGCAAATATAGTTCGAGGGTGCAATAGCTACTTATGACCGAGTTAAGCATTCTACTTTACATCATTCATGCGAGGTAAATTTTCAACTAGCTGATGGAACAAACATATGGCCCACCTGATGTTAAGTGGTAACCATTGCCTATAGCAAAACATTGCCTCGTAGGTCAAGCACGTCAGGAACGTGCCCTACAATGCACTGCCCTACGACCATCAACTTGAGGTATACGGATGTTCAGCCTCACGTGTCAGTGATTTCTCCGGCACCCATACCCTTCAACTCGAAACACAGCAATGCTGCTTTTCGGCAGAAATAGGCTTACAATACAACAATAACACAACATATATACGGGTATGACAATATGTAATTTTAATTTGAGAAAAATAAAATTACAATAATAATATAAGTATTATTATAATTATACTATTAATTTTATTAAAATTAATAGTAAAATATTTGTACCGGTAGGTATAAAACAGTCGTAGACGCACACTTATGCACACATCTGTGAGCTACTATATCTTTTCAGTAAAAAGTTTTCATATCATTTTGTAAGAAAAGAGATTGTTTCACCAAGGAGGTTTGCATAGCTCTTGAACTGTAATGAACCATCACCAAAGAGGTTTGCATAGCTCTTGAACTGTAATGAGCCATTAAGTATCAAGCATAGTGTGACGGTAAAAGTGATTTGAAAATGGAACGCATTTACAATGCACTGGGCTGCACACGCCTACTTACACAGCTTCTTTGCGCTTAAGTAAATCCTATTTACTGAGCATGTATGATGTAAAGGTTATTTACATAATACTTATTATGTCTCTATGTGTAAGTACTTTGTTTTGTACTAATACGAATTTTATGAGTTTATTTAAGTGAGTCTATAATGAATTGATAATGATGATAAGAGAAAGTTTAAAAGGTGAAAACAATATTTTTTTATCAAACCATGCAGGCTTTAAAAGTAATTGAAAAAAAAATGGTTTTAATTAAAGCTAAATTTAAACAAATTTAAAACTGAGAAATCTGCTGCTGGCTGACGGCTAGCTTTTTTTTATACAAGGAACAAGCATATATGGCCCACCTGATGTTAAGTGGTAACCATCGCCTATAAAAAAGCATTGCCTCGTAGGTCAGGTGCCCTACGATGCACTGCCCTGCGTTCATCAATTTGAGGCATTTATATGTGTTATACTTCATATAATATTATTATTGTTATTACCTTCTTGTTGTATTCTATATTTTCCTTCACCATTCGAGAGCATTGATACATTTTTGGACACGACCAGATTTGAACCCACGACTTAAAAGATCGGAAAGGGGGCTCGCTACCACTGTACCACCAGTGCTCTAACGTACCAAATGTCATCAAAACATATCTTTACAGGTACATCGGATCATTGGCCAATATCCAAATATTAAATCTTCACTATCTGACGTAGATTTGTCTAAAGATATCGATCGTAAAATTGGTATCATCAACTCACATCATCCATAAGTACTCCTCGTTCTTGCTCGTTCGCCTCTGCAGCGATCCAAATTGAGGACCTGCCAAATGAAACATAGCTCATTTTTATAATAGCATTAGATCCATAGTAACAGCCGGATTTAGTAAACAGAGAATTTTCATACAAACGTACCAAAATAAACTCCAATCGCATTTTACACATTTTTTTCATTGCAAAATGTGATTGGCTAATTTTATTTGACGTAAGTAATTTAAAATAAAAACTGTTCAGAAATCTATATAAATACGATACAAATATAATTATTACAATAATATAGTGAAAATCTGCTATTAGTACCTAATCATTTTTGTATTACGTTTGTATGAAAATTCGTCCTCCGCGGGCCCTTTAGCTACAACATAAATAGCTTCACAAAAACGTTAAAAAACTTCTCCAGGGTAGACAACGCAACGACAACACCCTTGGTGCTGTTGGTGTCTTTGGGTGACGGTGACCGCTTACCATCAGGTGGGCCGTAAGCTCGTTTGACTATCATTTACATAAAAAATCAGGGGACATCCCTATACCGGAAGGGTGCTGGACATCTCTATTGGGGGTCCTCACTTTCCATCAGGTGTGATGGCTGGCTGCCATCACACCTGATGGAAAGTGCTTAGCTATCTATTAAGAACCGTTCTAATTAATTAATTAAATAAATAAATAAATAAAAAAAAGATACGCGCTTCAAGATGGTGGATGACACGAGAAAGGAATGATTTTGTAAATAAACGTATCTAATTTCAATCACAGTTTCAATACAAATCCTTTATTATAATTATGTAATTAGAATGACAAAATGTAATTTACCTATTAATTAGTGTAATTGGTTCCCAGACCGTTCTAATTAATTAAATTAAATAAATAAAATAAATTACTAATCTTATGTAATACTAGTGGTATTACAGAATAAAAAGTAGGTATACATAATAATCTATATGACATCGGCAGTAAGGTTGTTTTGCTTTCCAGCATAGGTATCCCCCAAACTACTCGTAAAACACCAAAATAAACGTATTACTATAACAAAAATAATAATATACTGAATCAATGTTGATGTCACTGATGCTTTAATTATTGTTAATTAATTCTTGTAGGTAAGTATACAATTCCTTATAAATTTTTGTGGAATAAATAAATTATATTGATTTGATTTGAATTTCATATAATCAGCTTAGCAAATATTCAAAATATCAGCTTAGCAAAAGGTACTTCCTGATCATAGTAAGACAAGTATTCATTGCGTATTTCAAAGATCTGTCAAGAAGATATTTCAAAAGATAAAACTGTCTAGACTACTACCTACTTTGTAATTTATTTTTAGGTCTAAATCTAATAACCTACTTTACTTGTCATTGTAATCAATAAACGGTTATCTATATATTTATCTATTTATATACCTACTGTACTTCTTCGCCAGGCCTCTATATCTAAAAGTACTTGTGTACGTGCCGGTTTTGTGGTAGTTTTATAATGACTTTTCTCATAGAAGCCTTTTGTATATGCGCGTCAGCTAATAATACTATGGAAAAATACAATACCAAGGAGGCTCGAGTATGATTCGAAATCAACATGGGATGAATGAGGATTTTGACTTAACTGCTTGTTTTTTGTCAATTTAAAGGCTAATGCTTGGCCGCAATATGCAGTTGACGCGCGACGACGGTGAAGCGCGCTACACAAAATTAAATGATGACTACAGTTATGCGTATTAGCCTATAAAAACTTTGAACTTTGGATCTAGCCGATTTAAATCGTTTCAAAAAAACCTTGTTTTTGTATTGTCATAATTTGGATTTGGCTAAAAAATGCGACATCATAACTTAAATTGGATATTATTATCAATCAATTATTATGTTAGTAGTATGTTTATAAATAGATAATAACAGTAAATATAAAATACACATAAACTTCACTAAAAATCCTGACCATGAAGTAGTTTTGTTGGTTTTATATATTTGTAATTAGATTAACGTACCTACCTACTTAGAAAAAAATAATTATTTCTGAATAACAGGAAAGTGACGCAGGTATTTTATTTATAGGCAATACCTAATGGCACTAAGAGGAAGTTAAGTGGATGGCTAATCGTCCGATTAAGTATTTGACAGTTGCTTAACTCATGATATTAAAGCAAAAATTATAGCTAAACAAATGATAAATATTTAACTGATCGATTAGCAATAGGTGAAACCGACCCTAATTGTTTGTTAATTATAAGTACTGGAGTTTTATTGTGTGGTCCCTATTGGGCTACTATAAACCGGTTTCCAATCTCTTTTACGAAGGTTACGAGACGTGGACGCACTAGCTTAGAATTGCTTCTACGAGTAATCAGGACCAGGATTTCGCCATGTGTGTGGTTTGTTTATTATTGTTAACACTAATAACGCCGTCGAAAATAATGCATTTAGGTTAGGCAAAGTATGTTTCAAGAACAAAACATTATTTGGTCTTAATAAAAAATACATAAAAGCGTTTTAATATGGTCGTATACACAATCTACAAATTCTTGAAGTAAACATACCTGATGGACAGTTTTGTTCCTTGGAGTTGATGCTGCTGACGCTACTCTCACTCTCGGTGCGGTTTCTCGGGCTGAATATTAAGTTCCACGGATTGTAGCTGACAATTTGCGTGTTATGATTACGGTTATCAGAGGGTTTTTTGTTAGAAGAATCCATATTAATAAAATATTTTAAGAAGGACGCACGCACACGCCGGGCGATTATACAGTATTGATTAGGGAATGAAATTGAATATGATACAACAAAACAAACGTGGGCGCAGTGGGAGAAGCGAGTCAGCGTTGTTTTGATCCGAGCGCGCACGAACGTCAGCGGAAACGACCGAAGTTGTATTTACGGTAAGTATGGTTATGGTGTTGTTGGACTTTGCACGGTAAACACAAAGAAAAGAAGTGAATTGCTGCTTTACTTGATTGACCTCGCTTGGAGAATGGTGTCAATTAATAAATGACTGGCGTGCTATTTGAGGACAGAAATATAAAAAACTTATTTAAAACAAAAGATCTATGCACATTTTCATAAACAAACGTCAGCACGAAGTTATAATAGGTACCTTCTTGGTTCTAAATTTTCGATTTCAGATTAGAATTTTACCAAAGAGATCCATTTACTAAATAATATGATGACAACACAAGACAAGCAAAAGTCACTCAAAAATTCACAAGAGCTCGTTCAGTAAACACATATTTTTTGAATTTCTCTAGTAAACTAATGGCAGGCTCGAATATCCAGTTGTAAAGTAAAAAAAATACAAACATGAAGGTACCATACCTGGTATCGGTTAACGCACGGCAAGCGTATACCACGTCCAACTTCATGAAGGTGTCGGCTGGTGAGACCTCACGCAAAATAGTAGCTGAAGACTTCGAATGGGACGATGGGGTTACTCCCGCACCACTGACATACTTCGCTGCCCTTGCTCTGTCGCGAATCTTCCACAGAATCAACCCACTGCACAAAATCCTACAAAAAGATGTAGACATGCTGATGGATTTGTATCCAGCTAACATACCGCTGAAATACAGCGTTCCTCTCATTAGGGTATGTTTGTTTTCATTTCAAAAAACAACACCGAGACAAGCGGACGGAAGCCATTTGATGAGGGTCTCGTTAGACATTTATTTTATTAAATTATCTAACCAAACGTTATTGAATAACTGTCTTTTCTAATATTCAGGACGAACAGTATTGGAAAAGATCATACGCTACAAAGTTTCCGTCAAGGCTGGAGATCGGGGTGAAGTTTTGGAAGGGAAAATTTTTATCGGCTTGTCTTCAAGATTACCTTGAGTATATTAACCCCGATGTGTTTATTGAAGAAGATGCAGTAGAGCTAGCTACTCTGGTGGGTATTTATTTTTTTCTACTTTTTGGATGTTCTTTACTGTTGTCTTAAAAACAAACTTATGCTTTCAGGTCAGTCCTTACATTTATGAACTTGGGCTGAACCAGCTCCAAATGGTTCGGCAACCACTTCCTCCCATTCCTAACGATACAATCGTAGAAGACACGTGTCCTTTCAGTGTCACCAAAGTCTTCGACCACATCCCTTTAGAGCCAGTGCTCATGAAACTCTACAACCTGCAAGAGATATCTTTAGTCTTTGGAATTAATGGGGTTCAGGATCAGTATCTCACAAGATATTTTGAATTCTCAATGGGAGACTGCGAATCCCTTTGCCGAGGTTTAGAAGACTTGAGACACCTTCGTGTATTTCGTATCAATCGAAGCAACTTAGACTGTTCCAAAGTCAAGCTTATTCTACAACATTTGGTAAAGCTGCAAAGTATTGAAGAGTTAGATTTCAATCATTGCAAAATTGGTGACTATGGTATGAAAGCACTAGGTGGATTTATCTATATCCATAACAACGTGAAAAGAGTTAGAATTGCTAACAATAGATTCAAAGAAATAGGAGTGCAAGGAATTGCCTACGCTCTGCAGATGAAACCTGCTGCGCCAATTGAGTTACTTGGTAAGCTGATAGCTAACGAATTTGTACGTAACGCTTGTAATACATAGTGTAAACTATTGTGCTTACATATTAAGTAGTAATGTCTACTGTACTGTTTATTAGCTTTAGGTTAACAAAGATGTAGATCAAAAATTAGTTTTACTCGAGTGTTTGAACAGATTTCAGTTTAAATCCGATGTCAATCGAATGTGCAACGATGTTCGCCGCCGCATTTGTGCGTTGCAAAGAAAAACCGCAAACACTAATTGTGAACTCATGCGGTTTTTATGGCGCGTCGGCTGAAAAGGTATTTTGCGACTTTATTTAAGCATTTTATCAGTATTCGGCAATAATAAAGGCATTATGCATTATAGGGATTGTTATAACCGTTAATAACAAAGTTGTAGGTACTAGGTTATACTTATCGGGAGATTACAGTGTGGTGTATTGCTGTCTGTTATAAATCTATTTTAATTTATTTTGTAATCAATATTACAAGCAGAGTGTCACCTTGAGGTTGGTAGGTAATTCTAGTTTTATCAATTTGAAAAAATATTAGAGTGCTCTACGAATTTGTTCATAGAAATCGTAAATCTATAAGTAAATAATAGTTATATCTGCGATAGCAGAGCACAACTTAACAATACTAAATTCAAGGTGTGATTACATTGAAATTTGTAGACGATGTCGTTGATTGGGTGGGAATTCAAGGATATTTACTTATTTTGCGAACCCTCTCATATTATGTTATGATTAGATGGCGGGACTTCTAAGCCTCAACCGTGGCCTGACTCGACTCGACATGGCTGCCAACGATTTGTCTGGTGAGGCAGAAAAAACACTCATCCGTGCTCTGGAGCAGAATAGGAATGTATTGAGAGTGGATTTACGCAGAACGCGTGAGTGAAGAATCGAGTTCTACTGGAACTTCACGTCTATTTTTATTTCTGTTTTGTGATAAAATCATATACCTATGTACAATAAAACGGTAGGAAACAATTAAGCCGTAGTTCGTTACCTGTTTTTTTAGGATTGGTCGTGTGGAACTGGCAACTAGACTCACCTAGCTTTACGACGTTACAAATATGTTTGTGATACAACTTAGTAAAGAAAATTTGATTCAGATTAAACTATGAATGATGCAGTGTTTTGCGAAGCGTAGGCTCTTTTATCAACCTACTCCGAAATTAATTTACCTTGCCAGAGGTTAAATATTTGAGTTGTGTTTTGTCAAAATACCGGCAGGCCTGGCTCTTATCAGTAATAAGCACAAATAAAACAATTACACAACAGCAAGCGTCTGATATCACTATCTTATCGTGAAACCAAATAAACAGAAAGCAAACATTTGCAGACATTTCTGAAGAAAGTTACGCTAAAGTCGAAGAACTTCTGGAAAGGAACAGGAACTTGGTTGGCCAGGACAGAGAGCCGAGCGATGATATCCCGCCACTCTACCTGAATGAACCGGAGTACCTGATTTGGGAGTACAATCCAAACAATCCTGATTACAAGCCAGGACGGTACCCAACTAGAGTTCCAGAAGTATAAAAAGAAAAAGAAAAACATTATTTTTATGAAGAACGGGATATTTACCATGATTTGTAAGTTGATGGAAAAAACTCACAAATATTGGTAAATATCCCGTTGTTCATAAAAATTCAAAACCATGTTAGTTTCAAAAGTTAAAATAAAGTTTTTTAACGATGTTCACTATAAACCGTCTCAGTAAGAGCATATTTATCAAAGAATGTAATATTTCAGTCTAAATATAACTTAGATTATTTTAGAAGGCAACGGTCTGAAAAAAATAATTGTCAAATAATTATAGTACTCAAATGTGTGCTTAGAGCATCTCAATTTTCTTGATTTTCCTGATTGAATATTCTATCTTTATTTTATTTATAGTTATTAATTAGGTCATCAAGTAGTATTCGACCAGTAATTAGTTTTGCTTTTATGATTTTTTTTCATTGTTATTGCAATACAACCGAATGCGTAGTAGTTATATATTATGTTCCTTGTATGTATTAGAGTAGTTTTCCTTTCAGTTATAGTTAATTATACATGTAAAGGGTTAAATAGCTTGACCCATACAAAGTCCAAGCAACAATTAACCAAGCGTTTTGATAAGTTTCTATTTGTGTATCTTGATAGTTATTACTTATTTTTAATTTGTTTTATTCTGTGCGTTATATTTTTAAGGCATTTTTTTTCAATCTACAGATAAAATTCATCACATAAAAATATGCCCATCTCTTGTTTAGGGCTTGTAAAACAAGGATTGTTTTTTTTATTTGACGAATAGTGTTATTCTGTATATGGAAAAATACTGCCCTTAGTTCAATAATAAAACTGATAGTTAATTGTCAACCAATCTTTTATTCATGCTTTTTCTGGATAAAAAAACTTGCAGTAAATAAAACTCTAGCGCCGTGTTAGTTGAGTTATAAATATCATAGCGTCCAAATAGGATAGGTTGACACATCGGTTGGGTATAATAGATCTTCTGCCGTATACTTTTTAGGTTGCATCAGTAACATATTTTTTCATCGTGCTATACTTATTATGCATTCGACTTTCTACTTTATGCAAATTGTAAATAAACTTGTTCTTCTAGTTAAATAAGAGGCTATTGTTCATATTAAAAAGTCGATAAGAAGTGGTTAGCTGACACGACCATGGTACCAAGAGGCTGGAGTGTTCCTTTGTATCGACGCGACGCCGAGGCGGGCTACCGACCGGCTAAAAATACCAAGACGAAATGCTGCTGGTTCCTTTTTATGAAACAAATGCATACTTATTATGTGTCTTGTAGATAAGCGTGCTTGACGGTGTAGCACGCTTACCTGCAAGCCATACTAAGTTGCATGGCCTTTAAATTGTAAAAAAGTACTTAACCTATACAAACTGAATTTATTCATCAATAAGTTTTAGCTTCCTCATTTGAATCTATTCAAATATAAAGTTACATTCTCATAAACAGCTTGACCGGCTGAACCATAAAATAACAGCCTTGACTAACGTGGTTTTTAGATTTTTCTGATCCAACGTCAGCTATATCGTGACTTACTATCATGTGTGAGGTTGTAGCCGACACGAGAATGTCTTGTTTCCAAAGGTCGCAGGTGGACTATAATAGACTATATACACGCAGGACAGAGGAGGCTGGCAGAATGTGAAGGAGGCATATACCCAGCAGTGGGGGGTATCGGGCTGAGATGATGATGATGATACCAAATTTCGTTATTTTACTAAACTTATTTTTTCTCCCACATTACTATGTTTGCATCCTTTCTTTCAAGAAAATGATGAAGCCATCATAATAAATTAGGTTAGTGGAGGTGGAGGATAAAATCAGCATGGCTTAAATTTCTAAAATGAATTATTATCTTGTTCAGATGAAGGCAAAATGTTTCTTCAAGGAGAAATTAGAATAATGGGTTCTCAGCTGTTATTTGTTGAGGGTGAATTCACTTAAAATACAAAACGATTGACATAAAATTTGTGGTTCATCAATCAGGCTTAGTCTGATGTTGGAAAATCCTAGTTTGTTATTGGGTACACCCATGAAACTTAAAAGTTTTACATTAATCGCTGAGTGAAAGTAGTAACTACTTTTTTATTGTTACACAGGTAATTTGAAATTCGTAGATGTACTTCCTAAAACCATGTACCTACCATTTGAAGTAAAAGGAGCATAAATGTTTATATGGTGGCCTGGGGCCTTACTCTGCCAAAATACACTACACAGCTACTTGTAAGCCATTCTGCGCAGACTTCTCGTTGCCTCATAAGGCTACAAAACCAACTAACAAATCCGTAATCCATAAACTGATTCTACATTGGTATCCGCTGACTAATTCAGTCGTGACAAAACTTCTAGTGCATTTATTCATCTTTAAAAAATGCATACTTTAGTGAAAACCGTGTCAAATAATCCCTCTTCAAACAATATCACGCAAATCTCTGTAACAAAGCGCCTATCTCTTTTCATCGAGCACAACGCAGCGCGCTATCGAATCCACTATTCTCCAGGCATCGAACTAATAGTCGATCGACTATTCTCCAGGCATCGAGTTAATAGTCGATCGAGTCACAATCAACTGCACTGAGAATGCTGAGATCACGGTTTCAACAAAAAGTAAGATTCATCGCACACAAATCACTTCGAGCTTCGCTCTGGATATTCTGAAATTGGAACCAGTAGAGCTTAGAATCCAGATATTAACTACAAGTAGAGTTGCAAGCTTATTTTCTATTCACGTCAATACTCGGTGTACAATAACGCACATGCTAACGAATACTAAGGATTTATTTTGCTTGTGATAAAAATTGGGCGTAGGTATTATTGGCTCTTGTTGGTAAATACCAAACGTTTTATTTGGACTTAAGGCCTGCGCACACCTAGTTCGCTGGCAGTAGCGATCAGTGAAACGTTGTCAAATATCGCTGTCAAATCTCAAATTTGACAGCGATATTTGACAGCGTTTCAGCTGATCGCCATCGCCATCACCAAGGTGTGCGCGGGTCTTTAGTATGCCAACATTTTAAATTAAACAACATGAAAAACCGTTCAAAGATGGCTCCATTATAATTTAGAGCAAGCCTATTACATACAATACAATTTGTGTTCTACAGATCGAATAACGTAGGATAAAAGCTTAAAAATGATTAATTGGAGAGAAACTTTTGTCAAAATTTTATTAGGAGAGATTATACTCTTGACGATTAGTCAGGAGTATAATCCAGTATAATCTCACCCTCTTTAAAGTTTACCCTTCTTCGGGGAAAGTTTTAAATTCAAGTTTGTTTTCTTTCAAAAGGTTTTGTTCATGTTTTCTTACACAGGAACAGATAAAAAAACTATTGTGTTGAGAATTTGTTTTCCGTCTATTTTCATGATATTGTAATTAAGGCTTTGCATTATACAGGGTGCCCCATTAAGTAGCGCCAAGCTCAAGTTTTCTTATGTGGGTTATAAGTTATGTTTTTACTATTATTATTCTATAGACTATTATTATACTATTGCTATTATTTTGTTTTTACAAAAATTCTTGAATTTGCCACTTCAATCGTAGTGACGTATTAATTTCTTTTATTATACAACGTGTATCAAAATATGTGTACTATCCCGAAGGGGGGTGAATTTCCACCCCCCGGGGAACAACTTTTGTTCAACGACTTTTCGAACTTCGATTGGTATCTCTGAAAAAAACTGCAACGAAGTTTCAACATGAACAGCTGACTTTATACAAAGTGACAACCCTAAGCTCAGCTACAGAGGTAGTAGGTAGTAGTAGTAGACCTACAGAGGTAGTAGGTCAAGGGGTCAAGGGTTTACAAGGATAGGGTTGTCAATTTATTTAGGCATTATGAAATTAAATATTTTTGTATGGGAAACTGAAAATAGGAATTTTTAATTTTCTCCCCCCCACAACTGATCACCATTGTGGTCTGAAACCCCCCACCTTCGCATAGTACACATATTTAGATACACCTTGTATAAATTATACAAATATAGCAGAAAACGTTCGCATGACGCCAAAGCATTGAGCATTTTGAAATGAAAAAGCTGCACGACTATCTCCAAGCACGGTAAAAATGTTGTTGTAAATGTTAGTTTTCCAATCAACCTTTGAGTATTTCTATCCTCTACAACACGGAATGTTTAGTTTGATTAATTTTCCCTGATAGTCTTGTTTGTCACTCAAGTCTAAACTTTGTTCAATAAAAATAAGAAGAATAATATAAACTCTGTTTCAAACTCTTCATTTTATTACGTACATCTCTGTCTGGTCTCCTTGGTTTAGCGATTTTACTAGCATCCTTAAAATGGTGTTAGGGTTATAATACAACTCCCGAATACTTATTATATACCTTTATGAAGGGATAACCTTTCACATGATTAAAAGTTGGTAAGAAACTTTTACATGATACCTAGATTATAACGCTATTGAATAACCAACCACGCAAAGCTTAATTATATAGGCCTTTCGTAGAAGGTCGCAATTTCAGCTTACAGTGATTGCCAAAAAGTTAGTTTTTTTTTAAGCTTAACCAAAACCAATCTAGAGTTTTGGGTGCTGGCTATGCAATGTGCTTTCAAAAAAACCTTTGGTAGTGATCGGAATTGAACTCAGCTGTATATTTTTATCCAACTATATGATTGAACGAGCATAATGGTTCACCTGATGTTAACTGGCAACTATCGTCTATAAAAAAGCATTGCCTCGTAGGTCAGGCAGTCAGGCACATGAGGACCGTGCCTCTCGATGCTCTGCTTTGCGCCTATAAACTTGAGGCATACACAGCAATGCTGCTTCACGGCAGAACTAAGGCATAGAAGTAGGTACACAACACACCCTGTATACTAACTATCTAATATTATTTCTAGCTAAGTATATGTTGTTACTTTACAGCGTTATTTAAACCGGGTATTTAAATTTACTAGCAGCGATTCACAGCTCGAAACCCGTGTGATTTAAATTGCCTCTTTAGAAATGCTGTTCGTTTGATGCATGGCGCTATTCCGCTGTTTTGATATTCTGCAATAATACCATGATGAAGTGCCAAATATATTATTATCGTTCTCGCTGATGCATTTGATAACTATAGCAGAAAACGGCCAAATATTTGCTTCATACAAATTCTTCTTCTTCTTATCGTGTCACCGATTCTTTCGAACCAAGTGTGGTGAAAGGATTTTAAGCCTCATACAAATGTTCGGGTATTTATTACATCATGGCAACTCGTTTAGGTAATGTAAAGACGCCCGTATAATAAAATTACCAATCTTGCAAATTGCTAATAGTTAGAACAAAAACTGAATAGGAACTTGGGTATTTGCAAGAAACATCTGAACGTTCATGTATGGTATAGGTATGTATTTTTTTTTCTATTTTACTAATGGCAATGGCATCTGTCCATGCGGACATTGAAGATTATGGTGGTTTGCCTTCAAAACCATCGGAAACATTTTCGTTCAAATCAGGACATCATTTTCATCCCAACTGCTCACACTTTGAGCGAGGGACCTCAAGTAATGTTGGTTAAAATACTACCAAAATAACAGAGCATAAATCAAAATAACACCAGAAAAAAAAAAATGAAAAAGCTATGTGACTTCCCAAAACTACAAAAAACGAATGAACAAATTTTGAAGTTCGTTACAAACATACAAATCTTTCTTCTAATAATATTAGCAATGATTATCGGACTCTAACTCTTGTTTTTTTTCCATCGTAGTAATATTTGCCGATGTCGGTAACAGCAAGCTGGTTGTATCCATATTTCATTTGCCGAAGCCTATTGTTGTTGCTATGGTCCAAATATAAAACACTAGCGGTTTTTTATTATAAAAAAGCAGCCAAGTGCGAGTCGGACTCGCCCATGAAGGGTTCCGTAGCATCAAGTAACGTAATATAAATGTTCTTGTAGTTCGTCGAAAGGTAAATTGCGGTTTACGATTTATGACGTATAAAAAAAAACTACTGACTAGATCTCGTTCAAACCAAATATCGTTGAAAGTTTGCATAGTAATGTACAACATATATTTTTTTTAGTTTTATCATTCTCTTATTTTAGAAGTTAGAGGGGGGGGGACCAACTTTTTTCCACTTTGGAAGTGTCTCTCGCGCAAACTATTCAGTTTAGAAAAAAACTATATTAGAAACCTCAACATCATTTTTAAAGACCTATTTGTAGATACCACACATGTATGGGTTCGTTGAAAAATTTTTTTTTGAGTTTCAGTTTCAAGAATGGGGACCCCCAAAATTTATAGTTTTTTTTCTATTTTTGTGTAAAAATCTTAATGCGGTTCACAGAATACATCTACTCACCAAGTTTCATCAGTCTAGCTCTTACGGTTTCGGAGAAAAATGGCTGTGACATACGGACGGACAGACAGACAGACAGACAGACAGACAGACAGACAGACAGACAGACAGACAGACATGACGAATCTATAAGGGTTCCGTTTTTGCCATTTGGCTACGGAACCCTAAAAACTGTTAATTTTATTCCCTGAAATATCTTATCACCATTATTTTCTTCTTTCGAGGGGATGAAAATTCATTGAAATAGATATAAAAACTAACAGACACATTTGAGTACCCACAATGGGTGGTCCTATTGCTAATCGAGATCTCTTCGATACAAAAGCTGTGCAGTGAAGGTAAAAAGTTAGGCTTTTTGCACTTCAAAAGTAAACGCTTGATTTACTTTCTTGCAGATTTTCAAATTATTTTTTTTCTAATGTCTTCTTGTGTCTCCAGCAGTCTCTCGGAGCTATAAAATGTTACGAGAGCAGATCTTAAACGAGTCAGTGTAGACACCTCAACGTATTTCACCTACAGGGTATAAAAATACTACCCCTTAAAAAGGGTTATTCATCAGTAAAACATTTTTAGGTTTGATTTTCAGCTACTGCCTTTAAAAAAAACATGATTATAAATAAAGATGTTATTGAATCATTTTCGTCTCTTCCCAAAAAACAGTCCGTCTTCTTCTTACTTACTTTTTTTTTCTTTCATAATACGACGAACAATCCCGGGGCTAACTTTGTGTACAGGGCCACCAATTAAATGTCTGTTCAGGCGAAAACAGTGCCAACCATGACAAAGTTGTCTGTCCTTCCACTGTAACCGAACAACTGGTTATGCAGAATGAAACTCGATGAAGCACTTTTTCCAATCGAACCAATTGTTGAAGAATATAGCACTGTCAGGCGAAATTAGGTAACTAGAGTCCGCGCAAGATAACTCTGCACGTGACAGATGGCAGAAAACTTAAAAAACCTGACTTGAAATAATCTCCCAGAGTTAACTTGAGCAGACTCTCTCAGTACCCACAATCTCTGTTCTGTTGGTCTAAGAGGAACTCTCTTCGACCAACAGAACAGAGATTGTGGGTACTGAAATTTTTCACCTTAAGTTATTTTTATGAGTAAGAGCTGAAGTTATTTTTATTTAAGGGTGGCTGCACTCCTGCATGTACACTTTTTCTCGGGAGTAGTTCATGGGGAGGTACAGTCAGCGTCAAAAGTAGATTGACATATCTGGTGAGTTATGTCCGTATTTTTCTTAAATCACATAATATTGAAGTTTCGAGCTTTAAACGAGATGTTGTCCAAAATTACCATGCCTTTGACAAATTCAGAGAAATAGGGAATTAAGTAAAAAACTAGCTGATCTACTTTTGTTGCTGACTGTACTACGAGTTTATAGCTGTTTAAAAATACAAAGTAAGTTCGCTATCTCTTGTGCAGTAAACATGTCTCTAGTACTATTCACTTGCTATGGTTATACCAGTTTAGTTTGCACATGAGTTCGTTTTAATCCATGCCCATCTATCACAAAGCGAATTTATTTTACAAAAGAAACTGAAACATCCAATCCTCGGGCACTATGTTATTTATTGAAAATTCTATTAATTCATTAATAAGCAAGAAATTCTTCGCAAATTCAAATCAAAGAATCGTGTTGAATTTTTTCCGAAAAGATTTTCAGCGGGGATTCGGAAAATATTTTATGACAGCGTTCAAACGGAGATGCAGCCATTTCCGGTGTGAATCGCAAGGTTGGTTACAAATAATTCACTGCATTATATTATGCTGAAAAAAACACTTTAAAATTTGACACCTGAAACGTTCATGAAAAGAAAAGCAATGCAAACATTTTAGTGAAGGTATGTATTAAGATGCCAACGAATGAAATAGTACTCAAATTTTAGTTAGAATGCCAGATACCATTTAACACCCAACCAACCCTCTTATTACGAGTAAGTAACTTACAACCGGTCCGCGTCAAGCATAAATTGGCAGTCATTGGATAATAGTAAACTTAAAAATTAATTTTTAAGTTTACTATACCAAATTCTAACGTAATTCTACGGTTCTCTTAAGAGAACCGTAGAATTACGTTAGAATTTGGTCACTTATTTGTAGTTGTCGGCGCGGTCCTGCCGTGAGATTTATAATACTGGGGACTGAAAACATTATTTAGGACTGAAAACATATTTAGGCATGAAAACTTTATTTTACGGGTAGGTAAACAAAAGCTTCTAAAAAAGTATGATTCTGTACCTATGCCTGCTCAAAAGTTTCAAAAGGTTTACGATAAACTTGGTGGGAAATTGGAAAAGTTCCCGCAAACATTGCTTTTTGAAATTGGGTGAGGAGTGCAGAGCTCACGACAAAAATATAATGATCAAGTAATTTTAAGGTTACCTGTCAGGTGTGTTTACATAGGTACTTGCGATGAAGTAGTTTTTCATAAATTATTCAATAGATTTTGTTACCCGTCAAAGTGACCTCTGCGGTTTTGGTAGATGATATGCCTAGCTAGCTTGGGGTTCTGTTCTAGTTTGAGGCTACAGGAAGATTGGAGGGCGCCACAGGCTCTAAACTTTAAGTGGACAAGAGCCTGAATGTCCAGAAAATGATAATATTATTATTAAAGAAGACGAGGCAGATTGTGGTACAATGGAAGGCTTTTATTTCTTACACAAACATGTCTAAAATTAATTTGTCTAAAGTTATTCATAAGCGTCCTGAGACGACCAAAGAAAAAGGAGTTTATTTTAATTAACAATATTTTATATATCATGGGACAACCAAGAAATCCCTATTCAAAAAAATTGATTACAATAGTTGGGTTGACTAGTTGACTGTTTTTATACGGGCATACATATCCTTACATCCTCCACACACCTAATAGTTAGGGAGGCGAATAGGGGAATTTTCGGAAATACTCGAGCGTGGCAGTTTAAGATATGAGAGATACCTTAGACCTAATAGAAAAACCTTGTAAAGTATTTAGCTCTATATGTAGTGACGCGCGCCTAGGATAGACGATCAGATTAGTAAAAAAAAATGGATAGTCTGAAATACTCGAGCGCGTCAGATTTAGATATTGGGGGTGGATTTTAGTGTTTAAAGACTAAATTTAACTAATCTGACGATAAGTCCTTGACGCCGCCGGGTTATAGGGTCGCGAACTTGTAAAAAAAAAACGTTAATCAGGCATTCTCGAGCGCGATTTTTTATTTTTTTATTTTGAAGAATATAATCTAAAACTTACTAAAAATACAAAATCTGCCGGTTTCCGCATGACCGGAAGTGTGGAGGAGCCATTTCGTCTTCCTAAGAACGCGTTACGGCATATAAGTCGCGAACGATACATTTTACAAAAAAAAAGTTTAAATAAACAAAAAAGGTAATTTTTTTTTACACAAAAAAGGTCTCATTACATTTTTGTCCAAAGTTAAAACGTTTTGACTTGAAGCATCATAAAAACTCAAACTCCCGGTTTTTCGAAATATATCCGTGGCACAATCAATCTGACAGCTCATACACCATCAAAGTGACTGTTATAAAATAATACCATATACAAATCTTTTTGGGGTTATCAGATGAAAAAATTGGCAGAGTTACACTGGTTCTATTAGAGTCGGATTTTTAATTAGACGATACCCACTGACAGTAGCTAATGTCACTTTGTAAAATAATGTTGCCATATTTAAAGATTTTAAAGTAACAGTGCTGCGTTCAGTTCTCGTTCAATCAGATGAATGAACAATGAGTGAATAGTTAATCATTTCAAACTATAAAATAATATTGAAATTTGTATAAAAAAATGTATAAAAGTGCTCTGATATACATAAGTTACTTGTAGTATGTAATTACAATCAGTTTTTTGACGGTTTATTACAAAGCGCGGCGTGGCGACTAGTGCCAACACCGATGAACGCCATGCGCGTCGGTCACCATTTTGTTTCTAATTCTAATTCTAATTGATTTGGGGGAATATGATCTGCACTGACGTCCCGCGATGGGGTGTATTGTGCATTATCCCCCTGCCAAACCTCACCCCAGCCAGCCCAACTCCTTAAAATAACGGAGAAGGACTTTGGGTTGGTGGCAGCAGTGCTCCAGTAAACCTGATGGTGACACGGATGTGGATGTGGAGGGACACGACTCAATGAGTTCCCTGAGCCCTGTCTTGGACCTCGCCTCTTCTGTTGCGGAGCAGTGCAGTACCACATGCTCCACAGTTTCCTTGTCCTGTAGGCAGCCCCGACACAGGTCGCTGACCATTTTGTTTGTAATTCGGCAGATATAACAATATAATAACAATACAATTATTATCCAATTTTTATATCATTTCATTTTTTTATATAATAAATAATACACTTCGTACTACATTTCATCTACATTTACGTTGGTTGTATCTATCGCTTTATTGTCATTCTTAAATTTCCCATTTTATCAAGGAGAAAGAAAGGAAAAAAAAGAAACCAAAAAACCTTTTTCGGTCAGATTAAGAGAACCCACCAACATTTTTGTCAGATTAAAAAAATATGCTTTCAAGATACCGAGATAAACCTCCCCTATGAAAATCTGATGCGCTCGAGTATTTCAAAAAAACTTTTTTTTTTTGCATTTTCAAAAATTCATCGTTACTTATCGTCACGCCGAAATCGTCAGTTTTTTTAAAGGGAGCCTACCTTGGGGCCTACTTAACACCCCTTCCGAAAATCTGACGCGCTCGAGTAAATTTTTTTTTTTTGCATTTTTGACTACTTTATATGCCTACCCCCACCACGCAAACCGGCAGATTAGTATACCGTTGTTATCAGAGGCACTCGGGGCATACGTAGAATGAATATCTGACGCGCTCGAGAATGCCCAAGTAACTGTTTTTTTTAACATTTTTGAAAAACCGTACACGCCAAACCCACCGCTAAAATGGTTTTTGCCATACGAGCTTTTCTTTTCGAAATTATTTTATCTTTCGATTTTGATAGGTCTCGACGGCGCCGTTGAATTACGCCATTTAGCTACCTCGCCTCCCTAACTATAAGGATCTATCTCTGTTAGTACCTACCTAATTCCCTACCTACTTATAACTAAACATGCAAGCTCTCTATTATATGACTATGTTAGTATACCTAGGAGTTATGGGATATGTATTTTAAATGCCCTGCTGATACTACAAGAGACAAAGATTGAAATTACCAAAATGAGCTGAGAAGCTACTTTTCTTAAAGATATATATAATTAGATTAGTGCTGCAATATTCAACGATGGTGAAGTTAACTTAGCCCTCTAAATCACAAAGGCCTACACAATTGAGGGGAAAACGTACTTGGATACCTACTAATAAATCTACATTTAACACCGAGACTATCGGCTACAACGGTCCCTTCCTCACTTGAAATAAGTCTGCCAAAAGGCACTAATACATAACCTAAAACCTAACCTTGTCACTTGCACTGTACTCTCACTGAGCTATGAAGATGAGAAATATACTAACATCGAGTGGCACCGAAGATTACCATGAAACCACTGTCAATATATATGGAACGCAATCACCTGATTAGTAGGGCAGCGTAGGATGGCCGAACCACGAATCATGGCCTTTTCTCCAACCACGGATGAATTGATAGGACCAGTCAAACCCCGATCTACTGGCAGTTGCGTGTAGGACCTGCCCCTTCCCATGAGCCGAGCAGCTTTTTTGCTCGGAGCGTGGTTATTTTTCTGGGATAGGTTGCACGGAGCGGACGCCTTCCGAAACCCAAATCAATGCCGCAGTTCGCTGCCTCTCTCAAATATTTTCCTCAACAGAGATCCATACACGTACCCAATAATCCACTTTCTGTACTCCCCGATGCGACTCACTAACTCTTCTTCTACCAAGAGGTTTTTTCCCAAGCCTTGGGGCAGCTAAAACAATTATTTTCTGAAAAATCTACGGAGCTCAAACGTGAAACGAATCGCCGCCATTAGACAAGAAAAGACCACGTCGCCCGACGTCACTGATGCCCCCGCACTGACGCTGACATACCACGCGTGACACTACTATCCAATGACAGTCAGTGGATCTGACAGCTGTCACCATCCTCAAATGTTGCTACCCATAAGACGCTAAAAGAAAAAAAGAAACAGACACAAACCCGCGTGCTGCCATCTAGGTGAAATGTCCGGAACTAGATTGCAAACATATACGATTGCATCGATGTCCACATTTTAATTCTACAAAAAGCCACTAGGTGGCGCTGTAACGTTTTAACCCGTTACAATTTTTCTAGATCTTCCAAGTCGGCCTGTTAGGTATTTTAACTAAAAATAGCGCTATTTTAATCAAAAATTTGTATGAACTTCCTATCTTGTATGAGCATGAATGAAGAATGTTATGCGAGTGAATGAAGCGAAAGAGGTGTGTCAGGTTCGTAACAAGTGGAAATCCGTGATCTCTGCCTACATGAAAATGAGGCGTGATTTTATGTATGTATGTAGGTATGTACTTTCTATCCTTATGTCATTGTTACTTGTAAATTATCCTTGTACTTGTGTGGCCTATATACAATAAGTAATTTGATTTGATTTGATTTGATCGTATATTCAGTGCAAATATTATAATACAAAATATGCTGAAAATACAGAAGTTAATAGAACCGAAAAGATGCATTATGTTTCAAAACTGATGTCTACGAATGTTCCTTCGGTGCTGGCTCAAAGCTTACACAAAGCTTGTGGCTTCTGATTGTTATGTTTCTAGTGAAGGGGTACAAAAGGTCACTATCGATGCAAAAACAGATTGAAATCGAATTGAAAGCCGGTCTCAATATTGCTATCTTTTTGGAGCTAAAATTGTGCATCGCTACAAAATCCGTCAATACTTTTAGAGAACAGTGCTGTACTTATTTCGAATAACAAACAGTTGATAGGTTTATAGTAATATTAATAAACATTTGTTTTATCATGTATATGTATATAATAATATATAGCGGCCTGTCCCAGCTTTGCACGGGTGGACATTTATTTTTTAAACACATGAATATAGCCTATTTTACTCAAGGTGAATGTAGCTTTCCAATGGTGAAATAGTTTTTGAAATCGGCACAGCTGCTTTTGAGTTTATTCATTACAAACATACACACAAAAATACGAATCTTACCTCTTCATAGTATGAGTATTGATGAGAACAGACACAAATATCAATAAAAGCTTCCAAAACTAATCGTCATGTTTGAAAACTTTCGGAAACTTATTTTGTCATCATCGTTTTTGTTAATTTTTTAAACTTTTTATATTGCTATGTGTAATTTAAGCCAAAAATATGCTTTTATTTCTATAAAGCAACCTCAAATGCCCATCACTACGCGTTCGCAAATGTGCAACGTTGGGCGGCCTTGTGGGCTTTCACGATTGTTCCAGACACCCACGTAGGTACACTACATACCTTTCTATACCGTATTCATCGGAGCAGTAGCATCGTACACCCCTTTCCCACCTCATACTCACATTCTCTAGGAAGTCATTATGTTACCTCTGTGGTACGCGTGATTGTTGAATGCATTTCACGGGTGAATCCCTTTTGTTTATTATATTACTAAATGTTGTGTTTTGGCAGGGCTAGGTATAAAAAGATGCATAAGATTATTTACGAGTATATGAATCCTTACAGAGATTTTGCGTTGTCAAAATGAAAACGTGGTTTTTTCTTTTAAGGCGTGCGCACATCTAGGTCTCTGGAGATAGCGATCAGTGAAACGCTGTCAAATATTGCTGTTAAATTTGACAGCGTTTCACTCATCGCCGACGCCAGCGACCTAGGTGTGCGCAGGCTTTTAGGCTATGATGACCAATTATTGAATAAATTAATATTTATAGACGTATTCGTTGTTTGCAACTGTATTGCCACGCGCCGCAAACTCTGTGCCTAATTTGTAAGACAAGTTGGTAAATCTTAACGGAATAGAAATTTGCAAACTGATCTTGGAGGAGGGTGGTATAATTTAATTCCTGGCAAAACACGCGTTGTGCGTGTTACTTACCTCAGCGGAATTTAAACCAGAAAAAGTCAACTAGTGCTCCATTTAGTTTCAAATATCACCGTTTTTTTCTTTTAGAGAACTTGCTGATAGAACAAGAGCTTTAAGAACTTTTTTTTCTACTTGTACCTTATTCAGCGAGTGCTCGACGGGTTAAAATAGTTAAGCTGTGCTGTGCTCGGTCGCTCGTTTGGGATTCCTGGCTCGATCCGCGGAAAGCATAATAATAATACATAGACGAGTTATTATTATGATTAACCTCTTTAATTATTGCGAAATTCCAAAACATGCGGGCATCGTGAAAAAAACGTCATTTGGAATGTACCAACATAACTTTGTGCAGTGAAAATGTTTCAAAATGTTTCAAAATGATTTTTTCAAGGTATCACGAGCACACCTTTTGAAAGTAAATAGGTAAAAGCACTGAGTTGTTTTAACTCATTCGTTATCAAAGTTCAAAATCATTCAGATCAAAGTTGTTTGACTGTTTATCTAGTTAACGAGACTATTTTTATGTTTTGATGAACAATCGTTCTTCTTGGCAAGGGTTTCTCGGTAAGGGTAGGGTATTTACAAATAAGCGTTTGCCGTTACCCAATAAATTGTCCAAATGCCCAATCAGTTCGCATTGAGGCCTATACCATAAAGATTATTGGGGCATCCATTCTGTCCTATTCACATAAAGTCCGTTTCCAAATCAATAGTCCAGAATAAGATTAAGGATAGGTACTTACGTTTTCTCGGAACCGAATGGAACAGTTTTTTATTACGATTAAAAAAAATTCTTTGGCTCAAAATTTAACTCAGAAAATTGACTGGTGATTTTCTAAACTCCTTTATGATGATTATGTTAGATGAGTTAGCTTTGGTCATATTTTTCATAATTGTGGTTTTAGATAAAATTAAATTAAGCAGAGCTTGTACTATGGGAACCAGATAGCTGATATAGTACTTACACTTATATATTACATTTTTTTTGTAAATACATACTTAGAATACAATTATAACATCCAGACAGAGAACAAACATCTGTGGTCACCACACAAATATTTGTTCTAGGTGGGGATCGAACCCACGACCTACGGCGCAGAAGGCAGAGCTACTATCAACTGAGCTGAGAGGCCAGTCAAGTAGTTGTAGCAAAGTAGCTTAGCTTGAGAGTTAAAAGTCTAGGAAAATTCCGTCTTCAATCCTATCACAAAGTCTCTATCTAGATAGTTTGTTAAAGTTACCGTAACGAGAATTTAGCCTCATTGTATTTTGAGCTTGAAACTTCCACGCTTCTTTCATTATTAGTTCTTCAGAGGTGTTTGGCCTTCGCCAAATACCAATTATGCATTCTTATTATTGTATCTATCTACCTATCTATTAAGCCTGTAGGCACCCACTGCTGGGCCTCCTCCATAATACGCCACTCTCTTCGATCCTGTGCCCCAGTCTCCGCCATTGCTGCCCAACTACTCCGACAATGTCATCCGACCAACGGGCGGGTGGTCTGCCTCGTGGTCGCTGTGCGGTTCGTGGCCACCATTCTGTAATCGCCGTTGTCCATATTCCATCATTCTTTTTGGCCACGTGTTCTGCCCATCTCCACTTCAGAATAGTGATCCGCATACTTACGTCTACGACATTCGTTCGGCGTCGTATGTCTTATTGTTTTTTAGCATCATTATTATTTTATTAATTAAACATTATTCATCTATGTTTGTAAAAATTAAAAACACACACAAATCGAAAACACTTTGTATATTCAAACATAGGTAGATCTAAGCATACCATATCGATAGGTCTGCAAACTTGATAGGTACTTTAGCCCTGGAGGATAATTTTCATGTTTCGGTCCCTTTATACCTAGGCTACCCAACTGTTACCCAAGTATCTAAATTATGTTCCCAGGGAGGACATAAACACAATCCTATCACATTTCCGCTGAGCTGGCAAGGTATAAATTACAGTTATAAGTCGTCCCGGTATTGGAGATATGCTCATAATTTATCGCTACTTTCGTAACTAATTGTCACCTCACCGCTGTGAAGCTCCGTTTGTAATGGCTAAGCAAGGAAATTCAGAATGAATTCCTGGTTCATTGTACCTAATAGAAACTTGGTGGAAATCGGACCCTACAGCATTAGACAATTTATCAATAAATATCTATACTTACATATTATAATATCATATATTTTACTCAATTCTTATCTCTATTTCTTCGGCTTAGGAAATATCTGAACATGCTTTTCTTTGTTAAATATTTTGGGATGCCAACATTTCGTACCTTATCAAGCGTACACTGGAACATTTAGTAAAATATTAGATGGCATTGCTACAAAGCTATCCACTTACTAATATTATACTGTGCTAAGTTACCTACTCCCTCAATGTCAACAAAATAATACCACCCTAGAGGTACGAGTATATAGGTAGGTACTTGCTCACGGATAACTGAAAGAAAAAAATGATAAAAATTGTTTATAAAGCCAAAATGAGTTAGTATTTGAAAATCTAAGGAATTCCGTGGAGCCCCATTAAGAAGCGCTATCTACAAAGTTACGGGCCTCTAAAATTATCAATTTGTATAAATTGTACAGTACACCCATTTGGAATCCCGAACTTGGTTTTAAAATGAAACAATTCAGGAAAGCGTGAAATGTAGAATGTAGAACTCTTTTTCTTGTCGTTTCACTAGTTCTTTCCAACCCATTTTAGTGAAAGCGATAAATGCTTAAGAATTTTATGAGCTCTATGACTTGCTGGTTTCCTCACGATGTTTTCCTTCCCCGTTTGAGAGTACTAGCATTGTGCACATACATTTTTGGAAGGAAAACTCTTTAGGGCACGACTGGAACGTACGGCCTTAGGATCGAAAGACGGGGACGCTACCACTAGGCCACTAGTGCTCTCTACTAAAGCACTGTAATAGGCAAATTATAAAGCTTCCGAATAGCAATTGCAATAACAGAATTTGAAAAGTGTAGTAGACAAGTAATTTAGAATTTTTAGATACTCATTCCAAATAAAAGTCTTCTACTTCGGTCGCCCGTGATGCTTATGTCGCCAGTTGAAGATTTTCGTCAGTCACATCCTACATAAAATCTTTATAAATCGTGAATTATGTTCTGAGTGGTGTGCAATAAAGAGTTATATATACCTATCTACCCTTGCCTAACTAGCCGTTAGTTAGGCTTATAGCTCAGTTGGGAGAAGGTTCTGCCTTCTGTTAGAGATGTTTAAGTTACAAACATCTGTGTTCACCAAACAAATGTTTTTTCTTGGTGGGGATCGAACCCACGACCTACGCCGCAGAAGGTAGAGGCCAGTCAATAAAACTATGTTTCAGCAGATTGTAACACTATAGTTTGGGACTATATGACGCTGTGTGGAGTTTCTTGCTCTCTTTCTCATACAAACTACTAGACATCTACAGGTTCAAGACTATTAAAAAAACAAAAGTTCAGTAATTTCGTTTTATTTGTACACTTAGCTAATAACATTAGTTATATCATAATGTTATGATAACCTTAACATTCTTTCACTAGCATTAATACGTATTTACATTTTAACGAAACCTTAATTAAAATTGGCAACAATCTTGAGCATAAATACGCTAACATGGCTAGAGAATGGAATGTTTATTATTATGTTACTTATTATTCGATAACTACAAGTAACTTGAATTACAAATGAAGCAAAGTTTATAAACTAAAGAATATTTTTTGCTATAGTTCATTGCTTCAGCGGCCAGAAAGGATTTGATGGACGAACGTGTAAATATATACACACATTACACACCCATTACGTAAGTCCGTCAATGCCTAGTTGTGGCCAAGGCTTGTAAAAACTTTTCTCAAATAATACATTAAAATACACAGTTTTACAGTAATATAAAGTTATGAACAATAACAAAGTTCCTAGATTTGAACCTCACCAAATTAGGTAAAATTTTTTGGCACAAACAGGCATTATGATTTGCTATTGTGTGCCATAGATTTTAGGTTATTCTATTACAATATTTTTAAAGTGGAAACCATAATTTGGCATTTATTGAACGAGTTTTTTAGGAAACATTAATTGTCTACGGCGTAGCACAGTCGTAGGCCTTCGTAGCCATATCAGTATGGTTTGCAAAGAAAATAATTATATTATTACACTGACAAGTGTTTAATTTTTTTGCTAACCCTTTTAAAGTAACTTGCAATGCCTTTGGCACAATTCCATGACAAAATAATTTCTAACTATGGTTTTTGTAAAAGGCTTTGAACTGTACAGCACATAACAGTTTTTGTCTTAGTTTTCATTTGCAACTCCATTTCGTCATTTTGGCCGTTTTCTTGTAAACATTTGCAGTACAAAAGCAGCAATGAATTTCCTATGACGTCATTTTGACTATCTCGTGATTTTTTTGGGAACGCTCCTTGCATCTTCTTATCATTTTTTCCTTCTATTTATTTAACTATAGCCCATGCTATTACATATTTTCTATCACCTTAAAATGTATATGCCAGTTTAAAATTGTCAAGCGCTCGTAGCCGAAAAAACCCCAGCAGTAGGAATAAAAACTATTTTGGCTGAAAGATGTTGTAAAAGATGCGCTGAATAGATTGTAATTATCCTTTTATTTTTCTTTAATAAGTTTATCTGCACGCTATAGGCGCACTGGATCACGACTGCATCCTCTTTTGGATGGGTGACTGCTAGTGGCATTAACGTCTGAACGCTTCCATGCTTGGGAGGTCGGTCCTATGGCTAAACTATTGGGGCGGCCTAAAAAACCTGTTACTAGAGAACAGTTTTTTAGGCCGCCCCAAGCCACTAATTCATACGTACCCGAATTTCAAGCTCAGGATTCCTTTGAGGCTTGTTTTGCGACCGCCCCCGCAAAAAGCCTTAAGTAAAGGCAGAATTTTACTACTCCTGTTCCGGACAAAAAATTGTGGCGCGCTAAGTCTATGAGTCCCATACGTTTTGGTATAGAAGTGATAACACTCTCTCTCCGCCTGTCTCTGTCTCTATCCGCCGAATACAAAATGTCTGAGACAGTTGAAACGAGGTAACCTGGCAAGGATTTTTTATACGAGTACATAAATTCCTTGGGCATAGGCGTATAAGCGTCCACATATCCGCATCGTAGGTATCGGACGCATTGTATATTATTATAATATACTCGTACATTTAAGCGATTCGTGCGTATCAATATGGACGCACACTAGTGACTTTCTATGCAAAGAATACAACGGTCTCTTTGATACGAGCGACGCGTGCGGTACTTATGATGCGGTCATGTGAACGCTAGACTTTCATGCGAAACATGACACATTTGCCACAACAAAACATTACGTACTAATCAAACTCAGTAACAAACAGAAGAACCGCTTAGGCCTATCTTATTTCTAAATAGGCGGTTTAAGAGGTGTGTTCCCAACGTGTAAGTTATTGAGTTGTGGCAATAGAATGGCTGCTGTGGATATTACTGTGATTACGACGAAAACAGCTAGCAAAGCCCGGTCGGCGACCACTGCCACCTGAAACAAAGAAATGTCGTTTAAACTGTTGCTGATTATTTACTGTACATTCGCACAAATGTTTTGATTGAAATTTGTCAACTAATGGCCTTACTTATAAAAATATGTTAAAAGATAAACAGTGCTTAAACTATTGCCATCTCTTACCACTGGGTAATGACACAGTGCCAGGAACAGTGACAGGGCTAACTTTAAGCAATGATTACATTTAAATTGCGTTTATAAGTAGGGCTGATAATGTTTAAATATCAGAGCATGTTTGAGAAAAAAATTATGCCTGATAGTTTGTATTTCTTTTCACTGCTATTTTGCTTAAGTGTAGCTACCTGGTTATGTTAAAGGTTTGCCAAAGATATGATCTAGCTAAAACGTAAAGTTAACTGCAGTAAAACAGCAAGGAACAATTTATAAACCCATTTTTCATGTTTCACTGTCATTTGTCATTCAGAAAAGGTTAGCAGAGAGACAGCTTCATACCAGACGTTACGTCATATTTATTTAAAATCCCGAAAACCAGGATAAGTGGCGGATATAACAGAATAACCTTTACCCGACAGTGAGACATACACGGTTAAATAAATAAATATTATGAATAATCCACACAACACTATCTAGCCCCAAATTAAGCAGAGCTACTACCACCACCACTACTATGGGAACCAGATAGCTGATAAATATATATTTTTGTAAATACATACTTTGAATACAATATATAATAAATAACGAGCCAGTATGACCGAGCTTCGCTCGGGGCAAAAAAATAGTATTATCATTCGCCAATAGATGGCAGGAACAGTCGTATATTGAGTTTATGTTTTTTTTTATTTATGTTTGATTATTGCAAAACACCAACTTCTCGTCATTTTCTAAAAATAAATCCTAGCTAGATCGATTTATCGCCCCCGAAACCCTCTGTATACTTAATTTCATGAAAATCGTTGGCTCAGTTTCCGAGGTCCTAAATATATATATATATATATATACAAGATTTTCTCGTTTAAAGGTATATGATAAGATAAGATAAATAAATATTGTGGACAATTCACACAACACTACCCAGCCCCAAACTAAGCAGAGCTTGTAATATGGGAACCGGATAGCTGATATAATACTTGAATACATTTTTTTTTGTAATTAATTTTTATTTTTGTAATATAACACCCAGACAGAGAACAAACACCTGCGTTCATCACACAAATATTTGTTCCCGGTGGGGATCAAACTCACGACCTACGGAGCAGAAGGTAGAGCTACTACCAACTGAGCTGAGAGACCAGTAATAAAATAAAACTTATTAAAGATGATAGACAACTTCATAGGATCTCACCGCAGAACATAATACCATGTTAATAATTACAATCACTGATAGAAAAAAAAAGGAAAAGGAAAAGGAAAAAGGAAGGTGAAGGAAAACATCTTAAGGAAACCCGCGGCTTAGTCAGCTCCGCACGTATTGACCATGTCTTTCCTGTGGATTAGGCCGACTAAGCTGTCAGGATGGTCTAGGTGCTGGGCAAGCCTATTCCATTTAAAATCCTTTCCCAGGCACTATAGCGTCCCGTAAGTAAGGGCATGAGTAATCACCAGTTGCCCCTGACGCTATATAACCTGTTGTGCCGACTCCACTTAGGCCCGTATTATATTCAGAAACATTGCTTTAGTCTGAGTCTAGCCTCAAGCATACATTTTTGACATTTTTCAATGGAGAACTGTCAAAAAATTTATGCTTGAGAGTGCTTGAGGCTAGACTCAGACTCAAACACTGTTTCTGAATACGGGCCTTAGTGAGGGATAAGGACAGGAAGATGATGATGATGATGAAGGTCGGAACAGCTTTCGGGAAAGTAATAATAAACCTGGTACCAGGTACTATTAGGTATAGGTATAGGCAGGTAGAGATTATATTAGATTTGGTATTATCATATTACATACGCGAAAGGCGCATTAGATTAATCTTATATGAAGATCGCTCACAAAGATTTGTATTATTCCCGACGTGGGTAGCCATGTCGGGAATACGACTGCCATCACAATATTCTTTTCATATTAAAATATTGCTTCAAATAACTTGCCATATTGCCGTGAAGATATCACAATGCAGTCACGTATTTTTCGCTACTTGTAGATACGAGGTAAGGTAGAATATTGAAAGCTATAAGGCTTGTTTACAGTATAAATAAAACAAAATTGGACTAGCGCGTGTCGAACCACGCAAAACTCACAATGTAGAGTTGTTTATCAAGCAAACTTTAAAATAATCTCGAATATATTTATAATCCAATAAGTCCCAAAAGATAAGAGCCGAGCGAGATTTGAACCCGCGACCTTCCCCTGGCTACGCTGACCGATTTATAATCTTCATATTTTAAATCTCTACGCTCAAACCGACCTCAATTAAGCCTTGCGCACATCTTAACGTTCTGCGGTGGTGATCAGTGAAAGTGCGTTTCTCTGAACGCTTAAAATCATCATATACTTGTACCTACAACACTTAAAAGTCTGCGTACATTTAGGCGATGGCGATGGCGATCAGCGGAAAACTGTCAAATATCGCTACCATATTTGACAGCGTTTCAGTTGATGGCCATTGCCTAGATGTGCGCAGGCTTTAAAAAAGCAAGTTTATAAAAAAAAAGTGACATACATTACGAGAACACTTGACTTTGACAATTTCAGATCATTCTTTGAGAACGCCATCTTCAAAACAAATATTATCAGAAACATAAATTAGAATAAAAGCTTTCATCAGTTTTATTTTCTTCGTGAAATCCAATTATTGCTGTTAGGATTACTATCGTTAGTATCTTTATTTTTCATGAAAGAGACAAGCTCGCCCCTAGAGAATATTAATTGGAAAAAAGAAAGGTAAGGCCCGTCTCGGTTAAGGTTACAGTTTCGTTGAAAGAAAATACGAGCAAAAGAGTTTTTCCTAACAAATAGTTTTGTTACACCTTTTCTCTTATTTCCTTGTTATTCGACACTGTAGCAATATTTAAGGCCTGCGCACACCTAGTTCGCTGGCGGTAGCGATCAGTGAAACGCTGTCAAATATCGCTGTCAGATTTGAGATTTGACAGCGATATTTGACAGCGTTTCACTGATCGCTACCGCCAGCGAACTAGGTGTGCGCAGGCCTTAATATAATAAGCGATTTAAATTCCTAGGTACATACTTTAGGTGTGTAGGTATGGATGTGGATGGTGGTTACAGAAGAAGAGATAGACCAAAGAAAATATGGATGGACTGTGTCTAAGATGACATGAGCAAGAAAGGAGTGAGCACTGAGATGACGAATAATAAAGTGAGTGGTAGAAGCAAACCGGTTGTATCGTCACTTAGCGTAGGATAAGGGCAGGTATATAGATGATGATGTATAAACTTTTAATAAAACAAGTATAGAGGATACTTGTTTTATTAAAAGTTTATAACATAAGTCACCCATTTAATGCACTTAGCACATAAGCAGCTCAAGATAAATCCAGCTGGGAAAAAGCTTCATAGGTGGCAGATTTTCTTGAAACCAATTTAAAAAAGTATTTTTAAACTAATGGCCCTGCATAAAGCATTCTACAATATATTTATTATAAAGGTGACCACTGGATATTAACTATGGATATACGCCAAATGTAATCTTTGGACGCACCTCTGACTACATCCTTAAATAATCTTGATTTGGCACTTGAAACTAAGAGTTGAAGGGGGATCTACCACACTTAAAAGCCGTGAAGCTATTTCTGTTTTAAGGCCTTCGCACATCTGGGCGATGGCGATCAGTGAAACACTGTCAAATATCGCTGTCATATTTGACATCATTTCACTGATCGCCATCGTAGATCGCTTGTGATTATAATAGTGACAGAGCTAATTTTAATAAGCATTTACAGGCAAGTAGGAGGTTCATTATATCAAATTACAGGCAGCAGCTACGTGGTGTTGCCATTAACACTCCGATTGATTAGCTTGTCGGATATACGTAGCGAAGTTCAAATAGGGTGATGTAGCAATTTACCAGTCAGTGAACGTAGACCACATTCATCGAATTACAGATTTTCCCAATTTCCGCTACGCGCAGTTTGCATCCGTCTAGCTATTAGTTTATGATGATATAATACCTACTTTATGTGCGTGCAAGTTTGTTACAAAAATTTGATTCGTAATCATCATCATCCACAGCCCATCTTTACCCACTGTTGTTTAATAAAGTGTCTATGAGAAAGTGACTCGGATCACATTCGACTCATGTTATTGTAGTTTGTAAAATTTTGCCATTTTTAACGTAACTCAAAAAGACCAGTGACTTAGAATCAAAAAAACACACAGCGTCCACAGGCTTATGAAGTTCCAAATGCATGCAGATTGAAGCAACCACGGTTCGAAAATTATGTTCAAACAAATATAGGTACATACAGCGCTAATTCTCATGAATTGCCAATAAGATATTTTCTCGCTACGCTCGCTCGATCAATGAGAAATGTTGGAGTCAAGTTTTCCAACAAGAAGCTTGTTACTTCTCAAGATACTCGTATACAATAGAGTTCGTTTACGTTGTCAACAAACGTCTCAAAAGCGAGGTACCGGCTTTCAACCACCGCCTAAAATCTAATATTATTCCTATTCGTATTCAGCCAAAATAATTTACCCTGTAAATTCATACACTCGTATGTATCTTGTGTGAAGTACGTCTACTGTACATAATACGTTTAATTGTGTTGTCCAACCTAAAGATTAGGTTTTTCCTAGATGTTCTACTCGATGATGTGGTTTGATATGATTTTCAGCATCAACCTATGAAGAATTCTACTCTTGAACATAGCCCCTTCCTAATTTTTAATTGTATACTTTCTCAAGTCTCCATCTTTTGAACATTCCGCGATGATAATATGCCCTACGCTTCATCTTCCGGGTCGTAGTCGCCAGTACGTTTAATCGCCACGGCTCAGTCGGTAGTAACCCTGCCTTCTGCCGTAGCTAGGTTCGATCTCCACCGAGAACTAATATTTGTGTGGTGAACACAGATGTTTGTTCTCTGTCTGGATGTTATATTCTATTTTAAGGATACATCTAGAGAAAAAAAACTAGTTAAGTATTTTAAAAACTACCTGTTTCCTATCATAATTATCAAAGGTAACTTATCAGGTTTTATTTAAATTTCAAACTGGCTTGCAAAATTAAATGCCGTTTATTGAAAAATTAACACCTCAACGCTAGAAATAAACGTGTTGTTCTTACTCTCTGCTTAGTTTGGAGCTAGATAGTGTTGTGTGACTTGTCCACAATATTTATTATTCTCCAGTGGCTGTCGTCTCTCCCATATGGGTACGATATATGATTATTTTATGCGTTTATCAATTTTTTGCTATATACACAACTATAAAAGCTCCAGGTGTTTCCCGACCGGATAAAAATAATAAAAGTTCCTATATTTAGAACTACAATAGCAAACTTGGATGACCTCTTTCAAAGGGATCGATACCAAATTTGAATAATAAAGAAGACTACATTATAGCGACGCCATTTTTTATTTTCATAACGAACCAAAAGATTTGCATATTTTTCTCAAAGACTGTTTACCTGTAGGCTGTTGATTAAAAATGTCTCGTGCACCGCGCTTGGCGGAGGCAGCTAGATTGCATAGTTCTTTGTAAGTTACTTTAAGGTTAACCGTTTATCCAACTATTTTTTTTTTTTTTATTTGGGTAAACAAACAGTATCACAATACATATGGATAAAGTAAATGTTATATATTATTAATTGTGGTACCAACACCGTTTACCACAGATTATTTCAAAAGTCTTATCTTAACCTAAGTTATGAGAAGTGTCACTGTGGTAGTGTGGTAGAGAGTAAGTACTATACTAAATTCTCAAGAATCATTTTTTTGAAGAAAGAATCCTTTTTTTGAAGAATATAAACTTTTACAGGACATAGGCTATCAGTATACTCGTAACATTGAATAC
Source organism: Thera obeliscata (assembly GCA_947578465.1). Taxonomy (NCBI): domain Eukaryota; kingdom Metazoa; phylum Arthropoda; class Insecta; order Lepidoptera; family Geometridae; genus Thera; species Thera obeliscata. Next base: position 5,292,679 of record OX387916.1, read on the forward strand.
TTGCTAACGAAAGTAATGCTACGGACAAGACATGTCTCTCGGCTAGGTTTACAAAACAAACCTGTTTTTGATAAATTGGTTGATTGGCACAAGAATCCTAGACATTTTTCAAATCCAAATTTGATGCGAAGTCGTTAGGGGTTTTCGCCGCTGGCTAAGTATCGGAATATTAGTATGAAAATTGCACATAATATTTAAATTATGACTATGTGAAACGAGCATATTTAAAGTGGTAGTCATAGAGAGAAAAAACATCTACCACGTACACTGAAAACTAGCGCTGCAGGGGCTTTACTCCAGAATTAGCAAACGGATGACCGTGAAAAATAAAAACATATTCTATTCTAAAACTCACATGATATTTAATCTGAGTTTGAGCAAGATAGGACAATGCGATAGGTCACTTCAGAGCAGTGGCACTGTTGTATAACTCTTTGGAGCTTTGAAGTTTACTATCACGCCGTCCTATCTCTATAGGGTTGTTAGCTATAGCATAGGAATTACTGTGTGTGCAGCAACACCCCGCAGCGCTACTTGACTTTGCCCACGATAGAGCTCGTAGTTTTTCCTCTTTATTTAAAAAGATAGAGATACAAAAAATAAAAAATGTTTCTCTCGAGTGGTTTCTAGTGGATTCAAGGTAGAAAACTAGACTAAATAAAATGTAATAATTACCCTCGAGGGTGTTTCGTGTAGTTGTAGTAGTAGAGAAACATTATTAGCATGGATGTATATAAATAATTCGTCCGAAAAAAAATCTGAGGAAAGCTGTTTCCGACATAAAACGCTCTGAGATTGCCCAAGATGGGCCCCGACAGCCGTGGCAAAGATTGGCGTGACTTGTCAGCTAACAGGCCGTAGGGATACCAACCTGTTTCAATTTCAATTTTCTAAATGCGAGCACGAGTATGAAGCGTCACTCACTGCCGGCGTGACCGTCAGTCGTGTAAGATACCAACTCCAAGTTGGCACGTTCCAGTCTCTCGTTGGCGGCTACTCGCTGCTCGTGCCGCGCGGCCACCTCAAGCAACTTGCAGCCGGAGCACGAACAATGCGAGCACGCGCACGAAGCGTCACTCACTGCTGGTGTGACCGTCAGTCGTGTTAGATACCGACCTGTTTCCACTCCAAGTTGGCACGTTCCAGTCTCTCGTTGGCGGCTACTCGCTGCTCGTGCCGCGCGGCCACCTCAAGCAACTTGCAGCCGGAGCACGAACAATGCGAGCACGCGCACGAAGCGTCACTCACTGCTGGTGTGACCGTCAGTCGTGTTAGATACCGACCTGTTTCCACTCCAAGTTGGCACGTTCCAGTCTCTCGTTGGCGGCTACTCGCTGCTCGTGCCTCGCGGCCGCCTCGCGCAGCGTGCAGCCGCAGCACGAACAATGCGAGCACGCGCACGAAGCATCACTCGCTGCTGGTGTAGTCGCCGGTATCACTCCACCTACAAACAAGGTTTACGTGAAACACATTGCTACCACAGTGATACTTCATCTCTCAGCCTAGACAAGCTATGAAAGTCCTCAAAAACTTGATTCAGAAATAGCTGCAGAATTAAGCGGTGAACTGACTGTTGGAAAAGGATCACTACCACAAGTGGCGATATTAGTAGGCCGGGAATTATTTCATGACATGACAGTAATTTGTGCCCAGTAGTACCTAGTAGAAATCCGTTGAAGGCTTAGGTTGAAGGTTAGAAAAAAAGTAAAAGAGTTCGCAATTTAAAAGATTGTTCGAATGATAGGCGAAAGTCCAAAATATACACACCATCTTAATTTTTAACGCTTCTTAATTCATCTTACTCGAATCGACTCCTAATCTTTATAAATTCAAGAAAGATCACGTTGCGTAGCTTTCCATTAATTATCATGATTACACGTCAAATTCAAATAATCTTTCTTAGCCCGGCTTTTCTTTTTATAACATAGCTAATGCGAGCTGAACGAGCAAAGTTAAAAAGTGATCTTCGTGGTTGCAATAAAAACAGTTTTAATTTGCAAACAATGCGTATAAGAATCCGTCTACCAAGTCTACTGTTTCACTAGTTTGAAGATTTCTCCATTACATATGTTTCAGTGCGTCTTTATGCTTCCCCGAGCGTGTATGCATCTCATAACTTCTGCTCCATGAATGCAACGACAAATAAAGAATTAAAAACTTAAGAACGCTCCGACGCAACGTCAACATTTTACTTTTATTCCAACTCCAACATTTTATACGAATTCATTTCTCTCGCATGAGTTTTTTTACTGCAATTTTTCTGAAAAGTTTTCATATAAATTTTTATGTTCAACATGTTGACTTCTATCTTAAAATACGTGACATTAAGTTTGGTTTTATGCAATAAAATTGACAGTAGGTATCCAAGGCGTAATAATTATACATATACTAGCGGCCCGTCCCGGCTTCGTACGGGTGGACATTTATTTTTTTAAACATATAAAATATAGCCTATGCTACTATGGGTGAATGTAGCTTTCCAATGGTGGTACATATTAGCATAGTAACAAATCGATATCGACACGGTTCAACAGTCATTAGACATGTCAATCGTGTGGGTATTTACCTAATTACGCGTAATCCTTTTGCAGTTGAAGCGTCGAACTTGTTGAGCTATGAAATGAGAGCCCACATGATTCGATCGGCGCTTGGTATTTCCGACTACCTGTCACTTGCATACGAGTATAACGAGACGAATATGAACTGCGCCCTTAAGCTACGCTCAATAAATCGCATTTACAAATGTATTTTCACAGTGTATGCAGTACACATTTTTAACGCTAGGTTTCTTAACAAAACGTTCGATGAGGTTAAAATAAATATGGTTTTAAATTCTTAAAAAAATATATTAATTTGTCAAGCAGCTGTCGAGAATTAGTCTATTACAAACACATCACCTTATAATCTTCTTGGCTCTGAAGTTGAGTAACGCGAATCTGTGTTCAGGCCAAATTAGTTTGGATCATTATTGGGCCTGGCATTTCGTCTCTACCAACACAAATTGCTACCTTCATCATGTTAGTTAGACATTTCTGGAAATAAGATACGTTAACTATACAAGAACAAAACACCCGAGCCTATTTAAAGTTCCAAAGACAATGGAACCGAAAATATCTACACAATTCTTTGATATAAAAATATCGACAGAACTATTCGTTAGGAATATAAAACCAATCTATTTGCAAACTTATAACCGTCAACACTTTACTGTGTACTTTATTTAAGCAGGTGACCTACTTAAATTAATAGCACCAAACAAAAATCAAAAACATAACTTCGCTTAGAAAGCTCGAGGCTTCGAAAACATGATGTGCGCGGTCCAACCCGCACTTGGCCAATTTGTTAAATCCTAAAAGAAAACAGCATTTTAGGAGCGACAAAATTTGGACGAGACGTTACTTGAAATTCACGAGATTTTGTTATGGAGGATCATAACAAAATATTTGCGCGACCTCGAGTATTAAATTATACCACTCAGCGTTTTTGATGGAGTTTTGTGTGATTCGAAAACGATGTTAGCGGTCGCGTTGCTGCGTCATGCTGGGATTTTATTTTAACCGTCATTTGGATGAGCATATCTGAATATACATTCAGATATAAGTAATTCAATTTGAACCACCAAAAAGGCTTTTAATTGCCTCCCAATACATATTTTGAAATTTATAACAAATCCGGAGAAAAAAAATACTCAGACCTCTCTATAACTTTTGAAAGCAAAGCCACCAAAAAAAAAATAGTGCAATTCTTTAGTACTCTTTTTCCAAATAACAAAAATAAAAGGTTGGCAAAAAAGAAAAGGCTTTGCAGAAGATGATAAAAAAAAGGTAAAGAGAATAAAAAGACTGCAAAGATAGTTAATTGAAAAAAAAAACACACAAATAGGTCACAGTAAAAGGCAGACAATGATGTTAAACCTGATGTTTCATTTTCCTAAACAAACCTAATTTGACCTCACTAAAAATGTTGTCATCCTTCCATAAACTGAAACAACAAAGATTGTAAAACGTTTTGTGCTAAAAATTCAGTTAGTTTAGGAAAATACAACAATCTATAAGTTAGAAAGACCGCCCTTTTTTTTAGTAAACCCATACTTAGAATATAATATTCCCAGAGAGAGAATAAACATCTACGTTCACCACACAATATAATTTGTTCTCGGTGGGGATCGAGCCCGCACGGCCTACGGCGCAGAAGGCAGAGCTACTACCAACTGAGCTGAGAGACCAGTCAAATTAGAATAATGTTACTCAGTGCTAAAAGTTGACCATAACTATGAAAAGTTCAACTTACCAAGATGGTTGTGATTGTGTCGAGCGAAGCGAGGTGACGCTGGAGTCAGTGGAGCCCCGTCACATCGCACCTCAGTCTTCAGTCGAGAACCAGTGCGAGGGTTTACTTGCGCGCCAGACGCCGCCACGGTGCTATTTTCCCCCTGGTAACAAAATACCATTACAATTGAGGAAATCTCTAACAAAATAAAAAGCTTTGAAACTTTTTATTTTGCTTATAAAGCCAAAGCGTGATGTCCTTGTTATTAACCAACAGGCAACGACATTGTCAACATCACACGAAGGTAGTGGATTGGGGAAGGTTAAAAAAGCTTTGAGACGTTTCAAAGTAGAATCACTTTGAATTCTTTTCTTTTGATAGGGGGTATCTAAGTGTCAATTCCAGTAACAAGTATTTAAACAAATAAATACGATCATTAGCATGTCTACAAAAATGGTGTGCCATTTGAAAAAATACACAAGTGCAAATGCTCAAACATTTTCGCGACACTTTTCTGGTCATATGGCTGCTATGTTCTGTGCCACAAAAATAACACCTTTTAAAAAATTGGTAAATAAATTTAGACACGCGCACGCAGTAGCCACCGCATTTGTCACTAAACCTCTACAAGCTTTGTGAGACATGCCCATGCCGTATAAATAATTTTGGGGACAACATAATCCGAGAACGTCATAAATAGAAGCTAAAAATATATACACGGTTTCTGAATCCGCTTTTATTTATTGTTGAAAGCGTTCCACCGTTGCTTGTTAGCTGAATGAAACCAACTGCCGAACGAACTTTTAACCCTTTAATTCGCAGTGACAACCCTGACCAACATCATGAACAAAAAAATCTTGACCCGTTATTTTTATCTTTTACTGTGACATATTTGATTATAATCATAGCAAAAACAAAATGCAACCAAATAAAAATTATAGCTGGCTAGTTTAGTCACTATTCCTATCACTTTATCGCAAATTGGTAACGAAGCCACCTGTACCTTGCGGATCAAAGGTAAATATTTATTGAAATAATATTTTATTCGATTTTTTTTTATTTATGCACCTAAGAATTTCTTTCTAAAATACATATTTTATTGTTACATGTACAAACCATTGAATTTGAATAACAAGAAAATTATCTATGAGGTTGTCAATTTGTATGTTGTTCATCAGCGACACTGCCCATTTGATTAGTGAAATATATGTCATTTTTATGTCGGTTCTGAACAACACTGCCCATTGATTGGTGATAGGAAACTAACTATAAAAACTCGTTGTTTCTAAAAATGCAAGATTTTTATATTTTGTTTGTTGATAGCTAAACGTTTGACTGCCATCACACCTGATGGAAAGTGAGAATGCTGCCTCAGGTGGAGCACGCTTAGCTATTATCCACTTGTTCACTCTTGACTTGAAAATTGTAATGCTCCGGAAATATTGATGACGGAAAAGAGTTCCACTCCTTGGTAGTTTGCCTAAAAAAGTGGAAGCGAACCCAAGAGCTCAAGATGGTCCTAAAGCGGTACCGCCACGTCTCGGAAAGAGGGGTTCAAACGAAAAGGTCTCTTTTTGGCGGAAAAAAGACAAGTCTAACAGAAATTGGTTCTAAGATAGGTGTAAAATAATTATGATGCTACTCGACTTTGACTCAGGCGATTTTGACATAAAATAAAATGTTTCTTCGTAAATTTTTAGCGTTTATAGAAAAGTCCTTGATTCTATACAAGCCGCAGTGTTGGTTGTGTACAACATAAAATTTGCTATGTACATCACTGCATGTTGCGCAATGTTGTACCTTACCAACATAATATTTCTCGAAAACTAGAATAGGTAGATTTTTTCTAAAATACCTGTAGGCATATTAATATTTAAGGCAAACCCCCCAATAAAGAAAAAAACTAATTTTTGGTTTTTTTTTTGTCTGCGCATTAAAGGGTTAATAGTTACGAGTAAAAATTATCCAATCAAACTCTGAAAAGTTAATACAACATTTTTCATTGCGCCAGAGTTTAGATCTGATTTCCATATTTTCTATCTTTGAATATTTTTATTAGCAATTTTCATATCTCTCTTGCTTTTTACTTTCGATGAACTTTGAAAGTTAGGGTCATGTCACAAGAATTTGTAATTGGGATAGACATTAAACTTTGCTTTATTTATCAACATAAGCAAACTATTTTAAATAATTAATTTTTCAATAAGAGCTTATAAGAGTTTTGTATTAACTTATAAAATATATATATTGTGGACAATCCACACAACACTGTCTTGCCACAAATTAAGCAGAGTTTGCACGTTTGCACCCGATAGCTGATAGGTATAATACTTAAATAGGTATTCTTTTTTGGTAAATACATGCTTAGAATACAGTATAACACCTCAAAACCTAGACAGACACCAAACATCGGTTCACAGGCAGCAAATATTTGTTTTCTGTGGGGATCGAACCCACGGCCAATGGCACTGAAAGCAGAGCCACTACCAACGGAGCAGCAGCCAGTTAAATAATAATAATACTTAATAAATAAGTAAACATATTTATTTTTAATAGTTTTACAATAAAGTATAGTTAAATTATTATTTTGTATACTAAACGTTTTACAAGAGTTGTCGGTAAGGATATCGTTTTTATTATTATTAGGAGAAAACGAGTTAAAGTTCAATTTTAAATTTTTACGTTTCTTCCCGCTTGAAAGCCAAGTTTTGTGAATAAGAATAAGAATCATTTATTGTAAAACTGTGTAAAAAGAGTGAGTGTGAGAAGAAAGTACCTATCAGAAATTAATAAAAAACTTCTCAAAATATTACAATTTCTTACAGTTCTGATACTATATTATAGATGAGAGAGTCCCATGACAACGTTTACCCGGTATTCGAAGCCAAATTATTGAGCCCGAGTTATTGCCTCCAGCAACTCACTAGGGATTACCACCAATATTTCTGTCTCGTATGTCAACGAAATACTGTCACGTGAAAATGATATGCTTTTAGTTACCTGAAAAGCTTCGATGTTTAGGAACTTACAAAATGTTCTATTTCCAAATAAAATGGAATACAAAAATATTCAGATGAATAAACAAAACTGGATATTCATCGACATTGTCTAGTTTCATAAAAATCTAGTTTCTACTTGGCTTATCACCTATTTTAAGTAGTAAGCATTTTGTTTTATTTAGATTGTGTGTGACTGCCTTCACAGCTCAGTTGGTAGTAGCTCTGCCTTCTACGCTGAAGGGCGTGGGTTCGATCCCCACTGAGAACAAATATTTGTGTGTTGAACACAGATGTTTGTTCTCTAATAATATTAAATTCCATGTACGTATTTACAAAACAGAATTACAAAGTATTATATCAGCTATCTGGTTTCCATAGTACATGCTCTGCTTAGTTTGGGGCTAGCCCCAAACTACCTAGGTTGTTTTATGTGGATTATCCGCATTATTTATAATTTTGTATTATTCAAAAAAATACCCTTGACATTGTTAGTTTTTGATTTTTTTTTTTGCTTCACGAATGTTCTCTTCGTTTACAGACGAGCAAAACTTCAATAGCTTCAACAGAAATGTGAATCTTAGAGAATCTTCAGTAGAGGCGACCATACGTATTGAAGAATCGTGTGAGCCGCTAGGTCATTACGTGACACCGGGTGTGGAGCGGCGCAGATTGTACGATGACTTGCTATGGGGAAAATCCGGGGCGGGATTGAATCAATTCCCTTTATAAAAGGTTAGGGAGTTTCTAACAAATACCTACGTGGTGGAATGTACTGTACGTAATGGACTGATTTGTACCCTGATAGCTATAGGTTAATGTTCAATAAAAATAAATAAGTAAATATTGTGGACATTCCACACAACACTATCTGGATCTAAACTAAGCAGCAGCTTGTATACCTACTATGGGAACCAGATAGCTAATATAATACGAGTTTTTTTATTATTTAAATATATACCTATGCAATACATACATACATAGAATTTTACGCTTTCTACCCAGGAGTAAGTGTGTATTTTTTGAAAGATTTGTATGAGAAAGAGGAGTATTGGAGTAAAATCTATGCTTAAAGGCCTGCGCACACCTAGGCCGCTGGCGAACGCGATCAGTGAAACGCTGTCAAATTTGACAGCGATATTTGACAGCGTTTCAGTGATCGCGGTCGCAGGCCTTAAGGCTCGACTCAGACTCAAGCATTGTTTCGGAATACGGGCCTTATTCTTATTCACCATTTGAAATATACACTTGGTTGACAACATAACTACACAAAATAGGATATTATTAATAGTCTAAAATGTTATTTCTAAATAGCCATTGAAACCCTACGTCCTATAAGAGATCAAGATATAATTATCAAGATATAATTTATCAAATACGACGATGAATAAAAATAACGGAATCATATTTCTGGGATCACGTTTATAAGAGCAAAGATCTGTAAAATGTCACTGGTTTTTTTGGAATTTTCAACAGACGCTCAGAAAGAAATAACAACTTAAGTAATTGCCCCCAATTTTCTATAAATGGAAGCATTGATTTAGAAGGGCACTAATTGAAACTAATTTACACAGCCGGTGAGGACCTAGATATGTATTGGAAGGACAAATGGTTCAGTCACATTCGTTTCCGAGTTCTTGCCAAGGGACAACTATTTGCAACTAATTTGAATAACATTTCTGAACCGCTTTTTTCTAATAATTTATTTTTAGGCACTGAACAAAACCTTCAAAGGATTTGATTCTACGTATTGCTAGCGGGATTAAAAGAGAAATGAGCTGATGAATACCGAGACGCGAGTGTTTAGTTCTACTAGATTTGTCGCTGGGCTATAAAATATTGAAAAAGAGAGCGAGAGAGGTGCCACCGATGATTAATATATCTGTCTCTTTAATTGACACAGAATCTATATCTTTTGTTCGTTTTTTGAGCGAGAAAATAGTTGATATCTAATTTCTTGCTCGCCGGCAGTCAGACAAGAGCCTAATGTTTGACCGCGCGTATTTTGAAAGAGGTCATACATACCTTTATCGGTTCAGTGTCGAAGTTGATGAAGAGTATCTTGGCAAGTCTTTGCAGCACCAACTCACGCAGCAAGGCGGGAACTGGCTGGCCTCTCACTCCTCTACGAGCAACAACACATTTACTACCTATAGCGATAAATTTCAATTTTGATTAGCAAAAACGGAATACCAAGTGAATAGGGTAACATAAAACGGAATGCTTTTGGGTACGTTTGCATGGAATCCTTTCCATGCAAACGTACCCAAAAGCATTCCGTTCTTGCCACCTTTTTTAGAGGTATGATTTTAGTAGTTCAATTTGTGTTATCTCCTGATAACACAAATTGAACTACTAAAATCATACCTTTAAAAAAGATTTAGCTTTTATTTTTATTTTATTTACCTTTGGTTTACACCTGTATAAAGATTAAGAAGCAGTAAAAATAACAAACTAAAAGTTGCCTAAAATCTTAGACTACCGTGTTCCAGGACGATTGATGCGTTTTATTGGAATGCTGAACAGCAATGGACGTAATTTTCACTAACCTATTTTTTGCACAAATTAAATCCAAAGTCACAAAGTTAATGATAGGCATACCACCAGCGAGCCGGAGCTTCTACCTGATGTAAATTTAAATTAGCTAAGGAAATGTCTTTAAAGGGGAAATTGAAGTAACCAGGCAACTGTAAAATACTCCACAAATTAGTTAATCTCATTAAAACAGCGAATTCAGATTTTAGGTATCAAATCATCGTGAAAGTTTATGAAAATTGAAATCAGATTTTTTATGCAAATTTTAATTAAATTGGTCAATCTGAATTTGTATATTGCGGCAAGCAGAATAAAATATTTGATTGCGCGCAGTTTATTAATTAAGATATTTAATTAGTTAATGCGGAAACATTTACTGATATTGATAATGTTGGCGTACATTAAACATATCACACCACTTTGCGTAATTATTATCTCAAATTTTGCTGCTGAGACATGCTTGACGTAGCGTCACGTTCTCGTAGAACCATCTACGCCGTAGACATACCTACGACGCTTTGATCCTTATCCGGAAATTATCGTTGACTACCCTCAATGATCGGAAGAAGAAGAAAAGTAACTTTTAGAACTTTTAGGACGTATTTATTTTTCTAACGAGGGACACAAAAAAAGGGTGTAAAACAAATATTTTACTTTTCATACACAAGCCAACTTTTTGGTAAGAAAACTCGCCTGGATTAAAACTATATTTTTGCTTAACTTTGCGTGCAGTATTATTGTACACTTCGTAAATTGTATTTTTTAATTTTAAAATCCGTAATTTTATGTAGGTATTATATCGGTCAAGGTGTTGAAATGTGCGAACAAGAAATGGTTTGACGAATGGTCTGCCTCTAAACTGGTCAGTTTTAAATATTAACTTTCTTTTGGGCGTTTACAAAGGATCCTGTGTTAATGTACTTGCCTGTAAGATATGTTGAGAGTGACGACAGAAAGCGAAGCGGAAAAGGACACCAAACACGTGCTTACTCCGTAATACAAGCCTGAAACAATATTTTTGTATAAAATATTTCACAAATTAATTGTCAATTTATATAATGGGTCACAAGAGTCTGGGGATGAAAGTCGTGAAACTGTTTTGTTTCTAAATATATTTCTTTACAATATTAATAGTTATACATACTTTCACTCAATATTTTTAAGATAGAGAAAACTGGCCGATGATTACGAATGGAACATGCAAGAAATACTTTAGCCCATTTTTTTTTGAAATTTATTTCTCACATTCATTTTCTGATCAAATAAAAAATAACATACAAACGAATAACAATGAGAGCTCGTTAGGTTGTACAAATACGATACCGATTGGAATAACTCGCATTATTGGCCACAACTAAACAATGAGGGTGGTTTTATAAAGAGCCAAACAGTTATTATGGCAATAGTCATAAAGGGACTAGCAGCTAAATAGTCTCCAAATAGGCATAAAAAAGGATAAGTTCAGTGCCACTAAGCTTTCTGTTCAGTTGAACATAAAGGAACTAATATCGTCATTTCATTTAATTATAGTAGTAGAGCTCTATGTGAAGGGCTTGTACGAACAAATAATACCACTAAGCTTTTTACCACTAAGCTTTTTTCTGCCGCCAAGCTGCGTTGCTGAGCCTTGACGGGTGTGGGTGCCAATAAAGACTCATGAGGCAATAGTATGCAAACTCAAATTGATGGACGCAGAATATTGAAAATTAAATTTATAAAGATTTAAAAATGTCCTATAAGATAAGAGCCGAGTGGGATATTGAAAAATATTTTTGATCTCCATAAAAAATCTACAAAAAAAACATGAGCTATCTCTAGATAGTTTGTCGGTGAACGGTATGCACTCAACTGTTTCATGTGTATTTTTAACCGACTTCCAATCAAAAAGGAGGAGGTTCTCAATTCGGTTGTATATATTTTTTTTGTTATGTTTGTTACCGCATACCTTCGTCATTTGAGAGCCGATTTGAAAAATTATTTTTTTATCTGAATGGTACTGCTTCCAAATTGGTCCCATTTTAATTTTATTAAAATCGGTGTTGCCATTTTTTTTTAATAATTTTTTTAATGTTTGTATCTGCATGCCTCCGTCATTTATGAACCGATTTAGAAAATTATTTTTTTATTTGGAAGGTTATTTTTACGTCCAGATTGTCCCAAACAAATTTCATTAAAATCGATTTAGCCGTTTGGCAATAAAGTCGGTTTCTCAAGTTTTTTAAACTTATAATTATATAAAATAAGTATACTTATTTTGTAAATACCTATATGTTTAATTGCAATTCTTTTATGTAAATAAATAAAAATTAAAAAAACTCATCGTCGATACTTACTAATAAGTGGAGTTTTCTCTGTGGGTGGTAATGTGTCCCGGATTGTCATGAGGAATACAGTCATCGAGAGTAAAGCACTGATTCCGAGGGTCACCTTCTCACCAGACTCCGATGGCACGTAAAATACTAGGAGCGCTGCACAAATCAAATAAGTTAACGTAGGAAAATTCAATAAAATAGGCTTGAATTCGTATTGAAGAAATAAAGAAGAAATACGATTTATTTTTCAGCTTTTATATATCACTCAATAAATGAGGTAGATGATATTTTGATATAAAAATTTGTGAGTATATTCGTATGTTTCAGCATTTAATACGAGTATCTCTCAATCTGACGATCCTTCGAAAAAGGATGGAGAGAGACGGCTAAGAATACAGGACGATAAAGGCTAGTAAAAAAAAGCAGCCAAGTGCGAGTCAGACTCGCCCATGAAGGGTTCCGTAGCATCAAGTAACATACTCGTAATATAAAGGTTCTTGTAGTTCGTCGAAAGGTAAGTTGCGGTTTACGATTTATGACGTATAAAAAAAAAACTACTGACTGGATCTCGTTCAAACCAAATATCGTTGAAAGTTTGCATAGTAATGTACAACATATATTTTTTTAGTTTTATCTTTCTCTTATTTTAGAAGTTAGAGGGGGGGGGCTAACTTTTTTCCACTTTGGAAGTGTCTCTCGCGCAAACTATTAAGTTAAGAAAAAAAACGATATACGAAACCATTTTTGAAGACCTATTCATAGACACGTATGGGTTCGATGAAAAAAAATTTTTTGAGTGTCAGTTTCAAGTATGGGGACCCCCAAAATTTAAAGTTTTTTTTCTATTTTTGTGTAAAAATCTTAATGCGGTTCACAGAATACATCTACTCGCCAAGTTTCATCAGTCTAGCTCTTACGGTTTCGGAGAAAAATGGCTGTGACATACGGACGGACAGACAGACATACAGACAGACAGAAATACATGACGATTCTATAAGGGTTCCGTTTTTGCCATTTGGCTACGGAACCCTAAAAATAACCCACATTATGTGAGTTAATGTTTTTTGTTTGTTGATTTATGATAAAAAGTTAGCGCAAAGTTCGTTATTACTTTATTTTTAATTTCAAGACTTTTCTATAATGCCAAACACAATGAGCCAAGTAGAAGATGTTATTGATTTGACCCGGCTTTACAGAACTTTCATCGCTACTAATGAAGCAATAAAATCAGCCACGTAAGCCTGCAAGCCTACTTGACAGAAAAAGAAAAATTTAATAAAGGTAATGTTGGAAATGTCGTCGTAAAGACTGTTTCAGTTACAAGCTTATTCACGGTTCGCCCGATACTGTCCTAAAAAGATTTAAGACAATTTCGACTTTGCGAAATCCTCAGAAGTCTTCACGAATGGATGTATGAAACGTAGCAAAATCCTAAATCGGATGACAGATTAATCTGAAAACAACATAGGTTTGCAATCAGATTTTGTTGCTTATATTTTTCGTTTATTTTATTACATTTGACTGAATGCGAGGTATATTAAAAGGGATCAAGAGATAAAACTGTCTCTGTATTTTTGGAGTTTACTCCTTAAGAATCGGTTTTTTTATATAAGGCGCCCGGTTTGAGAAAAATGTGGAGAGTAAAATCTACTGAACGAATGACCTCGTTACGTTTTTGGTGTGCAGCCTATCTTGCGCAACTTTCTAATTTGGTGTGAGCAGTGCAGCTAGATCGTGGGTAGTGTGTACCCTTACTTTGCCTTTAAGGAGTAAACTCCAGCCATGCGTCGGAGCTGACACATACAATTTTTTTTTGTTTACTTATAGTCTTGCGTTTGACCGCAATGTCACCTGCTGTTAAGTGTAGCACGCTTACCTAGAAGATACCTGTTCACTCTACTCTTAAAAACATTCATGTATATGAGTGTTCGGAAAAACAGACGCTGGCAAAGAATTCTACTCTTTGGCTGTCCGCAACATAATTTTGATACAAAAATCCATACAGGTCAACATCAAGAGAGCAATAGTTGAGTCACAGTTACATTCTCATTCTTTTATTTAAACAATTACAATGTTTGACTTTGAACTTATGTCAATATTTTATTAAATGACAATAGATTTTCACAATTAGTTTTTGAAGTGAAAACTTCTTTAGCGGCGTTGAGCACTTTTTCTGTAATGGGTATAAAATCTTAAACTCGCGTCAGCGCGTCAGGACACGTGACCTGATCGAAAAAGCGTAAGACGGATGGAGAGTAGACAGCTATCCCCTCTCTACGGCGCGGCGAAAATGTATGCCTGGGCCTACTGTTTCGTTTAGGCAGCGCAGGGCGCTTGCGCGAATGTTCGTGTATGTTACAGCGTGCCAAATAACAAACAAGCCCCCCCTAACCATTCCAAAATATCAAACATGCTCAACGTTAATAATCAAGTTTTCACTTCTGCCGGCACTCCCGGAGTGCAACCCGTCTTTTTTTTTTTTAAGTTTTAGAATTGGTTCGAATTTTGAATTTGTCAATGCCTGCTTTCAGAAGATAAAATAGCTTCGTGCAAAATCCGATATCGGTATCCGATTATCGAAGTACCTAATCACAATCCTAATCATACATTGACCTAAACTAGAGTGTCTCAAAAAAGAACCAGTGACTTTATATTTTATGTCGACCTCTTTAACAACTGTCTCAAGCTGTCGTATAACCGAATAAAAGTAGCTTTTTCATAAAGCCTTCACAAAGAGTTTTATTAATAGTAAAATCTGAGATGAGTGGATTTAGGTGGCTGCACCGACTTCGGGGGATTAATTCTACTGGTTTTTTTTTTCAGCTTTTAGTTACGACTAGACGAGACGATAAACGGCCAGCTATTTTTTAGCTGACACAAGTGATTAAGAATGATACTATTAACGATAGGTCAATGAAATAAGGGTACGGTCACATCTAGGCACTCAGCTGCGATAGTCACTTATCGCCTAAATATTATGACCGTGTTTTTACAACATTGAAGTCAACCCATATAAATGGATATATTATAGTCCCATATAGTCAACCATACAAATGGATTTACTCGAGAATTCATTGATTAAAATCCTAGTGTCTTTGGAGGCATTAGGATTTCAAACATTGAATTCTCAAGTAAAAAAATCAAGCATTTATCTTCAAAAATAAGCGCCTGATTTTTTTTCTACCTACCATGTAATAGAAGTGAAAGTGACATACCTATTCCATTGATAAGTAAACAGGGGAGAATAAGATTGAACACATAGAACATTGGCCGTCTGCGTAGCTTGATGATGTATGTGATGTCAGGGTATGGCTCCACGCAGCAGGAGTAGTACTGGTCGTGTCTGATTGCGTCGAAGCTGACCAGGTCGAACTCTCCATTGGTCTGGTAGTTGGTCGTATCTCCTTCGTCGAACTGCTTTTTAAGGTCCAGCTAAAGATATAAGAACAAGTTGATGAGATAAATTGTTATAGAGTTATTCCATATGCATAAGAATCTACTTAAACAGCCGCAAAAAAAAGATTACTTGTCTAAGTTTTTATAGCATGTGTATGTATATGGTAATATTTTATGTTCTGTGTTATCGGTAAGATGTCGATAAATATTGCGTTAAAGGGGTGCAGTGTAAAAAAAAATATAATGGTTTAAAGTGGAATTATATGTGGCTGTAAAAATGAATCTTTTGGTAAATAGTACATTTATGGACGAACGTGTAAATGTCTACACCTTCACGAATTATATACGTAAGTCCATCAATAGGTACCTAGTTGTAGCCGTTGTACTTTTCTCAAATAATGCGAGAAAATTTAACCATCACTGTTCCTATTTTCAAACACTACTTGAACTCATTTCGTCAAATATAATTACGACAAACAACAAACATCACCAATTTTTCTCGCGTTGTTGTGTTCATTTGTATAGCCCTAAACAGCATTTTATTTTGCAAGCCAGTTCGAAATTTAAATAAAACCTTTGTAGTAAAAGTTCGTTCTATTTTTAAATTACACGACTTATGATTATGAGTTTACTATGTAATTTATCCGCCCGCTAAACACGATGGATTTTCATATATTTTTTGCCGGCCGCTGCTCTTATTTTGTATTTGGCCAGTACAGCAATTTCGATTTATCTCAAAGAAGGTTGCCTAAGGAATCAAGCCGGTTGCAATAGAACATACCTAGAATTCTTAACTTTTATGGTAAGCATGCCAGTACCCACTGTGTTTCAAGTGAAAGAACCATTAAGTGAAAAACTCGTAAAACTAGCACCGTAAAATCCACTAACGTGACCACCCGTTTCTAGGAATACAGTTCAGTTTGGGTTGGTCTTTAGATTGTGGCTACTTAGTCTGTATGCTCTTTGATGTGGTTTAACTTAAAGGTTTAGACTTTAAAAGGGTTTAGCTATGAGAAATGATGGCTGTGGACTGATAGCGTAGTTTTTCATTTCTCATAAAAAGCTCAGTTTCTGTAAGCAGGTCAATATCATGAATGTATTCAACCTAGGCTATAGACCACTCAGGGATTCAGGATCTCTGTGAATAGAGAGATAGCCGTCGGTAAACCAATTCCAAAGCGAGAATCGCAATTTAAAAGTCAAAATAACCTCGAGGTACAAGTTTGAAATTCTTAGGGATTTCGTCTACAGATAGCACCATCATCAAATCTCGAAGAAGTCAGCTGCTCTAAAAGTTTACAGATAAACTTTTACATTATGCAAACACTAAATCTAAAAAAAATTACACTAAACTTTTTTTCTAAAAAGTGGGGACTTGCTGTAATCAGGTAGGTATAGATAGTATTTTATGTCAAAACCTGAATCATATAGCTGCTGAAAATTCACTTCACAAGAAGCAACATTTATGTAATGTAGTTAGGTAGGTACATACAGGGTTATTCATTATTAGCTGCAAATACTCAGGAATTAGGTTCAACAAATAGAATGAAAAATATTTATGAAATAATTTTTTTTAAATTTGATCAAAAAAAAATTCATGTTTTTGTATCAAAATTTTATTTTTATTAATTTCTTTACGGCTATTGCATAATGATTGCCATGGAGAACAGGACGATGACCCACCCAGGCGGTGACTGAACGCAGAATGTCACTCACGGCGCGCGGGCGCGGATCAAAGGTCAAAATGGGTCAGGCGCCAATGATTCCTTTATCGATTTTCTCGGGATTTTCATAACAAAACTTAAAAAAAATCATTTCATAAATATTTTTTATTTTATTTGTTGAACCTAATTCCTGAGTATTTGCAGCTAATAATGAATAACCCTGTATATGTATAGTAAAGCGGGCGTCGAATCCGCTTAGCTCAACGTTTCAGATCAGTGGGTTAACCCAGCACGGTAACGATACAAAATAACGAAGCCTATCGGTCTAAATCCTATTAAAGTTAAAATTGAAGTTAAAAAGAAACTAGGTAAGTATACAACCTCCATATTTTGTTATCATCGCTGAGATGAAAAAGATAAGTTGTTTCTTTGAAACTTGTTTCACCCCAGGATCAGATGCTGATAAGTAGGTATCTGTATTCCCTTGAGTGGGCAAAAAATAATAATTTTATTCAAGAAGCCTGCTGGTTTTCTACTCTGACTTCGCTTGCCGGAAATTGCTTTTGGATCAACCTGTTCGTTATTTTGTTTACATGAAGATTGATGCTGTACCTACAAAGAATACCGACACAAGCTTAACCTTGCTTGGGTGATATTTTAAAAGTTAATAATAGGAAGCTAAATATCTACATTTGAAATAGAAAAAAATGTCATGCATTATGCCGCAGGTCGTGGGTTCGACCCCCATCGAGAACAAATATTTGTGTGGTGAACTATATTCTAAGTATGTATTTACAAAAAAAAATGTATGTATGTATTATATCAGCTATCTAGTTCCCATAGTACAAGCTCTGCTTAATTTGGGGCTAAATAGTGTTGTGTGAATTGTCCACAATATTTATTATTATTATTATTTATTTATTTGTTTATTTATTTAGAGATTGGAAAGATCATACACACATCAACATTGTCTAGGGATATTCAAAACTTTGTTGATTTTTACAAAAACTAAAAATAATTTCTTTAGAAAACTAACTAGTTTTCTAAAGAAATTATTTTAGTTTCAATTCTAGCCATAGTTATGGCTAGAATTTTTATTTTGTGTTGTTTATTAATACTAATAAAACACAACTGTTTGATATTATTTATTAATAAAAATTAAATAGGAACGAAATCTCAAAAAATCTGAAAATCAATTATAAATGGAATATCCCTAGACCAAGTTGATGAGTGTAATTTATAAATCGTCCTTTTTAAATGTGAATATGCTTACTCTCTTGTCTGTAGGAAAAAATCCAACCTCGTCTTTGTAAAGCACAATACAATTACAAAAAAATGTCTAGCCGAGCGAATGTTTGAACGCAGAGAGAAGCCCTTATTGATATTGGTCACTGAGCGCTCCAATAGTCGATTACCATCTCTTTTTGTTTACATGAAAGTGTTAGTGACCGGAATGTTTTATGAGCCGTTATAAAACGACAGGGAATAAATATCTATCTACCCTACATAAATCCTAAACATTAAAACCCACAATGAGACTAAAAACTTTTATGCGTTAACAGAAATCTTGAAACAAACTTTCAGTTATAGAAAATATAAAACGCTGTTCGTAGCTTTACCGAAATGTTACGATTATTCAAATGACACCAAGACCCTAGGCAATTTAACTAATGTGGCTGTTACGGTCCTGAAAAACATCATAATGTGTTCGCCAATGCTCAATTCATGCCGTTAGACGCACTGAAATCGTCGTGTTTAAACGTAGCGTACTCGAAGCGTTATTCAAGAACATGGTAGGCATCTTAGTGAACATACAGGGTGTAAAAAGACATATTCAATCTTCAAGGCAAGAGGGAAGGTGTCTTCTAGACCATTCTGCTCCAACGTCGGTTACATCGTCGCTTACTATCAGGTGAGATTGTAGCCAAAGAATGGTCTATATTATGTAAAAAAATAAATTGAAATCTGTATAGATAGAGATAGGCCCCATATCGAACGAAATGCGTGGCTCTCTAAAACTAATCTGAAACTATCGTCAAAATGCTGTGCGAAAAACATATTCACTGGAGCGATAAATTATGGTATGGTATGTTATAAAAGGGAACTATGCTGACTACAGATTAAAATAATTTAAAAACCGGTATTTGTAAACATATTACTAAATTATTTCCAAAAATCGGCCTATTTATTTAATTTTGTCACTTATTCCGATCGAATAAACATTATCCCATTTTAGTTTTAGGCATAAGTTTTTATACACCCTGCATAAAACGTTTTTCTTTTAATAAAACATTCGGTTTTACATGAAAGCACCTACCTAAATGCGCCACATCAAAAGTTACTTCAAAAAGAGAAATCTACATTTTACCAACGCATGAAAGCATGGAATAAAAGTAAAGTCCCGATACAGAATATTATACCATGATTTTGCTACATTATGAAAAATGCGTTAAATTACTATGCGAGCAAACACTGGGATAAATTGCCCACAAAAGGACTTAGCCGCTGGCTCGCAAATTAGGCACAATCACATTCCTCTTTATTTTTTGACGATAAACGCTTCTTTTTATACTGCGAATAATATAAATCTTTGCGTAAAAAGAGGGATGTTTCACAGTTGACTTTAAATTACCTTGAGTTTTTATAGCACAGATTATTTTGGGGTGAATTATTTTTGAGTACAAAACACAATAACAGAGTGAGATGTCAGAAATATGGTAGGTACCTGTCTAGTTAGCAAATTGCCCTTTTTTGTAGACTTATGAAGCTTTTTCAAACGGCCTATTTAACGGAGTCTACCAATTATACGGCTACTCTACAATTGTACCTAGTCAATTGTAGAGTAGCCGTATAATTGGTAAACTACACATATCTAAGCTCGGTTGGTAGGCTCTATCAGGAGTTTATGGGATGTGAGGACACACAGAGGGGAGGTTTAGTATACATCTATTCAAGTTACCCAGCATCTCACTGTGTTAATTTGTTTAAACTACTGTCGCCTTCCTTTTAATTTGCCGAAAAAAACAATAAAACTATCATTAATCTCACTAAGACTAACGTTCCCAATAGCGTAAATTACAAAAGAACAGGAAAAAAATCATGTTGTTCTTGTTAAAACCAAGTATCGCGGAAATATACCATCTTTCTTTGTATTAACCTTTCACTATGGAACTGAATTCATTTTTTTGTAATTTACATTCGGCCTCCATTTAAGTAATGAGGGAATTTTAGCTTTGTCCACGTAATAAGAACTCCGTGTTTATTGTTCGTAGAATATTTTTGCAAGAATATTTTTTCAAGACTACGCCGACACAGCCTCGGATACTTTTTGTAAGAGCGCATTGTTTTAAATAAACTTGTATATTTTAATTGTAGCGAATAACTCGTAAAACTTCTGGAAGCTAGCCCAATGAGCTTGGAATGTGAAGTCAGTCCTCAACTTATTTAAATTTTATCTGTACAACAACAGGATATTCTAGATGGTTTCTTTAAGAGCCGGATTCATATAAAAATGCTGTAGTAATTATTCATCTCAAAAATGCTCGGAAAATTGAGCATGGTTTAAGCTTCTTCGATAAATCGATGTTGTTGTTCTGGCCAAATACATGCGAGCAGTCGCCGGGCGGCGTCTGTGATTATCAAATAACATAGTAGGTAAATTCATATCGGTCGTGTAATTTAAAAATGGAACGATCTTTTACTTCGAAACATGTTGGTAAAAAAATCCTAGCATGGCAACCAAGGAGGTAAGTTACCCAATTTATTAAAGGTTTTATTTAAATTTAGAACCGACTTGAAAAAAATAATTCTGTTTATTAAAAGAAAAACAAATAAACACTTCGACGCAAGAAAAATTAGCGTTATTCGTTGTTTCGTAATTGTTAATGACAAAATGAGTTCAAGTAGTACTACTTAATTTTATTTTCTCGAGTTATTTGAGGAAAGTACTTTACTTACTAAAAAAACTAAATGTTTGAACACAATCGTACTGATACTGAGGCTAAATTGAAGTCTGAATACAGAAATTTTGCTCAATTTATTTTGAAATCGCAGAAAGTAACATTAGATTTTTGGTCACGCCAGTGCAACAGACTGGAATCTCGATTTTCTTCAAACGAACAAGTTTACCTCAAACGCGGATACCTCTTTCACACCGCTAAGGATTTCAAGATGAAATTCTGCACATTGCTGTCACTAACAGACACCGGCTGAAGAGACGCTAAATTTAGCCCGCACGTATGTACGTTCTTGAGGTTTACTTCATAAAAGAGTTTGTACTCGTATGTGTGATGTTTGTGTAGACAATGACACACTATAAATTCCTGTAGGACAACTACGCAATGGTTTAATACAGAGTTATGACCTGTTAACAATTATTGATATTTCTACCATAATCTAGGTACCAAAATCTAGGTAACAAATTGGATCTTTTCTGATATAAAAATATTGAATTGAATAATACATGGAAATTAAATTGGTACAAAAAGATTTGCCCATCATCCGAAGAAAAAACGATTGTAAGCCATTCATTCACTGATTTACCGCGATCTACAAGTTTGTAAAGCCATCTAAGCGTTCTGCGATAGCGATCAGTGAAACGCTGTCAAATATAACAGCGATATTTGACAGCGTTTCACCATCGTCAGATGTGCGTATGCCTTAATGCATTGGGTGGGGGAAAATCTATCGCTTCGCCTTCCGACCAGACTCATCAGTTTCAAGTTATTTTATTATAACTTGCAGTTATTTGTACCCAAAGTCCCAGTGCATTTACAACATTTCGTTACCAAATGTTGTTTTCGTTTGCCTATGTGTCTCTCTCTTTTGCATGGAAAAATGATGAGACAACAACCCTAATTTTGTAACGTATTTTTGCTGTCTCATCTTTTCTCCATACAAAAGACAGAGACACGTAGGCGAAACGAAAACAACATTTGGTAACGAAATGTGGAAGCAAAACTCAGACTTCGGGTACCTACTGGAGACCTATTATAACGTTATAAAATCATCAGTAAAAATTTTACCTGAAATCCATCATAAGTCCAGGAAGCCCACTTCATGGTGCACAACTGGATGTCAAAGGGGAACTGCTCCACATTAATGTCGCAGACGGAGACATAGATCCCGTGACTCAGCCACGTCACCTCTCCCGTGTGCCGCACTATCACGTTAGTGTTGATCACTGCTGAGCGGTAGTTTGGATCCGCACTGGAAAACAATAGAGTATTAAGATCCCTTTTACTTTCAAAAGTTGTGTACGAACTTCACAGTACAATTTTCAAGACATAGAAAGTTAGAAAATGCTCTATAATTTTTGGTGGCTCTGCCTTCTGCGCCATAGGTCGTGGATTTGATCCTCACCGAAAACCAATATTTGTGTGGTGAAAGTAGATGTTTGTTCTCTCAGGGTGTTGTATTGTTTTCTGAGTAAATATTATAGATTTATTAGCTTTTATCACTCTTTACTCTTAATCAGACAAATGCAGTTTACCATCGCATGTTCATGTATACAAAGCCTGATTCAAACTTTTTATACTAGGTATGTATTTTTTTCTTTATTATTATACATATTTCCTTTTCAGCACGGTATCAGCGCTCACGGGATAAGCATTTAACTAGACTTAAGCCGTCGTGCAAGAAACAAGAGAAAAATACGTAATACGTCGGAAATACATTAGCTTGGCGGAGGGTATAATAGTTTGAGGCAGCAACTTCCACCCTTGTAATCTTACATAATTCAGAAAAAGGGTTTTACAAGTTTCAGGAATTGCTAATCAACAAAATTAAATACTAAGTAGTTGCGTTTTGTTTTTTTAAGTTTATTTAAAAGAAATCAATTCACAACCACTAAAATTACATATTAACCGTATGTAATTTTAGTGGTTGTGAAATGATTTTTCTTTCTTTCTATAAGATTGCAAAAATGTATGCCAAACATTTGTCAGTAACACAATACACTTGGACAGGATTAGAACATGAGCTCAAAATGAATTAAAAAATAAATTGATTCCTTTAATGCTTTCTACGTTACCAGGTTTCGTAGCCAGCTGCTCGGATTTTTTTTAGTTGGTAACCGGAATACCAACCAATAAAAAGCTTCTGTCAATCGGTTCTTAGTTCATAACCGGGTTACAATCACGTCTACCATGTCTTCATCCAGCATTACTTACGAACAGGGAAACTCATTTTCTGAATAATTGGTGGTTGATTTTCTTGAACTAAAGGAATTAATTAGCTTGGAGAGAGTTTAGACAAAAATTAGTCACATTGCTTGCAAGCTGTTTAAACAATTCAATTTTAGCTATAATCCCTCATTGAAAATAGACCGGCCTGGAAGAGCTGTTTTAATAGCTGTCTTAAATTATAAGCCTCACGAAGTTCAGGACAAACAATAAAGAGTAGAGTAATACAAATTTAGAGTCCGCGCATGATACTTTGCGCATAACAGATGGCGAAAAAAAACGTACTTAAAATAATCTCCAATTCACAAGTAAAGCTTCCATTAAACGCAATGCAAATTCGATTTCTCCGTTCATGTTTATGATCGGAAGATGTATTTCCAGTCCATTTTGTTCATGTTTTCCGCCTTCTACCCCACGCAGACTTATTTCGCGCGGACTCTATCAACGTTACACCTTTCTGTTACGACTGCAATAATGCCTTAAAATAAGGTTAACTTCCGTTGGAAAGTTTTACGAGCCCATTATTATTCCTATATTTTAGAAACCATGACGTAATAAGTTTACAGTTCCAAAAAATCAACATTTGTGGAAGCAAGTGAATTAGCTTCGTGAAATCCCAGGAGTTTTCACTGCTATCATTCATCCTACACGCTTTGTTTATAGGTAACTTATGCCTCTGGCTTTGCACGCGTAGGGCTTAAAAATAGCTATTAATATAAAAGAATACAAAGACCTCATTGTCTAAGCGGCCAGCCAGGCAAGTTCAAATAATTATATTCGGAAAATGCTTATTTTTTCCAAAGGTGAAGTGTTTTTTTAATGAATGTATACCCCTTTTAAACATTATAATGGAACAGCAACCAAACATTCAAACAAACTTTTTCAACGCAGAATACAATAACAATACCGTAAAACATTTTTGCAGTAACAAAATTTTACAATTCAATCAGATACGATAGAAAAACCCAGAGGCACCAGCCGCTCCATTTCGCTTTAGTGGCGTTTAGTAACAAACGCGAAATAAAAAACATGGTCTGGTGGAAAAACAAAGCTTTCATCCCTTTGAGAGATGTCTAGCAATCACAGCTTTTGTACTGTGTTGCTTGAAGGCGGACAAGCAGCATACTGGCAAGTATTACTGATACTACTATTATCCGGAATTATTATTACCGCCAAATAAAAATATTCTCAAGTCTGTAAAAAATATTCTCAACCTCAGACCTCTCAAATCATTTTTAAACAATAGCTATTTGTTATACAAGAGTCAAAGTTGCTTTCAACCGCGTGCGAAACGCTGTCAAATTTGCGTTTCATTGATCGCCATCGCCAGCGACCTAGGTGTGCGCAGGCCTTAAAAATTTAAAAAAGGATGTATGATAAATTCAGCACCATGGAGGTAGAAGTAAAAAGGTCACAAACTTAGTACACACGTTGTTCTAAATTCAATGTTACTCTATCCTCTATCACATAAATACTGCTTTTGCACTCAAATACAGAGAGCAAAAATACACTTTCTGAGATGGGGGGATGAAAAATCAATTTTAGTCTCAGTAATACTTAAGGGTCTTATTAATAATCCTGGCGTAGCGTTGGAGTGGTTGATCCGTGTTTTGTCTCTTGCATTGACATGCAATTGTCAACTCGAACAAATGTGACAAAACACGATTTAACTACTCCAGCGTTGCGCCAGGATTATTAATAACACCCTAAGTGACTAATGTAGATCTAAGCCTCTCCATAATTTTCCGCTCAAAATCGTGCTCACGAATAATCAAAAGACAAAATAAACGGTATCGTTGGTAGATTGTGATATTTTCGTCAACCATTTAAAAAAAAAGATTATTCAATTATTCGTTTCAACACCCAAATTAAAAACAAATAAGGGTCGTTTTTTTAGCATCAAGCAAGTTGGGGCGTTATCACAATGAAGCGTTACGAGCGTTTTTTTCGCGAGACGATTTC
This sequence comes from Thera obeliscata, assembly GCA_947578465.1. Taxonomy (NCBI): domain Eukaryota; kingdom Metazoa; phylum Arthropoda; class Insecta; order Lepidoptera; family Geometridae; genus Thera; species Thera obeliscata. Next base: position 5,317,995 of record OX387916.1, read on the forward strand.
AACAGGCGGAATGCGACGAAGCCTCTGCGTACATAATATTTATGATATTTTTTTTTTATAGGATAAAAGTAAAACTGCAGAGGGGCCTTAGGAACTTGAGGCTTTGACTGTCAGCTACCAAGGGGGTCTCGCACGTGGCGGATAGCGGAATGTCCATCAGAGGGACGATGGTTGGCTGCGAATAAATTGAATAAGCAGTCCCCGACCAGACAGTCTTCCTTCCCTCTTCCTTTCCCCTTCTCCAAACATTCCCCTCCGTATAATTCCCGTATCTCCCATTCCCATATCCTAATCCGCTGCGAAATAAGGTGGTCCAATTTCGTGGGCCTGACAATTTATTGTTGGGTGGGGGGTGGATCACCTGCGTTTTTGATGCTGTACGCAGGGGGCCCGTGAGGGGGGAAGAAGAGATCCTGGTAGATTGAGTGGGTTGAAACCTCTCCCACAACACGTCACTTTGGCTCCAATTTCTCTCAAAACGGAGGGCCAATAGTAGAGCCAACTATTGGTTGAATCAGCACAGCGGTCCGCCTTCAGCGGCCGTGGCTAGAGGGGAGGGTTAGTGGGGTTTGCAGTCGGCGGTGCACGCCTTATGCGGAGCGATCAGTGGTTGACGCTCGCTCTGGTGGTGCCGTTTAGGCTCGCGAACAACCTAACCAACCCCTCTATATTAAGACGGTAACCCTGGTGTACGTAGTACATCCCCAGGTGCGGACTCCATGGAGGGTGGGGAACCGTCAAGATGAATTAGACAAAAAATACGACATGGCATCCAAAAGGAATTTTGACCACACTCATACCCCCACTACAGGGGAGGCGGTAGAGGATTTGGCGGCGGCCTTCGCGGTCCCCCAGTCTGACACTGCTGCCTGGACGGTCGTTGGACCCAAAGGCAAAAATCCAAAAAGCAAACGCCAAAAGAAGGCAGAGAAAAGGGCCAGGCTTACGGCCGGGGCCCCAGGCACTAGTACCCAACCTCCCGAGGTGGCGGCAAACGTCCCGGGGAGGGTGGAGGCCAAAAGGCTCACACTACAGAAGAAGCAGCCAGGACATGGAGCACAGCAGGAGGTGTCAAACACCGGTGCCCCTGCTCGGGAAGGCCCCAATCCTGGTTTCTTCTTCAAGCAACGGATGCAGGCTAGAGACAGAGAGGTGACCGCACCTGTACCGCATGCCCCGCCGGCGAGGCCCCCGGGCCCTCAGACACCTTACGCCGGGTCCGATGGTAGCAGAGGCACAGGAGGCGGGTCACACAAGCACGCAAGCCGTAAAAACCGCCGCAGGCGCGCAGCCGTTGCGATTGCAAAATCGGCGCAGGCACCGGCTCATAACGAGCCGAGTAAGCGCACCCGGATGGACGACACGGTGTCTCCGAGAGGAGACCATAAAAAGCAGAGATTAGACTGCACACGTCGCACCGCCACCACCTACTCGGAAGCTACCCAGACCAATCTCCAAGTAGCGGTGGTACGGGCCGACAATCGGCAATTGACTGCAGAGCAGGCCACGCTCATCAGGAAGTACTTCCTACGCCTGATGATGGACGACTGTAAAGACTCCAGCGTAGACTTCTCGCCCAACTTCAAGGGTAAACCGCTCTTCAATGAGGGGGCCCTCCAGTTGTGGTGTGAAGATGAGGCTTCTCTAGCGTGGCTGACGACTGCCATGCAAAAACTTCCTGCCGACACCTGTCCGAGACTGAAGACCGTTCCACAGAGTGAGCTCACCAGGAAGATCCGGGCAGCTCTCTTCATACCGGAGTGCACAGACACTCTAGAGGATACGTGTCTTCTAATGTCGAAGCAGAACAAATGGGCCGAGGTTAATACCTGGACTGTTTACGCCCATAATCGGCAGGAAGAAGACGACATCCTCTTCATAACAGTGGGGATACCGGAAGGCCTGATCCCCACAATCCTGGAGAGGGGGCGCAGACTAGCATTTGGACTGGGAAGTATCTACGTCCGGTTTTACGGAGTAGATGGCAAGCTCCAAGATGCACCGCCCCAAAAGCCAGCAGACAAAGTGGCAGACCCCTTACCTGGCCCCAGTGGCCAGAGGACCCCAGCGGACGGCCCCGTGGACACATCAACGGCCGTGCCTTCACACTCGTCACCCAGACCGTCGAGTCCCAACCCGATGGAGGAGATGTGTGTGGACCTAAAGAGGCTGCTGGGGTCTGAGACTTCGGAGGATGAGGGAAGCCAACATGATGGCGACCCAAAGTCCCCTTTATAGTCTCGTACAGTGCAACCTCCAGCACAGCCTCACTGCAACGGCTAACCTACGCAGAGTGCTGGAGGCAAAAGACAAGGAGACCATAGCCTTGATCCAGGAGCCGTGGATCAGGGCTGGACGCGTGTGTGGTCTCAACAGCCTGGATGGTAAGCTATACTATGACAGTAATTGTGGCAATCCTCGCGCGTGCATCTATGTACCACGAAACTTTAAAGCAGTGCCCCTCACCGAGTTCTGTTTCAGGGACCTGACAACAGTCAGAATCCGGGGTGAACTCGGGGGGGAGATCGCAGACGTCACGCTCGCTTCAGCTTACATGCCCGCTGACGAAGCCATACCTTCAAAGGACGTCGCAGATCTGGTAAGACAATGTGAACTAGACAATTCCAGGCTAATCATTTCAGCAGATACAAACGCGCACCACCCAATCTGGGGCATGCCGAATTCTAACAGTCGGGGAGAGGACTTGGTAAACTACCTTTTCACAACCTCTCTCTCTATAGCAAATAAGGGCGCTGAACCAACCTTCGTAACGAGGAGAGCCCGCACGATCATCGATCTGACCCTAGTATCAGGCAACTGCCCTGACTTCGTGAGGAACTGGAGGGTATCTGACGAATCATCCAGCTCCGACCACAGGTGGATCAGATACGAACTAGCACTAGTCACTACAGTACAAACAGCAACCCGAAACCCGCGACGAACCGACAAGGTAAAGTACGCAAGCTCTCTCAGACAACATCTGAGAGCAGCCGCCCCGGGACTGAAAATCACAGGCACGGCAGATATAGAGAAGGCAGTAGAACACATTACAGGTAGTATTTCCAGAAGCTTTGAGGAGGCATGCCCACTCACTGTCACTCGACATGATGAAGCAGCCAAACGGAACTGGTCCAAAGAACTGGAAAGGCTAAAATGTGAGGTACGCAGACTATTTAACAGGGCAACAAACACCTTCGACGACGCAGACTGGGATAGATACAAGCAGGCACAGGCCAGGTACAAAAAATGTCTACGTCGCAGTAGTCGTCGCAGGTGGACAAGATTTTGTACTAACATACAATCTAATGACAAAGCCAACCGGATCCGGAAGATTCTCTCAGCGGAACCAAACCGAGAAATAGGGTCTCTGAAGAAAGCGGATGGCACTTACACAAAAAGCATGACAGATACACATACACTTCTACTACAAACCCACTTCCCGGGGTGCCTCATACGAGAGGAAACTGAATGGCAGGCGGTCGAGGAGAGCCCGCCAACCGAGACAGACTGGGCCACTGCGCGATCTGTCGTAACCGGGGAGAAGGTTAACTGGGCCATTAGCAGCTTTCAGCCATACAAGTCGCCGGGACTGGACGGAATCTACCCGGCCCTCCTGCAGTGGGGCAAGCAACACCTAATCGGGAGGCTTACAATTGTCCTCAGGGCATGTATAGCGTTCCGATATGTCCCGCTGCAATGGAGAGAAGTAAGGGTACTTTTCATACCAAAACCAGGCAAAAGCGACTACACTGAGGCAAAATCCTATAGGCCGATCAGCTTAACATCTTTCGTACTCAAAACCCTAGAAAGACTGTGCGATCGACACATAAGAGATAACATACTGACGACTGCACCCATACACCCGCAGCAACATGCATACAGTGCGGGAAAATCCACAGAGTCAGCACTACATGCAGTGGTCAGTAGGCTGGAACGCGACATAGAAAGCAAGACACTCTGCCTTGCAGCCTTCATAGACATTGAAGGCGCTTTCGATAAGACAAATTTTACTAGCATACACGCGGCGCTTAGGAAGCATGGGGTCGAAACAGCCTTGGAGGAGTGGATCATACGTATGCTCCAACTTAGGGCGGTCCGGGTAGACCAACAAGGGCAGACCAGGGGGGTGGTGGCTAGAGGCTGCCCGCAGGGGGGAGTCCTGTCGCCACTCCTGTGGAACCTTGTGGCAAATGACCTAATTACCAGGCTGAATTCCCAACGCTTCTTCACGGTAGGCTACGCGGACGACCTCGCCATACTCATATCAGGACATTTTGCTAGTGTGGCGTGCAATATCATGAATAATGCACTCAAGGTTGTCGAAACATGGTGTACAGACTATGGATTAACTGTGAATCCGACTAAGACAGAACTTGTGATGTTCACAAATAAACGCAACCTCGGTACGTATCAACTCCCGCTTTTGTTCGGCACTAGGCTTCAACTATCGGAAGAAGTAAAGTACCTAGGAATCACACTAGACAGCAAACTAAATTGGGCTAGACATTTAGACTACAAAATAAAGAAGGCCACCATTACGTTCTGGCAGTGCCGCAAAATGATAGGTAGGACATGGGGCATCAGCCCAAAAATTACCCTATGGCTATACAACACCGTCATTAGGCCCTCCCTTTCCTACGGGTCCCTCGTCTGGTGGCCTCGGACAAAGCAGATTACAACTGCAAACAGACTACAAAAGTTTCAGAGACTTGCATGTGTCGCGACCACGGGGTGTATGAGGACTGCCCCTACGGCGGCACTCGAAGCCCTTTTAGGCCTAACACCCCTACACCTACATGTGCAACAGGAAGCTGCTGCGGCAGCTTATAGACTCTGGGCCCTACAATTGTGGGAAAAAGACACACGTGCACAGCACACTACCATAATAGGAGAGTATGCGGCTAACAACCCCCTAATGCTCTCCGTTTTTGATAGGATACCTAAAAGACATGTGAATACAAAAAGCTACACTATACAATTACACGAAGAGCCTAGTGATAGTTCGAACACACATGAAGTGAGGATATACACAGACGGCTCAAAAATGCAGGTAGGCACTGGAGCGGGCGCGTTCTCGGAAGACCTAAACATTCACAAGTCCGCGGCCTTGGGTGAGCATAACTCCGTCTTTCAGGCGGAATGTGTCGGCATAATCCAGGCGGCGAGTGCAGTGCTACGTAGGAAGGTAACTGGTAACAACATCAGAATCCTATCAGACAGTGCTGCTATACTACAGTCCCTGAACAGGTACGAATACAACTCTGGACTGACACTACAGTGTCATGAGTTACTGGAAAAGGTAAGCCAGACCAATAGCATCATCCTTCAATGGATCAAAGGGCACAGCGGATCTAGAGGTAATGACGAAGCGGACGCTCTGGCCAGGAGAGGCTCGGAAATGCGGACAGCGGGACCAGAGCCAGGAGTTCCCCTCCCTTTTAGCCAGATTCGCTCCTGGATCCGCAAAAGAACGGTTAAACTACATCAGGACTACTGGGCAAGTATTCAGGACTGTAGGCAGTCGAAGGAGGCTTTCCCGGCTCTTAACCCGAGATACTCCCGAAAGCTCCTCAACCTGAAGCGTGACAAACTCCGCCTTGTTGTCGGAATTGTCACAGGACACTGCTCACTAAACAAGCACTTATTTACACTAGGTGTTACTGACAGTCCTCTTTGCAGAGGATGTATAAGCACAGAGGAAACTGCCGCGCATGTACTCCTGGAGTGCAGCAGTGTGGCGCCTCAACGAGAGCAACATCTTGGAGCACCAAAGACGCCTAGGGAGGCATGCGCGCGAATCCGTGAGCTGCTGGCCTTCCTGGAGGACATCGGGTGGTTGAATTAGCAAGACCACCACCCGTCACGCAAAAAGGGCCCGTCTGCGGCCTACTTGCGGAAACCAGTCCGCTCACCAAGTACCAAGTACCAAGTAAGGGGCCTTAGGAAACTTCCTGATATGATCCATCCATCTGATCTGATCTCTTTGTTCTGTGGTTTCCAACCTCCTTGGTATCTCGGACGGCCGTCGAGCAAATAGTTTCGCTGGAAATACGTTTGCAAAACGCCACGTATGATAAAGCCTAGGAAAAGGAATAAACAGATAAAGCAAAAGACCCTTATTTTGGATTACAGTTGAGTGCATAATTCATTTTATTTTAGGTATTTGGTCAAAGCCAAACAAATTCAATTACTTTTTTGTATTTTGAATACAAAGGTCCTTAGTACCCTCACTTTTTTAATTAATTATTTATTCGTCCGTGATAAAACCAAATCATATTTACAGAGTTGAGCCCAATACAAGTCCAGGACAAATGGTATACATGACCAGCGTTTAAATAACAAAATTAATATTTTAAGGCTTCTGTAACGAGTTTCTGGGAAAACGAGTTAATACTGGCACGTGCCTGCGAGCTTGGAATCATCATTTCTGTTTTTGCTTTGCCTCTGACAGAAAAAGCTCAATAAGATTAAAGCCCGCCACACACGAAGCTCCTCAACATTCCCTTTTTGTAGTGTCAGTGTCAATAGTCAAAGGTAGTTTTATAACAATGAGAAACCGTTACATTTTTAACCAGTAAGTACTGACCTTTTGAAGTAACCCGTATTCTTTAAAAACTGAAGAGGATAACAAAGAGACCTAACAAAAACTTTGTTTTGAGTAATGCATTCCCAATTAGTGTTGATGAATAACTATTGACTGAGTGAGCGAAGTGAGTCGAGAATGTTTTTCTTATGAGTAGGTAGGTACACACACTTGGTTCGAAAGAATCAGTGACACGATAAGAAGAAGAAGATGAGTAGGTACGTACGTTTATCCGACGATAAAGTTTCCTCAAACGCTTTCAAGAAACACTGACCCATCCAAACAATTTGGGTTACTTAATTATTTCACTTTCAAAATATGGATCAAAATATTTTTTTTATAATTTGTTCCGTTAATCGTTGTAAAGTAAAGATATTATAATAAAATTCCACTTACTTGTTATAAAGAATAATGTCAGGTCGCCAAACTCTCTCGTATGGTATTCTTATGACTCCGATTCCGTCGAAGTCACTCGTGTTCCATCGCAGATGGTAGTCCATCCAGATCTGGGTGATCCAGCAGTTGGTGGTGAGCAGTTGATCTTTCTCCTCCTAGAGAAAAAAAAATATTTAATAAAATGCGTATTTTGTTCATTTTGCGATAATAATCTGATGGGATGGGAGCCAACCGGCATTTTTTCAAAATAGGAATTGATGCCAGTGTTCACAAACGCACACATAAAACAACAATGACTGTAAGATGTGTTCTAAATTCAAAATCTAAAATACATTGATAGCACACACAGACTTGTAAACCTAGAAACTGGACAACTGGTTTGAAAACAGGCCTGCTATAAGACATGCATACCTAGGTCCTTTTAACATGTGAAAGCAACAGTTTTCAAGAAGACACTGTCGGTTTTTAAGCTAAGATAGCTTAGCGGTTTGGCTTTCAAAATTAAAAGAAAAATACTATCCACTCAACCACGCACAACTTTTGATTGGCTCACATAAATAGATGGTGTGAATTTAATACAAAATTGTATCACAATTTTTGTTCGAAACTTCAAGAAAACTCGAGTCAAAGCTTAAAATTTCTATATAATTGGTTCAGAAAAGTTTATCCAATAAATCAATTTATTACTTATTTAAAAAGTTCAAAAGTTGGTCTCAAGCAGTAGCATTTAGTTGAACATCTCGTTTTAGTTTTAATTACTTTGAAAGATCCATTGTAGCAACACAATAAAGTGTGTTGCAGTCTCGTAGTTTTAATGGGGTACCGCAAAGATATACCAGAGTAGTGAGAAAATTTCTAAATTACCCAATAACATAAAAATTACATTTAATTTTCATTACAGTCCAAGTTTTTTGCTAAAACTATTCGCGAGTTGAAAAGGCTACAAACAGTTTCATATTCAAGCCATCCCAACTACATGCGGCCAATCTATTAGCTGACCTATCTCTGCAACAGTGACAATAAATTAAAGACCTAATCCCAATGTCATAAGTATGTTGAAGAATCGGTACTTACTGATGCTTTATAAGGAACAGTTTTATTATTTAACTTGAATCCTGTGATTATCATGATTTAGTAGAGTGGATGTGGGTACCTACTTTAAATAATCGAAAGGAAACACATCGCTTGCCTAAATGAAGCACTCCGGTAACGTTCATAACGTTAATAATAAAAGCCAATTATGCTCGTCGAAAGCAAAATCCGGCTAAGTGCGAGTAGGATTCGCGCACGAAGGGTTTCGTACCATTTTATATAAAAACGGCAAAAAAAAATGTATGGGAGCCCCCTTGTTAGTTTTTTTTGCGGCAACATAAATACATCATCTGTGAAAATTCAAACTGTGTAACTACGAGTATCACGGTTCATGAGATACCGCCTGGTGACAGACGGGCGTGCAGACAGACAGACAGACAAACGGACGGATAGCGGAGTCTTAGTAATAGGGTCCAGTTTTGCCCTTTGAGTAACTCTTGAACCCTTAAAAATGACCTGATTATCAGCTCCCGACCTTTCTTGAATAAATTAATTGGATATAAGACATACCTTGCATTCCTGAATACTGTAACAATAATTCTTGTTTTACTTCTTAACTCGGTTATGAACTAAGATTTGAATGACTGAATTTTTTTCTTAGTTTGATACAAACCGGTTACGAACTACGAAAAAATCATTCTGTAACTGTAACCAAACTTCGTAACTGGTAACGAAATTTGGTTACGTACGTATATTAAAGGAAAATAAATTTTTTTAGAAAACTTGGTTTCAAAAGATTGAAAGACGCGTATAGGTTCGTGAAGAAGAAATTTTAATGGCGAATGTTCATGGGTGAATGCCTTTATTGTTGCTTTCACACGTCTATTGTGACTGTTCCAATTTATAATGAGGACCCATGTGTTACAAACCTCGGCATTCACTAGCTCATAATAGGATTTAAAATTGGGGACTTGGCTTGCTATAGAATAGTGCATCTTGATATCACAATACGAGTAAAACAAAAGTGTGCATCTATTGTAATACTTGTGTATAAGAAGTAGGCAACAAATATTGCACATCGGCTACTTTCAGCTTCATAGAGCATAGTGTGCGTCAGAAAGAGATAGCGCTCTACGAAAGTAGAAAAGCCAATGTGCAATATTTATTGCCTACAACCCTAATACTATTATTGTTGTGTGGCATAAAATATAGCTTTAGATTTCATTTGATTTTGATTGGCCTCTCAGCTGAGTTGGTTGTAGCTTTACATTCTGCGCCATAGGTCGTGGGTTTGATCGCCACCGAACACACAGGCACACTCGGTGAACACAGATTTTTATTCTCAGTCTGCGTGTTATATTGTATTCTAACCCCCGAATACTGAAACGCAACTCAGATTTAAGCACGTCTCAAGCGACGAATATTTGACAGATTTTCATTGAAAACTGTCAAATATTCGTCGCTTGAGACGTGCTTAAATCTGAGTTGCGTTTCAGTATTCGGGGGTAAGTATGATACAATATTACACGCAGACACAGATTATCAGATATCCATAGTAGCTCTGCTTAATTTGGGGCTAGATAGTGTTGTGTGGATTGTCCACAATATTTATAATTTATTTAAAATTTCTGGTAATTTATGCAATTAAAAAACATTAAGGAACTGTACACATTTCAAACTACGCACTTAAGTACGAATGTACGTACTTATTTTATTATGTACGCACTTATGCTGGCATTTAAAACTGCTTGGCAAAAGTAATTTTATGTAAGACGTACCTACATCCATAACGGATCAACTTTTTAGCTTGCATGGTTTTCAAAAGGCACTTGAGCCAAAGCTCTTGTACGTTGAGCCAAATGTGCAGCTTTTAATTTAAATCGGGTGATGAAGCACTTTGTATTTCGCGTTAGCTTTTATAATCAATCACTTAAGAATTTATTTATGGCTAACAAAATAAAGAAGGGAAACTGCATGTACCTACTACGTCAAAGAAGATGTGATGTATAGATAGGTCGACAGAGAGGCCCTACTTATTTAATATTTGAAATAAGTATGTCGTACCTACTTATTTCAATAAAATACATAATTTAATTTATAGGCACCAAACTTTGTAGACTTTTAAAAAGTTGGGCTACGAGGTCTCTTTGACTTTTTTAACAAACTAAAACAAATTACGCAGCACCCACCACCGCAGTAAACTTTGATGAAACAAAAATTTATGAGCAAAATAAATCATTCACAGCCTAGGACGCCTCTCAGAGCTAGACGGCTTTATGTAACGCTTCAAATGTAGGCAGGTCTGTACGAATTCACTTGTGCTGAAAATAGCAGCGAGCTTTTCAACAAAATGTTTCCGAACAAAAGTTAATGCTCCGCTAACTACCTGTTTGAAATGTGAATTTGTATGTGGACGATGAAAGAGGTAATTTTCAGCATTATACCTAAATTGCGGTATAAAAATAAAAGCAAGAACTTTATGTTAGTAAGATATGAGCATCGACAATTGAGAAATAATTATCAATGGTCTGCTAATAAAACGGTTCCGTCTAAGCCAGACAGACGGACAGAGCAAAAGTATGGGTTCCTTTCCTTGTAGTCCTTCAGAATCCTAAAAACGAAGCGCTATGAATTTGCGCACAGAACAGCAAATACGCTTTTGCTTAAATTTGCATCATTAGTTCCTCTTTGCTCAACGAACAGGTAAGTTTGGTTGCGCAATAAACTCCTTGCTGTATGTGCCCCAAATTTATGTTCATTTTTTAAAACGAGACGTCATGTTACGTCAGAGGTTTAAAATTAGAACCTAAGCTAGTTGGTGCCTAAATTCAAAGGGTGCTATTAATAATCCTGGCGTAGCGTTGGACTAGTTAATCCGTGTTTTGTCACATTTGCTCGAGTTGACAATTGCATGTCAATGCAAGAGACAAAACACGGATTAACTAGTCCAACGCTACGCCAGGATTATTAATAGAACCCAAAATGTTTATGTGTAGTACATAAAGATGCATAAATGTATGTATCTACTGCCTTGAAATCTCCGTAAAGTAATAACTGTTTCCTGCAGAAAAAGAATTGCCTACAAAGTTCGACTTATTCAATTACCGTGTATTCGACTTACTGTAGTTTTACGACTGTGTTCGCGACTCTGCCTGAATTTATGACAATTTGGTTTAATTTCCGGGCCACATTCCCCCAACATCATATTCCTTAAATCCACTTTGGAAACATTTTCAGCTGAACATTTCCGTGTGGCCAAAACAAAAGCGTCGGCCGTCCTGCATGTGATAGAGACAGATTGCCGTTTGTCCCTTTTGCAGATATATTGGAAATCGTCGTGTTGAAATTTAGCGTAGCATTTCTATTGTAGGTATCATTTATCTTTATTTGTTGTCTTTTACTGTCCGCATATTTATCACTATCGGCCTTAGCGTCATATAAAGGTGTATCATAATAATATTGTATTTTCTTTGTTATTCTCGTTGTAAGTTCGACCAAGTGCGGGCAGTTATACAATTAGTAAATCCCAGCTACTTAGATGAGTGTAGTGTTTGTTTTTGTACTCACTGGCAACATGTTTAGCTGAAAACTGGAAACGAAGCTTGTAACTTTTGGAGTAATGTAAAGTACAACACTACAGCACAATAGTCGTATCCTTATGAAAAGTTATTTCAGTTTGTGTACTCATTCAGTTTCACTGTACAATTGTAAACTTCAGAGCAAAACTTAAAATCATCCGGGTTGACCCTTACGCTTGGAAATAACCCATTGAGACCTATTTTTCTCCAGTTTCATTAGTTGCAAGTGCTTGGCAGTTTTAATTTCCTCTAGTTTCATTGTTCTCGCCCGGTCAGTGTAGAATACCCCTTTGACTGTGGCCACTAAAGCATATAGAAGCTTAACGGAAAGAGTGAATTATTATGTTAATTTATAGTTGTGTTCCGTCCTTGCAACAGTAAGTAACTTGTATTTATGACGGACTTCCAGGGCTTTTTTTTCGGGATCACTTGTATTTTCTAGATTATTTTTATTTTTATTTATTTATAGTGCAGGGGAAACTTAATTTTAGGAGCATTATGTTAGCGTGCCTATATGCCAGAGACCAAACATTAGTGTTCATCACACAAATATTTTGTTCTCGGTGGGGATCGAACCCACGACCTAGCAGAAGCAAGCGCATAGCTACTACCGAGCTGTGAGGCCAGTCGTAATTAATGAAATTTTACAATATTAATCTGTGTTGGGATGCCAACAGACTTACGCATTCGTTTTTTGTAGACCGGCGGAAAAAAACAAGTTACTATAAATGCAAAAGTAAATAGGTTACGCGGTTCGGTTTATTTCTTTATCGTTTGACAGTGTAGAGTAACTAAAATAATATCAAAAGCCTCAATGGTACTTCACTATGCTTCTCGATATTTCTTGCCAACATTCTCCAAATAAAACCCTTTTGAGCAAGGGTTGACGCGTTTTACAAATATAACGGATATAATGTTACCCAAGCCTTTCATTGATCAAAGCACTTGTTTGCGTTCATGTTTAACGAAGTCTGCTAAGGAAATTAATGAATTCGATTAATGTGTGTTATTGAGAGCTAGCAGTTTGAAATATCAGGAAAGTAGAAAAGTTCAATTTTATCTTTAAAAAGTCCGAGAAAGGCAGATGTTTGTACAAATACATTAGCGTATTGATTCTACTTTTCAACGCTAAAGGAGATGAATTTGTGGGTTATATCCTTGAGAATCCGTATAATACCTACCCGGTGATCGATTCAATAGTGTGCCACAATCCACACAACACTATCTAGCTCCAAACTAAGCAGAGCTTGTATAATGGGAATCACATACCTGATTAATACTTATATACTTTTTTTTGTAAATAAATAGAATACAATATAACACCCAGCAGAAAGAGAACAAACATCTGTATTTACCACATAGATGTTATACAAGGATTACGCAAGGATTTTGATATTATATAAAAGAAAGTCGATAAAATAATATAGCACAATAGGTACAAGAGTTGCAAAATTAATGATGTCTCAAGGCGCGACTTTTAGTTTGCGGAAAAAGGGTCAAGAAAGAAGTAATGGATCTGTTTAAAATTTTTGGAGAGGGTCAAAACTGCTGATGAAGTTTTAAATTTAAAGTTTAGTAACTAACTTTATTTATTTTGGCTTATCAAATTTTATTATGTTCTAGTAACAAAGTCTCTAAATATGTCATCAAATTATAAAATCTAGGCTGGAATTTATATTTTAGCTGACATCAGGGTGCTTAGCTTGCCTAACCTACGCAAAGTGTGTACACGAAAATTTGTTTTAAAAATCATAAACATAGGTATTGTCTGATTAAAGTTACAAATATAAAGTTTAATATAGGATCCCGCTATACAAAGAGCGTCACCGAGCTGTAAGCTGACCACACGCTTTGTCTGGCTCTGTCTCTGGTTTTGAGTCTGTGTGTGCTCACCATTATAACTGTGTGTGTGACGTTTCGTTTTATATTATATCAACTCAGAAACTCTTTACTGAATATAGCTACAACTTTGGTTTACTTTGACTAAACGGCAAACAATACAACTACGCATTCCGACGCCATCTTTCTTCTTCTTCCTCCCCTAATCTAGGGATGTCTCGTTGCTTGATTCGATTAGGGATGTCCCATTCCCAAATCCGATTAACACTAATAACAAAATAGTCTTACCACATCGATGATGTGATGCAGCGATACTCCGAAGGTCACCAGGAGTGGATGGGAGGAGTTCTCCACTGGCCGCACAGAAGGATCGTAGCGCTGCATCAGATGCCGGACTAGTCTGTACTCGTCATCACAGCACACGATACCTGATTAAAATACATCATTTAGTGCCTTATTTAACCATGGAAGCGTATGTTTATGTTACTAGTAGAAAATTTACAGAAGAATTTTAGTGCGGGTCTGTTTTTTCTTTCAGTTATTTCAAACTAGTGTGGCGAAAGGATTTTAAGTGCACCTGAAAGAGGCTCCGAGTGAGTTGATTTTGGGGAATAAGATCAGCGTGTCGATTTCAGCAACACGGCTCGATTGAGTGATCGCTGAATCCGCGTTCCATTTTCGATTCTAGCATCACAAATCGCTCAAACGATCGAGCGTAAATCGATGCGAGTTGTCAAATTTGTTTGAAAAATTTGAAAATGGAGCTCGCCTCAATGGAGCCTTGTTGCTGAATTCGACGCCCTGCACTGACGTCCCGCGATGGGGTGTATTGTGCATTAGTGAGAGGCTTTAGTTAGTGCGTCAAATCCGTGATGGATGCCGCGGCATAGTATCGGACGCCGTGACGTTCTTACAAACGCTTACCGAGAGCGTTATCGCAAGAAATGTTACGTACTCGATTATTCGCTCGTTAGCGGTGAATAATCTCCCGCCATGATTGGCCTGCAGGCCGCCAGTGTGAGCGTACCCTTATTCTTTCATTGAAAATGACATAGGTCTGCTATTATAATCTGCTAATCTTTTCAGACACAAAAGTGACAAGAATATTTATATTTCATAAAAACAAAGTCTCTAGGGCAAGTGACAATGGAGGCTTTTAAGCAGCCTATGAAGTCACATATATATATCAGTAATAAAGTTGTTGGCATTTAGTTACGAAAACTTACGCCTGTAAGATCACATAAAATATAAAAAAACTTATAAAATCTGATGCAGTACCATACAAGAAAAATCTTACGTCATACCTTTTAGTAGAAACTTAGTTGAACTTTAGCAGAACTACTTAAGTTGATAATTATGAAGTTTGCAACCTTTTTGAAGAATTCATCATGACCAACTTCAGTGAAGATTGACCGTGGAAGGTCAGGTTCCAAGGTCCAGAAACTAGACTAAACTGTGTGACATTACAAATTGTCGGCTCTTGGTAGTATTTTTTGGTTGTACGTGAAATAATCTTTAATAAAAGTAAAGAGATATACGAAAGCTGCCATTTTTTAGGGCAATCTCTGCTAATTAATACCTCGAGTAAAATCTCTACATTTGTCTTGTAAATGTAATGACTTTTATCTTCAAAATTTAAAATTGATATCAATCAACGAACTGTATTTAGTTTTAGCACGCCGACCTTTATGTTTAACCTGTCAAGGTTGGCTGGTCGAAAACGGTGTCATAATTAAGCTTTCCTTTTTTACTTTATTAAGATGTTCGGTGTAATAAAAAGAACAAAAATAAAATAAAAAAACTAAGTAAACTAATCTTAGCACCGCATGACAAAATTAGGACATGGGGTCGTCATCACCCCATTTTCTTTTACTAACATAATTTTGTAAAATTTTTGATAATTTTAAAACTGCCTAAGTTTTTAATAAAGACATCAAATAAAGGTACCTAAGTACCTATGCGCAATCGCCGGCAACAATAATATTTCAACTCGTTAACTTGAGACTTGCTATAAGGGTTTGATGTCAGTAACAGTTCCCTGTTTCCGTTCCCTTTCCAATTACCTATTCCAAACAGGCTCCACGTCCCCTTAATCTGAAACAACCCTTGTAGGCTAGCTAACGACAAAAACGGGACTCCCCTAGACGGCGCTATAATCACCTCGAGAAAATATCTTTAGAAATAATTGGTACATTCTAGACAATAAATAATAACTTCTATCTGATTCGCAACTTTATCAGAGGCCAGTAGGCCTACCACAAGCTCTGTCTGTCTCTGTTTCTGGTTTTGAGTCTGTGTGAGTGCTCACCAGTGTATTATGCTGTGTGTGTGACGTTTCGACGTAGGATTTATTTCGTCAACACTCACACAGACTCAAAACCAGAGCCAGAGACAGACAGAGCTTGAGGTAGGCCTACAGGATGAGGACAAATAAAATACTTAGTGCCTCTCATTTATTTATTTATTTATTATCATTAACCTAGATATAACTTTACAGATACTACTTATCTAATACGTAGTATCTGTAAAGTTATATCTTAATACATTATAATCTAGTAAAAACATAAAAATATTTACAAAGAACACATAAATTACTAAACTATTGTATCTACTACTCATTGTTTGGAAATCTTATATCTGCCTACAGCCATTACACAAAACAGATATTTTTGATTTCTGAAAACAGAGATTGGATCAACCACAAATCACGTTAACAAACGGCGTAACTTCAAAAAGTAAGTAAATTTAGAAACTTGCATGAGTAAGCATAATACATGCATAGTCTTAACGTATCAAAAACTCGTTTAATCATTACAGAAGCAAAGTAGTAAACTTGCAAAAGTTTGGGAGATCCCGGCTCGAAGTTTAACTATACACTAAGTACTCTGTTACCGAACTCGTTTGGTATTCTCTTAGTGTGATATCAATTTTCTGATCACGTATTTATGGAGACACTCTGATACATTCTTAGTAAGTGCTCTAATTGAGTTTTATTTGAGGATTCCAATATTGGTTATTGATTTAACGCAATTGATTTCAAATCTCAAAATAAATGAAGACTCGTATTTAGAAACAGTGTTTGAGATCTGTGTCGAGGGGTCCGGTTAATGTACGTCCAGTTATTGTACAACATGTTATTGTACACCATGTTAAAACGAAACCTTTTTTCGTTTTTTGGATTCGTTTTAACCTGCCGTACAATAACTGGCTGCGAATTAACTGGGTGCACAAAATTGTCACGTAATGTTATTGTACAGCATGTTAATTGGATGCCATTAGGGCCCGTGCACACTGAGGCAATTCAATTATTTCTTATTTTTTGTAGGCAATAGATACTGCTCCTTAAGAGAATAGCCCCTTTGGGGTAAATGTAAAAAAACATTTTCTGGCACTGCGGCGGCCGCTGCCGCGGCACGCTCGCTTTGCTCGCTCGCCTTGTGCGTTATTTATATGTTCTAACATAACCTAACCTATCCAAGTCGGATCCGCCCAATAAAGTTTCAAAGACAAGTACAAGTATCCGCTGCCAGAACAAAACAGCAAAAATCAATATTGAATTGCTACAGTGTGCACGAGGCTTAACTGGCATCGTAATAACGGGGCGTACAATAACAACACGTGACGACATTGTACAGCATGTTATTTCGCGACCTTTTATTGTACGCCCCATTAATCCAAACCCTGGCATCGTAATAACGGTGTGTACATTAACCTGCTGTACATTATCCTGCTGTGCAATAACGGGTCGTACATTATTGCCTCCCGTGTCGAGCCTCAAGCATAGTTTTTTGACAGTTCTCCATTGAAAAATGACAGAAATCTATACTTGAGGCTTGACTCAGACTCAAGCACTGTTTTTGAATACGGGCCTAAAATATTTATCAAAATACGTAGAGAAACATTTTCTTATTATAGTTGCCTTTATTTTAATTACACTGCCAATTCAGTCTATAAGAATAAACAAATATATTACTAAGTAAGCTCTTGAACAATTAAATTAAAAGATAACAGACTAGAGAGATTAAAGCTCGGTGGTATACGGATTTAATTTATACTCGTTTAAATAAGCAAAATCCAACAGAAACCACTCTGTCTAACCCTAAGTACAGCTCGGTTGATGGCTCCAGGCGAAATGTATAGTTGTTTATGCAAACGGCTCAGGACGTCAGTCAATTCAAGACTGAACGTTATGACGCAAAACTGTTTTTGCGGACCCTCGGCACACAATAGAAATAAGTACTACGCATACTCAAAACCAAAACCAGAGACAGAGCCATACAGAGCTTGTGGTAGGCCTACTGCTGGCCGTATTGTAAAGAAAGGTTCAAATTCCATTTGTACATCGATGGGTTTTCTGTCCAAAAATGTATGTGCTTAGTGCACATACCATTCAAACAATGAATGAAAAAATTGTGAGGAACCGAATGAAGTAGAACTGAAAAAGTTCGAAAACATGACGCGTCAAGTGCAAGAAAGGGACGGGACACTCATAACTTTCGTAGAAGATACTAATGCCCATTTTTAAAATCTTTACGTATTAACTGACTGACTGACAGTCAACGCACACTCAAGTCCACAATGTTCTAGAAACATTCAATTTGGACATACTTAACATCTTTATGTAATAACTGACTGACTGACAGTCAACAAACACACCATCCACAATGTCCACAATGTCCTAGAAATATGTAATATGGACAGAAGCTTCATTTCGATGTAAGTGCATTATAAAAGAGATTCTCAAAATCCAACGAGTGCAACGGGAAAAAGTTGTAAGGAAACTAAACCGCACGAACGTCACAAGCACTATTGATTAAATAGGTTTGACATGGGATCCCAACCATTCCAAGTACCTCCAAGTGCTTATCCCAAGTATAATCTTGTCCTAAGTAACGGTCCATTTGGTCCCAATTACGACACTTTGGTATTTCGGTTGACAGTTATTGGCTACTGTCATTTTGATTTACGGTGTGTCGAGCTTAATAATTGCTTGAAAGCATTTATTTACCTCAATCACAGTCTATCCTCGACGTGTAGATTCGTATTACATATTTTTATACGCCTTATTCATCATGTTCATTGTACTTATAGCCGTGATTGTGTGTGTGATACTCAACTTTTTCTTAAAATATATTTTGGACAATCCACACAACACTATCTAGCCCCAAACTAAGCAGAGCTTGTACTATGGGAACCAGATGTATGATATATGATATAAGACTTACATACATTTTTTTTTGTTAAAACATTCTTAGAATCCAATATAACACCCAGACAGAGAACAAACATCTGTGTTCACCACACAAATATTTGTTCTCGGTGGGAATTGAATCCACGACCTACGACTCAGAAGGCAGAGCTACTACCAAATGAGCTGAGAGAATATAGGTACTTGATTAAAAAATGTACCAAGTACCAAGTTTTTTATTTTTTTTAATAATGCCAGGGTATAATTTAAAGTGACTTTTAAAATAAAGCACCCCTGAGCTTGACAACAACACTAGCGTAGTCAGTATAATCCTACTAATATTAAAATAAAACTCCCGTAGTGATTGGACAAAGGACAACTTGAATATAGATATGTTACAAGAATATTTTTATACAGAGTATGTGAACGCGAGTGAAACCGAAGACGAAGGCAGTACACTGTATGAAGACGTAATAACGAAGATTCTATAAATTATCACTGCTTTTTGATGTAATTTTAGAACAAATCCGACATTTTATGTGTATCTACTGTGCGAAAAAGTTCAAATCGTCAGAACACAAGTTTACTAACTACATAGACTACTCTCTAAAAGTATCTAGAACTTTATCAAAGAAATCTTTCCAAACTTACCTTTCACGAGAAATGACACAGCCATCCAAATCACTTGTCGGACAAGATACGACAAGATCATATTGAAATCGGGGGCAGCTCACTTATAGATCAAACACTTTCATTTTCACTTATTTCGAAACACAGAAGTTTCTTTAGATATTAAATTTTAACATGGCACAGAGAAATAACAATTGGATTTTTAAAGCGTATCTATTTATGTTATTATATAAATAATTATTTTCTTGCGTAACAAAAGGTAGATTTAGTATTTTTTTACAGCGTTCATAAAAAGCGATTAACGACGCGTGTGGAAGTTACGAACGTGTGGCGTTTGCGGCGTCATCGTACCGCGCGGAGGCCGCGGCGTCACTCGTAGCACTGAACGTAGCTGTAGCCCCTCTACGCCGCTACGGAGACTCGGTGCTACACCGCTACGGTGCTAACATTTTTTTTTCTATCTGGTGTTTTCAATGGTAATACAAAAATTTAAGTCACTTATAAACACACATATTTGGGAGATAAACTAATATTGAGTTTACGATTGCGGAGAGAGAATTTGATTTAACGTTAGGAAAGGTTAGGAGGTTAAAAACGGTGGGTAGTCAATACACGACAGCGTGCTAATAAATACTTAATCAAAATATGCAGCTAATATAGTTATAGAACACAGAACAATTAGAATATAATTTGTTTTTTCTTTCAATAAAAAATGGCGGCGGAAATAATATATTAATCTGATAGATAACTTAAATCTGAGTTGGTAAAATCCACAGATAGTAACCTACATAATAATAAATATTGTGGACAATCCACACAGCACTATCTAGCCCCAAATTAAGCAGAGCTTGTACTATGGAAAGCAGATAGTAGTTATAATACTTATACATTTTTTTTTAAATACTTATTTAGAATACCATATAACACCCAGACAAATAACAAACATCTACGTTCACCACACAAATATTTGTTCTCGGTGGGTACTGCCATCTGAGCCGTGACCCTGTCAAAGATTATCAAGCCCTAAAATCAACGTAAAAAATTAAACTTTAATGTAATCCTATGTTTGACAGACTAGGTTTATAAATAAACTAATTTTATAAATTAATATGAAAAAATAAATGAGATGCGACGGCGGGGTTGAGTAGTAATGACATCTGTAGATATTCGCCTCTTGTGTCCCAAAAATTGCGTGCCGCTCAAATTATTCAGGCTCCTTAAATTACTTTTCTTTGTGTTCTAATTACATAGCGAAACTTAATTTTATAAAAGAATCTGAAAATTGATATTTTATTTTATGAGTCTAATTTCATACCAACAAAAGATCAAAGGGAAGTAATTTACGAAGATTTTATATTGTCCCAAATGTAAGAAATAATTTATATGGAAACAGCGGATACCGTGACTCGATCAGCGTATTGGAGACTCTTCCTGGCACTGATTTGAGTCAGTTCCGCTCTTGATCATTTGCAAACGTCTGTAGTACTTTTTAGACTTTCGCTATCATAACACATATTAAAACTATTACGTCCGTAGATAGCTTAACTCTTTCAAGTGTGCCTATTTTGTAAAATAATTGTAATTTTACAAAATAATGTAAATTTAAAAAACTTGAGAAACCAATCAAACTGCTGACTTGATTTTGATGAAATTTCTATGGGACTAATCAATTTGTCATGACCAATATTTTTTTCAAATCGGTTCACAAATAACAATGTTATGCGATAACAAACAATTAAAAAAAATGCAAACCAAATTGAGAACCTCCTTTTTTTATTTAAACTTGGTTTAAAGTAATTGTAATTATCCTATCAAATAACATTTATTCAAAAGTTATATTCACGTGAAACACAGCTTTAAACGTTTTTATGACAACCCTTGGAAGTGCTCGAAATGGTCAAATTCAAATAAATGTTGGGAGAGCTCCGGACAGCGGGCGTTTCTTGCTAGTTGGCCACTCAGCTCAAAGGTTCAAATGTGTATATTAGCTAAGTTGAATTCGGCTTTGTGTTAGACTTTGTCCAAACGACGGTTATTAGTACTTTACTTTGTAATATTAACCCTAGTTTACCCTAGTAATATTAAACCTACCTTTGTTACTGTAAAATGATTCAAAGCAAAAATGGCGAATAAACATTTTTTTTCAACAGCTGGTATTTAAGTATTGTTATTATTAATTATGGTAACAGTAAAATGCAACTGAGAGCACTGGTGGTCTAGTGGTAGCGGCCCCGCCTTCCGATCCTAAGGTCGTGGGTTCAAATCCAGTCGTGTACCAATGAGTTTTTCTATCGAAAAATTTATGTACACAATGCTAGTGCTCTCAAACGGTGAAGGAAAACATCGTGCGGAAACCCGCGGCTTAGTCAGCTCCGCACGTATTGACCATGTCTTTCCTGTGGATAAGGCCGACTAAGCTGTCAGGATGGTTTAAGTGCTGGGCAAGCCTATTCCATCTAAAATCCTGTCCCAGGCACTATAGCGTCCCGTAAGTAGGCGCATGAGTGATCACCAGTTGCCCCTGACGCCATATAAATCATCTACAATAGATGCAAAGGCCTGTTATTATTATTATAAAATGCAACTCTATTGTAACTCTGTTGTCTATTATAATATGTACCTATACTCTAGACAAACTCAAGATGCAATATTTACTAACATTGGAAATCAGCTGATTTTTAGGGTTGTCACCACGAAATGGTTGGGGCTTATTGAATTACGATGATTTTACCTATAAATTCTATCAAATTTGTTACAATTTTAATTAGTTACGTCAATTGCAATGCAAAATCTAACTACTTGTATTTACGAATCTTCAATAGGTTATCAAAAAAGTAAATTAAAATCACCAGATATTTTTATCTTTCTAGCAGTGCCAACCATAATGAATCTCAGCTTTGACGTCCTGGGTAGCAAACAATTGGTTACATATTGACTATGATTCGGAATTATGAATAGCACTACAAACTATACACTATTCATAGAAAGAGTATAATTTTAATTTAGTTTTTTACGTTCGTTCAATGCATTGTACCTCTCTTTCTATGGTAATGTTCGTTTCGAATGTTCGAAACGGTGGTCGTATCGGTCACGATGTATCTAAATCGTTTTCTATATTAGGCCTACTGATTTTGTTTCATTTATCTTATTTTACCTGCGGATATTTTGTAAAATAATGACATTTAATGTAATGATTTCCATGTAAAATGACTGTTGAATGAACAATAAAGTTACCATTAATTTTTAATGCAAAAAATTCAGCCAAAAAGTGCATTTATTCAGTTATAAAATCATTTTCCCCATTTTTCTAACCGAGTTGGTAACACTACCTACGCCAATCTCACTTTCGCACTTTTTATAATATTAGTAGGATAGGATGCTAAAAACTGTGATGATGATGATTACCTACATTACGAGCACAGCCCGAAAAATGTTTTTCACCCCTGCTATCAGCTGATTCACCTGTCAGTTCATTGTTAGTAAATATTGCATCTTGAGTTTGGCTAGAGTATAGTAGGTTTAGCTTAGATATTGTAGTTATCTTATACTGATTCTCTGCTTCGTTGGGTATTAACCCTTAGTTTTTTTTTAATAAGTAAGTTTTTTTCTATTACCTAGATCACCAAAAAAGAAATGGGTACATGGGTCAAAATGGTACACCTTGTACCTTTTTTATTTTTCATTTTTACGAATAAAATACTGCGCATAAAAACGTTACCAAAAAGTTTCTTAAAATTAACCAATAAGTTTTTCATTGGTTTCATTGTTAAGTGAAGTGAACTTAAATGGAATGCATTCGTTCAAAATATTTAAAAATAGAACACAAGCGTTGGCGCGGGCGCGAACTGAAAATTACGTAGCAAACTTTTTTGTCACTTCGCCTTCTTTGTAGAAGAAAAGCAACTTGTGAACCTCTCCCAGCCAGCGACTTATTGTTGCAAGAGTGTTTTTAGTTTAGAGTGCTTACAAAAGCGAGTGTTTCATCTGGGCACAACAATCTACTATTGCCTTATATGCTGTAGGCTACCACCAGGGACCAATATTCCACATTCACTAACATTGTTTTGTGAACGTGGATTATTGTTCTGTTTCTGCGTGTTACGAAGTGTGATAGGTAGGTAGTCTACACAGGCTAATGCTGATGGTAGTTAGGTAGGTTCTAATTTATAAGTAATAAGTTATTTTGAGACATAGGTGGTGCTGCATGAACTATACTATTATCTCAAGTAACCAAGAAGATGAGAAAATATGAATTTAAATAAACACTGTCACGAACTAATTACCTATCAGTTCCAGGTTCCATACGTTCCTGTTTTTCCACAAAAGCCAATTTTAAATACTTAGCTCAGACAGTCAGTGGCAAAACTCGATAAAAAAAAAAGTAGGTGCACCCATCTACAAATTAATTCAAAGTATTACATACGTTCGTTCGGAATCTGAAAAGATTATGTGATATAACTTTTTTCGCAAATGTAATACACGTATCCTTGAATGTAGATCTATAGAAATCAGGCTGACAAAATTTTCATCGAGCTAAAAGTTTCGGTTGAGTTTAGTAAGTACCTAACTCTAAATTGGATCACTTCTGAGAAGTTTATTCAGAAAAAAGAAGCGGTACTTATTATGAACCTACTTTTGAAGCAATTTGTTTTTGCTCAACAATTTTGGCATGAACAATTATAAAATAATTCTACATTAGCTTAGCATGCTTATGGTAAGACAAAAATAAAAGAAAAATATTTCTGTCCTTTACATTTATTTCTATATTTACCCAAAATGTAATCAAAACGGTTGCACAATAATTATATTAATTAAAAATAAAAAAACAATAACATGGAGGCACAATAATTGAGACTGAATATTTTTATAATTTATTCAAAACAAAACGTGCGAGAAAAAATATGATCAATAATTTTATACTAACATGTACAACGGGGGTTAATAAATGTGCAGCCGACTGTACGACATTAATACCTACAGCGACTTTCATTTCCAGGGCCAACCACCATGTTTGCAGGATGTGAGGTGCAAAACGCGTCTTTTGTTCTGAGCTCACGTCCGGGAGCCAATTAGGGCTGTCGCTCAATCGAAGCGGGAAACCAGTCCACTTAACGATTTGCTGGTCGCTCTGCACGTATGCCATTCTATAATACGGATAATGACAGCCCTGGGAGGCAAGAAACGAGGGCGAATTATGGTGTTTGGCAAGGAATGGCTTTATTAACATAAATTAAACCTATTTTGCACCCTGGTATCTTCATCCTTGATCATCTGTTAGTTTGTAGGTAATGACAAAATACAAGTAACTGCCATTATCTACAAACAGATCGTTGGACGAGACCGGGTGGGCTATATATTATGTTCTATCAGCTAAAAAACGAGAGCAAATAGAGCGCATGTTTATGCTCAGCTTTATAGCGATTACATTTCTAAACCAAACGAAATACAATAGCGAACAGCCCTGCCAAGGTTGCTATTTGCAGAAGGTCAAACCAACATTAGGTAGGTTATAAATACTTGTGTTGAGTGTTCCCGGTCTCGACGCGACGGGTGAAAGCGGTCACATCTTTTAGCAAGCCATATTTTTATGTTTTAGTGTGAAAGTTGTTGCTTTGTCACATTCCTACTACAGCCGCACAGTTCTAGTTATTTGAACCCCACCGAGAACAAAACTTTTGTGTAATGAACATAGTTTGTATTTTGACACTCATGGGTAAAGATTGCAGTCAGAAAACGCTTTTTTATTGTGATCTCATGTTTTAATCTAAAGGTAAAAGATAGTTCAATATGCAAAGAAAAACTTATAAATAATGGAGGATATTATAAAGAGGAATCGAAAACAGCTGCTGCTTCTGCACCGTCAAGTGGAAATTATTTAATTAATCCGCTTTAGCAGAAAATGTGCAACGTTTCGAAACCAATTTCCTTCTTGTAATACCTGAATAGGTGTTCAAACAGGATGAATCTTCCCGCATGAGATGGCAGGACGAGCTGGACGCCTTTGCCCAGCAGAGGGACAGACGGGCTAGTAGTAATAGTAAAGAAGGAATCGTCCTTGTCCCTGCAAAATACATACCTACATAGTTACGAAACGGTGAAGGAAAATATCGTGAGGAAACCGTATGTACGAACGCAAAAAGTTCAAAAACATGTGTCTGGCACAAAAGGAGCCTCTTTGAGGCGCACGTTAAATTATTTCACCACACTGTGCACTGGTTCAAAATAACGGGTCGCGACTCGTGGTCCCACTAAACCAGCGACAACATGAAATTAAGAAAAAGTTACAAAACTTGGAGGAAGTGTTTGTCGCGTTAAGTGCACTATACTGAATTTTCTACACTGTAAATTGAGAACTAAGAGCACGCCTCCAAAGTAGATTCACTTGTCTTCAAGCAAAATCTACTTTGAAAGCGCGTCTCCAGTTCATTAAATACCTTTTAAGATAATTCTATACATAACGCTTATTATCATAACGCTTATTATCTTAAATTTTACAAACATAGACAAACCAAATAGTCTTCATCCGGTTAAAATAAATGGACTTGCAGAAGGGAACCGTTCATTCATCAAATTAAGAATTTATGATTCGCACTGACCCTTGTCTCCTAATATTATAATACAGTTAAACCAGGTCGGGAAACTTTGACATCAAACAAATCCACCCTGAAGGAAGCGATAGGAATAAATTAGCTTTCCAAATCGACTTGCCATCCGCAGGTTATCCTGGAATTTCAAGGCCAT
Organism: Thera obeliscata; assembly: GCA_947578465.1. NCBI lineage: Eukaryota > Metazoa > Arthropoda > Insecta > Lepidoptera > Geometridae > Thera > Thera obeliscata. The sequence continues at coordinate 5,343,982 of OX387916.1, forward strand.
TCTTTAGCTGATGACGCGAATAAATCAAACGACTTGACTGATTTGAAATAATCAAAACTCGTTTAAGGAAAAAAAATTGGGCGAAATTATAAGACTATTAAAAAGAAAAACCCGATTTGGCATTCACCAAATTATGCCAAGGTTGCAAGCTGTGCCTAATCTGCTTTTACTCTAGCAAGCGATATAATAATGCCTACATTCTGTAATGATACTCCCATCTAGATACAATATTTCGCCAGTGTTCCGTGTCGTTATTAAATACCTGAAAAAACGTTAACATTTTCATAAAAATGAAAATATGTTTTGTATGATCATTAAGATAAAATATGATTAATTTAAAACAGATAGTTCATAGTTCAAGGTCTGCTTAAAGTCAGGCCTATTTCCAACACAACCCGCAGGCAAGAAACTTATCTACCAGACAAACCTTTTAGAAGCAAAAAGGTTTGAAGGTTTCGAAACAAGTCCACTAGCTCAGGGTTCGTTCTGATTATTGTTGGATTATCTAGGTCTAGTTTCAGCAATATGCTCAGCCAACATTGATTTGTCATCATAAATAAGATTAGATTGAGAGGGAGCTTTGTTTTCGATTATACCTGCGTCTGGAGTCCTGAGAGCCTCTATAATTAGTTTACCTACGGACTTAGGAATTACAAACTGGTCTAGCAAGTACATGAAAATCGTGACTACGTGGAACTTGACTCAATACAAGATTGCTATGTCTTAGGAAACAACACAACAAAATATTGTATTGGAAACAATTAATAAAATCGGTTTACTGACGATAGTTGAACGTGACAACGTCATAAGAACGCGGAGGCCGATTGTGCCTCTTTGTGGCTCGTTTCGCGCTCTCGCTTCCACTTCAAGCCTTAAATGGAACGCCTCAGAGCGAGGTAACGCCGCATGAGTCATGTTTTTTAGTGCGTGCAGCCGTAGCCGGCTCCATCGAATTATAAGACGTTGTCACGTCAAAATATTATTATATATTTTCCGTAACAATCTTTTGACCGTCTATTGATAGCATAACAAAGTGTTGATGAAAAATGATCATGAGGACGCTTGTCTTTTCAATTTATGCTAGCCATAAAACAAATTTATCCGTACCACGTCATCATAATTTTTAGGTAAGAAAGAAAGAATGTTGGTATTCTAAACAATGGAAGGCCCGCAGTCCGACCCATGTCCACAAGCTTTTATACAATTTTATTATCTACTTAAATCATGTTATGGTGGACGTAAACGCATTACGAAAAGTGGTGGGTAGGTATTTTCTAAGGTTTTCGGAGTATGACTAAACCATTACCTACACTACCTTATTAGATCATTTCTTCTATGACTACAAGAAAGCGTTCGAAATGGCTTGTATTTTCAATTTCTGAAAACATCGAAACATAATTGACGTGTATAGCGTGAGGCAACCACCATGTCGTAGAACCAAAAAAAATCGTCAAAAACATGTGTCAAGTACTCGAAACGAGCCTCTTTGAGTCGTACTTAGAACCCTTTCACCACACTTGGTTTAAAAAAACCAGTGACACGATAAGAAGAAGAAAATGTATGTGAGTTATTGTCTTTTTTTCTTATAACCACGATATAAAGGTCAACAGACGCGTCTTTTTGAAATATCAACACATGTAATTTATAATATCAGAAGGCTTACTCTGATGAAGGAGTTCTTTAAGAGGGAATCACACAGGCGACTCTCCACACAAACGTAGTCTCCTATTTCCTCCCTGGATAATGCCTCTAGAGTAACCATTTTGTCTCATAAAATCCAGATCTGCTATAAACGTGCTCGTATGTTTTCCTTTTTTTCAGAAACTTATTGATAAAGAAAATATGACCCTCATATGATTTATATGAAATACTAGCGGCCGCCCACGGCTTCGCTCGCCACGTTGCCGTTACGCCCCGTTGCCGTTACGCCCCGTTGATTTTTCTTTTAAAAGTTTTTCCTCTTTTTCTCCACTTAGGGAAATAATTTTCCAATTTCCTTTCTTAGTGCACCCCTATGCTATAAAAGGAACATACCCTCCAAGTTTCATGCTTCTAGGACTTACGGTTTAGACTGAGCGTTGATTGTCAGTCAGTCAGTAACGTAAGAGTTTTATATATTTAGAAGATGAATTGGAGGTGATATTTTCTTTATCAATAAGTGCCCCAAGGTCTTGCTAATAATGACTGCTAAAGTTGGGTGGGATCGAAAAGGTGTCAGCCAGAATGCCGCTTAGCTGAGTTGGCGCTTCCGCGTAATTCTGAGTCAAAATCGGTTTTTCCCATTATCATCCAGAAGAAGTCATCTTCTGGAAAAAGTGTCTCCGCTATTGCAGGAAAAACAATTTTGAGCCCTCTATTCAGCGTCTACCAACTTGCTATTGGATGTTATATGCTGGACCGACGATATTTTACAAAAAAAACACTAGTAATAACAGAAACAGACAGCTTACACGTATAACAGCTTGTATCATAGAACCAAAAATTGATTCTCAAGTGTGAAAAGCAGTGATCAAACTTGCTCGCTGTAATTGAATGCCCTCCTTTCTTCCATCGGGAGAATAAATCAGTTCCCGCTGAATCTCCAACGGTGATTGATGGCGTAGATTGAGAAGTAATTTGTCGGGTATCCGGAAGACGGTACCACTCGAACCTAGGTTCAAACTTGATTTGTTAGAGCTCAAATCAGATAAGCGCCTAGCGTATCTGATTTGAGATATAATCTCTACCTTATTATATAGATTTGAGATAGAACCTTATAAAACCTCTATAAAAACTCTATAAAAACTGCATAACATCGTCTGGTGTCGTGACTGCTTTTGATTAAAAAACTGTAGAACTTTCTAACTCTTTAGCATAGTCAGAGTAAAGTTGTTTTCGTTTCAAGTAGTCACATTGTGCTTCGGTAACTTTTCCCTTTTGCTTTCTACGCTGAGGTATCCCTCAGCGTGCCAGATCACAGGAGGCGTTGTACGACCTATCTACGAGAGAACAGTCAGTCAACAGTCAGCTGCAATAGAATGTGTACAATTCGTATCTCTCATAGTATAGCGTGCATTAAACATTTAAGGACAAAAACGAATAAATCATTAAATTAAGTTGGCAAGTTTACATTTTTTTCATAATTATTTCCTACAATTTTTTTTAAGTACATTTTTTTCATAAATCCCACTAATATTAAAAATGTAAAGTTTGGATAGATAGATGGACGCTTGTTACTCAATCACGCCCGAACGGCTGAACGGATCTGGATGAAATTTAGCACAGCGGTAGATTATAGTCTGAAATAGCTCATAGGCTACTTTTTATCCCGGTAAAATGTATGGTTCCCATGGGATGGATTTGTTTTTAATTTTTCATACAGCAATGGATCGATGTGATTTTTGTCATAAGTTTTGTTATTTTTAACCCGGAAAAATGCCCGGTTCCTAAAAGATAGGATACAGGAACCTTTTTTTCCATCCAGTAGGTAGGTACAGAGGATGAACTTTATCATATTATATAAACATAGAGAAAAAGTATTACATTCTTTTTAATCGCGGGTAACACCGCGGGGCGCAGCTAGAAGTAAGTACCTATATTCATTGTAAAGCTGCATGACTAACTTAAAAGTTACGAATACATTTTAATGTTGCTGACTGTACATAGAAAGTAAATATTTCGTATTCGTAGGTAAGTACGGCAAACTTCCGCTAACTTCTCCTCTCAATTTCCCTTTTAGTGTTCCGTAAATCCGTTCCAAGTTTGGAAAAACGGAGTACTTATTTATTAAATCACCCTCCCCAACTTATACATGTGGTGTTGCAGGTGTCTATGGGCGACGGTGACTACTTTCCATCAGGTGGCCCGTCTGCTCGTCTGCCAGCTATGGCATAAAAAAAAAAAAAAAAAAAAAAAAAAAAATACGGTAGGGCGTGTGTTCCCCGATACAAGTACCTACTGTGGGCGTACATATCGTATTTGATGAAGCAATTTTAAGTTTTGTTTTGAAAAAAACCTTTGTATTGCATTTTCAATGGAAGTAGGTAGCATTTGTGGTTTGCTAATAATAATAACATTGCTTAGTTTGGGAGAATATTATAAAGAAAATAATAGAATTTGTTTTTTTTTTTTAACTTACACTACAATATTTTACTCGTACTATAATGTTTCTTTCCGTCCAAAGGTTGTCTGGAAGAAATCGCTATAAGCGATAAGACCGCCCATTGTTCCTCTAGTTTTTAAGTATTCTTTAAGACCATGTTTATCTTTTAATTTTTGGTGTACAATAAAGTTATATTCTATTCACAGAGCACCAAACACGCTTTTGCTTATTCTATTCTATTTTTATACGTAAACTTACATTTTAAAATAATTGAGTATCCTATACTTGTTTTATTTCAAATCGTTTAAAAAAATGTGTAAACATTAATAGCAGCTTTGCTTTTGCAAGGTACACTTTTAAAGCAAGCAGTCTTCAAAATTGACCATTCTATTCAAAGTCTATTAGAATGTTCTAAGGCCGGCAGCGCATCGGCACCACCTCTGGTGTTGCAGGTGTATATGGGCGACGGTGACTGCTTTTCATCAGGTGGCTCGTCTGCTCGTCTGCCAGCTATGGCATAAAAAAAAAAAAAAAAAAAAAATGTAGGTAAACTCTACCTTTAGATATTCCAAAGCTGACTCACAGTCACAGACAAACTTCGACGGACAATCCCAACTTAGTAACTAATCCTGTGTAAATTACTCCCTGATTGTATGAATTGGAGATTAGTTGCTGTACCTACTTGATATCTGCTGAATCAGATGAAAGGTTTGGATTCTACGAGATAGGCTCGTTTGAAAAGGCTTGGAAAAATCCATCGGGTTTTAAAGAGGGTTTATTCCTCACGGCTCACTATTCAACATCATCATCATAGAAGAGGTCTACCACTACTAAAGACTGCGCAAGATAAGTCTGCGCGGGACAGATGGAGACATGAATAAAATGGGCTGGAAATATATCTTCCGATGAAAAACATGAATGGGGTAATCGAACTTGTACTTATTGCGTTTATTGCAGTTTCTTTATGATTGAGAGATTATTTCAATTCAGTTTTATTTTACGTTTTTCGGCATTTGTCACGCGCGAAGCTATCTTGCGCGGGCATTAATAAGATGAGTGTCATTCAACGACAAAGTTAAATATTACTTTATTCAGTGGTATCACTTTGAGACATCTTAGAGCTAGATGAGTCTAGGTGCCAATTCCAAGCGACCAAGCCTAGAAGAACAGGCAACAAACTACGGCATTAGATTAGACATAGCGACCGAGCTTTAAAATGCATGAATCGGTACCTAAGTTATCTTAGGCTTTTGAATAATTGAATAGATTTTGTATTGTCAAAGATAGAGACTGTATTTTTGCATACAAAGCTGTGAGGATTAACCCAGACTGCAGACTGTTAACTCTTCTGACTCGGAGAATTAATCGGTACGATCTAAATGAAATCCTCTTGTCATTTGAGTGGCTGATCCTCTGATCATTTATTTATTGGTTCACTGAGGTTTCTTGACTTTTAATGTAGAGGCCAGGGTATCTTACAACCCTGCTAGTTTTAATAATCTTGCTGATATATGCAAAAGTTTTTGAGGGGAGCGTAATAGTTGAACGCATAATATAAAAAAATAATATATTTAAGTTTATATCAGCTATCTAGGTTCCCATAGTACAAGCTCTGCTTAGTTTGGGGCTGGGTAGTGTTGTGTGAATTGTTCACAATATTTATTTATCATATTTTATAGATAGAGCATACGTAGCAGTAGTAGAGCTCGAAAGTATTTGCATGTAACGAGTGCACGAAAGGAGCCTCTCTGAGGCACACTTCAAATCCTTTCACCACAGGTTTGAAAGATCCAGTGATGCTATAAGAACAAGCAATTCTTGGCGCAGATAAGCCAGATAGGCATGTGTCTCTCATTCCAAACCAACATGATACAGAACACGAACTCACAGGTAGTTCGACAAGTTAGTATCTCTACTTACCTTCCTTTTATGTCCGTTTCATTGTTTAAAAACGATGTAATTTCATGAAATAGCTTTTAAATTTCCAATACAAAGGGCAATGAACTTAATAGTGAAATGAACGACTAATCAGTGAATGCGTCTGGTTGTTGATGTAATCAATAGTGTTACACAGCTACTACGGCGTAACACAAACAATCAATGGAGTTGGGAGTTGGTTAATAGATAGGAAATTAGATGGCCTCTGAGCTCGGTTGGTAGTAGCTCTATAGCTCTACTTTTTGCGACGCAGATCGTGGGTTCGATCCCCACCGACAACAAATATTTGCGTGGTGAACGCAGATGTTTGTTCCGTACACGGGTGTTATATTGTATTTTATGTAGGTATGTATTTACAAAAAAAATTATGAACATAAATATTATACCAGCTATCTGGTTCCCATGCTACACTCTGCTTAATTTGGGGCTAGATAGTGTTGAGTGGATTGTCCACAATATTTATTTATTTTATTGAAATCATCACGAAAAATATGGCTAAACCAACGGATATTTTCACAAGTACCTATGCACATAAATATTTCGTCTGAAACAGACTTTTAAAACAATGGTTTTGTCTGGGTTAGACCTTTATAACCGCGCATTATTATGATGAGATGAGATCTGTTATATTAGCTTACAGACCTTTTCACATTTTGATTAACCCTTCTTTTATCCTAAAATATTCCACCAACCAGCCCTTTGACGCAAATGAAAAATAACAACAGTCATGGATCTGTCAAAAACTAGCAAAATTATCGGATCGAGTTAAAAATAGTATTTTATTATGAACAGATAAACGTTTCTTATTTAAATCAGCATCACTTTGTAAATTTAATTTTTGAATGTATAAATTGTAAAAATTTGCAGTATGAATGACTTTGCGAATTTAGAGAAAACCATAGTGCGGGAGCTATCGTGTCGCCTGTGTTTATGCTCAGACGTAGTGAAGTTAAAGCCTCTCAGTGCTGAGGTGAAGAGGAAACTCAAAAGGCTTTTTGATATCATTGTAAGTGTAGTTACATACAGCCGCAGCATTCAGTAGAAGTATCCCAGCTTGGTACCTATCTATATGATTAGCTGGGTACACAAGTTTGCGAGGCAGACACACGGCCAGTGTGGTCGTGCATCGAGATTGATCGGGTACATTGTCCCTGCCAAGTATCTAGACTTAGGGCACGTCCACGCTGACCGAGTATCTGGTTTGTGCGGTACTTCACACGTTACGGGCCAAATTATATTCCAATAACCAATTTCCGGTACAAAATCCAAAGATTAAACTCAAAAAGCTGAAGTGAAACTGTGCTCCTGCACAGTTAAACGTTTTCCACATGCCAGACAAACAGTGCGCTAAAGAAGCACTGAGTGGAATGCCCAGCAGAGAGGATGACAACAGGTACCTAATACTTAACTAATTTTATTTCCCCAGATTCGCACAGACGACACTCTCCCAAAAGCAATATGCCACGACTGTTTGCAGCAAGTAGCTGCCTTACATTTATACGCCGTGAAAGTAGATAAAACACAGAAGTTCCTCGACTTCCACAGACTTAAAGCGGCAGAAGAGAAACATGCGTCACAATCTTTCCAAAACAAGATGCATCCAATCATTGCAACGTTGTCTGTTCAAAACATTGAAAACAAAATGGTTTTATCGAAACCGATAACGCCTCCAACAGAGTTCCAGCAAGGGGACGCAAAGCCTAATAAATCAAAACCCGCCCTTCCCAAAAAGAAATCGCCATCCGATTTGAAATTCATGGAGGCGATGACATTGGAGGAATTCGCGAATGCAGAGAGCTTAGACAAGACTCTTCTAATCACGAAGTCTACTGACAAAGCTCCGTCAGTGAAACGAGAAAAGAAGAAGGAAAGTAAGGCGGAGCCGGTAGACTTTACAAGCGAGAGTCTCGATCCGATAGTACTAATAGACGGGCGGCCGGCCAAGCAGGGCGCCGCACTAGACAAACAGATCACACTATTCTACAAAATGGAATGCTGTATCTGCCACGAGAAGGGATTCCACTTCAGGTCACTTATGAGGCATTATAAGGACAGGCACGGCGTCCCGGGTTATGTGACATGTTGCGAGAAGAAGTTTCATTATTTCTACCCAAAAAAGATTATAGAACACATGGCTTATCATTTGCAGCCTAACATATTCATGTAAGTTTGCTTACTCTTGGAATAAATACACACTGAGATAATATTTTCGAAGATCTACTCTCTTGCTCTCACCTTTTTTACTATTGTTCTATCAGCGAACGTCTTCATGTGATGTTAATTTTCACAGGTGTTCAAGCTGCCATCAAAACTTTCAAACGTCGCAGGGGCTGGTCGAGCATCAAAGCAACGGAGGGCGTTCGGAAGGCAAAATCGTCTGCCCTCGATGTTCGGAGCGATTTCCGACGTACCACGAACTGGGTTGGCATATCGTGTCGCATCGCTCGGACAAGCTGCAGTGCGACTTTTGCGGGAAACAGTAAGTTTTAACAATAATAAAATACAATTACCTACAGGCACCAGAAAGGACCTCGCTAGAACTTTACCCTAGCTGACTGGATTGCCAGGGGTTGAAGCCAGGGTAAACCCCCTGGATCTCAGATTTACCTACGCTATTCGGTTATAAGCTTGAAGTTTTATTTTACGTGTGATTTTCGTCATGGTAGGTTCGTTGCTTTGCGGAAGTTCATTTAACTTAAATTACTTATATGACTTTCAAGGTCTTGGTTAGGAATTTATTCATCCTATATAGCGCTTTTTATAGCCGAAACAATATGAATATCAAATTACAGGTTAAAGCATCATCATCGCAAGAAGACCGTGAATCATATGGAAGACGTCATTCTTTGTTCGCAATGCATACGCTCGTTGAGAAATATTGAAAAACAAGAAAAAGATATTGTAAGTGATCTTAATCCCATCAGAAATAAAAGGTAGAAAATGTATACTACTTCTGGGTTTTCAGCGGCAAAAGAGTTAGCAAGCGGCCGCCCGCTGCTTCACTCGCCCCGTTCCCGTTACTTATTTGGGATAAAAAGTAAGTAAGTAGTTAAACTTACCGCGCAGGAAATCTTTTTCGTTAAATACCTAGGTACTGCGAGGCACAGTCAACATTAAAAGAAGATTGGCAATTATAGTTAGTAAATGATTTATATAGCGTCAGGGGCAACTGGTTTTTACTCATGCCCTACTTGCAGGACGCTATAGTGCCTGGGACAGGATTTTAGATGGAATAGGCTTGACCAGCACAATAGGTACACAAGGATACGCATCAGACTATACACTGCTAGCTCTTATGTCCTTACAGTAAGCGTCATTTTTCTTTGTTTCTAAGTAACTTGAGCTGTATCCCACTGTACCCTCCTGACAGCTTAGTCGGCCTAAGCCACAGGAAAGACGTCAATACGTGCGGAGCTGACTAAGCCACGAGTTTCCTCATAATTTTGTACATAATTTTTTCGACAGAAAAACTCATACACGACTGGGTTTGAACCCACGACTTTAGGATCGGAAGCCACTACCACTTGACCACCAGTGTTCTCACTCTCAGTGACTGTACGTAGTAGGTATATTATTAGATATTCTGTTGAGATAAAGTTTCATTTACAGAAAGACAAAGTAAAAGCGAAGAGCAACGACGCTATAACACTCCAAAAGTATCAGAAGTTCAGACAAGCCATGGGACTGTCGGGTGAAGAAGACGGATCTACTGACTAAACTTATAAAAATCGCAACTAAACTAAGATAAAGCATAAGTGTCATTGTACGAAATAAAACTGTTTTACTATAATCCATTTACTTTTATTATTAAACTTATAATAACAATTCATACACACTTTATATTCTTAACTGTTAGAGGAGTAAGATCCATCGTTGGTACGAAAGAGAATAGCAACAAAAAATCATTTATGAGACAAAAACAAATCCCTACTTTTCGGAAAAATACTGCGATCAGTATCGTCGGTCGAAGTCAATAACTCAATACATTCAGAAGTTTTTGTATCTCTACCTATATTTACTTGCGAGAGCTTTAATCTATTAGTTTTTCTCATTTTAGTCCAACCTCCGTTTCTTGACTAGAGATCCAAGGAGATCAGAGATCGCTGGAAGGTTGTTGGTTTGGTCGTTGGCACCTGTGTTCAAGCTCGCTATAGGAATGTTGAGTTGGTTCGTTGTCCCCTTCTGGCCTTTCATGTTTCTGTGTTGCGGGAAGCTAGGCATTAGCTTCGGGTCGCATGCTGTGGAAGAAAGAATGGTTATGAATTTGCTTGCTCTGACTATTTTGAACTGACCTCCTAGTTAGTTTCTTGTGGGCAAAAATTCTGGCAATAACCAAGTGATTCAAATTCGGTTTTTTTTTATCATCCGGTGGGTTTTTCCGCAAGTAGGAAGCTGGTGGGCCTTTTTAGCGTGATTTTTAGTTTCTACGACACGCCGGTTTCCTCACGATGTTTTCCTTCACCGTTTTGAGAGTACTGGCTAGTGCACATACATTGTTCGACAGAAAAACTCATTGGTACACAATTGTATTTGAACCCACGACCTTCGGATCGGAAGGCGGGGCCGCTACCACTAGACCACCAGTGCTCTAACCAAGTGTTACCCTAGTTATTGTTGCCAAGAAATATTTTCTATCGTATGTTACGAGTACCCTCTTCATTCGGCAGTAGCCAGTAAGGTTGTTGGCAATTTTCAAAAATACTTTGGACAATCCACTCAATAATATCCAGCCCCAAACCAAGCAGAGCTTGTACGATGGGAACCAGAAAACTGATATAGTACTTCTATAATTTTTGTTGTAAATACATACTTAGAATATAATATAACACCCAGACAGAGAACATACATGCGCGTTCACCACACAATTATTTGTCCTCGGTGGGGATCGAACCCACGACCTACGTCGCTGAAGGCAGAGCTACTACCAACTGAGCTGAGAGGCCAGCCTAAATAGTACTAAAAGAAGTAAACTATGTACAAACCATTGCAAGATGGTGTGTAGCTTATTGCATATTTGGCCATTCACTTTGACAATAACCTACCCATCTTTTTCCTGGCCTTCTTACTCAAGCAGAAGTGGTAAAAAGTTGGTGCAAATAAACTCACGCAAAGGCTGTTCCTTGAAGTAAGAGCTCTGAAGGCACTCTTCAGCGGTGGCTCTCTTATTCGGGTCATACATGAACAGGAAGTTCAGGAGTCTGAGTCCAGCGGCAGATAGCCAGGGGAACTTCTGCTTCAAGTTGTTGTAAGGCTGCTGTTTTAACGTGAAGTTCTGGAGAGCTGGCAACGCGCTGAATTCTGGCCAGATCGCATCAGATGGGGTTCCTGGCGAATTATTATTATTATTCAACTGATTCTTTCGAACCAAGTGTGATGATAGGATTTTGAGTGGGCCTCAAAGAGGCTCTTTTCGTGCACTTGACACATATTTTTGAACTTTTTAGTTTTCTCACGATATTTTCCTTCACCGTTTCGAGTAATGAGCGAATGCGAGAAACAAGTGTTTTTTCGTGTTCTTTTTCTATTGTTATTATTTGACTCGATTTGTTTTGAAAAGAAGCAGATATAAGAAAAAAATCTTTTAATACTCAAGTTTATGTAGAAAGTAACAAATAAGTACAAACACTCACCTTTTCAAGAGCAAAGCAATTATATCGCAAAGGTAAGCAAATTGAGACATTCCAATTACCGAGTTTACAAAGCGATATAACAGAATAATATCGCTAGTTATCAGAATTTAATTGATATACGCGGTAAGCACGGTAGGTATAAGCTAAGGTTAGTCTGAGAGCAAACCAGTTTATATTCACCACAAAGCACAGTAATATTCAAATATATATTCTTGAAAAATAAATATAAAAAGCTATCCACACAATACGCACACACAGAATGCTGAAGTCCAATGTGATTCAGTCGTGAGTTACATTTATGTAGTACGTTTTGTATCATGCAATAATTTGACGCCCTTTTATAGATAGTGCAATCCACGAAGGCGCGCCCCACTATTCCTCCTAACCGTTTATAGTATATGTGTGCAAGCTTCCGTCAATGTTTGAGTGTTATTGGTACACACTAATTACCGAGTGCACACGCACACTCGGAGCAAACTCCCCGAACCCCGCGAGGGGCGCGTCTTCGTGAATTGCACTATCTATAGTATGTTTCGTGCTTTAGGTTAGTGAAATACACTTATTCACACACTTTTTAATTTAGTGGGTACCTCGGGCGGTATCTATTTAGTTCAATCCATGAAAGTTTTAGCAACTTACCAAGTAGATCGACAATAAGTTCCAACTGTTCAATCTCAGTCCTTCCTGGCAATAGCGGTTTATTCGCCAGGAGTTCTCCAAGTATACAGCCGGCCGCCCACATGTCCAGCGCCGGAGTTTGCTTGGGCGACTGTAGAAGCAGTTCTGGTGCTCTGTACCAGAGAGTCACGACCCGTGGGGTGGCACAACGGGCTGGTGCGCCTAGCCAGCGAGCGAGGCCGAAATCAGCTGTAAATAAAAATGAATAAGGATGTTAATAGAGGTAAGAGTACGTGACTTTTAGCTTTGGGACATCATTTTCATATGTCGGCAACATCGTCACTTTTAGACTTATAGATACAGATCATGCCTTTCCCATGGATTAGAAATAGTAAGTAGGCGGAGCCCGCGTAGCACCAAATAAGCTGAGTTCCGCGCAGTTTTTGTTCTGTGGTTTGATCCATTGATGTTCAATAAAACACATTGAATAAAACCAAGGCCTTGGCTGGGTTAAGTAATTCAGATTGCCAGGAGGATAGTGGCCATTCTGTACACTTACATAATTACTGTCTATTTATTGAAAAGCACAAAATCTCAACCAAGTAGATGTACTCACCAATCTTTACACAGCCTTTATCAGTAAGCAGCAAGTTTGACACTTTCAAATCTCTATGCACAATGAAGTTAGAGTGTAGATACTTGAGTCCTTTCAGTACTTGTAGCATCAGGCATTTCACTTGCGACTCGGTGAATGGTGAACTCATGTTGTCCAGAAGTGAGGCTAGATCTTGCTCACAATACTCCATTGAGAGGAAAATGCTTGAAAATAAAAATGCATAAGTCTATATTAATGGACTATACATCAAGTGGAATTTTGAATCACCAAGGTTTGAATGCCAGTCAACAAAGAAACTAACAGTTTATTCATTGTTCATGCCAATAATTAGAGATAGCAACAGACTTAGCGGTCTGCTAAGCTAAATGACGCTATAGGATCATTATGAAGATACCCATTAAGGTTTATACTATAAATAAGTATAAAATAGATTTTAGTTATCTTACAAATGAGATGGTTGCTTTTAGCTGCTGCCCACAGCTTCACACAATTGACACCCAGATAAAAAGTGACTTATACTCCTATAGGCCTACTACAAGGTCTATCTGGCTCTGGTTTTGAGTCTGTGTGAGTGTTGACTAAATAAATCTTACGTCGAAACTTCACACACACATACATATAAACTGGTGAGCACTCACACAGACTCAAAACCAGAGCCAAACAGAGCTTGTGGTAGGCCTACAGGTTAAGCTATTTCTAAAGAATTTCATTCAAATTAGTAGTTTTGTTTTTCATGATTGCGGCAAATAGAACCTTAAGAGCAGTTGAAATGTATAGTAATTAATTGTATTCAAAATATACACACCTTTCCAGTGATCTGCCTACCAGCACTTCTTTCAGCTGGACAACATTTTCATGTCGACATGACATCAGTACTTGTATTTCCCTCAAGCCACTCAGTGGTAGGCCATCTTTTTCCACATCCATCCTTACCTTCTTCAAAGCAACAATATTCCCATTTAACTTATCTTTCGCTCGATCTGCAAAAACAAAAACAATGAATGTATATCTAATGTATTTAAATATATCTCACATCATTTTAGGTAGTAGGCAATTAGTTAGAGCAAAGGAGGAAAATATACTATAAATATTGTGGACACACTACACTTTCTAGTCCCAAACTAAGCTGAGCTTGTACAATGCGAACCAGATAGATAATATTATAGTGTATGTATAAAAATTCTTTTTCTAAGAACATGAGAGCACTGGTGGTCTAGTGGTAGTGGCCCCCGCCTTCCGATCCGAAGGTCGTGGGTTCAAATCCACTCGTATACCAATGAGTTTTTCTGTCGAAAAATTTATGTGCACTATGCCAGTACTCTCGAAACGGTGAAGGAAAACATCGTGAGGAAACCGGCGTGTTGTAGAACCTAAAAAAGTTCGAGCAACACGTGTCAAGGGTCACGCAAAAAGGGCCCACCAGCGGCCTACTTGCGGAAAAACCTGCCCGTACATCAAGTGCGCATGATAAAACTTGCCGAACTTACTATTTAGCACTAAGTTTGATTTTCAACATTGAAAAATGTATAATGGTTTGAAAGTATCTGTTCTGGGCTTGAGTGATTTGGTCATTATAACTGGCTCTTCAGTTACTTAAGAATAAGTTGTTTCAAAGTGATCCTTGTGATTCAATTGTATAGGTAATTGTATATTGTATTTTTGAGCTAGATTATTTTGATAAGGCCATGAGATCTTTACTTATGACTGACAGGCATGCTTAGAGCAGGTATGTAAAATTTTTGCACCAAATATTGTACAATAGTGGCCAACTGTATTCTCTTGGGACATTGGGTGGTTGAATTAGCAACACCACCACCAGTCACACAAAGAGGACCCGCTTGCGGCCTACTTGCGGAAACTAGTCCGCTCACCAAGTATCAAGTACAAGTAAGGCCAACTGTATTGAGAGGTAGACTTACAGACGATCCCGTAAGTGCCTTCACCGATGCGATTTATTTTCTCGAATTCTCCAACAAATCTGCATCTTCCCAGCTGAAACAATCATTGATTGCGAATTATTTTCCTAAACGCTTGCGAGCGGTGTTTACATGTGGAGGTTATGTTTACTTACTATATCTTTTTCGGGTATTTCCATAGTTTTACCAGTCCTAAATGATATGAGGATACCCTTTCTGGCAGCAGGTCCAGTAGGGTCCACAACATCTTGATTTAGTAACGGCTTTTCAGCAACTAAAACAGCAAAGAAAACCAATGTTACAGTACGGTGATACTAGCGCTCTGCATCTTTGCAATAACATAACATTTTGATTTTCATCTAGCTTACTCACTTTGACTCATGGTTGATCGTATTATAATGCCCTGATAATGCTATTGCTAGAAATTAAATGAAAATGCAAACAACACAACAAAACAAACGGCAACAATTATAATCAGAGGAATCCTGAAATTTTCTTCTTCTTCTTCTTATCTTAATGAATGGCATCTGTCCTTTTCGGATCAATTTTGCCAGTGTCCAGTAGTTCGATGAGAATGATGATAATAATTACATAGAATACTTTTCCGTCAAATCGTCAGTCGTCTGTCAGGTCAGCCCTATCTAATTGTCGATGGAAAAAATATGGCCGTTTTTTCCAAATCCATAGGAGCTTACGACACATAACGTAAGATTAACATTCATTTTCAACGCACTGCGTGATAAACTTTGACGATAGTCAGATTATTTCCAGTCCGTTTTTTATCACGCGCACTGTTTTCTTGCGCGCACTCTTGCTGACTTCCCTGCTAGCTTCAGCTTCAATCAATCGGTACTAAAAGGGGGTCGGCTTTAACTTTAGCAAGGTATAGCTGGCGGAGGAGGGGAAAAAGGGTCAATGTTGAATTGGTTTGGGTCCCTGATTATAACGCTATCACTATTATTACACGGAGTTGCATATTTTACGAGAAATTCGTAAAATACCCCCCCCCCTTCTCCTCCTCCCGTTTCCTGTTATACTCTGCTAAAGTTTTACCCTAAAAGGACTTGGCGGAAAAACTTTGTATCGAAACGAGCACAAAATTAAAAAAAAAACAGTTAGTTCTTCACGGGACGGGTCACGGGTTCTTCATCTCTGCAAGCTGCTTGCTTGTTCAGCTGTGATTATGGGCCTATAGCCGGCCCGGCACTATCTAGATAGCTTCAACCAGGGAAGAGGTATCACAAAACATCCTTGGCTTCAACTTTTCAAACCCTGCTACTTGATGACTTTGGCAATGACAAAAGCCTGACAATGACAAGCTCAAAAAAATAAACAAACGATTATAACCAGGGGGGAGGCAAAAGAAAATAGCCGTTAGGAAGTTAATAAAATAGCCAGTTGGTAAATATTTATAACACTAAATTGGATACCTTTTATGTGAGTAATATAATAGCGTGCCGTGCATCGAGCATTTGGATACGTTGTTGATTGACAAGCAACACAACACTCACCACAATGGTGTTTTCGAGCAAGATAAGTGGCTCAATGGGCAGATTTTGGAGGACAAAAATGTAAGTTTATATTTGTAACTACCTCAGGGATGCACTGCCTAGTTTACGAATAATACAACCTATGTGCAATACAAATCAGGTACCACTGGTTGCCAACATTATTAATTGGTTGCTAATGTTATATACTGGTTGCCAATGTTATATACTGGTTGCCAATGTTTAATAATTGACTGCTTCTAAAGCAAAATTGTTATATATCCACAGAAATCACTTTGGTACTTATGAAATAGTGAACCCAGTTAAAGCTACTCCAAGTAGAATAGTACCAGACCACATTGAAAAACCCGACTATGCTATCGGCAAACTATTGCCAAAAGTTGCAAAGCCAGAGGTAAAGGATGTCAACCAACTGAGAGGCATGAAAAGGAGCTGTAAGTTGGCTTCTAATATTTTATCACAAGTTCAGAGTGTGGTCAAGGTAACTATCGATAAAAAATTCAAGACAGTAAAACAACCTAACCTTTGTTATATATACTTACCTGCTTAAGAGTTTAAGACAGTGTTTAGGTACCTACCTAACTTATATGCAACTGGAACTATATTATGACTGGCCTCTAGCTCAGTTGGTAGTAGCTCTGCCTTCTGCGCCGTAGGTCGTGGGTTCGATCCCCACCGAGAACAAATATTTGTGTGGTGAACATAAATGTTTGTTCTCTGTCTGGGTGTTATATTATATTCTAAGTATTTACAAAAAAAATGTATCTAAGTATTATATCAGCTATCTGGTTCCCATATTACAAGCTCTGCTTAGTTTGGGGCTGGGTAGTGTTGTGTGAATTGTCCACAATATTATTTTTATTTTATTTTATTTTATTTTATTATGTAACTGGAAAAAAAAATACTGAACTTGATAATTTTTTTTAACTGTATAATAATATGCTTTCAACTAGTCAAATGCCCTGTGTAATCCCTTTTATTTTTTATCCATTTTTATAACCAATTCTGGGTCTTTTATTTTACATTTAAAATTCCAGCCTGGGATAACAACAGATGACATAGATGAGTTTGTTCACAATCTATCTATCGAAGCCGGAGGATATCCATCTCCATTGCACTATATTGGATTCCCCAAGAGTGTGTGCACATCGGTCAACAACGTCTGTGTGCATGGTATCCCTGACCTTAGGCCTTTAAAAGATGGTGATATTGTCAATGTTGATATAACGGTAAGCTTTCCATTTTGTCCAAATAAGGGGTCTATTCTTTAAGATAACCCTATTTCAGGCATGCAAATTGGTAAATTTCTCATCCGCACTTGGTGTGCCGACTGGTTACCGCAAGTAGGCCGCTGCGGACTTTTTTAAAGTTCTACGACACGTTGGTTTCCTAATGATGTTTTTCTTCACTGTTTGAGAGTACTGGCATAGTGCACATTCATTTTCGACAGGTAAACTTATTGATACATGACTGGATTTGAACACACGACCTTAGGATCGGAAGGCGGGGCTGACCAGTGCTCTCAACCCTCTTTCAGGCATAATGTCTCTTAAAATCTAGAACAAATATCCAATTAAAAGACTGGTCTTTTCCAGGTATATTTCAAAGGGTTTCACGGTGACTGCTCAAAAACTTTTCTAGTCGGAGATGTTGATGATCTAGGGATACAACTTGTCAATATCACAGAGGAATGCCTCCATACTGTAAGTTTTTCATTGAACCAACAACCGCTTCTTTTTAAGTCCCAAGTCCGGCCTCACATGGAGTATTGCTGTCAACTCTGGGCAGGAGCACCTGGATACCAGCTTGGACCCCTTAATTCGGTCCAAAGACGTTCGTTATGATTGTTGACGATCCCAAGCTCACAGGCGGTTTTGAGTTTCTGAGGGACTACTCCTCACTGTGCGTGTTCTACTGACTTCTACTGTGCTTGTATAATAGAAGTGTTCTGAAGAACTGTTTGACATCATGCCAACAGCCTCATTCTACCATCGCACTGCTCGCCTTATGTAGAGAGCTCATCCTCACACTTGGAGCTGCGGGGTGATCACGCACCTTTCGGTTTTAGAGGAACATTTTATTTTATTTGGCTATGCCAAAGGCATAGCCGTGGCATTATTTAAGTGACACACATAATTACATACCTACTGAGCCTCATTCGCCCAGTAATTTAAATTTGTTTTTAGGCAATTTCGAAATGCGGTCCAAACGTGCCGTTTAATGAAATAGGCGCAACTATTCAAAAGCAAGCGGAGAAGAACGGTTTGACGGTACTTCCGGCCTTTCTTGGACACGGTATCGGCGAGTACTTCCATGGTCCTCCAGATATTTATCACATGAGTGAGTTAAAATCACCATAAGTTTATTTTATTCATTTTATTAGTATGGTAAATGATTGCTTTGTTAAGCCGCTGTTTACCCCTTCTTTTTCTTCTTATCGTGTCACTGATTATTTTGAAGCAAGGGTGTTTACCCCTGAAATACCTTCACTCAATGATCGTGGGTAGCAAGTTATCTAGGGAATATCTACCCATGACGGAGGATTAAAACATAATAAATAAGTACATAAGAATACAACTCAAGCAACATAAAAACAAAGAAAGATGACGCTTGCTGCAAGGACATAAGAGACAGCTGTATGCAGTCTGATGTGTACCTACATTAAGTTAAAAAAAAAATTATGTACCTACAACAAAGGACAAAGGTTGCATGACGCTGGCGAATTAATTTAGTTAATCAGGCGATAAACCAAGTGTAATCAAGTGGAGTGGGGCAGGTGCCTAGCCAAAGCGGTAATTAAGCCACCGGTCAAGGGGAGTGGCCCAAGCAATCTAGGTCGTCCGAAAACGCGATGGGTCGATGACGCCGTAAATCGAATACACACTGCAGTAGGCGATACAGAACTAAAATAATAACGTGAGTTGATGACCAATGAAGCATTTTCAAATAAGCGCTTCTATAATTCAGGATACAGGTCCCTATACCACAGTAGTTCAGTCGCTTTATTTCTGTATCAGCAACCACCTGTAAATTTCCTAAGGGCCTGCCTACTTGGGGAAACCAGTCTGCTCACCTATAAATGATTGGCCTGTCAACCAAAATCGGGTATGAACCAGGTCATGCAAACTAATATAAACTATTTTCTCCACAGTAAACGACTACGAAGGAGTGATGAATCCCGGGATGACGTTTACAATCGAGCCGGTTCTTTCTCACGGCAGCGAGAATACGGTTATGCTAGAAGACAGATGGACCGTGGTCACGGAAGATGATTCTAGAGCGGCACAGGCAGAGCACACTGTATTAATCACTGAAAACGGGGCTGAAATCTTGACCAAGTGAATGACAGAGTTTAGATGTGTGTTGATTTATAAAAGTAGGTGTGCTTCTTCTTATCGTGTCACTGGCTGTTTCGAACCAAGTGTGGTGAAAGGATTTTAGATGAAGTGTGTTATCGATGAGCTATAAGTTACCTAATTTTGGGTCAGTAAATAAATAATCATCAAAATAGCGTGTAGTGTTTTATTTTCTGCTTGATAAAATCTTAAAATTAAAAACATGTAACTTGGTACATTAAAAGCACAAGCACAATGATTATCACTTCTAGTTGTCAGTCGATAGATAATTTTAATGGCTTTAGGAAGGAAAGTTTCGATTAACGTGTAATTAATTATAAGGACTAAGGCGTAACCATTGGGACGATAATCTCGCATTCCCAGTAACAGGTACATCTGGGTTTCTTTATTAAACTTCTTCATTCAAATTCTCAACATTTTGGTCCCATATAATAGCCTACGCCTCAAAATAATCAATGGTGATTATCATAATAGGAAGAAGTTTTAATGACTAGTTAATTTAAATAATGTTTATAGGTAGGTACATTAGTGACAAGTAGGTTTCAGTTAGGTTGATAATGTTAGGCGCGGGCCACAATTAAAAATGGCATTGGGCGCGCACATGGCACGGGCGAACAAAATGCATGGAAATAAAGTGCAATTTAGTATATCCAAAACTGTACCTACCGAGAATGGGTATATGCTAATTTTCACTTTATTTCCATTCCATGCATTTTGTCCGCCCCCTACGCCATAAATTTACGTGTGGTCCACGCGTATGGATAAAATAATAGTTAGGTATACATGGCCAGAATTTCTTAAAATAATTAACAATAGATTAATCGACATTTATTGACTAGTAATCTGTTTTATAGCATTCCAAAACCAAGAGGTTTTTGTTAGGAACACAGATCAATAACCCTGATGTAGGTATAAGTATAAAATTAATAAACGCAACATGTTTCATTATTTGGTAAAAATATAGGCTGTCGTAATTATTTCGAGTTAAATTATGTTTACATCATATTTGTAGACATTTTCTACCTTTGTGCATTTGACCTTAATCTTATATACCTTATAATAATATAGGTGAACTACTCGTATAATGCTAAGTTAAAAGAGTAAAATACATTAGGAAGAGTTAACATTTTAGGTAAAACAATGGATCGTTGGGACAATCAAAACATTAACATATTTTTTATTCCTATCATAATTTTGTATATTTTAAAATAGCCTAGGTATTTCATATCTTTAGACGAATCGCGCACGCGATTTTAATACAACCATGTTAAATTGTAAACAAACACGCAAGGTTTTTCAAGCGATTTCCAACAAAAGAGTAAACTGCGATACAGCTCATAGCAGTAGATTAAAATTACTTTTGTATATACTAGCTTTTGACCCCGGCTCCGCCCACTTTGTACTTTACTTCCGTGATAGACAACACTTCGGTCGAAATCGTAGCAAAATCTCGCAATGTGTAGAAGTACACACACGGTACAATAATTTTATTTTAGGTAAGTAGTAGGTACAAAGATTTCCTTTAACATTAGGTACTCTCAAGGGTGCTAGGGAGGAATAAAAGAGTGTATAAAAGTTGTTACAAAATTGTTAAATAGATTTAACAACATACAAAAGCTACCTGCGACAATATACACTACAATAATTTTACATAAAAACATTTTTAATATTATCACGCAAGGTAAATAACACACAATCCATAATAAATAAGGATCACCTCAGTCAAAATGAGAATAAAATGTCAACTACTCAATATAAATATATAAATGTTACAATATAACGACAAATATACCTAAATAAAATTTGAGAATATCAAAAAACTACAATCATATATTTTTATTAAGCTAGCATCTTTAGAATTTCACCACTTATTTGTCTAATAATATTATTTTTCGGTAAGGTCAGTAACCAAGGGAATATCAGTTTTATTTTTGTAATGCCTTAAGTAGGTAAATAATTATTTGTAGAGTACCTACCAGTAGCTAGGTAGGTATTTAGATACTCACAAACATTTTTATAAAATCCATTTTAAGAAAAAGAGTATCTAATACTAATTAAGTAGGTACATAGCTAGGTAAGGTACATAAGCAGGTACACAGATTTTGTAAGACAGTACTGTAAGATGAGGTGCGTGCAAACAACCTCTTTGTGTAAGATTTCTTAATGGAAAATATAAATTAGTAAATTGAACCTACAAACTTGTAAATTGAAAGTTAATAATCACACCTTTTGACCCAAAAAAAGATTCATCGAACCAGATTGAAATATCCTCACTGACAATTTTTAAATTATATGGCATGGTATTCATCACAGATGATGATTAACTCAAGAGAAAATTGACAAAAGGTGCAGCAATGTAAAAAAATAATGCATTTTTATCTGGAAACAAAATTAAAAAAACACATAACAACAAACATTAAAAAATACCGATATTTTAGCTAACATAATTTAACAATAGCACCTTACAGTGGGCACCAAGGTGGAAAATTATTTGAAGTAGAGTTGTAGGTACCTATAATAACAAGGTTATGTTAAGTACTGTTTAAATTAGTTGATTATCGCTGATCTAGTAATACCTTTTCAACTCCACACAGCAAGACAAGTGCTGGTTTTTAAAGTTTGCCTCAAGAGTTTAAGCTTTTTTTTCAACATTATTTTAGTTTTTAACTGATCCTTTTCTTTAACCTAATCCATAATAATTAAAAACCAAACCATAGGGGTCATGCAACAAACAATTGAATCTATCAATTTGTACTACTCTTTGTTAATACTCCTGTTAACTTTGTAAAAGCGTTGAACATACTCCATCAGGTTAAACACTTGTCCTGGACCCAAATCTATGTCCATATTGATGTATTCATCTAAGTTATGAGTTGAGCCTGCAAAGTGTAGAAGAAAAAAACTAATAATATTTTTTGTTAAACCAATTAATTCAGCCTTTTAAAAGTTAAGCTATTTTTATAGTTTTTATTTAGGACAACAAACAATTGCACTCACATATTACAAAACAATTATAAATTGGAAATTAATATTATTATTATTATTTATTTATTTTATTTATTTTGGATTTGGATTGATTGGTTTTATTAATTGGAATTGGAATTATAAATTATGAATTGGATTGTATGAATACGATTTTATTAAAAACATACTCACTTGAGGTGCTTATAGCTGGATAAGGGGGTGGGGGCTTGATCCATGAGCCATCAGGTCGCTTCATATGGCGACGATCAGATGCAAAGTGCTGTAAAAACTGCTTTGCAGGTACAACACGAAAGAATCTATAAAACAAAATTGCTGTATCAGAAAAGTAAATCCGAATTGAAGAAATTTTAATAAAGTGTAATGATTAATTGCGTAGTGATTAATCTTGCTTGGCGTAGTCAATTTATAATAATAAGGTAGCGTACCTGTGGAAGTCAGATTTTAGAACTTGATCTGTACGAAATGTTTCTGTAACATATTTATGAAAGAAGGTTGGAAATGGTAGCTCGGAGTCCAGGTCATATACAAGACACGTCTTACAATCCCAGGAGTAAAGGAAAATTACATGGTAGTCCTGAAAGTAGATACAGTTTTAGGTCCTAGGTTTAAGTCTAGAACAATAAATAAAGGAAGTGACTATTTGTACGGGTGCTGGATGAATAAATTATATTTATTCGTACATTTATTCAATTTTATAATGAGTATTCATACGGATATTATTCAAACTCGGGGCACCCCGACTTAAGTCACAAAAGTAACAGAAGGTTGTTAGGTTTATTTTTTATTTTTTATACCTACTTAATTTCAAGAATGGTGCATGTCAGTGCACCATTCTTGAAATTAAGTCCCTCCCCCTCCCCCGTCCCTCCTCCTCCCTAACAATAATAAAGCCAACCCAAATTTTAACTTTACTACGCCTTTTAAGCGACTGTAAAGTTTTTTAAAAATCCAGATTCAAATTCGGGGCACTCCGACTTAAGTCACAAAAGTAAAAATAGGTTGTTAGGTTTTTTTTTTTTGATACCTACTTAATTTCAAGAATGGTGCCCCCCCTCCCCCCGCAGTACCCGTATTAATAATTATAAGTTGTTCGTACGGTAACCGTATTAATAACTATAAATTGTTCGTACAGTACCTGTATTAATTGACTCAGTCATAAATAAAATACACAATTGTGCAGTAAAATGATGCAGTACAGTAGTAATTAAACCCTTAAAAACTAAACCCTGTGTAGCTCAAACCCGGCAATCAAGTTATGTGAATAGCGTGACATAATTATACACACCCATATCACCAGGCGATCATCTTCGCGCCCAGCCCTTTGTTTCCATAAAGGCACTGTACGGCATGGATTTGAAATAAAAACAACGTAGCAAGTATCCAGCTCTTCAGGAACTCTTAACGAAACATCTTGGCATAGTTTCCACACATTTTCCTCACTGTTAAAAAGAACAACAAAGACTTCTAGAGTGATCAATACTTTTAAAAGAAGTGCAAATCATTAGGGGAAAAAGTACTAACCAGTAGCAAGATACATGAGAACACTCTTCTCTTTTAGGAAATAGTGGCTTCAAGGATTTATCACCCCTTTTATTATTTTCATTGCTGCTCAAATGAACCTGTGCATTGACCGACATTTTATTTTGACAGACAGACAAGAGCGAGAGACAAGACAAGACAACACAAAAAACTTTTTTTATTGTTAGCAGTGCTGCCAACTCCAAACGTACAATTATGGAATACCAATACCATTATCGTAAAGTCATAAAGTTATGGACAAAATTAAATAGACTTGGCTACACTGATCCTGCTTGCTCTAGAAACGCATGTGTATACTTGGCAAAAAATTATGTTTCCAGCGCCAGTCGTACATTGCCTTGACTCGCTCATTATAATCAGGCTAAAGCCCGGTTTCCACTGCGAGCGGAACGGACCCATTAATGACTTCGCTAAACTCGCAAACGCAAACTGCATACTTGTATTTCCACTAACAAATAGTCGGACGGAAAGAGCCGCGCGTGTAGAAGGAGTAGAAATGAGTCCGCTCAACTCACAATTACAATTTAGATAGTAGTGCTTCCACACAGAAAGTGGTGAGCGGAGCGGATTGAGCGAGTAAAAAGAAATTGAAAAGATTGGCCTGCGCCGACTAGTTCAGAACGGACTCGCTCGCTGTCTGACCTTATTGACATTTAAATTTACTTTGTTTTTCTCACATTCTTGATAGCTAACATTGCTCCTTCATTAAAATCCGGTGTTTGCATAAATGTCAATAAGGCCGAAAATCACTTGAACCTTTTTTTAACTTGTTATCGTTAAGCAAGTAAAAAAAAAAGGTTCTAGCGATTTTAAACCTTATTGACATTTAAAATTTAGTTTGTTTTTTCTCACATTCTTGATAGCTTACATTACTCCTTCATTAAAATCCGATGTTTGCATAAATGTCAATAAGGTCGAAAATAGCTTGAACCTGTTTTTATTTAAGAAAAAGTCAGTCGCTACAGCGTCATTTGAAACTAAGTACCGGAACCTAATTATCTTTATTGTTTCAGTCCACGATGCAAAATCCGAGTGGAAAAAAAGTTTTTCTGTATACATAATCACTGACATCACTTGATTCCGTGTCACTCGATAACATCGCAACAACACGACCACACGAAACCAGCTCAAAACTTCAACTGAACTCGTTCTCTGTGGAAATTATCTATTCGATTTTCATTTCTCATTTTCCGTTCAGCTCAGTCCGCTCATTTCTTCATTTTGCAGTGGAAATCAAATGACCAACTCTTCGTTGGTGGAAACGCAAACCTATTTCATTAAAAATGACTCCGTTCCGCCGAACCATTTTCCGCTCATTACCCTTTCACAGTGGAAACCAGGCTTAAGGATCGGTTTATGGAACCCTCGTTCAAGCTATAAAAAATAAACAACACCACATAATGGTAAAATTTATTTTGTAACCCACGAACTATGTTCTCATCTTTTTCTGCTCGGAGTTTACTTGAGTATAATGTGTTCTGTGGTTGCGTGCGTTTCATTCATTCAGTGGGACGAGTGGAGTGGAGCAGTGGGTTATGTGCAGCGTTGCCAGAATTTTACTTTTGTAACATTTTATGTTACTCTTGACCCTCCCATGCTATCTCTATGTTACACACCTCTAAAAAAATCCAGCAAACAACAAATTCATAAAAAAGAAGAGAAATGAAATTAAAAGTATAATGAAACGGAAGGCATCCAAGAATGTTTTTGTTTTTAGGTAGGTAATAAAGTGCCTTATTAAAGGAGTGTATCTTTTGCCACATAATTTATTGCAATGTTACTTTTCGCGTGAAAATGTTACTTTTTGAGCTCTCTCATGTTATATTTGACTATCTGCCACTGGCAACACTGCAGCGTTGCCAGAATGTTACTTTTGTAACATTTTACGTTACTTTTGACCCTCTCATGTTACAGGCCTCTATAAAAATTCCCTTATAAAAAATCAGCAAACACAAAATATCGTGAAATAGAAGGCATCCAAGAATGTTTTTGTTTTTGGGTAATAAAGTGCCATATTAAAGGAGTGTAGCGTTTGCCACATAATTTATGGTAATGTTACTTTCTATATTTATAAAAGAAAGTCGTGTTAGTAACTCGTCTATTTATAACTCAAGAACAGCGGAACCGATTTGGCAGAAAATTAGTGGGGAGGTAGCTTAGAACCGGGAGAAGGACAGAGGATACTTTTTATCCCGAAAAAGCAACGGGAACGGGGTATTACGGGAACGGGCGAGCGAAGCCGCGGGCAGCCACTAGTTTCTAAAAAATATGTTACTTTTTGAGCTCTCTCATGTTATATTTGACTATCTGCCACTGGCAACACTGATTATGTGCTCTGTGCGTGTGCTGTGGCAGTGAAGCTGAAGTGAGTTACTGAACTGAAATAGAGTGAAGCAAATTTTTGGATTTCTTTTCTACGATACAATACAAAGAAAAAGCAAACTATTCTGTTTTAGTTTTTCCATATTTTCTTTAAGCTCTGTATAAAAAAGGGCGGTGCGTTGTCCTAGGTTCCGACCGGACTAGCGTATCGTCCGGGATACTAGAATCCAAATAAACTGAGAGCTACTGAACTGCGTGTCTCAAACAAATTGATCCTCTTTGTCGAACGAAATAATCTCTCAGGATGACTCGTAAGTAGATTTTTACAAATTGTGACTATATTCTTGTCTAGACTATCATCAGTGTGTTCAAACGAAATTTTGCAGAAAGGTAAGTCAACCTCCAAATCCTGGCACTTCCCTCTTCATATTAGTTCCTACCCAGCTGCTGGACAAATTCCTCAGATAGAGAAGATTCTAGATCACTTTCCTGATGGTGTATTACTTGGTCACAGAACATAGCATCTTCTATCAATTTTTATGCAAACTTAAACTGTAGGTATTTACATAGTTTCTGGTTTAATGTAATTTGATACCTCATTGGAAATTTCAGGTGGTAACCAGAGAGACCTGGCTCGGGCCAAAAACCAGAAGAAGACACAAGAAGCCCAGAAGAAGAAGAATCCCAATGAAAAAGGGATGTCTCTTCAGGAAAGAAAACATAGGTAAGTTTCCTACATTCATTACATTATTCCTCGTTGCTTTTTTGGTCCAAATGAGCCCAACCTATTTAAATGCTACCAGTAGTTACAAAGTAGTTAGATGGATTTAATAAGAAGCTAAAATCTTGGCCCATGCTTCATCTGATGTCAGTAGGGGGTTATTTTTAACTGATTTCAAATAAAAAAAGAGGTTCTAATTTGTTCATATATTTCTTTAATGTTTGTTATCGTCTAACTTCGTCTTTGAAGAGCCGATTTCAAAGTTCTTTTTTTGGATTTTTTTATTAGTAAGGGTTGTAGGTACTTCCAGACTTGTCTCATACAAATTTCATCAAAATTGGTTCAGCAGCTTGGCCACGAAGTCAGTTTCTCCAATTTTTGAACTTCACTTGTATTTGAGAAAATAGGGGGGGATAATGTGTATTGTCATTTGAACGACAAGCCCCACTGAATGCCACAAAGATCAAGAGGTGTGGAATAAGGGGAAGAGGCTTTTCCTTTGCACTACAACCCAGGCTAAAATAAAATCAAAACTTGTAAGATCTTGTACTTGTGTCTGATACATTTTTTTTAATTCACAGGGATGCTGAGCTTATGAGAGAAAAACAACGAAAGAAGGAAGAAGCCGAATCGGCTACAAAACAAGCTGCTTAGCCATTTGCTCCACTATGTGTTGAGAACTCCTCATAATATTTTGTTAGCATGGCCATAGCTAAATCTTAATTCTTCCCATAAGAAATTGCATTAAAATTAGTAATAACTTACATTTTGAGTTCACATAAAGCCTTATTAATGTTACTAATGTGTTTTCTTTTGTTAGAAAGCAAATGCTGAATAGAAGTAGGTATTTTTAATGTAAAATGATCTGATAGTAGTCAGTTTCACAATTTTGACATGGCATTTATGCAAATCAATGTTGTCTGACTGAATTGAGATTTTTTTGTATAATTTAACTATTGAGATTTAATGAATTAATCTAGGTACTGAACCAACTGCCCAACTTTTGTACAATAAATTTGAACAGTACAAAATTAGTTCTTATTGTACATCAACCTTTTTTACTACAGCTCATTGTATTTTGATACATGATGCCCGTAGCACACCTCCGCTGCGGAACCGCAGAAATGTCATGTCTTGTCCTGTGTAGAAGATGCGGATCACTAGCGAAACTGCCTGTTTTAACGCGTAGATTTGACTATACTCCATCTCTTTCTCCGCGCGGTTTTGTCGATTTGCTCCGATGCCAGCCACACTTCTAGCCGCCGTTTTTTTTTCACTTAATCGCAACGAAATGTATCTAGCGGTGCCGCTTTAAAGGTTCCGCAGCGGAGGTGCGCTACGGGCGTATGTAAGAAACAGTCGGTTGTGATGTAAATCATTAGCTTGATTGTAGCATTTATTTATTTATGAGCAACTTGTTCTTGTAGGAGTTCCCACCTAAGTATACCTAATCTTATAATCTACAGAAGTTCTTTGACATCATTCGGCATGGTCACCATTAAAATGGGTGTTCATTAAGTGTCATTCACACATTAACCACATTGTCTCTTAGATGGATGACTCATCATGCTATTTACGAAGCAAGTACTCAGAATGCTCAATACCCACCTATAGGTAGTTAGTATTGTGCAATGACCTTCACTTTGATTACATACGATGGTGTCATCACGTCTATAGCTTGGTTGTAATTTAGTTTTTGCTGTCATCCATCACAAAATAGAAAACGTACTATTTTATAGGTATAATATAGGCAGTACGTGACCATTAAGTACTACAATTAAGTAAATAAAGTAATTCGTAGGTATTGACTTCAACACTGCTCCTGCTCAACATGCTATATAAAATGTGGCCACTATACCTACAGTAAATCAGGCGTTTAAAGTTTTTAGTAGCTAACTGATAAGGTTTTCGAAAACATACAAAATGTAATAAATCAACTGTACGTATATTATGAGAGTTAAGAATGCGATAAAAACATCTAGCCAATCTAATTAACATGGTTAAAAAAAAGCATTTTAAGATTTGCTAAGCTCACCAGACTATAGATTACCTAGAATTATGTGTGGGCATATAAATGATTATACAATAAAAATAAAACACACAAAAAACATTCCACAGTAACCTATCTAAACTATACATAAATTACATAGGTAGGTATAGGTATTCGTGTGAGAATCACAAATTAATATTTCTGTCAACAGTTATGCGAAATATTGGCCGCCAAGAATAAAACCAGCAACTCTAGGTGACTAAAGAGTCTGGCGAGCTTTTTAGAGCAGTTTATCTACCTAGGTAGGTATTACAAGCAATGGAATTGATGCAGTAGGTGCATATCTGCAAGAATTTATTTTTTTGCAAGCAGCAGCCTTATTGTCTAATTTGAAATTAGGTTATGGGTTAGTTTGTAGTACGTTATACTGGAGTCAGACCTATTCATCCAAACATAATCATTCAACTAGAACCAAAGTAACTAAATAAAATTAAATATAAAATGCTTCAAACAAATTAACTTAAGTCAAAATTACATTTTAACTTAGACATGAAAATAAAATACCTATGCGGGTTCGAGCAACATCACGCTATTCTTTTCACATTCAAATTTTTGCCTCAGCTTTGACCATAAACGAAATTATTTGTAAGTAGACATTATGGATAACGTTTCTTTAGGAAGGTAAAACCGCTCTAATACTGGAATAGATTTTCTTTCACTTGACACTCTAGCCTTGCTAGGGAAACTTAAAAATAATAATATTTTCTAAGGTTACCATCTATAATCAATCACTATCACCTTTGGGTATACTTAATAAAAATTAGTAACTGGTGGTGTAACTAACATACTAGCGGACTGCGAGCGTTCTCGGAGCGGCGCGCAGCGAATACGGCGTCAGCGTTTTCAGAGTATCAAAGCCAACAGCAGTATCTCCTTGTCGGAATCAATTTTGTTACAGAGTGTATTGTGTCGCTGTGTGCGTCGCTAAAAACACGCGACGAAAACGTGAATTTGCCACGCGCCCGCGACGTCTTCGCAACGCACTCGATGCGCGCCCGCCCCGCTACAGTTCGCAAACCACTAGTGTGATAAGGCCATAAGATAGAGAACATAAAATAATACTATGAATAGACACTGTGCCCCACAAATTCAGGCTTGCTTAACCCGCGGGCTTGCGGTTAGCCTGATTTGAGCAAAGGACGCGCCAGGCGCACACACCCGTGTACAAAACGATATTATAGTTCGGCCGTTCAGAGAATGCGTTCTGGATATGCTAGAGGAGCCTCGCTGTGCTGTATGCTTTTCCATCAGTAAGTTGTTTAAAAACAGAGTCGTAAATCGATTTCTAGCCATTTTCCTTCATTAAGTTGCAGGTCAAACCATTGTCATATTTGCCAGACAGTTTGATCATTTAGTCACAGTTAGTCACATAGTACAGCACTACAAATATAAAGCGCTGACATAACCTTGTAATAGCGCAGTTGTAATTGATTTAGAAAAATATTGTATAACAAGTTTTTTGACGTGATAACGTCTTATAAATCGATGGAGCCGGCTGCACGCACGAAAAAACATGACTCATGCGTCGTTACGTCGTTTCGTCGTTCCATTTACCTGAGCCCGAGCCCGGGTCGAGTAATGGGTAAGGGTAAATGAGGGTAAGGGTAAGGGTTCGGTCGGGTTCCAGGTCCGGGTCCGAGAGTTCGAGTCCGAGTCCGAGTCCGCGAGTCCGCGAGTATTTTCTTATGACGTTATCACGTTCAACTATCGTCAGTAAACCGACTTTACAGACAACCGATTTTTTGACATTCAGTTTGGCACAAAATTATAAAATTCATTGATTATTGATGTAATAATGTTGTTTTAATGCTCATCAATTGTTAAAACGGTAAACAACCAGCAAAAATATTTTTAAAATATTTTCGTAACTGCAACGCCATTACAAAGTTACGTCGTCAGTTCAATCGCGACGTGTCAGGAACGCATTCTCTGAACGGCCGAACTATAGTGTAAGAACTGCACCCAAACGCACGTGCACAAAACGACATTTGTGCATTTTTCAGAACGCGGCTTTTGAATGCGATTTGATCGAGTATCCGGGGTGTGATTAAGCGCCGGCTACATAATTCAGGGTCGTCAAACTATTTCTTTTAATAATAACAACCCATACAAATCAATTCCAATAACAGTTCCAAACTGTAATGTAATGAAGATGTGTATTACAACTACCGCGGAATGCAAAAGCACGGAGAACATAAAGAGAGATTAAAAAGATGTTCCCGAAGCTTGCTATTGATTTACAAAGGCGTATCGCCAATAATCAACAATACATTAGCGATTGAGAAATTACGTACCACACCATATAGTACAGAACAAATTTTTGATGAGGTTGATTTGAGTTCTGATTAACACTTAAAACGCAAACTAAACAGTCTCTAAGACTAAAAACCTATGTTACTAAGCATGGCCATTGGACAAAGTCTTCTTTTCAAACTCCTCCCTTTGTCTGTAGAGCTCTGTAGCTAGTTCCTGGATGTAGGGATGTTTGAACTTCCCGTCTGTTGCAGTGAAGAACTCTTGTAGCTTCTTTGGCTTGTTCTCACGCTTCTCGTATTCGAAAGCTTGGAGTATCATGTCGTACCGATCAAGATCTTTGGCGAACATCGCTTCGGGAGAGCTTTGGTTTTCATATTCCTGAAAAATAAATACAAAATCTTAAAAAAAAACAGACCCAAGTAATGTGTAGGCGTGACAACCCTGTGATTTTAAATTCAAGGTTACTTATCAAAATTAAAATAAATCTGGTTAGGTATTTTTTTTACAATCCACACAACACTATCTAGCTCCAAACTAAGCCGAGCATGTGTACCATGGCTGATATAATACTTAAATTCATTTTTTGTAAATATTTATGTACTTAGAATACAATATAACACCCAGACAGAGAGCAAACATCATGTTCACCACACAAATATTTGTTCTTGGTGAAGATAGAACCCACGACCTACGGCGCAGAAGGCAGAGCTACTACCAACTGAGCTGAGAGGCCAGTCAAAAGTTATTAGCAGTAAATTATTGTCTTACAAGGAAATTATGTCAAACCAATAGATCAAAATTACAAAAAAGAAGTAAAAAGTTTTTTCCTTCACAATATAAGTATGTTATGATATATTACATAATTCACAATATAAGTGAAATAAGTAATGTATCTTAGACACTAATCACACTCTAGGTTATTTTAAGTCTGACACTTCTATAGGTACCAGGAAATGAATGCTCTACATCAGTATCAGTAAGGTCAGTAGCTTTGGCCGTTTTATCTTAGGTAGATATACAGTTATAGGTACATTGTAAATGGGTAGATAACAGCACAGTGTACTGTGTACATTGTAACTAAAGGTTAACCATGTTCACTTAAAGTATAACGCCAATAGCAGATACCTTTAACATGATTGCCTGAAATTTGAATTTTAGGGTAGGTACAGGCGTACAGGACAGATAAAAAAATAGGCGAGATAAGTTTTTTTTTTCTCTAACCTATATCATCCCACTGCTGGGCAAAGGTCTCCCCCAAATCCTTCCAACTGTTTCTATCCGTCGCTTTATCCCACCATCCTCGCTCAAAAGCGTCGAGATTAAGTATACCTATGCACTTTAAAATGTCAGAGTATTATCACTATATCAGAAACACTTACATGTTGCAAGATATTACATGCAGCTAAACTTGTGCAAGGTTATCAATAACAAAGGGTCACCCTTTGTTATTGATAATCCTGTTTTTTATTATCTTTTTTGTCTATCAAAAGATTAATAAACTGTTATGGGCAGAACCTCGAGCGTCATTCAAAAAACTATAAAATAAAAATAATAAACAGAACATTTTTATTTTCATCATCATCATTGGCCTGTTTTTCATCTATTGCAGATGATTAAATACTTATATTTTAACTTACTATGCTTACTTTTTGTTTTTTTTTTACTTTTTTACTATACTTTTTAGAGTAATATTTACTTACTTTATACAAGTCGTACATTCTATCACCAGCTAGTCCTGTGAGCTCTGCTATCTTCTGCATTGCCACATCCTCTCTACGGTGCTTCTCCTCCGGGGAGACTCCACAATGAGGTGTGAGGTCACCTACAATGCATTCTGCTAAATCGTGTACCATTGCTGAAATAAGAAAAACTAGTTTTAGAGAAGTTTAATATGCTAGCTGATAGAAGAGACAATTTTGAAGTGATTTGGCCTTTGATTGCAATTAAAGACAGATTGAAACCAAACCCATCTTTGACAACAAACAATTGCAACAAGATATAATATTGATTGACGTAATAAACATGAAATAGTGAATAGTACCTTCACATTGTAAACCTAGAATAGATTTCATTTCATTTATTCATAAACAATTTATTTAGAATCATATTTGAAAGAGATATATTGGGGTTGCAAAAATA
Organism: Thera obeliscata; assembly: GCA_947578465.1. NCBI lineage: Eukaryota > Metazoa > Arthropoda > Insecta > Lepidoptera > Geometridae > Thera > Thera obeliscata. Next base: position 5,377,657 of record OX387916.1, read on the forward strand.
ATGGCAATAAGATGCCATTATATTATTATTTATCTAACTTTTGATAGCAGCTGTTTGCAAGACCTTTTAGTTTAGAATAGAAACTTTAAAGTATAAAGATTAGACCAATAAAAATAATAGTCAATATAACCAGAGACAAAAGGGAAAGTCGGTAGTTGGTACATATTGTTCTACTTTCAAACTGACACGTGTAGCTGAGCTAAATGTAAATACTTAACAAGTCTTGTTTGTTATAAAGAGGGCAATTGTTTGAACCATTTCTACTAACAATAAGCATATTATGCAAGGGTAAGGGAGTCTTAGAATCAACAATCAAAAAACAGTACAAACAAACAAAGCTTTTTCTACCTCTTGTGTCATGGTAACATGATAGTATTGAATACACACTACAAGAAACCATCAACTCTATAAAACCACTGGATATGTGGTTATGGTATAGTATTACTTGCATTGTTTGTTCATTTACAGTACATACAGTCACACAGTTAACATAAAAACAATGATCACAGGTTTTTAAGACTAGGATGATGAAATAAAAATCTACGGACATCTCTAATCTTAGCATGAATTATGTACCTATACCTATTATACTTATTTAATTTAATATGCCTGTAATACCTAAGCTCACTGCATTTATAAATTCATAAATACTTGTGTAGTATTAGTAAATAGGTTTCTCAGTAAGTGATTTGTAAAATTTTAAGAGAAATAAATAATCTTAAACCAAAAAAAAAAATCTTACCAATTTGCAGACACCTGAATCTGTCTAGTTTGGTAGGGTTGTTCTCTTCTGTGAGCAAGAATGTCATCATGCCCATTCGGTACATGTGCCCAGCAATAGATTCACAATCATTGATATCGCAAATAATCCAGCCTGTTCGCTTGACATGCTGAAATACAAAAGATTTCTGTTTTACATCAATATTTTCTAACGAGTGGGTATTTAGGTATCAGAAGCAGGTAAACCTCTCTGCCTCGAGCAGTACCTAAGGGTTTGTAGTTTGCTAGTAGCTACCAGTAAATCTTGAAATCATAATAATGAATGAGGTGCTATAGGTACCTTCAGACGGCCCACCAACTCCAAAAACTCGAGGATTTTTGTAGGATCCTGTGCAGAAGCCATTTTTTTGGGATTGACACCGATTCCGTAGGGCACACACAAATGTTTTGTGAATTAAATCAATAAAATTGTGTTTATACAAATAAAGTGAACCCAGCAACCAAATTCAACTAATGTTAAAAATAACGAAGTAATAAAATATAACAGGAGACACTTTTTTAAATATTTCAGGCCACGCGCCAACACAAAGGGAAGTGGAGAAAAGAAAATAAAATTATGTAAAAATTCACTTTTTTTCAGAAACTAGCAAAGAAACAGCACAGGCAGGACCGTAACGTAAGGAAGGGAATGAAATGAAATGAAATGAATGAACTCTTTCGTGAATAATTGTTTGAATTTTGAATATTGAATGATTTTGTGATTTGTGTTGTTTGTTGGTTGTCATTCGCTCTAAGACATTGTCTTTATGTCATTGTCATTGTCATGTCAATCAATTTATGTCATCGTCGAAGTGGGAAGTGCGGGTATGTACAAGTCGAACTCTGGCGCTGTAAAAACGGTTTTCTTTGTGTACTTAGGCCAAACCTTGAATAATTTTTTTAATTTTACATTACTTTATCCCAATTTCAATTTGGTTGTTTTGACAGGAATTGGGTTCTATGGAGGTTTCCAGGCTTTCTGTCCAAATACCGTGAAAAACTTGAGATTTATATAGGTAGGTAGTATAGCTTTTATTTACTCTAGGGTAGGGTAGCAGCTCTGCTCCAAGCATGGAACTAATCTAAAGATGTATCTCTGCTCACTCATGAAAATTAAATAGTCAAAGGGAAGGTAGGTATTCATAATTTTTACAGATTTATCGAGAGTCACTTAGGTGGGTGATCAAAACCGGTTTTATAACTGCTCCATTGGCGGTTTAAACCTTTAGCTCGCAGGCTCGGCTTGGACTTTGCCTTCGCTATAATCCACCTAGATAAAGACTTAGGTACCTACCTACTCATTTGTAGGTAAGTAAAAGTAAATAATTGTTTGATCCAATTTCTCTCGATTGATTTTGAAGGGGTTCTTTGAAAGAGTAGCATAGTACCTAGTAGGTACCGACTACTACCACACGTGCATACATAACTTTTAACATATGTTAATAGTACTTACTGAGGTAGGTAGGTAGGTACATTAGTACCTACGTACCTGACTGATTATTATGATGAGTGGGCACTGGGCAGCCTGGCAGTACGTACTATGAATCGTAATTCGTAATGTAGGTAGGTAGGTACTATAGGTAGTAGGTAGCTCCGTAGGTACCGCTACGTAATTTTAAATTCTATCTTTGCATCGTACGAACAGTGAAAATGAGAGAGTCCTCGCCGACGGTCTTCCGATTAGATTTAGCTTCAAAATGAGCGTTCTAACCCGTTTAAAGCCTAACAAAGTTCTGATAGTATGTGCGGAAAGTTGGTTTCGGTCTCAGTGAGTTAGTCTGCACCCTGGGAACGGAGCTGGCATGATTTGGTTGCTGTTTGCTCTTTGTACAGGTTCGTGGATTTAAATAGTGGTTCACCACGAATTGTGATCTCCTGATTTTTGCTCCAGCTAGACTAACATGATTGGACTTGCTTCTGACTACCTCTAATAAATTGGTGAGTAGGTGTGGCAACCAAGTTTCAACCTTGGCACCATGATCAGACCAGCTCGTTGTCACCATTTTTGAGAAAGAGAACCGTCGTGGGATTTGAGGGTGCAGCTGTGCTTAATTACCTTTTTTGTTTAGTGAGCAATACCTACAATAGCGCGTCTGCTGCGTTTTGATCCTATCACAATTATTGTACTATTCCTTTATTTACTTTTTATGATGCAAAATGCTGACAGAAAAAGGGATTAGCTGCCATATAAAAATCAAAACGTTAGTTCACAATTTGGCCACGACGACGGCTCTCTTTCTATACTCAAAAATGCTTATAATAATTACCATAATTATTATGGTAATTATTTTGACAACTTTCTATGAAAGATACCTCACTACCGACACGAAGAAAAAAGCGCGGATTAAAAAAATTGTCGGATGCAAAAAGGTTTAATTTGCTTGAATTTGGAGTTCTTTTTTCAAAAATAGGCAAGTGCAAAAATTTTAATTGCCTAATTTGGTATTGATTTACCCTGGTATTTACGACGGCATCGCCGTCGCAGATTGCTTGCATGTGTGCAAGGCAAGCATTGCTGCCGAGTAAAAAAAATACAAAAACGCGACGCGGTGAAAGTTTTTGCAATTTTCATATTGTTTGCTATCAATATGCGTGATGTTAAAATTAAATAGTAGGTACTAAAACCCCTAAAACTGAACTTTTCAAGCGACAAATCTTCCAGCAAATGGACATTCAAAAGAAAGCGTCAACGGTAATTACTCGAATTTTGTATACAAAGTACCTAAGTACTAGTTATGCAAGATAATTAGCCTTGGACCGCAATGTCTGCCATGTTGACCGCGCTATGATGGGCTGGACCTGCGCTCACGGCCATCATTAGACAGTGGCCAGCAACAAAGTTATTGCAGACCGCGACAGTAATGAGTACTTACTTAGTATTATTACAAAAAAAAAATACAATGGCACTCAGATCATCATCACTCAATACTGCCAGAAGTGAAAAGGAATCAAAATAAAAACCTCGATAGTCCATTCCCACCTCAAAAAAATACTGCTAGAAATGTTTTCACTTCAAAACTTGATAAAGTACTTACTTATCTAAATTTTACTTATTTACTGCAACAAAAAAAATCGGTACTATACATACTTACGGTGAGCACCATGAAGTGAGATAGAAACCAATTTCTTACGTAAATTAATTGATTGTCAAACACAGGGTGTACCCAATCAATGAATATTAATAATGCTGGTAGGTATGTAGTACTTTCACAGCAAGTTGGAAACGGCATGTGAACCTCACCTACTTACATTGAATGCTAAATTAAAGATGACTATCTACATCCTTGATTCCTTGTAAGGAGTATTCATACATTTATACAGTGCACCTTGTAAGTAGTATTCATACAATGGGTATTAATTTCCCTTTTTACGGCTACATACGGTTGTACGGCATATCGGCTTTTTGGCGTTGTAGAGCACTATCTTTTTCTGACGCACACACTAATAATATCTGTATATATAAATCTTTCGTGTCACAATTTGGAACGCGATAAACTCCGAAACTACTGAACGGATTTCGATAAAATTTTGCAACTGCCTAAAATATGGTCGGACTTAAAAGATAGGATAGTTTATATTCAATATTTAGGTGTTATTAATTTATAAGGGGCAAAAGTTTCGAAATCTATGTCTATCCCTTTCTATCACGTACGGACTTATATATGTCTATCCCTTTCTATCGCTTAGGGATTTTTCAGAAAATTCTCGACTTTGACGAGGAAAGAACGCTCTAGAATGTCTTTGAGGTTCTGGAATGATCAAATTTAATTCGAAGACTGAAATCATTCGGCTAGCATCCGGAATGCATCCAAACGTTAGTAATCCAGAATTATCTAGAATACTCAAATATACCCATGCAAACGGTTTTGAATTCTAGATTTGGACAAAATGTTCTAGAAAATAGTGCCCCTAAACGTTATAGAATGTTCTTTCATCATCATCATCAATTGATATCAGTCCACTGCTGGACGTAGGTTCACCTTGAGTAACCAAGGCTATATTTGTGTGTTTAAAAAAAAAATGTCCACCCGTGCGAAGCCGGGACAGGCAGCTAGTAACATTATATAACATTCGCTGTAGAATTTTTTGTGTGGCCGAATTCTAAAGGCTAGATCTGATCAGTTTCATCAACGGATTTTTTTCTAAATCTGCTTACAATAATGAGATCTTAATCTCGAAATCCAATCGGCTTCAAGCATTTTTGAGGTGGGAAAAAACAATGAATTCGCGGTACGTTACCGTAATGTGACCGACACATCTTCGTAAAAAAATGTTCAAGTTTTCACTTCTGTTGGCATTCCTGGAGTCCCACGATTTTTTTTATAATACTCCTACATAGATAGCTAAGCATTTGACTGCCATCACACCTGATGGAAAGCCTAAGATGGAGCATGCTTAGTCATAATCCACCTGTTCGCTCTTGTCTCAAAAAATCTAAATTGAAACATTCCGGAAATACTGGACGCGCCGGTAAAGAGTCCCACTCTTTCATAGTTCGTACTGTCAAAGTGGAATCAAAACGCTTTGTACGAGAATGTGGGATATACCATATTCATACCTATCATGTCGGAGTGAAATCTAACTTATACTTATTTTTTGGTTTATCGTTTATAGCACTAGATATTTACAGTCGTGTTTATTATTTGACAAAGCCATTCAAAAGAGATGTAAGCGCACGTTTAATTTTACTTTAGTACCTACTAAGTACCTATTTACAGACGCGTTGGCTAGGTATTTGACAAATTTGCCATTCGAAAGGGATGTAAACTCACGTTTACTTTTACCTTTGTAGGATTACGGCTTGCAGTTTATTTCCTAGATGTTTTCCTGTTTGCGATTCAGCTCAAGTCGGATTGGCTCTTCAGAGGTTAAACTCTCATGTAGTTAGAGCAGGTTCTACAGGGATTTCACCTGATTAAGTGAAGACTGTTGGAAAACTTGTTAGTCTCTAAAGACTACACAAACTAGGTTGTCTGTTTTATAGCTCTGTCTTAACGGAACACGGTATGAGTAACTAATGTTCGAATACTAAATACTTACTCGTTATGGAAAAAGGTTTATCGCAATTACCTTTATTATTACCATAGGTACCATAGGTAATAATAAAGGTAATTATGCATAACGATCGCGTTTATTTAAAAAGTGCTATTTTTAGCTTAATTGGAATGTATGTGGTATAAAATTCAATTCTCCTTTATACCACATACAGTATAAACTCGTGTCACTGATTCTTTCGAACCAAGTGTGGTGAAAAGATTTTAAGTACGCCTCAAAGAAGCTATCTACACATTACAACGCTATCTTTTTTTTCCACGACTAGTTATGAGCTTTCGCAGTCTGGTCTCAGTAGTGAGTTCTAACACCTAAAACCGGCTATCAGTAGGTACCATATTTGTATTAGTTAGGTAACGTAATGGCTAACCTAACATTATTAAAATCCTTTTACTGCATTGCATTGGTTCGAAAGAACCAGTGTCAAGAAACAGAAGACCGTCATCTATGGCAAAGCATTTCCTTGTAGGTCACTCTTGTTAGGAACGTGCCCTACAATCACACTGCACAGCTCTGCATCCATCAAATTGGCAGACTTGGCCTGTAATTTCACCGGCACATTCCTTAGCAAAATACAGCAACTGGACTGCATCTCGATCGAAATAAGGCATGTTATTTTTTTTCTTTTTCTAGGTGTGTCGGCGGTAGTATGGGATGCACCGACACCATACGACCCCGTCTGGCTAGCCAGCGTTCAGCAGTTCCCTCCAACATCGCTCAACGAGACCAGGCTATGGGGCTGGGGCTGGGTGTATGAACAAGACGTGCAGTTCATGCTATTCACTAGGTAAGTGGCATGTAATGATTGGAGGTACCCAATCAAAGATAGGTATGGTAGTGACAGTCAACAACACTTTTGCGTCTTCAAAAAAAATTCTAAAAGCTCTTCGGATGCTATCATGATTAAATCCAGACACATCTTTAAATAAAAACGCTTGCAATGTTGTAATCTTTGCGTAAGCAAAAGCGTGTTTACTGCTCTGTGGTTGTAATTATTTTGAAAACTTCCAAAAACAAAACCAACCTTCTCAAAATTTATATTGCCGAGTTTTGTTCCAAATTTAGTTGGGTGCAAAAAGGTTTCAGTCAGAATTGGCAATTCTTTATTCAAAAATAGTAAGATGCAAAAAGTTTTTATTCAAGCTTTGGCTACTAAGGCAGACCGTATAAAAAAGTAAACTGCATCGTTTTCCATCAATTTGCGTGTTATGTAAATAAAATTATAACAATTATCTTTTCAAGCGACAAATCCTTCAATTCAATGTGCACCACCCCAGTTAAACAAAAAGCGCTGTCAGAATTCTTCAGCCAGTAAAACTACTGTGAATTACCTGTTAATTTTAAAAAATAATGGTCAGCAAGTACCTAATATTAATTCTTTTCAATATTGATATTCTACAAAAGATATCAACGCGCTCTATGTCTACGCCGTAGAGTCCAATCGTAGACCTGCGATAATGCGCTTGCGTCGTTCTTAGTAATATTTTTAGGGCTGGTTTCACGGATTGGTAAACCAATTTTATTTCACGTCTGTGTAACTCAAAATTTCCAAATTGAGATGAACAACTGAAAAATATCTAATTGGTCGATTAGGAATTCGCGAAACCAACCAACACGAAAAAGTTTATTGGCTCAGAGCAATTTGGGCCACGCACAAAAAAGCTTTCGATGTCAATAAGGCTTAGAGTCGCGTTTAACAACAGTGAGGACGCAAAATTACCATATAACTACACTACCCTTTTACTCGTATGTTATGTATTTGCTAAAGCAAAAAGCTAAAAGCTGCTAAAGCTTTTTTTAATATTTATTCCTAGGTATTTAAATGGAAACTTTGTATCGAGAAATGGACTGTAACACCTCGCTAAGCTCGCTCTAAAAAAAGCTGTAAAAGCTCGCTCTTTTTTAAATCCTACCTTGGGATAAGGGCAGGAAGAAGACCTTTGCAAAAAATCAACCCCGTTTTCGAAGAATTTTGTGTCGGTGTCAGATTTTCTATATAGCAAGCAACGGCAAATTTAACTGCTACTGTGTCGCTTTTCGGAAAAGTTTTTTATAAATTTATATCCTACAGCCATATTGTTTCACAAAATATTCACCTAAATGCATCGATATAGATTTGGCTCCGCAAACTGGTAAATTGGCTCTGCTGTGTTGTAAAACTTTATTCGCTATTTTTGTATGTCAATCCCGTCCAGCAGTTGGAAAGCAATTATTTTTGCTATACAACGCTATTTCGAACGTGACTGTGCTGTTTATTTACATATTACAGTCCGTGTTTTAACGTAATTCTATAATTTCTAAGCGAATGAGCGTACCGGAATGCAGAATCTATGAAAAAAGCTATGGGTGAGGTCTTGAGTAGCGTTATTGGAGAGTATTTTTGTAGGACGAAGTAATAAAAAAGTATTTGCTTAAAAACTAGGGTATGTACGTGTTTTGTCCCCAAATACAACAATACATCGGCAAATACAAAATCAAACGATTAGTATCTAATAATTACTTATGGCAACAATAATAAGATGCGTTGCGTGTATAGATGTTTATTGTTTATGGCTTATAAATTGTATTGCAACATCATCATTTTCCTGCCCATAACCCACGCTAGGTGGGGTGGTGGGGTGTCACCACAACAGGTTTTCTTCTTCCACTCACCCCTATCATTCGTAATTTCAGTGTTCACTCCTTTCCTGCTCATGTCATTCTTGACGCATTCCATCCATCTTTTCTTTGGTCTACCTCTTCTTCTACCTATAACCATCATCCACATCCATATCCAACACTTTCCTCGTAATATGACTAAATTAATGAATTGTATTGCAACGTGGTAGCGAAATACTTGCAGGTACCTACTATCTGAAACATTTTAACTTGTAACCAGTGTTTTATACAATTTCAGACGAAACCCCTACGAATACCAAGTGCTGAAGATCAACGACTCTGCTTCTCTTACCGATTCGAACTTCGATTTCAACAGGAAAGTGAAAGTACTGACTCATGGATGGTTGAACAATGGTTTTGGACCCATGCCTGAATCAATTAAAGAAGGTAGGCATAGGCTTGTGTGGTGCCAAGGCTTTAGAAGGCAAATTCAATATCGGTTCCCCGATGATATAATTATGCAGAGGACATCGCAACCGCACCCAACCCAATTGAGCACTCTATTTATCCAGAGCAACTATAGCCAATACTTTCAGAACAGCTTGAAATAACTGCGTTTCTTCACGATTCTTTCTTCATCTTTTGAAAATACTAACCTATACGCATAACGCACTTTTTTCAATGCAAAACCAGAAGAAATTTTGAGCTTTTATTCACATCTGTATGGCCCTAATGCCTTTGGTTCGGACTTTATTACCGGAATTGCTAAGACCCCTGAGTGCTCTCTTATTCGCTTTTCATATAACATTGGACCAGTGATTTCAATAGTTCCATGTTCATCCATCAGTAATTCAGCCGCACTGAATGCCACAGGCGATGTTGTTCCATTAAGTTTTGTTCGTTTTGGATATTTACTTTTAAAAAATACGCAACATGGATAAATTGGAGTATTGACATGCTACATCACCCAATATTTACATTCCCTTTGGCGGACTAGGATAATTGCTTTAACATGAACGTTTATAAACCGTTTTACCCGACTGTCCAAAACAAGGAAGAGGGTAGTTTTTTTGAGTGTATGTACGGTTGTAGGCAATAAAATGTTGTACACCGGCTTTTCTGCTTTTGTAGAGCGCTATCTCTTTCTAACGCACGCTACGCTCTATGAAGCCGAAATTAGCCGATGTGCAATATTTGTTGCCTACTACAGTAAGTATGTATGTTGGTTCCTTGTGCTTCGGTGCTGCTTAAACGGCGTGATGGGTTTAGAAGAAATGTTCTGGGTAAAGCTTCTTCACTGTGTGGTGAAACAACCTTCATAGCTCAGTTGATAGTAGCTCTGCCTTCTGGCCTGGAGAACATGGGTTCGATCCCCACCGAGAACAAAATATACTTGTGTGTTGAAAATAGATGATTTGTTCTCTGTCTGGGTGTTATATTAGTTATCTGGTATAAACCGCCAATGGAGCACTTACAAAACGCGGTCTTTTAGGTGTTCCATTGGCGGTTTATTACTTTTGGGTCGCAGGCTTGTTGGTTTTAGCTCGCCAATGGATCACCCACTTTATTCTCAGGAACCGTAAAAATAAACAGTGGTCAAATATTTAAAAATTATATTTTTTATAACCGGCACCATTGTCATTAAATTATATCTTTCCAGCATACCTCAACGTTAGCGACTTGAACATAATAGTGGTAGACTGGGGCAACGCAGCCATGGTGAACTACATCCTAGCGAGCTACAACGTTGCCTCAGTCGGCAGACTCCTGACTGAGTTCCTCAACTTCCTGATCGGAGAGGGAGTGTCTATGGATGACGTGCATCTGATTGGGCACAGCCTGGGGGCCCATGTGGTGGGCATTGCTGGGGCGTATGTGAAGCAAGGGCCCATTGATACGATAACTGGTAAGTGTTTTGTATAAAAGTGCATTGCTAGCGGTATCGTGTTTTGTATGGAAGCAGAAAATAATAATATAAATAATGCCTATTTCTGCCGTGAAACAGCATTGCTGTGTTTCGGTTTGAAGGGTGTGCGTGCCGGTGAAATAACTGCATCGTGAGGCTGAGCATCTGTATGCCTCAAGTTGATGGACATATGGCAGTGTTTCGTAGGGCACGTTCCTGAAGAGCGTTGCAATGCTTTGTTATATACGATGGTAGGCACTTAACATCAGTTGGGCCATATGCTTGTTCCATCAGCAAGTTAAATAAAAATAATAAAAATATATTGTGGATAATCAACTCAGCACTATCTAGCCCCAAACTAAGCAGTGCTTTTACGATGGGCTTTTTGTATCTACATAATATACTTAGACCACAATATAACAACCGAATAGAGAAAAAAACTCTGCGTTCACCACACAAACATTTGTTCTCGGTAGGGATCGAACCCACGCCCTCCAGCGCAAAAGGCAGAGTTACCAACAACTGAGATATGAGGGCTGTTTCAATTGCGAGTGGAGGCAAAACATAGGTAAAAGTTTATTGTTTTTTGCAAAAGTGTCTTCTACATAATTGTTTTCGTGGGCGTCTGCAAGACACCGAAGAGGCTCTGTATAAAAAAATATCATCATCAGCATCACCATTATTTTTAAGGTGAATGTTCTACTAGGTTACCCACCACTCAAAAGTTATTTATATAAAGGTATGTATGTCAATAAATAACTTTTAAAGCCTATTATACAATACAAACTAGTTATTTCATTGAGCCTGTCAGACTGACCATCCAATACAAACTGCGGTAGACCGCAGAATTGGAATTTGTCAATATGTCTCCAATTATTTATGAGTTGATAAATCAGTCCATAAATGGTTAATTACATTAGTGAATAAAATCATAATAATAAACATAATCATAATGCTAAACGTTTTTTTTGTAATAATTTTCTTTAATGTTTAATTAATTATGTATTATGATTGTATATTACCTATTGTTAAATTATGGAAATGTAAATTAATTAGTGTTATTGGTCTCAAGACCGTTCTAATTAAATTAAATAATCATAATCTGTATTTATCTTTTAACATGTCACAAGTGCTATGACGTATCTAAATACGTCAAAATAAATATAAATATAATGATAATACAATAAAAATAAACTGAACTGAACTACCGACCGTGGCTCCATCTACAGGTTTGACGTTGCAGTCAACTACTTACCTGCTCACCAAGGGGAAGGTCGCGGGTTCAAATACCGCTCGGCTTAACTTTGGAGACATTATAAAAATCTTTATAATAAAGATATTTAAAATGATCCCAAAAGCGCTGAGTGGGATTTGAACCCACCTTCCTAACTTCTTCGTGCTTGTGCAGCAAACACTGTAAAACCTTCGGGTTCGAATCCCGCTCGGCTCTTAACTTTTGGGACATTATAAAAATCTTTGTGATTTCCATAAGTGTAGTAAACACTATAAAATCATTAAAAACTATAAAACCTTTTAAAATATGAATAAATTCTAGTCTCAACGCACCATTTTCTCTTCCAGGGCTAGACCCAGCACTGCCGCTCTTCACACTGGGCAACAAAGACGCTCGTCTCGATAAACACGACGCGCGTCATGTGGAAGTGATTCACACGTGCGGGGGGTATCTCGGCTTTTCATCCCCATTAGGGCATATTGACTTCTATCCCAACGGGGGAACCAGGCAGCCGGGATGTGGGCTTGATTATAGAGGTGAGCATTTTTCATATAAGACTGTAGATCGTTTTTATAGCACCTGGATTTTTCTTATGATTCATATTCTAATTTCTATTGATTGTTCAATTTTTGCCAAAGGTGCGTTTCGTATGCAGCGTGTACAAAACAAAACAGTGCTAGCAAAAGCACCAGTGCGGTGGTAGTGGAAATACACAAAAAAAATTATAGAGCTTTAGTAGTTTCGTGTTATTAGTTTATTGTACTCGTATTCAAAAATATTAAGTTTCCAACCTAAATCATAGCCGTATACGTTTTTTCCACATGCGATTTACAAATGTTGCACTTTTTGCAGCGCCGTATAATTCTGTTTTGCAAACAAATTTTTACAAACATTTACATTCAAATTATTACTAAACCAAATCAAATGTTTATTCAAATGTTTATTCAGTAACTTAATCTATTGTGACATTACATGCGTTTGAGATCTCCTTTTAAGTATATAAATACCTGTGTTAGGAGATCCCGCTCTTTCATGACAATTTTTCTTTGAGACTAAGTACCAACATTATTAATCAAAAAATTATAGGTACATACATACCTACCTACAAAAAATTTGTTACAAAATTAACCTTAAGTTTAAAAATTTTACAAATATGTTTAAGTGAGGCATGACATTATGCTTGTGTGTGTGTAAGTTTTGAGTAACTGTGTAGATGTATTATTTATGGGTTCTCCTTTTACGCCAGTCTCATAAGAGTCTGGTTATACAGAATCGAATCAAATTAAAACCAATACATAGTAAGTAATAATACCAAGCGGTGAAGGAAAATACCGTGAAAAAAACCCATGGCATAGTCATCTCCGCACGTATTGGCCATGTCTTTTCTGTGGATTAGGCTGACTAAACTGAAAGGATGATATATTGATAAATGAGTATCGGTTAATTAAATTAACGTCAAGCACGTCAAATCATTTGGTTTTACTGAAACTATGGGCAGTTTTGCAAAACCCAAGGAAACGTTTTTATTACTTCCAGCCGCGTGGCCTCGCTCATGTGTTTTTTGCATAAAAAGTAGGGTTAAAGCTATTTCAAATCATGATCTTTATCTGAACCAAGTGCCATGCGAATGGGTTAATCTGATAAGACGTGATTGATTCACATCATCAACTATCATGAGTCCCCGGTGGATATGGACGTAAATCATAATTATTCGCTTGTTCAGTATTTTTTATGTAAAGTATTTCACAATCTTCGTCTTCATAAACTGTCACTGTCACGGTTTTTTCCAAAAGCCTCTCATTTCGTGCGCTTGACATATTATACGAGAACTTATATATTTTCGAGCTTTTTAGGTTTCTACGAAAGCCGATTTCTTCACGATGCTTTCTTTCACCGTTTGAGTTTATGATTTGTTAATGATTTTATTAAATACTAGCAGCCTGTCCCGGCTTCGCACGGGTGGACATTTATTTTTTACACAGTTGTTTTTGATATAACTTTTGAAACTATCATGGTTTTTAACACTATTTTTATGAAACAACGGGATATTTACCATGATTAAATTTTGTTGAGTTTACTTCCGATATTTCGGCGCAGTTGCATGCACCATAATCACGGTTGAACCCTGAACGCTGAACGGAAGTAAACTCAACCAAATTTAATCATAGTAAATATCCCGTTGCTTCATAAAAATAGTTGTTTTTGAGTTTATTCATTACAAACATACACACAAAAATACAAATCTTTCCTCTTTATAATATAGACATATCTATAGATTAGTAGTTTTTTCACAAAGTACCTCTACTATCAAACCCCGATCTGCGCTTGTCCTATGGTAACCAGATGTAGCAAGGAAGATATGGGGAAATTAGAAATGTTCAACGCATTGCCATTTCCAGGTAAAGGTTCCTTCAATAAATGAATCAGACTCTACATAAAATGGATTTCAGTTCTAAGAAAGGAGAAGTTCTTTGAACTCAATATGTCATCAATAATCCTATTCAATTGCACTTGGTTTATTTATAATGATTTATCGCATCACTAAAGATGTTTAGAAGTGAACTTACGACCCAAACAGCGTTTTGCACTTCACGTAGGTGCTAGAAATCTGACGGCAACTCGCATTACAAGACCGAATTTGAAACGGAAAAATTTTCACCTGCATTTCAAGCACCCGTTATAACGGCTGCAAAAGTACATAGACTTGGGTTTTATTTTCATAAAAATATGATTTTCTGTGCTATATAACTAACAAGTATTTTATTACTTGTATTATATTTGAAGAAGTAGTAGAGCTTATATGTGAAGAGCTCGTCCGGGAAAGTACTACCACTATGCCTATTTCTGCGGTGAAGCATCATCGCTGTGTTTCGGTTTAAAGGGTGTGGGTGCTGGTGAAATTACTGGCATGTGAAGCTGAACATCTGTATGCCTCAAGTTGATGGACGCAAGACGGTGCATCGTAGGGCACGTTTTCCGTGGTTAGCCTGATTTGAGGCCGCGCCACGCGTATACACACACGCGCGTATACAAAACGACATTTGTGTAGTGTTTGTGGAATCGCACACAGACGCGCGTATACAAAACGACATTTGTGTAGTGTTTGTGTAGGAATCACACACAGAGACGCGTGTACAAAACGACATTTGTGTAGTGTCTGTGTAAGAACCGCACACAGACGCGCGTTTACAAAAGACATTTTGTGTGTGTGTGTAATAGGTAGTAAGAACGCGGCTTTTGTATGAGATTTGGCGATTTGGGTGTGGTTGGGGGTTCAAATGACGTCATGTTCCAGGTCTCTGTGCCCATAACCGAGCGCACATGTTCTTCGCGGAGTCCATCATCTCAGGAGTGCCGTTCACTGCAGTTCGCTGCGCGGATTATGATGAGCTCTACTACGATGGCATCTGTAAAGGGACCGGCGAAAAACTTATCATGGGCGGCTTTGATATACATTATGGGTAAGATTAAACAAGCCGAAAAAACTCTCAAAAAATCTTACTGGAAACTTCTTCTTCTTATAGTATCACTAGTTCTTTCAAACCAAGTGTGGTGAAATCATTTTAAGTACGCCTCAAAGAAGCTCCTTTCGTACATTCGACATGTACTTGTTTGAATTTTATTTAATTTTTATGTTTTACTGTAAACTAAAAAGTTCAAATGTAAAAAGTCTACATCGGTCGATGTTTTTTGAGATCATTTAGCTTTTTTTGATCATATTTTGCTTCGCTATTTTCTGTTATTTACAACAAATAACCATAGTTTTATTCAAAAAACAAATAAATATAGTTTGGTGGTGGTAGGTTATTTATTTACAAATAAAATTACTGTGAATGAAATATTTACTTACTCTTGCAAAATACGCTCGAAACAGTTGAGCTCTTTGTAGAGCGTTTCAACCCATCTAGAGATAGTAGTGAAACAATTTATAAGAATACTTATCTAGCTTAGATATACTTGAATATTATATACTATAGACTTGAAATAATAGACCCAAGATTTGAAAATAAAATACTAAACAACACCTCGCAAAAAGCTGTTTACACAAACTTTACCACTAGCAACCCTTACAAATCCGCGTTACTAATTACTCGCAACAAAAGAAGTCAATTCTGAGCGTTCAAGTACACGCCATGTTTAATTAAACAAGGCATTAAGTTAAATCACTGAGATCAACGTTCATTGTTGCAGGAAGGATGGGATTTACTACCTCAAGACGAACGCGGAGCGGCCCTACGCAATCGGTGACGTCGACCCGAATTTATAAACATTGTCTTGGGAATAGTGCTAGTGAGGAATCGGATTGTGGATCCTCCTGAGGAAGCATCAAAGTTTTTTTTAAATTATAACCAAATTAATAACACTCTCGAAGACACAAACATTGTCCAGACCAGGTTTCCTAAGTTGACATTGTCTTGGGAATCACTATTCCCTAATGAGGAATCGGATTGTGGACCCTCCTGAGGAAACATCAAAGTTTTTTGTAATTTATGACCAAATTATATAACACTCTCGAAGATACAAACATTGTCCAGACCAGGTTTCCTAAGTTGACATTGTCTTGGGAATCATTATTCCCTAATGAGGAATCGGATTGTGGATTCTCTTGAGGAAACATCAAAGTTTTTCTTAAATTATAACCAAATTAATAACACTCTGAAAGACACAAACATTGTCCAAACAAGATCTCCTAAGTTGGTGTTTTAGAAGAGAAGAGTATTAGAAACTATGAGTACAGTGGAGATAAATTGTAAATGATGATCGGACAAAGTTTTATACTCAACTGTTTTATGAATGGAAACTATAATTTTTGAAGTTATAACTTTTTTAGGCGTTTTCGAGGATTTTTTGAGGTGGAGTGAAGATGTCGGTTACGTACGTACTTTTTCGGCAAAGATTGACAAAACTTGGGGGAGGGGGTTTTTTTTGTTTACACTTCTGTCGGCACTACTGGAGTGCCACTGTTTATTTAATCATATCAGACTAAGACTATGTTTTGCTATTTTTATTATTAAGTGTATAATGGCTTCCTCAAAGTAGTTTAGGTAAAATCGTTTTGAAATTCTGAAAAGTTTAACCCAGCTGAATGTCTGAATGGTCAATCCCAGTGAATTTAAAAACAAAGTTAGTTTGACCAATCTTATTATATCATTATCCCCGTGACCCGTAAAAATCTACAATTCGATTCCTTCATGGTATAATGTAGAGATCACACGCTGATGAATATAATTAGAAAGACCAGTGCCAGAATACCTACGAGACGTTAGGATAGGAGTATTCCATTTTGAATTGTAATGTCTCGTAAATTCAGGGGATCTTAATGACTTTATTAAAATAAACGAGAAATACACTGGCATGATTTCGAGCTAGTTATCACAAAAGTATTTAGCCAGTCTACCCTCATATTCCCATTAGCTAAGAGAGAAGGCAATCGATTTAGTTGGAGTGCATTGAATAAGAGGGTAGTTGTAAAGTTTTTAGTACAGTTCGATTCAAAATGATTATCTTTCATC
The DNA here is from genome assembly GCA_947578465.1 of Thera obeliscata. NCBI lineage: Eukaryota > Metazoa > Arthropoda > Insecta > Lepidoptera > Geometridae > Thera > Thera obeliscata. Next base: position 5,394,719 of record OX387916.1, read on the forward strand.
GGCAAAGGGGATTCAATTTGCAGTCGCGTATTGCTGGCTCACTCCCAAATCTCGGATTATTTTAATAAGTTTCAAACCAGTAAGTACTTCATTCGTTATTGGGGAAATATTTATTATTCATTTGCCAGATAGCTCATTTAATCCGTTTTTCACAAAGAAGAAATATTATTTTGTATTCTTTTAAAGAATGTACATACCTACTTGTACATAATTTGCTGTAGGTATATTCTGATAAGTAACTAGATTGTAGAAATGTATTTATTTGTATTAAATATAAGTTTACATCATATTTATAAGTTTTTTTTATTACTAGCTTTGTTCGCTTTGTTCCCGTTACTTCTTAGGGATAAAAAGTAACCTTTTCCCGCCTCCTCTTCTGTGCTACCTCCCCAAATTTTTCAGCCATATCGGTTCAGTTGTTGAGTTATAAATAGTGTTATTAACAAGTTTTTTTTTATATACGTATAAAGAAGTGTCTAAACCTGTACGTGTTCTACTTTGCCACGACGCCTTGCTCTGCCAACAAATTTTAAACGTCAGTGTTTTACGCTTGCACATGTGTGGTTATACGCCATTAGTTTGGATTTTGAAGAGATTCTTAATCGGTATCTTATCTACCTATTTAAAATTAAACTTTCCATATTTTAATTGCTTATTTTGTATGTTACGTTATTTGTCATTATGGCAAGGCTGAGTTTTATTAATAAAAAAGCATAGGTTAAGTTTTTACGAATAATACCTATTTGCAAACATAATAATTTTGATGTGGGTCAAACCTAGATCTGCGCCTCAGCAAAAAATGTATACCTACTTATATGCACTTACCCAGTTTCAGTTAGCAGTATAATGTACTTATTTATAAGCCATTGATTTATGACGCTCTAGTAGCATTATCCCTACAAACCATAGTGGTTTCTTTAGTGCTATTTATAATAGATTATGTATTTATTATAAAATAAAAAAAGCTACTGTAAGCTGCGGGCTGCGACGCTGTCAAATCAAAGAGGCTTTAATTATAGTGGTTCTTATGGCTATAATATCCACTCATTTCAAAACAACACACAAAGAGAAATTTCGCACAGGTGGTCTCCAAATATTGCTCGCTCATTGTCGGCATGTACCACTTTGCTTTCAAAACGCAACACAAGCTTAAAAATGCATTCGGACGCAACCAATTTTTCGTTTCGCTCCACAAACATTGAGTTGCTCAACCGTGCATACTTAGTCGAAAATTCTATGTATTTGTATTCCCGGTAGGGTGGACCAGACACCGGTAGAATATTAACCGTCGCCCACCAGAAATAATGTAGCATAAACCGCCGCAGCGGGACGTGCATGAGCCATGCAGCGAGAATATATGCAGGGCTACCTATCTAGACTAAAATCCTATTTCTTCCGTGTGTCTAGATTTTTGAACGTTATTTCTGGATAAACTGCCATCAGAGAGCTTTAGCGGTGTGGAAATCTTGATGATAAATTGGTTTGAATAGATTTTAGAACGAGCTGAGCTATTTATTAGGTAAAGCTCTTCCAGCTCATAAACCTCTTCGTGTAGGGTCGTCATAACAAGTTTTACATCTCCACTTTCATATAACATTCGTAATCTCAGCAGTCACTCCTTATCAATGTCATCTCTTACACGATCCATACATCTTCTCTTTGGCCTACTTCAACTCATATTTACAGTTCATTAGTCAACAAAAATCAGGCTAGCATAAGATATTTAGCCAACCCTAGCCCAAATAATCGCACATTGCCCTACCTACTCCATTCTCAGACAACACATTGGAAATTCGGACGACTACGGTACCATCTTGCGTCCCTTCCGATGTGCGGACATTTCGCCTCAATGGTATTGTGTTTACCCACAGATTGTCGATAAAAGCTCTATTTATACGGTGGTATTGGCACAGGAACTGTGGAAGTAGATAAAGACACAGACATTACTGATATTACTATTTCACTTTTCTTCAAAACATCAATGTGATGATATTTTTATGATGCACTTTGGCTATCGATAAAAACCTTGAATCTGGATTAATTGTGACATCAGTGGTACTTCCGTATAAGTACCTATAAGTTCTTTTGTTTTCAGAATTGCATATACATTCGTTACAAAAAAAGTTTTTTGAATTGTATACAATAATGAACCAGGAACAAAGGTGATATAAAATTTATATGTGCTTGTTTTAGATATTTTATGTTAAGGTGGTTCGATTCCGATACAAACTGAATTTACACAACTATGGGCAAACAAGTGTAGTGTGTGTGTAGTGTTATAAAGGACACCGATACGCTAAATATTCTAACTTACAACGTACGCACGCTCATGGAAGATGAGCGCTTGCTAGAACTTGAAAATGCACTTAGTGAAATTAAGTGGGATGTAGTAGGGCTTGGAGAAGTCAGAAGAAACGGTGAATGCACGGAAGATAGAGACAGTAATGTGTTTTTCCACTTCGGAGAAACCAGTGGACAACACGGAGTGGGGTTCCTCGTGGCTAAGAAGTGGAAAAACAACATTATTGAATTTAAAGGGTATTCTGAAAGGATTGCTGTACTAAGGCTAAGGTTGACACCTAAAGATACCATGACGCTTGTACAAGTATACGCACCAACATCAGCACACCCCGTTGAAGAAATAGAAGCATTTTACGATCAACTTAATAAAGCCTGCGAAGAAAACCGAGGCACATGGAACATTGTCCTCGGCGATTTCAACGCCAAAATAGGAACCAGGCATACCACGGACAGTGACTGCATACTGGGTCAATTTGGCTTGGGAGAACGCAATGAGCGTGGTACCAGACTGATTCAGTTCGCTAATGGGCAGAACATGACCGTCGCGAACAGCTTCTTCTTCAAGAAACCACAAAGGCGATGGACTTGGGTGTCTCCAAACAAGTGTGTAAAAAATGAAATAGATTTTATTCTATCTTCAGATCAAAAAGTAATCAAAGATGTGGGTGTTTTGAATAGATTTAAATATTGTTCAGACCACAGACCCATACGTGCAAAAATAAAATTTAATTTTAAAATTCATAGGATGAAACAATTTAGAAACAAAATTTGCAAACATAACCTACACACACTTTTTAAAAATTCTGAACAATTTAACATCGAACTTTCTAACCAATTCTCAATTCTTAAAATTGATGAAATTGAAGATATTAACGAACAATATCAAGTAATTATAAAATCAATAGAGTCTAGTAGTAAAAATATTAAGGCAGACAGAAAAAACAAGGCAAAACTATCTGCGGAAACCAAAAAGCTCATATCGGATAGAGAAGAACTGAGTAAAGGTACCAGAGAGTACAGAAAATTTGATAGAAAAGTAAAACGTTGTATAAGAAAAGAAATAAGATTATTTAATTTACATTTAATCAAGGTTGCAATAGAAAAACACACATCTTTAAGAACAGCAAAGCAGGGAATAACAAGGGGAAAACAATGGATTAACAGCCTCATAGATAAGAATGGGATCAAGCAGAATAGTCGTGAGAAAATAGTGGATATTTGTACATCTTATTACAAAACCCTATATTCCGATGCATCCAAGTGTGAACAAAGAACAGCAGACCAGACTCCATTCCATTCTTCACGGGAAAGGAAGTCCATGATGCTTTAAAATCAATGAAGCACGACCGAAGCCCTGGAGAGGATGGTATCACCACTGAGGCGCTGAAAGTAGGCTCGCACATTTTACTACCACATGTCACGAACTTGTTTAACTCTATTTTAGAAAAAGGGCATCTCCCAAAACAGTTTTGTCACTCAAATATTGTCCTCCTCCATAAGAAGGGGGACAAATCCAACATCGGTAATTACAGACCAATAAGCCTAGTGTCACATTTATATAAAGCCCTTATCAAAGTTTTACAAAATCGTATTGCTGGTGTGCTTGACTCACACCAACCCCCAGAACAAGCTGGTTTTCGCCCATGTTTTTCCACCACAGACCATTTGCACACTTTAAACCAAGTTGTCGAAAAATATACAGAGTTCCACAAACCGCTTGACCTAGCCTTTGTGGATTACACAAAGGCATTTGACAGCGTGAGACACTCTGCTATTTTCACAACTCTAGAATCCCAAGAGATAGACCAAACCTACATCGACCTTATCAAATTGATTTATGACAGTAGCACAGCATCCATTAAGCTTCACACCACTGGTCCAGCATTCCAGATCCAAAAAGGCGTCAAACAGGGCGACCCGCTTTCTCCCATACTCTTTACGAGCACTGTGCAGTTTTTACAATCTTTTCAAGAGAAATTTTACTGGCAGGTTTATGTGTATTTTGGATAGATGAATGTATAGTATTTGAGGATGGAAAAGTTCGTTCCTGCTGTCTCCAAGAAGACTGATTGACACCACCTACCTCCGTTCGATCAGGGGGTTGAAGCTCGGCTCCAGGCACACACGGCACGCCACAGAGTCCAGGGTGGGTTTCCAGGGTAAGCACGGCTGACCTAGGTTCAATAGGTCTTGGAAGAAGCACACTACACGGCAGTGATCCACAAACACGATAAAGTTGTTAGAACGTCTAACGATGAGGTTTTGAATACGGTCAAAAAGAGAAGGAACGTCCGTCCAGTTCAACGCGCAAAAGCTACCTGCCGTCGCCTGAGTCGCCCACCGTTCTCGAGTGAGTTCAGTGGTGAATCTACCCTCAATTCAACAGCATAGATATCGAACATACCCCTCACCGAAATCAATATGATTGATTTCACTAAAATGAATAAGAAGTGTAGGGTATATAAGCATACAAACATATTTATAATATAGAAATAAAATAAACTTACGAAGCTTTAAATAAAAGTCATGTGTAAATTTTCCAAAAGTGGAGTGTACCTAAAAGTATGTGTACTATAATAAACTAAATATAACTTAACTAAATACATTTAATGCAACGTTATTAATTTGCATAAGGTAATGGACAGACCTTATTAGTCGGTCTCTGTATTAAACCATTTTTCGTTCTTAAAGTTAAAACGCGGTTTACTTTGTCAACGCCACTATGTACTTTGTCAATTCGAGCTAAATTCCACTGAAGAGGTTTAGTCAGATTTGACTTGAGCAAAACTAAATCTCCAATGTTTAAGTTCGGTGGAGATTCAAACCACTTCGCTCTCTGCTGTAGAGTGTGAAGGTAGTCATCTGACCAACGCCTCCAAAATGACTGAGAAGCCTTCTGAATGGATTGCCAACGTGACAATCTGTTCTGAGGAACATCATCCAAATCATATTCCGGTACAGCTAATAAACATTGACCTACTAGGAAATGACCCGCGGTAAGAACATCAAACTCGTTTGGGTTGTCCGATAAGGAACACAGAGGGCGCGAATTTAAAACAGCTTCAACTCTGCAGAAAACAGTACTTAACTCTTCAAAGGTGAGTGACCGATCACCTACTACACGGTACAGGTGATGTTTGGCAGATTTTATTCCTGCTTCCCAGAGTCCACCCATACTTGCTGCATTAGGCGGGTTGTTACGCCATTCTACATGACGAGTTGTCAGTCCATTGATAATCTTATCATTATTATCTTTACTATTTAAAAAGTTTACGACTTCTTTTAAATGCTTGGCTGCCGCAATAAAGTTAGTGCCACAATCTGAATATAGGCAACTGCAAAGTCCGCGGCGAGCCACAAAACGATCAAATGCAGCTAAAAAACAATCACTACTTAAATCAGTTAGAACTTCTAAGTGCACAGCTTTTGTTGAGAAACAAACAAAGAGGCACAAGTACGACTTGTAGACCTTAGCGTTACGCCTCAAACTTTCCTTCACAAAAAAAGGCCCACCCAAATCACAACCAACGTGGTTGAAAACCTTATCTGGTTTTAGCCTAGGCGCGGGTAACGTACCCATAGCGGGCTGAATTGAGCTTGGTCGGCAGCGAAAACAAATCTTGCACTTAGATAAAACGGATCGAATAATACTACGAGCACTAACTATCCAATAGTTTTTACATAGTAAGCCTTGTAACGTACGCGGCCCTATGTGTAGGTATAATCTATGAAAATATTCTATTATCAATTTAATTGTGTGACATCTAGGTAGAAGCACAGGATGTTTCATATTGTAAGGTAGGTCGGACTGCACGAGCCTACCCCCCACCCTGAGGAATTCATTGGAATCTACGAAGGGTGAAAGCTTACGCAAGGAAGCTACATATTTATTTTTACGCAGCAATGCGATTTCACTGTGAAAATGATTCATTTGCACCACCCGAACGATGGTGTCATGAGCTGTCTTCAGCTCTGATGACCTGAGGGGCCCACCTGACCTATCAGATTTTTTAGATTTCAAGTTCGACATAAATCTATGGCACCATGCCATAACACGTTGTAATTTACTGAAAGATGATAATTTATTAAATGTTTCTTCTAAGTCATTTTTTAAAATCATATTTTTATCATCCCATGAATTTAAAACAAACGTATCACAATTTGATTTTATGTCAGGAATTTTAAAACTGTCTTTTACATAAAATGATTTAATTGGCCATTTTTGTTGATCGTCATACAGCCACTCGGGGCCCTGAACCCACTCCGTAGCGCCTTCCACGAAGCGAGCCGGCATCGCACCACGCGAGCAAACATCGGCAGCGTTATTCTCGCTGCTCACGTGAAACCAACAATTTGATGGGACCACAGCGGTCACTTGACTAACACGGTTAGCCACAAAAGTTTTTAATTTGTAAGGTGGCGTTTGTAGCCACGCCAAAACGTTGTTCGAATCACCCAACGCGATGATCGAAACTTTAAAATCATTTAAGTTTTGTACGACAAAACTAACAAGCTTAGAGAGGAGCACGGCTGCCTCAAGTTCAAGTCTTGGAATTGACAAAATTGGATTTAAAGGCGCGACTTTAGATTTACTCGTCAGCAACCTTACCTTTACATGACCATCCCTATCTACGCTACGTAGGTAGACGCACGCTGCATAGCCACGCGATGACGCATCGCAAAATGCTATCAGCTGAACTTCATTAAAGTTTGATATTAAAACATGACGCTCAATTCGTAATTTACCTAACGCTGATAACTCGTTAATAAACCTGTTCCACTGGGTAGTTAACTCAGATGGTAACTGGTCATCCCAGCCCAATCCAAGTTTCCAAAGATCTTGCATTATACACTTCGCGACAAAAGTACAAGGTGATATAAAACCTACTGGGTCGAATATACTTGCGAGCAATTTTAAAACAGATCGTTTAGTTTGTTTGGCGTCAGTCAAGTTGTAATTAAAAGAGAATGAGTCACACGAGGGTAACCATGTCAAACCTAAAACTTTGAGAGATGACGATAACGTATCGTCTTGAAAGTTGATAGCAGTAACCTGATCCGATTGCATTCTAGTTAGCAACTCAGGACAGTTACTTGCCCATTTTCTTAAATCAAAACCTCCACTTTTAAGGAGGGAGGTTAAGTCATCTTGCAACGTGCAAGCTTCTTCCTGGCTTTGACACGACCACAATACGTCATCAACGTAGGTCCCTTCTTTTAGTATCTCTGCTGCCTTGGTTCTTGGCCGTTCAGTGTGAACTAGCTCATCCGAGGCTAGCTGAGGCGAGTTACTAATCGACTGGTCAATGCGAGCCAGCTCATCCGCCGCCAGCTGGTGTAACGTGCGTACCGCGACAAATGGTGCACTACGGAGGCCATACGTATTTCTAGTTAGCTCGTAGGTACGTACTGGTTCCGTAGGATGGTTACGCCATAGTATGTGTTGGTACTTCCGGTCCACTGGATTTATTAGCACAGCTCGATACATTTTTGAAACGTCAGCAGTGAAGCATACATCGTAAAGTCGGAAGTTAATTATTATTTTAAGTATGTCCTGATGTAGCTTTCTGCCGGTTAAAAGTATGTCGTTGAGCGAAGCACCGGAAGTAGTTTTGGCAGAACCATCGTAGACTACGCGCAAGGGCGTCGTAGTACTCGACGGACGTAACACACAGTGGTGTGGAACAAAGTAACCTGAGGGTTCTGTACCCTCATAGAGTTCCATGTGACCGAGGGTCTCGTACTCCATCATGAAGTCGACGTAGGCCTTACGAAGGTCCGGAGATCGAGCAAGACGGCGCTCGACCTGAGTGAGTCGCTTCAGAGCGGTGTCATACGAGTCACCAAGTGGTTTGTGCTCAGGGTTCAATAAAATCGGGGAAACATATCGGCCGATTTCATCACGATAATGTTGTTCTACATAAATTCGTTCCGCTAGTTCTTCTAACGGATCGATGGGAACTTCGCACGGCGAAGATTCCACCTCCCAAAAACGTTTGAGAGTCTCATGAAGAGAATTCTCTTCAAGGGTGTACGACACCAGCGATGTTGTAGACGCTACAACATGGCAATTGTTGCTAGAAGATTGCATTTCTAGTCTTCCAGTCACGACATACCCAAAAACGCTACCTAACGCGATTGGAATGTCGGGATTAATAATTAATTTCTTCCCATCATAAATATACGGAAAAATGTCAGCAGCTAAAATTATATCAATCTGAGATTTTTTATAGAACCACGGATCAGCTAATTCTAAATCCTTGTAATGATGAAGAACATTGTTAGGTATATGAACAGTAGGTAGCTCGGAAGTTAAGCGAGATAATATTACAGCATTTAAATCAAAACAGGGAGTCGCGCAGTTACGCGGCTTAATGGTACACGATACCATCCCGTTCGTTTTTACATTTTCGCCACCTAGACCATAAATATTGTACGGGCAATTTTGAGCAGATAATCCTAATCGTTGAAAGCATTCAAGTGTCATAAAGTTCGATTGCGCGCCAGAATCAATTAGAACGCGGCAAGTTTGGAAGTTGTTAAATGAATCCTTTACATGTACTACGGCTGTCCCTAGAATAACTGCATAGTTATGCGTAGACGCAAGGTGGTTATTACTAATGAGCGCGGGCGCTTGCTTAACGCATGGAGACTGCTCCGTCGCAGCGGACTCGGAATAGTAAACCGGTTTCGGTGCACTACCGCTCGACTCACGATGCAATAGAATATGATGCGACTGTTTGCACACGTAGCATTTAAATTCACTTTTGCATTCTTTTGTTGTGTGATTAGGTTTTAGGCAATTGTGGCATAGCTTCAGGTCATTAGCACGGCTAATGCGCTGAACGTTGGTCAGATTACGAAACTGATCACAACGGAAAATCATGTGATTTTCTCCACAATGCAAACACGCAAGTTTTGTGTTAGAAGAGGATGCATGTGAATAATTATTTCTACCCTGCCTAGGTACAGTGAATTTACGTTGGTTAGTTTGTTGTACGCTTGAACTAGCTGAATAAGAAGAAGAATGATCTAAAATCTTGATATGATTTTGAACAAAAGTCATCAAATTATCAAAAGTTGGTATAGATTTTTGATCTAATTTCTGCTCAAAGCATTTACGTGTGTAGGGATCTAAGGCCCTCAATGCAACGTGACACATTACGTAACTGCTCAAGTTATCAATATGTAATGCTTCTATGGCTTTGTATGAATGGTCAAAATTCTCAATGAACGAGTTTAAATTATCAGCAGATTCTTTTTGAAGCGGCGAAAAGCTTAGCATTTTATCTAAATACCTACCGACCAACATTCTGTTATCCTGATATTTATCAAGGAGACTTTTCCAAACGAGTTCATAGTTACTAGCAGAAATAGGTACGCTTTTTACAATATTTAACGCAGCACCTTTTGTGCATGATAACAAATAGTGAAATTTATCAATTTGCGGAATACTCTTCTGATTATGAACCAAAGAACAGAACGTCTCGTAAAATGTATTGAAATTTTCTATGTTTCCATCAAATGTAAAAAGTTCTAACTTTGGAAGACGTGGTCGAGATTCTACTGAGCGAGCGGAATTTTCATCCTTAGTACAATGGGTACTAGGCTTACATTTCGATGCACTTAATTTAACTCGAAAATATAATTCATCAAAACTTTTTAATTCCTGACTACGAAGTGATGATTTCGGGTCATCACAAAGTTCTTTTTCTAGAATTTGAAAGATTACTTTCTCAAATGAACTACGTAATGAATCGATTAGCTCAACGTGCATCAAAAAGAAATCAATCGACTCAGAATCCGAAATACTGATTGATAAATCATATGCTTTTTGTATTTGCTCGAACATTCGTTGTTTCCTATGAATTAACACGGTTAAATCATGACTATGGACCTCTTCAGGTTCATCAAGTTTTTTCGCACTCCTAGTGGGAGGCGCCATTTTGTGTTACTAATTACGCAGTTAGCGTGGACAAATAAATGTTCAAAAATAACGAAGATTAACGAATGAAACGATGCAAATTAATCACAAATACACTAAATAATATAAGTACGACAGATATAAGTGTGTGTTATATGAAAATATATATGTATAAAGCTGCCAGTAAAAGACAAAACTATATTTTTAGGTTAATGGATGCTTATGACGGGGATTTTAACAATGAGTTTTACAATGTAATTATAATAAAATAAGGGCAGTAAAGAACGTCTTTACGTCGTACTATCAAGCTACGAGCTTGTTAATACGCAAATAAGTATCTGATACGATCAGAAAAGGAAATAAAGAGAAGTACAGAACGTCTGTACAACTTACACTAACTACGAGCTAGGTAAGAAGAAATGAATCTAGCACGGCTAGAATAGAACTACGAGTTCTAGATACACAAAAACCTATCCGGCTATCGAAGGACCAATTTGATTGTGCAGTTTTTACAATCTTTTCAAGAGAAATTTTACTGGCAGGTTTATGTGTATTTTGGATAGATGAATGTATAGTATTTGAGGATGGAAAAGTTCGTTCCTGCTGTCTCCAAGAAGACTGATTGACACCACCTACCTCCGTTCGATCAGGGGGTTGAAGCTCGGCTCCAGGCACACACGGCACGCCACAGAGTCCAGGGTGGGTTTCCAGGGTAAGCACGGCTGACCTAGGTTCAATAGGTCTTGGAAGAAGCACACTACACGGCAGTGATCCACAAACACGATAAAGTTGTTAGAACGTCTAACGATGAGGTTTTGAATACGGTCAAAAAGAGAAGGAACGTCCGTCCAGTTCAACGCGCAAAAGCTACCTGCCGTCGCCTGAGTCGCCCACCGTTCTCGAGTGAGTTCAGTGGTGAATCTACCCTCAATTCAACAGCATAGATATCGAACAAGCACACTCCAAGAGGTATTTAAAACGCTGGCAGTGGCATGGGCAAATAAGGGCATAGACATCGGTGGCAAACGCCTTACTAACCTTCGTTTTGCGGACGATATTGTCCTTTTTGCCCCAACAGCGCATGCACTCCAGCAAATGCTCCAAGACCTGAGCACCGCGAGTCTTGAGGTTGGACTTCAAATGAACCGGTCAAAGACGCAGTGCATGTCCAACAGCACGAAACGTAGGGTCGAGGTCGATGGGCAGCAAATACATTATGTCGGTGAGTATATTTACTTGGGCCAGTTAGCGAGCTTCGAGAACAGGCAGGACAAAGAGATCGATCGCCGTATTGAGAACGCCTGGAAGAGCTACTGGTCCATGAAAGAGCACATGAAGGGCAACCTTCCACTGACACTTAAGCGCCAACTCATCGACATGTGTATCCTGCCCGTCCTAACCTACGGTGCACAGACATGGTCCCTGACCGAAGTTCAGAAGTCCAAACTCAAGATCTGCCAGAGGGCCATGGAACGCAGCATTCTCGGCTTCAAGCGCATAGACCGAGTGCGGAACACCATGTTGCGTTCCCTGTCTGGCATCAGAGATGTGGGAGAAAAGACGGCCAAACTGAAATGGGATTGGGCGGGGCACGTCAGCCGGATGCCTCCTGATAGGTGGGCGACCATCATCACCCCATGGGTGCCGGACGGACGGCGGTCTCGTGGTCGGCCTAGAAAGCGTTGGCGGGACGACTTGGACGCCTTCCATAAGCAATGGTGGGAGGAGGCCCAGAATAGAGGGAACTGGAAGTCTTTGGGGGAGGCCTTTGCCCAGCAGTGGGACGATGTAGGCTAAAAAAAAAAAAAAAAAAAAAAAATGGGCAAACAAAGTATTAATGTACACTGAAATAGCTGTAATAGAATTTTACAGTGGTCTTTATTGCCGGCCAGTTATACAAAGTTGGAGAAAACTGTAGGATAACAGAAATATTAATAAAAAACCAAAAAAGTATTTTTTTCGTCATTCTTTCTAACGGGTACTCGGCATTGAATACGTGAATGAGCTTAAAACATATGTCTCAAAATAGTCGTAAAAGTCTGTTATTTCTTTTTCTGAAGCCCCGACTGCCACGACCAACGGCTGACACTCCAACTTTATATAGCTGGCCGGTAATAAGGACCACTGTAAAAGCCTATTACAGCTATTTCAGTGTGCATTAATACTTTATTCACCCATAGTTGTGTAAATTAAGTTTGTATGGAAATCGTACCCCCTTAAGTGACACAGACACATGTCCACTGTCCAGTACATCTAACTATTGGCTGACAACACGTCTTCGCAACTGTTAGTTCAGGGAATGGAATAGAAACAATTTGTTCACTTGTAACTGTTTTCTTGGAAATGTTCGATTCGTATTTGGGCTAGACATGTCTGGTATCTACTATGTCTTTATTATTGGCTCTAGGTATTTCTTAGCCTTGGGCCTGATTGAAACAAATTAGAGAGGTCGTTACTATGTTTATTAGGGAGAAAATAGTGAATAAACATGCTAAAACATCTTATTAGTTTGATTTGTAAAATGTAGAGTTACCTCTTTCCCAAACAAAAATAGTCCTGTTTATTTATTTATGAAACATTAATTTATTTTGTTAGTGTAAAATTGTGATCCTAAACCCCTTACAAAACACATAACATTAATTTGTAGCCTTCCAGTATCATCTATCTACTGCTAGAAGTCTAGTGGCAGCAAATCTAAGGTCTGGCGGATTGGTAACCACAATACAAACCGCACAGTGCCAGTGCGGTGCAACAAACTTGGTACAGTGAGGACTTATATATTTTTTTTAGATAAGATATTTTCATAATACCTTCGTTTGCTTAACCGTTATAATAATAAATCGTATAGTCCGAAGAGAACTTCACAATCTCACTTGCTACCTAATTACTAGGACACTTGAGAAAACACCGGCTCTACGTTTCTTGCACACAATTTTAAAAAGCACTTGAAAATAAATACTCCTGTTGGTAACGAAACACAAATAAAACGAAGCGTCCACAAGACTAGGAGAGCTCTTCGCACAACATTTCTACCCCTTATAAAATAATAACCCAGACCATGAAATAAATAAAGGTACAGTTTCTGCCACAAGTAGCTCTACAACTGAAGTAACAATTGATCCACATATAGGTACTAGCTTGAAACTTTTTTAAATTAAATTGAGCCTTGCTTGAAATCAACGCGCTCAAAATGTGTCATTGTTGGTTTGTATTCTGTCAAATGTGCGTTAAAAATTTATATATTTTTATTTTTATTTTTATAATGTAAAAGCCATAATACAAGGTGTATCTAAATATGTGTACTATGCGAAGGTGGGGGGTTTCAGACCACAATGGTGATCAGTTGTGGAGGGGAGATAATTAAAAATTCCTATTTTCAGTTTCCCATACAAAAATATTTAATTTCATAATGCCTAAATAAATTGACAACCCTATCCTTGTAACCCCTTGACCCCTTGACCTACTACCTCTGTAGGTCTACTACTACTACCTACTACCTCTGTAGCTGAGTTTAGGGTTGTCACTTTGTATAAAGTCAGCTGTTAATGTTGAAACTTCGTTGCAGTTTTTTTCAGAGATACCAATCGAAGTTCGAAAAGTCGTTGAACAAAAGTTGTTCCCTGGGGGGTGGAAATTCACCCCCCTTCAGAATAGTACACATATTTTGATACACGTTGTATATGCACAGCAACCTCCAAAACACTAACAGTTTCATTCAGACATTGTTCACGCTAATAAAACAGTACAAATAAAACTTTTAGTACAAAATGGCTATGCACTCAGCATGCCTTTATGATCACTGGAGTGCTAAGCCACTTCAGATGTAGGTGAGTCCTAAACTAACGGTACGTCAGAATTCTCGGCCGCTTCATAAAGTCTGAAAACATCTTGGCATATTACGCTTTTTGTGGCTCGTTCTCGAAAGAGGAGCAATTTGTTTAATGGACCAGATAGTTGTTGCCTCTTGTTTTCGTGACATCTTGAGTAGATTTGGAGCAGAGAACTATTCAGAACGCTTAAAAGGAAACACGGTGGTGGTTCTGTATAAACGTAATTTACTATTTCCTGGCAGTGAAAGGGAGCTTTCCGGAAGGAATACGTTTTTTATGATCAAACTACTTCGCTTGAAATTTGTCATCCTTCAAATACACACCACAAAAAGAATGAACAAAACACTTATTCATCCTGCATTTTCAAATTCGTCATCTTGATTGAAAGTGACTTGGCTATTAGGTTTGTTATCAAAGTTTGAAGTTAAGCAATTTAAATACTACCTTTTTAGTTAAAAGGTAGCAAGTTCAAACTATGCCTACTGAAGCAATTATTAATTTAATCTCTAACATTCCATTCCAGCTTCCATTCTACACTCGCATGCAACTTTGCTTAGTGTTCTCAAATAACCCTCATGTAGAGCTTTATTTTAATGGCGAAGTTATTAAAATGATCAGCAACCGCTATGGCTCAAACAGACGGACCTCACTGACCTCACAGACTGCACATTTGCAGTAAGTATATTCAATTTTGAAAAGATATCTATTGCGTTTACAAAATATTAAATATTGTCAATTTCAAATAATCGTGCACAAGGGATTCGAGAACCTTTGAAATCGACGCTATGATTTATTAACATAAATCTTTTAGTTAACATAATTTTTTGTAATACTTATTTAATTTACATCTTATCTTACATAATGCTAAGTTCAAATATTTAGGAACCAGCTCCCTTTCACACATGTTTTTTTGTGCACTGTGGAAAGGAAAGGGGATGTCAAATCCCCTTTGGTGCTGCTTCTAAGCTTTTTTACCGTCAGAAGTTCAAAAAAATTGTGTTGAAAACATCAAGTGCACGGAAGGATCTTCATCGAGGCGCACTTAAAGTCCTTTCATCACGCTGTTTCAGAAGAACTAGTGACACGACAGCAAATCTAACTGAAAACATACTACTTTTTTTAAGGTACTTACTGCTCTTCATCAAGATACTCAAAAACCTGGCTTGTGCCTGGGATTGAAATCAAAAGCGTTTTAAAAACTGCAAACATGCAGTCCATCTAAATATGCCAGTGAAGTTTGTCTGCAAGCACCTTAATAGAAAGGAGAGGTAACAAACTTTAACGCGAGAACACCGCAGTTTGCTCTTCGCTTTAACATGTTAAAAGCCACTAACTTTATATTGCCCTTGCTCTTCAGATAATTACTTGTGGTTTGGAAATGTGGATGCCTATACTCGTTGGTCTGAAACTGTTTAATGTGAAGCTTAGTTTACACTTCCCTAGCAGAAGCTAGGAAAATAACAGGTTTCATTATTTGAAGGCGACGCGGTAAAGCTCCGCAGTTGAGTATATAGCCCAATGTATCTTTCACGTCGTGTTCTTTTATAAATTATTCCTCAAAATACAGTTTCGGTTTCGGTCGGGTAATGGGTAGGGGTAAATGAGGGTAAGGGTAAATGAGGGTAAGGGTAAGGGTTCGGTCGGGTTCCGGGTCCGGGTCCGAGAGTTCGAGTTCGAGTCCGAGTCCGAGTCCGAGTCCGAGTCCGAGTCCGAGTCCGAGTCCGAGTCCGAGTCCGAGTCCGAGTCCGAGTCCGAGTCCGAGTCCGAGTCCGAGTCCGAGTCCGAGTCCGAGTCCGAGTCCGAGTCCGAGTCCGAGTCCGAGTCCGAGTCCGAGTCCGAGTCCGAGTCCGAGTCCGAGTCCGAGTCCGAGTCCGAGTCCGAGTCCGAGTCCGAGTCCGAGTCCGAGTCCGAGTCCGAGTCCGAGTCCGAGTCCGAGTCCGAGTCCGAGTCCGAGTCCGAGTCCGAGTCCGAGTCCGAGTCCGAGTCCGAGTCCGAGTCCGAGTCCGAGTCCGAGTCCGAGTCCGAGTCCGAGTCCGAGTCCGAGTCCGAGTCCGAGTCCGAGTCCGAGTCCGAGTCCGAGTCCGAGTCCGAGTCCGAGTCCGAGTCCGAGTCCGAGTCCGAGTCCGAGTCCGAGTCCGAGTCCGAGTCCGAGTCCGAGTCCGAGTCCGAGTCCGAGTCCGAGTCCGAGTCCGAGTCCGAGTCCGAGTCCGAGTCCGAGTCCGAGTCCGAGTCCGAGTCCGAGTCCGAGTCCGAGTCCGAGTCCGAGTCCGAGTCCGAGTCCGAGTCCGAGTCCGAGTCCGAGTCCGAGTCCGAGTCCGAGTCCGAGTCCGAGTCCGAGTCCGAGTCCGAGTCCGAGTCCGAGTCCGAGTCCGAGTCCGAGTCCGAGTCCGAGTCCGAGTCCGAGTCCGAGTCCGAGTCCGAGTCCGAGTCCGAGTCCGAGTCCGAGTCCGAGTCCGAGTCCGAGTCCGAGTCCGAGTCCGAGTCCGGTTATCACGTTCAACTATCGTCAGTAAACCGACTTTACAGACAACCGATTTTTTTTTACTTAGCAACGCCATCTGCTCGAACAGCTTGCAGTTAGTATATATACAAGATTTTCTCGTTTAAAGGTACGAGCCGGTATGACCGAGCTTCGCTTGGGTTAAAAAAAAAATAGTATTATTATTTGCCAATAGATGTCAGGAAGCGTCGTATCTTTATTGGCTTATTTTTAATTAACAACGCCTTCTAGCTTGCAGTTAGTTGCTCACAATCGCCAATAGATGGCAGGAACAGTCGTATATTTGAGTTTATGTTTGATAACCCCTGAAAACCCCTGTATAGTAAATTTCGTGAAAATTGTTGGTGCAGTTTCCGAGATCCTAAATATATATATATATATATATATATATATACAAGATTTTCTCGTTTAAAGGTATAAGATAAGATTTCCTTCGCTACATAAATATTTCTATTTAAGAAGTCTTACAGCCCTGTCAAAAACAAGGACAGAAATATTTATTCGGAGAGACAGCATTGTGTATTAAAAACTGTTGGTACATAATAATGAGAGTGGAAACCAGGCATTAGTTACATAAAAGTCTCTCGAGCCCTTAGGCGTCGTTTACAATGACGGAAGAGGACGGTGACGAGAGCGGGCAAGGAGCCAACGGCGCTAATGCTGAATGATAGTGCCGAACTAAAAATTGTTTGGGCCATTGTGGAGTCTATAATAAAACACTGTTCTATCAAAAATCGAGCTCAGACGAATTTAAAAACGTTTCGGCATCAAAGTTCTGCGTCAAACTCGCTTGAAAATAGCGCAAATAGTGTCAATTTCAAATAAAATCATGAGCCTTGGTGGAGCCTGAGGTATGAGCCGTGTATATGAGCAAATGCGCCAGACACAAAAATAATCCCAGTTTGTATTCCTACTTCTGGATTTCATGCCAATAAATAAACAGATAAAACAATACCAAACACTGCACAATAGTTAAGTCAAACGTTAACCGCATCCACAGCCTGAGTTCTCTAATTATTTCCAGAACGCAAGTAAAGTCGAGTTGCGATACTTGTTCGTTGTTTACTTCGCATAGGTAACAACAACTTTGATGTGGCATGATTTCAACAAAGGACATACTTCCTAACTAGGTATGTATTCACAGTTTGTCTTTGCTGCACACGCAACTGAGTGAAGTTGAATTTAGAACGCCATTTTAGAAGTTGGCAATGCCGTACATTTCCAGCTTCTAGCTAAACTATAATCAGTGAAGTTTTATGTTATTTTAAATATTCTACATGAATATTTGAAAAGTTATGATAGAAAAGCGAAGGAAAAATATGAAGTAGGGAAGTAATTGTATTTTTTTTAAATTTGTTTTACTGTGTAGCGTTTAAAACTTTCGTGACTCTATACAAATTCCTTGGTCGCAACGCAGAAAACCAAACACCTGAGTGCAAAAAACCTAAAAGAAAAATTCTGATTTGAGGTACCTACTGTGCTTAGATTAAGCACCTAGCAATTTTTTTTATTAGGATCGAATATTATAGAATAAGTTTAGCTAGGTTTTGCATAAAATTGATCCGTTAATTAATTTTAATCTCGAATCTCAATAAATACTGCACACACGAAATTGCATGCATTTATTCAGAATTTTAATACTCTGCCCACATCAATTCAGTTTCAGGATTTTTTGTTTTAAAATGGAGCACCTTCATCTATCATTATTTTTAACCCTCTGTTGCCTTGGGGCTTCGAAATTCGCATTAATGAAATCTGACAACATTACCTTGGTTACAAACCAAGGATTTTTTAACCAAAATCCTTGGTTACAACGTACAAAATGAAGCATTGATTAACTTTGTTTAAATATTCAAAATCACCAACAAAGTAAATGGTATAGTTATGTAATTTTTTCTACTTCGTCAAAAAAAATACTTATTATTTTTAGGTAGGCCATACTTAATTTTTTTTATTTATTTACTCAATACTAATACTCTCAAACAGTGAAGGAAAACACTGTGAGGAAACCATGACTTATTAAGCTCTGCACGTATTGACCACGTCTTTCGTGTGGATTAGGCCGACTAAGCTGTCAGGATGTTATAGATGCTGCTGGGCGTGCATATTCCATGTAAAATCCGCTCCCCGTAATCATCAGTTTCTCATGACGCTATATCATCAATAATAATATCTACAATAGACGCAAAGGCCTGTTTACATTTTTTTTACTTTATTTATTGATAGCATTATAGTCAATTAAGATGTGCAAACATGTCAATAATGAACGAAGCTAATACTCGTAACTTTGTAGGTCCTAGACTCAGGAATGATGAAGGGACTGCGCCAAAACCACAAGATTAAAGTCTTTGCTAGACTCGGAACAAATTGGCCGTTAAATGAGATAGTTGGGAGAGGGAGGCGGGATTAGGCCTAAATGAATCAAACTTGCCTAAGACCGGGCTTCGTCCAATCGATTGATCTCCTGATATAGTATGTACATTTTTTGGTAGTTAGTGGCCATACCCTTAATTATGTAGAGGAAAATTATCTAATTTTGGTGAGTATTTTCAGGGGTTGAAATGCCCTGGGACAGACTGAGCTGCAAATAATGTTGGTTCCGGAGTAATGGATACTTATAAGTACATACTTAAGTTTTCTGTGCCTATGAATCTTCTCATAGTCTGTTTACATTGATACTTTTTTATTTATAGCTACCCAAACTAAACTAGGTTTTTTATCCACAGAATACATGTTTCTTCTGTTAGATAACATCTTCATAATCAGCCTGAAAAAATCTTTTGCTGGGCAAAAGCCTACCTGTGTTTCCAAGAAGAACGATGGATAGATAGATAAATAACACTTTATTGTAGAAGGATACATCACAGTAATTAAACGTAATTAATTAAAGTACAATGGGCGGCCTCATCGCTTGAAAGCAATTTCTTCCAGGCAACCTTAAGATGGAAGGTAGTGAAAAAAGCAGACACGGACGGAAACAATTCGTATCCTTTAGCATCTCCATGCTATCTCTCGCAACTTCCCGCACTCTTTATCTGTTGGGTGAAACACCTAGTATTTTATCTAAGGATTGACCGCATTACTACAACTGAAAATATTATGAATTCCAGCAAAATATAACATTAAATATGCAAAATAGAGAAGTAGGTTTTGTGTTTATGCATGCCAACTACCCTTGAATATATTGGTAAGTGCTACTCGTGCAAAACATTTCTGATGAAAACTGAATGAAGTTCTAAAAGTTTATACATTATAGAATCTTTTAAGGGGGTTCACCGGATGCCGCATAGCAGCGTGGGGCGAGTTTAAGGCTTGGCTACACGCTATGTGATACGCTATTTTTAATATGAGCATGACGGCTTTTTTTTCACACAAGAAGCAGTGACAAGGCTAACTTTGAGCAATGTCTCAACTTGAGAAATGAGCGTTTATATTAGTTTTGGAAATACGATTTTTTTTTGCAAGTTGAACGCGTGTAGCCGTACCTTAAGGAAAAGCTGACGATAATCCCTAACGCGCTAAATAAACAATGAGAGGAGGTTTTTCATTCAAAATAAATTTTAAAATCCAATAATAACAAGTGCTTTCGCTTGTATTTGCTGAATGCTTTTCATTATAGGGTGCAGTTCGTTTAAACAAAACGAAAACGGTGCAGTCTATCTATACTTACCTACTTACCTAATTGGTTCGTAACTATAAACTCACACACTTGCATAAGCATTTCTCTTTTGAGCTCACACGGCAGTGTGACAGCGAAATCAAAATGGTAATAAAAATCCAGATGCTGGATGGTACCTACATATAATTATTGCGAATGCTGTGCATGCTTAGAATTGGCACATATTTTATAAAACAATTGAACTGTATGTGCCCTCAAATATGTTAACTATGTGTGCTGTTGGATTAATAATAATTATTACTATAATTTTTATAGTTTCAGATTAAATCTTTTAAAATTTAGGAAGAGTCAATAGGGTTCAGTCCTGCTTATAACATTAATCATTAGTAAGTACATAATAGTTAAATTTTATTTACAACAGAATATACATTATTTACAAAAACTAAAATTAATAAAATTATTAATCATTAAAATTATAATTATTTATCATTAGTTAAAATTAAGTAAACATATTATATAGCATACCATTGTAAAATGAACTGCGAACTTTATAGATTGGCTTCGTGGTAGCACTGCAGGTAAGTGTTGTTAATATTCACCACTTCAAAATTTATCAATACCGTTTCCCATTTAATACCAGCGGTTTTAACCCGTTTATTAATTTTCCAAGCAGAAAATTAAAGTGTCTGATCGATAGTGTTCGTGTTCGCAATTTGCATGCTAAAGCCAGAGGCCAGAGGCTCCGAGTATTTTCCGCGTGGTGGCGGCGGCGCGGTCAGGCAGGCATTCATTATTACTGCAATTTATCTCACTTAGCCACTCAGTGATACTTGCCCTTGCAACACTTATTAGTGGGTGTCCGATGGAGAAGTATTTTAGCTGTCTGTTTTTCTGAAACTGAAAAGAACCGTCGTTTATCAAAGTGGGGGTTTGGTTTCAGAGCAGGGTTGGATGGTAGCTTTCTTTTTTAACTGACTTCAAATAAAAGAGGAGGAGGTTCTCAATTCGGTTGTTTTTCTTTTATATTTGTTATCGCAGAACTTCCGTCATTTATGAGTCGTATTTGATTTTTATTTATCTTTCATAATGGTCCGATACACATGTCATGAAAATTGGTCCAGCGCTTTAGCCAGGAAGTCAGTTTCAAGTTTATTAAAACTAATATTATTATTTTAATACAACTTCTCAGAAACAAGTTGAAAGCCGCTTAATATTTCTTCTTACTGTAACAAAACATTGTCTATTGAATTGAATTGGTTGGGAACACTAGGTAGTGTTTAACGACGTAGGTAACCCTAGATTGAATCTTATACCTTTAAACGAGAAAATCTTGTATATATATATATATTTAGGATCTCGGAAACTGAACCAACGATTTTCATGAAATTTTGTAAACAGGGGTTTTCGGGGGCGATAAATCGATCTAGCTGGGATTCATTTTCAGAAAATGAGTCTGTTCGTTAAGAAAAAATTAAAAACATAAACTGAATATGTGACTGCTCCTGCCATCTATTGACGATTGTGAGCAACTAACTGCAAACATGTCCAGCAGATGGCGTGGTTCAGTAAGAATAAACCAGTAAAGATAATAATATGACTCTTATGATTTCTTAACAAAAAAAATTCCGAGCGAAGCTCGGTAACCAACTAGTGTTACTGCACCGATCACTCATAAGGGTAATACCACAAGTAGGTGTACCCATATCTTTCAAAACACAACAGCAGAAATAAATAATAGGTAGTCGTGGTATACTTCCCTGAAATTACTTTTTCATTAAGAGCTGCTTTACTAAAACAGAATGGACGATCAACGGAGCTTTAATCGTTCTTTTTAATTTGGCCTCAGAAAACTCAATAACCATTTACTCAGGAGTCATTGTAAGCCCACTTTATCACCAAAACGCTACGGCCACGGATCAAAAACACATAAATTCCGGACCCAGGACAAACTGGATTGCAGTGCAGGTAGCTATAGTTACGATGCTGTAAGTTCTCTGCATTTTACGGTTATTTCGTACGAGTGCGATGGATAAGCCAACCCCGAGTTTAAAATCTCCATTGAAGCAACATTTATTTGCTAGTGGAAGTACAGTTTTAAATAAACAGTTAAACGAGCATCAACATCGAATACCTGGAACTCAAAATCAAGATAAATATCAAAAGAGTTCTGTAGCATAAAATCACAAGGAAACATGTTTAATTTTAGAAATCCATAGAGAGTCACATTTACTTTTAACCTATAGATCAATGGATTTAAACAGGCTCTCACCCTCAGCTGAGCTACATTTCCAGAAATGATTAGGTCTAAAGGAGACTGAAAGCTTTACTTAGGACAAGCTTAATCCATTATGGGTGGAAAAGGTTAGCCTTTTCTAAAACGGGGTCAGAGAAAACTTATTATATTTCAAGCAACGTTTATTCAAAATTACTAGTTAAATAACTCATCATAATGGCTTCGCTGAAAATTTTCTATCCTATGCTTTTTAGTTTTGATACAAACTCGTGTTTCGAGGTAGTTTATATTATTTCTTCTGCGACAATGTTTTACTGACGCGGCGCACGTCTACTGGAAACGTAAGGGACAAACTTCTGCCGGGCTATAATTCAACACGCGAAAACAATGTGTTTTCACGTTTCAAATGGTGCCGCGTACAGTTTCTTCTAAATAGAAAAGTTTTAATTCGTTGTGGCGCGGCGGTATTTCTCGCAAATCCGTTTCTAGGCTATCGTAGCCTACGTATTTGCACAGTTGCTGGATATTTTAGTTTTGTGCTATTCCTTTTATATGGCCCCGCAGCGTGAGAAGCAAACGTGGAATCAGGATTCACAGTAGAGTTGGACTTGTTTGGTTCTTGGGACTTGAATATTGTGTTACGTCTAAGTATGTTCCTATAGGTACTAAATTGTGCAATTAGAATTGAACAGTGACTGTTATGTGGCTTAGATATTATAAAGCTGTGTATTAAATAAATCCAATGTCATAATCTATTCATAAATCGTTAGTGTGTTAATTACCTATGTATTTTTAATTAGGAACTTTTATCAACATTGTTTAATAAAATATGATGCTTGAACGGTATGGTATGTCTAAGGTATGGCACAGAAACTAAGTACACCAATAATACAACTATATTAATTAAAAACCTCCAGTCCAGATGCAAAATACAGGAGTTCACGGAACTTCTAGCATCACTCGTAACAATTTCGCAGACTGATAAATGGCGGTATTTTCCCTCTGTATTCTTTAGTCTCAAACTGACCAAAAGGGTCGCGTTCTCAAGTCGAAATCAAATGAAAATCAAATACAGGTTTCTAATTCCTTATTTAGAAATGAGAAATGCAAATCTAGTTAACTTCAAAGAGGCTTTATTGTGTTTTTTTTTTCAAACTCTACTAAATACAAGCTATTGGCTGACGATTCTTATTGCACTATGTCGCCATCGCTCGCCTAGATGCGCTAGTCCCAGCCAACGTATAAGCCATATAAACGCTAAGGTTAAAACCTTTTTTTTATCAAATGTTTATTTAGTTCCAACGTCACGAGACAAACTATCTAATTCTTGAAACGTATCTTATCTTACCTTTAAACGAGAAAATCTTGTATATATATGTATATATTTAGGATCTCGGAAACTGCGCCAACAATTTTCATGAAATTATGTAGGTATACAGAGGGTTTCGTGGGCGATAAATCGATCTAGCTAGAATTCATTTTCAGAAAATGATTCTGTTTGTTAAAAATAAACTAAAAACATAAACTGAATATGTGACTGCTCCTGCCATCTATTGACGATTGTGAGCAACTAACTGCAAGCATGTCCAGCAGGTGGCGTTGTTCAGTAAGAATAAACCAGTAAAGATAATAATATGACTCTTATGATTTCTTAAAAATACAAATTAACGAAAAAAAATCCGAGTGAAGTGGTTAGCAACTAGTTTCAATTAAAATCGTTAATGCTGAATCAGACCAGTTCGTATACTCTCCTATACGCTAGTTTAATCTAAGATAGGAGTTCTATTCATTTGTGAGTCAATAAACTGGTTCTATTCAATAATATTGGAATAGTGACCGTTCCAATTCACTCGGTGAGACCAATTTATTATTGATTCAAACTGCGGGTATTTCTGTGAAATCACGTGGCTTGTTTGTATAGTCTTCAACTATTTTATCAACCACATGAAGAAGCGGAACTAAGAAATCAAATAAGGTCTTCATTTACGAAGAAACTATCAAATAACTAATTCAGTGAGTGCCTACATATACAATTCTATTTATAGAGTACTCCAAATCTTCTGTAACGCTATATAAATAACCGTTAGAGTAACGTTGTATTCAACTGTATTCTAAGTATGTATGTATGTATTTACAAAAAGAATGTATTCAAGTATTATATCATCTAATCTGGTTTTCAACAAGCTCTGCTGAGTTTGAGTTTTGGGCTAGATAGTGTAGTGTGAATTGTCCACAATATTTATTATTATTATTTATAAGGTTGTCTTATTTCATAGCTAGAAATAGACTCGTAAGCATATATTCAAATGATTTTTAATGCTCAAAATAATTTTATTTTACTATTCAAAGGTGGTTGTAGATATTGTAGATGAAATTGCAGAATGATAGATTTTTCACAATGTGTTTAAAGACTCGTAACTTTTTGTGCTAGACGTGCTCGAAAAGGTTCTGTAAGTCTGCAAACTCAAGTTTCAGCTATGAGTTTTCAGTTCAGGCATTCTTACCTACGAGTATGTGGCAAAACACAGCGAAGAGTTTTCAGAAGTAGCAGTTGTTGCAAAGAAAATAAGATTGAAATACAAAGACTATTCCATCGACAAGTTGACCATAGAGAAATTAGAACGATCTTGTGGAACTATATACACTCGAGTCACGCGAACTAGTCTCTCTTTAAGGAAATGTAATAATAGCAACTTGCTGTTTAGTTTTAAAGTTGGATTTACTTGGTGCTAGGGATGTGATGGAAGTTATTTTGGAAACGAATTATGTGTAGTCTAAGTTATATTCATGGACAAAAAGAGTACATATAGCGAATATAGAAGTATTAAATAGAGACGACGAGAAAAGAGCCCTCATAGAAGTTGTTGAGAACAGAAGAGAAAAGATGATTGGCCATCTTGTACGACATGATAGCTTTATCAGAAATATCATCGAAGGAAAGGTAGAAGGAAAGAGAGGAAGGGGAAGACATGAGCCTAATAAAAGCAAAGATCGCTGTCATGTCGTATAAGGAGCAGGTCACTTAAGGAGGTTGCCCTCAAAAGAAATACCTGGAGAAAAATGCATACATACGAGCGCCGTTGCTCATAAATAAGAAGCTCTTAAATAACCGACAGCCGGCGGGGAATAAATGCTCCCGAATGGTGACCATGAACCGGAAGACTATACGTAAGACACTCACCCACCCAATGAACCAACGACATTGTTAGGGTCGCGGGAAGTCGGTGGACGAATCGTTCTTCCTGGAAAGGGTATAAAGAGAGACCTATGTACAGCAGTATACTTCCTCAGGTTGATGACGATGATAATGAAGGTATATTGGTACCTATTTTGTCGCTATAATAAATTGCTACATTTCATAAAGCATATAATTTGCTTTTGCTTGAGGAAAATAAAAGTTTACTGAATCCACAAAAGCCGAAGATGATTGGGCGTTTTTGGAGGACCATAGTGGTAAGTACCTAAATCTTGAGAAGATCATGTAAAATACAATTTTTTTAGTTTTAGGTAAGTAAGTAAGATAAGTAATTTGTAACTGTGTTTGAAATTGTAAGCAGGTAGGTAGGTAAGTATGTCGGCTAGTTTTAATAAATTGAAAAATAGTTCAATAATGAAACTTTGATTTTGCTGACTTTTTTTATTCATTTTCAACTATAGGACAGCGTGGTATGATGTGGATGAAGAATTGTTCTTTTTAACAGAAATAGATATGACTTTATTATATTAGTTATTATTAATAATTGCATTTTTGTGGTTTGGGCCCATATTATACCTACCAAAAGTAGCTTTCCGTTTCCATCTTTCTAAGTCAAAGCCAGAACTACGTTACAAGACTAGTTGGGAGAGCTATAATCAAGTTTTCAATAGAGCTGAAATGTGGTTTGAGAGCAAACACTGAGAAACAACGTAGTCTACAATGTAGTCCTTAACCTGTGACCGTTTGATTTAATATTCGAGGCGTATACCTGCGCAATTATTTTTCTATCTGTAGGCCTACCATGAGCTCTATCTGGCTCTGTCTCTGGCTCTGGTTTTGAGTCAGTGTGAGTGCTCACCAGTGCTCACACTGACTCAAAACCAGATTATATACTGTGTGTGTGACGTTTTGACAACAATTACACAGACTCCAAACCAGAACCAGAGACAGAGCCAGACAAAGCTCACGGTAGGCCTAATGAACGACCCTTTAGCCAGTTCAGCTCGTTCTGCTCGCTTTTAAAGTCAGTGGGATGGAAGACATTACATTAAAAATTTCAGATAGGTATCTGAAGAAAATTAATGGTCATATCCTGTTCTTCCTACTAATATAAACTTAGAGGAGAGGAGAGAGAATCAATGCGAAAGTTACGATGCGTTTATATTCCACGTGGGTGAAGACTCTAGACCCATAGGAAGCTAACATGTCAATTTGCAATGTCTGTACCTACTATTTCGTATCTTATTTTAATATAAGCTGTGTAGATACTATAGTATAACTTTGAAGCGTAGCGTGTGCTGTCTTTGAAACTTTTGCTTTTGTATTATTGCATTGCATACGTCTAAGTGAAGTGGCACCACACTGGAACTTCACTGCTATTATTTTAGACTATTTTTGATTTGTAAAAGGATCATATAAAAAAATGGTAGGAACCGAGATGTAGTTTGTTGCCTGTTCTTCTAGGCTTGGTCGCGTGGAACTGGCACCTAGACTCACCTAGCTTTAAGACGTTTCAAAGTGATTCTTGCATCGTACTGAATAAAAAAATATTGACTTTGACTTTGACTTTGACTCAAGGCCTGCACACATCGCATGCTGATGGCGATGGCGATCAGCTGAAACGCTGTCACATATCACTGTCATATTACACTATCATACTACAGGCAGCTAGTAGTAGCAGCTAAACTAAAGTGTTTTTTCCTTTAATTTTATTAGATGAAATAATTTGACCGGTGGTGTGCGTGCACATCATGCAAAAATATTTGCATTGAATTGACGAGAAGTCACAATTATATTTTTAAAAAGATCCAATATAAAGTTGAGCTTGTAGTGCTATTTCAAAGGTGTGCAAGGCATTATGAAGTCTGCTAGCTTTGCAATAGGCTCTCAGAAGAGGCAGTTAAAAGCTCTCCTGATCGATTGAGTCCCTCTCCGCAGGGAATGTGCACTTCAGCCGCTTTCAGCTGAGGTAGGTACAGTGACAAGAGCCTCTGCTTATGCAGTCGTACCTGTGCACGTTAGACCTACTTGCACCTACTACTTCATATGTTCAGTCACCTGAATCATTATGGCTAGATAAACATTCTAATTTTGAAAATTATTTTACGCCTTCTAGTACCGACCAGAGCAGGCCTTAGTCGGTTTTTTGAAGTGAAAACTTCTTTAGCGGCGTTGAGCACTTTCTGAATGGGTATAAAAACTTAAACTCGCGTCAGGATCACGTGACCCTGATCGAAAAAGCGTAGGACGGATTTTTTGCAGAAATGTACCCTAAGACTACAACGTAGAGTTCATAATAAAAATCGAAAAAAAGCGTAAGACGCTACAGATACGCTAGTAGTTACTATGACACGGTAACGTCACAGAATAGATAATAGTTAGTAGCAAGCATACCAAGGCGTTTTTCGTGACTGTAGTAGGTATAGGTACATACCTATTATAGATTTTATGAACTAGCGGCCGCCCGCGGCAGGTAGTAGTGGTCATTGGTACATGATTTTATAGATCTACTGTATTTATTTTTCGAGTGGAGCATTGCGGCGAGCGAAGCGAGCCGCCATGCGACCATGGGAACAGCGCGGCGAGCGAAGCGAGCTGTGCTGTGACTCCCCCCAAGCCCCCCAGAACCCCCTCCTCCTGAACCCGGGGGGAGCGTCGCGGCGAGCGAAGCGAGCCGCCACGTGACCACGGGGAACAGCGCGGCGAGCGAAGCGAGCCGTGCTGTGACCCCCCCTAAGCCCCCCAGAACCCCCTCCTCCGAAACCCGGGGGGAGCGTCGCGGCGAGCGAAGCGAGCCGCCACGCGATCACGGGGAACAGCGTGGCGAGTGAAGCGAGCCGTGCTGTTACCCCCCTAAGCCCCCCAGAACCCCCTCTTCCTGAACCCGGGGGGAGCGTCGCGGCGAGCGAAGCGAGCCGCCACGCGACCACGGGGAACAGCGCGGCGAGCGAAGCGAGCCGTGCTGTGACCCCCCTTAGCCCCCCAGAACCCCCTCCTCCTATGTCTGCCGTTTTACTTCATTTAGGACCTACTTGTAGGTCGCGCGACAAGGTCCCTTCTAGCGGTTCCGACCCGTTGAGGATTTGGCTTTACGTAAAATTTAGGGTTCCGTATAGGGTTTTGATTGGGGTTATACTATATTGAGGAATTTGATTAAATGGTCGACTTTTAGGGTTCCTTAGGACTTTGATTGGAGTTTCAACTACACTTAGAAGCTTGATAATGTTAAAATTTTTAGGGTTCCTTAGGACTTTGATTGGGGTTTTACTACATTGAGGAATTTGATTAAGTGGTCAACTTTTAGGGTTCCTTAGGACTGATTGGAGTTTCAACTACACTTAGGAGCTTGATAATGTTAACATTTTTAGGGTTCCTTAGGACTTTGATTGGAATTTCAACTACACTTAGGAGCTTGATAATGCTAAAATTTTTAGGGTTCCTTAGGACTTTGATTGGGGTTTTACTACATTGAGGAACTTGATAAAATAAACAACTTTTAGGGTTCCTTAGGCCTTTAATTGGACTTTCAACTACACTTAGGACCTTGATTATGTAAACAATTTTAGGGTTCCTTAGCACTTTGATTGGAATTTCAACTACACTTAGGAGCTTGATAATGCTAAAATTTTTAGGGTTCCTTAGGACTTTGATTGGGGTTTTACTACATTGAGGAACTTGATAAAATAAACAACTTTTAGGGTTCCTACGTTAATAATCAAGTTTTCACTTCTGCCGGCACTCCCGGAGTGCAACCCGTATTTTTTTTTTTTTATAACTGATAGCTAAGCATTTGGCTGCCATCACACAACAAAGTGAGGATGCAGCCTAAGATGGAGCATGCTTAGCTATAATCCACCTGTTCACTCTTGTCTTGAAAATTCCCAAATTATAGCGTTCCGGAAATACTGACGCCATATAATAATAACAATACTCATAGCCAAATCATCCGAAAACTCATAGCTCATAGCCGGTAGAGAGTGGAACTCTCTACCGGCTATGAGCTATGAGTTTTTGAAAATTGTAAAGTCTATCGATATGGTGACTAAAAGCTAAGTATATAAGGCAAAAATCTAGCAACTGATAAGTAACGGAGAAGAACATAAAGTAACATGCACACGAACCGTTTCTCATCACAATATAATAATCAATATAGGATCTCAATACGGATGTTTTAATTCACATGTATTTTAGATTTATTTAGATTTAAAAATATATATTTATTTAACCAACCTAAAATAAAAAAAGCAGCCAAGTGCGAGTCGGACTCGCCCATGAAGGGTTCCGTAGCATCAAATAACATAATATAAAGGTTTTTGTAGTTCGTTGAAAGGTAAATTGCGGTTTACGATTTATGACGTATAAAAAAAAAACTACTGACTAGATCTCGTTCAAACTAAATATCGTTGGAAGTTTGCATAGTAATGTACAACATATATTTTTTTTAGTTTTATCATTCTCTTATTTTAGAAGTTAGAGGGGGGGGGACCAACTTTTTTCCACTTTGGAAGTGTCTCTCGTGCAAACTATTCAGTTTAGAAAAAAACAATGTTAAAAACTTCAACATCATTTTTGAAGACCTATCCACACGTATGGGTTCGATGAAAAAAAAATTTTTGAGTTTCAGTTTCAAGTATGGGGACCCCCAAAATTTATAGTTTTTTTTCTATTTTTGTGTAAAAACCTTAATGCGGTTCACAGAATACATCTACTCACCAAGTTTCATCAGTCTAGCTCTTATGGTTACGGAGAAAAATGGCTGTGACACGGCCGGACAGACAGACAGACAGACATGACGAATCTATAAGGGTTCCGTTTTTGCCATTTGGCTACGGAACCCTAAAAAGGAGCAGGTTCTCAATTCATTTGTTTTTATCGCATAATTTCGTATTGCATGAGCCATATGAAAATATTTTCTTATCTGAAAAGTAGTAATTGTGAGATTGGTCCCGTAGAAATTTCATCAAAATCGGTCTAATAGTGTGGCCATGAAGTCGGTTTCTCAAGGTTATTTACAAAAGAAATCCTAGATTTAAAAGAAGTTACGAGAGACAGAGAGGATGAATTTGAGTGCTCAACGCTCAACGTCATTGAATCAATCTCCTAGCGGAAAATAAATATTTATCCATTCGTCCAATTCGACAAAGCTTTTCGATTCATGGAAATTCATCAGTAAAACCTATATCAATGTTTAGAAGGAAAGTGTAATGGAGGGGAAAAGGGTTTGATTATATCTTTTAAAGTACGGACGCTTCAACTATGCGACAAACAAACTATACTTTGTATGATTTCTTTGCAACACAAGAAAGTCTTGTTTTTCTTCTGGGTAATGAAAAAATACTTTCATAGCTTCAGTAGGAAAATAAAACGATTTACAGCTATTATTGCACTTTTGAAATTAAGTTTGGTGTAAAATATATGATTGAAGAAATACAGGTTGTGGTATCGGTACACCTATATACTTATTTAGTTAGCAGGAGATCTACCACGACCTCTGTCTTGCTCGTCTCTGGCTCTTGTTTTGAGCCTATGTGAGGGTTGACTAAATAAATCCTACGTCGAAACGTCGCCAGAGACAGAGCCAGACAGCTAGGCCTACAGGAAACCTTATAACCTACCTAAAAATTCGAAAAATAAGATGTCGCGATGATATCAAAAGTATTGCTATGTGAAAAGCTTATTACGAACACGCTCTTTGATGTCGAAATGATGTGAGTTCGATGATTATTGAAGCTACCTTAGAAAAATACAAAATATCCGAATAAAAATAATGGGAATAATATTAAGTATTGTAATAAGCATAGCGTAAAAACCTATCGTAAAAGAGAAGAGAAAAACATAATAGTTTATGCCGAGCTCAAAGATCACAAGATGAAAATCAAATTATAGATCTTGTTGCTTCTCAAGATGACATAAAACGAATTTCCTTCGAACTCGATCCATCTTTTCCGAACTTGCCTGTCACAAACAGTAGGGAAATTGTCAAATGCGACCACAGGGAAATAATAATAATTACTCAATACTCCATCATTCTCGGTATCGGATTAATTTATAGTTTAGTAAAGCTGGTTAACTAGTTTCGGCAACTCATCTATATAGAGACTTAATTAAAGTTGAGCTGTCGAAGAATCTCTACAGGTAATCTTGAGCAGCTTTGATCAGTTTGCCACGATGAAAATATCATTAGAGCGTTTTAAAAGCAGCATAAGTAGGTCGTAGAATGAGTAAGTTGAAGTGGCAATGGGCTGGGACCTCGAAGTATAAAAGTTATACCTCAAAGTGCCGACAGCCGAGAAATAAAGGTCCTGGAATAGCGACCAAGAACCGGAAGAAAAAAACGTAAGATGTTCCCACCCGATGGACTGACGACTTTGTTGTGAACGCGGGAAGTTGATGGATGGAAAGGGCTCAGAATTGTTCTTCCTGGAAATGTATAGGGGAGGCCTATGCCCAACAGTGGTTTTCTTCAGGCTGATGATAGGTAGGTCAATTCCATGGCTGTCGAAAGGTGAAAAAACATATCAGACATTCAGCCTTATAAATTTAAATAGTCTATATCGTAGTCAGATAAAAATATAACTCTCTTTTTTACGCTTGTTTAAAATAAAACCTGTCATTTTTTTATTTGACGATAAGCGTTATTCCGTTTATTTGAAAATCAGCCCTTCATTTCTAAAAACATCCTTGCCTTATTTTATCGAGACTTGAAATAACGAAATGAAGGTCTACCAAAAGGGCTTGGTTAAATACCACAGTTATCTGTAGTCCTACACACCGTACGCAGACAAAATAACAAACAATATTCATAAAAACAGTCGTTGGGAGTTGCCTCGCTTTTCGCTCGAAATACTAAGGGTCAAAACAGATACCCACACCGAAACCGTTTTCCACGGGATGAAAATAAATATGATTCCACGAGTGAATTTTTTAGTTTTGAATGTACTTTTTTTGTATCATGTTTTGGAAAATGAAACATTTACTACTTACCACTTTTTTACGAATACAGGGTTATTCATTATTAGCTGCAAATACTCAGGAATTAGGTTCAACAAATAGAATAAAAAATATTTATGAAATTATTTTTTTTAAATTTGATCAAAAAAATTTTCAAGTTTTTGTATCAAAATTTTATTTTTATTAATTTCTTTACGGCTATTGCATAATGATTGCCATGGAGAACAGGACGATGACCCACCCAGGCGGTGACTGAACGCAGAGTGTCACTCACGGCGCGCGGGCGCGGATCAAAGGTCAAAATAGGTCAGGCGCCAATGATTCCTTTATCGATTTTCTCGGGATTTTCATAGCAAAACTTAAAAAAAATCATTTCATAGATATTTTTTATTTTATTTGTTGAACCTAATTCCTGAGTATTTGCAGCTAATAATGAATAACCCTGTATAATGCTAACTGTTTGAATTCCTGTTGGAGCTAATAAACATCTCGATACCCCTCTTATACATACCAACTTTAAAAAGTTCTTCAGCGGTCACGGTTTTCACTTCTCATTCTCAGAGGTCAAAGAAGTCTAATACCTTTCACCACTTCACCTTCACGGTTTTTTCGAACAAGTGTGCTGAAAGGATTTTAAGAGGCTCCTCAAAAGGCTTATTTCTTGCACTTGACACAAAGCAAAATTCGAAAACATTAAATCGAGCTTTGTTTTTCCGTGTTTTTTGGAGTTACCAGCATGGAACATGAAACTGGTGTTTATGTGCCTCCTAGTTACAGAAATACCTATGCCTGCTTGCTGATGATAAAGGCTTACAACGTATTAAATACGACTTTGAGTATTTTACCGACAATTTACATAAGCCAACAAATAATGAGACCTTCCCCTTACCCGAAATGAGATTTGGAATTGATCTTTCTGCCAAGTGCGAATCTTCGGAATACATAATTTTCTGAGAAATTGTAAATAGATTTTGATGGTACTTTCTTGGGAACAAATGTTTATGTTTTGATTGCTCATAGATTGGCTGTTTGAGTTATTAATTTGACGCACGACTTCACTAAATTAGATTTTGTCGTGAATTAAATTATTACAGCCTTAAAATCGATTATGGAACTACTGGGGCAACGTATGTTGCATAAGCTTAAACGAACATTATAATCACAGAAGAGGAACGTGTTGCCAAGTTCGCTGAAGCAACTAAGAGGAAAACTTGCAAAAGTTTTAGAGCGTCGCACACGTAAGATACTCATAGATCATTACTGTTGTGTAGGCTAGAACGGTATGATTTGTATCTTCGTAGATACTCAACTTTCAAAACAGCAAATACAAAGTGTCTGTGATGTATTAAAAAGTGTTTTTACAATGTCCCAAAAGCGACCTTCCCCTTGGTCCCTAGGTTGGCGTTCTTGGCTGCGCTGACCCCTGCGCCATCGGATCCTAATCACACTTCTGGGACATTATAAAAATCTTTGAGATTTCCTTAAATGTAGTTACACTTTAAAAACAATCAAAAATATTAAAAAGTAGTTTGGTTTTATAATTTTTAATGTTCCGAGAGATCAAGTCTTGGAATAGCAGAATTTATGCACATTAGATAAAGATAAAGAGTATTTATTCGTATTATTGTGTTAAAATTATGGGGGTACGATTCCCATACAAACTTAATTTACACAACTATGGGCGAATAAAGTATTAATGTACACTGAAATAGCTGTAATAGGCTTTGACAGTGGTCCTTATTACCGGCCAGTTATATAAAGTTGGAGTGGTAGCCGTTGGTCGTGGCAGTCGGGGCTTCAGAAAAATAACTAACAGACTTTTACGACTATTTTGCATTCACGTATTCAATGCCGAGTACCCGTTAGAGTTTGGCTGCCCACCAAAACGAGAGTATATTTAAGTATAACTTAATGCTATACAATTTGACATGTCGTCATAGAGACGTTTTGTATTTCGACACTAATAGTTTTATTAGTAATTGTAAATTGACTAGAGGTACTATGTCCTTAAGTAAACGTAGTAAAATAACTATTGCTAAATTGTTAGCATTTAATATTTTTGATCCTGTTATAAGTACTATAACACAGTTCACCGACAAGTCCCCAGTTAGTAGCAGTACTAATATGGGTGAACAAGCTTTGGGGCCTATTGCCCAACATTTAAACTAGTGTCCTCGACAATGGGAAATCCAGGCACTTTAAATGTCGTACACCAAAATATGCAAGGGCTTCCCAGCAAAGTTTTAGAATTAGAACTATTTATGAATTGTTTCAGTGTAGACATCATGTGTATTACAGAACACTGGATAGTAGAACTAGAGTTACTCCCTTTTTATGAAAAATATAGTATTGTAAGCTCTTTTAAACGAAAGAACGCTATGCGAGGTGGTTCTTTAATTATTGTAAGCAATCAATTGAAATGCAAAGAGCGTAAAGACATTGCAAATCTCAGTATCGAGAGGACTGTTGAGCTGTCGTGTGTGGAGCTGGAGCGGCACATAGTTGTGAGCGTTTACCGTCCCCCGGACGCGGATTTCACCTTGTATGAATCCACTATGGAAGATGTACTGCGTAAAATCTTTAACTGTAATAAAACCGTAATAATCTGTGGAGATTTTAATGTAGATATCCCAGTTCACCCTCTTTCTGAGAGGCTGCTAAATTTGTTTAAATGTTTTGACCTACACTGCTTGTTTCAAGATCCAACAAGGGTGACACTAACAACAGCCACCTGTCTTGACAATATTTTTAGCAGTCATGAGCCAGTAAGTAAATCAATAGTTAGGCATTTTAGTTCAGATCACTACGGTCATAGCGCTAAATTTGCTTATAAAATTTTAGATAAACACGAGATTTTCACCCACCGGCCTATCACAGAGAGCCGTATTAAAAAGTTTCAAACCAATATTGAACTGAAAGTGTCCCTCAT
The DNA here is from genome assembly GCA_947578465.1 of Thera obeliscata. Classification (NCBI taxonomy): domain Eukaryota; kingdom Metazoa; phylum Arthropoda; class Insecta; order Lepidoptera; family Geometridae; genus Thera; species Thera obeliscata. The sequence goes on from OX387916.1 coordinate 5,430,202, forward strand.
GCCTTGTCTGACTGACCCGAATGATCTTTTCTCCAACTTATCAAATTTAATTAATGATGAACATAAGGATACGTTTAAACTTAAAACATGTAAAGCTAGTGTTAGTGTCGCGTTCGCTGACTGGGCCACCCCAGGTATTTACAAAAGTAGGAATACATTATATGAGCTGTATGCTGCTAGGGAATCAATGCTCAATGACCCAGCATTTATTCTACATATTAAAAACTACTCTAAAGCATTTAAAAGAGCTTGTCACGCAGCAAAATCATTGCATATCAAAAGAAAAATTGAAAAATCCACAAATAAAATTAAAGCTACCTGGAAAATAGTCAATAATGAGACTGGCAAATCAAAACTCCGTAATAAAAAAATTCATTTGAAAGTAAACAATAATCTTTTGACAACAAACATTGAAGTAGCCAACGCGTTTGATAGTTTCTTTTCCAGTATCCCTAAAGTAGTGACATCGTCTTTAAATTCCTCGGCCTCTGGTGCGATGGCATTGTTAGAGTCTAGTGTTAAAAAATGTAATAATATCTTTAGTTTTAAATACATTAATGCTGACAAAATCGTGAAGACATTTAAATCGTTAAACATTAAAAATACTGAAGATTTATGGGGAATGTCTACAAAACTACTCAGTACTATTATAACTGATATTGCACCGTGTCTAGCGTATATTTTTAATAGATGTGTTGATGAGGGTGTTTTTCCTGATTTAATGAAACCTAGTAAACTCATTCCCCTGTTCAAATCTGGAAATGCAAATGACCCTGCTAACTATAGACCTATCTCAGTATTGCCTACGCTAAGTAAAATATTTGAGAAAGTTATTCTTACTCAGTTGTTATCACATTTTAACCTAAATGGGATACTTCATAGCCACCAGTTTGGATTTACGAAAGGTCGATCAACGACTGATGCTGGTATTCTACTCTTAAAGCACATATATGATGCCTGGGAAAACTCACAAGACGCGATTGGGGTATTCTGCGATCTTTCCAAAGCTTTTGACTGTGTAAATCATGCTACATTAATATCTAAACTTAAACATTACGGCATTCTAAATCGCTCCATTGACCTAATACAATCGTACTTGACTGATAGAGTCCTTAAAGTTGATGTGAGCGGTGAGAGATCTTCTGGGTCAGTTATTGACATGGGGGTGCCACAAGGTTCGATATTAGGTCCTTTCTTGTTTCTAGTGTACGTAAATGACCTCCCTTTTTTTGTTAAAAAACTATGTGAAATAGTACTATTTGCTGACGATACCTCATTAATTTTTAAAGTTGATAGATTGAAGGCTAATTACGATGACGTTAACGCATCTCTGTCGCAAATACTTAACTGGTTTAACGTTAATAATCTTTTACTTAATGCTAAGAAAACCAAGTGTATTAAGTTTACCTTACCAAATGTAACTCTCCGGCCAACTAATATTATACTTAATGGAGAGTCACTTAACCTTGTAGATTCTACTATCTTCTTAGGACTTAATCTTGACAAAAAATTGCAGTGGGGACCGCAAATCAAAGCACTTGCTGCCAGACTAAGTTCGGCTGCATATGCAGTTCGGACTATAAGATGGCTCACTGATGAAGCTACAGCTAGGCTAGTTTACTTCAGCTACTTCCATAGTGTTATGTCTTACGGTGTCCTTCTCTGGGGGAAAGCAACTGATATTCAAACTATATTCGTTTTACAAAAAAGGGCCATACGTGCCATCTATAAAATGAAATCACGAGACTCATTGAGGGAGCGATTTAAGGAAATTAATATCCTCACAGTAATTTCACAATATATATATGAAAACTTACTGTACACTCACAAACACATCTGTAGCTTTCAGAAAAATTGTGATTCACATAATATTAACACTAGAAATAAAAATAAACTTTATATTCCCAAATTTCGTTTACAGAAGGTAAATGGGTCTTTTATGGGGAACACTGTACGCTTCTACAATAAACTTCCGGAAAATGCAACTAAGCTTCCAATTCGGAAGTTTAAAGCCTATATTAAGAGTAATTTGATAAATAAAGCGTACTATACTCTAGATAGCTATATGAATGATAAAACTGCGTGGCCCGATGTCCCGGTCACTCTACCCATAGGAAGCTAGCATGTCAATTTGCAATGTCTGTACCTACTATTTAATATCTTATTTTTATATCTGTGTAGATACTTTATTATAACTTTGAAGCGTAGCGTGTGCTGTCTTTGAAACTTTTGCTTTTGTATAATTACATTGCATACGTCTGACTAAGTGAAGTGGCACCACACTGGAACTTCACTGCTATTATTTTAGACTATTTTTGATTTGTAAAAGGATCATATAAAAAAACGGTAGGAACCGAGACGTAGTTTGTTGCCTGTTCTTCTACGCTTGGTCGCGTGGAACTGGCACCTAGACTCACCTAGCTTTAAGACGTTTCAAAGTGATTCTTGTATCGTATTGAATAAACGCTTATTGAATCTTGAATCTTGAATCTAGAAAGAATGACGAAAAAATTACTTTTTTTGGTTTTTTATTAATATTTCTGTTATCCTACAGTTTTCTCCAACTTTATATAACTGGCCGGCAATAAAGGCCACTGTAAAATTCTATTACAGCTATTTCAGTGTACATTTATACTTTGTTTGCCCATAGTTGTGTAAATTCAGTTTGTATCGGAATCGAACAACCTTAAGTTTTGTTCTTTGGTGTCGTGATTGTATATAGACATTAATACAGAGTCGTACTTATTCTTAGGGCCAAGTACAAAAATAAATAATACACCACTGTTCTCTAATGTAGGCATCAAATCAACGGAACTTGTTCAGCACCACTCTACGTCGTTATAGCACGAACTGATCTATCAAGGAAACAATCTGTGATATTCGTGTATGTAATACCTCCGAATTGAACAATGTTAATTAAGCCTGACTAGCCGAGCTGGACGAGTCATCCGGACGAATCGACAGTGCCCGGACTAACCGAGTAATTGTAGCAAGCAACAGGCATAGTATTGCGTCTGTTTAAGTCGCTAATTAATGCAGTCTGTGAACTTTGATCAAGTAATCTCTCAACAGTAAGTAGAACTCCAAAGATGAACTCTGGTTTTATAATAACTCGTGCCCATATTACAAAATGGCGCTTCTCAATCATACACTATGACATTAGTACCTTTTAGGCGTATGAAGGCCTTGCGCAACTCTATGTGATCTGCGGTGGAGATCAGTGAAACGCTGTCATCTTAGATGTGCGCAGGCCTTTACAGATTATTTGATTTCCTTACAAGTTGATTTTACCATTCACGGGCGATGAGAATATAATTGTACACTAAAATAATCAATATTGGTCGTTATATAAGGCATACAATATTAAGTTGAAGAAAACTGTAGATTATCAGTGATATTAATAAAAAACTAATAGAGGCTTTTATTTTCTTTTACAAAGCTATTAGGTAGGTACTGAATCTTCGTAAATAATAATTAATTTATTAATTAATGCATTTTGTCGTTTTAATTATTATTGCTGTTGACCTTAAGTTTTGTTCAACTTAATATAGTTTGCCGTAAAATTCAACCACTGTTATTTCATTGTACAATGATTCTAATCGGCCATAAATGATAAAACTCAATTATTTGTTGTAATAAGTTGGTACAATTTAAAAAACATCTGTGAACAAAATTAATATACCTAAAGGTTGATTTCATAAAAAATGTTGTGGCCATTCTATTTGTAATCTATGTGTAATTGGATATTCTATAACCAGCATTTTGAGATGATAATATTATGTGGATGGGCGCAGAATTTGAATAGACATGATGACTAACAATAATAGCGGTTCCTGATATCATTTTCAATTCGCAATAACATTTAATTTCACTGCATCTTAAAATTATTCTGAGTCTAAATTCTCGTTAAGTGTCATCACGCCGAAATGGAGTCACGTCTATAGCTGCCGGTAAACTAAGCAAAAATTCAGACAGAAGTTGACAGATGAAAACGGTGTCGGTAATGGACGTGACATCATTCGCCTCTGTATCCTTTGAACAACATTTCACGAAACAGCGGATAGGCTGTTTATTAGTATTTTGTTTTGTTAAGAGACATGAAAAATTCGTTCTTATAGATAGTGAACATTTTGGGAATTACGATTTTCACCTATAAAGAAACAAAAAGCATCTCTTCTGTAGCATTATTATTGAGCTTGAATAAAACCTGAAGAAAATAAAAGAAATGTTTGTTCCAAAACAGAATTCACTCAGTTTCAATATAATACAAAATCTAAAACAAAACTAGCGGATGAGACAGTTTATTTCTCAGTAAAGCACAAAGGTCTCAGTGAAAATAGCGCTGCCAGCGTTTGTGTCGTTTTTCCTTTGACACGTGAACGAATTTAGCCGTCAACTGTGCACAATCAACCCCTATTCCGTAGAGCGTTGTGAATGCTGACCGGTAAGTACTTAGCTCTTTTTAACCGACATCAAACAAAGAAGGCGGATGTTCACAATTCGGTTGTATTTTTTTGTTTTTTAATGTTTGTAGCGCATAACGTCGTCATTTAGGGTGGGCGCAAAGGTGGACATTTTTGAGTCTTGTGTCAGACACAAGCTTCCGATGAATATTTGAATTTTATAGAACCAGTATGTACATCAAACACTCCCTGCGCATACGTAAAACTATGTCCGATCATCGCTACAGGACACAGCAACTACGGTTCCCTGTGATGGTGTGCCGTGTCGGCCACAAAAATTGTCTACGTTTGCGCAGCGCTTTTATAAACCGATTTGAATTTTTATTTTATTTGAACTTCCACTTCCACATAGGTTCTATAGAAATTTTATCAAAATCGGTTCATGAACTCGGTTTCTCAAGTTTTTCTCAACTTCACTTCATGAAATTTACGACATTTCGTAATGATTATTACATACATAATAACGACAACTATTTTTATTGCTTAAGTTTTTTGAAATCGATGCAGCACAATTCAAAAAGTGACATCCTGGAAAAGAGCTTATAATGAAACATGTTCTAATTAGTTTTATAGCAATAATTTATATAGCGTTATTAAGTATGGCTGCGTAAGTAGTAAGTGAACAAAGACACCAAAACCTTCACAAAAATTCACGGTGGTCAGAGTTTCGACCGATACTCCGTTGTACCTACTCTGTATTTTTAATTATTACTGTAATGCTTTTTTTAATTCCTTTTTTTCTATCAAAGCATAGACAATCCTCCTATTTAAATAAACTCGGTAGTAAGTATTTACGTAACTTCAACAGTTTTAGTTTGGTATTCTAACAATTCGTACTTCAAATAACTTGATTTAAATTAAATTTTGGAAACACTTAAGTGTGCGTGAGTATCTAGCCTAGAATATAGACTATCTAAATTAACTGTACCGTTAAAATAACGGTCCTGATTTTACGTCATCTGCTGACATTTATTATTCAAGTACAAAAAACACTGTGATTGTGTGTGTGTGAGCTTTTAGATTATTAGCTTTTAGATTTAGATTTTAGCCCGAAAGACTGTTTTTTTTTAAGTTTTATTATGTTTTGCAGAACTTGCGTGACCAAACTATTAGACACGTGGAAGTCACTGCTATATTGTATGAAGCCACGCACACCTTAAATACCTTGACGCAAACCCATTATATTAATTATGACCAAGGCATGGGGTTTCTCGCGCGTAGACGCTTTTGCTTTGTGGCGCAGGGCGTCAATTCCAGCAACACAAATCACTGAAGCGACCGCGTAAATCGATGTGAGTTGTCAGTTTTTGTTTGATAAATTTGAAAATGGAACGCGGATTGAGCGATCACTCAATCGAGCCATGTTGCTGGAATCAACGCACAGGTTTGGCCAAATCTTTAGTTATATTACGGTCATCACGTTACGGTTCTGATATCTTCGAAAACTTTGGTTTATAGGTCACATTCAAGAGCAAGCCTAACAAGTTTGAAGTAATGAAGATTGACTGTAAATTGGATTGGGATATTGATCAAGCAAAATGTTATTGAAAACAGAGCTTGAGAACTTCTAGTATTCGTCTTGGTTGAGAAACCTAACTTCTAACTTACCTATTGAAATTCCTAAGTTTCATAAAGCTATGAGTTTAATCAAGATGCCTAGGTTTGTGGTTTTGCTACAGAACAGTAGGTTTTCTTTTTTTAATTTTAATTTTGTACCACCACAGTTTTCTTTTCTTAATTTTTGTCTTTCTATAATAAACAAAAGTCGTGTTATTAATACATATAAACGGCTGAACCGATTTGGCTGAAAATTGGTTGGGAGGTATCTTAAAACCAGGAGACGGAGAGATAACTTTTTATCCCGAAAAAGTTGCGGTAGCGGGACGTAACTGGAACGAGGCGAGTGAAACCACGGGCGAGTGCTAGTTATGTATAAAATAAAATAGTAAAGTTTAATGGATTATAAATACTTTCGCTTTTCTATAACCAAAGTTGCATGTTGACAAAAGTAAATCTACAAATCAATATGTTCTCCACTTTGTGACTGCTTTATCTAGGTAGGTATATCTTTACGGATTGAATGACGAATGTGGTGCTAGAAATAGGTAGAGTACCTAAGTATTTCTTCTAGGGGAATCCGCTTCTACAAGGAACAAAAGTACCCATGGGGGAGATTTCAAAGAGAGTGGAGGGTGACTTTCAAATGCAGCGCAATATCTTGACGTCGGATGTAGGTAGAGTACCTATACCTTATATTAAAAGCAGAGCTACAAGAAAATAGGTGATATTGTAACGATGATAATTTATTAGTAAATGTAAACAGTAACTTCATCATGATTTTCTTCGTATAGGTAAATTATTTAATAGTAGATTGTTATTTATACAAGGAGCTAAAATTGCCTAATAAAATACAGGGTAGTTCTTTAGTTTTTATTTATTTATTTATTTATTTAAAAACAAAGAACCTTACAAATTGCTTATACATGGTTTAGTCTAAGTATACATACATAGTTCTTAGTTGTAAGTTAATATCTTTCTCAGATGTTTACTTATTTACGGAAACCAGTTAAGCCGTGTAGGATAAAAACTTAAGGATTATAAAAACAGAGCAGAGAGCAAACAACAAGTGAACCGAATTACTGTAAATCGCATTAGTTAAAAACTGTGTCGCGATTTACAGCAACCGTTTTTTTGTAAGTTGGCACTAAGATTTTAAACAAAAATGCAAGATAACTTTAAGTACCTACTTAATAACTAAGGAGAAACAAATACAAGGAACTTATGTAAAATAAGAACTAAACTAATATTATTAACAAAAATAGTCCTAGTCGTGAAGTTCTGTGTATGGGGCTGAATGTGCCTGTTAAGGGTATGTTTTAGCGTGTGAGGGTGTGTACGCAAGTGTAGAGTGTAAAGTGTAAAGTGTGGTGGGTGAGTTGCATAAAATGTATGAGGGTTCAAAGAAATTGAGTTTACTTTTTTATCTCGATAAGGGTCTCAGTGTCGTTATAAGTGAGACTACAAAGCCATTTTTTTGTACATATTTTACATTTATTATACGTCATGGAATAAATTTTTAGCGCTTTATTAACTCGATTGTATACAATTGGGCTAAGGAATTGGTAATGGCGGAAAGCGAACACGGTTCGGGATGGCTGTACAGTGCAAACAATATTTTCCCTACGGCTGCTGGTCCTACTACTGGCTTGGTATGGGAGGAGACGATGTTTGCGCAGAATGATATTAAGTATAAATAGTTTGCGAACTGATAGCATATTGCTAATATAGTAAAGTTCATTAGTGGGGAAGAGCCTAGGTTTCCAATAGATCATTTTTAAAGTGGCTCGCTGAGCCCTTTCTAACCGAATAAGTGTTGTTTTAGGAGCACCTCCCCAAGCAGCTGCTTGGGGAGGTGCTCCTAAAACAACACTATATATATATATATGCAGTAGGATATTACAGACTGTGCTAAGGCAAAATAAACTACTTTTAAGGTTTTTTGACCGGCACTAGTTCGCAATTTCCTAAAGATGTATAAGAGTTTTCTTACCCTGGATGATGTGGCCTGAATGTGGGGGTTCCAATTTAAAGTAGAGTCAATCAATACTCCCAGATACTTAATTGAATTGGAACGCTCAAGTTGACCACAGTTACAATTGAATGGACTCTGATGACATGGTTTACAAATATGGGCTTTAATGCAAAAATCACTTGGAGGTTGAGCCGAAGACTTAGCAGACAGAGTAATAAATTTAGTTTTAGTCAGGTTTAGGGTAAGAAGATTGAGGGAGAGCCACTGAGTTACTTTACGTAAAGCACTCTCAGCGTTAAGCCTAGCTTCATTCCAAGTATTGCCCGTGATTAGAAGAGCAGTGTCATCAGCATACGCGAGAATTTTGCAGTTGTTTAGGGTTTGATTGCAAAGGTCATTAACATATATAAGAAAGAGTGTCGGACCTAATACAGTTCTACTCCCGAGCTTTAACGAGAAAGTAAATAGAAACCTATGTTTGCTATAAAATAAAATAATCCAATACAATATAAGAAATGAATTGCGGTCACTACCAATTCATTTTACAATTAGAGAAAAATCTAAAGATTTCACGCCAATGTTTTTTTTTAAATTTCTTTTTCATACATTATATCGCCGATTTTAGTTCCATTTTCAAAAATAAACTGTTGTTTTTTTATGAAACAGTAATAAGTCTTTAGTAATGAGTCTTTATTTATGATTCTTCTACATAAGACTGAACAGTGAACACTTTTTCGTTTTTTAGGCTCATTATATGACAGACAAAAAAAAAACATTTTCCCCTAGTGGATGCTGGGTTTTTTTTGGTCTGGGACGGCACAATGGCGGTATTTTTGAGCAAGAGGGAATTGGTAAACTGATTATAAAAATTATGCGTGGATTAAAGAATATTATACTAAAATGTTATTCGTGCATTATTCCATTCTGAATTTGGTAATTTGTTATTAGTTTTAATGTGGTTAATCATTCCAGCGCACAGTTAAAACTAAAATGAACATGAGGTGTGAATATCGTCGCCATTTCAGCTATACTTTGAGTAATTTAAAATAAAAGGCAGTGATAATGTATTTGGTTGCTAAATGGAGTTCCTTTGTGTTCGGAAGGAAACGAGCCCCGCGAATATTTGTGCGGTGCAAACAATGAGTCCGCAATTTGCGGGCACGACGACGTTCGCTTTGTTGATGAGAATCAAAACCTTAGCAAAATACTGCCTCCGCAGAACCAAATTTAATTATTCCTGCCGGCGGGAACATGTGTTTTGTAATTCTAACACGTGTTTAAGGAAATTTAATCTTTTTAAAGATTCATGTGTATTTAATTTTCTTATATAAAATACCTACCTACTTTAAAGAGAGATCCTGGTTTATTTTGGTTGAGGGTGGAAAAACTGTAAATAAAATTAAAACAATTCACTTTTTAGCCCCGTTTTTGAGACTAAAAGATAAAAACAAGGGATGATGTTACCTGTTCTTCTATATAGGCTTGGTCGCGTGGAACTGGCATCTGTCTAAAGGTGCAAGTTCTACGCGACAGCAAAACATTTCCAAATGATCTTTGTGATACAACTGAATTAATAAATGTTTGATTTCATTTGATAGGTTTCTTTTTTTTTATTATTATTTCATGTATTATATATATAATAATAGTTTTTATAAATAATGTCTTTATAATGTTTTGGTTCTGACTGAAAGTAAAAAATGAAATCTTCTATATATCTTTTAAAACAGCCCGTAGCATGTTTTATAGTCGTCTTGCAGCCAGACACTGTCCTCATGTGAGTCTTCCCGTCGCAGTCAGCTTGTGTCGTGTTAGTTAAACTTTATACGATTTCCGGCAGCTAGGAAATCCAATTAGCAATATCATCCGGTCTGAGAGTGTAACGAGACTGGAGTAGCAATAAGCGCTGGTACAGTTAACATACTGCAAATTGCTGTTAAATTTACTTAAACTGCTTGTGTCCCGGAGGATAAGTGCTGATGCCGCAAATTGGCTATGAGAAGAGCCGGCCTTTTGTTTCGTTAAGGTTGCCACACGGTTCGGCGTGATCCAAACTTAACATGCTACACTGAACGGTGCGTTGTTGTACGGCATGGAATTCGCTTATTTTATGTGTCCGTTATGACATGATGAGGCGGAAATGGGTATATTAAAAAGATAGTTTGCAAAACTTTTATTGGTAGAGCGTAGAAAACGGTTTCGAACAACAGGTATGGTCAACATTTTGTTATACGCCGATATTTATGCAAATACTTGCTTGAATAAAAAAGTAAGCAAAAGACGAGACTGACGTGCAAATTTCATATTTTTATTGATTTTATAGTGTTTACTGAAGTTTTGGGGCATTATAAAAGTCTTTGTGAAAGTTTTTTTGCGCACGCTTTGCGTCTTGAGCTGCAACGTATCGTGTCGTGTAGCATCGTTCTAATGAGTGCGGTTGAAAATGGGATTTGTCCGTATAACAGATTGCATTGTGTGCTTATGGGTAACACTACATACTTATACTTAATTGAAACGAGTAATTACGAGCGTTTACCCGTATAGCTAAAGCTTAGACCACACAACACTATTATAGATACAGTAAAAAAGTTTGACGAAGGTATTTTGCTGAGTTGTATTACAAAATAATGGCGGTATGTAACGGTTATCATTTTTTATATAGCTCTAGCATTAGGCTACGTTCTTTGTCTTGCTTCACTGGGTTCTAGACACAATGGAAATCATTGAAGTGGCTTATTAAATTTCATTTGAAAAGCTCTTGGCACAAATCTTGCATCGGACGTCTTAGTCTCCATCCAATATCGTCAGAGGATGTTCGGTTCGAGTGGGAAAGTTGAAAATTGTAATGTCATGCCATCCTATTTCATACCAATAGATATTTTATTATACGAGTAAAAGTTTGTGCAGATTGTTTGTTGTCACGCTGGTTTTCTGACAACTGAATAAAGAAAGTAAAGTGTATATTTCAATATTTTCCACCTAAAAAAATGGATCATAAACTGGGTTTTGGAACATTTATTCTAAAATCAGAAAAAAATTGCAGATAATAAAGTCAGCCAGCCCAACTAAACTTTTTATTTGTGACGCCTAGATACTTTATTAGATGTGTTTGCAAAACTATGATACGTGTGTAGCGTCAATATACCAAACGACTGTTCAGATTGGTCCTAAAAAAGAAAGCGACAAAAGCAATCGGAATCCGATAATTATCGACAGTCGTAAATCAAATATAAATGGTATACCATTCCATTTTCATGTGTACGTTTAAGCTAGGGGTTTTTATAATAGCGGTCAATGACACCCCTGATTAAGTACTTAAATAAACTATTATTCGATCATGAACAGCGATATGGGGAATTATATGTATTTACTAGCAGCCCGTCCCGGCTTCGCACGGGGTAGACAATATTGTTGTACATTATTTTGTTCTATCGCTAATAGTTTCGGCAGCGCATTCGACGAAAGACATTTTAAGACTCATTTTTCTACACCTTCGGTTACATTGTTCAAATTTTACCAAAGATGCCAAATTTTTTTCAATATGAAATGTAGCCTATGTCAAATTTTAAGAATGAAGCATTCTATTGGTGAAATATTTTTTTAAATAGGCCCAGTTCTTTTTGAGCCTATTCATTACAAACATACAAAAATAGGTACAAATCTTTCCTCTTTATAATATTAGTTTATATGTAGATATAGTATGGTAATGAGGTATGGTTTGATATATTATGGGTTTTGGTTTACAACGAAGGATAGTAACTTTTGCCGGCAATACCTACATAATTCCTTACTTTTTTTTTCTTTTTTTTACGGTCAAATTGCTTTATGCCTTTTTCTTTAGCCAAATTAGTTTGAAATTAAAATCACAGGGTGAACATTGTATCCAATAAAGTGAGTTATTGGTCAATCACATGTAATATTTTTTTTAAAGAAGATTTTCTAATATATGGCGAACCGTCGTCAATAACGGTAGTCGTTCTTTACGAAACTCTGGCTTTTTATGAGAGGCCTTGGACAACGCTAAGTGAAGATTTGTGGCCGGTAATAAAATATAAGGTGCTCTACTTTTGTTGCTATTCCTGTGGTGGAAACAATGGGGAACGCTGAGCATGTTTGATTAAAATCGCCAGGGAACCGTAACAATCGTATTTGTATTTATCACTGGTTTTTGAAACAAATCTCCTTCTATTTTTTGGGCTTGTACCGTGAAAAGATAAAGTATGTCTTTCAAGACACTAGTAATAGTACATTGTTACCTGAGTGTTGAAAGTCACGTTTTTTGAGTCCCGAGACGGGTTTGGCGCCAGAGCGTTAGCGAGGGCGCCAATGGAGCTTGAGGGACTTAAAAGACTTTCAACCGAGGTAAACACTGTGCTTTTCATTACGAATACAAGGAAAGTAAAAAATAAAAACATGAAAGAAAAATTAGTGAAAATAAAGATTGAATTGCCGCCTTCCCGGTTTTTTTTTTTTTTTTCTGGCGGGCCTTCGGCTACGGCTCACCAGCATTATTCAGCCATTATTTTCATTTTCATAATTTAAAAAATTGGTAAATTGTTTGCTCAAATCTATGTTATTTTAAATAAATAGTTGAAGCTATATATTCATCAAGTAATTTAGAAGATATATTATTTATTGAATACTATCTTTATGTTATTATATTTTACATTAAAACTTCTTACCGTTGTAATGGGTTTCCAACCTACTTGCTGAATAAAAAGTTGGAATTTGGTTCAACGACCTCCTTGCAGTTAGAAAGACTTTAGAAAGTTGGAACATGGTTGAATAAAATAGTTTTTTTTTATAATTTGACAGCTGTCAGTAGAAAGCGATTCTCCCTAGGGCTGAAAGTTTTACTTTCAATTAGGCCCCTCAGGCAACTTCAGACCTACTTTCAGAGTATGAGTAATGAAAAAACTATAAGTGTCAACTTGCAATTGCCCCGAACCACTTTCGCTTTTAATTAACCGTTTTCTAATAAAAAAAGAGGAGATTCTCAAGTCGGTAGTATTTTTTTTAATATTTGTCATCGCAAAACTTCGTCATTTATAAACCGATTTGATTTTTTTTATCTAAAAACTTCTAAATTGGGCCCATAGTCATATAAACAAAATCGTTTCAGCAGTTTGGTCATAAAGTCAGTTTCTTAAGTTTTTTAAACTTCACTTGTTTTATAATATAAGATTTCAATTTAGCGTTTGTTTATCATGTCTTTTAAAAAACATTTTAGAAAACTGATTTTGAAATTATAAGCTTCTAAGAAAAAGTTGTTCGTTAACATTATACAAACTAAATAATTGAGATAGAATAATTAAAATGTAAACATTTCTTAATAACTTTACCTAACAAGAGAGAGTTCAACATTTTGTAACAAAGTTGTAAGTCCTAGGGAATGAAAAATCGTGTTGGCAAGTCTCACTAACGATGTTGACTCTTAAGATTCATTATTAGGACTAAGGGCCCCATTACACCGGGAAATTATGATAGCGCAACCAAAGTTGCGCAGATATTTATGATAAATGCTAAAGTTTTGTGCCATGTTAAGTTGTAAATTCAATATAAACGTAGGCGTATTCTGATAGCAAAAATTAGGTTATGTCTAGACTAGACCCTCTCCTCTTACTGGCTGGCTGGCTCTGACTGGCCTCTCAGTTCAGTTGGTAGTAGCTCTGCCTTCTGTAACGTAGGTCGCAGGTTCAATCCCCACCGAGAACAAATATTTGTGTGGTGAACACGAATGTTTGTTCTCTGAGTGTTTGTATTCTATTAAATATGTGATAATTCACAAAAAATAATTATGCATTAGTAATATATCAGCTATCTGATTAAAGCTTTGTTTAGTTTGGGGCTAGAAAGTGTTGTGTGGATCGTCTACAATATTTATTGATTATATACTGATTATTTATTCTTTTTTCATGACACCGTCAACAGTTTTAAAATGCACAGTCGGCTGTACAATTTAAATTTTTTTGTTAGTGTCACAGAATTGTAATGAGCATTGACGGCTGTGGACATTCAAATACGGTTATGAAATTGTGTATGCAAAAATAAAACTGAAATTTTAAAACAGCTATACCTTCTTACTTTTCTCACTTTTCAACTAATAGATAGAGTATGTACGAGTGTATATAACTGATACCTAATTTGTAAGTTTTGATTTCTATTATTTTTTCTAGTTTGGGGCTAGCTAGTGTTGTAACACTATCTAAGTGTTGTGTGGATTATCAATAATATTTATTTATTATTATTACATAATAATAAGTTTCGAGTTATTTAAAAAATCAACAACGCAACTTCCGCAGTTGCAAAAACAGTAGGTACTTGGGGCCAACCTGAAGCGGGGTTTAAGTCTAGTTCAGTGAAAAAGGACCCGAAAGCTACTTTAGCTCTTCATTTTAATGACGACTTTTTATCCGCTGTCGCTGATGAAGATGTAATCGACATTAATAAATCAATTCCTCGTGTTGAAGTCGGTGAACTGCTAAGGAATTTAGCTCTTATCAGTCAAATTATACGTCGCATTCTTACTTGCCACCATAGGCCTGTCACTACATGCATTTATAGGTACGGTTGTAGGCAATATATATTGCACATCCGCTTTTCTGCTTTCGTAGAGCGCTATCTCTTTCTGACGCACACTACGCTCTATGGAAGCTGAAATTAGCTGATGTGCAATATTTGTTGCCTACTTCTGTATTTTGGTTGTACTTGCGAAGAAATCATTCACAAAGCCGCTCTTTTAAAGAAAAAGAAGCTCGAAATTTTACTTACTGAAATAAACATTATCATCCATACTTAGAAACAATAAATTTAATCATTGCTTAAAGTTGCCCTGTCATGGTTTGTCATTACCCAGTGCAGTGGTAAGAGATTGCATTTTATCTTTTAACATTCATTGTATTTTTATAAGTAAGGCCATGAATTATGTGGGGTAGACAACTAACAGGGCCTACCATTAAGTATATTCATATTATTCCACATAATTTCCATTAAGTATATTCACATAGTTAAGCGGTGAAGGTTATTTTCTTAAAAGGTTATTTTTTATTACCCTGTGGGGTAATAAAGTGGTTTCTGCCTGTGCTATTTTGGCATGAAAACTGAGTGAGCTAAAAACAATTATGTCTGAGTAGACTCGTATGAGCTAGTAAATTTTATTATGCTCTCGAAGGTCTGCTCAGCTTAAACTAAATTATGGTACTTTAAAAAGGTTGTGTTTCGGTTGACAGCAATGATTGCTTATTTACCGCACAAATAAGTACGCTATAGCGCGTTTCGTAATAAGGAGGCTGTCCTACGAAGCACGAAAGTGCTCTGCTCAGATGAAAATGCCACGATGCCACTAACTTGATCGGTAAACGTACAAGCTATTACTACTACGCCGCGATCGCATTATACTTGCTTAAGGTGTCAGCATATTTCTTCTTCTTTTTAATTAATGGCATCTGTCCATTCGGACAATTTTGCCAATGTCACGTGACATGAATAAAATAGTTTTTAGTCAAGTCAGTCAAAAGACAAGTTGGCCATATAGAAAATGATGGCATTTATATTCAAAACTATCAAACACATTTGCATTCAAATCAGGATACCACATATTAAACTACTATTCCTGCTCACACTTTGTGCTAAGACCTCAAAAATACCTAATGTTAGTTAAAAAACCACCAAAATTACACAGCGTCACTGAAATAACACCAGAAAAATAATTTAAATGAAAAAGCTATATGGCTTCCCAAACTTGTTTATTGTCGTGCCCGTCGGAACGAACACGATTAATTGGAATCGTTATTAACACGTTAGCTGCGGCACCAATTTTTGCATACTTTCCGTTCCTGCGGCACGAGGTATAATCGGCCCGTACCGTGACCAGACGTTAGGGCGACACGCGGTCTATTAGACCCCACCTCCTTTTACAGACTAAAATCCATTTTCTGGCGCGAAATCAAAGATAAATGAGAATTTTGGTCCTTATTGATTATTGACAGTGAATTGATGAACCCTAATCCACCGTCACCCCGGGATCTGATGGCTAGTTTAGGAATTATTAGCAAAACAAAATATGGGATCTTATACACCTCGTAACGCACTGAAATAGGGCAAATTTTCGCTGCGATTAGTGATGGGAAAAATAATATCGACGTTTTTAAACTGTCTTAACTACGCAACGACTTGACCGATTTTGATCAATTATATCTCATTAGATCGTTTTAAGGGCAAAACCTGGCAAAACAACACAAAGCTATCAAAGGATACATTTTTTTCTTAAATAATCTAAATTGTGCTTGAAGGCGCCATAAAAAAAAAAAACCGGCCAAGTGCGAGTCGGACTCGCGCACGAAGCGTTCCATTCTATACCATTAAGAGGCACCTATTACAGACTTATTATTGGAAAATAATGGATTACGGTTTATGCATAAGGTTTATCTTTCTATTTGTATATGAAAATCTTAATGCGGTTCACAGAATAGAAAAAAAAGACGAATCCAATCGACGTGATGCACAACACTGGTCGCGGGAAGCTCGCGTTAAGTGCGGTACGAGGTCAGGGGGGATATGGGACGTTTTAGCCTCGTTCCGCACTGCATTAAAATTATATTAATTCAGTGCGGCACGAGGCCTAAGACATCCGGTACCAAGGTAGGTACACCACCGAGTCCATGAACCATTAGTGATCTCAAATATATATTTATCTCTTTCCTACACTGGACCAAACCAAAGCTATGCCATTCGCACGACAGAGAAATTCACTTTTTTGCATGCCGCACCACAGGGAAGTTGCATCAGGGGTGATTTAGGCCTCGCTTCGCACTTAACGTGTTAAACGATAAATATAAAAAAACATAAATTAAGTTCAAAAAACTTGAAGTCCCGACCAACTTACTAAACTAATTTTAATGATTTTTTTCTAGGATTAATCTTAAAAAATAACTTTCAGAAAAAAAAAATCGTTTTGGAAATGACGGAGATATGATTGTGTTATGGCCCGAACACACCTTGTTCGCTGGCGGTAGCGATCAGTGAAATGCTGTCAAATATCGCTGTCAGATTTGAGATTTGACAGCGAATATTTGACAGCGTTTCACTGATCGCTACCGCCAGCGAACTAGGTGTGCGCAGGCCATAAGAAACATCAAACAACCATATTCAAAACCTCTTTTTTATATCTCACAAAAATACACAGGCACGTCACTTTCCCGTCCCGTCCGTGATGTCATCTCGTCTCGTATGATGAGATCTTTACCGGGAGCACAGAACATAAAATCCGGGGTACTGCTTTTAGAAAACTAGAACATAATGCATTGTGTCTAGATTTATCGTCAATAAAATCGGATCATTCCCTCGGTTTATTGTTTCAAACCCAGTGGAAAGCGAATCACGTGAGCTCGTACAAATCAGAGTGAATTGAATGAATATTACGGCTCAGAGACGCAGTATTAGTCTCGCTGGAAATACTGTAGCGTCGCACTGTTTAGTAGCTATCTAGGTGGCAATTTTGCAATTCGATATGACTGTTTAAAGAAAACAATTTTTAGACAAAAAAATGATCAAAAATCAAAAGTTTATTTATTCAGTAGAATCACAAGGATCACTTTGAAACGTCTTAAACCTATAGGTGAGTCTAGGTGCCAGTTCCCGACCAAGCGTAGAAGAAAAAACTACGGCTTGGTTCCTACCGTTTTTTTATACACTTACATATAATTATGATCATTTTATATAATCAATCCTAGCTACAAGGCCTGACACATCAAAAGTTTTGCATTGAAATAAGTGAATTGGATTGAAAATGAAAAACAAAATCCAATCTGGTTTTTTATTGAAGCCATGTAGAATCTCTTTCAATCGGCTAATTAAACGGATAGGTGGGGGTGCACGGCACTGCTACACGGCTTATCTTCTAGGAGAGTGGCAAAGCGGAGTTTTCTAGTTCTTTAAATAGGTGTATAGAATAGCCGGAGTGCTATTGTCTAGCCAAGGGGCAACGGATCCTGTTCAGCAAGATCCTTTTAACTATAGAACTGGTCTATTGTAATCCTTACCAGATATCAATACCAGAGATCCTTATCAATACCAGAGTCTGGATGGCTTTCTAAAATGTTACTTTGGAAATGTAATTTTATTTTGAAATAATCCAAAAGGCGACGCGTGCACATTTTTTTAGCACATAAGAGTTGAAAACGAGGAGTCATTAAATAACCAAAGAATCTCTATAAAAGTTGAAAAGCTATCCCAAGAATAATTTCACAAAAATACTCCCAATTTGCAAGTACTCGAGTTGAAACCGTTGTTGACCGGCACGGTTGGTTTGAAAATACGAAAATAATTAGGATGACTAAAAAACTGAAAAGCAGTTTTCGTTTTGGTACCTACATAAAAAACCTGGATATGAAGCTTAAAATCACGTGCCATAGAATACATGCACGAGTATTTTGATTCTGATACATGACTAAGGAAGCTGAGAAACGGCGATCGTAAATTAACGGTAACCTGAGATGAAAAAGCACGAAAAAATGCTTTTTACCTCCATTATAAAACGGTCTCGGTTAAGCGTTGCGCTATGTTGTAGACGGGATAAGGTCACATCTATAGCTCACAATTAAATTAACCTGGGCCGTGGTCACGGAAAACTGAATTCTCACTTCCGCTTTATTGTGCTCAGACAAATTATACGTATTATGCTATAAATTGAGTTACAGATTCATGTAATTGGAAAGGCAATTAATTTGGCATAATAAACAAGGCCATAAAATTCCTTTTGCTGGCGTAATATGAGTTGAACGAGGTGTAATTGAATCGAAGCCACTCAGGAAGGCACTAAATCAATTATGAACCGCATTTACTAAAGTTGTTACATGCTTTGACAGTATCGGAGGCACTCTGTCGCAGTCTACAGTCTGTGCCTTCGCCTCACAATATGCGCGGAGCCTCTTTAAGTAGGTATACTTAATTGAATTTATGCGATGCTCTGTTCGTTACCTTTCATTTTCAACATTTTCTTTAAATCCAGTGACAGCAGTGACTTGACTAAAAATATAAATAAATACATTTTAAGTAAAATGTCCTCACTAGACTTTGACAGAATTGCTTCAAAATGGACTGATGCCATTTAATGAAGAAGAAGAAGAAGACTGCGATGAGTGGCAACAGTAGATGACGCTTATGCCACGACCAGACAACGTCGCTGCAACATCATTGTAATGACGTCAGAGCCGTCAGACACTATCCGTGTTTACTCATACATTGACATTACATGCGGTTTTGTTCCACCAAATACGTTCCACCGGGAATAAAAACCAATAATAAGTCAACCACAGTTATTTCAGTGTAAAATTTTGACTCTCATAGCCAAAAAATCTATTTGTATGGGAATCGCCCTTAATCGTATGCGCGTAAACAAAATTTCTGAAATAACATGCCTTTTGCTTACCGAGTGCGTATTTAAATGTTTATTTTAGGAAGTGCCAACAATGTTATGCAGAGTCGTGACCCACGGCCTGGAGAGGAATTCGCGATGAGAGATCGTTATAACATTTACATTAGCTGTGGCTTCACAACTTTTCGTTGGCTTTATTAAATTTTATACATCAACGGTAAAAGTTTCATCAACAAATCCTGAGTGTAGGCATGATTCTATTAATATGAGCGAGTTGGGAATTATGAGGTTTTGAGGTTTGCAGTCGTTAATATTGTATGTCATGTGTTTTCAGACTTTGCAAATGTGTTGGCTAATCAAAAGCTTGGTTGGTCAAATCTGTGACTCACGATACCATGTCAAATTCATGTTGATTTTGTTTTATGTTTAGATGGATCACTTAGCTACTGTTTTTGTAATAAAGACTAGGTAAAGACGTTTTCAGCTGGCTGAAATAGTACTTCAGCATTCAGAAAGAGCTCTATCACCTCGCAGATTGTCACAAGGATCAAGTTTTTCATCTAAAATGGAGATATGTAGATTCATGCGAGCAAAATCGTGCGGGGTTTCACCAGAATCCATCAAAAGTGAGGTTGAACTTTGCTATTTCAAAACCAGCGAGTGAAACGGTTGACGAATGCTATTATATAAAATATGGTCATTAGGCTCGTTGATTCGGGTTAAGATGTCGACATAATCAGGGCAAGGGCACTCGGTCGGCTCTCAAAACATCAAAGGGCCAGCGGATCTCAACCAGCTTGCAGAGTGCTCAGTAGCTGACGAATGGCCTATAAAACTACCGCTGAGTATGCCTGATGCCTGAGTACGAACATTGCTAAATGCAAAAAGTTTACAGCTGTGATTCGTGTTGGCAAATCTTTGTAGATGGTCAAGATTTGTACACACAGGTAGCAATGAAAAATCCACTGCTGAAAACTGAAAGTGCATGCCAAGCTGCTTACATCAAGACAATATGGCTTTTTTTAGAGGTTCAGTTAGGTACCTACTGATGGTTTCAAAATAGATGAGATTTGAAATATCGTATTCTTACAGAAGAACATGGAGTCCTGGTAGTGACTAGATAACCTAAAAGGGTTTCTGATAACCCCATTAATGGGGTAGGTACCTTTGATATATAAAAAAAACTTTAAAATATATTTTAAACCTTTTTAAAATTACAACAGACCCTCATTTTCTAAGACTTTTCGTATAACGGAAAAACATTATCCGCGCTACGACACAAAACCATAATCTACACGTCATTAAATTGCAATGCAATCTAGATATCAAACTAAACTTCTACTACTAAGTGGCGACTAGAACTTTTAAATCAAAGAACTTGATAAACTAGACAAACTTTTCAATAACTTTGCCTCGCAACGTATCATATCAGAACTGAATTTTGAAATGAAAATTCACTCTTCTGAAGAAGTTTTAAAGTCTGAATTACCTCTTTATGTCTAGGTTCCATTAAAAAGTTAGGCTTACCTACGTTGATCCATATTGTCGGCTCTTTTTTTTTATTATTTTACGATTGCAATCAATATTTTGCTAGCAAAGTTCTCAACGTTTCAAAGAGACTGTATGCGATGTATGCAATACCTAATGCTGAAACTGATCGCCAACGCTATCGTAGATCGCTTGGATGTGATCGCAAGGCTTAAATTTGTGACATTTAGGCGACACAATGGGCTTTAACTGCCCGCGATTGAGTCTGCCCGCAACCACGGTGTATTGCAAAATATCCGAAACGTCGGAAAAATAAAGAAAATAAGGTAAATACCCGTGTGATAGTTTCAATATTATATTTAACAGCTTATTTACTTTAGAATACATTAATATAATACTCATTTCGTATTAAGTTATTTAATAAATCCAGCTGCAATATACGCTGCGGTATCTTCGTGATTTCTCTCAAACAAACTTGGGAATCCATTTGAAACAATAATTTTGGTGCAGCTTTATACCGCAATCGCGAGCTTGTTTACTGTCGAAGTTAGACGACCTCCGCCACCTTTCATAACTTGAAATCAGTATGCAGTGTAAAATAAGCTATTTCACGCTGGATTTTGGTTCAATATAGCGTGGATACATCCATTTGGTTCCAAATATTTCCAGCATAAACGTCCTCATGCTCGTGTTTGCTAAACTGATATGACACGTCTTGTCTATAGCATAGAATTGAAATTGACATTCCTGAATTCAACCGCTCTTGCACAGTGTAAGCTTTTGTGTACTACTATTAATTCTTCTTTGAATTCGCTCCCGCGCGCACACAATGGACTCACGTTTCCCCTCAAAAGGAACTCGTAAAGCAACTGTAATTCACCCGCGTGGCATACATCATCGTGGAACAACAATGTATTTAACACGATGAGTTTCAATGTATTCAATGCGTTTTTAGTACATTGTTATAGTAGATATATATATATGTACGTTATTATAGTAGACTAGCGGGATAAAAATGTTGTTTATCGTTATTATTGTATGCCCGTCTCTAGGTTCTAAGCTACCTCCCTACCAGTTTTTAACCAAATTAGTCCAGCTGTTCACGCTTAATAAAAAAAAAAGCAGCCAAGTGCGAGTCGGACTCGCTCATGAAGGGTTCCGTAGCATCAAGTAACATAATATAAAGGTTCTTGTAGTTCGTCGAAAGGTAAATTGCGGTTTACGATTTATGACGTATAAAAAATAAACTACTTGCTCGATCTCGTTCAAACCAAATATCGTTGAAAGTTTGCATAGTTAGTACAACATATATTTTTTTTAGTTTTATCGTTTTCTTATTTTAGAAGTTAGAGGGGGGGGGGACCAACTTTTTTCCATTTTGGAAGTGTCTCTCGCGCTAAGCATTAAGTTTAGAAAAAAGCGATATGAGAAACCTCAACATCATTTTTAAAGACCTATTCATAGATACCTCAAACGTATGGGTTCGATGAAAAAAAAAATTTTAATTTCAGTTTCAAGTATGTATGTAGTATGGGGACCCCCAAAAATTATAGTTTATTTTTTATTTTTATGTAAAAATCTTAATGCGGTTTACAGAATACATCTACTCGCCAAGTTTCATCAGTCTAGCGCTTACGGTTTCGGAGAAAAATGGCTGTGACATACGGACGGACAGACAGACAGACATGACGAATCTCTATGGGTTCCGTTTTTGCCATTTGGCTATGGAACCCTAATTATAAACAACACTGTGTCATCTACAAGTTGGCCTGCAAGCTGTACGATGCATTTGATATATAAACGTCAATTTTGATCATGACAGCTCTTTAGACACTGCCGCTAAAAAAGGACTGACTTCACTCGCCTGCCCGTAATGATCGTAGTATCAATTTCTTGTAGCGCATGTTGTATCTCTAATTAATAACTTGATATTCAAAGTAAAGTGTCTCTCGGGTTTTTATTTCTTTCATTTACTTAGCGAATCGCCTCGGCTTCGCACGGGTGGAAAAATTCAAGTGACTTCCTGCTTTATTCTAAATTACGAAGAAGCCGGGGCGTGTCGCTAGTACCTACTCAGGCATCAGGCATAATATGGCATTTTAATGGTTCAGGTTCGGGTTTGGGCTATGAGATGGAGGTATTGATTAGAGTTGAGCCAGTTGGTATTCGTTTCTTTACTTTACCATAGAAAAACTCTACTGGCAACAATGCTGGCGGCAGATGCTGCTGTAGCACCAGAATAATTTCACTAAAGTTGTTTTAAACTCTTGAACAAACCCAACTAGCAAAGTAAGCTAATTCAACCGTGAAGAATAGAATAGGTACTTATTCAAAATCTCGTTTTCAAGTAAATATTCGTCTCGTAGCTTCCTAACTTCAGAGCAAAAGTTAAATTGTGTTAGAAGGGAAAGTTTTTTTGTTGTTGTAGACAAATAAACAGGCTAAAGTGAAATACCGACCGGCCTACTCTTGAATCAATATTTGAAACTCTGCTTGACTTTTTATTATTTTGTCTGAATTATTGACCTGATTTTCGAAATGAAGATAACTGAATTCTCAATAACACGCAAATGCAAAAAGTTTAGATGTTGGATTTATATTTTACAAATGCTGAACTGAAATTTCAGCTTGATAAATTTAAACATCTGTCAAATATTTGATTGTGAGATTAGTCAGCTGTGAAATCGGTCTTGATCTCGGCCTAAGCACCTAAGAGACAATTTTCAAACAACTTCTCAGTCGCAACAATTTTGAATATGTAACAACAATTTTAAAATGATTAAGTGCACAAATTTAGCAAAAAATAGTATTATCCAAACAAGTTCGTTTTTGTGTAGCAATAAAATTTTTGATTTTTTGTCGGTAGGAAGACTTGTAACTAAGAATAGTTACAAGTTTTCCCATACCGACAACTTGCTGTTTTGCTTGTTGCTTGCCCAGGCTTGTTTATCTATATAAAGTAGAAACTTTATACAGATAAACAAGCCTGGGATTATTTCACACGAGATTATTTCGATGGGAAACTGTTGTTTTCTTATTTGTAGCTTTAAAATAAGCATCTTACTTAACTGACAAACTAAAAATAAATAAAGTTTCTTCTTTTTGATTGTACTCGTATAGTGCGGAAACCTAAAAAGTGTTTGCTCAAACTTTTACGGGCTGTTTGGACGACATTGCGTTGTTTGGTAATTACGGATGCGACAGTCGATGCAAATTGCTCAAAAGAAGTTTTCCGCTAGTACAATCAACCACACAGAGTATAGAAACTCAATTTTAGAGGCTTTTAGGCCGTATCTGAAAGTATGCTCAAACAGACATGCAGATTTTGAGGTTTATCAAATAGAAAAGTTGGATAATATTTATTTTTCAACAATCAAACAAGACAGCATTAAAAGACTCAAGCGGTCCCAAGAATATGTTTTTGTTCTCACATTTATCGAAGTTGACAACGCTATTCAGCAGCAATTCTAGGCACGACAGGCACATTAAAGCCGGCCTAGGTCCATCCATTGGAAATTCTCGGTACCTTCAACATTGGCTGGTATCCACAAAGAAGCCCAGATAGAGCTCGTTTCTATTTTTTGGCTTTGTACTTTTTATAGGTGCACCCGTGTGGGAATGGCAGACAAAAACTTTTTCCTAATCCAAACAAAAAACGCTCAATTTCGGAACGTGCAATGGCAAAATTGGGTCAGTCATTTGAAAAAATACGGCAAGGAATAACAACTTGTGCAATATGCAATGATTATTTTTATTGATTTAGCAGGTTTTTCCAGCAAAGAAGGTTTCTTCACCAGGTGAGCCATATGTTTGTTCATATAACTAGTATGAGCTGTATATAAAACTTTGAAAAATGGGCGTTGTTAACATAAGAAGCTATAAATAAGCACGCAATTTAAATTTAATCATCGCTTAAAGTTATCTCTGTCAAGGCCTGTGCACATCTAGGCATTGGCGACATGAATCTACATACTTATATAAAATCCTTGATTGGCGATGGCAATCAGCTGAAACGCTGTCAAATTTGACAGCGATGTGCTGTTGGCTTTGCCTAATAAATAAATAAATAGATGAGCGCAGGCCTTCACTGTCTGACATTACCCATTGGAAGCACAGTTTATCTTTTGACATATGAAATGCCTGGAAATTGTGAGTCTATCAATCCTATTGCATCACGCGATTCTGATTACGCTGAAACGTCCGATTGAATCACGTTATCCAATGAAAGACCTGCGAATTATTCTCGGAATACCTGTAATCTGGGGGCTAATTCTCGGGCCGATCTCGATCATTTTAAAATTTTATTTTATTGCTTCTTTTCGAAGGGGGAATGGATAATTTCCTTGAGTAATTCATAAACGACCTCTTCGTAAAAGCCTCGACAGCTACGATATACGGAAAACGTACAAAAAGTGCGGGGTTGTGAAAAGAAGCAATAAAATAAAATTTCTAAATGATCGAGATCGGCCCGAGAATTAGCCTCCTGTTTCGAAACCTAATTTGAATCGAAGTAGGTATCTACTTGCTAAAGTTTATTCGATAAAATCAGTTACTTTTACCATTACTTGTTTTGCCATGATCCCAGCGCAATACTGTCCTAAAAAAGATTTACTCTATCTGAAACAATTTTTGAACGAATAATTAGATGACCTAGCCTAATTAGAAATCCGTTTCCCTCGTATAAATCTATTGTGATTTGGGATCCAACCGAAGTAAATGGGGTTTCTACACGGTAGGTACTTTGTATTCTCCAGTTTTTATAGGTGAACGACCTAAGGACATTGCAGACGATTCTAATTTCCGTCGGTGCCGCGCCCCGAGTTTGCAGACTACAAAGTTAAGGTACCTGCGTACTCCGCTGTAAATATTTTTCTTAGGTACTCATGCAGGCCTGTGTCACACAAAATTGTTCAGGGTTCAGTGAAAAATAAAATTTACTCCGCTTGCGTACCCGTTTTTGAACGAAATTGATTTTATTAAGTCTCTAATTTTTCCATACAACAACCCGATGATTTTGTGAGGATAACTGGAATTCGGTAGATGCTCAAAATAATTATTCCTACTCGTACTATTTAGTTTCTATACTTACATTCTTATTAGCTGCTATAGCTTTTATGATAAGTTAAATGTATGGTTTTAAGTCAGGTCTGTTTCTGACTCCCTTAGCTAATGAAATGAGCACGATGCTTATAATTTATTTATTATTTAATCAATTAATATCTACATTTTCTACAGCATCACTTTGAATCACATAAAATTGTTTATTTTTTAAATTTCTCTGTTTACTGCTCAGAAAAACGCCTGTAGTTTTTCTTTTGCTCGTGTTATTGTTTGAAGTTTTGTTTAATTTTTTAGTATAAATATACTAAAAAATTCAAATGAGGCTTCGTAAGGAATCGAAACCACTGTGAAATACTGTAATACTCGTTCCTACAATGTACACTTCGTAGTGTATTGCACGGATCCTTATTTGCTAATGCTTCAAAAGTTTATGGTTAATCAACGGGTTAAATTTTTTTTGGGGTATAGTTTGATGCTGACTTATTACATTTTGTCGATTGGCATCTTGTCCGATACAAAATGCCAATATTTTCTGCCGATAGCGATGGATGCAAAGCTTTACAACCGCAGGCCGTCAGGATAATGACGGGAAATGAAAAAAAAAAACATCAAGGAAATGGTTTCGCAAATTGCAGTTCAGAAATTGAACTTGTTATAAATTGTCATATTATTTTGCCTGAAGTCAAATAGAGCAATGCAACGCACCCAAAACATGGCGGACTCACATGACATGCACGTCAAATAGCTGTCAAATGGCATGACACTGACACTTATTTGTGTCAATCACTGCGGTAAACTGTCATGGCGGTGCCTTTTGGTATTCACTACTACAAAAAAAGCAGCCAAGTGCGAGTCAGACTCGCCCATGAAGGGTTCCGTAGCATCAAGTAACATAATTATAAAGGTTCTTGTAGTTCGTCGAAAGCTAAATTGCGGTTTACGATTTATGACGTATAAAAAAAACGACTGATTAGATCTCGTTCAAATCAAATATCGTTGAAAGTTTGCATAGTAATGTACAACATATATTTTTTTTAGTTTTATCATACTCTTATTTAAGAAGTTAGAGGGGGGGGACCAACTTTTTTCCACTTTGGAAGTGTCTCTCGTGCAAACTATTAAGTTTAGAAAAAAACGATATAAGAAACCTCAACATCATTTTTGAAGACCTATTCAATGATACTCCACACGTATGGGTTTGATGAAAAAAAGTTTTTTGAATTTCAGTTCTAAGTATGGGGACCCCCAAAATTTATTGTTTTTTTTTTATATGTTTGTGAGAAAATCTTAATGCGGTTCACAAAATACATCTACTTACCAAGTTTCATCAGTGTAGCTCTTATAGTTTCGGAGAAAAGTGGCTGTGACACGGACGGACAGACAGACAGACAGACATGACGAATCTATAAGGGTTCCGTTTTTGCCATTTGGCTACGGAACCCTAAAAACCACCACTATTGAACATTTTTGTACAACGTACTTGTTTATAAATTTGTTAGTTTAGTATTTTAGTTTTAGTCTTCATTATATGCCGCATTTTTCATACAAGTGTATATTATAGACCCAGCGCATTATGACACATATCTTTTACAGTATGAACCTAGTATGGTTCATTATTACAGAAACAATTCAAATTATTTGCAACAACATTCAATGCATAATCCAAAGTTACAAAATAAATTATTCATTATTTTTTAACAAATTGAGGGTAGATTAAAATGTTCTTTTCACAAGAAACTTCAACTGAGCGTGTTTTTTTAAACTTTTGCCTCTACTGCAATAAATAGAAGAATGGATTTATATAAATACCAAACTTGCGTGAAATAGAATAGAACGACTTATTTTGTTCCAAAATAACTGTTATAACTTTGCAAATGTTCTTAGAGAAGCGGAAATAAGTGTTTTTTTCCTCATTATAACGATTATTGTGGCCTATTACTTAGCCAGGGTATAAAATAGGGATCCATAAAGCAGATATTTATTTCCTCCCATTAGTACTTCACGCAGTGTTTTACTGATATTATAGTGTTTACTACACTTAAGGAAATCACAAAGATTTGTTTAATGTCCGAAAAGTTAAGAGCCGAGCGGGATTTGAACCCGCAACCTCCTTTTGGTACAGGACTGCGCTGACCACTGCGCCATCAAATCCTAATAACACCGAACGAATAACTCTTAGGAACTGTTCTCTTAGGGGCTCTTAGCTTTTGGGACCTTATAAAAGTCTTTGAAAGAATATAGTTATTTTTTCTTTCGTGTATGGACTAACCTTTAAACCTATACTTGTAACCCGCCAGCTTGTCCTGTCAGTAAGCACATTTCATTTTATATGTTCACGTTACGCGATAAGAGGAATGTCGAAAGAGGCAGCACTTGGCGAATCGGAGAAGAGCACATTTCATGTAGAAACGGGAAACGCGGAGATAACAAAATGGGTTCATCTTATTGACAGATTGGACCCCCTAACGAGATATACGATAGTTCTACCACTACCTGTTTACCTCGATCCTTGAGACGGAAACTCCTTGATTTGTGGAAACTACTTGTTGATACACGAGCAACATTAATCAGCCTATTTGAGGATCAAACCAATTTCAAAAATGCTTTTACGGATCAAACAAATACCTTCCTGATTAAATGGAGAGCAAAAAAGAAGTTTCTCGATTCGGTAGTATTTTGTTACACACAAGAATCTATTTGACAATGTACTCTTTATGACAATAAAGTTTATAATCACTTAATCGAATCGAAACGGTTTTTATTCTGTAGAATCACAAAAATCACTTTTAAATTAGTTTTAAACTTAGTGAATCTAGGCGCTAGTTCTAGCTAGAAAATGATTTGATACGAGTATACCAGCAAATCACAAGCCAGCGCCTAGGGCACGCTTTCGTTTGGCACTCATTTGGATCAGTTGAGCTATCTCAACGGTATTTAGATAGCTCAACTGTTTCGGTTGTAGATATTTTATCAATACTTGTATTAGTTGTAAATAAACGATGAGATTTAATGAGTTCTTACTTTAAATACACTACGATTAAAATATAATCAAACAACACTTTACCAACAACTGTAAATAGAATAAACAAGCTTACCAATTTACAATCGATGGCAGTCTCATGATCCGACAAAATAATTTAAATCTGTTTCCATTATTGAGGTCAATTATAGACGTCGAGTCATTACGAATTAATGGGGCTTTCGGTGTAATC
The DNA here is from genome assembly GCA_947578465.1 of Thera obeliscata. Taxonomy (NCBI): domain Eukaryota; kingdom Metazoa; phylum Arthropoda; class Insecta; order Lepidoptera; family Geometridae; genus Thera; species Thera obeliscata. Next base: position 5,459,329 of record OX387916.1, read on the forward strand.
ATCAACAGCCTACGAATTCACTTATACCAAATTTCTTTGATTTTGGCACGGGTTTTTCTTTTTTTTACACAAAATAAAATACTCGTAAGTCTTGTGAGGATGAGATGGTGCCAGCTTACAAAGTTCTATGTGTTTGTGAAAAAGTGTAAATAAAATCCCTATTCACTTTTCCATAGTATTTTTGGATCTTTTAATTTGATTCACGGTTTGATCACACGTTGAAGAATCTATATAACTTTTAGTGCGGCGCGCAGAAGAATCAGAAATCAGCCGATAAAGCCGTTTGATATATTTTTTACAACGCGAATGCGGGATGGCGGGCACTTGTAACTCGGGTGTTTTCAATGGCTTTGTTCCTTGTTTGAAAGTCGGTGATTGATTTTGGTTGTTTGACTGGAACATTAGTAATCCATGGGGCGGTTTCGTTACCCTGTTTTTAGGGTTCCGTAGCCAAATGGCAAAAACGGAACCCTTATAGATTCGTCATGTCTGTCTGTCTGTCTGTCTGTCTGTCTGTCTGTCTGTCCGTCCGTATGTCACAGCCATTTTTCTCCGAAACCGTAAGAGCTAGACTGATGAAACTTGGCGAGTAGATGTATTCTGTGAACCGCATTAAGATTTTTACACAAAAATAGAAAAAAAACTATAAATTTTGGGGGTCCCCATACTTGAAACTGAAACTCAAAAAAAAATTTTTTCATCAAACCCATACGTGTGGGGTATCTATGAATAGGTCTTCAAAAATAATGTTGAGGTTTCTAATATTGTTTTTTTCTAAACTGAATAGTTTGCCCGAGAGACACTTCCAAAGTGGAAAAAAGTTGGTCCCCCCCCTCTAACTTCTAAAATAAGTGACTGATAAAGCTAAAAAAAATATATGTTGTACATTACTATGGAAACTTCCAACGATATTTGGTTTGAACGAGATCTAGTCAGTAGTTTTTTTTTATACGTCATAAATCGTAAACCGCAATTTACCTTTCGACGAACTACTAGAACTTCTAGAACTCTATGTTGTATTACTTACTGCTACGGAACCCTGTATGGGCGAGTCCGACTCGCACTTGGCCGCTTTTTTTTCCATTACGGGTTTTCCTTATCTACTTAAAGGTACTATGTACAAGTGAAAGGTTTTTTTTTTATTAATTATTATCTTCATTGTATAAAGTTATTGCTTGTACTTTAAATATAATTAGGAATTTATTGTATTTGTAATTTTAGACATAATTTGACTGTAATTTGGAATATTCACATCTTTTACTTTTATATGTTTATTTTTATTATGTATGCATGAAATGTTCTTATCATTTGGGCGCTTTGGCACGAGCTGTAAGCCCAAACAGCAATTTGTCTAAATAAAATAAAATAAAAATAAATAAATCAGTGTTTTATTTTTTCATTTGAAGGGACAAAAATCTGCTGGACAAAACATCGGCAAAGTAAGAGGGTCTATTTACCCCTATTTACCCTAATTGAAGGCTTACGTCCAGCTAGCGTCTAGATACCGCGTTACCAACTGAGTCGTGTGGCCATAAATCATTTCACTGTCTATCTCGCTCGCACTTGTGGGTCTTAAGGAGCCACATAGTAATGTGTGTAAGATGGTTATAGGCGCATATATATCGATTTAGATTTTTTTAATTTTATTTTTCACAATTTATAGTCGACGGTGTAGCACGCTTACCTAGAAGATAACTATTCACTTTTGACTTGAAAAGCCCTGAAAAGAGCCGATTGACGACTCAGTTGGTAACGCGGTGACTATAGCAAAGATTTGCCGCGACGGATGTGCTGTTGACTGTCTCCGTTTGACGTTTATCGCGGCCCATCGGAAATTCAATTATGAACCTTCGTCGCTTGAGTTGTTGACCTCCCACATTCCCCCCACTCCTACCAGCCCTCTTGGGCAAACACGTCACCCTATCTCCTTGTGCGACCTCAGATCTTAATATGACCTCCGCTGACAGCGCTCAGCCGAATTCGAAGGCGTCAATAATTCAATAAATACTGTATCTTTGAGGCTGTGATTTTGAACGGCCTCAGTTACGCGTGTTACTGAGGCTAAGGGGATGGATTTATGGTACCGATCGTATTATACCTAAGTAAGTTAAATTGCCCTTGACGTGGAATTCATTTTATGAATATAAAAAAATCTGTATAAGTATTTATTCCTATCAGAACAGCGTTTCGATATAAGATAATATTTTGATTTGACGTGTAACTGTGTTATGATTAAATGAAATTATGATCATAAAAGTACGACGTCGTAGTAGATTGATTCAGATGACAGTAAGTTTTTGTAGCACATAGGATAGTACAAATTACTCAGTAGTTCACTTCACTCGGATGTGTATTGCGTTTACTGTGTCAATTGCACCAACTTTATCTTAGACACTCAGGCATTTCAGGAACGTAGAGCTACCACTGTTTAGCGTAGCCTTTTCTTATTCTGTGGCTTAGTAACGGTTTCTAAATATTTTTGCACTCCAAAAGCGGTCTCATCATAAAAGCGCCAGCGCCGTGATAAATTACCGCAACAATTCAATTAAAATTTCAATTAGAACAGCAGAAACCACGAGCTGGAAGCAGAAACTGGATTAGTGAATAATAAATATAAGCAAATGTAAAGGTCTTAACTACTTCGGGGAGCTTACTGCGACTTGTTGGTGGAAATTTAAATTTGGGCCGTTGTTGTTTACCGAACGGCCCAATTTGTTGTGACATTTTGTGAAATCATTTTCATGTTCCGAAATGTAACAGGTTACTTTATTTGTCTATTCAGCAAATGCTCTATAGGTAAGTATCAATAAACATAAATTACTGTATTATTTTTCTAATGACTGACAAAAAACGCTCACTTCACTGATCCCCTAAGGCAAAGTTTGGAGGCTGTGTTTTTTGCAGCAGGTAAAACAAACTGTAAAGAAAAGTAAATGTAAGTACGCTAAGACCAGAATTTTTAAAGTTCGCATCCAATTAGGTAAGATGTTAGCGGTACCACGGAAAAACAAAGTCCACGTCTAGAGATGAACTCGCCAGTAACCGCTGGCAAAAGATAAGAGTCCAATTTGTGAAAGAAAAAACCTTTCAGCTGTTATTTGCCGATGAAATGGAAAGTTGCCAAACAATTGTAACTCCGGCCGAAGTTCCTAAGTTATGTTTTCTCTCTCGACAGATCAAAACTTTTCTATTTAGTAAAACTTTAGGTATAAACATCTTCATTGATATTATGCAGACGAGTAGAAAATTGATCCAAAAGAAAAGAAAATAAAGCATCTTAAGTTTTTTCATTCAATTTCAGATAAAAGCCTGTTTTCAGGAAAGTTTTCAAAAAGTCCTGCTCTGTAATACATGGAGGTTATATTTATGACAACAAAGCTTCTCAAAACAATATCTTGTAATATGCGATAGAAATCTGGTGGTAGTATTAATATATTCAGAATTATTCATTCGAGGCTACTCGTTCAGTTTCTGAAGTGGTCCGAAGTCCAAGATTTATGTCCCGGCAACTTTACCTAAGTAACGTACGGTCACGACGGCCGGCGGCGGCGACGACGTTCCGCGTGAATAAATCAAATATTTCCCACCCCTCCAACTTTCCTTCCGACGATATGAAAGATATGCTACATAATATAGCTATGTATAAGCCAATCGGCTCTCGCGTGAAATATTCCATCGATAAAATGCTTTCTAAAAATGAAATTCCAAACAAGTCACGTTGGACTCCCGCGGAAAACATATAAAGCACATTATTACACTGAAATAATGAAGTTAATGAAGATTGGTAGCTAGGTGAAGGCCGAAGCTACTTTCCCGAGCCGTTATTTCTCATGAAAAACTTAATTAAAATGAATCTTTTTGGGACAGAGTTTTTTTCGGAAATTAGAAAAATGTTTATACCGACGTTGTGCAGGTTACTTAAAATCTAATTCCGACGAGTAAAAATTATGTTTACTTTAAATAGGCTCATGTCTGTTATCCGAACGGTTGATATCCCCACAGATCTTTTAGTTAGTCTATAACTATAGTTCAGTCGCACCATTATAAATTATTTATATGCATATTTATATAAGATTCTATAAGTACGTTAATAATTTATTTGTTGAAACAATATCTACCTTGTTGAACAAACTCCAATCACATTTGTTGCCAAATCCATTAATGTCCAGTCTAGGTGTACAAAGAAAGCAATATAGGCTTGGTGCCGTAAAAGATTTCGTTCCGTCGCAAGATGACAATATCAGCAGCCACATTTCTATCGAATATTTTCCAATTCTAGATATTTCAGCTTATCATTTTCTCGTCGCAATACGGTCTATAAAGGTACTGTACTGTAACTTCTGTGGGTTTATTTCATTAGTCGCGGCTTCTTTTGACTCTATTCATATTTTTTCATGTGCATTTCTCCAGCTTCCTCATATGGAAATTGCGAATTCTGAAAACGCCAACATTTAAAGCATAATTGGAGCAATCATCGATTTGAAGGAAAATTTAGCAGCAAAAAAAACAACGACTCTATGAGACTTTATAGGTGTGTTAGCTGGAGAGCGGCTCCACAGCTTCCTCATTCAGTGTGGGCAAACGGCTAACGATAGAGCTATATAGTAAACGCCAAATTTTAGAGCATAATTAGAGCACCCGGCATAAAAAAAATCAAGTCTCTAGCTCGAAAACTCTTTGAGTTAGAAGACTATAACAACGTGTTTGCTGGGAAGCCATTTCTCCAGCTAACACATGTGGATCTCAGGAATGGCTATAGCTAGAAAGTTGCTTGATATCTCCAGATTTAGAGCAAAAAATATCATGGATGCTCCAAATATTTCAAGTGTCTAGGTTCAAAACTCACCGAGTTAGAAGCTTTGATGACTGTGTTAGCTGGAGACACGTTTGTCTGGCACGCACATGCTACATCTGAGGATCTACAATAGCTACAGATTCGGTTGACGTGTCCAAACCGAGCTATGAATTAGAGCACTCGGCTCCAAAATTTTGGACTCTCTAGGACAAGTAGTTTCCTAGTAATGAACAAAAGAACATTTTGCCGCCAGAATTTTCAAATGTATGTTCGCACCCGTAAAAATGCGGCGTTGCCGCTCTGAAAGTTTGGTATCAGCGTAGGAATTTGAACGTTATTCGGTTTATTTTAGATCGCGATACGAGTCATTTTCGTATGCGCTTAGCGGTTTTGATTTCTGAAACCTCAAACTCATATTTTCTCTTTTTGTTAGGTTGAGAGCTTTCTCTCTATGTATATGAGAATTGTGTGTTGCCCGTTCTTGTTCGTTTTATAGTTTCTTTAGTAATGCGTGTCTTTTAGGTATTCTTAGAAAAAAAACTTTATTTGGTTCTGTAAACAGGTACCTGCTAGGCCAGTGTTGATGATTCACCTACTCTGCCTGTTGTTAGCCGTCTGTTCTCTGTGTTTTACTGTATTCAGTCAGGTTTTTATGAGCGTATCGAGTAAACCAGGCGGACGGAAAATAGGTATTTACTGCGGCTTGCTAGTTGTGTGCGTACTCACGCACACTTGCCCCCTATCACTTGCCATCTCACCAGATGGCAAGTGATAGGGGGGGCATCTCACCATGTTGTGCCGACCCCACCTGGTGGGTAAGGGCAGGAAGAAGAAAAAGCACTTTTTGGGGTTTTTTGTTTCATTTTCAACTATATTCCTATATTGTGAATTGGACATAAGTTTTTGAATCCAAGATGGCGGCTTAATTTTTTTTCTTAAAAAATGGATATGGGTATCGTTTAATAGGTTTTTGGGGGCTCTGGTTGTGAATTCGACAATAATTTTTGAATCCAAGATGGCGGCTTCATTTTTTTTTCTTAAAAAATGGATATGGGTTTCGTTTAATAGGTTTTTGGGGGCTCTAATTGTGAATTCGACATTATTTTTTGAATCCAAGATGGCGGCTTCATTTTTTTTCTCAAGAAATGGATATTAGTATCGTTTAATAGGTTTTTGGGGGCTCTGGTTGTGAATTCGACATTATTTTTTGAATCCAAGATGGCAGCTTCATTTTTTTTCTTAAAAAATGTATATGGGTATCGTTTAATAGGTTTTTGGGGGCTCTCATTGTGAATACGACATTATTTTTTGAATCCAAGATGGTGGCTTCATTTTTTCCTTAAAAAATGGATATGGGTATCGTTTAATAGGTTTTTGGGGGCTCTGATTGTGAATACGACATTATTTTTTGAATCCAAAATGGCTGCTTCCTTTTTTTTCTCAAAAAATTGATATGGGTATCGTTTAATAGGTTTTTGGGGGCTACAATTGTGAATTCGACATTATTTTTTGAATCCAAGATGGCGGCTTCATTTTTTTTCCCAAAAAATGGATATTAGTATCGTTTAATAGGTTTTTGGGGGCTCTGGTTGTGAATTCGACATTATTTTTTGACTCCAAGATGGCAGCTTCATTTTTTTTCTAAAAAAATGGATATGGGTATCGTTTAATAGGTTTTTGAGGGCTCTAATAATGAATTCGACATTCTTTTTTGAATCCAAGATGGCGGCTTCATTTTTTTCCTTCAAAATGGATATGGGTATCGTTTAAAAGGTTTTTGGGGGCTCTGATTGTGAATTCGACATTATTTTTTGTATCCAAGATGGCGGCTTCATTTTTTTCTCAAAAAATGGATATGGGTATCGTTTAATAGGTTTTTGGGGGCTCTGGTTGTGAATTCGACAATATTTTTTGAATCTAAGATGGTGGCTTCATTTTTTTTCTTAAAAAATGGATACCTATGGATATCGTTTAATAGGTTTCTGGGGGCTCTGATTGTGAATTCGACATTATTTTTTTATCAAAGATGGCGGCTTCAGTTTTTTTTTTAAATAATGGATATGGGTATCATTAAATAAGTTTTTGGAAGCTCTGATTGTGAATTCAACATTAATTTTTGAATCCAAGATGGTAGTTTCATTTTATTTCTTAAAAAATGGATATGGATATAGTTTAATAGGTTTTTGGGGGCTCTGATTGTGAATTCAACATTATTTTTTGAATCCAAGATGGTTGCTTTTTTTCTCAAATAATGGATATGGGTATCGTTTAATAGGTTTTTGATGGCTCTGATTATGAATTCGACATTATTTTTTGAATCCAAGATGGCGGCTTCATTTTTTTCTTTAGAAATGAACATGGGTATCGTTTAATAGGTTTTTGGGGGCCCTGATTGTGAATTCGACATTATTTTTTGAATCCAAGATGGCGGCATCATTTTTTTTCTCAAAAAATGGATATGGGTATCGTTCAATATGTTTTTGGGGGCTCTGATTGTGAATTCGACATTAATTTTTTAATCCAACATGGCGGCTACATTTTTTTTCTTAAAAAAACGGTTTTCTGTATAGTTGGTTTACTTACGATAGTTGAACGAGACAACGTCATACAGCTGTCCACGCGAACGCATCGCTCACTCAAAAAGGAGAAACAGATGTCGAACACTGCCGAACGCTGAGGCCGATTGTGCTTCTTTGGCACTCTTTCCACGCTCTCGTTTGCATTGCGTGCATTTGGCTCTATTGAATTATAAGACTATAAGATATAAATGATATCTATATCCATTTTTTAAGAAAAAAAAAATGAAGCCCACATCTTGGATTCAAAAAATAATATCGAATTCACAATCAGAGCCCCCAAAAACCTATTAAACGATATCCATAACCATTTTTTAAGAAAAAAAATGAAGCTGCCATCTTTGATTCAAAAAACAATGTCGAATTCACAGTCAGAGCCCTCAAAAACCTATTAAACGATACCCATATCCATTTTTTGAGAAAAAAAATGAAGCAGCCATCTTGGATTCAAAAAATAATGTCGAATTCACAATCAGAGCCCTCAGAAACCTATTAAACGATACCCATATCCATTTTTTGAGAAAAAAAATGAAGCAGCCATTTTGGATTCAAAAAATAATGTCGAATTCACAATCAGAGCCCCCCCCAAAAACCTATTAAACGATACCCATACCCATTTTTTAAGAAAAAAAATGAAGCTGCCATCTTGGATTCAAAAAATAATGTCGAATTTATAATTCGAGCCCCCAAAAACCTATTAAATGATACCCTTAACCATTTTTTTAGAAAAAAAATGAAGCTGCCATCTTTGATTCAAAAAACAATGTCGAATTCACAATCAGAGCCCTCAAAAACCTATTAAACGATGCCCATATCCATTTTTAATGAAAAAAAATGAAGCAGCCATCTTGGATTCAAAAAATAATGTTGAATTCACAATCAGAGCCCCCAAAAACCTATTAAACGATATCCATATCCATTTTTTGAGAAAAAAAATGTAGCAGCCATTTTGGATTCAAAAAATAATGTCAAATTCACAATCAGAGCCCCCAAAAACCTATTAAACGATACCCATACCCATTTTTAAGGAAAAAAATGAAGCCGCCATCTTGGATTCAAAAAATAATGTCAAATTTGTAATCCGAGCCCCCAAAAACCTATTAAACGATACCCATATCAATATATTGTGAAAAAAAATTAAGCTGCCATCTTGGATTGAAAAAATATTGTCGAATTCACAATCAGAGCCCCCAAAAACCTATTAAACGATACCCATACCCATTTCTTAAGGAAAAAAATGTAGCAGCCATTTTGGATTCAAAAAATAATGTCAAATTCACAATCAGAGCCCCCAAAAACCTATTAAACGATACCCATACCCATTTCTTGAGGAAAAAAATGCAGCAGCCATTTTTGATTCAAAAAATAATGTCAAATTCACAATCAGAGCCGCCAAAAACCTATTAAACGATACCCATACCCATTTTTTAAGGAAAAAAATGAAGCCGCCATCTTGGATTCAAAAAACAATGTCGAATTTATAATCCGAGCCCCTAAAAACCTATTAAACGACACCCATATCAATATATTGTGAAAAAAAATTAAGCCGCCATCTTGGATTGAAAAAATATTGTGGAATTCACAATCAGAGCCCCCAAAAACCTATTAAACGATACCCATACCCATTTTTTAAGGAAAAAAATGAAGCTGCCATCTTGAATTAAAAAATTAATGTTGAATTCACAATCAGAGCCCCCAAAAACCTATTAAACGATACCCATATCCATTTTTTGAGAAAAATATGAAGCCACCATCTTGGATTCAAAAATTAATGTTGAATTCACAATCATAGCCCCCAAAAACCTATTAAACGATACTCATATCCATTTTTTGAGAAAAAAATGAAGCCACCATCTTGGATTCAAAAATTAATGTTGAATTCACAATCAGAGCCCCAAAAACCTATTAAACGATACCCATATCCATTTTTTGAGAAAAAAATGAAGCCACCATCTTGGATTCAAAAATTAATGTTGAATTCACAATCAGAGCCCCCAAAAACCTATTAAACGATACCCATATCCATTATTTAAGAAAAAAAATGAAGCCACCATCTTGAATTCAAAAATGAATGTCAAATTCACAATTAGAGCCCTAAAAACCTTTAGAACAATAGGTATCTACGTTAACAACTTTTGAAGAAAAAAAATAAAACGTTTTCCGGAATAGAGCCCCCCCACTTTTCTTCATAATTATTATATTTATAATATTTCCTTTCGCTTTCCCGTGAGTATTTACTGCAGCTCGCTATAGATAGTGCAACCCACGAAGGCACGCCCCACTATTCCTCCTTACCGTTTATAGTATATGTGTGCAAGCTTCCGTCAATGTTTGAGTGTTATCGGTACACACTAATTACCTATGAGTGCACACGCACACTACAATTAATAGACTACGGTTGGCGACTGCCGCTCGGAGCAAACTCCCCGCACCCCGCGAGGGGCGCGTCTTCGTGAATTGCACTATCTATAGTTATGTACGTACTCACAGACACAATGATAGTTTCGCACGATGCCATTTACACCTAGTGTGACAAGAGTAGGTAACTCATGATTTGAAAACGTTGTTGGTTAGTTGAGAGACTTAGAGATATAATTTCATGATATTTAAAACTAAAAATAAAAAATATGAAGTCAGGTTTCTTAATAAATACATATTTAAACTTAAACTAACCATTATAAAACTTTTCTTTGGTGTTTTTTTGTTTCATTTTAACCTATATTCCGCTTCTTGAGCTACGTAATGAGTGTTTAAGACATGTCTTAAACACTCATTACGTACCCTAGGATTCATGAATCCTAGGGTAACTATTTACCAGGCACGGGCAACACACAACTCCATCCGACTAACGTTCAAATTCCTACGCTGATACCATACTTTCAGAGCGGCAACGCCGCATTTTTACGGGTGCGAACATAATATTTGAAAATTCTGGCGGCAAAATGTTCTTTTGTTGATTACTAGGAAACTGCTTGTCCTAGAGAGTCCAAAATTTTGGAGCCGAGTGCTCTAATTCATAGCTCGGTTTGGACACGTCAACCGAATCTGTAGCTATTGTAGATCCTCAGATGTAGCATGTGCGTGCCAGACAAACGTGTCTCCAGCTAACACAGTCATCAAAGCTTCTAACTCGGTGAGTTTTGAACCTAGACACTTGAAATATTTGGAGCATCCATGATATTTTTTGCTCTAAATTTGGAGATATCAAGCAACTTTCTAGCTATAGCCATTCCTGAGATCCACATGTGTTAGCTGGAGAAATGGCTTCCCAGCAAACACGTTGTTATAGTCTTCTAACTCAAAGAGTTTTCGAGCTAGAGACTTGATTTTTTTTATGCCGGGTGCTCTAATTATGCTCTAAAATTTGGCGTTTACTATATAGCTCTATCGTTAGCCGTTTGCCCACACTGAATGAGGAAGCTGTGGAGCCGCTCTCCAGCTAACACACCTACAAAGTCTCATAGAGTCGTTGTTTTTTTTGCTGCTAAATTTTCCTTCAAATCAATGATTGCTCCAATTATGCTTTAAATGTTGGCGTTTTCAGAATTCGCAATTTCCATATGAGGAAGCTGGAGACATGCACATATTTTTTCTATTCATACATAAAGTTGCAGTAACTGCTGCTGTTTCATGATCATCAGCCTGACGAAGTCCACTGCTGGCATATACATTTCCAGGAAGAACGATTCTGAGCGCTCTCTACCAACTTTCAGAGATAACAACAATGCTATCGTTCTTTTAAGTTAATTGTCCTACGTTTCGGTCTTACAATGCTGCTTATCAACAGATTATGTACGATAATTCTTGTGGCTGCGCTACAAAGAATCATTACTAGTAGTAGAGCTCTCTCTCTTAACTGGCCTCTCAGCTCAGTTGGTAGTAGCTCTGCCTTCTGCGCCGTATTTTGTGGGTTCAGTCCCTACCGAGAACAAATATTTGTGTGGTAAACGCAGATGATTGTATTCGGTCTGGGTGTTATATTGTATTCTAAGTATGTACTTACAAAAAACTTTAAGTATTATGTAAGCGTAAGCTATCTGGTTTCCATTCGTCAAGCTCTGCTTAGTTTGGAGCTGTATAGATAGTGTTGTATGGATTGTTCACAATATTTATTCTTGAAAGAGTGTGAAAAATACTATTCCGTAGGTGCTTTTGCTCTCATCGCTATTTTCGATTTGAAGGGCATGGACACCTCGGTGAATGAAATACAGGCACAATATGAGATCTAACACCTTTATGTCTCAAAGTGAGGCAGGCAATGGTATGCCCCCTAAGGCACATTGCCGTTGGACGTGCTCGGAACCTTTACTCAGACGTGTAATGCATTTTTAAGCTCTTTATTTATTATTTTTATGAGCGGAAGCAAGAAGCGTTTTTATTAAAAAAAAAACAATGTTATGTAAAAAATAGGAAAATCTTTATTTTCGTATTTTTTTTATTTTAAACAATAGTTAAATCAATCAAACAAAAGCAGAAAGTACATGAAAGACAAATTTATGATACTACTATGTTAGGTATGTAAGTAGTGCTTACTCGTAGTTAATACTCACGAAACAGGAAATTGTATGCTAGAACGGTTAATTGTAACATAATATTCTCGTAGATCGGGTTTCCTAGAATACCATTATTTGTGTCGTCGTCTTCATGTAAGGCAGCCTCCGAAACGTTACGATCCAGCTACTAACAATTAACTTAAAAGTAATTACCTACTCTACTACAAAGACGTTCGCCTTAATTTTGCAAGACAGCGTTTGAAGCGGGCACACAGAGTTGGCAGAGCTTGGTCGCAGCGAATGGTAAAAGGATAAGGAAGATATACAACTAAAGATAATGGTTAGTTCTCTTATTTCACGCATCTTTTTTGGTTATTTTTAAGTAACAGTTGCAGTCGTCTTTTAAACATCATCATCTGAACTTAACCCACAGCTGGGCATAGGCCTCTTTTTGCTCTTGCCATTTACCACTATCTTGGGCTACCCTCATTCATCTGCGACCCTCGATGCTAACAATGCCGTCACCCCATCCGGCTACTGGACATTCGATTGCTTCTTTTCCTAGTCATATTTTGTATTGTATATTTTTTTTATTTGTCTATCCAGATATAGAACACACATCTATGTATGTTCAACACACAAAAGTAAATGTTTGATCTCGATGGGGCTTTGAGCCCACGGGAACGCAGAAGGCGTAGCTGAATTTTCAGGGCTGTCGAATGACTCTTTCTCCTCCTAGCGTCGATATCCTCACTGATTAGGGTCGGGACCTTTGTGCAGGACCAATTTGCACTATGTTCCTTCATCAGGTTCTGTCCTTTGCGGTATGGAAAGCTTCACTCATGGAGGTGTTCGTTGCTGAGCGCACCTAGTCGCTCCAACGCATCGGGATCCGTCGCAGCCTCTCCCTTCCACCTTTCCAGTGACCACCAACTATTTAAAGTTACCTTCTCTCTTCCTTCCTAGAAATGTGGTCGAAAAACTCATGGACTCTGCGTAGATAGATGGCTAGTTAATTATTCAGAAGGTACTTTGAAACTCGGAGCCCTAATAAAATTCATTATGACTCAAGAGACCTCATGTTTGTAATAATTTAACAAGCTTCTGATTAACTGATAAGTACTTACACTTCTCAGAACATCAAACAATTACGTTTCCTGTGAGAGTGTGAGAAGGGAATTAACTAAACTAGCTTCCGCCTGTGGCTACTAATTTATAATATCTATTCCAAGTTAAATAAATAATTTAAGACCCAACACTATCTAGACCCAAATTAAGCAGAGCTTGTGCTATGGGAACTAGATATCTGATATACTTAATAATTATATACATCTTTTGTAAATACATACTTAGAATATAATATAACAAATAATAATACAACGTGACATCTGATAGCACATAGTTTAGCAAAAAAATATGTGATCCTAGTTTCCTGTTAGGCCAACTTTTAAGTAGGAAGTAGGAGTTTAATATTTTTCAAAAGGTAAAGTGCAAGAGCGAGAAGTTGTTTCACGGTTTTCAGCGTCTTATATGAACTGAAACAGAAATCTTATCATAGTTTTTTTAATGAGTTTGAAAATTATGTACTTATCACAGGCTTATAGGTATCGTATATATTTTAGCTCAAAGAGTGGTGTGGTACGGCATGTCATGCGAAGGGAAGAATGTCATGTAACGAAAAGAGTGCTAGATGTGTATGTGGATGGGTATAGAAGTAGAGGTAGGCCAAAGAAAAGATGGATGGATTGTGTGAAGGACGACGTGGGTAGGAAAGGAGTGACTGCTGAAATGACGGCTGATAGAGGAGAGTGGAGAACGAAAACCTGTTGTGCCGACCCCTCATGAAGTGGGATAAGGACAAGAAAATCATGAGTGGTGAAAACCGGAGTACATCTAGGTTTTCCGTTTTAAAATACCTGATACAAAACGTTCATGATGTACCCTGTATGATAGGCATACAGCATACACCCACACAGCAGCCATACAACAGAAAAATAGGTCAGGTAAAAAATTATGATACAGGAATGTATAATACCGTGGGACGTCCGTGTGACGTAATGACCGGTTCTTCATAAAGATTTACGGGCGGGCCGTAAAACCGTCATACTTATTCATGTTCATGTTTATGCTCATTGATATGGGCCGTATAATGGAGACGGCTCTGAAAAGCACATAAAGCGTCTGCAGCTAACTGGACACTTGGCTGCACTTCGAGATAAGCTCGCATCGTACGTGGGCTATAAAGTTATTTCATATTGATAAAAGTTGGGGCTATGGACGAATGGTGCCTTAGAGATGCTCGAGGCTGACCACCCGTTGGTCATACGATAGCTTCGAAATAGCTCGTAATAGGAGCGATGAAAAAGCGTTGCCATGAACTATTCAACACAGGGTACCAATAATGCCTGAATATTATAAAAATGATGCAAGTTGTAATTTGATTGGATAGCATTGTTTTCCAATGGGTTTTCAAATAAATAATATAAGTTTTATAAACTGTCTTCGTGACTAAACTGAACCGATTTTGATAGGACCAATCTGGAAAGAATGTTTCAAATTGGCTCATAACTGATGAAATTATGCCCTTTTCTATTTGAAGTCGGTTTAAGAGGTTATGAAATATTGTAAAAAACAGTATTTTTCTAAAATTAAATTCCTCAGATCAAGTGTGCGTTTGGTAGGTAAGCAGAAGAAATTACTAGCACATTTTCCAAGGAGAAGGACGAAAACAAAATCTTGCTCATATATATTGCAGAGTAAGCTCAGGTAATCTATCTTACACCGCAGCCTCATAGGTACTAATGAGTGCAGTAATTACGGGACGTAGATTACGGGGCTACAGAGACACTGGCTGTAGGTTTAAAGGTTTTGTACTTGGCATACTTATTGAAAGTTTTTTCGTCTTGTTAATCTCAAAAGAATCTTAGTGTGAAAAATCTAGGCTAGGGCTTAAAGTCGTTTGTTCTGAAAATCTGTAGGCCCCTATAATTAGCAGTAGAATTTTTCAGGCTGTAAATAAAGTTGTAAGTCTCACTACAAAAACGAACAGATATTTTGGATACGTTTTTACTAAGTCGTTTTCTGCTTTAGCAGACTGGGAGTTTCGTTTGTAGAAAAATAAAGACAAACAAGATGTTGGATAGAACAGAACCGACAATAGATAAACTACGCTTGAAGTGCAATACAAACGTCTGGTATTCGGTTTGTTTTGTAAGACGCTCGTATCTTTGGTGTAGACGCGGCTAAACCAGACTGCAGCTATTAAATAAGCGGCCTACTCGCTCAAACGGTGAAGAAAAACATTGTGAGGAAATCGATCATGTGGTAAAAGCCTTAAAAAGGTTGGACTCATGTATTGTGTCAAGTGAACGAAAGGAGCCTCTTTGAAGAGCACTTAAAATCCTTTCACCACAACTTAAATTCAAATATTTCTATATTCAATGGTTATAATTAGTAGAAGCTAGGTGAGTCTAGGTGCCCATATACGGGAAATTTGAAAGTTTAGTTCGAAAAAACTAATGAACAAGAAGAAGAGCCTATATATTCACATTTTCCTATGGTAATGGATATAATCTAAATCGTAACCCAGAACCGCGTACGATATCGCCTCGAATACAGCAACACTATACTGACCTCTAACTTGTTTTTTTGTGGGAATCAAACTCACAGCTTAAAGCGCAGAAGGCAGAGCTACTACAGGATGAGCTGTGAGGGCTGTTAGTAATTATCTTCTTCTTTAATTTAGCTTAGCTCTTGTCAGGGTTTTAATGCAGTTTTCTCCAATTGTGTCTTTAGTATGTGGGCCCTCCTTGACTTCTTTATGCGACATGACAGCGACCTTTTCTTTTATCTGGTTCACGGGGCTCACAAAGGCTCACGTTACTTATTCTTGGTTTTCCTCTTCTCCGTTTTTCTTCAACCTTTCCGTCTATGATGTTCTTTACGTAGCTGTCTTGTATACATCTACGAGATGTCCAAATATTTTTCTTCTTCGGTTTCGTATCATCACAAGTGTATTAACTCTTCTCCTTTGCTTGTTTTAAGACCTTTTCGCTAGCATCTTTTTCGTCCAACAAATTTTCTCTATTCTCCGTTCTCTATAATAAATTGTCACTCTGAAAAAATCTACTGCTGGACAAGAAATCACCTAAAACTTTCCAAGATGAATGAATTTTGATATCAGTCTTATACTTATACGTGTTCAATAAATCCTCTTTGATATCTAATGAAATGAAACCCACACAAGTAACCCATCAAATTTAATACACTGAAAAAGTTTATGGGTGGTTCTTCGGCCGCGTATTTCGAAGCCCTATGCCGGCAGTTGATTGAACCCATACTCTTACGGTTCATTTGGTTTTAATAAGAAATCGAGCTTTAAGTCTTGTAGGTCTTTTAGTTTTACCATTACCCCATTCGAATTGGCTTGGAAAGAAAAACGAAAAGTAATATTTTTATATTCATGCTTGTTTGATTAAAATGGTTTTTCTTTGAATGAGCACTAATGAAATCCCACGCGACTTCGTTCATATAAAGTTACTTCCATACAAACCTGGGCAACCCTTTTTCTACCTCTTAGGGTGCGAATTTTCAAACCCCTCATAGATGGCCTGAGGCTAATTTTAGGCCTAACGCTTCTACATTTTAATAATAAAACTAAGCAGCATGTTTTAATCATGTCATAACTAAGATTTTCTTATTACGAAACGTGGTCACCCTCACATTGGTTGAACCTCAATAACAAACTTTAAACCCCATTTTGTAATTAGGGACACTATTACTATTGCCAACTACTCCACCACCCGCATTTAGTAATGAGTGTAGTTATGAGTCTACTAACGTCAATTTCGTAATTAGTTTAAGTTCGCTCTACATCATCTTGCATAATATTATGATCATGCGAGCGCGTAAATGCTGCCTTCAAGAGCTTAAACTTCCCTTGAGAGGCAAGTTACGACCTGTGGGCTTACCACAAGCTCTGTCTCACTCTGCCTTTGGCTCTGGTTTGAGTAGGCCTACTGGCAATAGATGAACACCTCGCAACGGCTATGAATTGCACTGAAGGCTTGCGTTTGACCGCAATCTCACCTGCTGTTAAGTGATGATGCGGTCGACGGTGTAGCACGCTTACCTAGAAGATACCTGTTCACTCTACTCTTAAAAACATCCAAGTTATAAGTGTCCGGAAAAACAGACGCCGGCAAGGCAATTCCACTCCTTGGCTGTCCGCAACATACAAGTTGAAGCAAAGCGCTTGGTGCGGACAGTTGGAACATCAACCACGTATGGATGTCGCATTAATATAATTGATCCGTTTTATTATTTGTAAGATGCGCTCGTGTTGCTTTCTTGCAAACACATTCTCGTAGATCGAGCAAATTGTGCTAAGTATCTTTTTATATGGCTGTCCTAGGTCCCTTATAAAATGGGCTAAGGATGAACTTTTGATACAGTAAAGAAAACTTTAGGAAAAATACACTATAGAAGAATGAATATCTTGATCTAGTTAGGTACTAAGAATGAACTAAAGAAGACCTAAAAATATGACTAAATTATGAACTAAGGAAAATTAAGGATGATATAAGGATGTACTATAGGCATCATTTGCTATGTGAATAGGTTGGTATATAAATTGGCCGAAACATTGATCGGGAATAAACATTTCTTGCAAACATTATTCCCCTCCACACAAACAGAACCCCTGCGAACAGCCAATGCCATTTGAAAAAAAATCAACGAACCTTCTTTATCCCTGAGCCAACGAGATATACCAATGCAATACAAGGCAAATGTAAACATAATATTACTTCATCAGCCCTCCGGTGTGTAGTAACGATGCGCGTTGTTTTCGCGATTGTCGTGTCGGACGGAGGACGTGTGCCCCACATGAATGGCGAATCAGCAGCAGTGGATCCAGGCCTCGTGAAAATATCCAACGAGTGCCGAATATCAATTGCTCTCCTGGCCAATTTTCCTGCAAATTGCCACGGTATATTGTGCCACGGAGTACCTACAGCTAGAGGTGAAACTGCAACAAAAAACTTTATTAACTATGCACAACTTGATGAATTCATATTAATGTTGTTCAACGCTCTTATAAAGTATATAAAAACTGATGTTTTTAATAATTACTTATAACTTTGCTTTTCACTTTGAATCAAAATTGGCGCTAAATCGATTCATAATAATTAGATGGAAAGACATTACACCTCATGTACGTTTAGTCTAGAGGGGCACTGTAATCGAAATTGTGAAACAAAAGTAACAGAGAGCGACGCGAAAAGACATGTTCATATTATTTTGTGCAGAGTTTTTTTGCTTTTCTGTGATTTTGAACAACTGAAAATCTAAGTACTTGGCATTGTAGAGGAGATTGAGTTTCCCTTCTATTTGGCCGCTTAGAACCATACTCTGTGATTGTACCGTGAAATTCTAATATTTGCATTACACGCCGCACGCATACACGAAAAAAAGTATAGTGAAAGTGAGCTCTGTAACAGGTGTCATTGATTTGGTTTGCTTAGTTTTGCAAATGTTTGCGCTTCGTTATTGGCAATTCTGATGAAATATCTGTGTACGCCTCTGTTGTTGTAGCCGCCTAAGTGAGATAACGTCTTTATTTGCCGCCTGAAATATTATGATAGTTATTATCATACTTTGACGGAAGTATAGTGAGATATAAAACTAACATTATGGATATGAACGTAAGAGAGCAGACAGAAATGGGAGTAAAGCATAATAAAAATTACGGTTATTTTTCTGAATAAAGTAGGTTAGGATCGGATGACAATCGACGGCTATTTTTTGCTGAGATAAAATCTTACTAATACTTTTAGGTTTTTATATTGAACCATCATGTTAAATTGTCATGAATACGGGCTTTTGATCAAGGTATTGTGCTCAACACTACTACATTATTAAGTTATAAATGCCATTTTATTTGCTCATAAAAAAAATAGAAGGGATTATTTAGGTAGCAATGTTTTATATGTGTGATTACTGCTAAGCTGCGGTGTCATAGTTCTTAGTTTGGTATTAATAAGCGCTGTCTGCGTTGTAAGGTTAAATAAAAATTCCAAATAAAAAGCATGATTTTGTACGAATAGGCACTTCAAGTCAGCAGAATTTAATTTTGATGAAACAATTAACGCATTTTAACAGTTGTCCAACAGCCTACTTCGGAACAATTAAAACTCGAGTCTATACCATTTTCCCTCTCGTTTTATGAATTTCCAAAATTGCTCTGTATAATTATATAATAGAGTGTATAATTACGGCCAGAGTATTTTGTCACGGCCGCCCGGCCAGCAGTGAAATGAGCTAGAACATAAAGCCGCCTGCCGCAGCTCAGAACACCCCCCTTCTCCCCCAACCCCCCTGCATGGACGTATTCAGTGATTTTGTTTTCTTTTTATTTCACTTACATACACAGGATGACTACGATATTGGCTAACATATATAGGTATATAAGACTAGGTAGGCACCTTAAAAAAAATATTAATAAACTCCACAAACAAACAAGCTACCTTATAACAGAAACAAACAAGCTTAACAAAATAATATAAAATTAAATAGTAACGTAGGTATTAAGTACCTACGTTACCTAGGTACCTTTCTGAAAGCAAAACCACTGGGTCGTCGATACATAGCCACAGACAGATTTGATGCAAAATCTGAATATAAAGAATATTTATAGTTATAGTTTTTTTTCTGGAGGTAAATAACATTTGTATCTTTGTTTTCGTCATGAGGATTTTATGATAAACGTCATCAAACATTTGTGGCGCTAGATGGAACTATCTTAAAAGTCCAGAGTATTATTTTTGTAGGGACTAAGCCCCTCCGTAACTTGTTTCGTCCCTGCTCTGTGTTAATTGTATTTCTGTTCTCTGCCTCGCCCGACCCACTGGACTTATGATACGGATCAGGGTTATGCAATTTATCGGAATTTAAAACTTTTACTTACGTTGCCTACTAATAAAAAAAACTCATTAGCACTATTAATACTTTTTGCACGGTAAACAATGAACTTTTACCATACCTACATACCTTCCTACTTGAATTCCCTCCTCCTTCTCCATAGTCGCTCTATCATTGTTGATGATGGTAACTCTAATTTGTAGAAAATATCTCTCAGTTTGGAGCGGTCGGTGGCATGATGGAACGCTTGATGGTTCGACATTTCCAGCCTCAGATATCTAGTCAGACCAGCGCTTTGGGCTTCGGCCTCTAGGTCTTTTAACTTTTATTTTGCAGGTTATAATAAGTACTTGATTATCATAAGCTAAAACTAGGTATTTGTTTTAATAGGTAGGTATTCTTCTCATTGAATATATGTATGATTTTCCTCAGCTTTTATTACATTACATTTTCTTTCGTCTTCGTATAACAATTTGCAAATAAAAAACGACGTTTTAACTGAGTAATGTTGAAGCAAAACCTACTAATACGAGTATTAATAGAATTTATGAAAGGTTAAATGAAGTTGCAGTGAAATTGCGTCGTGTATTCTCATTCCCTGCTGATTAAATCGGTATTTGGCCACAAAACCGTACCCTAGAGCTGGAATCTAGTTAGCGCAAAATAGTGTATGTGACAGTACCTATTGATGACTTTGGCTCTCCATAATCCGAATATTACCTTAGCACTATCGGAACCAGCTTTGAGTGAATTTATAGCTCATAAGTGGGTCATTCAGAACAGATGCGCAGAAAACGCGGTCAGATATTCAAATAATAGGAGAACTAACATGATTTCCTCATGAATATTTATGCTTTGTTATCAGTTTTAGTTGTACGATGGGTATTTTTGACTAAGGCTTTGAGAAAAATACAGAAAAATTAAAAGGAACAGTAAATATTACAATGAACTTACTATCTGAATAAGCCTTCCAGCCAGAATATTATTTAGGGCATTGAGATTAAGATTTTTTTAAGAACTGCACAGAATATTTTTTTATTGATTTTACAGTTTTGTAAAACCTGTGACCTTCCCCTTGATACGGCTCTTAACTTTTGGGACGTTACAAAAATCCTCGGGATTTCCTTAAGTGTAGAACACTATAAAAAAAATAATTCTGAAAAAGGAAGATGACAATCTTTAATCGATTCAACTAATACAACTTCGGTTATCTACTTATCGACCATGAACTGTAGATGGAGCCACGGTAAAGTAACTGCCGTATCAACAGTCCCTAAGAGTTATTCGCCAAGTGTTTGATTAATCAGTATATTTCTGTTTTGTATGCCTACGGATTTTCTTGTAGATATTATAAATATCACGAGCAAACCTCAGATCCTCAACATAAAGGATGCCACTTACCAAACTGGCAGTCGCGGTGTCAAGAGCCTACGAGCGGGGTGTCAAGTGTATTTAAGTGTCCACTCCGTTATAGCATAAATGTAGGCACCTACGGATAAAGATAAAAACATGATCTGCACGTTTTATGTTTGCACTCTCTTAAGTTTGCTTTCAGTGACCCATCTTGGACTTGCGGTATTCCGCACTCGTTTTATGGGAGCTTTTATAACTTCAGTGTAAAAATATCGTAATGTATTTTCAGATGCGCTGTTTACGGCAATACCAGCAAGATGTAGGAGAGTAATAGCTTGCGTCCCTTTTGATATGTGGCGAAGTTTTTGATGAGCTAAAATAAATATTCAAATTTTCCACACAGTATTTTTTTCTAAATACCTAATTCTAAAAACCCAAGACAAAAATTCATATATTTTGTTAGTGGGGATCAACAGGTAGAAGAGAGTCACTGCCAACTTAGCAGTGATACATAAAAACAACATTATTATTTCAATATTTATTTTTTATAATAGCAAAAATATCGAATAAAATGAGTGGTTATTGCGAACTCTGGACGCTATAGCAATATGACTATGGCCTCTCAGCTCAGTTGGTAGTAGCTCTGCTTTCTGCGCCGTAGGTCGTGGGTTCGAACCCCACAGAGAGTTTATACCTACTTGATGATTATTCTCCGAAAAAAAAAGGTATATAAGTATTATATCAGCTATCTGGTTCCCATAGTACAAGCTCTACTTAATTTTGGGCTATAGATAGTCTTGTGTGGATTGTTCACGTATTTATTATTACTAGCAGTTGGTAACCAAGCTTCGCTCCTAGTTTTTTTCGTTAATTTGTATTTTTAAGAAATCATAAGAGTCATATTTATCATATTTACTGGTTTATTCTTACTGAAAAACGCCATCTGCTGGACATGCTTGCAGTTAGTTGCTCACAATCGTCAATAGATGGCAGGAGCAGTGACATATTCAGTTTATATTAAAATATTGCAGTTCTTCTTCTTCTTATCGAGTCAAGACTCTAACTAAACCCTCCTCGACCAATATGTCGCCACCTCAATAGCTCCACTCGATGCCATGTTTAGATCTTCCATGGTGCAGGTGGTCGTGCACTGCGGACATGAAAGTAAGTGTGGCATGTCCTGTATGGGGGCCCCGCAGTTGCACGGTACCCTGGTCGGGTCGATGATTCCCCACTAAGTATTTTTTTTTTTTTAATATTGCACTCGGAAAGAAATAATCATTTTCTTAAAATGAATCCTAGCTAGATCAAATTTATCGCCCCCGAAAACCCCTGTATACTAAATTTCGTGAAAATCGTTGGTGCAGTTTCCGAGATCCTAAATATATATATATATATGCAAGATTTTCTCGTTTAAAGGTATAAGATTAATTTACCTACATACCTAGTCATCTGCATCATTTGCACATCATCGTCAACGTCCAATTTGCCCAAGTGATTCGACTTGATAAACAGTTCCCCCCGGACCACCACCATACACATTGTTATATTATGTACACAATGATGTAACACATTCACGTGTGAAAATTGAAACATACCTTGATTTGCCACTCCTTGTTAGTTATGCTATCCGCAAGGGTTCTCAAATTGCCTTCCAGATAGCGAGGGTAGCTGTTTCTGACATAGTAATTGAGTCACTTGCATAATATAGATAGCTCTACCCCATTGACACGAGTATTTAGAATCACAGTTTTATATGGTCAGGTAAGACATCATTAGATAGATAACACTTTATTGCACAAAAGGATACATCACAGTAACAAAATATAACAAAATAAAATACTTACAATGCCTTATCTATAAAAACAATTTCTTCCAGGCAATCTTAGGATAGAAAGTATTGAAAACAGCAAACACCGACAGCGGCGGTGCACCAAGCGTAGTAAAACATAATTAGAAAATATAGGATTATACCTAATAATAATACAAAAAACTATTTAAACACCTAAAAAAAACTAATATAATATGATTGCACAGCCATCCGGCTTAAGTACACACAGTACACAATTTACAATTATCTAGTACTTTTATACCTGGACTCATAAATTTACAAAAACAATAGTACATTGTTACCTGAGTGTTGAAAGTCACGTTTTTTGAGTCCCGAGACGGGTTTCGCGCCAGAGCGTTAGCGAGGGTGCCAATGGAGCTTGAGGGACTCAAAAGACTTTCACCCGAGGTAAACACAGTGCTTTTCATTGCGAATACAAGGAAAGTAAAAATAAAAACATGAAAGAAAAATTAGTGAAAATGAAGATTGAATTGCCGCCTTCCCGGTTTTTTTTTTCTTTTTCTCTGGCGGGCCTTCGGCTTCGGCTCGCCAGCATTATTCAGCCATTATTTTCATTTTCATAATTTAAATCTTTGTTATTTTAAATAAATAGTTGAAGCTATACACTAATCAAGTAATTTAGAAGATATATTATTTATTTAATACTATCTTTATGTTATTTAAATTTAAATATTACATTGCGCTCTAATTAGACTTTTTAAACTTCTTACCGTTGTAATGGGTTTCCAACCTACTTGCTGAATAAAAAGTTGGAATTTGGTTGAACAACCTCCTTGCAGTTAGAAAGACTTTAGAAAGTTGGAACATAGTTGAATAAAATAGAACTTGTTTTTTTTTATAATTTGACAGCTGTCAGTAGAAAGCGATTCTCCCTAGGGCTGAAAGTTTTACTTTCAATTAGGCCCCTCAGGCAACTTCAGACCTACTTTCAGAGTATGAGTAATGAAAATTATATGAATACACAAGTAAAAGATCTAAAACTGTTTGTAAAATATTGATTTTAGTAAAAGTTGGAAAACTTGCATGAGCTAACAAAATTTGTTAGAATTTTAATATTCTCTACGGTACATTATATTATGTACTACAGCAGTAATAAAATGTAAGTATACTCAAATTTAAAACAGCTGCAGTATGTGCTACTATATTATGGCATATCTAGCGTATGTTGTTCAAAATCAAAGTTAAAAGTGTATTTATTCAGTACAATTGCAAGGATTACTTTAAAACATCCTAAAGCTAGGTGAGTCTAGGTGCCAGTTCCACGCGACCAAGCCTAGAAGAACCATTCAACAAACTACGGCTTAATTCTTACCGTTTTTTATATGATTCTTTTATAAAGTGTATTTAACACTTTTTATTTTGATTGCAATATTAATATTTTTTTAAATTTATTGCAGACGTCTAAGAAGATGACTAATCTAGGTCTAAAGATGATGAGAACTATGTTAACATCAGTTGGATCATGTAGCCATAGGATCATAACAGACCATATTTCACGAAAAGCTACAATACAAAAAGATTATTTCGCTCCGAGTATTGTTATAAAGTTTTTGGTACTGAGTCCTTTGTAGACGTTCCTTCCGCGTATGATTTAATAACATTGTTGGGACAAGAGACTGCACGAGGAACTTTCATGCTTAATGCTCTCGAGAGAACAAAAGAAGCAACGAGAATAGCTGGTCGGATGGAGCACGTTAAGGATGTGTATATAACCTGCTTGTTACTGAAAATTTCAAAGATAAATAAGTATATTATGGACAATCCATACAACACTATTACTATTATTACTAGCCCGTAGTTACCCACTGTTGGGCAAAGGCCTCCCCCAATTTTCGCCAGTCACTACGATCTTCTGCAGTCCCGCTCATACGCATTAAGCTCGTCCCTCCAGCTCATGAGAGGGCTGCCGCGACGCCGCCTCACTGTATCAGGGCACCATTTGATGGTGGTTTTGACCCACAGGTCGTCCGGCATGTGGCATGCGACATTGCGTCCACACAACACTATATAACCCCAAGTTAAGCAGAGCTAGTACTATGGGAATCAAATAGCTGATGTATTTGTATCTCTTGTGTATTTTTTTTGTAAATTTATACATACTTTGATTAGGTACAATACAACACCAGACAGCACCAACACCAAACATATTCACCACACAAATATTTGTTCTCGGTTAGGATTGAACTCATGACTTACGGCGTAGAAGGCAGATCTATTAACAACTGAGCTGAGAGGCCAGTCCTGGTTACAGCTGTGACCCTGGTTTATTAATCGTGTTAAATTGAGGAAGAATTTCGATATAAAAAAACAGTGGCTACACCGACATTAAATTCTAATCTCAATTATTTTGAAATTTTCGGTCATTTAAACCAGATTGAGATCAAAATCAGCGTCCGTAGTAGCCACTCTGGGTTAAACGATACTGTGGCCCATCAAAACTAAGAAGATTATCTGAACTGAAATAACCTTGAATCGTTTTTTAATCTAGGCAAATATCATAAGCCTCACTGAGGATCGAGCAGAGATTACTCTTCTTTTGTTTATTTTTTAAGGCCTGCGCATACCTAGCAGGTCGCTGGCGTCAGCGATCAGTGAAACGCTGTCAAAGACAGCGATATTTGAAAGCGTTTCACTGATCGCTATCGCCAGCGACCTAGGTGTGCGCAGGCCTTTATAGTGTTTTTATCATGTTTCTACTCTTTGAAGCGCTATTACACTTAGCACCAAAGTTATTATCCCCAAATAACTCTAGCGCTATAGAGTGTTAAACAATAGATTGAAAAACTGTATTTCATAAGCATTTACAAAAATGACAAACCCGAATTTGATATCTGTACTGCACAGTAGATATCTACTAAGCTATTTCTAGTACCAAGTTCCTCCAAGATTTTTGGAGGATGTATAGGGCGTTAGGCAAAAAGGTTTTTAATGAAAATGTTTTAACCATTATTTATTTAAAAGTGATGGCTGAACGATCATTATAAATACCAATACCATGAATTGGCGAAAAAGGCCGATGTTATGAAAGGCTCTTGACGCAGCGTTTTTTAGAGTTCCGTCGACCACCGAAAATAGTCATATATCATTTTGGAGCCGCTGGATGACATTTATTAAAACTTTTTGCCAGTTTGATTGGCATCAAGACTGTTTTATATTTTGCTGTTGGTAAGTACGTACTCAGTAATCGTCAAGTACTCATTTAGATCAAAGGAAGTAGTGGTGTAGTTCATCTAACCTGCCATAAAATCTATTATCAGAGCGCTTTCTTGCCTCAGTGGCGAAGGTATTAGAGCGTGATTGAACTACACTCATCCGAACATAATTATAAACTATTGTTTATTAATTTTATAGTGTTAATTTATTATTTATTAATAAATTAACTCATAAATATTATTATAAAAATTAATAAATATTATATTGTTTATTAAGTTTATTAGTTTTATAGTAATTTTGTAGTTTACTACACTTAAAATTAATCATTTTTTGTTAGTTTTAGGGGAAGGTCGCGGGTTCAAATCCCGCTCGGCTCTTAACTTTTGGGACATTATAAAAATATAAACTATTGCATATTAGCGAACGGCTCCCAGAGGGAATAAAATATCTCAAATTAAAAACCGTCCTACCAAATTACTCAAAGTTTTTACAAAAATACTCTTTATTTTATCTGCAGCGCCACCGGTCTTCCAATCCTAAGTTATAGGTTTTACAGCAATTACCGAATAGTGGTTAATTTTACGAGTTCCAATAAAATAAGTCTTGCTGGTAAATTATCTGTTCAGAGACAATTTATGCCGCTACAATTAAAGAGCTCTGAATCACAGACGTATTATGGCTAGAGATAGCTCACTCCAATTTTCAATGACGCTGAAATCTAGGTCAACCAATACATCTAGTTATGTTTTTGGTTTTGACTTATGTTAAGAATCTCTCTATAACTTGAATAAATACAAAGATTGTGTGTATTTAAACTAAAACCTTTTATATTTTATGCGAATACAATGAAAAAATATCTTGCCATCTTTTAAACCAACATTTGCCATCAAGCAGGCACTAGACAACTTTACATATTCAAAGGCACATATTCGTATTAGTTTATTATAGCAGTCGTTTAGCTTAGCAGAACGATAAGTCTGTTGCCGCCTCTAATTTGTGATAATGGCAAGATTTTTTTTAGCAAGCCCCTAAAAAGTATCTAGCATTATGAATGAGAGGGTAGGGTGTAGGGGGTATCGTGGTTTAGAAAGAGGTTTGGATTCGTTTTCTGTCATTTGGGAAGTCACATAGCTTTTTAATTTTAATTGTTTTACTGGTGTTATTTTGAGTTCTGCTGTGTAATTTCCGTGGTATTTTAACCAACAGGTATCACAAAGTATGAGCAGATGGAATGTGATATCCTAATTTTAATGAAAATGTTTCCGATATTTTTGACAAAAACTGTCATTTTTTTTCAAAGCCGACTCATTTTTCATAGTCGACTTATCTATTGACAGACTTGACTAAAAACTAACCAATGTTTTGTTTAGATTCAGCGTGCATAAACAATAAGAAAAGAAACTTGCCAGAGCCAGGAGTCTCGAAGTCACATTAATTGTTTGATCCTCAGAGTGAACTAGCTTTTCCATCCGCTAGCTGCTCCTAGACCTTCCAGAATTGCTGGCACTGCGTAATTGTATTCCCCTTAATAAGGAGTAGCGTCTTACATCGTAAATATAAAGCGCTTAATCTCGTTTAATTTTCTTGTTTACAAAGCCTTTTAAAGTCGAACGAAACATTGCTCCTTTATAGAGTTAATTCATTGATCTTTTGTTACTAAGAATGGACCCATAATAAAATTTGATTTTTGTTATGGCAACAGCGATAGCGTCTAGTTAGCTTTCCTAATTATAACACATTTTTGTCAATACAAAAGAAGAACACAGGATACACACACACCCTCACACACACACACCTAACTACCGAAGAATACCTATTTTCCGCAAGGGTAACCATGAACGCACGCAATTATGGCCCAAAAGCATTTTTTATAAGTGTTATATGTCATAGCACTAGATTACGTCCCACTTAATTTCGAGTGGGATATCAGATTTCCCCACAGAGCATCAATCAAGGTCGTCCCATATAATATGAAATTGCACTACATTTGGGAAACGATAGTGGTTAACCCAGTTATTGCCATATTTACCACATCGTCTAATCAACGTCATTGCTCAATACAGACTACTCCCATACAACTGATACTGATACAGAGCTGTTGAAGCAAGCCCATAGCATTACTTTCTGGTAATTTAGAACTTATTGGCGAGGAAGCAAATTTATATTACTGCACTATCTAACTTAGCCTTAAGTTGAGTCTACAATGAATCTATAGGCACCAGTTCTATTCAAACAAGCCTTAGAAATGTGGGTATGTGCTGAATGTAATTTTTAAACGGAGCCAACGGCAATAAGACATAGCTCATCAACCTATATCAGTCCACTGCTGGACGTAGGTCTCTCCCAAGACGCGCCACTGAGCCCAGTCTTTGGCTCTTCTCCTCCAGTGCTTGCCAGCTACATTTCGCAATCCGTTGCTCTGCCTTGCCGAAGGGCGCTACACTACGCTTTCTTAAACGTAGTCTCCACTTAGGCCCGTATTCCAAAACAGTGCTTATTTCTGAGTCAAGCGAGCCTCAAGCACAGTTTTTTGTAATTTTTTGGAATGGAGAACTGTCAAAAAATCTATACTTCAGGCTCTTCAGGCTTGACTCAGAATAAAGCACTGTTTCTGAAAACGGGCCTTAGTAAGTACTCGTTTGCTCCAACGATTCTGTTCTACGACAAACATGACCGGCCCACTGCCACTTTAGCATACTAACCCTTTGAGCTATGTTTACTACCTTGGTTCTCTGTCGGATGACATCGTTCCGGATTTTATCCTCCAGAGAGACTCCAAGCACAGCCTTTTCCATAGTTCGCTGAGCGACTTTCCGTTTGTGGACCGATCCTACTGTTACTGTCCACGTTTCGGTCAGTGTAGACTGGCTTAAAAATAAAGATAGTGCATTTGTATGATCATAGTTATGTGACACAATATGCTCTACCAAAGATGTGCAAATATAGAGAAAAGTATAATAATAGGTTGTTTTGTCTTGTGGTCGTGGCAGTAGTTTATCAAACATCAGAAATAAAGAAAGAAAAACGACTGCTACTCGTATAAAGCCAGGTACACATCACTCATCCAGTGGAACGTTCTATCTTCGTCCCTCGATGGTCGGAGCTACACTGAAACAACCGAACTTGAATAATTTATCGAGCCCAGTCTCAGCGCTGAAATTATTATCAAGTTTATAAAGCCTACTTACAGAAGAACGGTAATAAACACTCCTTCAAAATATCTAATGAGCAGCTTATTTCCTTTGTATAAAGTAAACAAGTTACTTATAAATTATCGTATAAGAAGAAAAACAAATTGAAGGAAATACGAGGAAATAGAACAAAGCAATCTCGTATCTTGTACACAATGTTTCTAATATCTTTATTATCCGTTAAAGGCTACATACACATCAGCCCCTTTACTAACAAAAGATAATTTTTATTATTGTTATTATTTTTAATGCAATATATCACCCAGACAGAGAACAAAAATCTGTGTCCACGACACAAATATTTGTTCTTGGTGAGGATCGAACCCAAAACCTACGGCGCAGAAGGCAGAACAACTACCAACTGAGATCTCGTGGGTAAATTAAAAATACCGTAGAGAGGTCATAATTTAGTAAACAGAATAATTAACGAAGGATTGAGATATACGATATTGCATTCGAGAATTATGGTAACGGACTCTGGCAAAGAGAAGCGAGCTTGTAAGTTATAACTATTGTAAGTTATAGAAATAACTGCACGACCATTAGCATTCCTAATGAGTATTATTTACTGAGAGAGTGTCTTAGATGATAGTTTTTACTTACTCTTTTGGCGAACTTATAAATAAACAAAAAAATATAGTAGGTACACACACCACTTTATCGGGAAAAATATGAAAATTGGGGATTCATTTTTCTTAAGCCTTTAAAATGGTTGTGCCAACCTGACAACAAAATAAATGGACTATGTTTAAATGCGAAAAAATTATTAAAAAATTAAAAATAGCTTAGCTATTAGCTCATATTTTATATCTAGCAAAAAACAAATACCATATAAGTTTATAGCAAGAGGTAAAAATGAAATGTGTGAGTTTACCGCAGAACACTTAAAATAAACTACTTAAAAATATCTTAATTATCGCAATAAAATTTGAATTTTACTTACAGAGGTCACACACACACCCACACTGACCCGCACATTCATTTTTCTTTTTTAATTTGTGCATCTGTTTGAGTTTTGAAATCCATAACTTGGACTAGCCTCTCAGTTCAGTTGGTAGTAGCTCTGCCTTCTGCGCCGTAGGTCGTGGGTTCGATCCCCACCGAGAACAAACATTTGTGTGGTGAACACAAATATCTGTTCTCTATCTGGGTGCTATATTGCATTCTAAGTATGTATTTACAAAAAAAAAATGTGGATTAGTATTATATCAGCCATCTGGTTCCCATAGTACAAGCTCTGCTTAATTTGGGGTTTGATAGTGTTGTGTGAATTGTTACAATATTTATTTACTTAGTTATAACCAACCTCAGGGAGCTTCTCATCTTTTGACATTTGACTTTCTCAAAACTAATTGTATTATGTTTAATTTAATCTTGTACGTATAATTTAATATAAAGCGTTCATAATTTTATTTTTGGTAGAATTACGTTTATTCAACTACAATTTTTAACATCTTTTCTACTACATGTAATTCAGTAAATAAATATAGGTACTTTGACTTTAACTTTGAGCTCCCGAGAGGCCGGCAGATGTAAATTTCCTCTTAAATGGACTGATTAAGTTGATTCTGTCCAGATTGGATGGCATCCCTTATTCAATTGAAATTCCGGCTGGGAGTAAATTGAAATCTCTTTTGTAGTGTCCGAAAGTAAATTAAATTTTATCAAATGGTTACCGCATCGAATTGATGAATTGTAATTACAGACCACTTGGTAATTTGTCCGTGTCAGGCAATAAGGCGTAAAGTGGGTGATCCATTGGTGAGCTAAAATCGACAAGCCGACAAGCTCTGCCTTTTGCACCAAGAACCCACTCTCTGGGTGTTATATTGTATTCTAGGTATGTATTCTTAGAACAAAAGTATTAAGTATTAAGTTAGTAATCAGCTATCTGATTCCTATAGTAAAAGCTCTGCTTAATTAGGGACTAGTCAACTAAAATTAGTAACTAGTAATAAGTGTGTGAATTGTCCACAATATTTAGCTCATTTATATTGATTCATTTGTAAAAAAATCTAATATTTACCTTGCATACTTTATATACAATTTGTGATTCCCATAAGTGTGGTAAACACTATAAAATCAATAAAAAAAATTGAATTGCTCAATAATGAATCATAAAAGTTACTTAGCGAAGTTTTACTGCAAAAATGTCGGAGAAAACAACGCTGAAATCTGCAGCACATGTTTGACAAAAACGCTGTGCTACGTGCCCATAAGTCATGGTAAATGGTGAGATGTCGTCCAACCGTTTTAGGTGGAGCTGCTGAGGCAAGATTTATCGCGTCTACGTGTAGATACAGTTTATAAATCACAACGCTTCTTAAATTTTGTTTCAATATCTTGCTTTTATTTAGTAGAGAGTTTAGTAGAGCTTTTTATTAAGGGCTCGTCCGGGAAAGTGCCGTGGAGCAGCATTACTGTGTCGGTTTGAAGGTGAAGTTACTGGCACGTTAGGCCATACAGTATGCCTCATGTTCGTGGACGCAGGGCAGTGTATCGTAAGGTATCGTAGAGCACGTTCCTGACGTGCATGAACTATGAGGCAATGCTTTATGTTATTGGCGATGGATACCAGTAAACATCCGCTGTGCATGCATGCTTGTTCCATCAGCTAGTACGGAAAAATAAAAACAATTGCGCGACTCTGTCACAGCTCCTAATACTTAATATAACGTTAATTCAGATAGGCAGCAACAATAAAGTAGAGTGTGCGACAGTGTAACGCTATAACCAAGTTCGCGGAACAAATATACCATATAAATATACAATAACCGTTATATACGCTTAAGACGTAGACCACCATCGATTTATTTATTAATTAATCAAAGCGGCATTTTTTTATGTAAAAGATAGACAAACGATCTTACGGTCCACCTAATGGAAGCCGACATAGACATCAATACATCATACAATCGACATAGTAGTTGCGATGCCTACCCTGGAGGAGTTTTTATAACGCTTTTATTAGCTTCACCTGTATGTATGTATGTATGTAACCGACCCCTTTGAGCTCGATTTTGTCCTACTTTGAACGATCAGATTTGATTCAAACTTTGCACACCTGTCAAAGGTCGATGACAATGCAATAATATGAAAAAAAAAATTAAAAAAAATGAAAAGAAATAAAAAAAATTAAAAAAAAACCTACTTTGAACGATCAGATTGAATTCAAACTTTGCACACCTGTCAAAGGTCGATGACAATGCAATAGTATGAAAAAAACATAAAAAAAACTACTTTGAACTATCAGATTTGATTCAAACTTTGCACACCTGTCAAAGGTCGATGACAAAGCAATAATATGAAAAAAAAAATATGAAAAAAAAAAAAAAAGTAAAAAAAAAATTATAGTTTAAAAAACTAAAAAAAAACGCTTTTATAACTAATTGAACTAAAAAGTCAAAAATAAAACTGTAATAATCAATTGAAATTTTATATTATTGTACAAAAAGCGTGGGGGGGCTTGATTTTGATTGTTGTAAATATTTTATCAATAGTTTATTATATCTGAAGTTATTATAAAAAGCACCCCACGCTTTTTGTACAATAATATAAAATTTCAATTGATTATTACAGTTTTATTTTTGACTTTTTAGTTCAATTAGTTATAAAAGCGTTTTTTTTTAGTTTTTTAAACTATAATTTATTTATCATGTTGTTGGTTATACACGAATTACAGTCATTAAAATATAGATACAAAAAAATAATTGGTTCAGGTTGTTTGGATGTATATATGATATTAGGTCAATGTCAAAACAAGAAACAAGTTAAATATTTATGTTTTCTATACCTTAAATATCGATGTAAGATATAAAATAACTAAACTTTTTAGTAGAAAAACGTGTAGGATCAAAAAAAGTTATTTTGATCATAACACGTTTTTCTACTAAAGTTTACCCAAATACTAAAACCAGTTAGGCTTTAAGTCGGATATCGTGTTATGATCAAAACTTTTTTTCTAAGCTTTTATGCTAGTGTGCACACAAAACAGGTGCTTGAAATTTTTTGAAATAAATTCAGGGTTTTTATATTATTATGTTTGAAAAGATAAAGTGTGCGAGAACTGGCTGCACGGAAGTCAGCGTCTTAAACGTTACCACCTTTATATCCGGAATTTAAGGGTAAATAGACTCTGACATACAGTGGATTTGATTAACAATCAGTCTCCGACAAAGAACATAAAAGCTCACACGGCACTTTCATATCCCACGTTTTTCGCATTATTTTATTTCTTTTTACCAAGCCCGCTTTCACAAATACGGTATTGTTTCCCTGTGGACAAAATATACATAATAATAGGCACAATCTCCGTACATATCGTGGAGACCGCAGAAAATCAGAAGGCTCGTAATTGCCCGTATTCCTTGGAGATTTGCTCCTGCCATACAAACGGTGTAATGCGAGCGGAAACTAAGTGTTCCTATATTTTTTGCTCACTGGCTGGCGCCAGACAAAGACGGGGCGCATCAGGGGCCTTTGTCGCTTAACGAGCTGATGCGGCTACGTCTCCGCCTCTGTTCTTAGGAACGCATTTACGTAAAATACAGGTTGGCTCTGACTGACAACCGATACTTATCGAAGGCTGCTTAAACTTATACTTCGATGGAGTTCATGCATGCTACTGTAAGCCAGCCAGCTTACCGGTTTGCCTGTTCCGATTTGCCAAGATGCGGGTCTACCGGCCAGGCGTCAGAGATGCAGCAATGTGTGTACGTGCAGAGCACACCTATTACCTCTCAAGCCTGTCTCTGCATTCTCAACTTTTATCTACTTTTCAACAGAGAAACTTTCAAATGCTGAAGATGGTGTTAAGTATGGAGTATTGGATTGATTACAAGACGTTTTTTACATTTCTATGTCATGTATGATAGCTCCTTTGACTTTGTACCTATTCGGGTCATCTTGGCATTGGAGCTCATAGAACAAACTTCTAGAAATTTAGAATCCGTGGTGATCCCCTAAACTTGGTTTAGCCCCATAAATAAGCTCTAAACGGAATAACAAAGCTGGAAAAACAATCTCGTGTTCATCTGCCTATTCAATTGTATTCGCTGGTATAAATTACGCCTAAAAGTATTATAAAGACTTTCTACCAACGTTTTTACAACGAATGGATTGTTTTCTCAACACAAAAGCTAATAAATGAGTCGAAGTAAAAACTTTCCGAATTCAATATCCCACCAGTTGTATTATTGTTTGGCACAACTAGTACAACTGGTGCTAGCGAAAAGTTGAACAAGTATGTACCTACCTACTTAGCTACTGGAGTTATCGAAAAACCATTTTATGCGCAACTACAGTACTTTAAAACTCAATTCTGAAAGAATTACATAATCCTATGTTATCCTATAATATGAGTCGGAAGTGTATTGTTTTTTTTTGTATTTGCAATGTTTTTGAAATAGAATATAATTAGCATTATTTTCACACAATTCCCATCGAACCAACCTAAAAGTCGTATCGTTGTGAAAGAAAAAAACGTAGTTTATCTGTTTTGTGTTGCGTGGATGGGTACAAATTTAAATGAGTATTATACAATTGATTGGATAAGTCAATAGTCACATAAATGATGCCTTTGTACCTTGGTGCCTTTAATTATATAAATTTAACAGTAAATTTAATTTAAGATTTTGTCTTTTGTACGTAACGCTTGTACGTAACCGAGATTCGAAACCAGCTACTTCTATGGTATTTTTCTTAGTTCGCAACCGGTTTACGAACTAATTTTACAAATTTCATGAAATAAATAAACAAAGTATGTATGTAACCAAGTCAAAATTATCCTGGCTGATTAAGCTAGTAACCGTTCTATTTCTTGCTGAAATTGTCGGTGCATTGGCGATTGTCTCGACCGCACTGCAACAAGGAGGGCGATGCAATCATGCGCGTCTGTCCTACACTGCTGATTGGATTGCGAACTTAGACGCTGCCATAGACAAGACGTAAAATTGTCTTTGAGGCTACATGTGCACTGTGCAGGAGAAATAAGAACGATAGTAATACTTCTCCAGACGAACTATATTTGTTGTCAGCCAGTAATGCTCGCATCGCTGTATTTCGATGAGGGTATGGATGCGGTGTAGGTATCTCCAGGAATATAAAAAAAAAATATTTACGTCGTAAAGTGATGGGCTGGGCAATGCACGGGCAGGAATCGGTGAGACTGAGCTAAAAAGATGATGATCAAATCGCAGCAAAATAAATGAACACGGGCTTCAATGCAAATAAAATCAAGGTTTGCGCTCAGCGATAAGGATGCCCACTGTTTTGCCTGATTGTTTACTTTTATGTCTTGTACTGTATTTTTATATGGTGAACAATCAAAAGTTATCTATCTAAAATCATGTATTTTGATCTACATAAACTGAATGAATCCAGACACCAGCTCATCGCATACAAAACCTAGAAGACATGAATTAAATTTACGATTGTGTGTTTTCTGATCATTGGATACCTTACCTTACATATCCCCTAAATGATATCCTTGACGATCTGAACAACATCTTACCGTAACAACCAGTTTCCCAAGCTAAACATACTAAAAATGCTTTTTTTTTGAAATCCGGACGGATCAACGTAATACTACAAAAATTTGAAACTCTTAAAAGTGCGGATCATTGGTGGTACGGGTGAGATCGCGGCCAGCCCGCACTACTCTCCCATTAGATGGGCAATTTGTTTGGCTACAGTCGGGTAAGCCTTTAATCTCGCGTGGCACTTCGCTCAAGTGACAAGCGACGGTCCACGCGTACATCGACCTAATTTACTTGACTTTAGACACAGTAACAGTGCCTTTTATCTGATATCACAAAACGCCTTTCTCTTGCGAGCGCCATTCTGCGGTTAACCTGTCCCAGAGTTCTATATAGTCTGGTAATTCTATATAGTGATCAATAAAAGAGGTATTTCCTGCTGCTGAGAGACCAAAAGAGGATATAAATAATTGTCCTTGTAATTTCCGTGTGGTTCATATTTCCAAAGCTAATTTGAGGGTTCATGATAATCATATTTCTTCGAAGATATAATAATATCTCAATTTCTTCATTGACAGTGAACAGTTAATAACAGACAAAATCGAAGGACGGCCCGTTAATCACTGCTCACTGGTCACCTCCGCGAAATTAGTAATTCGGTCTCGAACGCCGAACCTTCTTTCCCTCGCAATCTTTCTTTCGCTGGAAAAAAAACGAGTGATAAATTGCTGTAGGTAAGTTCAGGAAACTAATTTGTTGAAAATCGAAAGTAACCTACCTTTTGTTTGCTAGCATAGTTAAGGTGAGCTACGAGATGCTGCAAGAAGCTACGGGAAGCTACACCGTAGCAGCTACGAATGAAAAACAAATTAAATGTTCAAAAGAAAAACAACAATTTCAATTAAATACTGTTTTTTGTTTTATCAATTAATCCCTTGTATGTATATGTATCTAAATTAATTAACTATTGTCACTTTTATCTCAACGAAAAGACATGACGACAAACCTTTTGGCTGGTGATAAAACTGATTTCGATTGATTCATCTTTTTGTTAAATCGTAGAATAATATTTCAAATAAAACGCTTTTTTATGATATTGCAAATTCATTTTTACCAAGTTTTAATTTTAGTCGATGTTTCTAAACTCCTTGGTTTTTCAAGTTTATAAACTTATTCAATTATTTCAGCAATAGTATAAACAAAACAACAACAGCCAATAGTTTTATTTTAGAGAGACATGCAGGTGCATGATACAGCGTCCGTTATACAGTAGATACTCTCTCGGACCATTGCACGTCGAAATTGCTTCAGCGCCAAAGCAAACTAACCGTATTTCACGCCCAACAGCTCAACTATCGAACCTTTCATTTTACCCTTTTTTGAATATCCGATACAGAACCCAATATAAACAATACCAGTACCCATTGCTATCAAACATCTCTACCAAGCGGTTTGTTTGCTTGGATAAATTGATTCCAGATGAACACAATCATCCATTGTATAGTATCATCTATTTGTTTGGGTAATGTTGATAAGCAAACAAACACATGTATATATTATTATTACGCTATAGAAACATTATATCTCCCAAACGTCTTGAACTCACTTAAACAACTACGGGGTTTATCATTAGAATAAAATCCGTCAGATAAAAACATTTTTGCCTCTTCCTTAGACTTGTCATAAACAAAGACGGAAATTATTTTATATAACGAAATAGCGTTACATTGGAGATAGAAAACACGCCCTTGGAGATTGTTCCAAAATAAAATATTTTGTAATTTTATTGATAAATGAAAATTATGTTGTTTTCCACAGATCTATATAGTAAGGTGCCCCTTAAGAACTCTGGGACTCTTCAAGGAAATAGCTGAGTTAATGTAAAAAATAAGTTTTTCTTACTCAATTAGCGAAAACGACAACTCAGCAGCGAAAACTTAATTCTTAAGTCCAATTAACAAATGTGGAACTTTCGCTTCGTCATGAAGGTCAATTAAGAAATGTCGCAACGCTAAATGTACAGCAATTAGTTTTATTTCGTTTCCTTTGAATAACAAAGAATGGGAAATAATTTATTTTCATACTTATTTTAATAAGATTCCTTATTAAAAAAAGCCACAATCCTTAGTTAACAATAAAAAAGCGAAAAGGTATACACAGCTGCTAGGACTAAGCATTTATGATACCTTATATCTAGGTATATACTGTGTGAGCAAAGTAACGGTACAACAGTACACGTAGGTAAGTTTATTTTAGTTTTTTTCTTGTGAAACATAAATATTTACTGAAATTAAAAAAAGATACGTAGTACATAAGTATGCATGTACTCTGTATTTCGTAGGTAGGTAAGTATGCCTTATAGGCATTCAAATATAAATACTTTCCCAATAGTTCATGACTTTCCTTTGTGGACTACAAAATGTAACACCCAAGAAATATTTGACGTTTAGGATAATGAGAGGCACTCGAAGACGAGGGTTCGCCAGTGTGGGTAGTTCAGCATTAGGCCCAACTAGACAGTAGGAATTCCTTACATGACAGCTCCTAATCCGCCCCTACCCGGGAAACTCTGAATACTTTCACGACTTGTCATTTGCAGAGAAATAATATTTAAGCAGATTTTGGTTTGTTTCAGATAATTAAGTCGACTCCTAAGAAATAACTTCGTAAACTTTTTCCTTTTAACGTTAATTGAAAACGTAGTCCTTTCTAAAATACGAGTACCTAGGTTAAGGGTCTGGCCTTGGTCCAGTGGCGTCCTCACTTCTACTAGGAATAATAGAATACTCGACATTGTTGTCCAAATAATACTTTGGCTCACTATAATACGCGCTGAACATAGAGGTAGTTTTAATCAAAATATTATTTTATCTTTAATTGATGAATATCTGATGAATTGCCATTGGGCCAAGACCACAGCCTTAAAATTTCTTAGATTTTTAATATGATTTTGTGGAGTTCTTTTTGACAAACTTTCTTTGTATAAAAACATTTATTTTTGAGTAATTTGCTTGTCATCAGTCTGAATTGGGACAGCTATATAAATGATTGAGGCCATTGCGACGCGAGATAGAACAATCAAGTTTTTGTTGGCATAAATTAGTAAGACTGGATGATAAAAGTTTTTCTAAGACAACGTGTCTTTGTATAATTTTGTAGCATTTCATCGGGCCGAGGGGCCAAAACATATTTTGTATGAGTAATGCAATAATATTAGACTAGAATAAAGAAATGGAAAAAAAACTGATAGAATGACCTATCATGATTTAAAGAACGTTGCGAAATTTTAGTTAGAGTCCGCACAAGATAACTCTGAACGTGATAGATGGCAGAAAATGTAAAAAAAAACTTGAAATAATGTCTCAATCACAAATCGAACTTGCATTAAACGCAACGCAAGTTCGATTAACCCATTCATGTTTTTAAAAGAGGCATTTCCAGTCCGATTATTTCATGTTTTCCGCCATCTGCCACGCGCAAAGTTATCTACGCGGACTTTAATTCATATGAAATCATTAAAATCATGTTTTGTTTTAAAAATATGTCCGTCGACTATATCTATATCATGCCGCTCAAAGAACAGAACCGCCAACCGAAAAAACCCATATAAATTTGTGCTAATCCTTTACTGCTTCGGACGTGTTCGCCTCGCAATGTGTGGTAGCTTTCACGGACCCAATTATAGAGTTTTAACGAACTGCACACAGTTCGCTAAAAGTTCCCCATAATTCGGATTTGTTTAATTGTTACCTACACTGTAAAGTCAGAGCGTGGACTCGTGTCAGGGCCTTGGCTGAAAGTTTCCGTGCGCTCGAAAGAGTTGGGGTTAAGGGATGAATATTTGCCGTGCCCGCATGTAGTTTAAATTGTGTTTCCTTTGAGTGTGGCACAAAGACGGCGGCAGCAGCGGCGAGACGCGGGGAACTTCATCCTCGGCAGGCTTTGCCAGCTGCCTTTTTCAGTACAACTTTTAGATTGGTGAAGCTGTTGCGAATGAACGTGCAGAAGTGCTAACAGTTTTTAGCTACTTTTATATTTACAAAAGCCCTCGCTTTTTTTCAGTTTTGCGACATTTACTTACTGTATAAGTGCGAAAATGTGTCAATTACGAAAACAACTATTTAAAATGTATTTCTTTGTTTTAGCTTTCAATCCAGCCCAATGGCCGAGTGAACAAAGCATCACAGTTTCAAGGTTGGCCAAAACTATTTTTTTGTTCTAGGTCACATTTTCCAACCGAGCTGGGCGTCGATTCCAGCAACACAAATCATTAAAGTGATCGTGTAAATCAATAGGAGATGTCTATTTTTGTTAGATTTTTTTTTAAATGGAACGTGGATTCAGCGATCACTCAAACGAGCCGTACTGCCGGAATAGCAGGGTTGGACGAAACTTGGTAAACAGGTTGTGCGATTTATATATTTTTCGATGTCGGGAAAAATTTGGTGAAGATTTAATGAAGATCTGTGGCAGGAAGAGCAGATTAGCTCCTCAAAATTCATTAAATTGTTCACTTTTAGTGAGCTCGGGAGGTATGGACTCGGGAGGATGGATATTGGACTATATTAGACTAGTGGCTCTGTGAGCTATACAGAGCCACTAGTCTAATATAGTCCAATAAAAAAACTATGATTAAAAATACATGCTTCGGAGAAATCAGCCTGCAAAATATTGAGTTTATTGAAAGGTGTTCCTTTCAACTAAATGGAGTAACAAGAATTGCTACATTGGATGTTATTCAACTGCCAACAACCCATTTCGCTGAAATACTGTATACAACTTCGCTGGTGCAACTCACGACAACTGATAGGTTGATACGAATAATTCACTAGCAAGAGCAATTTACTACCTTTCTCACACCAATCCAAGAGTTAGAGTCGTTCAACTAAAGAGGTAAAATAAAAGCACTCCAATTCAGTAGAAGTTTCCGTCTGAAACCTCAAAGGCAAGAGCGGAAGTTAAAAGAAAGGCAGAGTCGAACATTTCAAATGGCAAGTTTCAACTGAGGCCCGATCGAAGTGATAAAGGTTTACGCTTGGTAGAGTTGCTAAACTTTAGCCGGAAACGTCCGGTTTTCAAGCAATAGCGATAATAATACATATTGGTTGTTATCGATGAACATCTATGTGTTTTGTGCTCTCATTATAAATGTTTCGTATGTATTTATCTAACAATAATAATATAATTATTCCATGAGTTATTTAGTATTCATAGTCGCTACGCTACTGCTTTGCGTATTTTGAAGCTTCATTGCATTCATAAATAATTATGGAAAATATTAAATTGTTAAAAAGAAAGCAAACGTTACATATTTATGTTTGTTATTACCCCGTATTACCTACTCTGGTTAATTTCGTTCGACTTTTAGGAAGTCGTACCCCCCTACTCTAGAGTGTTTGCCTCCATGATTTTGTTAACTTAAGTGACTCGTTAGATAATATTCAAGAACGAGGGCCTAATCAACTCCAATTTTTTAAGAGATTGGAGTTGTTTGATATGGGATGCGTACGACCCATTATGGGCCCTATTAGCATAAGATATGAAAAAATCGCATTTAAAGGAATGTGTTATTAAGTTTTGCATGGCCATATTAGCCATGGCAAGTAGCTCCACATCAAATGGAATTAAGTTGAAATTTAAAAACTAGTTTAACAAAAGGTCTAGCCCATTATTGTGTAGAAAACGCTCTATTCATCTTACTATACATATTCTGAACCTTTTATATCACATTTTCAGTGGTTGAATAGTTTGGAAAAACGGCCCACGAGTCTAGCAACGATTTAGGTTATATTTTGTGCTGGGATGGTAAGCCTTTGTGCGCGTGTCGGGCTGACACTACCACGTTTTGGATAAGTAAGTAGATATGAGGAAATGAGTGATATTTATTTACAAAGAGCTTAATTAAAAACATTTTCAGGAGACCAAATGAAACATAAACATGATGTATTATCTATTTATTTCGGTGTAACAAACATTATTTTGTAGAATCGTCTACCTATTAAAATTAGCAATTCGTATAGGTAATCCTAAGTCTTAAGGCTGGTTGTACATCGTCAATTATATAACCATGGCTACCGACAATGTAATCCCGGCCTTAGTGTGCTATTTACATCTAGTTGACTATATTACCAGGTGAAAATCTTGAGTTGTGTTCAGGCTTCGCACACACGCTGTTGATCACACAATGCTTTGATTGTATAAATTTACATCAAACAAGCTTTGGACATAGAATCAGTTCAGTGCTATCATTCAAAATAGTGAAACAGTGAAGTGACTGTGGCACGATGTTTAGTGCCAATACTAATGAAGTCTGAACGTATTATTATACAAAATTTCTACCTATACACGCTTCAATTATTTGCTCCAACATAATCATTTTAAAATAAAGCTATTACCTGAGACATAAAGTACAGCACTTTGCCAAATTATGATCATACTTGGAGCTAATGGAAAAATACAATTATCTAAAGGCTTTAAAGCCTGAGCAAAATAGAAAAGAAACAACAGTGGAAGAGCTTATTTTAAAATAATTCATATGTATTGTGTAGTAGTGATTTTATACGTTTTTATTCGAATATTCGAAAAGTAAATAATAAATAGTGTAATCGTTTTTGTGCCAATATATTGTTATTTCGTTGCATTTTTTTCTGGTGTATTTTTTCTGGTGTATTTTTCCTATTCATAGTGATCTTGAGTTTCTTTAACATTAAAAAATCTTTATGTAGGCCTCATGGCCTACGCATACCGGGACGACATGTCAAGGGATTTAAATTTTTACTTATAGATATTCAAACGTATCGACATAGAAATACGTCATGAATTGCTATGCTTTGAAATGATGCCGTGACATCGAAAGAGATTTAATTGCATGGCAATCAAAGACGCGCCACGGGCTCCCACGGTAGGCAACGGCACGCTAAGGACTCCGGCGCTCGTTTTGACATACCGTGAGGTAGCGGGGTTAGAGAAAAGGGCAAGGCGCTGGAATGCCGCGGTATCTACGCGGCTAATGCGCTGACTGACGGCAAAATCCCTTGCCATGCCGTCCCAGTCTGCGTAGGCCTTTAGACGACAGTGAACATCATATTTAAACTTAAATATTAAATACAGAAAATAGACACACAGTTGATATACCTTTTTACAAAATAGCAAATAAATTGCAAGCCTAAGTATAATATTTTTTAAAAATAACTAAAATTTTCTATTCATTACAATTACACTATAAACTCGTAATTGACATTAAGACAATATTTTCATACCTACTTAGAATACACATAGTTATAATTATAATTAAACTAGCTATTTAATAGTCGTGATTGTGTTTTAGGGTGTCTGAGAGTGAGTTATAAAGGTAAAAACAGAAGATAAAAAATAATAAAACGTCCAACGTAGTACATAAAACTTTTATCATAGAAGATGATGGTTCCTTACACTCTTTCTTAATCCATAGCATTGTAATTAGTTATTCCTACTATTTTCACCAGTATTTACAACCATATTGCCCGTAAATCAAGGGCAAGCTGCGCTGAAAACAGCAACCACCACCGTTCTCTTTTACAAAAAAATGGTTTTATAATGGTAGTGGTCACTACTTCTTTTCAGCGAAAACCTTAAATTCACTTCAAAAAGTCTTTACGTTCACTGTACAAAAATCCCAGAGTATTTTTATCCTAAACAAACATAAATTTAGGACACAAGTGATATTTTATGCATTACTGTGTGCTTAAATTTCTTCTATTTGTTGCAATCGCTGTATTTATTTGCGTTCAGAGTGCTATAAGTTTACTTTACTCTTATCATTGCAGTTTATTTCAATTCTACTGTATTTTTAACGAATTACAAATTCTCGTCCAGTTACTCATGCACGAAAATTATCGCACAGTTTCCTAAAAACTGCTCCTCTTATTTTGAATTGTTTGTTTCCCTTCGCGCATTGTTCTCTGTTGACATTGATAGAGTGAGTTACCACTTGTAAGTCCGGCCCAGCTTATGAGATAGACCATTGTGCTTTGTACAGTATATTTGAAATATTCTGCAAGACCAGCTTAATAATTAATCGGACTATTGACGACCATGTAATAATACAATCGAGCCGCGGCGAGTGAAATGAACAGTTAAATTTGTTTCAAAACCCCGCTTCTATTAGCTTGTTTCACAATTTTGTGACACTCCAGTAACTTTCTGTAACTACCAACTTTGAGGGCACGTACTCCAATGAAATGGCACTGCATAGGTGTGGATAGGCTGTGGATGAAGAGGAAGAAGTCCACTGCTGGTAACTACACTTAGCAGTGGAATTCTTCCTGAAGGTATATGAAGGTCTCAGCGTATTATTTTTGTTTAAATAGAATAGGCCAATCAAGAGCTATAAAAGTACGGCCCTATCGTAACAACATAATAAAACGTAAAGTATATTCAATAAGCACAAGACATAATCGATATATTCAAAGTCAGATACATTTTGTGGTATTTATTTGCACAGGCATGTATTTCACATTATTCACTTCCAAATTCACTTACAGGTTGAGAGCACAATATCAAAGTTCACAAGTCAGTTGCACACAAGCTCTCTGAGGATTGTTTGCTAGATAGAGCTAGTAAATACGATAGTTCTGATATTCTGCAGCCACTAGATATCGGTACTAACTTACAACACAGTTTACACCATACACCAAGATAGAACGTTACCAATTTTTTCACTTTTTGTTCACTACAAATAAATGACACGCAGTTTGAACATCACCATAAACTATACTCCGTCCACTCTTTTATTTAACTTTTGACATGAGCAGAACACGCCCATGAAGCTCTATAATTATTGTCAAGAAATCATAAACAGAAAAAAAAGAGTACTTTCTTTTTAGGCTGTCGCGTCAAGGTAATTAATTTTGGGCTTTTATGAATGGATAACCCAGTAGGACGTCACCATTCAAGCTGTCAAAAGTTAAATAAAAGAGTTGACGAAGCGTAAGACGTATTTCATAATAATTCATTTTCACAGTTTCTGGTGACCACTTAAA
The DNA here is from genome assembly GCA_947578465.1 of Thera obeliscata. Classification (NCBI taxonomy): domain Eukaryota; kingdom Metazoa; phylum Arthropoda; class Insecta; order Lepidoptera; family Geometridae; genus Thera; species Thera obeliscata. Next base: position 5,504,158 of record OX387916.1, read on the forward strand.
ATGTCGAGCTGTAAAAAATTACCGCAATGCAACTACAGCAACACGGTATAAAGGCTAGTGGGCCATGAGTCACAAAGTACTTATAATGCAGTTTGTATTGCCACAGCGCACAGGAGACAGTAGAGTATGTGTGCTAGTTTCGCACAATCGGCTGTGGCCGACGCGGCCGGGACCGGCGTTGGAGGACCGAGTCGATTGTTGGCGCGTACCACTTGGGACCGCCAGCGGATCGTGTACAGAGGCTGCTGGCGAGACAACGCTACCAACCTGCGTCAAATACGTAAAAATTATGCATGCGAACGGGGTTAGGGTGAGGCTCCATTATATGCGTTGCGTTGCATCGTCGCAATGGATCAATGCATTGTATGCCACCAACGTCTCAGTATAGTAGCAGTCTACATTCATTCAAACCTCATCTCCGACAGCTCAGGGTATAATCCTCCTAGCTTCGTTTCTCGTTCGTCAATACATTGAAATGTCCTGGACGCATGCGACAACGCAGCAAATAATGTGGCACGTCACTAAAAATATTATAGAAAAAACACCACAGCGCAACGCAACGCATAAATGACGCCTCACCCTTAATTGTATAAGCTCACCAGGTTTATTAAATTAAGAAATTATGCATGTAAATGGGCTTGCTGGAAGTCTATGAAATGTTTTAACACAATTCTGCTATGGGGAGGAGGAATAGGAGATGTTAACCCATCATTGGAGCATTACAGTCATGCCAGTACCAATTTCTTGGAAAAGAACCGCTCTAATGAAAACCTTTGAAACTATAGAATTTAGAGGCTTGTCTGTGCTAAAAAGTTCCATCTTATTATTTTTAATGGCTTCTCAAAGCATCCTTTTGAGGTAAAAGAGAAAAGAAAAGCCCGGAAAAACTATTTATACACGTTCAGCTACTCGCGTGGCCGTGAAAGGAATGCTTATGTCCGTTCCTTTCGACGCTTTGACAGAGATGTTTTCACACGTCGTTATTCCGGATTTACGGACGAAAAAGGAAATTCGGAAACACGCCACGTACCCCACTTAAGGCGTCTTATAATATGCACAAAGAAGAAAAGATCTCTATATTGGTACTTCAGAATAAAAGCATGCAAGCATGTAAGCACGCATTTGGCACGTCGCCGGTATAAGATGAAGGGACATTCATAAATAATTTATCAAATGGAAGATCTAAAGCGTTTTTCCTCCTTTTGGAAATTGTTTAGAGCGGGCTAAAAGCTTACGTCTCCCTGATTTATGTGACGAACTTGTGACTTTTTTATGAGAATTAAATATTAACGTTTTTGGAAGTACCCAAGACTCTTAAGACACTGAACGAAAGTGCCGTTTTTACCAATATAATTATGGCATCTTACATAAATACTGGGTGAATAAGACATCTCCGGAAAACTTAAGGAACTTTTAGGCGGGTTTTTCTTTCTATAATCAGAATCATAGTCCAAATGCAATGATTCAGGTTTTAATAATATCATTATATAATAATATTAATAATTCTTTATTGCGGACGCGTGGTTTTTGGGAGTAGTCTTATCCCACCCTGTATAAAAAATGAGAAAACACAAATCTGCAGCTGATCTAAACGCGTTGGCCGTGCCGCTGCAAGCCACAATCTGATCTGTAGTCTACTTAACCCAGCCCTTGCGGCATTACATGTAGGTGAGGGTACTTACCTAATAACCACAGTGTTGAGCCGCCATGGCAGCGTGTAAGTATGGTTCTTATGTCGTGCACAGAAGGTGTATAATAGCTCGCCGGCGGCCGCGGCTAGGCCGGCGTCGCTCTTCGCGCCAGGACCCGACCACTCGTGGAGCGTGATGTTCCATGAACCGCATGACTTGTCCTTTGCATGTGGGAGTTTTATTATATCAAATGACCTACTGAATGGTGCGATAGAGGAGCTTAGGGAAAGTGGAATAAGGTGAGACAAAGTTATTAGAACGTGGTTTGAGTGCAATTTTCGCTACCTTATAAAAAGTGTAGAGCTCGAACTTATGAACTTATGAACTTAGTATCCTGTTTAAATGGCAATTTTTATCCATTTACTTGTACATACACATTTTATTGCAAAGAGAGCAACACAACGCACCAATAACATAGCAAAACGACACGACGAGAAGTGTACAAATGTATTTTTGACACCTGACGCTGTCAAACCGCACTGAACATATTTATGTCAGTCACTCCGGTAAAACTGCTCTTTGGTGTTCACCTCTTCTAAAAATCGACCACTAGTAAGCATTTTTGTACTGCGTTCTCACTTTTAAGAGCGTATCGTCCGAAAATTTGAGATTTAAAAAAAAAAAATTCATAACTAAATAACTAAGTGACATTTTAAAAATCGCAAAAGGACTAATTGTAGACTATACATTTGAGATTAATTCGAATTTAAGTGTGGTAAAAAAATATACTATTTAACATGACATTCTATTTAACGCTAATGAAAATCGTATGTCAGCGTTAAAATCTCAAATTTTCGCACAATGCCCTCTTAAGTTAATTTAGAGTTTTTGTAGTAGGTAATCCTAATTACTTTCCGCATTTTTGTAACAAGTGTACACAGACTTAGTGCAATATGAGACATCTCCTTTATATTGAAATAAATTTACTTCAACTTTATGATAAGTCATTAAAATTGGTCCAACCACTACGGTGACCGCAAAAAAAAAACAAAGTATGGTTTAGTAAAATTATGATCCAAACTAACCTGTTCTGAAGAGATATCGATGAAAAGTTGCCTTTCAACATGCGAGTCTAGCACCCAAGTGCATTGCTGATAGAAGAATTCGTTCAAGCTGCCCGTTACCGATACGTTCTTCGATGAAATTTCACCTAAAGCGGGAAAGATTAGAATTATCATTTTAAAATGCGCCTCAGAAACCTCCAACTACGTGAGCAATAATGCTACGAGACGCCGACACGATAAGTCGACGCAAAGGCGTCGGTGTAATTGGAACTTTACGATCTTTTTCAAGGTTTTTTTGTTTTGACCAACGAGTGCGAAGTGCTGGGTCATGGTTGATGTATTAAAACCTAGATACAGCGTTACATTTATACATAGCGTGAAACAAAAGTTTTGGATATTTTCCTATCGAAAGAAATCCTATTTTTTTGTATTTGTATTGATTTATTTCTCTCACTTAGACAAGGATAAAATTTGATCTAGTACATTAGCTGGTATGCCCAAGGAGGTTTTAAATTAAAATCTGTAGATTGGGTCACCAGGCCATTTACCGAAAGAAAGACACTCCCTTGGAAACTTTTCTGTTACAGTAGTTATTTGTACAGTTCTCAAAAGCACTGAGGCCTGAGGCACACGCTAGCTGCGTTTGGATTATACTAAACTCAAATAAAAACACGCGTCCATACGTGCTCTTATTTCTCTAGCCGTTTTTAAAGCGACGTTCAATCTTGTTTTAATACATCGATGGTCGCCGCCTCGCGGGAACAATATCCGACACTTTTCCAAACGTAGACGCGTGCCGAATGTCAAACAGCAATGTTTGTTTCTACTAAGATACGTTGAGGGAGCTCATTCAAGATAAATTGCCGATTATCTGTCCCTCGCTGCGAGACAACTTCATCGAATTACCTCTGGTTTTGTTTTCGTGTTGTGGAGATAATGAGTTTCATTTACAGGTAAATACTGTTGGAATACAGATGGTGTTTCAAAGTTAAAAATCAAACATAGCATACCAAAATAATAAAGAGAGCAATTCAAAGTTTTTTCAGTTGTATCACATGGATCACTTTGAATAGTCTTAAAACTAGGTGAGTGTAGGTGCCATTTCCACGCACTCAACCAAACCTTAAAAACAGGCAATTTTGGTTTCTACCGCTTTTTTGTAGGATCCATCTACAAAATAAAAATAAGAATAGCAGTGACGTTTCAGTGTGGTGCCACTCCAAGTAGATACAAAAAAAAACTGTTTTGACGAGCTTAGACCGCCTAGGATTATTAAAATATTATCTTGAATAAGTTTTTTATGACAAATATATTATCATATGCATTTTTTTTCATAACAATACTCCAGTTGCTATGTCCAGCTAAGAATCTGTCCAGCTGCCACTCTGTCCGGTTGTTCCGAAGGCTTATTACGTTCCTAAACAGTATGTAAAATTTTTTTTTACAAATAGTGGGTATAGACAGATGACAAAATCTTAAGTAAGGATAGTGTTTGTTACCGGAGTGAGTGGTGTAGGTGCGCTGGCCACACATAGCGTCTTCGTTGAAGTTGTAGGCGGCCGCGTAGTCGAACCCGGGACTTGCGTACGTGTAGTGAGCCACTGAGTACTCTAGACGCACGCTGGTCCAACTCCGTATCACCACTGGGAGCCACGCAGCCTAAGGGGAAATAAAAAAGGCTTTTTTAACGCCTCGCTGATGGAAAGAAAGAAAGAAAAAATATTTATTTGCAAAGCAAAACCACGGGAGTCATGCCTTCGTTTTATAAGAAACCAATAACCGCATATTATTTTTTGACAAAATGTCAAAAAAAATAACTTAGATGGAAATGGCCACAAATACAAATACAAATACAAAATACAAAAATATTTATTCGAGAAAACAGTTTACAAGAATAGATATACAATGGACCCCGCACTAGGACTAGCCTATGTCGCGGGAGACCTAAAAGAGTTTACAAAATGTGTAAAGTGGCGAACAAAAAGACGTGATTTTAAAAGGTAAGGAACAGTAAATAAATAAATCCTAATAATAAAATGTGAACAGTAACCACAATTACTACCAAAAATTAAACAAAATGACATTACATCTTCAAATACGGTACTTATAGTTATAGATTAACAAAATCAAGACAGTTCTACAAAAATTAGGAAGAAACATTTAACATCATAAGAATACAATTCAGTTTAAAAATGGACATACACAGATACAGTATGAGAAGCAGTACGAAGATTTCTGATATCGCCAGGTTCAATAGAGTCTGGAAAACACAAGAACTTCGAAGGGTGCGTAAAGGTGTAAGAGTATGCAATTTTGATTGAAAGTTATTACAAAGTGTGTGTGTTTAGGCGTGAGAGGTATAGGGAGCAGTTATGTATGAGAGTGGCAGGGGAAAATACCGTGTGAAGTTGAGAGGAAAGATTAGTCCGAAAAATCAAGTGACCACGGCCAGAAGGGCTTCCGTCTCATGGTAGTCGAGAGTGAGAAGCCAATGTTTCATCTTCACCTTAACACCAAACCGGGAGCAATCTTTGATATCGCATTTAGCTGTAATGTGTTTATAAATAAGAGGGAAAGAGAACTTGCCAAAGCGAGTGGCAAACTTGGTTTTAAACATTGGAATATAAATTTTTGGACGACGGCTGATGGCAGTGTTAGGCTGATAAAGAGGGCATGTATACATTTTATGATACAACAAAATAGCTTTGTGTAAATATAGTTGACGGACTGTCAATGTTTTTGCGAGCGCATATAACAATTTGGTAGGGTACCTATAGGGTTTTCTAAACATAACCTTCAGCACTGATCGTTGTGCTCTTTCAAGTTTAATCATAAATGATTTGGCCGCTGCACCCCAAACTGAGATGCAGTAAGTCAAGATCGACTGACAGAGTGCCGTGTATGTAATGATTTTTCTAAAAAAATTAAATCCCGTATTCATTAAACAAATGGATTGTGCTGCTGACTTTTCAACTAACTCTCTAGGCCTGATGGCCTAGAGGCCTAAAGTACATAGGTGAGCTTTGTGCTTGCTGATGTTTGATGGAATAGCCATATGGCCCAATGGATTTTAAGTAACCATCGCCTATAAGAAAGAATCGCTTTCATAGGTCACGCACTTTAAGAACGTGCCCTGTCATTGCATCAATCTAAGGCATACAAGTGTTATAAATACTAATGTTCCTGTAATTTCACCTACATTCACATTCAATTCGAGCCGAAACACATCAACGCTGCTAATATGGCAGAAATAGGCATGATGGTAGTACTTCCCCAAGAGAGCTCTTCATATATATCTACTACTTTAACAAAGAGCTCTAGATACTGGAAAAGTAGGACTAGAACTAGTGGAAAAATACGCTTTGTCGATACTAACACGTTTCGAAGTAGTCACATCAGCGCCGAAATGGGCTTTGCCGTGGATTCAATTTTTCACAATAGCTTACTCACCTCTCCGAAATTCAAATAAATATACACTACGCCCGTACGTGCGTACGTGCACGGCGTAGTTACGTCAGATACGACGTGCATTGGACTACGCAATACGCATACGTATTACGTAGCCAGCTACTAAGTAATTGAATTTTCAGAGCGAGCCTACCGTTGTAGCCCGGAGCCGAGGCTAATATAGCGGGCGGACGTATGACATGTCACCAGTTAGCCAGTGTTTTATGACTACCGAGACATAATGCACTTCGCGCGAGACAGTTATTGTTCAATCTATTTAGGAACAATGCTACCTCGTTACTACACATCCCGAACGCTCGTGATAGAAGCACGGACTGTTAATAATTAAATTACGCGCTTGTACCTCTCGATCGAATAACAAAGCTGTGAGAGCGTATCTCTTCCCATTCCGCTGTCTAATGAATGTGTTTACATCGACGGAAATACGGATAATCCATAGGTATGGGTAGGCATCTTGGGAAACGACGTCTATCGTCGCTGTAAATGGATAATCTTATCTATTGCTTCCTTAATTTATCGTTATTATACTAACCTGAGTCTGTTTTACTCCATTATTTCCACGACGTAAACAATTACATGGTTCTATATGATTTTAGTAGCGTATGAATATTTACTAGAAAGATAATAAAGCATAGCTGCGAGAGAAGTGAATAGACCTTATTAATAATTTAGAGGCATTATTTACTTTTGTGTTGCTCCTTACACGCTCGGGTTGTCGTTTCGGACTTTATTGCTGTTACATACTTAATAGTAACCCTTACTTAATTATGCGGATCGCAGTTGGCGGGGCGTCGGCGTCGCCCATGAAAGGGTTAGCTCGTCCCACATTCCCGCTATACTAGCTACTCCGCGCCATGTTAGCATGCGACCCGGCCTCACTAACACGATTAATTTATTTGGTGTCGTCTTTTCAAAGCGCTCGCAATAATTAGATCACACACTTTGCTTCCGTCTGAAAACCGTGGATTTTCGACGGAAGGGCTCTATTTAAACTTTTCGTATTTAAATTTGTAACCGGTTGTACAAGACGGTATAATTTCGTTGAGCTTTACGGGTGCCTGATTTTTCCCGTCGATTACTTCCAATGTTTTCATTACCTTAAACATAGTGAATTTGGTTGCTGGAAATATTTTATTCAGTTAGGTAATTAATGTCAGTTTCAATTTATTGTTATTATCGAGCGTTTCGGACGAGAGAACATAACCGCACCATATAAATCTAATAAATAATGGAACGCTGACATATTTTCAGGCTAGGCATCAACGTGAAAACAATGTGTGCGTGTCGGTTTTCGTTAGGCTATAAATACTTAGAGGCTTTTAGCGGTCCTTCACCTCAACGTCTGACCTGTGACCTTCCTACTTTTCCTGTTTGCATGGCTTATTAATCCAGTGAATGTATTTTCCTCTGTATATTAACGTGATCATGAGTAGGAAACAGTTGGATGACAACTGATTGAAGAGATTGGAAGAGAAAAACATGTTTGTTGAAGCTACAAGGCAGAGGTTGGTTACGTCACAGCAATAATCTAAGCAGAGCTTGTAATACGAAAATCAGATAGCTGATATAACAAATAAAATTCTTATTTTTTCTGTAAATACATTCTGAGCATACAAATAACACCCAGACAAAGAACAAACCTATCACAACACAATTTTTTAATGTTGTTCTCGCTGAGGATCGAACCCGCGCCCTCCAGCGTAGAAGGCAAAGCTACTACCAACTGAGCTGTGTGGTCTTCAGCACCTGGAAATTTCTATACAAGCATCTCCCGCGACCAAGGTTATGTGGTCATTATAGAACAATTGGGTGAGCGACTACAAGGCATGGATTTTTTACGTCACGACGACGGCAGATTTGAGGTTTGGATTACATTGCGTGGGTGGTACCTGGAAGTCTCCACACAAGCAGCACAGATGCGTGCTGTCTCTCGCGAACAAGGTAATTTATGGTCGTGGTAGAACAGTGGGGTGGACGACTTCAAGGCAGGGATTTGTTACGTCACGACGGGAGATTTGAGGTTTAGATTACATTGCGTGGGTGGTACCAGGAAGTCTCAACTCAAGCAGAATAGACGCGTGCCATATCCCGCTACCAGGTCACGTGGTCGTGGTAGAACAGTTGGGTGGAGGGCTATAAGGCAAGGATTTGTTACGTCACGACGGGAGATTCGATATTTGGATTACATTGCGTGGGCTGTACCTGGAAGTCTCCACACAAGCAGCACAGATGCGTGCCGTCTCCCGCGACCAAGGCGATGTGGTCGTGGTGGAACAGTGGGGTGGACGACCTGCATTCACATCCAGCATCCCCACACGCCGTCCGACATCCACCGCTGTCACTTACTCCGTTCGATTCTGTACTCCACATTCGGTCTAGCCGTTGTATCTAAAGCATCATAGATAAAAAAAATTTGAAAAATACGACAAAAAATATTTTATTTTTTACGGGGGCGGGGAAAGATAGCTCCCACGCGAGCAAAACCTTAGGTAATCGCTGGTCTAAGATAAAAAATACATGTTTTGATTTGCATTGTATAGAAACACATTTTTTATTTATTAGTGAAAGAGGCAGTTTATTATTCCATTATATATTAAAACTCTATGAAAACACAATAGCCAGCAAAATTTCTTCACTCAAATAACAAATTATTAAATAAATATTGTTGACAATTCACACTACACTTTAGCGCTAAACTAAAAAAGCTTTTATGATGAGAATCAGTTAGCCGATATAATAATATAATACATTTTTTTTACACCCAGACAGGGAACAAACATATGTGTTCACCACACAAATATTTATTCTCGGTGGTGATCTAACCCAAGGCAGGTGCAGAAGGCAAGGTCTACGATCTAAGCCGTAACGCCGTTCAAAGTACCTCATACCTCAATAGTGACACTCTGGTTGGACGCGGGTATGAACCGATGCGTGCAGAGCAGTCTCTCCTCGATGTTCCAGTAGATGTGATGATGCGCCGGTGCTGACACCCCGCCGTGCGGCGGCGACGCCAGTCCGTAGTGAGTGGACGCACATGTAGCGTCGGGAGATATCGTACCTTCGTGTTGCTCTAAAAGGGATAAAATTATGATTCTTCTGCATTTTTAACTAAGATCTTTTTGAAATTCTCTCAAAATTCATTCTATCTATCTATTTAGACTGTATGCACCCACTGCTGGGTATAGGCTTCCTTCCTAAAACGCCACTTTCTTCGGTCCTGTGCCAGAGTCCGGCATTGCTGCCCAACTACTCTGACAATGTCATCCGATCAACGGGCGTTTGGTCTGCCTCGTGGTCGCTATGTGTCTCTTGGCCGCCATTCTGTAATCGCCGTTGTTAATCTTCTATCATTCCTTCTGACCACGTATCCTGCCAGTCTTCATTTCAGATTTTCTACTTAAAAAATCTAAAAAAAAGCAGCTGCCAAATATTTGATCAGTGTCGATTAGAAATCCATGAATCGGACGTGAATATAAAAATGATTAACTATGAAGAATAATTTTAATAAGGCTATTCTAGTAAGGTGGACTGGCAACTGGTGGCACAGAATCGTAGAGAGTGGCGGGATTGTCTAACAATGGGATGATTCAGGGTAATAGTCATATTATTCCAGATGATAATCTATTTAGGTTTAAATTCAAATTAGACACTTGCGAGCTTTATTCTGGAATTGCTTCATCAAGCCAATTGTATACAAAGTTTGTCCAATAAACTAGGGATTGTGGAATATAATTTGAAAGAAAATTGTGTAAAAATAAGTCTTGAACAACCCACCATGAAGCAATTTAAGTTTGAGGCTCGCAAGTGCATAATGTTAAGCAAAACGTATCATCTACTTTCTCATTTAAAATAAATAATATTAAATTCATTTTTAAATTATCGGTAGAATAAGATAACAAAAAGCTCTAACCATCATGAAAAGCAAAAGCACCATCCACAAATTCCTCTTCATCAACAATTTGCGAGGTCGCTCGCCGCACCAGGATAGTCAGATTAGCCCCTTTGGAGGTCACCGCTTGGCGTATGAGGAACCTTCCTGCGGGATCCCTCGCTTCCCTCACAGCTGGTCCACAAACCCTCAGTAAAGCACGATCCCCTCTTTCATACCTATCTCCTCTTTCTCTAGCAAACTCGTGTAACCCTTCCAGAATCTCAATATGAGATCGGCAACTCTGTAACCTGAAAGTAAACTGTGGATCACAAACTTTGCCGTTAAACTTGAGTTTGTACACGCTGCGTAATCGGACCGGACCCCGGATACCCGCGTACTAAAGCAGGCTTTACATCCTAAGTAGTTAAAGGCCACATTTGTATCAACATAATCCTCTTAAAACTTTATAGATATTCTAATAGTATGGACCTACCCTGAAAACCATGTTAGTGATAGTTTCGTCGTTTTAATCGAGGGAATGTCGTTGGAATAACTATAATTATAACATTCAACATGCATTTTGTGAGACGATAGTAAATGAACGAATAAGTCACAAGTTTCATCAGCAATTGAAACTTTATTGGCGCTTCAGCAATTTCTTTACAAGTTGGAATGTAATATATTATCTAGCTAACGTCGTCGGAGCGCTAAAATGTTCCTTTGAGGTTCTTTTGCTCGTAATTGTTGTAGTTTAATCTCTATCTCTATTAAATGTTAAGAGATGTGTTGGGTTTTGTTACGATACCGTTGAGCATTGTACTTGAGTATCCCCAAGAAGCAACTGAAAAATCCCAAGTGACTCAAAAATATTGCATCTACCTCATTAAGGTTACAGCCGATGATTAACAACTTACCTTAAATTATAATTGAACAGCGATACTTGCACCACGTCCGTGGGTGCACCAAGTAAATGTATGACGCATTGAGATCTCCAAGTCGAGGAGCGAGTGTCAAAATGTCCCGATCGAGCACCGCCCGCTCCGAACCCGCGGACAGTCGCGCCACACCCCACTCGACCTCCGCCATTACTACTGTACACTTCGTTTAATACACTGTTGCTTTCCATGGCGGCAGCACCATCAACTGTTGAAAATAACAGCTGGATAAAACCACGTTTGCAAGTCAAATAGTCATCATCATCATTATCATCAACCTATCAGTGATGGCGTGTCTGGGAGCAATCAACGCCTGGCGTTGGTTGCTCCCAGACACGCCATTGAGCCCGGTCTTCGGCTCTTTTCCTTCAGTGCTTGTCAGCTGTATTGCAAAATATAAATATGCATGTGTGGTATTTTACTCCCAATCTTTAGGGTTTAGAGTATCTTTAGGATTGGTTTAAGTGTACCTTTATCTTCTTTTGTACTTTTCTCAAATAAACATTTTATTTTTACTGTGACACGATTGAGCCATTTTATTTGGCTGAACTGAGTACTAGAACTGTGAGAGTATTACTAAAAACTGAAATAAAAGCAACAATGCTGGTAAAGAAATTAAAGCAAAAGCCTTTTGCGAGATTAACAGTTGAATGGGATAAAAGCTTTCAATACACTGAGTCATTGTAGCTATCTGTTTCAGCCTCAGTCATTGCTGCCATTAGTTAAGTGAAGCGACACATCAGGCTGACTGAAGCAATGCTGATACAAATAGCGGAGAACCTTAACAATACACAATAACATTTATTCTCCAAATAAAGGCTTACAAAAGTACAGCTATTTTAATACATGAGTCATGGTACAAAGATAAAAATATGCAGGTTTCCAATCCGTTATTTCGGATCACCTTAAAATAAACAAAAAAAAGACAAAATGAGTGTATAGTCTATACATTGACTACTCGCTGTAACTAAGCATGAAACTTGTGTCTGAACACAATAACCGAAACGCAACCACGTAAACGTAACGTGAAGTTAGCCGAAACGCGAGGGATCCGTGTTTCGGCTAGGCAACAAGAATTACAATTTAATGATTTTCGGACGTAACCACCACTTCTATTTTTTTTGTCGGGTATCGTATTATTTTTACAATACAATTTTAAATATTGAATTTTACGCTCACGGGTCTGCGCAAAATAAATCTATACCTTATGGTATTCTAGTTAGTGAACGATGTATATTCCATAAGTTTCAAAGAACAAACATTAAACACACTCACTCACGTACGCTCTCACAACCTTTCACGCGTTCACTTAGTTTATTTGAAAGCAATACTAAATCAAGCATCGTTTTAGACCAACTTGTTTAGAATACGAAATCATTAGCAAATTCTGATATTTTAAGCGTTGTGCGTGAAACGCTGTCGTATTTGAAATCATTTCTCTGACAAACTTCAGAACGCTTGGATTATGTTAGGTATAACAGAAAATATTTGGAGAAAACTTGGTGTCTATTATGATATGATATGATATGAGGTGTCACGGAAGACCAGTTATAGTAGCGCACGCTACTATTAGTATTTATGCTGAGTGGCAGCCAATTTAAATGTCGTTGTTCCTTTTTATTGTAAACACTGTAATATGTATATTTGACGTTAATTTCGATTTTGATTACAAATGAGTCTCAATAATCCTATGAGATTTACACTTACCATCTATAAAATGTGTGAGTGCAGCGAGTGGCGCCGACGCGGGCACCACGGTAGGGGGCGCTCCACTGCTCTCAATCTTCTCGATAAACTCCAGTTTGGCGATGAAACCATTATAATCGTACGGCGGCACTAATGGTCCGGAACTGCGCGGAAAAAATACTACATCATGTAAGGAATTCCGGGGAGGTATTTCATGAGACACAACAAAAGAACGAGGGTTTGAAATTCGTTTTATTTGTAACCAACAAAGCGGTTTTGCTCGATACATTTTTAGTATATTGGCTGCATAGTCGTGGTTTCAAAGCTAATATGTGAGGCTAGTATGCGATCTATTTTTCCTTAAAACGACCGACCAAGATTTATAATATTACTATTGAATTCACGCCCAACTTCATCTACGTGGAGTTATTTTCATAGAACCTTCAATTTCAGATATTAGATTTTTAGAACGCTACAAGACACCTAAACTTTGTTCATCATTCCAAATCTGTGCGACCAAGTTTAGGCTGCGCTTTCTCAGCGTAAGTCAGGACAATAAATATGAATAGCAAGCAATGAATGCTTGAAACATAAAAACATGCAGCGAAAGTATTCAAAAGAGTGTAAGGAAGGACGCTTACTTAAATTCCAGCAGTAAATTAGGGCCGGGATGTTCCAGAGTAGCTGTTCTTTCAGAACATAGCGAGGCAAGCAGCGGCGCTGACGGAGAGCTCCCGGCGCGAAGAGTGAGGTAATCCGTAGTGCAATGACTGCGGAAGACGAGTCACATTCAGTTATTCTGTACGTAAACACCAACTGCCGTTTCAGATGCATTTTATTTTTGTGATGTCGTTTCCGATTGAAATACCTACTTATAAGTCAAAATGAAAAAGCCGTGCATGCAACTAGGTTCGTATCCATCAGAAAGCAGGGTTGTTCTCAATGGACCACCAATGACCCCCACTAAACAGAATCATAAAAATTATACCAATACTTTTATCAATGCTCTCAAATAATTTAATTAAAAATTTTCGAGGCATGTTCGTAGCACATGCTACGAGTTTAATAATTTCCATTTTTTTGAACAATGTATAAAACGCATCCAGCCGAATATTATTTTATCTTTCAACACTGCATGAGGGTGTAGCGCGAATATTAATGGCTATGCTGGCAAGGATTTTTGGTGCCACAAACCATGTGGTTGTGTATATTTCATTATGTTGAATAGTGAAATTCGCCAGTGTGGCTGCGTTTACGTTATAAATCAAAAATAAATATCGTTCACTAAAATAAAAAGCCTTGCCTTTATTATGGAGATCTGTTTATCAATATGGATCCGCGCAGCCTACAGAATTTATCATGATATTAATAATTTAAGCAACATTTATATTTCATAAATAATTAGCCACTTTGAAGATCTACAGAACCATAAGGTTCTGTGATGTGTTAAACAAATTGTGTGAGAGATTGCAAAATCTCTCACACAATTGTTTTTTTTTATATAAGAATACATTTTCTTATTTTGTGTTTTTATCACACCGTTATTATAATCGCGAGAGATTTTGAGTGCGAGAAGTATTTTTGTTATCCTCATCTCCGTCATGGTTGAACGGATTTAAATGAAACATAAAATAAACTCTGGGCTCAATTTATATCATAATAATATGCTTCTTCAATTCGAGAAAATCCCCGCAAAGAAACGTGCAGATGCTAGCCTTCTTATAAAAATTAAATGTGTAAACCGTACATCACAAAGCGTGTTGCGGCGTGTTTTCTTTGCTCCGCTTACACAGGTCGTGTGAGCGCTAAATCTGCAGCTAGACTATCTCAGTACGTACATTGTACCTATTAGTATGTCGGAGAACGTATTACACTCAGATAGTGCTTTTATTTCACCCACTGCTGCCACGTCTCTCCTTTGAAATTTATCTTCCTGCTGCCGCCATTCATGTGAAACAGTTCCAATTTATAGATTAGTTGCTTTCAGCTTTGAGTCTGTTAATTCATGTAGCTTTACTGATTTCCACTAATTAAATGAGCATTTGGCTCAATGCAAAAATACTATTTGAATCGGAAATTGTAAGATATTCGTCAAATTACCGATTTGTATACGAACGTTATGTTCTAGAACAGTAGATGTTTATTCAGAGAAGAAAACATATTTTCACTAAGAGATTAATGAACTCCACTAAAACGCCTATCTAAATGAGGATGCCTTGTATCTCATTTCTATGGGAATATTATATGAATGTTGATCATTAATTAAAGGGAGTGTATTATAAATAGGTTCGATATCGTAGCAGCGGCTGGACCACAATGGGAAAACTGGCGCAAGATCGAAAAACTTTGTGTAATAAAAAGGAGACCTTTGAGCCTTTCCCCAACAGGATTGGTTATGTAACTATACATATAGCATCCAACGGTATACTGTATACAGTGTACCGTTGTGTAGTGTGCTCGATCTAAAATCCTAACAAGCTTAGAGAAACGGGCAGTGCAGATAATCTTCTAGTCATCCACTAGTCTTCTTACAAAAATTATAGATCTTCTTATCAAAATGAATAGTGTATACAATACACCGTTGGATGCTATGTATACTATAACGCTTGTAAACTGTCTAGCTACACAGCTCAGTTAAATGGATCTCTTTTTTCTGCGCTGCAAGTTATTGGTTAGAAACCTTACTCAGGACAATTATTTTTGCGATGAAAATTAAATGTTTGCTCTATGCCTAATTCGTGTATTTAACAGTGTATGCAAAAAACAGACCCTCAGCTGTGAGGAGTAGGTAATACTACGAAAGGAGGAGAACACTTAAAAGAAATCTATCAGTTATTGCGTGGATCTAGCACCTAGACTTACCTACTAAGACGTTTCAAAGTTATCCTTGTGATCAAAAAGAATTAACATATTTTTGACTTTAGCTAATCTTGTCTATAAGCTTTGCTTAGGCTAGATGGTGAAAATGGAAAATGCATAAGTGCAAGTTGAAGATTGTAGATAAACTTTTTCTAGTCTAAGAGCAAGTTTCTCATAAGCGCTTGAACTTGAGATATTGAGCATCGTATAACACAGGTCGGTCTTAGCGTAAAACAATTACGAAATTACTGTAGTTTTAGTGCTAAGTGTGCTAACCTACACCCTATTTGCGAAGATTTATTTGAGACTGATGTTTCGAGATAATGGCTTTTATATACATTATCCTTTTACGACATGGTCATTTATATTTCTGGCTAATAAAAACACCCGGGGCTTTACTACAGAAGTAAATATTTTGACCATTTTTACTTATTCGCATTTATTTTTGTAATGACAAAAACCGTTTTGTTTTAATTTGAAAGACTCTTGTTGGTTAAAGCAATGCATTCCTCTCCAGTTGCACTTATATACATTAGAGCTTCAGAAATGCTTTATTAAATACTTTCTTAAAGTTCATCAATAGTATTCCATTTCCTCTATTTCCTTCTACCTTTCCATTATCCTCGGTTTTACCATGCTTTAATACTTTAAAAGGCAGTAGATTGCTAATCAGGCAGTTCGATATTTTTTTTAACACATATTCAAGAATGAAGTTTTTAAATTGAAACGTTTTTCCTGAAATGTATAGGGAAGGGAAGCAGTGGACTTCTTCAGGCTGATGATGATGAAGGTGATTTTTTTTGTAGAAATCCTGTTCGGCTCAAGTTTTGGTAAAAGTTTGTTATTGAGATTAAAAATCATGGTAAAGTTTGTTATTGAGGAAATTTTGTCATATTGACGAAATTTCCTCAATAACATAGTAAGCTTTTCGTTTTCGTATTGCTCCGCAAAAGTATACATCGTAATTTTTCATGTCAATACGTCTTTTTTGCTTATTCCAGTCACTGTCATGGGCATAGGGGCAGAACACAGATAGCGTCATTCTTTTATTAACAAACGATTGTTTGGTAAACTTTTGGTATGCCTTCAAAACGTACAAACGGGCTAAATAGGGGTGCTTGATAAAAATACTGTGAAATATATTGTGACTTGACACGTCTGCGATAATGTATCTATTGGTTTGTTTGAGCCTGATATTCGATATTAAAGGTATTTGAATAAAATGAAAAATATATACTAGAAATTAAAACGATAAAAAGGCATCAGGTGAGATTGTGGTCGAGCGTTTGCCTATAAATTAAAAAAAAGGCTGAGCTGCTATGTTAAAAAAAGTCTAACTATGTTAGCTGATTACTCTTTGAATAAAATATATATTAGAAATTAAAACGATAAAAAGGCATCAGGTGAAATTGCGGTCAAGCGTATGCCCGTATGCCTATAAATTGTAAAAAAAGACTAAACAGAAATGTAATTTAAAGCTTATCGTTTCGTAAAGCACCTCGCACGGGTACTAAATGTAAATGAAAGTCAACCTTTGGAAAGGCCAAGGCCTAGGCCATTAAGCCTATTGCACACGTTCACAGGTCGAACTCAATTCGAAAATCTCAATTTTATCTAAATAACATCTGTTACTTTTAGAATACCTACCTAGCTTTAATATACGAGCTTTAAGATGTTGAAAAGTGATCCTTGTGATAGGTACAACTGAATAAACGGTTTTTGACTTTGACACCAAAACCACACGCAATTTTTCGAATCCTGAGCCATGTTTTTTCCTATTAAAAAGTATGCCTAACTGGTTTTTGTACCTGAATAAATCGCACTTAAAACCTTTTCACCACACTTGGCTTTGAAAAAACCAATGACACGACAAAAAGAACAAAAAGTAGAAAAAGTCTTAGTATATAAATTATTATTTTGGTAAACTGTCTGCAATAATATAAGGTGTATGCTATAAGGTCATTGACTGTGGTCTGCCCCTTAAGCATGATTCTGGACAAGCTATCTGATTGACGCTGAAGCTGAAAACATTTCACGTATTGTATTGCGAAAAGAACATTTGCAATAATCCATCAATGCCAGCGTTGAATCAGATTCCGCCTGTATTGTGGTAAAGTGAACTCATACATTAAGATTTTTTTATGATGTAGGTATAATGTTTCTTTATCCCACACGAGACTGTCTTGCAAATTGATACGACTGTTGAAAAGATTTGGGTGAAATCTTTTATACAAATTCAGGAAGAATGATAAAGACGTGCACTTTACAACGCCACTATACAATGTGTTCACGGTTTCTCCAGACGCATATTTGCAGCTGTAAGGATTATATTTAGGTTGCTTTTGGTATAAGAATGAAATATTTTAAAGCTTTCGGTAATAATGAAATATTAAACTCTGGTATTTAACACTAAAACGTTACTTTGCTGATACTTCTTATAGAGAAGAAAGATTTATAATGTCTCCAAAAGTTAATACAAGTCATGTTTATTTATGGGCTAGATTGTGGTGTGTGGACTGTCCGCAATATTAATTTATTTATATAAAAGTAACGGGTTTTCACTGCCGTGTACTCTACTTTTCACTATACGATTACGATAAAATAAAATGAATGAATACCAAGTAAGTACTTTACTGAGCAGTAAGTAGGTACATAACATGTATGACCTTGTATATTGATATAAATGACAAGATGAAAATTACCGTGACACCTTGACAGAAACAGCTTAACTATAACTAGATGATGGAATTTACACTGTTGTAAAAAAAAAAACTTTGCCCTATGCTTCTTTTATTTTTTTCTGTAGTCGTAACTGCAACGCAATGCACGCATTCTTCCGAAAAGATCGCCGCTCCGCATTTTTAGAAATGGAATTATTTCATTTTCGAAATTAATTTTATGTTATTTTTTGATGTAACAATGACCTACCAAAGAGTTTATACAATACTTTTTGAGCAAGAGATAGTGATAAACAATTTTTTTACGAAAGTTTCGATTGTTCTCATTGTAGGTAAGGTACTCGATTTTTGTACACAGAGTAGGATCAATAACGTTATGACAAATTATAGTACTCACTTTCTAGGAAGTAGAATAGACGTAAAGATGATTTTGACTCTCGTGTGTACAGAGTTGGTGGCGAAGAGATATCTGCATCTCCGATGAGGCGGGTACAAGCCAGGATAGCCTGGACTAGCCAGGACACAGGACCCGGGACCTCGGCATGACACGTCCTGGTAAAGCCAGTCACAATCTGTGGACAATTTTCTAAGATATACATCAAAACGTTTCTAAATTTAAAATTTGCCTTATCAGTTTGACAGTCAATGTCTGTCATTTATAACGGTAACAGAAGGCAATATCTTTTGGTGTTCTATGCTAATGGAAAACAACCAGCAATTTGTATATTTTTTTGGTTTTCCTGTGATTACAAGCTTTTATAGCAACAATAGCTCTTTATGATTTGAAAGAGTGACATACTTATGGATTAAGGTACGATTACCTACAAACTATTTTTATGTGTTGATCAAAAGATAGACGAGAATATACTTTCTATTTGAAGCCATAAAACTCATGCAGTTTTGACATAAAAAGCCCTGCCAATAATAAGTAAAGGTCTGTAAGGCCTCTGCCTCGAATTTAGCGGGCAGCGGGCGGGCAGCGGGGCGGCGGCGGCGGCGGCGGATCTGCAGCGCTGCCCGCTAAATTCGAGGCCGAGGCCTAAAAAACACAGCTTGCTTGCACCGTCATAAAAGCATGAAAATGAAATGGACAAACCACGTGGATTCTGTATTTAAAAATTATGACATCCTGTTTGGTGGATTTCACCTGATATGCAGCAACTCTATTTGCTATATACTAGTGATGTGAACCGATTACAATTTTAAACACCGGTCTATACCGATTAGTTATTTAAAAAACCGGTTTTTTTAGGTTATTTTAGGTTTTTTCTAATAAAATACTATTTTTCAATTATTTATAGGTTTTTATTATTAATTAGGCATAATGGTGGTCAAACACACAAGAAATTACCAGGAAATTTATATTTTGCCTGTTTCTAACAAATCGTAGTTCTGATTTATGAAATAAATTTGATCCACAGACTGCTTGTAGCCTGCTCCTTCTAGAGGATAATACATAACCTGATTTATAGAACATCCTCTCCAAAGGTACCGATGTACCAAATTGTACATCAATTCCGGGCTGTGTTTTCCTCGGCTGTACAATCCTTGGTTGTACATTATTGGCACCCAAACGGAACAGACTCATGTTCGGATACATATCGAAGACTCGGATACATACATTGTGATTGTTACCGGTTTTTTAATCAGAACCGGTGATTATCGGTTTTAACAAAAACCGGTTTATTAAAGGTTTTTATGAAACCGGTTCACATCACTACTATATACTCTGTGGTATCCTCGTTGGAAACCAAAACGCACTCGACCATACAGTTCCATGTCAGAAGCTGTGGTCTGCCTTAAATAAACTTGACAAAGCAAACCAAATGCTTGCTAAAAGCCTAGAGTAAGCAGTGATCCGGTCGGTAAGCACGCTCCGTCTGTTGAAGTTTACTCTAGATCTGGTGGGATCTTTGTCCGTAGCAATTTCAGGAAAGTAAGTGCAAACGTACGTAGTCAAAACGCATACAAAAATTATACATGAGAAAAATTATACTGATTGCCAATATTTTGAAACTCCTTGGTCTAGCTCAACTAATTAGTTTGGCAAGTATCTATATATTGATAGCACGAAAACTCTTCATTGATTATAGCTACAATTCTGTTTTACTTTAATACAGCGCAGATAATACAACTACACGTAACGACTCATATTCTTCTTCTTCCGCTTCTTTTTCTCCATTAGAGGCGTAACTTCTGGCTTGATCCGAATAGAGATGTCCTATTCCCAAAACTGGTTAACACTATGTAAATAATATAAATAAATAATTTTTTAACAATCCACACAACGCTCTAGCCCCAAAGTAAGCAGAGCTTGTACTATGGAAACCAGATCGCTTATATAATAATTATATACATTTTTTTTATGAAATAAATACTTAGAATACAATATAACACCACACAAATATTTGTTCTCGGTGGGAATCGAACCCACGACCTACGGCGCAGAAGGTAGAGCTACTACCAACTGAGCTGAGAGGCCAGTCAATCAAATCTAAATCGAATAACTAAAAAAATCTCAAAGATACTTTAATAAATCTATTTAAGTACTGATTGTATAGTAACTTTCAGCAGACATCGTTAATTTGATGAATAACACAAATTGATATTGACATTGCTCAATGTCACAATGACATGTTGACTTTCAGACTTGACCTATTAAATTAAGTATTGTTTTTTCTGTTTAACAAATCAATCGTCTAGACTAGAAGTTTTAATGCTCGTTAAAAATAATTAATTACTTTGCGTACTAAGTAATGTATTTTCTGCTTTAAATAAAATTGTTTCTAGCGAAACTAAGGTACCGAGATCAGTATAGGAACTTAGAAAAATAATGTACCTACGTGAATACAAAATATTTTTACTACATACAAATTTTCTGGCTTGCATGTAAATGTAAATCAAAAACCAAATTTCCGGATATACACAAAGCGCTATGCTACTAGTTTTTTAAATAAATTTTGCGAACCTATTATTGTTTCTACTGAAAGGCACGGAAAACCTCTTTTGTTATTTAAATATTAAAAAACGAATCGGTTATGTAAGTAATAGTAGGCATGAGTATTCATAAAGTATATTAATACATACATATTTTTTTTAGATGTACGAAGTTATACTCGGTCCATTCGTTCAATGCTACGAAATACGAGTCGGCAAATAAAAACGAAGAATAGACCTACTTCAAATCGAATTCTCTTATATAAATCCTGCATCCCCACTAACGCAAACTATCAATAAGTACAAATATGCTATTACTGGCACATGGAGCGTCTTCGGCCGTCTTCGCTTGTAAATAACAAGTCACATGTTCCTTATTGTCAAAAGGTCTGTGAATATCTCTACATTTACATAATAATTATTATTATGAGTAGTCGGGCTGACGAGGGTCGAAGTAACGTCGGCCACACTTGCGCTCCTTCAGAAAGATTCCGGGGACGGAGAGAAATCAAGTTGCCATTAACTTGAAGGTATAATGATTTAGTTTGTGTTGGAGCAAGGTTTGTTAGCTTTCTGTTAAAGTAAATAGGTCAAAAGCTTGAATGCTATTTAGGAACGTAGGTAAGTACTACACAACTATAGTAAATTCTTTTGCACGCACGTTGAAAAATCATGCCATAACCGATATTTGACAAGCTTTCGGTTCCCAAATAAACTTCTACAGTGAAGTCTTGAGGGTAAACTAAGCTATGGTATAACACGTGCAAATACAGAAATGACGTCACGTATGAAGACACGTACGACGGATATTAACATTATGGCGGCCATAATGTTCTTGGGTTAATGTTCCTTCTGGCGTGCCTCAAGGCTCTTTGCTTGGGCCCCTACTTTTCATAATTTTTCTAAACGATATCAGTTCTTGTTTTTTATATTCTAAATTTCTCCTTTACGCAGATGATATGAAAGTTTATAAACAGATAAATAGTATCGATGATTGCTATCTTTTACAGGATGATCTAAATAGATTTGAACTTTATTGCATGCGGAATAAACTGGATCTTAATGTCTCAAAATGTTTTTCAATCACATTTACCAGGAAATCTAAACCCGCTAAATACAACTACATGATCAAGGGTAGTCCGCTTAAGGCAGTCAACGAGATACGCGATCTTGGTGTTTTGCAGGACTCTAAGTTGGCTTATGACAAACACATCGATAGCATTACTAACAAAGCTAACAAGGCTTTAGGATTTATCATGAGAGTAAGTTCTCAGTTTTCCAGTATCAAGGCTATCAAAATATTATACTGTACCTATGTTCGTAGCATCCTCGAGTATTGTTCACAGGTATGGAGTCCGTAATACGATGTTCATATTAAACGAATTGAGTCAATCCAACGTAGGTTCTTGAGATTTTTGCAGTTTAAGTGTAAATGTTATGATGATGATTATGATAAAAGATGTAGAAGACAGCATATTTTGCCATTGCAAGATAGACGTAAAATATCAGATATTGTTTTCCTGAGCAAAATAGCGCAGAGTAAAATAGATTCTCCTCAACTCTTACAAAATATTAAATTGAAAATTCCAAACAGATCAGTTAGACTTCCAACTCACCTTGAAATACCCTCTTGTTCAACAAAGTATAGGCAAAACACTTTCTTTAGTCGAGCAGTAATTGCGTTCAATGGCTTGGTTGACGTCCCCGAACTAGATCTGTTTGCTTCCAAACCACCAAGAGTTAAAAACATCTTGTCAAAACGCTGGTTTGGAGAGACTTCCCAGGTTCCCTAGGTTTGTTTTTTTTATTGTACTTTTTGTTTTTTCTGTTTTTTTTTAAGTAATTTCTTCAAAATTTAGTTTGTCTACCGTAGTCTCTCGTTACATTATATCTAATTTTGTCATTTTTCTCATGTAAATCAATAAGTAAGCTCTAATAGTCTCTCTATGCGAAAACTGATTAATGGTCCATAGTTGTCTTTTTAAATTATCAATTAGAATATAAGTACTGTTTGTTTTCCTAAGAAATAAAAATAAATAAAATAAATAAATAATCGATACTTTTCATGAATTGGAGTGAAAGGTTAATTATATTGTCAATAATAATGGGATAATGATTGATCATTTAACAGTTGCATTTTTACAGTAGCGGGCTGGTATTTTTTTACTTCACGATCAGTAAGATGGGTCTCTATCTCGCAGTGATCTTAGAATATAAATAATCAAAGCTTTGAATTTTATAATTCGAACCGACAAAACATCATACGCAGACTGTAATACTCGGATGAAATACCCGGAGCTACTGCTAGTGGTGAAAGTTTTAGAAACTATTCTTTTACTTGGATTCAGTATCAGATAAGTTGTTACATATAATTTGTAGTAAATCTTATTATAAGTATGTATGTTAATTTCTTGGTGATTTTATGTGGATAAGTAATGCATGGGTATAGCCCTATTTTTTCATTTAGAGAAAACACACGTAACGGTATTATCGTTAAGCCCTAGCATTTTCGATTTAAAACTTTTCTTATTTTATATCGTGAAATCGTTATTTATTAAACTTTTTTAATGAAATACAATATTTTTTTCCAATATATGCTGAAGAAGATAGATTTATAATTTTATCCGTCAGTAAATCATTAGCGTGAAGCCTGCTCGGCAAAATATGTCTGATCTATGTTTTTCGGAGAATCAATTTTGGTCATTTTTATCAATTGACTTCCCGCAATTTTCACAATGTCTTTAACTGTAAATTAGTTATTTACGGAATTGGAACCTTTCCAACTGATCGATTAATTCCCTTAGGGCTCTTAATTTGTTTCACAAGGCATCAAAGGAAGCCAAAGGCATAGAAATATTCCTTTAGTACAGACAAGTCAACTGTGAAGTGAAGATGTTCACTCACGCACAGACTATCGACCATGTAGTACAGATACATGTAAGCCTCTTGATAATTTGCTGATGCAACCTAGCCAGTTACCATGTACCACTGAAGATCACTGAAGCAAGAACGTATGATGAAGTGGCAGCTTTTGACTAAGCCACGTAAATTTTGCCTCGTACATTTCCTCAGATCACTTAGTACTCAAGAACATTGGTAAAGTCTAAAAAACAGCCAATAATTTTTAACCAGTAAGACTTTTAAATCGAGTCAAGTTAATTTAATCTTGTTTTGAGTCAAACTCACCAACATTTTTTATTATACAATTATATGATGGAACAAGCATATGGCCCACCTGGTGTTAAGTGGTACCCATCGCCTATATGTTATGGTAAGCATTGCCTCGTAGGTCACGGACGTCAGGAACGTGCCTTATGGTGCACTTCCCTGCGTCCATCTACTTGAGCCATACAGATGTTCAGCCTCTCATGCCAGTAATTTCACCGACACCCACATTCTTCAAACCGAAGCAGCAATGCTGCTTCAAGCAGTAATAGGCATGGTGGTAGTAATTCCTCGGACGAGCCCTTCACAAAGAGCTCTACTATTATTACTACATCAATAAAACGAGTGAAATTTATAGATTTCTTACGTCTATGACTTCCTTCATCTTAAAACCTGAACAACAGTGTTATAATATTTACCAGTGTGAGGTATCCGTGATCCTCCTCGCGGATGAAACCCCACACCCTGAGTGTTGCTGAGCGACGTGAAACTGAAGAATGCGAGAAATTGCGACCGCGCCGTCTTCTCTGTGATTCTGTTGACAAAGGAAACATTTTGAAATGGGTAAGCAGATGCTACGTCAACAAGTTTCGACTACGTAAACTAGGTCAGCGACGTCTACGTAGTTAGATTGGATAATGCAGGTACGATTGGAAATACCGACGTAGGAAATCTTCGTTTGTTGTGAACATAAAAAAGACCCAACACATAGATGATTCTCTTGACTAGACATCAGAAGATATTTCCATCTTGTATTTCATAGATGACGCTAATGAAATCGTTTTATTGATGAAAATTAATAGTGCTTGGAAATCTTGTGCCTAGCTTGGTTCAAGCATAGTTCATAGAGCGAAGCATTCAGTTTTGTCAAATGACGTGTGCATTTACAGTTTGCCAGTCAGTAAGTGACTGACTGGCCACAATCCCAAAGCGAGCATTATCAGCTCCGAGTTACGACCTTTTGTTCAGTTAGAGCCAGTCACAATGCTGAGTAGGGACTCGCTTACAAACTGAACTGCAAATAGAGATAAATTCGCAAATGAGCAGCTACAGCGCCTCTCAATCCTTTAATGAAAATGATGCTCGTTTGAAACCAACCAGCTACCACAAACGAACTAAAACGCAATTATGTATTGTCCATTGGGTCGGATTCATTACCAACGCTAAATATAACGAGCTGCCTCTAACACATGATCGACAAATCCAACAGTGAAACTACATTCCACCACACTTGTTCACTCGGCTAAGTAGGAATGCAAATTAAATTGAAATTCTCTATTAATAGGTTCAACTGATGCAACGTAATGACAATAATTTCAAAATAGAATTTTGCTGGTACTATTTGACGGTATGATGATTTCAGCACCACTTGAAGTTTTTAAAGGGATATAATAAAATATGACACCTTGAACTCACTTAAATTCCAGTGTAGAAGCGCCATGGTCCGCGAAAAGTACCACCGGTGGAGTATACCGTTCGTTGGCTCCACACAGCCTCATCTCTGCCGCAATGCCCGTCCGGACTGCACTGGCACTTCCTAGCTGCAACCATCCTCCTACACAGCTATACAGAAAAAAATGTGTTTTAAGACAATGCGACCGAAAATTTCTCAAACAACGTGTGCTCTGTTTGTCCGAGTATAACTTTGAACCGTTACTTGAATCTGTGTAGAATTTCACGGCGAGCACTTATTGGCAAGATTTTGCTTAAAAGTAAATAGAACAAAAATAGTCACTTAACTAAAAGCTTCAAAGTCCAACCCTTATATGCCATGTTTGAACTACTTACATTCACAAGATGAAATATCAGCATAATTCACAAAAACGTAGCAATTCTTTTCAAAAGTTCTGTCATAATACCGGACACGGTCGTGGTAACCCAAAGATGTCTCCAATATTCAATTTGACGGGACATTGATCATAGTCGCGTATGACGAACCCCTATCCAACCCAATACTTTCTCCCATTATACTAGATCTGTCTCTTACGAAACTTTCCATTCCCTTTATTTGCATTTTTATTATTGATGGAATGCCGAAACTCTTTTCAAAGGAAACTAGATTTTGAAAGCTTGTAAATGTACCAACAAAAACATCATCTTTTATTCAATTATCCTCGGTAAATACCTCCTCTTAGGTAAATACCAAACAAGAGGTTTCTCAAGATTGAAAGTGTGTTTCAACAAGTGTTTACAGTATATCCCGAACACGTAAATATTTATTGTTCGGAGACTCCCATTTCATACGCATCCCCGATTTCATAGGTATCATTGTAAATGTGTTACAAATATCGGAGCGTTTGGAAACTTACCTAAATAAATAGACATAACTTACTTACATGAACCTAAACACGCGCAGTGTATGAAAACTTTAGCCTTCAAATTGAAGTGGTAGCCGGAGGCTTTCGCCATGGTTTTTTATGCAAACGTGTTTTCAGTGTTTACCAGCCGTATTTTACGCGATCGTGATAAAATATCTCACCTTGTTCCATTAAATCTTCCCACAGATACCAGCCTGTAAATTTGAACTTCTACTCTCTGCCCGGCATCAGGCTGCAAAAAGTAGGAGCAGGTCCCTGGGCCCTCGATGGATGGTGACTTGATCTGGCCAAACGTCTTCCCGGATTTACTCTTGAGGATTCGTGAATCGATTGTAATGTTGCACACTGCGACAAACAAAAACCAAAATATCGTTAGCAGGCTGCGTGTCACGGTGAGCATTTGAAAAAACATGATCATTCTAGGTCTCGCGTGCCGAAATCTATACCAGACTTAATAGAAAATCTATTGTGTCTAGAACTGCAAAGGAATAGAGTGTGAATAAAGCTTGTATTATTTGTTGTAATCAAGGAAAACTAAACTATACGTAAGTAAAATTGTTCATCTGTTTAGGCTACCCGAGCAGATCGAATCTCGGAACCCAAAACGCCTGAAGGGATGAATAAAACGTAAACAAGCTTACCTACGCTTTCGAAAGGCGATTTTTAAATCTCTCTGGACGGTTCTATTGTGAAGGTTTGATGTCGGAAAGGCCGGTAATGGGTCGTTATAGACGAAAAAAGGAAAATATTTCGTGAATTTCAATACCCACGGGTTCGCCTAGCAACAACAAATGGCTTTATCTCATCATGCGCTATTGTTTGGCAATACAACCGCAGAAACGGGTACTAACTGAGCTTAATACGAATATTACCTGTACGTTTGCTACACCATACGTCTCGTACTTGACTAATTAGAACACGGTCTGAACATGACGTGTTCTGATAGGAAACTACCAATCCACTAATCACGCTTTGGTTCGTTTGACGAATTGATTAATTGGGCATAACATTTTACCAAGAAAAATATGAATAAGTACCAATCTGCTGTCAAGTAAAATCGTGTAAAAGATTACCGATTCCCCCATAACACCCTAAAGCGGTGGTCGATTATAATATGAGGGGTGATTCGAGTTCATTTCCATCCAACTCCTCTGAAAAATACAGAAGCATCATGGAGGCTTAGAGAGAACCTTGGGTTATAAGGTTTTGGTAAGGTTAAGGGGATAAAATTTTCATCTCTTTTTGAATACCCTTACAAGCAGAGTTTCTGAAAATCTTTTTTTTCGTACAGTCTGCACCCAGACTGATATGATACTCCTCAAATTTGATGCCTCTACGACCAACGGTTTTGGCTGTCTGTTATCTAATATCAGTCAGACAAGACTTTTATTTTATAGAACGATAAATCCAAATTCCTATGCTCTTACTATTAGCAAGGTAAAGTTTGAAGCCACACTGCGCGCACCTCGCCAACGCGGATGTGTACTTGTTCACCCTCAAGAATGATACTCAACAAATTTGAAGTCTCTACGACCAGCGGCTTGGGTTGTGGTGTCTAAAGGTTGATTTATATCTACAGACATTGAGCGTGGCAGAGACGTGCCGTGGCAGACAAAATGATATTCTTCCATACAGTAACTATTAACGTATTTATATCTATCGTAACACGGCCGTACAGACACTTACAGACACGTGTCGTGCCCGGCCAGTATTCTCGGAAAGAATATTTTGTCTGCGCGGTTCATGTCTGTACGTGTCTGTGGCTCCTTGCCGGGCAGTGTGAATGCTTTTTCTTCTAAAGCTATGCAGTAACTGCCAGTGAGAGCGGACGCCGATGACGGTGTCGGTATCCGGGGTGTCTGTCACGGCACGTGTCTGCCACACTCAATGTCTGTAGATATAAATAAATAGTGTCTGTCGGTGTCTGTCACGGCACGTGTCTGCCGCACTCAATGTCTGTAGATATAAATCGACCTTTATGCTTGTCAGTCAGGACTTTAATTCATAGAAAGAATAAATCTAAACTCCTGCTCCCTTACTATTAGCATAGTAGTTCGAGACGCTCTGCGAGCACCTCGTCGGCGCGTGTGTTTCTACTTCCAGCAGTTAAGGCTGAATGTTGTTCTATTCAGTCAGTCAGAACTTAGATTATTATAAAGATAAATCCTTATTCCTACTATTAGCACAGTATAATCAAGATCACACTGCCCGCACCTCACCGCTGTAGTAGTGTGATGTGCATTTCTCCAGCTTCCTCATATGGAAATTGCGAATTCTGAAAACGCCAACATTTAAAGCATAATTGGAGCAATCATTGATTTGAAGGAAAATTTAGCAGCAAAAAAAACAACGACTCTATGAGACTTTATAGGTGTGTTAGCTGGAGAGCGGCTCCACAGCTTCCTCATTCAGTGTGGGCAAACGGCTAACGATAGAGCTATATAGTAAACGCCAAATTTTAGAGCATAATTAGAGCACCCGGCATAAAAAAAATCAAGTCTCTAGCTCGAAAACTCTTTGAGTTAGAAGACTATAACAACGTGTTTGCTGGGAAGCCATTTCTCCAGCTAACACATGTGGATCTCAGGAATGGCTATAGCTAGAAAGTTGCTTGATATCTCCAAATTTAGAGCAAAAAATATCATGGATGCTCCAAATATTTCAAGTGTCTAGGTTCAAAACTCACCGAGTTAGAAGCTTTGATGACTGTGTTAGCTGGAGACACGTTTGTCTGGCACGCACATGCTACATCTGAGGATCTACAATAGCTACAGATTCGGTTGACGTGTCCAAACCGAGCTATGAATTAGAGCACTCGGCTCCAAAATTTTGGACTCTCTAGGACAAGTAGTTTCCTAGTAATGAACAAAAGAACATTTTGCCGCCAGAATTTTCAAATGTATGTTCGCACCCGTAAAAATGCGGCGTTGCCGCTCTGAAAGTTTGGTATCAGCGTAGGAATTTGAACGTTATTCGGTTTATTTTAGATCGCGATACGAGTCATTTTCGTATGCGCTTAGCGGTTTTGATTTCTGAAACCTCAAACTCATATTTTCTCTTTTTGTTAGGTTGAGAGCTTTCTCTCTATCTATAGAGAATTGTGTGTTGTTCTTGTTCGTTTTATAGTTTCTTTAGTAATGCGTGTCTTTTAGGTATTCTTAGAAAAAAAACTTTATTTGGTTCTGTAAATAGGTACCTGCTAGGCCAGTGTTGATGATTCTACCTACTCTGCCTGTTGTTAGCCGTCTGTTCTCTGTGTTTTACTGTATTCAGTCAGGTTTTTATGAGCGTATCGAGTAAACCAGGCGGACGGAAAATAGGTATTTACTGCGGCTTGCTAGTTGTGTGCGTACTCACGCACACTTGCCCCCTATCACTTGCCATCTCACCAGATGGCAAGTGATAGGGGGGGCATCTCACCATGTTGTGCCGACCCCACCTGGTGGGTAAGGGCAGGAAGAAGAAAAAGCACTTTTTGGGGTTTTTTGTTTCATTTTCAACTATAATAATAAATTCCAAGATGGCGGCTTCATTTTTTTTCTTAAAAAATGGATATGGGTATCGTTTAATAGGTTTTTGGGGGCTCTGATTGTGAATTTGACATTATTTTTTTATCAAAGATGGCGGCTTCAGTTTTTTTCTCAAATAATGGATATGGGTATCGTTTAATAAGTTTTTGGGGGCTCTGATTGTAAATTCAACATTAATTTTCGAATCCAAGATGGTGGTTTCATTTTATTTCTTAAAAAAATCGGTTGTCTGTAAAGTCGGTTTACTGACGATAGTTGAACGTGATAACGTCATAAGAAAATGCTGATGGAATGGTTGCATTTTTCAAAAGAATTTTAATTAATATTTGTGACTCGCGGACTCGGACTCGGACTCGGACTCGGACTCGGACTCGGACTCGGACTCGGACTCGGACTCGGACTCGGACTCGGACTCGGACTCGGACTCGGACTCGGACTCGGACTCGGACTCGGACTCGGACTCGGACTCGGACTCGGACTCGGACTCGGACTCGGACTCGGACTCGGACTCGGACTCGGACTCGGACTCGGACTCGGACTCGGACTCGGACTCGGACTCGGACTCGGACTCGGACTCGGACTCGGACTCGGACTCGGACTCGGACTCGGACTCGGACTCGGACTCGGACTCGGACTCGGACTCGGACTCGGACTCGGACTCGGACTCGGACTCGGACTCGGACTCGGACTCGGACTCGGACTCGGACTCGGACTCGGACTCGGACTCGGACTCGGACTCGGACTCGGACTCGGACTCGGACTCGGACTCGGACTCGGACTCGGACTCGGACTCGGACTCGGACTCGGACTCGGACTCGGACTCGGACTCGGACTCGGACTCGGACTCGGACTCGGACTCGGACTCGGACTCGGACTCGGACTCGGACTCTCGGACCCGGACCCGGAACCCGACCGAACCCTTACCCTTACCCTCATTTACCCTTACCTTCATTTACCCTTGTCGTGTGTGAGTCATGTTTTTTCGTGCGTGCAGCCGGCTCCATCGATTTATAAGACGTTATCACGTCAAAAATGGATACCTATGGATATCGTTTAATAGGTTTCTGGGGGCTCTGATTGTGAATTCGACATTATTTTTTTATCAAAGATGGCGGCTTCAGTTTTTTTCTTAAATAATGGATATGGGTATCATTTAATAAGTTTTTGGGGGCTCTGATTGTGAATTCAACATTAATTTTTGAATCCAAGATGGTAGTTTCATTTTATTTCTTAAAAAATGGACATGGATATAGTTGAATAGGTTTTTGGGGGCTCTGATTGTGAATTCAACATTATTTTTTGAATCCAAGATGGTTGCTTTTTTTTCTCAAATAATGGATATGGGTATCGTTTAATAGGTTTTTGATGGCTCTGATTATGAATTCGACATTATTTTTTGAATCCAAGATGGCGGCTTCATTTTTTTCTTTAAAAATGAACATGGGTATCGTTTAATAGGTTTTTGGGGGCCCTGATTGTGAATTCGACATTATTTTTTGAATCCAAGATGGCGGCATCATTTTTTTTCTCAAAAAATGGATATGGGTATCGTTCAATATGTTTTTGGGTGCTCTGATTGTGAATTCGACATTAATTTTTTAATCCAACATGGCGGCTACATTTTTTTTCTTAAAAAAACGGTTTTCTGTATAGTTGGTTTACTTACGATAGTTGAACGAGACAACGTCATACAGCTGTCCACGCGAACGCATCGCTCACTCAAAAAGGAGAAACAGATGTCGAACACTGCCGAACGCTGAGGCCGATTGTGCTTCTTTGGCACTCTTTCCACGCTCTCATTTGCATTGCGTGCATTTGGCTCTATTGAATTATAAGACTATAAGATATAAATGATATCTATATCCATTTTTTAAGAAAAAAAAATGAAGCCCACATCTTGGATTCAAAAAATATTGTCGAATTCACAATCAGAGCCCCCAAAAACCTATTAAACGATACCCATACCCATTTCTTAAGAAAAAAAATGTAGCAGCCATTTTGGATTCAAAAAATAATGTCAAATTCACAATCAGAGCCCTCAAAAACCTATTAAACGATACCCATACCCATTTTTTAAGGAAAAAAATGAAGCCGCCATCTTGGATTCAAAAAACAATGTCGAATTTATAATCCGAGCCCCCAAAAACCTATTAAACGACACCCATATCAATATATTGTGAAAAAAAATTAAGCCGCCATCTTGGATTGAAAAAATATTGTGGAATTCACAATCAGAGCCCCCAAAAACCTATTAAACGATACCCATACCCATTTTTTAAGGAAAAAAATTAAGCTGTCATCTTGAATTAAAAAAATAATGTTGAATTCACAATCAGAGCCCCCAAAAACCTATTAAACGATACCCATATCCATTTTTTGAGAAAAATATGAAGCCACCATCTTGGATTCAAAAATTAATGTTGAATTCACAATCATAGCCCCCAAAAACCTATTAAACGATACCCATATCCATTTTTTGAGAAAAAAATGAAGCCACCATCTTGGATTCAAAAATTAATGTTGAATTCACAATCAGAGCCCCCAAAAACCTATTAAACGATACCCATATCCATTTTTTGAGAAAAAAATGAAGCCACCATCTTGTATTCAAAAATTAATGTTGAATTCACAATCAGAGCCCCCAAAAACCTATTAAACGATACCCATATCATTATTTAAGAAAAAAAATGAAGCCACCATCTTGAATTCAAAAATGAATGTCAAATTCACAATTAGAGCCCTAAAAACCTTTAGAACAATAGGTATCTACGTTAACAACTTTTGAAGAAAAAAAATTAAACGTTTTCCGGAATAGAGCCCCCCCACTTTTCTTCATAATTATTATATTTATAATATTTCCTTTCGCTTTGCCGTGAGTATTTACTGCAGCTCGCTATAGATAGTGCAACCCACGAAGGCGCGCCCCACTATTCCTCCTAACCGTTTATAGTATATGTGTGCAAGCTTCCGTCAATGTTTGAGTGTTATCGGTACACACTAATTACCTATGAGTGCACACGCACACTACAATTAATAGACTACGGTTGGTGACTGCCGCTCGGAGCAAACTCCCCGCACCCCGCGAGGGGCGCGTCTTCGTGAATTGCACTATCTATAGTTATGTACGTACTCACAGACACAATGATAGTTTCGCACGATGCCATTTACACCTAGTGTGACAAGAGTAGGTAACTCATGATTTGAAAACATTGTTGGTTAGTTGAGAGACCTAGAGATATAATTTCATGATATTTAAAACTAAAAATAAAAAATCTGAAGTCAGGTTTCTTAATAAATACATATTTAAACTTAAACTAACCATTATAAAACTTTTCTTTGGTGTTTTTTTGTTTCATTTTAACCTATATTCCGCTTCTTGAGCTACGTAATGAGTGTTTAAGACATGAATCCTAGGGTAACTATTTACCAGGCACGGGCAACACACAACTCCATCCGACTAACGTTCAAATTCCTACGCTGATACCATACTTTCAGAGCGGCAACGCCGCATTTTTACGGGTGCGAACATAGTATTTGAAAATTCTGGCGTCAAAATGTTCTTTTGTTGATTACTAGGAAACTACTTGTCCTAGAGAGTCCAAAATTTTGGAGCCGAGTGCTCTAATTCATAGCTCGGTTTGGACACGTCAACCGAATCTGTAGCTATTGTAGATCCTCAGATGTAGCATGTGCGTGCCAGACAAACGTGTCTCCAGCTAACACAGTCATCAAAGCTTCTAACTCGGTGAGTTTTGAACCGAGACACTTGAAATATTTGGAGCATCCATGATATTTTTTGCTCTAAATTTGGAGATATCAAGCAACTTTCTAGCTATAGCCATTCCTGAGATCCACATGTGTTAGCTGGAGAAATGGCTTCCCAGCAAACACGTTGTTATAGTCTTCTAACTCAAAGAGTTTTCGAGCTAGAGACTTGATTTTTTTTATGCCGGGTGCTCTAATTATGCTCTAAAATTTGGTGTTTACTATATAGCTCTATCGTTAGCCGTTTGCCCACACTGAATGAGGAAGCTGTGGAGCCGCTCTCCAGCTAACACACCTATAAAGTCTCATAGAGTCGTTGTTTTTTTTGCTGCTAAATTTTCCTTCAAATCAATGATTGCTCCAATTATGCTTTAAATGTTGGCGTTTTCAGAATTCGCAATTTCCATATGAGGAAGCTGGAGACATGCACATGTAGTGTGCCTCTTCTTTCAGCGGCTTATAGGCTGTGTGTTGTCTTATACCAGTCAGCTGACTGACCTGACCTGGGAATTAGTTTTTTTAAGAGCGGGTCGTGCGAAAATATGAGATGCGTTTTTAAAAATTCATAACTAAATAACTAAGTGACATTTTAAAAATCGCAAAAGGACTAATTGTAGACTATATACCTACATTTGAGATTAATTCGAATTTAAGTGTGTTAAAAAATATGCTATTTAACATGACATTCTATTTAACGCTAATGAAAATCGTATGTCAGCGTTAAATAGAATGTCATGTTAAATAGTATATTTTTTTAACACACTTAAATTCGAATTAATCTCAAATGTATAGTCTACAATAAGTCCTTTTGCGATTTTTAAAATGTCACTTAGTTATTTAGTTATGAATTTTTTAAAAACGCATCTCAAATTTTCGCACGACCCGCTCTTTAAGATAAGTTAAAATGTGTACTATCTTACTATTAGCACAGTATAGTTCGAGACCACACTGCGCGCACCGGGCTGGCGCGACGTCCCCGCACGGGCACGCGCCGTCGCGCACGCAGCACGCGCACTCGTCGCCGCCGCCCGGGCACGCACAGCCTGTGGACGCTTGTGTCCACAGGTCCACTTGACCTGGAGAACAAGGCAACAGCTTATTGACATCAAAACCAACTAAATTTACATCTATTTCTAAATTTAGATGAAAGTCGTCTTAGTTGCACTCATTCTTCAGTGAACCGATTTGGCTGAAAATTGCTATAGAGCTAAGTACCAGGAGATAGACATAAAAAACTCAGTTGTGAACACTAGCATGTCATAATGTTTCAATAGCCAATAAAAATTAAAACAATGTACATGTTATGCATAAAAAAACTTGAAAACCTACTTCATAGCCTAACTGCTTAACCGATTTTGATGAAATTTATAAAAAAGAATATTTGAATTCGGTTGATGAAATGGGTAAAAACACTTACTACTACCATCTAGAAAAATAGGTGTCCAAGCAATTTGCGCGGAGGCAGCGGCGCACGCAGCAGCCACGAACAGCAGCGCCAGCGCCGGCCGCATCGTGCGCGCGCGCAGTCACCGCGCCCCTCGCCCCGCCCACCCGCGCCGTCTGCGCATCTGAACCCACACCCCCGCGCACGCAACACTTCACTCACCAACACGCACATACACCAACACTGCCTATAAAACACACTTTACGCATGATTCCACAAATCTAAAAGTGTTTTTACTGTTATTACCGCACCTAGTTTATTGCGGTTTTATTACAAATCTCTTCGGTCTTCCCTTTTCTAGTTGATTGAGTCTCGCAATCCCGTCCAACGGTTGTTTCCTGTAAGGAAACTCATTGTGTAGTATAAATAAATGCTCACAATTTGAAATCAGTGAAGCAAAGTTGAACAAAATAAAAATAAATACTAACGAACTGAAGCAGAGATTTCCACAATGGAAGCCAATACAAAAGTGCTTCTTACTTACTCGTATACATAAATGCAACACAAAATAAACACTGAATTCGAACTTAAGTTGTTTATCCAGAAACTATCAAGAAGCTTTCGTTGTAAATTTAAGTTCCCAAGAGCATTTAGGGTATCCTAATATTAGTAACTAGCGAGCACCATGTGCTAGAAACTTTTTCTATTTTGAAACTGTAGAGTTCAAAGTTTAAATAAAAAAATGTTTACTTAGTTCATGTTGCGAGAGAATAAATCATATGTAAAAATAAGAATATCTCAGTATCTACATAAATAACATCAAAATACGCTTCATAACTACATCCGAAGTAAGCAGCAGAACATTATTAATGATGGTTGGTATGTGATATTGCAGGGATGGATAGGACTTTCAATACACGAGGTTTAATAAAAAGCAAAATAAATAATACCGTTTATAGCCGCCAAACGCTCAGTGCGTGACGTTCACAAAACAATTTCATCACCATACAGTTCAACAGTAAAAACAACAAGGCGGGTCAACTGCACTAGCGCGAACACAGTCTACAAACTGGCATTGCGGGCTTGAGTTGCAGGGATGGCAAGGCTTGCAGGGATGGCAAGGCTTGCAGGGATGGCATGGATCGCAAGGATGGTGGTGGTGGTGGCAGTGGTGACACATGTGGCAAGAGTGCGGGTGACCAGCGCAGCAGGTGGCAGAAATAGCATTTTTCCTCTCAAAATGGTAGCAACAGTTACCCTGCCAGACAAACAAAGCAAAAATGAAGAAACAAACTTCAAACAGAACAAAATAAAAAAAACCTGAATCTTCTCATTTGCTTAAGCAGATAAGTTTTAAACTTTTCCGTAAATTAATTAACTTTACAGGTAAAAAAAAGATCGCAAGTCGAATTTCAGTCTCCGAAAGTTTTGTTTCGATAATAGCAGTACCTACTCTTAATTATCACGAACTCCGAGTGAGGATTTATGAGTTTAATATTTTTGTAAGGCTTCAATTTAATGAGTGAAACAAATTATAATCTTTCTGTTGAGTAACGTGATTGAGAAAATTTTGTTCGTCGGTAAGTATTAAAGAAACGAATTGAACCGGACGGTCGTGCCTGTGCCTGGCGAAGTAAGCAAAAGCTTTGGATTATAGGCCCCAATCGGAGCGGTTTTTGAGCCTCACAGTTAAATAAATCCCATCTGAACCCTCGCCGCGTTCGCTAAATAAACATTGCGGCCAGGAGGCGACGCGATCGATGTCAAAACCATACCAAACAACCGACCCCAAATAACATCTAATCTCGCGTAATTTCCCCGAAAATAGGCTGTAGACCAATTAAATTAAAATTTTAATTCAACTGGAAACTTCTTAAAGTTCGAATTGAAATGTTGGTAAATCAGTTTCATAATTGAACTTATCTGATAATAAAGAAGTTTTTAATAAAGCAGCAACAATCACACGAATTTCAAACTTGGAATTTATGATTTGTTTCTATTATAAAGGTGGTGTTTTTTACACGGACCCCATTTAAGATAATTCATATACAGAAGTTTGGAGTAGTTATTTATTACATTTTTACTTACTACAAATGATTTGTGCGTGTGAATAACAATAGCTGACGACAACACTGTCAAATAATTTCATAGAGAATAGAAATCAAATGATTATTTCTACTATCTCTTATTTTACAGTTCTACTCCTAAGTTTGAGGAAATTTATTTAGTTTGGAATCGGATAATAATCATATTCTCAATCGAGGTACCTACGTAGGTACAGAGCCGAAGTCAAATTCATTTTTCTAGCCGTGAACCGGGTTCGTAATGAAATTGGATTTCTCCGGCAGCGTCACCGGTGGCAGTGTAGGGCGTTTATTCGGCTTTTTGCTTTGGCTTCGAAAAGGATATTGCGTGGGAATCAATTCAGGTGGCGCTTTCCCGACCTCTAACTGAATATTAATTCTTCATGAAATAAAGTTCAATGGGAATTAAATCAACTTTACTGCGAGAAATTGCTCTGGATGTTATGAAACTTCAGTTTAATTTATATTTGCATAATCTAATAAAATTCGTAATTAATTTTCTATTTTGAATAATTTATAAAGGAATTGTATATGTTATAGGTACCTATGTACCTAATGACAAGTTATTTATGCTTTTAAAACCAAACATTATTATTTTATTAAAATTTTATGCAGAGTCAGTTTAGGGAGTCATTTTAGATTGATAAAATAAACTAACTGGTAGATACCCGTTCATCTTCAGAGTGATACCGGCGAACTTCTTTGTCTGCGTCTGCACTGTACGATGTTTCTATAAACGGCTTCCTCCGCTGGCGAGTACCCACAGCCACTTCACAGGCACGTCGCATCAACACCGTAGGTTGATTGCTCTGTAACAAGGAGATCAACTTCAATTAGGATAAAAACCACAAACAAATAATTATTTATCTCAACGTAGACAGCCCTAGCTAAAATAAAATTTCGCATACATGTGTCTAAATCCAATTGATAATTTGTAAATTATATTGCATCAAAAGAGCGAGCCCGGTATACACATCTCAAAATTAAATCCGACGTGACTTGAACCCCTGCGATAATACAGAAATCCGCTTACGTGTGCTACTCCCGTCTGTACTCGTTACTCATTTTACGAGCAATTTTTTATCATATTCTGGCTGAAGTTTTTTGGCGTTCATGAAATTAAAATAGGTTTTCGGTGTGTTCATTCATCCAATATATCTTCGAGAGACACTTCAATCGGTTTCTTTTTAAGCAAACAACATCCGAGTGCCCGACTGGAGGTGCAAGGTGGCACTTTTGCCGGGTCACCCACTTTGACGGGGTTCGTGCAAATTTCACACTCAATCGACACGTCCCGGGGACATCGGGTGAGGAAATTCGTAGTCCCGAGCAGCTTCGAGTGTTCCTGGTCCTGCATTCCGTTGCGCTTGAACGCAGACACAGGCAGCTGGCGCACCTGCAACGGACCAGACAGTTGCTTTTTAGTGCCACCTTTGTCTCTTTTTATCGCAGGACCCGAAAAACCTGATTTAACTTTCAAATGTTTAAGTTTACAGGCATTCGTCTATCACCCGCTGCCAACATCGAATATTAAATCCAAATTTACGAACCACTATTCTTTATTTCTTAGGAACTAAAGCAGAGAGCTTCTTCATTGGTTTGATCGGAATAGCGATCGGATGGTAGCTCCACGTAGCGTTGTGCCAACATTTTCTAATATATGAAATGCCACCGCTCTCTACGAATTTCATGTCTTGAAGTCCGTCCCGTTTTATCGCAGATGAAGGTAAGGGACTAGCCTGAGTATCGTTAAATATATATAATTAGTCAATTACTCTACAAACTTCTGAACACACAATAGCTAGCATTTTTTTTCTTTCTTTCTTTTAACAGGCTGTATTTCTTGCGTCACTCTGGTGAATATTTTGCGTAAGGGTTCGACGGCAGTATAAACGCAGCACCCCTTTTGGCATTCGCCTGCGCACAAATAGCGCATTGCTCCTCTATAACCGTGAATTTGGTCCTGCATTCCGTTTCGCCGGTACGCGGACATTGGAAGCCTACCGTGTCGGGTCGGAACGTACTGTTCCTGAAACCAACAACAAAACAATAGTGATCCACTCAGGCAAAGCTTTTTACGGAGCGCATGCAACGCCACGATGGAAAACAAGTAAAACCAACTGAATTGTTCAAAGGTTTGAGGTTGTACATTGTTGATTTTTGTAATTTTCTACGTCCGGCCGCTACGCCGTGCTTGCTTGGTATAAATTTCCACGAAACTCGTTACGTTTTCTAGAGTTTCAGCCGCAATTTAAAGCAATGAAAATCACGAATACAAATTAATTCCACGTGACAGCTGCGAAAGAGGATCTCAATTATGATCATGCCGTTGGTTTCGGAATACGGGTCCCCAATACCTGGTAAAAGCTATTGAGTGTTGAAATTCGAATATTAATTTTCCGAT
Source organism: Thera obeliscata (assembly GCA_947578465.1). Classification (NCBI taxonomy): domain Eukaryota; kingdom Metazoa; phylum Arthropoda; class Insecta; order Lepidoptera; family Geometridae; genus Thera; species Thera obeliscata. The sequence goes on from OX387916.1 coordinate 5,543,937, forward strand.
GTCCAATAAAATTAAGGTTCTTATTCTTGAGTACTTGCTCTGTATTGAGTCAGGAAAGCCGTTGTTTATTATTTTTGTATTAGCTACCCAACACTACTGGAAAATCCGCATGTCTGTTACTACTGGAACATTTGTGCACGAAAAGCGCCTCCCAGAGGCGCACTTAAAATCCTCTTATCACACTGATTTGAAAGAACTAGTGGCGCGATGAGAAGGAGACTAGAAAATTTACTTACAATGCGTCCATCTTCGTATCTGTAACACGGAATGACATATTTCGTCTTAACTGGTTTGCAGGAGGGATAGCAGCAGCTGTCACAATTTTCTGGAGGCTTGCGGCTAGATTTGCGGGCGGGTGGTGGTGAGTGGGGTCTGCGCTGGTGGGGGGGCGATCTGTCGCGACCACCATCATAGTCTTGGTCGTAATCATCACCGCGAGACGCTCTTGCCTTTGGCGGTTTTGTCTCACAGCAATACATCACCTGCCCCTTTGGACACCGAGGCAGACAAGGGTAACACATCGGCGGATCTTCACAGCACTTCGTCGGGTAGCAAGGACTCATCAACACTGGTGATACGCTGTACTCACCACATTCTTCTGGGTAACAACACGCCATTTTTATTTTTGCGATTTAAGAATACAATTATAACTTTCAAATTTAGATTTTCATAATTATTTTTGAGTTTTACAGAAAATTTAAATCTATTTTTCCAAATGATTGGTTTAATGTCACATTTTTAAATTGATTCTTTTCAAGTTAGCTTTTTAAATGTTCAGTGACATCAAAAAGGTGACAGTATGAAAAAGTTTGGTCTGCAAACACCAAGGAGGTTGGAAAACTACTACAACAGCAAGAAGTTTCCTAAGCTGCCTTATTTTGTGCGCAAGGATTTTTTAACCGTGCGATAGTGAAGAGATATGAGCAGTTGCATGGAAGCTTACATCTTAGGAAATACAGCGTTTATGGCCAGTAAAATTACTAGCACACTTTTCCGACCCCCACGCTGGTGAGCAAGCGATTTGCTATCAACTATTTTCTCGCTCAAGAAACGAAAGCGTGATTGAGTTACAAATTTCTAGACAAGGCAGGGTTGTAAAGTATTTGCCTGATAAAAAAAGATGCAGCAAGTTAGTACCTGATAACTCGTCACATGAAACATTGAAACAAATAATCCCGCAACACTTCCGCAAACATCCGGCGCCAGTCCTTCTCGCCGTAGAGTCGAAATGCAATTTTCGCAATGCAAATCGAACGCCCCAGACAGATTTAATGCCTTTTACTCGCCGGTTCCGCTCATCATTTCCGTGGAGGGTTCCAAATGGCTTACTGTGGGTACGACTGAGAAGCTCAATTTTTTATTTACCTAAAGTTTGCCATTAAATGAAATTTGACTGGCCTCTCATCTCAGTTGGTAATAGCTCTGCCTTCTGTTCCGTAGGTCGTGGGTTCGATTCCCACCGAGAACAAACATTTGTGTGATGAACACAGATGTTTGTTCTCTGTGTGTTTTATTGTATTCTAAGTATGTATTTACAAAAAAATGTGTTTAATAATACTCATAATGTATTTTTTTGTAAAAATACATAATGGCTAGAAAGTGTTGTGTGCATTTATTATTTATTTGAAGTATGTCTATTAGATTTTGTCTATTACCTAATTCAAAATAAATAATTATATATACATTGGAAAACATTCTGAAGAAACCGACACATTGTAGAACCGAAAAAGTTCACGAGCACGAAAAGCACTGAAAAAGCTCTGATTGTTAAATGTAATATAACCAAATAAAAAAGTATTCATGGTTATAAAAAACCATTATAACGTGAATTTTAGCCTCTTGCACGTTCTACAATAGAAATGTATGTCATGGTCAAAGCGCACGAAAATCTCTGGCGTCGTGCCATTAAAATTTCAATCAATACTAAGCCTGCTGTATGGGGAAACAAACGTACAATGGGCTCTGAGTGCCAAACATCAATCAAAACTGCATTATCGGCTTTGTGCCATTGATAATATGACAAACATCGTGCTAGAAAAACATTTGCAATGCTTGGTTATAGGCGATGGTTACCACTTAACATCAGGGGGGCCATATGCTTTCATCAGCTAGTTGTATAAAAAAGCGGCTAAGTGCGAGTCAGACTCGCCCATGAAGGATTCCGTAGCAGCAAGTAACATAATATAAAAGTTCTTGTAGTTCGTCGAAAGGTAAATTGCGGTTAACGACTCATGACGTATTAAAAAAATCTACTAACTAGATCTAGTTCAAACCAATTTCCGGTGGAAGGTTGCATGGTAAGTAATGTATGTACTTACATCATATATTTTTTAAATTTATCATTCCCTTATTTTAGAAATTACAGGGGCGAGGACACATTTCATCACTTTGGAATTCTCTCGCGCAAACAGTTCAGTTTAGAAAAAAACTGTATTTGAAAATTCAACATCATTTTTGAAGACCTTATCCATAAATACCCTATCACATATATGCGTTTGATTAATAAAAATTGAGTTTCAGTTTTAAGTTTGGGGCCCTCAAAATTTATTGTTTTTTTTTCTATTTTTGTGTAAAAATCTTACAGAATACATCTACTTACCATGTTTCATCAGTATAGCTCTTACTTTTTCGGAAAAAAGTTGCTGTGACATACGTTTTTGCCGTTTGGCTACGGAACCCAAAAATGCGCTCTAAGTATTTATCAATTTGGTCCTATGGACTTCCACAGATATAAATCCAAATATGTACCGAAATGAACAATCAACTACCACAATTGTAAGGGCGCTTGTACACGCTAAGAAAAAACGCCGGGTCTACCCAAGAATTCGTGTCGTAACTAGAAAATAACTGTGTACACTGCTCGCAGCGGTGCACGAAAAAAATCTTATCTGCGCAAGACACGACGCGGCGAACGTTGTTGCGTTTTCGTGTGTGGGAAAGACAAAATTCTTGTCGTCTACACGAAGAATTTGTCTTGTCTGCCGCAGGAACGGCAAATTTTCTTAGCGTGTACAAGCGCCCTTGAAAAACTCGCTCGGTATTGGTTCAATTAAATAAAGCGTCAGGCAAAATTTGAGGAATGTACCGATGAGCTTTACATAAAATTGTTCAATTGTTGTTTACACTGCGCCGCGCTATGAAAATGCACTCTGTGCGTTTTGTTTGTACTGGCGAATCTCGGCAGCAAACATTTTACTCAGCAGTTTACGAAATGGCGAGCTCTCGGGTGTTCAAGAGCCACATTTTTCTCACACCCCACTCGGTGGAGTATTTATTTACATTGTTAGTATATTTTTATTTACTGTACAGTGAAGCGAACGAACTTATTATCTATTTACGGAGTGTAAGAGATATCAGCAAAATCAGGTCACATCATGCAAGAGGGCTGCATAAGTTGATCAGTGCTCTTTTTTAAAAACTTCATTTATTGTAAGTATAGTGAGTAAGCAAGGTTGTTATTAGGGAAAACGAGGCACGTTTAAACATTTTTTATATTCGTGTCTGTAAAATCTAAAATTTTAATAATTATTTAGTTATCTTTGCTTTTGTAGTTAGATCTATTAATTGACTACACAAACACATTAAAGTTTTAATCAATATGGTAATAATTCAGTCATAACCCTAAAGAAAATAATGGTTTTAGAAATTGTCTTTGTTCCCCTTTTTTTTTGATCCGTGAGTCATCCATGAAACCAGGCCCTAAGTGAAGATATTGTTTTTATAAATAATATTTTATAAAATACACAATGAAGCAGATAGATACATGCATCTATCTATGTAAAAATCCATATTTATCCCACAAGTCAATTATATTCTTCGTGGGAATTGAACTTACACTTACAAAATGAGAAATATGGTATGTAATTTATGTTCAAGAAATTCTTATCTAAACGCCTATTTGCCATTACAAAGATTTCTTCCCAAAAGAAACGTGTTTCCAACGAAGTAAAGTGGAAGATGAACGCGTGTGAGAACGTATTTATTTACGATGGTACTTTTTGTCAATGGGTGGGTTCATTTGGGTGATTTATGGCTCTTCCCACAAAGAGGGTTTTGTACTTGTGTACCAATCTATTTATCGGAACGTAATAAATTCTGCATGGATATTTGTATGGAGCATAATATTGGATTCTTGGGATTTATGATTATATCCCCGATACGATTTGTGTGTCGTAATTTAAAGAAAATACACATACTTACCAAATGTTTTTTGTAAATGTTTGTTTTATTTAATATTTTTAAATATGAACTAAATTTTCTTTGTTGTGAGTGCTCATTAGTGTATTATATTGTATGTGTGACGTTTCGCCGTAGAATTTATTTTGTGAACACTTACACAGACTCAAAACCAGAGCCAGAGACAGATCCAGACAGAGCTTGCGGTAGGCCTACTGATTCCCACAAAAATATTGACTTGAGATCTCCTCCTAAAAGTAGCACTCAAATATTGTGTAATTTGTCATCAATTCTGTTTTCCTGTGAAAAATTGACGAAAAGGTCGTAAACCGAGCGTCGTAAAATGATAACGTTTTACTGTGCCATACGAACTCCAGTAACAGTATGAAATTGTAAACCTCTTAGTGGCTACAAAACTTCCAAGACAGTATTTTATTACCATGTCGTTATTGTCATGACATCAAGCAGCTTTATCACTCAGCCATATGATAGCACCATTAAAATGCCCAAATCAAAACAACGCTCGTTTCTCAATAGAAGGCTTATAGCGAAATAATGATGTATATTTTATGTGACAATAAAAATAATGTGGAAAAATACTAGACCTAAACTACTTTAATAAAGTGACAAGGAAGATAAAACAATGAATCAGTATGACTAAGCGATCGTCAATACAACGCCTTTATTTTGCTTTTATACGTAACTACATAAAATGTTATACGGTATTCAATCTTACTGTTCTTTACGCATCGGGGAAGGAAGCAACAGCGCACAAGTTTTATGGTCGTTCGACGTCAAAGAAATGGAGGGAAATATAAAATAGTACGGGCATGGAAAGTGATACAGCATTGTAACGAGGGACGCAATTTGTCAACAGGGAGGAGTTTTTAGTGTACTTTTTATAACACATTCGTTTCAGTCGTGGAAGATTGCGGACGACTCGTAATAACCTGAAAAGCCCAAGACTTTTATACGCAGAGCTCAGATATAACGAACTATTCAAAAGAAAATGACACCTTTTTATGAAAAGGCCATTATTTTACCGTTGAGTTCATATTCTGCTGCAGATTTTCTGCTTTTTACGTTTAAGATAAGGCCGTAGCATTAATTGCCATCAAATATTCTGGATACGCGCATATGCTATAAATATTGTAGTGGGTTAACAGATTGCAGGAAAAATAAAAAATAATTATCATGTGATAGTCGAAAATAAATAGTAGGTAAGTACGTATTTTTCTCTGTTTTTCCATTTCAAAAACAAAGAACAAGGTGGTTTTCCATATTTGGAATCGCACTCATTTGATGACTAATAATTTGTTATTTCTTCATGTGTACAGTCGCCTGCATTCAGATGGTCACCTACACTTACATAGAAATCCATTTTTATGTTACGTTTTCAGGTTCTTCCTGACGTAGAAAAATAACAACTGAATCTACGGAATGAAAATACTAAAGGTAATAACGTAATTATGAAAATTACAAAGTTTTAACCATCTTAGAGTAAGCGATTGTAATACTTAATAAAGTAGTGAAGAAAATATTCATGACTTTGAAAAATACAAACATAAAATAACATGAAACTCAACCCAAAATAACAAGTTGAAAAAACAAAACTTATGTAAACATAAATTCAGAACTTCAAACCCATAATACAAAGTTCACGTTGCCCGAAGTTCTTGCATTTTAAATTATTTCCTCAGCACTTTATCTTGTTTAAATAAGCTCGGTACGATTGTTTGCCTGTAATTTTCCCGGTTTTCTTGAGTTTGAGTTAGAATGTAATAATTAGGAAAATAAACATACGTGTTGGAAAATGAAAAAGGGAGTTGTGTATGCATGGCTTAGACGGTAAGTCGTTTTGCCGCATACTAATTCGATACATACTAGTATCTAATTAGTTGTCAAAACTAAGCAGTAATTGAGATTACTACTCTTACTACTCTTGAGAGATGCAAGGCATAACACAAATATCAGAAACTTAGATTCAGTTCCGTTTATAAACAATGTCTGATAATAGGCTTTGTTATGTTGTGCGAATTCTGATACTGATTTGCAAAACATAATTTTTAGAAACTAATGTAGGTAAGTATTATAATGTCAGTTACTTTACTCTTCTTCTTGCCGTGTAAATTATTTTTAACCAATGTTGTAAAAGGACTTCTATTGCGCCTAAAAGAGGTTCCTATCGTGTACTCTGCGTAGTATTAAAATAATATTTAGCAGTAGTACAGCTCTTTGTGAAGGGCTTTCTTTCCTTCGGCCTGTCTGCCGTGAAGCAGCAATGCTGTGTTTCGGTTTGAAGGGTTTGGGTGCTGGTGAAATTGCTGGCACTTGAGGCAGAACATCTGTTTGCCTCAAGATCACGCAGGGCAGTGCATCCTAAAGCACGTTCCTGACGTGAGTGACCTACGAAGCAATGCTTTTTTATAGGCGATGGTAACCACGTAACATCAGGGCGGCTATATGTTTGCTCCATCAGCTTGTTGTTTAAAAAATACTGAAAATTTACAACATTTGTACATAGAAAAACACAAAAGGAGACGCTAAAAGAAAAGTTAGCGGTATTTATACGTTGTGGCAGCAATGATAAAAGCTGTCGAAAAGAAAAGGCCCAAAAGAAAGATTTATGCCTTCCACAAAAGGGTTTTTGTTTCATGATAATTGTTTTTCTCTGTTTCCTTGCTAATTGCAAATTTCGTTGGTCCAATGAAGATATTATCTATCTACGAAAGAAAAGGTTTTAAATTTTATTACGGCGGCTGAGCAACTTCAGCTTAGAAAAAAATATATAATTTTATGCACAGTTTACTAAAAGAAAAATGATATTTATTTACAAGAATGTACATCATTTACAAAATATATTAATATGAAAGCGTATGAGAATAAAATTGAAACTACATTCTCCAATGGCCTTGAAAAATAATCATGAACACTGTTTTCCACCTGTAGGTATTACAGGTAGAAAATAGAGTTCAGATCACCGACCGCAGGCAATGTGGCCAAAAGTTACATAATTTTTTTTAATTACAGTTTTCAATACTTGCGTATGTGTCCATTGTAAAAGAAGAGCTAAGAAGAATCTTATGAAGAATAGATGTTTTTGTTATAAAAACATATACTTTACTGTTACTGTTTGAATCACTGTTTAAATAATAAACCCAAATAATGCTTTCCTATTTGTTTGATTCCATTTCTTAAGCCTAGCGCACATCTAAGAGTGGCAATCAGTGAAACACTATTAAATATTGCTGTCATATTTGACAGAGTTTCACTAATCGCCACCGTAGAGCGCTTAGATGTGCTCATGGCCTTAATGAGAAATGTGGTTATTGGACTAATAAAAGATTTCATAATACAATTTCGTTCGTAATCAAAACTGAACACAGGGATTAAACTCACACAGATTCAATTATTTCACTTGAATATTTCAGTGATATAGTCACAAGTTAGGTCTATAATATGCCCCAAAGTACACCTATTTAGATATTAATTAAAACCCAATGAATTAACGAGATTGTTGATGCAAATGAAGCAATTACACCCATTTGCAAATACATCCAGTTTGTTGATTTAATGTATGTTGCAGATATGCCAGGTAATTGGATGTTGTACCGACATGGTGTGGCCAAATGCATAATTTGCAATAGTTTGGATTTTGCATTAGGACTTCCAAGACTGAGAAGACAGAACTGAGGTTTCACTCCCCCAATCTCAACAATGAATGAATAATACTATATGAAAATAATAAAAATAATACTATATGAAAGAAACTATGATTATTCACTGATGATATGCAGTTATGCATACATGTTATCGGTCGTGGGCTCGATACCCACCAAGAACAAATATTTTTGTTGTGAACACAGATGTTTGTTCTCTGTCTGGCTGTTATATTATATTCTTAAAATGTATTTACAAAAAAATGCTATCTGGTTCCCATCGTACAAGCTCTGCTTAGTTTGGGGCTAGATAGTGTTGTGTGGATTGTCCTGAATATTTATTTATTTATGTATAAAATTTAATTTTGGTAAAAACATGAATGGCGTCCATAAACTGGCTATAGAAGCGTTGGTCGCCCTGCGGCAAGATGGGCAGACGATGCCTCACCACATTGAGAAATCTTGTAACGCTACGTGGCTCTACGAGCGTAGCATTACTGCTACGCGTATCTACGCATTTTGTTTGTTCACGCCTTGATGAGCTGAGTTCTAGAGGATTAACCCCCGAATACTGAAACGCAACTCAGAATTAAGCACGTCTCAAGCGACGAATATTTGACAGTTTTCAATGAAAATCTGTCAAATATTCGTCGCTTGAGACGTGCTTAAATCTGAGTTGCGTTTCAGTATTCGGGGGTATATGTCATAGACGTTCTAACCTTCCTTTAGTAAATCTCATTTGCGTATTAGTAAAAAATAACGCAAGAAATAAAGACACGTGGCCTTGAGAATACTGTAATTATATTGCTATAAATAATGTTGGGATTGGAGAGTAGTATTTTATGTTATGCCAAAACGACTAAGGGCTGGTTTCTAGGACTGCTAATCACCAAATTAAAGAGGTTAGTGTTTTTTAAAAAATCACTTTCAAAATTTCAAACGTTCATTTGTAAAATTTTTGATCAAAAGCTGCTATATCAAAATTGTTTGCTTAGAAAAGATTAGAGTTTAACAGTTGTCAGTGTTCGATTGGCAATCCGTGCAACCAGCCCTTATTACTATTAATCGCTTTAAAGTAATTTCCATTGTTCTCCGTCTCTCTGCGTTTAGTCCTTATAAAATGGGTCAATATTGATTTTGTTAACAAACCAAGCTAACCGGCTACGAGGTTCAGGTAATTTAAGTCAAATGTATAAATTATCTAAGATTCGATTGATGTTTATTCTTTTTGTTATTTGCTTCGATTAAACCAACGAAGCTAAAACCTTGTGCACATGTAAGAAACGATTGTACGATCAGTAAAACGCTGTCTAATCTGACAGCGGTTTACTGATCGCCACCGTAGAGCTCTTAGGTGTGCGCAAGGCTTAAGTGGGAGTAGTTGTGCCACAAGTGCAGCTACAAAAAACTTTACACCCATGGAACCCTTACGATAAACATTATAATTTATTATTTGATCATTGTAGACACTATCTGAAACTGTTTTGTTACGGTTTTGTATGACAGCTCTCTGTTTAAACCTAATATAAATTCCCTGTCATACAATATTCAGTAGATTCTCCAATAGTTGGATACAAATTGAAATACCTGTGCCGACAAGGTTGACTGACGTAGGCAATGTAGCCACAAGGTACGCTATGGTATCGCAACGGTACGTACGTGTGAGGTGAAGTCAAAATCAGGAATGTGCTAATTAATCCGTTTGACGGAATATGGCATTGGAGTCAGTCTATGCGAGTGCCTGCCAGCGACATAAATTGGAGCGTTGAATATTTTTTCATGGAAATAACTTATCAAACTTTTTGCAATCATTTATTTCTCTATAACCAATTATTTTTTGTAGTAAAGCCACTATTTAAATGCAACTGGCAGTCGTGGGACCAAAACATAGTCAGCTTTCCAAGTTTTATGTCTTTTCGAGCACCTACAACTTGGACGTTTTCAAGACGTGAGTGAATAAATAAATAAATAAATCTTCATGGTAAGCGTGCTACACCGTCGACCGCATCATTACTAAACAGCAGGTGAGATAGCGGTCACACGTAGATTGCAAAAAAAAAATTAGACTATCGTGGTGAATAAAGTAACCGAATTTGAATTGGCAAGTTCACTCCATACATATTTAGCTGAGAAAGGCGACGACGCAGTGCGCAAAAGTTTTGGCACTCTCGCTTGCATACAAAAAATGAAAGTGCTCGCGACGAAATGGTGCATTACCAGCCTTGCATGGTGCCGTCTGACCTATATCACACAATGATGAACAGGCCTTGACATCTACATCTACATCTACCTGACTGAGTCTCCGAATCAATTGTGATCTTATACATATTTTTATACCATTCATTCATACTGCTAGGCCTTCACTTATGTGTGTGATAGCTGATTACCTGGTGCTATGTAAACCACAGTTTAAACTCAGTGATTTGCAATCTTGGCGCAGTCAACATGCCAAGTCTCAGAAGAATTTAATGAGCTGACATAATTCTTATCGTATTTATTTTATTTCATTATGTATTATTATTTCTTGGAAAACAAATAGCTTACTCAACTTTACAAATTGGTACATAGTGGTAGTATAAAACAACTAAAGGCTAAACAGTTTTCGCTAATGTTACTCAATAGTCGGCTACTTGTACTTACAACAATTGAATTACTTCGAGATTTTGCTGAAAAAAAATACGAGTTCTTTCTTTTTAACCGACTTCAAATAAAAACGAGAGGAGGTTCTTAATTTAGTTGTATTTTGTAGTTATCGCACCTCGTTATTTATGAGCCTATTTGAACATTTTTAGAAAAGTCTTCCAGATTGATCCCATAGAAATTTCAACAAGAATGGTTCAGCAGTTTGGCAATGAAATCGGTTTGCCTCAAGTTTTTTTCAAGTACACCTTTGTAGAAAAGTGTGCTTAACTTGAAAATTTAAAAAGTTGGTAGTGGTAGACACTAATGTAAAAATATCGTAGAACCTAATATCACAGAATTTTTCACAACTAAGAAAATAAATATGAAACAATTTATATTACCTACCTACTCCTAAAAGCATCATCATTATAATAAATGAGGATAAAATACAGGTAAAATATTCCCCTTTAAGAATGAAACCTAATACTACAGAACCCTCATTATGCCATATTTTTCTTCCTGAAAAAGTTTATCTATTTTTTGCAGAGAAGATAATAAGGCACAAAGAATATTATTTTTATCCTGACAGATACCAACACAAAAAGCGAATGAGTTCAATAGTCAACCAACATAATAGTCACCCACTATAAACCTTATATTATATCTGCATCATCACCGTTCCCAAACATGTGTAGATAAGATAGATAATATTATAAGTTTAAAAAACTTGATTTCATGGTCAAACTTAGAACCCAATTTCATTGGAATTTCAATGGGACCAATCTGGAAGTTTGAAGAAAACCGATTTAGTAAATTATTAACTATTTTTTTATCTGAAAGGTAATTCAGATAAAAAATTATTTACTAAATCGGTTCATAAATGACGAAGGTAGGCAGTAACATTAAAACAAAATAGCTAAACCGGTTTTGATAAAATTTCTTTGAAACTAACCTGAAAATATTGTTTTTTGGCATCGAGATATAAGTACTACGTACTAGAGAAGCTACGTCAATTATCTGAATTGTCCTATTCTTCGTAATTTGTTCTCGGCAAAAAGGTCTTAAGCGCCATGTAAAAGACGGCACTTACGCGTTTTCAAGAGAGAGCGACTGAGGCGACTGAGTGAGTTGCGGCGCTATCGCCGCAGTTGAACGGGACAAAGTAGGAATTTACGGTGTCTTCTCTAGTACGTAGTACTTATATCTCGATGTTTTTTAGATAAAAAATAGTTTTTCAAATCGGCCCATAAAAGACGAAGTTATGCTATAAAAAAAAATACAACCGAATGATTCACAAACTCTTGCTCTCTCTCTTTCTCCCTGACCTCCTCCTTTTTTATTTGAAGAGGTTTAAAAATTGTTTTTAATAAATATATTTGTAATAAATATTATGGCCAAGTCACACAACACTATATAGCCTAAGCAGAGCTTGTATGATGAGAACCAGACAGCTGATAAAATACTTGAATACATTTTGTGTGAATATAATATAACACCCAGACAGAGAACAAAAATCTGTGTACACAAATAATTTTGTTCTCAGTGGGGATCGAACCCACGGCCTACGGCGCAGAAGGCAGAGCTACTAACAAACGGAGCTGAGAGACCAGTCAAAGTCAGTGTTTTCGTTTGGAATAGCGACTCATCGAGTGACGATGACCTGATAGGCCTGATGACTCCGAGTGCGCGGCTCATTCCCTCGCCGCTCTGTATATACCTAAGCCATTATATTCTTACAAAACGCGTTTCAGAATTGGTTAACCATAAGGAAAACCTACGTAGCAACGGGTAGGTACGTTAGAGAATAAAGGTTGTCGAATGACGACCACAAACCGGAAGATGAAGCGTAAGACGCGGAAATGTATGGGGAAAGCCTATAATAAATAATAATAATAATAATAATAAATATTGTGGACAATTCACACAACACTACCCAGCCCCAAACTAAGCAGAGCTTGTAATATGGGAACCAGATAGCTGATATAATACTTGAATACATTTTTTTTTTTGTAAATACATACTTAGAATACAATATAACACCCAGACAGAGAACAAACATTTATGTTCACCACACAATTATTTGTTCTCGGTGGGGATCGAACCCACGACCTACGGCGCAGAAGGCAGAGCTACTACCAACTGAGCTAGAGGCCAGTCTTATGATCAGAGCCATAATATTATGATTGAAATGTATAAGGGGAAAAATCTGATTGATCTACCAGTATCTTTTAGAAACATTCATAAAGAATACAAATATGAGCGAGTTTCTTCTCGATACTAGCTTATGAATATAGGTCACTGTCTAATATTCAAGGCTAGGTACAAGAATACCATTCAGTAAATCTAAAGTTCTAGTGAATAAATTGTTTGCCATTTTATATAAATATTTATATAGTATAATACACGAAGTTGGCGGTAGGTAGGCACATACCTATTTTAGATCACTATAATATTCGACTAAATAACTTCTGCGGGCTAAAGTTCGAAAGAAAATTACAAAATACAAAATAACTCGTGAATAAGGCTCATTCCATGTATAAATAAATAGTCACAAATATTTATCAATTGAATAACCTACTGCAATAGTATCCTATTTTATGCCTGAAGAAGTCGCCATTCGAGAACCTTTATTACCCAGCGGCTGTCGGTTCTTTGAGCTATTATGATGGGCAGCCGTTGCCCCTTCAAATTACTAATTTTACGAACAATGTCGACGACCTTTTCTGCTTTTCTAGGTATTAGAAAGCGTACAATTTTCCAAATAAACTGATGGAACGATAGTTGAAGATGATTTAAAATTTCTCTTGACTTTGACGCTCATTCTTCGTGAAATCCAATTACTCAAATACTGTTCTGTACGTGTCTGACAAAAAAATGTCGTGGAGATCATTCTAATTCAATTTGGAGTTATTGACAAGAAATATTCGAGCAAAAAATGATATAGACCCATTTTAACTAATACATAAAATACAATATAAAACAGCCTCACGACTGCAAGACTTTTCCTCGGGCACGTAAGTACAGGTATCACCTCAGGTAACCTTAGTATAAATGAAAAAATAATAATAAATGCAAGCGGTTCGATGTTTCACAAAAGCATAAAAATAACAAAACAATCGTTAACAAACTCGTTCATCTAATTACGCTGTTTTCCAAACGGGTACATATAAAAGCCATAAAACGAAAATACATCAGAGATTAGCAATAAAATTACTAAACATACACACAGATTATTGTTAAAAAGAACACTCACCTCAAACCACGTTTCGATTTATAAAGTCCACAGTGAAAACACCATCACAATTTAATGTCAAAAGCACACACTCACTCGCGATCGGTTTTAAATTCAAATCACTTGCGGCTATACCGGCGGGTCTTTAGTTTTTCACGCGACTTACGTAAGGAGTCCTCAGTACTGAAGGACGCAGCGGGCGCGCTCCGCCGTTCACCGGATGCCACTGTAGCCGGCCAGCCTGTCGACTCGGCGCACACCGCGCATGCCTCCTCACAATAATCCCAAGATCACACCGGCAATACTCCAAGCGAGAGACCTCGCACTTTCATGACCGACTCATATACTCCACGTACTCCATGTCTCTTTCTAATTCTTTTAGTTCATCGCTCAGTGCAGCTTTCTATGACTAGCTCTTAATTTCGATAAATTTCGATAACAAACTGTTTAATAGCTTATTTATAGTATTTTTTAAAGCGGTCATAGTTTCCAGTGAACTGGTGGAACTGATGCCCGAACCCGTTCTCTTTTACGATTTATTTATGGGTTCATAAATAACATTTTCAACGTGAAATTGACTTTTCTTATCAAAAGGTGACCTTATTTGAATTTTCTCGTAGTTTCCACAGCATAGGGATCGAATTTATTTCGAAAAGTGGTGAAACATGTAGTCGGAAGGTACTTGCATATTTATCGTTTATATTTTAAATAGTAACTTTTCAATGTTCGTGGTTATATTATATCTACGTAAGGCTGATTTCTCCATCTTTGGAGTACTATTCGTCAAATATGTCAGTCAAGTCACAAGAAGAGAAGGAAATATTTTTATCTAATGGATAGCATTACTTTATAGATGAAAAAAAGCCCTTAAATGAATAACTTTGTTAGTAGGTTAATAAATTTACAATATTGGTTTTACTAATTTGTTTGACGAAGGTAGCTTTGACACTTAATTTTTCATAATATCATTTTGATATTTTGTGTACGATATCGAGAAGCTTGAGATATCCGTAATATTAAAGGCCTCTGGTCCACTGAGCTTTATTCGATTGACTGAACCTTCTCGACGATAAATCTTACCAAGGAAGTCAACCATGAATCCAGAAATTCGATTTAGGTATATGTACCAGCCGTAGACCTATATTCATTCTACACACTTTAATCCAAGATTCGTTTGATCTAAAAAAAAATATATTCTAACAACTACCTACCTTCAAAACTTCTTATCTCGGTGCTTTATATTTTTAAAAGAAAATCTATGACCCATGACTAAATTTTCTAGATATTCATTGTAATGCAAGACTAACACGAAAATTACAAATTATAAAATGAAATATTATAATAAAATAATAAATAAAAGAGGCCTGTGTCCAGAAGAAGACTTCTTCAGGCTGATGATGAATGAATACATCCTAGTGCCGTCGACTGTACCAGGGAGTGGCTGGCAACATTGTCACATAAATCCAAATCCAGCGTATTGTCATACGCTTAGTTTGATATGTTTACAGGCTCGTAGCCGCGGGACGTGATTGGAATTAAGTGGATGCGAGGACTAGCCGTTTTTGCAGAACCTACCTACCAGTGACGATCAGTTTAACACTCTGAAAACGTAATACTCGTAGTGTCCACATTTTTTGTTTCTTTTGAACGTATTAATTTGGTCTAATACGGATTAAAGTTGTTTTACTGCATTTTCGTTTTGTTTTTGTGCTATCTTAACTCATAAAACATTTCCCTAATAATTTTGGTGTGATAATTGTGGCCTTTCACACAGTACAATATATTTTCAGACAGTTTCATGCTCCAATATTTCTGTCAATTTATTAGACATTCTAATCCAAAATACGGAAGTCAGTAAACTTTTTCAAACAAGTGTTTTTAAATATTGACGAGAATAAAACAAAAAGGCGCGAGTGTCACTCTAGCGCAATCAATGTCCCAAACTAACAAAATACTGCCCTTTGACCACCGTATCGGTTGTCAATATGTCGACGTTATCGGCCAGCAAAAAATGCCTGTAACAACAAAAAAAGAACGCGAAAAAATATATTGTCCTTTTTCGCTCAGTAAATGATGGGAATAATTCAGGTATTTTAACTTTGAACCCTCGATACACCTCTTTTGTTTAAGTCACCTATATTGAAATTCAAATATTTATTATGTAGAATATAGAAGATGTGTGACGGTAAATGAGCTGCAATTTATTAGGCAAATTAGGGTGGTTTGAAACTGGAGCACCTACTTTGTACGCGACACACTTAGCTTTAGTTGCTCGTGTAGGAACTCATAAGTAATCTGTGGACACGGCTACTTCAACGTAGGCTATTAGTAGCCACCAATCAATACGAAGCTGAATTGTTTAAGACCCCTGCCCCGCCGTCATAAAAAGAGTTTATTTATCCTCAAGGTAAATAGGCCTAAATGTTTCTGGCGTCAAAGAATTTTCCTTTGTAGATTAAATTTAATTTTTGAGACTTGATTATACAAACCTTTTTATTTCAGACGAAATTGTTTCAATTTGTTAATTTATAATTATAAGCAGACTTGCCAGCGGCGATAGCGTTACGACGATGGCGGCGGCGTAGGCAGGCAGTTGGATTTTATATTTTTTAAATATTTCATTCTTTTTGATACACAATCAAGTCTAAACTACAGTAAAACATTTTTTGTAGCATAGAACAAAAAGGATGTGATTAATTTTTTTTATTTTTAATAAGCATGGAAGTAGCTGCACCTGACGACAAATTGGTGAGACCCAGTAGACTAAAAAAACCTTTGTGTGACTACTAAAAGTTTACTTGCGAATTACCTAAAAATATGAATGAGTATGAATGGGAGGAATGCTACCACTATTATATATTATATACACTTTTCTATCAAGCACAATACCACCACGTGTAGTGCTATACTGCCTTACGATCTATCGTCCTCCCGAAATATTGACCGACCATTTGTCACGGCTAAACATCTTAAACCTAGCAATTGTTCGGCACATACTTCAATAGTCGCCGCAAACCGCCGAGCCAGCTACCCCGACCTAATTAACGACTACCCCCTCGGGGTGGATTAAGCCGCGTAAAACCTTTCTGGCCATGACATATGCGAGAGCCCATCGATCTTTTTCTTCTAACATAAGAAGTCAATCAATGCAGCGTTGTCTTCATTTTATCAAACTCTCTATATTTTGCTGTTTTTTTTCTTAAATGAGCTTAAGATTCTGTATAATGTGAAAGCACGAACATACTCACTACATGGCATACTGCATACTGCTATCAACAACTCCATTTTTATAACGATTTTAGAAACGCGTGAAGATCTAACAAAAACTCATATACTAATATATTCCATGTCTTCCAAAATTTTGTAAGACCGTAAACATTTTATTCCTCCGCCTTGATGTAAAAGATTTGGACCGCACAAAGTTTTTATTACAGACCGCCGCGCCACAATCTAAGGGTCGTCATCAGACTTGTGAATTTTATTATGACTGTTCACACAACCAATTATGTGTTTAGTTGCAAAATTACGAACAAGTGTCCTATGGCGCTTGTAAACGACCTACAAATTACGAAAATTTCTAGCTGCATTTGTATGGTTTACGTAAATAGCTTTAAAGTTGGACAAAATTGCAAACGAATTGCCTCAAAACTAGGCCGCTTACAACAGTCCATATCATCATACGATAAAGCTGGCTCTTGAATCTTGAAACCAAAAAATGAAAGCTCGGTAGATATAAGGTGTGTGTACATGTACTACAAGTAGTCATTGGCTTAACAATATATTTATGTCGGTTTTAATTTATTTTATAACCTTACGTGAACCGCAAAACCACAACCAACCAAAATTTATTTAAAGTCTTGCAATATACTGTACAAGATTTGCAGCTTGCCACTACTTCGAGTGCGGGCTATACAAGAGCGACATGAGAAACGAATGTAAAAATTTCCATGACAAGAGAATGCAGTCTGGTGTCGGCTGGTTGCGTCACAATTCATTCACAATTCAATGCAACTCTTGCGTCTACCGCTTTTACCAATGAATTTCGACTGTCGCCAAACGATATAAAATATTGCAAGTCTCTGAATACTTGAAAAACGGTCTAAAATTGCATTTTTCAATGAACTTTTCTTTTTATTTGTTTCTTTCTCAACAGAAATAAATATGCGTGAATATGTGTGTGAATGTGTGTGCGTGTGTTGTGGACAATTCACACAACACTGTCTAGCCCCACATTATACAGAGTTTGTACTATAAGAACCAGATAGCTGAAGCTGGCTGTTTATGCTTTTTTTTTTGTTTACAGAGAAGAAATTCATTTACGAATAACCGGTTGGGGAGACCGCTTAACCTAAACTAACTCATGGTATAAAATATAATCTCGGTTACTTACCACGCCAGCTTTGGGAAATCAAAGCTTACAAAAGTCTATTCACAATGAAACACCACATCACAGCCAGCAGTTATCAAATGGCGAACAATCAAAAACGCATTCTTCTTAGGCACACAAAAGGTTTTTGCTAAAATGTCCGCACTACCATTTATTGTGGTTACAAATGTGACCACGATACACTGTGATGAACACGTGATATTTCAAATTGAATGAAAAGGAGTGAATGCATTTATTTTACTGGCACTCTGGCCAGTTTTTAGATAAATGAGAGCAAAAACTCATGTAAAAGATTAAAATTGACCAATGAAATATCTCAAAGCAAACAATTAGTTAATAAAATCGGTTGGCCAAATAGAAACAGTAAAACCAGCCCTTTATTTACATTGAGTCCCAAAAACTAAAAATGTGATAAACATACAAAATAATATTCTACCCCTCGGTAAGTAAGTCCTGGTTCCAAGCCTGGTCAGCTTCCCTAAAGGACTCGTGTACCAATACTTTATGAATATTTAAATTGGTCAAAAGTTTTTTTTACAGTTATTGAGCTTCGGCGTCGGTCAGAAGTTTTTCCGGATATTGGGTGAGTGCATAAATAACGTTTTACTACTTTTATTAATAGCAGCGAGGGACTCTCTGAGTTATTAATATTGAGTTTAATACGGTAAACAAGGAAAATAAATTCATTAAATCGCTTCTGAACAGAATTATTTCTTGCGCTTCACTTGGCGCATGGCACAGTCAATAATTTTCTTAATACCTTTCTTTCTTTTTTTTTTCTTAATGTGGAGTAAGTGGTAATATGCAGTATATTATGGGGTTTAGAGGTCTGGAAATATTTTTGTACTTATGACGGTTACAGTTATTATAATCAAACGATTCATTATTTTACGGCAACTGAAATTCTGAAAACGGGCTCAGAGATCAACATATTTACATACAAATTTAGAAAATAAATAAAAGCAAAGTAGCTTTTCGCTCTAGTTTTAGACGTGGCAGAATCCGTTGGACCACGCGTAGCTTTTTAGGGTTCCGTATTCAAAAAGAAAAAACGGAACCCTTATAGATTCGTCATGTCTGTCTGTCCGTCCGTGTGTCACAGCCATTTTTCTCCGAAACTGTAAGAGCTATAATGATGAAACTCTCTGTAAGTAAATGTATTCTGTGAACTGCAATAAGATTTTTACACAAAAATAGAAAAAAAAAACAAAAAAATTTGGGGGTCCCCATACTTAGAACTAAAGTTCAACAAAACATTTTTACTACGTCATAGTCCACCTTTTCACTCATGCCTTTACTATCCTAACAGATTTCCCAACAGACAGGTAAATCCACAAGAATACAATAAAGTGTTATCTATCTGCTTATAATATCGTGGAAAGAAGATTAACATAAAGCTATTTCCCTCGTAGGTATACGTAGTTGACAGTAACTGTCTGATACGTTGATAGAGTAGCCGACTCCACTTCAAAGAAACTTCTCGCTCAATGGGAAACTTTCTAGGATATTCATAGCAACACTCGCTAACTGATAATAAAACTTGTGAGCGCTTAATTTAAGCAGTCACCATTTAACTTCAAGGGGAACTTTACTAGATAACAAAATATATTCAGCGCGGAAATGTTGACTTCTTACTTTTCGAGAAGCTTTTCATAATGTTACCTACCTAACGGTCTGATGCCTCTAGGAAAACCTTTTGTTATAATTGCGGAAAAACATGATGGTTGTCATGTTTTACCGCGTAGATTTATCTGCTAGGTACCCATACCCACCGTTTTTTGTGAGTGGGTTTGAGCGAGTTTTTTTTAATTTCTACGAAGTTCAAGCTAAAAGCTTCTGAAGACGTCTCATCATCATGTTTTTATTTTATAGCTCATTTCAAAGTAATCCTTGTGAAATAAATAAATACATCTTTGGCTTTGACTTTGACACAGTACAAAATTAAATAGGATGTGAAAGTGAAAGCCCACATCCAAGCGATCAAGCGATAAGCATCGCTGTCATTTCATCGCGGTGTTATCGCAGATCGCTGTGTTATCGCTTTGATGTGGCCGAGCCTTCATAACGTTCTCTTAAAAAACAAATCAATATTAAATAAAACTCTCTATTAAGTAAACAGTTTACGAAGAAATACCGCAACCCATGAGTCCGACCCCAGTATTTTTTACTCAGACACATAATACACCTACACACTGTCACCAGTCGAGGCACTTTAAGCTTAATCATGAGCTATTAGGGGGATTTTTGAATAAAGGAGGTGGCACATAAATTATATTTTTCCGTGGAAATGGTACCATTATAATCTGATGCTTTTATTCATTGCACAGGGAATTTACGTCCTCAAAGCGATTTGATAACAATCGCGATGAATTTAGGCGAGTTCGCGTTTTATTGTTTGCTAATACTTGATAATACATATTATGAAATGTGTCCTGTAAATTCAGTTCAGTAGTTTTTTAATCACACAAGTCCATTCCATCCAATGTAGATAGATATCTTTATTTAGTAGGTTTATTTTTAAATTATTGCACAGAATTCCTAGGTAATATGAATATGCTATGCAACCAGTACTGTATAATATAATTTTTTTTGAATTGCTTTTCAGCGTGGCTGAATTCTGGTACTCATTTGGATCAGTTGAGGTATAACTAGATTAGTAAAGGCCTGCAGATCGCTCAACTGTTTCATGTATATTTTGTACATTTTGTTGATATTTGTTTCATTGTAAGTTTCCTTGTGTAAATAAAGTCCAGATACATTTTGTATTTTAAATATTTATGTAAGTAATGAGCAATTTAAAAAGTCTTGCTTTACGGATGTACCTACCTATTGCAGCGCTACGGGTAATTCTAGGTATTCCTCAAGATAAATGGATAAAAACTGCAAAAAGAACTCTACCTGGTTCAATTAAGCTTTCCTCCTTCCCCCATTAAAAAGATAGAGAGATTACACTCTAAAGAAAGTTATTGGAGTGCCTGTGATAATTCCCTGATAATAACACTTACAACAGCAGTTCCGAGCACATGGCGCGAACCATTTTCAGTAGATAATAGAGCTTTAATTGAGATGAAGCTTCGTTGAATAGACGGCTATTTCGATGCCTATAAATTTTTATTCATAACCATTATGGCCAATTCGCCGCTAAGCGTGAATTTACACCCGCGCTTATCCCGGTATCCACAAAACCATTTTCATCCAGCCGAGTAAAGGCACAGATTACAACACTCGCTGTACATAATTGTTATTTTTTTATCCAAAATCAAACGCGCTTCCAATTTCGAAATAAAATAAATCGAGCGGCGTAACTATGCAATAACTAACGACCGTTCCCAAATCTATTCACGCTCTAAATGTAAAATTCATATTCCATTTTGTAGAGTTGTACATTGTTGATTTTACATTAATAATTTGGTTGGGCTTGGCTTTCTCTATTGTTGAGGGTTCTAGCCTAATTTGTCATGTTTGCGGCAATCGAATCGAATGAAAGTTTAGAGTATATTCAGTATGCCAAGGCTGTATTCATGCAGCGGCGAGGCGACGACGGTTGCGCTGAATTTTATGATTCTGGCATCGGGAGCACTTGGGAGATAAAAATTGGAAGATCATAAAACTCGAGCGTGCGATATTTAATGTATTGCCATTAACATGACACATTAACCGGTAGTGTGACCACCCGGAATTAACGGTGCCTGCATTGCTCCGTGCCAACTGGCGAGTTAACGACTATTTGCCTTTCAACCATTAAATACCTATATTAATCCAAAGAGTAAAACGATTTTAACTAGTATTTTGCGCAAGCAAATAATTCAGTTAACATTATAACGATGCAGGTGGTTGTTTGCTGGATGCACCGCAGAAGCATATTTTACCAGTGAGTGGGTATATACTTTCATAAATGTAATCGAGCACACATTAATGAAAAGATTGTTGTTTTTATATGTGAATAAATATTTCTAGTGTTAAAAATAAGCAACTCTTATCGTGCCCTATTTTCCAAAAACCATGGTTAAATTTTATTTACATTTTCGCGCTGCGTTGGATTTTGGGAACTCGTTTCTTATCGCACCCCCAAATAAAAAAAGATTTTTTTGATATTGATGTGGGTTTATTTACATTGGTTTTGTGTATAAAAGAAGTAAACAGGCTTTTGAATCTATTTTAGATGTGATGATAACTGTTTTTTCTTATACGTTTGCCTGGGACCGGATTTTTAGATGGAGTAGGCTTGCCCAATACTTACCATCCTGACAGCTAAGATAGCCTGATCCACAGGAAAGACACGAAGATTTCTTTCCTGAGGATACGTGCGGAGCTGACTCATTCGCAGGTGTCCTAACGATGTTTTCCTTTACTGTTTAAGAGCACTAGCATTGCGCACATAAAATTACACATTTTTCTCTTCGAAATTAGATTCATAGTACTTTTATATTAAACTAGTTGCCGCCCGCGGATTCGCTCGCCCGTTTCCGTTGCTTTTTCGGGATAAAAAGTATTCTATGTCCTTCTCCCGGTTCTAAGCTACCTCCCCACTAATATTCTGCCAAATCGGTTCCGCCGTTCTTGAGTTATAAATAGTGTAACTAACACGACTTTCTTTTATAAATATAGAGATTTAGCAATCTTTTATAAATATAGATTTAGCAATATAATAGTATCAAATAAAGCAAAACATATAAAAACTCTATTGAATCATACAATTTTGTAATGTCTCACAGCCGCTAAACCATTATTTATAGAGATCAAAGATTGTGAAAATTAATTCAAATTTGCTTCTGGCAGGTCATTGTCTAATGAATAATTCATTTAGTTAGCCCGTTAGCTTCCTGCTTTCCATTGTGTCTCGATAGGATACAATGAATAGGCTCAATAGTGTCGTGAGCCGTAGACACAAACACTTTCACAAATTGATGAACATCTTTCCAATATTTGTATTATAAAAGCTACTTCCTACGCGACAAAGGAACAAGCTAATTCAACCACATGTATCATTAATAACATGAAGATATCAATAATACTGTTTGGTACCATCAATCAGAACTGTTAATTACCCAAACCCTCAACGTTTCGGATTCATTTATTTCAATATGAAGCTATAATAAATTGTGTACTGAATGAGGTAAAGGTGCTTACAGACGGACTTCGTTATCACAGAAAAGCGCATATTTGCATGTTTTAGGCAACTTTTAAGTCACTAATATACTGTACTGAACAGACTGGCCTCTCAGCACAGCTGGTAGTAGCTCTGCCTTTTGAGCCGTTTAGGTCGTGGGTTGTATACGCGAGAACCAGCGAGAACCCCAGCGAGAACCAATATTATGTGTGGTGAACACATAATAATGTTTGTTTTCTGTCTGGGTTTATATTGTATTATATGTATGCATTTACAAAAAAATTTAATAAAAATTTACAAAAGTTGGAATAGTGCTAAGAGCCTGTCCAGATGAGGCGTTTTACGCGCGAGTGCCCTCGCGCGTTTCAATTTATATTGCGTCCAGATGCCGCGTTTTACACGCGCTCCTACGCGCGATGTATTTGGGAGGGACCCAGGGACAGTTATAAACATAGAGCCAGACAAAGCAGTCATGTTGTGGCTTGCATACCGCAGATGAAAACGTCGTAAACAAAGAGAAAGTCGACGATTTAATGTGCATCCAATTCTACGTGACAGAATGACACATAGTATGTTTATAACATTATACCCAAAGCTCAGAGAACATAACGAAAAGTTTTTTAACTACTTTCGGATGTCAGTAACATCGTTTGATGATTTACTAGAAATTATCAAATGTATCACTCTCCATTTTCGTTCTAAATACGTCCACTCGCGTCGGACTCGCGCGTACCGCTGGACGCAGCAATGGCACCCGAGTATCTCGGCACGCGCGGCGCTCGCGCGCAACACGCGCGAGTCGAGAGTCCAGCGCTTTGATCGCGTTTTACGCGCGATTGAGAAATCGCACGGCAGCATCTGGACGGGATGTATAGCACTCTAGTATCTGGAGAACGCGCGTATGTTTACGCGCGAGCGCACTCGCGCGTAAAACGCCCCATCTGGACAGGCTCTAAGCCGAGCTCAACGTCAGAAGTGTATTCGTATATACAGTTCAAGCCGCCAAGTTTCCTAACTGCAAACGTGCGGTCCGTCTAAATGTGCCAGTGAAACTAGTCTCCCTAAAGCGGGATACCGCTCAGACTATCATTAAACTTTTTACCGCGCAGACCGCTAAAAAGTGCCGTAGTTATTCTGCCGGCGCCGCAGATAAATCTAGAGCGATCGTATCTCCGCAGGCAATTAAGATAAGCGAACATTGTGCTGTCAGTGTAGCTCACTGGTACGTTTAGAGGACGCTGCTCGATTTATGCTAGAGGCAGGATCACGGCTACACCTCTCGTGCTACGTAACCGAAGTACAATAACAGTGACAAATGTGCACTCTATTGCCGGACAAAGTACCGGTGAGCTACTGGCAAAAGCATAGCCACGTCTAGCACGTAACGGACAGATTAGACAGCGAGCACGCTCGGCAAATATACTACCGTGACAAAACTGTACGAAATTATTTTGCTAGCACTTATTTAATACAAATACTTTCTTTACAATATTGTACTATAGCGTAAATAGCTCGATCACCATAAATCATTCACAAGGGGTAAAGACCCCGTATTGAAAATAGGTATCTACAATTTTATTCTTACCACACACTTTCAAAATACAAATGACAAATAGTCTCCAAATGTTACAGGTATAGTATTGTAATATGCATAAATAATAAAATACAGCGGCACTATCGTTTTGGCCCTTTTCAAAGTGAGGAAATACGGGGTGCTATGATAATATAGAGGTAGGGAAATACTTATAAGGGATGAGAGAAGAAGGAAGACCCTTTCAAAACGCACCCCAGAAGCAATAAATTTAAAAAGTATAACTCTCGGCCTTTTGTTAACAAATTACATTGCCTATGCCTTTGTTGGATTATCCTGTTGGATTCCTTTACGCCGCGCACGCCCTAACCTCTTGGTAGGTCATAAGAAGTCAGCGCCTAATGATGAATAGCCAGATTTTTTTATATTATTATGTGCTATAAATCTTAGACTGGTTTAGAGATTGAATTCTAAGAAATTATGAACTCAGTAAATTTATGAACATTATTTTATTCACCCTCTATATTAATAGTTTACTTTGTTTTTAAAATCTTCTTTTATCAAATTAGTGTTGTTATTTTGCAAAAGTAAATTATGAGAATTTTCATCACCGTATAAATCAATTTTAATTGTATAAAGTGAAACTTATGGTAGTAGCAGCTACGTGTTTTTATGAAAGTCACTTTTAGCATTTTATAGATCAATTTATGAAACCAAGGCTGGATTTAACGGCCGTTAAACATTACGATACGAACGCTGGTACATACATAAATAATAGCTCAATTGTTCTCACGTGGTGTTGAATAATTTAAGCAAGCATATTACTACGAGGAGAAATCTCTTGACGGGAAATATGTTAGTACTGCATTTAAGCACCGTGGAAAATAATAAGCAAAAAACGACCCAAAGAACACAAACCCAAACAAAAGCCTCATGCTTCGAAACAGAGTTTAGATTGCCTCGCTGGATAATAATAGCAATAATTGCAGAGTACGTAGAGGCTACGAGTGAGCGTGTTAATGCATAGTGTACACGCGAGCATGAATATAGCTTGCCAGAAACGCTGAAAAAGAATCTAATTAAAAAAGTAATCACGTATGTTACGGAGGAGTTCAAATTCAACAAAAAGTTGGGGTTGTGCCGTGACAAAACAAAATTGTAAATCGGACGTTTTAAATTCACGTCTTGCACGGCGGAATGGGTGGAGTCTGTTTCGCGTAACGAACGAGTTATCTCCCAAGGGCATCGCGTCAAGCTTCCTAACACGTAATCATTTATGTTAAAGGTTTGTTTAGTGGCTGGCGGCCGGGACTCTGTGCCAAAGCCCGAATGAGAGATAGAGAACCGAGCGGCGGAGATTGGAAGCACAACTTGTAGAGGTCTCGAATACTACCTCTTTGTCTCCTTATCTTTCCCATTCGGCACGGTACGTTGCGAATGCCTCCGCCTGCCAACGATGGAGCTGGAGTTAGTCTGTAATGTCATGTTTGCATATGCAAGTATGCCTACCAAAACGTACCTTATTTGTGTACACAATAATTATAAGCCGTGTTGTTTATTCATCTAAAGCAGTTTACGAAACTATAACCATTTCGCGATTTTAGTTTACTTAGGTAAATTAATGATATTTCAGCAACATAGTAACGTCATCAACAGTGTAACAATTGACTGTGGATATACCGTTTCGGTTTCTGAAAGATTTTCATACGTAAACTCTAAAAAAAATCTTTGGAAACTAGTAGTAGATGGGAGAGAAATTTGCGCTGGTTTCAAAGTCATACTTCAAAGAAAATTGTATTTTCCACAATTCTAAGTGAAACTCCCGGAAACCGAAGCCATCGCGTTCGTGCCCTTTGCTCCAATCATAGACTTTGGAGAAACAACAACTGGGAACGAGCTCACTTCATTCCTGCGTTCGCAAGTTGGGGAATAACTTAGAAATTCAATTTGCTGACGGTGAGCGTCGCAACGGAGGCCTGTACCTAACCATTGCAGAACTTAGACATTGCTAACGTCGCCGCCTACGATCCCAACACCGCATGAAATTCACATTGCACCAAAAAACTTTAACATACAACTCTGAGTCAACTTGCGAAGCTGGAACAATTGTATGCGGTAAGAATATAGCAGTAATGATGTGTTCATTTGAACATGCGCAGTTTATTTTATTGACTTTTGGAAGTAATATATTATTTAGTAAGAGGAAATAAAATCTACAATTTGTTCCTTGATTCTAATAAAACACCATCTTTGATTGGTTCATATAAATGTATGGCATTCACTTATAAATAATTCAAAATGAACTTAGCCCAAGTAATTTAAAAGGGGATGAAAAATGTGAGGGTAAAGGGGACGCGTCCGAACCATCGCCGACCATCAGTCTTATTTGATGTACGACTGTTTGCGTCTCTATTGCCACTGCGACAAATAAAAGATTGGTGGCTAGTACTTACCCGATTTCAAATTCTAATAAACAACTCAAGAAAGGAAAGTTCGCATCCAAAATCTTCATTTGCGATCAGACCATGGTTACTCATGATAATCTAATTTTCAGTATCTATATACAAGTATATGCATACTAAAGCAAAGATGCTCGCCATAGTATTTATCTCAATGCCCATAGAAAGATATTTCCTCTTTTGTAGTCTCTGTTAATCACAGTCATTTTAAAAAAATTGCAATTGTAATATTAGCTGCCAAGTGTCATAGGAACTTTTAACTTTGTTAACCTATATTTAATTTATTTAGGAAATCCCACGGCATTCTTTATTTAGTAATGAAAAATTTTGCGTCTCTATTTACATGTAATATTCAGCTACTTTTTTCCCTTAAATCGGTACACAAATAATTCAAAACCCAACTCGCAGAACTAATATAACATTAAATACATTCGTGTCAGTTCCCGCCCTTTTCAATTTGTCACAAGAAGTTGGGAAATTTTTCTTCGCTCGTATTACCTACCATCTTTTTCCATATCAGATAAATAATAAAATTATGTCGCGTTATTTATTAAACAAAAGGGTCACCGCGATACGAATCTTGAAACTTTTCGCTTCGTATTTTCTAACACGAAAATGTGTTTCTTTTTTCGTAAGTTGAAAAAACTGTAACAAACAGGGGAATAATGCAAAAAGTTGACTCACGAAGTGCCATAAATATTATTTCTTGTGTGTAATCGATATTGTCAACGATTTTCCGAGTTACGTGATGAATGTTGCACCCACCGAAGCTGAAATATTGTGGTGTTTTGTCTTCACTACAGTTTTTTATTCTTTCGCAAACTTATGTTTTATTACATTTTAAACGTGAATTACGGGCTCTTGGATATTCTCCAAACATTTGAGAGAGTTTTTGTTGAGTTGTGGTGATAAAATAATACGCGAGACTTTTATTTAGATACTTGAAAGAGTTTATTATTTAGAATATAAAAATACAACGTAATGGCACAATGCAATGACCTTAGTAGAGGAGATACGTTAAGGGCGAGAGCGAGACAGCACTATATTGCGTCCTCACTTCCAACATCCTCCTCTGGACGCAAACCCATAGCCCGCATGAAATTTTCGTGCTTTGGTCGGTGCAGGCCTTTCGTCAAAGCATCAGCCACCATTTCCTCGGTGCTTTTGTAGCAGACTGAAACTTGTTTGCTGGCGACCTTCTCCCTCACAAAATGGTAGCGGACATCAATATGTTTGCTGCGTGCATGGTAGATATCATTACCTGAAATACTAATAGCACTTTGATTATCACAGTACATTGTAATCGGAGTACCTGATAAGTATGGCCAAAAATCTTGTTCTAATTGTTTAAGCCATACAGCTTCTTGTATCGCTGTTGACAGAGACATATATTCTGCCTCAGTGCTGGACAAAGCTATGGTTGATTGTCGCTTTGAGCACCAGCTTATCGCAGCGCCCTGAAAAACAAACATGTATCCAGTGCAGGATCTTCGGTCTTCTGAATCATTAGCCCAGTCGGCGTCGCAATAACCAACTATATTGCAGCTATTTTTCTTGAAGGCAAGCTTATTTGAAATGGTTCCTTTTAGGTATCGTAATATTCGTTTCAAAGCCACCCAATGTTGAGCAGTCGGTTTATTGTTATGTCTACTTAGTGTATTTACCGCATAGGCAATGTCGGGTCGAGTGCCTTGCGATAAATACAACAGGCAGCCAATGACTTCTTGATATGGAATGTTCTTCATAACTTCTTCATCACTCTCAGCCTTCTTCAACTGCAAGTTGGGCTCACATGGTGTGTAGACGGGCTTGCAATCATTCATGTTGAAACGTTTAAGTATTTTCTCTATGTAGAGTGATTGATCAAGAGTGATTTCAGTCATATCCACATTTTGAATTATTCTATAGCCAATGCAACATCTTGCTTTACCTAGATCCTTCATTTGAAATTTTTCATTTAACCTTTTCTTCATCATGGCAACTGTGTCTTCATTATTAAATAAATATAATAAATCATCAACATACACAGTAATAAATAGTATATCATTCTCATCAACTATTCTGTAGTATATGCATGGATCTACTTTACATCGTGACATACCAATTTCTAGCAATGCTGCATTTAATTTTTTGTTCCACTGTCTGCTTGCCTGTTTTAGGCCATACACAGATTTATTTAAGCGACAGACCTGTGGACCATTTACAAAATGGGGAGGCTGTGACACATATATTTCTTCTTCAATATCGCCTTGTAAAAATGCAGTTACAGCATCCATTTGGTGGATATTTAAACTATATTTTACAGCTAAGCCAATGACATATCTCATTGAAGAATATCGTATGACTGGAGCATAGATTTCATGGTAGTCTATTCCTTTTTTTTGTTGAAAACCTTTTACAACCAGTCTTGCTTTATATCTTGTTATGATGCCATTTTCATCTTCCTTTGTTTTGAAAACCCATTTGCATGCTAATGCTCTTTTCCCCTTTGGTAGATCCACAAGTGTCCAGGTGTTATTACTTAGTAATGATTGATATTCTTCATTCATGGCCTCTACCCATCTCTCTGCATTTTCGCTGTGTAGAGCTTCAGAAAGGCTTTGTGGGTCACTATCCAAAATACTCATAGTAGATTCTGCATTGCATACCAGACTGGCAGGGGAAACTGTACCTTCATCACAATTATCATCAGTTCGTAAGTTATCTACCTCAAAAATTTCATTTCTTCGATTTGATCGAGGTCTTACATTCTGTTGAGTTTCAATAATTGTACTAGGTGAGTATGTTGAGTCTGCTGGATCAGTGTAATATTGAGATGACACACTTGAATTTCTTTGGACTGTTGAGTCTGAGTCATCACTCAAAACTTCAATGACTGTCTCATCAACAGGGTTATTCTCACATACTTCAGATTTTCCTTGAGACAGGGGTAAACTAATCATTTTTGATGATGATGGCAAGTATCTTTCTTCAGTATAATTTCTATTAATTTCTCTTGATTTATTTTCTTCACTGATAATTTTTTCCTTTTTTTTAGGTAGTGTTTCACTGGCATTTTTGTCGATTTTATTTCTTTGTACGGTGCCTTCAAGGAATACAACTTCTCTGCTTGTGGTAGCCTTTTTACTTATTGGGTCTATAAATCGGTAGCCCTTTATACCTTCACTATATCCTACGAATATCATCTCACGTGATTTAGAATCTAGCTTTCGCCGATGTTCTTTGGGTATCAGCACCATCGCCTTGCATCCAAAAATTTTCATATGGCTTAAATTAGGTTTCCTTTTTGACCATACCTCTTCAGGAGTGATGCCAGAGAGAGCTCTTGTTGGTGAACGGTTGATTATATGTGCCGCTGTGACAACAGCTTCGCCCCAGTACTCCTTCTGTAATTGAGCATTCAACATCATACATTTAGACCGTTCAATAAGTGTTCTGTTCATCCTCTCACTTAAACCATTTTGCTCAGGCGTGTATGGATTACTAGATTGGTGCAATATCCCAAAATTCTTCAAGCATTTATTAAAATTATTATTTTTATATTCGGTGCCATTGTCGCTCCTGAGTTTTTTTATTCTTCTATCTAACTCATTTTCTACTCTGTTTTTGAATTCCAAAAACTTTGAAAACACCTCATCTTTACTTTTAATCGGATAGACAAATACTTTTCGTGAAAAATCATCAATGAAAGTGACAAAGTACCTGGCACCTCCAAGTGTTGTTGTTTGCATCGGTCCACATACATCGGAGTGGATAAGCTCTAGCAACTCAGTTGCCCGGGAGCCTTCACTTGGAAATGACTGTCTTGTCTGCTTTCCTTCTATACAACATATACAAGTTATGTTTTCTTTAGACGGGGACAATTTTACACCCGTTGTACAATATGGAATTTTATTCACATCAGTAAAGTTTAAATGACCCATTCGCTGGTGCCACAGATAGATGTCTGATTCTGTAATGGCTGGCATGGCATGGACTCCATCATTGGTAATGTTCAGTATATACATATCATTGATTACATGTGCACTCGCTACATGATTTCCTGTTTTGTTCCATATTTTGCAACCATCAACATTGAATTCAACTTTGCAACCACTTTTTATCATCTTGCTCACTGATATTAGATTAGTTGACAGTTCAGGTACATATAAAACGTTTCTAACCTGTATCTTATTGCTTTGTCCTTGTGCATCTGGTACTCTGATGGTAACATTACCACAACTTTCCACACGGAGCACTTTGTTGTCAGCAATCCTTATGTTGGTTACAGGTGGTGCTGCTTCATCTTCCAACCAATCTCTGTGCATTGTCATGTGCATCGATGCACCAGAGTCGATGAACCAGTTCAGTGAGCCGTTGACTGTGGTTGCTGAAAAAGCCGCAATGAAACCATTATCTTTTGTCTCTGTCTTATCATTATTATTATTATTATGCCAACAATTTTTACTAATGTGCCCAAATTTATTACAGGTAAAACATCTAGGCCCTTTTGGTCTTAGTGATTGATGTTGATTATTTGATTTTGACTGATTTCTAAAGTTTGAGTAAAATGCACTTGTTTCTGTCGTTTTTACTTCTTGTAATAACTTTGTTTTGATGGAATCTGCACAGATTTTAACTCCAGAACTCTCCATTGCCATAATCATAGGCTTGTAATTATCCGGCAAGCCTGCCAACATCAATGTTCCTAGCCACTCATCATCTACTTTGAAGTTTATACTCCTCAAACGGTGTGCCGAGGACATTATTTTGTTAACATAATCCTCTATTCTTCCACTACTTTCTAATGTTGTATTTATCAAATCTTTCAGTAGGCCAACTTTACGGGTTAACCCTGAATCTTCAAAAGCCCGAGACAGATTGTCCCACACCTCCTTAGCTGTTTTAGCCTCTTGTACGTGGACATAAATTATCGGATCGATTAGTAAAATCAATTTGGACTTAGCTTTGATGTCTTTTTTCGTGTCGGTGCCTCCGTCAACGACACATTCCCACAGTTCTTCAAGTTCCAAAAATGCTTTCACTGCAAATCTCCATGTCGCATAATTGTCTCTTCCAGTAAGCTTTTCAATGTTCATAATGCCACTAGGGTTCGTAGACATTTTGCTAGAATAGGCTGAAAAAAAAAACCAACTCGGATGCCGGCCGGTGGAGCGCGTTACGATTTTTGAGGTTAATCACTAGAACTTTTTTGATATGAGAGGAAAACTGCTAATTTCTATTTCCAAGCATGAGACGGCCCATAACCTGATAAAATAATACGCGAGACTTTTATTTAGATACTTGAAAGAGTTTATTATTTAGAATATAAAAATACAACGTAATGGCACAATGCAATGACCTTAGTAGAGGAGATACGTTAAGGGCGAGAGCGAGACAGCACTATATTGCGTCCTCACTTCCAACATGTGGGCTGCTATGTTTTTTTATCGTCAACTTTTAGAATTATTTATATTTAAGTGACTTTTCAAATAGTGTAAAACTTCTTCTTCCTGCCCTTATCCCACTAGGTGGGGTCGGCACAAGATGTCATTATGATCAGTAAATTAAGTAAGTACTTATGATACAGTACTTATTATTACAAAGCCCAGATCTGGGTTGTGTTATAATAAATTATGTTATCAAATAATTCCTTTTGTAATCTAATAAGTCTAGCGCTATAAGGCACAATTTTTGACATGAGGTGTGTCTCTAAATAAGCAGTTTTAATTTCCCAAGAGCCGGCGGAGAGCTGTGCCGGCAATTTGCTGGCCTGCGTCTCATTATGAAACCGGTTGTCTTCAGAAAAGTATTCCTAGACGCCTCATTTTAGACTTTTCTTACAGAAAGGTGGAAAATACCTAATGCAGTATTCTATGTTTTTTCTCAGCAATTGCTAGTAACTGCAAAATTTATGTATTTCATTCATTTTGTCACATTACTTTTTGTAGAATCAGAAGACTGAGCACTGTCTTGCTGCTATTTTAATTCCGACCATCTTAAGATGCTAGTAAATCAGTGATTTAAGTTTTTGGTATTTAAATATTAGCACTATATATTATTTACAAAAATAACGGACTTATCTCCAAATTCTGACATTATTCAAGGAAACTGAAATTTAAATTGAAAAAAATTGAAAGGTTTTTTCTTTTCTTAATTGATTTCCTAAAAGTAGGTATACATATTCGATATTTCGCAGCTCGTTTTGTATGAACGATGTACATATCTATCAAAGCAAAAAGCTCAAACAAGCTTCTAAGGCTATTGATACACGAGAACACGAGCTCCAGCTGCTAACACGAGTAACCGTGAGCTCATACCATTACCAATGCATTAACATTAACACACTACCGGCAAAATCGCACACGAGAAATGCTGGCTTAATTCACACAAGAAATCTTCACTCGAACCTCTCCCTTTGAGTGTTCTCTAAAGACTTGCCACGAAAAACTCCCAACCGCTTCGCCATTGCAGAATTTATGACAGTAGTTAGACCAGCGTAGCTGCTACCGCTAGCAGATAGTGACCATTGTATTTGTGATCTCTTCGTCCCCCGCGCTGGTCAAGAACTGGGAACTCAGAGGGGTAATAGTGGAGACAACATGGAGCTGAGCTAAGTAGTGGTTTGCAGGCAAAGCAATATACAGCGAGTTAAAGACACGACGCGAATGCCTGATGAAGTTTAATTACACGGCGCGGGCGGAACCAACGTAGAAGCAATTGGCTGTCTGGTCTATTAGCATAATCATTTTGCAGCCTCCTGCCGAGGTTAACTGGTTAGACATTGATGATATAAATGCAAAAATTCTGATCCACCCTTATACGTCAATTTAGATTACTCTAGAAGATGAAACCTTTTGAAGGCACTTGTACATTAACGCAATAATAAAGCAGAAGCAATGGATCAAACTCTTCTGAATTACCTTTATTGATTATGCCACTTCATCCAGCGGTTTAAAAGCAGTACCTCGAGCTGAGATAATTGAAATCAATAAACGCTCCAATAAAATCCATGATAAAATAAAACAGAAATGTATCGGGTGCGAAACATGATGTCTCCAAAAGGCCAAGGGCAGAGATAAAAATGTTAACGGGAAGGTAGTTTCCAACCCTTGCCTTTGTGAGATTTATGGTAGATTATCCTCGCAGTATTGGGCTATTAAAATCCGCTTTATATTTTACGACTTGCAATCTCTTTTAAAATACTGGAACCATTATTTCTTTGAACCAAACTTAATGAAAAGTAGTTAATTTTAGAACTTAACGTGGAGATAAGGCGTAACATTTTAAGTAAAGAGGACCTGACTTCCGGCAAATGTTAAATTTTGTTTTGTTTAACCTACATTGTTCCAAAGGTCTCCCTGAAAATCTTCCACTCATCTCGGTCCTAAGCGGTCTCCCACCAATCTTTCCTCTACAACATAGATAATATGAATAATTGTAAGAAGTTCATTAATAAGTGGAAATGATAATAACGTGATATAGAAATACAAATCATAAAAATTCTCCTTCACAAGTTACTTACTCCACAAAAATGCTACGCGTAAACCCCAACAAAAATAAAACCAGGATAAAAATAAAAACAAATTGCTTATGGCAGGAAGTTACGTAATCAGCCAGCTGCAAGCCTCCGAAGAATGCATTAATATCTTTGCCGCTACACTCTAATTTTTCAGTATTAAAAGCTAGCTGCAACCGTGAAAAATTGTACCGCGTATTTTCATTTTTTCGCCAAGACAGCAGAAATATAACTTACAACGAGATTCCTTGATATAATTTATGTGGATAAAAGTTGTTATCACGGGGTGAGAGGCCAACATAAAGAAACATTGGTGCGATTAATTTTTGTTTGTATTATTTATAAATGCTGAACCACTTGTGTTTTTACACTTTTTTTTACACTACATGAAATGACTTATACCTAATTATATTATATTAAGAAACTAAGTGAAATTCTGAATTTTATCTCAAAATAAGATACAGTTTTGAACAATTAACAAAGTTCATAAGTAGTACCTACGAGCATTCATCTTGACTTGTGCACACAATAGTCAATAAGGACCTAATTACATATTAATCGAACTTTGGCTTTCGGGGCGGAAAGACACTGTACACACACCCTTTTAGGTCTTAAGCCTTGCGACATCTAGGCGACCTGGCGATGGCGATCAGTTTCAGCATAGGGTTTTGCTCACACTGCCGCCAACTTCAACAGTGCGATATTTGACAGCGATAAGTACACTTATTGCCATCGCAGGTGATCAAAATGTGCTGAAAGCTTTAGAACAAAAGACTCCACTGACTTTATTTAAATTTATATCTGACTTAATTTTTTTACACTGTATAAAATTATATAAATCATAGAAAGAGAGAATCTAGAATTACACCGAGCAATAAATAACGTTCATGGCCGTTTATACTTTTGAATAAACGAGCGAGTTTTCCTATAAAATGCCCAATAATTATTTATTAGCTGGTTTTTAATAAATGCATTACGAAGAAATGATATTAAAATATATTGAACCCATTTAATTTCCG
Organism: Thera obeliscata; assembly: GCA_947578465.1. Classification (NCBI taxonomy): domain Eukaryota; kingdom Metazoa; phylum Arthropoda; class Insecta; order Lepidoptera; family Geometridae; genus Thera; species Thera obeliscata. The sequence goes on from OX387916.1 coordinate 5,579,630, forward strand.
TTTAGTGACAGAGCAGTCATTTACGGGTTCATAAATAATGACACGATTGACCTAAAAATTACGGGCCGCGGCGGCAGGCTACATCAGAATGAACGGCCTAGGCTAAGAGGGATTTTCTTTATTTATCACGGTCTATAACGGGGAGAAACTGGGGGTTGGGCAGAGCAATTAAAACTTCAGTGAATGGTGAGGATGCATATTGTGGCGCTAAGATGTGGCTGACAATAATATGGTGAGGGCGCCGAAGCCTCACCTGGCCACCTGGCTCTACTACTCTACGATATTAGCTGAGAATTTATTATTCCGTCGCCCGAACGACGGCGGCGCTGCTGCTATCTGTATTTTCTGTCAGTTTAGAAAGCTTTTATTAAACAACCTAACATTTCTCAGGGTAAAGACTTTTGTTGAGGCAATATCTATATTATTTTCCCGTTTTCAAAGACTTGGTATGGATTTGATCAGGAATAGAAATAGAAGTTGCAAACAAGTAAACCCTTTATTAGACTTTGACAAGGAATAAAAGCTATGAGGAATAATACGAAAGCAAATAAAATAAATTTAATAAAAAGTAAATATTGCGGACTATCCACTGTACACTATCTAGACCCAAATTAAGCAGAGCTGGTACTGTGGGAACTTGATTGAAATTGCCGTTTTGTATGGAATAAGTAAAAGTACTTTTTTTTTAACTTTTTTTATTTCTTTTATTCAAAGTTATCACCCATGCAATCGACGCATTTTTGCCAACGCATTGGCAGTTTATTAATGCCCTTCTTGTAAAGTTCAGCTGGACGAGAGGCAACAAACTCTTCAAAGGCACTTTGTACTGCCTCTCGGGAATTGAATTGTTTACCCACTACAAAGTTCTCTAAATTTTGGAAAAGGTAATTAGTCGGTAGGTGCAAGGTCTGGTGAGTATGGCGGATGAGGGAGAGCTTCCAATCCCAGCTCTTGCAGCTTGGAGACTGTCTGATGTGCAGTATGGGGGCGCGCGTTGTCGTGAAGGAGCAGTGGGGACGACCGATTGACCAAAGCGGGTTGCCGATGTGCAAGCTTCTCCATCATTGTCTCCAGTTCTTCACAGTACACATCTGCAGTAATGCTCATGCCGTTTTGTAAAAAGCTGTGGTGAGTCACAATCGCCTTTAATTCCTCATTGTTGACCAAAGTCTCCGGACGACCACGAGCTTCATTTTTCAAGTCAAAATTTCCATAACGGAACCGAGAAAACCAATAACGGGTTGTGCGTTCGTTTGTACAGTTCTCTCTGTAAACGTTTTTTATGTTACGTGCCGTTTGTGTCGCATTGGTGCCACGACGGAACTCATATTCCATAATTACACGAATTTTTAAAGTATCCATTATGACGAAAAATGTTCAAAAGTAATGAAAATACAACGCTAATCAATAAACAAAAGACTGATTTTGTAAAAGGAATGTCATGTTTTTAAAACAAAATTAATTTGAATTTAAAATACAAAGCCATTCCAAACTTTTTTTCTATTTGAAATGACCAGTACTGAAGAACGGCAATTTCATAGGTATTACGTACCTTAAAATTAACGAGAACACACGACCTACGGCGCAGAAGGCAGACCAACAGAGAGAAAAAGTGTATCAACGCCACCATCAATAATGATTAAACAATAACTAGAAATGAAAAACTATGCAAATAACATAAATTGAGTTGGCCAAAGTATAAAACATCATCTTAGTATAAACATCGGAATATTTTATTCATATTCTAACCCACACTGGATCATAACAAGCTTAAACTATTCGCAATTCTCTAGCTAGATTGGGTGGATTAGCTCTGGGAAACACGGACCGTGTGATCTCGTGGTATGTTTTTCCAACTTCAAGCCTGAATTTTGGCTCAGTTTGGCTTACTTTAGTAGACTATAACTAGCTTAGAGGATAAAGCTTGTATTGGGCCAGCGTAAAACCATTTCCAAGGCACGAACAGCGTCCTGTATAAATAAAAGTTGCTGCTGCGCTGTTTTGTTTATAACAACTACGGTATAAATACAAGGTGTATCTAAATATGTGTACTATGCGAAGGTGGGTGGTTTGAGACCACAATGGTGATTAGTTGTGGGGGGGAGATAATTAAAAATTCCTATTTTCAGTTTCCCATACAAAAATATTTAATTTCATAATGCCTAAATTAATTGACAACCCTATCCTTGTAAACCCTTGACCCCTTGACCTACTACCTCTGTAGGTCTACTACTACTACCTACTACCTCTGTAGCTGAGTTTAGGGTTGTCACTTTGTATAAAGTCAGCTGTTCATGTTGAAACTTCGTTGCAGTTTTTTTCAGAGATACCAATCGAAGTTCGAAAAGTCGTTGAACAAAAGTTGTTCCCCGGGGGGTGGAAATTCACCCCCCTTCAGGATAGTACACATATTTTGGTACACGTTGTATAACGCAAAACTCTTTGCTTTTATAAATAAACAGGCTCATAACCTTCCTTTTGATAATGTCTAACCATCCAAATCTAATAGCATTGAGCATCTCATTTCGCAATGTGATCTAATTTATAACATAAACCTTGCCCCGTTTGAGCACAATGAAAAATTAACCTGGTCTGGTATACGGTATAATTTAAGCTCGACTAGTCTGGCTCAAAGCTGGAAAAGCTTGTGGCAGATCAATACGAAAATCCAATCTAACTATTTAGTGCCGAGGCCGACTGGGAACTGAAATGTGAACTTTACCTGATGTGCCGTCAGCCAGGTTGGGTTGGATGGAAAAATCAGTTCATTGTTTGGTTCAATCGTATGCCTTTAAAAATAGATAGGATCAATTTGGAGTAAGCCCAGTCTAGTGGTTTTTAAACGATATAAAAACCTTTTGAAATTGGAGTGACTGCACGTTTTGTGCCAGTGTGGTCGAATATGAATGAATATTATTCCTATTTCTAGCTGCAACAGGTGAATTAGCAACATGAAAATTGCAATATTTAGATTGGAAAATGATCACGAATTAATTATTGTAATTTCCAACTTCTTCTTTTAATCTTGTTAAGCCTTGCACTGCACATATTATCTAAGCATTCTATATTATGGCGAACAGTAAAGCGCCGTCAAACATGACAGCTATACAGGGTTATTCATTATTAGCTGCAAATACTCAGGAATCAGGTTGATAGAACTTCATGTTCAATTTCAATTGCAGAACACTTAGATAGGCGCAAAGCTTTACCATGGTTGTATTTTATTGTTCTGCACGGCAAGATTTTTCGCTAACAATGGAGCTTTGATTTTTTTTTTGAGTAAAAGGTGGTTTTAGATTCTAACATCCCTCGCGAAGGATTTTCTCCCTCAAGTCTCGTTTGATCATGAGCGAGTTCACGGCTGTGCTCAACAGAACCTTTATACGTAGGACTTTACACGGTTTACACTCGTGGAATTGTTGACAGGCGTCCCGAATGAATTATTGTTACGTCACAGGCGTCAGCCCAGACGGAAGCTCGTTACGCCTCGCACCAAAGACTGTTAGCCACAAAAACTTAAAAAAGATCATTTTATTTTACTGCACTATTGGTGACAAAACATCAGGACATCACGGAAATCATCACACAACAATCACACACTTTGCCACAATTTACCTAAGTCTAGTCTATTACTAGACTTAGGTAAATTGTAAAAATCTATAAATCTCAAAAAATTCTAAAAATTCTATAAATTCAAATTTCGCACGATGCGCTCTAACGAGAGCTAACAACACGTTCTCTGTAGATAAGTAATATAATTTATAAATATATGTTGTTTTAACTCGTCTCCGACTTGAAAAAACACAACAAAACAGATGCTAACGAGCTTCGGTTTCGTCTATATTGTCTCTCCTTTTGAAAATTCAATGTGAGTGCAAACTTTGGTCTGCTTCAGTGGACACCGGACTTTTCTCGGCGATAAATTCAGGAGAAATGCGAAACTACACCACGGGGACACGAATGTTATGACGCTTGTTAGAAAGATGATGGAAACGTATATAGATCATAAACTACGAAACTGGTTCGCCGTCCATCCATCTACTAAATTAAAGTTTTAGTGTCATTCCTCTGATGGAATGAAAACACATTTCTTGTTTCCTTTCAAAACGTAATGCCATCTTAAATAAGTATGTGCGTTATTATATTTTTTCTTTGAATTATATTTTTTACAAAGTCTACTTATGAAAATAAGCCTGAAGAGGAAAATAATGAGGTTCCTACCAAAGTATTACGTTTTTCTAAGAATGCAACCAGATAACTAGCAGATCTGTTTGTAGAGCTTTCGCCGGCCAATGTTTCACTGCACAATTCCGCAAAAAGATTTTTTTTATGAAACATCTGCGACGGGGAGAATAATCGTACCTACCTGAGATGTAATGACGGGGAGGTATCGCGGCGAGCGAGGCTATTTTCCGCTACGTTGGCTGGGGTGAGCCGCACCCGCAAGGTTTGATGTAAAATGACACTTTGCGCCCTTGTTTCCCACCTTGATATATTAAATCAAACAAATTAAATCAAGAATTTATTGTGCGACGTTATGAAAGACCACATCCAATTTAGCCTCAAACCCTCTACCACATTTGTAAAATGAGACGATCTGGGAATTGAAAGAGTATGTTAATTAATTAGTTAGGTAGGTAAGTGGCGACATGCGTTCGGAGCAAAAGAAGGGAAGGAGTGTTTTTTTCGAATGGACTAAATCATAAAGGAAGGGGTGGCAAGAGTACCTCCGACAATTTTTACGGCGCGTGCGCTGCTGTCGCTCATGTGTATTGAAGGAACTAATCAGCAGATTAGCAGTAATAAGCGGATCTAATAAGGTACTGTGAGAAGTGGTTCAGCTGTTAAAGTCTAGATGGCGTTTAACATCATTCTAAACTAAGGTGAAGCGAAAAAACAACTAACTGATAAATTGACAATTAAATGGGTCAGTAACTAAGTAATTTATTTATAAAATTTTAAAGGGTTGTGTTCATACACTACCATAACAAATATGACGAGTCGAGATCGAAATGAATGAGCGTATGCTCGTTTACTTTATCAACAGTATAAAAAAAAGTTAATAAGAGGTATTATTACATACATGCAGTAAAATGGTGGTCTCAATAAAAAAGTGTATACGCAAGAATACTGCAGGGCTTGGAAAAATATGCAGCATAAAGTTGACTTTACTGATAACAAAACTCAGCCTTATTAAAATTAACCCACCCCCGAGAATAGTACGAGGCATATTCAACTTTTCATCACGAGCTTGGGAACTTTCATTTATGAATTTTGAATATAGACTAATAACTTCGATGAATTTAATAGCAACTTGCGAATACATTTTCGACTTTTAAAAATTAAAGCTAGAGGCGTTTGATGGTGAAACCACGGGGTGGACCGTTGGTTAGAACTTTCAGACGAGCAAACCATGTGAAATTTTAATAATTTATCGTCGAAATAAAGTTCAAAACTGTAATTATGCACTCTGTCGTGGTGCTTACGACCTCGCCCTAAATGTAATAAAATGCCAGTTTTTAACTTTATTTTACCTAAATTGTATCATTATATTCTGCAGGTGCAGCTTCAGAACTAGACCGATTGATATACTTCCCTTCTCAGTTGGTAGTAGATCTGCATTGGTGGGGATCGGACCAAGAACAAACACAAAGAACAAACATTTGTGCGATGGACATTGTTCTGTGCCTGGCAAATCAATTTTTGACAGTTGTTTAAATCTAAGTATTGCTATAAAAATCTAATATTTGTTTGGGCGAGTCATCGGTGAAATCAAGCCAAATTCCAACTCGTAACTGAAGGTTACATTGTCGATAAGTCATGTGATAATTCAAGGTTTGTTTAGTTTGGATTGGAGCATAGCGCTGTTTAAAAATTTCCACAAGTATTTGACCATTATTGTCTATCCTGAACCCTTAAGTAAAGCCGTAAAGTTAGTTATGTCTCGACGGCGCCGTGGCCGGCTATAATCAAATAAAACCGAGTACCTACAACCAATGGATTTACGACACACAAAGAGTGTCCCTTTTCTACTACATACATAAACACTTATTACCAACTAATGAAATAGCACAACTTTGTGTTTTCAGGCTCTGTCAAGCGCCTTTTCTTCTAAATTCACTGTTTACATTGTCTTGTTCGGTCATTCATGAAATCGGTGAAATCATGTTAACAAATATTCCTCTGTTTTTACGTCGGCTGCTCTCACTACGTTCTCGTTGGTAACAGGAACACCTGGAAAAACAACGGTTTTTTTTGTACTACTGATGAACGGAATAAGCTTTCCAGTTCCGAGTAAACTGTTCAGTTTACCTGGGGCCAAAAATTACCCGCTCATAATAACATTAAAAAAACTTACAAATATCCAGAAAACCGGAGGTTTCATAGCCACTGTCATGCCTCGAAGCCTGCACAGCTACTCTCAATGAGTCCACAATGACATGACCTAGGCAAATCGGAGGTTCTCCTACCGCTGTAATTTGTTTTACATTATTTTGTGAAATGAGTATGAAAATAATCTATATCACGAATATTTGTTCATCTTACATTTAGAACCCAAAATACCAACAGGGTTGACTGCTTTCTTTCTGAAATATACGCGGAAGTCTTGAGGTATATCTCTAGCTCCTATAATATTATAGTTCCATGTCCGATCAGTGTAAATTTCTCCTGTTTTCTCGTTGTAGATTGTGTCTTCCATTATCCATCCTGATAACGCTTGAACAAAGGAGCCTTCAACCTGTAAAAACGGCGATACCTTAAGATACGCAAAAAAAAAAACAAAAACCCATTTTTTAAACTGCTTATTTACCTGGCCTAGATCTAAAGCTGGGTTGACGCTTCTCCCAACATCTTCAAGAACATCAGCTCTTACAATCCATTTGACCCCAGTAAGCACATCTATCTCCACCTCCACAGCAGCAATGCCAAATATCGAATAGTCAACCAAGCGAGGATCATTTTCACTGGTCTGATAATTAGCTTGTAGTAATATCCCCCGTCGATCAGCTTCAAAGACCACTTCTTTCCACGTCGCCAATGGCATTGCTGCTCTAACAGGAGCTAGTCTGGCATTGATCTGATCACAGCTTCGAATGACGGCATACATACAACACTCAGAAGTAATACTGGATGCTGTGCTAAAGTTATTTGGTGTGGCAAAGTTAATTGCAGGCAACACTGCCACTTTATCAACTGGTATGCGTAATTCATTTGCAGCAGCCTGAGCTACGCGAGTATTTATACCTTGACCAATTTCAATACCGCCAATGTTGACGACAACGCTTCCATCTCCGTGGTAAACTGACACTAGAGCCCCATAATTTCCTATATATGCTGTAGGAAATGCCATATTTGCAAGGCGCATTCCACGTTTTTTCCAACGGTTGTGTTCATTAAACTTTTTTATATGTTCTTGGCGTTCTTTATAATCCACTTTTTCCAAAAATGTGGGTATCAACACTGGTAAATCGTTGTCATCCTGACGGTAATTGACCATACGTACTTCTATTGGATCCAAGTTTAATTCTGCTGCTATATGCTCCATGATATGTTCGATGCCTGATATTCCTTCAAAACCACCTAAAAAAAGTACCATTTACCATGTGTTATGACCGTAGTGACTAAAAAAATTTATAATGTCCAAAACATTCAGGTTTTCACCTGAGAAAATCTAGAGAATTACCTGGTGCTCTCATAAACGCGTTGCACGGAGCATCAGTTATTGCTCCAAACGAATCCACTTTCCAGCGCCGACTATCATAGCAATTCATTAATGAGCTGGTGGAGTATGCGTTTTCATTTTCGTTTTGAGAAATACCATCGTTCACGTAAAATACAGCATCCATATACTGAATCTCACCCCGGTTGTCAACGCCTACCTCAAAACAAAATAAATATATTGTATAATAAATATTCATAAAGTTTTTACTTTTACTCATACTGCACTATTACTACAGCTACACACCTCATAATCGAGTCTAGTATTAGGTCTCTTTCCTGTAGCACGCATTATATCTCTCAAGTTCATAGACATTCTACAAGGAACATTCATTAACTTTGCAACTAGAGCAGTAGCGCAAATAGTAAATCCACACCTCGCTATCTTACTGCCAAATCCACCCCCACATCTTCGGTTTTTTACTATCACTCTGAAAATGGAATGACCAATATTGAAATTCAACTACCAATATTATTTTGCTACTATAATAATTTTGATTATAACAATAAATATAAACTTACGTATTTTCAGGCATGTTCAAAAGCTGAGCAATCGAAGCTTGAGTCATATCCAACCACTGAGTGGAAGCATAAACTTCAAGCGAGTCATCAACAGGTTTAGTTACTGATGTATGCAGCTCCATCATAAAATGATATTGACGAGGACTAATAAACTTTCCTTTTATTACTTTCTGTGTGTTTATCCCTCTATCGGTTGGCGTAATTCCAGTATACTGTATTAGTCTATTTTCTGATTTTGGAGCATGAATAGCGTCTTCAATAGTGAAAACCGCTGGAGTTTTGGCTACACTTTATAGTTCACATTTACTAAATGACTTGATTGATCTGCTAAAATTTGAGTATTTGCCACAACTATAGCTACTGGTTGGTTGTAGTAAGTGACTTTTTCACTTGCCAACAGTTCTTCATTCTCATAAAACAACAAGAAATCCCTTCGTATGATACTATTAATGCCTGGTATATCAGCTGCAGTCAGAACAGCCAGAACTCCTTCTAATTTCTAACAAAAAAAATATATAAGTTCAAAGGCATAATACCTAGTCAACAAAATAATTGTTCGTATGCAAAAAAGATGCCCGCATGCGCAGTTGCTCTTTGTTTATACGTAATATTGTCTACTTACCAGAGCTATAGAGCTATCAATAGATTCAATATCACCGTTGGTTACCGTCGCGAGAACAAGAGAAGCAAACACTTCATCTTTGATAGTTGGCATATCATCACTGTATATGGCTTCTCCAGCACATTGAATCAGTCCTTCCTTTTTCAAAAGCGGCTGAGTTATTGGAAAATCAGCTTTATTTGTTTCATATTCTTGATAGCTACTACTAACTTCTGGTTTGTCATCTAAGGTACACCCAGATGCATAAAAAGGATTTAATATATCCTTTGGACAAAGTTTTATCACACACTAAAATAAGAAATTAAAAAGTTTAATTATTGTTTGAATAGTTGTCGCTGGAGAATCACTTCGGATAATAAGTACCTTGTAAAAGAGGCTTAATGCCAACTTCTTCCTGAAATAAGGTGATGGATCAGGTGGATTTACATCAGGGTAAATTTCTTCTTCTAAACAATATAGTGCAGCTTGCAGTGTGTTATTATTAAATAAGTGTTTGCCAACCAAGTATTTCTCCGTTTTGTATGCGTGAGTAAACGATGGATTTATTCCTCCGTACACAATTGATGCCTCTTGTACAAAATCATTGCGGTCATCGAATTTCAATAAAAACGCGGAGTTAACCTCTGCGTGAGCGTTTTGCGCTCTTGGTGTTACCTGAAATGTTTTTAATCATTATTACAAACTCAGTAAGCCAATGAAAGCAATCTGGCTGAAATTTTACGACTACTTCACCATTTTTAACCGACTTCCAATCAAAAAAGAGAGGTTCTCAATTCGGTTGTATTTTTATTTTTAATGTTTGTTACCGCATAACTTCGTCATTTGTGAGCCGATTTGAAAAATTATTTTTTTATCTGAAAGCTTAGCTAGCTTTCAGATTAGTCCCATTTTAATTTTATTAAAATCGGTGTTGCCTTTTTTTTTTAAATAATTTTTTTAATGTTTGTAACTGCATGCCTCCGTCATTTATGAACCGATTTAGAAAATTATTTTTTTATTTGGAAGGTTATTCTTACGTCGAGATTGTCCCAAACAAATTTCATTAAAATCGGTTTAGCCGTTTGACAATGAAGTCGGTTTCTCAAGTTTTTTAAACTTATAATTATATTATGTGTAATGTTTTTCATACCTTGTACGTGACCATCTTATGACGTCGTGATAAAGGGGGTAATTTAATTTGCGTTATTACTCGGCCCATCAAGTCCGTGTGTAAGAAATCGACGAGACTTATTTCCGAAACTTCCAAATTTATACCGACTGAAATAAAATCAGAAAATAGCATGAGAAATCTCGGAGAATAAAACATTATGGATATTGAAAGCAATATTACCCAATCTGACTATCGCTCCGACGCATTCGAACAGTATAAAAATATCCGATTGAAAATCTGGATGTCGATTCTTTAGGACCAAGTTGCCGGCCAAGGTTCCAATCTGCAAGAAATAAAAAATATTTTTACAATCACTTTCAGTTCTTTTCCGCAATTTATCATCATGTTTTAATACCTTCTAATGTTTTCCCGTTTTAATATTTTCCTAATTGAATCAATGATTAAAAAGATAAGGCTTACATTGCGCACGGGAATATGTGCTACTTTTTGAAGATGGTCGTAAAATGTCTTCAAATACCAAAAGTCCTCATTGATCCTCGACAACTCGTGAAATATGTTCATGGTATCTGTTAGGGAAATATTGCCTCCGAGAACTAAATTAACATCTAAATAATGTGTGGTCAGCTCAGGCACGTTGCTTATGTCGATTAATAGCTTCGGGTATATTGACGGCCGTGCTCCTGCAAGGAATAAAATCATTTTTCGATTATATTTTTGGAACAGTTTCCAAACATCTAAGTAGTAATCAAGATTTCAACTGGCCTTACAAATGTTTTTTTGTAGGTACTAATCGCCTGGTAGAAAAATGACCCCTAATATGACAGTCATCTGACGGGCCAAGGGTTCTTTGTCTAATAAATATTTCTATCATTTAATTTTACTTAGTTCACATAGTGCAAGGTTTATTATTTAGTAGATCACGCTAGTTAGTTAGATAGCGCTATGTGAAAAAGTTTTTTTTTTCAGATTTATGTTACCTTTAGCAGTGTTACCAGCTACTAACATATAAGAATCGCCATCATATTCTTTCAACACATCAAATATTGCGTTCACATTATACACTGCATGCCACAGCCTGCCGTCGCATAGAGGTATTTTCTTAGGATTGCGGATTCCTTTTACGTCAACCATACACCAATCCTTGCAAACCTCTCTGCAAGAACCACCACTCTTTGTTCCTGTCTTTGAGCAAACAGCATCATTGATATCCTCAATATCCTTGATTTTCTTCAGGATGCTCTCACTAGAGTTTTTTGTAAAGGATTTGAAGGCTTCCAGTATAGGCCGATAGCCTGTGCAGCGGCATAAATTACTGCCAAATGATCTTTCTACTTCTTCTTGGGTTAGATGGTCACTGCTGCTTTTCACGAGACTAAAATATAAATAGGACTTAAATTCATTCTTTTAAATATGGATATAATGTAGATATTCCACAGCAACCACCTAACTAAGTTAGGTATAATAAAAAGGTATTTCTATCGCGAGATATTGGTGGATTGAGAGGGCATAATCGTTCTCCACGTAAAATGTAATGGGGGAGGCCTTTGTCCAGCAGTGGCTTTTATGATGATTTCTATACCTCAAATAAAAAAAAATCATTGATATCGTACCTGTACATACTCATGACAAATCCTGGACTGCAATATCCGCATTGTGAGCCGAAATAGTGGTTCAAACGCTTCTGTAAAATATTGTAGCCATCTTTCCTGTTTCCTATCCCTTCGATTGTTGTAATTTTCCACCCATCGCAAGACAAAATAGAAACCAGACACTGAAATCATTATAATTTTGATATAGCAACAAGTGTACGTTATTTTTAGGGTTCCGTAGCCAAATGGCAAAAACAGAACCCTTATAGATTCGTCATGTCTGTCTGTTTGTCTGTCTGTCTGTCTGTCCGTCCGTATGTCACAGCCATTTTTCTCCGAAACCGTAAGAGCTAGACTGATGAAACTTGGCAAGTAGATGTATTATGTGAACCGCAATAAGATTTTTACACAAAAATAGAAAAAAAACTATATAAACTTTGGGGGTCCCCATACTTAAAACTGAAACTCAACAAAAATTTTTTCATTGAACCCGTACGTGTGGGGTATTTATGAATAGGTCTTCAAAAATGATGTTGAGGTTTCTAATATCGTTTTTTTCTAAACTTAATAGTTTGCGCGAGAGACACTTCCAAAGTGGAAAAAAGTTGGTCCCCCCCCCCTCTAACTTCTAAAATAAGAGAAAGATAAAACTAAAAAAAATATAATATGTTGTACATTACTATGCAAACTTTCAACGATATTTGGTTTGAACGAGATCTAGTCAGTAGTTTATTTTATACGTCATAAATCGTAAACCGCAATTTACCTTTCGACGAACTACAAGAACCTTATTGATGCTACGGAACCCTTCATGGGCGAGTCCGACTCGCACTTGGCTGCTTTTTTATTTAGGTACTAGATAAAGAAATACAATTGTAATTGCGCCTATTGACTTTTATGGAGGTCAATCGAAGCTGTATTCTGTTTTTTCTTGAATCGCCGAGCTTGTTTATACATATTGCTCGTTAGGTATCGGGCGCAGCGCATTAGCATTACTATTCAGCGGGCAAACCCGCCAGTGTCTTTGGGGACGCTTCCGTTGAGCACTGATTTGCATCAGTTGAGCTATCTCTAGATGGTTTGTAACGGTCTGCAAATAGCTCAACTGATTTTTGCGTACTACGTACATTTTGTAAATACTTCTATTAATAGTAAGATATTTAATACACGATAAGAGCCTCTCTGAGGCGCACTTGAAGCTCTTTCACTATAACACTGGTTTGAAAGAACCAGTGACATGATAAGAAGAAGAAGGATGGTAAGTTTCTTTGTAAATCCTACTTATAATAAAAACGCAAAAGTTTGTAAGTATGGATGGATGTTTGTTATTCTTTCACGTAAAAACTAGTGAATGGATTTTAATGAAACTTTACAATAAGTAACATAGCTTATACATATAGGCTACAATTTAATAAACATTTTTAATTGAGAACGGATCGTAAGGAACGGAGCATATTCTTACAGAATTTACTGAGAAATCTATTATTTCCTGTGAACTGGGATTGACAGCGCGCACGTTGACAACACAGGCGCCGCAGCCTCCTTCAAGGCACATGGACTTGGTACCGCGAAGATCCGCATGGCGACGTATGTATTCGTTCAAGGATGTGTCTGCCGAGTGCTCACTACCAGCTGAAAGTTAAAACAGAACCAGCTGATAAAGAAAAAAAGTTGATAGATAAAAAAAGTAAGGTCATATTTTTAAGCTTCACGACTTTTGACTAGAAGCAAATCTCTTGCTACAAGTAGGTAAGTTCGTAGGAATTGAGGATACCCTGAAGATTTTCGGAAGCATTCAAATGTATTATTATTATTAAGCGATCCTTATTGCCCCCCTGGCAAAGGCCTCCTTGCTTCAGGACTAAACGCAGTGACAGGCCACTATCAAATAGCCCCTTCCCACTGGTGCGTGATATCGCGCACCAGCCCGCACCAGCACGCACGACACACCATGGGAACGGTCTCGTGCGCCGAGGTGCGCGGTAGCACAGGAGCATTTTCTGTGTGCGTTGCCGTGCGTCGTCGTGCGCGGTGCGGGCTGGTGCGTGATATCACGCACCGTAGGAAGGCGGCATAAGGTGAGAGTCAAGTTGTCAAATTTTATATTCAACATTTAGGTTCTTTAATATTATCTTCGTATTCTTTCAGTTTCTATTACTTACCGCTATATTTTTTTCCATTTATTTCAAAATAAATTCTATCCATTTTGCACAATTATAAACAATACAATACTTAACACTTAAATCACATTGAAATGTTGGTATAAACTAAACTTAACCTAATGTTTCAATTCTATTTACAGAGCTATTAGTAAAATACAAAAAATTGGCCAAGGGTGTATTGGACTCGCGCAAGAAGGGTTCCATACCATAATCTATAAAAAAAGCAAAAAAATCATGTCTGTTGCATGGGACTACTAAAATGCCCCCCTTAAATATGTTTTTTTTTAAGTGAATATAGAACTAAATGTAGGTACTGTGAATATTTAAGCATTACCTGTTGCCGTTATCAAGATCGAGGTGTTTTTACTTGTTGCTATCGGTTTTACTTGAACATTTTATGTGCATTCTATGAACGCCAGGTTTTTTTATATTTTGGGTTTCAATACGGACCCCTAAAATGTCTGAACATTGTGATTTAACCATCACATCAACTACAAAAGTGGGTATTACTAATAAGCCTGTTATAATTTAAGCAACACTCAGTTTTTAATACACAATGGAAGGAAATTACCAATTAACGTAGATTTTCACAGTTGCTTAGTGGATTCAGTCGACCGTATGCAAGCACACTTTGCGGTGGAAATAATTAATCAATTTCATACTGTTTTTAAACAACAACAAATAAGAAGGGTTCTCAATTAAGTTGTTTTTTATTTTATTTTTGTTATCGCATAACTTCGTCGTTTATCAGCCGATTTGAAAAAAAAAATTATTGATAGGTAAAACTTCGAGATTGGTCCCATAGAAATTTCATCAAAATATGTTCAGTAGTTTCGCCATGAAATCGGTTTCAAAAGTTTATTAATAGTAGACTACTTTAAGATATTATAACATGAATACCTACTGGTAAGTATAAAATTGCACTGTTCTATCTAATTATGCGATCAAAATGTATGAAACCCAGAAATAGATAAATAAGGTCAAGTTTCAGGGATTTCTAATCAACCATTAAAATATTTTTTGCCAGTAGTTTTTTTCAAATTTTGCAAGTTAGCATTATTTTTTATTGATATTTATGTTTTCTTTTTTTAAGCATTGCTTTTAAGCGTAGCAATGCCGCCAGCGTCTTGGAGACGCTTCCGTTTGGCACTGATTTGGATCAGTTGAGTTATCACTAATTCAACTATTTCTCGTGTATTTTGTAAATTATTGTAAGTTTCTTTGTGTTAGGTTCACAGCTTTTATTGGTCGATTAGCAAACCCTACTTAAACTCGCCTTAATTAATAAAATATCAAAAAGAAAATAAAAGTCACATGAAAAGAAAACAATTCCATTATAAATGTTAGTCAAAATGGAAAATCGCAATGAGCTTTGTTGAGCTCTCCAAAACGGGCGTAGATAATGCTGTAGAATGATTCATTTTAATCTAGGATATTCTTTTATTGTGCTCGCAGTGTTGAACCTGTATCACTCTGAAATAAAGACCAAACATACATGTTTAGTCGTCTAGTGTGGCATACTCAGTAGCGATCTGTAGGCCTACCATAAGATCTGTCTGGCTCTGTCTCTAGCTCTGGTTTTGAGTCTTCGATCCTCACTGAAGTACAAATATTTGTGTGGTGAACAGAGATGTTTGGTCTCTGCCTGAGTGTTATATGTATTTAGAAAAAAAGTATTATGGTTCCCATCATGCAAGCTCGTGTGTGGAAAGTACAAAATATTTGTTATTATTATTAAATAAATATTTACAAAATGTACAAAATACCTACACGAGTAACAGTTGAGCTATCTGCAGACCGTTACTTTTATTTATTAAACAGTCTTGCGCTGACGATCAGTGAAACGCTGTCAAATATAACAGCGATATTTCACAGCGTTTCACTGATCTCCACCGCAGAGCGCTTAGATTACCGCTTCCCATCAGGTGGGTCGTATGCTTGTTTGTCAACTTAAATGTATAAAAAAAAAAGATGTGCGCAAGGCTTTGGGCTTTTTGACTGGCCTTTCAGCTCAGTTGGTAGTAACTCTACCTTCTGCTGCTCTACGTGGGTACGGTCTACGGTCGTGGGTTCGATCCCCACCGAGAACAAATATTTGTGTGGTGAACACAGATGTTTGTTCTCAGTCTTGGTGTTATACTTAGTATTCTAAGTAGGTACCTATGTATTTATAAAAAAAGTATATCAGTAATAACAACAGCTATTTGGTTCCCATAGTACTAGCTCTGCTTAGTTTGGGGCTAGATAATATTGTGTGAATTGTCTACGTAAATAAATATTTATTTATTTATTTATTATACAATTTTCAATCAGTGAAACGCTGTCAAATATATGACAGCGATATTTGACAGCGTTTCACTGATCACAACCGCAGAATGCATAAATGTGCGCAAAGCTTTACCCATTAAGGCTACATACGCACTATGCGGTTACCCGCAATGCGGTTACCCGCAATGCGGCTAGCCGTCCGTCTGACCGCAAGCATAATTATGTACGTAAGATTCATTTCTATGCGCACTGCGATGCGGCTACCCGCAGACCGCTTCGGTCGCTCGGGCTGCGGTTGTGGCCCGAGTGACGGCCACCTGGATGGTTGCTATACACACTGTGCGGCTCAGTCTGCGGCTGCCGCATTGCGGATAAACGCATAGTGCGTATGTACCCTTAGTATTTATGATCACGTGAATTGCTATGCTTAGTTTGGGGCTAGACGACGCTGATGTGTGAATGCCCGCCGGAATTTATTATTTGAATGGGAGTGGCACTTTTATAACTCTATAACTGTTACATTAACTGTTCATACTTTTGAGGGACGTTAATTAATTGAAAAAGCGACTCGCGACTGAGGTTTGAATTGTTAAAAATAAATTCATTAATAAAACGAAAAGTCGACGGTTGCATTTCAATAGAGCTGAGAACTCTTTGTGAGTGCGAGATGACCTGAAGGTGAAGATTAAGATCTTTTGCTTTGTACAGAGACTTTGCACGCTAAGGTGTTAGGCCTATTGACAAGACGACCTCCTTGGTTGTATGGTGGATTACCTCCTTAGTTGTATGGTGGATTGGGCGGTCAACAGTGACAACTCTGATATACCTACTTACAATCATGTTTAGTTCTATTCAAAGTCTCTTAGTGTTAATTATTTAGCTAAATAAAGCCCCCTTCTTTTAGTATTCACATTAAAGCCTTGCGCGTATCTAGGCGATCTGCGATGGTGATCAGTGAAACGCTGTCAAATATGACGGCAGCATTTGACAGCGTTTCACTGATCGCCTAAGGCTTGCGCACACCTAGTTCGTTGGCGGTAGCGATCAATAAAACGTTGTCAAATATCGCTATCGAATTTGTAGTTGTTTGAACGCAGATACAATTCAAAATCTTATAGATCTAAATAACAAACATTTGCGTAAAAAAATTGTGAGGGACTCAACACTGCATTTGCTTATAGAAATGGTTTCTCTAAATTAAATTACTTGCAAAGAGCTAGATATCTCTTCGCCAACTGAAAACGGTGCATGCTTATAGATACAATACAAAATGCATAGTCTCACTTCAATAGCTCTAAAAACGAACACTATGTATAAATCTCTGGGACAAACGGGCACGTGGCAGATCAATTCCACAAGATACATCACCCTGTGCGCTTCGAACTTGTCAAGATTGCAAAACTAACAGCCGAGCCATATTGCATCTAAACAGAACGCAATAAAGCTAACTTTACGCTGATGCTGGTTCAAAGTGAACCCACGTGATATCAAAAGTACGGGATCCCCGATGAAAATAAACAGAGTTGGTTTCTGAAAATACAGATTTATAATGTCGTGAATCGTTGATGCTGCTCTTTTGAATAAAATTGTTACCGTAGCGACCAAATTCAGTGTTTTAAATTTTGGCCTATTTATTCTTTCTGTATCAGCTGACTACGAAAGGAGCCTCTTTGAGACGCACACTATAAGGAAAAGAAGCTGAGCGAATGAATTCTCTTGCAATCCAAAGTTTGATATGTAGGTACTAACAAATAAATGATGACAAGGAATAGGGATCACATAATCTTTTTGCCATCGATTTTCGAAAATGTTGCCATACTAGTTTTAAAAACCGTTTGCAATCGTTCCTTTTCAAATATAAGTTTTGTTTAAATTAGTTTTTTATTGCAATCGACGCCCAGAACAATGTCAAAACACACAGATGACAGATGCGACTAAGTTTTGATTGCAAAAAAGGATACGCAATCACCCCACTGGCTCCTCATAATTTAGAGTCATGGTTTCTATAAAGGTGTTCTGACATGGTTTCTATAGGATGTGCAAGCAGCATTATACATTCTAAGCAATATAAAAGACATGCTATTAAAAATGTTAGAAAGACCTACGCCGCGCCGCTAAAGCTTTGGTCTCGCAATCGTAACGCACAATGCTGCGGTATGCAGCATGCGGCGGCGGACACATAATCTTATGAAAACGTTTAGAATGGCCTCTTGTTCCGTCGCAGTTTGTGTCAGCGGCGAAGTGCAATCGTGTGACGCTGCGTCAAGCCGTATACCGCAGCGTTGTGCGTTACGATCGCGAGACCAAAGCTTCAGGCGGCTTATAATATGTTAAACATAAATTATAAATTAGTTAGTAAGAAGTTTATTGATAATTAATTAGTTATTAAGAAAGTGGAGAAGTTTGTTTTAAATTGTGTTTAACTTATTAGAAATAAAGGCCTTTAAATTTTTTATAGAGATGAATGTATAACAGCATGTAATATTTTGATTGGTGGAGAAAAAGTGGAACGAGTGAATGAGTTTATATATTTGGGGACTTTGTTTACAAGAGATGGAAAGCATGAAGATGATATTGAAAGGAGGGTGACTGCTGGAAATCGAGTGAATGGGGCATTACACACATTTATGAGCAGCAGGAAACTGTCTAACAAGGCACGACTTGCTGTACATAAAGGAGTGTTAGTGCCGACATTGATGTATGGTAGTGAAAGTTGGGTATGGCAGAAAAAACATCAGAGCAGAGTGAATGCAGTAGAAATGAGAGCGTTACGTAGTATGTGTGGTGTAAAGTTGAGTGATAGAGTGAAAAACAGTGTGATAAGAGAGGAATGCGTTGTGAAAGAAGACGTAGTGATGAGAGTAGAGAAAGGTATGCTAAGATGGTTTGGACACGTAGAGAGAATGGATGAAAGGAGATTAACAAAACAATTGCATCAGGCGAGCGTGAATGGAACTGCTGGAAGGGGAAGACCTAGGCGCATGTATCTCGATCAGATCGCAGACGTTTTAGAGAAAGGCCAAGTTAGGAGTACTCTAAACCGACGAGCATGTATGAAGAAGGTTATGAGAGTGAATGAAGCGAAAGAGGTGTGTCAGGATCGTAGCAAGTGGAAATCCGTGGTCTCTGCCTACCCCCATGGGAATAAGGCGTGATTTTATGTATGTATGTATGTAAATTTTTTATTTTTAAGAAAATGTAAGTAAATTGGAGAAAGAATCAAAGATAAGGGTCGGAATAAATGTGGTGAGACTGAGAAAAAGTTTGCAGGCCAAATTGACTTTCGCTGTTCAGTTAGAAGTTCCAGTACTTATGCCTCGGTTGTTTTCGTTATGTGTTCGGTTTCTATTAGGCAATTTGTATCCGGTCTCACTCTTACTTGATAGTTTATTACTATTGATTATTATCAGAATAAAGTTGAACATAGGTAGCTGCTGTTGCCTATAAACTTCAACAGAACCGACATCACTGGCAGATGTCGACTTAGATAGCCTTGGTTTTAGTACTAGTATAGTATTATCTTATCTGTGGTTTTAGTAAACAAAAGTAATTTGAATGTAGTAATGTCTTCAGAAGACTTCGGAAGAAGAAACTTCACCCACCCTCCAGATGGACCGACGACATTGTTAAGATCGTGGGAAGCCGATGGATGGAAAAGACTCAGAATCGTTCTTACTGGAAATGGGTAGGGGAAAATTTATTTAGGGAAAAAAAAATTGTAAATTACATTTTTTTTTCGTAAGTATAAAATTTATATATGTCCAGCTGTGGACTCCTTCAGGCTGATGATGTTGATGATGAATGTCTTCAGACTCAGACTTCTATAACCATTATAGAACATCATCAAACAGGATTTTTTATCCATCAAAATTAAATATGTTAGTAATAGTTATTATTTTTAAGTTCGTCTTCTCTCGTCTTAAAATAAAAATAAACAGAGACAAAATCAAAGTTGCCATGCACACACAAGCACAAGGAATATAATACTCTCTACGAGAGGAGGAACCGTGTGTTAAGCTTTCGTGTTTTACTTCGGATTCCATGTAACTGGGAAAGAGGCTAGATTCAGCTCGCGATTCAGCTAACTAAACGAACTTAAACGAAGGATGTAATAAAGTTTAGTGATCCGCAAACGCGGAAGCCGGCAAAGCATGAGAGTTCCAAACAAGATCATAATCTACACAGAAGTGAAACTCCGACACTTTTATTTTACTTCCCAGTATTGATAACATTCGAAAAGTTGTTGATTTTAATGAAAAACGAAGATAGAAATAAGAACAGAACTAAGACAGAAAGAAGAAATCAGTTGACTGCTTATATGTACAGCAGTCAACTGATTTCTGATATTTCTGACGATTGTTGATGTTGTGTGTAAAGGCCGCTGCATACGTTACGGCTTTATACAAACGGGACGGGACGGAGAGTTATGGAAATATCGTTTCATATAAAATTATATTGTCACGGAGACAACGACGTGACGGGAACGTCGCCGTTTTGAACGAATCAGTCACGTATCTGTCCTGTTCACGTCCCGTCCGAGGTATTATGTCGTTATGTATGCAGCGACCTTTAGTTGTGTGTTCTAAAAGTATTGTGTCCCGGTTGGGGGCAGGCTCACTGAGAGACCCAGTTGGTACTTCTTCTTCTTATAGTATCACTGGATTTTTTTCGAACCAAGTGTGTTGAAAGGATTTTAAGTGCGCCTCGAAGAGGCTCTAGCTAGGATCGGAAGGCGGGGCCACTACCACTAGCTCACCAGCGCTCTCAGTTGGTACTTACCAGAGGGTGTTGTCGGTTCGTTGTTGCTGGCGGCTAAGTAAAGTCTAAGTAAGGATTTTAAAATAAGTTTCATATCTATGTAGTTATTACTAGCTTAATGTTACTCATAATGCAAGTTTATTCAGTAATAACAGAAGATGATAGCATATCTCCATTAGCATCCGAATTTATTATTCAAACAATATCTTAAAAGCTTCTAAATAGGCGCTCACGTAACGTAACTACTTACCTACTTACGTAACGTAACGACCACTTACGTAACGTAACGTAACGACTTAAGATGTTGAATGTCGTGTCATTCAATGATTATGTTCCACTCGATGTGTACCAACTCGAGAAAAGGCCTAAAAAGTAGCAGTTATTATAATAGCTACTTATTCGAATACCTCGATGTTCTTCACCCTTTATGTGTTCTCACCTTATTAGACACTGAACTGGTATTTCTCTGAAATAAACTCCAAAACAACCAGTAGGCCTACCACAAGCTCTGTCTGGCACTGTCTCTGGTTTTGAGTAGGTATATGTGAGTGTTGACTAAATAAATCCTACGTCGAAACGTCACCCACACAGTATAATACACTGGTGAGCACTCACAGACAGAGCTTGTGGTAGGCCAACAGAATCGATAGTTTGTTCGCCAGGATGCCCTTTTGAAGTCCTTACTGAAGTAAGGTCAAACTCATTAGAGCTACATTATTATGATTGGTTTATTAAAACTTATGAGACAGCTTTGCTAGGTTGAAAAACTTTTTCTGATTTAATATTGGGCATAAACAATAAACTTTCATGGAAATTAATGTTTTGCAATATTATAAGACCATTAGATTATAACTAGCAGGGCTGCTTAGTTTCGCCCGCAAGGTAGCGTGAATTTTATCTTTTTGTGTTCTCTATATATTTTATAATAATTTAATTTATTTAATGTTTCATCCGAATATTCAAACATCAACACTCATGATTTTATAATATTAGTAAAATCATTTATACAGAGATATGGGCGACTTTGGACCCATCATGTTATTAACAGATATTCAATTCAATCCAATTCTTTATTTGTGAAACACAGAATATAAAGTTTTTACATACAATTGTTGTACCACTGAGATCTGCTCTAGGCGTACAAATATTTTAAGGTATTGCTAATCATACAAACAAATAACGCAGGTATGAATATAAATAAATAATAATAAATAAATATTGTGGACAATTCACACAACACTATTTAGCCCCAAATTAAGCAGAGCTTGTACTATGGGAACTAGATAGATGATATAATACGTACATACTTTTTTTTTGTAAATACATACTTAGAATACAATACAACACCCAGACAGAGAACAAACATCTGAGTTCACCACACAAATATTTGTTTTCAAATATTTGTGTGGTGAGAACCCACGACCTGCGGCGCAGAAGGCAGAGCTACTACCAACTGAGCCGAGAGGCCAGTCAAGTCAATATTTCACACACTACTAATAATAAATACCCTCCTCAATCATTTGGAAAAACTATTTAATTACCCAGACAGGTACAACACTGCCGAAAATCATAACATCCGTGAAGCACCCTAATAAATAAAGTTGGGCAACCGGCGAGGCCGCTAAATCTCTCAGGGATCGAAACTTGCTAGATATTAACAATAGATCCCAATACATCATCTAATTAATTACGTGACTAGACTCATTGGGAAATTTTTGCTAGACTGAACTTGGGTGTAAAAATATTACTCCCCCGACAACTGAGGGTAGCAACCCTAACATATCTTATACCTTTAAACGAGAAAATCTTGTATATATATATATATATTTAGGATCTCAGAAACTGAGCCAACAATTTTCACGAAATTTACTATACAAGGGTTTTCGGGGGCGATAAATCGATCTAGCTAGGATTCATTTTTAGAAAATGACGAGAAGTTGGTGTTTTGCAATAATCAAACATAAACTCCATATAAGACTGTTCCTGCCAACTATTGGCGATTGTGAGCAACTAACTGCAAGCATGTCCAGCAGATGGCGTTGTTCAGTAAGAATAAACCAGTAAAGATGATAATATGACTCTTATGATAAATACAAATTAACGAAAAAAATTCCGAGCGAAGCTCGGTTACCAACTGCTAGTTCAATACATATAAGAGAAAGTCGTGTTAGTTACACTATTTATAACTCAAGAACGATCGTGAACTGATTTGACTGAAAATTGGTACGGAGGTAGCTTAGAACCAGGAAAAAAACATAGGATACGTTTTATAACGGGACCGGGAACGGGGCGAGCGAATCCACGGGCAGCCGCTAGTATCAGCTAAAAAAGAATGAAAATGTTCAGTTATGCAATGTGTTTGTTTCGCTGGACGGGCATAGCAAACCCTCATAGCAATTTTCGATTTCAATTATTTGACTCGTGATGGCAGATCTAAAGATAAAAATAATGAAAACTTAAACTCTGATGGATTGAGGCAGAAATGATCCTGACTGTTGATATGGTTCTATTTTATTTTGGATAAAAATTTGATTTTATTAATAAATGGGAGGCAACACAAAAGCGTTTTTGCTTTTTTGTGGGCGGCAAAGTAACAAGTATATAAGAATAACATATAAAATAAATACAACACATTCAATAAATTGGAATCGGGGCCGTTTTGCATTTTGTGCTGTTCTATTGCAAATAATAAGACCCGTTGCGTAAACTGTGGTGTAGGAATCATCCATGATAATAAGGTTTCCTTTCGTAGTACCGTTTGAAGATGCCACTTAACCCCATATTATACCAAAACCGAGCTCTTTACTAATAATTTACTGCGGCATAAGTCCCATAACGCAATAACCCAGCAATGTTAGAAGGATGTAAGCAAAATGAGTGTGGTAAGTATGCGAATATTGCGGTTATTGTCGCTCGGCGGGCTCTCGACAGAATCTATGAAATCCGCGATCCTCGCCCTCGCTAGGGATGTAGATACTGAATATCGAATCCGAAAACAAAGTCAAAGTCAAAATTCTTTTTAGTTCGTGTACGTGTCAAGCGGGATCTTGACAGAATCTATGAAATCCGTGATTCGTGAGTACTTGCTATTCCTGAATTGCTATAGGCTATACCCTAGTTAGTACTACGATATGGAACAAATAAAGTCTCGGACAGAATAACTAGTATTAAATATATGATAAGGATCACTTTGAAACATTTTTCATTTAGGATACCTTATCTTGTTGGTAAAACTTTAACCGATGCGATGTTTAGACCTCACTATGATGTCCTGACTTTTGATTGTAAGTTTGTAACAAGCTGACACGATTGCTATAAAAATACTCCTTCTTGGTCTAAATTTCACTTATTCAATGATTGATGAATTTGAAATCATTTGATTCAACTCTTTTTGAGTTTTTTATAGTTCATAGGCTAATTGCTTGACCGCAATCTCACCTGATGTTAAATGATGGTTGTGTGTGCTTATCAAGGAAATCCTTGCAGTTGCTTCGAAAATACTTTTCGGATTACTCACTCCGATAAAATGGACAATGCTACATCCCTAGCATGGCAAGCAATATAGCTTGAATAATGAATGCCGAGGCCACCATATTGCCCCATTTACTTTTTTAATTTACCGTTATGAGAGAAATTGTTGCATGCAGCAAAACGATATGCAATTCATCTTTGGTATTATTGAAGCCTTGCGCACATCTAGCGCGATAGCGATGGCGATCAGTGAAACGCTGTCAAATATGACAGCGTTTCACTGATCGCCATCGCCATCACGCTAGATGTGCGCAGGCTTTAATAGTTTTTGGCTTTATTGTATCAATATTCGCTTGTTTAATTTACTTATACTCTTGCTTATCATCACATCATGAACTAAAGCACTTTGATTGATTTTATTCATGACTTAGCAATGTTTTTTTGGAATTTTAACCACACATCTCTTTGAGAGAAGTATGTAGTTTCGCCGACTCGCTCACGCAAAGTTTCGTACAAACTTATTCACAATTCAAAAACTATGGTGCTGAAATGAAACAAAATAGAATGAGCAAATCGACCCCTCACTAAAATGCTACCCATATAAAAATCGCGTGTCAGAGGAAACAACCGTCGTCGGTGTAGTTCAAAACTTAGAAATAGTTCATTTATCTTCAAACTATTTGTTTCAGTTCTGAGTGTTATTATCATGGTACCTACTGGTACTGATGGGAATATTGTATATATTTATTTTGACTTTGAGTATTTTAGAACGTGCTGAGTCCTTCTCCTTTAGATATCCTCATACATCTCAAGCACCACACTGAAGTTCTAAAGAGATTATGGATTATGGTGGATTATGGCTAAGCATGCTCCATCTTAGGCTGCATCCTCACTTTCCATCAGGTGTGATGGCAGCCAAATGCTTAGCTATCAGTTATAAAAAAAAAAAAGAAAAAAAAAAAAAGATGTTCACCGAGGTAACATCTGAGGTAAATAAATAAATAAATAAAATAAATAAATAAAAGTCGTGAGCCTATTTCCATATCATTCACAGCTTCTTTAACAGAATAAAGACTGTGATTTCCTGAACCCAACCTCATTTAAATTCACTGTACAACCCAAAGCGATCAAAAATAAACACACGGAAAAACAAACGTTACATCGGAATTGAAACGCGAGAGAATGGGAGATTAATGAAGACGGCCCACCTCGGCCGGAAGCCATTCCTCCGTCGCACGTACTTCCGGTGCGACGATATCCGGTGCAGCTCAATTTCCGGGACGGTGGAAATTTCCAGAGTTTTTATTTGCTTCTGATTCGTACGTCTCCCGTTTTTTTCTCTGGTTATCGCTTCTTTACCCCTGATTTGGAAGCTTTGCTTGTGCCTTTTTACAGGAGTTTTTTTTCTTGGCTTATTTACGATCTCATTCACAGAGAACTTGGATATTGCTGGATGTATCGAGTAATCTTGATGTAGATGCTTTAATTCTCTATGATCATAAGCGATTGTTTTTCTTCGTTACGTTTAGAAATTCCTTGTTGTCATGTCATAATAACGTCAGCAAATGACATTTTGAAAAATAATTTTTGCATTTTTACTAAAATTGGTTTCAAAATGCCTTGGGGTTGGGAATGCCGAGCGAAACTAGTGAAACAGAATCCCGCAAAGCCGGCGGAACGACGAGGCAAAGTCTCCGGCGAGATTAGGACCCCTGGCCCGAATGAGTATAAGGCCCCGCAAATATTTTGTAAGACCTCCTTTATGTACTAAGTATGCGGTAAAATTGTGTATGCAATATCTTGTGATGACTACAACGCAGCTACTACTAGGTACTCTCTTCCTGCTGAGGTTTTCCCTAGAGACAACAGTATGGGGTTCTTCAAAAAGGTCGTTTTAAAATATTTAAAGGGTCAGCAACGCGCGAGTGATGCCTCTGGTGTTGCAAGCGTCCATATGTTACGGTAACCGCTTTCCATCAGTTGAGCTGTATGCTTGTTTGCTAACTTATCTGTATAAAAAATAAAAAAAACGCAGTCAAAACGAAATAATGCGTCCAAAAATGTACCTTTGTGGATAGTATACACATAGCCGTAGGTACTATTTATTTCTATGTAGCTATTAAAAGGTCTGACGAGGTAACTACTGCCTACGACCAGTTAGATCATCTACGTTCTCTGCTTAGGGATCTTAATCCAATTTTGTGTAATGCCTAAGCCTCTAGGAGCCCCTTCAATTGAAATCGTATCCTAAGCCCGTTGACAAGTATTCGATCTTGTCCAGACTTATCCTGACATAATGTTGGCAGCTTAAGAAGAAATCAAGGCTTTGATTTTTTCATCCAGTAAGGTTCTTTCGGTCTGGACCCTTACACAAATGAACCTCTAATCCTCTACACGAGCTGAAGGCTGACAGCGGTATTTTATTTTCGTCTTCGCTATCGTACCTTTCCACATGTTTGTTTACCCTAAAATATTTAATGTTTTAGGTGGAATGGTTTTGATAAAATAAAGCGTGCTCCGGCTTATACTTTTGGACACTTGACCAAAATAAGCTTAGCGAAACCTGTCACTACGCCTTACGCACCGTTGTTCAATGTGCAAGGACTTGGAACTACTGGTGAGAAATTTATTAATACAATTCCATTACCACTATTTTATTTATCGGGATGAATTTATATATGCCGAGATAAAATAGTTTCCTATATTAAAACCCCGTATTAAAATACATTGTACTTGATTACTTATAAAGGATAAAGCTTTTGATTTTAGGCCCTTACAAGATAACACATGGTGTGGTGACACCACACATTGAGCCTCCATACGATAAGAGCAAGGTACCAGGGCCTGGTACACATGCTCCTAAAAACGCGATACGGTACAAGCGACCCCCAGCATACACCATGAGACCAGCAGCTCGACCACCATACCAACCCTGGGACCAATGGACTCCACCACCTAATATGTATTGGCCGCCAATACCTGTGAAGTGAGTAACATCACATAAATCACATAGAATCCTACTCTGTAGAACAACCAAGGTCATCAACATAGCTCATAGAATTAGTTAGCTGAAGTGGCAATGGGCAGGTCATATAGTTCGAAGAACCGACAACCGTTAGGGAATACGGGTTCTCGAATGACGACCACTAACCGGAAGATGAAACATAGGACGCCCACACCACCGATGGAGCGACGACATTGTGAAGATTACGGGAAGCCGGTGGATGGAAAGGGCTCAGAATCGTTCTTCCTTGAACTTTATAGGGGAGGCCTTTGTCCAATAGTGGACTTGTTCAGATAATGATGATGAACCTTTGAAAATGTTCTTCTCTATTAGACTTAAGCATCTTGTAGCCGAATCTTAAAGGTTTGATGTGACGTAGGAACAAACTCCCCGCATCACAAGAAGCCTTAAAGATTTAGCCAAACCTGCGTAACCAATAAGGTTGCAAGAAGCGTAGGCCATAAGTTACGTATGATAAGGTTATTTTACGCGTGGCTGTCGACGCTCTCACTTCGCAGTCGCATTTTGTATTTGATTACCAAGAAGCGTGGTTCAACTGTGTTACCATATTATTCCAAGAATTTACTTCTAGGATGGTGCTACGGTTTCGCGTTTTACCATCTTCCCGGAAATATTTTAATCTAAAACGATAGTTCGCAAAACTTTCCAGGAAACCACCTGCATATACTCTCGGTTACATGGCCCAAGATATAAAAGGTCAGGACTTGCCAGGGCCTGGCGAGCATGACCCCAACTTCAACTACGTAAAGAAGAATAAACCGGCCTATACATTTGGCTACCCATTCAAACGTTGGAAAACATCAAAGACGCCGCCGCCAAATACTTATTGCGAGAAAAAGGTATTTTTATCAGTGCCCTACCTAGTTACCTACGTCTTTTACTCTTGGTGAGGTATTTATTTTAAGACAGTTTCTGTGATAGCTTACTCGTCCACGTCTTACTCGTGAATTTTGACCGAAATTACTTTCCAACTGTATTTTTATAAATGATACACCACCCACACAGTGGGATCACTATGTAGAAAATCTCTACTATAATATTGTTTAAAATATTAACTCTCTCTCGTACGCTGGAGAAACGTTACTCACGATCCCCTCAGGAAAATACCTTGTTTTATTGTAGCGAGGTACGAATTTATATGGTAATGTCTACCTTAGATTTAATTAAAGGCACAACGCGAACGGCTTTTGGGAACAAACATTTGTCTTGACACTTCAATTGAGTTCAAGGATATCATAAAATGTGGTATGTCTGCGAATGTGATTAGTAAATATTTAAATACTCAAACCTCCGTTTATAACCATTGTTTACTTTCATGCGAATAATGATCACAAAAAAGGTGGAAATTGTAGACAAAAACGAGCAGGTACGGTATAGTAACTAATATGAAAAAATCGTATATTGGCTCTCATTTGCCATTAAGGCGTTATTGCCGACCAGTGGTTTTTCTTAGGACCACAAAGTTGACTGCTCATTTTGAAATAAGGTCTAGATTTTAATTAAATAAACGTGAGCCACGACCTTAGTACTATTTTATTAAGAAATTTGGTTAAAGTCCGACGGGAAACTATTTGGGCTAGAGCTCAGCAAATCTATGAATTATTAATTTCATAAAGTAAGCTCCTTCGCATCATGTCGTAAGGTCTTATGATAAAATGCCTGTAATACCAAGAAATACGTAGAAAACGCAGCCTAAATTCAAAACTCACCGTCACCATTAAAATGGTTTTTAACCGACGAAATAACGGAAGAGGATCTTGAGTCAACGCGTATTTTCTTTGCATTCTTTGCATTTCTGTACATTCTCTGCTTTTCAGTTTAGAAAATTCAGTCAACCTTTTCATGGGCGTCTGTATTTTTATTTGGTTTACAAAGCTATGCTTCAAAAGAACTGAAACTAACTAACATTTTCTGAACAAGTTTCATTCGCTATTGAATCGAATGTATACAAATAGATTGTGACAGATTACAAAATATGTAAATCTAATATTAAGTTCAGCCAGGGACTTTGCATTTGTCATTGATACTAACTCAAAATAAATTGGTACCTTCTTCTTTTCAGTTCATGGTTTCAAAAAGATCTATTCCAGTTCCGTCGTTTGGCATCAAGCACAGTCCATACATGGGCCAGCAAGAAGTATACATGAAGTCGTCCAAGTTGGACATAGCACTCAAAAGTGCATGATGAATAATTGGAGACTCTTTGTGTCTTTGTGATTAATTAAGTATTGTTTTCTTATGCTTTATGGTGTGAATTTATTAACTATTTTTGTAACGGCTTATTGCAGAACAATACTTATGTGTTTGTAGAAACTTAATATGAAAATAGTATAACACCTATTTTTTGCATTGATACTTTTAAAAATAAAATAAATTTGAAAAACTTGTTCAATTTGTTAAAATTGTTTTAAATAAGCATTTTTAAGAAGCGACTAAACTTAATATCATCCTACAGTTTTTTACTTATTTAACTCACCAAGAAACCAATTCAAAAAGCACCTAGTTGTAGAGATGGTGCGGGTAACTGTTATTTAATGCATCAGCAGCTAGAAGTATTAAAATGCGATCAAAGTTTATTTTGCCAAGTTTTGCACTTACTCGGCCAGAGCGCTGATTTGTATGCAATGTTTCACCGGCTACTGTGACGTAAACACTTCTGGCTTCTATGGAGCCACTTTAAACTTTCCCGACTTTTTCCGCGCGTTTTCATACTCTACAAACTCCAGACCATTCAACGGCCAACTAGCAATGGACAAGTTTATAATAGCTTCGTTTTGTAAGTAAGCATTTTATTCCCTTTCTTTTCGAGCTAAGCACGCTTGGTGATTTTGTATTGTACCTACGTGACCTGAATATTTCCTGTTCTTGAAAAAAGTACTTAATTGTCATGCTCAAATCGACAGCCAATATATTTATTATACCCGGTTCTTTTTTTACTTAAACATTTTCACAATGCATAATCTGTAAGGTCGAATATTATTTTGGGATTTAAAAGCTGGACTGGGTAGTGGTTATCCATATTTGCCTGGATTATTTTAGACCAAAAATATCCATACTGTGTATAATAGAATTTTGAATTCCATCCATTTGTATCCGTATCTTTGCTTTAAATCAAGAGAGTTGTATTGCGCTGGGAGTCCCAATCACAATAGTAATCGGAGTATAGAGTACCTACAAACGTCGAAGTCAAACACACGTCTCGGTGGGGAATGGCCTTTAGCTTCAAACAGAATAGAAGTAGAAAATACCTACAGAAACGCTACTCCTTTCTTTTCAAATGTTCATCATACTCACAAATTTCAAGCTTGACATAAATGTGGTCATTTTTATTTTATATTTGTTATTAGCAACGCTTTTTGCGACCTATTAACATTCCTTCAAATTATTTAAAGTATGTATTTACTAGCTTCACTGGTTGCAGAGACAAACAATGGCGTGGCGTGATTATTTTCTTTGCCTATGAGTTTCAAATCTTGGAATAACTTATCTCACGATTTAGATGCAATGTTAGTTTCCGATGATTAGGTTTGCGTTGCCACGATAGCCACTTCCTATTTGACTGGCAAAGTTAAATATTCGATTAGATTTCTTACTCCAAGCCGTTTCTTAGTCTAATTTCTTAGGCAAAGTGCCAACATCTTGAACCAAAGTCTAGTCTCAAGCTGATTACTTGATGGGGGTTCATAAAGAGCAGTTGAAAATCTGTTCTGATCTTTATAATCATAAAGATCAGACTGGCCTCTAGCTCAGTTGGTAGTAGCTCTGCCTTCTGCGTCGTAGGTCGTGGGTTCGATCCCCACCGAGAACAAATATTTGTGTGGTGAACATAAATGTTTGTTCTCTGTCTGGGTGTTATATTGTATTCTAAGTATATATTTACTAAAAAAAATGTATTCAAGTATTATAATATTAAGTACATGTTAACAATACCGTCTGTTACCAATTTAATGGATTATCATAATAGATTGAATAGACTGTGACAAAATTGCTGATTCTAAGCACTCGTAAAAATGACAAACAACAAACCTAACCTAACCTAAGTAAAGACCCTCTTACAAGTTAGCATATTTCTAGAATGCCTTATACAACGACGCAGTGAATATAATGCCACTTATGCAGCCGACTATTCAACTCGACCGTAATAAGAAAATTTCAGCGTTGGTAATGCACTCTGACCGGCATTCTACATTCACATTCAGATATGCACGGGGACATTTCTCGACATTGCTATAATTTGGCACGCTGAATGGTAAGTCGCGCTTTAGACTATTATGTAGATATTTGAACTTGGCTACAAAAGAGACTTCACATTTTGTAATGCCAAAAACTTACTAGGTAGGCTTGTTTTATTCATGATGGAAAACGACCTAAAAGTTAGTAAATGGAATTTATAATATGAGCTAGAAAACTTTTTTAAGAATAGCTGCTGCCACAGTTTCATTGAAAACAGTTTTTATTTAAAAAGTCCTCGTTAGCGTCAGGAATCATATTTCAAAACTAAACAAAGAGATCCAGCTCGCTTGTTCTTTAGCTAACAAAGCTCAAATGACCCTTTTGCCGTTCTTTGTCATCGAAGCCGCCTCTCGAATGTCGAAGAAGATTAATTACCATACAAATTAAGTAGCTACCTACAGGATAAAAATTGCCTATACCCTTGCATTGTTTGATGGGAGAGCACTGGTGGCTTTGGGGTAGCAACCTCTAAAAAAATATTTTTCCAATCGTGGGATAAACGAATAACGTTCAAATTAAACTTTTTTTCGGCTACCTATGAGCACTCTGTGGAGTTTCAGATGTTAAAAGTTGTACTAATCAAATAAAACTACGTACTTACTGAATATGTGTAATTTCATTAAAACGAACAATGAACTAGCCAAAGCTGTAATGTTAGAATTTATGTTAACTCATAATTAAGTACCTACTGTTAGTTTTGACTTGTACATTAATTATGATAGTGTAAGCACGAGCACCAGAATAAATAATGATACGGGTGATATTTCAACCAACATAAATAGTGACATTGATAATGGTATACTTTTGGTTTAAATACGCATTAAAGGTCGATTTATATCTATAGACATTGAGCGTGCCGTGGCAGACAAAATGATATTCTTCCATACAGTAACTACACACGTGTCTGTAAGTGTCTGTACGGCCGTGTTACGATAGATATAAATACGTTAATAGTTACTGTATGGAAGAATATCATTTTGTCTGCCACGGCACGTGTCTGCCACGCTCAATGTCTGTAGATATAAAGGTCGATTTATATCTACAGACATTGAGCGTGGCAGACACGTGCCGTGGCAGACAAAATGATATTCTTCCATACAGTAACTACACACGTGTCTGTAAGTGTCTGTACGGGCGTGTTACGATAGATATAAATACGTTAATAGTTACTGTATGGAAGAATATCATTTTGTCTGCCACGGCACGTGTCTGCCACGCTCAATGTCTGTAGATATAAATCGACCTTAAATCGACCTTGAAACGGCAAAATTTGTTAGCGATTAGGTAGGTCATTTTGAATTCAGTTTGACCTAAATTACCCAGGCTTATATCAAGTATATGAGTACAGTACAGACTGTGAATGTCCGCTACTGACTGTTATGTTTGTAACAAAACAAAACATCAATAGGGAAACATCCGGGACACATGTTCTTATGGTGAGATGCCCGTTTAATTATTTTAGACATCATCAATATTGGATGCTTGAAATATTTCGAGATTGTTTATTACACGCTACAGCCTCAAGCCCACAGGGTGAAGCCTCGACAGAAGTCATTATAGGTATACTCCGGTGCCGGTTTTAATTTAACGCCGTTTACACGACGAAGCTCGCGCCCGCTAACGACCAATTAATGATACCTAGTTAGAGTAACGTTGCTGGGAGTTTAATTTAGTTTACCACAACTTTGCATATTTCCAACTCTCACCTTCTTTTTTCGGGTGAGACGCAAAAGGTTAAAATTCCTTCTACCGGAAACGTAGCGTAACTTTCAAATGATTTACAAAACAATTGGTGTTGAAGTGACTTTTGTGAAAATAATAATTAAATAACTTTACCCATTTCCTCCGCCATGCAATGAACAATGACTCGAATTATTGTGATCTATTGTATCGGGAAGAAAATGAATCTGTAAATATTACAAATATCAAAAACATCATACAGGTTCCAAACTATCGAATGATTAGGTAGGTACTCGTAGGTACTACCAATTTTGTAAATTTATTATCGTACACTATTGAAGTTGATTTCGATTTCCGTCCGATATTTTGACATTTTGAAAGCTACCTTTTCACTAGAAACAGGAAATGGAATATTTGACGAGACTACCACGATGACTATTTCTCCTGAATATAGCATACCTATTTCATTTGAAAAATGTATAAAGGCTGTTAAATATTTGCAGATAAATTGGCTGCTTATTATATCAATGTATATAATTTAATTTTGTAGCGAGCTGCGTAATCGGGCACAGTCCTTTGTCAATCGTTCAACGGCTTCTTCGCAGCGGGCTGGGGTCTCAGCAACGTATTTGCATTTCTCATTTTCACCCCACTTCTTATACTCCCTCGAGTACAATTTTCACTCGACGCCACAAAAGTAGGTATGTTTTACGGTTCAGAATGCAAGGATATTTTGACTTTATTCTTCTTTAGAATAAGAACAAAGATTTCCGTAATATTTTTATTTTTGTATAAATAAAAAAATAACCTTACCCTTCCCGAGCCAAATCCTAACATATTAAAATTTGGTTATCTCTTTTTTCTTTGGAGTCTAAAAGTAGGCTATTTTTCTATGATTCCTCCCTCGATGATTTCTACACGACGTGTAAGCAAGGAGTACATACTTCAAAAACGTGTTTTTCTAGAGTTCCAATATATTTTAAAAATTACTTAGTACATTTTTATTGTTTACTACACTTAGGAAATACAACAATTTGTATAATGTCCCAAAAGTTAAGAGCCGAGCGGGATTATCTTTTGGGACAAAAATCTTTGTGATTACTTCTAAATAACTCGGCGGTTTTCGTATCTGAACCCCAGATATCATAAACATGATTATTCAACATAATATCAGAGCATAGTTGCTGTTTAATATCAACCCGATACACAATATCGAACAACAGCAACGAGAAAAGAAAAGCAATAAAACGCCATATATTTGAAAGCCAACAGGGCTCGCAATAATGAAATTCCACACAAATTATAACGCATTTTTTTTTCACAATAACAATACCTCTTGGTATTGTTGTATGGAACCGTAAAAACTTTATGTAAATATTGATAGTTGGCTATTCAGTGCTTTTACAAGATCTTGATAATATTGGGGATAATTTAAACTTGAGAAACCGTCTTTATGGGCAAATTGCTAAACCGATTTTTAAGGAATTTCTATGGGACTAATCTGGAAGTATTACCATTCAGATAATATATAAAGAATGTTTTTAATCGGCTCATAAATGACGAGGCTATGCGAAAACAAACATTTTAAAAAATACCCTCTTCCTCTTTTAGTAGATACTAGTGTGATTTAAAAAATAATCATTGCCACAAAGACAAAACGATCATAGCCGATAATACTTAAGTGCCTAGCACGATTTTACATAATAATTGTTATAGGCTTGCACCTAACAACGTTTTGTAAGCCCAGGCGATTTATTCATTGGAATCCCTACAAATTACAAGGGCTGTACCCGGCGTCGAAACAATCAGAGCCGATGATCCGGCCCGTGTCATGCAAATCTGGGCTTTGCTAACAATAGATCGCAGCGCCATCTGACGGCGGTAACATGCTAGTTACCGTTCACGATCTGTTGTTCGAAATTGCTTTTATTGGGTCAATAAGCTTTGTTTCTGATCACCGTAGATCAAATCTATTTTCTGAGAATCGAAGATATTTTTATCGTAAGTGTTTTCTAGTGCGTTTCTAGGAACGCAGGGACTATGATGGACTATAATGACTCAATATAATTATCGCCTAATAATTAGTTACACATATTTTTAAATCAGTACAAATATCTTGGAGAAAAAACCACTTCAGGACTTGGATCCCCAGATATGGTAGATATCCTCTCAGATCCCTTATCTGAGCATAATGGAGAATAAATAATAATGGACGTTTTGTAAATTATCACTTTTGAAAATAAACGCTAGTAGGTGAACTTAAATGCAAACAAAATCGATGTATCTCAAAGGTTCCGATGAAATGTTCCGATAGTGACGGTCTCAAAGTAGGCCATGCTGTGCGTTGTGTTCATAGACGGACTAGCTAAAGTGTCTTGGCACTGCTATGAGTTACAAGGGGCTTATATCAAACTGATTACAGATCAACACAAATTCAACGGCGATGCATAGAGAAGCATAGTCTGAAGGTCACGTTTAAGAATAATTAATGGACTTTTTGTTTCCCTGATTCCCGTAATTCAAAAACTATCCGCGTCATTTCTCGGTTATATAACAAATTTCTTATTGCCGAACGTTTTAAGGTTTGCTCTATTTACGTGACAAACACACAAAATAGAAGCGGAAGGCAATAAAGACACAATTTTGCCGTAAATTGCCTCAACAAGGACCGAGTCTTAGCAAGTGGCAGTATACATGTATAATGTATGTTCGTATATCATGCGAGTCAACAATAGGGTGTGCTGGAGTGCGCTGCAGGCTTGCAATGAGTGCTTGTCACTCCACCACAAATCACAAGTGTAACAATGTGTCTAGTCTACCTACTCGTGCCTTCGCTATTTGCTGCCTGCGTCCTTGTCTCGAGAACTTGCTCTTGGAGCCTTGCAGAACATATTCAATGGATGTAGAAAGTAGGTATTGTAATGGTGCATACGTACAAAATTACTTTTTGAATTTTATTATCATCAAAATGTAAGAAATTAAGGTTTTTAAGAATCCGCTGTCAACGGTTTTTCGGAACAAGATAAATAATATTCCATCAAAAACAGATCAATCAGGGGTAATACTGTACTCTGTACTACCACTTACCACCTAACATATTATGTGTATGTAAGTAGAGTTAGACTCTAACTCTCTGCACGTTGCATAGTTTAATGCCACAACGATGTTTCACAGTTTGAATACGTCAAGGGGCTTTGGAAGTTACCACCCTCGTTTTGTCGACGACTGATACCAATTTGTTTCCGGACCGTTCACTGATTCTCAAGGGAGTGTAATTTATGGTCTTCTGACCGAAAGGCGAATGATGCGATGCACTTTCCGTGTCACCTGTAATGCCTTTTGATATATTCATGAGATTCTCTTACCGTTAAAGACTAACTGAAGAAATTTAAACTCTAAAGCTATCGCATCATGGCTGATTTTCAATTTTATAAGTATTAACTTCACTAGTCCCCGGGTACGGCGGTCTGTAACAAGTTTAGTTGTTAATTCTCTCGCGGCTTGCATAAATATTGATAGTGTGATGTTATTGCAACTATAAACAACTTTTGGTCAAGGTTTACTTCGGTGTCTTAGCGACTTAAGAACTTTTTACATACCTATCGTATTTTTATTCCAGACTGACATCTATAGTGCTGGGCACGCCTATTTCATCTGAAATTCTGTCCCAGGCACTATAACGTCCCACATATAGGGCTTGAGTAATCCCCAGTTGCCCCTGACGCTATAAAAATCAACTGTAATAGATGCAAAGGCCCTATTCAATTAACTAGATCATGTATTTTCGTGTTTCGTGTTTCGTGCCCCTAGATATGCCTATACTTATTCGGCTTACACGTCATTCATATAATTAGCAACATTAGACCCTCATCAGGCGCCGTTTTCGCATCGTCCCAGGAAGCGGCCCTTTTCAAGAATAACTATAGTGTAAACAGAAAAAGTCTCAGATGCTTAGCCAGCGCGTTTACGTAAACAGGTGTAAAATGGATCGTTATGCGGCCAAATTACCATAATGTTTGTTGTCGAAATATTCGCTCTTCAAAACGGAATATGTAATGAGCGGGTCGAGTCAGACCAGCAGATTTTACACGTTTATACGGCTTGATGTTCGTTAAAGGTACACCTTAATGTTATGCAGTCATAAATTTCATTCATACTTTGTTAACAGGGTCAATCTTGCGTGAACCAAAAAATGAATATGTGTCATAATTATAATGTTGAGTAAGTTATTCTCTCATAGTTTGCTATCACTGAGTAAATAGTCATTTCAGAACAGATACACTTGGAAGGTGGCGCATATTAGGAAAGCATCGAGCGAACAAGGCGGGTGGCAAACAGGTATTTACTGCAGCTCGCGCTCACAATGATAGGTTCACATGACGCCGTTTACACCTACTAGTGTGACAAGAGTAGGTAGCCCATGATTTGAAAAAACCTAAATATAAAAGATCTATTTGACAAAATCTTAGTTGCGTATTTTGTAGGATATGGGATGAGTCTGGCTGTAGGTCATAATGAAGATAAAGTGTGCAGTATTCTTGCAGCGCAGCATGTATTGTGCAGCGCTGGCGCGGCTCCAGCCCCGCCAAGCTCCATCGCGCGCTTACATTAATTTATCATGCCCTCTTCCACTAATATTCAATGTAAATTATTATTCATTTACATACACCATAATTATACCCTGTTGGCAATGCGTTGAATTCCACTTTAACGCTCGATGACTCCTTGCATTAATTTCCATAGAAATCGCGAAGGATCTTGTTTGGTTATTAAAAAAAAAAAAAAAAATTGTGGACAATCCACACAACACAATCTAGCTCCAAACTAAGCAGAGCTTGTACGATGGTAAATTAATCGATTTCTGTTATTTAGAAACAATATCGTTCGAGTTTAAAATTAAACAAGATAGACTAGGGCTTCTTGTCGGACTACATAACTCTACTTACTAGGATATGAAAAATGTATGCAATATCTAAGTGTATTGGTTCATCGGAGATTCCATAAAGTCCTGAGCACAATATACCAAAGTGATAGTAAATAACATACGAAGATCCATAAGTGCAAAACGATGGAGGAACTGAGACAAAAGAGATTCAGCAGATTTGTGAATACATATTGGGACCTATAAAATAGAGCTCAGATATCTGGCCCTAAGCCAGCCTTCTTCTGTGCCTCGGAGGACGAGTAATACCTACAGTTATCGAGCTCAAATTCAATAAAGTTTACCTTCAAACGAACGTAAACTTTATCGGCTCGTGGTAATACTCGATATTGTACTCCATTCGTATTATAACTTTTTTATTTTGCACTGATTGTACTGACTTGAAATTATGTTCGCGTGACGACACTCGAGAAGTTTTGCAGCAATATTTACTTACGGTGAAGGACTTTTGCCCAATATCTCGGATTTTTTTTTTGTTCAAGTTACATTATTTATATTGTAAGTAGATGATTTATATACGTTTTTTTATTGATATTTTTTTTCTTTGTTTTTTATTATTATTATTTTGTTTAATTATTTATATACTTTCTTCAAAATTCTGAAACTAAAAGCGTTAAAACTGAACAAAATAAAGACAGCTAAGTACGTCCTATTATATAAATATCACGTTTGGGTTTTAGGGTAGCTTGACCGCATCCGCATGGGATCCCTTTACTCTTTTATAGGGGTACCATATTGAAAACCCTTTTCTAAGTGGGTGAATATGAATGAACAGGCTTACCTATGGAATAAGAGATTAACTTTGACACCTGAGCTTAACCCTATGTGGGGGAGGTTTTTATAATTACTTTTCATTGCTCATACTCTGAAAGTAGGTCTGAAGTTGCCTGAGGGGCCTAATTGAAAGTAAAACTTTCAGCCCTAGGGAGAATCGCTTTCTACTGACAGCTGTCAAATTATAAAAAAAAACAAGTTCTATTTTATTCAACCATGTTCCAACTTTCTAAAGTCTTTCTAACTGCAAGGAGGTTGTTCAACCAAATTCCTAACCCATTACAACGGTATGAAGTTTAAAAAGTCTAATTAGAGCGCAATGTAAAATTTAAATTTAAATTTAAATAACATAAAGATAGTATTAAATAAATAATATATCTTCTAAATTACTTTATTAATATATCATCCATGTCAACAATATTTCTAAAAAATATGATAAAAATTACTACTACTAAATCACTGCCTACTATCCTCGTGTGTTGATTCCTTATACGGCTTAATTATTATATTCGTACTCGTACGTTCAACTATTTCTTTAAAATAACATAGATTTGAGCAAACAATTTACCATTTTTTAAATTATGAAAATGAAAATTTTGGCTGAATAATGCTGGCGAACCGAAGCCGAAGGCCCGCCAGAGAAAAATAAAAAAAAAAACCGGGAAGGCGGCAATTCAATCTTCATTTTCACAAATTTTTCTTTCATGTTTTTATTTTTACTTTCCTTGTATTCGTAATGAAAAGCACAGTGTTTACCTCGGATGAAAGTCTTTTAAGTCCCTCAAGCTCCTTTGGGCCCTCGCTACGCTCTGGCGCCAAACCCGTCTCGGGACTCAAAAAACGTGACTTTCAACACTCGGGTAACAATGTACTATTTTATACAATGCACCCATATACCTACTCAAATAAAAGCGGCCAAGTGCGAATCAGATTCGCCCATGAAGGGTTCCGTAGCAGTAAGTAATATAATATAGAAGTTCTAGTAGTTCGTCAAAAGGTACATTGGCGGTTTACGATTAATGACGTAGGTATTAAAAAAAACTACTAATTAGATCTCTATCAAACCAAATATCGTTGGAAGTTTACATAGTTAACATAATATATATGTCGTATTCGGGCTGACAACACCGTCAGTCATCCATCATCAAACCATTCGTACGGGACGCCAGTGTCATCAGTTGGCGCTTGACGGAGTCTACGAGGACAAGCGACCGTGTGCGAGCACATGGACATTCACATTCTGGATTCTGGCTTCGTCGGTCGCACACCTAGTCTTGTAGAAACCGTCCGCGTTCCGTATACTTACCTACCTAGCTATACGTTTAATCGCTAAGCTATCCTGTTTGCTAAGATGTGTGATATAAAGTTGATTCGGTTTGGAACATTTTCATTGTTTTTTTACAACCGACCCCTACCCTCAATACGCCCACTGAGTAGCTTTATAATGCCAAGCTACGGCGATGAAAATAAGATGACCGACGACATCAGAAATGTGGGATCAAGGTCGGATAAAACGAGAAGAGAAAGTGGAGAAAGTGACCTTTGAAGTAAAATCTTTGAAATGCAAAACTTAACCAGGTGAGCCCTGTTTGAAGCCCTGCAAACATCCAAGACGAGTCATCCAGTGAACCTACCGGCATTCAACCCCGAAAAGACGGATGCGGACGCGAGATCATGGTGTGCGACTGTGGATCTGTTTCGCCGATTAGCCCTTTAGCGGCGGTCAACTGGTGATCGCTATCAGCAACGCAATAAAGGGAGCTGCATCCATGCGGATGTCCCAAAGCACCTATGGTGGGACCACGTGGACCGAATTCAAGAATGCAAGAAATCAAAGCTCAAAGATCATAAGGAACAACAAGAAGGACAACACGTATCCAGCGTCAACGCAAGCACCCGTGAAGCCTGGAGCGAGCAAGAGAGGTCGAGACTTGGAAAGCGGCAGCGAGCAAGAGAGGTCGGACTTTAGGAACGGCAAACCAGGCCACAAGGCGCACGAGCGGCAGCAGCCATGCAGCTGGCAGCGGCAACAGCGGCGGCAGCGCGGCAGCGCTTTGGGTACAGCGCACAGCGAGCGAAGCGCGTGGACGTTTGCGTCTTGCAATCACCCTTGAGGACGATTGACAAAGGTTAGCTGTATTATTGTTATCTAACCGGTAGAAGCCTAAAGATTTAATGATTCGATTAGGTTACTTGTGAACATGACTCAGACTCGGTCAGTAATGCTATTTTTGGTAACCTTTGTTACAAGATGAGTCATGAGTCCGAAGATATTTTTTAAAGGTTATCTTTTTTTTAGTGAGGGTACTTAGCAAAAATAAAAGTCGTTTATAAATTGTAAAATGGTGAGCATTCGTATGATTTCTTGATGGTTATGATATTGATGATGAGCATAAGGACTGTTTTCTGACTTCTGCTTCCAAATTTTGTCATATTAGCCGAACAGAATACTGTGTTTAGACTTTCTTTACAGAATATGCACACGAGGAAAGCGATTCGACAGCAACGCGACAGCGATGCTACAGAAACATGACAGCAACGCTACAGCGACACGACAGCGATGCAACAGCAACGCGACAGCAACGCGACAGCAACGCGACCACGATAGCACTACTGGTGGCGCCATCGCGTCTAGCACATGTGGCCGTGCTATTGGCGGTAGTGACGGCACAGCTACCGAGTGGCGGGTTAACTTCTGCTAAAATTGACGGCGTTTTGCAAGGATCAGGTCAGTCGTACCCATTTTTGGTCTGATAGTGGTACCGAATGTTCTCTTGTTGCAAAGTGTAGCAAACTAGTTTTCGGTAAATAGAGCTTGTGCCCTATGGCGTAATGATTGGAGATGGAAAATATTTTTGAGGCGAGAGAACAAGCGATCTACATCAGTGTTGAGAAAAATTCTAAGCACGAAAGCAAAGGTTTCTTCTTTCTTGGTTGGTGATTTCGTTAGTATAAGCGTACTAACAAATACGCTCACTTAAAGTTAAGACCTATGCCAGTGGGTTATGTACCAGTCGAAGTATACAGTAATGATGATCATGAGGAAGAAGTTTTTGTGGATGGTAAAAGCGTAGCGTAGTACTCTATCGGCCGTAGTTTGGTCAACTATACCAGCAGCTACTACGTAGCCGTAGCCCGGTAGAAATCGGTGTCTCTTGAGGCAACCCAAGTAGTCCGTGGGTGCGCGGTGCGCGTTTAGCTCTGGCGGAGGTCGGGAGCACTGAGAGAGTGGCTGTGTGAGTCAGAGGGCTGATCACACAGGAGCACTGAGAGAGTGGCTGGTCGGCTGGTGATGGCCGTAGCGATAGAGGGCGGACGCGAGGCTTTTGGTGAAAACTTGTTGTTTAAACGAAGATGCGATGGTACATGACTCAGGCAAACTGTTTGTTGTGATTGTTGGTTTTTGTTTTAAATTAAGCTAAAAACATGTTGCGATTGGTGAATTTCTTTGTCTTTTTTGAATTTGCTAACGTAAAATTAGAAGTAATTGACAATAACTACCTTAACTGATCAGAAGG
The DNA here is from genome assembly GCA_947578465.1 of Thera obeliscata. Taxonomy (NCBI): domain Eukaryota; kingdom Metazoa; phylum Arthropoda; class Insecta; order Lepidoptera; family Geometridae; genus Thera; species Thera obeliscata. Next base: position 5,622,024 of record OX387916.1, read on the forward strand.
ATTGAGATTTTTGAAGTAATAAAAATAGCGTAGAGTTTTGAAAGTTTCCTTTAGATTGCATAAAGAGTAGAGCCTTAGTTTCATAGTCAGGAACGGCCGAGAGAAAAAGAAGAGGTACTCTGAGTGGATTCCATTGTTTCAGATTAACACACTGGGACGTGTGCCAGCAGGATGGCCGTGTCGTATTCGGGCTGACAACACCGTCAGTCATCCATCATCAAACCATTCCTACGGGACGCCAGTGTCATCAGTTGGCGCTTGACGGAGTCTACGAGGACAAGCGACCGTGTGCGAGCACATGGACATTCACATTCTGGATTCTGGCTTCGTCGGTCGCACACCTAGTCTTGTAGAAACCGTCCGCGTTCCGTATACTTACCTACCTAGCTATACGTTTAATCGCTAAGCTATCCTGTTTGCTAAGATGTGTGATATAAAGTTGATTCGGTTTGGAACATTTTCATTGTTTTTTTACAACCGACCCCTACCCTCAATACGCCCACTGAGTAGCTTTATAATGCCAAGCTACGGCGATGAAAATAAGATGACCGACGACATATATATTTGTACATCATATATATTTTTAGTTTTATCATTCTCTTATTTTAGAAGTTATAGGGGGGGGGGGGGGGGCAACATTTTACCACTTTGGAAGTGTCTCTTGAAAGAACTATTAAGTTTAGAAAAAAACAATGTAAGAAACCTCAACATCATTTTTACAGACCTACTCATAGATCCACATGTATGGGTTTGATGAAAAAAAGTTTTTTGAAGTTCAGTTCTAAGTATGGGGACCCCGAAAATTTATTGTTTTTTTTTCTATGTTTGTAAATAAATCTTAATGCGGTTTACAGAATACATCTATTTACCAAGTTTCATCAGTGTAGCTCTTATAGTTTCGGAGAAAAATGGCTGTTACGGACGGACAGACAGACAGACATGACGAATCTATAAGGGTTCCGTTTTTGCCATTTGGCTACGGAACCCTAAAAAGTAAGCTTTCTTTGGAGCAGTTTATCCAATAGACAAGTGAGCTGTGATGTTACATTAACTCATCGTCATACTAAATAAACTCTCTTCAGTATTCTGTGTACAAACATATTTTTTTTATTTTATGTGGAGGATTGAAAACAGAGTAGGTATTTGTTTATATAGTTTCAACTGTTAAATAATGAAAATAAAACCGCACCTGCATTCCAAGGAAACTACCCCACTCATTGGTCAACAAAATAAATTGGTTTTTGCCAATCAATAGAGAAAAAGGAAATCAACAAGTACAAAACTTGTAATTACTCTCGCCGTAACAAGCAGCAAGTTACTGTAGCCGTAACAAGCGGCAAGTTACTTCGAAATTAGTTGTGCCGTTGCTTGGCACCAGACATTCGCGCTGAACTTCTTTTTATTGCTCTACGTTAAACACGAAACGTTTTTCCATAAAATATAAAACTCAAGAGAGTAAGAGGATCAAAGTACCTAATGCTCCTTTTGGTAAACACAAAATGAGATGCAAAATTCTCGGAACAAAGATCATTTATCAGTTTCAATTCATAATGAGCATCTAAAAGAAATAAACAACAAAATAAAGCAATTTGCCGCTATTATTTTCCATACACGAATATTTTTCAGATGAGTGTTTTTGAGCTTTTGAGTTGAAATATAACAATTTTGTACAAAATTCGGATTGTACTATAAAGTCATGAAAAGTTAGAAAGGCACTCTACAAAAACCTTTCTACCAAAACATTTCAGGATGCGCCAGTAACTCTATTATTATACATTGTTTGGATACCGACCAACAGACATGCGAAACGATGCAAGAATTTTCCAAAAATATTAGACTTTAAGTGCCGCAGTTTTTTAACTTTCTAACGTTTCCATAAAATAATTATATGCTATGGGTTCCATTCCTAAAAAGTACTGAAGTAAATACATAGAATAGATAAATAAATAATAGGGGTGTTATTAATAATACTGGCGCAACGCTGGAGTAGTTAAATCGTGTTTTGTCACATTTGTTAGAGACAAATGTGACACATTTGTTCGAGTTGACAATTGCATGTCAATGCAAGAGACAAAACACGGATGACATGCAATTGTCAACTCGAGCAAATGTGACAAACTCCAGCGTTGCGCTAGGATTATTAATAACACCCTAGAAGTCTTTAATTTTTATAAGCATGTAATTCAAGGCGCTGGCTGTAAATAATGTGGCGTGATAATGAACGCTTCATAATGCCAAATAAATAAAGGTATAGAATACCGAACCGAATGAATGCCTCTGACTAAAAATTACCCTGCATTAGCGGTCAGTTTTCCCGGAAATACCTGCATCACGATAACTGCCGCTATAAATCTGTGATTTTACACGAGATTTCTCGTCGTCTTTTTAGGAAACTTATAGAACGCGTGCCCGAGACATCCCGAGAGATCCACCCTAATTCGAGACCGCTCGATACGCCAAAATGTATAATAAAGGCATAAGGCATATTTCTGTCTATGTTTTACCCCTTTTTGAAAGTTTATTGATAAAAAAAAGACACAGTATTCAAACTCATGACACATTATTTCCAATAAGGGTTAAAAATTTAAATTCATACTACTAATAAAAGAAAAGAAAGAAAAAAAAAAATTTGACCCACGTACACAAATTATACAAATAAGTTGGTATCAAAATAAAAGAAAGTAGATACAACATTAAAACAACAAAATCTACGCATATGCATATATGCTTGGATAGATAGGTAGAAGAAACGCAGCGTGTATGCTCTAAAATGCATAAAATTAGTTTGACCTACTTGTAGTTCATATGTGTAAGCTTACGCAAGTAATAGGCTTGTGTTGACAAATTGCGGGAGATAATGGGTTATGGTAGTAAATGTAAGTACCTACTTGAGGTAAGTTCGCGTGCTTACAGAATTTACCCTTGGGAGGATCCCAGTCTGGGTAAAGATACGCAATTGTTCGTTTCGGATTAAATTCTCTAGGGAGTTAAAACTGTTTTAGGATACCATAAAAATATGGTCGCTAGATATTGCAACCAAAAATATTAACCAAAGAAGTTTCTGCTGCAAGCTATCTCCATGACTTTGCTAATAACTAATTTACTACCAATCATCCGCATCGCAACCAGTACAACTCAAACATAATAGGTTACACAACAAGTTACTTTTACAAAACATTTTCTTTGACTTAGTATTCAAAAGAAATAAATAATGAACTGTTGGTGTTATTCAATTAAGTAAGGTTGGAGCTCAATGTAAACAATAATCATTTGAAGTCGAACCAAATCTGGAATAATAAAATGGATCAAACATTCCGGGCTTTCAGTAATCAAACGGCTTTTGAATAGAGGCGCCTTTATGCAAAATGCCTTGGTATTTCACCTTGCCACCTATTATCAAATTCTATTTGATGAATTTGTACTAAAGCACTTTTTTATGAAGTTTTTAGGGGCATGGCTCTTTTTAAAACGTATGCTGAAATCATAGAATAGTAATAGGTAAAGTATATTGAATAAAAAATGAAAAAAAAAATGTTTACTTGCAGCAAAATCAAATTTGGAGAGGTGTACCTACTATTTTACAATTATTAAAACTTGCCGACATACTTATACGTTAACCCACCTACTTACACTTTTTTATCATTGTTTTCATTAACCATGGGTAAGAGAGATGACAATAGTTCAAGCATTGCTAATGTTTTCACAGATTTTTATAAATAAGCAGGCGATAGAAGCAGCTGTTAATCTAGGTAGGTAATGAATTTAATTATGCAATAGAATAGCTTAGTTAGTTCATAATGTCCATTCAAATACTCAATAATAGTACATTATTGCAAAGGCAGCGAAATAGGCAATTGCAGGTCGAGTATGAGTTTGAAGGCCGAGCCGCAGGCGAGGACCTCAATGATACGAGACAGGCAATTGCCATTTCGGCCGAGGCATATATGTATAGTGCTTTTCTTAAAAAAATGCAAGGAAATAAAAAAAAATAGTACACAATAAATTTATTTTTTATTAACCAATTATCAACGAACTCCGCTTTACCGCCAATTTTTTTTTTTTTTTTACAGTTTGTGCCGAAAGGTAAACGCATCTGTGGCTATACAGCCACGAGAACGCAATGTGTACGATAGATGAAAGAGTTCTAAATTCAAACAGCACACCGTTTCATACAACATTGCCGGAGCGAGAACGCGCCGGCAAGTGATTTTGGTTTTTCAGTCTACATAAATAGGATACTTCGCGTGTTCTATATTCAAAAGTAATGACAATATTTCCGCGCATGTTTAAGAAAACATTATTAAACAAACGAAACCGGATCGGTTTATATATCCTCTCAGATCTTTCATTTTATATTTATAATATTATTTCTGAGAACCCAGTAATGTATTTAACCCTGTAAAACCTAATCTGGGTAATAAAGCCGTCATAAACATCATATTTTTCTTTTCTCGTTTTTACCCTAATATTATGCAAATGGGATATAATCTTTAATTGCACACTCAGCGCCATTTCTAAACGACTGTAAAAATAAAATTCTCCTAATGCTTTAAGTTTTCTTTGCTTGTTCGGGGCTGTTTTTTATTATTTACAAAGCTTTTATAGGCACCTACTTTTCTTAGTGCAGCTTGGGCGAAGTACGTAAAGGTCTTGAATTGGGCATACTACACAATAAGCTATAGCATTTTCGCTTTCATCATTAACATCAGCCTTAAAAAACATTTACATAAGATTAAATGAGACTCTTAGACTGCCAAAAGCCAAAATGAATGTGCACCTATTCCAGTTTTAACTTATTATCTTTAATTTAAAGGTTTAGTTGCAGCGTGGGCGAAGTACGTAAAGGTCTTGAATTGGGCATACTACACAATAAGCTATAGCATTTTCGCTTTCATCATTAACATCAGCCTTAAAAAACATTTACATAAGATTAAATGAGACTCTTAGACTGCCAAAAGCCAAAATGAATGTGCACCTATTCCAGTTTTAACTTATTATCTTTAATTTAAAGGTTTAACCGGTGCATATTATTATTATTGGAATAATCCAGCAACGTTTCCTACTCTCGCATTACAACGAAATATTTTAACTCGAATGTCCGACTCCCTCTTTCTTATTTTTATATCCAGATCACTCTGTCATACACAACATATTGAAACATCATAAAAGCAATCCAATCGCAAACCTCTTTTCCAAACTCGTCGGCAAAATACGGTCTATGTTTTCCGCTATAAACCATACACCTACTTATCCGTATTTATGGCCTAATGAAACACGGCCTAATATGAGTAGAACAGCGGCAAAATTGGGGACACTGCCAAGCTTTTTCCACTCCAAAGTGCTCCCTGAATATTTAGTCAGATGGACAGATAAATTATGCATGTTCTTTGAATGTCTGTCGTCCGCGCTACGTGATATTTTCATATACGTACATAAATTGCCTACTCACGTCGCACGATCTCGAACAGAGATAATGTACTCTATGTTCACACAAAATTGTTTTGGGCTAAGATTCAAAGACCGTGTTTTGATTACAAGTTTGGAAACCCGAAAGAAAACAGTCTAGTCCGTCAATCCAGAACTAGGTATGTATTTACCAAAAAATATATATCAGGCTATCTAGTTCCCATAAGTACAAGCTCTGCTTAATTTGGAGCTAGATAATGGGGTGTGGATTGTCCACAATATTTATAATTATCATACAAATTAGTGTTAAAATCTGGAATAGAATATCATCATTATCGCATCTTAAATTAAATCCGTCAATAATCAAAATACACATTGCCATCTCCTTAATTTACAAAATTGTCATAAACACAAAATCATGATTGTCAAAGCGATAAAGTGTGAAAAATGCAATGTTAGAACAAGTTGGTTCCTAACGGATAACGGAACATTTAACACGGGCGTGCCTTCAACTTCGATACCATTCAGTATTCAGAAGAAAATTATTTCAGCGCCATTACCTCTCGCAGCTGCCACACAAAACTTTTATGTGTTTGCATAAGAATGTAGCTGGGTGGAACACGAATGTTATAATACAGTGCCACCAACTAACCTGTTCGTTCAGTTTGCCATAAATGTAGAACTCTATTAACGTCATTTCGTTCTGTTGCCAGTTATGTAATCTTTTGTTACACAAATCCGAGCGTAGCGAGGGCGCCAATGGAGCTCGAGGGACTTAAATAAGTCTTTCACCCGAGGTAAACACTGTGCTTTTCATTACGAATACTTACAAGGAAAGTAAAAATAAAACATGATAGAAAAATGAGTGAATTTTATTTTACATCACGCTCTTCATCAGACTTTTTAAACTTCTTACCGTTGTAATGGGTTTCCAACCTCCTTGCTAAATAAAAAGTTGGAATTTGGTTCAATAACCTCTTTGCTGTTTAGAAAGTTGGAACATGGTTGAATAAAAATGTGAAAATAGAACTTGTTTTTTCTTATAATTTGACAGCTGTCAGTAGAAAGCGATTCTCCCTAGGGCTGAAAGTATGAAAAAAGGTTTTTCATTGCTCATACTCTGAAAGTAGGTCTGAAGTTGCCTGAGGGGCCTAATTGAAAGTAATACTTTCAGCCCTAGGGAGAATCGCTTTCTACTGACAGCTGTCAAATTATAAAAAAAAACAAGTTCTATTTTATTCAACCATGTTCCAACTTTCTAAAGTCGTTTTAACTGCAAGGAGGTTGTTGAACCAAATTCCAACTTTTTATTCAGCAAGTAGGTTGGAAACCCATTACAACGGTAAGAAGTTTAAAAAATCTAATTAGAGCGCAATGTAAAATTTAAATTTAAATAACATAAAGATAGTATTAATTAAACTAGCAGAAAGTGACCGAGCTTTGCTCGGTATTTTTTTAATAACGTACTTAGGAATGATGAAATCATATATTTCGATCTTACTAACATACTACATAATAATAAAAAATAAGAACTGGTTATAAAAAAAAATCACGAGTGCAATGAGATAGAAACTTCTGGAACTTGTCTACAGAGTGTTTACGTAGTCCTTTAGTTCCAAAACTCGACAATAGATGGCGTTCTCTGTGAAACATATCCCTTGAGTTTTTAGGTTCTCACAGAGCCTAGTTTTTGCTTCTGAGCAACAGATGGCGCTAGGAGTAATGATATTATGAAAAAGTTGTTTGTTCTTAACTCCGAACACCGATATTTTCTAAAAATAAATCCTAGCTAGATCGATTTATCGTCCCCGAAAACCCCTGTATACTAAATTTTATGAAAATCGTTGGTGCCATTTCCGAGATCCTAAATATATATATATATATATAATATATATACAAGATTTTCTCGTTTAAAGGTATAGGATAATATATCTTCTAAATTACTTGATTAATATATAGCTTCAACCATTTATTTAAAATAACATAGCAAACAATTTACCATTTTTTAATTATGAAAATGAAAATAATGGCTGAATAATGCTGGCGAGTCGTAGCCGAAGACCCGCCAGAGAAAAAGAAAAAAAAACCGGGAAGGTGGCAATTCAATCTTCATTTTCACTCATTTTTCTTTCATGTTTTAATTTTTACTTTCCTTGTATTCGTAATGAAAAGCACAGTGTTTACCTCGGGTGAAAGTCTTTTAAGTCCCTCAAGCTCCATTGGCGCCCTCGCTACGCTCTGGCGCCAAACCCGTCTCGGGACTCAAAGAACGTGACTTTCAACACTCAGGTAACAATGTACTATTTCATTGCTCATACTCTGAAAGTAGGTCTGAAGTTGCCTGAGGGGCCTAATTGAAAGTAAAACTTTCAGCCCTAGGGAGAATCGCTTTCTACTGACAGCTGTCAAATTATAAAAAAAAACAAGTTCTATTTTATTCAACCATGTTCCAACTTTCTAAAGTCTTTCTAACTGCAAGGAGGTTGTTCAACCAAATTCCAACTTTTTATTCAGCAAGTAGGTTGGAAACCCATTACAACGGTATGAAGTTTAAAAAGTCTAATTAGAGCGCAATGTAAAATTTAAATTTAAATAACATAAAGATAGTATTAAATAAATAATATATCTTCTAAATTACTTTATTAATATATCATCCATGTCAACAATATTTATAAAAAATATGATGAAAATTAGCACTGCCTACTATCCTCGTGTGTTGATTCCTTATGGCTTAATTATTATATTCGTACTCGTACGTTCAACTATTTCTTTAAAATAACATAGATTTGAGCAAACAAGTTACCATTTTTTAAATTATGAAAATGAAAATTTTGGCTGAATAATGCTGGCGAACCGAAGCCGAAGGCCCGCCAGAGAAAAATAAAAAAAAAACCGGGAAGGCGGCAATTCAATCTTCATTTTCACAAATTTTTCTTTCATGTTTTTATTTTTACTTTCCTTGTATTCGTAATGAAAAGCACAGTGTTTACCTCGGATGAAAGTCTTTTAAGTCCCTCAAGCTCCATTGGCGCCCTCGCTACGCTCTGGCGCCAAACCCGTCTCGGGACTCAAAAAACGTGACTTTCAACACTCGGGTAACAATGTACTATTACTACACACTAGTTTGAAAAAACTGGGATAAGGGCAGGAAGTTGATGATGATAATGGTTTGAAAAAATACCACATTTTTTTGCGTATAGATGAGATAGTTGTTATGTTGTTGTAAATAAGTCATAAATGTATAGGTTTGACATAACATGTTATTATAAAAAACCCTAAAAAAAATTATTTAACAAAAAATAAAGTTGCGTATCAAATGCATACCTTTCATAAACAAAACTAAGCAGACGTCTGAAATGCTAAAATGCTTTTGCGATAAGATCTTATGCTGTTCTGAATAAGTTATGAGGAGTTAAAGCAAACTATTCCTATCTCAACACTTTTAGTACCTTTAAATTGTGCTGTCAAAGCAACAGCAATGAATATCGCAGAGAGCGAGCCGTGTCGTGCTAAATCTGGCGTATCGACCGCTTCTATTCACGGCAATGTAGATAGGTACGCCATGGACGTGCACAATGATCTCCGATTTATTTGCCCATTTCACGATTCCAGACCAATATAACCGTGTTTATGGACCGTGGTTCAATAACAAGCTTAACATATCACTATTCGATTTCAATTTAAACACGGCCAGAGTGCTATAGATTGAAATTTATTACAAGGTATCAAACATTAAGAATTCAAAATGCTGGGATCTTATTTTTTTTGACAATTAGCTGATGGACCATGCATAATATGACCCAGCTGATGTTACGTGGTAACAAAGCATTGCTTCGTATGCCACGCACGTCAGGAACGTGCCCTAACGATGCACTGCCGTGCGTCCATAAACTTGAGGCATACAGATGTTCAGCCTCACGTGCCAATAAATTTACCGGCACTCACACCATCCAAACCGAAACACAGCAATGCTGCTTATTTTGTAAGTATACGATTTATGTAAGTACCATGAGCACTATGTCCGCTTAGAATGGTGCACAATTCGTACAACCACGCGCACGTGGAATCTGAAACAAAATCACCAGTGAAAATTAAAATTTATTTTTCAATAAATGTTACGTTGGGCAATTCTATGACTCGTAAACGCAATAGCTAGTTCATATAAAATTTGCTCGAGATGTAAATATCTCTAGCAAATTTGACACAGACACACACCCTAAAAATGACCTATCCCAATTATTGGCTGGCCTGTCAGCTCAGTTGGTATAGTAGCTCTGCCTTCTGGACTGTAGGTCATGGGTTCGATTCCACCTTGATTCCACCGAGAACAAACATCTTTGTAGTACGTCATAGTAGAAGTATAATATTTACAAAAAAAGTATGTAAGTATTATATCACCTATTTGGTTCCCATTTACAAGCTCTGCTTGATTTGGGGATAGAAAGTGTTACGTGGATGGTCAGAAAATGTTTTTTTTAATTTATATGGAAAATAGAATGTCCACCAAAATAAACATAATATCAGAAACAATTATGTTAAAAGCTTAACGCCAAAATGCACTCACGGAGCGTCGCCATTTTCGCCTGTCCAATCGAGGGCTTTTAATGCAAATAGCCAGCGACTGTTGGTTTTACAAGTATCGATTTCCAGGACGAAATTCCTCTACATTATTACAATAAGTAACGCACCCTTCTTTTCAATATATTTTCTTTCTGTTGAATAGAAACCTACTTCGACGTGAAAATTTCGATGTTTATTATTTGGATTCCTGTGGCCCGATCACGTTCACCAAACTCAAATTCAAAAATTTCTGTTGATTCAATTGTATCACAAGGATCATTTTGAAACGTTTTAAAGCTAGGTGAATTTATTTGGTCTGGCGTTAGGTGCCAGTTGCACGCGATCAAGCCTAGATAAACAGGCATCAAACTACGGCTTGGCTCCTACTGTTTTTTTCTATGGCCCCTTTACAAATATACATAAAACTATAACACTGAAGTTCCAGTGTGGTTTCACTGTAGGCAAACTTTCAAAGACAGCACACGCTTTGCTTCAAAGTTCACCGTAGTTCATAATAGCCTGGATTATTATTTAGGCATTTTATCGCAAAAAAAATAATAGGAACGGGGAAAAAAATGAGCAAAAGGGACAATGTTGGTATCTAAGGTAGAAGTGCAATTAGGCCCAATTACCGAATAACTAATCGCTCAATAACAATTGTTATTGTTCATCTCATATTTTGCAAGAAGAATTTTGATTGAGATAAACACTTCGTCAAATATCATAGATTATATTAATCACCTATCGAATATATGACAGGTGGAAATATATGATAGGGTCTCAAATTTTGCAACCAGAACTTTGAGATAAATAGCTGTCAAATGTTTGAACGGTCGATTAGAAATCCGTGAAAATGGGCCTTATTGGATTATCTTAATCCAAATTATTGCTCTATAAACACACCGTCAAAAAGCCTAACTCGTAATAGCACGTGATAAATACACACTTCAAACTAATATATTTTAGTATGTTTGAATTATGAACCGACTGCTAATGAGGTATTACGTGTTAACAACCTATCCCACAACACAAATACACGAGTATCGTTCAAAAGCTTCAAGCTGCAGGTTTGCATGATACAAAATTAATTAATAACTAATTTTATTTGCAGCATAATATTTTCATTCATTATGCAGCTATAAATACGTAAATAATTGAAAGTACAGTCAGCAGCGAAAGCGCATAAACATTTAATGATTAAACGTAAAGAAAAATTCAGGGGCCGTCAGTAATTTTGAATACAACTTGAAGATTTGCTTGAACAAAAGTTTAGTTTTTGCTTAGTTTTTTATGCGCGCTTTTTCAAGACTCAGTTGTCTACATAAAGGGAAGAAAAAATGTTTTATATGAACCCATTGTTAATCAAGGTTTGTTCCTGACTGTATGAATAGTTTGTTTCACGATGAAGAAAAACTAATTGTTTTATAGAATCGATTTAAAAATATTACAGATTTTCTCGTAAATCAAATCGAATTTAAATCGTACGTTAATATAAAAAGAGGCATTTATTACAATCCAACTTTAGAATGTAGCTACCATTCCCGTGATGAAATGTTGAACTCGATAATTGAGTTCACCTGTGCGAGCTACTGCAGACAGACCTAATAAAAATTCTGGGCTCCTCCGAACAGATGAGCATTCCCTCGAGCGTGCGATGTGAGTAATTAAAAGCTGACTCGTTAGCTGCACCGAAGCCGGCAGCAAACTGAGGAGTGCGAGAGCCTCACAAATGTAATCCATTCCTCCCCTCCCCTCCCCTCTCTTCGCTTAGCCAGGTGGATGGAACTCAATTAGCAACAATTATTCAGACGACGATACGACGCCGACCCAAAAGTTTCCTCGACTATTTCCTAATTAATTTTGTTGCTGCGACCCCGGACTCGACTTGTCGCACCACTCAACCCTAACGTTTATTTCACAATAAATTATTTAAAAAGTTGTCCTTCGACTAGTTTTCAGCAATTGCGGAAGACTTATATCAAATGGGGCGACAAGGGAAACTTTCCGATGGTTTTCACGCCCGCTACTACACAGTGGTCCATAACGACCATATAAGGCCGATTGCTTTCTTAAACTTATCCCATTTGTAGCCTCGCGTGAAAGAATTGGAACTTCTTTATTGTGCCGAAGTTGCGAATGAGAGCTGCCATTTCCATTTCTATCGAATTGTAGCCAAAACTAATAAATTATAACGCCGGGCCTGGAAAGGAAGATAAATAAGACTCAGGCTGAAGGTAACGATGAGTGGGCGCAACCCTATAAAACTAAGAGAAAGATAATTGGACCCTTAGTAATTATCGCGTAAAATCTGAGCATGGTTTAGTCGTAACGTGCAGAGCAACTTTCACCATCAAAGATTATCATAATTTTCACATTTTTAAATGAAAATATTTCCAAAAAAAATACTACTTGTACATGACGTGGACGTAGCGGTCTCATAACCACGACGATATCCAACCACTTAAGCAATGAAATGGCATAATTGGAGGGCTCTGCCTAAATCATAAATGATTACGCGAAAACGTTTTGCCCCTGCTATGTTACTTAAAACAACGCGTGAAATGGTCGGCTCGGTGTAAAGTCTCATATTAACATAGTAAGGAACCCATTTCCATTATCATCCCCAATTTTGTGCTCGGGAGGCACTTAAGCACTTAATGGATCTCAGCTCCCCGTAATTTACCGGGACGTTGGATTGAATAAAATCGTAAATCTTAACACCAACTGAGTGAAGGTGTTATTACGAAGAATGATTCACCATTATTCTTCTTTGAATGAAACGTAGCTGAGGATAAATAATTATCTCCAAAGCGACGTGCGATTAAATAAATCGCAAACTATTTGAAGTAGACAAGTACATGACTGCGCTATTCCGATTGGTTACGGTAAGGCTGGATCAGATTGAAATATTAATCCGTTGCGCCAGACCTTTGCGCTTAAATTAGATGGTGTATTGTGTGGGGTAGATGGCGGTAGAGCCGGTAGACTGCACCAATCCACAAATAAACCGAATCAATAGCAGAGCCGCCAGCCGACGACCGCCGCCGCGCCGCCGCCGCCACTGTCGCCCTTGGCCAGAGGTGACCTAATACCACATTTAGCTTCAACCTGATAAAAAATTAACTCGTTGAAATGACAAGCAATTTAAGTGATTTTTATATTAACTCTTGAACGTACCGTAGCACAAAAGCAATACGTACAGTATATTTATATGAAATTGCTTTTAAGCTAATTGCTAACTAAATTGAAAACCATTCACAATTTATAAATGGCAAAGTGTAATTTGCGAGCTCTCAGGTTTTAATCTACTCTTACACTTTCCCACTTTAATATCTGAGGAACACGAGACTCATCAGTAAGTATGCTGGTACCAGTGTGATCACTATGTAGGGCGCGTGAACCAGACAATATGAGCGCAGGTACCTAGATTACTCGTGAAACGTGCTATTCCATATACATTTCATAAGCCCTTTGGGAAATACAAACTGTAATACAACCGACAATAAAACATTGTTCTGCGTGCTCTCATGTAAATCCCATAACTACATTTGATCCTTTCCCCCTAAGGACTTGTAGTTTCGGCTCGTGCTTGTAGGACCAAAGATGGACTTTGTTAAGATTACAATACACAGAGGTGCTCTTGAAAGAACGATACGAGCAGCTATGTAGCTATATTAGTTACTATTACGTTGTTATTAGTTTAGTATATATAGTATATATGTGTTTATGTATTTAAATAGGTAGGTATGTATTTATTAGTAGGTATATGTGTAATTGTATAGTATGTAATATAATATTCTATGGATAATATAAGTATTTTCAGACTCCTTATGTATTAACTTTCTTTTGTGTGTATGTAGCTAGCTACACATCAAAAATTTTAAGGCACTTTTTTATTTATTCTTTCTTTGCACACAGTCCCCTTGTAAATATCTTAAGTCCATTCCATCCAAAGGTTGTCTGGTAGAGATCGCTCGTTTAGCGATAAAACCACCCATTGTATGAGGCAAATAGTTTGAAGTATTTTTATGTACCTGTACTTTTATAATTTGTTGTGTGCAATAAAGCATTTTCTATCTATCTATCTATCTATATTAGTAACTCTATTTTTATGAAACAACGGGATATATACCATTTTAAATTTTGAGTTGACTTCCGATACTTCGGCACAGTTGCATGCAACATGATTACGGTTGAACTGAAGCCCACAAGTAAAAGCAAAAAAAAAAGAACCATAAAAAAAAACAATCATTGAATGGATCATGGAATTTAATCATGGTAAATATCCCGTTGTTTCATAAAAATAGTGTTACAAACCATGACAGTTTCAAAAGTTATATATTAGTATTTCAGAAGGAATTTCACCATTGGGCTGTGAATGGGAAAACGAAATAATGAGGTTTGCAGATCAGCTGGGCGATTGTGTTAATTCTGTTGCAATCAAAATTTTGATACTAACAAGAGACAGCGATCATATTTATCTTGTTGGAATTATTTTTCGACTGCAATCGTTCCTTGTCGGCGTCGTTGCAATTGAAGCTCAAATTAATGTCAAAACTGACAGATGCGACTAGTTTTTGATTGCAATTAAAGATAGACAATCATCCCAGTACATAGAAAATCAGTCCAATCAAACCAAACGCAAAATGTTATGTGTTCGTTTATTCAAGTTGCACAATCACAAAAATAGTAAAAGTGTTTGATACGATCTTTATGTTTTCAAATAGTAAGGTAGCTAAATTTACTCTTGACTTGATCTGATTGACAAAACGTAGGAAGGGTCTGTAATATCGTTTGATCCCGAGATCAGATCACAGTATCAAGGGATCACGAAACATTGTAACGTCTGTTTCCGATCCTTCGAAAAGTCATACCTATTACACACTAATGTATCAATACTATTTTATAAGAGAATTATAATATTATTATTATTATTATTTTTTTTGTAAATGATAGACATACGGGCTTACGGCCCACCTGATGGTAAGCGGTCACCGTCGCCCATAGACACCAACAACACCGAGGGTGCTGTCGTTGCGTTGCCTACCCTGAAGGAACTTTTTTACATTTTTCTTAAACCTATTCATGTTATAGCTGAGGGGAAAGACCTCTGGCGACAGCCATTATATTATAATATTTAGTTATGCGGCTTTATTATTAATAGGAGTAGATAGAAGGTAAGTTTGTATGAGCTACTGTACTGACCCACTTCGCTGCCGCCCTAAGTGCCTGCGAAAAATATAAGCTTTGTGATTTGACTTTTTAACTCTCTCTGTCATATCGTCTTAGCGATTGCTAGAGCTGGAACTTTTTGGGAAAGCTGAAGTACTTGAAGAACAATTAATTTACTTGAAAGTAAAGTTCTGTACGGTGTGGTCTGGTTGTAATATCCAAACACGGTATAGATATCCTCTCAGATCACCTCAAGATGGTGATCTTGGAGGAGAGGCCTATGCCCAGCAGTGGACTTCTTCAGGTGTGAAGAAGTCCACTGCTGGACATAGGCCTCCCCTACGTTTTCCTCCAGAAATAACGATTCTGAGCCCTTTCCATCCACTGACTTCCGCGATCTTAACAATGTCGGGCCATCTGGATGGTGGGCACCCTACGATTCGCCTTCCGGTTCGTGTTCGCGAGAACTTTTATTCGAGAACCTTTATTCCCTAACGGTTCTTCGAGCTATATGACCTCCCTATTGCCACTTTAATTTACTTATTCTACGAGCTATGTCGGTGACCTTGGTTCTTCTTTTATATACGGATACAAATTCTATGGAATTCTATGTGTTTTAGAAGATTTGCAGCCAAAATAAATTTCATATCCACATAGCGTTACCGTAAAGTTAAAATGACAAAAGCCAATTCCCGTTCTTTCACTACTCGATAGATGGAATATAACTTTTCTATGAAAGATTGCCAGTGACAATAACAAACTGATTTACATATCCCTCTTTTCCTTATTTCCGGGGTCCTACCCACAGTAGTTGTAGAAAATCTCTATTGATAATTTTAAAGCTCATAAATCTTATAAAATGTAATTGTAAGGTAAGACTTATCTAATATCCTGTAGGCCTACCACAAGCTCTGTCTGGCTCTGTCTTTGGCTCTGGTTTTGAGTCTGTGTGAGAGGTGACTAAATAAATACTATGTCGAAACGTCACATACACAACTGTGAGCACTCACACAGACTCAAAACCAGAGCTAGAGACAGAGCCAGACAGAGCTCGCGGTACCTTGTGGGCTACTGGTAGATATTAGACAAGTTTTTCACTTGCAAAAAGGGCGGGAAAGAAAATATTATATCAACTTTGCTGAAAAATATCTTACAAGCTGTTAAAAAGGAACAAAATATTCAAACAGGACTTGAAAAGAGGACCGAAAAGATAACTGAATTTTAGATAGAATCTGACAAGACTAATTACAAATCTAGTTACTGCTGCGAAATTAACCGAATTTGGGATAAGAGTACCCGTTACCGACATCAGAATGAACGCTGGTATTACAAAATTAACCATTCAATTAAAATATTATACCCAAGTCAAGCAGAGCTTAACATTCATTAATTATAAAAAATATGTTCCGTATCTCAGTAGGCCAACCACGATTCAAGATTCAAGATTCAAGATTCAATAAGCGTTTATTCAATACGATACAAGAATCACTTTGAAACGTCTTAAAGCTAGGTGAGTCTAGGTGCCAGTTCCACGCGACCAAGCGTAGAAGAACAGGCAACAAACTACGTCTCGGTTCCTACCGTTTTTTTATATGATCCTTTTACAAATCAAAAATAGTCTAAAATAATAGCAGTGAAGTTCCAGTGTGGTGCCACTTCACTTAGTCAGACGTATGCAATGTAATTATACAAAAGCAAAAGTTTCAAAGACAGCACACGCTACGCTTCAAAGTTATAATAAAGTATCTACACAGATATAAAAATAAGATATTAAATAGTAGGTACAGACATTGCAAATTGACATGCTAGCTTCCTATGGGTAGAGTGACCGGGACATCGGGCCACGCAGTTTTATCATTCATATAGCTATCTAGAGTATAGTACGCTTTCTTTATCAAATTACTCTTAATATAGGCTTTAAACTTCCGAATTGGAAGCTTAGTTGCATTTTCCGGAAGTTTATTGTAGAAGCGTACAGTGTTCCCCATAAAAGACCCATTTACCTTCTGTAAACGAAATTTGGGAATATAAAGTTTATTTTTATTTCTAGTGTTAATATTATGTGAATCACAATTTTTTTGAAAGCTACAGATGTGTTTGTGAGTGTACAGTAAGTTTTCATATATATATTGTGAAATTACTGTGAGGATATTAATTTCCTTAAATCGCTCCCTCAATGAGTCTCGTGATTTCATTTTATAGATGGCACGTATGGCCCTTTTTTGTAAAACGAATATAGTTTGAATATCAGTTGCTTTCCCCCAGAGAAGGATACCGTAAGACATAACACTATGGAAGTAGCTGAAGTAAACTAGCCTAGCTGTAGCTTCATCAGTGAGCCATCTTATAGTCCGAACTGCATATGCAGCCGAACTTAGTCTGGCAGCAAGTGCTTTGATTTGCGGTCCCCACTGCAATTTTTTGTCAAGATTAAGTCCTAAGAAGATAGTAGAATCTACAAGGTTAAGTGACTCTCCATTAAGTATAATATTAGTTGGCCGGAGAGTTACATTTGGTAAGGTAAACTTAATACACTTGGTTTTCTTAGCATTAAGTAAAAGATTATTAACGTTAAACCAGTTAAGTATTTGCGACAGAGATGCGTTAACGTCATCGTAATTAGCCTTCAATCTATCAACTTTAAAAATTAATGAGGTATCGTCAGCAAATAGTACTATTTCACATAGTTTTTTAACAAAAAAAGGGAGGTCATTTACGTACACTAGAAACAAGAAAGGACCTAATATCGAACCTTGTGGCACCCCCATGTCAATAACTGACCCAGAAGATCTCTCACCGCTCACATCAACTTTAAGGACTCTATCAGTCAAGTACGATTGTATTAGGTCAATGGAGCGATTTAGAATGCCGTAATGTTTAAGTTTAGATATTAATGTAGCATGATTTACACAGTCAAAAGCTTTGGAAAGATCGCAGAATACCCCAATCGCGTCTTGTGAGTTTTCCCAGGCATCATATATGTGCTTTAAGAGTAGAATACCAGCATCAGTCGTTGATCGACCTTTCGTAAATCCAAACTGGTGGCTATGAAGTATCCCATTTAGGTTAAAATGTGATAACAACTGAGTAAGAATAACTTTCTCAAATATTTTACTTAGCGTAGGCAATACTGAGATAGGTCTATAGTTAGCAGGGTCATTTGCATTTCCAGATTTGAACAGGGGAATGAGTTTACTAGGTTTCATTAAATCAGGAAAAACACCCTCATCAACACATCTATTAAAAATATACGCTAGACACGGTGCAATATCAGTTATAATAGTACTGAGTAGTTTTGTAGACATTCCCCATAAATCTTCAGTATTTTTAATGTTTAACGATTTAAATGTCTTCACGATTTTGTCAGCATTAATGTATTTAAAACTAAAGATATTATTACATTTTTTAACACTAGACTCTAACAATGCCATCGCACCAGAGGCCGAGGAATTTAAAGACGATGTCACTACTTTAGGCTAGACGAGCTCTGTCTGGCTCTATCTCTGGCTATAGTTTGGAGTATGTGTGAGCGTTGACTAAATAAATCCTACGTAAAACATCACACACACAGTTTACACACTGGTAAGCACTCACACAGACTCAAAACCAGAGCCAGATAGAGCTTGTGGTAGGCCTACTGAGATAAATTTGCAAATAAAGATAAAATTTTAATTTATATTTATTTGCAAGTAAAACGGCAGTGATTCTAAGTATTGACAAAATATACATGAAATAGCTACATACCATTGCAAATAACCTACCTATCTACGCCAGTGTGATGCGGCTCAAAGTCTAGGTTAAAGTATTTCGATCTGAACAACAGCTTCCAGCTAATTCATTAATAATAATAAATTTGATGTTTTCAAGACAAGAGTGAATAGATATCTTTTAGGTAAGCGTGCTACATCGTCGACCGCATCATCACTTAACAGCAGGTGAGATAGCGGTCAAACGCAAACCTATAAATTGTAAAAAAAAATTAAAAAAAATTACAAAATAAAAAAAATAAAAACTTTTTATTTCAGACTTTCAAACTTTTTATTTTATCCATAGGGGTTAGTAACACGACAAAATAACTTAGAAACTATGTTAGTAATAAAGAAATAGGTATACACGCACACACAATTACTTAGACACTAAGCGGCCCAAGCACAGCCAGCCAGTGTCTCAAAATAATACCTGTAGGCCTAAGATGACCGCCACGAGAGTCGGTTTATCTCGTCAAAAGTAGAGATATGTCTATATCTCTACACGAGCTAAGATGACCGCCTAAATATGTCGTCATCATCTGCCAAATGAAGACTTACTCGGAATTCGAATTTTGATTTTTGAATTTTGTCGTCA
Source organism: Thera obeliscata (assembly GCA_947578465.1). Taxonomy (NCBI): domain Eukaryota; kingdom Metazoa; phylum Arthropoda; class Insecta; order Lepidoptera; family Geometridae; genus Thera; species Thera obeliscata. The sequence goes on from OX387916.1 coordinate 5,641,506, forward strand.
AATGGTAAGATGACCGCCATATTTTCTCGTCTTTTGACGTTTCTGCGCGGGAAATTTTCTCGTCGACAGTTTTTGAAAACGAGATAAGTCTTCCGCTTGTCTTTTAGATTTTGTTTTGCTAACTTTTCAAAGGATGGCGATACCTTACTATAATCATCTTATTGCGATGCACGCCGATAAGCAAAACAGAAAGATTCAACGGAAAATAATCAGAGACGTATGTGGTATGTGATCTTTTTTACGTTGTTCAGTTTAGAGAGAGTAGAGTTTCAGTGCCTCTGGAGATTATCAAAACACTGGGAATTCTACCTCATCAAACGTCTAAAACCCGATTTAGAGCCTAAAACTAGTAGTACGGGCCTACCTTGCTGCGGGCGGTGCATTCGAAGGTGAGTACCTAGTTCATTTGAGGTTAACTACCCATAGATTTCTATGTGTTATCCTGCTTATAATGTTATTGTAAAGGTCTAAAATTAATAATAACAAATTAGGTTAGTGTGAGTCAACACTTCTCATACATTTACCCAATTCACTCAATGTTTCAATAGTGAAGACGTGTCATTGGATCTCAGTTTACCAACTACGAACTACCTACCTACTACACTACGAATTTAGGCAAAGTAAAAACTGAGTATAGTTACCGACCTATCTAATATTTTAGTAAAAATATTTTAATAACAGGGTGACATTGGACGAAGATGTAAGAGTCGAAAACGAAGAAGTTATCAACGGAGATTTGGCTGCAGAGGACCCATCACCTGTGGGTCTGCTTCGGCAAGGCCAAAGACGCGCAGAACTTCTACGTTATGTTAATGAATAGAATATTACAAATGCCTTAAAAATATTTATCTCTATTGGTAGCTTGATTTTTAGGGTTCCGTAGCCAAATGGCAAAAACGGAACCCTTATAGATTCGTCATGTCTGTCTGTCTGTCTGTCTGTCTGTCTGTCTGTCTGTCTGTCCGACCGTGTCACAGCCATTTTTCTCCGAAACCATAAAAGCTACACTGATGAAACTTGGCGAGTAGATGTATTCTGTAAACCGCATTAAGATTTTTACACAAAAATTGAAAAAAACCTATAAATTTTGGGGGTCCCCATACTTCAAACTGAAACTCAAAAAATTTTTTTTCATCGAACCCATACGTGTGGGGTATCTATAAATAGGTCTTCAAAAATGGTGTTGAGGTTTCTAATATAGTTTTTTTCTAAACTGAATAGTTTGCGCGAGAGACACTTCCAAAGTTGAAAAAAGTTGGTCCCCCCCCTCTAACTTCTAAAATAAGGGAATGATAAAACTAAAAAAAATATATGTTGTACATTACTATGCAAACTTTCAACGATATTTGGTTTGAACGAGATCTAGTCAGTAGTTTTTTTTTTATACGTCATAAATCGTAAACCGCAATTTACCTTTCCGACGAACTACAATAACCTTTATTTTATGTTACTTGATGCTACGGAACCCTTCATGGGCGAGTCCGACTCGCACTTGGCTGCTTTTTTTAATAACCTTATCAACCATAAGCACCTACAAAGAAAGCCCTCTTCATTAGTTCAACATTATTTAGTTAAAAATACTATTTTCTGTGTGTAAATAAATTTATTTGTCATAAATTATAATAGGTATATTATTTACAAGTTATGCAAATACCTATGTAAGGTGGAACGTTTGGTTTGTGGATGGCCCGTGGAATCTGAAAAGAAACTAATACATTAATATACGGACATGCTCATAAAGGTATTTATGTATTCTCTATCCTGCATCCTGCAATCATTCCTTTAGTGCAAACTGCTTAGTCTACGCACATAAAAATACATTATGTAGTTCTATGAGTTAGTTTAGTTAGGTACGGCTCAATGGACACTGAAAACAAAACTTAGTAGTTATGTACTACGGAGTATATTAAAGTAACTAATACTTACATATCGAGGGTTTTAACACTGCACCCTCGATATATAATTTTTTTTACCTACTTTAAAAATCCTCATTGATAAATAGCAAAAGGTCAAAACAGGTATGGTTGCTATCAAAACGTACAATTTTCCACTGGTCACCGTCCTACCTAGGCTCAACTCGTCGGTCTTGAGGCGGTTCCACCCCGCTGTTATTTGTTGGACACTTTGCAGTGAGCTATATTCACCTTCCGCAAATTCATAGTGCTCGGACATATTATACCGGCAAAGAAACTCTATTTGGATTCTGTTACTTCTTACCCTGAAATAATAAGACAAACAAGTATAGCTAGCAGCATAGGTTTGACCGATTTTGAGAATACAATGAATCTATTTTGCTAGTCCTATCGGTTTTAACAATAAATAGAGGTACCATAGGTATTTACTTACATTTTCATTCCGTTTGCTTCTTTATTATTTTATTTTAGTTTTGGCGGGCTTTTTTTTTTCAGTCACAGGTACCAAATTGAATGAACGAAACCATTAAAAAATAAAAATACAATGGTAGATTATGGTAGAATATGGAAGAAATGATCACTGGTTTGTCTTCACGACATAGCCGAGTCGTCGACGACAGCTGTCTCTCTCGTGATGCTCATCTTACCATAATCGACAAACGAATCGATGTCGACAAAATTTTGTCTTCTCGCGAAGACATATGTCACGTCGGTCATCTTAGGCCTACTGGTATATTATGGCTGCACCAAGTTCTAGGATTACATTTACAGGAAAAAAAATTTAAGGCATAGTCAAGCTTACCAGCTGCAACTAGGTCAATTAATTCTTCTAATTATATGGCTAAGCTACGGTTAACCTGTAGGCCTACCCCAAGCTCTGTCTGGCTCTGTCTCTGGCTCTGGTTTTGAGTCTGTGTGAGTGCTCACCAGTGTATTATACTGTTTGTGTGCCGTTTCGACGTAGGATTTATTTGGTCAACACTCACACAGGTTCAAAACCAGAGCCAGGAACAGAGCTAGACAGAGCTTGTGGTTCTACTGAGGTCTTTTAATTATGTCAAAGAAAAGCGCGGATTTGTTCTCTTAAGTCATGTAAGGACAGTACGGGAATTGTACCTTTGCTGACACACATACTGTATGTTTGTGGGTTTTATAAACACAGTAGCACAAGATTTGTATTTAGTGTAATTTAAAATCAGCACCTTCGTGGGTTTATTATTTTTTTAGGATTATTATTTGTTATTAGTGAAGATGACTGGTGAAGTAAAGCTGACTGAATGAACGAAAGTGGTCGAATAGGTTCAGACTAACCTGAAAACATGAAGATACGCAAAAACAGAGGCTGGCAGAAAATTATGGAAGCTTATACATACACAGTCTACCTATCTCTCTGTTTGGTGCTCAGATGGTGATGTTGACAAACTACTTCGTGGAAGCAATTATATTACTGTCGAGTGTTAACCTGAAGCAAAAAGTTTGTGACGAGCTTGACGAGCTAAGCTCTGCAGCTTACGACAAGGAAACCTTGCAATGGTGACTGAACACTCTAATTGGACCGGCCAGACGCAAAAACAAAAATACCAGCAGAGCTCTCTTCAAATTTCTCAAACTCAACAAAATGCAATACAATAACTACGTAATAATTCTTTTTTGACTTGAAAGCTTTTAACTTTTTTTTATTAGCAGTCTGGATACAGTCATTTTTGAGGGAATTTTTTTGTCATAGGCATGGTACTTATTGCTAAAATTATTGGTACTCAATGTATGTATTTAACCACGGTCAAAAACTGAGCGAGGTTAGCCCAACATCTCAGCAAGAGAAGCAAAAAAAAAGTTATTTGCTCCTCTTGCTGTCTGGCGTTGGTTTATACTTTTACGCGTTGCTTTAACTTTAGCGCTAAGAATAATTTGGTAATCAATGCATGAAACTTTGAATAATTTGTAAAATAGCTATGAAAATCACGAGCAATTTCTCAGCGTGGTTCTATTTACATGGTAATTTAATACAGCATTGTCCGTCCGCCTTAATTTGAGAATTCCGGGGAATCTTGGTGGCGGGAGCTTCAGGCAGCTTCAGGTGAACGATATTAGGTATGCATCAAGGTGTCGGGTGCAACCGCGGCGCGCTCCGACACAGCTGTCCATCGCTGTAATCGGATTAGTAGCACGTCTCTCTCGGCTCGTTACCGACCCGGACTCCGTCTGTAGTCAAACGTGTTATTCCCAAAAAAGCAGCCAAGTGCGAGTCGGACTCGCCCATGAAGGGTTCCGTAGCATCAATTAACATAATATGTATAAAGGTTTTTGTAGTTCGTCGAAAGGTAAATTGCGGTTGACGATTTATGACGTATAAAAAAAAAACTACTGACTAGATCTTGTTCAAACCAAATATCGTTGGAAGTTTGCATAATAATGTACAACATATATTTTTTTTGGATTTATCATTCTCTTATTTTAGAAGTTAGAGGGGGGGGGACCAACTTTTTTCCACTTTGGAAGTGTCTCTCGCGCAAACTATTCAGTTTAGAAAAAAACGACATTTGAAATTTCAATATCATTTTTGAAGACCTATCCATTGATACCCCACTCGTATGGGTTCGATGAAAAAAAAAAATTGAGTTTCAGTTTCATGTATGGGGACCCCCAAAATTAATAGTTTTTTTTCTATTTTTGTGTAAAAACCTTAATGCGGTTCACAAAATACATCTACTCACTAAGTTTCATCAGTCTAGCTCTTATGGTTTCGGAGAAAAATGGCTGTGACACGGCCGGACAGACAGACAGACAGACAGACAGACAGACATGACGAATCTATAAGGGTTCCGTTTTTGCCATTTGGCTACGGAACCCTAAAAACAGAAAATACATATTGTTTTTATGTACTTAGTAGGTATACAGGTTCTATTATATGAATAAGTTCTGCACTAGTTCAAGCGCTGATGGTGTGTGTTTTTGTCCCGCTCAATTTAGTTTTACTTTGTAGTGTAATAACATCATGTGCCTAATAAATACACGCTATTTTTTAGCTACGATGCAAACACGCGTTTATTGCCATTCGGGCGTAAACCCAGTCTATGAAACACAGTGCTAGTCAAAAACGGCAAAAAAATACTGTAGTTATATTGTCGTTTATATTTTATGAGACAAAATAGTTTGAGGATATTGTTACATAAAAGAGAGTTAGGTACTTTAAGTCAACTCGAGCTTCGTACCGACGCTTACAAAATTATAGTCCTCGCTCGAGCTATCACATATTCGCGCACGGCTGCACATTTTTGCAGCTAGTAAAGACATATTTTATAAAAATATTAAAATAAGCCGATTGCAATGTGGCAAAGTAGTTATTTTTTTATATTTGTAAACTTTAAAAGGTTTTCAAAACCGCTATTAATCCTGGGGCTAAAAAGTAAACTGACAACAATTTAATTCCACGTAAATAACTAAATGGCGGAAAACAAAAGAACTGCTGCTGGACGAAGCGCATTTCCATTCTTCCACTAATTACAGTTTTTGCATCCCTGTAACGCTTGGCGCGTGGTTTTACTCGCTGAAGTTTATGAAAAACTTCAGTTGCATACAAACTAGTTCAATTTGCGAGTGTTTTGAAACCAGGCCTTGTTCACAACAACAGTTAGTCCAGGAACCAATCACAGCTTTCTACATTTATAGACAAAAAAACGTATATAAATGATTTCAACTTCCTTATGCGTGAGCATTAAGCAGAAAGCAGTTTTACAATTATTATAAGTTAAAATTGTGCTGTGCGCTGATGTTGATTATTCATTAAGATACCTACGTCATCATTTTAACAGAGTTATTTTAAAACTTGTCAAAATAATAGAGTTTCGCGGCTTTCAAAAACATTGTAAAATTAAAGAGTTCTTCCGGCAGCAGTAGCGGCATTTCTTTTTCAGGGGACGCACTTCTTTATTCTTCCGTCCACAAACGAGACACTGTACATCAAAATAATTATTTGCGATGGCATTTGTTTCCATTTTCTTCAAATGATGCATTAGCAACATTATGAGAAAATCACTCCTGGTTTCTGATCCACGTTCGGTGTGGTTTGGAGCACGAACCGGTGCAATTAGAATTTGTTATCGCTTGGTGCACTATCCGCTCCTGTTTTTCTTTTTCATTCAATACGTACTCAACGGAAACGCTAATGCGGACCCGATTCTAAAGACCCAAGTTGTTTGTCGTAACGCTTAGACGACAAATTATACGAACTTCTAGAATACTTACTTTTCATCTACGGGGTTCATCAATCTGCACACCGCATTCGGGAGAAAGCGATGGTGGGTATACTTTGGCGCCTTTGAAAGGATATGGTACGAAGAGGCTCGGGATAAGGAAACTGGAAGTCTTTGAGGGTGATCTTTGTCCAACCAATGGTTAAGGAGGTAGGCGTTGAGATTGCAACACAGTTGTATAACTGTCTCAGTTTCATCGTTTAGCTTTTAATTCGCACACTATGTAACATTGTTCTAAATTAAAATATTTCTATTTCCAACTTGGGGTGATATAAGTTTGAATAAACAAGAAGATAAATATACCTACCTAAGTTAGCTTACGATATCGATAAGCAAGTATTCTCTAAATCGTTTCGACGGCTGATTATAAACGCAAGCAATATTTCATCGCATTCAACTTGTGACAAACTTCTCCAACTTTGCCGTTTCTTCGCTTCATAAGCAAATGATATGACAAAATAAGAACATCAAAAGTATGCGAGTGGTCGCGATATTATGAGCACTCCATTAAACTTGTCGCAAGTTTTGTATCGCGGATGTGTAACGGGGACCTGGAACGGCCAAAATATTCAATTGGCGTATCGCAGGTTGGCCGCGAGCCAGACGGCCCTGCATACTGATGTGCCAACTTTTACCCGCCGACTCAGCTCGTCGAGCCGAACACCAGCCAACCTGCCAAACTATGGCCTACGCGCTGATCGCGGCGTTTAATGAGGTGTCTACAGACGAACCTAATGACATCCAATATCCTGCACAGGGCCACATCCATACATCACATGCATATGTACACATATTTCCTAACATCTGTTTCTCTTTGCCATCAGTGGCCATTTTGAAGGAAACCGTAGCTTGAGTCTGTATCGTTTTGAATTACGTTTGGTTCCTTACTAATCTCAACAGAATATGCACGATATTTACTTTAGTGGTAAATCTTAAGACAAATTAAGATTTACCACTAAAGTAAATAAGTAATTTTCCGGGCGAATAAAGCCGATTCTTCATAAAGTTTTTTCAATATGACAAAGTTTATTATAGCGCGGGAAAGTAAACTATCTGGTTTCATAAATCGAACAGCGATCAACTTTGATTTGATGGATGTGCTCTATCTACCGCGTCTGCCGGGAACGTAAACAATTGGAGAAAATAATAGCACTGTTTTATTGATGCCATTACATTTGTTGCTAAAAATGATATAAATACGGAAATCACTACATATCATCAGATCAATTTCAATAAAAAAAATCAGATTGTACCCGTATTCTTATATAAAAGCTATTATGCTCTTACCGGTGCAACAATCAAAACAAATACGTACTAGTAAGTAGGTAACAAAACAAACTTTCCGTTTATACTCTGATTGAGGAGTACTTACCTTAGCTACGGGAAGTTTAATTGCTTGTGTTTTATAGACTACTCGTAGCACAGCATCATGAAAACCAGCTATTCAGCGCTCAGAAAACTTTAATTACTTAGGTACCTATTGACTTCCATAATATTTGAACATTCAACGCAGAAGTAAGAAAAAAAAATATCACTTAGATTGAAAGGTTTTCGTTATAATTTTTTTTAGATTAAATAATTTTCCGCTTCATTACTTGAATCAGATTTAGAGTCCTACCAGCATGGCATATATAATAACAAATGTACTCGTAAATAACCTCAATTTATTCTAATTATTCTGAACTGTAGGTAAACTCCTGAATAAAATAGCTTTTACTTCATCGAGAAGATAAAATACGGGAACAAAGGCCCCGACTTTTAATAAAAGAGCCTTTGACGCGTGCCTCAGGTAGCTATTATTATAATAAAAAAAATACCCTAAACGTTTTGTTAAATATAAGAAGACTTCAGGTGTCAAGGGATTAAAGGCTTTATCGGAAGCAACGTTTTAATTCTAGCTAAAAGCTAATTAACAGTTTTTATTAGAAAATTTTTTTGGTTGACAGAAGGTTGAATGGTAAAATATTAGCATATTATCTCTCAACGTTGTTCGTTACAGATACGTATACATACAGTTGAAAATGAAGGTTTTGAGTTCCAATACTAACACGGTTCCAAACCCTACCTTTGGTATATTATGATATCCCATATAAATCTATAGTTCCAACCTAAATGAAGTTGAAAACCAAATGCATTCCCTTGGGCTACCGAGCTCACAATATTATTATTGTATGCGTACATGCACTGTTTTCTAAGCGTAAATACGCTGCAAATACATCGTAAGCTTTGATTCACAACGTGGCGCTGCTTTCCCTCATATGGTTCAAGAGTAATATTGCTTGGTCTAGTGCACCCCAAACTTTGACTGCGGTCTCAGACTCTCGTACTAAAAGACCCTCCAATTCAAATATCTCTACCAGCTTGTCCTCATTTTACCCAGTAACCACTTATCAACAGGTTATACATATTATACACACTTAAAAGTTTCTAAATAGTTTTTTCTTCTTTATGTGACGTCAATACAATGTACCAAAACTAAATAAGTACAAAACATTACATCGAATGGCGAGCACGAACTGAAAAACGAAAAGTAGGACGCCCACCCACCCGATGTACTGACTCAATTTATTCTAATTATGTTATGTTATGTTAACCCTGCAAATGTATAGAGCCTATATTATTATGTCCAGCAGTGGACTTCTTAAAGGTTCTGCCTGATAACCAGCGCTGCTTGGCATGGTAGATATTACCTTGCCAGGCAGCTAAAAGCTGAGTCGGGGCCTATTTGGCATATTTTATTTACCATAAAGCATGGGAGGAAACCAGGAATAGGAAGGAACTAGGACTCAGTCTACGTTTTGTCATAGACCAATGACAAAACGTAACCTACGTTTTGTTACCTTAGAAAAATATGCTTCGTCTATCGTCCTAGAGACAAACTACCCTCTAGATCAGTGTTGATATACCTACCTACTTACTCCGCCTGTCTTTATCTGTCCGTTCTGTGTTTTTAATATATAAATAAAATAAATAAATAAATATTATAGACAATCCCAAACAACAGTATCTAGCTCCAAACTAAGCAGATCTTGTACTATAAGAACCAGATAGCGGATACTTATATTCATTTTTTTGTAAATACGTACTAAGAATACAATATAACACCCAGACAGACAACAAACATCTGTTTTCACCACACAAATATTTGTTCCCGGTGGGGATCGAACCCACGGCCTACGGCGGCTAACTACTATTCATTATTAACATACATCTATGTATTTGTATTTTCTTTTTTCTTTCCTTTTGCAAGCTGATGATGTCAAACATAACATGCGTTAAGGTATACACGTGCTAGTCTACGTGTCTTCCTGTGCCGTTTCTCATTATGCTATAAACCCATCTAAAGTTTTGATACATTGCGCGATGCTCTCAGACACGTGGCTTAGTATACACGAGGCCGGACCCACGCGGCCAGAACTTCCACTGCAAATGGGCTCCTGACCTAGAAACGTATCTCCAAACATAAATGAGTGATTATACAATAGTACATTGTTACCTGAGTGTTGAAAGTCACGTTTTTTGAGTCCCGAGACGGGTTTGGCGCCAGAGCGTAGCGAGGGCGCCAATGGAGCTTGAGGGACTTAAAAGACTTTCATCCGAGGTAAACACTGTGCTTTTCATTACGAATACAAGGAAAGTAAAAATAAAAACATGAAAGAAAAATTTGTGAAAATTAAGATTGAATTGCCGCCTTCCCGGTTTTTTTTTTATTTTTCTAGGTGGGCCTTCGGCTTCGGTTCGCCAGCATTATTCAGCCATTATTTTCATTTTCATAATTTAAAAAATGGTAAATTATTTGCTCAAATCTATGTTATTTTAAAGAAATAGTTGAACGTACGAGTACGAATATAATAATTAAGCCGTATAAGGGATCAACACACGAGGATAGTAGGCAGTGCTAATTTTTATCATATTTTTTAAAAATATTGTTGACATCGATGATATATTAATAAAGTAATTTAGAAGATATATTATTTATTTAATACTATCTTTATCTTATTTAAATTTTACATTGCGATTAGACTTTTTAAACTTCTTACCGTAATGGGTTTCCAACCTACTTGCTGAATAAAAAGTTGGAATTTGGTTAAACAACCTCCTTGCAGTTAGAAAGACTTTAGAAAGTTGGAACATGGTTGAATAAAATAGAACTTGTTTTTTTTTTTATAATTTGACAGATGTCAGTAGAAAGCGATTCTCCCTAGGGCTGAAAGTATTACTTTCAATTAGGCCCCTCAGGCAACTTCAGACCTACTTTCCGAGTATGAGCAATGAAAAATGTCTTTCATTTTATGGTGTTTTTTTTTTTAATTACGCTACAGTAGCTACGCTGCTTCCGATCCTGAGGTCGTGGGATCAAATCTAGTCGTATATCAAAGACATTTTCTATCAAAAAGATTACGTGCGCTATGCCAATTTTCTCAAACGGTGAAAGGAAAACATCGTGAGAAAACCGGCATGTCGTAGAATCTAAAATGTTCGAAAAACATGTGTCGAGTGCACGGCAGAAGTCTCTCTGAGGCGCACTTGAAATCCTTCCACCACACTGCGCACTGTGGTTCGGATCAATCAGTGACATGAAAGAAAGAAGACTTACAATAAAATTTTTAAATTAATTTGGTAACAAAGATACATTTGATAATATAATGTGTTTTTACCAGCCTAGCCTAATAAGGAGGGTAATGTTTTTTTTTTTATCAAGATTGTAGCAATTGCATCAAAAAGTTCTAATTCAAATCCTTTCCCGCGTTTAAATATTCGTCGAGGATACTATTTCGGCTGAGAGCTTATCATACAACTCCGCCAGGTGTATATCTCGTTAAGAAACAGCGGAAACTGGAAAGTTTTGCCTTCAACTCGTTTATACGGCCCCCGTTATCACGCCCTAGAGGCCTAACCTCTTTCTTACTGCCTTTAAGTCTATCCCGCATACCTACCTAAGATAAAGTTACTTCAAGTTTCAAAGGAGCTTAGGGCTGGGTACACGGATTGTTAATCAACAATTATAGTATTTGGCAGTTGTTTATTGGTACGGCCCATCTAGGTGAAGCTGTTAAATTCGATGCAGGTTATCGCTTAGATGTGGACGTACCTTAACTCATGTTTTTGTTTGTAAAATTTTTGAGTGAAACAGCTGTCAAATATTTAAATTGTCGATTAGCAATCCGTGAAACCAGCCTTATGAGTACAATTTTATTATGGTTTTAGCTATTAAGTAAAAATTTCCAGATCAAAATAAAATAAACCAGCTAAACTAGTAGGCCTACCACAATCTCTGTCTGGCTCTGTCTCTTGTTCTGGTTTTGAGTCTGTGTGCGTGCTCACCAGTGTATTGTACCGTGTTTGTGATGTTTCGACGTAGGGTTAACTTAGTCAACACTCACACAGACTCAAAACCAGAGCCAGAGACAGAACCAGACAGAACTTGTGGTAGGCCTACAGAAAGCTAATTCTAAAGCGAAAAATAACGGCCTGTGACATAGAGTGAGCACGTGAAAGTTCTGATAGTATGACATCAATCAACGTGACTAGGAGACGTGGCAGTAGGCTCTCCCAGGGCCCCACAAGTGGAAAATTGATGAGGAAAACAAACCACAGACGGTAGGCCGTTTCCAATAATCTGAGCAATAACAAGTAAACAGTCAAAGAAAATTGCTTTTGATTTATTATTGCGAAAATACACCTCAATATTTTCCTACGACCTTTGATAGCTAACGACAAACAAACTAAATTGTCGATATACGTGCTGTATGTGACCTGAATACGTTACCTTGCTTCCAAATTTAGAAAATGGCTACATAAAAGCTTTGAAAGTCTATATGAACAAGATTTCAGAATTTTATTCGAAAAGTGCATATCCCTACTACATACTAAGTAACAACACGCACGGTATTTTATAATGCTTGATTTTACTAAAGAACAACAAAGACAACGAGCTTTTGGATGCGTAGTTTTGGTCTCAAAAGAGCTAGGTGTAAAAATATCTAACTGATTTGTACCTAACATAAAGTACCTAATACCTTCCATAGTCTTTGCTAATACTAAGTACAAAACAACCAGTTCTTCTTGCTATCGCAAAACGGTAGGCATCGCTGTAATCTTATCCACCACTTGAGTCACTCCTGAGCTGATGTTCAATGAAATATAACCCCCATAGAGCTCAGACACTTTTCTATGGTAAAAGTAAATAGGCATTTGCATCTATTTTTATGTCGTGTGGAACTGGCACCTATATATAGACTCACCTATTAGCTTTAACCATTTTAATCTAATTGGTTTTTAACCTAGCTCTATGTCTGAAATAAATATATGATTTCATTTGATTTGATTTGATTTAAGACGTTTCCAAATGATCCTTGCAATCCTACTGAATAAATACATTTTTGATTTGATTTTGATTTATTGTTGATGACTTACATATCTTCATGGACAACTGATGTTTACTCACGCCCCTACTTACGGGGCACTATAGTACCTGGGATTTTCGATGGAGAAGGCCCAGCACCATCTTTACCATCCTGACAGCTTAGTCGGCCTAATCGACAGCAAAGGCATGGTCAATAATGCGGAGCTGACTAAAGCTGCGGGAATGGTTTGAAATTGATGAAACAGTAGCTTAACCTAGCTTTGTAGTTTACGTTAAAAACCAGCAAATGATGCGCATTAAAGAAAATTCCTATAATTTCGTTTCGAAACCCGAGGTAATCTCCAATGTGCTACTTAGCGTTTGTTTAATTTCCCACTGATCCCAACGAGGCTTTAGTACTGCTATAGAAAAACATTACTGGCTTCTGTAATATCAGATGACTTCAAAGGGCTTATCTGAGCGATAAACGCTTAAACTCTCACAAGCAAACAGTTAATAAGGCTCTGTGGTAAGCAGTGAGTGTGCCATGCCATTACTAAACCCACTTAGCTACATGTACTAACGAACATCGGTTGGCCGCTAGCGGATAGATTTCTACGAAATAAGGAGATTACTTGTCGTGGTTCGGTAATCATCTAAAACTACTTAGTCATTGGAATCACACGATAAATCAAATAACATTAATATAAAAATCTTCTGCCGTACAGTTAATTGGTTTGCGTGACTCAAAGACGCAAAAGCGTTTAAAAAGGCAAGTAACTTTTGACGAGTGACTCGCACCTAGCTGGTATACCAAAATGTAAAGAAGAGAAAGCAGATGTCTACAAAATACAGTTAGAATGTGGAAAACTTCCATCTGAACTAAACAAGGGCGGATAGAGCAACAAAGTCCTATCGTAAACAAGGCCCTCATTGGTTTTATTTGAAAAGTTTCGATTATCGCGGTTCACTGAAACGGAACTTTTAGGTTACAGTCTTACAGGAACATGTTACAGTCTTACAGGAACATGTTACCGTCGAGTACGGAAAGATTTGGTAGTAAAAAGTTTTCAAATAAACCACAAAACTTGTTATTAAAAAAATGATAATTTTGAATCATAAACGTTCAATGTTTATAATTCAATTACGCTGTAATGCTGCCGGTTAAGAATGCACCATTTTTTGGCTGTCAAGTGGGTAATATGCTAGGGGCTAACCTTTCAAGAAATAGGTTTATTTTTTCTTACCGTTTGGAAGGTTTGGAATAATGGGAGCATTCATTGCTTTTCCCATCGCCAGTAAATAAAAGATCTAACACGAATGGGCTTATCAATCGCCTAGCACATCAGCAGGATCATTGTTCAGTTCATTATAATCGCGAGCTAAGGCACGGTACACACTGTTTAATCTTTTGTACGAAAATTCAATTATAATGCATAAAGTTCAAAGTAAATGTTCTATGGGTACAAGGTTAAAAAAAATTGCGACATGAGCTTTCAAATCACATTCAATCTTTTGTAATAGGTAGGATAAGCGATGTAAGCGCGGTTATAAAGTAGCGGGTGGTGATAGCGATTTTCCTGGCGTAAGGTTAAAAGTTTACGCCCCTCTGGACTAAGCCTTGATACTCCAAGTTTATGCCTGACTGGCCGCACATGCCGATAAAAATGTTCCTCGCTCAGCGTCAGCTCGTATATTCTTCTGTTTAAATTGGAGTTATCAGATTTGGTGTTGTCAAGTTTAGCACAGTCGCGAAACAATCACTGCTAATTAAATGCCGGTCGATGACGTCACTGCTTCAGAGCTTTACGGTGACGTATTTGATGACGGGGCACTTTACGCAAACGGCACTCATAATCTATTCTATGAATGGGTGACGTCAGATAAGATTGTTCCGGCATTATTGGCCTGTAATTAATCTTTGTCAGTTGCTCTCGTTTGCAGATCTGCTCTGGGGAGATATAAAATGTGATTCAGTGTTACAGGATCTTTATTTTATTGTACAGTCAGCGACAAAAGTAGATTGGTAAATCTGATATATTTTTTTTGCCAGCAAACTTTATATTTAAGTTTTGACCTTTTTTTGAAGTTCCGCTTTGAGTTAAAACTTTTTTCAACCGCAGTTGCCATACTTTTAACAAATTCATAGAAGAAAGTAATTCACGAACTGAAATTTGCCAATCTATTCTATATTTTTCCTGACTGTACCTATTATAATCCATAGCGTCTGAGCTTGTATAATCATTATGGTGAAAGGGTTAATATTGATGATACTGAAATACCATACTGCCTTAAACATACGGATACCTTTGGAGAAGCTATTTCTACCGGTGGACGGTCTTTAACATGTTCCACGATCCCCTTTTCCAAAACTCAAACATCAAAAACTAAGAACATAATACATAAATTTAAATTGAAATAACATTTTTTTGTTGACAATTTTTTGTCATATAACCTTTTTGTCTTTTTGGTTCAATGGTAGAACGAAAACTGGCTCATTTATTCCACAGAACTACACGATCGAAAATTCATTGTTGTCATAATTGTTCATAATGAGAGTATGATCGAACCTATGTGTTACGTTAATGATAATTTTCAGCTAGCCTGTACCGACTTTGATCCTGTACCAGTGAAACGCGTTTTATTGTACAATGCCCAGAACGCTGATCAATGTACAATGGCATCAATTCTGTTGTTTAGAAATCCTAAAATTTAGCTAATTCCGAGCTAAAATTTCGTAAAATTGTTATTCCTATTCTGTTGGCAGCATCGTAAACTTAAATTTAGAGTGACAGCTCTAAAATTAGGATAGTTACTCAATTTAGTCAAAAAACACGTAAATCCGTCATTTTGCTATTCGGTTGTACAATATTTTAGGTAATTTGCGCTTAATTTTAGAAACGTCAATCTAAATTTAGGCGACACGTTACTAGGTGCTGACTAAAGTTTTGTTGTATGGTTGTTGTGAATTTGTGGACGAAACGCAATCAAACTCAAAAAATCATGGAAGCTGGTTGTAGTGGCTGCAAATATAGAAGCCCCGCCATAGTTTGTACCTAAGTAACTATAACGCCTGCCACTTATGAGCAAGAAACATAGTGGACAATCGGCCGGCTGAAGAAGAAATGTCTGCATCGCCATCGGTGTCTGCATTATTAACCAGAAAAGGCAGCCAAAATTATTATCTCGTGCTGCACTGTATATTATTATGTTTATGGAAGATTTAACAGGTGAATCAATTATAAATAGAACTATGCTTTACCTACCTACTATTCCTTCTCTAATAAGATGTATTCTGTGATTGCAGATAGGGATGAAGACATAGTGCTTGAACAAGATGATGGAGTCGAGGAAGAGGAGCACGACATAGATTTCCTCCATGAAGCACGTATAATACGACAAAGAATAATAAACTCTCACTTTCATATTTTTTTAATCAATACAGGAGCATTAGGCTGGTGGAAACAAATAGGTCATACATCTAATATTAAATCATAGTAACTAATATAACCAAACAACATGCGTTATACATAGAGTATGACAGACAGCGGTGTGGAATCAGATAAAACAGGACCGTATTTTATATCAAGTAGCCACTGGAGGATTTTCTTTATCTTCCTCCGCGAGGTCTGCCCTTGCCGGGCTTCTTACAGTACCATTGAAGCCGGTACCGACCTTCCTGGCCTTACCCTTCACTTTTGCCACCCATATACTCCAAATCTGTGGAAAGAAATATTAGTTTCAATTAGAAGGACAACAAAAGGACAAAAACTGCATAAAAAGTTGGTTTAAAATTAATGGCTTGGTTTAAACGTGGCTTTCTACTGGTAAAAGAATTTTTAAAATCGGTTCAGAACATCCAGAGATAAACACTACAACGCCACAAACTCACAATATTTTTTTACCCCAAGGATTCATATTTTTTTAATAGAATATAGCCTATAGGCAAGTACACACACTGTTACATGCTCTATGAGCATACTTAATCCAAGCTATGGCTATCTACAAACATGCTCGACCCTGCGTCTACACTTTAAAGCTTGCTCAAAGAGTTTAGGTGTGCGTTGAAAACGCACACCTAAACTCTTCGAGCAATGGACAGTGGGGTTACCGCTAGTTTCGGTGTGCAGGTGCCTGACGCCTCACGCCTATCGTATGCCACAGTTTTGTATGGAGAAACCAAGCTTTTCAAAGAATTCGCTAGGGGCACTTTTGGTTACCGCGGTAACCCCACCCCACAGTTCGTTTATGGGTTTTGTTGGATATCACTTGCTAGATTTACTATCGGAAAACAAACAATCAAATCTTTCCTCTTTATAATATTAGTAGGTAGATGAAATAACTTACATGCTGCCACTCTTCAGCAGTCCGGCTTCAGCCAAAAGCATTCAGCTCCAACGCCAGCATCCCCTAAAATTCTATTATTGCTCTATCAGCTTGGTTACCTGAAAACCGGACATACAACAATCAAATCACTGAAGTGTGTAGCTAGGTAAGTATAAATCATTAATTATACCTATTTCAGAACCAATAAAACATAAATCCTACGTACCTCGTGCAATCAACTTATTAGCCAAAAGCCGTTCCTGGTGGAACGGCCATCCTTTTTGTCTAGTATTTGTTCTTTTTCGGGATCGGGGGCGGTCAGTAGGCTGCTGCATTTTGTAATTTTTCTTCTTTGAGAAAAGTTGAGTTGTTGAATTTATTTTTATGTCGATGGTTTGAAGTTTAGCTGTTTGCTGTTTGCACCCACAGATACAAAAAACCCGTAAAAATAGTGTAAATAGAGCGCCATCTAGCGTCGAGTAGTGCCAAGATGCATGAAATGACAAATGTTTATGTTATCTGTGAACTTAATTTAGAACAAGTTTAGAGGTGTCATAGACACCTTTTAAATTTAGTAAAATGCGTTAACAGAATAGCTTATAAGATTTTCCTAACTAAATTAGAAAATTTTAGGCTAGTTTAGCTAGACAGATTGTAAACAACAGAATTGATACCAATGGCTCTTTGTACTCGTTCCATTTGACCCTTTTTGCGGCACGAGAGACAATGCTGATACTCCGGACAAAAACATCCAGTACTAATTAATTCCCAATTGATCTCTCAGTATTGACAATAACTTTATCAATGGGTCATTTATATTGTGATGGAACAGTATTTGTAATGACTAAAAAAGCTACGTTACATTCAAATAAAATGCATACGCGAGTGATAAATAAAACAATGAATTTTTTTGAATATGAACTGAAAATTTCGCAATTAATTACTACAGTTTTCTTGATAAAAGACTTTCAATAAAACTGACCAAAGCGTGTCTGACACGTGCTTTAGTCATGGCAAGCGCATTAAAAACTCCTTTGGAAAATAACCAGTTAGAATATAAAAAATATTCTAAAGAGTGTTCAAATCTAAATATAAAACCGATCAAAGTGAGCCCCGACCCCCGACTCACCTTGATCGGTTTTGTATTTATTTTCAATTGTTTTTATAAAGGTGTGTTTACCATCATCCAAGTATTACTTTAGTAAGGTATAGTAATCCCAATAAATTACATAAAAATATTTCAGATATTGAAATCGAATGTAAAATAGCGTTACTCTCAGATGATAAAACTCTCTAAAATCCCTTTATTGTCTCTAAGCCTCCCATAAATCTCTTTTAAGCCCGTGAGACAGACATACATTTTTATTAGTACCATAATAGGAAATTTGCTTGCCTAATAAGCAAAGCTAATAGCAAGTGTTGGTGTTATAAACATGTAGATTGAAACTAAACACAGAACTTAATTATTTAATGAGAGCATTCCAATTCCAGTAGTGGTTATTGCGCTGTGTTATGACTGAATTGATAAATAGCAAATAGCAATAACATTAGTGAAATTTCGGTTGATGATATGAAATGCGATATGATTCACGGGGTAGAACCCTATTTACCATATTCAATTTCCAGAGCGAACTCTATTGGACGCTCATACAGACGCGCGCGATACTCACTGAAGGTTAGTACCAAGGCGGGTATTTAATAAACTGAAAATAATCGTTGTGACGGGTATCGGGCCCGGATAGTCATATATCTCTTTTGTTCGAGATTAAAGAGGCGATGGCATGGGCCGACGCCATCCATCTCCGTTAATGCTGTTTCGACACCCGTCGCTCCATCCAGCCATCTACCGGCGCCTGAGAGAATAAGCTCCACGCCCGTGATACACGAGCCGAACCCACGCTGCATTCAAACTAGATGAATAGGTTCCCTACCTGTGAATACTGATTTTTAATCATTGCCTGGATCCTTTCATAAATAACGCTTTTCAAGAGAGAGCAAATATATTTTTGTAACATCCGTTTATTTCAAATATTCATTGACGTATACAACGAATATAAAACAATAACAGTAACAGTCTTGGTCGCATAAATTTTTCAATGCAGTTTGAGTTCATTTGTTCAGTACCAGCTTGAGTAGTAAGACGGGTAAGACCTGAAACAATTAAAACAGTGTGATCTAAGGCAATATTTCTCAATATAAAAAGGCAAAATTCTCTTCTTTCGTCAAAAGAAGAAACAAAAGATTAGAAAGATTTATAAAAATGTACAAAAGCATTATAAAATTCAGTTGAATAAAATTTTTTCTCAAAGTATAAAACCATCTGAGCCGAACTCGTCCTAAATTGAAACGGCCATTTCAGCCCGTGATACTTATGTGAGGTGATTATAAAAAGTAATCTAAACAACCCCTGGATTAAAGCGGTACCTACTTTTAATAACTTTTCGTGCAGTTTTCGTGTTCCATAAAAACCAAAGTATGATTATTTTTCTCTGACACGTCTGACTTTATTTCATTTTACAAAATACCTTTACAATTTAATCGTATTTTTTATTGAGTTTTAGCAATTGATCTACGTTTAACTAGTGCATTTCTATAAAGAGTCTGTTCTTCATGACTTGGCACTTAGTAGAACAGTCTCTAGTCTAGACTGTTAAATATCGTACATTGCACGCGTGATAGTCTACTAAACAGAGACCTATCGGTGAATAACCTCTTGTTAACCTATGAACTATAAGCACCTAAGTAACTATAGGCTTGTGAGGTGTAGCTAACCGACTGAGATGCAAGATATGCAAATTCTTTTCCAGCAGCGCATCAACATGTACTAATAATCTGTTGATGTTGGTTCCGTCCGGGTGTCCAGGAAATCCTCATGAATCCTGCGATTTCTGGAAGATATGAGAAATTTCCGGACAAAATATTTTTATGCACCGTAACTCTTATCGTAGCTGCTTTCGTAGCGGCTAGTAACGCCATCGACTATGATGTGTACACACCTGTAGCCTCCGTAACCGCCGTATCCTCCGTAACTGCTGTATCCTCCGTAGCCACCGTAGCCTCCGTAACCGCCGTAGCCACCGTAACCACCGTAGCCGCCGTAGCCGCCGTAGCTTCTGCCGTAACCACCGTAGCTGCGTCCGTAGCCGCTGGCTAAGGCGCCTCCTACGAAGCCAGCCTTTGCACCAATTAGTGCGCCGGCACCCAATGCTCCAGCACCGAGAGCTCCCACACCAAGCGCACCGAGCCCTAGTACACCAGCTCCTGAAATTAAACGTTGATATCATTCAAGGTGAAAAAAAATTGGACAATACACACAACATTATCTGCCCCAAACTAAGCAGAGCTTGTACTATGGGAACCAGATAGCTGATATAAGTACTTATATACTTTTTAAATACAACTTATAATACAATATAACACCCAGACAGAGAACAAATGTCTACGTTCACAACACATATTTGTTCTCGGTGGGGATCAAACCCACGGCCTACGGCGCAGAAGGCAGCGCTACTACCAACTGAGATGAGAGGCCAGTCAAAAAAGTTTCGCATCGTCGATAAAATGATTGTCATGCCCTTATTTTCAAAAAAATTGCGGTGCCTTGTTTTAAAAAAGGCGGTCAACTTTATAAATTTTGCCCACTAACTATTATATTCTAAAAATTCCAATGCAGTTGACTATACATCCACTTATACCACAGAAGAAATAATAGTAGTATCCTTATGCTTATATTTAACACCAGACTTGTTTTTTTCGGAAAACCCGACTGCCATCTTATTTATAAAAAATCTGTTCCGTGACCGCTTAATTAAATTATTGCATGAGTAGATAGTAAAATATAGAGTTCCATATTTGTTCTCGCTATTAGCATAGTTATTAGTCGTCGTTGGTATTTATAATACTCGTGTCTGCTGGGTATTTGCATTGTAACGTAATATCTACGTGGCATTATCAAGTAATGTTTGGTCGAGCTGACTGACATTATTTTATATAAAAGATATAGTGCCGTCCCTAAGCACAGTAATAGTCGTGCACCTTTTTTTTATTTATTAAAATACCTCCCAAGGGATAGAAAGTAAGTGAATCCTGAGGGGCTCTCAATATGTTACGTGCGTGGCACGTGCGTAGAGATAAACAGCGCAAATAGAAAGTGCGGATGCCGATTGTTCTTTTACTTATCTATTTTTCTATTAGCACTTTGAACCATACATTGGTAAAAATGTATGGTTCAAAGTTCATCGTGATAGTGTTAGTGGCTCGAACTATTTCGTATATTATTCTAAAGCCTTCACAGCTCAGTTGGTAGTAGCGCTGCCTTCTGCGCCGTAGGCCGTGGGTTCGATCCCCATTCAGAACAAATATGTGTTGTGAACGCAGATGTTTTTTCTCTGTCTAGGTGTTATATTGCATTATAAGTTATATTAAAAAAATATATAAGTACGTAAATCAGCCATCTTGTTCCCATAGTACAAGCTCTGCTTAATTTGGGGCTAGATAGTGTTGTGTGCATTGTCCGCAATATTTATTTATTTATTTAACAATAGCACAGATAAGATAATACTATACACAATAGGTACATAAAACAGTCAGTGAAGTAGACAATAACGAGGTCCATTAAGACTTACAAGTGTTATAGAGGGATCCTTGACAAAAACGAGAGGCTAGTGAAGAGCTAATCATACATAATCAAAAGTAGGTAAACAAATATCAATATATACATAGTTCTGTTTTCTATGAGTGGTTCAAACATATCTACTTTTATATGTGTTTAAACACCCGACTCTTGAAATGTAAGTTAAACATTACAGAGTCCGGCTTGAACCTCAAGGAAACTTGTTTTTTTTTCTCTAATTGTGATAAAAGTGTCACTTATGGCGCACTGCATTACTAAATGTAAATAATACATAAAAGGAAAAAACAAAAGAATATAATAAATATAATATCACGAGTTTGTCTATGAAATATTTGAACTATACTACTCATATCTTCCATTCCATCCATTATCCTACTCACTTATTACCCTATTTTACTTATAATTATACAAAAAAATGCGGCATCGGTGCACGAAAGGGCTTAGAATCTTTCTTCCTGGAAATTTGGGAGGCCTCGAGCCGTGAATATGTGATTAAAATACCTGCAGCAAAAATAGAACAGCAAACGGTGACGAACACAAGACTTACCTAGTAGTAGACCTCTCTTGTGCCTGTTGCTCTGAGTTGTGGCAACGGAGACATCATCGGGATTGGGCTGCAGAGCATTGACGACAGGTCCGTTCTCCAACGCTAGGACAGAGGCGCACGCCACTAGGACTCCGAACACTATTGTGCAAACCTTCATTTTCTGCCGATGAAATGATGGATAAACTCGTTAGATCCTATGGTTATTTTATTTGGTAGAGGTAGAGATTTTCATCTAATTATGGGATTATTTTGCTTTGTTTTTCCGGAGATTTAACTCTGCTAACATGTTGAATATTAATAATTTTGTCCCTTATTATTATTTTATCACAGTACCTTTTTCTACAAAAGATTTTTACTTTATTTTTTTTCTCAGTATTATTAACCTACGTAATTTAATTTTTATTTCCATTTTTTGTTGTTTTTCCTGCGACTTATATTTTCTTTTATGATAAAATATTTCTCACCTGTTTAATTTTATTAATCACCGTCTATCACTGTCTATTACCCGCACTAATGTGTGTCCGGTGCGATCCTGTTTAAGTCTTTTATAGGTCGACCATCCACCGCTGGCCCATAAATAAGTAGGTAATACGTAATATTATAAAATCACCAAGAAAGACAAGTCACTGCCTTTAAGCCTACCAAAAGCACTGTCTGGCTCTGGTTTTGAGTCTGTGTGAGTGTTGACTAAATAAATCCTACGTCGAAACGTTACACTCACAGTATAATACACTGGTGAGCACTCAAACAGACTCAAAACCAGAGCAAGAGACAGAGCCAGACAGAGCTTGTGGTAGGCCTACTTGCCCCACCTTTGAACCGTACGTAACGCACCTAGTGCTAATTTGAAGTCGGTAAAATCGGAAAGTCTGTATTAAAACAAGACTATTTTCTAACAAGAATAAAACATCCCAATGTCGGAGAAATTTTACAATTTAATTATGGTAAAAAGGTATTAGGGAGACTTTTGCCCTGCAGTGGGACAAGATAGGCTGAAAATAAATAGTAAAAAGAAATAAATAATAAACTATGGAAACCAACTTATTCGAGGATCCTGTAAATAAATCACATTTTCCTTTGCAATATGTTTATTGTGATTATTAAACTAAGGGCCGATTTCACGTCTTATTAATCGACCGATAAAATATTTGAGATAAACAACTGTTAAAAATACAATTGGTTGATTTTTAAGCATTAAAATTGGCCGATATAGTCAAGTATTTTGTTTTTTGCTAGACTCCGTAACATTTTAATTGTTCTATAGGTATTATTATATTTAAAAAATGGTTTTCTAAAATCACTCATTTCTATTTTTAACCGGACAAAATGTTGAGAAATATGAAACTTAATGCAATGCAACTCTATCAAACTTTACACAACGCAGAGTGCTTATTATTCATCACACGATAGTATTGATCACATATTAATTACTGAATCAAAGTTGAAGTTTGGTAACTTGAAACATTCTGATCCAGAAATTCCTTAGTTATGTAGCAACATTAATCAATAGTTTGAAGGTGGGTGAAGTGAGGATAGATAGGCAAGTTTCAATACGCACAGACCGATCGGGCAGTTGGATAATTATTGGTTTTAGTTTGAACATAATTACTCTGCAATAAACTACAAAAATATAGATAGATAGATAACTATAATATTGATACTAGTATAGTATTATCTTATCTGTGATATTGATTACCATGACACGCTAGGTAAAGGTAGCGATCAGTGAAACGCTGTCAAATATCGCTGTCAAATTTGACAGCGTTTCACTGATCGCCGACGCCAGCGGCCTAGGTGTGCGCAAGCCATAAGTAGGATACAGTTATGTATTAGCTTAAAAATAAAACGGTCACAGATAAATAGGTAAACAAAAATATTCAGAATCCGAGAGTACATAATAGACATAGACATAGACATAGACATAGACATTTATTTATTTACTACATAAGCACACAAAAACCAGTAAAATACAAGGACACTAACAGAAGAAAGATACAAACAATACATTGATACTGGAGAAGTGCGTCGTGTTTCTGTGTGCTACAGCAGCAAAAGGGCCTTGACTCAGCATAATGCCTAGCTTCTGTAAGGAAGCTATGCGCTGGTATTCTGTCAAAACCGTAAGCCAATAGACCTTGTGAGACACATTAAATAAATAAATATTTTTGTAAGTAGATATTATATGTATATGTGAGTGTTTGTGTAGGTATTCATGAAGACACCGGCCTCTTGAGAGTCCGGGCAACAGGAACTACCTATGAGTATGTATTTGTATGTAGTGCTGTGACAGTAAAATAAAAAAATTGTAATTAAAAAGTGTATTATGAACAATAATAAGTGTGTGTGTGTGTAAAGTGTTATTATGAAAGCGAAGTAAGTTTGTAAAGGAGTGTATTGTGCTAAGTGTTCATGAGGACACCGGCCTCATAAGAGTCGGGCAACATAAACTACTTAGGCGTATGGGTGTGGGTGCGTGTATGTGATGGTGTGTAGGTGTTCCTGAGGACACCGGTCTCATAAGAGTCCGGGCAACAGGAACTACCCAGATGCATGTGTGTGTGCATAATAATATATAAACATAAGTACTAGGAATAAGGTAACATAGTGACTAACAAGTGAACGGTGCAGTATAGCTGTTTGCACCAGACAACCCAGTGCTTTGTTTCTGTAGTAAAAATGATTTAAAATGTTTTTTGAACGTAAATTTTGATTTTAATAAGCGGAGAGGTGGGGGAATATTGTTCCAGCACTTGGTTGCCTGGTAGCGAAAACTTCCCCGAAATGCCACCGTTTTGTGCTTGCTATAGTGCAGTAAGTTCCTTGTCGGTCTGCGGCTGTATTTGTTTTGAGGGGGATCTAGTTTCTCAAAAAGGTACTCCGGTGATTCAAATGTCATAATAGAATGAATGAGCGCTGCGAGATGCAAATGACGCCGCGAGGCCATGTTGAGAGTACGCGAGTTGTTCAGGTATGGCGTGATGTGCGATCGCGGCGGAATAACATAGCAAAATCGGCAGCACGCATTTTGAATTCTTTGCACCAGACGGACCGTTTTTGACGTCAATCGTGGTCCATACACTAGGTCTCCATAGTTTAATTTTGACAAAATTAGAGACTCGCAGACTTTGATGCGTAAGTCTTCTTTTAAAAACATTCTGATTTTGTACAACAATTTTAGCCTAAAAAAACAATTCTTCACTATATTTAAAATATGATTCTCGAAACGTAGTGCGCTATCAAATAATATGCCCAGATTCCTGGCTTC
Source organism: Thera obeliscata (assembly GCA_947578465.1). Classification (NCBI taxonomy): domain Eukaryota; kingdom Metazoa; phylum Arthropoda; class Insecta; order Lepidoptera; family Geometridae; genus Thera; species Thera obeliscata. Next base: position 5,666,789 of record OX387916.1, read on the forward strand.
ATTCACCTGCTCAATGCTTTTACCTAGAATGCTGATGTTAAGAGTTTTCGCTGTCATTTCATCAATTAAACGTTTTGAACCGATTACCATAAATTTTGATTTGGAAGGATTTAAAAAAAGAGAATTATTCTGTGCCCAGACAGATAATAATGATGCAAACACTGTTGTTGTGTTTTAAAAAATAATTTTAGTAAACAGTCTTGAATCATGCCTGAAACTCCCTTGTAAGTTTATAGTCATGCACGTATTAGATCAGGGTAACTTTATATTAAAAAGAAAATATAGAATAGTAAGTAAATGATTTAATTACATCAATGTCTTTACAATTTACACTTTATTTAACTAAATTATAGCTTTAGTCACGTTATTCAACACAAAACTACCTTACAGTAAAAATATATCAACTACAAAGAGATAAAGCGAACTAGGTACTTATCTTTAACAATCAAGAGGTGTACTCAGAGCCGAATTACATCGACAGTACACAGAACGAAACGATAACCTTCTCCTTCGAGTCCCAAGCTCAGAATAATCCACCGCCTCGCCTAGCCTCAGTCAGGCGACCCACATGACAGTTGATAGACAGCGCCCTCTATCAGCAATATCGTCATCCGTTCTGCGTAGCTTCTGACTACCATTAACAATTTATTGATATAATAAATTAATTGTTAATAATTTCGAACAAATAATAATAAAATATAACATTATTTATCAAATCGTTTTAAAACAACTACATTGTTCTTAAATTAAATAAACTAAAATATCCTTTTATTTTAAACATGAAAGACTATCCTTCTTTCGTACTTCAATAATCATTATTATTTTAATAAAGATTTCTAAAAGCATTTAAATATCAAATTGAATAAATTTTAGCCCCTATTATCTACTAGATACGACACGGCCATTCTGCAAAATACTTCGTCCCCGAAGTATCTCCAAGTATTTTCCAAACCCACTGGCTCACCTGCGAGTCAGGGTGCTAGTGTGTACAAGATCCTGGTATCACATAGGCCAATAAAGTACTAAATAACCTGACATGAAATCTGAAAGCACAAAAATAATGTTAACATAAAAACTATTAAACAATCCTTAGCCAATTTACTCACCATACCTATGTAAGGAAAAAATAATAAAGTACCTTAAGTTAGGCTGTCATGCTAAGTTCCATTGCGAGTTGGCATCGCGATGTCCAAACAAAGGATCAGGCCAACTAGGTCTACCAACATTTATACAAATTTTATCATCAAGCTTTGGCTGTCGACTGTCGTGCTCAGTTCCATCGCATAATCGCAACTACTACAATTTCCAAACGTCACACCAGTCCAACCGTACATTTAGAAGAATCCCCCAATATTTTAACGTTTGTCTGTCGTGTTCAGTTCCATCACGTAATCGCAACTATCGCGATGTCCAAACTTTACACCAGCCCAACCGTAAAATTAAACAACCCATTTAGAAGAATTCCCCAATAATTTAACGTTTGTCTGTAGTGTAGTAAAGAACAATTAGCTTGGCCATTCTGCTTCAGTACTACTTACAAAATTGTATTGAAAAAAATATGGCACGAGCAATAAAAATGCGGGTACTCTCACAAAAGAAAATAAAAGTATTTCTTGGCAAAAATAAAACTTTTCGGATAGGATACCGTTAGACACTATTTGGCTATCAAGATTCAAACCAAATCAAAGCAGAACCTAACGAGGCCTTACCTTACTTTTACATCACTTGAAGTCCACTCCGTTTTATTCCAGATACATAAACAGCTTTGTATTGTACTTCGAATAACGTAGGAACTGCAACTTCATTTGTCAGTCGATAATATCTCCAGTTTACGATATGGCACTTCACATTCTGGAATAAGAATAAAATGTTAGTTTTCTGTGGGCAAAAGTTCTATCCCACGATCTGATATTAGATCAGGGTAACTTTATATTAAAAAGAAAATATAGAATAGTAAGTAAATGATTTAATTACATCAATGTCTTTACAATTTACACTTTATTTAACTAAATTATAGCTTTAGTCACGTTATTCAACACAAAACTACCTTACAGTAAAAATATATCAACTACAAAGAGATAAAGCGAACTAGGTACTTATCTTTAACAATCAAGAGGTGTACTCAGAGCCGAATTACATCGACAGTACACAGAACGAAACGATAACCTTCTCCTTCGAGTCCCAAGCTCAGAATAATCCACCGCCTCGCCTAGCCTCAGTCAGGCGACCCACATGACAGTTGATAGACAGCGCCCTCTATCAGCAATATCGTCATCCGTTCTGCGTAGCTTCTGACTACCATTAACAATTTATTGATATAATAAATTAATTGTTAATAATTTCGAACAAATAATAATAAAATATAACATTATTTATCAAATCGTTTTAAAACAACTACATTGTTCTTAAATTAAATAAACTAAAATATCCTTTTATTTTAAACATGAAAGACTATCCTTCTTTCGTACTTCAATAATCATTATTATTTTAATAAAGATTTCTAAAAGCATTTAAATATCAAATTGAATAAATTTTAGCCCCTATTATCTACTAGATACGACACACGCATTGCATGTGTATTTACAAATTTTTGTTCAGTGTACCCATATTATAGGTACTGGAATTGCTTATGCGCCTAGATACGTGCTAAACTACTTACTACTACCAGATACTACTAGAGTGCGTAACTACTACCAGATTACCGGATTACACGGTAGTTGATGAATTAGTATATACGAATCTATAGTACACGCACTGAGTACAAATTATTACAGATCATGGCGTCTTCCAAAATAAAGACTGACCAAACTTGAAAAAAAATGTTTATCTGAGAAATTTAAGTCATGACTGCTTAGTGTTAGAGTTAAGAAATAATTAATGATCAAATCTTATTATACTCTTGACGAAAAATTCACGCCAGAAATGTGGTTTTGAATATTTTGTTCTATAACAGTTTGTTCTTCTTATTGTCACTGGTTCTTTTAAAGCAGCGTGGAGAAAGGATTTTAAGTGCGCCTCAGAAAGGCTCTTTTAGTGCACTCGACACAAGTTTTCGAATTTTTTAGATTCTACGACATGCCGGTTTCCTCACGATGTTTTCCTTCACCGTTTGAGAGTAATGCCATAGTGCACATACATTTTCTAAGGGTTGGTACACGACAGGATTTGAGCCCACGAGCATTGTAAAGCGTCTATAAGTTCGATTATTTCTGTAATGTGGTATTAATTTGTTTATTTTTTCATAATATTATGCTAAATTATTTTGGTCTTTTCTAAGTGTACCAACCATGTTAACTTATTGAATAAAATAAATGAATCTGAATCTGCGTGATCACTCTTCACTTATAATGGAGTAAAAGGATAAAGAAATCCTCCGCTGCTCGGATGTAATAGGCCAGTACAGCAATTTCAATTTATCTCAAAAAAGGTTGTCAAAATAATGCTCATAATTCCGAGCATATTTGAGAAAAGTGGTTATATCGACTAAAAGAAAAAGGTATTGTTTTCAATAAAATCAGAAAAACACAAAATTACATTAATTTTGTTTATAAACCAGAATGTATTTCTCTGTTAGGATAGGACTCAAAATTAACACCCAAAAGTATGACCAGCATAACTTGGTCCTAAAAGGCTATACAGACACATGCTCGTGTCAGTTATTTTGAAGTTTATTGCAAGAAAGATGCCGCTGAGAAGCTCTTCTTATAGTGGACACTACAGCTATCCCATTTGTCACTTGTATCCGGTTCATCGGTCTTTAGTATTAGGAGTTGAAAGGTTCAACATTCCTAGATCATGTTTTGTTGTCCACCAGTTTTAGTATCAAACATGACATCACTATTTTATTTATCTTTTTTTATTTTATACTTATACTTTGATATTATTGATAACTGTGATTGTCGGGAATATTTACCCAGTCAGTATTTTTTTAGTACCTACCTACTTACAAAGTGACTAGTCATAGGACGTTTTTCATAAGATGTATAATATAAGTTATACTTAATAATATAAGTATACTTAGGTTCAAATATATATACAATGCTATTCACTGAGTGCCTGTGAAAAAAATACTCTCAATGTGCAGCGCTGCTAGCTATTTTTCTACCACAAAACCAACGAAGTCATATCGTATAAATTATTTTACCCAAACTAGCTGTTGCTCGCGACTTCATTCACATCTATAAACATATGAAAGTCCTACTTCAGAATTTCAATTGTGTCATTTAAAAAAAAATTAAGAGAAGATTTTTTAATTTTGAAACGCCTTTGTATTTTGCTATATCTTACAAAAAGCCTAAATTTGGATTTTCAAAACTTAAGGAACTATGCATGGGCAATGCCTAGTTCCAACTTTCACCCCTTCTTTCTCTATTTCACCCTTTTCAAGGTTATTTTTTGGAACAAATATGAATATAATGTCCTTCCCAAGATATTAACTATCTCCTATCCAAATTTCATTACGATCCGTTTGGCCGTTTAGTCGTGAAAAGATAACAATCAAACATACAAAGTCACTTTGTCACTTATGTATAACATTAGTATGGGTGAATTAGTAGGTATAGCTTTGTTTTTTTTCATCCTAAGTGTATCTTTGGCTGGACGCTCTGGTTCGCATGGTAGTTGGTTAGTAGCTAGCTCATATATAAATTATTCGGTATCGGGAAAACAAATAAAAACAGTTACAATGTATTTATTTTTATTCATAAAACAAATTGGGCTTATATCAATTATTTGATTTGTTGTAAATATTACAACAAACTTGACTTTTACAAACAATTGACCAATCGACTGACCATTAAGTACAAGTACATAACTGTATGTAGAAATAGGTATTGTACAATCACATCATCAATTTATTTTTACCTAACTTGTTTTGATATATTTGAACAGACATTTCAGTCGGGTATTTATTCGTCCAATAAAAAATGTTAATGGCACATTTTGAACAGCATAAAAGTTATTAGGGGAAATTCCACTGTTTTGAAATTAAATACCAAGAAGTATCAGAAGACAAACCAGTTGGTTGGTTTTTTCAATTCAAGAGAAAGTATCCACTGTTAACATTTTTACAGGGGATTACTGTTAGGGTATGAAAATGGTTGTCAAACAAATTTATTACAAAACAAAGCATTGGTAATTTACATGGATTTATAACCATTTCGGAATCAATTGGGTTCTAGAGAAGCATAGACAATTGATTCGGAAAAGGTTTAAGCACCTTTTCCGAATCTATGGTTAAAATTCCGTATTAAAACTTGAATCAGTCGATATTAAAAAGGTACACCTAAAAGCCCATCAGCCTCATTGTAAACTAACTTATCATTATTATAGTCTAATTAAGCACCTAATTTGGTACAACTGTACAATTGACTTGCTCATAGAAAACATCCAATGAAGCCTTAGCCGGACCAGCTGAAAAAAAAACAAACATTAATATGCGAAATAAGGCTGTTAAAGATTTTGTGAAAATTGTTTTTTTTTAATTGACAAAGGTGAATCTAAAAAATATAAAATGAATGATTCAAAGCATCGAATAAGTTTTATTATTCATGATTTCATTTTTATATTATTTTTATTTGCATTTTTCTTGCGTATTTCCGTATTTTTTGTATTAAAATAATATTGAAAGGTTTAAAATTTCGCTTTATTATCGCGATCAAGGAATCCGCATTCCTATTTTGATCATAATCAATTATTTATTTAACATTTTTGTGTACAGACGCTTATTTAAATTAAAACGGCAAAAAATCATTCCATGGTGCTTGGCCTATTCTACCATAATAATGATCAATAACCGCCTTCATTTTTATCTTTCATCAGCCATAAATAAGGGCAACGGATGGCTAACCGACCAATCAAGTATTTGACAGTTATTGAACTCATAATTTTGCCAAAATATATGAGGTCGATTAGTGAAACCGGCCAAAGACAGAATTAGAATGGGAATTTAGTTCAACAAAAATGCTCATTCTAAAATGACATATTTTAGGACTGGCATCATCATAACAAAAGATCTGAGAAGGATAAACGTGCACTTCCCACATTTTAAATCTACCTGTCTTTGTGCTTATGCACTGTACACAATACCTTAGTGCAATGTTGCATCATATTGTTGACAATGCACAGCACTGTTATTCTGAAGAATATTGAGTGCAGTAAAGGCATCATTGCTAAGTGCAAAAACTTTGATAAACGTCACTTACTCGTGAACTTCCACGTGGGAATGCGCTGGTTCAAAATGATGGTGGTCTAGACTGAAAGTTTTTCATAAAAATGTAGAGCGGCTCGTAGACGGGCCCCATATTTTCACTGCAATATGTGGCCAGCAACTCTTGGTGTCCCTGTCTAACATGTGAGTGAGAGGGATACCAATAGTTGCCGGCCACAAATTGCAGTAAAACATTGCCCGTTTAGAAACCCCCATAATACGTTTTTTTGTACAAACAAAATATAAACCTATGTGCATTGTGCAACCCTTCAACATTCTACAAAAGCGTGCATCTGGTGGTTCAAAAAGATTAAGTACAATATCTATGATTGTATTACTTTCTCTAAAACATTTATCAGTCTCGTATTCCTTGGGCCGTATGCAGAAACAACGCTTAAGTCTCAGTCTAAGTCGAGCCTCAAGCGTATAGATAGTTTAACAGTTTTCCATTGAAAAGTGTCACAAAGTCGATACTTGAGGATTGACTCAGATTCAAATATTGTATCTGCATACGGCCCATAAATTCAAACGCTTATGCAAACCTTTTTGACAGTTTGAGAACTGCTTAAAGAGTCTGTGACTGAGTCTTGATTTATTTCGAAATACGGGCATAAGCTATGCAATTTAGAGATTGGGAATGTCTAGTAGTCTACATTGCCTGATGGGATCACCTCCAAGAAGCATTTATAATTTTTATTTTACTCTATTATCTACTTTTTTCGAGTGTTCTACCAGCAATTAGGAGAATTGTACAAAAACATCTCGTCGAATCCCAAAACTAAGCTCACCTTTTAATTTTTATTTGTGACGTTGGATGCCCATGGGCATGTCCATGACTAGCATGAGCAGCACTGCTTAAAAATAAAATTTGCTGATAAGTATTAAAGGATGACTTGGAATTTTTCTCAATTTTAAAAGATCACTCTTGCTTAATAACTGTCGGCGTGAGGGTAGATCTTTGTTAATTCTGGAGGTTAAAGTACCTATACATACATAATCATTTATATACCTAAAGCCTTACGCACATCATCTGCGATGGCGATCAGTGAAACGCTGTCAAATATGACAGCGATATTTAACAGCATTTCACTGATCGCCATCGCCATCGCCATCGCCTAGATGTGCGCAGGCCTTAAGTATGTCCTATCTACAGTATTTGAGTCCACTTTGTACAATTATATGTATTATTTGTACATTTATTATGCCATAAGGTTTCAATAAGTGTGTCTGTCAACCAAAATCAGAAGATAACTAAAACATTTTTGTCAGAAGTACGTACACAAAGATACGCATCAAACTATACACTGCTAGCTCTATCCTTGCAGTAAGCGTAATTTTTCTTTGTTTTAGGGTAACTTGAGCTGTATCCTACTGGTACTGATAGAGTTAAAATTTTGCCGATGAGCAGTGGTATGGCATTTTCTATGTGTGTGTATATTACTTATAAGAACTCCCTGTTCCTTTGATACTTGTCTGTTCGGCGACCCATATTCGCGTGACGTGTCGTTTGAATTAAATCTTTATACTTTAATTAACTGTGCTTTCATTTAGCTTTCAGTACCTTCCTAAATTTGATGCTTGTGTGATGGTTTTTTTTTAATTATTCAAGTATTTTTACAATCCTTTCAGTCGTACTGCGTGTTTACTATGATGTTGATTTAAATCAGTCTTCTTGAAACTGATCTTATTTTAATTTGTTTATTGTTATTGCTTTCTTAATATCAGCCAGCTATAGTGAAATAGGTGTGTCATTCGGAATGCGTAAGGTTATATTTATAGGCCTTGATCTACCATGTTTTATTAAGGTAAAATCCAAAGTTAGTAAAATAATGATGACATTTATAATCTTAGCTATACAATGAATTATTAACTAGATGGTTGGGATTTCCAAAGATATTATGAAATTTGTTAAAATCAGTTACAAATTTCATAACATGTTTATTAGAAAGCATTATAAATTCCATTGATTTAATGTTATCTACTAATTTCATGCATGACTTATAAACGTGTTTTATTTGTAATAAATTACTATCGAATTATGTACCTAAATAAATAATTATACTTTGGGTGTCAACAAGTGAATTCTAGTCAAGTCAGTAGACTATATTATGTACGTCATCGTATGAATGGTATAGATAGTGCAATCCAAGAAGGCGCGCCCCACTATTCCTCCTAACCGTTTATAGTATATGTGTGCAAGCTTCCGTCAATGTTTGAGTGTTATCGGTACACACTAATTACCTATGAGTGCACACGCACACTACAATGAATAGACTACGGTTCGCGACTGCCGCTCGGAGCAAACTCCCCGCACCCCGCGAGGGGCGCGTCTTCGTGGATTGCACTATCTATAATAGGATGGTATAAATGTGTAGGTACTGGGCAAGCCTACTCCATCCAAAAATCTAGTCCCATGCACTATAGCGCCCGTAAGTAAGGGTATGAGCAAAAACAGTTGCCCCTGACGCTTTAGATATCATCTAGAATAGATGCAAAGGCCTGTTTACTTTTTATGAATGGTTAATTGTGAGAATTATGCAAAACATTAAGAAGGTAAACCAGCAGACAGGGACAAGGCCAGTAATGTTAAAACTTTTTAGAATTTAATTTGAATCTTATTTTATGAAACAAAAACATAAAGTAATCGGTTTTCATAGCTCTGGGTTTTTGGAACCCCCTCCTTTCCTCCCCTTCTGGACCTTTTTATTGTTTTACAAAGTAATGTATGAAGTTTGTAATCGGCTTTATTAATATTGCCGGACACTTAGCACTAGCCGCTAAAAGGCTCGCTAAAGATCTCTTGTCACTGTCACTTTTATGTCAAGAAATAGAGATGGCAACAGACTTCTCGGTCCGCTAGGCTAAGTTCGTGTTATTTTTTCTTTTTTTTTATACAACTAGCTGATGGAACAAGCTTATAGCCACCTGATGTTAAGTGGTAACCATCGCCTATAACAAAGCATTGCCTCGTAGGTCACGCACGTCATAAACTTGCCCTACAATGCACTGCCCTGCGTCCATCAACTTGACGCATACAGATGGCACGTGCCAGTAATTTCGCCGACACCCACACCCTTCAAACTGAAACACAGCAATGCTGCTTGACGGCTGAAATAGGCATGGTAGTAGTACTTCCCAGGATGAGCCCTTCACAAAGAGTCTACTACTACTAAATCGTTGTAAGACCATTATGAATGAAGGATGTTTTTTCTTGTCGTAGCCATTACCTAAAAGTTTATTTTTTGTCTACTGAATAAGGATTATGTGTAATTAGATATTTTCTTACCCTAGTTTTTTCTTAAGAGCGAAGGCTCCGACACCGACGGCACCAGCTTTAACAGCTTTCAGTCCAAGGATACCTGAAAATAATAATAATTGCTCTATTATATTTTTTGTACACGGTTTTAAATAACGAAATATGAAATTTCGGTATAAGAGGAGCGCACGGGCTCCAAGTGAAAACCACTGCTATTTTGTTTGTTTTGGGTACGAGTCGTCTGTTAGAATTTTCGGACCGTTCTTTATTACGAAAATATTTTCGTGAAGGTTTAAAATTTTAAGGTTATATTTAGGTTATGCTGCAGGGTATTTCCCGTGGCTTCACCGACCGGCTCAGACGGAAGACCAGCGCAAGGGCGGATCCAGGGGGGGGGTCATGGGGGTCATGACCCCCCCCTGAGCTGGTTCCAGGACTTAGGTGGACCACTAATTGTACATAATGATTTTGTATTATAGTATGTATATTTTGCCACTATACAGATTTTATTTAACTACTAACCTTCAATATTTAATTATTTTAATCAAAATATATGAAACTCTTACGCTACTGACTGACTGACAGTCAACGCACAGCCTAGGCCGTTAGTCCTTAAAGCATAAAACTTGGAGGGTGTGTTCCTTTTATAGTTTGGAGGTTCACTAAGAAAGGAAATTGGAAAATTATTTCGCTAAAAGGAGAAAAAGGTGAAAAATGGTTTTAAGAAAAATGATGATTGTAAAAATCAAAGCAAAGTTAGAAGCATGAAACTTGGACAATAATACATTATGTAGGAGTACAGTGTGAAAAATATCAGGAAATTCTTACAGTTGGTAATGTCAAACTAAACAAACCAGATTCGATTATACACCAACGCATACCTTTGGATTTACGCAACAGTTTGACACCAACCAATATAAAAAACAAATTAAAGAAGCATTTTTTGACCGTAATTGGTTTACGACAGTAGGCAATGGTTATTTACATATGCTTGCTGGTGTGAAATAATTACGGTCATAACTACATAACTACTTAGCTTCTCAGTTTAGGTATCTATTTACTAGACAGATAATATTATGAAAACGATATAAGGTTTAGGTAGGTGCAACTAGTTGTTTAAGTATAGATTAAGTAACGCGCTCGTGATAGCATCAGCACAAACCTTAGTGGTTTTTTAGATGCTATTTTTAATAAACTAATGTATTATGTATAAGTTAAAATGGTAAATAAATAAAAAAAAAAAAAAAAAATACACAAACCCAACTTAGCCACTAAGACAAAATCACGAAAAAAAGGTTTAAAAATACACAAAAAAAACAGTCATAAAAATTTAGCTACCGCAACCTGTCACCAAATTTGAATACACACAAAGGTTTACAAAATTGGCTACTACAGCACTTGCTTTTATATTCAAACGCACTCTAAAGTTTTGAATACAAGCTCAAAACTATGGTAACCAGCAGTTGGTAATGTCAAACTTAAACAACCAGATTAATATAATACACGAACGCATACAAAACCCAACTTAGCCACTATGACAAAATCACGAAAAATTGCTTTACAAAATACCTACGCAAAAAAACTGTAAGTTATGTAAGTTGCAAAAAAAAAAATTACCAAAATGTCTTCTACTTTTTTTTTAGAAATTTTTAAGTTGGTCATTTCGAAATTTCTCATAAATTCAGAAAAACACTCATAACTCGAAAACTATACAAAATCGCGGAAAATACATGGGGATGATTCGGATACCCCACGATACGAGGGACCAAAATTTTTATTTTGGATGTCAATGCTCCGGCCACCCTGTATATTTAGATAAAATATAGACTGCCTCATTCCGTGCGTGATAGTGCTTCTCTGGATGTCTTCAAGAGAATTATTTTATGCGTAAAAGAAACACTCATCAGTATTCAGTGGCAAAAAAAAAATCTAAAGAAAGTTTTCTGCTTTTTTTTTAGAATTTTTTAAGTTGTTCAAGTGGAAAATTTTCTAAAATTCGGAAAAAAATTCATAACTCGAAAACTATAAGAAATCGTGGAACATACATGGGGGTGATTCGGGTACCCCAAAAGGTGTTCTATCTCTGAAATTTCACTTGACCATACTTACTGGGACAACCTTTTATGTACGAAGTTATTATGTGTTAAGTTTTTAAAGCGTACAATAAAAAATAAATATTTTTAAGTACAGTACTTAGAGTACTTACGTACATTAATAAAATACCAACTTTTTACTTGTATCTATTGGTATCAAAATTAAATTATAAGTTCTTGACTTGACCACGACTATGTGACCCCCTCCTGGCGCCAAAGCTGGATCCGCCCTTGGACCAGCGTTGGTTGTAAGCCAACATTATGCTGAGTCAGAAACCGTTTTGCGACGCACAAGCTTCACACAAATACAAGGTGTATCTAAATATGTGTACTATGCGAAGGTGGGGGGTTTCAGACCACAATGGTGATCAGTTGTGGAGGGGAGATAATTAAAAATTCCTATTTTCAGTTTCCCATACAAAAATATTTAATTTCATAATGCCTAAATAAATTGACAACCCTATCCTTGTAACCCCTTGACCCCTTGACCTACTACCTCTGTAGGTCTACTACTACTACCTACTACCTCTGTAGCTGAGCTTAGGGTTGTCACTTTGTATAAAGTCAGCTGTTCATGTTGAAACTTCGTTGCAGTTTTTTTCAGAGATACCAATCGAAGTTCGAAAAGTCGTTGAACAAAAGTTGTTCCCCGGGGGGTGGAAATTCACCCCCCTTCAGGATAGTACACATATTTTGATACACGTTGTATAGTATTAGGATTTTTTCAGCAGTCTTTTTACACTCTATACGTATAGATACCTAGCTAGGTACTTATCTGGTAACCAATTACTATCACTCATCGTATCAAGGTGTAGGTATTGTGCACGACGCACGATGCTTATGTAATACTTACCACTATTCACATAAAGAAGACAGGTTGTATGTAATTAACGAATAAAAAACCCTATGTACATAGTCATACATCGTCTTCTCAAAATTAAATATGTGCGGATTTCATTATGGTCTTCTTTGTAGGCAAAGATCGACATTGACCCGATTAACTATTTAAACAATGTTCATTCATAGGTGGACGGACCTTGACTACTTGAAAACTTAGCGTTTGTACTTGAACAAGTTTCAAATATTTGGCATACCAATCTCTCGGAATTTCATGATAGGTAATCAATTAATAGCCGTATCCGTGCCGTAATCGTAGGTAAACCTAGATCTTGGTTGTATAGTACTTTCGGACCGTGGCCTGAAACAATACCTCTGGACAAAAAAGTTGAAAATTTTTTTTCGTAAAAATTACAAAAAAAATATGCTTGAGACAAGGAGGTTAGAACCTGCGGCAGCAAGGAGTATAAAAAGACTACGGCTTGAGCATTGTTTGTTTACGGTATCGTGCTACACTGATTCCTCTTCCATGTGCTAAACTAGTGCTAAATAATGTACTGACAATCTCATACATAAAAACAATTGAATGCCAAAATATTTCTTGTACTTTGGGTCTACGATAAAATTACTATTCTGCGACGCCAAAAAAAGATGAAATTATTGTTTTTTTTTTATGGCGGCTCCACATTCACAGCGAGAGTTCGCGCGTGAATTCACGGCACTAATGTGGAGCCGCCATTATACAACTTACTGATCGAACAAGCATATGGCTCATCTGATGCTAGGTATCAAGTAAGGGTAAGAAAAGTGACGCTAATCGATACTAACAAGTTGATGTACATTGAGTGTTATATGTACCTTCCTTACCTACGTTCATGGATTCACTAATATTTAATACGTTGAAGGATTCGTATTTTCCGAAGGTTATTCTCGTAGGCAACGGAAGGAACTAAATATTTAATTTAATTTGCAGTTTGAAAGAGCTCCATAGCTCTAGGTTTCTAATTTTATCAGAAAGAGCCAGTTGTATAGTAAAGTGTACGTTTCATTATTTGTTTTTGAATAAAATCTATGTAAGTTATTAGTTTGTATGTTTATCCAATTGACTTGAGTACCAACAAATATTGTAAGGAGTGGTTCAACAGTTGAACCATTTCGTACCGTTCAGGTGTCTGTTTCTTTTATTTAAACGAATCGGAGGATTTTCAGTTCATTTAGTGTCATTTGGCTTCAATGCTGCGGCTATATTATTACTATGTATTATTATCAGCTTTCCGGTTCCCATAGACACACACTGCTTAGTTTGAGGCTAAAACTACTGTGTGAAATGTTCACTAGACCATGTAGCTGTTGTAATAAGTCAAATAAATGTTCAGCCCGATCACCTCATACAAACTCACCAAGTAAGAGTTTCTTCTTGAGCAAGAGAAGATCTCTCTTGGTCCGTGGACTCCTATCGTGGACTGAGGTATCCTGGACTGCTGCTTGCACTGTTTCCACTGCTGGGTAGTGTTCGTACTGCGCCGCTGCAACGATGGCGATGAGGCAGGCGAGAACAACTATTGTGGAAGTCTGCATTGTTAAATTTTCTGAAAAAAGAATGTGAGCTTGAGCATAATCATATCTAATGATTGGAGTTTTTACTGCCATCAAAAGTCAAGCTTTTCTTTTCTGAATTTTTGTAAGTTTTTTTTAAACTTGGACATGGTTATCCCGGTATACCTAGAAGAGAACGCCTTCATTACCTCCCGTGAATGCCGTCTAGGAGTCTAAAGAAATACAATAAGAGGCCGACAACTTAGGTATATACATAATACACTGTCACTGCGGTAACATTCAAACATTTTCAAATTTGGGGAAGACCCAAATTTGAAAATGTTTGAATTTAAAAGGAACGTTGGAATCACTTAATAAAAATAAATCTAGTAAAACAGGTAGGCATAACTATCAAGCTCTTTTTGCACCAACAACTTTTACATTCTTGTTTTATTTGTTGTACATCGTTCAGGTTTCAAAAAAATTTAGTGGTTAAGTACTTATTTTTAAAAACTTGGAACCGGTCTTACTAATGTAGAGCGGTTTTCAATGTGAAGGGCCCGGGAGCCGCGAAAAGGGCACTTGTACAAACTAATCGTAAAACAGAAGCTCCAAGATTTCAAGGTTATCCAGTGCTGGTTTGAACTACCTCAGGCAGACAGTTTCTTTTGTAAATAAGGTTAATTATACCTACCCATCAAGATTACTTTAAAATAAACAAAAATCAATGTAGCACAAAATGCAATACATTTTCCATGTTCAATGTTTTGATTTTAATATTTTAGTTGCGTCCGCTCACGTATCGTTTTCCCGGTGGAAAACTATGAATTTTCTGATTCAACCGCCATTAAAAATAAACAAGACTGGAATTCACGGCATTGAAAAGCACCTAATATTAACGGTAAAAAGATATTTCGATACAAAAATTGAGTAAGAAGAAATGTTGCAATTTTCCTAAGGAGCGCTCCAACGGAAATTGAGACATTTCTATTTGGTTTTCGTTCACATTTCCTCGCCATCTCGTTGCGCGATCCGGTGGCGGTTGGCGCGAGCGAAAACATTTGCTTCGTTACCTTTACCGACCTGCTCTAAAATACACTTACAATTCAGCCAACTACGAATTTACGTCATAAGTATGCCAGTGCACATACTACAATGTTTTTAAGTGAGGAAGGATGTGAAACTTCAATAGATTTTATCCAGTCTACTTAAAACCATGCATGTTTATAATAACTGGCCATAATCTGTTTCTCGTGGTGGATGCAAATTAATGAGTGGGAAAATTAATTATGTATAGAGGTAATAACAATGCTGTATTTTCTAGCACTAAGCACCTAAAATAAACGCTTAGGTAATGACCAGGTACTTTTACAGAATAGTTTATTATGCTTAGGTAGTAAATCGGGTAGTTAAGTATATCTATTTAAAAAAACTTGCGTGACTTGGGGGTTAAAATGAAATTCATGCAGAACTAAGGACGTATTGAGTAATTATGCTAATAATTTGGGTTAACTATGGGTAATTAATGAAACCATGTCAGCAACAGGAAAATCATACTGAAAAAGCTCCTAAAGAAGAATGGAAAAGTTAGGCTGATTGGTTTGTTGATTGGTTTATCGACTCTCAAGTAGACATATTTTTATTCACAAGAACACAAACACAGACGATCTGAAATGAGCAGGTGGTAAACTTCGCCTTTTACAAAGCTACTAAAGTAGGGAACAATAGACTAATTAAAAAAATATAAATGTTATTAGTATTCAATAAAGGTATTCAGCATAAGTAGGCACAATGTACAAAGAAAAAAAAAGGGATAGATCCAAGCACTGAAAAAAAAATTGTTTGGTGACTTCTATGCTACCACTACTAGGTAGAAACTACCATGTACCGTTGGCACGCTACTCTAGGCTAACATCACTGCCGCAGGTAAATTAAAATATCACGCAAACATTATGTGAACATATGCAAAAATAATGTCCATATCAATTCTACCACAAAAACTCCAATAAAACGCGATCAGCACGGTACGCACCCGCGTAACCAATAGGCTTGTAAACAACACTAGTAGGTACCTTGGCAAGGCTAATTGGATGTGCACACAACACAGCACTGCTGCAGTCACTGACTCACAGATGACAAAAACTCGTGTTCAATTCTTTTATAGACTGCATGAGCCTCGAGGGAGGGAATATACTGGACCTACGCGTAGGGTTCAAGGAAAATCATGCACGAATGGTTATTGACACTATGGGCCGTACTCATTAATTTATCTTTATTTATAAAATATAATTGCAATTCGTAGCCCATCTTCAAATTACTACAATAAACATGGGCCTTGATGCGGACCTTGGTTGATATGTCGATGACGCTAAGAATCGTACTCTCACTTCCCGTTTGGGAAAAAAACTGGCACACAAAACCAGGAATACTCCAGTGATGATTTTATTCATGTCAATGTCTTACGAAAGTATTGGTAGTCGCACTACAAGTCTTCTGATAATAGTTGAGACCAATTGTCTTGGTGTAGACAAACTAAGGACATTGCAATTGCATTGGCTGTCTCTCACAGTATTTGATTTATAATGAGAAAAAGTGGCAGAACTAGGAACAATATCGTTAACTCACAGGACACGGCTTAAACAGGACAGCTACTCAACAATAAACAAAAAGCTCGTTTACAAAGCGTTATGCCTTATTTCTTTTCCATCGTTTATGTTTTCCAACATATTTGATCTATCTATTATGCCTACAGTAGTAGGCACAGTAGTAGGTACAGTAGTAGTAGGCAGTAGTGGACTAGTCTTCTTTTCTAGTAGACTAGTAAGTCTACTAGAAAAGAAGACTAGTCCACTTATAGGTACTATCGCAGGAAATCGGTGGCTAGAGAGGGCTCGGAATCATTCCATCATTGGATCAGTCCAGCAGTGGATCATACTGATGATGATACTACTGCAGATATTTGGTACAATAGAAGGTAGACAAAACCTTTCACCTTGGCCAAATTCTATCGATGCGCTGTGACGGAACAATAATGACGAGAAGAAATACCAGTCAATTTAGTTAACTAATAACTAAAAAGTACTTCAGCGTTCTTAGACGATCAAGGCTGTTAGAAAGTTCTTCCATACTTTTTAAGTTTGTTGGTACATAGTTAATTTAAAAAAGTAAATCCGTTATTGGCCGTAAGATTAGAATTAAGGACATACTTAATATTGTACTACTTTTAAGGGCTGTGGATTTTGACGTGATAACGTCTTATAAATCGATGGAGCCGGCTGCACGCACGAAAAAACATGACTCATGCGTCGTTACGTGCGTCGTTTCGTCGTTCCATTTACCTGAGCCCGAGCCCGGGTCGGGTAATGGGTAAGGGTAAATGAGGGTAAGGGTAAATGAGGGTAAGGGTAAATGAGGGTAAGAGTAAGGGTTCGGTCGGGTTCCGGGTCCGGGTCCAAGAGTTCGAGTCCGAGTCCGAGTCCGCGAGTCCGCGAGTCTGCGAGTATTTTCTTATGACGTTATCACGTTCAACTATCGTCAGTAAACCGACTTTACAGACAACCGATTTTTATTTAAAAATAAAAGGAACTCGTAGAGCCAAAGCGTTTCAGCAATGAGCAACCATGATGTTTGTATTTTTGTGATAGTAATATCTTATAAAGGGACCGGTTTTCAAAATACATGCAAAAACTATTTTTCATTACTCATACTCTGAAAGTAGGTCTGAAGTTGCCTGAGGCGCCTAATTGAAAGTAAAACTTTCAGCCCTAGGGAGAATCGCTTTCTACTGACAGCTGTCAAATTATAAAAAAAAACAAGTTCTATTTTATTCAACCATGTTCCAACTTTCTAAAGTCTTTCTAACTGCAAGGAGGTCATTGAACCAAATTCCAACTTTTTATTCAGCAAGTAGGTTGGAAACCCATTACAACGGTAAGAAGTTTAAAAAGTCTAATTAGAGCGCAATGTAAAATTTAAATTTAAATAACATAAAGATAGTATATAATAATAAATAAAGATAGTATTAAATAAATAATAAATCTTCTAAATTACTTGATTAATATATAGCTTCAACTATTTATTTAAAATAACATAGATTTGAGCAAACAATTTACCATTTTTTAAATTATGAGAATGAAAATAATGGCTGAATAATGCTGGCGAGCCGAAGCCGAAGGCCTGCCAGAGAAAAAGAAAAAAAAACCGGGAAGGCGGCAACGGCAATTCAATCTTCATTTTCACTAATGTTTCTTTCATGTTTTTATTTTTACTTTCCTTGTATTCGTAATGAAAAGCACAGTGTTTACCTCGGGTGAAAGTCTTTTAAGTCCCTCAAGCTCCATTGGCGCCCTCGCTACGCTCTGGCGCCAAACCCGTCTCGGGACTCAAAAAACGTGACTTTCAACACTCAGGTAACAATGTACTATTGTTGATTGATCTTTTTTTTTAAGCATTCGGAAGCACTCGGTGACCCTGAATGTAATGTGGTAAAGACACGCTCGATGGAAGAAGAGCTCGTATATATTAACTACCGACGCCGGCATTGTCATGTTTGCTTTTTTTGGGAAATAGTGCGGCAAACTTAATGGCCCACCTTATGTTGAAAGGTTAGCTGTGCCCTGTGACTTTATTAATATAACATAAACCTACCAAAGACTACATAAATCAATACATGGATAAATACGATGTATTTCCATGGACAGATCATACGAACCTTACCTAATTCACCGTGCAAAAGGTCCTGGAAATTGCAGATATACCAGTTTCCAGGAACTACCCTTTTACACTCCGTTGAAAAATGACCCAAGAATTTAATTAGGTAGGTAGCCCAAAAAAAAGCTACTAAAAAAGCTGTCCTACTGTTTAGGCCGTGTCCTGTGAGTAAACGATATTGTTTCCTAGTCCTGCCACTTTTTCTCATTCTAAAAACGTACTATAAATTTAATTTACCTACTATGACATTTTATTTGGGCGTTTTGCTACAAGGTATTTTTTCACTTACATTATGCCTTTTGCTCTGTTGAACATTTAGCTTAGACCTTCAGATCAGGAGGCAATTATAGGTGATCGGAAAAACAGACGCCGGCATGGAACTCCACTCCCTGATGGTTGCCCGCAACATTAAAGTTGAAGCTCTACCATTTGAAGAGTTCGCCTTGACACAAGAATCAATTTCTATAAATAAAAACATTACGCTTTTGGCAAATGTTTGACATACTTGGAGTAATGTATTCGAACTCGGTAAACATTTGCCTATATAAAACGCCCATGTTAAATTACCAATGACTGGTTAGTTTGTTGGTAAACTTACCTTTGATACTTACATTATATTTTAAACTTAACACGCAGGTATTTAACATACTGGCCCCGGTTTCACTTTACCCAATAAATATTGGACAGTTACCAAAAAACAACTGTCAAATATTTGATTGGGCAATTAGTCATCCACGAAACTGGGCCTTAGGAACGAGTATTCACATATTTATTTGAATAAAAAGTTGAATTTGGAAACCAGTGTTACTCTCATTTTGATACCTACTATTGAATAAGCCTCTATATACAATGCTTAAAAACAAATTGTGTGTTGTTGTTTTATTCAATAATTTATATTTTGTCCTTCTAACCATTGGTCACCTCTCTCTTAGTAACCTCTCGTTTAATATTGATGAAGTGTCCTAAATAAGTGATAACACATTACGCCTTCTTGCTGTTTATTGGTCCTAAAACCTTTAAGATCAAGGCGAAAGGGGTTGCCCAATACTATTATTATTATCATATGTTAATCTATGCTAATACAATAGAGTTATATATTCTGTGGTAATATACAGGGTATTAAAAAGCAGTTCTCGAAAATTGAGACACAGTATTGCCCTGGTGGTACTGCGACGAAGTGTAAAGGGATTGACAAAACAAAAACAGAAACAGCCACTTTGATGCACAGGCATGGAGGATATCGTCTCAGATCTATTAAGTACCAAATCAAAATTAATTTACTCGAGGGGTTTATTTTGAAATATGCACATACACAACGATAATATTCATTCAGAATAATAATTTTTCAGCACTAGGTTAAGTTAACAAAAGTTTATAAAACAAGGATTTATAAACTCAAGGATTTCTTCCATAAAGTCGAGAAATCGATCATGAAGCACAGGGCCCGTTATTATACGGGAGCAGTCTTTTGACACCCTGTATCATCTTGGTAGGATTAGCTGAGTCACGGTAGCCTTCACCAATATTCAATGGAACTTTGATGTGTTGCAATGGGTAAATGATTTTCAAACAACAGGAAGGTCTGTCAATATAATCCGATAGACGATGAGGCCTACTCCGCCTGTTTGGTGTCAAGTAAGTTTGTATACAATTAAAGATAAATCTATGTAAATATTCACTAAGTAGGTACAAGTTGTCTTCAATCAGTAAAATTACCCCCGCATATTTTTCTAGAATAAAATTATGTTTTATACCATTGGCTGGGTAATTAATGTAAAATAACTAAATAAAATGTAAAAAATATATTTAATAAAAATTTAAAAAATTTGTTAAACATTTTTTTTTTTTTAACTTTATGAAAGTAATAAAATACCTAAAAGCATCTAATAAGATTTACCCAGTTTAATAGTATTTTCCACCTACAAGGTGAAAGTATACGTATAGATAGACAATAGTTTCATCCATATCCATAATGCGTGGCTTGACTCCAACGTTTAATCGATTTGACCTTCCGATTATTTGTCCACCATTTGACTGGTCGTGATTTCGCAATCCGAATGAGACGCGCCTATGTGCTCATAAATGAACTGTATACAGAATTTCTGTTATTGTTCGTTGTTTTTATTCAGCCTGGTCCATTCCCCTTTCCTTCTCTCATTTCGTTTCTGACCAAAAATTCTACTTAAACGGTGAAGGAAAACATCGTGAGGGATCAGCATGTCGTAGAACTTTAAAAGTTCAAAAACCAGTGACAAATACACAAAATGAGTCTCTTTGAGCAAAATTCATTCACCACACTTGATTCGAAAGAACCATTGACGCAATAAGAAGAATGTAAATTTATTATAATTTTGACTATTTGGCTTACACAAGCAGTGCTGTTTATTCTTAATAACATTATTCCTTATTCATTCACGGACATTTCTTGGCACGAATAGTTTTCCAGCTAGAACATTATATTTACAACAATGAGAATCATTCAACTTAACAGTATTGCTAAAAAACATAGTGGCAAAAAATATTTCACTATAAGATATATTTATGTAAAATCATAATTATGACAACCTGTAAATAAAAAAGCTTTATATTTTAGTTGTAAGTACTTATTCAAATTGTTTTTGATCATGAGCATTGCCTTTCTATTTTATGTTTAATAAGTAGAATGCGTATGCGTCATTTAAAAAAAAACGTCACTAATATAAAACAAATCCCACCGAACAGTATAAAAGGATTTTCCAACCTTATTGTGCAAAACTCTAAAAATGAGTTATGGGCATGCATACACGTAAGTTACGCAAAATATTCGCTGTTCATTGAAATAACATGTTTAAGTAACGCTCGAGTGCTCCATTATATCAGGCGGTACCTATCTCACTCATGTAATTTCTAATTACATCAAATTGCGTGGCTGAAATGACATAAAGGCTACTATTATAGACTACCTTAGTTAGAAGGTCCCTTTAAAAGCAACCGGGCCGTACTATTGATTCATTCATTCAACTAGGTATAATATGTAATATCATAAAGCTGAAGAGTTTGATTGTTTGTTTGGTTGAACGCGCTAATCTCGGGAACTGCTGATAGTACGAATACGAATGAAATTGCAATGCAATTTGAACGAAATTACCCTAATCCTTAGGTCATCAGTTCTATAATTATCCTCTAAAATTAGCAGACAAAAACTATTATTATGGTCTACTTTTCAGCACTATGCTTGCAAGAAAATAAAAAACATTTTCCACTAAAGGAAGAAGTGTTTTTTTCGCTCTGGTACCTACGCCTTGGGTACGCCACAATGACGGTTTTTATAAGCAAAAGGAATGAAAATATTATTTGAATGAGATAAACTATGTCATACGTCCCTACCACATCCCTGAGTCGGCCCGCACGCGTGTGGGTAGCCACACAGTTAGCGAACAGATAGGTTCGTGCTCGACCCCTGCTGACTGCGAATAAGGTGGAAGGTGTAAACAGCTTACAAATGAGGAGATGTGTCAGTAAAGCAGTAAATTACAAGCATGCTGCTATTGAAAACCATTCATCTTGTTGGAAAAGTTAAAGTCTCCACTTTTAGATTAGATCTAGACTCTAGAGTATTTTCTTAATCCTGCAAGTATTTTGCATGCCGCGGCAAAGCCATACTTTGGCATTATTGCTAAGCAAATTATAACCAGTCTGTAGCTTACCTGGTTAGGTATTTGTACTTTTAATATGGAAGACACCAAAAAAAAAACTCATAAATCAGTCAGAATAATAATCAGTTTATAATTATTAAAGGTCATGCAGGTACCACTAATAGACTGCGCGTAAAACGACTCGGACTGAGAACAGACAAACGGATTGATATAGCTGAATGATAGCTTGACACCATTGTTAGTCACATTTTGTTTGGCCGGGGCGTAGGCCATGAACCCAAACATGTCTTAGTTCCAAATCCAGCGCGGCGGCTACGAGCGCAGCGGACGCGCGGCGGCGTAGAGGCAAAGTAATAACTTAGTGCTACGCAAATCTAAACATATTAGTAATTTCAACACATCATGCAAGCGGCCTCTTGGTCTAGGGGTATGATTCCTGCTTTGGGTGCAGGAGGTCCCGGGTTCAAATCCCGGAGGGGCCCAGCTTTTTGAAGGTATAACTATTTTTTTTTATTTAACCAACACCGCTCTATCTATACTACAACTCAAAGTTATAGGAGGGATTATTTTATTTTATTTCCTTGCCACTAGCTTGGCCACTAGAACCAAAAAGGGTAAGCGACACCTTTTGCTTTTTTGCCAAAATAAACCGCAGGAATGCGATGTCCATATTTTGTTCATGACTGCAAGCGAGAAATAGAAAGCGATTACCCACTTATCCAATAGATGGCTTTACGCGCAGTTTGTACCGCCATCTATATTTTGACCAGGAAATCTAAATTACAAGCAAGCGCCACCTTTATTCACCTATTAGAATTTTATAAACAGTTTAAACCTTTGGAGATGGCGCTGCAATCGTAAAACAGCTGTTTTGGAGAAAATGTTTTGCTTTTGATATTGGTGCTAACTTCATTCTGTCTGGCAGCCAACCAACCACAATCAGCCGTCAGTCAGCCATTGCTGTTGTTTGCTTGCTTTGCTGCACAATCAAACAAAACAGTGAAGTGAGTGAAAGAAATTGAGATTGAAAATACGTGTTCGAATTCGTGAGTTGTGCTGTTTTTTGGATACTCCAACAAATTTCAATTCAAAAACTATACCTAACAGTGAAGTCTGCCATTTTTTCATAGCTGTGATTACTGTAATTTTGAGCTATAGAACGGTGTGCTAGAAAGTCTTGTGCGTTTACCTGCTCTGCTCCTTTCACAAAGGATAAACGGGAGCCCGACGACAACGCAGACGTAGATTTGTACGTGTGCATTTCACCATAAAATCGTGCGATTTGCGATACGTAAGTAAAAGAACAATACATAAACTCAGCGCAAGTAGAACTATTTTTATAAACTACGCTTGAAAAATTCAAAGGTGAGCTGCTTACAATGTACCTACTTGATTACTTTCCTTTTCCATTATTTTGATTAAGATAAATCCATCATAGAATCATACTAAGATCAATTAAGAAAAGTACCTGTCAGCTGTTAGACAAATAAACAATAATAAAAAACGTCACAGGTCTTCTACAGGGAAGCTGTATCTTTAGTTTTCAGTAGCTGTCTTGTATTCTCATTTAATTGTGTACCTAGCTTTATTTATACTTTGTGCTACTTTATTAGGTACTAAAATGTACTTGTTATCTAGTCAGCTGTTTTGGATGTAGGTTAGGTATAAACACATTAAACTCCCTGCTGGTTTCCAACCTCCTTGGGTATCTCCTGTGACCAGCCAACAGTGGTGTGTCCCACAGAACATGCAATCTTCTGTATTCCGTGGTGTGTGAACCAGGAACCGTGTGCATGAGATGTTTAACTGCTTTTTTTTATTAGCTGTTTATTTCTAACTTTGGGCTTACATGTTGTTGGTAATTAAATTAAAAGATGTCCCACAGTTTGTTGTGCCTCTTGGCATAGGCCTCCTTTAACATTTTCCACTAGGTTCTGTGGTGTGCTACTTTTCTCATGTAATGTCCAGCTGTTTAAGGTTGTCTTCTCATCTTGTCTGTTGATGCCGTCCTTTATTGCTCTTGCAATCTCTGGGGTACCAATCAGTGATCTGTCTACTACTATCTAGGTAGATTTTTCACTTATTTATTACCCATTGTTTCCATCATCTTGTCTTCCCAATAGGAAGATGTAGACACACAATGCTCTACTACTATTGATATAAAACAAATGAATTGTTCATTATTCATTGTCTTGTAGGTAGACAAAACCTATGATTACACGGAATAAATAAGGATGTTTTCTTGAATTGCTATCACAAGTTCTGATTATTTTGGGGCTAGATAGTGCTGTGCAGAATGTCCTCAATATTTATTCATTTGTTATAATTTATGTAATTTTATTACCAAGAATAAAAGAAGTAAAATGTCTGACCTTGAATTTAAGATGAAACAAAGTGGCAGGAACAAAAGAAAGTTGAAAAGGGTAT
The DNA here is from genome assembly GCA_947578465.1 of Thera obeliscata. NCBI lineage: Eukaryota > Metazoa > Arthropoda > Insecta > Lepidoptera > Geometridae > Thera > Thera obeliscata. The sequence continues at coordinate 5,691,491 of OX387916.1, forward strand.
TTTAACTAAGCCAACCTGAAAACCGCGTCCCGCAAGTAGGGCTTGTGTAATCACCAGTTGCCCCTGACGCTATATAAATTATCTACAATAGATAAAAAGGCCTGTTACTTACCCTGAAAACCATAAGTACATGTTTTAAACTAATTGGACTGGTTCGGCAACATGGCCTTAAGAGCAGTGTGCAGTGTGTTGATTTGGAAGGTGGAACACCTTATCCTTATGGGACAACCTTATCAGAATTCCTTAACAACTTATTTACCTACTATTGCTAAATGAGTAGGAGACAAATCTATTACTTGTTCTTCTTCTTATCGTGTCACTAGTACTTTCGAACTAAGTGTGGTGAAAGGATTTTAAGTGCGCCTCAAAGCGGCTCCTTTCGTGCACTGTTGAACACCGGGTATCTTCAACATTTCTGACATTAATCACAAAAGATTTATGAAAAATCTGCAAAACAAGCAAAGTTTGCTTCAAGAACTTTACTTTTATGTTTAATCCAAACAAGTTTTTACTAATTTAGTTACATACAAACTTTTTGGTTTCAGTCCCGTAACATGAAGCCAAACTTCGTGCATACTTTACTAGAAGGAAGAGAAGATAATTAGATTAAATAGATAATGAGTTAGGCATCATTTTGAACGGCACATTGGCAGGTTCCAGTAGGTCAGTCGTTACAGCAAGCACTTCCGCGTAGGAAACTGTCATGAGCCTACCTAGATACGATGCGCGTTCACTTGCCATTGCCAACGATTCCCACTACATCTGAATTAGAAACTGTGAGGCATTTTCAGATAAAAATTGGTCTTAGTGACAATTTAAATTTTTGGTGTTCATTTGTGTAGGTAGGTACCTACAAACATTTCACATCGAATTTTGCCGACATAAAGTATAGGTAACATACCTACCTATTAAGGCATTACTTACTTACTTGGTACTTGGTGAGCGGACTGTTTTCCGCAAGTAGGCCACAGGTGGGCCCTTTTTGCGTGACGGGTGGTGGTGTTGCTAGCTCAGCCACCCGATGTCCTCTAAGAAGGCCAGCAGCTTGTGGATTCGGGCGCAGGCCTCCCTAGGCGTGTTTGGTGCTCCAAGATGTTGCTCTCGTTGAGGCGCCACGCTGCTGCACTGCAGGAGTACATGCGCGGCAGTTTCCTCTGTGCTAATACACCCTCTGCAAAGAGGACTGTCAGTAACACCCAGCGTATATAAGTGCTTATTTAGCGGGCAGTGCCCTGTGACAATTCCAACGATAAGGCGGAGTTTGTCACGTTTCAGACTGAGGAGCTTTCGGGAGTATCTCGGATTAAGAACCGGGAAGGCCTCCCTTGACTGCCTACAGTCTTGAATACCTGCCCAGTAGTCCTGATGTAATTTGTTTGTTCTATTGCGGATCCAGGAGCGGATTTGGCTGAAAGGGAGTGGTATACTTGGCTCTGGACCTGCTGTCTGCATTTCCGAGCCTCTCCTGGCCAGGGCATCCGCTTCGTCGTTGCCTCTGGATCCGCTGTGCCCCTTTATCCATTGCAGGATGATGCTGTTGGTCTGACTTACCTCCTCCAGCAGCTGGTGGCATTGTAGAGTTAGACCAGAATTGTATTCGTACCTGCTCAGGGATTGTAATATTGCAGCACTGTCTGAAAGTATTCTGATCTTACTGCCAGTTACCTTCCTGCGCAGCACCGCGCTCGCCGCCTGGATTATGCCAACGCACTCCGCCTGGAAGACTGAGTTGTGCTCACCCAAGGCCGCGGATATGTGAATATTCAGGTCTTCCGAGAACGCGCCCGCCCCGGTGCCTATCTGCATTTTTGAGCCGTCTGTATATATCCTGACTTCGTTTGTGTTAGAGCTATCACTAGGCTCCTCGTGTAATTGTATAGTGTAGCTCTTCCTATTCACATGCTTTTTAGGTATCCTATCATAAACGGAGAGCATCAGGGGGTTATCAGCCGCGTACTCTTGTATTATGGTAGTATGGTGCGCTCGTATGCCTCTTACCCACAAGTTTAAAGCCCAGAGTCTATAAGCTGCCGCAGCCGCTTCCTGCTGCACGTGTAAGTGTAGGGGTGTCATGCCTATAAGAGCTTCGAGAGCTGCCGTAGGAGCAGTTCTCATACACCCCGTTATCGCCACACATGCAAGTCTCTGGAACTTTTGTAGCTTGCTTGTGGTTGTAGCCTGCTTTGTACGAGGCCACCAGACAAGGGCACCGTATGAGAGGGAGGGCCTAATGACGGTGTTGTATAACCACATGGTTATCTTTGGACTAAGTCCCCATGTCCTGCCTATCATTTTGCGACATTGCCAAAATGAGATGGTGGCCTTTTTTATTTTGTTATCTAAGTGCTTAGCCCAATTTAGTTTGCTGTCCAGTGTAATTCCTAGATATTTTACTTCTTCCGAAAGGTGAAGCCTACTGCCGAACAATTTCGGAAGTTATAGGGACCTAGGTTGCGCTTATTTGTGAACATCACAAGTTCTGTCTTAGTCGGATTCACGGTTAATCCATAGTCTGTGCACCATGTTTCAACGACCTTAAGTGCATTACTCATAACATTGCAAGCCACGCTCGCGAAATGTTCTGATATGAGTATCGCAAGGTCGTCCGCATAGCCTACCGTGAAGAATCTCTGGGCGTTCAGCTTGGTGATTAGGTCGTTGACCACTAGGTTCCACAGGAGTGGCGACAGGACACCACCTTGCGGACAGCCTCTTGCCACCACTCCTCTGGTCTGACCTTGCAGGTCCACTCGGACCGCTCTGAGTTGAAGCATACGCATGATCCACTCAACCAAGGCTGATTCTGTCCCATGTTTTCTAAGTGCCGCGTGTATGCTATTGAAATTTGTCTTATCGAAAGCGCCCTCTATATCTATGAAGGCTGCAAGACAGAGTGTCTTGTTTTCTATGTCTCGCTCCAGCCTGCTGACCACCACGTGCAGCGCTGATTCTGTCGATTTACCCGCACTATATGCATGCTGCTGCGGGTGTATTGGAATTGCCGTGAGTATATTGTCTCTTATATGACGATCGCATAATCTTTCAAGGGTTTTGAGAAGGAAGGATGTTAAGCTAATCGGCCTATAAGATTTTGCCTCCGTGTAGTCGCTTTTTCCTGGCTTTGGTATGAAGAGGACCCTTACCTCTCTCCATGGCCGTGGTACATATCGGAAGGCTAAGCATGCTCTAAAGGCACTTGTTAACCTTCCAATTAGGTGGTACCTGCCCCACTGCAGGAGGGCTGGGAAGATTCCATCCAGGCCCGGCGACTTGTATTGCTTGAAACTGCTAATGGCCCAATTCACTTTCTCCTCGGTAACGACGGACTGCGCGGTGGCCCAGTCTATTTCTGTTGGTACACCTACCTCGTCCGCCTGCCATACTGTTTCATCTCCTATGAGACAGCCCGGGAAGTGGGTTTGTAATAACAGCGTGTGTGTGTCTGTAGTGCTCTTAGTATAAGTGCCATCCGGTTTTTTGAGAGTTCCTATGTCGCGGTTAGGATCCGCAGAGAGGATTTTCCGTATCCGGTTTGCTGTATGATCTGATTCTATTCTGGAGCAGAAGCTCCTCCACCTTCGACGACTGCTGCGTCGTAAGCATTTTTTGTACTTGGCTTGTGCCAGCTTGTATTTGTCCCAGTCAGTGTCGTCGAAGGTGTTAGTTGCCCTGTTAAATAATCTGCGTACTTCACATTTTAGTCTTTCCAGTTCCTTGGACCAGCCTCTGTTGCCCGCTACATTCAGTCGGTTGACAGTGAGCGGGCACGCCTCCTCGAAGCTCTTGGAAATACTTACTGTGATGTGGTCTACTGCTTCCTCTATTTCTGTCGGGCTTGTTAGCTCTAGCTCCGGGGCAGCATCTCCCAGAAGTTGTTTGAGGGAACTGGCGTACTTTACCTTGTCGGTACGTCGCGGGTTCCGGGTTGCCACCGGGGCTGCAGTAATTAGTGCTAGCTCAAATCTGATCCACCTGTGGTCGGAGCTGGATGATTCATCTGATACCCTCCAGTTCCGCACAAAGTCTGGACAGTTACCTGATACTAGGGTCAGATCTATGATCGTACGAGCTCTCCTCGTTACGAACGTCGGTTCTGCGCCCCTGTTTGCTATAATAAGAGAGGTTGTGAAAAGAAAATTCACCAAATCTTCTCCTCTGCCATTCGAGATCGGCATGCTCCAGATTGGATGGTGCGCGTTCGTATCTGCTGAAATGATTAGCCTAGAATTGTCTGATTCGCAGTGTCTTACCAGATCAGCGACGTCCTTTGAAGGTATGACTTCATTAAGGCAAGTATTAAGGCATTATTCATACTACTGCATGCATTACATCTGCGTAGTCTTGACCCAGATAATAGGTTCTAATTCGTGTTGATGGACTCATTCATTTTTTATGGTTCAGTACCCAAAGGGTAAAACGGGACCTAAGACTCCGCTGTCCGTCCGTCTATGTGTCTTGTCTGTCTGGCCATCTATCACCAGGCTGTATCTCATGAATCGTGTCAGGGGGCTCCCATACAACAAACGTGTTATTTTGCTTGTTTTTGCTCGATGTCGATAACGATAACAGGTAGACGCTTCAAATTGTATAGCATATTATGTATATATAGTACGGAACCCTTCTCGCGCGAGCCCGACTCCCACTTGGCCGGTGTTTTAAACAACACGTGCGGTATTATTTGCCTTTGCTGCAAAAAAAGGCATTTAATTTCAATTTCATTTCATTTCAAATAATATAAACATCTGCCTAAGAATAAGTAAAGACGTTACAAAATACTTAACACGTCTATCAGTACCAATGCAAACAGCTCACTTAGGTACTTACCTACACTATCACTATCCATTGTAGGCAACCCATTGTTACCCACTCGGTTGATCTTCGCTCTATTGAACGCTGTTTGTGGCCAGCGGCCGTAAGTCCTTTTCTGACGCAACTTGAGATTGTTGCATAACTTGCCCATCGCCGTCCCACGCTCTACAAAAATCACCATTTGCCACGCGATATCTAAGAGCTCTTATAGACAAGATAGCACAACAGAAACATTTCCTCTCTTCACTTCAGCCTCTCAGCTTATTAGTTGGTAGTTACCCTGCCTATTGCGCCGCAGGCCGTGGACTCGATCCCCACCGAGAACAAATATTTGGGTGGTGAACGCAGATGTTTGTTCTCTGTCTAGGTGTTATACTACTCTCTGTATGCGTCAAGCTGATGGACGCAAGGCAATGCATCGTAGGGCGCGTTCTTGACGTGCGTGACCTACGAGGCAATGCTTTGCTATAGGCTATGGTTGCCACTTGGCATTAGGTGGGCCATATGCTTGTTCCATCAGCTAGTTACCTATGTGAAAAAGGTGTTTTTCTAAAGACAATCAGTGCTGCTGACATCTCCTACCAATAGCTAATGATAAACAGAGACAGGGCTTCTTGCCAATGCCTAAGTTACGCTTGTAAGTAAGGCCAATAAAATAATAACCTCATTCGTATTTTTTTTTTTGAGCACATTATATTCGGTGATTCAGCGAGCTCATTAAATCTATTTTATTATAAATAATAGTAAGTCACGTTCAAGATGTAGATTACAAACAAAACAATGCAAGGTCTGGTGCAGTCTCTCCCTTTCCCGTGCACGAAATCAATCCAGCTAAGGTCATATAAAATGTATACCTTTTCTGTAGGTATATATATTCCACTTAGGATCACATTGCAAATTGAACCTCTAGGCTAGGCTGTTGTAAAATACCGTTTTCTTTATTGTGTATCTAAACCAATTAACCAATTCCCTTGTTACAGACAAAGCCCTACAGTCTAAGTATACAAGCCTATTCATATTTGTACCTAAGATATTTACCTAATTAGCTAATACATACTTGCTACGCTAATGTTTCCAAGATCAAAACTTCGATTACATAGGCAGGTACTTACTGCAATCATATTTTATGCATAAACTTCATGTAGACCTAAAACTATTTGAACTTATTCACCTTATTCGGGCTATTGTATCCTATCCTATGTTGGTAATATTCTGAGAACTGAAAACCGTGTATCATCTGTGGTCGTGTTCAATTACCATCAATAAGCTATCCTCATTAAATGCAGTGCAGTAGGCGTGTTAGTGGATAAACAGCACAATGCACCGAGACAAAGTACCAACTCTTTTTCTGTTCTGCATAAGTTGGTTATTTTACGATTGCGGAAGTTCTGATCTCCGCAATACTTATCATAAACGTAATAAATGCTAATCCTCTTTTATATTTGAGATAATATTATGCATTCTAAGCGTGGTGCTTTATAAGTATCTTCTCATAACCTTCTCTCTCAAAATAGTTTTTGTGCAAAGCTGTGGATACCTTGATACAGTTAGGTAGATTAGGAAACGAGGTACCGTTTTTCTCGAACATAAGAAAGCATCTAAAAAGCTTTATAATTAAAATCACAGGTATTGTGTCAGTCAATAGTGTAAAACACAATAGGCTCTATTCTATTCAATACTCTACAAGGGCAGTAATAAGTTGTATCAAGCTGCAGCGCTGCCAGTCTGTCTCATTGTTCCCTATCTGGTGCTGTATTGCATGATGTTCCAATGTTTATCTACACCTACCTACTCGTATTTATTTTCCAATTCTGCTTTTGTTTTTACTTTGAAAGTGGGTAGGTAATAAGCAGAATGTTTTTAGACACCGTTCTCAAATACATAAGAAGAATACAATCGCGAATAACATTCACGTTTATTCTAAAATGTCAGATATATAATTCTATTGTGGTAAAAAAGCAAAATAAACTTGAAATTAAATTGCAAAGAAGCCGTTGAAAATTGGCGGTGAGGGTGAAACTTGCGACCTTGCAAGGTTGTTGGCGCTGCTTTGCCGCATGCCAGGGTGACTACGCACACACCCTGACTAACACAAAACAGAGTAGGGGCCGCATTGACCGCATACCTAATGACTTTCTTATTCTATACCACAGAAATTTCTATACCTACCATATCCGGCGACTACTCTTGATCGATGAATTTTTCATACCCAACAAAACCTACTTCTTCTTAGTGCTGGTTGGTAGAATATAGTAACGATTCTATTCTTAGCTAGATTATATTTTTGGTAAAGTTCAAAAGACCGGATCAGGACCTGTTTTCATCGGGTGTGGCACTGACATATGGCTGTGGTTTGACCTTGTTGTCTTCGTTAATGCTGACCATTTCCTTGTCAGCATCATCATCATCAACCTATTGCAGTCCACTGCTGGACATAGGTCTCTTCCATGGCGCGCCACTGAGCCCGGTCTTTGGCTCTTCTCACATTTCCTTGTAAAAAAAGTAAATGTATTCCAGTGAAACTTAACATCAAAATGTTATCTATGCCATCAATATTAGAAGCGTCAGCATTGAAAGGTGAAAACTTGAACTTAGTACATATTTTGCTAAAAAGTTGACCTTTCGATCATTGGCAAAGGCAAGAACTAAAACAACTTCCTCTGTGCACAGTTTGACAGCTGCGCAATGCGACGATATCGCGAGGTCACACGAGAACATAACAGCTGATAAAGGCTCCAGATTTTGTTGACCTCCATCGCAAAGTGTTTAATTGCCACTGTGATTGATCATTTCATTGTCCAGTTATTTTATTACACATTGAATTCGTTTTGCAATTTAAGACTACCGACATTTACAGCTTAGTAGAACTACAATTAGGGTTACCATATGACAGGCGTTTGCCGCATTTGACAGGCATTTTAAGATTTAGACAGGCGTGCGGCCGGCATCGGTCTGAAACAGGCATTTTTAAATTTCGCGCCCAATTTGGAAAAATGGTTAAAAAATATCGACGATTTCTCTTCCTTCCAGTGGATGATTTTACAAAAAGAAATGAAAAGTTTCTCAAGTTCTGGTTTAGCTTCATCTGTAGAATTTATCTCTAAGCTGAATATCAGTGTTGACGACGTGAAACTGTTTGACGAATACGAAGTTCTAAAAGAATATTGTAGAAGTTCAGATAACATATTTTTTACTGAAAGCTTAACTACACAGTGGTGCAATTTTCTCAAAAGTAGGGAAGTGAATGGTGACATTACAGAATTTGTGAAAATCTGCCAGTTTGTGTTCTCTATTTTGGCACACAATGCGAACGTTGAATGTACCTATGTTTTCTCTCGTCAACGCCCAGTGGAGTAAAGAAAAAAATCGGCTGGCAATTGAAACAGTAAAAGCAATATTGATTACTCAGGAAAATTACAAAACTGTATCTTGTGAAGATTTTTACGTTAATGTATTAGAAAAGAAAGAACTATTAAAAAAATTATGTCCTCTGACAAATATCAGTAATAAATATCCTTTTGCATTATTATCTGTTGGCTTTTACTTATTACCTACAGCGTTTTGCTTTAGACAGGCATTTTTCTGAAAAATCAGGCATTTTAGGTACCATAGACAGGCATCTCTAACTACAATACCCAAACCCTAACTACAATAGCAGATACGTAATAGCCACACAATGTACCTAACGAAGCTATGTTAGCCATTTTATTTGCAACTAGCAGCCCGTCCCGGCTTCGCACAGGGTAGACAATATTGTTGTACATTATTTTGTTCTATCGCTAATAGTTTCGGCATCGCATTCGACGAAAGACATTTTAAGACTCATTTTTCTACACCTTCGGTTACATTGTTCAAATTTTACCAAGGATCCCTAATTTTTTTCAAAATGAAATGTAGCCTATGTCAAATTGGAAGAATGTAGCATTCTATTGGTGAAAGAATTTTTTAAATCGGCCCAGTACTTTTTGAGCCTATTCATTACAAACATACAAAAATAGGTACAAATCTTTCCTCTTTATAATATTAGTATAGATTAGCTATCATCGAGTGAAGTTACATATTTGATCCTTGGCATTCGCATTTACTACTTTATTGAGTATCATGGTTCTAAATTCCTTGAGCTTACAATAGAAAAGTACCTTGTCACTCAGGTGCAGTACTATGGGTTAGTTCAATTTCAACGGTATCTCTTGGAGATTCCAGACTGTTGCGACCGTGAGCTGAAACCCGACTTTTGAGATTTATCTCGAGAGTGGGGAATAATGCACCTTATCTGTAACGCGTTAAGGAAGGTTTTGTAAGCGTTTCAGATTTGTATTGTTCGCTATAGAAAGTGCAACACGAACTGGGATCATGGCGAGCATTCTAATTGCGTGGCTTCTAAAAAGGACAACGCAAGTTTTAATATTTCGTGTCGCTCACCGTCTGTGAACATGATTTTTGATAACAATCTAAACACGTTATAGCGTTGGTTACATACCAATACCTACCTAAAGAGAGAGATAAAGTTGGCCCCATTTTATTTATACGTCATAACCATAAGTCATTATAACAATTTGTAATTTTGTTCGTTTTCCGAAACTATTACTTATGTAACTTTTACTTTCCCTCAATAAAAATAATAGCAGCCCCGCGATTTCTATTTGCAAGCAATTTCATGCTAGCTTAGTTGATTATTTATTTATTAACCTAACTGCAAAACATGGGTATTTCATTAAAACAACAATGCATTTGTTTTGTTCAAGTTTTGACTCTGACGCCTTGTATTGTGTGCACAGCTTGTTCTGATGTCCTTGTACTGGCTTCGCCGTCTTATTTCCGTTGCTATTTTAATGATACGTTACTTGCTATAGGTGCAAAAACTAAAAGAGATCAGATAACTCCCCCGCACCAGCTCTTTTCGGTGTCACACTTGTCAATAAATCTATTTTAATTAATCGAAACACCGACCGATTCGTTTTAGATACTTAAAGCTAGGTATCTAAAAGTCAGGCACTTGGAAGGAACATAAAAATTGCGCAATAGAGATGAATCATTACTGGCAACGACGCAGGAGAGAACCGCACGCGACGTTGACCCACGAGCCGGTCGCTCACCTTGCCAGGCCACAACTATACTCGAGAACCTTCCCGAGGATCACTGTAGCAGTAGAGCTGTTTGTGTGTGGCTCGTCCGGGGAAGTACTACCATGCCTATTTCTGCCGTGAAGCAGCACAGTTGTTTCGGTTTGAAGGGTGCTGCTGCAATTACTGGCACGTGAAGCTGAACCCTCAAGATGACGCGGGGTATTACATCGTAGGGCACGTTCCTGACATGCGTGACCTACGAGGCAATGCTATGTTATAGGAGATGGTTACTACTTAACATCAGGTGGGCCATATGCTAATTCCATCAGCTAGTTGTATTAAAAGAAAACATCCTAGATGTAACATAAAATAACAAAACATACCATTTATGAAATGAAGAAAAGTGTCCATTATTATATGGACTGGACATCGTAATGAAAAATAGTATGCTATTCGAATAACAACGCTCGAATAGACAAGAACAAGGAATGACCCAAGAGATGTGAGCGGCGCAGTCAAGTGGTCAAGTGACTATTAAACAACTCTCACTCAAATTATCCAGAGCGCAGAGCGTTCCGGTACCTTTTAGAAACATGGTTTAATATGAAAATGTGGATTTGATAAACAATTTTCATTTTTTCGCTTCAATGATTGCTACTTCTCGGCATCACAGGCGTTTGATCTCATATCAGATGTATTAATAAACCTAAAACCGTTTAACATGCAAAATACATGTTCATTATCTATATAGAAACTTTAGAAAGTGGAACACGGGCTGTATAGTATCTCTTATAGTCTCTCTTATCTCATATTTAATACGGATGCCTATTTCACTTAAATAGTTGACAAGGGTAGGGTATGCCTAGCATTAAAATGAGTATAGATCAGATACAGAGCTTTATCTGGTAAAATTAGAATTTTCTTTCTCAATGAATTAGGTACTGTTTAGTACTAAATCCAATATAGAAATGAAAAACATTGTTATTTCCAAGCAATCCATATGATTGCCGGGAAATCTTCTTCCTGTCCTTATCACACTTTATGTATGTTCTTCTCTTCCATTGTTCTCTATCAGCCGTCATCTCTGTATTCACTTCTTTCTTATCCATGTCATCCTTCACACTATTCATCCATCTTTTCTCTTTTTTTTTTCATATAATCTGCCTGTAAATAAGAATGTTAAATTTTATAATTAGCAGTGGTTCTAATAATGTTTGAACTTTGCCTTTATAATTTTAAGTTTAAAAAACTTGAGAAACCGACTTCATTGTCAAACGGCTAAACCGATTTTAATCAAATTTGTTTGGGACAATCTGGACGTAAGAATAACCTTCCAAATAAAAAAATAATTGTCTAAATCGGTTCATAAATGACGGAGGCATGCAGTTACAAACATTAAAAAAATTATTTAAAAAAAAATGGCAACACCGATTTTAATAAAATTAAAATGGGACCAATCTGGAAGCAGTACCTTTCAGATAAAAAAATATTTTTTCAAATCGGCTCACAAATGACGAAGTTGCGGTAACAAACATTAAAAAAAACAAAAAAAAAAAAAATACAACCTAATTGAGAACCTCCTCCTTTTTGATTGGAAGTCGGTTAAAAATGGACTGTTTTGTGGTGAAATAATCCGCTCTACATTGATACAATTACGTACTACGCTTCGGTTATTATAATAATGCTATTCTATTGTAAAGGCATGTGACGTCGCTATAATTGTTTACATTTGCCCATTTTGTTTGCGTTGTGTTGTGATAGATAGATAACATTGAGGCGCGCTGCGGGTGCTGACTAAATAAAGGTATGATTTCGATCTCAGCAGCACGCAGCACTGCTGATCGGATGATCGGAATCATACCTTTATGTTCATTGAATACACTCTTCCATTGACAGAACAACAAATCATACTTCTAGCAAAGGTAACCTACTTAGTTACTTATATAATTCAGATTATATAATTATGGGCAATTTAATTAAAACCGAGTAAGAGGTAAATAGGTAAAGGATAATTGGTTATTTGGCAAAGATTAAAATAGCAAATTTATGTGTCATGAACATGATTTATGTATTGTTGTTTACTGAAATAGAGCTTTATCGATTAGGTTTGCCTCATAGAAAAATAATCCTTCTAGTTTTACCCTGTCTCGTCGGGGCGTCCTCTCAGTGTTAGAAAGCTGTCAGAAAACGATTTGCTCCATCTATCATTATTATTATTCATCATCGAATTTTTGATATCCTGCAGCATTAGAGCAAGTTTCTGTTTATGTAGAATTCGTTATGACGTCAACATTGAAGTGAGATCTCACGTTAACGTATTTCGTTCCAGATAAATACTGTTATGCCTGCTACAACACTGTGGGAAACTCCGTGGTAAAGGTAAGAAGCAAGTAGTTTAGCTTTGTTTTCAATGCACAATGCTATAAAAACATCTTGGATATTAGCTTAGCTATGTAGATTGACGCTGTAGAGCTGTAGGAGGATGGTTCTATTAATTGCATCGTGCATGCAAAAGCGCATTTAGTAGGCAGCTAAGCAGTGACCGCGTGAGTCATGGTTCGATATTTAAACATTTTACTTGCTCGAAACCGGTCCCCTGGCCGACGTTCATTGCCACGACATTGGTGTGCCATCATACATCCACCACCACGTCTATAAGGTATATAGCAAAATCAATTGCAATAAGCCCATTATACGAATATCTACGAGTATGTCGTGTCACTGCCTGACACGAATAGCCTGGCAAATCGGATGAGAGAGAGATCATCGATCGCGCTTGACGAATTTATTTTTAGTAGCCCCATGTCCTCATTCTTGACTGTCCCCATGTCAACAGCACTGATCCTTTTTCCTTTTCGAATTACACGTAATTTTGTATTACCGAATGTGTCGTTCTATTTTGGGCTTTGATTCATTGTTTATTTATAGTCCATCTGTGTCCTGCACATATCCTTATTGTATCCTAATCTGTAACACTGAGGTTTTGAGCGTTTAGATTACATAATCATGTTTCGTAAACTGCAACGACTGGCTTGATGATATTATGTTTATGCAGCGGTCAGGTTCATGTAAAAACGCTTAATAACTCGCTTTATAATTTTTTTCGTCTATTCAAAATCTGTCGACCAGTCAGTGCATTCTTTGCAGAAAAATACAGGAATTTCTAAAAATATATCACTTGCGTTGTATTGTACGTTTAAATATTGCCGTGTTATGCATAGTGTATTTATGCGGTGAAAGAAAAGTCCAAATAGTTCCTACTAGCTTAGTCATCCTGACCTATAACGTACTCTCAATTCCAAAGATAAAGCTCATGAAAATAAAACAGTAGCCATCCAAGTCAATAACATACAACATACATAATATACCTGTGTAACAACCAATATAACTAATAACACGTTTCATAGATCAAGTTACGGATTAGGCAGAATAAAACCTCTTGGAAACGTGACATTTAATCAATCCGGCCTGCGTCACCGGCGTCACTCATGCTGGGGCGTCATTCTCGCGCCGACCGGGATTATTTTGCGGTGGAGATGTCGTCATAGGTCGGTCGAAAAGTCGTGACAACCATCTTGGCGTATTCTCACGATTTCTTCCTTCAATTTTCTCGGTCGAAGTTCATGCGAGACACAACGTCTAGTCCGGGCTAGCCGAGACAGAACTAGGGATGTCGGAAATGCAATAAAGTATCGATATATATCGTATCGATGTTTTTTGAAAATATCGATATCGATATTGATATTTTTATGAAAAAATATCGATATATCGATATATCGGTATGATTTGACTTGACAGAGAATATTCGTGCTGTTGAAATTGAAATTGACTAACAGAGTTGCCAACTTAAAACCAAACTATAAAACAGCAAATCAAGTCGACCAAAAACAAAAAATACATAAAATATAATTTTTTAAAAGATGATAGTATAAAAAAAATATTTTCTTTTTGGGATTTTTTAATCTTAAAACTTATAAATGTTTATTGGTCTGAAAAAAATATCGGTTTTTATACCTTTTCGATACTTAGAATTTTATATCGATACATCGATATATCGAATTATTAAATAACGCTCAAAAATATCGATATATTGAAAAAATTATATCGATATATCGATGTATCGATATTTTTTCAACAAGCCTAGACAGAACGCAGTATTCGAGATCTCTTGAATTGGATAATCGTTTGACAAACACAATATTATTTTCAGCAAAATTCTATTTTATTGCTTCTTTTCGAAGAGAGAATGGATGATTTCCTTAAGTAATTCATGGACGACCTCATCGTAGAATCCTCGACAGCTACGGAAAACGTAGAAAAAGTGCGGAGTTGTGCAATGCCTTTGAGCTCTCCGATTATGCTTATAAGAATCACTATAAGCTAAGTAAAGCATTGGCCTGGGAACTCATCGAAGATATTGTGCGGTCCCTAGTTGCAGCAGAGAAAGATTTCCACTAAATCAAAGGTATAATTTGGTAACTTAACCTCTTACCAACCAAATATAATTCAATGGTGAGGAACCTTTGGTGGATATGATATGCCTCATAACAGCATAATAAGACAAGTCCCTACCTATAAGGCCTTACCGAAAATAATAAGTTAAATTAGTACACTGTTCTGCCATTGTGGATTACAAACTAAGTATTATTTTATGACAATTTCATTATTTTTCTAGGTCTTCATCACATTATACTTCTAGGGCACAGGGAGCTAGTCGGTATCGGCTATGGCTATATAGGCATCCTAATGGATCTGTCATATCTTCAGTATCAAGAGAATTCAATAAAATATGGGTACACTTCCCAACAACCCCCGATGAGGCAGTATCTGAAGATTGGGGAAGGTTTTTCAAGAGCTACCGGACCTTCCACAAAACGGCATGAACAGTAAACTCATAATAAAAGATAATTTGTAAATGTCTCCGTGTGCAATGAAGAATTATGAATTATAATAGGATGAATATAAGTGCAGATATATATTAAATCAATGCTCTGATAAAAGCTTGTCTTTTTAATCATTATCATTTAAATACAAGAGATTTCATTACAATTCTTACCATACTTGAAAATTGGAATAGAGAACTTACATACAATCAAAATAGAAAATAACCTACATTATTAGAAAAATATCATAAGACTGATGGTTCTCAAACAGTCTCTACCTAGAAATAAATAATATTTATATACCTACTCACGAGAGGAAAAAATTTAATAAACTGAATAAAAACCACATCTTTATTTACACCATTACTTTATTTATAAACATAATAACAAAATTCACATGAAACCGTTGGGCTATTCGCAGACTGTTGCAAATAATGCCACAAGCTTGGTGGTTTGTACAGGTAGAAAAAATATAAATTGTTGCATAATAGTACATATATAATTTCCAGCACTATTTTTATTCAACCATAACAGGGCTTTGCAGTAAATTTTCTTTTGGCTTCACCAACCATTCCTTAGTAGTTCTTTCAGATTTTCCTGCAACAAAATAAATACAAATATGAATAAAAGTATTTACATACAGGCCTTTTCATCTATTGTAGATGATATAAATAAGCCTCAGGGGCTAAACTGGTGATTACTCATGCCCTACTCGCGGAACTTTATAGTGCCTGGAACAATTTAACTGAATAAATACAATTTTGATTTGATTTTAGATGGAATAGGCTTGCCCAGCACCTATACCAAGTAAATAGGTACTAAATAGGTACCTAATGCATCAAAACATCAAAACTAAAGATTTGGACAACTAAATAGGATTCAATGAGACAGTGAACAATTATTATGATTGACAGGGATTTACACGATGATTTTAGTAAAATATAACAGTGTACGTCTACTGCTGCTCTTTATACCCTAGTCTCATCTGCTGTTTGAGTAAAAAACCTCTATTCAGTTTCATTCGGTAGTTTTTCAGCTTGCTAGTGTTTGTTGGTTGGTACACTTCCAAATACCTCATAAACACTTTGGAAATAACACAACGAGCCCCACTTATTATAGTTTTGTCCTTATTGCAAATATTTTGGGGATAAAATCATTTATTTACTTTTGTACAAAAAACACAAACAAAACAAATTCTTCTTCTTCGTTGTGGTTTGAGTGTTGCCCGCTAGTGAAATGTATTTCAGTTAGTTCAATAAAAAAAAATGAATATTATTAACTACATTTGTTTTTTTCTGTTCTGTAAAAGCTGTTTTAAGCTAATAGTAGTAGGCAAATTAAAATAGTTGCTATATTATTTTTCTTTGGGTGGATGAAAATTCATCATCATGATTTTCTTGTCCTTGTCCCACTTCATGTGGGGTCAGCCGGTCTACTCTTGAACGCGATTCCGATCCCAATCTTCTTCTTCTTTTTCATAATGAATGGCATCTGTCCTTTTCGGATCAATTTTGCCAGTGTCGAGTAGTTTAATGAAAATGATAATATATTACATAGATAAAATACTTTTCCGTTCTGTCGAGTCAGTCAAAGTCGAGTCGGCCCTACTCTAATTGTCTTTGGAAGAAAGATGGCCGTTTCTTCCATATCCATCTGAAACATTTTCGATCAAATCTGAATATCACATAATACACTTGAATTCCAACTGCTAACACTTTGAGCTAAAACCTCAAGTAATGTTTGTTAAAATACCACCGAAATTACACAACAGAACTCAAAATAACACCAGAAAAACAATTAAAATCAAAAAGCTATGTGACTTCCCGAAATGACAAAAAACGAATCCCGATCCCAATCTTAAGTTTGGACGGAATTTTGACAGAAATCCTATGGGCAAAAATCGGCATGAAGAATTATTCAAACAAATCAAAGGCGTGGGTTCGATCCCCACCGAGAACAAATATTTGTGTGGTGAACGCAGATGTTTGTTCTATGTCTGGGTGTTATATTGTATTCTATGTATGTATTTACAAAAAAAAAGGATTATTTAAGTAATGTATCAGATATCTGGTTCCCATAATACAAGCTCTGCTTAGTTTGGGGCTAGATAGTGTTGTGTGGATTGTCCGCATTATTTATTTGTTTATTATTTATTTTAGTTTGTACAGTTTGAATAACGTGATATAGACAACTTTGTTGCTATTAAGAACTATTCTACTTCGAGGCTAAAAATAAAATATTAGTTACGAGTAAGTCCTCCAACTGCTAGATCTAGAGTTTTATCGTTAGATAGAATTAAATAGCAACACTGATGAAGTATGCGCCGAATTACGTTCCGTTATTAGTCAGTTTGATATAATAAACTTGAATTTTGTAATTTTGACCTATAAACTCAATTTTTCCCAACATTTTAGCTTTGTTTAAACGTAATTCAATTGTAGTAACAAATTGAAATATCATTTGATAAATAATTGAACAAAACACTAGGATAATAGTAAATGACCGATCGATTAATCGTTCGATTATTGGATAAGCGTGTAACGTAACGCATCTCGTGTTGAAAAATATGCCATCAACAGAGATAGATGTCATATTTCACTGAGAATTGGCTTTTTGAGTATAGACAGACATTTTTCACTCGGGATAGCTTATGTTTGTCAGAGATCAATAGGCCGAGATCTTTTAGGGACATTGAAAATCCTGGTCGGCCCGAGAATCATGCCCCTGGCCTCGGGAGCCTTTCCCTCGGTGACGCAGCTTTGAGGCCGCACGCCTTGAGGACCCAGCGAGCCAAAGATATTATCTGTATCCATAGATGTAATGAATAAAATCTGCGTATGTCTCTATATTCTTGGCGTGCTGTTCTAAACTGGTTTAGAATGTACAGAAGTCGTAAAGAGGTTATCGCGAAAAAGCTTTACGCGAGCACCTTTTCTCGCGATCCGTATGAAGATCAAACGGCGCTTTTTCAGTCAAAGCTATTTCAATTTATTTTAATCACAAGGAAGAAAGCTCCTCTTTCTTAGTAAAAACAAGATAAACGGCATAGGTTCGCCATAGTGCCTTGTTTTATCTCAGAATGCATACGAACATGTTCGTTCTATTCTCCTCTGCAAGCACAATTATAAATCGCTGTATAGTTCTTTATATTTTTTAGATGTGTTTGACAAAAATACATGCATTCATAAAAGTAATATTTATGTAGTATACATATAATCAAATCAAGTTTTTGTATTTATGTTTTATTAATCAATGTTAAACATTGATGCTAATAGGGTTATTGCCCTGAAAGATAGTAATTATTTTGATGGAAACTTGAATTAATATTTCTGCAGTAAAAATCATTTCATTATAGGTGAAAAAGTAACAATGTATGCCAAGCGATGCTTCAGCAACGAGATTGCTCTGGAAGTAATTCGTTAGAGTTATAGTTACTAGATTTATTCCTCATTTCAAAGCTATTTAAATAAATCTGTATTATCGATCGACTTGGCCGGTGTATGCCTATTAACCTTGACAGCACACATTTTTTCACACACTGTTTCATGTAGAAGAACATTTTAGCATTCATAAATTCCACCATGTTTTACTGTTTCTTAACACACCTACTCAAACTTACTTGCACAGCGGTTTATACGACGACCATTTCGATGACAACGATAAGTTCATCGTTGTTAATCAGTGACCATCATCAGTGATCATCATGAGTGATCAGTGATCACCGTTATGTTACAGTAGTACATTATGTACCTTACCTTCTATATTTAAGCGCGGTATAATAAATACCACAGGTTAAGTTCAAGTTCAAGTTCAATAAAATTTATTCCATTTAGATACATTTTGTACACTCGGAAAAGTCACATTACACAAATTCAACTCAAATACAGAGAACTTTCAAATAAAATAAACAAAGAAATTCACATACAACTTTCAAATAAAAATGAGTCATTAAAAATAAAAATAAAGTTGGTACATAACGTACATAGGCTAAAAACTATTACATACTAAAATCATCAGCCAAGGCTTCGTCAATAGTATAATATGATTTTAATGATAGAAAATTCCTTACTTTAGCGCTAAACTGTCTAAAATCTAGATTTCGTGTATCTACGGTCAGCTTATTAAAGAAAGTAATGCTTTTACATAGGAAGCTTTTACCAACTTTGGCCAGTCTTCGTTTTGGGATGACAACATTGATTTTATTGCGTGTATTATAATTGTGCATGTCACTTTTTAGTTTATTATCGTCAGTGTGTAATTTAGCATAAATTAAATTTTGGAAAATATATTCACCTGTAAATGTCATTATATTCAATTCCTTAAACCTATGCCTACATGATTCTAATTTATTTATTTGAAGTATAAATCTTTTTTTAGATCTCTATACTCATGAAGTAGTGACATGAAGTATAAATCTTTTGTTAGATCTCTATACATACTTCCATGTAATGTAGGTAGTGTTGAACTGCAATAAATTGATTAACTGCAAGAATTTACACGGGCACTTGCTGCCAATTGCTTTATCATCATGATAATGTATATTATTACTCGTGTTAAAACAACCATTTCCCGTGAAACAGTTTCTGTTTGTGGAGTGCATTTGCTACATGCTTGAGTTTTAAAAAACTTATCGCTATTTGGATTCTTATGTACCTAACCTACTACTTGTAGCTTAGCTCTAATGTATTACTCGTCGTCAAGTGTTGTTTATTTTGCGTTTTGAAAATGAATATTATTGTAGGTCACAGCAAAGTAAGTTGTATACGATAGGCTTTTTATTAGATCTTTTATTAGGAAGGTAACTACATCGATAATACATGTTTTGAAACCTAATATAAAAAAATATTTCGTGTCTGCAGTAAATCCTCTATCCACTCGCGCCACAAATACGGCGGCATCTGTAGTGTCTGAAATTTTGGCATCAGTCCTACTCTGCAAAAACGTTACATAACATTGCAGGTATGCGCTCACGATAAATGGCATTTCGTCCAGCAGGCACCTACTATGAAATCTAGCTTTGTAGAAACAGCGTTTCCTTCAAAATGATCTATATGTAGAAGCATTGACCAACAAAGTAGGCACGACAACATGTTGAGCTGGTTAGTGTCGAACATTTACACGTATTCGTTTCATGACAGAAGGTGAACGGCGAACCACAGCTGGTGCTCCAATAATCGTAATAAGGTTATTTACACCAGAACGATCTTATCTTTTAAAGCTGTTAGCTGGCTCAGTTCTTGCATGCTCCAATAGCTATTATTGTTATTATTCGGAAGATTATAGTCTGGATATGAAACCTTTGAAGTGCCTTTTATAGCTTATGAAGCGAATCCTATTAAAACTTATTTTATGTAGTTTATGGATATATCTTATAATCATTATTCTAGCTGTATAAAGTACGTGGACAGTTAAAACGACTTCGCAATAACCGTGGGAGTTCGTTATCTCTTATTCTTCTCCAGAACGTACCGTTGTTTTCGCGAATCTCAATCTCATAATTTAATATTATTGTCTTTTATTTTAACCTCGTAACTTCATTCTCATGGTTACTTTTTCCGCATAACAAATCAAATAACAATATAAGCCTTACCGCCGTATCGTCTATCTAGCTAGTGTTTAAAGCAGTATGATTGCTACATTGTTTTAGCTATCAAATGCAACTGGTAATATCATCACCTACATATCAAACATTGCACTTATGTAGAATGTGTTTGTCTATCCTGTTTTATCGGCGCCTACTGAACCAAATTAATAAATCTCTTCTCTTCGTTTACAATTACAATTGACGAACTGGGTCATACTGTTCATGCTTCATTCCAATAATTCGAACTGTTTAATGCAAATGGTGAAATCATAACGGTATGTGAATAGCGGGTGTGAACCACTGCAAATATCCGTGATGGCCATATACGGCATTTTGCGGTGTATATTAAAAAAGTCTATGCACATACATTATTTTCCGTTATTGTTTGAACTAAAAGTTTACCTAGTTAATGAAAAATATATAAATATTAATGGAAATCTGTGCGAATTTGTTTGCTCAAATATGTTTATAATCCACTTGGAGTGTGACTTCAATACCTAGTATTTTTAGTGTGCCTCTACTCACCCCACAAGAAGTGAACTGTGCCATTTTCAAATCGCTAGGCTTTGTAGCTTCGGAGATCTCGTTATTAGTGAGTGAGTGGACTTCTCGCTTATGACCTAGATATACATGTTTTTTAATGTCGTCAGTTTGATTCTTTTCTTGGCCTACTGCGCTGGGGGTATTCGATATAAAATAACACGCGCCACTCCAATAATAAACCAACGACCACACTCGGTGGTTCACCACTAAGCCGGTACTGTTTCGTGTTATAATGTAGATGATTTTGTTATTGAACAGGATTTATAATTGGTCCAGTATTTTAATACTTAATAACATTTAAAATGCCGGATAGTTTTAATATGTGAAATC
Organism: Thera obeliscata; assembly: GCA_947578465.1. Lineage (NCBI taxonomy): Eukaryota > Metazoa > Arthropoda > Insecta > Lepidoptera > Geometridae > Thera > Thera obeliscata. The sequence goes on from OX387916.1 coordinate 5,712,706, forward strand.
ACATTCAAGTCTCAATTGCATATCATTTCAAAAGTTTTGATTTTCAAATAGATTATCTTTATTGTATTGTAGTGCTAATGAACGACCTTGGTATGTCAATTATAATCACTCCACAGCCCACACTCTTCTACTTCACTTTCCAACTTTAATTTTTTTATTAGGAAATATTCTCTGGGCTGGCCACTCAGCTCAGTCGGTAGTAGTTCCGCCTTCTGCGCCGTAGACCGTGGGTTCGATCCCCACCGAGAACAAATATTTTTTTGATGAACACAGATGTTTGTTCTTTGTTTGGGTTTATATTGTATCTAAGTTTGTATTTACAAAAAAAATATGTAAGTATTATTACAGCAATCTTTCCCAGCTCTGCTTTATTTGGGGCTAGATAGTGTTGTCCACAATATTTATTTATATTTGACGCTCACTTTGTAGATAATAACAAAATGTGTTTAAAACAGTGACTATAATAGGACAATTTGTTCGTCTTCGCAAAGAGAATTATATTAAGTCTTCATAATAATCCTTACAAACATTTCTTGTGTACCCGACGCAGTAAAAGCGAGTGAGGATTATAAGATAAGAGGAAGCTTATGCTATGGTTCTCCCCAGTTAGCTTTCATACGAATGGATTAGTAAGAAAAGCCCATTTCTCATTATACCAACTTAGTAGTGTTGGGATAGATGAAATGTGTGGGTGTTATTATAATATCTTTGAGTGGCGGGAATTTCTCATGCATGGCATGACAACCGGGCATGGGCAAAATGTATGCTGTAAGCAATTTTTTATCGATTCATGCAGGTGAATTGTCGTCGTGATTCCGAGGCGCGTCTTCTCTGAATAATTAACCTATTGTTGTTGACTTACATTTACGTTTAATAACATCGTGCTAAAACACTTCGCAGCTCCGTAGAGCACTTCTAGAATTACCATTTCTTCTTTTGTCTGTACTATTTGCATCAGCTTACAAAGCACTTCCACCAAGGAGTAAACCATAAAAGTATCATTTCCATATGGCTGTAATTGCACCGGGGCACCTGTACTGCCGAGTACCTAACTGTACCCTTTAACCGGAACACAGCAAGCATCAATACTTGGTGACAGAAATAAATATGGTGCTGTTACTTTACAAAGTGCTCTACTATGATTAGTTTTAGTGGTTTATTTATTGACGCTCTTTTTGTAGGTGGAGCAGCTTTTTGGTGTGTGGAATGGGCGTGGGGTGAGACACGGAGAACATCATCGCAATGACGGAGGGAGAGAAGCAGCAGAATGCTGGCGGTACCAACTCCGCTCCACAGCACAGGAAAGGGCACAGGTTTGTTAATTGTCATACTTTTGTCAATTTTTATAATTCAACTGTGTATGGTAAAACAGTGTTTGCATAATTTATAATACGGAAGCCGACAGTGAGATTGCCTATTGACTTGAAACAAAGATGAGACCTAAAGCGTCAAGACCGCTAAGTGATGCTGATTCCGAATCAATCAGAAAAAATGGATTGATTTGAAATTAGTATCCCTTAGCGGTCCTGCTGCCATCAAGTCGTCTGCTCCCATACTATGATCGTTCCTGTGTTTTTTCATCTTCAAGCTGACTTGACCCTATTTCGCAGGGGATAAGTTACAATCTAAAAAACTTTGATAATCAGGTTATATCTGAAAATAGGTCCCATCCATTAGTGAAAACCGGAGCAAAATTCGTTCAGTACTTCCCAAGATTAGTTCAAACAACAGAACAGTACACATTGTCTTCGAAATATATGATTAGTTCAACGGTCGTTTCTTAATGGCATTGTTTTATTCATGACTCTATAATTTACATAAATCATCAGCCGATCCCCGACCATCAGTAATTAGATTCAGGCGTTCTTCTTACGTAGCGCACATCATGACATGACCCACATATTCTCCGCTTCGCTCTGATTGCATATGGCCTTAGTGAACATTATAGTGTTGCTACTGACTCTGTTCATTTCATCTATCATGCTTTGATCAACAGATCAGGCCGTTGCTGTGGTAATTGTTATTTTGAGCATCAATATGTTGATCCTAGTCAGTCCTATATGTACATTTTACGATAAAAATATAATTTCTTTGATAAAAATATATTTTGTTTTGAACATAAAGCTAATCCGTCATAAGTCTAGCTTGCTAAATTACGTGGTTGTTAAAATGACCGTTCTCAGACAACACGGGGGTAGTTCCCATAAAACAAGATGCCTTGTCTGACTCGAACCATCGCATCGCAGACAAAATAATAAAATAAACAAGCAAAGTTTTTACACACTGCTTATCCTATATTTAGAAGTCTTCATCTCAGACTTGTGCCTTCGTGCGTAAAGCTCGCTTTGATAACGTAATTAATGTAGGGTGGGCGAGATGTAAGTAAAATGATTATGTACAAAGTGGGTTTTATAAACATTTTAGTCCGAGCAAATTGTATTTCATAATAAATATTTGTGTTTTGCCTTCTAAACGTTTCATGGCTCGATAGGTGGTATTTGTTGAACGTTGTCATTATCTAGTACTTATTGATAAATATTTGTTTTGGCCTTGAAGCGTGGCCTACACGGCCCAATTCCCTTGGTTGTGTTAGCGTGTTCTAGTAACGAAAATTAGACCATTATGTACTTTTTTATTCCATTTACCTAGCCACTAATTTCATTTTTAGGGAGCTATATTTATCAGTAATAAATTAGGATTAAGGATCGAAATTAGGATTCGAATTAATGTAATTACCAAAATTTATGGAATTAAATGTTTCAATCAACTTCTGTTGTTTACAAACTATATTTTTTTCTATAAATTTTATGTAAATTCTCTGAAACTCTAAGCAGTATAAAACAATCTCTGTTTCTTGCATCAAATTATGTCGAAATTTAATATCATCCAACCCACTTTACGTGGAGTACACTTGAAATGCCGTAAAATGTGAGATAGGCAAGAGGACGTCGGCAAACAAAAAACTTTGTGTCATGCGTAGGTTCTATCTTCCGTTGATTGTGGTGTAGCGTATAGCCACAATCTTTCTCTTAGGTATCCGCACTTTCATCAGTTGAAGAAAGCTATCTGCCATCCTCACGTTGGATAAACAAAAACATAGCTTCCTACTACTAGAATGCAATGATTCATTCGCACACATTGGCATCGGCACGATACCTTACATTTTCAAGATAGATAACGTTGTCACAGGTTAATAATTTACAGTAACACAGGGCTACTTCCGAAACATTTTGCTTCTGTGAAGAAACTGCATTAAATAAATGACCATCTGATAATTTATCGGTTTATCTTGTTTACTGCATCATTGAATAAAAATAGGCTTTGTTATGAAATAGAACGTAAACGTTTTGCAGCATGGCTTCACAAGTATTTGCAAAGACTTGTGTATTCTGTTGTTAGCAACTTCTTGTAAACGAAATACTGCCTACACTTGCACTGTAATTTTGTAGCAGTTGTCCCATATTCGTACGTAATCGTGCGTTATTCTCATATCTTTGTACACAAAACTCTAAGTTAGTCATCCTTGTGTAATGTTTGGTCAGGGCACGCGCGATGCTCGTCTCTCGAAATTCGTCAGTGTTACCGGGGGCAGATGAAAAACTACTAGTTTCTTTACCTTAGCGGTGAATAAAAAGTCTGTGACACCGGCAGCCTTATAAAATCGTGTCTCCTATAAACCGTTTCAGACAGTTTTTTTCATAGCATGGTGTAATAAATGTGAATTCAACATGAATTATATATCGAGGGAACAACTCAGGTGTTTACTTGAAAGGTATATAAACTATTGATTATACAGTTATTATGTGTCAATTTGAGCTAGCAAGTTCTTGATTCGTTTGTTTGTTGACAATGCTCGGTAGCTCCCACACTTTCCATGTCATTTATCGTCACTTGACGCTAACAAGTACTTTGCTACAGCTGTCTTTGATCAGGAAGATTTCACTATCGTCAATTTTATTGTTTGCGTAGCCAACCGTAGCTGTCGTCTATATTGTTAACGATCCCATTTCACTTTCACTACTTCTATGAATTACATCATTTGAATCAATGATAACTTTGATGTTGAGTTCCTTTCGCACACACACATTTAACAACTTGTTTCATATTTCTATGGTCTCACTCATGCGTGACCTCAAATACTGTGTATAACGTAACGTTATAAAACTCTCATTTAAATATTCGAAAAGCCTAAATACATAATCTTAAAGTTACAAAGTTCCCATATACCTACTCAGATTCATGTTTTTTACATTTTGAACGAGAGTAAATGCAGTAAGAGCCAATTCGATAAAAAAGTTAAAATCTGCAGATATAAAAATAATATCTTACTCGAAAAAGTTTAGGTATCTAAACATGTTTGTTGCAATTGCGTTCATTCGGCAATTCGTATTGCGATATAACACAGATACCCTTGCTGTTTGTAAGGTCTTTATAGGCCGCTAATGAAGAACATGTTCAGATGGCCATGGTAGGTATTAACGTCTAATCTGAGGGTGCCTTGTCGTATGAAATAACCCGCAAGGCTTTGTAAGGCGAGGGTTCTTGTAAACAACCAGCAAAGTTTAATTACTGAAAGCCAGTAAATAAAATATTCAAAACCGGTCCAGCGAAAATCTACTTGTGCACTATGAGCTCCGTACGAATAAGGAAGCAGACAGAACCTAAATAATATAAGTTTAAAAAAAAGCTATTTTGATGAAATTTCTATAGGAATCGGCTCATAAATCACGAAATTATGCTATAACAAATATAAAATAAAAAAACTTCAACTTCTTTTGTCTGTTGCTTTGTCGTGTGTTTTCGATGATTCTTGTAAAGATAAGGCAAGTCTCCTTGCGTTTTGACTTGTTAATACTTTTATTATTTGCCACGGTAGAGACAAAACTGCTCCTTGTACTTCACTATAGCTATTGAACTTATATGTGTAATAGTGGTGGGCTTTCCTACCCCTAAGGCCTTGGGTACGGCACGGTTGAAATTAATTATTTCAATTCACAGGAGGCAAGAGTCAATGTACGCCATGACAGGCCTATACGCGGAGTCAGGGTGTGCGGAAGGCGAAGAAGTAGCCGGACCCAGCACCCCTCCTCACCCCACGCATCCACCGCGGGAATCCGTCAAGTGCCACAGCCGGAACCCGTCAGCTGGCATTTGCGACAGGTAAAACCATGGGCATTTAATGAGTCCTAATCACAGAACAAAGAAGAACGGCCATATGGCCAAAAAAGTGTCGCCAAAATACATGAGCATATGCCCGTTTCTCCATAAAAATTCAACAGTTTTCGTCGGGAGTCGTAAAGTGAAAAATGCCTTGCTTGCGCAAGAATTACTTTCCGAACAAGTTAAGCGACAATATAAAACATAGAAATACTTTCTTAACATCTTCCCCTTTTCCTTTTTCTTAGAATCCTCATATTTAGTGATATTTAAAATATAATAGGGGAAATGTAAAAGTAGCGACATCGGCTCCCATACAAACGGGGCGCATGATCGCATTTCTACTGTATTCAGTATTCTGTGGTGGTGGTAATATACGGCATCTGTCTGGCCGAAATGGACAAGCCTTGCGTCTCCTACAAAATTTTGACGTAAGCCGTATAAACGAGCTATAATCTGGTATTTTTATTTTTCATATAAGTAACTTGAAAAAATATCTGGTGGAAAGTGCATTTCGCGAGCTTAGGAGTATTTTCAATAAGACTTGTTCAGACATTCAAGGACATTAAGGGGCAAATTAAGTAACCTCTGTTATCTCTAAGTACGAGTATAACTTGAAAATATATACGACTTATAAACAAACTTTAATATCACATTTTGTTCCCCCAGGGACCGCGAAAGGGCAAAGGAAAGAGAAAAACCTCCACAGTTGTTCCCAGAAATATTAGACATTCCTCATGACATACGGGATTGCGGTATCTTATCGTGGAGACCGCTATTTATCCAGCAATTCTCTAGTATAAAAGTAAGAAACTCTTTTTGTTACTAGCATGAAAAGTTGATGTGATCAGAATATTAACTTAAGATTTGTTTCAGGTATTTGTATTTTTCCTGTCGATCCTGGTAACACTGCAGCAAGCATTAAGTTCCGGATACATAAATTCTGTGATTACAACCATCGAAAAGCGTTTCGACATACCTTCTAGTCTTTCGGGGCTTATCGCGAGTAGCTACGAGATCGGAAATGTCATAACAGTGATCTTCGTTTCGTATCTCGGTAGTAGAAGACACATTCCTGTATGGATTGCAGTAGGTAAGAACACACTAGCAAAACTTTGAATCCAACTTTGTTTGAGCCATCTGTTTACTCTTAGTCGAACTCGCTACACAGTAAGTTAGACTTTGCTCTTTCTATTACGCTTCCACTAAAGTACGCACACCGATATAAAGTGAACTAGATAGTCTCATACGTACGGTATCAATGTGTATTAATGTATCACCCTCCCTTAGAAACTATTCAATTCGCACGTGTAAAGTAGTTATTGTGTGTGGATTTATGTCTCATTATAATCCCGTAAAATGTTAACGATTTACGTCAGTACGGTTATTCATGGCGTATTATTTCAGGTGCGGTGATCATGGGCATCGGATCTCTGGTGTTTGTCGTGCCACATTTCATTGCGGAAGTGAACAGTGAAACGTTGGCGAACAATAAATCTGACGATAACATCTGTCGATTGCCGCGCGCTCTCGAGGCGGATATGGGCGGGCTTGGACGGCTGTCCCAAGGCCTGCCTCCGAGCAATCTCAGACCCGATAACTGCATCAAAGTAAGGAAAATACGCTGTTTATTTGACACGTTACAATTTTTGCGTATCGGTGCAAGTTTTATAGCTTTGGTTGTGTTTATTCTCGGTATAAAATGAGAAAATTCTTCCAACAGGGTGGTTGATTGTCTATTCAACCACATCTTTGATACCCATGATTTGAACATCGTTCCCCTTTAGTCCTCACTTTCACCTCACCCTCTCATCTTGCACCCACACAGCCGCGTCCCACGCACACAGCGGCAGCCAATCGAGAGTCGCAGCGTGTTGCAGTTTAGAGCTCTCCATTATGTTGTGCAGTTGCCAAATGCGATTACTTGCGCATTCGAAGCAATTTCAACTTGACATAACCAAGCAAAATGTACACCACTTTAAATTTTTACTTAAGTAAAATTGCTTTGGCAGCTCTAACCTACCGTCTACCCTCACCCCACTGAGAAATACCTGATTTGGAAATTTAATGTAGGTACTTACATATTTTCTACCACTTGCCTGTGGTGATCACGTGTTTCTGCACATTTATTAGGAGGTTTTCCTCACGTCTTCCCGTACAAAATAACAACATCAATATTATCGAAACTGGTCAAGCGATTGTTCACCTATAGTTACGTCCGAGCTTCATTTCCACCCACGTGCCTGCTTTCTGTCAACACCAAGCTTTAAATGAATGAAGTCTACATCTTCCGTATTACTTCGATCATTAACAACATCAGCCTAAAAAAATCCATTGCTGGCCTTATGCCTCCTCTATACATTTCTACGAAGAATAATATTGAGCCCTCTCCATCTACAGACTTCGATTTCTCCAAATTTTAGTACGCTTTTACAAGGGTCTATGACCGAGGGATCCGTCAGAATCCAGCGTGTAATAGCCGTGTTTTGACAGAGCTCGCCGAGCACGTTCGTGCCAGTAATGGTGTTTGTGGTCGCCCAACTGCTGCTCGGCTGTGGCGGGTCGCCGCTACTCACGCTTGGCACTACCTACGTCGACGACCATGTTCGCCCGGAGTCCTCCAGCATGTATATCGGTAAGTTATACTTAGCCAACACTCTGTCAATTCTCTGTTAATTTATTTGTTTATTAAAGAACTAGCGGTCTGTCCCGGCTTCGCACGAGTGAACATTTATCTTTTAAACACATGAATATAGCTTATGTTACTCAGGGTGAATGTAGCTTTACAATTGTGAATGAATTTTTAAAATCGGTACAGTATTTTTTGAGTTTATTCGTTACAAACATACAACAATACAAATCTTTTCTCTTTATAATATTAGTATAGACAACAAAAGCTTAACAATATCAAAAATAAAATTTATAGGTAATAATTAAGTCCAAATATGACTAAAGAACATGCAAATCACTGAAAAGGATGATCAAAAACTAATGAGAATTCGATATTGTAATCGTTCGACTTGTTGTTCATTAGCATATCAATGAAAATGGAACTGTTGAGGCTGCTACATCTAAGTGCAATATGATAATGCTCGATAATAAGCAAAAATGAAGGTAAAAGGCCAATCGAGAGGACCTCCCAAAATTGTAGGCTGACTAATACGACAACGCTGTATCCATCAAGATCAAGACAAATCGTGGTAAATAAAATTGACAGGAAACAACTATTGAGGACACAAGATTACAGTTCTAAGTCGAAGTTACCGATGTCAAAATGTTCCCGAAATCTAAGTACAAAACGGTGTTTTACTGAAAGTCTCCACATGTATATCGGATCGATATTCTAGATTCCACCACGCTATCAGTATATTTGATGTTTTCGCCGGTCTGGCTGTCCTTGATCGAGGTCGATTTATAATGACATGGTTGTAGTTCTGTGAGTGGCTATACGCTCGTAAGACCGGTGCTCGTAAATAGAGACACTACAGAAATGAATTTTTTAGTAGACACTAGCCACAAAAGGTCGTTGAACTTTAACCAGACTTTCGACCATTGAGCATTATCTATTTTCATCCTTTTGTCAATATGAACGGACTAGGGGCATGCTTCTGATTAATTCTCTAAACATACTCGAGGGTTATGATTAAATTTTAAGATATACCTATTGAAGGAATGTCCACAAGGCATGGGGATTACACTCGAGCATGGCGTTTGGGTATTTAGTTTCGAGTTAGGTAGGTTAAGCGTTGTTTTTCTACATCATAGAAACCCTTTTCTATTATCGATATATTTGTTATTGTATATTGAAATTTTCGCTACTTATTTCATAGAATTTGAATTTAAAAAATAGTTAGTAATATGTATGTAGTAGTTTTCCTGCTCTTATCGCAGTAATACCAATATTTGCGGAAATACCAAGGAAATAAATATCAATTATTCCGACGAACCTTATCTAGACCGTCTTGATAACGCCCAATCCATAAATCATTCTACTGAACCACAACATGATTCCTCACTGAACCTAAATTAATATTAAAGAAAACGGTCTGAACTCGCAACATTCCTAATTCGTTTGATGGATTTAGAGGCCAATGAACTCAGGTTACTTGTACTTGTATTAGCATGTCGTGTCCTCATAATGAAGAGCCTGCACCTATGCATTTGTCCATGCCATGCTCATTACTGAATATTTGAATGACTGACAAAGGTGTGACAAACTCACACTCCAACGCTGCACGAACTTGCCCTTTAGCGATTACTCAGATTAGATAAGGGTGTGGTTACGACTGAACTATGAAAAATATAAAAATACCTTCACGATGATAAATAAAATAAATTTTTAATACAGTTGCTCAAAAAGTGGCGTATTGCAGGGACGTATAGCGTTCGGGATGTGGGCTATTACACACGCGTGGTTTTTTTTTACCATTCCCGCACTAGTGCTTTTTCTTTCCCAACTGTCAAAATAATGTCTAAAAAGAAAAACCAACCATGAAGTTTTTACTAAAAAAATTCATCGAAGTTTTTATGATTCATGCAAATACATATTATTTCTAAAAAGAAGCTACTAATTTGTTTCATTAACAGATTTAATGATTTGATTGAATGAGTTATGTTAGGTTTCATTTCATTTCATCTCATTAAATTTCATTTTCAATTCATATCAATAAAAAAAATCTACTGAAGACTTGGCTGTATGGGTATAGTTCCCTCTGCCTTCCAGAATGGGTGAAGAAAAAAAAAAATCTCTGCTTTTATTTTACGGTTGGCGTTGGCGCCATTTTTCAGAAATTTTCTTTGCGAGTTTATTTGTTTGTTGCACAAAATGAGTAATTTGGACCCTAGTTTTTTTGAATGAACACCAGCGGAACTCAGTATAATTGCACAAAATGCTTCGGAGAACATTTTACCGGAAAAGTCAAAAAGTCGCTACATGCATACATACGACGAACTTATTGCGCGGAGAGAAGAGAAAAAAGCAAATGGTATTTTTATTATTTTATTAAATTGCTTAATTTTTTCGCAACTGTATTAAAAATAGTCGTTCAGTACACGTGCGGAACCGTCATTGCAACTTGTTCCGACTGTCAACCCTCGCCTTCGGCTCGGGTAGACATTTGTCGGAACTCTTTGCAATGACAGCCTTCCCGCACTTGTAATGAAATATACTATATAGCAAATATTTTGTCGGTACCTTATTGTACTGTTAATTCCGCTTTAAATACAGTCATGCTACTCTTTTTTATGAATTTAAAGTTCTGCAATGTTTTGCTTGGCTGCAAGGCAATAACTTCAAGATTTAAAGTTAAAGTCGGAATACTGCAACATTTTTGAGTTACCGTTCTGAACTGTCGCGTGGTAGTTCCGAATACATTATGTTTTGTGGAGCGATTTAGGTGCCATGGGGCCTCGTTCACGGCCTTGACCTGCACCTAAAGCAACCCTCGTTTATCACAACAACCTGAAATCAACTAGGTACATCGTCGAACTAAAGAGCCCTATTCACTTAATGGATATCTTCTATAAACGTTTCAATAAAAAGTCTAACAATGCAACTTTATTAGAGCCACTAACATTTTACTACCAAGTTCGTATTAGGCCGGTCCGTGGCCTTGGGTTCTAGTGACACGACGTAGGATGAGCTTCGAATACTAGACAACTTCACCTTTCTGAAGACGTCTCTCAGGTTGAACGGCAGTTCATGGTCAAGCCAAGCTCGCTAGAGGTCGAGAGAGTTCTGGGCGAAAAGCCAAGTTCATATTTGGAAAACCACAACGCGGTCTGGGGTGCGCATCGCATCCTGCGACAAAATTCTGATAAAATATTCGGGTCAGAAGATTAAAAACATAAATTCTGGAAAGCTGTTTTGCAATGTTTGAAACCTGGCCAACATGATTGTGTTGTCATTATTTTCAAAAAGGAAACTCTTCTGTTATGTAAACCCTGAAGATAGCTTGATTAAAACGTTGAGTATTATTTGAGAAAGTCTTCAGACTCTGAGTTGAGTAGTATAAAACGGGCACCACCTGAACTCTGGTAGAGAGTCTCTCGTGCTGCCTTTACGACGGGTCACTTCCCTTTCCTCTTTTTCACCTCTTACTGAGAAGTATGCTTGACATTTACGTCACAAACACGCCTATTTGACGACCTTCCCTCTTTGTATTATTCCTGTTCTTAACAATTGTTATTTTAACTAAGGATGTAGACAAGTAGATCATGCGACTGATTATAAGCAAATTCGTAAAGCTTTTATCAATGCTTGAGAATGACGTTCAATTGTGTTTGTAGTTCAGCTATGTACTCATTGGAAACTTAGCTGACTGGTGGTCTAGAGATCTCACCTGATTTCAAATCGTAGTAAAGTGATTTTTAAGTTATAAAAGCTGCTACGCCACTAACGAAGTTTCGCTGTATAATTGGCCTAGTGGTGTGTTATTAAATATACGTAGAACTGCGTAATAAAATACTCGTTCGGTGAATGATAATGAAAATTTATGTGGAAGCTAGCAACGTAGACACGCAACGGTTCGTAATATAATGGATATGTACAAGGTATGTACTATATGAGTGCATTGCATCATACACACAACATTATACTCACAACTGGAAACCCATTCCGTTAATGAACTTTTTGTTTGTGCCACTTTAGTTTCGACTCTATGCTAATTGAATTCGTAAAATTAAATGAAAAATAGGAAGTTGAGAAACGCTTGCATGCAAAGAGTTCGGACCAATAAGTCATTGATATTAGCGGAGAAATTCGCGCCGGGGCGCACAAAACAGCTATGACCTACTTTTGGTTCGCAAAGCGAGTTACTGCTACAGCTTTACGCTCCTTGGTAGGTATGTAGGACGAAGTGACTGGGAATGTCTTGCTAAATGCTGTGCGTGTGTACAAACATACCTATTCAGGTTACTAAGTACCTACATAGGTTCTGGTTTAGACGCAAATAGCTCTAATACCAACATCAAACTGCGTCCCAGAATAATGTGCAATGCTCGTGATCTAGAACAGTCAAGTCTGACTAAATCAAGGCTCAAGTGTTCAAAGCTTCAAGGCTTTTTATAAACTTTTCAATGAAATACTATTAAAATCGGTATCGATTACGTTCAATCACTCGATGAAGTCTTTTGCGATCTACCCACAGAATCATTGAAATTATCGAGACCAAAGAAAACAAATCTGCTGTATTTCGTGTATGGAACTAGGTTTAGGTAGGCATTTTGATACAATTCATAAAAGTGAACGCGTTGTATTCTAATGAGTTATCCTTTGTTTAGTTTAGTCAGGCCGTGGGTAGATGTTATTAACAGCCGGGTATTGATTGAATTTATTTTTCGTAGGCCGCACTGTCCAACAACGTAGTAAACGAAGATAAATGCTAACATCCGTCTGACTCACAGCTCAGCGGGTTGTAGCTCTTTCTTCCACGCTGTAGATGTAATGTCGATTCCCACTTAGACCAACGTTTTTGTAATAAACATAAATATTAGTTGTGTCTGTAATGTATGTGCTTACAAGATAAAAACTAAACAATTTTTTTACAGCTCATAGAGTCAGGTATCCATAGTACAAAACTTAACACCTTATGGGCCATAATGCTTGTTCCATCAGCAAGTTGTGTAAGACTAAATTAAGTCATCATCATTCTCTTGTCCTTGTCCCACTTTATGTAGGGCATTCTCCACTCTCCTCTATTAGCCGTCATTTCAACAGTCACTCCTTTCTTCCTCATGTCATCCTTCACACAATCCATCCATCTTTTCTTTGGCCTACCTCTACTTCTATAACCATCCACATTCATATTTAGCACTCTTCTCGTTACATGACATTCTTCCCTTCGCATGACATGCCCGTACCATGCTAACCTATTGCTTCTCATCTTTTCAGTCACTGGCGCCACTTTCAAACTGCCCCTAATATACTCATTCCTTATCTTATCCATTCTAGTCACTCCACACATCCATCTCAACATTCGCATTTCCGCTGCATGCACTCTTCTTTCATCAATCCCTTTGGTGGCCCAACACTCAGACCCATACAAAACGACAGGTCTTATAACCGCCTTGTAAATCTTCCCCTTTAGTTTAAGGGGCATTCGCGGATCGCACGTTGTTCCTGTGACCTGTCGCCATTTCATCCATCCTGTGTTTATAAATTAAGTATGCTAAAATTATAAAGAGGAAATATTTGTATATTTGTAACGAATAAACTCGAACACTACTGTGCCGATTTCAAAAATTCTTTCATCATTGGAAAGCTAATTCACCCTGAGTAACGGGCTACATTTGTGTTTAAAAAATAAATGTCCACCCTTGCGAAGCTGGGACAGGCCGTTAGTATCAAATAAAAGTTCAATCTTTGTTTAGCTTAGGGCTAGATATCGCTGTGGGAATTGTTCTTCATATTTTTATTTTACATGGCATAGTATTTGGTAAACATTGTGACCTCATGAGGAGAATGGAGAGAATTAACCTGTTTTACCGATCCCACATGAAGTGGAATAAAGACAACAAATTGATAAATAAATAAATATTATAGACAATCCACACAACACTATCTAGCCCCAAATTAAGCAGAGCTTGTACTATGGGAACCAGATAGCTGATATAATACTTATATAATTTTTTTTGTAAATACGTACTTAGAATACAATATAACCCCCAGACAGATGTGACGTCATGTTTTTGTTACAGGTTGTATGTACAGTATGGCGGCTTTCGGTCCCGTGCTTGGCTTCCTTCTCGGCGCATACCTGCTTTCATTCCACATGGATTCCTTCTCCGGTGATATCATTTCTATCGGTGAGTTGTTCTATTGTTTACGCCTATACACTTGTTTACCCGGATCGCTGCTTTGATAACAATCTGCTTGTTGCCAGATGGAGACTTTATAAACATGCTGGGGTCAGGGCTATAGTTACGTAGGAATATAACCATGTGACTGTTGAGTTGGTAGAGCTATTAAAAGAAAGGTAAACAAATCCCATTCTAATAGATTCCTATAATAATAGGCCACGTGAAAAGATAGGTATAGGATGTTCTAAATTATTCAAACGAACTATGAATCAGAGTATCAAAAACTGGTGTCGTAATGATCGGTGATCGATTATGTTTTGGTGACCCCGACGTGATTACTGCCTCGTTTGTCCCTGAACACTCGGCTCGTCGGGGCTTAGATTCTTCAGTAGACATTTATAATAGGTTTTGTTTTTTTAATCTGTGGTTTAGACCATGTGTACATTGCCTGCCAACCGACTATTTAACCTTTTGCCTAAACTGATAAATATGGTGGCACTATGTTTATAGTTTAATTTCATAATTACCAGTTAGAAATGCGAGCTGTAAATGGGTGAGACTAACCCAGGGTCATGGTGGATAAATAGAAAATTATTTATTGCACTAAAACAAAAATTGGCGAACTTAAAGCTAGAGAGTATTATATTCCAGTTAACCTATGTGGATGATACAATAAATAATACTTTCTTATCTGTGGAAACTTTTAATTGGCCTTCTTCGTACATTTATTGCTACATGTTTAATTTTGTAATCTATATTATATGTATAATCTATATATTATTATGTACCTATCTTTTAGTTTTCACAAAACTTTGTAAAAAAAAATAAGATAGAGCTAGCAGTAGATTAAAATGTTGTTTTTTTATTTCAGATCCAGGCGACCACCGCTGGGTAGGAATGTGGTGGGGAGGCTTCCTGCTCTGTGGTTTCTTGCTCATTCTAGTAGCGACCTTTTTCTTCTCGTTCCCCAAAGTCCTGGTCCGGGAGAAGGAAAAGATCAGATTGGTGGAGAAAGCTGCAGTGGCCAATGGAGCTTCTACTACCAAACCACCGAAACCCGCCTCGGATATCAAAGATTCCGGGTATGGGAAGGATATAAAAGGTAAACAACGTATTCACACAACTCAAGCCCGGTTTCCACCGCGACTGGAGCGGACCCATTAAGGACTCTGTTTAACTCGTAAGAGTAAACTGCATACTTGTACCAACCAATAGTCGAGCGGAAAGGACTGAGCAAGCAGAAAGTGTTAAAATGAACACGCTCATACTCCTTGCATATCAAACTCTTTGTTGGTGGAAATGTAAACCTAATTCATTTTAAAGGAGTCAGTTTGGCACACCATGTCTCGCTCAATACCCTTTTGCGGTGGAAACTTGGCTTTAGAACAGATAAAGTAAGCAGAGATACTCGCATTGTTATGGGAGCCTGAGCTTTTACCTTTGAGTCAGACTGATGGACGCAGTGCAATGCCACAAAGGGCACGTCCTCAGCCGACGTGCTCTGTGAGGTAACTCGATAGTTATAGGCAGAGATAATAAATAATCGCACGACATTTTCGGCACGTTGTCTGCTAAAATCTTGGTTAGTGAAAATTATAAGATCAGTCAAGTTCAGAAACCGACAAAGGTCAACTTCTTTCTGTGACACGAGAGGTGATTGACCGGCTGAGATTCGAGAGGTAATGAGCCGATGCCTGTGGTAGGTACGACAGACTGATCTTTTTTTATTCTGGCTTGATTAATTTGTTATAATCGCAGTTTTTGCAAAAAATCAAGCAATCCAAATAGAGTTTGAACTAGTACTCAAAAATAAATGTTGCATTAAAACTATTATTTAAGGTTTTTAAAAGACGGGAGAAGAAAAGTAAGGTCAGATTCAGGGGTGCATGCAGCACAAAATTAGCTAAAACGGATAAACTATAATTTCAATAGCTGCTTATAAGAGAAGAGAGCATACATCTATCTATCTTAACTAATGCTTGACGGTGGAAATCACCTCGATGAAAATCAAATCTACAACCTCAGAAAAGGCAAAGCCACTCTCTCTGTCTGCAAAATATCCGGTTCTGTCAAATATTGTAGTCTCCAGACACTGTTCTCTTCTTCCTGCCCTTATCCCACTAGGTGGGGTCGGCACAACATGTTTTTTTCTTCCATTCTCCGCTATCATCCTTCATCTCGGTACTTACTCCTTTCTTGGACATATCATCTCTCACACAATCCATCCATCTTCTCTTATGCCTACAGACACTAAAAGAAGCTATTTATTTCCAGACCTGCCAGTATCAATGATGCGACTCCTGAAGAACCCGGTGTACGTTGTGACGTGCCTCGGCGCTTGCATGGACCTCATGATAGTGTCCGGCTTTGTAGTGTTCCTGCCCAAATACCTCGAGACGCAGTTCAGTCTCGGCAAGAGTCAAGCCAGCGTTTTTACTGGTAAGAAGAAAAAATTGAAACTGCTTCACGACTTCGACTTTTTGTTTACTTTGACTAGGCGCGGTAGATATTCCTTCAGATTTCTTAGTATCGTGTACTAACTCCGTATACCGACATAAGTTCACGACGGAATTCGAACACATGGCCTTTCAATCGGAACTCGCTTTAACTAGACCAGCTGTACCCTCCGTTAAAAAGTTTGATCAAAGTTTAATTATTTTATTTCCAGGCGTATTGTCCTTTAAAAATATTTCTTCGGTTTGACTTATTTTAACTGTGTACATACACACATACATCTCTGTTGAATTGTATTGTCCTACATGATGTCTCTATTGATATTCTTTAGCGTAGTTTGAACCTTGACTCGTCACAATTCTAGTTACCCGCAATCTATTCGTTTTAGTCGAAAGAAGCTTCTAAAGATTGATTAGAGTGTGTGGATTCGGGCCGTAAATCAATCACGCTTCCAAGGCCTTCCAAATGATGCCTACAGTCACGTCATGCGGTAGAAACCTCATAGTAAGCTCGTGTAAATTGATCAGACCAACTATCTATAGTTCTTATGAACTAAACGTCTGTATAAACACAAAATAGGCTCACGTTAGGCACTGGAGACTCAGTCCATATTATTTAAATGCTATAGACATCCCCTCGTATCACAAGAACTCCTTGAGAGTAATTAAAGGGTAGTTAGTCAGAGGCACGTCCGAACAGTGCATTTGGCAAGTGTACATTTTCTGCAGTGACCCAATAAATTAGCTAAAATATATGAGCTGTCTTTAAAAACCCGTTGCATATTATTTCAATTCTTTGGCTTTTTACTTTTGGCTATTCCTACTGAAAGCTGTCCCACCGAAAACAATATGTATTTCTGTGTTCTGTGATAGGTTATGTTTATACACAAGGATACAGCTCAAGTTACACACAGACAAAGAAAAATGACATAAGAGCGAACAGTGTATAGTCCCTTGCTTGCGAGTGTGTGCAGGGTGCCCTTGTGTACCTAAGTCATTACTTTTACAAAGCAATTTTTCCTAACTCATTTTAAAATTACAGGATCAATCGCAATACCGGGCGCTTGTATCGGCATTTTCATGGGCGGGTGTCTACTAAAGCGGCTCGAGCTGCGGCCTAAAGGCGCCGTCCAGTTTGTTCTGATCTCCAACACAATATGCCTGTCTTGCTATGCGCTGCTATTCTTCCTCGGCTGCGATAATATCAAGATGGCTGGAACTACTATACCTTATACTAATAACAGGTAAGCATTTCGCTATGACACTACGATCCTTTTAGTCTTGTAAAGGGATTGTACTTGCCGCAAGTTTTTCGATGAGTTGGGTTTTATTATTTCGAGTTTGACGGTCGATGTGGCATAAACATATATTACTCCATTGGTTATTAGCAGGCTGTTTTGAGGTTAGTTTTGACCATCTGGTGTAAAATAAAATGGAATTTGAAAAAGAATGTCATGGTCCACACGTAAAGTGGTTTGAAACGGTTTTAAAAACGGTTCATTGATACGGCTATTAGATGAGACATACACAGTAATATCTGTGCTAACATACTATTAATTCTTCCGTAGCAACCTCGAACCATTCAAAGTGAACCTGACAGCTGCGTGCAACTTCAACTGCCTATGCACTGAGACTGACATGGAGCCTGTGTGCGGCAACAACGGCCTCACATACTTCTCGCCGTGCCATGCCGGCTGTGCGGCCTTTTCATCACGGTCCAACTTCACCAACTGTGCCTGTGAGTATACTAGTGAGCCACTCAGTTCACAACTAGTGAGCCAATCGGTTCACAACTAGTGAGACAATGAACTCACTAGCTTGTGTGGCAACAACGGCCTTCTTGTAACGGTCTAACTTCACCAACTGCGCAAATTAAAACCACGAACACCATTTGAATTGTTCAAGCTGATCGAATAAAACTCAGGCTACGGGCACAGTTTGAACAATTCGTTTTGCCTACGTGTCTCTCTTTTTGTCTCATCATTTCTCCATACAAATTTTTTTTGCTTACTATTTATAGGCATATTTATAAGTCTGAAATAAAAATATCGAATTAAATTGAAAAGAGAGAAACGTAGGTGAAACAAACTGTTCAAACTGATCGAGTAAAACTTAGACTAGTGGTACTGCTTATTACGTCCGGTGTCAAATTAGGTGTTTAATTATGCATACCGTGATAAAAATATAAAGTTATAGTGGTGTTTGTATCTTGCAGGTGTCCATGAGAACAGTCGCGACATGGGCATAGCCAGCGCGGCTGTAGTAAGCGGTGCGTCGGCATCCGCGCTAACGGCGGCTGGCATCGCGCGAGAGTACAGCGAAGTGACGGTGGTTCCCGTCGCGACGGCCGGCGCTTGCAACCCGCCATGCACCACTATATTCCCATTTCTAGTGCTGCTTTTCTTCATGACATTCGTGGTCGCGGTCACACAGATGCCGCTGCTTATGATTGTGCTAAGGTTTGTACAAATGCTCTGCTCTTAACATGATTGCCTTTTCATGTGTCTAGCCTTAACACGTTTAGTTGAAATGATACCTTGTTTATATCAGACTTTTTTCCTGTACCCCTAGTCCCAGTTTTGCTACCACATTTCGTCCTACCAAATGTTGTTTTTGTGTGAGCACGTCTCTTTCTTTTCTATGGAAAAGTTATGAGCCAAAAACTCGTTTCGATCGTTTCCACGTGGCGTAGTTTTGCTGTCTCATCTTTTCTCCATACAATAGAGAGAGACAAATAGGCGAAACGAAAACAACATTTTGTTGACGAAATGTGGTAGCAAAACTCCGACTTCGTCGGGTACTGTTCTTCATTTTGGTCGCGTGGGTCAAAGTGATCCTTGTAAGTCTATTCAGGTTTTGGATACATCATGTTAGTTGAAGCCAGGAGTGGTCAATGTTTACCATGACACAGATTAGGATCAGATGAGAATGACACGAGCTTAAATTTCCAGATCGGTAAGCGAGGAGGAGCGTTCGTTCGCGCTCGGCATGCAGTTCGTGATATTCCGTCTGTTCGGGTACATTCCCGCGCCGATACTGTTCGGCAACCTCATTGACTCCACCTGCATCCTGTGGAAGCAGTCCTGCAGCGGAGACAAGGGCGGCAGGTGCTTGCTGTACGACATCGAACAGTTCAGGTTTAGGTGAGAATTTGCTGCAACTTTTAGGTTTGACAATCAATCATCTGCAATAGATGTAACAGGCCAATGATGATGATGATGATTTAGGTTTGACTACTAAGATACCGATAGCGCTCATCATGATTCTATTTGTCAGATAAAACGATTTGAGTACCTGCTAAAATCGTCATAAACAAAATACGGAAATATTTTATTCTACGTTACTTTGAGGTGAGATAAGAAATGAGAAGCAAGATGATTGATCTAAAATATATTTGTTTAGATACGTCGGTCTCTGCGGCGGTATAAAGATAGTTGCGTTGGGAATCTTCATGGTGGACTGGTGGCTAGTGAGGCGTCGACGTCATCTGGAGACGTCGGCTCCGCTTGACCCACACAAGGACTTCGCCGGCTCCATCATCAGTTTGGACAAACGTAAGTTGCACTATAGATTTTCTATAAAGTCCGAATTAAGTTTTTTCTGCTATTTATTCTTATTGACAGAAGGATACAGCTCAAGCTACATAAAAACAAAGAAAAATGACGCTTACCACAAGGACATAAATGCGAGCAGTGTATAGTCTGATGTGTATCCTTGTGTACATTCCTTTTGATCTCCTTGTTACTTATTGCAAGGAGTATCCCAAGAGGTTAGGTAAATATAATTAAAATAAAGCTTTTTTTTAACAATTCTAATGTTTCTTCTCAGTATTCGAAGAGCTGCCATCAACAGACAACGCGAGCGGATTCCGAACGGGTGCGACTTCGGGCGTGAGCTCGGCTATCACGACGCCGATGGAGGGCGAGGGCGCGGGTAGCACCGGCGCTCGCCTGCAGCGCACCGAGTCGCAGCACTCCCAGGAGTCTAGCGCGCCCGTCGCCACCTCACGCGTGCTCACCGCCTCGCGCCACCTGCGCAACGACTCCAAGACCATCCAGCTGGAGCCGCGCGCGCGCCAGCACTCCCTCGACGAGGACAAGCCGCGCCGCGTCACGCGCTCCGCCAGCAAGGACGGCCACTCGCGCTCCGCCAGCCGCGACCTCAGCCTCGACCAGCTGAAGCAGCTCGCGCTCCGGAGCATGGAGAGCCTCGACCTCACCGTGCTGCCGCTGGCGCGATGCGCCGACGAGGAGAGCAAGCGCCTGATCGAGGGCGGCGGAGTGCTGCGCCACCGACGCACCGGCTCGCGTGACATGAAGCCACCAGAGACCAAGCACAAGCGCACCTCCTCCCACCACCTGACGCTGGAGCCGCACGACCTCAGCCTGCAGATGCAGAAGGGCCGCAGCGTCGATCAGCTGGCGACGGCGCCGCTAGATCCGCGCGTTTGAGCCCGGAAAGGCTACTCTAATCTCGATAGCCGACTTGGCTCAATTCCCCCGCGAGCCCGCGATAGTGAGAGACGTTGAAATAGTGAAATTTAAAAACGTTTAGTTTGGTAGACGTTTTATTTAACCTAGATAAATGAATGAGTGATTTCGAATCATATCCTAGCGGTAATTTAGATGCTTTCATTAAATGATCGAAGTAACACTCGCTTAGTGCAGTTATGTAGCGATATAAACGTAACTGTTTAATTTTATTGTGTATTAGGTGTAATTTGTTTGTGATTGTAAGAATCTGATTACAGCACATTGTTTTCGTTGTCGAAGTACGCTTTTTAACGCGTGTTAAAAGGATTTTTCTTTGTGTGTTTTTTATAAGTTGGCAATTTCTGTAACTTTATACACTGACAAGTTTTCCTGTAAACAAACTCAGGTTGTACTTAACTCAATCAAAATTGATGAGGTATCCATTTTTATAAAAGTTTATTTTGTTGGACAGTTTGTTTTTAGATATTTTCAAGTAGAGCTTAGATTGTCTTTAGAAGTATGTAGGTATATTTTTTTAAAATATGTATTGTCTCTGCAATCACTATTGACCAACTGAAGTGACCTCAAATATGGCATTATACGGCAGTGGTGGAATATTTTTAAAATCCCTTTAATCCGCTCAGAAGCACAAACATAAAATATATGTGATGTTTTCCTTCTAGTAAAAAGTTTCCTCCCTCTTCTTTTATTCCGATTTTAATACTTTTATTTTACTGCATTCTTTTTTTTTTATAGTACAGCACATCCAAAGTTTCAAAAAACGCCATGTCATGGGAATAAATGTTTGAAGACCAATGTATTTATAATAAATTGATCTCAAGCAGCAAAGGTTTTCATTTTTAGCTTACAATTATTATTTTTTTGTGTTCAGTAATTTATTAACATTTGTTTTTTAATATTTGTTTATTAAGTTTTTTTTAATATGTATTTTTTCAATATTTAATAAAAACATGAAAAACAACAATAAAAAGTGTAGTAATAAATAAATATTGTTGACAACTCACAACAATGTGAACTCATTTTATTGCTGCCTTTCAAGGTTTTAGATTCAATGTATGAAAGTAAATTAGATTCTTAGATTTTTTATTGATCTGTCCAAAAAGTAGATCACATTATGCATAGATAATAGCTGTTGTTCATAGGATGCACAATATAAATATTCTTAAAACATGTTAACATTTTGCTCATTCAGTTTTATTAAAACAATTTCATGGACACAATCATAATACAGGTAACTTTTAGGATATAATTTTTAGGTATTCTGGAAGAATCCTATCAGAGAAATTATAAACTTGCCATGCCTTTGTTAATGCCATGTCAAGTAGATAATAAGAGTAAATTATAAAAAAAACATTTGTCAAATTCAATTGCAGGATTGTAGTATCATGATTTTAAAATTGTATTCAGATAATATTTTTTCATATTAAAGTCGTCAATTCTTGGGCTGCTCTTTTAAATAAAAATTCAATTACTACTTTAGAATATTATTTTAGTAAGAGATGTGCATAAGCAATATATTTATCTTGAATATGTATTGAATTAAGAAAAGACAAAGGAGTGTAAATTTTTGTGACATAATTGTATTAAGAGAGGTTTAATAGTTTGATATGAAAGAGAGTGTTTTATCTAAAAATGCCTTATTACTACAATAGGTCTTAAGACTTGATAGATACTGACTTAGATGTGTAATGTAATTTTAACTTATAAGTTGTTCTGTCATTCACACTAGTGTTTGATAATAGCAACTTCCCTTAACTAATCTGTTGCATTTAGTGATTAATAAAATTGCATACTTATTTTTATGACACTTTTATTTAAAATAAGAACCTAACCAGTTCTGAAAATAAAATAGTTCTCTGAAGCTTTAGACATTTGAGATACAGAGCTTTGTTTACTGCACATTTTTCACAGCCATTTCTTCGGCCAACTCACCTAGACAAAATCACATATCTTGAATTAAAAATAAGATACAAATGCAAACTATGGGAGATGGACTCTGCTAGGCTTTGTCAAGGAAAAATTAGCCTACTTACCTGGTTACGTGTATATTAGTAGGAGGCCTGTAAGAGAAGCTATTGAGAACTCACATGCATTGAGCAACAAAAACAAATATAGGAAATTGACCTAGTTGTCGCAGCCAGGACGCCAAATTCAATCCTAGCTGGTTTTCAACAACAATTGAATTATGCACTGAATAAAATATGCTACATTGCTATTCTATCATAATAATAAAACTAAACTGAATTACTAGACTGACTAAGGCACATGACAAGGAGAATGGGGTCAAGACAAATATACAAAATATAGATTCTTTATACATACTTTATTTACATTAATATTACAGCTAACTCTACTACATATACACTACATACTTCTAGAAAACTTAGTCCAACTCACCACACTCTGCAATAACAATCTTTTTTGATGGCTTGCCACTTTTAGAGCCAAGGGCTTCCATCTTTTGGACAATATCCAAACCTTCAACTACAGAACCAAAAACAACATGCTTTCTGTCCAGCCAGGGTGTGGCAGCAGTGCAGATAAAAAATTGAGACCCATTTGTGTTAGGTCCTGCATTAGCCATGGACAGAATTCCGGGCCCAGTGTGCTTTAACTTGAAATTCTCATCTTGGAAAGTGCGGCCGTAAATTGACTTGCCCCCAGTGCCGTTGTGATTGGTAAAATCTCCTCCTTGACACATGAAGCTGGGAATAATTCTATGGAATGATGAGCCTTTGTAACCAAATCCTTTTTCACCAGTGCACAGGGCTCGAAAGTTCTCAGCCGTCCGTGGAACTTCATCAGTATTGAGCTTGATGGTAATACGGCCTAGAGGCTCGCCGTCTGCCGTAATATCGAAGAATACCTTTTTATCGGAATTGGTAGAGGCGTACCGCAAAGCAGCAGCGGAATAAATTGTGCCATTGATAAAAGTACGACGTAGTATAGCCGTGACTGCCATTCTTGCTGAAAGATCAGGATAGCGAGTTAATAATGACAGATACAAAAATGTTAGGTTATTTCTGATACCTATTTTCAATAACCTACACTATAACCAACAACCACACACACGCCACGCCACGCCGAAATATAGTTTCGTTGACTGTCTGTGCGCAGTGCCCAACAAAACAAAATACTTCGCCTGGCTCGCTAGGTAACTCGATTGGATTGGATTGGAAAATTAAAACCTCGGATGGATGGAGGAAACTTGAGGAAAGGAAGAAAAGAAAGAAAAATCAGAGAAAAACGAAAAACAAACAGCTTTTTTTCTTTATATGGCACATATCAATTGTCAATGTCATGTCATCAGTCATACATATTATGTGCTTCACTTCACTTCTTCTTTTTTGGCTACTGCGACATTATGCCACAATTCTGCCAATTATTATGTGCTTGTCAATGTTATTTCAGCGGCTAATGTCATTGCCCGTCAAACGACATGACAGATAAGAGACAAGACAAATGATATCGACATCTTTTTCTTATAAGGCCTGCGCTCATCTAGGCGATGGCGATGGCGATCAGCTTAACGCTATTAAATATGACAGCGATATTTGTTATCGTATCAGGTGATCGCCATCGCCATCTTTTTACTTGTGCGCATGCCTTTTGTTTTTATCTATTCCATGATTTCCATGATTTACAGTTTTATGCGGCTATAGGTTAGGTTATGGGGTTAGTCAAAAATAAACAAACAAACAAAAGAGAAATTTACTCGCTGCGACGGATTTTCTTACAATAACTGAGCACTCTTTTTTATTCACCAGCTTAGAATGCATTGCATTAAAGCCATTGCTGGCGTTGTAGCACAGCTGCGCCAATTACGAGAAATAATAAAACCTGCTAATGTAGTTCTGGATCGAAAGCAACTGTTTTTTCGAAATCAACCCAGGACTTTTTCATCCGTAACGCAACCTGAACCTGAAGATAATACAGGTACATATCCTAATAATAATTCTTAATTAAGATTCTTAGATCTTAGATTGTGGGTATTTTTTTTGTGTCTCCATATCTTCCAGGTTGGGATGTCGAAAAATATTCATGTTTTTTTTTCTATTATCTTGGTAGTCAATAGATTTTTAATCTTACAGTAGGAATGTTAAAAGTTAAAAACTTAAACTGGAATTATCTGTGTTAAATTAGGTCTGTATTTTAATTTAACATTATTTTAGATAAGATTGTTGAAGCAATCAGCAAAGGGGACAAAGAACTTGAAAAGAAATTGCGAATATTAATGTTGGAAGTAGAGGTGATGCGTCAAGATGGACGGTCCGCACCAGACAATTTGAGAATGGACCAATGGCAGCAACTACTGACTCTGAACACAAAAAATCAACGTTCTCAGTACCTTATTTACCTGTTCAAAATAGAAAAATCAAAAGAGAACCTCAAGGTAAGATTGAATTTTAAAATGACCAACTGCTGTAGAAACTTTGAGCATACACTCTGAAAAACTCACTTTTCAGGTCAAAAAAGAAGCCAGGAGAAAAGAGTTTGAAGAAAATCCCAAAGTGATTACTGGAGAATATGAAGATGACCTACTGTATGGTATTCAACACCAATCCCTATTTCTTCGAATTCGGGATCAATCTATCAACAATATGGACAACTATAGGTATCTATATGACTAAATAACTAAATTGTATGAAACCAATACAACAGATAAACAACCTAGATACATAAATATCTAAAATAATGACAATATTCAACATATTGGGTATACAACCTAGTTAGTTATGTAAAATATTGAAAATGTTCAACATTGTATAATTTGATCAACCAATTAATTTATTTCTTATTTTTCAGAGCTTTGCAGTCAATGATGGGTGGGCAATCGGTAGTAATAGACTGCTCATATGAAGAACACATGGTTTTTCGGGAAATAGTGAATTCTGCCAAGCAAATGACCTTCGTTTTTGGTGATAACCGCATCCACCAAAACCCATTTAATTTACATTTGTGTAATGTTAATACAAAAGGAACATTTATGAAGCAGATGCATAAAAATATACCATCTATGGTAGAGCCCTGGTTTCCTTTGAATATACACACAGGAAGTTATTTGGACATATTTCCTAAGGAGAAACTGGTGTATCTAACTCCTCATTGTCGTGAAGAACTGACACAATTTGATCATGATGCTGTGTATATAGTTGGATGTATGGTGGATAAGGTATATAAAAAAAATCTCTAAAATAAAAAAAATCTTCACTTTCCATCCGTTATGATGGTAGCCAAAATGCTTAACTATCTATATTAAAAAAAAACACAATGAATAAAAATATTAAGCCCCTCATTCATAATGCTGGACACTTTTAAGCAGCTTGCTGAGTTTCTTGTCACTGTCACTTTCATATCAACCAATAGATATGGCAATAGATTAACGGTCTGCTTAGCTAAATGACAGTTAGAGCACCATAATGAATATTCATTAAAATAATGTAATCTTCTGATATGATTCCAGGTAAATAATGAGCCACTTTCACTGGCTAAAGCGAAACGAGATGGGCTTAAAATGGCCAAGCTACCTCTTGAAAGATATTTAGAATGGGCTCCTGGAGCTAAGAAAAACTTGAACATAAATCACATGGTTCCCATACTTTTGGATTTGAAACTTACCGGCGATTGGGAACGCGCTTTGCAACACATTCCAAGGCGAAAACTGATGGAAACCAAGATATTTGCAATGCAGAAACAATATAGACGAAATAAGCCAGTTTCCTTTCAAGATGCATTCAAAGACTTCAAAATGCCGAATAAGCATAAAACGCAAATGAACGATAATAAAAATAGATATAGAAAGTCCCTTTATGATGAATAAATAAAATTAGAATAGATTTGAACAGGTCTTTTTATTTCATTATCATTACATACACTTTCCAAGACAATAATAGACATAAAAAAGAAATAAAAATTAATTATGTACGTACTTATAACTATGTTATAATTTGCAATAGGTAAACCTAATTTTGTACACTAATTCAAAGTTGAACGCAGATATTATTTTTTATAATTTTATATACAGAAAAACTATGAAAGAGTACAATACCAATACATAGAGGTTTGTTAATTTCAAGTCTGAGAAGTCCAATAGATTTAAAACTAATTAATGACTTGTTTAAACATTCATCTATTGCACCATGTAACATTAAACTATACATCTCATAAAATAATACCTAAAACACGCGTCATGAGCAAAATATCCTCTAAATAAATGTTTATTATTTTAAAATAATGTTCACATTCTACATCTCTATTTATTCTGTGACATACTATTGATACCTACTTTTTGACCTAATTTTATCATGCTCTTGGCGCGTGTCTTACATACCCAACTATAACTACCACTAAACCAGTAAGGACCGGTTTCAGGGATTTCTAATCGACTATTAAAATATTTACAGATGTTTAAGAGGGAATCCCACAGGCGACTCTCCATACAAACGTAGTCCCCTATTTCCTCCCTGGATAATGCCTCTAGACTAGAGACGTTTGTATGGAGAGTCGCCTGTGTGATTCCCTCTTCGCTAAATTACGCAAAGTTTGAGGTAACAATTGTCAAATATTTTAATGGACGTTTAGCAATCCGTCAAACCAGCCCTGTAGCGGGCTTTGGTCGATATCGACGACCACCATAATAATTGATATTAGTTAATAAAAGCATACTTAAAAAGCTAATTTAACGAATTTAAATTAACTTATGATCTACAAAATGTAGGAAACATTTAATATAAAACGACAAAAAATATTACTTCTTAGCTTGAAAAAACTTATACCTGAAACTGCACAGAGAGAAACTAAACTTGTGCTCAATTAATATCTTTTAGAATCCGGATAGCTCACGGAAAAAAGACAATGGAAGAAAGATGCCGTACATGTATTATACGTGTGTATGTGTATACATGGTAATAAAAAAAATTGTTCAAAGATTTTATATTGTCCCAATATCTTTCATAAATCAATCTTATCACTTCATTTGTATGTATTATTATTATTATAAATTATAGATTGTGAAGTTACTGGAAGTGCCCCAAAGGGGTTTGATTAGGTAATTGCAGTATTTTTTCATAAAATTTATTCTTTTGGCGGCACTAGTGCTTCCGAACGAATGCAATGAAAGGATTTTAAGAGCGCCTCAAAGAGGCTCCTTTCGTGCCCTTGATAAGCGATCAAATCGCTGCATATTACTTAAATTTTACTAATGAAACTTCTGTAAAATTCAGTGATATCAAGTTTGAACTTTATAACTGCGAAACACTATTCAGTTAAAATGTATTAAATTTATAAATTATTTTTTGTAATATTATAATTAGTTTTTCCGCAGCAAGCACCGACGGGGAAAAGTCGTATTGAAGATTTCAGATACTTACAGTGCTACGTATTTCACTCTAAAGTTTAATTTATTCGCTCTTTCATTTGATTTTATCTCCTCAGTAGAATTGTGTAATATATGCTTCCTTTCTCTTACTGCTGCATACGTCATTACTTGAAGTTCGAAAGTTTACAAGGTTTTGAGGTTATGTGATATATAACCTGAAAACCTTGCCTACCATTGTGATTCAATGTCACCCTTCTCAGAAATACCTTACATTGACCTAAACACTACACTACTTGCGCATATCAACGTCTATAGATTGGTTTTCTGACTGCTGCTTTATGTTAGCGAGTATCTCGTGCAGGTTAGACGGCAAGGCGATGTCGGCTAGTGTGGAGACGGTGGGTGGTGGGGTCATCGGCCGCGACGGAGAATACGCTTCGTTTTCCTGCAACAATTCAGTACATTTATTTCCACCTCTATAAACTTGCAAAACCAGAGTATCACATTCGTATGGTGTGTTGTTAAGCAAAAGATAAGTAAGCATAAGTCGTGGGTTCGAATCTGATTAGTTACAAGCAAAAAGCTACAAAGTTGACAAGACAAGACCACAGTGTTTTCTAGTCCCCTATTCTGAGTTCTACTTGATCAGTTTGTATGGAGAAATGATGAGATAATGTTACGTGGAATCGATCGAAACTAGTTGTTGTCTCATGCCATGCCTTATTAATATTTTCTGTGAATAAGTTTACTATTTCCAAAAAATAAAACCAGTAAGAAAGTAATTAAGAATTTTGTTACCTAGGTTTCATCATCATCATCCACAGCCCGACTTCACCCACTGCTGGGTATAGGCTAGGTTTACCTAAGTCACAGATAAGATAATACTATACTAGTACCTAAGTTTACCTAATTGTAATTAGCCGTAAGGCCTAACTAATTGTAATGCCCCAGCGGGGCTCATTTTCTGGACGTTATTACTTACAAATGAAGCAACGAATAAATTAATATGAATATGAACATACATCGCCGCCCACGGAGGAGTCAGCTTGCGCCATCTTCATGATCTGCTGCTTCTGCTCCTCGATCTGTCGGTTGAGCTCCTCCATCTTGGTGCGCAGCACGCTGGCGGCGGCGGCGGGCGCGGCGGCGGCCAGCGGGGCCAGCACCGCGGGCGGCGCGCTGTTACTGCTGTTCGACGAGCCGCCCGGGCTGTACGCCTCGTCGCCATCCTCGGCACGAGCTGGCATACAAACAAATATTACTAAGATGAAAGATTCGTAGTTCTTTATCAAAATAAACTCAAAAACTACTACAAAGTCTTTCACCATTAGAATGCTACATTATCCCGGTCTAACATAGGTTATATTTATTATCAGCAACCCGCCGGCTTTGCAAAGGTGTAATTTGAAGGAAGTGAAAATTGTGAAGACACTGCCTTCGTCGTCTACGAACTAAGGGCTCGCAATACCGAAGCCGAAAATAAAACTTAAGAATCGTGGTACAGTTAGGGACAGTGATTGTAGGTGGTTGCACATAATGCTATGAAAGTAAAATAATAAATAGCTGTGACTGTGAAACTATCATTCAGAGGACTGAATCGGAGCTTAGTGAGTGAGGGATGATTTGTGAGTACATGTCTGTTTTGTGTATCCGAATTTCGAACATAATTTAGTCTCTAAAATAAAATGTATGCAAACCTAGAGAAGCAGCAATTTTATCCATGACGGAAGAAGAGAGTGATGAAGCGGGGTAGGTGGGAAGGGGCAGTGCTCGACGTTTCGGTGATGTCGGCGGCGTGTATGAACTCTTGCCCACCACTGGAGGCGTGTATGAACGCTTACGGGACTCGCGGACCACCTGCAAAACGAAATAATGTCACGTCTTTGGGTTTGACCTCACTTACAGACATTGTACAGACTTAGATATAAGTCAAAACTAAAATGCCTACACTAAAATGTTCTGTCGTCGGATAGTTAGCGTACGAGGTAACATCCTATGTACTACAGTACAGAGGCATACGACCTGGAGGTAGCCTATCATTAAAAATGTTCATATCATGCAAACATTTGTTTCTCCGCGGGAATAGAACCGCTTCAGTCGCGATCGGTGGTAACTCGGTGTCAATATTTTTTTAAAAAGGTACTAAATTAAAATTACTAATCGGAAATCGAACGTGTCTTCCAATATCAATGTGCTTATTTTAATGGGATCTCTGACAAGTGAACGATTAAAGTTCGTGATATTACCACATTTTTTTAAACAACTTTCCTTGTAATGTTCACTAAAAGTTGGTAAGTAATATTTTAATTTCAGTAAAAGGTCAGTAGTCAACAATAAAGCGCACGCGATCTAAAAATAGCTTGTATGTTCGCGACATCGTTTAATTTAATCGTACCTCTACATACCTACATAGCTCTCTCTTTAAGAACTATATACCTAAGTAGTACCTACAGCTAAATCAGCAAATACCTACACAAGAGCAACGCGATGACGTGTTGCCACTTGAGTGCAGCATGCAACTGATGCAAATTCCTTAGCTACATCCTACATACCTCACGCAAGCATTGAGTCACAAATAATGGGTAGGAGGTATCTTTAGATCTAACCTATTTTGTCCTAGTGTTTTTATACTAACCAAGCAAGCCCAAGGTAAGTCTAAATAGATCTATTTTTGCAGGAACATGTGGGAAATAAACAATCGAACAGAAATTATAATTTTTATTCACAATCGGTACTTTCTTCGTCTGATAAACTAACCTTTGCAGGAACAATATCTTTAGGAATGTTTGGA
The DNA here is from genome assembly GCA_947578465.1 of Thera obeliscata. NCBI lineage: Eukaryota > Metazoa > Arthropoda > Insecta > Lepidoptera > Geometridae > Thera > Thera obeliscata. Next base: position 5,743,717 of record OX387916.1, read on the forward strand.
ACCAAACGCTTCTTTCTCTGTCGAATGATGACTGCGATGAGTAGATGAGTCTTCAAATCGCCGAGCCCCGGCCCGTTCAACGGGAGAAGCACCGACGGCAAACTCGTGTTCGCTGGCAGGGGAATGATGTAGAAGTCTTTGATCGTTGTCGAGTTTGGCACCTTTACCACCCCTAACCTAAAAGCCAGAATATTTAACATTTATAACGGGCTTGTGGAAAGTAAAATAAAAAACTCATCGGAAATGATAGGATTAGGGATGTTAGGGAACATTTTATTTCAACCACATTAGAAATCAGTACACACCTATTCCGACTACTAAGATAACTATAAAGAGCGATGTATTGCATTTTTTCCTCATCATTAGCGGCTTGTAGCCTCAATAAGTCGATATCTTTATTTGTTCCTTTCTTCGTTTTTCCGATGTAATCCCAGACTGTTTCCGGGTTGATTCTGCCCACGATGTCAAGCTCGGCGCAGAGTTCTTCTTCCAAGTCTATAGCGCTACCTGACACCTGTAATCAAGCATTATCAATTTGATACAAGAAGTTACACTTTATTTTCTTTATATTTGTGAAACCTATGAAGTAGATAAATACCTCATGTGCGGAAACATAGAATCTGGCTACATCAACCATGTTAATGCATCCATTCCAAATTGTCGCGGCTGCGTTTTCAACTGTGCTGCTTGGTTCTTGGTCACTTTCAGTTTCTGTTAACAAGAGATGATTATTAGTAACATGATTCAAAGAAAACAAGGACTACGTATATTTTTAGAATGAAACATTTTATTTACCTGCAATCTTATCTTGTTTATCAAATGTTGTGCTTGACAGAATGCTGGAATCCAATGTGAACATTTTCGTAGGGTCATACTCAATACCGCTATCCAGTATCTCACTCTTATACGTATCTTCAAATGCATCTTCAGATTTCCTAAGATCCTCTTCAGAGAATGCGGAAGTGATCATGGGTTCGTGCGGGTCATATTCCGGATGGGGTTCTTTCAACGATGCTGATTTGGGCCTCTCTATGGAATCAGAATCTGTGGAACTGAAAAAAGTACACATCAGTTACGTTAACTCAGTTTAATATTAGAATTATAAACACTGGTATAGAAAATGCTTACTCAGTCTTATTTTTACTATAACTATCGTCTTGAGATCTCGACCTTAGTGGCAACTTCTCGAGGACGACGGTGTCGCCAGCACCGCCACTTGCTTGTTTGGATTGCGACCGCTGCCGCCCTCTTTCACCGTCCTTCGAGTCGGAGCGTCGCCTGGCGCGGCCGGCGGATCTAGACCTCTCCCTCTCTCGGCCCTTCGACGCCGACCTAGATTTAGATCTTTTAGGCTTGTCCCGCGACCGCGATCTGTGCTTCGTGCGTTCTGAATCAGACTTTTCTTTAGACTCTCTTTTTGATCTGTCTCTCGATATAGATCTCGGTCGAGATTTCTTTTCAGCTCGTCTCGTCGACCGCCGTTCGCTTCTCGATTCCTTTTCTCGGTACTCCGACTTCCTTCTTGAGGATCGGGATTTTCTGTCGGAATCTCGTCTGTTCTTTCTCCTTCCAGCGGGTGATGAGTTTCGCCTATTCTTTTTCGAGCGCATCATACTCTCATCTCGATCTCTTTTTTTACTTTTACTCTCTTTTTTCTCTTCCACTTTAGGTTTTGACCTGAAAAGAAGATATGATTAAGTTCATGACAATGTATAATTAAATGACTAGACTAGGCTGTAAGATAGCTCTGCTTACATCTCTCCGACTGCTTCTCTCGTGACCTCTTCACCTACAGTAGAATCATTTAGCGCTATGACAATATCTTCAACAGCCACGTTTGGATCCAATTCGGTTGAAATGGACTGTTTCGTTTCCATAACCTGAAATGAAACAAAAATGAAAACTTTCGTAAATAACGTACCAAGTATGTTAACTAATTATAGTTTTAGGAAACGGTATTTATAATTTACCTCTTCGCCTTTGTGTGTTTTGAGTACATAGGTCTTGCTGGCAGCCAAAAGGTCTATTTCAGACTTTTTGATCAGCTCCAACTGATGTTTAGACTCTTGATCTCTCCATTCTGACAGCTCTTGGCTTGCCATTTCTTCAGGGGTAAGCCTCACCTATAAAATAAAACTCATCAATTTGGCATTGCAGTTAACTTATGAAATCAACTATTGTTATTATACACAAACTTACCAGCTGCTGAGGTGTAATAGATTTATTACATATTTTCTCCCAGAGCGACAAGTTCTTTCGATCCTTGATATTGAACACGAGTGACCTATATTTAGCCTTGTACCTCATACCGACGTCTCTAAACAAATCGTACAGCTCTGTTTCTGTATCAACTGCGAATTGCTGAATCTCGTGTGATGTGAACTTGCCGACTCTGTCCTCTTTCAGACGAAGGCTCATCTAAAAAGAAAAATACATTGCATCATTTAGGAAAACTAGTTGAATCGACCCAACAACATTTGATTGTGCTGTGTGTGAAATTTAGCGGGATGGACCTTGTGGTTTGAATATAATATTTTACTTTAGCAAATATTTTAGACAATTCACACTACACTACCTAGTCCCAAACTAAGCAGAGCTTGTACTATGGGAACCAGGTAGCTGATATAATACTTATATACATTTTTTTTGTAAACACATACTTAGAATACAATGATGTTATTTTATATTTGATAGAGTACCTGTTCTTGTAGCGACTTCCGCACGTTATCCCGAATGGGCTCAGTGGTGTTCATCCTGGGTTTGCTTTCACTCTGCGCGTGTTCCTTCCTGCGCGGGGCAGGCGACGCTGCCGGCGGCTGTAACGTAAGTTATATTTATCGTAAATATGCCAATCTAACGCTATAATCACAATGCAAACATAACCAAGGTTATAAACAACGGAATCATGAAATTATTTATGGTGTTGTTATCCAAATTATGATCTAACACACAATGTTATCATTTTTATTTCTTGAATGTTAGACAAATTTATGTCTATAATTTTTACCGATATTATTTCAGCAGGTCTTACAACCGCTTCTAACGACAATATACTCCAGAATACATCCTAACCAAAGTATATCATATCGTAACCTTGAAGTATGACCGCATGCGACGTGTAAATTTCCACATGTATAGCTATAAAAATCCTAAAATTGAGTTCTAACATGCTTGGCTTACAAATTGTGGTAAGTGATTACTCATTTATCCTTCTTCATAATACTCTATTTTATACTGTGACAATTATTGTGCCAATTAATTCTTTTTTGTATCAGATTATATAAAAATATATATATAAAAAAAACATTTTTAGTACAACTTGGGGACTACTTGCATGCACTTACTTTTTCATTGGGAAGGGACCGGTTCAGCGCACTTCGTACCAGCTTCCGCGGCTCGGTCATAGGCTTAGCAGTGGAAGTGCTAGGTTTAGGCGTCTCAATAAGCTGTATTGGGTTGGATTTCGGAGTAGCGGGCCTCGGTGAAGGCGTTGTATTTTCCCTCTTAGACAGAAGCAGTCTCCTGTCTCTTATATCACTTTGCGGAACCCTAACGGGCGAAGAACTCGGTTCTGGAGTATTTTTCGGAACCCGATCAAAGTTTAGAGTAGTCTGCACTTTTTTAGGCTCATTCACAATCTTCTTCTTCAAGCCGGGCCTGATGGAACTCAGGGCCCCAGGTCGCACGACTTCGAATGTTGGGTTTCTTTGAAGCCAAGATTTCAAGTCGCCGGCTGTAGGAGCATTGGGACCAGCCAAAAGTCTCCCAGATTTTCTTTCATACACAATAACCTAGAAATTATTTATTGTGAAAACACATTCATTTTCGGAAGTCATGTAAGGAATAAAGTATTGTGAGGCTTGAACGAATTTTGAAGGCGACGGCTTATTGCATAGAAAATATGTATGAATTTATGAATGAATAATAATAAAATAAGAATTGAATAGTAAATTATATGGACTAGTTACTATTAAATGTTTTAATTACTCTTAGCTACATACGTACACATTTGTGAGCTGCGCTGCTTACGCAGATTCGAATGTGGATTCTTTGGACTTTCAGGAGAAATACTTACTCTGACGTCCGACTTCGGTTTCTGATATGGTTTCCCTTCAGCCTCTGACGTGGTCGGAATACCCTGCGTCACGAGCGAGTCCTGAGCGTGCGTGAGTATGCAAGCGTCGCTGCAGTAGATACTGCTCGAGCGAGCAGACTTCTTACACACAATGCAAGGCGATTTAAACACGTTCTCTCTGACAAGTGGACTTTTGAGTGGCCCTGTTGGACTATGCGGAGAATCATGCTTCTTCTGTGCTGTTAGGGTCTGACAAAAAATAGACAATGGATTCTCACTCACCTTGCTACAAAAGCCTCAGGCCTTAAAATACATACACGATATACATAAATAATAAGATATTTATTGTGTGCTACATATAAAAGGGTCTGATAAATACAAGACTATTTCCGAAATACATAGATTAAATAATAAAAACCGCTGATTGATGACCGCTATGAATTTTATCTTTACACTTGAGTGAACTTCTTAACCAGGTAATTAAATTGCATTTTAATGTCTGTAATAAAAAACTCACCTTAGTAGCAGGTTTGGGTGTTGTTTTAGTTTTCTTGACGCAGTTTGGACATCGCCATTCAATGCCTTTTTCCTCCATCTGTTGGCCCATGACCTTTGTGATGTTAACGCATTTGCCGTGGAACCAGTCCTCGCATGCATCGCAGCATATCATGAAGCGATTGTTATGCGGCTGTTTACAGATGCACCATAACCTGAAAGCACATTGAAAACCATATACTACATTGAATAGACCAAATTAATTGTCCGGTTGTATTCAGAATTATTTGTAATGGGTTTAATATGCGATTACTAGTGGAATTCCACGCGACTTCGCATTAAGCTTTTTCATACAAACTTCGACCACCACTGCACCCCGTTAGGAGTTGAGTTTCGTTTCTTAGTGTACCTCTACACTACACCAGAAATCTATCCTCCAAATTTCATACTCCTAGGACTATTAGTTCAGGCTGTGCATTGATTGTAAGTCAGCCAATAATGTAAGAGTTTTATATACTTCAATACCTGTATGGATCATCTTCAGAGTTCCAGCTCTCCTGTGATTCAGCCGAAGTCTTCTCAAGGGTTGGTGCTTCAGGGGTCAGCTCTTGCTTTTTACTGGGCAGTTTTTTGTTAACATACTGTTGAGGTTCGGGAATTGTGAGTTCCAGTTGAGGTGGGGTAGGTATAGTAACTGGAGGTCTGATCACTTCAGGAGTTTTGGCTGGAGCAGGGTCTATTTGACTCTTCCGCTTCGACGATCTCGTCGCCGGCGCTTCAATCGGCGGCAGCGTAATTACACGACCATCACTTTTTACTATTTGTATAGGCTTTTCTTTCGGTTGTACCACCTTCTGTGCTGATTTGAGGAGAGTTTGGGAATAAGCCTGTTGGAATGGTGACTGAAGTGGAGTTTTAGCTGGAGTCTCAACATTCAGGACTTGGGTATCGATGACTTCCTGCAACTTGTCCGAGTGCTGCACCAAATGTGCTACATGAAGTAAAAGATCCTCCGTTAGGCCATCTTCTAGGCCTGTTGGCTGCAAGCCCAGGTCTAACGTAGGAGACATTGGACCAGCTAAGCCAGGGCTATTCATTGAAGTGGGAATCGTATGAGCTTTCAGAGGACTGCTAATACCTTCTGTGTCTTGAAGTATTTGAGCCAAGCTGACATCATCTATCTGAGGGATGAGATCGCATCCCTTTGCTTTATCAGCAGGACTGAGCAAAACATTGTCCTTCTTTACAGGTACATTCATTCTTGATACTTTACCCCTGTTTATTTCAATCATTCTTGTGGGCTCTGTTGGTTTGTTATGACTTACTTCTTGATTTTTAATTATGATTACTTTAGGAGTGGTTGGAGTGTCACTGGGTAGATCTTTCTCACCTTTCCCAGGAGTCTTATTATCTGTGGACACCCTTCTAATGACATCTGGTGTGGAGAACAGAGAAGTCATGTCGGATAATAGGGCTGTCACATGTGCTGGAGTTTTTCGTTCTTTTTTAATTGGTTTGAGAGTCTGTTTTAGAACTGTTTTGTTGAACTCTATTGTGGGAGTAGTATTGACAGCAATTTTACTGGTTGGGAGAAGGCTCTCCAAATCAATTTCTTCTTCTTGTTTCTTTTCCACCAATTTGTGAGGGGTTTTAACTTCTTTCAATTCTCTTTTAGGAGTTTTCAGTGGTTTAAGTTTAGGTGTTGATTTACTATCTAATCTGCTTGTCTTTGCAGATTGGACGCTTTTTAAGATACGAGGTTTCAATTTAGCTTTCCTCGGTTTTAATGAAGTCATTCTTTGATGCTTGTAGTCAGAATCAGAATCCCTGTCTGCTGTACTGTCGCCAGAAGAGCTGGTAGAAGAGGATTCTGTACTCTCCTCAAGCTTCTTCAGGCTATCAGCTATTTTGTCAGATTCATGTAATTCATTAGCCTTCACCAACACGGGTAAAGGTTTGTTTATAACTTCATTAGCCTTTTTGATAATAGGAGAATCTGTCGATTTTATTACAATCTTTTTACCTTTAGGTATTATTTGTTGTTCCAATATGGTGATTTTTTTAGTGCTAGGCACTGGTTTGGGTGGTGGTGCATGAGATATCTGGATGACTGGCTCATTGTATGTAGCATAACTTTCACTTCTTTCTCTGTCTGTCTGTGGTAAGCTAACAATTTGAGTAGGTGATGTAAGTTTGGTATAGCAATGGTCATTATGGAAGCCTACCAAGCTATTCTCTCGAGTCTCTATCCTCAATGATTGAAGCATTTCTGCACCACTATCTGCAACGAACAATGATAAAGCATGAATTTTACAATATTTCAAATAGAATATTTCAAAAATGGCTCAATTTCTGTGTGAAGCTTGTCTGTAACAAAACGGACTATTGCCGCAGCTTATTACTGGTTGGTGTACAACTAATGCTGGGCTTCCGTTAGAGCTGGCCGGTGGATGCCAAAAGTAGAATTACTTATTAATGTATACCGAGTATGACAACTTACCATATTTTATGATACTATTGGGTTCATTGTAATAACTGTCTACAGTTAGTGTAACATGGGGTATTTTGTCATCATCTTCGTTTTCAGAGTCGGTTGCATCATCGGGCTTGCCTTCATGACCAACTCTAACAACACTGATACCCGAGCTTTGGGAGCCATCAGTTCCTACAAAAATTTCGAGTAGTCAGCAAAATGAGATGAAAATCTAGAGGATATGCAAATTGGCGCCAAAATGTTATAAACGCTATTTCTTTTGATTTTAGGCCTTTTATCAATTAGAACAAAGAACTGTAGCTCTAAGCATCATTTTAACCTTCATGTTGGAGCAAGTGGGCACGAAATACGTATTTCAGTGAGTTTTTAGGGCGAAATCAAGCTCTTGCTTTTGAGGTTCAATTTATACGAAATTCACATCGAATCCTTCGAATTTAACTACTAGATGATAAAATTCTACTTACCCATCAAGGTACCCAATAAGTTCTGATCGACCGACAGAGATCCATCCTTGTTTACAATAACAACAACAGAACTGTCTGCCTTCGTTGATGGTCCATTGAGGTCCGTGTAATTTGTTATCACGGTGTTGGACATTTTTCATTGCTATTCTTGGTACCAAGTCTATGCAACTTCTCTATTTTTAGCCCCTCAAATTACACTTGCACCGAGCGCGTCTATTTACGACGCATCCGATTCCAAACCACTCTCAGAACAAGCCGCCATTTTGAAGGATTCAAAATCTGATAGGTTTTCAATTTTACCGAAGCAGGACCAACACTTAGTATCACGTAACAAATTCACCGATTATTGTTGAATACTAACTAGTTAAATAGTATTCCATGAATAGAACCAACAAAAATACCAATTTTAATTGGAATATTTACTAATTCACAAAACCACAATGTGCACAAGCAATGGCTGCCGTAAATTTACACAGATAAAAATTCAAAAGAACAACAGACAAAAAATCTTGCTCGATTGTGTGTTCATTCTTACCCGCACTTCCCAAACCTCGATGGTTGAACAAGGCTGTTTTCACTAAAGCAGACCCGTGAGTTAAGCTGGGAACATGTTAGGTGGACGCGTCCGACGGACGCTGCTGACAGCCGCGACTGAAGATATGCTAATGAATGTACATGTACACTGAAGTGTGCAAACTACAGTCCAGCAAGTATAACTTGGCGGGTCTGAAGCTAGCCGTTTGGCCAATTTTCCATCAGTCATTGGCCATTAACGATCGAACAGCTCACTTCAGACCCGCCAAGTTATACTTGCCGGACTGTATTGGATGTAAGCCGCGGACGTCGGACGCGTCCGATAGTTTGCACACTTCATTAGCTAGATATCTATCAGCCGCGTCCGTCGGACGCGACGCCTAAAGCTGGGAACATGTTAGGCGGACGCGTCCGACGGACGCGGCTGACAGCGGCTGAAGATATCTAGCTAATGAATGTACACTGAAGTGTGCAAACTATCGGACGCGTCCGCTAGATATCTATCAGTCGCTTGGAGGAATTAGAAATGGAGGCGTCAACGTTTAAATCTACGAACAATATTTTCTGCCAAAATTGACGGGGGACGAGGTAAACACGCATGGCACACGCGCATAGCAAAATTCTATTCATGTAAACACACACATTGACAATCCCGCACACGATCTTAAAATTTGCACACAGATAAAAAATATAACGTAGTTACGCAGTGTCAAGACTCACATTAGGATAATCTCTAGTGATGGGCATTCAGTAAGACCGGTAAATTGAACGATGAATAAAATAATGAATGAAATGGGTTTTTAGGTAAAGGTAATTTAAATAAGTTATGCACAACAGGTTTCACATTTTGGAACAGTCAGTAAATAAAAGAACTGAATTTAGTTGTTATGTTTTATTAATGGTTATAAGTTTGAATCAATAGTTCTTAACATGTTATAGCATAGTACAAATAAGTTTAGTCTTTTACTGAATAATTGAAAAAAATAAATAAAGTGAAATCACATTACATCGTCAGCCTTCACATCACAGCGAAGTTTGTAGTTCTGCCTTCTACGCCGGAGGCGTTGGTTCGATTCCCACCGAGAACAAATATTTGTGTGCTGAACACAGATGTTTGTTTGCCCGAGTTTGAGAACTTTCTGCAAAATGTTCCGCGCAAAACACACTCGTTCTTGTTGCATGCCAAGTTATTTTATGGCCAAAAAATTTTGTCCACTCTTCAAGCAACAGGGTTTTTTGGAAACCTGCACGGGAAATAAAATAAATATAAAATAGGCAAAAAAATGTTTTCACTACGCCCACGACTTTATTTTTGAATATGATGTCATGTCCTATTTTATACATTGATTGATGAGTAGAGGGTTTGATGACTGGTACATAAGATACCCATATTGTGGGATTTGTGAATAAATGTAATCCGATATATCGTGGCGGCAGCCATCTTGTACCGATTTTCATCAAAAACAGCTAAGAACACTCCCGACTATTCACCTTTCAAACAAACAAAAAACCAAATTAAATCGGTTGATTCGTTCGGGAACTACGATGGGACACACAGACACTGCAAACTCATAACATCCCGTCATTTTTACGTCGGGGGCTTAAAAAACACCAAATACGTAATTAGACAACACATTATGTTATAATAATTTAACGTTTATTTTATCATTCATTCATTCATCAATTTCATTCAACTTTTCCCAACACTATGCCTTCTACCAAGGTTTATTCTTTGACAATGGTGTCGTAATACTGTCGCTAATCTGTCGCAACCAGTATTTCTTTTGAACTTAAATTCTACAAAATTACAAACACAATTGACAAAATAATACTCCCTTGTGGTAGGAAATACCATGTTCCCGGAAGTTTGATGTCTCTGATCGTCTTTTACAAGAAACTACCATGCAATTCACCATTTTCACGGAGCTCCACTTCGCGACATGAAACGACACACAATGGCTGCGGTTGCGAGTAAAACAGTTTTATTTAGAGGACATGATCGAGATCGTTATATGATCGGCAGAGGGGAAAGCCCTGCCTTGACATCTCCATTTCTAATTCCTCCAAGATCAGTCGCGGTGTCAGCCGCGTCCGTCGGACGCGTCTATTATGTTCCCAGCTTTACGAGTTGCAACCATAGACATACATCTACAAAATGTTTTTTTTTCGATCGTCGATTCCCAATTTCCCAAAACGATTTTGATTTATAAAACATTAAACATTGACATGACAGTTGCTTACTTTGCTGTCAGGTCGAAAATTATGCTAAAGTCAAGCTCTCAGCGACAGCGACAGCGCGACAGCAAAGCAAAGCGAAGGGACGGAGACGGGCGAACGGCGGAGCTTCCTCCTTTTTGTGTACGCTGCTTCACGCGTTCATGTTTTCCAAAATAGTGTAAATTGTACAAAACCAAGATGAGTTACTCAAAGTTCGACCTAACATTTAAGATAGGTCAATATTTAGACCGTCATCTGGTGTTTCCTCTGTTGGAATTCCTTGCTGCAAAAGACGTAGGTTATAAACCATATTTCACCTTTATTTGAGGTTTACAGCATGTTCTATGCAGTTTACTCGTTCGGACACATTATTACGTGCTAAGTTTTGTTATTTAGTAAACGTTTAATACGTTGTTCATTTATTTTCAGACCTATGACCAGTCGGAGCTTCTGCAAGCTAAGCTTGATATTTTGAGCAAAACTAACATGATAGATTATGTTATAGACATTAGAAGAATGCTCTATCCTGACGAGGATACCCCTGAGGTATGTAGTTTAATATAAAAAACGATTTTACAAAATTAGTAATATAACATTTTTGCAGACATTCCACACAGCCCTATGCAACTAAGGGCTACTTTTGCTTTAATCTATAGATAAATTGATCAGTCAGATAAAAATACATCCATCTCATTGGCTGTGGCATCCAGGCTTGTCAAAGGAAGGGTATTTTTCAATGAATAGTGTTATTCTGTAGGAAAAAAAGTCAGCCCCATGACAACTGAATTGAAACCATAATTTGGTGCTGTGTCACTGTTTTCTACCATAATTTATTTCAGGAAATCAAATCCCGTAGAGGTGTAGTTCTGAACCAGTTGCAAGAGCTGCAAGATGCTGTAGAGCCAGTGCTACGTCTCATGCAAAGAGATGATGTCATGAAGACGGTAGAGACTATGAGAGATCCTAAAACTCTAATTAACCATTTGACTACAAATAAGGAATTTGAGGTGAGTGAAAGTCTTGGCATACTCAATCTAAGTTTATTACTATGTAATTTAAATTAAACATTCAAATGATTGCTCCAATGATTTACTATTATATTGTTCGAAATATAATATGTCAAGTGCACGAAAAGAGCCTCCGTGAATGCATTTTAGTTGAACCCTATCACCACACTTGGTTCGAAAGAACCAGTGATACAACAAGATTATTATATAAAATTTTCAAAATTATAGATGTGCATGTTAAAGCTATTACAGTCCACTTCTGGATATAGGTATCTCTAATATCATATCTAGTGAACAATGCATAATAGCCCATACTCTTCTTATGTTTCTATATTCCAGCATAGTAATGCAAATCCAGCATTATAATGATAAAAAAAATTACCATTTACAAACTATTTGTATATACTTAAGTTAGAAGAATATAATTTGTGGAAGGTATATTTTTAAAATTTGTGATTATTATATAAAAATCACTATGATTTATAAGAGTATGATAACTTCATAGCTAGAAGAATGTAATTAGTGATGGTAAAAAATTAATAGTAACATTAAAAAAATATTTACATTTATGTTTCAGTTCAAAATTGAGATGATTGATAGTATGTACCGTCTTGCAAAATATCGTTATGAGTGTGGCAACTATGTGGAGTCTGCATCATACCTCTACTTCTGTCAATTGGTCATGATTCCCACTGATAAGGTAAGAGTATAACTAATAATCTAAGCTAAGTATGTACAATTGTCTAACCTAATCTAAAGATTGCTAAATTTTCAATTTCTATTCTTCTGGAGTTAAAACAAAATGCAGTTTACATGCAAAACAAATAATGTTTACTTCCCTCGAAATCATCTTAGAAATAAAATAACATAATCTATAATTCTACATAGCTATTGATTCAAGTTGTATTCATTTTCCTCTGGTGAGTAGTAATTTTCAGCAATTTCGTTGCCAGTCGAATCCTGTTAAAACAAAAAACTTAATTTTTAACCATATTAACCTGAAAGGTTACCTTTATAAGCATAATTTTTTTTATAACCCTCTTGTGTCCCACTGCTGGGCAAAAAGTCTCCCCCAAAACCTCCGGTGAACGTCGAGATCGTCGCCAATGTCTTCTCGGCTTTCTCGTTCCGTAGCCAAATGGCAAAAACGGAACCCTTATAGATTCGTCATGTCTGTCTGTCTGTCCGGCAGTGTCACAGCCATTTTTCTCCGAAACCATAAGCTATAAGCCATAGAGCTAGACTGATAAAACTTGGTGAGTAGATGTATTATGTAAACCGCATTAAGGTTTTTACACAAAAATAGAAAAAAAACTATAAATTTTGGGGGTCCCCATACTTAAAACTGAAACTCAAAAATTTTTTTTTCATCTAACCCATACGTGTGGGGTATCTATGGATAGGTCTTCAAAAATGATGTTGAGGTTTCTAATATCGTTTTTTTCTAAACTGAATAGTTTGCGCGAGAGACACTTCCAAAGTGGAAAAAAGTTGCCCCCCCCCCCTCTAACTTCTAAAATAAGAGAATGATAAATCCAAAAAATATATATGTTGTACATTACTATGCAAACTTCCAACGATATTTGGTTTGAACGAGATCTAGTCAGTAGTTTTTTTTTTATTTGTCATAAATCGTAAACCGCAATTTACCTTTCGACGAACTACAAAAACCTTTATATTATGTTAATTGATGCTACGGAACCCTTCATGGGCGAGTCCGACTCGCACTTGGCTGCTTTTTTAAAACACTTACAGTAGATATGCCAGTATTATGTGGGTGATGTTGGCTCCTATGGGATATCATCTGTGGTATGGAATCGTACCACTGGATGCAGAGCTCACACTGGTACACCAGCAAACCCAAGGACTTAGCAGTAATGTTGTGGGTTTTCGTCATGAAGTGCCCCATTTTGTACCTGTAAAATGATACGCAATAAGTTTAAATGCCAAAGATGATATTACGTGATTTACCTTTTAGACTTATTTTACCTGTGGTTGTACAACTGCTCATAATTCCGAAACTTACGGTCGCACGCATTACAAAGCAACATTTTCGGCAAAGAAAAGGAGTAGAACGTCTTCAGCCAAGGACATAGAGGCCAATGTTGTTCCGCTATTTGGTACGACATAAACGCGAGTCCGCATGGACTACACTGATAGTTTGTATCTGTAGTATGTATCTTTGAATGACGCAGCAGCCTTGGGATGCTAGTAAAGACCTTCTCGCAAAATTCACATTGTAACAGCGATGATGTCTTTATCTCTCTTATGAACTCTTGATTGTCTGAAAGCGCTTTACAGCATCCTGCAGAGTGTAGTAATGCTTGGTCCTGTCTTGGCCAAACTTGGAAGCATTGTATGCAAGTCCACACGATTTGCCAGCGTTGTTGAGCCTCTGATATCGCGTGTCTCATTGTATAATGCCTTCTCAATCCAGTCTCGTATACGAAGCATTTCCCGCAAGAATTGCACGGAAAAGTCCGTAATGATTTTGGGCAAATAATGTCTAGAATTTCCTTCTTTTTGGTATAGTTCAAGGTTCTATTCAGCATATGGATATTTTCCATGATTCGAGCGTTGTTTTCATTCACCTTTTGAAGGCTCTGTTCCAGAGGATTTGAATAATCAAAATTGTGACTTGTAATCTGCGTATTTGGTATTGGTATGGGTGCGTTGGCAAGCGGTGTCGCTTCTGACGAGGCATTTGCCAAGGCTTTTGTTTCTGGTGGATTTATCACATCTATAGATACATTATCAACATGCTTATTGGAATCAATGTCTTCCCTTTTAATGTTATTTAAATAATCCGTATTATTAATTACTTGAGCGCAATTATCCAAATCTATTTTTTTAGATTCCTCACCAGAAACAATTTTTACGACCAAGCGAGATGATTTCTCTGGTTCCCTGATTTTTGATTGAAGATTACTTTCAGTCCATTCGCTGAACCTGACGCCTGCGTTATTATCATCTTCCAGAATCGTAACTTGCAAAGAAAAATTTGAGCCATCTTCAAATTTATGTATCAGTATTTTTGCTGTTGTCATTTTTCTTTGAATGACAGTAGGTAAAATGACCATAGCGTAAAATCATTTTAATACAGTTTTTAATAAGGCCTTATGGTGGGTTAGGAACTCATTGGTGACTGACTTTCGATGAATAAAAACTCTTAGTTTAACTTGCCAGAGACTTTAAAACTTCTTGCTGCGTAATACAAAATGTAAAACTTTTTGCAGAACTACCTTCCCGTGCTATGGGGAAAGCTGGCCTCAGAGGTCCTAGTACAGAACTGGGATGGAGCACTGGAGGACCTCACGAAACTGCGCGAGTTCATTGACAATGGCGGCGCTGGCGCCACCGCTACCAACATGCAGGCGTTGCAGCAACGCACTTGGCTAATTCACTGGTCTCTCTTTATCTTCTTCAATCACGTGAAGGGACGCGATCTCATCATAGAGATGTTTTTGTACAAGCCTTTGTGAGTATGACCTTTTACCATCATCAGTAGTAGGTATGCTTAGGTAATGTTTGGACGTAGGTACCTACGTGAATTGAATTTTAGGTGATTTTAGTGAACTGAATTCAGTATATTAAGAAATCCAGTCTACCATGCCTGTGGATTACAGAAAAGTGGGATTACTTTACCATTGTAGACTCAGCCATATTATAATAAAATTATTTACTTATGGAATGCTACCAAAAACCCTTTTGATCCATATCTGATCTGCAATTTTATTATGCAGGTACCTCAATGCGATTCAAACAATGTGCCCGCACATCCTTCGATACCTGGCTACCGCCGTCATCATTAACAGATCGCGGAGAAACGCACTCAAGGACCTCGTCAAAGTAATACAACAGGAAGCTTACACTTACAGGTACATAATCTTTAATGTGGCTGGCCTCTCAGCTCAGTTGGTAGTAGCTCTGCCTTCTGCGCCGTAGTTCGTGGGTTCGATCCCCACCGAGAACAAGTATTTGTTTGGTGAACGCAGATGTTTTTAAAGTATTATCAGCTATCTGGTTCCATAGTACAAGCTCTGCTTAATTTGGGGTTATTTTGGATTGTGTGGATTGTCCAAAATATTATTAATATTTTCAATAAGTAGGTAAGTTTAGGACTTACTAGCTAGCTGGTATGGTGTGAAAACAGATACCATAATGTAGTTATGCACTCTAGATTGGGTAAAATAAATGAATATACTAGCTAGCTGGTCTGGTATGTATAAACAGATTGAAGAATTAAAGATTGAAACATTAATCCTGTACTTTTGTTTTCCAGGGACCCTATCACAGAGTTCATTGAGCACCTGTACGTGAACTTTGACTTTGAGGCGGCACGCCGGAAACTGAACCAGTGCCAGGCAGTACTTCTGTCCGATTTCTTCCTTATCGCGTGCCTTGAGGAATTCGTTGAGAACGCTCGTCTCATGATCTTCGAGACTTTCTGCCGTATTCATCAAGTCATCAGCATTGGGTGTGTATTTATCAGTCACAATTTTTTTAATCGGTTAGGTTATCACCATTTTTGTACAAAATATGTTTCGTCGGGAATAAAGACTGGTATGAAAGCCAAACACTTCAGTGTACGATTATACTCTCATCGCCCATAAATGGAAAAATCAATTTGTATGGGAATTGAACCAATTTACCATCAGATGGGCCATATGCTTGGTTCATCAGCTAGTAGTATAAAAAAAACAATTTCATAACTTTTAATAAATTTATTGAATTAACTAACCTAACCATTTAACTATTATTTTAATAAAAACAAGTAGGTACTACAATACCAGAAGCAACGCATGCACAAACAAAATTAGCAGACCTTGCTAATTAAATTTTTATCCCTCAAAATATCTATGCTCGAGTCTGAGTCGAGCCTCAGACACTCTCAAGCATAGATTTTATGACAGTTCACCATTGAAAAATTACAAAAATATGCTTGAGTGCTCAAGCTCAGACTCAAGCACTGTTTTTGAATATGAAATGAAATTTATTTATTCAGTTAGCTTTATCTAATGGGTTACAATACTTGTTATAATATAATAGTAGGTACCAATCGTACATGAGGTACCCAAGTTAGGTTAAGCTTGAATACATTTGCACTAATAAATATGGGTATAGATATCCACGAAGGCGCGCCCCACTATTCCTCCTAACCGTTTATAGTATATGTGTGCAAGCTTCCGTTAATGTTTGAGTGTTATCGGTACACACTAATTACCTATGAGTGCACACGCACACTACAATGAATAGACTACGGTTCGCGACTGCCGCTCGGAGCAAACTCCCCGCACCCCGCGAGGGGCGCGTCTTCGTGAATTGCACTATCTATATAAACAATGAATATTTTTGCAGGATGTTAGCCGAAAACTTGAATATGCAGCCAGATGAAGCTGAGTGCTGGATCGTAAACCTCATCCGGAACGCGCGATTGGACGCTAAGATAGACTCCAAACTAGGTCACGTGGTGATGGGCGCCCAACCACTGTCTCCTTACCAGCAGCTCGTTGAAAGGATTGACTCTCTTGCTGTGCGCTCAGAAGCTTTGTCATCATTGGTGGAGAGGAAACAGAAAACCCGTGTATCAGATGTAAGTCATGTTTAACTTAAAACTAAGTGGAATTCTCGATAGATTTTATCATTTGTTTTTGCCCTATTGTCATACTGAAACACTAATGAACATTACGAATCTTAAATCAAATACTAAGATGATTTTTTTCCTTGTTGCAGATCCGTTGGGGAGCTCAAGAGTTTTAAAACATCAGCTGCAGTGTACATTTATTGAAAACTATCACAGTAATTTCATATAGTCAGCAAAATTTGCACCTTTGTTGAAATAAAGTATTTCTTACATACTGATTGTTTTTATTTTAGGTGATTAAAGAAAATAAGTTCTTTATTGCTAGTAAGAAGCATACAAAGTGTATATTTCAAAGTGTGGAACCCACACAGTCATTTTAGTTTTTTCTGTCCACAAAGAATAGGTAGTAAAATGAAACAAGAAATTGTGACACAGGTTTATTTTGTATGATAAACCCACATATTATAACTAAATACTACTTAATCATCTTTTGGTTTCAGAGTAATAAATCTAGATAAAATGAAGACAACAATGAAAGTTGATAGAACAAAGCACAGAACAAAAATGTAAAATGAATCTTCAGAAAATATGTCTGTGAATGCTGGAATATGGTTGTATAACTCCTCAACAACATGCTGGTTCCCCTTCGAGCGAGCCATTTCTGTTTTACTTTTTCTTGGTCTTCTTTTTCTCCGACTTTGTCTGTATAGTAGATGTTGGTGCTTCAACCGGTGCTAAGGAGGAGACGTGTTTGTTTAGCAGTTGAAAGAGCTCTAGGCAAGTTAGATTCCCACTTTTCAATGTGACTTTCTTAATATTTGCAGTCTCTGAAAATAAGAGAGTATTAACAAATTCATTCTACAACTTTTTATATGTAGTATTGGACACCATAAACAATCAAGCCCAATTCTATTTCCACTTTCAAAGATTCTATTGAAACTAACCAGCAATAGATGGTACAATAGTAATATCAACAGTAGGTTCACTCCGGTCACACACTACTTCAGTCTTGAGAACGCAATTAGGATTTGTCAAACCTATTTTAGGCGCACTCAAGTAATGCAGAAAATTTCTGAAACAAACCGGAAAATCATGAAAGAAACAGGTAGATACTATAGTCCAGCATATATCAACAATTGCAGCTGGCATGGGTAATGGAAACAGTTTGGTCCTCTATATTTATTTATTTCTCTGAATAGGTACTTTGCTTTTGATACAATAAAGTTCGCCAAACCGATAAAAATATACCTTGTATGGGTTACGTTGTCGCCGAATGGATCGAATTTCACAGTAATCCTCTTTGCAGCCTTTAAATTCACTCCTTTTAATTGCTTTCCAATAGCTGAAACAACACCGCCTGATCTTCTAAACGTCCCACTAAATGGAATGGACATTGCTTCAAGGGATAAGATAAATCGATAAAAATAGCAAGAAGACAGGCTTCAACTACAATAACATAGCCTCTAAAATCTACGAGGTGACATGACAGTGGCATACCACCCACATGATACTGGCGTAACGTAACACTGACATGACGGGAGGCGATAATGTATATTCATGATATTGTACACCCCGTTATTACGCTGCCAGAGTCACATGTATGTGGCAATTTAAACATGGATTTTCTTTTTTGTTCTGGCACTTTATAGGGCAGATCCGACTAGGACTGGTTATGTAATGTTAGAACATAAAAATTACGCACAAGGCGAGCGTGCCGCGGTAGCGGCCGCCACCGCAGTGCCAAATGGTTTTTTTACAATGAACTCAAAGGCGTTATCCTCTTTAGAACAATTATTCATCGCTAGATAAACAAAATTAATAATCAAAATATTTATCTGGTATGGAGTACACGGGCCTTAGCAATTTCCCAGTGGAAAAAAGTGGATTCGTTGCAACTGGTTGTACATTAAGTGGCCGTACATTAACCAGACCTATTTCTTAACCACAAAGTTTAAAAAATCAACACTATTAAATTGATCAAGGGTTAGGTTTAAGTGCCTTCCTACCTTGGATCCTTCTAGAGTTCTAGGTACATAAAATGAATACTTCGTGTAATGCGTCTACCCTAAGCATAGAAAAATCGATTAGTTCTCAATTTTTAAGCGCAGCAGTGGCTATCACTGCAACCCGACACCTCTTCTACCCCATATGCCTCTACTAGCCTCGACCTCTTTTGCTTCATTTGTTTTATTTCAGAGAAAGTCCAAGTCGAGAGTACGATAGGGTGAGCCAATCTATGCGGGTCTGAAGTTAGCCGTTCGGCAAATATTCCGTTGTAATTTTTGCACACCCTTCATAACAAATTGTGGTCAATCCTCACATCACTAATTAGCCCCAAAGCTCGTCGTGGCGGAGCTCGTACTTTGGGAACCAGATAGCTGGTATAATACTTAGACTTTTTAATTTATTCATACATACTTATAATACAATATAACATTCAGACAGAGAACAGAACGGCACGTAAGTAAGACGAAGTCATCAGCTGGTTGCGCCCACGTGGACATCGTAGACAACAGACATCTGTGTTCTCGATGGGATCGAACCCACGACCTACGACACGGAAGGCAGAGTTACTGAGAAGCCAGTCTGGTCAACTTCAGACCAGACTCGCCGTATTGTACCCTATAATACATACCTACTTACAAAAAAGATGTTAAAATTATAGTCAGCCATGGGTTTTGTTATTTTACAGGTTGAGAAAATAAGGTTTATTGCATAATATGAAATTTTGGTCATTATGTAAAACAGTGTAAAACTAATGAGTGTACTGACTACATAACCAAACAGTATCTTAACCACACTACAACAATTCATAAACCAAAACTTAATATAATAAAATTTATAAAACATAGTTATTATCTTATAATCTTGAAAAACAATAATAGTCTACTTACAACTATACATTTATAGACATTTAACGCTTAATTAATCTTAAGTTCTTCACTTTCAGTTCATATTATTGTATAAATATGTAAAAAATCAATGTGGCCCATTTTACAGCCTTTTGTGGCTAGAATCATGCAAAATACATGACTTTTTTGGTAATAGCGTGTACTTTGATAGCTCGTTCCATTGCTACGACCGTTCTGTCTTCGCTGCTGGTGGACTGGTGGCTGCCTTCCCCGGAGTCGTGCTCCTTCTCGACGAGGTGGTACCTGGCGCGGAAGGCGACCAGATGCGCGTAGTAGGCGGGCGCCGGGATGGACACGGAGCGCGTGCAGCGCACGTACGTGTGGCACAGCTGGTACGTGAGGCACTGCAGCTCGTCCGAGCCGAAGTGGTTGTCGTCCCACAGCACGTGGTAGTGCGAGGGACGCGACGTGCCCTGCAACACAACACAACACCCGCGTCACCGCACTGCGCTCCTAGCCGCTATGTCCCCGCGATGCCCTCCCATGCGAGTACACTGACCTGGATGCCCTGGTGGCTGCACAGATAGAAGTCGAACTCGGTGGGGTGCGTGATGCCCAGGTCCACGGTGGTGCCGGCCGGGATGTTGCCCGACTTGCCCGACTGCTCCTTCTTGTCCGCGCAGAACAGACGCGTGTGGTGACGCTTCTGGACAGCGATAAACGTCACTCCTGGCTTGTATTCAGCTTCCAACTGCAATTGGAAAACGCAGATTTAAGAATGCATCATCTCAATGCGAAAGTTTGTATTTATGACTAAGTTTCCAGTATCATATTTTACTTACCGCTAAACATGCTTCTCTAACAGCAATCAGTTCATATTGCAACACATGTTGGAACTGTCCTTCTGAGATACCGTCCCTGTAAACAATGATTCTATACGGCTTAAATCCGCCGGTACTCTTATAAAACATTATCAGTAGTTCTTTAACCATACTACTCATCTCTTGGACGGTATCTTGTCTGAAATCAAAAGGTTTTTGTGAGTACTCCATAGAATGTCTATGAAGTACAAACATGTTAAAAACGAAATAAAATTGTAAACTTAAAAATAAAATAAAAGAGCAATTTGTAAAAGAAACAACAAAAATCCATTTGAAAATAAAAAATAAAAACATAAGTCTTTTTATAAGTTGGTTAATATTTCGAAAAATTTAAGATAAATTAAACTACATTGGAAAAGCATTTTCAAAATCCTGTAAGAAAAGATTTAGATCTAGCTATTTTAACTCTGAAGAATTGATTCGGAAAAAACTGAAATCGGATTTATTTCTATATATCCGATTTATTCTATATCTTCTAGATACCGTACTTCGCTTTTTTGTATACCTGCCTTGGTACACACCAAAGGTGATCAAAGTTCTTTAAAGTAAAATTGAATAAGTTTCGCCTAAATTGTTTACTTTATGCTTTCTCGATATGGGGAGTAATCAAAATTGAAAGAAAAAATATATCAATTGATTGTGTAATCGGGTTGCTTTGGAGCAAGTCTCCGTTTTCCATTAAGGCGCAGACTATCGTCAATGACCTTTTCAGTCGCACATTTTGAAAGATATAAAATCACTGGACTGATTTATGAAAAATTGTAGTTCACAAAATCGTTGAAAAACAAAGATCCTAACAAGTTCTCCTACCAACAATTTAAACATAAGTAAGTACGAAAACCAGTAAATTTTGGAGTATAGGACAGCTTGTTGGGACCCTAATTGTTTTTTGCCCAACTATGTGCAATGTGCGATTTTTAATCAATTATTTCGATGGTCTTATATCTTTCATAATGGTGAAATGTCCGAGCGAGTTGTTGTACGGTTGTCAGCGACTTAAAATCTGCTCTGTTTTCTTCAGTAAAATAGCTAGCTAAATCTTGTCTTAGGATGCGGATCAGTAGCATATAATAAGTACCTATGTTGTTGCACGCGTACGGTGGCGGCGTAGCGCGAGGGATGCGCGTCCATGGAGCCGACGACGGCCGCGATGGAAGGCTTCTTGTTGTCTCCGGCCGGCGGATGCGTCACGTCCACGCCCAGGAATATAACCGGCTCGTTGAACACCTGCGCACAGGGCACTCCAGCTAACTAAGTATACTGTGGTATGGTAGCGAGTCACGTGACACTCGCAGTACACTGCACGCACCTTGGGCCGCAGCGACGGCACGAGGATGGAGTTGATGCCGCCGAGCTTCACGTTGATCTTGAGGCAGAGGTTGCTGAGCGTCTGCGGCGACGTCTTGTTCACGTTCTTGGCTTGCACACACTGCGTGGCCATGCCTAGCACCGTGTCGCCCACGCGCTTCACCTCCGCTGTAACCGCAACCGTACTCTACATTATATACTATACTATAGCTAGGTATATACACGTACCGTACACACCCCGGCACCACCCTTACTCTAGTGTACATGGTATAGTGTATGACTGGCCTCTAGCTCAGTTGGTAGTAGCTCTGCCTTCTGCGCCGTAGGTCGTGGGTTCGATCCCCACCGAGAACAAATATTTGTGTGGTGAACATAAATGTTTGTTCTCTGTCTGGGTGTTATATTGTATTCTAAGTATGTATTTACAAAAAAAAAATGTATTCAAGTATTATATCAGCTATCCGGTTCCCATATTACAAGCTCTGCTTAGTTTGGGGCTGGGTAGTGTTGTGTGAATTGTCCACAATATTTATTATTTATTATTATTATTAGTGTGGCATAGTATAGCTAGGTATGTATACACGTACCGTAGACGGGCGTCTTGCCCGGCAGCACCACCACCACGAGCTGCAGCGACACGAACGTGGACTTGAGGTACTTGAACATGGGCTCCACCTGGTCGGGGCCCGTCGCGTACTTGCAGAAGCACGGCTGACCGATTATAGGCATACCGGCGTCGTTCGATATCCTTTGTAGCTGCTGTGTGAAATTCCTGTAAATATAAGGAATATCTTATTTATAGAATACTACGGGGCCGGCGGATGTTGATGGGTCGGAAGAGAGCCGTTGTGTAAAAATGACCGTCATTCAGACGTAAGTCAGCGAAAATGGAATGGCGAATCTTACGTCAATCATTGTATGTTCCATTTATGTGGTAGGTACTAACTTGAGCGCGTCTTCCCTGACGGTGCGTTGCGGCGCGAAGCAGGCGATGGCCCACACTCGGATCTCCACGCCCATGAAGAACTGTTTGCCGCGCATGTCCCACACACCTTGATTTGGCAGTGCCTGGAACAAGTGCTACAATTTTAAGTGACAAACAGAACAGAGTCGAGATTGAGTCAACTCTGTTCTATTTATTTTTAGGTCATACTGATTTAGTTTCATAGTATTACTACTTATCAAATTTATTTCTAGCGCCATTCTGAGGGCTGAGTTAGTTTTATAAAACGTGGCTAGGATAATAATAAATAAAAAGTTTCTTAATTATACTAGAAATTTTGGTTAGTGGTTAGAATTCACCATAATAATCTATGATAATGATAATTTAGGTGGGGTAGAATGCTAGATTAAATAATGACCGCAGTAAAGCAAGTTGAGGTTCTATTTCAATAATAGGTAGATTACATTAGTGTGCCTGAGCGTAGTAAGTAAGAGATTGTGTTATAACCTGTCCACCGAGTGAGGAGACCCGTCCGCCGTACTGCAGCTTGGGCGGCGGCAGCACGCGGCCGCGCACCTCCATCATGTTGTTGGAGATGGTGAGCCCGAACTCCTTCACGTACAGATCCGTGTTGAAGTTGGCGCGCCGCACCAGGTTGTTGATCTCTCGCTCCCTGCGCGCACACACACACACACCCGAATTACACACACTCCGCCAACAGTACTGTACAGCGACATCTAGCGGCACTCACCGGTCGGGGGCCGAGCGCGCGGTGGCTTTGATCATGGTCGACGTCTGCATATCCGTCAGCTTCTTGATACATCGCTGTCCCGGGACTATGTTGCACACTTCGAGAGGGAGGTAGGTGTGTTTGTGCTCCTGGCCCACTTGCAAACACGGTAAGTGGGGAAATCTGAGCTTCATCTTATACTTTTCTAAGAAATATTTAGCTACTGTACATTCAATTGTTTGTCCGTTTTCTAATTGAAGAGGGAACCTGAAACAAATAGTCGGTATAACCTAAAACCGTGTAGCGTGGTAGGTAGGTACCTATTCGGTACATAAACACAACATTTACTTACGACTGCATTTGTGCAGGCCTCCTTGTCACATTACATACTCTGTATTTTCTCTTCATTGTACCACAATGCGTGATTTCTATTTTCAATCCCTTGATTTCTTTCGTGAATTTGACTCTTTGTGAATCCGTTAATGGCTTTCTTTGTTCGTTTATATCTCGAATGTCGAGTACTTCACACATAAACTCTATAACAGGTTGTGCTTTGTAAAAAGCAGTTGCAGATACTGTAAGTAATCAATATTAGAAATAGTGGGTACAGCAGAAACATTGGCAAAAAAAAACGAGCAAGAAGGCTAAGCCTCATACCATGCTTAAAAATGAAATGTTTACCGTCAATATTCAGCATCATTTTCCATTGGCTGGGCCTCACCGATTGGTGAAAGCCGAACCACACCTCTCGTCCACCTCCGAGCGGGTGGTAGTACCCTTCCGGGGATGAGAAGAACGATCTTCCCACAGGAGTGTAAATCATAGAAGGCAAATGCCTCATAACTACATCTAAAGCTAATACAGGGTCATGGGGAATCTGTCTTGTTCGCCCTTCTAAGGCCTCCTCTAGTGCAGAAAATGACACCTAAAATGCAGCAAAGAAAAATATTTTACATATGAATTCAGGTTTCAGTTGTCTTCTCAAGAAAAAAGCGTTATTATTATCCGAAAAAGCTACAGCAGTATCATTTGAGCAAGATGCCAAAGTTGAAAGTATGTTTGCATGCATATTCAATTTTGTCTGGGTGTGGGTAGCCCAAGTGAGCAAGAGAAAAGAGAGGCCCAAGCCTAACCCAGCAATGGGTTTAGTCGGGTTGCAGATAGTGATGATAATGTAGGTGCTGTTGTAGCAACATGCAAAAGTAACTTAGTATAATATTTTTTTTATAACCTGTTCTGTCCCACTGCTGGCCACAGGTCTCCTTCCAGATTTTCCAATCCCGTCGACCTTCGTGGACTGAAAACCTTCAGTGTTGGATGTGCAAGATTAAATTATATAAAAATATTACCTGAGAGACCCATTTAATTGACACACGAAACACCCTGTCCTTCCCCTCTCCAGGCAAAGTAACTTCTAATTCGAGCCTGTCTCCAGGAATAGGCAGCGGGTCCCTTGTATACATGTTGCTTCTCCCGTCAAAAACAGGCTTCAGGCCTACAAAGTATTTGTTGTTGCGGTCCACCATGGTTTCCACAATGTCTCTGTTCACCTGAAATTAATTTAAGGTTGTATTGTACTGAACCTGATAGAACAATTTTGAGAGCTGTCTCCAGGTCGCTTGAAACAATATTTTTGGATCAAAATTCGCATAGTAGATTTTATACAATATTCGCAAGCTGTCACAGCCTAGAACAAGTTCATTGACAACACAGCTGCCTGGAACCCACAGGAACCAGTTAAGATTATGCAAAAATGTTGTTAGACAAGTTCAATGACCTTGCACCTGTTGCTATTACATTACTGTTGGTATTTGATTTATTTTGTTGCTTAATCTTCTGAATGCTTGTCATCTTTATTCTGAGATTTCATTTCCATTACCAAACACAAATGGAATGATCAATAATGACAGAAACAATATTTAATTTTTGGTGTAAGTTTTTACTTCTTACCTTTCTGGGACATTTGTCTGGCACAATAAGCACTTCATAGTGATGTACATGGCCTCTAGGCATTGTTATCTGAAAGTGGTTAGCCCGGAGGGTGATGTGTCTTCCCTCATGGCCGATGTCTGGTCGCCGTGGGCAGGGCAGGTTTGGCAAGTTGAGAGCGGGCACAGGAGATCCAACAGGGACAATGGCCCCGGCCGCCCCAGGTGCTGGTACAGCGTTAGGTGCGGCTGCGATCGGCGGGAGGGCTGGTCCGATAGCGCAGGCACCGCCACCCACCACAGGGGCTGCGCCCGCGCCACCTCCGCCCGCCGCACCAACTATGTCACCTGCTGGACCTGAACAGACACATTACTAAATTTATCCTGCCCCAATTTAGAAACAATAACATACACCATTCGACGTGACCTCTTTTCCTCACAGCCAAAATGCATAGGCGTCTAAACAGTTGGCCTACTTATTTGTGTACTTAGCAACTTTATCTTGAGTGGTAAAATTATTGATGTTTGTCACCAATTTCCGCTGATTAAAGATGTTGAAGGACTAATCCCATTGCAAGTCGTGGTGTATGTTCTTATTAGAAGTTATCACACGACGAAACACGAAACCAATTATAGGCCTCTGAGACATGAACAGTTCTTACTTTTAGCCACACCTCACCTTGGCCAACAGGAAACATTTTGATGAATGTTATTTATCGCTCGCATGCAATGACGATGCGTAGCACTGAATTTTATGAATTGTTTTGTTCATAACATTGAAGAATTGAGAACATCTCACAAAGAAAGCTTTAGTTGGAACGTAAAATTTCGCTTGTACAACATGAATGAATGGCCAGGACAATGAAATTGTTGAATGGACGTCATGTCATCCTTCAAATGGAATGACATTAACATTACGTAAAATTCTGATGACATTGATAATGACAAAGCTTGGAGAACAAGACATCGACAGATCACTGACAATGAACGCTCAAGTCGAGCGCGCGGCTGGCCGCCGCGCCGGCCCCTGCGAATGCTCCGACCCGCTCCTACCTGTCTCATCGTCCAGTCCAGACTGCCAGTGCTACTGAGAATGAAGTTGGAGTGTTCAAGATGCCGATGCGAGAATGCCGGCGTGGTATGTACACGTTGTGCTCTGCTACCAATCGCAACTGATTCCAAGCACAGCTAAATATCCCTCTACGAATGTGCACAGGAGCGGGAAGATACGTCAGGAATGACACGCTCATCTCATCGCAATTGCTCCGCTGCACACACGGCCACGCCAGCCACCTGATATTCCGTTAGCTTTTGGGCTCACCTGACTCTTCGTCAGGCAGACAATATTGGAGTGCGCTATATTTGACCAAATGCTACAAGAAGCCACCTCAGCATGCTACAAGAAGCATTTGTCTAGACTAGCCGTCATAATTATAAGGCCAACGAAAAGCCGCCCACATGGAAGGCATTTGGGGCAAAGCCATTAGTTCGATTCTTACCCTCACTTCCCAAACGGATGGTTGAAGAAATGCAGACAAACAGAGTAAAAAACTTACTCTTTCTCTGTGTACGCGACCAGATTGATTGATGAGATCAAGAAGAGCAATATCAATTTCTATTACATTTCATGAAAAATATGAAAGAACTTGCACGCACTCTGCGTCTTGGGCTAGGTATTATGGAATCAAGTGCAGACTACATGGGTTAAGCCGCTACAAATCTGTCTCTGTCAGACCCATACAAAATGAAGTGTGAAGCGTAGAATAGCAACTACGCACGCGGGCCGCCCTCGCTGGCAGCTGCGGCAGTCATGGTCATGGAGCAAAGTTAGAGCATGAATCTACATACTTCGTAAACTGGATAACGCAGTGTTTCCTAAAAACGAGCCCGGTGAGAGCACCAAAGTAGTAACGCATCTCTTTCTAAGTAGGATGTCCACACATCTGTACTTTTTATAAAATCGAAAGAAACTGCTTGAAATAAAATGTACTGATTTGTTAATTACTGACTTTTGTTTTCCCGTACAGGGCGAAGGCCTCCCTTCCCTCTATTATTATAGGTAACAACATAGGCACTTCATGAATATTTCTTTTGATATTTTTTTTTTTACCTGATTCTTATAGCACTGTAGGTGTATCTTTTTTATTAGAATAAATTACTACCTATCCTAAACTAGCAATATTTGTTTATTTATTTGTACAAACTGATTTGTATTTACGTTCTTAAAACGGCTGTAATGATTTCGATGAAATTTGCAGTATGGCGGTTTACGGGGGTGAATAATCGAGCTAGCTAGGGCTTATTTCTGGGAATATTCTTATTTCTGAGAAAAATAGCTTTATTGATTTTCACACGAGCCAAGATACGCAATTAAGTATAAAAACTAGGTACTTACTAGGCATAATAATTATGTTTTCAAAAAAATAAAACAAGTAAATGTTAAGGTACAATCTTTTATATTCCAACTTGTATTATAATTGATCGAGTGAGCGAAGCGAACGAAGATCTTATAAACAACTTGGGCAATTTGGCATTTTATGTGCGTATGTACCTATGTGTTTTTGTATTTGTGTATTGGCGTATTAGTATTTAAGTTCGATTGGGTTGATTTTTCGGATTCTTCCCACCTAGCTTTTTTCTCAGGTGGTCCTGACGAGCATGGGGCTTCTGATACTTTGTGGCACTTCTTTCTTTTCTGGGCTTTTTAATGTTATAACATTAAAACATTGAGCAGTATACTGCTCAATTTATAAATCACTGCTGTAGGTCTGATCTGTAAATAAACAAAATATATTATCTTTGATACAACACAATTAAGTAATGAAAAAATTAAACCATAATAATTGTACCTACTTATTACAATCTTTGTTCCTAGGCCCTCTGATATTCATGGACACCCTATAACACCACTTACATAAAAACATTTAAAATAGCTCACCTGTGAAATGTTAAGCCGCAACCGGGATACCATTCCTTTTTGCAACCATTTACGCAGCAAAAATGAACCATTTTGACGAATAATATCAATTCCTTTAGCTAAAAATCACAAAAACACACCAATAATTTTAGATCAACAAACCACGTCACATCGCCATTTTTAGTTATAGCCAGTATTGCCGCTTGCAGCTGACGAAATATTACTAATATGACGTCTTATAAATAGCATTTACAACTTGTACCTACTTGCAATATTATCGTAAAAAATATCAAACACGCAAAATAAAAAAATATTAAGTTAGAAGAATTCAAATGACCTATTTTTAATTAAATTTATTGAAATGAGAGAAATCTTCTAAATCTACCAAATACTTTTTGTTTTGCAATGGCAACTTGCTAGACAAGGACAAACTACTATTTTTGAGTCTCTCATGTAGTTCATTTTTCTATTCTGAGTTGAGGCAGAAAAAAATAAACTTTATAGTATAGTAATTACAGCATAAGTTTGTATGAATGAGATATTGATTTTTAATCTTCGTGCGTTATCCATTAGAGGTTACCACAGCATCCTATTAGTTTGTGGTTACCACTCAGAGTCAGATTAAAGACAATCTATTGCATTGGGGGGACCATGGACCTACTATTCTTCCAAGGGGGGAACAGTCAACGTGGCAACTTATACGGGTTTTTCAGTAGGTAGTGTAACTTAACCTTTACCTAAAAACCATAGATTTAAGATAAGAAACACATTGCAAACAAAAAAAACACGCTATGGCAACATTCTCAATATTTCCTTCCACAGGCAGCACAAAGGTTAAACGGTGCTGCCAGCTGAAATATTTCATTCTTCATAGATTTCGAAAAAGCAGCTCGTGTCTCTTTCCTCTCTGCGTTGGTTTTCAGAACACTATTGATTTGAATAGATAGATCTTGATCCCAGATTATAAATAAACTATGTTCCTATAAATATTTTACATTTGCATCTATGTTTGTTCAAGTAGTCGTGATTAGATCGATCATTTACAGAATTTTTAAAAGAGTTTGTAAGTTTTTTAACCATTTGGGCGTAGTTTACAATTTTATGAAATTAAATAAATAAGAAAATAATTGACGCAAGCAGAACATCTCAATATATATTTTACTATTGCACTGGTGAGAGCAATAGTGTATGGTAACACTTAAATATTACTGTCATCGTGCTCGAATGAAGTGGGTTATGTCTGTGTTGTTTCGTTGATTTTTTGGTTGATTTTTAGCTTTTAACAAAAATCAACGAAACAATTCCTATATTAATATGTTCCCCAGTGGTCAAGGTGAGTTTGCATGTAAGTGTAACCGGGAAATAATGGCGACACGAGTTATGGCAACCTGCTAAAGTTCGCATGAACGTAGTTTACCTGTTTCTAATGTGTTGTGTTTTGTTCTGTAGGTCTTCTTTAAAATACATGCGGGATAGTTTTTACCAAGGATCGTTGTTTCTGATTGTGTATGGTTGAAAGCCAAAGAGCTTTGCTTTAAAACTTGTTAGTCTACAAAGTGCTTACCTGTCTGTTGTATTTAATAGCCAAACTAGAAATTTGCAACTTCTGATGTATCCCATAACTATACTGGGTAAGGTTATCGATTTTACAATATTTTTCGCATAGTTATCAATAGTTTCCCAATTATTTCTTACAAATGCTTGAAGCATGGCATGTTGTATCCAACTAACCCAAATACATAAGCTTATAGCTTACATGCAGTTTTCCTGTTATTAAAGAAGTAACAATATTCTAGCAACTAGTTGTTGCCTCCATACTTTAATAATTTTATTGTTATTAGAATAAAATAGTCATGAAACAAATTTGCATTTCAGCTGCATCTGGGGAAACAAGCAGTGCTACTGTTGGAGCAGCAGGGGCTGTAACTCCGGGAGCATGTACTCCGGGGGCTGCGATTGCTGCTGCAGGCACCACACCCACCGGACCACTTGCCACTGGTTTGCCCGTGGCCGGAGCCGGTGCTGTAGCCCTTGTGTCTCCTGTTGCCCCTCCACCGGACTTGCCCATCTTGACCTGTCCTCGGCGACCCAACCTTGGCCATGAAGGAAGACCCATTATGCTGAGAGCTAACCACTTTCAAATATCAATGCCTAGAGGCTTTGTACATCATTATGATGTCAGTATACAGCCTGATAAATGTCCAAGAAAGGTATAAAACAGAACAACAAGTATTTTCTTAATATTTGACGCAGGTCTAACATTAAAATTACAAACATGTGACATGACTGGCATCATACACAGTTTACAAATAAGAAAGATGTGAATTTTCTTTGTATTTCCAGGTCAATAGAGAAATTGTTGAATGTATGGTACACAGCTACAACAAAATATTTGGAGCCATCAAGCCTGTGTTTGATGGAAGAAACAACTTATATACTAGAGATCCACTTCCTATAGGCAATGATAGAGTGGATTTGGAAGTAACATTACCTGGAGAAGGAAAGGACAGAGTATTCCGGGTGGCTATCAAATGGGTAGCTCAGGTAAACAAACAACATGTACTTCAATTATTTTTACATCATCAGACTTTTCACCAATGCTACTTTCAAATCATGACTAACCTGGAGCATCACAGTTATCTAAATCATGAAGTATGAGAAAAGTTAACCTAACATTTTAGGTAGTTTTATTGTTATTATTTAGCCCTTTTTGTCTCACTGCAGAGCAAAAGCTTCCCTCATTCCACTACTACCAACTTAATGCTGTTACAAGCCACAATCTAAAGTGAGAGTCAAGTGTCCTGCCATCTCAGGGTCTTTTAAAATGTATTACTAGGTCATATTAACCAGGATGTCTGAATCAATTAACTATAGTGATCAAATTCTTCTTCCCACTAAATTATCAATAACCTTGAACCATCCTTTGTTTTATTAGCTTACGCAACAATTTCCAATGTACCTATAGCAGCAATAAATAGTAGTTAATATTTAAATATTTTCCTTAAAATTTTCCTTATCATACAGTTTCAATCCTGTTGATTAAAACTCTGTACACTTTTCATCACAATCAGAATATGAATAGGGATATTTAATGACTTGGTTAGTATTACATAAAAATAAAACTTGGCCTATTAATTTAAAAAAATTAAAATCATTTTTTTCTTTTTTCATAAGGATTTTTTTTTAAACATGCCATTGAAAAAAAATGTACAACATCCTCTTAAAAATACTTGACGCTATTTTTTAATGCAGTTCATGCATCATTGATCTCTTAATTCTCCCTGTACAATGTGCCATTTTGATTACTATCAAGTCGCAAATACTTTATTTATTTTCTACTAGCTGTGCCCGCGACTTCGTCCGCGTGGTATAGTGTCTATGGGTAGCATTTTTAATTTGCAGCGGAAGAAAACAGTAATTAAATAAAACGTCATATTCGCGTGCACGTGACACAGTCGTCTGCCCTCTTACTAAACTTAGACATATGGCGTCGTACTACGCCACACTTTCATCCCCCCCGCATTCCTCTCCGAACTCCCCCCACTCTCCTCAACACCCCCCCACATTCCTCCCAGACTCCCCTCCACAATCCCCCTGCACTCCCCCCGCATCCCCCCTCGCTCCTCCCCTCCACACTCCCCCCTGTACTCCCCCCGCACCTCCCCTCCACACTCCCCCACACCTCCCCTCCACACTCCCCCTTGTACTCCCATCCACACTCCCCCCGAACCTCCCCTCCACACTCCCCCCACACCTCCCCTCCACACTCCCCCCGCACCTCCCCACCACACTCCCCCCTGTACTCCCCTCCACACTCCCCCCGCACCTCCCCTCCACACTCCCCCTGTACTCCCCTCCACACTCCCCCCGCACCTCCTCTCCACACTTCCCCTGTACTCCCCTCCACACTCCCCCCTGTACTCTCCTCCACACTCCCCCCTGTACTCCCCTCCACACTCCCCCCTGTACTCCCCTCCCTCTACCCCCCCAGCACAAACTTTGAATGTCATATTTTTTTATATCAAATCAACAGACTAAAAAATAAGTTTTAAGTTTCTAGCTCTTAAAATGACGATACTTCCATACAACTTTCAACCCCTATTTTCAACCCCTTACAACCCTTTTTTCGCAATAAAAAGTAGCCTATGTCCTTCCCCAGGCCCTCAACTATCTGTGTACCAAATTTCATTTCAATAGGTTCAGTAGTTTTGGCGTGAAAGCCACACAGACAGACAGAGTTACAAACGCATTTATAATATTAGTATGGATAGTATCACTATGTATTTCCAGGTATCGTTATTTGCATTAGAAGAAGCTCTTGAGGGTCGAACCCGACAGATCCCTCACGATGCCATTCTTGCATTGGACGTAGTAATGAGGCATCTCCCATCTATGATGTACACGCCTGTGGGAAGATCGTTCTTCTCATCCCCAGAAGGGTACTACCACCCGCTCGGTGGAGGGCGAGAAGTGTGGTTCGGCTTTCACCAGTCCGTAAGACCCAGCCAATGGAAGATGATGCTGAATATTGATGGTAAATATTTATTTTACAGCATGTTTTGGTTACATAGCCTTTGTAACTAAATCCTAACAGTAACTAAACTACCCAATATGGAATGCCTACATGATACCTAATAGTCATTTGAGTATGTTGAAAAGTAAGCTGCAAAGCAACTAAGCATTTTAATTTGCATATTTTTATTTCTCAGTATCTGCAACCGCCTTTTACAAAGCACAACCCGTTATAGAGTTTATGTGCGAAGTACTAGATATAAGAGATATAAATGACCAAAGGAAACCTTTGACTGACTCGCAAAGAGTCAAATTCACTAAAGAAATTAAAGGATTAAAAATAGAAATCACACATTGTGGTACAATGAAGCGAAAATACAGAGTATGTAATGTGACGAGAAGGCCTGCACAAATGCAGTCGTAAGTACTACCAATACTTGGCTTTGAAAAAAATATTAGTGATTGTAGGTAGGAAATGAAAATAAACTATTTTTTAAAATTTTTAGATTCCCCCTTCAATTGGAAAATGGACAAACAGTTGAATGTACAGTAGCAAAATATTTCTGTGACAAATACAAAATGAAATTAAGGTACCCACACTTACCGTGTTTACAAGTGGGCCAGGAGCACAAACACACCTACCTCCCTCTCGAAGTGTGCAACATAGTCCCGGGACAGCGATGTATCAAGAAGCTGACGGATATGCAGACGTCGACCATGATCAAAGCCACCGCGCGCTCGGCCCCCGACCGGTGAGTGCCGCTAGATGTCGCTGTACAGTACTGTTGGCAGAGTGTGTGTAATTCGGGTGTGTGTGTGTGTGTGTGCGCAGGGAGCGAGAGATCAACAACCTGGTGCGGCGCGCCAACTTCAACACGGATCTGTACGTGAAGGAGTTCGGGCTCACCATCTCCAACAACATGATGGAGGTGCGCGGCCGCGTGCTGCCGCCGCCCAAGCTGCAGTACGGCGGACGGGTCTCCTCACTCGGCGGACAGGTATCTTAATTATCCCACACAACCAAGTCCTAACCTCGAAATGAAGGCGTACTTATTTTATTTATTTATTTACTCGTCGATCCATTGAGACTCAATGGACGAGAGTTTCAGACGAGAGTCATTTTAAGGTTTTTACGATGTAAAATACTCCTCAATAAAGGTTTTCGAGTGCCGACCACGAACCGAAATAAGAAGCGGTAGGACGCCCAACCACTCAATCATTGAGCTTGCGAAAACCTTTATTGAGGAGTATTTTGCGTAATAAAAATGTTAAATGTCTCTTGGCATTCATAAATAGTGTTTTGAGTCGTATTTGCTTATAGAATCAAGATTAAATTCAGGTCCAAACTGCCTCAATTTAAATCAGTAAATTATGACTAGGTACTTCTGTTCTGAGTAGTACTTTTTCGTTTCTTGCCTTTGAGTAACCTCTACCAACTTTATCAAGAAAAACTAGTGGTTCTCGTCGCTTATCCACAGCAGGCGTTGCCAAACCAAGGTGTGTGGGACATGCGCGGCAAACAGTTCTTCATGGGCGTGGAGATCCGAGTGTGGGCCATCGCCTGCTTCGCGCCGCAACGCACCGTCAGGGAAGACGCGCTCAAGTTAGTACTGTATATCACACCATCCATTAAAAATCAAGTGGTGTAGGTTGTCTTATCTTCCCTAGCGAAGATGGCTTTGTAAGGTTTCATGAATATTAATAATATCTTCAGCCTGACTTAAAATAGAACCAGCAAATAGAATGTTCAAATTAGTTGTAAATAAAATGACTTATTTGTGTTTTAGAAACTTCACACAGCAACTACAGAAGATCTCAAACGACGCCGGTATGCCTATAATCGGTCAGCCGTGCTTCTGCAAGTACGCGACGGGCCCCGACCAGGTGGAGCCCATGTTCAAGTACCTCAAGTCCACGTTCGTGTCGCTGCAGCTCGTGGTGGTGGTGCTGCCGGGCAAGACGCCCGTCTACGGTACGTGTATATACATACCTAGCTATACTATAGCATGTACACTAGAGTAGTGGTGGTGGTGCCGGGGTGTGCACGGTACGTGTATATACCTAGCTGTAGTATAGTATATAATATAGATTACGGTTGCGGTTACAGCGGAGGTGAAGCGCGTGGGCGACACGGTGCTAGGCATGGCCACGCAGTGTGTGCAAGCCAAGAACGTGAACAAGACGTCGCCGCAGACGCTCAGCAACCTCTGCCTCAAGATCAACGTGAAGCTCGGCGGCATCAACTCCATCCTCGTGCCGTCGCTGCGGCCCAAGGTGCGTGCAGTGTACTGCGAGTGTCACGTGACTCGCTACCATACCACAGTATACTTAGTTAGCTGGAGTGCCCTGTGCGCAGGTGTTCAACGAGCCGGTTATATTCCTGGGCGTGGACGTGACGCATCCGCCGGCCGGAGACAACAAGAAGCCTTCCATCGCGGCCGTCGTCGGCTCCATGGACGCGCATCCCTCGCGCTA
This sequence comes from Thera obeliscata, assembly GCA_947578465.1. Lineage (NCBI taxonomy): Eukaryota > Metazoa > Arthropoda > Insecta > Lepidoptera > Geometridae > Thera > Thera obeliscata. The sequence goes on from OX387916.1 coordinate 5,779,133, forward strand.
CGCCGCCACCGTACGCGTGCAACAACACAGGTAGTTACCAAAATATAAGTTTTTTGTAACCATTACATGTCCACTTAACTGTCCCCATCCTTTCTTTTCCCTATAAGCACAGCGGTTTCCAACATGGTGTCATTGTAAAAACGAAAACGAGACGAAAATGTCACGAATAAATTATATTGTTTCGAATTAATGATTTTTGTCATATAAAAAATGTACGATACCATACTAACAGTCAGTGCTATGAAATTAAAACATCTTTTAGTTGCTCTCATAAACCTGTTTTGCATGTTGTCAATTCACTAACGCCCGTTCCCAATATTCAATGTATCTTTTATTTCGCCCTACTGAGGAAAGAATAGTCTGTCAAATTGTTTGTTGTTGAATAAAATGTCAGACTTTTCTATCTTGAGTCTGGCATAACAAGAGATAGATTCAATATTTGGAACAGCTGTAAGTGCTTTTTCATCAGTTATTTCTCTTAATCTTTAGATTGAATTTATAAAAAAATTATATATGTTGAAATTATTAGGTATGAGTTACTTTTGTTCAGTTCTCAGAGTAATAATAAGCAAACAACTTTGCTTGACTTCAACTTTAACCCTATCGGGTTCATCAAATGCACAAGCTGTGTACATAATTTAGAGTATTTTAGAGGATTAAACTAGAACGAGACAGATATAGAACTTGTTTAAGCGGTTGTATATCCATCTCATTCTGATTCCCGATTTGTTCTACTCGTTCGATTGGCCAGTGCCAGGCCCGCAACTATGTCATGGACTCCACTTGCTTATTATCACTCCGTCTTTACTAATGTAAGTCATACGGATATGCTTCACAAATCAAAGTAAGTTAAGTGACCTTGATTTCAGACAAGAGATTGTGCAGGAAATGAGCAGCATGGTTCAAGAGCTGCTCATAATGTTTTACAAAAGTACAGGCGGATTCAAACCGCATCGCATCATTATGTACCGCGACGGCATTTCTGAGGGGCAGTTTATGCACGTGTTACAGCACGAACTTACCGCTGTCAGAGAAGCTTGTATCAAGGTGAGTACAAGACAAACACACCGTAAGTAGATCGTATTAGTTTATAAAAACATAGTCATCATAATATACCGCGTCCGCATCTCTGAGGGGCAGTTTATGCACGTGTTACAGCACGAACTTACCGTTGTCAGAAGAGCTTGCGTCATGATAAGTCGTACATAAGACGGCGCTGTATGAAAATGGCGACTAACGTTTATGTATATTATGTTTAAGTTGGAAGCAGAGTACAAACCTGGTATCACCTTCATCGTGGTCCAGAAGCGTCACCACACGCGTCTGTTCTGCGCGGACAAGAAGGAGCAGTCGGGCAAGTCGGGCAACATCCCGGCCGGCACCACCGTGGACCTGGGCATCACGCACCCCACCGAGTTCGACTTCTATCTGTGCAGCCACCAGGGCATCCAGGTCAGTGTACTCGCATGGGAGGGCATCGCGGGGACATAGCGGCTAGGAGCGCAGTGCGGTGACGCGGGTGTTGTGTTGTGTTGCAGGGCACGTCGCGTCCCTCGCACTACCACGTGCTGTGGGACGACAACCACTTCGGCTCGGACGAGCTGCAGTGCCTCACGTACCAGCTGTGCCACACGTACGTGCGCTGCACGCGCTCCGTGTCCATCCCGGCGCCCGCCTACTACGCGCATCTGGTCGCCTTCCGCGCCAGGTACCACCTCGTCGAGAAGGAGCACGACTCCGGGGAAGGCAGCCACCAGTCCACCAGCAGCGAGGACAGGACTCCCGGGGCGATGGCGCGCGCTATCACAGTACACGCGGTCACTAAAAAGGTCATGTACTTCGCTTAGTAGTTGCGGTTAGATGAATTAGGTAATGGTACTGACGTATGGATTTTGAACTCTATAGCATGTAAGCGTATATCGCCCGAGCATTGAAATACACTCATCGAGAATAAACGCATTAGTGCTAGCATATGCGCATGTGCGTGCGTTCAGTTTGTAATGAAACGCGCGTATAAGTTCGTATCGCACTTGTCCTCGATTCTCGAAGCCATGCATCGAACCGGCGCTATTTCAACTCACAAAATATGTTCCTGTTTACACACATGCTTTTCTCGTGGGTTCTCAAAATTATAATTGGGTATATAACAAAAATTATGACTCGAATCAGTAGAAACTTGTCTGACGTGTAAATCAGGGGAGAGCAACAGAAAGGCACAAGTAGAGGGGCTGCTTAAATTTTCATTGGAGTTTCACATCTATACGTTAGCATTTAAATAGTTTTGTTATGTGCTTTTATTGTCTTGACGGGGACCGTGGGTGGGCCCGCAGAATCATCCGATGCCGCCTTGGCGCAGCTCACGGTCGTGACAGCTCATAATACATTGTACATATTCAATTTTATAATGATTTATTTAAGTAAAGTTTGTATAGAAATCATTGTCCTATCTATATAGACCACTGGAACTTAACTGACGTCTGGAATGGCAGCGTTGGTTTTGTGCCGCCTACTCCAGTATAACAGTTTAAACCCGCGTTATTGTAATCTTTGCACGCCATTTACAGTTTAAAATAATGAACGATAAACTTGTGAAAAATAAAATCCTGAATTCATACAGTTTTAAACACCAAGTCGTGGCAAGTTATATTAATGAATCTAAGGGAAAGGTTCAAATCCCACTCGACTCGTAACTTTTGGGACAATATGCATATATTTATTTGTTTTTTTCTTTATAATTATGAACTTTGATAAGATTATGCACAAGAGGGCATTTTAATATGTATCTGGAAATCGTCATCCAAAGAAATGGACAAAAAAAATGTGTAGATAAGAAATGTGTCAATGCATCTATGAAATAAAAACACGCTTGGTAGGCTTTATTATATTGTGGCTACACAACTATTTCAGTTTCTAGTTATATAGAACTATCAATACATAGAAAAACAAATTAGTCGTATTTTTATACCACGCTTGCATTTTTTTTATAATAGTTATCTTTTATCATTGGTAACAAACTGCTTGACCATTAGCTGTTTGACCCACGGAATACAAAATAGAAAGGCTATCATACACCGTTTGTGTAACGTTTCTCACAGCTGTCGCCAGTTTACTTTATCATTGTTTTATTTAAAATATCATTAAATCTAAAAACTCGTAAGAAAAAAAGGAGTATTTTAAATAAGTATTTTTCTGTTTCATTTTCTTGTTTGACTTGCCAAACAAGAAGGGAAGGCATTTTTTATTATAGGACCACCGAAAAAACTACCAAAGTGACAGACAAGAGCTCATGCTCATGTATTTTGGCGCCACTTTTCCGGCCACATGGCCGTTTTAATTCGTTATGTCTGCTGTGGTTTGATTGATACCCACGAAACGCTCGCTAAAATGTCACTTCACTCGAATTTAGTCGGTTTCATGTGATAGATGTTCTCGTTTAGGAACATAAAATAAGAATGCATTTAAAATAAAAAAAAAACTAAACGAGAACGACATCCAATCAACCTTTCTTTATTAGCGAACGCCAATACCAAAGCCAAAGCAGAAGATCGTAGTGTCTGGCGAAAATGGGGGGAGGCCTTTGCCAACAGGGACACTACGGCGGTACGTAGGGAGTAATAGTAATAGGGATAAAATGTCGAAAATGGTTCAACTTTTTATAATAACTACATAGATTTTTTTTTCTATACAAATCTTGTTTTTGCTTAAGCAGTACAATTTTATCACTTTTAAGATTATAGACACATATTAATAAGGCAACCAGAGACGCCAATATAAAATAAATATTTTGTTCTCAATACGTTCAATACATGTATTCATCTATATCTCGTATGCTCTCAATCAAAACATTATCCATAAAGTAAAGTGATACATTTTTAATCTCGTACATACTAAATTAAATGTGATTGAAAAGGTTATGTATATATTATTATAACATATAGTAAAGCTATTTATTAGGAAATTATAAAGATGTTTTTAATCCATCGAGGGTTGCTAAGACCTTTCTATAACGCAGCGATATATAGGGAACAATCCCAGAGTTTTCGGATCCTACACGTTCGAGAATATTCGGGATAGCTATTATAGAATATGAATGTTTTCTGGATAAATTCAAATATTTAGCTAGACTGAGCAGCTACGTTAATCTTTCGTTAGCTCAGCAGCTATTAATCAACTTTATAAATTATTATTGCATATCAAAGTAAATACAAGGTAACGAGAATTAGAAATAGTATATATTTACTAATATTCTTTTTTATGAAGTTCGTAATCTGTTGCTGATTTTTTGATAATGAACTATTTTTTTGACGATTTGAAGTCATTATGACGACGTAATGTTATTATACCTACTCGTGTTATTTATTATACTTGGTTTGCTTAATTACTCAAAAAACCTGAAGGATTCATGATTATAACTAGGTAAGGATTAAAATTGTTATCTTCTTTTGTTATAACAATGCCTATTTTAACAATTTATCTTTGGTGTATTTTTTTGGGTGGTTGCTCTCGCTACCAAAATTCCCACTTAATTTAATGAACTGTTTTTGAATAAATGATACAATATGCTCAGTCTTCATGAGGTTAAAATTTATTTAAGGGTAGAACTAGTACGGCTATTATTTATAATATAGTCCTTAGACTAAGATGGATTATTCCGATCTACTCGAACGGAGAAGAACATTACTCCAAAGACAATTTATTTTTAGGTGTCAGCGTTATAAATAGTTGCAAGGGATCACAGATGTAGTTCATCTGAATATTTTCTAAAGAAATTTTGGACAAACTTGTTTGTTTTGATATCAATGTTATGTACGAAACATATAGTAACTATTCTTAGATAAAAATTAAGAAACATTGCTGATCGCTACCGAAGGAACAAACACGTTCAGTTCATGTCCATAAACACAGGTGTATGAATATTAAAAATAAAAATTATGTTGTGAAGTACAGTTGGATTTACTTACCCCTAACAGAGTCATAAAAGCAATAAAAAGAGAACTTGATACTCGAAAAAATAAAATGTCTTAATTAGTATAAGGTACTATTTTAACTGTTTGGTGTATTAAAAATAGTTTTGATGTCAAAGTAATGTTCAACGTTGTGTAATGTAATAGGTAGTGTTTATGATAAGATCACAGGCACAGAATATTTGTATTTTATAATATTAAGGGCTGTACAATCGTAAAGAACAAAGATTTAATGAGCTTCGGGTAGCAATCATTCCCCTTAAACATATTTGTTGGAAATTGTCATCAATATTATAACACAATATCTCATCCATTACATTATCGTTAGCATTACATACAACAGACAACAAGTATATAATAAAGATAATTATAGATAGACGTATATTATTTATAAGACGAGTACTGTCAAATTTATATATTTCGTCCTTGCTTTGTCAACCTTATTTAATAACTTTTAAAAATGCGGAATATAAAAAACCTCGAGTTCTATAAAATAGTTTAAAATATGATCAATTTAGAGGTTGAGAAGCAATGATACATTTTTACTCAATACAGTGTGTTTACAGATAATTCGCATTTATATGAAGTGATTTTGATCTATAGACTCAAAGGCCAAATTCTTCGAGCACTCGGTTATATTTAGCTATTGGAATATAAATTTGACTGTACATAATTGTTGTATGTTGCTGCTTATATTATTGTAATAATTTTCATGGTAGTATAGTCAATAATTTAAATGCAATCGTTTTGTATCTGTGAATACGGCGCCGCCTTTAATGGGTACACGCACACAATGGCTGCAGTGTGTGTGTATTCAATAATTTAACCATAATAATTATGTATGTAATGAGTTTTACATTATTATAATGAAATGCGAAAATATTAAATCGCATTTAAAATTTCTAATTATTCTCTCTCACGCAAACCCTAGTTTTAATTCAGATTAGGTAATCATTTTTATTTTTACTTTATTTATTTTATTTTCTTGTAATGTCTTTTGATCAAGTCACTCGATTACATAATAATAAAATAGACACACCTTTATTTGCTTTCAATGTTGCTATAATAATATATCGTCACTTTGTATTAATGTTTAATTTTTTTAATGTATTTTAAATCGTTTCAGTGAGTGTAAGTGAGTGCCTAGTAATATCGGAATAGAAATTAAGGAATTCTTAAATTATATTAGTTTCATTGGTAAAAGCAATGGGACACTTTTGTCAATGATCTTCACCATAAAAAGATAGCCCCATAGTGCTTTTAAAGTTTCTTTTGTCGAGATTTAAAACACGTTTACTTTATTCGATTGGAGAGCCCGAAGTCGACAATGTTTAGTATATTGCATTTCTGCGTACAATAATATTTTGTATACTTTGAATACAATGTGCTAGGTACTTAATTGACCAAACAATCGAGTAACTAAATAATTTGGGTTATCCTTTTGTGATGAGGTCATTCAATCGAAACAAGGTAAAAACATGTTTCATTACACATATATTATAGTAAGCTTTACATAAAGTCTATTTTATTCTAAATGTAAACAACTTTGCCTCAAATTATGACATAATAGATATAACTTTTGATATAGAATACAATATAAAATAAAAATAACACATTTGTGTTAAAGCCCGCAATAATCATAAATAGTCCTAAAACATTGCTTATAATAGGTTATGTATTATGTGAACCCTCGCTACGGTTAGAATAAATTAACTGTAACCTAATCTATATTAAATCCTAACCTAATCCGTTGTAGTACATTCTGTATGCTGTGGTTGTTACTCAAACATTTACATCAGGTTGGGTTCTCTTTCCTGTATCTACGTACGTTATCGTACTAAAAAATCTTTCAACACAAGTATGTATTGGAAGATTTTTCAGTGGTCCTCCTAAATTTTTGTTCGGGTTCTAATAGACGTTGTCACGCTACTTATCGACATCTCTGCAGCCTTTACATTATATCCGCCTTTACACGAAGATCTCAGAGGCTAATTACCTTGTACTTACCCAAAATATATTTTATGTAATGATGAATCAATCTGTAATAATTAATTTAAAACTGTACTTGAATGTTATTTGATCTCCTAATTAAGGCTTTTAGGTACCTACAAACAAGCAGTAAAGACATCAGTAGCATAAGTGGTTGCTTGATGATTAAACATTTTCGACAAAGGGAGGACGACTGGCCCTCTGACGGAAAACCAATGTACTAAAAATTAAACTTTTTTGACTAAGGACTAGAGCGACTCATTAAACCTACAGCTTTGTTTTAGGTAATAGCCTGCTATTTAGCGTACACAACCATGTAGCGAGGGTTTCACAATAAAAAAAATTATAAATGGTAAAAAATCTATTTGAAGAAATTTTATTAATCATATTTTTATTACCTATAAAATAAGCCAGGTCTTACAATTTTATCCATAAAAGTTCGGAAAATTCATTAGGTTTGTAGTAACTCCAATGTGGTTAGATTGTATTGGTTACTAAGCTTTTGTTTTGAACAATATCTTGCAATATACGTTTTAAGAATGACATTTTTGTCTTTATTGCCAACGTGCGCATGCGTTTGTGGCTCCCGGCTCCTTTATAGCCTTGCTCCAAAACTCCAACTACAGCATTATGACGGAGAAGGTTTAGTTAGTTCCCAGTAGTTCGTTCGGTCATTATAAACAGAGCGGTAATATTTTTGAAATAAAATAATATATCCACGCTCGGCAGGCGAATTGGTATGTAGAGTTGATGAGCACCAACTAAAGAAATGCTGCTGCATTCTTCAGATCACCCTAATCGGCTCTTACAAAACTTACAAGTAACGGAGTTATGGGTTCTATGCCGACCATTTCGTTGCTCTGTCAAATTGCTACTGCCTCCTACTATTTAATATTATACTTATAACAAGGTATAACTGATTCTGAAGTCCTAAGTCCAAAGCAAGCGGATGAGCGAGCCGTGAAGAACGACCCAGGCAGGTAGATTTTTTCAAATGAAAGACGTATATTATATGTAATACATAAACTTTATTTAACATTCTCAAAGGGTTGTAAATAGTGGAAATATTTTATAAGTAAGGAAAGCTAAGCATCTTATAAAAATATCATTTTCAAGTAGTTTAAATGGACCTAACAGGCATCAGCAAGTTATATTTATATTACATATACAAACACTAATAATTCGTAATATACGGACTTTTTGCAGGGTGACTTATAACTTTTATAAATTCATATTTTCAAAATTTATATCGATACCTACGTTTACGAAAATGTTATATAAGACTCGTAAAAAGGTATTAAGATAAACGAAAGTTCATGAAAATCACATGGAATGCAAAACATTAAACACACTAATTAATACATTACATACCTACTTGTGAAACTAATAAGTGAATCACGTTTATATAGAAAATAGCAGTCAAATTTTTGCCACGCCGCGGTCTTTTTGCAATTCTTACAAACAACGAAAGCGTGATGCATACAATTTATGTGAATGCCGTAGCGACAGTCTTACTTCTAATGTAAAGACATTTTTTCAAAAAAAAACTGGTAGGCCGATGACCATAAGATTGCTCAAAGCATTCGAGAAATTAAAAGTACATGCATAGTTTTATGAGTCACATTACAACACTAATAAACTTATACAATGCGTACATAATAAAATGAAAGTGTTTGATTATAATGAGTGATTTTTTATGTGAGAAGTGGCATCATAAGTGTGGCTCTTTCACATGTTCCTTCTCTTACCCGCGTGTACCGGCCACTATCTGTCGACAGACGGTGCGGTAAATTGGGTCCTTACGTGGCAAGTTTCCACTAAAACAAACCAGCTGTTTTTAAAATCTTTTAGACATGATTTTGTTAATAATTTAAAAGTGGATTTAATTCAACTTCGACCTTTTTTTTAACTACTTGACTGCACTCAACATAAAATAAGCCCTAGGCTTTTTGATTCAAGGAAATATAATAGTGCAGACTATACAAGAAAACAGAAGTGAGAAGTCCTTGCGTCTGCTTTGTCAAGTATCCAAAAATAATAAAAAATCGTGTCCAGAATGGGGTGGAACACGCAAAGCTTTTTGCAGATGGCAGCACCATCGCTTGATGCATAAAGCAACCGCGCATGCGTGCAACCGACTTATGTTTTGACAGCTACGTTTATTTCAAGGAGTCTGAAAACTGCGCAGCAAGGAATTCGGAAACTGATTTGGGTAGCTGTCAGTCGGCTGCACGCATGCGCTCTATTTATCAAGCATAGTGCTGCTATCTAAAGTGAGCAAAGGGCAGTTATCCCCCCCATTTTGATAAGAGGCTGGAGTGAGTGGAAATAATAGCATCTGAAAATGTTTTAGTGTAGTGATAGATGAGCGTGCGGCGTGGTTGGTGAAGTGTGATGCGGCTCAAGGCAAGGGCTTGTGTTCGGGGATGGTGGGCGAGGTGGCGCCACTGGCGGTACGGCTTGCGTCGCGCAGAGCTTCGTCGAAACTTTGCGTCGAGTTCGATCGGGACGCCACTTTACCCTGCAACACAGAAAGTCAGCTAAAATAAGGATAAATAAACGTCTACACTTTTTAATTATTTCTTTGTGAAGTGCTCGTCGGGGGAAGTTCTACCATTCCTATTGCCTATTTCTGGTGGCAGTGTTGATGTGTAATTCAGTTTAAAGGTTTGGTTGCAGGTCATAATTAGCTACTTAGTTAGTATATAAGGAGCTCCCATCGATGACCTTCTCGCTCGCACATTGATGACCTATACATATAAAATCACTATATCTCTTGATAAAAAATCGGGAGCATAAGTTTTTTATACATCAATTCAGTGATTTTACATCTTTCAAAGGTCAAAATGTGTCAGCGGGAAGTTGTTCCACGGTGTTCAGCGCCTTTATAATGGGTCCGGTTAATGTACACCCAGTTAAAACGAAGCCTCCTTTTTACCACTGTGAAATCTGTAATGGCCCATGTACACTTACACTGTCGCAGATCAATATTTCGATTATATTTTTTTTGAATCTAGCGATGGATAATTGTACCAAACGGGACAGGCCCTTTGGAGGGTATTGGGAAAAATCATTTTCTGGCACTGCGCTCGCTCGATGTACATTATCTTCTCCCTTTATAATGTCTGGATCTCAAATATGTTTAACCTTAACATTTTCATAGGCAGAGCCGACGCGCTCCTCTATAGAGCGGAATGACTCCGAGTTGCGCATCTGGCCGAGCTTGGTGGAAACACCGGCCGTGATCCCGCCGAGGATGGAACTCGTCTTCTCCGTCGTCGTTCTTATCACAGACTCCGTTTTTTGGTATCTGAACAGAAAGAGGTTTCAGTTATTATTCAGGGATAAATAAAGCTGATTAGTCACACAAGTACAACACGATTACAAATAAAACATACTCAGAAGAGATTGAAATGATAGCAAAGAAATATATACACCATAATAATATCATAAATACAATTGTTTTGGAGGTGCGTGTTTTATTCTAAAAAAAACTGTAGAATGTAACACTTTCATAAGGGTTAGAACATACAAGAATCATAAGAAATAAAGCAGTTCAAAACAGCAAAATAAACAACCTTGTGAAAAACCACCAAGTCCGGATAGTAAAAGAAAAAAAAGCTCAAAAATCATCGCAAACTATACATTGTTTTAGGTCCTTCGACCCGATTCCGATACCACTGGGTTCGGGTCGAAGGACCAAACACAAGTTTGAAAAAAACTTGTTTTCTTTTAGTCTATGATACTGACCCTCAGATTGCTTTAATACGATCAAAAATAAATAAAACTCACATGGGTGCTTCAGTCACAGCCTGTGTAAGCGCAGCCACGCGTGTTTCTACCGATTTATAGCTGTTGTATAACAAACCAAGGTGTGAAACAAAATCAACTAAGTAAACGCTACCCATATTATGCCACCTTAGCGCCTGTAGTCGAGTGACAATAAATCTGAGGCATTACTGGAGCGTTGTATTTACTCTATACTCGGATTTTTAATTAGACGAAGCTAGCTGACGTTTACTGTGTTGTCAGTTTTTGATGAAATAAAAATAGTGTTGTGCTAAAGTGAATGATTGAAAAAACTCCTGAATGAATGAAATTGCCTCGTTTTTCTAGTGAATAGTTAGTGTGCCGAACTTGACTTGACGTGCTTGGTTGAGGATCCATATCGTTCGCGCGAAACAATATAGCAACAAAATACACAACAATTACCACAAACACAACGTAACGAAAAACTTTACAAAAACAATAACTAAACAGCGTGAGCGCAGAAAATCATTCGTGCTATCAGACCAGAGGTTAGAAGCCGAATTACAAACAAAATGGTTACCGCGCGCATGGCGTTCATCGGTGTTGGCATTAGTCGCCACGCCGCGCATTGTAATAAACCGTCAAAAAACTGATTGTAGTTACATACTAACACTAACTTATATCAGAGCACTTTTATACATTTTTTTATACAAATTTCAATATTATTTTATAGTTTGAAATGATTAACTATTCACTCATTGTTCATTCATCTGATTGAACGAGAACTGAACGCAGCACTATTACTTTAAATATGGCAACATTATTTTACAAAGTGACATTAGATACTGTCAGTCGGTATCGTCTAATTAAAAATCCGACTATAGAATCGAATTTGACCAATAGTAATGCACGTATGTTCTCATCGACAATTTTATTTGACAAGGACAATGCATTATTTATTCAGAAAATCGAATGTGGCGACGCGGAACTTTAGAGGAACAAACAGATAATTGCCATCTGTTTCCAAATGCCAATGCTTCTTATTAAGATATCTCTTCTTTCGTTCCTTCATACTAAGTACGAAGGAAGAGTTTGCAACTAACTTCTTCTAGTGACATACAATCGTCACTAGAAAACGTACTAGCGTGTACAATGGAAAAAGTGAAATGCCTCAATAGTGGACATAATCTCAGTACTTTCCTCAAACCTATGGTCTCGACTATTGGCGCAGTGTCCGGCAAATGTTTTTAAAGCAATTTCTATGAAGCAAGCACCGCTACCGATAAAGGTGTTCTAACCCTCGAGAAACAAGTTCACCTATCTATCTACACTACAGTAAACTCTACGCTACTCACACTTGGCTTTCTTTCACGTTTTTCAGTCCTTGATTCACATCTTCGGTTATTTCCTTCCAAACTGTGATGCCAAGTTTTCGTTTTAGTTCGGAACTCTGACGAATCTGAAATGACAAAACCATGTTTTAAATTTTACACTGATCTGAAGAAGTGGTTAATTACAACATGCCAGTGATACCCAACAGTTTGAGCATATTGATAAATTCTTTTTTAATTTTAAATGGTGCTAACCTACCAACGGTAGACAATGCTATTAGCATTATGTCCTCCTAGCACTAAATTGTTTGAGTGAAAGTTTTAAATAAAAATAAATAAAACTGAATAAAATTTCCTTCAAAACTTTAAGTAGGGAATATGCTATTTATTTTCCTACCGGAATATAAAAGAAGGCGTACATCTACTGAAAAACAGACTCAACACAGCCTCGAAGCTCCAAAACTTCTTCACGGTGCGGACATCAGTGTTGTGTACATTACACATCTCAATCAGAAGACCCTTGTACTTAAATTTTATGAGTTAGATGAGTGGTATACCTTGCTCTGCAGCACAGTGCGTAGCGTGGCGATCTCGTCCTCGACTCGTGCGAGCTCGCGGCTCCACTCGGCGCGCAGCTGGTCCGCCTGCTCGGGCGTCAGACCCGCGAGCTCGTCCGGCGCGTGAACCTCGCCCGCGATACTGCCGGGCATCGCTTCTTCTGCTGCGAACACACCACCTTACATCATTCACTCTCCGTAGTGTTACACTCAAAAATGCTGAACTGGTTGTAATGTTGTTGTTTTTTTTTATGCTATAGCAGGCAGACGAACAGATGGGCCACCTGTTGAAAAGTAGTCACCGTCGCCCATAGACACTTGCAACACCCAGAGGTGGTGCTGATGCGCTGCCGGCCTTTTAAGAACTGATAGACCCACTGATAGCCTTTTGAAGGACCCCATGTCGAAGCTCCGAGGGAAAACCGCAGAAGGCAGCTCATTCCACAACTTAATCGTGCGCGGCAAAAAAGACCGTGATAAACGATTGTTATTCATTGTATGTATTAAGGACTTCAAGAGGTGGTCCAGTCAGCCTGTGCTCGTGGCCCGAATTTGAAAGACTTGTCGTGCAAACTCATATTTAAAACAAATGTGCTTTTATTGAGCTTTCAGTAGCATAATAAATTTATGCACACAACATCCAGTTTATTGCTGGCATCTCCATTAGTTGTCATTTAATTAAAGGCGCCCTAAGAAGGGACGCGATACGAGAACGTAAGCTCTGCCGAATGAAAAATCATTCGGAGATTCATTTTTCAGTATCTAAAATAATAATATAAACTTTTAATCAATTTGCTTGAATTAAGTACTAAGATATAAAATAAATAAATATTAAACCATACATGAGATTCATAGAAAAGAACCCCTGGTATTTTACTTAGTAGTAAATTCGTTTTAGAATTCCGGTATAATTGGGTATGATTCGGTTTTCCAGGATAATTGGGACACGCTGCAGTTGGTTTTCATTCTATGTGAAATACCTAGTAAGGAGTAGTCAAAACCGTACTTTGCTGATTTTGAAATATACACCGACCGACATAAGACCTACAGATGAAAACTAGCGAAGAACAATTTTATGTTTCAAAACTCCACTAATAGAAAGGTTTACGTTGGGCCATATACACAACATGAGCCCGCTGACGAATCCAGGAGATTTAAAGGGAACATCATAATCGATGGGTTGAACATACTCTGATATAGAAAACAAATATCGATTTGATTTCTACATTCACAACGAATGAATGAGTAAATAGTTTTATTAAGAGTTCCAAGATCGCAATCGTAACAGATTTCATTTCGTTGCAATCCTAAAACTACCGTTACGACCTCGACATCCGTGAAAGCCTTACTTTTTGCGAATCTGCAACTTTTTATGAAATTATTTTGCAAATTGCGGAGTTTCTTAATATTCATAGGTGTTGCTTGATGTTATGCATTTTTACGTGTTTGAAATCCACTACGTACCTACCTAAATGTTCGTAGGTGAATGTAGGTAGGTACATTGCTTATACACTTCACTATAGTGGTAATTTTGTTGTTAAAATAGAGATTCTAAGCTTCCATAGCTCAGAATCTCTATCTTAACAACAAAATTAGTAAGTAAATAAGCAGTACCCATGTACCTACCTAGTTTAAATAGTAGAAGTTTTAATAACGACAGAACTGTTGTTATACTGCTTCCATTCAAACATTAGTTACTGTTTACTGATTGTGTGTGTGACAAATTCTAGATAAATATGACTGTGGCTCTGAAGAAAAAACATATGCAGCATCACTGTTCGGCATCTAAACAATGCGACAATGCACAAACAAAAAGGTTTCATCTAGATCAGAAACTAACCTCCGACTGTGATACCTAAAAACTTCTTGTAATTGGTGTGGCTCGACATCTTGGCAAGGTAAGGCTTGGAGAGATCTTGAAACGTGACCCGCACGTCTCGCATTTTTTTTCTAAATATTCGTAACCGTCTTCTTCGATTGTCCATAAAAAACTCAGTTTCGATGCAGAGTGCTGAATCTGCGAGGTCGGGTAGAGCTCGCCACTCGGCGTCCGCGTCGTCCGGCGGCGGCCAGCTGGGCAGGTCTTCCAGGCCATCCAGCTCCTCCACCGCCACATCGAAGCTCGGCGTCGAGTCGTCATCCGGCGGGATGAAGTACGGATCCTCCATGTACTCCAAGCTCGCCGGACCTCCGCTTGACTTGCCGTCCTCCATCACTCACGCAGATTCTGGCTCTCTTTTGGCTTCTTCAAGCCCATCCACCAGATCAACACATTATCTATCTAATAAAGTTATATCATAAAACAATGTTTTATCGCGACCGAATAATTTTGACATTGATGCACTGTTAGTCTACCGTAGTTCTATCGAGTGCGTAATGAATAAAACTTAAGTACATTATAAAACGTTACATCTGTCACATAATAAATATAGTTTCGCAATTCATTTCACACGTAGGAATTAAATACGTGCGCGGAGGGTGATCGATGAAGTTAGTGCCTTCCGCCACGTCAAGCCGCGCGGGCCGCAGCGAGGTACTCGGCCCGTCTCGCGCCGCTGCCTCATTGCTCGTATTCGCCACTTTCACCTAGCGCGAGCTCCAATCTTGGCAATTTTTAATATTATTATGTTGACCTCCAAAATATGAGTGTTCAGCGCGTAGACAAAATCGAACTGGCGGCAGTTTAGATTGCGCAGCTGTGAGGGTCTTGACCGGCGAACATGCGACTTGAAACAAGTTCTAAGCGGTCCGAGTAAAAATAATAAAAAATAAGTACCTATCTAAAGGCTGAGCTCACCTTGTGCGGCCAAGTTTATTGACAGTGCCCGAGGCGAACCGCCGGAGCCACACTATTCATTTTTTTCTGTTCTTGCGCGCTAGATGGACCACAAGAAATATTGCGTCATTTAATTTCGTAACTAGCACTTTGCACGAGACGGCAAGTCGTGAGTCACCGTTCGTTGAATTAGGTTTCAGTAGGTACCTACTGAGGTTCTTAAACTTCACTAGCTAGTCAGTGAATAACATAACACTTCATATAATGCTATCCAAATCGATTTTTAGTTACTGAAGTAGTTAGGAAGAACCTACAAGAAGGTTGCAAAATTGAAGTGACAAAATACTTCTTTATTTCAGTACCTATGTAGGTACATTAGCTAAGCAGGAAAAAATAATTGAGTAGGTATATCTGCCCTTAAAGTATTATAATAAAGCTTGAAAAATTACTGGTAGATAGGTACATATACCCACTTTGAATAATTTTTAAGTAGATGCTAGCTGATCATGCCTGCAATTTACATGCATGTTATCTTATGGAAATAAGTTCAGTTTCGAAATCAAAACCAATAATGTTTTCGAAAATTGATAATTTTTCGGAAATACAGTCGAAACCGACTATAACGACATCGTTTACAACGACCGATCGGTTATAACAGCCAGATTGTAAGGTCCCGCCCGAATCTCTAGTAAACTATTCAGCAAACATACCGCCTATAACAACACCGGATACTGCGACATATCGCTTACAACGACGAAATTTCATCTATATTCATCGACTATAACGACCAACCGGCTAACGGCTTCTTGTCAAAGCAAAACAAAACAATACGGATGATTTTAAATCTTATTGATAAGCATTGAAGGAATATTTTGGCGTATTATTACCTACGCACTTTCTCCCACCTCATCCGAACCTCTTCCCGGCCATTTGACCTTGCATATTTTACACCAATTGTTTAGTGCGCTAAATGACTGCGTGAGTGACAGCTTGATTCATAGTGTTGGTTTTGATTAGACCGTGCATGCATGCGTTATTATGTCGCAAAATAAGAGAAAAGTGTTTTCTATTAAAGAAAAATGTCATATGGAGGATTAGAATGGCGAGTCTAATAACGATATCAACGATTTGGAAGAATAGAGATAAAATAAAAGTTATTTTCGAAAACAACTCCTTAAAATATGTATGTAAATAAGTGTATTGCTTATAACGACTATCGGATATAACGTCGGCAACTATACGGTCCCTTCAATGTCGCTATATCAGGTTTTGACTGTAAAACCCGGTAGGTTTGTAGGACTAGGTACAAAGTTTTGGAATTATGCTCAAATAATTTTTGTAGGTATTACAAATATGAAACATTTAGTAGCTTTATATAAAATGGAGCCATTATCACTACATAAAATATCAACATAACATAACATGCCTACATTACATTACCTACATAGTATACCTACCTACCTACAGTACAGTCTGCCGCCCGACATCAAGTCTGTTTTCACAAACAATGGTTCATCAACACTCGAGAGGTTTCTTGTAACCAATAGTGACTAGTAATCGGTTCAGATAAAATGATTTTCTGATTAAAACTATTGTACCTACATATTGCTACGGGCATGCCATGCAAAGGGAAGAATGTCATGTAACGAGAGGAGTGCTAGATATGAATGTGAATGGGTATAGAATTAGAGGTAGACCAAATAAAATGGATGGATATTGTCAAGGATGACATGATGGCTAATAAAGCAGAGTGGAGAACAAAACCTATTATGCCAACCCCACATGAAGTGGAATAAGGATAAGAAATGATTTTCTGATTATTGAAAATATTGTACCTATTTATAAAATTTCCTTATCAAATAAACAGCTCATCCACTTCACCACATTTATCATTTTATCTTTCATGAATTTGTTCATACAAATTTTATGAGTCATTTTATTTCATAGTAGGTTCTTATCAATTTAGCCTATTTCGGATGAAGTGATGGTTCTGCTAAATGTTATTGAAGGGTCTCTTATTCCACTAATTTCAGTATCGTTATGTATGTCATTACGCACTAGTGCGGTAATGTAATGTAAAACGCACGGGTTGCTTTCTAATAAGGTAAAACGTACGGTTTATCAAGATGCTAAATTTATGAAATGAAACTGAATGAGACTGAATGAGACTGAATGAGACTGACTGAGACTGAATGAGACTGAATGAGACCGAATGAGACTGAGTGACACTGAGTGAGACTGAATGAAACTGATTAAAACGGGATAAATTGGAATGAAATTCAATTAAAAAGACATTTACATTTCAAATTTTCTAACTGCTTTAACAAGTGATTAAAGATTTATTCGTCTAGTTTTTATTTATTTCCTCGTAAATGTGTTATAAAACGTCGTATGACATACGTGCGCTTTGATAATTACAGCCTCTGCTTTCTTGTAGCCCTCGCCTACGGCTCAGGCTTGCAATAACGCCTCGGCTGTAATTTTCAACCTACCGCACTTATATCATAATGTACTATAACACCTAACATCTTTAGTCAAGGGTTATTTTGTTCCAAAAATATGCTGCGAATAGTGAAAACGCCAATAAAGGGAGCTTTTCAATATATTTTTGTATTAAATCCGCAAAAGTAAATCTTTACAGTATGATAAAAAGACAATGATTGATAAATACAGGCAGCATAAGACAGTATACAGAGTCTCTCTCAGTCACACTTGCTTGCTTACTTTAATTAGGGTCTGTTCTTAACAAGGCAGGATGAATTAAAAGTCTATGAAGGAGAAAGACGAGCATGACAGCAAGTACCATCCACTTATACATATCTACATGCCAAAAATATAAGCTCGCAATAATTACCTGCCATGGCTGTTGCTAATACCCTCCTCAAGTGCCAAGCTAGTATGAAGCCATACTTAGCTATCAATCAATGCAACACCAAGTGTGTTATTCAAATTAAAGAAATGATATTTCCAAGAATTTGTTTTAGATGCCCACTAGATAAAATTCTAATAAATATATGAGTAGAAGCATTAGAAAGTAACTACCTACATATTATCGACACTCCCTACGTATCTTCGTCTAACTGCCAGATACACACTTATACGTTTGATGCATTTTTGGCATCTACACATGCCAGTCTATCATTATAAATTACAAAAAAAATAAAAAGTCTACTCTAAGTACGTTTTTCTTAATCGTATAACTGTCCAACTTCATTACTTTCCCGCCATATAATGCTGTATCTTCCACATACAAACTTTGACGCGGGGGGGAATGAGGTGCTGGTGGCGGTAACTGCCCGTTACACAGTTCTTCCTCGGATAGCGAATTTTTGATACCCTACGTACAAATGTGTAACTACGCACTTACATATTTATACATCGGGATTCACTATGATTATAAGGTGTATCTAGGCACTTACATATTTATACTTTGAAAAGTTGTTATATCAAAATTCGGTAACTGACTTTTACATAGCTTTACATCGGAGAGTTATTGAATTAAAGTTATAGTAACCCATGCACTTACATAGTTCTGTGTTTGTGTTTTCATGTTATTTTAATCAAAAACTAATATTTTTATCCAATTGCAAAAAGGAGGATTTCTCAATTAACAACTTCGGATAACTTCGTTGTTTGTGAACCGATTTTGTTGATTCTTTTTTTGTCGGAAAGAAGGTAATTCCAAGGGTGGCCCCATTAAAATGTTGAGGATCTGAAAAGGATCTTCAGAGTTATGAACAGAAATGCACTTCAAAAGTGGAAGGTGCTCTTTATCCCATGAAATATAAGTCGATTTTCATAAAATTTTTAATCTTCCCCGTTGTTGTTGTTTTTAAGTTGCATCTCCAGTGCCATTCTCAGAAAATATTATTGAGGATGACCTAAGCCGAATAGGTGAGATAATATCTGACAGCGATGAAAAACCTTTTTTTTCTTGCACCGCGCATTTCCCCCTTGCATTCTACGAACACTAACGATGATAGTCCTGCATCTTTTGAATTGCATGTTCCAGCTTCCCATATCTTACAATTTTCCTTGCACGCTAGTGGTGGAGGCTCCAGCAATGACACAGGGAATAATGACATTGCCTTTAGCTCGTCGTCGCCACGCTTTTGTAAACCTGACCCAGAAAACTCAGAAAAACATCCTGAACCTGATTTGCCGGAATATAGCTTCTATGACCCTGCTTTGGCAGCAAACATGCCTGAATCTCCCTTACTGCTACAGTCTTCCTCAAGCATTAATATGCCATTATCATTGTGTGACTCTCCCAATTACGCACACCTTATAGCTCAACAGATAGACCAATTAGGCTGCATGGAGTCGCCTTGCCAGTTGTCTCTCCAGATGACCACCTAGGTTGCGCTGAGTTAACAGTACCCACTCCAGCGACATTACCAGTTGGCTTACCATATGAACAGTTATTAGACTGCCCTGCGTCACCAGCCTCTACTCTGACGCTATTGCCAATTGGCTCTCCAAGTATGTCAGGGAATAATTCTGAGCAGCTTAAGGAAAAAGAGAGAGATGCGGCCGACTTACTTACTTACTTGTGGATTTGTCTCCACAAGCAGGCCGCATCTCTCTCTTCTGCTAACAAAGAATGAATGACTTTGAAAGAGACCTGCAGCTTGTGGCTCATTGGGAGAACTTGTTCGCCATTGGGATTTTATCAATAGATATTGTGACGGGAAATTGCGCCACATCTTCTCGTCGCAGATACCGCAGAGCCTCAAGACAAAAGTCTATAATCAGTGCGTGTTGCCAGTGATGACTTATGGAACTGAGACGTGGTCACTAACTATTGGCCTCGTGCACCAGCTCAAACTCAAATATGCTGGGAGTTTCACTACGTGATAGAATCAGAAATGAGGATATCCGAAGAAGAACCAAGGTCACTTAGAATTAGTAAGCTGAAGTGGCAATGGGCAGGCCATATAGCTTGAAGAACCGACAACCGTTGGGGAATAAAGGTTCTCGAATGGCGACCACGAACCGGATGGACTGACGACATTGTTAAGATCGTGGGAAGGATCAGTAGAAGGAAAGGCAGGATCGATGGAAGGAAAGGGCTCAGAGTCGTACTTCCTGGAAATGTGTGGGGGAGGCCTAGGTTCAGGAGTGGACTTCTTCAGGCTGATAATGATTCAGGAATTATAATGGTGATTGTGAAAAAATCCCAAAACGACGTTTCACGTGTGAAGCACCCACTAGAAGAGATTTTACCATACAATACTACTACTAGTAAAGACTACTTAGTGTAGTGTATCGTGCGCCCACATGCAATCTCTGTGTGCGTGTGAGGTGGGCCTACGGCCGAATGTATAATCTATGGCCAGTCCGCAATAAACGAGTGCAGCGTGTCAACGTGTTTCCTTACAATATCACAGTGGCCAACGAGGATTATATAGGTTATAGCGTGCGGAGAGATATTTTTATTGATGCAAGATGGGAATAGGGAAGTTAGCAGAGTATAATCTGCGATCCGGCAATTGGACCTTATATGTGGAACGAGTGGAAATGTTTTTCCAAGTGAATGCGATCAAAGAAGAACTATGGCTACCCACTTTGATCGCGGCGATGGGAGATGAAGCTTATGAATTATTAAGCAATTTAACAAGTCCAGTCAAGCCAAGTGAAAAAACTTTTGGAGCTGTGGTACAGTTGCTGAAGGACCATTTGCAGCCGAAACCATCGTTCATGGCAGAGAGATATCGATTTCGACAGAGGAGACAACTGGCGGGTGAGAGTATATCGCAGTATATCTCGGAATTAAAGAGACTTTCGAGGTACTGCGAGTTTGGAACCGTTCTGGAAGAGAACCTGCGAGATCAGTTGGTGTGCGGACTGAACAGTGAATTGATCCGACAACGGGTGTTTACAGAAGAAAACCTGGAATATGCAAAAGCGGTGAAGATTTCATGTGCAATGGAGGCGGCGGAACGAGACGCGGCAGCGGTGGAGCGAACTGGGGGTAGCGAGGCAGCATCGAGCAGCGGCAGCACCGATGTACTCCATGCAGGCGTGGCGCGCCGCAGCCGCGGGGCTCCGTGGCGGGGCGGCGCACGCCTACCCTCTAGAACGGGCCAACATCATAGCGGTGGCGGAACCAACACGGGTTCGTGTAACGTGTGCGGGGCGGTCGATCATCGGAGTGATGATTGCCGCTATAAGACGTTTATCTGCGGCAAATGCAGACAACGCGGTCATCTTCGACGGGTATGCCCGGCGCGAGGAGGAGCGCGGGCCCAGCGCAACATGGGCCCGGACGGCCTCTTGGCACACGTGCAGGCTGGCAGCGGAGACGGCAGCGGCGGCGGCGGCAGCGGCAGCGCAGGATGCGACACCGGCGCGGCTGGGTCGGGGGACGATGAGCCCCCGCATTCCGATGACGACTGGGAGGTGGAGGAAGATCTTCATCAACTCTGTTTGAACGGCTACAAGCCGGTAAGATTATCCGTATTAATTGATGGAATCAACATTTCCATGGAAGTAGACACCGGGTCATTAGTTTCATGCATTAGCAGGGTAACATATGAGAAGTATTTTACAAACCAAGTGTTGCATAGCTCTGACTTGGTATTTAAATTTTATAATGGAGACCGAATACAGCCACTAGGAGTGATTAAACCTAATGTAACCTATGGAACAGAATGTAAATCGTTAGAATTGTTTGTCATAGAGGGAGGTACCACATCACTATTAGGTAGACAGTGGCTTTCAGAGTTAAAAATTAGGATTCCCACATTGTTTAAAAATGAAGCGGTGCGGTCAAATGTATATAGTAGTGATACTAATTTATCAACATTGCTTTCCAGATATAATGAGTTGTTCACGGAGGGACTGGGCCGGTTCACGGGCGGCAAGGCTAAGTTGCGGGTGCGCGAGGGTGCGAGCCCGGTGTTCTGCCGCGCGCGGCAGGTGCCGTACGCGCTGCAGGACCGCGTGGACGAGGAGCTGGACGCGATGCTGCGCGCCGGCATCGTGGAGCCCGTCGAGAGCGCGGACTGGGCTACCCCACTGGTCCCAGTACGGAAAGCGGATGGGGGACTGCGTATCTGTGCTGATTATAAGGTTACCTTAAATCCTGTTTTGCTGATTGATAGATATCCTTTGCCACGTATCGACGACCTATTAGTCAAACTGAATGGGGCTAAAGTATTGTCAAAAATTGATCTTTCTCAAGCATATAATCAAATAGAATTAGACGATCCGAACAATTTAACGGTCATTAATACACATAGAGGGCTTCTAAAATACAAAAGATTAGTTTTTGGTCTTTCTTCGAGCCCTGGTATATTCCAGAGGATAATGTCAAATCTTTTAAATGATATTCCTAATGTCCAGGTATTTTTGGACGATATTATAATAGGAACAACAACAATGAGTCAACATTTGGAAGTTTTAGAGAAGGTTTTGAGTAGATTATACAGTAACGGTATGAAACTAAAGAGAAGTAAGTGTTATTTTATGACGGATGAGGTTAAGTATTTGGGGTATATTATATCAGCCCAGGGTATTAAAGCGGATCCGGAGAAAATAGAAGGTATAATTAATATTCCTACTCCTAGTAATGTTACAGAGTTGAGGTCGCTGTTGGGAACGATAAATTTTTATGCTAAATTTGTAAAAAACTTAAGCACCATTTTAGCGCCCTTATATACTTTATTAAAGAAAGGCAGCATTTGGAAATGGGACCGTGAGTGTGAAGTAGCATTTCAAAAAGTTAAATCAATTTTAACGAGTATGGAGGTATTGGCTCACTATAATCCAAATAAGCCTTTGTTTTTAACGTGCGACGCGAGTGCGCGAGGGATAGGAGGAGTGCTGACGCAGCTTAGCGGCAGCGGGCCGGAGGGGCCGCGCGAGCGACCGGTTGTTTACGTGTCACGAGCACTCACTAGCGCTGAAAAACATTACTCGCAAATTGAACGGGAGGCCTTGGCGATCGTGTTTAGTTTGGAAAAATTGCATCAATATCTTTATGGAAGGCGTTTTACGTTACGTACCGATCACAAGCCGTTGGTAACGATTTTTGGACCCAAACAGGGAATTCCCTCGATGGCAGCTAGCAGGTTACAACGATGGGCTATCAAGTTAGCGGCATATGGGTGAATCAACTTTTAAGACACTCCTTTGACGACATTTTGAAAAGATAAAATTAAAAAATAAATTTTCGAAATATGATGAAATGATTAGTGTTACATTTGCACAATTTCATCTATTTTTAGGTTTTGAAGCGGGGCACGAAATCTAAGCTAATTTAAACGAGTTTTTTTAGAATAGGTGACGAGTGTGGCTCTAAAATATCCATTGCGTTACTTTTTTGTAAATACAATAACATGAAATAAACGAAAAAATATGATACAACAACTATGTTAACCATTTATTCGTACTTTTATTTAGTATTTCCAACTTATTCATAATGTTTTTTATCACTAACACATGAAATAGAGACCATTATTGGTCCATTGCGTTACTGTGCAAAATTTTCAATGCTTAACTTTAGAATAAATATCAAAACAGCATAATCAGACACACTATTCTTATTCCTACAATACACATGAGTCTTGGAGACTTTTAATTAAACGCTTTTTGTAAACAAAATCAATGACTATGAGAGTTATCTTCAAAATACATTAGATAAATTAAGGGACATTTGAGTAACGCCAGAGAAAAATAGTAACGCCTGAGAATTTTAAATCTTCAAAGTTGTGAAATTGTGACTATATTATATTAAACACATGATTTTTTTTTTGTAAATGTTTCTTCAGATTAGTCTTCTTTCACATTTTTTATAGCTTTCATGTTTTTTCCATCTTGTATATATTTATATTATTGTTATTTTCTAACCCATTCTGTCCAAGTGGTTGTATACTTTATTTTTCCTTACAATAACAATTTGTTTTGAAAAAATGTAATCAGTGTGCCTCACACTAATTACATTTGCCGTACATGCAATCTTTCAAGTTCGCATTGCAAACAGTTGACTCAATGAGGATGTTTAGGTCATCAGTGCCAGTTACATTATTTTTTTTCAGTGCTTTTGTTTTTGCTTTATGAATAAAGTTCGTGTGTATTTTGCAAGACACGTGTCTCTAGCGGCGACAGAAGCATTTTTGACATAAAAATGCTTGTTTCTCGTAAAATAAAAGTAAGAGCAACGAAGTTCAGGATTCTCTTTTACAAAGTTATTGAACAGATTTTTCATCGAATCCAACATAAACCTTTTTTGTTCCTTCACTTCTGTTTTTGTGAGCGTTTCTTTTTTGCCAGCTGTAGCACGTGAAATATCATCTCTCAGATAAAAATCCATTATTTTCTTCCTTAAAATAGTGTTTTTATTCGTATAGTCTTTTCTTCTAAGAATTTTGTCAATGCCTAATGTCTCCATAAGTATCTTTTTCTTCATTCGTGAATCTTTTATTTCTACAGTTGAGAAAATCTTCTTTATTACCTCTCGTTCTTTTCTAGATTTTGTTTTTTTTATTAATGTTTTATTTATAGCACTGCTCAGAACTGTGTGCCTTCAGATCTTCCGTTTTTTCAGTATCGTTAATTTCGCAGTCAATTCGTCTTTGATTATCTTTCTTAAATTTTTCATACTTTCGTCTCAAATTCTCATTATTTTGCTTAAGTTTTGCATTTTCTCTACTCACCCGTGACCTGTTCGTTTTAACTTTCTTCCGCCCTGCTTCTGCTTAAGATATGTGAAGTGGAAGAGCACTAGCCCTTGGTGGCGTAGTTAGTACTCGTGGTTGTGTATCTGTTGCACGAGGTGGTAGGTCTTTTGATTTTGGTGGTGGGTCTCTTGATCGCGATGATAAGGTTCTTGATCGTGGTGGTTGGTCGCTTGATTTTGGTGATGGGTCTCTTGACCGTGCCGTTAGGTTTCTTGATTGCAGTGGAGGGTATCTTGCTTGCAGTGACGTATCCTTAGCTCGTAGAGGATCTCGAGGAGGCGTCGCTGGTGGAGTTCCATTCAATTCTTCCAAATTATCTAATCTGGAGTCTGTTCAGGGGGTGTTTGTTGCAACAATCTCGAGTGTCTTTTTCGCATTATGTTTTTCTTTAGGAGTTAAATCTATTTGTTTTATGGTTCCAAACTCGGTGTTTTTTCTTCCCTTCTTCATACTTTTCTCTATTAATTTTTAGTCTTTCTACATAGCGCTTCTGTTTTTCTGCTGCACTTAGTGGCATTTTGAATTATGTAGCACAAACCTTGAACTATTAAACTATATTAATAATATCTTAGAAACCCAAGTTAGACGCAGATTAACATCCACACTATCCACATTAATGCCAAGTCGCAATGTTAATTTGCCCTACATTCTCTGGCGTTACCGGTAACTCAAGAGAAAATTTATCCGGCGTTATCAGTAACGCTAGGGAAAATTTCAATAAAAAATATCACAATTAATTCCACAACCAAAAATCACCAAAACTTTTGTCATGACCTTGAAATCAGACATCATAGGCAGCATACTGACCTAATAAAATTCAAATCTTTTAAAAACTTACCAAGATTCCCGCCGTAACGCTGTAGAGCGACAATAAACCCACGCACACCAGCTGAGAGCTTATCGCAGACTCAGGGGCGGGTAATGTGTGGTAGGGCTTATCGGATCATACCAATAAAATATTAGACAATAATCGCCTTAGATGACACCAAGCTAGGCGCCATCTCTTGATAACGGTCATGAATTTTTATCAGTAACTCTGTGGAGCTGATGTTTTGATCAAAGTTCAGGACAAAAGCTTAGGTGCATGTAAAATATATAATTTAAGCCAAACTTTTATAAATGTTAACTTTATATGTAAGTTTATCTCATTGTGAATTATAATATTGTGTGAAAATCCTGTCCATTCATACAATTTTTTTAAGAAACGTCTTTCATTGTATTGACGCCTAGGCGTGGGGACACATATTTTTTGTATGGATAGTGCATAAGCTCTGCTGAGTTACCACAAAAATATCAATTTTTTTTCTTAAACCTTCATAAAAAGATTAAACTAGCGAGTTAGCAAAGGATCTAAGTTTATGTTAACATAAAAATAACCATATTTTAAAATGAAATACAGATTTTATTGCTATTTCAATGCCAGGGACACAAAAGGAGTGCCTTAAAAGTTGATTCACCCATATACGTACGACATCGAATTCGTAGGTACGAAAGACAATGGGGCGGATGGTTTGTCTCGGTTACCGGCCGTATTGCGTGCTTATTGTAAACAAGACGATAAAATTCCAGATCAAACGTTTTTACATTTTGCACAGAATGCAATGCTAATGGACCATAATGAAATTAAAAAACAGACTAGTCGCGATAGTTTATTAGGTCGAATTTTAAATTATGTTAGAGAAGAATGGCCCTCTGGGAATGAAATAGTGGCACTTAAACCGTTTTTCAACCGGAAAAATGAGTTGTATGAGGAATTAGGTTGTATTATGTGGGGTCACCGCGTGGTGGTACCAGAGAGTTGTCGATCTAAAGTTTTGGCTCTACTACATGAAGCGCATATGGGTATAGTGAAAACTAAATCATTCGCACGTAGCTACGTGTGGTGGCCCGGTATGGACGAGGCGATCGAGGCCCTGTGCCGCTCCTGCAGCACCTGCGCAGCCGAGGCGGACGCGCCGCCAAGGCACGCGCCCTCTCCCTGGCCCTGGCCGGATAAGCCATGGGCGAGAGTGCATCTAGACTTTTTGGGACCACTTAACGGTAGAATTTATTTAATAATGGTTGATGCTAGAACAAAATGGATAGAAGTGTGTCAAGTGCCTAGTACGGCGGCCAACCATACCATAAGTAGATTAACAGATGTTTTTGCTCGATTTGGTTTGCCCAGGCAGATAGTATCCGATAACGGTCCACCGTTCACCAGTAGTGAATTTTCACAATTCTTAGGTTCGAACGGCGTAGAACATTTATTTTCGGCTCCTTATCACCCAGCTTCCAATGGAGCGGCGGAAAATGCAGTTAAGACGATTAAAAAAGTAATTAAAAAAGCTATGAGGGAACATTTAGATGTAACCCGTTCCATCAATAACTTTTTGCTATATTATCGTAACACAGAGCACTGCACTACGGGGGAAACACCGGCTCTGCTGATGTGTGGTCGTAGGCTGCGAACTAAGCTCGATGCTCTTAAACCGGATATTGGGGCAAAAGTTAGGAACGCCCAGACTAAACAACAACTAAGCGGAACAAACGGACAGCGCGAGCTGCGTCCCGGAGAGGAAGTGTGGCTCCGGCAGCATAGAGGAATAGATAGATGGGTGCCAGGGAAAGTAGCGGAGAAGCTAGGTACTACAGACTATAGGGTGGTCGATACGGTAGGAAAAGAGATGCATAAACATGTGGATCAGTTAAAGCGGAGGATGCGCAGTTCACTCATTTATTGTCCATCGAACCTTCCTGTTAATAGCCCCGAGACCTCAGATCAGGCAGTGGGGGGTAGTAAGCAGTCCAGTCCACGCCACTCGACGACAAGCGCTTCCGAAGTCACAGCTGTGGCATCCAAAAACGTGGATCCGGGTGGAGATGACCCGTTCCTAGATTGTGAAGAACCAGTGGCTCAACCGAGTCCAATCCGTTCACCTCGTCTGCCTGCCCCTGAGTCGCCCCAGACCCGTCCTAAACGCCAGTGTCGTTTGAATAGGGTACCTAACTATAAGAATTGATATATGTAGGCTTAGCGTAAGTTAAAGATAAATTAATTTAATGGTAGTATACCTAAGTAAAGAGATAACCGATAGCTATGATTAACCGTTAGAAATCTGTCCTAAGAAGCTAACTAACTTACTGCGTAATTAGCTACGCTGTTGCTTTGTATAATAAATATATCCTGTACCTACATCATAGTTAGTTTCTGGTAGGTAGGTACCTACCATGTTATGTTATAGAATAAGGGTGGAGGATTGTAGTGTATCGTGCGCCCACATGCAATCTCTGTGTGCGTGTGAGGTGGGCCTACGGCCGAATGTATAATCTATGGCCAGTCCGCAATAAACGAGTGCAGCGTGTCAACGTGTTTCCTTACAATATCACACTTAGTTGGTTTTGTTTTTCTTATTTTTGAAATAAAACAGGTTTTTTGTGTTTAAGTGAGCACCTACTTCCCTAATAAATGGTATTTTGAGCTCTTGTATTTTTTGTTTTATTTAAGATAATAATATAAGAACGACCAATATTAACAAAAAAATAATAAGATAAGTGTACATTACTTACCGCCCATTGTACCTCTAGTTTTTAAGTATTCTCTTAGACCATGTTTACCTGATGATTTATGGTGTACAATAAAGTTATATTCTATTCTATTCTATTCTATAAGTGGGAAAACCCCAAATCACGAACAAAGTTTTACATTTTACTACTAAAAATTACCTACCTACCTTAAAATAGGCTTAGTTTCGTAAGCAAGTGAGTATTCAGCAATTAGGGCCTGGCGACCAGTAATAAGTACTGGTCAACCAGGCTTAATCAATTGCCAAAACAGAATAAGTATGTAGAAGCATATTATTAAATTATACGATTTCCAACGTTTAAACATGTAAACACCAGTTAAACAGAATTAGTCAAATAGATCTCCTAAGTATAACCGTGTAACAGGCAGTTACGATATTGTCATTCTTCTAAGTTCCCACGAAAAAGTGTGTATGTGCCACATACGGCATTTTATGCACGACGTAAAAATATGTAAGTGTAATAAAATCTAAACCAGTATAGATTTAAATAAAAAAAAATTCCACCTTAAACTAGATCTACAGTAAGAGCATCTCAACAATTTTCACAGAAATATCTCAAAAAGGGCTCCAGTTATAGGCATTTTACCATTTTCAAATCTTAAAAACGCTCTCCTGTAAAATTTGTGTTTTGCAGATACACAACTATACGTAGGGAGTGTCGTTATTATGGTTTTAGGTAAGGTGGCATCCAAGTCACATAAAATAATAGATACTTAAAAATATACATGTAGTAGGTACTGAACATGAACAAGGTATGCTGGAGAAATAAGATCTTATATTTTTTTAGTGT
Source organism: Thera obeliscata (assembly GCA_947578465.1). Classification (NCBI taxonomy): domain Eukaryota; kingdom Metazoa; phylum Arthropoda; class Insecta; order Lepidoptera; family Geometridae; genus Thera; species Thera obeliscata. The sequence goes on from OX387916.1 coordinate 5,808,539, forward strand.
TATTACTAAATAGCTAAAGGCATTGACCGCCGCTACTATCATAAAGACAGTGTTCACTGCAGCTCATGTAAAACCAGCTAAATAAAATTTCCTACACCTCACCCAGAGAATTTGCTTACCAGTAGGCACGGCACTCATCGCTATTGTCAAGAAAGCTGCTGGAAAGGTAACTTCTTCTACAAAATGTAGCCTAAATCACCGGCTTCTATCCGTTTTCTAATAAAAAACGGCAATTACAGAAATGAGAATTCTTTCAAGTCGTGATGAAGGAACTCGTTCTAGCAAACAGTGTTGCCACGTGCCAAACCAAAATATCTGGATTTCAAAGTCTAAAAATCTGTATAAATCTGTATTTGATCGAAAAAACACAGAACATAAAACGAAACATAAACAACACAGAATAGAATAGAAAATATACAAAAAGAAACCGGCCAAGTACGAGTCAGACTCGCGCACGAAGGGTTCCGTTCTAAAAACATTTGTTAGGTATCTTTTGTTATAACGGCAATAGAAATATATCATCTGTGAACATTTCAAAAGTCTAATTATCACGGTTCATGATATACAGCCAGGTGTCAGACAGACAGCGAAGCCTTAGTAATAAGCCCGTTTTTACCCTAATAGGCATGAAGACAGTAATCAAGTATCGCCAAAATATTTATCTGATCTAATGAAAAAGGATTCAAAGATTTTGAAAAATGTATTTATTCTCTAATTAATGTCGAGATTAATAATTTATTTGTTAATTTAGATCTACAAAATACAACAATCCGCCATGATAGCTTAAACACCGGTCAGAGCGAATTACGTCACGGCGTTGTAAACCTCATTCTGATTTAGTACAAAAGCACCAATATTTACTGTTGATATACATACCCGTGACGTAATAACAGACGTAATGACACCAGCGAGCGTTTTGGCGTGAATTTGAAAATTTAAATTTAAATGTACATTTATTGCACAAAAACCTTAATTTTCTACAGAAATAAGATATATTTTAGACATAATAGATACTTCTGAATATGATAGAAGAGATTTTGAAAATTAGTCGTCACACAAATGTTGAAATTACTTTTATATTTAATCATTTTTTCATAGACTAAATCAAAATCCAAAAATCTGTAATAAAAATATGGTAAAAATAAAAGTAAGGTACAATCTGTAATACTAGCCAAAATTCTGTATAAATACAGATAAATCTGTATAATTGGCAACACTGCTAGCAAATTAGCAGACGAACGAGCGAAGAGACAAGTGACTAGTGAGTGAGTGAGTGGAGCACAGAAGTTCACAGAACACATAAAAAGTAGAAAGAGAAAAGAAAATATGGAATGCGGCACAGCATGGCCCAGGGAAGAGGGATCCATGGAAGTAGCCATAAGACGTTGCCGCTCTTACATATCTGTGTATTACACCGTGATCTTATCTTTGTCTATCCCACGGAACGTAGCTACGAGTAAAAGAGAAAGTAGATGAAAGTTTGGCAACACCTTACTCCTGTGTAAATCGTGTCTGTTGATGACCGATATGCCGGTCAAAACATTGCTGTGCCGTTTATAGAAAAACCAAGAAATTGTGTAAAAAATAAAGTGCTTCATCAAAATAAATAGATATAGTTAAAATATGTCTTGTTCTGCTGTGTATTGTTCTTCCAAAACAACAAAAGGAGGTGTAAAAGACCCGGAATAGTCATTTAATACGTAAGTCTTAGTCAATATATTTCATCTTTTTACATGCTAAAAGAGATTTTTTACCAGAAAAACTGTAATAATTAAATTTTATTTCATGTTAGTCCTATATTCTTAAGTGATAATGATGAAAACTAAGTGTAAAACCATTAATTATTGTAAAATAAAATGCATTGACTTCGGCATCTGTGCTAGTAATGTACTACACCAGTCAATTTGGCTATATCGATAATATTTTAGTTTCCGTTTTTTATGCATAGAACTCAATGATTTGAATGAGTTTACTGCGGGATAAATGTTTGTAAGATCTGCATTTGTTGCGGGTCACTCGTAGTTCCTGATACCCACGATACGGGGATCCTAGTGTAATCCTACTGGGGGATCATGACTACTAAGTGACTGTTGGGTGTAAAGTTGTTGAGTCTTATAATGTGAAACATCTTTCGTTTCGTTTTTTTTGTACACAATATTTTTTAAATGCTGAACGCGCATTTCTTTTCATAAGTAAAAGAAACCGCGCACAGTCAAATTGGCGGTAATGAAAATCTGATACCTACCTACCTACTCTACACTGTGGATGTTATTATTATATTCTCCTAGGTTTATCACAATTTTATTTTCTTTAATAACAATAATAAGTAGGTACTTATTCGTTGGGTGCTAAATAAGATTTAAGCTCGATTGAGACATAACTGAAGAAGTAAACTTCTGATTCTAGAACTAATTTGTTTTTTGTCTCTTTGCAAATAAGAGAATAGTGCTAAGTATATGTACAATGCTCGGCTGAAATAGTAATTAACGGCCTCGTTTATTTATCTCATTTATTTTTTTAGATTCCCAAATTGCCCCAAAACGGAAAAAGATACAAGAAATATTGAGATTTTCTAGATAGCAAACGCAGTGTAGTTTTTATATCACACACATTTTATTATTATAGGCCTAACCGCCCTTACAAGAACTCGCAAGACAACTGCCATCGTATTACCAACGACAATACTAATATAGATTAACAATAGACACTAGTGACCCTAGAATGGTCTCGGCCTCTTTGCCATAGGAAAACATAAAACCTTGACACCTTCTCCTATTTTTTAAAAAAATAATCTGAATCTCATTCACATATTTTTAAACAAAATATCTTATAACTTTTATCTACTATGCATTCAACATTTTCAACAACTATTTAGCATACAAAACAAAATTCATTATTATTAATACAATAACATACCTAGTTGTTAATATTCATTTGCTCAACAGCTTTCCACTATGAAGCTCAAATTTACATTTTTTAAAGTCAGTTTTATACTTTCTGAGCCTTTACTTATTTCTAATCCAATATAATTCTTAGGATCCTCATATATTTTAATTTCGAAATGTTCTTTTATACAATTTAAAATATTTATCAGTATTTGCTTGTCTTTAGCAATAGCTAAATCATCATCTACATAAATCGCAATGATTACAGTTTTGTTTTATGTAATAGTAGCTTGCTTAAGTCCATACAAAGCTTTATTTAATCTTATAACCTTGTAAGATTCTTTTTCGTAACCTTCTGGTATTCTCAAATAAATATTTTTATCTTTTGTGCCAGCTAAAATATCTTAATATTTTCTTTACATATTTTTATCAGACAGTTCCCCATACAAAATGCTGTTTTTACATCGAAACTCATTATTTCAGAATCATTTTATGCAGCTATAGCAAACAGAGACTTTAAAGTTTAATACTCTAAACCATTATTGCTCATAACCTCTGCCTACTGGTTTTTTTTTTTTTTTTTTCCTTACCCTATTCTTCTTGCTATAATCAGCTATTTCCCACGATTTATTAGCTAGAAAAGACTCCTTCTCCGAATCGAATGCCTTCTTCCAACTGTCTCTTTCGGTACCTGAAATAGCATCATTATAGGTTTTCAACGCATAATCACTAAACTTAGCAGGGAGTTTTCTGATTCTCTTTGATGTTCTTTGTTCCTCAACTTCTTGTTGTATCAGTGAATCATCATCAGGTCTTTCTATTAGTTCAACTCGACCAGTTTCAGTATTTATGTTATTTATAGTTTTATTTTCCTGTTCTTCTTCACTGTAGAAAATCTCGTCTTCATCACTAACATCTGATATTGTTACATTTTCTTCTGTGTCATTTATTATTGTCTCATCTGTAGTAACTCTTACTCTTTCTTCGTCATTTTCCATTTTTTCATCATCAGTTTTAACAATAACAACATCTCTTCTTATTTCAATTTTACGTTGTTCAGGGTTCCACAGCCTGTAGCCGTTATTAGTGTATCCCACCATCATTAGTTTTTTACTTCTCGGTTGTAACTTTTTTAGATGTCCTTGATGTTTTAAATACATAATCGTTCCAAATTCTTGTATATTTGATATGTCAGGACGTCTTCTATTCCATACTTCATATGGTGTTCTTTTCTGTAGAGCATCACTGGGTAGTCTGTTTATTAAATAAACTGCACTCAGTATAGCCTCACCCCACATCTCATTTTCAATGTTTTTGTTGAACAACATTGCTCTAGTTTTCTCTAGAATAGTTCTATTAAATCTCTCTGATCTGCCATTTAATTCTGGTGTGTATGGAACTGTAAAATCCATTTTTATACCTTTATTTAGACACCAATTCTTCAAATAATTGTTTGTGTACTCTCCTCCGTTATCACACCGAATACAAGAAACTTTCTCATTTTTTTCTCGTTCTGTTTCTTCAACATAATTTTTAATTATATCTGGAACTTGACTTTTTTGCTTTATGATGTATACTTTTGTAAAGTGACTGTAGTCATCAATCATCGTGACAAAATACCGTTTTCCGTCATGCGTTTCAGTTTCAAAAGGTCCACATACGTCTGTGTTTATTATTTCCAGATTTCTTTCTCCTCTTTTTCTTATTGTATTATGTGGCAGCTTTGTTTGCTTTGCTTTTATACATATCTCACAGTTCTCTTCAATTTTATCATTTCCATCTATTTTTATTCCATCTGCCACTTTTGTTAACGTCTGTAATATTCCTTTACCTGGATGTCCCAGTCTTCTATGCCACTCAAGGGCAGTCCCTTTTTCTTGCATAAGCAAAGAAACTTCATCATTATTATTTTTATTTATATCGACATAATATAATCCATTTTCTTTCACTCCTTTTAAAACGAGCTCTTTATTTTTATATATTTCTACTTTATTACCAGTAAATAATACTGAACCCTGGTTATTAGTTATTGCACTCACCGACATCAAGTTTTGTGCCAGTTCAGGAACAAACAATGTCTTTTCTAAATTGCAACTGGTACCTTTCACAGCTCCAACACCCTCCGAGATCATGGTGTTGTTATTAGCAACTGCAACTTCAGCTTTATTTTCTTGATACCTTGACATCAGATTTAGATTGTTTGTCATATGAACTGTGCTTCCAGAATCAACGACAAATGTCGATTCTGTTTTTTTATCAACGCTTGTCAAAAATGATGTTTCAGCCTTTCCTTTGTTTTTCCTGAAAAAACAATTTTCTTCCGCATGATTTGTTTTCTTACAAATGGTACATTGGGTTGTATTATTTTTTATTTTAAAGATCTCATATTGCGTTTTGCAATTTATTTTAATATGCCCCAACTTCCCACACTTAAAACATTTCATCCTGTGTGTTGAAGCTTTATAGGCCATTGGTTCTTCTTTTGTTTCATTTCTAGACTCTTCCATGAGCAGCCTGTTTGTTAGATTTATTAGTGTTTTATTTTCTTTTGATGTAGCTTCCCAAGCCGTTACGAAGAACTTGTATGAGGTTGGCAAGCATGTCAGCAATTTCGACATCACCAAGTCATCATCGATTTTTTGACCCAAGCTATTCAGTCTCATTGCCAAATTTTTGACTTCTGTTATTAATTGCGTCATTGTCTGATCTTTGTACTGGAAATTGAAGAATTCTTGAAGTAGCGAACATTTGTTTCGTTCTTCATTTCCCTCAAAAATGCTACATAACTTTGTATACATTTCTGCAGCCGTTTTACACCCAAGTATATGTGCCTTGAGTTTTCTATCGATCGAGCATAATATTAATTTCTGTGCTTTGGCATCTTTTAGATCATCAACTTTTTCTTCTGATGTTTTTACAGTACCTTCCAGCTGGTTTGCTCGAAAATGCACATTTAGCTCGAATTTCCATAGGTGAAAATTCTTTGACGACGTCAACTTTTCTACCGTATCTTCATCTGTTTTACCGGACATTTTTCCCGTTTTATTTTTACTGTTTTTAATTCTTATTTTAATGTTTTTAATTGCATTTGCACTCTAGCTCACTTGGCCCATAACCTATTGAGATTTTCTAGATAGCAAACGCAGTGTAGTTTTTATATCACACACATTTTATTATTATAGGCCTAACCGCCCTTACAAGAACTCGCAAGACAACTGCCATCGTATTACCAACGACAATACTAATATAGATTAACAATAGACACTAGTGACCCTAGAATGGTCTCGGCCTCTTTGCCATATGAAAACATAAAACCTTGACAAGAAAAAGGTGTGGAAACTGGAAACACAAGACCTTTCTACAACACCCGAGCGAGCAGTGAGAATTTTAAAAGTGTAAACCGTTTCAAAAAGTTTCATACCGTGAAAATCCTCATTGTGTATTGAATTATATGTATTATTGTAATTTAGTTGAACAAATTAAAGAGTTTCTCTCATATTACATATCTACAACTGCACACTAACAAAAAACGGACACGCTTTGAACCAAAATTATCCATCCCTTGTGATATTATTCATGAATGCATCCAAGAATGTTTTTTTTTTATGTATTTTATTGTCTTAATAGAGCAGTGTATTATTTCACAGAATCTATGGCAATGCTAAGGCTGTCCTAGGTTATATTTGACTATCTATCACTGGCAACACTGCGTCTGCCAGTCAGTCAGTGGCTGGCTTTGGAGTTGGAGAAAAAGTAAAAAAAAAAATGGTTGACAATTCAATGACAAATCACTTTTAGCAGAGTGAGGTTTTTAAGCTTTTTGTTCTCCATTCCTAGCGAATTTCTATTAGAAACTAACCAACATAAGCGGTTATCCTACGCAGCATTTAAAATAACGTAAGTGATTTCGAATGTTCACCCAGGTCGATTTTCGTTCAAGCTCAAAACACACTCGGTGACAAATCAAAAATCTCAAAATTGTGTTTGATACTTATTTTCCATCTGCATCTTTGGTTTTGTTTACTCTAGTTGTTGGTCAATAGGATTGAAATTCTCAGTTTTAGACAATAGTCTACAAGTTTTGTTTAGTTTTCACTGTTGAGGTTAAAACCAAAACCAAATCTAATTTTAAACTGTAACCACAAAAATAGAATACCACTGTTATCTTTGCAATAGCAATGAAATTATATTAAATCTTTTCTTTACCTACAGGAAAATGTCAGCTACTGCATTATTTGGTAACACGTCTGCCCTTGGAGGCAGTTCAGGAGGAAATAAACACCTTGTTGAATTCCGAGCTGGCAGAATGACTCTGAAAGGTCGTATGGTGCATCCCGACAAGAGGAAGGGTCTGCTGTATGTTTACCAAGGAGAAGACTCTCTTATGCATTTCTGCTGGAAAGATCGTAGCACTGGAGAAGTTGAAGATGACTTGTTGATTTTCCCGGATGATTGTGAGTTTGTGCGTGTGAATGAATGCACCACAGGCAGAGTCTATGTCTTGAAGTTCAAATCATTCTCGAAGAAATACTTCTTCTGGATGCAGGTAAATATTAAAGTTTAAAATTTTCGGAACAAAAGACTTTCATAAGTTTGTCACACTTTTGATCCTTTTAACAGGAGCCTAAGACCGAGAAAGATGATGACCTTTGTCGCCGCATCAATGAAGCTTTGAACAACCCGCCAACATCTGGCAACCGCAGTGTGGGAACAAGCAGCACTCAAGAGGGAGAACTGCAGAATCTGCTTAACAACATGTCTCAGCAGCAGCTCATGCAACTGTTTGGTGGGGTCGGTCAGATTGGAGGATTGTCTTCGCTCCTTGGAACTATGGGGTGTGTGGTTATTTAGTACTTTATTATTGAAATTACCAATTTTTGTGAAGCTGCTCAGTATGCAATGCACAAAGAAACATCACTCACTGATTGGAGCTCTGCTTAGTTTGGGGCATATTCAGCAAATTTTTAACATCTGCTCTTGATGTGCGGGCTGGTTTTTCCGCAAGTAAGCCCTTTTTGCGTGACCCTTGACATGTGTTGCTCGAACTTTTTTAGGTTCTACGACACGCCGGTTTCCTCACGATGTTTTCCCTCACCGTTTAGAGAGTACTGCATAGTGCACATAAATTTTTCGACAAAAAAACTCAATTGGACAAGTTGTTTTAATACAAGCTCTTACAGCATCCAAGAAAATTTGCATTTTTTATTGACACTGTCCGAGTTTTTTTCGGTTCATGAACTTACCTGGCCTGATAAATATTGTCTAGTAACAGCAGCACGACGGGTGGCACCCGTACGGGCGGCGGTAGCACGGCGAGCTCACGCGGCGGCAGCGCCCCGCGCGCCGTACCAGCTGCTGAACCGGCCACCCCGCGCGCCCCGGCCCCCGCACCCACCCCCGCCGCGCCTGATCGCTCGCGCGACCCCCCCCCGGGATTTACTGCCACGCCGCCGAACACGGCTAATGCTACGGACTCGCGCAGTGGGTATTGCTGACATGGAGGTTTCCAAGAACCGTTTAATTGTAACACAAATGTGTTGATCAAGTTGTCTATTTAATACCACCCACACGAGACGCCTGCCCACGGTTGTAAGGGCTTCGTCCTTGGTGTGTACAAGGGCGACGAAGGCCATATGATTGTTCCATTAGCAAGTCCAGTCATATTAGTAAAATAGGCGTGAATTAGCGAACTGAAACCCTATCATGATTGGACTAAAGCTGCTTATTTTTTTAACTGCACTAGTGAGACGATAAAATTAAAGTATTTATCATCCACATTTGCAGGTGGTCAAATTTTCCTGTCTGACTTGCAACGCTACTTCTCTGGGCTAGGCACCGCTCCGACCGAGGGCGAAGGAGCCGCGGGAGCTAGCAACATCGATTTGGGAGCCGTGCTGTCTTCCGCAGAGGTGGTGGAAACTGCCACTACCCCTGCCAACTCGCAGCGCCTCACGCCGCATCTTCCCGTGGCGCCGGCCAACGCGCCCGCCAATGCGCCCCAAGACGATGTAAGGACCACCCTGCTCTCACCGCAGTTTGCTCAGGTGAACCCATAACCTTAGCGTATTCCATTCAGGCAGCGCTTTCGATCGACCGCATATTATCAGGAGAGGACGCGCGCCGTTCACAATCAGAAAGCAGAGTGTCTTCCATCGTTTCAGGCGAGAGAGAGTCAAGAGGGTCGCGGCGCGCGAAAGCGCTCACCTGAACTGCGTTCACGTTGAGGCATGGAAGTTCACTGCCAGGAGTTGGTTTTTTTCGACCAACAAATTCTACCTTATTGATTGAACGAGCTCAGATCTCAGTAGGTAGAACTAGGGCGATTTGACGTTGCATGTGGATATGTTAATTAATTTTATCAGTAGTCAATTTTTCCCACCCATTTCGCCGAAACCAATCTGCATTTAAAGTGGAAAATTAGATGAATAATGGGAGATTTCCCGACAGCTTAAAATATTATATTAGGCGTTAGCGAATTATGAAATCAGTGTGACAGTCCTAGTTCCATGGTGACCCTTCGAGCATTTAATCATCTAACATTATTAATGTTGACAATTACTATTTTCTGATATTAAACTTCTAAACTAAAATAGTAATAAAATAGTAATAAACCCCCGTGTGAGTTCCTCATTTTTAGGGTTCCGTAGCCAAATGGCAAAAACGGAACCCTTATAGATTCGTCATGTCTGTCTGTCTGTCTGTCTGTCCGTCCGTATGTCACAGCCATTTTTCTCCGAAACCATAAGAGCTAGACTGATGAAACTTGGCAAATAGATGTATTCTGTGAACCGCATTAAGATTTTTACACAAAAATAGAAAAAAAACTATAAATTTTGAGGGTCCCCATACTTGAAACTGAAACTCAAAAATTTTTTTTTCATCAAACCCATACGTGTGGGGTATCTATGAATAGGTCTTTAAAAATGATGTTGAGGTTTCTAATATTGTTTTTTTCTAAACTGAATAGTTTGCGCGAAAGACACTTCCAAAGTGGAAAAAAGTTGGTCCCCCCCCCTCTAACTTCTAAAATAAGTGACTGATAAAGCTAAAAAAAATATATGTTGTACATTACTATGGAAACTTTCAACGATATTTGGTTTGAACGAGATCTAGTCAGTAGTTTTTTTTTTATACGTCATAAATCGTAAACCGCAATTTACCTTTCGACGAACAACTATAACTTCTAGAACTTTATGTTATATTACTTACTGCTACGGAACCCTTCATGGGCGAGTCTGACTCGCACTTGGCAGCTTTTTTCTATTTTTTTCAGGTATCTATTTTTTTTTTATATTGTGGTCAATTCACACAACACTACCCAGCCCCAAACTAAGCAGAGCTTGTAATATGGGAACCAGATAGCTGATATAATACTTGAATACATTTTTTTTTTTGTAAATACACCTAGAATACAATATAACACCCAGACAGAGAACAAACATTTATGTTCACCACACAAATATTTGTTCTCGGTGGGGATCGAACCCACGACCTACGGCGCAGAAGGCAGAGCTACTACCAAGTACCAACTGAGCTAGAGGCCAGTCAAAAATGATGTTGAGGTTTCTAATGTCGTTTTTTTTCTAAACTGAATAGTTTGCGCGAGAGACACTTCCAAAGTGGTAAAATATTTGTCCCCCCTCTAACTTCTAAAACAAGAGAATGATAAAACTAAAAAAAATATGATGTATCCAACGATGTTTGGTTTGAACGAGATCTAGTGAGTAGTTTTTTTTTTATCTATACTAATATTATAAAGAGGAAAGATTTGTACCTATTTTTGTATGTTTGTAATGAATAGGCTCAAAAAGTACTGGGCCGATTTAAAAAATTCTTTCACCAATAGAATGCTATTCAAATTTGACATAGGCTACATTTCATTTTGAAAAAAATTAGGGATCCTTGGTTAAATTTGAACAATGTAACCGAAGGTGTAGAAAAATGAGTCTTAAAATGTCTTTCGTCGAATGCGCTGCCGAAACTATTAGCGATAGAACAAAATAATGTACAACAATATTGTCTACCCCGTGCGAAGCCGGGACGGGCTGCTAGTACGTCATAAATCGTAAACCGCAATTTACCTTTCGACGAACTACAAGAACTTTTATATTATGTTACTTGTTGCTACGGAACCCTTCATGGGCGAGTCGGACTCGCACTTGGCCGCTTTATCGATAGTGCATGTATTGTTTAGTGCTCTGTGCACTATGCAGTGAGTTATTCACACTGTGCAAACGGAATACCTAAGTAGCAAGGAGTTGGGAAACCCATCACAGAGCAAAGAGTTTCCCAAATCTCTGGTATTTAGTCTTTAGACTGTCTGTGATAGTAATAAGCGCATTCATCAAAGAGGCTGAAACCACTATTTTGATGGCAGTTGGCTGGATTTTAATCCTTTCATTACTTGCTGCCGTCATTTAATAAGTAGGTAGCTTAAAAAAAATATTAATTAGGTGTCATAAAATCCCCTATTGGACAAAGGAATAGAATAACGCCAACGGAAAGTCTTGTCCCAAATATTTTTTCATTTTCATGCTAAGATGTAAAATTTTGGAGATACGCCTCAAACATTTTAGCCACAATTCATTCGCGGGCAACGCAAGAGCTCAGTTCGGAATGTTACTGCTATTATACTAGAATCTTGTCTTGAATCAGGGTAGGCTGCGCGTCGGGACATTGGACAAAGACAAAACTGCTACAACTAATACCTACCTACTCAGAAAAGAGTTCTTAAAATTTAACACTTATACCTCGAGTCTTCATGCAAAGGCAAACATTTTTAATTGCTTTATTACGTTAAGTTAAGTAAGCCTCGTGTCATTAAAAGTCTTTAAAAATATGATATGCTTCCTAGGCGGCGAAACAATTCTCATCTGCGTTAACCTCTGGACAGATGGGTTCCCTGATGGCGCAGTTTGGGCTCCCGGCTGAAGTGTCCGAAGCGGCCAATTCCGCCAACATGCAAGCATTCTTCAAAGCCCTGGAGAAAAGAACCAATCAAGGCTCTACAGAGGTCTCTTCTACAGTCTCTGAAGACGATAAAAAAGATGTCAAGCCAAAAGACGAAAAGAAAGATGATAAGGGGGACGATAACGATATGGCGCTCGATTGATAAACGCTTTATTATCCCGCCTTTAATTTTCAACGCAATTATATTAGATGGTTGCACTGCGTTAAATATTTGAAAAATAAATGGTTTCAATGTGTAATCAGGTTTGTTTTATTGCAAGGACAAGGAACTATATAATTAAGTATCGCATTATGATAGGATCTTCTTACAAGTACGGTACTTTTAATTAGCAAGGTCTTTAGCCAATAAGGTACCTATGTCTGAGCCACAAATTATGAGCAAGTTTAAAGTTCGACTATTCATTAAAAATGAATAGTACGCGAGAAACCGTAACACAATTCGAAAACTAATTCGAGTAATAATGATGATTACTCGAAATTACATCACAAATTGCAAACATAGGTACTGTTATAATTATGTCGTAGTGATCCTCAAAATTTAATTATGAACTCTCCGATAACATTATAACAAGAACTCTGAGATAAATTACGATATAACCTTTATATCAAGCAAGAATATTCTGGTTATTGATAGCCAGAATACCTAGTAATTTGATAAACGTACGACGCGCGACGCCAAGACGTGTTATTTGTGAAGAGCATAATCACACTTTGCATCAGCGCCATCTTGGTTTTGTTTGAAGAACAGCATGGTTTTGAGAAGACTAGGTGGCGCGCACTACCACACTTTCGACGACGTGGAATTGTGGAATGAATGCGTTGCGTACAATACTAGGAATTTAGTATTAATGGTTGCAAAAGAATTCCCCATACGCATGGTATAAAAATGTTATGGTTTATTTGCGACCATTTTCTAGTAATTAAAATGCCAGCATAGCAAACTATCGAAATTCAGATAACTAGTCATCTGTCTGTTGTTACACAGAAATATTACGTTTTCAGTTGGAAAATTACAATTCAAGCTTTATGGTACTATTAATAGGAGCCACAAAAAGACAGTACTTCGTCTTTGAATATAAACATACTCCAGCTAGGTCGATGTTTTGTATGCGAGTAATACTTTCAATTCGGTTTCGGTTGTCGTAATATTCATTCTCCGTCCGCGTTTAGCACGGAGCGCGCGTATGCGTGTGCAATTTGTTTATTCAGATCATTATTTTAACGAATTATTTTTATATTACATCAAATCTGAAGAAAAGTAGACGAATACAGTTTACATAAGCATGTGCCGTTGTCAATAAGTGCAGTGGTGTTTTGCAGGTACTTGACTAGTGCCATTTTAGTAAAATGAAACTAGGTACCTATAGGTGTGATGGAATTGATGCCGAGTTTCCAAGATGTATGAGTAACCGATGACCGCAGGGCATCCCTGCGCTGTGCGGGCGGGGAGAGGGGCAGACCAGGGGGATGATTCTCGGGCTGACCGGGATTTTCAATGTTCCTAATAGATCTCGGCCTATTGATCTCTGACAAACATAAGCTATCCCGAGTGAAAAATGTCTGTCTATACTCAAAAAGCCAATTCTCAGTGAAATACGACATCTATCTCTGTTGATGGCATATTTTTCAACACGAGATGCGTTACGTTACACGCTTATCCAATAATCGAACGATTAATCGATCGGTCATTTACTATTATCCTAGTGTTTTGGTCAATTATTTATCAAATGATATTTCAATTTGTTACTACAATTGAATTACGTTTATACAAAGCTAAAATGTTGGGAACAATTGAGTTTATAGGTCAAAATTTCAAAATTCAAGTTTATGATATCAAACTGACTAATAACGGAACGTAATTCAGCGCATACTTCATCAGTGTTGCTATTTAATTCTATCTAACGATAAAACGCTAGATCTAGCAGTTGGAGGACTTACTCGTAACTAATATTTTATTTTTAGCCTCGAAGTAGAATAGTTCTTAATAGCAACAAAGTTGTCTATAACACGTTATTCACGGACTGGCCTCTAGCTCAGTTGGTAGTAGCTCTGCCTTCTGCGCCATAGGTCGTGGGTTCGATCCCCACCGAGAACAAATATTTGTGTGGTGAACATAAATGTTTGTTCTCTGTCTGGGTGTTATATATTCTAAGTATGTATAAAAAAAAAAAAAAAAAAAAAGTATTCAAGTATTATATCAGCTATCTGGTTCCCATATTACAAGCTCTGCTTAGTTTGGGGCTGGGTTGTGTGAATTGTCCAGAATATTATTTATTTATTTATTATTCAAACTGTACAAACTAAAATAAATAATAAACAAATAAATAATGCGGACAATCCACACAACACTATCTAGCCCCAAACTAAGCAGAGCTTGTATTATGGGAACCAGATAGCTGATACATTACTTTAATAATCCTTTTTTTTTGTAAATACATACATAGAATACAATATAACACCCAGACACAGAACAAACATCTGCGTTCACCACACAAATATTTGTTCTCGGTGGGGATCGAACCCACGCCCGCCAGCGCAGAAGGCAGAGCTACTACCAAAAAAAAGCACCTTGGTGCATTTCCATACCAAACACAAACCAAAGCACCTTAGTGCATAAATGCACCAAAAAAAGTTTTGCGCCAAGCGTTGAGACATCTGTCTGACTCGCTTTTTCTACTACAATGTCCGTAAGGAACGAAAAACCATCCTTTTCGCACTGATTTGAGCTTTGTAAATATGTATGTCAACTTCAAAACAGTTACCTAGACGTCAACAACACAAAAAAACAAAATCAGTCTTACGGAACCACGCGCGCGGGCATTGTTTACGTATTGTGAATTTTAGTTTTTTTGCTATATTGCAAGTGTTTTGTGTTGTTTAGTGCTTAAATATCGCAATAATAACTCAATAAGTAGTTATTAACGATAAAGTTTTGTGTAAACAGTGATTGAATTCGTTCAAATCGACTAAAATAACCAGCACGTTCTCGACTTTTTTCCCAAGAAAATTTTTTCACGCCGCTTTTTTATGTGAGTATTAAAAATTATTAATATGACAAGTAAATGCAACTAAATCCTTGCTTCAGGGCTGAAATAAGCTTTCAGGGGATACTATTTTTTTAACTATAATTACTTGTAGGACTTTTCTAGAAATTAAATATTATTAAGATCCACCTGCGCACCCGCGATGCAAAAAAATACGAGATGCAAATAATATTATCGCTTTATTTTTAAGTTAATTTAAATTAATGCTTCGAGTTCTGTCAAAGTTTTTGAGTTAGTCAAAATTTTTGATTCGGAACTGTTTACGTAGTATTAGGCCAGCAAACTCATCAAAATTCTAAATGCAATTCATCATGCCATTAAGCTCGAATACGAGAGATGTTTACAAGACGGGAATTCCAAGAACATAAACACTTATCTGGCGTTTCAAGTGGGTCGCGCGCGACGGGGCGTCTTGGCGCCAAAACAAATGCTAGCGTCGGTGATCGTCACACGTTTACCTAACTGTTTTTTTTTTGGTTGTTTTATGAACCAAGGTGCTTCAAGCGTGGTTAATAATTTTCAGTTTTTTTTATTGAACTAACTGAAATACATTTCACTAGCGGGCAACACTCAAACCACAAAAAAGAAGAAGAGTTTATTTTTGGTTTTTGTCCAAAAGTAATTAAATTATTTTATCCCCATAATATTCGCATTACGGACAAAACTATAATAAGTGGGGCTCGTTGTGTTATTTACAAAGTGTTTATGAGGTGTTTGGTAGTGTACCAACCAACAAACACTAGCAAGCTGAAAAACTGCCGTATGAAACTGAATAGAGGTTTTTTACTCAAACAGCAGATGAAACTGGGGTAAAAAGAACAGCAGTAGACGTACACTGTTATATTTTACTAAAATAATCGTGTAAATCCCTGTCAAACATAATAATTATTCATTGTCTCATTGAATCCTATTTAGATGTCCAAATCTTTAGTTTTGATGCATTATGTACCTATTTAGTACCTATTTACTTGGTATAGGTGCTGGGCAAGCCTATTCCATCTAAAATCATATCAATCACATCAAAATTGTATTTATTCAGTTAAATTGTTCCAGGCACTATAAAGTTCCGCGAGTAGGGCATGAGTAATCACCAGTTTAGCCCCTGAGGCTTATTTATATCATCTACAATAGATGAAAAGGCCTGTATGTAAATACTTTTATTCATATTTGTATTTATTTTGTTGCAGGAAAATCTGAAAGAACTACTAAGGAATGGTTGGTGAAGCCAAAAGAAAATTTACTGTAAAGCTCTGTTATGGTTGAATAAAAATAGTGCTGGAAATTATATAAGTACTATCAGGCAACAATATTGTTAGTCTACCACTACACACAGGACTTACTTACTTTGCTTCGTCTATCTGTACAAACCACCAAGCTTGAAGCATTATTTGCAAATATAGTCTGCAAATAGCCCAACGGTTTCATGTGAATTTTGTAATTATATGTTTGTAAATAAAGTTATTTGTAAATAAAGATGTGGTTTTTATTCAGTCTATTAAATTTTTTCCTCTAGTAGGTATATAAAGTATAGTAGGTATATATTATTTATTTCTAGGTAGAGACTGTTTGGGTCCATCGGTCTTATGATATTTTTCAAATGATTGTATGTCTCTAGTCCAATTTTCAAGTACCTATAGTAAGAATTGTAATGAAATCTCTTGTATTTATATGATAATGATTAAAAAGACAAGCTTTTATCAGAGCATTGATTTAATATACTGCACTTATATTCATCCTATTATGAGTTGACTGTTCATGCCGTTTTGTGGAAGGTCCGGTAGCTCTTGAAAAACCTTCCCCAATCTTCAGATACTGCCTCATCGGGGGTCTTTGGGAAGTGTACCCATTTATTGAATTCTCTTGATACTGAAGATATGACAGATCGATTAGGGTGCCTAGCCATAGCCGGTACCAACTAGCTCCCTGTGCCCAAGAAGTATAATGTGATGAAGACCTAGAAAAATAATGTAATTGTCATAAAATAATACTTAGTTTGCAATCCACAATGGCAGAACAGTGTACCTACTAATCTAACTTATTATTCTAGGTAAGGCCTTATAGGTAGGGGCTTGTCTTATTATGCTGTTATGAGGCATAATCCTATCTACCAAAGGTTCCTCACCATAGAATTATATTTGGTTGGTAAGAAGTTAGGTTACCAAATTATACCTTTGATTTAGTGGAAATTTTCTCTGCTGCAAGTAGGGACCGCACGATATCTTCGATCAGTTCCCAGGCTAATGCTTTACTTAGCATAAAGTGATTCCTATAAGCATAATCGGAGAGCACAAAGGCTTTGCACAACCCCGCACTTTTTCTGCGTTTTCCATTTATCGTAGCTGTCGAGGCTTCTACAATGAGGTCGTCTATAAATTGCTCTAGGAAATAATCCATTCTCTCTTCGAAAAGAAGCATTAAAATAAAACTTTGCTGAAAATAATATTGTGTTTTGTCAAACGACTATCAAATTCAAGAGATCTCGAATACTGCGTTCTGTCTCGGTTAGTCCGGACTAGACGTTGCGTCTCGCATGAACTTCGACCGAGAATATTGAAGGAAGAAATCGTGAGAATACGCCAAGATGGTTGTCACGACTTTTTGACCGACCTATGACGACATCTCCACCGAAAAATAATCCCAGTCGGCGCGAGAATGACGCCCCAGATCACTGGCCACTTCGCGACTGGTTCTCGTCTTTTTTTCGACGAAATGACAAGTGAGTATAACTTGAATACAATGCATACTTCTTTGTAACTGTGTAGTACTTTTACTCATTGTAAAATAATACCTCTGCGTTCTCTATTGAAAATATATTGGCAACGAAGAATTTTGTCTAGGTAGGTAAACCTACGTAGATATCTAAGTACCTAGGCACTACCTACCTAGGCACTATGTCGATAAGCTATCAATCAACTTGCAAAAAATGTTTAATGTGTGTGGCATGATTTGCAGAACCACATATGCAGATATGTAGGAAGTACGATCTTATCTGCTTGGGCCTCATACCTCCTTCCTACCAACTCAGTTATAGAACAAATATGTAGGTACCTGTTATACCCCTAAGGAGGATAGGTAGATACCTAACTCTACTTAAGTACAACGCACACAGCGCTTATAAAGTTCACTTCTCGGTCAGTCTAAATATAAAAGTTGGGATTGTGAATAAATTGGCGGTTAGGAGTATTTAGCGAGAGGCATCAGCAACACGGCAGCGGCACGGGCTCACGGTGACCTCGAGCTCTCGCGCGGGGAGTGCGGGGCGCTGGGGAATCCTTCTGGCGCTGGCGCCAGACCGGCATCGGTGTCTGCCCGCACCCCGCCTCGCCCCGCGAGAGCCCACACCCGCAGCGGCCAACTCGAAATAGATGCACGGTGATTTACGCCTCGGGCGTATGAGTAAATATGTTGCTTGCCTGCCTGCCTTGGCACGTCCGCCCGCCCCCGCCGCCGCCGTCGCATGCCGATCTCATCGCACACCCAACCAACCAACATCAACCCAATCCCAACCACTCAATGCTCAGTATAACGTTATGGTACGCGCCCGAGACGCAAAGATCGCTCATTTTGCAACAAACCACTCAATTAGTGCCTAATTTCTACTCTAAAACATCAACAGAAAAAGAAACGTACGCGTGACTTGATGTTACATAGGCACGAGGCCGAGGATTGCCTTCTCTATTCACGAAAACATATTTTTAGCGTTTGAATATGTAAACATCACAGGTTTTTGGTCGCTTCTTTAATACATTTATGTAATAGCAAATCACTGCTTGGACTAAATTTATGTATCATTCATTGGGCATGCTTGCTGGCACAAATGAAATAATTCGGCAGGTTCCTTTGCCTGTTGCTTTAAACACAGACACCAAAATACGACCCAAACAAAGTTCAAGCAATCATCAATCAAAAAAATCGCACCATCCCTCCTATTTTTGATCAGGACACGATTAAATATAAAAAAAAGCAGCCAAGTGCGAGTCGGACTCGCCCATGAAGGGTTCCGTAGCACGACAAACTACAAGAACCTTTATATATGTTATTTGATGTAACATAATAAGGTTCTTGTAGTTCGTCGAAAGGTAAATTGCGGTTTACGGTTTATGACGTATAAAAAAAAACTACTGACTAGATCCGGTTCAAACCAAATATCGTTGGAAGTTTACATAGTAATGTAAAACATATATTTTTTTTAGTATTATCATTCTCTTACTTTAGAAGTTAGAGGGGGGGGGACCAACTTTTTTCCACTTTGGAAGTGTCTCTCGCGCAAACTATTCAGTTTAGAAAAAAACTATATTAGAAACCTCAACAACATTTTTGAAGACCTATTCATAGACCCCACACGTATGGGTCCAATGAAAAAAAATTTTTTGAGTTTCAGTTTCAAGTATGGGGACCCCCGAAATTTATAGTTTTTTTTTTATTTTTATGTAAAAATCTTAATGCGGTTCACAGAATACATCTACTCGCCAAGTTTCATCAGTCTAGCTCTTACGGTTTCGGAGAAAAATGGCTGTGACATACGGACGGACAGACAGACAGACATGACGAATCTATAAGGGTTCCGTTTTTGCCATTTGGCTACGGAACCCTAAAAAGCTTCATTCCACTTATTTTGTAAAATAAACTTGTTTCTTAACGATATTTGATGAATAAGTCTCAAAAACTTGAAGAACCGAATTCTTGGCCAACCTGCTAAACCAATTTTGATGAAATGACTGTGAGATCAATATGGAAATATTACCTTTCAGGTAAAAACATAATTTGTCAAATCTGCTCATAAATGACAAAGTCGGCGATGCGAGAAAAAAATTACAGCCGTACTTATTGAGCACCTCCACCTTTTTTTTTTGAAGTCGGGTAAAAATGGTAAAGCGCGTGTTGGACTACGCACACCTAAGGCTTCCGAATCCGAAGCCAGAACGCAAGTCGTGAAATCCTATGTAATCAAAACATAACTATAGAGGAGGTTATAGCAAAGATCAAAGAGGATGTAGATTATGTATTGTATTTACTGTTAGAAAACAATGATATTATAAAGCCTGTTGCCAAACTTGGAACTCCATGTGGAGAGTGTTTAGCAGCATAATAATGGCGGCGGCGGCGGCGGTGGCGGTTGAAAACAAAGCGGTCAAGAGACAAAAAGCATTGCTGCGCGACCGGTCCCACTGGTTTCCCGTCTATCTGATGCTCCATGCTCCACCGTTCCTCCATACCATACTTCATTCATGAGTCGCAATATTTTTCCCCTTTTTTTTGTTATTCAGTGTAAAGTACAACACATTACAATATTGTCCCAACATTTATTATCCTGAAGTATCTACTGGTAATCCCGTATGCGCTTTTCCTGAATTGTTAAGTACATAGGCACAAGTATAGAGCCGTATTTTTAAAACGACGGGTAGTGTAGGTTTATACACCCAGACATGACGATATTGGCAGGTGCCTCTTAGTTGAACTTTAAAAAATATTCTTACATTCTGCTTCGTATGACTTAAACTTATTTAACATTGATAAATACAAACAAATTATCATCAGATTGCTCATTATTAAACTATGTTTCTAAAATGGTCTGAATTCAGATGAGGACGGGACGCACAAGTTAAAATACCAATACGTGTTAAAAAGGCATCTCTAACCAAAAATAAAAAATCTAACATGAATCTAAAACGTGGTCGTATAATTCAATAGTATAAGTATGTATGTACCTACACGGATAATGTAATTAATTATGTAAGTGTCGCAGAGGTCATCGGGAACACTGACGCGCGTTCGAACGTAAAATAAATAGGTATATTTAGTTCCCAACGAGTTAATAATGGTCTGTGGTTTGGACTCCATACCGACTGTCTTATTAGCACTGTGTATACCAATTATACCACATTGAAATTTTATTCGCACTCATTTCCAGTAGGTAGAACTACTTACAATATTACAATCAAGCCAAGTAAAAATTCTCCGTACTCCTTAGCAGTGTTCAGGAAAAACGCGAGCTGTTGAGTTTTTAAATTATGTTACCTAGAAGTTGGCAAAACAAAACAACGCCCCTATTAGACATTTAAAAATAACTATCGTGTAGCAGAGGGAATCGAGAAAGGTTCTCGGAATATTGAAATGGTAAATGTGAAAAGGCTCGTTAGGGGGGGGGGGGGAGGAGTGTTTCACCCGCGGCCGAAGCGGCGCGTGCTTCGGGATATTCCGGGAATCGCACACCTACTGGACAGAACATGGCGGTTATTATAAAACAAAAACATATTGCTATCTATTTGAACATCAGAATCAGGTGTTCTGGTTCGGTAAGTAAGAAGTTGCTATTTACTTTTACAACTGTATTCCAAATTACGATTTTAAATTAAAATATTGGCTCAATGTTACCCTCACTATACAATCTAGATTAGTCTAGATAGATCTTAGACTTAGCACTGTCATTAAAAATATCTAACTATTTAGTTTCAATTACCAGGGGTCTACGAGGAACTCTCTAAATTTTAGAGCCAAGTTACAGCGTTTTTCCACGACCTTCGCCAGGGCAAAATTTGCGGCATATCTATACCTAGCTACACATGCATGACCGAGAGTTGGACATAGTTATTTGGGAGAGATGACGTCACATCATAAGACAAAATAATCAAATTCCACAAGTTCCGAGTATCGAAAGAATGACAATGGAATTACAGGTTCATTAAAATAAATAAAATCAGAATAAGTAGTTATAATGGAAGATTAATTAAATAGTTTAATAAAAAATGGAATACCTATTTTGAAAAACCGTAAAAAGTTAAAAAAATCTTTCACTAGTAAGTAAGGCTTTGAAGGAACTAACTCGGCAAAAAGAAGAATCAAAGTCTATGTTCGCGTTCGATGACGACGTCGCAGATTTCGAAGGTAAAATAGAGAATGCACTTCGGATAGGTACAGATTCTTCCTAAACATTGGCTCATATCCAAAAGTCAAAAGAGTAACAAATATTTGTATACTGGTGCCAGTTTTCAATAGGTAGGTTAGGTACCAATTTCTATGCATGCATAATAATGAATCTAGACCTCATTGGCAACTTGGGTGATTTGTCGTTGTTAAGTCTGTTCTGATAGCTGGTTTAAGGAATAAGGAAATCATTACTGAGACCGGGCAACGAAACACATCACTAGTCGGGTAAAAGAAGAAAAGATGGCGTCGTAATGCGTAGATTATTGTTTTCCGCAATATAAAGATAAACAGTGTTCTAACTGTACCCATCATAACTGTTCTCATTTCGACTGTATTTTTGTTACCGGCAAAATTCATCATTAATAAACCAATTTCAAATATTATTTTATCTGCAAGGTTATATGTACTTTCAGATTGGTCCTTTAGAAACATTAACATCGGTTCAGCAATTAGGTTATGAAGTCAGTTTTTTAATTTTAATAAGTTACGCATAATTTGTTCTATTATAACTTTCGAATCATATCTGCATAAAACTTGGTAGGTCGATAGGTTGTTCTTGATAAATAAACTGATATGGGAATCGGACCAGGGTCACTGAGATTTAAAGTTCCAAAAGGGGGCAAAAAAACTTAATTCATACAAATACTTGTAATTAATCAAGTGAGGTGTCTTACAAAAAGCTTTAT
Organism: Thera obeliscata; assembly: GCA_947578465.1. Taxonomy (NCBI): domain Eukaryota; kingdom Metazoa; phylum Arthropoda; class Insecta; order Lepidoptera; family Geometridae; genus Thera; species Thera obeliscata. The sequence continues at coordinate 5,831,051 of OX387916.1, forward strand.
TATACCTTCTAAATAATTAATTTTCAAAAATATGAAGCCAACTTCAGAATCAGAACCAAGTTGACTTTTGACCACTTTTGATTTTGATGAAATTTCAATTAGATCTCTTATGAAACTTGGCGAGTAGATGTATAATGTAAACCGCATTAAGATTTTACACAAAAATTGAAAATAAACAATACATTTTGGGGGTCCCCATACTTGAAACTGAAAATCAACAATTTTTTTTTCATCAAATCAAACCCATACGTGTGGGGTATTTATGAATAGGTCTTCAAAAATGATGTTGAGATTTCTAATATCATTTTTTTCTGAACTTAATAGCTCGCGCGAGAGACTCTTCCAAAGTGGTAAAATGTTGGTCCTCCCCCCTCTAACTTCTAAAATAAGAGAATGATAAATCTAAATAAAATATATGATGTAGATTACTATGCAAACTTCCAACGATATTTGGTTTGAACGAGATCTAGTGAGTAGTTTTTTTTTATACGTCATAAAACTTAAACCGCAATTTATATTGCGACGAACTACAAGAACTTTTATATTATGTTACTTGTTGCTACGGAACCCTTCATGGGCGAGTCTGACTCGCACTTAGCCGCTTTTTTTAGTCTTAAACTAAGTATTCAAAATATATATTTTTTTTTATTAAATATTTAAATCCTTTAAAAATATAAGCTCAAAATTACCTATTTTGATGTAAGTAAGTTTAATATGTACTTCACTAGTAGGTACAGTTACGTGACTGTGGATTGTGCAGTATTTTTTACAAAAACTGCACATCATCGGCAGGTACGGAAGTTGCTATTACATAATTCAATTTATAAGTATAATTATTTCGACTACAATATAATCAAAACCGCGCACGCCCCGCCTCGTGTATCTCAGTGTAAGTACTTGAGGCTACGATTCGTTTAGTAGAAGAATACTCAGTGAAAGTTAAGGAGTCCGTCCAGCAATTCACCACAGATATTTACACGGATGGAAATTTGAATACGACGAATGTTGCAGTTACAATAGTTAAGTCTGCTGAAAACAAGACCGGTCAAGTGCGAGAACTCGCTAAGAAACAGTTTTTTATAAGTTATTAATAAACTTTGTGCTTTATATTAAAATGAAAACCTGTCAAATGATATCTCCTGATGGAAAACAGAATTCCGAAATTTATCCAATCATGAAATTTTTTGGACCCTTTGACAATGAAAATAAAGAAATATATGCGCCAGTCCTCAAAATCGAAAGCTTTAGTAAGTACCTACTTATGTCCTAAAATAAGCTGCCGTGGCAGGCGGAGAGACGGACAAAAGTCGTACCTTATGGGTTCCGGTTTGGGTCGAAAACAGAAGCGGAACCAAAAAGATTTCAGATTAACTTAGTTATTACACATGCACACTACAAGTGCAGTTTTAAAACACCTACAAAGACAGTGCAAACAAACACCGCAAAGTATTATTTTATACGCTTTAGGCAAAACGCAAATTGGCTACACACAATTTGATATTCGTCATTGAGGAAAGACTCGCGGGCGTTTTGAATAGTTGTTTATTTGGTCAAGTGCTACCCGGTTCTGTCTGACTCACGAATATTACTGTCACATTCATACATAATATAAGGCGTATTTTAGTCGTTGATATGCCAACGCCGGAATTCACTGAGAATGACGCCATTCTCCTGATGCTCGGCTCATTATACCAACTCAGTGTTCAATACCTACTTCTATATACCTTATGCATTCATATAGTATACTGGACTGTAACGTACAATCTAGGTTAGGTGTTTTTATGCTTCTGGCGAATGAAGTTAAGCATTTTGGTTGAGATTATTGTTTTTCAGGAAATTATAGGAAAAAAAATAGGAAGAAACAGGAAGAAAAAAAGTATCAAAGTTTTCTACAAATTTCTAGTATTGTGGCTTCTATGTAATAAGCTGCTTAAAGCTGGCTTGAAGTATAAGAGATTCTTGAATTAAATGCTAAAATGAAGTGGACAAGGATGTTCTTCGGTTTGCTTAGCTAACTAAATGACTCATCATAGTGAGTTTCTCTGTCATCCCATCTGAGTGTTCACATCGATATCACCTTGAAACATTATAATTTATAATATTATATAGGTATTCCACATTTCCTACGTTTTAAGGTGATCAATTTCAGAATTTTCAATTTCTTTCTTCAGTTGTTTGGTTAATCTTCCATTATGCATTGGTTATTAGTATTACGCAAAAATCTTGCAACTTCAGGCGCGTCAAGTCATACCTGTATCAACTTGTTGAACTAGTCAAACGTTTCGTAGTAATATTAGGTACTTCCATTCTTGCAGTGTGAGTGTTCCCTTACATTGGGCAAGTCGAATTCTCGCTTGATCGGACTGATTGCATATTGATTGGCATGGATAAAAAGAAACGCGTTACAAACTACATAGCACCTTACCCTTCCATCACATTTCTATAAAAAACATTTTAAAATTTTTGGATGGATAGAAAATACTTTCATGTACGATGGGAGTAGGACGAATTCAAAACGCTTTGAGAAAATCAGTGGTCGAGCAGGGTGCGGCTCGACAAGCTAGCCGGAGAAGCGGTCGAGCCAGTCAGTCAGGCGATGACCTGGTTCCGAGGGAAGCTCAGACAAGCCAACAAGGCGGGGAGCTACGAACATTCTAAAACGCACGAAACACCAGCGTAATGAAATTGTAATTGGCACATAGGTATAGGACGTTTCCAAGTCTGTCTGTGGTTGCTGCCTAATAATATGTATAGGAACATGGATGATTTTATTGGATTTTTGATTTAGGGCTTGCTGAGGTTTATCTGATGTTTTGAAAAGTTAAGTCAAACTTCGTTTATTCAGTTTTATCACAAGGATCATTTTGAAACGTCTTAAAGCAAGGTGAGCCTAAGTGCCAGTTTGCTATTGATCTATGTAACTTACGAAGTACCTTACCTAGCTGCTACTGACCAGAGACTGGTTTCACTGTTTCCCGCCCACGCGACTTCGTGGCGCCCGACCGGTCCGGCATAATTATTTTAATATCAGCGTTGCCAAATGCTTTAGTGGATGAATGCTTTGTTTCTGATTCCGGTAGTATCTTGTTATAATTGGTCACACGTCATTTAAAAATGGCTAGAAATATCCTACACTTACAACCTAAAGCATATTACATAGAAAATAGAGTTGATTTTATGATTGCGTCTTGCTAGGTTCAGCAAAGTGACTCGCACTAGTTAAATCCAATAGATTTTACTTTACTAGGGGTTTAAGATGTAAGACGCATTTTACTTTTCGGAGACTAGTGGTAGCTAAGTTCTCCCCATGTCGCGCGGCTCAAGGTCGTGGCATGACGTCGGCACGCTTCCACAAGCCAGCCAAACAACGCAACAAGTGCCCGCGCCCGTCTCCCACCACGCCACACATACCATTCGCGAAGCAGCTGTCATAGTTGCAATAAAAACACAGACTAGCTACCTAGATAGTTGGTAAATATGGTAGGTATAAGTACAGTTGCCTTCACTAAGACAGTTGAATTAAATGTAGTTTTTAAATGTTCATAGGTAGGTGAACGATCTGACATTACCTACGTCCTGTTCCAATTGAATACAAAAGTAATTACAGAATCTACCTGGCGTGACAACAAAAGTAATTATAATGTACTATTAACAATGACTTGAAGAAAACCTAAAACCTGTGATTATCTTAGTGCAAGCAACTGTACCCAGGTTTCATACCGTTCACCGCTTACTTCTAATACCGGATTGTATATTTTCAATGCAATGCATCTCCTCGTGTTGCTGATTCAAGTAATTTAAATTCTTCACAAAAACTTGTGATCCAAACTGAACTTATAATTCCATGATATTTGAATTTGGAACTTTCATTACAGCGGCATATTTTATACCTACGTATGATTTGCAAGTTTAATTGCGTCTCGATATTTGCATGTTGTATTGTTATTATTAAATGCTATTTTTTTTAACTGAACACAGTATTTTTACTGGTTATGTCAGGAACAGCGATCGTCCTGAGTTTTGGGACTTATGGGACCAATCTTATTACGAGTGAAAAAAAGCAAAAATATATTTTTATTTCAAAGACAAAATATAACTTAAGTATTTGGAAAGTTCAAAACACACTTTAATAATATGTTTGTGATTTTTTTTATTCTTTGTCGTGTGTGATAGGTTGATATAAAGAACTTGCATGGATCTTGGCACTCGTTCTTAGATCAATTATTTTGTCTGTGACACCGTCAACCCCATGTGTATGCTGTTTGTACTGAGCTTGGCCCTCTTATACATGTATGGTTTTTGTTCAATTATCTATCTATTACATTATGTACTTATCTACAACACCCACGCTGTTATTGGTTCTACTGTTCTACGACCCAAACTATAAACTACTCGAAACAAGTATCTAAGTCTGTGACTCTGTAAAAGCTGTGACAGACAAACGTTCGTTTTCCAGAATTGTACTAACACATACGAGCATCAATATGCTGTTGCTATGTCGACAAACTATATTAATAAGAGATGTATCACCTGCTCAAGGGAAGTCTTTAATTTGCTACCAAGACGCGGGTGAGGCCATGTGATGCCATCGAGGTTACCAAGTTTTAGTCAAGGTTCATCTAGCTAGATCGATAGCTTTGTAAGCTATCGAAATATTTAATTAAGTATTCTATATCGATATAACTAATTCGGTTCATCATACATAATATAGCTGGCATTCATTATCATTCGGTTATTTTATAAATTTATGAACATAGTCAACATTATTATCATGTAACCCTAAATTAAGCTAAGCCTGAATATTTATGAATGATTTCCATGAATTCCTATGACTCTATCTATCTTCTCTAAGCTTTAGAATAACTCAGTAAATAAGATTGAATTGTAGACTGATAATTAATTTTATAATTGGGCGCAAAGACTAAATAGATGGAAGATAATTTCTCATAAGTCATATAACACGCCATTTCAATGTTGTTATGTTGAACACAATTCACGAATCGGCATTATCGCGTGCGTCATCGCCTCCGCACTACTGATAAGCGCCTGCCTACCAATTATCATTGCAAATAATGTGTTTATTTTATACATTCGTATCTATTTTGCTTTAGTACCGTGGAGTTTCTTTATCTATTAAATATTATAAACAAAATAGTTGCTTCCCGCGACTTTAATCAAGTGTCATTCATAACCTTTTCAACCTTGAGACTATATTTTAATAACTTTATTAAGTAGGTACCTAACTAGCTGCCTCAATAAGTCTGACTTACTGTATATTTCGACATGAGCTACGACTTGGCAGATTAAAGTCGAGCTTACTCAAGCCTATTTGCAATTGTAGGTAAAATATATGGACACAGAATTTTGATAAAGGGGTCTCGCTGATAAATAAGTTCACGAGATAAGATAAATATAGGAAAATGCCAAGTGTAATTTAATCGGGACAAACAACTTGAGTATGAGAGATGACTATATACTTAAAAATAATTGTTTAAATAAGTAATATTTTAGTGGTTGGTTTGATAAAGTATTTAGCTAAACTGAATGTCATAGATAGATACACTCCTTAGTAATAATTACAAGTCATGTAAGTAAATAACATATTTGGCTTTTACATATTCTCCAATCTATTATGGGTGTTACCAGACCACTACCGAAAACTTTAGGGGGTGAAAGTACCCATCAATATGAACAACTTTTTCTAAGAAACCAACACTGTGAACGCGAAAAAAAAAACAGCAGTTCCATACATAAGTTCAATACCTACTTGGCTAAAGTGTATGAAACAGCTGTTTTTTTTTTCGCGTTCACAGTGTTGGTTTCTTAGAAAAAGTTGTTCATATTGATGGGTACTTTCATCCCCTTAAGTTTTCGGTAGTAGTCTGGAAACACCTGGTAGAATAGATTGGAGAATATGTAAAAGCCTTTCAATATAGTTATAGGCTCTAGGCTAATACAAATGAGAATGTTAGTGGACGGTGCGGTGGTGGCACATAAACCGATACCCGTTCTAGTCGAGCGCAACCGTTACGAAATCAGCACTGCATGAAAATTACGTTGTTCATTCTGAATTCTTTAGAACTGTCCTTTTAAAACAAATATGGCAGTGTTAATGGAACGTCTAGACCGAAATGGATAACTTTAGTGAACAGACATTCCATTATAGATGATTGTACTCTGAAAGGAAATGATGATTATTTCATCAATGTTTAAAGGATGGAAAATCACAATAGCACAGACATTACATCAAATATATTTAAGATGGCACCGTAATCCTTAAGGTTAAAGTCCGTACATATTAGGATTGTAGATGCCTAATGCCTACTACATATACATATAAATAGATTACGAAGAATAACCGATCCGGTTGCGGTGAAGGAGGGAGATAGATAAAACGCTACATGAATCACTACTTACAGCGGGCGCAGAGTCGAGTCGGTGCGGTGCGCGGGCAGGAGGGGCGAGGGGCGCGGGGGCACGGAACGGAACGAACAAACCGACGACGACGACATTACAAACAGTTGAACAGTCATCCGCGGCCTGACTGACGGCACCTTGCCTTATTCCCTACATTATTCGAATGTTCACGACCACCAGATAATATGTACTCATTGTATTTTAAAGAAACAACAGAGCTAAGACGTATTTAAGCAGTTTTTTTTACAAAGAAAAGTGTTATAGCCGAGAATCATAGTAGGTACAAGTAAGAGCAGTGACGTTAATACAGGTGTGTTTGTGTGTGTGTGCTGAGTGGCGTGGATCGTCGCGCAATAATATTATTAATGATGATTCACTGCGCGCTGGTGAAATGCAGCCTATCGGACGGACTTGTTGACATTTCCGAAGGCGCCAACAAATGATATCAAGACATTATAATATGATAATGGTGGACTGATTATAGCAGCCGCGGTACGTAAATCTGCTCTAATATTTTACTATGGATCTTGCAGAATATTAGAATCCGATTTGAGAGATTATAAATGATTTCGGAAGTTATCTTGGCTTTTGTGTAAGAGGTTGATAATAATTTTACTAATGATGATTGGCAAGGTTTGGTACCACTTATTTATGTACTTTTATAAAAGACCCATAAAAGAGAAAACACACCTGAAACAGGTACTATAAACACAAGGAGGTACTACCAACTTGCGGCAGATTTTATATGAACATCTTAGAAGTACCTAGGTTAAGTATTATAGCTATTATTACTTAATACTTAACCTACTTACTTACTAATTTAAAATTAAACGTATGATCGGGATAACCCGTAAGAAAATGAATAGATGTTACGGGGCCCGTATTGTAGTTTGTAGTGAGTGGTATGGTAAGGTAGTTATGTAGCAAAGGTAGGAAAGTTGGCGGCGTGCTGGCGGGCGCACAGGCGTCACCCACCACGGCCGCCTGGCCGGGCGCCAGGCCGGCGGGCGGCGGCTGGTCGACGGGATTCCTTTGTCTCATTACAACACACACAATCTACGGATCCGGCTTGCCGCCTCCTCTTCAACATTATTCTACATTTATGTATACGCGATAATCATTAGTACAAACTGATACCAGTGAATGATAAAACAATAACATAACACACGTCACATATTATGTTAAAATTATAATTCTAAAAGCGACATTACTAGAAGGTTACAAAAAACGTTTATTTCGCCAGTCCTGCTGTTACTTTCGTTCATTTAATATCGAAAGCCCAATGCCAGCTTCTTCTGTAAAACATCCGTGGACGGTACAAGCATTACCGTGGTTAGACTTTTGACAGGTTCGTTGTAGCTCTCGTTAATTTTTAGCCCACATTCACTATATCTCAAATATATATGATATGAACCCATGAATAGATTAAGCCGATGAAACCCATGAAGCAACTTCTCACTTTTGAAAGATATAAAAGTCATTAAACTTATTTGCCGAAAAACACGAGCAACTTTATGTGCATTCCGACTCTACACAGTTTAGGAAAAGAATCATTTTAATGTAATTAGGATAATGTGTTTGGGAAATATAACTTAAGAAATCGTTTATAGTACACGTCACTCTACCCTATTGACAAAATGCGCTCGCTGAACAAACTATAGATTTAGTTCGCGCAATTTTAAAATTTCCATGACAATTAAAGTTTTTATAGCTTAAGTTAACCTCCCTTATCCAGTAGCAAATAGCAATGGTGGTTACACACGATTTCTTGTTTACGTTTAATCCTAATGAGCCTCGTGGTGAAACCTTAATATTATTAGGTGTTATAATGCTGACACCTTCACTACAAGCAAGATTTTATAATAATAAACCCGAATGAGTTGGTATACAATACACCAGTGTAGGTACACAAACACACACACAACAAGCAAGTGACGTGCGTGCGCCGAACGAGACGGGCGCGCGGTGGTCGACCGAGCTATCAACGTTGCCGAAGAACTTGGGCTTTCGTTTGTGTGCGTGCGTAAACGTATTGAGCCTATTGAGCTTATTTGCTTGCTTGTTTTTAGCCCGCTATGGAGGATTGCCTGTCTCCGATTCTTAGAAATGTAACGCCTTCTCAGAACTGACTAACATCGTCGTCCACGATCGCACAAGTGAGCGCAAAGCGAGGTCACTCCGTATCGTCCGTCGCTAGTGTCTTGCACAAAACCCGTACTAGGTAGGTATACTTATTAACTAACACTCTGCTTAAATATCATGCTAGTGATATTTAAGTTTATTTAAGCTATTTTAGAGTTTTTTTCGTTTTTGCTCAATATTACCGTAAAATAAACTTTCCCTACTTCTATTTAATAAATAACTTATTGATAAGTCTTACTTTAACTTACTTACTAATTTCTCATTCATGACTACAGTACATAAATATATTGTACAACTAGCTGTGCCCGCGACTTCGTTCGCGTGGAATAGTGTCTATGGGTAGCATTTTAAATATGCAGCGAAAAAAAAACAGTAGATACTTATTCGCTGTCACAGTTATCTGCCCTCTTACTAACACTTGGGCATATTTCCCCACCTACACCACTCCCCTCTCCTCTCCCTCTGTTAATGTACATTTTTCCATACAAACTTTCATTCCCTATTGTTATTTTATACCCATGGTAATAGAATAATTAAAACGGCGGGAAGGTTGAGGAGAAAAAATAGAAACAAAATTGTTTTCCAAAGTAACAATAATGTCTATTTAATAATTTTGGGATGTCGGCCAAGATTGATTTACTTATAGATAGATAGATAGATTAACACTTTATTGTACACAAAGAAATACATATAGAAACTTCTAGGGAGTCCGGTGGCTATGTTTGACTGGTTTTTATTCTAGTTGTCTCAGTTGGCGTAGTTGGTCTGACTCAGTCTTACACGGACTCGGTATTACAGTTTATTTAAAACAAACTTAAATGTTGGTCTCACTCAGTTTTACAACATGCTTGATCTACCAAAATTTAGCAGCTGTTGCTTCTAGGAACTCCAGAATCAATAATAGGTATTATGTACTTTCTCTTCAGTATGCCTTTTTCTTCAGTTTGTAATGATTTGTTGTGACGTCTACCACATTTAGTTGTCTATCACCAAGCCTGAGATCTTCAATTTCAATTTCTGCTATGTTGTAATCATCAGGTTTTGTTTGTGAATCTTCTGATGATGATGGTTGTTCCTGATATGCTTGGTTCCATGGGAAAACGGACGGGATAGCACTCTTCTTTAATATTTTTGTAGTACGATCTATAACTAAAATGAGTACCTTCATTAGGATTTCAAAGTATGTAACAAAATACATGGTATTGTAGATAAATAAATAAGGACTTACCCAATTTTGTCTAGCACAATGGTGTTATAGCAAAATCAGAAATGAGCTGCGCAAATCAGAGAATTGTTTCGTACGGTTAATCCAGGCTTGATATTATGTTATAATGCTTGTATCATTGTTGTCTTGCTTCATTTTTGGGTAAACGGAACGGTGTGTGGCATTCTATCTATCTATCGTCATGCGTATAATTTGTCTACACAATACTCAACTACTCACGGGGTATTTAACAATGAGTATAAAACGCTACGCTAATAGTATCTAACACTTAGTAGTATTTGTAAACAGAAAATTGTTTATTTTCAATTTTTCATGTCACTTGACCATAGAATTTTTTTTTTCTTTTCGCTCCTTTCGAAGCAGGCTATAGTACCAAGACTATACCGCCTAGTCTTACGTTTTGGTGACCATAGAATAATGCACTACCACTTCTTTTCTCTTCTTCTTCCTAATGAATGGCATCTGTACTTTTCTGATCAATTTTGCCAGTGTCGAGTAGTAGGTATAGTGAGTTTAACGATGATAAATTACATTCTTCAACTCCGCTCACCAACATCTCGACTGTTGACTGTTGTGTGTAAGTAACAGTTGACACATGTTGACACGTGACAGTGACAATTCAGGTGTAGGCTCGGTGGTAGTGGTGTCCACTTTAAAAAGAATCGATATATTTCCTATTCGATAAATCAGAGCTGTACATCTATGCCTTTCGATTTATCGGATGAAAACATTGATATTTTGTACGTATCGAGTACTTTTTAGGGTTCCGTATCCAAAGGGTAAAAACAGAACCCTATTGCTAAGATTTTGCTGTCCGTCTGTCACAACAGGCTGTATTTCATGAACCGTGATATTTATACAATAAGACGTTTTCACAGATTATGTTGCCGATATAAAAACAAACACCAACAAATAAAATTTACAGGTTCAACTCATTCCAACATTGTTTTATTAAAAAAAGTAAGAGAAAAATCTTTAACGTAAGAACTAAAAAAAAACATCCGCATTTACTTAATCTTGAGATCAATAAAAAAATATAAAGGGCTCTCATTTAGTCTGCCTTCGTTTATCTGAAATATAATGGTCAGATTTCACCGTTTTCCAACTCATGTGGTTTATTTAGTTACGATCTTCTCACAGATTAAAATAGTTAAACTGGTCAAAGTTGAGTTCTTATGAAATTGCCGGCTCGATTTCGATGTTTTTCTATTAAAAACCGAAAAAGCATCGATAAATCGAGTATATCAAAAGCATTTCAAAACATCGGGTCGGTTCGATGTATCCCATCCCTAAGCGGCGGTCGGCTGTCAGTCAGTCACTGTGATACGTAAACAAACAAAACATTCTAGAATCGAAGGTCGTCGAATTTCTCCAAAAAAAGCGCAATTCTCATGTAAAATGGTGTTTACAAAAAGTGTTTTGCATTGATAAGTTGCATAAATGACCTTTCTAATGCCTTTGCCTATCTGTGTACCAAATTTCGGTGATCGGCATGTAATCGGCGAAGTGGTTTAGTGTAAGAGCGAGACAGAAAGTGAGACAGAAACATCAAAGAATTGCTCTTTAGAACGTGTTTTATAAGGTTTGTAAAACCTTTTTCACTATAAAAAGTAGCCTATGTCCTTCCTCAGGCCCTGAACTATCTGTGTACCAAATTTCATTTCAATAGGTTTAGCAGTTTTGGCGTGAAAGCCAGACAGGAAGACAGACAGACAGACAGACAGACAGAGTTACAAACGCATTTATAATATTAGTATGGATAATATGTTGGTATGCCTACCAAGTAACCTATACCTAGTAGTACGCCGATAAGATTTAAAACTCATCGACCATTCTTTATCAGTACGATAAACGCTCGTTTTTATGTTGGGTACTTTCTAGGAACTTGGGAGAGATAAAAAATTGTAGAACACAGCTGCTGACAACTGGGGATATCCTCGTTTGTTGAGGCAACGAAGCCGACGTCACGATGATGTCATACAACACAACACACCAATAGAAATAGCACGGCAGCACATGCGCGTTGCGACTCTCTCGACACAACGCAACGCGGTCATATTGTGTTAATTTGTGTTGCCGCTGCTGCTAGACTGATTTTCAACACACTTAAAAATTAGAATCCTTGTCAGATGTATAGGTGCTTATACTTACTTGAGTGAGTTATTACGATGATGTGTGAAGTAGAACCAACCAATTCCACTTGTTTGACTACTGTACTTATACTACAAAGTAGTTATTATCCCGATTTGATAGTAAAGTGGTGTTGATTTTTTTATTAAGTACTTATAGTATCGCGTTGGCCGATCGTTTCACAAAATATGACTAAATTTTATAAATCTTAAATAGAAGCTTTTAAAAGCTAAGTTTACAGGTAAGGCTGATTTTGTAAAACTATTATTTCTGTTAGTGAAAAAGGTTTCTAATCGGCTGAAATGAAATAATTTACCAACATGGATATGATAGTTCAGTCCTCAATGTCGAACCGTATCGTAAGAAGTTCTATGCTATACTACCAACCGACTTTGAAACCATGATGTGTGTAGATGATGATGTACTCACGCTTGGCAAATTTTTAAAAAATGCTAAATAGAGTCTATTCTTTTGTTTCAGGTACTAAGCTTGCGGGTACAATGCCGCTTACTCAGGAAAAACGATTAGACATCAATTTTTCCAACAACAATGACCACAGCTATCTACATAAAAAGTTCAAGAAAATGGCAACTACCATTGCCGTGTTTCCGCCGAACATTTCATTGGGTGAAGAAATCAGACAAAAAGAAACGAACATAGAACATAATGCTTGCAGTACTTCCATTTCTAATGGCAGTATTGCGGCCGCACATCCAGAAATCGAAAAAATTAAAGAAGACCCACAATATCTAGAAGCTCAACACGTGGAGAAAAATGTACAAAATATTTTTAGTGATGAAAATTTTAGAATAGGTAATGTAAATACTATCGTTGAAGTATCTGGTCAGACCAGTTCTATTGATGAATTTTCGAATAAGACTGAGAATCTTGAAAATGATTATATCAGGGATAACTACAACGGAAGTGGAGGCGGGCGTTACATATGCCCGTACTGTAAGCTATCTTGTGCCAAGCCATCAGTACTTCAGAAACATATCAGAGCTCACACTAATGAGCGACCCTATCCCTGTGTTCCATGCGGATTTGCTTTTAAAACCAAATCAAATTTATACAAGCATCGGAGATCCAGGACCCACGCTTTGAGACTACAAGGTGCAGACATGCCCGTGAATTTAAATGATGATGAAATTTCTGGTGGGTCTGAAAGCGATACATCTATGCCCCCAGCTGCGTCTATTCCAGAAGCCAGCTCTGAATTATCAAATGTGCGGCATGACGGCTATGAGGATAACAGATTTTCTCCTAGTGAGTCACCAGAATCTATGATTGAGGGTGTATCTTCCAATATAATATATTCTAATGACAACAGCAAATCAAAATATATATATAAACCCAAGTTTAGAGCAGCATTTTATCAAGAGATTGATGAAAAAGAACAGGTTAAGAAATCTATTTCGCCTAATGCAGATTTTCTTACAGAACATATCTCTAAAATTATATCAGATAATGAAGCTATTATTGACGTCATTGAAACACCACTTCAGAAAAAATATGGTAAGATTAAACAAATAGCGGAGAGCAAACAGTTTTCCAGTGAAATAGTGGATGTTAAAACTGACTTTGCACCACTCAATTTAACGAAATATAATAATGAAATTGAATCGCCGTTTCGAAAACGATCACATTCAGAAAGTTTTACACTAAATGATCAAAAGCATCCACTAAATCCTGAGGGATCGATAATAAAAGACCTTCTCCTGAAAACCAAGTTGAATGGTTTACTTCCCGCACATGAATTATTAATAGACGGATCTCTTTTTATATGTCCTTTGTGCCAGATCATATTCCGAAGTTCAGACAATTTAGAAACACACAGAATGTACTACTGCAAAGGAAGCAGCACTAACGCACAAGTGAGTGTCAGTCAGAAAGAAATAAAGTTTGTCAGACAGGATAATATTTTTGTAAGAAGTAACTCGGTAAATGTTCGGTTTCCGGAGTCACCTCAACCTAATAACACGTTCACAAAATCAACAACTATAAACAAGTCACAGCCGTTAAGAATGAGACCAGAAAACCTTGTTATCATGAAACAGGAATGTAACGATGTTATTGCGCCTTTACCGTCACCAGGCCCATTACTGGGCAACACGCGGCTAGTGGACACTAGAGTGCCTACAGATTTTGGTAGAAAAAATGAAAACATGAAAATAAAGCCCATGTCCAGTCCAAAGAGACGAATGGACAGTAGTAGATCCGATACATACAGCCCCCGATTGGTTGAAAACATTTCCCCCAGATCAGATTATTACAACCACTCTAAAATTCGATGTATCGATACCAATTCCGCAACTCTACGTGCTGTCGATGAAATGACACAGCACATGAAACATAACAATACTACATCTCTACAAATGTTTGGAGGCGAAGTAAAAATTGTTGACCAAGCCGGAGGCACGACTACGCTTCGTATTGAGCCAAACAAAAATCAGCTCTCTCCCATTCTAATACATCAAAACTTGTCCCCATCTAAGCTTGCCAATGATTCAGAAGCAAGCAGTGTTGTTGTAAGATCAAGTTTGCAGTCAGGTGGAACAATGGTCCACAATCCTCTTACTCCATGCGGTTGTGCAACACCACAACCACAAACTCCAAGGATGTCAATGGCGTCCACTCCTGGTGTTTCAAGTTCAAATTTGCCAAATATACACGACCGAACTCATTTTCAATTTCCTCCACTTAGTGCAATAACTGCGTTCAATCCATTGACATTGCCACCATTAAGTCCGTCTTCCTCTCCAAATGGACCGTCCACTATCTTGCATGGTGGAAAGTTTATTCCGCATGTACCGGGTATTCCTGGACCAAATACACCAGGCTTAATCGTTACTCATTCGAATTCTCTACCACAAAATATGGGAAGTGGAACCACTGATATCAGGAGAAGTCCAGTTTCACAAACCATGCGTGAAGATTTTCATGGAAGCCTATTGGCTGCAAGTGTTCAATATGGAAAAGGAACATCTTCAAGCCTAACTATACAGCAGTTACGCAATACAAGAAGTCCTAACAGGAGGCTTACTCACACGGAACCCGAAAAACTAATTTATAGCCGAGACATGACACCTGACGGTCATCAATATACTTCAAATATACCTATTATTCAAGTTAAAAACGTGGATGAGCCTAATACAAGTACGAGGCTTATTTCGTCCGGAACTACAAGACATTTAAACAGACAAGAGGAAGCTACAAAAAGAAGTTTTGAGGGTTTGCCAAAAACGCCAATGCTAAAAGTAAATATGCATTATGCCTCTAACAAAAAGATAAGAGACAAAAATTATAATCCTTTGCTGAACACCACTGATATTAAATCAGAAAAAGACCCAAGAAACTTTAACTTCGAGAATTTGATAACAAAAGCAGAAATTTATAACAATCAAATACCTAGTTCCTCAGAAGTGCAAAAAAACACGAATGCTCAAGAAACTCCCTATACTATTCAAGATGAAAGATCCGAAACATTTTATTTCCAAAAAAATATAACAGTTAAAGTAAATGCTGATGATCGGAAGCCAAAATTCTTAAGGCCATCGACTCTGCCTTTGAAACCTGGGACTTTTACACCAAAGAGACATCATGGCATAACGCCTAATTCAAACACGATGCCACTAGTGTCTCCTGAAACACCGCGACCTGCGAAAGCATATGGACAGCTATATTTAAATGGGAACGCTTACACTTACTTAGGGCTAAAGTGTTCAACAAAGGTGTTCTATTGCACTATTAATCGTCCTCAGCCAACTTATGTTCCGAACCAACACTTTCTGTCTATGTACAGCAACTGGCAGGTAATTAGAACCATTGATTTAAAATGTGGAAATAGTTATCAATCTTGGCTTGGCACATTTGATAAACGTTATGACTATGATTACAGTTATTATCTGAACTGACGCCAGACCCGCTGGGGTTGTCAGCATCGTCTGCGATGTCTTTATATGACTCACGTCATCGACCGCAAGCTGTGGCCGTAGCAGTGATAAAACAGGATCTTATATTGACTCATTCATCTAAATGGAACTCAATTTCAAGGGATGGGAAACAGGTAAATACCTACTTACACATATTTTTAACTATGGGCCGTACATATTTTTCAGCGACTTTTCAAAGGGTGTATTCAACCAAACGAGTGACTATAATTCTTAATTTGTGTTGCAGATGATTTTATCAGCCGATCTTAAAAAATCAGAAGATAACAAGGGAATGTCATCAGATAATATAATGACACCTAAGAAAGAATTAGCAGGTGGTTTTGAAAGTAACGAGGAATACACATACGTACGCGGAAGAGGGCGAGGGCGGTATGTTTGCTCAGAGTGTGGAATACGCTGCAAAAAACCTTCAATGCTCAAGAAACATATTCGCACACACACAGACGTCCGTCCCTATACCTGTGTTCACTGCGCCTTTAGGTATGCTTTAACTATATAAGTGGAAATTTGAGCCATCTAGAAATTCGAATTTTTCTTTAGGAATTCTAGCCTCAACTTAACGCAAATCAAGTTTGAATATCTGATTGAATACTCAAATACCCACCCACTTTTATTTTGTTAATATAGAATAGTTGTACCTAACCGACCACCACATTATTTTTGCTAAGTTCAAACCCTCAGCCTACAGCAGAAAGCAGACTTAGTGCCAGGATATCAAAAATTAAATTTAAAATATCAAACTTTTAAACATGTATGACGAGTATATCCAGAACTACTATTTAACAGCCATTATAAAAAAAATATTTATTTCCATTTACAGTTTTAAAACGAAAGGCAACTTGACTAAGCATATGAAAAGCAAAGCACATTATAAGAAATGCTGCGAATTGGGAATAAATCCAAACGAAGGTAATGAGGAGATGGCCCAGTGTTCAGGCGAGACGGACGATGACACCGAGTCAGATGGCGATGAAGGAAATGAAGGAGAAACCGAATCAAGTGGTAAGTACTTTCCGGCTCAGAATAAAAGTGTCTGTATCTAATTTTGCACAACTTCTAGACAGTCCTTCAAGATGTTTAAAAATATTATTTAATAAATAACAATATTGTAAAAGCTGATCAAGAAAACAAAAATTAGCCAGGCGTATAGGAGTTAATTTGAATTAACATTGTTATAAAAAAGTGTAGAATTTTCCGAACTATAAATTGTGCGTCTAGAATAACGGCACAGTTCTTTTTACATAGTTCTACGGAAAGTTTATTGGCGCGTGTAATTTTCACGGTTGGTCAATGATCACTTATGTTTGTAATTAGTATGTTAGACACTATACCAATACTAGTTACAAACAAAAAATATACATACGAAACAGAAAGTACAGGAACAGCAAACATATAATTTAAGTAGAATTTCGAAAAACTATATTGCATTACTATTTTACATCGAAACGATGAAGATTTAACTGTCAATTAAAAGTAATTTCTCTACAACATTCACAGTAAGATATGTTATTTACCGATATTTATGAAAAAAATGTCTTTAGTAATGTGGTAAATTTACTCATGATTTATTTTTCAGATACAGAAGCTTGTAAGTCAAGATTACCAGAGCATGAGGCAGCTCATTGCTTGTTATCGTTGGGAGGCTCTAGACCAACTTCTTCGGCGGCACCTGGTTTGATAACCAGTGCCAGACCTACTACTTATCCGTATACACCCACCGGACTGGAAAATCCTACTGTAGAAATACCTGAACGCCGTTTTTCAAGAAGTGACTCAATTGACTCTGACGACGATATCGAAAATGAACCCATGGATCTAAGCAAAGCGGAAGTCAAAACTCCTACCCATAGTATAACTGAAATTCCAACTGCTAGAGAATCAAGTGTGTTGGCGTCATTGGCATCAAATACCGCAAAACTTCCTCATCATCAATCTCAATGGTCAAATGGAGAACCAATGTTACAAAATTACTTAACGGAAAGAGCCCTTTTAGATTCTAAAATAAAACAAAGTCAGTTAACTTGCAGCTTTAGTAAATTAAGAAAAACTGAAGAGAATTCCCATATTGCTGAAAATTATAGAACAGAAGAAAATAATAAATGCCTTACGTCCACAACAAACAGTTTAATTAAACCTATTATTACGGCCAAAGTTATTGACGATAAAAAAAATACAACAGTAAATGAGAACGACTTAACTAAAGTAGGAAAGGATGAACCAACCACACCAAAGGATGCTTCCGATGTTATTAGCACAAATGTAGAAATTAAAAGGCACAATTTTCAAAATAGTAGCAACACAGAAAACGCAAAACAAGTTGTTTCAGAATATTTAAAACATGCTAGAATCAACTTAATAAAAACTCATGAAGGAACATCACCAAATCAAGTCGAATCAATATTAGAAGAAAATAACAAAGATAAGATGAATCCTGATGAAAACGCAAAAGTTGAGGTAGTAAATGTATCCGAATCGGATTCAACAAACATGCCTTCATTGGAACATGAACCAGTAGCAAGAAAAGTTGTGATTGGAGTTGGTGGTGTGGCTTTTAAAGTCACTAAAGGAAAAGATTTTGACAATGCCTCTTACCCTCCAGGTCGACTTATGGAGGATGGACGAAGAGTTTGTGACTTTTGCAATAAAACATTCACTAAACCATCACAGTTGCGATTGCATCTAAACATTCACTACATGGAGAGACCGTTTAGGTGCGGCGTTTGTGCAGTCAGCTTCAGAACACGAGGACATCTTCAGAAACATGAGCGATCAGGTTCTCATCATAATAAAGTGTCGATGACGTCAACGTTTGGTGCTGCGACTTCTTTTAACCCACGACCTTTTCGATGCTTAGATTGCAATATAGCTTTTAGGATACATGGTCATTTGGCGAAACATCTTCGAAGCAAGATGCACGTTATGCGTCTCGAATGCCTGTTTAAATTGCCGTTTGGGACATTTACAGAAATAGAGCGCGCAGGTGTTAGCTTAACAGATATAGATACAACGGACTGTGCGAGTTCTCTAGCCAGTTTGCAGTCACTCGCTAGGAAGCTGCACGAAAATGACCCGACCAAGTTGGAATATAGAGAATCTAGTGTTTCGATGGGGGCGGGACCTTCCGCTAACAAGGACTCTACTGACGATGAGGATAATGGTATCAACTGCGAAAACATGTGCGATAGTGAAAAGGAAAGTGAAGTGAAAACTTTTGTTAACATTGATAACCAGGATAATGAAACACGAGTTAATTATAGTGCCACAGATATTTAGTGCCAAAATTATGTTAAGTAGGTTTATTGTTGTTATTAATTTTAAAGATGTAATTATTAAATAATGCTGGGTTGACTCAGAAATTTGAAAAACAAGTTGATGCGCTTTAACTATCTTATGTATATTAGTGTATATACCTCGTCATTAAAAAACTTGTAAATATGTACTTGATGTAGCTATTAAATGGTTCAATCTGCTTCTATTGTTAAGCTTACTTGGTACCAATAGTTTGTTATAGGTATAACTCATGTTAAACGAATGTTTATGATGATTTATCTTTGTAATCCAATTGAGGAGTTATTTTTTGACTTCCAGTTAGATAAATAGCTTATGTAATTGTATTCTTCCAGAAACATTTTGTGGTCCACAATCTTAATAATTCTACGCTTGAAATATCAACAAGACATATTGCAAAAAGTAGAGTATCTTATTAAGATCCATTTCAATGTTTTTGTATATATTTTTATAAAATATATACCTACTTTATATACATTAATGTATAATACCTAATGTATTTGTTTACATTTTGTAACTTCTACTTCCAAATCCTGTATTGTATTGTAATTAAAATGATTGGCATATCAACTTTCAGAATCTAAAATTAGATTTATATAAATCCTACAAGTCTTCCATATCAAAAATAGTAAAACTGTGCTAGGAATGATCTTAAAAATGTTAATCTTTGATAGTGTAACATATATTATTGCAAGTGCTTTAATGCAAAAACAAGCAACTTTTTATTATTATTATAATACCTATATAAAATGCTAGCAGTGTAATGTTCTGAAGCTAATATTGTTTTTAACTATGAAATACATTTTATAAAGTTTGTATTTAGCCTTTATATAATGTTTATTTGTACATATTTTTATAGTTTTATCATTTTAGCTAATCATATCAAGAAAAATACACAAAAATATCAATCTAAAAATACGCTTATTGAACACTAATTTAGAGTTCAATAATGTCTTCTGACCATGAAAGTTTAAAATAGCCTTTAGATACGTCTTTTTTATTTAGGGTTCTGATATAAAATCTACTGTAATGTTGATTCGATTGTATCATTGAATCAATAAATATGACGCATTTTATAGCGACATTCAGATACGTTTAACGCTACTTAAATCACCCTTAATAAATATAAACAAAGGAGTTGTTTAGTAACAAACAGAGTATGGTAGGGTACCTGCATACCATTAAACTAATACAAACATTAATTTAAGGCTACAGTTTTGGTCCAGCGGTTTTTCATCAACAAGATTAAGGTTCTTTAAACCTAATTAAATTTGTGTTCGTGTTTTTAAAACAAAATAGAAAACAATTCACCATTTAAAGATCCACAAGGCTTGCTTGCCAGTGAATATATTTTTTGAAAAGCACCTTACCACTCCTACTAATTTAATTATTAAGAACGCATTAGTAATGTGTCAATCAAATATCGACCCTAAGACCGATTTTTACCATTTATGGGCAATTAGAGCAGGTATACCAAAATACTGTGGCTGACTTTTATACCATGTTAAGTTAAAGAAAACTTAACAGTATTTAGATATTAGACAGTAATAATTATACAAAACAAAAAATGTATTTTTTTTATTTACGAAGTCTTTACTTCAGTGCTTAGTGTATTCCGTAGTAACTTTGTAATAGAAAATAAATGCATATAATTATTAGTTTTTACTATTATTACTGTTGATCTACAGTTTTCTAGAACTTCATATAGTTTGCCGTAAATACAGATTAATATGAAAGCCAACTAATATTGTTTCAGTGTAAAAATATACTCTCATCGCCCATACATGGTATAATCAATTTGTATGCAAATCGAACCACCTTGAAGTGGGAACATACGTACTTTTATAGGACCAGTGAAGTAATTTGACTCTGGTTGAGGAGATGTGCTCCACAATGAATAGTATTCATTCGCATTGTTCTAGTCTAGATCATTAACCGACTTCAAATAAAAAGAAGAAGTTTCTCAATTCGGTTAAATGTTTTTTGTTTGTTAACGCTTAAATTCTTTATTTATGAACCGATTTGAATAATTATTTCTTTATCTGAAAGGCTTCCAGATTGGTCCCATTGAAAATTTCATCAACATCGGTTCATCAGTTTGGCCATGAAGTCGGATTCTCAAGTTTTTTAAACTTCACTTGTTTTAAATCAGCAGTTAAATATTTAAAATGTAGGAACCTAATCACAATAATTTTAAATAAGGTACTTAAAAACATTATAAAAAATTAAGATATATCGCTTTTTATAAAAATATAAGTTAGTATTTTTAAAAATTACCTACCTGCATGCATATGCTTAAAAACAATGTAAGAAAGATTCATTACTAATAAAAAAAACTCAGGATCATCTAGAACATGAATTAGCTAAACATTGTGCCATATGATAAGATGTAAAAAATACTTTACCTAAGCACTTCTGCGACCATTATACATATACAATATCAAATCAATTTATAAGCATGAAGCGATTACCTAGCTAAGTTTAGAGTTATACATTTTCTGATTTTTATTACAAGAAATGGGGTAAATTTTACAAAATTGTTGTAAAAACTATGTATTGAAAGAATTACAAGATAAAAATACTTTTGGACTCATTTATTTTATTTTTTACCACATTCACCACGCCTGCAATCGTGGTGGTTGACTCCGATAAGAGGTAATCAGTCAGAAGGCATGCTATAGGTATGCCATTCATCCTACTAAGGTACGAAACTACATATCCGTACAAACGTGACGGCGTAATCCACTCTCATAAAAAACTTGCAGGAAGTAAGCACAGATTTTAAATCAAATACCTGGTAACAATAAGAAAAAAAGTTTGTTTTTAAAAAAATTAACCAACTTTATTCAAAATAATAAGTCAAAGTCAAATTAGGGTTAAATTTAGGTATTAAGGTTACTTATAGATATCATATCTGGTAGATCTTCACCCTGCATCAACGGGCATCAAACACCACCACTGCAAGGAAAGAAAACAGATACATCAATAATATGTTACTTTCAGCACCAGAAGTAGATGAGTTTTTTAATAATTCAGGCAGTATTTAACTAGAAACGCTTGTGGGGTAACATGCTGAGAGCACTGGTGGTCTAGTGGTAGTGGCCCCGCCTTCCGATCCGAAGGTCGTGGGTTCAAATCCACTCGTGTACCAATGAGTTTTTCTGTCGAAAAATTTATGTGCACTATGCCAGTACTCTCAAAACGGTGAAGGAAAACATCGTGAGGAAACCGGCGTGTTGTAGAACCTAAAAAAGTTCGAGCAACACGTGTCAAGGGTCACGCAAAAAGGGCCCACCAGTGGCCTACTTGCGGAAAAACCTGCCCGCACATCAAGTGCGCATGATAAAACTTGCCGAACTTGGGGTAACATGCTTCGCCGTTCGTTATCTATCGACTAAGCTTAGCACTTTCTGCACGATCCTAAAGATGGCTGACTGCTATTGGCATTTGTCTGTCCTGACTCTTAACGGCCTAAAACTCCGTTACGACTTACACCTAAGAACTATGTATGTACCTAAACTAAACCATGTTTATGCAATAAATGTATTGAGTATTGAACTAAAAAACATTCTGAGTTACTATTAGTGTATTCAAATTAAAGACACTAAATATGCAGGGTATCACAAATTATGTTAGTATCACAAAATTAATTATTTGAAAAGCATGGCAGGTTTTAAAGTAGAGTCTAGTAAGAAATCACATAGAATTATGATGATTGAAAATACTTACCACACCACAAAAAAACACACAAAATAACAAACATGAATACAAATGACAGTGTTATCGCTAGGAGTGATATCTTCCCGGCAAACTGTATGGTGCACTGGATTTGATAAACAGAAGCTTATTATGTCCATCCATGTATCAAGGAATCCTATATTCTTTATCTTTGTAAAGTAAGATCAAAGAAAGCAAGTTGCCCATGGATATTCAATTTAAAAAACTATATTGAAAATGATTCCTTACAAAAATGCTATTAAAAAATTTGCTTAGAAACTGATTGGCATTCTGAGTGCAGAATTAATGTTATTGATTGACTGACTTATATTGTATGAATTTTAATAATATTATGCAGGAGAGATTAGGCCTTTGCCTGTGTTGAGTAAGTATCAACCTCTCTATCTAAAAAAGTAGTATGTAGTAGTATGACCCTTACTGACCTCTTTAGTTTCCAGTTTTTTCTATTTACAGATCTATTTACAGACTTGACAAGCATGCTCAAAGCCGGAAGTTGGTGTGTGTTGTGGTTTCTTTCAACAAACCACTCTAGAAGTTCATTTGGCATAGAGTGGAAGTTTCTAAAAGCACATGGCATTTTAAGTTTATAATAGGTACTTGAATTATATTTATTTGAACAAGCTTTGGCCTAATTTATATCAGCTATACTGGGCTGGAGCTGGCTTTACTGGGCTCCAGTGGAGTGTGGATGGTTAATGGCTATGTCTATGATGCATTATGAGAGCATACCAGAAAATATTGTTACATTGTTGCACATGCACAGTTAACATGCGTTTCCACCAAAAACATGTTTATTGTAGGTGTTTCGCTACTTGACACAGACAAAAGAACAAGCAAAGAAGGTAGGTAAGTGGGTACTCACATCTTTTCGTTCTCTTCTTGTACATAATCCTGTAACCACATTCTCTGCACCTGATCGGATCTCTCGGTTTGATTTCATTTTCCCGGTGGCATTCTGAAATAACCAAAACTCTTGTTGAAACTTCTGAACATAACCTCAGCAGCGGGGTGTTTTTGAAAATAAAGTTGACTATTTATTGCTTGGAATTATGAAAATTCTCGTTTAATATTCACAATAAAAATGCATTACGTATCTCTGTAGAAGAATAATATATCTCTGTAGAAGAATAATAAGTAAATATTAAATACATAGTTATGGTGTAGGATTCCTTACCTCCACATACATAAATCATAGGCACTTTTGTAACAGACTGTTCTTTTCCCGTGTCCGCCATGGTAAAAAATGTATTAAATGCTTGTAATATGTATGCTGTTGTCTCCTGTTTCGGGAAAAATGTACAGAACGCTCAGAATCAGAACAGAAATTTGTTTTTGGCTAGCCGCCAGCAAACAGTATTACCAGTGTCACAGTCACTGTCACTGTGTCACTGACTGTCATTGTCAGTGACACAGTGACTGTCGCTACGCTTGGTACTTTTTTTTTTTGGTAAACTGTTGTGAATTATATCTAAATACGAATTACTTACATTACTGATACTGATTAGATATTAATATTTTTCGATCTTACCGTCATAATAATAAACTCCACTACTCGTCAATAGATGGCGTTCTCTGTCCCACTAACTCTTGACCTAATCAACAGATGGCGCTAGGAGTTATGATTTTATGATAAAGTTGATTATTTACTTTACGATTAAGGGGACATTTTCTAAAAATGAATCCTAGCTAGATCGTTTTATCGTCCCCGAAAACCCATGTATACTTAATTTCATGAAAATCGTTGGCTCAGTTTCCGAGATCCTAAATAGAATACAATATCTATAAACAAGATTTTCTTGTTTAAAGGTAGGTACTAGCAGTTGGTGCCCGAGCTTTGCTCGGTATTTTTTTTTGGTTAACTGTTGTTGTGAATTATATTTAAATACGAATTACTTACATACTGATTAAATATTAATATTTTTCGATCTTACCGACATAATAATAAACTCCACTACTCGTCAATAGATGGCGTTCTCTGTCCCACTAACTCATGACTTAATCAACAGATGGCGCTAGGAGTTATGATTTTATGATAAAGTTGATTATTTACTTTACGATTAGGGGACATTTTCTAAAAATGAATCCTAGCTAAATCGTTTTATCGTCCCCGAAAACCTCTTTAAACTTAATTTCATGAAAATCGTTGGCTCAGTTTCCGAGATCCTAATGTATATATATATATAAACAAGATGTTCTCGTTTAAAGGTATAAGAACAAGATAAGATAAGATAAGATTTTGACGTGATAACGTCTTATAAATCGATGGAGCCGGCTGCACGCACGAAAAAACATGACTCATGCGTCGTTACGTCGTTTCGTCGTTCCATTTACCTGAGCCCGAGCCCGGGTCGGGTAATGGGTAAGGGTAAATGAGGGTAAGGGTAAGGGTTCGGTCGGGTTCCGGGTCCGGGTCCGAGAGTTCGAGTCCGAGTCCGAGTCCGCGAGTATTTTCTTATGACGTTATCACGTTCAACTATCGTCAGTAAATCGACTTTACAGACAACCAATTTTTTTCATAATACCTAGTATGGACTGACATGTTTTTTTCCCTAGGTTTGTCTAGTCATCCCGGTAAAATGCACGGTTTCTATGGGATTGGATGGGATAGTATGCAGGGACCGAGTTTTTAAAGGTTTTTTTTCCATTCAGTTGCTGCAGAGGATTAACCTACCGCGGGATAAAATTCCTAAAGTGAAGTCTTCTTCTTCAAGAATGTAAACCGCCCTCTTGGATTTCTAATTCCTCCAAGACCGCCCTCTATTGGGTTAACTAGTTTTATTATTCTGTTTTTTTCACTGACATTGGTAAGATTACCTGTCGAAATGACAGAAAGGTGCAAAAGTGTGAATCCTGGTGCGAATGCAAAGCCAAAAAAAAGAAGAAGAAAAAAGCCTAGAACAGGGAAGGCCTAGAATTTATTTGTTTCGTTTGCGTTTTTCCTATTTGCCTAAATTTAAATATTTAAACATTTTTTAATATAAATTGAGGCAGCTCTCTCTCTGCAATCATGCATTTCCTACATAATTTTGATCCTGAAAAGTCTGCACGGGAACGACGCAAAATAACACGTAAAAGCTATTATAAAAAGTAAGCCACTGAATGCCAATTAATTTGCAATTACACTATTTATGTTGTAGCTTAGTTTTACGCGCTTAAAAATATCACAAAAAGAAAAGCAGGCTATTTTCATTGTACGAGTGGCTTGCGCTACTTACTTACACAGTACATTTTGTTATAGAAAACCCAAAACTATTTACAATGAACGAGGTCAATTATCTTCAACTGGTAAAGATTTGTGCGATTGCTTAGATGAAACTTGCCCTGGCTGCCACTTTCCATGTCGTAATTGCAGTTCCAACAAATGTGGCCATGAATGTCGGTATGTATATCTTTTTTTTTTTTGTTAGGTAGGTAGTAAAGTTGGTTTTTTACACAACTAGCTGATTTATTTAATCGTATGACCACAGTACATGGGCGTTACAATGCCTCTTAGGTTATGTACATCAGGAATGTGCCCTATGATGCAGATGTTCAGCCTTGCCTGCCTGTAAATTGACCAGCACCCACATCATTCAAACCAAAACACAGCAATGCTGCTTGATGACAGAAATAGGTACAGTCAAAGCCAAAATATGTATATATTTCAAGCCTTTCAATATTTTATCTCTATAAATAAACATAGGTGCAGCAAAAACTACAAATGATGCAACCAGAAACCACAAAATGTTGAACTTGTTTTTTTTTTAATTAAGTAAAACAAACCGAAATAGAGACCTGTTAGAGATTTAATAAGACAGAATCACAAGATAATAATTTTTATTTAATTCCAGGGTTCTCAGAAAGTGGATGTATGAAAAGATTGAAATAGAAGGAAATGATTTCATAATAAAAAATGTATATGACAATAAACAGTAATTATGAAGTAATGAAATGCCCGTTTAATCATTGGCCAAGAGTTTGAAGAAATACTCAACCTCCAACTCGCCATCTTCTGGTAGATCAGTGCAATGCACTGCATTATGAATAATAGTTTTACCATATTGAGCTCTAATAGAATCAGGATATAATTGACGGCACAAGTCCTGTAAAGGAACAAACATTTGAATAATTTGACCTGACCTGGATAAATGAAAGATTAATAAGAATATTACTGGATCTCTGGGGCCACATAGTTTTCTCAACTGACACACAACATTAATTTTTGGGTCAATTGCTTTTACTTCTAAAGCAATGCACATTCCTTCTGCCAAATGTATGCACATGGCCTGAAAAATAAAAATGCTGCATGATTTAAAAAAAAAGTTAATGTATGTATTGAATGTATGTATGTAAGTAGCTACATTTTTAAAGGGTAGGGTATAAGATTGTAGGCCTCTTAAAAATAGTAATGTGTTGAACTTTAACTATAGCTATTACTTTACCTCATATTCAGGCAAAACTCCTTTGTATACTTCATAAAATTCTTCAGCATTTGCAAGTTTAACTGAGAACATAGCCATGGCTGAAATGTAAAATTTGCCAGAAATAGAGATCTGTTCCAGAATAGATCCTACATTTCCATCAATAACTGCGTGAGGCTTGATGATGCAACATGAACAATCTTTAAATGTGGCTCGGAATGGGATCCTGGGTACTCCTTTGTCACTGCCAAAGAATAATTCCAGCATCTGGAATTGCCAAAGAATAATTCCAGCATCTGGAATTACAGACACAAGCATTTCAAAATATATTTTTCAGATTGGTTTGGCCTTAGATGAGTAAGACTAAGCAACCTCAGTAGCATCTTCCAAAGTGTTACAGCCATGCGCCACATTCTTGAGCTTATTTTCACCATAGAGCTGTCGTAGAGTCCCGGGCGCGGCATCGGTGGGTTCCGTGGCGCCTAAGCATTGCCGCCATTTCTTCACCGCTTCCGGTGCTACTAGTTCTAGGCCTATCACTTCGCCGGCTGTTACGTAATCGATGATGATCCTGGGGAAGCATAAGATTACATCTTTGATTAGAATTAAAGACTAATAGAACAGCCTGTACCCAAACCAACCGCGTTGACTTACCTAGCGCCATCTAGCGCAATTCCCTTAATACTACGCTACGAGTCTACGGCCCGTATTCCGAAACAGCGCTTGAGTCTGAGTCGAGCCTCAAGCATAGATTTTATGACAGTTCTCCATTGAAAAGTGTCAAAAATCTGTGCTTGAGGCTCGACTCAGACCTAAGCACTGTTTCAGAATACGGGCCTAAGAGGCATTGTGCTGCTACATTATGTTTGGCAAGTTTATCATGCGCACTTGATGTGCGGGCAGGTTATTCCGCAAGTAGGCCGCTAGTGGGCCCTTTTTGCGTGATCCTGGACACATGTTGCTCGAACTTTTTTAGGTTCTACAACACGCCGGTTTCCTCACGATGTTTTCCTTCACCGATTTGAGAGTACTGGCATAGTGTACATAAATTTTTCGATAGAAAAACTCATTGGTACACGAGTGGATTTGAACCCACGACCTTCGGATCGGAAGGCGGGGCCACTACCACTAGCCGGTCCGGGGACGCAGGTCTTTAGCTGCTACAGTAACAGGGTTGCCGATGTCTGTCTGTAAACTTGAAAAATTAAGACTGCAGTGGTCATGACTGTCTTGTTGTTTATGTTAATTTTAGTTTCTCTTCAATTTATTCAACAAACAATTCAAAACCGTATTCGAATATTACATCCATGGTATCACGGTAGATTCTACAGCAATGGTAAATAAAAAAAAGCAGCCAAGTGCGAGTCGGACTCGCCCATGAAGGGTTCCGTAGCATCAAGTAACATAATATACTTCTACTACTTTATTCTTGTAGTTCGTCGAAAGGTAAATTGCGGTGACTAGATCTCGTTCAAACCAAATATCGTTGAAAGTTTGCATAGTAATGTACAACTTATATTTTTTTTAGTTTTATCATTCTCTTATTTTAGAAGTTAGAGGGGGGGGGTCCAACTTTTTTCCACTTTGGAAGTGTCTCTCGCGCAAACTATTCAGTTAAGAAAAAAACGATATTAGAAACCTCAACATCATTTTTGAAGACCTATTCATAGATACCCCAACACGTATGTGTTCGATGAAAAATTTTTTTTTGAGTTTCAGTTACAAGTATGGGGACCCCTAAAATTTATAGTTTTTTTTCTATTTTTGTGTAAAAATCTTAATGCGGTTCACAGAATACATCTACTCGCCAAGTTTCATCAGTCTAGCTCTTACGGTTTCAGAGAAAAATGGCTGTGACATACGGACGGACAGACAGACAGACATGACGAATCTATAAGGGTTCCGTTTTTGCCATTTGGCTACGGAACCCTAAAAACTAGGTACCTTACCTACTTAAATTGGCCTGTGGTGAGGGTACAATGACAACTTTGCTATGTTGAGAATTTCTTATTTATTATATTTTGAAACTAACGGTAGCATGTTGTTTCCAGCGATACTTTTGTAAAGCTCCATTGCGAAGTCCTTACTTATTTTTCCGTTTTTCATGCGAACTATACGGAATCCTTTTTTCATTATGAAAGTTATAATTTTGCCATGAGCACTCGGTGGTACAGGTTTTATTAGGGCAAAGGTACTAAAATTAGAAAAAGGGTTAATATTCAAATTTTGTGTAACTCGTAGAAAGAAATTGTTTTTCTACTACTAACTACAGGTCATTTCATAGCAGAACTTTCCCTACTGTTGTTCTATGTTTAGAATATACCTTTCCTCTTTATTGAATAGAGTTCGTCGTGTTGCTGGTGCACAATCTCGTATGTGCAACAACTTTGAAAAAATATTTACAATGTTACCAATTTGTAACATTTCCAATCGAAGTGGAGGAAGCTGCACACGCTTCAGCAGATTCTTTCCTTTTTTCGTGTCAATCACTTGAACGGAATTATCGAAGGGGAAGAAGTGCAGAACCAGTTCCACTATGGAGTCTGAATCCTCGTTGAACATTTCGCATATGAAAGTGTATTTATCAAAATAATCGAAGACCTAGAAAAATGTAGCCTGTCAATAGCAATAAGTAAAGTAGCCTCTCACGAGACATAAACCTATGTGGTAGGAGGTCTCTTCAATAACGTTATTTGCAAAGACGGACAACAAAATAAAATTATTACTGTTCAGAAACTTTTGTTTGATTGAACCTAAGTAGTTCTTAGGGCACTTACCATGATCAATGGTTAAATCAAATATAATGGGTTTCATAAAGAAAGTACGCAAGCGTGTGTATGTAAAAGGTATGTAATGTAATGTGTCTCAAGAAAATATTCAATTTTTACCGCTTCCTCATAACAGTTCCATGGACCAAGCCATGGACTAAAGAGTGAGTGATTATAGAATCGATAATATTATCACCACAGTTGTATGTACGATGCCATCGGTATCCGGAAACTCCGGAAGAAGAGCGCAAGTGGCCGGTAACACGTCAGGTCTTGCCATTATGTTCCCAATTCGGTTAACCGATTTGGGGCGACACGAGCGAAGACGCCGGGCGTCGATTCCATACATCACAACGGCACAGAATAAAGAATAATAGTACCGTACCGACAACTGTGCTGGTTTCAAACCTTTCAAATTCTAACGCTCGGTTACCGTACCCGGTAGGTTTTGAAACCCGACGGCTAGCAACTTTACGTGTGTTACGGCCTAAAGTACGACTTCTACAACTCCTTGCTGTGGGATGTATGTAAACCTCTTTGGTACACATTTAATTCCTGTATGTTAACAAGGTGTTTGGAAAACCACAAGGAGTCTTTATACGGCTACGAAGGTTCACGTACAACATTAAGCTGACTATCACCAGAGCAGAGCTGCGTGCCTTTCATGGCCCCGAGACTGTGTCGTCACGTCACGTTGCGTTGGTTGACTATAGTAGCCAATGTAAGAAGACAATAACAGCAGATTTCACTACTGCTGAGAGAGAAGTCCTGTATGCTGCCACATCGCAGAGACCGAATGTCCATCTCATTTTGTATGGGTAGGTCAGGCAGAGGTAGAGATATGAAAGATAATTAGGTAGGTATAGACACAGAGCACCAAACACGCTTTTATTTCGTGGGTATAGATAATGCGTTGAGATACCATTTTGTCTAAATAGTATATCCGGCAAAAAACTTTATCAAATGGACAGATACCATCTAATAAGAAGAAGAAAAACATAACAACGAAGGACAGACCATGCGACGCGACGGTCGATCAATTTTGAGAAAATATTATTATCGGCGCTCTTAAATTTACGCAATATTCCCCACGGCATGTTTATCAAAACTTTTTTTTAATTTTTGATTGTACTTTCTGGGTTAAAGTTTTCTGTAATATTCCACTATCTTTCTTTATTCTTTCTTTGTAAGCTTAATTACGTTTAATCTCACTGCATTTATCTATCATCGAATTTTAATTAAAGTTTTCATCATTTTATAATAATAAGTTGATGATACACACTAGCAAACAATAAGCAAACATTTTTTTTTACGGAAGTCAAATCTTCTCTTATATTGGCTTTTACCGGATGCAATTATGTAAAAAAATAAAAAATGGGTGGTTCTTACGACAGGGATAGGGTGATGATGATGTTAGATTTCGTGACTCTAAGATATTTTCGAATTACAGATACGCTAGTAGTTACTATGATGACACGGTAACGTCACAGAATAGATAATAGTTAGTATCAAGCATCTTACGGCGTTTTTCGTGACTGTACTATACATACCTACCTATTATAGATTTTATGAACTAGCGGCCGCCCGCGGCAGGCTTTGCCCGCTTAGTAGTGGTCATTGCTAACATCCATCCTGTGGAATGTTTGTTTTATTTATCTACATGATTTTGTAGATCTACTGCATTTAGTTAGGTATTATGAATAAGGTAGGCAAGGCACTGAGGGCTGGTTTCCGCAAGGCTTCTAGTTGGCCCTTTTTGCGTGGCGCTTGACGCCAACGTGTTGCTCGAACTGTCACGCCGGTTTCCTCACGATGTTTTACTGGCATAGTGCACGCACATTTTTCTACAGAAAAACTACTTGGTACACGACTGGATTTGAACCCACGACCTTAGGCGGATCGGACGGCGGGTCCGCTACGTCTGGACCACCAGTGCTCTCTGCCAACGAGCTTACCTGATGTTGGATTCAGAGGAGCTGGTAATCATTATAATCATATATGTAGGTAGGCGTTCTGTGGGAAAATGGGACTTCTCAGCAAATAGGTAGGTATGTACTTATAGGTACTTAGGTAGGTAACTTATCATCATCATCATCATTATTATTATTATTAAAAGCCTGTTGTGTCCCACTGCAGGGCAAAGGCCTCCCTTCCTTCTTTCCATTCATCTCTTGTTTGGGCTACTGTGGATCATCAAACAACTGGACTGATAAACTTCTTTTGCCACTATATTGCTGAATTATCCCCGAATAACATACTTATATTATACCTAGTTCGAGCAAATTAACCCTTAAATGCATAGAAACGTATTTTTTATCGGAAAAAAATTATTTGGTAAAGGAAAGGGTCCTAGATAATGGAAAAAATAATTTAAAAAATCTAAATAAATTGTAATCATTATATTTTTGAAAAAAACTAGTAGTTACAATTTTGTAACACCATGCATTAGGGACAAAATTTATACAAGGTTAAATAAGGGTCTAAATATTCGCTGCATTGTGGAACACCGTAAAACAGTCTTTAGACTTTCTTGAGCATAGTAATACATTACATTTATTACATTTTACGGTGCTTAGGGTCTTGCATGAAGGCATCATGCAGCGTCCACGGGAAACACTTCTTACGATATGGTGATCCACCTTGTCCAACCTGACTTCAAACGGTGGTAATATCTGGCATGGTTTGCCCTTCCGCTTCTTCGGTGGGGGCACATCTGACGTGCTGGGAGTGCTGGTTGAAGTAGCCGGGCGGCCTCTGGTGGCGGGAGGGTTGTATTTACACAGGCAATCAGCCAGCTCACCTCTGAACTCTGCAAGACTCATAATGTTTTTGGGTAACAGGCCGTTTCGAATAGATACTTTTTTGTATAGTATCCATGCGTTTATTATACTCAAATCAAGAACATGGTAGAAGATACGCATGTACCATTTTCGGCTCTTCATCCTAATTTTGTATCGGCCTAGGAATGAGTCCATAAGATCGACACCACCCATGTGGGCGTTATATTCCTTGATCAATTTTGGGCAAGGAATAGGTATTCGCCGCTTTTCTTTTTTGTCGAACCTTTCGATATTTTCTGCAGGCTGTGCACCCACATATGTAGATGCTAGGATTACCTGCTTGTTATCTTTCCAACTGACTGTAGTCATGTCTACGCCTTCAAAGTTAGTCACGTATTCCTCAAACGCGCCTCTTGGTACCGATGTTTTCATAGTTTCTTGTTTTGTCGGCAGCTTGCAAGTTTTGCCGAGGCGGTTTCTTTGAATTGTACCCAGGGATTGAATTCCTTCTTTGGCCAGCGTGTACATCAGAGGCAGTGACGTGTAATAATTGTCAAAGTACACTATGTGGTTTTGTTGACGTGGAACTACTCGCAAAAGCTTCAAAACAGTTTGTCCTACTACCCCAATATTTTCTGGTTCGTTTGGTAATCTGTCATCAACCTCCTTTCCAGCATA
The DNA here is from genome assembly GCA_947578465.1 of Thera obeliscata. NCBI lineage: Eukaryota > Metazoa > Arthropoda > Insecta > Lepidoptera > Geometridae > Thera > Thera obeliscata. Next base: position 5,864,570 of record OX387916.1, read on the forward strand.
GATTTGAAAGCGGTAAGCATATCCCATCAAATTACAGAGAACAAACAGTTTGAAACCCCATTTGTGTGGTTTATTCGGCAGGTATTGCTTGAGGAAGTGGCCAATTTTTGTTGAACACATCTGTTCGTCGATCGATAATCGCTGGTCTATCGCGACGCTTGAAAATTTTTCATTTAGATGGTCTATGACAGGTCGGAGTTTATGCAGTTTATCGTGCTGTGGATGGTTGGGCGGTAGGTGCTTGTCGTTGTCGTTGAAGTGTAAAATCCTACGAATCTTCTCGAATTTGTTTACTGGCATCGCTTCTTTTATGGCAAAGAATCCAAACTTGGTAGACCAGTAGGATCTTGTACTTGGGTAATGGTAAACCGACATGAATACCAAGATTCCTAAATATTTACGAAGGTCTGAAGTCGTAATAACCTCAGGTCTGTCAGGCTGTGTTTGTACAGCATACCGGGTTGTCTCTGTCACAATATGCTCCATCAAATCGTTGGAGAAGAAGTAAGTAAAAAACTGGTAAGGACTCTGCAATGCCATAACTGCTGATGAAAGTTCTTCACTGCCTCCAAAACTAATGTTATTCTCGTTGAATATTAGTGATCTTTTTCTCCAAACCAGGTTTCTTGTGCTATTCACACTACAAACTGGAGGTTGCGAATTTGCGGCTGATAATGTACTGGTACCTGGTAATGCTGGTGCTCCTACATACGCGTCAATACCATCTTCTAACAAGGGAGGGTCAGAAGCCGTAACTTCTTCATCATCACCCAGATTTTCCAATTCCACCTGCATTGCCTCACGAGATGGGAGGTATTGAAAATCATCTCCGTCTGACTCCAGGCCGTCGTCCGAAACCTCTCCATTTTCTAGTCTTCGAAGGAGCTCTTCAATACCCAGATCTAAAAAGCACCAAAAACATGCAAATAATAGCCATCACCAGCACAAGAGCACCGCCACAAAAATCCAAAACCATGAAGAAATCAAGTCATCAAAATAAACGTTCGTGCATAGGGTTACATAAATGATACTAGCATGAAATGTTAGTTTTGAATAGGTTCACGAAAACAAAATCAAGAAATACGCATATCACACGATACTTGATAAACTTACCATCCATAATGTATTTTTTTTATCACAAAACTCATTCACTTTGTTTAAAATTTTACGCATCAATATCCCGCCTTTTTTAAAAAGTTTGCTTTGCCGCCACTGAAGTTTGGAAGTGTCATAAATTCAAGATGTCACAAATGAAAACTGTCAAACTTGAGTAGAATGATAAAAAAATATTTAAAGGAACGTTTAGACGTTCAATAATTACCATAGATAATAAAATATTGTACCTAATTTTGATTTGAATGTGATGTTACAATTTTGTTACTAAATGCATTAAAGGGTTAAACCTACAGGAAATGAGTCCCTTTCACCAATAACTCTGCATTTGCAGTTCAGTAACTAGAACTACTGAGTAGTTCGACAGGTGGTACAAAACAAAGGAAATGAAATATATTTATTTGCAAGAAGTATGGTACTACTATTAGATCATAGGGTATGTAAAAAAGCGGCTCACATACTTTGTCGGAGAACAATATACAAAATTCAATCAACAAGTAGAAAATATAAGTTAAATTAAAATCAATCAGTGTGTCAGAATAATAACAATAATCAATTCAGAATAATAATTCTTAAAGAAAATAGAAAATAATTTATATGAAATCATTAACGCTATGAAAACATTGATACAACATTGAAGATATCTTTAGTAGGTAGTTACTTCATCACACACATCTACCTAATTATACTTCATTCACAATCTGACTTCACACACTTTTGGCAGGGTTTTAAACACACATCACAAACCCACTAAAGTCTGGTCTACCACTTTCTAGCGCTAAGTTTGACACACATCTTCAGCCCACTGAAGATTAAAGCCCACGAGGTGTCTGGCATGTGGCAGAAGTGTCCAGCCCTGAAGAATTAAAAGTTCTTCTTATTAGTGATGACTGCCCAGTTCTATTGCGTAGGAGTTGCTTATGAGCGGTTGGTTCCCAACGCTGCTGGAGGCATTGGAGTCGTCTGTGCTGTAGGAAATGGTAAATACTCTTCAGATGATAATAATAAGACAGATCATTAATTACCGATGCTGTTGAAGCCATCGCATTTCTGTTCTATTTATTATTCCGGTGGATTTTATTTCGTAAATAGTAGCTCGCATCTCGAAATATCCTAACAAGAATTATAGAACAGTAGCAAGCAGAAGCAAGCATGACATTGACCTCTTGACATTTGACAGTTGAGATGTCAGTTTTGACAGTTGAAATATAAGATTTACGCACACAAATGTAGATATACATACGTATACGCACACATAAAACCATAGAAATCTGCTTCTTCTTTTTTCGTGAAAATAAGATCGGCCAAATATTATTGCTGTAAACAAAGCTAAGCTGGAAGAAAGTTAGCTCAATGGTAAAAAGCCAGTACGCTGAATTAAATTGGAGTAATTGTTGAATTTTAATAACGTTACGTTCTCCTTACAGGAAGGGGCTTACAAAGATAAATACTCGTTTATTGGGGAATGGTACGATAATCAGGCGAGTCTAATTCGCCGGTTCAATGTGTTTTACTATCCTTACGATGAAACTTTAGAAATGTTTGACTTGAAAAATCGTAAAACGTTTGTAAGACGAGTGAAAGTTAATGGAGTAACTTTAGAAAACTTTTACATCGGATGTACAATATACATCCTTGGTCGATTGATCAAAATTGTTGACTTTGCTTGTGAAGATACCAGAAATAAACTCCACAAGGACATGCAAGTGTAAGTACCTACCTAACTTACTTAGTTCACTCCCAACATTTTGTGCCCACCTGCAGACTACTGGAATCTAGGTTTTTGCTTAAATTCCCTGTATTGTAACTTGAGGTTTGAAAAATTCCAAGTTTTTGAGGATGACTATTTTGCAATAAACAAAATATTATGTCAAAATGTGTATTTCCAGAACATTTGCAATGATCAAACCATTACCCTCCAAGATTGCTGGTAAAATTTTATCTGTATTCTATGAGAATGGTTTGCGTGTGACTAAAATGAAGAAAGCTCGCCTCACCGCTGATGATGTCAATGTGCTTTATAGAACACAAGTAACCGACCCAACTTTTCCGTAAGTTTGTACTTTTTTATCACATTCCTTTAAATTTTATCTGTATTCCATGAGAATGGTTTGCGTGTGACTAAGATGAAGAAAGCTTGTCTCACCGCTGATGATGTCCATGTGCTATACGACCCTTCTGGGATCAAATGTCGTAAAAGCCAACTCATTCTGGGATCAAATGTCGTAACAGCCAACTCATTGAGATGGCTGTTACGACATTTGATCCCAGAATGAGTTGGCTTTTACGACATTTGATCCCAGAAGGGTCGTATAGAGAACACAAGAAAGCTGAGCTACCAACTGTGTTATGAGGTCTATTGAATAATAATAAATAATGGTTCTGTTAGAAACAAAGAATTTATGAAGGTACTAACCAACCTGAAAAGTTCTATAATATGTGTCAAGTGCATGTAATAAGTCTCTGTGCTTTTTTACTACTTTTAGTGCTTACAAATTCTTTTATATTTCAGGTTCTTATTGGACTACTTGACAGGAGAACTGGTATATGGTGTAGAGTTAGTTGGGAAGGATGCAGTATCAGTGTGCGTCAAGTCTTTAGGAGACAAGGACCCTGCCAAAGCAGCCCCGGGGACCATCAGAGCTCTTTACGGAACAGATCCTGTTAGAAACTGTGTTCATGCATCATCTACTCCAGATAATGCTATTCAGGTAAATCTCTTGAAAAAATATTACGATCGGGGTAAAAAATATTAAGATCGGGATAAAAATTAACACGCGGGCGGAGCCGCGGGTGATCGCTAGTTTGCATTATTTAAGAATTTTCTGTACTATATCATTCACATACCCAATATTGAGATTTGACGCCACACAAAGGTTCTGGATGTATAGTGGCGGAATGAAAATGTTCGTCGATTTTCAACTTGATTTGTTCAACATATCACAATCACATATTAAAAAACTGAATAGAAAGAATACACCGATAAGTTAACGTCACAAATTATGTCAAAATGTGTTCCATGATCAAGGCACTGGTGCAAGCGAAAACCGACTCTAAGGTGACGAACATTTTCATACCGCGACTGTACGTAAAACTGAAATGGAGATACTTGACGAGAAAGGAGATGGACGTGGGCGGCCACAATATGGTGGCCAAGAGATGCTCAAAGACCTTGAGTGGATGAGACTTGGTATATAGGGAACGAAAAGAGTGGCGTCGTAGCTCAGCTCGCTCAGCTCTGTGTGCAAACGGGCTGAAATGATGATGATATCTTAAGTACTTTTTAAATTAACGCGATCCTTATGCATAATTATATGGAACAAACGGGTATTATTACCTTTGTAATTTCCCGACGTTTCGACCGTGTTACAACAGCCGTGGTCGCGGGTGGCACGGTCGAAACGTCGGGAAATAATAAAGGTAAGCGATAAATACCCGTTTGTTCCATAAAATGATGATTATAATTCACAGGATATAGAGTACTTCTTTCCGCCACCATCACAACGCTCCTCGCGGCTTCGCCTAACTGCCACACTTTCAAATTGCACTCTGTGCATAGTGAAGCCTCATGCGATACGAGAGGGGAAACTAGGCGCTGCCTTAGAGTGCCTCGACGAAGGCGGCTTTGAAGTCACGGCTCTCAATATGTTCATTGTGGAGAATATAAACGCAGCTGAGTTCTATGAGGTTTATAAAGGGATTGTTCCTGAGTATAAGGTTTGTGAAGTAATGTTAGCTTAAACCTGTTATTGAGATGCTTTCTGTTCTGTACCAAAAATAATACACGTTTCAACACACAATATCATAAGAAATTATCAGTTTATGTACCTACTTAGTGTATGTACTTTGAATTTTGAAAATGAGAGTTCTTTTTAACTTTATACAAGACCGCGCCCTCTGGCAAGGTGGGGCGACGACCTGCGAAATGTATCTGGCAAGCACTGGAGAAGAGCCGAAGACCGGGCTCATTGGCACGTCTTGGGAGAGACCTACGTCCTGCAGTGGACTGGTATAGGTTGATGATGATGATAATGATAATGACAAGACCGCTAGAATTATAGCCTCTATGAAATTGATTTGTTTTTTGTTAGAACAGATATTTTAAAATGTACGCACTGATCTACGTGCTAATTTAGCTCGACAGGCGCTCTGTACTGTTAGTGATATTAGGTTTAAAGACATTTATTTCTCATAAAACATAAAATGTTCACTTAAAATGAGATTACACAGCATAGTATTAATAATAAATTGTTTTGCCTCTTGACGGCTGCCGTAGCACACGCTTACTTGATACACACATAACTGTTGGCTACAGTGTGGCCACATATTTGCCTAGCCTTGATATTTATTAACTGGATGGACACCTGAATATAACTATATTCAGGTGTCCATCCAGTTAATAAATATTAATAAACTACTTTTCAGGGTATGGTTGAAGAACTATCAAGTGGTCCATGTGTGGCTATGGAAATTGTCGCTAAAGACAAGAGTCTTAATACAGCCGTAGAATTCAGAAAACTTGTTGGACCCTCAGACCCTGTAAGTTATTCTAGTGATATTGTGACTCAATTAATATAGACCGACATTTACCTTGAAATAAATAATAATACCCTGTTCGTGGTTTGGAATAACAGGTTACGCGATGGAAAGGGTGTATAAGATACAGCAAAATATGTATAACTGAATAATTATTGCATCATAAATGTTAAGTTCAGAAATTATTTTCAGGAAATAGCAAGGCTGCTTCGGCCGCATACATTACGTGCAAAGCTTGGTAACACCAAAGTACAGAATGCGATTCACTGCAGCGACCTAGCCGAGGATGGGCTGTTAGAAGTAGAATACTTCTTCAAAATACTCGATTTGTAAAGCAGCTTTTTAACGGATTTATTTGCGTGCAGTAAGACTGTATGATTTTTGAAATCATTTTATGTTATGGAATACTCACTATGTAGGTAATTTTTAATGAGTTTATAGGTAAACGCGGTCTTTGTCTGCGCCGTGAAAAGCACGCGTGAAATATTGCGGCGTGGTCAATTGTTCGGAAAGTAGACCGCAGCAAGACTTCTTGGTACGCTCTTTTAAAACTGAATTTGTTTGCTACTTCAGTGCGGTCGAATCGGATACGCGTTTATTAGAGAAACACGCTGATTTGACAATGAAATTATCTTGTTGATGTTTCATAGCTAATTTAGTAATTATCTATAATTATATCTCGTTAAGGGACTTTCTACTTAATGTTAGGGCGTTATTTCGCCAATATGTTAAATACTTATAGCACGGTTACTATATTAACATTTAAAAAGACAGAATATCTACTGCCGCAGCTTTCGCATTTCAGGCCGCAAGGTGAGGACTGATGTGAAAAAATGTGTCCTAAAATGTTTAATTTTATGATATCAAAATCCATTATGGTTCCTCTGTAAATCTTAGTTGAATATTATGATAACTTTATCAACTCACTGATTGTATAATAAAAGACTGATGTAATATTTACCAACCTGTGTATTAAATTATAACCTGTGTAGTATAATCCTTATTGGTCCATAATTAAACATGCACGGTTTTCTTTTTATGTCCCTAAAAGAAAAGCTTGTATTGCTTTGCTTAGTTCGGGGCTAAATGCTAGGGGCTGTTTGGAATATCCTTCAATATTTATTTATTTTATGGTTCATCAAACTCGGCCTCGCTTTTACGATGTGAATTCATGTAAAATTTCGCACTCGGATTATTGGTAAAGATTCTGAACTACGGGAGTTTCTTTTCTAGGTTTTCTATCATATACATATTTACATACATTGTTTTGATAGTCTTGATATTCAATTACTCATATCATACTGGATTATACACAGCAGGGATATATTTATTTCTAACTTGATATTAAAAAGCTGTGCTATGGGTTGGAAAGGTTCTAATATGTCTTAGAACCTTTCCAACCCAATTGACAAAAAACTATTCGAGTTGAACTACGAAGAAAACAAATGAAAGTGTTCCACCAGAGATGTTATGTGGTAAGTAAAATATTAAAAGGTAAATAAATTTTTATTTTTATTTTTTTTTTACTAAAATTTTAGATCATAGGTTAATCATAGCAAACCTTTTCTTACAGGTCTACTGGATTTAATAAAATCTTTCAGTGGAGGCATGAACATAGAATGAAAAATGCAACTTCCAAAAAAAGGTTGGTAAGTGATCTTTATCGTTTTTCGTCCTCGCAATAATCGTAGATCGCAAGTGAGGGGAGTATGCATTACAGTAGGCCATCGGTACAGAGTAACGCGTGTATGAGTATGTGCACCAGCCAACTGTTCTGTGATCTGTTCGCTAGTAGTCGTCAGTCGCGAGCAAACCTTCACTACCGCAACTGTGCGAACCGCACCGTGCGTTACAAACACCCGCGCGTATTCAATCACAGTTCTAACAAAACCAACAAAACTCTGACTGGTGAACTTAGTGCAAGTTCGACGATAAATTCCAATGTTTTCACGTAGCCTGATAAGGTTTTTCAATTAACGGCCTTTGTGAGTACCTATAAATATGCGTTGAATGCGTTTCATGAATTGTTTTAGGAAACAGTTACCTACTTTAGCGAGCTGCATAATTTAAAAATGCTTAGAGATAGCTGAAAATGTTCATTCAGTTATGCGATAGTGTTATGGGAAATGGAGATAATATACATTGTTTTCGCCCCTTGGAAAATACTAGGCCTAATGGAAAAAAACTACCGAGACTACAGCTAGAAAAGAATGGTTCCCATTATTATAAATCTTATTTTAAGGGGCTGACCACCGTCAAAAAACTCTAAACATTTTGAAAGATATTAAATCACTGAACCTATATAAGAGTAGTCGCAATAAAAAAAGCCGTGTGCAAGCACATTGCATACAGTTCAGCATAAATATAATTTTGATCCAGACAAGTTTTCCTTCCAAAATGTACTGAGTATGTACTTTCCAAAATAAACTGAGTATAATATATTTGAGTAATTATTTTAATTTTATTTAAAAGTTTAAAAAAAGGCTGAAAATTAGATGTTCACTCCGCATACTCGGAGATTTTGCGATTTTCGCGATCATTGAAATTCCTAATATTTTCGTTTATTAAATAAAATAGTTTTAGATTCATATCATTTGTTCATCCGTTTCATGTTAGTTATTATTTATTGTGAACGGCTTGGGTTAATTCACTGTTTACCTATAAAATTACATGCAGATCAGATAAGCGATCCGACTGTTCTCGAAGAAACAACGTCTATTCGTGCATATTCCATGAGAAATTTCGCTTTTAATTATAAAATTTTAAAATAACGAGATCATTGTTATCAAAAAGGTAAATTTTAATTTTATTTATTTAGGGCATCTAATATCAACGTCTAATATTCTTGCATATTCCATGAAAATATTTCGCTGTTAATTTTTGATACCTAACGAGATCATTGTTATCAAAAGGTTCAAGTGGATTGGACTTCAAATTAAACAGAAGCACTGAATTTGATTATCTAGTTGTTTACCTTGCACACAAGAAGGCTTTATTTATGAAATCTTATCTAATCATCTTGAGAACCCATCTTGACATGTCCTAATTAAAATTTAATAAGTGTTTTCAGGCTAGTCTAAACTATTTGCACAAATATTTCACCTTGAGTATCTATGTGACTTGCAACTACCAATAAAGCTTCATTTTGTGAGCACATAGATTAAATACATAACGTTAGTTCACAATGGTGTAGAACTCTACCAAGCTGAATCTTAATACTTTGCGCTGTGTGTATCCGACGAACAAAATCTTTTCGATTGTTTTGTAAGTTGGATTAAATTAAAACAGGTCTCTGACAGCGTCGATCCCTAGATAGACCGGCAGTTAAAGCGTTAATGGGTTTTCATTTGATTGGATCTACTTATTCCTTATTATTTCCCGTGCCATGCCATTGTCTTCGCTCATTGTTCTCCCAGCGGGCTGCACATGAATAACTGCTACGCACAGTCTTGTAGAACGATACATTCAAATCGGATAATTCTACGACTTCAGTGTGTATAACTACATTGACACAATTTACCTTTAGATCATCTTCTAGTAAACGTGGCTCGTCTACGCACGGCATAAAACCTACTGTCACTTTAAAAACGTAACTAAAATCACTTAGAAAATGTTTTAGAAAACTGTGGTGGTAAGAGAAAACGTAGGAAAAATTACTAACTGCCATACTTACATATATATAAAAGTAGCCCATGCCCTTTTTCCGTGTCAAAAACCAACTATCTCTGTGCCACAATTTATCTCGGATCGGCTCATTTAATGTAGGTAAATGAAATAGGCTGTGTCCGTATGTAGGTAATAGAATACGTCTTTAGGTAATACTTTACTAAACTAGGCTCCTACTAACTTTTCCATCACAATTTCATGATATACCTAATGAGCTTGCTAATGAGTAACTAACTTACTGCATTACTTTTTACAATAATTAGCAAAAACTAAAAATGACAGAAATCTTGTTTCAGAAACAAACAATAAACATTTTCCATGTATCAAGAACATCGACTAGCAAGCATTTATGAGGAAGGCTGGATGACGAAGGATTTTCCTACCTAAAAACATCTCCAGTTATCTAGAGATAATAATACCGCCAAAATGAAGATGTTACGCTCCTTTTTCAAGAGGATTACAGACGATTTAAAGCAGAAGAAGCTTGTACCTCTGAAGGTTTTATTCTTCGTTCATGCCTCAAGTGAGTAATTTTTACATCCTAAAGAAAGCGTTATTTTATAAGATGTTGAAACTATGTCCCGCTCATTACTGAGAAATGAAAATGTTTGCTTATTTGTGATACCCTAATATTTTGTTCTAGCTAGGTATTGCAATTATAATTTTATTGTTGCAAACAAAAATTCTGAACGCCTATTGTGATAGTAACACGGCACACTGTCTATTCTAATAGAAACATCTGATTCATTAAACTCTGTGTTCTCAATAATACCGAGTGGTGACCTTTTTATAGGTCTGTAGTACACCATGTTATTGGAAGTAATAATATCTTTTCACGGAGCTATTAATCATAGTATTGTGTTACATAAACTTTGTTAAAACACATCATTATGGGGGCAGATAATTCCGAATAATGCGATGGCAGTTCACTTTCTATTCTGTGTCATCATCATTTGTTCAGCCCGTTTGCACTTACTGCTCAGTATAAGTCTCCTCTTTATTACACCACTCTTTTCGATCCCTTTCGAGTTTAATCTACTGGTTCCCAGCACTTACAACAATGTCGTTTGAACAACGTGCGGGTGTCTGCTTTAAGGTCTTTGAGCATCCCTTGGCCACGAGAGAGAGCACTGTTGGTCTAGTGGTAGCGGCCCCGCCTTCCGATCCGAAGTTCGTGGGTTTAAATCCAGTCGTGTACCAATGAGTTATTCTGTTGAAAAATTTATGTGCACTCTGCCAGTACTCTTAAAACGGCGAAGGAAAACATCGTGGGGAAACAGGCGTGTTGTAGAACCTAAAAAAGTTCGTGACAAGGGTCACGCAAAAAGGGCCCTATCGGCAAATTTTTATCATCGCACTTGATGTGCGGCTGATAAAAATTGGCCGATCCCTTGGCCACCGTTCTGTAGCTGCCCACGTCTATTTCCCGTTGTCCCTTCTCGCTAAGTGTCCTGCCCATCTCCATTTCAGTTTCGCAATTCGCTTACCCCCATCATTCTTTTAATATGGTGAAATTTCCAGCGCTTTTCGTGCTGTACCCATACCTGACAATTCACATGAGAGAGCTGGGCATCAACGTGGAAGAGACGGCCATCATGTCGGCCGTCACGCCGGTCGTCTCCATCGTGATGCCGCCGCTAGCCGGGATGCTGGCAGACAAAATTGGCAACTTTAGGGTAAGTGTACTTTAGGGTGTGTGTGTGAGTAGTTGATTGTAACGTCAAACCTGTAGATGGAGCTACGGTCGCTTTAGTGCCGAACAGTCCCTAAGAGTTATTCGTCGAGTGTGATTAGGATCCGATGGCACAGCGGTGCGCAGCCCCATACCAAGGGGAATATAGTAAACACCATAGTAAACACTATAAAAATCAATAATAAGTGTACTTATGTTATGTTTTTGAGAGGCATAAGCGACATATCAATCCACCGCAATAGACGATTAAAACTACTTTATCCTTGCTCGACCGTGGTTACCTTCAAAGATATCTGGCAAAATAATTGAAAAGTGCCATTGAAACTGTAATGTGGTCCAAACTAGAACAAACAGATGGTCTCACCATTGTTCGAACAGCCTATTCAGTATAGAGAAAGTGTACTAGCCCGTTAAGAGCTGATCTTAACGCTTACACGGGTCAAAACCTAATGTACAATATTAGTCTTTTTATCAAAGCAAATAATCTTTTCAATTCGTAATCCTGAAAGGTCCATCTAAATTCAACTGTTATTTATTCTGTGCCATTATAATCAAGTTAATCCGCATCGTCCGTAACGCAAATTACGTTCAATTTTGGTTACAATAACCTTTACCTTGCATTGTGGCGCATTGTGACTATTGGCCAGTGAATAGCTACATGTGAGTCACAGCTCCGAAAGAGAGCACCAGGGTAAGTCTGTACAACGCAGGCGCGCCACTTGGGTGCTCTATAATCAAGTATAAATCAGTCCTGCGCGTGCGAGCAATTCTAGCTGCCTTAGGCCCGTATTCCGAAACAGCGCTTGAGTCTGAGTCGAGCCTCAAGCATAGATTTTATGACAGTTCTCCATTGAAAAGTGTCAAAAATCTGTGCTTAAGGCTCGACTCAGACTTAAGCACTGTTTCGGAATACGAGCCTTAGTGATGCGAAGGACAGCCTGTCTAGTTTTGACTCTTTAGAAACGACCCACTAAGACTTAGTATGTCATTTTCTTTCATTCGTCCGTATGTCTCATTGTTGTTCGAGGCCGCGTATCTCATTAACGGAAGTCCTAAATTCAATGCGAAGAACTAAATTCGATGCTTAACCATTTTTGGCGGAAATTCATGCATCCGTTTCAGAAATATTGATTTGAATGGGCTTTGAAGCTGTAGCAGCTAGCAAACTAACAAACATTTCGGTTCATAAAAGAACGTTGCTAATACTTGCAGTGCAGACTGCGTTACTGATACTTGAAAGTTGGTTAACGAGGTCATAATGCAGTCATCGTAATATTTGCATTTAAAACCAAGCTATTTGGTATACGCTGCGTTTGTATAGAGTGTAGTGTACTTACACTCGTGCGTCATAATAGCAGTGAAGCGCCGATGAAGCGACAAGGCAGGAAGTCTCATCGTTCACTATAAAGGCGCTGCCCGACCACTTCCCCGATTGGTTGGCACATGCGAACAAAGCTGTGGAGGCTGCCTTCATGAACAAGACTTTAAATAAAACAATAAATAAATAAATATTGTGGACAATCCACGCAACACTATCTAGCCCCAAGCTAAGAAGAGCTTGTACTATGGGAACCAGATAGCACCCAGGCAGAAAAAAAACATCTGTTTTTATCACACAAAGATTTGTTCTCGGTGGGGATCGAATCCTACGACCTATGGCGCAGAAAGCAAAGCTACTACCAACTGAGCTGAGAGGCCAGACTAAAATACATTATGTATAGCCACCCCGTAGCGAGTGTCCAACTTTTGATAATGTAAAATTAAATAAGTAAATCATTTACACACAGAAAACTTGTTTACGATTAGCCTGAAAGCTCTAACACCAGAATCGCTTGTTTAAAATGTAAATAGGCAAACTTTCACAACACCCTTTTGTGGAACAGTTTCTAAGATATAGAAGGGACCTATATAGTTAATGCTTTCGAAAACACTTTCTAATTGTATTTAGGTGTAGCTAGATAGTGTTCTTGAATGAGCTTCTCTGTGTAGGTTAGCTGACCTAGCATACCTAACCTACCTTACCTTACCACAGAATAAACAAACGTGCCTATGCGCATATGGAGCTAACCAGTAAATAACGTAGTGAGTAACCTACTGCCCGCAGCTTTTCTCGTATGGTATAAGCAGTTGCATATTCCAGTACGTATAACTATTTTATTTCAAGTTTCATCCCTCTCAACCATTCGGTGTGATTGTGACGCTAATCTAACGACTGAACGATTGAATTTATAAGAAAAAATATAGTGAAATAGTTATAAGGTGAAATGACCTAAACAAAAAAGCTTTGATTTTTAATAAGACATAGTAGTCTTACTTATAGAAATATGTCAATAGATAAACAGTGCTTCAACTATTGGCATCTCTTACTACTGGGTATAGATAAACAGTGACAGGGCTGACTACGAGTATAAGCAATGATTAAATTTTAATTGCGTTTTTAATTATGGCTGTTGCATTAGTCAGTGGCATTGGTTTACCATAATTCCTTAGTAAAATGCTTTTTATGACACTCTTGCAGTACAAAATCTCAGTTTATTACCTAAACAATAATTATATTTCGGTAGTTGTATGTAAATTAATATATTCAAGTATGAATAGTTAATTCAAGTTGTGTTTGTAATGCTATTGTTGCTTAATTCTAAAACCGCTGATGTGATGAACTGAGGGCTGATAATACATTGTAAGTTGTCTACTGAGTGAAACTTTGTATAATTTATACAATTTGTATGTAACACTCGGCTCAGTTGCATGAAGTCTATGAACAATTGATAGATGTGTTAATTATCAACGAGAAACTCTGTCATGCATCATTATACTCTAGAAAAAAACTGTCCAAGTGTGAGTAGGACTCCTGCCATAAGAAGGTTCTGTGCCATTACGATGTTACTTTAATATTTCCGGCATTATCCTATCATTTTTGAATGCTACACTTATTTTTTAACAGACTTCAAATAATTATGAACTTATGAACCGATGTGAAAAAAAATATCTGAAAGGGGAAAAGGTAGGTACTTCCATAAAGTCGGTTTCTCAAGTTTTTAAAACTTAATTTATTTTCAATCGCGTATAAGTATAGTCACTTCTGTTACGTGCTTTGTTAATTTTTCTAAATAACTTATACTGTTTACCGTAGAAAACTGGACCTTGTTGACACGTATGTACAGACAGACTGACAGAGTACGGACAACACAGTGCAAGATTGTTAGTGTTTTCCATTGTTAGCCACGAAACCCTAAAAATATCTTTCATTTGTCGTGAGAATAATTTCTTCCTATGGACAATGGCGACGGAGATGTTGAAGCAACAAAGAATGAAGTTTAGAATGATAGCACAATTACCTAGCTAATTAATATGTACGTAAACACGTAGGTACAGATACATCCTGGTTAATAATAAATTTGTCTGGATTTATTTGATAAACCATGTCATGTCCTCATGTCTTATTATTTGAGGCATTATTCAGTCTCACGTGACAATAATTTCGCCGGCACCCACACCCTTCAAACCATTTCAAACGATAGCGTAATACCTCAAATTGATGGACGCAGACCAGTGCATCGTAGGGCACGTTCCTGCCGTGCATGACCTACGAATACTTTGGTATTGACGATGGTTAATACCACACTGAGAAAAATGGATTTCTGGCCTAAGATGAATTCCACCTTTGACGGCTGAATTGTAATGACGCGAGGCGTTTTTGAAACGCTTACGGTTAATTTGACTTTACTATTCGTTTTCGATAAACTGGTACGTCTCTTATGATAAACACGAACCGTCTCAAATGACTTACCGTAAGGTAGTCTTGGAATCCAACTAAATACTGTTAATACAGCAGTAATGGACTATTGAAAGCGTTTTAAATTTACGACGTTGAATATGTGGTGAATATCACCGTAATTAAGGCAAAATTTAACTTAAATTAAGGTGATATATGCTTTAATAAAAACTAAACAAACTTAAACCTAAGTCATAAACAAACTTTCGAAAGTGGCATAAATAATCTTAAGCATGACAATATTCACCTTACAATAAGGCAGAATATACTTTAGTCAGAAAAATTTGAACGTAAACTCAAAGTCTTTCAGCGGCGTATGAATTCGGCAACATGAAGGTATAATGTGGCCACATTTGCCCTTTTATAAGGCCAAATATGCTCATGGTACGATGAATTAAATGGTAACATAAGGTTATATATCGGCATACATATTTGACTAATTTAACCGTAAATTTAGCAATATTTACCTTATTATAAGGCGATATAATGCTCAAGTATCAACTGATTGAACGGTAACATTACATCATAGAACGACGTGCATACTTGGTCAATATAACCGTAAATTTGGTGATATTAGTCTTATTATCAGGCGAAATACGATCAAGTTACGACTAATCAAACGGTGAATAACGTCATAAAACTGTTTACTTATTCGGTTAATTAAACCGTAGATGAGACAACAATCACCTTATGGTAGGGCGGATGATACTTTAGTTACGATTTAATCAAACGTTTAAAAAGTCTAATAACGCCATACATATTTGGCCAATTTAACCGTAAATTTGGCAATATTTACCGCATCATAAGGCGAAATACGATCGAGTTAAGACTAACCAAACGGTGAAATAAATTCATTTAACGACTTTCCTATTCAGTAAATGAAACCGTAGATATAACAATATTCACCTTAAGATAGGGCGGATGATACTTGAGATATTATATAGTCAAACTTTAAAAAGCCTAATAACGGCATACATATTTGGCTAATATAACCGTAAATTTAGCAATATTTGCCTTAACATAAACGCTCAATAATGCTCAAGTTATGACTGATCAAATGGTCAAATAACGTCATCTAGCGACTTACATATTCTGTGAACGAAACCGTAGATATGGCAATGTTCGACGGATAATACGTTCGTAACTATTTATACAAACCCTTAAAACCTACATAAGTACGATCCTAGGTAATTTGGCGAGGTTTAACTTCTTAGTTATCCTACCATATTAGGTATTGTATCATCATCATCATCATCATTATCAGCCTGAAGAAGTCCACTGCTGGACATAGGCTTCTCCTACTCGTTTCCAGGAAGAACGATTGTGAGCCCTTTCCATCCATCGACTTCCCGCGATCTTGTATGGGTAGGTAGAATAGAATGAATATAGTTTTATTGACGCACAAACAGACGACGTATCTGTACAGCACACAGTAAATAAACAAAGCATTTACAAATCTAACTTAAAAACCTGCCTAGCTAAATATCTACCCAACCCATACAAGGTACCTAATAAGCATAAGCAAGCATATAGGTAGGTACATAGAAGTAGCATTTATTTCTCTGAGCAACCCTGGCCGTGGGTCAAATGGATCTCAAATGGGGGCACATTTTAGTTAAGAAGGTAGGTAGGCAGATTTGTACATTACCTACCTAAATACTTAAGTAGGTACTCTACCCACCTATGTGTTTCATTGTGTTGTACAAGGGAGGTTCCTATTGAATCATAGCGCTGTTTAATAAACCATACCTATTAATAGCTGTTCCATTGAAAAAAGTTTGCTACGCTCTATGACTACTTGTAGCTATTCAAAGGCAGAACCCTCGCTTCTACACACAAGCCCTGTTCTCCTGTAGGTAGGTATCTACTTAGATCAAGCGAAGAACCCAAACCAGTGTCTACAAAAATTTGATACCTATTTAGGTAATATAGGTCTCAGCTACCTGTTTCCCATATTACCAAGCTTTGCTTAGTTTACGGCTAGATTGTGTTGTGTGGAATGTCCGCAAAATATATTTGTATATAATTTGGTGGAAGAAAAGTCTATTTTACTCAGTTTTATTATTTTAACGGCTTTCAGTCAATTGGTGGGTTAAGTTTAAAAAAACTCTCTAGTTACTGCGAGATACACCTTTGTAAGGCACTTGTCGTAGGTACAATGAAAATCTCAATAATGCTGCCAGCTACAAGGCAAATAACCTTGGTTCGTATAAATGTATGAGAGAGAGTTTAAAAACTTGAAAACCCAACGTAAAACTGCTGAAACGATTATGATGAAATTTCTATGGGACTAATCTTAAAGTAAAGTTAAGATATAATTTTTCAAATTAGTTTACGAGTTATGTGGTAACAAACAAAAAAAATCATACAAATCAAATATCCGTGAAAACACCCATTTAGAATCTTTCCCTGAGTTTATTCGCTTTTTGGTTGGATCCCTGACGAACGAGATTCAATACCTTCTTTTGCTCTGTGCTGTGTGCTAATTACACGAACTATGCTTGGAGCATAGGCCAATCGACACATACATGACACATGCTGTTAGTAATGCAGTACAGTTTTGGCTTAAAGACTACGTATAGCATATTTTTGATTGGCCTCTCAGCTCAGTTGGTAGGATCTCTGTCTTCTGTGCCATAGGTCGTGGGTTCGATCCCCACCGAGAACAAGTATTTGTGGTGAACACAGTTGTTTTTTCTCTGTTGGGGCATTATATTGTATTCTAAGATGTATTTAAAAAAAAATGTGTGTAAGTATTATATCAGCTATCTGGTTCCCATAGTACAAGCTCTGCTTAGTTTGGGACTAGATAGTGTTGAGTAGATTGTCTTGAATATCTATTTATTATTATTTTGTTATTTTTAACACCCACCACTAGCATAATCTGCAGTAGTTGAGTTGGCAGCACTGAGGCCACGAGCACGTACGTAACGACTTGTTTCATTCGTCAGTTTGGTTTGACTTTGGACGGAGTGTTTGGTTTAGTTCTGAGTCATTCAAAGTTTATTTTGCGGGTTTTTTTTATTTTCCCTCATTTTCTGAACGCTGCTGGCTGTGTCAGTGTATGGAAGCACAGACAAACAGATGTAAAGAGGTCCAAGACAGACCTATCAGCAGCAACCAACCAGACAAACATCTTCGTGCTTCGAACGTGGCAGACCAGAATCCCACAGATTTATTAACAAAATGGGGGCACACACCTGATTGATACGTCATTTCGAGGTAAGTAGAGTACCTGTATCAAACTCAGTTATTCCCTAATGTTTTTGAACCTAATCATGTTTTGTATTTGATAAGTTTAGGTACCTTCTCCCTAGATTCTGGTTGTGTTGGAAACACGAACGAAAAATGATTTATAAAAATATGTTCTTAGTGTTTTCAGTTTTGAATTTTTGCATTTAATTTTGTATATTGGTACAAAAGAGTTTTTAAACTTAAGAAAATTAATTGTTTATTTTTTTCAGATAAGGTGTACTTTTTATAATACGCAAAGAGGACGGGCTACTTAACAGGCTGTTAATGGCTTCCTGGATTCCAAACAAAGAAAATAATTGGCCCATTTGTTATTGGACTCTGGGCTAGAAATAAATCCAAACACCAAACTTCAATGGAGTGATTTCAATCATGGGCACGCGGTATTGGAGAACCATTTAAAAAGGGTTATAGCTGTGAGTACTTGTCATTTGCTATCAGTGATTCAAACGATCTCTCTGACTTAGAACCTGCAATGCCAGGCTGACCTGTCCTCTAATAGACCTGTGGTCGTAGTTTGGTTAGATAAACATAATACCTACCTACTTGTACTAATTACCATCATAGAATACTCTACTTTGTTTGCGATAACTATTTCCTAAAATATACATTATTTTATTTCAGATATTGTAATCCGGTTGAGGAGGCTTCACTTGCAAAAACGGCTGCCGAGAAAGGAGTTACGCCATGAGAGGAGCTAGCCTGTGGGCAATAACAGCAAATGCGCGCCTACAAAAGCTTTACAACGAAAAGGGCATTCTCCAAGACGATTTTATCTTGTTTTAAGTATTTAAAAAGTTAATTACTTATCTAAATTGATTTTCTAATACAGATTTATAGATTTTTATTGAATGGTTTTATTGCAATACCACTATTATTTATATAAGATGCAAAAGCTATCGGCTAATTTATTAGGCTAGGTTGAGGTTAAACTGTTGGGTTGAGAAAATACTAGTCTATCTAGTACATATCTTTGGTAACCTGTAATCAGTTATTATTGAGGTGCTTTATAAATTTTTGTTCCATTAATTTCAGAAGACTGGGAGAACAGCTTTCTGAGGCAGCAGGCTACGCTGTTCACTGAAGGCATGTTTGGCTGATCTATTATCATAAAGTTCATGTGAAGGATATTGGCCCGCGTTACCTAAGAGTGAACTTTGAGCGGCCCAATGCCCTTAATATGAACTAAATGATAGTAAAGCAAGTCAATCAAGCCCTTAGGGAACAGCGTTACTAGTCGTTAAAAGGCTTTTTTCCGGTCTTCATAAAACGTTTCTGCTCGTAAAGAAAGCAAGAATTACCGTACGATACGGCTAGTCTAATCGTATGAAACATTCTAAAATAACTTCTAGAAGGCAAATACGACTAAGAAAATGCTGAAAACGCTTAATGCTTAGGTTAAACCCATAGTAAGTAAAGACGTAAAACACCTTACTAGAAGAGAATTACGACTTAAAAAAACATCAATATCGGTTAATGAACAGGTAAAACTACAGTAAGGTAAGACGTACAAAGTCTTACTAGAAGTCGATTATGACTTAGTAAACAGGTTTAACTACAGTAAGGTAAGACGTACGACGCCTTACAAAAAGTCGATTACGACTTAGTAAACTTTGAAAACGCTTAATGAACAGATTAAACTAGAGTAAGATAAGACGTACAACGCCTTGCTAGAAGTCGATTACGACTTAGTAAACGTTGACAACGCTTAGTGGACAGGTTAAACCCACAGTAAGTAAAGACTTAAAATGCCTTTCTAGAAGTGAATTACGATTTATGAAACGTTCAAAACTCTTAGTGGATCGGTTAAATAGCAGCGTATAAAGGTATAAAACACCTTACTAAAATACTAAAAGTCTATTATGACTTAGGAAGCAGTCAATAAATGTTCAAAACACTTTGTGAACAAATTAAACCGCAGTAAGAAAAGGCGTAAAACGCCTTACTAGAAGTTAATTGGGGCGCAATGATACGTCGGGTATGACTCTAGGAAAGATTTACGTGTGTGACCCGAGCACTTTCTTTACCGTTTATATCGCCTTACCGGAAGTTAAATCCCATCGTCAGTTTGTCGATCCTATCTCACTTACCACGTTAATAGCTTTTTATTTAAGGCTAATCTGTAAAAAAATACGTCTAAAACACACATTAGAGAGTATATTGCTGCTTATTTGTTAAGCCTCACGCTTAAGGCGTAAAACGCCTCCAACCTAGGAAGGCGTTTTTCGTCCAAGTACGCTTGGTCGTTTTTTCGCCTTCATTACGAATAAATCCACCTTCGTTACGAACTTTTCAGCTTTACATTTTTCTCAGTGCACTTAACTTAGGGCCATATACTTGTTCCTATGTATATGTATAGTAAAAATATATACTTATACATATGTATATTGCATGCTTAGTCATTTTCACTAGAAAGACGTTTCAGGCACGAATAACATCACGCTTAAACAACTCAATTCTGATGTCATCTGATTACAGTCTATAATTACGCCTAAAACCGCCAATTTGAAGCAGTTTTGCTGATCACTGTTCATAAACACCATATCCTGTTGTTCTTCAGGTTCAATATTCGTTCATACACGTTTTTATTTCACGTGTGGTTGCCTTCTATGTCATTCAGTATGTATTTTGCAGCTATTATAAGGTTAAGCATGGGTTACCGGCGAATTGGCCATGTATTTGCGGATAAGCGTTTAATGGATATGAAAAGGATTCCGTTGTGATATGAGAATAGTAATCCGAAATAACATGTTGCATAGCTATTGGACACTGTAGGATGTACGAGTCTGCTCTCTTATATGATTAGCTGGCTATACAACTGAGAAGTTGGATGGCCACAAATTACTGCCAATTTTAGTTCAATAGTTGCGTTCCTTATGTTCCTGTTGAAGCATTCTATCAATGCTAGATGCTGTAATAAATTAACCTACTACGATGCAGCTAGCTGACTTGATTCGCCGTTCAAATAACTGGCTAGTCGTTTCGTTTTACTAAACGACGCTATTAAAAAAATTGGGCCCGCTAATGACAAATTGATTAAAAAAATCATACAAACGTTTCCAAGATATTGATTTACAACTTTTCTTCTACAGTTACTCCTGGCGCTATCCTCAGTGCTCGGCGGTGCATCAGCATTGCTGCTGCTACTTGTGCCTGTGGGTCGGCTGACCGTCACCTTCCCTCCTTCAGTGGAGTTGCTGGCGACTTGCGGTGACTCTGGTCTCCTGCTGCGGAATATGCAAGAGTATTCGTGCTTGCCTGTACACCCGTACGCTCACGATGTTAATCTGACGTAAGGCTCATTCTTTATTATTTTCTACTTTGTTCTCATACTTTTTTATCCATTTCGTATGTCAGGTCAAGTAAAATTGTTTTTTTCATTAGCTATAAAAAAATCTAATTGAGACTGTTTATGACAGGATATTATCATGCGGCTTCGTCTGCGAGCTACCAGAAAACATTACAACAGAAGCTATCGACGATATAGTTTATTCAACCGCCTACGATGTACACTTACAGTCACCTCGCGACTCACAGCGACTTTTATATAGACATACAGTGACATCGCACCTGCCTCGCTTAAACACTCCAATGAAGGACCAAAGCACGTCCCGGATAATGACCAATGATCCATATTTCAACCTATCTGTGTCTAGATTGTCGGATAATGAGATATTCTTCCCAACACCGCAGCTGTACGACATGGAATGCTCGCAAGACTTCGCCAATGCAACTTGTTTGTTCGGTAACAATGACATCTTCGCGGAAACGGTCACTGGAACTAAACAAATGGTGTTTCACGCTAGAATATCCCACGACGTGCAAGAAACTCCAGCTGACGTCAGAAACTATAGGGTGAAAGCTTTGGTGATTGGAAACATTACGAAATTCAACGAAGAATATGATGAAAACGATATTACGTGTCAAGATCAATTCGATATGGTTAGTAAAGTTTTTGAAATTGACCTGTTATTTTTGATTATCTGTGACGGTGACCGACTTTGTGCTTTAGGTTCTTAGTTTATAAAAGGCGTGAACCTTTGTGTTGTTTTGATTTAATGTGATCATTCACCACTAACTATAATAATATACAATGGAAGGACGGCGTCGTGAGAACAGTTTCTCACAGTGAGAACGGCGAAGCCTTCCTGTGAACGTCCTATAGACATACCCCACTCATGGTGGCTGTTTGGCGAACGTACAATCTGCCATGCCGTTTTTCTGAATACCGCTGACTCAGATGCTCCCGAATATAATCAGCCTAGCGTTTTTTATATTTGACATTTTTATCGAAGCGCTTCTGTGCTCAGAAGAAGAGAAGGAATCTTCCTCTTCTGATTTTTCTCGAGATCGTTCTTTGTGAAAATGTATAATCAGGGTTTATACCCTTCAGTGTATTCCACCAGGCAAATGGTGATAAATTAAAATATATATTGTAGACACTGCCCATCTAGTTCCAAATTAAGTAGATCTTGTACCAGATATAATACTTATTTACTGATACAATTTTTTTTTGTAAATACATACTTGGGAGTTAATCTAACACCCAGGCAGAGAACAAACATCTGTGTTCACCACACTTATTTTTGTTCTCGGAGGGGATCGAACCCATGGCGCAGAAATCAGAGAACTGAGTTGAGAGGCCAGTCAAATAATGTGTTGTCCAATTAGGTTGAAGGGGTTGGTGTTTATGTGTCGGCGGGGTCGCGGCGGCTGTCGCAATGCGCGGCTGCCTGTGCCGCCTCCGTGCCAAGGAAGACATTGTGCGACAACAAGCAACAGCAGATCTCACTCGATCCCGTCTTCACCTTCTGGTGCTATCTCGCTGTAAGTACATGCCTACAATATTATGTACCTCTGCGTACTCTATACAAAAAGAAAGTCCTGTTAGTTATACTATTTATAACTAAAGAACCGATTTGGCTGAAAGTTGGTGGAAAGGTAGCTTAGAACCAGGAGACGGACATAGGATACTTTTTATCCCGTAAAAGTTACGGGAACGAGGCGAGCGAAGCCGGTAATCAATATAGAGTCAACTATCCAAAATTAACCAGCGACCGCCCGCGGCTGGTTAATTTTAGGTAAGTAGGATACGGGGCATATTGGGTTGCTCTAAAATTTCAGAAAGCCAGCTCCTGCTACGCCGTAGTTGCCAGGTAAAGTTCTGGGTTCGAGTCCCGCTGGCTCGATAATGTTGAGTCAAGTTTAAAATAACATTTAAAACTTAAAATTTTGTTAAACAACAGGGTGTACTAATCAATTGCAGATTTACAAGGTCACCGTTTTGCGGTTAACCAGCTAGCACTCGGCGCACTCTGTTCATTGTTAGCGAAAAAAAATAGTAAATAAAGACATAAATCGCGATGAATAGGTAGTTCAACTAAGATATGAGAAACTTTCAATTGTCACTGATAACGACAACCTAGCCTCTTAGAAGTATGTAATTTGTAAGGTTGAGTGCGCGCCAGATAACTTTGCGGGTGCCTGAACTCAGACTTTCGATGCTCCGCCTGAATTTTATTACTTTGTGAATTTTATTACTTCCCGATGCCCACGCGTCTTCACTTTGTAACTTTGTAATGTGGGGGGTCGATAGAAATTCCGATATTGTCCTACAGTATACAGCGGTACTTAAAGGTGGCACAAAAAATTTTTTGGTACCTTCTCTGTTTCCAACGTCTGCTAATCGTATAGATAGTGCAAGTGCAATCCACGAAGGCGCGCCCCACTATTCCTCCTAACCGTTTATAGTATATGTGTGCAAGCTTCCGTCAATGTTTGAGTGAAATCGGTACACACTAATTACCTATGAGTGCACACGCACACTACAATGAATAGACTACGGTTCGCGACTGCCGCTCGGAGCAAACTCCCCGCACCCCGCGAGGGGCGCGTCTTCGTGAATTGCACTATCTATAAAACACAATAAAACGAGCTTAGCATGCATAGAACATATAAAACTTAGAGAGAAACGGAATTCTCTCGCAAACGATTCCGGATATGCGTCAAAGAGACCTTGTCTGACAGGATGATGTATTTGGCGTAAGATACAAGGCCAGTTCCCACTTTATATAGTACTAGCGATCCGCCCTAGAAGCCTGGGTGGGGCAGAGACGGAGGGGTATCCTTATTAGTACCTACATAAGTTTTGTTACCATCTTTGACTTTGACTTCAAGAAAGGTATGAAGACGTGTAAAATATTAAGGAGTTTGAAAAATCCTTATTTTTTGTCAAAAAAATCTTAAATCAATAATTGTTTTTTTACATTGGTTATACCTATAACTGTTTGTAGAAGCTTGAGACGATATGCTTAAACATGACGTTTCAAGGATCAAATATTATGATAGACACAGTTCGACAAATCAATTCGAGAGAATACGAAAGTAAATACATGATCAAGAATGTTGAATACCAAAAGAAGTAAGGTGACTCATGACAACCGTGTTTAGGGGTTCGAGTCGTGCCTTGAGTTCTGTTTCTATAATTATAATAATATGCTGTCGTAATATTGTAAAAGGATAGGCATGACGTTATAACTCCACTTGTAATACCTTTATATTATATTTTATTGTTGATCTAACCGTTTGACTGCCATCGCACAAAGTGAAAATGCAGCCTTGGGTGGAGCACGCTTTGTTTTTTTACGCCACTTGTTCACTCTGGACTTGAAAAATCCAAGGTTGTAATGCTCCGGAAATATTATTTATATGCGTTGCACGGACTTCGTTAATCATCTTACAAACGTGTCTTCACAGTAAAATTAAAATTTCACTGGACACTATCATCAATAACTGACATTGTGAATCTTAAGCTAACCGAAACAAGGCCCAACCGGAAGTAATGCTTGTCGCATGAGACAAGAGATATTTTTCTGTGGTACCACGTGGTATACGCGTCGGTACACTGATGGAAAGATTGTCGTCTAATCGTCGCTAACTGGGTAATGGCGAACTTGATACGGCCATCGTTCGCGCTCCCATTGTGTTCGATCTATATTCTGCCGGAAGGTCCCCAACCCGTCTGTATCTTCCAGGCTATGCCGATGCTGGCTTTAACTGCTTATAAATGCAAGCCGCTTTTTGCTACGAACCAATTTAAAGATCTCTCTAGGCTGTGTACTACGGCTGTATATTTCGTCTTTCAGGAATTACCAATTTACCTGCTTTGAAAGCAGTTTTAGTGGTTTGAATTGGATTAACATGTGTCGCAATGCCATATAGAGCACGTCTTCGGTGGACGTGCTCTGTGAGTTTATGCAATTCTTATAGGCAGAACTGCTCAACATCAGATTTATACCAAATTCCCAAGAACACAAAGTACCCATCAGGTTTTAGAAATTAGAAATCTTTGTGTTTACCTGGTCAGTTCTTAATCAAACAAGGCGATCGTGTTTAACCAAAGGTAAGGTCCACTCTACGTCTTGCGTTCCGCGTTTCTATGAGTAAAATATCAACCATGCAAGTAATAATTAGAACTATAAAAACTTGGAACCGCAAAGATTACTTGATTTTTACGGTTCCTGCGTCAGCTATTATTTTTTGCGGCTGATGGTAATTGACTATTACCTGGTAAAACCATCCCAGTTTCACACCATTTTTTGGTGTTTGCAGACCACACGTAAAATACCACTTCTTAGCTTGTAGAGGTTTTGCGTGGTTTGGTACTTTGGAAATTTTCTGATGAATAGTCTGCAAATACCTACGGGAAAAAATAATAGGCAATCTTTGAATTTATCTGTTTTTTATAATCTTCCAAAAGTTTTTCAAACCATGGTTGTTTCAAAAGTCTCTCATCTCTAGAAAATTTATATAAAAGCAGTTGAAACCAATTAATTGTCCCCAAGTTAGTATTAAAATATTTAAAACTGCTAAGGGCTAATTTTTCCAGCTACAGATTAATTTATCCTTCAGTTAAAAATACTTTAGACTTGTCAAGAACAAGGACTGACATTTTTTATTCGAGGGGTGGCGTTATTCCTTAATAGTTTTCGAAGGTTGGTTCCATTACCATTTTCGTTTCTCCGTAATGCAGAGCAGTGTATATGAACTTGAAACATACATGTGTTAAGCCTCATGTGCCTGCAATTTCATTACATCATGTATCATATTTACATGTAGAAGTTTAATTACTCAAGTATTGATGATAGATAATATATGTATGTAACGCGTTGACTTCTCAAAATACCGCATAATATCATGTAAGCTTAACAGCACGCAACCTTACAATGCTAGATTGTTTCGCAATGGTCTCGACCTCGTCCCCGATGCTAGCGAGCTTAGATTTATTACTAACATATTAAAGCAGTAGGTACGCAAAACATCATTGAATTTTGTTAGGAGGAAAAATTTTTATCACCAAAATAACTGCACATCTAGTAGGAAGATATAATCGGGCGGAAACAAATTCACGAACTAAGGATCATAGTTTTTGACTAGGAGAATGATGAGCGCAGAACAAAGTAGAACGGCTATGTAGCCGGAAAGTGTTGCCAAAATACATGAGCATATATGCTCCTTTCTCCATACAAATTCAACAGTTTTTTCGGGAGTCGTAAAGTGAAAAATGCCTTGCAGCAGCACAACAATTACTTTCCGAACAAGTTATGCGACAAGATAAAACATACAAATACTTTCTTCTTCCTTCCTTTTACTTACAATCCTCATATTTAGTGATATTTTAAATTTAATAGTGGAAATGCAAAACTGGCGACATCGGCTCCCATAAAAACGGCGCATGATCGCCTTTCTGCTGTATTCAGTATTCTGTGGTGAGATGAGTATGAATGTAGATTGATATTTGGATAATGGCAGGCCAAAGAAAAGCTGAACAGTGTGAAATATGACATGGATAAGAAAGAAGTGAATACAGAGATGACGGCTGATAAAGGAAGAGGATAACATAATGTGCCACCACACATAAAGTGGGATAAAGGCAGGAAGAAGAAGAAGACGAACTAAGGATCATACTTTGTTATTGTCACAACTACGTGTATTGCTTAAGGTCGCTCGATTCCCATACAAATTGAAATACACAACTATGGGCGTGAGAGTACAGTTGTAGACTGAAAAAACAGTGGTTGGTTTTTATTATAGGTCTTTATAAACGTGGAAACATATTTGGTTGAAGAAAACTGTCGATTTACAGTGAAAATAACATCAAAATTTAGTTAATTTTTGTCAATGTATGAGTAAACACGGATAGTGGCTGACGGCTCTGACGTCATTGCAATTATGTTGGAGCGAGACGTTGCCAGCTCGCGACATCCACATCCGCACTGTTGCCATACTTCCCAGTCTTTTCATAATTCACTCGGGTCAATTATTTTATATTTTGCTAAGTTTAAGCCCTGCACACATCTTAGTGATCTGCGATGGCGATCAGCTGACGCTGAGAAATATGACAGCGATATTTGGCAGCGTTTCACTGATCGCCATCGCCATCGCCTTGATGTATGCAGGCCTATATTCGTACCGTATAATGACAATCATCCAAGGACCATTACAAGTAGAGGAAAAGGTGCAAAGATGGGGTCAGCTTTAAAGGTCAATAATATAAAAAATAACATAATGAAACAATCATATTTATTTTTTAATTAACAACTAATTATTATTATTCTAATATTTGGTGTCATTAGAAACTTTTGGCAACACATTTAAGATAAAAAAAAATTAAAAATAAAACAGGTCAGTTTCTCCGTCTTGCCCAATGGTGCTGGTAAGATGAGATACCCCCCCTGAAGTAAGATGGGGTGATGAGATGATTATTTGATCTGGCAGAACTCGCAGACTTCGTCATCATCATCATAATATATTCCTGCGCAGCTATTACGAGCCCATCTTCCACATAATAAGCATGATATCCACTCTACAATGGAAATGGAATATACTTCCTCACAATACATTCATGGAGTGATGCTCATCTTCAGATGAACCTATACCTATACCAATGCATTTAGATCTTTAACCGCAAGTCCATAATAACCTTTCTTCCATTTCTAATAAATAAACACAAAGCTCATTCTCTTTAGACACAGAAAAAACAGGTTGCCTAGGACCCCCAACGGTTACCCTATCTCGCCTGCAAAGCCATTTTACAAAAAAAAGTAAAAAAAAACAGCCAATAATCAGAAACACAATTTTTACCTTATTATTGGGTAGTTTAAGCGATAAACGATGAATGAACGAGCGTGATTGATAAATAATATAATAATATAATTTGAACTGTGCCTTACCCGCTAGCCCACTTTGCCACCTATCCCCTAAGTATATTATATTCCTGAGGCAGCAAGGAGTTTGAAAGTCTATGCCAGCAGCACGTCATAGAAACAATACTTTTTAATCTCTTTGCTGTCAGTTTCCAACCTCCTTGCGCCCTCCCTTGCAAAAACACAATGTTGACATTGTGTTTTTACTTTATTATTTCGTTGGTTTGCTGTGAAAAAAAGAGTGCTATCTACTATCTAAATCGGATATTTTTTTTCATTCGTGACGCCATGGAGCCACGAACTTCGGTAAAAGATTACAAAAATCATTTATACTCTGGTCCCAGGAAAAGTCGCTAGCGAAGTCTGGGACAAATAAAACGATGTCATGAAGATATAAAAACGTAAGTATGTGCTTACCTACGTACGCAAGTAATTATTGCTGTCGTATTTTACACAAACTTATCGCAGATTATTGAACTTACGGCTAACTATCAAAAACTCTCTATGACTTGTTGCAGGCGAACAGAAGTGTGGTGCAAAAAGATGAAAACAGACGATTCCAATCCACCACCCACAACGGGGAGTAGATCCTAATCGGCGGTGATAGAGAAAACCCCGTACACACACTTGCTTTTCATCTATAAGTAAAAAAAATAAGTTTGTAATGAATAAACACAAAACCCAGTGGTGCCGATTTCAAAAATTATTTCACCATTGTAAAGCTTCATTCACCCTGAGTAACATAGGCTATATTTATGTGTTTTGAAAATAAATGTCCACCCGTGCGAAGCCGGGACAGGCCGCTAGTTCTATATATATTTCGATACATATTTTGATTCTATATACATATTGTTTAGCCCAGCGGATGCAAGTGTATGTCAATAAAAGCTTTGTGGTTGAGAAATAAATAAGTTACATGTGTACATAATAATAATATCTAAAAAATAAAATATTGACTTACAGAGTATGTACATCATTTTTACGTGAAATTATGACAAACAATAGGTATATAAGGTCTATTATAAAAAATATAGGTAGTAACCTAATTTCGAAACCCGATCAAAGCTGGATATTCTGCAGAAGGAATATTACAAGTAGAATAAATCATTTCGCAAAATGAAAAATTTGAGCAAAAAAAGGCATAGGTAGACAGGAATTGAACTCGGTACCTTAGCTCTGCAGCCGAGGGGCCTAGCCACTGGTCCAATTTGAGCGATGTCAGAATGTTGAAATTAGCTTATAGTTTGACTGGCCTCTAGCTCAGTTGGTAGTAGCTCTGCCTTCTGCGCCGTAGGTCGTGGGTTCGATCCCCACCGAGAACAAATATTTGTGTGGTAAACATAAATGTTTGTTCTCTGTCTGGGTGTTTTACAATTTATAGGGTAGCGCTTGACCGCAATCTCACCTGATGTTAAGTGATGATGCGATCGACGGTGTAGCGCGCTCACCTAGAAGATACCTATTCACTCTTTTTTTGAAAACTCCCAAATTATAGGTATTCGGAAAAATAGACGCCGGCAACGAGTTCCACACTTTGGCTGTCCGCAATATAAAAGTGGAAGCAAAGCGCTTAGTGCGGGAAGAAGGTGTGTCAACCATGAATGGATGCCTCGTCTCCGTACGTCTACTGGTCCGGTGATGGAATGGGGATGGGGGAACCAAGTTGAAAAGTTCCTGGGCACACTCGCCGAAATGTATCCTGTAGAAGACCGATAAGGCAGCTACTTTACGACGATGCTCGAGACTAAGGAGTTTAGACTCCACCAATGCATCGTCGCCTATGAGCCTTTTCGCTCGCCGTTCTATCGAGTCCAGGGCCTCCAGCTGGTATTTAGCCGAGCCATCCCAAAGATGAGAACAGTATTCCATACACGACCGGACTTGTGCTTGGTACAGATTCAGAAGCTGTCCCGGTGTGAAATACCGTCTCACCTTTGATAGCACTCCTAGCTTTTTCGCAGCTGTTTTGGCCTTCGACTCAATAAACGAGCCAAAGTTCAACTTAGGGGTAAGCGTGAACCCTAAAAGCTCAAGCTGGTTGGAGATCGGTAAAGACACATCTCGGAAAGTGGGAGTCAGGTCGAATTGACTCCTCTTAGCGGAGAATAGACACGCCTGTGTTTTTGAAGCATTGAACTTTACCAAATTTGCGTCACCCCACTCTGCGACTGCCTTCAGTGTAAGGTTCAAGCGTTCAACCATGGCCTCTCTATGAGACTGGATCTGAGATCCACTGGATCGTGCTTCAGGTATGTATCTCTCTACAACGGTGCTGTCGTCTGCGTACCCAATGATGCCGGGCCTAAGCAGATCATTTATGTGCAGCAGGAAAAGTGTTGCAGAGAGAACTGACCCCTGAGGAACACCGGCATTAATTGCCATTTGATCAGACGTGCAGCCGTCAACGACCACTCGAATTGATCGGTCCCTCAGAAAGTCTGATACCCAAACACATAAGCCAGCGGATATGCCATAAGTAGGAAGCTTGCTTAATAGGCTGTCATGCCACACCCGGTCAAAAGCCTTCGAGATATCCAAAGAAACTGCCAAAGCTTCTCCGTTTCCCTCGATGGCTTCACTCCATAAGTGAGTGACATACGCCAGAAGGTCTCCTGTTGACCGATTTCGGCGAAATCCGTATTGTCGGTCACTAAGGAGGTCATTGCCTTCTAGGTATGCCAGGAGTCTGTTGTTCAGCACTCGTTCCATACTCTTGCACATAATGGACGTTACTGAGATGGGACGGTAGTTGACAGGGTCGGCACGACTACCTTTTTTAGGTACAGGCTGTACATTGGCAAGCTTCCAGGATTTTGGCACAAGACCCGTCTTCATAGAGAGACGAAAGAGGCGTGTCAGTACAGGAGACAATTCAGGCGCACAAGTCCTCAGAAGTATAGCTGGGATACCGTCAGGGCCACTAGCTTTGTTCACGTCTAGATTGCGTAGCGTTCTGCGGACCTCCAACTGTCGGATACGAATGTCTGGCATAAATGTCTGACATCCATTCGGGGGGGTTGAAGGTATTGCACTACCAGCATCCAGACGTGAAGAATCCGCAAAGAGATGAGCAAATAAGTTTGCTTTATCTTCAGCGGTGTGGGCTAGTGAACCATCAGGTTTTAGCATTGGAGGCAGTGAGGACTTGCAGAAGTTTGATTCAACCGATTTAGCTAAGGACCAAAAAGCTTTACTGCCCGAGGGATACGAAGCTAGTTTTTTCCCTATTCGGCTAATGTGGTCAAATCGAGCCTTCCGCAATGCTTTTTAACTGGACTTGGCAGCTTGGTTAAAGGCTTTCTTCAATTCACGAACATCAAACGACTTACAGTCTCGAGCGTCAACCCATGCTAAGTATGCCTCATGTTGTTGTGCCTTAGCCCGACAACATTCGGCTCCAAACCAAGGGTGAGCTTTGCCAGCCAGAGGTACGTCTGCATATGGAATAAAGTATTCCATAGCTTGACGTAACACATCTGTCACGGCATCCGCACAGGTCGAGGGATCGTCAGAAGAAAAGCAGACCGGCTGCCAAGGATAAGATGCAAAAAAGGACCGCATCTCATCCCAATCCGGTGACTTGTAACGCCATACTCGCCGGGTACCTTTATGGCTAGGGTCGGCTGGGGAGTAGGTCGATACAGACTTCACCAGACAGTGGTCGGAGCTACCCAATGGCGGGGCTACCGAAACCGAGTACCGGTCAGGATCTGATGTCAGCAGAAGGTCCAAGCAGTTAGCAGTATGGCCATCAACATCAGGTATCCGGGTCGCCTCTTTGACAAGCTGGGTTAGACTTAGCGATAATGCAAGCTTACGCGTCTCTCTCCCAGCGTGGTCTGTGATCTGGTACGGGAATAGCCACTCCTGGTGGTGGGCGTTGAAGTCCCCCAGAATAACCAGTTGGGCTGTGGGATACTTCTGTTGGGCCACATCTGCCTTCTCACTTAGGTATTCCGTGAGCCTTGACGTCTCCTGGTCTCCACTGTGCGATCGGTAGACGCAGGCATAAAGAATTTTCTCTAAACCAGTGTCCACCAAAATCCAAAGAGTGTTAAAATTGGAGTTTTCAAGGTTTTTGAGACGCCGAATGCAGATGTCGTCCCGAGCGTATAAACATACACCTGCACGTGGTTTGAAGCTGTGCTCCAGGGTGTACCCTGGGTAGTTAAGGTACGCCACGTCGGATGGACATCTGATCTGCGTCTCCGCGAGAAACAAAAGGTGAGGCTTTTCAGTCTCTAGATGGTAGTGGACTGCTACGAGATTAGAGTGCAGACCTCGTATGTTAGACAGGTGCACTTTTAACGAGAGGGAGTGCAGCCGCTGTTGGAACTTTTTCTTTTTATTTTGTCTGCATGTGTTTTAAGGAGTGAGGGAAGGTGGATCGAACGGCAGTAGAACTGAATGACATAGCGCACCTGGCACACGCTTCGGAACAACACGTATTGTTAGGAGACTAGTCTGGAGACTGCGGGGACGCCCGAGCCCCCCCAGGAAAGTCCATTGGGCCCTCTCATCCGGTCGCCGACCGGCACAATGGCGCATCCCCGGGATTTTTCGTCAGTTGGCGGGGCAGCCTTTCGTGAGTGGCTAGTTCACTACTTGGGCCCCCAACTACCTGCGGTCGGCCAGCGGTGCACCGTGCCTCGGATCCCGCTACCCTCCGCGACTAGCCACCCGATACGATGGAACCTTAGCGTGCTGTAAGCGGTCTACGCTAGTATCAATCCAGCTCCGACCCGTTCTTTCCAGTGGTGTCATCGGACATCGCAACGGAACACGAATTAATTCGCTTGGCGTCGCGTCTGTGTCCGGTGGGTGGTCACTAACCACGGCCGAAGCCTACCACCAGTAGTGTCATCTACTTAGCACCACCCAGGAGCCACGTGTAGGGTTTCATAGGGTATCCTCCTACGGACGTGGATGACTCGGCTCGGTTGTATTGTATTCTAAGTATGTATTTACAAAAAAAAAAGTATATAAGTATTATATCAGCTATCTGGTTCCCATAACACAAGCTCTGCTTAATTTGGGGCTAGATAGTGTTGTGTGAATTGTCCAAAAATATTTATTTATTTATTTATTTATTATTTAGTTTGAAAACAACAAAATGCTTGTCTGTGTGCGTAATTAGTCTGCTTCAATCCCTGCGATTTTGATTTTTCCAACTATAAGTACTTTTCAGAC
This sequence comes from Thera obeliscata, assembly GCA_947578465.1. NCBI lineage: Eukaryota > Metazoa > Arthropoda > Insecta > Lepidoptera > Geometridae > Thera > Thera obeliscata. The sequence continues at coordinate 5,898,000 of OX387916.1, forward strand.
CAAAATAAACACGAATTATAGCTAGGGACATAATAAATAATTCGCTATAAACGGACCACATACTACTAAAAAATAAAATACACGTTTTCATTTAAAAAATAAATGAAATGATGAAATTAGAACATCAACGCCATCTCTTGACACTGATGCGCCTAGCAGACCACGAGGCTCCACCTTAACTAATAAAATGTCTGGTCACACAACCTGAAAATTAAACCATATAGGTTACAATTTTTATAAAAGAAGCCAATCAAATAAATAAATCAGTCATGCGTTATTTTAAGCCCAGGCGCCCCGCCTTTTGTATTGTGTTACCAAAGCGTAGATCCTGCCCATTCGTGCATGCTATGTAAGTCAAGCTTAGAAACATGTAAATGGTACAATCGGGAGGCGATAATGTACATCATGTTATTGTATACCCCATCAGTACGATTACGATGCCAGTTAAGCCATATGTACACTGTAGCAATTCAAAAACGGATTTTTGCTTCTTTTTGTTCTGGCACTGGATACTTGTACTTGATACGTTATAGGGCGGATCTGACTTGGATAGGTTAGCATAAGTTAGAACATGTAAATAACGCACAAGGCGAGCGAGCCGTAGTGCCAGAAAATGTTTTCAAAGTGGCTTCGTCTTTTATCTAAATATGTATCTGCTACAGTGTACATGGGCCTTAACCATTTCGCAGTGGAAATAAGGCATCCGTTTAAACTGGGTGTACAACTGTACATTAACTGGTCCTAGAATAACGGGACCCGCACTATCTCTATGCAGATCCTAGAATTAGCAGGGGGTCTGGCACTTTCTGTTTGCATTTACGCCTGCGGATAGATAAATTGAATGCAATAAATATGTATGGAATAAATTGCATAAAATTACTTTGCTTATATTCTTGGCGAGCCAATAAATCACTTTCAAACAATTTCTTTTTCTTTTATTTTTTGGACCCCCTGGGAACTAATCCATGATTTGTTTTGACCTTACATTAAATTGAATAATGGTGTCTAGTTCCATGTTCTCTAGTAATGATCGCGTGACCTGCGCACTACGTGAATGTCCACGTACATTTGTAAAGTAGCTGGTATTAAAGTTAAACTCTGTGAAGCTTAGCGCTGTATGATCAGAACAACGTTAATGCACGTACAATTTCTGAAATTTTATGTGACATTTTGGGACCTATCTTTGGCCATAACCTCGGGCTGAAAATCAGACAAATGTTTGGATGTTTACGCTCTTTTGCTTGTATGAAGCGAATACTCGTAGTTAAATTATTGATTGACATCACAGATAACTTCGTAACTGCATTTACGAAGGTCTTGCCAAGCTATTTAGAAGTTTTACAGAACGTGAAAGGCTCTTAAGTTAAGGATACTGTTTGATAAGTTTGACATTGCATACTAACCTTCAACCTGTGAAGATACAGTATTACAGAGAGAAGGGCAACCTTTAAGCGCTAAAGAAGTAATTAAACAAATGTCATGATCACTTTCAGGTCCGTGTGTTTATCGGTATTATCGGCGGCACTGCTTTCGCGATGTTTGAAGGCGCTGTGATCGCTATCGTGAGGGAGCAGAAGGCTGATTATGGAATGCAGAGAGTCTACGGCAGCTTGGGAGGCATGATCTCGTCACCGCTGTCCGGAATGTTGATAGACTACGCGAGCAGAGGAAAAGGCTATACAGATTTTAGGTAATTATTCCATCCTGTCTTCTTTAAAAAAGAAATCTGAGATAAAGAAGTGTAATAAAAATTTCCTCATACAACATTCCAGGGCCAGTACCTACTAAAACTGAATCTTAATCGATTATAGCACATGCTTAAATGTCCTATAACTTAAAACCAAATTTTGTATGCAGTCTCCTTATTCTGAGTTTTACTCGATTATTTTGAACGACTCGTTTCGCTTATTTGTCTCTACTCGTACGGATCGTTTCAACGTAACTTATTGTTGTTGTATTTTCAATCATTTATAGGCTTGGCTTAACATTCATTTATAAATGTAATCCAAGGGTTGGGTTAGATGGTAGTTGGTCTGAAATTATACAACACTGCGGTTGAATGGCCATTGTAACACAATGCAACCGCACTCGACATATTACATAACACGGATAACATCAATATTTCTGTACAACATCTTACACCGATTCACCGATTATGACATTTACATCATACATGCTCAGTAAATAGGATTTACATCATACATGCTCAGTAAATAGGATTTACTTAAGCGCAAAGAAGCTGTGTAAGTAGGCGTGTGCAGCCCAGTGCATTGTAAATGCGTTCCATTTTCAAATCACTTTTACCGTCACACTATGCTTGATACTTAATGGCTCATTACAGTTCAAGAGCTATGCAAACCTCTTTGGTGATGGTTCATTACAGTTCAAGAGCTATGCAAACCTCCTTGGTGAAACAATCTCTTTTCTTACAAAATGATATGAAAACTTTTTACTGAAAAGATATAGTAGCTCACAGATGTGTGCATAAGTGTGCGTCTACGACTGTTTTATACCTACCGGTACAAATATTTTACTATTAATTTTAATAAAATTAATAGTATAATTATAATAATACTTATATTATTATTGTAATTTTATTTTTCTCAAATTAAAATTACATATTGTCATACCCGTATAAATGTTGTGTTATTGTTGTATTGTAAGCCTATTTCTGCCGAAAAGCAGCATTGCTGTGTTTCGAGTTGAAGGGTATGGGTGCCGGAGAAATCACTGACACGTGAGGCTGAACATCCGTATACCTCAAGTTGATGGTCGTAGGGCAGTGCATTGTAGGGCACGTTCCTGACGTGCTTGACCTACGAGGCAATGTTTTGCTATAGGCAATGGTTACCACTTAACATCAGGTGGGCCATATGTTTGTTCCATCAGCTAGTTGAAAATTTACCTCGCATGAATGATGTAAAGTAGAATGCTTAACTCGGTCATAAGTAGCTATTGCACCCTCGAACTATATTTGCCCTCGCTCGCTTTGCTCGCTCGGGCATCTAAATATCTCGGGTACACTCGATCCATTAGCGCCCTTTGCGAGCTGCGCTCGCACGGGCGCCAAAAAGGATCTTGTTCTGCAAAAGCTCACTTACTGCCCTTGTATAACAATCTACTATTACTTTAGCACAAAGAGGCTGTGAAAGTAGGCGTGTGCAGCCCAGTGCATTGTAAATGCGTTCCATTTTCAAATCACTTTTACCGTCACACTATGCTTGATACGTAATGGTTCATTAAAGTTCAAGAGCTATGCAAACCTCCTTGGTGATGGTTCATTACAGTTCAAGAGCTATGCAAACCTCCTTGGTGAAACAATCTCTTTTCTTACAAAATGATATGAAAACTTTTTACTGAAAAGATATAGTAGCTCACAGATGTATGCATAAGTGTGCGTCTACGACTGTTTTAGCAGATACCTACCGGTACAAATATTTTACTATTAATTTTAATAAAATTAATAGTAGGTATAATTATAATAATACTTATATTATAATTGTAATTTTATTTTTCTCAAATTAAAATTACATTTTGTCCTACCCGTATAAATGTTGTGTTATTGTTGTATTGTAAGCCTATTTCTGCCGAAAAGCAGCATTGCTGTGTTTCGAGTTGAAGGGTATGGGTGCCGGTGAAATCACCGACACGTGAGGCTGAACATCCGTATGCCTCAAGTTGATGGTCGTAGTGCAGTGCATTGTAGGGCACGTTTCTGACGTGCTTGAGCTACGAGGCAATGCTTTGCTATAGGCAATGGTTACCACTTAACATCAGGTGGGCCATATGTTTGTTCCATCAGCTAGTTAAAAATTTACCTCGCATGAATGATGTAAAGTAGAATGCTTACCTCGGTCATAAGTAGCTATTGCACCCTCGAACTATATTTGCCCTCGCTCGCTTTGCTCGCTCGGGCATCTAAATATCTCGGGTACACTCGATCCATTAGCGCCCTTTGCGAGCTGCGCTCGCACGGGCGCCAAAAAGGATCTTGTTCTGCAAAAGCTCACTTACTGCCCTTGTATAACAATCTACTATTACATTGCTCTCAAAAGTGCAGTCGGTATTTAGGCAATGGTATAAGTCTGACACAAATGGAGTGGGATGCAGTGGAAATAATTTGCGGTTTCGTAAAGAATTTGTAATGTTGACGACCTCGTTGAAAACGCTAGAGCACTGTTTATTTCTACTTTGTGGCAAATATTTGCGGTATTTGTCTCGAAGTGATTCAAGCAATAGCATTTGGGCGCTTTGGCGCAAGTAGTAAGGCCAAATTGAATAAAAGTAAACAGGCATTTGCATCTATATTATACTAGATGATTTATAGCGTCAGGGGCAATTGATGTTTAGTCATATGCCCCCAAAAGAAAACAACTCGATAACGGAGCATATTTGCTGCGTTGTGTAAATAAAATACGTTACCTTTACCTTCATATTACGAACAAAAATATTATAAACGCGTTCGCATGTTTGTTCCCACTCATCTCCGTAACGGCTGAACGAATTTAAATGAAACTGGATTATACACAGTTCGTGACCTGCAGACTTAGCAGTCATGACCCTCGTGGATGAAGTATGAGCTTGCTAGGCACTACTCAGCGAAAAACTTAAAAAAAAACCTTTGGCTGTAGAAAATACATTTCTACTGCCGCTAGCATGCGACGAACGTGCTATACACGTGGTTTGCTTTCCTACCTTGAAAACCTACTCAACCACCATTATTGTAGGTACTTACCTGTTGTACTTACATTATTGTTATTACGTTTCGTTTTCTTGTACCTAACTATTGTATTGTTCGTGAGTCTTTGAACTGTTCGTGTGTGAGTGTCCACTGTCCTTTCACCACAATGGTTCATTGGTTTCTATTAAGTTTTCTTGTTTTAAAAATGTAAATCCTTTATAGACGGTTACATTGTATTTTAAGAGCTGTAGATTTTCTTGTCATCATAAACCTGAAGAAGTCCACTGCTTGACATAGGCCTCCACAACACATTTACAGGAAGAACGATTCTTAGGCATCACCATCCCGCGGTCTTAAAAATGTCGTCGGTCCATCTGGTAAGAGGGCGTCATACGTTTCGTCTTCCGGTTCGTGGTCGCCAGTCCAGAACCTTTATTCCCCAACGGTTGTCGGTTCTTCGAGGTATATGACCTGCCCATTGACACTTCAACTTACTAATTCTAATTTGTTCTAGAATCATCATCATCATCAACAGCCTGAAGAAGTCCACTGCTGGACAAAGGCCTCCCCAACACATTTCCAGGAAGAACGATTCTTAGCCCTTTCCATCCATCGACTTCATAATTCGACTTTTTTTTGTTCTTGTTAAATAAATAAAATTGTTTGCATTACTTGCAGGCCAGCGTTCTACCTGTACGCTGTTCTGAAGATAGCGTCCGGCGTGTTGATGCTCAGCATAGACCTGGAGTTCAAGCAGCCGGCGCAGAACCTTCTAGATGACGTCATACATGTCTTCAAAAACATCGAAATCGTGGCGCTCTTCGTCGCCTGCTTTGTTATGGGTAAGTTTCGTGGACTCAGGGCTAAATGCAGAAATTATGATTGCTTAAGTCGAGCTTTGTACATACAGTTTCTTAGTTAGCTTGTACTATGGGAACCAGGTAGCTGAGAATACTATAAAGGCCTGCGCACATCTAGACGATAGCGATCGCGATCAGTGAAACGCTGTCAAATTACGTTGCCATATTTGACTTAAAACGCTCGAACGCGTGAACGGTTCTGGATGGACTTTGGTACAGAGATAGATTACAGCCTGGAATAGCATATAGGCTTTTTATCCCAGACTGTATGGTGCCCGTGGGATGATTTATTTTATTATAGAGCAAGGGATCGACATGGTATTGGTACCTAGTTCAAGGTTCAAGGTCAAAAAATGACAGGCTTAATCGCCTTAGTCGCGGGTACCGTGGGGCGCAGCTAGTAAATAATAAATATAGTGAACAATTCTCACAACACTATCTAGCCCCAAACTAAGCATAACTTGTACTATCGGAACCATATAGCTGATAAATACCTATATAAATGCTTTTGGAAGAGATCGCTCATAGCGATAAGACCGCCCATTGTACTTCGCTTTAGTTTCAGTATTTTCGTTAAATGTGTAATGTCCTATTCTTGTATCATTTATATCTATCAGGTACCGCATGGGGATACATCGAGAGCTTCCTCTTCTGGCTGCTACAAGACCTCGGCGCGTCCCGTTCTCTAATGGGAATCACCATCACTGTGGGTGGCGTGGCAGGTCTACCTTTACTGGTGCTGTCAGGGCCTATTATCCGCCGGCTGGGACATGCTAACGTGCTGTTCATCGGCTTTGTCTTCTACGCCATCAGACTTATGGGTAATATTATACTTCACTTAGTAAAAGCTTATAGCAATTATCAAGGAGAAACAGGCGAGAGAAGACATAGGCGTCCCCTATAAGTTTCTAGGAAGAATGGGCTTGACGTCACCATTATAATTTTCCGATTTTTTTTTTATAAAACTTCTTTATACATAAAATCAAGCAAAGACAGCACCGTTGTTGGTCTTGTTGGTGTCTATGGGCGACGGTGACTGCTTACCATCAGGTGGGTCGTAAAATCGTTTGTAAGCTTTTACATCAAAAAAAAATCACGCTAGATTTGTATAGAGTAGGCAGGTAACAGGTTATTTGCCATGATTTATATGCATAAACGACAGACCAATTCAGAAAACTGAAAGTCCATGTACCCTCTATTTAAATTGGACTTTGGGATTGAAATTACGACGATCATCTATACTATTATTATAAAGAGGAAAAAAATGTATTTTTGTATGTTTGTAATGAAACATACAAAACAAACAAAATTTAAACTCAAAACTACTATACCGATTTCAAAAATTCACCATTGAAAAGCTACATTCACTCTGAGTAACATAGGGTATATTTATGTGTTTAAAAAATAAATGTCCACCCGTACGAAGCCGGGACAGGCCGCTAGTTTCTAATACAACGTGTATCAAAATATGTGTACTATCCTGAAGGGGGGTGAATTTCCACCCCCCGGGGAACAACTTTTGTTCAACGACTTTACGAACTTCGATTGGTATCTCTGAAAAAAACTGCAACGAAGTTTCAACATGAACAGCTGACTTTATACAAAGTGACAACCCTAAACTCAGCTACAGAGGTAGTAGGTAGTAGTAGTAGACCTACAGAGGTAGTAGGTCAAGGGGTCAAGGGGTTACAAGGATAGGGTTGTCAATTTATTTAGGCATTATGAAATTAAATATTTTTGTATGGGAAACTGAAAATAGGAATTTTTAATTATCTCCCCCCCACAACTGATCACCATTGTGGTCTGAAACCCCCCACCTTCGCATAGTACACATATTTAGATACACCTTGTATAAAGTAGTAAGAAGATAATGTTATGATCGTGTTTGAATTCCAGGTTACTCTCTCATCTACAACCCGTGGCTCTGCCTGATATTTGAGGCGCTGGAGTCGGTGACGTCATCGCTGTCATTCACGGCCGCAGTGACGTATGCAGCTCGGCTCTCCTCCACTACTACGGATACTTCGGTGCAAGGATTGCTCGGGGGCCTCTACTATGGTGTTGGTATGTTAAGTTGCCCGGTTACAAAATTATCTATACATTGAGAGATAGAATCAGTTAGATCGGGCTCACAGCTTAGTTGTAATACACGTGACAAATACATTAAAATACACAGAATGGACAGGTGAACACAAACAAACAATGTATAGCTCTGTCTTTCCCGCTGTAGGCTGTAGATAGGTAAAGAAAGCCACGCGTTATTACGATATCGTTTGAAATGGTTTGAAGGGTATGGGTGATAAAAGTTTGCCGAACTTGCCGAAGGGTGTGGGTGCCGGCGAAATTACTGGCACGTGAGGCTGAACATCTGTATGCCTCAAGTTGATGGATGCAGGGCAGTGCATAGTGGGACACGTACTTGACCTACGAGGCAATGCTTTATAATATACGATGGTTACCATTTAACATCAGGTGGACCATATACTTGTTCCATAAGCTAGTTGCGTTCAAAGCAGGAGGATGTTGAATGTCTTTTCACAATCACAAATAATATCTCTGCTTAGTTTGCGGCTAGAAAGCGCTGTGTGAAAAGGTACAAATTAAAAATCTCTTAATCTTTTTGTATTTGATCTCAGGTAAGGGCGCTGGCAGCTTGATCGGCGGTTACTTGATGAAGTTCTTCGGCACTCGCCCTACCTACCAAATATTCTCGTGCGCTACCTTCATCACCGGCTGCATTTACTATCTCTTCAACCAGTTCTACATCAGGCAGCGAGCTATGAGCGACGAAAACGACCTCTGCAAGAAACGTTCCCCTACAGATATCGAGGGCCAAGATAAAATCAAAGACGAGAAAATCACAGATGTCGCTAAAACTGAAGAATCGAACGACGCAAAGTTGAAAGTAACAGATGCGCAAAAGACAAAACTTGTAGCGGATAACACAGATGGCGGTAGTGACTCTGGAGTCGAAAACCCAGCGTATAATGAAACTGAGACTTCTTCAAACGGAACTAGGAGAGATGAACCGAAAACTGGATGATTTGTATGTGATACATCTGTATGTAAGCTTTACAATGTAGATATATTAGTAGTGTAGAGAGACATTAGAGTAGAAATGGTAATCTAGGTATTCGTGGTTCTAAACCAATGTCGTAAAATTGAGTGATTAAAAGAATGGCTATGATTGTTGAATATTTGTAGACGTACTCTCTAAATATGCATTTTATGTATACCTACATGGACATTTTTATCGACTTTTATTATTTTGTTACTACATACTTTACAAAATTAATTGAAGTGATGATTAAGTTACCTATAGTTGTTAATTTTAAGTATTCGATAATTAAATCATGGAGTGTTTCAACGCTAATCGAGACAACACTATTTGTTTAATTTCAAAGAACACCTTAGTTGGTCACCTATTATCTGATGTTTCTCCTAATTCGTATTGTGTATTAAGATTACTTAACTTCTGCAGACTCTTGGTAATCCTCAAGGGTAAATAATTTATCAGAAATAAGAGGGACGCTTGTCATAGTTTTACTGGATTCAATTATTATAATTAAGAAATGTATGAAAACGTCTAAAAAAATACATCTTATAGTTATACCCGAGTACCAACTTCTTGTTCCTATCGTGACATTATTTTTTTCAAGCAAACTGCAATCCTACAAACAGATTGTAGCCAATTTTACACTAGTTCTTTATACAAAGATTGCGTTCGCTCGGTCCATAAAGAATAAAGGTGTGTCGGTAATCTAATTGGCTATAAAATCAGTACATACTATGGTTAAACTATTATCACGAAGTAGTCTACTTTCCATTTGAGCCGTCAAAATATGTTGAACAAATATGTGACACTTTCCTCAGAAGCAACCGGGAGCGTCCGGCGCTCATTATAACGCTAATAGTGTAAATTGTAACTCTGCTTTAGGTCATGCGCGTCGTGCATCAGACGTTCCACATACTGAAATACCGCTAAAAATTATCGCAATTTGTCTTCAGTGACTATCGCCTATTTGAAAACGTTAGGCGTTACTCTATCATTTACTAGTCAGTATTCGAGCGGATCAGTCACCGCCGAAAGCGAATGCGTCGCAAGTAGTAATAAAATGAAGAAGTTATTACTAAGTTGCTTGATGGTGTTATTTTGTGAATACCAAGTTCATTCAGTAAAGTTGCCCGGACCTCTAGTGTATGTTGTGACGCCGTCACCGCGAACGCCCAATACTGATGAAGGCCGGTCGGCCCCGTTTTACTACCACAACTGGGTGCGAAGGATGGACCCACCGAAAAACATGTCAACGACCACAACCACGCAAACACCGGATCTAATATTCGCAGAGTTTGAGTCTGGAAACAAACTGAAATCGATCCGAAAACTATTGGATAAGGAGAGAATCGTACCAAAGACTACCACGTTGGCAAGACCAATCTACGTGCCCGATGAAACGCAGAGCATGTCTCAAGAAGTGAACTACGAACTGCCGCCGCCAATTAACGTGAAAGAAGAAAAATCAACAACTCCTGATATGACTGACTACTTTGCTTTATACAATAATATGTATAATGTTGATTCTGCGCCTGTGTATATGCCTTCGACTACTCCCTCAACGACCACGAGTTCCACTACAAGTACCACAACGCCTGCGCCGGCGGTAACAAGTGAACAAGCACCAAACGTTCAAAACATCTGGCATATCATCGATAGTCAGAAATATGACGAGTATTCTAGCAAGTGGGAAGAAGTCACTAATTATGAAAAGGATGAAACGACCGAGCCGCCTCAGGATGAGGAGAATGAAAGTGAAGAGGGAGCCATGGATGACGAGAACTTTGCTTTACCAGGGTGAGTTGAGTACCTTTTCAATTGCATTGGAATAAAATGCTCTATCATAAAGTTATCGATTAATAAGTTTACTAAAGAATCTGCCAATTAGTTCTGATCTATGAAATTGAGTTGAACATTCAAATAATATGTAGGAAAATTTCTACAGGTACTTTATACTTTATGTCGTTTTCCCAGATTTGGTACCAACCCTGGCAACGGAGCTGAAAACGAATCGCGAGCAATTCGCACCGAACCCAACATCCGTTTCCCGTACGTGAACCTGAAGCCTTTCCAAATGAAAACACAGAAAAAGCCACTTCTCAACACAAAAACTAGTAGCAAGAAAGGAAACAACATGTATACCAGTTTGGATAATTTCTATGATATCAAGAACCCTGTGAGAGGCGAAGCGCAGGATATTGTTCCCAAGGGGCGTCAGCCAGTTGATAGATACAATCCTGCCCAGCCGTACTTACCTCAGCCGAACTACGGGAGTAAATCTAAGCAATCTTCTCCAAGCGTGACTCCCATGAGAGCTGTGGCCAACTTGGTGCCGCCGCCTCCGCCGCCGCCGCCGCGAGTCTCTGACGGTGACTTCCCAGCGCCGACGAGCTATGAGTCGTTCCCTCCCTACTCCCCGAGCGGACCACAATCCGTACCGGCTCCTCCTTCACCTCCCAAACCTTCCATGACGTTCCAACCACCAGACTCTTCAGATGATTCAGATTCCGCACCTGATAGCGATGGACCACCTATCGACATTGGCTATCGGTACAAGCCACCGTCTCCTCCAGCCCAACCGTTTCTTCCTACAGCGCCGCCTATGCCTAAACCTTTTGGTGGATACTCATACGTGAAGCCTCCAGTGATTCCAGATTCTCCCCCGGGGGGTGGATACTCGTACAATAAACCTCCAATGATGGCTGATTCACCTCAAGGGGCCGGTTACTCTTACGAAAAACCACCGATGGCCGATTCATCCCCTACTGATGATAAACCTGACTTCCAAGGGTACCACTACAGTAAGCCTACACCACATGATTCGCCTCCTAGTTACGGTACCGGACTAGATCACTCATATGAACCTGATTACCCAGAGCTTATCTACGATAAACCGCATGGTATGAAAGGTGAGAAAGACATGGGTATGGCTCCTCCCCCTCCGCCAGCGGATATGAAGCCGGATATGGACCACGGACCCCCAGAAGACGACCACGGCTTCCCGCCCGACTTCCACGGCGGTGATTTAAAGTTCACTCATGATTTCGACGATTACCATCATCACCACCATCATCATACCACGACGACCACAACGACCGAGACACCTCGTGTCAACAGATATAGTTACTATTATTTAGGCAAGAAGCTGTACTATCTACCGCTGTACTTCAGTGTATACTTTATCATATACGTGGGTGCGCTTATCATCAAGGCCGTATTGCGACACAAGATTGTTTATCCCAACAGCTGGAGACCGAATGATCAGACAGCTGGCTTCTTTTCTAAGCGTTCTATTGATTCTTACGATTTTTCAAATGAAAACCTTCATGAAATTACTGGAAAAGTTACGCATGCGATTGCTGAGGCTGGAAAAAAGTATTTTAGTCAGAAAAATAAAAAGTAGGAGTTAGGTAATCTAAATTATAAGTAGATATTTAAATGTAGGGTTGTTAAGTTAATTTTTAAGGGTTTTACCTATTTTAAGTTGTTGTGAATTGGACACGTTTAAAAAACAGACAATCGTATAATTTACGTATGTTTTAAATGTGGTTCACTGTCACAACGTTGGTTGAAGTAAAGAATTGCTCAATTATTTTAGTACCTATTGTGTTTTATTCATTTATACTTTTATCACTACAAATTCTCTTATTATCAAGACGTTATGGATTAAAAACTCTTCTTTCAATTCGTTTATTGTCTTCCACGATATCCCCTTTGAGCTTTGTAATAAAGTTTGTAGAAGAGGTCCCAGAAGGCCATTCTGTCGTGCAATGGTCTGGATTTGACTGTTATCTCTGAATCTATGTCTAAGTACGGTAGCGTGTCTTTAGTCACTGAAGGCCAGGCGACTGGCAAAAGCTCAGACGTTTCTGGGGTTGGGTTTCTGAAAAGAAAAAACATAGATATTGAGTACCTAATACATTTTCCTAATCGATTAGTTTGACTGCTACTCTGACAAAATTTCGTTAGGTTCGTATATATTTTGGTGTTAGAAGTCGCAGTTTTTTGACGTGATAACGTCTTATAAATCGATGGAGCCGGCTGCACGCACGAAAAAACATGACTCATGCGTCGTTACGTCGTTTCGTCGTTCCATTTACCTGAGCCCGAGCCCGGGTCGGGTAATGGGTAAGGGTAAATGAGGGTAAGGGTAAATGAGGGTAAGGGTAAGGGTTCGGTCGGGTTCCGGGTCCGGGTCCGAGAGTTCGAGTCCGAGTCCGAGTCCGCGAGTCCACGAGTCCTCGAGTCCGCGAGTCCGAGTCGGGTCCGGTGCCGGCTCCGGACCGGATTTTCATTCAGTTTCATTCAGGTTCATTCAGTTTCATTCAATAATCTATATTATATCCATACAAAATATCTATCAAACAAATATTAATTAATTATCAGTATTTTCTTATGACGTTATCACGTTCAACTATCGTCAGTAAACCGACTTTACAGACAACCGATTTTTTATATGACACTAAAAACAAAACAGAATGTAAAACATACCCATATTTCGCGAAATTGGTCCAAAGTGTAGTAATCCTGTCAATGATGACTTGATCCTCCGGAGTTGGCTCTTCTTCGTCTAACAACGGCTTAAATAAATATCCTAGCTCATCAGCATGGGATGCGCCACCGGCAGTTACGTTCAGCCATTGTTTACCAAAGTTTCTTCCTCCGTTGTATGAAAATACGTATTGATAAATAGCTCTAGCACCACTTTCCAAGTACTTTTGTATCCCTCTTGCAACAGGGTGGTTGAATATGAAATCAGAATCAAATTGGATTAAAGACCAAACTGAGTTCTCGTTGATTTCTTGATCACCAAGATAAAAATGGCGCAGCAGTTCCTCCACTTCAGCGACGTCGTCACTATCAAAGATGAGATATTGATTAATGTAGTCAAAAATTAGCCTTTTCTGTGCTTCTGCATCTTTAGTGACTATAAATCCTATAGATTCGTCGCTTGTATGTCCAGCGAGAATCTGAACGCTATTAACTCGCGGCAAATCGACGTTGATTGGATGGTCATGAATAAACTTCTCAACGCCTTCAAAATCTTTTTCAACGCATGGACTAAATGTAAGACTCAATTCGTTCGATGCTGCAATTACCAGTTTTGAGTCGGCGAACTTCAGGAAGGATAGAGCTTCTTCTAAGTCATCGGTTTTCAGTCCGAGATGTTCCGCTAGTTTAAAGGGAGTTGAGGTGTCTGAGTCTAGAACTCCCCAAGGACATAAAGCTGAGCCACTTTGTATTATGACTTTATTGAAAAGATTGTCTTCACTATAGTGTAGATGTAAATCTACAGAAGCTCCTCCAGCGCTCTCACCAAAAATGGTAACTTTATTAATATCTCCACCAAATGCTTCTATGTTATTATTTACCCATTTCAATCCTAGAAGTTGGTCTTTCAGACCTTGATTACCGGGTATTTCAGGCGTATCTACGCACATGAACCCATAAGGCCCGAGTCGGTAGTTGATTGACACCAAAATGACTTCATGTTGCACTAAAAAACTCGGTCCGAACTCGCTGCGCCCAGATGCTCCCATTGAAAATCCACCTCCGTGGATCCAAATCATAACAGGCAAGCGATTAGTTGAACTGGCAACGTTTGGCACATACACATTCAAGTGGAGGCAATCAAGATTTCCAATAGGAATACCTCCGTACATGTCAATCTGCGGGCATGTTGCCGAGTCGTCAAAAGCTTCGAAAGTTTCGTCAAACCCTGAATGTGGTATGGATTGCTGAAATGTTAGATCAATTAATTAAGTAGGTAGAGCTTGATAATGTACAAATTCTATCTATTATTATTTTGTTACTTACCCCGAAAGGATTAGATTCGTTTATGTAAGCGTATGGTATTCCCATAAACATGGAATATTCTCCATCGGTAGCCCTTAGACCACGGATTAATCCAACTTTGGTGTCCACTAACGGATCGATTCTACTGGCACTTTCTACATTTTGAGTCACTATAGATATTACTACAAAAAGTAAAATGCTTTTGCTCTTCATGATGATTTAGCAGAGCAGGCACACTAGCGAACACAAGATATTTCACGCAATATTATAGTAAATTTTATCGAGATAATATCCACTTGAGTGAATCTTATCGTTTCGCTGCAAATACCTAAACATAATCTTAGATGACGAAGATACTACCCATAGTCGTATGCATGTATATGCAGGAGACACTCCAATTTGTTATTTATATCTGTAGTGCTGATGACAGTATCAATTGGTAGTCAATATTACTGATAATATTTATATAATCTTAAAGACATCACTCATAGAAGTTCACCAGCACATTAAACGATCGTTCAACGGATATTTAGCCTAACTCGAAGATTCTTGCTAAATTAAGTTTCATACTGCAGGTGCAGCTGTTGTAGACCCATGACTGACCATGACTACTAGTGATCAGTATACCTACTATACTGGTTCATATTATAACACACACCTATCTGAAGGTAAATTCATATTTAAATTAAAGGTTGAATAATTTTTGAGTCAAAAGTATGGTAATAAGTTTATTGAATATGGAAAAATAACAGGCGACACTGAAAGCTCTAAAATGGTTAACGTTATTGATGGTCATTCGTGTCCGTTAGGCATAGGCATCGTTATTCTGGAATCCCTTTTGAGCTTTTTCATTTAACTTGTAGAATAGTTCCCAAAAGGCCATTCTTGCATGGAATGGTCTTTGCTTGATGCTTATCTCGGCGTCAATGTCGAGATAAAACGACTCATCTCGTGATACCGGCTTCCAGATGACGGGTGTCAGTTCAGTTATCTCCGGAGTTGGGTTGCTAAAAAATATGGCATTGAAGACTTGTTTTGTAAAACTAACGGTAGGTTCAGTCGGCTGCACTAGAATGTCACATTTGAAATTTACAAATTATATTGTAAATATCAAATGAGTGTCGCAGCATATCAATGATGATCATTTAATACTTTGATAGCAAATACTCAGTAAATAAGAGAACAGTAATGATAAAGACGTCTATATTCGTATAGAACCATTATTTTATTAGCCGTTGGTATTGCCATCCCTATTCTTTTATCATGAGACTGACAAACTTACCCATATTTAACAAAATTACTCCATAAAGTAGTAATAGTATCTATAACTGTTTGATCTTCAGGTGTCGGTTCTTTCATGTAAGATATGTCGAACAAATAACCTATTTCATCAGCGTGAGATGCACCGCTTTCATTCAGTTTCAATCTATCCTTCACAAAGTTTCTTGAACCATCGTAAGAAAATATATATTGAAATACGTTTTCCGCTTCGTTCTTCAAGTATTGCTGTATAGTTTTTACAAGACAATGGTTAAATTGAAAATCTGAACTAAAATCAATGACAGACGACGTTGTGTTTTCGCTAACGATTTCATCACCAACGTAAAAGTGTCTTATTAGTTCTTCCATTTCATTTTTTTTGTCAGCTTCCAAATTGAAGTATTTATCGAGAAAATTACGAAACACATTTAAATCCATAAGGTTTTTTTCTTTATCTTCTAGTTTATTAAGACATTCACGGTTATTCACTCCAACGAGAATAGGAATATTCTTTAGACTTGCAAGTTGTGCATTATAAGGGTGTTCACTTATGAAGTTATCAGAACCATCAAACTCTTTTTCAACACATGGATAGAAAATTAGATCCAATTCTTGTGTTGCTGCGATAACCAGTTTTGTTTCTGCTGTTGATAGAAAAGATAATGCTTCGTGCTCGTCGTTAGTTTTTAAACCAAGATGTTCAGCTAAAGCCAAAGGGGCTGACAGGTTTGGTTCAGCTACGAACCCAGCACACTGGGCACTCCCACTTTGCAGGATCACTTGACTGAAAAGTCTTTCTTTTTGATAATATAGATGAAAATCAACCGAGGCCCCTCCAGCACTTTCTCCAAAAATCGTAATTTTGTTGGCATCACCACCGAATGCATTTATATTTTCTTTAACCCATTCCAAGGCTATCGCCTGATCTTTAATGCCTTGATTACCGGGTACTTCGGGGTTATTCAGACACATGAATCCGTAGGGTCCTACTCGGTAATTTAAAGTTACCAAAATAATGTCATGTCTTACAAGATAACTAGGTCCATATAAGTATCTCCCAGCGAACCCAATACTGAAACCACCTCCATATATCCACACCAGTACTGGCAGGTTATTCTTAGAACTGGCAGTATTTGGGACGTAAACGTTTAAGTGGAGGCAGTCAAGAGACCCTACAATGGTTCTATTAAACTCTTCGACTTGAGGACAAATTGCTGAATCATCAAAAGCTTCGAAAACTTCATCAAATCCCGGATGCGGCGTAGATGGCTAAAAGTATGTTAATAATTTCAGTAACAAGTCTTATAACATTACTTAATAAAATAATTCATTCAATTACACATACAAAATATGGTATAGTAAATGTACGGTAAGTAGGTAGGTTAGGTACTTGTACTCACCCCAAAAGGATTGCTTTCATCGACAGTTGCATAGGGTATGCCCATAAACATAGAGTATTGGCCATTTGATGACTGAAGGCCTCGTATTAATCCAAGTTTTGTGTCTACTAGTGGGTCGATTCGAGTTAAGCCTTCTCCATTTTGAACCCAAAAACAAAACGTTAAGAACAAGAAATGGTAATTCCGGAACATTGTGATGCAACTACTTCCGAGGAAGGTTTAAGCTGATTTCAATATGCCATCGAATACAGCACTCAAGATAATTCTCGATTTTATCTTTGAAGTAGGATTATTGAGTGGCATAATATTTTCAATGTTTACGATAGTGATACCCACAACGAACTCAAGATGATATTTACTTATTTACAACCTTGATACCTAACATTAAATTAGATTTTCTCATTTACTTTATCATACTACCATGTCGCCATAGTGCTGGCATTTTAAATACGGATTTATGCAAATTTTTATCGAGTTGACGAGCTGGACGCCTTTGAGAGGGGCTGACCACTGGTGGCACAAGATCGTCTAGAGTGGCGGGATCGGGGGGAGGCCTTTGCCCAACAATGGGATGATTCGGGCTAATATTAAGTAATAGTAATAATGAACTTCACCTTAATATAAATTATTCACAAAAAAATACTTTTTAAAATTATCTTAAAATTCCAATAAAAATAAATATAATTGAACCAATTTAACACACGTACCTACGCATATACGCTCGTTTTAGCTCTAAAAAGTAAAAATAGTTTTGGGTACGAATAATAAACCCTGTACCGAGCTAGACTAATGTAGTCGTTCGTTAGGTAGGTTAGGTTCTAGGCGTAGCCTATGTTTACCAAATCTATATCTAAAAATGCATATAACAGAGTAACAATTCGTCCCATTAGATGCTAGGTGTGAATTGAAAAGACAATGTCTGCCGTCCTGTACATATAAAATCCTTAAACTTTCTAATTTATAATATTAAAAATATGTATTTATAACTTAATATATTTTATTTACAACAGAATATACATTATTTACAAAAACTATTACTAAACAACATGAAATACCTAATTAAAAAGAAAAAATAAAAATTACATTTTATAAGAAACTAGAAAATTTTATATGAACTCTGTTTTCCACCTGTAGGTATTACAGGTAGAAAACAGAGTTCAGATCACCGACCGCAGGCAATGTGCCCAAAAGGCTGGCAACGTTACCTCTTTGAATAGCTAAGCTAATTCTTTGCCCTATATAGGTAAGCGCCAGCCCTTTGGTCACCAGTCTCAACCACCAGCCTCTTGGATAATTCTTCGAATAGAAGCCACGCCTCTGGACCCCATGGTCCTAGCGTTTCCACCCCAAAAGGCAGAAATATGTATCCATCGCCGATTGATGCATATTTCCGCCTTTTGAGGTTTTCCGCTGCCGTTGCCGCCGCGCCCGCTGCTCTTGAAGTGGACGATACGTGTGAGGCAGCCAACGTATCCACGCAAGTAGCGTCCCACACCAAAGGCCTGCCCCGACTCCAAGGTATCAACGACATCCCGTCGGGTCTCTTTCCATCATCACGTGTGATACCGTTCGGCTCAAGAATGGCCGGCACGTGAATGGTGGCTAGAGCCCTACGGATAATGTCGTTGAGGCTTGCATGACGGGATTGGCGGCCTGCACTGCGGCGACAGGACAGTCCGTGGTGACCATGCCGGTCAACGGAGCTGCCGCAGTGGCACTGATGGGGTTCATTGGTGGTGGCTCCAATTCGAATGCTGACAGCTAAAGAAAATGTGGTGTTATCCAAGAGTGTTCCAATATTGGCAGAAGGCAGTGCATGGAGCCAGAAACCAGATTCCCGAGTGCCAGAGGCAATGAGGCGAGCCCTTTCTGCTAGCGTAGAAGCCGACTTTAAAAGTTCTTCTTGCAGCATCTTGCATATAGGCTCATCCCATTGCCTCTGTAGATAGGGTTTCTCGGGAATGGTTTCTGCAGGGCAAATTAAACTCCAAGCGCTCTTAGCCTCATCTATTGAATTTATTTTAATATTTCCCAAAGATGGAAAAATAATTTTTAAAAACAATTTATTTGTGCTATGAACCGAGGATAAAAATGCCGGGAGAGAAACACTTGAAATTTTTCGAATACCCAGGCCCCCGAACCTTATTGGAAGGGAAGCCTGGCACCAGGAAACATCAGACAATGGACAATTTAGAATTTTTACTAATACATTCTGTAATGCTGAGTCTAAGCTTGTTAAATGATCTCTTAAGATCCAGACTGGGCTACATCGCAGAATATACGTTAATTGTGGTACAAAAAGGCAAAAACGAATAATATGAAAAGCCATGTGACAGTGAATTTTGGTTAATCTTTCGGTATACTCCTCGAACTTTGCACGTTGCTCTGTGATGAAAGAAGGAAACGATTCATTTAAAATGGGGGCACCTAAAAGACGGAGGGATTGTTTTGTTAAAATTTTTATGTTTGGAGCCAAAATATTAAAGTTGTCAATGATATTATTTCTGCGATTTGTTGGTACAGAATCAGCGATGAACAGTTCACATTTTGAAAAGTTTAGCACCAAACCAATGCTTTGGAACTTATCAGTTAAAATTTTCAAATCTGCCAAAACTGTTTCTGCGTCGCCTCCTAAGGTGCCATCGTCAAGATACCACATGACGATAGATTAATAGATTATTAGATTTTAATGACGATATGATGGGATGTATGGCAAGACTGAATATGGCAGGACCTAGAGGGTCTCCCTGCTGGCAACCAGTGGAGGAACTGATGCGATGAGTCTTGTAAGTGAGCGTGGTGTCAGAACCATAGCATTGAAAAAGGTAATCAAAAATTTCAGGGCAATTATTTTGGATTTCATTAAGAATCTCGAGTCTATTGACTGAGTTAAAGGCGTTTTTAACATCCACCTTCAGCAGTACTTCACCAGCGTCATTGTCAAGGTAGGTTCTCAAAGCATGGACGGCAGCCTCACACCCACCTCGGCTACCGAAGCCTAATTGGATGGGCTGAAATTTTTCAGTTAAGGAAGGCAGAATTTTTTTACAACTAATTTTGGAAGCAATGCGGCGAAATGTGTAACCGACCGCAATGGGGCGGATTCCACCGCCTTTTTTTTTTTTTAGTGCGCATAGGTTAGCTCCATACAACATATGTGTAATTGAACTACACACTTTTCCTGCTAGCATTAAATTTATTAAACTAGTTATATCATTCAAAAGTGTTTTGCCGGTGTCTCCTGGAACGTTTATGAGATCTTTTAGATGCTGGGGTGTTAGACCGTCTGGCCCACCGGCAGAGCCATTTTTAAAAGACATGATGGCCACAAAAATATCTTTGCTGGTAGCATTTATGGGTTGTTGACTCTGGTTTAAAGCAGACAAAGTAGCAGTAGCAGTGTATTTATTGTGATTATATCTTTACATGATGCAATATTATTACATAATTATTTAATTATAAAAATATTTTTGGGGTCTTTGAAATGAGATTGGTGAAAAGAGGCTATAAGAGTCATTGTAGAGAGTTTTGCCCAGTAGAAGAACTACACAAGCTATAGGATCAATAAACTAGCAATGCACATTTTGTGTCGTCACACGTTTAACAAACTTTTACCCATATTTAATCTTCCGTTAATACTTAGGTACTTACTTCCTTAAACTTAGCTAATTAGCTACCATACCCTAACAGCATGTAATGATGGAGGCTTTCACTGGCGTGCCACATGTCGCTCACAAATTAAATTTACACGTCACTCGAGACACGCACGATTTGTTTACAGTATTCATCTTTCAGCTGCTCCCTATACGCTGTTAACTGGGGCGGTACCTCGTTGCTCTGCCAGTTGCTTGTAAACCTTCATTGTATGAACACCGAGGATAAACGGGACATTTGAGTCTTTTAAGTTTTAATTGCGGGGTTATTGGGGGTTGGTTGAGATGGTGTCGAGAGGCGCGTTGTTGCTGACATGTCACGGGTTTGTGTGGGTTGGTGCGATTGCGATGGCGCTGTGGGCGGGCGGCGCGCGTGCTGCCGCCGTACGCTACGACACCGCTACGCCGTACACGCCAACGTACAACAAGTACAAATATATTCCAATACAGTGAGTAACATGGTCTTAGGTAAAAAAAATATCTATAAATATCTGTGAAATTTAGTTTCTTGGTCTGCATTCCTATTATGTGGTGTGTGTTATTTTTATAAATAAAAAAAACTTTTGTATTTTAATTGCTTTGTATATTTGCCGGAAGATTACAAAGACAAGAAAAAGCTAGCTTATTTTTCTTTAGAGATTTAATTCTAGTTGTAACTTTTCAGTGGTTCATTTGATGGGTACGAGTCCAACGACCCGGTGCGAACTTTAGTCGAGAAGGATGAACCAGAGTATTCCGGCATGCCGATCTCGGAGTTCATCCTCACTGCCCTGAGAACGGCTCTGGATGTCGTCAGAAACATGAACAAGCAGCGATCAGCTGCCAGCGCCATCGCTGCTAGATCGAATACCACGAGCACTGCAATCTCGGTAAGTCTCATTTTACCTATAGCAAATTATTTCATTAGCTTTGTAGATAAAAACCAAATGAAAGGTGGAACGATAGGAAGGCAAAAAATGTTTTGATCATCATAGTTATCTGGTTCTCATAGACTTACAAGTTTGGGTTTGGGCCTAGAAAACTGCAGACAAGTCGGGCTAAGAAAAGTGCTGGTGTTTGGGAAAATCTGATCTTGTACTCTACTACTATCTTCTATTTACTATATTAATTCATGTTCAGGTTCACGTGCAATAACCTGACTGATGCCACCTAAATCATCTATAATGGTACAGGCCAATGATGATGATGATGATATAATATAATATGAATTTTCTTAACCAGTTAGAAAAAAAATTGAGAATTTTTACTTTTCTATTATTGATATTTGAAAAGTAAACCATCGCTTCAGCAGTATCACGAATTCAGGTCACAGTAACGGTGGCCTGAAGTAGGTGACTGGGTGTCGCTAAATAATAATTAGTTAGCGTCCTTGTATCTGTGCTTTCGTTTGCATGTTGGTGCGAACAAGATGCATCGTCTAATGAGCTTTTTTAACCCCGGAAAAGAGAGGTGTTATATGTTTGATGCCATGGTGTGTGTCTGTTTGTTTGTTTGTCTGTCCAATTTGCCTTGAGTGCTGGTATGTTGAATGCTGTTTTTGAGTTTGTTCTAAGATGGTTTTTAGCCATGTTTGGTAGAAATCCATGCAACCGTTTCCATAATCTGAGAATATTCAATCAGCTCGGTCGGAGTCCTAAATTTTTTGCAAAATTTTCTTATCTTGGAATCTGTCGGGTTCTTAAATGGGGTAGTAATTGTTATTATTGGAGACCATGTAAAATTACAGTTGTACTTTGAAACTACTGGGCTTGCTCATTTAAGTGTGTTCAGTCTTTTAGTACCTATAGTATTAGTAGTGTTACCGTTCCGTGAAGGAAGTACGGCCTATAAAATAAGTCAGTGTGTCGTAACCACAAGTCAACCTTAGGATCACCAAAACCTTAATGTCTGTTCAATGGCAAAACGATTCTTTGAATCAAACTTTTTCATGCAGTTCTTACCGTAACCTTGTTGTTGATCATTATGATCACGAACCCTTCCTTCAAAAAAAAAACCGATGATTTAATAGAAAACACAAGTTTACAAAAAACAGGAATATTATGGAATTCTGAGTAACTGCAATAGCTTAAACTTATCTGACCCTAGTGGTAGTAAGTTCTTTCTCACTTCACTAACGCTAACTGGGTCTGGATAATATATCAATTAAATCGGACCGAGTTAGGTTGCGGACTGACTATTCACGAACATCAGTAACTAAACATTCTCTCTTCTTATTTAAGAGCAATGCTCTTGTCTGCGTAATAATATGCATTTTGCTCTAGGTATTTCTTTTGCGGGCAACCTCCTAGACCTTCTTATACGACACTAGCTGTCACCCGCGACTTCGTCCGCGTGGTTAGTATAAAGTCATAGTTTGCGTTCGTTAAAAATAAACTATTTTATGGTGGAAAGCGGACAACTATTGATATGTTTTCACTGTTTTTTGCGTATTTTTTGAGAGTTATTTTTCGTGAATTTGTCTAAGTGGCTAAGTTGGGTTATGTATGTGTTGGTTGAGTTTGCATTCAAAACTATATAAAGTGTGTTCAAAAGATGGTAAATGCTGTTGTAGCCGATTTTTTTCAGCTGTGTTTAGTTTTGGTATGATAGGTGCTTCCCGCGATTTTGTCTTAGTGAATACGGTGGGGTTTATGTAAACTTTTGTGTGTATTTAAATTTTGTGACAGATGCTGCGGTAGCAGAATTCTTTTTTACTGTTTTTTTGCGTATTTTGTAAAGCAATTTTTGTGAATTTTCATGAAACTTTTTTCCTTTTTTTTCTTCTTTTAGGGAAATAATTTTCCAATTTTCTTTCATAATGCACCTTTGCTCTATAAGAGCAACACATCTTCCAAGTTTCATGCTTCTAGGACTAATGGTTTAGGCTGTGCGTTGATTTTTCTTTAAATAATTTTTCCCCTTTTTCTCCTCTTCGGGAAATAATTTTCCAATTTCCTTTCTTAGTGCATCTCTACGTTATAAGAGGAACATACCCTCCAAGTTTCATGCTTCTAAGACTAACGGTTTAGGCTGTGCGTTGATTGTCAGTCAGTCAGTCAGTAACGAAAGAGTTTTATATATTTAGATAACGGCGATCTTCGCTTTTGTTTGGCTCATGTAGCTTATTCTTGGTCTTCCCCTTTGTCTCTTTCCTTCGATTATATTATATTTCCGATAAAGCTGTCATGTCGTACAAGATGGCAAATCATCTTTCTCCTTCTGTTCAAACATTACCATTCTCAATATTAGTATCTCAAAATAAGCGGAGTATGTTTATTTCCAGTTGAGTCGACGATCTCCAGGCACGAACACTTCAGTGGCAAGCGGTCGTGGGTTCGATGACTACTACGACGAACACGATCACTACCACGAGACCACCACCACGCCTAAGCCGATGAAGCAAGGCCGGTACACAGACCCCTGGGCTGGCTACTACGACTGGATCATCAACGAAGGATCGTTCAAGTTCTGGAGTGTCTTTCAAGTGAGTTTTCTTTACGCTGACTATTTTTTTCCCGACTGCATGAGTTGTTTAATGTTTTTCGAGTGTACATCTATGTATGCATGTCGGTTCTTTTGCGAGTCAGTACAGCGCGGTTCCTGGTTATTCCAGTGTATGTATGCATGTAGGTTTATTTGTGAGTTAGTGCGGCGTGGTGCCCGGTAAACGGCTCGGTAGATTTTGGTACCTAAATGAGGTGTCATTGGATTCCCCTGGATCACGAAAGTGACGTAGGCTATAAAAAAAACAACAAGTCCAAACACACAGTCACATGCGGAATTTGTATTTTCTTATTAGTTATGGTGTTAAGTTGTTGGTTTTTTGAAGCAGCGTCTTCAATAATGTTCTGACCTTCAGAGCGAGCAAACGTTCATTCACGCGCTTCGTAAGATGAAGACACGACTGAGAGAATACGCTTGTGTTGCAATGAAAACACATGTTTCCGGTTTTTAGCAGTCATCGCTGGCAGGACATTAGTTTAAAATAAAATATTTTCTTGTGTTGCTGAATTTTAATAAATGGAGTGGTATACAAAAAGTAGACGCGCCTAAGCCATCAACACAATATTATCAGTAGATATTGAGAATTATTGAAGAATCTTGCCATAGAAACAATAATAAATGCAAGTGCATGGACAGCGCTGAACTGCCGGAGTTAGTGATCAAATGATCTCATACAAGGAAATTACTGCTGTACCTAAGTAGATTCTATCGAGTAGTACTTAGGATTAATAAAGTCCGGCGACTAAAAATCTTATAGACCTTGCGGCTTAGGCATGTTTGTAGCCAAGTATTTATGAAATCATCTGCTGAAAGCAAAATTAATGAACTAAATTATGAATGCTTAACACGAAAGGAGCTTCTTTGAGGCGCACTTAAAATCTTTCACCACACTGTGTCAAAAGAAACAAAAAAACACGCAAACAATTTATTTAGATCATCAATAGGCATTTGCATTTTAAAACGGGTTGATTATTCCTATTCGAAATTAATATTAATAAATACAAACGTAACGTTGTTAGTATGAGATTGTGTTGTAGACTAGCCAAGATTTTCATTTATTTGGATACTTTAAAGCTATGAAATGATAAATGATTTTTAATTCAGGAAACACATAAATCCAAATTTCTTAAATTCTAATAAATGTGCCGACCTCAAGTGCACCGTAGCGCATCCTACCGTGAAAAATATTGTTGATAATAATTGTTTCAACTTAAAAACATCTGTCATTTTATTAAGCACCGTAGAAGTGGGAGACATAACATTGACACAGATTTGATGCGGTGCGATGATCGTTTTGTCTTGCATGGCTGACGCTGCCTGACATAATTCAAGAACATTGTGCTGGACCTTGTGTATGTGATTATAGACTCACATTTCCTTTATTGTTGTCCAACTACTTATTTTGCAAGTTTATTGTGTTGTCATCGTCGATTCCCATGCATATGAGTGGTCAGATCACAGAACACAATTACTCATGAGGGTCAGATAACTTCAAAGAGAGAAACTAATAAAAGAAAATGTTATGGTCACGTGGTAACGTTCTTACAGTGCTTATTCTATTAGCATGCAAAAATGTCTGACTGTGTCAATTTCATTCACGCTGGTGTGTTCATCAAATTTAAATTTAAGATCGAAGGTACAAGTTTGCAATTACGAAAATGAGTACAGGCACATAACTTACCTTCTGAAAATGTGCTCTTCCAAAATGTAGCCAAACTTAGAAAATACATAATTCTATATATTTTTCTAGTGTTGATAAGAAAATCACGACTAGAAATCCAAAAATTTTCTGTCCTGATATCACAGTCAATTTTTCACGATACGTTCATCAGGGAAGATGTTGCAGGTGCATTAGGTCGTGTCTACTGCCAAGAAATTGTAGCGTAAACAAGCGGTTATTGACACGAGTTTGATAGAATCATTGTAGAAACGTGACACGTCATGGTCATGTTTAAGTGCTTCTTCACAAATAATTCCGGATTTTTTCTTAAGTTCCTCAAAAAGTTTATTTTAATAAAATACTACTGGTAATAATTAAGTATTAATTAAGCTGAATTGTTACGTATACTTAGTTACTTTATTTATTACTTCATTCTGATGGATATTCTCTATCAAGCCAGAACTTTAAACATAAATATTACTTGGCATGTTTTTGTTTTGTATTTTGTAGTATTTCAAACTCTATTTTCTGTATTTTCAGCTTTTCACCGCTGCTCTACTCCTGTACGCTTGCTTATCTGCCATCTACTACGCGAAATTCAACCCTATCCTGCCGGATTACAGCATGGAATACGATGATTATTTCCTGGAGCGAACAGTTGGCAGACAAACCAGGAGTCTGGAGCCTTCGGAACTGCCTTCAGGTCTCAGTTGGATAAACCCAAGAACGTTCCAGTTTATATTAGATGCGATATCTAAGCACTATGAAGAGCGATCCTAGTGAGTACTAAAACATTAGTTTTTATTACGGGGCAACGACACCATCATCGAATCGAACAGTTGTAAATATTTTTAGAAACTATTTTACGTTTAAACGTTATGTTTTAAAAATAATTCCTATGAATGGAACTCAAGCGAGAATCGACTGTCGTATGAAATTTTTAGAAAGTTCATTATAAATAATCGAATTCGTTTGTTACCCTGTATGAGGATGATTTGTATCTTCAATAATGCACTGGTCTGATTTGACAGAACTTAAAACGAAAGTTCTCTTGAGTCGAATCTAAAAAGCATTTAGGTTAATTTTGTTATAATTAAAGCCATGCTCAATGTCTAGTTCCTAGTTATTATATTAAAATAAAAACTGTACAACTGAACGCGGGATTTTATTGTGTCGCGATGGGCGGCCACCACCATCAAAATAACGTTGCACAGTGCGTTTTATAGGTGTTGCGGCCGTAAAGCAAGGGCCATGGGGGTCCTAGGGCCTAGGGGCAATGTTTATGGCCCTGTTATGACGCTTGTACTGGACACAGGCCTTACTTCAGACAAATGCTTCGATTTGAAAATAAAGTTTTATGGGTTTAGTAGGAGTAGTAGGTAACTGCAGTAATGTACACTTTATACAATTGTATTATTTCAAAGAGATATTGAACTTCGTGACTCGTCTCATACTAGCATGAAATTAATAATCCTTCGTATAGCACAGCATAGTAGCTATGATAGTTGTATTCTCTTAAAAATCTCTCTCTATGCAACTCTCTTTTCTTTTACCTGTAATTTATGTGGGTAGTTTAAAACGAAATACTTTAAAACGTCTTACACTGTTTAAAACAAAATACTAGCCGCGACTTTGTCTGCGTAGACATTACTTTTTATTGGGCTATGGTACTGCTCCAGGATGAACGTATCCTAAGCTCGTTTTATAAATGCAAGCTATAATATAATTTTAAATCGACAAAATTAGCTTAGCGAAGAAAACGTAATACTGACAGAAATATAGATTACAAGAGCTTTAAAGTTCGAATTCAACCCTTAAAGATTCAACACTGTATGAATATTCACTATGCCTACAGCTTAGGGCATGTATAACTTGGCTAGGATTCACGTAGCGTCGCGATCCCGGGTTCGATGCCCGGTCGCGGCGGCCAGCTAGGATACAACTCATATACAGGATGTGGCTGAGTGTGCGTTTATGTCTACCTTATCGGGGAGATTGATCCTAGCTCTATGCTTTAGTCATACCTATCTAGTACTTAAATATAATAAAAAAGACTAAAGGAAAAATATTTAGTGTCAGCTAGACCTTCAGCTATAGGCCCTCATCCTTTTCCCGATGGTATATCTACGCTATATTATTTTATGAATTGCTGTAGGCTGCCGCCGTTTTGTGGTCGTTCGCTACGGATAAATATCTATTAAAGATAATTAGTGCATATCTACAACGGACAGCTACAGATAGCGTTAGATATTCCGATAGCGATCATGAGATCATTAAGCTATCTCGCCGGTCGACCACAACCACGTAACGTTGTATTCTGTGCCGAACACGATTTCCGAAATGTTTTGCGGTTGTTGTCCATTGCCCGCAATCGTACGCGCCACAATTACTTTGGAACTATACTAAGTTCTTATTCGTACGTGAGGTATAACCCGGCAAGGTTGGGAAGACACTTGTGTCTGGTGAGCGGGTAGTAGAGTGTGAAGCGTCTGTAACTGGCCCGGGTTGGCGTGCTGGTTCAACGTTCAAGTGCAGCGCGGACGCACATCCGAAGAGACCGTT
The DNA here is from genome assembly GCA_947578465.1 of Thera obeliscata. NCBI lineage: Eukaryota > Metazoa > Arthropoda > Insecta > Lepidoptera > Geometridae > Thera > Thera obeliscata. Next base: position 5,926,410 of record OX387916.1, read on the forward strand.
CCCGCGCGCGGCTGCGCGAACGCAATTACCCCATGCCGCGCTCTACATTCGAACTACGAACGAATTCAATACGAAACCAAGTTTTCGAATCTATGAACTAAAACTGGTGATACCTGTGCAGTGATTATTGGACTAAGGTTAATTGTTCACCGGCGCGACTGAAGCTTTGAGATAAGAAGGTAAATATATTTTACAGTTATTTTCGATACAGTTAAGATTCCTGCGGAACATTTGCAAGCGCGAAAACGCATTGGCAGAGCATGATGTAGGTATGTAGTGTAGAGCAATAAATATGACGTGAGATTATGGAAATGCTAATATTTGGAAATATATTATGTTCAGACTCAGATGCTGAAATAAGAATGAATCAGTAAAAGCCGTCACTGGAACAACACCAAGACAAAAACGATGAACATAGTTGAAGATTAATATTTTTCTGTAACACGTGGTAAGTATGTATATACCATAATATATGTGATAACAATACTTGATTAACAACAGTTGCATTAGCGCTACTTCTATTGGAAAGACTTCAACGCGCCTGCGCTACACCGATTTACAGTTCATTGATAACATTAACATTTTTACTGTGTGTATATTATTTTTTTACACTAAAAACAGTAAAAATTGATTTTTAAGTGGAACGTCACTTAATTCTTAATAAACCCGTTTTTAGAGAAAAACATTAACAGTTATTCTGATAAGGTTAATGCTCCTGATATTTATTTTTGTACAAGTGCGGCTAATAAAAGTGTATTATAAAAAACTGCTCATTTCAATAGGAAAAAGCCAATAATTTGGCACGCTTCGTAGAACCTACACGTCAGGGCATGGGAGCTTGATTGATTGCTAATTCAGTTGTAAGGTTGTCTGACGAGTCACAACCTATCACTATCAGGTGCCTGCTGTTCAAACTACCAACGATGTAATTTTCTAGTTTTTAATAGCTGTTGTCACAAATTATAACTTTTTACGAAAGGTCTTCAACAGAAATTCTGTAAAGAAATAGGTAGGTACGTGGGTATAAAAACTGGTGTAGTTTTATTATTATTTTTTTTACATTAAATAGAACATCCTTTGGCTACAATCTCACCTGATGGTAAGCGACGATGTAGCCGACGATGAAGCAGGATGGTCTAGAAGACACCTATTCACTCTTGCCTTGAAGAGGCCCAGATTGTAGTTGTCAGGATAAACAGCCGTCGGCAATGAGTTCCATTCCCTGGAGGTTCGCATAATGAAGGTGGAGCTAAAACGCTTAGTGCGAATGGGTGGGAATGGTATTTCCTAAACTATAACAGTGTCATAGTTTTTAATTGTAGGTATGTATATAAATTATAAACTACCGTTATTATAGATTCATCTAGTTTATAAGACGATAGATAATATCGTTTTGATTTTCATAAAAAATGAACACATTATGCAAATACATTAAAAATAAAACCTTACTATAAATTCGAAACGTAACAAAACAATAAATAAATGTTTGTTATTTGAAACAAAAATTAAATCTCCAATAATAAACATAAAAATAATAATAAATATAGTTTGTGTAGAGTCATTAAATATACGTACAGTGCAGAAGTTCATTCAGAACTTATTGTACTTTATCCTAGTATAGATGGAATCATGGAAGTAAAACATGCACGTTTCCCCCCTTGCAGTAATAGGTGGAAAACAAATCCGTTCTCCCCTACCAGTAGGGATAGATTAGTAGGGATATGCGGAACTGGCAAAATTTACATGGAGATTTCTAGGAACCCTTGTTGAATAACAATAGCACTTTGTGACAAGTACCGTGATGACAATAACGGAAGTTTGTGGCGAAACGATCTAAACTAAACGGTGTGTGGCACACGCGTGACGATGGATTAACGCACTCTGAGTAACTTATATAAAACAAATTTGGTAGGCATTGGCTCTTCATTTATCAACCTAGATTTATATTTTGCTAGTCTAAATTTTTTACCCGATTTCAAAACAAGAGGTCTCAATTCAGTTGTGTTTTTTGGGTTCCGTAGCCAAATATGCTTTGTGTTATTTGAATCTGAATTTCATTAATATCACTTTAGCAGTTTGGTATTGAAGTTCATCATCTTTATTTTTTGGAATAATTCATTTTGTATATCTAACATGATAGAAATAGCTGCTGGCTGGAATATTAGTAAAGTAAACTTCTAGACGTAAGTAGAGTAAATGTCTACAGTGCTGAAAACAATAGCAACGATAAGTTGTTTAGAAATTCCTTGATAGCGACACATAATATTACGAGCAAGTAAATACGATAGCAGTTCGACAATAGAGCGACGCGCGTGCACAGCTTTTCCATTGTTTATTTTCCTTATTGCATTAGCTTTCCGTTTAAACTCAAGAAGGTTGGAAACGTGGGTCTATTCCTGCAAAGTTTAAGGCCTGCGCACATCTAAGCGATCGCTGAATTCACTGTATGTTTTCAATTTTTTTTTTTTAATTTGAAAATTGAATGCGGTATCAGTGATCATCCGGATCATCCAAAGGAGGTGTGTTGCAGGATTAACAGAGCTGCGCAGCAAGGAGTCTAAATGCCTATACACGGTTAAACTGCTCTTGCGCTATCTACTATTATATTCACAAATTAAATTTTGTGAATAATATGCAAAATCCTAAAAATTTTCTAACTTAAATTAAAATGTCTTCAAACCGCGATAAGTAACCTGAGTATAACGGCATCCACAATTTTATCGTCTCTTCCGACGATAATTAGATTATTATAGGCAGGTGGTACCTACATGGTCAATTAGATTGATGGACTGATAAGCAGATAAGATCTTTACTTTCGATCTATAACATAGTATTTATTCCTGGAATTAATTATTACCGAACCTCAACCTAACCTGCAATCGATAAACGAGTAAGTATTAGGAGACAGATTTTACAGGCAAAGACTTTCCGTTATATATATGTATGTAAGCTTTTTTTATCTAGTGCGGCTTCCAAAATTCCAAAATTACGAGAATAGTAGTGTCAGTTGATGCCTCCTCATATTAGGGGGTAAGTTACCTCTCTATGATAGGTACCTGATTACATCCTCACACACACATATCACATCTGCCGAGTGCACGAAAGCAGGCTCATAGAGGCGCATTTAAAATCCGTTCACCGCACTGGTGAACGGATAAGAAGAAGACACCCACCGAGGACGTTTCGAAAAAAAAATTTGATAACTGTATTGGGTTTGCGATTATCGATACTTCTACACTAATATTATAAAGAGGAAAGATTTGTATTTTTGTATGCTTGTAATGAATAAACTCAAAAACTACTGTGCCGATTACAAAAATTCTTTCAACATTGGAAAGATACATTCATCCGGAATAACATAGGCTATATTTATGTGTTTAAAAAATAAAAATCTACCCGTGCGAAGCCGGGACATGCCACCAGTCATTCGATAGGGCACAAAGCATACCTTCCTTTGCTTCTGTTCCTTTGCCAAAAGAACGTTATCTGTCGATGAACTATTGGCATTTTAACATAACTGGTATATCGATTCTCCTATGGGAACACGATTTAAGTGACTAAATAGAGTGTAAAGTGCGTGTCGGTAGCGCCTGCGCCGCCTGACACTGTTTCCCATTCAATGGTAATTCTCCGTTGTTCTCTAACATAACAGTACAGGGATATATTATTTATTGATGAAGCGCTTGTGGCGTAGCTTGCTTGGTCATTTCACTGGTCAGCTAAGAATAAAATCATTTTTTATTTTCTACTGTTTTTATGTAACTTTTGCAATATAGACACTTTCTTATCCATAACAGTTCTATTTGGAATGTCTCATGCTGATAATCATCTTAAGCCTTGCGATCTAAGCGTTCTGCGTTGGCGATCAGTGAAACGCTGTCAAATATGACAGTGTTTTCGCCATCGCCTAGATGTGCGCAGGCCTTTACGGATTATGCTCTTAAAGTTACGGATGTTAACTAAGAAGATTCTCTAACAGTAACCATCATTATTAAAGACATGGCGCGTGTCTTAGAATAAGCTATAGGTTTACTACCGGTTTCCATTACAAGCATAAAGCATTTCATGGCATTATTTATCAGGAATCACATCGTCCAGGCGAAAACCTAACTAAGGGATGCGTCATGCATAACTTTTTTAATTTAAAACCAATACTTACCACAGATAAGATAATACATAACTGCGTAAATCGGACATTTTATTTCCTAATGAACACTGGCATCCAGTCTCACTGACTCTTGGCCTAAGTATTTATAACGAAAGATGAGCGCTTAAACGAAAAGCAGTTAAATAAACAGATTATTTTTTAGTGAAGCATTTCGTCTAGTGCTTTTCAATTATCTGATGAAATTGAACCTAATTTTTATTACCGTAAGCAAGCATACTTGTTGCACAACCAAAAAATCTGAAAAATATGACCTAACGTAACCAAATTAAACGACGACAATTGAGATCAGTAGGTACATAATGTTGAAAATTTACAACCTTTTGGATGCGTTCAGGGTACAAAATTAAAATTTGTTTTTGCTTTTGAAATGGGGAAAAATATTGTAAGTTGACAAAAGCAGATTTATTAGCAACTTACAAAAGTGGTTTATAAAAATAAGCGTAAGCATATAGTTTGTTAGAAATTTGAAGCCGTTATTCATAGTTTTAGTTATGATGGTCATGATCAATTTAATTTATCATGTCTTGGCTTGAAAGCTTACCGACGCGTGCCTTGCCATTCATTTCAATCATTCATGTTTACATGTTTACCTACATACTACACCGTTAATACCTTTCAGATCATAAGATCACTCGTGAATTCATTAACGGCTTATCGATTAATTCTCATTATAAATAAATATCAGTATATATTTCACATAACTTAAGCAAAGCTAGCAGTTGAAAATAGGAACCAGGTAGGTATTGAATTGAATACCTAATGAAATTGAATTGAATTTGAATACCTGTCATAGTAAACTACACTACAACCCCACTGCTGTGGGTGAAAGTGAAGACTACATATACAGAATATACAGGGATAAGGGTGGATATAAGGATATATACACATATAGGGTATAGAACATCCGTTTTTGACATGGGTTACCTAGATGACCCTTATGCTTAACAAAATAAAATGATCTTATCGCCTCTCCCGCTTTTTTTTTATAAGTAAAATCCTTAGCCCTGAAAAAAACAACTATTCAAATTCATAGCTAACGAACTGCATCATTTGTTTTGTTAGCAATTAATTCAAGCGAATGAGTAATTTCAACGGTCATGATTATATTATTAGATAATTTATCTATGCAATAGGCCAACTTTAAGCAGGAAACAGGTTAAAATTGTAAACAGAACTTCAAAGAACTTAAGGATATGTAAGGTCAGGCAAGTATTTTGTAATAATAATGTGGCTGAACGTAAACAGGCATTCAGTTTGGGTAAAATAAAGGCATTTAATCAACCTGCTTACAACGTGAACGAGGCACTTGAAACCTCATGCAATGGTACTCGTCGAAGCAGTCAAAGAACAGAGGTAATTGTTCTGACGTCATGGAGGTTGAGAGGTCTCACGGATCCCCTGTGGCTGAGGACGACCACTCCGTCGTGACATGATACCGCTAGCATCACGCCAGCGGCAGCAGGAAACGTATGCTATTACACGCTTATTAAATTAAAATATGACTCGTCCTCACATTATTCGATGGTTATTCTTCACGGTGCCACGATTACGCTTTTGTTGTGGACTAGTCTACACGCGTGTCGGCTCTTTGTCTCATTAGTGTCCACTGCCGGCTGTAACTACAATGTACAGTAATTACGGTATTATCACAGGTAGCATATGAAATAAGCATTGCATTGTCTCTAAAAGATTTCCTGGTCGAATCTTCAATGTTTATTTGGGTTGAGCGTTTTTGTGATCGTCAGTGTAGCACTAATAAGCTACACTATTACTGCTTCAATCGAAAGTCTTGCAGACGTCGCACCTACAAAAAGATGGCAAAGCTTCGTATCACCTGAATTCCAAACTGAGGATTTCACGCCCAAATAAATGAATGGACTTCACTTTCACATACTCTATCAGTGACTACTGAGCGTTATGTAGGTTGCATACCAAGTTCAGCGTCCTCTAAGTTGACATAGGTGTTACAACGAACATTTAATTTGATTGGTTATGTTGTATTATGTATTAGTCGTGTTCTACAAGGGGGTCGTGGCGTGTGTGAAAGGTATAATAGCTATGTATTGGTTACACGCCAGTTTACCGTACTCGGCCGAATTTCATGTTTTCGCGTTAAGTCACCTACATTCAAAATAACGCTATGGATGAATAAACTGTAAAATATGCACTTTAGGTACTTGTATAAAAAACATGCAAGAAAAAGCAAACAGCCACACTTTAATTAATTGAGGTTTCTGAGCCTCCATTCATTAAAATGTGGTGGCACATCCAACTTAATTTACGATCAATAATCGCAGAGCAATATTAAAACATAGGAGTGATTCAGATACAGCACAGGAAATCTAGGCGAAGTCTAGAGACAGAGGAAGCGCTGTCCCTAGACTTCGCTTGTTACTTCTTTGGGACACATTGTAAAAGTAATAAGTAGGTACACATGGTATTCCTAACCTTATTAAGGTTAAGTAGGTATGAAGCTATCGGAAGAAACCAACCTATAAATAATTGATTGAATAGATGAATTTCAATTTTAGAATTAAAATAAACGTGCCATCGATCCGCGACTAGGATAAGCTCCAATTCCCAAGGCAAGAAGTGTACAGCAAAGGCAATGTGACATTGACATTGCCTTCTCACGGCGAGACTGCGCCGCTTGAAACATTGAACCCTGCAGGTAAAACTTTGTTTACACATTGATTTCATTTTATGAATAAGCATAACATTTTTATTTTTAACCCAAAAGGTTTGAGACAGGTCAAAGACTTGCTCATTTCCGACATCGAATGTAATCTTCTTATAGTGGTGCTGTCACGTTTATAACGAGTTTATTCTATGTCCTTGAACTATTTAGGGCATTAGTTCACAGGACATAGATGGATATTTAGGGTTTTAGAGATTATGTGTGAACCGTTTTAGAGCTCCCAAAACGTCAACTAGAATGTCTCTACATCAAAACTCATGCTTCCAGCATTCTTTGTGTTTAAATAGGGCCTTATTTATTGATAAACCAAGACAGTAGAAACCTTTTGTAAACCGGACATAGTACAGTATTCCATTTAAAATAGTCTGATAAACGTCTACAAGCCGATAGAGTTTACAGCCCATTGTTGTTTTCCTTACGATCCATGCAAAAGCTCACTGATAACCGATTCCCACGGTGCCCATGGTCTATGCCATGACTCAGCGATGCACAGCCAAGGCAAGGTCTCTCAAGTGCTCTAGTTAAGCAATATTGTGCTACACTACACTAATACGTGTTAACGACGCAAAACTGCCGCCGACGACGTTCCTGAGGGCATTATTATACGAAGATTCATTATCTTATTAGGGCCCTATCAAAGTATTTGATCCGTTGGAGGCTTGGAGGGCGCGGGTGGGCAAAAAATTACCGCGACTTCGGTATGATAATATAATGCGGAAGATAATTCACAGAACATGGAGTTTGTATAAGCGTCTGTTTGTTTTGTTTCTATTTCCAATCTGGCACTACTTAACTACTTACTACACATTACTTCTTCACTCACATTGCTTCGTTTAGTTTACTTACTTAACTGCTTACCAGTTATCAAGCACGAAATATAAATTTCTAAAGCAATATTAATAAACTTTAAGTAGGTGGGTAAGTACATACTTGTCGACAGTTTACGAGTTACTTTGCCTACTTATCGCGTACTACTAAGGAAACTACATATTTAAAAGGTAGTAAGAATTATATTTTCCTGATTATTGCTAATTTATATTTTTTCTTATAACTCATAGTGCACTACTAGTAAGTAAAAACTAAAGTTTGTAGTGCAGGTAGGTATATAGATCTTGCATCTAACAATAAAAGTGGGTAAGTATTGGTACCTAAGTTTCTTCATAAATCGTTTTATCGTATGTTTTTTTATAGTCAATAAACATATTCTCTTTCTTTCTTTCTTCTTTCTTTCTTTTATGAGTTCTCTTCATTGATGATTTGAAATACCTACTAGTATTTAAAATCATCAATGAAGAGAAAGAAAACCTAGTTTTATAAAAGTTAGCATTCACATTTTAATTGATATTAAGATAAGTACACCTATGTACATCTATTTTTTATCATATTCAATGTCGAGTCGTTGACCACTCGCTCAGTTTCCTGATACGATCGACAATTAATTTTGGCATCGTAATTTGTTTTTATCCCTTCTCGATTCACCGTGTAATATGACTCACCATATCATGCCGGCAAAATTCATGTTTTATTGAGTTCTGTTCAAATCCAGTCGTGTACCAATGAGAAAAATGTATGTGCAGATGTGCACTTCGTTAGTACTCTCAAACGGTGAAAGAAAACATAGTGAGGAAACCGGCATGTCGTAGAACTTAAAAAGAGCCAAAATATGTGTCAATTACACGAAAGGAGCTTCTCTTAGGCACATTTTAAATCCTTTCACCACACTGGCACTGGTTTGAAATACCAGTGACACGATAAAAAGAAGATTGTTCTCTGTTGTTTCAATAACGTAGCATTCACCTATAATAAGTTTTTAGAATGTAGGTAAAATCAGAATTCGGGAAGCGCGTTGATGTCTTTTGGATAAATTAATATGTAATTGATATCAACTTTTTAAAAGTGCAAACCGTCGTTTATATTCATTCTTAATCAATCTCGTGATAATTAAATCCTTAATTTTGATCGCGACGTTTTTTACTATTACAATAAGTTTGAAAAACTTGCGAAACCGACGTCGTAGCCAACTGTATTATTTTTTATCCTTTCAGATAAAAAAAATAATATTTCAAATTGGCTCATAAATTAACAAGTTATACTACGATAACAAACATAAAAAAAAATACAACTGAATTGAGAACTCTTCCACTTTTATTTGAAGTCGACTAAAAAATGCAACTCATGGAATTTCCAATGGAAAACTCTGAAAAAACAAATTTTCATTATAAATGTTTGAATGTGGTTTGGTCACATACGCACTTTACCCCTCGTCATGCTAAGTGGTTTTATTTCGGTTCATTACGTTGGTACTGTTAAGCTCGAATAGGTAATAGCGACAGTGCGACCTGTTTCAATGCCATCGAGGTCTTTGACCGATTATTTGCTTTTAATTCAACATGCCTTGCCTCAAAATCTTGACCGGTTTACGATATTCATGTTGACATCAATGCAAATACGAGTAGGCGTATTTGTGACATACAGACGTAAAATAGCTATAGGAATTCCCGTTAAACGCATTTTTTAGAATATACCTTGATAAATTAATGTTTATTTCGTCAGAAAACCAGTTTCTTCGATCTATTATGATACGACTTCTTTTTCAAGAATACTACGAGTATGCATGTTTAGTTTATATTGAATCGAGGTTTTCTCACACCTTGTATAAACCTAAAACGTATTTATTAAAGACAAGTCTTGAGTTTTTGTAAAAAGAATATGATATCTCCCAAACTCTCGTGTATTCACCCTTACCTTAAGTGCTTATTTATGCGCAACGTATCACCGCCTCGTGATTTCAATGCGCTGCATGCACTGACGACACATTGAAAGGGTTATTTAGAAATATATACTTAGAGGAAGCTACTATTCAATATTAACAACACAACTTCATACGATTGTCTACTAAATCAAAGATAAGGCGGTTTATTCACTCACCTAACTTCTGGTTCTAGATAAATAATGGGCAGTGTTTTTTTTTCTGAGTAGGGTCTCGTAAAATCGAAGCTCATAGTACGTATCTATCTAAAACCTCAGGGCTGATTGCATATAACCAAAAAGCAACTCCAGGCAGACCGCATCCGAAATGTAGGATAACTTCACATTAAGCCTTGAGAAACCCTGAAATCCCCTGAAGCCCCTCAATGTAGTAAAACCTTGATCAAAACTTAAAAGAACCCTAAAATAATCTTCATAATCGGGCCCCAAAATGTAGTGAAACTACAATAGATAAATGTGTATCTAATGCAAAGCTCCGCATGCGTAGTTGCTTTTTGCATAGAACTCTATCTCTCTCTAGAAGTCTAAAGTGCGTTATATTTTTTGCTCTGCCTACCTCAACTATGTCATATGCGGGGTGATTGCGTATTTTTTGTTGCAATCAAAAACTAGTTGCATCTGTCACTTTTGATGCAATAAAAATAAAATTACGATTGTAAAATTGTTTTGAAATAATAAACTGAAACTGAATAGAATTGAAACAAAACTTATCTCTGACAAGGAACGTTTGCAACAAGGTTGAATTTTATAAACATGAGATAGCGAATAGGGACTTCGCTTTGTAAAACTAGCATGGCAACAGTAGTCGAAGAATGATGGCAACGAAATACGTGATCGCTATTCCTTGTTATCATTTATTTGTTAGTATTAAACGTTTGTTTGTAACACAATAACAAAATCGCCGACTGTCCTGCTGTTTCATTGTTAAAATATTTTTTTACGTGCCCTATTTCAGGAGCGAAACATGTGAGGAATAGCACAACTTCTCGACTGTGAGTGAAGGGAAGGGCAGCCACGATGCACACCATGGACACGATGGGCTACGGCCACAAGAAGTACCGGCCGCCACTGTCGCCCACCAGCTTCTACCAGCAACAGCACGACTACTATTCGAGACACACCACACTACGCCCGCAGGTATGTTAAACATTATTTTACAATTAAGGCTGAATCTGGCCAAACTAGCATAAGATTAGTTTTAACTTACTAAGAAATATATATATTTGAAATAATTTTATCGACGTGCATATCTCTGTGGTTTAGCCCACTCTAAGAGACACAAACCATTTTACAATATGTATGTATCTTGGTAAGAAAACAAGAAGCAAAAACAAACGTAGAAATAAGAGTGATGCAGAGAAAAGTGTATATGTCCGTATAACTATATACTATATAACTAGACTAAGACGCTAAGTCTATACTATTTTGGGAGTAGACGTGGTATTCTGTCGAAGCCATGCTGAGCTTATCCATTGGATAAAGATCGTTGGTAGCAAAATATGTTGAGCGAGATCAAACAGCGTAAATTCTCTCACAGCTCTTCGTGTGAAGCTTTTATTGATGCGTGTGCCTGATGAAGTAAACGTTGATATGATACAGCCTCGTGAAACAAGATAAAGTCTTAAACACACAGCACTAGACCTACTTTTTGTTCCAAACTCGTGACAAAAACCTGTGACCTTATTTATAGTCAAAACTTAGCATTAGGGTTAAACTTTTGAAGGTCTTCATAAAAATATCAGTAATCAAAACTGCCAGTAGGTAGACAACTTTATATAGTGCTATCTTGTTCACGTTGTCGATGACACATTACAGAGTGTAACGCAAAAGAACCAGTTGATAGATCCTTCTACAGCGTCATCTCATATGCACGAAGAGAGGGCTCGAATGCAAATTGAAGTTACATCAAAACATAGAGCACGAACTATTTACTGTTGGCTCATTTTGAGATAATCTGTAGGTATCGACACGGTGTTATTGAAGGCGAGCTTAGAGGGCCCGGTGGGCCCCGGTCCCGTTACTCAGTGGCCGCCAAACGGTACTCCACAATGATCGCACTGGAATAAATGCGTTTGACATGATTCCGACAAAAAAGTTGAAAGCGTGCCGATCGAACGCTCAATATTATGCAATAGATTTCCAAAAAACAACAACATTATTATATGTAGCTAGGTTTACATAATTAATTGTCTCTATTTTTTTCACCTTCAAGAGAGTTCAACTTGTCTAAAATAAAGTCTAGCTAGAAAACTTTGCAAATGGCTTTAGTCAGCTTGCTGGAAAACTTACAAATAATTGTTACTGCCAGTTAGAAATATGCAGTTGAGAATGACACTCATTAAACCAAGTTGGACAGAAGAGTCGTTTTTAACTGTCGCAAAGTTAAAGGAAGTTTCTTTGTTGACATCGTCGCAATTTGTTTAACTAATACAAAGTTCCCATCGCAATGTTTGAACAGTTTCTAATTAGGGAAGCACAAACTTCCACTCTACCACGATCCACCACGACCATGAAGTACCTATATTTGCGCACTTTGCTATGTTAGCTACTATAAAGTATTTGCAGGACAAATACAAATACTAGGACTAATGTATGTAGTTACTTACTCCACAGTTATCCAAGTACATTCAAGGTTTTTTTTTACATGTACGACTAGTTGATGAAACAAGCTTGTCACCTACTTGATGTTAAGTGGTAACCATCACCTCGTTGTCACATTGCCTTGTAAGTCAAACACGTCAGGAACGTACCCTACGATGTACTAGCTGCATCTATCAACTTGAGGCCTTACGTGCCAGTAATTTCACCGGCATCCACACCCTTCAAAGTGAACCACATAGCAATACTGCTTCACGGCAGAAATAGGCATGGTGGTAGTACTACCCCGGACGAGCCCTTCACAAGGGCTCTACTACTACTAGGTAGCTGTCGCCTCAAGTTTAATGAGAAAACTTCACAATTGAAATGTATGCCACGACCAAGCGAGCAATTAAAATGAACAATTTAACTGTATAAGTGTTGAATAATCGCGTGCAATCGATGAATAGGCAGTTCATGTGTCGGTAATCACCTGTGATCGTAACTTCATTACAATATCGAAGTTCATGTTCTGCCGCCTATCGCACGATGCCGTTCACAGCCTGTGACACCCACCGTTAGCTTTCTTAGAAAACTTGAACTTCATTAGTGTTTTTTGATGTAATAAGTACTTTTAATTTTCTTGTTGCTATTTATAATCAATTTGCCCCCTTATGGATAGCAATACAATTGGGTCACCGCAGACAAACTTACTTATAATACGGAGTTTCGCAGGGAAGTGTCCTAGAACCTAACCTATTTCTTATATGTACGCTAAAGAACTCTTTCACAAATTCACAAATTGCAAAGCTCTTGCGTATGCAGACAAGTGACAACGCTAGTCTGCTAGTTACTAGAATGACCAGAGCTGATGCGAGAACATGCCGTAATGTACGCTTTTTGATCGCAAAACTTATTATGAAACTGATTATGTTTAATAAAGTCTAATGCGCAAGGTGAACAAATTGTAATGGTAATTGTCATATTATTTGAACTTCGATAACCGTGAAAACGGGCACGGTTCCTGTGAAGCCTTCACCTCAAGCTCAAGTTGCGAGGCTGACCCTACGCACCACGGCACTCCGTACAGCTGGTGATTCATAAAAACATTGTATTATACCTACCTCCTATGATGCAATATCTTCCAAGGTATTTTATTGTCAAAAATTATAAAAAAAATCGAAACACAATTGTTATCTTTTTGGTAGAGTCCACTGCTAACTAAAAAAACTTCGTATAGGAAGGTCGGTCTTTTGCCTAGTCTTTGACCAATAGACTCTGGATTTGGTTTGTTTGAATTTGAATAAATAATCGATCTCCAATACTAAGCGTGAGAAAATCAAGCCCACACCTTGGTTCCAATACCACTTGATTGAGTTTTGTTTTGATCCGATCGACCGTCCGCGAGATCATTCAGAATCGATTACCATGCAGTAAAAAAGCAAAACGAGTAAAAAAAATATGAAGTATCTCATGCTCTAGTGAGCTACATCACACCATGATAATTCGAGCCGTCGCTCGTCAGTAGGTACAACAGTATCCGTAGCTTAGTAGACAGGAGGAAAATGGTAGAATAATTCTGCTTTCATGGTACTGTCTCCAGTCGCTACTTCGAACGTCATGTTTTTTTTTAATATAGTAGATAGCTAAGCATTTGACTGCCATCACACCCGATGAAAGCAGCAGTGAGGATGCAGCATAAGATGGAGCATACTTAACCATAATCCACCTGTTCACTCTAAATTGAAACGTTCCGGAAATACTGACACTGGTTGGGAGTTCCACTCTTTGGCAGCTCGTACTATAAAAGTGGAATCGTAGACGCAACCAGGCTGATAGAACGTTGCCAGTGCGGTCAAAAGTTCACGAGATGATTAATCAAATCCAGTTATCGATTAGAAAAATAAATTGTTAAAAATAATGTTTAATAATAAACAAATTATTTCCCATTCAATATGGGATTACGGTTCTTTTAACCAATTAACCAATGATTTAGAACCCGTTAGATGCTTAATCAAAACCAGTGACCACGTCGAATTAATGCGCGGAGTGATTTCCATAGAGTTATGATGTAAGATGCGCAGGAGTCGACGCGAGCACACGAGCGCAACCGTCGCGCATGCGAGCGCTCATCTGCTACTCTTCAGCAAAAACCCAGGAAGCCTGCAAAGCTCTGAGCTGCTGTTAATGAATACCAACGAATGGACTTCCGCGTTACATTAATTATTTATAGCCTTGATTTTCTGAAAAACGGCAAACGGCATATAACTGCCATAGTGTAGCAGCGCATTTCTGCCGTCGTATACTATTGGGTTTGAAATTCTTGATACTTTTTGAAGGCTTTTATGGCGGTCATGTTCTTTTGGAAACTTTAGATAAAACTCATACAAAGTACCTCACATAAACTGAGCATCATTTGACGCCTCGCCGATCGTATCGGCACGCGTTTATAATAACCACATCATAGGAATTTACCTCAAGTTAACAGTAGTCATTTAATAAACAATGGATTGGATTAGTCAGCATTTATCAAGGCCTTCGCACATCTAGGCAGCGGCGATGGCGATTAGCTGAAATGCTGTCAAATATGACAGCGATATTTGACAGCGTTTCAGCTGATCGCAGTTCCTGTTGTTTGCATTGTGATGTTTGCAGGCCTTCAGGCATGACAGAGTCCTTGTAAACACCATGCTATGAACACGCCAAAATACCACCAATTTGTTAACGATCTTGTTCTTTTTAAAACTTCGTTACTTTTTACCAACAAGTTCGTTGCACTTGTGAGATATTTAACTAAATCCCGTTATAAAATAGACAGAGTGCGTATGCCATTTTCTACGTATGTGGTAGGAACTTGTGCCACAGTAGAACCATGTTCAAGTTCCATGCCATAATTTGAGCAATAAGGCATTATTTGATATGCGTGAAGATGGTATCACTCTGGGAAATGCACACTCAAAGCATTGTCTAAATGCCTGTGGATGAGCATTGACCCACTAGGTACGTAGATTGAACCAACGGTGCTCCTAAAACCGGAACTTGATTATCATCTTAATTTATATTTTAATATTCCAGTTTGAATAACAGAGTGCTTGCTGTTCATTTGAGATGATTCACGTCACTAAGGTATTCGAGTACGGCCACAGAAATAATGGTGCTATGTAGTTATACTGATGCCAAATTAGCATCTCGACGCGAGTTCGCCGAATTAAAATTCAAAACAAAATGCAGGTGCAACAGGTTTTTGACGTGATAACGTCTTATAAATCGATGGAGCCGGCTGCACGCACGAAAAAACATGACTCAGTCGTCGTTACGCCGTTTCGTCGTTCCATTTACCTGAGCCCGAGCCCGGGTCGGCTAAATGAGGGTAAGGGTAAATGAGGGTAAGGGTAAAGGTTCGGTCGGGTTCCGGGTCTGGGTCCGAGAGTCCGCGAGTCCGTGAGTCCGCGAGTCCGCGAGTCCGCGAATCCGCGTGTCCGCGAGTCCGCGAGTCCGAGTCGGGTCCGGGTCCGGGTCCGGGTCCGGACCGGATTTTCATTCAATTTCATTCAGATTCATTCAGTTTCATTCAGTTTCATTCAGTTTCATTCAGTTTCATTCAGTTTCATTCAGTTTCATTCAGTTTCATTCAGTTTCATTCAGTTTCATTCAGTTTCATTCAGTTTCATTCAGTTTCATTCAGTTTCATTCAGTTTCATTCAGTTTCATTCAGTTTCATTCAGTTTCATTCAGTTTCATTCAGTTTCATTCAGTTTCATTCAGTTTCATTCAGTTTCATTCAGTTTCATTCAGTTTCATTCAGTGTCATTCAGTGTCATTCAGTTTCATTCAGTTTCAGAGATTGTTTCACCAAGCTGGTTTGCATAACTTGAACTGTAATAAACTACCCTTTACCGTCACACTATGCTTGATAAGTAATGACTTATCAAGCATAGTGTGACGGTAAAGTGATTTGAAAATGGAACACATTTACAAATGCACTGAGCGGCACACGCCTACTTACACAGCCTCTTTGCGCTAAAGTAAATCCTACTTACCGTGCATGTATGATGTAAAAGCAATAAAGGTTTATAGTTGCACTGCAAGTGTATACAAGTGTACCATGACATGTTGCCGATCCTACTGAAAATATGAAATAAAACCTCATGCATGTTTTTGAGTACCTACAATTATTTTATTTCAATTGCAAGTAGGTAATCATACTAATAGGTATCTTCCGGGAAAACATATAGACATAGACATAAACATTTATTTATTTACTACATAAGCAAAGCACACAATATAATCCAGTACATATTAATAACAATGCCTAAATTATAAATAAGAGTAATATGTAGTAATATGTTGTGTTGTGAAAATATGGGTCATGACGAATCCGATGTTATTTTTCTGAATGTGTATATATATATTTACTAGCAGTTAGTGACCGAGCTTCGCTCGGTATTTTTTTGATAACTTAGGTACTTATGAATGATGAAAAAATAAGAAATGGTTATTTAAAAAAAAACACGAGTGCAAGTGTTTTCGTAGTCCTTCAGTTCCAAAACTCGACAATAGATGGCGTTCTCTGTGAAACCCTTGAGTTCTCAGGTTCTCACAGAGCTTAGTTTTTGCTTCTGAGCAACAGATGGCGCTAGGAGTAATGATATTACGAAAAAGTTGTTTGTTCTAAACTCCGAACGCCGATATTTTCTAGAAATAAATCCTAGCTAGATCGATTTATCGTCCCCGAAAACCCCTGTATACTAAATTTCATGAAAATCGTTGGTGCCATTTCCGAGATCCTAAATATAATATACAAGATTTTCTCGTTTAAAGGTGTAAGATATATATATATATATATATATATGTATCTACATTATTCCATAGTTGGTCATTTAATAAATAAATAAATAAATTCAATAAAAGGCATGATGATTACAAATATAAAAAAAAAACTAACAAATATCCAAATAAGAAATAGTAAATAAACATACTTCGTTTTCCTTACCAGTTAAATACCTGATGCGTCTACAACTTAAAATATAAACTTGCACACATAGACTGCAGCAATATAAAATTTTTTATTTTATTTTTTTTTACTTTAGTACGTCATTTTAAGTTAAAAAAAATAGGTAATAGGTATACCAAAATCAACGTTTTTTGTAAGTATTATAATAGTATATTATGCTACTAGTGAACAAAAGATGGATTTAAATCGAGGACCAAAGATGAATCACGAGCAAGTGCAGGATTCTAACGACTGAATCACGACCACAGGGAGTGATTCATGATGATTGAATGTTAGAATCCTCAACGACGCAAGTGGTTCATGGTCCTCGATATAGATCCGTTTTATTCAAGAGTTGCATACTATACTATATACCATGACTTCGAGAAAAAGAAAGATTTAAGCGAAAAAGGATTAAAAACTATGTTACTTTGTTTATACTATTCTTATAATATGACCTAAAACAAATATCCCACTCACTCACTTTCCATCAGGTGTGATGGCAGCCAAATGCTTAGCTATCTATATTAAAAAAAAAAAAAAAAAATTGATTTGATTTGTAAAAAAGCGGCCAAGTGCGAATCAGACTCGCCCATGAAGGGTTCCGTAGCAACAAGTAACATAATATAAAAGTTCTTGTAGTTCGTCGCAAGGTAAATTGCGGTTTAAGATTTATGACGTATAAAAAAAAATACTCACTAGATCTCGTTCAAACCAAATACCGTTGGAAGTTTGCATAGTAATGTACATTATATATTTTTTTTAGATTTATCATTCTCTTATTTTAGAAGTTAGAGGGGGGGGACCAACATTTTACCACTTTGGAAGTGTCTCTCGCTTAAACTATTCAGTTTAGAAAAAAAAGATTTTAGAAACCTCAACATAATTTTTGTAAACCTATTCATAGATTTACAAAAATTATGTTACGTAATTATGTACACGTATGGATGTGATGAAAAAAAAAAATTGAGTTTCACTTTCAATTATGTGGACCCCCAAAATTTGTTGTTTTTTTTCTATTTTTGTGTAAAAAAATAAAAATCTTAAAAAAATATACTATTTAACATGACATTCTATTTAACGCTAATGAAAATCGTATGTCAGCGTTAAATAGAATGTCATGTTAAATAGTATATTTTTTTAACACACTTAAATTCGAATTAATCTCAAATGTATAGTCTACAATTAGTCCTTTTGCGATTTTTAAAATGTCACTTAGTTATGAATTTTTTTAAAACAAATCTCAAATTTTCGCACGACCCGCTCTTAATGCGGTTCACAGAATACATCTACTCGCCAAGTTTCATCAGGTTAGCTCTTACAGTTTTGGAGAAAAATGGCTGTGACATACGGACGGACAGACAGACAGACATGACGAATCTCTAGGAAGATAAATGAATCTAAAAGAAAGATAAATGTAAAAGTTTTTTACTATACCTATTGGCCGACCTCTCTTTCATAAACTCAACAACTCAATTGAACAACAAACAACCAAGCAGATGTTTTTCATTCCTAGAATGCGATTTGTACTATTATCGAACTTTGTGTTGCATAACTTACTAAGTACAGTATTCATGATAGCGCCCTTTTTAGGGTTCCGTAGCCAAATGGCAAAAACGGAACCTTTATAGATTCGTCATGTCTGTCTGTCCGTCCGTATGTCATGGCCATTTTTCTCCGAAACCGTAAGAGCTAGACTAATTTAACTTGGCGAGTAGATATTTTCTGTGAACCGCATTAAGATTTTTACACAAAAATAGAAAAAAAACTATACATTTTGGGGGTATACTTAAAACTGAAACTCAAAAAAAGTTTTTGACGTGATAACGTCTTATAAATCGATGGAGCCGGCTGCACGCACGAAAAAACATGACTCATGCGTCGTTACGTCGTTTCGTCGTTCCATTTACCTGAGCCCGAGCCCGGGTCGGGTAATGGGTAAGGGTAAATGAGGGTAAGGGTAAGGGTTCGGTCGGGTTCCGGGTCCGTGTCCGAGAGTCCGAGTCCGAGTCCGAGTCCGAGTCCGAGTCCGAGTCCGAGTCCGAGTCCGAGTCCGAGTCCGAGTCCGAGTCCGAGTCCGAGTCCGAGTCCGAGTCCGTGTCCGAGTCCGAGTCCGAGTCCGAGTCCGAGTCCGAGTCCGAGTCCGAGTCCGAGTCCGAGTCCGAGTCCGAGTCCGCAAGTCCGCGAGTCCGCGAGTCCGAGTCGGGTCCGGGTCCGGGTCCAGGTCCGAGTCCGGACCGGATTTTCATTCAGTTTCATTCAGGTTCATTCAGTTTCATTCAGTTTCATTCAGTTTTATTCAGTTTCATTCAGTGTCATTCAGTTTCATTCACATTCATTCAGTTTCATTCCATTTCATTTCAAATGTGTTGCTAGAATACAAGGGCAATAAGTGAGCTTTTGCGCCGCCCGCATAGGGCGCTAATGGATCGAGTGTACCTAGAGATGGGCAGAGGGTTTAAACCCAGTTGGGCGAAAAGGCCAAAAACTGGACAAATAGGGCAAAAACGAATTAACGTCCTTTTAAATGTCCAAAATCAGGGCGGAAACTCTAATTAGTCAAAATCAGACTTTTTCATTGAGTATTCGTAAGATGTACCTGTTTAAACCATTTTAATATTAGAACAAATAGTAATTGACAAAAAAGGAAGATCTCACTGAAAATAAAAAATGTATTTGTTGCCAAATTACAGAATTATCAGCAGAATCACAGTCGGTCGGTATTATTTAAATCAAAATTTTACCGCACATGGTATTCGTGACTCGTGCCTGCTAATCGCTGTCACTATCGTAATCATCATCAACCTTTTGAAGTCCACTGCTGGACATGGTCACTCCCATGGCGCGCCACTGAGCCCAGAGTTCGGTTTGACTCTTCCTATCAAGTTGCTGCCCGCCACTCTGCATAAGTCATCGCTCCATCTAATCTGAGGCACCTACACTACGTTTGCCTAAACGTGGTCTTCACATTATCGGTTCTTCGAATCATGACCGGCCCACTGCCACTTGAGCTTGCTAGTTCTTTGGGCTATGTTGACAACTTTGGTCCTCTATCGAATGACCTCGTTCCAGATCCTATCTCTGAGAGAGACTCTGAGCATAGCCTTAACCATAGCTTGTTGAGCGACTTTTAATTTATGAACCCGTCAGTGTCCACGTGTTATTATAACTGGTAGGACGCACTGGCTTTCGTTTTTGAGCACTGTGGGATGGGTTACTAGAAGAACTGACGAAGTTTCCCAAATACCGCCCAACCTAGCTGAATTCTCTTACTTACTGCTCCATACTGTACTATCATAATAAAGTCAGGTTTAATTCAAATATTCTGGATGTAGAAGTTGATGCTTGACCATTGCTTCTCCATTAGGTTCATATTTGGTTTACGCAAATATGACCATGTTTCCGATTTTTGTAATAAGCTTAAGTGGTTGCCTATTCGTTTTTGCAGGAATACTCGTCTCCTTTCCTTCTTGTACAGTTTCATGTTTAACCCCTCCACCCCCCTTATCTAAAAGTTAAACTAATCTCAACGCTTTGAATACCTAAATCTTTCTAACTCTCGTACCTTACGGTCTTCTGAAACTCTACAACTTCCTGTCCACTCTTATTCTTTCTATAAGCACTTATTCACTGTACAAGCTATCCGTATTTGGAACTCTCTTCCTATTGATATCAGAAAAGTGATATCTCTACCCATCTTCAAAAAGCTTTTGCACAGCCACTATTCAGTTGAATTAGGAAGTCGCTACTTTCGTCAGCCTATATGAGATCCGAACGGCTCTCAAGCAGCTAAAGAGTAACAAGACACCGGGGGAAGACGGAATAACGACAGATCTTCTGAAAGCAGGCGGAACGCCGATACTTGAGGTTCTTCAGAAGCTTTTTAATTCTGTCATCCTCGAGGGTACGACGCCTGAAGCGTGGGGCAGGAGCGTAGTGGTGCTCTTCTCCAAGAAGGGTAATAACACCCTCTTAAAGAACTATAGGCCCATCTCTCTGATGAGACTATCTGACTATCTTAGCCACGTCTATAAGCTGTTTCGAAAGTAGTTACCAATCGTCTGGCTCGATGATTCAATGACTTTCAGCCTCCCGAACAAGCCGGGTTCCGGAAAGGCACCATAGACCACATCCATACGCTACAGCAGATTTTACAGAAGACTGAGGAGTATAATCGGCCACTTTGCTTAGCGTTTGTGGACTATGAGAAAGCCTTCGATTCAGTCGAAACCTGGGCAGTGCTACAGTCGCTCCAGCGGTGTCAAATTGACTATCGGTATATCGAAGTGTTGAAATGTATCTACAGGAATGCCGCAATGTTTATCCAACTTCAGGACCAGAGTACAAATCCAATCCACATGCAAAAAAGGGTGAGACAGGGGGATGTCATATCTCCGAAACTGTTCACCTCGGCACTGGAGGATATTTTCAAGCTCGTGTCCTGGACAAGGTATGGCATTAACATCAACGGCGAATTCATCACTCACCTTCGATTTACCGACGTCTTCCAGTCTTCCAGCAACTCCGCCATTATGACTAAATAGTCATAATGGCGGAGTCGCTGGAAGGCACAATGCTCAGAGACCTCAAAATTGTCTCCCAACAGGTGGGTCTAAAAAAATGAACATGACCAAGACAAAAATCATGTCTAATGCTCATGTTAATTTGGGTCAAACGATCCAATTAGGTAGAGCCAACTTCGACAAAGAGGTCAGCCGACGAATCCAACTCAGATGGGCAGCGTCGGGAAATTGCGCCACATCTTGTCGCAGGTACCGCAACGCCTCAAGACAAAAGTCTTTAATCAGTGCTTCTTGCCAGTGATGACTTACGGAACTGAGACGTGGTCGCTAACTATTGGGCTCGTACACAAGCTCAAAGTCGCGCAACGAGCTATATATAGAGAGAGCTATGCTGGGAGTTTCACTACGTGATAGAATCAGAAATGAGGATATCCGTAGAAGAACCAAGGTCACCTACATAGCTCTTAGAATTAGTAAATTGAAGTGGCAATGGGCAGGTCATTTAGCTCGAAGAACCGACAACCGTTGGGGAATAAAGGTTCTCGAATGGCGACCACGAACCGGAAGACGAAAAGTAGGGCGCCCACCCACCACATGGCCTGACGACATTGTTAAGATCGCAGGAAGTCGGTGAATGGAAAGGGCTCAGAATCGTTCTTCCTGGAAATGTGAAGGGGAGGCCTATGTCCAGCAGTGGACTTCTTCAGCCTGATGATGATTATAGATTAACTTAAAAAAAACCTTTTTAGTCATTTGAACTTAGCATTGTGTCATAATTTTTGAATTTTGCGATATTTTACAATAAAAATATATCCGCCCTGTTTTGGGACGTTTACTGGGCGTAAATGGACGTTTACTCGGCATTTACTCAATACGTCCATAAATGCCTAGGCAAAAACCCATCTCTAAGTGTACCCAAGATATTTAGATGAAGCAAAAACTAAGCTCTGTGAGAACCTGAGAACTCAAGGGTTTCACAGAGAACGCCATCTATTGTCGAGTTTTGGAACTAAAGGACTACGAAAACACTTGCACTCGTGTTTTTTTTTAAATAACCAGTTCTTATTTTTGACGTGACAACGTCTTATAATTCGATGGAGCCGGCTGCACGCACGAAAAAACATGACTCATGCGGCGTTACCTCGCTCTGAGGCGCTCAAGTGCAAGCGAGAGCGCGGAACGAGCGACAAAGAGGCACAATCGGCCTCCGCGTTCGGCAGCGTTCGACATCTGTGTATTTTTTTATGACGTTATCACGTTCAACTATCGTCTGTAAACCGCCTTTACAGATAACCGATTTTTTTTTTTAAATAGATTTTATGAAGCTGAAACTTTTACTTTGGATCTCGCATGGATCTCACAATAATAAGTATAATCAAATTACATTATCTTCTTTGAAAATAATCTCCATAAAATTTTGCCCCTAGCCGATGCCAATTTCTCCAAAAAATATCAAGATTTGAACAGTGAATTCCTGGTAAAGCATGGATGCCTTGGTTTAAAAATATTGCTTTCGTATTTGTATAAGCATTTAGAAGTATCCATCGTATCAATTTATTTGGGAACTGTAGCCTCGAAGCCGTTCCTTTTTGTTTTTGTTGGGATGCCTCCAGGACGTCGACGGTCGTTTTGTCTGCAAATCCCATCAATGCAGGAATCTGCGCCGATTTACATCACAAGAATTTATTAAATTAATTTGGATAAGCGTACCATTTGTTTGTTAGGACATCTTAATTAAAATAGCTTTGGGATTTTTTAAACTGAAACTAAGTAAGAAACTGTTCTAAAATTTTTTTTTTAAAATAGAACAATATAAGCCAGCAATCCAGAAAACCCCTGAGTAAACAGTACCTAAAGTAGTTAGTTTTTTTTTTAATCTGAATATTCAACAGGTTTCTAGAAAATTGAAGAACAAGAATTTTAAGATAATGGCTTATGATTATTCCATCATGAGCTACTTATTGCTTCCACTATACCAGTCTTAGCCAGGGAAGATACACTCACGTCGAATGCGTACATGTAGAATTACTTAGGTAGGTACTCGTAATTGGCTCAAATAAAATAATGTCCACGTCCTATCAGGATCGAATCACGAACCAGAGCGCGAGTCTGCGCTCTTGCACATTATATCAGTGGCTTGGCTTTTGTATAAGTTTATTTTTATTTGAATGGCTCCATGTAACTTCTGTAATTAAATTTTGTTTTTTTATTTATTTTAGTGAATTTTACACGGTGAACTTGCAAATAATCACGCATTTGCAAATAGTGCACGAAAGGAGCCTCTATGAGGTACACTTAAAATCCTTTCATACACTGGTACTAAAGAACCAGTGACACGATAAGAAGAATAATTGAAAATAACACGCAAGCGGGAGACAATCTTTTCAATAAGTACAATAAACCTGTAATACTTTAACTTCGATTCCAAAATAAAAATAGCAACCAACCATCGGCATCGATTGTAAAGCGAAAGAAAACAAGTCAGTAACTATGGTCTCTGTAATTGAGCATATCGTAGTTATGTTGTGTTACGTAGCTGTGTTGTAGAGAGGTTTGCCTTGCAGCCTTGCACTTGGGTGACCGCGGCGCGGGCGGCGGCCGGTGTGGCGGTGGCGCGTCTTCAGTGCAACACCCGGCCCTGACAAGACCGGCTCTACGAATCGGGTCACTGTAGCCGGTTTGACAACGCTGAATAATCGATTCTATTTTGTTGGAATTAATAAAATAACGGATTTTAGATATGATTATTGACACTATACATACCTGGATCTATAAATATTTGATAAGAAGTAATTTTTCTAATATTATTATTTTCGAGGGGTTTTTGTTTTTTCTCTTTTGTTCGGTCGAACATCATGAAAAAACCTAATAAATAGAAACCATAGCGTAGAGAATCGGAATATTATGAATTTTATGAAAGAATTATAGCCTATTCCTTAGCCAATTTATTTCTTATCCCATAGCATAGATAAATTAAATACAAGACTAGTTTATATTTAGCAATGGCAATGGCCACCTGACAACCTGTCCTGGATCTAGGGTTGTTTACACTTAAGTACGCTCTACACTGCTCCACAGGTTAATAAATAACTGCTGTAGAAACTTCATCTAACTTATCATCTTTAAATACCCTGAGCTTGGTAAATGCAAACGATTTTTCTATAAATAGTTACAGGTACCTACTTAATTATATTTTTCGCACAACAAGTCTTTGACAGAGAGCTTTCACCTACGAGCAAAATGATAAATGAGAATACAAAGCAACTTATAACAGTTTACAACCAATGACGCAAGGAAAGTTCTGTAGTAGGTCAGTGGGCCCGTTACCTTTCTCTGCACTATACAAAAAAAAGTTAGTAGGTATACTACATTTGTTTCCAGCTGTGGGCTAGATATTTGAATGTTTGAAACAACTGAAGAAAGTGACTGTTGTTGTTTTTTATTCAGACGAGATAAAAGTGAAACAGCCATTTTGTGTCGCTGATTGAACTTTTTGGAGATCTATGCAGAAAGCAAATCTGATGCCAAAACAGACATGCAATTTGTGTGTTAAAATAGAAAAAATATGAAGTAAACAAATTTTAAATCTAAGCAGGTAGCGTAAATGTGCAATGTTTCTTTCCTAGATGATTGAAAATAAATTTGCATTATACTTACTAACCATATTTAACTCAGGTATTGGATTGGAGAGCATCCTTCTAGGCTTGGTCGCGTGGAACTAGCAATTAGACTCACCTAGCTCTTTAGACATGTCAAAGTGATCCCTGAGATATAAAGAATATTTGAATTTAGAGCAAGTTTCTATACGTATAAGCTGCTTCCTAGGTATCGTAATAATGACCTTTAAATTAGTTTTGATAAAATGGTACCCACTAATCACACAAAAAGTACATACACAAAGTTCTTTGACATAGGATTGTAAAATGTTTTTCTATTACCTGATTAAAATTAGGAAACTAGACTAGTATACCAACTTTTTATAACCGTATAGAAAAGAATAAATCTTTACAACTCAGGCAAAAACTGGAGAGTTTTTTTTAGCCCTTAGCACATGTGAAAATTGATACCCAGTGTAAACATGACCTTTTAATTCATAAAAAGAGCAATAAGTATTGCAAACAAAATAAATACACCGCGGTCCTCGCAACGCAAGGCTTTGACCCGCTCGAGTTCAATGCCCAGCTCGCCTAGACCGATCCCTCCATGCTAATTACACAACCATCCTTTAATCCTGCTGCATAAAGCTAGTTACCTAAATCAAACTCTCTAACCAGAGTAAAACATGTCTCCTAAGATCCCCATATATCTAATTGCCATGATATGAAATTAAACATAAGTCTCTGGTGTTGCAAGCGTCCATCTGCTTCTGCTTTCCATCAGGTGAGCAGTATGCTTGTTTGCTAACTTTGTTGTATAAAAAAAAAACCGGCGCAAAACTGGTTTTGAATAAAAATACCTGTAAACTTTACTGTTCCAGAAGCTTCACTTTTTATTGGCAAATCTTCTATTGGTATGCTTCTAATCTCATGGCTAGTTATATTTCGTGATCTAGGCAATAAAACAGGGCAATCTATGAACAGATAAGTAACATTTTTTGAAGACCGTTGTCATCGTGTACGTTGAGATTAGACGCGACTCAAATTGGACAAGATTGTTCATACAATTTTATGAACCTATGATGCAGTCCAAGTGTAACCGATTGTTATTAATATTATGCTTGGAATATAGCTTGAGAACTTGTTTATATAGATAAATAATGTATAACCATTGTGCTGAAGATAATTATAATATTGTATTATAAGTAGGTACAATAAACAACTGTTCCCTCCGGTAATACACGTGCATCATTCGTTGTAAAACATTATTCTAAAGTTATAATAATAATTCTAAGGCTGTATCGTTGTGTATGCTGGTATCTGTATAATTTATTTGATTAATCATGAATCGAAGCCTTCATTAAAGCTGATCCTTAGGCCCTTTACGTCGTAAAGTCCTTAGACCCTTTACGTCGTAAAGTCGCTCAGTGCTCGGATATGGCATCCAATTTCGCATTTCCATTATTCCTCAAGACCGAACGTGTCAAATTATAATACCCAATAAATCATCCCTGTAATGAGACGATTAACAATAAGTACCTAGTGAATTTAACGCACGTTGGTAAGCCTCAGTGTAAACCATTGATCTATTCAGGACTGGTTTAAAATATAAAAAATCAGTAAGTTTTTTAAAATATTACTGAAGAAATGCACCAAAAAGGTTTCTTGGGTGATATTTCTACTGGGCTGCTTGTATTTTTTCGTTATAACTACGAGTATATTTCTTTAGTATTTTTAGTCTCTACATGTGTTCAAAAGTGTTTTCCATTCATTAATTAGTCTATTAGTATCTAATATTTCATAATTACTTGTAGATGTATGTAATATACCATTTAACCCAGGAGTGGGCTCTGCCGGCTGTCTCTCAGGCACCGAGTGCCGCGCGGGTCACTGACCGAGTCCTTGACCCACAAGAAATACTGACCGGTCCATTTCGGCGTCCTCATTATTGGGCTTATTTACCTTATACAAATTGAGTGTGTTGCTGCGTAGGCGGGTTGACGGAGAAAGTTGAAGTGGGTTGTAATATCGATTGCTTTTGACAGAATTCATTTTGGGACTGGGCTCCTTATAGGCACTTACGTTTCTGTGTTCTTCTTTTATGTATTCGTCCATATTTGATAACAACTTCTCACACTTTCACTACCTAACGTAGTATTAAATGTATTTTATGCTTTCAAATAGTTTCATTCAAATCTTTGGATTGTATGTTGAGGATTATTTGTATTATTTCAATTTAAATAATCCACAAATATAGAATCCTCTCCAAGGAGGAGGAAGGAGCATTTTCCAGAAAAGTGCATAGGTATTGTGAAGGCCAGTGCATTTTTAAGATTGTTCTTCTACATAAATTTTTACTTATATGGTCAAAAAGATTCTGACGTATTACACAATGTTTTTATTGCACGTGTATCTGTAGAACTGGATTTGCTAGTGTTATGCAGATAATTGCACTTAATATTGTCTTTATTTGCAATTGTTTCCGCATTTCCGATGCCAACCTATGGGTTTGTTATGTAAATACTATTTGTCTATTCATGCAATGTGTATTGTTATAGAGTTACCGCTATAACTAAAAAGATAAGAAAAAAATTAAATACTGAAGTGCTACTGACGTGCGTGACCTACGAGGAAATGCTTTGTTAAAGGCGATGGTTACCACTTCATCAGATAGGTCTTAAGCTTGTTACATCAGCTAGTTGTTAAAAAAATAATATATAATGCCTAAGCTGTTAAGCCCGTAGTAGGCTGACATAGGCAAGCATGCTTGAAACTTGCAATTTTTTAGTCTCGATTGTTCTGTGCAAGTATGTTATGTGTGTACAATTTGTGGCTGCAATTGTGCATATTTACACGACAAAATTCAATGAGTAATTTAATTATTTTTCTAGTTTTTGTCGTGTATAATGCGATATTAACTTGATGCTTACAAAATCTAACTTGACTTGTAGAACACCAGAAACAACAGATTTATTTTTGTTTGTGTGTTGTGTTTGATTTATTTTTGTGTTTGTGTGTATTTTGTAATTTGTGTTTTTTTTTTATAAAATTCAGTTTCTAGAGGTTAAACAAGGAAAAACGTACAGTTCGTTAATATCAAGAACAAAGTTTAAGTTTCGAATAATAGACTAACTGGCCACCTGTCAAATGAGCCGTGGCCACTGCCCCAGGCGGTACCGCACGAGTCGCGCCGACTCTACCGTTACTCGGCACACTCGCGCCGAGTCATCCTGCTTTCTAATTTATTATTATTAAATCCTTTCGTGCGATCAAGCGTCTTTTTTAAGCTGTAACAGACTGATTTGGTTAATTAGTTTCCTGGAAAAGCTGAACTCGGTCGTGGCGTGCCAAAGTTCTCGCAATTTTAAGCCTAACAACGGCAAAGACCTCTTCTTGTAAACGTAAAAGCTCAAATATTGATAACTATTCCAGCAGGCTTTAGAACTGTAGTCGCCGGCATCACATAGAATGATGTAAACCGCTATTCAGACATTCTTCGACATCGTAAGAAAATCGATTGTGTCCACAATGGCACGTGAAGATTTATTGCTTCGCGAAATGTCCATAAAACTCTGATGGAGTGGCTTCGGCGGAATGCAGAGGCATCGGGACCGACTCATCACGGCCATCACTAACCGTAGAGCGATCACAATCAGTGCACAGATTTGCGACGCATTCCAAAGCGGACATTCCTTTCTAATGACAAAACCATAACATCAGTTTTGCTAGTCTATACATCCATTTACATCTTTACATCCATTTTTAACCGACTTCCAATCAAAAAGGAGGAGGTTCTCAATTCGGTTGTATTTTTTTTTAATGTTTGTTACCGCATAACTTCGTCATTTGTGAGCCGATTTGAAAAATTATTTTTTTATTTGGAAGGTTATTCTTACGTCCAGATTGTCCTAAACAAATTTGATTAAAATCGGTTTAGCCGTTTGACAATGAAGTCGGTTTCTCAAGTTTTTTAAACTTATAATTATTGTTTTATACATTTTCCTCTAATTATTTTAAGATATTATTTGCTTAGGTATTATTTTCTAGTTCGAATTGGAAACTCAAAAATCAAAGCTTGCAGTGAAAATAAAATGCGAAGACTAATGGCTGAAGTGTGGCACCAACAATAGAATGATACCTTATGTTACTTTCATCAGCCGACAATAGATTACTCTCTCCAATTGAAAGGAAGATATTTTAAATTGTCAAAACTTTCTAATCACAAAAAATCCAAGGTGACTTTTTCACCTGTCACCTTGGATTTTTGTTTTGGTACTCGTAAGTATTTACTTACGAGTATTTACTTATGAACTAACCTAATGATGATGATATACCAGTGACTGAATAACTGAGCAGCCATAAATTTAAATTTAAACTAACCTGAGTAACTCTACCTACTTTAAAATCTTGCATAAGTAAAAAGTCATATCTCACCTGTAGTAAAAAAATATACTTATTAACTTTCCTCATAGAAATATAATTAAAATCCCAACTCAAGGTTAGATTTTTTAAGATAAGCGTAACCTTGACATTGGCACGCTACACCTGCTGTGGTTGCTACTAGATGCCTTTTTTGGCTAATTGTCCGGGTCCGCCCATACAGGTGATATAATATCAGTTACGAGATCTATAAACCCACGCTGATGATATCCTGCCCCCTTGTCTGACTGACCATCGTTTGATTGACAGTTTTTAAATAAGCACACGAGCATGACTCCAATAAGAACAGCGTATTTTCTTCAATATAAGTGTCGTCTCTTCGGTGTAGTATGGAAGCCGATAGTCAGTTTTTTTTATTTTAACTTTTTCTTATTCTGCCGGTCGATCCTTGAACGCGATTCCAATCCCAATTTTACAGAGAATTTTTTTTTTGACAGAAAAACTATAGGATTTCTGTCAAAATTCCTTCAAAACTTAAGATTGGGATCGGGGTGTTCACGGGTAAACCGGTTGATTGTTTTGTAATCAGCATCATTTAGCGGTTTTGCCATAGGGGCCCATCTTTGTATCAAGTCAATCTAATTGTTGGCTCCCGAATTAATAGTCCTTTTTAGCCGGCCTAGTCAGCGTCTTACGAGTTCAATTATTATTCCTTAATAACAAAACTTAAGAGCTGGTTTTCTAGACCTAAGTCATAAAATGCTTACTGATATTGTGAAGGAAAATAAACAACTTGTGATGTGATAAAAATGTATCGCACTATGACATCATGCAAGTAGGTACTCAGTACTCACCAACTACTAGTATGAACAATATACACAAATAAATAGCCTCGATAGTCGAAATACATTTCATCAGTTATTTTTTTCGAAACTGGTTCGGCGTGCCTATAATTACTTATGTACAAGTATCTACAATGTATTCGTCCACAATGTCAAGGTCTCTATCATTCCCATACGATTAATGTACTTATCTAATGAATATAGATTAGTTGCTTGGGTTGGTAGGTACTCGAGTAGTTAGCTACGGACTAGTTGCGTCAAACCTGTCTGTCCGAGGCGTGTATTTATCACTGCCTGAGACTGATCGACTACATAGTTTTGTTTTTGCCCACTAAACAGCATGAGTATGATGTATAACTAGTGTTCTCCTAGATAAAAAATACTGGAGTCACCGATATAATTATGTGAGACGTAGGTACTTTGCTCTAGTTTTAAAGGAATTAAGTCTATATAAAAAAAAAACAGATGTGGTATCACGATTCAAATCAAAGTTAATGAATAAAAAAATCTATTAGATAGGTGAGGAGGATTAGGTAAACCAGGTGCTTATTTTTATAATTACTCAAGGAAATAAAAAAAAATCGAACGCGGAATTAAAACCAGTGAGTTCTCGTAATGCTTCAAAATTTACTAATATAACAGTTTCTGTTCACTTAATAATTGGCGCTATCGTGTCTTTATACTGCATCATGTCGAAGGTTTTACCTACAAAAAGTTTTCCTGTTCCATGTATTTAAATAATGGTCATAAAATAATGAGTATCATTATATGTTATTCATAGGAAGGTTGACAGAGTTACAAAGGCTTCGTGTCAGGACCCAGCATCCTCTCGTGCAGCCGAGCTTGAATACTGAAACAAGAAAAAATATGAATATAAAGTGGGACATCTTTACGTGACTAGTAATGCTTTGTTGTTTATAATTACGCGTGTAATGGTTGCCTGCTGGGCTTAATATCAGCGCATAATGAACAGCTATTAATCACAATTTTGAGATTATGTCTTTGCGGCGTGCATCTATGATAACTTTAATGTACGAGTAATATAAAGCCTCAACCTTGTAGAAGCGTAGCGTGCAGCGCAGCGTAGCGTTACAACAAAATACCCAGAAGATAATAATTATTCTTGCAAAAAAACAGGAGCAATTACTTTGAAAAATCATTGGACAAAGAATTCGTTTTATTACTACGTGCTACGGCGTAGAGGGTCTACGCCAATGTGTTTACGATTCTCAGCTACGCACTGCTTATCGCTATGCTTATGAAAAGCAGAGGTCTATGAGTAACACATTAGTTCCCGTGTTTACACCCACCCATGACCCAAACAGCCTTGTACAGCAATTACTATAACGTAAACATAGTCTAATTGGCGAAAACTCGCTAACTAATATCACATTTCATTCACTGCATGAGTTATGAATGGTGTTTATAGATGACTTCACTACATCAAGAACATCTTGAGGTCAAAAACCAGAGTCACTATGGAATACAGATTCTAACAGCTATAATATTTCGTTCTGTATAAGGTCGTTGTAGAGGAAACGAGGTCTAAAGATCTTATCCGCTTTTCATGAATAAGTACATCGCTGGTAGTCTTTTGCATTTCTGTGCAGTTATCATAGTAATTTCTAGGTCAGCCGATAGTATGCACAGAGTGTGTCAATTGCGACACAAAGGGACTCAAACTTCCTTTAAAAATCGTCTATTTACACAGTTACACAGTTATTTGATGTCCTTGTACATCCATGCATGGTTATTTGCAGGCTGGTTGGCTTTTGACGATTATTGGACCTCTCTAAAAGTATGCGTGTGAACTTAGCAGATCATTGTCCAGCAGATCAAAAAAAAAAGTGAGTTCTATTCGCATGCAGCATAGTTCTACAGTTCCTGATACTTTTCAGGAATAGTTCTGGCCTGAAAACCTGAAAAAAACCAATTGAAAAAATGCTCTGCCAACTTCCCGTAGCAGATCATTTTTCACCAATAAAATAAAAAAAAATATTTTCATGTGCCTAAAGCTCTGCTCTACAGTTCCTGATACTTTTCAGAAATAGTTCTGGCCTGAAAACCTGAAAAAAGTGATTTGAACAAAAAATATTAATATTTTTTTTATGGTTTTAAACAGTTTGCAAGAGCTAGAACTCTTTCGTCTCTCATAGATCCATACTAGAGCTACTACCTAGAACTTGAATCAAGTCTGGAACTCACGCAAAAAAACCAGCAGAGCAGGGTTGAAAGTTTAAAATATTTTTTTTATAGTGTTAAGGGGTTCGTAAAAACTAGCACTCTCGCGTTTATCATAGGTCCTTATAAGACCTATTACCTACAAATTGAATCAAGTCTAGAACTCACGCAAAAAAACCAGCAGAGCAGGGTTGAAAATTTAAAATATTTTTTTTATAGTGTTAAGGGGTTCGAAAAACTAGCACTCTCGCGTTTATCATAGGTCCTTATAAGACCTATTACCTACAAATTGAATCAAGTCTGGAACTCACGCAAAAAAACCAGCAGAGCAGGGTTGAAAGTTTAAAATATTTTTTTTTATAGTGTTAAGGGGTTTGTAGAAAAAAGAACTCTCGCGTTTATCATAGGTCCTTATAAGCCCTATAACCTACAAATTGAATCAAGTCTGGAACTCACGCAAAACGTTCAGCAGAGCAGGGTTGAAAGTTTAAAATATTTTTTTTATAGTGTTAAGGGGTTCCTAAAAACTAGCACTCTCGCGTTTATCATAGGTCCTTATAAGCCCTATAACCTACAAATTGAATCACGTCTGGAACTCACGCAAAACGTTCAGCAGAGCAGGGTTGAAAGTTTAAAATATTTTTTTTATAGTGTTAAGGGGTTCGTAGAAACTAGCACTCTCGCGTTTATCATAGGTCCTTATAAGCCCTATAACCTACAAATTGAATCAAGTCTGGGACTCACGCAAAACGTTCAGCAGAGCAGGGTTGAAAGTTTAAAATATTTTTTTTATAGTGTTAAGGGGTTCGTAAAAACTAGCACTCTCACGTTTATAATAGGTCCTTAAAAGCCCTATAACCTACAAATTGAATCAAATCTGGAACTCACGCAAAACGACCAGCAGAGCAGGGTTGAAAGTTAAAAATATTTTTTTTATAGTGTTAAGGGGTTTGTAGAAACTAGCACTCTCGCGTTTATCATAGGTCCTTATAAGCCCTATAACCTACAAATTGAATCACGTCTGGAACTCACGCAAAACGTTCAGCAGAGCAGGGTTGAAAGTTTAAAATATTTTTTTTATAGTGTTAAGGGGTTCGTAGAAACTAGCACTCTCGCGTTTATCATCGGTCCTTATAAGCCCTATAACTTACAAATTGAATTACGTCTGGAACTCACGCAAACCGTTCAGCAGAGCAGGGTTGAAAGTTTAAAATATTTTTTTTATAGTGTTAAGGGGTTCGTAAAAACTAGCACTCTCGCGTTTATCATAGGTCCTTATAAGCCCTATAACCTACAAATTGAATTAAGTCTGGAACTCACGCAAAAAAACCAGCAGAGCAGGGTTGAAAGTTAAAAATATTTTTTTTTAAGTGTTAAGGGGTTTGTAGAAACTAGCACTCTCGCGTTTATCATAGGTCCTTATAAGACCTATTACCTAATTTTTAAATCAAGTCTGGAACTCACGCAAAACGTTCAGCAGAGCAGGGTTGAAAGTTTAAAATATTTTTTTTATAGTGTTAAGGGGTTCGTAAAAACTAGCACTCTCGCGTTTTTAATAGGTCCTTAAAAGTCCTATAACCAACAAATTGAATTAAATCTGGAACTCACGCAAA
The DNA here is from genome assembly GCA_947578465.1 of Thera obeliscata. NCBI lineage: Eukaryota > Metazoa > Arthropoda > Insecta > Lepidoptera > Geometridae > Thera > Thera obeliscata. The sequence goes on from OX387916.1 coordinate 5,960,750, forward strand.
ACGACCAGCAGAGCAGGGTTGAAAGTTTAAAATATTTTTTTTATATTGTTAAGGGGTTCGTAGAAACTAGCACTCTCGCGTTTATCATAGGTCCTTATAAGCCCTATATTTTACAAATTGAATTACGTCTGGAACTCACGCAAACCGTTCAGCAGAGCAGGGTTGAAAGTTTAAAATATATTTTTTATAGTGTTAAGGGGTTCGTTAAAACTAGCACTCTCGCGTTTATCATAGGTCCTTATAAGCCCTATAACCTACAAATTGAATCACGTCTGGAACTCACGCAAAACGTTCAGCAGAGCAGGGTTGAAAGTTTAAAATATTTTTTTTATAGTGTTAAGGGGTTCGTAAAAACTAGCACTCTCGCGTTTATCATAGGTCCTTATAAGACCTATTACCTACAAATTGAATCAAGTCTGGAACTCACGCAAAAAAACCAGCAGAGCAGGGTTGAAAGTTTAAAATATTTTTTTTTATAGTTTAAGGGGTTTGTAGAAAAAAGAACTCTCGCGTTTATCATAGGTCCTTAAAAGCCCTATAACCAACAAATTGAATCAAATCTGGAACTCACGCAAAACGACCAGCAGAGCAGGGTTGAAAGTTTAAAATATTTTTTTTATAGTGTTAAGGGGTTCGTAGAAACTAGCACTCTCGCGTTTATCATAGGTCCTTATAAGTCCTATAACCTACAAATTGAATCACGTCTGGAACTCACGCAAAACGTTCAGCAGAGCAGGGTTGAAAGTTTAAAATATTTTTTTTATATTGTTAAGGGGTTCGTAGAAACTAGCACTCTCAAGTTTATCATAGGTCCTTATAAGCCCTATAACTTAAAAATTGAATTACGTCTGGAACTCACGCAAACCGTTCAGCAGAGCAGGGTTGAAAGTTTAAAATATTTTTTTTATAGTGTTAAGGGGTTTGTAGAAACTAGCACTCTCGCGTTTATCATAGGTCCTTAAAAGCCCTATAACCTACAAATTGAATCACGTCTGGAACTCACGCAAAACGTTCAGCAGAGCAGGGTTGAAAGTTTAAAATATTTTTTTTATAATGTAAAGGGGTTCGTAGAAACTAGCACTCTCGCGTTTATCATAGGTCCTTATAAGCCCTATAACCTACAAATTGAATCACGTCTGGAACTCACGCAAAACGTTCAGCAGAGCAGGGTTGAAAGTTTAAAATATTTTTTTATATTGTTAAGGGGTTCGTAGAAACTAGCACTCTCGCGTTTATCATAGGTCCTTATAAGCCCTATAACCTACAAATTGAATTAAGTCTGGAACTCACGCAAAAAAACCAGCAGAGCAGGGTTGAAAGTTTAAATTATTTTTTTTATAGTGTTAAAGGGTTCGTAGAAACTAGCACTCTCGCGTTTATCATAGGTCCTTATAAGCCCTATAACCTACAAATTGAATCACGTCTGGAACTCACGCAAAACGTTCAGCAGAGCAGGGTTGAAAGTTTAAAATATTTTTTTCATAGTGTTAAGGGGTTCGTAGAAACTAGCACTCTCGCGTTTATCATAGGTCCTTAAAAGCCCTATAACCTACAAATTGAATCACGTCTGGAACTCACGCAAAACGTTCAGCAGAGCAGGGTTGAAAGTTTAAAATATTTTTTTTATAATGTAAAGGGGTTCGTAGAAACTAGCACTCTCGCGTTTATAATAGGTCCTTAAAAGCCCTATAACCTACAAATTGAATTAAATCTGGAACTCACGCAAAACGACCAGCAGAGCAGGGTTGAAAGTTTAAAATATTTTTTTTATAGTGTTAAGGGGTTCGTAGAAACTAGCACTCTCGCGTTTATCATAGGTCCTTATAAGCCCTATATTTAACAAATTGAATTACGTCTGGAACTCACGCAAACCGTTCAGCAGAGCAGGGTTGAAAGTTTAAAATATATTTTTTATAGTGTTAAGGGGTTCGTTAAAACTATCACTCTCGCGTTTATCATAGGTCCTTATAAGCCCTATAACCTACAAATTGAATTAAGTCTGGAACTCACGCAAAAAAACCAGCAGAGCAGGGTTGAAAGTTTAAAATATTTTTTTTATAGTGTTAAGGGGTTCGTAGAAACTAGCACTCTCGCGTTTATCATAGGTCCTTAAAAGTCCTATAACCCACAAATTGAATCAAATCTGGAACTCACGCAAAACGACCAGCAGAGCAGGGTTGAAAGTTTAAAATATTTTTTTTATAGTGTTAAGGGGTTCGTAAAAACTAGCACTCTCGCATTTATCATAGGTCCTTATAAGCCCTATAACCTACAAATTGAATTAAGTCTGGAACTCACGCAAAACGTTCAGCAGAGCAGGGTTGAAAGTTTAAAATATTTTTTTTATAGTGTTAAGGGGTTCGTAAAAACTAGCAGTCTCGCGTTTATAATAGGTCCTTAAAAGCCCTATAACCTACAAATTGAATCAAATCTGGAACTCACGCAAAACGACCAGCAGAGCAGGGTTGAAAGTTTAAAATATTTTTTTTATAGTGTTAAGGGGTTCGTAGAAACTAGCACTCTCGCGTTTATCATAGGTCCTTATAAGCCCTATAACCTTCAAATTGAATCAAGTCTGGGACTCACGCAAAACGTTCAGCAGAGCAGGGTTGAAAGTTTAAAATATTTTTTTTATAGTGTTAAGGGGTTCGTAAAAACTAGCACTCTCGCGTTTATAATAGGTCCTTAAAAGCCCTATAACCTACAAATTGAATTAAATCTGGAACTCACGCAAAACGACCAGCAGAGCAGGGTTGAAAGTTTAAAATATTTTTTTTATAGTGTTAAGGGGTTCGTAGAAACTAGCACTCTCGCGTTTATCATAGGTCCTTATAAGCCCTATATTTTACAAATTGAATTACGTCTGGAACTCACGCAAACCGTTCAGCAGAGCAGGGTTGAAAAATTAAAATATATTTTTTATAGTGTTAAGGGGTTCGTTAAAACTATCACTCTCGCGTTTATCATAGGTCCTTATAAGCCCTATAACCTACAAATTGAATTAAGTCTGGAACTCACGCAAAAAAACCAGCAGAGCAGGGTTGAAAGTTTAAAATATTTTTTTTATAGTGTTAAGGGGTTCGTAGAAACTAGCACTCTCGCGTTTATCATAGGTCCTTATAAGCCCTATAACTTACAAATTGAATCACGTCTGGAACTCACGCAAAACGTTCAGCAGAGCAGGGTTGAAAGTTTAAAATATTTTTTTTATATTGTTAAGGAGTTCGTAGAAACTAGCACTCTCAAGTTTATCATAGGTCCTTATAAGCCCTATAACCTACAAATTGAATTAAGTCTGGAACTCACGCAAAAAAACCAGCAGAGCAGGGTTGAAAGTTTAAAATATTTTTTTTATAGTGTTAAGGGGTTCGTAGAAACTAGCACTCTTGCGTTTATCATAGGTCCTTAAAAGCCCTATAACTTACAAATTGAATTACGTCTGGAACTCACGCAAACCGTTCAGCAGAGCAGGGTTGAAAGTTTAAAATATTTTTTTTATAGTGTTAAGGGGTTCGTAAAAACTAGCACTCTCACGTTTATCATGGGTCCTTATAAGCCCTATAACCTACAAATTGAATTAAGTCTGGAACTCACGCAAAAAAACCAGCAGAGCAGGGTTGAAAGTTTAAAATATTTTTTTTATAGTGTTAAGGGGTTCGTAGAAACTAGCACTCTCGCGTTTATCATAGGTCCTTAAAAGTCCTATAACCCACAAATTGAATCAAATCTGGAACTCACGCAAAACGACCAGCAGAGCAGGGTTGAAAGTTTAAAATATTTTTTTTATAGTGTTAAGGGGTTCGTAAAAACTAGCACTCTCGCATTTATCATAGGTCCTTATAAGCCCTATAACCTACAAATTGAATTAAGTCTGGAACTCACGCAAAACGTTCAGCAGAGCAGGGTTGAAAGTTTAAAATATTTTTTTTATAGTGTTAAGGGGTTCGTAAAAACTAGCAGTCTCGCGTTTATAATAGGTCCTTAAAAGCCCTATAACCTACAAATTGAATCAAATCTGGAACTCACGCAAAACGACCAGCAGAGCAGGGTTGAAAGTTTAAAATATTTTTTTTATAGTGTTAAGGGGTTCGTAGAAACTAGCACTCTCGCGTTTATCATAGGTCCTTATAAGCCCTATAACCTACAAATTGAATCAAGTCTGGGACTCACGCAAAACGTTCAGCAGAGCAGGGTTGAAAGTTTAAAATATTTTTTTTATAGTGTTAAGGGGTTCGTAAAAACTAGCACTCTCGCGTTTATAATAGGTCCTTAAAAGCCCTATAACCTACAAATTGAATTAAATCTGGAACTCACGCAAAACGACCAGCAGAGCAGGGTTGAAAGTTTAAAATATTTTTTTTATAGTGTTAAGGGGTTCGTAGAAACTAGCACTCTCGCGTTTATCATAGGTCCTTATAAGCCCTATATTTTACAAATTGAATTACGTCTGGAACTCACGCAAACCGTTCAGCAGAGCAGGGTTGAAAAATTAAAATATATTTTTTATAGTGTTAAGGGGTTCGTTAAAACTATCACTCTCGCGTTTATCATAGGTCCTTATAAGCCCTATAACCTACAAATTGAATTAAGTCTGGAACTCACGCAAAAAAACCAGCAGAGCAGGGTTGAAAGTTTAAAATATTTTTTTTATAGTGTTAAGGGGTTCGTAGAAACTAGCACTCTCGCGTTTATCATAGGTCCTTATAAGCCCTATAACTGACAAATTGAATTATGTCTGGAACTCACGCAAAACGTTCAGCAGAGCAGGGTTGAAAGTTTAAAATATTTTTTTTATAGTGTTAAGGGGTTCGTAGAAACTAGCACTCTCGAGTTTATCATAGGTCTTATAAGGATCTATGATAAACGCGAGAGTGCTAGTTTTTACGAACCCCTTAACACTATAAAAAAAATATTTTAAACTTTCAACCCTGCTCTGCTGAACGGTTTGCGTGAGTTCCAGACGTGATTCAATTTGTAGGTTATAGGGCTTATAAGGACCTATGATAAACGCGAGAGTGCTAGTTTCTACGAACCCCTTAACACTATAAAAAAAATATTTTAAACTTTCAACCCTGCTCTGCTGAACGTTTTGCGTGAGTTCCAGACGTGATTCAATTTGTAGGTTATAGGGCTTATAAGGACCTATGATAAACGCGAGAGTGCTAGTTTCTACGAACCCCTTAACACTATAAAAAAAATATTTTAAACTTTCAACCCTGCTCTGCTGAACGTTTTGCGTGAGTTCCAGACGTGATTCAATTTGTAGGTTATAGGGCTTATAAGGATCTATGATAAACGCGAGAGTGCTAGTTTCTACGAACCCCTTAACACTATAAAAAAAATATTTTAAACTTTCAACCCTGCTCTGCTGGTCGTTTTGCGTGAGTTCCAGATTTGATTCAATTTGTGGGTTATAGGGCTTTTAAGGACCTATGATAAACGCGAGAGTGCTAGTTTCTACGAACCCCTTAACAATATAAAAAAAATCATTTAAACTTTCAACCCTGCTCTGCTGGTTTTTTTGCGTGAGTTCCAGACTTAATTCAATTTGTAGGTTATAGGGCTTATAAGGACCTATGATAAACGCGAGAGTGCTAGTTTTAACGAACCCCTTAACACTATAAAAAATATATTTTAAACTTTCAACCCTGCTCTGCTGAACGGTTTGCGTGAGTTCCAGACGTAATTCAATTTGTAGGTTATAGGGCTTATAAGGACCTATGATAAACGCGAGAGTGCTAGTTTCTACGAACCCCTTAACACTATAAAAAAAATATTTTTAACTTTTAACCCTGCTCTGCTGGTCGTTTTGCGTGAGTTCCAGACGTAATTCAATTTGTAAGTTATAGGGCTTATAAGGACCTATGATAAACTTGAGAGTGCTAGTTTCTACGAACTCCTTAACAATATAAAAAAAATATTTTAAACTTTCAACCCTGCTCTGCTGAACGTTTTGCGTGAGTTCCAGACGTGATTCAATTTGTAAGTTATAGGGCTTATAAGGACCTATGATAAACGCGAGAGTGCTAGTTTCTACGAACCCCTTAACACTATAAAAAAAATATTTTAAACTTTCAACCCTGCTCTGCTGAACGTTTTGCGTGAGTTCCAGACGTAATTCAATTTGTAAGTTATAGGGCTTATAAGGACCTATGATAAACGCGAGAGTGCTAGTTTCTACGAACCCCTTAACACTATAAAAAAAATATTTTAAACTTTCAACCCTGCTCTGCTGGTCGTTTTGCGTGAGTTCCAGATTTGATTCAATTTGTAGGTTATAGGGCTTTTAAGGACCTATGATAAACGCAAGAGTGCTAGTTTCTACGAACCCCTTAACACTATAAAAAAAATATTTTAAATTTTCATCCCTGCTCTGCTGGTTTTTTTGCGTGAGTTCCAGACTTTATTCAATTTGTAGGTTATAGGGCTTATAAGGACCTATGATAAACGCGAGAGTGCTAGTTTTTACGAACCCTTTAACACTATAAAAAAAATATTTTAAACTTTCAACCCTGCTCTGCTGAACGGTTTGCGTGAGTTCCAGACGAAATTCAATTTGTAAGTTATAGGGCTTATAAGGACCTATGATAAACTTGAGAGTGCTAAATTCTACGAACCCCTTAACACTATAAAAAAAATATTTTAAACTTTCAACCCTGCTCTGCTGAACGTTTTGCGTGAGTTCCAGACGTGATTCAATTTGTAGGTTATAGGGCTTATAAGGACCTATGATAAACGCGAGAGTGCTAGTTTCTACGAACCCCTTAACACTATAAAAAAAATATTTTAAATTTTCAACCCTGCTCTGCTGGTTTTTTTGCGTGAGTTCCAGACTTTATTCAATTTGTAGGTTATAGGGCTTATAAGGACCTATGATAAACGCGAGAGTGCTAGTTTCTACGAACCCCTTAACACTATAAAAAAAATATTTTTAACTTTCAACCCTGCTCTGCTGAACGTTTTGCGTGAGTTCCAGACGTAATTCAATTTGTAAGTTATAGGGCTTATAAGGACCTATGATAAACGCGAGAGTGCTAGTTTCTACGAACCCCTTAACACTATAAAAAAAATATTTTAAACTTTCAACCCTGCTCTGCTGGTCGTTTTGCGTGAGTTCCAGATTTGATTCAATTTGTAGGTTATAGGGCTTTTAAGGACCTATGATAAACGCGAGAGTGCTAGTTTCTACGAACCCCTTAACACTATAAAAAAAATATTTTAAATTTTCAACCCTGCTCTGCTGGTTTTTTTGCGTGAGTTCCAGACTTTATTCAATTTGTAGGTTATAGGGCTTATAAGGACCTATGATAAACGCGAGAGTGCTAGTTTTTACGAACCCTTTAACACTATAAAAAAAATATTTTAAACTTTCAACCCTGCTCTGCTGAACGGTTTGCGTGAGTTCCAGACGTGATTCAATTTGTAGGTTATAGGGCTTATAAGGACCTATGATAAACGCGAGAGTGCTAGTTTCTACGAACCCCTTAACACTATAAAAAAAATATTTTAAACTTTCAACCCTGCTCTGCTGAACGTTTTGCGTGAGTTCCAGACGTGATTCAATTTGTAGGTTATAGGGCTTATAAGGACCTATGATAAACGCGAGAGTGCTAGTTTCTACGAACCCCTTAACACTATAAAAAAAATATTTTAAACTTTCAACCCTGCTCTGCTGAACGTTTTGCGTGAGTTCCAGACGTGATTCAATTTGTAGGTTATAGGGCTTATAAGGACCTATGATAAACGCGAGAGTGCTAGTTTCTACGAACCCCTTAACACTATAAAAAAAATATTTTAAACTTTCAACCCTGCTCTGCTGGTCGTTTTGCGTGAGTTCCAGATTTGATTCAATTTGTAGGTTATAGGGCTTTTAAGGACCTATTATAAACGCGAGAGTGCTAGTTTTTACGAACCCCTTAACACTATAAAAAAAATATTTTAAACTTTCAACCCTGCTCTGCTGAACGTTTTGCGTGAGTTCCAGCCTTGATTCAATTTGTAGGTTATAGGGCTTATAAGGACCTATGATAAACGCGAGAGTGCTATTTTCTACAAACCCCTTAACACTATAAAAAACATATTTTAAATTTTCAACCCTGCTCTGCTGGTTTTTTTGCGTGAGTTCCAGACTTTATTCAATTTGTAGGTTATAGGGCTTATAAGGACCTATGATAAACGCGAGAGTGCTAGTTTTTACGAACCCCTTAACACTATAAAAAAAATATTTTAAACTTTCAACCCTGCTCTGCTGAACGGTTTGCGTGAGTTCCAGATGTAATTCAATTTGTAAGTTATAGGGCTTATAAGTACCTATGATAAACTTGAGAGTGCTAAATTCTACGAACCCCTTAACAATATAAAAAAATTATTTTAAACTTTCAACCCTGCTCTGCTGAACGTTTTGCGTGAGTTCCAGACGTGATTCAATTTGTAGGTTATAGGGCTTATAAGGACCTATGATAAACGCGAGAGTGCTAGTTTCTACGAACCCCTTAACACTATAAAAAAAATATTTTAAACTTTCAACCCTGCTCTGCTGAACGTTTTGCGTGAGTTCCAGACGTGATTAAATTGTAGGTTATAGGGCTTATAAGGACCTATGATAAACGCGAGAGTGCTAGTTTCTACGAACCCCTTAACACTATAAAAAAAATATTTTAAACTTTCAACCCTGCTCTGCTGGTCGTTTTGCGTGAGTTCCAGATTTGATTCAATTTGTAGGTTATAGGGCTTATAAGGACCTATGATAAACGCGAGAGTGCTAGTTTTTACGAACCCCTTAACACTATAAAAAAAATATTTTAAACTTTCAACCCTGCTCTGCTGAACGTTTTGCGTGAGTTCCAGCCTTTATTCAATTTGTAGGTTATAGGGCTTATAAGGACCTATGATAAACGCGAGAGTGCTATTTTCTACAAACCCCTTAACACTATAAAAAAAATATTTTAAATTTTCAACCCTGCTCTGCTGAACGTTTTGCGTGAGTTCCAGCCTTTATTCAATTTGTAGGTTATAGGGCTTATAAGGACCTATGATAAACGCGAGAGTGCTATTTTCTACAAACCCCTTAACACTATAAAAAAAATATTTTAAATTTTCAACCCTGCTCTGCTGGTTTTTTTGCGTGAGTTCCAGACTTTATTCAATTTGTAGAATTTGTAGGTTATAGGGCTTATAAGGACCTATGTTAAACGCGAGAGTGCTAGTTTTTACGAACCCTTTAACACTATAAAAAAAATTATTTAAACTTTCAACCCTGCTCTGCTGAACGGTTTGCGTGAGTTCCAGAAGAAATTCAATTTGTAAGTTATAGGGCTTATAAGGACCTATGATAAACGCGAGAGTGCTAGTTTCTACGAACCCCTTAACACTATAAAAAAAATATTTTAAACTTTCAACCCTGCTCTGCTGAACGTTTTGCGTGAGTTCCAGACGTGATTCAATTTGTAGGTTATAGGGCTTATAAGGACCTATGATAAACGCGAGAGTGCTAGTTTCTACGAACCCCTTAACACTATAAAAAAAATATTTTAAACTTTCAACCCTGCTCTGCTGAACGTTTTGCGTGAGTTCCAGACGTGATTCAATTTGTAGGTTATAGGGCTTATAAGGACCTATGATAAACGCGAGAGTGCTAGTTTCTACGAACCCCTTAACAATATAAAAAAAATATTTTTAATTTTCAACCCTGCTCTGCTGGTCGTTTTGCGTGAGTTCCAGATTTGATTTAATTTGTAGGTTATAGAGCTTTTAAAGACCTGTTATAAACGTGAGAGTGCTAGTTTTTACGAACCCCTTAACACTATAAAAAAAATATTTTAAACTTTCAACCCTGCTCTGCTGAACGTTTTGCGTGAGTCCCAGACTTGATTCAATTTGTAGGTTATAGGGCTTATAAGGACCTATGATAAACGCGAGAGTGCTAGTTTCTACGAACCCCTTAACACTATAAAAAAAATATTTTAAACTTTCAACCCTGCTCTGCTGAACGTTTTGCGTGAGTTCCAGACGTGATTCAATTTGTAGGTTATAGGGCTTATAAGGACCTATGATAAACGCGAGAGTGCTAGTTTCTACAAACCTCTTAACACTATAAAAAAAATATTTTAAACTTTCAACCCTGCTCTGCTGAACGGTTTGCGTGAGTTCCAGACGTAATTCAATTTGTTAGTTATAGGGCTTATAAGGACCTATGATAAACTTGAGAGTGCTAGTTTCTACGAACCCCTTAACAATATAAAAAAATTATTTTAAACTTTCAACCCTGCTCTGCTGAACGTTTTGCGTGAGTTCCAGACGTGATTCAATTTGTAGGTTATAGGGCTTATAAGGACCTATGATAAACGGGAGAGTGCTAGTTTCTACGAACCCCTTAACACTATAAAAAAAATATTTTAAACTTTCAACCCTGCTCTGCTGAACGTTTTGCGTGAGTTCCAGACGTGATTCAATTTGTAGGTTATAGGGCTTATAAGGACCTATGATAAACGCGAGAGTGCTAGTTTCTACGAACCCCTTAACACTATAAAAAAAATATTTTAAACTTTCAACCCTGCTCTGCTGAACGTTTTGCGTGAGTCCCAGACGTAATTCAATTTGTAAGTTATAGGGCTTATAAGGACCTATGATAAACTTGAGAGTGCTAGTTTCTACGAACTCCTTAACAATATAAAAAAAATATTTTAAACTTTCAACCCTGCTCTGCTGAACGTTTTGCGTGAGTTCCAGACGTGATTCAATTTGTAAGTTATAGGGCTTATAAGGACCTATGATAAACGCGAGAGTGCTAGTTTCTACGAACCCCTTAACACTATAAAAAAAATATTTTAAACTTTCAACCCTGCTCTGCTGAACGTTTTGCGTGAGTTCCAGACGTAATTCAATTTGTAAGTTATAGGGCTTATAAGGACCTATGATAAACGCGAGAGTGCTAGTTTCTACGAACCCCTTAACACTATAAAAAAAATATTTTAAACTTTCAACCCTGCTCTGCTGGTCGTTTTGCGTGAGTTCCAGATTTGATTCAATTTGTAGGTTATAGGGCTTTTAAGGACCTATGATAAACGCGAGAGTGCTAGTTTCTACGAACCCCTTAACACTATAAAAAAAATATTTTAAATTTTCAACCCTGCTCTGCTGGTTTTTTTGCGTGAGTTCCAGACTTTATTCAATTTGTAGGTTATAGGGCTTATAAGGACCTATGATAAACGCGAGAGTGCTAGTTTTTACGAACCCTTTAACACTATAAAAAAAATATTTTAAACTTTCAACCCTGCTCTGCTGAACGGTTTGCGTGAGTTCCAGACGAAATTCAATTTGTAAGTTATAGGGCTTATAAGGACCTATGATAAACTTGAGAGTGCTAAATTCTACGAACCCCTTAACAATATAAAAAAAATATTTTAAACTTTCAACCCTGCTCTGCTGAACGTTTTGCGTGAGTTCCAGACGTGATTCAATTTGTAGGTTATAGGACTTATAAGGACCTATGATAAACGCGAGAGTGCTAGTTTCTACGAACCCCTTAACACTATAAAAAAAATATTTTAAACTTTCAACCCTGCTCTGCTGAACGTTTTGCGTGAGTTCCAGACGTGATTCAATTTGTAGGTTATAGGGCTTATAAGGACCTATGATAAACGCGAGAGTGCTAGTTTCTACGAACCCCTTAACACTATAAAAAAAATATTTTAAACTTTCAACCCTGCTCTGCTGGTCGTTTTGCGTGAGTTCCAGATTTGATTCAATTTGTAGGTTATAGGGCTTTTAAGGACCTATTATAAACGCGAGAGTGCTAGTTTTTACGAACCCCTTAACACTATAAAAAAATTATTTTAAACTTTCAACCCTGCTCTGCTGAACGTTTTGCGTGAGTTCCAGCCTTGATTCAATTTGTAGGTTATAGGGCTTATAAGGACCTATGATAAACGCGAGAGTGCTATTTTCTACAAACCCCTTAACACTATAAAAAAAATATTTTAAATTTTCAACCCTGCTCTGCTGGTTTTTTTGCGTGAGTTCCAGACTTTATTCAATTTGTAGGTTATAGGGCTTATAAGGACCTATGATAAACGCGAGAGTGCTAGTTTTTACGAACCCTTTAACACTATAAAAAAAATATTTTAAACTTTCAACCCTGCTCTGCTGAACGGTTTGCGTGAGTTCCAGACGAAATTCAATTTGTATGTTATAGGGCTTATAAGGACCTATGATAAACGCGAGAGTGCTAGTTTCTACGAACCCCTTAACAATTTAAAAAAAATATTTTAAACTTTCAACCCTGCTCTGCTGAACGTTTTGCGTGAGTTCCAGACGTGATTCAATTTGTAGGTTATAGGGCTTATAAGGACCTATGATAAACGCGAGAGTGCTAGTTTCTACGAACCCCTTAACACTATAAAAAAAATATTTTAAACTTTCAACCCTGCTCTGCTGAACGTTTTGCGTGAGTTCCAGACGTGATTCAATTTGTAGGTTATAGGGCTTATAAGGACCTATGATAAACGCGAGAGTGCTAGTTTCTACGAACCCCTTAACAATATAAAAAAAATATTTTTAACTTTCAACCCTGCTCTGCTGGTCGTTTTGCGTGAGTTCCAGATTTGATTTAATTTGTAGGTTATAGAGCTTTTAAAGACCTATTATAAACGTGAGAGTGCTAGTTTTTACGAACCCCTTAACACTATAAAAAAAATATTTTAAACTTTCAACCCTGCTCTGCTGAACGTTTTGCGTGAGTCCCAGACTTGATTCAATTTGTAGGTTATAGGGGTTATAAGGACCTATGATAAACGCGAGAGTGCTAGTTTCTACGAACCCCTTAACACTATAAAAAAAATATTTTAAATTTTCAACCCTGCTCTGCTGAACGTTTTGCGTGAGTTCCAGACGTGATTCAATTTGTAGGTTATAGGGCTTATAAGGACCTATGATAAATGCGAGAGTGCTAGTTTCTACGAACCCCTTAACACTATAAAAAAAATATTTTAAACTTTCAACCCTGCTCTGCTGGTTTTTTTGCGTGAGTTCCAGACGTGATTCAATTTGTAGGTAATAGGTCTTATAAGGACCTATGATAAACGCGAGAGTGCTAGTTTTTACGAACCCCTTAACACTATAAAAAAAATATTTTAAATTTTCAACCCTGCTCTGCTGGTTTTTTTGCGTGAGTTCTAGACTTGATTTAATTTGTAGGTAGGTCTTATAAGGACCTATGATAAACGCGAGAGTGCTAGTTTTTACGAACCCCTTAACACTATAAAAAAAATATTTTAAACTTTCAACCCTGCTCTGCTGGTTTTTTTGCGTGAGTTCCAGACTTGATTCAAGTTCTAGGTAGGAGCTCTAGTATGGATCTATGAGAGACGAAAGAGTTCTAGCTCTTGCAAACTGTTTAAAACCATAAAAAAAATATTAATATTTTTTGTTCAAATCACTTTTTTCAGGTTTTCAGGCCAGAACTATTTCTGAAAAGTATCAGGAACTGTAGAGCAGAGCTTTAGGCACATGAAAATATTTTTTTTTATTTTATTGGTGAAAAATGATCTGCTACGGGAAGTTGGCAGAGCATATTTTCAATTGTTTTTTTTCAGGTTTTCAGGCCAGAACTATTCCTGAAAAGTATCAGGAACTGTAGAACTATGCTGCATGCGAATAGAACTCACTTTTTTTTTTGATCTGCTGGACAATGATCTGCTAAGTTCACACGCATTCTAAAAGTGCCACGTTTTGATTGCATAACGCATCCTCATCCTCAGTAGATTAAGATTCCAGTTTTTCCACAATAGGCTTATTTATCTTAGCCAAAGTTGCCTTATCATATTCAGTCGAAGCTATATTAACATTTACTAACCCAAGTCTTGCCAACCCAAGACTTTTTTAGTTAAGGAACTAAATGAACTTACAATGACAATCCCTTTTCGTTTAGCGCTTTTCAATTATCTGATGAAATGTAACCTTATTTTAGCACCGTAAGCAAGCATACTGGTTGCACAATCAAAAAGTTTAAATATAAGTGTAATGACCTAACCAAAAAAAAAAGACGACAATTTAGATACATAATGTTGAACATTTATAACCTTTCGGATATGTTGGGTTATAAACTTATAATCTGGTGTTTGCTTTTGAACAGAGAGTAAAGTTAAAAATTTTGTTACTTGAAAAAAGCAGATAGGTGAAAAAGCAACATACAAATTATTTTACAAAAAAAGCGTAAGCATAAAGTGTGTTACACATTTTAAGCAGTTATCCACATCTGTAGTCACAGGTGCCAGTAAGTGTATTTATTTGTTTCATTTCGTAGTGCAAATACTGCACCTACTTGAGATGAGCCTTGTTAAAACAATGCTTGGTTCTGTGAAGTCAGTGAGTTTACTCAGGATTGTCGATGGTCAATGAACAAACACACAATTAGCAGGTTGGTATATGCCGAGATCTTGAGCTTCAATAGTTATTTGCCCAGTCATTTTTTTTTACTGTAGGAAAGTGATTTTTTTACTGTTAGTCTGGCCGAAGTAACTTTTCGCGCTTGCTAATTTTTTAACTGGCTAATTTTAATACGATCTTTTTTCACTTATTATTTTAGTAAATAATGTGTAAAAAAATACAGTAAGAAACCTCAGAAAATGAGTCTCACACTTGTCGATATTTAAGTTATCGTGTTACCTGTTATGCTCTACGCCTTGACATAATTTTGTGATTAATACCTATTAACACAATACCAACATGCTATTACCATAATTACGTATCTTCGTTGCTAATTGCACATTGTACGATTTTATAGTTTTATCACGCAACTTCGTTCATTTTGTATATAATATTAATAAAATTGCCGGATGCCGCTTATGCCTATGTTATTGAGTTCTAGGCTAGTGAACTAATGTTCATATAGTTATATTATGATATCAAAGGTAGCATGAATTTCTCATTATTTTGATTAGCCAATTTTGAAAAAGGAATAATTTTCAAGTTGATTCCAAATTCAAATTCCATAAAACACACCTCGAACTTAATAAAAACTTAAAACTACTTCGCTGTGTTATAATACCACATAACACTCTGTAAAAGTGGAATCATCGACCTGTAAAAACATTTCAAAGTTACAAAAAACATTCAGCTTCATATTTCGCCCAAAGTTATTTCTCGTGTCTGTTTCTTCGAATCCAATTAACGATGTAAGTGGGCATGAAATTATCGTTTGACTGAGTGGTTATATGCTGAATAGCGATTGAATACATGCAAGTGTAATATTAGCTAGTGCAATGGAGCATCATCAGGGGGTATGGAGGCCGGTGCATTGGGTCCACGGTCAGCAGGTCATCTCATTGCGTATTCAATGTGCAATTCTATTATAGCTGTATGTGGATTGGCTTAATGTGCCACTCCTCTTTTAAAAGTAGCGTGGATGCTCCAGCCTGTTCTTTTAAGATTCTTGGAAACACTTCATCGTAACAGAACTAATAAACAAATAAGCAAAGTTAGACATGAAAGGTAAAAGGTCGTATCGCTCTGTAGCGTTCTCTTCCACGCAATCATATTTATTTATTGGTTTTAGGAAGACCAACAAATTTATACAACTTAATCACTAATTAATCTAGTCTAGGCTATATCAGGTTATTTTATAAATACATCAATAAAAAAAAGTATACCTCGAAAAAGTGTTTGCCGTGTAACTTTACAGTGCAATTCGAATTCAGTAACTAGCGTGTTGCTTAATTTGGTTTCAGCTTTCAGCGGTTCCATGGTGTAATGGTTAGCACTCTGGACTCTGAATCCAGCGATCCGAGTTCAAATCTCGGTGGGACCTTACTTTTTGCTGAAAGCTCCGGGAAACGTTACAACGGAGCTTTTCACCAAAAAGCTTTTTACAGCATAAACGAAGCATTTTGGACTATATGTATACTTACTTATTGAAGTATATAACCTACTCACTTTTGAACGAGAAATTATCGTGTAGGCCAAGCTTACCAACATTAAAAACCAAATTTTTTTCACACTTAAAATCGTTCCGTTTAATCTATCATGACATGAAATACTTATAACATAACCAAACATGTGCGCTACTTGTACAGATTTGTATTGAAGTTCTTTAATTATAATTGCAGGGTGGTTTACCGACATCGCGTCATGCGTTCGGCTGTCTGTGGTAGGGTCAAAGCTCTCATTACGCCATCATGGAAAGGCTTGCAATTACTTGGCGGATGTCGATAAACTTCAAAGAATAATGAAGAATGAATAATATCAGTCATTATAAAATATTGAAGCTGCATTAAACTTAGTTGATAAGACAATTTGCTTACCACTGACCAATACAAATATGTGTGGAGCTTAACATGAGATGCATGTAATTGAAGAAGCTTATGGCCCCACCTGATGTTGAGCGGTTACCGGTGCCTATAACAATTGCATAGAACCCCACAGCAGGTCCACCGAAAACGTGACATTGTCTCATATGCATGTAATACCATCGTTAATATTTGACTCTAGTCAAATAATGATTGGATAAAAATGTGTACATATAACTCTATACGATATGCATAATATGTATACTAGTCAGACTCCTTAAAATGATACCAAAAAAGTGAAATGCGTTGAGTAAAGCAATTTTAAGTTAAATTGTTTCTTAGTGACCACCACGCAGCCAGTATAGCGTGGTCACAGTGCATACGACCAAATTATCAACTAATTTCTTAAAACAACGTCAAACAAGCGATTTTGTGAAGAATGCCAGCCATTCGTGCAGTATCACATTTCCAAGATTCGCTTACCTACCTTAACCAATTTTGGGAAGTCAAGAACTTTTAAACGTTTCTGGTAGGAAGGTACTTATAATGAACACGACTCAGAAATGTTAGTGATGATTTTATATACTGTGGCGATGGCGGTCTTTCAAACGATACGGACATCATCATCCTCATTTTCTTGTCTTTATTCTACTTCATGTGGGGTCAGCAAAACAAATTTTCGTTCTCTACTCTCCTCTATTAGCCGTTATTCTAGCAGTCACTCCTTTCTTACCCATGTCATCCTGCAAACAATATTCATCCATGTTTTCATTGGCCTACCACTACATATTCTATACCCATGTGGATACATTCAAATCTAGCACTCTTCCCGTTACATACATGACATTCTTCCCTTCGCATGAAATGCCCCTAATTTGCTAACCTTTTATTTTTTTTGCTCGGGCTATTAATGTACATAATATAAATATCTATCGTATCGTAGTTCGTGTTATGACTTTGAAGTATATTGCTTTTGAGTTTTGACTTTGTAAGAACGACAGTAAAACGCGCCAGCCAAAAAAGTACCTAGGTAGTAATTAATCCTTATTTCATAATGAGAGTAATTTCCCGGCACCGCGACCGAAACAGCATTCTCGGGCGTTTCCAAACGTGATTGGTTTTGTGGAAGGATGATTAACGGCGCTCGGTGACAGGTGAGCGGGCTGGACGGATGGCCACCGCGGGCGATTCCCATGCCATATCCGAATGTCGCGTTCCCATCACGCACTGCGGGGTAATCATCGCGAAGTCTCCCGTACCAAAGATTGCTTATTGTCTTCCAAATCATGTCTGCTGTATTGAATTACAAAATAGTAGTTACCTACCTATCTAGACATATTGAAAGAGATTGTTTGATTCCATCGTGGTTGGGTAGGTAGTTATCTAAAATCGATCGTATTTTCCTTTGAATTTTTGTGTTCGTCATGACTTTGTAAAATAACTTGCTGAAAATGTTCTCGTGTCTACAGAGTGAATACCGGTTCGCTGGAGGAGGGTACCCTCGAGCCACTCCTAGCAGCAGCCGCAGCGGAGGACTATGCTCGGCGGCGCTGGTCGGCGGCGCGCTGCTTGCCGCGGTGGCGGTGCTGGCGGTCGCAGCACTCGCGTTCTACATGGGCGCGCTCAGGCCTGATAATGGAGAACGTAAGTGGGCTGACCATAAGATTATTCTTGAGAAAGGGGAAAAAAGACGCCAATCGTCTAAAACAAAACAACAATGGTATTACGCCATGCTTACAAAAGTGTTCAGTAAAATCATACAGAACTTGTTTTTTATTACTCGTTGCTGATGTACTTGGTAATTTCTTTTTAGCCGATGAAATAATATTCTATCACAATCAAGCCTCATCATAATTATTCTGTTTTCATAATTTTATTACAGCTATGATGTCGTTCGAGGGCTCTATAAGAGTAACTAGAGGTGATGTCTATGGTGGGTCCCCCGGGAGCCCCGCGTGGAAAGAACGAGCGAGGAGGTATGGGGCTGCACTGCGGCAGGTGTACGCGGCGCCTTCGCCCCTGAGACACGCCTTTACTGGAGCCATCGTCACCGGCTTTGGAGACAGGAGGCTCGACGTCCATTTCAGATTATATTTAGATAGAAGAAAAATACCAAGGTAACTTTAACTACTTTGAATTGAACTGTTTGGATGGAAGATTTTCTCGCAAACTAAGGTTTTTTATTGACATTTTTTTCTGATTGCAGTAACGTTGCAAATATAGAAGAAACATTAAAAAATATATTGATTCAAGACATCAATTCCAAGCATCCAGCTTTTGGTCAAACTATCAAAATAGATACAACTAACATATCAATAAAAAGAGACTTGGAACATACGTATCAATCAGAATCTTATGTGAAAGAGGCACTTAATGAAAGCATGGCAACGAGTTATCCAAAGACCCCTCAAACAGGCAAGGATAAAATACTGCAGTCTAGAGTTGGCGTTGTGCGTAAGACAACAGTCAAACCAAACAAACATGATCCAGATGAACCAGACATTGATACCGAAAATATTCCCGTAATACAAGGGTCGTTCCAAATTA
This sequence comes from Thera obeliscata, assembly GCA_947578465.1. Lineage (NCBI taxonomy): Eukaryota > Metazoa > Arthropoda > Insecta > Lepidoptera > Geometridae > Thera > Thera obeliscata. The sequence continues at coordinate 5,979,580 of OX387916.1, forward strand.
CAAAAACAGAAGCAGATATAACGGAAAACAAACAAAACTCTAGTCCAGTAAGACACGATGAGAAACCGACCCACAAAACACCAAATGCTAAGAGCACAACAACCACTATAGCTCCGACAACAAAGACAACTACGAAAAGAGTTCCTTCAAGTACCCCAAAGAGTCGACCGTTTACCATAAAATCTACTCTGAACGTGAAGACTAGAACAGAACCCACTCCTAAGAAAGATATAAGAACGACGACAAGACCAGTTCCCTCAACCACCTCTGCAACATCGACAACGACGTCCAAATCTACGACGACTTCAACCATTGCTACAACGACAAACAACGTCTCTCAAATCCTTTTTGATTTGTTGACCAATGAAAATCACTACAAAGATATACCAAAAATAGACACTCTGTTTACAGTTCCTCACGTTATCGACAATGAGCCATGGCGACCTATCACTCAACCTTACTATGAAACGACTAATAAACCAACACCAGCACCTGAACAAAGTTATCCAGTACCTAAAGAAACAGATAGTGAAATAAATGCTGAAGATAGAATGGGCGTGGCTGAGGTTGAGGTAGTCGATGACGTTGCGATTTTAGAAAGCATGCTTAGTCCAATACCTCCAGTGATAAACAGAGACAAAACTACACGAAAACCCTTAGGACTACACAAAGACCCATATTTTGGTTCAAATGGATATGAACCTAATCCAGTATATACAAGTTTCACACTTCCAAATTATGCACCACCCTTTAAAAATATGGAAACATTGGGCTCGAGTTATCCAAAACCATTTCCAATACCGGTTGATAAAATAAGCTCTGTAGTGGAAGGTTTTGCTAGACCTGATGATGATGATGATGACGGTAAACCAGTTCCCAGACCACCCCCTAAAGATAAAAAGACGATAGTTACCCTTAACGTAGAACTAAACGGTGAACAGGATACAGATACAGAAAAAATCATAGTAGATGGTGCTTCAATTTTAAAGAAACATGAAGTTACTTCTGAAAAAGTTCCTTCTCCAAGTTCTACAACAGTAAATAGCTCTACTTTAAGCTCGACTACGGTAACTAGTACTACTACAACTACGGCTGTTAATGCCACTCCAGATGCCGTTACTATAACAACAACACTTACACCACCAGTAGCTGAAGCAGAACTTGGTACTTCTGCTATTAAAAACAAATTGCATCCTACTGCAAGTACAGTAAAAGAAAATTTTACAAGGCGTCCTAATAACAAAGTTTCAGTTATTCCTAGTACAAATTCTCCACATCATATTTGGGAGTTAGTGAACACATCGACAAATGATAAAAATGATACCACTAGTAAATATTCTCCTGAAACGTTTTACAACGATACATTACAAGCCATTATCACTAAAAATGACGCCGTCTTTCCCAATACAACTCCTAAGTTCCCAAGTAAAGTTTCTATTATGAGGAACATAACTGAAATTATAAAGAAGTATTCTCAAAAACCTACAGTAAAACCAAATTCCAATTCAGAAACAAATGAAGACAACGCAGATGAAGATGAAGAAGAGCGCCAAAACCATAATAAAATGACAGGAACAGTTGAGGTGGTTTTAGATGATGAAATTGACACAACAACAGCAGGTTCAATCATTACTTTATTGCCCGCAAAGTCCAACCTTGGTGGCAATCGACCACTGCGTCGTCGGCCTACGACAAAACCACGTCCTAAACCTGAAGAAGTAAAAGAAAATTATCGTAGTTTTTCTAAAAGTGGCTCTGAAGAACAAAAACCAATGGCCAATTTGAGTACTGAAAATTATATTCACTCTGAAACTGAAAACGACACAATGACTGAAGGATCTGAAATGGTCACCACAATATTTAAAGATATTCAAGAACTAGGCGATACTTCTATCGTTAGTGGTAATATGAGAGCGTTTGAAATCTCAAACGCAGCTTCTGTTGGTAATAGATATCCAAAATCGAATGATGAAAATAAAAAACAGCCTAAGGTTCCAGACGGAACTTATAGAGTGTCTTTTCATGTGACTGGCAGCGTAAGTAGCAAGCAAGCAAATAAAACTCAAAATTTACCAGCCTACGAGTTAACTTTAGAACCCGATGTTGTTTTAGAAATTCCAACTAGTCAAAACAGTTCGTTGACAATTGACAAACTTCGTCAGCTTGCTAATCTAGCTACAATATCAGACTCAAATAACAATACTTTGTTTCGTTCTCCGGGAGGAGGAGTAATTTCTACAAAAGCAATTCCCTCGAGTTACACGTTGAATCAAGCTGGATTTAAAATCCTTACAAAAACCTTTAACAATAAGGGTCAATCTAACAAGCAAGATGAAAATAATAATAGTTTAGATAAGCCCGAGAAAACCTATAGCAAACCTCACCGACCACAAAAGGAAAAAGAAAGCGCTATAAACAAAGAAGTTAATAATGAAGGTACTTTTTGGACTCAAATTATGTTCTGAACAACGTTGTTAAATAATATCTGTGGCTTTACGCAAAATTTATATTTCAGACGCGTGTGATAATTCAACTTCATTCCGGTGTAAAAGTGGTGCTTGCTTACCGCTAACTTCGAGATGTAATCGGTTGATAGACTGTCCTGGTGGTGAAGACGAACGTGCATGTTCTTGTGCTGACTACCTGCGAGCGGAGTTCTCTCAATCCAAGATTTGCGACGGTGTGGTCGACTGCTGGGATTATTCTGACGAGAATCAGTGTGGTATGACATTATTCTTCTTCACTTCATGTCAAATTTTGCTGTTGATCGAAACAACATATTGGTAATCATCTTCTGTTTTCAGACTGGTGTAAAGAAGGGGAATACGTGTGTGCAAATGCTCGTCAGTGTCTGGAAATGTCGAAAGTTTGTGATGGTTCACCAGACTGCCCACTCGGAGATGACGAAAAAAGTTGCGTAGCTCTAGGTGATGAGCTGGAGGACAATGAAGTTGTACCGTATAATGATGAAGGTAAATTGCCAATCAATGAACACAATATTTTTTAATTCATATTTTCATTATGTTGATGATTATTGTTGTTATCAGGGTATGTTATGGTGCGCAAGAGAGGAGTTTGGGGCAGACTATGCGTGGAGACCTTCGCAGATGTCGTAGAACAAGCACACAGTTCGCTGAAACTGCCTGATTTAGGCAGAGCCGTCTGTCGGGCTATGACTTTCCAGTAAGTGTTATGCCATCAAGTTTTAAGGGCTCACGTTTTTATTTTGATTCGCTATCCGCTACCGCTAACCGGATGTAACACTAGGCTTAATAGGTACTAGAGCCAATTCAATTCATGTGTTATTGTTACAAAGAACTCGTCAAATTTTATGATCAGAATTTCAAACTACATGACTAGCATCAAGTCCACCAAATAGCAAGTATCGGCAGTTCTGTTATAACTCGTGTTGCAGGGATGCTGGATGGGCCCGCGAGGCGCGTGAGGGTCGCAAGGCCAGCGCGGCAGGTTACTGGGAGGTGTGGCACAACGCGGCAGCGCGTGCAGCTGATACCAGGCTCTCCTTCCGACGTGCGACTTGCAACAAGCGGCGGGCGCTAAGGGTGCGCTGCACGGGACTTGACTGCGGGATCAGACCCCATGCAGACGCTCAGCAACCTAGGTAGGTACGGGCTGAGTAGTTGACTATTGTCAAATCCTTCTGACTCGTATATTCCAACATTTTATAAGATCACTTCTTTTTATGAAATATTTAAAGCAACAAAGTTGTGTCCAATACAATAGCACAAAGTTCAGCAAAAGATTGTAATTTTAATCGAAGCATCAAAAAGTTTACTTTTATACCTTTTCGTACAGTGTAATGTATGCAAGAAGTAGATTATTTACTTACAACTTTCGTATTGTTCTAGACAGTAGGCCTACCATGAGCTCTGTCTGGCTCGTTCTCTGGTTCTGGTTTTAAGTCTGTGTGAGTGTTGACTAAATAAAGCCTATACGTCAAAACTTCACACACACAGTATAATGCACTGGTGAGCACTCACCAGACTCAAAACCAGAGCGATAGACAGAGCCAGACAGAGCTCATGGTAGGCCTACTGGATTAGAACCTTTCTTGTATTCTAGCTAGCCTAGCTATTATGTTTTTCATTCTATGCCGATATAAATAGACGTTGCTATGCACATGCTATCGCTAAGCACTGTTCCTTACCTATCACACCAAATGATTTCTTTCTGTGTCCTGACTTTTGTAAGACTATGAACAGTGCTTTACAAGCATGTGCTCAGCGAAAAGCTTATTCTAAATGCACGCAATCAGTCAAATGAGCGAATACAACCAGTGAACCAAACACCGAAACCTCCAATGCTTAAAAAAAACAAATGAAGTTATCGCAACATAAAAGCTAGTTTGAGAACATTCTTGAAAATCTAGAGAGCCTTTGTTTAGCAGTAGACTTGTTCAAGCTACCGATGACTTGTTCAAGCTACCGATGAAGGGCCGCATGGAAACAATGCTTTAGTCTGAGGCCCGTATTCAGAAACAGTGCTTGCGTCCGATTCGAGCCTCAAGCTAATAATTTGAAACATTTAAATGGAGAACTGTCAAAAAATGTATGCCTGAGGCTCGACTCAGACTCAAGCACTGTTTCAGGATACAGGCCTGAGTCACAATGGGAAATGTCAAAAGATCTGCATGCTACTCAAGCGTTGTTTCTGCAAACCCACTCTTCTGGTCCTTAGACGTGTTATGTTCGTGCGCTCACTGCCTGTCCTGCGTGTATAGAGAATAGGTGTGAGTCTATGTATCTCGGGCGTAGTGTAAGTGAGAGCGTGCGTCGGAGCAGGGTGGTGGGCGGCGACGGAGCTGCGGCAGGCGCGTGGCCGTGGCAGGCGGCGCTCTACCGCGACGGAGACTTCCAATGCGGCGCCACGCTCGTGCATCGCCAGTGGCTGCTCTCCGCCAGCCATTGTTTCTACCAGTGAGTATGCATGCCTTGGTTTACCAACGCACAAGTAGGAGATCTAGAAAGGGTGAACTGGAACGGGCCAAAAAGATTCAGTCTTTGATGACGGTTAACTCACGAAATTTTCTCTTTTACGACACAAAGATCTCTCACTGTCAGGTTCTTAACCCCCAGGTTTAAGATGGTCTGTTTTTGAAATGTTCTTAGCGACTTATATGTTCAACCTACATAGTAAATTAGTACGTAAGAAGTGTATTGATGATTAGTTATCAAGAAAGTAGAGAAGTTGTTTTTTTACATAGTGTTTAACTTATATGACGGAGCAGGCATGGTCATGTACTGAGTCAATTCAATTCAATGACGGGGCAGGGTCATGTACTACGTCAATTCAATTCAATTCATTAAAATGTATTCCATTTTGATACAGTCAGGATAATCAGTGCCCTTGTCCATGGTTGTTTATACTGCTTCGTCACATCTAATCATTAGATGCCGGTATCACAGTGAGAATATAAACACTAGCTTGAATTACACAGTTTAGTTATTGTAAACAAAAAGCACAGTGGACGCTTGTTAGGTAGGTACTTCATTGACCGACACGAGGCAACGTGGTGTTCCCGGTATGCGCGTGCGATATGTCCGCTTTGTTTCGTAGCCTTCGCCTAACTGTCCAGTGGGTCCAACACCCGCTTCCCTCGCACCGCACACCGATTACACCCAAGCTTTGTTTATATCAACGCTCGACGTTCCTCACCTCCGACACGGCCATTCTGACCTTTCATTCGTCCTCGAATGACAACTCGATAACGATTAAAAAAAACAACAACCTCGTAACAAAATATAGCGCCAAGAGATTCTACCCTCTCTGCCTTCCTGCTACACTCCAAGGAACAAATCATCAATTCACAGGACCACTAAGGCCCAAACTGGGCCGAAGCCATTCAATACGAACGCAAAGCGTCGTCACTAGTATTATCACCTTTAGAGGCGATTCTTCAACCCCAATGACTCCAGGTAACCAAGCTGAATTCGCGGTAAACAGTGGGATTCAACCGAAATCAGGTGCGGATCACTTTGTAAGAGTACCCGACCAACACGAAAAGTCACTAAGGAGACTGTGAAAGAGCTCAAGATCATTTGAGTTTTTATAACAAGAACTTAAACTGTTGTGCAAGAAGTAACAAATCAGTAATGGGATCACAATACCAACGAATCAACTGAAAATCAAATCTTTTATTTTTTCTAAGTATGTTAATTATGCATCTCATTGTTATTGTCTCTGCCATACAAAATCCCCAGCACTTAACCAGCGCTCTGCAACTATCACTTAACCAGTGATAGCAAAACCCCAGTGCTTAACCAGCACTCTGCAACTATCACTTAACCAGCGATAGCAAAACCCCAGTGCTTAACCAGCACTCTGCAACTATCACTTAACCAGCGATAGCAAAACCCCAGCGCTTAACCAGCACTCTGCAACTATCACTTAACCAGCGATAGCAAAACCCAAGTGCTTAACCAGCACTCTGCAACTATCACTTAACCAGTGATAGCAAAACCCCAGTGCTTAACCAGCACTCTGCAACTGCCACTTAACCAGCGACAGCAAACCCCTAGTGCTTAACCAGCACTCTGCAACTGCCACTTAACCAGCGACAGCAAAATAGTGTAGTGGTAGAGTCAATAAGTGTAATACAAATTACCAAACTTTAATTATCCTCTGTAGAGCCACGCTCTATCAACTTGACATCAACATGTACCGAGATCAGATTTTCAGGTATTCGTCACAAAAATAAAAAAGGTCATGCACAAACTCGTATGTTCCATCTTTAGTTAGATCTTTCATTTAGTACCCCCGTGTTAATTTCCCATAGTCGATGTACAATGTGGTCTATACCGTTTCTTTCTTTGACAAGCAAAATGAAGCTCGCGAAAGGCGAACAGCTAGGACTTATTACATTATCAAAAAAAAAAGCTCATTTACTTTGTCTCACACTATTTGCCTTACATTTGGGCTTAGCATATAAGAACGACAACACGCCGTTAAATTTGAGTCTTACAGCTTAATTTCCATAAGGTCTGTATTAGCCAGTGAGCTGGGAGTTCCATGAAAGAAGTTCTTCAGGAAGGTGTTAAGAAAGGAGATCAACTGAGGCAGATGTTCAAAAGGACAATCAGTGTCCAATTGGAACAGACTTCACAAGACTCTACCTAAGACTTTGTGCAAAAGAGGTGACGGTTTCTGTAAAACTTCTACGACAATCATGTATAGCGGTCATTGCATTAAACTCAAAGTTTCACTTGTCATATCAACAATCAAACCATGGCTCAAAATTTCACGATCAGTCATGACGTCATACGATAAATAGCTGTAACAACACAACAATGTGTTATTATATAACACATTAAATTGAATATCAAAAGCAACGTCATTAATCTGAACTGTGGCTAAAACTTCATGATTACATTCGTCACTGGTTTGGCCTATACCAGATATTAACACAGTATCATAAAAATTTTGAACATTCAATTTAGATGCCAGCGAGAATCAAATCAACAAACTTTCGGCACCAGAATCATAATAAAATGGAAAGAACTGACCGGATTTTGTAAAATGACCAGGAGGCGCACTGACTGTGCACCAAGTCCATCCGCTTCTGTCAGCAGCCGTCAAGCAACCGACACCATCGCCTAGATGCGTAGTGTCCAGCTTGATCACATTTGATACAGGAAAACGATGGTGCACTCGATGTCTTCAATATCCCTTTATTCTTACTGAAACGCTTGCTGATAACATGTAACCTTTGCATCTCCTGCATCAAGGTCACCAGGTACAGCCTTCCTCTTTTAACGATAAAGCTCTCAGCTTCTTTTGAAGTTGGTTTCCATTTTCAATATCTGAAGTATTACTAGCATTTGCTACTCGGTGCACACAATTTTAAAATCTACCCACATTCACCATTACTGTAAAAACTGCTATTTGTTCCAACATGACATCAGTGAGGTCATCCAGCATGCTGCATACACAGCGAGACGCTTGCTTCCCTTTGGAGAGTTATTGTTCATGTTCATGACTAAGCCACGGGCGTTTCTGAGTGCACGTCTGAGCGCGATCTCATAAGTGGCGACCCTTGTACGGGATTATCCACTACACAAATGTTAGCCATAGTTATCCATGATCTTGCATCCACGTTGTCCTTAAAAGGGTCAAATTCTGATAGCTTCTTAGTTCTTTTTGTACAAGTGGGCATCGCATTCATTAGCGCCATAACATTTTAATTCTGCTGCTCCAGCAACATTTTCCATTTAGAAGCGTCATCAGTTTCTTGCTATATGGTCCTTTATCCCGCTTCTGATGACGGAGCAGGCATGGTCATGTACTGAGTCAATTCAATTCAATGACGGGGCAGGGTCATGTACTACGTCAATTCAATTCAATTCATTAAAATGTATTCCATTTTGATACAGTCAGGATAATCAGTGCCCTTGTCCATGGTTGTTTATACTGCTTCGTCACATCTAATCATTAGATGCCGGTATCACAGTGAGAATATAAACACTAGCTTGAATTACACAGTTTAGTTATTGTAAACAAAAAGCACAGTGGACGCTTGTTAGGTAGGTACTTCATTGACCGACACGAGGCAACGTGGTGTTCCCGGTATGCGCGTGCGATATGTCCGCTTTGTTTCGTAGCCTTCGCCTAACTGTCCAGTGGGTCCAACACCCGCTTCCCTCGCACCGCACACCGATTACACCCAAGCTTTGTTTATATCAACGCTCGACGTTCCTCACCTCCGACTTATATATAAAAGCGTTTTATTTTTAATTTAATTTTATGTTTCGAATATCACGCTCCGTTTTAAATTTATTTTATTTATTTTTATGTAACTTGCTGATGGAACAAGCATATGGCCCACCTGGTGTTAAGTGGTAACCATCGCCTATAACAAAGCTATGCTCTGCGTCCATCAACTAGAGGCATACAGATATTCAGCCTCACGTGCCAGTAATTACACCGGCACCCACACCCTTCAAACTGAAACACAGCAATGCTGCTTCACGGCAGAAATAAATAAATAAATCTCTTCTTGTCTGAAATCAAGAGTCATCAAATTTCAAGGGCTTTGTGTTAGATGTCCAAACCACGATACAGTTAAGTAACCTTCTCAATTCTTAACCGTATTCCAGAGCAACGGAAGCGCATTGGGTCGCGCGACTCGGCGCCTTGCGTCGCGGGGCGTGGCCGCGCGGTCCGTGGGAGCGAGTCTCCCGCGTCCGCCAAGTGATCTTACACCCGCGGTACGCTCCGCGCGGCTTCCGGAATGACATAGCGCTGTTGAGGGTAGACGCGGTGCCTTTGCATGCGCGACTCAGACCCGCGTGCCTACCCCCCGCGCGAGCTCATCCGCCGGCGGGGCATCATTGCACCGTGGTTGGCTGGGGGCAGTTGTATGAACATGAACGAGTTTTCCGTGAGTACTCTATCATTTTTAACCTCAAGTGACGACAGCGCAGCTGAGCAGACGCCTTTTCACGCGTGGTTTTGACCAGCAATGCATAGGGAGCATTTGTGTATCGTAATGTGCTAGGATTATTGTACGAATACGAGCAACCGATTTCAAGATAAGCAACTAAGGCAAATCATGAGGTCAAAGTGTAGAAATTCAATCTAGCATTTAGCTCTCCTTTTGTAACAGCTTGGAGCAAAAAAAGATAAATTAAATCATCTCATATTTACTAGTGTAAAACAACCAATCATAGCGGGTAGAAGCCGCTATGATTGGTTGTTTTACACTAGTAAATATCTTATTTTATTATATTCATAGGGCACGTTCCTGACGTGCGTGTCCTACAAAGAAATGCTTTGTTATAGGTGATTACCACTTAAAATCAGGTGGCCCATAGGCTAGTTCTATCAGCTAGTTGAATAAAAAAAAACTGTTACGCCTGATTGGTGAAAATGTTTGTTATAAGTAGTACTACCACTCTAAAGATATGTTTCTAATTCCAACTAATTGTTGTATTCCAGCTGATACTCTCCAGGAAGTAGAGTTGCCGGTGATTTCGACGGCGGAATGCCGGCGCCGCACGCGGCTGTTACCGCTGTACCGCGTCACTGACGATATGTTCTGTGCGGGCTACGAGCGCGGCGGCCGGGACGCTTGTCTAGGGGACTCCGGGGGCCCTCTGCTTTGTCAGGTACGCTTCTTGTCATTTCAGCAGGTTCCTTCCAAGCAAACTTGCAAACCCCACCTTGCTAAAACCACCTGCAAACTCGTTTTTATGATTTGGGATTGCGGTTCCCAAATCATAAAAACGAGTTTGCAGGCAATTGGCAAATTCGACATGCGCACTTGATGTAAGTTTCCGCAATTAGGCCGCTGGTATTCCCTTTTTGCGTGACGTTGACATGTGTTGTTCGAACTTTTCCTCACGATGTTTTCCTTCACTGTTTGCGAGTACTGGCATAGTGCACATAATTTTTTCGACAGAAAAACTCATTGGTACACGACTGGATTTGAACACACGACCTTAGGATCGGAAGGTGGGGCCGCTACCACTAGGCCACCAGTGCTCTGCATCAACAAAACGAAGTGAAAAAAAAGTGATTCCACCGTTTTCTGATTACCCACATCATTTTTGGAGTTATTTTCATCTTTCGCGTCGTAATATCTTCGACATTAGGTACTTACTATTACCCATAGCCATCCCTAAAACGCGATCTAAGAGGATATAATCCTTCTTGAATGTAAGGCTTAATTTACACCGCCGCGGAGTGGAACGGAATGGAAGCGTCAGGAAGCTCAAATTTCGCCTCATGACGCAGGAATTCACTTCAGTGTATTCTCTAGAATGCGCAAGGATTACGTGGAAGACGCGCGTCCAATTTTTTGGCTCATATTTCATTTGTGTTCAATTGATATAAAGTTCATTATGCTTTGTACAATTTCGTTGCAAAAGTCGCTTCCGTTCCATTCTGCGGCGGTGTGAATTGAGCCTAACAGTTTATACTTACTGTTCCAGGAATCCGACCGTTGGTACGTGTACGGAGTAACGAGCAATGGGTACGGGTGTGCGCGTGCAAATCGTCCCGGGGTTTACACCAAAGTGTCTAACTACATCGATTGGATAGATACCGTGATGGCGGCTCACACAATCGTGCAGAACGAAACCGTCCTCTCTAGCGAAGATTACGAATCCAATGAGGACTTCTACACAGACTTAGAAACAGCTGAGAACAGGAGAGCAGCTAGAATAGACACTTGTAGAGGATACAGATGCCCTCTTGGCGAATGTTTGCCAGCATCGAGCGTCTGCAACGGCTTTCTAGAATGTTCAGACGGCAGCGACGAATGGCAATGCAGCAAACTAAATCTAAACAACTCTAGCATAGACCCAGATTAATTTTATTAACTAAAGTTACATATAAGCCAGTAATTAGGTAGGGATTCTAAATTTGACTGATACTTTGTAAGTAATAGTTATAGGATCGGTTTTAATTGTGCAAATTTGAAACCACACACGTCATTTCACTTTATATTGATGAATTGTAAGTCATGTAACGATATTAGGGCTTTTCTGTAAATATAGCTTAACTTGGCGCCCATATTGTTATATTTACCATAGCACAACATAATATGTATTCTATTTATTGAAGTCTATGGAGGACCTTTTCCGTTTGAAATCGCCGATATACTGTGCCTTCAAATGGACGATGTCGACCATGATCCTAATAAATGAAATTGTAACTGATATTTGTAGTTTACATTCCATAAATATTGGAATATTCATAACACTTAAATAGTGGATTTTACTGAATCATCTCTTGATTCATCCATAACCATGCAGATAGTAATATGCTAGTGGAATCTACGAGTATCATACAACTGAGATTTTGAAATTATCCCAAAATTAACGCACCGAGTGAGATTTCAACCCACAACCCTCCTCTACCATAACCTCTATCTATAATAAAATTAATTCTATATGGAGGGGAGGCAAAATTAAAGACGAATATCTTATAAATACTTTAATCTCTCGACAAATAAATTAACAAAATGCAAACTTTGTAATACAGTATTATTAATCTTCGAAATTAGACTGGCATAATAAATAATTAAGATTCAAGATTCATTAATCACGACGTCACAATACACAGAAAACCCTACGCAATACTTGAATTCAATACTATACAAATAATTATAAATAATACCGAAAGTCTTAATTTAAAACAGTTATGCATGATTCATTATAAAATTGAAAAAGTGTTTTTTTAGAAATGATCAGATGACGGTTGCGTCTCGCTGATCGGGGTTTCAAAATCGTCGCGCTTATTAGTACCAAAGATAGCAATCAATGTCGAGAATTCTTCCAAATAAAATCAAGACAGTCACACGCCTTATAACTAACTTAATTAATCCGTACCGAGTGGTACTACGCAAGAGTTATCCTCACTGTCAAAATATTAAAACAAGTGTAAGGAACATTTTACACAAAAGGCCAGTAAATACACGTGTAATAGTTATGTCTACGTCACATTATATTAGTTTATATAATACTACGAGCGATATGAGCAAGAAACGAGGGTATTACTAGTCCGATTATAATAAAAGACTGTCGCGTCAGTCCGAGAACTTACCGAGTTATTTGTGCTTATAGGAAAGAATAGTAAGACGAATCGCACGTGAACTAATATTATACTAGTGCTGAGTATGATCTGTGAACTCGTCTCAATTAAAAAGTTTTCGCGCACTATTTGGGCAGGACCATACATTGCCAACAATTTACCAAATCTCCGAGCCAATAAGTTGCTCAGTAATGTCCGTCAAATTCTACAACTTTTCTAGCGATCTCAAAATCCTACGAAGACTGTTTTGGTTCTCGAACCGAACCGGTTGAACCTTGTATCGTGCGGGACAAGGTTGAATGTAGGAGCCAGATGCTATTGATACTTAGATTTTTACTCAGACTGCGAATAGAACCTGGACCGAATGGAAAAGCGACCAGCTCCCCAGAAAGTCAGGCTTTGATTAAGAGTTTGGTACAGGTCCTAGAGATCTTGGCCCAAAAATGCGCACACAATGGAAGCTAGGATACAATACAAGTAAGTGCTCATTCACACGTCATCCTTCATCGACGTTTGATCAACATTTCGAATGACGTACGAAAAAATCATGACGTCCTATAACGGATGCAGTGTGAACTAGCTGTAATGTACCCTTATTCTGAGTTTTACTCGACCAGTTTGAACAATTCGTTTCGCCTTACGTGTCTCTTTTGTATCGATAAATACAAGACAACAAAAATACGCTACGTAGAAACGAGTCTCATCATTTCTTCATACAAATGAGAGACAATTAGGCGAAATGAATTGTTCAAACTGTTTGAGTAAAACTCCGAATATGGGTGGTGTGTAAGGTATAGTTCGGTTCCCGGCGGCGCCTAACCCGTGCTCTCGACGGGCGAGGTAGTAAGCCCGGTCGGCGGCTTGTTCAGCTTAGTCTTGAACTGTTCTGGGATCGGGTATTCGTTCTGTAAAAAAATATTTTTTTAATTAGATTTGTCGACAATTCCAAATGACACGATGGTTTATTGTTGGATTCTTTGTCGAGAATCCTAATGGCTTTTGAATAGGTAAAGATTATATTATGTGAAAAATTCTATTTGTAAATCTGACTTTTCTTTTTTGAAGTGCATTGTATTCATGCACATGGAAAAAAAAACATGGATCAGAAAACGGGAAAACTCTTCCACCCGATGGAATGTGAAAATTGGATAAGAGAATCGATTGAGGGCTTAAAATCGTTCTACTTGTCATGCCTTAGTTCCTAGTGAACTTATGTAGACGGAATGAAGTCGTTCATAAATCATCATAATAAAACTGTCTGTCTTAGAAAGGGCAGATCACCCATAAATATCACCATTAATATCAATATCAATATCACCCATTCACCTAATGAATTTGAAATGTTGTGTTTCTAGAAGGAATATTGTGGACAATCCACACAACACTATCTGGGCCCCAAATTAAGCAGATATTGTAGGTACTATGGGCATCAAATAGCAGATATAACTTATATAGTTTTTTTTTGTAAATATATACTTAGAATAAACATCTGCGTGCTGTGTGGTAAAACACAAATATTTGTTTTCGGTAGGGATCGAACCCACGACCTACAAAAAGCAGAGCTACTACCAACTGATCTGAGAGGCCATTCAATACTTACATAATCCCCGTTGGTCTGCGGCACGAGTACATTCATCTCCGAAGACTTGGAGCTGATAATCTCCACTTCGAGCGAATCCTTCGACAGGTAGATCTGGCAGCCGTCCGTCTTGTCGATCGAGATGGTTGGCACCTTGCCCAATACCTGAAATAATGGACATTTCACACTTTATATTTATAGCCGTAGGGTGTTATTAATAATCCTGGCGCAACGCTGGAGTAGTTAAATCGTGTTTTGTCACATTTGTTCGAGTTGACAATTGCATGTCAATGCAAGAGACAAAACACGGATCAACCAGTCCAACGCTACGCTGTGTCTTGCCGTGTCACCTACTTCGTTTGAACAAGTGTGGTGAAAGATTCAAGATTCAAGATTCAATAAGCGTTTATTCAATACGATACAAGAATCACTTTGAAACGTCTTAAAGCTAGGTGAGTCTAGGTGCCAGTTCCACGCGACCAAGCGTAGAAGAACAGGCAACAAACTACGTCTCGGTTCCTACCGTTTTTTTATATGATCCTTTTACAAATCAAAAATAGTCTAAAATAATAGCAGTGAAGTTCCAGTGTGGTGCCACTTCACTTAGTCAGACGTATGCAATGTAATTATACAAAAGCAAAAGTTTCAAAGACAGCACACGCTACGCTTCAAAGTTATAATAAAGTATCTACACAGATATAAAAATAAGATATTAAATAGTAGGTACAGACATTGCAAATTGACATGCTAGCTTCCTATGGGTAGAGTGACCGGGACATCGGGCCACGCAGTTTTATCATTCATATAGCTATCTAGAGTATAGTACGCTTTCTTTATCAAATTACTCTTAATGAAAGGAAGTGAAGTGCTCCTTGTGATAAAACTGAATACACAAATTTTTAAATTCTTGAATTGCGCCTAAAAAGAAGCTTTATAAGGACACTTGGAAAATGCTTTCGAGCTTTTTTCTACGATTTACCGGTTTCCTCACGATGTTTTCCTTCACCGTTTGAGAGCACTGGCATAGTGTACATATATTTTTGGGCAGAAAAACTAATTGGTACACGGCTGGATTTGAGCCCACGACCTTTCGCTAGCACTAGACCACCAGTGCTATATCTCGCCTCTGACTACACCTTTTAGACATCAAAGTTGTGAAGCTGTTTCGGTTTATCTTTATAGGTCAATAGGCTACACAGTTCGAACACACACTCGGCCTAAAGTGTTCTTGAGAATCTCATGGAGAAATAGCTTTGAGAGATCTTAGATTAGGAATTTGTGTTCTTTGCAAGTTTGTTAAGAAAAAAGTATTAATCTGATATGTCGTAGACTGAGTCTAGAGGATCATCTCAAGGGATTATAATAAAGGTAGGTAAAAACTGAAAAGGACTTCTAAATCTACTAGTACTTTTAAATTCTGCTAATATTATAAATGCGAAAGTTTGTAAGTATGGATAGATGGATGGATGTTTGTTACTATTTCACGTAAAAGCTACTGAATGGATTTGAATGAAACTTTACAATAATATAGCTTATACATCAGAATAACACATAGGCTAACTATTTTTGAAGATATTGTAACGGAGAACGGATGTAAGTAACGGGAACGGGGCGTAGCGGGAACGAGGCGAGCGAAGCCGCGGGTGGCTGCTAGTATATACTACTTCAAAGCATAAAATGTAATGGTTCGTCTGGCTACCTCAATAACTACTCAGTACTTAAACGGAAGCCACTTATTTCTTTTCTAAAGATAACATTCAACGCAAATTGAGTTGGAAAATCACATAATAAAGCTTCACTAAAAGCCTTGCCAAAGTAAAGTAGTCAAATATCTAGTATTTCGCTGCCTGGATTTAGTTTCACAAGTTACTAAGCAAATATGGCCGCCTTTACTAAGAGCTCTACTGCTACTAAAACTATACAACATTAGACCTATTGTTGCTATAGAGAACTTGTTAGTTATCATCAGCTAGAAAATCAAAATATGCAAAAAAACTCATAATATCAATAAAGTATACCTATTGCCGTGAAAAAATTGTTTTTTTTTAATACAGTTCTTATTTTTATCAAAATTGACCCTGCGACTCCTAACATTTTTATTCAATAACTATAGCTTGTTTAGATGTTTTTCTAGAATGCGATCGAAAAGACTCATCCTGTAGATAAAGAGAAGTAATACAGTATGTGCTATAGGGTGTGTCGAACTATCGTACAAATTACGAATAAACGAATAATACTTCCAAGTGGGAGGGATACAATTACCTATCATTGCGTGTGATAGAGAAGTAAATGGCAATTACTTGTTCCACGCCTTACCGGGGTCACGTTTGAAGTAATCAATTGAGACACATTGTCAACACGCGATAGAGGGGTATAAACACCTATTTTCAAAATACCTATCAGTTTGAAAGTGGCGCTAGTGACTGAAAAGATGAGGAACAATAGGTTGGCGTGGTACAGGCATGTCATGCGAAGGGAGGAATGTCAAGTGACGAGAAGAGTGCTACTTATGAAAGTGGATGGGTATAGAAGTAGGGGTAGGCCAAAGAAAAGATGGATTGATTGTGTGAAGGTTGACATGGGTAAGAAAAGAGTGACTATCTGAAATGACGAGAGTGGGAACGAAAACCTGTTCTGGCCCACGCTTGGTCGCGTGAAACTGGCACCTAGACTCACCTACATTTTTGAGACGTTTTAAAGTGATCCTTATGATACAACTGAATAAAGTTTTTTTTTTTTAAGAAATTATATTTTATTTACGCAAAGAAACTCACAATTAACCAAATAAGAAAATTTTGAATTGAGATTGAATTGAATCGTTACTGCTGAAAAGCCCGGAAGATATCGTTAAAATAATTCCTCTTTCTGACAATAACTTCTCTTTGCGCTAACTGCAAGAAGAATGATTCAGAGAAAAACAAAAATGCCAATGTCATGTCAAAACTTCTAATCAAAATTATTTACAAAACATTTTTCATTACTTTTATTTTTATTACGTTTAAATGTGGTTTTGTAGTTTATTTTCTTTTGGATGGTTAATTTAGTTTTATTGTTGGTTACGGTAGTGACCGCCATTAGCCTTCGGAGTATGGTCATGGATAAGAGCGTGGTGGCCGAGAGGAAGGAAGAAGTGGTGAATGGAGCATCCTGGAGTCTCAATCATTACTTATTGTCTCTAGCAGATATGTATGGCATACCCTTCGGACAGCATTTCATCAGTTTTATATACGGAATTTATTTGCGGTTAACATTTCTCAACCTGGTAGGTATCTAACTTTATTTTTTGAAGATAGCTTCTGATTTGGCAATTATCTCTAATATAAGAAAAAAAGAGATAAAAAAAGGTACAAAAAAGGTACCTAACTTAATTAATTCTAAAGTTATTATCCCTTTAGAATTCTAGATAGACTTAATATAGAGAATTATTACAAATATAGGTACGATGGATGGCCTTATCGCTATGGGGAATCTCTTCCCGACAACCTGTGGATGGAGAAAATTTACGAAAATCAGGAAACGGCGGTGTCATCATAATCAGCTTGAATAAGTCCACTGCTGGACATAGGCCTTCCCTACACATTTCCAGGAAAAACTATTCTGAGCCCTTTCCATCCACCGACTTCCCGCGATCTTAACAATGTCGTCGGTCCACCTGGTGGGTGGGCGCCCTACATTTCTTCTACCGGTTCTTGTAAAAAAGTAAAACCCTGATAATGTCAAATCCCTCTACTGATAGACAACGTGTATTATCTAGTCCAGTGACCTACTTCCCAAGCATTCATTAATATTTCTTCGAAACAGACCAGCCAAGGTTCAGCAATAACTAACTACTTGAACATCGATTGAATTTTCCAATACATTTGCTACTTTCCCATGCTCGCAGGTTGTATTTCTACTCAAGTACGTCCCTACGGCATTATACATGTACAAGTTCGTGAAAAGTATTTACGTTACGTCACGAGAAAGATTGAAACTGAAACAGACTGAACTAGAGGATATTCAACTAAAGGTAATGAGAATATACATATATAAAGTGATTTAGCTATAGTAATCGGGTCCGGTTAATGTACGGCCAGTTAATGTACACTTTTTTCCACTGTTAAATTGTTAGGGCCCATGTACACTGTAGCAGATAATTATTTCGATTATTCCTTTTTTTTATCTAGCGATGGATAATTTGTTCTGAAGGGGACAGCCTCTTTGAGGGAATTGAAAAAAAAAACATTTTCTGGCACTGCGGCGGCACGCTCGCTCTGCTCGCTTGCCTTGTGCGTAGTTTTTATGTTCTAACATAACCAAACCTATCCAAGTCGGATCCGCCCTATAAAGTATCAAGGACAAGTATAAATATCTAGTGCCAGAACAAAAAAGCAAAAAACCATGTTTGAATTGCTACAATGTACACATGTGGCTTATCTGGCATCGTAATAACGGGGTGAACAATAACATGATTTTCCTTCTCGCCTCCCAAGTAAACAACATCGGGAAGGCTACGTAAACTACGAGTAGGAATAGTTTAATGAAATTGGCCGTCAATTACGTATATAATTAGATTATTAATATGAACGAAGTTGCCTCGAGTGAACATCAGTCAGGAGCCTAAATTGGCAAGGTAATCCCTAGGCATGGTTAACATCTCCTCAGATCTGTTAGTAATCAATATCCTTGATGATAACTAAAGGAAAAAGGGATCTAATATCAGATAAATAACATTCGATCGTAACCACTTCAGTCAAGGTTCGTATTAATATCAGAGTCACGATGATAATAGACATTCTTGAAAACCATTTCACTTTGGTAACCTTTTTCAGCTTAAACATAAAGTAGTAAAGTTTCTTGCGGTTACATTCCTTTGCCATTACAACTTTGCCGCTAACTCTCCGAACTCATACCGTTCAGAGAGCTACGAGGGAATTTCAATAACCTTCTACTCGTATTTCTATTACAGAAACAAACGAATAAAATAAATATTTTTTATACAATCCACACAGCACTTTCTAGCCCCAAATTAAGCAGAGCTTGTACCATAGGAACCAGATAGTAATATATTCGAGATATTCTTATTTTTGCAAATCCTTTATAACACCCAGACAGAGAACAAACATCTGCGTTCATCACTCAAACATTTGTTCTCGGTGGGGATCGAACCCACGACACACGGCGCAGAAGGCAGAGCTGCTACCAACTGAGCTGAGAGGCCAGTCAATACTTACATAATCCCCGTTGGTCTGGTTGATCAGAATCGTCATGTATAGGAATTTTCAGATACAAATAGTGAATACAAAGCTTTGCGTTCGCGATGCGGAATTCAACGAGCGAGCTGATATCCTGCGGCGGGAGAAGGAACGTTTGAGGCGGGTTCGAGTGCGGGTCAGGGAAATGATAGCAGCGGACGCGACGCTCAGACACGCGCTTGAAGCGGCCGCAGACTGTGATGAAGACCTGGATATGCATGTCCATGTGCACACAAACCCACAAGAAGGTCAGTCGTTTAAACGCGGGAAAAGACTGCAGTTTCTTTTTCATTACACACCTAGATTTCACCTAGTTTTAAGACGTTTCAAAGTGATCCTTGTACAACTGAATAAAGAAGTTTTGAATTTGTCTCTTCCAACCTCAAGAAACACGTAAACTATTTATTGCATGTCTCTAAAATTAATTTTTATCTTTACAGATAATGACTTCATAGCCGAGTTGGTAAAGGATCTCAAAAGCGAAAGACTAGCGATACCAGATCGATTATCAGAAAAAATGGTCTGCGGAGAATATGCATCACTATCAGACAACGAGAGTCCCGACCACAGCGTTTATTCCTCGCTCAGCGATATGGACGTGAGGCAAGACTGTCGGGTCAAAATAGTCAAAGTAACGAATGTCTACAAAGTCGCGTATCTAAAGCATTACATCAAGCAGAAGAGATTGCGACGTGCTAACAAACGTGCGCTGTTGAAGAAGAAAGTAAGCTTATTTATATTTGCGTGAAAACTGCTTTCAAACATTTATGCTGAAGTATCCAGACGATTACGGTTAACATTATTCATTCATTTATTCAACAGCCATTGAGAATGTCAAAGAACCCTCTCGTAAACTCCAGTAACTAGATTATTCAGATTGCCATCTCTCAGACTTTTATTTCATTTTAGACGGAGAATATAAAGAAGCTGATGGAAGATTGGCAGAAAACGCTGAACATGGTGATAAACCGGAATATCATGAATAGAGACACTTATCCGATCGACGTGGCGTCTCAGGAAGCTATGGGGGACTACTCCAAGCCGCGAGAATCTTCCTCAGACAGCGATCTGAGGAATGACTACGACACGTTTTATGACGAGTACAGTATCAGTTGGACGCACAATCGATCTAACTCGTACAACTATGAGGTAATTGCTACGTTGTCGTTTTATAAATAGACTCTAATTTAGTTTAATCCTCGGGAATGCTTTGGCTAGTAGATCGCCAATCACTGCAAAATTTATGGCACATAATTTTGTTTACCAATCCATTATTGCTTTAGCAAAATTACCAATTTCCGTATGTGTATACAGGGTGTAATCGTTAAGTGTGCACAGGCGATTATTCCGTAACTATTGCAGATATCAAAAAACTTTAAACTGATATCGAAAGTACTTTACCTAATGAGTAAAATGACATTAATAACTTTTTAAAAATAAAACGAGAAATATCCAAAAAAATTACATTAATCACTCCCATACATTTTATTTCTTAGTAAGTACAAAATTTTGTGTTCAAAGCATATGTTCGAAGTGACGTCCTCCTTGTGCAATACAATGACGAGCTCTATTTACAGTTTCTAAATGAACTTTCCTTAACATTTGCGGAGTAATTAAAGCAATTGCACGACGTACACGATTCTGTAACTCTTCTAGGCTGTGTACTCTCTCAGCGTACACGTGGTCTTTGACAATTCCCCATAGGAAGAAATCACAAGGCGTGAGATCCGGGGATCTGGCAGGCCAAGGGGTTGCACTATTATTGGCTATTAAGCCATTATAATTGTTTCGTAAGAAATTCATTACAACACAACTAAACTGGAAACTAAAACCTTTCTACTATCTCATACTAAATGTATGGGAGTGATTAATGTAATTTTTTTGGATATTTCTCGTTTTATTTTTAAAAAGTTATTAATGTCATTTTACTCATTAGGTAAAGTACTTTCGATATCAGTTTAAAGTTTTTTGATATCTGCAATAGTTACGGATAAATCGCCTGTGCACACTTAACGATTACACCCTGTAGAGCAGCCAGTACAATCCGGGTCACAGAAAAAACATAAATCTAAAACATAAATCTACCCAGATACAACTTTAGAGCAAAATGTGGCTGCTACTGTACGAAATGTCCACCAATATTAATTTTTATCTTTATTTTATTTCTACTAAATTATAATTTGTTTGAATATCTCCAACTACTGAGCAATGTGTATTACTTTTATGTTTTGTAATAATATTTAAAACAATAATTTTCAGGACGTGCCCGAAACGGCGGTATCCCGCGAATACTACAGCGACCAAGACATCGATGATGTGATCGGCCAACAGCACCGCAAAATACATTCCATCAAAGAAGAGACCGGGAGTCAAATAACGATGGAAGACATTACAATCGAAGTGGACGATGACGGCAACTGTAGAGATCTTGTCGCGATTTGAGAGTAGCTTATTGAAATACAGGGGATATAAATGGTGTTTTGTGTCTTTATTTGAGGGGTTTTATACAAAAGGTAGGTAAGTGCTCGCCAGCAAAACTGCAAGATGCATTCCATCGAAGAGAGCGGGAGTCAAATAACGATGGAAGACATTACAAGCGAAATGGACGATGACGACAACTGTAGAGATCTCATCGCGATTTGAGTGTAGCTTATTGAAATACAGGGGATCTGAATAATGGTTTACCCCCGAATACTGAAACGCAACTCAGATTTAAGCACGTCTCAAGCGACGAATATTTGACAGATTTTCATTGAAAACTGTCAAATATTCGTCGCTTATCCCAATTCAATCACCCAGCTGGGACCTCTGTGACAAAACGTTTCCTTTAAAAAAAACTTTGAATCATTATAAAAAAAATAAAAAATCTGTGGTCAAATCATTTTATAGTTTTTTTTTTTTTTCATTTCATTTTCATTTTATTGTGCGGCTCGGTTCTACTCTATCTATATCGTAAAATAAATAGAGGAAACTTACCCCCGAATGCTGAAACGCAACTCAGATTTAAGCACGTCTCAAGCGACGAATATTTGACAGTTTTCAATGAAAATCTGTCAAATATTCGTCGCCGAAAAAAAAAAAAACTATAAAATGATTTGACCACAGATTTTTTATTTTTTTTATAATGATTCAAAGTTTTTTTTAATGGAAACGTTTTGTCACAGAGGTCCCAGCTGGGTGATTGAATAATTCTGTTGGAATCAAAAGATTGATACTAACACATCAATGATACGAACAAGGAACAGCGATCACATTCTTTTTGCCATCATTTTTCGACCACCATCTGCGACTTAGGTTTTGATAGCAACAAAAGATACGCATTCATCCCATAATTCGACGAGCTATACATGTATATGTGTACACGGCTGCGCTCGTATAAAAACTGTGAAAATAATCTATATACCTAAAAATTTATTCCTGTTTCCCTTGGTCACGCCATCACGCGTGACCGGCTGGACCGATTAAACTGAAAATTGGTTTGAGGTAGCTTGGTGGCCAAGCCGCAGGCGGCCGCTAGTCATCAATATTTATCAAAGTGTTACCTGCATCTGCACAGATTGGCAGTTGACGAACTCCACACTTGACACGAGATTGTCGAACACCACCGCGCATTTGGTGCACGAGTCGAGTACGACGCCGTTGATCTTGCCCTTGACGGTGAGCGCAGAGTCGCGGCAACGGAACATGTATACCACGTTGTTCATTTCAGCGTTTTCTACCACTAGGTTCGAGTTGCCTTTTTGGTATTCCTGTGGACAAACAGTCTGTTATCTAAAGTCTGGTTAATTTTGCAAACATATTAAAACCATTGCAGTGATGGAACATCACCTCCTCGAAAACTCTACCAATCAAGCTTAGAACTACCGGCACCAAAAAACCTGATTTAAATCGGTGCGTCTATTTCGGAGTTACGATGCTTCGGAAAGACAGGCAAACAGATATACACACTATTATAACATTCCTCTTTTGGTTGAGGGGTTCAAATTTGGGAGGTACTTCTGTCAGAAGTCTAAGGCTGCGTTCATACATATAACTGTAGCTCGATTCTGAGTTTTGCTACCACATATCGCCTACGAAATGTTGTTGGAGCTTTCTTTAATCTGTGTGAACGAGAAGTTGAATATGTAAACGCATTCAACTGTGTAACTCACGCTAACTGCGCTCTAAAATACTCAATGTTAAAATGTTAGAAGATTACAACTAATATAGTAAAACATATTCGTAGTTGGCGGTTTAATGTCTGAATATAAGAGGACATGGACCTTTCTTTGTCTCCAATACACACGTCCCGGGAGACGGGGTCTTTGCACGTAAACAACAAGGGAATTCGCAGTTCAATTTCAGTTACTGAGGCTTTTGCGGAGAAAAATATTAATTTACATTTTATTATATTTTTGTGTATTGGTGAGGTCCTTTGGGTCTACATAAAAACGAAATTTTGTTTTGACAATTATTTTAGTTTGCGATTAATAAAACATCACTGCAAGAGCTGACAATACTCACAATGAGCCACTTCTTGCCGTCTCTCAGGAAGACAGGCGGCTTGTCAGGCAGAGTGCCGGCGCCGGGTTGAGGCAGTTGTTTGACCGGCGCCGCACCAGCCGCCGCCTTGAAGGGCGCTGGGCCCGTCCGCAGTTGCGGGTTTTTGTGCGTCTGCATCTCTGACGTCACTTTCTTCAGACCTGGGAAGATTCATCATCATTATAATTGTAACTACTGACTATGACTGCAAGAAGTCCACTTCTGGATATGTTCAGCCCTATACATTTTTTTGAGCCTGATTCTGATTCTGGATAAAGAGCATCCACTGACTTCCAGTGATCTTTACAATGGCAGTCCATGGGCGGAGAGATACACTCATGCCAAATCACAAGTCACGTGACTGAAATCCGCCATCTTGAAATTCAGAAACTCTAGCGGAGTACCATATGAAGGTTCTTTACGTGATGGAAACTATGGAAAGAGACCACATATAATATGGCAGCCTTATAAAATTTTCAGAAAATTCTCACTAGTCTAACAGCACAATCGTGCATTATAAGAAATTCTTGCTTTCATTAAGAATGCTATGCAAAGTGTATTTAATTATGAATAGAACGCTACATACGAACTCAATAACCTTGTATTAGAAGTTCATACAAGGCAGAATCTTTTGTACAGTTTTCAAACGCACCTGTATCGATTCTATTGAAACTGGGAATTCTATAGTGAATGCGCTTTGGTCGTTGCATTCAGCTGAATGACCCTTTTCATTCATAGTCACAATGAATGATCGATTGCGAAATTTATCGTGTCAGCTTTTCAATGAAAATCCTCTTCCTGTATCTAAATGTATAAAACTTTACCGTTAATGACTGACTGACCAATACACAGGCTAAACTAATGGTCGTAGGATTATGACATTTGGAGGGTAGATCCCTGGTGTAGTGCTCTAAGAAAGCTATTCCCGAAACTCAACCCCTAAAGAGGTAATAAATATTGTGAACAACTCACACAACGGTATCTAGCCCCAAACTAAGCAGAGCTTGTATGATGGGAACCAGATAGCTGATATAATACTCAAATGCATTTTTTTTATAAATACATACTTAGAGTACAATATAACACCCAGACAAAGAACAAATATTTATGTTCACCACACAAATATTTGTTTTCAATGGGAATCGAACCCAAGGGCTACGGCGCAGAAGGCAGGGCTACTACCAACTGAGCCGTGACGCTTGTCAATGGGGAAAAGATGCAGTGGGGGATTGAAGTTTGTATGAAAAAAGTTAAACGCGAATGAAGTCGCGCAAGAGTCCACTAGTTTACTTATAAACCCGACGCTTGAAACGCAATTTCAATATCCAAAAGCCAACACAGGTGTCAGGAGTTTTAAGCCGTACGAAAGCCTTCACGTAGTTTACGACTTTTATAGCCGCACGTAGTTTTACTACTTTTATAGCCGGGACCGACATTCTAACGTGCTAAACATAGATACCTAAACACAGAACGGATCTATAAAATAAAAAGAAGCGTGTGTATTAAACTAACCCTCTCATAAACAGAGCCAAAAACACAGAATACAGTAGAAATGCGACCATGCGCCGTTTGTATGGGAGCCGTTGTCGCCAGTTTTACATTTCCAATATAATATTTAAAATATCACTAAATATGAGGATTTTAAGAAAAAGGAAGGAAGGAAGATGTTAAGAAAGTTTTTCCATGTTTTATCTTGTCGCTTAACTTGTTCGGAAAGTAATTCTTGCGCTGCTGCATGGCATTTTTCACTGTACCGACTCCCGAACTGTTGAATTTGTATGGAGACAGGAGCATATTATGCCCATGTATTTTAACGACACTTTTCCGGCCACATGGCCGTTCTACTTTGTTTTTTGGTAAAAACATTAAAAACGCAATTGTTCTATGCTGCGTGCCGCCAAAAAGTAGGTATAACGTTTGGAACTGACAATTTTTTCAAATAAATAATTGAAATTCTAGCAAATATTTCTTAAACTCGACACCAAAAAGAGATTTCTAGATCTATTCTAGAGAGAGATAGAGGGAGTAGTCAAGTCACGTATTATTGCTGCCCTAAACAGCTGTTAAGGTCCACGATCGCTTCACTAAGGTACTTACTGCTGGTGATGCCTTCGCCTTGGTTGATCTCCGCGAAGAGTGCGCTGCGGTCGTCCACCGACAGATTAGAGAAGTCCACGTCAGGCAAGACCGGCGGCGGAGGGGGCATGCCTCCGGGCGGGGGAGGGGGGGCACCGCCTTTACCTACAAGAAATTAAATACATTTATTTGACATACATAGTTGTAGACTTTAACAATAGATAATGGTAGATAAAAATATATGCCAAATAGGCCCCGACTCCAAAAGGAGCTCTGGTGGTCTAGTGGTACCGGCCCCGCCTTCCGATCCTAAAGTCGTGTGTTCAATTCCAGTCGTGAACTAATGCCAGTAGTCTCAAACGGTGAAGAAAAACCTCGTGAAGAAACCGGTGCGTCGTAGAACTTAAAAAAGTTCGAACAACACGTGTCAAGCGTCACGCACGCGAAATACCTACTTGCGGAAACCAGTCCGCACACATTAAGTGCGGATGATGAATTGGCCAATTTTAGGCCCCGACTTGACAAGGCGCGCTACCATGTCAAGCAGCGCTGGTTTTCAGGCAGTGCCTTTAAAAAGGGTGACGTCACACAGAAAAATAAAATAATAAATTAATAAGCCAGAAAGATGCAGAATAATATGATATCATTACAAGAGCAAGAGTTTTGCAATATTGCTAGTAGAAAAGGCTAAAACTTTTGGTCCAACGTAGCACATAACGTTAGAACTTGGAACACAATGGTCTTTGTCGAATGAGGTGCGCGTTATCGAATGGTTTTTTATGTGGAAAAATAAAAGAGCTTATAAGCGAATGAACATTGTCTAGGCCCTCAGTTTTTTACGACTATTCTGGCGTTTACTTTCGATAAAAGTATTTCATGACGTCTTCTGTGCTCAGCCAATAACTACAACCAACTGAGACTATAATAATGAAATACTATGTGCAGGTCCAGTCAGGGCTCTTACAAATAACCGCACTTCTTTAACCACTCAGAACTCTAAGTGCCAATCAGTTCTAGCTGCGAGGTAGCAGAAGTTTGGTATTACAGATTTTTCTAGCCATTTTACTATCCTACTACAATAATTACTACAACAGTCTCAGCCCAGCGGTATAATATACACGCATGCTTTTGCTTACGGTACGGGACGCCTCCATAACAAAACCGAATAATGAACTTCCTTTATCTTTTAACAAAAGCGTACTCTTATGAAACATTCACCCCACCGAGAACAAATATTTGTGTGGTGTACATAAATGTTTGTTCTCTGTCTGGGTGTTGTATAGTATTCTAAGTATGTATTTAAGTTAAAAAAACTATTATGTTTTATGAGAGATATATTTGCCTAAAATCACATTTTCAAGAACCGCACTCACAACTATATGGAAACAAACGGGTTTTTGATCGCGATTACCTTTATTAATTCCCGACGTTTCGGCTGTGTTGCAACAACCCGTTCAACTTCAAAAACCCGTTTGTTTCCATATAATTATGCATAACGATCGTGTTAATTTAAAAAGTACTCGCACTCACAACACTCAAATTTTGGCAAACAAATTAATAAATCATGTTTACGCGCGACCTCGTTTGACATATTCCATGACTTTTATTCCCACTGATATAAAGTCTATTTTGGTTTCAGTATTTAGTGATGACTACGCAGCTCTTAAATAGATCATAATTATGTAATGTTATGATTCCATTCAACTAAAGGTTCTATGGCACCTTCTTCTTCTAATTTAAGAGCAATACTCTTGTCGGCGTAATGTATGTATTTTTCTCAATATATTATCATTATTTTTATCAATTATCAATAATTATTTTCTCAATGTAAGTATTTCTTTAGAGGGCAACCTCCTCAATTAATGAAATATCGCATTCTAATTTTATTAAATTCATTCGTATTTTTTTCAGCATAGATTTCCCGGGAGAGCCACAAAAGTCGAATGATATCTGTCGCCAACATTTCACTCCTGAAATATAACTAAAGTATGTATATTCTGCTCAAAAAGGATGGATTCGGGATGATTGTCCAACTGGGTTTGAAGTTTACAAGCGTTTTAGGGTGGAAAATTTTCTGAAATTTTCAAATAAAGTTTATTGTTTGGAACAATAAATAATTTAAAGTATTCAAGAATAAAACGGTATGGTTTCCAGCTTTGTGCTCTGAATATTTTAGGCCATTTAAATGAAAAACTGTACGAAACGTAGTCATTAGGATAAGCAAAGGATGTAGGACCTGTTTTACGACTTGGCTGATTCAACAGGGTCAGTAATTCCTAAATACTATCTCAGAGTATGTATTATAAAAATTACTAGATCATTAGTAATTTTTATAATACATACTCTACTTAACAACAATTACAATTGACCGAGGATCGCGAAGAGTGGAAGAAAGTGGGGGAGACCTTTGCCCAGCAGTGGGACAGTATAGGTTGAAAAAAAAAAAATACTCTACTTACACAAACCGGTCAAAAGATAAACAATGCATGAACTATTGCAGTACACACAAATAACAGTACAATAATAATGGGTATGTGAAAGAACAAAAAAGTAAGTTAAGTCTCAGGACATTTTGAATGTGTTTAATCGGTCGTAAAGGATACTTCGTTCGTTCCCGCCAGCAATGTTTCCCGCTGTGCCATTTTTATGTCGATTACGTACCATAACAACACAGCGTTTTCACACTAGATTTTCTTTTAGGGACGTTTTACATATGGCTGAGCAGAGATCGAAGTATACCCGACTTTACCGCTACGTGGAGGTCGGTGAAGGGGATAAGTCATTGATCTGTGCTCCGCAAACCGACCTTGATCCTAAAACTGAAAAGGATCTGTGTGAACTGAGCTCTTCATAATCCCGCTAAATTTCCCGCCCATTCATGATAAAAAATATATTTTAATACAGAAATGAATAAACCAACACTTACGTAACCCGACTGGGTAGCACCGTTCGTTAAACAAGGAATTGTTTAATGGAATCCCCCGCTCCCATCTCAATTTCAGTAACGGTAAATAATAAAAAAATACTGTCGCCTCTAGCCTCGTGTTTAAGTTTGTAATTGAGCATAATACATTCAAGGTAATTGTATAAGGAGGATGGCAGTTAAGCTACCCTTTTACTCGTGTATTCTGTCCGTGACAGTCTCAGGAGGGTCTCTCAAGAATAATTTCTCTGTCTTACGTAAGTCGCTTATCTCTCATACGGATTACAACATAGTATTGAGCTTTGCAGAAATCCATAAACTTTTGCGAAGACTGCGAACGGAAACCGTTGCTATAATTTACGTGGGTTACAGGGTCTCTCCGGAGAGATTATAAGGTTAAATATTAACCTTTCTGGCGACTAGCTTTTAACGATTTTATGCATTCAAAAGGCGGTTTTACCGGTATGTCGGGAATAAAGGTCGCAGTAATTGGAGTTTACAGTTAGCTTTTTGATGCATTCAACATGGAACCGCAAAGCGACATGGAAAGAGCTCAGGGGCGTCATTCTCGCGCCGACTGGGATTATTTTTCGGTGGAGATGTCGTCATAGGTCGGTCAAAAAGTCGTGACAACCATCTTGGCGTATTCTCACGATTTCTTCCTTCAATATTCTCGGTCGAAGTTCATGCGAGACGCAACGTCTAGTCCGGACTAACCGAGACAGAACGCAGTATTCGAGATCTCTTGAATTTGATAGTCGTTTGACAAAACACAATATTATTTTCAGCAAAGTTTTATTTTAATGCTTCTTTTCGAAGAGAGAATGGATTATTTCCTAGAGCAATTTATAGACGACCTCATTGTAGAAGCCTCGACAGCTACGATAAATGGAAAACGCAGAAAAAGTGCGGGGTTGTGCAAAGCCTTTGTGCTCTCCGATTATGCTTATAGGAATCACTTTATGCTAAGTAAAGCATTAGCCTGGGAACTGATCGAAGATATCGTGCGGTCCCTACTTGCAGCAGAGAAAATTTCCACTAAATCAAAGGTATAATTTGGTAACCTAACTTCTTACCAACCAAATATAATTCTATGGTGAGGAACCTTTGGTAGATAGGATTATGCCTCATAACAGCATAATAAGACAAGCCCCTACCTATAAGGCCTTACCTAGAATAATAAGTTAGATTAGTAGGTACACTGTTCTGCCATTGTGGATTGCAAACTAAGTATTATTTTATGACAATTACATTATTTTTCTAGGTCTTCATCACATTATACTTCTTGGGCACAGGGAGCTAGTTGGTACCGGCTATGGCTAGGCATCCTAATCGATCTGTCATATCTTCAGTATCAAGAGAATTCAATAAATGGGTACACTTCCCAAAGACCCCCGATGAGGCAGTATCTGAAGATTGGGGAAGGTTTTTCAAGAGCTACCGGACCTTCCACAAAACGGCATGAACAGTCAACTCATAATAGGATGAATATAAGTGCAGTATATTAAATCAATGCTCTGATAAAAGCTTGTCTTTTTAATCATTATCATATAAATACAAGAGATTTCATTACAATTCTTACTATAGGTACTTGAAAATTGGACTAGAGACATACAATCATTTGAAAAATATCATAAGACCGATGGACCCAAACAGTCTCTACCTAGAAATAAATAATATATACCTACTATACTTTATATACCTACTAGAGGAAAAAATTTAATAGACTGAATAAAAACCACATCTTTATTTACAAATAACTTTATTTACAAACATATAATTACAAAATTCACATGAAACCGTTGGGCTATTTGCAGACTATATTTGCAAATAATGCTTCAAGCTTGGTGGTTTGTACAGATAGACGAAGCAAAGTAAGTAAGTCCTGTGTGTAGTGGTAGACTAACAATATTGTTGCCTGATAGTACTTATATAATTTCCAGCACTATTTTTATTCAACCATAACAGAGCTTTACAGTAAATTTTCTTTTGGCTTCACCAACCATTCCTTAGTAGTTCTTTCAGATTTTCCTGCAACAAAATAAATACAAATATGAATAAAAGTATTTACATACAGGCCTTTTCATCTATTGTAGATAATATAAATAAGCCTCAGGGGCTAAACTGGTGATTACTCATGCCCTACTCGCGGAACTTTATAGTGCCTGGAACAATTTAACTGAATAAATACAATTTTGATGTGATTGATATGATTTTAGATGGAATAGGCTTGCCCAGCACCTATACCAAGTAAATAGGTACTAAATAGGTACATAATGCATCAAAACTAAAGATTTGGACATCTAAATAGGATTCAATGAGACAATGAATAATTATTATGTTTGACAGGGATTTACACGATTATTTTAGTAAAATATAACAGTGTACGTCTACTGCTGTTCTTTTTACCCCAGTTTCATCTGCTGTTTGAGTAAAAAACCTCTATTCAGTTTCATACGGCAGTTTTTCAGCTTGCTAGTGTTTGTTGGTTGGTACACTACCAAACACCTCATAAACACTTTGTAAATAACACAACGAGCCCCACTTATTATAGTTTTGTCCGTAATGCGAATATTATGGGGATAAAATAATTTAATTACTTTTGGACAAAAACCAAAAATAAACTCTTCTTCTTTTTTGTGGTTTGAGTGTTGCCCGCTAGTGAAATGTATTTCAGTTAGTTCAATAAAAAAAACTGAAAATTATTAACCACGCTTGAAGCACTTTGGTTCATAAAACAACCAAAAAACAAACAGTTAGGTAAACGTGTGACGATCACCGACGCTAGCATTTGTTTTGGCGCCAAGACGCCCCGTCGCGCGCGACCCACTTGAAACGCCAGATAAGTGTTTATGTTCTTGGAATTCCCGTCTTGTAAACATCTCTCGTATTCGAGCTTAATGGCATGATGAATTGCATTTAGAATTTTGATGAGTTTGCTGGCCTAATACTACGTAAACAGTTCCGAATCAAAAATTTTGACTAACTCAAAAACTTTGACAGAACTCGAAGCATTAATTTAAATTAACTTCAAAATAAAGCGATAATATTATTTGCATCTCGTATTTTTTTGCATCGAGGGTGCGCAGATGGATCTTAA
Organism: Thera obeliscata; assembly: GCA_947578465.1. Taxonomy (NCBI): domain Eukaryota; kingdom Metazoa; phylum Arthropoda; class Insecta; order Lepidoptera; family Geometridae; genus Thera; species Thera obeliscata. Next base: position 6,011,565 of record OX387916.1, read on the forward strand.
TAATATTTAATTTCTAGAAAAGTCCTACAAGTAATTATAGTTAAAAAAATAGTATCCCCTGAAAGCTTATTTCAGCTCTGAAGCAAGGATTTAGTTGCATTTACTTGTCATATTAATAATTTTTAATACTCACATAAAAAAGCGGCGTGAAAAAATTTTCTTGGGAAAAAAGTCGAGAATGTGCTGGTTATTTTAGTCGATTTGAACGAATTCAATCACTGTTTACACAAAACTTTATCGTTAATAACTACTTATTGAGTTATTATTGCGATATTTAAGCACTAAACAACACAAAACACTTGCAATATAGCAAAAAAACTAAAATTCACAATACGTAAACAATGCCCGCACGTGGTTCCGTAAGACTGATTTTGTTTTTTTGTGTTGTTGACGTCTAGGTAACTGTTTTGAAGTTGACATACATATTTACAAAGCTCAAATCAGTGCGAAAAGGATGGTTTTTCGTTCCTTACGGACATTGTAGTAGAAAAAGCGAGTCAGACAGATGTCTCAACGCTTGGCGCAAAACTTTTTTTGGTGCATTTATGCACTAAGGTGCTTTGGTTTGTGTTTGGTATGGAAATGCACCAAGGTGCTTTTTTTTTGGTAGTAGCTCTGCCTTCTGCGCTGGCGGGCGTGGGTTCGATCCCCACCGAGAACAAATATTTGTGTGGTGAACGCAGATGTTTGTTCTATGTCTGGGTGTTATATTGTATTCTATGTATGTATTTACAAAAAAAAAGGATTATTTAAGTAATGTATCAGCTATCTGGTTCCCATAATACAAGCTCTGCTTAGTTTGGGGCTAGATAGTGTTGTGTGGATTGTCCGCATTATTTATTTGTTTATTATTTATTTTAGTTTGTACAGTTTGAATAACGTGTTATAGACAACTTTGTTGCTATTAAGAACTATTCTACTTCGAGGCTAAAAATAAAATATTAGTTACGAGTAAGTCCTCCAACTGCTAGATCTAGCGTTTTATCGTTAGATAGAATTAAATAGCAACACTGATGAAGTATGCGCCGAATTACGTTCCGTTATTAGTCAGTTTGATATCATAAACTTGAATTTTGAAATTTTGACCTATAAACTCAATTGTTCCCAACATTTTAGCTTTGTATAAACGTAATTCAATTGTAGTAACAAATTGAAATATCATTTGATAAATAATTGACCAAAACACTAGGATAATAGTAAATGACCGATCGATTAATCGTTCGATTATTGGATAAGCGTGTAACGTAACGCATCTCGTGTTGAAAAATATGCCATCAACAGAGATAGATGTCGTATTTCACTGAGAATTGGCTTTTTGAGTATAGACAGACATTTTTCACTCGGGATAGCTTATGTTTGTCAGAGATCAATAGGCCGAGATCTTTTAGGAACATTGAAAATCCCGGTCAGCCCGAGAATCATCCCCCAGGCTTTACAATTTATGTCGAGTGGCTCAATTAAAAAGCCTGCAGAATTACTAATAGATAGACGGACAGTTGGCACAACTGACTCAAGAGTCTATAGATGCCTAAATTACCGCTGATATTTGATTCATTAAAAACCTCAACAGACTCAACACACATAGTCAACCGGTACCGCTACAAATTCTGGCTATTGATTTGTCGAAACCAACCGCTGGCTAAACAAAGGGTGCTATTTGAACTTCTATTTGCAAAGCGCTTTGTTTGAGATGAGTTAGATTTTTGAATAAATAATAGCTACGGGGTTTTCTAATGATGCAGTAGGTTAACCAAAGCAAACGCCGTTTCACAACGTAAACAGTCTGAAAGTTTACTTACCGGACCAGACGAGTCCCGTAGTGTGGTACTGTTTCACATACGCTTGAAGTTCGGAGAGCAGCTGAACCCAAGCACGGCACCACTCCACATGGGTCTTGTTCTTTTCCTTCCACTCCTTGAGGACGCGGTTCGTGTAGAACTGTCCTGCGTCGTTCATCTCCTTCACGTACGGAGCCGGGGTGGGCGCCACCGCCACCCAACCAAGCGCCGGGATGCTCTCCGAAATCGCTGACAAATGGTTGAACAGCTTCGAAACGCGGTTCTTCTCTCTGAACTGCTGGATGGCAGAGATCTGCACGCTGGTCGGCGCTAGCAACTGCTGCTCCTGCGCTTGCGAGGGCTTGCCCTGAGCAGCTGCCAATTGGATGTAACGCAGCTGCTCCCTGTCAACGAACCAACCCTTAAACTCACCGCTACATTGAGCTTCATAGCTTTTATGTTACTTTCAGCGTTTTATTACTTTGGACGATAACCATTTAAGCATAGATGTTTTACTTTTACGAGTACCGTTAAACAACATAAATGGACGGGTAAACGAGAGGTCGGCCAAAATCTTGTCGATGCGACCCTGAGCAAACATATTTTGCGGCTCGTTTGATACCATGAAATCTCTTTCCTCCGGCTATAATTTAATATTAAATAAATGAATCAAGATCCCTCGTTGATTGCCTTTCCTCGTTGGTTTCAATTTTAATAAAGATAGATTCGATGTCTCATATCATTCGATGTCAGACAATTTCTTCGAGAGTGAGTGATTACTTCAATATGCTGAGGTCGATTTTGAATATTGAATTATTAGAGTATGGAGATTAAGTCGACGGTATTATGACTCAAGAATACGACATTGTCGTTGTAAATAGGTACTTTAGAATCCCTTACTCTTGAAGACTACTAATCAGCGAGCACCTTTAGATGAAATATATAATAAGTTTTGCAGTAATACATGTTCTCATCTTCATGTGTGTAGGAACGAATATCGTCGAAAAGTCGTTTCAGCTACAACTTTTCTTAGGAATTATCATAGATAAAACACGTTCTCCTTAAAGGTATCAGAAGTTACTCTACTCTAGAGGATACTTTAGTATGAAGTTACACATTAGAGGCTAGAAATAGAACCCTAGTTTAAAATGTCACTTACTGGAAAGCAGCGTTAACCAAGTTGGCTTGTGTGGCGACATCACCTCCGATTTTTTGGGAAAGGTCTAAGAAGGTGCGCAGAGGACCCTGTGAACAAAAATTTCATATTTTCACAGTCTGGAAGATGCATTGATACATCATAGAGGTAGGTAAATATTATGCAAACAATTGAAAACAAAGTCGTAACAGAAACGTAACGGAAGCTAAAATAGATCAAGAGTTTACGTCGAGTTGAGTCGTCGAAACTCAACTGCCTATAAAGGCCTGCGCACACCTAGTTCGCTGGCGGTAGCGATCAGTGAAACGCTGTCAAATATCGCTGTCAAATCTCAAATCTGACAGCGATATTTGACAGCGTTTATACAGTTGTTTAAAAATCGTGACCCCTCGAACTTCCTCGCCTTAAATTGAGATGTTGGAATACGCGCATTGAATTTAAATAAGTTCCATCCATTCCACAGATAAACTTATTATATACGTTACAAGCATTCACTTCATTACACACATATTTGCTCGGATAGCGATTGATCGCTATAGGAACAAATAATCCTATCAATGGGAAATAAATAAGACCGCGACGCAAAAAATAAGCATGTTTTTTCGTTTAGAAGCATAATGTGAAATAATTTACATAAAACACGCGCCAAGGTGGTTATTTTTATATATTTACTGCGTAAATTTCATTAATATTTTTTAATACAATGTGGCTCTAGTGAAATAGGAAATATCTAAAATCTTTATTCTTCAATTGTATGCACACATTGACATAATGAATCTAAATGAGCGGTCATGTAACAAAGGCAAACTTATCCCTAAAAGACATTTTCTTGTTTTCTTCTTTAGGCTACACCAAGTGGAGCAAAGTATAATGGACATTTTCGTTCAGTATAACAAAGTTTTGTTTTCGCACGGGAACTATATCATGTAGAAAGCGAAAAAAGCTTCGATAAATAAGGGGATCTCCTTCATAAAAGTTACCCATCATGGTGCTATTGTCTGAAATCCGGACGTTTGTTTTGTGGAAACTTCGAAGATTCACGAATAAATCACTCCTGACAAAAATGGTCAGGACTAAAGAAACTTATACTAATGATACGAGTTATAACTAACATGATCCGCTTATTCCTTGCAGATAACTGGCGTCAGATAACCGCGATATTCGAAGATTTTTTTTCCTATGAGATGGTTATTTTAAAGGATTTTATTTTTTCGCAGTCCCAAAAATAAAATAGCGTCCTCTAAAAAAACAAAAGAAAGCTTATGTCTGTAAAGCTTATGTAACATTTCAATGGACTATAATTATGTAATTATTATAACTATAACTATTGTTTAGTGTATAAGTAGTAGAAATAAAGCCTCATTTTTTAGTGTTACTCAGTGAGCACTTGAATGCAGGAATGCAACCCAGCCAAAATAAAATCGTGATCTTAGTGATTTCTGCTTCTATTTTGAATGAAAACTCCTTGATCAGGCACAGATAGAACCTATTGAAGGCATTAGCGGTAACAATCTCCAATCAGCGCTAATAACGGAGGGTTGTTTGATCTACCAACGTTACAGCCCAAACAGAATCACTAATACAATACTATTTCACTTAAAACTTCTAATTTATTGCTTACTTTTAAATATTGCTTAAAACGAGGTATATCACCCATATATATGTTCTGATTGGATTTATTATTCCATCAATCATTAATAGATGAAAGAGAGAGAAAGTAGAGAAAGGTCTACTAAATGAATAAACTGAAACAGTGTTTTACATTGTTTATGCACGCGTGCGGTAGATGAGAGGTCAATTGAATAATTAACAAAAAAGTTCACATCTTTACAAATATTATAAAGCTGAAGAGTATGATTGTTTGTTTGGTTGAACGCGCTAATCTCGGGAACTGCTGGTCCGAATTGGAAAAGTATTTTTGTGTTGGATAGTCCATTTATCGAGGAACTACCGAAAAAAACTAGCAACCCGTGCGAAGCTGGGCGGATCGCTAGTTTAGAAAAATTTAGACCCTTTCTCTAATCCTCTGGAAGGTAAGCGGTGAGAAGTAAGCAAGATTTTCCCTCAGGCTATGTGATGGCTATGTGACCGTCTCGTCCGGCGGAACTGTAGTAAATTGGGCGAGCGACGATGGAACACTTTCTGTCCGTTTCTGAAGACAAGCACGCCGGCGCTACTCAATTACTTATTGTCGTCAGGTGTATTCTTTCGCAGATTTTTACACGACAGACAATAAAATCAGATTTTATATTGTTCGAGAAAAATATAATATATTTTAGAGAGCATAAAACATGTGAAATAAAACTACGTAATCCAAACGCACATCACGTACTAAGCGGGCGCGTAGAGCTTGAAAAAAGGAAACCATTTCAAAGAATAATGCTAACCGTTTCAATTTTAGTGGCAAGAAAATTATGATGACGGCTTTGGAGTCAAGTCGTTTTTAAATTGCGGTGGCCTCGTACTTTTAAGATTCTAATAATATGACTTTTAATCGTAATCTACAAGTAGAAGACATTTTTGGATCGTCAGTCGTCACCCGATAAAACGTCTTTTTCGAAAATCTGAATGCATCGCAACTAAAAAAAAATATTACAGTACCTTTTCTAGGTAAACATTTTTCCAAACATGACAGTTTTCTTTGTTGTGATTATCAGCGTTGAAGGAATAAATCCAAAGATAATCCTCTTATAACAAATAATGTAAGTGCTCTGTTCTCCAAAACTCTTTTGGGTTTTTCGCGAACAAAGGTATGTTTATGAATCTGTCGTCATGGAGGCATGTGTTATTTACTGGGTTAGGCTTTTTTAGTTTTCCCTAACCTAATAATATTAAATAACAAAACGGGAGTTTAAAATCAAGCAACAGCATAAAAAATGCCCAAACACAGAACGATTGATCGTTAGATATTTTTTATGCTAGACGCAAAATCCGATTGCGTTGATTCATCAATGAGATCACGGTTTCACTATGTGCATATTTTAGTACTCGGTATACTGCAAGAGCGTATAGTACACAGGTGAGTGACGAATCATCCTCTGTCAGCTGCTTTACCTGTGTGAATGTTTGATCTACTAGCGAGGAATAGTGGCTGATTGATTACCTGCACATCATCATGATAGTGCATTTCAATGCTAGCCATAGATCTCTCCCATGGCGCGTTACTGTGCCAGATCTTCGGCTCTCCCATCCAGTGACTGCCATTATGTCGTCCCTCCGGCAAGCTTTAGGGCGTCTCATACTACGTTTACCTAGACGATGCCTACACTCCAAAACTCATTTACCCCAACGAGTAGTTCTTACCTGCACAAGGTCCTGATACCCGTTAACGCTCATATCGTCTGTATCCACTAAATCTAGAGGAGTCGGTGAGGGGGCGGACGCGGGAGAAGGCGCGGGGGAGCCGGGGGGAGTGCGGCGCAGCACAGGCAGCCGCTCCAGACGTGACGTAACCCGCTCCAAGCGCTCGATCAGGGATTCAAGCTCCGAAGCTGGACTGATAATCACAGCTGCTGACTCGACTTCAGTACCTGGTAGACAAAGAAACAAAATGTTAGCACCTATCTGACAGAGCAAAATTTATACGAAAATATCGTGAAATGGCTGAAAATATAAAATAGCGGTGTACCGCAGAAATGACGTGCGATGTGTACTGTACACTAGGGTGGGTCACTTATGTATGGTGAAAAAAAAAAGTTTAGTTTTTATACGGGCACAGTGACAAAACGGTGCTAGGTTATAAGTGTAAATAGATTATAAAGTTTCATTGCAATCGGAATCAATCTTCTGCCTCCGGATTCATGTTGTATTGTCAACAAATATGGTTAAGAAAAGGCTTAGCAGCATGACATACAAAGTTACATTATTACATGTACACTATTTATAAACAACAGTCTTAAATCAATAGTAATTAAAGGACAAAATATAGCAAATAATACTAGTGTAACATATTAAAGTGAAGGGTTTCAGTTTACAGCAAAATCCTTTTTGCTGTCGAATTTCGGAATTTTTTTTTCTCGAGTCTATCTGGGCTTTGATTAAACCTTCCATCATTGGCAAGTATATTTAGGAAAATCTCGATACTTGCAAGCCGAAATATCAAATAAAACTTTACTTCCAAGCCGAAACTCTTCAAACTTCTTTTTAGGTATTTTTGGGTGAGACTTATGAGGTTTTTGAATTTTAAATGATAAGCTTGTAATATTACCTTCATTCGTTTTAGTTCTACTGTAGGAATAGATGATTTCACCCATATTTGTATCAGTTTTGCAACTATAACGGCCTCTATTTCTTTATATAATGGCTCTTTTTTCGTTTTCTTCTCAAATTTTAACTTGTATTGGGTCCACTCGTAAAACTTCATCACATTTTCGTAAGACGGCAAAAAAATGTCTATTAAATCATATAAATAACCAATTAGTTCACTTCCTACTTATTCGAATGCATTTCATTTTTCTGTATACGTAAAACAAATTCTGCACGCAACGCGCGAAACTGATTGTTTTACCAATAAATTGCGCTTCACTTGTCTCAATTTCCCCCGCACCCCACCTCTACCTAATCCTTTGTCCTTGAACTCAAGCAAACGATTTCGTATTTATCATTACTGAAAACTATTACGCATGGAATCTGATATCAATAGCTTGGGAAAAGTGTTGGTGAAGGGAAGTTAAAAATCTACTTTTTTTAAATAATTCAATCACAATCCGGAGGCAATAAAACTTAAAATAATGTTATGAAACTTTTACATGTCAATTAACGACACCATTTGGCACCTTTTTATTGCTGAGCGTTTATAAAAAAAGCAGCCAAGTGCGAGTCGGACTCGCCCATGAAGGGTTCCGTAGCATCAATTAACATAATATAAAGGTTTTTGTAGTTCGTCGAAAGGTAAATTGCGGTTTACGATTTATGACGTATAAAAAAAAAACTACTGACTAGATCTCGTTCAAACCAAATATCGTTGAAAGTTTGCATAGTAATGTACAACATATATTTTTTTTGGATTTATCATTCTCTTATTTTAGAAGTTAGAGGGGGGGGGACCAACTTTTTTCCACTTTGGAAGTGTCTCTCGCGCAAACTATTCAGTTTAGAAAAAAACGATATTAGAAACCTCAAAATCATTTTTAAAGACCTATCCATAGATACCCCACACGTATGGGTTCGATGAAAAAAAAAATTGCGGTTTACGATTTATGACGTATTTAAAAAAAAAACTACTGACTAGATCTCGTTCAAACCAAATATCGTTGAAAGTTTGCATAGTAATGTACAACATATATTTTTTTTGGATTTATCATTCTCTTATTTTAGAAGTTAGAGGGGGGGACCAACTTTTTTCCACTTTGGAAGTGTCTCTCGCGCAAACTATTCAGTTTAGAAAAAAACGATATTAGAAACCTCAACATCATTTTTAAAGACCTATCCATAAATACCCCACACGTATGGGTTCGATGAAAAAAAAATTTTTGAGTTTCAGTTTCAAGTACCCCCAAAATTTATAGTTTTTTTTCTATTTTTATGTAAAAACCTTAATGCGGTTCACAGAATACATCTACTCACCAAGTTTCATCAGTCTAGCTTTTATGGTTTCGGAGAAAAATGGCTGTGACACGGTCGGACAGACAGACAGACAGACAGACATGACGAATCTATAAGGGTTCCGTTTTTGCCATTTGGCTACGGAACCCTAAAAACGAGAAAAAAAAAATATGACCCACCCTACTGTACACATCATAGCTACTACAGCGAATAATAAACCAATTTCGCGGTTGTCTCATCTATCAAAATTGGTGACGATGTTAGAATGCTCGAGGGAATACAAATCACACACCACTATCCCCTACCACTTTCATTTTGAGAAACATTATCTTTCTTGTTTGTTCACTGAAGCAGAAACCCAAACGGCTCTACTAAGGAAGAGCAAAAGTCAGTGTTGAACTATAAGTTTTAGAATAATGTTCTTTTATATTACGTTATTTTACAAAGTAATTGTATATTAATACAAATGTGTTATCGTAGGTTTTCCAAAACTGGTTCGCAACACTGAAACGTACAATGTAAATTTCCGGAGCGCATAAAAGGTAACGTTCAATGCGGAAATGTAATTCTAATAAATTAACTACTTACACGTCTTCTTACAGAGCGTCTTGTATTAGACACTAAATGAATTTATAACGGCAGTAAAGTCAAGCATGTAATCCCTAATTTATTGTGCAATACTCATATCTAACCGCAACCACAAAGGCTAAGTAAGTGCGCGCAATTAGAGAGCCCTGCTGAATGGTCTATCATTCAGCATTCGCTTCTGTAAGTGAAGGAATAGTAAGGATCTTAAAAAATAAATCGAATTCCGGTTCAGCACCGCTAAGCGCGAGGCCCCATTAGTGCGTTGCGCTGCGTTGCGTCGCGTCGTCGCAACGGAACAGCGCATTGTATGGGCGAAGCCTCCGCAACGCAGGTGTGGCAGATGCCACACCTGCGTTGCGGAGCGGAGCTTACATAAACGCACAACTCCCAGTTTGACAAAAGACTGTAATTTATCTTACCACAAGAATACTTTACTGTAATAAAAGAAAACGGTGTGCTATTACAGAATGTTGGAAGCCTACGGCTATTTTGAACAATTTTATTAGCAATAATAACGGATTTTTAGAAATATTTATACGGCCTACAGTTGCTTAAATGAAATACTATCTTAGAAAATAAAAAAAAAGCTTAAAAACCATAACCCGGCTTAATTAAAACTAAACAAACTAATCTATCCTACTAAAAAAACATGGTCTAAAACTATGAAACTAGATCCACCTAATACATTAACAAAACAACATAATGGCATGTCCATTATGATGAGGGAGAGGGAACAGATGAACATATACAAACATAGCGGTCAAAATCATAACCGTCCTTTTTGCTAAGACGGCTTATACGGACGACGGATCATATATTTTGCCGGCTACGGAGCCGGCAAAATATATGAATTTTGCTCTAACACTAGCCCTGTAGGTATATCTCGAATACAGAAAGTTTTCACTCACAAAGGAGTTCTTAAATGCTACCGTACCGAGCGTTCCAAGTTACTGCCGACTACGTAATTTTAATCCTCTTTGACTTTGCCTGACGTGGGAGGCCTGTGGGCGCGAAATTGCTATGTTCAAACCGAGCCTACCCACCAACATCTCTTTATAAATTATACTATAGTAGGTACAGGTGAGTATTTTCAAAGAAAATTTTGTTCAAAATATACTATGCATTGTTTGAGTTACAAATGTAGTTAGTATGTGTAGTTAATTAATAAAGTGTAGCTTCACCTCCACATGCAAACGATATACAAGACGAAGTTGGTCTAAGAGTTTGTTTGAAACTCATTAAAACTTTATACTTATTCCGTTTACACTCCATTATTTCATGCACCAACAAACAAAAACTCATTAACACGTTTAATTTAAAGGTTTCCAAAAGTTTACCTTGAAAAACAATAACGTCAAATTCTCAGTAATCTTGCTTTGAAACACTGAAAACGCAAGCATATCGCATTATGATAATGCGAATGACACCTTATCTATTACAGCTAACGAACAATGTGTTGCTTACACCGGATTATACTCGTAACAAAATACAACTAAAATTAACTTGTTTATAATCAATGTTGTATTGCTGTTTCATACCCATAGATATATTGTAAGCTTCGCGCGTTGTATTAACAATTTCGTTCACATCCTCTTCCTCTGCGTTGCTCGTTCTCGTTTCAAACATTTCAATTAAGTTCCGCATGTTTCTTGGTGCACTATTTCCAGCCATTTCCCCCGAAAATGGAATTCAGTCGCTGAAATCCAACGGTATAACCACCACGATCGACTACTATCAACTGTGTCACACGATAATAGCACAGTAGTATGAGTAATTTGTGAGTTAGCTCTCTAATCACACATTGACAGCAGATAAAGACGTGGCTGTGAGATAAGGAAAACGACTCGAGAAAATTCAAATTTTCTTTTAGAGTCGGTACGCTTTAAGGCCTGCGCACATCTATGAGCTGAAACGCTGTCAAATATGACAGCGTTTCAGCTGATCGCCATCGCCTAGCTCATTCAAAGGAAAGAAAAAGAAAACAAATCGAAACTGTAGAACAATATAACCATTTCGTGGGTTAGGGTTAATCAATACATGTGACTGTGGTTTTTCGTGCTTTATGACAAAACCTTTGGTGCTCCACAGACGCTGAAATCACTGGGCTACTGGATTTTTTACTACTGTTGGAGTTTACGGACCATAAATGTATACGAACAAGTCATATAATAGGAATTAGTCCGTTAATAAAGTAATTATAGCAAAACAAAGCAGTAAACGTTAACCTGGCGAACACAATCCTTGTGTCCAGTTGAGGAGGGGGGCGATAGCAGGCGTCATTAGTACACTAATTTATATGAAACTCGTCTACCATGACAAAATATAATCCACTTTGCAATATTTTATGTCATCATTAAATCTACAGAAGAGCTCTACTTGTTTAATTGCAGTTGTAATTATCTACGATTCCTTCCTATTTCTATCCTAATGATGTTCTTCTCACCAGACAGATTGAGTAACTAAAGCCCGTATTCAGAAACAGTGCTTCTGAGTCGAGCCGCAAGCTAAGATTATTGTCATTTTTCAATGGAGAACGGTCTAAGTATCATGCTTGAGAGTGCTTGAGGCTCGACTCAAGCACTCTCAAGCACTGTTTCTGAATACGGGCCTAAGGGGCCTTAATCGACAAAAACTGGTCATTGCTACCAGCCCGCGAGATCCCGTCGCTGGTAGGTACTCAACTGACTGACTGCAGTCATTTAAGGATATACCGAGGTCGTATACCGTCGAGGTCGATTTAGTACGTAAACGCGTGTGCCGATAAAGACTTCTGATGAAAATATATTCCTTAACAATAATAAATTTAAAGAGGTTCATTCAACGAGTCAGATTATAAAGAAAAGTCTCAATCGCTTAGTTAGGAGAATAGTGTCAGCGACTAGCAATTTCTAAGATAAGATTCTTAGCCGTTCGGTTGAGCCTAATAGGCATGAAGACAGTAATCAAGTATCGCCAAAATATTTATCTGATCTAATGAAAAAGGATTCAAAGATTTAAAAAAATGTATTTATACTCTTATTAATGTCGAGATTGTCAATTTATTTGATAATATAAATCTACAAAATACAACAATCCGCCATGATGGCTCAAACACCCGTCAGAGCGAATTACGTCACGGCTATATAAATGTCATTCTGATTTAGTACAAAAGCACCAATGTTTACTGTTGAATACTATAACCGTGACGTAATAACAGACGCCATGACACCAGCGAGCGTTTTGGCGAGAATTTGAAAATTTAAATTTAAATGTACTTTTATTGCACAAAAACCTTAATTTTCTACAGAAATATGATATATTTTAGACATAATAGATACTTCTGAATATGATAGAAGAGATTTTGAAAATTAGTCGTCAGGCCTATTATCTAGTAGATAGAATGAGACAAAGTTTAATTTACGAACAGGGAAACAAAAGTAAGAAAAAAAAGTTTGATATGAAGTGATAAAGCTCTACAACAAACCAGTATACTGTTGGAGGGTGTAATAATTTAAAAACAAATATTGGTGGATATTTCACACAATTTAGATAATCTATAGACAGGTTCTTATACGTAAAATTACAAACATTATCCTGAGTTGTTGCTTTGTTTATGTCCAGCAGTGACTAGGTATGATAATAATGTGATATAAGGGGATCCATTGTAATGATTCTTTCATAAAAAGAAAATACTGCGTAATAAAGAAAGTTTTACGCTAAAAGGACCCAAGGCATAGTATCTGGGCATATAATTTATTTTATTTGGAAACTTTTTGTATCAGCGCTCGTTAAAGACACAAATAAATTCATAAATACCTAAAGATATAAAAAGATTCTGTCTGAGCTGGAAAATAGAACACTACTGGAGACAACACGTTGATTCATTTATTAATATCTGAAATTAGTGTTTACTTAGATTCTTAAATAACCCGATCCCATCCATGAATTGAAAACATATAATTAAGCCGACGTTTTTAATTCTGTTGATAAAATAAAACGTAGTTTGTTGTGACCGACATTGTGTATTTCGAAATATTTGATGTGGCAGAAAGGTCGAGGCATAACAAAACATTTCAATAGTACATTGTTACCTGAGTGTTGAAAGTCACGTTTTTTGAGTCCCGAGACGGGTTTGGCGCCAGAGCGTTAGCGAGGGCGCCAATGGAGCTTGAGGGACTTAAAAGACTTTCACCCGAGGTAAACACTGTGCTTTTCATTACGAATACAAGGAAAGTAAAAATAAAAACATGAAAGAAAAATTTGTGAAAATAAAGATTGAATTGCCGCCTTCCCGGTTTTTTTTTTCTTTTTCTCTGGCGAGCCTTCGGCTTCGGCTCGCCAACATTATTCAGCCATTATTTTCATTCTCATAATTTAAAAAATGGTAAATGTCAAATCTATGTTATTTTAAATAAATAGTTTAAGCTATATATTAATCAAGTAATTTAGAAGATATATTATTTATTTAATACTATCTTTATGTTATTTAAATTTAAATTTTACATTGTGCTATCTTATTAGACTTTTTAAACTTCTTACTGTTGTAATGGGTTTCCAACCTACTTGCTGAATAAAAAGTTGGAATTTGGTTCAACGACCTCCTTGCAGTTAGAAAGACTTTAGAAAGTTGGAACATGGTTGAATAAAATAGAACTTGTTTTTTTTTATAATTTGACAGCTGTCAGTAGAAAGCGATTCTCCCTAGGGCTGAAAGTTTTACTTTCAATTAGGCCCCTCAGGCAACTTCAGACCTACTTTCAGAGTATGAGTAATGAAAATAAATTTTGAATGAAGTTTAGTTGAGTCCCATGTTTGTTGGAGTTTCTGTACAGTTTGTTTGATTATAAGTTTCCGTCAGGAAAAATTAATCCCTTTTTTAGGGTTCCGTAGCCAAATGGCAAAAACGGAACCCTTATAGATTCGTCATGTCTGTCTGTCTGTCTGTCTGTCTGTCTGTCTGTCTGTCCGTCCGTATGTCACAGCCATTTTTCTCCGAAACCGTAAGAGCTACACTGATGAAACTTGGCGAGTAGATGTATTCTGTAAACCGCATTAAGATTTTTATATAAAAATAAAAAAAAAAATATAAATTTCGGGGGTCCCCATACTTGAAACTGAAACTCAAAAAATTTTTTTTCATCGAACCCATACGTGTGGGGTATCTATGAATAGGTCTTCAAAAATGATGTTGAGGTTCCTAATATCGTTTTTTTCTAAACTGAATAGTTTGCGCGAGAGACACTTCCAAAGTGGAAAAAAGTTGGTCCCCCCCCCTCTAACTTCTAAAGTAAGAGAATGATAATACTAAAAAAAATATATGTTGTACATTACTATGTAAACTTTCAACGATATTTGGTTTGAACGAGATCTAGTAAGTAGTTTTTTTTTTATACGTCATAAACCGTAAACCGCAATTCACCTTTCGACGAACTACAAGAACCTTATTATGTTACATCAAGTAACATATATAAAGGTTCTTGTAGTTCGTCGTGCTACGGAACCCTTCATGGGCGAGTCCGACTCGCACTTGGCTGCTTTTTATATATTTTTGTTGTTGTCTGATCTACCCTGTTTCCTAAAACACATTCGGTAATTCCATATTTACGACACCTTTGTGAGTCCTACTCGCAGTTGGTTTGTGTTAACTAACATACCTTACTTAGTAGTACTTAGTAAAGAGTGGGGACTTACTATCTTTCCATCAGGCAGGTAACGGTGTTTATGATTATGAATCAGAAGAGAACCACCATTTGCTACGTGCATTATAATAATACTACAAGTCTGCAAGTGAAACAACAGTAATCCAGCTCAACCACAACGAGTTACCACAAGTATAGAATTATAAGACGAAATACAAGATAGTGGTAATTCGAGGGACTTAACAAAATCTCAGTGCTTAATTTAATTAATTTATTATCTTGTCTCAGGACTCTCGAATCATATTGTTTTAAATAACGGCATTTCAGAAACTGGGTTAAAGCAAAGAAGAAACCCTAATTAAAAGCGCTATCTGGAGTTAGTACAAAGCCCAAGATAAAATTTCTGTCTTTTGACTAAGTATACTAATTAACGGTAAAGGAATGAGACGGGGCGCCGCGCCGTGGCGCGCAAATGTGGTGGTTCGGTAAAATATTTACCTATTGAAGATAAGGGAACGGGGGAAAGAAACAGTGTTCATTTGTAAGATAAATAGAAAACCAAAAAACACGGTCAGCATTGTCATATAAAGAGTCAGCTACCAAGCAAAGCTAACGTTCAAAGCCATCTGTCGCACAACTCACACTTACAATATGGTCGCGTATCTGACCAGAATCAAACCATGTGTTCATTTTATTTATTGCTGTAGAACACATTGTTTATTTATTCAGTAGTTCCCATAGAACGAGTTTTGCTTGGTCTAAGGCTAATATGTTTGATAGCTAGATATTTATTTTATTCATTCTGATTGCTGTGTTTATTCTATTATAGCGTCGGTCGGCGTCGCTCTTAGAAGCAACCAGCCACCACGCTTGACCTGCTTCAGTCCCACACATCAGACCTTTTCAAACTTCAGATCAAGTTATATTTCAAACAAAGCAAAAACACACATTATTTTGCCCATTGTTTTGCCAAAAATTTTCATGAATCCTGTATTATGTTTCTGTGTGGTGAACAATAAAGAGTTATCTATCTATCTATTATTTCCGAGTATTCACGGTAATCTATATATATATAACTCAAAGGTGACTGACTGACTGACTGACATAGTGATCTATCAACGCACAGCTCAAACCACTGGACGGATCGGGCTCAAATTTGGCATGCAGGTAGATGTTATGACGTAGGCATCCGCTAAGAAAGGAAAATGGAAAATTATTTTCCAAAGAGAAGAAAACGGGGAAAAATGTTTTTAAGAAAAATCAACGCACAGCCTAAACCGTTAGCCCTAGAAGCATGAAACTTAGAAAATGTATTCCTCTAATAGAGCAGAGGTGCACTAAGAAAGAAAATAGGAAAATTCTTTCCCTAAAAGAAGAAAAAACGGAAAATGATTTTAAGAAATATCACAAAAAATAGCTTTACAAAATACGCAAAAAAAACATTTAAAATTTTCAGCTACCGCAGCATCTGGCACCAGGTTCGATTACACACAAAGGTTCACAAACAAACCGATTATAACCACTACGACAAAATCGCGGGAAACATCTATCACACTTAAACTAAACACTGTTGAAAAAAATCGGCTCTAACAGCACTCACCTTAAAATTCAAATACACTCTAAAGTACAAGCTCAAATCTATGGTAACTAGCAGTTGGTCATGTCAAATTAAAAAAATCTGATACGATTATACACCAACACGCATACGAAACCCCAAATTAGCCACTAATATAACATAAAATCACAAAAAATAGCTTTACAAAATACAAAAAAAAAACATTAAAAAATTTTCAGCTACCGCAGCATTTGTCACCAGGTTTTAATACACACAAATGTTTACAAAAAAACCAGTGATAACCACTAAGACAAAATCGCGGAAAACATCTATCATACTTAAACTAAACACTGCTGAAAAAAATCGGCTCCAACAGCACTCGCCTTCAAATTCAATTACACTCTAAAGTACAAGCTCAAAACTATAGTAACCAGCAATTGGTCATGTCAAATAAAAAAAATCTGATTCGATTATACACCAACACGCATACGAAACCCCAAATTAGCCACTAATATAACATAAAATCACAAAAAATAGCATTGCAAAATACCAAAAAAAAACATTAAAAAAATTTCAGCTACCGCAGCATTTGTCACCAGGTTTTAATACACACAAATGTTTACAAAAAAACCAATGATAACCACTAAGACAAAATCGCGGAAAACATCTATCATACTTAAACTAAACACTGCTAAAAAAAATCGGCTCCAACAGCACTCGCCTTCAAATTCAATTACACTCTAAAGTACAAGCTCAAAACTATAGTAACCAGCAATTGGTCATGTCAAATAAAAAAAAACTGATTCGATTATACACCAACACGCATACGAAACCCCAAATTAGCCACTAATCTATCTATCTTCTTCTTCTTCTTCTATATATATATAACTCAAAGGTGACTGACTGACTGACTGACATAGTGATCTATCAACGCACAGCCCAAACCACTGGACGGATCGGGCTAAAATTTGGCATGCAGGTAGATGTTATAACGTAGGCATCCGCTAAGAAAGGAAAATGGAAAATTATTTTCCGAAGAGGAGAAAAAGGGGAAAAATGTTTTAAAGAAAAATCAACGCACAGCCTAAACCGTAAGCCCTAGAAGCATGAAACTTAGAAGGTGTGTTCCTCTAATAAAGCGGAGGTGCACTAAGAAAGAAAGTAGGAATTTTTTTCCCTAAAAGAAGAAAAAACGGAAAATGATTAAGAAAAATCACAAAAAATAGCAAAATCGCGGGAAACATCTTTCATACTTAAACTAAAAACTGTTAAAAAAAATCGGCTCCAACAGCACCCACCTAAAAATTCAAATACACTCTAAAGTACAAGCTCAAATCTATGGTAACTTGCAGTTGGTCATGTCAAATAAAAAAAACAGATTCGTTTATACACCAACGACGAATACGATAGCGAATTAGCCACTTCAACAAAATCACGAAAAAGAGCTGTTGCCCGCGGCTTCGCTCGCGTTAAGAAGTATTGTTTGAGGGCGAAGAAAAGGCCTATACTTCGATTGATACTGTGGTTAATACAGATGACGCTATTAATTTCCCTGTAGAATTTTTAAATTCATAACTGTTTTTATACCACGAATTTAAAATAAATAAATAAGGCAAACTCTCAAATTTTACTATACCTAATTAATAATAATACTTCTTAACGCGAGCGAAGCCGCGGGCAACAGCTAGTTACGAGTATAATATCAGCCTAGGTTAGACGATCAAAACTTCATTTACCAAAAATTCACAAGCCCAAAATTTATATCCCAGCTATGAGCATAAGATGCGGCTGGAAAATAATATCTGAATGAACTGATATAATGTCCAGAGCATATATTTGTTCACTATAAAAACTCGTAGGATACTCGTTTAAAAATGAAGGAAGGGAGAGAAACTAGCAAGGTGGTTAAATTACGTTGTAGAGTACCCTAAAGTACTCCACACCGCTCCAAGGCAAAGGAGAGTTCCTCTCAACATGCTCTACATCCATGGCCGTACACTGAGCTACTAGTTTCCCTAAGCGGCACTCATATTCATTCTTAATGAGCGTCCTCTCAGTCACGTCAGAACTCTCCAAATGATTTAACAACTTGGAGCAGAGCCGGTCAAGTGGATACAAATTATATGTGACCCAGAAATCTTGACAAGGGCATTCATGAAAATACTGAGGTCACTGAGCGTGCCGTTACGAGAGCTGATCTCAGATATTGCTTTCCAGCAATATTCTCTGTGCTATATTTACATACCGCTTGGGAGTGGTGCCAGCTGGTCAGATTAGTCAGTATTTGAATCCAAGCAACTATGTTTATTTTGCATAAACTCGTACCTTAATACACACAGGGCTCTATGGTATAGCTAGCTAGAAAGTCCTGATAATTATTGTAATTATGATTCTACTATGTCGTTAGAGGAGAGCGACTTTACTAAATATGATGATCCGAGGTTAACGACTTCCTAATGAGTTGCCGCTAGAGCTGCGATTATTAAATCCAGTTGCTGATCTATGTCATAGCCACATTAGATAAGAAATTCTGCTTTTAATCATTATATTCCTAATTAATGCTCGTTCGTAACATGCTTAGATTAGGAAAGTGTATTCATTGACAATCTTTTTCAAATTGTTTTCTTTTCAAATTATGTAAATGTAGGTAGTTATCGCTTATTTACTAAACGATAACTACCTACGTTTGCAACACTGTGCTTTAGATATAACTAGAAAATCACGAAAATACTTATTATGATGTTTATCTATGTTAAATATGTAAATTGGCAAGTTCATATAAGCAGAAACGTATGAGTTTTCGAGATAAGATGGTGCTGGTTAATATTTTCGCCAGAACTTTTATTGGCATTTTTTTATCACGAACATCGTTTGTAATGTTATCAAATTTCAGAAACAACTTCGTTCTGGGAATGCACGATCTTCGAAATAAGTTAATGATCTTGTTTCATTCGAATGTAGGCAGAAATTCAATAACGAAATTCCCAACATAGCCGGCTCTCGGAATAGCGATAACATAAATATAAATAGAAAAGAGCTTTTTTGATAAGCCAGTACAATGTACAGGGGTAATTATGAGATACTAGTATCAATAATATGCAGATGCAGTCAGAGTTTCGCTTTTGCCTACTCTAAACATGTGTGATTTAAACACAATGTAAAGTAGGAAACACTAATAAATATTGACGATAACTTTATCCTGTTTCAGGGCTTTACAACGTTCAACATTTTCAATGAAAATAAAACATGAGTTATAGATGTCCAGAGAGCTTACCAAGAGTGTTTGCAACAAGTTTGCAAAGAATCCGAAGTTAATGTCAATCTTACACTATTTTCCCAGCACTTTAGCACAATAAACCGTTGTTTTCATGCACTGATACCACTGTTGGTCACAAAACAAGATGCGTGCCGTGTGCGCGTGCGACGACTGACAGACTAAACCGGCACCAACGGAAGTATTATTGTGATTCACTGACAAGTGGCGGTCGAACGCTCTCTAGAACCTCTAGCTAGTAGCACTATCTCATCGCCTCGCCCGACTCATGACTCATTAGACGATGACGTCGTTCAACTCTGATACAAACTCTGTACGGCCAGTGTGTAACAACACCTAATACACACACACAGCTAAGCTAAAGCGCAGAATAAATCATAGTTACTACAGCTAACGGCAATAAGCTGATGCATTAACGCAAAACCTCATTATACCACCGCGCTCGTTAATATTTATTTTCTATTCATAGCTTAGTAAGTTTTAATAGTTAAAATTTCCAATATTGCCTAAAATATCAGGAAGCCGGTAAATTAGAAGCAGTTAGTAATTAATAACCAGTTTTCTTCTTAGTCAGAGATTAGATCAAAATATTCTCTGGGGTTTCCATGAACTCTTCCCAATCTTGTTCACGATTTGCCGATGCATGTACTGTTTATAAATTAGAGGCTGTAAGGTTGCAAATGAACAGCGACTCAGTAGGTAATCCTAAAATTTCGCTCAATGTAATTAATATATGGTTGCCATGTTAGTCATCTATCATCATGGTCAATCAATGACGTATAGTGAGATACGTGAATCACCTTATTCACTATACATAATTATATGTAATTATGTATAACTATCACGATCATGTTGTATTATGTGAAATAAGTTGAGAAACCAACTCCATGGATAAACTGCTGAATCGATTTTCATGAAGTTTTTATGGGACCAATTTGGAAGTTTTACTTACAAAATATTTTTTCAAATAGGTTCATAAATGTCTAAGTTATGCGATAACAAACATTTAAAAAATTTAACCGAATTGAGAACCTCTTCCTTTTTTTGAAGTCGGTTAAACAACACAGCTATAGACACTATAGCAGTTTTTACCCGACCGATATACAACATTGGATCAGAAAATAATTTACCAACGAACTTTACCGAAACATTACGTTCCCCCGGGGACAACAGCAGACATAAACTAGGACACATGCATGAATTTTACGTGAACCGTAGCATCTAAAAGGTTATTATTTATTCTAACAAAGTAGACATACATACTCACAGAACTACAAGTCTATGTATAAGCTACTGAATATTGTTTTAACTACGTGTGAATCTGTGGTAGTCGCGTATCTTTTGATGCAATCAAAACGTATGTATTAGTTTTGGCATGATTTAGAACTTCGATTGCAATAAAAATTAAATAAAAACTAAACCCATCTTTGCCAAAGAACGATTGCAATAAGATGAGAAAAAGCGAATTGGAACTTTACGTTGTAAAACTAGAGAGCAACAGATATAATAATATAGCGGTCGAAAAATGATGACAACAATATTTTGTATCTCTGTGTTGGCTGTTTCTGTGTTTCGGTTCGTGATCACTATTTCTTGTTATATGACAACAGAATTACACAATCACCCGGCTGATATTTCAATTCGATGACTCTAGCTAGCGAGATCTCTATCTTCACTGAGTTAACTCCATCCATACGTGTGTCGAAAAATGTACTTTTTAAATATTGCTTACCCTGCCGCAGCAATGTCCACTGGTAAAGAGATGGAAAAAGTATAAGGTAACAAGATACTACCATGAGAAACTATAGATTCTTTATGGAACAAAATCGATAATCGTACGACCAAATCGGAATTTGCAAATGTAAAACAACTTAAAAGTTTTTTTTTAAATTAAATGTATTAAGGTGGCTTAAAACGGGATAGAACGGGACTTTTCAGCTCTGCTTTGGGCTGGCGCCAACGGTATCGATTTTTTCTGCGTGTAATAAAATCTACAAGATAAGAATGAGAGAAGACCAAGGATGTCTAGAACGTGTTGTGCATTATAATGTGACGACAGAGAAACAAGACTTTATTATTCCTATTGTGATTTATTTAGCACCAAGACGTGGCTAAACGTTGTTGATAAACAAGTAATTTATGGCGTTCTAACCTATAAGCGATTCTAGTTTGTAGCTCATTATAAGCCAGTTGCTAATGCTTACGAGAATATAAGGCTTTACCTTTTTCAGACGATTGGCATCTGCAAAAATAAACCAGGTCCATTAAACTCACCAGTATCAGAAACCATAGGACCAAGCGGGTCGAACCGGACTCGATGCTCGACAGCTGCGCGTGCGGCACAGACTAAATCAGAAAAGAACCGGTGTCTTCGCAATGCTAGCTCATCCCGCCCTACTGGGGTAGCAGGCGGCTCTTTCGGCCCGTCTGTTTCCTTTTCTTTTATAGGTTCCTCAAACACTTCATCATCTTCTTCTGACTCTGAAGGCTGCTTGGGCGTCACACGTTGCTCTACTACACTATTACTGCTACTAGTGGTAGACTTTAAAATTCCGGTGCTCTTGCGTCGTGTTATAGGGCGCGCTGCAAAAGTGGTTTTGGCCAATTCTTGCTCGAGTCGAGCGAGTTCTTCGAGGGTTACCGTGTCCCGGCGGCAATCCATAGAAAATCGTTTGAAATCTAAGCGACGACTCTTATAATCGATGGAATACCTTTTCTTTGTTATTTCTCGTTTAGCAAACACAAGATCGTCTTCTTCATTGTCACTTGGAGAGTTAACAGATTGACTTTTTTGATCACTACTTGGCGCTGATTCAGAAGTTTCCTCAATTATCATTTGCCTATCTGAGTTTTCGTCTGTCATTTGTTGCTCCGAAATTTCGTCAGTCATTTGTTGTTCTGAAAGTTCATGAAGTGATTTATCGTCCTTGTAGGTATCGGTCTTCACGTCGGATATAGGTTCCTCCTGCGCTAGTTCATCTGCGTTTTCCGTTTTCGTGGTATTCAATTCAACTAACTTCTCTTTAGTGTGAGCAGCGTCCGATTCTGATAATGAATCCATTTTTTCAGGCTTTGATTTGCTTTTAACAAGTTTTTTGTTCGGTCGTGCACAGCAACTTTTGAACATAGTTACGAGTACCTATTGAGATTATTGTCATTTAGAATATTCATGCCAAACTCAACGAATTCACATTCAACTCATGACTACATTCTCTACAATTTTAGTATCGTATCGTTTGAAATATATTTTTTTTAGTTCACGATTTACAGCTATTTTCTTTGAACTGTAATAAATAATGTGTCGTAAGAGAAGGACGATGGCTGTGTCCTGTCACGGGCGGCCGAGCGCGCGGCGGCGAGCTACTGTCGACACTGACGCAGGGCGGATGCGCCGCCCGCCAGGCGCATCTAGCCTCCCGCCCGCCCAATAGAGCACCTCTCCCGAGATTCGGAACCCCAAAACGAATGTGCGAATGTCCGTTACTGAGATGCTAGCGCTATTTTGCCAACAGAGATAATAGAAAATAAATAAAAAACAAAGCGCCTATTTCTGGATATATTGTGGTTTTCTTTCTGATCTGGCTTTCGAATTACATATCAATAACAGATGGAATTGGGTTTTAATAGTAGTGAGTACTTAATTACAAGTGGAGTGGTTATAAGTACCTAAGACTTTGGTACCTATACTTAAGTGCCCTTATATGTACAAGTCAATCCTTTGCTCTGTAGAAATGTAGGTATTTAATTGTAAATAGGCACGTGATTTTCCCTAAACGAAAATGTTTAAACGCAAATGGAGTAAGCAATCAGCAACATCTGAGACAAAGTGGCCGAGTGCGTTTTACGACGAAGGCCTGACGCTGAAGTGCGAGCGAGCATCCCTGATGAATTGTTAATTGGTCCATTACCTAGAGCCCAATTGTACATACCGATAATAATTATGTCACAAAAGCTACAAGTCTGTAGTAAACTTGACACTAAATAGGGGAATGAACTTGAGTGTTTTGTAGTAGCGAACGAAGTTTTGTCAAGCGGTAATAGGACTAAAGGTATAAACTACACCTATGCATAGGTTACTCGTTTATAAAAGGTTGTCTGGGCTATTTGCCTACTGTGGTTAAGGAAATTGTAGACCGCCTGGAGGCCTGTGGCCTAACTACTGACGTGCCTATAGTAATATTCAGTTATCAAAAGACGACGCAATAAATATGTCAGTTGGAATTATGAACTCTATCATTTTATGCATCCCTTGATATTATGGTTTAGTCAACTTAGGGTTATGGAAGGCAAGACCATCTTCTGTGAATCTAATGGTATAGTGGCAGCAACTCGCCTTCAGATCCTTAGGGCAATGGTTTGATTTTGAATCGTAAAAGTCGTGCATTTATGATTTTCGCATAAACTTCAGTACCCCTAGTTTGAGATTCACTCGATCAGTTCGAACAATTCGTTTCGCCTTCGTGTCTCTCTCTTTTGTATGAAGAAATGATGAGACAACAACTCGTTTCGATCGTTCCTACGTAACGTATTGTTGTTGTCTCATCTTTTCATCATACAAAAGAGAGAGACACGTAGGCGAAACGAATTGTTCAAGCTGATCGAGTAAAACTGCGACTTGTCCTTCTGATCTCCAAAAACATGGTGACAAAATAAGTGGAAAGCCTACTCTGCACTTTTTAAAATCACATTTACAGTAAAAATAAAAGTTTTACTTGGATTATGATGGAAAAATTGAGATACATACTAATTATTTACTGATAAGATGTTGAATTTGAAAGATGATCAATAAATATCTTTAGATTTAATTATGGTAGGTTTAGGGACCATTTGATTAGAGCAGTGGTAGGTACTCAAAGTGTGTTCCACGTAACCCTAGGGTTCCGCGCTACCCCTATAGGGGTTCCGCAAGAATTTAGAAAAAAAAAACCAAATTAATTAGTAACTGTTACATTGTTCTTTTTAACCGACTTCCAATCAAAAAGGAGGAGGTTCTCAATTCAGTTGTATTTTTTTTTATTGTAGGGTTCCGTCAAGTATTTTGCTTGTCAAAAGGGTTTTGTGACCAAAAAAGTTTGAGAACCGCTGGATTAGAGTATCAAATCAAATACCTACCAAAAAGTAAAGGCACAAAGGAATATTCATGCCTCTTTTGCAGGAGGTCTTCCTGTCCTTATCCACTTTATGTGGGGTCAGCACAACATGTCTTCCATTCCTCACTGCCAGCTGTCATCTCCGTATTTACTCCTCTCTACTTCTGCTCACATATCCATCCACATCCATACTCATCACTTTCATATTCACATGACTTTCATCTCTCGTCATGACACACCCGTACCATGCCAGGCTATTGCTCCTTAACTTATTTATTTTGTTTATAACTTCTGCAGGTGGTGTTGTGACGAACATTGCAATTTTTACACATACATTCTATACACAAAACTTTTCAATTTGTTAAAAATAACACACCATAGTAAGTAGTAGGATGATTTAAATAGCATCAGAAAATTCCAGACAGTTAATTTTCTATCATGTTTCTAATAGATTTGTATTTAAGCAGACAGGGAATTAATGTTACTGTTTTTCTACCATCAGTGTCATCAGTACAGTCATGTAGTCTTTTATAACTGAAAAATAGAATATCGGCTCCTAAGCGAAATGTAGGTTAGAATGATGTAGTAGGTCGGTATAATAGACAAAAATGTAGCTCAGTGGTCTTGAGGTTCTGCAAATCTGTGTTTGATACATACAATTTGAGGAAGATAAGGAAATGATACAGACTATCGTTAAATATTAATATCATAGGTACAGATTAATCATCAATAAATAAATAATGTTTGTATAAAATCCTTCAAAATTCATGTCTGTTTAGGACCTACCTGATTTGTTTGTTTTGGTTGTAGTTAAAAGGCAAACTTAAAACTCCATGCATGTGAAAACGTGGAGGAAACATAATATACTCTCAAAACGCCAAATAGATAAAAACACGAATCCGAAACCGGCACTAATAAATAACGCCAAAAACATAGCAAATGTCGGTTGAAATGTTGCATTGTTACACACATTATTAGGTAGGTACCTACATTCATTCTATCTCAGTAAGTCTAAAAGTGTGCATCAGATAAAATCCGAATCAAAACAATGATCGTAGAGTTAAAAGCTAAAATCGTAGGAAAGCAACAATGAAAGAAGCGTCGATCGAAATCGGGCGATGATGGCCCAGACTTCAGCAACATAAAATAAACAGTTAGCAATAATTACTGAACTTACCAGTGAATCCAGCGAAGACCTTTTACAAAGCTGGATTAAAACTACTGTGCATTCACTATTAATTAAATTCGTTTAGATGTCAGTTTAGTTTACTTTGCGATTATCGAAATCAAATCAGTCTTATTAGTCTTACTTTAGGCAGCGTTGCCAACTCAACAACAGTAAATGTCGCTCTCACGCTGGTGAAAAGTCGCTAGATATCGCTAAATGAGTAAAATCGAAAAAGTTTTGGCTCTAGACTTTCTTCTTTACCGGTAATTCCATTATCGGTAACTCACTAAACACTAATAAAACTCATAAGGTTATTTGTTTGAGACAAATGTTCGATTACGTTATTATTTCGCTAGCAAAGCAACAGACCATATCAGATTTCTTCTAAGGAGTGGATGACGGATGAATATTATCAAAACCAAACATGAGAAAGGGATTCCCCTACTAGCACGATGATTGACGGTAGGTACCTATGCCTTTTAGTCATTCTTGAGTTGGCAACAAATTAAGCTAAATAAACAAAACCGGATCTTATTTTAATGAAAAAGAGTACATAAGAAGTATGTACAGAAGAACACGATGGATATAAAGTCAGTAATTATTTGATCAATACATTATAAAAACGTCGCTAAGAAAGTCGTTAAATTATTTTTGTCGCTAAAAGCCATCAAAATGTCGCTTTTCATGTGAAAATGTCGCTGAATCTAGTGACAAAGTCGCTAAATTGGCAACGCTGACTTTAGGTTAGTATAATGTGACCAGTAAAGTTTTATGAAAATACCGATACCGAGTCAGCTCAAAAAAATACCGAATTAGACCCGACCTACGCACGGTGCTTTATCCAATGAAAATACCGAGTTTCTTAGCATGTTTTATTTCATAATGATTATCACAATAGGTAAGTATCAGTGTAGTTTTTACCTGCATGTGTAATGAAAACCTCCAGAGGCACAACCGGATTGGCATTTTTGAACGGTTATGGGGTAGCCAATCTATCAATTGAGAACGAAAATCTTTTAACGATATACCTATAGAGCTTCTAAAGAGGCAGATATTTTGTAAACTTACTTCAGAAATCCATAGTTTATTTGTATAAAAATTTGGTTTGGCAGCGGCTTGATAAAACCGTATAATTTGCACTTTAAGTGTGCGGAGACCGCACACGCTTGTAATTTTTGCTTTGCTTACGATACGAACTACAGTTGACAGTTTATGCTTTGTTTATTAGGTTTCTAGCAAGCTGAATTGCCGTATCTTTCAAATGGCATACAACACTCAATTACCATTGAAACGAAGTTCTTATACTACTGAAATGAAATTACCGGCACTTGATGTCTAACATCTGTATACCTCAAGTTGATGAACACATGGCACGTTCCTAAGGTGCTTGACCTGTGAAGCAATGCTTTATTAAAGGCAACGTACACCACTTAACATCAGCTGAGCCTTAGGCTTGTTCTATTAGTTAGTTGTATTAAAAAACATGTAACTATAAGTTTATTCAAAATTTTACTCAAATACTAATTTCTGACAAAATACCTTAAAAAAAATACTGATGTTCAAAGATAACGTTAAAAATACCTACAAGTATTAAAATAGGAAAATAACTGACTCTGGTCACACTGGGTTAATTGTATGTGTGTGTCTGTCAAAACAACTTGGTTGTCATTGCCAAGTCAAATGTCAAATAGTTTTTACTGATGATGTTGATTGCATAATCTGGGTCCGGTTAATGTACGTCCAGTTATTGTACAGCATGTTATTGTACACCATGTTAAAACGTAACCTTTTTTAGTTTTTTGGATTCGTTTTAACCTGCCGTACAATAACTGGCTGCGAATTAACTGGGTGCACAAAATTGTCACGTGATGTTATTGTACAGCATGTTAATTGGATGCCATTAGGGCCCGTGCACACTGAGGCAATTCAATTATTTTTTTATTTTTTGTAGGTAATAAAACTGGTCCTGCGGCGGCCGCTGCCGCTGTCGCTTTGCTCGCTCGCCTTGTGCGTTATTTATATGTTCTTACATAACCTAACCTATCCAAGTCGGATCCGCCCTATAAAGTCTCAAGAACAAGTACAAGTATCCGCTGCCAGAACAAAACAGCAAAAATCAATATTGAATTGCTACAGTGTGCACGAGGCTTAACTGGCATCGTAATTACGGGGCGTACAATAACAACACGTGACGACATTGTACAGCATGTTATTTCGCGACCTTTTATTGTACGCCCCGTTAATCCAAACCCTGGCATCGTAATAACGGTGTGTACATTAACCTGCTGTCTATTATCCTGCTGTGCAATAACGGGTCGTATCCTGTTCCCTGGGTCGTATCGTACACATGAATCTACATACTTCGTTAGGTATATAAAATCCTTGATCGTACATTATTGCCTCCCCATAATCTAAGCGTTTTTGTTTTTATTATTTTCCTCTCTTTTTTATCGCATATTTATTTATTTAGCATAAATATTACAATTTGATACATACGACACATAACTTATGTAATCGTAAATTAATATGGCTTGTAAGTAACAGATCAATTCGTATAGCTAACTTCGTAAATTTTAAGAGCTCCGTCATTTTAATGTAATCAACCGTCTAACTAATATGTACACAGATTTGAAATCTTATACCTTTAAACGAGAAAATCTTGTATATATATATATATATATTTAGGATCTCGGAAACTGCACCAACGATTTTCACGAAATTTAGTATACAGGGGTTTTCGGGGGCGATAAACTGATCTAGCTAGGATTCATTTTAAGAAAATGATTATTTCTTTCCGTGTTCAATAATTAAACATAAACTGAATATGTGACTGCTCCTGCCATCTATTGACGATTGTGAGCAACTAACTGCAAGCATGTCCACCAGATGGCGTTGTTCAGTAAGAATAAACCAGTAAAGATGATAATAATTATGACTCTTATGATTTCTTTAAAATACAAATTAACGAAAAAAATTCCGAGCGATAGCTCGGTTACCAACTGCTAGTGTATATTATTTGAGGCCCGACTCAGCTCGAACACTGTTTCTGCATAGGGCCCCTACTTTCTGATTGATCAAATTTAATGTGCATAGGGATACATTATAACAAAATCGACTATGAAACAGTTTAGCTATAGCTATCGAGGTTTCAAGTTTTTTTAAGTATCTAAATTCTAAAATTAGGTCACTACACTATATAGCAGACTGCGTGGTACGTCCACGCACTAAATCTGTCTCGTCTACCCCGAACTACAATGTCCGAGACACACGACCGTGTGTATGATTACCGATATTGACGCTAATAACCTACGTACAAAAAAAAGCACAAAAACTGCATTATTTAGAGGAAGGAACTGAATAAAACACAGTGATTGCAATGTTTAAAATAATATATTATGCTGTAATAAAAAGGCACAAAAACATTGCAGGAATAGGCCTGTTTTTATCTTTACGCACATTACTAGAGATTAGCTAACAGAAACTACCATTTATCAAGACCAAAATTACAAACTACAACACAAAAGACAGGAGTTCAGTAAAACATCATAAAACTCATCCATAATTTACACCAAGAACAACACAGTTATATTTAGGTACTTATTGTACCTAAATATAAGCAGATAAATAAACTTCGAAATATTTTTTGTGCCCTAACTCAATACCTAATCCATCTTGACTGACCTATCCTAATCCCTCATACTCATACTATGTCTGTGAAAAAATAAACTATTTACCTTCCTTAAAAAATACTTAAATTTAGGTGTATAAATAGAAAAATAAGCTTTTCAATCAAAAGTTCATCATAATCATCTCTATGATGCGAAGTAACAAAATACTTTTGCTTTCTCATCAGCTATCAATGATTTTAAAATAAACGAAAAATAAAAGAAAATGTACCAAGGATTAAATTATTTATCAATGTGCTAAAATATATATCCATCCCTTTTTTAGGCTTGTTTAAAACAAGGACTGACTGACATTTTTTATTTAACGAATAGCTTGATTCCGTAGATTAAATAAATATTGTAGACAATTCACACAATAGTATCTAGCTCCTACCAAACAGAGCTTGTACTACATCTACGTTCAACACACAAATATTTGTTCTCGGTGGGGATCGAACCCACGACCTACGGCGCAGAAGGCAGCTACTACCAACTGAGCTAAGAGGCCAGCCAAAGATTGAACAATCCATAGACAAAAAAGATAACATTATTCAAATTCATACTAATGTCCTTCACAACCAAACGTGATTGTTTGCTCCCTCATCAAATTGAACTAAATGCATCATCACTACGTTATTTCCATCACTAGTCTATGATAGCTAATATTCAGTTTTAAATCCTACCCAATCGCTATTTTAGCCAGTAACACACGCATAGCTATAATATAAGCTAGCTATAAGTTTGTGACGTCATAAAAATGTATAATTATTATAGTTGCATGTGCGGTCACTTGAATATTTGTATAGAAAATATCTTCCTTAAAATGTCTTGCTATAATTTATATTATAGCTACGTGTGTGACGGGATTTAGAAAACGTTTAAACTATTGCAATCTGCTTCATGATTTACGTAAGATCGAGGCACATACAACATTTTACAAAATATAATATCCAGAATAAAATAGACTTTCTTATAGCTTATTTTCTTAATGGTTGATAAAATTCACTAGGTATTTAAAATACGCATATAAATATTTTACAGGTAGGTATATCTTTGTGCACAATTTCTAAAAATATAAAATAAAGATCTAGACTTATTTCATAAGTTAATCCTTAATCCTACTAAAATATATTATAATTTTATAAATATTCATATAAATAGCATGTTCCAAGCTTTATAAAATTAAATATAGCTTTATATTTTTTACTTAGTAGAGTTATTTCTGCCAAGCCCTTGGAATTGAATTAAGTCATCTTTGGACATTTCAATACTAACGGAATGCACTATTAGCTCCCAACACTAGTTTTTAAAACTACGACTCCTAACTACAGAATCTGGAAAATTTTGACTAGTATACGCGAACGATTTGAAAAAATATTTTCTCGTAAGAAAAATACAAAATAGTCAATAATATTAAAAAGGTTAGCAGTTTTCATTAAACTTTTCATCTTCTGGACGGTATCTCAGAGTTTTGTTCCGTGCTGAAAAACCAAGCAACAGTAGGTAGGTAAAAGACCCTTAAAATACCCAACTTAAAATATAGCGTCCTTTAAAAATTATGTTCGAGATATATATATGCAGCACGCGCCTATACCACCAAATTTTCGATGTATCAAAAAGTTGTCAAGATCAAATCAAGAAATTTGTATTATTTAGTATTGCTTTAAAATAATTAGACGCACAATTTAACATGACTTGGGTTTGTACTTTTCTAAAATATTACTTATTGAGGCGTTGTTTCATAGATTTTAATCGTTCATTGTTTCATGATAGTTCACCAATAGGTGCGTTTTGTAGCCATAAATCGTGTATGAAGTTGTATAGGTCATCACTAACGGCAACCTGGAAATATAAAAAAAAAACAAATAAATAAAGCAGTGTAACAGAATATTCATAAAAGCGCCGGTGAATTATCCTACTACTACTCTTAATATACTTAAGTCGATAAACTTAAGTATATGTACTTAAGTATATGCTCCTCCACCAGCTTAGCTAAGTTTAGTTTAGCTAGCTTTGTTGATCCTAGTGAACGCCAATGCATTAAAACTGGCTCAACTATACCAGCTAAACTAAAATAGCTTAGTTTAGTTGGTGGTGGACGGTCGGCTTTACTGTTTTGGTTCTCAAATGGCCGAAAAAGTAAGCCAAAAACATCTGTTAACCAACATACGTCATCAAGCGGTAAACTTCCATGATACCAAACAGCTTCGTTCTATTCTATAAGATAAGTAAAATCAAATGTAAACAAAGAATCAAAGTGCTCTTGCAATCAATTATTGTGTAGACTAGACATAAATAACACCTTTATCTCAAACTATTTGGAAAGCTGGATCAATGCCTTCATAAATAGTTGCATGCTTACATTAAAATCTTTTTTATTACCTTGTACGGCGTCGGGTTCAAATTCCGCTTGATATCTTGTCTGAGAGTTCGCAGCGAAAGGTGAACTCTTTCTCGCACCTCTGATAGTGGCTTCCGAGCTGATAGAACGTGACCATCCTTCCAGTAAACCTGAAAACACAACCGGTATTGAATTGAGGGTAGTTTAAAATTAAGCCACTACACAGGTCCCTTGGTGTGTAAGCGTTCACTAAAATTAGATTTTTGATTATTTCTACTGTAGATAGAGAATCGCAACTTTTTAAAGGACGACTAGGCTAAGCTTTCAGCTCACTCAAGTTTCAATGATGAAAATAAGAGTGAACTGGAAAGCATTTTGAAACACGCAAGGGTAAGTTCACGCTGAATCAATTTTCTGAATCTGGCTTAGATCCTTGGTGATTTCCGAGATGTGTAATATAAACGTCCTCAGTCGTTCCATCTCTCAAAGATGATAAAGTTAAAGTAAGAAATAATTTAAATAACCGTTGGGGAATACAGCTTCTCGAATGGCGACCACGAACCGGAAGACGAAAAGTAGGGCCACCAGTTAGGGAAGGGAAAGGTAGGGAAGTCAGTGGATAGAAAGAGCTCAGAATCTTTCTTCCTGGAAATGTATAGGGGAAGCCTTAGTTCAGCAGTGGACTTCTTCAAGCTGATGATGAGGAAATAATTTACTCACTTGAATCGCAAGGATCACTTTGAAACTAGTCACACCTAGACCAAGGAGAGTATAGATGTTAGTTCTGCAGTTAATACTTACTTTGTACAGATGTTCAACCTTGCTGGGAATGACGTATGCCCTCTTGGACTCCTGGAAGGGATGTCTGCACAAAACCTTCTGCCCCACAGCGGGCGGCGGCTCTGACGACCTTTGAAGCAAGTCTATCAAGGCATGCCCGTCCGCACCGAATAATCGGTATGCCTGTAAAATACAATAGTCAAACTAAATTATATAAATAAATATTGTGGACAATGCACGTAACAATATCTAGCCCCAAATTAAACAGAGCTTGTGCTATGGGAACCATATAGCTGATATAATACTTATGCACATTTTTTTTCAAATTAAAGTCTCTCTAGCGTCAAAGGTTTGCTGTAAGAAAACTCTTGTTTTGCCCGGACTTGGTTCATGTCTTCTATTTCTGTATTTTCCTATGTAAAGAAATTGCAAAGAATTCAGTTTATAAACCTAAATTACACATTGTATTTTTCATTTTAACCCTGCTATAGAACCGCAACTTGTCTATCTTGAGTGGGGTTGGATTATAATAGTGAACAGAGTTCATATTAATATATTATCATTTATTACTGTTTTATCAAAGACTACACGCGTAATTATTATCTTCAAGGCCCACTTTATCTCTATTGCAATGCCTAATTTTGAAAGCTGTATTATGTGTGCGTTGTGTAATAAATATGTATTTATATGTACACCTACTTTATGAGATAATATACATTTTGCTGAACCTAAAGAGTAGTCTGCTTTATCAATTGAATGAACACAACAACAGCGTAACCTAATTCATAACTTGCTTTTCTGCGTGTTTTTACAATTTTATATGTTCTATTTAGATTCCGTAATTTTATTTTTAACTTGGCTTGAAATAAAGCTTTAAATAATTAATAATTTATTTTAGAGCTAACATTCAATCTGCTGGTGTTATCCGTCAGAAAAAAAATCCATCTCTTTTTTAGGCTTGTCAACAAGGACTGGCATTTTTTATTCGACGAAAAGCGTTATTCCGTAGATGAAAAATCTGCCCTTACAAAAATTTAATACGGATAAACCACAGAATAAGCCAACGTGAAAGTCAAAAATCGTTTGTTTAGTTATATTTATATTACAAGGGTCACTTTGAACCGTCTTAGATCTAGGTGAGTCTAGGTGCCAGATCCACGCGACCAAGCATAGTAGAACAGGCAACAAACTACGGCTTGAAGAGAGGTGGATATTTTCATTTTTGTAAGATAAACAAATCAGGTAGAACTTTATAGAAACGCTAAACAATAGTTTTTGATACACAATGACCCACTAATTTTAATTTCTTGCTAATAATGTTTTTTAAGGTGTGACCGTGTGAATCATTCTTATTGAACTTAACATTATGCAACCTTTAATGCCAATTCATACCCACATTATTATATTACTACTTAGTGTTAGTATGTAAGTAAATTAGAATAGATAAATAAATATAAGGAAATAATAAAGACAGGATAAAATTCCCCATTGCGAAGTTCTAAGTTCATCCTTGAGGATAATTTTTATAACGCTTTTATTAGCTTCACCTGTATGTAAGCTTGCTTGTATGTAACCGACCCCTTTGAGCTCGATTTTGTCCTACTTTGAACGATCAGATTTGATTCAAACTTTGCACACCTGTCAAAGGTCGATGACAATGCAATAATATGAAAAAATAATAATAAAAAAAAAACTAAAAAGTAAACAATAATTATAGTTTAAAATACTAAAAAAACACGCTTTTATAACTAATTGAACTAAAAACTTAAAAATAAAACTGTTATAATCAATTGAAAAATTATTGTACAAAAAGCGTGGGAGGTATATGCACAATGTAAGTAGTTAGCATTGAAAATGAAGAAAACTTCAAAGTCTACATTTTATTCCACAAAATAATCCATAGTTTCCGGAGACCTTGTAGCATTCGAGTATATTGGTATCAGAATTTGTATTCATAAGGTCGATATGGAAACCTAATACTTGTTTATGTCTGATAATATGATAACACGCATCAGTTCATGGCCATATCTATATAGCATGTTTTACTGTCTTCAGTCTTTTTCATTTCAGTAGGTATGCGCAATTATAAACACCCAACAGTCGTCGCCTAAGCACATTAGGTACCTTTTCCTTTGCACACAAACATCCTATATAGCTAGCACGGATATCCTGTATCGTGCGTCATCAATAACATAATTTAGAAAAAAACTCACACGAGCGAGCACATAGAGTGAGCACATAGAATTCCAATAGCACCATACCAATACAGTTTGCTGGCTTTACATAAATTAAATTCTCTTCAAAACTCACATAGCTTAACGACGTTTCAAAGTGATTCTTGTAATCCTACTGAATAAATACACTTTTGATGTGATTGAATTAAGTTACCTCCTTGTGTCCAGGTATGGTCACTTTCCCGACGTCTTGGCTCAGTTTGATGCGAGGCTGGCCGTTGATCTCGACCAATTTGTAGACGCAGCCCAGAGCAGGTTGCCGTTGGCATGTTACTATAAACAGAAAAGTAACATTCTAACCATTTCTGTCGAAATCTAAACCGTGAACCTAATTCTTTGAGAATTACTTTGGTTGAATAGCATGAGATATTTGTTTAAGGGTGCGATTAGGGGTAATGGGGAGTGATTTTGGGAGGGGGAAAGATGCTACCCCTAACTTCATAATCTACTTTTCTGGAGAATGATGCAACAACAAACTCATGTAACAAATACTTGTTTATTTGCACCAAAGCTACAAGTTCATACAGTATGAGCGGGGAGAGACGCCGATTTTGAGGCTACGTACCAAGCCGCCACATTTGTTTTTTCATCTTGTATTCTAAGTATAGAATACAAGATGGATACTAAGGCCCGTATTCCGAAACAGCGCTTGAGTCTGAGTCGAGCCTCAAGCATAGATTTTATGACAGTTCTCCATTGAAAAGTGTCAAAAATCTGTGCTTGAGGCTCGACTCAGACCTAAGCACTGTTTCAGAATACGGGCCTAAGAGCACAAAGTGACTTTTAGACCATACTTTGTTTAGTAATAGTTTTTCTGGACCCATAAATCACCTTTTGAATCTTATTAATGTGCATTCAATTTTTACCACTAAATCCGGGTCATTTTTAAGCTGATTAACCGAATGAGTAGAAAAGCAAATGACGTATGATTGCAACAAGTCATTTATTCTCACAGCAAAGGCCTCATTAATGATAGCAATCAACTTAATCCTAGGCAATTGACACAATTAAGATTAGTCAGCGACAAAGTCGAACGGAACCATGTCACTCAACGAGTCTTACGTAAATTGTATCAGCTATAAAATAAATATTTATAAACAAATATTCTGTACATTCCACACCACACTATCTAGCCCCAAACTGAGCAGAGCTTGTACTATGGGAACCAGGCGGCTGATATAATACTAAGATTTTTAGTAAATATTTTGAAAACAATATAACACCCAGACAGAGAACAAACATCTATGTTCAGCACTCAAATATTTCTAGGTGAGTATTGAACCCACGCTCTCCAGCGCAGAAGGCTACCAACTGAGCTATAAAGGCCGTCAATTTTTTTTTATACACCTAGTTGATGGTACAAGCTTATGGACCATCTGATGTTAATTGGTAACCATCGTCTAAGTGGTAAAATAGCATTGCCTCGTAGGTCACGCGCGTCAGGAACGTGGCCTACGATGCACTGCCCTGCGTCCAATAACTTGAGGCATACATATAAGAATAAATACTTGCCTAGATGTGTTCCAATGCCGAAGCAGTCAATCTTGTGTCCCTGTTCGTTCAAGCTCAGTATGGTCTCTTCGTTGATATCGTTTGAAGCTACTATTGTCAATTTGGAGAACCATGGCAGTTTGACAGATAGTGCTACTCTCTCAAATGTTTCTCGAGCCAAAACCGATAGATAAGCCAAGTCTCCACTGTCGATGCGAATGCCCACAGCTCTGTATCCACAATCGTTAAGAGCTAACGCCACGGCACAGAAATTCAAAAGGCCACTCCTGCAGAAAAATAAAACATTCAGAACGAGTTGTCTCCACATACATAAATATAGCAGATAGTAGCATATATAAATACCGCATAAAAAAGATACGTAGCTCAAATACAAAGTGCAAAAGCAGCCATATATATCTGCAACTAGTACAGTGTTGTGTACAGAGTACCGACTTGCAGGTGGGATGTGGAAATGCAGCGTGATGTCATTTGCAATCTCATACAATCGTCTCAAAGATAGTACTAGTATCTAAATTGGTTATATTATATTACTTACAGTTACAGTAAATATTAAGTATGCAACCAGTGTCTTATTACTAAATGACATAATGATGAGTAACTAAGAACATGCAAATACATAGACATAATTACTGTGAATGTGTGCATATCCCTATACAATGCAACTGTGCCCAATGCATATAATTGCCCCTATCTCGCTCAAGGGTCCAGGACAGTACGTCACACTGAAGCAAATATAAAGTCTCCTCGGACATATTGTCATTATTTACATTCGGTTGTAACATGAAGCGCCGTCCATTTACGCTTTACTGAAAAAGCCAAAACAATATAAAATAAACTACGGCCATGGATCTGTCTGATTCGAGTCCCAGTGGCTTCCCGGCGTGTGTTGTTAGAGTGTGCTTGCATGTGTGTTACCCCTCATGTATGAACTGTCATGCCCAATATGCCCATCCTAGTGATGAGATAATGTCAAATGGATATTGATCGCTAGGACTGGACCAGAGCCAGCCTGTAAACAAAACAAATCTAATCGAATGTTATCGAAACTCCACATAACGTATACATAAATGAACAATGCAAAGAATAATAATAAGAAAAGTTTATCTGACACCAAATGTCAATGAGCGCTTCGTTTGCATCTTTACCTCAGTGTGCGTTCGACCGTGCTAATTCCATATGTACTATGTATGTTCGGTGAGTTTTGTAGTCTAGTACCATTGGATCCACAGTTGCTATTGTAGCCAGAATGCCCATTCGTATTATGCTGCACGTGTCGTGGCGGTAAGCCTTGAAAATTATACCTCTTGACATCGTACGTATCCACTAGAGCCAAGAAGCCGGAAGGGAAAGCTAGGGCATATGATATGAGAGCGGCTAGTTCTCCGTCGCTGGCTTCCTCCTGCGATATGTCTATAAGCGCGGCGACGCGGGCGCGCCACTCTGTGGATAGTTCTAGCAGGTTGCACGCTTTCTGAGTCTCGGCGTGCCTCAGCACGACCGGCCCTATGTCGTCCAGCGAGCTGAATGACGTCACGAACGAGTGCGCGTGCGTGCCACGCACTGGGATATTGAACATCTTGCCGGCCAGCACATTGCTTGTACCGTCAAACCCACCTGAAAGTACATCACATCAGATAATGACAAACTAGCGATGCTACGATTGTTCTACAGATACATTTACCATGAAAGTTAGGTGATAGGTACGAGTATCTTCCAATGCTATTAAATTCTAAAGCAGGTGCCAAGTCATCTAACTTTGCGAAAAGTAATTTCCAACTAAGCTAATGTCTATGAATAATGGGTGTGTTCAAGGGCAAGGTTCACAAAAGTTGCCTGATTAAACCTATTAAGCCGAAGAATAGCTATTGAGGCTTCTTATGATTGAATGGCGCGGCGGGGTGTTTTATATTGCACGAGTTTGAGCAGTTAGGGCGAGCCTCGTACCAGGCACCGGGCTCGCGGGCTGCGGAACACGCTAATGCAATCAATAATGCTGAGACAAGTTAATTTGCGCCACAATAAATAGGACTGAAGGTAAAAGGAATCATTCGAACCGATGTAGGCGTATTTCGATGCTGACAACCCTCCGTCAGGGCCTTGAGCTCGTCGCAATCCGAACTCCAACAACGACACATTTTTCCCAGCCACCATTCTATACCTTGCCGCATTCGTTGCCATGAGGCTGAAACAAAATAGACAATCTTTAACTATGACTACACTAATATTTGGAATTGGTTTTACTTAAATTACGCTAATTTTAACATCAATTTAAGGGATGAAGGGAAGACCTCGGCCCATGTATCTCGATTAGATAGCAGACGTTTTAGAGAAAGGCCAGGCCAGGAGTACCCTAAACCAACGAGAATGTATGAAGAATGTTATGAGAGTAAATGAAGCTAAAGAGGTATGTCGGGATCGTAGCAAGTGGAAATCCGTGATCTCTGTCTACCCCCATTGGAATGAGGCGTGTTTTTATGTATGTAGATGGAGACATACACGGCCGGCTAAGCTGAAGGATGGTATAGGTGCTGGGCAAACCTATTCCATCTAAAATCCTGTCCCAAGCTCTACAGCGTCCCGTATATAAGGGCATGAGGGAACAGTAACCTCTGACGCAGCAGAAATCATCTACATTAGATGCTAAGATCTTTTTACTTTATTTTGAAGTATACAGAGAAACAAATTAGAACTAACTTTGCTATTTTTCAAGTTGAAGTTATTCACCCACATAAATCGTGGGTAGAAAGGTTGTATACTCACATACAAAGTACATAATAGGTAGGTGTTGTGTTTGCAAGTTGTCAAGATAATATAAATTAATTAGCAGTTTATCTTTGCAAGGTTTAATAACCAGTTGTTTTCGAGGAGAGTGCAATTAACTGACCTAGTGAAGCCTGGCGCTGATAATGTGACATCAATATTAATGACGTTCGAGTATTTTATCAAATAAAGCCTTGCACACCTAGCGCGATGGCGATGCCGATCCGTGAAACTCTGAATATGACAGCGATTAGCATAACGTTTCACTGGCCACTGGCCAGCTTTGACTTTTGACGGAAATGGACCCGAATGATTTATCAAAAAAATTACACCCTGTATTATTAAGCAGATCAGCAGAGCAGCTGATACGGATCAATCTTTGCAAGTAACTTTTTACAAAAAGTGAAGGGATATAGCAAATTTTCACTATTTTACCTATATTTTTACATGGAAGAGAACTCAAACTTTTGGGTCATGGAGAATTTGACAATAGCCAGGATACGGGATCTGTATTTCCAGCAAGACCCCAGCTCATAACAGCTCTCAGCTCAAGGGCGGTGATGGCCAAGTCCGATACAACTGTCGTGGTTTCGGACTTGGCCATCACCGCACCGCCCTTCTCAAAAAATCACCCTGTATAGTTTTAATAATTACAACTCGATACCTCCACGCGTTCCCAAGATAAAGGGTCTAGAGTATTCTTAGACGGAGAGACGGACAACAAAG
Organism: Thera obeliscata; assembly: GCA_947578465.1. Taxonomy (NCBI): domain Eukaryota; kingdom Metazoa; phylum Arthropoda; class Insecta; order Lepidoptera; family Geometridae; genus Thera; species Thera obeliscata. The sequence goes on from OX387916.1 coordinate 6,051,354, forward strand.
TGATCCTGTAAAGGACTCAGTTTTTAGGGTTCCGTAGCCAAATGGCAAAAACGAAACCCTTATAGATTCGTCATGTCTGTCTGTCTGTCCGTCCGTGTCACGGCCATTTTTCTCCGAAACCGTAAGAGCTAGACTGATGAAACTTGGCGAGTAGATGTATTCTGTAAAACGCATTAAGATTTTTATACAAAACTAGAAAAAAAAACTATAAATTTTGGGGGTCCCCACACTTGAAACTGAAACACAATTTTTTTTTTTTCATCGAACCCATACGTGTGTCTGTATCTATGAATACGTCTTCAAAAATGATGTTGAGGTTTCTAATATCGTTTCTTTCTAAACTGAATAGTTTGCGAGAGAGACACTTCCAAAGTGCAAAAAAGTTGGTCCCCCCCCCTCTAACTTCTAAAATAAGAGAATGATAAAACTAAAAAAAATATATGTTGTACATTACTATGCAAACTTGAAACGATATTTGGTTTGAACGAGATCTAGTCAGTAGTTTTTTTTTATACGTCATAAATCGTAAACCGCAATTTACCTTTCGACGAACTACAAGAACCTTTATATTATGTTACTTGATGCTACGGAACCCTTCATGGGCGAGTCCGACTCGCACTTGGCTGCTTTTATTTCCTTTTGAGGTACGGAATCCTAAACAACCGCTATTTGCCCCCGTGCTTTCAAATCAATACAACGATGTGGTAGAGGTACGCAATTAAATTACCCATAGTTACATTGCAACACGGCTACAGGGAAAACTTCGGAATACTACAGGGAAATTCCAGATGCTATGTACAATACCGCTTTTTAATAAACATAATTATATGGTAAATTTTTTAGAAAACATTTATAGGTCTCAAACCATCCTACTATACCCTATACCCTGTTTGTATTTTAGTTTTTTGCGCTTGTGCTTATTCAATACTTAAACTTTTTTCATTTCATAGAAATACTAGTGGCCGCCCGCGGCTTCGCTCGCCCGTTCGCTGCCCGCCCGCCGCTACCTCCCCACTAATTTTCTGCCAAATCGGTTCCGCCGTTCTTGAGTTATAAATAGTGTAACTAACACGACTTTCTTTTATAAATATACTAGTGGCCGCCCGCGGCTTCGCTCGCCCGTTCCCGTAACACCCCGTTCCCGTTGCTTTTTCGGGATAAAAAGTATCATATGTCCTTCTCCCGGTTGTAAGCTACCTTCCCACTTATTTTCTGCCAAATCGGTTCAGCCGTTCTTGAGTTATAAATAGTGTAACTAACACGACTTTCTTTTATAAATATAGATATAGATAATAATACTAGCAGCGAAACCCGGCGTGCTCGGGTACTTTATTTTTTTTATTTTTATTTTAGATCATTCCAAGAAAATTCTAGAACATTTAGGAACATTCTGTGTGATGACCGACTATATTATGTACATATTAATTTATGACGTGTATACAATAAAACCCATAGGTAATACCTATCAGGTAGGTATTTAGTGTTAATTAATCACTCCTATGATTTAAAATGTAAATAACGGTGAATTTGGTTTGAGGATTGAATTACATGATTATTCAAGTCATTTTCAGCAGAAGCTTATTTTATTTGTATGAAATATCTTTATGACTTACCTTGCAAAGTTAACTAGCGTAAGTAATGTAGTCTCCAATAGTTGTGTAATAATAAGAGGGCCTTCAACTCTTAGCAGTGGAACTCTGAAATATAACATATATTAACAATAATATAATATTTAATAATAATAACATATATTTTAGTAGAGCGATAAAAAATATTTTTTACTCACAATTATTAATAAATAAGTTTAGTGATTTGATATCTTTCACAACGTCAAAGATACAAGCGAGAAGGTAACCAATGGTAGTATGCCTTTTAATAGGATTTAATAGTCACTATATAGCATGTTATGAATGTTGTGGGAACATGAATATGAATAATAGTGATCAACAAACCTGGGAAACACCACAGAGCCCTCTTCTATAGCGCTAACTTTAATATCTTTGCACGTCAAATCTTTCAAGTAAGCAAAAAATTCAGGCTCAATATTTTCAGGCAATGTCTGCATGAGATATTCAATATCTGAAAAAAAAACAGGTAGGTTAGGTCCATACACAAAATAGTATTTTACAAGAATATTGACACTTCATTGGAATTTGGATGGAGGAATTAAGAGCAATAAACCTACTTATTCCACCTCGATGAAATCAATCCCATGACTCAAACCATTTTCAGAAATTTTAATTTTTTGTCTTGATGCGTTATGGATTTAGGTCTGTTTCTTTCGGAATGAAGACCAGACTTTAAGAGATTAAAAACTAAATGAATTCTTACCGCTGTCAGAGTAATGAAAGTTTTCCAAAAACTTTAAACATTCTTCAAGTCCAGCGAATATTGTAAATTCACCTTGAAAAGGGTTTGTGCGAAAAAATAAATCAAAAACTGCGACATCATTCACTTTTCCTGATTTCCAGTATGCATATGCCATTGTAATCTGATAAAGATCTGCAAGCAAATTCAGATATTACCTAATCTAAATAAAAAAAATACTTTGGTACATAAGTTCTTACAACAAATAATGCAATGAACTAAAAGCTAATAAAAGTTGCAACATGCAATTTTTTTTACATATTTATGTAGGCTATGCATATCAATTAGTAGGTATTTAGGCGGAATTTCTAGCGTATAACTGTCCTCTGAATGAAAACTGAACTAGGTGGTGGTAAAAACTTGTAGTTTACTTTTGCAGGTAATAAGTACCTACATAAAAACATTGAATTGTTTTCAATTTTGAACCTACAAGGTTTTAATGTTATCGCTCAAACAAATCTGTGACAAACCCAAAACGCAAGAGGTAAGCAATAATAAAAATACTAACCAGTAAGAAGTGGTTGCACAATGCCGTTTTGTCGTGCCATCTTTCTGTTATTTACGATATCTTCACCACTGGACATTTTCGTAACGAGGATTCACAAAATGTTAAGCAGAAACGTGCGGAATGCTCGGTATCTGTTCCACGACTAAAATATGTAATTTCATCGTGATCAGAACAAGGTAGTATCATATCAACCAACAGCGCGCCAAACTCAGTTTGACGGGTTTTGTCTACGCAACGCATGCGCCTTTCGTAATTTTCGTATTGACTTCAAGTTGGAGGTCATCTCTGAAGGTCATAAACTCAGGAATTATGTTTTCAGATATTTTTTGAGTCAGTTAAAGGTACGCAACTTCTACTGATAACATTATGTTACGCCTCACTGTGCTGGTGTGCTGTGTGTGAGTGAAAAATAATTAATTAGAGTCCGCCCATGATACTTTGCGCGTGATGGATGGCTGAAAATGTAAAAAAAAATATTTTTGCTTTTTTGTTCTGGCACTGGATACCTAAAGGGGTCTCTACACATTTGCCCATGCTGGGCCAGGCTCCGCCAATGCACAATTGTAGACCACGATCACTTGGTGTTCACACACTGGCGCATGGCTCATTGCTGCCTGGCAAACCAATTGCGACGGACGTCGAAGTAATTACGGCTGCGGCTATTTACTTTGAACGATCAGATTTGATTCAAACTTTGCACACCTGTCAAAGGTCGATGACAATGCAATAATATGAAAAGAAAAATATATGAAAAAAAAAATATAGTTTGATTGTTGTAAATATTTTATCAATAGTTTATTATGTCTGAAGTTATTATAAAAGCACCCTACGCTTTTTTGTACAATAATATAAATTTTTCAATTGATTATTACAGTTTTATTTTTAACTTTTAAGTTCAATTAGTTATAAAAGCGTTTTTTTTTTTTTTTTTAAACTATAATTTATTGTATACTGTTTACAAGTATTACAGAACGCAACACAAAAGTGTTCTAACCCGGTCAGCGGCCGGTGACGAACTGAACATTGGCCGATTGTGTAAACACCACAGGCCAGGCTACGCCACGATTCCTTTGAAGTGTGCCCAAAAAACCGACAACTCCCCGATTGCGCGCCATGCTTGCCGCCAACATACACCAATACCCGCCAATGTCCGCCAACATACACCAATACCCCCTGTACACATTGGCGTTGGCCTGTAGTGGGCCAGCATGGGCAAATGTGTAGAGACCCCATAATGTACCTTGTCTTTGATACTTTATAGGGCGAATCCGACTTAGACAGGTTTTTTTTTTTTTTTTTTTTTGCCATCTCGAAATGGCACTAACTTAAAATAACCTGTTGCTATTATAATGCAACAACATTAGATCTAAATCTATTATATTTAAATAATAAATTAAATCATTAAAAATATAAACATGATAATTAAATTCAATTTCATTAATTCAATTTCGCCCCATTACTAGCTGTAGTTATTTATTTAGGTAGGTAGGGTAGGTAATAAAAACAACGTTTATACTACTTTATTACTAAAATTAATGCTAACTATCAATTTTATGATTCAATTTACAATAATAACGATAAAAATCAGCATTGCGCTATTAATTAATAGGTACATAATAAATATGTTACATATAAAAATTCATATTAAAATAATAATAAAAAAATTAAAATAACAAACATAAGCATTAACAATAATTACAATTCAATATTTCATAATTTAAAATAGATTAATTACAGGCATCTTATTATATATATCCAGTTGACCAAATAAATTCATGCATAATTACAAATAACAAAAATAATCATAATTAAAAGTAAGTTCCTTAATAATAATTATTATAATAATAATAAAATAAAACCAAGGACGCTCCATGAATGAGACAAATTAAAAATAATGCTCGTTTTACAAAGGTAGAATACGGGTAGAATAGTTACTTTAAGTGCCCGTCATAACCGTCAACGTCAGATTCGTCAGAGTCGCTGTCAAGTGTCAAAAGTGGAAGAACTTCTTCCACTTGCCAGAATAACATTTCTTCTTCCGAAGAAGAAATGTTATTCTGGCAAGTATTTCTTTTCTGTTATTGTTGTGTTTACGTAATAATTTCCAAAATAAAAACAACATCTCCCCGTCCTCCTTCTCACAATCACAATCACCCACACAGAACGTGTCTCAATCAACAAGACCCAAGGCATCATTTCTCAACAATTGACCCATTCTCCTTCCCAATTATGCGAAGAACGGTCCTCGCAAAATTGAGAAACAACGGTCTGCAATTATCATCGGTAAGAATTACATGTAAATTATCTAATCTAATGTCAGTCTCCATTGCACTCTCACAGTCATACCTCAACCTTTGAAACTTTGTGCACTCTACTAGTAAATGCTGCACAGTTTGAGAGACATCCTCCCCACAAGAGCACAATGGAGAATCCTTGAGCTTAAACTTGTGCAAATAAAAATTAAACCCCCCGTGTCCAGTCAAAATCTGTACAATAAAGTTACTAATATTAAGCTGATTTATAATTTTATAAGCCACATTGACATTCTTGAAAAATAACCTTGTTGTAGAACCCGCAGTGGCCGTCTCGTAGCTGTACTGCCATGCCTCCAAAGAACTGACCCTGGTGGAGTGCTTAGCGAAGGACAGAGGAAACCTGTCATACCTGGGTAGCTGTCGGTTATTAAGTGCTGCATGTTTGGCCAGCTCATCCGCCCTCTCATTGCCAGGTATTCCACAGTGTGCCTTAACCCAGTGTAGAGAGACTCCTTTGCCCTGTCCGCTTAAATAATGAATCCTTGCCCTTATGTCGACTGCCAAAGGATGTACCGTACTTGGGTCACTGATTGCTTCCAATGCAGACCTTGAGTCGCTTGCAATGCTAAAGATACTGTGTTTCAGCTTCTCAATTATATCCAAAGCACGAAGAATCGCCGACAGCTCAGCTTGATACACACTGCAGAAACCCTCCAGGCGAAAACCAGTGTATTTAGTTTCCCTTCCTCCAGTCCAGCAGGACACCGCTCCACCAACCTTTCCCTCCAGCTTACTGCCATCCGTATAGAGAATGGGCCCATCATCAACAAGACTCCCCACATCATCACATGACCCAATCAACCCAAACTCTATCCGTTTTCTCTCTGCCGGATGGGGCAGTGAGAAAGGACTCCTTCTGAGCTCAACACTGCATCCCGGCAAACAGGGCAGTGGTTCCCCTCTTTTTATTTTGTATATTTGAGCATGCTCTCTAACTCGAAGAGGAAGTGGTATTATTGCCAATAATACACTCGACACAAAGGACACAGTACGATGTGACTTGCTGATCTTAATCGCAAAGGAGCGCGTTAAGCTATTAAGTGCCCTCTCAGCATACACCCTTGACGAGACGTCCGCCCAGCAGCTGGCAGAGTACAAGACCGTCGGTTCCACTACAGATATGTAAATAAGCCTTAAAATATTAGAATTAAGACCCCATTGTGCGCGCGCTGCTCTAGCTACAATCTTGTAGAATGCAATAGCTTTCTTATTTATAGCTTCCAAATGCTGTCGAAAGTTGAGCAAGGGATCCAATGTCAACCCCAAAATCTTAAGACTTGACCCATAAGCTATCTCAGCACCTGACATTACGAGTCTGGGAGTGTGATAGGTAACCTTCTTGGTAATTAAGAGAGCTTGTGTCTTTTCAGGAGCAAACCTGAGCTTTAGCCTTTCTCCCCATTGAACAATCACAGCTAGAGCTCGGTTCATGGTCTCTTCCAACTCACCACCATTAGATGCAGCCGCTATCATCATAATATCATCGGCAAATGCTTGCACCCGCACCCCCTCATACTGAGCCTGCTCCAAAACCGAAGTAAGTTGAACATTCCATAATATGGGACCACAAGTGGAGCCTTGTATGCATCCTTTATTGGTGTCCCTCTCCACAGTGTTTCCCGCGTAGCGTAACCTCACTTTCCTCTCGGAGCCCCCGGAGCTCTCGGGACTTAGACAGGTTAGTTTATGTTAAAATATAAAATCTACGCACAAGGTGAGCGAGCAAAGCGAGCGTGCCGCGATAGCGGCCGCCGCCGGCGGCCCCGCCCCGCAGTGCCAGAAAATGTGTTTTTCAATACCCTCAAAGGGGCTGTCCCATTTAGGACAATTATCCATGGCAAGAATAAAAAAAAGTAATAATCGAAATAAATATTCATCTGTGACAGTGTACGTGGGTCTTTACAATTTCCCAGTTGAAAAAAAGTGAATTCGTTTAATTGGGTGTACATTAACCGGACCCTTTTTTTCAGCAGGCTGGAAAAAAAAGGCGGGAACCACGAAAGAGAAAAAGCGCGCTTTTAATTTTATTTTTATCATCTAAATTTTCTCCAGGAGTAGCCCGGAAAGTCGTCATTAGGTGGCCAGGTGACCAGGGAGTTATAGGTTGAGGTTCGGAATGGCCTAGAAAAGGAAGAGGAAGGAGGAACCGCCTCCCCCTGATGAGGACATGGCGGAATCTCTTCCGACACTGCCTTCTTCTGGTTCCTTCTCTGATACCGAGGAGGAGAAGTTGGAAGAAAGCGCATCATCATCACGAAACAAGAACCAACAAGCAGATAAGTAGGTACTATGCTATTTTTAAGGTCTCTGGGTACTCGACTTGCGTAAGTACCTCGAGGATTCGAAAAAAAATTAGTTCATTGTCTTTCTGACTCATAAAACCGAAGATAGAGCATTCACTGATCGAGACCGTATGTCCCTTTCAAAAAGGATAAGAGATAATGTCAAAAACCCATGGGATTTCACAGGACAGAAAGGTTCCAGCAAGTGACAATACCTCGCGCTGGGGACCCGATGTTTACAATACGGGATTCTGGTTGACCTGCTGTCCTCCATCATCGCTGGAGGGGACCTCTGCGAAGCGAGATTGGTCACAAGATCAATCAAAAGCATAGCATGGTGGATAGGTAGGTGCAGCCCATAATCTTGGCTTGTTTGCGCGACGAACGTATGACCGCGCAGACAATAACCGCCACTACCACCTGATCCTAGGCGCCCCCAACCCTCCGGAGGAGCGCAAGCAAAACAAACCCGCTCACTACCCAAAAAGAGCACAAAATAATCCCGTGACCTGAAAACTTTAGCTTTCAGAGTAGAAGCTAGGGTAAATAGCGCCACGCCCTTACCCGTAGCTTTACTGAATTCGATTAATTACCTAGCTATCTATTAGGCAAGGCACTGTAGCGCCAGTAACGAATCCAAAAAATTGTATAATTTTAACTGGCTGTACATTAACTAGACATTGAGTGAGCATGAACCTAATAAAGTATGTGAATGAGAATGAACTGAATAGATCAATCCACAGAATATACATAATAATCAAGAGGGATCAACACCCTGGGGATCAATCCCACGAACAGAATATTTTACAGTAAACAGATGTCGCTTTGACAAATTTTAACGCACTTTCGTTGAGGTAGTTGTTACTGGGTTTTCTTCTCGTAGTTTTTCATTTTAATTTTAACAACCGAGTCGGGAGGGTTCTCTGATTTTTTAATCATTAAATATTTGTTAGTACATCGATTTCCTGACCGTAGCCCACGTTCTAATAGTTTAGTAGTAAAGCAGTACTAGTTTGCAAAAGTACCTGGTCTGCTGGTAGGTATGGTAAGTTGGTAGACGTTAAACTCTCTACATCTCTTTTACCTAGGTACCAAAAGAATAGAATACTATAATAACCAACTTGCCAAGTAGTAGGTGGTTATGTATAAACATTATTTGAATAACTAATTTAATTGTAGGTACTTAACTAAAACTAGATGCAATTAATTACCCAGCTAAATAATATACCTACCTGTTTAAAAAAAACTAAGGGCACTGTCTAAATGTACTACAGTACAATACTGTCTACTGCCTGTGTCTAAATTAATTATGAATATGAAGGTTAAGGCCTAGATCTGAGCAGGCCTATAGATATAAGACTATACCTCTTAAGTAGGTACATATACCTAACCTATAAAGTAAGCACATAACCTACAGTAGGTACGTTATATTATTATAGCTACCTAGGTACTTACAGTCACCAACAAAAGTAGATAAACTCAACTTCACAGTTATTAATGCTTTTTAGCTCCTCTTAGCATGACATGCAATTGACATTGTGCATTATCCAAGGAAATACCAACTTCAGTTTGCAGATCATGTGTTATTAATGATGCAATTTGTGACTGAACACGACACACCAATAACATATATATTTCCCTTTATTTATACAATAAATAGATCATACATTTACATTTATTACACAAAAAAGGTCCAAGACGTCGGAGATCGAATTACGAAAAAATGGAGTTGGGCAGGACACATTGATGACACAAAATGGTTATTCTGAGTGGGAATTGAGCCCACTACCTCTGGCTACCGCTATCGTGAAGTTAATAGTCTTACAACCATTTACGCATCTTTGGACAGAATATCGGCATGGGCATAGCTGGCTTTCCAATGGCTGGATGTAGCCTGTCATAATGTGATGATAAGCTCCTTTGGGTAATAAACCTTTGAGTGCATTGTGTGCATTTAAAAGGCTTCTCTCCTGTGTGCTGGAACATGTGGTACTGAAATACAAAAAATATCACTCATTTTATGAATTAATTAATACCTCACCAGTAAATAAATAAAATCCTTACCTACTAAATAAATATAGTGGATAATTTAAACAACGCTATCTAGCTAGCCCCAAACTAATCAGAGCTTGTTACTATGGGAACCAGATAGCTGATAGTACTTTTTAAACTTTCGCGATCATAACACATACTGAAACTATTACACGGGTATTTATCGCGTTAATTACCTTATTTTATTTATTTTCCCGACGTTTCGGGAAAATAAATAAAATAAGGTAATTAACGCGATAAATACCCGTGTAATAGTTTCAGTACAGATAGCTGATATCAGCTCGAGCTCGGTGGGGATCGAACCCACAACCTACGGCCATACGAAGTAGGACGTAATATAATATAATAAAAATAATTAATTGTTTTATTTCAAATTAGGTCCATGGGTACAATAGTAAAATTCAATTACTATTTTAATAATAATAGATTTGTTTCCTTAGGATACCCTAGATGGCGCGATACAACTTGTATCCCGCTATCTAGTATATCTCCTAAATGTATCTTACAAAATACATTTGGGTAAAAAGTACAGCCTGCACTTTTATAATCGTATTCTAATTATCCCGAAAAATTACAGGAATGAGCCACCACGCAAGCGAAGCCGGGGGCAGCCGTATGTAGTTTAAGTTAACAGAACAAACATCTATGCATAAAATAATAAAGTTAGCCATTGAAAAACTCCTCCAGGGTAGGCAAGACACCCTTGGTGTTATTGGTGCCTATGGGCGACGTTGACTGCTTACCATCAGGTTGTCTACTTATTACATAAAAAAGTAAAAAATTGAACCCGCAGCCTACCTCACAGAATGCCGACCCACTACTAACTGAGCTGAGACATTTTCTGAGGACTTTTTCAAGAAGATGATAATTTTCCGTGTTATTCAGAGTTAAATGCAAAACAAACATACTGACCACATAATTTTCCTGCCGCTGACATCCTTTTTTACAGATTTGACAATAGTACTTAAAAATCTTAGGTTCTCTGACCATATTATAGGATTTGTCGTCAGTTTGTGTTTGTGATTCTTGACGCTGCAATAACTTCGCTGCTGCTACATGGACGCGACTATGATGTGCATGCAAATTTCCAGTACAGGAAAAGGTCTTGTCGCATTGTTTGCATTTGTATGGTTTTTCTCCTGTGTGCCGGTTCATGTGAAACTGAAATTGAAAATTATATATTATTGGTTTAAAATCTTGACATATTTTATAACTGCAGGTTAAAAGCGTCAGTATGCATTATTGGCAATATTGGATTTTTTATACAGATACAAATGTCCCAAAAGTTTTTTAGTTCTGTGTGCTATTTGTTGAGTGTGTGTGATTAGGATCCAATAGGGCAGTAGTCAGGCCATCCTCATGCCAAGGTAAAGGTTGTGGGTTCAAAACACTCTCGGCTCTTAACTTTTGGGACATTATAGAAATCTTAATTGATCACCACACAAAAATACAGTACTAAAAGTAAAGTTTCTTAGGTGTAGTAAAACATTATAAAATCAATTAAAAAAAATATTTTCTTCAAGAGTTTTTTTAGAGTGGTTAATTACTAACGCAGTCACATACCTTAAGCTCTTGTTTCCTCTTGAATTTTTTATCACATAGCTTACACTGGTATGGTTTATCAGTGCTATGTGTAATACTATGGAGTTTTAGTGCTGCTAACCGTGAATAACAGCGCCCACACACATTGCAGGTATATGTTTCTTTACGCTTGTGTTCTTTCATATGTGCTGAATAAGTATAATTCGCTTTAAATCTGTGAATAAAATATTAACTAATTATTACCTATCAAATAACATAATCTTACATATAAAAATGAATTGCTGTTCGTTAAGTCTCGCTAAAACTCGAGAACAGCTGGTTGATTTGGCTAATTTTGATCTTGAATTATTTGTGGAATTTCAGAGGTATAAAAGGTGAAGAATGGGGACGGGGCAAGCGAAACCGCGGGCGGCCGCTAGTAATAAATAATAATAAATATTGTAGACCATCTCCTCAACACTATCTAGCCCCAAACTAAGCATAGCTTGTTCTATGGGAACCAGATAGCTGATATAATACATATATGTATACATTTTTTTCAAATACACATTTAGAATACAATATGACATCCAGACAAAGAACAAACCCTTGTGTTAACCACACAAATACTTGTTCTCTGTGGGGATTGAACCCACAATCTATAGTGCAGAAGGCAGAGCTACTACCTACTGAGCTGAGAGGCCAGTTACCACACCAACAGGAATTGTATAAACACTAACCTTCTGCCACAAATTTCACAGCTAAACAAGTAGCAACCAACTGTCTGAGTATGGGATTTGGTGTGTTTATTTAGGTCAGCTTGAAATCTAAAACTCTTTTGGCATGTGTAACAAGTATACTCCTCATCTTTAATATGTATCCATGAGTGGGTCTTCAGTGATTGTTCTAAGGCAAAGCTTTTACTGCAAACATTGCATACAAACTCTTTTATTGGCAGTTGATCCTTTCCTAATAACTTTAATGTCACAACCTCTTCATTGTCAGGATATTTGTGATGTTCTGTACTAGTCTCGTCAGGCATTAATACATCCATGGGATCAATGCAAACTTCGGTAAATTCTGTTTCCTCTTTCTTAATTGCATTTAGTATGGTTGTAGAACTTTCAGTCAGCTCAGTTGTACATCTTAGAGTATGGAGATTGTCCTGTGCTTTACGAACCTGTTCTATAAATTCACACAGGGTTTGTAGTTTTGAGCAGCATTTGATGCAAACAGTTTTAGGAAATTTATCATCCTCACATATCTGAAAATAATAAACATAACCATGTACTTACCATAGTAAGTGAACTAATCAGAAACAAAAACATATCAAGACCACATCATGCTGTTCTTCAAAACTGTTAATGACAATCCACAAACATATAAAACGGATACCAAAATTCAACCTACCTCAAGTTGTAGATACTTCCGCAACTTCTCTAAGAGAAGCATATCAGAAGCTTCTTCACTGTACAACATCACAGTCACTTCTTGCTCTTCGGCGCAGAGGCGGCAAAATCTCTCGAAACTTTGATTCATGTTGAATTATCCAAAGATCTAGTATTGATATGAAAATTGCTCAGGCCTCATATCACTGGTGCACGCCGCGCCGCACCCATTTTTTCATAGTATTCTCTGCGCCGCATGAAGAAAACTGCTTCATCGGTTGCGCTAGGGTAGTTTGCGCACTTTGCGCAGTAGGCATTCATCTAGGCTGCGCGGTTGCGCGTAATGATTTAGCAGGATTTGGCTTCATGTTTTCAGCTAACCGCCACGCATGCGCGATCCTTTAGACCGAAAAAGTTGTCTTTCTGGCGCGCATGGATTGCTTTAGTACGAAATCTAGGTGAGTTTAGGTAAGGTTTGCTTGCACTGACGTGTAAAGTGACCCCATTAAACAAGAGGTGGGCCTGAAGAAAGTCGTTTGTATTAAACTTTATTGTTATTTGTACAGTACCGTGCACTGGCATGGCACTGCACATTCAGAACTTTACCTAATACATGCTACCTGAGTCTTTAGCGCTAGCTTAGTAGTTATCAAGCACGCACAGCAGTGTGCAGTTTCTCGGGTACTACACTCAGTGTAGTACCCGAGAAACTGCTGCTGGAAAGCTGCTATCATTGTTCAGCCTGAACAGAAAGAACACCACACAAGACATGCACCTCAGAGTCAGAACTTTTGCTTTCTGTAATTATGTTTCTTTTTATTATTATTTAACATAGCGCCCATGGGATGGGCCAGGCCCACAGACGCCAGGCCTTAATTACAAAACAAAATCCATCAACATCAAACAAATATTGACAATGACAAAATAGTTTGACTGACAGTGACAGTAAGAGACCGTTCGAGTCGATGTATATTTTGCACATTTTGCCAAGAACGCACAAAACGATTACATCTACTATGATTGTCGTTCGTTTTGGCACGAAACGAAATTTTCAAAACTTTTGCCCACAGCGTCTCGAACGGGATGACATTTCACGCACGACTATCAAAATATTTGAGACAGGTGTGTTTGCGCGCCAATCTTGTTTTGATTGATTTTGAGTTGAGCGGCACGGGCAGCGGGTTTTTTTTAATGATGCAGCGTTGGTGTCGGTAGGGTAGAGTATAATTGAGCCACAAACACTCACTTACATCCAAACATCGTAAGTTTCGCACTTACATTAAATTAAGGGAGTTGGGGAGGCCACTTGTGAAGCTGCGTGTGACCGTGTGTCTGTGTCGACACATTTGCGTCTTCGCATCATTCCAATTTTGGAAGAGTTCGAGTATGAATACCAATTTTGCACTAGTACTAACAACATTGAAAGAAATAAATAAAAGAACGATAAGAATTTATTTTGGAAACACACACAAACCAAAGGGCAAATAAATCAGTGTTGGTACAATTTACAAGATAGCTAGCAGGTAGGCAAACAAGTAGGCTTACCCACAGTAATGGTAGATTGAGACCTAGGAAAACAAAGGAATGAATTCTAGGTAAGTGTGTAGGTCCCCATGGTAGGTAATAATATAATCCACTAGCTAGGTAGAGTACTCAGCTCAACACGTTGGCACAAAAATTTACGGGCCGCAAATCAGTTCATGCCGTGGACGATGTACGCGTGAGACACAATCTGTTCCCAACTCAGCTTAAAGCCGCTCCTTGAAGTGTAGCGACGCTGATTTTCATGTGGAACCAGTGAGTGGCTTCTTGACAGAGTCTTCCTTGGATTTTTCAGACGCCGAAGATCTAGTCCAGTTGCTTAGTATTAAAACGACATTCGTACGGTAATAGATAGCCCGGTTTGAGCCATTTATGGATATAGGTAGGGTTACAGAGTCCCCGTGTTCTTTATCTCAGTCGTAATAGTATATTTCATTACAAGTGCGGGAAGGCTGTCATTGCAAAGAGTTCCGACAAATGTCTACCCGAGCCGAAGGCGAGGGTTGACAGTCGGAACAAGTTGCAATGACGGTTCCGCACGTGTACTGAACGACTATTTTTAATACAGTTGCGAAAAAATTGAGCAATTTAATAAAATAATAAAAATACCATTTGCTTTTTTCTCTTCTCTCCACGCACTAAGTTCGTCGTATGTATGCATGTAGCGACTTTTTGACTTTTCCGGTAAAATGTTCTCCGAAGCATTTTGTGCAATTATACTGAGTTCCGGTGGTGTTAATTCAAAAAAAAACTAGGGTCGAAATTACTCATTTTGCAACAAACAAATAAACTCGCAAAGAAAATTTCTGAAAAATGGCGCCAACTAGTGTTGAGTAGGACATACAAGAGGCACCTCGTTTGTCACAAGCATTCACTCAAAAATGTCCCGTTCCTCATGTTCAATGCATGTACCACCTCACCACCTCACAATATTAGTCATACTCTTTCCGGCGCGCGGCGTCACTTGCGAGAGCGGGACGAAAGAGGAAAATATAAATCTTTCATTCTTGGGAGTGAGTGAGCTGATGTATTTTAGGAATATAATACTCTCTACGAGAGAAGAACCACAACTCCATACATAAAAAGTGTAGATGAAATATCGCATAGACGCTAACGCCATCTATTAGGGATTCCACAGTAACTGCGAGTGCTGGTGAGTTGGCGGGTAGTTTGACATTAGTACCTACCTACGCCCTACTGTTATTGCAATACTATAGGTAGGGTAGGTATAAGATAAAACGAAATCATGATGAATTGATGATGATGCTTCGTTTATTGGTCTAAAATCTAAATACATAAATTGTTGTATAACAAACAGAAGTACAATTACTATATATATTATTAACACAGCCAAATTCAACGTGAGGTATTTGTCAATAACCGCAACAATATATTCGAAAATTCACTAATGGTAACTTTTTCTTGTTCTGTCTCGTTTCCTCTTGCATATTCAATATCTTCTGCCTCACTTACTCTTATTCCATATTTTGTAGTCTTCACAGCTTCAAACAAAGATGGATGACCCTGGATTTTGGGACCGAAATGTGAGCTCGTTTGTCGTTGCTTGCTACATTGCTAGTACTTAGCTTCCTCAATCTAAGTACCATAAGTAGTACCTACCTGCTCATCAAGCAAGGCGCCTCACTTTTAGTGAAAGAATTAAAACGTAACCCACAATAGGTAAATAATACTATGTAGAGTAGAGAGAGGCTAGAAATAAATAATGAGACATTCATCAAGACACCTCAACAGCAGTAGCTCATGAAAAAAAATCCTGGATGACAAATGAAATGAGTCGAGCAAAATGAGTTAGACTCACTACTTCGCAAGAGCATGTGACATGACATTCATTCATCAATACACCTCAACAGCAGTAGTTCATGAAAAAAAATCCTGGATGACAAATGAAATGAGTCGAGCAAAATGAGTTACACTCACTACTTCGCATGTGACATGACATTTGAAGCATGACATTGTGACACCTCACGGTACAAGAACGAGGGCCTCATACAAACTCTTTTTGAAACGGTGTCCTACCCAACACTAGCGCCAACCGTAAAATATAAGCAGAGATTTTTTTTTTTTCTTCACCCATTCTGGAAGGCAAAGAGAACTATACCCATACAGCCAAGTCTTCAGTAGATTTTTTTAATTGATATGAATTGAAAATGAAATTTAATGATATGAAATGAAATGAAACCTAGCATAACTCATTCAATCAAATCATTAAATCTGTTAATGAAACAAATTAGTAGCTTCTTTTTAGAAATAATACGTATTTGCATGAATCATAAAAACTTCGATGAATTTTTTTAGTAAAAACTTCATGGTTGGTTTTTCTTTTTAGACATTATTTTGACAGTTGGGAAAGAAAAAGCACTAGTGCGGGAATGGTAAAAAAAAAGCACGCGTGTGTAATAGCCCACATCCCGAACGCTATACGTCCCTGCAATACGCCACTTTTTGAGCAACTGTATTAAAAAAATAATTAATTTGCTTTATATCTTTAACTTTTATTATTTTGCAACACAACAACTAACCAAGCTCAAGTCACTGACACAAATGTCAAAAAACAATATTTTTTACCCATCGACCTAGCTGGGTAAAAAGTGGCAAAAATCGGTAGCGTTTTTATCCAAATCTAGAGCGCTGGTGGCCTAGTGGTAGTGGCCCCGCCTTCCGATCCTAAGGTCGTGGGTTCAAATCCAGTCGTGTACCAATGAGTTTTTCTTCCCAAAAATTTATGTACACCGTGCCAGTGCTCTCAAACGGTGAAGGAAAACATCGTGAGGAAACCGGCATATCGTAGAACCTAAAAAGTTTAAAAATATGTGTCAAGTGCACGAAAGGAGCCTCTTTGAGGCGCACTTAAAATCCATTCTCCACACTTGGTTCAAAAGAATCAGTGACACAATAAAGAAGAATCCAGCTCGAACCGGGATGAAAACTGTTCAAAACGATCACAGTGATCACTTTTCTTTCGAACCGAACTAGGGTTGAAAACGAAAATTTCGTTATTTTCGTTTTTACCATGTGACTCGAACGGGGCATAAGTTTAGCGATCGGAGTTGGCTGTATGTTCGGTAAGCGACAAAGCCCTTCAAATAAATGAAAAAAAAAAGAACCAGGGGCCTAATTCTCGGGCCGATCTCGATCATTTTGCAATTTTATTTTATTGCTTCTTTTCGAAGAGAGAATGGCAGATTTCCTTGAGTAATTCATCAACGACCTCATCGTAGAAGCCTCGACAGCTACGATATACGGAAAACGTAGAAAAAGTGCGGGGTTGTGGAAAGAAGCAATAAAATAAAATTTCAAAATGATCGAGATCGGCCCGAGAATTAGGCCCCAGCAATCTTGTTCAGGATAATAATGTTCCATGAATCTTGAAGAGGCCACACGTTACGGGCTAAGTATAACTTTTTATAAGTTTTTTGTGTAACAAATTCCTGGATTATTTCTAAAAATGTTTTAGGACTACTACCTACCTACTAAAACCAAGACTTACATATCTTTTTGAAAATCTAAGGAGTGGGCCCTCAGTCCTGTCCTGACGCTTATACCTACATCTGAAGAAGTTTATTATTTAGTAGGTGTTCTCAGCAAGGAGTTCGTCTATGTGCTGGAAATCATCATCTATCTAGATCTAGATCATCTTTTTTATTTATCTAATTTTATTGTTTATGGCTTGCCCATAACGACCATCTAAAGTTTTCTTCCTATGTTAGTAATATGTAAATACTTACCTAATAGCCTACAGATTCATTCTATTGGTATATCATTACAGTAAGTATACAGTAGGTTACACGTAGTAACTATGGATTGGACTAACAAATGGATGTGGCTGTGCGGCAGACAATTTACGAACATAATCATTTAAAAACTATTTTTGTGGTCCCACGGGTAACTTCACGATCAGGGGATCTTGTGTGCAGGATGGATGCACACAGTAGCCGGGTCCAAAAGCACCCATTTAAACGAACATTTTCGCGACTCTTACTCTCCGTTAGGTTTCATGTTTTATTGCCCCAGTTAGCTGCTCTCCAAGAACTCCCACTACTTACCTACCTAATTATTATTTCTTAGTCACATCATCACAATATAACATGAGGTCAGATTGCTGTCTTATGTTTGACTACGAAAAATGGGGTTGCATTGGCCATTGTAAAAATCCGAATATTTTCGCACTTTTCGCGGTATGTTTTTTATTTTCAACGTCCTGCGCCCGTTTGAAAAAAAAGGTGTTCAACATATTTTCAAAGAGACCGCCTACTAATAACAATGCCTAATAATGGGCAGTATACGCTTGCACCTTGGAAAAACCAACCTGTGTGCGGCCGGGCAAGGGTAGTTATGGCACATATAATTATACTGTCTAATGTGGCCCATGGCCGGAAAAGTGTGACGTCCGCTGGTCTAGCTAGTTGATATTCTATTAAAAAAGCCTATTACACCTTCCTAAATTTAAATAGACTCTAGGTCTAGGTATACCTAAGCACCTACCACAGGCTTGCTTTGTCCATCGTTATTTATTTGAACAGAAGTTACAGCAATGGGGGTGACGAAGTGCGGGAGAGGGCACTGTTCTCTGTTCTCTGTGCGAAGACCGGTCCGAGGCTTGTCCGAGGTGAGGTACGGGCTACGGGCGCGGTATGTGTTGCGGCGGGCGGTAGCGGCGGCGGCGCGGCGCGCGGGTGTGCGCGTGGGCAGGGAGTGCGGGCGGGGCGCACCTCAGTCGCGCAGCGAGCGCTTTACTGAAAGAACGTAGGGTGGCGTCGCGCCAACCCGTCGCGTGGAAGTGTTGTGTCACAGCGGTGGGCCAGGTCGGTTTCGAAATCTTGTCGTCCCGACTCAACCATGGCTCTCAACTCGGACGCTGAACAGAAATCGAACCTGGTCCTCCGCGTGGACCAGGATTCCGACTCGGTTCTCCAGTCATTGTTCGACACAGTGTTAAAGCCGGACTCGAAACGACCGCTACAGGTGCCTCTCCGAATGCGACAGCTTCCGAAGTCGTTCTTTAACCCGCCGTCGACCGGTTCCAAGTCGCCATCTGTGTCTCACTCGCGAGAGAACTCTGCCGACTCGGCGTTCGGCTCGTCGTCCGCGACGGGCGGCGGCGGTGGCGGCGGCGGCGGTGGCGGTGGCGCGACCGTATCCCACTCGCGCGCGCACTCGTCGCCGGCCAGCCTGCAGCAGACTTACGCGGCGGCTGGCCAGCAGAGCCAGCAACAGCCGCCGCTGCACCACCAGCACGCCAAGCAGCGCTCCTACGACGTGCCACATATTCCCGACGATCTCGGTCCGCTGCCTCCGGGCTGGGAGCAAGCGCGCACACCTGAGGGACAGATTTACTATCTCAAGTAAGTTCCGTTTCACCATTTTGCAATCGCTTTTGAAATTTATAAATACCAAACCTCTTCCTTACCTTTACAATTATAACAACTCTGCTTATTTTGCTTACTTATTAAATTTTTTAACCTACCTTATCTAGGTCACAACATGCAGGTACCCACCTGAAGGCAGAAGGTTAAGACTAACACCACTAACACTTTGAAGCGGCAAGATAAGACAATCCTTTTTCTGGTAACCTCTTCCCCCTATTGTTTTTGCAACCAAGTTGTCTAAGCAATTGAATTGTGTTACCTTCATAGAAAATGATGTATTATATGAGTAAAGTACATAAGTAAATAGATCTAAACAAAGGAACAACCAGGTACCAAGACGACCAACCTAAGGACTTACACGTATAAAAATATTGGATAGACAAGTAGCTAGGTAAGGCACGTAATAGTACTATATGTAATGAGGTACCCTATATACTTAGCATTTGTGAGGATTCCACAATAGCATACTTATACCTACCTAGGTATTCGCTTGATAGGTAGATACCTAGATACTTCCGATAAGTACCTACCTACCTGGGGTTGGCGATATGACATTGACGTAACAGCCAGCACCCATCGAGCGCATAGATATTGCCACCTACCTGAATACCTGTGTTGCTTCCAGCACATAATTATGTATTAGTTGGTATTTGGTGTAATATCCTGCTCGGACGAGCTCTGAGGTAGGCTAACAACCATAGATTGACTAATGGGACATAGCTTATCTAATTAAGAGAGCTTACCTAGTTGGCAGGTAGGTACTTAACCTAAAAAAATGTATCTGTACAGTGTACACATACAGCACCTTTATAGCCAAGTTTAGTCAAGTTTGAAGCATAGACAACGTCTGATTTCAGTTTCAAATAATTTTTCAAGCCTTGCAACCGATTGGTTGAAATCAGGAATTGTCTATGCTTTGAACTTCACCAAACTTGCGGGTAAGGCTACTCGTAGATGTTCAATTTTTTAAATGAAATTGTTAAAAAATTAAACTTCTAAGGGGTATTTCCAGAATTCTGAAAATCCTGATCTTTGGTGTTAGGAGCGCTAGGAGCCATTTATGCAAGAGAAAAATTGTACCTTTATATTGTGTCTGGATTAGTCGGTCGTTACCTAACTTATGAAGCTTCCTACCAACTTAACTTTACTTTGAGTATGCTTATGCATCTACTCTACAGCTATGTGAACTAACTTGCCTAAATGCCTAACTACGCTGCATGCTGCAGGTAAGCAGTGCATTTACCTTTGTAGCACACCCAAGAATCAACAACGTATTTTGATTTAGAATAAGTATTGCATTTTTCTAATAAAAACCATTTGTTCATGCTGAAAACACATTGTCGTCATTCGATATCTTATCGCGATTCGCGATAACATTATACTGGTACTTAGTAGCTACTTACCTGGATACTAAAACCTACCTGTCGTCAGTTTACTATTACATTATAATGATGTTACAAGGAAATGATCTCAAATAGTGTTAATCCCAAAACTCCCAATATGCATTTTTTTTCCAACATTTATGGTTAGTTAATGTATCCACTAAAGGTAAATCTACTACTTAGACGTGAAACAAAAGGCCTAATAAGTTATCTAATCTACCAGACGTATATTATGCATAAATTATGAAGTGTAACTACCTAACGCAAACGATTGTAATTACTAGATATCTCGGAAGTAGGGCTTCGGTTGGTTTTGACGACATGACATAATGTATGTAATGTTCTTACTTTATGTAATTAGAGATTGCACGTGTCTCTGCTTTTCTGTGAGGAAATACCAAATAATAAAGAAAACAAAGGAATGGTAAAGAAACTTGTTTGAAAACAGCGTTTGTCGTTCGAACTTTTTACGTTAGTTTGAAAGTGAAAATGCAAAACTTAATCCTAAGGAGATTCATAGTTTACGATAGCCATATGAAAGCTTATCCGACCAAGCACTGGCTTTTGACCGAAAGCTCTATAAGCTTCAGGACTTGAATACCGAAATCGTGATTTATAATCACCTCAAGTCTCAAGAAGCTATAGATAGTCGAACGTCGAGATATCAGTGCTTGGTACCAATTTACAATATTAAGTGCAAATTCAACATCAATATGCCTAGTTTCAATGTTATTTTGATGGCGTAGGTGCCGTACCGGTGGCGGCAGCGGCGGGCGGCGCCAATGCTTGAAACTGGCCAACCGATTGAATTCGAAATAATTATACCTTATCGATAAATCGGTAATGGTTCAGCGAGACTGGCGCCAATGCCATTATTGTCGCGTATAATAGAGGTTTTGTAAATTTATTCATGTGTTAGTTCTAGAGTCTAGTGGTAACATAGCAATCTCGCTTTCCGTTCCTAAGGCCTAAGATTCGAATCTGATCGTAAGCTTAACCTAGATGCTTTATGTCGTCTACAGTTTAGTATAATGTGCTATGGTTCTAAAACTTAGTTAAAGATTCAGCCTATTTGTCGAAGAGCTCCGTTGAATAGATCTTAACTCCATCAATAAACCACCAGCTCGCTGTTACTATTTTGTTTCTACTTCGCAACCAGTAACAGTGAACTGTCGACTACCTGTCAACGAAAGTCCGAATAAAAATAAAACATTATTTAATTAGTGTGCCCAATGTACTTCTGCCCTTTGTGAAACTCCAGATCTTCTTCATTATTATGGCACTAGAGTGGAAATAGAGGATGCAACAAGCGTCTCCATACCAAACATGCATTCTTATCAAACATTGACTTGGTATTCTAAGATACCTACCTAAGATATCTTACAGTGTAGCCAGTTTTATTTATACTTCCAAAAGATTTATATGTATTACGTATAGCTCGGTTCGTTAGCGCACGTCAGGATTGCCAACGCGGAAGGCCTGCATGCATGTTACATCTGCAACGACGCACTTCATAAGCTCCCTTAAAATATTGATATTTCGAATATCAAAGGTATTAATTTAGACGGGTGGCGTGGCGCAGCCGCTTGGCTCTGCACTCCTGCAGTTGCCGGCTACTGCAGAAGCATACCGCAATGGTCCATTGCAAGCGGTGCGTCTCTTCCGTGTCGGTAAATAGACGTGCCCGTCGTCGTTTCTTAATTGCATGCTGAGGCCGATGCTTTATAAGCTCCATAACGTCCGTCGGCGTGTGTCTCGGCTGTGAAATGTTTGCTTTAATTATTATTGGAATGGAGGATAATTCTCTGTGGTTTTGTTCGGCTAGACTTGGCGATGTTCCGAAACGGGTATCGATGCAAATTGCCTTGGCGGACGCCCAATGCGGCGCTATCAGACGCAAAGCAACGTTTCATTGCGACATCTTTTTGTTTACTTGTGTCTTTTATTCTGGTTTATCAGATTTAGGACTTCTACATCGTTATCAGTTAGCTAGGACTTTTTGACGTCTTTGTCCCAAATATTTTAGGGTTGCCCCGTACATTTCTAGTTCCTATATGGGTATCATTTTGCTAAATTATTTTAAGCTTATTTTGTGTCATGAAACCTTTTAAACTAGTTCATTCTCTGTACCTAACTCTTCTTTCGTTCACATTATTTACCAAACACAGTCAACAATACACATAATTCAAATGAACTGTTAGCCTGTATGCGTTGTATTGTTAATGACACAAAAGGCTCTCAGCCCCACTTCGTAACAATATTTCCTTTAAAGTGTCATCCTATGAATCTTAATAAGGGAAACATCTTGAGCTGAATACTAAAGGAAAATCATCGTACGAAATATAATTGTTGGACTTGAGTTCATTCAACTTTTCTTTCATCTCTGTGGCGCAGCAGGTGACTATTCTGCAGAGATTGTGGAGGTGGTGGTTTGAATCCCCGTAAAACTCAATGTTTGAAGTTAAATATACAAAGATTGGCTGTTGTTTAATACTACTCGACGTAGTAGGTACTTTTCTGAGATGGTGAAGGGCATTGACTCAGGAAAATCTAGTTTCTAGGTCAGCAGGACTACGAAATCGCTAACCGAATAAGCAGGTTGAGTTTGTTTCGGAGTTACTTACATACCTACTACCTACCAAAGGTGTCCACTTTAGCATTCAGCTTCACTATATACACAGATACCGCATCAGCGATTCGAAGCGCTGTGGATGTCAAAAAGCGACGATAACCGCTTAGAATCAGTCTGGTTATAGTAGTTAGTGTAGTAAAGTAATACTCAAAAAAATAATTATTGAGTTGGTAAAGAGCTAAATAAAGATTGTCGAACAGTCAACGACGATTACTAAGAAAGCGTGATGGAGTGGTCACATGCACAACAAGTAGACTTATCGGAGTATTCATTGCGATAACATTAAAACACAGCTCACTATCGCCTTCCTAGAAGCCGGGCGTCGCGCGACGCAACCACGGCGACCGAACCAAACCTTTAGTTTGGCGACAGGTAGCTCTACCTAGTACCTAACGGAATTCAACTGAGACTTGCAATTCAGAACTAACTTAGATACCGTTCATAATTTTATGCTTTCTCTCTCGTATTCCTAATTATAACTGACGTATTTTAACTAATGTTATGTATAGAGTGTAGTGTAGTTATTATTAAACCATACAAATTCGTATCAAAGCACCAAGTTAGTTTTGCAATGTTCACTTTGATCTGTAAAATAAATTAGCTCGGTAAATAAGAACTTAGCTTTAATATTACCTATTTGTTTATTCGCTTAGTTGCATAATACTTGGTCGATTGATGAATTGCCTTCATTGATATCTTGATCCAAAGTAAATCTTACCTTACTTTGCTTTTGCGGAAGAGCGTTCGTGTGTCGTGTGGCATAATAGCAACAAGTTACTTGCTCAGCCTCCACGCTCTGATTACTGGATGTTGGCTCTAGACAGCGTCTTTATCGGTACCAATCAGAAACTGAGAACTCGGTGCTGAGAAATCGGTCGGTTAGAGTTTATAACTAAGAATCGTATTTGTTTATATACCTTCCTACTTACCTACATGGATAAAATATCGGGGAAGCAGGTACCTACTTTTCCAGGTATGACCTACCTGGTTCCCCGATACTGGTTGAGGTGACAGGTTTACCTAATGGTAATACATAGGTAATCAGACCTAATTCAATAAGTAATTCTAGGACTTAGTGTATTTTATTGTTCTGGCAGCAAACTTTGAAAAGAAGAAGAAATAATCACGGTGTCTGTGTTTCAGTTAAAATTAGCTTGGATCCAAACAGGGTCACCCAATGACGGGTTGATTGTAAATTTTCCAATATTAGGCGAAATGCTTGGGTAGAAATGGATTATTAAGATAAAAATACGATTCCGAACTTTGATACGTAGGTTAGGTATAACAATTAAATCGTTCTTGAAACAACTGCATCTGAGCTACTGTTTGATCTATAATATTATAATTGCTACGTATACCTACATTATATAGATATAAAGACCTAAGGATAAGGACATGTCGCCGTTCGGTCGGTGCCTTCAAGGGCAGATCTTTGTTCCAGCAGCGCTGCGTTACATTATCGAGTCTTGTGGACACAGTTGGCTCTCATCGGCTTGTGTCATCGGTATTAATGTGTTTCCAATAATACTTGCCATGGACAATAAAACCTGACTGCCTGCGGCGATGAATAGAGAGAGTTATTCAGGTCGTTAGACCACACCAGTCGTACCTGGTGGAACCAGATCCCAGAGTTCAGAGTATTTGTTACTTTTATTAGTTTGTTTGAATTAACTTTTGTACTAAGATTGATTAGACTTTATTACTTTTTAAAATGATGTCATTGCTTTTGTTTTCATGTTCGGTAGACTCTGTTATTTCTTTTGTATTTTGTATTCACATCTGGTAGAGATTTGTGTGATACTTAGGTTCAAAATATATTTTAAAGTTACTTATTACCTCCATAACTTTTTAGGCCGACTCCTTTTATTTGTTTTTTTTTCACTTGTTTTAATTTTTTTATTACAAATAGGTAGGTACATACTTATTAGGTCCATTATTATACATACCTACACCTTTTATTATATTTTAGTAAGAGATCTGTTAAAAATGACTATGGAACAGACAGAGTCCATCGCCAGCTTAATTGTAGGATCAAAAGGGGTCAAGTGTGTACATTGACAAGCGCCTTAGGGCCATCGTCATGCCTAAGAAAGGATGCCAGAATTGTCCCCACACTCCCCACCTCGTCGCCATCGCTTACAAAGACCACTTGGAAATGTATTTTACGTAAATCTAGGCGCCGCCAGTTCTTCTCAGCCAAAGACTTTATAAACGGGCAAGAAACTTTCGGCTTTGGCATCTAACGTTTTTTATATAATTCTTCTTACAATAATATAATCGGCTCGTCAAGCTTTAAGACATTTCAAAGTTATCCTTGTAATACAATTGAATTGAATAGAGACATTTTGAATTTGAATTTTTCTCAATCCCAAGCTTTTTTTTTATTATATAATTAGATCTTATTTGTACTGTATCGTGTGCATCTTGTCGTATTATCTAGTTCTGTTGAACCAGTGTGGTCAGAGATTTTATAGTAATAGATTTAATTCGTAGTTAAATTGTTAGCAAACTAAACACATAGTACCTACCTACCACAATTTAAAGAAAACGAAACTTTGTTGTGCCTTAATAAATGTTTGTGTGTGTGTGTAATAGCAGTAATTTGAGGCTAGATCTCCCTTTCAATCCACTTTTCAATATATGTGTGGTCAACGATAAAAACTCATTTATTTGGAGCAGGAGTAATAATAAAGCAACGATGATGCGACAGTCCATTTGAATAATAAATGAAAGCAGTCATGTCAAGTCTTCAATTCCTCTTTGTAGATGGGTTGTTGTGCTCCTGCGATTACTCATACGATGTCACAGCAAGGTACGGCTGTTACTGGCTGGCTATCGCTAATTCTTCGCTACCGTAAGCGCCTTTACTGAATACTGATAAGTTGACACATGCCGTTTTGCGGTTTGTGTCTGAATTGAACACAGTTTACAACGTAACAAAAAACTCATTTTGAGTCAACTTGATCTACACTCTCACAAGGACCCAGAGCTAGATGTATCTTACCTACCTATATGTTGCACCGATCCACATTTATCTTTTCTATTTTATACTTGAGATAATCATTTAAACTGGCACGGATGAGCTACTGAGTTGGCTTCGAAATCACATGTGTTAATCTGCTTTTTACTAATATCTATTTTTCTGTGTCTTACACGTTACCTACGTCAGAGCGTATAACGCTGTTCCGTCTTTCTGAATCGGTGTCTTTGAGTTCATGTGTCATTCATTCACATTCCTGAATCCTCCTTCAATCTTTGATACTTGGGTTTGTTCCTTCCACTCATTATATCATGGGCATCTTCGTTCTTGATTTGCCTTTCATCCGTATTCGCAGACAGGATTCACATTTCTGGGTCATTCCTAATTATTTTTCTATCTGGTTTTGTATTCCTTCCATGTATTATCATAGACGTCCTTATCGTTCTTGATTTGGGCTTAATTTGTGACGTAGTACGGATACGTCGGAGTCAACAGCGCTTTTTTGTCTTTCAGAAACTGTGTCTTTCACATTTCTGGAACGTCGTTCATTCTTTTGCTTTCTGGTTTTGTTACTTCCACTGGTCTGGTTTTGTTCATATTAGGCATCTTCGTTCTTGGTTTGCGTTCAATCCATATTCGCAGACGAGTAAAGGGCCTACAGTTGAACTGTGGAGCTAAGCGTCTCGTCGGTGGCGGCAGTGGCGACGGCCGGCGCCTCGTGCCGTCGTGTTTACGTCTAATTTTGGCGCGAGCGCCGCGACGCCGCCGCCCCCGCGCCCCTGGCCCGTCCATTGAACACGCCGCCGGTACGCGTGCGGTTATTTCGGCATGCCGAAGGCGGCACAACGACGCCACGGTATATCCTCACTCGATTCTCCGTTTCTGCACCATATCTTTATGGATAATTGTTTGATAAGTGCATGCATGCGTCTAAGTAGGTACCTACCTGCTAGATTTTATCCTTACTCGATTTTCCGTTTCTGCACCACAATGGTGCATTACCTACCTCCAGGTTATAAAGTTCGCAGGCTTTTTTCGAAATACTTATAAAAAAGTCATGTACCTACTTTACCTTATAAACAATGCTTTTTTGTTTTTATTTCAATTTTAAACTCTTGCACCTGCAATATAGTTACCACAGAGTGCTTTACGTACTTACTTATTTATACCTATTCTACGTGCATTCATATTATCATGAGGCATCATTTCTACCATTTGTTTGTGTAAGGTAAGAGAAAGGTTCAAAATCGAATCAAGAGCAGAGAAAAAAAAATGAATTATAATTGGGTTGGGTTTTAAGTAGCGGTCGGCCCGCGCGCTGCTTGGTCGCTCGATCGTTTTTCACCTCACGGCGAGTTAACGAGCCCATGTCTTGTGATGTTACCGCAGTTAGCCTTGGAGGCTGCGGTACGCCTTGACTTCTCGGAATCGCTCCAGAGCCTTCCTCTCGCCCCACCCCCCTCCCTTCGTCCCTCACCTTCCTGCATAATCGGTGTACTCACCGGGCAGGACTCGCCTGCAGCATCGACAGATTATCAATTTTTTATATGTTGTGGATTTTTTTCTATATTGCAATCTGCATCTTCTAAGTTATAGTTTTTGAATCGATTTATTAGGTATTTTTATTATTTGAGTATAACAAGATCTTAGCACAAATCAGATACATCGTACACCCTACAGACACTACACTTCATTACATATATGTACTTACATACATGTAAGTATATGTAAAGTAAATACTCGTGAATGTATTTACCTAACATGGTATAATGGTAAGGATGTTAAATAGGTAAGCTGGTAGTAGGTACTCGCAGTGCTAGCACACATGTAAATAACACAGGACAAAAACGAATAGTAGAGAGTACTTGCTGCGTACTATAAACTCAAATCTATGATTTGATGTGTTTATCTGTATAGGAGTACCACGCGCAAACGTACCCCGGCACTTCACTGTCCACTCCCAGCTCAGGTTGAAAACTTTTTATTTTATTTCTCTACACCTGAGTTGTTGGTTACAAAGGAATGGTTTTTTTTTGTTCGTTCCGCCTCGGGTCTTTGAGTGGATCGCCGATTCCCAGTAATGGCGCCGATCATTCAACAATCTATGGGCCTTCCAGGGACCACGACCGGCTCAATACAAATAGCAGGATTAGTAAAAACTTTGAAAATAAAGAAAAAATTGAAGAAGGAAACGCGCCTGCAAACCTGTACCTACGTACCATAATTTAGCTTAAGTTGAAGTGACTCATAGTACCAATACTTCAAGATCCTTGTCAAGTGCTGTAATTTGATTGCTCTTTATAATCGTGGGAACGAAAGGTCATGGCACCTTCAGAGGGTTGTCAATCTATTGTTATGTTGCAGAGTAATATTCGGTGCGACCCTGAATTACTCAACCATTTATAACTGGGTCGAAATTGAATGTTATGTAAATCACTTCTCTCGCTATTGGTAGTGACATTTTGCATCTCGAATGCAAGTAGGTAAATAAATAAATAAATAAATATTGTGGACAATTCACACAACACTACCCAGCCCCAAACTAAGCAGAGCTTGTAATATGGGAACCGGATAGCTGATATAATACTTGAATACATTTTTTTTTTTTTTGTAAATACATACTTAGAATACAATATAACACCCAGACAGAGAACAAACATTTATGTTCACCACACAAATATTTGTTCTCGGTGGGGATCGAACCCACGACCTGCGGCGCAGAAGGCAGAGCTACTACCAACTGAGCTAGAGGCCAGTCAAACTGTACAGTACAAAAGGTACTACGCACCTTCCCTTCTTGCTGTAGCATTTCTCAACTGTTGAACGCCCATAGCAGAGTTGGTTGGTGATGTTGCAATTGGCCTAGACTTAGGTAATTCTTTACAGGTGGAGTTTATTGACGTGTAGCCTTATAAAAAAACTGTTTGTATTTCCGATGTTTTCAATGAAAATGAAGCTATTAGTAATATCTTCTAAGAAGATGTGATTGATGATGAATCTCTCTTTAAATTGCAAAGTGTGTTAGTCGGAGACTTCGTGAAGGCTACTGCGCGTTTTCTTGATGTGTCAAGGTCAAAAAAGTCCCTGATAATAATGTCAGTGGTATAAAAAAAGACAGATCTTTACATGGTACTCAGGTAGTTTGACATTGACATTAAAAAACACAATGTGACCTATTGAACGCGCCAATTCAATATGAATAATAATCAGCCTTATTTAAGCAAAATCTTAGAAGATAAAGCGATGTTCAGGAGCTTTTATCCTGTTATGTTTTGAGCATAGTCGTGTGCGTTGAGCTGTGGTCTGCGCTCTGCGGCAAAGGAGAGTTCAAGGACCGCCAAGTCATTTAGTAGTCAGGTACAAGCCACCCGCCCCGAGGCTGCCGATAAACCTTTACACCTATTCCAACTGTTTGCGTGTGGGAAATGATCATTTGTTCTGTCTCGTATCGTGCGTGCCGACCGAACCTTGGCGATATTCGCAAATTGTTACAAAGTAGCGTCGAGCAAGACCTGTCCTTTTCGAATGCTCCTTTCTATAATGGACCACTTCCGTTGATTTTACCAATACCAATCGAAGCTTTTGTCCTTTTACTTGTCGCTCGTTTGTTTTAGTGTTTCGTACCTGTTTTGGTTAAGTGGAACATTGACTCACTTTGAGACGTCACTTTGACGTCTTATCTGTCTGTCCGTCTATCTGTTAATTCCGCCAAAGCTAAACTTACAAAGGTAGTTACGACGATGAAACAATTAACCTTTTGAAAGATATAAAATCACTGAACTTATTTATCTAAAATCGCGAGCAATTATTTTGTTGCAATCCGATTGCACACAGTTTAGCAACAATTTCGTTCCTAACACGTTTTCCTACTTATTTTTATTGCACCGTGGTGAATTTATTATCATTACGATGACGATCATCGCTCGTTGCTTGCAAATTGCAAATAACAACACTGGTTAAAATACCAGCAGGTATGCTTCTTTTTATACCTAGTAAGTCATTAACTTACGACCAAAAAATGTTGTCTATTCCATATTTTTTTAAGTATACACACACAAGAAACCGATTTGATCCGACAGGGCCGGCTACTTCAATCACATGCAATCGAATCGAGTGATGTGATGAAGTCATGACAATGATAGTGCGGGGAGGACGTGAGAGCAAGTGAGATAAACCTGTGCAGTGCGTGAGTGGGAACAGGATGCACATACAAACACTCCCAAGTCCAAAGTCCGCGGTTGCAGCCTGCACTGAACTGCACGAGACTCCGTAAATTCTTAGTGGAGCTAAAGAAAATGTTTAAAGAAGTCAATGTGCGAGTCCAACACGTCGGATTTTTTAAAACTGAAGTGTAACATAAGCACTTTATGAGTTCCTCATGCAAGATATTATGAGATGATACGGAAGGAGCGATACGTTAGCAAAATATTAAGTAGGACGGAAATGGATGATAATAGTAATATTATATCTGCAAGAAATTCGCGATCATTCAACAAGATTATCAATGACAATGTGAGTCATTTTTCATGCGTAGATATAATACTAGCTACATAGGTAAGTCTTGATTTATTGTTTTTCTCGGTAATAACTTGAGTCACAACACTGATTTGGTTATAAATAGGTGCACTAATTTATTTTTTTAATAACCTTCCTCATGGTATCATAAAATCATCAAAAATTTAAAAAGTTCTGCGTGAAAATAAATGATTCTGAGTGGTAGTTGCAACGCTTTTTTTGTAATCTGCGATTTTAAAATGGCGCGTAGTATTGTGTTATTAATTATCCATGTGAATAAATTGTATTGGTTTTTTATAAATTGACCTAACACGATACAAGGTTTCATCAAAAACCTGCAATTTTCTTACAAGTATTTTAATCTCGCCGCGTCGCACTGTGGTGTGGTGACTGGTCATCATGCTGATCGACGCGTATTATTTAGTTGTTGAATTAATGTTTATTCAACATTTGAAATTGCACGCGTCCTCACATCATATGTTTGGTCACATCGAGGTGCTTATTTTGAGCACGCTCGCTCATAAGTAATTATGTTGAGTGTACAGGTTAGAACCGTTAACTGTTTAGTTCCTGTCCTGAGTTTTAGTTCCGCTGCTTAGTACTAAGCTGATGACGCGGTTGCAACCATTTGCTTCCGGTGTCCTGTATAGTGAGTGTCTGCCACTGTTGCTGGCCTGACCTGTTCGACATAATATCACGAATGAGCAACACGTACAGCCTCAAAATATTGTTTCAGATGTAGTTTGCAGGTACTGCACAATTAATTTATTCGTGCCAGATTTGCTTCCGCTCTTGGGCGCCGCGCAGCCGCTGCGGACCGGACACTATAATATAATAATGATCCGTGTTCTACCTTTTTCGCCGATTAACTTCTAATTTTAGTGCAAGTCTTTGCTCTACCACATGACTCAGTCGATCTTAAAATACTCCTATGCATTAACGCCAACGATTTTTGCGATGTTATAAACCCGGTTAGTCCACCAATCCTTACTGGTTTGCTGACATTGCCGTGCTGTGCATAATAAATACCTGATCGTAGTTCAATTTATATTAAATTAAGATAACTATTAATTACAATCCTACCATCACCCGTGCCGTGACACTGCTTTGTTTGCGGCTTTTCTTGCATCTTGCTCATTTTCTTTTTCAAAGATATATCGTAATTTTGCGTTTCGCAATAAAGTAGGTACCTAAGCAACCCTGGTATTGATACTTATTTTGTAGTTTCAACATGAAAATAATCACAAAACAACACTAATCTCAAGAGTGACTTCAGCAGCCAGTATTACGTCATGAATGTATCATTCGTTGATTGCGTCTAATGGAACCCAGGAAGTTTCTCTATTGACTTTGATTTGTATACTAAGGACGAGTTTACTACCTAAAAAAATATATTTCCGTCTCCGGTTTTGACAAGTGTCTTAATTAGAGGTTGAAATATTTTATCTGGCGGATAGGTACCTATAGTGATTGACGAATAAAATCAGCAAGTTGAAAAATTTGCCCTAAGTGATAGTAAACCCGTACCTTATTCATTTAGAAAGATGCTTTAGGTAGGTTAGATTTATTAGGCTGTTCAATAAACCTTGTATTTATAAAGACGAATAGGTATGATTGTTTATCAAAATGGGAAGTCTAATAAAACAAATATTATGTGTACTATTTCTGAAATATAATTTATATTCATTTATACTTTCTAAAACTAGATAAAAAACGTTGTTCACCTCTAGCAGCGAGAGGCAGACCACCGAGCGGCAAGGCCGTCTGGTCTCCAACGAACGCCTCACTTCGCATATGCGCTGCGTTGCAACAATATCGACGTAGGTAAACCACTAATCATATCCATCATGTACGTAGGTATTTGCAACAGAATAGCTTGGATAAAAAGGGTTTAATTTTTCTCTAAACGTTAGGAAAATGTTCCAACTAATTCACTTCACATCTTGGGATGAAAATGTAAATCTCCATTAACGGCGCTTTGTTTGCTATCCATAATATGGATAAAGTTTAACCCGACCTACTCGATTCCCTAAGACTTATTCACGAGTTCGATTTGAGTTGCACGGATGTTATTATGGTTTACAGTGAGTCAGTGCCTGCTCTATTGTTTACTGTTTTTGATTAAAATGAAACGTAGGTTTGTAGATCAATCATGAAGTAAAAGAACTTACTAAAATTATCTACAAATGATGGTGCCACACACAAGCCCCGCGTAATCCGATTCTAGGCTTCTATAAAAATCTAGACTTTCACAATATACACATTTCTTCTTCCATGATTGGGCTACTTATGTATTTTCACAAGTTTTTCCACCTACATAACACAATAATGTTTTGGTGCTTATGATACCAATATTTCAATTATTTTCCCAAAAAAATACCTTCTTTTTGTAAGTCAAAATTGTGTGCCGTCAGCTAATTTGTCTCGTTGTATTTGTTACTAAAATATAGGTAAGTCCGCTACTTACCTATTTAATATTGGCTCAGAACTGGACGTAGATCCTATAATAAAATCATCGGCCGGAAGTCGGTGCGTCATTAGTGTGCTTTCGTCCACTTCTGTTTGTGTGTGTTTGACGTGTGCTCTATGTGCGCGCTCTGTATGCCAGAAAAAACTACAGTTAAATGATTATCCATCTATTTAATCGTTTCGATTCCTTCCTTACATCTCCGTTTGTAAGGAATAAGAGGCCTTGAAAATGTAAATTAAATCCAAGAAAAAGAATAGAGTCAAGTTGGTACACTGCTGATTTGTGTGATGTAGTGGTGCACGTTGCTCTTGCTTGTATAGTGTTACTGATTATTCGTGTGTGCGTTTATTTACGTACGCGAGCGCCGACTCGTCCGAGATTCAAAATTAGAATGCCGTCTCCGCCATGTTGTTCTCAGTGAAAAACCTACGATCCATCGTGTGGTGTGGAGCCGTGGGCCTGTCACAAGGAAAGCCGCTGTTGATTTGCACTGTCTTACTGGTCTTACTAGTCTTCTGAAATAACCGAAAATAACAAAGTTGAGGAACTATCTAGGATAGTAGTAGTAATTGTAGTTACAAAACATATAGAATGTTTTACTTACTGTAATCAATGATGGTATTAAAAGCCATCTATGGTATAATCCTAATTATATAGTAGGCACTTAGCTACCTACCTTTAAAAAGCTTACCTTAAAATACCTTGATTACCTGCCTACGTATCATTAGACCTGAGACTGTTAGCGTAAATACATTTTGTTGGTTAGTAAACGTAAGAGTAGTCATGTGAATGAATGAGTCACGCCCAGAATTGGTTTGCTTCAGTTATGTTATCTATAGGTGCATCACCTACAAGTAGTTTAGATAGAAATGGCATTTTGTGATCACAAGATTAAAAGATAACCCAAAACTATAACCTAGTGTTTATTGTGCCTACATAATTATTATTTACAGATACGCTGAGTTGTTGACTCTTTAGCACGAGCATGGTACTTCAGTATTATTGTATCGGTTTATTGTTTACTTTATAATCTTAGTAACGAGACTACTTACTTCAGTAGGTTAGAGACCTACAGCTGCTGTACCAAATACATCTAATCTTGTTTGTTTTCCGCATTTACAATTACACCTTTGAGCATAATAACTTAACCGCGCAATCAGTTGAGTTACGCACTCAAACCGAGAACCGACATTAAATAAAGCTGATCTATTTCGATGCTGTTCGGTTTTGGCGTTCTGTCCATTGTGTGACTGCAATTTAGCTGGCCGAAGAGTAAAAGCGGGGAAATTACGCACCAGATGAGGATGTGCGTCCGACATGACGCGCATCCGGCGGCGAGCGAGCGCCGTCTTTGGAACGATACCCGTCTGCAGATTGTGCCCGATTTAACTAGCTACCTAATCGAGTTATTAACTCATGTGCAAGTGCATCCTGGACATCAGCCCTTTGCAGCGGACCGTAATGCCACTAATGCCCCGGATCAATGGAGTGTCAATGAGTAAGACGATTAGTCAACTGGATTTACGCAATAAAATGGTGCACAGGCGATGGTTGGGGCATTAATGTCTTAAGTAAACTTGTATTATTTACAAAAAAAAATAGCATTAACTATAATATAACAAATATAAAACTAGGTGCATGTAGGAGGGTAGTTTTGCGTAAACTAGTTTATTAAGACCAGTGTTTGGTGTTTTGTGGACATGTGGAGAACTCCTTCAAGAGAAAATGTATGTATGTAATTGAGGAAATAAAAACAAAAGAACTCCCATGCGTAGGAATATAATGGCGAAACAGGGTCACTGAGTATTTTAGTTTTTATTGTAATTCAGTGACATCAGACATCACATAAAACTAATCGATGGGGTAGATTTGATAGATGTTTTAGATGTCCCTGTAGGGCAAAATTAAATCAGTGCTACCGTAGAACATATTGTAACTTTTACCCTTCATGAAGACATGCGTTGATCGGATTACTAATATCGCAGAAGCGTAATAAATAACGCAATTTACACTAATACGAGTATCATAGTATATCAGAATGCATTGTCAGGTAAATGAGACTAGCGAGATGCTCTGTTATTCAACCACCATGATTATTTTAATGTTTAGGTATACTACGTCGATGAACGCGATGCCAACTTTATTTTCCGTTTAATTGAAAGGAAACACGAAGCGTTTCAGTGAATTCGTCATTGTGCTCATGATTTTGTTTACAATTTCATATCGTACCGTGCTTGCGTTATGGTTTGTAGTTTGTTTCTTCAAATCCTTTTTTAGGGTTCCGTAGCAAAATGGCAAAAACGGAACCCTTATAGATTCGTCATGTCTGTCTGTCTGTCTGTCTGTCTGTCTGTCTGTCTGTCTGTCCGTCCGTATGTCACAGCCATTTTTCTCCGAAACCGTAAGAGCTAGACTGATGAAACTTGGCGAGTAGATGTATTCTGTGAACCGCATTAAGATTTTAACATAAAAAAAAAAAAAAAACTATAAATTTCGGGGGTACTCGAAACTGAAACTCAAAAATTATTTTTTCATCGAACCCATACGTGTGGGGTATCTATGAATAGGTCTTTAAAAATGATGTTGAGGTTTCTTATATCGTTTTTTTCTAAACTGAATAGTTTGCGCGAGAGACACTTCCAAAGTGGAAAAAAGTTGGTCCCCCCCCCCTCTAACTTCTAAAATAAGAGAATGATAATACTAAAAAAAATATATGTTGTACATTACTATGTAAACTTCCAACAATTTTTGGTTTGAACGAGATCTAGTCAGTAGTTTTTTTTTTATACGTCATAAACCGTAAACCGCAATTTACCTTTCGACGAACTACAAGAACCTTATTATGTTACATCAAGTAACATAATATACAGGTTCTTGTAGTTCGTCGTGCTACGGAACCCTTCATGGGCGAGTCCGACTCGCACTTGGCTGCTTTTTTAATCGTAATTTCACTTCTATCGTAATTTTACGAGATTTTAATACAAGTTCTTCCAACTTGTATTAAAATCTTGTAAATTAGAATGCCACGAAACTAATACGAAGTACGTAACTACTTTATTTCGAAACTATTTAGTTAAAGCGTAGGCTAGGTATAGGTACCTAACCTAAGTACCTTACCGACGCAACATTATTAAACTCGTATAGTTGTTATTATCGAGAGACAACAACAGTATATTGAGTCGACAACTTGGTTGAGCAACAGTGGAAGGCCTTGCGCGAGAGAAATGGCGTGTGGTTTCATAATGCAAGCTCCTTGTCATCTAGTGATTGTTCACTGTGAGGTAGGTAAGTAGGTATCACTTAAATTCAAGCTTTGGATTCAAGTTGCAAATACCACTTGCCTAATGATCTCTAGCACAATCATAGGTAGTATGTATAGGTAGGTACCAATACTGTGTTTTTTTTTATTTATTGAAATCGGTGAAATGCTCCATCTACTAGGTAGCTAAGCTACAATCATATCTCTTTTATCTAGTATAATAATAAATGGTTACTGCAAGCCGAACTATGGTGTGGATGACTCACTAGCCAGGTGTTTGTCAACGTTGCCAAGTTCTCAGTAAGGCTTCTGAGAAAAAGCCGTTCAAAACAAGCACTGCGAAATTATGAATTACAGGTAAAACTAAAGCGGCGATTGGGTTCATAGCTCGGGCATGGACTATGTGCAAACCGAGACATCAGCTTGCGGTGTAATTACACACCCTTACGTATTCAATTCGCCCTTGCCCGG
Organism: Thera obeliscata; assembly: GCA_947578465.1. NCBI lineage: Eukaryota > Metazoa > Arthropoda > Insecta > Lepidoptera > Geometridae > Thera > Thera obeliscata. The sequence continues at coordinate 6,088,425 of OX387916.1, forward strand.
GCGAATTGCTGATTAAGGTATTGTGGCGTGATTGTGGGCTGATCGTGCACTATTGCAACTTATTCACATATTTTCATTGAACAATAATTTGCATCGTATGCAAATCTTGACAATATTACAATATTATATTATACATATATAAGCCTGCGACCACCTGGTGCGCTGATAGGTAGGTACTAGGTATGTAAGTACAGAACGGATTTTACTAATAGATTTTGTAAACTAGCAGGGAATACGTAGTGCATGTGGCTAATACATGATATTATGATCCACTCATATTTCCTTCCTAACTGTCTATGCTAAGTTCTCAGAATACCCCTTAGATAAATTTTCTAAGTGACCAGCACTGCATTGTATTACTTAATCTATTTTGGTTTCATGAATATGGGACCATGATTCAAACTGCACGGAATCTGCATTTGCCTTGTTCGAAGTGTACAATACATTGCCAACGTCTGTCTCCACTATCTTAAATACTTACCTAAGTATAGATCAGAAACGATAGAGGTGGTAACATTATGACAAACAATTAACGTACAGTCTAAACAGTAAATTATACGAATAACATCTTAAAAATTTTGAGAAAAGACTGTTTGGATTTTCATCGATATCCTTTGGGTTTAGTGGAGCGTGAAAGTTTGAAGCATGTAGCTCCTCCACACGAATTCGTGGGCTGGCCAACATTAGGTATACGTTGATCCATATCACTACATCACACCTGTACGCCGGTGCTCGATCAACAGATTCAGATGTCATCCTGTGTGGCCACAGCCCATCCGGACCATCTGCTATCAACGTGGTAAAGGGATAAAGGTTAAACTCTGCCGCGTCAGAACAGGTTGAACAATAAGTGGCTAGTGAAGCAGGTGGAAGGTTTATTAATTAGGAATACTACAATTACAACACTCGCCTCAATTCTGAATATCCAAAGTTTACTAACATAATACAGCCAAATTGTAAAAATAGGTGCAGGTGCGATTAGCGCAGGTGCCGCGGGTATCGACAAGCCAACAGCTGATAACGCCTACGGTCAAGTTCATTGCCATTCTGTGCTAATCGATTTGTCATAGTGCCCCTATTTTCAAACGACTTTAAAAAGAGGAGGTTTTTTGCTGTTTCACAGTTTTCAATGGTTCAAGTTCACTGCTATTTTTTATTGCAGAAATAGTGATCGCGCAATTAAGGTGTTTATGTAGTTGCTCAGTTACTAGTTTTTTTTTTTATCTTCTAAATATAACTTTACCGAACTACCATCAAACCTTCTAGGAACTTACTAACCCTTGATTTGTCATAATCAAACCTATATATTGACGACGCATTCAATGGGATCTCATCTCTGTTGAGATGCGATTGATATAATGAAAAGATTTTGGCGCTATGTGTCGTGTGTTTAGTAGGGTAGGATAGGAACCGCAGCAACAGGATTATTTGTGAAATACGCAAACTTATAGGAACGCAACAGTAAAACTTGAATTAGGATAAAGGCTGTGTTTGCTTTAGGAAAAATTTACCTAAAACAAACACAACCTTTTTGTTATTTTCGCCAAAATAAACTGATAATTAAGTATAAAAGCATTTACCTTTCACTACTCCAAGTATATACAGTGCACAAGCGGTGTGAAAGAGATGACGTTACCGACGCGTAGACACTAGACGTAGACAGTAGACACGTCACGTGATGCAGAGTGGCCTAGAAGCTAATAATTTTGAAATATTTTTAAGCAAATGGGTATGGAAAAATAAGCCAGTAATATTTGGTTATGAATAGATCCTACCTTACTGCAAAGTTACAACAACCTATAATTTCGGAATCAAAATATTTTGCGCATTTTACAATAAATGACCATTAATAGTCAGTGGGTACGGTAAAGAGTAATTCATCATGGCGGGGCTTATTCATTGGGTCGCACCACACGGTGCGTCCGGTTTGTCTACAAATTGGTCACATTGACCGCTAAGTGGGAAGAATCGGCTCCGACTCGAAGCGAGGAAAGCTTGCGCTCAGGTAGAGGCGAAAGCAATTAATTTGTGTTATTGAGTGATGGATGACGCGAGACTTATCTGGCAAAGTGAACTTTTTGAATGGGTTTTGTACAGCGCGGCATTTGCTCTTTGGGAACATAGAATGTCCTTTTGAGTAACAGCAATGACCTTTGGGAATTTGACCATGTTTTGATGTCAATCATAGATACATTGTTAACGTGTTCTAGAACTGCATTTATATTGATGTCGAATAAAACCAGAATTTGACCTTCCGTTGGATAAGTTGATGCCCTTCGTCTTCCGGATCTGTCGAATGGAATAATTGAGAAATTCACCGTTATTGCGCTCGAATCATCTAAGATAGACTAGTCAAACTTCTTAAAACTTGGTTTTCACGTATCTGTCGAGATAATAAAAACTTAAGTCAGTTTTCTACCAAATATATTTTTTGTTAGAATACACTTGATATCACTAGTCGTAATTAAATATTACATACCTACCTAAACTACCATCTACCTGTTAGGTGAAATTGTAATAAAGTAAACATCAAATACCCATGCCCAATAGGTGAAAAGTTCAGACTTCATTTCAAACGGTCCTTCGAGCCGGATTACCTTAGGTAGCTGTACTGCGCTGACAGTTCAACAATGATGAGTATTAGTCTGAATTTTATGTGCTTACCGCCTCTGACATTCTCAATATCAAGAATTTAAAGATCTGATGGGACGTTACATGCAGTGCAAGGTATTTTTATAACGCTTTTATTAGCTTCACCTGTATGTAAGTTTTTATGTAACCGACCCCTTTGAGCTCGATTTTGTCCTACTTTGAACGATCAGATTTTGACAAAGGTCGATGACAATGCAATAATATGAAAAAAATGTATATATATATTTTAAAAAACTAAAAAAACGTTTTTAGTTTTTTAAACTATAATTTATTTATTTAAAGTCAATGATTATCTATCGTTTAATCTAATCTACAAAGCTTATTAATCCACTACTGTCCAAAAACCTCGGCCTACCATGTTGTTATACCCTATACAGGGTCCACTGACTAACACCTAAGAAATATGTATGGGTAATTGGGTACCTAAACCACGTGTTTGCAATAAATAATATTGAGTATTGAGTTGATTACCGTAGTAAATGCATACTTTTAAAAATCTAATTCTTTCGAACCAATGAGTGAAAGGATTAAAGTGCTTCTCAAAGAAGTAGCAACCGATATGACTGACTCACACACAGTCAATCAACGCAACGTCTAAACCAGCAGTTCTAGGAGTATGAAGTTCCCTATGGTAATTGTAAGAAACTTCCCTAAACTTTAAACCCCTTTTCATACCCACATTCATAATCCCTGACACTTTATAGCGGCTCGTTAAAATATTCTATCACTGTCATCAAATAGAGATGTCAACAGACTTTCGGACTTCCATTAGTAAGCAATATTTTCTTTATTCCAGTCATATAACAAAGACGACGACATGGGAGGATCCGCGCAAGTCGCTGGCGGCACAGTCGGTGGCAGCGGGTGTGCAGCATCAGAGCACCGACACGTTGCTGTCACAGGCCGCGGCGAGAGCGTCTATAGCAGCCACACCAGCACCTGGTAAATAGTATTCTATTCTTCGTAATGGTTCTTTTACAAACAGACGACATAACACACTGAAAGTAAGCAATTTACTGCATTTTGAGGAGCTATTCAGCTCATAATGCCGACACTTCAAATTGCGGTCTACCTACTGATTGTCTTCATATGATGCCTTCGATTTACTGAAGCCTGAAGCCATTGCTTCAAAAAGTAACGTAAAGAGTCGGGAACAGGCACAACACAACATAAAATATTACTAACAGGTAAATAATAGCAAATAATCCATAGCTACCTATTTTTAGTAGGAAAAAACAATAATTGGATTTTTTAAGGTAAATCAATCAAAAATGTTTTGTAAAATGTTTGTTTGAGATTGCAGGTAAGTATTTATATGATAGCTTGGTAGGTTTGTTAATTATTTGGCTGGCTTCTAATCTAACCACTGGCTGGTCAATAACAACACACTTACCTCCCTTCCTATAATAATGTAGGTAAAGGGGAAACTCTTTGCTCAAGGTGAGCACTGGGGACTAATATTATAAGGGGGCGTCCATAAATTACGTGAGGTGTTTTTTCGAATTTTCTGTCCCTCCCTCCCGCCCTGGTGAGATGTCGTGAGATTTTATTCAACCCCCTCCCCCATCCCCCAATCTCACGTGAGATTTTTCAAAATGTGGGTTTCTTACGTAAACGCGTTGGATTGTTATTGTAAAAAGAAAAAAAAAATGCTTCGTGCTTTTATTTACCAACTAGTTAAGACAAGTAATCAATATTGCTGAGAATTATAAGTGTAATAAAAATTTAACACTTAAAACGGGACCAAACTAGTATGAACTTAGGTATATTTTTTTTGTTTCAATCAGAAAAAATATTGCGTGATATTTGCCGAGACCCCCCCTCTCTCCAACGTAAGATTGGATGAGATTTGACTCGACCCCCTCCCCCCCTTAAATATCTCACGTAATTTGTGGACGCCCCCTAACAATTACAAGGCATGGGTCACTCGACAATAATTAATTAACTGATGAACAAGAAAAAGAGAGAAGTTTTTCTTCATAAACTCTGTATCCTATGAGTTGGTGGGTGAGTTGAGTACGTAAGTTAACTCAAATTCCCATGGCTACGATTATGCGTCCTACCTTCGATTGAAAATAAAACCCACATTGCTATAGTAGCATAAGGCACACATCAAACTCATTTTAACTGCCTAGAAAATGATTTATAAGACAGAAAACAGCTCAAGTCCCTCTCGATGGTGGTTCACGTGATCTAATTGGCCACAGACTCGGGTTTAAAATTATCATGGAACTAAAATAAAAACAAATAACCCGAATTCTAAAACTGATTTTACGACGAGAATTAACGCGTTGTTTCCGTCGGTCGATGCGAGATGAGCGTTTGTGAGCGTTGAAAGGTGTTCGGAAAATACATCGTTGTCGCCGTCGTCGACGACGATGGCGGCCGCGGCGGCGGCGGCGGCGTGACGTGGCGGCGACGGCGGCGGCGCCAGCGCCATCGCCTTTCAGCGGGTTGGCGTTGCTTGCGACATATTCGTGTTCCTGTTGCACCGTTTTATGACAAGCAAACAAAACGTATTCTTTTTTGTTTTTTTCAAGCATTAAAATTAAACATTTCAGTTGTATACAATTTTTTCCCTCCACCGTTTGCCTAACATTTAAACAAAGTTATGTTTTGAAGTCAATAAAAATATTGTAAGATTAATCCTGTAGTGAATGAAATTAAAATGAATCATCATGCTTATTCAGTAGTGAACACAGTCATATGAGAAGATGACCAGACTTGATGGTCACGCTGGCTCTTGCTAATTAAGAACGTTATTATTATTATAGTTATAAATGAGCTTTCAGCTGGTTAATGTCATTTAGGCTCTTCTTCTTTAAGAGCTCAGCTCTTGCCGGGGTTCTGACCGTTCCGATGCAGAGTTTCCTCCAATTGAGTCTTTCGAATGCGGCCTCCTATCGTTTAAACTTTAAAATAATCATTAAAATTATAGTCGCATTATTTTACGCACAGCTTTCAAGCATAGATCACAATTGTGATCTGATTGTGGCACAACAAAAAACATACGAATTCATCAAAAAAGTCTACAGTAAACTAACATCCTATTCAGGTATTATATTCTTTGCAATATATTGCAGGCATCTTAGTAATGTAGGTACTTAGTCAGTGTCTTCGGCGAGCAAGGTACAGTACAGTACGTGACCTAGTCACGTAATGACGTGCTGGTATAATGCGTCGCCGCCGCCGCCTGACTGGCACCACAGTGCACCTAGAGACCACTGTTTTTATACGCATGGTGCATATTATTGAATATTGGCCCATCCTACCTCTAGACAATTGTAATTGTAATGTAAAGGCGTCAAGTTACTGTGAAGATAGAGCGATATGAAAACATCTCCGTTTGGCCACACTGTGGATGTGTGAACGATATGGTAAACATCAGCTGGTAAAAAAGCTATCCAAATAACTTGCTCTAGACCAAATGATTAGACCAAATTATGTGTGCCTACCTAATCGATAGCCACACATTCCGGAGATGCTTCTCGTCTGGTAAACACTCGAGATATCCACACTCTTGACGTTTTTCATCTCATAATCATCTTTCGCTTGTGACAACTCAAATAATTTGTGTTTTCTCACCGCGTTCTTCGTTTATCTGATACCTGATAACAACGCATTTTCAAACGCCCGGAGTGTTTTTATCATGACGCATCTTACCTAAATAGGAATTATGAAGGTGTCTTGATAATGGTATATCATTACATCAGCGCAGCGGATGATATGGAAATGAAATGCCTCAAAAACATTTTAAACTAAAAGTTAGCTTCTTTAATTTTCTATTAGAAATCAAAAATCAGAAATATTTTTTGTATAACTGTTGTACAAAAAGATCTTATAATTATGGAGTTTCATATGCATCTCTCTAAATAAACCACAAAAAATATTTCTACAAATATCAAAACAATGATTATTACCTACTTCTTGGTTATTTAAAGAGGGTTACAACAACGATTATAATTTAGTCAAATACTAAGCATAGCTACGCGTTCCTTTTTCTATTCTTAATAGGATTACAGTAAAGTATTTCGCTCTAATGACTCTTATATTATACGAGTTGGTCCATTAAACACCTCAGGTAGATTAATATGTCCAAATTAGTAATAACGAAGCAACGATTATAATTTTATTATTTTAATGCGTTAATTACAGGACATTACTTTATTAATTAGCTCTGTGATTAATCCTAATTATTACTTTCTCATGTACCTACTACTTTACCTAATTAATTCTGTATTACTTATATAAAATTTGTGATCATATTATAATTACTTAAACTGATCAGAAAAGTATTTGGTTTCCAACAGAAGGTTCACATAATTATTAAATTGAAAGAATATGAAACAGATGTTCCTTTTATCAATCAGCAATCGTAGGTAGGTTCATATCTGACGTAACTTTAGTCTCCCCGCGCGTCGTATTGTCGACTGTTGAGTAATGATCTTTGTAAATCATGTGTAATTTAATTACTGAGTAGGTGCTTACCCACAATTACACACTGGCTGCACTCCGATACAGCAAGGAGGCTATCATGATACGAGTATATTATGCTTTGTTCATTTCCATTCCATCACACCAAAACTCATCATCACCAAGACTAGTTTTCAAACAAGTTAACATTTGCATTCAACTCTAATAAAATGTATCATATCCATACAAAACGACGATATTGGTCGACGTTACATATTTATGAGCAGCTGAGACATGGTTTATCCATAATCAAAATTCATTGATGTCGTCGTAGCAAAACAGTATGTACCTACCTGCTGATGACGACAGAAGATTATTTTGCCGATGTAGGTAGATGATATTGGCGATTCGGCGTCCAATTAGCGGGATGCGTGTTTATGAATGATCTCTTGTTTGTTAGCTACTCGTAATATATTTGTGTATGTGCGTGTGTTGTGTGAGCACGAGGGCGGGTGATGCGATGTGTCGGTGACACCCGCGCTCGCGCCCGCGCCGCGCCGTGATTCATAATGGCAGCGCGACCACCGCGCCACTGCGCCCTGCCACGACAGCGCAGGCGCGCGTCTGGCGCCGTCGATTCTTGGAACGAGCTCTCGATGACCTTCCCGATGTCCACCAATACTCGATCACGTGCGCGTACGTCTTAGTTCTTAAAATCATCCACTTGAAACTAATCGCTGTTGAGAGGATCACGGTTACGTTAGTTGTTGTTTATTTATGGGTTAGTGATGAGAGGACCTCTGATTGGTTTCAGCAGCGAAGAGTACAAGTAGTAACGCGACTGCAGAGCCGCGGGGCCCACTGCCGGACGGCTGGGAGCAAGCCACCACGGCAGAGGGAGAGGTCTATTTCATCAACCATGCCGCCCGCACCACGTCCTGGTTCGACCCTAGAATACGTAAGTGTTTTCAAATAGATGCATTCGAGGTAGACGATCACGGACTGATTGACGAACAAGGTAATAAATACATTTTGACAACATAACATGCCTCCAGGTATGATGCACTGTACTTACCTTTGTGAGAAAAGGAGGAAGGGTTGATGGTTAAATGTTTTGTTGTTTGAATTAAAACTAGCAGTAAATTATACTTATTGCGTGTTTTTTTGGTTTCAGCTCAAGACTTGCAGCGGACGCCGGCAGGAGGCGCGCCGGGGAACAACATTTGGGCCAGCTCACCGCTCCAGGCGTGTCAGAAGCTGAGACTGCAGTCATTACAGCTTGAAAGAGAGCGCCTGAAGCAACGCCAACAGGAAATCCGACGCCAGGTAAGCTTTAAGTGAAAGAAGTCGTAGGTCACCTCGCAGGTTAATCACGAGTGCATTAACCACGCTCAAACCCGGAAGAAATATTTGCAACTTGCGACAGACAGAATTGTATAAGGGATTTAGGCATGCGATCGTTGTTAAGGTTAATTACTACAAGAGTCTTAAGAACTAGAGTCGATATGAATTCCAAGATATCTCTTTTTTATTTCAGCAAGAGATTATGGCCCGACAAGCTTCGTCGATCGTGTCATCGCTAGCGAACAGTACAGGAGCTGTGGCTAATACCGACCTGCCTCTAGACCCGTTCCTATCCGGTCTAACGGACCACCAGCGGCAGGAGTCGGCTGATAGTGGACTGGGCATGGCTGGACCGCAGTCCTATTCCATGCCACATACGCCGGAAGACTTCCTCGCGACTATGGATGATCGCATGGACTGTACCAGTGAGGCTGGTGCCATGGACTCTACGGAGATGTCGCTTGGCGATACTGAAGATCTGGTGCCTTCGTTACAGGTAATAATACTATACCAACTTGCTTAAAAACTATCACAATGTTACCACAAGCGACAGTTCGCACAGCCCAGGATAACTTATGAATAGTGAATTATCTAGGCGTGTAGATTTGGGAACTTATCAATGAACTAACATTATAACCCAAAACATAGGGTTTTGGGTTACGCCGAAGACAAAGCCTTAATATTTAATAGGATCTCTCGCTTTACGAAAAGATTTGGCATAAATTGTGGATCAAGAGCAATAAATGAAAACAGTCCGAAATTATGTAAATATTATGGAATCTAGTAGTGCTCTCGAGTTTGATTGCGAAGAAGAGTCAACTATAGTTTATTTCAGATTTATAACCAGTTTTTTTATTTCCAGATGAACGAGTTTACAAACGACATCCTGTTGGACGACGTACAGGCTCTCATAAACCCGACGAATAACAAGCCGGACAACGTGCTCACTTGGCTGTAGACACGTAACTAGTGCTAGCAAACTGCCGACGCCGGCGATCGCGAACAAGCAACGCCGACGGAACGGCTGAGGTGTATATTTCACTAAAATGACAATACCGTGTGAGTGTGGAGTGGACTGTATCAGTGTGCGACGAATAGGTAGTGGTTTCCAATCGGACAGTGGGAACGATGGCAGTATCAACTATCAACAGGCATTGTATAATAAACTATATAGGTGCTATATTTCTTCTATAGAGTGGGAATTTTGCAGAGGTTCGTAAAATGTTTATTGAATTAGTTGTTCGCATCGTTTTCGCTGTTCGCAATGTGTTCGCTTATTGTGCAGAATTACCGCCTTATTCATAATCGCTTATTATTATGAGACTGCGAGAAAAAGTAAATGTTACAAACGTATGATGAATAACACATCATGTTATACAACATATTGTATTAAAAGGCGGTTAGTGTTATCTTTGTCTCTGCATTTATTCGAAAGAGATAGAAATAAATGTTTGTAATTCTGCACATGTTATAAGTGTTCTTCAGCGTATGTTTGAGTTATTGTTGTGTACTAATCTACAATTTTGTATTGTCATTGTGTTGTAAGTAATATGTTTCTTTTGACAGCGATAGCGGTTTAAATATATTCCGACTGAGATTGAGCGTTATATGATTGAGCTCGTAATGTTGGATTTAGGCGATTGTTTATGCAGATATATGAAGTAAGAATAAGCGGAGAGTATATCGAGTATAAGCAGAGCATGACTATCGAGTGTGTGATAGATCGCGCGGCCTCCGTTTGGAGGTAGGCGAGGCTGTCGACCGAGGAAGGATGGGGGAACGCCGCAAGCCGCCTTTCATTACAGAAAGATGTTGCATTGCGAGCATCATTTACCTTTCAAGTTTCCGTAATCTTTTCAAAGAATATCAGAAATCGTTTCGTGTTTAATTGATTTTATCGTATAATTAGGATTGTGATAACATCTTGACGTAACAGTGCCTTATTGTGCCTTTACTCTTTAGAGAAATATATTTATTATTTGTAATTATAAAGATAATTTTGAAATATTTCTACAAAAAACCTTTTTGGTTGAACTATTGAGATGAAATTAAATTTGACAGAAAATCTACTTATACAGTAGGTAGGAAAGTGTTGTCTACTTACACCGTCCTTGGTATTTTTCGAGATTATAAATAGATGTTAAGTTTTTTATACTTAGGTAATCGTAAATTAGATAATAATGTTGGCAACTATTAATACCTAGGTATGACGTAGTTGCGAGAAGACATAACTTTACATGCAATAGTGGATGTGTGGGTGCAGCTAGCTAATGAACTAGGTAAGTATTATAAATGTATGTCATGTAAGTAGTATTGTGCGCCGCATGGTGTCGCCACTTGTGCCTTATTACATATAGCAATACGCCTTTATTTTCTTCTGTTAATTCTAACTATAGTATAAATTTACACTTTGACGGCTGATTAAGGAGATTAGGTAAGTACTTATAGGAGTGGATCAGTAAAACAAAGTATTTTGTAACATTTATAATTTTTTAAGTGTTTACTCTTCTCAAAAATGTGTTTAGCCCACCTAGTCTGCGTGAGTTCTTGTATGAGTGTAACGAACGACTAGCTTGTTCTATCAAAATTAGGTTTCTAAAATGCTACATTGAAAACTTTGCCATATTAGTAATTGTACTACTCTATAAGACTTAATTGTAATCATCTGTTTATGGTAAATTAGATAGCAATAATTTGCATCTGTGTAACTAGACTTTAAAGGTGCTGGGTTTATAATACATTTTAATTTGTATTCTGTAGATCCATTTCGAATACTGTACTGCATATTGTACCTACTTGTCGTGTAATTAATTTTAAGCCGTGTAACGATGCTCTTTATATTGTTCGGTTTATTAAGCACGCAGATTTTTCTGGCGCAGCCAAGTGGATAATATAAGTGATGGCTGCGCTAGAGCAACTTATTTAGTAGCGTTCTTACCGTATTCTTGCTTCATTCAGAGAAACATTCCATGTTACTAATGCTGATTTAAGTAATTCCAAAGTAAAACTTAAGAGAATCGATACTCTAGTATAAAACAGCAACTGACAAGTTGTGTTTGTTGTTGAGTTTGGGTTCCGTTTTTTTCTTAATAGCGGGAGTATTATTATTTTTGACAGCACACAGTGTGATCGTTTGTCTTCGCTTATATCTGAGATTTTTATTCTAATAAGGATTCCCATCGACGTTCACCTGTGTGTGCATTGGCTAAAATAGTTCGATATTCCGCTCCGTCCTCGCCAGACTTAATGCTGCTATAATATCCCAAACAATATGCAGAGTCCTATATCGTTTATTTCATAAGTAATAGCTTTTATTTTACAAACATATCTTTCAGTCTGATAGCAGATGCAAGTTTTCTATGTAGTGTACTGTACGGAATCAATATTATAGCAATGAAATTAAGTCTCAAGGTTATTATTAATTTTTACTGTAATTTCATTGTAAATATTTCGATATTCTTATACTATGAATTAAATAAATATTTGTTTTAATACCGATCATAGTTTTTATTTAAGCACAGTCATCTTGAAATTAATCCCAGATCTATAGATGCTTTAAGTAGGTTCTTACTTACCTATCTTTCTTTGTGGATTAGCGAGAGGGTCTTACAAATGAGTCTAGGGAATTACGTATTATAATTCGTTTCTGGTTCGTGTCTGTAGAAAAAACAAAACAAATTTTTAGTAAACAATTTTTTTGTATATTTGGTGTGTTGTAAGCGATTCATGCTTCGGTAACTATTGCACTAACTAAGAAAGCCTCCATCACCTTCAGTGTTTCCTTGCCTGTGGACAAAGTTTTTGTTAAAAGGTCATGCCATGCAATATGTATACAAATCATAAATAATATTTAATACTAGCACAGATTATCTATCACCTATAAAAATCCTATATAGGTATATCTTCTTCACCCTTTCTGTATAGAAAGGGTGAAGAAGATAGGCCTGTCACATACGGAATAACAAGTGTAGGTACCTACTAGGTACTAAAAGCGGTCATGGACCATATTTATTAAGAATATTTTATACCACACCCAAACAAAGCAAAGTTTTTACCATAGTAAAAGTTCCTGCAGGGACGAAACCAGAAAAAATATAGAGAAAAATTAAAATAACCAAACCAACCTTCTAGCACCTGTGAAGCCAGTCACCAAACCACCATATTATTATTTGTAAAAGTCAAATTATTAAGCAATAAAAAAAATATAAGCCTCAAGCATAGACAAGAAATTTTGACAGTTCTCCATTGTTGTGTTTAAAAAATCTATGCTTGAAACTCGCTCGGACTTGGAATATTTCTAACCACGAGACTAGTAACATAAAAACGAAAAAATCATGCTCATTGCGACATAGCAAACAATTTAAAACATAAGTAGTGATTTTAAATGGCTTATGTAGTACTAGCTAACTGGGCATGCAATTTCAATTTTCGTGAGAGGTCTCTTCACACCTTACTCAGCTAGTTCCTAGTTACTCACAGAGGGTTCAATGAATCGTTCATCTTGAGGCAGCTCTCTAGTAGCTGTCAGCTGTTTGTAATACTCCACGGAAAGCTTCGGCGTGCGCGGCCGGCTAGGGTCGGTGATGTCCACGTGATAGAAACCGAATCGCTCACTGAAACGAAGTGAAATAAATAAATCTTTAAATCCGTCTGCGATAAACGGAGAAATACATACACTCAAACAACTTATAAACTATTTTGCCAAACAATAGGCGGTCTTATCGTAAAGCAGCGGTTACTTCTCAATCAATTGAACTTTTTGACTGTTCTTGAGTTTATTTAATTTATGTCTTATTAAAACACTTTGTGAAAAAAAATATAATTTTTGTCTTCGATTAAATCAGATTAGGTTTTAGTGAACTGTTTCGCATCTGAATAACGCTTTCCATCAGATAACTTAAAGAAAACCAACAGAAAGACACATTAAAATAGAAAAGTAAACTCACGAGAAACCAGCCCTCCATTCAAAGTTATCCATGAGAGTCCAGGCAGTATATCCGAGCACTTTCACATCATCTTCGTAAATCACGTTCAAAATAACGCTCAGGTAATCCTGAAACATGATTATATACATTGACAGATAGTGTGGGGCATGGAGAAAATAAAAAAAAACAGTGGTACTCCGGGAATGCCAACTTTTGAAAGCCCCGACTTTTGGCGAAGTTTGACGATCTTTGCCGAGCAGGTGTCGATGTCTAATGTACGATGGACGTATAATGGACGATGGGTGACGGTGTCGCCAGTTTGTTAATTTTTTTCCACGTCGAAAAATGCTCCAAAAATCCCGCCTAAACAAGACTTTACTTGAAAAATGGTTTCAATTCCCACTGCAACCTAGCGAGTAGTACCTAGCGACCCACGAATCACGGCACAAGGTTTTAAAATCTGGAGGGGTAAACATAAGAGGGGTAAGATGATGGTGACGATGGTAGGTAGTGTTTTTTTTTATTGAATTAGGTATAAGTATCGAGTTGTTTATCTTAAATTTCAATGTGAATTTATTATTACTTCATTAATTAGTCTACCTACCGTTTAACTCAGATACATATTATTATAAAGTAGGTAATTTGAGTATTGGAGGTTATTGGCCTTCTGATACGGATTGTCTAAGGACAGATTAAAAATACATCTATCTATCGTTTAGATTTTAGATTCTAAACGATCGAAAACGACGTCTTCCGAATGCGTTATCCAGCCGGCAGTAGGTACCTTACCTAGTGAGTTGTGCTTGGGTCTGTTGAAACTAAACACACTGATTTAAGTCAATCTATACTGATAAGGCCCAAAAGACTGACTTACATTAAAATACTTGATGCGGCCATAGTCCTCCAAGGTACCGGGCTGGTCAGAGAATCCGTTCTCGGTGATGTAGATGGGTGCGTCGTTGTAAGAGATCTTGCACCAGCGCAGGAGGTTTGCGAAACCAGTCGGCACCACCTGCGAACCACTTCAAATCATCGAGTGTCTGGTACAAACACCTCCACAGTAGCTGATAAATAAGTTCAGGGATCTATTGATATTCTATTGGCAGCGGTTTTAGTATGCCCAAAATGCAGTATGGACGTGCTCTTACTTTCCTCCTTAATCATCTTCGAACTAAGAGATCAGAGTGGATTAGTCAGCCACGAGACTTTAATTCTGAATTCTTTATTGCACACAATACAAAACATAGGAAACTGACAGAAACAGAGGACATGTACAAAGGCGAGTTTAACCCTTAGCAGAGTGTAAAACTTTATTAGGCTTCTGCCTATTCTATAGGTAGTATCGGTTCAATAGTCACGCCCTGAGTTTCTTCCTAGTATACTTTGATTTCCAGCTTCGTTTCCTAGGACAGATAATTCATCAGTTGACAATAACAAATTAAAAGCTAACTAAGGCTCAAATACAGCTTTATGCTGATCTTCTTATCATGTCACTGCCTCTTTCAAAAGCAGCGTGGTGAAAGGATTTTTTTCTAATTTATGCTGATAATAAAATGTTTCCCGATACTATACAATGCTAAGTGTTACCAATGGTTAATATCCACATTGTTATACCAACACGCTTATGCTATTACGAAAATGTAACCAGTTTATTTTTAGTATAAATTAGGAACCTTACCCTCAGCCATTCTGAAGCAGAATCGCCACCGACTTCCATAGTGGTGACAGCACCGATATCCTTCAACCAAGACGGCGACTTAGCCAGCGGGTCGACGCCAGGTCCCGTCACCAAATGCGTGGTGTAATGGTTGATGCCAAGGAAGTCAGAAGTGCCCTTAATTCGCTGCGTCCAGTACTCGTCGAATTGCTCCAGGCGCGACTTGGACAGGCCTTCGCTTTCACTCTCACGCTTCACGTTTTCGACCATGACTGCCGGGAAACCTCCCTCTGTGGTGAAGATGGGGTGGGCGAACCAACCGAACTGTAAGCCAAACAGATATTTTGGTTCAGCATATCGTAAGCAAGCATAAGTTTCTATTGCTTGTGGCCAACTAATATGTTGACTCGCTGTTAGTTATCGGTTGCTTTGATATTTTTGTAAAAAGCCCTTATAGCTACCATCTACTTGTAAGACTGACAAATGCGCTGGACAGTTCTTAAGTAAAGAAAAGAAAGAAAGAAAAACATTTTATAAGGTATGTATAAGTACTACTATTCGCGACAGTGCTGAATAAAATAAGTGATAAGTAACAGTAGAAAATAAAACAGTGACTCACTTTGAACTGGTTAGCGACCTCAGCCAAAGCAACCTGCTCGGCATTTTCAGGGTCGCTGGGCTCGTACCAGATGGAGTTGATTGAAATCATGATCCGTCCATTCTGCTGCGTCCTATACGTATCATTGTACAAATGGAAGGATTCCGCATGTGCCTTCAGAAGCGTCTCACTGCACAGGTAGTTACCAACTCCGTGACTGTCGATAGCTGGGGCCTTTTTGTCATCGCCGTAAGCGTCTTCGCAGATTTCATAGGGCTCATTGAAGGTGATCCAGGACTTGATTTTGTCGCCGAATTCCCTGAAGCAAATATCAGAGTAGTCGCGGAAGTAGTCGATCATCTTCGGGTTGGACCAGCCGCCAAGGTCTTGGAGAGATTGCGGCAAGTCCCAATGGAACAGGGTCACCTAGGTGAAAGAAAAGTCGTTTAATTGTAAAAACAAAACATGGCAAACGTGTAGAAGGAATCGTTTGTCATAGAGTCATCCGCTTGTCTACTGTTGTCATAATGGGCGCTATTCAAATCCTTATAAGGATAGATTAACGACCTATTCTCCATCCAACTGACGTCGAACTTTATGTTCAGGGACATGATTTCGTGACATATACCTACATGCGAAGTATTTTGAAAGCCAACTTATCGTATCGTGGTGACCGAGAAGTATTGTTAGAAAAATCCTTACCAGTGGCTCGATATTCTTTTCAGCCAACGCGTCGAGGAGGTCGTTGTAGTAGCGTATTCCATCAGGGTTCACGAAGTCTGAGCGACCAGTCGGCAGGATTCTGGCCCAGGACAATGAGAACCGATAGAAGTCGACGCCGAGATTGACCAGCTCGTCCACATCTTCTCTGTAGCGGTTGTAGGAGTCACAAGCAATGTCCCCGTTGGTACCGTCAGCGATCATCTCAGGCCGAGTGTGGGATAAACGGTCCCAGACATTTTCGGACTTGCCTAAGCAAAAATATTTTTTCTAAGCATACAATCAGCAAGGAATCCTACTATATTATTTCTGTATTTTCTAATTGCCTCTATAACATGCTCCTGTGTTATGGTGTATATTTCTCTTCGGTTGATCTAGCCTTGAAGTGGGCTACCACCTGAACAATGATAATGTTGATTGATTTGATTGACAGATCGTTGATAAAGAAAACATCCGTAGTACCTAGTGCTTATGAATCTGATAAGCAAGATAAAAGACAAACAAGTAAACATTTAAATACCTATTGAATAATTTCCCTACCTAATTTTCACCAAGAAGGTTAAGGAAAAAAGGTTAGTGTCTTACCACTGACGTTCCATGACCCTTCAATTTGATGCGCAGCTGTAGCTACTCCAAAGGTGAAACCATCAGGGAACTTGGTGTAACCACCGCCGAACGCCCTGAAAAAAAGACCGTTGCAAAATCAACCAATTACCTATTACTTACAGTTTTAAGTGTATTCAAAGGGTATACACAGAATAGATTTGTTAAACCTTAGCTTAGCCACAGATAAGATAATACTATACTAGTACAGATACTTCATCCCATACATTGAAAATGGACTGCTCTAATGCGGGCTATCCTGCGGGCTATTTTGTTGTGCCCACACAGGCGCCAGAGGTCGTAGCAAAGTTGAGATAGCGAGCGACATCTATTGGACGAATTAATTCTAAGTCAAATCAGTGAGCAGATCCGCGTAAAGCATACACTTTTAACCAATAGATGGCGATAAAAAATATTCTTCTTCTTCTTCTTAATGAACAATAAACAATGAATGGCATCTGTCCTTTTCGGATCAATTTTGCCAGTGTCGAGATTCTACCGCGACGCGAAGCCGCCGCCGCCCTTCTCAATCCTCCCTGTCATGTGATAGTTTTTTTTTTTTTAGTTTTTTTTTATTATCTACCTACCTAAAGAAGGGTAACACAAGGGTATGAGTATATCTATTTTTATTTACACCACAGTAAAGATAGGTACGGAATATGGGAGGTACGAGTAGAGCAATTTTGCATCCATTCTTTCAAGCGATTGATATCATTCCAAGGAAAACGAAACATTGATGTGACGTCAGATGTGTTTGCACATCTAAAATAGGAGCACTTGTGTGATGGCATATCGATACCGATGAATATTAATAAAATTGTAGATCTGAGCAACCCAAGGAGCAGAGCAACCAACCATACAAATTTCCTAGGGCTTTGATTATTTACGATTTAATTACAAACGAAAAGTCAAACAACTTTTCGTTTGTTCTTTTCGTTGTAAACTTGAGAATTGATAGGTACGTTTAGTTTTTCACTGATGATTGTTACCTTTTCAAATTTATAATAAATTACTTGTGTGAATTACTAATTATACCTACTGTTATAAATAAAATGCAAGAAAACCAATATATGGTTTTATCTCAATAAAATTTGAGTATGCATTGACAAGTCAGTTTTTGGCAACAGTCAGATATAAATAAAGGTTGGTGCCAATAAGTATTTACACCACATTCACCGCCATATTATTTAAAAACTTAATGTTAACTAAGATCATAGTCTTGCAGGCGAACAGGAGCTCTCCTGTCTCTAGTTGAACGTCGAACAGAGGAGGGACCCGGTATTTCTTCGACAGCATCCTCAAACTGTTCGTCGGGCTCAGGCTCAGAATCACTTTCCGTTTGTTGTGGTGGAAGAAGAGCTAGCTGTCTGTTCGAAATAGTTTCTTCACGACCATTTGCTAACCTTACATGAGAGTATGACGGATTAGCTTCCAAAAGTTCCAACTCTTCGCATTCAGAATCATATTTAGAGCGTCTTTGGTTATTTCGCATGAGTACAGGACCTGGCTCCGAAAGCCACGTTGGCAAAGATTCTCCTGTTGCTGTTCGGCGTGAGTGATTAAAAAATATCTCGTGGGGTGTAGCATTTGTCGACGTACACAATAATGAACGAATAGAATGAAGGGCTGGTAATAGCACACGCTCCCAATTTGTTGTATCAAGCTCTCTAGACTTCAGGCACAACTTTAATTAACTTTATAGATTTCCACAGGGTGCCATTGAGTCGTTTCACCTGCCCGTTTCCTTGTGGATCTTAGGGTGCTAGTTGCTGGAGTGTGCGCAAGTAGTCCGCTACTGTTTCTTCTGATTTTTGTTTAGTCGAGGCTAGTAGAAATCTAGCATGGATTTCATTTTGGATTTTATATAAATTCTGTCTAGTGTACTTACGGCAGTTGAGTATTCTTTTGCCTCTCGAATAAACGAGTATATATTCGGAGACACGTTGTTTAGCAGTACATATTTTTAATTTGATGTCATCTGACACTTTATTTGATTGCGAGAAAATTCTTGGACGTTTCCTTCCAATACCGGTAGTACTTGAGTTCGGCGGTGGGAGTTCCCGGATCAGTGTCAAATTTATCTGGCCTTAGCAGTCGTGCTAGAGAAGCCATTATTCATCACGTAGATATTCATTATTCAGATAAATTGTTAGAAATAAAATGCAAGAAAACCAATATTATGGTTTTATCTGAATAAAATTTGTGTATGAATTGACAAGTTAGTTTTGACAACAGTCAGATATAAATAAAGGTTGGTGCCAATAAGTATTTACACCACACCTACTCATAATGATGTAATTCAAATTCGTAATTTGAAGCAAAATGCCTAAAACAAAACGCTAAAATTAGTTATTATGCAAATAGCGTCATCTATATTCGAGCACGAACTTGTGAAACAACGTAGTACGATTGAGTGCCGCAAGAAAAACTAGAAATTTAAAATAAATTGTAAATATTTGAAAAAAATAATTAAAAGCCGACTTTCTCATCTTTTAGTGTTCGTGGGGTTTTTTACAATATGACATACAGTCATTCATGACCTATTTTACTTCTTTTCTGAACTCAAACAAATATTAATTTTCTGGCTGGAACCTTTACCGTCATCTATTGATAATTTATAGGAATTAATCTTCTTCTCTAGGTGGTGGGACCCCATGGCTTAGCCTAGACTTGAAAATGTTCGGTATCCGATATCAATCAGTTTTACACCTCTGTCTGTTAGGAACTCTATTACTTTAGTATGCACTGCGAAGCACATTGAATTCCAAGGTCAACTTCTCAATTTGTAGAGATGTCTAGGTAGCCAGTCTTCCTTACCGCCATCGCCCATCTTCTTATCAAAACAGTCGGTGAACTTAGCGAAACGGTGTGGCGCGTGGTTGCATTTGCTCAAAAATATCACCTATTACTTGGATATTTATTTTCCACTGCAATGCAACGCAAATCCTTTCATTGCCACACCGGTTATTTGAATTTAAACTAGCTGTTATGGTTTAAGGTTGTAAACAAAATGTAACTCACGTATGGCATAACGCCAGTACTCCGATAATAGCGTAGAATTGCGCCATAGCTTCGTGTTGTTCCGTCGAGTTCCTTTGGCCAACTGCAAAGTACCCCACGCTGGCAGGCACTTGTTCAACGACATAACGGTACTATCTCGAGAGGATGGCTCACAGTAAGACGAGATAAAGTCGATCATTTGTATCGAGGTGAGGGATTAACTTGACTGTTGCTGCGTATCGAACACAACTTTAACTGATAACTGGGTGTGTCACGCAACGGTTGCGACCAAATTACCTAATACAAAGAAGGATTACCTATGAAACGATGGGTTGATCCTCAACATTTTACGGAACTTTGTCGACGTCGATAGAGAACTTAGCAGTTATTTTTATATTATCTTTTAGTACCTACCTACTTATATTTAAAATTATGCTTAAATGTTGGGTTGTACGGTGCAGTGAGCACTGTAGGTGTAGTTGAAATAAAATAAGTAGGTAAAGTAATATTTTTGGTGTGAAAAGTCTCATTTTTATCTTGACATGGATCAGCTGACAGCCGACCAACGAACCAAAGAAGGCTTAGATTAGACCATCAGGAAGGAGAAAGAATAGTCGAGTTATACTGTAGTACCTATAGTGATTCCTCCAGCAAGCCCTGCATGACACATAGGTAGTCAACACTGGTAGCCAGCGAATGTGCGAGCAAGATTCCTCTGGTCAGCACTTCACGCACTTTCCACATGTCCGGTCTGCAGGTCGGGCGGAAGATCATGGAAAGCGCTCGCCGGAAGATAGGCATTGGGAGGAACCGCCATGGTTGGTCTAGCCACCAACTGTGGATATAGATAGTTATTTAAAAAAATCTTAAGTTTATCATATGATGCTAGATGAGAATATTTGAATTATTTTGTAAATTGGATTATTCATAAATATAAAATAGTGCTCTGAAAATTGTAGCAGTTGAGTTGGCTGAGTAATTGCGTAAAAAATAGCGCAGGCGCTCTGTTGAACTACAATTTACACAAACCTAAGGAATAACCCTTCCACTGTGAAGTACGTGACGAAAGCCACTAAGATTGGATACGCCAGTGGCAAAATACCGATCAGGCAGAGGAGTAAACTGGCGATCAGTTTCAGGAATGTCGGGAAGGGTGCCCCGTACCGCCATAGCGCGTACACGTCGCCAGCAAACTCACGGAGCAAGACCTTAGCCCGACCAAACCTTGACGCTGTCCTTAGCTGCTGGAACAAACTCATAATCTTATGGCATGACCAGCTTCCACGAGAACTTTGATGGGGTGCGATGCAGGCACGTCATACAATTAGCGTAAGCAGGAAGGAACATAATTTATACAACGATTTTAGAAGACCTTGAAGTGAAACTAGGAACTTTAAAGATGAGTTTCAGATAGAGTGGCATAAGAAGGCCTAGCAGGTTTCTACGCGTACATGCCAATGCCATAATGCCGCCGTATATCTGTCCTTACCTAAAGCTCCGTACTCACATACTACGGTTTTGCTCGATAGTTTTACTCCAAAAGGAGTAAATATTAACGTGTGGGCCGCAAAACTTACAGCTCGAATACTCGCATCAAGCCGGCTCGATGGAATTGAATAAAAGTAATTTCGCGTTGTGCGTGCATGGACGAAAGCCCATGCTATGGTTTTTACTAGACATGATAGCTCGATCGAGTGAAACCGTATGTGAGTACAGAGCTTTAGACAGCTGTCCGAGTCGTTTCACTCGAAGCCGGAAGAAGTTCACTGCTGGAAATAGGCCTCCCCTATACACACTTCCAGGAAGAACGATTCTGAGCCCTTACTAATTCTACGAGCTATGTAGTATAAGATTACCATACCCAGTAACATTTAAGTAACATTTTAATAGTAGGTATAGCAGTTTGTCTTCCGTACTTATTTCTATCTGCTCCCCGTATCTGATTCAAAAATAGCTGTGTAGCATATTCAAGCTTACCTGAACCATGTAAACTTTATGCGTTCTTTTATAAGGTTTCATTACTTTGCGATTGGAATGTTTTCGGTATAGATGGGATTTTTGCATGGTCCCAAAACATGTTCTAGGATCATGGTTAACTTAGGGGTAAGCGGTGACATGTGGGGCTAAATAAAACTATTTTCTATGCATTTTGTGTAATATTTGTTTTGTTTTCTAGTGAGTGAAGATGTTTTGCAGTTTCATCTGCTTCTTCTCTTGTTTATGGCACATGTCTGTCATTCGACAGGCAATCTTGCTAGTGTCAAGTGCAGCAAGAACCCGGAAAAACAAAACGTATATTTTTGAAAAAAAACCTTTGCTACAAAAAGCCTGCTACGCACTGGATGAATATTTTAATGACTAAATAGAATAATAACGTAAACTAACAACCGACTAATGATTTTAATCAACTTTTATGCCTACTTTGCATGATTTGCATGATTAATAAACACGGTTAGCTTCTATCCTTAAACAATTGCAACACTGGTAAATTATATGTAATGACTCCACAGACTCTAAAAATATCTGAAAATGAGGCTAAAAATTTACTGAAATAAATAATATTTGGTAGTTTTTTCATCATTGGTTTGAAGAAAGTGGTGGCGGTTTCTACAAAACCTACGAGCACCATTTTCTTTCAAATCAGGATATCACTTGCATTCCAACCTGCTCACACTTTAAATACCTACGATATTACTTTTAATTCTGTAGTAAAAGCAAACACATTTTAATATGTTGAAAAAATCACTGAACTTATGTAAATAAATAAAAAATTGCAGTAAGCAAAAGAGTGCAATCAGTTCAGCAAAAATTTTTTTCCATTATTTTGATTCAAAAAAATTCAAGAAAGGTTTTCTACCAAAAAGTTTGCGTAAGTACGAAAACTAGTATATTAAAACCTTAGAAAAAAAACAGATTAAAACTTTTGGCATAGTAGAACTTGTTTGGATAAAATATTTTTTTTGCTGAACTGTATGCACATAACTCAGTTCTTGCGATTATTTCAAAATGTCCAAATGCAAGGTTATAGGCGGTAGTTAGCCCCTTAATTTCAAACAAATAAGCTTAGTTTTTTTTCTACCTAAGTGTTTCTTCTCATACAAACAAAGAGACGTCGTCAAGCCCTCACCACTACTGCCTAGCTTGACCTTTCTTGTAGCGCGTCGTAGCAGTCTCGTAGACATCATTGCTCGTTTATGTCTTTTGTACCTGCTACGCTCAGAGTACACATTCATACTCAATCTAACTACCCCGCTACGAGTACTGACGTACAAGAACATAATAAACAAGGTCATCAAATAAAAATTCCTTGCAATATCTTATCAGTTTTGCATATTAAATAATCTCTAAAAATATTTTATAAAAACAAGTTAAAATGTTAGACCATTTTATATGATCTTTATCTTATTATTGGACAATGGACCTTACTTTTAAGTAAGTTATTAGCCAGATAGATAAACATATACCTACATTAGTTTTAAGTAAATAGTACTGATAATAATGTGTTGGTACCTACGAATAATTATTAACGTACAGATACAATTAGTTGGCTTTCATGTTTGTTGAGAGAGAGACGCATCAGCTATGTTTATTTACTTATTCGTTATTGCAGTTTTACTAGTTCTAATCCACCTGGTCTTTAACTACAATGAAAAAGCGAGAATTTTGAAGAAAATCCCGGGACCAAGGGATTTGTTTATCGTTGGAAATGCATTGGACGTTATTGTTACACCAGGTAGGTTCTTAACAGTTACCTTATATTCTTCTTCTTATCGTGTCACTGATTCTTTCAAACCAAGTGTGGTAAAAGGATTTTAAGTGCGACTCAAAGAGGCTCCTTTCGTGCACTGGACACCATATTTTTGAACTTTTTAGATCCTAAGATAGTATGCGTTTCCTCACGATTGAAAATTCGACACGATCACGTACCTGCAGGCGGATTGAGTATTTGATTCAGTCACTAAACGACGGCTCTCTTTCTGAACACTCTCTACATATTTTGGACAAGCAAGAAATCAATATCCTGTCTCTTTCCCTCATGGGTACCTATAACCGTAGAGCGACTGCGTATACGGGCCGCCCTGCGGACACGATATTTGGTATCATCGCGCCATACTAACTAACTTTTGAATTTTTAGTGGAATTAATGAAATTGGGCAGAAAATTCAGGCAGAAGTGGAAAAACCTTACTAGGATCTGGGGCTTTCCGCTTGGTAGCGACTGCGTATACGGGCCGCCCTGCGGACACGATATTTGGTATCATCGCGCCATACTAACTAACTTTTGAATTTTTAGTGGAATTAATGAAATTGGGCAGAAAATTCAGGCAGAAGTGGAAAAACCTTACTAGGATCTGGGGCTTTCCGCTTGGTACAGTTATAGTTTATAATCCAGAGGATATTGAGGTACGTCGTCCCATCAAGTCTCACAAACTATATTGAGAAAAAAAACTCGTTTGAGGCCAGGTTTTTTTTTCAAATGATGATGAATTAATAAGTATCTAAAATTAATATTAATTAATTAGTAAAAGATTGAACAATCGAAACTAAAATTTAATAATATATCTAAAACAAGCTAATAAGCAAATCTTTGCATGGATGATCATTAAAGTTATCAGACTAATCTGAAACGACTACCTAAACGACTGTTTTAAGAAACTATTTTCTATTTTTGCAAAATTATTAAAATAAATTGAACTTATTACGTCCATGATTTTCCATCTAAATCTTTATTTATTTTAGGTAATAACGTCTAACATGAAGTACAATGATAAAAGTGTAATCTACACGTTTCTGCGACCCTGGCTTCGCGATGGGCTGCTTGTGAGCAAAGGTAAGTGTGACATTGACCTGGAATATAGGCTACTTTTTACACAAAAAATTAAACCTCCACGCAGGCGAAGCCACGAGCGGCCGCAAGTGCCCATAAAACTAAGCATTACATGGCTTTGCATAAATTTTGCCATTTTGATGGGAGTTTTTTTCCCTATACTGTAGAAGTATGCCCGGCAGCAGGCGATGTAGTCAGCGAAAGCGTTTTGTTGTACCTCTCAGATGTTGAATTCTTTCAAAATTGTCTAAATTTAAATAAAAGTTGACATATTTCGGGGCCAGGTACTGAGTGACTGAGAGCTTCCAGCTGTAACTCATGTATTTTCGTCTGTCGTGAAGTGTGAGCATGCGCGGAGTCGTCGAAAGCGATTGAACAGACTTGGTTGTTGAATTGCGAGCTTCTCCATCATTGTTTGCAATTCTTGGCGATAGATATCTGTCGTCACTGTTGTGCCGTTCGGTAAGAAGCTGTGATGTACAAAGTGGCGCAGCGGTATTTCAACGTAGGAATTTAACTCGTATTCGATCATTGTAATAATTTTCAGTTTACACATTGCGCCAAAAACTACCACAATTCACAAAAACGAAAAACGTATTAAAAAAACGCATTTAAAATTAAACAAACATAGCTTTCTAATAAACTTTATTTGAATTTTAAATTGCGTGCCAATCCACAGATAATTAAATTTGAAAATGCTGGTTATTGAATCTCCAATTACATAGGGTAACCTATTACAGCCATATACTATTTTGCAACTATTTTTAGGTGAAAAATGGCAGAGCCGCAGAAAACTCCTCACACCTGCATTTCACTTTAACATCCTACGGCAGTTCTTCGTGGTACTCGAAGAGAACGTTCAGCGAATGGTGGAAGCTTTGGGTACAAGGGCCGGGGAAGACGTGGATATTGTACCAGTTCTGTCGGAATTTACCTTGCACTCTATATGTGGTAAAAAAGCTTATTATACATGTAGGTACTGCCTTTTCTATAATTTATTTACAGTGGGTTCCCATTGATTTACTTTATTTTTAACAATATACCTAAGTAGCATTCATTCCAAGTGCTATGCAAAAATCGCATATCGATTGCATACATCAGGTAAAATTAATCTATAATCATAATCAATCTAACTCGATCGCCAATCAACAAAAGCTCATATTCAATGGACTAAATATGTGTTGCATTAAGAACTAAATCTATTAACAGAAACTGCAATGGGGACTAAGCTAAGTGAGGAAACGACCGGTACAGGGAAATCCTACAAAAACGCCATCTACAGCGTAGGAGAGGCGTTTATACACAGATTCACAAGAATCTATCTCTACCCTGATTTTTTATTTAACATAAGTGCAGCTGGTAAAAAGATGAAACACTGTTTGACAACGATCCACGGATTCACAAAACGAGTTATTCAGGATAGAAGGGAGTACGTTAGAGAGTATGGAGTCAAGACTGCCGATATTGACGACGACGATGCGGTTTATAAGAAAAAGAAGACTGCTATGTTGGACTTGCTGCTGTTGGCAGAGAAGGATGGCTTGATTGATGATGTTGGCATTCAGGAAGAAGTCGATACGTTCATGTTCGAGGTAAAATCTTTATTTTCAGATGAGTTTCTTAGAATATATTTGCTAAAATATTGGACAAAGTAAGTAAACAATATTTCTCGCCGATGAGTTAGCCTGGAGCCGGTTACCTACTATCAGTAATCAAAATGTATTATAAATAGAAATATAATGAGTACGTTTTGATACAAAACTATTTTTAGTTTATTTTTCTTTGCTATAATTAAGAATATTATACCCCAAAAAATATCTTATACCTTTAAACGAGAAAATCTTGTACCTATATATATATTTAGGATCTCGGAAACTGCGCCAACGATTTTCATGAAATTTAGGTGTTTTCGGGGACGATAAATCGATTTAGCTAGGATTCATTTTTAGAAAATATCGGATTTTCCCAGTTAAGAACATGTTGCTCAGAAGCAAAAACTAAAAGCTCTGCGAGAACCTGAGAACTCAAGGGTTTTGTTTCACAGAGAACGCCATCTATTGACGAGTTTTGGAACTAAATGACTACGTAAGTAAGCAAAAGCGTTTTTGCTCCTCTGTGCTACGTAAACACTCTACAGGGTTATTCATTATTAGCTGCAAATACTCAGGAATTAGGTTCAACAAATAGAATAAAAAATATTTATGAAATTATTTTTTTTAAATTTGATCAAAAATTTTTTTAAGTTTTTGTATCAAAATATTATTTTTATTAATTTCTTTACGGCTATTGCATAATGATTGCCATGGAGAACAGGACGATGACCCACCCAGGCGGTGACTGAACGCAGAGTGTCACTCACGGCGCGCGGGCGCGGATCAAAGGTCAAAATAGGTCAGGCGCCAATGATTCCTTTATCGATTTTCTCGGGATTTTCATAACAAAACTTAAAAAAAATCATTTCTTAATATTTTTTATTTTATTTGTTGAACCTAATTCCTGAGTATTTGCAGCTAATAATGAATAACCCTGTATACACAAGTTCCGGAAGTTTCTATCTCATTGCACTTATTTTTTATTATTATGTAGTATGTTAGTAAGATCGAAAAATATTATTTCATCATTCATACGTTATTAAAAAATACCGAGCGAAGCTCATTATTCAACCCGCTCCACAGGCAGCTTCAGTCTTTAGACCTACTTTTTGAGTATGAGTAATGAAATAGTATATTATATACCTAGGCACAGATAAGATAATACTATACTAGTAACCTAGGGAAGTAAAATAAGAAATGTCACATTTAATTATTTGCCACGGCGAAGCCGAGGTTGACAAACATGTGAACTGAGGCTTTCTTTTTCACTTCCCATGGTGTGTATACGATTTTTCTGCTCGACGACGGTGGAAAGGGGCAACTTAGGTTCGTACAGCGGGCCGAAAGTT
The DNA here is from genome assembly GCA_947578465.1 of Thera obeliscata. Taxonomy (NCBI): domain Eukaryota; kingdom Metazoa; phylum Arthropoda; class Insecta; order Lepidoptera; family Geometridae; genus Thera; species Thera obeliscata. Next base: position 6,116,105 of record OX387916.1, read on the forward strand.
GCGACTTTCCACATTTCCACACAGGTGAGCCGAAAAATAAATGGTTGTTTTTTTTAGGGCCATGATACGACCGCATCTGGCCTTACTTTCTGTTTGATGGAGCTTGCAAACAACAAACATATTCAGGTAAGCAAAATTCGGAGCATATATATTTAAAACTTATACATTTAATAATCTGAGCGGGCAAGACTCCGGCACTCTGGATATTGTGATAAATAAGAACGCACGATCCATTTTATTTGAAACTGCCATTATTTGAATTGATGATTTGATTTGTCTTGATTATACAGGACTACTGCAGAAAGGAAGTTCTGCATGCACCTTCATTATTTTGGTGTGATCTTCTTATATACAGCATCACGTTTCACGTTACACATTGATTTTTCTGTCCAAGGTTGTGCTTAGATCACTAAGCATACAAGCTAAAACCAATGTTTCTGTATCATTTATTTTTAGCCTCTTGTCCCACTGCAGGGCAAAGGCCTCCCTACATTTTTTCCAGCTTTCTTGGTCCATTGCTAGATTGGATTAATCTAGTAGATGTACATCTAGTTCGTCGCGCAATCTCCGTGGTGTTTCTATATTTCAGGATAAAATATACCGAGAGCTAAACGAAATATTCGGTGACTCGTCAAGGTCAGCGACCATGGAAGACCTGACAAATATGCGCTACTTGGAATGCTGCATCAAGGAGTCCCTTCGACTCTACCCGCCAGTACCCACCATAAGTCGAGAGCTGAAAGAATCGGTTATTTTGAGTAAGAATGAGACTTTATGCAACTATAGCTGATAGAACAAGCATAATTAGATAACAAATACATTGCCTCGTAAGACACACAATTCGACTTGATTTCTTACGTATCTAGGCCGATTCTGGTTGGTCATTTAGTTCATGTGGCACCCACTTATCTAGCTTTTTTAACTTTCTGGTTTGTCTAAAATGCTGATTATAGAATCTCCACACAAACAAAGGTAAATAAGTATTTCTTTTTATTTAAAAAAATGTAGAAGTATCTGTACCGATTTTGTAGAGCACTTTCCTTAAAATAAACAGGGACTGTGCATTTTTTCAGGCTAAAAACTAGCCTGTCAGTTCTGACCCCTAAACTACCACTACCTATGCAAAAAATCATGTCGATCCTTTGCTCTAAGAAAAATAAAACAAATCTATCCCACGGGAACTAACAATTATAACTATTCCATTAAGTTAATTCCATAATTCCATGAGTATTCCAGACTATGCTCTCTCTGTGCCTTTCATCTTCATATATTATAGTAGAATAATTATTAATTATATAGAAGATTAATTCTGATTTAGCCCAGATATACAAATGGTCGGAATCAAATTCATTAGTTCTAAATCCCAAAAAATCTAAGTACATGGTGACTAGTACTAGATCTACTTTACAAAAAATATCACACATGCAGGTCAGTATTTTGGTTAACGGAGAGTGTGTGGAGTATGTCGAAGAGGTAAAGAGTCTGGGACTGACTCTTGACAGACATCTCCGTTTTGAGAAACACGTGGCTGAGGGGGTACGAAATAGCTTTTATAGGTTAAAACTACTCTATAAGATACGGCCCTATCTAAGTGAGGATGTTAGAATTACCTTGTGCGAGTCGCTGGTTTTATCTAGGTTAAATTATTGTGACGTGGTTTATGGGACTTGCCTGTTGGCCCGGACTGAAAAATTGATTCAGCGCGTTCAGAATGCATGCGCCCGTTTTTGTTTTCGAGTGCCCCCCCGCGCACATGTAACCCCCTTCTTTAACTCTTCTAATTTATTAAAAATGAAAGCACGTAGGCTGCTTCATCTCGCTACTCTTCTATTTGGAGTTGTTTCCTTTAAAATTCCTCCGTATCTTTACAGTAAGCTCAAGTGGGCTCAGGATGAGTCTCGCTTTAACAAAAGAGCTTGTACTCACGTGTTTGTGACGCCGAGACACAAATCTGTGGCATTTCGCGGATCGTTCAGATTTGCTGCATCTCGGTGTTGGAATGACCTACCGCCACCAATACGTGGCCTAAAAACAATCTCTTCTTTTAAATTAGCGTTCAAGAGAGAACTTCTTGCGCTGCAAAAACGCTCGTAGCTTTCCGACTACTTTCAACCCCTTTTTTGCAATTATATTGAACTTATACATGGACAATATTATGATAATGCACTTATTTATCTAAATATATAAAACTCTTTCGTTACTGACTGACTGACTGACTGACTGACTCACTGACTGACTGACAATCAACGCACAGCCTAAACCGTTAGTCCTAGAAGCATGAAACTTGGAGGGTATGTTCCTCTTATAGCGTAGAGGTGTACTAAGAAAGGAAATTGGAAAATTCTTTCCCGAAGAGGAGAAAAAGGGGAAAAAAGGTTTAAAGAAAAATCAACACACAGCCTAAACCATTAGTCCTAGAAGCATGAAACTTGGAAGATGTGTTCCTCTTATAGAGCAAAGGTGCACTAAGAAAGAAAATAGGAAAATTATTTCCCTAAAATAATAAAAAAGGGAAAAATAGTTTAAAGAAAAATCACAAAAATTGCTTTACAAAATACGCAAAAAAACAGCAAAAAAAAATCTACTACCGCAGCTTCTGTCACCAAATTTGAATACACACAAAAGTTTACATAAACCCCACCGTAACCACTAAGACAAAATCGCGGAAAACACCTATCATACCGAAACTAAACACCGCACCGCTTCAAAAAATGGCTAAAGAACATGCTCAAAACTATGGTAACCAGCTGGTCATGTCAAATTAAAAAAATCTGATTCGATTATACACCAACACGCATACGAAACCCTAAATTAGCCACTAATACAACATAAAATCACAAAAAATCGCTTTACAAAATACGCAAAAAAAACCATTAAAAAATTTTCATCATCTGTCACCAGGTTTGAATACACACAAAGTTTTACAAAAAAAATAATGATAATCACTTAGACAAAATTGCGGGAATCATCTATCATACTTAAGCTAAACACCTCTGAAAGAAATCGGCTACAACAGCACTCGCCTTCAAATTCAAAGACACTCTAAAGTACATGCTCAAAACTATGGTAACCAGCAGTTGGTCATGTCAAATTAAAAATTCAGATTCGATTATACACCAACATGCATACGAAACCCCAAATTAGCCACTAATCTTCTATATATATATAACTCAAAGGTGACTGACTGACTGACTGACTGACTGACATAGTGATCTATCAACGCACAGCCCAAACCACTGGACGGATCGGGCTAAAATTTGGCATGCAGGTAGATGTTAAAACGTAGGCATCCGCTAAGAAAGGAAAATGGAAAATTATTTACCGAAGAGGAGAAAAAGGGGAAAAATGGTATAAAGAAAAATCAACGCACAGCCTAAACCGTTAGCCCTAGAATCATGAAACTTAGAAGGTGTGTTCCTCTAATAGAGCAGAGGTGCGCCAAGAAAGAAGATAGGAAAAATAATTCCCTGAAAGAAGAAAAAACGGCAAATGATTTTAAGAAAAATCACAAAAAATAACTTTACAAAATACGTAAAAAAACATTTAAAAAAATTCAGCTACCGCATTATCTGGCACCAGGTTCGATTACACACAAAGGTTCACAAACAAACCGATGATAACCACTACGACAAAATCGCGGGAAACATCTATCATACTTAAACTAAACACTGTTGAAAAAAATCGGCTCCAACAGCACTCACCTTAAAATTCAAATACACTAAAGTGGAGGCTCAAATCTATGGTAACTAGCAGTTGGTCATGTCAAATAAAAAAAACAGATTCGATTATACACCAACGACGAATACGATAGCCCAAATTAGCCACTTCAACAAATTCACGAAAGTTCTTTACAAAATACGCAAAAAAAACATTAAAAAATTTCCAGCTACCGCAGCATCTGTCACCTGGTTTGAATACACAAAAAAATTTTCAAAAAAACTATGATAACCACTAAGACAAAATTGCGGGAATCATCTATCATACTTAAACTAAACACCGCTGAAAAAAATCGCCTACAACAGCACTCGCCTTCAAATTCAAATACACTCTAAAGTACAAGCTCGAAACTATGGTAACTAGCATTTGTTCATATCAAACTAAAAAAACCAGATTCGATTAAACACCAACGAATACGATAGCCCAAATTACCCCATTAAAGAAAATCACGAAAAAGAGCTTTACAAAATATGATAAAACAAACATTATACAAAATACGCAAAAAAAAACATTAAAAAATTTCCAGCTACCGCAGCATCTGTCACCAGGTTTGAATACATAAAAAAAATTCAAAAAAACCGATGATTACCACTAAGACAAAATTGCGGGAATCATCTATCATACTTTAACTAAACACCGCTGAAAAAAATCGGCTACAACAGCACTCGCCTTCAAATTCAAATACACTCTAAAGTACAAGCTCGAAACTATGAAAAACCAGATTCGTTTATACACCAACGAATACGATAGCCCAAATTACCCACTAAAAGAAAATCACGAAATAAAGCTTAACAAAATATGCAAAAAAAAACATTAAAAAAACTCCGCTACCGCAGCATCTGTCACCAGGTTTGAATACACATAAAGGTTAACAAAAAAACCGATGATAACCACTTAGACAAAATCGCGGGAACCATCTTTCATACTTAAACTAAACACCGCTGAAATACACTTTTCATTACTCATACTCTGAAAGTAGGTCTGAAGTTGCCTGAGAGGCCTAATTGAAAGTAAAACTTTCAGCCCTAGGGAGAATCGCTTTCTACTGACAGCTGTCAAATTATAAAAAAAAAACAAGTTCTATTTTATTCAACCATTTTCCAGCTTTCTAAAGTCTTTCTAACTGCAAGGTGGTCGTTGAACCAAATTGCAACTTTTTATTCAGCAAGTAGGTTGGAAACCCATTACAACAGTAAGAAGTTTAAAAAGTCTAATAAGATAGCGCAATGTAAAATTTAAATTTAAATAACATAAAGATAGTATTAAATAAATAATATATCTTCTAAATTACTTGATTAATATATAGCTTCAACTATTTATTTAAAATAACATAGATTTGACATTTACCATTGTTAAAATTATGAGAATGAAAATAATAGCTGAATAATGCTGGTGAGCCGAAGCCGAAGGCCCGCCAGAGAAAAAGAAAAAAAAACCGGGAAGGCGGCAATTTAATCTTCATTTTCACAAATTTTTCTTTCATGTTTTTATTTTTACTTTCCTTGTATTCGTAATGAAAAGCACAGTGTTTACCTCGGGTGAAAGTCTTTTAAGTCCCTCAAGCTCCATTGGCGCCCTCGCTAACGCTCTGGCGCCAAACCCGTCTCGGAACTCAAAAAACGTGACTTTCAACACTCAGGTAACAATGTACTATTAAAGTTTTAAAGTTCAAGTTCAAGCTCAAAACTATGGTAACTAGCATTTGATCGTGTCAAAATAACAAAACCAGATTCGATTATACACCAACAAATACGATAGACCAAATTACCCACTAAAATAAAATCACGAAAAAGAGCTTTACGAAATACGCAAAAAAAAACATTTAAAACAGCATCTGTCACCAGGTTTGAATACACACAAAGGTTAACAAAAAAAACCCAAGATTATCACTAAGACAAAATCGCAGAAAACACCTATCATAGTGAAGCTAAGCACCGCTGAAAAAATTCAGCTACAATATAACTAACTAATATAATAGCACATGCCTTTAAATTCAAATACACTCTAAAGTTCAAGCTCAAAACTATGGTAACTAGCATTTGATCGTGTCAAAATAACAAAACCAGATTCGATTATACACCAACAAATACGATAGACCAAATTACCCACTAAAATAAAATCACGAAAAAGAGCTTTACGAAATACGCAAAAAAAAACATTTAAAACAGCATCTGTCACCAGGTTTGAATACACACAAAGGTTAACAAAAAAAACCCAAGATTATCACTAAGACAAAATCGCAGAAAACACCTATCATAGTGAAGCTAAGCACCGCTGAAAAAATTCAGCTACAATATAACTAACTAATATAATAGCACATGCCTTTAAATTCAAATACACTCTAAAGTACAAGCTCAAAACTATGGTAAATAGCAGTTGGTCATGTCATTTAAAAAAACCAGTTTCGATTATACACCAACAAATACGATAGCCCAAATTAGCCACTTAAACAAAATCACGAAAAAGAGCTTTACAAAATACGCAAAAAAGCATTAAAAAAAAATCTGCTACCGCAGCATCTGTCACCAGGTTCGAATACACACAAAGGTTTACAAAAAAACCGATGATAACCACTAAGACAAAATTGCGGGAAACATCTATCATACTTAAATTAGACACTGCTGAAAAATAAAACAACAGCACTTGCCTTCAAATTCAAATACACTCTAACGTACAAGCTCAAAACTATGGTAACTACAGTTGGTCATATCAAAATAAAAAAAAAGAACTCAAATATCCACGCGGACGAAGTCGCGGGCATCAGCTAGTGTATATATATTTATTATAAATATTTTCATTTTTTGTACTTACATACTTACTCATTAACTATCCCATACCTACGTATCATATTATATTATACTGATGCATTATTTTATTTATTTTGATTATCTAGTGTACACCAGCACATACCTAAATCTATCCTATCCTTTTTATTTATTTTTTGTGTTCGTGAAGCCACCAACGGGTTTCGTCTGAAAACCAGCGTTGTGTTCCATCTCGGATGGTTCGCAGCATCGAGCTGAGACGAGGCCTGTTTGTCGCACCCGGCACATGGAGGACCATTCTCTGCACCTTTTTTTTTTTTTAGTTCCATTTTATTTTCTGTTTTTGTTACTGTTATGTGTGTTCCTTATTTTAGTATCTAAAATGTCCTCCATTGGCGATGTGACAAATAAACCTTTTTTCTTTCTTCTTTCTTTCTAGAATGCTTAATATTATTGTATTACTACTTACCAGTTTTCTCAAGTAGGTACAACTTTTTATTTCTTATGTCTGTTTTTAGTGTGGTTAAAGGATTTTAAGTTCGCCTCATAGAGGCTCCTTTCGACACATGTTTTCATGGTTATATTGGTGTTGATGCTAAATGACGATTTAATTTCAGGTGGCTACGCGATTCCTCCGGATACCATTTGCCACATACTAGTTTTGGAAGTACATCGGGACCCAAATCTGTACAAGGATCCCCTAAAGTTTGACCCGAACCGCTTCCTGCCCGAAAATAGCATCGGCAGACATCCATACGCCTACATACCTTTTAGTGCTGGCCCCAGAAATTGCATAGGTTTGTTTTCTATATTTTTAAACGCAAACTAAGATGAGTTCGTAGTGCATGTATATCGAGGTCATGGTCTTTCTGAGGCAAGTCTGAACTATGCCTGATAATGGAGTTAAAAATAAATGTTGTGAAAAAAATTAGGTCACCAATTTATAGCTGGAGATATCTTATTTCACATTCCTTTTTATTGATTTTATAGTGTTTACGACACTTAAGGAACTCACAAAGATTTTTATAATATCCCAAAAGTTAAGAGCCGAGCGGGATATAAATCTTTGTTAATAAACATTTTCGAAATAAACGTTCCACAGTGACAATAATATGTTAAGAGAGTTCTTAAAGGATCTAGACATGTACTGTGCTAAAAATATCTAAAAGTTTATTTTTTATTACTCGATAACAAACATTTCATATTTTATGATGTCGCATGTCTAATTGACTAAGTGGTCAAGCTTACTAAGACCAAATAAAAGTCCCTTTCTTCGTGCCTAGTTCTCATAGTTCTTGGTATTTTTGTACCCCGGCCTATTATACTTTTATCATGAATAGATATAAAATAATATCGTTTTTATGCTCGTCTCATGGGTTTAAAACCCATTGGCTCATAATTTTTGGAATAGTATACAATGTTTGTTTTTATGAGTCTTTGTTCCTACTCATAGGAAATCATATATCCATTCATTATTCATTCATTATATTATTATATTCATTCATTTTTATCATTATCTATTTCTTAACCATTTCCATTTCTTAACCAATCCTGGTCACTTGCGGGTTTAAATCCTACGCGGGCTTCTGAGGCGACGCACAACCTTTGTAAAGTATTTGATTTTCAGGTCAAAAGTTCGCTATGATGGAGATGAAGTCGGCCATCGCGGGGATATTGAGGAAGTTTGAACTGGTGCCCGTGACTCGTCCCGAGGACATTGAATTCACGGCAGATTTAGTTCTACGAAATTCAAAACCTGTCTACGTTTCATTTGTCAAAAGATAAACTATCACAAGTTAAAATTAATTTTATGTCAATAATTCTGGTTTGATAATTTTATAAAAGGTAAACTACTTAGACGTTTTTCAATTGCACTTACATTGCCCACCATGATGTTTGGTATACTCGTATTGATTTGGTATACTTCTTGATTTTTCAATTTCCAAACCAACAGATTTTTAACGTATGTTGACGATAAGAGTTTTAAAATATTTTTATATGTAATTAATAAGTGGGTAATATAGGTTACTTTATCGTTATTTTTCTGTAAATATTTTTTTCTATTAGAGACCCGTGCGAAGCTTAGGCTAGTTAAAAATAAAATAACCTACATAAAATTAAGTTATATAATCAATTGGCTGCTTGATAAATAAACAGATGTTGGTTTTAAGTACAAAGCACAGAAGATAATGTGTTGGTCTACCTAATTAACTGATAATACAGATACGATGATTTTCAGTTGGCTTTCATGTTTGTTGAGAGAGAGACGTATCAGCCATGTTTATTTACTTATTCGTTATTGCAGTTTTACTAGTTCTATTGCACCTGGGCTTTAACTACAATGAAAAAGCTAGAATTTTTAAGAAAATCCCAGGGCCAAGAGATTTGTTTATCATTGGAAATGCATTGGACATTATTGTAACACCAGGTAGGTTCTTGTAGTTTTTACATAGATTACCTACATAAATAAACTCGTTATTGTACGTATATACCTACAGGTAGATTGAGTATTTGATTTAGTCACTAAACTATAAAATTATAATATTTTTAAACGTAGCTCGGTATCCTTGTCGAAAGATTACCATTGTTACATATTTTGGACAAGCAAGAAATTAATTTCCTGTCTCTTTCTCTCATGGGTACCTATAACCGTAGAGTGACTGCGTATAAGCACCACAATAAGGGCCGCTCTGCGGGCACAATGTTAGGTGTCATCGCTACTTTATTACTTTTTAATTTTTAGTGGAACTAATGAAATTGGGAACAAAATACAGGCAGAAGTGGAAAAACCTTACCAGGTTCTGGGGCTTTCCGTTTGGTGCAGTTATAGTTTATAATCCAGAGGATATTGAGGTACGTTGTCCCATCAACCCTCACAAACTATTATTGAGAAAAAACCTCTTTTGTAACCAAGTTATTTCTCAAATGAAATTTTTATTAAATATCTTATAAAAAATTGAACAAACGAATCGGTATTGATATCTATATTTATAAAAGAAAGTCGTGTTAGTTACACTATTTATAACTCAAGAACGGCTGAACCGATTTGGCAGAAAATTAGTGGGGAGGTAGCTTAGAACCGGGAGAAGGACATAGGATACTTTTTATCCCGAAAAAGCAACGGGAACGGGGTGTTACGGGAGCGGGCGAGCAAAGCCGCGGGCGGCCACTAGTAATAATATAAAAGTTTAGCTACCAGAAAAAAAACTTGAGCACAGTTTGCTAATCTTTGCATGGATGATAATGAAAGTTTGCAGACTAATCTGAAACGACTAGATACCTTATCTATAATGCAATATTTAAAACAATTTAATATTAATATAATTGAACTAACTACGTCCGTGATATTCCATCGTAATCTTTATTTATTTTAGGTTATTACGTCTAACATGAAATACAATGATAAAAGTATAATCTACAAGTTTCTGAAACCCTGGCTTCGCGATGGGCTGCTTGTGAGCAAAGGTAAGTGTGTCATTGGTCTGGATTAGCAAATAGATTACTTTTTAAAATTAAAATAAAACATCTACGCAGGCGAAGCCGTAGGCGGCCGCTAGTACTCTACGTATCCACAAAACGAATTAACATGGCTTTGCATAAATTTTTATTTTTAGGTGATAAATGGCAGAGCCGCAGAAAACTCCTTACACCTGCATTTCACTTTAACATCCTACGGCAGTTCTTCGTGGTACTCGAAGAGAACGTTCAGCGAATGGTGGAAGATTTGGGTACAAAGGCCGGGGAAGACGTGGATATTGTACCAGTTCTCTCAGAATTTACCTTGCACTCTATTTGTGGTAAACAAGCTTATTATACTTGTACTGCCTTTACTGTTATTTATTCACAGTGGATCTGTATATTTACTTCATTTTAAATAATATAAGTTGCTATCATTCCACTAAAATTGTATGCAAAGAGTGCAGATATCGGTTGCACAGGTACAGGTAAATTAATCTATGATCAATCTAACTAGATAGTGAATCTACAAAAGCTTGTAGTCAATGGACTAAATATGTGTTGTGTACAGGTATAAGAACTGAATCTTTTAACAGAAACTGCAATGGGTACCAAGCTAAGTGAGGAAACAACCGGTACAGGGAAATCCTACAAAAAAGCTATCTACAGCGTAGGAGAGACGTTTGTATACAGATTCCTGAGAATCTATCTCTACCCTGATTCCTTATTCAACATAAGTGCTGCGGGGAAAAAAATGTGGCACTGTTTGACAACGATCCACGGATTTACAAAACGAGTTATTCAGGATAGAAGGGAGTACGTTAGAGAGTATGGAGTCAAGACTGCCGACATTGACGATGAGGATGCGGTTTATAAGAAAAAGAAGACTGCCATGTTGGACTTGCTGCTGTTGGCAGAGAAGGATGGCTTGATTGACGATGTTGGCATCCAGGAAGAAGTCGATACGTTCATGTTTGAGGTAAACTCTTTATTTTCAGATGAGTTTCCTAGCTATATTTGGCGTAATAACAGTAATATTTTAGGAAACATATTTATTAGCTAAAATATTTTTATTAGGCCACGGACGGAGTAAACAATATTTCTCGCTGATAAGTTAACACGGAGTCGGTTACTATCAGTTACATTTACAATCGTACAATGGTCCAGTTAAATTGGTCTCTTCTCCTTTCTGCCCTTATCCCACTTTATGTGGGGTAGGCACAACTGTCATCACTAACAGACCAATTTATTAATAGAAATATCATATGTATACTTTTTGATATAATTATATTAACCATTTTTAGCTAATTTTTCATTTGCTTTAATTATATTAAGAAAATTTAACACCAAAAAAATTTTTTTTAATCCCGTACTGAACCGAACAATGATTTTCCCTATGACTGAAGGGACTTTCAACCCGCTCCACAGGCAACTTCAGAGACTTCAGACCTATTTTCCGAGTATGAGTAATGAAAAATAAATGATCATATTTTTTAGGGTCATGACACGACTGCATCTGGCCTTACTTTCTGTTTGATGGAGCTTGCAAACAACAAACATATTCAGGTAAGCCGTAAGCTAAATTCGAAGCATACATTTAATACTGTTCTGCGGTTTCATTCATCATCTATTATCTAAGCGGGCATGACTCCGGCACTTTGGATATTACAATAGATAAGACCGAACGATCCATTTTATTTGGAATTGCCACTATTTGAAAGTCCAAAAATATGAAGTTATTTGTCTCAATACGGGGCTATTGTAAAAGGTAAGATGTGCATTGTGCATGCACCTTCATTATTTTGGAGTGATCTTCTTACATACACCATCATTTTTCACTTTGTCATCATGTTTCTGTCCAAGGTTGTGCTTAGATTACTAAGAATAAAACCTAAGACTAATGTTTCTATATTTCAGGATAAAATATACCGAGAGCTTAACGAAATATTCGGTGACTCGTCAAGGTCAGCGACCATGGCAGACTTGACGAATATGCGATACTTGGAATGCTGCATCAAGGAGTCACTTCGACTCTACCCTCCAGTACCCTTCATAAGTCGAGAACTGAAGGAATCGGTTACTTTGAGTAAGAATGAGACTTCATGACCGGGCGTATATCATAAGAACACGTCTAACACAAAACGGCATACCTGAAAATAGCTGTTTTTTATACAACTAACTGATGGAACAAGCATATAGCCCTCCTGATGCTAGGTAACAACCATCACCTATAACAATGGATTGCCTCGTAGGATAGGTACAAAGGAACGTGCCATGCGATGCACGCTTTACGTCCATCAAACCAAATCAAATCAAAAGTTATTTATTTAACGTCACAACAGTAGTATAAACAAGTAAGTGTGAACAACAGCGTTTTGTTCTGCATTTCGGGTGACGCAGAGCCTTAACTCTTGTCTGCGATGGCAGTTACTGAAACGCCATCGCCATCGCCTAGATGTGCGCAGGCCTTTACTGTTGGATCCATTTTTCGTCGCAGTTAGCAATTTCGATTTGGAATTTCCTCGTATGCTGACTTAGTACTGCTATATTTATGCATGCTTCGACGCATCTAGCTGTTGGTCGCGTAGTTCATGTGGCACCCACTTATCTAGTTTTTTTATCTTTCCGATTTGACGCAAGTGCTTCAATGTTGTTTAAACACTAACTCCAAAGACCGCAGCAAGCTCAGCCGTAGATTGAGTTGGATTCGCTTCCACCATCGTTTTCAATTCGTCATTGTCAACAATGGTTACCAGATGACCGCGAGGCTCCTTCTTCAACTCAATTTTTTTAGATTTAGAACGATTGAACTAATAATGTACCGTGCTTATGCAAGCAATGCTATGCCCGTACACGCCTTGTTAATGCGCAGCGGTATTTCTACGTAGGAACTCATATTCGAAAATTGAACGAATTTTCAGTTTATCCATGGCGGCAAAAATTTCCTTAGTTTCAGGGTTTCAGAAACAAAATCTATCCAAAAACTAAATAAACACGGCTGTCGAATAAAATTGATTTGAATTTCAAATTGCGCGCCAATCCACAGATAATTAAATCTGAAAATGCTGGTTAATGAATCTCCAATAACTCTATTCTATTTCATAGAGGCTCCTTTCGACACATAATAATATCATGTTTTCATGGTTATTGGTGAGGATTTTATTGATACGATTACGATTTTATTTTAGGTGGCTACACGATTCCTCCGGATACCCTTTGCCACATACTAGTTTTGGAACTACATCGGGACCCAAATCTGTACAAGGATCCCCTAAAGTTTGACCCGGACCGCTTCCTGCCCGAAAATAGCATTGGCAGACATGCATACGCCTACATACCTTTCAGTGCTGGCCCTAGAAACTGCATAGGTTTGTTTTATATATTTTTAATCGCAAACTAAGTTGAGCTCGTATGTGTTTGAATCGAGGTCATGGTATTTCTGAGGCAAGTCTGAACTTTGCCTGATAATGGAGTTAAAAATAAAGCCTGTCACACGCGTAGCTATTGTATATATTTCTACGCCGTCACCAACTTAAATGATTATGCGATGATATAAATTACGGTATAAGCTAGTGACGCTATATCTCAATCTTACAAAGACAATAAAGGAATCCCTTCTCGTGCCTTGTTCTTATAATGCTTGGTATTTTTGTATCCCAAATACATATCATACTTTGATCATGAATAGACATAAAATTAAATACCGTTTTTATACTCGTCTATGAGTTCATGGGCTCAAATCACATCGGCTCATAATTTTTGGGATAGTATACAATATTTTTGTGTTGTGTCTTTGTTCCTACTAGTGTATGGAAAACACAAGGGCTGCTTTATGCTTCCATTCACTTGTGGATTTAAATCCTACACGGTTCATAAGTTTTTGAGACGATTCAGGTCAAAAATTCGCTATGATGGAGATGAAGTCGGCCATCGCGGGAATATTGAGGAAGTTTGAACTGGTGCCCGTGACTCGTCTCGAGGACATTGAATTCACGGCAGATTTAGTTCTACGAAATTCAAAACCTGTCTACGTTTCATTTGTCAAAAGATAAATTAAACCAAGTTTATATCATATTATGACAATAATTTTTGTTTGATAGTTTTATAAAAGGTTAAAATATTAGATATAAGTTTTTCTGCACTTAAAATAACAAAACATTTTTTTTATGAAACTATTAATATTCATTTTTTTAAACACCTATGCGACAAGGTGCGTCCTTAAATCTGTCCACCAAGATGCTTGCTGTTTGTTAGACTTTCAATTTTTTTTGTTTCATTTTCCAAACCAATTGGTTTTAACATTTGTTATTCAATTTAATTGAAATAACTGTGACTGGATTTTATATTGGTCTTTGTTTCTATTTCAGAGTAAAATTATAGCTACTCTCATCGCCCATGAATGCTAAAAATTAATTTGTTTGGAAAACGGTTCACCTTAAAACAAAGCATTGTATATGAGGGAGATTAGATTTTTATTTTACGAGTACGATTCTCTCTAACCAATGTGTCCATAAAAACACTTGGATTTAAATCAGTGTTTCGAGTTGGTGCTTAGTAATGAGAACTAGGGAGTTATCTACCGGGATTATCTTTTGAGGGGTAAACAACTACTTAATTGCAATAATTTATGGCCCGATAAATCAGTTATCGGTTTGTCTTGTTACGACTGCATAGCCGGATATTCAACAGATGCAAGGTTATTTCATTCCACTTGAAAGTTTGTTGAGGAAAGGACGCCATGTTTTTTTACTTAATAATCCTAGTATTTTTACTAGTTTTAATACATTTGGCCTTTAACTACAATGAGAAAGCTCGAATCTTGAAGAAAATCCCAGGACCAAAGGGTACCATTGGAAATGCATTGGACATTCTTGTTTCACCAGGTAGGTATTTCTTACTATTCAACTAAAATGATAGGTTTTTGCATAGTTGTTATATACAAACATTTTTTGTTGTTGTACGTATGTGTACAAGCTGATCGATGAGTACCTCAGCTCAGCCTACTGAAACATAGGTAAAAGTTTTATAAATAACTTAGTTTGCTTGGCAAAAAAAAGATAAACAAAGATTATGCAAGGATGACTTTGAGAAGTCATATAGAGCTAAAAGTTAGAAGAGATTAAGAATTTCAATAAGTAATTAATAACCTCTTACGCTGTATACGCTACACGTTTTAATACTTTTCACACGTCTATATAGTCGAATAAATCAAAGGTTGACTTTTACCTTCCTACATTATAACTAAGGTTACATCTAATAGGAAGTATCTGCCTTCTGTAAACAGGTAGGTTAGGTACCTCAAAATAAATAGTTATAATAGGTATAATAATATATTTTATCTATTTACAACAATTATAGTGGAGTTAATGAAATTGCGAACGAAATACAGCCAAAAGTGGAAAAACATGTATGGGTATTGGAGCTTTCCATTTGGTGCAGTGACGGTATATAATCCAGAAGATATTGAGGTACGTACTAAATTATCGCAACTTCATACAACTAAACGCAAAGTCATGATGCGACGATGACGTGTAAAAGAATTAAAGGATATCGATGTAGGAAGTCCATGGTAGGAAGGTCTGGTACAATTATGGTATATGTATATACACCTAAGCTGGTATAAGTATTATACCAGCCAATATGTAGCTCGATAACTTGAGTACTGTTGCTAAAAGTATCTACCAAACGACTACGTACATTAGTAAAATTAAAATATTATGTACCTATCTACCTACTCAATTTTTTGGCTACGTTTGTTGATCTTCCGTATTAATCTTGGTTTTAATTTTAGGTTATCACGTCTAACATGAAATACAATGATAAAAGTTTAGTCTACTTAATACTAAAGCCCTGGCTTCACGATGGGCTACTTGTCAGCAAAGGTAAGTTTAGTTGGTCGAGTAAACGCAGACCTTGATTGATGATTTGCTAGCCATTTTCGGGTATAGCGATTGTAAATGGATGGACATATTATTGTTTATTGTTTGAGGGCTTCGCTGTAACTTATTATTATATTTTATAAACTGACTTTGGTGGCGAGTTTTAAATCGTGCTGGAATCGTGAATGGAATACTTTGGCCTGTAATTTACCATTGCTGCTGCCAGCAGCTCTGATTCTGCTATTAATTTCGGCATCTAAGTCACACATTGAAGTTATTGTGCTGCCAAGGTATTTGAATTTCTCAACACGCCTAAAAATCTTCGTGCCAATGCACACACTTGAAGGCATGTTCTTAGGAGCCTCCGTGGTCATAACTTCCGTCTTTTTTACATTAATTTTTAGACTAAACTTAGACACAGGCTTTTACACACAAACATATAAACAAATTTGGCGATTTGGCATTGTTCCGCCGCCGGCTGTAGCCAAATTTAATGTTGTTCGAATCCTCATCTTATTTAAAGGTAGGGCAATCTCATCAAAAACAAAAACAAAACGTTGTGTACAATATTTGGCATACAAAAACCAAACAATTTTGATTTCTCTTCCATACCAAAAACAACGGCGCGATTGCATCTTTTTTAGGTGAAAAATGGCAGCGCCACAGAAAACTCATAACACCTGCATTTCACTTTAACATCCTGCGGCAGTTTTTTGAGGTACTCGAAGAGAACGTTCAGCGAATGGTGGAAGCTTTGGGTAAAAACGCCGGGGAAGACGTGGATATCGTCCAAGTTCTCTCAGAATTTACCTTGCACTCTATAAGTGGTAAACAATCTTATTTTTAATCAACTTGCATTTATTATACTTATTTATGATAACAAACCTTAGATATACAAAATAAGTCACCTTCATTCAAAATATATGCAATATTGTATACTGATATCAGTTGTGTACAGCTAGGTAAATGTATTGTCTATAAGAACTGAATCTATTAACAGAAACTGCAATGGGGACTAAACTAAGTGAGGAAACGACTGGTACAGGATTAAACTACAAAAAAGCTATCTACGACATGGGAGAGACTTTTGTACCCAGATTTACGAGAGTCTATCTCTACCCTGATTTCTTATTCAACATAAGTGCAGTTGGAAAGAGAATGAAGCACTGTTTGACAACGATCCATGGATTTACAAAACGAGTTATTCAGGATAGAAGGGAGTACGTTAGAGTGTATGGAGTCAAGACTGCCGACATTGACGATGCGGTTTATAAGAAAAAGAAGACTGCCATGTTGGACTTGCTGCTGTTGGCAGAGAAGGGTGGCTTGATTGACGATGTTGGCATTCAGGAGGAAGTCGATACGTTCATGTTTGAGGTTAACGCATATAATATTTTTTTTGAGAAGTTTTCTAGACTATGATCGTCAAAATAATGTTATTTTTTAGGGTCATGACACGACTGCGTCTGGCCTTACGTTCTGTTTGCTGGAGCTTGCAAACAACAAACATATTCAGGTAAAACATAATCCCAACACGAAGCGTAAATTCAGTACATTTACCGACATTTTTCCCTCATTTTCATTTATCATATCTGGGCAAAACTCCGGCACTCTGGATATATTATACCAAAGAGTTTAGAAACTCACAGAAAAGAGTTTTCTATAACACACCTTCAAACTGTGCCAATTTCTCTTGATACGAAGCTAACCATGGGGGCGCTAGCACTTTAAAGATTTTGGAGTGGTCTTTCTACACCATCTTTATGATCACTTCTGATACACCACCACCAACTTTTTTCTGTCTAAGGATATGTTATAGAATACTGTAGAACACTGCAATGCAAGGTAGGGTTTTAAAAGCAACGTGTCTATATTTAAGGATAAAATATACCGAGAGCTCAACGAAATATTCGGTGACTCGTCAAGCTCAGCGACCATGCAAGACCTGACGAATATGCGCTACTTGGAATGCTGCATCAAGGAGTCACTTCGACTCTACCCACCAGTACACTTCATGAGCCGACAGCTGAAGGAATCGGTTACATTAAGTAAGCATGAGATCTTATAACCAGAGGATTGTCAGGTAACCGCTGACAATATGGAAGTACCTACATAATTATTGTTCTATATTCTCAGCACTAGATGCAATAATGGGCTCAACTCGAATATACTTAGAGTCAGCCCGCGACCACGGTTATTGCAACATAGCCGAAACGTCGGGAAAATAAATAAAATAAGGTAATATACGCGATAAATACCCGTGTAATAGTATAATAGTTATTTGTTATACAAGAGTGCAAAGCTGCTTTTTAACCGCGTGCTCAATTTTGATGACCGAGCAAGCGCAGGATTCTAATATTTAACCACGAGCGGAGCGAGTGGTTTAAAAGTTAGAATGCTAAGCGTTGGCGAAGGAATCAAAAGAGCACAAGGTGAAAAATCTTTGCACTCGAGTGCAACACGTAACTTTTCATCCCACCTCAGCTAGGAAATGACCAAATGCAAAAAAGAACATGGCGCGACTAAAACACACCAAGAAGGTTCCGAGTATGAGTTTTTAACAAATTTAAAAATGTTGCATGATAAATTCGGCACCATGCAGGTAGAAGTAAATAGGTTAAATGATGTTTTGAATTCACAAATACACCAAGAAGGTTAAGAGTGCGAGTTTTTACCAAATTAAAAAAGGTTGTATGATATATTCAGCACCATGGAGGCAGAAGTACATAGGTTGTGTATTCACAAACTTAGTGAACACGATATTCTAAATTCAAATTTACTTTATCCTCTAGCGGATAAAAACGGGTTTTCCACTTAGATATTGAACAGTAAAAATACACTTTCCGAGATGGTGGGATGAAAATATGTTTTATGATCGCGAAAGTTTAAAAAGTACTATCGAATATACTTGCTATTTTGCAATGCAGGACAAGGCGCGTCTAATCCTATTGAATAATCCGGCCGAATATTCAGATCGGTAATTTTTTTATCAAACATCTGGTTGATTACTCTTATTCGTTTAAATTACAATTCAGTTTATCACTAACTACCTATTATATACGAATATTTTCTTTTTATTTCATTTCAGATGGCTACACGATTCCTCTGGATATTATTTGCCACATAGACATTTTGGGACTACATCGGAACCCAAATCTGTACAAGGATCCCCTAAAGTTTGACCCGGACCGATTCCTGCCCGAAAACAGCATTGGCAGACATGCATACGCCTACATACCTTTCAGTGCTGGTCCCAGAAACTGCATAGGTTAGCTTTCTAGATTTCTAACAGAAACTTAGCCTGCAGTAGAGTACGTAGTGTACGTATCGAGATGATGGTATTTCTGGGCCTTGTTACTTTGTCACAGTTTTATCTGTAAATGATAACCCATCCCAGGCTACTTGTGGGTTTAAATCCTACACGGTTGGTAAGTTTTTGAGACGAATCTTTGTAAAGTATTTTATTTCAGGTCAAAAATTCGCTATGATGGAGATGAAGTCGGCCATCGCGGGGATATTGAGGAAGTTTGAACTGGTGCCCGTAACACGTCCCGAGGAAATTGAATTCACGGCAGATTTGGTTCTACGAAATTCAAGACCTGTCTACGTTTTATTTGCCAAAAGATAAATGTTGATCGAGTTTAAGTGGAATAATTTTAAGTCAATAATTGTTGTTTGATAATTTTAAAAAAGATAAAATTGTAAGTTAAAATAACGAAAATCTTTATTTGACGAAACTATAGGTACATTTGACTGGCCTCTAGCTCAGTTGGTAGTAGCTCTGCCTTCTGCGCCGTAGGTCGTGGGTTCGATCCCCACCGAGAACAAATATTTGTGTTGTTAACGTAAATGTTTGTTCTCTGTCTGGGTGTTATATTGTATTCTAAGTATGTATTTACAAAAAAAAAAATGTATTCAAGTATTATATCAGCTATCCGGTTCCCATATTACAAGCTCTGCTTAGTTTGGGGCTGGGTAGTGTTGTGTGAATTGTCCACAATATTTATTATTATTATTTATTATTTATATGAATAAATGAATATGAATATGAATATTTTTTGATCAGCTAAAGGTGCGCCCGTATAAGGAAAGTTATTGACCTATCACGATTCCTGAGCAGGTTTTCTCTATCTTTAAATGCTATCCCTCTGCACAGATAAGATAATACTTTACCCCTCTGTAAATAAAGGAAATAGAAGTAAACTGAAAAGTCGACATGAATCTTGTTTTTCTCCATTGTACCATAACAGTACCAGGATTTAAATCAGTGTTTTGAAGTTATCTTTTCCGGGGTTATCTTTTTCGGAGTACCTACCTAATAATATAATAAGTTATCGCTTGGTCTAGTTACATACAGTTAGATACAAGGTTATTCATTCAACTTCTAAGTTTGCTGAGGAAAGGACGCCATGTTTATTTACTTAACAGTTCTTGCAGTTTTACTAGTTCTAATGCACTTGGCCTTTAACTACAATGAAAAAGCTCGAATCTTGAATAAAATCCCGGGACCAAAGGGTACAGTAATCATTGGAAATGCATTGGACATTCTTATTTCACCAGGTAGGTTTTACTATTCTTCTAATTAGGTTTTTACATAGATAATACATAAACTATTTATTGCACGTACGCGTACGTTACTTACAAGCTAATCGAGTATTTGGTCACTAAAAAGTGTCGAAGATATCCATCTCATCCTACTGAAAGAAACATAATTAAAAAATAATAATATGCGAGGATCACTTTGAAAAGTCGTAGAGCTAAAGGTGAATCTAGGTACTAGTTCCGCTCGACCAAACTTAGAAGAACAAACAAATAAGTAAATACATAATTAACTTAAAACCTCTTGAAATAAAATTTCAATTCCAGTTTTCAGCATTATTGTGTTTATAATTCTTTTCACAAAAAATAGTCGAATAAATCAAAGGTAGACTGTTACAGCCTAGTTAGTGCTGACCTACCTATATACTATCGAAACACAATCTCCTTGCCTACCATCTAGAAAGTATCTGTCTTTCTGTAAACGCAGGTCCAAGCCAAACCTCCAAATACTATTTATTTGGAGGTTTGGCTTCATATAATAATATATTTTATCTCCTTACAACAATTTCAGTGGAAATAATGAAATTGCGGACTAAATACAACCAAAACTGGAAAAACATGTATAGGTACTGGAGTTATCCAATTGGTGCAGTGGCGATTTATAATCCAGAGGATATTGAGGTACGTGCCTATTACCAATACCTACCCCATTAAAGAAAAGAGTAAGAAGGTAGAAGTAGGACGTCCGTGGTATCAATTGTAACAGCTAACGCACAATGACTAACTTGAGCATCGTTGCTAGAAGTACCTAACAAACGACTACGTGCATAAGAAAAGAAAATAAGAAAAAAAATATATTATGAACCTACGAGTATACCTCAACCTACCTGCATCAACTTTTTACTACGTTTGTGATCTTCTGTATTAATCTTGGTTGATTTAATTTTAGGTTATCACGTCTAATATGAAATACAATGCTAAAAGTGTAGCCTACCTAATACTACAACCCTGGCTTCAAGATGGGTTACTTGTTAGCAAAGGTAAGTAAGTTTAGTTGATCGAGTAAACGCAGACCTTACATAAAAAAAAATTTGGCGATTTGGCATTGCTGCTCCGCCCACTGCCAAATTTAATATTGTTGGAATCAAATCTCCTCATCATAATTTTTTTATACGATCCATCTTAACTAATCACACAAAAACAACGGCGTGACTGAAATTTTTGTAGGTAAAAAATGGCAGAGTCGCAGAAAACTCCTTACACCTGCATTTCACTTTAACATCCTACGGCAGTTCTATGTTGTACTCGAAGAGAACGTTCAGCGAATGGTGGACGCTTTGGGTACAAGGGCCGGAGAAGACGTGAATATTGGCCCAGTTTTCTCGGAATTCACCTTGCATTCTACAAGGTGTATCTAAATATGTGTACTATGCGAAGGTGGGGGGTTTCAGACCACAATGGTGATCAGTTGTGGGGGGGAGAAAATTAAAAATTCCTATTTTCAGTTTCCCATACAAAAATATTTAATTTCATAATGCCTAAATAAATTGGCAACCCTATCCTTGTAACCCCTTGACCCCTTGACCTACTACCTCTGTAGGTCTACTACTACTACCTACTACCTCTGTAGCTGAGTTTAGGGTTGCCACTTTGTATAAAGTCAGCTGTTCATGTTGAAACTTCGTTGCAGTTTTTTTCAGAGATACCAATCGAAGTTCGAAAAGTCGTTGAACAAAAGTTGTTCCCCGGGGGGTGGAAATTCACCCCCCTTCGGGATAGTACACATATTTTGATACACGTTGTATATGTGGTAAACAATATTAATTATATTTTTATAATGTCCCAAAATTTAAGAGCCGAGCGGGATTTGAATCCGCGACCTTCCCCTCGGTACGGGGCTGCGCTGACCCTTGCGCCATCGGATCCTAATCACACACGACGAATAAATCTTAGGGACTGTTCGGCACTAACGCGACCGTGGTTCCATCTACAGGTTTGACGTTATAGTCAACTAACCTGCTCGTTAACCGAAGTTGCGTTCAGTTGAAACGACGAGAGATGTCACCTTGCGTATTTCATAATTGTTTATTGATTTTATAGTGTTTACTACACTTAAGGAAATCACAAAGATTTTTATAATGTCCCAAAAGTTAAGAGCCGAGCGGGATTTGAACCCGCGACCTTCCCCTCGGTACGGGGCTGCGCTGACCACTGCACCATCGGATCCTAATCACACTCGACGAATAACTCAAATATAATAATATTGAGGTACGTGCCTATTACCAATACCTACCCCATTAAAGAAAAGAGTAAGAAGGTAGAAGTAGGACGTCCGTGGTATCAATTGTAACAGCTAACGCACAATGACTAACTTGAGCATCGTTGCTAGAAGTACCTAACAAACGACTACGTGCAAAAGAAAAGAAAATAAGAAAAAATATATATTATGAACCTACGAGTATACCTCAACCTACCTGCATCAACTTTTTACTACGTTTGTGATCTTCTGTATTAATCTTGGTTGATTTAATTTTAGGTTATCACGTCTAATATGAAATACAATGCTAAAAGTGTAGCCTACCTAATACTACAACCCTGGCTTCAAGATGGGTTACTTGTTAGCAAAGGTAAGTAAGTTTAGTTGATCGAGTAAACGCAGACCTTACATAAAAAAAAATTTGGCGATTTGGCATTGCTGCTCCGCCCACTGCCAAATTTAATATTGTTGGAATCAAATCTCCTCATCATAATTTTTTTATACGATCCATCTTAACTAATCACACAAAAACAACGGCGTGACTGAAATTTTTGTAGGTAAAAAATGGCAGAGTCGCAGAAAACTCCTTACACCTGCATTTCATTTTAACATCCTACGGCAGTTCTATGTTGTACTCGAAGAGAACGTTCAGCGAATGGTGGACGCTTTGGGTACAAGGGCCGGAGAAGACGTGGATATTGGCCCAGTTTTCTCGGAATTCACCTTGCATTCTATATGTGGTAAACAATATTAATTATATTTTTATAATGTCCCAAAATTTAAGAGCCGAGCGGGATTTGAATCCGCCACCTTCCCCTCGGTACGGGGCTGCGCTGACCCTTGCGCCATCGGATCCTAATCACACTCGACGAATAAATCTTAGGGACTGTTCGGCACTAACGCGACCGTGGTTCCATCTACAGGTTTGACGTTATAGTCAACTAACCTGCTCGTTAACCGAAGTTGCGTTCAGTTGAAACGACGAGAGATGTCACCTTGCGTATTTCATAATTGTTTATTGATTTTATAGTGTTTACTACACTTAAGGAAATCACAAAGATTTTTATAATGTCCCAAAAGTTAAGAGCCAAGCGGGATTTAAACCCGCGACCTTCCCCTCGGTACGGGGCTGCGCTGACCACTGCACCATCGGATCCTAATCACACTCGACGAATTGCTCAAATCCCGCTCGGCTCTTAACTTTTGGGACATTATAAAAATCTTTGTGATTTCCTTAAGTGTAGTAAACACTATAAAATCAATAAACAATATTAATTATACATGATCTGCATTTATTATACTTATATTAAAACAAACCTTAAATATAAAAATAAGTGACCTGCACAAAAATAAACTATAGTTTAAAAAACTAAAAAAAAACGCTTTTATAACTAATTGAACTAAAAAGTTAAAAATAAAACTGTATTAATCAATTGAAAATTTATATTATTGTAAAAAAGCGTGGGGTGCTTTTTATAATAACTTCAGATATAATAAACTATTGATAAAATATTTACAACAATCAAAATCAAGCCCCTCACGCTTTTTGTACAACAATATAAATTTTCAATTGATTAATACAGTTTTATTTTTAACTTTTTAGTTCAATTAGTTATAAAAGCGTTTTTTTTTAGTTTTTTAAACTATAATTTATTTTTTACTTTTTAGTTTTTTTTTTTCATGTATTTTTTTCATATTATTGCATTGTCATCGACCTTTGACAGGTGTGCAAAGTTTGAATCAAATCTGATCGTTCAAAGTAGGTTTTCTTTTTATTTTTTTTTATTTCTTTTCATTTTTTTTTATTTTTTTTTTCATATTATTGCATTGTCATCGACCTTTGACAGGTGTGCAAAGTTTGAATTAAGTCTGATCGTGCAAAGTAAGTTTAAAAAAAAAAAAAAAAACTTTTCATTTTTTTTTTTTTTTTTTCATATTATTGCATTGTCATCGACCTTTGACAGGTGTGCAAAGTTTGAATCGAATCTGATCGTTCAAAGTAGGACAAAATCGAGCTCAAAGGGGTCGGTTACATACATACATACATACATACAGGTGAAGCTAATAAAAGCGTTATAAAAAATTAAAATTGTACCTAGATATCAGTTGCTTAAAAGTAAAAAAAAGGAAAATCTAAAAATACCTAGTCTAACCAGATCGTGAAGTAAACTTAAAAAAGCTCATATTCAATTGACCAAAATATGTGTTGATTAAAAGAGTTGAATGTATTAACAGAAACTGCGATGGGGACCAAGCTAAGCGAGGAAACGACTGGTACAGGGCAATCCTACAAAAAAGCTATCTACTCTATAGGAGAGGCGTTTGTACACAGATTCACGAGAATCTATCTCTATCCTTACTTCTTATTCAACATAAGTGCTGCGGGGAAAAGAATGAAGCACTGTTTGACAACTATCCACGGATTTACAAAACGAGTTATTCAGGATAGAAGGGATTACGTTAGAGAGTATGGAGTCAAGACTGCCGACATCGACGATGAGGATGCGATTTATAAGAAAAAGAAGACTGCCATGTTGGACTTGCTGCTGTTGGCAGAGAAGGATGGCTTGATTGACGATGTTGGCATTCAGGAAGAAGTCGATACGTTCATGTTTGAGGTAGGTAAACTCTTTCATTTATTTTATGTAGGTTTACTAGCATAGGTATTTGCTGAAACAATGTTATTAATGAAAAATAGTACTTTCTATCATTAATGCAGCGACCAGCAAAATAGGCATTGATGGACGAACGTATAAATGTGGGACTCGGCCCATATTGTAGGTACGTAGGTCCATCATTGCTTAGTCGTGAGGAAAGCTCGTTTAGTACTTCTCTCAAATGAGGAGAGGAAATTAAAACTTTGTAGTATCTTGAACTGATTTTTTCAAATACAATTACGACAAACAACGAATACCTACCTAACGCTAATTTTTCTCGCGTTGAAATGTTCATTCGTTTTTGTTTGCCGGCTGGCCACTGCTCGCATTTATTTGGCTTTTAAGGTCGATTTATATCTACAGACATTGAGTGTGGCAGACACGTGCCGTGGCAGACAAAATGATATTCTTCCATACAGTAACTATTAACGTATTTATATCTATCGTAACACGGCCGTACAGACGCTTACAGACACGTGTCGTGCCCGGCCAGTATTCTCGGAAAGAATATTTTGTCTGCGCGGTTCATGTCTGTACGTGTCTGTGGCTCCTTGCCGGGCAGTGTGAATAGAGTATCGGAACTGCGTACACGTGCTTTCTTTTTTATTTTGCATTTTTGCCGACGCCGATGACGGTGTCGGTATCCGGGGTGTCTGTCACGGCACGTGTCTGCCACACTCAATGTCTGTAGATATAAATAAATGGTGTCTGTCGGTGTCTGTCACGGCACGTGTCTGCCACACTCAATGTCTGTAGATATAAATCGACCTTTACTCGTGACAAAATGTTATTTTTAGGAGAAGTAAACAAATATTTATTAATTAATAGTAAAATATTTCCATCGTTATCCGCTAAAACGGTCGCAGACGCAAATTAATCCATCAGGTGGGCCGTAAGCCCGTTTGTCTATCATTTGCATTAAAAAAAAAAAAAACACATCTGTGTGTAACTCATAGATTATACACTAATATTGGTGTAACTAGTATTTTTTTTTAAATAAAAAGTTTTCCTTGCATTTTATGTGTAAAGAGATTGTTTCATCAAGGAGTTTTGGATAGCTGGATACGTAATGAACTTTAGGCATTATCAAGCATAGTGTGATAGTAAAGTGATTTGAACTTGAATGGACCGCATTTACAAAGCATTGAGTAGCAAATGCTTTGTATTTGTAACCTTAGACCATTTTGTAACAGCCTCTTTGTGCAGCAGTACATCCTACTTACTGAGCATGTATGTTTCAAAATAAATTATGTTAAAGATTTGGCGATAAAATTTGACAGCGTTTCACTGATCGCTATCGCCAGCGACCAAGGTGTGCGCAGGCCTTAAGTATATAATGGTATCAATTCTGTTGTTTACAATCTGTCTAGCTAAACTAGCCTAAAATTTTCTAATTTAGTTAGGAAAATCTTATAAGATATTCTGTTATCGCATTTTACTAAATTTAAAAGGTGTCTATGACACCTCTAAACTTGTTCTAAATTAAGTTCACAGATAACATAAACATTTGTCATTTCATGCATCTTGGCACTACTCGACGCTAGATGGCGCTCTATTTACACTATTTTTACGGGTTTTTGTATCTGTGGGTGCAAACAGCTAAACTTCAATCATCGACATGTAACTAAATAAATTCAACAACTCAACTTTTCTCAAAAAGAAAAATTACAAAATGCAGCCTACTGACCGCCCCCGATCCCGAAAAAGAACAAATACTAGTCAAAAAGATTGGTCGGTGGAACGGCTTTTGTCTAATAAGTTGATGGCACGAGGTACGTACCATTTATGTTTTATTGGTTCTGAAATAGATACCTAGGCTACACACTTCAGTGATTTGATTTTTGTATGTCCGGTTTTCAGGTAACCAAGCTGATAGAGCAATAAATGAATTTTAGGGGATGCTGGCGGGGGAGCTGAATGCTCTTGGCTGTAGCCGGACTGCTGAAGAGTGGCAGCATGTAAGTTATTTCATCTACCTACTAATATTATAAAGAGGAAAGATTTGATTGTTTGTTTTCCGATAGTAAATCTAGCAAGTGATATCCAACAAAACCCTTAAACGAACTGTGGGGTTACCGCGGTAACCAAAAGTGCCCCTAGCGAATTCTTTGAAAAGCTTGGTTTCTCCATACAAAATTGTGGCATACGATAGGCGTGAGGCGTCAGGCACCTGCACACCGAAACTAGCGGTAACCCCACTGTCCATTGCTCGAAGAGTTTAGGTGTGCGTTTTCAACGCACACCTAAACTCTTCGAGCAAGCTTTAAAGTGTAGACGCAGGGTCGAGCATGTTTGTAGATAGCCATAGCTTGGATTAAGTATGCTCATAGAGCATGTAACAGTGTGTGTACTTGCCTATAGGCTATATTCTATTAAAAAAATATGAATCCTTGGGGTTAAAAAATATTGTGAGTTTGTGGCGTTGTAGTGTTTATCTCTGGATGTTCTGAACCGATTTTGAAAATTCTTTTACCAGTAGAAAGCCACGTTTAAACCAAGCCATTAATTTTAAACCAACTTATAATGCAGTTTTTGTCCTTTTGTTGTCCTTCTAATTGAAACTAATATTTTTTTCCACAGATTTGGAGTATATGGGTGGCAAAAGTGAAGGGTAAGGCCAGGAAGGTCGGTACCGGCTTCAATGGTACTGTAAGAAGCCCGGCAGGGGCAGACCTCGCGGAGGAAGATAAGAAAATCCTCCAGTGGCTACTTGATATAAAATACGGTCCTGTTTTATCTGATTCCACACCGCTGTCTGTCATACTCTATGTATAACGCATGTTGTTTGGTTATATTAGTTACTATGATTTAATATTAGATGTATGACCTATTTGTTTCCACCAGCCTAATGCTCCTGTATTGATTAAAAAATTATGAAAGTGAGAGTTTATTATTCTTTGTCGTATTATACGTGCTTCATGGAGGAAATCTATGTCGTGCTCCTCTTCCTCGACTCCATCATCTTGTTCAAGCACTATGTCTTCATCCCTATCTGCAATCATAGAATACATCTTATTAGAGAAGGAATAGTAGGTAGGTAAAGCATAGTTCTATTTATATTTGATTCACCTGTTAATTCTTCCATAAACATAATTATATAGAGTGCAGCACGAGATAATAATTTTGGCTGCCTTTTCTGGTTAATAATGCAGACAACGATGGCGATGCAGACATTTCTTCTTCAGCCGGCCGATTGTCCACTATGTTTCTTGCTCATACGTGGCAGGCGTTATAGTTACTTAGGTACAAACTATGGCGGGGCTTCTATATTTGCAGCCACTACAACCAGCTTCCATGATTTTTTGAGTTTGATTGCGTTTCGTCCACAAATTCACAACAACCATACAACAAAACTTTAGTCAGCACCTAGTAACGTGTCGCCTAAATTTAGATTGACGTTTCTAAAATTAAGCGCAAATTACCTAAAATATTGTACAACCGAATAGCAAAATGACGGATTTACGTGTTTTTTGACTAAATTGAGTAACTATCCTAATTTTAGAGCTGTCACTCTAAATTTAAGTTTACGATGCTGCCAACAGAATAGGAATAACAATTTTACGAAATTTTAGCTCGGAATTAGCTAAATTTTAGGATTTCTAAACAACAGAATTGATGCCAATATATGTTTTAGGGTCATGACACGTCTGCATCTGGCCTTACGTTCTGTTTGATGGAGCTTGCAAACAGCAAACATATTCAGGTAAAACATAAGCTAAATTCGAAGCCTAAATTCAATAAATAACTAAAGTTTTCTGGATAAGATGAGGCGAGGTTGGTTCAAATCCAGGCGAGCACCAATGAGATTTTCTCGTAAATTCATGTGTACTAAGCCAGTACTCTCAAACTGCGAAGGAAAACATTGTGAAAAAATCGGCATATCGTAGAACCAAAAAAGGTTGGAAACATAATTAGGCTACTTGCGGAAACCAGTTCGCACACCACGTGCGAAAAAATAATTAGGTAGAATTTATTTCAGGATAAAATATACCGCGAGCTAAACGAAATATTCGGTGACTCATCGAGGTTAGCGACCATGGGAGACCTGACGAATATGCGCTACTTGGAATGCTGCATCAAGGAGTCACTTCGACTCTACCCGCCAGTACACGTCGTGAGCCGACAGCTGAAGGAATCGGTTACATTAAGTAAGCATGAGATATTTTAAGTCAAGCAGAAGTAACCGCTGACAATATTGGGGTTGACAGTCAGCGGTTGCCATATTGTCAGCAACAAGACATTGGGTAAAGTATACAAGCCAGGTGCTCAAGACACACGTGCCTGAGCGCCAAAAGTTTTACTTCATTTAGGTTCATACAAAAAACCAATGCGAAGAAAGCCGTAGTTTGTTACTTTTTCTTCTAAGCTTGGTGGCGTAGAACTGACACCTAGACTCACATAGCTATAAGACTTTTTAAAATGATCCTTGTGATACAACTGAACAAAGAAATCTATGTTACTCGACGAGAAGATGTTGCGCAATTTCCCGAACGCTGTGCCCATCCGAGTGGGATTCGTCGGCTGCCCTATTTGTCGAAGTTGGCTCTACCTAATTGAGTCGTCTGACCCAAATAAACATAGTGGTCCACAACTTCGATGATATCGCTCCCAACATGTACCGGCAAGGGTGTGACATGAGCATTAGACATGATTTTTGTGTTACTCATGTTCATTTTTAGGCACACCTGTTGGGGAGACAATATTAAGGTCTCTGAGCATTGTTCCTTAGTCTTCCAGCGACTCCGCCATCATGACTATGTCGTCGGCAAATCGAAGGTGAGTTATGAGTTCACCGTTGATGTTAATGCCATACTTTGTCCAGGACTGAAAATATCCTGTAGTGCCAAGGTGAACAGTTTCGGAGATGACATCTCCCTGCCTCACCCCTTTTTGCATGTGGATTAGTTTCGTACTATAGTCCTGAAAACGGATAGACATTGCGGCATTCCTGTAGAGACATTTCAACACTTCGATATCCGATACTCAATTTGATGCCGATGGAGGCTGAGGGAGGCTGAAAGTTGTTGAACCTACGAGCGAGACGATTGCTCTCGAAAACAGCTTATAGACTTCGTTTTACATTATTAGATAACATAGCCTAGATTCTAGCTAGGCTATGTTAGTTTTCGAGAGCAATCGTCTTAGATGATGCATTAATGAGCTCGACACGCATCAACTTGCTATCTTGAACAATTAAGGCACGTCTAATCCTACTTAAATAAAATATGCATAATATTCGGCCGAAAATTCAGTTATTTGTTGAAATCACAATACAGGCCATCACAACTAGGTACCACCTATTGACTTATTAAGTACCTATATAAATTTTAACAGATATTTACTTTTTATTTCATTTCAGATGGCTACACGATTCCTCCAGATACTATTTGCCTCATAGACATTTTGGGACTACACCGGAACCCAAATGTGTACAAGGATCCCCTAAAGTTTGACCCGGACCGCTTTTTGCCCGAAAACAGCATTGGCAGACATTCATACGCCTACATACCTTTTAGTGCTGGCCCCAGAAACTGCATAGGTTTGTTTTCTAGATTTTTAAACTTGAGTATCGAGTAGGTCTAAGGTACCTAACGTACTGTATGTATTGAGACTTAGACAATTTAGATCTAAATTGTCTAAGTATTGAGATGATGGTATTTCTGGGCCTTGGTACGCTGCCACAGTTTTATCTGCTAATTATATCGCAATGTTAATGGAATTCCTTGTCTACCAATCCTACTTCTTATGCAAATTTAGAGTTTGTGCTTGGAATTTTTGTACCCCGGCAAATTATACCTCGATCATAAATAGACAAAACATGAAAAAAATACATTTTTTTTAGATTCGTTTTCTGCTTGTGTATGGAAAACACAAAGACTTTATTATGCTTCCATTTCCTAACCCCAGGTTACTTGTGGGTTTAAATAAATCCTACTTGGTTAATGAGCTTTTGGGACGATGCACAACCTTTGTAAAGTGCTAAAGTATTTTATTTCAGGTCAAAAGTTCGCAATGATGGAGATGAAGTCGGCCATCGCGGGGATACTGAGGAAGTTTGAACTGGTGCCTGTGACTCGTCCCGAGGACATTGAATTCACGGCAGATTTAGTTCTACGAAATTCAAGACCTGTCTACGTTTCTTTTGCCAAAAGATGAATACTTTGATTATTATTTGTAATAAAACGAAAATATATGAAAACAGTGTTAAATATTAATTATTGAATGACTAGTTAGTGTCTAAGGTACGAACACCCCAAAAAAGTTATATAACAATAGAATCACATAAAGACAATTTTCGTAGAATAGCTAGGCTTATTGCTAAATTAAGCTATCGGAAACATGCAAATAAAAGTAAAACAAATTGAACCGGTAAATGATGCACAAACACGAAGACTAGATACAATAGATATAACCCAATGACAGAGAAACCTAGTTATATTTGGAGTGGAAGATGATGAACTAAGCTATGGTGAACTAACATAAACTAAGAGAAAACACTAGTGTAAAGATAGAAGTAGGTAGTGTAAAAATCCTCATCATAAGCCTTGGACAATAGTTTTAGCAAAGGTGCGGTCTACAGAAACTATTAGATAAAAATCATTTTAATTGTCGTATCACACTCCAATGTTCAGTCCTTTTATTCTTCAGTCACGACGCGTGTGTCTACCTTTAGAGTATATTTTGTGTATTAGCTAAATATAGGATAAAAGCTCGGCTAATAGCATCTGGCACTCCCACCAGTATGCTATACGTTCTGAACGTCAACTGAAAGATGGCTCAGTGCGGCGCGAAGACTATTCGTTTCGCGAAAACTGCGGAGCGTCAGTTTGCGAAACTCGCGAAGCAAGCGCAGTTTACTCTGAGTTATTGTGGTCTGCGCTCATTTTCCAGTGGATTCAAGGATTTTATTATGGATAGTGAGGATACTTTTGAGGTAGGTGAATGATTAAACATTATTTTTCAGCCTATTAAAAAAAAAAGAGGATGTTCCAAATTCGATTTTTGTGTATGTTTGTTTACCGCATGCCTAATATTATCTCCGTTCTAATGAACCGATTTGTTTTTTTATCTGAAATAATATCTTTCATATACTAATAAAAAATATACTTATATAAAATTTATAACAAGCAGTTAGGTTAATGAAGTCGGGTTTTCGAGATTATTATTATTAATATCAATGATCGGTTTCAGTATTTGGGCTTTTATATCAAATCGGAAAATTCAGGCTACATTAATTATTCACTAAAAATTGCAAAAGTAGACATAGCCGCACTGTATCGTGAAAAAAAGTGGATTAGGGAGGCCTTGTCCTGCAGTGGAATATACAGACTAAACCCAATATTTTTAATATTTTGTTTCACGTTTGCTGTTCTCAGGGGTATAATATATTTAAGAGGGAATCACACAGGCGACTCTCCATACAAACGTAGTCCCCTATTTCCTCCCTGGATAATGCCTCTAGACTAGAGTAACCATTTTGTCTCATAAAATCCAGATCTGCTATATACGTGCTCGTATTTTTTCCTTTTTTTCAGAAACTTATTGATAAAGAATATATGACCCTCATATGATTTATATGAAATATGAATTGGAGGTGATATTTTCTTTATCAATGATATCAAGACAAAATGGTTACTCTAGAGGCATTATCCAGGGAGGAAATAGGGGACTACGTTTGTATGGAGAGTCACCTGTGTGATTCCCATACAAACGTAGCCAGTGCTATAACGGACTGAAAGGAAACTTTCCCTGCTAAATCGGTAATCAGTTTAAAAATACTGCGTTTATTTACAAATAAACTTGCAATAAAAATAAGTATTTTATTTACACAATGTACAAAATACACACGAAACAATTGAGCTACATACAGGCAGAAATCAGTGCCAAGTGCCAGTCGAAAGCGTCCCAACGACGTTGGCTGCATTGCCACGTTGAAAACTGACGCGGAAATCTAAAAAGACAATGCAACTTTGAGATTATTGTCTTCAAAAACTCGTAAATTAAATGGTGTCACACACGAACCAACTACGTATTTTATCATTAAAAATATTATTTAACTCCGAAAATCCGCTATGCCGGTGTTACGCGTAGGTAGGTCAGTCCATCGTGTCACGATCGTTCAGGCTTCATCATACAGCGCTGCTCTAAGTCTAAGGTCACGATCGCTCAGGCTTTCCCAGCGTTACGTCAACTGCGAATCAACATCCTAATGTAGACGAACGAAGATAAGCGATAAAGGCAATAGGGAGGCACCAGTTGGCGCCTGCGCGTTACAAGTGTATGTCATAACGCCAGCGCTCTACCGTCACTCGCCGGCAATCGCAAGGGTGGTTCGGTGCCTCACTGTGCTCAACATGACTGCTCGTCAGCTTCGCCGGCTTGCGAGCCCTGTCGTGAGGCCAGCACGTGTCTACATTCGGCAGTACAGTCAAGTGAGACCTATCTATGTTTTAGAGAAAAGTGAAGTGAGTGTCCTTTACTGTGTCTTGTACCTACATGTCGTGAAATCGTCTGCTAGCCTATATTCACCATTGTATAAGCCTTGAATTTTTATTGTTTTGGCAGTGACCTTTTAATAAAATCAGTGTGTGTCGTTACAGCAATGGCGCAATTCAGTCCCCTACTTCTACGCAGCTCAATCCGTCGACATGAGGTATGCATCATTGAGATCATTAATAATGCACAAGTGCTGACACTTTATTGAAATCTAACTACCGTTCACTAACTCAAGTAGGCACATTATTGATCTGGCGCCTGTCGGGGGTTTGTTCAATTCAAGATGTCAATAAAAATCTTGAACGACAATCTTTCTAAGTACGCTATACATTCCATGAAAAAAAGGAGAATAATATTCTCGTAGACGTCGTTGCCTAGTTAAACTTACGCAACGACTTCCTGAGAGCGACCGCTCTGCTAGAACAGAACTATAACTAGGTCAAAATAGATATCTTCAAATTCCTAGACTGCTCTACTTTAGTTTATTCAAAATATTCACGTAACCTTCCGCGCAGAGAAATAAAAAAAAATTGTTACGACAGTAAGTAGGTATTATAGTCTGCCTGTATATAAAAATGTTTCATGTGAACCGTGATTTTTGTTTTATCGATGATGAGATTTATCAAATGTTTTTGTCCTGTCCACATGGTGCAGACAGTATTCTTTCACCCGTAACATCGACCCCAAATGGTAAGTAAAGGGTACGTAATAACCCCTTGAGATGCATGATAAAGTAGGTTGTATTTATGTGTTTCTTTTAGTGATGGTTTGGATTCAGTTTAACAAAAAAAAATAGGTTGTCTGTAAAGTCGGTTTACTGACGATAGTTGAACGTGATAACGTCATAAGAAAATACTGATGGAATGGTTGCATTTTTCAAAAGAAAATTTTAGTTTTACTGAATTGTATTGAATGTGAATGAAACTGAATGATACTGAATGAAACTGAATGAAACTGAATGAAACTGAATGGAACTGAATGAAACTGAATGAAAATCCGGACCCGGACCCGGACCCGGACCCGGACCCAGACTGAACCCTTACCCTCATTTACCCTTACCCTCATTTACCCTTACCCTCATTTACCCTTACCCATTACCCGACCCGGGCTCGGGCACAGGTAAATGGAACGACGAAACGACGTAACGACGCATGAGTCATGTTTTTTCGTGCGTGCAGCCGGCTCCATCGATTTATAAGACGTTATCACGTCAAAAATATACTTTCTAAATAGAATTTTTTTTTGCAAGTGGCGTTATCTTAATGGATAATCGATTTAACGGAAACAAACTTTGCTATAGTCTGCAACTGGATTTGCTGTTGGGGTTTAATTTTTTCTCTGTCTAAAGGCCTGCGCACTTTTGAGCCCTGCGCACATTCAGACGATGGCGATGGCGATCAGCTGAAACGCTGTCTAATATGACAGCGATTAAATTTTGACGCCATGGATCATCCACAATTATGCAATCAGTTCAATTCATCCGACAATGCATTACATATTTTATCGTTTCTTTCTTGATAGCATTCTCTTTTAGTTAGAACATCATGCTAATCACGCATATATCAGAATATGATTCTGGTCTGGACTATCAACCTCTTTGACTCTACAATGACGGTATAATAAAGCTTAGGAAACCTAAATCAAGATGTTTTCTTTGAAATATTGAGCTAATCTAAAGTGTCTTGTGACTGTTCCGTAAACAAGAATGTCGCGGCCGAGACACACCCGCTGCTACGTCAATCAACACCTGCCTACGTTTGTTTATTATTAGATCAGTTCGTGACGATTTGTGTACTGTAAATCATGACTTCATGAGCTATCCGAACAATAACACGAGACATTCATCAAAAGTATTATTTATCTATTAGCAGTGCTACGTGAAAACGTTTTCTAGATCGTGATCAGTTGATTTTATAATAACTTATAGTGGCGGCAGTTAGTAAGCAATGCACACACACATTCGCCCACGGCTCCACTCACGTGGTAAACAGCCGGATCAGTACTGCTAATTACTTCATACATTTATATTGATATTGTGTGTGCAGGAATAGACCCTCAGTAGTCAGCAGCCTCATAGCTATAGCCATAAAAATAGGTTACATACAAATACCTATTGTCAGAAGTAACTATCATAAAATGGCATGAAATATAACAAATGTAGGTATTCGTTACATTTGTTAAAGAAAATAAATACCGACATGATGTTTTTTAGTTTTGACTATTAAGTACATTCCTATTACTGTAAATCTAGTTTTCTTTTAACTTAATATGGTTTGCCGTTAATAAAGACCAAAATAAGAGCCAACCACAGTTATTTCAATGTACAATTATGCTCTCATCGCCCATTTTATAAATCAATTTGTACGGAAGTCAAACAACCTTGAATAAAATATTTAATTTTATTTGATATGCTTCCTCCAGGACCATAAATTATACATTATGCTTTTTTGCATCTGTCTTTTTTATTCAGCTAGATTGACATATTTATGTATCTGTACCATTTGTACAACATCTGTAGGTACTAGGTTAAATTGTCTAAGGTAGGTACCCATTGATTCTGAACTTCTAACCAAAGAGAATATAAATCTTCTGACCACTGACATTGTTTTTTTTTGTTGTTTCTATCCTTCATCTTGCCTAAATGTATTGTATTTAATGTAATTTTATGTATAGATTTCTACCTTTTGGGCGTTTTGGTCCTATGCTGTAAGCTCAGATGTGGTTTTTCGATTAACAAATTAAAAAAAAGTTGGATTCAAACTCATCTAACGAACCATTCATAATTTACAGGGTGCGTGTTAGTCCACACAAAAATGCCGACGATGTTCTATTCGATATGTTCAAAAATGAGGACACTGGCCTTCTACCAGTCGGAAAGTTTCTGGCCGTAAGTTTTCTTAGTTTTTAAACTGATACTTTGCGGTTTGCTTTTAGAAGCATGAGATGCATTTTGTTAATGTTCACATGTACATGTTCACAGGCCTTGAGAACTACCGGAATAAGAAAGACCGATTTACGCGTAAAGGAAGTAATGCACAACTTACACAAAGTCCACAAAGAAGTAAACATAGAAGGAGGATCACCAGAAACATTGAAACTGGATAGGAAAACGTTTAAGGAAGTGATCGCGCCCAACATTGTTCTGATAACCAGAGCGTTCCGAAGCCAATTCGTCATTCCAGATTTCCAAGATTTCGTTAAAGATATTGAAGAAATGTATTGGAGTTGTAAAACCAATAACGATGGTAAAGTGGCTGCGTATATTCCGCAACTAGCTAAAGCGAGCCCTGATAGTTGGGCTATCAGCGTCTGTACTATTGACGGACAAAGATACAATATCGGTAAGTGATTTTACTTTAGAAAAAAATATAGGCACATGCTTGTGCATTGAATTTTGCGTAGTACATTCTATTAGAAATTGTTATTTTGTAGGTGACACGAATCTCCCATTCACTGTACAGTCGTGCAGCAAGCCGCTAACATACGCCATGGCTCTTGAGACTCTACTCCCTGACCAGGTACACAAATATGTTGGCACGGAGCCCAGCGGACGTAACTTCAATGAACTCGTTCTGGACCAAAATAGTACGTATGAACTATTATTTATTTTATGAGAACAATGTTATTCTACTTCTGTAGTTCTGTAGACTGCTCGTATACTCTTAAATCTTATTTTATGGTTCCACAAACAAACGACCGAAAGGTATCCATTGTCAGGCACCCATTTCTGAAGTAGATTCTAATAGATAAAACATACAGAACAGCAACAGACACCACCAACACAATATGACGTTAACTCAAATATTGATCTAAATTCTGCAAAAATATTTACAGATAAGCCACACAATCCTATGATCAACGCTGGAGCAATTCTTGTTTGCTCTCTGCTCGTGTCTTTGGATAAGCCCGAGATGCCACTTGCTGAGAAATTCGACTACGTAATGTCGTTCTTCAGTCGAATGGCTGGCAACGAGTCTTTAGGATTCAATAACGTCGTGTTTATGTCGGAACGCGAAGCTGCTGACCGAAATTACGCACTTGGGTTTTATATGCGGGAGTATAAATGCTTTCCCGAAAAAACCAATCTACGAGAATGCATGGACTTCTATTTCCAGGTAGGGAAACAAAACAACGCGCTAGAAAATTCCTATTCAACTAGCAGGCTTTAAATACAGCTCATTTGTTGCAGTGTTGTTCCATGGAAGCAAATTGCGACATCATGTCTATAATGGCAGCGACCCTCGCTAATGGAGGCATCTGCCCGGTCACCGATGAAAAAATACTTCGTCCAGATTCAGTGCGCAATGTGCTATCCTTGATGCACAGCTGCGGAATGTATGACTACTCTGGCCAGTTTGCATTCAAAGTGGGACTCCCAGCAAAGTCGGGAGTCTCGGGGGCGATGCTCATAGTCGTGCCCAATGTTATGGGGATATGCACCTGGTCACCTCCGCTGGACCCGCTCGGGAATAGCTGCAGGGGTCTGCAATTTTGCGAGGTACAAAATCAGTCTGCGTTTCTATCGTCAAGGTCTACGACGTAGCTTCGTAGATTATGTAGAGGCGCGTAGCAGTGTAGAGCCTACGTAGCAGATCTACAATTTGTTAACTTAAATAATTGTTTTTGCAGGAACTTATTCGGCGTTTCAATTTCCACAAATACGACAACATTCGTTACGCAGACCACAAAAAGGACCCTCGCCGCTGCAAATTTGAATCCACTGGTCTCAACATCGTGAATCTTTTGTTTTCAGCTGCAAGCGGCGATCTTAGTGCTCTAAGAAGGTGGGTATTTAGTGTTAAGATTCCTCAATACCCTTTATTAAACCTCTACGCCCTAAAACCTATTAACTTTTCTAATATCAAGTTTTTACTACTAGCACTTAATGCTGTGCGTTGTCTATTATATTGGCCAGTCAGGATTTTGTTGAATGATTTTAGAAATGTTACGCGCCCCAAGACTTTCACGATCAATGTCAATTGATAGGGTAGTGTGATGACTGCTAGGACATTACAATTTTTTTACATATTCACTTACCTAATTATTATTTTTCTTTTCAATAAAAACGCGTACTACCGACTTCAAATAAAACAGGAGAAGGTTCTCAATTCGGTTTATTTTTATATTTGTCATCGCATATCTTCGTCATTTATGATCCGTCTGATTTTTTTTTATCGTAAGGGTATAATTTCATAATTGGTCCCATAAATTTTATAAAAATCGGTTCAGCAGTTTAACCATGAAGTCAATTTTTTAAACTTCACTTATTTTTAGATGTTTATTATAGTAATTCAATATTTATTTGCAGGCACCAGCTCTCGGGAATGGACATGACGCTTTCCGATTACGATAGACGTACGGCGCTTCACTTGGCCGCGGCAGAGGGCCACCTCAATTGCGTTGACTTCCTACTCGCCCAATGCGGAGTACCTCACGACCCCAGCGACAGATGGGGCAGTCGTCCACTCAACGAGGCAGAGACCTTCGGCCACGACTCAGTCGTGAAATACCTCCGAGAATGGGA
Source organism: Thera obeliscata (assembly GCA_947578465.1). Classification (NCBI taxonomy): domain Eukaryota; kingdom Metazoa; phylum Arthropoda; class Insecta; order Lepidoptera; family Geometridae; genus Thera; species Thera obeliscata. The sequence continues at coordinate 6,155,395 of OX387916.1, forward strand.
ACAAACACATCCGCCACCGGAAAAACAACAGGACCCAAAAACCAACGACGATACTAAAGACCCAAGCATATCGGAAATAGTCAGTAGGAACGGGGACAAAGTTCAGTGAAACTGAATCTCATTCTAACGAAACTGAATTGATATTGTAAGATCTCATGTTTAACATTTTTTATATTGTGTTTTGATTGCACGAAAAAATGTAGAGGGTGTTTGAAAATATTTAGCTTAAATGTAACATACATATTTCTTTTTGAGTGAAAGATAACCACCAAAAAAAGTGGATTTATAATGCTTTTTTTAGGTGGTTTTAAATGATATTTATTTGTACAGGTTTTTTATAACAGTATTTTAGTTTTAGATGTATGTTTATTTGTGGACTTTATAAAGACAGTGTTAAAAAATCTGGTTAAGTTCTTATATATTTTTACATTCCATTATGCCAACAGCCTTTTATTTTTTTGGCTACATAACCAATTGAATAATTTTTTTCAAGAACAAAATATATTGAACCTACCTGTAATATTAATTTATTTCAAATTTTACTTCTTTATCATAAATATTATGTAAGCAGGTATTTTGTAAAAGGACAATAACTATGTACCTACTAATTTAGATTAAATTGTAGCTGGATAACTATCTATATAGGAACATACTATTTGTCATTACTATATACCAATTTTGATATTGTCAATTATTAAAAGTTGTTGCCTCAAACCAATTTTTTTGAACTTGATGTGATATTCAACAGAAAAACTATTCAATGTAACCTTCATTGAAACTAATAATAATTGATTCAGGCTCAGTAGGCCTACCACAAGCTCTGTCTGGCTCAGCCTCTGGCTTTGGTTTTGAGTCTGTCTGAGTGTTGTCTAAATTAATCCTATGTCGAAACGTATAATACACTGGTGAGCACTCAGTATAACACACTGGAGAGCACTCACACATACTCAAAACCAGAGCCAGAGACAGAGCCAGGCAGAGCTTGTGGCAGGCCTACAGAAGTTACTTTGCGGAAGTCAATTTATAAATATGCAAAGTTGCAAAGTGATTGTTGCGATTGTACTGAATAAATACAGTTTTGATACTTAGCATACAATATAACACCCTGACATGCAATAAAACACCTGAACCCACAACCCACAGCGCAGAAGGCAGAGATACCTGCTGCATCTGAGCTGAGAGGCTATTAAAAAAAAAATCTGTCCTCATTTTATGAAATCAAACAACCATTTGAAAACATGCTTACTTTAGTACCACTAATAAATTATACTACATCTACTATTACTCTTTAAGCAGGTCTAATTGGAGTTGAAACAAGTCCTAGTAATTTACAATCAGCTTCTAGAAGGGTCAGGTCTGTGCTCGATCCAAGGAACCTCGAAGACAACTCCAGGTCTTTAATTTGTATTCTGACTCTTGAACCTCTGACATACTCATCACTCCGAGTGACAGGTCTGGTGCAAACGCAGTGGAACTTCCAACCAAAATCAATGTACAGGTCATCTTCCACAACATGGAATATTTTACCAATAACTACTTTATCAGTCGGATCACCAAGCTGGAAAAAAGAGACATGTACGTTAGTAAAAATCTTATAACCTAGTGTATGGCATTGAAGATCTATGCGTGAACCGAATATCATACTTACATCCATTAATTTTGAGTGCCGTAGTAACGATGCAAATGTTTTGGGCTCTTCAATTTCTTGGGTGTCAGTGATTTGCGACTGTTTCTCGAAAGCTTTCGCAAATCCTCCGGTCCTAGCGGCTTCTTGTGCTTTTGAAGAGCCGTCTGGACTCGGGTTAGGTGTTTCTGTACCGGAAGCTAGATGACGTGAATATGGTAAAACCCTTGTTATTGAGGTTCGGGGAATAGCTGCCCCTATTCCAAGGACTAACCTCACAGAAAACATTGCTTCTAATATAATTTTCAAGTCTCGCACAAAACAAAATAAATCACAAGAACAAGAAACGTCTGACACTGACACTGCGCTGAAAGGACTAAAATAAATAGGTAACTAATGAGGTCTGGTTCCGACTGGTTAAGTACCTACATGTAGCTAAGGCCAGAAAAGAGAGACGTTTATAGTTTCTAATTGACAGGCACCGGAACGGAAGGCCTTCGCCACATACATTAGATATTTTGTTAATTTATTTTAATAATAGATAAACAACAAATAAAGGCCTACGCACACCGAGTTCGCTGGCGGTAGCGATCAGTGAAACGCTGTCAAATTTGACAGCGTTTCACTGATCGCCGACGCCACCAGTGGCGGCCTAGGTGTGCGCAGGTCTTTTGTAACCTAGTAATTATGAAGTCTAAACAAACATAGAATCGTATACGTGAATCAAACTCAAATATATTTTTTGCCTTCTCTATAAAAGAAGGAAAAAATCAATGATTGTAGATGAGAGCACTGCGCTGGACGATTTTGCTTTTTGCAAGACGCCGCGCCGCGCCCCCGCGCCAGCTCCATGCTCGTATGATCCAGCCAGACAGTATTATAATCTTCCTCCAAGGATCCGGTGGAGCTACTGTTTTTATTTATCTCTAACCTGCCCTTGTGAGGGGCAAAAAAAAGAATTATTCCTTCCGTGCTGTCACGGTCTGTCAATGTCAAGCAAAATGTCCCCTTTCGCTCGAATGAAATGTCAAAATTGTCAAACAAAAGGTTTACCACCACCACGCACGATACGGAATTTTGATAATGCTGGATAAATTTACTCGGAAACCTACAAAGAAATTGTGAAAATGACCGAAGATCAAGATGCAAAAGAAACGCAGCCTGATACAGGCAGCAAAATATTTGTAAACAATAACAAATACAAAAAGTTGAAGACCCAACGGCCTCTGACCAAAGTGATACAATTTCTACGTAAACATCTTGTACATCTGTTTTGTATAAACACTGGACTATCATTGTGATTTTGTGCATTTCAGATAATTATGAGGCGTCTGCCGCCTACTATGACCGAAGAATCATTTTTGGAGCAGGTATCGCCAATTCCAGAACATGATAATTTCTACTTTGCTAAGGCAGATCCATCGCTTGGCAATAACCTGTATTCTAGAGCTTACATAAACTTTGTCAACGTTGACGATATCTATCTGTTTAGAGACAAGTTTGATGGATATGTGTTCTTGGATGAGAGAGGCAAGTATTGTTATAAAAACTGCTCAGGCCAGGAATTAGAACTTTTTGAAATTGAAATAGACATTGATTATTATGTATGTACATAGTAAAATGTTTTGGAATGTACAAACCCTTTAGTTTAAACCCTACAGGATATTATTGCTCTCTTAATTATTATGTTATAGTACTGAACTTGTCATATTTTTGCTCTATACTTTCAGGCGTTGAATTCATCGGCATAGTAGAGTATGCCCCATTTCAGAGAATCCCTAAAAAGAAAAAAAAGAAGGACCCTAAGTGTGGTACTATTGAGAGTGATCCCGTTTATCAGGAGTTCATAGAAAACCTTGCGAAAGAGCCTGAGACAGAAAACTTACCCAAACTGGAGTATTCCTATCCCATAACTGACCGTAAGTGAAAGGTTTATTACAAAACAAACCTGACTATCAATTTTATGTATGGTATGGTTTCTGCTAGTAAGCCGTAGGGCCCTTTTTGTATGATGCTTAGCACATGTTTGTGAACTTATTAGGTTCTACGACATGGCAGTTTCTTAACAATGTTATTCTTCACCGTTTGCGAGTGCTGGCATAGTGCACATACATTTTCAGATGGTAAAACTTTTTAGTGTAAGACGGGATTTGAAACTACAACCTTAGGATCGGAAGGCGGGGCTGCTACCACTAGACAAACAGTTCTCTCCCACCAATGCTCTTTATAATAATAAGTAGTTCTTATATAAAGAACTCCTTACCCAACTTTGGATTGTAAGGCTGGGTCTGCCCTCAAGGTGGCGACAATGCCACATTTTAGAGTCACTCTTTTCAGATGTCAGTCAGCATAATGCACAGTAGAAATAATTAGAAAGTTCTCACTTTCTTTCAATTTGTTTTACACATTTAAACAAACAACACTTTCACTTTGTGAGTGAACAGTTAACATCCAAATTAATGCATATTTTGTAGATTACACAACAGTTGTGAAATAGTTATCATTAATTCTGAGTTTATTAAGTACCTACACTGTGTCTATGTAACCAAGCTTGCATTGATAGTCATTTGGAATATGCTCAACCCAGCCTTGTTCTATGTAGCATAATTAAATCAATATACTTTTCTAGAATTTTCTCAATACCAGATTACAGTTACGGATAATATTTACTTAAATGCATGTTCTATGAGTAACAACCTGGTCCAAAGTGATCCTTGTGATGGTCTTCTGAATAAAACTTTTTGATATTATACTAACTCAAGGTTAATAATAGTTCTGTCATAAGTAACTAAATAATCTTTAATATTTTCAGCAAATGACAAAAAAGCACAGTCAACACCTTTGTTGGATTACCTCGCCGCGCGTAAGCAAGATAAACGCGGCCGAGACGAGCGACGCAGAAGAGAAAATGACAAGAGGAAAATGAGAATTGAAAGGAAAGGCAAAGATGGATCCATAAAGGTAACCATTAGTTGTTTTCATCGCCAGGGAATTGCATTATACAAAATAGTTTATTTAGGGTACAGATTTCTGCCCACAATGTTTGGACCAAAGTTTCGGTTACCTTGAAACAAACATAGAACAGCTAAAGTATCTTCAAACCGTCAATTCAAGCTTAGACATGTTGATGAATTTAGTTTTAAACCTTTTTCACTTATTATTATTCTGTAGAAATCTGGTGATTTATCTGAAGATGAAATAACTAATGAAAGTAATGACAAAACTCAAGCTAGCACTATCTGGTTTGGTGAACAAAGAGTGTACCACAAAAGCAGAGCTAAGTGTTCCCATAGCAAACCGGAACTGAAGAGTGTTCATGGCTCTGATGAGTTTATAAGCACGGATTCGGATTGGGACACGCATTTCCCAGCTCTTTCAATGAAAACTCATAACACTTTCACCTTAACTTCAGCCAAATTGTGTGACAAAAAAGAAATTCAAGAGAGCCAGAAAAGTGGCGGAGATTCTGTGTTCAAGGTTTTATGTTTTATGAATATCAGGTTTACTCTGTTCATGTATTTTAGTTAGATATAGAAAGGTAAGCTTTAGTTACCTACATACATTATTCCTAGCAACAAAACCAATAAAAACCATCAAAATAAAAGCATTAAAATGAATGTAGGTACATATTGTTTCATGGTATTACTTTGTATCACACAAGTATTTTTTTATACCTACTGTGTAGTATTCATTGAATGTGTAACAAAAACGTCTCTGTAATTATTTCAGGAGGAGGATAACGCAGATAACGAGGTAAAGAAGATTAAATCCCGGGATTGGGACAGAGATAAAAATGACAAAGATGATTATGACAAAGAGGGATCTGTATTCGAATCTAAAACTTATAAGGAGCGCAAAACTGGGTCCAGTTTCGTAAATGACAAGAAGAAAAAAGATAATGATAAGCGCGATTATGGTAATGATGACGACGGAGAAGACTCCGACAAAGGCTACAAGAAAGAGAAACGAGACAAAATAAAAGATTCTCCGCGTGAACAGAAAAGCAAAAAATACAGTGACACGAGAAAGGAGAGAATAAAACAGAACGAAGTAGCCAAATCGGACAAGCAAGCTGCTATAAATAAGATCATGTCTTCTGATGTAAAATCCAAAATCAACCAAGATGACATAAAACCGTTCACCCAGCTACCGCACGTGAAGACAGATGATCTGACGAAGCTGATTGAAAGCATGGATAGGAAAGCTAAGATCGAGGAGAACAATAAAGAAACCCATAGAGATTCCAATGACAACTTGTCAGATAAGCCTTTCCTGAAAGTTCGTAGAAACAGTATGGATTGTTCCGAGACTCCTAGGGAAGAGTCTCCATTCAAGAGACAGAAATCTCTAAATATTGACGACAGGAGCAGATCTACTGACACTGACCGAGAGGGCTCCGAGGAAAAGGATAAGAGTGATTCTGATCGTCGCACTGAAAGAAGAATCAGAAACAAGGTAATTTTTTTTATATTTGCTCCTAATTTTTTTTACGTCTAGAATGATCTGCTGCAGCAATACTACTAGGAAACTCCCTAAATGTATTTATATGTTTTGTTACCAGGATCGTCCAAGCCTCGTGATCTACCAGCCAGGCATGGGCAAGTTCAGTAAACAGCGTATCGCAAAAGAGAAGGAAACACATATACCAACCGCAAAATCAGTAAACGAAAGTGAAAAGAAAGACACTTGAGATCCATTCAACACTTCCCGAAACTTGGACAACAACGGAATCACCTGAAGCTGGCATCGAACGCGTCCTCGCGGACTCAGTAGATGAGGACAACTGAATGTGCCAACTCATGGAAAGCTCGTGCAAAGCTGTCTCTTTTATTATTTTGTTTAGTTTAAACATAATGTTGAGTTGAAAATGTTTTATCATTTAAAATCAAAGCATTTAAATGCATCATATTATTAGCTTGACCATACAATTCAGTTTGTTGATTTCATTCAATATAATTATTATTTTCAAAGGATCGTAACATCTTTAATTTCTTCTGTATTTACTTCTTCATCTCTATTCTATTCGTTTAACCTTATCTCTCTCGTACTAGCAAGTATCCACAGTCGACCATTTAGGCACCTACTTCTTTCAATCAAACAATATTTCTAATATAAAAACCATTTTAATATTATTTGTCTTATCACAGTGATTCGAACTTAAAAAATACTTACAAACATTGATTACAAAATAGTGTTAAAACTAAGTGTTACTACATTTTGAGAACAATTACCTAACATAAAATAGTGATTAATGAATTACAAATAAATAACGTCTTTGGCAAGAAAAGTTATTTAAAGTAGGTAAACCTAGAAAACTAGGATATATTTTTGTGAAATACTTATTCAAATGTTTATTTATAGAGAAATAGAATATTATATAATATATTATGAAGCTAGTCAGCCTTTTCAAGCCTCTATCTGTTGCATTACCTAGGGTGTATCAAGATCTACCTATTTACCTAAACCTTACATAGGACATCTACTTAAAAACAAACATTCTGTCAATTATTAATTAGTTAAAGGCACAATCGAAAGAGATCACTAAAACTTATACCACGTTCTAATAGTCTTTATATTGTGCTTATTACTTATAATAAACACTATTGATATTTAAGATTAAAATAGATATAAAAGTTCTGTGCAAGGTAAACCGTTTATAAACTCTGGATTTCATTATGAAATTCTTATTTTCTGGCTTAAATTCTATCTCAAGTTTATTCATAGTCAAATCTGAGTCTGGCAATTTTCACCTATTTATATGCGGTGCTGACTGATGTTCGTTGCTGGCTGGCTGCTCAGACTACATTGATTATCTAAATTGGTAAAGAAAACAGCAGTCACGTAAACAAAATTCAACCTTTCTTCAAGGCCCGAGGCAACCATTTTTCGAATTTTTCTATTTCATTTCTCTCTAATTGTAGGAACGAACTATCTGATCTAGTTTTACATTTAGGTCGCAAGAGTTGCGACCTAGCCTGCTGGGCCTCCTATCCTACGGTTGCTACAAGGCCCGCAAGCCAAGGGGGCCGCGCAGGCTGAGGCCCTGGCGGTAAATGCCATTTCTACTAGATATGGCCAGTCCGACGCTGAAGATATCACGGCTACGCAACATCGTTCAACAGAACAGTGCTAGCGTTCTTGTCAACTGCCCTGTTTGCTTTTTCCTGCTGCATTTTTTCTGCGGTGGTTTTGGTCTGCGCGACGTTATGACGGTGCATGATGAAGAGCAGAAGAATGAACCCGACTAGGAAGCCAGCCAGGCCGCCGGCTACTGTGAGCCATGTTCGCCTGGACGCCCTTATGTTCTGAACCTGAATACAAGAGAAGCCGGGTAAATACATTTTGCTATAGAATTATATAGATACTTTGCGCGAACTAAACTAAACGTGAACGAATACATTTAGAAGTAAGTAGTATTTATTAATTTACCTCAAGATATTGCGATTTGCAGCGGTGATAAGTTGCGTTGTAGATATCCAACTCGTCAATAACATGGCAGCTTTCAAATTCTGAAAAGAAGACAAGAATAATTATTCGGTTTTGCCCTGCCAAAGTAGCTAGCTAACACACATTTAGTACAACATAGATACTTAAACGTTTTTGAAAAGATACCTTTTGTGTTCAACCTAGTGTAGTCAGCCAACTGAAAGTGGACGCCTCTTGCTTGAAACCAGGAAATAGTAGCTCTCATATCACACAGTTTTAGTTTATCCAAGGATTCAGTCATATCTACATTTACCAGGTTACACATCGCAGCGAAATGCGAGGCATCTAATGCCGACAAAGGATTGTGTGATATGTTGTAAGATCGTAACTGGGGAAGACTGCCCCAGTCCGGCAAATCCTTTATTTTACAGTTTGATATATCAAACAGTTCCAGAGGAGCTTTGATTGGTTTTTGTATCGAAAGCTCTCTAAATTTCTTATGAAGTGAAGGATTGCCTTTCAGGTACAATTTCCGTAAAGACGGTAGTTGGAACATGGAGTTAGGAAGCTCCGAAATAACGTTATTCGAAAGGTCCAGCGTTTGCAAGCTGGTAAGAGATGACAGCGCATCTTCTTCTATGAGGTAGATTTTGTTGTCGGCCAAGTACAAGTATTTGATACTTGAATACCCTGAGAAGGTGTCCTTGTCTAACTCCTGCAGCTTATTATCACTGAAGTCCAGAATCTGAAACCATAAATAACTGTTATTGCTTGGAGTAGTCATAATAAAAATTTGTTCATCGCATCGCTAGAAATATTTTTGTAAATGAATAATTGTACGGTATTCTTCCACGCACGCATTGCCAATCAAAAATTCAATAGATTTAAATAGTTTAACCGCTTATCTTAGATTAGCTTATCATGTAAGTATTGCCTAAGTGAACGAACCTCGATTCCACTTCGTAGATTCGGCAACTTGTTGAGTCGGAGCCCTGCGCAGTGGGCTCCGTACATATCAAATGCGTACTCGTAGTTGCAGTGGGTCGAACGAGAAGACAGCGCCTCGATCTCTGTCAGCTCCTTCGCCCAGTTGTAGGAGGTGCACAGGACTAGGACGATTAGTAGGTTGTTTATTCTGGAACGGAAAATATGATTTGAAGACAAATAAAATAAATACAGTACCTAAGTATAAATATTGTGGAAAATCCACATTGACATAAAACAATGGTATAGGTAGGTACCTACTTAATATGTTTCAAAAACTTAGGCGGACGTTCAGAACTAGTTCTGCGAACAGTAAGGTTGAGGTTTGCCGAGCACAATCAATTTTGCAATTCTGAAAACTATTTTCAGAAGTTAAGTTTTGTTAAGACTTTATAATCAGTAGACCTCTTTTTGGAGGAAGTACCCTCCAATTTAGAATCCCGAACGATTCAAAATTCTAGTGAAGTCGTAAAACCTGTGTATCTACCTACTAAACGTCATCGTATAGAGAAGTCCTCGCTCGTTCGGTCAATAATAGTACATTGTTACCCGAGTGTTGAAAGTCACGTTTTTTGAGTCCCGAGACGGGTTTGGCGCCAGAGCGTAGCGAGGGCGCCAATGGAGCTTGAGGGACTTAAAAGACTTTCATCCGAGGTAAACACTGTGCTTTTCATTACGAATACAAGGAAAGTAAAAATAAAAACATGAAAGAAAAATTTGTGAAAATGAAGATTGAATTGCCGCCTTCCCGGTTTTTTTTTTATTTTTCTCTTGCGGGCCTTCGGCTTCGGTTCGCCAGCATTATTCAGCCAAAATTTTCATTTTCATAATTTAAAAAATGGTAAATTGTTTCCTCAAATCTATGTTATTTTAAAGAAATAGTTGAACGTACGAGTACGAATATAATAATTAAGCCGTATAAGGGATCAACACACGAGGATAGTAGGCAGTGCTAATTTTTATCATATTTTTTTATAAATATTGTTGACATGGATGATAATATATTAATAAAGTAATTTAGAAGATATACATATTATTTATTTAATACTATCTTTATGTTATTTAAATTTTACATTGCGCTCTAATTAGACTTTTTAAACTTCATACCGTTGTAATGGGTTTCCAACCTACTTGCTGAATAAAAAGTTGGCATTTGGTTGAACAACCTCCTTGCAGTTAGAAAGACTTTAGAAAGTTGGAACATGGTTGAATAAAATAGAACTTGTTTTTTTTTATAATTTGACAGCTGTCAGTAGAAAGCGATTCTCCTGAAAGTTTTACTGAAAGGCTGAAAGTTTTACTTTCAATTAGGCCCCTCAGGCAACTTCAGACCTACTTTCAGAGTATGAGCAATGAAAAATAATTTAATGCTAGAACGCATTTTTTTACTCAAGCTGTGTTCAACTGCAGTGCACTGGTAGAGTGGAAAGTTAATTTTACGAGATAAGATACTACTCATAATCTTCTCCGAATAAAATATTCCTTGTATTGAGTTCCATTCGGGTCATAAGATCGCGGACTCTTGTACGTAGTCATTTACATTTCTCAGATGGAGAGGTTATCATATCTCTCTTGACCTTTTAGATAGGGAATGAAATACTGTACGTAGCATAACATTTTGAAACGGGTACCACATTACAGACGTTTTTGTGGAGAAGAGCTCTGCTCAAATCATTAATGAATTAGGTACCAGATTCATACAATATTATTAGATAGTAAAGCATATAAATAATATGGTATGCTCTATCTACTGCCTCAGTATTTTATAAATCTTATATAATTATGAATATGTAGATTTATATAAATATATACCTATATATAAATATACGACAGGCATCACGAGTCTTTCCACGGGCGAGCCCTTCACAAAGAGCTCTACATCTACTCTACTGATATAGTTAAGATATTATGGTGTGGATATTGAAACCGTACTTTAGTTCATACATTTATTGCACATCGTTCACGTTTGCTTTTCCATAGTTTTCAGTGTTACGAAAACTTCGTAAGAATGATAAAAATAAGATAAGTATGACAATGATGATAACATGACGCGTTAATTGCATGTAGATAGTAAACTGTCTACCTATACTTACAACAAATACATCAAGTCATTATCAGCCTGAAGAAGTCCACTGCTGGACATAGGCCTCCCCTACACATTTCCTGGAAGAACGATTCTGAGCCTTTTCCATCCATCGACATCCCGCGATCTTAACGTCGTCGATTTGGTGGGTGGGCGCCCTAAGTTTCGTAAATTTGTTCGTGGTCGCCATTCGACAACCTTTATTCGCCAACGGTTGTCGGTTCTTCGAGCTATATGACCTGCTCATTGCCACACATCAAGTACCTACATCGTTTTTATTTTAAGAGTTTCCTTCAGCACAACTATTTAAGCTTTCACTATGTATGTACTATCAATATATAAGTAAGATTTCCTTGTCCTGCCCGTTTTTGGAAGCTAGCTAACTGGCCCAAGTAAATATAGATAGATAGATAGAAAATGCTTTATTGCACACAACAAATTATAAGAGTACAGGTACATAAAAATACTTAAAACTATTTGCCTCATACAATGGGCGGTCTTATCGCTAAACGAGCGATCTCTACCAGACAACCTTTGGATGGAATGGACTGAAGGTATTTACAAGGGGACTGTGTGCAAGAAGGAATAAATAAAGAAGTGCCTTAAAATTTTTGATGTGTAGCTAGCTACATACACACAAAAGAAAGTTAATACATAAGGAGTCTGAAAATACTTATATTATCCATAGAATATTATATTACATACTATACAATTTCACATATACCTACTAATAAATACATACTTATTTAAATACATAAACACATATATACTATATATATATATATATATACTATATATATTATAACAGAAAGAACCAAGAAAGAAAGTTTAGTTACAACAGGATAGATAGTGTTCCTTGACCATAGATTTGAAAATATTTAGGGATTTAGCTCGCCTGATAGCAACCGGCAAGGCGTTCCATAGTCGGACAGCCTGCACCGTAAAGGAGTCTTTGAAATAAGAGGAGGAGTGTACAGGAGTCATAAGTTGGAGAGTTTCGGAAGAGCGAAGAGAACGGGAGTGGGATTGATAAAGGAATTGGAAACGTTCTTTAAGATACGGAGGGGAAATTGGACTGAATAGGATATTGTACAACAGATTTAAGATGTGAGTATTCCGGCGAAGTCGTATAGGTAACCACTTTAGCTTACTGCGAAACTCGGAAACGTGGTCATATTTACGTAACCCAAATATGAAACGTATTCCGAAGTTTTGCAGGCGCTCAAGTTTACTGAGTTGCTGTTCAGTAAGGTCCAAATAGCAAACATCAGCATAGTCAAGAATCGGAAGTAGTAGTGTTTGAGCAAGCGCAATTTTGGTGGCAATGGGTAGAAAGTTTCGCAGTCTTCTGAGTGAGCCTGCAGATGCGAACATTCTACGGCTAACTTCAGCAAGCTGTGGTCCCCATGACAGTTGCCTGTCGATAAGAACCCCTAAATTTTTTACTGTCTCGCTCTGTTTTATGTGCGTGCCATCAAATGTTACTTGCGGAAGGGTATCCCAGACAATCTTTGACACCATCCGAGAGCCCCCAATAACAATAACCTGCGTCTTTTGTGGATTGACATTGAGACCGTACGCTTGACTCCAATCCAGAATGCGCCCTAGATCACAGTTAATGGCATGAATAGCACTAGGGAGCTGCTCAATAGTGGCCTGCGTGTAAATCTGGAGATCGTCTGCATAGAGGTGGTACGATGAAGTCAGTTGTTGAGAAATAGTATTAATGAAAATTGCAAAAAGGAGAGGTGATAAAACGCCGCCCTGGGGTACACCGGCAGATATATAGCACCACCTACATATATATATATAAAATACCTACTACTCTATACCTACTACTCTATATCGTATAACCTGCCCATCTACCTCGACCCCACCTCAAGACTTGTAGAGCTCAGCTTCTGAAGCATCTGTTGCAGTTCTTGTGGTGTTAGGAAAAAAGTATGATGTCATCCGCAAAACGTAAGTTTGTTAGGCGTTTGTCTCTGACGACTATTCCCCTCGTGCCCCACGAATCTACCAGCGTTTTGATACCTACTTCTTCAAAAGCGCTTGCGAATAGAATAGGAGAGAGTGGGTCGCCTTGCTTCACACCTTTTTAAATATCAAATTAAGTAACAAAGGTAACACAAACAAGTAAGGGTGGATTAGGAACAAGGAACCTAGGTAGATAGTGGTACTTACGAAAATCAAAAAGATATGCCCTAGGTCCACCCATCCACCATGTTTAGTTTTTCGCTATGTGTAATGTCCTATTTTTGTGGTGTACAATAAAGTGTTATCTATCTATCTATCTATGTTATAATTCGTTTGTTCTCAATAGTTCCCTTCGAGAGGAAATGTTGTGCCGGCACTTCGTGAAACCTTCAAACCACATCGTTTTCCCCCGTAGTGTCTACTAAGTAAATAGTTTTGTAATTGAGATAATACGTATATGTACCTACTACTTATACTATTTATATTTCTGTGATATGTACATACGTATCATTGTTCCGCATAAGGACATTAGCACAATATACACTTAATGTTATCAACTCGAGTGCATTTATCAAGAGAGTACCTAAATAGTGATGGCCATTAAGGTTCCATGTCACAAAGACTTTAGTTTCTAGGTATTTGTCCTGAAAAATGTGTATTTCTAGCCTTGGAGCATATAGCTGGAGCTGGACACTTAATTTGCCAATCCAACCATTCATTTGTTTTATTCATCATCATTTTCTTGTATTTATCTCAATTCATGTGGGGTCGGCACAACAAATTTTTGTTTTCCACTCTCCTCTCAGCTCATTTCATTCTCATTTCTTACCCATGTCATCAGTCACACATTCCATCCATCTTTTCACATTCGTAACTAGCACTCTACTGTTACAAGAACTTCTTCCCGTCGCATGACATGCACATACCACGCTAACTTATCACGCTAACTAATCCTGCAAGTTTCTAGTACTTCCCATTGATAAATAGATTATTTTGAAAACGAATTACGTACTTGAATCACGTTGCTCGCAAACTGCTTATTACCGCTCATAAAATACTTATAAGTACGTGTGTAAATAGATGACGGATGAGCCCGGAAACGATTTCCTGAAAGTCCCACTGCCCACAATTAGGTAGATATTCAACAGTACCGCACCTATAATTTACCCTGCGTCACTCCGCGGTGACAATGTAAAACTTAGTTAATCTTGGCGTATGTCAGCAGACATAATGAGAATAATGGAGGCAAAATAATATCAAATTAGAGGGTTAAAGTAATGCAATAATAGCGTGTTGGTGCAGTGGATAATGAGTGGCATCCTTCACCAGTGGCCACTGGCCGTCACGTCTCTCACTATAGTTGTAGGTGCTTTTGTACTCTTTTGTTAGGAAAATGGCTTTATAGCAATAATGGAGTAGGTCTATCATTCACTGACCTAATAATGGGTATTAAAACTACTCAGTCATTTTCTTGTTCACGACGTACTGAAAACGTGCAACAGTTCCGTTCACGATGTCCTTCCTTTTCTCCATAGGAAAAGTCATTCTATAATTTCCTATAACCTAAGTCTCTGATCCATTTCCAAAATTGCATTATCACTGATCTGATTCAACGTAGGTGAGCCACATGACCATGCCCTAAATAAAGCAATTGAAATTTGATTGCAGGTAGGTTAGGTACTTCATTATACCACGGGCGGTGTGCCCATGATATTGTTTTCTTTTATAGATAAAAGTACTGTGAGTAAGAGTTTGAAGCGTTTAAAGATAATTTTTTTCAAGGCAGAGATAGCTAACTAAATTTTTCTTGCTATCGAACGTACGCAGTATCGACATCTAAACAGTTTGCGATAGGCATGGTGATTCACGCGGATATAATGAAAACTCTGTAATCTTTTGTTCGTGCGGCATTTCAAAATGCCTGAACCTTGCCTGAAATCTTGTTTCCAAAAACAGGAGTATAAGATCTATCTTGCAAAATACCTACCTAATTCACATGAACTAGGCTGGTCACAGTCAACCGTCTTAATTGACGAGAGGTCAAACTAATTCCTCTTAATTGGCATCTGTTTCTGTCTGAGACACCAAGGAAACTTCGCGACATGGCAATATAAGGTTCAAAACAACTTCAACCAATTCAATTTGTTCTTGGAAGGCGATTGGTCACCACTTTGCGCTCCCCTAGTAAGTACCTAATAGTACAAATAAATCGATGCATGTCATGATGGAAAAATTCTTAGGAATCGATTTAAGAATGCCGAGAAAATTTATACGAAAACAGGATATCAGTATTTCATAATAATATTCTTCTTCATAACGTGCAATTCGTTCTTTCAAACCGGGTATGGTGCTTAAAGAACGAATGCCGATGAATTTCTCTTGAAAATTTTCAAGAAAATCTATTACCTACATAATAAACCTAAAATTATGAACCTAGTTAAATTCCTGCTAAATTTCAAAAATCACGGTATTTTTCTTGAAAAGCGTGTAAACACTATGCAAACTAATATGTATGTTATTTCGGCCAATTTAACGGAAGCACTGTGTCATTGTGAGGGGCACTCCTGCGCAGCGTGCGTGGCGGTCTCAATTGTCTGAATGATCTTTATGATGCGCCAACGCCCTGGGAAACGGGAATGACTATAGAATCATTGATTAGTGGCCAGTAGTAGGTCCTTATTTAGATCAGCCGATCATATGCATTCATTATAAGTCTCGAGGATGGGTTTGGTAGGTATGAGTTAATGCTTTATCCACTATAGCCAAGCTTTAAAGCCAATTTTGAAGGCATCGTCAGACTACGGTGATATTATCAGTCCGTGTTTTAGTCCGTTTCGTTCGATTGGTTAAAGAAATCCCTTTGATTTAGACTATAACCACAGTTTGGTAATTCGTTTTTAGTTTTAGTTCTAGTTCCCTTTTTTAGGTGGGTTGGGATAAGTAGACCTCCCTGCTTACAGTCTAGTGAACTATAGATTGAGTGTTCGATTTTACCAATTTTATGAAAATGGATTTTTGTCTCTCTAACGAGTTGAGTGAAATAGATGCCTGCGCTGAAAAACGTAACTAAGGTATTTGCAATAAAAATGAAAATTTAGCATTTAGCATTTTTCATCCAGCGACATAGGAGATGGTCTCTAGCTCTACGAAGCTCTACCTCCTCAACGTCAGTGTTAGTGGCTAGCAGGTCCCGCCCAACGGCCCAATAATAGTCCTACATAAAGATTTAAACGGTACTTTACAATTTCTATAAGTAGGTAAGTAGGTATACACTGTTTAGGTTTACAGACCTGTTCAAAAAGTTAATCTCTCAACTTTCACAGGTCTGTAGAAACTTTTCTTTTTTAATAATTTTGGTAAATATCTATTTTTAACCGACTTCCAATCAAAAAGGAGGAGGTTCTCAATTCGGTAGTATTTTTTTTTTTTTTTTTTTTAATGTTTGTTACCGCATAACTTCGTCATTTGTGAGCCGATTTGAAAAATTATTTTTTTATCTGAAAGGTACTGCTTCCAGATTGGTCCCATTTTAATTTTATTAAAATCGGTGTTGCCATTTTTTTTTTAATAATTTTTTTAATGTTTGTAACTGCATGCCTCCGTCATTTATGAACCGATTTAGAAAATTATTTTTTTATTTGGAAGGTTATTCTTACGACCAGATTGTCCCAAACAAATTTGATTAAAATTGGTTTAGCCGTTTGACAATGAAGTCGGTTTCTCAAGTTTTTTAAACTTATAATTATTTGGCAAAAGTTTTGTACTAATCTAATCAGCTAATAAATGAGCTGAGTAAGTAAATAGTAGAGCCTCAAATGTCTTTCTGCAAATAGAGCTAAGTATGTAATCATTGTTTAGATAATAAATGATTCGCAGTTTTTTATGAATCAACCGGATTAAGTATAGGTTTCTTTCAGAATGTACGGTGTAATTTTTAAAACCAAGTTGTTAGTAGGTATTTGGGTTTCGTGTAACGACATAATTTTTGTCCTTAGTCCCCAATAGTCGCAGTTCTACCAGTCTACTCTTGAACGCGATTACGATCCCAATTTTGAGTTTTGACGGAATTTTGACAGAAAACCCATTGGATTTCTGTCAAAACTTAAGATTGGGATCGGAATCGCGTTCAAGGGTAGACCAACTGGTTATTTAGGTAGTAGTACCTACCTACACTGTTGACATTAATTTGAATTTAATTGTTTTTATGATTATCTACTACGAAATGTAGCCCAAAATAAGTAGATACCTACCTAATATCTCGCATACCAAAGTAATTATTGGTCGAAATTAGTGGTTTTGCCGATTTGGAACTACCTACATACTCGTAACATTAACTGAACTGCTACACAGCAGCTACGCCGAGCTCTACGCTACGAGATTGTGGGCTTCAAACTAAAACTAAATATTATGAATATTCTGACAAATCAGCAATAAACTAATATCAGTAGTAGGTACCTACTAGGCAGGCAAGGTACCAAGCTCATAAGAAAACTTAACACTTATAGCCACAAATTTAAATAAGTTGGCTCACTTGCAGGAGAGGATCACTTTTCAGCGCCAAAGTGGTCCACAGCACATGCTGCATAAAAACGTCGTCTCCTAGTCATCACATGCTTTCAAAACTATGTACCTTATTTAAACAGTGCTAAAAAGAAGAATAACTTATTGCAACACTGTGATATAGCCAGATCGGGAAAAAGATGCTCCTATACATCTAATGGGAACAATAATGTTTGTAATATTGTCGTGTTTAGATGTTAGAGGTTTGTGGGAACTACTAGCATATCGCAATGTATTATAATCTCCTCTGAGTAAGGTACCAATACATTGACCTTTACTCCCAACTCCCAATATCATCATCTCCTATTCTAATAAGATATATTACTTATATTATTTAGTGTGTGATGGTAGACCACCCACAAAATAATATAACCCTACCTACCTACTTTACTTGCCTGATCATATTTGTTTCTACCTTTAGCTAAAATGATAGTCCAATGGAATGGGACCACTATTTGAATGGGGTCTACTTCCATCTGGTACCTATAGGTGCCAGAATGCCTCTCCACTTATTATGTTATCTAGATTTGCTATAGTGTGTACATTTGTATAGGTACCTGACCATCCAAACCAAATATTTTAAGGTACTCTCCGATACTACAGCATCCCGTTAAGAAAGACATCTGAGTGACAAGTGGTACTTAGCTCTAGATAAACCATTTGCAATAGACCCAAAGAGCTATTTCTACTCTAGGTAGGTTGGGGAGATTACCGTAGCTCGCAAGACATTTACCTGCACATGATGCGTGATTTCAGTTTCCAGCACTAGTCGCAAATCCAAAGCTCAGATCACATCACCGCACTTGTTAGACACAAATAACACACTGGGCATCGAGACAGCATTCGCGACGGAAGACGTTGAATTGATTCAATTAGATCGCCTACACATGAACTGATTCGAATGCCGCTGTGGCAGGGAGCTCTTTCCTCGCCAGTGGATCAACTGATACTGCTATGACGCTATAATCTTTTATCAACTGCCCTGCGCTTGAGCACCGTGCCTATCTAAAGACAATGTGAGGTAGTTGATCATTTGGGCCAGATTATTAGCTCCTATCTAACTGCCCTGATTGGCTCGCTGAGTTTGCTTTTGTCTTGTCTGAGTAGGTAAACAACAGGATTGTTTTTATTTTCTTGCTATCGTACATTTTATTTTCTTGCTATCGTACATACTTGCCTATCAAGTTAATGAGCCACATTAGCTACGTTCTTAATGAACCCATTAATTAGTATGCCCTACGTTATTAGGTAAGTAAATATTCCGTGCTAATAAGGACTATTTACGAAAATGTACCTAAGTGATCGCTCTATCAAGTGTGCGTTTACCAGAAGGCAGGACCGACAACCGTTGGGGAATAAAGGTTCTAGAACGGAGACTCGTTCTTCCTGGAAATGTATAGAGGAGGCCTCTCCAGCAGTGGAATTTTCAGGTTGATGATGATGATCTAATCTATAATCTATAAATAATTAGGTATTAGGTACACGACTACAACTCAAGCAGGTAGCTGGTAGCTAAAGGACCATGTAGGAATAAGAACCCGTTCTTTGTAAAAGCGATGTTCGCCGGGCGGTACCGACAACTGACAGCTCGGCGCGGCGGCAGCAGCGTGGTCAAAGAACATCGGCGGGGTGATGGCACGTGACGTGATGGATACGCTTGCAAACTCTTGCAAAAGACGAAGACACGAGACGACTGATCGCCGAGATCCGCTGACCGTGCCTACTTTACAATAGTTTTGCCTCTGGGCTCGATGTATATTCAGCTCCCACTGCATCAATTCTTACCTCATCGGATAAGTACCTACATAACCCTAACGTTAGTCCACTCAGAATACTCATATAACTTTTTCTCCTAAAGCCTAGATTCGAAACGTAGCGTGCCAGGCACAATATTTATTTACTTTCAACTTATTTCGTAACGTGGTTCATTCTATAACGACGAAAAAAAAAACAACGTGAGGTAACTGACGACAGGTCGCAGAACCTAAAACAGTTCAAAAACATATGGCATGTGCACGAAGGAAGCCTCTTGAGGCTCACTTAAAATCCTTTCACCACGCTTGGTTCGAAAGAACCAGTGACACGATAAGAAAAGGAAGTTTCCATGGCTGGTTAGGCCAATGACCAACTAAGAAAGAGGCCTAAGCCGTGGTCGTTCCTAAGTCTCAGACATGAATGGGCCGCTGCTAGAACAATATAATAAGTACTGGTTTTACAGATTCTTTCGCTATTGGTCTTTGCAGGGGTCTTTGGCTCTCTTTCCCCGTCTTCCCTCTCCTTAAAAGTACCTAGGTACTCTGTGCTTTCCTTCTTCAAGCCAGTAACTATATCAGCAGTGGGTAAGTACCTCAGGTAAGTACGAGCTTTCTAAGATGATGATGATGTCATAGATTAGAAACTTCTTGCTGAAAGGGTTGGTTATCGTTATCCTCGTTATCTTATATTATGTGTAGTAAAACATACCTCTTTGGATGCATTGGTAGAAAAATCCGATCGTACTTTGCTCTAAAACAGGTTTGTCAAGTTGTCAGTCTGTCAACTTCAATGTCATGGATGTCATGCAAGCACTGTCTGACAGTGGACAGAGACAGAGGTTAGGTAGGACAGTCAAATCAATCAATCACTGTCAATGCCAATTTTGTGATGAAAGCGTTTGCGGCTTTTTGGCTGGCGAAGTTAGTTCTATTTTATATTGTAAACAATTAATTTGAATGGTAAATGTCGTATCTTCGACTCATTTAACTACGTACAATGAATGCGACAAGTTTATATGTATCAACTTGTCGGTTGATAATCTTGGCTGACGCAGCGGATAAAAGTTCTTGGATAGACTTGTTTCGCTTGGTCCCCTATTTACGACAATCTCTTTCTTGTACGGTTTGTGGTAATTTACTGAAGGAACCTTACACCCCGACGAGTTCTGCTTGCCAACATCACGTTTGTAAAAAGTGCAAAGGCGGCCGTAAAAAACTGAAACCGTCTTGTGGTTGGTGCAAAGACTATGATAAATATGCTGAAAATTTGCAGTTGCGGATCCTTTTACAGTGTTACAAAAAGCTATGTGAATATTTTATGGACACAGATGTTTATAACAGTCTTTTGGAAGAAGATGAGATAACGGCTGGAGTTAACGGAGGTACAGTGGCTAGTTCAGGTTTAATAGACTTGATACAGGAGGGTGCGGGATTCGACGATGACTACAAAAGCACTGCAGGACTATCTAAATCGGCATACAGTATATTACCATGCGTGTACACCAATTCAGCATCCACCCAGACACAGGCTGCATCTACAACATCCAACTGCGAGACAAGGTCGTCAAAAGGCTCACCAAATTCCAGATCAACAAATGGATCACCCATGTATTCAGTGATGTACGCTGGTTCAGGAAACAAAATCACAATTAAAAGGAAAGCGGTAGATGAGGTTGACGCATCTTCACCTACTGAATCTTCATCTAAGGATAGTAAGGTATAAATCTCAAACCTAGTTTTCTCTGATAGTGTGCTGATAGTAATCCTCACATAAATTAATATGTTGTTATACTTCTTTCAGACAAATTTCAAGAAACCTTCAAGTCGAAACCGAAGCTCTACAAGTACTAAGAGAAAAGGTTGTCGGTGTGGTAATGCAACGGCAACTCCAGGAAAGCTCACATGCTGTGGCCAGAGATGTCCATGCTATGTGGAAAGTAAACCATGTACAGAGTGTAAATGTAAAGGGTGTAGGAACCCGCACAGGCCCGATGGAATGAAGGTATGTATTGTTAGTCAAAATAATAAGTATAAGTAATGGTACATTACTGTCCAAACAACAAGGAGGTTGGAAACCCATACTGTGCAGCAAAGAGTTTCTATGTCTATATCAGAACCCAAATATTGGATAGTGGAAGGATGATGTGAATCCAAGTCATTCCCATGTGATTTTAAAACAATCAGAGAATAGTATAGTTTTTTTAACTAAGCAAGGTTAATTAATTTTTTTGGCCGAGGATTACTTCTTTAGTTTGACCCTCGCAAATTAGAGAAACCGAAAAAAAAACCAGTGTAGTGTCTGATTTTTATTCCCGCCAATTTGATGCTTGCGGTTTTTTTTTTAACCTAAAAAAATGCACTGTTATTTTATTGTGCCCACCAAAAATAATAAAAATATTGTTGTGTTACTGGTGTGTTACATTGTGACTGACAAAAGTCAAAAAAGAGATAAAAAGTAAAAATCTAATTTGAAATAACATAAGTACATCAAATATACTTAGAATGAGAATACAGTTTAATGTTTATATGACTCCTATTTATCCTTGTGGACTTTTTTACTTTTTAAGTTTGTAGTAATATTTTTGTTCATAAAATTCCAGGTGCGACCACATATACCTCAGCTTGACAATCATGCGTCAAACTCGAACCCTGACAGCTCACCGTCCTGTTCAGGGTCTATGGACAGTATGGACACGGACACTCTGACCATGGAGTCCACCGAAGACTCCCTTCCCTATAACCCAGATGTCAAAATGAATATCAAAGGTAAATTAATAAACACAGCACACTAGAACAGTCTTGCTACAACTGCAATTAGATTGATAGAGAAATACCTAAGTACATGTTTTTGTAAAAATCTTTTGTAAAAAACTTTTATGACATTATAAAAATCTTTATTACGCTTATTGTTACAGTATTCAAAAGTGAGCTGAGAGACACGCCGCCCTTACCACCCTCGATGCTCATGGACGATGATATGGCGCCTGATGTCTCCGACGACGAGGCAAGCTCCCCTCGAGGATACCACACGGCGTCGCCCAACGAAGGTGACGCCCATTCCATGGAAGATGACCTCTCTTCACAATCCAACGACACGCAACCAGACGAAGCGAACAGTGATGTCGAAGTGGACGTATGACATTTCCCATCTTCCAAAATAAACTTGGAACTGATGGTCATAACATTGATGAGGACATTACGAGGTAATCCAAGTGTTGGAATTCATTATCATGATAGTATTGCTAGTCACATTCGTGTCTAATTAATAACTGGTATTAGTTGTAAGTTTTATTTTTATTGATAGGTGTCGTGTGGCTATGGTATTTGTTAAAACTGAAAATAGTGGCGTCACAAATAAAATGTTAGCAAAATTGCTAATCATGGAAAAAATTGGGAAACATTTTAACTAGATTTTACAGCAATAATATCCAATACGCTTAAAACTAAAATAGGGATATTTAAAGTGAAATTACTATGTAACTTAGTTAAATCGAAATTGTTTCTATAGTTTCGATGTTCACTACCATTTTAGTTAGTTGCGATATAAGAGGTGGTTTAGATGCGAACTTACGAACGAACGGTAAGCAAGTTAGTGTGTGTGCAGATTTAGGATGCAGAATCCCCTCTATAGAACTTAATGTCTCAATCCTACTTACATCATCCATTTGCATCATATAGAGTCGTCAACTAACTTTAATTATCATGAGCACAATTTTCTGTTTTTATATGCAACAGTAAAATTAAATCGAATAAAATAACACCAAAAACCTCAAACTCTAAAACTCTCAAATATATTTCTTAATTTTAAATTTTCGATACATTTGATTCAATAAAAAGTCTTACTTAGCGTTTTAAAAACGTTTTATCACTCTGTCAGTAATTTGAAAATTCACGCTTTATTTTAGGGTATTTTGTGCCTTAAGGAAAGGTAAGTTTCTACTATTATTTGGGTAGGTACATACGTGAAGAATGTATTTAGATTTTATTAATGAATGTGTTTTATTCTTCTTAGCTGCAGCATGGTTTTAAATTGTTATTAAAATAGCGGACCATTCTCGTTCTTTGCTGGTGGAATATTATTATTATTTATTTATAGACGAACAGCTTCTGCTGATGTGCCATCAAACAGTGTTGGATTATAGTCTTTTGCACTTTTTGCAAACTTCTTAATAAAGGTAATCGCGATAAATACCCGTTTGTTCCATGTAATTATAGTAATTTCATTATGATATTGATATTGTCATTGTTCTTTTTGGTCACTATTTAAGCACTGATTTACTAGTCCGCAGTCAGTTGTACGAGGTAATCGCGGTAAATACCCGTTTCTTCCATATAATAAATGCATTCTGTTGCAGCCGCAGTACATAGATAAGCCAGAATGAAAAAAACATTTGTGAATTGGTCCGCTAAGAGCAGATTTTACCACCTCTAGAGTGACGCTATCCGTCGAATAAAAATAGGTATTATTATAAATAGTATAATATAAATAGGTAGTATATTTCCATTTGTTTTTGAAAAGTCTGAAAAATACAGATTTATTTACTTACCAAAAAGAACATAGACAAGGTTTACATAAGTTACTGGGGTTTTTTTTAGCTCATAGTTCACACAAGTCAGGTATTTATGCTTGTGAATTTATCGATTGTGCTCTGTTTTGTGTGCCTAATAAACTAATAAAATAAAATGAAGGATAGCGTTCCTCTAGAGATGGAAAAATCTGCCGCTAAATGTTGGAGTGCGTCACTGTTGTTCAGCTGTGCACTAAAAGCAAGAAGGTGGATTTCACCGATTCCAATCAATTGTATCATAATATACTTATTACTTTTTACGTTTAACTTATTATTTGTAGAGTGACTGAATGTATCATTGGTTCGTGTGTTTCTTATTGCTGTTCTAGGGTCCATTAGTTCTAATAGGTGTGTGAGTTGTTAAGGTTTAACTTAAAGTCGTACTTAGTGACGTTTTCCAAAGCTTGTAATTATAAGATTTATTGAGATAACACATGTAAAAAAGCCTTGTAAAATTAGACTAAAATAATTGTATCAATTAATGTAATTTTTGTATAAATTGTGCGAATTCCCTTCTACTTTGTAAAGGGATTAAAATGTAATTAATGTAATATAATATTTTATTAAGTTTGTAAAATGTAAATGTTCTTTCCTACAATATAGCTGAATTAAATGTTAAACAAATTGAAGTGGAGTGAAATAATATTGCTCTGCCATCGAAATATTGTTATTGCTAGACAAATTCTGATCTGTGATGTATCAAGTAATGTATGTTTGTTTTATTATACACGTATTTTCACGACGGAAGGGTTTTCCTCTAATCAAACTTACGCACGTAGAAATACGAGTAGGTGTGTAAAATCTGTGTTAAAATTCAGAGTTACTATAGTAAAATAATGTATGTTTCTTTATTTACTATGGTATATGCTGTTTTAGATCATTTGGGGCCTCTTTCACTATCTGTTAAGTGCATATAGGCTGATATACACGGGAGAAGTGCAAATAAATAAAAAAATTAAATAAATGTATCCACTTCTTAT
This sequence comes from Thera obeliscata, assembly GCA_947578465.1. NCBI lineage: Eukaryota > Metazoa > Arthropoda > Insecta > Lepidoptera > Geometridae > Thera > Thera obeliscata. The sequence continues at coordinate 6,180,351 of OX387916.1, forward strand.
TGGTGAAAAAGGCCTTCAGTTGAATGTTGGTGCCAAAGTAGACATGAAATGGCACAAAATACATGTATTTTTGTATAAAATTGGGCTTTACTAATAAAGTCTGACATTATTATGGCGAATAGTAGATTAATTTATTTATACTGTACAACATAACTGTAGTTATGATTAAGGTCGTAAATGAAATCAATTAAGTTTTAAGTTTAAGTTGCATAATCTAAACACAATGAATTTTAGATGAGCAAATCATTAAGTCGACCCTTTTAAAAACTATTAAAAAAGAAAACTGATATTATCTGGAGAACTTGACTCTTCTGAAACGGGTACAGATAGCCAAAAGGCCCTGTTTCAGCTCAAGAAAACGCTCGAAAAATGTTTAGCTTTGTGGCATTTTAACCGACATTAAATAAAAAAGGAAGAGGCTCTCAATTTGGTTGTATTTTTTTAATGTTTGTTATTGCATCTTTGTCATTTATGAGCCGATTTGAAAAAAACTTTTTTATTTGGAACGATTACATTACGATTACGATTTATACTTTCCGATTGGTCCCATAGAAATTTAATCAACATCGGTTTAGCAGTTTGGCCATGAAGTCGGTTTTCAAGTTTTTTTTACTGCACTTGTTTTAGCTGCAATTGTATTCTCGTCTCGCCTATTGAAACGAGGTAGCCGCACGATTATAGTCTAAATTGCCGATATACATAACTATCTAGCTTCGGGGAGCCGCACATCAGGACCTACCCGTAATCTGAGTTTTCCTCGATCAGTTTAAACAATTCGTTTCGCCTATACGTGTCTCTTTCTTTTGTATGAAGAAATGACGAGACAACAACTCGTTTCGATCGTTTCTACGTAACGTTTGTTGTCGTTCTTTTTCCTCCATACAAAAGAGAGAGACATGTAGGCGAAACGAATTGTTCAAACTGATCTAGTAAAACTACGACTTGCTCTTCAGATTATAAGAAAAAGTTTTTTTGACATGTTTTCTGATACCATGTTAGCCACAAGTAATGCCCATATTCACAAAATGATCTAGAACGTTGCAAAAGAAAGTGACAATAAACTTGCACTTTCACGTTTTCTAAAACTAATATTGAAAATGAGAAGACTGACCACAAGTCAATATTGTAAGTATAAGATCATTTTAATATAAGATCAATCTATTGCTTGTTAGCACTTTTTAAATAAACGCGATCGTTATGCATATAGTATAATTATATGGAAAAAACCCAATGAACTTCAGTCTTTAGTAGTTTGTCCGTAGTCCAGTTGTAACATGGTCGAAACATGTTCTAGACGTTATTACCCCCTAAGACCTATAATACACATTAAACAATGAATAAATGAATATAAATATGAAACGTCGGGAAATAATAAAGGTAATCGCGATAAATACCCGTTTTTTCCATATAATAATGTTTGATGTACTTATTGTTGACAAAATTAAATGTACAAAACAAAATTATATTGTTGGCAAATCTTCACGCTTGTGTCAGTTGTTGGTATTGCTGAAGCTTTTTGACAAAAGTTCTTATTTTCGTGAGTTCAGCTTCATTATGGACACTTTGACACCTGTATCGGATGTTGTAATAAAGTACCTTTTGAAATTGTGCAATATTGCACAATTTCAAAAGCATGCACATAATGTGCATGCTTTAATGTTCTCAGTAGTTGCCTTGTGGTCTTTTTTCAAATCTAGAAATATAATACTTAGGCATACATGCGCACTTGAGTACAAAATTAGTAAATCTACGTTTTGTATTAAAATGAATATACTTATTGTAATTTAATAAATTTGAAGAAATAACTCTTTAGGCAAATTAAATAAAATCAGAATATGTTTTGTTAAATCACTTTTAATTATAATTTCCCATAACCAATAATATATTTGTTAGGTTCCTAAATTAAAAAAATCAATTACGAATATATTTTTTGGAAATGTTTAGGGGGGGGGGGGGCTTAATTCAGCAGTGGACATCTCATGATGATGATGATGACTTATTATATAAGGTATTAAACTTTTTGGCATTGGTCTCATTTAAAAATACAGTGTATTTTAGATTAGTTAGCATGTCACTCGCGAAAAAGTCCGTCTTACAAAAATAACCATCGCGAAAAAAAAACTCTGTCAAACATCAGTCACAGCTCCTTTCAATCGCATATTTGGACATTTATTTTGTATCCATATTTTTTGTAAGGAAAGTTGTCGGTTCGAATACATTTTGTTTTGGTTTTCGTATTTTGTTCGTTGTTTCAATGTGGTCGGTTTAGGCTTAGTGATGTCTCAGTCCCGGGCGCGGAAGCAAAGTGTCGGTGATACCGTCCCCAAGGGCCGCTCCTCCATGGTGAAGGCATCAGGTGACTCTGTTCCAAGTGCTCTCCATCAGAGCCAACCCAAACAGATCCAAAGCTTAAGCAAGAACAAGATACCCAAAAATATACGCTACGATTTGGAGAACGCCTTAGTTGGTGTAAGTGTGTGGCTGATTTAATATTCCTTAATGTATTCACTATTTTAACTTTCAAAGAATCGTTGAATTGCCTTTTATTACGCTTTTAATCATTTGCTGAACCTATTGAAATCACATGGATTTATTGGTTTGAAGCCCGTATGTGCTTGAGTCTGAGACGAGCTAGATTTTTTGACAGTTCTCCATTGAAAAATTACGAAAATCTATGCTTGTGGCTCGACTCAGACTCAGCTCGACTCAGCACTGTTTCTGAATACATACGGGCCGTCTTCAGTCATAAAAGGCCAAGCTTAGCCAGGTGGACGTGATTATCATGCTTTGAAAGATGGCAATAAGCTTGCGATCGCTTTGTATGATCTTTCTTTTTTCAGCTATGCGATGTATGGTTTGAAGACATAAAGCCGCACCTAGTTCGGAACAAGATTAAGTTGCACGTAGACACGACCGGAGCGACGGCTAGCGGTGACTTTGCGCCGCCGCCCGCTGCTCCCGGCTGCTCTCACCTCGACCCAGGTGCTGCCTCTGATGTACGGGCTACTGCTCTGACATCTACACATCTGTTTTTCAAGTACATTACAGACTACAAGACAGGCTATGACTATTTCTGCCGTCAAGCAGCATTGCTGTGTTTCGGTTTGAATGGTGTGAGTGCCGGTGAAATTACTGGCACGTGCGGCTGAACATCTGTGTGCCTCAAGTTGATGGACGCAGGGAAGTGGATCGTAGGGCACGTTCCTGACGTGTGTGACCTACGAGGCAATGCTTTGTTATAGGCGATGGTTACCACTTAATATCAGGTGGAACATATGCTTGTTCTATCAGCTAGCTGTATAAAAAAAAGGTCTACTTGTAACTTTAGAAAAAATAAATAAAAGACTGATAAGTAAATAAAATACTGATTGGCTTTACACGCAGCCAGCGCCTAATACAAACAAATAAGTAGATACGCAGAGTAATCATCTTTGTTTTTCACACAAATGGTTGTCTTGGGTGGGAATCGAACCAACCGCGCATAAAGTAGAACTAGTAAGTATACAAGTCCTGTTTATCAGTAGAATACACGATTTTTTAATGCGTTTCGCGAGCACCAAAGCTGTACCCCGGTATGAATTCTGTAACCCAAGTTTTCCGTTTTTTTGCGCGGCTTTTATGTAGAAAATGAAAAAAACTCAGACTAAAGACATTGACCGCCCAGCAGCGTCTTCTGCCAGCGTATGTGAGCTCTGCCGGCTGCTGTTCAACGCAGCGCACAGCATCGAGAGCGCCGTGTCGCAGGCCGCCAGCGGCGCATCCTCGGCCACCTCCGTCGTCGCCTCGGCCACCGCCGTCGCCTCCGACACTCCCCGTCTCGACGTCTCAGGTAAACATGGTGTCATCATCAACCTTTTCGATGTCGGCGACACAAATTATTTTTCCATTTTTTTGTACTTTTTTTATTAATAGACCCTAATGATTTTAAAAAATTGCACCCTGTATTGTTGAATCAATGATGGATTCTGTTGCTGATAAGGATCAATAGTCCAGGGTCAACAGATGCTGATTCTGGAAATAAAAGGCACAAAAATGTCATTAGTACCTAGTAATCTAACAAATAACTGTATGTCTTTTTTCTTTGAAAATAAACTTTATTCTTATCTTATAGTTGCAAATTAATGTTTTACTATATTAATTATTATCATAAGCCTCATAATCTGTAGGTAATCTTCCACTTTCAGAATAAACATAGCAAAAGTAAGTTGCCTCGGCGAAGACGATCCCAAATAAAAGCTCAGCCACTATCTCCGACCAGAAACTGTCGCGTGCCTCGTCTGTGCCGGACCTACAGCCTGCTGTCTCCTCAACCATCTCCCAGGACTCAGAGGCGAAGGGTACAGACCGCTGCACCTGTCATAGATACGAGAAAAGAAAGCTGTGTAAGAGTTTTTCTTTTAATACGACGGCTGCAACACGTAATGAAAGCCTAACTGCAGTGGCGGATTTGCCATTTGATAAATGTGGGCAATAAAGTAAATTAATTATGTATCTAGTCTTTATGATGGGATGAGAAGGGCGGCACATGGCCTGGGGGCCTAGGGCGGTCAAGACTGCAAATCTGCCACTACCTTACTGGATTGGCCAATAAACCGTTCATCAATATGTTTATTGGTGTACGGTTTTCTTTCTTCCGATGAGCCGCCTTTTTTTCTTATTCAGCTGGATACGTTTATTATCTTTTATTATCTTTTCTCCTATCTGGTCTATCATCATCAGCTGCCTAAAGAACTCAACTGCTGAATTCAAATCCACAGATTTAAGATGAAACACTTCTTCTTTGTTTTATCGTGTTGTTCTTATGAACCAGTGAAGAATTTGAGTGCCCACGTCCTTCAAAAACTTATATTTTAACGAAGTGCTTTACCTACGATTATTTCATAGCAATTTTCTTCTTTTCAGTTACTATCCCTAGTGGCTCGTAGTCGAGCAATTACACGCAATAAATATACCCAAACTGAAACGTACATATCAAAGTCCTGTCCACATTATCTAAGCCCTATGAAGAGAACACGCGTCGAATCAATTTCATCAAATATAAATCAAACCAAACGATACCAACACATTATAGATCTGATGAATCCAGAATCAGGTTCCTCCATAAACACAGTACACCCGGAGAAGCGTAGAGCCTCTGAAAAGAGATCCAAAAACCCAGCCTGTCCTCCAAGAAATCCAACGAAAAAAGCGAAAAATACGAAATTTCTTAGAACTACTCCCTGTGACAGGCTGGAGCCAATGGATGTAGTTGTAGACAAAGTTCCATCCCGAGCTAACCAAAACCAAAGTCCACGAAAGCACATAAAAAAAGAACCTGTCCTCATCCAACCGGCTTCAGGAAATCAACGATATCGTAGTCGAGAAAATAGGGAAAATACTAATTCTGCCCCTCAATATAATCAAACTCGACAAAAAAGAAATACACTCGTAGATCCGTCCATTGCTCCGCCTGCTCGAGATAAATACGAAGGAAATAGAACAAAACCCCTAACACCATTGCCACAACGGAACCAGAGTCCTATGACGCAGCCAAATGGTCACCAGTTCTGGAGGTGCTTTGCGACAACAAATCTCATTCCTTTGAAAAATAAGAAACACGAGAGCCGAAATAATCAGAGACAGCCGGAAATAGAGCCATCCATGCTTTTTGATAAGGTTAGTGTTGCATTGTTGAAAATACTTTTAAGAACCATCTAGGACCTAGGTAATATCATCATCATCCTGAAGAAGTCCACTGTTGGACATAGGCCTCCCCTACACTTTCCAGGAAGAACGATTCTGAGCCCTTTCCATTCACCGACTTCCGCGATCTTAACAAAGTCGTCGGTCCATCTGGTGGGTGGGCGCCCTACTTTTCATCTTCAGGTTCGTGGTCGCTATTCGAAAACCTTTATTCCCCAACGGCTGTCGGTTCTTTGAGCTAGCTATAGGTAACATAGGAAGATAGTTTTTGGGTCTGTCCTTATAAGAATCTTTAATTAAAAGATTTTATCTTTAATTTAAAGATAGGTCACCAGTGCTTCTCATTAAATAACACCAAGCTACCAAAACTTGAATTTTTATAAATCCATCTGTCGTTTTTGTTTACACCGTCTCCGCATCAAGGAGACCTCTTGATTCCAATACAAACCTGCACCTTACTCTAAGGTGCCAGGGTACCTAAGTAACATTTGCTATGAATTTTAGGAGTTAGTCGATATTATCGGCACCAGAAACGACAAGAGGTTAAGAGTCCTGTACAAAAGTCCCACTAGAGAAGAGTTCCCATCCGTTATGAATTTGGTGACTACGCCGAGCAGCCGAGAGAAGGAGACGGAAAGAAATAGTAGCAAGAAAACTCTACCCTGGAGGTGCTAATTAAAATAATTATCTATGTTCAGGTGTAACAGTTCGTAACTTTGCAATCATCCACACTATTGTGCTTTTGAGTGATCTCTTGCTTTGTTTATGGATGTATTCCATTATTTCGTCTTTTAAGTTGTAGATTACTGCATTATATGTCTAACTTTTTCTACAGTGTGCTTTATTAAAATATCTCTAATTAAACTAGACTCGACGAAAAAGCGACGCATTGAATTAAATTTCAAGTGACGCGTGGGGTTGCTATTAAAAGTTTATTATTATTGAACACAATTTAATGAACTCTTTGAACGCCTGCGTGCTTCGTCATTTTCTCACACTTTTACCATCTTTAAGCAGAACCTAGGTAGTATTAACGTACCCGTTTTATCATAGGTAGAGAAATGGTTCTCAAATGGGTCGGTATAAAATCTTCATAAAACTACGCAGCTAACTAATTTATTAAGGGCAGTAGAGCTGATAATAAAACAATTTTATAAACGTTCCTCACACGACACATTTAATTGGTACATACCTTAGGACTATTTCTTACTTACGACTCTTTACAAAATTACAACAGACGTATCGACTAAAAGGCTTGCAGAGTGCTTTTCACACGAATAAAATAATTTACAAAACAGTCGAACATTCACATACATACATCACGCTCACTAAAATAAATAGCTGTTTCATCACCAGCGGGCTTCGATCGCGACCGCGACAGCCGACTCGCCGTCCGGCCGGGGCCGAAGCGCGCACGCTCTTTGGATCCGCTCCCCAAGCTCTACTGCCCGGAGTCTAGTTGGTGTGCTTCACGTAGTCGGTGTCGTAGTAGCCGGCGGCGGCAGCGTGCGCGCCTTTGCGGTCCAACGCACGGACCCGGACAAACAAGAAGGCGGCCACCAGCGACGCAACCACTAGCACCAGCAGCAACATCACCAGCCCCGCCACGAAGGACGGCACCGACATGCAGATCGTCTCGGGATCGCTGCCCGGGGACTGGATCACCACCGTCTCGTTTCCAGACGCGTTGTTCAGCGCGAAGTTTACATCTCCCGGCGCCACAACCTGGATGATGCGACTCGTGTTCACGTCTGTCATCTCTTGCGTGTCTCGCTTGTAGATCCGCGACGTTTCTCGTCGTCGTCTGGCGCCGACCAGGCTCTCGGGCAGGCCTTCGACGGAGCGCGGCCGTCCGCCCAGGGTGACTAGGTTCATGTGTCCGTCATCTTTTCTCTTGACGGTGTTGTAGACGCCTCGTCGGCCGGGCGGTGGCGGGGGAGGGAGGTTCACCTCGTCGTTCTCGTGCGCCGGTGCGGGTGAGGACGGACTTGGCGCGTTCGGAGTGGAGGAGACTTGCGCTTGCGGGGGCGGCACAGCATCGTCGCGTTTTTCTGAGAATGATCCCGTAGCGTCTGCCGGGTGGCGTGGGTCGGGGAATGCTGGGGGCACTCCGTATTCGCCATGCGCTGCGGGCGGTGGGGGACCGTACTCTGCGTGAGGCGAGTTAGGTAGCCCATATTCTCCCGCACCTAGTGAATTGCCGCCCAGAAGCGGTACGCCATAGTCAGCGCCTAGACCGCCGCACTTGGGTTCCGGACAGTTGTATCTGCACACTTGGATCACACACTGGAAGTGCACGTTCATGGAGTCGGGGAACTTGAAAGCTTGGAAGTATGCAAATGACACAACAGAAGCTGATGGTCCGAAATTCTTAATTTTTTGGAACTTGCTCATAATCTTGGGTCTCACGACGCATCCGTACTGATCGACTAGTTGTATGGGTGCTCGTTTGCCGTCGTGGGCTACGCAATTCCTGACCAACATGTCAAATTTGTTTTCGTCGTCTTTGATAGCGAGCACCATTGTCATCGTTTGACCGATTTTGACTATACCGGACACCTCGGAGGCCCAGGGTCCCTTGCCGACCTGGATCTGCATCCAACACTGCAAGTTGTCGCCAAGAAAGTTCGCCGTGACAGCATGTAACATATCCACTTGGAAAGGTCTGAATGTGACTGCTTTCTCGTAGAAGTCGTACCACGTGCATCTCAGCTTTCTTGCCTGATCCCATACCTCCTGGACGTAAGGGTCGTACTGGACGATGATCGTGTTCTCGACATAAGACCCGCTAGGCGTGGGACTGCCGTAAGTGGCGACGTTGTGATTGGCGGAGCTGGACATTCCGCAGCTGTTGAGGAAGATCTCGAACGTCGCACTGAGGTGGCCAGTTCCTGGTTTGAGATGCATGCAGTGCGGGTCGCTGTAGAATCCTTTGGAGAAGATCATTCCATAGAAAGGTCTATCAAACTCGATGTTGACTCGCATATGAGTTTTCTCGCACTGCACTTGTAGGTGTTTTATCTTGGGGCTGTCCGGAGTGGCGAGAGGCCAGGGGTCGTCTGTGTGCGCTGGCTGCAGCGGGGGCCCGTAGCCGCCGCCCGCACGGTGCTCCAGGGGTAACGATGCCGAGTCTTGGGGAGGTTCGCATGTTGCATCCTGGAAAGAGCAACAATTAATTAGTTACTTCATCATCATCAGCATATTTATTTCATAGAAATTAGAAACATTCTGGAACTGAACATAGGGAACATTTTCGAAAATCCCAGCTATAAACGATAGAACAATATTAGCATTGAATTACATTAAAAGTGTCTGTTCTGCCATAATTTCCACATCTCGTGTTCCGCGTAATGTCTCAGTCTAGATACTCTGCGCCACGCGAGCAGCCTCGCCGCTCGCCGGCATCTCGCGAATACGCTTTCCGACTTTCTACACTGATGGATGCCTCGCGCGACCAATTATAATATTAATCAGCGCAATCATACAGTTTAGATGAGTTCCACAAATGCTTTCACGATTCGTTATTACTGTCCGGAGGCGAAGTAATAACTTATAACGTTCTCAAACTCTGTTTACACATGCTTATAATATTTTGTATAGGGAGATGCTATTCCTTCACAAAAATTCAACCCTGAACTGTCGCTTCTGTAAACTAAATGCTGTCACAGACAGTTTTTTTGAGCATCGTCGCTATGCTACCTATGGAATCCAACGGAAAGTGTAGAAATCTATTTTATGTCGGGAGCTAATATCTTAATTGACTGCGAATTCCGATTGAGAACTGGGCGCTCTGTATTAGGAGCGTTCATGTGAAGTATATGGGGCGAGAGCTGGCGAGACAGGTGTGCCACCAGTGCGTACAAGAATAGCAGCACCCTACACCCGGTGGAACCAGTGCGTACCGCTCGCGTTTTCTAAACCGGTTAGAAATTACCCACTGATCGAGATTGTCAATTGCTGAAGAAAACACCGGACCTATAAACATGCAACGCTCATAACTACAATTTTCTTTGGCAGTTCCATGCGTTACCAGTGGACATCATTAGGTACCCATGGGAGCGTAGGATGATGTTGCATCAACTACGTACCTCAAATGAGACGCACGGTATATGCAACTACAAGATATTGTTAATGTAATTCAATTTCATAAAAGTTTCACGGTCTCGTTTACGCTAGATTGTGAGAAATTGTTCGGTGGGCGCATGTTCAAGAGCGCGAAACGACAGGTGCGTCCGGCGACGCGGGCGCCGGCAGGTGAAAGTATCCGGCTTAGTACCTACCTATCCGCTTACACCCCAATTTTACAACCATCCGAGTAGTCGCTTGTTACGTGATTTTAGATGTTTTCACATTGCCGACCCAACCCTAAAACTGCTTCTACTTATAATGAGTAGCAAAGTCACACTCAAATCTCAGTTTATGATTACCTATAGAAAGTTATTCAGTTACGACTAAATATGACAAATTTGCACGTTCGAATGTGAATGCGGATCAAGGATCTCACCTTGATGTTCGAATAAAAGTATTGCTTCATCGTTTTGCCAAAACAAGCTTGTTGATCACATGTCGAAAGCTTTCTACATAGCTCAAACATAATTTATCAAACCGAAAAGAGGATCTCTTACGTAAGCGATGATCTTCCACACCTACTTTTGCATAAATTCGGATGTTGGAAGAAAGTTGATAAATAAACGTGAGTTGAGCGAAACCGGATTTTTGTTTGGCTTCTGCATGCTCGTCAATCCTAACAAGGTCGATGTTGTTTATGATTTTCGAATGGTTTGCATAAGATTCTCCAATAGGTTTATTCCTTTTGCGGTACTGAATACCTATTTCTGAAGTATTCAATAATTCAATAAAAAAAAATACCGTTTTGATCATCCAATATATTATGGCACGGTATCATTTAAACTGATAAGTTTTCTATTATTACATTGATACAAGTTAGAAGAACTGTAAAGTTTGGAGTTATTGACAATCAATGTTACCTATAAATGACCACCAGTTCGACTGCCTTCTGAACTTGTACAAAAAAAAACATACGTTACCCTAACAACTATTTCAATAAGTAAAAAACCTACGAATTCGTTGGCACGGCAAATAATGTGTTTGTGCTTATTTCAGTACTATTGTGAAGATTGATCTATTATCTATTAATACCTACGAAGAATGATGCGAATAAAACGAAATTGTCCCCGGCGAAACAACTTTATCATTTAGCTACCGCAGACACCGTGAAGTAAGCAACAATTACGCACCCATCGGTAATCGGTATAGCAGATCGATTTGACCAAATAATTGACAACAATACAAACACAGTACAAACACGAGGATTTGTCCGTCGAAAGTGATCAAGCGTTTTACACTTTCTCAAACAATTGCTTTCTAACATGAATTAGCGATACTGTATCTACAAGAAAGCTGAATAAGGCAAGCTTAAAACGTCGTTGTAAGAATTATAATAGTTACGTCTGGGTATACAGTAAATTAAATGAAAATTGGATCGAAATAATTTCTTGTTTCTCTTATAATTCTTAGGTGTTTGTGCAGAGTAGCTCACTGTTTATGAATACGTGTAAAGTTTAAGCACCTACATGAGTAAGCAATTTACTTATTTCAATCATAATATCGGTATAAAAAAGTATGAGCGGTCGGAAAGAGCGCGTTTATGGCTTTAGTATAGAGGTTTATTAGGCGCTATTCATTGTTCGCCAAATCTTCTACCAATCAAAACTCGCAGTCTTACTCGTATCCCTCATCACAAGTTATCAATGGATATAAATGTGTGTGTGAAATTCGTCAAACAAACTTCCCCTGTACGCCCGTAACTTCAATTACCTACTATTACACTAACTTGTAACTGCTACCGGCAATTCAAAGTTACCGAGATTGCTCGCAAATGAAGTAGTTTTGTAATGATTACGTCATCGGACTGAACCTGCGAAATTTGACCATCAGTGAAAGTGTTTAACCGTAGAAAAAGGTATCTTAAACGGTCAACGACTCTGATTGCTTTCCGGACTGTAATGTTATTTTATGTTACTTGCATAATATTACAATTTAAATATAGAGACCGTGTTAACTTTTACTTGTCGTAAGGTAAAAGTAACTTTATGAAATTGAAGATTGTGGGCACGTGGCACATATTTACCTAATCTGCTGAGGAGATTGCTAGCCTCAAGATGCCTCAAGGAAAAATCTCAGGTGGTTTTTTTAGCAAGACACTTTGTAACAGACTATTTACGCCAAGTGCTATTAACATCTTGAATTATTTTTTTGCCAATGCAATTCAGAAAATCGCCAGTTCACAGGATTACTAGATCAAAAGTGTGGGATTTAGCTCAATATACGATTAATTGACTTTGTAAAGCATATATCCATAGTCTAATCATGAATGTCACTTTAAAATATGCTAGTCTATCGCTGTGCTGTGATATTTAGGTGGACAGTTTTAAACAAAATGCAAATCACACTTTATAAAGTGCTTGCAAAACTATTGCTCGATTAATCCGCGATTAACAAGTTGAAACATTAATTTCTATCAGCATATGCAGTTAGTTTCCAATAGTCCGGTGTTTTGTGTATGTGCTAACGGAATCATTAGCCTACTTGCCGAGATCGCGAGCGGAAAAAGCTGAATAATGTAGGAGAGGAGAGCACACGCGCTGTAATCTACCACGCTTCGTCACACGCCTTTAGAGATCGGCTCTACGCACCATCAAACATCAGTAATGTTGTAAAAAAATATTAATGGAATGTCTCTTACTGTTCTTGAGATCTGAAGTTACCGCTGTGTAACGCAGAAAGTTGTAGTAAGGAATCTATGTTTATTAAGTATCTACTGTAGTTCAGGAGTGATTTAAAATTATTGAAAGATTAATTTTATTTATTTGTTAAAGAATCAACAGCACCAACACTATATCAAATCTATTAGTGTCATAAAAAAAGGAACATCTTATGTGAGCAATTTTTAAAATGTGAAATCTACACTAAATGATGTGTTTTGATCGAATTCCAGATCAAAGGTAATACGATCTACCATGCCATTTATTCATATTTTTTATCATATTAGCTCAATCGTAATAGTAGCATAAGATGTGCAATAAATGTGAAAAACGACGAAGTTTTTGTGATATCAAAATTGAGATGGCACGATAAGTTTTCAACATCAAAAGCATGACCTGTGTTCGTCTGGCCCTGGTAAATAAAATAGTCGAATGTGGGCCTAGCTTAGCAATGAAATCAAAAATTTTTATTACTAAAATTTTTAAAACAAATAAATTTAATACTAGATTTTGATCGCTTCTTTGCTCGCAGGGTACCTGGGTAAAAAGAAGCCTATACGCTACTACAAGTTTCATCCGAATTGATCTAGTTGTGATAAAAACGTGTTCTAAAGATCATCATCATCATCATCTCAGTCCGTTTGTAGCCACTGCTGAGTATAGGCCTCGTCTTTATTATGACTCTTTTTCAGGTCCCTTGCGAGTCTCATCCAATCATTTCCAGTTCTAAAGATGATCGTCAAAATTTTTAAAAATGTTGTAGCTACTACAGTAAGAAACTGCTGCAGGAGTGACTGTTATCTGTTCTGTTATAATCATATCAACTGAACACTCCAACGGTACTTGACCGTATAGAAGAATTTCCTCGATAATGGAAAACTGCGGCGATAAATCATGAAATAATGGTTTCTGTCAGTTTTATGATCGCGTACGTTTACTGCATATCATAAAGTCCGACTATCTTTAAAGTACAATAACAATGACCGTTCACATATTTGTAAGTACTCAATTTATTTCCATGTGTAATAGTATCGCGTTATTAATAATTCGTAGCTCCTCTATAACCGTTTTAAAATTTCAAAAGAAGTCCAATAACTATTATAGGTATTTACTTACCTATAATTATTTGATTCATTATTTTATTCCCAAATTGTATTTTTTATTACTAATTAATTTCGTCTCATTGTATAACGTAACTAATTAATCGGTTCAAATCAAAAGAAACACTACACTTATACATAGAATTAATTATTTTTTTAATCCGTAACCGTAAATAGAATAAGAAGCTAAAAGTAAAATATTACCAACCTGTAAAAGGAGCACCGCCACAGCCGCCAGCAGCCTTATCCTCTTCATGGTCACAGTCCAGTCAGTAAGCCCTGCAAACAAGGAGACACGTTCAGGAGATCACTAGTTTAGGCCCTGCGCGGGCTACGCTCACGCTACTGTGCCATCACTACACCCCGGGCGTGCAACTGGCAACACTGCCGCCACTAGCGTCTTCCCCCTCTAGATCCCCCCTCTCGGTCCCCTCTTTTCTCGAGTGCAAGTGGGGTTGACCCACTGACCGAGTGCAGCGCCCGGACGGAACTGCACTGGCTCTGCAATCTTTGCATCTTTCACTGCGTGTCGCTCCCGTTGCGTCGAGAGGAAACCACGAGCGGCCTTCACCTTATTACGGCAAGGTCGCTCTGACTCTTGACAGATTTATCTCTACCATTTTATTTTATTCTTACCTTTTTTTTGTTTTCTAATACAATCATGATTAATTCATTTAACGACCTTATGTACCTAATGTTTGTTGAGGTTTCTAGTAAGGTATTCTCAAAAAATAACAGTTAAAAGCGAAAGTGCTGAACCTATTTTGTGGTCCTAATAGATTTATCACCTTCTCTTATTCCTCCTGCCACTGCTGTTTATCTCGTTTACTTTTATGGTTTGTAACGGCTATACAATTACAGCGAGTTGCCAACTGCTATAAAATTAGCTCGAGCTAGCTTTTCGAGCACTTTTAGCACATCTCTGTTGGAAATTTTTCTCTCAATTACAGTAAAAATACAAATGCACTATTAAAAATATTATCTCGTTTGACTGACTCAAATCCTTCAACAGAACTTCTTTTGAAAGGCCTTATTATAGGTAAATTCATATTTGAGATTACTCTTGTTTCAGATATTGAGCTTGAGCTGCTTAATTAAGTGCTTTCATCATATGTTATGACATATTTATTCATTACTTCGTATCCGGTACTTTAGTGAATAAATAAATAATCACTCGCAATCAATTTTAGTACGCTCGGGGTATAGTTTTCTCCGTAAGTTGCGCGCCCTAATAATACCTATTAGAAGATTTATCAGATCTAATGCCCCAGCAATTGGCAAAATCTAGATCAGCTAACTTCGAGTGTAACTCAATCATGGCAATTAAAAGTAACACAAACTTCTCTTTTTAGTTCATATTTTGTGCTTCCTAACGTCAATTCCGGATCGCTATGGATAAAATATATGCAGGAATGTTCAACTCGAGAATGAGCAGATGAAATAAAGCCAAGAATACTCTATCTCTATCAAGCATTTTGATAGCACCTATTAATACTTCTAATTATCTTTTGCATGCTATGGAGCTATTTTTGATGCTGTTATTTCCATAGCGTCGAAACCGTAATGCAAAGTGTCTACTAACAAGAAACTTCCGCATCCTCTTGCAGAAGTCAATTGACGACTGTTTCCACTGACTGCACGAACATTTTATACACGTGGGTGAGACTTGTAGCAAGTTCGGTAGAACACAAAAACTTGAAAAAGTCCACGTGCGCGAGCGCTTACACGTTGGAAGTCCAACTTCTTGCAAATTAAATTGCTATTGGACACTTTGCTTTACGTTAAGATGCACTGCCTTAGACACTGTGTCGTAGTTATGTGAGCGGATCGGCCGGCTGACGGTGGGTGTGAGCATCGCAGATTTCACCCCAGACATTCGATCGCTAGTTAGAAAGCACAGAAAGTCATCTGTCGATCCGAGAATAACTGTCGGGCGTTAAATGCGACGCTATATTTCCAACAATACATATTTTAAGAGTCTAATGGTCTTGTCATCGTGGTTTTCATTTTGTTTCCGGGCAACGACTGTAGTTTATTATTGTGGAACTTGGATGTAAAAGGAAACTTTTGGTAACAAAATATTATACTTTTCATAAGTAATCATAGTTTGAGAATACTGATGGGTCCATATCGGGTCTCTGATAAACTAAGGTATCTAACAAATTCGATGGACCTCAAATTATTGCATAAATTAAAAGGCCCATCTATATTGGTATATTATACCTACACTACCTACAGTAAAGTTACAGTAGCCTATGCATACTACGGTCAATAATCGCGGACACGACCTTGAGTCCGCGAATGTTCCACATAAACAAACATAAATCTGACCGAGGGCGAGGAGGCGTCAAACACGTAGCGTCGTGCGTGACCAAGATAAGACTATTTTATTGGCTGGTTGTTTGCCAATTTTGACAACTACTTATCACCCGAAAGCACAAAATAGCAGGACAACATTTTTGACGTGATAACGTCTTATAAATCGATGGAGCCGGCTGCACGCACGAAAAAACATGACTCATGCGTCGTTACGTCGTTTCGTCGTTCCATTTACCTGAGCCCGAGCCCGGGTCGGGTAATGGGTAAGGATAAATGAGGGTAAGGGTAAATGAGGGTAAGGGTAAGGGTTCGGTCGGGTTCCGGGTCCAGGTCCGAGAGTTCGAGTCTGAGTCCAAGTCCGAGTCCGAGTCCGAGTCCGAGTCCGAGTCCGCGAATCCGCGAATCCGCGAGTCCGCGAGTCCGCGAGTCTGCGAGTCTGCGAGTCCGCGATTCCGCGAGTCTGCGAGTCCGCGAGTCCACGAGTCGCGAGTCCGCGAGTCACAAATATTAATTAAAATTCTTTTGAAAAATGCAACCATTCCATCAGTATTTTCTTATGACGTTATCACGTTCAAGTATCGTCAGTAAACCGACTTTACAGACAACCGATTTTTACGATTAATCCAGAATATGCGCGGAAGATCTTAAATTAAAATCTTGTTTATCATAAATTAATGATTACTAAAAGTAATCTAAAGTATTTTAAGTTGCTACAGTCCGTGGTCTATTTTTCTGTCATCGTATTTTGTCGGCGCTGGACTTTTCCAGATACACCCACCTGATTAGTTACAAGTTTACCAAGAAAGTGGCCCTAGGCCATTTTCTAGTGTCTGTATTCCGTGGCTTTGTAATAGACTGTAGGTGGCTGCTGTGGTCAATTAAGCACCGACAAGAAACTCCAGTGAATGTAGGCCGGCCGTCACCCAATCAAATCTGATACTATTATAAAGTGTTCCATCTGTCTATTTTAGCTGAGCGGGAAATATTTAATGTGGTTCATTTTGATAAATTTAAATAATACATACATGATTTGTGACTAAAACATGATGATTTGTGACTGTATAGGTGAGACTAAATTACGATGTACTAGGCAACGCGTGAGTGATAACCCGAGTTATAGCGTCCATAGGCTGTCGTAAACGCGCATCGACAGGTGAGCTTGTTGGTTTGTGTGTTTGACACGGACATGGCAGCAGGCTTCAACGAATAAGTCAAAAATGTTTTTTAACTAAAAACCTGTCCGATAGAATAGAATGAGTGTTTACTACCTTAACCCATTCTATCTGGGCCAATCAATTTTATTATGTGTAAATTATAGCAGTGAAAAACAAAAGTTCCTAAAAACCGGTGCCTACGCTTTTCGTAGCTGATTCACGACTCGTAGCACTTCGTAGAGTTCGTAGGTCACGAAATAATAGTATAAATTATTTGTCTAGGCATAATGTCTGTTATAAAAGCACTTACTAATATGCATTTTGTGGGGTAAAAAAACACCAGAGCACAGACGATCTTGCCAAAAATGGGTATTATGTATAAAGGTCCCTGCTTCTCCCTACAGTAAGAAACTTAATTAAGTGCACATGCAAAAATCTACAGGAATACCTACCGTGTCAGAGGGTGCAGCGATGGGCTGAACTTATAGTTTGATTTTATTAATAACTATTTTAAGAACTGTACATGAACATGCTACCTAGCTTTAAAACGTTTCAAAGTGATTTTTGTGATACAACTGAATAAAGAAACTTTGTATCTGAATTTCAATTCATGAGGTACTATAGGTACCTCATGAATTGAAATTCCCGAGGCCCGAATGAGAAAGTTTATGTATGTTTTGTTAGATGTAACAATGACAATTAGGTCGATTTGGCAGGGCAACATAATGCGATATTAATTTCTAGATCATCAATCTCTTGAGAGTCCGGTCATGCCCTGGAGCGACTGTGTATTATTTGTGCGTCTACTTTTTAAACTCTTTAATTGATCTGTCAAAATTCTCATCTGTCGCGTAGAGTGTCAGTGTATTATACAATTTAATTATCATTCATTGATCAACGTCTAACCTCAGAGAAAGTTACTCTGTTTCATGTTCTAGTAATTATACGCCATGGAAATAGGGCACTACACAATACTCCATGGTTTTTGCTAGTAAATTATTTGGTCGTAATGAAGTTTGTCAAGTTTCAATCACGAAGAAAATTAATTGAATATTAATAAAGTTTTGGAAATCGTGTTCTGGGTCGGGGTTTTAGCGTGACGATTGAGACAAAGATTTACGAAAGCTTTACGACTGCTGCTATAAATCACATGTTGGTTCTCTCGGGTCAGGATGCAAATTAAAGGCATAATTAGACCTATACCGTATAACTAGCCAATTCTTTGTTTGTAAATCTATACTGGCGAATCAATCAAATAGTGCTGTCTGATTTAATAATAATATTATTATAGCTAGGACCGACAGGTAATGTCTTGCGTAGCACAGATGTACACAGATGACTCTTAAAAATTGTGACCACTGAGTTGATCGCTTAGGATCGACGTGCTAGCTACTCCAAGAGTGCTTCAGCGTGACACTGAATGCGTTTGCTCACGATTCATTGTTGTTGGGTACGTAAGAAACAGGTACATCGTATCAATGCTATTCTGTGGGACAATCTTCACGTGCAAAAAACGTTCGGGTTTCACACGAGCATACTAGATGATCAACAAAAAGCATCTATCGTGACTGGCAAGTTACGAAACTTTCGATTTCTGTATACCACTGCTTTGCAAGTTTATTCAAGCAATATATTGTACCTATCACTTAGCGATCACCTTTTTGTTATAATTAACACCAAGTGAGTATAATGAGCGTTACCATCTGGTATGTAATCATTCGTAATACGAATAACCAGCCTTAATTGATTGGACGATCACTCTGAATAAAGATAACGATGAGTACGGAATATTCTACTTATTAGACTTCGTGCCACTAACATTTTTGATACCTTTTGTAGGATTAGGATTTTTTATAATTTTAATTTAACACTCGTGCATATACAAATAAATAATGTTTATCTTTATCTTTGTGTTATGTGAGTATAGTAGGCGGAAAAATGTATTGATCATCATTGATTTTCACATTGGAACTAAACATTTTAGATAGTTACACGACTAGGCAATGCTTTGCTATAGGCGATGGTTGACACTTAACACACATGGGCCATATGTGTTCTATAAGCCAGTTGTATAAAAAGGTGAAACCTTTGTAATTTTTTGAACGTGTATAGTCCATCCAAGTCCAGTAGTAATAGCTTGAACAAATTCTGCTACCGTTATTATTACATTTGAAACTAGTTCCTACCGTAACGTGTGCCATCTGTCACCATTACATGGGACATTATGCCGAGCTATCCGTTTTAAAGCTTTCTGGGTAAGGTACTGTGAAAGTTATGTTTTAAACACATAATATTTGGAGGATTCTTCGCTTGAAAATATCATTTTTATCAATTTTAATTTAAACAGCACGCAAATTAGTGGAAACAATATGAAAATGGGTAAACCTTTTGCCGCGTCGCGCTTTTGTTTTTTTTCAATTAGGCAATTGCTTGTATTGCCGAATTATTCAGCCAAATTCTGATTAAAATCTTTTTGCAATTGATTATTTTTGAATTTAAACCTTTTTGCCCCGACTATTTCTGAAACAAAACTTAGTAATAATGGATTTCCAAAGCAAATCGAAAAAACTCACCAGCAATAAAATTCTATACAACTTTCCTCAAAGAAGGTTGTTACAATAATGGCCAAATTAAGCATTTTCGAGTAAAATTGATTCAGTAAATAAGTAAATAAGTAAGTAAATAATCAGCATAATAAGGCCATAAATATACTGAATACTGAAAAAAAGAAAACACTGCTGAGTAGGTATAGGTTTCCCCAAAGTTAATTTTTCTGTTTTTGTAGATATAGATTCTTAAAGTTATTATTTTAAAGTAAGTATAAAAATAGTTCTGTCTCGTAGCATCGCGGCGAGGCTCGTGCTTCGCTCGAGAAAGCCGCCAAGTCACGTAAAGTAATTACGCGATGGAGATGGTTGCTCGCTTTATCTGTATCGTAATATTGCTTGCTTGCCTTCCATTGTTTCCGCTAGCAACTGGACCATGCACAATACTCGAAAAATAAACAGAAAAAAAGAAACAGCATCAGGATTTTGACTCCAGGCACACGCCATTTTTTGACTTTGGGGTCTAAAAGTAAAAAGAAAATGTAAGTCTTATAAATGGTGGTATTTTCCTACTCAGTATTACTTTTATTACAATGTCAGTATCAATATCTTCTAGGTAAGCATGCTACACAATCGACCGCTTCATCACTAAACAGCAGGTGAGTGAGATGCGGTCTATCTAAGGTACTATGTAGTGTCTAAGGCAAACCTATATGATGTAAAAAAAAACAATAAACTGGTTTATTGTTTTTTTTTAGAAAGCCGTTATTGACTATGAAACCTTGAATGTGGTGTGACACGTGTTTCATACATTCTGTCCAGCGTGTGATACTACCTCATTGATCGTTGCTTATAGGTTACCAATGCACTATTGAACACCTACTGAAGTCATTCAGTAGCTAGGCACGAGTCAAGATCTTTCTGCTGCTGTAGCCCACAGAAACACGACGCACTGATCCAGTATCGATGTATGTATTTCGATCTTTTTTTAGTGTCCTTGTTTTCTACTGGTAAATAAATAAATAAATAAATAAATAAATAAATAAATATTGTGGACAATTCACACAACACTACCCAGCCCCAAACTAAGCAGAGCTTGTAATATGGGAACCGGATAGCTGATATAATACTTGAATACATTTTTTTTTGTAAATACATACTTAGAATACAATATAACACCCAGACAGAGAACAAACATTTATGTTAACCACACAAATATTTGTTCTCGGTGGGGATCGAACCCACGACCTACGGCGCAGAAGGCAGAGCTACTACCAACTGAGCTAGAGGCCAGTAAATAAATGTGGTGCATGTCATTCATTGTTGTTCATGCATTAACTCCAGACAAATTGCTAAGTGTCTTTTGGCTCTGTTTAACAATGCGCGAGCTCTATGACTTTTAATTGGCTGGTTTATATACACTTTTACTAGAATAATGAATGAGAGGAGAAGATTATCTCCATTTCTATTCTTTTGAATGTAGAAAGCGAACGTGTTTGCTATTCCTGGCGAACAGTTGTTAACTGTTGGGAATGAATAATAAATCAACAGATGTAGAGTCGTAAAGTACAATAAAAATGGCCGATTCGATAAAAGATCGCAGATTTCCCTCGCGCAAACATAAAAACGGAAAATAATCCGTCTCTATTGAAGCGTCTCCAAGAATAGGCATAATTTGCAATGTGCATCGCATCGATGTAAGTGCCGTAAATTAATCTGAGAGTGTACGAGCCATTGAAATTGTTTTACTAGCTTTCGTTTCTAATGAAAAACGCGTTGCCGCTTTTATTGTTAATCGTGGAGGTTTCCATTATGGGTCAATGATCCTCTATACACCTTCATTTTGTTATAGAGTACCTACGTTAGATTTTAATCAACCAGTATTTTATACTTAGCCGATGTGGCGTTGTGTTTGCAATATTTGAAATTTTGAAATAATTGAAATTTTTTTCTGAAACCTATCACACTTAATTTTATAATTTTATGATGAAAACCTCTACATTTTGATAAAGCCATCTCACGCATTTATTCATTCCTAATGACGCTAAAAAGATTCACTCAACGAAATTGCCATACAAATCGATTTCTCAGAATCGTATCGACAAAATGGATTGGTAATCGTCTAGCTTCATCTCTTTACGCTAAATTCTTGCCTCACCCTACTTTTTTTTGTATCTGTTCTCGTATTCACACTTGTATGCCATGTCTCGTGCCAAAACAACGACTTACCTACTTTTGAAATTGGCAAAACATCGTGCATCAAATATTTTCGCCTTTTGTTTTAGCAAATTTGTAAACCTTAGTGTAACTTTATAGCAAACACTAAGCAAAAGCGTGTTTGGTGCTCTGTGGCAAACACCATAATGTGTGTGAACCAATACTCGCTTATGTGCGCGTTTTGAGCTCGAATAAGTAGGCAAGCACCTAGACGTAAACCGAGTGACCTATGGTTATAAAAGAGCAATGTATGTGAGATGAGATTTAACATCAAATCTCATAGATAGATCAAATGGATGTAGGTTTAGGTTACATCGTCAAATGCCGGACACATTGTGACGTATGATTAGGTGATTGGTTGAAGTGCAACGTGGTCTCAAGGTTACGCCACAACACTTTCACCGTTCCACAGTTCGTTGCTCTCCAAATTCAGCGCCTCAGTACCACCATGAATGAGCAAGCCATAGCATTTCAGACTCGAACAATCGAAATTCTACTTAAACGTAATAACACGAACGCTCAAATTCCAGTGTGACCTAAGTGCTTTATCGTTGCTCCCAGATCCTCAGTGTTGACGTTTTCGTTCAATGTCCATAGTAATGATATCGAGGAGGAACGTAACGTGGCCCACTTTCTCTTTTAAGCACGCGGGTTCTCCTTCTTTCTCGTGGTCTCTGACGTATGGAGAGCGAGACGGTGGTATTTTAGGTGTTTCGCCGGAGATGCTGGGCTCGCTTTCTTCGCCACAGCGCACTTGGCATTGGAAGGTGTACGAAATCCGGTAACTTTCGTTGGCGGCTGCGATTGTGTCAATTCTGTTCGCTGCCCACGCGCCGTCTCGATACAATTATCCATTGTTATGTAACGATGATTTATCAATTTGGTAACAGATACTTAGTTTGTAACAGAAGCACAATGATAATTTATTGTCTATTTCGTAACAACATTCGAAAATTGATAGCCACTTAGTTACAGGCCTTACCTAAACAAGTTGGTTTTTAGGAGTCTGAAGTCAGCATGATACAAATTTAATATCGACTAAGCCTTCAGAGTGCAATTTTGTGAATTTTTTTGAGGAATTCAAGTGTTTGTCGTTTTTAAAAAATACATACGGCAAGGTTTTTAAACTCACGCTGCTGTAATATTATTTAAGTACAGGAGATTCGCCGGAGGTGCAGACTTCAAAGCTTTCCCTAAGTAGGTACCGAATCATCGACATACGGCAGTCTTATTGTTAAATTATGGTACAATATTCATTGCATGGCATTTCATACTCGCACGTTTAGTTGGTCCAAATATATTGAAAAAGAAACTGCCAACTTGGTTGTAGGTCAATCAAGATCAAGCATTCCAATTTAGACGGCATAAATCACTGGTCAGTTACGTGATCTATCGAACTTGACCGCGCCATAAATTAACACAATGTCAGCCGCTGGCGCTGGCATGCAAATCCGGCCTTCCGCAAATCGAAGAAA
This sequence comes from Thera obeliscata, assembly GCA_947578465.1. Classification (NCBI taxonomy): domain Eukaryota; kingdom Metazoa; phylum Arthropoda; class Insecta; order Lepidoptera; family Geometridae; genus Thera; species Thera obeliscata. Next base: position 6,203,629 of record OX387916.1, read on the forward strand.
TTGCCCTGGATTTCCGAGAAAATCGCCTTAATTGCCTCAACCTGTTGCTAAATGTGCCTCCGCCGCTGTCTCAATACTGACGTGCTAAGGTTTATTTACTTCCCTTTAATTAAAGCCTGATTCCTAGCATTTTCTATGCATGTATGAACCAAAACAGGAAAGTTAAGCTTTGTGAAAATTTGCTTATTAGTTGGCAATTTAATACTTTCAGAGAAACGCCATAAAATAAGTAATTTTTTTTTGCAAATGATAGACAGACGGGCTTTCATCCCATTTTTTGGTTACTTGATGGTAAGTGGTCACCGTCCCCAAACAACATTTGTGTTCATCACTCAAATAGGTATTTGTTCTCGGTGGCGATCGAAACCACGACCTACGGCGCAGAAGGCAGAACTACCAACAGATCTGAGAGGCCAGCCTGTCATTCAATTGATATATCTAACAGCGTCTAGCATCAAGTTACAGAGAGTGTTCGTCCTTTCTCAAAGCCCTACGAACCGCAATATTTACATTTACGTGTAGTTTTATTGATAAATTGATTTCCATTGCATTCTCGCGAACCGGAACTGCGGAGAAACTCTCATTGGAGTGCACTTTTCCCGACAGTGGATACCTGAGATCAGGTAACCGCCAATTGCGGTTTAGTATTTGGATCAACTTTTTTATCTGACTATTTTCAGACTTGAAATACAACTAGTGCACTTTTCGATTTATGCATAGTTTGCTTTAGTATCGACATCCGTCAAAAACCTATGAGTTAAAAGATACATAAAATCTATAAATTACTTGACCTTATATAGAACTATAATTTTTTTATTCGCTTATGAATTATGAATTATATTATGACAAATGGATATTTTGATGGATTTTCTGGAATCTGGCAACTTTGGCTTACAAATAAGTCAAAGCGAGCAACTTTACTTAGCAATATATTCATTAACTTTCGCTTTTTTCAATCGACTAATAGAATATAGACAACAAGAACAAACCTTTTTTTAATTTAAGTACAAAAATACTGCATTGTTTTTTCTAATGGTTTTGATTTGATTTCATTCATTAACGTATAATTCCATACTATGTTATTTTTGCCTTTTCCTCATTTTCTTGTCCTTGCCTTTAAATTTATAACTGTGTCTAATAGTTCTTCGATTAATCGTAATGAATCACTCATAGTACTTAGCACTTTACTTTACTACATAGATGGATTGCTGTCACTAAAAAAACATATTCATTATGCATCTAGTGCACGCGTAGGTACTTTGCTTGTTATCTAGATAACAGTTGCCATCGCTTTCTTTGACAGTCGAAATGTGATGTAACAAACGATCACCTTTAGGCTATAATAATATAAAAATAATTATAAGTTTAAAAAACTTGACAAACCGACTTCATTGCAAAACGGCTAAACCGATTTTAATGAAATTTGTTTGGGACAAAAAACAATTTACTAAATCGGTTCATAAATGACGGAGGCATGCAGTTACAAACATTAAAAAAAATATTTAAAAAAAATTGCAACACTGATTTTAATAAAATTAAAATGGGACCAATCTGGAAGCAGTACTTTCAGATAAAAAAATATTTTTTTAAATCGGCTCACAAATGAGGAAGTTATGCGGTAACAAACATAAAAAAAAAAATACAACCGAATTGAGAACCTCCTGCTTTTTGATTGGAAGTCGGTTAAAAATACCGCATGACAACTGACATATATGATTGATTTCTCGAGACCAGAGTAATATGGTTCTAGTAGTAGTAGAGCTCTTTGAAATGCGTTCTTCCGGGGAAGTAATTAAACATGCCTATTTCTGCCGTGAAGCAGCGTGGCTGTGTTTCAGTCAGAAACGTGTGGGTTACGGTGAAATTACTGGCATATGACGCTGAAAATCTGTATGCTTCAGGTTGATGGACGCAGGGTAGTGCAACATAGGGTACGTTCTTGACGTGCGTGACCTGCGAGGCAATGCTTTGCTAAAGGTGATGGTTACCTACCACTTTAGATCAGGCGGGTCATATGCTTGTTCCATCAGCTGTTTGTTTAAAAACAGTAGCTTGACAGCATATTATGTTGAATGAGTTTTTCCTTCCGCTTTCTCCTAAAAATATCAGCAATGCCGTATGGTGTTGTCGGTGGTGGTAACCACTTAACATCAAGACGAACCTAGGTCTGTTTGCCTAACTATAACATATAAAATAAGATATTATTTTAAAGAAGGCCGAGAAAAAAATATCAAGTCTTCTCAGTCACTATTTATAATACTCGTACGTAGAGAGAGCTAACTTTTTTTATGAGGCTTCCATTTAATACGTGCGAGTGTGTGCTTATCTACCAAGTTATGTACAAACTCTACTACTATTTTTATCGGTTGGCTCCCGGTAAGCTATACATTAAATTTACCATAAAAATGTCACGCGCAAGTCACCACACGGACTAAATCCTTATCTAAATAATTAAATGTTTCCCTCTGCCACGGAAGAAAGAAGCTAAATTAACCATGTCTCTACCTTCAGATAAAATAATCCAAATCACGTACAATAATCACGTCTCATTCCCATGGGGGTAGGCAGAGATCACGGATTTCCACTAGCTACGATCCTGACACAGCTCTTTGGCTTCATTCACTCGCATAACATTCTTCATACATGCTCGTCAGTTTATCCTCCTAACCAACTTTAAATTAAATTAACTTTAAATTAAATTAAAAAATATCATAAAGAAAGCTATTTTATCTACCTTCAGATAAAATAAGCTCTATACACACGACTTAAAAAAAGATCATTATAAACGTTAGCATTGTTATCTAGAATCTTCACACGCGGGAGCCCTTAAAGACGAATGGCCTGGCGGAAGAGAAAGTCTCGTTTACAGGCCAAGGACGAGGCCAACGTCCCGGTTGCGCAACCGTGAGGTAATTGATGCACTGACCAGGGACATTAGGGTTACAACGCACTTACTGAGAAATATGATTTTATTACTTACGACGTTCCCACATTAAACTGGTTCGGATTTTGGAGGTGTTGATTATCAACGGGAAAATCAAGCATTACTTATAGGACTTTATCATACCTTTTCTTGGAATTATACTAAACAAAACTACCGGCCAGCTTACTCTTGGTCAGAGGAGCTGACTGAATACGCAGTAATATTTTGATACGAAATATATTTTCTTTCTTTTTCTAATAAAAACTAAAAGCTCAATTGAACTGACTACTTATGTCTAAAAAGCTCTTAAAATGTTTTGCACTAATAAGTTCGAATTAATAAATTTTCTTTCTTTTTCTAATAAAAACTAAAAGCTCAATATAACTGGCTAGGTCTACAAAGCTATAAGCTCTGACGTCTGTTTGCTTTGATGGTTAAAAATTTAATCTTGTGGCTCGACTTGTGTGACAGCCCTAGCATCAGGTCATCGCCTTTATGACGAAATCACAATGCCGATGATATTTAAGGACAATGAGTCGGTGTTTCTGATCTGATATGGGAACCGCTTTCACTCAGATTATATATTTTTCACATGTAAGTTCAGATAAAACTTTGATACAAGTTAGTTTAGCCGTATTTTGTTTGTAAGGCTAACATAATCACGGAGCTAAAATTTTTATGCACTGATTTTATTGAGTACTTATCTACTTATTTAATCTGTTATTCCTTGCAATGCTGCAACGTTTTGATATTTTTACTATGTTTGTTGAAAATTATATATATTATTAGATATTCTATATATTGTTGATTATTCTATACATTGTAATATGTATTTAATTATAATTAGAATTTGGGCACTTTGGCGCTAGCTGTTAGCCCAAACTGCATTTGTTTAAATAAAATACAATAAGCGTCGACGCTACCAGAAAGCTACAAATTGTATACTTTTATTAGTGCAGCCGTCCATATATTCGCACTCTTTTTCAACGAATATAGTATTTATGAATATCTTAGTGGGCATCTAATCTATCTATCTAAATCTATTATCAGAAAAATATTCGTCTGTAGAAAGTTTAAGCATTAAAAACCCTCTAAATATCTTAACGGTCAATAAATCCAAAGGAATGCCAAAAGGTTCCAAACTTTCGTTATGTAAATACGGTGTAGAATGATTGATGAAATAAACCCACGTAACTGAGTCATAAACGAACAGCATCAATCAAAATAATGTTGTAATAAATTACCCATCGCGTAAAAAAGTTGAATGCGGGTTTCCTTCAGAACGTTCGTTGACATTTCGGGGCTTTCAAATTACATAAAAGTGAAGTCAAGGCGTGCTGCCGACATTATAGACTTATTGTAGGGGGTGATGGGCTATACCCTTTACCGTCTTTGTGCGGTTTCTCAAAGCCTCAGTTCAGCCTCAGTTCACACGACAGCTTTTTTAAAGCCCCTATGTATACCTTTTTTTAAAGCCCTTATGCATACCCGATGGTATACCTTACCTACTCATAACATTTCTTTTTATAGAATTTGCTGATGGAACACGCAAACTCCAACCGAATGCTATCGCCTATAACAAAGCGTTGTCTCGCAGGTCACGCACGTCAGGTACGGGCCCTATGATGCATATTGCTTCCATCAACATTGAGGCATACAGATGTTTAGCCTCACATGCCAGTACTTACAACAGTTGACAACAATTCGCGACTTTCGTCGTTCGTCACAGCATTACAATAAACGTCTCCGGAACAACTGGACAGATTCTCAGCTGCCAGATGAGGAGGCTGAACTGGACAGAAAAGTGTAGGTACAGTCCATGACACATAGTTCCCGTAACGTATCAAAGAACGCTGGAAAAAGGCAGAAGAGGTGTGTTTTGCATGCGCAATTTGTGCACTATCTTACCTACTCAATAAAAGTAAGTTTAAAAACAATAACCTAACTACTGTTTTAGTACACGCAACTTATACAACTAACTACATATGTGACACCTCGTTTACAAACAATGATCTTACCACGGTAATCAAACCAACATTCTGGTATTTCACTCGTACTCAAGTTACTCGCTGTACTAAGGTCGGCGTACTGCAGAGAAAGTAAATTATATTTCGGCGAGAAATGATCAAGTAACAAAATAAAGCCTCCGTTTCACTTAACGAGCGCACGTTGCGTAACTACATATATCCGAAATGCGTTTGTTGCGTAAGAATAAAGCGGTTTACGGATTATGAGCAGTGAAATGATTTTCTCCGTAATTAAAAAGAAATCTCTGCATGAAGCTGATTAGTATTGATGGTGGGAAAACTTTATGACGACTAAAAAAAAATAAGAATGGTCTAAGTCTAAATTCTTAACTACGGTTTCAGTAGGCCTACCATGAGCTCTGTCTGGCTCTGTCTCTGGTTCTGAGCTAAGTTCATTGCTCTATCGTACTTTAATAAGATTAGCCAAAAGCGAATTTTACCAGTTTCCGAGGGTTCGACCATGCGTATTCACACATTGAGTTATCAAACTTTAAAAGTAAATAAGCAATTTTTTTTTTTATTATTGATTTGAAAAGCTAAACATTTGACTGTCATCACTCCTGATAGAAAGTGAAGATGCAGCCTAAGGTGGAGCACGCTTAGTTATAACCCCCTTACAAAACTAACTTAACTTCATTGAATACTTACAAAATTTTTATCTTGGTGTCATAAGTGTCGATTTTCATGAAAACCTGTAACAAAAAAAAACATACTTAAATTAAAATGCGTTATGATGTGACTGGTGACTGATCTCGTATGTATAAGTAGTTAACACACACTATCACTCCAAACTCGAACAAATATACATCACATAAAAAAATCGAAAATGTACTACACAGGATTTTGGCTCTCCACGAGGAACCGCATGGGAGCTTTATTAGACTTTGGGGAAGAAATTAGAGATAAACTTTTGTAAAAAAACTGTTAAACTTTTTTGTCTGTTTAAATGTCGAACAAAATACGATAGCTAAGAAATGTTTATATTTATTCGAAACGTATTTGTTGAACGATGTCTCATAATACATAAATCATAATATCCACTATAAAAAAACGCATAAAATTCATTCAAAACCATACTACGGATATTTTTGGTTTTTATTATTTGCAGTTAGGTAAACGCATCAGAGGGCGGCAGCTAAAGTAATGGAAAGATGAGCTCCCTATGGTAGTGGCGCAGATCATGACTCTGGACTGGACCGCATCACCAACTGGAAATCTCTGGAGGAGGCCTTTGTCCAAAGACACCCCGAACTACATATGTACCGTGGTGGTAGCGGCCACAGTGTTATACAGGACAGCGATTTGCTTGGTAGTAGGTATTTAGTAGTTTATGCAAAGTTAAGCACCTGTTTTTTAAGGTAAGTGTTATAAAGGCTATTTTTATTTAAGTATTTATATTTGCATTTTAGAAAATTTTCAAACATTTAGTCCCACTTCTTTTGACTTGGCTGGTTAATAGCACCGCTTAGCAGGTACTATACCGTACATAATTTTATGCCACGCACGATCCATTATGACATAATTATGACACAAATCGCGGGTCAACGAATTCAGTAGCTACCTGCTATGTATTGTTATCGTTTTGATAACACTACTGCACGCAGTAAGAATGAAAGAAAGAAAATACATTTATTTTGGACACAAACCTCCACAAATATTTGTTTGGTAAACGCAGATGTTTGTTCTCTCTCTGGGTGTTATATTGCGTTCTAAGTATAGGTTTGTATTTACAAAAAAAGTATTTAAGTATTATATCAGCTATCTGGTTCCCATAGCACAAGCTCTGCTTAATTTGGGGCTAGATAGTTTTGTGTGGATTGTTCACAATATTTATTATTATATTCATTTATTATAAACATAGTAAAACAGAGTAAAAGCAAGTTGATGTTTTTACACGATAGTGCGTGTAGTGAATAATTCCTATACTCTGTGGTAAGTGATGATCTCATAAATCACAGGACAAAAAAAAATGTTTTTACAGAGGGTCCACTTATTTGTCCAGTTGAGAGGGTACTACCATCAAATACTATTAAATAAAAGATGACTGATGAAGATGAAAACTGAAAGCGCAGTGAAATGAAATAACATCTTCAGTTTATTTTTGGTCAACTGGACATTACATTTGGTGGTGGTACTAATAACCTACATTGCAAGAATGCCTCAACTACGTGCTTGTCATTATAATAAGATGTAGGCATCATTTCAAAGAGTATAATGTAACGTAGCATTGTTTTGTTTGAACAGTATGTTTTGGTATTGGCAAGCAAATTGGCGTTACTACAGTATAATATTAGTAGCTTTACTATTGTCTTCCTTCATGATGTCACAAACAATGATTTTTCGCGGGTTATCTATGTCATTGTTGTCGCTAGTGAAACCGTCCTTGCAAGATAGCTGGTTGTGCTACAGTGGGTGCAGACAATGCACTATTTCGCGATAAGCTCGCCTTCCCTGTCTGGAAGCGACAGCAAAAGAAAGTGAAAGTCACCACAGAATACAGTCGCGAGCTGAAGTACCTTCCTTTACGATTACGACACACTGTCAAAACATTCAAAAGCATCTTGACATTCAAAAGAGATTCGTATTATCAGTATTACCGTTCGAAGACATTTGAATTTAAAAAAGTGTACAAAAGAGCATTGCTTCATAAACGTCTGCCCAAATTTATATAAAAGATGTCGAACCTTCATAACGTGTTTATTGCGCTTCTTAAGTATTTTTTTATAAAAAAAATTCAATTTACAGATTTTATCTATCGGATAGTAGATTGTTATATACAAGGAGCTAACGTGACTCATTTTATACGAGGTAGTTTTACTTTTTTTTATTGGATATTTTAGACCTGTCAAAAAGGACTGTCATGTTTTATTCGTCGAATAGCATTAATCCGTAGATGGAAAAAACAGCCCTTAGCAAACAATACTGATGTAAGAATTGATGACGTTTTATTATAAGAGTGCGGTAGCTAAGCGAAAAAGCCCTTCAAATAAATAATTTACAAAAAAATACCGTGCTACTTACATACCTACATACTACTTGTAAAAAAATCCTTTTGACTATTGGTGAGATAGCTAACGTCTAGCATAGTCCCTAGATAAAAATATATTTCCTTTAGCACTGTAAAGCGAAAGCTCGCTCATTCACACGGCCGACCAAAATCATGCGATCAAGTGGTTCATGTAAATGTAATTGAACACTAAGTTTTCACTCGTATAAATCAGATAGTTTTTCCAGTTTCACTAGAGCTGTTTATGTCGTATGTGGTTGTGAGAATGTGTATCTATCAGGTACCTATTTGATGCTTGTGTCACTAAATGATCTCTCTATGGTATAAATAGGAGCTTTATCACCTTCATCTATGTTTTAAAATGGCGCTCACGTGCAACGAGCAATTTGAATTATGCATTGTTTCGCTGCGTCTTTTTGTTGATCTTCTTCTTATTGTGTTACTGGTATTTCGAAACAGAGTGTGGTGAAAGGATTGATAGCATCAATCATCCTCATATTTTGAATAGCAATAATTGTTATAAAGCTTATTAGGCAAAATATTCTGAAATCAATTCTAAGCGTCCCTACGACATGTCGGTAATTTTTACCGTAAGCACTGTACCAACTTACCACAAGCGATTTCTGCAAATGTATTTAAAAAAAAAAGTGCTGGAATATGACCATCTGATGACTAATATGTATCTGATGTTATACGTTTTACTTTTTACACATTTTTGACAAATATTGTGTAAGTGACGCACGAGTGGAAGTTAGTAATAGATCACACTATTATTTTTGCTGTGTCGATAGAAGGATGGATGTGGCTTGCACATACCTACTCGTAAATACAAGATGAAAGTGGTGAAACCATTGGACGGGCTGCGAGAAATCGCCGCCATAATAAATAATGCACTAGTTCGGTCGACAAGCCCTTAAACCGTCCAACTGGTTCTATTGCTCATGTTTTGACAAGAAATATTATGAGTGATCGATTCTAGTTTTAATAGCTAACCAAACGAACCGTTCTTTTACGATAATTGCCGGAGAGTTATGAATAAAAGTGATTAATGGCGGTACGAAATAAAGAGCTTTCCCAAAAAAGGACGATGCTAATAAGTATACAATATTATATTTGTTCAAAAAAGGTTGACAATGCCGCTATTGTATCAAACAACGTCACAGAACGTCAAAAATGAGCAAAAACTTTTTATGCAAATTATAGGTTGCGTTCATCACTTCTTAAAAAAAAACAAAAATAAGTTCTTGAGCATTTTTGTTGTCTTGAGCTCTCATGTGTGCTTAGTACAACAAGTACTGCTCGATTGAGCTGTCCAATAACTTTAAAGGATCATATCTGATGGCGTTGTCCGTTCCGAATGCCGACCTGTCTGCCTATTGTGCTGGAGCTACTAGGTAGGAAATGATAAGACCTCTAAGCACCATATGCTACACGTTACAATGTGTTGCAGCGCCGATAAGCCACTAGCGCCGCACTTATCTTGACGCATTATGCGCTATATAAGCTAAGTATTTTGCCACCATCACACCTGATGGAAAGTGAGGATGCAGCCTAAGATGGAGCATGCTTAGCCATAATCCACCTGTTCACTCTTGTTGAATACACACATTTACAACTCCTGTTCTATTGCTAAGCATTAGTTAGGCGCCGCGATCATCGCATGCTTCAAAATTCTACCATACTTATACCTACCTACGACGAACGTAAATTAGCGTAACAGGCAGCATCACATAATTGGAGCAAAATAATTTGATATACTTTCTCTTCTTCGTTTAAAAACTCATACATAATATAAAAGTACTTTTTTGGCTCTAATGGTTGCTTTCGGTTTCTTCTTTGTAACGGTCGAAACAATAGTTGAATCCCCAAAGTAATTTAATGAGATTAATATGTCTTAACAAAGTGAAAATTGTATACATATAGGCGCTTAAAGTAATGGGTTTTCATATAAAATTTAATCAATTGTCGAAAACTAACCAAGGTTAGAATACATCGGTAGATGAAGCATAATAGGGTTGACTTTGTTACGAGTTACGCAACTTAAAAGGCTGTATTGTCACGGTACCATAAACAAATTTGAATTTAGTTTGGAGCCTCCGCAGTCTCTAAATTTAAATTTCAATTTCAATAGCCTTTATTTTAACAATCTTAACACTAGTAGGTATTTCAAAATAAAAAGTACTTGATGACATATAATAAATATAGACTATAATATCATATAGATTATTAAGTACTAAATCAATTAATATTTAAGGTACTTATAGTTTTCTCATAACATTGCTATAGCCTATAAGCTAAGTAGGTATACTCTACAGGAGTTTTAGAGCAGCGGGGGTCCAATTCTAAAAGGTATCGAAATAAAAGTGAAATCAGTTGATTTTCCCTGCAGGCAAAGTTTATAGGGGCTCTATCGAGGCTCGTTACAGGCATGCGGGCGCGGCGAGCCTCGTTTGTAATATTACATTGCGCAGAATCACAGATGAGATATGAACCACTTTCTAATGGCACAGGTACCTACACAAACACATCCTCATGCTCTCTACACGAGTGATACGTGTTAGGGCATTTACGTGATTTACTACGGACAGTAAAATTAAACTATTTAATGGTTGTTCATGTAATGTGACAGTTTATTATGTAATTTTATTGTTACACTTTACGACCGATCAAAATACTACCAATTTTATAATTCACGCTTTACAAAACCAGGCAGATCCTTTTAGACTGACTTCAAGTGGTTACTAAGTTACTGGTGGACTAAGAGGTTCTCTATTCAATTGTATTTATTGTGCGTTTGTTATCGCATAATTTCATCATTTATGAGCCGATTTAAAAAAATATATATCTGTAAAGTAATATTTCCTGATTGGTTCCATAAAAATTACATCAAAATCGGTTTAATAGTTTGGCCATGAAGTCGGTTTCTCAGGTTTAAAAAACCTCTAATATTATTTATCTTCGGTAAAAAATCATAAGTAAATTTAATTAGATATCGCTCAACAATGAGAGCTACAGCCTATAATAGTCTACATGTTTACTATTATTAATGCATTTATTTCAGATATATCAACCCATACTTAAGTTACTAGGTAGGTACATTACATTAACATAAATGCATACAAATAATAAATACAATTCAATTCAATAAAATAAAATGTCACAAATGATAAATAAAATAAAATTAGTGACATTCCATTAAATTATATTTAAGCCCATAGTAATTTTCATCCATCTGTCTTGGATGGGACAATCCAGTCGGGAGACAACGTTTACGACTACGACCACAAGCTCTCATTTCGATTTAGGCATCGATTTGTAGCAACTAAACAAAGATGTACGACGTGGGGCACATATAACTAGGTTATGCTACGACGACTTGAATGGCGCCATCTAAACGCTTCGAATTTACTCTTGATTGATGGATAATTATGATCTATGTTTCACGATTTGCCAAATCACTCTCGCCAGCAAATATTAGATCGCATTTTGATTTGTGATTGAAATAATTATTGTTTATAACGAGAGTTTAATCGATACCCCGAGGCTGCAATCCAAATCGATAAAAAATGTATGGAAAGCTGCCATCTGACCACATCGTACGAATAACCGCATTCCGCCATGGGGTCGTCAGCAAAAGGAAATAAACACTAATAATACGCCGTTCTAGCGAAAGATCAACAGAAAAACATGTACCTACCCAATATTTTAAGAAAATAATAAAATACTTGGCCGTCCACAAAATGCTTTTGATTTGCAATACAACATTTGCGGGATGTTAAAAATAAACTTTGAAATGCCTTAATTCCTCCCATACAAGATGCATACTTATGTAGGAACATCTATAATGTATAGATGTTCCTCAAGGACCAACTTGGGTGCTAACTTGTGTCTATGAAACGAATATTTATCATGGCACAACTAGTGTCTGGAAGAGATCGCTCTTAGCGATAAGGCCACTCATTGTACCTATATTTTTAATGTTTCTTTTATATCAAGTCTTTTTATTTTTGTACAATAAAGTTTTAATCTGGATGATGAGGTACACCTGGATTATGTAATTACCAACCACCGAATCATTGACGGAATACGCTGCTCTATTATTATCTAGTCATGATGCGTTCTGAATAGTGTTACTAGATCCGTGACTCACTTCCCATGCAAAAGAAAAGCCCTAGTTCCTCACAATACTGGCTGCGTGCGATCACGTGCCTCATTCACGCACAAAGCAGGTTCAGCTGGCTGGAAAAAGCGAACACCAGGTTTACGTTTTTATCGGAGCTCTTACCCGCAGCCTATAAAGACGTATATTTCAGTAACATCCAATATTTTGTATGGATGGATGGATGTTTGTTACTCAATAACGCTAGAACGGCTAAACGGATCTGGAAGAAATTATTTGGCACAAAAATAGAGTAAAATCTGGAATAGCATAAAGGATACTTTTTATCCCGAAAAAATAGCAGGAATGGGGAGTAACGGGAACGGGGCAAACGAAGCCGCGGGCAGACGCTAGTTGTTTATATTATAAATATACCAATTATTATGTCATTGCTACTTTTATATTGTTCGTCATTTTATAAAATAAATAAATCTATATATTTATTTACACAAAGAAACTTACAATTAAACAAATATTTACAAAATGTACAAAATACACAAGAAACAGTTGAGCTATCTGCAGATCGTTACAAACGATCTAGAGATAGCTCAACTGATCCAAATCAGTGCCAGACGGAAGCGTCCCCAAGACGCTGGCGGCATTGCCACGCTGAATAGCAATGCTTATACGCTGCGCCAGATACCCACCAGCTCTTGGGTCACGCGTCGCCTCGATCAGTCGCCTAGACAAAATTTTGAAGACCCGCGAGGCCTCGGTTCCCCACGGACCCAGAGTCTCAACCCTAAGAGGAGCAAATAAGTAGGCTCTGTCGAGACCTGCATATTTGCGCCTCTTGAGATCCAAATATATCTTGATTTGATTTGAAAAACTTTGGCGACTAAAGGCTCAAGATCGCATTGACTTGCGGAAATGGGAGGTCTTTGCCTGACAATAGGACAGTTTGGGTTAGTAGTAATAGCAATTTAATTGTATCTTTGCATGAGGATAGAAAGAACGTAGAGCCAAAGCCTCATTTACCTTTGTTTTTGTTTCCATAGTAGGTAAGTTACGATCTCTTAGATTCAGACGGACGGCTAATAAAGCGTGCAGCGAGCTTCATCATCCCTACTAATAAGTAGGTGATTTTCACATTGAAATGTTCGTAAATATAGTAAGCGCTGGTAGTACTGCCTGTTTTCAGCGTAAATGCGTCCAAGTACACAATAAAATACTTTCTTGGCTAGGCATAAATACTCTCATTACTTTGTTTTCTGATAGCAAAATTCACAACTAATTTGTCTTGTTTATCTGATAGCTTTCATCGTACTGTTACATTTAATGATTTCGACTCTTGACTATTTTATGCCTGTGTATAATTGATTGATCTCTTTGTAGTAGTAAGGTAGATATCATTTCTGGACTGGCCTCTCAGCTCAGTTGTTAGTAGCTCTGCCTTCTGCACCGTAGGTCATGGGTTCGATCCCCGAAAACAAATATTTGTGTGGTGAATATAAATGTTTGTTCTCTGAGTGTATACGTATGTATTAGCTATATATCAGCTATATATTTTTTATTTTTTATTTTAAGAAAACTTACGGTACATACATTTAATACAAGAATAATAACTAAAAGCCAAATAAAAGTTTCCACAGGTAAAATACTATGGTTCCCATCAGTAATTGCTCACTGCGTAATCTGTGTGGACGGACCACAGTATTTACTTATTATTATTATACAACACCTACTCACAGAATATTAGATCTTCTAGATTTCTAGATCTTTGAATGAGGTCTGTTGATAATTATAATTGCCACTTTCTTTAAAACAAAATTACATGTGACATTAGATTAATTACATACACATTTTATTACTTATGTTTGATCAATAAATTGCTATGCTTGTTTCAGTGAAAGTGGGCATCCAATTGGTTAATACTACATAATTTATTAATTTTAAGAATATCATGTAGGTACTATCTATGAATGTAGATTTGACTTGGGTATCAATTGAATTTTTGCACACCTATACGATACAAAACCGAAGAGGAAAAATGTTTGGACATCTTCTACGACATGACAGCTAAATAAAGAACATCATTGAAGGAAAGGTTGAAGGAAAACGGGGAAGAAGAAGTTTGAGATTACGTGAGCCAGACAAAAGAAAAGATTCTTCTTCGCTGTCATGCTGTTAAAGGAAGTCAAGGAGGCCGCAATCGAAAGACTTACACAATTGGAGAAAACTGCATCAAAACCCCAACAAGAGCTAAGCTTATCAATTTAAGAAGAAGAAGAAACGGTATAAATATGTGTTACAATTTATACAATTTAAATGTTTGTGCTTTCCCATATACTTACCATGATTTTATGCAAATAAATAAACAAAAACGAATAAGTCCACAACCATTAAATTGACAACATAATAAACTCCACTTATCTTTAAACAATAATTAAACCTTATCTTTCACGCTAAAGAAGCCGATTCAGATAAAAATTCAGAGCACTCAGCAATTTACACTCGTATTCCGATCCAGATAAAATATACAAACATACATACATCGTGTAAGCATTATATTAAAAGGTCCCGAAAAGTGGAAGATTGCACCAAAGTTTTGGTGAAGTTTCCGTGTCAGTGGATGGTAAAATAAAAATAAATAGTCCATATTGTAATGACACTTGAAATAAGTTAACCTCAGATTTTACAGTATCTCATGTGTCTAACACGACTAAGATACGTATTGTACCTACTGACGTTATTCGTTACGATATTCTCGTCGCATCTCGTCTCGTCCCGAAAATACAATGATTCGGGGACATCTCCAACGGAAAATTCTTGCTTTACCCTTTTTCATATAAGCTACGGAACGACCATTTTAAAATGAGCATAAGTTATATTAGCAAGAGTTTGTGGCTTATCTGTCACCGGTGGCGATAGGAAACGATTAACAGTAATAGTCTGAGTCTAAAATAGGACCTGTGCTAAAAATTTCAATAATTTATATGACGTCTTCGTAGACCTCTTCAGATAAACACAGATTGGAGAAAGTTGCGAAAAATTTACATATTTCAGTAAAAAATTGCCATGACATTATGCTAACTTATTCAAGTATATTAAGTTCCGCTCAAATGTCTAGAGTTACGTTAGTTTTGAATAAATGCAAGAATCACATTAAACTGGACGATATTCGGCCAACATTCGTTCATTTAGTTGGCAACTTCAACACTTGACCATCCACTGTCGGCACATCTCTGTAGGTCATAACTTAAGATGCAAGGTGTCTAAGTAAATAATAAGGAATGGAATGGCCCTACTAATACATTGTTATCGAGGACGTAAACACGGCAGCGAAAGCTTCTAGGCACTACTGAAGGATGGGTGGAGATCAACTTAGGAGCTTCGTAACTGAACAAAGGCAAAGTTTCGAGAGTCATCGTGGTCTATTTGCTCGATTGTTAGGCACATTATTAGTATAGAGATAAGCGGGCGTAGGCAACCGTATAGCCGATTGGTAGCGTAACGAGCTAGCGAAAACGATTAGATTTTCTGGCTATGTATCAATCTTGTTTACGCATCAATCTTTCTCTTATAGGTATAGCGTTATTCTTGCCATTGTACAGTACTTTGTGATATGGATTTAATACGGGATTTAAGCCGACAGTCAGATTGCCTATCGAGGCCTATCTAAGTGATGCTGATTTTAAATCAAGCAGAAAAATAATGACCAAGTGTACCAAAAGATTACATTTTCCAGCTTAAAAATAGAACGAAGATGAGGCTTATGTACCACAAAGTAATACTTACTGATTCCGAATCAATGAGCAACGCAAAATATCTCTTTTCAACAACTGAAAATCAGTACAAATTATTTGTTCACGCAACACGACAGACAATTTCATATTGTTTTCAAATAATGCTTACTCACGCTCGTTTGGCTAAGGCTAGTGTTAGGCTTGTCGCACACTGGCTCGCCTCGAGCATGATGTGCAACCAGCTTCACTAGAGATGGGCGATAGGAGCTAGGAGTGCCCCCTGTGACACACTGACTCGCTTTCCACTTGTGAGCTGACATCGTACAGTCGCCGATGGAACTGATAACTCATTTACAAGCTGTTTGTTTTATTTGCTGATCACCTGTCAAAAACCGCTACCTTTTTTGAATCAACGCTCTGTATTGAAATACATTCGCATTTATTTAATGGTATGTTTGTATGGTATTCTATCTGTATTGACAAAAAATGTACAATAAAAATCCTATTTAGCTATCTGATTTCTATAGTACAAGCTCTGCTTAATTTGGGGATAGATCTGAGGATTGTCTACTACAGTATATTTATTTATAGACTTTTCTAGTCGACTGTTCATAAAGATGCATACCGTGGGTATCTCTCTGAGCACTTGTTAAACACGATACAATAGCTAATCTGAACGTCATTTAACACGTGTTAAACGCAAACTTTTCACATGCCCTGCAAGGGTTCCAAGCGTAAAAAGTGCTATGCTATAAATGCTACAGAACCCTAAAAATGTACAGAAATTATGTAATGCTCCCAAAAAGTGAGAAATAACTTAGCCAAAGAGCCAAAACATTGAAGTTACGTTTGTTACCACATGTCTTATGGCACAAGTATGAGGTTAGTACTCAACATCAGGTAGGTGGTCTCCACTTAATGCATTTATCTTAACATGCACTATTAATTAATTACAAAAAAAAAACAGTGACACTTTATAAAATTCCATAAATAATTATGATCTAGAATGTATACGAGTTAATACGAAAACATTTTTACAAACATCAATAATATATCAGCTACGCATCGAAAAAAATAAAAATTTAAGTCGTCTTGATGGAAATTAAAACTGGACATACTCATTAACGCTTTCTCCGTTTCCGTTACCTGCACCATCTCGTAAACATGAATCCTATACATCGGCCAAGTGAAAGTGATAATCGGAAACAAATATATCGTCACTTAATACTTTTGAGCTGTGGGAAACGCAGTAAAGTTATAAAATAATGCCCATGACTTAATCGATAATAACGAACTCTAGAAGCTGTTCGAAAGGTAGTTATTACTTCGAAGAGAGAAATAGGCTCTTGTAATGCTTTTGTATCCCTTTCATCTTCTTGAGTTTTAGAGTGCCTGGCTGGTGCCAGTCATATCTAACACTAGAAATTGCTAAAATCGCAAACCAGTCACTGAAGTATCCAAACATTACAAAATCAGGATCGCGGTTAACAATTTTCTTAATATCTTATAACCCTTGTAATAATCAGATGCACGTCCAAAGATTTTATTTTCAACTAGCGGCCACCCGCGTCTTCACTCGCCCTGTTTCCGTTACGCCCCGTTCCTGTTAATTATTCGGGATAAAAAGTATCTTATTTGCTATATTCCAGACTATAATCTATCAAATCTTGTGCCGAATTTCATCCAGATCCGTTCAGCCGTTCTGGCGTTACATACAAACTCTCGCATTTATAATATTAGTGGGATTTATAGGGCCACATTTGCAGAAATTGTTATTTCATGTTGGAGGTTGTCCCGTTTTAATTAAGGATTTTTTAAGACAAGAGTGAACAGGTGGATTACGGCTAAGCATACTCCATCTTATGCTTTCCATAAGGTGTGATGGCAGCCAAATGCTTAGCTACGAGTATCTATATTAAAAAAAACAAGCTGCCAAAACTGTTGTCAAGAATATTGCCGTAGCTTTCACGAGCAAAAGCGTGTTTGGTGCTCTGTGCTTTCACGCGTAACACTCTCGTAGACCATTCATAATCTTTAAGTTTAAGAACTATATTCACATCAATGTATTTTACTTCTAAAAAGAGTACACATTCAAAATTCTGTCGTAATTGTACATTTTGTCGTCTCTTGTAAGTGCATAAGTCGGTCTTATTGCGCAATATATCCCTGAAGACGGTAGCTAGCGTGACGCTTACAAAATAATGCATCTGAACAATGGAATGGAAATTCTACAGTTTGCAAATGTCGCAACATGCAAGTTGCCATTAATGTTCCCTCGCATCCGTTTTGAACAGATAATGCGAAAATGACTGAGCTTTGGCGACTCTTTCAGTTACGACAGGCAGGTGTTTTGTAAGAAAATGTACCGAATGCGGTTTTACTATGTACCTACTACTTGAAACATCGTAAGTGAAAATTGTAAGTAGCAGTTGCTACGTTGTGTTGCACTCTACTGGTGTCACAGAAGACCAGCGTTATAGTAGCACTTGCTGCCATAGCAAATACTGATTGACGGCCATTTTGTACGTCATTGTTTCTTTTATGTTGTTCATTCTTGTATCAATCAATGGTACAACTGACACTAAGGCCTCATTATGTGGCATAAAATAAATACCATTTGATTTGATTTAAAGTAGGTATTCTTATCAACTTATCAGCATGTAAAGTAAGTAGAGTAACCATAAAGCTCGAATTTTTTGTTGGTTATAATTGCAATTTAACACATTTACTTCAATTTCATATCATGCACATAGCTATTAACGTAAACGAGAAACCCCGCCGCGGTACCTACACTATAAAATGCAAGCTGTGTGACGTGTGACCTACTTTCCTTGTACCGGCTACACCACATGTCGTCGTAGACCTTACCCACTACTATTTAAAGAACAAGTTTCGATAACATACATAAACCGCCAAAAATCGTCAGCTGCTACAAAAACCCCAGAACATGCAGATTCTGTTTCGAATATTTCACGATTGGGTGATAATTCTGGCGGGCCGAGTGAAAGTGAAATTATGCAACTTTCTACACCTGAACAAATGTTTTCGCAGATCCGATTTGAATGCGTAATTGAATTTACATGATGTTTTTATGTTATGGTCATTCGACTGTGAACACATTCCTTGCATCTTGGCCTATTAATCGATAGGATGCGGATCGCAAGTACAAACCCCTCTAAGATAAAAATATCTATAAGGCTACTAATGATACTAATAATTTTCAAACATGCAAGTTTATGTAGATCAAAGATATAGTAATCGAATATTTTACAGCTTATAATCGCTGTTCAGCATTTATGAAACTTTTGAAAGCTGCGGCGTATTCAGACCCAGACCCTGATTATTAGTCTTTTTACTTTTGTTTATTGTTTTTTTTTATATTGCGTCTACTATCAGTCTCATTACAAATCGCACCGGCATATCTACCGGCTTTTGTATGTTACATACATTTAAAAAGATTAGCATCCGTTTTAGCAAACGCTTTCACCTCACAGAACATTTAATTGGATTGAAAAATCCTCAATGAAACACGTATTAATTGCACGTAGTAAAAATATTCATCTGAATTCCCAATATACAAAAATCATAATCACCAATCCATCCAAGACCACAAAATCCAATGTACCTTTTCAGGCGAGTTTTCAACGGCACAAGAAGAAACAGTTCAAGGATAACACAGGCTACCGATCACTGTTCCAGTTCACGTCACAGATCGATCACAGAATAATGTTTCGGTTGTAAAGTTGTATGTCGTAGGTCACTTTCGTTTTTCGCGGCGCGGGGTGATAGCGCCGTGCGTCGACGCGGAGTTGGATAGCTCACTGGACGCGCCCGCCGCCTCTATCGTGGTTTTATACGCGTGAAAGTTCCACTGTATGCTGCATCATCCGTGCCTCCTATCCCGGATCGGCTTTTGGCGAGGATGAGGATGTTGTAATCCTTGCGACACGCTGACGTCAGTGACGTAGGTCCGGACACTGGAGGTTAGAGTCACGCAGGAAATTTTGTTGAGCAAGACAAAAGTTCGGCATGCCGTTTGGTAAAGTCATGCAGTTTGTTGCAAGGATGCGTTTTTTCAGATTCAAGCATATGTTTGTTATCTTTTTACAAAATGCTAGTTATTGTTCGCTGCGTATGTCAACATTTTTCTATAGAAAAGACTTCAACGCGCTCGAACATTTCATAGGTCTACTATGGTTTGTCAAAAATCTTGAATACGTTTCTGCTCTTTTTCTGACATTCCTTTGCAAGTTTTTGGCTAAAACATGAATGTTATCCCTGTAAATACTAAATATAATAAATCTCTAGGTGCGTTGTGTACAATCCATTAATTTAATTAGGATCGTATCAAGTCTGCAATATCAATTCTAATATGGAATATCAATATCTAATTTGGAATTAGATATTTAAAATGCAATCGCAGCGTAGATTAATAATTCTCAGGTATTACTTAATTTATAAAGACCGTGACCTTGAATTTTAATATTTGTGAGTAAATAAATAAAATAAATAAATAAATAAAATAAATCCGCATACGTAACCATGTCTATTTCTGCCGTGAAGCAGCATTGCTGTGTTTCTGTTTGAAGGATGTGAGTGCCGGTGATGTTACTGGCACGTGAATCTGTTAGCCTCAAGCTGATGGAAGCAGGACAGAGCATTGTAGGGCATGTTTCTGACATGCGTTACCTACGAGGAAATGCTTTGTTATAGGCAATAGTTATCACTTAAAATTAGGTGAGCCATACGCTTATTCCATCAGCTAGTTTTTTAAAAAGCTATTATTTTTACGAACATCAACAGATTGCTAGTGACTTATGTTCGTACCAAGTGGAAATCCGCGATCTCTACCTATCCTTATAAAAACAAAATCATGCCTTATTCCCAAATAAGGCGTGATTTTGTGTATGTGTGTATATTATGTATATCGAAGATCCAGCAGTAGCAATGAAATGACAGCAATGATAAATAGGAAAAACAATTTGACAAACAAATAATGTCCATTTAAGTTTCCATAACAAACTTTCTCTTTAATTTCCAGACCATTGTATTCCTTCTTAAAGACACAATTGCAGTAGGTAATGATAATGCCTTGTAGTAAGCCCCTTATGTAAATCGAAACAAGTCTGGGCTAGAGTAGTCAGTGACTAACACAGCCCGAATTCATGTTCCGTTTACAAGAAAGTGGCTCAGTATTGTTATGCAAAACGGATATGTGTGCAAAACAGACATTTTTCTTCGTTCTCAGGCCTTACGCACACCTAAGTTTTCTGCGGTGGCGATAAGTGACGTGAGCAAGGCTTTGCTTAAAAATTTGCACGAATTCGTATGAATAAGGTAAGCAATATAATCAGTATTCTGGGAAATATGATATAAAAAAAGCTCGCCGAAATAGGGTCATTTCAAATTGCTTATCACAGGCACAGAAAAGAAATTCTTTTTTTCATTGGTGGAATATCCCTATGCCACTGCCTATACAATATCTGCGTGTGCATTGCTAAGCAAAATTTTGAAAAGAAGGGTAAGTATTCGAAACCTTTTATATAAGTTTTCGAAAGATAACCAGCATTAACAAAACGAATCAATCCCAGATACAAGGTCTGTGTAAAATAATAGAGACATTACCAACCTACTCTCGCTCAATTTTCGTCACAGCTACAATAGATGCGCAACCTTGCATTCTCTGTATTTTGTATCACCTTCTTATTAGAGCGTTCACCTTATATAAGGAGCTTGCTGTTGTTGTTTAACTTCATTTGACAGATTAAATTTCAAAAATATATTTAGTTAACCAACTTCAAATTAAAAAGGAGGAGGTTCTCAATTTATTTGTATTTTTTTTAATACTTGCTATCACATAAATTCAACATTTATGTGCTAATTTGAGATTTTTTTATCTAAAAGATAAGTACTTCTAAATAAGTCCCGTAGAAATTTCATAAAAACTGGTTTAGCAGTTTGGCCATGAAGTCGGATTCTCAAGTTTTCATACTTATATTTTATTTATTATCAGATTATCACTGTTAGCTTTCGGCTTTTAGTATGGTGTTTAAACATGACAAAATATAAATAATATATGCCTAATATATGGCCTTATTACCGGCCAGTTATATAAAGTTGGAGAGTAGCCGTTGGTCGTGGCAGTCGGGGCTCCAGAAAAAGAACTAACAGACTTTTACGACTATTTTGAGACATATGTTTTAAGCTCATTCACGTATTCAATGCCGAGTACCAGTTAGAAAGAATGACGAAACAATTACTTTTTTGGTTTTTTATTAATATTTCTGTTATCCTACAGTTTTCTCCAACTTTATATAACTGGCCGGCAATAAAGACCACTGTAAAATTCTATTACAGCTATTTTAGTGTACATTTATACTTTGTTTGCCCATAGTTGTGTAAATTCAGTTTGTATCGGAATCGAACAACCTTAACCACAGGATATGACGTAAGAAAGCCTTCGCCGGCTTCTGAACTAAGAGTTTCGCACGTGGTCAGATGGAAACAGAAAGTGATACCACAGATAACTTGCCAAATTCGTGCATCTCGCTACACAATGGGCAATTTAGACGATTTCACTCTTTCCGTAATTTCATAGTTTCAAGTGCAAATGAAATTACTATAACAGGCTCTTTTAAAAACAAGACTTTTGCTATGACTTCCACCAAAACAGAACAAAAGTCACTAGCTATCTGTTGATGTTCGTAAAAATAATAGCTTTTTAAAAAACTAGCTGATGGAATAAGCGTATCGTATGGCTCACCTAATTTTAAGTGGTAACTATTGCCTATAGCAAAGCATTGCCTCGTAGGTCACGCATGTCAGGAACGTGCCCTACAATGCTCTGTCCTGCTTCCATCAGCTTGAGGCTAACAGATTCACGTGCCAGTAACATCACCGGCACTCACATACCACTTTCGCTTCATTTTGCGTCCTGGAATTTTGACCTTTAGCTACAAGAATGTAGGCATATTTGATTTTTTATTATCACTTGCAGTAAGTAGAAACTGTAGGCCTACCACAAGCTCTGTCTGGCTCTGTCTCTGGCTCTGTCTCTGGCTCTGGTTTTGAGTCTGTGTTAGTGCTCACCATCAGTATAATATACTGTGTGTGGTTTGTGATGTTTTGACGTAGGATTAATTTAGTCAAAGCTCACACAGACTTAAAATCAGAGCCAGAGACAGAGTATGCTGGCCTACTGATCATTATTTGTCCAAATAAAGATGGCATACTGAGAAAATGATGGCTTTAAGTTCAGTCGTGCCCGAAGAAAAATGATTAGCATCTACCGTGAACTTCACACAGTTCCGCTTACGCCATTGACCTTTGTCCGAAACTCATATTATGTTGCACAACATGCACGTACGTCAAACCGTCATTAGAATGGACAAAGAGGTGCGTTATTCAATACCAGCTACAATGAGGGCGGATCCTACCTATTTCATAACTTCATGACTACTTCGGAACAAGCCCAAGCGGATCTATGACGCCGCTCGGTGGAAAACACATTTGAGAGACCACAGGAATTTTGAGGCGTATTAAAAGAAAGCGTTTCTCATTATTTTTTTGTTTTCCTGTTTTTAAACTCTACTACTAAAAGCTTCTCAGTTAAGTTACTGTACATACCTATTCATTACTACTATTATTCATTATTATTTAGTACTTTATGTTGTAGGGACTTCAAAAATACTGCAAGGCATACAATAAATTAGGTTTACCAGTGTTTTTACGTTCGCTTTTGTTATTTTTTCCCGCTTAAAAATATTTACAATTCTTCATAATTATACTGATTGATGCCAGTCTCAAAACCAAACCAGTCCAACTTTTTGTTTGAGTTAATAATTAACTTTTTCCCACTCTATCTCACATTGCCTCAGTTTAAAATATTCTTAAACAATTAAATAGACAGACTGTTGATAACTTCTTATTCGATCCTATGATACTGCATTTTCACAAACGAAATGTAATGCAACTTTCGCTCACTGTATGAATGACGAGTTCTAAGTATGAGAGCATACAAAATGCTCAGAATTACTGTCTACTTATACAGTGGAATAAAGCATTGTTATTACACCATACTTGAATGGAAACTTAGGTAAAAACACACCATTGTTACTTGTTAATATTCTCCAATTTGTTTTAAAGCTCTGAATGAACACATATATTCAATCTGCAGAATCGTTGTAACCACGTTACGTCACATAATTTGGTATTGAGAGAGCTAAGAAAGTTAAAACCAGCATGAAATTGAATTTCATATTTAAGTGAATTCAATGCACTTACCGAGGCGTCTGAGCAATTACTCAGCCTCTTTAGTTCGTCATATACGATTATGAACCAACCCACGTAATTATTTAAAAAAATCTCTTTATGTGATCTACTTAGGAAAGTACTTTTACTCGAAAGGTACCTTATTGTAAGGTATATTATAATGTGCTGTAAAATGTGTAGAGTTATATGTACCTAGTAGTAGAGCTCGTCCGGGGAAGTACTACCGCCATGCCTATTTCTGCCGTGAAGCAGCATTGCTGAGTTTTGGTTTGAGGGGTGTGGGTTCCGATGAAATTACTTGCACGTGAGGCTGAATATCTGTATGCCGCAAGTTGATAATCGCGGGGCAGTACATCATTGCCCACAGCTTGTAATAGGCGATGGTTAACACTCAACATCACGTGCTTGTTATTTTAGCTAGTTGTATAGAAAAGAAGATTCCATATCTCCGTTCTGATATTAATTTCTTGATAATTTTCTTTCTTTTTTAGCTAGTAAGCTGAGTTGTAAAATTTTTATGTATCTACAAGTGGAATCCCGCGTGACGTCTTTCGCTTTAAGTTTTACTTATCTATACAAACTACAACCCCCACTCACACCTTTTGGGGTTGACCTATACTTTTTTTGAAAAAATTTCATGTCGTTACGACCAACGGCCGTGCGTAGTACATAGGTCAGCCACTCAAGTCACTCTTTCATAATGGTATGTGTACCATTCATTGAATGGTAGGCCTCCATCGCTATGATAAATGCGTTTTTAAATTAACTTTAGAGCATGAAAGTTTATTTAAAGTTAAGCCAATTGGTCCCATTGCTGCTAATCTTTTATATTTATCTTTGTCACAAACAACTTTCCCTTCTCAAGCGTATCCTAATTGCAGTTTATTTCCTTTCAGCTATTCTAAAATATGCAGGTACAGTCTTCTGCACTAAGACGTGTTTATGTCGTTACTTTCATTTGCGTCATTGCCAAAGGAAACATTTACAGCATACTCTCAAAAAAAAATTGAAGTCATCAACTGATTTCATCATTTTAAAGATTTTTTTGCATAAGGTTTATTTGTAGTGTTGTGATACCATTTTCAGGGTTATGATATAAATAAATAAATATTGTGGACAATCCACACAACACTATCTAGCCCCAAATTGAGCAAGGCTTGTAGGTACTGTGGAAACCAGATAGCTGATATAATACTTATATACTTTTTTTTGTAAATACATACTTAGAATACAACATAACACCCAGACAGAGAACAGAATTGCATATCTCATATCTAAAACTGGCTGTGCTTCATGTCCTCAATATAGCCTTAAATCTATTTTCGTCAGTCTTGACTCACTATTGTCATTATAAAATGCGGTCAGTCTGTTACACAATATGTCGCCGACTAAAGTATCCTGATTTCGTAATAGTATGAATCATATCTACTTATCGGAGAGTGAAAGTGTCATTATTTTGCAAGCTGTGATCACAACACACTGCTTAAAAGTAGTGGGTAGGTATGACAGCCTGCATTATTTAAAAAAACAGTACCAAGCCGTAGTTTGTTGCCGTTCTTCTCGGTTCGATAGCGTGGAATTGCCAACTTATAGCTTTAAGGCTTAGTTAAGACAGAACAATATACACACATATATAATTATTGGTGCATGCTTTAAAACTGTACCTACTTACGAATATTTACATAAATAACTTGAAACAGAACATTGTCATAATTTTATTGTTTCGCCTTGTTCACAGCAAACGTTGGAACAACTTCACAAAGCAAACTACATCCGCTCATACACTTTCACTGGCTGGAATAGGCTTTGCGGCGATTGTTAGAGAAGCCCGCACTCTCATGAAGAATCGAGACTTCGTCGTTCATGTCACGATGATGCAAGGCGATACTCCATTTTTAGGGTTCCGTAGCCAAATGGCAAAAACGGAACCCTTATAGATTCGTCATGTCTGTCTGTCTGTCTGTCTGTCCGTCCGTATGTCACAGCCATTTTTCTCCGAAACCATAAAAGCTAGACTGATGAAAATTGGTGAGTAGATGTATTCTGTAAACCGCATTAAGATTTTGACACAAAAATAGAAAAAAAACTACAAATTTTGGGGGTCCCCATACTTGAAACTGAAACTCAAAAATTTTTTTTTCATCGAACCCATACGTGTGGGGTATTTATGAATAGGTCTTCAAAAATGATGTTGAGGTTTCTAATATCGTTTCTTTCTAAACTGAATAGTTTGCGAGAGAGACACTTCCAAAGTGCAAAAAAGTTGGTCCCCCCCTCTAACTTCTAAAATAAGAGAACGATAAAACTAAAAAAAATATATGTTGTACATTACTATGCAAACTTGCAACGATATTTGGTTTGAACGAGATCTAGTCAGCAGTTTTTTTTTATACGTCATAAATCGTAAACCGCAATTTACCTTTCGACGAACTACAAGAGCCTTTATATTATGTTACTTGATGCTACGGAACCCTTCATGGGCGAGTCCGACTCGCACTTGGCAGCTTTTTCTGGCAGCCCCGAATGAATACTTCTCAATTCACTTTACAAATATTTATTTTATTAACTGTTTGCCAAATCTGATTATTACATTCTGTGAAAATCATAACTGGGAAGTGGTCTATCTTTTGCTTGAAAAATAATCTTTATAAGTATGGGTCGAAAGTTGGTATAGGCAATCCTTAAATCCACAATTAAGGAATTTGAAAAAAAAGAAAAAAAAGCCTGTTGTGAAAAATAAAGTAATACGTGTTTCATCATTTTCCAAAAAAATCCCTGAAGGGAAAAATAAAGGGTTAAAATTATTAGGCATGCTAGCTTTTCATATAAATCCGGAAAAAGTTCCGGGTAATAACTAGATATAAATAAACGGTAGAGAAATAAATAAAACCATTTAACACAAACTAAAGATACGAGCACAAAGGGCTACAAATTCAGCTATCGCGGAGGTATTTTAGCACTGTTTTTAAAAACCCCCACGGTTAGTTGTTCACCGAAGAATTTAAAGTAATTAGCGAGTTACAAAGAAATAACAATTAAAACAGATAAAATTAAGAAACGCCTATCTCGCACCACAGACACAGCGATGCTTCTTCAAAGTGCTTCAGCGTTTATATCTCGAGTTGGCTAGATGTATCCGGCTGATGTGACGGTCGTTGACTTATTTTCTAATTGCAGCATGGGTGGGTAGCAATTTGTAGCTCATACCTGACTCTTGCACTTGTAAGATTAAGTGCTGTTACGTGGATAAAAGGTATGTACGAATCTAATGAGATGTAATCTATAGTGAAGAAAGCTATCGTTTTAATAAAAAGATCTTGTTTTAGATAAGTTACTTTACTTTTACTCCAGTTTTGCTATTGTATTTCTCCTAGTATACAAGTAAAATACACTCATCAACATTGTGTAGGGTTTTCAACATTTAGTTGATTTTTACAAAAACTAAAAATTTCTAAAATAATTTCTTTAGAAACTAGATATGGCAAGAATCTTTATTTTGTATTGTTTATTAATACTAATAAAATACAACTGTTTGATATTATTTAATAAGAAAAATAAAAGTAGGAAAGAAATCTCGAACAATCAGAAAATCTATTCGAAATGTAATATCCCTAATAGACAATGTTGATGTGTGTTTGTACCTAGGTAAGTATACGTATAATAAAAGCTTTTTCTATTTCAGTAGGTAATTCTGAAAGGAAATTACCTATATTTAAGCCGAAGCAAAGTTTTCGGTTGACAAAATTTATTAAAAACTTATTTCAGTTCACAATCGTTTATCTATATGTATTTTACATTACACTTTTCCCTTTTTCACGGCGGTACTGTAGCTGTAAGGTCTGATTGGGCTCCCCTTACCCTGGCTATCGTAGAAGGTAACCAGCTGTTGCACGTTACCTGGGCCAGGGGTGGTGACAGAGCTACCAGCCGGCTTAGCGGGCTGAACTGGCTTGAGGTCTATCTGGCTTGGGAGGCGCTGGTTCGGCTTAGGTTGCTGAGGTTGAATTGGCTTTGGTGGTTGGGTCGTGGGAACTGGAGCTGGCACTGGCTTGGCAGTAGGTACTGGCGCGATGGGTTGTGTAGGTTGCTGTGGGGTGATGGGTTTGGCTGGTGTGGGCATGACTACTGGGGCCACCGTTGGTCGGCCTTGCCCACCTGTTTCCATGTTGATGAAGTCGACATTTGCATGTTTGCTGATGGGAGGTAACTTGCGAGCTGGAAAATAGTTAAAATTGAATCAATGCACACACGCTAAAAGTGGTTTGAGTGGGACACGACGAAATTGGAGGCGCTAGTTATTTATTTTACGTCATGTCGTATAAGGAGGTCAAGGAGGTTGCCCTCAAAAGAAATACCTGGAGAAAAATGCATACATTACACCGACAAGAGCGTTGCTCTTAAATAAGAAGAAGAAGAAGTTATTTAAAATGGTGGTGGTAATGTGGTTTGATTTGAAGTCAAAAAGATTATTTGTCTCATATTCTTTTTGTAAAATACTTCTGAAGTGTGTGGTGAAGTCACTCTAGTAGGGTAATATTCAAAGAAATTAAAATAAACTCACCAGAAAAGGCTGTGTTAGGGGAACAACTTCATCTTCGCTGTCTGATAAAAAGAGCAATGGAGGGGTTTTTTTATTTTTCTTTCCCTTTGGAGCGGATGTACTACTGCTCGCTGTCGCTCGCTTTTTGTTTTTCGGTGCAGCCGCTCTTTTGGCCGGAACTGATGAAAGTCCCGCTTTCTCTAACTCCTCGACATCTTCTGCCCAAAATGGATTTTGCGACCCGCCTGGCCTAGAACAAAAAAATAAGCTTTAATTTCATAAGAAGGCAAACCTCTCTAAAACTCTTCATAAGGCTGATTAGAAGAGTATTACTATCGCTATGTCTACGCAATTAATCACTTTTTTTTTGTTAAAATTATTAAAGTTTACAATAAAAAAAAAGCTTTGTACCTGCTAGATAATAGAAATAACCAGGTACTTAGGGAGAGTATTTTCTACCACCGCGTCTAATGATTAATCACTTTTTGTTAAAATTCATAAAAAATGTCCTCCATTCTCATGACTCGCCTTAAATTAATCGCCCGCAAAAGCTTAGTCCTAGATATTAAAATAATGAGGTACTTACATACTTGTTGATAAAATCCTTATCTCGCACCCGCAAAAACACACAGGACTACTTCAATCGAAATTCAGCAATAAAATAAGACTGCAAGCAATGTGAATTTTTTCACAGCGCCTCTTTAACTAAAGCCGGATTCATATGTAAGTATTTTCGATCCATCATCATAAACTAGAAAATATTCATTTGTTAACCGCAGACGATTTTAGTACGAATAATGCCTAATCAAAGAGTTCATTATCGCTCGCGATTTATCAATTTTTCCTACTCCGTTATGATAACACCTTTATAACTGTCCATATAGGATTGCTCTGAGTGTTGGCGCCAGCATGTCGCAGATATCGGATACGAAATTTTAATAAGGTAATGCTTGGTACTTGTGCAGTTCAATCGTTAAAATAAAAACTTATTACTCATGCTTCCTTCTGGCCCTGATTTGGATTAGTTGAGCTATCTCTAGATCGTTTGTAACGATCTGCAGATAGCTCAACTGTTTCTTATGTATTAGGTACATTTTGTAAATATTTTGTTTAATTGCAAGTTTCTTTGTGTAAATAAATTGTTCTACTTAAAAAAAAAAATACTTTATTCGCATTGAATATTAGAAAACCATTAGGTAGTATTATTAACAAAATTTAACATTTGAATAGACAGCTGATCTAAAAATTCAATCATATTAAAAGCCACTGCAACAAGCAATAGAAAATATTAAAATAAAAATATTCTAAACATTACAAAAAATATAAAAAAATACAATAAGTTTTGCTAATCCCTGAAGATTTGAACCCGCGCCTCGCAGCTTACAAGGTGCGACTTAATTCAACAGGCCAGCAACGCTTACAAATTACACGTTGAATTAATCGATTGCCATATTATTATGCATAAGACAAATAACTTGAGAAAGATATTTGCGGAGCGCCATCTATGAATTTTATTTCAAACTTAAATGTGATGCAAAGTGCGAACCTTAAATATGCAACCATTTTAATTATTGCTAACTCTATTGACTTGTCTGAAACTTCTGTAGAAAACTGATAGATGGCGTGAGTTGGCCGTAAATGCTAAAACGCCAAAATATATTCTCGATAAATTAAAAAAACAGCCTTTCTCTGTAAACGGGGTCTGAGTGGGTCATTGCTATTAATTTTTATCATACTTGTTCTACTCGCCTTTATAAACGAATGTCTCTTTAAAGTAGGGGCCAGTACAATAAAATAAAATGATAGAACAATGTGTTAAACCATATTACAGTCATTACTCAATTGAAATAAATCGTTTAAAAAGCTTTGAGTCTTGGCCTAAATCTATGACTCAAAAACCTGCAGATATGGCTGAAGCAGGTTTTTTTTATACGAAACAAAGCGATAGAGTTCATTGTTATTTTTGCGGGGGCGGGATGAAAGACTGGTCTCCCGGCGACATCCCCTGGGAAGAACACGCTCGCTTTTTTCAAACTTGTCCTTATGTGCTATCAATGATGGGCGAAGAATATGTCAGCAAAATAGTTAACGGGGAAACAAAATCAACAGAATGCTGTGAAACGTCGAGATCTGCTAAAAATACACATATTGAAGAGCCAGAAGAAACAATAAATTATCCGAATTTAATCTGTAAAATATGTTTCGAAAATAAGTTGAACTATGTTTTTATACCCTGTGGTCATGCTATCGCTTGTACTAAATGTGCTTTATCTTTAAATAATAATATATGTCCTATTTGTCGGAAGGTTTATATTAAGTCAATAAAAATATTTTTCTAAACTTTTTATAATTATTTTTTACTCATACTTTAACTGGCTTGTTATGATGCCATCCAATGCAAAGTGTTCAGCCCGCCGATGTTAGTACTTTAATTTCTACCGCGCACTATAAATATTCGATAAGAATAAGTTATCATTCCATCCGACATGGTTAGACCACTCTTAACATAAACAAAGGTTTGTCGAGGCGAGTAGATTATATGAGAATACTAAATCACTCGATATAAGATATAACCCTAAGATATAAATGTCATAAGTACTTAGGGCTTGATTAAAGTTGTCTGCCTCTAAAACAATGTCATCGTTTAGAAAGAAAGTAACATTCAGCAACATTATAACATATTTCAATGTTCCTGGTCATGAAGAAGATCGAGGAGGTACTTGGAAAATAAATAATGATCGATTTTTAATGAGAGTAAAATCATTTGAAAAAACTTTTTCATCAGTGTTAGAACGATATAATAAATTGAGAATTCTAGATCGGGCAGTAGATACTAGAGCGATTTAAAAATATGAGAGTACTGTATCAGTTCTAGGATATTGGGAGAACTGACTCAATGTTAGACTACAATGATGTAATTCGATCGAGCAGGTGTGCTGATAACAAAATGTTGCGTAAACAAATAGCTCGCTCAGACTAGAAGAGAGACTAGATTTGAATCAACCTTCGGTTGATTCAAATCTCCCAATATCAACCTTTGGTTGATACAAATCTCCCAATATTTTAAATCGATTCAGAATTTACATCCCAGTTTTACCCTACTGACCGAGGTAGGTTTGCAAACGCTGCAGTTTGTAATACCTTCTAGTCTGAGCGAGCTATTTGTTTACGCAACATTTTGTTATCAGCACACCTGCTCGATCGAATTACATCATTGTAGTCTAACATTGAGTCAGTTCTCCCAATATCCTAGAACTGATACAGTACTCTCATATTTTTAAATCGCTCTAGTATCTACTGCCCGATCTAGAATTCTCAATTTATTATATCGTTCTAACACTGATGAAAAAGTTTTTTCAAATGATTTTACTCTCATTAAAAATCGATCATTATTTATTTTCCAAGTACCTCCTCGATCTTCTTCATGACCAGGAACATTGAAATATGTTATAATGTTGCTGAATGTTACTTTCTTTCTAAACGATGACATTGTTTTAGAGGCAGACAACTTTAATCAAGCCCTAAGTACTTATGACATTTATATCTTAGGGTTATATCTTATATCGAGTGATTTAGTATTCTCATATAATCTACTCGCCTCGACAAACCTTTGTTTATGTTAAGAGTGGTCTAACCATGTCGGATGGAATGATAACTTATTCTTATCGAATATTTATAGTGCGCGGTAGAAATTAAAGTACTAACATCGGCGGGCTGAACACTTTGCATTGGATGGCATCATAACAAGCCAGTTAAAGTATGAGTAAAAAATAATTATAAAAAGTTTAGAAAAATATTTTTATTGACTTAATATAAACCTTCCGACAAATAGGACATATATTATTATTTAAAGATAAAGCACATTTAGTACAAGCGATAGCATGACCACAGGGTATAAAAACATAGTTCAACTTATTTTCGAAACATATTTTACAGATTAAATTCGGATAATTTATTGTTTCTTCTGGCTCTTCAATATGTGTATTTTTAGCAGATCTCGACGTTTCACAGCATTCTGTTGATTTTGTTTCCCCGTTAACTATTTTGCTGACATATTCTTCGCCCATCATTGATAGCACATAAGGACAAGTTTGAAAAAAGCGAGCGTGTTCTTCCCAGGGGATGTCGCCGGGAGACCAGTCTTTCATCCCGCCCCCGCAAAAATAACAATGAACTCTATCGCTTTGTTTCGTATAAAAAAAACCTGCTTCAGCCATATCTGCAGGTTTTTGAGTCATAGATTTAGGCCAAGACTCAAAGCTTTTTAAACGATTTATTTCAATTGAGTAATGACTGTAATATGGTTTAACACATTGTTCTATCATTTTATTTTATTGTACTGGCCCCTACTTTAAAGAGACATTCGTTTATAAAGGCGAGTAGAACAAGTATGATAAAAATTAATAGCAATGACCCACTCAGACCCCGTTTACAGAGAAAGGCTGTTTTTTTAATTTATCGAGAATATATTTTGGCGTTTTAGCATTTACGGCCAACTCACGCCATCTATCAGTTTTCTACAGAAGTTTCAGACAAGTCAATAGAGTTAGCAATAATTAAAATGGTTGCATATTTAAGGTTCGCACTTTGCATCACATTTAAGTTTGAAATAAAATTCATAGATGGCGCTCCGCAAATATCTTTCTCAAGTTATTTGTCTTATGCATAATAATATGGCAATCGATTAATTCAACGTGTAATTTGTAAGCGTTGCTGGCCTGTTGAATTAAGTCGCACCTTGTAAGCTGCGAGGCGCGGGTTCAAATCTTCAGGGATTAGCAAAACTTATTGTATTTTTTTATATTTTTTGTAATGTTTAGAATATTTTTATTTTAATATTTTCTATTGCTTGTTGCAGTGGCTTTTAATATGATTGAATTTTTAGATCAGCTGTCTATTCAAATGTTAAATTTTGTTAATAATACTACCTAATGGTTTTCTAATATTCAATGCGAATAAAGTATTTTTTTTTTTAAGTAGAACAATTTATTTACACAAAGAAACTTGCAATTAAACAAAATATTTACAAAATGTACCTAATACATAAGAAACAGTTGAGCTATCTGCAGATCGTTACAAACGATCTAGAGATAGCTCAACTAATCCAAATCAGGGCCAGAAGGAAGCATGAGTAATAAGTTTTTATTTTAACGATTGAACTGCACAAGTACCAAGCATTACCTTATTAAAATTTCGTATCCGATATCTGCGACATGCTGGCGCCAACACTCAGAGCAATCCTATATGGACAGTTATAAAGGTGTTATCATAACGGAGTAGGAAAAATTGATAAATCGCGAGCGATAATGAACTCTTTGATTAGGCATTATTCGTACTAAAATCGTCTGCGGTTAACAAATGAATATTTTCTAGTTTATGATGATGGATCGAAAATACTTACATATGAATCCGGCTTTAGTTAAAGAGGCGCTGTGAAAAAATTCACATTGCTTGCAGTCTTATTTTATTGCTGAATTTCGATTGAAGTAGTCCTGTGTGTTTTTGCGGGTGCGAGATAAGGATTTTATCAACAAGTATGTAAGTACCTCATTATTTTAATATCTAGGACTAAGCTTTTGCGGGCGATTAATTTAAGGCGAGTCATGAGAATGGAGGACATTTTTTATGAATTTTAACAAAAAGTGATTAATCATTAGACGCGGTGGTAGAAAATACTCTCCCTAAGTACCTGGTTATTTCTATTATCTAGCAGGTACAAAGCTTTTTTTTTATTGTAAACTTTAATAATTTTAACAAAAAAAAAGTGATTAATTGCGTAGACATAGCGATAGTAATACTCTTCTAATCAGCCTTATGAAGAGTTTTAGAGAGGTTTGCCTTCTTATGAAATTAAAGCTTATTTTTTTGTTCTAGGCCAGGCGGGTCGCAAAATCCATTTTGGGCAGAAGATGTCGAGGAGTTAGAGAAAGCGGGACTTTCATCAGTTCCGGCCAAAAGAGCGGCTGCACCGAAAAACAAAAAGCGAGCGACAGCGAGCAGTAGTACATCCGCTCCAAAGGGAAAGAAAAATAAAAAAACCCCTCCATTGCTCTTTTTATCAGACAGCGAAGATGAAGTTGTTCCCCTAACACAGCCTTTTCTGGTGAGTTTATTTTAATTTCTTTGATATTCACAAGAGAGTCATTGAAGCAGGCTTTCCTATACAAAAAGTTTTGACGGTTTTCTACCTCATAATATAGCCCCCCACATGACACATGATTTACTAGACTTAGTCTTCTTTTTTTTTCCGTTTCCTATTTTTAAAACGATAAAAAATATACATGGTATAATAGTGTTTGGTGTAGAAATTTATGGTACATACTATGTCCATAATACATGAATAACAATTGTAATTGTCTAAAGTTAGCAGACTAGACTTTTTTTTTATAAAATCATGTTTAGGATGCTTAAGATAATGGTCTCGAGCAATAAGATCGTCTATTGCAAGACACTGTCATTTTTAGCAAGCTTGAGAAAAAATATTATTTATTGTTATGATTTTTTCAGGACGATGGAGAAGAAAGCATTGAGCCGGGAGAACCACTGCAGCCGCTGCCGGCCTCATTGCTGAGAAGTTTCTTCTCCCAGAGGGGGTCTAATGCATACACAACGCAACGCGACCCCACTCGCAAGGGGGAGTATTATATTGAATTGAGGGTGTATAATTCAAAGGAAGCCGAAGCCGTTGCAAACGACGAGCGTTGGAAGTTGGCGCTCATTACTCTAAAAACAAGCTTCGATAATGACACCGCTATCTGGCGCTCTCTAGCCAATCTCGTGAAAGTAGCGCGTGAAGATTTTAAGAAGATCCAGCCGATCACGTACCCTATAAACTTTCAATAAACTGATTGAAACTTTATTGGGTATATTTCCTGCCTTATCCAAACCTTAACCTATCCTTGCCCAACTCCTGTCCTAAATTGGAAAATTGGAAATTGGAAATTGGAAATTGGAAATTGGAATCAGATATCAGAAATATTAAAAAATAGGAATTTGGCTAATGGCATAAATAATAAACTTGAATTATGAAAACTTTGCATCAACAAACAAATAATACAATGAGGTTAGTAATTGGTTAAATAGCTGTGCTGATGTTTTGGTATAATGACATAAATACAAAACTTGAATTTTGAAAAAAATAATGACAGTAAACAAATAATACAAACGAGGTCAGAAATTAGTTAAATAGTTTTAATGATGTTTTGTCAAGAATGCTGTATTTTTGTTTCAAATTTTTCCGCTCATAAAAAGACAAACACTCATAAATCAAATTGCTTAATTCAGTCTACATTTCAGAATGTGCAGATTATAGCAAGCGCATTTAAAAGTAGAATTATTAGTTATAGAATAAACTCTAGTAAAACGGTATTAGTTCCTGAACAGTTTTTGAATATTGTTTCCTCAATAGTGATTCAACTTATAAAAAAGTCACTTGCTCAACACGCCGTGTTAAAAGTCAATGTGGAAGTTTTTGTTTTATATTATTTGCCTAAAGATGAGCAAAAATCTTTAAAATCATTTAAAACTCGATTTGAAGCAATTTTTCATAATACTGATTTAGCAAAGTTTTACCAAGACTGTGTCGAGAAACTCGCTCAAAAATGTTCAGAATTTGAGTTGTCTGAATCTGGCTGGTCTATTGATTCTGTAAGTCATTTAGAGTTGAATATTAACAAATATAATCCACTGCGAGCTGGCTCGTATGTCAAACTACCGCTAGAAATTCGAAACACAAAATCTTGTCTTAATATCCAGAATAGAGACGATCGATGTTTTTTGCATTGTATTATTGCTCATATGTACCCTGCGAAAAGTAACCCCGGCAGAGTAACATCATATCCATGCTATAAAAATATTCTCAATATTGCTGGTATGACATTTCCACCGAGTTTACATGACATAAAAAAATTTGAAATGAATAATCCTCTTATTTCTGTTAATGTGTATGGCTTAGAAAAAAATAGCACGGTAATGGGCCCTCTTTATAAAACTATTCGCCGTAAATTGACGCATGTGAATTTGCTCTTAATTGAAAATAATGATAAAAATCATTTCTGTTTGATTAAAAACTTTGAAAGACTTGTTCGCAAACAGTTAACAAAACATAATGGCAGAATATTTCTTTGCGAAGAATGTTTCATTTATTTTGAATCAGAAGATAAACTAAATGCTCATAATTGCGCGAGAGTCAAAACAATTTTACCTCAGCCAGATAGTAAGCTAACATTTTCTCATGTCGAAAGAACGCAAAAAGTTCCAATTGTTATCTATGGTGATTTTGAAAGTTTGCTTAAAGAATATTCTGATAAAGGCAAGTCAAAACATATTGAAAATGTTCAAATACATGAAGCAACCTGTTTTGCTTATTATATATGCTGTCAAGCCGAGCCGCGGTTTAATAAATTTGTATCCTATCGAGGCCCTCATTGTGCGAAGAAGTTCATCGAAACTATTTGCAATGATGTGACAAAGTTATACCATTTGTTATCAGTAAGTCATGCTATGTTACCTCTCACTGATGCTGAACAAGATTCTTTTAATAACGCAACTGTTTGTCATATGTGTAGAACAGAGTTTGCTAAAGATGAGCAAATTGTTGTTGATCATGATCACTTTACAGGAAAATATAGAGGCCCTGCACATAATATATGTAATTTAAATGCAAAGCCTTGTAAGTTCATTCCAATAATATTTCACAATCTCTCCGGCTATGACTGTCATTTATTCATCAACGAACTATCTAATGTAGCGGGACGCATTCGCCTAATTCCAAAAACAAAGGAAAAGTATATATCTATCACAAAGTTCTTACCAATAGACTCTAAAAACATAAGTCAGTTAAAATTTATCGACTCTTTTAATTTTCTAAGTTGCGGGTTAGATAAGCTTGCCAAAACATTACATCCTGATGATTTTATGAACCTTAAAAAATACTATCCTGAAAAAAAATTATTTGAATTATTACGCACAAAAGGAATTTACTGCTATGATTATATAGATTCAGTTGAGCGATATCAAGAAATCAGTTTACCTGAAAAAAGCGCTTTCTTCAATAAATCAACTTCTGAAGAAATAACAGAAAATGATTACAAACATGCTCAAACTATTTGGAATGAGTTCCAAATTAAAAATTTAGGAGAGTATACCGATTTATACTTAACGAGCGATGTGTTGCTGCTGGCAGATGTTTTTGAAAAATTCAGGAACATGAGTCTAATCTATTACAATTTAGATCCTTGTCATTACGTATCTTCGCCTTCTTTAAGTTGGGATGCTATGTTATTGTATACAAAAATTGAATTAGATTTAATATCTGATGTGGAAATGTATCAAATGCTGGAAAAAGGCATTAGAGGCGGGCTTGCTCAATGCTCTCTTAGAAATGCAAAAGCAAATAATAAATATTTAGAAAGTCATAAAACCGATGAACCAAATTCATATCTAATCTATCTAGATTGTGTGAACTTATATGGGTTTGCCATGATGAAGCCTCTTCCAGCCAAAAACTTTTGTTTCTTGAATGACGATGAAATAATGGATATAAAAAACATCGCAGCAATATCAGATAACAATGATCGCGGTTATATACTTGAGGTTGATTTAGAATATCCGATAGATATCCACAATGAACATTCTGATTTACCATTTGCGCCTGAAAAATATGTTACGCCTACTGGTAAAAACAAAAAACTTGTTGCGAATTTGCACAATAAATATAAATATGTAATTCATTACGTTCATTTAAAAGAATGTTTATTAAACGGGCTTCGCCTTTTAAAAATACATAGAGTTTTAGCTTTTGATCAAAAACCATTCCTTAAACCTTACATCATGCTGAATACAATGCTTAGACAAAAAGCAAAATCAGATTTTGAGAGAGATTTTTTCAAAAAACAAAACAATTGTATTTTTGGCAAAACTATTGAAAACAAAAGAAATCAGATTGATGTCAAGCTAGTCAGTGTTTGGAAAGATGTTTTCAACAAAACCAATAAGTTTTGTGGCGCTGAAAAATATATAAGTGCTCCAAATTTTAAAAACTTAGCAATTTTTTCTGAAAACTTGGTCGCTATTCAGTTACAACAAACTAAAATCATCTTAGATAGACCAATATACATAGGATTTTCAGTACTAGAACTATCTAAAACCCATTTATACAAATTTCATTACTCTGTTATGAAAAACATGTACAAAAAAAATATTCAACTTTGCTATACCGATACAGACAGCCTTTTGTATTTAATAAAAACTGATGACTTCTATGAGGACATGAAAAATAATCTCCAATACTTTGACACAAGTAACTTTGGAGATAATAACGTTTATAAAATACCTCATGCCAATATGAAATTACCTGGCTATTTTAAGGATGAGATGGGCGGTCAAATAATATCTGAATTTACAGGGCTGCGAGCCAAATTATATTGCATCAATGCAGAATCAATTTCGATAAAAAAAGCAAAAGGCTCGAAAAAAAATGTGACCAAAAAGCTTGATATGGAAAAATATAAACAATGTCTCTTTCATAATAAAGAACTGAGAGATGACATGTTTATAATAAAATCTAAAAATCATAAACTTTATACGCAGAGACTAAATAAATTAGTTTTAAGTAAATCGGATGATAAAAGACAACTCTTCAAAAATACTGTGATGACTTTGCCATGGGGTCACTATGCTAATATGTTATGAAAAAATACTTGGAATCTTTATTTACTTATGAATTATAAAAAACTTAAGTTTTCTTTATTAGCCATAAGCCCAATATATAAGGGTTTATTTTGATTGTAGTATGCTTATAAATAAAATTACATTGATTGCTTATTTACTTAGTAGACTGTTATTTGTATTATGACAAATATATTTCTTTAAGGCAACTGGTTTAACTATAAGGTTTTTAGCATGCTTATGAATAAAAATGTTTTAATCTTTGTAAATATACTGTTTTATTTAAAAGTCCTGAGTCCTATAACAACAGAGGAGTAGGTAGATAGACAAGTAGGTAGGTAAGTAGCGCCTCCATTAGAGATATTTCGTTATCCTATACATTATAAAGTAATCCTAGAAAACAGTTTTTTAATCTATGCAGGCAGCCAAACCTTGCATTGTCATGCTCAGATTGAAGGCCGGTATGTGCCTTTTTTTTTTGTCATTGCTCGCAAACAAAGCTGGTTATGATAAATTCTAAGATTTAGTAACAGAGATGCGTCGCAGTGACGTTGCTCCCTAGTAAAAGATAGGCGTTATTGTTATGAGTAAAATAATAACATAATGACAATAGCGCTTGCTAGAGCGCAAATACAGGGCTATTCATAATTAGCTGCAAATACTCAGGAATTAGGTTCTAAGCATTAGCAGCTAATTATGAATAACCCTGTATAGAGCACCTAGCTATAAAATTAAGGAGAGGAATGAAACAACTGAAAATTATTAGGTGCAAACTATTTATTTATTAAATTATAACTAATCTATAAAGTTTTCAGCTGCCAAAATATGCCGGCGATGATGATGCTAGTCCTCTCATCACTTATTCAATTTACTTTATATTTTTTTTATTTAATGCAATACAATCTGCTACAATTTAAGTTACTCTAAGTCATGCAACTTTTCCCCTATTTTTTTCACTAGCTTATATGTAGTGTCCATTATATCATCATAATTATTGTTGTGTTCAACTATATATTGTAGACTTAAATTAGCACTTTCACTATCACTATAGTCATTTTCGTCTTCAAGTTCCTTTACTTCATAAATATTAATTTTTATAACACTGCGTCCTTTTTTGCTGAAATTGCGTCGAATAATGTATTCAGATGATGGTGTGTAAGCCGGCTTTCTTTTTCTTGATACAATCTTCTTTTGTTTCATTGTTTGCTGTCCTTTACTTAAATTTGACGGCATATCTTTCATAGGCGGCTGAGCATGCTGCTCTGTTTTTTCAAAATACTCCTCTGTATCTTGACCGAAGTAGATCGAGGGGATGAAGGGGCTAGTATCCTCATCGCGGGCATAGTTTGACATCTGAAAAAGAAGAACGCAATGTAAAATAACACACTAAAACTAAAAACTGCTAAAATTAAGAGATTGTTTCTAGTTTAATTTAAAATACTTACCATTAAGCAGATAAATTACGCGCGATGCTATTCAGGTCTCAGCGAGTTATGGCGTGAAAAATCATTTAGATTTGAAATGGAATAAATACTGAGAAATTGACTCAGCAGATCATGCGACGATACGTGTAAAATTACGCCCCAGGAGCGGACTGAGGTAAGTTAGTCTCGGAAATTAAAATAAGGAATACAATAAAAATACTTGTTAAATTTAACAACTTGACTAAAAACGAGTATTCATAAAGCAGTTTCATGTACAGCAATTTTTTTTACAATTTTTCCAATCAAGTTTTCAGTCAAATCTTTAATATCATCAAACTCATCCTCAACAACATATTGGCAACTTATTATATTATGAGACTCATCAATTGGGCTATTTTTCAAATTACTTGCAAAGTTTAAATCATATACATCAATATTTATTAAACGATGTCCTCTTATAACTTTTTTCTTCACAAAAGATGAAAGTCCTGACTCTTGTAAAACAATTGATTTTGTAGCATTTGTCAGCTTTTTAGAGGAACTTGATTTTGCAGCAAGTTTTTTTTCAATCTTTGAAGGTCTAATCTCATTTTCACTTTCACGAGTCATATGGCTTTGGTCTTTAAATTCTGCTTCCAAAGTTTTATCAAAATCTCGAGTATAATAAAATGGGTTAGTAATTTCTTTGAGCCCATTCGGGGTGATGAAAGTAGATTGAGTCGTCATTTTTTTCTGAAACAAAAACAAAGGAATGGATGATTAAGGTATTGAGATAAATTTAAAACAAAATTATTGATCGATCCGATTATTATCATCTTACATCATAAAATCAAAAACTTTTTAGGATTAAATATTTGCCCTACACATTCGGTCTCTTAGAAGAAATTAAAATAAAAATTATTTATCTCTGAAACAAGATACAAATCCTCATTGAATGCCAGGTTAAAGAAATAGGGGTTTTATACTATTTAAGTGCATGAAGTTAGGAGCAGCTGTCAGATTTTAAAATGAAATTAACTAAACAAACCGTGCGTTTGGAGGTTAGTAATATAAAAATAGAGCGACGTACGTCAGCACTTAGACATAGCAGGCTGTTACCTAATACTATACGGGCAATAATATGTGGACCATCGAACTGCGGTAAAACGAATGTGATGATTAGTTTATTACTTCACAAAAATGGTCTCAAGTTTAGAAATGTTTATCTTTATTCTAAAACAACGTTTCAGCCAAAGTATTGTTTCTTGAATGAAATTTTTAAGAGAGTATGTGGAGTTAATTTTCACATGTTCCGTGATAATAGAGATGTAATTTCTCCTGATAAAGTATTACCAAATTCAATTTTTATTTTCGATGATGTTGCGTGCGAAAAACAAGAACATATTCGAAATTATTACTGCATGGGCAGGCATAAGCAAGTTGATTGCTTTTACTTATCACAAACATATTCAAAAATCCCTAAACAGCTAATACGCGATAACACAAATTTTTTATTAGTCTTTAAACAAGATGATATTAATTTGAAACATATTTATGATGAACATGTAAACTCAGATATGGGATGGATCGATTTCAAGAAACTTTGTTGCAACATTTGGAAAGAACCTTACTCGTTTTTGCTGATAAATAAGGACTGCGAAATTGATAACGGAAGATACAGAAAAGGGTTTGATGTATATATTACTTTCTAATAGTTATAAGGGTCTATATTATATAAAAGCGCTTATTTCCCTATTGTTTGTTAATACAGATGAGTATTTTTTAAATAGCGGTTGTGTGCATCATGGAACAGCAAGTAAAAGAGCAGATAATTAAGTCAGTTAATTCAATCAAACAAAAACTAAGAGGAATGCGGGATGAGGCAGATGAAACTGATTTGAAATATCAGAAAGTTTTTAAGCCCGTTGCAGGACCTTTAAAAATTATCACTGATGTCTTAAATCCTATAAACAGTAGTATTTATGAAAAAAACGATGAGAAAACTTCTAATACTTCGGGTAATGAATATTTCCAAGACAGTATAGATAATACTGCTTCTGATCAAACCATAGGGCAAACTCTTAAAGAAGTTTGCTACGAATATAAAACGCCTGTAAAACAAGAAAACATAAATATTCAAACTGATGAAATAATTCCGTTATGGATGTTTAATGAAAAAATAGTGGACGAGAGTAACGTTTTGAATGTTCCTTTTGGCATACGATCGGCATCTAAAAAACTGATGATGGGAAATGAGCCTGTCACATTTACTGATATTGGGACTGGAAATAACAAAATTAATATAGCAATTATTGGTGATAAAAAATATGAAATCACTGAGGGAATCAAAGAACTATTGCTGAAAAAGAACCCTAATTGTAATATCATAGCAGAAACAGATATGTTGGTTTATAAAGATATTTTAAATAATACTCATGCTCACAGAAGACACTTTAATCCAGCAGGGCAGATAAAAGGAGATAGAAGCAAAAAATATAATATAATAAAACGATTATTTTCCGAGCCTGATAAGAAAGATACCATTGATAATTCAATAAAGTATGGAGGTAAATTGCCATCTTTGAAAAAATACAGACAAAATACAGATCTAGTGTACTGGGATGATCCTAATGAATTGATCGAAAGATTAAAATTGCTAATTGCATCACGCGATGCCGGAAATAATAATCATGACAATGAAATAATTTCAATAATAGAAGAGTTAAGAGAAGCTAAAATAATAAAAGAATAAACTTCATAAAAAAAGCGCAGTATTCTTCGATCATTCAATATGAATGTTGATAAATTTGGCAGCTATGTTTTATTTAAAAAAAATATATATGAACAGAAAATGCATGAATGCAGATGCATGTTGAAATATACAGATGATGGAAAAATTGACTTGCAAAATAAATTAATTAAAAATGTTGGAGCACCAACAACAATTAATGACTGTGTTACAAAAAAATATGTGGATGATGCTGTAAGCACTTGTCGATTAGTTTTAAAAAACCTTGATAAAATCATAGCAGACGTCATAGACAAAATAAATAAGTTGGAGAAACATATTACCACCACGAGTAAACCAATGAAGCAAAAATGAGCAAAGCTGATGTGGTGAATGAAATACATAAAACCGCTAGAGTTAATTTTCGCCGACGGCGTGTTGTTATGAAAGATATAGATGATTTATGGCAAGCTGATTTGATGGATATGCAAAATATATCTAAACATAACTCTGATTATAAATATGTTTTTGTAATAATCGATACATTTTCAAAATATGCTTGGGCTTATCCACTCAAACGTAAAACTAAACTTCTCGTGTTTGGTATCTTAGAAAAACTGTTGAAGACGGGGCGGGTTCCGAAAAATTTTCAAACCGACAATGGTACAGAATTTTTTAATGAAAAAATAAAAAGACTAACTAATGATTTTAATATAAATCATTATGCTACGTTTACAACCAAAAAAGCTTCTATTGCTGAGAGATTAATTAGAACGTTAAAATCCAAAATGTATAAAGAATTTAGTTACAAAGGAAACTATAAATGGATTGATGGCACATTAGACAAAGTTGTCCTTACATATAACCATACGCGTCATAGAACTATAGGATTATGTCCTGCGCAAGTTAATCAAGATACTAAGCCATTTGTTTTGAATAGATATTCGAAATTAGCAACATCTGACATCCAAAGCAAAAGTAAAAAATTTAAAGTGGGCGACTTTGTTAGGATCAGTAAATATAAAAGTACATTCGAAAAAGGGTTTACGCCTAATTGGTCGACAGAAATATTTCAGATAGTAAAGGTTCAAGATACCATTCCAATTACTTACTTAATAAAAGATAATAATCAACAGCCTATACTAGGAGCATTCTATAGGGAAGAACTACAAAAAACCAAACATCCTCATATTTACCTTATCGAAAAGATATTGAAACGAAGAGGGCGTAAAATGTATGTAAAGTGGCTAGGCTTGCCCTTAACAGAAAATAGTTGGATTAATAAAACTGACATAGTATAAGTAATTATCGCTGAGAAATGTTAC
This sequence comes from Thera obeliscata, assembly GCA_947578465.1. Lineage (NCBI taxonomy): Eukaryota > Metazoa > Arthropoda > Insecta > Lepidoptera > Geometridae > Thera > Thera obeliscata. The sequence goes on from OX387916.1 coordinate 6,248,366, forward strand.
ATATAAATCCAACTTTTCCGATAGTCAGCCATTGGCGAGTTAGGCATGAAAGAAGAAAGTCTTCTCAATTGTTTCATTAACTGCTTACCATTTGAGTTACATTTGCCAGGATATAACTACTGCGGTCCCGGAACAAAATTAAAGTCCAGATTATCTCGAAAAGATAAACCAATAAATCGTCTGGATGAATATTGTAAACACCACGACATTGCATACAATTCATCCACTTCTCTAAGCGATCGCCATAAAGCAGACATCATTCTAATGAAAATGGCAAAAAAACGATCATCTGCCTCAAACGCTAAACTTGGAGAAAAGCTTGCAGCAAATTTTGTAAATAAGGCAATGCTAGCAAAAATCAGCTCGGGTTCTGGATTAATTACAGAGCCCAAACAAATCAAATCTGGCTTAAAGAAACAATTTAAGAAAATGTTATATAAAACCAAAAAATGTATGCGTAAGGCTAAACCTAAATGCAAAAGAATGGCTATTGAAATTGCAGCAGCCGCGGCGAAAGAATTTGCTACAAACCTAAATATTAAACCTCCTCGAATGATACCTATTCCGAAAACAGGCGGAATTTTGCCATTAATACCTATATTCGCAGGATTATCTGCCGCTGGAAGTTTGGCTGGAGGCGCCGCTGGAATAGCTAAGGCGATAAGTGATTATAAAGAGGCTAAAAAGAAATTTGCAGAGCTAAAGAGACACAATGAAAAAATGGAAGCATTATGTATTGGGAGAGGGTTACGCCTTAAGCCCTATAGAGATGGTTTAGGCATTTATGTTTCTCAAGATAAAAAAAAAAACTAAAAATTAGGCTACCTGATAGAGCTTTGACAAATATTGATATTATGAGACACGCTGATAATATACCATTCTTTAGAGGGGTTTTTATGAGAGACGAGCTGCCTAAACGTCCTAAAAAAAAAGAATGCGGTATTATAAATTTAGATAGTTCGCAAAGTCTCGGGTCTCATTGGGTAGCCTATGCTAAATATAATAATTACATTGAATATTTTGATAGTTATGGAAACTTAAAGCCTCCGCAGGAGTTTGTAAAATATGTTGGAACTGGTTTTAATTATAACTATGTCAACATTCAGCGCGATCATCCTTACAACTGCGGGCACCTTTGTATCAAATTTCTACTATCTTTCTGGCAAAAACATGAATTTAAATAAAATGACTAAGCTATAAAATAGAAATACGCTAATATCATCCCAGCAGTTCTTAACAATGTCTTCAACTGTAACAATCACAGGCAATCGTTCGATATTAGAATCTCAATTTTATCCTCCTCTGAATTTAAATGATGAATGGGAATGCGGTTTGATGTATTTTTCAGCCTTTAACTCCATCCCTAATATAACGGCTAAAAACAATATATTTTCATACGGAACTAAAAATCATCAACTTATATTACCAGATGGTACATATGATTTTTACGATATAAGCAACTACTTACAAACGAAATTAAGCGGGTGTGAATTAATTCTAAAACCAAACTACAATACCTCAACATGTTCACTATTTTGCACAGAAGTAATAAATTTTGATCTCGATAATAGTATAGGATGCTTATTAGGTTTTCGAAAAGTGAAACTAGAGCCAAATGAATGGCATGAATCTGATACGCCAGTAAACATTCATGCAGTATCTTTTATTCGAATCGAATGTAACCTCATACAAGAATCATATATTAATGGAGTATCATCGCACATTATTCACGAGTTCGCCCCGAACGTTCCTCCTGGTCACCGGTTTATAGAAGTACCCGGAAATATTATTTATCTTCCTATTAACACAAAAAATATTTCCACAATTACAATTAAAATTCTTGATGAAAGTGGGAACTATATCGACTTCAGAGAAGAAAACATTCAGCTGCGTCTTCATTTGCGTCGATCAAAATGTTAGTCTTTAATAAAAATAGTAGCCGGATTAGAAAACCTGCTAATACTCTCCGCGCTTCAAGCGGATACAGACGTATTAAATCAGCGAAAAAAATTTCAAAAATAAACAAAGAATTCCTAAGGAATTTGGGGTTTAAAACATGACCCTTCTTGCCATAACAGATTTACCGCAATTCGATAGCTCTATAGAAAGTTATGAAATTCATAATTATAGCCCCTTTACAAACTCTTTTAAGGAAAACGATGAAATAAGAATACCTATTAATCAGCAGGATATATACATTTTACCATCTGCCAGTTTTATTTACATCGAAGGACATGCATCAGTTTTTTCAAAAGACGACTCTGGTAAAATTAGTAAAAAGAATGTGCAATTTACAAATAATTCGATTTTGTTTCTGTTTCAAGATATTAGATATGAAATTAATGGCGTTGAAATAGATCGTGTAAAAAATGTAGGAATCACTTCAACAATGAAATTTTATATTTCAATGAATGCTGGAGAAAGTAAATATGCTGCTCTGTGGGATTGGAATATTGATGGTAAAATAAGTGGCGATGGATGTTTTAACGCTGTTATACCTTTAAATAAGATATTAGGGTTTGCCGATGACTACAATAAAATTATTTTGAATTGTAAACATGAGCTGGTATTAACTAGAAGTAACACAAACGTAAATAGTGTTTCGATGACTAATCAAGACAACATTGATGTACATATAAATAAAATACAGTGGCGCATGCCGCATATTAAAGTTTCAGACCAAGTGAGAATATCTTTACTTAAATGCTTAGAAAAAGACAAGACGCTGCAAATAGCTTTTCGTAACTGGGATTTATATGAGTATCCTCTACTGCCTAAAACCACCAAACATACGTGGGCAGTCAAAACTTCTTCCCAGTTAGAAAAACCGAGATATGTTATTTTCGGCTTGCAAACTAATAGAAAAAATAGCAAGATATACGATTGCTCAATATTCGACCATTGTAATCTTACTAATGTGACATTGTTCTTGAATTCACAATATTATCCATACGACTCTTTAAATTTGAAGTTCAATGAAAACAAATACGCTATATTATACGAAACTTATGCTAAATTTCGCCAGTCTTATTACAATCTTCCCGTGGACCCCTTGCTTGACCAGCAAAGTTTTAAAAACAAAGCACCTTTTTTCATTATTGATTGCTCTAAACAAAATGACAATCTAAAAACTGGGCCAGTAGACGTTCGCTTGGAAATCGAAAGTCTTACAGATTTTCCTGATAACACGACTGCATACTGTCTCATTATCAACGATCGCCTTGTGGAGTATAAGCCGCTGAGTAATATAATAAGAAAACTATCATGAGCGCCATCGTCGATGTTCAAGGATTCAAATCTGAAGATAACATATTTATTGTGAAAGAAGTAGCTATCTTTAGCAACAATCAGCATCATGTTTTTTTAATCAAGGCACCGTTTCCATTTAATCATCTGACTGCGTCAGAAAAAAGACAAGTACGTTGGATAGAAAGAAATCGGAAAATATACTGGAATAGTGGCGATATACCCTATAAAAGTCTAAGAATGCTTGTAGCAGGGTATCTTGCAGATAAAACGGTATTTTGCAAGGGTCTTGAAAAAGCGTCGTGGATAAGAGATATAGTAGTTAGGTCAAAAGTTTATAATTTGGAAGATAAAGGCTGTCCTAATTTGTTTAATTTATATTATAAGTATAACTCATTTGAAAATGTGTTTTCTTGTATACACCATCCCACAGTGTGTGCTTTAAAAAATGTTTTATGTTTAAGAAATTGGTGTTTAGATAATAAGTTACATATAACAGAATAAAATATTTTTTGAGAGTTTTTTAGTTTTCTTTATTTAGTATATTACCCGCTTCTTTGAATTAGTAAGTTAAAATTATAAACAGGTAGGGGATGGCTGATACCATGAAGAACGATTTAATAATATGAGAATACTAGAGCAGTTTCATACAGTAGAATTGAGCATTCTGAATCGATTTAAAAATATAAGAAAACTGGATCAGCCCTAGGATATTGAGAAGACTACTTCAGCCTGAAAGGCCTGAAAGGCCTGAAAGGCTGAAGTAGTCTTCTCAATATCACACTACTCACTCTAATGAGCTTTATAAATCAAAAAAGCCCATCTACTTGTGTCAACCACGATACAATCTACATACAACTTAAAAGTTGTGTATTCTGTAAGTAAATAAAATAAACAAGTCATCATTTAAATGTAACACCGAATGTTGAGCCGCTGAAAACCCACCTTAAAGGCCTGCGCACACCTAGTTCGCTGGCGGTAGCGATCAGTGAAACGCTGTCAAATATCGCTGTCAAATCTCAAATCTGACAGCGATATTTGACAGCGTTTCACTGTTCGCTACCGCAAGCGAACTAGGTGTGCGCAGGCCTTAAATAATCTTGGATTTGGTAGCTAAGTATTGCTTGGGAAAGCTATAGCTTGCTTACTTTATTGTAAGAACACCCATTATGTTAGAGAGAAAAGACCAAATATGCAAAAAAGTACTCACATTCAATAGAGCTGAACGCAAACAGCAAAATAATCATTGCGGTCTTCATTTTGCGGTGGATACGTGACTTCTCCGCAGCTAGTTACTGACTGATGTTTCGGCAAATAGCCTGATAAGTTTGGCAAGATTCCGTGCAGAATATTATAATAACTAGTTTAGGCAGGGTCAAGTTAGCAGAGGCAGCGCTGGCCGGCGACTGGTAGGTAAAACGTGATAGGTCTCTTAGCTTTGCTGACCTCTTGATAACGATTCTCGGTATTTTGATGTTTGTTTGATTTATTTGTATTTATAACTCAAGATAATGATATTTCGCAGTTGTTTTTAAAGGAAAAGTTTAAGATAATTAAGAGGATTGGCAACATAGACAGCAAAGTATCTCGATGGAGAAGGCCTGTTTTTCCTAAAAGTCTATGAGGACGCCTAAAAAGTGGGCCTTTTCAGATTGATGCAAAAAATCCAAAAAGTGTAATAATAAGTATAAACAGAAGATTCTGGTTCAAAACCAGGACAGGCGGCGTCGCTAGTGAAAAAAATAGGGGTCATCCTCTCAAAAGACAGGTACCATCATTAGATTCATCCCTCATTAATTTTATGCTGACACTAATAAAGCTAATACATTGTTAACAAAGGGGTTAAAGCGACCTATTTAGTCCCTGAGACGGAGTTTGGCTGATAATAATTTGACAGCTGTCAGTTGAAAACGATTTTCCCTAGGGCTGAAAAGTATTGCTTTCAACAACTTCAACTCAGGCAACTTCAGGCACAAAACTCAGGTCCTGTCCTGATGCTGCATTAGCATTAGACACGTGTACGATTCGATTTGAATTTGACCACAGCACACTGCACGCTACTGCATTGCGCGCGCGCATTCGTCTGAAACGATCCGCTTCTGATAATGTTCAATATCTGATTTGACTTTCTTTGCAATAATATACGTGGGTATGTCGTGTCTGAGGCATACAAATCCTACTTACTAAGGTGAATCTTCATTTACTGCCGATGAAATAGACGTAGAGTAGGTACAGTGGCGGAATTAAAATGTTCGTCGATTTTCAACTTGATTTGAACTTGATTTGACACCTTTTGAAACTGAATAGACAGAATATACCGATAAGTTAACGTCACAAATTATGTCAAAATGTGTTCATGATCAAGGCACTGGTGCAAACGAAAACGGACTCTAAGGTGACGAACATTTTCATACCGCGATTGTACATCAATTATACTTTTAAGTTGATTGCAGAAATCAACAAATATAAAATAGTAGATACTCGTAAGTACTTCAGCGGAAATGCCTGCCCTCATAACAAGCCCTATAAGTAACTAAAAAAAAAATATTAGAGAATTAAACTACAAAAAATTTGAACATAAAATAATTTCGTGTATGAGTTTATTATTGTTTGCGGAACCTTTTTGGCAAGTGGCCCCCGCTTGACGAATTTATTTATTGCCGAATTTATTACTACCTACAACGTACTCGTAAACGCAAATACCTTCTGTTTTGGTAAAATAGTACTGATCTACCATGTTTAAAGGTGTACCTACAAGTCACAAAAAACGTGATATGATTGTGATGTCAATCAACTCTCATACAAATTGAATTCTTACGTCACCCTCATATCCCATTACCATTAGGCCTACCACAAGCTCTGTCTGGCCCTGGTTTTGAGTCTGTGTGAGTGTTGACTGAATAAATCCTACGTCGAAACGTCACACACACAGTAGGTATAATACACTGGAAAGCACTCACACCGGCTGAAAACCAGAGCAAGAGACAAAGCCAGACAGACTTGTGGTAAGCCTACATATCATACCCATATTTTATACTTATATACCCATATATTATTACATATATCACATACAATTGTAGCCAATTGTAGCTAAACAAAGTCCACAAAATATCAATGAGAGCCTGCATAAAAACATTTAGAGATAGAATCCAAGGTAATTTCCTATGTAAATGATTTTATTGCCATGCCGATCCGTTTATATCTACGGAAGAATCGAAGGTCAATTTTGTTTACCAAGGCACACGGCATGCATATCCAGTCTCCTATTAGGGCAATCAGTATAGCAAAAACTGCGCTTTGCGGTGTTCGCGGTATGAATCTTAACGTAGGTAGGTACAGAATTGTATGACATCAACATAGGCTGATAAGGTCAACAGCAAAAAGTAGATGACGATTCTATAGAATTTCGAACATGCTATAAGCCTGTAAGGATATTTTTTTGTAACAATATTTCGTAGTTGACAAAACCAAAAAAGTTGTTCAGTGATTAGTAGATAGCTCTGCTTTTTTTTTATGGCGTCGTATGTTATGCATTTGCCATTTTTATTTGTTATTTGAATAAAAAAATTAGGGAAACATTGTAACTCTACTGATCGTTATGTTTGAATATATTCAATTTTAAAACCCTGCTTCCTTCTCGCGCTCGATGTTTCACGCCTTTTTTTCAGTAAGTTTGTTAAGGTATGTTATCTAGTTCCAAAGAATTAACCAACTTGTGATGCTGACTGTATATAGAGTTGACGTCACCCAGAGGTCAGGCCAGAGCAGTAGATACCGATCGCTAGTTCGAGCGGCCAGGGATCACTAGTGCGCCGTGAACGCGCTACACACAACGTATCACCTCGAAATGAGAGTCACTCTAGTGTTCCTCCTTTGTCTGGCAGCTTGTCGCGCTGACGACATAGCCCACGCTGCTGGCCAGATCTTCAACAGCATCCTTCCAAACCTGATCGGAAACCAAGTCGCGAACGGCAACAATGGAAACACCGCAACCAACACGCTGCAGCAAATCGGCACGGTCGTGGGCGGAGTAGTAGATTACGCCAAGAAGAAGAGTTACGAAGATCTGCTGCGCCAAGTCCAGGATTCCACCACCGATGACGATCTACTGCGTGTTAGCGAGGAGATGTTCAACGCTGATACCAATAATGCGTTCAACTACATCCAAGTCAACCTGCAAGGAAGGAGTTCTCCGATGTCAAAGGATGATGCTGCACCAACAAAGTGAGTAAACCTCTTACATGCACAAAGTTACTAATCGCAACTGATGATAGTGTTTGGCGAACATATTTTCAAATATGCAAATTACTGACGTATATCATTTGTAATAAGTAGGTAGCTATGTCCTCGACGCAGTGCCCTGTGAGAAAATGCAATTGGTAATTGTTATAAGCAGAAGTAACCACTTAACATCAGGTGGCCCATCTGTTTGTTAAGTTTCTTCCATCACTTACCTATACCAAATTGTCTAAGTATACTGAGAATATCTCGTGACCAACAATCTGGGCCATTTTATTTTACAGCCTCTTGAGTGTCCCTGAAAATGTATGGAACGGACCTACTATCAGACCGTTTGTCGCTTTGTTCGATAACTACCACAAGAACGTGATCAGGCCTGAATTCGTCACACCCAATGTAAGTACAAAGACTGAATAAATTTCATACTAAGGTACCTACTAGTTAACTTACCTACTTTTTATCAGCTAGGCATAAGTATTAGTTTTTTTGTTACTTGGAGTTAGGCCACAGAATACCCATTTTTGCACTATGCTGGACCCAGATTACGATAGAACAATGAAAAAGCAACCTCAATGAAAAAGCTTCATGATTTGTAGGGGCAAACTTCTCTGCACTCTCTTAAACCTTTGCTCGTAGGTCCTCGTAGCAAGTGCTACGAGATCCTGGCCTGCGATGGTCTTATTCCCAAATACTAAAATAGTAAAAGAATAACAATTTTTCCGCTCAAGTTGTCCGCTTAAAAAAAAAAAAATATACGCAGGTAACTTTACCTGCCTATAACTTCATCATTCTCGAATACCCCTACTTGATGGACCGTCGACATTGTAACGCGGGAATTTGGCAGATGGAGAAGTCAAAAAAAGTTCTTCCTGGAAGAGCTATGTCCAGCAGTGGACTTCTTCATGCCTAATGATCATGACTAAAGTATTTAGTCTTACTTTTCTAATTTACGCTTAAACCTCTTTAAAAAAGAAAGGTTGTAACTCCTGGACTGTTCATTATTGCTATTCAATAGTACAAGTGAAGTTTAAAAAACTTGAGAAACCGACTTCATGGCCAAACTGCCGAACCGATTTTGATGAAGTTTTATAGGACCAATCTGGAAATATAACCTTTCAGATATTTTTTTTCTTTCATATCGGCTTATAAATGATGAATTTATGGGATAAGAAACATAAAAAAAATACAAACTAATTGAGAACCTCCTCCTTTTCGGGTATCCAAGATTTGCATAGCGTTATTGTGTACGAAGTTTCTTAGTCTAAACAATGAATGTTTTACTGAATCATGCATCCAAATAAACAAAATTGTACAGTCATAGGATGAGGTAAACAACATGATGTCATTGCAGGAGGAATCGGAACAGACGACTTACATCAACACTATCTTGGCCACCGGCCCTATTAGGAGCCTCGTCGCCTTTTTGGTCAACAAAGGTGAGTAAACTCCTCACCTCATCATCTTCATCAATAGTGAGACATAAACTGCTTCACGGCAGAAATATATAGGTACCTATCTCTGCCGTGAAGCAGCATTGCTGTGTTTCGGCTTGAAGGCTGTAGGTGCCGTTGAAATTACTGGCAGGATGAACATCTGCGGCTGAAGGTATAATTCCAGTTCATTGTTTTGATTTTTGCCATCAGTCAGTCACGTGCAGAGACATCTTGTGCGGACTCTAGTATCAGTTTAACATCTTATTGAATAATAATGTAAAGGCGTAGTACCTAACAGGAAGTCGCTAATTTTTTATCGAAGGTGTACTAATAGTGGCACTGCTTAGTAGACATGGTTGGAATCTTAATAACTACAATTATAAAAACACACTTATATCATGAAATTTGTTGATATATACCTATAAATACCATTTGTATTAATTATAAATACCTACCTAAGTACCAACCTAGATAAGTCTTGACAAAATTGAAGTAAACAGCATTGCTGTGTTTCGGTTTGAACGGTATGGGTGCCGGTGTAATTACTGGCACGTGAGGCTGTATATCTGTACCTATGCCTCTAGTTGATGGAAGCAGGGCAGTGCATCGTAGGGCACGTTCCTGACATGCGTGACCTACGAGGCATTGCTTTTTTATGGTTATGATGGTTATGATGGTATTTGACTGGCCTCTGGCTCAGTTGGTAGTAGCTCTGCGCCATAGGTCGTGGGTTCGATCCCCACCGAGAACAAATATTTGTGTGGTGAACATAAATGTTTGTTCTCTGTCTGGGTAAGTATGTATTTACAAAAAAAAAAAAAAAAGTATTATATCAGCTATCTGGTTCTCATATTACAAGCTCTGCTTAGTTTGGGGCTGGGTAGTGTTGTGTGAATTGTCAACAATATTTATTTATTTATTTATTTTATTTATATGCGATCGTTACCACTTAACATCAGGTGGGTCATATGCTTGTTCCATACCTCATTGCAATGTGGAGGATTGTACTACGTAGTAAATGTACCTACATAAGCTAGTAAAAACTGTTTGTTATTTGATAGGTACCAAGACTCTGAAAAATAATAAAATAAAATAAAATAAATAATCATACAACATATTATTGAAATCTTTAACAGGTTGACTCTCCTCTTACATTCTTCACACGAGCTTTCACATCTCGCCGAGATTATTATCTCAACATAATTATGTTACGTTGTCGTACTTTATTACCTACAACATAAAATTGCGATACTTACTTACTATATTTTTACAATTAGTAATTTCTTATTTCTCGCACCTTTAATGCATAAGCACATGAGATTAAAACCTATGAAGAAAGAAAGCAGAACTGAATAACATGAGTGATTCTCTTTCTACTTTGTTACGGCGAAAACTCTTCATTGATTATAGCTACAACTCTGTGTAACTTTATTACACGGCAAACAATCACAACTACGCAAGACGCCATCAAAGAGTATAGTTATGGAGGGGGACGCCATCTTGACTCCCTCTTCCCTAGTGATCTGATACCTATGTCTCGTCGCTCGGTCCGGGAAGAGATGTCCTATTCCCAAAACCGGTTAACACTAAATAGGGAGAAAATATTTTTAGCTGGCCTCCTTAGACGTTAATATTACCTACATATCCATCAATACAGGCAGGTCGTCACTGATAGTAAGTACACGTTTGGTCTGGTTAATGTACGTCCAGTTAATGTACACCCAGTTAAACAGGAATCCACTATTTCCTCTTTTTTATTTAGCGATGAATAATTGTCCTGAACAAGAAGGTCAAGACAAAGTTATGTGATGACAAAAAACAAATAAAACTCTTCTTTTTTATTTGAAGTCTGTTAATAGTAAAAAACAGTACCTATAAGTATAGGTAATCAGTCGTTCTTCTAGAGAATGAATATTCTTCCCTTCTAATACCTATCTAATGTGCAGGCCTGACCCAACTGAACGAGTACAACGAGCAAGTGGAGTTGCTGAAGAAGATCTGGTTCACGAAATATGCGCGCCACTGGACCGGCCTCTGCAAGTGCAGCTGTGCCTTCGAGAACATCTTTATGGCGGAACTCAAGTCTAACGATGTGCTTGGTGAGTTAAACAAACTTACCTGCGTACTTATTAGGCGAAAACTATCCAAAGAAAACAGTTACTCTGTTTTTTAGTGAACACGGAAAGCAAAATCTACGCATTCCGACACCATCTTTTATTCATAGTGATGCGTCTCGTCCCAGTACCTAGTGATGTCCTATTCCCAGAACCGTCTAACATTCTAAATTGTTATGCATTCTAATTGTTTGTGCATTCAGCATCATAATTTGATAAGCAATTTCTGGTATAGGTACCTAAAGATATGGCATCTTCGACCCGGCTTCGAATTGTGAGGGAGGGTTTAAGTTCTGACGAATAATCACCAACAAGTTTTCCTGTCTCAAAGTATGTGCATTATTCCAGCACTTGAAACTTAAAATCCATTCACCACACTGGTTCGTAAGAACAAGTGACGATAAGTGACACGCGGTTGCTCGAATGTAATATGTAATGTATTTTTTTATATTTTTTGACGTGATAACGTCTTATAAATCGATGGAGCCGGCTGCACGCACGAAAAAACATGACTCATGCGTCGTTACGTCGTTTCGTCGTTCCATTTACCTGAGCCCGAGCCCGGGTCGGGTAATGGGTAAGGGTAAATGAGGGTAAGGGTAAATGAGGGTAAGGGTAAGGGTTCAGTCTGGGTCCGGGTCCGGATTTTCATTCAGTTTCATTCAGTTTCATTCAGTTTCATCTAGTATCATTCAGTTTCATTCACATTCAATTCAATTCAGTAAAACTAAAATTTTCTTTTGAAAAATGCAACCATTCCATCAGTATTTTCTTATGACGTTATCACGTTCAACTATCGTCAGTAAACCGACTTTACAGACAACCGATTTTTTTAGGACTTCACAGCTGGTTGTTCTTCGCCAAGCGTGAGCAGGACCGCAAAGCCAACTATTTGGGCTACATCGACAAACTAGAACTTGGTGGTGTAAGTATATACTTAAATTGATCTTAATTTTGGGACTGTAATAAAACTCCCACTGTTGTCCAATCAAACTATATTGTTCACTTCCTTCTACGTTACAATCTCTCTAGTACTTCACAAATTACCAACTCTAAGCCACGTGGTTTTACAAAATAGCTTGCATTGCATGCGACCAACTCTTCCGAGCGCTCGTTCCAGAATGGCGATCGAGCAGTCGAGCCCGACCGCCATCTTTATCGCCGGAAGCGTTGCCAGTATGCTGTGCAGACATTTTGAATCAATCATCATTAATAATACTTTTACATGAACTAAACAAACAAACTAGTTTCTAAAACAGTTATCATGATTGATGACAATTAAAATCATTATTTATTTACAAACAAATTATTCAGATCCACAGACATATTTTAAATCAATCGATTCAACTGACTAACCATACATAATTGCCAACGGCATTTTCTATGAAGTTGACAGACTATTTTACAAACAAATATGACAAGTGTCATCAAATATCATAATAGTAATTTCTATTAAACCATTAAAATTAAATCCATTAATGAAATTCATCACATTCGGCCATCCGATATTGTGCTTACTCTGGAAGCACATGCTAAGTGCACAATATAATATGATAACTTGATAAACAAAGCTTGAATTTGAAACAAATGAGAAAAGATGACCATTCAAACACAATCTAAAAAAAATTTAATGTCTAACAAACAAAACTTGAATTTAAAACAAATACTTAATGAGAAAAGATGACCATTCAAATAAAATCTAAAAAAAAAATTGAATGTCTAACAAACAGAACTTGAATTAAAACACAAAAGAAAAGATGACCATTCAAATACAATCTAAAAAAAATCTTATGTCTATCAAATTCGGCCATCCGACAGTGTGCTTACTCTGGAAGCACATGCTGAGAGCATAATGATAACATGATAACTATGTTTATGTATGACTAAACAAAACTTGAAACTTTAATGACTACCAAAATTCAAACAACTACTATGAACAAATTAAGACAAATCCAAAATTACAATATAAAACTTGTAAACAAAATGAAATTATTAAGTAGAAGATACGAAGACACCCAAATAAATCTTAGTCATTTCTTAGAATAAACAGATATTAAAAATATAATTCTATCTAAAAATAACTAAAGTTAAATATCCTGTTTACCATATTCAAAGCCTGTATGCAAAAAAAATTAACTAAATGAAATTTCTCGTAAGATAATAATAACAGTTTTGTATCAGAAAAGTCTTCGCATCCCAGCCATAAACAATCCATTCGGGTAAAATATTATTTAAATTAAATATTCCAATAACATAAATTATACTCCGATTGTGATAGGAAGACATCTACATGGTTAAAAATACAGTCAAACAGTTAATTGTTTTAAAACTCAAATAGTAATTTGGTCTCCCTACTACAATATTCACGTTGACCGGATTGAGAGGGTCCAGAAAAAGTTTCTGAATATAACTATACTGCAAAGCTCCATCATTTTCATTTAATGTTATTAGAAAATCATCGCAAATATCATGATCTACTGTATCTTTTCAAAATTATCCACTCGCATATCGACTCTCCTTGCTTACTTTATCTTATTAATCTAAATATAAAGCCTAGACCTCGGCAACCCTTTCAGAACACTTTCGCCCTACAAGTCAATTCAAACAACACCTCTTATTATAACCCCGTTGTCAGAATGTGTCGCCTATTTAACGATTTATTGATTAAATACAGTGATAAAATTGATATCTTTAACAATAATCAAAATAAATTCAAGAATGCAGCTTTGGCCACTCTTTCATTAGAGTGTGCCGAAAACTCTTATTAGTTAGTTAATTAATTCTGCACTCTCTTCGAGTCATAACTCGAAGTGACTTACTGTAATAAAATAATTGTATGAGTACACCCAAGTTCCAAGTAAATGTTAACTTTAATCACCTACTACTAGTTAAGCCTGGTTACACGCTATCTACATAACTTTCCTGTTCAATGCATTCTGTGTACGCATGTTTTGGGGTACTGTCTAGCTCATAATTTAATAGTATTTATGCCTGTAAATTATCGATTGTACTCTGTTTTGTGTACCTAATAAACAAATAAAGTAAAATATAAAACAAAATGAAATTGTGATAATAAACTACATAATTCTTCTCCTTAATACGGAACTCGCGGCTCAGCCTGTTACTGCGGCACCTTCAGAGGCGCGTCATGGCTCAAGCTGCTGATGTGGTGCCTTCCATGGCGCATCACGGCTCAGACCACTGATGCGGCGCCTTCCGTGGCGCATCATGACTCAGGCCGCTGGTGTGGCACCTCCCGTGGCGCATCACGACTCAGGCCGCTGGTGCGGCGCCTCCCGTGGCGCATCACTGCTCATGCTGCTGATGCGGTGCGTCACGGTTGTGTCCTGTGGCACCTTCTGCGGTGCATCGCTACTAACTTTGCCTGGAGTTTTAAGGATCTGAAACTCGTCATAAAATTTACAGATCTGCAAACACACTGTGATTTAACCTATTATCATTCATCTGCTTTATATCTAGTTCAAATGAATAGGTTTTCCAATTGTGAAATAATTAAAAAGTAACAATATATTCCAAAAATATAAAACACTAAATGTACACTATCCACGGCATTTAGACGAGTTCTCTGTACTTAGTTTTGCGCTTTAAATACTACAAAAGATACGTTTAACTTAGCTCAGTAAATGCATGAAAACGCCATCATTAATTCTGACAGCAAAGAACTTATCAACTTGAATTTCTCCATGCCATGCCCTGCCATGGCACTGCAGGCATGTACTAGTAATGTCATCTTCTCATTGTTCTTGCTGAAATGCAAACATCTTCTCGACAGTGACTGTTTCGGTACGTAAACAATCTAGTGGTTCAGGTTTACGACGCACTAACTTTAATTAGAATCTTTGTCCAATTTTTATTTAAAACTGTGATTCAGTTGTAAAACTGAACTGTTAAGCTGTAATTGAACACCTAAAACTGTAATTCATCTTTAGTTAATCTTAAGTTGATATTTTAGTAAGTAGTAGGTCTTTTATAAATCGCTAATCTTTAATTTATAAAAAATTCACATTTATTTTCTCTTACATTCATTTTTAATTCATATTTAATTCATATTTAATTCATCTTAAATTCATCTTAAATTCATCTTAAATTCATCTTAAATTCATCTTAAATTCATCTTAAATTCATCTTAAATTCATCTTAAATTCATCTTAAATTCATCTTAAATTCATCTTAAATTCATCTTAAATTCATCTTAAATTCATCTTAAATTCATGTTAAATTCATGTTAAATTCATCTTAAATTCATCTTAAATTCATCTTAAATTCATCTTAAATTCATCTTAAATTCATCCTAAACTCATCTTAAATTCATCTTAAATTCATCTTGAACTCATCTTAAATTCATCATTAATTCATTTTTAATTCATAATTAATTAATTCATCGTCTTTTCATCTTTTATTATAATATCCTCCCTCGACATTGGCAAAACTGAACGAATTTACATACTTGGCTCAAATCCAAAACATTAATTTTAAACTCAAATAACTTTAACTCTAATCCAACTTAACTTTTTCTCATATTCAAAAACTTATATAATCTTAACCCAAAATCTTTACTTATAATCCAATACAAAAACTGATCTTTAACTTTTACCTTTTAACAACTCTACACGACTTTAAATTACTAAACTTAGAATTTTTGAAACATTTGCGCCTTTTGAGACCTTGTTAACTTTTTATAATTTTTTTTTAAACTTTTTGAACTTTTTGAACATTTTGAACATTTGAACATTTTGAACATTTGAACATTTTGAACATTTTGAACATTTTGAACATTTTGAACATTTTGAACATTTTGAACATTTTGAACATTTTGAACTTTTTGAACTTTTTGAACATTTTGAACTTTTTTATTTTTTTGAACTTATCTTACTTTGACCAAACAGATCTCGCATGGTTAATTAATTTCAACTTCTAAGGCGTACATAGTCAAACTGAACTCGCTTGGTTTCAAAATCAATTTCAACTTTTATGGCGTACATAGTCAAACTGAACTCACTTGGTTTCAAAATCAATTTCATCTTATAAGGCGTACATAGTCAAACTGAACTCACTTGGTTTCAAAATCAATTTCAACTTTTATGGCGTACATAGTCAAACTGAACTCACTTGGTTTCAAAATCAATTTCATCTTCTAAGGCGTACATAGCCAAACTGAACTCACTTGGTTCCAAAATCAATTTCATCTTCTAAGGCGAAAATAGCCAAACTGTACTCACTTTGTTCCAAAATGTTATTAATCTTTACTTCTATGGCGTACTTAGCCAAACACAGATCCCAAAACACTTTCTTTAGACGAGCAGTAATTACGTTCAATGGCCTGGTTAACGTCCCCAAACTAGATCTGTTTGCTCAAAACCACCAAGAATTGCTACTAACATTTTGTCAAAATGCTGTTTCGAGGAGACTCCCCAGGTTCCATATGCTTTTTTTTTTTTTTTTTCTTATTGTACTTTTTGTTTTTCTGTTTTAATTGTAATTTCTTAAAAAAATTGTATCTTCATTTTATAGTTTGTCTACCTTAGTCTCTCATTACTTAATATCATTTTTTTTTTTTTAAGCTCCAATAGTCTCACTATGTGAAACCTGTTTAATGGACCCTAGTTGTCGTTTTAAATTATCAATTAGATTATAAGTATCTGCTGATTGTTTACCTAAGAAATAAAAATAAATAAATAGTCTACAATTTTGATAACATTAGCTCACTTTGCTTCAAAAACTCGCTTCGGTAGGCTTGATCATGATCATTAACTTGCTTATTTTAAATCCAGCATGGTTAGACATTTGCAGTTAGAGGCTACTCAAACTTTACTGAGCTGCTATGGTATTAGCAGTACATGAATAGTTTTAGCACTATCGGATAGCCCCTATATCAAATTTATGGTTAGGCCCGGTCCATGACAAAGACCGTACCGGCTTTTATGAAATTCAAGATTGTGCTCGGTCTTTGCTATTTACGGCCACTTTATTATGAAACTTTATTCAATCACTCATTTTTGATGTTAAGTAAATTATAAGAAATAAATATTTCCAGAAACCTACCAATAATTTCAACATAACCCAGCCAATAACACCCTGCTTATGCCAACAGAGATTCTAATTTATTTAAGGGTATTTATTTAATTTTGTACATAGGCTACATCGGCACAATGGCGACTATTAGCATGGACATAAAAATGTTTGTTCATGGTTCTAGACAGGAAAGTAGGCCTTGCCTAAGTACCCAACAGTTCTGCATATCAAAAAGTAACAAGAATGCTACAGAGGACTGACTTGCGTTTAACACTCAAGCTTGTTTTTTACACTCAAGTACCTTCACTTAATTTCATACACGGTAACACGAGTCATGTGTTATCAGAGGGTAACCAATAAAATGATCATCGTAATGCATAATAATGTAAAACTATTTGCTGTTATTAAGTTCGTTAATATTTTTAAAATATCTTTCGGTAAACTTAGCGTATATTCCAAAAATTAAGTGAATGTCAATTGTTTGAAATGGAACAGCTTAACTAAGTAGTCAAAGTCGTTAAATATTAGGTGCAGGCCATTTCATGTTCGGATGAGCGGCTAATATCAAATTTCATATGATTCCACACACATTTTAGAGTAGGCATAACCTAATAAATAAATTTAAAAGAAAAGACCGATAATCTAAGAATAATGTTAGATTGTGGGTATCTCGTAAACGGTGCGTCGTAGCACAAAAATGACGAAAATTTCATCCCCCTATGAAACCCCACAACACATGGTAACAATGCTTCAGAGCAAGTTTTTTTTTTTGTTTGAGTACCCTCTTTAAATTTTCTCAAGAAAAATTTAAATATTTTATCAAAGATCCATTAATTCAATTAAGTTTAATAACACATTATCCATCATGCAATAAACGTCATCAGAACAATAAAATTGGGCGTGTACTTACCACTTCGGAGATGTAATAAAACTCCCACTGTTGTCCAATCAAACTATATTGTTCACTTCCTTCTACGTTACAATCTCTCTAGTACTTCACAAATTACCAACTCTAAGCCACGTGGTTTTACAAAATAGCTTGCATTGCATGCGACCAACTCTTCCGAGCGCTCGTTCCAGAATGGCGATCGAGCAGTCGAGCCCGACCGCCATCTTTATCGCCGGAAGCGTTGCCAGTATGCTGTGCAGACATTTTGAATCAATCATCATTAATAATACTTTTACATGAACTAAACAAACAAACTAGTTTCTAAAACAGTTATCATGATTGATGACAATTAAAATCATTATTTATTTACAAACAAATTATTCAGATCCACAGACATATTTTAAATCAATCGATTCAACTGACTAACCATACATAATTGCCAACGGCATTTTCTATGAAGTTGACAGACTATTTTACAAACAAATATGACAAGTGTCATCAAATATCATAATAGTAATTTCTATTAAACCATTAAAATTAAATCCATTAATGAAATTCATCACAGGACTTACAAAAATATATCACGTAGGTACTAAAAATGATTCGACTAGATTTTTATGCTACTAATCCTTGTGATTTTATTGAATAATCCATAAGGATTACTCAATAAAATCACCGTTTACCGTTTTTAAAAAAGGTAACTCATGACATGAGTCATGCATGACTGAAAATACCTAAATAAAAAAAGAAACAGATTTTATTCCGTTTATTACAATAGGTATAGACAATATGCTTGACCACAATCTCCCTTTACAGAAAGGAATGATCCTCAAACAACACTCAATCCTCAGTGAAACCAAAGATGCTCCAGAGATTAGCATGTTCGTGGGAACCTCGCCCGAGCTGGAGACAGCATTATATACACTGTGCTTCATGGCGCGTCCTGATCGTCCGTGCAAGTTGCGATTTAACAACATACCTTTCACCATCCAGACCAAAACATTGAAAGCGGATAATGTTTTGCTCATCGATACCGCTTACCCTGCCTACTAAGTCAAGTTGGATTTTCATTACTGCAAATCCGTGTGTTGTACGTGTCAAAAGCCCATTGGTCCAATAAATTTTGTATAGAAGCGATCACATTATTGCAGAATGCGTGTTTCAACGCACAATATATCTCTGTCTCTTTCTGCTCCATAGTAAATGAGAGGAACAATCAACGTCAACACGGGACTTCAGAAATGAAACTCTGACTGTAGGTAGTTAGATAATTTGTTTTTCTTAAACATGCGCGGAAATATTGTCATTACTTTTGAATATAGAACACGCGAAGTATCATATTTACGTAGACTGAAAAACCAAAATCACTTCCCGGCGCGTTCTCGCTCCGGCAATGTTGTATGAAACGGTGTGCTGTTTGAATTTAGAACTCTTTCATCTATCGTACACATTGCGTTCTCGTGGCTGTATAGCCACAGATAGGTTTACCTTTCGGCACAAACTGTAACAAAAAAAAAATGGCGGTAAAGCGGAGTTTGTTGTTATTTGGTTAATAAAAAATAAATTTATTATGTAAAAGACCCTTTTTTATTTCCTTGCATTTTTTTAAGAAAAGCACTATGTATGCCTCGGCCGAAATGGCAATTGCCATTTCGCTGCTATTTCGCTGCCTTTGCAATAATGTACTAATAAATTTTATAAATACCTGGATCATATTCCGCCAATTCAGTCAATTTCAGGTTTTCATTCTATCTTATAAAGACATGTCGCTCTCTACACGTTTGCAGTTAAAATAAAGATAATTTATTAAATTACTAATTGCTTATTATTTAAAACAATGAACATATAGGCACAGATTAATAAAGTTACTACGTAATATATGTATTGAGCTAAAGATAATGGATGGTTCAAAAGTTGCCCTAAGTAGTTGCTATAAGATTCGAAAATGTTCAAATTATTATTTGAACATTTTCGAATCTTATAAACTTATATTCAGGTTTATAAAACTTGAGAAACCGACTTCATGGCCGATGGTTAAATTTCAATGGGATTAATCTGAAAGCATTACCTTTCAGATAAAAAAAGGTTTTTTCTAATCGGATCAATTATAACGTAGCTATGCTGTACTTAACTTGTTTGTTAAAAAAAATACAACCTAATTGAGAACCTCCTTTTTTACTTGAGGTCGGTTAAAAAGTAAAACTTTACATAGTTAAATTCACGGCTAATTTTCCTACACATGTATGAACATGTCATTAGCTTTGATGATTGAGCAACTAGGTTCTCGAAAGCGCAATTTCATTTGAATTCAGTGTCTAGCTCAGATTTCTTCAGATATTGATTGACTGGCTTCTCAGCTCAGCTGCTCTCTGCCTTCTCCGCGCCGTAGGCCGTGGGTTCGATCCCCACCGAGAACAAACATTTGTGTGGTGAACGTAAATGTTTGTTCTCCGGGCGTTATTACTGTAAGTATTATAAGTATGTATTTACAAAAAAATATATATATACAAGTAGTATATCAGCTAATTGGTTTTCATAGTACAAGCTCTGCTTAGTTTGGGGCTAGATAGTATTGTGTATGTTCACAATATTTATTAATATTATATATTTAAATAATTCTAGTAAAACAATCACGTAAAAACAACTCTTTATTACAATATCCTTGAGAGAATACAAGCATGAAATGATTTCTTAATAAATTCGTCTTATAACTACTAAACGAATTTATCTACAATATGATTTATTGTCCAAAGTACAAAGGTTATCAGAATCGAGTGTATACATGATAGAGAATACAGCATTTCGGTACAATACTTGACCTTATCAAAGAAAATACTGGTACAATCAAATAACAGTACACTTAAATGTAAGTACTATACTTTCACGATCATACATAACACATATTGAAATAATTACATAGGTATTTATCGCGTATATCACTTTTTTATTTATTTTCCCAACGCCTTATTTTATTTATTTAGTCTGCCCGTAACCATAGTTATTGCAACATAGCCGAAACGTCTTAAAAATAAATAAAATAAGGTAATATAAGCGATAAATACCTATGTAATGTATCGATATAACGAAATAAAATTTAAATAAATTTAAAGTAAATATTCATAAACTATTGATTTAATAAATATAATATACATATTATAACATTTTCTGGTATACAATAGGATAGCTTCATATTATCTATACATTCTCAAAGTGGCTTGTTTAAGTAAGGCAACACATACTATCCTATCTAAGGATCAGAAGGGCAAGACCCACTTCATTTACAACAAATCATCTACGATATGTTGTTTCGTTTCGCCTATTTGTCTCTCTCTATTGTATGGAGAAAAGATGAGACGGCTAAAACAAGTAACGTAGAAACGATCGCAACGAGTTGTTGTCTCATCAATTTTCCATACAACAGAGAGACATGCTCACACAAAAAAAAAAATCGTAGATGAAATGTTGTAAATGCACTGGGACTTGACCTTCAGTATCTAAAAATGCACTTTTATTATTTAATATCATTAACTTTACAATGTGATATGATAATTAATTGACTGAAACATAATAATATTTCTAATATATTTTCAGATAGCGGTAATATTAGGTATTCGTTTTCTGGCCTATACGAATATTGAGTATTTTTTATAGGAACTTAAACGCAATATTTACAGGAGAATAAATAGACAATCAAAACAAAAAGTAACAAATCTTGATAAATAATAAGTTTTTGCGTAGTATCACACTGAGAAATAGCGTAGTATTTGATATATAAATAGAGTATCTAGATCTTACATTTGAGATGAATAAACGAATAAATTGACTAAAGCCAGTATGCAGAAACAATGCTCGAGTCTGAGTAGAATCTCAAGTAGAGATTTTTTGTCACTTTTCAGTACTAAACTGTCGAAAAATCTATGCATGAAGCTCGATTCAGACTTGAGCACTGTTTCTGAGTACGGGTCTAAAGAGTATCGCGTGTATTGTAACAATTTTAATCAAAAAATCTATCACAATGTGTCGTTCCCCATTGGCAAGAGAAGGCATTGTTTTTCTTTTGACAGACTAGTTTGATTCGATTTTATCAGAACTTTATATGCAGCACAAGAAGGCTTGCCAAAAAATATATATCTCTGAAGATAATATTTAAATTCCAATTTATTTATTCATTAACAATATTTTATCGTATTTGAATGTCTTAGGTATACATAGGTATGCATCATCTTCAGAAACATCTATTTTTTTTAATTAAATAATACCAATGTTTGGTCGTATTCATCGTATAAGTTAACTTTCTAACATCACAATAACGCACAAAATCGAGCAAGTTGTTACATTACAGGTCAATACTCCTAATCATCGATGTATTATAACCAGAATGAACGTCCCAGCATTAAAAGCAGCTAGTGAAATAAGAGCTCAAACATTTTTACTCTTATTTATTGTATCATTGAGTTTAGTATCGTCCAACTGTAAAGTGCCTCCATGCACTTTTGAGAACTTTGAAAAAATAAAACTAATAATCAATTGAAAAATTTATATTATTGTACAAAAAAGCGTGGGGTGCTTTTTATAATAACTTCAGATATAATAAACTATTGATAAAATATTTACAACAATCAAAATCAAGCACCCCACGCTTTTTGTACAATAATATAAATTTTTCAATTGATTATTAGTTTTATTTTTAACTTTTTAGTTCAATTAGCTATGAAAGCGTTTTTTTAGTTTTTTATACTATAATTTTTTTTTTACTTTTTAGTTTTTTTTTTCATTTTTTTTTTTTTTTCATATTATTGCATTGTCATCGACCTTTGACAGGTGTGCAAAGTATGAATTAAATCTGATCGTTCAAAGTAGGACAAAATCGAGCTCAAAGAGGTCGGTTACATACATACATACATACATACATACATACAGGTGAAGCTAATAAAAGCGTTATAAAAACTACCGTAACATTAAGGCTTCAGACTGAGAGTATTCCTTTCAGTAAATAGGATCTCTGTTGATAAAAAAGCACAGTAAACTCGTGCCATTTTTTCACTCTGTGTTTATACAGGGTTATTCATTATTAGCTACAAATACTCAGGAAGTAGGTTCAACAAATAAAATAAAAAATATTTAAGAAATGATTTTTTAAAGTTTTGTTACGAAAATCCCGAGAAAATCTATAAAGATCCGTTCGAATCATTGGCACGTTGTTACATCTAACAGTCCATTTCTAATCAAAGGCGAGCCACCTGACCTTTTTTGACCTTAGAACCGCGCCCGCGCGCCGCGAGCGGCACTCTGCGTTCAGTCACCGCCTGGGTGGGGTAGTCATCGTCTTGTTCTCCGTGGCAATCATTATGCAAAAGTCTTAAAGAAATTAATAAAAATAAAATTTTGATACAAAAACTTAAATTGTTCAGTTTAGGAATTAAATTGATTCGGCCAAACAAACATTTACGACCCAAAAATTAGGCCCTGTCAGTTTGTGTAGCTAATAATGAATAGCCCTGTATACAGCAAGTTATAATACATCGATGTTCCTGGCCACTACTCATCTTAGCAGACTAAATCTGACTAGAAAATCGTTGGAGCGTTTCAATTTCACTAGCCTGAATAACTACGTAATCTTACATTATACTTTCATCTTAATTAGTGGCAAGCTTCAATAAATAATAACTGATACGTGGTAACATAACACTGATAACAAGATATAAAACTATCAAAAAATAAAGATGGTTATAAAATGTAATACGTAGTTTTAACAGATTCCGCTTTTAACATGATTTTATTTACAATACTGATTTACAAATTATATAAAACAAAATAATTAACACTAATATTTTTTCTATCTATTCTTGATTTTATCTAATACAAACGTACATCTAATATTATAGATCATTCGTTTAAAATATGGCGCTTAAGCCCGTCACACACGTAGCTATAATATATATTAATAGTAATTATAGCAACGACATATTTTTATACAAATAATTTTCAAGTGACCGCAAACGCAGCTATAATATTCTTCTATGACGTCACCAACTTATACCGTAGTTTATATTATCGCACGGCATATTAATATATTATTATAGCTACGTGTGTGACGGGCTTCATTTCTTTTGACTCACTGCTAAATCAATGTCTTCATGTGAACCTTACATCAAATCTAGTTGGCATGCTATCGATACAATATAAACCTTATCTTAAACAAAGTACGAGCCATATTCGTGTGGCATAACACCTCTGCGCGGATAGAAAGTGTGCGTTTGAGAGTAATTCAGTAAATTAGTTATATTTGAGGTGTAGATATCCGCGAATCGGAACAATCTCCGCGAGAAGTAAGTGGGGTTGTGATAAGTGCGGAACACGCTACCGAACTGAGGGTTAAACACTGCTTTTATTTCATTCCTGGAACCGACAATATTACTCCTATAATGCGAGCATGGAAACAAACACAAAAAGCCATGTGTTAGCCAATATTTACAGCCAATTGAAACTGAAAGCATGGTTATAATTTTGACAACATTTATTACACAATAATATCACAATTAAAAGCACAGGACGCTTTCCCAATACAGAACAACGACATTAGCAGAACAATGAAGAAGGTTACGAATCGTTCTTCCTGGGAATATAATTCAAACCCAAGCAAAAAGCATTCTCAAAAGCTTTAAATATTTTGGTAGCGTTATAACCTAAAACAAAACGCGGAACGACTTCATAACAAATCTGCGGAACCGATTTTGATGAAATTTCGACAAAGTATAATCTTTCTAATGAATACGAATTCTAAATCAGTTTTGAAACATAATATTATTCTTTATAAAAAAATCCGGAAAGTGGGTGGTTTCGAAACCCGGTTACATAGAAGCACTTAAGGATTTTCCCAGCATTGGGACGAAAAGGGGTTGAAAAAAAACCCGGTTACGTAGAAGCGCTAAAGGACTTTCCCAGATGTAGGACGAAAAGGGGTTGAAAAAAATGTTCTTACCTGAGGAAATCTCTCTCAGTCATCCACTCGGCTAAGATGGCGAGACTGACGGGGTCTTTATGCTCTTGATGGTCCTCTATGAGCTGGGTTAGCATTTGAAGCCAGTTCGCGTTCTCCTTGAACGCTTGCATGTTTAGCGTGTTTATCTCGTGCTGTGGACACAGGTGGACATAGTTAGTAGTGGTAGAGCTCTTTGGTGGCCTAGTGAGTGCACTGGTGGCCTAGTGGTAGCAATCCTGTCTTCCGATCTTAAGGGCGCGGCCATTTTCATCCGTTCTCTCTAATGCCCAAACAATCTAAGCATACCTTTCACTACTCACATCAATACGTTTTTTTTCCAGCATTTCTCTCTTATCATACTGTTCTTCACTCTATTACAGCAAGTTGTATAAAAAAAAGGTATCTTGCCTCTTCTTTTGTTTATACAACAAAGTAGACAAACAAGCATACGGCTCACCAGACCGGAAACGGTTACCGTAGCCTATATGGACGCTTACGGAGGCATTAAAAGTGCTTTGCCGACCCCTTAAAGCTTTTAAAACACCCTTTTTGAAGAACCTCATGCTATAGTTCTTACGGTAAACCTCGGTAGGGAGATCATTCCACATCCTGAGTGTTAGCGGGAGAAAGTTCCTCTGAAACCGAAAGGTGCGCGACCACGCAGGAAGAGAGCACTGGTGGTCTAGTGGTAGCGGCCCCGCCTTCCGATCAAATCCGAGATTCTTTCCGGGTCGTGGGTTCAAATCCAGTCGTGTACCATACCAATGAGTTTTTCTGTCGAAAAATGTATGTGCACTATGCCAGTACGCTCAAAACGGTGAAGGAAAACATCGTGAGGAAACCGGCGTGTCGTAGAACCTAAAAAAGTTCGAGCAACACGTGTCAAGGGTCACGCAAAACGGGCCCACCAGCGGCCTACTTGCGGAAAAACCAGCCCGCACATCAAGTGCGGATGATAAATTTGTCGACCACACCGGATCTAAGGTTTTCTCCTTGCCATGTCACTAGTTCTTTCGAACCAGTGTGGTGGAAGGATTTTTAGGAGCTTTGTTACATGCACTCAGAGTAGGTGAACATTAGAAATAAAAAATTCATACCGTGAGTTCGTTTATGATAGCGCCGGTTCTCCAGCCGTGTTCTAAGGTGACGTCAGCGAGGTCCGTGTACGGATGGTCTCCGAAGTACAGCACTTGATGCCCGTACCACCCGGTCAGGTCTTGCAGCTGTTTCACAGTACCCTGGAATTTCGTAAGTGTACACTTTTATTTGTACTAATACTTCAATATTTGTGTATGTATTTTCATTTCTTTTATCTTATAAATACGTGTTTGTATTTTTTATTTCTTTTATTTCAATCCATTTTCTTTTTACTTTTATCTCTCTTCTGCGTTTTTATCTCTATTTTAAAATCGGATTTCAAAATATAGTATACGTTTTAATAAACTTGAGAAACCGATTTTATGTCCAAACTGCTGAAGCGATTTTGATGGAATTGAAATGGGAGTAATCTGGAAGACTTGACCTTTAAAATATTTTTTTGTGAGAATTGAGAAGAGTGACTGTTGAAGCATGAATCCAACATATCAGTAATTATATTTGTATAATGAAATAACTATTTGTCCTTGCCATTTACTAACATTAGTTTTTTAAGATTTTTATTTCTGTGTGCTACCAACAAATTGACTCTTTTCTGAAATAAAAATATTGTATGGTATTACCTCGTAATAAATGATCCCCTTTTCCAAAGACGTGACCTTCTCCCAAATGTGCGTGTTAGCGTTCTTATCGAACACTCTGATTGGCCGAGACACCTCCGTGAAGAACTTAGGCTTGTTCGCGTTCACGATGACGACGTCGAAGAAGTCGCGCCAATCGGACCCGACCAGCATTTCCATTCCGGCTGTACTGCAACATTATAACAAAGGTCTTAGCAAAAAGGTTGACTTTATTGGAGCAAGCTTTTTTAACAGATTTCCAAAAACGCGCCAAATAACTAAAAATACTAAATACATAATTGTCGCAGCCAACTAAAAAAACTGATTAAAAAACCTAATAACCTACTTTTGTTTCTGTTTTTAAACAACTCAACTAGGTAAGTGTTAAATGCATTAAACGGTCAGGCAGTTCACTAGGTATTTTACTAGTTGGCTGCGGCACATAAACTACTTCTTTTTTTATTGAAGGATGAAAAAAACATGTGCATGTCTCCAGCTTCCTCATATGGAAATTGCGAATTCTGAAAACGCCAACATTTAAAGCATAATTGGAGCAATCATTGAATTGAAGGAAAATTTAGCAGCAAAAAAAACAACGACTCTATGAGACTTTATAGGTGTGTTAGCTGGAGAGCGGCTCCACAGCTTCCTCATTCAGTGTGGGCAAACGGCTAACGATAGAGCTATATAGTAAACGCCAAATTTTAGAGCATAATTAGAGCACCCGGCATAAAAAAAATCAAGTCTCTAGCTCGAAAACTCTTTGAGTTAGAAGACTATAACAACGTGTTTGCTGGGAAGCCATTTCTCCAGCTAACACATGTGGATCTCAGGAATGGCTATAGCTAGAAAGTTGCTTGATATCTCCAAATTTAGAGCAAAAAATATCATGGATGCTCCAAATATTTCAAGTGTCTAGGTTCAAAACTCACCGAGTTAGAAGCTTTGATGACTGTGTTAGCTGGAGACACGTTTGTCTGGCACGCACATGCTACATCTGAGGATCTACAATAGCTACAGATTCGGTTGACGTGTCCAAACCGAGCTATGAATTAGAGCACTCGGCTCCAAAATTTTGGACTCTCTAGGACAAGTAGTTTCCTAGTAATCAACAAAAGAACATTTTGCCGCCAGAATTTTCAAATATTATGTTCGCACCCGTAAAAATGCGGCGTTGCCGCTCTGAAAGTATGGTATCAGCGTAGGAATTTGAACGTTAGTCGGATGGAGTTGTGTGTTGCCCGTGCCTGGTAAATAGTTACCCTAGGATTCATGTCTTAAACACTCATTACGTAGCTCAAGAAGCGGAATATAGGTTAAAATGAAACAAAAAAACACCAAAGAAAAGTTTTATAATGGTTAGTTTAAGTTTAACTAAGTATTTATTAAGAAACCTGACTTCAGATTTTTTATTTTTAGTTTTAAATATCATGAAATATCTCTAAGTCTCTCAACTAACCAACAATGTTTTCAAATCATGAGTTACCTACTCTTGTCACACTAGGTGTAAATGGCATCGTGCGAAACTATCATTGTGTCTGTGAGTACGTACATAACTAGCGAGCTGCAGTAAATACTCACGGGAAAGCGAAAGGAAATATTATAAATATAATAATTATGAAGAAAAGTGGGGGGGCTCTATTCCGGAAAACCTTTTATTTTTTTTATTCAAAAGTTGTTAACGTAGATACCTATTGTTCTAAAGGTTATTAGGGCTCTAATTGTGAATTTGACATTCATTTTTGAATTCAAGATGGTGGCTTCATTTTTTTTCTTAAATAATGGATATGGGTATCGTTTAATAGGTTTTTGGGGGCTCTGATTGTGAATTCAACATTAATTTTTGAATCCAAGATGGTGGCTTCATTTTTTTCTCAAAAAATGGATATGGGTATCGTTTAATAGGTTTTTGGGGGCTCTGATTGTGAATTCAACATTAATTTTTGAATCCAAGATGGTGGTTTCATTTTTTTCTCAACAAATGGATATAGGTATCGTTTAATAGGTTTTTGGGGGCTATGATTGTGAATTCATTATTTATTTTTGAATCCAAGATGGTGGCTTCATATTTTTCTCAAAAAATGGATATGGGTATCGTTTAATAGGTTTTTGGGGGCTCTGATTGTGAATTCAACATTAATTTTTTAATTCAAGATGGCAGCTTCATTTTTTTCCTTAAAAATGGGTATGGGTATCGTTTAATAGGTTTTTGGGGGCTCTGATTGTGAATTCCACAATATTTTTTCAATCCAAGATGGCGGCTTAATTTTTTTTCACAATATATTGATATGGGTGTCGTTTAATAGGTTTTTGGGGGCTCGGATTATAAATTCGACATTGTTTTTTGAATCCAAGATGGCGGCTTCATTTTTTTCCTTAAAAAATGGGTATGGGTATCGTTTAATAGGTTTTTGGGGGCTCTGATTGTGAATTTGACATTATTTTTTGAATCCAAAATGGCTGCTACATTTTTTTCCTTAAGAAATGGGTATGGGTATCGTTTAATAGGTTTTTGGGGGCTCTGATTGTGAATTCGACAATATTTTTTCAATCCAAGATGGCAGCTTAATTTTTTTTCACAATATATTGATATGGGTATCGTTTAATAGGTTTTTGGGGGCTCGGATTACAAATTCGACATTATTTTTTGAATCCAAGATGGCGGCTTCATTTTTTTCCTTAAAAATGGGTAAGGGTATCGTTTAATAGGTTTTTGGGGGCTCTGATTGTGAATTTGACATTATTTTTTGAATCCAAAATGGCTGCTACATTTTTTTTCTCATAAAATGGATATGGATATCGTTTAATAGGTTTTTGGGGGCTCTGATTGTGAATTCGACATTATTTTTTGAATCCAAGATGGCTGCCTCATTTTTTTTCTTAAAAAATGGATATGGGCATCGTTTAATAGGTTTTTGAGGGCTCTGATTGTGAATTTGACATTGTTTTTAGGGTTCCGTAGCCAAATGGCAAAAACGGAACTCTTATAGATTCGTCATGTCTGTCTGTCTGTCTGTCTGTCTGTCTGTCCGGCCGTGTCACAGCCATTTTTCTCCGAAACCATAAAAGCTAGACTGATGAAACTTGGTGAGTAGATGTATTTTGTGAACCGCATTAAGGTTTTTACACAAAAATAGAAAAAAAACTATTAATTTTGGGGGTCCCCATACATGAAACTGAAACTCAAAATTTTTTTTTTCATCGAACCCATACGTGTGGGTTATTTATGGATAGGTCTTCAAAAATGATACTGAGGTTTCTAATATCGTTTTTTTCTAAACTGAATAGTTTGCGCGAGAGACACTTCCAAAGTGGAAAAAAGTTGGTCCCCCCCCTCTAACTTCTAAAATAAGAGAATGATAAATCCAAAAAATATATATGTTGTACATTACTATGCAAACTTCCAACGATATTTGGTTTGAACGAGATCTAGTCAGCAGTTTTTTTTTTAATACATGAAACTGAAACTCAAATATTTTTTTTTCATCGAACCCATACGTGTGGGGTATCTATGGATAGGTCTTTTTAAAATGATATTGAGGTTTCTAACATCGTTTTTTTCTAAACTGAATAGTTTGCGCGAGAGACACTTCCAAAGTGGAAAAAAGTTGGTCCCCCCCCCCTCTAACTTCTAAAATAAGAGAATGATAAATCCAAAAAATATATATGTTGTACATTACTATGCAAACTTCCAACGATATTTGGTTTGAACGAGATCTAGTCAGTAGTTTTTTTTTATACGTCATAAATCGTCAACCGCAATTTACCTTTCGACGAACTACAAAAACCTTTATACATATTATGTTAATTGATGCTACGGAACCCTTCATGGGCGAGTCCGACTCGCACTTGGCTGCTTTTTTGAATCAAAGATGGCAGCTTCATTTTTTTTCTAAAAAAATGGTTAAGGGTATCATTTAATAGGTTTTTGGGGGCTCGAATTATAAATTCGACATTATTTTTTGAATCCAAGATGGCAGCTTCATTTTTTTTCTTAAAAAATGGGTATGGGTATCGTTTAATAGGTTTTTGGGGGCTCTGATTGTGAATTCGACATTATTTTTTGAATCCAAAATGGCTGCTTCATTTTTTTTCTCAAAAAATGGATATGGGTATCGTTTAATAGGTTTTTGAGGGCTCTGATTGTGAATTCGACATTATTTTTTTGAATCCAAGATGGCTGCTTCATTTTTTTGCTCAAAAAATGGATATGGGTATCGTTTAATAGGTTTTTGAGGGCTCTGACTGTGAATTCGACATTGTTTTTTGAATCAAAGATGGCAGCTTCATTTTTTTTCTTAAAAAATGGTTATGGATTTCGTTTAATAGGTTTTTGGGGGCTCTGATTGTGAATTCGACATTATTTTTTGAATCCAAGATTTGGGCTTCATTTTTTTTTCTTAAAAAATGGATATAGATATCATTTATATCTAATAATCTTATAATTCAATAGAGCCAAATGCACGCAATGCAAACGAGAGCGTGGAAAGAGTGCCAAAGAAGCACAATCGGCCTCAGCGTTCGGCAGTGTTCGACATCTGTTTCTCCTTTTTGAGTGAGCGATGCGTTCGCGTGGACAGCTGTATGACGTTGTGTCGTTCAACTATCGTCAGTAAACCAACTATACAGAAAACCGTTTTTTAAGAAAAAAAATGTAGCCGCCATGTTGGATTAAAAAATTAATGTCGAATTCACAATCAGAGCCCCCAAAAACATATTGAACGATACCCATATCCATTTTTTGAGAAAAAAAATGATGCCGCCATCTTGGATACAAAAAATAATGTCGAATTCACAATCAGAGCCATTTAAAACCTATTAAACGATACCCATATCAATTTTTTAAGAAAAAAAATGAAGCCACCATCTTAGATTCAAAAAATATTGTCGAATTCACAACCAGAGCCCCCAAAAACCTATTAAACGATACCCATATCCATTTTTAGAGAAAAAAATGAAGCCGCCATCTTGGATACAAAAAATAATGTCGAATTCACAATCAGAGCCCCCAAAAACCTTTTAAACGATACCCGTATCCATTTTGAAGGAAAAAAAAGAAGCCGCCATCTTGGATTCAAAAAAGAATGTCGAATTCATTATTAGAGCCCTCAAAAACCTATTAAACGATACCCATAATCAATTTTTTGAGAAAAAAAATGAAGCAGCCATTTTGGATTCAAAAAATAATGTCGTATTCATTATCAGAGCCCCCAAAAACCTATTAAACGATACCCATATCCATTTTTTTAGAAAAAAAATGAAGCTGCCATCTTGGAGTCAAAAAATAATGTCGAATTCACAACCAGAGCCCCCAAAAACCTATTAAACGATACTAATATCCATTTTTTGGGAAAAAAAATGAAGCCGCCATCTTGGATTCAAAAAATAATGTCGAATTCACAATTGTAGCCCCCAAAAACCTATTAAACGATACCCATATCAATTTTTTGAGAAAAAAAAGGAAGCAGCCATTTTGGATTCAAAAAATAATGTCGTATTCACAATCAGAGCCCCCAAAAACCTATTAAACGATACCCATATCCATTTTTTGAGAAAAAAAATGATGCCGCCATCTTGGATACAAAAAATAATGTCGAATTCACAATCAGAGCCCCCAAAAACCTTTTAAACGATACCCGTATCCATTTTGAAGGAAAAAAAAGAAGCCGCCATCTTGGATTCAAAAAAGAATGTCGAATTCATTATTAGAGCCCTCAAAAACCTATTAAACGATACCCATAATCAATTTTTTGAGAAAAAAAATGAAGCAGCCATTTTGGATTCAAAAAATAATGTCGTATTCATTATCAGAGCCCCCAAAAACCTATTAAACGATACCCATATCCATTTTTTTAGAAAAAAAATGAAGCTGCCATCTTGGAGTCAAAAAATAATGTCGAATTCACAACCAGAGCCCCCAAAAACCTATTAAACGATACTAATATCCATTTTTTGGGAAAAAAAATGAAGCCGCCATCTTGGATTCAAAAAATAATGTCGAATTCACAATTGTAGCCCCCAAAAACCTATTAAACGATACCCATATCAATTTTTTGAGAAAAAAAAGGAAGCAGCCATTTTGGATTCAAAAAATAATGTCGTATTCACAATCAGAGCCCCCAAAAACCTATTAAACGATACCCATATCCATTTTTTAAGGAAAAAAATGAAGCCACCATCTTGGATTCAAAAAATAATGTCGTATTCACAATCAGAGCCCTCAAAAACCTATTAAACGACACCCATATCCATTTTTTAAGAAAAAAAATGAAGCTGCCATCTTGGATTCAAAAAATAATGTCGAATTCACAACCAGAGCCCCCAAAAACCTATTAAACGATACTAATATCCATTTTTTGAGAAAAAAAATGAAGCCGCCATCTTGGATTCAAAAAATAATGTCGAATTCACAATTAGAGCCCCCAAAAACCTATTAAACGATACCCATATCCATTTTTTAAGAAAAAAAAATGAAGCCGCCATCTTGGATTCAAAAATTATTGTCGAATTCACAACCAGAGCCCCCAAAAACCTATTAAACGATACCCATATCCATTTTTTAAGAAAAAAAATGAAGCCGCCATCTTGGATTCAAAAACTTATGTCCAATTCACAATATAGGAATATAGTTGAAAATGAAACAAAAAACCCCAAAAAGTGCTTTTTCTTCTTCCTGCCCTTACCCACCAGGTGGGGTCGGCACAACATGGTGAGATGCCCCCCCTATCACTTGCCATCTGGTGAGATGGCAAGTGATAGGGGGCAAGTGTGCGTGAGTACGCACACAACTAGCAAGCCGCAGTAAATACCTATTTTCCGTCCGCCTGGTTTACTCGATACGCTCATAAAAACCTGACTGAATACAGTAAAACACAGAGAACAGACGGCTAACAACAGGCAGAGTAGGTAGAATCATCAACACTGGCCTAGCAGGTACCTATTTACAGAACCAAATAAAGTTTTTTTTCTTAGAATACCTAAAAGACACGCATTACTAAAGAAACTATAAAACGAACAAGAACGGGCAACACACAATTCTCATATAGATAGAGAGAAAGCTCTCAACCTAACAAAAAGAGAAAATATGAGTTTGAGGTTTCAGAAATCAAAACCGCTAAGCGCATACGAAAATGACTCGTATCGCGATCTAAAATAAACCGAATAACGTTCAAATTCCTACGCTGATACCAAACTTTCAGAGCGGCAACGCCGCATTTTTACGGGTGCGAACATACATTTGAAAATTCTGGCGGCAAAATGTTCTTTTGTTCATTACTAGGAAACTACTTGACCTAGAGAGTCCAAAATTTTGGAGCCGAGTGCTCTAATTCATAGCTCGGTTTGGACACGTCAACCGAATCTGTAGCTATTGTAGATCCTCAGATGTAGCATGTGCGTGCCAGACAAACGTGTCTCCAGCTAACACAGTCATCAAAGCTTCTAACTCGGTGAGTTTTGAACCTAGACACTTGAAATATTTGGAGCATCCATGATATTTTTTGCTCTAAATTTGGAGATATCAAGCAACTTTCTAGCTATAGCCATTCCTGAGATCCACATGTGTTAGCTGGAGAAATGGCTTCCCAGCAAACACGTTGTTATAGTCTTCTAACTCAAAGAGTTTTCGAGCTAGAGACTTGATTTTTTTTATGCCGGGTGCTCTAATTATGCTCTAAAATTTGGCGTTTACTATATAGCTCTATCGTTAGCCGTTTGCCCACACTGAATGAGGAAGCTGTGGAGCCGCTCTCCAGCTAACACACCTATAAAGTCTCATAGAGTCGTTGTTTTTTTTGCTGCTAAATTTTCCTTCAAATCAATGATTGCTCCAATTATGCTTTAAATGTTGGCGTTTTCAGAATTCGCAATTTCCATATGAGGAAGCTGGAGAAATGCACATGAAAAAAACTATGAAAAACGTCTCACTTACACAAAGTGATATGGACTGTTCGTGACTAGGAACAGCTTCTTATCGCTATCTTTGAGCATTTGAAAGTATCTCCTCAGGTAGGGGTTTGGTCTTATGTATTCTTCTACGTTTTGAGCAACTATCTTGTGCATGACTGGGTGACAACTTTGCACTGAATTCTGAAAAAAAAAAGCAATGGACACTGTATAAATATGTTTTGTTTTAACAACTCTAGAGCATTTATTTCATATTTTCCTAATTTTTAATTTTTGCTCATCTTTCAAAGTGACGTTTGTGATATACAAGTACAAACAAATCAATATTTTTTAAATTTGAATTTGATTTTTATGCTCTCAACACGTTTCTCTAAATACTAAGTTAGCCTAGTTAGTTAGTTAGTTTTCATATACCTATTCCCTTTTGTCTCAAACCTCTCACCCTGTATCTATACCTTGTTTGTATTTAAGGTTCTAGTTTGTTTTTTTCTGTATTTGTGTTCATTCAATAAACTTTTTTCATTTCATTTCATTTTACTTCAGATTATAGCATACCTTAACATCTAAAAAGAGAATCTCAGGATGGTAGTCAATGTGGTTCCTGATGAAGTATTCGGCTACATTACAGAGCAGACCCATTTCTGGTACGGAGAAAAGATCTGCCAAATGCACCATCTTAGCTCGGTTTGGCTGAAACAATAATAAAACCAAGTAAGTACACGAAACTGTTATGTACGTTTGTGGAACTTCCTCCCGCGAACACTCAGGCTGTGGAACGATCTCCCTGCTGGGGTTTTCCATAAAGACGTATAGCATGGGGTTCTTTAAAAAGGGCGTTTTAAAAGTTTTAAAGGCTCGGCAATGCGTTTGTGATGCCTTTGGTATTGCAGGCGTCCACAGGCTACGGTAACCGCTTCCCATCAGGTGAGCCGTATGCTTGTTTGTCTACTTTGTTGTATATAAAAAAATTATACGCAAATGCACATTATGGAGATTTCACGCTGCTGCATGTGCTGTGGTTTTATCTTGCATGTTTATTCAAGTTTTGTTATTCATAAAATAAACCTTGAAATTGCGGGAGTGGACTCTGTGCCCTTTCCCTTTAAATCGTCACGCAAAGATGGTTTTGATTATTTTAATGTACAAGGTTTTACCTAAGCAGAGGTTCGTCGTTCGAGTTTGTATGTACACAAGACATGCGGCGACGAACTTCTGTGAATTTTCAGCTTCGAGACAAAAATCATCGAGTATCGGAGATTTGCGTAGCTTTGTGTACAAAGGGCCTAAGAATAATCGAAGGTACATTTTCCAAAACAACGCTAAACCATGAATCAATGGTACAATTTACTAAGAAGTTTGATAATATTAAAAAACTTTTAACAAAACAAAAGGTTTACAAATGTTCTCGAATATGACCTCTTTAGCCGTAAACAAACAACATAGTCTACCATCGCCCTATCACATGGCCATATCAACTGCAAGGGGAGCCAAATGAATGATGACAAATGAATGATTGCCTACAAGTGCTACTGATTACTTCTGATGTGTGTAGTACCTATAGATATAGGGCTATAATAGCAGGTAGTAGATTTATCTCGAATGAGCACGAACTACGGTTGTAGGCAATATAATATATCTGCGACACAGTTTATACTTCTGCAGTCAGTATCGTTTACACTTGTTTTTGTACAACCTTGTACCTTGATTCCAAATAAATATATTTTGATTTGATTTTGATTTGATATATTGCACATCGGCTTTTCGGATTTGTAGATCGCTTCTCTTTCTTACGCACACTACGCCCTATGAAGCCGAAATTAGCCGTTGTGCAGTATTTGTGGCCTACGACCGTAAGTAGATAGATAAACGGAGTTCCAGAGACATGAGTTCACACACTACATCATTATCAGCATAGAGAAGTCCAGCACTGAACATAGGCCACCTTACATTTCCAGAAATAAACGATTTTAAACCGAATTCCCGCGATCCTAACAATGTCGGTCCATCGTATTAATCGTATTTATACAATGGCAAAATGTTTTAACAGAGTGACTATTAGATAAAGGTCTCTAGGTTTGATCTTATGCATAAACTGTATTTCCCTTGTTGATGATCCACGAGTAAATAAATTGAACTGCAGTTTATATTTGCTATCAATCTACAAAGTTCTTTGTTTATTTATATGGCACGACATACATTGTTTCTAGATCTTGTTGATTTAAGGCCAGATGTTTTGATTAACTTACAACACCAAAGTAGGTCAAAATGAACTGGAATCTAGATTTTTCTCTCAGTTATAGGAGAGATGAGAGCCATTTAAAGACCATACTAAATGTAGGGGCCTCCTTTATTCATTTCCAGGAGGAATGATTCTGAGCCCATCATCCCCACCGTCTTCCTGCGAGCTTAGCAATGTTGTTGGTTTGGTAAATTGAACTCTTGGCCTAAATTGAAAACATATAAATCAAGCTCTTACCTTATGGGCCCTTGTGTCTCCTTCAACATAAGCTATAGGTATAATCCTATTCCGATAAAGCTTAAGAACCTCGTCAGTAGACACCGAGGTGAGTCCTCTGTACACAGCACCAAACTGTATTTGCAGGAATGAGTCCAGTTTTAGTAGTAAGCCTTTTTCTATATCATAGTGAAGACCTCTCACTGCAAAGTTAGGCTTATATTCCAAATTCAATATTTCGGCGGGATACTGAAAAGAAAGTGCAGCATGTGAATGTTGTTTACATCGGTATTTGGTAATAATAATGGATTTTTAAGTTTTATCTATATGAATGTGTAGTAAAGCAGCTAAGTTATTTCTAGCCTTTGATCACAACTAACCTGGCTAGAAAGAGAGGGACCATAATAAACCTACAGGGGGAAGACCTCAGCACATGTATTTCAACTAGATAGCAGATATGTTTTAGAGAAAGAAAAAAAATATAGTATTGCAATAAGTGAAAACACACTGCCTTTGCCTGCCTAGGGATATTTGATACTTAAGTAGTTGGTATTTTTTAAACAACTTCCAAAAGGCCGAAAGGAGGAGGACATTGTTAATTTGGTAGGAATGTTAATTACATTGTTATATTTTCGAATTTTTCGTTATTGGATAAATTCGTCTATAAGACCTGATATGAAAAAATCTTTTTTGTCAGTAAGGTTCCAGGATGGTCCCCTAAAAAGATTTTTCATTAAATCAGTTCAGCAATTAGGCCATGAAGTAGGTTTCACAAGTTTTTTAAACTAATACTCTCTGTAATAAATAAGAATGATAAAATAAAATTACCTTATACTTTTCCAACAAAACCTCTCTGCCAAGAT
The DNA here is from genome assembly GCA_947578465.1 of Thera obeliscata. Taxonomy (NCBI): domain Eukaryota; kingdom Metazoa; phylum Arthropoda; class Insecta; order Lepidoptera; family Geometridae; genus Thera; species Thera obeliscata. Next base: position 6,286,240 of record OX387916.1, read on the forward strand.
TATATAAAAGGTGCTCCAGTGATGGTTTATAATGGGCTAGTGTGTAATCATAGTCAAAGCCATACACTTTGACTTCCGACAGGTCCAACTCATTGCATGCAAATACACCCCGAGGATTCACATCTTGAGGCAATTTCTTGGCTAAAATTAATGAATAATAAATATTATGGACACTGCATACATCACTAATTAGTCACAAACTAATCAGAGCTTTTATGATGGTAGCCCAATAGCTGATATAATACATAATATACTTAGAAACTAATATAACATCTAAAAAGAAAACAATAATCCATTTTCCCCACACAAATATTTGTTCTCGGTGGGGATCGAACCCACGCCCTCCAGCGCATAAGGCAGAGCTACTACCAACTGAGCTGTGAGGGTTGTCAAGTAATCCCAATTAAAGACAGCTGAGTGTTAGGACAACACACGCACGCCACTGTCTTGGCCAACGAAAAGCCTAAGGAGCCGCCTGGAAAGGAAGGCACAAATGGCAGAGCCCCGCGACCAAGGGATCGTTGTCCCTGCGAGTAGCAGCCAGGGCGATGGGTCACACACCCGAGGCCCTTACCTCAACTCCCATGAAGAGCGAGTTATGGAAGACCGGATGATGAGTGTTAGGCCATCAGTTACTGTAAAAATGTTTTCGGTGCATAGGCGAATTATTCGGCGGTGGCATGAGCCAGTAGGCATTAGTACGATACTCACATCTACATTTCAGTTTAGTGCGGCAATACGCTTCCTTCAATAGTTCCCTCGTCGAGTGATTTCTTCTAGCAGGAACTGGATATGACTTTACACTTATTTGCAGCAAGTTGTTATTCAACTTGCCAAATCTACAGATGTACACACACGCGCTCAATATCGACGGCATTCTTCAAATATAAATTGAACACAAACAAAAGCGCAAAACTAAAAACCATGAAAGAAAAGAAAGATAATATTTACTTTAATACGGTTTTCATGGCACAAAGGTAACAAATTTAGTTATTTCAAGAAATTCCATAGGTTTTCTTTTCGCGTTGCATAATTTGAACTAAAATACACAATACGATAGTGCGAACGTAATCACGCTCACGCACGCACGTACGCACGTACCAGCGTTGTTATCGTAAAAATCTGAGTTGCCGTATGTCACACTCTGATTTGCCGTATTTTAAGGGAAAACATACTAAAATACCGTATATAATTTGAAAATGATTATTCCTCATTTGTTTCTTCTCCATATAGGTAAATATTTGTATTCCCGGCAATTCGGCACGTAAACGACTGGCAACTGAGTTGTGAGGACCCATCATGACATTGCAGCCATCCGATGCAAAGCCGATTATATTATATATACACACCACGTTGAGTAAACGTTTCTATTATTGTTGTCTAGAGCGCTTCAGATGTACATCCTCATGAAGATGACGCCCCTTCAGATGTCTTTTTGTCGTGCAAAGACTCCAATAGCCATAAGCAAGCAATGATTTTTTTGTAATCTTTGTCGTAATATCTGACAAGGATGCATATATTGTCTTAGGAGTTGAAATGTCCGTGGATTCATCGGCAAGTACGCTGAATTTTTGGTGTTTTAAAATATTATCTACGGTGATAATAATATGAACTCTGTAATTAGTCGCGTGTCGGGATTTCCCCGGCTATGAGTGGTACGTTTCGCTGCGCTAGTTAAAAAACGTTTCGTTTCACTTACAGCCAATTACCGTAGTTTTTGATACGGCATTGAAAGGCCTGCCGTATACCGTATGTTCTGAAATTGATTGATTTTTATTTGAATGAAACGATAATCCACCTAAAGGGCTAGTTACATTATATTATATGGCAAAAATATACGATTTCGTATTACCTACCTAAGTAGGTACTACCTAAGTATAATGAAACGGCAGTATTTTTTTAAGTGAAAACTTTTGCGCGTTGGGCACTTTTTGATAATATGGAAAAAAAACGAATGAACTCGCGACACCTTTGCATACTGAAAACGTATTTACCTAATAGGCACGTTCAAAGTTTTTCAAGTTTTCGCTTCTGTTTGCACGCCCGGACTTTCGGAGTGTCACGTTTTTTTTTAATATTTCATACAGAAACTGCGACAAACAGACAAGCTAAACTTACACCAGCCAGGTCTTAGTATTTCCAATTACGTATGTTTAGTACTATGACTACTGTGTGCCCTCTTTATGACAAACCTCATTCACAATGCCTGACACAAAGTATCTTGTCACTGTGTAAAATACGTGGATTACCGTATATTACGGCAATTGCCGTATCAATAACAACACTGGCACGTACTCTAGGCACGTACGCACGTACACGTACTACGTAGTTCGTCGAAGGGTTGCCAGCTCATGTCGTAAAAATCGTAAAATATCCATAATCCAAGGGACATTTGGGAAGGAAGAAGACGGCCCGGATTCATGACGATGTGCGTAGTTGGTTACACATTTTGTAATGACTCCATAAGATTAATTAAAAATATGAACCTGAGTTTAAGTTGTGAAAGTGAGTTTACATCAGATTATAATAGCTCTAATATTTTGTCTCTGGTCGCATACTTTAAAACTTTCTCATAAATCTTTTTATGTGAAAGTTTTAAGGTATGCGACCAAGCATGAAAGTTTCTATGGAAATATGTAAGGACATTATTATCTTAGAAACTTTCATGCCCCATTCTATGTTATTTTACACCTTTGAGGGTAAAACTTTTGCAAATAAACAAAACCCCCCTTTCATCCCTCCTTTCAACCCGTTGCAATCCTTATTTCACATCAAATAGTAGCCTTCTCTTCTCTACACTACCTGTGTAACAAATTTCATTTAAATCGGTTCAGTTGTTTTGGCGTGAAAGCGAGACAGACAGATAGACAGAGTTTTTTACACATTTATAATATAAGTAAGGATTTACTACTGTTGATTAGGTACCTATCTATTTCAAAACACAAATTTCTCACAAGAAAAAAACCTATTTCATAGTTACCTACTATTTCAAATAACAAAGTTCATCAGTCACATCATCTATATATATAAATCTTTCGTGTCACAATTTGGAACGCGATAAACTCCGAAACTACTGAACGGATTTCGATAAAATTTTGCAACTGCCTTCAATATGGTCGGACTTAAAATATAGGATAGTTTATATTCAATATTTTGGTGTTATTAATTTATAAAGGGCAAAAGTTTCGAAATCTATGTCTATCTCTTTCTATCACGTAGGGACTTATATATGTCTATCCCTTTCTATCGCTTAGGGATTTTTCGGAAAATTCTCGACTTTGACGAGGAACGAACGCTAGAATCTAGAATGTCTTTGAGGTTCTGGAATGATCAAATTTAATTCGAAGACTGAAATTATTCGGCTAGCATCCGGAATGCATCCAAACGTTAGTAATCCAGAATTATCTAGAATACTCAAATACGCAAACGGTTCTGAATTCTAGATTTGGACAAAATGTTCTAGAAAATAGTGCTCCTAATCGTTATAGAATGTTCTTTCATCATCATCATCAATTGATATCAGTCCACTGCTGGACGTAGGTTCACCTTGAGTAACATAGGCTATATTTATGTGTTTAAAAAATAAATGTCCACCCGTGCGAAGCCGGGGACAGGCAGCTAGTAAAATAAAAAAATATTGAACATCAAACAATTAAAATGTTAACAAGCGAAAGCATTTCCAATCAAAAATTTAGAGTGATGACTTGATGAAAATATTCACAGTATTTATCAATTTATTAATGTTAAGACTGTCGCCTGCATTCATGTCGTTTTAGTTATAGTCAAAATTGAGTGCTCCATTTTAAATTCAAATGTTAATTATTCGAAACACCCCACATTTTCCACACAAACTCCCCAATCACATGAAAATCCCCGCAATTTGGAGTAACCCCCACAATATGGCAGCACTGCTAGCCCGTTCCTCTTCCTTGGTCCATGTATGTCGGTACATTTTTGCCATCACTCATTCCTGTATGTATTTTGTGGTTATCTGTCGCTGCACTGGCATCTGGCATGTCAAGCAGAGGATGCAAGAAAATAAGACCCATCATGGCGAGTGGCGGCCTTACGAAAGACGTAAGTTCTAAATAACCCAACCCAAGGGAAAAAACAAAACGTAAGACTAGGCGGTATGATCTTGATACTATAGCCTGCTTCGAAAGGAGCGAAAAAGAATAAAAAAAAAAGCAGAGGATGCAGAGGCAGAAGTAGGGATGTCGGAAATGCAATAAAGTATCGATATATATCGTATCGATGTTTTTTAAAAATATCAATATCGATATTGATATTTTTATAAAAAAATATCGATATATCGGTATGATTTGACTTGACAGAGAATATTCGTGCTGTTGAAATTGAAATTGACTAACAGAGTTGCCAACTTAAAAACCAAACTATAAAACAGCAAATCAAGTCGAAAAAAACAAAAAATACATAAAATATAATTTGTTAAAAGATGTTAGTATAAAAAAAGTATTTTCTTTTTGGGATTTTTTAATCTTAAAACTTATAAAAATGTTTATTGGTCTGAAAAAAATATCAGTTTTTATACCTTTTCGATACTTAGAATTGTATATCGATATATCAAACTATTCAATATCGCTCAAAAATATCGATATATTGAAAAAATAATATCGATATATCGATGTATCGATATTTTTTCAACAAGCCTAGGCAGAAGCAGGGAAGAAAATCCATGGGCAGAAGCCTGGTTTCCACTGCGAAAGGGCTCGTTTTTATTGAAATAGGTTTGCGTTTCCACCGACGAAGAGTTGGTCATGCATGAGAAATGAGCGGACTGAGCTGAACGGAAAATGAGAAATGAAAAACGATTTTATAATTTCAACAGAGAACGAGTTCAGTTGAAGTTTTGAGCTGGTTGCGTGTGGTCGTGTTGTTGCGATGTTATCGAGTGCCCCACTCACCACTTTCTGTGTGAAAACGCTACTAAATAAATTGTAATTGCGAGTTGAGCGGAGTCCGTAAGAACTCCGCTCCGCTCCCTAGAACTAAGCGAGCTCATTTCTACTCTTTCTACACGCTCGGCTCTTTCCGTCCGACTATTTGTTGGTGGAAATACAAATACGCAGTTTGCGTTTGCGAGACTATCGAAGTCAATAATGGGTCCGTTCCGCTCGCAGTGGAAGCCGGGCTAGAGGATCGTCAGAGGATATTAAAACTTGGAGAAAGAAACTCGCCTTGAGCGAAGTAGGTCTATAGATCTACGCGTAGACAGAGTTTAGATACTCTGTCTACGGATCTACGGATCTACGCTTAGAGATTGAAGGACATCTGTCTTCAAAGGGTGACAGGGGGAAAAGAAAAGTAACTTGTTCAATTAAACTTAAAGGTATCTTTTAATTATACAATGATGTAAGTTTGTAAGTATTACAATTTGCCTATTTAGGACTAACATAGAGTAACTATTAACTATTAAAATATTTGTGGAATTCATATTTATACTATTGCCTACACGGGTATTTTTCGCGTATACTACCTTATTTTATTTATTTTCCCGACGTTTCGGCTATGTTGCAATACCCGTGTAAATATGTTTTATGATCGCAAAAGTTTAAAAAGTATTTTTGTGGAATTCATTTTACACAAGGCTCTAAAAACCCAACGTAATACCCCAATTCCCAAACCTAACCCTGCGTCCGTATAGGTCAATACCTACGCTAATCTTAAGTGGGTGACAGACGTACGAGCAAGTACGCGTACTTATGGCTCGCCGACCTTTTTCGCTTGTGTGTCACCGTCAGTACGCGTACTTTAAAACCGCCGCGCAAAATCGTCGGCGATCCAACCGGTCTGAAATCTGGCTCGTAGCTCGTCATGGCTCGAACGTGTGGCAGCATTGCGAGCTGCGAGCCGCGATTTTGTTTCGCCAGTTCGTGGATGCGCACGCTTGTCATGTTAATTTTTGCAATTTTTGTTAATTTTAATTCAGAAATTTCAAAATGAGTGATTTCCGAACATATTCGCATGAACTGCTAACCGAATTCATAGAAGCTTTCCGAAATTACCCATAGATATCTTTGGAAAATTAGAAGCAACGATTACAAAGACAAAAATATGAAGCTTCAAGCATACAAAATTTATTAGAAATTATACGTAAGGCGGATAGAGATGCTACGATTGAGAACGTCAAGAAAAAAAATAATTCATTAAGAGCTGGGTACCGTAAAGAACATAAAAAGTGCAAAATAGCAAGTTTTTAAAATACAATACAATATTTTTATTTCAGAAAAAATGTAATACGATATTATTCCTAAATAACACTGAGCTTCTTCAGTCGACGATATCGCAATACAGATACAGAGTGAGTAAGCTTCACGTGTGTCACCAACGTCGAGCCGAGTAAGTTTGCGATCTTAAAAACCGCGTACTTTAAGTTCGTACGTCTATCACCCACTTTAGGAAATTTATTGCATGTTTTCTTTTACCACATTATAAGAATTAAAAACTGTACGTTTTAAATATATAAAATATATTAAATATAGACACTTATGTTAGATACTTATGTACCAATCATTTATTCACACAAAGAACATGGCAACAACATGGCATATATAGAGTCCAATGCGTTAAATATACCTAGAAATGGAGTTAATGTTAAACATAAAAACAAAGGCTATGCCTAAGAAAATCAAAAGCCTATGAATATATTATAAGGATCTAAGGATCATTTAAAAAAACGATAGGAACCGAACCGTAGTTTGTTGCCTGTTCTTCTAGGCTTGGTCGCGTGGAACTGGCACCTAGACTCACCTAGCTTTAAGACGTTTCAAAGTGATTCTTGAAATTCAACTGAATAAAGACTATTTAGAATTTGAATTTGAATTAAATTCAGATAATGGTCTTGATAAACTAGGGCTCAAAACGCCATTCTTATCAAACGAGGAATAGAGAAATAAATTAAATTTAAATAAAACATGTGTATAAACTTTATAATTTAAAATACGTAAGAATAGACACTTAAGTAGGTATATTTTTGTTCTCATACATACTGACTAAGCATCTAGGTAGGCATAAACAAATGCATAGCAAACCGTACAACACCGTACAAAACTAAATTTCTGGATATGCACTACCTATCAGGTTTTTACTACGATATCTAAAGGTATGCGAAACAATGTTCACGTCATTACTTCCGAGTTTGAGTTTGCATTCGTTATCAGCGCGTGTAACAAAACAAAGGGTGTAGAGAGCCATTTCAAGTTCAGGTGATGTACCAACAAACATTGTGTCAACTGGTTTATCAGTGCCCTGTTGGTTGAAGTGATGCTTCAGCACTGCTCCTTTCTGAAAGTGAAGGTGAAAAAATATAAAGATTGTAACTGACTTGTACCTACGTGTTTATTTAGAGCAATCAACAGCAAGGAACATGTCCAGAGATCATAAGGTTTACAGTTTATCAGTTGGTTACCTACTGTTAGATTAAGAATAATGTTTGTCAACTTACATCACTGAGCTGGGCATATTTAAGGTATCCCAAATAGTTTATTCGATTCGCTGCTTCTTCCTTTGAAAAATAAATCCAATTATGCAATCCTAGAAAATAAAGTTTCTTAATTAATTATGTAATCAAAATAGCCCAAAGACATTCGAATAGGTTTTTCAGCAAGTTGCTGGTACCTACAGGCAACCTTAGTACGTACTTATAAAAATAACTTACCTGAAACTTGCCCATTCTTCAGTTCGGATACAAATATATGTTCAAACCCAGAGCTACCAATCTTCCCTTTGCCTCTTGAATACAAACTAAACCAGAGCTGCTTCAGGAAATCTCTCTGCTGTCTAGGATCAGGGGTAACAAATCCTACAACAAATGTGACAAAACCATTACTAACTTACTGGCACTTTAAAGCCCGTATTCAGAAACAGTGCTCGAGTCTCAGTGGAGCCTTAGGCATAGATTTTTTAAATTTTTCACTTGGAGAACTGACAAAAATCAATGCCTAGCTGAGGTTCGACTCAGACTCAACCACTATTTCTGAATACTACTACTGCATTTAATTGTAAGATTAAACGTCACCTTTAACTTTTAAAAAGTTCATCAAGGCACGAATAACTGATGTTGACATTATAGCATCCATGAAATCATTTTCTTCAATTCTTTCCTGAAACCAATAGCCAAAACCATTAAACTTACTGCTTATGTATATTAATAGTCTACCTAGATTAATCTAGAATTCTATTCTAGATGATATTTTAATCATAAGCCTATTCTTACCATTGGCGTAATATATTCATTCACCAAAGTGTCTCGTTCGTAGTTATCCAGCAAAGGTACGAATTTTTGAATTGTTGGAATATTCCATGCTTCGGGTGATACAGTGAGCAATCTGTAATAATGTTTACCATAGGTATCATCCAGATAAAAATCAACCGTAATCCATTACAATGTGACACTAAAGCCTTGCGCACACCTAAGTAGATCGTTTGCGATGGAGACCAGTACCGCTGTCAAATATCACATTGTCTAAGTGCGCGACAGTGTCTGCGGATATATGCAAAACCTTATGCTGACCCTAATAGCCATTGTCATTGCAGATCGCCTAGATGTGCGCAGGGCTTAAGAAGAAACGTGGACTGCAAGAAATGAGAAAATTGGTGCAGACTGCAGACATTTTGCAGTCGCGCCACCCGAATAGAGGGCATCAATAGAGACACTACAGCTCAGCTTTATTTTACCTATCAAAGTCATACCTATTTCACAGGGAGAACCGCCATTTCGTATTGGGTGGTAAAGTTGTCAATTTGTGAAGGTCCCTATTTCTCATCATCAGTATTTTTGTGATGAGAAATATGAACCACAGAAAACCGCAGCATGTGAGGGCATACATTGGTACCTAGAAATTGTATGATAAAATAATATTTTCTAAAAAACAGAGAACTAGGTACGTTTGCTATCGACTTAACGAAGAAACTTTCAATTTAGAATTAAGAATAACTTACGGGCCAGGTGCTTTATCATCTTTTGAGTGTGAAGATGTCTTTTCTTGATAGTTGACGGTCAGAAATTTCGCAGCATTATTGACATCTTTCCTCAACAACTCTTCGCTCAATGTTTGTAGTTCCAAATCAGTGGCTGGACCACTACTAATAACAGGAACATTTTCATTTTTGTTCAAAAGGGAACTAGGTAGTTCTGGGCGGGTATTAGGAGCATTCACAGGGAATCGAGTTGATGGTTTGGGAGTAGTAAATGTGGTGCTTGGAGATTTCGATCCTGACAATATGTTGCTAAAACTCATTGGTTTCGTGGGTGATGACGCTGATGGTGATTTTGGCGTGGTTTGTTGAGTAAACAGTGTGGTTGATGTAGATCCCTGAGGATGCTTGTTAGTTGAGCCTTGTAGTATAGAACTGTAGCTCGGTACTTTCTGGGGAGTAGTTTGACCATTATTTTGTCCATCATAGAAATTGATTAGGTCTTTTACTTTGCCTGTTGAGTGCTGGTTGTTTCCTTGGGTAGGCTTTAAGGTTGTGTATTGAGGAGCAATATAGTCCCGTTTTCCATTAGACGACTGTGGGTTACGTGTGCTTATCGTAACGGTAGTTGAAGGTTTAGGTGTCGTGGGTGAGGGGAGCTGTGGATACTGAGCAGCAACATAATCTCTTTTTCCTGAATTAGGATTGTTTACGCTACTACCCATATGTGATTTTGCAGGCGGGCCCAATGAAGGAAACTGGGCAACATAATCACGTTTACCATTGGTGTTCTGCGGTGTTTGACTTTGGGTATTTATATATTGTGATGCCAATTGATCATTTTTCTGCCCTGCACCTTCATGTTGTAAAAAGTCAGTGCTGACACTAGGATTATACCGTTGTCTATTAAAGTCCAAACCTGAAAAATAAAGAAAACCCCCAATGAGCTGGTGATCTTCAAACGGCTGAATAAACAAACCATCTACCTACCTATTTATTTCGCTAGTGAGTTATGGAAAGTAACTAACTTTTAAGACTTAACGTACGAATAAGTCTGTAAGGTAGGTACGAATATATTAATGAAGAAAGGTACAGCGTAAGTCAGCACAGCTTATGGCGAGCGTATAATATAGTCACTACTGATGGGCCGTCTCAGTCGCGTAGATATAGCAGCGCAGCGTCGCGATGACCTAAGTAAGCCTGACTAAAAACTTTCGCAAAACTTTTCTGCCTATGTTCCTCTCTCGCCCAAGAATATTTACCAAGGTTTTTGCCTCACTTAGTTTTAAGCGTCCTAAAATTATCATTTAAAGACGTAAAACTTACGGGTACGGCTGACGTTAAACTAGCTGAATGAACTAAAGCAACATTAATCTGGATCATGGACTGAATTAAACAGTTTTATTATATAATTATGAGTTACCTATACCTAATTACCTACCTATGTTAGATTATTTTTAAGCAAACGCTCTTATTCAGCATGATTTGCATTGAACACGGCAAATTGATTTTAATTCAACGCTAAAACATGACCTCAATGCGAAAGTATTTTTCCTTGTAACTGTACACAAAGATTAAGTTTTTATGAACTTACCGAAATTACTTGAAAAAAGGAAGATCACACATAGTGTCACTATTTGATAATGCATTTTAAATTCAGTTGTCAAGAATAAGTGAGCCAATATTATTGCTGTAGACTTAGAAAATAAACTAACACGTTTTCAACACAACATAACGTTGTTGGTATGACTAGCTCGTGAACGGCAATACAACAGTCTGGGCTGAGCTACGTAAGATGAATGTTTGACCGACCGAACCGAGATGAGTAGCAATATCGTCAACAAAATTGGATCGATGCGTAGGTACCTACCTACTGTGTCAATGATATTGAATGTTATGTTTGTATTTAAGATCAAGGATGTTCCGTGAAATTGTAAACTAGACCGAGTGAGCAACGCAAACTTAGTTACGAGTCGAGTGGGATATGAATCCACAACTTCCCCCTTGATACGGGGTTGCGCTGACTAATTACCCTGCTAAACTATTGCGCTTCGCTTTCGGATCAGCCATATCACACTCAACAAATAACTCATAGGGCGTAATGAGACTCTATGTTATTAATCGAGTGTGATTAGGTCGTGTGTTTAAATCCAGCTCAGCTCATATCTTTTGGAACGGTATAAATCTATGATAATCTGAGATTTTTCATGTGTGTAAACATCATAAATGAAACAATGATACAATATCCAGTGTAAACGTTAAGCTCAAACATAGGTGGTTACACCAGCTCTACCTACCTACCAACGTACAAAATATCATACAGCAACGATATTCAAAGTTTTAAAAAGGTTTTCTCGCGACTAATAAATTAAAACATTAGCACATAGGTGTCTACAGACATAAATAAAAAGTAAAATCATTATACTTTGTATTTCGTAGTTATGTAGTCAAACTTGAAACGGAGGTACCATACCCAAGTACCCAAACAAAAGATCACTTAAATATTATACCAGAGGTTTCTAGCAGGTTTGATTCCGGACAGAGGAAACACGACGTGACTGTACTCTAACTTGTCGTTAAGAGAATTCTGAGCTTAAAACAGGAATACCTACTTAGACGGTAGGTAACGTTTTTTGTGCAAATAGGGATAAATTCATGACATTGATAACCCCGCGCTGTAGGTTCAATGTAAGTGGCCTTTACAATTTCATATAATTTATCAGCTGCTACTACAAGTAACTACCTACTTGAGATCCAATTATTCTATTAAACATCCCAGTAGCGAGCACACGTGCCGTGCGCTCTAATTATGTCGTGTAGAGTAGTAATTGGCAAAAAGGAAAACGTCATACACTGGTGTGGATTTATATTTACGCTGTACCATTTTTGGTATGATTTTTATAGCGCGCAAACTGGTAATCACAAAATACTTAATTCATTTTTATTAATTTAGTATCAATACATTATTCATTTCTTTAATATTTTTACATAAACCACACATTTTTATTATAGTAATGGTCCAATAATCCCCAACATTGTAAATCCCCTCATAGCTATTTCTTTCCTAATCATTTTTACCTGTGGAACTAATTGATTTAAGTTCATTCATTCTATTCAATAATCTTCGTCCAAGATTATTTACGTCTTGTTTTCGTTCATTCGAGCGTTGTTTACATCTGTGTTTTGTGCCTTGCCGTCAAATTTAAAAACAGCAGTAGAAAAAATTGAATTTTACAAAATTTAACTTGAGGAATGTGACTATTTAATTTAATTCTAGTTTTGCTCTGTAATCCTATTTTTACTATGAAAAGTTTACTAAATTCTTATGAACTATCGATTTACTTTATCGTGTGGATATCGACTAATGTTTACGCATTATACAAATTATTTGAGGTTCAAACTGGTAGGAATCGCTTCTTTACTAACAATTTTGTCTCTCTCCAATATTATTTCTATACATCCAATACACTGACACTGAAACTATATTTTATTGCAGACATTTTAGAAAAGAATCCAGACCTGAGACACTCACTTGGGGATTTAAAACCGGGTTGGACCTTTCTATCAAGAGACAGAGATATCTCAGATGTTGAATGGAGCAGCTGGAAGTATTATATTCAGACTTCATGGTTCTACATGATACTGCAGTTTATCGTATCCGAGCTACTGAGAAAATCATGGCCAGTCTTATTAAAGTTCTGGTTTATTTTATCAACCTTAATTTTTGTGGGTGTCTACATGGGTTTAGGCCAAATGGTTATGATTTTAGCACAACCAATAATATTTTACATTATTTTACTACTGGGAGGCAAGAGAACCACTATATGGGTGACTAGTATCATCCTACTTATGAGTTACAACTCGTTGAAATATAAGTATTACTTTTGGCAACTTTTGGATCATGGCAAACTGAAAGATGAAGAGGTGTACTTGTTACTATTTGCCATTGCATGGATTGAACTGAGATGCATAAGTTTTTCTATAGACTTTGTGGAAAGAATGGAAAAAGCTCAACATAGTAAAGATAAGAATAGACAACTGCTTTCCAAACTAGATAATGTTGTTAGCATGTTCAGCTATGTTCTTTACTTGCCACTGTTGTATGTGGGCCCAATAATGCTGTATGAAGATTTTGAGAACAGTTTTAGAGCTGAAAATCAAGCTAAACTCGTTCCAAGAATGAAAAGATTTGCTGTAGACATCATTTTGTTTTCAATCTACACATTTTTAATGGATCTTGCATTCCATTTCATGTATTTTTATGCTATGCAAGAAAATATGGAGGTAAGAATATGAGATAACAGTAGTCTTACAATAACCTGAAAACTCCAGGACTTCAAATAGTAAATCTATTTCAGAGTATAAGAAGACTGCCTACATTAGCTCTTTGTGGAGGGGGTTTATGGATGGGATTTCAATTCCATCTAAAATATGTAATATCGTATGGGACTGCTGCTGCATTTGCTCGGCTGGACAACATGGACCCACCACCGACGCCCAGGTGTATAGCGAGGATACATGTATATTCACAAATGTGGAGATATTTTGATGTTGGGCTTTACAAGTTTTTAGTAAAGTGAGTAGGTACCTACCTAAAACTTTAGAGCAGGAAATATTTAATGATAACAAAAAGGATACTGATACAATTTACCTGCTTTGTTTCAGATATATTTATAGACCTGGTTACATCACATTATCGCAATACATCACCCTGTCCAAAATGACTTACAAACTGATTGCATCATTTGCCACATTTACTTTCATATTTATGTGGCATGGCACTGTATGGAATATTTTTATATGGTCTGTTTTGAATTATTTTGGCATTATACTGGAGTATTCAGCCAAAGCTTTTTCAGTGACAGAGACTTACAAGAGGTTCAAAGAAAGGTTTTTGAAAACGGATGCTATGGAACTTCGCTTTATTGCATTGTTGTGTGCACCATTACTGGCACTGTCTGCTATTTCAAATTTTTATTTATTTGGTGGTAGTGAAGTAGGTAATCTATTTTTTGGATTACTCCAAGGACCTTCGGCGTACAACCTCGCTGTAGTCCTGCTGGCGGTGTATTGTTGCTGTCATGTTTCTATATCTCTTCAAAATGTTCCATCAAGAACTGATGTTAAAAGACTTACTAAGACTGATTAAATTACTGTGGGTTTGTTTTAAAAGTTCATCTGTGATAAAAATATGACTAAGTTTTCCTTATAATAAATTAGGGTTATTTCCGCCAAGTCAAGATTAGCGTAGGTTTGAAAAATAGCAGGAAAAAGAACCCATTGCTAATAATATTTAGCAAATTTAATCAAATTGTACCTACCTAATGGTAATAAGACTTGATGGGCAGAGGTAACTATCTGGAAATCAAAAATAGATTTTAGAACCAATTGCCTAATAGCACCATCTATTGAAATAATAATATGAACTTATTTTACCTCTACTTAGGTAGATTAGATACCATTTATTTTGTGTCTTCTAAACTAAAGTCTATAGACGAAAGAAGATCTTAGTTGCAAAAGCCTTTAATTTTTAAGACATAGCTATCAATTGGTATGTGTTGGATGCTTTTAGGAGTAAGTAGGAATGTATGTGCATTGCTTCTATCAAATCGTTGGGATCACCCGCCACTCCGGCCGCCTTATGTATAGATATCAATTCTTGCCTTGTGAATATATCCTTCCCTAGTTGATGGGCTCTTCTCGTCAACACGTTCAAGAATTTTTTTAACTGAAACGAATAATTTGTTTGAATTTTTTGATGAAAGTATTTTTTTAAGCAGACCTGCTCCGGAAACTTAAGAAAAGAATTACCCTTTTCTGAACAAACGGTTTTATGAATGGGGTTAAATATTTTAATTAAAGACTTGTAAAAGCATCACAATTATTAGTATTTAGATAGTATAAGTTTAAAAAACAAGAGGAACATACTTCATGGCCAAACTACTGAACAGATTCTCATGAAATGTCTTTGTGACCAATCTGGAACCTTTCAGGTAAAAAATGATTTCAAATCGGCTCTTACATGACGAGGTTGCGCGATAACATAGATAAAAAAATATTACAACCGAATTGAAAACCTCTTTGTATATTTGAAGTCTGTTAAATCTGTCACTCACTTTATTTCTAGAACTGACTCCAGACCCGTTGATAGACCTTGAAAGTTGTATGTTCCCAAATTCATCACTGAATGTGTCAATCAGGCTGTGTTTAACTAAGCTGATGACGTCATTTGCATCTTTCGCAGTTGCTTCTTCTCTTAAATCCACTCTAGCACGTGCCTGAAAGCAAAACCATAACTTATAAGTCTTAGCCGGAGTTAGAATAAATAATTACAATTTGCATTTGCAGTATTAATCTTCAAGTGATAATAAATTTTATAAGCATTTTTAATTTTTGTGTTTTAATAAAAAATTCTTCGAAGTACATGCAGACTAATGATATTGAGCCAGAAGAATATAATCTAATGTACAGACAGCTGCACTAAGATGTAAACCATTCGTAAATTTGATGATTTTTGAGTTCTTGCCATTTAAATTTCATTTGCTATGTTGCCTCCCTGAAAGTTAAGAACTGTCTAGATTCTAGTGCAGGGGCCTAATTCTCGGGCCGATCTCGATCATTTTGAAATTTTATTTTATTGCTTCTTTTCGAAGAGAGAATGGCAGATTTCCTTGAGTAATTCATCAACGACCTCATCGTAGAAGCCTCGACAGCTACGATATACGGAAAACGTAAAAAAAGTGCGGAGTTGTGAAAAGAAGCAATAAAATAAAATTGCAAAATGATCGAGATCGGCCCGAGAATTAGGCTCCTGGGGTCTAATTCTCGGGCCGATCTCGATCATTTAGAAATTTTATTTTATTGCTTCTTTTCGAAGGGGGAATGGATAAGTTCCTTGAGGAATTCATAAACGACCTCTTCGTAAAAGCCTCGACAGCTACAATATACGGAAAACGTACAAAAATTGCAGGGTTGTGAAAAAAAGCAATAAAATAAAATTTCAAAATGATCGAGATTGGCCCGAGAATTAGCCCCCTGCTGTACTGTACCTAGTTTATTGTTACATTTTTATTTTATTAGATTACTTATGTAGATAGCTAAGAATTTGGCCTGCCATAACATCTTATTTAATTTATTTCTTTATTGCACCGATAAATAAGTTACAATAGGAGAACTTAATGCTAGACAGCCTTTTCTACCAGCCAACCTTGACAGATGAAAAACAAAGAGGTTGGCGTGCATAAAATGGAGTAGAAAAACTGATGGAAAGTGAGGATGCAGCCTAAGATGGAGCATGCTTAGCCATAATCAACCTGTTGAACTGTGTTGGTTTAAAATGGAATATCACCTGAGTCAGTCTAATACATGCTTCTAGTTGTCTAGTCGTGATAGGTGTACCATCCTGGTTGCCTTGATTATGGCGTAGTTCCATGTAGAATGTCTGAAGTACGTTTGCAGCATCCATGCTGAGTTTCGGATGGACGTACCTTCTTGCATAGGCTATGTACTTTCTCAGAAGTACTAGTGGCAAATGGTCCATGACTTCGCCGGGCTTCAGCCGTAATCTTTCGCTGTAGAAGAGAATTATAATTATAATGTGTCTAAATTGATTGGAAATTGCGATTTTACGCCGGTGATTAGGTGAATTATGCTTATAAATTGAAACCTGAGATTTGGCATAAAAACCGATTTTGGAAAGTAATAATACTTGGCAACCAACAAGTTTTCCTCTAGACAACCCCGTGACAAAGATGCGCAGAACGCATTTCCCTAATAATTTTCGTTTTGCGCAGATCACGTGGCAGTCGGCGGGAAAACGGAATGAACGAAACGAAACGGAAATTATGAGTATGAGACAAATTATAATATGACTTTAAAATAATGTTCAATTCTCGAATGGCGAACCGAAAGACGAACGTCCGTACACCCATCCGATGTATGTACCTACATACAGACAGATTACATTGTTGAGATAGCGGGAATTCGTTGATTGGAGGGGGCTCAGAATCGTTCTTCCTGGAATCTTCTTAAATTTAA
The DNA here is from genome assembly GCA_947578465.1 of Thera obeliscata. Taxonomy (NCBI): domain Eukaryota; kingdom Metazoa; phylum Arthropoda; class Insecta; order Lepidoptera; family Geometridae; genus Thera; species Thera obeliscata. The sequence continues at coordinate 6,303,214 of OX387916.1, forward strand.
GAGCTTAGGCTCTTGTCGGGGTTTTGATGCAGTTTTCTCCAATTAAGTCTTTCGAATGCGGCCTCCTTGCCTTGCAGGTGTATTTCCTTGTTGATGATGATGATGATGACATTGCGTCTCATGAAATTGTCTTACCTGAGAGAAGTCTCATCATTGTTTTGACTAGTTGTGATGGTTCCGTTTAGGTTTGTAGATTTTTTTGTATTCTTCCCCCTTTGGCCAGTGTGAAGTGCCAGTACATGCTCAGACAACATTGCATCCATTTTCTAAAGAATTAATTATTCAATAAATAAATGTAAATATTGTGGACAATTCACTATCTAGTAACTGGGAACCAAATAACTGATAATAATGAATACTTACATATTTTTTTTGATACGAGTGTCAAAAAAAATATGTAAGTATAGTTATGTTATTAAACTTTTGAAAAGATAAGTCAAATCAAATATAAGTGGACTGCAAAGTCTATCTATATGAATTGATTAATAAAGTTATATGTATAAACCTAAAGCTAGTCAGTTAGCTTACTTCGTCAGGTTGATCCAGTAGTATGAAAACTAAATCAAATCTTGATAGAAGAGCTGAATTCAGTTTCAAGTTTTCCGCAACTGTTTTGGCTCTGTAACAATAAACAACAAGTTTTTATTAACCTAGGATGAAACAAGCATATGGCTCAGATGTTGTGTAAGTAACCATAGCCTATAACAAAGTGCACGCTTTTATAAACGTGCCCTATAAACCTGATTCTCCTGTGATCCACACACGATGCCTCATGCGTGGCGACATGCTATGCCAGTCATTTATCAGTTCTGCAATCTGTGGCTAGAGTGACGTCTACGATCGTCCTAGACCTTGACGTCACAAAAATCGGTTCCGATCCTCTATTCAGAATGTTTAGGTTGGATGCACAGCTCTGCGTCTATCAACCTAAAGTGCGTGCCTGTTATTTAATTGAGTTTATTCGTTACAAACTTACTAATATAAAAATACAAATCTTTCTTCTATATAATATTAGTCTAGATAGGTACCTATTATAGCTTCCGCCGGAAGGGTTTGCGGCGGCAAGCACTGTAGCCCGCGCGGCTAGACTGCACACAACCCCGCCTTTAGCGACACTCACACGCCCCTGCTCCATTGCTTCAAGCAAACTGCTATGGTGGGTCGTCATCTGGAAAATAAAAAATACTCTAATAGCTCCTCGTTGTCCGTCGTCTTTTTTTTATACAACTAGCTGATGTAACAAGCATATGACCCATCTGATGTTATAACAACGCATTGCCTCGTGGGTCACACACATTAGGAACGTGCCCTGCGTCCATCAACTTGAGGCTTACAGATATTTAGCCTCACGTGCCAGTAATTTCACCGGCACCCACACCCTTCAAACCGAAACATAGCGATGCTGTGTCACGGCAGAAAAAGTCTTCTTCCTATCGTGTCACTGGTTCTTTCGATCCACGTGTGGTTTTCACCAATCGATCGATCGTGGATTACTCAGATCTAAACTCATTTATCGGGGTAACCACCAACGTACCTAGTTTTATAGAACTTTTCGCATTTATGTTTATGTCGGGATTTAAGTGTGTCTCGAAGAGGCCCTTTTGATGCACTCAGATCTAAACTCATTTATCGGGGTCACCACCGCCGTCGTTTTATCGAACTTTTTGCATTTATGTTTTTGGGAATAGGATAAGGTACCTTGTCCAACTCATCAATGCAACAGATTCCTTTATCAGCCAGCACCAAAGCACCGGCTTCTAACGCGAAGTCTCCACCAGCTTCCCGTCCCAGAGCGACCGTCAGTCCGCCGGCTGAAGCGGATGCCCCGCAGACATACACTCCTAGAACAAGTGAAGTTTATAATAAGGTGATAAATACTGGAAACGGCTGCATAGATTTGTATCAAAGATGCTAGCAATGGGCGTTGCAGAACTAACACAAAAACTTAAACTGCATTCAAATCGGTGCAAAACTCTTCAGACTTCTTATGGACATAGAAGTTCGTATTGTATTCACAAGATATTTGAGACTAGATGGCACAGCAAAACTTTCGACTACGATTCGACGATTTGTAGCGTGTGGCGGCTAACGGCGTCAACCGTTTGCGGCGAGTCATATAATATGTACATAAAAATTATGTTTTTTTAATCATTCTTACCTCTAGGCGCAGCGTGAGCAGCCGCTTGCAACAACTGCGACTTCCCTAGCCCGGGGTCCCCAACGACCAGCACATGTGGGTTCGACCTGGGACCGTTGTCATGTTCTGTTCCCCCAATGAGACCTAGTACCAAGCCCGCTTTTACTGCCTCATGCCCGAATATAGTCGGACAGAGCGAGTGGACTAGGAGTCTGAACACATCTTCTGACGCATGAATTTCCTGGATAAATTAAATAAAAAAACGAATTAGTGAAGTCTATGTCAAAAACCATTGATTCAGTCTTAACTTTTGATATTTCTAAATTCATAAAAATTTCCTGCAGTCTCTGGCTCTCATCCTATGGAATTATAAACGCTCGAATATAGGACCCTACAAACTATAGGTCCTAAGTGGAACTGGGCTGGTCATACTATCTGCCGAATGCCAGGTGAGGTGTGGGCAAAGATAGCCACCAATTGGCATCCTGACCCAGAGAGAAGGCGACGTGGCAGACAATAACGGAGATAGCGAGACGAGCTTGATGGTGTCTTGACGGATTGGACAAGCATAACCATGACGCTATGTCTGAAGGAATGGGGGATTAATATAGGTTATATTGAGATTTATTAAGACTATGAGCTATTATAAAATTATGATCTGCATTTACCTGTATAGCATAGTAGTCTTTCAACGTGAATGACAGTGTAGGATTGCTTAGATTTCTCTGACTGTGTATTGAGACTGCTTCTATGTACAGCTGCAAAAGTCTTGCCGCCCTTTTTCCATCTTCACCTCCTTTGCTCTCGCCTCTCACCTAGAAACAACCATTTTGCCGACTTTCTAATTCAGATCTCTATCGCTGTTCGATAAGGTTTCAATTAGCATAACCACTAGACATAAACGCTGGTTCAGTCCAGTTTTAATCCTAATTTAAGTTTAAGTTTTAGTTGCTGACTTTATATGAGCTCACTAGTAAGCAGCATAAGGTTTACTATCTGCATACCTGTACAATCCCAGTGACTGATAGGACATCACCAGGACAGGCTGTGCCAACCAAATCACCTTGAAGCTCTATCTCCACACTTCTTGGTATTGTTCCCGATATACTCTGAAAAGGGAAGAATATTTATACATTGTTTCCTCTGGACTTTAAACAATCAGGATTTATTTAAGTATGGCAACACTTCGCGTACGACCATCTCATAAAAAGATTAATAAAATAAATTAACCGGAGAAGCATGGGTATGTATGTTGTAGTGAGAAATTGTTTAAAATTGTGATAGTAAATCTTACTTGCGACTGTATTTCTTGTATTTTAGCAACCTGCCAGTCGGTGGTGTTTGTGAATGGGGACGATTGTAATGGCTCAAACTTGGCTCCACTATGGCAACCCTGGCACACATTTGGTGCTGAAATAAATAGTACCCTCAATGCTAATAACTTCAGGTTATTTGACAGAAATCTATCACTGACTTGTCTGAGCGTTGGTGGCCTAGTGGTAGCGGCCCCGCCTTCCGATCCTAATAAGGTCGTGGGTTCAAATCCAGCCGTGTACCAATGAGTTTTTCTGCCCAAAAAATTATGTACACTATGCCAGTGCTCTGAAACGGTGAAAGTAAACATCGTGAGGAAACCGGCATATCGTAGAACCTAAAATGTTCGAAAATATGTGTTAAGTGCACGAAAGGAGCCTCTTTGTGGCGCACTTAAAATCCTTTCACCACACTTGGTTCGAAAGAATCAGTGACACGATAAGAAGAAGAAGAAGAAGACTGACTTGTCTTATGCTGGACCCTAGCTAGCAATCTACTCTTGCTGGTTGATTGCTATCTAATTTATTCAAGGCGGTTGGAAACCTGCACAGGAATGAGTTTAAAAAGTCTATGAATTGATTACATAGCAACAAACGTAGAACGACAGTGCATGTGGTCAGCTATGACAGCAATATTGGACAGCGTTTCACTGATCGCCATCGCCGTCAGTTGCACTGACGACGCTGTACAAGCATAGATTTTGTCTTTTTTCAATGGAGAATTGTCAGCAAATCTACGCTTGAGGCTCGACTTAGACTCAAGGCCTTAGAATGTTGTAGATGTCACATTCATGTAGAAAACGTTAGCCAATTATAAATAGGTACACTTTATAATCATAATTGCATAGAACTTATGATGTATGTAGGTACCTGTGAATATTCCTTGAGGCTGGACCACAGCCTGAATGCTGTGACAACTGGAGCACTCAAATGCCATGGATGTACAGATTAGGCCCACACTACCAACTCTTATGACAGTACCTTTTATTGTCACTAGCTTTCCTGAAACAAATACAATGACTTTAATGGGTAGGTACCTCCTGTGACTGCTACATAGAACCACTATGAATATACCCATTACCACTTAAATTGCAGGCTATTGGAGCACAAACAGGATCACATCATCAGATGAATGGCACTGTAGAAATGACTTCTTCAAACTAAGATAATAGTGGAATAATGTCCTTGCTGAGGATTCTCTTAGCATGGCATTCTACATAACGGGTGTTTTAAAATGTTTTACAGCAATGCTTGTGATGCCTCTGGTGTTCCATAGGTACACTAAAGGTAATCATTTATGTGCACTATGCCAGTACTTTCAAACGGTATAGGATAACATCGCGAGGAAACCAGCGTGTCGTAAAACCACAAAAAAATCGAAAAAAACGTGTCAAGCGCCACGCAAAAAGGGCCCGTCAGCATCCTACTTGCAGAAATCAGTCCGCACACCAAGACGGATGACGAATTTGCCAATTTAGGTTACCATTTCCCACCAGGTGAGCAGTATGATTGTTTGCCTACTAATAGAAAATATAAACTTACCAAAGTAATTTACTTTCAAATTCGCTATAGGTATGACAGGCTGGTGGTTTAGAACTCTCACTTTTATCTTTGCATCAAACTTGAACTTCTAAAATAAACATAATTAAATTCCTTTTTATAAAATTTCATATTTATATCCTACAATTTATTTGTTCAGAGACCAAAGAGGAAAATCCAATACTTCATCTGAGTTACTAACTTTTTGATTTTCATGGTGGCTCCCAAATAAACAGACAAGCTTAGCAGAATAGCATAGCTACAAGAATTAATTGTTCAGTAACAAATAACATTTATAATCTACCCATGTTATAGTCTACCCTGTTTCTCTTAGTTTAGTTATAGTTTGAGCTAAGTTTTCATTATCACCACCATCATCAGCGTGGGAAGTCCACGGCGGCCCATAGGCTTAGGCATAGGCCTCCCTTTAACATTTTCAGGAGGAATGATTCTGGACCCTCTCCATCTATCGACTTCCCACCATCTTAACAGTGTCTTAGGTCCATCGACCAGCTAAGTTTTAGCCTGACAAATAAATATGAAATCACCTTATGTAGACAATATTCTAACAGTCTCAGGGTTTTATCAGGGTACTCAAATATATCAGAAGTGAATGTGGGCCAGCTGCTGTTGAATTCAGAGTCATTTGTCAAGCTTTGAATATCCACCGGGATACTTCTTGTCTGGTCAATCTTCTCCAGATCAAACAAGTTTCTGTTTTTATCAATAAAAGTCTTGAAGCAGTTTATATTATCAGTTGTTTCCTGTGCAGATGGGTGTTCTGAAATGGATACAGCCAGTAAAATATTATGATAAATATTGTGGACAATTAATGCTACATTATCAAGCCCCAAATTAAGTAGCTTAATAACTTTTTTTTTAATATTGTATAACACCCAGACAGATAACAAACATCTGTATTCACCGCATAATTATTTATTAACTGAGCCTAGAGGTTAATATGTCGTTACGTGTAGTAACATTTGTTTTGTATGTGTTACCTTCGCACGGAAAATACAGCTTCCAAACATTATTTACATTGCTGATAGATACCACAATGGGCTGCTGGTTGGCTGGAGCTCTTGAAGACCCTGCAGTGCTAGGAACCTGGACCGAAGCTGATGAATTGTTGAAACTGGCTTTGTCAGAGTTGTTTGCCGTTCTGCTACTACTACCTCGACCCCGATACCAATTATTTTTATAGCGGCCTCTCCAACTACGCCGCATTGTAAACCTACTTCGTAATTATAAATAGCGAATGTACTCAGTCCGCAGTAAAATAATAAAAAAAGAAGGCCGACTACAGTGAAACTAATTGAAAATACAAAACTTCCTACAAAATAAATTACAAAAGCAAAATTTTCTTCCCGCCCCTTCTTTTCTTTCTTCGTCTTCTTCTCAATGAATGGCATCTGTCCATTTCTTCCCACCCCCACCGTGGGAATATGAAACAGCCAATGTCAACGTCAAAGTCCACAAAGATAATCTGCCAAAGTCAAAGTCAAAGGTCAGTCAGAGCGAGAATGAATAGAATTCTCAATGTCAACAACAAGGAAGATCGACGCCAAAAAAAAAAAAAAAAAAAAAAAACAAGGAAGATGTCAAAGCCAGGTGACAATGACATTGGTTTGTTTTGTTTTCAAATTTGAATTTTGGAACCAAAATACAAATTTTGAAATTGGAATATTGTGACGAATGGGAAGTTTTCACTTTTCATATCATTCAGTAAACTCTTGCGGATCGAAAGAAAGTTAATTTGCGTAGATTGCTGATTTTGTAATTTGATAAAATAATGGCTGATGAAGGTGACGCAGCGCCACCTGATGCTGCGGCGCCAGCAGTGGAAGGTGAAGGAGCGGCAGCTACGGACGAACAAGCAGATGATGTAGCTCAAACGGGTGTAAAGATTGATGAAGTTGTGAGAAGAATATCTCGCAAGCAGTCCATGCATCCTCGCACGACTATCGGCGCTGATGAGAGAGTAGATGTGGACAGGACAGCTCTCGAAGCCATCCTAGACGTTAGCTCTCGTATCCAGGACATACAGAAGAAAAGCAAAATTTCGATGAGCACATTAGCGTTAGCTCACGAATCTTACAAAGATAAACAAGTAAATAAACTTACCTAAACATAAATAATATTGTTTTACTAATTTATAATAGAAAAAAACTCAAGCTAATGGTCATGATGTTTGTAGGCAAAAGCGAAAGAATCTCGCAACAATCGATTGGGTGCCTTGAAAACACAACACAGGTTTCTTCTAGAGAATGCAGCGGCTATTTTGGGTAGGACTCCGGAGTATGTTATGGTATGTGACCTTTTATTATTGTTATAGTTATAGTTATAGACTGTTACCAAAACTTTGCCTAGTTTATGTTGGTAAGCCATTAGTGTATGTACAATACCTATTGTCTTTAAAATTGTTCTTTCCAAGGAAAGAACTTTCCAACTGAAAGTCCACTGCTGGACAAATCCAGCAATGGAACTTTCCATGCTGTCGATGATTTAGAATTTTAAGGTATCTCCAATATTTATAAAATTTCTGTTAAAGTTATAGGCAGGTCTATAATATTAATTTATCTTTCCAGGAGGGCATTTTTGATGCTGATGTTCACATAGACCTGTTAGACAGTGCTGTGGCAGAAGGGGGCAGAAACTGTATTGTTGTTTGTGATGCATTGCTACCACCTTTGAAAATGGGTAAGATGCTTCAATTGCTGTAGAGTGTAACTCTTCCATATAACGTCTGATCCAGTGGATGCAACAGTCAAAAGTATATTTAAAAACCTATTCCTTTCGATAACTATGAAAAGCCAAGGTCCCTTTGGTAGAGATGGTGTTGGTAGGTACATAGGTATAACCTAAACCAATAAAAAATACGAATATATTTCGAAATAAAATCATTTTTCCAGAATCTGGTAGATTTATTCACCAACAAAAAGGAAAGATGGAAAGGACATACATATCAGATGGAAGTACTATTGGCACAGAGGGGAGGTGTATAGCCATGTACAGAATTAAAAATAAACTGGTTGATTCCAAAAATGTTGCTGATGTTAGCCCAATTGATTTTATTCTAATAGAATAAGTAGTTTATTCAGGCAGTAAAAATTACATAAAATTAGACCTTAAAGGTTCGGGTATGCCGGGTCGCAGCGCAGCGCAAATTATATTAAATAATATATTATTTATTGTTGTTTATAATAAATAATATTTGTTGTTAAAAAATAAAGGCATAATTTTAATTTTCCAGGATTATTTCCTAGTAATGTTTGACATGAATCAAGAAACAGAGAATGTGGTATCAGGCATCTTCAAGACAATGAATCAGGTGTACATCCCTGCATTGCAAGCTTGCAAGGCGTGGGGCGACATCAACCCTCCCAACCCTAACAGTGTTAATATCATCAAGTCTTATATTTCTAAGATAATGCTGTTTATTGATTATCTTGCAAGTAAGTCAATTTTATTAACTACATAAAAAAAACTATTTCGTAGACAATCCACACAACAGTATCTGTAGAGTACATACAACTGTAGAGAAAATATAAGAAAATAAAATGTAGGTAGTTTCAAAGATCGCAGGAAGTCGCTCAGAATCATTCCTGTATTATATTGAGAAATGTGTGTTGTCTTTGAAACTTGAAACTGCTTTTGTACTTCCTACGGGTTACAAAGTTGGAGTGGCGTTTTGGTGACATAATGTATTATCATTCTAGAAACCAAAGTTGATTTGGACTGCTGCACTAGATTTAAAATAAACCTGACATTGTATGAAGAAGAGCTGTCAGACCAGGATAAAATGAAGCTTGCTATAACAAAGACGCATGTGTTGGAAGAGATTTGCACTTATGTTAAACAATGGGTCAGGCAGATAACTATGGTAACTTTCTCAACTCAGTTTTCTTTTTAAGTTCGATTTCTTTTTTTATTTGCGATAAACTTATGTTAAGAAGACTAACAACTAAAAAAGCTCTGAATTCCGCAAAACAAAAGAAATTGATTTGGTCTAAACAAAATTACAAACTAAAAACACCGACATAGCTATTAAAAGTTGGCTAAGTTGAAGTCGCAGTGGGCGGGGCCTATTTGCTCTGCCCAGAGACCCGATGGCTGAATCTCATAATCTGTTGGACCTTTAGAACAAAGATGCGGTGAAAGATCTTCCCTTTTCGTTGAAGGGCATAGAAAGAAGAAAGAAAGAAAAAAACGTTTATTTATCGCACACCTCCAATGAGGAACATTTTGAGTAAACTAAAAATAAGAAAACTTTATGAGTACCTAACTAAAAACAGAAAACATTAATAAAATAAGGCATACAATACCAACCTTGTTCTCTACAAAAATAGTGTTTTCCAGGTATTAGTCCAGAGTCAACAGCTAAGACGTGAGCCATCGAACATAGGACCCCTCGCAGAGCTGGACCACTGGCGGCGGCAGTTAACCACCTTCACGTCTATCATAGAGCACATCAAGAGCGAACCTTGCCACATGTATATCCATACGTTGATTCGTGCCAAATCTAAACTTATCAAGGTAATGAATCACTTGGTGCTGGCTTGATCATTGCTGGCTGATCTCCTAAGTATCTTACTAATATTATTAGAGTTTCTAAGTATCCTACTAATATTACCAAATCTTCTAAGTATCCTACTAATATTATAAATGTGAAAGTTCTTCTCTCTTCTTCTTCTTCCTGCCCTTATCCCACTAGGTGGGGTCGGCACAACATGTATTTTTCTTCCATTCTCCCCTATCACTCGCCATCTCAGTACTCACTCCTTTCTTGAACATATCATCTTTCACACAATCCATCCATCTTTCTTAGGCCTACCTCTACTTTATATCCATCAACATTCATGCCTAACACTCTTTTCGTCACATGACCTTCTTCTCTCCTCATAACATGTCCATACCACGCCAGCCGATTACTTCTCTCTTACTAAATGTGAAAGTTACGATGTTGGAATGTGCATATGTTTGTGGCTCAATCACGCTCTAACCACTTAACCGAGTTGGATGAATTTTGGAACAACATTGTAACCTGGATTAATGTATAGGCTACTTTATATCCCGAAAAAATAAAATCCGCGGCGTATTGACCATGTCTTTCCTGTGAATTAGGCCGACTAAGCTGTCAGGACGGTATAGATGCTGGGCAAAATCCTGTCCCAGGCACTATAGCGTCTTGTTAGTAGGGGCATGATGGTATAGATGCTGGGCAAGCCTATTCCATCTAAAATCCTGTCCCCAGGCTATACGCCACGCTATACGTCCCGTAAGTAGGGGCATGAGGAACACCAGTTGCCCCGGACGTTATTGAAATCATCTACAATAGATGCTAAGGCCTGTACTTACTTTGCTTATGTTTTCAGAAATGGAGACTGCTAGACAATCAAGTAACGGATTATTATAATGAATCTTTTGACAATGTGAAATATTTATATGCTTTGGAAAAGTATTGTGAGCCTCTGTACAGGTAAATGGCAAATACTACGCGTAAATTGTGATACACACTACCTCCAAAATATTTCAAAAAAGTCCTTCAATAAACCACGCACCAAACAAACTGATATGGTGACCAGATGGAATGACGACTTGCGCACTGTGGTGGGTGCGCCATGGGAGAGACCTATGTCCAGCAGTGGACTGCTAAAGAATGATTATGATGATGATGATTACGATTGATGTTGTGGACCCGTCCTCTGTGAAGTATACTATTGTATTAAACAGAGATAGACGCATAACGTCTATGCCATAACGTGGGCCATCAAATGTTTCTTAGCCTGAATTTTTCTTTAAAAAAAGTGGAAGTGCAGCTATCTAAATTATCTAAAGGGTTTCCGCCAAATCCCATAGAAAAAAACCCCAGTCCCGGCGCAAAAGAATTGTATCTCAGGTTTTAGATAATTATTAGTAGAAACAATATCAGGTGTCGCTATTTCCTGATTTCGTGGCTAACATGTTTTTTTTACCCAGAGAAGTTTCATAGACGCTACATGCAAAAATGCCACTTTTTAGGAAAAACTTCGTGTAACTGTGCTAGTTGACATTGAATTGGCAAAAAATTAATAAAACACTTATTATAAACACATGATCACTTATGTAATATAATGTACCTATACCTATTATTTCATTTTTTGAAAAACTTTATTTTACTGATTAATTCACTCATTTACGACACACACGTGTGGATAATTGCAAAAAATTAATATAATAGGTAGATATGTATTGTCCATATTATAAAAAAAAAAAAAAAAAAAATGCGTACGCACTGATATGTATAGCCTGCATCATACTTATATACATTTTGTAGTTATATTTATTTTATAAGGAAAATAATCGCCTTTAACAGCTGCCTTTAGTAATCGGGGTGACTATGTTTCTCCCTTTAACAAATTGAGTGGGAGCGAGAGCGCGCTCACTCACGTCACAAGCCCTTATTGAATTCTGAGAAACGATAATGAAAACCTATTGTAATATTAATAATATAACAGAGAAAAGTAAAACCCCGATTACTTAAGGCAGTATTCTTTTTCTTATAAAATAAAGATAACTACAAAATGTATATAAGTATGATGCAGGCTATACATATCAGTGTGTACGCATATGTACCTATTATATTAATTTTTTGCAATTATCCACTTGTTTATGTTGTTAACGAGTGAATTAGTCAGTAAAATGAAGTTTTTCAAAAAATTGGCATAATAGGTATAGGTACATTATAATACATATCTGATAATATGTTTATATTATGTGTTTTATTCATTTTTTGCCAATTCAATGTCAATTAGCAAAGTAACATGAAGTTTTTCCTAAAAAGTGTCATTTTTGCATGTAGCGCCTATGAAACTTCTCTGGGTAAAAAACACATGTTAGCCACGAAATTAGGAAATAGCGACAACTAATATTGTTTCTACTAATGATTATCTAAAATCTGAGATACAATTCTTTTGCGCCGGGACTGGGGCAATTTTGGCGGAAACCCTTTCTAAATCTGAAGACCGAATGAGGGTAGTTGCAACTGCGACTGCCTCCCCTTCTACTCTAGTCGGTTTCTAAAGCTTTTTAAACTTCACATGTTGACAGATGCGATCCCTACACAATGCAGCAGTTTATACCAGGTTTACTGTACACTGTCCGTATGATATTCGCCACCTCTCGGTACTACAATACAACTAAACAAATATCCACTTTGCTGGTAAAGGTTACCAATCAGATTCTCAACATGTGCATGGATTTTTTGACCAATAATAATAGAAGGACGATTTGGAATCAGGATAAGCTGAATTTTATTAAGAAGTCTCGAGTGAGTTCCGATACCTATACCTATAAAAGTTAATAGTAATATCGCAGTTTTTATATAGTTTGTTTTATTAGAGTGAGACATACAGAGAAAACTGTTGTCGTGTTTTTATGTGTATTTCAAAAGTTACTTGAAGAATATTATATGAAGAATTTTCATAGCTTGAAGAAGTCCACTGCTGGACATTTCCAGAAAGAACGATTCTGAGCCCTTTCCATCCTCCGACTTCCCATAATCTTAACAATGTCGTCGGTCCATCTGGTGGGTGGGTGCCCTACGTTTCGTCTTCCGGCTCGTGATCGCCATTCGGTTGTCGGATGAAGAATATTATTTGAAGGTAAAAGTCTTGCAGGACACTTGTACAAACACATAATTAAGTTATTCTTTGGTTTCCTCCCTTCTCATAAATTCGAGGATCCATTTTTCTGGTTTACGTATGTCTTGTTATTTTTCAGCTATATTTGAAACTTCTATAGTAATAAAAGAAGATATCCTTTTCTAATATTAGTATGTCTGGTTCTTTTTCAGCTGTGTCTGAACCTGTACAGTTTCTACCGGGAGTGCTACGATGAAACGCAGAAAGAGATGATGGAAGCGGCTGACGAGAGACCGTTTGATTGCTCCGAAATGTACATATTTGGCAAATTTGATACATTCAAAAGGCGGCTTCTAAAGGTTAGAAACAGTATAGATTTTGAGCAGGTGTATTTAAAAACAAGTTTTCTGATAAGCGTTTTTTGTTAATTTCTATTGCCTTTTCTGATTGATTTGTAATAAGCATAAGTTTTTGGTTCTTAGTGCTATGAGTTTATCTTTGTGCCATATTTTTTTTTCCTGACCTAGCGGTCCTGCTGATTTTAGTCTCATTTTTGTATCAAGCCGATAGACAATCTGACTGTCGGCTTCCGTGCTATAAAGTTGTCTGAAAAAATGGCAATGAACGATAAAACGTAGTGTATTTTTCAAAATTAATTTACTCTTGTATTTCTCTAATTGTTTACAGATTATAGATCTATTCCAAACCTACATCACGTATTACGTTTTGAACAAAACAACTCTTGAAGGTATTGAGGAGTACGCAGTGAATTTCAACAAATTGTTCAAAGCTATCTCTACTAAAACATACGACGCTTTGGACCACAGGTATGAAATAAGTTAACATTATTAAAGCTCCTACAAGGAAAAACAAGAATTAAACAAACGATTTTTTTTACTGGGAGACAGTGGCGTAGCTTGATAACCAAAGGCCCAATAAACAAGCTATTTAAAACCGTTTCTTCCTTATTCGTCGTGTTCCGAATTCAACGTACTTACTCCAGCTTTTGTAAGTTAGAGTCTGATGGGCCCCTATATAGCTTGGGGGCCCCGCGGAGCACTGCCCCGTCTAGCCCTCCGGTAGCTATAGCCATGCCATTGTTTGGAGAGAATTTATGTATCCTTTGAATTACAGACGGCCCGACTTCGATAAGGATTATAAAGCGTACAAAGATGCAGTTGCAAATCAAGAACTGTTGCTTGAAAACTTTATGATTACTGTAAATATGCTGCTTTCTTCATATTCTTAAATTTCTCCAATTGAGTCTGTCGAATGCGGCCTTCTTATATGACATGACAGCGACCTTCTCTTTTCTCTGTCTCACCTATAACTTATTCTTGGCCTTCCTCTTTCCCGTTTTCCTTCAACCTTACCCAGTTAGAAGTGCCCTACGTCCATATACTAAAATAATTTCACCGGCACCCACACCCTTCAAACCCCGAAACACAGCAATGCTGTTCACGGTAGAAATAGTGGTGGTAGTCAGTTGAATACAGGTACAAAACTTAACAAACGACATTTTCCAATTTCAGAGTGTGAATAAATGTCCTACAACAGAAATAGCATTACATTTGCTTAATAGATTTGAAACGCTTAAGTTGGGATGCTTGTATCTCGAAGATCAGTACTACGATTTGATCAGCACTTACACTGGAGAGATTGAAGCTTTACGGGATAGGTATTTTCTTTTTCTTACACCATCTTTTATTTATTTTTACAGATTCAAATCGCGGAAAGAAAGCGATTTTAAATGATCTTTGCGATTTAATGAAGATTTTATTGAACAATAGCTAAATCAAAAGCAAAACAATCATTATTCAGTAGAATCACAGGGATCAGTTTGAAACGGCACCAGTTCCTCTCATACAGAGCCAATAAAGTTACGGCTTGGCTCCTCCATTTTTTATGATCCTTCTACAATTATTACACATTCATTGTTCATACTATTCTGTGACATAAAATAACTCACTTTTGATTTGATTTCCATTTTAAATTTTAGTTTTTGAAATTAGTAAGACCTATTTGGCTTGAAATTTCAGGTACAACGAAGAAAGGGAAGACCCCGAGCTGCCAAGAAATATGCCGCCGGTGGCCGGCAGAGTTATGTGGATAAGGTTCTACGATAAGAACATTAAGACTCCTATGGAAACGTTCAAGGATAAGCGAGAAGTTATTGATCACATGGTAAGATGATAAAATTGAATAAATACGAGGCGACATTCTCTTATATCGAGGAGCTCAAATTCTTGAGGATTTGTTAAGGATAGAGTGAAATATCTCTGACTACTAGTACCTAACCTAGAGCCCATAATAGAGATGTGAGGTGATTGCTTTAAGGTTGCAGTTTACCTGCGTAAGAAGGTAGGAGTAGGAAGGAAGAGAGGGGGTAAGAGTAAGGAGGAAGAATAAGGGAAAAATGATGAATACATTTTTTAAAAAGATTGCGGGTAGTCTGATGGAGTGGGCTCAAATTAGTTATAATAAATACCCTGCATTGGACTTCTACAGGCCGATGATGTAGATGAAATGAAGAACCCGCAATAGAAATAATGGTTTCTTTTTTCAGAACACTCAAAGATGCATCAAACTTTACAACGTTATGAGTATTGTATTCACAGAGTTTGAACTGATCTATCATAGAGCTTGGACAGAAAATGTGGGACAGGTAATATTGATCTCTGTTCTCACTTTCTAAGATCTGTTTTTGAGTAACATAGCTTAAATATTTTTTTGTTTTGCAGGTCAGACTAGGCCTTATAGCGCCATTGCTAATTCGCCATCCAGTAACCAATTTGTATATAATTAACTTTAGTATCTACATTCCTGAATGTATAAGAGAAGTGGAGTACATGTGGCAATTAGGACTATGTAAGTTTTAAAAAGCTAATAAATTTATTCTGAATTTACATAATAAATACTACAGTCAAATTACATCAGCTTTGCTCAAAAAATGAAAGAGTCATTTCATTTTTTGAGCCAAGCTGATGTATTTTTTTCTACTTTTATGAATTATTGATATTTTCAGATGTGCCCGACGGTGCTCAAATAGTTGCCTTTTGCAAGGAAAAGATTTTAGGAAGCTATGAGAGAATAATGTATCTCGTTGAACGTAACAACACAATCAGGAGGTAAAACTTATATTCTTCATAAACTTACATTATTCTTGATTAACACTAGAGATCTATAATTTTGAGTAGCCGGTGAAATAGTACCATGTGAGGCTGAACTTTTGTATGTCTCAAGTTGATGATGGATGCAGAGCAGTGCAACGTAGGGCACGTTCCTGACAATGCTTTGTTATAGGCGATGGTTACCACTTCACATCAGGTGGGCCGGCTCCGTCAACTAGTTGAAAAAAAAAGCTATGCAGCTATATTTTCAATATTTTCAGGAGTATGCCAAAACTGTATCTACCGCTCCTTAGAGCTCAACTGATAAAGCTGGAAACTGCGTTCCAGCCTGGTCTATCCACTATAACTTGGACTTCGTTAGAGATACCTTCGTACTGTGCGGCTATCGAGAAAGTTTTGGACGAGGTTGATCTATTTGTGAAAGAGGTTAGTTCGTGAGCCCTATTTGTGCACTGGCGTTTGCTCACTTTAGATGGCAGCACTATTGACTGATACTTGAAAGAAAGAAAGAAAATACATTTAGTTGACATACATAGGTGTAGACGTTAACAGTAGACAATAGTAGATAAAATATACCAAATAGGTTCTAACTCAGCTTTTAGAGTCACGGCGCATGCGTGCAACCAACGAATACGTAAATTTGACTGCTAATGTATATTGTCATTCTCAATGCTACTTCAGTTGATTCAAAAAGGTATCAGTCGCTCGTGCTGCCATCTACAAAAAGCTTTGCATGTTTTATTTCAGGTTGTAGACATGAAAGAAGCAAGAATTGATGCGATATTGCAATCAATAACAAAAACTTTACTGGTATATTTGCCCGATCAAGCGGTAGATCCCGCTGTGTTTTACGAAGAAAACTTTATGAGGCGCGATGAAATTGGTATGGATTTGTTTAAATCTTCTTCTTTCTGCCCTTATCCCATATTATTATGTGGGGTCGGCACAACATGTCTTCCCCCCCATTCCCCTCTGTCAGCCGTCATCTCTGCGTTTACTCCTCTCTTATCCATGTCATCTTTCACACAGTTTGTCCATGTTTTCTTTGGCCTACCTCTACTCACATATCCATCCACATCCATACTCATCATTCTATGAAAATTATTTTAAATCAGGTTCTAAACAAATAATCTAGTAATTATTTTAAGTAATTTGAAGTCTTCAAGGTACCCCCACGAGCTTTTCTAATGGTGTATTTGTGTATCTTATAGCTGCAGATTTGCAACAGAAGTCTTGGAACGCAGAAATAGCTGTTATTGAACTAATTCACAAATTTCTGGAAAGTGTTCCTTCTAAGCAGATCAGAGATTTGAAAGATAACTGGTATGAGGAGCAATCAAAAGAATTCATTTCACTGATCAGTAGACCTTTTGTAGTAGTGCTTAACTGCTTAATTGGTAGTAGCTCTACCTTCCGTGTAGTTTTGGGTTTGATTCCCACGCAAGCCAAACTTTTTTGATGAACATAGGTAGTTTTTGTGTCTAGGTAAAGACCTAGGCAGACCTAGTTAGTTAGAGCTAGACATATAGTGTGGTAAATGTTATTATTTACAAAAAAGTTCAATTTATCAACTGATTTGCAGAGCTCAAACTGTGCTTAGCTTCTACCTAGACAGTGGTGTGGAAAATGCCTATCAATGTTTATATTTACATATTGCATTTCATGTTCAATTTTAATTTATTCTGTTTCCATTGATGTCCAGAAAAATCGGTACTGAAGGGACTCCATTGTACTTTGACAATATTTGATAAGATTTGGTTTCTAAAATTTCAGGTTGGACATCGAAAAAGCGTTGAAACAAGTAACGTCAGCCACAAGAGTATTCCCAGCTGATGCCGGTGAGTTATTGCTCACTACAAAAAGGCAAACGTGTATTTTCTGTAAAATGAATCCCTATTTCCCTTGGTCACGCCATCGCGAGTGAACGGCCACACTGATTCTGCAAAAAATTTGTGGGTAGTGTGACGGACATAAGATATACTTTTCCCCAAAAAAGTAACGGGAGCGGGGCGAACGCAGCCGCGGGCGGCCGTTAGTCATATAAAAATATAAAGTTCCGGGCCGACCGAGGACTTATTTGCTAGAGAGCTTAAATGCATTAAAGGTTCGCGAATGGCGACTGGGCAATTGGGCTTCGTCAAGGGAATCTTTCCTTAAAATATATCAAGGAAAACATAAGCAGCAGGAGATTTCTGCGGCAATGTTTTTTATGCGAAGAGATTCTTAGCCATTTTGCCAAAAACATCTTCTGAGAATGACATGGAATTCTTCTTGAACTCTTTGTGCGTGTTGTATTACTTGAGTAATATTAAATACGCGGGTAAAAATAAAACACAACTCTTGCATTTCAGCATTTCTAGAGATTGAAAATCCTGACCGTTTCGATGTCCTGCCCACGTTGAACGAGTGTAACGAACTCTTCGCGTACTTTGCTACTAAATGCTTGGAATCCTTGATCAAGTGTACACGACAAAGCTTGGATTTGTTAAGGCGGAGAGCTTCTGTATCCAGGTTAGTAATAAAATAAAATGTTGAGGATTTCTCTAGAGATATTTTAAAACCAGGCGAGCCGTTAAAATATAAAAATGTCTACGGACAAATAAATAAATAAATATAAATATTGTGGACAATTCACACAACACTATAGCCCCAAACTAAGCAGAGCTTGTAATATGGGAACCACATAGCTGATATAATACTAGAATACATTTTTTTTTGTAAATACATACTTAGAATACAATATAACACCCAGACAGAGAACAAACATTTATGTTCACCACACAAATATTTGTTCTCGGTGGGGATCGAACCCACGGCCTACGAAATGGTAAATACTCGTAGATTCTTCAACAAGGTGGTCAGTTATATAAAAAAACTCTAGCTGTATACAGTAGGATACAGCTCAACAGCTCAAGTCATCCCAAAGAAAAATAACGCTTACTGCAAGGACATAAGAGCTAGAAGTGTATATAATCTGATGCGTATCCTTGTGTACATGCAGTAAGAATGAATTAATTCACTCGTGGATTTCAGTCCACCTTCAATCGCGTGGAAATAATTGAAATTCAACCACCTGCACTTATCAAAGAGCCTGTACCAAAAATCAGACCTTGTAGTTTCGGAAGAAGTTATGAGAGTAAATGAAGCGAAAGAGGTTTGTCCGGATCGTAGCAAGTAGAAATCTGTGGTGTCTGTTTACCCCTATGGGAAACATGCGTGATTTCACATCTGTGTATGTAGGTATAGTTTATGTCATGACGAGTGAGTGGCCTTCTTCTTCTTAAATTTAAGAGCTTCGCTCTTGTCAGGGGTTTGATGCAGTTTTCTCCAATTAAATCTTTTGAATGCGGTCTCCTTGATTTCCTTATACGACAGATTTGACTTATATAAGTTTAATTATCTTCAGTTTCCTTACGATGACAATTGATCCGGAAGAACAGAAGAAACTCCACCCGTTAATGCTGACTAAAATGTTGTTGCAAATACCGAGGATACTTGTCAAACCCACGTTGGAGGAGATTCAGACTTCGTTCTCACAGGTATGTTTTTTATCAACAGGTTTTACAGATCAACATCCATATTGTTGTTTGGTTAGTTTGGAGCTCAAATCCAACCCCCCCACTCAAGACAAACAATATGACTACTGTTGGTTGATGTAGCTCTGTATTTTGTGCTATAGGTTGTGGGTGCGATTTCTACTAAGGAAAAATATTTGTTTATTGAACATAGATTGATTTGCTAGTTGGCATCTGTTTTTTTTTATTTAAAAGTAAGTAAATTTTTGCACATCATCTTTTTGGAATACACTTTTAAAGTTAAGCGTTATGTGAATATCCAATATTTTTGTTCTAGGTGGTATTGAACTGCATTATAGATATACATCGGAACGTGTTTATGTGGGGCCAGCAGGAACTATTGAAGAGGGAGAAAGAGCGAGGTGGACTCTCTTTGACGGCTACTGCCAGTGTCAGTGGTAAGATATTATTTCTCTTTCATTGGAGAAAATTATAGATAGATAGATAACTCCTAATTATATGGAACAAACGGGTTTTTAATCGCGATTACCTTTATTAATTCCCGACGTTATGAAGGTAATCGCGATTAAAAACCCGTTTGTTCCATATAATTATGCATAACGATCGCGTTAATTTAAAAAGATTACTCCTAATTGATCACCACACAAATATACAGTATCATCATCATCATCATCAGCCCGTTTGCACCCACTGCTGAGTATAGGCCTCCTCTTTATTGCGCCATTCTTTCCGGTCCCTCGCACATAAAAATAAACAATAAGGCAATACAATGGGCGACCTTATCGCTGAGAGTTTACTAAAAAGTACTAAAGAGTGGTGTCTATTGGTGAGGAGCTTCAGAAGGCTTACGAATATATTTATCCCACGTTTTTCTAATAATGTGTCGTGTGGTGTATATTCAATTCTTATATGGAAATCTGGGCGATTCCCTAGGGGCGCTTTTCATGTTTCCTTTAAAAAACTACGCGTATTCCACAAAAATACTAACATCGGAACGTATCCGTATCGGATAACGTGCAATCAACTCCAGCTAGAACTACTTTCACACTACCTAACTCGTCTTCCGTTCGCTACGTGTTTTAATTTCATACTGAAGTTATTTAATACTGCTTACTATCCCGGATTCAACAAAGTTATTCGCGCAGGGTCCCGTTCCGGATCGAATTTAGGTGGCGTCAGGAACTACTTCCGAATGGTGTCCGAGCACAAAGACGTCGTTCGATCAGTGATGGCTCTACAAGGCATGATGTACATGTTTAAACCAGATCTTGAGAAGCTGATGAAGGTGAGCTAAAGATTTTTAAACAGTGAATTATAAAATGGGAAATAACACGAACTTCGCCAACGATAGGAAACATAAAAATATACGCATGGGGGAACATAAACAATAAGCGAAACAAAATATTATAATTATTGAACAATTCTAAAAAATATGCATACATATTTGTAAACGCTACTTTCACGACTCTAACAAAACCCATTATAAATTTTAGTACATGAATCTAAGACTAGATGTCGCTAGTAAAATTGTACGGTTTGTAGATCGCGCTGACGAAAACTCACGGCGCTTTATGATATTCCCTCGGTTGTTTAGTTAATTCATACTTACCTGGCACAGGGGACACCGTGATCACAAAGGCGGTTCCCCCAGAGCGAGGCCTATTCATTGCACTGCGAATTGGGTTGACCTCTGCGATTATCCCTAATGTGGATAACTCGGGTGCGTTATTTTTGGTAGTGGGGACTGCGTTCGCGCCGTCCCCCTCTTATTACACATGTCTCATTTCTTCTAGAACCAGAAAACGATGCCCCGTATTTAATTGTGTTATTTGTAGTAAGCGAATTAGCATTTTATGAATTTTGATTCATGCTCGCATTGATTTCATTACTGGTTTTATCTCTCTCAGTGCTGATGTTAGCACTTCAAGCTCTTACTACTAAATAACTACAATATTTTCCTCCCAGTTTGTTGATTACTACGCTAGTGAACTAATTTTTGTTTCTATCCAGATTATAATCATAATGGTCTACAATTTTAATGATTTCAGAACTATGGCAGATTTGCCCATCTCTGGGCAGAAGACAGGGTTCAACAAGTACAAAGCTTTGTGGATTCTAATCCACTCAATGTCATAATCAGGGATATGCTTAAGAAATATGAGGGACAGACTGAAGAGGTCGTCAATTTACCAGAGCGGCATATTATTGGATCTATTCAAATTAATATGGGTAAGGCGGTTCAATTATTTTTTTCCTATAGTCCGGCTGTTATCAGCTTATGTGTTTAACGTGTGTCTTTACATACGAAAGAACAAATTAGAATTCTCATCTCCGTTCTGAAACTAAACTGTGATTTACTCATCTAGATAACATAAAACTGGGGCTTCACGTCGAATCCATCGAATGGAAAAGGATCCTGGGCAAACTTCTCAGTGTAGCATACAAAGAGCGCGTAACTAGACTGATGCAGTTTATAAACGACCGCATGAAAGTTATGTGCAAGAAGATTAAGGATTTGGACGATGTGCGAGTCGCTATGATGTGCTTAGAGCTTATAAGAGAAGAATTTATTGGGTAAGCCCTCCGTAGACTTTAGTTGACCCTAGATTATCTCAATGCCTTCGCTGGGCAACAGCCCAAGCCGAGAACTGTCCCTAAATAGTCAAACATCATGAATATGATTGTAATAATGTTGTATTAGAAGCATCACTTTGAAATATCTTAAAGCTAGGTGAGAGTAAGTGCCAGTTTTACGCGATTAAGCCTAAAAGAACCAAGTGTCGCCGATGACTGAAAATCAAACTTAGAATTGCAGGCCCCTATATTGCGCTCCCCCGAAGTCTGGATGCGGTGTTGCCAATACAATGCTTTTGGCAAACGTCAGACGCCAATATTAAAAGTAATCCGACAAATACCGTTTATTGCTCCTTGACTAATAAGCACCGCAATCTACCCGTACCCGTACGTATTTGCTAAAGAAGATATTTTGAACGGCATATTATTGTATAACTGTGATTCATTTGTATCATTATGGATCAACATTCAAGGATACGTGCTCGCGTATCAGGTAAGTCGTTTTTTGATACAGGTGTCAAAAGATCTCATTCACCAAACACGGTAGATTGCTGCACCTATATGTCAAGGAGCTTACACAAAATCTTTTCGAATGAATTTTAATGCGAAAGCATGAATGAAAGTCTGCTAAAAGCGTTATAGGCTTTTGGCTTAACTTTGTATAATATTCAACCTTCATTTCTTTATTTTCAGAATGGATATGGAATTGGATCTTATCGAAGAAAGCTACGCCACGTTTGCTCAGTTCAATATTGATATCCCTAAAGAAGACGCGGATATGGTGTATGGCTTACGATATGCTTTCCAAAATATGCTAACGACGGTAAGTAACAATACACAGGCAACATTGGCAACATAGGCAACATAGGCAACATAGGCACACCACTGATAAAAAATAAATTAAACTGATATTGCTCGAGAAGAATGTGCAATTTTTTTGCAAGGTAAATCAATCCAACACGTATTGAGGTCTTATTTTGCATTTCTTTTTCGACTTAATTTTTTTTTAATAAAAGGTTTTCCAGTTGTTTGTTGTTCAGTTGTTCAGTGGTTCATGGTGCAATTTTGGATGGCACGTTGGTGGAAGCCGAAGTTTCGTTCTTCCTTGAAATGTCTAGGGAGGCCTATGTCCCTGCAGTAGTAGACTTCTATAGGTGACGACGTTGAGCCAAGCAGATTGATAATAGTTTGGTTATTTTGTAAACCTACAGTCTCAGCAAGTTCAGCAAAGGATAGTCGACATGCAAGGACCTCTGCAGAAGGAGTTGACTGAGGGTGTTTCGTCGTTCAATGCGGACGTGCTGAAGTTTGATGCTGATTACGATGCATTTGGTCCTATGTCGCCGGGGCTGACGGCGCGAGAGGCCAGTGACAGGTTAGTAATGATATTCGTAGCCACTCAACGAAATGCTCTCCTGGACATATGTTTACTTCATAGAACGTGAAATTATTTTTATATACAGGGTGTCCCATAAGTCAACGTCCAGCCGAAAACGGGTGATGCGCCAAGTCATGACAGTTATCAGAAAAATATAAAAAAAAATATTTGCTAAGTAACTTTCGAGTTATGAGTATTTAAAAAAAACAGAAAAAACTGACACCCTGTGATGATCTTTTAAGTCCTGTGACTACAAATATTAACTTTTCATGAAACTTTTTTCTGCAACGTAAGCATGAATAACCCTTCTGTAAATTACAATTTAAAATTAAGCCATAACTGCCTCAGTTTTTAATGAAATCGTGGAGTTTTGGCCAACGTTTCATTTCAGATAATTACATCACCCAACTTTAACCGTCTGTACCGCAAAAAAAATGTACTACACTATCATGGCATGTAACTTTAAAAATTGGCGCATTTATCCAGGATTCCAAAATGGTATAATACTTGCTAGAGTACTTCTTAATTTTGGAAATAAAAAATGTTTTTTCAACTAAACCGGATTTCCAATCAATTTTATTTCAATAGATAAAATGTTTGTACCCTTTAAATGATGGACTTAAAATGCCTACGCTGTGTTTTTAAGTGACTCACAATTCACAGGTACAAGTAAATACCATTTCGACAATGCAAGTAAACAGATAGATCCACCATCTTGTCGAAAGAGTAATAACCATGGGTTTTCAAGTAATTTGTTAGTTTTAGGTGAAAGTTTGAAATAAAATTCAATCATAGGATTTCTTCAATCGTGATTTTAATTTAACTACATCAAGGATTTACAGCAAATGTTTAAACTGTTAGCCTTCAGCAGTAATGCAAGCTATACATTTCCTTAAAAAAAATCAGCTGTCTGTAAAGTCAGTTAACTGACGACAGTTGAACGTGACAACGTCATACAGCTGTCCACGCGGACGCATCGCTCACTCAAGTAGGAGAGAGACCGACGTCGAACGCTGCCGAACGCGGAGGCCGATTGTGCCTCTTTGTCGCTCGTTCCGCGCTCTCACTTGCACTCTAACTATTAGATGGAACGCCTCAGAGCGAGGTAACGCCGCATGAGTCATGTTTTTTCGTACGAGCAGCCGGCTCCATTGAATTATAAGACGTTGTCACGTCAAAAACCATGTAATAAGACCCGCGACGGGCGAAGGCAAACTTTAGATTAAAATCACGATTGAAGTAATCCTATGATTGAATTTTATTTCAAACTTTTACCTAAAACTAACAAATTACTTGAAAACCCATGGTTATTACTCTTTCGACAAGATGGTGGATCTATCTGTTTACTTGCATTGTCGAAATGGTATTTACTTGTACCTGTGAATGGTGAGTCACTTAAAAACACAGCGTAGGCATTTTAAGTCCATCATATAAAGGGTACAAACATTTTATCTATTGAAATAAAATTGATTGGAAATCCGGTTTAGTTGAAAAAACATTTTTTATTTCCAAAACTAAGGATTACTCTAGCAAGTATTATACCATTTTGGAATCCTGGATAAATGCGCCAATTTTTAAAGTTACATGCCATGATAGTGTTGTACATTTTTTTTGCGGTACAGACGGTTAAAGTTGGGTGATGTAATTATCTGAAATGAAACGTTGGCCAAAACTCCACGATTTCATTGAAAACTGAGGCAGTTATGGCTTAATTTTGAATTGTAATTTACAGAAGGGTTATTCATGCTTACGTTGCAGAAAAAAGTTTCATGAAAAGTTAATATTTGTAGTCACAGGACTTAAAAGATCATCACAGGGTGTCAGTTTTTTCTGTTTTTTTAAAATACTCATAACTCAAAAGTTACTTGGCAAATTTTTTTTTTATATTTTTCTAATAACTGTCATGACTTGGCGCATCACCCGTTTTCGGCTGGACGTTGACTTATGGGACACCCTGTATAAATAATGCGGACAACACATCAAATTAAAATTTATTTACACTAAGAAACTTACTATTAAACAAATATTTACAAATGTACAAAATATACAAGAATCAGTTAAGCTATCTGCAGACCGTTACAAACGATCTATAGAAAGCTCAACTATCTCAAAATCAGTACCAGACGAAAGCGTTCCCAAGTCGCTGGCGGCATTGCCACGCTGAATAGCTATGCTAATGCGCTGCGCCAGATACCCTTTGGGTTACGCGTTGCTTCGATCAGTCGCCTAGACAACATTTTGGAGACCCGAAATGCCTCGGTTCCCTACGGACCCAGAGTCTCAACCCCAAAAGAAGCACTGAGGCTCCGGATGTAAAACCCTACGTGTTCTCATTACAGAGTGATAATGTTCCAGTCGAGGTTCGATGATCTCTGGCGCAAATTCGAAATGTATTCCAACGGTGAGAAGTTGTTCGGCATGGAAGTCAAAGACTATCCTATTCTTCACCAGAAGAAGAAGGAATTCAATCTACTCAGCAAACTGTAAGCTTGATTTTTCACCAAAGATGTTTTGCCCATCATACTTACTAGTATTATAAAGAGGAAAGATTTGTATTTTTATAATGAATAATGTATGTTTGTAATGAATAAACTCAAAATCTACTGTGACGATTTCAAAAATTCACCATGGAAAGCTACATTCACCCTGAGTACCTAAAATTTATGTGTTTAAAAAATAAATTTCCACCCGTGCGAAGCCGGGACAGGCAGCTAGTTTGCTATAAGTTATATGACATATAAGTGAATTGACTGAGTAATTATTTCACTTGCATACTTAAATTATCTTTATGTATTACAGATACAGTCTGTATTTATCTGTAATGAACTCTATCGATGGTTACTTCGAGACTCCGTGGGTTGAGATTGATATTGAACAAATCGTATCACAGCTTGCTGACTTCGATTTGAGGCAAGTTTCTATAAATTTCATACTTCGTAGAACATTTCTATGACCGTCTAGAAGTAAAAGTTCATTGGTTCACCAATTGCTTACAATACCTATCGATGATGATCATATCATTCATCATCAACCTATATCAGTCAACTGCTGGACGTAGGTCTCTCTCAAGATGCGCCACTAAGCCCGAACTTCGGCTCTTCTCCAGTGCTTGCCAGCTACATTTCGCAGATGGTCGCCCCACCTTGCCAAAGGGCGCGTCCTACACTATATACGCTTACCTAAACGCGGTCTCCACTCTAGTATTCATTTGCTCCAAAGATTGTCTGTTCTACGGCAAACATGGCCGGCCCATTGCCACTTCAGCCAAACTGGAGAGCACTGGTGGTCTAGTGGTAGCGGCTCCGCCTTCCGATCCTAAGGTCGTGAGCTCAAATCAGTCGTGTATCAATGAGTTTTTCTGTCAAAAAATATATGTGCTCAATGCCAGTGCTCTCAAAACGGTGATGGAAGACATCGTGAGGAAACCGGTGCGTGTCGTAGAAAAAGTTGTGCCAAGGGTGTCAGGCGCCGTCGTGTCAAGCGTCACCCAAAAACCAAGTCCGTACATCAAGTGCGGATGATAAATTTGCCGAATACATCACACTAATACACTTTACCACTACTTACTTACTGCTTCACTACTACTACTTACTACTACTACTACTTATCAAATCATTGCGCTTTTATAAATATTCATACAATTTTTAGATGTCGGAAACTCCCGAGAGGCATGAAGGACTGGCCCGCTTTCATAGAGCTTAAAACTAAGATCGACGACTTCAACGAAACGTGCCCACTTTTGGAGCTGATGGCCGACAAGTCTATGAAGGATCGTCATTGGAGAAGGCTGGAGAAACTCATGAGTAAGCGAAGAAGCTTATTATTATTAACCATTGTCATTTGTTTATAATTCCCTGCCTTCTGCGGTTTTCGCTCGGAGCTTCGACATTGGGTCCTTCAAAAAGCGGGTCTATCAAGGATGTTATTATATTTTTGTTCAGGAGTTGTCATATAGTTTTATCTGTAAATATTTGATATCTGTATTGCAGACTGTGTATTGGACGTGGAATCGGAATCGTTTACTTTAGCCAATGTAATGGAAGCACCTCTGCTGAAAAACAAAGAGGAAGTTGAGGTAAGCCAAATTTTATTTTATTATTCATTTACATTTTTTAGCCTCTCTGTCTGTCACTTGTCAAATGTAGTAGTAAAAACACGCCACGTTGCAGTGCTACGTTAAAAAAAAATGAAATTTCGTCGTTCTATTTTTCTAGGATATCTGCATCAGTGCAGTGAAAGAAAAAGATATAGAAGCAAAACTGAAACAAGTTATCGCGGACTGGGCCGTGGTAGATCTGACCTTCGCTCCATTCAAGAACCGAGGAGAGTTACTGCTCAAAGCGCAGGACACTATGGATATCATCACCTTGCTTGAAGATTCTATGATGATTCTCAACTCCTTGGCTTCGAACAGGTTCATCTTTGATTGAGAAAACACTAATGTTACAACTGAACTAGTACTGTAATAAATAGTATCATCATCATCAGCCTGAAGAAGTCCACTGCTGGACATGAGCCTCCCCTACACATTTCCAGGAAGAACGATTCTGAGCTCTTTCCATCCACCGACTTCCCGCGATCAATGTCGTCGGTCCATCTGGTGGGTGGGCATCCTAATACGTTTCGTCTTCCAGTCCGTGGTCGCCATTCGAAAACTTTTATTCCCCAGTAAATAGTATGAAGTAGTTTTATTATAATTGCAACATAATGTATACATAAAAAAATGGAATATTTAAATTTCAGATATAATGCGCCTTTCAAAAAGGACATCCTTCTATGGATCAACAAGCTGGTTAACACTACCGAGATCCTTGAGAAGTGGCTGCTAGTACAGAACTTATGGATGTATCTGGAAGCCGTGTTTGTGGGCGGTGATATAGCTAAACAACTTCCAGCTGAAGCCAAACGTTTTGCTGTATGTTCTGTTTTTCATATTTACTTTTTTTTTCTTTGCGGTCATTTAGACGGTTGATTGCTTGTGAAATTTATCTGAGCACTTTCGTTAAACGTTACTAGTATTTTTATTTATTTTAGAACAAAATCCATAGGTCTTAAGATACTATGTAAATATTTAAATTTCTAACAAACAGCCAATAACGGATTTACATTGTAAATAAAGCTGTGACGGAGGCCATAAAACTGCCGAATGATCCGTTCTAGAGTTTGTCACTGACTCAAGCATTAGGGTGTAAAATAATTGGAATCTTCCACAGACAATCGACAAAACTTACGTGAAAATAATGTACCGCGCCCGGGACATTATTAATTGCGTAGAGACTTGCACATCTGACGACACGCTCAAACAGCTACTCCCACATCTCTTCGAACAACTGGAGGCATGCCAGAAGTCTCTTACTGGCTACTTGGAGACAAAGCGCCTTATCTTCCCGAGATTCTTCTTCGTGTCAGATCCTGTGCTGCTGGAAATCTTGGGTCAGGCATCCGACCCGCATTCTATCCAGGTGAGATTGAAGTTTTACCCTCAAGAGTATAAAATAACAGTAGGGGATGGAATAGGTGATGAAAGTTTGCATGGAAATATGAAAGGTTTATGTAAATGTTTTATAAGTTTGCGAGAAGAGATAAAATATTAGAGTAATTCTGATGTAACATTAACGGAGTCGCGCGGGGTGGGGTGGAGCGCAGCATGGTACAGCACGGTGCAATGCCTAATTAT
Source organism: Thera obeliscata (assembly GCA_947578465.1). Lineage (NCBI taxonomy): Eukaryota > Metazoa > Arthropoda > Insecta > Lepidoptera > Geometridae > Thera > Thera obeliscata. The sequence continues at coordinate 6,332,121 of OX387916.1, forward strand.
TCTTACCCGACTGGCAGACAGGCGATGAGGAAACGACTGTGCCTGGTGACTATGCATGCGAATACTGATTTTTGTGCTGCAAATTAAAAATGCTTAATCAAGACACTATTCCACGCGGACGTAGTCGAAGTCGTCGGAAAACATGAATGGAAAGTTTTAATGATGGTGGTCATTGAGACATATTATTAGTTCATCGTTTTTAAACTAGATGTCGCTAGTAAAGTTGTACGGTTTCTAGATCGCGCTGACGAAAACCCACGGCTCGAAATGACCTGTCTTTGAGATTAAAGTTTCAGTATCGCTTCTCGGCCTTTTGGCTAAGATCAAAGTGTAGTATCTGTTCTTTTCAGCTTAATATCTGAAAGTTCCCTCACTGAGGGACCAGTATATTAAACTGATTTTTGTCAAGCGACGGGATGTTAGGAGCTCGCTCCACTCCCGTCACGGGTCGGCCCGGCATTGCAGTGCCGCCGGGATCGGCCCACAATAATCATTGAGATTAATAATATTTAGATTAAGTGAAATGGGTGATTAAAATTTATTTTCATTTGTTAATTTACTTCTCTAGAGTATAAAGTTCTTAAAATAGCAATTACATAAGATTGAATAATTGCTACTGCGGATTCTTTTAGAACAATTCGTAGAACTACGTATGGTTTTGAATTAGAGATGACTCCTAAAGGTCCAACCGCACTTGAGCGGCGCGGCGCTGCACTGCGCGGCGCGACACAATGCGTCAAAATATTCTTTCAGTCATTTTGTATGGTGTGTGTCGCATTAGCGCGGCGCGTCGCGACATAGTTGCCTCCGAAAGAATATTTTGACGCGTGGCGACCGACGCGCTGTGAGCGACGCGTCGTGACGCTTAAGTGCGACATAGCAAGCGGCGCGTCACTGCGCGTCACTCTCACGCAGTGTTACCAATAATACATATTTATCTGTATTTATACAGAATTTTGGCTAGTATTAGAGATTACTGATTTGACCTTACATCTAGACAGATTTTTGGAATCTGATTTAGTCTATGAAAAAGTAATTCAATATAAAAGTAAATTCAATATTTGTGTATAATTAGGGTTCCCTACCCGAAGAGTAAAAACGGGAACCCTATTACTAAGGCTTCGCTGTCCGTTCGTCCGTATGTCTGTTGTCTGTCTGTCTGTCACCAGGCTGTATCTCATGAACCGTGATAATTAGACAGTTGAAATTTTCACAAATGATGTATTTCTGTTGCCGCTTTAACAGGAATAAATACAAAAGATAACAAATGTTTTTAAAACCTTCGTGCGTGAGTCCGACTCGCACTTGGCCGGTTTTTTTGTATATTTTCTGTTATAATCTGTGTTGTTTTTGTTTCGTTTTATGTTCTTTGTGTTTTTCGATCAAATAAGATTTATACAGATTTTTAGACTTTGAAACCCAGATATTTTGGTTCGGCACGTGGCAACACTCACTCACTCACTCACGCGACAAATGACGCGAGCTGTCGCTCTAGTGCGATAGGGTCTGTGAAGCGACGCGCCGCGCAGCGCAGCGCCGCGCCGCGCAAGTGCGGTTGGACCTTAATTCGTCGAAAGGTTGCTAAGGACCGGTGAACTTTGAACTATATACTATGTTCAATGCAAATAATGTCACCGTAAATTAATTAACTAGTTTAAATCCATTGCTGGTCAGAAAAAAATATTCAAATATTTTTGATACTAACTTTGACTTTTGATTCTAACTACCCTCTAAAAAGCTTATTTTATTTACTGAAAACAGTGAATTTAAAAATTACTTTTAATCTTTTAGTTTTGGTGTTTGAATTTAGAACACCCCAATATAGTTGACCTCCATGCATGGGCAAAAAACAATATGCTTTGCTTTAATTTAAATACAAATTAAAAAATATCGCAAGTACATCATTAAAATACGAAATACAAAATATATTTAAGCAAGGTATTGTATATACAAAATAAAATATTTTAGCTATTTTTAATTGAAATAACAATTACAGAATACATTGACAATTGGTCGTATTTATTTTGCATTTTGTTTTCCAATTTTGACGTACAGTCATAGCGACAACAGGTCCAGTGCTGCCAACTCTTATAGCTACTTTACCATAATTACACTTTCGCCTCGCACTCACACTCACATAATTAAGGTTAAATGTATTTTTAAGTTACAATGTATTTTGAAGCCTCAAGTATTTGAAATACTTATTACAAAATACCTCTGCGTCAGCGTCAGGTATTTGAAATACGAATTACAATTTACATTTTAAAGAAATAATTGAAATGCAACTACAAAATACGTATTTGTATTTCAATTACGTATTTTAATAATTATTATTACAAGTCATTCAAATACTGCCCAACCCTGCCTCCATGTGTCCGTCTCTGCATGGATATTTACAAGATTCGTTCCTCAATGTAAGACTAGATGTCGCTAGTAAAGTTGTACGGTTTGTAGATCGCGCTGACGAAAACTCACGGCGCCATACGATATTCGCTCGGTTGTATAGCAAATTCATACTTACCTGGCACAGGGGACACCGTGATCACAAAGGCGGTTCCCCCAGAGCGAGGCCTATTCATTGCACTGCGAATTGGGTTGACCTCTGCGATTATCCCTAATGTGGATAACTCGGGTGCGTTATTTTTGGTAGTGGGGACTGCGTTCGCGCCGTCCCCCTCTTAATAACATGTCTTTCTTCTTGTGGTTTCAAACTACGGTGCATGGTATTTTATTGTGTTATCTGTAGTAAAATTCGGTCTTGCTAAATGTAATCGAGAATATAATGAGCGAGTGAATGTACTTCGATAGAATCAATTTGCATGTTAACTATGTGGAACCAAATGAACAAAATGACCATAACAATTTTTAATTGTACTCGTAAATAAAAAAAATATATATTTTGTTGAATTTAGTTTAGTACAATATTACGAACTCTTTGTTACAGCCTCATCTGCCGAGTATATTCGACGCTTTGTATATGGTCGACTTCGATGACAAGGAGAGGATTATCAACATGAATTCTGATAATGGAGAGACCATTCCGTTGGAGAGGGCTGTGGCCTGCATCGGTGGCGTCGAGGTAAATTCCTTTGTTTAATGAATTCTCTTTGTTTGGCGGTTTTGAGGCATTACTTTCTAACACCATTAACTTTCCATTCACTAAGCTGTCAACTTATTGACTGGCCAATATCGCTAATTTGACCTACTAACCTACTATACTACCTACTACGTAGTGTGATTATTTCGTAGAATACGTTTTAAATAAATATTAAATAAATAAATAACGCGGACAATCCACGCAAAGCTATCTAGCCCCAAACTAATCAGAGCTTGTACTATGGGAACCAGATAGCTAATATAATACTTTTTTTTGTAAATACATACATAGAATACAATATAACACCCAGACAGAGAACAAACATCTACGTTAACCACACAAATATTTGTTCTCGTAGGGGATCGAACCCACGACCTACGGCGCAGAAGGCAGAGCTTCTGCCAACTGAGCTGAGAGTGCCAGTCAAATGTTTTCAATTTTTTACAGATTTGGCTGAACTCACTGTTGGATACAATGAAAGATACAGTGAGGAACATGATTGCTAGCATTTCTCAAACGATGGCGGGTGATCCCGAGTTTGAGTTTTTGGTTGGATTCTGGAACTTCCCCGGGCAGGTAATAATTCATAATAAGTGTACGAAAATAGCCTGCTTAAAGACGCACTTATAATCCTATCGCCACACTAGTTCGAAAGAACTAATGACACGACGAGAACATAGTATAACACCACCGCGCTTCGTTCACGTGCTGTTATTTTTTATGTATTATTTTTATATTTCCTTATTTTAACTGCCTAAAGACCCAAAAAAAAGCCCAGCAGCAACCTACTTGCAGTTACCTATCCGCTCACCAAGAGTGCCAACCTACATGGTTCAATTTTTCAATTTCATGCTTTATGCCTGAGTTCTGTCCGATATTCTCGTCCGATAAAGTCGCTGGTGTCCTGGCGGTAAAACCGCATGACTGTGACGTCAAAATGGTTGTTACTACCAATGTGTCGTATTATTCAAATTGGATCTTGAAGTCTACGCACGCAACTTATTATGAGTGATTCAGTACCTTGTAACTATTTACCTCTAAGTTTTGTTTTTTTTTTGATAAAAGAGAATTAATGCAATTCCTTTTATCTTAGGCTGGGCTACTAGGAATGCAGATTCTATGGACCAGTGACGCTGAATACGCATTGAAAAAGGCCAGAGCTGACAAGTTTATCATGAGGCTCACGAATCAGAAGTGCTTGGATCTACTCAACGGGCTTATTGACATGACTGTCAAGGACTTGACTTCGCTGGACCGGACCAGAGTCGAAACTATGATCACTATTCACGTCCATCAAAGGTATGGTATCAACAATGGGATGGAACATTTTACGAATAAGTCTAATTCTGTTGAATAACATTGTGCACCAACAACGCAAGAGCAAGGATTTAATTATCAAAGTAGGTTGCTCTAACTAGACTACTGGGGATCTCCTGTTAATCATCATAAATCCGCTGCTGGACATAATACAGGCCTGCACATTTCTAGAATGTGTTGTCAGTACATGAGGCAAGGAGGCTGATCCGTTAATAAGTCATCATCATAAAATAATATTTTTTTCCCATTTTCAGAGATATCTTCGATGATTTGGTCCGGATGAGAATCAAGACGCCCGTAGACTTTGAATGGCAGAAGCAAGCTCGCTTTTACTACTTCGAAGACAGTGATGACTGCATTGTTTCTATCACTGACGTGGATTTCTTATATCAAGTAAGTAGCATTACTGTTTATATTTCACGCAATCTCAGCTCCAGCTGTTGCTAGGTGGCCTAAAATAGACTAAAAAGAAAAGCTTATAATCGTCACCAACACTCTTAGAACGAGCGCAATAAATATGTTTCTGGACGAGAAGACAAATCATAAATACTTCATCTCTTTTCGTCTACTCTGTTGTAGACGAATCGTCGTCTAGGGCACCTAAGCCTGCAACGTGGGCCGTTATCGAATTTACTTGACTACAAGCTTCTTTATTTTTTAGAACGAATACTTGGGCATCACCGAGCGTCTGGTAATCACGCCGCTCACTGACAGATGTTACATAACGCTGTCGCAAGCCATCGGCATGAGTATGGGCGGTGCGCCGGCTGGCCCGGCGGGGACAGGCAAGACTGAGACGACCAAGGACATGGCCCGGACCTTGGGGAAACTCGTTATTGTCTTCAATTGTTCCGATCAGATGGACTTCAGAGGTAAGATAATATAGATGACAGATGCTACATAACGCTATCGCAAGCCATCGGCATAAGTATGGGCGGTGCGCCAGCCGGCCCGGCGGGGACAGGCAAGACTGAGACGACCAAGGACATGGCCCGGACCTTGGGGAAACTCGTTATTGTCTTCAATTGTTCCGATCAGATGGACTTCAGAGGTAAGATAATATAGATGACAGATGCTACATAACGCTATCGCAAGCCGTCGGCATTAGTATGGGCGGTGCGCCAGCCGGCCCGGCGGGGACAGGCAAGACTGAGTGGCTAAGGATATGTCCCGGACCTTGGGGAATTTTGTTATTGGCTTCAATTGTTCCGATCAGATGGACTTCAGAGGTTAGATAATATAGATGGCAGATGCTACATAACGCTATCTCAAGCCATTGGCATTAGTATGGGTGCCTCGCTGGTTGGCCCGGCGGTCACAGGCAAGACTGACACGACCTAGGACATGGCCCGGACTTTAGGGGAAACTCGATATTGTCTTCAATTGTTCCGATCAGATTCAGAGGTGAGATCAATGGGATTGATTGATTTGAGGAAAAAAACTTATGACCTCTCACACGATACTAGTTTAAAACCGCATTAAAAAAACGGCAGTCAGAATGTACGGAACGTTGTTGAAGTAAACCGACTTCAGTGAAACAATACATCAACAATACATCGTATTACATTTTCTAATATTTAACTTTATGCTATTCAATAACTTCCAGGTTTGGGCCGTATTTACAAAGGCCTAGCACAATCTGGCACTTGGGGCTGCTTCGACGAGTTCAATCGTATCGAGCTGCCCGTGCTCTCGGTGGCAGCACAACAAATCTATATCTGTCTCACGGCTAGGAGAGAGAAGAGAGATTTCTTTATCTTCAGGTTAGTTTGAGGACGTTGTCGTGGACATTTTTAAGGGTGTACTTATAAGAATAAATTTGGGAGATTCCGCTGCACATCTCCCGGTGCGTTCTTAGTCACCTCATACGGCAAGTAAAATTCTATGTCGGGACCACCACTGCCAATCCTAAGCGCATCTTTAGCAAAAAATATTTATTATCTCAACAAGTTTTCTAAACAAAAAGTATACATTATATCTAATAAAGCAAACTTTTTAGTAGGAAAAATTGTAAGAATCGATTCGATTTTTTGATAAACTGTGCGCAATGTTGCACACAAAATAATTGCTAGCGATTTTCTTAATTAGGGTTAGTGATTTTATATATTTCAAAAAGTCAAAGTGTGCAAGCGAGAAAGAGAAAGAGAAATTACGGGGTTCCAGCGTCTTAGTACTCTCAAACGGTGAAGGAACAACGTGAGGAACATGTCGAAGAATCTCAAAAGTTAGAAAACATTGTGTCGAGTGCACAAAAGGAGCCGCTCTGTGGCGCGCTTAAAATCCTTTCACCACACTGTTTCTAGAGAATAAGTGACACGAAAAGAAGCGTTTTAATATGCAAACGCTCGCCAGTATAACATTTATACCACGACGGTTAAATACAGAGCCACGTCACGCTTCGCGAATTTATCGCAAATAGGCGCCATGGTGGTCGGTTGCTATTCAGACTGCGTCAGGCGGTTGGCCAAATAAATCTTAAAAAAAAACTATATGCACTAAGCTGTAGTGTGTTGCATGTTCTTTTAGGCTTGGTCGCGTTGAACTGGTACTAATACTCACCTATCTTCAAGACGTTTCAAAGTGATCCTTGTGATACAACTGAATTATCCATTTTTGACTTGACTTTGAATCATGTGTATTATTTTAGTGATGGTGATACAGTGAGCATCAACCCAGAATTCGCGTTCATTATCACGATGAACCCCGGTTACGCCGGCAGACAGGAGTTGCCAGAAAACCTCAAGATTCAGTTCCGTTCCGTAGCGATGATGGTGCCTGACAGACAAATCATTATTCGAGTCAAGTTGGCCAGCTGCGGTTTTAAGGAGAACATTTTATTGGGTACGTGAGAGCACTGGTGGTTAGATGGTAGCGGTCTCACCTTGCGATTAAAGATTGTGGGTTCAAAATCAGCCCAAAAATGTACGTATACTCGTAGTATTCTCAAACAGTGAAGGAAAACAGTGCGAAAAAATCGGGTCATAGAATCTAGACTAGAAGTTAAAAAACATGAGATAAGTTCATGAACGGAGCCTCTTACGGCGTACTTAAAATCATTTCACTACACTGACCGACTTGAAAGAACTAGTGATGACACGAAAAAGTTTGTTCGCTTACTGCTAGTATGTTTTTCTGCGTCACTGCTTCAGTAGCTTTACAGTCGGTAGGGTAGATTATTTTGCTAGTAAACATTTAAATCTTATGTGATATTTTTACAATTTCAGCTCGCAAATTCTTCACTCTTTACAAGCTCTGCGAAGAACAGTTATCGAAACAAGTGCACTACGACTTCGGTCTCCGTAACATTCTATCGGTGCTCAGGACTATGGGCTCGCAAAAGCGCGCAAATCCTGAAAGTACTGAAGAGAATATCATGATGAGAGTTTTAAAGTAAGTTAGTCTTTCTTATAACGGCTTTTTAACTAATCGGCTGAGGTGAAAGTGGTACGCGTTTGATTCACGCAGCAGGTTAAATATTTGATCCGATCATGATCTACATAATATGTAAATACTTGCTCCGGTTCTGAGTTGAGTCACTTTTGTGGGTTTGGGGTCAGATGAATTATGTTTGTTCCCATTATTGATCCAGTGAAATATATTTGGATCAAAAATAGGAAATATATTTTTAATTTTAATTTACTAATGAGAGTTATCTTTCAGGGAAATGAATGTGTCAAAACTGGTAGATGAAGATGAGCCTCTGTTCGTCTCTTTGATTGAAGATCTGTTCCCTGGCATGAAACTCAGTCAGACTGTTCACAAGTAAGCTATACTCTGTACTGCCTCAACACACTCACTACCACTCTCACTTACTCGCACTCTCACTCCCACTCACTCGCACTCTCACTCTTACTCTCATTCCCACTCCCACTCTTAATCCCACTTATAAGAGAATAATCCTACTCCCACTCTCACTCCCACTCTCACTCTCACTCTCACTCTCACTCCCACTCTCACTCCCACTCTCACTTCCACTCTCACTCCCACTCTCACTCTCACTATAACTCCCACTTTTAATTGTACTTTCAATTTTACTTTCACTCACGCACAAACTCTAACGTAGTACATAATTTTACAGAGAAATGCAGCGTGCCATAATCCTAGTAACAGAACGTTTTGGCCTCGTGAACCATCCCAACTGGAACTTAAAGATTATTCAGCTCTACGAAACGTCTCTTGTGCGTCACGGGCTGATGACTATGGGCCCCACTGGCTCAGGGAAGACCACTTGTATCCACGCCCTTATGGCTGCGCTGACGGAGGTTGGACGACCGCATAAAGAGATGAGGATGAATCCTAAGGTATTTTTGAACTCTATTCAGATGTGCTGAGAGATTATTTTACGAAAAACTCAATACTGGCTTCTTCTTATTTAAGAAAAATGCTCTTGTCGGCGTAATGCATGTATTTTTGTCCAGGTGTTTCTTATGAGGGCAACCTACTTGACCTATGCTCCTTCTACAACATGACGGCCATCTTCGCTTTTATTTGGCTTATCCTTGGTCTTCCTCTTCCTCTCTTTCCTTCTACCTTCGATGATATGCATATTATACTGGCTATGATTATTCATCTCTACGAGACCTTATAATACTGGCTATGGCTTCTTTTATCGACTGCCTCTGACTTCACCTTGGCTCATACTTATTTTTCTTCATGAACTTATTCAATGTACTGTTTATTACTTTCGTTATACCATACCTACATTTACGACTACTTGTTACTTATTTCTACCATTGTGTATAGGCTATAACAGCGCCGCAAATGTTTGGCCGCTTGGATGTAGCGACTAACGACTGGACAGATGGTATCTTCTCTACTCTGTGGAGAAGAGCTTTGAAAGTGAAGAAATCTGATACCACATGGATTGTCTTAGGTATGTTGACTGACCTTTTCCGAACTTTTAACTTTGTGTGACGAAATAAATGCGTTATATCGGTTTACGATGTAAAAAAATTCAAATGTCATCAATTGAAACTTTTTATTCTGAACTTGATAATTGTTTTAAAAACTACGGAAAAAGTAGCTTACGACCTATTTTGTCCGCCTTTCAGCTCAGTTGGTTTGTAGTAGTAGTAGTTGGAAGTAGCTTTTCTTTTTGTGCCGTAGGTTGTGGTTTCGATCCCCACTGAGAACAAATATTTGGGTGAACGCAAATGTTTGTTCTCTGTCAGTATGTATCTAGTACCCATAGCAAGATCTGCTTAATTTGAGGCTAAGATAGTGTTATATGAAATGTTTACGATATTTATTTGTTTATTTATATACTTAGTTGCTTTGTTTGTTCGCATCACTATAATGTACCTTATGAAAACCTAAATCGCATAACACGCAGGATATTTGCTAGGGCTTTCTTTGCGTGATATGCACCAGAATATTTCCTGTACCTTGAAATTGGCCTTGACCTCACAAATTCACCACTTTATTCCAACTTTTATCTCCCCAGATGGTCCAGTAGACGCTGTGTGGATAGAGAACCTCAATTCCGTATTGGATGACAACAAGACCCTGACTCTAGCCAACGGCGACCGTATCACCATGGCCCAGAACAGCAAGCTGGTGTTTGAACCGGATAACGTCGACAATGCGTCACCTGCGACTGTCAGTCGGATGGGCATGGTGTTTCTATCGTCTTCTGTGCTGAACTGGCCGCCGATATTGGAGGTATTTTTATGGCCATTTTGGTTGTAATAGAACGTTATATTTATGACGGTAGAATAGGTAAGTCACTTTACAAATTGCAATTGCATCGCTAATTTACAAATTGGTTGCTCAAGTCACACTATCCAGTGTAAAAGTACCACAATGGGTACTAGTGGCTTCCAATCACAAGTATTGGTATTTATGTACACTATGCCAGTGCTCTCAAACGGTGAAGGAAAACATCGTAAGGAAACCGGCATGTCATAGAACCTAAAAAGTTCGAAAATATGTGTCAAGTGCACGAAAGGAGCCTCTTTGAGGCGCAACTAAAACCCTTTCACCACACTTGGTTCGAAAGAATCAGTGACACAATGAGAGAGGCTAGTATTGGTTTTGTACTGCATTTAGGTCAAGCCCGAGTTTCTTGCCTGTTCTTGTACGCTTAGTTGCGTTAATTACTACCTATAGATACCTTGATGATAGACCTCATTCGACTCGTTTATTTTTATTTTTAGGGTTGGCTAAAGAAAAGGTCTCAGAAAGAATCGGATTCTCTACGAAACGCATTCAACAAAGTGTACGATGATGTCCACTCGTTCGTACAGCAGAGGTTACCCGTTAAAATGAAGATTCTTGAAGCCATTTATATCAGGTAAAAAAAAAAGTAAAAGTAAAAAGTTGTTTATTTTTCCTTCACAATATAAGTATCGTCGAGAAAACAAGTTCTTAAGTGCTAACATTGTGAAGGACTGGTGCCTGATGTAGGTTCGTAAGAACCTGTATTACAGGTCACCAGGCCCCAGTCTGCGAACACATCAGGTCTTGTATAAGAAGACCTCCGGGAGACTTTAAAATACTATGAACTGAACATATGTATTGAACAAAAGTAGAAGTAGTAAGAAACTACATAAAAAACTTAAAACTATTTGCCTAATACAATGGGAGGTCTTATCGCTAAACAGCGATCTCAACCAGACTATCATCGTCATCATCATCAGCCTAAATAAATCCACTGCTGCACAGGCCGCCCCTACACATTTCCAGGAAGAACGATTCCCTTCTATCCCCTTCTATCCACCGACTTCCCGCGATCTTAACAATGTCGTCGGTCCATCTGATGGATGGGTGCCCTTTACGTTTCGTTTCCAACCTGTCCTGTTTCCAACAGACCAGACTATACTGATAGAATACTACTAAAACGGGTTTTTTAAGTAATCAGGCTTAGAACCAGCATACCTCAGTTCTTGTTTGTTTTATAATATAATTTTTATTTTATTCTCATTTTATAATTTCAGACAAGCAATCGATGTGCTTATCGGGTTACTGCAAATAGAAGTGCCTGGAGGCAGTAAGTATTGTTATTAGACAGTTCTTCACAGCTTTACAGCCATTTGGCTATGCCCCTTGAATTTGGAACATAGCAAAGTCTCTAGCCAAGTAAGACTTGAGATAAACGCTGGCTCACTAGGCTTAAAATCATGAAAAATAGACTCACTGCTGTAATTTTCGGAGAGAAGAGGATTTTCGGTTTAGACATATCCCTCATATTAGGGAGTCAGAGACTCGTTCAAACATAGTTTTTCTAACTGCCCATATTATGTACTGTGCGTGACAAAAAATCATAGAACTAAAACAATTGCTCCTAAGATTTATAGAATTTTCCTGTCTCATCCTTGTTTTTTTGTTTGCTATAGCATAGCTTCGTCATTTATAGACCGATTTAGTTTTTTTTATCTAAAAGGTATCTAATATTTCCTGATTCAATGGGACCACCCATTGAAATTTCATGAAGTCGGTTTTTCAAGTTTATTAAACTTATATTATTTACGTCCAACGCTTCAAAACAGTTGTTTTATTCCAGAAATGCATACCGACCGTCATTTGGAACGGCTTTTCATATTCGCCATGATGTGGTCTCTCGGCGCTGTGCTCGAGTTGGACGCTCGGACTAAAATGGCGGAGTTCATGACCAAACTGCCCGGCAGGATGGACTGGCCCGGAGCGAAGTCGAAGGAATGGATCATGCCGTTTGAGTATATGGTCAATGAGGCTGGGGTATGGCAGCATTGGTTAGTTTATTCTTATTTATAACAAAGCATTGCCTCGTAGGTCATGGAAGTCAGAAACGTGCCCTACGGTGCACTCCCCTGCCTCCATCACTGACTGCCTTCACAGCTCAGTTGGTAGTAGCTCTGCCTTCTGCGCTTGAGGGAGTGGGCTCGATCCCCACCGAGAACAAAATATTTGTGTGGCGAACACAGATGTTTGTTCTCTGTCTGGGTGTTACAAAAAAAATATTCAAGTATTATATTAGCTATCTGGTTCCCATAGTACAAGCTCTGCTTAGTTTGGGGCTAGACATCAGTGTTGTGTGGATAGTCTATAATATTTATTTATTTATTTATATCTTACACTCACGTTACAGGAACGAAATCGTAGAAGACTACTATTACCCGCCAGACAGCATCCCCGAATACTCATCGATTCTCGTCCCGAACATCGATAACGTATGCATTTCCTTCCTGATCGAGACCATAGCCAAGCAGAATAAGGCAGTTCTTCTGATCGGCGAACAGGGCACCGCCAAAACTGTTATGTTGAAGAGTTACATGCAGAAGTACGATAATGAGGTTAAACTGTATAAGATGATTAACTTCTCGTCTGCTACCACGCCGAATATGTTCCAGGTAAGTTTTAAGGACACATAATATGCATAAAAATTCACTTTACAAAGCTATGTACGGAATGGCACCCTTTCTACTTCCCGCTGAAATTTACCGGAGTGAGATCTCGAAAATATTACATACAATATAACCATTTTAGTAGTAGTTAGTATACCTTATGCCGCTTCTTCTTCTTATCGTGTCACTGATTCTTTCGGACCAAGTGTGGTGAAAGGATTTTAAGTGCGCATCAATGAGGCTCCTAACTTGCCGCTGCTTTAGGAGGAAGGATTAAAGGAGAGTAGTAGACAAGGTTGCCTGGAAGAGATCGCTCCCAGCGATAAAGTCGCCCATTGTTTAGGCTGAGCTACGCTAAAATACAGAACAGGACATAAAAGTAGGTAAACATTTAATTGTTTACCTTTATGTTCTGTGCTGTATTTCTGTGTGTTTCATCCAAGGATTTAAACTTATTTCTCGTTGTTTTCAGCGAATCGTAGAGTCGTACGTAGAGAAGCGCGTTGGTATGACGTACGGTCCGCCGGGCGGTCGATCGATGACTGTGTTCGTTGACGATATCAACATGCCAGTTGTCAACGAGTGGGGGGATCAGGTAATGACATTCTTCACTATTGATAATAATTAATAGTAGATTGTTATACAAGGGCAGTAAGTGAGCTATCGCGAACAAGATCTTATTTGGCGCCCGTTCGAGCGCAGTTCGAAAGGTCGCTAATGGATCGAGTGCACCCGAGATATTTAGACGCCCGAGCGAGCAAAGCGAGCGATGGCAAATATACCGAACAGAACACAGAATACAGACTCAGACACAGTATACAGAATAAACAGACAGGAATAAATGAGGTAAGAAGAAGGTCCAGAGATCGAAATTGATATACAGTCTATGATCTTTATGATCAATATTTCAGGTGACCAATGAAATTGTAAGAGAGATGATGGAGTGCAGAGGGTTTTACTCTCTAGAAAAGCCGGGAGAATTCATCATAGTTGCTGACATTCAAATGTTTGGCGCAATGATCCATCCAGGTAAGGATTTATGGGCATGCAAGTTAGTTTTTAGTTTGGACTGCCTTCACAGCTCAGTTGGTAGTAGCTCTGCCTAATGCGCTGTAGGGCGTGGGTTCAATCCCCACCGAAAATATATATTTTCGTGGTGAACTTAGATGTTTGTTCTCTGTCTTGGTGTTATATTGTATTCTGTGTATGTATTTCAATAAAAATAGGATATAAGCATTACCTTCGCAGGTACAAGGCCACATACAAACAAACAGACAGACAGTTCACGTAAAAATCTCTTATTATTGGTCCCCTCCAATAATAAGACAACTTTTTAGCCGTACAAGGCATGAATAACGAATGCCTCGTCATCTTCCTGCCTTTATCACACATGTAGAGTCGGCACAACATGTTTTCCTCCTTCATTCCCCTCTGTCAGCCTTCATCTTTGCATTCACTCCTCTCAGAGTAACGAATGTCTATAGATTTTTTAATCCCAACAGGTGGTGGAAGAAACGATATCCCCCCACGCCTGAAGAGGCAGTTCAATATTTTCAACTGCACTTTACCCAGTAACATATCAATGGATCGAATCTTTGGTGAGGAATTATTTTATTTTGCTGATGGAAAACGGGTAAGGGACTTAGTCTCACTCACCGGGACATAGTGACCCCGCCGGTTATGTATTCAATATAGATAGAAAATACCTTGTTGCACACCACATAAATATATATAAAAATAACAACATAATACAGAAAAACATCAAAGTGGAATACAATGGTGGTCTTATCACTAAGAGCGATCTCTTCCAGATAATCTTGGGATGGGCTGGACTTGAAAAGAACGATAAAGCATCCAAGCATTTTATTTTGACTGGCCTCTCAGCTCGGTTGATAGTAGTGCCTGTCTTCTATGCCGTAGTAGGTCATGGGTTCGATCCCCACCGAGAACAAATATTTGTGTGGTGAAAACAATGTTTTTTTTGCTAACTTACTTGGCGGTGGTTAAGCAACGTCGCCTGCTTTACATTTTTTAAGATACGTATCTAGTGACGAGAATATGGCGTCCCATAAATACATACATAAATAACATGTACCAAAATGTTTCAGAAACTATCAGTGCCGGGTATTTCTGCAAGAATCGGTTCGATAAGAAACTGGTCGACTTCATGCCGAGACTTGTGTCGGTAACGCGGATTATTTGGCAACAAACTAAAGTGAGTATCCTAGTAGTAGTAAAGTTTTTTGTTAAGGGCTCGTCCGGGAAAGTACTACCACCATGCCTATTTCTACCGTGAAGCAGCATTGCTGTATTTCGGTTTGAAGGGTATGGGTGCCGATGAAATTACTGGCACGTGAGGTTGAATTTCTGTATGCCTCAAGTTTATAGTCGCAGGGCACGTTCCTGACGTGCGTGACCTACGAGACGACGATGATTTGTTTTAGGCGATAGTTACCACCTAACATCAGGTGAGCCATATGCTTGTTCCATCGGCTAGTTGTATTAAAAAAACATGTATTTGATCGTTCTTCCAGGTCAAAAATGTCATAATGTATTTCAGATCAAAATGTTACCGACGCCGGCAAAGTTTCACTACGTTTTCAATCTCCGTGATTTGTCTCGAATTTGGGAAGGAATTCTTTTCATTAAGAAAGATGAGCTTCCTAATGTTAAAACTGCTTTGAAGTTGTGGTTCCACGAGTGCTTGAGGGTTATATCGGATAGGTAACTTACTACATCTTTATAAATCAACTCTTACAGGGTATGAAAAGACTTGAAAAGAGTGAGAATTCAAAGAAATATTTTATTTAGGCGAAGACAACCGTCTATGTACTTCTCAATCTTACATTTTGACCTTTTCAGATGGGATGAAAAATTATGTTTTGTTGCAACCAAGTTTTATAAATAGCAGTCGTCGGTGACTTTTATTAGTTTGGAGCTAGATAGTGATGTTCGGATTTTCTAAATAATCTTATTGATTTGATTTGAATTGATCAGGTTCACGACATTCGACGACAAAGACTGGTTCGTCGCGAACTTCTGGAAGACAGCGGCGGCGGAAATGCCCGATCTCGTGTCGGAGTTTCCCGAGCAAGAGACATTCTTCGTGAACTTTCTACGAGAGCCGGTCGACCCGACGGGAGACGAGGACGAAGACTTTAGTACTGAGGCGCCGAAGATCTATGAAGAGTTGCCCACGTTAGCAATAGTTTTATTTTTTTAATTTGTTTTTCAGGTCCACAAAACAGAGTACACAGAATGCATAGAACAGTACCCGAAGTCCCAGTGCATTTACAACATTTCGTTACCAAATGTTGTTTTCGTTTCGCCTACGTGTCTCTCTCTTTTGCATGGAAAAATTATGAGACAACAACTCTTAACTACGTAACGAAACGTGGTAGCAAAACTCGGACTTCGGGTACAGGACAGTTAAGTATAGAATAGCGTGTAACCAGGCATAACTATAGAAATAATAATACTAGTCACATTTTTATTAATTAATATTTCGTCTTATTGCAGATGGGACTTTGTGCTGTACAAACTCGGCTCGTTCCAAGATCTGTTCAATGAGCAAATCCGCGGTGCGCACTTAGATCTGGTGTTTTTCCACGATGCTATGGTGCATTTATTCATCATATCCAGAATTATCAATACTCCTAGGTAAATAAATACTCTTTGCGATATGGTGAATCATTAGACTAGCGTTGCGGTACTATGAAAGCAAAGCCACAGGTTGTAAACTAGTAAATAAATAATCTTATAATGGCGGATTGGACTCATGCTTTATTTAATACTAGCGGCCTGTCCCGGCTTCGCACGGGTGGACATTTATTTTTTAAACACATAAATATTGCCTGTGTTATCCAGGGTGAATGTAGCTTTCCAATGGTGAAAGAGTTTTTGAAATCATTATAGTAGTTTTTGAGTTTATTCATTACAAACATATACAAAACCGCTGTCAAATATGACAGCGGTATTATATAACGCAGAACTTTTAGATGTGCGCAAGGGGTTTATGTTATCACTATTATTATTGTAATTTTGTATGTAAATAATATGCATAAATTATTTTACAGAGGTAACGCGTTACTCGTGGGAGTCGGTGGTTCTGGTAAACAGAGCTTGACGAAATTGGCGTCGTACATCGCAAACTATTCCTTCTATCAAATCACTCTGACTAGGTAAGAAAGAAAAAGAATAGAGGATTCTTTATTACACACCTTACAATACAACTAACAAAAACCAGTAACAATAATTTTAAAATGTAATAGTGTACAATGGGCGGTCTTATCGCTGAAAAGCTCTTCCAAATAACTACTATAGTAACACAATATTTTTGCCTTTTTCACTTGTAAAATGACTGGGCTCGAAATACGTGTCACTGGAATCGTATAAGCCAGGCTTAACTCAACATTTTGTACTCTAGCTAAAACGATATAGGGATATAGGTCGCCTTTGTACATGCCCTTTATTTCTGTCCTTCTCCTATGTTTTGTATTGTGTGCAATAAAGAATAAAGAATTAAAAAACAAGCGTTAATAATAGTTTATTTCAATTGAACAGATCATACAACGTGAGTAACTTCATGGACGACATCAAGGTGCTGTACCGCATAGCCGGGCTGCAAGGACAAGGCATCTCGTTCATATTCACTGACAACGATATAAAGGACGAACAGTTTCTAGAGTTCTTGAATAACATCCTCAGTTCGGGAGAAATCGCCAATCTCTTCGCGAAGGATGAAATGGGTAAGACTTTAGACCTAAAGTTTATGGACGCAAGGCAGAGCGTCGTAGGGTACATTATTATTTCAAAAAGAAGGGGGGAATAAACACATGAGAAATTCTCCAACATGTTCAGCGCATACACCAAACCTGCTTATATAGTCAGAAGACAGATCGCAGATGACACAAAAAAAAATCGGCGATAGTTACCACTTGGCATCAGGTGGGCCATATCACTATTGATATAAATAAAACAAACCTTTGCCTGCTTGCTAGCCCGTATTTGATTAACCTTTGTTCCGATTTGAAAGGGCATGCGTGCCGTGACAATTGTATCCACGTGACACCGTAAGAGTGATAGTGCAATGCCATATAGGGCACGCTTTTAGTTGGCTTGCTTCGTGAGTGAGTAACCGATTATCATCAGGTGTCCGAAATCTTTAAAAAGTGAAGGTTCAACACTTAAAAATCTAAATTACCTACTATTTAAAATAAATCAAATATTTTTGTTTCAGATGAAATAATGAACGAGCTTACACCGATCATGAAAAAATACGCACCGAAGAGAATTCCGGTTCCTGATATTTTATACGAGTACTTTATCATGAGATCTCGGGCTAATTTGCACGTAGTTCTATGTTTCTCGCCGGTAAGTTTCCTTATCCTACCTTTTTTGTGGGTCACTAAGACCAAACTCTGGTTTTTCAGGATTTGCGTCAAGGTAGTGAATGCAGAGTGACGGTAATGATTTGGAATATTTGGTCTAAGGCTTATTCTTCAGAAATTGCGTCACGGTAATGGAATCGATAATGATATGTATGGAAAGTGATGTCTGAGGCTGCTTTTTCAGAAATCGCGTCACTTTAATGAATGTGGAGTGACTGTAATGATATGGAAAATTATGTCGCAAGAACCAGCCATACATTTTGTTTTTGTTTAGGTGGGTGAAAAGTTCCGAAGCAGAGCTCTGAAGTTCCCTGGTCTCATATCTGGCTCGACTATGGATTGGTTCCAAAAATGGCCGAGAGTGGCGCTTATTGAAGTGGCTCATCACTTCTTGTCTGAATTCCATGTGAGTCACATATTTTAGCAACGCGCGAGGTAGTCGTACGTATACGTACGTGCGCGCAGTGTGAGCGCTTTCATAGTACTTAGAAGGTCGGGAATGTTCGTACGTGTTCGTACGTTTCTGCACGAATGGAATTCGTACGAAAACGTATACAAAGTGAGCGCAGCCTAAAAATTTGCGCGGCTTGGTACGGTACTACGGTACCCAAAGACACTATATCACGCGGGCGAAGTCGCGGGCACAGCCAGTAAAATTTAATTCGAAGACCTTACCCGGGCTACGCTGGGCTTCGTACATTATAACCCCCATACAGAGAACAAACATCTTTGTTCACCTCACCACACAAATATTTGTTCTTGGTGAGAATCGACCCACGACCTAAGAAGCAGACGGCAGAGCTACTACCAACCGAGCTGAGAAACCAGTCAAATACATGAAAATTGTAAATTTCAGGTCGTATGCACCCCCGAAACGAAAATCCAGCTAATCGAGATCATGGGCATGGTACAAGACAATGTAGCCGATACGTGTTCTATCTACTACGACAGATTCAGGAGACAAGCGCACGTCACTCCCAAATCCTACCTATCCTTCTTAGAAGGGTATAAACTACTTTATAAAGAGAAGCATATGGGTATAGCTGAGATGGCACGAAGGTTTGTAATATATACACTAATATTATAAAGCTGAAGAGTTTGTTTGGACGTGCTAATCTCGGGAACTGCTGGTCCGAATTGAATTCTGTTGGATAGTCCATTTATCGAGGAAGGCTATAGGCAATATCACATCACGCTACGACTAATAGGAACAGCATCAATGCAAAATGATGCAACATTCTATGTCTATATCCTGTTCTAACACGTAGGGATTTTTCTAAAATTCTCAATTTTGATAAGAATTAAAGCTTCTAAACGCTCTAGAATGTCTTTAACATTACGGAATGATCTAGATTCTAGAATAATCAAATTCTCGGGCAACGTCAGGATACACTGCTAGTACTTCGAATATACCAATTTTTGTTTTTTGTAAGATTTCTAAATCCCTTAGGATTTCTGTCAGAATTCCGTCAAAACTTAAGATTGGGATCGGAATCGCGAAGAGTACACCGGCAGATCTGGATGAAATTTGGCACCGAAATAGATTGTAGTCTAGAATACAACATAGGCTTCTTTTTATCCCTGTAAAATGTATTGTTCCCGTGGGATATATTTGTTTTAATTCTTCATAGAGCAAAGAATCTATGTATAATTTGATGCTTATTCATTTTACAGAATGACCACAGGGTTAGACAAACTAGTAGAAGCCGCTGCCAGCGTGGACATACTCAAGAAGGAGTTGGAACTAAAGGATATTGAAATCAAAGAGGCTACTGCTAAGGCTGAGGAGGTTAGTCATATTCACATCACATGTATCAAAGTAATAAGACATTTTACGAGCTCGGTTTCTCAGTTTATTTATTTATTTATCTACTCTGATACTATAAAACATAATAAAACTGAAAACAAAATTCTTATGACAAACATTACGCACAGGTCAAAAATAATTTAAAAAAAAGTTACATAACGATACAGGTCTTGTTCCATACAAGACCTGTATCATAATATAACTTTTTTATCATAACGATACACCTATCCAACCTTCAGCTAGACCAAGGAGGTTGAAGCTCTACTTTAACTACTATTATGTGTCCAGGTGCTAGCTGCCGTGGCGGAATCTGCCGCGGCCGCAGAAATAGTGAAGGCAGAAGTGTTGGAGGTGAAAGATCGCGCTGTGAAGCTCGTGGGAGTAATTGCCGCGGAAACGGCGATCGCGGAAGAAAAGCTTGCCGCTGCAAAACCTGCTTTGGACGCGGCTGAAGCGGCGCTACAAGTACGTTGGTTTTTATCTCTACCAACTTTTTTTGGGTACTCAGACTCAAGGAATGACTATGAAGATGAAATTTCATTGATATTTCATTAGGAAACCAACAACAGTAGCATAGTTAAACTTATTTAAGTTGAATTAAAATGAAATGAAATGGAAAAAAATATTGGATAAACATAAACACAAAAAACTAAAATACAAACAGGGTACCACAGGGTAGGATTTGTGACCCGAAACACAAGGTAATGCAATGAAAAGATGTAACACTCATAAAAAAATTAAAAACAAACTAGATAAGAAAGTGACGTAACCAGTGGCCATTGGTACCCGCCGGCCGTCTCGACTATCCATAATCTCACCCGGATTTTATACCCCCCTCATTGGTTATGCCTAACCCCCTCATTCTTTATGCCTAACCCCCTCAATCATAAAAGTCTCTTGTCACTTTGATGACAGCAGATAGAGATGGCAAGAGACTTAGCGCCCTGCTAAGTCAAGTGACAGCTTTATTATATCAATATGAGCGAATGTTTTCCAGACTATCAATGCGGCCGATATAGCCACGGTCCGTAAATTGGGCAAGCCGCCGTACCTCATTACACTTATAATGGACGCTGTGATCCTGCTCTTCAGAAAGAAAATAGACCCGATCAAACCTGATCTCGAGAAGAATTTCCTCATGGCTTCGTGGGCAGAGTCTCTCAAGGTGCATCTTTTAAAACAAATTCTAGATGAGAGCCGGGGTTTTGCGGTTGTGTAGTTATTACGATATATTTGTTTTTGGGATAAAAAAGGAAAACTTATACTATAGAGCTAGCTTAACTAATGATGCTTTGTTTGTCAGGTTATGGCCGACTCGAAATTCTTGTACAACTTGAAGTTTTTCCCCAAGGATGAGATCAATGCCGAAATGGTGGATTTACTCCAGCCTTACTTCAATTATCCGTAAAACTATCATTTTTCTTTTGTTTAGTTTTAACAACATTTATTTACACAAAGAAACTTACAAATATTTACAAAAGGTACAAAATACACAAAAACCTAGAAAAGATAGAAGAGCTATCTGCAGACCGATGAAAACGGTCTAGATATAGCTCAACTTATCCAAGATTGAATGATCTATTGATTGGTAAAAAAAAAGAGAAAATATTACAAATAATAAAGTAGGTACCTAAAAAAACTAATAATCTTCTATTCAGGCAATATACATTCGAAGCAGCGAAAATAGCTTGTGGCAATGTCGCCGGTCTGATTTCATGGACCATAGCAATGGCGCAGTTCTACTCCGTCAATAAGGATGTACTGCCTCTGAAGGCGAACCTGGCTATAATGCAGGGGAAGTACCAAGGAGCCAAGAGGGAGTTGGATGCGGCAGAGGCGCAGTTGGCGGCTAAAGAGGTGAGTCTAGCTTATATCTGCGACGTAGGTCGTGGGTTCGATCCCCACCGAGAACAAAATATTTCTTTGGTGAACGCAGATGTTTGTTCTCTGTCTGGGTGTTGTACAATATACTTCAGTTGCAGATATTTTTGCACAGTTGCATGCACCATGAACACGGGTTATATAATGTATAATGAAGTCAACGAATAAAATATTTTTGAATGGCAGGCAAATCGATCTACCCTCTTTTGCACTCGCAATTTCGACAAAAAACACTAGCGGTATCGGGACGCGTCATTGATGCGATCTTTGGTTGTTCGTGTTTACAAATTCGTTCAAAAGTTAAAGCTTCTATCTTCTTATCATACCACTAGTTCCTTCGAACCAGTCAGTGTGGTGAAAGGATATCTTTTCGTGCACTTGACAGCTTATGCATACTTTCAGCGAGAGTTGGCCGGCGTACAAAAGATGTTCGATGACGCAATGACGTTGAAACAAGCCGTGTTAGACGATGCGGCTCGGTGTCAGATGAAAATGGACGCCGCCACGGCTTTGATCAACGGACTCAGTGGCGAGAGAGTGCGTTGGACTGAACAATCGGCGCTCTTCAAATCTGAGATCGAAAGGCTGGTCGGAGATATACTGATGCTCACTGGGTAAGATGTTCTGCCTTAGATTCTATCCGGTCTCTTTCTCCAGGTGTCGGGAAGAGTCGTCCATTAATCACGAGTTACTTTTTAACCCCTCTCCCCCGTACAAAACACATCATGGTGTTTTACTGAAAGTATCTAGGAAATTTTCAGAATAAAAAAATTGCAAAAATAAAATTCTCTAAAATTATGCACTATTATATAAATGTAGATATATTATAAGGGTTTCAGGTTGTTTCTGGCTGGTACACAAATAAATACAGGCGATATGTCATTACTACTCCCAAAACGAAATTTGTCGCTACCTACCTTGTATGTACATTTTTAATAATCCATTCCTTTCAGCTTCTTATCCTATTCGGGTCCTTTCAACCAAGAGTTCCGATCCTTCCTGACAAACAGCTGGCTCGCTGAGTTATTAAGGCGGAAAATACCTGTGTCTATGAATTTAAACATAACAGAACAACTAACGGATACAGCTACGGTACACAGCGTTTGCATATTACATACATAAAATCACGCCTCTTTCCCATAGCCCTTTTCCCCTCTTTCCAAGGTCACGGATATCCACTTGCTACGATTCTTACATACCCCTTTCGCTTCATTCACTCCCATAAAATTCTTCATGGTGTAACTAACCTGACTTTATTTTATTTATTTAGATTTTCTAATGGCGCAGACCACCGTGAAACAACTTATTGCTCGCACATTTAGACCCTTGCTTATGGCAAACCCACAATTTTTATTGCTAACTTAAATGTGCGAGCAAGAAGGTCATCGACGGTAGTCTGTGCATTAATAAAAACGTTTGCGCAGATCGGTGATTGGAACTTATGCGGACTACCCACGGATGAGTTGTCTATACAAAATGGTATAATCGTGACGAAAGCGTCTCGATTCCCACTGCTGATCGACCCACAGACTCAAGGCAAAATCTGGATCAAGAACATGGAGAAATTCAACGAGCTCATTGTGACTACGCTCAATCATAAGTATTTCAGGTGCGTTGGAAATACAGAATAGTTAAAGGTAAACAAAACTAGATGGCGCCACAGGGAAAATAAATACTGTGAGTTTTGGCGCTAGATACAAAACGGCAGGCGAATCTAGATGAGTCTGAAGTTAGCTGTTTGGCTAATTATCCATCCGTCATTGGTCATTTTCACACAAACGGTTCACTTCACTCCTGCCAAGATCCGACGGCCGTATTGAAGATGAAAATTTACTGCATTTTAGGAATCACATTGAAGATTGTGTGTCACTCGGCAGACCTTTGTTGATAGAGGACGTAGCCGAAGAACTAGATCCTGCGTTAGACAACATTCTTGAACGGAATTACATCAAGATCGGATCTTCGTTCAAGGTAAATCTCTTGCATCGACTTTGCCTGCATGATTCTTATCTCGTGCTTGTTACTTTTTAGAAATAAAATGTAGCTAATCC
The DNA here is from genome assembly GCA_947578465.1 of Thera obeliscata. Lineage (NCBI taxonomy): Eukaryota > Metazoa > Arthropoda > Insecta > Lepidoptera > Geometridae > Thera > Thera obeliscata. The sequence continues at coordinate 6,355,985 of OX387916.1, forward strand.
GGAAAGGGTTAGGGTATGATTGTACTACAAACATCTAAATATCCAATCATCGATCTTTCACATTTAGTGCACATCTCATCTCATCCATTCCATTGGCAATCTCGGATTTGTAAAATGTCGTTCATCGGGTACAAGGCATCCTGATCTTCTTCGTCTTTCGGTTCTTGTGTGTCTTGTGGGTAGTTTGACTGAAATGATAAATTGTGATAGAAGAAAGTCATACTAATTTGAATTCCAGGTGAAACTAGGTGACAAGGAAATAGACGTGACTGCGGGCCACAAGATATACATAACATCCAAACTGCCCAACCCGGCTTACACTCCCGAGATTTCGGCGAGAACTTCTATCATCGACTTCACTGTCACTATGCAAGGTTATTATAATACGACTAATTTAAATCGCAGTAATGCTGTGCTTTAGTTATTCTTCTTCTCGTCGTGTCATTGTATCTTTCGAACCAGTTTGGTGAAAGGATTTTTATTTAAAGCACCTACATCTAGTAACGAGTAAAACTAACTACTTACTAGATTTTTATAAGCCGCCTGTTTGCAGATACCTAGTGAGATCTGTTTTTTTACTAGAGTTTTCTCATGTATCGTTATTCGTCTTAAAGTGGCGATTTTTTGAACATAAGTATCTACATTATGCGTAAAATAGATTTTTATAAGCAACCTATTTTTCCTCTCAAGAATTAAGGTGAAAACTACCCATTGAATACAGTTAGGACTCTGTTTATCTTTATGACACGGAAAATAATAATCTACGCATCCCGATTCCATCTTTCTATCCCCCGACTACCCAACTAGCACCATAGCCTTAAAATAACCTATATATAACTCTTAAATCAGTTCCATTTGAATATAAAAGTGTTAACACATACCTGTACAACTGAGTTAGAGCATGCTCTAACTCACTTATAACCACGAAAGAGGCCCACATTTTTACAGGTAAGAGTTATAGAAAGCCTATAGTACGGTAATACAAAGGTATTAAGCAACTGCACAAGAGCGTTTATTCATCGTCAGCTACTACTTTAACGGGTATTACTGTTGTATAGTCGGGTTGGTAAACACTACGGGAGATAGGAAAGCTTCGGATTAGAATGATTTGTCGCTAAAAACTTTATAAGACCTATTAAGAATAGCGTTTTAATACCGTGACTTGTATTAGTTATCTAAAATGGACTCAGGTAAGTTTGTTACCGCTTGTTGAGTACATTATTAATCAACTGTGTAGTTTTTAGCGTACGCCAAGTTTGAAAATGCCTGTTGGTTTAGTGACATTTCAGTTTGTATGACTAACTATCATCCATCATCATCATAGCTAAATAATGACAATAAAACTAGTAAAGCCATTTGAAGTATTCAAGTTATATACGTTTGTGAAGTCAAAAATTACTGCCCTTGTGATTTCACGGTAAATGCATACCATGTTTCTCATCTCAATTTTAACGCGCCCATGATTTATTAAAGATTTAAAGAAAAGTTATGAGAAAAAAATTGATGCCTCAAACTAACATTATTATTTTATTCCTGATTCCTGGGCAGAGGCATGTAAAATTATGTGGTATTCATGAAACGCTTCAAATAATACCATAAATGTAGTATTTTGTAGTTAAATGTTGAATAACTCAAAGTAATATTTATGTACAGTTTATCAAAACAATGGCGAACTTACTTTAAATACTAAATCTTCAATTAACTCATTTATGCCACTCTTTGAACTACAACATCGTTAGTCAAGAATATTGTGCTGCCTTTGGTATACCTATAGGAGTTGTTCGACACTTTTTAGTATCTCGTGTTACTAAACTCTCGACGAACTCTATTTTATAACCTGTGTCTGCAATAATAGTCAATATAACACCTTAAGGTATATAAGACACTTCATGGCAATAACTAAACAACAATACGTGTTAACAGGAGTCAGCGAACACTGTTGTTAAGACTTGGGTGTTACAGAGAGGTTAGAGCTATAACATCTTAAGTATACTTGCTGTTACTAGCATTATTATAGCTCTCAAAGCTGTCCTACATCGTCCATTAAAATTCTAGTGACGCTGTTGGGGTTAAATTTGTTTGTTGACTCCTCTATATCGCCTTTAGTTAGAACTGAGATAATTGTTACTCTGTAATATCACTTAGAGTAATAAAAATACCTGTAATTGACACCAAAATGTTAGTTGGGGTGATGTGTCTTGTTGCCTGGTCTCCGTAGGGATGTCCTATTCCCAAAACCAGCTAAAACAATACACGGTGTAACGTATTATATGTACTAAGTGTGTGTTTGGACATTGCCGTCAGTGTTGTTACAGATGAGGTACTTAACGTAGATATTCACAAAAATCAAGCAGAGGGGCAATATAAAAGAAGATAGGAAACTAAAACTGCTTTATGACCAACGCTTAACCTTAAATTTTTAAATACATTCCAGGTCTTGAAGACCAACTGCTAGGTCGCGTGATCCTCACGGAGAAGGCGGAGATGGAAGCTGAAAGGACCCAGCTCATAATGGAAGTAACCGCCAACCGCCGCAAGATGCAAGAGTTAGAAGCCAACTTGCTGCACAAACTCACCACAATCCAGGGCTCGTTGGTCGAAGATGTGTCTTTGATCCAAGTGTTGAATATCACTAAGAGTACTGCTACGGATGTAAGTTGTCAGAATTGTTATAAATAGCCTTCTTCTTCTTTCTGCCCTTATCCCACTAGGGGTCGGCACAACATGTCTCAACATGTCCTTATAAATAGCCTGAAAAAGTAAATTTCTAGACAGGCTTCCTACAAATTTAAGGGGATTAGCTGTAGTCACCGATGATATTGTTATGTACTAAACTTGATTTGTAGCGTGGCTCTTGTCACCTAGTCAAGCTAAATTCGTTGTGGAAGAATAAGATGTAGAATCTAGTCCCAAACTAAGCAGAGCTTGTACTATGGGATGCTGATAAAAATAATACTTGTATATATTATTTTGTAAATGCATACTTAGAATACGGTGTAAAACCCAGACAGAACAAACATCTGTGTTCACCACACAAATATTTTTTCTCCGTGGAGATCGAACCCACGACCTACGTTACCCCAAAAATCACTTTCTTGACGATTTATTTACAAACATTGCATTTCTTGCCGATTTGAGATCTTGGCTAACAATGTTTATTGCTATCTATATATAATATTCTAACACCAAAAGGATAATTTTAGGTTTTATGGTTGTGGTTTTTTTTACAAAAATATTCCATCTATTTCTCTGGAGTAGCTTTGGTGATTTGGACGATTATTGAAATTATCATTGAGATATTTAAAAATGCTACTTTTTCCCCAGGTAAAAGAGAAACTAGACATAGCAAAAGAGACTGAGATAAAGATAAACGCGGCCCGCGAAGAGTTCCGTCCTGTAGCCACGCGCGGCTCAGTCCTTTACTTCTTAGTGTGCAACATGTCGCTAGTGTGCAACATGTATCAGACCTCCTTAGCGCAGTTCTTGGAACGATTTGACATTTCCATGGAAAGGTCTACCCCCAGTCCTATTACAACTCGTAGAATTGGATTTATTATTGAGTATCTGGTAAGTTTTTTTAAAACGCTTGTTTTGTCTGACTAAGGGCTGTTTTTTCCATCTACGGAATAACGCTATTCGTCGAATAAAAAAATAACAAAATATCAGTACTTAGAACAATCTTTAAACTTTTTCAGACATTTGACGTGTTTAAATACATATCCCGCGGGTTCTACGAGGTGCACAAATACTTGTTCACGATCTTGCTAACATTGAAAATAGACATGCAAAAAGAAGTCCTTACTTTCGAAGAGTTTCAGACTTTGATCAAAGGTTAACTTTACTAGAAACTATAGATAGCATAGGCAACCTTATTTTGATCAAATACGGGGCCTTATTGTCTAACTTGAAATCCATTCCCATTTCACATTCCAACCAATCACACAATATGAAAATGACGTATCATGACAAAATACGTCATTTTCGTATTGTGTGATTGGTTGGAATGTGAAATGGGAATGGATTTCAAGTTAGACAATAAGCCTGCTGGTCTTAGACGTAGCAAAATAAAACGAGCGATTATCCTTGATTGACAATGCGCAAGTGATTAATCTAGAACTACAAGCTATAGGTGTAACATACGTAGACTGTGTCGTACATTAGTCTATCGGCTTTATAGTATGAAAAAAAAACTCGGAAGTCTCGTAGCCTTTTTGGCAAACCAGCGAAATGGTCGATTTAAGGCCTGCGCACACCTAGGTCGCTGACGATAGCAATCAGTGAAATGCTGTCAAATATCGCTGTCAAATTTGACAGCGTTTCACTGATCGCCGACGCCAGCGACCTAGGTGTGCGCAGGCCTGTATATTGAAAGTGTTTTGGCCTGCTGCGACGTAAGGCGAGATTTACCATTTCACACTGACCCGATCTGACTGATCAATGGATATCCGTCAGATAAAAATATTCAGTCTTTGTTTTAGACAAGCCTAACGTAGTGACGGAAATATTTGTATCTGACATGATAAAACCTGCCTTAAGAGGCAGGTTAATGTTTTAAAATATTTCCTACTATCTTAAATCTAATACTTGACTAGGGGGTGCCGCATTGGATCTGAACGCGTGTCCTCCAAAGCCGTTCAAATGGATCACCGATATGTCGTGGCTAAACCTGGTGAATCTGTCCGGACTGAGGCAGTTCACAAACATCCTGAACCAGGTCATAAACAACGAGAAGGGCTGGAAGAATTGGTAAGAACTTTATTTTGAAGCAGTTTTTAGGGTTCCGTAGCCAAATGGCAAAAATGGAACCCTTATAGATTCGTCATGTCTGTCTGTCTGTCTGTCTGCCTGTCTGTCTGTCTGTCTGTCTGTCTGTCTGTCTGTCTGTCGTCTGTCTGTCTGTCCGTCCGTATGTCACAGCCATTTTTCTCCGAAACCGTAAGAGCTAGACTGATGAAACTTGGCAAGTAGATGTATTCTGTGAACCGCATTAAGATTTTTACACAAAAATAAAAAAAAAACTATAAATTTTGGGGGTCCCCATACTTGAAACTGAAGCTCAAAAAATTTTTGTTCATTAAACCCGTACGTGTGGGGTATCTATGAATAGGTCTTCAAAAATGATGTTGAGGTTTCTAATATTGTTTTTTTCTAAACTGAATAGTTTGCGCGAGAGACACTTCCAAAGTGGAAAAAAGTTGGTCCCCCCCCCCTCTAACTTCTAAAATAAGTGACTGATAAAACTAAAAAAAAATATATGTTGTACATTACTATAGAAACTTCCAACGATATTTGGTTTGAACGAGATCTAGTCAGTAGTTTATTTTTTATACGTCATAAATCGTAAACCGTAATTTACCTTTCGACGAACTACTAGAACTTCTAGAACTCTATGTTATATTACTTACTGCTACGGAACCCTTCATGGGCGAGTCCGACTCGCACTTGGCCGCTTTTTTATAAGTATATATTTTTCCTTATTTCTACTCGAAAAGTGTAAAATCAGGATAGAAGTTATTTTTAATTGTTTAAATCACTGATACTTGGCCAGAAGACCCTGCAGAAAAAGTACAAGGCCCGTATTCTAAAACAGTGCTTGAGTCCGAGTCGAGCCGCAAGAACTCTCAAACATAGATTTTTTGTTAGTTCCCTATTGAAAAATGACAAAAATCTATGAAAATGAAATGAAATGAAATGAAATTGTTTATTGCATAAGTATAGTTTTACATCAGTTTAGTAATAGTAGGTACCGTAAAACGTGCCTACTTTGCACCTTAATGGGTAAAAATACTCCAATTTTTTAAAAACAATATTTCGTTCATAACTCAAAATTTACAAAGTAATTCAAAAATGTTTGAACGCATTCGAGTAGTTTTTGAACTTGTTGGCAACACTGAATACCCACTTCCGGTATCCACCATTTTTTTCTCTCATTATCAGCCATTCTTTCAGAGTGTAACAAAAAGTAAAACAAAAATAATCGGTAAAAGCCACTTCCGATCGAGATAACCGCTTATATGTTTAAGGTAAAAGGGGGTTTTATTTAACTAGGTATATAATTAGCTAGCGGAACAAATAAAAGTTTCTAATTTTTCTTAGACATGTTTTTTTTGTTTCAACCATAAAAACTAGCTAGAAACACCTAAATCTACTACTTTATGGTTTTCTTCAGGAGCATAGTAACAGTTTATGCTGCTATCTATTCACCAGATCTCAATAGTACACTTTTTTTGTCCGGAGATAGTGCAGGAGCATTGTTCCCCAAAAGGGTGGGTAAAATTGCTCAAAATTTAGCGTTTTATATATACTTCAGAACTCAATAAAAATCATTTTTACTAGTGGAAGTCTATAGCTTAAAAGGTCTTTTTTCAATATACATTAAAAAAACAAGCTTTAATGTAGAAGGTTTTTAAGTAATCACACTTTCTCTAAATTTGGAGCCAATTTTGGAGCAAAGTAGGCACGTTTTACGGTACTAAAAAGAGCGCAACACATACAGGTGCTCGTCAAACATGTAAGTAAATGCTTGAGGCTCGACTCAGACTAAAGCACTGGATCTGAATACGGGCCTTAGTGTCTTAGTGTTTGCCAATATAGCCGTTCTGTGTATGTTGAGTAAAAAAAAATATTTTCTAAAATATTTTATTGAGTTTTTATAAACGCATCTAATTCATCAGTCTCAATACATTTATTGCATAAACATGGTTTAGTTTAGGTACATACATAGTTCTTAGGTGTAAAACAATAAAACAATACTGAAGCGGAAGTAATGTTGTTATTCCTTTGGGTGATATCAATTTCTTGCGCAGGATTCTATTGCATAGTCGTTGCGTCTACTTTGGATCCAATATTCAGTCTTGTAGAAAACTAATAGCAATGGTACGATGTATTTATAGGTTTGACAAGGAAGCGCCTGAAGATGAGCCTTTACCAGATGGATACCACAACTTAGACGTGTTCAGAAAGCTACTCGTAGTCCGTTCGTGGTGTCCAGATAGAACGCTAGCGCAGAGCTTGTGAGTTAAAATTTTATTTATTTTTGAAAGGATTTATAACTAAACTCCATTTTATATTTTGACTGGCCTCTCGTTTCTTTAGGTAGTAGCTGTCTTCTGTGTCGTAAATCGTGTACTGAGATCTAATATTTGTGTGGTGAAGACAGATGCTTGTTCTCTGTCTGGGTGTTATATTGTATTCTAAGTATGTATTTACAAAAAAAAGTATACACATTCAAGTATTATATCAGCTTTCTGATTACATACTGCAAGCAGTGCTTAATTCGGGTCTAGATAGTTTTGTGGATAGACCATAATATTTAAAAAATACGGGCTAAAGTTTTTAAACTGAGTTTGTGACGAAGATTTTTGACTAAACTTGATTTGTTTCCAGGAAATATGTCATCAATTCAATGGGTGTCAGATTCTCTGAAGCTGTCATTGTCAACTATGAGGTAAATGCGAACTCCCTTTTTACTTACGCATTTAACGAAAATTTATGCATGAGCATTGTAGGGCACGTTCCTGACGTGCGTGACCTACGAGGCAATGCCTTGTTATGGACGATGGTTACTACCGTAACTACGTGAAGATTTTTGTTCGACATTTAAATGTTACCAGAAAATTCTAGTAGCGGCGAGTGCCTTCTTTAAGGAATTCAAATAAAGAACCGAAAGTTCTGGACTAAAACAAGAAATGATACAGGTAGGGAAAGACGATCGGAATCCAACAGAAGAATACGAAATGACTATCGAAATTCAATAAATGACGATCGAAATTCAATAAAGGACAATCGAAATTCCGGGTATATAAGGAGCTGCAGGCGCGTCTACGGGCAGTTCAGTGGAAAGTGATCTGAAGAAAGGAACAAGAAGAAAAAGTGAAAAAGTGGAAAAGTGAACAGTGAAAGTGAATAGTAAAGTGAACAGTGAACAGTGAAGTGAAGTGCAAAGTGGTGAAGTGCTCCCAGTGGACTGTCAGTGTTCGGAGCACAGCGTTGAACCGTGTAACGCACAGTGCGCGGGGACAGTGTCGGACAGTGCTACGCGTTTCGTGCAGTGCTACGCGTTCAGTGCAGTGTTACGTGTTCGTAGTGCGAATAAATCGCTACTTTCGGTAAACGTTCGTTTCCTTCCAATCCCTGTACCCACTTCCGTAACATTTGGTGTCAGAAGTGGGATTGGAAGGTAAAATGCCTGTCATGCCGAGGGAAGGCGTGAGCACTCGCGCTAAGACTGGCTCGCAGCAAGCCAGTGGCTCTGGCGCCGAGGCTCCTGAAGAAGAAACCCCTGGACGCCAAGACAACTCCGGAGGGGCAACTACTGCAAGTGCGTCGACGAGGACCCAGGTTGGACCAGACCTGGGCGCCTTGTTTGAGCAACTGCGCGCCATGCAGGAAGAGCAAGCCCGCCGGCAGGAGGAGCAGCTGCGTGCCATCCAGGAGGAGCAGGCTCGCCGGGAGGAGGAACAAGCCCGCCGGCAGGAGGAGCAAGCCCGCCGGCAGGAGGAGCAGCTGCGCGCCATCCAGGAGGAGCAGGCTCGCCGGGAGGAGGAACAAGCCCGCCGGCAGGAGGAGCAAGCCCGCCGGCAGGAGGAGCAGCTGCGTGCCATCCAGGAGGAGCAGCTGCGCGCTATTCAGGAGGAGCAAGCTCGCCGCCAGGAAGAAGATGCCCGCCGCCAGGAGGAGCAAACTCACCGGCAAGAGGAGCAGTTGTGCGCAATGCAGAAAAATCTTTTGACCGCTATCACCGACAGCATGCGGAGGGTAGAAGCGGTGGAGGAAACTGTACAACAACACGGAAACCGCCTCTCCTCCATCGAGGAAGACGTCAAGAAGCTCAAAACAGATGGAATCCCGGCCTCAGCGACCATAGTAAGTGCAACAACCTCAGGCGGAAATTTCAAAGTCCCGCCTTTCGATGGAACCTCTTCCTGGGCGGCTTACAAGCTACAGTTTGAGGCTGTGATGAACCTGAATGGGTGGACCAAGAGCCAGGCTAAAACCGCGCTTACTTTGGGACTACGAGACAAGGCTTTGACCGTGCTGGAGGCCTTGGGGAGTGATGCAACCTACGAGCAATTGCTGGAAGCCTTAGAATCGCGCTACGGGGACTCACACCTGGAGCATGTTTTCCGCGCTCAACTTCGTGATCGATGCCAACGAGCAAACGAGTCTTTGCAACAGTGGTCCCTGGAGGTAGAAAAGTTGGTCCGGAAGGCGTACCAAACATCGCCGGCATCGGTCATTGACAGCATGCTTTTGCAGTCGTTTGTCGACGGTATTCTCGACGCGGAAGTAAGAGCTGCCGTGCGCTTGGGTCATCATGGTCACATCAAGGAAGCCGTCGCGCATGCGCTCGAAGTAGAAGCCGTCCGACGAGATCCGAGGAGTGGACGTCTGAGGGAGATTAATTCGACGGAAGTGGAGCGGGTAAACCAACGCAGAGCTTTCGTCCCTAGATGCTACAACTGTGGGGAACGAGGACATCTAAGAAGCGGCTGCCCGAATCGAATCGCAGAGAGACGAGGGACCGATGCTTGTGTACAAGCGTCGGAGAACCAGGAAAACTAATTCCAGCCAGGGCTGAGGGGTGGGCGCTGGCCGGTAGACATGAAGCCCCGAAAATCAAGATTCATCAGAGCACGGATGGCAACAGCTTAACTGTTAATGGATCGGTAAATGGAATTCCGTGCTCATTGCCTTTGGATACTGGAGCGTCACGTACGGTAATTGGGACACAGCTGATAAGAAGAAACGGAAAAATCAACGTTCAGAAGAGAGCCTACCAGCTAACAACGGCTACCGGCCAGCGCATACCAGTATCAGGTGAACAGAAAGTGGCTATCAAGATTGGTGATAAACTTTACTGGCAACAAGCAGTAATAGCTGACATTGTGGATGACTGCATTATTGGCCTGGATTTCTTGAAGGACCATCGGTGCAAGCTCGACATTCACTCTGGCGTTCTGAAGTGTCGAGAAGACGAAATACCGATGAAAGGCGGAGGCGAAGGCAAGGTGTACTGCATAAAGAACACTAAACTGTTGCCAAGATCACAAACGCTAGTTCCAGTAATTTTTCCCGGAAATGGAAGTTTGAAACAGCGACGGTGGACAATACTAGAAAAAGCGGATAATGAGTCACCGTGGTTGCCGGCACGTACAGTCGTCAATTCATCTGCAGAAACAGTGGTACCTGTGTTGAATTTGAGCAATGAAGAGCAGGTGTTAAAGAAGGGTACCCTGATAGGTCGGAGCGAAGAAATCGTGTGGCTGCGGAGTTGTCAAGAAACCAAAAAAACGGATGGAAGTTCAATCGACGTTAACAGTATACTGGAAGAATGTAAGCAGGACTTGACGACTATTGAATTGATCAAGGCGAAAAATTTGCTACGTCGGTTCTCCGATATATTTTCGCAGAATGATGGTGATATCGGTAGGACAAGCATGGTACAACATAAAATCAATACTGGAAATGAACAGCCTATACGACAACGACCTCGCCGAATCCCTTTTGCCAGAGAAAAGGAGGTGGACGACATGATTCAAGACATGAGAAATAATGAAGTAATTGAACCATCGTCTAGCCCGTGGTGCTCACCGGTGGTTTTGGTAAAGAAGAAGGATGGATCAACAAGATTTTGCATTGACTATCGCCGACTAAACGACGTGACTAAAAAGGACAGTTATCCATTACCAAGGATAGACGACACCTTGAATACTCTCGACGGCATGACATGGTTTTCTACGCTAGACCTAAAAAGTGGCTATTGGCAAGTGGAGTTGGATCCTAAGGATAAGGAGAAGACCGCGTTTTCCACAGGAAAGGGCCTCTGGCAATTTAAAGTGATGCCGTTTGGGCTGTGCAACGCCCCAGCTACTTTTGAGAGATTAATGGAACGTGTCCTTGCTGGGCTGCTGGGGGAAACCTGCCTGGTGTATCTCGACGACATTATAATAGTGGGGCGGGAATTCGATGACCATTTGAAGAAGCTGGAATCCGTATTCAACAAGTTGAGAAGTGCAAATCTGAAACTAAGCCAGAAGAAGTGCTCATTCTTTAAAAGGCAGGTGAATTATTTGGGACACGTTATTTCGGAAAGCGGCGTCGAAACGGATCCATCGAAAATTTCGGCAGTTAAAGATTGGCCTGTGCCTGCTGACAAAACACAAGTACGAGCGTTTATGGGACTTTGCTCTTATTACCGTCGTTTTGTCAAGAGTTTTTCGGATATAGCGAAGCCATTGCATAGACTCACGGAAGAAAAACGACCTTTCATTTGGGACCAACAATGTCAGGTGGCTTTCGAGGAACTTAAGAGCCGGTTATGTGAAACACCAGTACTCGGGTATCCGGATCAGTGCAATGAATTTTTAGTTGACACAGATGCAAGTAATACAGGGATAGGAGGAACACTCTCACAAAGAAAAGGAGATCAAGAAGTTGTGATAGCTTATTACAGTAAATCCCTGTCAAAACCAGAGCGGAATTATTGTGTCACTCGAAGGGAGCTACTTGCAGTTGTCAAAACGCTTCAGCATTTTAAGAAGTATTTGTTGGGACGGAAATTTCTAGTCAGAACAGATCATGCAGCCTTGAAGTGGCTACTGCAGTTCAAGAATCCGGAGGGACAAGTTGCGCGATGGATTGAACAGCTTCAGGAGTATGACTTTCAAGTAGAACATCGCAGCGGAAAGTCTCATGGGAATGCTGATGCTTTATCAAGGCGGCCGTGTTCTGAAGACTGCAAGCACTGCGTGAAACAGGAAGATAAAGAAAAATCTATCGTCCGAATCATAAGAACCGATACAGTAAATGAAGAATGGAGCAGCGATGCCATGCGTAAACTACAAGAAGAAGATGAAGACTTAAGACCAATACTCAGTTGGGTGAGAGATGGATCCGCACGCCCAGGACGGAGTGAAATTGCTGGAATGAGTGCAGTAACTAAGAGCTATTGGGCACAATGGAATAGTCTGCTCTTACACAATGGTCTTTTATGTCGAAAATGGGAGAGTGCATCAGGACAAGATAGTCATCTTCAGACAGTAGTGCCGAAGTCAAAGATTTCTGATATACTGCGAGCGTATCACGACGGAACATCAGGTGGTCATCTCGGTGTGAAGAGAACTTTGGTGAAAATTCGTCAACGTTATTACTGGTTGCACTGTAAGGAAGATGTTGAAGACTGGTGCAAGAAATGTACGAGTTGTTCCTCTGTCAAAGGTCCACAAACAAGAAGTCGGGGAGCGTTGAAGTTATACAACGTGGGTGCTCCTTGGGAACGAATAGCTTTGGATGTGGCCGGGCCGTTTCCAATGACGAATAGTGGAAATCGTTACATTTTGGTAATAATGGATTACTTCACAAAGTGGCCAGAAGCGTTCGCATTACCAAATCAAGAAGCTGTTACTGTCGCTAACAAACTGGTGAATGAAGTCTTCTGCCGATTTGGACTACCCCTTGAAATCCATAGTGACCAAGGCAGGAATTTCGAGTCGCAAGTCTTTCAGGAAACATGCAAAATTATGGGGATACACAAAACTCGGACTACGCCGTATCATCCGCAATCTGATGGAATGGTAGAGAGGTTTAACCAAACTCTGGAGCGGCATCTGGCAAAAGTTGTTGAAAGTCATCAGAACAATTGGGATGAGTACATTTCTCTGTTTCTTCTGTCGTATAGAACGGCAGTTCATGAGAGTACCTCTACTACTCCGGCCCGAGCGAACTTTGGTAGAGAGCTTCGACTTCCAGCGGATCTACTCGCGGGTTGTCCTCCAGATACGCCTAGCTGTATTTCGGAATACGCGGAAGATTTGAGAAAGAAAATGGAGGAAGTTCACGGGCATATGAGGGAAGAGAATCTGCGTGCTAGTGAGCGAATGAAAACGCGATACGACAGAAGCGTCAACTCCAAGTCCTTTGAAGAAGGTTCCGCTGTTTGGCTTCACAACCCCGTTAGAAGGAAAGGAAAATCTCCAAAACTACAACCGAGTTGGGAAGGCCCTTTTCAAGTAATTACGAGGATCAATGATGTCACATATAGAATTCGAAAAACGCCAAGAAGTCCAGCGAAAGTGGTTCATGTGGACAGGTTGGCACGGTACTACGGCTCTAACGATGCTCGGGACGAGCACGTCTAAGGAGGGGGTAGTGTGACGCCGTGCTGACGTAACTACGTGAAGATTTTTGTTCGACATTTAAATGTTACCAGAAAATTCTAGTAGCGGCGAGTGCCTTCTTTAAGGAATTCAAATAAAGAACCGAAAGTTCTGGACTAAAACAAGAAATGATACAGGTAGGGAAAGACGATCGGAATCCAACAGAAGAAAACGAAATGACTATCGAAATTCAATAAATGACGATCGAAATTCAATAAAGGACAATCGAAATTCCGGGTATATAAGGAGCTGCAGGCGCGTCTACGGGCAGTTCAGTGGAAAGTGATCTGAAGAAAGGAACAAGAAGAAAAAGTGAAAAAGTGGAAAAGTGAACAGTGAAAGTGAATAGTAAAGTGAACAGTGAACAGTGAAGTGAAGTGCAAAGTGGTGAAGTGCTCCCAGTGGACTGTCAGTGTTCGGAGCACAGCGTTGAACCGTGTAACGCACAGTGCGCGGGGACAGTGTCGGACAGTGCTACGCGTTTCGTGCAGTGCTACGCGTTCAGTGCAGTGTTACGTGTTCGTAGTGCGAATAAATCGCTACTTTCGGTAAACGTTCGTTTCCTTCCAATCCCTGTACCCACTTCCGTAACAGTACTTAACATCAAGACAACAACAAGTCAGATGCTTGTTCCATGCATCAGCCTAGTTGTTTAAAAAAAAAACTAGTTCTAGCACTCATTCAGACTGAATTGCAGTTTATAAACACCGTGGCTAGACTACCAAATTTACAAGTTTCATAGGGTTTTATTGATTTTATAGTGTTTATTATACACACTTAAGGAAATCACAAAGATTTTTATAATGTCTCAAAAGTTAAGAGCCGAGCGGGATTTGAACCTTCCCCTTGGTACGGAGCTGCGCTGACCGCTGCGCTATCGGATCCTAATCACACTCGACGAACCGACGCTCTTAACTTTTGGGACATTATAAAAAGTTGCATAGGAACTCTACAAAATAAGTTAATCTTATTATAGCAAATGGTTTTGGAATCACGTCCACTCGTGCCGCTGATTGGTTTCCTAGCCATGGGATCCGACCCGACGCCGTCTATAGAAACCACCGCCAAGCGACTGGAATGTCTCTGCTCGTCCATATCTATGGGGCAAGGACAAGAAATTCATGCGAGGAAGCTCATTGATCGGGGACTTAAAGAGGTAAGGACTACTGATGCTTTTTTACGAACCTTACGCCTATAAATTGTTTGTCAATGGAACGTAGTACCCCACCTGATGGATCGACGACTTTGTTAAGAATTCGAGCAGTGTGCACTCGCTATCACTATTTTAAGGGGGGATTTTATTCCCTTCAATCTCTGTCATTGTCTCTTTTTAACCGACTTCCAATCGAAAAGGAGGAGGTTCTCAATTCGGTTGTATGTTTTTTTTTTTTTTTTTTTTTTTTTTTTAAAATGTTTGTTACCGCATAACTTCGTCATTTGTGAGCCGATTTGAAAAATTATTTTTTTATCTGAAAGGTACTGCTTCCATATTGGTCCCATTTTAATTTTATTAAAATCGGTGTTGCCATTTTTTTTAATAATTTTTTTAATGTTTGTAACTGCATTCTTCCGTCATTTATGAACCGATTTAGAAAATTGTTTTTTTATTTGGAAGGTTATTTTTACGTCCAGACTGTCCCAAACAAATTTCATTAAAATCGGTTTAGCCGTTTGGCAATGAAGTCGGTTTCTCAAGTTTTTTAAACTTTATTATGACATCTCTGAATGTAGGTCCATATTACTCTATGACGAGGCCAGGAAGCTCTTTTTAACCGACTTCCAATCAAAAAGGAGGAGGTTCTCAATTCGGTTGTATTTTTTTTTTTTTTTTTTTAATGTTTGTTAGGTACCGCATAACTTCGTCATTTGTGAGCCGATTTGAAAAAATATTTTTTTATCTGAAAGGTACTGCTTCCAGATTGGTCCCATTTTAATTTTATTAAAATCGGTGTTGCCATTTTTTTTTTAAATATTTTTTTTAATGTTTGTAACTGCATGCCTCCGTCATTTATAAACCGATTTAGAAAATTATTTTTTTATTTGGAAGGTTATTCTTATGTCCAGATTGTCCCAAACAAATTTCATTAAAATCGGTTTAGCCGTTTGGCAATGAAGTCGGTTTCTCAAGTTTTTTAAACTTATAATTATCTGTAATGTTAATGATTCTAATAGTTTTTTTTTGAGACAATTCTTAAGAGCTAAAATTTATCTTTTTGAATCCTCTACATTTGCCTCTCTCTGAAGGTTAGTGTAGAATTTTATCCTCGCTGCTGTAGCCTAACTTTAAACTTTGATAAACCTTATTCTAGGGCATCTGGGTGCTACTACAAAACTGTCACTTGGGTTTGGAGTACATGGTGGAAATCATGGAGCAATTTGCAGAACTAGAAAAGGAACCTGAAAAAGTTCACGAAACTTTCAGGTAATATTATATTACTGAATAGGTTTTTTTTTATTCGGAACGCTGAAACTCAAAGTACGAAGATAATCGATCATCCTGGAAATAAATAAATAAATAACACAGCTCTGTCTAGCCCCAAACTAAGCAGAGCTTGTAGAACCAGATAGCTGATATAATACTTGTATACTTTTTTTTGTAAAAACATACTAAGAATACAATATAACACCCAGATAGAGAACAAAAATCTGAGTTCATCACACAAATATTTGTTCTCGTTGGGGATCGAACCTACGTCCTAGCGCAGAAGGCAGAGCTACTATCAACTGAGCTGTGTGTGTCAAGTGAAACTCTTTAGGCTAGCTAGATACATAATACTGAATTTGCATATTGATACCGTGAAGCCCAAAAGGAGATACCTCAAACCCAAATTATGTTTTTCAGGCTTTGGATAACAACAGAAGTGCACGAGAAATTCCCTATCACATTGTTGCAAATGTCTATCAAATATACTTGCGAACCTCCATCAGGTAAAATTGTTGTTTTTTTTTAATGTGGACAAACGACACAACACTATCTACCCACAAATTAAGCAGAGCTTGTGATGCGAACCATACAGCTGATATAATACGTATTTTTTTTTTTTCAAAATACATACTTAGAATACAATACAACACCCAGACATAGAACAAACATCTGTGTTCACCTCACAAATATTAAGTTAAATAAACATTCCGCCTCCTAAAAATTTTTAGCCCACGTATTGTTCTTGTATCTATGTCATCATTATTATCATCATCATCAACATCAACCTATATCAGTCCACTGCTGGACGAAC
This sequence comes from Thera obeliscata, assembly GCA_947578465.1. Classification (NCBI taxonomy): domain Eukaryota; kingdom Metazoa; phylum Arthropoda; class Insecta; order Lepidoptera; family Geometridae; genus Thera; species Thera obeliscata. Next base: position 6,372,378 of record OX387916.1, read on the forward strand.
GTCTCTCCCAAGACGTGCCACTGACCCCGGTCTTTGGCTCTTCTCCAGTGCTTGCCACTTACATTTCGCAGATCGTCACTCCACCTTGCCGGAGGGCGTCCTACACTACGCTTACCTAAACGCGGTCTCCACTCTAGTACCAATGTAGTAGTCTAGTATCTATGTACTATTATGTTTTTTATTTCAGGTATAAAAGCAGGACTTATGAGAACCTACGACTCGATGAGTCAAGACTTCTTGGACTACAGCGACAGTCCGTTCTACTTGCCTCTGATATACACCATCTCTTTCTTACACACCGTGGTGCAAGAGAGACGGAAGTTCGGCCCTCTCGGCTGGAACATTCCGTATGAGTTCAACTCCGCTGATTGGCTGGCTTCGTGCATGTTTGTGCAGAATCATTTGGAAGGTCTTGAACAGGGGCAGACTATTAGTTGGACTACGGTGCGGTGAGAACTAAACCTAAATTAATAACTACATACATACTTACATATTTACATATTTGTGTGTACTACAAACCACTAAAACTCTGTGTACCTTTTGCTACTGATTGCTGTGTTTTTTATTATTTTCTATGTGTTAGCTGTAAGTACCTATGGATCCATGACATCTGAATAAAAAAAGTTTTAAATGTAATTAAAATGAATAAATAATAAATATTGTGGACAATCCACACAACACTATCTAGCCCCAAATAAAGCAGAGCTTGTACTATGAGGACCGCAGATAGCTGATATAATGCTTTTTTTTGTAAATTCATACTTAGAATACAATATAACACCCAGACTTAGAACAAACATCTGTGTTCACCACACAAATATTTGTTCTCGGTGGGGAATCAAACCCACGCTCTCCAGCGCAGAAGGCAGAGATACCAACTAAAGCTCAGTGGCCAGTCTATTCGCATGTTAGTCTTCATAACTCAGTTGGTAGTTCTGCTTTCTACGCTGTAGGTCTTGGGTTTGATCTCCACCGAGAACAAACATTTCATTTGTTTGATGAACATTGATATTAGTTCTCTGTCTGATTGTTATAATAACACAAGTTTAAAAAACTTGAGATTCTGACTTCATGGCCATACCTAGCCATACCTATTATTAAACTGATTTTTATGAAATTTCAATGGGACCAATCTGGAAGTGCCTTTCAGATAAAAAAATCATATATGACGGAGGTATGCAGTAACAAACATTAAAACCAAACGGCTACATAGTTATTAAGTTTTATAAAGTCTTCCTCCTCTTCTTCTTCCAGCCCTTATCCCACTTTATGTGGGGTCGACACTACATGTTCTCTTCCATTCTCCTCTATCAGCCGTTATCTCTGTATTCACTTCTTTCTTATCCAAACTCCCAAAGTCTTCCTAAAACATAGGTATAAGATAAAAGATAACGATAAAATGTTTGTATTGTAAAACTGTGTATAAAAGATCCTAAAAGTAATTATGTTCCAACAGCTTACCCATTTCGGGCGTGCAATATAGCTACCGCTTACAAAATAGCTAACTCAAAATTTACCTAACTTATACATATAGCAGGTACCTACATGAACATTTTAGAGCGTTTTAAACACAATATTATCTAAGCTAAGTAGGTACAACATTATGGCATTTATAATAGATACTTAGGTATCATTATCAATAATTTCAGGTACATGGTATCAGCTGTGCAATACGGCGGTCGTGTTACCGACGACTACGACACACGCCTGCTGGTAACATTCTGCCGCGTTTGGTTCTCGGATCAGCTGTTCTCGGACGAATTTCAGTTCTACAAAGGATACGGTATCATGAAGTTTAAGAACATCCCCGAGTATTTGGAGGCAATTGAGACGATGCGACATGTTGACCCGCCCCAGGCTTATGGACTGCATACTAATGCGGATATCACGTGAGTGAATGGAGAAGATAAATATGTATATATTATCATTAAATCTTCTTCTTAGTGTCACTGATTGTTTTTTCCAAGTGTGGGGAAAGGATTTTAAGTGCGCCTCAAAGAGGCTCCTTTCGTGCACTTAACACATATTTTCGAACTTTTTAGGTTCTACGATATGTCGGTTTCCTCACGATGTTTTCCTTCACCGTTTGAGAGCACTGGCATAGTGTACATATTATTTTTGGGCAGAATAACTCATTGGTACACGACTGGATTTAAACCCACGACCCTGTTAGATTTTTTAACCCTGAACAGATTTATACATTTTGCTTTCGAGTTAGTGTTGCAGCATTGCATTGACAGCATTGGTTTCCGGTAGGCCCCCTATATTCTACCACTTTTTCATAAAACCTTCACCCAACTTTACGTTATTTTCACAGTTATCAGCGAAACAGAACATCAGATCTCCTGGACACCATCTTATCAATTCAACCCAAAGAGTCAAGCTCTGGTGGCGGTGAAACTCGCGAGGCCTCTGTATACAGACAGTCCAAGGAAATGCTTGAAAAAGTACCGCCCAACTTTGATCCGCATGAGGTGAAAGAAAGGTAAGCTGTTCGTACCATAAGAAACTATTGTAGATTTTTGAAGTGAAAACTTCTTTAGCGGCGTTGAGCACTTTCGTAATGGGTATAAAAACTTAAACTCGCGTCAGGATCACGTGACCCTGATCGAAAAAGTGAAAGACGGATGTTTTTGTAGAAATGTACCCTAAGACTACAACGTAGAGTTCATAATAAAAATCGAAAAAGCGTAAGACGGATGTTTTTGTAGAAATGTACCCTAAGACTACAACGTAGAGTTCATAATAAAAAAAACATTAAACTGCACGAGAATTGCCGACTTTCACAGAACTGCACAATTATTGTGCAATAATTATAACTGTAACGGGTCAAAACGTTACAGCGCCACCTAGTGGCTTTTTGTACAATTAAAACGTGTATTTCGATTTTAGTCTCATGGTTGGCAATCTAGTTCCGGGCGTTTCACCTAGATGGCAGCACGAGGGTTTGTGTCTGTCTCTTTTGTTTCTTTTAGCGTCATAGGGGTGGCAACATTTGAGGATGGTGACAGATTTTTCCCCCCTTTCCCTCTAGACCCCTTTATTATTTAAAAAACCTAAAAATGCCCTATTTTTAAGCCTTTTTTTTCGAGTGGAGCATTGCGGCGAGCGAAGCGAGCCGCCATGCGACCATGGGAACAGCGCGGCGAGCGAAGCGAGCCGTGCTGTGACTCCCCCCAAGCCCCCCAGAACCCCCTCCTCCTGAACCCGGGGGAAGCGTCGCGGCGAGCGAAGCGAGCCGCCACGTGACCACGGGGAACAGCGCGGCGAGCGAAGCGAGCCGTGCTGTGACCCCCCCTAAGCCCCCCAGAGCCCCCTCCTCCGAAACCCGGGGGGAGCGTCGCGGCGAGCGAAGCGAGCCGCCACGCGATCACGGGGAACAGCGTGGCGAGTGAAACGAGCCGTGCTGTTACCCCCCTAAGCCCCCCAGAACCCCCTCTTCCTGAACCCGGGGCGAGCGTCGCGGCGAGCGAAGCGAGCCGCCACGCGACCACGGGGAACAGCGCGGCGAGCGAAACGAGCCGTGCTGTGACCCCCCTTAGCCCCCCAGAACCCCCTCCTCCTATGTCTGCCGTTTTACTTCATTTAGGACCTACTTGTAGGTCGCGCGACAAGGTCCCTTCTAGCGGTTCCGACCCGTTGAGGATTTGGCTTTACGTAAAATTTAGGGTTCCGTATAGGGTTTTGATTGGGGTTATACTATATTGAGGAATTTGATTAAATGGTCGACTTTTAGGGTTCCTTAGGACTTTTATTGGAGTTTCAACTACACTTAGAAGCTTGATAATGTTAAAATTTTTAGGGTTCCTTAGGACTTTGATTGGGGTTTTACTACATTGAGGAATTTGATTAAGTGGTCAACTTTTAGGGTTCCTTAGGACTTTGATTGGAGTTTCAACTACACTTAGGAGCTTGATAATGTTAACATTTTTAGGGTTCCTTAGGACTTTGATTGGAATTTCAACTACACTTAGGAGCTTGATAATGCTAAAATTTTTAGGGTTCCTTAGGACTTTGATTGGGGTTTTACTACATTGAGAAACTTGATAAAATAAACAACTTTTAGGGTTCCTTAGGCCTTTAATTGGACTTTCAACTACACTTAGGACCTTGATTATGTAAACAATTTTAGGGTTCCTTAGCACTTTGATTGGAATTTCAACTACACTTAGGAGCGCGATAATGCTAAAATTTTTAGGGTTCCTTAGGACTTTGATTGGGGTTTTACTACATTGAGGAACTTGATAAAATAAACAACTTTTAGGGTTCCTACGTTAATAATCAAGTTTTCACTTCTGCCGGCACTCCCGGAGTGCAACCCGTATTTTTTTTTATGTAAAAACAGGTAAGATAATATACAGGTTGGTTTTTTGAGAAGGGCGGTGATGGCCAAGTCCGAAACTAAGATAGTTAGGGAAAAATCGTGAAAGGAGTCATACCATCGATTTATAAGAAAATCTACTTGCTTTTACGGAAATGGACCCGAATAGTCATCATCATCATCAGCCTGAAAAAAAATTCTTTATGGGGATTTTGACCATAATATTATGATAACGGTCAAAATCACAACCTTTTTTTGCTGAACAAATGAACATGCGTATGTTCATTTGTTCCCTCATAACTTGTTTACAGATTGAGACACTACGGCCATCTCGGCTCCATGGTTATTTTTTTGCGACAAGAGATCGACAGAATGCAGAAAGTTATTTCCCTCGTCAGAACTACACTGAAAGATCTCTTACTAGCTATTGACGGAACTATTATTATGAATGAGGTGAGTTGCTGAGTTAGAGGTGTTTCTTAAGAGCCTGGCTGTTAGCAACAGCTGCCACACGCTAACTGGGGAATCCCCAGTCAGCGTATTGCCTTGTTTGTAAAAAATATTTTAATCCAAAATTGAAACTATCTAAAACATTTGGAAACGTTTCCGATCGAAAATTAGAGTTTTTGTCTCGTTTGTTTACATGCAAACAAAACAAGAGCAAGTGAGACAAAATCTGACAGAAAATATCGGAAACGTTTACAAATGTTTTAAAATAGACCTCTTTTTTTATACAACTAGCTCATGGAACAAGCATAATTATAGCCCTGATGTTAAGTGGTATTAACCATGGCCTATAACAGCATCCTAATTTCTGTAATAATTTGCAGGCGCTTCGTGATTCTCTAGACAACATCTACGATGCGAAAGTGCCTAAGATATGGCTGAAGAGTTCGTGGTCGTCGTCGACTCTCGGCTTCTGGTTCACGGAGTTCTTGGAAAGGAACATTCAGTTCTCGACGTGGTGCTTCCAGAAACGACCTGACTCCTTCTGGATGACTGGATTCTTTAATCCACAAGGTAACCTTGTTTAGACCATTTCGTAATATCATGAATCGAGGGGTCGGTCGGGGCACAAGAATAACACTTGAAGTAAAGATACCCAGATGACCTTTGAAAAAAATTTAAAAATGGCTCCTTAAAGTCAACGTCCTCTTTTTTTCTTCTGCCATTCACACTTACACTGGCCTCTCAGTTCAGGTCAGTTAGACTTTTGCGCCGGAGGTCATGGGTTCGATCCCCACCGAGAACAAATATTTGTGTGTTAAACACAGATGTTTGTTCTCTGTCTGGGTGTTATATTGTAGGTAGTCTAAGTATGTATTTACAAAAAAAAACAATAGTAAAGTATTATATCAGCTTCTATCTGTCCCGATTTTAAGTCAGTTTCTTGAGTTTTTTTTAATTTATATTATTTATTTGTTATCCTCCAGGTTTCCTTACGGCCATGAGACAAGAGGTGACTCGAGCCCACAAAGGTTGGGCCTTGGACATGGTGTCTCTACATAATGACGTCACCAAATTCGTTTATGAAGAAATCAAAGCTCCACCATTGGTCAGTTTTAAACTTATTTTTGCATCATTTACACCGGTTATTTACATCCTCAACAACATGACAGATAAATAAAGAGCATCATTGAAGGAAAAGGAAGGCACGAACTTGCCCTACGATGCACTGCCCTGCTGTCGCATCAACTTGAGGCGTACAGATGTTCAGCCTCACGTGTCAGTAATTTCACCGCCACCCACACCCTTCAAACCGAAACACAGCAATGCTGATTCACGGCGTGGTATCTTTTCCCCGGACAAGTCTTTCACAGAGCTTTGATAAAAACTTTATGTAAGTATAAGTATACTATTACACGTGTATTTATCGCGTATATTACCTTATTTTATTTATTTTCCCGACGTTTCGGCTATGTTGCAATAACCGTGGTCACGGGCAGACTGGAGCATTGACATGAGTGCTACACACTAACTACCCTCACTTGATCTTTTTTGTCCATAACGTTTATTTATGCGTGTTTGTTTATGTAAGTAGTATTTCATTTAGTTTTCATATTCCAGGAAGGTGTATTCGTCCATGGAATGTTTTTGGACGGCGCTGGTTGGGATCGTCGCAATGGCAGATTATGCGAGTCAACATTGAAAGTGTTGTACACAGCTCTGCCGGTTACTCACGTGTACGCTATCAACTCTACCGCGCCCAAGGACCCTAAACTCTACCAAGTAAGTACACTATGTAGAAGGTGTTTTGCTTAGCTTGGGGCTAGATAGTGTCATGTAGAATGTCCACCAATGTTTATAGCTCTAGGTTTTCGTGTGTTAAAAAATATATCAATAGACTATGGCGAAATGACCATATTCTTCAAAGAGAGCAAATGAGAATCAGTAAATTAAAAAATAAATATTGTGGTCAATCCATACAACTTCTATGGGAACCAGATAAAATAAATTATATACATTTATTATGTTAAATACTACTGTTCCACTTCACGTTACTCGTTCTTCTTAGAAATGTGTAGTGGAGGCGTTTGTCCTGCAGTGGACTTATAGTACAATACTAGCAAACCCGGAGAACTCCGTTTCGCCACGAAATGGCGTCAAAATGTTGGTTTGTCCTGAATTTTCTTTGCTATAAACCTCACGGAGCCCGAGACCTTTCCAACGAATGCAAAACCGTGGAAATCGGTTCGTGCGTTCTGGAGTTATAGCGTCAGGAAGGAAAACCTGACTTATTTTTGTATAGTAGATAACCCAGAGAGAGAACAAACACCTGCATTCACCACATAAATATTTGTGCTCGGTGGGAATCGAACCCACGACCTACGGCACAGAAGGCAGAGCTACTACCAACTGAGCTAAGAGCCAAAATGCTACGAGCTCGCTCCGACTCAACATTACATTGAGCTTGTTTTTTGTTCCCAGTGTCCAGTCTACAAGAAGCCGGTACGTACGGGACTTACTTTCATAACTCCTCTCTGGCTGCCCACTATTAAGAACCCCGACCACTGGATCCTAAGGGGCGTCGCCATTCTGTGTGATATCAAGTGATTTATTTTCTTTTTTTTTCTACAATCTGTGAGTTTATTGTATACCTACAGTTTGAATCGATTTCTTCAAAGTGTTTTTGAACGTTTTCTGTTGAAAAAAGCTAAAACAAACTCTAAACAGTAGATATTTATTAGTTCTATATTGTTACTTTTGTCTATTTTATTTTAGTTTATAGTCTTTTGTTTGAATAAATATATTTGATATATTTCATTGTTTTCTTAGTAAAAGACGTAAATCAGGTATTACAATTTATTCATAACACATTTACAAAACATTTTCCATTGTAAAATACTGTGGATGGGTAGTGTACTTAGATATAGATAAGCGGTCGGTCAGTGGATGGTTTCGACATTTACATAAAATTATACGGTTAAAGAAACATCTAGATGGCGCAAGGTTTGCGAAAGTTGACAGAACATGTATCATAAATTCATAAGTTATATTTCTGTAACTAACACTATACTATTGTGTCACAGAGTATCGAGTGTGGTGAAAGGATTTTAAGTACGCCTCAAAGAGGCTCCTTAAAATTCCTCTGTAAGTAAAACTTGGCAACGTATATGAAGCATATTCGTTTGTGTGTACAAAAATTAAACGACAATTTATAGGACAAGCATAAAAATAGGAGTTTTTCTGATTCAAAAACTGCTTACAAAATCTAGACGTTCTTTAAAAGTTTCACAAAATCAACGAAAAACACTCAAAACAATTAAATTACTAAAAACAACTTGTTAACAATATAATGGACGGAGCATATTCGCTGATATTTTACAACTGACAATCACAAATTATGGAAGCATCTTACAGAGATTCGGTACTCTTCAAATTGAGGTTTAAGGTTTATTTCACTGGCTCGAAAACACAGGCGTATAATATCATACTACAGATTTATCAAAATCAAGACTTTAAACTTAGAATACACATGAATAATGTAATTATAATAATCTGATTGGTCTTTTTAACCGCTCTGTTCTGCGTCAGTGGAAACTTACCTTTAGTTAAGGTCTCTTCACCATCGATATGCAAGTGGCTAGTAGACTATACGGGTGATAAGATACTAACAAAAACAGAAACCAAGCCTAGCATTATGCTATACCTAGTCCAATTTGTTTACCGATGGTGAGAGTTTGCTTACTTTTAAATAGCTATCTAAAACCATGATGAAAGCATGCTAAGTATATGAGTTACGGTTTGATTCACACTTCGTCTTTCCGCTTCTAAATAAAAAAATACACATGTTTAAAGTGTAAAGATACGAGTAAAGACAGTTTAATAGTGTAAAAAATCTGTTGTTATGAAACAACAATGATGTGCTGTAGGTAATAAAGTTGCATAGAGCTAAGGAACATCAGAATCGACATCAGTATTTTGTAAATTGTATAGATATGAAAATGCAAGATACTAAAGTCTAAAACTTTGGCAGTAACAAAGGTACTCATAGAATATCAGTCTGTTATCATTGTCATGATTTAAAATCGACGCCTGATACAATGAACTTTAGTTATTTAGCACACGACGTAAAGAGTACAACATCGGGAGTTAATAGACTGCAAGTAACGAGATCTAGCTTTCCTAATGGAATATTAACAATATTCTATCATTATAACATAGTACAACAATTTATTAATAGCTAAATACATACAGTCTTATATCCATGCTATACAAAGCTAACAAAAAAGTAGCAATAAAGATTATATGTATAAACGAGTTAAACTTCGCAATATTAAGATGGTTTAATAACATTACAGCAGCTAAAACAGATATAGCATAATTTATTATATCATAGGCTAGACATTTTCTTAAAGCTAAAATAAAATTACGAGTAGTCTTAAAAACTGAAACAAGAAGTGCTTAAGCGTTTAAAGAATGCCTTTGGCTAAATGAACAAGTAAATGACATAATATATTGCACACTAACACAAATTGTCTTTGGGCTGCGAGGAATATTTATTCCCTTTTGTGTTCCCCACGAAAGTTCCCGAGAGGTTCCACGGATCTTGACCTAGGTGCTCTGAAACAGAAAACAATCATTTTTGAACTATGGTCCTCGTTCACAACCATCAGGCAGCTTCTCTGGCTGGTATATTATAATGAAGGAAGCTTATACCCAGTGGTGGGTGATACAGGGCTAAGATGATGATGCTGATAGTGCGTACCTTCTTCTTGAAAGCGTCAATTCAATTTTTCCTTCCTTTACTTGTTTGAAAAGCGAAATGGCCCCAGCATGGCTCAACCCTCGAGTTGGCACATTGTTAACTGACAAGATCTCGTCACCTGCAACAAAAAAATACATTATACTTTGTACTTGTACAAAAAAATTGTATTAATTTTTAATTGAAATCCGTACCTTCGAAAGTTGTGCCCTTGTCTGCTGCCTGTCCATTTGGGAAGACAGTTTTAACAAAAATACCCATTTGACCTTTGGGTGAATCGGTACCACCAACGATACTGAAACCCAAGCTTTTGTGGCCCGGCCCTTTCCAAAACTCCGCTCTGTGCAATGAGTTATGAGAGTATTGCCCGCCTTGCTGCTCGTGATGAAGAGTTGCAGAGTATTCTTGGTGCCTAGAGATGTGCGGCGCGTGGTTAGGCGAACATCGCTGTGATCCAACCCTATTGAAAAACCTACTGCGGTTGTTAGTCCTCAACTGCTCCGGTATACTCTCGAATGACCTATTCTGATATAGCCTGGGGACGTGCTTTATATAATGACAAGTCTCTTTGACCTCGTTGGAAGTATTATCGTTATAATATTGCCCTACTGCAGGTTGTGTGGAGCTGTGCATCGATATCGGTCGGTAATTGTTATGTCCCACCCTCAAAGTTGGGGAAGATCGCATTGTCACTTCGATATTGGTTATATTTTGTAAGGACGCAGATGAATGCGTGAAACAGCGTCGTTCTAATAATTTTTCGTCATCGCTCTTTTGATTCGCATGGAGAGGTTCATTGTTTACTTTCATCCCTTCACATTGTTGATGAACTCTGATTCTATTGGGGTTCGATTCGTATGAAAGTCGCCTTGTAAGTGTTGCCGAATTATTTCTGGCATCTGAGTAATATTGATCGTTACTCGGAAAATGCGTTTCCATAGTAACTTGTTTCGTTGGAGAAGGTCTTTGCACTGTCTGTGAGATAAGATCTGGTGGATTAGATGTTTGAGGCTTTACAGGGATAGGCTCGGGTTGCTGTTTGTTTATAATTCTACTAAGGGTCACGGGGGTCATTTCATCGTGGGCCATGACAAGGTCTACTTGATACTTATTGAATGGTGTGCCGTCTTCACGTGCAGCTTCTGTGGAGCAAGAGTTTACGATGTGTTGAACATCTTTTAGTGATGATAAACCTCTTAAGACTTGGCCGTTTACGTTCACTATTTCGTCGCCTATTCGGAGCCTGCCATCTCTATGAGCGATCCCATCTAGATCCAACTTGACTACAATATAACGGATTTCGTAATTCGAACCACTATTATCAAAATCTGCTTTATGCTGAGCAAGATATACACCAAGACTTTCATCCAATCTCGATTTTAGAAGTCTCACTTTTCTAAACCGCTTCGTGCATGGCCCTCTTCCTAATACGTCTATTTCAGGAATCTGTTGCATTCGTAGTTGGTGGTCTGTATTTTGAATATTGTTGACGATGTGAGCGTTTGAAGTGATTTCAGCCGGAACTAACTGTGACTGCATAAACTTAATTTTTCTCGTTTGAACTCGTTCGTCTAGTGTAATCGTCTTGTAAATGTATGGTGGTTTCTTGCTGTTAATGGTTTTCTTTGGAAGTGGCGGTGGTTTGGCATCAGTTTGATCTATATTATGTAGCGTCACAGATACACTTGATGTCTTGTGTAAATGATCAGTGTTTTCCTTTTCATACTCGTATGATATATTTTTATTAACTGGGAATAACGCACACGGCGTGGAACTACGTCTGACTGGAATTTGAACTCTGCTTACATTTATCTTATGGTTCAAGCTCAACTGTCTTGAAAAATTACTGCGATTTGTTTCAAATTTAGTATCCAGACAGTCCTTTATAAGAGATGCGCCTGATAAATGGCAGGAGTAACCTGGGGGAGAATGGTTACTATGCTCATCAGTAGGCCGTCCGTCACTGTCATACCCAGACTCGTTCGAGCTTATATAGTTACTAAGCCGGTGCGCTTGTATTTCACCTGGTTCTGGGCCATGGTGTATGCTATGAGTCGATGAAGCTAATTCACTTTTTAAATCTCTCATAGAACCAAGCAAGTAACTGTATTCGTAAACTGGTAAGCTATTTCTATTTCTGGGTATAAGCATAGGATCATAATCTAGAGGCCCTCTATGTGAGATCATCGATGATCGACGCGTTGCCTCATCCACTCTTCCCGTTGGATATGTATTGCTGTCAAAGTCGTTTATGCTTCTCATTGAACCTCTTGTAAAATTATAATCATTTCTTAAAGCGGCATTAAGAAGCATTGTATCTTCATGAATCGAAATACTATCGTTACTCTGATACCTCTCTTCTGATCTAGAATTTGGATGATAAATTCGTTCTCTACGGCACTTTGGTGATTTCCTGTCTAACCTCTCTGAAAAGCTTTGTCTGATGGAACTAGACCTTTGCTGCGATGCCATGTTGTTCTCTTCTGGTAAAACTGATAACTTTGATCGCAAGAAAGCGTATGGAAAATTCGGTTTTTTGCAAGCTCCATTATTTGATTGGCCATCATTTAAATTAGGAATGTTGTCACAGCTGATTGCCTTTGTTGATGAGTTCACCAGATTTTCGTCAGACAATACGCTATTATGTTTTGAAGGTGAGTTTTTGTTTTCATTGTTTGAGTTTTGTAAATCTATGTCGTCCGAGGGATCGTCAGCCTTTACATACGTGGACAAATGTGAAGTCGAGCAACTTCGATACAAAGAAGGCCCATTAGCAGGATAGTCAGGAGTTTTTTTGACGTTTAGCGATTGTGTCTTGGAAGAGTTCAACATTCCCGTTGATCCCATTCTATGAAAGAAAGTTTTGAATGGACTCGGTGATCTATCCCTGGAACCGCTTCGTACTGAATTAATGGAATCTGTATCGTTGTCTTTCTTTAGTGACGTGGAATCGGAGCTACTTCGTCCCATTTTCCAGCTTTGTTTCTTTTTATACTGCCCAATGATCGGAGTATGCTCCTTGTGCTCCTCAACCAAAGGCGGTTCTTGGGTCGTTTCTTTTTGATCAGTCTTTTTCAGCATTTCGAGTTTTTTTCCCATTCTTCGGCCCCATGTGGCGAAGACTGAAATAAAGAGAACCTTGTTACATATTGAAACATCTCAAAATGTAAATATTGGTGCTGTCAAGTGTTTCTTTCTATAGGAAAACTAATGGTTTAGATTTGCAAAATGCTCACCCTTCTTCATCTCCTTGACATCATCGTCCATGACCATGGCTGGCAGCGCGGTTACGATGGCGAACTCGTGCGTGGTCTCGTCGTCTCGCCTTGGAGACGGCGTGCCGACGGCTCGCGGCGCGGTCACTTCCCTGCGCTTCGGCCCGCGGAAGAGGCGCATGATGACCGTTCACGCAACCATCGCGCCACGCCACTGTCTACTCTGGAATTGGAACGATTTTACGGACGTAAATTTTATGAGTATTGTACAAACATGGAAGTCCGTTTCCTTCCTCTATCGCGCAATGAATGAATATTATTGTTACTGTTATGACTAGAACGACATGAAGATAATACGCCGGTGTTTGACGTATTCTAAACCTGTTGTGCTTAGCCTCCCTAAGATGCTGATAAACGTGCAGAATCTGACGCACTTTAGCAATCAAGCGTCATACTGTGACGCCTAATCCAAAGTGTTTGCATAAACCCTAGCATTACGAAGTAAAGTAGTGTGTAGAGACAGCACAGGTCTTGTACTAACAATTTTCCTGTTGCCTATAGTATGTGTTGTGTGTACCTATGTGTTTATATTTGTCGCGTAACAGTAGGTAGCAAATAATTCGTGAATAATATTAGATAATGATTTAATTTAGCAATTTATTACTGCTTATTATAGTGGCAAATGATAGGAAAGTACCTTATTCATTGCATCTGGCTATGTAAACAAACGAATTTCATGTGTTAGAACATAGTAAAAGAAATAAAAATCAAAACACAGGCATAAATATTCCAGACTAGAGCTCGTTTATTAATACTGACGTTTAACTGTTTACTACCTAAGTACCCATATCCGCAATATCAAAAGTCATAGCCTGTAATTTATGTGGACAGAACAGCCCGTAGGACAGATCGGATGCAAACCGTAATGTCATTAGAGAGATCTTGTCCACTGAGACGACGCATAGATTGCATAGGAGCGTATCTACATAATTACTCTGCAGTTTTACGTTTCTAATAAAAATATAAATATAAAATAAATATTTTTGGACAATCCACACAACACTATCTAGTCCCAAACTAAGCAGAGCTTGTACTATGGGAACCAGATAGCTGATATAATACTTGAATATTTTTTTTTTTTGTAAATACATACATAGAATACAATATAACACCCAGACAGAGAACAAACATCAATGTTCACCACACAAATGTTTGTTCTCGGTGGGGATCGAACCCACGACCTACGGCGCAGAAGGCAGAGGTACTACCAACTGAGCTGAGAGGCCAGTCAAATCAGTAATTAAAATATATACTAACTTAATGAGTAATTAATTTTCAAATAAAGCAACGTTGTGCATACGTCACTGCACAAAACATTCATAGTTCTGTCTCAATAGGGGGACTGATGGAAGCATGATGGAAGAGAATGGAGGAATCTAGGATACATGCTCAACGGCTTGCCTAACAAACATGCTTTGAGGAACGTGGACTAGAGCTACATGATTGACGCACGCATCGCATTTTAATAAGGATATTTGCATCCTACTAATAATACCCTCATAGCTGACAGTTACGTTAATCTATACGGGGTGAGTCATAAGAACAAGGAATCGCCGGAAACCGAAGCTTCACGGCACTCTAATTACTAGCCCATCAGAGATGTTACCCGTTTAAACTCGTTTATTTTTCAAACACGCTACTCTAGTCGTCTCTTATTCAATCTTATTAACAGGCGTATGATACTGATTCATATCATTGTACCATAAAATTATAATGGTATAACTGCAGTTGACACGAGATAGCGGTAGACAAACAGTGCAATGATTGAATTTACTCCTATCGCTTTATAGTGCTTTAAACCAATTTCAAGAGCATTGAACTTTTTATCGCACTATTACATTAACCAGATACCTTTCGGATATTTTTATACGGCTTTAAGTCCGGTAGTGACGTAACTGCGAGGAAGCGCTGCTTTCCGGCCGGATGCGGTCTCCGTTTAGTCGTCGCCATAAAAAGAAACTTTTTTATAGGAAGCTTCAATACAAAAAACATAATATTTTATGTTGCAAAATATTATTTTTATCGTCATCCTGTACCGAAAGGAATGTTATTACGATATTGGGACGTCCGATCGAGGAAGACGTAAAAAATAACGTACAATTTTGTAGCATACTTTTGTAATGAATTTCTTGCGAATTGTTTACAAACACGCGCCTTCTACGGAACATAACATTTATATTTTCAAGGTGGATTAGTTGCATATTGCGTTTAATGATTAATTGCCATTTAACGTTTCGTTCATTCATTAACATAGCTTAGACTAATTATGGCTTCCTAAAGAATGCTCAACACATTGGTATGCCATTAGAATAAAGTAGAGTCAATGCATTTATGTAATTAGATGATATGAGCCACCCGCGTAGTCGTCTTGTGTACGTAAACTTTAGCTAGTTGGGCTGCATTCCAATACTATTAGCACAAAAGATGCCAGAACGTACCAAAGCGTGTATACACACAATAAAAATATTACCTCATACACATATCTACTTGGACGAACATGCTTTTTGCCTGCCACACATAAGAATACGTAACCTTAGGTACACAACCGATAAACTATTTAAGCATCTACGTGCAATAACTTAATACACGTTATTCGTCCTGGAATATTACTTCTGAAGGAGACTATACTGTTGTTTCTCAATGCAAAAAGGGTACTATGCAACACTCGGTAAATAAATTAACGTTTAATAACTTTAATAGACCACAGCAGCTGTTGCTGAATTCGTGTAATTTACATTTCATTGCATTCTAAATACGCAACATTCTCAGCGCTTATGAAAGACGAACTCTGGCAGGGATAGTGGTTTGAATATTCCCTTGATTACCTCCACTTAGAATTCCTAGCGGACCACTGAGTGCCACTGTCCTTGGGTCTGATTTGTTTGCGTATCCAGTAATTATGTTTTTCATGGAGTAGGTATGCAGTTAACGTGGCAACTGAGTTTCTATTAAACATACCGGAAACATTACGGACAAAATTTCCGAGTCAATGAATTTCGATACCTATGATAGCGGTAGATAAAAACAGTTTTTCATTCGACAAAATTAACTATTCATGTGTTATCATGGCCATTGACATAAAAAATAATTGAAAGTCTTATTAATAACGCCTAGTGATTTGGATAAGTTTGATCAAACGTTAACGTTACATGACATTTACAAACGTTGGCGGTCGCGCTATGTAAACATTATTAACATAATCAGTCCGGTACAGTTCATAAAAAGACTTGATCTATCTAAGGCGAGTTACAGTAATTATTCTAAACTCGATCGAAGTGGTTTTACCTAAGCTGTCTATAAGATTGCCTATGTAGTCGGGAACTCGTCATTAGCCCTCGTTCGTTCCTAGAACACATCCCGAGACGTCAAACAGTCATTATTTTTTTGTCGCTCCATGTTTAGTGTGCGACATTATTACCCGCGAGTACGAGGTAGCCGAGAGAGGGTCGCGCTCGTCGACAGGAGTAGGGAACATAATAAACTGGATGTGCTATTTCGCTATAAATTAGTAATTCGTTGTAAAATTATACAAACAAGTGTTTATGTTGCAAACCATGCAACGTTAATTGACGAATCATGCGTAAAACACTTGTAAAACACGACACTTTTTTTGCTTCTTAATGTAGTCACTATAAAAGTAAGATTTGATAATGTAATTTGATACACTGAGATAGATCGATAACTTTTTATTTATAACCGCGACAGAATAAGCATCATGTCACAGTGAGTTCTGTTCTCAGGGTTCCTTAGACCGACACGACGCGGAACCCAGCAAAAAAAAACGGTAGGAACCCAGCTGTAGTTGGTTGCCTGTTCCTCTAGGCTTGGTCGCGGTGAACTGGCACCTGTAGGTAGGTACACACCTAGATTTAAGACGTTTCAAAGTGATCTTTGTAATAAAACTAAGGAAGTTTTGAATTGTACGGGGGCGTCTCTGGGTATGGAATTGACCAATTTTTCTTCTTCTTCTTCTTCTTCCTATCGCGTCACTTGTTTTTTCGAACCAAGTGTGGTGAAAGGATTCTAATTGCGCCTTTTAAAGGCTTCTTTCGCGCAATTAACCAATTTATTGCATTTTATCACTAAACATAACCCGAAAACAAAATAAGTATCATTTAGTTCTGCTTCTAATATAATATACCTCTTAATATTGTACAAAACAGCATCTCGCTTGCCACTTCTACAATTCCGAACTCCACGTTCGCGTATGACGGACATTGACATCAGCACAAGGCAGGTGCGGTTCCAACTAATAGCTAATAGTAAACTCACGACAATAAATATACACCGTGTACTCGTAGTAAACTAATGGAGCTAACGATTTTAACCGTATATAGCTAAATCCCTGCAAGTTAGAACAACTTTTATTTCCAAAATCAACAAGACAAAAAAAACTTATAAAACTGGGGTTGATTCTAAATTATATTTTTTCCAATCTTTTATGTGGTTTTGAGATTTTTTTATACTTCGGAAACGTTGAAATGTGCAAGTGAAAAGTTGTCTGGCGGTTGTAAGCGTCTTTAATATATAAACTAGTTGGTAACCGAGCTTCGCTCGGAGTTTTTTTCGTTAATTTGTATTTTTAAGAAATCATAAGAAGCATATTATTATCTTTACTGGTTTATTCTTACTGAGCAACGCCATCTACTGGACATGCTTGCAGTAAGTTGCTCACAATCGTCAATAGATGGCAGGAGCAGTCACATATTCAGTTTATGTTTTTAATTTTTTTTAGCAAACAGACTCATTTTCTGAAAATGAATCCCAGCTAGATCGATTTATCGCCCCCGAAAACCCCTGTTTACAAAATTTCATGAAAATTGTTGGTTCAGTGTCCGAGATCCTAAATATATATATATACAAGATTTTCTCGATTAAAGGTATAAGATAAGTGAGTAAACTAACTAAAAATAAAGTTTAATTGATCTTAGATTGACCCTTTATGTTTGTTATGCTATGCTTTGATGTAATTAGTTCATTACACAGTCACGGATTAGTATATCATCAGATTGCTCAAGTATTGATATAGTGACTGGCCTTTCAGCTCAGTTGGTAGTAACTCTGCTTACTGCGCCGTATAGGTTGTAGGTTCGATCCCCACCGAAAACAAATCTTTGTGGTGAACCACAATTGCTTGTTTTCTGAATGGGGCTAGATAGTGTTGTGGGGATTGTCCACCATATTGATTTATTTGTTAGTGAGCATGTTGTGAGCTGCCAAAATATATAACAAGCACTTTCAGCGAATGTTCAACTATCAACCAGCATTTATAGGTACGTTAATGAACTGATTAAACGCCGTATAACAGCGTGAACTACTGCTTTATTTATAAGTAGAACCGTATCAGTGTTTGGTTTGCTCGAATCTGTTTGCACAACGCTGAACTGTAAACATTTACTTTAACCAATATTATTTATTCGGTACCTATGTCCCAAAATATCGTAGTTTTCTAAAATAACTCCAAATTTAGGTTTTGTTTTTAATAAACAAGCTATATTGTGCTACTTCAATACATTTTACAGCTGTTCATAATGTTGAAAATTTAAGACCCCTTTTGGATGTTCAGTTGAAGAGATGAACGGGACAGTTCACAAAGTTGCCAGTATACTCCATATTTAACAGCTTTGGATAAGGCCAAGAAGTGTCTTACTGTAGAGTTCTCTGTTAAAACGGCCAGAGACAGTTTGAAATGACAAGTTATACGGTATTTTACTGTATTTAGGATAAATCCAGAATATATGCTTGTTTATGGTTAACGCGAGCGCATTTATGTTGAAAACTGGTTGCTCTTATTGCTATGTGGGCAGACGTGATCTATATATTTTACTCATTGCTGAGCAAAGAAACCCCTAATCCTTATCGTGCCAAATAAGTTGATGTCGGATTAAGAACTGGAGCAGCGTCTCTCTAGGCAAGTCATATTCTACGTTCGAAATTGCCACTATGATGACTGCGTGCCATTATGATGGATGCTTAGTGAACGACTAATAGCTGGTTTCACGGATGCCATGACTAATCAACCAATATTTGATAGTTGTGGCAAATTTGAGACAAACAACTATCAAATTATTTGATTGGTCAGTCATTCGTGGAACCAGCTTTTAGTGAAGCAGGAGTTTTACCGTAGTGCAAGCGCAGGTTACCGGTATTGCACGCAAATTCAGTTTCAGTTTATATTCGGAACGGTGACTCACCTCATACAAGTGCACATGGGGTGGGCTATGCGCGGGCACAGGCAAGACGCTCCACTGAAAATAAACGCGCATGTTAGAATGTTTTGACCGATTGAATACGAATTGCACAATTGAAACTACTTTGTAACAATCGTTGTTTTATTCAGTTTAATTGGATAAGGGACGAAGCTTCACTTTACATAATGATTATGCATCTTGTCGAGGCTCTTTAAAACAAGCTTTTGCACATGATATCATCTGCTCTGTTTTGCTTCGGACTGAGGTATTTTTATCATGATACGCTTATCGGTTTGGTCCTCAAACGTTACAAACAAGTAAGGTAGTTTAGTTTTGTATTAATAATTAGTGTGTATAGTCACTGTCCAATTTAGTACAACTCAGCCAGCACAACTCTCACTGACTTGGTTTGACTGGGCCCCTCAGCTCAGTTGGTAGTAGCTCTGCCTACTGCGCTGTAGGTCGTGGGTTCGATCCCCACCGAGAACCAATATTTGTGTGGTGAACGCAGATGTTTGTTCTCTGTCTGGGTGTTATATTGTATTTTAAGTATGTATTTACAAAAAAAAGTATAGAAGTAGTATATTAGCTATCTAGTTCTCATAGTACAAGCTCTGTTTAGTGTTGTGTGGGTTGTCCACTATATTTATTAATTTAATTTTAGAGGTTCGAAGTAGGTAGCTCTTTTTGATTGACATGTCCTATTTTAATTACGTTCGGTATATAGTATCTGCTATGGTTATTATTTTAATAGTACTCGCTTTATTACCCATATTTTTCATATCAAACTTTGAAGTGACATTCTACGGCCATGTAATTCACTTGAGTTTTCAATGAGAGTGAACTATAATGTACTTCCCTCTTACACCCCTCCATAATGCGCTGATATTAGTTCATAGCCAGACCTAACAATAGGTACTCTTTGTAGACTCAGCTGTTCAATATATGTTTAACTATAAAGGGTAATCTAAGCATAATATATGCTAGTTATTGTGAGATTAAGGGTTTCAAAAAATATAGAACCAATTCACTTCTGGCGCAGCGCATTAGCATTGCAATTCAGCGTGGCAATGCCGCCAGCATCTTGGGGACCCTTCCGTCTAGCACTGATTTGGATCAGTTGAGCTATCTCTAGGTCGTTTGTAACGGTCTGCAGATAGCTCAACTGTTTCTTGTGTATTTAAATGTTTTGTAAATATTAAATAACATTTTGTAAATATTTGTTTGACTGTTAGTTTATTTGTGTAAATAAAGGTATTAATCAATAACTTTAAGAAAATGAATGAGAGTCTAAATCAAGTCAAAATGGAGAACATGCCTTAGGACTTTCAAACATCAAAGACTATGAACACGTTTGTACGCTTAGTCATAAAAATGCTTATAAATTTTAATAAACATTCCGCATTTATATTATTTGTATAAAAGCTTTTAATATCACAATGCCAACGGCGTCTAGGGATCGGAAACATAAAAATTCCATCACGTAGAGAGTGTTTTATCGCCATCTATCGAAGGACAATAGAGCCGCGTTGTAAGAGCCTCAGTGGTTTGAGCCACACCGCTCACCGTGACATGCAAATAAAGAATACTTTATCCTTGAAAGTAAAATATATACCACAGAAGAAATAATACTTACTATGTATTTATATTACTGTGATCTATAATACCCACTAACTAAGCTGCGTCTTCGCCAGCGCGCAATTAACTTCTTGTACCTAAACTAAATTAGTTTTCGCTATAGGTAACATATAGGTACCTCGATTTGCATTGAAAGCCTGCGTATGAATAATTTTCGCGAACAATACATTTATGTCATAATCATCTTCCGACGAGCAATTTTGTCACAAACGAACAATAGGTTCTACTAGGTCGTTTTGAATTTGTGAATTTTGGCGCAATTTAATATTACATAATGATTTGTTTTGAATGGTCTTACCTTCTACGGTTTACTATTTAGTATTTTATTGTGTTGACCTGATTCAAAGGTCACCCGTCTCGCTTAGCTTAATACCTACCTGTAGCTTTTTTCGAGTAATTATATCCTATACTAGCTTTACCCACTACTTACACGGATTTTGATAGACTGAGGGCTGATTTTTCCATCTCCAGAGTACCTAACGGTAATCGTCGAATATAAAATACCAGTCTTTGTTTTATACAAGCCTTAAAAAGAGATGTATAAGTTTATTTATAGCTGGAAAATTTGCCCTTAGACAATATCAAAGGGGGGGGGGGGGTGTTGGTAGGGTAGTGGGAAGGAGTCTTTCAGTTTTCGGGACGGGAGGTGTGTTTTTAACCCTGCGTAGGGCATACGTAAAGTTGTAAATATAAAAACATACGACATGCAACGAACAATGGGAAAGCATGTGATTTGGAACCGACAACTATTTATTATTTTCCGTCATGCTGCTGCTTGAGCAAGTATTCCAAGTTATAATTTTCCCTGCGACATTTTCCTATGTAACATAGGCCGTGGAGCCGCAGTTAATCTTGTGGGCAGCTAGCCTGCGTATGACAAGTACGCGAGCAATGAGACGTGATTAAACACACGCTCCGCTTACGGTAAAAACGGCTAGGGCGAGCCACGGACCCTGATATTGGGGGAACAGAATCTCTGCACTTCCGCAAATCCGTATTTTTTTCTTGATTTCCTCGTCTCTGTGGACTGGGGAATGATCAGAGAATTTTTCAAGAAAGTAAGTTGAGTTGTTTTTATTACGCAAGCCGCAAACTGTTGCCGGATGTAATGCGACGAAAACACTCCTCCGGGATCTGGCGCAAAATTGCTTAGTTTACTTAGACGTAACTCTTGCAAGAAAAATCTCATTATACGAACAAGAGCGGCAATGTTAGACAAAAACTCTCGTCTAAATAAATGCAAACAAGGGTATAAACACCACCTACTTCGCCAGTAACCATCGCATTTTAGCCCGGTCTAGATACTGTTTCAAACTCGCTTTCTAAATGAAGTATACCGTGTCGTCCTTCGCTTGCTGGTAGGTCACGCGTTGTTTATTTCAGTAAGTACATTCTTTAATCGCTAGTCATTCTTACAGAAGCGTAGGAAGCCCTGCAGCAAGATAGACGATATAATCAAAGGGTGGAAATGGATGAGACTGGCAAAGGATCGTGGTATATGGCACAAGCTAAGCCAGCCCAGCTGGGGATGAAGTCAGGGTGTGGAAGATGATGATGAGCCATTTATTACTGTTTAGACGTTAGTTCGTATATTATGAGCTAACTTTGTTATATTTTTGTATTTTAGCACGGACACAGCTTGATGATTTGATGTTTTTCTGTATTCCTTTGTTAATTTTATGTGGGGTGCAATAAAATATGTTCTATCTATCTTGTATCTATCTATCTTGTTAGATTGACCTAAATTCTTATTAGGTTATTTTTAGGTATAACATTTATCCTTTACAAGTTATTAATAAATTCGAACTTGTTTATTCAGACATTAAGTACAACAGCTACCTACACGGTATTTACAAGTAATTAGTTTTAATATTGCCATGACATAAATTATAATTATTACTCTGTATCAACCTTGTCCACGAAGTAAACGTATTGTAGTTAAACAAATCGAATGGTATAATTATTTACCTAGATAAATCAACAGCTAAGAAATAGGGTGTAAAAAGACTACTTACGAAAACTAAAAAGCCCGTCAGACCATGCTTGTCATAATTTTTTCATACTAACCAATACTTCAGATATCCGAAGGGCAAATCACATTGCATTTACAACGTTTCATCTACCAAATTCGTGTGAGCACGTTCTCTTCACTCTCTCTCTTTTGTATGGAAAATTGATGAAACAACAGCTCGTTTCGATCGTTTCTACGTAACGTATTTTGCTGTATCATCTTTTCACCATACAATAGCGAGACAAATAGGCGAAACGAAAACTCCATTTCGTAGACGAATTGAGTTGATGAAGTGGGACGTGCCCTTTAGAAACTGTCTTAAAAGTGTCATAATCAAAACGTCCTCACAAAACTATTTCGTTATTCTATCTTAAGATTTTCTTACAATCACAATACATCTAACACGTACAACCACAAGAATCAAAATTGAATTAATATTCCAGTTCAGTCGACATCGATAAAGATCCCTGCAGGCTTGAGCAAGCAAGGGTTAGTCGTATCCAACTGTAATAAATAACTCCCTCGAGTATTATACCCTACCGCAACCCCTAATGCTTTCACCCTTCCTGGCTTTAAGTCATCCCTGAAATCTGAATTCAAAGTACCTACTTATCTTATTGTGTTCTTTACAAAGTGCATCAACTCTGAGTGTTTCGTAAAATTAACATGATTCTTCACTCTCGACTCTTCACGCTTTCCTCGATACATTGTATTTGGTCATTTTCAGATTATGCTTCTAAATCTCTCAATAAATTACGAAAAATACAGCCCATTTCATAAAATGGCATTATTAAAAAGAATCACTTTTGTTGAATGAGATCACTTTTATTTAAACCCATTTTATACTTGTGTCAAGTGTTTTCACTTTATTTTAAATGATTATTCAGTGAATGATTATTTATGATTATTCATTATCAGTGTAATCCGATGTAATATTAACTCATAACGATATCTATTGTGCTCCATGAGATCCATCCATCTCATTCTAAGTTCAATCTATTTCTGCATAGCAGCATTGTTGTCCATCCAAAATAGGTCAATTGCTCATTCGCAAACAAATCGACAAAGTAGTAACACTTGCTCTAACACGACAATAACAGGGGAGATAACAGTTTGGCTCAGCTTCTACTGTGTAGGTGTAGGTGTAGAGTTTCAGTTATAACTAACTAGCGGCCGCCCGCGGCTTCGCTAGCTCCATTTTTTTCGGGATAAAAAGTGCCTATTCTATGTCGTGCTTCCGGTTCTAAAAACCCCCCCACCAATTTTCAGCCAAATCGGTTCAGCCGTTCTTGAGTTATAAATAGAGTAACAACACTTTCTTTTATATATACATACTAGAACCCCCGCGCGGCTTCGCTCGCCCCGTTCTCGTTAAAAAGTATCCTATGTTCTAAGTCGGTTCTAAGTTCGGTTTAGCCGTTCTTGAGTTTTACATAGTGTTACTAACACGGCTTTATTTTATATGTATATATAGATTTGTAAACACGCTTTCTATATCCGGACAGTGCAGCAAAAGCTTACTTTGTAAAAGGTAACGGTGCGGTTTCCTATTTTTCTTCATATTCCGTTTATGCAAAATTCCCTCGACTCGGGCTAGTCTTCAAGAATGTTAATTAATATGCGGTTTAAGTGGAATTTCCACCAGCATTCGCGATGATGATAATTTTTTAGACAAGAATCTGAGTAGGTGTTCCGTATAATAAATATTTAAGTGTTTACGCGCACTTAAGCTCCTTTTATGGAATATTATCAAAGGCATAACATTTAGTTAGAACTAGAAGCCATTTACTCATCATGCAAATGAGTGGTTGGCGTGTGTTCTGATCACGATGCAACCTGTATGTATGTGACTTTTATGACCTTGACCGAGCGAGGATCTTTTATATTTTATTTGTTCATCATTTGCTTCTTATTTTAAAATAGAATATCCCGTACTTTGCCAGTATGTCACGCCATTCCCAAACGGGCTAATGGTTCATGATGTGAATGACCAGTGTCCATTACAACAATACTGGTAGCTTATGGGTCAAACCATTATTATCAAGCATACCTACTATATACTTATATGTAATATGACAACTGTGCGTGCCTGAACATGCGATATGCTGCTCTACGTCTTAAAGCCTTGCGCACATCTAAGCGTTCTGCGGTGGCGATCAGTGAACCGCTGTCAAATAAATAATATCATTGATTGCCACCGTATAACGCTAAGCTGATGTTTACTAAAATGTGAAGGTATACATACTTTCAGCATGTATTTGAGTGTTACTAAAATTATTGGCAAACATTTCAAGCAGTCAGTACCGCGTGTTATTTTTACTTTATTAGCACTGTGCTGTTAATTTCTGCCATAAATGGAGATTCTGATAGTGTGTGTATTTTCAATAACAATTCATGCGATAGTTCATTTATTAATTACGCTATTCGGAAAACTAACTAAGCAGAAGATTTCCAAGTGATTATAGTCAAATAGGAAATCAAAACGATGAATTACAAAATATAATAGCTATTATTGATTAGATATCACTATTTATGACTCGTCTCTTTGTGCGCGGGTTATACCAAATTCATTATTATCACTTCATACGAGTAGAAAATACCATAAACCACAGATCGTTACAACTTTCTAAACACTCAATCACAGATTTAATTGTGAAACACAGCCGTCAAATAAAGATTAAAGGACTATTACACATGCATGGGTAATTTGTCCCCAGTACAGTTAGGGACGATTTACAAGCGCGTGGGCGGGCGGCGCGCGCGCACCGTGGGCGGACACCATTGACGAGAAATGCCCATGAAACTACCCATAGGGCCTTTGCGCTCACGACACGACAGTTATCCGACATTAGCACTCCATCGATAATCTGAAAAAACTACACCAAAACAAATATCTCCTAGATTTCCAGGAATCTTGAACCCTTGGCTCCTTTTTGTACCGGCTCGCCTACGAACTACGAAAGCGCTGGCCTATATGGATAGGCTTATTAAACGTTGATTAGATATACATATATAGATACCACAAAGCAAACTATTTCATGAGCACTTCGTGAGCTGATCACAAAAGGTACAATATCAAACGAATGCGACCCAAAATTTCCAAAATACTTCGTTGGTAAAAAATGAGGTTGCTTTAGATTGATCTAGCCGTATTTTATTGACAAGTTTTACTCTCTTTCTTCTCAACCGCTCTCAATTAACATCTAATGCCTCTGAAAATTTGCTACTTAATTTTTTATCTCTGTAACTTTCACAGCGATACGTGCTCTAAGCTTTACCTGGAATATAGCTCACGATTGTAATTTTAAAGTACGGTAGTTATCTTTTCAGATCTTGTGGTAACTACTCTATGTTTTATAATACAATTTGCTGATTGAACAAGCCCACCTGATGAAGCTGTTAGTAGTTTATTAATAATTCTCTGTTTTATGTAAAATCGTGTAAAATAAGTAGGCCCACCCGCCTACAACATCTGTACCTTTACGACGCATAACAAAACATGCCTTAATAAAACCCTAACACCTTAACTTACAACAACCTTTTTGATGCTTTGAGGCTTCATAGAGGACAATGTAGAGCCGGTTTAACGATATTGTTCAAACTGTCCCTTTGTAGTATATAAACGCTCAATTTTACCGTAATATGCGCTGTTGTTGAGTTTATTAGGGTTATAACTATTTTATTTGTTTCTAAGCATCGGGTTTTAATAAAAGATCATAGAAAGCCCTCCAAAGGTTTGAAATAAAACTATTGGGCTATGATGGCTCTACGAATACGTAGGTAGAGCATAGGTGCAGAGGAGGTAATGTTTTCAAAATACAGTCGTTATCAGTTATTAAACATTTTGACATAGCCATTGTTCAGCATGACATTCATTAATTCGAATGATTTGATGCAAAGAGACCGCTGCCACTCGTATCCTTGATAAAAAAAAGCAGCCAAGTGCGAGTCGGACTCGCCCATGAAGGGTTCCGTAGCATCAAGTAACATAATATAAAGGTTCTTGTAGTTCGTCGAAAGGTAGATTGCGGTTTACGATTTATGACGTATAAAAAAAAACTACTGACTAGATCTCTTTCAAACCAAATATCCTTGAAAGTTTGCATAGTAATGTACAACATATATTTTTTTTAGTTTTATCATTCTCTTATTTTAGAAGTTAGAGGGGGGGGGGCAACTTTTTTCTACTTTGGAAGTGGCTCTTGCGCAAACTATTCAGTTTAGAAAAAAACTATATCAGAAACCTCAATATCATTTTTGAAGACCTATTCATAGATACCCCACACGTATGGGTTCAATGAAAAAAATTTTTTTGAGTTTCAGTTTCAAGTATGGGGACCCCCAAAATTTATAGTTTTTTTTCTAGTTTTGTATACAAATCTTAATGCGGTTCACAGAATACATCTACTCGCCAAGTTTTATCAGTCTAGCTCTTACGGTTTCGGAGAAAAATGGCTGTGACATACGGACGGACAGACATACGGACGGACAGACAGACAGACAGACAGACAGACATGACGAATCTATAAGGGTTCCGTTTTTGCCATTTGGCTACGGAACCCTAAAAACGATCTGTCAACGTTTAAAAACCAATCATATTTCTCTAGTTTCTTATTTTTGTGGTCTATAGCTTGTAATGACAATGATCTAGTTACCTTTCTGCCATTTATATTTATTTCGTTATAGGTATTTTATATATAAAACCATCGCCATATGTTTTTACAAAATTAAACTGTATATAATGCTGATACTGTCAGCAGCAGCAGACACCATGCAAAAATCTTGCTAGTTACCCACAACCTTTGATAAGTCAGAGCACGTGCATTTAACTGTTGTGCGAATTTCCGTGTAGCTCCAATGCATTGATTTGGCTGCGTGCTTTAAATTGTATTGTGTTACTGGAGCCCTATTAAGCTGGTATTAACATAGTTTACGAAACAGTTACTACTGCATTAGTGCATGCCGTAGGTAAATCACCACGTCCAAGGGACATTAACAGCCATAATAAAACAAACGTGACTGTTTCCTGCCACGGAATTAGACCTCCACTTGATGCTCGAGATATTTACGATTATGTATTTGCGCTTGCATGTTGTAATCTCATTGAGGTCATATTTTAGTGATAGCAATAACAGTAACCCGTGACTTCGCTTGTAGACCATTGACTTACCATTTCAATTTTTATTGACATCATCTTCCTGTCCGTATCCCACGCTAAGTGAGGTCGGCACAACGGGTTTTCGTTTTTCACTTACCTCTTTAATTCGTCATCTCAGTGCTCACTTTTTTCTTGCTCTTGTCATCTTTAACACAGTCCATCTATCTTTTCTTTGGTCTACCTCTTCTTCTATAACCACCATCCACTTCCATACCTAGCACTTTTTTCGTAACATGACTTTTATCCCTCCACATGAAATACCCATACCATGCTAATCTATTACTTCTCATCTTGTCCGTCACAGTAAAATTTTAATGGATTTAAAATAAAATTTGAAGAACGAATCTACTATTATAAAAAATCGTGAATGCGTCTTCATTCACCACAAGCGAGCCTCCAAAACTCGTTGGTTTCTCATTCAATGTTGATAACCTTTGCAGTTACAGTATCGAATGTCATAGAGATTATCAGCTCTATTTGAACCTTAGATAGAATATAATGGTCTAAGATTTGAACTCATTTTTAAATTTATCTTATTTTCCAGACCTATGACAATTTATGATGGACTTGCGTTCGGTATTATTTGTAAACCATAATATGCTATTGGAAAAATTAAACTTCTTAAGCTGGTATAGGCACCTATATGTATACTTTTCAAATTATCTATTTGTGAATTGATCTTTCTAGATCTTCATCGATTGATCTATTTTAAAATCGCAATGTAGATTTTCTTTACGCCTTGAATACTTTTGATGAAGTTATAAATGCTCAGTCCCGTACTATATTATTGTTTACGACTCTACATTTCTCACTTTATCAAGAATGAACATGCGATTTACAAAACAAGTAGATCAAATCATGATATCTAGTTTTATTTTCCGGAACTGGCAAGATTTGCTACGCATAGATCCGTACAGCTCACCAATTAAGTAAAGCCATCATTTCAAGTCGGTTACGCTTCGCAGTCACGAAACTTTTTTGCCAAATGCTCTCTAAATACCTGCACCTCACGTGTATTCGGTCATTGCCCAGTTACTTTAACCTTGAGTGGAAATGAGAATTATGTAGTCTACTTAGTTATTTAATTATTCGTGACATTATCATTAATACAGATTCCATTAACGTAAATAACATTGCAGTAGGTAATGTTTCTGATTATTACCAATAAGTTCTTAGATTAAATTAAATGGTTTAATTAATTTTACGTGGTTATTTATTGCAAAATTAATGCCCTCGATAAAGACTGGGCTATTAACTTCGAAACTCAATCAAAACATGAGTTACTATTCAGCTAAGGATTTCACGACGGAGTAGTAGATCAAGTAAACGAGTGATCGACAAACTGTATTTTATTATCTAAAGACGTTGCGTGCTAATTCGATTGTAGCAACTCGTTAAAGTCGGTGAAAGCCACTGTTACTCAATCCATGTAATAAGTAGCCACAGAAAAACGGCTCCCGTCCGACGACCGACTACTTTTCATTAGTAAAAATTAAAGATTCCAATTAATACTTATCTCTGAGCGTGGAACCTGTTCGCTTCCGGAGTTACGCCGAACCAGTCAGTCGCCCAATTTGTTTCTTTTTAAAACATTTTGAGTGGTACATTTGATTTAATTTATCAACATAAAAACGAAAGGAAATGAGTACAAAACAATAATCTTCGTAAATGTATAAGTGAGCCCCTAATAAGTTTTTTTCGTCATAACATTTTATTTATTTTGTTAAAATAGCAGTAAACAAGATAAAAATTCAAGACAGCGTTAAGTGGCGGTCGTGCAAGAAAGTAAGTTGCCGGTTTAATGGAATAAACCAATAAAGTGGGTCTCACCCATCTTTACTTCAGTTATCAGGGCCTACCGGATTGCTACGCAAGTAAAAGGTTTATTTTGTAACAACACCTCTCATAGGAATATACAGCAATAAACTGATATGCGTAATGTTATTGCAAGTGCTATCACAATTACAATTATCATAATTTAGTAATACTGACATGTCTTTGGATTCTCAGCGTCATAAAACATATCGAATGACATTTGCTGAGACCGTTCTGCATAAATACATAAATTCATGAACGCTTTTGCATAGGCACCTATAATTTATTTTATTATTTATCAACTTTGTTCTCGTAGCGAACGAGTGAATCCAAGTGTGCAGAGTATCTTGGTAATCCAATCGTCTTAATGGACTATTTCGACGTCTTTCGTCAATTATTCTTCGGAAGCATTTAAGTCTGATGGTTAATTATGAAGGCAATGTTGATGTGCTGGCCAGATTAAACGAGACGGTCGGGTGGCATCCAGGTCACAGATGTGCGGTCCACACACCATTGCGGACGCACTCAATGAGCTCTGTTCTATCAAGTATAAAGAGATTAACATATTATACTTAGACCTTTTCTTGAGGTAGGTTCTCTTGTTCTCTAGCATTATGGTAAAAATGTAACGATGATGATGTATGATTCTAGGAGTTCTAGGGTAGCATCTAGCAACGATGCCTTTAATACAGTAGTAATGTGTCTATTTCTATACAGTATAACTCAATAAAAAAAAAATTAGTGAACCTCTGAGAGTTAGATAATTATGAGAATAAACTAGAATCGTTAAATTAATAATTCGAACCATTCTAAACTAGCATTCGTTCAATTTCGTATCCACTGTCTTTTTAAGAGATGACGGAAACCGTCAAGACAACAACTATGTCATACTCGATTAAACTTATTTGCGCTTTTATCTGATGAATTGACGTTTAATTGATAAAACTTTTAATTTAATTTATGTATACATTTATTCGGTGCATTGAAAATGTCGATTTGTTACGAATACGACCTCGGATAAGTGCCAGTGTCTCAAGGATTTTGTCCAATCCGGTCTACGTTTCACAAAATTCTAGGTTATTATAAAGCAGGTGCATTTCAAAGTTACGCTTTAGATAATAGAGAGCTAAACAGAAATAAGAATATAACCTCCTTGTTATTTTAATTTCTCGGTCCAATACATCTTCAAAGTCACTGACTCGTGTGCTTGGTCGAACAGCAGATAACGTTTATTAATGAAACTATCCTACGTGGTACGAAGATTTCCTATCACACATACGCCGGAGCGCAGATGATTCTTCGTAAAAGCAATCGCGGTCATCCCAGAGTGCTTATAATAAACTCTTGAAGGCGGGGGTCGTTAGGCGTCTAACGTAATGTACTTCGCTGATGTGCGTCGATCTGATCTTGATTCTTGATGAAGTGAACTCAATACTTTTAGCACTCCATCAAGTTATAGCGACGTTTTAATACTGGTAGGTATAAACTATATTACTTTATGTATAAAAAAAGGTTAAGTGTAGGTGCATTTGACGCATCTCCACCCGTTACCAAACCAAATATAGCTTGTTTAGGGGAACTAAAAGATATTATAATACTTTCGTATTTTATAAACATACGTTGTTATTTAATAAAACGTTTACTATCCGAGTCAGTCATAGGTACAATAATAAAATGAGGCTTTCGAAAGGTAGTGGGGAGTTTATTACAGTCTATGTTTTCGAATATTATCGTCAACAGTTTTATTTGCATCTTTTATTTTGTTGTTATTTTTAGTAGCTGGCCTTGTAAACCCTTCCTTTAGACAGCAGTCCTCGAAATATCAGTAACCATGTTTGTTTCATTAGTAGCAGCTGCTCTCTTTTATTTCAGCTCTTTTATGTTCGTGTCTAAGTTTAAATTAAACCATGTGTTAGTTCGACTAACATTCTGTGAAGTATTAATAGGCATTCTGTGCACAGTTTAGATACTGTTATAGCAAAGGTTGTTCGATTCCGATACAAGCTGAATTTACACAACTATGGGCAAACAAAGTATAAATGTACACTGAAATAGCTGTAATAGAATTTTACAGTGGTCTTTATTGCCGGCTAATTCGAATTTTACCAAAAAATATAAAATAGTTAAACCTTGTACACTCCACTATTATTTCTTCTGTGCTTGTACTATAAAAGACAAGTTGAACACCTATTGATAATTTCAAACCGTGTCTTTTGGCCTAGTTTTGTGATTATCTTCTGCCTTTTGTTTTATTTGCATTTAAACAACATTAGCGGTGTTTATGTTAGTGAAAGTGTTCTCTAAATTCGAAATAAGTTAATTGAATTTCAGTTTAATTGCAAAATTGTATTTATTGCTCTTTGAATTTTGTTTTTACATTTCCATATACATTTTGAGAGCATAAATATTACAGTCTTTAGTAGAAAATAAAATGCTCCATTAATTTTTTTCTTTAGTATTTATCAAAACATGCAATGAATAAAATAGCACGTTGTCAGGATGTTACCGCGGTCATATAGTTTTACTGCAGTTTTAGGTTTCCATATTTTAGAATTTCCCTATAGCAAAAATAAAAAACCAGAACTTTCTGTAAAAATATGACGAGTAAAACTTACAATTTGCGAACTTTTCTTATCCAATGTCTATCACAAGCTCATCACAACACTACACAGTCACGCAGCGCTTATCACAGACGAAACGTGCGGATCGATCGGATGCGGGATCGTTGAGGGTGTTGGCGCGGGACTGACGGCAGCAGTGCGCGCGACGCGACTGAGGACTGTGCCTCGGTGGGACCGAGCTCTGCGGCACTCAGTGGAGACTGGAGACGACACAGCGCTGACGCTAGCCCTAGGTTCATTTTCCGTACGCGAACTTTGTAACTTCTTCTGAACAACGCAGATTTAGAATTATCTTCGATCCTAGTAAATTATGCTCCTGTCTTTTTGTATTTTTTTTTAATGCAAATGATAGAGAAACGGGCTTACGGCCCACCTGATGTTAAGTGGTCACCGTTGCCCATTAGGAGGCTTCCGTTAGGTACTAGGACCGCAGTCCCACTCGCCGGACTAATTTAATTTTATTATTTTTCTTCCGGCGACTCGGACCACTTTTGAAATGATCGTAAAAACCTATTGTTCCAAGCAATGAACTACAGTCAATGGAAAAAGTAGGTGCACAAAGTAAACATAAAGAATAAAACTATTTGATTGAAGACACAATTTATTTAAAAAAATCTAATTATTAACAGTTATCTCGCTTCTCGAGATCGTTTCTTCCTCATACCCATAAACTGTGGAATGAGCTTCCACCTGAGGTGTTTCCTCTTAATTACAACATGAATATCGTCAAGAAAAACATTAAAAAATTTCTCCAGAGTAGGCAACGCAACGACAGCACCCTTGGTGTTGTTGGTGTCTATGGGCGACGGTGACTGCTTACCATCAGGTGGGCCGTTAGCTCATTTGTCTAACTTATACGTAATTTGTTTATTCTTTTTAAATTATATTTATAATGGATGGTATTTAAAAGTACTTCAATTTGTTCCCATTTAATTTACCTAATGTTGCCTGTGTTCCACCAAATATACTGAATGTGCACCAAAATATGTTCATTAAAATATGTCATAACGAGCATCTATTTAACAACTGTTACAAATTTGTAAAAATAGTAATACACCTAATTTTAAAAACAAGCATTTATTTTTTTAGTTTTACTTCAGATAATGCACTGCAAAATGTATTTTGAATCAAACCAATTAATGTCCAATGTAGCTTTATTAATAAAAAAATGAACAATTGTACTAAACTGGCAGCCCCTTTGAGGTTATTGGGAAAAAAAGGTTCTCTGGCGCTGCGGCGGCCGCGGCGCGGCTACCGCGGCACGCTCGCTCTGCTCGCTCGTCTTGTGCGTAATTTTTATGTTCTAACATAACCTAACCTATCCAAGTCGGATCCGCCCTTTGTGTAACATTCAGTATTCATTAACGATCAGTATTTTTCGGGGAAGATCAATATTTTAGAAATGCATACATTGATGTACCTTAAGATTTTTGGTGAACACAAAAATATTATCCATTTATAATCAGCTCTGCACAAAAGTTCACATCCTCTTTGTGTGACATCAATGTGAAAAGATGTCTGTACGAGAGATGTTTTAGGGCCACCTTCTTCCATTTTAATACTTAGTTCTGAAATCGAAATATTATATTTATATTTGCAACTACTAAATAATATTCTTCTTATCGTGTCACCGATTCTTTCGAACCAAGTGTGGTGAAAAAATAATTAAATGTATTTTATTAAATAATATTTAATAAAATACATAAATATTGTGGACAATCCACACAATACTATCTAGCCCCAAATTAAGCAGAGCTTGTGCTATGGGAACTAGATAGCTGATATAATACTTATATACTTTTTTTTCTAAATACCCAATTAGAATACAATATAACACCCAGAAAGAGAACAAACATCTGCGTTCACCACACAAATATTGGTTCTCGGTGGTAATCGAACCCACGACCTACGGAGCTGCTACTATCGCAACGTCTAGGATAGGTAGGTACAAATCATCAATAAATTTATAGGATGCAAGTTTATATTTAAGTTAATTTTATAGTCATAACTTTTATAAAAAAATTAGAAATAAATAATATTTTTTAATTGACATTTCACTAATACTTAACATTTCGTATTTATATCAGATCTGTTTCTGGCGATGACTGTACAATTTACATCACGTGGTTTGTGGTCCGAGTCGCCGGAAGAAAAATAATAAAATAAAATTACTCCGGCGAGTGGGACTGCGGTCCGAGTACCTAACGGTCCGAGTCGACGGAAGCCTCCCATTAGACACCAACAACACCAGGGGTGCTGCCGTTGCGTTGCTTACCCTGACGGAACTTGTTTACATTTTTCTTGAACCTATTCATGTAATAGCTGAGGGGAAAGACTTCTGGAGGTAGCTCATTCCACAATTTATGGGTATGGGGGAGAAACGATCTCAAGAAGCTTCAAATTTCTCTAATTAGATTCGAATGCTTTGTTTTTATGACAGTTATAATGAATATTTTTTTTTCCAAATGTAAAATGCTTTGCTGAGACTAGTAGGTCCACCATAAGCTCTGTCTGGCTCTGTCTCTAGTTCTGGTTTTGAGTCTGTGTGAGTGTTGACTAAATGAATCCTACGTCAAAACGTCACACACACAGTATAATGCACTGGTGAGCACTGACACAGACTCAAAACCAGAATCAAAGACAGAGCCAGACAGAGCTCATGGTAGGCCTACCGCACCTACCAATTTATTCAAGATTATTCAGTGTGTACAAAAATGTAATTACAGAATAATTTCTATTTTTATACAACAAAGTTTTTACTTATACTGGACGCTTAGTTTTTCTTATCGTTAAATTTGTTATCTCTGTATGCAACTCTATTTCAATTCGTGTCAGTCTAGCAACATATATTACGTGATCTTCATAATATAATGTGCCTACATTTTTTTATATATTCTTTGGTAAAAACCAAACATATTTCTTTAACATTTTAGACCTGTTTCTTCGTGGTCTTGATCTATCGAAGCTGCTTGTATATTCAGGTCTTGAACTGCATTGTTGTATAAATTGACTACATATTATACAAATCTAGATTCTCAATAACTAATACCATCAAATTCTTCATTTCAATCTCATACAATACATGTCATATCTATTGTGTCAGTAGTCGATGTATCTAAAGATATATATATCTCTTTTCTGATAGAAGTTTTTATCTAAAAAATTCTTTAGACAAGTTCGTGTCGTGTACTACCTATAATTATTGAACCAGGTTTATCTATGTCAAATAATGGTTCTATGTTACTAATTTAAAAAAAACTCGCGGGTTATCTCCAGGAATTAAGGTAGACTTCACCTTATTCCTCCTAGATCTTTTGGTAATTACATACTGCTCAAGATGCTTTATGGAGGTCTGTAGAGAGTCGTCGTCAGAAGAACATACATCTAGAACAGGCCCACCTTTTGCAGTTTTAGTGTAAGAAAGAAACTATGAATCCAAAAAGAAAAAAAACCTAGTGAAACGACAAGAAGAAGTGTAAGAAAATAAAGGCAGTCAGAGGACTTTAAAAGTTTGTTTATTACCCTCGACCAATATTTAGATGTATTTAAAAAGTATTTAAGAATTTCAAATTATGCAAGTAAGTCCTTAAACTCTTTTAAAACTATTCATATTATCCAGTTATAACTGAACGTGTTTTATTTATGCATTTCATTCGCCAGGGAGTTCAAATATTTATCCAACTTTGCTTTTTCATCGGAAAAGGTGTGTTTTCAGCGATTTATACTGTTTGGTTTTCAGGTATTCCAGTCTGGCTAGTTAGGTAAGGTCTATTATTATCATTCCTGTTATTAGGTTATTGAACTCAATAACCCTAAGTGCCCTCTTGGGATCCTTTCTGTGTTGTCTAATATCCAATAAAATTATTACGGCTTCCGTTGCTGTTATTACTATTACTATCATCTTTTGTCTTCCTTGATAAGGCGTAATAATACAAACGCATCCATTCCTTTACAATACGACTCTTACAACTGTCATGAATAAACTGATAAAGTCTTTTACCACCCATTGTTTGCGTTGTATTGTTCAAATTGACAAGCCTAGCCTGACCGCAAATTAAATTCAAATTGGGAGCGTTTTGTTTAACTGATTACAGCCACGTAGGTGGTACGAATATTTAGGACACGTATTAGTATAGGATCCCTAGAAGAAGGACCTTCACCGAGCTGGTTATTTAATGAAACGTATTTTATATTTAATTAAACATGCCAATAAATATATTTTATATGGGTTGCCTATCAAATTTCAGTCCTTCTTCTAGGGATCTTAGACTATATGATTTTGAATTTGGAGCACTTGTTACATCCAACCACGATAACTTGTTGGGAACGTAAGCTAAACGAAACATTCTAATGTAATTAAATGATTCACATGTTTTCTTATTGAATAGAAATGAGATTCATCCTCTTATAATTAAAATCTATTCGTAGATTGAATGGTTTAAGAAAGTTCGCATAATAGGTAAATTACGTTCCATTCACGTAAGCGAAAATGATGGTCATTTTATAAAAGGTACAACTGTAATTAAATGTCATACTCAGCTAATAATACTGTTCCTTTATCAAAATATCTATGAGGCCAAACTCCTTTAGTGTTTTGGCAAAAATCCGAGAGCAATTTTAAAGTTTTTACAAAAATAAATTTATTTCGTGAATTCGTCACCCAGCCTTGATAATATTTCACGGTCTGTTGGCTACGTTGAAATTTCGGTAGACCCTGAATGAAATATATTCTATGTCTATGGGTCTATAAGTAATCGTCTTCACACTTTGCGATTTTTGATTACGAAACTACGATTACGTAAACCTTCATTTCATAGTCACACGGATTGTATACAGATATAAGATACTTATGTATAGAGAAGATACTTTTACCGCTGATCAAATAACTATTTACGTAACTTTTGTTATCGTTTTGAATTCTTTAATTAAAGTAACTTCAGTTTTTAACGGCAAAGAGCTTATTGGTTTTAATAAAAACTTTCGTTTTCATACTACTTTACTTTAATAATCATGGATAATCGGTAAATTAATGAGGATAATGATTATAGTTTTTTACGTAATTAGCCTAACAACATCTCATAGTGTGGCCACTTTAATATTGGTATGGTCACTGTAAGATGTTGTTAAGGTTAGCTTACATAATAACTTGTGACAGAAGGAGAAGGACCCTTAAGTATATAGGGACTGAAAAAACTAACCGACTTGGTATTACATGAATTTCACAACGTTTAACGGTAGGTATACCTAATAAATAAATAAATAAATAAATAAATATTGTGGA
Organism: Thera obeliscata; assembly: GCA_947578465.1. Classification (NCBI taxonomy): domain Eukaryota; kingdom Metazoa; phylum Arthropoda; class Insecta; order Lepidoptera; family Geometridae; genus Thera; species Thera obeliscata. The sequence goes on from OX387916.1 coordinate 6,409,895, forward strand.
CAATTCACACAACACTACCCAGCCCCAAACTAAGCAGAGCTTGTAATATGGGAACCAGATAGCTGATATAATACTTGAATACATTTTTTTTGTAAATACATACTTAGAATACAATACAACACCCAGACAGAGAACAAACATTTATGTTTACCGCACAAATATTTGTTCTCGGTGGGGATTGAACCCACGACCTACAGCGCAGAAGGCAGAGCTACTACCAACTGAGCTAGAGGCCAGTCAAATAATAATAAATAATAGATATATAATAGATAAATAATAGAACTGAGTAGAGGCTAAGTTTCTTTACAAGTTCTTTTTTTGATGGTTTTATAATTGAATACACATAATTATGAGTATAACATAAGTTTAATGTAAAAATGAACAACATTTGATTTTATTTTATGTAAATATCTAACTTTTCCTGCATTTAGAACGCTGCCGTGGTTCTATACTCCACTGATTTTGTTAATTTCAAATTTTAAACCAATTTAAATAGTTGTGCTTGCGTAAATTTTATTTTCCCTTAACCTCGGTTACGACAATAAAAAGTTTAGTACCCACCGACATTACCTACTATTAATTATGTAGTGCCTATGAACCTCTAATTAAGTACCTATCTACTTTATGGAACCTCATAAATTACGTTAACATCCTCTTAATTGGTTACTCGAAATCTATATTTGAAGACATAAAATTATTTTTACTATAGATCATTAACTTTTTATTTTCTCACGTTTACAACAATCTAGCCTCTTTTTATTTTATAGGTTGAGAAGGAAATTGTCGCGATAAACATTAATCTTGGTGAAATTGCTTGACTTTACAACCTCGGTTGGTAGGGGAAGGTGAGGTATAATGATCCCCTTAAGGGATAAACTTAACTGTGGCTAAAGTTGAAGGCAAAATCGCAAGAGTGCTATTGTTGGAGGTAGTGAATTTACTTAACTTTGTAAATGCATACCTATTTTTTATTATATGTATGTAGTTTTTTTGTATTAGAGGTTTTTGTTAAAGTTAAGTAAAGGATCATTTTATACACACCTATGTAGAAAATGATCCCTGGGGTAGGGGCCACCTGTTTACGGCCTGTTTGTGCAAACACTCTCGAGTTTTTTTTTGGGACAGTGCATAAACTCGTCTCGTCAACATTAAATATCCGATGGGGTGGAAAATAATGTTTTTCTTGCACGTTTTTCAAAGTTGAAAAATGTATCCACCACAGGCTTATTAAAAGCTCGCGCTCGAGCAGAAGACGTCGATTCTGGGGCACGCATCGTAATGTCCAGATGTCTACGTCTGAATCCACGAAGCCATTCAAGTCCAGCTTTTCCTTTTGCTAAAGAAAAAGGAAAAGCTGGTTTAGAAATGGAATCATTTTAAACACACAGAAAGGGATCATTTCACCCCAAAAACCAAATTCCAAGATATCGATCAAAACATAACCTTCAAATACCGCGTGCGGTGTTCGAACATTGCTTAAATATTAGCTAACTGCTATTAATACCCGCAAATAAAACAACATTTCAATAAACACGAACGTGTAAAAAGTAATGAAAATCCAAAACAGGCTTACCTTAGATAAGAGCCACACTTTTTGATTATTTTTTAATAAAATCACGCCAGACGCTCGCACTGCCATGACACTTGGAGAGGCAACTGGCAGGGGTGCGGGGAACATGTTTCATGCGCATTTGGATAGATGGCACTAGTTGTCTCTGATTTACAGCAGGGGATCATTTGACCTACAGGGATCGTATTACCTCACCTTCCCCTATTTGCGTTTGCGCAAGCGATGTACCTAGAACCTACCTTCCTATACAAGTCCTGGTACTTATTATGCGTTTGACAAAATATAATAAATATTGGTGACAATCCACACAACACTATCTAGCCCCAAATTAAGCAGAACTGGTGACTATGCTATGGGAACTAGATAGCTGATATAATTATAATGCGTTATTTTTTTTTTTTTATTAAAAACATACTTAAAACACAATAGGTATAACACCATACCTATAGGCAGAAAACAAGCACCTGTGTTTTACTACATAAATATTTGTTCGCGGTGGGTATCGAACCCACGACCTACGGCGCGGAAGGCTGAGAGCTGAGAGGCCAGTTATAATATAATAATTAAATTAGTTGGAAAAGTAGGTTCCTACATAATTGAGGTAAGGAACCTATAAACAATGTGGCATGTTTTTCAAATGTATGGAGACAACTTGGTAAATACTTACAAGAAAACTCGGCAAACAATATTACAGTTTAGTACAAAATTATCAAGACAAACCACTACTTACAAACCCACCTTCATTTTTAATCCAGTTTACAGTTTGCTGGAATTCTTCAAATTATCACTTCTGATTCGATAACCGATGCCGAGAAGTGAGCTGCCGGCTAAACATGCCCAATTCGTTGTAAAGTAACCCTGGAATTAGCGGGGAATTTTCTGAATGACATCAACGTGTGTGGCTTTTTTTTCATGATTTTACGTGGTGCTTGCTACCGAAGGTTACCTAATAGTTTGTATGCAGCTTTAAGTTGCTTTGTTATAGACTGTCTCATAGTTTGAGTGCAACTTTTTATTGATTTTATAGTGTTTACTGTACTAAGGGAAATCACAAATATTTTTATAATGTCCCTAAAGTTAAGAGCCGAGCGGGATTTGAACGCGCGACCTGCCCCTTAGTGCAGGGCTGCACTGACCGCTGCGCCATCGGATCCTAATTACACTCGATGAATAACTCTTAGGGACTTTGTTTGTGTGTAATTTAACCATGCTGCATAAGTAAATCTAAATCTTTTGTTTAGGCGTCACGGCAGAGCTGGTAGCTATAAGGTTTTCGAACTGTTGTTCTTATGACGAACTTAGTATAATAACGTTCAATACACAAAATGTTATCGTTGTCACGTACTCATTCCTATTTGGGCGTGTTAGATAAGGTATAGGAAATAGCACGTGCCTGCCAAATTAGCAAAGTTTTCCTGTTAGTTTTCCCGTTGATGTATTAAAACTATTGGAACGTAATGTTCGAGTTTAGTTGTTGGTTATAATTTGACTACCCTTAAACACCCATCAATAGGCCATGAGCTCTGTCTGGCTCTGTCTCTGGTTCTGGTTTTGAGTCTGTGTGAGTGTTGACTAAATAAATCCTACGTCAAAATGTCACACACACACAGTATAATGCACTGGTGAGCACTCACACAGACTCCAAACCAGAGCCAGAGACAGAGCCAGACAGAGCATGGTAGGCCTACTGGAATTTTCCCCGGGGTATTGTTTACCCCAAAAAATCTCGTTTCCGAATAATTCCGGGTGAATGCCTACTTCGCCCACTAAACGCTCAAATAATAACAAAACGTTGGTTAATTAATACAACGAAGGAAAGTTTTTGAATTTTTCACGGTCTGTTCAACTTCAATATGGTGATTATGGTGTGCGCTCTGCACTAGGCTTGTTGCGTTTTGCACAGTATTATCATAAGAAATAGAAAGAGGCTCCTCTGAGTATAGGTTTATAATGTTGACTGTACTTTACTGTTGGTAGGTATACTTACCAAAAGTAAAGTAGGAAGTTAAGGAGGCTGCATTTGAAAGATTTTTTTTGCATTTTTTTGCATTGGAGAAAACTGACTGAAAGAAGAAGGTACAACAAAAACAAATAATAACTTTTTATACTCGTAACAGAAGCGGTTAGTCACAAAGACTGTAGGTATGGGTCAATAAACTCATAACCACAATAAACAAAACTGTTAGCGCATTCAAAACAGTAGCTTGGATTTTTCACTTTTTGTCTGCACGTAGACACACTACAAACCGCAAAAAAACCAGACGTTTATGTATTAGTATGAATGATGCGCTGAGTATGCAACATTAACATTACATATAAAACATTATTTATTTACCTACAGATTCCTTTTATGTTGTGTCAGTCAACTCTTGTGGATTTTTAGGGAGACTTGTGCGTTTTCTTGTAAATTTACTCCTACTTATTAATAACATTGGTAGGACTACCTAAATGGGCAATTATTACAAATAAATAAAAATAAAATAAAATAAAAAATAAAAAAAGCCTTTATTTCTAGTATGTTTTACCTACTTATTTGCAATCTTCAATATTTTTTTTTTATTACTAACACTTTTTAATTACATTTATTTTTAAACTAACATACAAGTCGCCTCAGCAAAATACAATACAAAAAAGTTTATTTGTATCAAAAAATAAGATGCAATATTGTATATGAATAAAGACCTGGTTTTCAGCCTACCACGATGTTCAATGTTTTGGTGGTAGTCGAACCGGATAAATTAAGTAGAGTGGTTAATAAAAAAAAAGAAATTACACCATAATACTAAATACGTCAAAATTAAGATTTACCATGCGTGTACTGTTTCTGTGCGTAAATGCTAATTAGGTACTCTCTCCACAAAATCTCTACCCTACCACCCATGACTATGCGTACGGTTAGGTCTTCATCTAACTGCGGTACATGTTGGTGACTTCAATAGCCCCGAGGGACTAATAAACGAGAGCCGTGACATGCTCCCGCAGCACGTCCCAAACAACCGCAGCAGGATACAGGGTGTTCCATCGTGGACAACTTTTCCGTATACCATGTATTTTCTCGCGTTTTCTCGCGTTGTGCTATTTGTTTTCTCGCGTTTAGGTAAGCGTAGTGCAGGACGCGCTTCGGCAAGGTGGGGCATAACTGGCAAGCACTGGAGGAGAGGAGCCGAAGACCGGGCTCAGTGGCACGTCTTGGGAGAGACCTACGTCCAGCAGTGGACTGATATAGGTTGATGATGATGTATTTGCTGGTGTATTTGTCGTTTATTATGTATTGATGAGATTGAATGTCGTTCTCAGAATACTGGTAAAGCCTTTTACAAATCTAAGCGTCCTGCAGTGGCGGTCAGTGAATCGCTGTTAAATAGGTATCGCTGTCATATTAAATATCGATTTACCTGATGGACCGACCAAATTATTAAAATAGCGGGAAGTCGGTGGATGGAAAGAGCTCAGAATTGTTCTTCCTGAAATCGTGTAGGGGAGGTTTATGTCCAGCAGTGGACTTCTCTGGCTGATGATGATGATGTCTGTGAACTGTCGCATGTTGAAAACAGTCATCATATGGATAGAGAAAGATGGTTCAACAGTGACCATGTTCAAAAAAGTTTGGGTAATACATGCTGCTCCAAAACAGCTAAAAACAAAAGGAAAACTTTACCCATTTGGCATTTTAATTCCGGCAATGGATAAACATGGGAAACGCTGAGGGCATATCTACGTATCTACAGGATTGTGTTATTACATTTTCACGCTGGATTCCCAGGGGTGGCAGAATGCGATTAATTCTGTTTTGTGAATGAAAATTGTTTCGTAATTGGTACATTCATCCAAAACCAAAGTTTTAATCCCCTGGTTCTTGGTACCTGGTATACGTCTATCCCATATTGTAATGAGCTTTATGGGGTTTATGGTAGGTACATAATACCCTGATATTGATCCTTTCAATTTGCTGGTAATTTGTTAGTTTCAGAGCAAATTCTGTACAATTGATTTTGGTCCAAATACAAACCCAAACAGAAACATATTTAGGAGACTTTATATATACTTTTTCGTTTGAAAAAGGGTCTTTGTTTTAATATAAAAAAATCAAGGATTTCTTTGAAATATCAGTTATTGTGAGTGAATCTGAGAAATGTATATCGAAATATGGGTAAATATAGAAAGAATGTAAGCTAGTAGGTAAGTAATTATTTAAACAGTTGGTGTAAAACATAAAGATGTCGCAGTTCCTATTGTTTGTTGGGACACGGGTCAGGTTACGTCTTTCTGACCTAAAATTCCAAAATAACCAGTTACATTGTTCATATTTACTCATTGTAATATGTAAAAGAATTTCATTTACTTAAAGTTGCTTAATTTTCAAGTTATTCATGTAAAAAACAGTTATGCAGACGGACTCACTTGTAGGTATATATTATATTATGCACAATCGACGTGCGCTCGACAACACAAACAAAGCATCCAGATTAATATTTATCTCTTTATAATATACAGTAGATAGATACAAGAAGCTTATATGACCATACAATGAAAAGGAGGTATAGTTTTACTCGTGGGTTTTCAGCGCCATGTAAAAAGTAGAGTAACGCTACGATTGCCGAGAAAATAAAATAATTCAATAGGTACATAAATATATGAAAAAGTTGAAAAAATTTTAAGATTTCGCACTGCATGCATCTACTAATAAAGAGATTTTTTTTCTTTTCGCTTCTTCGAAGCAGGCTTTATTACCAAGACCATACCGCCTAGTCTTACGTTTAGTTTTTTCCGTGAGCTAAGTTTTTTAAAATTTTCGTCTTTCATAATTCTACTACCAAAGAGATCACCTATATTAGTTCCATTTTCAAAAATAAAATGTTGTTTTTTTTTATGAAACACTAATAAGTCGAGTCTTTATTCATGATTATTCTACTTATGACTAAATACGTGAGAAATGCAATTTTTTCTTCATTCTAGTACGCCATAATGATAGTTTTTTTGAGCCAGGGGGGTGTAATTTAGTATTCTGATATCACTCAAAACTCCAACCAACTGTGGACGGACAACTTATTACAATTCAATTAAACATGCAATACCTTAGGCCTAAAGTGGAAGTGTCTATTATACTTAGCTGATTAGATCGCTGTCTATAAAATATTACAACAGCAAATCACACATCATGCCAATATGGCTGCGTTGCATTATTATTTAATGTTTGGGTTAGTAAGCTACCTAACAGGTGCTGATTAAATAGTTTCTGTCTAGCAGTAGGTACTCGTACATTATTGTTTAGCTAGATATGACCCTGAGAACCGCTTTACAATACCTATGTACAACATGCATGATTCTTATTAACCGACTTATAATAAAAAAGAAGGAGGTTCTCAATTTGGTTGTATTTTTTAATGTTTGTTATGGTATACCTCCGTCATTTATGAACCGATTTAGTAAATTCTTTTTCTATCTGAATGGTTACTTCCCACATAGTTCCATTGAAATTACATCAAAATCAGTCAGGGATTTTTCAATGAAGTTGGTTTCTCAAGTTTTTTCATTGACTTTATATATTGTTAAAGTCTAAGAATTGTTTCTTCCGTAATCAGGGAGTCACTGTTCCAGTAGTTTAAATTATGTGTAATGTACGTGGTGATATACCTACTTGCCTTTTTTTATCGTAATGGCCTGCGCACACCTAGTTCGCTGGCGGTAGCGAACAGTGAAACGCTGTCAAATATCGCTGTCAAATCTCAAATCTGACAGCGATATTTGACAGCGTTTCACTGATCGCTACCGCCAGCGAACTAGGTGTGCGCAGGCCTTTAGTTATCTCCATTTGAGTGACGTTTAGGACTGGACTTCTCACCAGCTTAGCAATACCAATGTGGCTTCTGTTTATCATTGACGATCGCTGTGGCATTTTCTTTTACCAATCTTAGAAGGTATACCGCCATCTTCCAACCGTGTCGTTATTTCAAATGTACTCTATCAGTAATTGTAATCTTGTAATTTAATTACCATATTTTGTACAATTATCAACTTCCGCTCTCGTTTCCTCATCTTTCAACAGGTGCAGTCAGCTCTGAAGATGAGTTTTACTATCTAATTAATAACCCCGTAATCTAATAAAGTTATAAACGTTGGAAACGTATTAGATACGCGTAATTAGGTTTTTATCAGTGTATAAATCACTTTTATCAGCGATGGATGCAAACGGCTTCCTTTTGCAATCGGGTCGTGGAAGTTCTGCAAGGCTTGCAACACTAGTGATATCCTGTGCCCTACAATCTGAATTACAGTGGGATGCTTGCTATGTTATTATTTTGAAATCGGCATCCAAGATGTTGGCTACATGGTTGCATTTACTGAATACATTGGTCTTCTTGTCGATTCAATAGGTAATAGTCCTTTTTGAACTAGTGTGGTGAAAGAATTTTAAATACGCCTCTAAGAAGAATATAAGATTAGATTAGAAGAAATTAATTCCCTTAGTTTTTTTTTAACTCATGTAAAAGGGCTTTTTCTTGATTGGAATTGTCTTCAATAAGCCATAATGTATTAATTCATCACGGTGATATATCCACCTCTTCTTCCTCTTGAATCCTGACCGCGCGCCAAATACTTTGACATTACCTTGACATGACAGATGACAGACGACAACCCTGATCACAGAATATAATAGAGTCATAGCGTACTATAAAGGTAACGTTACACTCATTTACTCAAAACACAGCTTTTCACTTAGGCACGTGTAGATAGGTCCCATTGATCATGTAATGTGGTAAAAAGATTTCTTGACGCATGACAGAATCATAACTAAGTAGGTCATGTTCACACGGTGCGCTGCATCGATTCCTGATTTACGTGTGTTGTGCACGCATGGTATATAATCCAATTTACCTGTATACCCACTCTGTAATTACAGCGTAAGAGGGTAAGTCTGTAATCTCTAGGTTATGTAAGTGTGTCATTGCTGGCTTACGTGTGGTTTACGTGAATAGAAAACCTTATTCGAGTTATGGATGAGTTGGTAGATTACTGGTGAAAATATCGATGAAACTTCAAAAAACAGTAGACCTACCACAAGCCTCAATTCAAAAGCAGAGCCAGAGACAGAGCCAGGCAGAGCTTGTGGTAGGCCTTATATATTTTCGATATTTTCCTACATTATTAATTCCAAACGGACTTTAGCATATTTTCTGACTTACCTACTGATTACTTGGGAGAGTAGATTGATACACTTTGTGCGTAATGTAATGTGTTAATACTCATAACCATAGTAACACCGGAATCATAATGATGGCTTACTAAGATTAAATTAAAACATAGTAATTAAATACTGCGCAACATTTGCACATTTGCAACGTAACGCATCTACAGACATTCACAATGCAACATAATCTAAATAATAATTTGTGAATCCTTTTTTTTTATTGTGTTTTTTCTGCAAAACAAAAACGGGTTAATAAAACACACACAACAAATATATCGAATTGGTCTCCTTTATTTTTGAAATTGGCCCGGTTTCACGGATGAATAATCGAGCAATCAAATATTTTATTGTTTAGGTTGTTTTTCACTTATTTTGCGAGCAAACATTTGAATCAACTGTCAAATGTTTGGGTTGCTTGATGGCTTGGTTTGAAACTTTTGTAAGTGGTTAGAATTGGAATCTCTAAAACCCCTAGAAAAGTCTAGATACTTAATAATTTCGAAATGTAGGTATTTGAAACTACTGCCGAAATTAGGTTGCGTTCGTAAGTTCTGGTGTCGACATATTGATGCGTGGTTAATGAAGAATGTGTTTGCCAAATAATTGTTTCAAACGAACTAAATGGTCATATTTTTTGTGTAGTTTTGAAATTAGTGGCGGTGCTTTGGCAAAAATATAAAATTGCATTGTAATATCCATATAAGTAGGTAAGTACTTATTAAAACCTGTAATACCTACATTGTCGAGCGTATATAAATACCTACAGTTGCAATTATCCTTTAAATGTAACACTAAGTTATGTGGTGGCCATATTCAATTTATAACGAGCTCAAATTTGCGCTGCAGTGCGGTATAAAGTACCTACGAGCCAGGTGCTGGAATACCTTCGGGATTCCATCGAGCCGTCCGTCAAAAAACTATGAATTATTAGCGGGAACGTTTCTCACTACAATTAACCGGCTGAAAAATGTCGCCCGACATCCTCGCAAATAAAACGCGAATATCTAGACACCTGTCTGGTTAGACGACATTATAGGATACCTAGGTACCTAATTACGAGTATCTATGTCCGGTTACTTCTATCTCCATGGTGCCGAATTTACTATGCAACCTTTTTTTTACTTGTCAAAAACTCAGACTCGGTACCTTTTTGGAGTATTACTTATTTTTATTTGCTTTACGCGCGCCATTTTCTTTTTTTGCATTTAGTCAGATTTATTAATTTACTCACTTAGGTGGGATAAAAAGTTCCGTGTTGCACTCTAGTTTAAAGATTTTTCACCTCGTGCTCTTTTGATTTCATCGCTAACGCGGAGGATTCAAAATTTGAACCACTACCGATTTTTTAAGCCGCTCCGATTTTATTTATTTTTTATTTTTATCAAAGGCAAATAATGACTGAAATAAATTCATAAAACGAACATTATAATCTTTAGCTATTTACAAGTTGATCTGCATTAATTATTCCGTGAGGCTTCTTTCTCTTGTTTTTTTGTGGTCGACAACCGCAGCGATGTGTTGCGACGTTGACAAATCGAGAGTCGAACTTGCTCCGAAGTAGTCATCTCTCACCGTCCTTTGCATCTTCTTTTACAAACTATAGTATCATAATATATGTAACACAACGATGAGTTTTTGTCTTGTATAGTTAAGCCGTTTTATACATCTTAGTAGGGGAAGGGGGGGCAAGATGGGGACGCGAGGTAAGACGGGGTCGCGCACACATACAAGAAACTAGACTCTTGCGAACAGAAAGCAATAAGCCAATAGGAAGCCATACTCGATCAACCGTCAGCGCGACAGAAACAGTAAGTGGGAGTGCACGCGTTTTTTTTTACAAACGAAAATCTCGTGGAATCACGTTGAGTGTCTCGTCGATCTAATTTTACGTGGTTAAAAAAGTCTTTACTGCAAGGTAATTATGACTACCCAATTTATGTCTTTTCTCGTATATGGTTGTTAGTGTTGTTTACTTTGTTGTGGTATGGTTAGACAAAAGTTCACTTAATATTTATTTTTTGAGAAATTATTTTTTTCTAAATCAGCCTTTGGGGTAAGACGGGGTATTGGGTATGGGGTAATCATCCGAAGGTTGGGTAAGCTGCCAGCCTTGTGGACGTTGGGCTCACAATGGTTGTGCTGGTGTGGATGATAAAAACACCGAAGAAATTTATATTTGTATTTATTGTGATAATAATTAGTTTACCCCATCTTGCCCCATTTTCATTACCCCATCTTACCCCATGGTAAGGGGCAAGATGGTTTTTCGAAGGTTCCTATAAAATCATTTATTAAAAAAAATGCTACAAGTTAATCTTCCAAAGACTATGCCAAATTGTAGTTAGATTAATAAGGCATTGTGCCATAAATAAATAAGCATAAGAACCGCAATGATTATACCGTATTTTTGGTAATTTCCTTAGATACCCCATCATGCCCCCCCTTCCCCTACCTACCTACTACTACTGTTATTTTTTCTGTGCATGGTAATCTTTTTCTTATCGTGTCATTGTTCTTTTCGAACCAAGTGTGGTGAAAAGATTTTAAGTGCACCTCAAAGAGGTTTCTTTTTAACCGACTTCCAATCAAAAAGGAGGAGGTTCTCAATTCGGTTGTATTTTTTTTTTTTTTTTTTTTTTTTTTTTTTTTTTTTTTTTTATGTTTGTTACCGCATAACTTCGTCATTTGTGAGCCGATTTGATAAATTATTTTTTTATCTGAAAGGTACTGCTTCCAGATTGGTCCCATTTTAATTTTATTAAAATCGGTGTTGCCATTTTTTTTTAAATAATTTTTTTAATGTTTGTAACTGCATGCCTCCGTCATTTATGAACTGATTTAGAAAATTCTTTTTTTATTTGGAAGGTTATTTTTATGTCCAGATTGTCCCAAACGAATTTTATTAAAATAAATTAACTCCAGACCTACTTTCAGAGTATGAGTAATGAAAAATTCCTTGTTTAGCCGTTTGGCAATGAAGTCGGTTTCTCAAGTTTTTAAACTTATAATTATTGACACATTGTTTTGAACTGTTCAGGTTCTAGGACAAGTTCTTCGGTTCCTTTTTAGGTTTTTAGGTGGTTGTTATAATAAGATTGTATGTACTTAAGTACCTATGTAAGTGTAGTACCTACTGTTTGTTACATGGGTGTTGTAAGTAACTAGCAATACATAGCTATGATAAACTATTCAGTTGTTAGATTTATACGAGTTTATGATGCAATACGTTCATGAAAACCGATTGCGGCGTGAGATTGATGTAATAAACAAGTTTATAAACCGTTTTGTAAACATTCCTTAGCACTTTACAACTTAACTGCCTGCAAATGGCTTATTCCAGTTCATTTGACCGTTTCAAACTGGGTAGATCAACTTCTATTCTTGCCTGAAACTACTGCCTTTTCAGGTAGCAAAAAGCTGAGTCAGGGCCTATTTGACTTAATAATCTTTGTAACATAAATGGTACAAAGATTATTAAGTCAAATAGGCCGTGCTAAAGCACGGGACGAGACTGCCTGCATGGGACCCAGTTCTGTTGATAGGTAAGGTACACAATAATTGTTGTACCTACATTGTCGGTTTGTCTTCAGCTGTCCGTTCTGTGTAGGTATTATAATGTATTTGTCACGTGTACGCCTTTAAATCAAATAAATGTATTTTCTTTCTTTCTTTACATTGTTTGTTTACATCGTTGCGTTGCAAGCACTGTCGTGTGGAGTATTATTCAATGCAAGGAACACGAGCTACTCTAATTAGTCACTGTATCATGATTGTACAAGCGTACCGTCCATACTCGTATGCAAATAATGCGATCAATAATCTCAGTTGACAGCAATTATTATGTTAGCGATCGCAAGACGTAAGAACAATAAAGGATTTGTAATAGACCTTAAAAATTACTTGTTCTGCAGTATTTATATTATTATGTAAAATGAGTTTTAAACGGTTTTAAACCACCGTTTGTACCAAGGTGACCTTGGCAGAACGCTTCTGTCTACACGGTTTAAAGCCAACTCCAACCTTTGGTGGGGGGCGCCTTTCTACCAAGGACGTTTAAAGGTCATGCTAAATTTGGTTTGAAAACTCCGATTTAAAACTTCCGTTAGTAGTAGGTATTCGACGACTTTGGCTCATTGGTTGCCTCGCGCAGCGAGATTTTTTTCCTGATATTTAAACGGTAGTAGTAGAAATTCGCCGGTAAAGGCTCAAATGATCGGTTTGGCTCGGCTTGGTTCGGATTTTGCTCGGCCCGGCCGGTAAACGCTCAAATGATCGGTTCGATTCGGCGTGACTCGGCTCAGCTCGGCTCGGCTGGTAAACGTTCAGATAATCGGCTTGACTCGACTCGGTTCGGCTCTACTTTCTTTACTTAGTTTTAACGGGCGAGCTTAAAATTAACCTATTTTTGGGTGTAGTAGAATGGGTTGTTCAAAAAGATTTTTCAGATTGTGATACAATTATTATTTTTCTTTAAAACACATACCAAATAGTTTATACACAAAGACATCGTTATTCAACTTACTGCTACCAAATAATTTTACGAAATCCGACATACTATTTCCGTTAAACTTGTAATATAAATATGTTAAACAATACTCTCCACAAACTGAAGTCAAGTCATGTTGCAGTCTGTACCTATTGAAATTCCACTGTTTTGTTGTCCTGTTCAAGAAACTTCTATGATTTCCTATAGGTGGTCGTCCATAAGAATCAAAATACTGTCCAACTCCATTTGTCTCTATGTGAATGGCTACCCAATGGGAGCCTGGCTCACTATCTGGATCCAAATTACTTATTATGAATGCAGGAGTATTAATATGTAATGGTAACCTGTTTGCTGGATAAACATGCTTTTGCAACGAGGGATGTATGAAATGCAAATGTTTTTGAACTTCTAATGTGTTCATCGTTGTGGTATCTTCTATTTACAAATTAAGAATGTGAAACTAAATAAGCTGAACTTCTTTATAAAGGTAGAAATAAATAAAAGGATTGGATTATGTTTTGATGATTTTTTATTTCATATTTATAACTAGGTTTATACAAAGTCAACTTAACTACTATAGTCTACGGTTACATTACGATTCCTATCTATTTCAATAACATTGTCAAATTCTGCATAAACAATACAATTTATTGTTTGAGTAAGTGTAGATTCAAATCGAACCTCTAATCTAACACTACCATGTTTTATAAGGTTCCAATGGGTATTTGAATTTGAGCTGAGATCAGCTGTTAGATCAAATGCTAACAAACAGTATCCTTTTGCATATTGTTCCCTAGATATCCCATTACCTTCATTGAGAAAATGTATACCTGTCCCCGAAAATAGTGTATGATAGGCTGCAGTAAAAATATTACTATCAAACGATGGCTGTAAAGCTTTTGAAGGTATTTGCTGCCCATCAATGTACAAACAAAATGTATTCAAATCATAGTTTTCAAAATTAAATGGATTTTTAGTCAAACTTCCATTAAATGCGGCATTGTTTACAAAACCAATTATACATCTTTTAGGGACTTGTCCCAGAAAAATATTATCGAGAGTTTTGCCCTGAATACCTGAAGGTATGGTTAACACTTTGACTTCTGCTCGAGTAATAGGATATTTTGCAGTTGTAGAGGCTAACACTTTTTGATGGGCCAGTAAAACAGTTGGATTGATTCGTGCTCTACGAACAATAAGAGTTGCATCTGTAATGCATACTTTAAATTTTAAATCTGTTGAAGAAGCCATAAGACTAAATGTGTCTCTGGAGCGAACTAGTTTAACACTCATTTCAACCCCGTTAATTAAAAACTTTTCCTGGTTAAATATATCACCATGAAGATGACCAATCATTTCTATTTCTTTGCTTTCACATGCTAGTTGTTGCCTTTTAGTAAATCCTTCGTTTTTTTCATCGGTTGAATTCATTTTTTCAGCTGTATCTTGATACCAAAGAGCACAAGTCAAATGAGAATCTTTGGCTGCAGGAGCATAGTTCAACAAAGTTTCTGTGTAAGCACGATAGGCATATGTATTGTTTGGTGGTGATACAAGCTTCTGATTCAAATAAACATCTAGTTCTCTAGAATTGGTTACACAACCACATTCATTATTTTATCGATTTAGGTAAGGAATGTTAAAAGATAACTAGTACTATCTCATTTGGACTTCGTTTGAAGTGATTATTAATGGGTATAACCGCATTACATTAATTAATTATTTTATCAATTTAGGTAAGGAATGTGAAAGTGATAACAAGTTCAATCTCATTTGGACTTTGCTGGAAGTGATTACTAATGGTCTTGATTGTATTGAAATGTTGGGTATATAAGCTGTACATTTTTAAAAATTATTAATATTCCCTAGCTTGTGCATCGTAAGG
This sequence comes from Thera obeliscata, assembly GCA_947578465.1. NCBI lineage: Eukaryota > Metazoa > Arthropoda > Insecta > Lepidoptera > Geometridae > Thera > Thera obeliscata. Next base: position 6,425,025 of record OX387916.1, read on the forward strand.
CTTCCGATTTAATCCAGTGAGTTGTGTGTTTAAAGTGATCTACAGAGACAATGGAGGTAAGTTATTTTCAATGTATTATTATAGTTGGTATGATATAAAAATATATCACATTTATAGATTCAAACACTTAAATATTTTAAATTATTATTTGCAGAACTCATTCAATATCGAGGAAGAAAATACATTCAAACAATATTATTATGCTTGTTCAGATGATGATACACAGGAGCTTAAAATTGTAAAAGATCGATTGCCTCAAAATTTATTGAAAAGAAAACCATCAAGTGAAAGCTTAGACGCATTGTTTGAAGTCTCAAAAACAAAGAAGAAAAAGTTGTCATCCACAGTTTCTCATGCTCACCGAGAAGGTGGAAATGTTTTTTTATCTACAAATGAAGATGATGGTCCTCGCTCAGATTACATGATAAAAATTGAAGTTTTCAATATGAAAAAAATTAGTAAAGTTGCATCAAATGAACAATGGAAGCATGCAAGCTATCGAATTAAGTATTTTGCTAATGAAGGCAATCAGAACTACGAGAGTGCAAAAAAAATAATTTTTAATGTGACTAAAGAAATTGTAACAGTGCCAACATGTAAAAAATATCATTTTAACAATTAGCGCGTATGTAATTTAGGTCATTTACAACAGTGTAGTAGTACTCATTATATAATTAAGTTAAACAATGGCCCCTCATAAAGCAATCACTGGTGATTTTTTAAGTTTGTAACTGTTGTTCCCTTATATAGTTCATACAGACATCCCTGTAGCATCAGTTCAGTTTTAAACCTTTAACCGTAGTATCTCTTGAACAAAATGGCAAATAAAATTGTGGAACGTGATAGTGTATTTTTCAATACGAATTCTGAAGAAGAGTTATGCGAAAAGCTAGATAACTGTATGGTGTTTGAAGATGAATACAACGAGGATCTATACAATCTCTGCGCTTATGAAGAAAATTGTATGTTATTAGAAGATCAATACGATGAAGAATTGTATAATGAATGTACCGTCGTTGAAAACAATTTGATGTAAGTAATACTCGTAGTGATCCCATCGCTTATAATGTATATTTAATTTCATTCAGGATTGTGTCTCATAACGCTTTCTTATTGTTTTAGAAAACAAGTTGGAGGAGCACAAAAGAGAAAGCATAATACTGAAAGTGCTAACATCAAAGTGAAACGAGCACGATATGAAGATGGATCCTCTTCTAGTTTGGCAGAACCCAGCAATGAATATATCAATGACAATGAAGGTGAATATCCTAGTTCCATGGAAGGTGATGCTGTTATGATGACATGTAGTACATGTCATGTTTTAGTTAAAAAAAGGTATTTTTCTAATCATTTAAAAAGTAATCTCCATAAAATAAAACTTGAAAAAGTTCACAACTCTTTAAAAAATGTATCAATCGTAGAATCAGCTTTTGGTCAAAGAATAATTTCTTATAAAATTCACAGTAAGAATGATCATACATCAAAAAACTTTCAAACACCAGAATTATTCATGAATTCTATAAGAAATGATATTTTCTTATTAATCGAAGAATCAATACAACAGCATACTATTTTCAAAGTCAACTTTGTTCTGCACGCTGATTTCATCCAACAAACTAAAGACGATTCATTTCAAACATTTGATTTCCAAACGTATAATTACATAGTTTTTCGAGGGGATGATCTAAATATTTTGTTTTCATCTTTGTGTAACACTCTGGCAAGTAAAATCAGTACTTTTGAGAAAAAAGACAGTGGTTGGAGCCTTAAAGAAATAAAAGCAATTGATATGAACGTAAATAAGTTTAATCCACTACGTGGTACTTCATACATTGAGTTACCAAAGGACATTCGAACAAAAAGAGCAATAGTTAACGTTAAAAATGCTGACAATTTATGTTTTAAGTGGGCATTGCTCTCTGCTTTGTACCCAGTAAACAAAAATGCGGATCGAGTAACATCTTACACTGTGAATTCAAACAAATTAAAATTTGATGGATTACGTTTTCCTGTAAAGTTATCTGATGTACCAAAAGTAGAAGAACTGAATAATATTAGCATCAACGTGTTTGGTTTAGAGTTTAACAGAGACAAAAAGTGTCATAGTGTGGTTGGACCGTTATTTTTAACAAAATCTCGCAAAGATGTACACGTTAATTTATTACTGATCTCAAACGGGGCAAACAATCATTATTGTTACATTAAAAACATGTCACGTCTCGTAAGCAAACAAATTTCCAATCATGATCACGCAGTTCATATTTGTGATGGATGTTTATTACACTTTCCTACACAACAAAGATTAATTGATCATCAACAACATGACTGTGCTCACATTGTCACAGAATTACCAAATGGTGACAAAACGTCAAAGGATTGGTATGGTCGACCAACATCCAATGATAAATTAAAGTTTGATAAATACAACAGGAAGTTAAAAATACCTTTTGTCATATATGCTGATTTTGAAGCTTTTCTAAGTCCGATTAAATCATGTTTTAACAATCCATCTAAGCCTTATACAAGCAATACTCATGTACACGAACCATATAGTTTTGGCTATTATATCAAATGTTCATATGATGATAACTTATCAAAATATGAGACTTATAGCGGAATAAATTGTGCTCAAGAATTCATGAATCGTTTGCATGAAGATTTAAAAAAAATATGTAGAAAAAATAGCTTTCAAGTTCCTCCTAAGCCACTGACGGTTTATGAGGAAAATGAAATTTTAAATGCGGTGATATGTCACATTTGTGAAAGTAATTTAGATGGTGATAACAAAATTGATCATGATTGGCAAACTGGTCAATTTCGAGGTGTTGCACATGAAGTATGCGCAGCCAAGTTTCGATCATTACGTCATATTCCTGTTTTCTTTCATAACCTGAGCAATTATGATGCTCATTTTATTGTTCACGCTTTAAATTTTGTTGAAGGTGAAATTGATGTTATCCCTCAGACTAAAGAAAAATATATTTCATTTTCAAAAACTATCAATATTAATAATCATAAAGTTAGTTTGCGATTTGTAGATTCCTTAAAATTTATGTCTTGTAGTCTCGATCAGCTTGCAAAAAACTTATGCAATGATCAATTTAAAGCTTTAAAACTTAATTTTCCGCGCAATGAAGATTTTAATCGTCTTCGAAGGAAAGGTATTTACCCATATGAATTTATGACATCTGAAGATAGTTTGAAAAAAACAACGCTACCTAGCCAAGATGAATTTTATAGCACATTATCTGATTCTCATGTATCAGATGTTGATTATAATCATGCCAAAGATATTTGGCAGCACTTCCATTGTCGTACTATGCTAGATTACTCTGATCTATATCTCAAAACTGATGTTTTACTGTTGACGGATGTTTTCGAAAGCTTTAGAACTTTATGTTTACAAACATATCACTTGGATCCTGCACATTACTACACAGCTCCTGGGTTAAGTTGGGATGCTATGTTAAAATACACTCAAATAGAGTTAGAACTATTAACTGATATTGAGAAGGTTTCTTTTATTAGGGCCGGTATACGGGGTGGTGTATCACAGTGTAGTAACCGCTATGCAAAAGCTAATAATGAATTCATGGAAGATTATGATAAAGCTAAATTAAAATCATACTCAACTTATTTAGATGCAAATAATCTTTACGGTTGGGCAATGTCTCAATGTCTTCCAGTTGGTGGTTTTGAATGGGTAAATGTTGATACTAGTTTTGATGTGTCTGAAAACGCAGAATACGGTTTTATTTTAGAGGTAGATTTAGAGTACCCTGTCGAACTTCATGATTTGCATTCTGATTTACCTTTGTGCCCTGAAAATATCCAAATTGGAGATTCCAAAGATATCAAATTGGTGCCAAACCTGAACAATAAAACTAAATACAAAATTCATTATAGAAATTTGAAACAATGCATTGCGATGGGTATGAAGTTAACAAAAGTTCATAGGATTTTAAAATTCAAACAACGTCCTTGGTTAAAGCATTACATAGATTTAAACACAACTTTGAGAACATCGGCAAAATCTGAATTCGAAAAAGATTTTTACAAGTTAATGAATAATTCCGTATTTGGAAAGACAATGGAAAATATTGAAAAAAGGGTCAACGTTAAACTATTAACGCACTGGGAAAATAGAGGTAAAGTTCTTGGTGCACAAGATCTAGTGGCAAAACCAGAATTTCATAGTTCATCCACATTTGGAGAGAATCTAGTTGCAGTTCAGTTAAAAAAAGTTAAATTGTTTCATAACAAGCCAATTTACTTAGGTTTTTGCATCTTAGATATTTCAAAAACTTTAATGTATGACTTTCACTACAACTTTATGCTTAAGAAGTTTGACAATAACATTAAGCTACTTTACACTGATACTGATAGTTTGATATATCATGTTTTCACAAATAACTTTTACGAAGACATCAAACCAGATCTCTCTTCAAAGTTTGATACATCTGATTACCCGGATGACAACATTTTTGGGTATCCAAAATTAAACAAAAAAAAGCTGGGGTTTTTTAAAGATGAAAATAATGGAAAAATATTTCGTGAATTTGTTGGATTAAGGTCTAAAATGTATGCGTTGGATGTCGAAAGTAAATTTGTATCAAAAGCTAAAGGTGTAAAAAAATGTGTTACAAAAAATATGAAAATGGAAAATTATAGGTCATGTCTATTCGAAAAAAATATACAATATGGTACTATGGTTTTATTCAAATCACTGAAACATAAAATATTTACTCAACAAGTTAACAAAATATGTCTATCCTACAATGATAGCAAAAGGTTTATTTTACCAAATAATGTAGACACTTTAGCTTGGGGTCATTACAAATTAGGATAAGGTATCTATTGTATTTTAGACAAACTTGTTTAAACTAAATCATTAAGGATTCGATGTTATTATTAAGTTTATTGTTTTAAGTGTGTGTATTATTAAGAAGAAAAATTGTAATGTAATACATTTGTAATGTTGTCATGTTAACTAGACGATGATAGCTTTATTAATGATTTTTGTAATGTGTACATAATATGCCATCTTATATTAAAATAAATATAAATACTTGATATTTGAACATTTGTTTCATTATTTTTCCGATCCTCTCACAATCAACACAAACATTAATAATGTTTCATTTTATTCATCCATTTACGGCAATAGTGGCTGGTCCAAGCGGTTGTGGGAAATCTAATTTCGTAACAAATTTTACAAAGTTTGTGAAAGAAGTTTGTAGTGTTGAATTTACTCAAATAACCTGGTGTTTTGATGAAATGCAACCATTGTATAACTTGAAAAATATAAACTATTGCCAAGGAATACCAGATCTCAGTATGTTCGATGGAAAGGAACCTCAGCTAGTAATCATTGATGATCTCATGAGAGAATCCGATGGACGCATTGTTGATATATTTACAAAAGGTAGTCATCATAGAAACTTGAGTGTTTTTTATATAACACAAAACTTATTTCATCAAGGTAAGGGTCAAAGAGATATATCTTTGAACTCTGGTTATATAATTTATTTTAAGAATCCTCGTGATAAAACTCAAATTAAATATTTAGCACGACAAGTTTCTCCAGAAAATACTAAGTTTATGGAAGACTCATACAAGGATGCAACTAAAGAGGCTCATGGATATTTGATGATAGATTTAAAACAAGACACTAGCGATTTGTGTCGTTTTAAAACTAATGTATTTCCTTCAGATGGATATTGCATTGTTTATATTCCAACGAAATTATTTAAATATGCCAAGAATCATCAAATTCCTGTCATTCATAAATAATGCATCAAAGTCTACAGACGCATAAAGATTTACTTAGTGCTTTACATACACTTAAACCAAAATATCAGAAAGCACTTTTAAAATCATGTGATGAAGAAGAAATTAATTGCATTTGTGAATGCATTCATAACGTTTTAAAGGGTAAAGTACCTCTTGAAGAAAAAGCAAAGAAAAAGTTAAAAAAATACAAAGATCTACTTCGTAAACTAGTGCGAAAAAGTACTAAGCAAGTTCGGAAACGTTTGATAGTTCAAACTGGTGGATCTTTTTTACCTTTAATATTGGGATCAATTTTAAGTGGATTGGTTGGTACTATTGTTTGAAAAAATGGAACATGCTAAAAAAATGTTATTGATTGATCCAAGTTCTATTGAAAAACTGAAACAAAATGATTCTGTTCATAGCCCTATGTCACGATTAGACGCTGAAATGCAAAACATTTTGAAAAGTGACATGGAAGATAGAAAAAAATGTATGCTATATTTACAAATATTGCAACGGTACTTACATTTTTCCGAAGAAGAACGTAAACCTCTTGAAATATCTTTAGTTAATAATATTCTGAAAACAGAAAGAGGGGATGAAGTAGCAGATAATGGTATGGTGGATATTAAAAGCAAAAATATTGATGAAAAAGAAGTAGTTGCTGATCAGACACCCATTGAAAACGATGAACAGGGAGCAATTTCTGGTTCGAAAAGAAAATCGATTTACTCTCCTAAGCATATACTTAGCTTGATACCTAAAACATATATAAAGAAGGGTGAGCGATTATTATACTTGATATCTTCGAATAAAAATATAATTGACTGGGATGATGATGGTACAATCACTGTAGTCAATGAAAAAATTCTTGGAAGTAATATTGTAGACTTAGTAAATGATTCTTTGAGGCCACTCAAAAGAAATGATCCAATAGGATGGCAAAAATTTGCACAAGCATTGAAACATATTAAAACACCACTTATTTATATTGGAAATCCAAAAATACTCGATTATATGAATCAGCTTCAGGTCAGCGAATATAAAGAATACACGCCACCGAAGGAGGTGGAGGAGGTGTTTTCAACACCAGTTTCTAGAAGAGTCCGACAGAAAATTGATTGGGAAAAATGGAGTCCTTACTAGAAATCAACAATATCTACTATAACCCATCACACCCCGCTGGGTATGCTAGTATTGATAAACTAGCTAAAGCTATGAAAGGTAAAATGAATAAAGAAGATGTGAAAAAATGGTTACAATCCCAAGAAACCTATACACTACATAAACCGGTTCACAGAAAATTTCCACGAAACAAATATGTCTTGTCAAATCTTAATGAACTTTGGCAAGCTGACTTAAGTGATATGAGAACTTACTCAAAATATAACAATGGTTTTAATTACATTCTTTGTGTTATTGATGTCTTTACCAAGTATGCATACGCCCGACCCATGAAAAGTAAAAATTCTGAAACTATTCAAACATGTTTTAACAGCATATTTAATGAAGCTAATACAACACCAACTCATATGCAATCTGATAAAGGAACTGAGTTTGTTTCAAAAGATGTTCAAAGATTATTTAAGTCAAAAAATGTTAATTACTATACAACAAATAACCCTGATATTAAAGCCAGCATTGTTGAAAGATTTCAAAGGACACTCAAAATGAGAATGTGGCGCTATTTTACCCATAAAAATACGTATAAATACATTGATATTTTACAAGACCTAATATATGCGTATAATCATAGCTATCATTCAAGTATCAAGATGTGCCCTTGTGATGTAAACACGAATAATATAATGACTGTATGGAATAACTTGTATGATAGAAAAAATGGTCAAAGTATCACACGTACAGCTTTGCCAAAACTTCGCATTGGTGACTATGTAAGAATAACGAAGTATAAGCATGTATTTCAAAAAGGTTATGAATCCAACTGGAGTGATGAAATATTGATGATAACTTCAATTATAGAACGATCTCCATTGGTTGTGTACTCGCTAGAAGATTTAAAACACGAAGCTATAGTTGGAACGTTTTATGAAAAGGAATTACAGAAAGTGTCTTATGACCCCACCTCCAAGTATAAAATAGATAAAATAATTAGTTCACGTTATTCTGGTAGCAGAAAGCAAGTGTTAGTGAAGTGGAAAGGTTATCCAGATAAATTTAATAGTTGGATTTCAGTTTCTGAATTGAAAGAAATATGATAAAAGAAAGTTTTTATTTAACATTACTTAGTAATAGTTCCATGGAATACTTTCCAGATAATATGACTACACGATTTTCAACAAAATTACCAAAATCTATAAAACTTGAAGGAGAATGGTCAGTTGGAGTTGTTGAATTTCAATACCCTTGCACAATGTATACTGTACAAGAGCATGAAAATATAATTTACATATCGAAATTGATGTTAATGCCAAACGAAGAAAAACCTTCACTGGTGTATTATAAAACACATATCCCGGCAACAAATTATGATAATATTAATCATATTTTAACAGCAGTGAATAATATAAAGGAGAAAGTTAAATTTCGATATGATGAAATATCAAAGTTTGTGTCTGCTGCTATTATGGATGAATCTATTAAATCATTGACATTGTCACCTAAGTTAGGTATACAACTCGGCTTTGAACCGAACAGAAATCTTGTGATGAATGGTTTAGGTAAATGTCCAGCCAATTTACATTTAGGGCTACCGTATCAATTATTTGTTTATTGTGATATTATCGAACCTCAGATAGTGGGAGATGTGATGACACCTTTACTAAGAATTATACTATTGGACCCCGCAAAGTATATTTACGGAGCAAATAAAATGCATGTTTTTTCACCTCCACACTATTTACCTGTTATGCGTAGAGAGTTTGATACTATTGAAGTAGATATAAGATCCGGTACGGGTCAAAAAATACCATTCCAGTTTGGAACACTGTGTGTAAAGCTTCATTTTAGAAAAACATAATAATGTACTCTCGTAATATAACTTGTCCATATGAACATTATTACTCACATCAAGCTGGTTCGGGAATTGGAGTGATTTATAAAGGAGCACCGTATCAGCGTGGTCATGGCATTGGCAGTTTCTTAGGTGGACTGTTTAGATCTGTTCTACCATTACTCTCTAGTGGTGCTAAAGTTATAGGTAAAGAAGCTTTAAACGCTGGTGTTGGTCTTCTATCAGACATGGTTAGTGCTCGACCCATGGAGGATTCAATTAAATCTAGACTTAAAGAAGCAAGTTCAAATCTGAAGAGGAAAGCAGATAGTAAAATAGATAGATTAAATATGTCTGGCTCAGGATATAAAACAAAAAGGAAACGGCTATCTTCCAACAGTCTACCACCGACCGCCAAAGTGAAAGCTACAAAAAAATCAAAAGCTAACAATTTAAAAGATGTATTTTCATAAAATAAAATAAAATAAACATGTCATTTTTACATAGTCATTCTTGTGAGTGTATAAAATCAGAGTTGGATTTATTCGCTTTACCATCCACACAAACCAGCATAGAAAGTGGGTTATGGATACACTACAAACCCATTTCATCACTTGCTGACGATGGCCCCATAGAGTTTCAAATACCGGGAACAGGGGATGATTATATAGATTTATCCCACACTTTGATACATATAAAAGCTAAAATATTCAATCAGGATTCAACCAAAATAGCTGCATCAAGTATTGTAGCCCCAGTTAATAATTGGCTTCATTCACTCTTCAGTCAACTAGATGTTTATTTGAATCAGAAGCTTGTATCACCACCAAACAATACATATGCCTATCGTGCTTACATAGAAACTTTGTTGAACTATGCTCCTGCAGCCAAAGATTCTCATTTGACTTGTGCTCTTTGGTATCAAGATACAGCTGAAAAAATGAATTCAACCGATGAAAAAAACGAAGGATTTACTAAAAGGCAACAACTAGCATGTGAAAGCAAAGAAATAGAAATGATTGGTCATCTTCATGGTGATATATTTAACCAGGAAAAGTTTTTAATTAACGGGGTTGAAATGAGTGTTAAACTAGTTCGCTCCAGAGACACATTTAGTCTTATGGCTTCTTCAACAGATTTAAAATTTAAAGTATGCATTACAGATGCAACTCTTATTGTTCGTAGAGCACGAATCAATCCAACTGTTTTACTGGCCCATCAAAAAGTGTTAGCCTCTACAACTGCAAAATATCCTATTACTCGAGCAGAAGTCAAAGTGTTAACCATACCTTCAGGTATTCAGGGCAAAACTCTCGATAATATTTTTCTGGGACAAGTCCCTAAAAGATGTATAATTGGTTTTGTAAACAATGCCGCATTTAATGGAAGTTTGACTAAAAATCCATTTAATTTTGAAAACTATGATTTGAATACATTTTGTTTGTACATTGATGGGCAGCAAATACCTTCAAAAGCTTTACAGCCATCGTTTGATAGTAATATTTTTACTGCAGCCTATCATACACTATTTTCGGGGACAGGTATACATTTTCTCAATGAAGGTAATGGGATATCTAGGGAACAATATGCAAAAGGATACTGTTTGTTAGCATTTGATCTAACAGCTGATCTCAGCTCAAATTCAAATACCCATTGGAACCTTATAAAACATGGTAGTGTTAGATTAGAGGTTCGATTTGAATCTACACTTACTCAAACAATAAATTGTATTGTTTATGCAGAATTTGACAATGTTATTGAAATAGATAGGAATCGTAATGTAACCGTAGACTATAGTAGTTAAGTTGACTTTGTATAAACCTAGTTATAAATATGAAATAAAAAATCATCAAAACATAATCCAATCCTTTTATTTATTTCTACCTTTATAAAGAAGTTCAGCTTATTTAGTTTCACATTCTTAATTTGTAAATAGAAGATACCACAACGATGAACACATTAGAAGTTCAAAAACATTTGCATTTCATACATCCCTCGTTGCAAAAGCATGTTTATCCAGCAAACAGGTTACCATTACATATTAATACTCCTGCATTCATAATAAGTAATTTGGATCCAGATAGTGAGCCAGGCTCCCATTGGGTAGCCATTCACATAGAGACAAATGGAGTTGGACAGTATTTTGATTCTTATGGACGACCACCTATAGGAAATCATAGAAGTTTCTTGAACAGGACAACAAAACAGTGGAATTTCAATAGGTACAGACTGCAACATGACTTGACTTCAGTTTGTGGAGAGTATTGTTTAACATATTTATATTACAAGTTTAACGGAAATAGTATGTCGGATTTCGTAAAATTATTTGGTAGCAGTAAGTTGAATAACGATGTCTTTGTGTATAAACTATTTGGTATGTGTTTTAAAGAAAAATGAGCCAATGAGCCAAAGTCGTCGAATACCTACTACTTCCGTTTTAAACCATCGTTTCAAACCGTGTAGCACGGTAGGTAGTAAAAGGTTTTTGAGCGTACCGCGCATGCTGAAACTTAGTGTCAAAATCCTTTGGGATTTGATGACGAATACGGAGAATTTGAAAGATGGTTTCAGCAATTGACAAATTCTCTACCGAGGCACGCGCACTAACTCAAACTAATGATAACAGTTCGTCTCCATTGAAATGGGTTTCCAACCTCCTTGATTTATCCGATTCACGGCAGGATGGCAGTCGGTAGACTCTAGTTTATAAGGTACGGTAGACAATGCGGCGTGGCATTGGCGTGCAGATCGCGTACGCTCACGTAACGTTCCCCAAAAGGAATAAGCACAGGAAGGGCCACTGACTCAGCGACCTCACGCCGACTGCACCGGGCCCACACTTTTTTCACGATCATGAATAGACCTTTACCATGAAATGACGCAATACTCATTATTGATTTGCATCGTTATATTACCACCATATTTGGTGCGACAGGTGCTAGGTGGTAGGCGGCTGCAGCATTCTAAGTTCTCTTGTTTACTTCCTTCACGTCATTTGTTTTTATTTTTTATGCCAGTGATAATGATTCGGTGACAAGTAGTTTCCAACCGTGACCTACATGTTAGCGGTGTGTAACTTCGACAGCTTCAGTAGAAAGTATTTTCTGATCTTCTTCTTATCGTGTCACTGGTTCTTTCGAACGAAAAAAAAACCTAAACTTCCACTGATTGCTATTGCAATATTCTTATATTAGATACTGTAAGGGGAGGTTATTTTGTTTGTATTTGCCCATCCCTTAAAGGTAATTCAGGAATTAACCCTTTGGTAAATACTTAAGAGGCTGACACTTTACTTATGCATGAAAACTTTTAATTAGATAAGTAAATGTGTTACACTAAAAAATGTGTTTTGTTTAACTGTGTAAACAGATGGTGGTCTTTGCCTTATGGAGCTTAGCTCTACATTGTACCAGTGGTCATTTCTTTTTAAATTCATCCTATTATAAAGGATACAAGACTTACATACTCCAATAGTATTAACCTTCCACCTACCAATTACCATCCAGCATATCCAAGTCACCACAAAGATCAAGGAGTTATGTGATAAAATGTTATCGTCTAACACGTTAACCCATAACGTGTCACCGCATTTTGTGACATGTTAATAGTTGAATGATTGTTTTCTATACGTGGTCAAGCATAGGTACAAAATAATGTCCCGTGAATGACCGTCCGTCAGTTTGTTGCACTCGGCTACTCGGCCGCATTGTCCATTGACATTGCGTCCGTCAGACTGGACTGGGATGTTTAAGGGTTACCAACTTTTAAAACTAAAGTTATGACAAGAGAAGCTTCAAATTTTAAATAGCGGCTAGACATTTTGTTTTTTAAGTTTTAAATAAATATTCTCGTTGATTCAACTCAAAGTTTAAAAGCAGACGCTCCAAGAGACCGCTACCCTCATAGTCACAGCCAGTTGACATTCACATTTATGGTAACCATCGCACTCGAGCAGCAAGATCAATTTTTTTCACTGGCATCGGCGATCAGTGAAACGCTGTCAAATTTGACAGCATTATTTGGCAGCGTTTCACTGATCGCTACCGCCAGCGAACTAGGTGTGCGCAGGCCTTTACAATTTGAAATTTGAAAGTATAGTGTTTCGAATCTAATTGTTTTTACTGGTCTTACTTATAAATATGTGTCAAAAAAAAAACAGTGCTCGAACTATTACCGTTTTTTACCAGTGGGTAATGACAACTTTAGCTAACTTTTTAGCAATGATTAAATTGTGTTTATAATTATGTATGGCTTTTAGTATTTTAAGGCTCTATTGATTATGTTTACTGCAGGTACCCATCGCAAAACAATGGTTGCTTCCAAGTTTTCGGGAGTTGGCAAGCCTGGTCGACCGCGGACGCCAGTGGTTGCAGCTGGCAAACTTTCTAAGATGATTCTCTCCAATTAACAGAATGATTGCGGACCATCTTCACGCGACACACTTTGCTCTGCAGCGGTGACGTGCACTTTCGACTGTATTGTTTGAGAATAATTTCCTGTATGTACGACATTGTATGAGTACTTATCTAGGATAATATTTATTGATTATTTAGCTATTACTGACCGTACGTATGTTATAAACAACTCCTTTAATTTTTACTGTCCTGTTGGCTTTTCTATAAATAAAATGTGCACTTATTATTTTAAAGAGATATAGTTTATGAGTTTGTGAGGTGGTAGGGCGTTATCTCTGGATCTACGGAACCAATTTTGATAATTGTTTCATCAATAAAAAGCCATGTTATTTATTTTGTGAGTCTCATAGAATAATATTATTTCTAATAATTAAGTGTCTTTTTCGTGGTAATTGCCGCCAAACGAAGTGAAGGTTTCGGGTCAGCGAGTTTTTTCATAATTGTGTTCTTTTAGTGTCAGGTTATTGTTTTTCTGTTTATTAATCTTGAGATACATAAGGAGAACACCTGTGAGTTGCTTCTCGGTTTATTTATTTGGTTGTGTGATATTTAATAAATAAATAAGCTTTTCATCCCACCAGCTCTGAAAGTGTGTTTTTGCTGTTTAATTTCTGACTGAAAAAGCCGTTTTTATCCGCTAGAGGATAAAGTAAATTTGAATTTAGAATATCGTGTTCAATATGTTTGTGAATACACAACCTATTTACTTTTACCTCCATGGTGCCGAACTTATCATACAACCTTTTTTATTTTGTTAAAAACTCGCACTCGTAACCTTCTTGGTGTATTTGTGAATTTAAAACATCATTAAACCTATTTACTCTACCTCCATGGTGCCGAACTTATCATACAACCTTTTTAAATTTGTTAATAACTCATACTCGGAACCTTCTTGGTGTGTTTTAGTCGCGCCATGTTCTTTTTTGGACTTATCGTCATTTCCTCGCTGAGGTGGGATGAAAAGTTACGTGTTGCACTCGAGTGCAAAGATTTTTCACCTTGTGCTCTTTTGATTCCTTCGCGAACGCTTAGGATTCTAACTTTTAAACCACTCGCTACGCTCGTGGTTAAACTTTAGAATCCTGCGCTTGCTCAGTCATCAAAATTGAGCACGCGGTTAAAAAGCAGCTTTGCACTCTTGTATAACAAATAACTATTTCTCGTCAATTCAGCAATTTCATCGAAAAGCCAAGAACAATGCCGTAAAGTCCCTCTCGTAAATGCAATATTTGTTGTATGTAGGTAGCTCCATTTCATCCCGAATGCGTCCCTCGTCCAATCGTAATAGGAACTGTGATAATACCGGGACGGGCGGAGGGATAATATTTTCCATCCGCAATATGCGTTTATTTTTACGATGTTAATATCGATCAGCATCTATGGAGAACCTTAACCAACTATACTATATTCTATACATAAACAAATCGCTACTAGACATAAAAATACGTAAGTATTACCTATACTTATAAAATAACTTCTTACTTATACTAAAAACGGGCCGGTTTCACGGATGAGTTTCCCGAATCACGTATCACTAATCGCTAAATCAAATATTTATTGACAGTTGTTTATCTCCATTTTGCCGATTTCACGGATGATTAATCCACCAATCAAATATTTGACAGACGTTTATCTCGAATTTTGCATAAAACATAATGTTAAATATTTGATTGGGCGATTAGTCACCCGTGAAACTTGCCCCAAGATATTGTTAATTTACCACAATAATTTATAGCACGCTTCCGTGCTTCGGCGGGAAAATTTCGTAAAAGGAGAATTGACTACTAGTTCAACAAAAGCAAACGTATTACCAACCTAATAACGACTTATAGTGTCCTCCTTTTCTCACTTAAAAACATCCGTCTTCGAAATTCTTCCTAGAATTAACTCGACCCATTTCTTAACATACAATCAAAACCACCTGATTGACTCCTAATAAATTAAAGGTCGTATCACCACTTATCGTGAGTTGAATCAACCGTGGAATTCCATGACTTCCTGAATATTTTACCGATCGCTGTTTTTTGGTCAAAGCGGATCTACTATTGATAATAGATAATCGTCAATATTTGAATAGACTCTTATTAGAAGTGACGATAAAGTTCTCAAAAACTTTTTACATTGCATCAATAAAAATGACTGCGCTGCATTATTATAAGTAGGGGAAGCAGGGGGAATGGCGTTCGTTGGGTAATACCGCTCACCCCAAAGTTAATAACATGGTCGCGGTACTTTACATAGGTATTAGTGTTTTGCTGATGGAGTTAACAGATGTGGCACCTGATCTTAAATAGTAGCCATTAACAGCATCAAAATATCATCAATCATTCTCGCTCGGTAGTATCATGCATTTACAACAGCGAATTCTTCTCCGAGATTAAAGAAGCGCCACAAAAATGCGCATTCCAATCAAAAAATCTGAAGATAATAGCTATCCGCAAATCAGCCACATCCCCCTGCGTAGCTGGTAGCACATTACTCTTTAATTAGTTGTGGCAGCGAGCTATGCGGATGTATCGCAAGAATCGCAACCGCGGTAACAATGTGCCTGTGGCGTCGTCCTTCGAGGTTGCTCTAGTTAGCCATAACTTAGGTTGACCAGTAATTTCATACCCAGGGACCCATGCATGTCTCTAACGGTAGAGCGATTCGTTTTAGCGTCTTTCTTGTAAAATTATGTACCTACCTGTTACAAGAAAAAGGATATGGGCTACTGTCGACTAGCTATTGATCCTTAAAGGTACTAAAAGAACCAATAGTTACTTAGCTGGTGGCACACTAGTTTTGAAACATTTCAAAGGGATCCTTGTGGTTAGATTTTTTTTGATTTGTGAAAGGATCATATAAAAAACGATAGGAACCGAGCCGTAGTTTGTTGCCTGTTCTTCTAGGTTTAGTCGCGTTGAACTAACATCAACTATACTTAGCTAGCTTTAAGACGTTTCAAAGTGATTCTTGTAATTCTACTGATTAGATACACTTTTCATTTTGATTTTGTTAAACTGGATATATGATTTTTCTTCATATTTAATGCAGAGAAAACAAGCCACTACACTAAAGTATGTAGGCGTAGCCGTAGGTTAGGTAGAGAAAGATGAAGCAAGAAATTACCCAATCAGTGCAATCTAGTCGCCATCTCTGGAGATGCTTGCTGATATAATATGGGACAGGACATCCTCCTTCATCTTAATTGACATCTTTAGATGGAAATGTGATTTATTTATCCACCTATTATGTACCTCTACTCCGTGCGTGGTTGTGTTATTATTTATTAAAATCACTTTTATTTAAATAAGATTTCTAGTAAAGCCCCAAAGATCGTTTAAAAGGGAAGGTACTATTCAATAAGTTTGAACCAAATCTTTCTAATTTATTTTTTATTTATTACAAAATACCTGGTAAGTCTCGAACTTTTAACACTTTAGTCAAACAAACATGTTTTGCTTGAAACTCAACTTATATCTACTAACTTTCTCATTAACTGAAATTATGGCTTGTGGTCAAACATTTAAACGAAATGAATTCTCGGAAAACAGTCTTATATTACAATTTGAAAATAGCTAGTCGGCTAATACCGAGAATTCATTCATGATAGAGACGCTTTGACACAGACATAGTACCTACCTACCCGCCTATATTACTGTGCGATGATCGGAACTTGACGGACTTCTTCTTTTGTGGTTAAAATTAACGACTTGGTTGAGTTCTTCACTCATAAACCTACCTACGTATAAAATTGAGAGAAAATTTACTTACTACGCATAGAAAAAACTATTATAATAAACTTCATTCAAGGTTTAGCACTTTGAAAGAGCACATGACAACAAAATGTTGAACTTACGAGAACCTCGTACCTATAAAATATTATTCCATTAGCTAATGCTGGTTGGAATACTTTATGTACATTGTGTAAACTTTTTAATTCTCCAATTTCAAATTGCCTAGGCATGTTGAATGCTACTCTCTGGTTTGATAGCGTATAAGTTATAATCATGTGTAGCACCGGCTTGTAACTCTTCAGAGGCTTGAAAATCATGTAACTCGGTCAATTCTGCGTTTGAAAACAATTTAGCAAGTTCTATTTTCATTTCAGCCTGCCGCCTTGGTGAAAACTTTTTAAATGTTTCCGCGTAGCTCATGAACAAGTGGTCTACTGCATCGCCAGATTTTCTTGAATTGCCGATATAGCTCATGATTTGTTCTAGGTCTCCTTGTTCCATATTCCTTTTTCGCTTAGATGGTGGTTCTTCCTCTGTTTCCCATTGGGTAGCTGTTGGTGATACTTGAGAGCTATTAGACTCCTCGAACAGTTGAACTTGAGGCTGTAGAGCATAGCTTAAAACTGGTTTGGATTTCTTTGTCACATTGTAATTGTCTAAAAATGACAGTTGACTGCTCCAAACGTAGTCAATTATTTTTTTGCCGGTCTCCTCTGATTGTTTGAGGTGTTTTTTGTATTTGATGTAGCCGTCTCTTACAGTCTTCCATTTGTGTTTTACTGCTGCACCTAAAAACAAAGAAAAAAGTTGTTTAATACGAATAGGTAGGTACGATACGTACGATATTAGGCGCAGGTACCTCTAAAGAAACCATCCAAATGAATGGAATTCAGTTTACATTGTATTTGTATTGTGGATGTTAATGGAGTTTAGTTTGGCAAAACAGTTTTTTTAATTATTGTGTACCTAAACGATCTGAAAAATCATGTTGAATTTTACTTTTGGTAGATTAAAAAGTGCATTTAAGTTTTTTTTTTTTTTGCTTGAAGTATGGTATATTTTAGATCATAGAAATATAGGCAAATGCAGATTCACACACTTCGCCAGAAAAACCCAGCATGCAAACACGATAAAGAAAACAGGCAAGTAGGCACATTGTTTACTATAAAGCTAAATCATCCCAAAAAGGGAGTTAAAGCTAGGTATGACTATGAGTGAACTTCAATATAAATGCAGACGAAGTCGCGTTCGCTAATTAAAATAACACGGTTATGTCACGACGTGAACGAATCTTTTGGGTGCGCGGACCGGTGATGTAGCTCCCCACTCACTCAACTACACTACAAAGTCTACAAACCTAGCCACTGATTAAAACTTACTAGCGTTCGTTTCGTTCAGTGAAACGACGACGACGCGACGTGACCACGAAGCTGATAACAGTTAGGTGGGTATTATTATTGTTTTGAATATCTATACCTACTTCTACTATAAATACATTTACATCATTGAGATAACTAGGTAAACCTACCTATAGTTAATATCACTCACAGTTTATGTTCATCCGTTGCGCGATCGAATCCCAAACGGCTGCTTTCAAGTTCGCGTCCTTGTACTTTCTATGAGAGATGTCGTAAAGGTAAGCATGTTTTCTCACTAGCTCAATGAGCTCTTCGACGTTGAACACGGCGCTCATTTTGCGTTTTCTTCGTGGAATCTTGACTTATGGGGTTCAATCTATCATCTGCATCAAAGAACGATTGAAATCTTGACAGTTGGGTTGATAAATGTTTGTGAGGTCGTGTCGCGTCGCGCTGAGCGTGACGTGTCGGCACCGCGCCCGCGAGTGGGGAACTAAAGTGCGCGGGACGTGCAGCGCCGCCGCCCCGCCACGCCGCGCCCGTCGGTCCCCCCGCTGTAGTGCAGGCGCCTGATATCGATTCCTATGCTTACAAGGCATCGAAAATAGTATAATACTTGTAGGTATTGATGTATTTATTTCATGGTGCAATATGACCTACCTACTGAGATGAAAATTTCTAGATTATTTACATAAACACCAGCACGCTTTTGACCAAATGTACCTTTACCACCTTGACCCTTACTTCCCTTACTAATTGAGCAAACTTGTCTGAATTACATCGCTTTAATATTATGGATGCCGATGATATACAATTAATTTGTTAATTTATTAAAACACATTAACAGTTAATTTATGATGCACTTATTACACTCCTGTTTTTCAAAATAAAATGGGTATGTACCTAAACCTAATTGAGTTGGTAAATCACTTAGCGTTGCTATATGATGTGAATAGTGGGTACAAATACTTTCTTGCTCTTGAACTATGTTCTACCTGCTTACAAGCGGCTCGCGTCCAGCCGACGACATGCGCCCAGCTGGCGCCACCGCGCTGCCGCCGCCGCTGCCGCCACCGGCCGACGACGACGCGACGTGTTGCCGTCTCCCTTCCTCGTGACCTCGGCCTCAAACAATACTCCAGCTACCTCACCACGATACAAACGCGCCCCGCGGTAGCTCGCCACGCGCCTCTCCCCGCGCCGCCGGCCGCGTCGACGCGTCGGCGTCGGGCTATGCTGCTTTTTTTTGCGAAGTGCAAACTTTCGATTGCTAAATTGGGGTGCAAGGGTAACTCCATTCTAACCCTTGTAAATTACTCAGGCTGTATTGTAAATCCAAGGAGAGCGATGTTTTGAGAATCTAAGCTAATTTTTAACCATGTGCCCAAGCCTAGAACCGGTAGCAAAAAGCTTGGTTCATTCACATCGTTGGTCTGAACCAGCTGTAGAATGGCTGAATTATTGGCTTACGTATTACCGGCGCACTACCACTTACACGTTACGTTAGAGGTGCTACCCTTGTTGTACCATAAGC
Organism: Thera obeliscata; assembly: GCA_947578465.1. NCBI lineage: Eukaryota > Metazoa > Arthropoda > Insecta > Lepidoptera > Geometridae > Thera > Thera obeliscata. The sequence goes on from OX387916.1 coordinate 6,444,779, forward strand.
ACCATCTCTTATCACATAACTAGTCCATATTCGATGCAAGTGGACTGCTTGACCAACGGAGTGATATCTCACTCAGTCTTTTACATAAAGAATTGTGAACATCTAGCCAAACAGCTGTGATCTGTAATGGCGATAGCAATCAGGATAGAACTTTGCATACATCCGCACACACTGGAGCGAACTTTAACAGTGTGGTATTTGACAGCAATACACTGACGCCATTGCAGGGGATCTAGATGTGCGCATAGCTTCTCTTGCAATGCGATGGAGTTGCTCTAAAACAGTAGCGTTATCTAATTAAAAAACTAGTTGTGGTTAAGAAAACTGATGGGAAAAGACCGCGCGGCAGATCACCAAGCTGGTGGTCAGATCAAGTATATAAGGGCTCGCACTGGCCTCCCTACTACCTCCTCGCTCTGAGACTGACGAGGATAGAGTTTATTGTATCATTATTATTAAAAGAAAAATCTTGTCAATGCACGTCGCGACTAAGGTGTTTCAAGACCAAGACGGGCTTCTGTAATGAAAAAACGACGAAGAAGAGAAGATAAACTAGTGCTATGCCAACTGATGATATCTGTGATGTAACGACTGGACACAATAGAATTGGTAGGCAATGGTGATTTGATGCAATCAGTACTTTCACAGTTATTATGATATCATCATCAACACCTCGTTGAGAATAGATATACGTTTGAAGTAACGGAAATAAAAACTCTCGACTTGCGAGCTAACCGGAAGAAGGGTATCGGAGCTTGCAGTCTTATTTTTTTCTACAAAATTAAAGTAAAGCCTATGGTACTCGTATTACCGATATTGTATCGAGAGAACTGGTGGTCTTGTGATGGCGGCATCAAGAGCACTGGTGGTCTAGTTATAGCGGCCCCGCCTTCCGATCCTAAGGTCGTGGGTTCCTATCCAGTCGTGTACCAATGAGTTTTTCTGTTGAAAAATTTTAGTGCACCATTTTAGTACTCTCAAATTGGCGAAGGAAAACATCGTTAGGGAACCGGCATGTCGAGAACCTAATTAAGTTCTTGAAACATGTTACAAAAGCACGAAAGGAGCATTTAAGGCGCACTTAAAATCCTTTCATCTTACTGGTTATAAAAAGTGACACGTTATGATGAAGAAGACCAAAATTGTAAAGAACACCAAGTTATTATATTTTTACTGTTTTAGTTCAAGTTCTGGCATCTCATAAAGGTTTATTTATTATGCAATTTTTCCTAACTATATTTTCCCAGGATAACGATTACCAGTACCAGTCAGATCTTCCAGTATTGGACTATAATAAAACGTGTTCAACAGTTGTAAAAACTGATGTCGTGTTCCGTGAACACATATTCTGAAGCCTTCGTAGGCTTTCAACGCCTATTTTGGCTTCTTACAGAAAGGGTGCTAATTAATAAGAACCTAACTCATCTTCTTTAGGAGCTGTCAGCATTTCTGTAAGTATCATGTTTTTGTTTGTTTTAGTCTTGGTTTTCTAAAATGCCGTCGTCATCACTATGACGGCCTTAATTTTCAACAACGATTTGGAATAAGTAAGCGATTTTTTAACCGACTTCCAATCAAAAAGGAGGAGGTTCTCAATTCGGTTGTATGTTTTTTTTTTTTTTTTTTTTTTTTATTATATCTTCGTTTGAAAAGAAACCTTAATAAAATGAAAACCAAAACCAATTAGATTCACGCACTTCCTTAAGATCAACAATGTGTCAGTTATCAGCCCTAAAATGTTCGGTGGTTCTATAGTCGTTGGAATTGCATCCTTAGAAAGAAGTTTCTTCAACATGATCTTCCATTGAACTAGGCCCGGCCCACCAGCAGAGCTGCCAGGATCTCGGTTATGGCTAAGGCTGTCAAATTGTGTAGGTACAGCCGGTCTACTCTTGAACGCGAATCCAATCTTATGTTTTGACGGAATTTTGACATAAATCCTATGGGTGTTCTATCAAAACAGAATTCCGTCAAAACTTAAAATTGGGATCGGAATCGCGTTCAAGAGTAGACCGGCAGATCTGCTGTCGCACACATTCATTTCTTGTTAGGTTCAAACCTCAAGTTTATGAGTCAGTTTTGACAGCCTTAACCCTAGTCTTATGAATAAACAAATGAAGATCCTAACTTTGCCAAAACTTTTATAGGTACAGTTTGACTGAAATATGGGGACATAATTTACTCTTAGGCTGAGATTCATAGACCGAACTTTGGCTTTAGGTACTTTGATGGAAAGTTCAACTTTCAACCAAAAATATATTTCATAGTTCTGTCAAGCTCTTCTTTATTCAAAATGTTGAAGTAAATTTCGATAAACAAAGCTTACTTTGAGAAGACTCCTTTGCTGTAAAGCAAAGTGTGGTCTATGAATCTGGGCCTTAGTGGTCGTCTCCTGTGTAATTTATTGTTCAACGCAAAAGTTAATCGGTAAAGTATTTAAACTTGTGCACGATCCTTTTTGAATTTTTGAAATCCCCGTTATCTATTTTCAATAGCTAACCTGCCAACTATGCGGTTTAATTAGCATATAAATATGCACCTGCTGTTACAGGAGCCACTTTCAATTAAACTAATTCCTTTCTTGTAGCACCTTAATTAATATGAAATGCCTGCAGCTAAGTTAGAGGCAGTATCGAGCAACACACGTCCAGGACGATCGAGGGCGCATTCCCGATTCGTTCCCTGTTGTTTTTGCGGCTAGGCGCACTAATGGGTACTGGTTTGACTCCTGGGTGTGGACACAGGGTTGTAACTAGTATTTTAAAGCAAAGAGCATGTCTGAAAACTTTGGTGATCTTCTTAAACAAATCATACTATCGACACTCCCTACGTATAGTTGTGTATCTGCAAAACACAAATTTTACAGGAGAGCGTTTTTAAGATTTGAAAATGGTAAAATGCCTATAACTGGAGCCCTTTTTGAGATATTTCTGTGAAAATTGTTGAGATGCTCTTACTGTAGATCTAGTTTAAGATGGATTTTTTTTTTTATTTAAATCTATACTGGTTTAGATTTTATTACACTTACATATTTTTACGTCGTGCATAAAATGCCGTATGTGGCACATACACACTTTTTCGTGGGAACTTAGAAGAATGACAATATCGTAACTGCCTGTTACACGGTTATACTTAGGAGATCTATTTGACTAATTCTGTTTAACTGGTGTTTACATGTTTAAACGTTGGAAATCGTATAATTTAATAATATGCTTCTACATACTTATTCTGTTTTGGCAATTGATTAAGCCTGGTTGACCAGTACTTATTACAGGTCGCCAGGCCCTAATTGCTGAATACTCACTTGCTTACGAAACTAAGCCTATTTTAGGTAGGTAGGTAATTTTTAGTATTAAATGTAAAACTGTATTCGTGATTTGGGGTTTTCCCACTTATCTTATTATTTTTTTGTTAATATTGGTCGTTCTTATATTATTATCTTAAATAAAACAAAAAATACAAGAGCTCAAAATACCATTTAGGGAAGTAGGTGCTCACCTAAACACAAAAAACCTGTTTTATTTCAAAAATAAGAAAAACAAAACCAACTAAGTAGTCTTTACTAGTAGTAGTATCGTATGGTAAAATCTCTTCTAGTGGGTGCTTCACACGTAAAACGTCGTTTTGGGATTTTGTCACAATCACCATTATAATTCCTGAATCATTATCAGCCTGAAGAAGTCCACTGCTGAACCTAGGCCTCCCCCACACATTTCCAGGAAGTACGACTCTGAGCCCTTTCCTTCCATCGACTTCCCACGATCTTAACAATGTCGTCAGTCCATCCGGTTCGTGGTCGCCATTCGAGAACCTTTATTCCCCAACGGTTGTCGGTTCTTCAAGCTATATGGCCTGCCCATTGCCACTTCAGCATACTAATTCTAAGTGACCTTGGTTCTTCTTCGGATATCCTCATTTCTGATTCTATCACGTAGTGAAACTCCCAGCATATTTGAGTTTGAGCTGGTGTACGAGGCCAATAGTTAGTGACCACGTCTCAGTTCCATTAGTCATCACTGATTATAGACTTTTGTCTTGAGGCTCTGCGGTATCTGCGACGAGAAGATGTGGCGCAATTTCCCGTCACAATATCTATTGATAAAATCCCAATGGCGAACAAGTTCTCCCAATGAGCCACAAACTGCAGGTCTCTTTCAAAGTCATTCATTTTTTGTTAGCAGAAGAGAGAGATGCGGCCTGCTTGTGGAGACAAATCCACAAGTAAGTAAGTAAGTAGGCCGCATCTCTCTCTTTTCCCTTAAGCTGCTCAGAATTATTCCCTGACATACTTGGAGAGCCAATTGGCAATAGCGTCAGAGTGGAGGCTGGTGACGCAGGGCAGCCTAATAACTGTTCATATGGTAAGCGAACTGGTAATGTCACTGGAGTGGGTACTGTTAACTCAGCGCAACCTAGGTGGTCATCTGGAGAGACAACTGGCAAGGCGACTCCATGCAGCCTAATTGGTCTATCTGTTGAGCTATAAGGTGTGCGTAATTGGGAGAGTCACACAATGATAATGGCATATTAATGCTTGAGGAAGACTATAGCAGTAGGGGAGATTCAGGCATGTTTGCTGCCAAAGCAAGGTCATAGAAGCTATATTCCGGCAAATCAGGTTCAGGATGTTTTTCTGAGTTTTCTGGGTCAGGTTTACAAAAGCGTGGCGACGACGAGCTAAAGGCAATGTCATTATTCCCTGTGTCATTGCTGGAGCCTCCACCACTAGCTTGCAAGGTAAATTGTAAGATATGGGAAGCTGGGACATGCAATTCAAAAGATGCAGGACTATCATCGTTAGTGTTCGTAGAATGCAAGGGGGAAATGCGCGGTGCAAGAAAAAAAAGGTTCTTCATCGCTGTCAGATATTATCTCACCTATTCAGCTTAGGTCATCCTCAATAAAATTTTCTGAGAATGGCACTGGAGATGCAACTTAAAAACAACAACAGCGGGGAAGATTAAACATTTTATGAAAAGCGACTTATATTTCATGGGATAAAGAGCACCTTGCACTTTTGAAGTGCATTTCTGTTCATAACTTTGAAGATCCTTTTCAGATCCTCAACATTTTAATGGGGCCACCATTGGAATTACCTTCTTTCCGACAAAAAAAGAATCAACAAAATCGGTTCACAAACAACGAAGTTATCTGAAGTTGTTAATTGAGAAATCCTCCTTTTTGCAATTGGATAAAAATAATAGTTTTTGATTAAAATAACATGAAAACACAAACACAGAACTATGTAAGTGCATGGGTTACTATAACTTTAATTCAATAACTCTCCGATGTAAAGCTATGTAAAAGTCAGTTACCGAATTTTGATATAACAACTTTTCAAAGTATAAATATGTAAGTGCCTAGATACACCTTATAATCATAGTGAATCCCGATGTATAAATATGTAAGTGCGTAGTTACACATTTGTACGTAGGGTATCAAAAATTCGCTATCCGAGGAAGAACTGTGTAACGGGCAGTTACCGCCACCAGCACCTCATTCCCCCCCGCGTCAAAGTTTGTATGTGGAAGATACAGCATTATATGGCGGGAAAATAATGAAGTTGGACAGTTATACGATTAAGAAAAACGTACTTAGAGTAGACTTTTTATTTTTTTTGTAATTTATAATGATAGACTGGCATGTGTAGATGCCAAAAATGCATCAAACGTATAAGTGTGTATCTGGCAGTTAGACGAAGATACGTAGGGAGTGTCGCTATGCTCTATTTATTGGTTAATTCTCTAGGTCATGCGTCACTAAAATCTTCACCATGTTTTGTACAAGTAGGTTAGGTACTACCAGGATCAAGCATCAATTATTTAAACCTTATAATTCAACTGAAATAAAATGCAAGTGATTCCAAGCAGTTGCTTCCGCCGGAAAACATGCCGTATTAAATAGGCTTAGTTGGGATGCCAGCTGCACAAAATACCTCAAGAGCATGAGTTTATTGTGCTTAAGCCAAGGCTTACTCGCCTAAATGATCTAACCTTGATTCGATTTCTCGACATCTTGGAAAGCAACACAGCTTATTTTTCTTCATCTTATTTTGTTGTTCTTGTGTTATATTGAGTTCTGATGTGTCATTTACTACTTGGGGATCTAGCACAATTCGTGAGCAGTTAGAATGAATTCGTGCTAATATCCTCATGAACGAAAATTAAATTTTCTCTAAAATAAATGACGACCGACTTTACTATATTGCTGGCAAGTTTGTGTTGAAATGTTGGACAGGTACTTACCTTCTATGGAGCAGAGAAGAAGAAGACCTAGTTTGGATTGTGGCTGTTAGGTTCTTATCTATACAGAAAACGACCTCTACAAGATCTATGTGTGCATCAGATACCTAGATCCGAATCTGCCTAAAAGTACCTTCATGTTCACTCCTAGAGTGTCCAGTGTAAGGTATGCGACATGATTCAATGTTTAAAGATGATGGCAGAATATAATAATAAATTTGAAGTTTGTTTATTTTTAAACGGGTATGTTTTATTTATCCGCCAAGATTTACTGCCAGAATGATAACACTTTTTTTTTACATTCTGGTTCCTTCGGATCTGCGATGATAAAACCTTCGATGAAGATCTGTGGCAAATCTTCTTGGTGCCACTAAAGTTATTGAGTGTAACTAAGCACCTATTAGCTCACAAAACAATACTACTCTTACGAGTATTAGCTACCCGCAAAAAAAATCTACGTGAGAACATGGGAAGCATTTGCGTAACTATTCTTGATGTGATCTCTCAAAAATGATATTTATTGCGAGAACTCGCTATACCATGAATGGTCTAAATTCTGCAAAACATGGTACACAGTTCTACTCTTGAATTAATAAATAACTTAATCGCCACTATAATACTTTGTAGAATAGTCTTCTACTTTGTAGAATACCTAATGTGCCTGTCTGTCTACGGCTCAAAGATATCTCTTCCCGATTTAGATGTGAATGCCATCCGCCTCCCATTCTGTGCGACAGGTTTCTTTAGCTAAATGTGACCTTTTTTGTCCCAAGTTACGGTTTCTGTAATCGATAGAACTAGCTTTTGCATAGATGGAAATGCTTCCAATAAATCTTATAAAATAATACATTAGGAATACAGACTAGTTCTTCCGGATTGTATCGGGGAGGCTTATGTCTAGCAGTGGAATGCTGGATCAGGATGATGATGGTGATAAATACTATTAAACCATACACATAATTGAGTCATAAAGTTTTGCTCGACAATTGTAAAAAATAACTAGCATGTACACATACTAGTTTTTTTTACGATTGTCTTAAAAAAGTTTTCGACTTCGAATTTTTTTTTTTAAACTGATTCCTACACTATTTATCAGAGATTTTATTGATATCAGTGAAAGTTTTTCTTTCATAATATTTATCAATACAAAGATACATAAGAAAGTCAGTACAAATATCAGCCACTTGAGACTGTTTATGAAGCTCATATTATCAATAAAAGTCCTTCTTATTGAATGGCTCATAAAATTTCTCAAGAAACCACAATTTCCTTCTACATTGGTTCGCCTTCAAATCGACATCACATTTAATGATCGACTTTCGTTTTCATGTGTTCGTCAGTTTAAGATTATTTACTTTGGGTCAACGAACTCTAGTCCGTGACTTCCTTTTTAACGTCGTAGTGGGAAAGCGAGGAATTAACAGGACCGTGGCGAGCTTTGTTCTTCGTCTGGAACGAGTTAAGTGAGGGACCATTACAAGACAATTTGTTCGTCGCATACATTTGTTTACATTATTTTATGAACAATATCATGTCCCCAGTTGGAGTAATGCCATAATGTTTTATGAATAAAGAAAGACCTCGTTCAAAAATACAGGCCAGTTTTTCCAAAACGTTCTTTTTTTGAAATGAATGATCAAAAAAAGAACGTTTTGGTTTCCAATGAACTTGCTGTCGATTCGGACAAAATTTATTGGAACACAATGGACACCTTTGATTATAATATTATTTTTACTGTTAATTCGGAGGTAATGGCTTATGACTTCAAGAGTAAGACATGAAACCTTGTTCATTAGCACCACTCGAAAGAGGATCAAACATGATCAGATTTCAATTTATGATTGAATTGAATTTTGAGCAAGTGGTACGTTCGACAAGCTTTAGTTTGATTAATGGGGATCGAATGTTTACTTGATCCGTCAAGTAAACATTCGATCCCCATTCGACTCGAGGTTGATGAGATTTGAGGATCATTGTTTATGGGATAATCAAAGATAGTACTGTGTGACTCTGTGGGAAGAAAAGCTTTGTTATGCCGCAGTTCATCTATATTCAATCTGTTTATTTTTAAATTGGACATGCCATTTAATTTACGTGATAATCTAGTGTATTTTAATGTATGTGTCTACGTCTTAAATGCAACTTTTGATCTGGTTGAACAAAGCATTAAAAACTAAGAAAATTAATAATCAAAATATAAAAAGGGTCGTTCACCAAATATCTGACTTTGAATATTTTATGTTTACTAACGGGTTTCTTACAAATTGTTTAATTGCCTTACGTCAACGCTAATTGTCGTAATTGTAAACACACCTTGATTGTTATTTGATGGTAGTGGGTGGTAAGGAAACCCAAAAATAGACGTACGATTACGTTTTATTTTCTAAATAAAAATAAATAAAACGATGCGCTTTTAGAGTTAATTTGAGTTTATAACGACAATTTCAAAAACGTATTTAAAAAAATAATCACTGGATAAAAAATCTTGTAAGCTTAGGATTTGTGAAAATTAAAGACTTTTCTTATTCTTTTATAAAAATGTTGGTCAATAATATTTGACTGGCCTCTCAGCTCAGTTGGTAGTAGCTCTGCCTTCTGCGCCGTAGGTCGTGGGTTCGATCCCCACCGAGAATAAATATTTGTGTGGTGAAAACGGATGTTTGTTCTCTGTCTGGGTGTTATATTGTATTCTAAGTATGTATTAACAAAAAAAAATGTATCTAAGTAGTATATCAGCTATCAGTATATCATAACACAAGCTCTGCTTAATTTCGGGCTAGATAGTGTTGTGTGGATTGTCCAAAATATTTATTTATTTAATTATTTAAGTTTGGCCTAATTTGTTTTCTTTTCTAGGATAAGGAATTTTCACCAATTACGAAGCATCAGGTTACCGAGGTCGTCGCACGAGCGCTGGCAATCAGCCAGGACGCAGTCTTCTGTCATCCAAACAATTTGCACCTACCACCCAGGATGGGAGGTATACTTCCGTGTAAGGACTACAAATCTATTCATACCACCTTCTCATTAGAGCATCGGATTCCCACTAATGCCAAAGTCCTCCTTTGATCGACAAATAGTGCCAAAGAGAATCCGTCGGCTTATACTCGTAAGTAAATTAAATTTTTAAAACAATATTTTGACTACATATTTAGACTAGCCTCTCAACTCCTTTTGCGCCGTAGATCGTGGGTTCGATGCCCATCGAGAACAAATATTTATTTGGTGAACATAGATGTTTGTTCTCTGACTGGGTGTTATATTTACTCCATGTACCTACCTATGTATTTACTATTTACATAAAAAAATGTATACAAGTATTATATCAGATAACGGGTTCCCATAGTACAAGCTCTGCTTAGTTTGGGGCTAGATAGTGTTGTGTAGATTGTCCGCATTATTTATTTATTTTAAAATACTCCGAGCGTAGCCCTCTCGCTGTAGGCTAGGTAAGTAATAAAAACTCTTACAAAATGTTTGCCCAGTCACCGCTGCTTCAATATTTGGAGTTGCACCGCGTTGTTCAAACAGCTAGTTAGTGCTCCAACCTAATTTATAAACGTAGTACGTAACACGTGGAACGCTTGACTTGTGTGCCTACCTTTTCTTATACGTTTAGTTACGAAAACAAGTTTAAAAAAAAAAAAAATTACAACCAAAATTAACAATTTGTTTATATTTTTGGCCAATAGATGCTTATTGCTCTAGCATTAAGTTTGGCTATGTACGATGCAATTTTTGTTTTAGAATAATAAAGAATTTTCTATCTATCTATCTATTTATTATTTCAGGGTTCTACCAAAGTTTTCTTGGACAAGGGCAACAATAATATACTACGATATCTATAGCTTTTAAGTACGGAAAAAACACGATTTTAGACGCTTAGAAGTTTATATCGTGGGCATATTATAATAGACGTCTTGATAAGTGAAATATTATAATTTTCTGCGGTTTTCTAAACATGTGCATCCATTTACCAGTTCCTAACCTTTAGTATACGGAGGTCAATAGCCTTACCTTGAGTCTAGACTGTCGAGATTCCAGACGGACTCTAAATATTGTGTAGGTATTTTCTTAAGAGCACCAATGGTCTAGTAGTTGACCCCACTCTACAATAGAAACACATCTCTAAGTACTAAAATCACATTTAAATTCATTGAAATCCAAGATGATAAGATGATAAGATAGTAAGATTGACTGGCCTCTAGCTCAGTTGGTAGTAGCTCTGCCTCTTGCGCCGTAGGTCGTGGGTTCGATCCCCACCGAGAACAAATATTTGTGTGGTGAACATAAATGTTTGTTCTCTGTCTGGGTGTTATATTGTATTCTAAGTATGTATTTACAAAAAAAAAAAAAAAAAACTATTCAAGTATTATATCAGCTTATCTGGTTCCCATAGTACAAGCTCTGCTTAGTTTGGGGCTAGATGGTGTTGTGTGGATTGTCTATAATATTTATTTATTTATTTATTTATAGTATGAAAGTGCCTTATAAAAGCCTGACCTAAATTAAGACTGCGACAGACAAAATCAAAACAAATCTGCTTAAAAAACTGACCATCTCGTCACTCACCGAGTCAAGAATAGATGAAGACGTGAGCAAAGTCACAGAATACATGCAAGTTAGAGAAGGGAAGAACGGCTATAATAGGAAACAGCTCCGAATCCCGTGGTTTGTGCATTCTAGTCGTTTCTGACACGATGAGACGCACACGCATTGTCTTGCTTCTAAATAACCAAGAGCTGTAGGTAAACTCTCTGCTCAAAATCTCTATAATATCTGTGTTTAATATACCTACCTAGTTGGTCTTACTTGCTACGTTGTAAGTATAGGTACTATAGATTTCAAATAAATTTCACGGTCAGGGAAATAAGTGCCCTGTTCAAGTTCTCATGAGCTAATTGCTTCCAATTCGAGTCTTTAGGTTTCGTTTAGCTTACTAAACCCTTGCGAAATTTCAGATCTATAAGCCTCGTAGTTTTAAAGATTTCGTGATGAGAGTTTAAAGTTCTCGTAACATAAAGCTCGGTTAGTAATAATAGTAAAACTAGTTAAATCCGTGGCGAGCATCGAACTATACATCACGCTACATTATGTCATTGAAAAAATATAAAATACGCCTGTTCTTCAACAGAATACTTTGGAACTGGTTATCGGGACAGGCGGGCATTGTGGTGGCATTATCTTGGCTACTGATAAAGAGTGCACATCTGGTGCGGGGGCTCAAGTGTCGTAACTTGAAACTCATAATGTGAACGAGCGACGCTACGGCACCATACGCCATGATTTGTCTGGGACACAGAAACCAGGCCTTTTCATCTCTCAAATCTATCAAAAGATACGTAATGAAACGCTTATAAATTTTAAACCATCTTTTATCACGGCAAGCAATTGAGCAATGTTTTTATTTTTAGTAAGGAATTATTTAAAATTCACGTTCACTCACGTATAATAATGGCAGTAACTAAATATCTCAACGAACATCACTGTTAACTTTTTTAATACTATTCTGATAAACGTTCATGTCATAAAAAGTAGCTAAATCTTAACAGTGAAAGTCGTGTTTCAGTTTCAGCAATCTGAGTTAAAAAGAATCGCGGACGCCATAAATTTTGCGAGCGCCATTTATTTGACACTGCGAATGAATGGGAGGGTGACTTCAAAGTGGGACAACCAACGATTGCAAATGGTGTTTTTTCCTGCAAAGGGAATGCTGAATCGAAAGTTTTGTCTTGTTCGTGGTGATAATAGTACATTTTGGTTATTTTTTGATCAGGCTTTGCGAGTAACTTTTAGTGAGACTCAGAATTTTCATAACTCATCGTGGTTTGAAGCTTTATTTTCAAAAAAATAAAAAATATAAATCATTATAAAATGGTAATTTGTTCCCAAAAATCTTTGTCATATTGCCATGAAATTCCATCACTAGGCCCCTACAAGGCTCACTCACTATTATATTTTGATCACTGAAAATGCTACAAGAAGAAATAAAAGGGCTCATTTTCAAAAGTGTCTATACGGGGAAGTGTATCTTTGGGGAATAACTCAGAATGTTTTATTTAGGAAATGAGAGTCATGATTACGATAATTGTTTGGGATGACGCGTATTCATTACTACGCCGTATTCTGTGGGGTAATGACCCCACAGAATACGGCGAACCTATTAATAAATTACACTTTATTGCATAAACAAATATGTCTGTATTCTCTCGGCTTATGATATTTTATTAAACTGTTCGATAACATAGAACCTACAACTACCTACAACTACAAAATTATTTAATTAAAATACAAAGGTCGATTGATAGGTACCACGTAGGTGCATCGCTATCCAATAATTTTGATTAGTAATTCCACACAGCGACACCCATTAAGTTCGAGCACGATTGTTCATGAATATAACGAGGGTAGTCAGCAATCTTTCCCACGAACTTTTTTCCATTCTTTCTTCCTGTATCAAACTTCAACTAGAAATGCCTAGGTCTGAAGTCCTGGTTTCCTGTGAAGCGACAACAGACTTTGAACTTTGAAGGGCGTATTATAGCTGCATCAATTTACAAAAAAGTATTGGGTGCTTTTAACGACAAGTTTATAGAAGGCGTAGTTTTTCGCACTTTACGCTGCCACCAATTTCGCTTTGGTTGCCAGTTATAAAAAACCTTAGAGAAACATTAAAAAGTATAAAAGAACATTGTCTTAGTGGACGCTGCGAACAGCATGTAAAAACAAACTCGTGAGGAGCGTGACTGAACTATTAAAGTACGCTTCTAATGTTTGACCTTTCCAAGGTTTACACAGTATTAATAAATGAAAGAGTAAGCAGTATAATTGTGCACGGAGCTTACGTGCTCGGAGTTTTTACTGGTAGGAGAGAAGATAGACTATTAGCTGAGACTGTGCTATTTGCAACAATGTAGTTTATCGTTTTGTAAAGAGGCTAATTAGTTTGATGTCCATCCTAGGATTAAATCGAGACAGTGACTCAATAATTATGTAAGGTACTTACTTACTAATCGGTTAACTGCGTAATTGTTACATAATGTTCTACTGATGAAAACCTACTACCTAAACAAAGGTTATTGTAGATCAAAATGATGAGTGTAAACCATTTGTTTTCTATCTGAGATCTAGGCTTAGGCTACTATTATTAGCAGTACTTACTTGCTTGCTGAAAGTATGAAACTGCATAAAATTATCACAAATCTATCAAGTTCATATTTTATTCTATCACACGCCTGAGGAGCTGAGGAAAAATTTGCAGATTTGGGTCGTTCTTCAAATCCCCATAATTCTTTGAACAAAGAGAAACTCAAATCGGATTGTAATGCAAATGAGGGCTTTGACAAGTAATTTGAACCTTTTCATTGAATTTTAGAATTCTGTTCTTCGTATCTCATAATTATACAGGTACGCACCAATCTATAGGTTATAGATGGACTATAGGAGTCAAGGAACGTGCATGACTGACGGAAGGACAAGTTACGCCATGCATTTGTAATTCAATGCTGGATGCCACTTGAAAATTCCTGGAACTTTTTCCATACGCAGTACCCCAGGTCCGTTAGACAAATCACAGAAACAAAAAACCCAAATTGTATTGAATATCAAACGAATATCCCTTTGTAGTAGCATTTGGCGCAATCCTTGGTTGTGAATCGTTTTGTAGATGGTTTTGTCTAAGGCTGATGAGACCTTACGATATTAATAATTAGACGGTTGTTTGTTATATCAACTACATAGGCATGTATCCATTTTATAATTAATCTACATGAGTGACAGGATATTTACTGAGTTAATAAGTATATTTGATTGACCTCTTAGCTCAGTTGGTAGTAGCTCTGTTTTCTTAGCCTTAGGTCGTAGGTCCGATTCCCACAGTGAACAAATATTTGGTGAACACACATGTTTCTTCTCTGACTGGGTGTTATATTTTATTCTAAGTATGTATGCATTTACAAAAAAAATGAAAGTATTATATCAGCTATCTGGTTCTCATAGTACAAGCTCTGCTTAGTTTAGGGCCAGATGGTGTTGTGTGGATTGTCTATAATAATACTAAATATTGATATAACATATTAAAATATTTATATGACAGGCAGGTAAGGAAACTATAACGTGACAGGGTGCAAGCAGAAGCACATCACCGCTGTTGGTCTTCCCATAAACCGATGGGCTTATTGGTCGTTCTCTAGAAACCGAATCTTACCTAGTAATATGATCATATTTTCAGTACCTCTGCTGCAGCTGTTTTTATTATCTTTGCTCTCAGAAAGCCACACATTGGTGCATAACATGGTGTTCGGTTGCAAAAACTTTGTTAACCTAAGTACCTACTAGCAAAATACTGTATAATGAGTAGTGAACGGATATGATTCAACACTTTTAATGATAGTTGGTCTCGACTTCTTACTAATTCTTTACCAAACAAGTTTTTAAATGATTAGTCAGTTTGTGTTGGATGAACTCAAATAAACGTAGCGTAATGTAAAAGAATTGATAAAACTAAAACAGCTAATGATGAATACTGTAGGCCACAAGCTCTGTCTCTGGCTCTGGTTTTGAGTCCGAAACAGACCCTATGGATCAGTAGACCGGTAACAAGCTCTGTCTGGCTCTGTCTCTTGCTTTGGTTTTGAGTCTGTGTGAGCGCTCACTAATGTATTATACTGTGTGAGTGACATTTTGACGCAGGATTTATTTCTAGCACTCACACAGACTCAAAACCAAAGCAAGAGACAGAGCCAAACAGAGCTTGTTACCGGTCTACTGATCCATAGGGTCTGTTTCGGACGAAAGCCACACTAAAAGCTATTATATGTTTATTAAGTTGGCAAATAGCATTTTTTCGTACATGACTAATTGAACTATTAACCCATAATAGTAATTGGTTCAAAAATGCTCTTGGCACCGAATATTAGCATCAGGAATTGACTTGATATTAACATCTTTTCGAGGTTCTTTTAATTCAGCCACTTGTGCGACGGTCAACGACACATCGAAATGTAATCTTTATTGATGCCATTCAGACTTATCGATTTGTTTTATGAGTTTTCTGTCTGCCTTGTGTTTCAGTAATTGGGTTCTCATCTAGGTAGGATTACGGCGAAAACTCTTAATTGAATATAGGTAAGTAGTAGTTTTAGTAGTAGTAGAACTCCTTGTGAAGGGCTCGTCCGGGGAAGTACTACCACCATGGCTATTTCTGCCGTGAAGCAGCATCGCTGTGTTTTGGTTTGAAGGGCATGGGTGCTGGTGTAATTACTGGCACGTGAGGCGATATCTGTAAGCCTCAAGTTGATGGACGCAGGGCAGGGCATCGTAGGGCACGTTCCAGACGTGCGTGACCTACGAGGCAATGCTTTGTTATAGGCGATGGTTACTGCTTAACATCAGGTGGGCCATATGCTTGTTCCATCAGCTAGTAGTATAAAAAAAAAGGTAGAACTCTGGTTTTTCTTTATTCAACGGCAAACCAAACATCTACGATTCTATGCATTACGATCCCATCTTCTCTCTATACTAGTGATATCACTCGTCGCCCGGTCTCAGTATAGGGATGTCTTTTATTCCCGAAACCGGCTAACAGTAGTACAACTACCTATTAGATGAGAGATGAGGCTGCACAATTCTTGTCGCCACATAGAAGGAAAGGAAGGATGTAGAGGCTTCCGTCGACTCGGACCGTTAGGTACTCGGACCGCAGTCCCACTCGCCGGAGTGATTTAATTTTAATATTTTTCTTCCGGCGACTCGGACCACAAACCACGTGATGTAAATTGTACAGCCGTCGTCAGAAACAGATCTGACATAAATACGAAATGTTAAGTAGTAGTGTAATGTCAATTAAAAATATTATTTTTTTCCAATTTTGCCCCGAACTGAGATCTCGTGATGCGATCCAAATAATTCGAAAAGCTAAGCACATTATGCTGGTAATCAGAAAAAAATGGGCCACCACGGCATTGTATTTTATCTACTTTGAGGAAGTATTTCTGTACAGATTCACTGTTTGGCATTGCCTCTGACTAACCCTCACTAACTTTTCATGGTAAACAAGTTTTAACTTTGGCCAATTGAATGAAGTGTTCCGTTGACAGACCTTGGCTCCATCATCAGAACAGGTCACTTTTATCATTTAATGACAACTCTGTACCTCCTTAATTGAATTCAAGAACAAAAAATAAGAAAAAGCAATAGAAGAGCAAGACCAGTAGAAAAACCTTGATGTCACCGAAATTCTTTGAGATGAGAGCTCTCGGAGCGTTGGTTGTCTTAATTTAACCTTTTCTTTTTATAGCAAAAACTGATTGTCCTAGAAAAAAAGTAAAAACTGTTTTGGAATGTCCAAACAAAGTTCTTTCATATGAAATGTAACTTGATTTTTTTGAATAATTTTTTTTGCACCCTTAAAAACCCCATATCTTAATAACCCCTCATCCGATTTTACTTACATACTTACCAGTAAATTTCTCAAGTACAAGCTATCGACGCATCAAATTTCATGCAGATTGGATCAACGGTTCGAAAGTTATCGTCGGACAAACATACACAAATACATACATACATACGCACATAAAATGCCAAATCGCCCAAGTTTGCCCAGAATTGCCTTCAACCATGCAGGTAAGTTTGTAGCAATTCCTACCCCTCTGTAATCCCAGCCGGTTTCACCTGCTGATTTCAAGGTAAAGCATCCCTTTTGTTTGATAATAAGATTTTTTAAATAAATTGTGTCTTCAATCAAAGAGTTTTATTCTTTATGTTTAGTTTGTACACCTACTTTTTCCTTTGACTGTACTTTATTGCTTTGAACAATAGATTTTTTCGATCATTTCAAAAGTGGTCCGAGTCGCCGGAAGAAAAATAATAAAATTAAATTACTCCGGCGAGTGGGACTGCGGTCCGAGTACCTAACGGTCCTAGTCGACGGAAGCCTCGGATGTAGTTGGATGTTTTGTAATTAAGAAATTAGCATATTTACAAGGGTTTCTTTAAAAATAATCAGTGTTTAGGCAACTGCCAAATTTTAATAGTGATAGAGCTTATTTTTAGCAATGTATTTTGAATCAAAGTCAAATGGTATCATAGTCATACATAATCATTTATTGGCCTCAAAAAACAGCATATGGTATTATACATGGAAGACCTTAAAAAAAAAGGTAAGTGTCACTCATTCTCCAGCATTGCTGATGCAAATTTTGGGTTCATGCTATTTAAGTTTGGTAACAATATAAAATTTAATTAAAATATGTACCGACTAAAATTAAAATATAATTCTGCTGATTAATGCTGTAAAATAATTATTTAAATGTCATATCAATAGATCTCACTAGGATCACTTTGAAACGGCTAGTCAAGGTGCCAGTTCCATGCGAATTCTATTGAAAATTATTTTTTTATCTAAATTAGAGCAAATTATAAACCACTTGTAGGTAAGTACCTTATTAATGTGAAAAGAAACCCGGTTTTGATCTTTAATAGGTAAAGTATAGGGTCATTAAAGCTGATTACCAATGTAAGGCTTCATACTTTACTCCTGTAGGCAGGTAATTGAGGTAATAAGTGGAACGAAATAACTCGTCTAAGGGCAAAGTGGTTAAATTTGACACCTTGCAATGAACAATTTAAAATAAAAGTTGAGAATACATGTTTCTGGTTCACCTACGGGTAACTACTACATACTAAATAGTTCTTATTTTTAAAATCATCTTACCCTTGGTGTGTAAAATGATAAATTATAAGAAACCTTGAAAAACACAGCTTAAATAGTAAAAAAAAAATGGTATTTAAGAAGAAATTGAGTACCTAGGTATATCAATGTCACTTACCTAAGCCTTGCGCACATATAAGAGTTCTGCGGTGGTGATCAGTGAAACGCAGTCAAATTATGTACGGCTGTCAATGACATTTGACAGCGTTTCACTGATCGCCACCGCGAGGTTAGGTTAAACTTTTGACATACATGCACACATCATCATTAAGTCTTCATTAAGTACTCAATACTCAATACTCATCATTGAGTATTGAGTACTTAATTTATTTTGTCTGACTTAGGTTTTCCAAGAAAAACAACAATACAATACATACTAAAATCCTAGAGAAAGCAAGAAAAGCTGTCGTGTATCAGTTGAAAACTTCAAAATCAATCTTCTGACGAAAAGGAATACTCCGCCCACGCAGCTCGATATAGCCACATTTCACCGGATACTCAAACTGATCGGAACGTCATTCAGTTAACAATAGGAACATCAGTTACTGAGTTACGGCCATGGAACTGTGCCAAGTCGATAGACGATGCTAAGCCGTGATAAATGCTCTTCAATTCCAGCCGATCGCGATCGGCGCCAGGCTGTCTGCTTATGACGGAAAAATTGGAGCTCAATGGAAATGATTTGGCAGTAAAAATGTAGTTCCATGTGATTTAGCTCAAACTACTTCCTAACTTTTCGCAACTATACTTTTAGTACCTTCATTCTTCAAAAATTACTTAGCCGCAATTTGCCTTTACGTTGGTCATCATGCCACCTATATGGCGCTTGTTGAGCTAGATCTAGTGCAGTTTCAAAGCAGTTTTCTAATATCATTAGTAGTTCGCTGCAAGTAATGACCAGGGCGTCAATTCCAGCAACACGGTTCGATTGAGTGATCGTCGAGAACCGCTGAATCCGCGTTCCATTTTCAAATTTTTCAAACAAAAATTGACAACTCACATCGATTTACGCGATCGCTGGAGTGATTTGTGTTTTCAGAATCGACACCCAGTTTACGGCAGTAAGCTTGGATGTACCGAATGTTGAACCTTCTAATCACCACCGCCATCGCCGTCTAAGCTTTACTAATTCCAATTTGTGGAGTCAGTACTAATATTACTGTTTTGCTCTACTTATTGTAAATAGGCCCGTCAGTTACCATAATGCACATAAGAACATGTAAAGATTATGACACCTACGCAAATACAAGCAAATGACCAAGAACTTAGAGAACCGTTGCAAACATCTCAAATAACAGATGTAAAAGCCCTCAAGTACCCACTTACCACCGAAGACAAACATACAGCTCTAGACCGGTTTATCATAGAAGTAAATTCGTTTTAACATAGAGATCAAACCAAAACAGCAATACAGCACTTCCCTTCAAACAAACACATGATTGTAAAATAAATTCACAAGTAGCAGTCATGTTATTGTCAAAAAATATTACGATATAATTATTATGCTATTTCCTAGCGGCTGCTATTTTGATTTAATCTAAGGCTACTTCAATTTCTTGTCAACTGAAAATACCTGTCGGCATTCAGAATCTTCGATTATAATCAACGTTTGAAAATACCGATCAAATATTAGAAAACGCTGCGAACGATTGTTTGACACTGCTCAGTAATCAATATTGTGTATCGTATACCTAACAATAAGTATGTATATTTCTATGTTTTCTCAATACACGACAGCACAAGAACCAGGATAAAGACGTATCGTAAAGTTTGCGAGATTATTAGATTCGCAGTTCATATAGGTTCGAATTTCGTATTGGGTCGAAACGACACCTACACCCACTAACATATTCAAATGTATGGGCCAGTCGACAGTATAAAACTAATTTCAACATACGATATATAAAAATACGATTAAAACTTTAGGGACGCATAAATCTTGGGAGAACATAACTCAGGGATACCAAATGTTGAAACAGTTGTAGAGTTTTGGAGATAATGCTGGTTGAGACAGAAGTTCAAAAGTTTGAGATGTTATTGCTAAAAATTTTCTTTGATTGTAACTAATTTATCATGCTTTGAACGAAACAGGAAAGTATTATCGCATACTTTTCAGGGTTTTCCAATAGAATATTGCATGGTATCTATCTATACTTAATATTATAAAGAGGAAAGATTTGTATTTTTATGTGTATGTTTGTAATGAATAATCTCAAAAACTGCTAAGCCAATTTCAAAAATTCTTCTGCTAGTGTTTAAAAATTTAATGTTCAACCCGTGCTGCGAAGCCGGGACAGGCCGGCTTATAAAAATTCTGCATTATGGTAAGTATTGTTGGGATGGGATTTAACCAAAGAATTCACCCAGAACTCAAATAATCTATAATCTCAAATAACTAAAATATTTTCCCGAGTTCCAATTCCAATTCCGATCTGACGCGTAGTTCAGACCGAGTAGAGATGTCCACTCCACGAAAACCGGCTATCAGTATAGTATAGCAAGACACTAAAAAGCTCAAAGAATCACCATAGCATTTTAGCGGTACATGAAGCCCACGTGGAAGTGACTTCCGATTGATTTGCGCCGAAGCCCGCCTGCGGATATCACGTTCGTTCACTTCCCGTGCCTTTACATTTTAGCGTATGAATGGATTTTTTTCTACTTCACTTGCGAACACTGGTTTGGAGTGGCAATTTCGTTTTATTTCTCAGTAAAGTTGGCCTATTCAGCATGAACGTATTGAACGGTACCTACGCACTACGTGTACTGTTGTTATTTGCTCTGTGACAGCTATACAGCAGTACGAGGTATTCCTCGTATCGCACTGATGAGAAGATTTTGTTCCTAGAAGAAGCACCAACCCATAATATATCTGGCTTTTTTGGTACACTCTAAAAAGAAAGGGACGGCAGCAATTGTGATGCAGTGAAATTCGTTTTTAGGAAAAAAAAACAACTTATAAAATATATCAACATGGATTTACAGCAACAAATTAGTTCTTGGTAATAACTAGAAGCATCACCAACCAACCCTTAATAACAATGGTTTTTTGTTAAAATCTAAAAAGAAACTGATGGTAACAAGTTTGACGCAGGCCCATTATTAATTAGGCTTACAGAAACAAATTTGTTTTTAGTTGTTAACTAAGCTGTTACTATGTAGTAAAACACCTACCATATTACACAGACCGATGCTATTCTCAACTAGCGACAGTAAAGGTCTTCCAAATGTAAACAGACACACCCTAAGTTGTTACCGGGTAAGATAAAGGCGTGTATCGGTGTTAATGTTTAGTTGACGCTGCCATAGTATCTATCATTCAGTACTACAGTATCATATCTTTCTGCCCATGTCCCACTAAGGCTGGTGACGTTGCGTCGTCGGTATATCATGGTTGTTTTCTTCCATTTACCTACCGTTATTTTTGTACGCTGATATAATATTTATACTTTTTTTTGTTAATACATACTTAGAATACAACACACTTATAAGTACTTCTATAGAAAGTTGGGTGCATATTTTATATTAGGTAGGTACCTATATGCTTTCATTATCAAAGTTCGGTTTTTTACCTGTCAGAACGTTAACGTATCGTCAGTACGTGCAGTCGTAGAGTCATCAATCATCATCCTGCAAAGAGTTTTATGTAAGTAGTTGTTTTACTTACAGTGGCTGCTAGTATGTACGTTTTGTATGACGCAGTAAAGGCTGCGGGAGGCAGGCGGAATGAAGATCAACGGCCTGCTTTACGCTCCCGGTAATTGATGACACCTGATCCCTCCTTTTGCGAACACTTTTATATCCCGAAGATACATTTGGAAGATTATTTACTGTATTACTAGGCTTTACTGTGCTCTTTTTAGTAGATACGCAATACGTATTTTTTTAAACATTGTTAGCTTGTAATGACAACTGCCACCGTTTTGTATTTGTCTCTTGTTACATCTTTTGTAGGTTTGGTAGGTCAAAAACAGTGAGGTAAAAAGTTACTTTTTTTTCTTCTTCTTCTTCCTGTCATTATGTCACTTTATGTGGGGTTAGCACAACACATTTTACTCCTTTCTTTCACTCTGTCAGCTGTCGTCTCTTAAAAAAAATACGGGTTGCACTCCGGGAGTGCCGGCAGAAGTGAAAACTTGATTATTAACGTTGAGCATGTTTGATATTTTGGAATGGTTAGGGGGGGCTTGTTTGTTATTTGGCATGCTGTAACATACACGAACATTCGCGCAAGCGCCCTGCGCTGCCTAAACGAAACAGTAGGCCCAGGCATACATTTTCGCCGCGCCGTAGAGAGGGGATAGCTGTCTACTCTCCATCCGTCTTACGCTTTTTCGATCAGGTCACGTGTCCTGACGCGCTGACGCGAGTTTAAGATTTTATACCCATTACAGAAAAAGTGCTCAACGCCGCTAAAGAAGTTTTCACTTCAAAAACTGTAAAAAAAATCTTAAAAAGATATTGTGTCATCTACGCGTTCTTCTTTTGTTTATTTTAAAAACCCTGCCTCACACAGCTTAGCTAAATTAATAATTGGCCTAAAGTTGGTAAGTAGAGCTCACGACGTTTTTGCTTTAGTAAACACAAGTATTAGCGGCAGACTTGGAGTAAAAACAACAGCTATAGAACATGTAGGTTATGCATGTGACTGTGAACACTTTTACTATAACATAATTGGTATAAAATCTGATCTTTATTCTTCTCGTTGTTTAGTTGCTTCTCTTCGTCATGGACGATCTTGCCAGTATATCAATACAAGTGTGCTTCATTTATTCCATACACGCAGTTTTAAGCCGCAGTAAGCACTCAATAAAAGTGCAACGATTTTTGAAAATCACCGTCGTGTATGAAAAGTGTTTTATTTTAAAGTTTGTATTGAAATACTTTCACGTCAACGTCGCGCAGAAAAAAAAACAAATACAAAAACTAAAAAACTAATACCTTGTATGTATGTATGTATGTATGTGTGGGACTCCTGTTTCCGCAATTGGACTCAAAGTCGGTCCGTTTCGTCGGCAACTAATACCTTACAAAGGGTAGATTTTTCCATCGACGGAATAACGCTTCATTTTGTTGAATCAAAAATAGTTAAGTTCTTGTGTTTGAAAAGTCTTTAAAAGAGATGGATATAATTATTTTACCTGCCAAATTTCACAGTAGATTGATAAATTTAGAAACAAATAATAAAGAACAATGCATTAATGTTACTCTCAGATGGTATTCTGGACTTCCTCGTCCAAAGTGTCGCGGGTTCCATTCCGCTGTAGATAATGGTTGGCACGTGCCTGCAGTAAACACTGTTTTGTACACTTTACGGTTGCTCCAGCGTCCCTTATGGGCAACGGTTCTTGATAAAACCTTTTTGGATTGGGTACTTTGGCACACTTGCTGCTTATTTACTTTTGTTAGAGTTTGCGAACCACACCTGGGGGTACCATTTGGAGAGTCCTAGGGCCTTATTAATAATCCTGGCGTAGCGTTGGACTAGTTAATCCGTGTTTTGTCACATTTGTTCGAGTTGACAATTGCATGTCAATGCAAGAGACAAAACACAGATTAACTAGTCCAACGCTACGCCAGGATTATTAATAAGGCCCCTAGAGTCTAAAATCTGATGTAGAGTCATACAAACTCTACGTGTAAACTTAACTTTTTATTTGGAAAGTAACTTCACTGCGCTACGCCACTATAATATAATCAAAAATATAGTAGACTAGCGGCTGCCCGCGGCTTCGCTCGCCCCATTCCCGTTGCTTACATCCGTTCTCCGTAACAAAATCTTTATAAATTGTAGCCTATGTGTTATTCTGGTGTATAAGCTTATACTTATAAAATTTCATTAAAATCCATTCAGTACTTTTTACGTGAAAGAGTAACAAACATCCATCCATACTTACAAACTTTAGCATTTATAATATTAATAGGGTAGGTACCTAGAGGATTGAAAATACTTTAGTGCACACAACAAACTTTAAAAGTACAGGTACATAAAAAACTAAGACAATTTCCCTCATAGAAGGTCTAAGAATATCCTAATCTTAACCCTGACCACAGATAAGAATAGATAATACTACGACAGCCCTGACTGTCAAAACACTAAACGGTTATGCTCGGTGACACAGCTGTCTAGCGAGGTCGGATTTGAGCCTTGCGCACATCTAAGCGATCTGCGATGGCGATCAGTGAAACGCTGTAAAATATGACAGTGATATTGACAGCGTTTCACTGAACGCCATAGCCACCGTCTTGATGTGCGATGGCTTTTAGTCATCTAGGAATCAGGCTGAGATGTCATGATCATAGGCTGGTAACATCAGTCATACCTTTAGTCATTTTGGAACTCAAAAAAGATATGATTTCGAAAATCAAACAAATCATACAAATCAAACAAATCAAACTTACGGACGTATCGTATATCATAATAGTCTATCCTATCTATCTTTGATTAAACCATGGATAATACGCAACCTAAAGAGAGTACATTTTTTTATGAAACGCCTATCGAAATGCTTAAAATTATGGAAAGCTCGGATCTATAAATTGGCGGACGTTCACTTCATATCTCTTGAAACTGGAGATATTGTAAAGGGTGGCCACGAAAAAGTATTAAATGAATTTCGGTTCTCATGCACTTGAGTAGATAACCTAAATTAAACATTCCGATAAAAAAATATATAGTGATATTGTAACTCTGAATTAGTCTTAATTGAACACAATTTAATAGACGTGAATTTTATGCATCTGTGAATGAGAGTGGCATGAGATTTTTAGCTATAAAGCAAGGATTGGTCGTTGGGTCAACTATACTCTCGTTTCGGCTTATAAAGTCCTCGTTATTGTCAAAATGTTAGCCATGTGTTAATAATGTTAGTATTTATGCCTTATGGTATTTTTTTTCATATTATATAGACCATCCTTTGGAGACAAACTCACATGATGGTAAGCAACCATATAGTCAACAATGGAGCAGATGGTCTATATAGAAGACACCTATTCCCTCTTGACTTGAAAAGGCTCAGAGTGTTGTAGTCTGGAAATACAACCGACAGCAGTGAGTTCCATTCCCTGGAGGTTCACAAAGTGCTTTCGTTCCATAATATGACTACTTCATCAAATCTCTCTTTTTCCACCACCACGTGGAGATCCTATAAGTTGCCGCTGACTGCGTTGAATCGATCCGTCTCGTCCTCGAGCTATTTAGATCCTGGACCCAAATCTATGTTTAGGTACTTCTTCTCATCGTGTTACTGGTTATTTTAAACCAGTGCAGTTTGGTGAATTCCAAATGTTTAGTTTAGGTAGAGAAACACTTAGTAAGCTTTCAAACATTTTGGTAATTTTTTGTTACAAAACATCATAAAATATAATTGTGTAACAAGAAAATCATACATTTATTTACACAAAGAAACTTACAATTAAACAAGTATTTACAAAATGTACAAAATACGCAAGAAACAGTTAAGCTACCTGCAGACCGTTACAAACGATCTAGAGATAGCTCAACTGATCCAAATCAGTACCAATATTCGTTGTTAATATCTTTTCAACAAGAATTTCATTGAGCTCACGCAGCATTTGGCAACCTTCTGACAGCGCGAAGTCGTTCCAACGTTGTGCACAATCTATACGCAAGTCGGATCGGATCGTAGTCCAGTAAACTCCAGTAGTACATCGTCCTAGGTCTAGACAGGCCATGCTGCCATCGTCCGCTAGTACGACGGCCGCGCACGCCGACCCCTACGCTTTGATAAACTTTTCACTTATTAACCACATGTTTGAACTTTTTGTTTACATAGAAAATGAACGCTGGAATTTTACCCTTTATGCAAATTATCCAACCCTTTCCCGGGAAAGTTATGATTTGTTAGGCATCGTTCAAACTTACAGAGGCTTTCAATAATATTAAAAGTAGGTATTTAGGTACCTCATAAAGCTTGCTTAGTTTGCTTGTATTAGGTAACCCAAAACTTTTTACATTTTTAGGTAACGGAGATGGCGAGACGAGCTTGATGGTTTCCTGACGGATTGGGCAGGCGTAGCCCAGGATCGCGATGTCTGGAAGGAATGGGGGGAGGCCTTTGCCCAGCAGTGGGACCCGGAGGGCACATAATAATAATAATAATAGGTAACTAATAGCCGTTTCAGTACCTATAAATAGTAGTAGTAGTAGTCATTAGAACCTATAAATTTTGAAAGCTTTCGCTATGAAGTGATTAGTGGTGGGAAGCATGCATAGGTAGTCATGAAAGTATTTTTTCATGTAAGCACTAAAAGTTTAAAGCTTTAGACATTCAGTGCTGCTTAATTGGATAAGCTTATTCTGCAAAAAGCATAAAAAATACATTTTTTTTATGTAAAAATACTAACACTAAAATTAAATACTGCAATAATTTATCTCGATGCTTAAGATAGTCATTAACCTCATATTTCTTATAATGTTTTTCAAAGTATGCACTTACCTACTATACATTTAGACGCCACCCTATCATCACATTCCTAATGCATCGACACACCGAGCGCACGACTTTTTCTGTTCTACCTACTACTAACCTAGCTCTAAGACGTTTCAAAGTGATCCTTGTGATTTATCTGAATTAATATTTTTTTGATTTAGATTTTTCATTTTGCACGCGTAATGCAGATAAAATAAAAGGAGTACACTATCTATGTAGGTGTATGATTGTATAATCCTGTGTAAGAAGACTATAAGGCTAAAATGCCTCATTTAAATAATATTATAAGGAGGAAATATTTGTATTTTGTGTGCATGTTTGCAATTAATAAACTCAAAAACTACTGTGCTAATTTAAACATTCTTTCACCATTGGAAAGCTACATTGACCCTGGCCGGGACAGGCCGTTAGTTAAAAATATGGCTATAGAATTTTTATAACCAATGAAATCTAAGTTCATGCTTGCTAAGTACAGTACAGACGCTGAAAAAGCTTCGTAACTACCAAATGTAGTATGTACCCTTCTTATTCACACTAAGGCTACACACACATTTTACTTATTCTAAGCCCATGTGACATGTCTAAAAATAAGATTATTATGATTATGATTATTTCAAAGATAGCTGTTTTATAACCTATGAAATCTGAATACGTCATGCTTGCTATGTAACCTTCAGACGCTGAAAAAGCTTTGTAACAACCAAATGCATGACTACCCTCATTATTTTAAAGATTGCTATTTTTGTTTGTGTCTAGTGTGTCATCGTTCTTAGCCAGTGGATTATTTATTTGTTTGTCCGCGGATGTAATTACACTCTCTCACGAAGCCACGTCGCGGACAGATCCCGTCTAACTGGTCTCGTTAATATTAATCTGATTAATAATGCCAATACAGAGTTATTTGCGTTTCACTCGGGAAGATTTGCAATCGATAAGATGAATAACCCTTACCGAATATTCGTTACTAAGATATGTTTTCGTGTGTGTCCGTTGGTAGTGACAGGGGTCACGGCTCCAGTTGGTAGTAACTCTTAAAAAATATGTTGACTATCGGGTTCACATAATACAATCTCTGCTTAATTTGAGGCTAGATAGCATTGTGTCGATTGTCCAGAATATTTATTTATTATGTATTTATTTCCTTAAAAAAAGTATATAAATGTGTGCCAATCAAGGAACATAACATACTACTCTCCGAGAGATCCCAACAACCCGTGGTTTGAATTTGGATCCTCGATTTTAGAAATAAAACTTAACCATAGAGATCGAAACAAAATGAGTATTTTGGAAGTACCTAACTAACATTTTTTACAATAAGTCAAGATCAAGGAGGTTGCAAATCCAACAAGGAGTTTTCTACGTCTATTAATTTTTTAACCTTCAAATGCTTGACTTGCTGAAATAATCAGGCGGTATTATATTTGTTTAGAATTAATAGTAGGTATATTTGAACAAACATAGGTTGCAGTGTCTCTGCGCTCCCTATCTATAAATGGTAGTATAGCCGGATATCCATAAAAAGCCACAAAAACGTGTCGTTACGAAAATGAGCCCAGAAAAATGGAAGCGAGCCAAGTGCCCACTTTGCTGTAACGGGCATGAAAAATAGGAATAGTGTTTGTGTTCTCAAACGTAGACAATAATCCTATTTGTAAGTGGGCAGTGACCTACATTTGTTCTTTTAAATCTTTTTCTCTGAAAGTCAAAACATGAACCATTCATATTCTTTGTAGGGCAAAAATAAGTGAACCTAGAAACAGATTTCATGATTATTGAGTTTTTAGCTTGTAAATCTCACAGTAAATAAATAAATAAATTAATATTGTGGACAATCCACACCACACTATCTATCCCCAAACTAAGCAGAGTTTGTATTATACTTACATAACCAGATAACTGATATAATACTTACATACTTACACATCAGGCTCAAGCACTGTTTTTAGGGTTCCGTAGCCAAATGGCAAAAACGGAACCCTTATAGATTCGTCATGTCTGTCTGTCTGTCTGTCTGTCTGCCCGACCGTGTCACAGCCATTTTTCTCCGAAACCATAAGAGCTACACTGATGAAACTTGGCGAGTAGATGTATTCTGTAAACCGCATTAAGATTTTTACACAAAAATAGAAAAAAAACTGTAAATTTTGGGGGTCCCCATACTTCAAACTGCAACTCAAAAAAAATGTTTTCGTTGAACCCATACGTGTGGGGTATCTATGAATAGGTCTTCAAAAATGATGTTGAGGTTTCTAATATCGTTTTTTTCTAAACTGAAAAGTTTGCGCGAGAGACACTTCCAAAGTGGAAAAAAGTTGGTCCCCCCCCCTCTAACTTCTAAAATAAGAGAATGATAAAACTAAAAAAAATATATGTTGTACATTACTATGCAAACTTTCAACGATATTTGGTTTGAACGAGATCTAGCCAGTAGTTTTTTTTTATACGTCATAAATCGTAAACCGCAATTTACCTTTCGACGAACTACAAGAACCTGTTTCCTGATTATTTTCTGTATATTATGTTACTTGATGCTACGAAACCCTTCATGGGCGAGTCCGACTCGCACTTGGCTGGTTTTATTGAATACAGGTCTAAGAAAAGTGAGGTTAATAAAAAGCAGCCAAGTCCGAGTCGGACTCGCCCATGAAGGGTTCCGTAGCATCAAGTAACATAATATAAAGGTTCTTGTAGTTCGTCGAAAGGTAAATTGCGGTTTACGATTTATAACGTTTAAAAAAAAAACTACTGGCTAGATCTCGTTCAAACCAAATATCGTTGAAAGTTTGCATAGTAATGTACAACATACATTTTTTTTAGTTTTATCATTCTCTTATTTTAGAAGTTAGAGGGGGGGGGACCAACTTTTTTCCACTTTGGAAGTATCTCTCGCGCAAACTATTCAGTTTAGAAAAAAACTATATTACAAACCTCAACATCATTTTTAAAGACCTATTCATAGATACCCCACACGTATGGGTTCGATGAAAAAATTTTTTTTTAGTTTCAGTTTCAAGTATGGGGACCCCCAAAAAAAAATATAAATATTGGGGGTCCCCCAATATTTATAGTTTTTTTTCTATTTTTGTGTAAAAATCTTAATGCGGTTTACAGAATACATCTACTCGCCAAGTTTCATCAGTCTAGCTCTTATGGTTTCGGAGAAAAATGGCTGTGACACGGTCGGACAGACAGACAGACAGACAGACAGACAGACAGACATGACGAATCTATAAGGGTTCCGTTTTTGCCATTTGGCTACGGAACCCTAAAAAAGGTGAATTTGTAGGTATTTATGAGCAAGTACCAGAGATTTTATTACTACAGTTATTTACGTAGAGAATACAGCACAAATCCGCCTCATAAAGCTGTAGAAAGTTACTGTGAATAGGTACAAGAATGTGTATTTTATTGAGTTCTAAGTTGAATATTTGCTAATAAGTAAGGAAAACGACTTGTTCACGTGTCGCTTCTCGACAGTCTCATTAGATAGTCATTGCAATATCTTATTCGGCATGCTTATTCAGAGACGATCTAAACATGGTTTTATTCAATTATCTACTGACTTTATAAAAAAATAAAAGGAGTCTCTAAGTTGGGTCTAAGTCTTATTTCTAATTAAGACCCGTCCACAACAAGGCGATAACACAGCGATCTACGATATCGCTGTCTTGTTACCGCGGTGTTATCGCAAATCGCTGTGTTATCGCGTTAGTGTGGCAGGCCTTTAATTGACCATGATTTTGTCAAAAGCATTTTTTGAGTAGATTTTGTAGTTTTTGAGCTTTGTCGTTCAGAAACAAAAAACCTTTTCTAATAATTTGATAAGCATAATGCACGGATTATTTATTTTTATTTAGTAAAAGGGTCACACAAATAACTCACCTAGCTTTAAGACGTTTCAAAGTGATTCTTGTAATACAACTGAATAAACAAGGCTTTACTGGACTTCACTTGAAAAAACAAATCCTTACAGAATCAGGCAAAGCGAAATAGACTATAAACTTGAAGCAGGTGGCACATACATCGAGCTTATTGACGCTTTCCCTGCTATATCTAATAGAATTCCTTTAAGATCTCACATGCAAAATGCCGATCGGAATCATACATCTCTTTGAATTATAGAAATAACGCTTAAGGCCTGCGCACATCTAGGCGATGGTGATGAAACGCTGTCAATTATGACAGCGATATTTGACAGCGTTTCAGCAGATCGCCATTGCCTAGATGTGCGCACGCCTTTAGTATACAATGATTTTTAACAAAAGAAAGCCTTGCCATTCCTCTGTAGATCCTTTTTTAAACCGACAACAATTATTTTTATATTTAGAAGGATTTTAATCACATTTTTTATTTTCATAATTGTTAATTTGCTTGATAAATAAAAAAACCGAAAACAATATTGGGTCGTCATGATGATGCCCGGTTTTATTATTAAATTGACATTAAAAGTTAGTACAGATATTTTCTACTTGGAATAGATATTATCTATATTCATATTCATTTATTAATTGCTTCATGTATTTAATCATGTTTTATGTCCTTCTTGAAAATTGACCGATATGGCGGACATTCGATTTTCCTATAGATACAATTGAAAACATTAATTGAAGAGCATTCGTGTGGGTATATTACATTTTATTGATTAATTCAGTATGTTGTTTGCCTGATGAAGGAGGATTGGCAAAGTCATAAAGACTTGGAAACTCTTATTACTTCCTCGGTCTCGTGTTTTGGAATTGAGTTTTCTAACTGGGGCAAAGATAAGGCAATGTCATCTAACTTCCCAAACTGTACTTAGATAGAGAATTCGTTTAATTTTATTAAAAGCTTCAATTTTAGACGGTTCTAGGGTGACTCTACCAAAAAACTATGAGCTACGAAGCTTATTGATCTATAAAAGTTTTAAAGAAGACCTTTGACCATTATTTCTAGACTTATGGCCACGTGTCCAGAGCACTTGATAGCAGATGGAGCGAGCAGATTTTACAAGCTTTGTGGCAGAAAAAGGCATAGTGGTAGTATTTCCCCGGGCCCCTCACAAAGAGCTCTACTAATGCAAGTACCCATGTTTTCTTAGTTTCCAAAAAAAATTATTTTAGCATTTTTGTAAGTAAACAATCAGTAAGTTAAGTGTATGGTAGGAGCAAGGTTTATCTAGAACATAATTTTATTCATTAATACCTTTAATACTCAAAGTCTGACTGTGTAACACTGAATACTGGCCAACGCTACCAGAGTTTTTCATGAGTCTTAATTTCATTGGATAAGGTTTAAAATTGCACGACAAATTATTTCAGGCGTTCCTGAAATAGACTCGATTGCAACATCAGGTTCATCATCCTCGTAGTTATTCCGAAAATTTTCACAAGAAATATCTTTTTGATTGAGGTGCCAATTGACGCTGTATCTTTGAAATTTTAATATCATCATACTTTATTTATATTGCCCTAAAACATACTTTTTTTAAGGTTTTCTGTATTATTTGAAATTTTTAATATAATCGGCTCATAAATGACGAATTTATGCGATGACAAAATATAAAAAAACCGATTAAGAACCTTCTTTTTTATTTGAAGTCGGTTAAAAATACTTATCACTGCCTTCCCATGAAAGTCCTAATATCGAAAATGGTACTTACCTAGGGAAGTATGTATTATCTAACAATGTAATATCAGCTGTATCTGGTTTCCTTAAACTTAGCATAAGCTCTGCTTGCGGCTAGATAGTGTTGTGTGGATTGTCTAAAATATCTAATTATTATTATTATTTATAATACAATATTACTAAATTATTAAATATTTATTTATTTTATCTATAACACAATATTGTGGTCATTTCAAATCAAACCAAAAAGCTCGTAATATGATGGAGTCGCACGTCGTTTTTGCTCTATTGTTGGTAAAGGTACAAACTAACCAGAAAAGCTGTGAAGTGTGTACATCATTAAATAATACTTGTTGTTAGTTCGTAGAAGACCTTGATCTGCGGTAGGTTACCGTGTGAAAGTTACTTGAGCATTGAGTTCCATTATTTGAAACAGTTTTTTTTATTTCTTGGTTTTACTAGCTAGATCATGTAAATGAGCTATCCTGAGAATTTATTTATTTATTTATTTAACTCTTTATTGCACAAAACTTAATGCTATGTACAAAAGGTGGGCTTAATGCTTTAAGCATTTTCTACCTGCCAACCCTAGAGGTAGGAATGGCGTTGGCGTGCTTACATAAAAAAAGGAAAGCTTAGGTATTAAAATTAACAACAAGGTACAATACTTATTAGTTAAAGTCCGATGAGATCTGCTTCAGGAAATGCTCATAAACCAGACGCTTAAAAGCTGACTTATTGGGAGCCTTTTTGATGTCAATAGGGAGCGCATTCCAAAGACCTACAGCCGCCACCTCAAAAGACTTGCCTCGGAAAGATGTTGAATGCTTAGGGGTAGCCAGAAAGAGAGTATCAATAGATCTCAAGTTGCGATCATGTAATTCAGAGCGATAGGAAAATTTACTTTTTAGGTATTCAGGAGAATGGGGATCTTTAAGAGTAGAGTAAAGGAGACATAATATTCTTCTATTTCTTCTTTCACGTATAGGGAGCCACTCAAGCTTAGAACGAAACTCTGAGATGTGATAGTACTTACGAAGACCGTAGATAAACCTAATGCCGGTGTTGAGTAAACGATCAAGTTTATTAAGAAGGTCTTGGTTAAGGTCAAGGTATGAGACATCTGCATAGTCGATTATGGGAAGAAGAAGGGAGTTTACTAGGGATATTTTAGTTTTAATAGGTAAAAAATTTTTGATTGAGTGAAGCGATGCGAAGAACTTACGAGATACTTCCTTAACCTGCGCCGACCAGCTCAAGTTAGCATCAAAAAGGACCCCAAGATTTTTAACAACTGGTGAAAAAGGAATAGGACAATCGTTATACATTAAGGGAGCAAGAGAGGCGAGGTTAATTTTAGCCAGTTGGCGCGAGCCACCAATGATGATCGCTTGGCATTTGTTTGGGTTGACTTGGATGCCGTAATTTTCAGACCATGTCTTAAGTCGAAGAAGGTCGGAGTTAATGGCGGTTAATGAGGCGTCCAGATCACCGGTTTCAGAGTGGTTGTAAAGCTGTAGATCATCCGCGTAGAAGTGATAATTGCAATGAAGTTTGTTATAGAATTTCATGTTTCTAACGCAGTATATACGTAGATTTTCAGTCAAAAACACGAAAATCGATTAGAATAAGAAAATATTACCTATATTATAATTTTGGCAAGGGACGACGGAAGATAGACGAAGGCGGCTACAGAATGGTGGCCAAGAGATGTTCTAAGATCACCCGCCCGTTGGTCGAATGACATTGTTGCGAGTGCTGAGAATGAGTGGATGAGACTCGCGAGGGACCAGAAAGAGCATCAATAAAGAGGTGGCCTATACTCAGCAGTTGGTTCAAAACGGACTGAGATGATGATGATGATGATTATTATTATCATAATGTTGTACATATTGAATGATAAAAAAATGAAAGTTGATAAGTTTCTAAACTTTTTAACTTCCCCGGCCTACTATAGGCATCAATTAAGGGTTTAATGTATTTATTTTTATCTAATAATTAACCAACGCTCTAATACAGCAACATCAAAACCAAAGAAGAGAAAAATAACATTTGCATTTATTAGCAATTTCTCTTAGCATTTATATCGAAAAAGGTGAGTGTTTACGCATGGTTTTCGTTAACAAAATATAAATTCAAATAGGTTGAGGGAAGGTGTTTTTCGTTGTTCATGTTGATGAGCTGGAATAATACAATTATTTTAGCGTTTGTTTTAATAATAAATATTTAATTATTCATAGAAGATTTCAGAGCCAGTGCGTTTTCAGTATTTCACTCGACTAAAATAATTTCACATGTCAAGTTGAAATCTGAATCGCAAAAATACTTCGTCGTAGGACCAGTCATCGAAGCGTGAAGTCAAAATAAACCGAAAATAAAAGCATTTTCAGCAAGCAGCTATGAACGCGGAAAAATAAATTCCCTACTTAAAATTCAAGGTGCAAATCCTGTTAGAGTGTTGGCACAATCGAAAACACCCCAGAAATATTTCCAAACATTGCAAAGGTTTTGATTTTCATATAATTTTCATAACAAAAAACTCAAATCAAATAGCATTTTTTAAATTAACGCGATCGTTATGCATAATATGGAAGAAACAGGTATAACCTTTATTAGTTCCCGACGTTTCGACCGTGTTACAACAGTCGTGGTCACGGGCAGACTGGAGTTCATTGGAGTTACCGTCGAGAAGTGGAGGTAGTCGCAGTTGCAACTACCCTCACTTGGTATTCAGAATTAGAAATCAAATAATCTCTATATTCATTTCCGGTTGAGCGTAATATATGGTGAGCTGTGAATGTTATTTTAATAATTATATTTTCTTGTGGGTTTGCTCGTAAACGGATAGAAGAGACAGCCAAAAATAAACTACATCTGTTTATGGTATCAACACATCTGACTACACGTCACATCCTTTAGGAGTGCTGTTACTCGTAGTTGCATACCTATCTTAGACTAATGTAAATGAAGATTATCATTTAATTTATCTTCTACTCTTACATACGTACCTTATTATTGGGTATTATTTAAAAAAGCATCAGTTTATGTAGTATTATATAGTATTATACAAGCAAATTGAGCCGTAAGCCGTCATTCAATTCATTCCAGTACAGAAAAGCAAAGAATCATAATATTATGTAGTTATCAATTATTTATTTAATTATTATAAAAAATCTGGGTTTGGTAGGAACTAATTATACTCGCTCATAGTTGGAGTCAAAATAATGAATAAAGGTGAGCAAAAAAAATACAATATTTTTATAAAGCTCCTTAACAGCTTTTTCTTGCATTCACTATTAAAACCATTTTGAAAGGGACTTATTTAAATGATCGTGATTATTATTTAAAAGCAAGTTCTTGACCTAAAATAACTTGTTTATCCGACGAATCACTGAATTACCTCGTAATGGTGTTGAAACTTATTGTCACGAAACAAAGGACAAAGTAAGGAAGTGTCACAGTTACAGTGTAAATCGATTTTATGTTCAGTTGGGGCGAGAATTCAAATAGGTACCTATTGTTTGCACCGAACTTCAATGGGAAATAAGGGTACCTGGTACTAGAAAATAAAGACAAAAAATAGCCTCTGACTTTAATCCTCAAACAGATCCCAAACTCAGACAACCCTCAGGTAGATTGTCTGTCTGCCTGAAGGATGTCTGAGTTTCTATAACAATCTGCCTGAGGAGTTTGGAGTCTGTCTGAAGATTAATAGTCGGAGGCTATATTTTGTCTTTATTCAAAGCAATTTACTAAGTCTTTTTTGTCTTGCGAGACATAGCACATAGATGAAATTGGGAGATCGAAAATATCTTACTTACCAGAAGGGCTAGCTAAGAGCTTTTTAGTTGACCATCCTTACTACAAAATCAATAATAGTAAGTACTACGCTCCCTTTCAGTTTTATGCAACGTAAAATATTTTTTAATGTCAAAGCAAAATCTAGTTAACACAACTAATACAAGTTGTAAGTTGGTAAGTTACCATTAGAACGACTAGATTACGCATTCGGCTTATCTTACAACGCCGTAATTACATCGCAAGTTTGTAGTTCCGAAGCTACCATTATACAGCTCGATAAAAGTAGCAAAATCAACTTATTTCATACAGTAAAACTAGAATTTTATTGGTCGATGCATAATTTCCGATATCATAATCATTTGGGACAAATTTTATGCAGGTAATTATTAAAAATCTACATTGACGTGGAACATAACAATATACTCAATGATATTATACAGTATTATATGCCAGTGGTATGCCATGCAGCATGGAGGATCAGTAATTAAAATAAGTTACGCCTCCTTTACTGTTACCTTTTTTTCGAGAACAAATATTTGTGTGGTGAACACAGGTGTTTGTTCTCTGTCTGCGGGTTTTATATTGTATTCTAAGTAGCAGTGTTGTATTGTAGCTTTATTTTTTGTATTTACAAAAACTATTATCAGCTACCTGGTTCCCATCGTCTTGCTAAAAGATGATGTCCTCTATGTAGCATGACACATTCAGTGTGTGCTATGCTAGGTACTACCTCAGTCTTTATAATTATGAACAATATAACCACTGCCAACACGATTTTTTTAGTTTCCATAATTTTGCTTAATAGCGTACGAGCCCGTGGTTAATTTGAAGTTTTATTATTCCGAAAACACTTTTTATGGTACGTTTTGCGTTCCCACGCACGTTCAAATTAAACACCTACAATGCGCTTAATTCTTGTGAACAATCCCTATAAATTATACAACACCAGCGTAAATTGATCTTGTTCTAAAGAGCACTGGAGAAGTGAGTAAAGGTCCAACTCACGATCACACCGCACGATGACATTTGGCTCTGACGGTGAGAGGCGAGCACGACCCTTGAGATACCCTTCTCTACTCCGCTGGCCATTCGAGTTAGCACATCTTGTGGGCAAATTGTAGACTTCAACCTGTAGTCTGGATTTTGGTATTGAGCTTTCGCCGTTTTGCACTGACAGAGGTCATCACTGACAGATGACCTCTGTCACATAGGTTTGACACATAGGTTTCGCTTTGGTGGCAAATAAAAGGCTTTCATACATGATTCGATCGGTAAAAACTCCAAAACGTGGTTCTAAAGTTTCCAAAGGCTTTTGATTATTTTATACCCATGGCATTTTTTGAAAACCAGAAACTCTTTTACGCAAATAAACGAGATTTATAGCATAGTTGGTTTAGTTCTCTGTGATTTACGCTAGTTTATGATGGTGATAGACAAAACGCGACATAAAAACGAAACATTTGCTTGGCCCAAACATGACCCAAATAAA
Source organism: Thera obeliscata (assembly GCA_947578465.1). Classification (NCBI taxonomy): domain Eukaryota; kingdom Metazoa; phylum Arthropoda; class Insecta; order Lepidoptera; family Geometridae; genus Thera; species Thera obeliscata. The sequence continues at coordinate 6,482,078 of OX387916.1, forward strand.
AAGCGAGTAAACAAAACCCTTCGTCGGGTAAAACAAAAGAGAGCCGCAATTTAAAACAAATGAGGCTATTGCATTTCTAAATTATTTGGAAAAGGATTGATCTTTAGTTGAACTTTATGAGTGGACTACGCAATTCCCATCGATTGTATTTTAGTATCCTTCGTGAGCGTGACCGTATCCGAAGTTTCGCCTGCCAGCATTGAGAAACCAAAATAATCTTTAGATCTACAAATACTAAGGTGTGGTCGCGCAACATTTTAAACGACCTTTGTCTAAAAAGGTGTTTAAGCAAAACACAGAATGGAATGAGAGCTTCAGATTAAAACCTCTGCAAGTGTATTTTAGGATAAACGCTTGTTATATTATTTTGAAAACCAAACAATAGTTTGAAACTAAGTAGGGCCCAGATTCACAGATACCTTACCCCTTCCCACGATATAGTATTTCTAATTATTGTAACTCGTTTATTGCAATACACTTCATCTCGGGTTTGTACTCTGTTGGGCCTTTATTTTTCTCGAAGGGATGTAAATTTAATTAACGCATACAATGAGGGAAGAAGTATACAATTAATTAAAAGTATCAGAGCGGCAGCCGCTCGTTTAAACAAATGTGTTTTATATTAAAATGTGGTAATTCCATTTGTTCGGGGAGGTCTGTCCTTTTGAGTTTTTAATTACATAATTACAAACATTTCGCACTGTTTCTTTTTGACGGGTTTTACGAGCAATACCTTTTTGTAAACGAGCAATGAAAATGTTATTTGTTATAACAAAATCGAGGTGGCTTTCAATGTAAGTATTTACTCGGTAATATTATTACTTACTAGTCTGCTGTTTTAGTTTTATTTTTAGTAATTGCGTGGAGCGAAATATAATTCATAGATACGACGAATTCTCCATGACTACAAAGATATTATCTTGATTGATATCTAAAATCGAAGTGTGTTATTTAAAAAGAATGCACGCTATTCGGGCCCATTATTAAGTGAGTATATCGTATTGCAACATTTCATCAACGAAGTCATGATTTTGATTTCGTCATGTCGCTGGAAGCTACAGTCAATAAACATGAAATTACTCATAGGTAGAGTCAGTTTTTCCAGATTTGTCTATCCTGGCATTATTTGCATCCCTACCAAGCAACTGAAAATAATTGTAGGAATGTCACTAATTGGGAAAATTCTATGAGCACATAAGTCCCACACAATTAAAAAAAATTGCTAATTTTTATGCCGTGTTCAATTGCAAAATATGGGCAAGAGAAATGCGGTCATACATATCAAATTAATGACGTAGCAATTAATAGCAGCCTCATTTCGAAGTGTTATTTCTCGCACCAGCACTTCGATAGTGCAATAGCTATGTATGTATGTATGTGTAGCGATGCGGATCACTTGCCTGCGAATGTTTTCAATTTTTTAATGTATAATTAGATTCAGCGTCTTCATTCATATGAAAAAATCTAGCTTGAAAATTTTCCGTTCAGCTATTATCTACCGCAACCTTTTTCTAATTGTTTGTGTATTAGTCACTGAGAAGAGAAAAGCCACCAAATCTTCTAAAATCAAGTTCATCCATTTATACCAACTAAACTTCCCAGTGAATGAGGATGATGATTTACCAAGTTAATGCAAGATGGCAGGAGTAAAGTAAGGCTTGCCTATTTGAGTTGTAAGCATAAAATAAAAAATTAGGATTAGAAATATAGAGACATGTTGGTGGTGTTATATTATAAGGATTTAAATCTTTTAGGCTAGTATTTTCTATTTTACCAGGGTAACATAATATTGATGATTTAGCTTCCTCTACAATCTCTTTACAATCTCTACAATAGGTTCGGTTCAGAATTGAAAGAAAGAAAGAAAATATGTTTATTGACCATAAAAAAAAGATACAAATAATAAGTGCTTAGGCAAAGTTTCACATGGTCAATTAAGTCCCTGGCTCAGTATTTGTCGCACCGTGTAGGTCACATGGCGTGACACTACACAGTGCAACCCTGGTAATCTGCCAAGGCCTAGAGCGGGTCACATCACGGACAAAGTAATTACAGAATACTTACAAATTAAAGAAAAAACACAGAAAAGTACATGAAAAATAATAAAATGGTACAAAAACAAAAACGAGCAGGGTAAATAAAGTTATAGTGCTTGCAAACTAAACCTAATTATATACATTTCTATAGCTAAATGGCTTGTAATTGTAGGGAAAAAAAAATATTAGCATGTATGTGCAATAAAAATTGGGATAAGCTGTTGTAGCTCGTATCACAAAATATGATGTTCGCATTGGATTATCAGCGTTATCTCTGCGGCCGTATATTCGCTGGTATTCAGGTCAATGTGCCAATTTTCTGTAGGGAAGTTGTAAAATCGATGGACCTTATCCAATCCACTTTCGCAAAGTGGTATCATCGCTTCCGAATCGGAATGAACTCTTTCGACAGAAAAGGGCGCTGTCGATGCAGCGGGGATCTATTTATGATGATGACAAATATACAAGATTAGGCTATTGATCAAATAAAAATAAATATGGTAATTTTTTAAAATAATGAATGGATAAATAATGAACATTCCTTCATAGCATTAAGTTCGTATATAATCGTCAAATAATAGATAGGGTAACTATTTATTGCTTTTATAGTGATAACTACACTTAAAAAAACTTTGTAATATATAGGGTTTATAATTATGGTATATACAACTTTTTGAGAACAATAATAATATATTTCTTGTCTACTTTTCACAGAGATATAGCGATATGAGGCAAATCAACTTTTATGGTTACTATTTGTGTGATGCTACTTCTATACATTTCTGCAGACGAACTACATCTATTAAAATTTTGAAGCTAAGCTTTACGCTAATATTGAATCACAAACATCAAAATATACTGAATATTTCTTTTTGCATTTTATTAGTAGGAGTTAGCAACACAAATAGGCAAGTCCAATTTCCTTCGTCAGCCAAAACTTCCAAAAAACCAGTCCTGCTGAGTCATTTCACGTTTTTCCATCATGTTCTTAAATAAACACGATTTGAGGAGCCAAGGCCACGGGCGCACCGTAGTGTGACGGTGCAAGAAGCTACTTTGTTACCCTACCCGTTCCGGATAAGCTAAATTTGACCCAATGACTTGGAAATTACCTATCTATCTATATAATAAATATATAAAACTCTTACGTTACTGACTGACTGACAATCAACGCTCAGCCTAAACCGTAAGTCCCAGAAGCATAAAACTTTAAGGGTATGCTCTTTTTATAGCATAGGAGTGCACTAAGAAAGGAAATTGGAAAATTATTTCGCTAAACGGAGAAAAAGAGGAAAAACTTAAAAAAATATATCAACGGGGCGTAATGGCAACGGGGCGACGCGCGACGGGCCTCCGCTAGTTTAGTTATATTTGCCTTTTTGACTAACTGTGTACTGTTAAGTTTTTTAAGGTTTGTAACTTACCTAAATTTATCTATTTAGTCCGTATGCACCCACTGCTTGGTATAGGCCTCCACCCTAATACATCACTCTCTTCGGTCCTGTGCCATTCTCCGCCATTACTGCCTGACTACTCCGACAATCTCATTAATTACAACTTACCTACTTAGGAACAGCTAACTTAATTTCGTAAAAATTAAGTTTGGTAGGGTAAAGTAAACATTATAAGTATATTTTGTGTATTATCACTCCGGCCCTCAATTATAAATATCGGTATCTACTTATGAGTCATAAAACCTACTCCATGATAATCTCACAACTTCAAATATATTTTTCAACATTGATGATAGGCATTTCCGATGATTCCGATAGCTGATGAATTTGCAATTCGATGAATCGTGTTTATTGTGTTCGTGTTTGGATGCTGTAAAATTTAATTCTTTCGATACACTCATGACACACCTTAAAATATTTTAGAACCATCAAAACTCATGAAAACGCTCACATCCACATATCCAACCAAAATAAACCTACATACACCTACGCGAAAACAAAGCCTTTCCCTCGTTAGTAAAAATACGTTTTATCATCAGTTACGTTGCAAAAATTTACAACGATATTTTTTACCATTACTTGTCGCTAATGTATTTGAGGGGAAGCCGGGGGCCTGAGGAAATTGTATCGCATTAGAGGGACATTAAGCCGTTATATTAAAAGGACATTATTAGCCACATTCCCTTAAATGAGTATAAAGATAATAGGCCAACCAGCTTTACCTAATGTCCAGAAAGTACTTTGGAACATTAGCAAACAAATCAAATATTGGTTGACTGTTTGGACGCGATAGACCACCGATTATAAAGATCGGAAGTCGGTTGAAGGAATAGGGTACATAATCATAGTTCCTACGTCAAGTAGTGTACTTCTTGAGGTAGACGATAATTGATGGTGGCCATTTCATAACACCATCTAGACCCAAGCTAAGCAAAGCTTGTACATGTTCAATTCTATAGTGGCAAACCAGAGTTTCTCAACCGTCATAGTGTTTGTTTTCGTGCTATGCATTTATATACCTAGGGTTTTAGTATCGCCCACTATTAAAATAAGTAGCTAATAACGGCATCGATTAGTTTCCATACTTTTTGTTTAGATGTCGGTGCTTTGATTGATATCCTGGACGGAGGAATGACGTTACGACGTGGAGACGCTAGGATTACTTCGAGCTGCGTGCACGCATGTGCTTAAGGCTTATCCAGACAGGGCAGATTCGCCACAAGATAGAACCAAATTTTACATTTGGAAGATTTTAGCATTCTGATTTTCTAAAGTAGTTTTGAGACAGTCTTAGGACTTTGGGACTTACAATTTGGAAATGGTGTCATAGTACAATAAACACTTAGGACTGATAATTGATACATTTTTACTTCCATTTTTATTTACAAAAAAAGGAAAATATATCAATAACAATGCTATCCAGCTGACTGATTTAGATCAGTTGAGTCTATCCTAGATGATTTGTATAGGCTTGCAGATAGCTCAAATATTACCTGTGTATTTTGTAAATACTTGTATAACTTGCAAGTTTCTTTGTGTAAATAATTATTTCACTAATTGTTTACATTTCATGTGTTTATATGAGTTTTGCTTATTAAAACTGGCTGTAAATGATGTTATTTATGATTACTACAGTGGAAACAGTGTTCAATAAAACTCTGTATTTATTATCACATCGCAATCACTACAAAGTAACTATCTGTACACACACGACTTGTTCCGATGACCGTTAGTGACATTTACATCTGAGCTACTTAATTATTCTGAGGGGTATGGAAATGAGTTCTGTTCTAAAGGCGTTAGATCTGTCAGTTTCAATTGAACCACTACAAACCTGAGCTGTTTATCGTTTTGAATGCAAAGGTGCTCCATATACCTATATTGTGGTAGTGGTGTGATAAAAACAGAAAATATGTTTGAACAGTGTGAAAGATGAAAAGAAAGAAGTGAATACTGAGTTGATGGTATGGCTGGTCTCTACCAGCCATCACTGCTAGTGATAAGGCCGCTCATTGTATTACTGTGGCTTTATTTTAAGCTTAAAACGGAACTACTTACCTAGTGTGTCATGGCAATTAATAAAGAGTTATCTACCTATCTATCTGTTTATGATTGACAGAAGAGACAGGAAGAGGAAAACATATTGAGCCAAAAAAAGTGGAATAAGGGCAGGAAAAAGAAAATGGTGGTGTGTTTAAGCAGGGCCTTAGATAGTTAGCAAACTATGGGGATATAAGAAATACGACGAATAGGTTGAAACAAGTTGAGAATAATTCTGTGCCATTTCTTAACTAAATGCGAGATAGCGTAGGTAGTAATTTAAAAAGTTAAAGTATACTATCCGCTTGGTAATTGTAAGGATTGCCTGTTATTGCCAAAGGCTATAAGGAACTTGAAAAACCGTACGAGAAGTCAAGAATCCATGTTTTTATGGACTATTACATCTACTATGTTTCTACTGTATTTATCAACCACGCTTTAATTAGCCAAACAAAGCTAAAATTCGTGATAAAAAAACAATTTGTAAGGATTTGTTCATCATCTCGAACAATTTTAAAATTGTAATCTAAGAGTAGTTTCTTTAGTAAAAAAGCCATATAATTATGTTCCAGTCCAATCTCATACATTTATCATAATATTGATGGCAGAGCTTGTATTGTGGGAATCAGTAAAGTAAATACATACTTAGAATACAATATAACACCCAGACAGAAAACAAACATCTAGGTTCCTCATCACACGAATATTTTGTTCTTAGTGGGGATCGCCTCCACGGCCTATTATGTATACAGAGCGCAGAAGACCGAGCTACTACCAACTAAACTGTGAGGCCAGTTAAAAAATAATACAACCTTTACTCCTTTATTTTATCAGGCAACTTTCGGCCAAGTTACTCAATATTTATTTAGCCCCACTAGGCAGATTATCTTGTCTCAACTTCCTTATCAGCCAGGAAATAGCTTTGTTTGCATGATAAGGCTAATGAATGAGTGTCAACGACACACGTGTGCTTCTGACACGTGTTGTAAAGCCCATAAAAAAGTCGTAAAATAAATGATTTTTATCATCTTGGATGGTGTAAATTATCATCATAAAAAATACTAAAAGCACAGAAGATAATTATAGTTATGCTGATGCTGGAGAATAGCACGCAGAGGGTCCTACAAAAATCTGATAAACTATTCTTGCCAATGGATGCAAATGGGTAACTAATCAGTTTTAGGAAATAAGTGCATTGTACACAATGCTCAAAATGAGGCACAATATTTAACATTTGGGGAGTGTATCAGGGTTAAAAAAAGTTGAATTAATTTATATTTCATGGATTTAAAAAGCACGCATTCCTATACTAGCCGCCTAGACTCTTTTATAAAAAAAAATCATAGCTTTTATTTTCAGCCGATTTGCCCGTCTTGCAAATAAATAAATAAAATAAATAAATAAATATTGTGGACAATTCACACAACACTACCCAGCCCCAAACTAAGCAGAGCTTGTAATAAGGGAACCGGATAGCTGATATTGTTCCGAACGACTGAATTTATTAGAGACCTTAAGATAGTTATAAGAAATAATAAATTAAATAGATGTTAATCATAGTTAGGAATAGTAGTAATAAAAATGAATAGACTGGTTTATAACCAAAAATAGTATGTAAGAATAGTATATAGCTCCTTATTAAACGTACCCAAAGGTATTGTGTTTTAATATAGGCAGGTAAATGAATAAACGACCCTCGAGTCGTTAAGGTAACATAATAGAAAGCCCTGCGTAATACAGGCAGGTAAAGCCGAGCGCAGCACTCTGTCTGCGTTCGAGCTAGGTGCCCTAGGTATATAGGTTTCAAAGCGAACGCTAGACCGTTACGCGCATGCCTAGGGCACCCAATCCAAACGTACGGAGAACTGTATACGTACGTTTTATTATAATACAGAACACGCTAGTGTTAGAGATAGGCACCTTTCAAATGTACGAAGGCTGTATACGTACATTTTATAGCATTATATAGTTAACAGGACACGCATAGTGTTAGTACCTAGGACCTATAGGTTTTAGAGCGAAATCACGTATCGCACAGGCTCCTAGGTACATCCCTTTTTGGTAAAACCTTAAAGAAGAAGAAGTATGGAAGTATATACATACGACTTTAATATTATATACCTAATAGGACCGTAGAGTAGGTATCCTGAGAAAGTTGACAGTAATAGTTCCTGAAACATGGAAAAATACAGGTACTTACCTTACACGTGTCACGTTCAAGGCCAACTTTGAGACAAGTCTCGACTTGACCGGGAAATTAGATAGAGACAGAAACATTGTAAGAGTAGAGTCAGTAATTTAAGAGTTTTTAATTGAATAAAGAAGAGTTTGCGCTTCGCGGGACTAGCACCTCTGGGCGGACTTGAGTTGGTATAGATATTTGACAGACATTGGTAACTTCGGGTTCATACAGTTTTTTATATTAGCACTAAATAATCGTCAAGTACATTTTGGACGGACGCCAATAGACCTGCCTGCTCAAGTTCGGACCTAACACCCGGATGCTGATCCCGACCTAGCGTACCTCGTCACACCTTATAGCCACGTCTTAGTCTTTCAACCCGATAGAATCCCGGCGAAAATTAGGTGCATTGCTTAGCCAAGTCACGAGAGGAGACAGAGAGGCTGTGAGCGATCATAGCTTTAAAAACAGATTACAGTCCACACAGAAGCTCGCCTTTCTTTCTCCTTTCATAAGGCGGTCGTGCACATCGTGGTCCTTCGAGTCGGGATAACCGTAAATTCTACGACGTGTGATGGTTTTGACGAGGTCGTAGAAAGGGTCTGGGAGTAAGCATACCGGCGCGCCCGAACAGAGCATGGCGTCCGTCCCCCCGGTCGCGTCTTCAGCGCCCGAGCCTATCGAGCTGGCTGCTCCGCCAGCAGTCCAGCAGGAGGCACAGGGCTCCGCGCCGCGTAATGGCAGAAAGTCGCCCCCGGTCACGTTCTACGTCAGCGGGCAGCCGAACCCCACCGCTGGCGTATCCGCCGCGAACGTCGCATCATCAAGTGAAACCGGGACGAATTTCCTCACGTCAAACACGCCGGAGCCGACCACGACAGAACGGACAGAAGAGACGTCCGTATCGCCCGCCGCTTCCAGGCGAAGCGAAAAATCGAAGACCCTCTCCGAGAAACGGAGCAGGCTGTGGCGAGCGAAAATAGAGTTGCTGCGCATCCAGGAGAAGATCGCAGCCACTAAGCTGAGTCTGGCAATAGAAGAATCTGACTCGGAAGAATCAGACTCAGAAGACAACAGCAACGGCAACACCGTCATAGATAGCCCACAGGACCCCATGAGGGTTAGCGACTGGGTCCAGAGCGCTACGATTCTGGCCATCGCAAATGAACCTCACACAGACACCGTCGAGCGGCAGCTGGTGCCGCCGACGGCCATGCGGACCGCACAGTCGTCGGGTGGTCAAACGGCGCCTTTCATCATATCGGCCGCATTGCCTCACCCTGGGTCAATAGCAGGGGAGGCGATGAGGACGCCGACTGAGAAGAGAGGAACCCCGCCAATTTTTGATAGTGCCCCCTTCGATGGTCTGCATACACGTGAGAACAGTGAAACCAATAACAGTGGTAAAGAACCTTGCATAGACACCGTCGAGCAGCAGCAGGTGCCGCCGACGGCCATGCGGCCTACACAATCGTCGGGTGGTCAAACGGCGCCTTTCAACATATCGGCCGCATTGCCTCACCCTGGGTCAATAGCAGGGGAGGCGATGAGGACGCCGACTGAGAAGAAAGGAACCCCGCCAATTTTTGATAGTGCCCCCCTCGAGGGTCTGCATACACGTGAGAACAGTAAAGCCAATAACAGTGGTAATAGGAACAGTGACAGTAAAAATATAGACAGTGCGCGTATCCCCAGGGAAAACCCCCCGGGATACAACCAATTTGGATGCAGTGATTTTGGACGCCAAATGGGCGAAGTGCATAATGGACAAACAAGGTATGAAAATCAATTTTGTAATACGGATCAGTCTCATCCGGTTGTCCGAAACCCGGCGGGTGCCGTGTCGGAACGGCCTCTGTCAGAGGTCGCTGAGCTGGCTGCGACCTTAGCGGATGCTATTCGCGCCAGTACTCAATCCGCCCCCCGTCGGTTCACCGAGTTGCCCGCCTACAGTGGATCCCACCAAGAGTGGCTGGCGTTCAAAGCTGCATATATAGAAACCGTTGCCGCAAATAGCGAAACAGAAAATGTGGCACGGCTAAGAAATTGCTTGATAGGTCCAGATCTCCTTCAATCCTTGCCGGGAGTAGTGATGAGGTTCAGACAACCTCCAAAAGTTGTCTCATCTGACATCGAGCAGTACCCCGACGGATCAACAGCTGTAGTCAAGAACCAATACATGGATGACTATCTGAAGAGGTTCCAGACAACAGAACAGGCGATAGACATCGCAAATCAAGTAAGAATAATGCATAGAAAAGCAAAATTCGAATTTCGACAGTGGAAGTCGAATGACAGCGACGTAGCGCTCGAGCCCGGAGGGTCACGGCAGCCGCCGCGACAGCTTGACGACGGCACGAAGGCCGAGCGCACCCTAGGCCTCATGTGGAGGCCAAACACAGATGAGCTTCCTTTCAACTTGGAAATGGCAAGACTCCCGGATAACATTTGGAAAAAGGGAAATCCCACGAAGCGGGAGATCCTCAAGGTAGTCATGTCTTAATTTAACCCCTTAGGTTTCGCGTCACCGATCACCACTCGTGCCAAACAGATCTTACAGGAAACGTGGCGACGCGGAACGGGATGGGACGAGCTCATACCAGCTGACTTGACCCCGCAATGGCGGGAGTGGCTGGGACACCTTGAGAATCTGAAAAATATAGCAATCCCTAGATGTTACAACAGTTACAGCGAGGCATCGAGAATCGAACTTCACACGTTCGTCGACGCTTCAGAGGCCGCCTACGCCTCAGTCCTTTACTGGCGAGTCATTAACCCCGATCTATCAACAGGATTATCGCTTATCACCGCCAAGGCGCGTGTGGCTCCCTTGAAGCTATTGTCCATACCACGCTTGGAGCTTCAAGCAGCCGTCATGGGAAGTCGAATGGCAGAGGCCGTCGTGGAAGAACATGACAGGAAGCCCGATGAAAGGTTCTTTTGGTCCGACAGTAAGACGGTATTAACCTGGCTTAAGACCGGCGCTCGGTCGTATAAGCCATTTGTTGCTCACAGAATAGCTGCCATAGAAGAAAGCAGTTCCCTCAAGGAGTGGCGATGGGTGCCCACCAAGCTGAACGTGGCGGACGACGCGACCCGAGACGTGCCGCCCGACATGACCTGCCAACACAGATGGTACACCGGGCCAGACTTCTTGCTGCAAGATCCAGCAACCTGGCCTACGGACACGCCCTCCACGACGGAGGCCACAGGCGAGGAACGCACAAATGTGACCAAAGAAAAGGTAAAACCAAAACCTATTTTATCGGCGGCCTTGCCAGACCCAGAGAGATTTTCCAAGTACGAGAGACTGATTAGATCGGCGGCAAGAGTCCTACAGTTTATAGAAAACTTGAGAAAGAAAGAACGAGTACAGTTTAAAAGGACACAGCGGAACGCACTTCAAGATGAGGATTGGCGTAGGAAGCCAAAACAGGTCAACGCCCCCAAGTCAAGGAGCATTGATAAAACTTTTGACAAGTTTCAGATAATAGATACAGAAATCCTGAGGCGTGCAGAGACACTCCTGGTTCGTGCGAGCCAAGAGGGCAGCTTCCGGGACGAGCTGACTACGTGCAGGAGCCGCCGTCAGCAAGGCTAGCAGACTCCATGCCTTGAAAACGGAAATAGTAAACGACATCCTGGTAATTAACTCCAGGATTAACGCCGCAGAAGGCATAACAGCAACAGTAAAAGCGCCGCCCGTCCTAGACGGGGGCGGGAAGCTCGCTAATCTATTTGTTAATAGCATTCACAGAAAACTTCACCATGCCGGCGTGGAGACAACCATAAACGAGTGCCGCCAGCACTACTGGATCCTGAGGCCGCGCCCCATGGCCCGCATGGTCATTCACCGATGCCTGCCCTGCCGCATAAGGAAGGCGTCGGCGCCGCAGCCGCCGACGGGCAACCACCCGCCCGCTCGGCTGGCTCACCACTGCCGTCCATTCTCATACACGGGAATCGACTACTTCGGCCCCATAGTCGTCACCGTCGGGCGTACCACTCCCAAGCGGTACGTCGCCCTCTTCACCTGCCTGACGACCCGGGTGATCCACCTCGAGCTGGCGTCCGACCTATCCACCGGTGCCGCCGTGATGGCGCTGCGGCGCATGATGGCGCGCCGCGGCTGTCCCACCGAGATATGGTCGGACAACGGGAGCAACCTCCGCGGCGCGGACAAGGAGCTACGCGCCGCTCTTGACCGAGCCACCACAGACGAGGCGACCGCTCGGGGAATATCCTGGCGCTTTATTCCCCCAGGCGCACCATTCATGGGAGGCGCATGGGAGCGCCTCGTGAGAAGCGCTAAGACCGCTCTCGCGGCCACCCTGCACGAGCGCAAGCCGAGGGAAGAAGTCCTGCTAACTCTGCTTGCCGAGGCAGAGTTCACCATCAACAGCCGGCCGTTGACCCATGTATCGGTTGACCCGGCCGACCCGGGCCCTGATGACATCGTACGCGCTGTGGACGTCCGCACCAAGGGAGGCGTACTCAGAAGACCGACCAAGAAGCTGATAGTCCTGCCCACGAACGAGTCGTTCTCCACGGCGGGAGTCCCAGCGTCAGGAGTCACTGGACGGCGGGAGGATGTTCCGAACGACTGAATTTATTAGAGACCTTAAGATAGTTATAAGAAATAATAAATTAAATAGATGTTAATCATAGTTAGGAATAGTAGTAATAAAAATGAATAGACTGGTTTATAACCAAAAATAGTATGTAAGAATAGTATATAGCTCCTTATTAAACGTACCCAAAGGTATTGTGTTTTAATATAGGCAGGTAAATGAATAAACGACCCTCGAGTCGTTAAGGTAACATAATAGAAAGCCCTGCGTAATACAGGCAGGTAAAGCCGAGCGCAGCACTCTGTCTGCGTTCGAGCTAGGTGCCCTAGGTATATAGGTTTCAAAGCGAACGCTAGACCGTTACGCGCATGCCTAGGGCACCCAATCCAAACGTACGGAGAACTGTATACGTACGTTTTATTATAATACAGAACACGCTAGTGTTAGAGATAGGCACCTTTCAAATGTACGAAGGCTGTATACGTACATTTTATAGCATTATATAGTTAACAGGACACGCATAGTGTTAGTACCTAGGACCTATAGGTTTTAGAGCGAAATCACGTATCGCACAGGCTCCTAGGTACATCCCTTTTTGGTAAAACCTTAAAGAAGAAGAAGTATGGAAGTATATACATACGACTTTAATATTATATACCTAATAGGACCGTAGGGTAGGTATCCTGAGAAAGTTGACAGTAATAGTTCCTGAAACATGGAAAAATACAGGTACTTACCTTACACGTGTCACGTTCAAGGCCAACTTTGAGACAAGTCTCGACTTGACCGGGAAATTAGATAGAGACAGAAACATTGTAAGAGTAGAGTCAGTAATTTAAGAGTTTTTAATTGAATAAAGAAGAGTTTGCGCTTCGCGGGACTAGCACCTCTGGGCGGACTTGAGTTGGTATAGATATTTGACAGACATTGGTAACTTCGGGTTCATACAGTTTTTTATATTAGCACTAAATAATCGTCAAGTACATTTTGGACGGACGCCAATAGACCTGCCTGCTCAAGTTCGGACCTAACACCCGGATGCTGATCCCGACCTAGCGTACCTCGTCACACCTTATAGCCACGTCTTAGTCTTTCAACCCGATAGAATCCCGGCGAAAATTAGGTGCATTGCTTAGCCAAGTCACGAGAGGAGACAGAGAGGCTGTGAGCGATCATAGCTTTAAAAACAGATTACAGTCCACACAGAAGCTCGCCTTTCTTTCTCCTTTCATAAGGCGGTCGTGCACAGATATAATACTTGAATACATTTTTTTTTTGCAAATAAATGACTAAACTAAATTTAGTTGCTTGAACCCGTAAACTTCAAGTTCAACACACTAGGAGTAAAAACTTTAACGTGGAGGTAGGTATATAAACCTACCTAAAACAAATAAATTTAATACTGTACAAGTAGTGTTGGCTTTCGATCTATAGAATGAAAAAATAATTGTGCTCATAACATACCTACAGCACGTATACGTAACGTTTATAAGAAAGGAAGTCAAGATACCTACAGTAGCTGAAGATTGACATCGTCGCGCCAAGTTATAGCACTTCCGTCCCTTTTAGGCGAAGAGCAAACGGCAGAAAAATCATGGAGAATTTAAAAACGAGAACTCTTCTCACTGAATCCACAATCTGGAGACCTGGAACTTTGCACAGGTGCCTTTCGAGAGTTGAAACTATTTGTGAAAATTTGCACCCTAATATAACACCCAGACAGAGAACAAACATATAAGTTCACAATACTAATATTTGTTCCCCCAAGGCCTACGGCGCAGAAGGCAGAACTACTACCAACTGAGCTGAGAACCCAGTCAAGTCAATAGCGTAGAAGTTTAGCTCGTGACTCCTCATCTTCTAACTAATGTCGAAATCCATTGAATTTATATCTGAGCACGCCACTCTATTGTTTTAAAGCAGCAGGGAAAGTTTCACACCGTCGACGTGCATGGCATTTAACCAGGAAATTGAGGAAAAGAGGAAAGTGATGAGTGCATGCTCGACAATTAGATAAGATGACTCCAAGATCATCGAAAGATTCTAGATTTAAATTTTATTACACTGAATGTTTACTATAAGTATATAACGTCGAAAAAGGAACTGATTCTATTGCATTTTCCATACCTAGGTAGGGTAAGGTTGCTCAAGTCGTACCCCCTAAGGAAATAATGCAAAATATTCAGTGCAATGGGAATAAAACGAAATATTCTGCATCTACTAAATCTTTATTTATTTGCCTTTAAATCGACAATCATAGAAACTTGAAAATCTTTTATTAAAGTAGGTATATTAACGTTTTTCAAAAACATACCTTCGGTACGATTAAGGCGCCTAGTCTCCTAATTCGTACCACCTATTGTTAGATATTGAGTCTGTACTCGTATATAGTCTATGCATTGCATGTTATCTGTGGACCCATTATGTTCGCTCTCTTCTTGATTCGCCCGTTCACGAATCTCCCATGTATTGTGTTGTGCTGTCTTATTAAATTAATTAATCGCTCATAATCAATCTAATTCATTGACATTGTATAATATACTGTATCAAGAAATATTTCGCTATTTAAATATAAAGCAGTTAAGAAGTGATTTGGCGTTTTGAATTGGTTCTCGGCATCCGACACGCTATGCGAGGCAGGTCACTTAAGGTCCTATCCTTCTAACAGATTATGGTCCCAGTTTGCGGGTTCATTGGAATATAAACCCAGAAAGGGTGTTTTACTTTGAGCTCCAGGATGTCGCTGGCTAACGAAAATCGTCGGAGCGATTTATTGGATGGCAGCACAAGTTCCAACAACATAACCTACAACAATATTGAGAAATTGCAAGGGATATCAAACTATCTGAACTGGAAGTTTTCTATACGTATGTTACTTACGCTGGATGGTGTATGGAAGTGTGTTGATGGCACTGACAGTGATGCTGCGCGCGATGGTCGTGCGTTGGCGCGTATCTGTTTATCCATACAGCCTAACCTCTATCAGTTTGTCCGTGACGCCAAAACTTCAAAAGAAGCCTGGAAGAAATTGTCTGATACATTCGAGGACAAAGGGCTTTATAGAAAAGTATTGCTCCTCAGACAGCTTCATAAGACCGAGTACAATAAATACCCTAACATGTCAGATTACATTGAGGGCGTCATGAGCCTTGTCGCACAACTATCTGACATAGGAAAAGTCATAGAAGACGGTGAGATAGCGGAGATTTTACTTTCAGGCCTACCAGAACAATTTGATGTGCTCGTGTCAAGTTTGGAAACTGCGAGTTTGACAAATAATCTTACCAGTGAAGTGGTACGCACTCGACTGCTACAAGAGGATCATCGTCGTAACAATAACAACATAGACGGTTCGGCTCACCTAGCCAACAAGAAGAAACCGGATAAGATTACCTGCTCGTACTGTAAGAAGAGTGGTCACATTGCCAAGCGGTGCTTCAAGAAGAAACGGGACGAGAAAGGAGAAAAAGAAGAAGAACACTCATTGTTCGCTTCAGCCTACTCAGCCTGTAGTTCTGATGAGTTCATCGTGGACAGCGGTGCTACGGCTCATATGTGTGTGGACTCTAGGCTTGTTCAGAACGCTAAACAGAAGAAGTGCACTATTTCTGTTGCTAATGGAGAGCATTTAATGAGTGAAAGTCTTGGTAAGGTTCTTCTTAAGTCTAATGTTAGTTTGGAAAATGTTTTGTTTGTTCCCTCACTCTCTAATAATTTAATGTCAGTAAGTGCAATGACTGCTAAAGGTTATGTTGTTACCTTTCATGATAATGTTTGTAAGATTTACAGTGATTGTAAAATCACAGGCAACCAGGTTGTAACCGCTAGGAAAAGTAATGGGCTATTTAAATTTAAAGTGCAAGGTCGGCCCGCCTCCGGAGTAGGTAATTCTCCTTCCCTTCGATCTATGCAGGGAACAGAGAGTGCCAATGCTGCGTCGTGCGTACCTATGAGTGTATGGCACAAGCGTCTCGGTCATCTTAGTCAGAAAGGTATGTCTGTACTTGGTGGTGGGAATCAGTGTGTTGGTGTCGTTTTTCAGCATGAAGACGGCGTGCCAAGCAGCTGTGTCTCGTGTCTGACGGGGAAGATGCATGAGTCGTCGTTTCCCCGGGCAGCTACGAGGCGTGCTGCTAATCCACTGGAACTGATCCACTCTGATGTCTGTGGCCCGATGCAAGTGAGCAGCTGGGGCGGAGCGCGCTACTTGTTGACTTTCACCGATGATAAAACGAGGAAGACGTTTGGCTTCCTCATGAAGAATAAGTCGGAGTTTCAGATGTGGGTAATACACCACCAACGGGTTCACCACTGTCTGATCTGTACCGCACTACTGAAGATGTTTCTGAGGATGTTGACGGTGATGAAGATGATGACCCTTGTGGCGCTGTGTCTTCTCTGCCGGCCTCTTCATCTCGAGGAGGAGAGCCGATCACGTTGGATAGGTCTGACGCGTCTAACTCTCGTCCTGTGCGTAGTACTCGAGGTATTGTACCCATGAAATTAAGGGACTATGATTTGTCATCGTTATTAGCAGCTGCAAGTTCATTAGATGAACCACAAACGCTTTGTGATGCTATAAATTCACCTGAAAAGGATGAATGGTATGAAGCTATGAAGGGTGAGTACAACTCCATGATCAAAAATAATGTATGGGAGTTGGTAGAGCGACCTGAGGGTTTAAATGTAGTCAAAAATAAATGGGTCTTTAAGAAAAAGTTTGATGCCATGGGTCAATTTATTAAATATAAAGCTAGACTAGTTGCCTGTGGTTATAGTCAGAAACAAGGCATTGATTATGCCGATACTTTTTCGCCTGTTGTTAGACATTCGACTCTTAGAATATTATTCAGCATTTCAAATCAGTTGGATCTGAATATGGATCACATAGATGTCACCACAGCTTTTTTAAATGGTGAGTTAGATGAAGTAATCCATATGGAGCAGCCGGCTGGTTTTAAATCTGACGATGCTAATAATAATAAAGTTTGTTTACTGAAAAAGAGCATTTACGGGCTAAAACAAGCAAGTCGCATGTGGAATATTAAAATTCATGATGTTTTATCCAAAAATGGGTTCATGCAGAGTAAATGTGAACCTTGTGTATATTGTAAAAAGACCAAGAATGAATATATAATATTAGCCTTGTATGTTGACGATATTTATGTTTTTCATAATGGGTGTATAGATAATATTCTGTTACTATTAAAAGAACATTTTGAAATTCGTCACTTAGGAATATTGAAAAATTGTTTAGGCATGAATGTTTCAATTAGCAAAGGTGTAACTATTCTTGATCAATCTGATTACATAAGGCGATTATTGTGTAAGTACAATATGACTGAATGTAAACCTGTATCCACCCCGCTACCAGTAAACTGCAAGCTGGATAAGTCAGACAAAGATTGTTTAGATGATAATGTTTATCAGTATAGGCAATTGTTAGGATCACTTATGTACCTATGTGTCTGTACACGTCCAGATATCTCATATGCATGTAGTCAATTAAGTCAATACAGTACATGTTTTGATATGAGTCATTGGCACGCTGCTAAGCGAGTATTACGCTATCTTGCAGGAACCATAACTTATGGTCTTCATTTTGTCAAAAGCAATGATTATAATATTGTTGCGTATGCTGATGCAGATTGGGCCAATGATTTGTCAGACCGCAAATCATATACTGGATTTGTTGTGAAAATTGGTGAAAATGTCATCAATTGGGAGGCTAGAAAGCAACGTTGTACGGCTTTATCTAGCACAGAGGCAGAGTATCTTGCTATTAGTGATGTATGCAAGGACATCTCTTTTGTTAGAAATTTCTTGTCAGAAATTGTTGACAAAAACTTTGATGTAACTGTGTTTAACGACAACCAAAGTGCTCAAAAGCTTTTGCTTGTTAAAGAATACTCCCATAAACGAACTAAGCACATAGATTTGCGGTACCATTATGTAAAAGACTTAATACAGGAAAAACAAATTAATGTTAAATACCTGCCTACAGATCAAATGGTTGCTGATGTGTTAACCAAACCACTATGTGGTCAAAAGCATGGTAATTTTGTCAGTAATCTAGAGCTAAGGTCTATTGTTTCAATTTAGTAACCTTATAAGCTTAGTAATTGTAGAGTAGGATTTATTCTTAGGTAGAGTCCCTTTTCTAAATGTTATAGAGTCCTACTAAATAAGAATGTAGAGTTGTTTTTCAATGTATAGTCAGAGCATGTAGAGCCAATATAGTAATTAGTTACTCGTTAACTCATGTAATGCATAAGGAGGAGTGTTAGATATTGAGTCTGTACTCGTATATAGTCTATGCATTGCATGTTATCTGTGGACCCATTATGTTCGCTCTCTTCTTGATTCGCCCGTTCACGAATCTCCCATGTATTGTGTTGTGCTGTCTTATTAAATTAATTAATCGCTCATAATCAATCTAATTCATTGACATTGTATAATATACTGTATCAAGAAATATTTCGCTATTTAAATATAAAGCAGTTAAGAAGTGATTTGGCGTTTTGAATTGGTTCTCGGCATCCGACACGCTATGCGAGGCAGGTCACTTAAGGTCCTATCCTTCTAACACCTATAGCCTTAGTCGTACTTGGAAAATGGACATTATTTAACACGAGTTCAACTATAGAAAAATACTCATTATCTAAAGATCACAATGAACAACTTAAATATGACAGGCAATTTAGTCTGATATTAACTTAAAACATTTCTTTTTGATAGTTACTAAGACAAAACTAATGACTACCTAAGTAAATAACACATAGAATATAAAATCTGAAAAATAATATGATGCTTAGGAACATATCGAGATTGAACACAGATATCACAAACGTATTTCTATAATTTACTTTCAACTCCAGAACATAGGTCATGTACTTATACGTGACTTATACATAGGTACGAGTAAGGAATTTTGCGAAGGTACGAATTAAGCAGCTGAGTCTTCAATGTTCAAAACTAAAACCACTGACAAAACCTTAAACGTTCTACTGTTTGAGTATGCCTAAACGATTGCCAGATAAGTTTTACAAATACATGTTAACAAAGAAAAAAGGTAAGAATTACATTCCTGCCATAAAAAGCTTACAAATGAGTCAAAAATTTGAATGAAAACAGTATAAAAAGCTTATTTTTTCATTATTTTTGCTTCACGAAGGCTGACTGCGATCCGCTTGTTTACGTTTGTTTGCTCAACTAAATAGTTCAATTTCACGATACTAGATGGTGATATTTATACGAATCGGACAAGATATTGATGGGGTACGATTTAGGCGGTGGTACGACTTGAGCAACCTTACCCTACTTACCTAAATCGATGATATGGCCACCCATGATACTTTATTGGTTTTCAAACCTAATAATTAGGGCCGAGTGGTCTATTGACTGACTTGACTAAAAACAATTTTATTTAGGTAGGTATGTAATTTATCTTCACTCGACACTGACAAAATTGACCCAAAATGGACAGATGCCATTCATTAAGAAGAAGAAAAAAAATCGATGAGATAAAAATTCTGGGGAACATGACTTACTAACCCAGAATATTTTTTTAATTGAATAAATATACTTAGGAAGAGAAAATCGCAGGGCGGCAATGGTTTAGACTGGCATAGGATCGAGGTAGATGGCACAAACTAAGGGAGGCCTATACCCAGGAGTGGGTGAAGTCGGGCTGCGGATGATGGATGATGAGGAAGAGAAAATAATTATATTCAGAAACCATTGCAAGGATAAGAATGAAAATCCATCTAAATACGTAAACAAAGTAGCTTGGTACCAAAATCAGCAAACTGCTTGGATTTTTACAGTGGCGCCATCTATGTCATACTGATTAGAACTTCAATCATCTTACTTTTGTGGCAGCGCATTCCAAGAACGACGCACTGCTTTGTATCATCAAAGTTTAGTTGTTTTCCGCTAGATGGCGCTGTTCACCAAGAATTATTAATCTAGTACATAAATAATGCATTTATTATAGTACCGGTATTATTAAGATAAAATCAAACCACGAAAGAGGATTTCAAAATTATATTAAGTACAATAAATGAATCAGTTCAATATTTATCAGTGATATGTAGTAGTATAAGCTACTCCTCTAATATTATATCAGTAGGATTTCATAAAATAAACAATTTACAAAATATAAAATAACATTATTTATTGCATCGGGGAACCGAAAGTCAACATACCACTCGTTAAAACACGAGAAAGAAGTTATATTTTGCACTAAGTATATTTATTTATTCATTTTTAAATGGGTACCTATTAAATTAGTTGCTAGAAAATATGTAGAAAAGATAAATAAATCAAAATATAAAATTACTGAGAAGGTAAATGTAAAATTGCAGGTTGTTATTATAAAGGCTATGTAAGAATATAATTTTGGCAAATATTTAACTTTAATATCATCTAACAAGCATTCTGAATTACTTATAGTTATCATTTCATAATATGCTACATAATGTGCATTTTTTTTTCGTAACATCAAAAGCTTGCGCGCTACTAATGCATTAAAATATGGTCAAAAATGTATTTTGATAAAATTGACTAAACGTATTGCAATATACGGCTTCGTATCTACTTTTGCTACGATATAAAGACCAACATGATTATTTTATAATAATTACATATAGAAAAAATAACCTTAAAAGCTATCACAGGAAACAGATCAAAGCTCTAAAAGTACCTACGAGCATCATTAGTAAGTAGCACTACTGTATATCTCCATCCATAGATCATCTCTGCTTCTTTATTGGCTGATGTAAGATGTCGCTGTCAAAATTAACCAATCAGAGAGAAATAGGCAGAGATAACCCAGCAGATGACGATTCGTTGTGCTACTAAAGGATTCACGGAGAAGAAGGGATCCGCCTTAATGTAATTTTACTACTCGTAAGAAAGATACATTTATGTTTTTTTTTTTTGCTCTATTATTTTGCGGACAGTCAAAATCACGAAGCGCTGTTGATCATCATCTTTTGAACTATAAAATTACTTCTATACAAACGTATTTAAGTACAATAACTTTGATATTCATTATACAAAGATATGGTTGGTTTCACGGATTGCTAATCGACCTATTCAGTATTTGACAGCTTTGCTTGCCTAATTTGAGATGAGCAACTATTAAAAAAGTGCACAAAAGGTACCTCTTTGAGGCGTACTTTAAATCCTTTCACCACACTTGGTTCGAAAGAATCAGTGATCAGTGACACGATAAGAAGAAGATATATCAAATATTTAATTGGTCGATTTGAAAACCGTGATACCCTTAGGAAATCTTACAAACCAGAAAAACCTAATTTTTATCTTTGGAATCACCAGTTTATAATCTTAACTACAGCTCTATAGGGTTAAAATTTCAGGTACAGGATCTAATTTGGGGTTTACTATACCTTGATTTTCAGAGTTGTTTTGCTGTAGACTAAAAGTAAACATACTTCTCAAACGTAGAATTTTTCAACTATTAAGCCCGTCACACACTTAGCTATAATATTATATTCATATAAATTATAGCAAGGCATGTAACGATATATTTTCTATATTCAAGTGACCGCAAACGCAGCTATAATAAATATTTATATGACGTCACCAACTTATAGCGTAATGTGTATAGCACGGCATATAAATATGTTATAGCTACGTGTGTGACGGGCTTTAGGTGTTCATTATAGAGGTTGAATAGCGCGTTTGCTTCATAATAAGTATTTTTTTAGATGTAAAGTTACACACATTTATTATGATGGCACAGATATATTTACATTATTATAGTAGTCACTATAAGATAATACGTAGTGTGTGAGTGAGATGAAAAATATGGCTGCTGTAATTATATTATTGAAATAATAAAAAGGTGTATTTAATACTCGCAGTCTCCTAATATAACAAAAACCTTTCAAAGCTTAGGTAAAGAGTTTTAGGTATATAGGTGGATAATATAAACACAGAAAGCCCATTATTAGTATGTTAAAAAACTCAGTGTAAATTCATGTAAATAACTCATAGACATAGGTATAATTCTTTGCAATTTGTAAGATTATTGATACAATTTAGATAATACAATTTATTTACAGATAACAATCGAATAACAATAAAAGCTATTTATAATAGTAACAATGAAGTTATTGCCAATTAAGAATTCATTTATAAATAAAGAAATTGCTAATATATTTCATAATTTTCTGCTTACAATGCTGTGTCTTTATTTGCTATACATAACTAATAACATTCAGAGTATTTTTATTATTTAGTATTTTTCTTAAATAAAATATTTTAATAATAATCAGATTCACTCGTCGTCATTCAAAAGGTCTGTGCACGATTTAGCTTTGGTAGATCTGAAAAATAATAAAAATTTCAAATAATAATAGACAAACTAAGGAGTAGTATTTCCGGCTTGTAAAATGCTTATATTTCTTAAAATAGCCCACTTTTTATTTTTTATTCAAGTTTTTATCTTTTCCAGAAAAATTTGGTCAAAAATTTATTTCGCAAATATTTTTTTTGACAGCATTTTGTCAAAAAGGGCATTGCATAACCCAAATTGCTAATCTACTTTTGGTGCTGATTGTTTTTTTTTTTCATACAACTAGCTGATGGAACAAGCATATTATGGCCCGCCTGATGTTAAGTGGTAACCATCGCCTATAATTGCCTCGTAGGTTAGCAGTACTAGGTAGGTATTTAATAATAATTCGCATAATCTACACTTCCTGCATCACTCACTGCCTATTGTATTTGCAACTTTTTGGTAGCCTAATTCTCTGGTACCTATACGTATATCATCTTCATCAGCCTGAAAATGTCGCCTGCTGTATCCTCTAATTAGCCGGGATCACTACAGTCAACAGACTTTTCTTTCTGTAATTATAATGATACTCACTGCGAGCTCTTCACTCTTCTGCAGACCCTGAGTTCGATGGGCCCACTCCGAACTGCCTTGAAGAGAGCTAAGGCTTCGATATGGGCTAGCTCATGGCACGCTTGTCCGTTTACTGCTAGCACCTCGTCTCCTGAAAAG
Organism: Thera obeliscata; assembly: GCA_947578465.1. Lineage (NCBI taxonomy): Eukaryota > Metazoa > Arthropoda > Insecta > Lepidoptera > Geometridae > Thera > Thera obeliscata. Next base: position 6,505,399 of record OX387916.1, read on the forward strand.
CGAAAGTTGCAAAAATCTAATTCAATCCAATACACCTCCATTAGTTCTGGGAAAGATGTATAATATGTGGGTGGGTACACAAATGTTGTACCTTGGTACATTTAGCTAATTAGTATTTTAGCTGCCTAATTAACTCTAATGAACTACAATTGACAAATATTACCCCGGTCTTCAATTATTTGTACGCTTGATATCATTTGATCCATTAAAATATATTCTAATCGTCTTTGTAAACAAATAATAGACATTCAAATCATGTGCGTGCCCTTTCCAGTCACAATAGCCGAACAAGTAGATATTACACTCATTGTTATTATGTTACTTCAACGAACGGCCACAATGCGGCCGTCAGTCCTTATCAAATTGCATTCGTCAATGTTATGATTTGTGATGGACAGTGCATGACTCTGTGCTCTATACTGTACTTGTCTTATAAATAAGTATTTACCTGCTTTAAGTCTCCCGTCCTCGACTGCCTGCCCTTGTGGTAGAATGCTCTTTATAAAGATGCCGAGTGGTCCTCGCGGTGAATCGCGTCCTCCCACAATGGTGAAGCCGAGGGGTTTCTTTCCAAGCCCTTTCTCGAATGTTATAGTGTGATACGTGTGCGTCGGTGCTCGCGGTCTCCGGGGAAGCGTGCAGAAGTTTGCCGCACTAGGAGTTTGAACTTCACTTTCACTGTCATGGGTGTCTTTAGTCCGTTCGTGGGGTTGTGGCGCGTCGAGATTGACCGCATCGGTCGCACAGCTGAAGGTGAGACCCTCCTTGTTGCCTGCGTAGCTGACGACCTGGCGGCGCAGCAGTTTGTTGTTCATGCTGCTGTAACTCGCGTTCTGTCCTTTTAGGAAGTGCGTGTGCGCGGCTGGAGTGCTGTCGGCCGCCTCGTCCATCGCCGCTGATAGCGCGCCGCGATTACACGATGCGGACTCATCCTGCGACCGCCGACGGTCTATTTTGACGTCATATTTATCAGCACGCTTTTCCTTCCCTAATATGATAGCGTTTTCGTAGTCTACTGAACTTTCGCGCATCAAGATGGCACTTCTTTGCGATTGTCTCCGATCCAGAGGGGGTTTCCGCTGGCGGCAGATGACGATGTCGATCTCAGAGGTACCGGATTTGAGAGCTTCTTTAGCTTCGGACATGGTGAGGTCGCGGAGTCTTCGACCATTCACGTTTAATAATTCATCGCCGACGCGTAGTGTACCTTCCCTGCAATAAAAGTTTCAGTGTTAAATGTGTTCATAAGGTTTTTTGGTTATGATAGATCTTTATAAAAAATACTGTATTGCGAAAATTTATTAAAAAAGCATGGTAAGACTGAAATTTCGTTGTGCAATAAAGTTTAACTTACTTTTCTGCCAGCCCGCCGGGTACCACATGCGCCACCAAATAACCGACGTGACCTTCGTCGGAAAGTTTGGTTTTGGCAATGAAAATGCCCAACTCCTCCGTAGGATTCCTTCGCATTATTTTGACAACTTTGAATTCAGATTTATCTTGCCTGGCGCATCTAGTAGGCCGTCTACAGGGAGGTATCGGAGGTATACCAGAGTCTCCTGCAGTTACATCTCGTTGTCTCATCCTCTGTTTTTCAGTTAACTGCAAGTATTTTGGTTCTTCGTATTCACTATTGATCCTTGGCATGCGTCTGAGGATCTCCTTGCGATCTAAAGATAAGGCTCTTTGGGTATTTCTAGGTCTCGGTCTGGGACAATCTTTCCGCTCTCTGCTCATTCTGCTAGATGTCCTAGCTTTCATATAGCTTTGGTCACCAGAAACACTCCTGCCGTGACATGGCACTAGGTTATTTGCCTGCGAAGCAGAACTTTCACACCGTGACGAGATTCTATCACTATCGAAAATAGAAGAAGCGGCTGACTCATTGACTAGAATACCCGAATCTGCATCTTCACAGTCTTGAATGAGAACATTTTCATCATCACATGAGACTTGGTACACGTCATCGTGGAACACAGCACTCTTCTGAAATTCATCTAACCCAGGTAAAGCTCCATACGAAAAACTTCTAAGTTTAGCTTTCACTCCACCTCTTTTCTTGCGACTTTTGCCAACGGAATTTGGAGGTTTCAAAATATTATCAACACTACCATCTACCACATCAACGTCATTTTCGTTTTGTCTGTAGAGTTTCGAGATTAATTTGTTTGTTGATGATTTGAGATATCTATCAGACATTGCTCTAATTTTTGCTGAGAGACAGGAACTGGGACCTATAGAATCTTTGCCGTCCTTAGCTTTAAATTTATCAGTCTTTTTTTGAGATTTAACAGTAATTGGAGTGTCATCATCGTAGGCTTCATAGTCATCGTTGAATATCTGATCACTAGATTTTGACAGTTTGGAGCCTGCTTTTGGTGCTGCATAGTACCGATCACACTCTGAGCCAGAACTATAGCATCGTGTGCCTCTGCCAAGAAAAGATTTGCCGTCTTTCCAATTATGATCAACTGGACTAGTGACACTTTTAGCAAAAAAGACATCATCGTCGTAATGGGGCATTTTTACCCACGGATTCTGGTTTTCGAATTCATTGTGTGTGTCATGGTAATTGCTAGCGTAGCGACAGTTAATGTCCTCTGCGTGTCCAAAGCCGCTGCATTCGCTGCCGGAGGTCGAAGCCGCATCGTCGCCATGTCGTAAAGGACCGTTAGATTTAAAGCATGACAGTTTTGTGTTCTTAACTTTATCGAGCAACGGGTTTCGTCGTTCCCGGTATACCATATATTCTTTTTCTAACAAGCCACCACGGTTTTTGCGCGTGGTGCTGTAATGATCTTGCGGTGAGGTCGGTCCGTTCTGCAACGAGATACGCCGGGTGGTGGGGGGTTCGGCACAGGCTTGACGGTTCGGGGACTTCTCTACGATGATTATCTGATCACTCAGATTGTAGAAGTTTGTTTCCACCGAGCTGCCGCTACTCTTTCGATTCGGGTAGCGGGCTGGTGACATATCTGAAATGTAAAAGACACATTGTTAAATCGATCGCAGTAAGTTAGAAGAAATTACTTGAATCCGATTACGCTGTAATGTGTATTACGATTGAAAGTTTTAACCGCTGATTTTCTCTCGATAATTGATACCCAAGGTAAACAGACACGTTGATACATATTCATGATATTATGTTGCCTCAGGGAAAGTTATGTTTCGCTTACATGGTGGTTAGATTTCCCGCGAGCTTGTCTCAGGATAATGCTAACTAATTCAACTTACGTACTCCTATAGGTGGATTTGTATTAGACAAAGCGTCTTCATGTGTAGGTTCATAAATAAATATTCAAAGTAAGTACCTAATGATGGACGGGCACTTCTTAGAATAATGACGTCAGTTATTATCATTTCTTACAGTATCGGTTTCTTAAGAAGATACAACTTGTATTTTACCTCTACACAATAGGCATTTAAATCTAATCTAATAGATACAAATAGTGGTATTTACGATCGCTGCTTTGGACTGGATTTAGATAGAGAAGGCTTGCCCAGTAAGTACCTATCTAATATGATTGCATTATCATCATATTCTCTCAGATACTGCATTTATTAAACTGCTTTAATACACCAATCAAAACTTCTGTTATTATATAGCTATGTTTATTTATGTAGAATATTGTATTGGAGGATGTTGCATTCAATCGTTCCTTTGCTCATGAATTTGACGTTGAAATTAGGCAAACCAAATCGCCCATTAAAAAGATAATTAGGTGGTAAGCGGGATAAAGCCATTATGTTTTGAATTAGGGTATAATAAGGTGTGTCTATGCTTATGAAGACTGAGTGTGCATGTTAAGTCAAATAAATTGCAAATTGATACACGCTTGAGAAGAGTTTTCGAGAACCATATCTTTTTAAACCCTGATACCAACTCTTCTTTTTAGGGTTCCGTAGCCAAATGGCAAAAACGGAACCCTTATAGATTCGTCATGTCTGTCTGTCTGTCCGTCCGTATGTCACAGCCATTTTTCTCCGAAATATTCGCGATAAGACTCGCACTTGGCTGCTTTTTTCTTTTGTTTCAAAATAAGATGTTACAATTTTGAGGGCTCTATAGAGAGCTATAGAGTCCTGATTTTTTTTAACTTATCTCCTCAAAAAAGGCTTAAAACGGACCTCGATAACTTTGTAGAAAATACAGATTTAAATCTTTTGACGGCTATTATCATTAGCAACCTCTGCTAAAACAGTCCTTAATTTTTTATGGGAGTTACAAACTAAGATAGGTAAATATATCTAAGAAAAAAATATTGTGAAAATTGCCCAGATGGATTATCAAATTACTAGCAGCGAAGCCCGGCGTTGCCCGGGCATTCCAGAATGTTAAAGAACATTCTAGAACGTTTATAGTAGTATTCTATTCTAGAACATTTTGACAAAATCCATAATTTATAGAAAAGTCCTTAGTCCTTACGTGTTAGAAAAGGATAGACATAGATTCTTGCAACATTTTGCACTGATGCTGTTCCTATAAGTCGTAGCGTGATGTTAATAGCCTTCTTCGATAAATGGACTATCCAACACAATTTTTTTTTTAAATTTGGACCAGCAGTTCCCGAGATTAGCGCGTTCAACCAAACAAACTCTTCAGTTTTATAATATTAGTATAGATTATTCAGGCCGAGGCAATTAGTAGGTACAAACTACTAAGCATCAGGGAATTATGCCAGCTGTTGTGATGTTACCGAGGGCAATTAGTTTGGCTTAAATATCGCGTGTTTGTTGAAAAAACACTTGACGTGTTTCGTGATCCAACTCAATAAGATAGGTACCTTCACAATTAGTGTATGCGATTTGAGACTTTCTCGCTCATTTATGGCTTCTGTCTACTATTTCGAAGTAACATACCTATCTATAAATGCTGACACCGGCAATTCGTTTTAAATACGGTTATTGTTATTCCAGTTCAGTCAATTACGTTCAGTCAGGTGTTTTAAGAAATCTCGAACTTTGTACGATGATAATAGTAGCAATATCAACAATAATCATAATCCAAATTACTTGACTCGTATTTTCTTTTTTTTTTAAACGTGTTAACAATATTTCGTAGTAATATTACCAGAGTCAGTATCTCTGCATGCAACAAAAGTTGTGTTTCATGTTGATATTTGTGTTGAATAATAGCTAGGTTTTTTCTCTATGCTTCTAAATTATATGTTTTACTCTGTTCCTCCAGATTACATTGCTGCTGCGGAAAAACTTCCCCTTGGACACTAACTACGGCCAGTCTGGAAGAGCCTCAATAGAATCCGAGCCCAAGTCGGCCGTTGTAGAAGTAACCTGGGAATTATTTCAGAAAACGACTCGCAATGCAAGTGTCGCCCATCAGATGCAGTCCATGCCACACGTGCTTACGTGTCCGTCATGCCCCACCTCGTGCACAATGAGTGATCCAATGACTCGCTCGGCCAATGCCGAGCCGGGCCCTACTGGTCGAAGTGGCTAATGATTGTAATGTCGAAAGAATAAGACTCTGTTTTGATCTTCTTTGGGTAAGTGTTGTAATGATATGAATGAGTACTAACCAATTCTAGACCGTCGAGTGGAGCGAGGCTCAGACTCAGGCGAGACGGCGAGCAGCCGGGGCGGCTCGCCTTTCTTGAACCACCGCATTGTCTGCTCACTTCATCTTCACTATTCTGGAAAGAAAGAAAATCGGAATCAGACTTCAGCTATAAACTATGCAAGAACTTTATTTCCCTGTATTATCAAATGACTCAAAAATACCTCATCAAGGGCTTCGACTGCTACGAGGAATATTAAAAATGTTTTGAGTGTAAAGAACGCAATAGCTTCGAGTAGCAGTTTGTGTTTTATATCCTGCTAAAATGCAATAGAATATCAATATGTTTGAAATATAAATTGTGAAATATTGATATTGTTAATTTTATTCGATAAGTTTTTGTAAACATAAACATATGAAACTCAAGTAAATAGTAATAAATAAATAAATATTGTAAGCAATCCATCCAACACTATCTAAGCAGAGCTTGTACTATGGGAACCAAATGAAGATAATTGATAAAATTTTTAAATGAGCTGTTTGTTCTAAATACATACCTAGATACAATATAACACACAGAGAACAAACATCTGCGTTCACCACACAAATATTTGTTTTCGGTGGGGATCGATTGAACCCACGACCCACGGTGTAGAAGGCCGAGCTACCAACTGAGCTTAGAGGCCAGGCAATTGCCTCAACTCTATGCAAAGATGAGAGAAGTAGAGCTTTATCCGAATATTATACTACAATAAATAACATAAAGTCTTTTTAACGTTACAGAGCCCAGTAAAGTAGTAGGCAACAAATATTGCACATCGGCTAATTTCGGCTTCTTAGAGCGTAGTGTGCGTCAGAAAGAGATAGAGCTCTACGAAAGCAGAAAGTAACTAGTGTATCATTGGACTTATCCATATGACCGAGTCATGTGAGGCCGGCGGCGTTTGAACCAGTAATGTTGCAATACTTGGTTTTACTTAAGTGGTAACCATTGAACACCTCAAAGTCATTAAGTTTCAACTGGTTTCGAGACCTGTCCGTCTCCTTTTACGATGCTATTTGTACATACCAACACATTTCTACACGAGGACGGTGGGACTTTGATTTGAAGCTTGATACAAAACAGGGTAAGCCTATTTAACCAAGGTCTATCTATCTGAGGTGGCATTTCTTTATCTAGTGCATCGATTTGAATATTATTGATTTTTAATTAGAACAGAGTCTTCGAGGTCATACAGCACTCATTGCACTAAATAACATTGCATTTCTGAATGAAATTTAGTTGTATATGAGTATTAAATTAATTGTATATTGATTCATTATTGTTATTAAATTATAATTGTATGGTGCAGAGTTTGTGAAGAGTGAAGATGAAGAAAGAAGAGTTTGAAAAGAGTTGTTACGGTTACTATAATGCAAGGTTGCCTGGAGAAGATCGCTCTCAGCGATAAAGTAAGGTAAGGTTTTACCTAATTGTTTAATTTTATGTCCTGTACTGTATTTTAGTGTGGTGAATAATAAAGAGTTATCTATCTATCTATAATATGTAAGCCACAATGTCGCTTTATTACACTCCTGTAATTTAGAGTCTAAATGTTGAAAATTAGCTTGAATGAAATAAATTTAAGCCTCTCGGCTAGTATTCGTTGGGAAGTAGATATTTTTGTTCCAAAAGCCGAATTAAATGTCACAAGGATATCACCTTGATCATTTTAAATTTATTTAAAAGCTATACTTTATAACTTAACTGACTGGTTTGTGTTGAGTTTTTGCTAAAAGTATATGTATAACCAAAATAAATACTGGTGGAGATCATTTCGTGAAGCATATTGCTAGCCCCGAGTAAATAAATAATATTACCTAATAGGTACTTTTAGATTATTGGAGACGAAGTTGTGGGTTTATATCAAAATTTCTTTATCTAATTGCATCAAAAGGATCACTTTAAAACATCTTATAGCTATAGATGAGTTAAGGTGTCAGTCCCACATGACCAAGCCGTAGCAGTAGAAACGGAGTTCACACACTTATTAATAATAAAATGAATACTCACACAGAAGCCATGTTTTTCTATACAGTGGTGACATTTTATAATTTTGTGATCCATGCTCAAATTCACAATCGTAAAAAACGTCGATCTTATCAATAAACTTGAAATTGCAGAGCCTGATTCTCAGAAGATACGTTCGAAAATGTCAAAACATCACCAGACTAACATTGTCAAACACGTTCTCCATTTTCACCCAAGGTCACTTTTAGCAAACACAGGTCAAAAAGTTTTTTAGCATGATGTCTTGCTATGTACGGTGACGATCCGTGCTTTTTGGAAATCAAGACAGAGGTAACAAAATTGGGCCAGTAACTGATTCCAGTTCGCTGGTTCCGTGAGTAAACCTGAATGAAATAAGTGATTTGAACCTGTTGTTATTTTGCAACTTGGTTTGTCAATTGTAAGCCTACGCTTTTGTTTTCTATGTTGGTGGTTATAGGTATCGATACCACGGTACATAAATTAGCTTCATCTTCTGTGCCTAATACTATTTTGACCCCGGATTTTTAATCCATTGATCCTACGGCCTGCATAAGCCCTTACATTTTATTGCCAATTCTGACTAACATTATTTTTATGAAGCGTCGGGCGACCCAATTTTACCCCATATTAAAAGGACGCTTACTGCCTGAAATATGATTTAGAGAGATCAGGCTTTTCGGCAACTTACCGATTTTTAAGCCTCGTTTTTTATGTGCATCAATTTTAAATGTAACCTTCATGATAGCCCTAGCAATTTTTTTAATCTTCTGTCTCATCAATAGCTTCTTTTTGTGGATTCATTTGAAGTACAAGAGAGTTGTATTATTTTCTGTGGTTTTGAACCCAAGAATCTCGTAATGGTTAAGATTACAGGACAATATAATGATCCTTTGTCTAGCCAATACCACTAGCTGAGTCTCCTTGTCTCCCCCAAAGGAGACACTAGGGGAGATTCTAGCCAAGATTGTGTTCACGGTACTTATTTTACAGCTTTTGAGTAGTATACCTTGCCTGTACCCTTGCTTGATTTTCTGTATAACCTTGTTTGGTATGCTAGAGCGCTTGCATAATTCAGTGCGATGAACGTGTAAATAGGTTATTAATCAGTGCAAAGCTTATCGATTGGTTCTGATGCAAGTGAGTATCTAAGTATCGTTGAGTTTGGTTACACGATACGGCACGGGGTGCCTGATAATGATTACTTTGAATTTTGTGATTTAGTGTGGAAATATTCGACTATAATAACTTTTAGTATAGTAGTATACTAATTGGATACCGTCGGCACCCTTTTCAACATTAGAACTAGGATTATGTGGTATTTCTTTCTGTGTTTTTGTATGTGTTCTATGTTTTGTTTTTCTTTTTTGATTTCTTGTTTAGCCGTACCTTTATTCGATGTTTTTCTCTTTCTGTTGTTTCGTTTTCTTTATTAAGTTGTGTTTTTGAGCCAGATAAAAAGTTATCTATCTATCTAGTAATCATATTTTTAATTGTGTAAAAGGATTGTTTATTAGTTATTAGATTATTTAAATTTAATGATTGGATTTTGATGTTTGCATGTAAAACAAACTAATTGAAATCAGTTCCCGCCTCTTTTGTCTGCCAGAAATTATGTTTTGCTTTATTTACAGCCAATTTGTAAACTCCAACAAGGTATTATGGATCATTTAAAGAATATTAAACGCAATGAACATTGAACGTTTAACTAGTGTTGATTTATTTGCAAAATAAAGTCTGATTATGGCAGTAATAATGTAGGTGTGATCAAAAAGCTGTTCATAAAAAGATAATTCACACTGCCATACTAGAAAAATTTAATAGTAATCTTCCTAATTTGACTTGGGTTTATTCAACAGAGATTTACGAGGAAATAAAGGAGCGTAGAAGGCATGATGCTATGGCTGTAGAGGGTCGCACGTTTGTCATAACGATGTGATTGCAACGTTTCCGCATACAAATAACCCAGGAAGTAACTGAGGAAATAAAGATAATACGGTTAGGCTCACGTGTGAAAACGATGTGCAAACTGTAGAATGTGAATTGTTTTCACGAAATTTTGAGCGCATCGCTACTATTTTCAGTTTGCGATATGCATGAGACACTGAAGCTTATTCAGACGTTCAACAATCCCACCGCATCGCAATGCGAACTTGGGCGGGCGCGCAAAAATATTAAAACACAGCTCAAATCAAAATACCGCCCACCTCATTTGTTTTGAAGGTTGCATTCCTTGATTCTGAAATTTGTTATGGCAGTGGTTGATCAGTTAGGACTCTCATAAAAAGGCCACTTCCAACCATCGTTTTTAACAGTTTTCTCACATTCTGTAAAAACTCCGTCTAGCCAGTAAATAATAATAATAAATTTCACACAACACTACCCAGCCCCAAACTAAGCAGAGCTTGTAATATGGGAACCGGATAGCTGATATAATACTTGAATACATTTTTTTTTTTGTAAATACATACTTAGAATACAATATAACACCCAGACAGAGAACAAACATTTATGTTAACCACACAAATATTTGTTCTCGGTAGGGATCGAACCCACGACCTACAGCGCAGAAGGCAGAGCTACTACCAACTGAGCTAGAGGTCAGTCAGTGTTAGTATATCGCAAAGACAGCGTGTGGATGAAGCCTTAGTTTGCTCTTTTTACCGTGACTTGAAAAAGTTGGGAACGCGAGGGTATAGAGCGCCATAGATTTTTTAGGGCTTCTTTTGTGGTTGAACTTTTTGTATCCACAGGTTCCGTTCTGTTTCCCAACAGTGAGAACAATCATGACAAGAACTATTTGCAAGGTTCTAATACTTATTTGGCACTTGTGTCTTCAAACGGTAGAAATAAACTGTGAGGAAATCAGTAGGCGTTTTAGAAGTGGCATTGGTCTTGCTAAATTTTACGGATGAAACATAGAGCACTATTATGATAAACTAGATGCGTAAATTAAACACATAAATATAGTCTATAGTTGAGCTATCTCTAGATCGTTTGTAACGATCTGCAGATAGCTCAACTGTTTCTTGTGTATTTTGTACATTTTGTAAATATTTGTTTAATTGTAAGTTTCTTTGTGTAAATAAATAGTCTAAGTACTCAGGGTGAATGTAGCTTTCCAATGGTAAAATATTTTTTGGAATCGGCACAGAAGTTTTTGAGTTTATTCATTACAAACATACAATATTAGTATAGATATAGACAAGGACATGACAACATAAATTCCGATGTTGTTTAAAGCCTAAAACCTAGCGCACATCTAGCGCGATGGCGATGACGATCAGTGAAACGCTGTCAAATATGACAGCTATATTTGACAGTGTTTTACTGATAGCTATCTTCGTCGCGCTAGATGTGCGCAGGTCTTGACTACAAAAAACATTACAAACGTCTGTGGCTCAATGTTTTTTGTCTAAAGGGAGTTTTATTTATATTTGCTGGAAGACGTTAGTAATACTAAGATTATGCACACTTACATTGTTGCCATCATTACTACATTGTTGAATATCATGGCATTCGATGATAAAACCACAATGGAAAGAAATAATCTTTTCTGCGCTACTAGAACAATAGCCCTCATTCGTTCCATTATATCCATTGAAGTGTACAGAAAAGGCACGATTCCGTACCACTTTCTCATTCATCTTTGCAATAAAATTTCGTAATAGTTGTTATAGAATAGGAAGCTATTATGGAGCCTCTACACATTTGTCCATGCTGGCCCACTACAGGCCAACGCCAATGTGTACAGGGGGTATTGGTGTATGTTGGCGGACATTGGCGGGTATTGGTGTATGTTGGCGGCAAGCATGGCGCGCAATCGGGGAGTTGTCGGTTTTTTGGGCACACTTCAAAGGAATCGTGGCGTAGCCTGGCCTGTGGTGTTTACACAATCGGCCAATGTTCAGTTCGTCACCGGCCGCTGACCGGGATAGAACACTTTTGTGTTGCGTTCTGTAATACTTGTAAACAGTATACAATAAATTATAGTTTAAAAACTAAAAAAAAACGCTTTTATAACTAATTGAACTTAAAAGTTAAAAATAAAACTGTAATAATCAATTGAAAAATTTATATTATTGTACAAAAAAGCGTAGGGTGCTTTTATAATAACTTCAGATATAATAAACTATTGATAAAATATTTACAACAATCAAAATATATTTTTTTTTTTCATATATTTTTTTTTTCATATTATTGCATTGTCATCGACCTTTGACAGGTGTGCAAAGTTTGAATCAAATCTGATCGTTCAAAGTAAATAGCCGCTGCCGTAATTACTTCGACGTCCGTCGCAATTGGTTTGCCAGGCAGCAATGAGCCATGCGCCAATGTGTGAACACCAAGTGATCGTGGTCTACAATTGTGCATTGGCGGAGCCTGGCCCAGCATGGGCAAATGTGTAGAGACTGCTTTAAAACTCATATTTGGAATACCATAATGGCATATTTCCACAAAAGTCAACAATTGATACACATAAAAGCCACCCATTATTAGATAAAGTCCAAAAGGAGACACAGTAAAAATATTTGTATTTAAAAAAAACACAAATTCATATTATGTAAGATATTGCAATTTTTTACATGTTATAGTCTAGCCTAGCATTTGACCGCATGCTCACCTGCTGTTAATTGATGATGATAATTTCACTGGATTCGATTTTTTTTTTAAACTGCGTGAAGTAACATTAAATTTGAAAACATTATGTCATATTTGATTATTTTTACTGAGGAGGGTAGTATTTTTAATGTCAAAGCTAAGTTTAAGTGGTTAAGATTCAAGCTTTTAGTTCTTTACTGGTTAGTTCGCTTGGAACACAAGCTTGCGCACATCGAGTGCGATCAGTGAAACGCTGTCAAATACGACAGCGATATTTGGCAGCGTTTCACTGATTGCCACCGCCATCGCGCTAGATGTACGCAGGCCTGTTACTTATGCAAGTTTTACCACCATGTTTTACGCTACCTATTATTTATCCAATTTCGTCTAATCTTCCAATTGAACAGTAAGATTACATACGAATTATGCAATGACACGAGTCACATAAGGATTTGTAATTACAAGATTAAATGATACAAGAATTACGATCTCAATCTCAAAGTTAAACAGAATCGTTCGTGCGGATGTAACCGACTTTGATTCGATAATTGCCTTCATGATTGCCTCTCTAGTTTTAATTGTCGATGTTGGTGGTCACTGGTGGCCACTATCAAAAGTTAACAAATCAGGAGCGTGATCATGGAATTTCAATAGGATAAATTTGAAATTCATTTTCGAGTAAAAGCTCGTTTCGAATAGTAACTCGTTTTATCAAGAAAAATAGGCCAATTTTTGTTTATTGAACAATAAACAAAAATTGGCCTATTTTCTTGATAAAACGTAGCTTGTGTTTGTTTCGTAATTATTTCAGTACCTTTTCTTAGGTTATTTTTCATCCATTTGCAAATGATTACTTTAATCAGTAGGTTATAAAGGGTTTTCAATCAGTTTTAAACATTCTGATGCTGGGTTTATACTCTTCATTGATTAAGTAGGTATATAGAATTTAAATTGACACAAAAGCTTTTTTTTAATAAAAAGCGGTACCTAATCAATATTGTAAGTGTGACAGTAAAATCAGGAGTAGCGTTGCCTAATAATAAACTTTCCAGAATAAGGTGGGTGGAGTCGTAGTTTATAAATATGGACCTCGTTTATGACTGTAGGTGATAAAGCTTATTACGCCACATTGTAAACGTTTGTTTATGAGTGTTTTACAGCGTGCGATATAACAGTTGAAGGGACCGGTATGACGTCACTTGCAACTCGACCCAATAATGGAACCATTTTTCATCCTACCCAGGAGCTTGAAAGTTCAAAAGTCAATAGAAGATCAACAAAATCAACAAGACTCAAAACCGTCATCAACAACTGCATAAAATCTGTTTTCACTTGAAGTCTCACTGCAAGCTCTTTTTTAGCAATGAACGTTTTTCAAACGTTCCCAAATGGTTCTACTACTCGGGCTTAGACCTTTTAGGCTAGAAGGTCTAAATACTCGGGTTATAAGCATCGTTATTTCATCTGCCTAACATCTTTTTGCACAAACGTCATTCAAGTCGTTGTTAGTTGGCCCGAGTAGTAAGTAGGTATCGTCCAGTTTCAAACTAAGCCATCTTAACTTTTTATTGATTTTATAGTGTTTACTACACTTATGGAAATTACAAAAAAAATTAACTTTTGGGACATTATAAAATATTTGACAGAAACTGTAAACAATCAATTTCATTAAAAAAATATCGCTGTCACATTAGATTTTTTTTTCACTAGCCTCTATTGTCCCACTGCTGGGCAAAAACCTCCCCAAAGACTTCTACTTCCTTCTATTCTGAGCCTCCTCCCACCATTCCCTTTCAAAGGCTACCAGATCGTCTCGCCAACGCTTTATAATTTAAATAAATAAATAAAAAATCAGGAAAACTTGAGTTAGTATTGAGTATTTAAATTCTGTACTTTTACGATATTACAGTCGTGTTACCAATTTATATTCTAGTTTTATGGTTTCTCAGATCTATCTAAGATCTATGATGATTTCAATAGTAAACTTAATAGCTTTCCTGGTATCGAGTCAGTACATTAACACTATTATTTTATGCGATTTGGGAACTGGTTCTACAATCAGTCTGGTTCTACATACACCTTTTGTTAAAGGAAACTAACCCTAAACCCCGTTGTATAATTGAGGAGTGACCGAACAAAACGTGATAATTATATGAAAAATTAAGAATGTGGCAAAAAAATAAGTGACACAACGAATTTAATATATATAGGTATATTATTGAAATAGAACCAGTTGTGCCGAACCAATTACACGAAGCCCACTGAGTTTAGTTTAGCCACTTGTAAGAGTTTTTGATATGCAATAGTGTTCTAATAGTGAAGCAATGTGATGTCTGTCTGTTATAATGGCGACTGTTGACAGCATTAATATTAATGAACCATACGAGATTACGACATTCGTACGAAGGCTTGGGACAGAAGTGAAAACTATTAACTAAGCTTGCATAATTACTTCATGGAATACTGTAGACCACTTTGTCTGTTCGCAGAAGAAGGTATTTTTTAATTAGTTTGATGAACTCTTTAACAAATTTCTTGAGACGCGGAAGAAGAGATGAAGAGGTCTATTTATGTATAGTATAATATATTTATATATGGCCTATGTACAATATGTTAATATTGTTTTAGGTGGGTTAGGATCTTGTGTCATCAATTAATCTATTAGAATAGTTTCTATCAATTATTTATAACAAGTCCTATTGAAAGTAGATTTGATTTATTTATCGGAACATGAGCCAACCATAAAGTTATGGCTCGTTCAAATACACGACGCTTGATCAATGGAGATAACAGCTGAAATTACGGAGTTCTTCTAACCCTACTGTCTCTCAATAACTTGAAATTTAGGTGAGCAAATTATTTTGTGTGATCGATGCACTTGTGCTCAACAACATTAAGAGGCAGACCCCTGTCGATGATCTTATTACTCGCACGCTATGACCTTTTAAAGATATAAAATCAATAAACTTATTAATAAATAAAAAAAAAAAAATTGTTTCATGGTGCTTGTCACCTTAAAAATATACATAGGTATGTGCCAGCCTGAGTTGGTCGTGGGCAAACTTACTTATTCCGCGCGCTTCTTCAATTTTAATTCAGTTTCGAGTGAAAATGCCTTATTTGTGGTGAGACGTCACGTTCGTTGTGATCAATATTGGGGTCGCACTGCCTGCCATGCTTTGTAGAATACAGAAGTGTTTGGCATACGGATGCAACAAGCATTCTGCTTGAGAAGTTGAATTTGATTTCTATTCCGGGGCAGAGATTGTGTCGCTCTTTCTGTGTCACCAATATCCCTCCAGTACTAGCTAAGGATTGTTGTTTTCTTTTTGTTTTTAAATTATGTAAATTAGCTGTTTCTATTACTTTTGTTGGTTCTAGCCGCTGTGTTGCCCCAGCGCTGGACGGGCGGTTTGTGGTCGATTGGTACAATATTTGCATCAAAAAGTCTAAACAAAAACTGTCTCAGGATTTGCACTGAGCTGTCAGATATCGATGGCCTGTCTACAAGTGAGTTAGTAATCCAGTTAAGCCAACAAGTTTTGACACAATCATGATAACCATTCATGTGGACGTCGCGCGTCGGTAGGTTTTTTTTTTCATAATAATATAGGCTTGCGTTTGACCGCAATCTATCCTGATGTTTATGTGATGATGCGGTCGACGGTGTAGCACGCTAACCTAGAAGATGCTGTTCACTATACTCTTAAAAACATTCAAGTTAGAAGTGTTCGGAAAAACAGAAGCCGGCAAGGAATTCCATTCCTTGGCTGTCCGCAACATAAAAGTACCAAAGTAAGTAAAAAGTAAAGTAAGTATTTAAAACACCTTAGTCTACATGAGCTTAGTTGTCGCTAAGTACCTGACTAATTTTAAAACTAGCAATGCTGCAAATTGCATACATGACGAGGAAGTGACATACTAAGCATTAGTTACCAGTTTTAAACACAAAAGAAGCAAGTAAGTAATATGCATGTAAATTTCACTGATACAGATTTAGACATGTTATTACCTAAAGCTAGTTTGGAAGTCAAATCAAATTAGCTAGACAAAATATTAAACAAAGAATGTTATCAAACTCGGAGCAATGTGAAATGTGTCCAATGCGTCTATCGAAACACTGACAAGGGGTGATAGGTTTAGCTGATAACATGCCCATCGATGTATAATCTTTGACCCATTTTACTTGTTCAAGGACAGATAAAAAAGTAAACCAATGATAATAGTGTGGTATTTTGTTAATCCGTGTCACTTTTTATGTCACCCCTCTCGTAGAAAAAAAGTAGTGTTATTATTATAATATCTAGCTGTGCCTTCGTCCACGTGGAACAGTGTCTTTGGGCAGCATTTTTAATTTCAACTTTTCCTCCCCCCTTTCATCACCTTACAATCTTTTTTCCCATTAAAAAGTAGCCTATGTTCTTTTTCAGATTCCAGAATATCTGTGCACCCATTTAAATCGGTACAGTAGTTCTGGCTTGAAAGCGTGACAGACAGACAGAGTTACTTTCGCATTTATAATATTAGTAAGGAAAGGATAAGGATTATCATTGATCTGTCTTGGTAGTTTTTTAAGATTTCTGATCGCTTTATGAACTCAAGGCATTGACCAGCAAACAGTCTTTGCCCAATGATAAGCTAGAATATAGAGAAATTCCATAATTTTACATACTCATTGCGAGAGCGATGACTCTGCACGGTCTTCAAGATAATTACGACATTATCATGTAACAGCCAACAGCATCGCCAATCATGCAATAGCATTGCTAATAAATAATGCGATCGTAAATAAGTACATCATAATGAGAGAAAACAACAGTTTTCACCGATGGCATAAGCAGACCAGTCTGCTTAATTTATTGACGTAGCTTGGTTGTCGATTAGTTTAGCAACGTTCTATGGGTTACCATTTCGATGGGGCATCGTTGGTAGCATCCGTATTCTTTTTTATTGGGCTTTGACTCTAGAATTCGTTAAGCCATGACGAGGTGGCGGTTGTAAAACAAACATCACTTTGTACATTGGTTTCTATGCTTTTTACTCCATAAAGTGCAATGCGCTTGTAAGCATAATGCTCACACATCATACACACACATGTTTTAAATTGCTTATAATTAGAAGCATAGCAAAAGTATGTTTTACTTGTGTTTGCTCTTAGAGGTTGAAGACCAATGTTGTTTTGAGAAAACAATGAACCAACATAACTAGGGCAAATAAATCCGTTATGCGTGGACAAATACACGGACTTGCCATCGACTAGCGGTTCCCACTTTACTTGTAAAATTATTCTGTCAATAATATATTTTTTTGCAGTAACAAGCAACACTTCAGAAAGCCATTTGCTACGAATTGGTTGTCATCAAAAAATCAAATTGATTGTCATCAAAAAATCAGCATCATTAATATCAGCATTATATAGTTATAGTTATATATAATAGTTTTAGTTAGTGGTTTTAGTAATTTTCAATTCAGTTTCATATACAAAGTTGTTAATGATAGCAGTTTCGTTTAATTTATTTTTAAAATTGCTTGCCTGATATTTTTAAATATGCGTGCCTATAATGACCTCTTATTACGACTTAGACTAGATAGTAAAACGGTCAGTTCGCGTAATACCTGGACAATTAACGTCGGTGATTATTCCAACTCTGCGTGTCCCCAGTGAGTCAGGTAGAGGTCAGCGCGTCACGTCTTGGATAGTTAAGATTAGCAATGACGCATTCTAGGCTCGGTCATCCACCTTGCCCAAGATACTGACTACAACACTATAAGCAATATATGAATAGTTTTTTACTATAACTAATCCGTTCTAACTATTTGTCTACTATCTTACCTGTTGGAAATATTGCCGACGATCAAGGATTAGGATAGTCTAGAAAACATTTACTCTTGCCTTGGGAGATACAGATTATATTCAGTGGTTGGGTAAAATAGATTTGTACAAAGCAGTGTTTAATGTAATGCTCCAGCAGGGCTCATGTTCTGGACATTATTACCCCCTAAGACCTATAAAACACATGAAGCAATGTATGGGTGGAGCCAAACGATAATGTAAAATTAGGGGACTCAAACCGATAAACTTATGAATTGTAAAAATGGCTTAACACAGCTAATTTTTTTCTGTGAAAAATGTCCACCAATTATTATTTATAGAAAAACCGATATCCAAATCACTTAGATTTATTTAGATGGGATAGGCTTGCCCAGCACCTATACCATCCTGACAGCTTAGTCAGCCTAATCCACAGGAAAGACATGGTCAATACGTGCGGAGCTGACTAAGCCACGGGTTTCCTCACGATGTTTTCCTTCACCGTTTAAAATCCATCTAAAATCCTGTCCCAGGCACTATAGCGTCCCGTAAGTAGGGGCATGAGTAATCACCAGTTGCCCCTGACGCTATATAAATCATCTACAATAGATGCAAAGGCCTGTTTACTTTTTTTTTACTTTTAGATTTATTTGCGAATTTTGAAAATATTATAACACCGAATGCGGATTATTGGATACCAGCCGTAATATCTGTCAGGTTAAATGGTGAAATGATAGACGCGAAAATCCTGTGCACCTTTATATGTATTATAGCTGCTGGTCATAGTTAGAATATCAATTCAATAACATTGTAATTTAAACTCTATGGCACTCCAACAAGCAATTGATAGAACAACAATGGGCGAATTACATCTTTGTAATAATTGTTCTTTGTCCAACGGTCAGTGGCATAAAAATGTCTAGATGTCAGACACCGGAGTTAATAAGCACCTATTCCGTTTTTCCAAATGTGGAACGGAACACTTTAAATCTTCATAAAGACGTAAGGCGATGGTAAGGGTCTCTGGAGACGCGTACACAACTCCCTGTTTTATAAGACCGGATTTCAATAGCATCTACTGACATCAGGCGAGGCCGAACTAAGCTGTAGCTGAACTGAAGCCAAAAGAGGGGCAGGGGCATGCAAGGGGCGACCACCTGCATCATTCATTTTCTTGTCCTTCTCCCACTTTATATGGGGTCGGAATAACAGATTTTCGTTCTCTCCTCTCTCCTCAATTAGCCGTCATTTTAACAGTCACTCCTTCCTTACCCATGTCATCCATTTTTTCTTTGGCGTACCTCTACTTCTGTTACCACCTAAATAATACAATATTTACAGCTAATGTCGTAAGAAGCACATAACTCCGTTGGTTTTCTCAAACAGCAGAGGCGGATGGGAGATTATTTTATCACCTGGGAGATCATTGTATCCTTTGCATTGTACTATTTTTTTTCTAAATCCAATTATCTGTTTTGGAGATGAGTAGAGAGAGACAAACATACTTACTTAGTCACAAACATTGTTCTGTGTAATGATATTTTTTGACCTCTTGACTTGCTCACTTCATACTGCGGGCTGCCTGAGGATAATTAGAAATTTTGTGATTTCTCATTATTTTGCAAATACCGCTTGCTATTGTCAATAAGCTGACCCTGACGAAGCCTTAATCCAGACCTGGAAAGAGGCTTTTTGCCGCGGTAAAGCTCGCTCTTTAGAGCTCAGCCGACTTAGACTTTGAGAGCCGGAACAGGCCTTTCTTGCCTTCTGATGCGGGGGCGTTTCGTGTTGCGACGCACATTGTGCCGTAGCATCAATAGCCTTTCAGTCAATAAGGTTAAATTGGTTTTCATTGACCAAGAAATATCAGTGAGTTTGAGAAAAGAAGCTTGATTGATCTGTTTTATAGATAAATCTAAGGCAGGTTGTGCTACAGGCCTATTTGAGTTTTGCGCAATTTAATGAACTGTTTTCGACCTAAAATTTAAATACAGCTAATTAATTAAAACTTTTACAAGGCGGATTTTTGTGAGAAGACATCATTGTTTGGTGGCCAAACTTTTCTGAATTTAATTAGTTTACCTTATTCCTTAAGAACCTCAAATTTTAACAAACTTTTTGATTGTGGGTGATCAGATCATGATCAAAATTAGAAAACACAGTAAAATTCTATGGCAGTTTACTGTAAACACCATTTTGTCATTTATTTCATCATGAATATTCAACTAAAAGTTTTTTTCATCTTTTGTCTGAGAAAATCTCCGGCTTGTCAGAAGTACTGTTGCTGCCACAAACCATAAAATATGCAGAGGTTTCTTTGTTACAGAATTGTGAAACTTCACGGCAAACATGGGAATTAACAAGATAAAAGACCCAATGTTCTGTAAAGAAACATTTTGAGGTTGAAAAGACGAGAGTTTTCATAACTTATTTATATGACAAAAGGTTTACCTTTGCCGCTTGGTTAGTTTTATGAAAAGTATGTAAAAGGATCTTTTGTTAAGTAATATCTTAAGAAATACCAGAGGTATTTCATCACGATCTATATAGGAAAACGTAGGAAGATTTTTCCTCCCTGTTGACAATCAAACTGGGTTTCAATCTTATAATTTTCCATCATATTTGACCTTGAAGGGAACATTATTGCCGTTCAGTAGGACGTATTAAATATTTTATACTTTTTCCATCCAGGGGTAATTTTGTTTCGGCATCCATCATCACCATTATATTCCTGCCTATATCACTAAGGTCACATATTGTTCAAAAATGTGTGAAAAGTGCACGAAAGGAGCCTCTTTGAGGCGCACTTGAAACTTTTCACCACACTTGGTTAAAAAAATCCAGTGACACTGATAAGAAGAAGACTAAGGTCACATAAAGTAGATAGTACGTTTTCAAAGAGAGGTGGTCCCAATGACCCTACCAGCTTTGTAAATATCACCGTCAGTAAAAGGCTCCCTTGCACGAATAATGTCCAATTACACTCATAAAAATGACCTTATTATGACCTTTATTTACCTTACCATATGCTGGAAGGTAAATAAGTAAAAAGCAACTTCCAACATACGAGTTTGATAAGTTGTTTAAATCTATTAATACATCATTCATTTATCGTTTCATAGCCCTTGTCATATTTTAGAAAATACTAAGAGTTGTTTTCACCATAATGAGTATAATAAAGTTTCACAAATTGCGATTTGCACGAGCCATAAACTTTTTTCAATTTATATCAAATCAATGAACACCGTGACAATGTAATCGATTAGCTATATACAAAACGTTTAGTGTTACCTATACATTGAACGTGATAAGCCTTGCGCACATCTAGATTGCCTGCGATGGCGATCACTGTATCGCTGTCAAAAATCGCATTGTCAAATATCGCGTTGTCAAAGTTTGCGGCAGTGTGTGCGGAATTGCGGTGTATGCAAGACCCTATGGTTTAACTATCGCAGATCACCTAGCTGTGCGCAAGGCTTTATTGACCAAAAACACATTTTGGATAATATCATTTTAGTTATTTATTTGAATGAGAAATTTGCTTCGACAATATTTTTGATTCAAATTATTTAAATCTTGGCTACAAAAAACATTGTTACAGAACAGATTTAAACATTAAGTAGAAATTGAAAGTGATTTATGCTTCTATAAACAAAACAGGAAAGCTTTACTTCAAAAGAGCTAGATAATATTAATTAATCAAAAACGCGATCGTGAGCACATTGTGATCCCGTATCCACAGCTCGGAACAAATAAGGAATGAATGATCACTGAACAAAGTTCACTGCACTGTATTCAGCGGTAGGTATTCACTATTCATGAGGCTAAAGGCCCGTAAGATTATACAAACAGGAAGGTTTATGAAGGGATACACTTTGACGCTGATGGGTTTTGTGGATAGTTCGTATACCGAAAATCATAAACCGAACTTTGTTGTCAACAAAATAAATAAGGTAAATTTGCAGTAACACGAATAGTCATATTAAATTTCGTCCTTGTGATTATTAGAGAGAGTGGTACCGATTTTTATATGTTTTTGCCTTTTAAATTTAAGCAGGTTTATCAATTCCATTGTGTAAGACAGAATTTAATATAAATGTTGTGAAAAATATTCTATCAAAATGAATAAGTCTGCCATAGCAGTTTCGCTAAAAATATTTCTAAGAAGCTTTCAAATACACACGAAATATTTATAGATACTTCAGCGAAATTTGATGTGGGTTTTTCATAAACAAATAGCTCATACTTTACTCAAAATGCTCTTGCTTAGTGTAAATTTATGGTCAAAATTTGTATTTGCTGCCAATTTTGTAATAAACGAAAAAAAATAATCATAGTCACGCTTGAATATGAATCGAAATGAATCCTGTCAAATTTCAACGCAAAAATAATTTTAGCTACTTTGCCTTTGATTTGAAACATTGTGTAGTACTACCAAATGTGCGTCGCAACGCAACAATTTGGTAGTACTTACCTGCTCAAAGTTTTAACTCAAGAGAGAAGTACACTATTCAATCAATACACCTGCACACCTAAATCTAAATGCAGCTAGTTCGAACCGCCTCATCCAAAAACAGATACGTTCTAACCTAGTTTTAAATCTAGACGAGTTCATCGATACTGCGGACTAAATACCTATTTAAGCTATTGCTACTTGCTTATTCAACATTTTGGAGTAAGTTATATAATATTATGTTTATACAAAGAAGCATAAGGCGACCCCATAAAAAAGTGAATACAATGGGTAGGTGTATTCTTCCATTAACTGTTGAAAGTCGTCGACCAAAACGAGTCAATGACGTTTTTAGGTTGACGTTTGTGATGTCTGCAGATAAAGAGCTCAAACTTGTTCATTCTGGAGTTCTGAAAGAGTATCTGAAGATGGTTTCCGCAAGCTAAGGGTGCTGATCTTCTTCTTCAGTGACACGATCACGGGTTCTTTCAAACGTGTGTGGTGAAAGGATTTGAAGCGGGATTCAGAAAAACTCTTTTTGTGAACTTGACGCAGTGTTTTTGAATTTTCTAGATTCTACGACATGTCCCTTACCGTTTGAAAGTACATAGTGTGCATAGTGCACATACATGTTTCAAGAGAAAAATTCGTTATGTGTCTGAATTTAAACCCACGACCTTAGGATCGGGAGGCGAGACTACTAGACCAACAGTGCTATCGTGCAATAGTTATTTGTTATACAAGAGTGCAAAGCTGCTTTTTAACCGCGTGCTCAATTTTGATGACTGAGCAAGCGCAGGATTCTAAAGTTTAACCACGAGCGTAGCGAGTGGTTTAAAAGTTAGAATCCTAAGCGTTCGCGAAGGAATCAAAAGAGCACAAGGTGAAAAATCTTTGCACTCGAGTGCAACACGTAACTTTTCATCCCACCTCAGCGAGGAAATGACTAATGCAAAAAAGAACATGGCGCGACTAAAAGTAACACACCAAGAAGGTTCCGAGTATGAGTTATTAACAAATTTAAAAAGGTTGTATGCTAAATTCGGCACCATGCAGGTTGAAGTAAATAGGTTTAATGGTGTTTTGAATTCACAAATACACCAAGAAGGTTACGCGTGCGAGATTTTAACAAAATAAAAAAGGTTGTATGATAAGTTCGGCACCATGGAGGTAGAAGTAAATAGGTTGTGTATTCACAAACTTATTGAACACGATATTCTCAAATTTTTTTTATCCTCTAGCGGATAAAAACGGCATTTCCAGTCAGAAATTAAACAGCAAAAACACACTTTCAGAGCTGGTGGGATGAAAAATATTTTTTAAGATTTTCATCAGTTCCGTTGAAAATAACAAAAAAGGTTGGTACATTTTTGTTTACAAATAATTTGATAGCCAACTTAAATAAACAAACTAAACGATTTATGAACCGTTAATTGAATTCCGCAAAGCTAATTCAAATCATCTAAGAGTGCAACAAACGTATTATTTTATAAATATAACGTAGGGAATATAAACTGCTCAAATGTAAACAAGCACATTTATCTTTTGAGATAAAACAAAATACATTAATATTTATACAAATAAAGATAATAAAAACAATAATAAGGGAACAAGATGATAGTGAGAAATGTAAATAATACTGGAGACCTGGGCTTCTATATTTACTCCTGAGAATAACAATAGTAATTTCCTTCGAATATGGCTCACAGTCCTTATCACAGTTACATCCCCCAAATTATAATACGAACGTGACTCATCTGACTCGAGACAATAACGTCTCGAATTTTGAGATCCAATCTATTATTAGTTGTGTAAAAATGGTGTGGGGTATTAAAATCTTATATATTTAGTAATCTTTAAAGGCTCGCGCACATCTAAAACGATGGCGATGGTAATCAGTGAAACGCTGTCAAATATGACAGCGATATTTGACAGCGTTTCACTGGTCGCCATCGCCATCGCGCTAGATGATCGCAGGCCTAAAACGATGGGTATTCTTGGTGACATTTCCGTATTGACTCTCAAAATGTTTGAAGGCCATGCTGATTCTAAATCGCGTGTTAGTGCCAATTTGTACGACATTGATATCTATAGCTATAGCTTTAAAAAATAGTGACAATCACGTTAATCTAAAATTAACTGTGACAGTCACGCTTTTTCAAGGTAAAGAATGATCAAGCTTTAGTTTTTTAGAAACGTAGGCAATTTGGTTTTATCGTAGGTAGGACACGCGACATAAAGACACATAATAGGTATTTATGGATAAAAATATCAAATCTTTCAAATCTTTTAAGGCTTATTTAGATTTTCGATTTATTAATAGCCCCTACAAAAATGTATGAAATCTTAAAAATTCTGATTACCTTCTAGTAAGGTAAAGTAGTAGGTATAAATACGACTCTAAATGTAATGTAAATTGGTTGTTCATATACTAAAATTTCATAAATCATATTTCAATACCAAACTCAAGGGTACGTGTTTGTTGGGAGATTATAGACTTAAATAGATATATTTTTTACATTTTCTTTCATATTATGTATAGATAGTTATCTTGCGCGGACTCTAGTCTCCATTTACCAGCGGAAGCCCGCTGTCAGTCAGGTAGGTAAATTAAAAATAGAAAATCTGGCCTAAATACGAAACTAATACGGCATTACGATTACTGTAATTCAGGAGCTTACTCGTACCTTAAATGGCTTCTTTTGGTTAATCTGATGATGACTGGGAACATAATTAAGTCAACTAAAGTTGGAGTAAAGTTTTTTTATAGTAAACGAGGTAGATCCCAAATGTAAAGAGGTTGGCAGACCAGCTAATGACCCATTCGAAGAAAAACGTTAGACTTTGCAGTCTCCTCAGTCCAGACTGTAGTTTTTGTTTCTTTTGCAGCATTTACGAGAAATCTAAACGATCTAGGGCTTAGATTTCAACAAAAGAAATATCTGAAATTTATTCAGATAACTTTCTTCTTTTGGATGACCTAATTAACTTAATAGGTTTCAACGTCTAGAATTAAACACTTTAAATGTTATCGTGTGTCATACAATTTCTTATCGAAAATAAACACAAATTGTGATTTTTAAAAATCGAATTGAAACAAAACTTGACAACTTGACAAGGAACGATTGCAACTAGACTGAATGCTGACGTAATAAACATGAGAAATCAAATAGGAACTACGTTTTGTAAAACTAGTTTGTCAACAGATAGATTAGTGGTCAAAATATGATGGCAACAAGATATGTGATCGCTGTTTCTTGTTAGTATCATTTATTTGTTAGTATCAACTTTTTGATTGATGTGGATTACCACGCAAACAACAAGTAGGTATAAGTTCCGGGAGTGTGACTAGTTGAATCATAAAATTTAAAAGTAAATGCAATGCACGAAATGGGTATTTTCTGACTTACACTATGACAGCAGCTTATCAAGGAACTCAAACTGCATTCCAATAAAATGACAAATCAATGTACCATCAAACGTTGGTCATCGTGCCTGTTTCGCTTCTTTTAAAGGTAACTCTTTGATCAAATAATGTATGATTCAAATATTACAGAGTTTTTTACAATTATTTTGTAGCAGTACAATTTTTTTGGCCGGAAAACATGTTGATTCGAAATAATATTTTTGCTGAACCTTTGTTATGGTATGGTATGGTATTATCCGGAACATGAAAGATTTAAGATTGTGCAAGAACTAAGTTGTTTGAAGGTTGTAGGTCTCTTTATATACTGCTCGGGATATAACGCGGCCTAGGTTTTCAAGCCAGATAGCAAGATAGTTATAGTAAGCTAGCAAGCTACTAATTCTAGCTTTGTGTGAACAGAATTAACTTCATTTTTAACCGACTTCCAATCAAAAAGGAGGAGGTTCTCAATTCGGTTGTATGTTTTTTTTTTTTTTTTTTTATGTTTGTTACCGCATAACTTCGTCATTTGTGAGCCGATTTGAAAAAATATTTTTTTATCTGAAAGGTACTGCTTCCAGATTAGTTCCATTTTAATTTTATTAAAATCGGTGTTGCCATTTTTTTTCAATAGTTTTTTTAATGTTTGTAACTGCATGCCTCCGTCATTTATGAACCGATTTAGAAAATTATTTTTTTATTTGGAAGGTTATTCTTACGTCCAGATTGTCCCAAACAAATTTCATTAAAATCGGTTTAGCCGTTTGGCAATGAAGTCGGTTTCTCAAGTTTTTTAAACTTATAATTATTTTATTACAGTAGCAGTACTGTATTCACGAAGCTAGAACTGTAGGCCTACCACAAGCTCTCTTTGGCTCTGTCTCTGGCTCTAGCTTCGAGTATGTGTGAGTGCTCACCAGTGTATTATACGGTGTGTTTGGACGCAGGATTTATTTCAGTCAGCACTCACACAGACTCAAAACCAGACAGAGCCAGACAGAGGTTGTGGTAGGCATAGGTACTGGTATCTTACTAGCTTACATATTACTGTCCTTCTATCCTAGCTTGAAAAAGCAGCCAAGTGCGAGTCGGACTCGCCCATGAAGGGTTCCGTAGCACGACGAACTACAAGAACCTTTATATTATGTTACTTGATGTAACATAATAAGGTTCTTGTAGTTCGTCGAAAGGTAAATTGCGGTTTACGGTTTATGACGTATAAAAAAAAAACTGCTGACTAGATCTCGTTCAAACCAAATATCGTTGGAAGTTTGCATAGTAATGCACAACATATATTTTTTTTTGTATTATCATTCTCTTACTTTAGAAGTTAGAGGGGGGGGGACCAACTTTTTTCCACTTTGGATGTGTCTCGCGCGCAAACTATTCAGTTTAGAAAAAAACGATATTAAAACCTCAACGTCATTTTTGAAGACCTATTCATAGATACCCCACACGTATGGGTTCGATGAAAAAAAAAAAATTGAGTTTCAGTTTCAAGTATGGGGACCCCCGAAATTTATAGTTTATTTTTTATTTTTATGTAAAAATCTTAATGCGGTTCACAGAATACATCTACTTGCCAAGTTTCATCAGTCTAGCTCTTACGGTTTCGGAGAAAAATGGCTGTGACATACGGACGGACAGACAGACAGACAGACAGACAGACAGACAGACAGACAGACAGAAATGACGAATCTATAAGGGTTCCGTTTTTGCCATTTGGCTACGGAACCCTAAAAACTAGCCTCGTGTATCCCGGGCATCAGTGTTCCGCTGCAGGAAACATTATTGATATGTTTACTAATTTTTCCAAACCTGAAACCACCCTGAAGTTATTTATGTTTTGTATCCTTCGATTCTTTGCAGATAATCGTCTTGTTATTATGACGGTGATTCTATGAATCATTTTTGTAATTGAATATGGATTAACCTTTGACGTACCTATGTACTACTACCATAGTGTTATGATATCATCCGGCAGAGAAGATTACACTTTAATTTGTTTATATTTAAAAAAAATTGTGATTGCTTTATAACGAATTAAAAATAAAGTAAGATCTCTTTTTGTACAAGCTTGTTTTTGGTGCAATATAGAATTAAATAAATAAATACTTAATAATAAAAAACATGCAATTTCCTGCCTAAATCTTAGAATAAGTTGCTACATAATGAGTTTATATGACAATGCAATGGACATTTTCAAAGCAAAACAATGCTGAAAAGAAAATAGTGAATTTATCAACTTATTTCATGATTTTTGGGTTTTTGCCGGTAGGTAAATTTGTAATGCTGCCACACATACGCATAAATTATAACAATGTAATAAATTTGCATAAAAGGTTTAAACATTCAACAAAGCAGTAAGATATATAAATGATAAAAAATAATGTAAAAAGATCGTCTTTTATAAGACGAGCTTTTTACATAATTTTTGATTAATTCAGGTTGAAACCAGCTATACAAACTTCGTAAAAAAAACTACTCTTACCTTTAAGTAAAGCACACACTCCTTTAATCCAAACACACAAATTACAAACGCACGGTTCCTATCAAAATTCTTTGAAATCACGAAATTTATTCACCTGTTAAACACACTTAACGATACAAAAAACGATGTTCAAACACCAAGTTTGCGAAGCGTTCACATCGAGAGGAATGCTCTACGGAACTAAAGTTATGTTGTCGACGCTTCGGTCACCGATGAAGCTATGACCGCATCTCAGCGATAAAAAGATAAAAAGAACATCCATTACTGCTTTTCCTTCCATCGCGACGCAGGTTAATCTATTCCACACAGCAATGGAAGGTAACTTTAGAATTTATATTGTCGTACGCGTAGATTGTCGACTCAAAATACTTCAGTCAAGTGGGATTTTTCGCACGTGAACAAAATTGATTCTAGAATCAGATTATGGTACATCCTTCCTTATAAAATTGTGGTTCCTTCATGTTATTGGATATGTAAACGAAAGAGGTTTGAAATAAATAACTCTTTAGCAATTTTAGGAATGGTTAAAATCAATTACGAAAACGTTGGTTTATCTGGTGAAAAGTCATAACAAAGGTATATCACAATTATTACCAATCAAACCTAAGACAAGTCCACTGAGGGTTTGAAAGATTCAAAATACGAAAAAGTTATAACTGAAGAAGAAATCAATCTCGTGTGAAAAACTAGGACAAAGCTTGACTGTAAATTGCTTTAGCGCACCATGCACATACCTTATAAGATTTATATTGTCGTAACAATTTGTACTTACCATATTCAGCATTCCTCGGACAGTTTTATTTGTGTTACTTTGTTTATTCGACATTGTTTTACAGAAATGTTGATTGAACTACTGGTTACGAAAGTACATAGTAGGCGTTCGAGGAATTAATAATGACACTGGTTTGTTACGAAATGCTCATGAAGGTGTTAGATACTCGTAGTTGGGTAATAAATCGTTTGATAGTTTGTAAGTATAATAGATTTGAACGGTGTATCATGACATTATGTATCATGAAATCCTTACTTAAATTATAAATGCGAAAGTAACTTTGTCTGTCTGTCTGTCTCGCTTTCACGCCAAAACTACTGAACCAATTTAAATGAAATATGGTACACAGATAGTCTAGAGCTTGAGAAAGGATATAATGCTACTTTTAATGCGAAAAAATGGTTGTAATAGGTTAAAAAGGGGGGATGAAAGTTGTATGGAAGAATCGTTATTTTTACAGCTGGATGCTTGAAACTTATTTTTAAGGCTGTTGATTGGATATAAATAAATATGACGTTAAAAGTTTTTCAGATTCTACTACTTCAAGATTTTACCCTCGAGGGTGTAAAATAACAATAGGGAATAAGGTATGAAAGTTTATATGGAGTTCCACGCGGACGAAGTCGTGGGCACAGCTAGTGTAATATAAGCATAACTTGGTATCTCTGTTTGTGAAATGTTCAATTAAGTTGCTCCTTTTTAGAATGCAGACAGCGTCTAGGGGTAGCTTCCGATTGGCGAGTTTTGAATCGTAGGTTAGATCGGTTACAACGTCTGCAAATTGTTCTTCTGTTTCATTTCTTTGTAATTGGTGAATGATACGTGTTATGATAGAATTTTCTGAAGCGAATACTTATTTAATTATTGCTTTTAAAGGTTTTTATAGTTTGGATAGTAAATTAAAACGCGTTGCTATTTCCATTGTTCTAACGTATTCGACAAACTTCGCATCACACATTTTGAAACTCAATTTCAAAATATGAAATGCTTAGATAAATGCGTATACGCTTACATAAATTCATATTACAATCCTGCAAACCTACATCCAAATCTAACCTACTTTCCAAGACATGTTTATGACAGGATTTATCTTACGACTGGCTAAGCCGGCTAAGCTCACGAAATACATTTGTATTTCTTCTTCCGAAAATCCACTTACCCAAATCAATTACAGCAGAAAGCTTATTGTCATTCTCTTTCCTGTTTTCGCATTCCCTCCAGATATAAGAAAAATACAAGCAATGTATACATACTTATACCGGATGAAGAAAACAATACTCCATCATCCATACATTGTCCTGCTTATGTTAGTTCGTCGGGAAATGTGCGAATATTTTCTTTGAGAGAATATGGAACAAGCTAGGACGGATTCAAGGACTGAAGTTTACATAACATAGTTCTATAGAAAAGGCACCCTAGGGTGAAGATGTTGAAGTAAATACAAAAGTACTTTTAGTTAGAAAATACGTTTTGTTACATGAAAATGGAGTTCACTTAGTTACACAAAGTTCGTAAGTTTCCAGACGTTTCTAATTGCAAAAACTTTCAGACAAATGAGGCTCATACTTTTTATCATTCACACACTCGACTGAATTTAATAAAATTCATACTAAAAATTATATTTATGTAAGTATTATATCAGCTATCTGGTTCCCATAGCACAAGCTCTGCTTAGTTTGGGGCTAGATAGTGTTGTGTCGATTGTCTATAGTAAATAATAATCAATACTAGAGTACAATATCTATCTACCTTTAACGAAAAGAACTAATGAAGATCATGCGTGGTAGGCATTGAAATCCAGGTCCCATTATAATCATTATTAGGTATCCTCCCTAAATCTTAGCAGAAATAAATCTAAATGAAAAAATTACAAAGAAAAAATATTAAATAAAACCATTAGCCAGTACATCGAAGGCTTTGTCACCGCTGGAGTAAAGAGAGAAAAGGCTTATTGTGTCCACTCTGCCGTGGAGTGGGGTTACTTCCTGAAGTGTCAGGGGAACGCAACGGTCCAATCCGATTACCTGTTATCGATTGTTTGTACAGCAGTTAGCTTGTGGGATTTTTAGTATCAATTACGTGGGATTGGATTACTTTGTTAATAAGGTTCTATAACCATAAAGAAAACAAGTGGAAGAATTACATAACACCGAAAATACTTCAATAATTATGATCATTTGAATACTTACTGTTGACAGAGAGATAAAGAGACAATTAGCAAATCTGAGAGTATATCAAATATTTAAATAGTTTTCTTAATTAAATCTAATAAAATTGGTATCGAAACAGTTAAAAATATGGAACGCTTCTAGACTTTTATTTGTAAAAGCAAAACAGCCTGCAAACTAAAGTCATGCGTCATTGGAGAAACTTAACTACCTGAGAAAATGCGAAGGAAAAACTCGGAGAAATCTCAACTTGATAAATTAGCTAATATCTAAGCAACCATATCGAACAACTAAGCTACCTACCTAAGAATTACTATACGACGTAAGTTTAGCACGATTGGCGTCAAAGACGCAATTTATAATAGCTTATTTGATATAGCCTATTTGATATACCTACCCCGTTTCGGTATTCATCAAAATTAAATACCAGAAACAGGTTTTTATTGTTATTACTTTTATTACTGTTGAGTTCGTTTTAATGAGCTTCATTCACCCTCCGTAAAAGTAAAGCCATTATCTGTCTATATAAAACTGTTTTGACACCTGTTACACGCTTGACTACATGCGTTTTTTATCGGTAGCACAGCTCAAGATAAAAAATGCATCGAGCATCACTACGGGCTTGTTACAATGTTAAAGTTACCATCATAATCATAACTGTTATTCAAAGCCCTCATACCCTCATATTAAGACGGTTTGCGATTCGTATAGGACGTAATACCGTAATTTTCTGCCTGTCGACCTGTCAGATTGAATGAAATGTATTACTCGAATGATGTTATAATTTGATGGAAATATTTGCATATTATGAGGCGGCTCTCAAAACTTGTCTTGAATATTAACAAGCTATCGGGGCTATCAAAGTATAGTTAATAACAGACATTATTTTTAAAACTAAAACATTTTTTTCTTTAAACCAAATGTAGGCATAGATATTTATAAAATACAAATTTCACGCGGTTGCTAGTTTACGACCATCTCCATCCATATTACCCGTAAAAAAAATGTGTTTTATGCCTTTATTACCAGAGTTTTCGTGATCAAAAGCCATAAAAGACGTCTATGACTTAGCACCGAACGCTAATTTACAAACCTGAACCACTGATATATTTTAATGCATAGGAGTTGGTATGTCGCTAAGCTCCGTGAAAAAACTTATTGCTTGCACATTTGGTCTTTTTGAAAGATATGAAATAACTGCATCAGTATCATTTATTATGATAATATAAAACAACATATTATCTTTTTTCGCGATTTCAATGGTCTTAATATTATGCCAAATCTAGTTATTTTGCAATAAATCGACACTGCATCACGACATTACTACAATTAAAAAAAATATATATTGTTAAGCCTTTTTACAATAGCTTTTTTTATTTTGCATACCTACTCAAAGAATGAAAAGTAAGAGCATTTGAAGGTCTCTTTATATTGCATCTTAAATTGAGGATAAATTCAAGGAACACAAAGATGATCAAGGTGAGGATGTCTTATTGGAAACTATATAATCAAGGGGACGTGTACGTGTAGACAGTATAAACTGTTCCTCCGGTTCATGACACATCAAGGTCAAGTATCAAACGTGGTGGTCACTGCGACGAATAAAAAAAAATGCTGTCAATCCACACAACACTATCTAGCCCCGAATGAAGCAGAGTTTACACTATGGGAACCAGATAGCTTATTTAATACTAATACATGAATCTTCGACTATTTATGATCGAAGACATGAATCATTAAAATATGCAGCATGGTTGCTTACATTTTGGCAGAAACATATAAACATAGGCAGTTTAGTAACAAAATAATAGACTACTTACAACAGGTGTCAGGCAGACACTTAAATTTTATACCAAGTGTAAGGTGAGGTAAGCACTTATGACTAACTAATTAATTCAGCTCAGGTTTTGTTACTAACAATATTAAAACGTTTAATTGATGTTGATATCCAAAAGAACAATGCATTGCTATAGAAATATTAAACATTAATAATAATAAAAAATGGACAAATATTATAGATTTTTTATTATTCCGTTCATTTTGAAACATCTTAAAGCTAGGAGAGTCTAGGTGCCAGTTCAACGCAAATAGCCTAGAAAAACAGGCAACAAACTACGGTCTACGTACCTACTTAGATACCTGTGTTTCTGTTTGACTAAACTATAGTGAAGGGACATACATCACAGCATTTCAGGCGAAGTACCCAGTAATTAGTGCAAAAAACCTAACAAGGGTGTAAGTGGTTTTTGAAACACCCCTAAGAGGGACCGCGTTGCAGAAGCCAGAGTCACCAGTTTAATGATGAGTTACAAAGTACAGTCGCCTTCATAAGTAGCTTGGCAACTCAAAAAGTAAAAGTTATTCTACCGTAGCATCTAAATTATCAAACTTTTAGAGGGGTGAGCAGCTAAGCACGTCAAGTTGAGTCGTACTACGTATATTATAAACAAAACAAACTTAAAACAGGCCACTTTTCATTCTTTTTATTTCTTTCTTTAATCCTTATGCTTACTTACGCAAGCGTATACAACTTTGCAACAGTTTCCAAGACCATACTGTAGGCTTATTCCGACTTTAAACATCATTTTTCCGTAGGCTTAACGCTAAATGACCTAGCGTTACTTAGTCGTATCAAGGCGTTAAATGTTATCGACCTGGAGCTCAATTCTAGACTTTTAGAGATTTACGCTCGAAATAGAGATTTGAAATGTCGCGAAAGCAGTGTCATATCACCAAATTTGTCGAAGATAATATCGAACCGCGATAAAATGCGTATTCTAGCCACCGTTAGACTTTTACGTTAGACTTTTACATTAGAGATGTCAGAAAGAAGGTTCATTCCTAAAACTTCCACAGACTATCCCGTTGTTGTTCATGTTTATCTACGTTCCGTTTCTATCGATAGAATAGTTCGATAGCACTAACTTTATTATTGTCTTCAAATAAACACATTTCCTATTAAACGGCGTTTATAATGCGTTCTTGTTGTTGTTTATAGTAGATTCATTTTCATTAGATAGTAATCAATGGACTTTTCGCACAAAATGTTAGTTCCGGAAACACACGGAACGTTATGTACCATAAAACTGTAAACTTTGTTGTTTGTAATCTATGGTCAGTTGTCTATGAAGTGTTGTAGATGTGTCATTGTCAGGATCATTATTAGGATATGTTATTGTCAGGATCATTATACTCAAGAGAAGGACTCCGATGACTGAAAAAGAATATTTCTCTCGAAGCTTGAACCCCGGATACAAGTATAGACGTTGACTGTCTGATTGACTGCTCTTCTAACTGCGCCATTGAATAATTACTAAGTACGAGCTAAATTCAATCACTCCTCACTTATTGTAGGTTTATGAGAAAGCATTATTCGCGTTCTCGCTCCCAACTTGTATACCCTACAAACAAGTAAACATCATTGACTTTTTATCAAAAAGTAAGACTAGGTGGTATGGTCTTGGTACTCTAGTCTGCTCCAAGGACCGAAAGAAAAAAAAAGCCCAAAGTCACCCAAAGTATATTAGAGATGTCAATGTCGACTACTACTCACCACTCGACACATATCTAACGGCCTTCGCTCGATAAATGTCTATAGTGATATTGCTGGAATACGATATCTATTGAAAATGTCATGTCTATTTAAATTTGACAGTTCTTGTGATATATATCTACCGTGACAAAAAAGTCACTGGTCTAGAATTGCCCCCCAGATGATGGGATTGATGTTTGAAAAAAAATAGTTCATGCAATCCCATAAAATTTGTTCTCGTGAGCCCGACAGGGACGCTCATCGTTTCTCCATCCAAATGCTGTTGAAAACTTAGAATCAGCCTTCCATTGAATGCAACTAACCAGTGTCGTTTGCCCGAAAAATATTTTTTTATAAAGGTTTAACTGCATTGAAAGCTCAGAGCTTTGCAAAGCAAATTGCGTTGCTGACTGTGGTAGCTGGCTACGGGTATAATGGCCCTCAGGCGACCTGACGACTGTTATTGTGGGCTGTAATTAGAGGATCTATTTGGCTGAGGTTTTGCAGTGATGATGACGCTTATCTGGATACCTACTTGTATCATAATGGCATATGGGTTGCGATGATAAGGTAAACAAACAGTCATCATCATCATGGACCTATTGCAGTACACTGCTGGGCATAGGTCTCTCCCATGGTACGCTATATACTGAGCCTGGTCTTTGGCACTTCCCATCCAGTTGCTGCGTGCCACCTTGCACAAGTCGTCGCTTCATCTAGTCTGAAGGCGTTCTACACTACGTTTGCCTGAACGCGGTCTTATCCCAGTGGTTATCGGTTCTTAGGCAAACATGACCGGCCCACTGCCTTTTCAGCTTGCTAGTTCATGCACTGTTTCTGAAATCAACCATTTGCCCTGTGGTGATGAAGCTAAATGTATTCGAGTACCTCCTATGTGTTTAAAGGCAAAATTCAAACGAACAGCATGAAGGCCAAATATGCGATTTCTCATTATTAGCTGAACTTCTAAAAACGTTTGAAAACTTCTTTCAGCTCAAAAGAAACAGTGAAACAACAAGAAGAAGATGCTGTACTTCTGTAAACACGCCTTGTTGCGTGTCAGCAAATATTTAAAGAACGCATCTTTACTTTTCAGATTTAAGTTCACGGCTTTAATAACAACGATGGGACCAATTTGTGAATGATCAAGAACCATTTGTAAGTCGAGCGTTGTTCCGGCGCAGTACTCAAAATAGTCTCCTCAGTTCTTCGTAAAAGTGCAGTGGCTTTCCATAAATAAAACTTGGGCGCAGAGGGGACGTTTTGCCAGTTTCAGTGTTGTCTTTGCAATCTATTTCTAGAACTACCTGTGAATCATCTCACGCTACCAAGGATGCGTGACGCAAATAAATTGAATATCGGAAAAGACCTAATAGGAAAAGAAAACTAAGAGTGGAAACTAATGGCCAGACCACATCAGAGTGCTCGTGGTCTAAGTACTACGAGGACTGATAGGAAAGAGTTTCCATCGGCCGTAGGGTAAAATTTAGAACTTAAATTTCGTAGCGTAGTTTGCTTGATTAATTTTAACTTAAAAGATTATGAGGCTTAGCGCTTTCGTGCCTCGGACTTGCCATGTCTATCACAGCTAGCAGTCACTGAACAAAGATCAGTGTGTAGTTATAGGCCTCTGTGTGGCCTTAAACGTTGGTGGCTTGCATACTAAATTCTAAAGACAAATTGAGACTTAGGTACAATCATTAGACCACGCTTGACACATTCTACTTCTTGTTGTCGTGTCACTAGTTTTCCTAACCAGTGCGGTGAAAGGATTTTAAGTGCACCACAAAGAGGCCCTTTTCATGCGTTTTACACAATTGTTGTCAAACATTTAGGTTCTACGACATGCCGTGAGGAAGAACGATGGTTTCCTTCACCGTTTGAGAGTTCGCGCGTTTGGACGCATTCAAATGCGTGAATGAATAAAACACAGACTGCATTGCGTTTTATTCTATGCTTGGGTACGTAACCAATAGTACCTCTTAAGAAAAAGAATTCTCATCTTCATCTAAAACCAATTACAAAGCAATTTCTCGCGTTATTACTTCGATGACTAGCAAAAAGTTTAAAAATACAAATGTTTATGAAGTTGTTTTTTTTTTACTGCAAGTACTTTTTTTGATAGCTTTTTTATGTGAGTCTATTAGCGACGGCTGTTATTTTTCATGGTTATAGGCGGGGCAAAGGGTATTTGTAACTTGTTTGATATAAATAGTGATATTTATCTGAGCTGAGACTGTCAGAACTAATGGCCGTGTGAGTGAACCTCAGGTGAGGACAGAGCCTCTGCGCTCCGCAAAGTTCAGTGCTCCTTCATAATGTCCACTACACACAGATATCAGACTTAAACTTCACCGATTAGAGTTGGAAATAGCTAAGCTTGCTTATCATTTTTATCCTGACAAATTACATTATTCTTTATTGATGCAAGACACGGCCACACGAAAGCAAATAGCACAAGCAATTATATCAAGAATGATATTATTATACGGACTAGTGGATGTTCTCTGGTATTTGAGAGGTTTGAGACGACCTTTTGTGGTACGGTGACCTGTCCCGACCAAGATCTTGTGTGACGTGTTTGATTCCCGCGCCGCGCCGGCCTTTTCAAATTTCAGATTGTTTATTGGTGAACTTGTACAGGTTCCTATAATAACTAATTAAGTGAACGCTGAAAACTACAAAAGTTAAAACTCATTACTTGTTACCTTACCTAATGCTATGGTGCTTAGCCAAATTTTATAACAGTGTAATCTAGTGAGAATGTTGGATGTGTTTATCACAAGATGGCCGATAACAATAAGTGATTTTTTTAATGATCAAACCGCCAGTGTTGATTAAAATAATACACTATGGCAAAACAACAAGCTCTGCCTCTTTGTTGTATTCAGAGTGTAGATTCATTTACCGATGATATGTAAATTAAGTGAGTGTGTAATCTTAGCAAGAATACTTGTTGTCAATTTCGCCACAGTTTCTTGCTTAGCGTCGTCATTGTGACGCAATTTGAGGCTTGCTTGGTAATGTTTGCTCGTCACTTAGTTTCGAATAACCATACAAAATATGACACTGCACCTGCAGATTTGCTAAGTCGCTGCGCATCAAATAGAGAAAACTAAGATATTTAGAGCCCTCACCAGATGGGCCGACGACATTGTTAAGATCGCGAGAAGTCGATGGATGGGAAGGGCTCAGAATCGTTCTTCCTGGAAATGTTTAGGGGATGCCTCTGTCCAGCAGTGGACTTCTTCAGGCTAATAATAATGATGAAGATATTTAAGAATCGGATACTCATCGCGCATCCAAAACATTAGTTTAACAATTATAAAATTCTCTATTGTTCTTTTTTGAATAGACTGTGAGTCCAATGCAAAAAAGCGAACACTGATTTTCCATTAGCAGAAAAACTATTCGGATTCTCCTCTGGAGAAGGCGAGAGATACTGTTATTACTGCATTCTTGGATATATCGCGTGTTGTGTAGAAAATTTAATCCGCTTGTGAACCTACCACTAAATAAAAAATATTATGATTATAAAAGTCAAGTGATCAGTTGGGGACGTTTCTATCACCCTTCTATAGACGCCCTAAAGAACTCCATCGAAATAGAACACGTTACACCCAATAAAACCTGAGTGTAGGTTCAGACCTTGATTTTGACCACGCATCAGGGTTGCCTGGATATTTTGTATAACGATACCCAGACCTAAAACAATTACAGGTCATGCAAACATTTTATCGTGCCGTTGGAATTGAATCTGTACCTCACACATCTCAGCTGGACAATCATCTACCACGACAAGTCATTCAATCTTTTAAAATGCCAACTATAATAAAGGTATAGAAGGTTAAACAGTTGTTGAAATGTAAAAACAACATCAGTTACCTATACCGCAATACTACAACTTGATAGGTCGATATAACACGGCAGTATTACAGCTTTATCGAAAAGTATTACTTGCCATGCTAGAAAAGACTTGTGACTTTGATAGCGTAAGGCAACTTTCTTGGAAACTTTACCATTCACTGCACCTTAGGGGTTAATTCATTATTAATGCACCCTTACATGATAAATTATGAATATATTATGTCTCTAGGTCACAGGACTTATGCGTGTTTTTCATATTTTGGGGACGCTTCCACCTAGCACTGATATGGATCAGTTGAGCTCTCTAGATCGTTTGTTATGGTCTGCAGATTAATCAACTGTTTCTTCTGTATTTTGTACATTTTGTAAATATTAATTTGTATTATTATAACTTTCTTTGTGGAAATAAATGTATCATAAAATAAAAGAAGTAGGTATTTGAAGTCATAAAAGAAGTAGGTATATTTAGATTTATCAGCTTATTGCCGAATTTTACTGCACATTCATACTTATAGGTAGGGGAAAGTGGGGGATACGCGAACGCGGGGTAATTCCGAATTCGATGGTTCTACTATGTTAGAAAGAGATAGCCTTATTTCATTTGCTGCCATTTCGGAGATCACATCACTACTAGTGCCAGTCAGCAACACAGTAGACAGATAAGTTAACTTGATAATTAAATAAATTGGAAAACTCTGTGATCAAATTCCACTGTTTTATTTAAGTTTTCCCTTAGGTGTTCGTATTTCCCCCACTTTCCCCTAAGTCTTATACTATAATTTTATTATAAATTCTTGGTTATACGATCTTCGCGTAACCTTCATAGTAAGCTTGTATAGTAAGATTGATGCTAACTGGAAGGCACTCACTAGACGAACCACCTGTGCCTACAATGTTGTGTACTTACTGAGTATTATTATTTCAATTTACTACATTTCTATTGCTTTTCACCAATGGCATAGCGGAACGTATACCATTTCGAGTTATTTCTGGTAAATCGGTCGGCGCTTTACAAATAAGCAGAAGCTGTTTGCTCAACGCTACGTAAAATTGTTTGTTATAATTTAAATGTACATGAAAACCAGGGACCAGTTATTAAAATGATAATAAAAATTTATCAGGCACTCGTAAACGCTTTGGTTGCCAAATTCTCCTTTTAGTTATCTCTCTAAAACATTTGTGAATTTAGCGAAATGTGACAAATGCAAAACAATTATGGTGGGCATCAAGTCACCAGCCAGGCATCAGCCTTGTGATGGTAGTGCATCACAGGGCACGTTCCTAACGTGCGTGACCTACGAGACATTTCTTTGTTAAATGCGATAGTTGCCACTTAACATAAAGATGGGCCATATTCTTATTCAAAATACATTTCAGTGTATACCTACTCTTGTAAAATGGGAAAATATTGATTACTAGCTTGGTATGTAGGTACTTACTTATCTGTAGAAATATTTAATTGGGTCGTGACCTACAGAATAAAATGTTACCGCGATCATAAACTGACATCTTTATTACTTACCTACATTCTTATTGTCGTACGACACGTGTGTAGTGTGTAGTACAATATACTCACATGCATAAAATTGTGCGTAGATACGCATTATACGGAAAGACCTAGATATTATAAATTTGTCAAAAAACAGTTTGCAGCAACTTATAAGCATTGATGACCACAGTCTAATATAAAACCTTACCTATACATAAATAAATTAAATACAGTTTTTCACTTCTGAACTGTACAAAGTATTATAAAATTGCGAAATAATATACATGTATTAAGTAATTATATTTGTGTACCTACCTACTCATTCCCTAATAATAAGTGAGAAACTTTGAACACCCGCATTGTGCCCCACACAGACGTAAAAATACATAGCCGTTTCACTTCCGATATCCGATACTGCAAAACATTTCACTTGAAAACGTAGCCATTAGCACTTATCTGCTAAAATAGAGTTTGTATTTTTGGTTCCTTGTTGAAAATAAACGGCTTCGTTGAGCTCTGGTGACGGATTCTATAAGGCCACTCGGAGACCTCCTGGTTATTAGAGCAGACACTCTTCTGGGACTGACAGAGAAAGCTTATTTTAGTTCCATAAATACTAAAATAAATAAAAATAAATAAATAAATACTATTTTATACCATAAACACTATTTTATATTTAATTAAATATAAAGCATTATTTATAAACAGTTTTTTTTTTTAAATTTGCATTTATGAACCGAATATAATGGCAATACTGTATTATAAAAATACGTAAATTTAAGAATATATTTATAATTAAATTGATAAATTTGTTAATAAATGAAAAATAAATATGATTAAAAAATGCAAACCATCAATAATATTATTTCTAAAATCTTAGTTTTGTTCTATTCTATATTCCGAACATCCCAAAATAGATAAAATTTCTATATTCAAAATAGCTTTTCCCCATACCTAATATATAGAGAGTTATGCAAAATAAGATAGGTAACGTATGCAATACCAATCCCAATATTGACTAAAACCAGACGTTCGTTATTTTCTCCCCACAGTGAGGCAAGTTGCAACTCGGTCAGGAAATGACCTGTGCCGATTTAGCAGATTATTTATATCGCTATCTGACCTGTTAGCTGGGCGATGCTTAATTAATGATCGATGTTTTGTTGGGTTCGGCAAATGGAAATCAATAACTAAAACTGTAGTTTGCTGAAGTAGAAAATCGTTGTATTAACTTGGGGTGTAGGTACTTTCACCAACACTTTTATTCTACCTTACTACGTTAAGGGTGCATTTTCTGTGACACTAGTCACCGATATCCCGTTGTGATTTGCTTGAGACAAGATTTTAACCAGTCTTTAGAAGTTTATATGTCATAAAACAGATGTCTTTTACTAAGTGCAACAGATGTTTACGTCAAAATTAGTGAACAAAGAGATAAGTAGTACGAAGTGGGTAGGTATTTGAATATACATGACAATGACCCCATTGAATTTGTTCGATCACGTGACTCTTAAGTCTTTTTTCCATTTATTTTGTCATTATTTTTTCAACCTCCGACATTGAAAAAGCAAATAATGATATTTCTGAACGATGGGCGCCTTTTGCCAGGGCAATTTGACCCATGTTATCGGGACAGTCCTGGGACAGGCCACGTGATGTATTGTCTGAGACACAGGATGCGATAACGTGTTGACGATGCAAAGACGATAAAGAAATGGCGTCAGTCAGTTCATAAATCACATCCATTTTACTCGACTTCTCAATAGTTGTAAACAAATAAATAATGTTGGACAAGCCGCATAATACTATCTTGCCCCTAACTAAGTAAAGCTTATAACTAGATGGATGAAGAATATATTGAATTATTTTTTTGTGAACGTTTTGTGGCTTCTTTATTCTTTTAATGGTCTACGTCAGGGTATATACAATACACTGGTATCACCTATAATCTTCTGGGATCTTACTTGCACAAACACTCGGACTCGAACCGAACGTTATCACAGAACGGTGGTGGCATTTGAAAGCCGGATACGTACGCACGCGATCGCATTGAATTGTCCCAAACGGGAAAAAAAACAAATATCATGAAATCAGTTGAAAAGTTCAATTATTGTTTCATAATGTGCATTGCGATTTTGAAAGTCACAAAATTGCAATGAAAATGAATGAAAAAATACCTTGAAACTTACGAGTTGTATACATTCTATTGCAGCCGACTGTTCATTACGGGTCTGTTACTAAGCGACTGATATTATTTTAGAAAATGACTAAAATGATA
Organism: Thera obeliscata; assembly: GCA_947578465.1. Lineage (NCBI taxonomy): Eukaryota > Metazoa > Arthropoda > Insecta > Lepidoptera > Geometridae > Thera > Thera obeliscata. Next base: position 6,547,813 of record OX387916.1, read on the forward strand.
TAAGCTGACTGTTAACTCTTAACTCTTGCAGATAGTAACGAGCACTGGTTAAATATTTACTGTAATTATTGATTTTAAGGCCGATTGTAAATGTAAACATAATTCGGTAGCAACATTCAATAAACTGATGCGGTACGCTTGTTGACGTGATAAATACCATGTTGTACAAATAAAACGGAGTAATCGTGTTTGTTCTATCCTACTATCCGAAAATAAGGGGAATATTTGGTTCGATCCCCACCAAAAACACTTGTGTGGTGAACGCAGATTATTGTTTGTTCTCTGTCTGGGTGTTATATTGTATATTGTACATACTACTACAAACTGAGAGTATGACAAATTTAGAGTACATAAACAAGAGTATTTCCAAAAATATGTATTTAAGTATTATTATTATCAGCTATCTGGTTCCCAAAGTACAAGCTCTGATAAATTTGGGGCTAGATAGTGTTGTGTGGATTGTCTTTAATATTTATTTTAATAAAATTTCATTATGAATGAGAGCTCCGCGAACGTGTCAGTAAATATTTGAGAGGAACCTGAATGTTCTGTGCTTCGTGTTACACAATCTGTCAAGTTCACACTCAGTAGGTCTAACTAATCGAGTAAAACTCAGACTAGGGTGTCTGAGTTTTACTCGATTTGTTTGAACGATTCGCTTACGTATCTCTGTCTTTTGTATGGAGATAAAATGAGACAGCAATAATTCGTTAAGTAGAAAGGATCGAAACGAGTTGTTGTCTCATCATTTCTCCATACAAAAGCTCTCTTTTGTATGGAGAAATGATGAGACAACAACACTATAGGCGAAATGAATTTTGTTGTGAAATGATAAACTACGACTTCTCCTTCACATCATTAACATTCTATATGCCTGGTTTTTACTTTTTTTCTCGTTTACCTGATTTCTTGGAACAGTTGGCTGTCATGTATGATAGCCGTAGTTAGAATAGTAGGTACTTATAACATAACCGAAAGCGTAAATTACCATAATTAGATTTTAGTTTAATTCAAATAATGGATGGAAAATCCGTTTCAAATTAGTCATTCAGTTCAGTTCAGTTCATTTATTTACCACATTATCACAATTGACTGTAATACTAGGCATGTCAGTTTTATACAATATAATTAGTTACTAAAATCGATGTCTTAAAATATAAATTGTTAAAATAAATTACAAAATTAAAATAAATATTCTAGGAGCAATAGCGTCAAATTGTATATAATATTAGATTAGATGTATCAGGAGCAGTCCGTGTCAAAAGAGGATTCCAACAATGTCTTATTCATAAATTCATTTAAACAATAAAAAGCATTCAGTTCAAAAAAAGGTTTGATTTGCCTTTTGAACTCTGTAACACTTTCTAGATTAGTTACTATAATTAGGCAATTTGTTAAACATTATAATCTTAGTGTAGTCACCTTGTTTTTGAACTTTAGCTAGTCTAATTCTAGGTTGGTACAGCTTATCTTTATTTCTTAAATTATAATTATGTATGTCCCCTTTTCTTAAATATTGATCTTTATTTTCATATATTTCTAACAAACTCTTATAGATAAAAAGTGATATCACAGTCATTATTTTATTACGCTTAAAATATTTCCTAACGGACACTCTATTTCTAAGTCCAAAAATTATCCTTAATGCTCGCTTTTGACATAACAAAACCTTCCTAACAATAGCGCTGTTACCCCAAACAGTTATTGCGTAGCTAATACTAGAATGAACATAAGCATAATACACTGACATGAGCGATTTAGTGTCAATTAAGGAGTGTCATTAAGTAATGCTTACCTAAATAGGGCATTGAAACAATATAATAGTATGATTAAACCCTTACGCACATAATAATATCTGCGGTGGCGATCAGTGAAACGCTGTCAAATATCGCTGTCATAATTGACAGCGTTTCACTTATCGCCACACATATTGCCACCGCAGAATGTTTAGATGTCGGAAGTAAAGATTGCGATTTTCAATTAGTTCTAGCTATCTACACTCTAGAGATCTCGTTCCTTGGTTAAGCAATCAAACTAAATCCAAAGAAGATTTTGTACTCAACTCGAAATCCCGACCAGATTTGTGATCTCAAGCAAAAGCAATCAAAGCTTGTGCCAATTCCAATTTAAGAGATTTTTTTTCACAATCATAGTTTTAGAAGTTAAGTAGTTAAGGAACCCTATCTATGAGTGAACTTCACAGACTGATAACGATGATGATAGAAGAAAAGAACCTACTCATAGTTTCTAAAAATTAAAAAGCACAGAGAAAACTACTAATGTAGGTACTAACCAGGCCCTAATCAAAACCACAGACAATAATATTGGGCACCCAGGACCACAGATAAAAAAGGAAACAGAAACAGGACTATGCTATTGCTTCTGAATGAATCAAAATTGTAGGGTACTAGGCATAGTGCAAATACATTTTTTGACAGAAAAAAACTCATTGGTTCACGACTGGATTTAAACCCACGACCTTAGTATCTGAAGGTGGGGCTGCTACTACTAGATCACCAGTGCTGTTTAGTAATAGGCAACAAATATTGAACATCGGCTAATTTCGGCTTCATAGAGCGTAGTGTGCGTCAGAAAGAGATAGCACTCTACGAAACCGAAAAGCCGATGTGCAATATTTATTTCCTACAACCGTACCAAAGTTACAAATAACGAACCTAGTAGCTAAATATAACGGGAATAACTCTCAGGCCTAGAAGATTAATATTCCACGAAGTCAATCATCAACTCGCCTAGACGATGTAAATCCTCTAACTAATATCCGCCCTGGAAGGAGTCAACCTTATCACAGAAGCACTAGACTTGGAAATAACCCCGTAAAGTAGGTACTGCAGGCAGGTTATTATATAATAAATCATTAAAATCGAGCAAAATTAGATCAGCGTTCCCGGTACAGTCAATGCTGATATCTGGAATCAAAATTCTTTTCAGAACGTCACCACAAACGTCACAGAAGCAGTGATTTTTGGAATCGGCTTACATTATTATACCCATACTCTCTGGGTTTTTACATTGTGGGTTTTGCCGTTGGGGATACTATTTTGTCAGTTGCATAACTCATACTGTCATTAAATTGTTTTGATCGTTCCATAAGTTTGCGGGTCCTATTAGTATTAGATTGATGAATAGGTAGGTGCATACCTACTTGCTTATTACATCATCTTATTTTTTTTCTACGCGTACCTACTTATACTTGCTACCTATATTTTAAATTAAACCTACTCTGATTTTGTCATGTTGTGTCTTTATGTGTGTGTGTGTTCAAAATTAAATGCTTTTGTTTAATAAAGAAATAAAGTAAAAAAAAGTGAGCTAATCCTCTAATTCAGCATATAATACAATTTATTCTACAATAATCTATATGAGTCTAGTAATGGAGGCCATAGCTTACACTTTAGACTACTTTCCTTGGCATTTCCATTGTTCTCTATGCCTTTATTTTTTACCTAGTAATAAATGATTTATTCAACAAGTCTACTGACTACAAAGCAACCACGCCCTCATGTCATGTTGACATTGACAGTTTGAACAGAAGCGTTCAATCAGCAAGTTGTTGTCGCGAACTGTACAAGTATAGCTCGATTTATTTGTTTGCTGCAGTGTAGATTGTAGGTTAAATTTATTGAATCTGGATTTTAGACGGACAGATTGCATTAGGCACGCGATATGCTTTGAAATCAGACTTGATTATTTAATTAATAGTGTTGTTGTTTCAGAATTATCATAAAATATGTACCAGACAGGCAAATATTCAGAGGTCGAGTAAATTTTCGAGAATACGACGTGCTACGCAAGTAAAAACACTGACTTAAATTCATTGCAATGTTGTCTAATCGAGCTGAAGTCAATTCTAGTTCTAATATATTTAAATCTATTGTTGTAATCTCTCGGGACTATATATAAACCTTTGTAAAACTATTGTGCTTATTAAAAATCTTCAAAATATCAGGATCGAAGCAAGTGAAAATCCGTGGTTTCTGCCTACCCTCTTTTTAATGTAAAAAATAGACAAACAAGCTTTTGGCCCACCTGATGGTCAAGAAGTGGTCACCATCGCCCATACCTAGACACTAACAAAACCAAGGGTGCTGTAGTTGCGTTGCTTACCCTGGAGGAGTCTTAATGTTTTTCTAAAAGCTGTTCTTTTTGTACCTAAGGGAGAAACCCTCTGGTGGTCCCTACGAGAAAGAGGCTTGAATTAATCCATGTAAAAATCTTCTTGAAACTTGTGAATACCTACCAGATAATTCCGGGATAAACCATTATGTCAGTGACGTTAAAAGCGGTAGTCGATCGCATCTACCAAGATACCAGTTTGAAAAAAAAATAATAACAAAATCATCTGAGCGAGAACTGGTTTGGACGGATGAGCAGTAGATACGGGCGTACACGCAAAAGATATAACCTTTTTATTGCTTGGTCAACGGGGAAAAAAGTAATGTTTATACATAACATTCGTGAGTGCATTGGAGTTGGTATAGAAAAACGGAAGGTTATTGAATTATATTAAATTGAAGGTAGACCTTTGTTATTGAACTTCTTTTTGTACTCTAGCACACAATGTCACAAAGATCATTTCACTAGTCTATAGTAGGTACTTACCTAAAGTATGATAGTAAGTGAAAAGTTTCAGAGGAGGCCTATGTTTGGCAGTGGACTTCTTCAGATGATGATACTTTGTAATTTATACGTGAAACATGCACGAGGTTATCCAATATCTTATTGAAATAGATGGTTAATTATACCAACTTTATCAATAACAAATAATATCCTCAATTTAAATATATTATGTACTTACCTAATCTATTTAGCCATGCATCATCAAAGGAAGGAAGGATAAAACGAATCCATTGTTTAAATAAGGAAAAGCATGAGTTGGTTAAATATTCAAGGCTATAGATAAAGAAAATCCAGGAATCTAGGTATCAACAAAAAATCTTGCTTACCTCCGCGAAGCTATTAGTGAACCGGCGAACAGCAAATAAACTAAACTTGAAGTGTGCAATCCTCAGCAAAACAGCGCAATCCAATAAATAATGACTTTGCACTAACTTTCATTAGGTTATAAATACAAATATCACTCCACTTGCAGTCACAATAAAGCGACGAAGAGAATAACTTGGTTATGCGAGGGTGCGGGCGGTGAGACGTTCGAATGCGACGGCAGTTTGGTTCCGACTGGTAACGTTACTTTGTGGACTCTGCTTCTGCTTACCAAGCTCGCCGGCTGAACGTCGGAGGTTCGATGCTTTGCAAGTTCAGCAGTATATCGAGCTTTACATTATTGTGTCGGGAAATATTGTGATTTGACGCGCCAGTAGTAACAGACTAGAATAAAATGACATTACCAAGGTCATGTCGTGACGCAGTATGGATCCAATATTTAATTTTGCAGCTTGGAGCGTCACGTTACGCAAAATAGAAAAGTTGTCAAAGCTTTTGTAGTCTGTCCCTACTTCAAAAGCTTTGATTGATTAGTTTTAAATGCAGATTACCTACTCTGCGGTTATAAACTTTTGTCATTAGATTGAGGGTTTGTATAGGATGCTGTTGTTTCAAACTGAGAAGTTTAAGTATTAGCAAACCACTTAAGGTATTTAGCAATGCTGTTATTCAGGCGTGGCAATGCAGTCAGCGTCTTGGGGGAGTTTCCGATTGGAATTGGTTTTGATCAGTTGAAATATCTTTAGATCGTTTGCAACGACTTCAGATAGCTCAACTGTGTATTTTGTACATTTAGCGTCCAATGGCTTTTAGCATTTTTATCCTCCTTTATGATATCATTTGAATTAAAATTAGGTACTTCTAAGTAATACATATATAAATCTGAAACTGAATAGAGCTACAAATTTTCATTCCTTTTGTAAGAAAAAAATGTAGACTTAAAAAAAAACTATGAATGGAAATGGGGAAAAACGTAGAGGAAATTCATTATGACCTCCGAAGTGATGCCCGCTTCAGCCGGCCCGTGTGGCCCTGAAAGAGATGAATAGGAATCTGTAATGGACTTTCCATGTGGATGGATACATGAGTGATGGATTGCCGTGAATATGTACATTGTACATTCTCATTACCATTAATCTCGCTTTTTGAAAGTAATACCACTGAAGAAATCATAGGTAATATAAGAAACCTTATAATTAACTAATAGCAGCGAAGCACGGCGTTGCCCAGGCATTCCAGAATGTTAAAGAACATTCTGGAACGTTTTGACAAAATCTAGAATTTATAGAAAAGTCCTTGCGTGATAGAAAAGGAGAGACATAAAAAAGTCACTACGTGTTAGAAAAGGATAGACATAGATTTTTGCGACATTTTGCATTGATGCTGTTCCTATTAGTCGTACCGTGATGTTATATAGCTTTAAGCCTTCCTCGATAAATGGACTATCCAACACAAAAAGAGTTTTTCAATTCGAAACAGCAACTCCCGAGATTAGCGCGTTCAACCAAACACACAAGCAAACTCTTCAACTTTATAATATTTGTGCAGATAAGATTAAAAGGTTTTCTATAAAACTTAAACTGATATAGAACAAGCATAATATGGCCCACCAGTTAATTCATATTTTTTTTGTATAAACCTTTTTTCACTCTACTTCTGTGCAAGGCTCTACACATAAAATCGACAGAACATTATCTTTGTAGTTCTGAAATTATACGTTTGGTTGGTTTACATAACTTTACTGCAAATACTTTTGCAGTAAAGTAGTGTGTAGTTAAGTACGAAAACAAACTTGGGAACGGAAAAGTAACTAAAGCTTGACTTATAATTTCAACGGTATTTAAAACCTTACCTTTCCAAACTTTGTCGCGTCTAATTTAGCAAGTTGACGAATGAAACGAGAATACAATTTATTCATTAATACTCATTTTATTCTTTTTAAACTTTCGCGATCATAAAACATATTCATACTATTACACGGGTATTTATCGAGTATATTACCTTATATTGTATGCTATGTATGTTTTTTTTTTTTTTATATAGATAGCTAAGCATTTGGCTGCCATCACACCTGATGGAAAGTGAGGATGCAGCCTAAGATGGAGCATGCTTAGCCATAATCCACCTGTTCACTCTTGTCTTAAAAGTTCCCAAATTGTAACGTTCCGGAAATACTGACGGCGGAAGAGAGTTCCACTCCTTGGCAGTTCGTACTATAAAAGTGAAGCCAAAGCGCTTTGTACGAGAATGTGGAATATCTACCATGAAAGAGTGGCACTCGTCCGTGCGCCTAGATGTCCGGAGGTAAAAGGGTGATGGGGGTATAAGGTCGTGCAGTTCTTGTGCGCACTCCCCGAAATGTAAACGGTAGAAGACCGATAAACACGCCACTCGACGACGGTGTTCCAAGCTATAGAGCTTGGAGTCAAACAACTCGTCATTGCCAATGAGCCTCCTGGCGCGCCGCTCAATAGAATCCAAGGCTTCGAGCTGATACTTGGCAGATCCGTCCCATAGGTGGCAACAGTACTCCATGCACGACCGAACTTAAGCTTGATATAGAAGCAGAAGCTGTTCCGGCGTGAAGTACCGTCTAACCTTAGAGAGGATGCCAAGTTTTTTAGCTGCCACTTTAGCCTTAGATTCTATATAGGAGCCAAAGTTTAAGTTAGAAGATAACTTCACACCCATGTATTTACAAAAAAAAGTATTTAAGTATTATATCAGCTATCTGGTTCCCATAGTACAAGCTTTGCTTAGTTTGGGGCTAGGTAGTGTTGTGTGGGTTGTCTGCATTATTTATTATTTATTTATTATTTATTATTATACCCGTAAATACCCGTTAACGTACGGGTATTTATACCCGTTACGGGTATAAATACCCGTGTAATAGTATAAATATCTCATTTTATTCGTTGCTTCATGTGTTTTAATAACGTCCAGAACATGAGACCAGCTTGGGCATTACAATAGCTTATTACAATTACGTCAATACCTAGGTATAGCAAAATTATATTCCTAATAAACACTTATAAATAAAATAAAAAAGCCCATTTATTCCTTAACTACATAATTAAGGTACATTTCATGCATATAGTAGTTAAATTGTTATTATTATTATTTACATGTACATCATAATTATTATTTTATTAAAGTTTAACTTAAAACTTAATTTAAGTTTTATGTTTTGTTTTTCATTATGTTTAGTTTTATTTTTATTAATCTTTCTTCTTAAATTTTTGTTTTACTCGTTGTTCGTTATTTTTTCTATTTTTTTTAGCTAGGACCCCTCTCGGGTGTACGCCTCCTCCAGTCTTTGCGCTTATAACGCTTATAAACTATGACTGTTTATATTCTGTGCCTTGGTGCATCTGAAAGCTATTAAGTTGACTACATTATTTATTTTATCTAAATATAAATACCCTTTTGTCTGAATTTCTAAATAATACAAGTAAAAAAACTTGAGAAATCGACTTCATGGCCAAACTGCACAATAGATTTTCATAAAATTTCTATGGACATTTCACATTATAAAATAAATTCAAATCGACTCATAAATGACGATAGTTATAGGATAACAAACAAAAAAAATCGCCCGAATTAAGAACTTCCTCCTTTTTTAATTGAAGTCGGTTACAAAGTCTGAAACTTTTCTGAGGCTTTAGTATGCTATTTTGTAGCAACGTAGTGGGTAGTAGTAAACTATGAAATTTTATTCCCAAATGCTTGACGGTATAACATGCTTTTATTTTGTTCTTCTTCGCCCATTTATGGTTCGTGTTTGTCATTTCACTGAAATATGTTGCCCGTGTCAAATTGAATAAATGGAAGGTCTTTGGGTAGTCAATTAGATGTTATTGTATAAAGTTTAGTTGATTCAAAGAAAACATTTTATTTTAAATCAAAGTACATCATTACATTTCCATTCTACTCAAACTTTGTGCTAAGTAAGATATCGAAGTAATATTGGTCATTGAAGAATGGCACTACAGAACATCTTCTAAACAAAAAAATAGGGATACGACAAACAAAAACATAACATTGCGTCTGCCACGTCAAGAAACATTTTTATCTCCGAAAAACGTACAAATTTAATACCTGAGATCACAGTTGCGGTTCGGCAACTGAATATTGATAAATAAATCCGCAAGGCATGTTGCAACCTGCAATATTAAAATAGCAATTTCATAAAATGTAGTTTGACTGTCTATTCAACGTTGTCACGAATTTGTGGTTATAGTAAGTTTCGTTTTTCTCAATTAAGTATCAGCTGAAGGACACCAAACGGGTACCGATACCAACAGTCTAAATGGACGTCCAATGCTTCCATAGAATTTTAAAGATAGATCTTGTCCACCATGTGTCAAACTGGATTGTTTTTTTCTTTTCACTGCTAATGTATGCTATGTATTGACGTCAATGCAACCATGTGGTACCATTGTGAGAAATATCTTTTAGTTTTATGGTCAACTTTGTTTCTTGTTTTTGACGTTTCTATTTCTTGGTCGTGTATTGTGCTTCGTTTATTTATTAGAATCTTCTTCACTAACCACAACACAATGCATCATGAATGTCAGTGCAAGTATATTTGTAACGTCATAGTTGTTTAGCGACTCATCAAACTTATGATCATCATCATCATCCACAGCCCGACTTCATCCACTGCTGGGTTCAGCTCCTCAGTTTGTACCATTTACGTCAATTCTGTGTCAAAACCATTTTCACCCGCAATTTTGACTATGTCGTCCATCCATCTTGCTGGAGGGAGTCCTACGTTTCTGTAGCCGGTTTTTGACCACTATTCGGGTGTTGTTTAACTCCACTTGTCATCACCACGTCTTGCAAAGTCCTGCGCATCCCAACTCAATTTAATTTTGATCTCGGTGAGCCAATCTCCAACGTCTTCGACTTTTGATCGTCTTTGGATTTTGGAGTTCAGAACTCGATCTATAAGTTTGATACCGAGCATGACCTGCTCCATGCAAATGTATGATACTTTTTCTAAATTTTATATATGGTAGAAACTTCCTTGTCTATCATGCTTATTATTTTCATCAATAAAGACGTGCGTGTGAGTAATTAGCTCACGAACGGTGTTTTTCTAAAATAAGCAGGCATTAAACTAAGTAGCGAGTGATCAAACAGAGGAACTTGACAAAGAACTACTTAACCGTATTCTTCCCACCCAGGACAATAGCTGAACTCCATGAATGGAGCAACAAAAACACGGATGCAAGCTACCCGCTGGGGTTTTATTCTTCGTTTATTGTTTTTATTAATAACTAATTGCTTAGACTCTTTGTTTGATGCGTACTATGATTTTTATGAGGCATAATGACGTAATAAAAATATCCTCACGGCAGTTGCAACCAAATTGATATTGAAGATGGCTTTCTGTGGAAGAGTGTCTTTTCAAAAAGTCTTATTTCATCACTAACACAATTTTCAGTAAATTAAAAAAAAAATCTAACATTAAATGCTTTTGATACAGAATCTGAGACAATATTCTAGTTTTACGTTACTAAGCTGGCATCAAGTGAGCTGGGTGTTCTGGTGGCTTATAGTGGTAGGACCCCGCCTTCCAATCCTAAGACCACGGGCTCGAATCCAGTCGAAGGTACCTATGAATTTTTCTATTCGGATAATTTATGTTCACAATGCGAGTGCTCTCAAACAGTGAAAACATCGTGAGGAAACCCATGGCTTAGTCAGCTCGGCAGGAATTGATCATGTGTTTCCTGTGGATTAGGCCCGCTAAGCTGCCAGAATGGTTTAGGTTCTGGGCAAGCCTATTCCATTGAAAATCCTGTCCCAGGCACAATAGCGCCTTGCAATGAAGGCAAAGGCATGTTTACTTAGCTACTCTATTAGATCAATAGGGTTAGGGTTTACATAAAAGATCAATAACATCGTTTTGCTATCAAATTCTTGAGATAAAAATTTCAGACGCACAAGACTTCAAGACTTTGAATATCTCTCACACAATCTGTCTGCTTACCGAGAGTACCTATGCACTCAATCAAGTGTAACCCGTTTTAATTACTCGTTGATATCTCAATCAGCGCCTGAATGGATGGGTCAACGACTAAGATGCGACTGGTATCTATTAACAGACGCGCTCAAGCGCCATAAGGAATAAATACATTATTCACATGTGACGCAGTCCCACACAGTCAACAAAAAAACAGTAGAAACTAAGCCTTAGTTTTTTGCCTGTTCATCTAAGCTTGCTCGCGTCGAACTTAGTCTAAAGCAAAGAATTTGCTTGACTTTATTGAACATCAATAACGAAAAAAATAATTTACTTGCTTTAACATTGTTGGCAAAGAAAAAAGTATCTTTATAGCATTGTAGTAAATAAAAGAACAGGCAAAGCAACAGGCAATACAAGAACAGGCAGACAGACGAGGTGTCTAGCAGACGAGCAGACGAGAAGACGAGCAGACGAGCAGAAAAACAGATAAGCAGGCAAATTGACAAGCAAGCAAATAGGAAACTCTGCAAAAATATAATTATTAATGCTTACACTTTCACAGATGAGTTTTTGCTGGCTTATGTTTCCTTAGTGCTAACACTTCACATCATAAAGCTCGATATTAATAGACATGGGAATCACACTGAACAGGGAAATCGAAGACGTGAGAACGTTTTGTTGTTTGTTTTACAAATTGCAGAACAAATTAATTGGTTCTGGATATAACATCGATCGTAAAGACAAAATCTTCAGTAATAATCATAAAAAAGTGAAAGTGTATTTACACATCTGTTACTTTTAAAGTGAACCCTTATAACTATCATAACGTACAAAATATATTTTAATGTTAAGCAGAGCTACGGGAAAAAGCAAGCAAAATAATCAATAAATTTACCGGTTCGAGTTTTCGATAATTGGTACAAAATTATTGTCTAAATTAACCAAAGCAAAAGCGTGTTTGGTGCTCTGTGAAATTAACGACGAGTGACATGTTTTATGACATTGTAAAACTCGTTTAGCGTCGTTTTTCTCGGTCACCTTTGAAGAATTCCTAAAAAAGGGCTTCGTGGTTTACGACAACACGTAAAAAGGAATTTAATTTTGTATTGTAAATAAGTTTTCATTCGCACTAGACGGCCAGGCGGCCAAAAGTTTGTGTTAGGTTATGATAACTTATGAGATATTTTGTGATAGTTCTTTGACATTTGTCGCGCAAAATATGTTCGTTTATACAACGTTTTATGACTAATTTCTGCTTGACTAAATGTTTTTCCTCTTCTGTGAATTTCTGAATACGCACACTGAAAAACAAGTTCTTCGTCAGTAAGGCCCATATTCATAATGCTCCTATAGCAGTCATTTAGCTTACCAGACCGGTAAGTCTTTAGTTGTTGACAAGAAAGAGACAGTGACACGAGCCGCTAAAAAATGTCCGGCATTATGAATGATGGGGTAAGCAAGGAATATAATACTCTGACGAGGGGGTAAGACTCCAGGTTGGTCGCCGTGACCTTAGCTCCCTAATGCGTTCAAGTTCTTAAAAAGGTCGAGATTAAACTCAGATCACGTAAGGTTCGTAAAAGTTTGAAATGGTGATGACTTGGTTTTTGTACAGTTCAATAGCGTAAGGAAACAAATAAAGCATTTTTCATCCCCCCCATCTCGGAAAGTGTATTTAATTTTTTGCTCTTGTGATCTGAGTGCTAAAGCCGTTTTTATCTGATTTAGAACATCGTGTGCACCTAGAAGCTTGCGCACTGCGCACATCTAGGCGATGGCAATCAGCTGAAACGATGTCAAATATCGCTGTCATATTTCACGTGATCGCCATCGCCTATATAGATGTGCGCAAGAAACCTATTTATTTCCACCTCCATGGTGCCGAATTAATCATAATAACCTTTTTTTTCTTGTTAGATTCAGACTCAAAAACTTCTTGGCGTGTTAATTTTATTTTAATTTTCTTTATGCGCGCCGTTTATATTTTGGATTTTTGAAGTGAAAACTTCTTTAGCGGCGTTGAGCACTTTCTGAATGGGTATAAAAACTTAAACTCGCGTCAGGATCACGTGACCCTGATCGAAAAAGCGTAGGACGGATTTTTTGCAGAAATGTACCCTAAGACTACAACGTAGAGTTCATAATAAAAATCGAAAAAGCGACGCTACAGATACGCTAGTAGTTACTATGACACGGTAACGTCACAGAATAGATAATAGTTAGTAGCAAGCATACCAAGGCGTTTTTCGTGACTGTAGTAGGTATAGGTACATACCTATTATAGATTTTATGAACTAGCGGCCGCCCGCGGCAGGTAGTAGTGGTCATTGGTACATGATTTTATAGATCTACTGTATTTATTTTTCGAGTGGAGCATTGCGGCGAGCGAAGCGAGCCGCCATGCGACCATGGGAACAGCGCGGCGAGCGAAGCGAGCCGTGCTGTGACTCCCCCCAAGCCCCCCAGAACCCCCTCCTCCTGAACCCGGGGGGAGCGTCGCGGCGAGCGAAGCGAGCCGCCACGTGACCACGGGGAACAGCGCGGCGAGCGAAGCGAGCCGTGCTGTGACCCCCCCTAAGCCCCCCAGAACCCCCTCCTGCGAAACCCGGGGGGAGCGTCGCGGCGAGCGAAGCGAGCCGCCACGCGATCACGGGGAACAGCGTGGCGAGTGAAGCGAGCCGTGCTGTTACCCCCCTAAGCCCCCCAGAACCCCCTCTTCCTGAACCCGGGGGGAGCGTCGCGGCGAGCGAAGCGAGCCGTGCTGTGACCCCCCTTAGCCCCCCAGAACCCCCTCCTCCTATGTCTGCCGTTTTACTTCATTTAGGACCTACTTGTAGGTCGCGCGACAAGGTCCCTTCTAGCGGTTCCGACCCGTTGAGGATTTGGCTTTACGTAAAATTTAGGGTTCCGTATAGGGTTTTGATTAGGGTTATACTATATTGAGGAATTTGATTAAATGGTCGACTTTTAGGGTTCCTTAGGACTTTGATTGGAGTTTCAACTACACTTAGAAGCTTGATAATGTTAAAATTTTTAGGGTTCCTTAGGACTTTGATTGGGGTTTTACTACATTGAGGAATTTGATTAAGTGGTCAACTTTTAGGGTTCCTTAGGACTTTGATTGGAGTTTCAACTACACTTAGGAGCTTGATAATGTTAACATTTTTAGGGTTCCTTAGGACTTTGATTGGAATTTCAACTACACTTAGGAGCTTGATAATGCTAAAATTTTTAGGGTTCCTTAGGACTTTGATTGGGGTTTTACTACATTGAGGAACTTGATAAAATAAACAACTTTTAGGGTTCCTTAGGCCTTTAATTGGACTTTCAACTACACTTAGGACCTTGATTATGTAAACAATTTTAGGGTTCCTTAGCACTTTGATTGGAATTTCAACTACACTTAGGAGCTTGATAATGCTAAAATTTTTAGGGTTCCTTAGGACTTTGATTGGGGTTTTACTACATTGAGGAACTTGATAAAATAAACAACTTTTAGGGTTCCTACGTTAATAATCAAGTTTTCACTTCTGCCGGCACTCCCGGAGTGCAACCCGTATTTTTTTTTACAATATACCTCAGCATAAAGGTCTGAAAGCTGAACTTAGTGGGCACATGAGGCTTGTTCGATTCCGAGACAAACTGAATTTACACAACTATGGGCAAACAAAGTATAAATGTACACTGAAATAGCTGTAATAAAATTTTACAGTGGTCTTTATTGCCGGCCAGTTATATAAAGTTGGAGAAAACTGTAGGATAACAGAAATATTAATAAAAAACCAAAAAAGTAATTTTTTCGTCATTCTTTCTAACGGGTACTAGCTTTTAGCATAGAGTCAATTTTGTACATCACTGTTTCAAAATAGACGTAAAAGTCTGTTAGTTCTTTTTCTGAAGCCTCGACTGCCACGACCAACGGCTGACACTCCAACTTTATATAACTGGCCGGTAATAAGGACCACTGTAAAAGCCTATTACAGCTATTTCAGTGTACATTAATACTTTATTCGCCCATAGTTGTGTAAATTAAGTTTGTATGGAAATCGTACCCCCTTAACTATACAAACGTCCATACGTTTCGGTAGCCACTTTACTTCTAACTAGCGGCTTTACAAGCGTGTGAAAATCAGCAAGCTATGACCTTGACCAGCAAAATAGCTTACAAAATTAATTATCTTTTATCTATAGAAGCGTGATGTAATATCACTAGCTGACTTTGTAATTGGATTGCTTAGGAGTCTGCTATCAGAATACTTAAGGCGGCTGAGTCAACCCGACCTCAATAGAAGCAGGCTGATAACAGTACTCCAAGTCCCACTGCAATTACAACGTCATTTCGTTACCAAATGTTGTTTTCGTTTCGCCTATTTGTCTCTGTCTATTGTATGGAGAAAAGATGAGACGACAACTTTAACTACGTAATGTATTTTTGCCGTCTCATATTTTCTCCATACAATAGATAGAGACAAATAGGCGAAACGAAAACAACATTTGGTAACGAAATGTGGTTGCCAAACTCCGACTTCGGGTACTGGTGTGGAGAAAGTGATGTATCGTTGTTACGCAATCTCACATGGCCTTTGATAGCCATGATGTAAGAAAGCTCTAATTTGAAAGGCAATGCCCTTACTACAATATTTTTTTAAAGCACTAGTGGTCTAGTTTAAGTAACCCCCCTTCCAATCCTACGGTCGCGGTTTCGAATCCAGTCGTGTATCTATGGATTTTTTTGCTCAAAAAGGTATGTACACAATGCTAGTGCTTTCAAACGGTTAGAGAAAACATCGTGAGGAAACCCGCGACTTAGTCAGCTACACATTATTGACCATAATTTATTTCCTGTGGATAAGCCTGTAAGCTGTTAGGATGGTCTAGGTGCTGGGCAAGCGTGTTCCATCCAAAAAATCCTGTCCTAGGCACTATAGCGTCCTGTAAGTTGTGGCATGAGTAAATACCATGCAGTTGCGCCTGAGGCTATATAAATCATCTACAAAATTGTATGTATTTATGTATGATTATTTTATTTATTTAATAGATGTTGAAATCCATTTATGCCAGAAATAGTCGGTAAGTAAATTTTTATTAACGCAAAACGATCATGCATCTCTACCACAACAAAGCTATAATACCTCTAGATATTGAAATCCATTTATGCCAGAAATAGTCGGTAAGTAAATTTTTATTAACGCAAAACGATCATGCATCTCTACCACAACAAAGCTCTAATAGATATTGAAATCCATTTATGCCAGAAATAGTCAGTAAGTAAATTTTTATTAACGCAGAACGACGATGTCTCTCTACCACAACAAAGCGTGTATGGTTGTACTTAGTGGTCAGTAGTTAGGTATGTTGAGGTCAACGGTAAAACGAGCCAGTCCATTAAAGATGCCCCAGATTATGAGTATGAGCCATCTTATCGGATGACCTCTGAAATTGATCAGATTGCATTTCGCCTGGAGGCGACGCCTCCCAAAATTATACGCTCTCTGTTGCGGCAATGCAGTGATAAATAAAGGAGAATATCTTTACCGTGTTGGTATTTAAGTTCCCGTTAACATGATGAATTAAAATGTTTAAAGTGCCAAAGAACAATAAAGCCCTTTTTAAACGGTTTTATTTAGCTTGACCTGTTTGTTGTTGATGAGTCAAATCGCCTTAGTGTCAGTTGTATCATTGATTGACCATTGATGTTACAAGTGACACAACTTTGTATCTCAAGTATCTACTGAAAACCAGCGCCGTATTAAGCCCTTGCGCTTTTATGGCAAATACTGAGTGGAAGCCTTTTTTTCGTCACTTATTGCTTGTTGTATATTTTTTGTGTGTACTTACCATTATTTGTGTTTTCTATTTCTATTTCACTGAAGAAAAGTAAAGATATTCCACATGATTTCATTTTTGACAATTCTTGCAAGCTGATTTGAAACATTTCCCTTTATTCTCTGGGATTGTATTTTTACATAGTGGTTCAGTTCCGAAAACAATGCATTTTTATGGTACGCACGACGTTTTATATTACAAGAAGACCCTGAAGCCGTAGTAACACTTGAGCGTTGCTGGGACAATATTGACACAAGTGCGAAGTTTTAGTAGACAGTCGTCAGGAACCTATTTGTTTTATCGCCACACTCCTTTGATGTGTTGTATACTGAGGTAAGGTTTACGTAGCTGGGTGTAGACGTACATGCATGTAAATTTACATGTACTGTGGTGACCTATGTAAGAAGATGGTGTACAGTATCATTATATATAACAATACAGTCGGCTGCACTAGCATAAAAATTCCAATAATAATGTTTGTACATTTTCAGATCTGAAATTCAAACTTGAATAATGTGCCTATAATTATTTGTTATTTTATTAATTACTGATAAAAACAAGCATTGCCTTGTCACGCAAGTCAGGAACGTGCCCTACGATGCACTGCCTTGCGTCCATCAAATTGAGGCATACACAGCACCCCGGCATTTCTATACGTGTGTTTGTTTTAACAGGCAGAAGTTCAAAACTCTCAATATCTATATTTCTGTAGATCATTATTACGGATTTGATTTTTCGACCCAAAATAAAAATAAGTAAATATATTCAACACATTGTCATTTCATTCAACTATAAAAAAATAACCACTACTAACTACTAAAAGAGTAAGCAAAGAAGTAACTACACACATAAATCCTGCAAAACAAGCGTAATCTTAATTAACCTGGCAGGTGTGAATTTCTCAAGAACGGAAATAAAGAGGCGAAATTCGGACAACGTTTATTGTTCTGTTTCCCATCATAAACTGCATAATACTTTACACCCTTTGTTTCATCATGCTAACAAACTATTGATGTAATCGAGTTCTCATAAACTTACATAATTTCTAAGATGGTAGGTAGGTACATTAGTTTGAAACCGGAACGCCGCGCCAGTTTTGTGATTTCAGACCACAGGCTAATGATCCTACATTAGTAGTGTAGTTATTAAACATAAGTTTAGAAAAACTTGGGAAACTGACTTCATGGCCAAACGGCTGCACCGATTTTGATGATTTTAATTTTTAACGGAATTAAAATATGAGGAATTTCTATGGGGCCAATATAATCTTTCAGATAAAAAAATAGCTTTTCAAATCAGCTCATAAATAACGAAGTTATACCATAACAAACATTTAAAAAAATACAACAGAATTGAGAATACGAGAAGCAAAAAAAATTACATAGATGCTGACCACCGTAAGCATGAGACAAAAAGATTCTCCTGGTTTGGCTTGTATATAGCGCTGTAAGTATCATTATACTATTACCGGCATATTTCGAATGGACTGCCATTCGAAAAAAGTTTAAAACCAGGGCTACTTTTATAACCACCTCACGGTTGTGACATACATTTTGCTTTTAATTTTAATCACAACAAAATCCTATGACAGATCACTACGTCCATCCCTCTTTTCTTAGATTCTGCGTCAGGTGATTGATAGACTTAGCAATCCATCAAAGTTATCTATTGGTAAGTCTATTTCACATTGTTTCTAAATGTGGTTATAACTAGCCCGTCGATAGATAGGTACGAGTTTATCGAGTATGGTACGGTTCAGTGGTGGTGTAACTGGTACCTTAATACTGTTAACTGGTATCGGTTGCTTTGTGCATCGTTGGCTTAGTTTCAGCCGATTATATTTGAGCCGTGGAAATGTCGTACCTGATCGGATTGGGGTGATGATCACAGAAAGCAGAGGTACATGCAGTTTAAATTAGTGAATTTATATAGTGCATTGTTATCCCAGGTAACTCATTTAGGCTCGAGAGACTAAATAAGTCTATCACCTAAGGTACGTACACACTGCTTTTCATTACGAATAACGTACCTACAAGGAATGTAAATATAGAAAAATGAATCTGTACGGATACGGAATTATAAACAAAACACTACAACTCCAAAAACCAGATGAGAGATGAAGATCGGAATGCCTCCGACCTTCATGCTTTCTCGCCTATATTTTTTTTTTCTATACCGGCCAGCTATTCAGCCTTATCATTATTTTGCTAAATATTTTGCCCAAATCCATGGTATTTTAAAGAAATAGTTTAAACTAAATGAAAATAAAGTCTTGCTGGAACTTACTGTCACCTATCTTTCTTTGGCTTCAGAGTAACACTTGGCTAGGCATGGTTGAGCACCGACGACGTACGCCCAACATTTGACCGTTACGCGTCAGCTTGCATGTGATCATTACCCATCCCTTGATAAAATGACACCATGACACGCTATATAGGCACACTATGTGACTAGATAAGAGGTGAATCACCCGTGACTGTTGAGTTGGCATCATAGCCTTTTAAACTCTTTGCTGCGCGGGCTTATAACCTCATTGGTTGGTATAAGTTCGCGTCGAGGAAAGAAAACCAGCAAGGAGTTTGAAACATTTAAACCTCATTTCTCCATCTGTGCTTTAACTCCTTTATGAAAACCTACTTGATTGATTTCCCAATGTTTTTTCAGCCAGTCACGTAAAAGTTCGTGACTTCGAACTAATACCTACTCGTACGTCTCTTAAACTTCTCAATCTAATCCCATCATCCTGTGTGTCAGGAATTACTGGAATTACTCAAGGATTACCTACTGGGTTACTCAAGGACCACACCCCCTGTAAAAGCCTAATCTAAATAGTAGCTTATTAAAACTGACGAGTACACCCGGCCACAAACGAGTCGACAACCAATAAAACCTCCAATTCCTTTCAAACGAACCGGTATTAAGGTATTTGCATCTGCAACACGATAGGGATCATGCTCTCGCGCAGCCTTGATCAAGGTATTCCGCTCAGCTGATTGCGATACGTAACACGAATACTAACTATAGGCTATTCTATGTAACAGCTCTACTAACTTTTATTTATTCTGTGCCCCATGCTGGTATGGCGGGTGTAACTATGACCTAAGCTATGCCCCTTCATGTTTCGTATTTTGTGTTCTTTGCGGAGAGTAAGTAGTAACTAGTGTTAATTCTGTGGACATGCTATGGTAACTACTGGACTATCTATGCGTTGGTATTTTATCATACGCAGGCTGCAGTTATGGTTAATAGATCTTTTGGTATTTGGATCAAAAATACTATGGGGTTTTCATATTCATTATCAGCTAGTCTACTAGGTATGCACTTACTACTTGCTAAGACAGTAGCCCCTACCTTTATAATTATTCTTATGAGTAAGAGAAAAGTGAGCACGAAGATGACATGACGATTGATTGACGAAAGCCTGTGAAGCAAACCTGTTGTACCAACCCCACTTAGCGTGGGACGAAGGCAGGAAGGTTATGGCTTTTGAGGCTGAAATCTAGAAGACGTTATTGATTATCGGTCGTTGATATCGGTATCGTCTTTTTTGGTACTACATGGAGTGGACTCGCCCATTCGCCTTCACCAAAAATATCCTTGTAAGTCGGTTGACTTGAGTCAAAAAAACTGTTGAATCCTTCACCTAGGTCCGCCAGGCAACAAATTAGGCATTTTTATTCTAGGTTAACATAGATCTGACTCACTTAGGTATTATACAGAAATACCTACGTTTTTTTTCTATAGCAAGAAAAAATAAGATACTAATTGTTTAATTTCGACAAAGATATTGTAAAAGAAAATTAGTCAAATAAAGCATCCGTCAAAGAAAACTTTTCTTAAAGGTATCTCCCTAATCATATCTAGTTTCAAGGACACGTCTCATCAATCTTCACGGAGACATCTTTTATTATCTAAAAAGCTTTGGGCACTGCCTCACGAAGGCAATCTTGAGTATTCGTGTCAAGTTAAATCGTCCTACGCACATTGCTATCGAAGACACGTTAAAACACCAAGCAAATTACCTACAGTTTCAAAGTTCAATTGGAAAATGATACGATAACATTATTGAAAATAAATGAGATATAAATAAATACATACCTAATTCAGACAATCCACACAACACTATCAAGCCTCAAACTAAGCAGAGAGCACTTGTAATATGGGCACCAGATAAATGATTAATACTTGTATACATTTTGTTTGTAAATACAATCATCATCACCTACAATATAACACCCAGAGAGAGAACAAACATCTGTGTTCACCACTCAAATATTTGTTCTCGGTGGGGAAAGGTTTCAACGATTTCATATTGTATTGGATTATTTTATATTCTCACAATCGTAGTAAAAAGTAGAGCGTAACCTCCTCCTCGCGTCGTGCTCCTCACTGCTGAGGGTCGTGACCCCCTCCATGGATCAATTTGTCCCTAACAATTTTTCGCCACCTGGATCTGTCACCGGCAACCTGAATGGCGTAAACACACACGGCGCTAAAAACCCATTAAAACTCAGTTTTATTTACTAAATCTACTTCATATAATTAGGGTCCATTGTAGCTCCTTGTATTAAACACAATCTTTACTCACCACTTCGATCTAGGTACTACTTCTAGTAGCTCTCCAAGAACTTTGTTGAGCAAGTACTTTCTTGTTCATTTAACTTTTGGGACGGTCTAATTATGAGAAACCTTCCACCCGAATTATTAAACCGTAAGTACTTGGACCCTTGTGATATAGGTACTTAGATGACGCCAGATTCTTCCAAGATCAGGAGATGCCTGATCGAAGACAGGCTCGTCAGATTTGATCGATGATATGACACGACAGCCTGATACTCGACTTTTGAGATAAAAGTTAAAGGTTCTTTGCTTTAGATCTCGGATTATTTAATGGTCTAGCATCACAATACCATATAACTTACTTTTGCATAAGCAAAAGCTTTTCCTCCGCCTTTTTCATCTTTTCCTTTTTGAAAGAAACGAAGTTAAGTACTTAAGTAAAAGTGGGATTTGTGCGTGTAATGATAACTTTTAGTTTCAGTTTCAGTTTATTTATTCATTAAACAATTAAAATCGTATTCGAATATGACTTAAAACTAAACACTTAATTCAACTTATAATAATAACAATGACACAAATAAATTTAAAATTAAATATTAAGAATTGAAATTACATTTAACAAATTAATATACTTATACTATTCTAAATTATCACATGTCAAGAATTGATTAATGCTGTAATAGAAACACCCTTTCAACAACATACTAGTTAGTCTAGTTTTGAAAACATTAGGGCTATCTATATTTTTCAAGTCAGTAGGTAGTGAGTTAAAAAGTCTAACAGCCTGATACCGAGAGCCGTGCTTCACAACATTCAACCTTGGACATATAGGAACCTCCAAATCCTTACGTCTCGTATTACGTCTATGAGCTCTCTGCTCTACAGTTTCATACTTCAATGGGTTTTTTACTACGTCAGAAAGAATGACAACAATATAGAGACACGGAACAGTCAGGATACCAAGAGTCTGGAAATGCTCTTTACAGGATTCCCTTTGTGGAATGCGGACTATTGTCCGGACAGCCCTTTTCTGAATAGTGAATGCTTTGTGCATATTGTAGGCATAACTGTTTCCCCAACACTTTATGCTGTATCTTAGTTTTGATTCAACCAGAGCATAGTAAACCATTACAAGCTGTGGAATGCTAACCTCATCTCTCAGGCTTCTAAGCGCGTAACACGCTGAGCTGAGATGATTTACAATTGAGTTCAACTCTTCTTTCCAATTCAAGAACTGATCTATGTTAACGCCAAGAAATTTGACACTCTTCGATAACTCCATACTTACACCCCCATAAAGTACATCAAAGTGCTCATGTGTATGCGCAGTAGATTTAAAGAGCAGAGCCTGTGTCTTTTTCATATTCAGCTTTAAATTATTAACAAGAAACCATTGATTAAAAATTTCAAGTGTACTTTTAATTTTAATTTCGAGCTCAGGAAGAGTCGATGCTGGGATTACCGCATTGGTATCATCTGCATACACAATTAACTTAATATCAGGAATAGAGTTGCTGACATGGTTAATTAAGTCGTTAAGAAAGATAACAAAAAATATGGGCCCCAAGATAGAGCCTTGTGGCACTCCACGTTTAACATTAGACACCTTAGACTTGGCTACCACCTCCTGCTCATGTACAATATTTTTGACCTCAACAAACTGTTTCCTATTGTCAAGATAGGATCTGATAAAACACAACGCGTTGCCTCTCACCCCATAGTGTTCAAGTTTTGCTAAGAGAATATCGTGATCAACCATGTCAAAAGCAGAAGAGAGATCCAGAAATAGACCCGCTACCTTCATTTTACTATTTAGATTGCTTAGTACATCATATATTAGCAGATCAATCGCATCAACAGTACCGACACCACGCTGATAACCGAATTGCCGTTCATTAAGAATTTTGTTCAGGCGCAGGTGTGATTCTAGTCTGTCTTTTATTAATTTTTCATAGATTTTAGATATGGTTGGCAATAGGGAAATTGGCCGATAGTTATTTGGATCGTTCTTTTTCCCCTTTTTATGTACAGGAAAACTTTAGCAATTTTTAGTTGTTCTGTAAAAAGGCCGGATCCAATACAGTTGTTGAAAAAGATAGACAACGGTTCAGCAAGTAGGTCAATATTATCTTTGATTATAGCAATAGGTATATCGTCATAACCAGACGAACGTTTAGTTACCATCCTTTTAATAATAATTCTTATCTCATTTCTGTTAGTAGGCCCCATTTCCATATAGGTTATTTAGGTTATAAAACAGTCTAAAAATGCACGCCCCTCCACCACGTTTTCTTGACGTCGACTCACAGCAAAGTAGTTAAAAATGATCATTTGAAAATATGCGATAAAACTGACTGGAGTAGCGGGACGTGCATTTTAAGCTCTTGGACGATCTCTACGAAAAAGGCTCTATTTGCTTGATATTTTTATTTTTAAGTACTTTCTTATTTTTATTTTTAATTTTAAGTGATCTTGTGGATGTGACATACATGTAATAAACTGTTGCAAGCTAGGGCCAATAAAATGCTTTTCTTTTGTGTACGTGTAATGAGTATTTTCGGCCAAGGGTTTGTGAACAGAACAGCTAGCAAGTAACCTAGATCCATGTCATCTTACACCTCGCCCTCACAAAGCCAGCCGGATGGAGTCACGTCCTCATTACTCGATGCATCAGGTTACTGTGGCTTGCACAGTGGACATACTTCCTTTGTCTTCTAATTCTGAACTGCATCGTAATATGAACTCTGGTATGCAACGGCTTTTAAGCTTTTTACTTTTGTACGTATTATTGAAACAAGTAAAAAATCATTGCAGCGAATGAAAATGTCATTGAGGAAAATAACAGCCTTTTTCTTTCTGGACATTTTCACGTTGCTTAATTTACTAGATGCGACTTTTTATATATTTTGGCATTAATTAAATAGTAAAAATCATAAAGCGTATCAAATAAAATGTGTTTATTTATTATGAGAGAGAGGACGAGGATACCCGGAAAAATTCTTAAAAAATCGTGGCTTTTTCGCCTGATTGCCAAAAAATTGCCTAAAGGTAGATTTATACGTAATAAACAAGACCCAGCCCGGGCCGTACCGTGCACGTGGCTCGGACGGGCCACAGATTTGAAATGTTAAATATATTTTGTATGAAAAACGTCTGAAGGCCTGCGCACACCTAGTTCGCTGGCGAACGCGATCAGTGAAACGCTGTCAGATTTGAGATTTGACAGCGATATTTGACAGCGTTTCACTGATCGCTACCGCCAGCGAACTAGGTGTGTTCGAGTCTTAAGGCCTCTGCCTCAAATTTAGCGGGCATCGGGGCGGCGGCGGCGATGGCGCCGCGGTAGCGGGGCGGGGCGGGGGGGGGGGTCCATTTGATTTTACGCTTATAATCCTGCCGCTCCCGCGTCGCTGCCGCTGCCGCCCCGCTGCCCCTAAATTCGAGGCAGAGGCCTTAAAGTCTTCTAACGTACGACGTTCGTTCATTAAAACGGCCAGCATAATATAAATCTACCCTAAACCTATCTTTCTACACAACTTTTATAAAAGCTTTGACCATCGTAAGTATTTAAAACGGTGTGCGCAAAATTTGACCTTAAATCAAGGATGATAAAGTTTGTTTTTTGTTACGATTTAATTTCTTTAGATACGCAGCATTTTATAAAAGTTTATTACAAGCTGGGGTCAAGGTCATTCCAATGTCGACTAACTCCATTACCTACCCACTTTATGACGAAATGTTTTGCAACCATGAAGCTGTTAACTTTGGATAAATTCATTTTTATTTTCATTTTATCAAGGTTCAATTTTTGCTACTACATATTCGGTGAGTTTTGTTCATCAATAGGAGATTTTATCTTCGGATTAATTGAATCAGTTCAAAAAATAATAAAAATTATTATATATATATAAAGCGTATTTTATTTATTCAAAAGTTTTTAGCACAAATGTATATATTTTTCAAAAATCCATATAAGTGTTGTCTTTGTAGGTTACTTATTGTTCATCTTAGGGTTTGAAAAACCAAGCGTAATGCCCGAGATACGCGAGGCTAGTTTTTCAAACCAGGATAGCAAGATAGCTAGCTTACTATCGCTATCGTGCTATCCTGGCCTGAAAAACTAGCCTCGTGTAAAGGATCCACTGCAAGAAACACAGTTTGCCACTAAGTATATTATTTTTGCTCCATTTTACACGCATGCTTTTTAAACTTTTTAATTGCCTGTACTTCATTTATAAACAGGTGGGTAATTAAAAAGAGTTTTTTTGATAAAAACAAGTCTACCTCGAAAACTCTGTCTAGGCCGTGGTCTACCTGTTTTTATATGACACCTGTTAACTTCAAACCCTGTTTTCAAGGCTGAATTCATTAATCATATATAGATACAATAATTATTAGTATTCTGAAGTAGGTAGGTACTCATTACACTGGTTCTAGGAGATCAAGTAATTTTTTGTCACATAACCACTCCACATCGTGCATATAATTTGTATTTATTTATAATATCGCGTGATAAAAGTCCCAAATTACCTACTTGCTTATGAAGTATGAAGCCATGACTTGTTTTCTACCAATTAAAGGCAATTTATTAATTATTTAATTATAAATAATTAATTTGTAAGGTCTCGTAAACGACTTTATTAGTATTGAGTTATTGCGCACTGGGGACGAGCGGGAAATATTTTTCAGGTTTTCCGTACTGGGGACGAACGGTGGGTCGAGCAAGAAAAACCCTTTGCGCCTACATGGGTAATAAACCATTGACATATTTACAGATCAGTTGGTACTACTGGTTGTAGGTTCAATTCTTACTGAAGACAAATATTAGCGTGTTGAGTAGTTGAAGAAGCATTAACTTAATCGGTGATAAAGACTCAGGGGCGTAGCTACCGCCGTATTTGCCGTATCAATTATACGGGGCCCCCGGGCCACGGGGGCCCCCAAAGTGTGTAAGGAAAAATAATAAAAACTTTCTAATTTATTTTATTTTACAAATGACAAAATTCTATAAAGCAATTCCTTTTTTTCCGCCTTAAGCGTGCGTTCAAAAGTAGAAAAACTAAAATCATCATCAGCCATAAATGATTTAATAAATCAGTTTGCCGATAAAAAGGCAAGGAGAGTGAATATTTAAAATTCGATTTTTATTTGTAAAATGGGTAAATTATGTGATAAATAAATATTACTTCTCACAATATTTTTTTTCTTTTGTGAAAAATCTTTACCTCCATATAAGGGCCTCCAAAAAAATTTTTATACGGGGCCCCGACAAGGCACGCTACGCCACTGTAAAGACTATAGATGTAGATGCAGTGTGTGTATTTAGTAACTGTAGCATGTTGTTTTATCAATATAAATCATCGGTATAAAAATACATCCATTATATTATAAATTAATAGAAATGGTAAAAATCGGACTACTCTCTGTGTTGTGTCTAAAAGTTATGCGTGTTAAGTATACATATAAATATATAGGTACAGGAAAGTGTCGACCTGAGAATCTTCTATAAGTTTAGTCGTCGGTTATAAAGCTCCAGTAGGTAAGAAAAAAGTTTAAGTGCAAGGATGTGCGGAGAAGCCTCCTTATTGAATTTTAATTGCAGCTGTATCCTGTCCTCCAAATAAAAACTATAGAACCAGCTGCAGCCCCCTTGCGGTAGCAACTGACCTTGACAAGCTAGGATAGGTGCTTCAGTTGGGGTACGATGGCAGGCAACCTTCTCGAGCGCCTGTTATGCTGCTTGTCTCAGCTGGATATAGCACGGGCGGTCTCAGATCTAGTGCCTTCGGGCAACTGTGCTCCGGTGAGAACGGTAGCGTAACGGGACGGTGTACCCTGTTAGGTCCGAGGTTAATTACTTTGACTGTTGGTCCGCACCCAGCGGGCAACCCATCTGCAGTCATTGGAATCAATCTCGGATAACTAATAGCCTGTCGGGATAGGGCCTCCCCGCGCGTCCCTTTGATTAGCCAAGGGCGCAGTGAGTGAGGCGGGACGTGCTCGGCGTGCACTTACACTGCTACCGAGTAGGCATTGGAGGAGGGTCCTCCTTTGCCAGCGTCCAGAGCTCGGAACTCCACATGGTCATTCGTGATTTAATGTGGAACTGAGGGTCTTGGCTTAGCCGCCCGGGCTGCGAGGAAGAAAACCTCTCTAAAAAATTACCCGCCGTCGTGGAGACCGAGGGTTGCTGGGGGGTCGTTTTGTGGTGGGACTACCTAACTACCCCTCCGCAACCCTGGGGCTGACACGGGAGAGTGCTGGGGTGGTTCCACTTCAGCATTCTTCACGGGCAGTAGAGCGAGACCAGTGGGACTGGTCGCTCGGGACGGAGGTGGTAAAAGATTGCGGGTTTACCTGTAATCTGGAGCCACCGGCCCCAGATGGGGGCGAGTGGTCTGATGGAGAGCATCCAACTCTCCATCCATCCATCAAGGGCTGGGTGGCCTGGTTAGCCAATCATGGACCCATACATGATTGACAAGCTTGGCCACTTACGTGTTTGGAGGCCACTGAGCGATACCAGTGGGACTGGTCGCTAGGGATGGGGGCGGCAAGAGGTTGCGGGATTTCCTGTAGCTTTGCGCCGCCTGCCCCGAGAGGGGGCGAGTGGTAGCCCCTGCCAAACAGGGGCCTTTTTGGGATCAGCAGCTGGTCGGGGCGAGGGCCCTGGCTGGCGGTCATGCGGTCCTGGGAAGGCGGCGACACTCTTGGCAAGTGTCACCGTGAGCTTCGGGGGTGGCTGTGGTTGTCATTCCCGGGATGTGCTCAAGGCAAAATGCGAGAGGGGTACCGGTGCGTTCCGTTGGAGATCCCGGAACCCCTTGATATGCATCGAGGCCGGCCACGGGGTGGTTTTAGTGAGTCGACGAAGCGAGGTCGTCAACCTCACACTACCTTAGCGCATCCCTCGGTGCGTTAAGGTGTCTGTGTGCAGATTTCCCCCCGATACCAAAAAAAAAAAAAAAAAGGTGCTTCAGTTATGTATGCATTAATTAACGCAAATAATAACCTAATTCCATCGCAAAAAAAAAACTTTCAATATGTTTTGTATAACATTTTTTTTGCGATGGAATTAGGTAATTATTCGCGTTAATTTAAACATAGGTACCTATCTAAACCTATCTAAGTTCTAGTTTTGATATTCATCTCATTCTTCACAAAAAAGAACAATGAAGTTTGTACAATGAAGTTTTGCTGGAGATTTTTCTTCTTCTTTATGTGGGGTCGTCAAAACATGTCTTATACACAATTCAATACAATATCAAAATCAATACAATTCCCCTCTTTCAGCCGTCATCTCAAGTTTTGCTTGAGATTCTAGATTTAAAATTTATTTGCAACGCCCTCTGTTAAAACTCCATGGAACTAAAACCAAACCGCAGGATTATAATTATCCCTGCCGTAAAGATAGTTACGAAATTCAGAAAATAGCTATTTGCTCTCCCTGCCATCTATGAATAGCATCCCGAAGCAATTTAGAAAGGTGGTAGGTAAAACATTAACCCATCCTTTGTAAATGTTGACTCGAAGACGAGAAGGCAGGTCAATGCTCCTGCTGTATGGTATTAGTTTCACGTGGTTTTAACAGATGGCGTTGTTATGAAATGTTTAAATCTAGAATCTGAAGCAAGTTTTGCTTCTGATATTTTGTTAAAAAATAATAAATAGCCAACCATTTTGTACATATTAATGTTTCTACTTGTAATTAATGTAAGTTTCTTCTTAAATAAAGCAGTAAGCTAGCACCTAAACTAGAACTTTATACCTACAGAATTGTTTGAGTGCTTGATGAAGACTCACTAGAGATTGAGTATAGGTAGCCTAGATGGGTAGGTAACGTACTGTGGATAGGTACTTACCTGCTATCAATAATAATAATGACTTACTACATTAGTAGGTAAATCAAGAATTAATCGTTCAATTATTAATCAAAGATAAATCATCGACTATTAGATCAATTAATTTTATCGAATCAGAGCTTAATTAAGCAAAAAAGCTTATTGAGTTTATTCAATTCGGATGAGGATTTCAACGCGTTTGAATATTTCCAAGACGAGAAAAATGAAAAGTAATTTTACGCTTCAACGGAATTCTCTCACCGGCAAAATAGTGCTCCTTTGACGTTTATCACGAAAGAATAGAGACTTACTTAGAAGTTTTGTATTTTACAGAGGAAGAGCAGGCGTTGACAGTTCTTTAGTAAGTAAAAATGTAGGTACTCTATGTAGCTAGGCTAGGTTAGGTAACAACTTTTCAGCCTGAACAGAAAAGTGGGTAATTTTGTGACCTCTTCTATAAAGTAACTCCTGAGAGTTACTTGCGTACATTTCATGACTCTCAATATTGGTATCACAGCTTATAGCAACTTAGAGGCAGCAAAAACTATATTTTAATGAAATCAGTTGACGAGTTTATTATTTTTTTAATATTTGCCCTGTTGTAGGTATATATTTTTGCCTTTGACTGTACCTATCTAACCCACCTCTTTAGGTACCTATATCCTAGTGATTTCACAGCATTTCCATTGCTTACTTTCCCATGATAGAAATTCCAAAATAAGGAAATTGCAAGAAAGCTCCGCAAGGAATTGGATAATTCACTCACCACCGCCGCTAATAGCTGTTTACAGAATTGGATTGAAACTCAATCAGCTAACAGAAGAAACAAATATTTGCATCCTTATCTCTCTTGAAATAAGGTTCTGTTTGATCTTGTGATCAAAAGCGAATACACCCTTATACGCTCTTCCCTCTCATTAATGACATTATCGGAAAAATAAGGCGCCAAGTGTAAAGATTTGCATGTGATCGTAAAGTGTTTATTAGTCTGTACCAAACCAAAATGTTCTGAGTTTATCAAGACTGAATTACAGGGAAATAAACATGAATAGGAATAAGAGATTATATCAGGTTGTGAATCTCTTGAATTAGAGTGCAATAAAATATACATATAGTGTGGAGAAACCACACAACCTCCTTCTTCTAACATAAGAGCAAGGCGGCGTAATATATTAATTTTTCTCCAGGTATTTCTTTTGAAGGCATCCTTTTTGCCCTCGTTATACGCAACATGACGGCAATCTTTGCTTTTATTTTTTGCTCTTGAAGCTTACCCTTTCTCTCTTTCTTTTTACTTCTCTTTTTTTCTTCTTTCTCTTTCAAGGTGTAAGGTGTATTTCAATAATATAATCAATGAATAAACATAATATTTACATTTTCTTGCACTTGAGATTATTTATTTATGTTTGAACTTCATTTCCTATTTATAATGACACTAGCGGACGCCCGCGGCTTCGCTCGCCCCTTTGCCGTTACGCCTCGTAGATTTTTCTTTTAAAAGTTTTTCCTCTTTTTTTCCGTTTAGGGAAATTATTTTCTTATTTCCTTTCCTTTCTTTCCTTATGCTATAAAAGAAACACACTCTCCAAGTTTCATGCTTCTAGGACTTACGGTGTAGGCTGAGCGTTGATTGTCAGTCAGTCAGTAACGTAAGAGTTTTATGTATTTAGATGAAGTAAAAAGCAACCTTATTCTGAACCGTTAATTTCATCTGACCTTTGGTCAAAAGCTGAGTTGAAAAATAAGTGCTATCGCAAACAATTTTCAAAATTAATTCCTTAGGCGTCCAAGAAACTTTGTTTTTATGAAAATTATGCGGACAGTCCAAATGAAATTTGTTTGATTTTAATAAATTCCATCTCATTTTAATATTATCACAGTCAACGGATCTACGGACGATTTGAAGATTTTCCAATATTTTGTATGAAGTTAATTTAAACTGGCGCACATTTAAATCGCCTGCGATGGTGGTCAGAATATCTTATGCTGAAACTGATCGCCATCGCCATCGCAAATCGCAGCTGATCACTCAGATGATCTATAACTAATCTGCACCCGACCAACTTTTAGCATATTAAAAGCAAAACCTGCTTGCGATATGTAATATACTCAAATTACATTTTAAAAGAGACGCAAACAGTAATGAATTTTTTTTACATTGTTGGTTACGAACCTGTAACTTAAGGTTGTGGTTGCTACCACTAGGCGACCAGTACCTACTCTAAAAAAAGCTGAGAATTAAGGATAACGATTACCTGCAATGTATAGACGCTATACATATATATAGCGACACTACATACATACTATATAATATCCTAGAAAATGTCACATCCAAAATATAAGATACTCACTTTATGTTACCTACATCGTTACCTTCATTGATGTTTACAGCGCAGAAGATACTAGTATGCGACCTGTAGCTCTAGTCCGAGTTTTACTCGATCAGTTTGAACAATTCGCTTAGCGTAGAGGTGAGACAACAACTCGTTTTGAACTACGTAACGTAGGTATTGTTTTCTCATCTGTTCTCCATACATAAGTTTAAAAAACTTGAGAAACCGAATTTATGGCCAAACTATTAAACCAATTTTGATGAAATTTCTATGAGCCCAATCTGGTAGAGAGAAGACACCCTTTCATATAAAAAAAATCAAATCGGCCGATAATTGACGAAGCTACGCTATAACAAACATAAAAAAAATACAAACGAATTGAGAACCTCTTCCTTTTTTTATTTTAAGTCGGTTAAAAAGAGAGACACGTAGGCGAAACGAATTCGTAGTCGTACAATAACCTTATATTATGTACCTACCCATTTGACTTATAATGAAAATTATCATTAAATGACTATTATGGCTATTATGAATTCTTCAAGCTGATCGCGTAAAACTCAGACTAAGGGTACTGTGCAGCCATGAACTCTGTTAGTCAACGAATCCGCAGCGAGAGTGGGAATCTCCGCACGTATCGGGGTAATGTTGAATAAATATTTATTAAAAATTATGAGCGCTGCGTATTTTCAGTGATTCGCATGTCACAAAACTCGGAGGAACGGTAAATTATTTTATTTGGACGATGATGAAATACTCAACCATAGATTTAATGTTTAATAAAGAAACTTACAATTAAACCAAAATGTGCAAAATACGAAAGAAACAGTTAAGATATCTACAGACCGTTACAAACGATCTAAAGATAGCCCATGGCCGGCGGCATCGCTGAATAGCAATGCTAATGCGCTGCGCTAGATACTAGAAACCCACCAGCCTTCGGGTCGGTCGCTTCCATCTGTCGCCTAGACAAAATTTTGAATTAGTCTACTATAGGAATCTTAACCATATCGCAGAAGGCAGAAACAACACAGTTCACTTATAAACAAGTGAACTGTGGCTTGTTAATTGAAATGTACCAAAAAATCCTGTTCATCATCATGAAAAATTCTACAAACTCAAACTAAATATTAGAACGCGTTTCGTTCCCCACGCAATGTTGATCCGCACTCATATAAGCGAAAAATCGCTTCAGATAAGCACCTCCCGAATCCATGTGCGTTCATATAAAGCGCTGAAAACTCTTTTTCTTCGTAGCGTACCGAAAATATTTCATTTGCCCTCTGATCCACTAAAGCTTAACTGATCCTCTTTATGAGCTCCTGTGCTGCTTATGAGCAATGAATGTCGTGTGACGAGCTAGCAAATATATAGGTTTCTAGATAAACCCGCCCCTATACCGGGTCGGTGGAAAGAGCATGTTTTATTAGCTCTAAAGTGTTTATTTATACCTAGTGTTTCTACACTATAAAAACAATCACAAAGATTTTAAAATATGATATCGTAAACTTTATGAACTGTGTTGGATAGCCCCAAGGATAAAGTTTATTGATGGTATTTTTTTGTATTGAGAAAGAGGGAAGAAATAATCTACAGGTATACAAGCACTCAAATCGGTTTTGAAAATATATTTAATGCTTCAAACTAAATGAATTTAAAAAAAAAAAATATGCACGTCAGGAACGTGCCCTACGAGTATGTAGTTTTTCTTGGGAATTTATTTTTTACGAACTTGGACGTAAAAAATAAATTCCCAAGACCTACTTTTCAAGATTTTAAAAATACTTAAATATGTACACGAGTAATAGGTAGTAAAATATTAAAATCACAGCCCTTTTAGATTTTCCGTAGTTCGGGAAAATAAACTACCAAAACATCTCAGTTAATGGTCGACTTCAATTTATTATGATAATAATCAAACCCTTTGAAGCACCAACTAATCTTGGACTAATATTATACTTATATGCTCGTGAAGCAATAGCCAGTCTCTCATAGGGAATCTAATTTTCTACTCCAGAAGTTGCTAAACCATTAAAAAGGAATAATCCCATTTGCTCAATATAAACTTATCACAATTCCTGTGAGTGTGAGTTTCGCAACATTTACTACCTACTAACAAATCTTAATGTTCTGTATCCGTTACGTGCGTATTTTAATGATTTGATTTAAAAAACAGGCTTTTGCATCTATTGTAGATGATTTATATGGCGTAAGGCGCGACTGGCGATTACACAAGCCTTACTTCACTTTGACTTTGACTAACTAGCACCTAGACCAGTCAGGATGATTATTTGATGAAACACATGGAACCTTTTTTTTAATTTGGGTAAATAATAAAAAAGCAGCCAAGTGCGAGTTGGACTCGCCGATGAAGGGTTCCGTAGCATCAAGTAACATAATATAAAGGTTCTTGTAGTTCGTCGAAAGGTAAATTGCGGTTTACGATTAATGACGTATAAAAAAAAACTACTGGCTAGATCTCGTTCAAACCAAATATCGTTGAAAGTTTGCATAGTAATGTACAACATATATTTTTTTTAGTTTTATCATTCTCTTATTTTAGAAGTTAGAGGGGAGGGGGGACCAACTGTTTTCCACTTTGGAAGTGTCTCTCGCGCAAACTATTCAGTTTAGAAAAAAACGATATTAGAAACCTCAACATCATTTTTAAAGACCTATTCATAGATACCCCAGACGAATGGGTTTGATGAAAAAAACATTTTTGAGTTTCAGTTCAAGTATGGACCCCCAAAATTTATAGTTTTTTTTCTATTTTTGTGTAAAAATCTTAATGCGGTTCACAGAATACATCTACTCGCCAAGTTTCATCAGTCTAGCTCTTACGGTTTCGGAGAAAAATGGCTGTGACACGGACGGACAGACGGACAGACAGACAGACATGACGAATCTATAAGGGTTCTGTTTTTGCCATTTGGCTACGGAACCCTAACAAACAACACTATGATCACAAAATTCTAAATGCATATCAGTTGGTGCTGTATACCATCAAAATGTCTATATTATCATCAAAATGTCTAAAGGTCTGCGCATATCAAGGCGATGTGCTCGTACCCTTACTCATAAACTCTAAACAATTTGCCCCCATATACAGACGTCCAGTAGTAGGCAGATAGTATATTATCACGAAACATTTTTAAGGCGAGCTATAAACGATACTACAACTTGGGCTCGGCGAATAAAGAAGTTATCGAATACAGTAAATCTTTGTGTTATATACAAGTGCGTATATATAGCAGCATAATTAAGAGGTTCATGCGCCATAAGCTCCAGCGTTCGATGGCTTTATTTTATTGCGTTTATACGACCCGATACTTTACTACCAAAGTAATTAATTTCACACGTTTTGCGTGACTCGCTGCGACTCGCTTCCCAGATTGGAATACTGACGTTTATTACCAAAGGCATAAAGCACAAGCACCTACAGTAACTATAGCTGTCAACTGTTACTACTTAAGTGTACTAAATAACAGGCCTATGATACTTTAGCTCAGGAAATATTGTTGCGAGGAAACCTGCTAATGAATTCGTGATATTTATTATTCCAACACAGCTAATACGTATTTTTCTAGATGGTATCAACTTTTAACTTATCTTGGTTGATACCTATAATAAGATTGATCAGTGAGTGTCGTTATACGAGAAACATAACTTTGATGGCAACATGGATAAACTTAACAGTTTATTACCAACTCAGCAGTTTTTGCGTTTATGGTGATAAGCTCTGCTTGTTGTGCTGTAGGTTTGATTGAATATCAAGGACACTACCACTCCAAGTAATAAAAATTGCTAGTTTTATAAGACAGTCATGGCTCATAAAGGTCTAATCTATGCTTCCGACTTTAAACCTATCTGCCAATCACCCTTAAAATACGCTAGTGAGGGACTAAACTTTTTTTGTTCAAAAAAAGTTCGTACAAGTTAGAAGTGGCTTATAGTGGTACTTAATTATTTGTCCAAAACATTTGAGAGGTGCTGCTTAATATCTCAATTGGCTTGTAAAACGAAAACTTTGTGTTGTTTATTCAAATTAAGGAAATTGTATTTGCTGTGTATAATTATTTTGATACGAATTCTCTCTAGCAATTTGCGATCAAAATAACACTGTTACGAGGTTTGGCATGGATGTTTATGAACCTCATAATTTGGTTTACCATTTCATCTACTCAATATTAACGCAGTAATGAAGGGAGTGTCGCAAGGGAAAAGTAGTAAATTGCGGGAAAACAATATCTTTCGCTAGTTGTACAGTCATTCTATACAGGATTGGGCTCTTGGGAGCCATTGTATTGCCAGGCTTTGTTTCACTAACCAACCCTATGAAAATTCTCGTAAATATTTATTTTAGTGCCTAAGTAGGTCCTTAATTCGGTGGTCTCAAATATTTCTTCGCAAACTTGGTAACCGAAGAAGTAATTTTCTGTATCTCGTGATTCAAATTATAATTAGAACACAAGTATCTGGAAACAATCCTACAATTTAATTTCAAAGTGTTTTCGTTACTAGAAATGGGTACCTATTCGAGTAAAAATGTAAATTGGGTTCCAACAAAACTTTATTCCATTTAGATCATAATCTAACAAATTATTGTGTAAAATCTTACAGAGGAATAAAGGAAAGGTCGAGATTTCAATTTAGATTCCAAGTGCTTCTACCTGCCTATTTAATTACGTCTAAACTTTTCAGTAACAATATTCATTGAACTGCTGAATTTGATTTGATCCCCTGTCATTTTCGATGGGTTCATCCTTCGAAATTGCTTTGTTGTGGGAAAGTGCCCTATTGGATATTCGGCAAACATGTCCGTCATATTGTTAGTGCCGGGTTTGGCCAAGGAATGATTTGTTATGTAGTCAAATCTTTTTCATAACTTTTTTACATTATAATTTATGTTCAGGGAGAAAACAGCTGCCTAAACTTTCATGATGAGAATAAAATAAACATGACGAGAGAAACCAGAACGTAATTTAAGTTTTGGTAACAACGAGTGTTGGTTATTTGAAATGTAATAAAGCTGTAGGTTACGATGAAGCCATAATTTTTGCCTAGATACCTCTGCCTCTATCTCAGTATATTTTTTCTTCTGTTTTCTGATGCGAGCGACGTCGATATAACTAAGTTAGTTTAGTCATACCTGACATTTTTTGCAAGAAGGTGGCTCGGAAACATCTCATGAATTTGTCATCTGACTCCTCGATACGCTTGCAGAATATATCAGAGTGTATCAAATAAAAATACAGTCGGAAACTTTGGGAGGTTGTCCAAACATTAGATAGAGCAGATGTTCAAACATAGGTACTACTTGAAATGCAAGTCGTGTCCTTTTAATGCCCGTTCGATAGATGTGAGAATTTATTCATAATTTTGTTTTATATATTTTCTGAAACACCCTTTTTTGTATAAACCCCTGCCTAAAAGCTGCCATTAAAAATATCTAAAAGATTTTTCGATAAGCCGATATTTTGTTTAGATATTATAAAAGCTCTAAAGTTACAGCTTTTATAATCCTTTATATCCTTTTGGTATCGAAATGAAATAACTTAAGAAACTCCGCAAATATGTATTATGCCTACGACTTGTTTCGAGCGCATAAAATGTTTTTTTATAAGCAAAATATTTTTCCTAAGAATTTCAATTAGAAAAAAGCAAAGGAGCTTACTGAAATATGATCCGTGCAATTTAATCAAATCATGGAAAGCGTATTCGAGGGATAATTCTTGAGATATAATGTCTTTCAAACTTTAAGCTAGACTCCAAAATTCGAGATGAGAATCGCGTTTTTGAAAGTTTCTAAAGCGTTCTTATAAGCGTTCAGAATGCTTAGATGTGCGCAAAGCATTAGTATAGGCTATGAATATACTTTTGTCCTGCTGTAATGCCTTGCGCTTTGCGATGGCGATGAGTGAAACCCTGTCAAATATCACTGTCATTTAAGGCCTGCGCACACCTAGGCCACTGGCGAACGCGATCAGTGAAACGCTGTCTGATTTGACAGCGTTTCATTGATCGCGGTCGCCAGCGGCCTAGGTGTGCGCAGGCCTTTAGCGTTTCACTGATCGCTATTGCCATCACCTAGATGTGTTTATATTAAGAAAAAACCATGTTTGTAATAATGTTATCATCTGTTTTTTTTTGGTAGAGACATTTTAATATTAAAACTAGTTGCTAAGGAAATGTCTTAAAGCCTCAACAACACAATTCCTGAAAGTGTTGGACTACATAAAACAACTTTTAAACACACATTTGCTTGGTAAATCTTAACCGTTAATAATTGCCTTCCTTTCCTTGCTCTGTTCACGAAGCTTAGTTAAAATACTAAAAGTTTTTAGTAGAAGAAAATCTCAAGTTGTTAGTTAAATTCAAATTGGAAAACTTTTAAAATTTATGTGCACAGTTCTACGGCACCTATTACATTGTAGGATCACATGTAATTTAGAACGTTTTTTTACCGCAGCGCTAAATGTAACTACGAATAGATTCGAGGCCATTTAGTGGGTTTAACTTTTATTGGTTTTCCTCTAGTTGTTTTAGTAAAACGTGTTCTTTCTATTTTAGTACATATCTACTTATGTAACTAGTAATAGTAGAGCTCTTTGTGAAGGGCTCGTCTGGGGAAGTAATACCACCATGTCTATTTCTGCCATGAAACAGAATTGGGTGACGGTAAAATTACTGGCACACGAGGCAGAACATCTGTATGCCTCAAGTTGATGGACGCAGGGCAGTGCATCGTAGGGCACGTTCCTGAGGTGCGTGACCTACAAGGCAATGGTTTGCTAAAGGCGATGATTGATGGGCCATATGCTTGTTCTATCAGCTAGTTGTATAAAAATAAGCTAAACAAAATAGGCATGTATGTATGATTTTTCTCGCAAAAGCTTTGTTTTGTTTGGGTAGATTATTGCTTTGGTTAAATATTATTTTTTAGTCGAGTAATATCGTAGTTTTACTGAAGTAACCCCTAATTTTATTTAGAAATGTATTTTTAGGGTAGCTTTAAATCTCATTGTTCAAAATTATAGTCATTTCTTTGCAAATTCAACTATTCCATTTATATAGAATTTATAATGTAATCAAGAAAAAGGGTTTAAAAACCATGAAAATAAACAGTACCTACAAACTGCGCGCAACACGATAGTGATACATTATTCTAGTAATTAGTGTGTTTTTATGCTCAGTAAAAACACTATAGCAATATTATTCAGAGCTTAGAAGCTCTGAATAATATCAAAGCTCCTTGCCTGTCAATCTGCCATTTTGACGGACAGGACCTGTGAATAAAATATTTGAAATATTAGACAATAACGTCAAAATTAAATCATTTGTCTATAATTGTTTTAAGGAAAATGATAGTGGTTTTCTTATTATTAAATGCCATATGAAGAGGCTGATCACCCTCAATGTCACACACATCATTTAGACCTTTTAAAAGATACAAAAAATACTGAATTTATTCATGAAAACTCGTGAGCGACTGTTTTGTGTACGCTATTCAAACTTTTATAGTAAACTGTCTAATTGAATGGCACACATAAAAATGCTCGCCATTTTTTATAAACAAGTTTAGTAGTTTTTTTGATATTTCAAATGGTTAAGGTGTGCAAGCGAGAATCAAAATGTTTTACACGTATCTTCAAATGTAGATTTATTTAAAATAATCTTCATTTTATGTTTAAATTTTAAACTTATAGGGGGTTATTAATAATCCTGGCGTAGCGTTGGACTAGTTGATCCGTGTTTTGTCTCTTGCATTGACATGCAATTGTCAACTCGAACAAATGTGACAAAACACGGATTAACTAGTCCAACGCTACGCCAGGATTATTAATAAGGCCCTTAGGGTGTTATTAATCATACTGGCGCAACGCTGGAGTAGTTAAATCTAGTTTTGTCACATTTGTTCGAGTTGACAATTGCATGTCAATGCAAGAGACAAAACACGGATTAACTAGTCCAACGCTACGCTAGGATTATCAATAAGACCCTAGTGTATCACTGTCAAATACTGCACAGTGAAAGTTTGTGGCAGTGTGTTCGGATTTGCAAAACCCTATGCTTAAACTGATCGCTATTGACACCGTACGCAAGGCTTTAAGGTAAACAGGCGATGATAGAACAATGTCGGACAGGACGCCGCAGCATTTTTAATCTCATTAAAAATGGAGCGCTTCTTTATTAATAAGGGTTAGACTGTCTTGATGAGTCTACTTGTTTCAGTTTAGTAAATACTTGGAACGCGAGCTTGAAGTTAACGAGTCTTGTACATGTACAGCTAGCATAAGAAGTTTGACGTTTTCAGAATTTTCCAGTTGCATAACATTGGCCACGGTATTCCAAACGTTTGGTTTTAGTTTGCAATAGTCTGCACATAAGCTTTCAATAGGTATTTTGTATATTTGTATTATATTTAGATTAAATTGTAATTTTTACATCATTATTTTGAATATCACGCAAAAATTGATGATGCTTGGTACTACCTATACCGCCAAAATAATGAATTAAACTTTTTGCAGTTGTCTATTTTTGAAAAAAGAACTGCAAATTCTAAATAATACCTTTTTGGATCCGGCTATTTCTGAGACAAATCTCGATGGATTTTCAAAGCAAGTTGCTGGTGGCTAAACTCACCTGGTGCCTTTTCGAGTAGCGGCAAGGTCGCCTTTGCTCAAATAAAGTTGTCAAAATAATGACCACAACAATGCAAGCTTTTTTGAGTATACAATATTTAACTAGTGTCTACATAAAGGTATAACCACATACGAGTTGTAATAAAAGGTAGGAGAATATGAAGATATCGTTGTGGTAAAAGCATCTCTAATGAGGTCATAAGTGCTATTAAAAATGAAAAGTGCTCGTAGCAGAGATAACGCGTTGGTTAATGGAGTACATAACACTTATAATAACATTAAAGAAATAACCTTAACTTCAACGGAATAAAGCTCAAACTCGTGTCAACATTAAAAGCTCTAAAAAACTAAAGGTGTGGAAGAGGTTGCTGGGATGTTGTAACTAGTAGTTGTAGATTTTTTATTTATCTATGGTAAGGTAATATATCACCTGATGTTAAGTGGAAACCATCGTCTATAACAAAGCGAACGCCTCTACGTTGTACATACAGATGTCAGCCTCCTGTGCCAGTAATTTCACCGGCACCCACACCCTTCAAACGGAAACACAGCAATGCTGCTTCACGGCAGATAAAGGTAGGATGGTAGTAAGCATTACAGCCTTCCTGATGTTAAGTGGTAACCATAGCCTATAACAATGTATTGTCTCAAAGGGCACGTACGTCAGGAACCCATTACCATGCCTCCATCAACTTGAGGCATACTCTGTATGCCTCCTAAGCCTCACGTTCTTTGCGTAGTTTGGCCTGGTCTGTTTAAGTTTTTGATATTTTAAGTAACAGAGTATAAAACGCATTTGCTTAAATAATGTAGGTACCAACTTGTCCCCATAGTTTCATTTTAAAGTACGCTTGGCTGCCATCCAAAAACAGAAGTATCCTTTCTAAAACAACGTGGTTTAGTTCAAATATTCAAATGTAGGTAATGCAGCTCTTTTTGCTTGGAGGGATCTTTGTTGTACTACCTCTAAGTTTTCAATTTTGGAGGGAAATGACTTATTATATACGACCACAGAATAGAAATAAGTACTATCTCAGCTTTGAAAATAAAAAGTTCTTCAGTTCTATTTAATAAAGCTATTTTTAAGGGTTAGTCTCACGAATGCCACGTCCGTACAAATGTGAAATCATTGCATTGGCACATTAATGGGACTAATGTATCTATTAATGTGCCAATGCCATGACGTATTTGAACCTTCCTTTTTCAAATTTAATTTTTGAAGTGAAAACTTCTTTAGCGGCGTTGAGCACTTTTTCTGTAATGGGTATAAAATCTTAAACTCGCGTCAGCGCGTCAGGACACGTGACCTGATCGAAAAAGCGTAAGACGGATGGAGAGTAGGGGCAGCGCAGGGCGCTTGCGCGAATGTTCGTGTATGTTACAGCGTGCCAAATAACAAACAAGCCCCCCCTAACCATTCCAAAATATCAAACATGCTCAACGTTAATAATCAAGTTTTCACTTCTGCCGGCACTCCCGGAGTGCAACCCGTCTTTTTTATTTAGATCCGACGTCAAGGGTAGGCATCAAATAATAAAAGCTAAAATATTTAAATGCATCCAGCTTCCTCCTTACAGATCTAGAAAAGCAGCGTTTTTGAGTATCGTTAATTCATAAG
This sequence comes from Thera obeliscata, assembly GCA_947578465.1. Taxonomy (NCBI): domain Eukaryota; kingdom Metazoa; phylum Arthropoda; class Insecta; order Lepidoptera; family Geometridae; genus Thera; species Thera obeliscata. The sequence continues at coordinate 6,589,569 of OX387916.1, forward strand.
TAAAAGTAGGAGATACCTATACCTAATAAAAAAAAAAATTGATACAAGAGCTAAGTTACCTACCTATCTACTTACTTCTAAGACTGATTGGGTTTAAAAACTACTATAATTTGGATAATATCTAAAAATTTATATTGATAATTATGTCTATATTGGATATTGTAAGTAGGTATGTGAAATAAGAATATGAGTAAGGTATATGAAGACTTTTTGCAAATGTCAGATTCCACCTTATTTTTCTGGAATTTAATCGAAAACGCCATCAACAAAGAGGGATTTGTAAGTCATGTTTTGGCGTAGATTTACGTCGGCTTCTACGCAATCCATTAGAGCATTTTACAGCTTTTAGTGGCTCGCAACAAAATTAGGATTTTCAGTGAAATTACGGGCTGAAGTGGACTGTAGAATAACATTGCAAGTGCATAAACACGTAATGAACAACACGAAGTCGTCGTTCCCATTTGAATTGTGTTTTTGGAGTGGACTGAACTAAAATAAAAAAATAAATTTTGTAGTGGAAACCATCCACAATACTATCTAGCCCCAAATTAAGCAGAGATTATACTAGGGGAATCATATAGCTGATATCAATACATTTTTTTTGTAAAAACATACCTACTTAGAATACAATATAACACCCAGACAGAGAACAAATATCTGCGTTCACCACACAAATATTTGTTCTTGGTGGAGATCAAACCCACGGTCTACGCCGCAGAAGGCAGAGCTATTGAGCTGAAAGGCCAGTCAAAATGAATATTTATTTCAAGTTAAATGAATTTATAAAGCGACGAAATTTTATACCATACCCCCTCTAAAAAGCTTATTTTATTCACTGCAAACAGTGAATAAAAAGCCCTTTTAATCACTGTTTTGGTGTTTGAATTTGGAACACACTTATAAGGTCAACGTCCATCACAATACCTTATAACCTTCTTGCGCCATAAATACTTTCGATATGAATTTTTGACAAAGAGTTTAGCGTTGGATTATACACTGTTTTAGTAGAAAACTAAAATTTATTTATCCTTCTTTTTTTACAAATCAAAACAAAATGAAAAATTATTTGTTTTATGTCATGTAAGAACAAAGTTCATAGTTTTTAATCCCTTTTCGCTTAAATCTTTCTTTTTCTCGAAGTCTTGGTATAAAATATAGTCTCTCTCTTGAATAAAACGGATTTATATCGAGGGCCATGAATCACTGGCGTCGTTTAGGATTCTAACACTTGAATCACTCGCTACGCTCGTGATTCAATCATTATGAATCACTCCCTACGGTCGTGATTCATTCGTTAGAAACCTTCACTTGCTTGTGATTCATCTACGGCCCTCGATTTAAATCAGTCTTTTATTCACTAGTTACATAATATACGATTATTTTTCTGTTATAGAACATAGGTTTTAGCATTATGACCAAATACAGTTTTTTTTGACAAAGGGTAGAACAATAACTACTTATAAATATTAAGGCTCGGTTTCATGAATAATTAATCGACCTCTAAGTATCAAGTTTTTGACAAAATTATTGTTCATCTAAAAAAAAAATGAGTTAAACTTAAACAAACGTCAAATAGTATAGGATCCATAAAAGAAGGACCTTCACCGAGCTGGTTATTTAATGAAACGTATTTTATATTTAATTAAACATGCCAATAAATATATTCTATATGGGTTGCCTATCAAATTTCAGTCCAGGATATGATTAATTAATAATTTAAAAAAATTAATGTTTTTTTAACTTTCCACCGGTTTGTTTATTAGACAAATTCTATACCAATCGAAAGTATAGACCCCATAGAATATGCAAACGTTAGGTTGCCTATTTTTTTCCGGTCACAACTCTCGGGTAGCCAGGTATAAACAGGAAAATCGATACTAGCATTTTGCACCGGTATGTTTATTGAATAAAAATACTGGGGTCTATACTTTCGATTGGTATAGAATTTGTTTAATAAACAAACCAGTGGATAGTTTAATTTTTTTTTTAATTATTAATTAATCATAATTATCCTGGACTGAAATTTGATAGGCAACCCATATAGAATATATTTATTGGCATGTTTAATTATATATAAAATACGTTTCATTAAATAACCAGCTCGGTGAAGGTCCTTCTTCTAGGGATCTTAGACTAAAATTGAGTGGTTGATTAGTAGTGTGACATCCTTTAAACCGGGTTTTCGACCTACATTCTACCAAAAAATATAAAATCTTACAGAATATACCTATAACTCTACATACCTAATCTATTTTTCATGTAAACGTATCATAAAAATAAAATCGGGAATTTTATATCATTATTTGTCTTTCCTAGACCCTTTTCTAATGCGGCGTGAACTAAAATTGTCTCTGGGACCATAATAAAGACAGTTCCTGGAACACCGTTGTCAACAAGAGCCTGTTATTTACGACAGAGCAAAATTTTTGCTTCAATTTCTTGAAGCATTCTTGGAAAATTACGAGGAAATCTGGTTTAGTTTTAGTAAACTATATTTTTCTCACAGGTAAAGCAAATATTTCTCATCAATTTCCTGCAAAGTAATTTTAAGGTAGAGACGCATCATTTTATGACAAGATAACGACTTAGTTGTGATTGTTCTGTAAAGTATTCAAAATAACACACCATTCTTTTAGTAGTAAGTGATTTATGTGACCAAGCCTATTTAGCTAGGTCACGTGGAATTCTAGACTAGATTCACCTAGTTTGAAGATTATTATTAGATGATTATTTAATAGAAAATTGACCAACTGCTCCGTGCCATTCAACTAAGTAAATAAATTATATTTGACTTAAACTAAGCTTCGCGATATGAACGCGGCTCATGGTCATTACTTTTACGCAGAGTATAATGACGTCACATATGTTTTCAGCAAAGGAAGGTTATAACATGTACCTTCCTGTAAAATACGTAGGTGTAATAAACTCGCACATCCACATTTTATTACACAAAGAAACTTACAGTGAATATATTTATAGGATGTACAAAATACACAAGAAACAGTTGAGCTATCTGCAGACCGTTACAAACGATCTAAAGGTAGCTCAACTCGCGGTGTTTCGTGTCAAGTTCCAATGAACTTCACGAACATGAACATCTTCGGCCAGGACCCAGTGTTCATAAGTTGAGAGATTAATTCCGTTGGTACTCTTACCACAAAGGAATTGAAACTCACTTTTCGTAAGTACCTAATATTCTGGCTAAACTATAAGCTATATAGTGCTACTTTTTTTTGAATGAACGTGTGCGTGAATGTATTTGTTTTATGCGGATTCAACTTGGCTTGCTTCCCAGCTCAGTTGGAAGTAGCTCTGCCTTCTGAGCCGTAGGCCGTGGGTTCAATCCCCACCATGAACAACTATTTGTGTGGTAAACACAGATGTTTGCTCTCGGTCTGGGTGTTTTATTGTTTTCTAAGTATGTATTTACAAAAAAAAATGAATTTGAGTATTATATCAGCTATCTGGTTCCCATAGTACAAGCTTTGCTTAGTTTAGGGCTGGGTAGTGTTGTGTGGATTGTTTGTAATATTTATGATTATTACAGCGTCTTAGTACTTAATTAAACATTGGCCCAATCATAAATTTTGCCTGCACAAAGACCCTTTATTTCATCAACGCATTCCCTCCGAACCCAACAGTATCACATAATGTTTATTTCACACAGAAAACCTGGCAGCATCATAAATATATCTTGCTTTATCACAAAGATAATTAGGTTACACATCGTCCGCCATGTGTGTCAATTTTGATACTAAATCAAGTTACAGTACTTACTTTAGGAGTTCACGAAACGTGCACGTCACGTTACACGTGTAAGGTATCTATATTCGAGGTGTACTGGAAATAAACCACTTGAAAAAGGAAATTCATGTTTTGAAGCTTCCGAACATCAGTTTTAGCCACTTTTCGTTAGGTACTAGGTACATTAATTTAGAGAAAAAGTCAAAATTCATCTATTCTACCTGCTTTGACTTTTTTATATGATTTTGTCTCTTTTTACTTATTATTGTATGTAGGTATGTGTATGTTTTATTTTATTTTATTTTATTTTATTTTCATTTTTAGTAATGTTTAGTTTTGTTTTCTTTGTTCTATTCGATTGTATTTTTATAACGCCTATGCACAGTTGTCATACGATTAAATAAATAAATATTTATATGTGTATTATGTTTCAAGAGCACGAAAGGAGCCTCCCTGAGGCGCACTTGAAATCCTTTCACCATACTGGTTCGAAAAAACCAGAAATACTATGGCAAAAGAAGAAGAAGACCTTCTAACTTCATAAATACATTAATAATGATCCATTAATACAGGGTTGTATTCTTTCATTTCAGTCATCAGCCTCTAAGGCTGAGCTTATTAATAAGGTTCCGGAGTGGAGTAAGATCTCAAAGTTATGATTTATGACAAAGCCCTCATCTGTATGCGACCTAATCGAGTAATCTCATTATGTATTCGTGGAAACCCGTTCGAAGTAAGGCAATGATCATGTTTAAGGCTTCACTAGATTCCAGCTAAGCTTCTTTGAGCTGGGCTGGCTGCCACAAGGGGCAGAGTCCCGTCCCGGGTGAGCTAAGCTCCTGTCACTTCAGTTGGCTGGCGATGTAAAATTAGCTATATCGCAACTGCTTTGCTTTTGATCAAAAACAACAATTTACAAAACCAGTAATTGCTGCACAAAGTGGAAGAAAATAATTATGCCTTGATTTCAAATGATTATTAAAACATGTGGTTTTTTAAAGAGTAGGGCCTTAATTATCTCACCAGGTTACCATGGTTGTGCCAGTAACGGGTTATCCAGTTAGTAGTTTGAGAATATCTAACCTGGTGTCTGCTTACGTCACTAGATAGTTTGCGCTAGAAATACGTCCCAAGAGTTCTTTCACATGGTACTTTACTATAACGATAATTACTGTTAAATTGGTTTCTCAAGTGAAACATCTCTAAGAATCGTTCTTATTAGTTATTCTATATCATAGTCCGGAGTAGTCCGGGCTTGAACGACAGATTAATCCACAGACCCATGTGTAATCTGATGGTGCAGTTTCAGAGTACGTATCAAATGTTCCATTACCATTTATGTGGTAATTTACAGAGTCCTACAGATACCATTATTTGCGTAATACATTTCTAGAGAGAAGTATTTTCGCTCAGTATCATGGGTAGAATTTCTGGTATTTTGCGTGCCGTTCCGTTTAGTTTTGTTCAAGATGGAAAACACCTGTTTTCGTGTTCTTGAAGTCATTCTTTGATCAAAGAACTCCTTCTAAACATGATCAAAAACATGAAAAATTATGTGCCTTACATTTGTATTTTGCTTAATCAATGGTTCCTACCCAAACCGACCAAAAAAGGCTGGGATTAACAAATTTTATCTAACTTCAGCGTGTGAATGTTTTTCCACAAAGACCAGTCAACTTGGCATGTTATTTTGAAACCACTGTGCGTCCTTTTTCAATCAAACAAAAAGGTCAATTTGCACAAAATGTTCAACATCGTAAATAAATAAAATGCACCGTTTTTTATTCACTTCCTGGCCTAAGCTTGTTTAGAAACCGATTGTTTGTACTTTCGAACTGGAGCTGTCTATTAAATGGAGAGGTAGGCAAATATGCGCCGTTAGCAAATCTTTGCACATGTGAAGTGGGAATAACTGGCCCATGTCACTTTGAACCGTCGGTAATTCTACTATTATCCCACTATGCAGTAAGAAACGGGTGCAAAAAAGCCTCCTCGAGGTGCATTTAAACTTTTCACCGAACTGGTTTGAAAAACCAGTAACACGATAGAAGAAGAGAAAGTTATGATTTCACGTATTACCAATCGACTAATCAGATATTTAACAGTTGTTCAACATATTTTTTTTTCTTGCTGAATTTAAAATAATCAACTGTCAAATATTTGATGGTTCTATCAGTCATCCGTGAACCCAGCCTTTAGTAGCGGTACAATGAGAATTCACTGTTAGTGTCTGTTATACTTGACGTTTTCTGTCATATTGACGTTTTCTATCAACTTTGGTATTCTGGAGCTTGAGTAGTTTACCTTAGTAATACGGAAAATAAGTACTGGTGTTACTTTACGATAAAGGCTCGAACACATCTAGTTCGCTGGCGGTAGCGATCAGTGAAACGCTGTCTAATATCGCCGTCAAATCTTGACAGCGTTTCACTGTTCGCTACCGCCAGCGAACTAGGTGTGCGCAGGCCATAACTAGTAGTTCCACGAGCAACTGATGTAAAAAATTACGATTCTGTCTAATGGAAGAGACAGGCAGACAGACGGACACGGTGAAACTAAGGGTTCCTTGTCGGACTTTGAAACCCTAATAAAGAGCGACCCAAAAGTTTCGAACCAGCCTGTGGGATTTAAAAGCCACACTGTCGTTTATAATCAGATATAGTTTGCTATAATCTGTGCTGAGTATCTTAGTATACCTATATAGTAGAAAACATTAAAATAATATATACAGAACTCAATTAAAACACGCTCATAAAAAAGCTTGGAAACTAAAAATTTAAGGTTTTTGAGATTGGTTGGAAATTTTACTGATTTTGCATTATAATGAAAATAGTTTTTGAATAATTAAAATGGTCAAAGTCTTGTCTAAACGCACACCCCAACATAGCAATGTGTTTTTGCTTCCGTTTTTTTTCTTATAAGTACCTATTATGAAGGATGCCTGAAAACCCAGCAGTGTGTAATACCGGGTTAAAAATGTGATGATAAGCCTAAATTTTATTGTAACAGCTATGACGATCTATATTGGTCCAAGTCATTAAATTTTGTAAGGATTCATTTTCCACGAAACGTGTGTTCGACAATACCATAAATAAATTGTGTTTTCGTGATACAAAATAAATATAGTTGGCTAAATCGTATCAGGAGTTCAAGTTTTATTTGAAGAATAAGGTAACAAAAGAAATATAGAGGAAACGAAAAAAAAATATTTCTGGCGTTCAAACCGGTAAGAAGATTTGGTTGAACGTTTTTTTTTGGGTGACATAATGTGCGAATATTTTATTAGGTGTTGCCACTAATAAATTAAGAAAATAAATACCGTAGGTAGGTGTCTCATGACAATTTAGCCAGGTAGATCTTGGAGAATATTTTGTCGTGAAGCTTTCTCACATTGGTTCTCGAAAAGCCTCTTACATTTATATAATTGGCCCTATATAATTGTAAAATATAAATCATCACCCAGTGTTTTATATGGTAATTGGTTAAAAAGTTTTATATAGTTTTAAAGTTTTATAATGATACTAATTTATCATTTGAACCAAGAGATCAATCTTCAAAACCTCATTAAAAGTTTTTCAATCTTACCGCAGTCGATTCACAGAAGACGCTACCCTCGACATCAAAATCGTTGTTACGTCGGTATTTCAGTATGTATAAACGACCCACATACTCAGAGTAGTGTGTAATGTTAGCAATATTATTTCGGGAGCTAGTTTCATAGCTCGCTGGCTGCCACGACAGATAACGTTGTAAAATGTCAATCTGGTAGGCCAGCTCCATTTTGGTAGGATCAAAGTTCCGGGCGGGGATTATAAGGGTCCAAGATAAGCTCATTTTCAAATGCCAAAATTTGTACTCACCTACTTCCTTTGTTAAAACGCTGATGAGCTGACTTTTTATGAATATTTCAGTTATATAAATGGGCCTTAACGTTTTTACTGCTGATTCTTGTAACAAGAGCTTAATATATTTGGGTATTTTTTTTTGTACCTGTCTTGAAATCAGAAATGTTTATTGTACACATACACTCGTAATTGTTAAAGAGAAGTTCGTGGAAAAAAAAAGACGGGTTGCACTCCGGGAGTGCCGGCAGAAGTGAAAACTTGCCGCTCGTATTAAAACTTATTAAATTTTCATCTAGTATATTTATAAAGTACTCACTCATTTTCTTTCGCTATTTCTTCATCACTTTAATCATTAATAGATGCACGAACCGCACGCGCCGCCCCGCCCCCATCGTAGCAACAGTGCCGGCCGGCGAGCGAAGCGGCAACGTCGCACACCGGGTACGGCGCGGTCAGTCGAGCGGAACGGCAACGTCCTCTCCATCCGTCTTACGCTTTTTCGATCAGGTCACGTGATCCTGACGCGAGTTTAAGATTTTATATCCATTACAGAAAGTGCTCAACGCCGCTAAAGAAGTTTTCACTTCAATAATGGGTTAGAACAATATTTGACAGAAATGTTTGTTCTGGTACAATAATTATGTTAAGAATAGGTTAGATATTATTTATTTATTCTGAGTACCAATACAATAATGTGAAAACCAGGCTATGTACGAGTATAAAACACTTTGTCAAGTATTTCGAAATCAGAAAGTATCCAAAACAATGGACTTTCGGGCTCAATGTTATTTAATTACTTCATAACAGAATTACTTGATGACAAGGGTCGTATCTCGTTGAACCTTTTACATGTGCGTTAGCGTTAAGCTCCTGTTTTATCGTTTTTGATTTTTCACACTTAAGTCTTGCCCACATCTAGCGCGATAGCGATGGCGATCTTTTGATTCCTCTTCCCTGTGGCAATCAGTGAAACGCTGTCAAATATGATAAGCGTTATAGATATGAACAACGCCTTACACATAATTAAAATTTGGGTATAATAGATCATCTGATGCTCAAATACAGATAATGGTCGAAAAAATAGCAAAAAGCGCATGGGTGATAGCGCCTAAATACTAGAAATTTTATTTAAAAAAAAGACTGTTTAATATTCCACATTATTCATTTTAAACGCATGGGTTTCTAGCGGAAAAAAAGTCAAAGTACTTTTTTAGACCTAAAATATTGATTTCACCAGGGCTACCACGACCTCCATATGGTTATGGCTATGGCTGTCAAATTGTGTATAGATAGGCTGGACCCACACATTCATTTTCTTCTTGAGTTTCAATGTTTTGAGCTCTAGAAAATCCTTCATATATTTCTTGGAAAGCACGCAAATTGACTTTGTTTACGTTTTCACTCTTCAACTCAAATCAATTCATTTATCATCCGTTTAGCAAATTGACAGGATTTTTGTATCCTGTTATTTCAATGCTTTACGTGTGATGAGGATTTTCTTGTTTTTTCCGGACATTTAACATTTTGTAATTTGTTTCTCGTGATATATTTTAAACTTTTATTTTGAAGAATATTGCGAAAAACAATCCTCTGTAAGAAATCACAATCGTGACTTTTGTACCTATCTCTTTCTATAATATATTACGATTATTATTATAATAACTGTTGCTATTTGTAATATACTCACCTAATATAATAATAGTTCAAAGTTTTGTCACAATACATATTAGTAGATACGTTTCTATGCTGTGACACAATTTTACATGGAGTATTTCAACATAAAGTGTTTCAGGTAAGAAATTAAATTTCCAGATTTAAAAAACCCAAACGTCGATTCTAGAATGCCCTGATCGACTATTAGGTGTAACAAAAGAGTAACCAAGTATTTTATGAAAAAGTGACTGCATAACAAGTTCAAAGGTAATTAAATTTTCAATTGCCATGTTGAACTTGTAGTAAATCAGAAGAAAAGTTTCTGCAGGCGACGTTTTGTAAGTTACTCTGCATTCTTGTAATTCAAAGCTCAGTAAAAACATATTGGATAAGCCCGGACTCAGTTATCTTTTAAAAATCTTATTTCTTTACTATTTTCATCATATCAGTGCAAACGTAGTGGACTTACCGATTTCAATATATGCAAGCTATTATTTTGGATATTTTTCAAAAGTTCTAAACAAGTGGCTAAGTCTGTACCTAAGGGGGAGGAAGGACGCCATGTAACTGTAACGAAAATGACTACTTCAAAGCTATAGCTTTGTATTTAGAACCATTACAATGAGCTGTACAACTGGAATATCGCGATTTCTTTCAAAGTCATACTGACTTTGAAAGCTTTCCATGTTCGTGGTTCATCACGCGCTGTATAATTCATTTAAATACTTTTTACATTCAACAGAGCACTATCAAGCTCCAAACTAAGCAAAACTTGTACTATTCAACCCTAACAATCTAAAGTTAGCTCAAAAGCACTAGAAATCAAATCAATGTGGATCAACAATAAGCTCTCCATAACTCTTGGGGTCCTCATCTACAAGGAGGCTTCCAGTTGGTGTTGTCAAGTATCTCTGTGTACTGTTTCAAAGCTAAGTGGGCCATGTCAGAATATACAAGTGAGCTATGACTTACTGGATTATATAAACACCACAAGCACTCGTTTGCTTCAAAAAACACATAAAAAATATTTAATATTTGTGGAAATTCTACACTAACCAACCTAAGCTAAGCTTGTAATTTGGGAACAGAATTAAGCACCTACTTTTTATTGAAACAAACTACTCACAATTAGTTATAGTTTATAGATTGTTTCGTGAAACAACAGACAAGTAAAATTATTGCTTTTATCTTATTGGATAATAGCCCAAGGCAATCTTTATTTATCAAAGATAAATACTTTGCTCTAGAAGAAATAACCGAACAGGATAATGTCAAAGATCAAATAAATACTTTGCTCTAGAAGAAATAACCGAACAGGATAATGTCAAAGATGTCAAACTGGACAGGGCGGGACATGGGCGGGACGTAAACCTTTCACACAGTGTACGGATTACTTAATCCTTAGAACACAGAACAGAAATAAGCGTTTTTTCTGTTCTGTGCTTTATAACGTAATATTTTATTTATTGACATCATGTAGTAGGTATTTTCATGGACTTTCAACCACGTTTTTTACATAGGCCGGAGACTAGATGTAATGTAAAGAACTTAGATCGACGTGCGAGTAGTACTAGTCCTATTATGGTTTAAGATATTTATTCTCAAAAAGACATACATGAGGTCACTTACATGAGAACATTATTAAGTATTTTTGTTCTTTTCATATTCCAATTACAACACATATTTATACAGGGTTATTCATTATTAGCTGCAAATACTCAGGAATTAGGTTCAACAAATAAAATGAAAAATATTTATGAAATGATTTTTTTAAAGTTTTGTTATAAAAATCCCGAGAAAATCGATAAAGAAATCATTGACACCTGACCTATTTTTGACCTTTGATCCGCGCCCGCGCGCCGTGAGTGACACTCTGCGTTCAGTCACCGCCTGGGTGGGTCATCGTCCTGTTCTCCGTGGCAATGATTATGCAATAGCCGTAAAGAAATTAATAAAAATAAAATTTTGATACAAAAACTTGAAAAAATTTTTGATCAAATTAAAAAAAAATAATTTCATAAATATTTTTTATTCTATTTGTTGAACCTAATTCCTGAGTATTTGCAGTTAATAATGAATAACCCTGTATAATAATAGTAGGATAATTTTCACTAGTCTTCTTTTTATCTTGTCACTGGTTCTTTCAAACCACACTATGGTGAAAGGATTTCAAGTGCGCCTTAGAGAAGCTCCTTTTGTGCACTCGACACAATGTTTTCGAACTTTTTAAATTCTACGACATGCCGGTTCCTTCACTATGTTTTCCTATTGAACATTTACAGAGTACATTTATCTACATGAACTTGTTTCATAAAAGTAAGGTGTATTTTTTTCACTTATTTTTCTTGGAATCGGACTAGTGCATACCTACTGTCTGTATAACTATTTAGCAATTGGTTGTGTATTAGCTTTATAAATGGCTTTGCGAGAGTGCCGACAGAAGTTAAAACTTGAAAAACCTTGAACACACCTAATGAAGTTTTCACTATACTAATACAGAAAAGTCGGTAACAGTTAATCGGTAAACGGGGTCTTCCGAAAGGGCGTTTAAAGTTTTAAAGGGTCAGCAACGCACTTGTGATGCCTCCGGTGTCGCAGGCGTTCTTTTGCTAAGGTAACTGATTCCCGTCAGGTGGGCCGTGTGCTTGTTTGTCTGCTTTGTTGTATAAAAAAAAACAGTGCTGCTAGTTCCACGGTTTCCAATCTCAAAAAAATGCCCGACTTGCCTTAGAAGTTTTCATTTCAAAAACACTATCCAGTGGAATTTTGCAAAAAGTTTTCATAAATAAAATACTCGGGGCCACACACTCATGCAGTCTTCGTATACAAATTCTCTTTACATTCCAAATTATCGACGAATATTTTTGTTGGTTGATTGAAAATTCGTTTCAATCTAACGAGCGGGCTTCAGTCAACAAGAAATCTAATTTGTTGTTCAAATTCTCGCACCGATTTTTCGGGCTCATGTTTAAATCGGCTGAACACGTCTGAACATAGATAGATTTTGGTTAATCTGATGAACATAAAATTGGTATACGATCTACAAACAAAATGAATATATACTGAAACTATTACACGGGTATTTATCGCGTTAATTACCTTATTTTATTTATTTTCCCGACGTTTCGGCTATGTTGCAATAACCGTGGTCGCGGGCTGACTGGAGCATTGACATGAGTGCTACCGTGGCTGAGAAGTGGAGGCAGTATCACTAACTACCCTCACTTGATCTTCTTTTTTCGTAATGTCCGTGCACGCACTACGACACACAACACTAATAGTATCTACGCACTGTGGTAAGGTATCGCGACGCACACACCTACCAATGACGGGATTCCACGATTGTGAAAGTCTGTAACCATCTTCACGATTGAAATTAGGATACTTACTGATTTCAATCGCTTCACGTACCAGCCTTTTATGGTAGTGCCGTTCATTGGCTAGCACCTTGGGATCATGTAGTTCAATCCAGTGATTAGGGCCTGAATCCACAGAAAATAAATAAAATAAGGTAATTAACGCGATAAATACCCGTGTAATAGTTTCAGTATGTGTTATGATCGCGAAAGTTTAAAAAGTACTATTGTTAACCGGTACGGGCCGGATACAGCAAACAAAATTCGACAACTTGAGTTTTTACGGAAGAAAAGTGTGCGTTTAATAGCATCATTGTCATTTTTAACAAAATGCCGTGATTGGAACCTTATACCTACGTGTGTGAGAATAAAGCCGCGTAGTGATATCGCACATTCCGAAGGAATTCTAAGGGGCACGAGTGTCCGTCTACTAAAACAATTGATTCGTAATGATCGGTATTATTTGGACAGAGTACAGTGCGATTTGTACGACCTTCATTTGGAATGCAGTGATGTGTTATCGACCAGTGATTTTGAATTGTGTGACCGGATAACGTACACTCAAGCACAACGGACATTAGAGTTGTGCACCGAGGGCCACAGAAAAAAGTTAAACAAGTTACTGTGTCGTCAAGAGGCGAAGCAGCGTTATGTACAATCGGGAACAAAGATTATTGAGACCGTTATAAATTTATCTAGCTCTTCCCTGGATGACACCACAAAAAACATTCTTTCAAAAGGTATGTATTATGCGCTTACACCTAAGAAAATACCGTATGAAGACATTGTCAGCAGTGTAGAGGAGACAATTATTCGAAATAAAATTCCATCCAATGACGCGGAAACGCTGAGACAAGATGTTTCGATTATTTTGCGTAAGTGTCAACTACCTCCATCGAACATTACAGCAAGCGAGCGTAAAGCACTTTTCGACTTAAGGGCTAACAAAGACTTGTTGGTGCTTAAAGCTGACAAAGGAAATGCCACTGTAGTGTTAGACACCACTGATTATGAGGATAAAATACGGGGTTTGCTATGTGATAAAAAGGTGTATAAGCCGGTTAACTACAATCCAACGGCCAGAGTAACAAAACGTATAAGAGCGCTGATACTAGAATATAGGGACCTGTTCACAGATGACGAATTTGAACGCCTTCACAAACCAACTATTGTGCAACCGCCTAAATTGTATGGTTTACCAAAAGTACATAAAACAAATGTACCATTACGACCCATTGTCAGTCAAATCGACTCACCTACCTACAAATTGGCTAAGCATGTTTCAGCGGTATTGCAGCCGTTCGTAGGAAGTACATCATCGTTTGTGAAGGATTCCCGCCATTTCGTTGACATTATCAAGAGCATAAAATTGGAACCAGATGATATTTTGGTGAGTTTTGATGTAGAGTCTCTTTTCACCAACGTTCCAATAGAAGAATGCCTTGATGTAATAAGAAAGAAATTGAGTGATAGTGAGCTTCCGGATCAGTATGCTGTTCTTCTTCAAAACTGTTTAAGTGGGAGCTATTTCTTGTACCAGGGGCAACATTACCTCCAGATAGACGGTGTCGCAATGGGCAGCCCGGTGGCTCCGGTTATGGCTAATATCTGGATGGAACACTTTGAGACCAGTATTGAGTACACCGCCCACGGTATAAAGGTATGGAAACGGTATGTGGATGATGTTTTCTGCATATTGAAGGGGGACAAGCAAAAAGTGGATCAACTTACTTTATACCTCAATTCTATCCATCCTAAAATCAGGTTCACAAATGAGATAGAGGATGATAGAACGCTTGCCTTTCTAGATGTCAAAGTTATGGTGAAGTCAGATGGGTCTTTGGGGCATTCTGTGTTCAGAAAGCCGACACACACCGATAGATATCTCAATGCTGCTTCGCACCATCATCCGTTACATTTGCAGTCTGTTGTTTCATCACTGACCAACAGAGCGTACAACCTCTGTGACCCTGAACATCTAGACGAAGAGTTGGCACATGTTCAGGAGGTTCTGAAACGCAATGGATATGGGAATGGAAACAGAAGCAACCAGACACGCACGAGCAGAGAAAAGCCAGTTGGTGTGAGCAGACAGCCAGTGTATTTGCCGTATTTGAAGGGAGTAACAGACAGAGTAGGAAACGTGTTGAATAAGTATTCCATCAAGGTGGTTTTTACTCCCCTCACGAAGATGGCGAAGCTGCTGCGGACACCAAAGGACAGCATACCGTTGCAAATACCTGGTGTGTATAAGGTGGACTGCAGTTGTGGCCGTGCCTACATTGGCCAAACTAAGCGCACAATAGCAGAGCGGGTAAAAGAACACATTGCTGCAGTTAAAAACCGCCAGGTAACAAAATCAGCTATAGCAGAGCACCTTGTGGATTCAGGCCCTAATCACTGGATTGAACTACATGATCCCAAGGTGCTAGCCAATGAACGGCACTACCATAAAAGGCTGGTACGTGAAGCGATTGAAATCAGTAAGTATCCTAATTTCAATCGTGAAGATGGTTACAGACTTTCACAATCGTGGAATCCCGTCATTGGTAGGTGTGTGCGTCGCGATACCTTACCACAGTGCGTAGATACTATTAGTGTTGTGTGTCGTAGTGCGTGCACGGACATTACGAAAAAAGAAGATCAAGTGAGGGTAGTTAGTGATACTGCCTCCACTTCTCAGCCACGGTAGCACTCATGTCAATGCTCCAGTCAGCCCGCGACCACGGTTATTGCAACATAGCCGAAACGTCGGGAAAATAAATAAAATAAGGTAATTAACGCGATAAATACCCGTGTAATAGTTTCAGTATGTGTTATGATCGCGAAAGTTTAAAAAATGAATATAAGTAAACGTTCGTAACATTTTAATAATGTGGGCTGTTGGAATAATTACTTGCCACAACTAATTGACTGCCAATTGACTGGCCTTTCAGCTCAGTTGGCAGTAGATCTGCCTTCTGCACCGTTAGGTCGTGGGATCGATCTCCACCGAGAACAAATATTTGTGTGGCAAACGCAGATGTTGTTTCTCTGTCTGGGTGTTATATTGTATTCTAAGTATGAACTTACCAGAAAAATAATAGTATGTAAGTATTTTAGCCAGCTATCTGGTTCGCATAGTACAAGCTCTGCTTAGTTGGGGCTAGTCTAGCCCAACTAAGTGTAGTGTTGTGTGGATTGTCCGCATTATTTATTTATTTATTTTAAATAATTTATAGGTATTTTGTTACCAAGTAGGTATTCAACAATATTCTATTTTGTCATGTCTAGACTAAGATGACCTACATCGCTAATTTAATCGAAGGAACCGTTAGAGCATGAAACTTCTCAATTTAGGTCGAAGATTGAATTTAAGCTGTTTTGAATTAAAATTACCTTGCTAGAATAAATACTAACTTGCGTCCCAAATTTTATATTATTCTGGAAACCAGATTACTAGTAGAATACTGAACATGTTAATGTATGTTTTTGTATGCCTCAATTTGGTGGACACGGGGAAGTGCATCGTAGGGCACGTTCCTGAGGTGCGTGACCTACGAAGCAATGGTTACCACTTAACATCAGGTGGGCTATATGCTTGTTCCATTAGCTAGTTGTATAAAAAAAACATACTCTTGTTTTAAACATAAGGCTAGATTAATTAGTTATTAATTAAGTTTTATAGCTGCTGGTTTTCCTGAGAAGAAAATATGTATATATATTTATTATTTGTATGTGTTTAACATACAAATAAAAAAAGTATATAAACAATTAGCTAGTTGTATAAAAAACATAATCTTGTTTTAAACATAAGGCTAGATTAATTAGTTATTAATTAAGTTTTATAGCTGCTGGTTTTCCTGAGAAGAAAATATGTATATATATTTATTATTTGTATGTGTTTAACATACAAATAAAAAAATATATATACATATTTTCTTCAGTCATCATAGCCCAGACACAGAACAAACATCGATTACTAAAACAATGTCCCCGACCTTTGAAACTAAGCTTGAAATATTCTGGAGTCGCGTCACATCTACTTAGTTTCAGCATCTTTGAACGTGAAGCTCTCGTCAGCATAGCGCTTGAAGGCAGTAAAATTCGGTCAATATCGCCCCGAAGCTGTTTGCCGCCCGTGGTTTATGGCAATGAACAGCGATATTGCATCCGAGGTGCATCTTTCAAATTCAAAAGCTTCTGAAATATATTCAGTCAGACGATAGTGTTTTTTAGGGATGTTTTTCACTCACTTCGAAGATTTAGGCCGCAAATCGTCAAGTCTAATAAATCTCTTAGGTAATCTAGTAGAGCTTCTGGTGTATGGCTCATCCAGTAAGTACTACCACCATGCCTATTTCTGCCGTGAAGCAGTATTGATGTGTTTCGGTTTGAAGGGTGTGAGTGGACACGTGAGGCTGAACATCTGTATGCCGCCGCAAAGCTTCAGGTCTAAATCTCTTAGAGAAGTAGTCTTGTAGAGCTTCTGGTGTATTGCTCGTCCAGTTAAGTACTACCACCATGCCTATTTCTGCCATGAAGCAGCATTGCTGTATTTCAGTTTGAAGAGTGTGAGTGAACACGTGAGGCTGAATATCTGTATGCCTCAAGTTGATGGATGTCGGGCAAAGCATCGTAGGGCTCGTTCTTGACGTGCGTGACCTACGAGGAAATGATAGTTAACACTTAACATCACGTGCCCATATGGTTGTTCCATCAGCTGATGGTATAAATAAAACAACACTCGTTGATCGAGCAATGGGGTTTTAGCTTATACGTTTATATCTTTATTGTGCCTTGTAGATCTATTTCAGTAGGTTTTCAAATCTGATGCTCATATTCTATAAAGTACTAGTGGCCGCCCGCGGCTTCACTCGCCCCGTTCCCGTTACTTTTTTGGATTAAAAAGGATCCTATATCCGTCTCCTATGGGTTTAAGCTACCTCCGCACCAATGTTCAGCCAAATAGTGTAACTAACACGACTTTCTTTTATATTATATAGATTTAGTGCCCACTACAGTCTTGATCTAATGAGAGCAATCTTTCCTCTCAAGTATCCTAGATATTGAACAACTTTGCTGTAGATGAACAATTTTATAGATTTACACCGCAAAGTTAACAACTACTAACAACAATTTATTAGTCCACAGAATGGACTAATAAATTGTTGGTGCTGTAGCGTTTTCTTGTTTGCCTTTATTGTTGCAAAATAATCTATATAAGTAAATACGAGCATGACGTTATGATTAGGCATTATGTACCTACTCAACAATTTGGTTCGGTTCTGATGCCATATTATACAGGGTGGAATTTTGTAATGCCACCTGGAGGGAAAATACTCTTAATACTGCAGATAGAAAATTTTACTCAAAGGAAACATTCCATTATTTTTGAATAGAAAGCAATTTCTAAAATTAAAAATAAAATAATTTTTAATTTTTTTTTTTTTTTTGAAAGGAAGAAATTTATTCTTTCCAAAAATTAATTCGTTAAAAGAATAAATTTGTGTATCCAAGAGAATGGAGCCCATTTCAAGCAACTTATTAGTTAGTTAACCATTTTTTATAAATAATTAAATTTAATTTAAGATTTCCTGGTTTTCATTTAATTTATCATGTTTGTTAGAGAGATTTCATCCTTATAATTGACCCTAACGATCGAGGCAATAAAAGTACAAGGTATAATTTTTCAGATTTTAACCGGTTCGATTCCCGGGTGTGGGAGAAGAGAATTTTCGAAAATCTTTGAATGCAGTTTGCTTTCTATTCAAAAATAAAGGAATGTTTCCTTTGAGTAAAATTTTCTATCTGCAGTATTATAGTACTTTCCCTCCAAGTGGCATTACACAATTCCACCCTGTATATTATCGGGCGTAGGTTTAAGAAAATGCAGGTATATGCTGTGAGGTTTAAGTAGGTACCTAAACAAGTAAGGCTTGTGTAATATCCAGTTGCCCCAGACGCTACATAAATCATCTTTAAAGATGCAAATTAAGGCCTGTTTACTTTTTTACCTTCCAAATGCAATTTTTATATAGATGCAAAGGCCTGTTTACTTTTTTACCTACATAATGCAACTTTTATATACCGAAGTAACTGCTCGAGCATCTAATAGCTTTTTTAGATTTATCATAAAACTGAACTAATAATCAAAATGAAGCCTGAATCCTCTTCACACTTCCAACAACTTATTAGCAACTTCTTGCAAGCTCATAAAAAAAGTATTCTGTGAATTGTCAACAGATGTCACACCTATTGACAAATATTTTTTCCAGCGATACAAAAATCTACTAAGCACACGAAAATTTCTACGAAAGACCATCTTGGAAAAATATATCAATTATGTTGAAACTCAAGACTATTTTGCCAAAAGTAAGTCATTATCCCTAATGCGTGTCCAAAGAAATCTTGTTTGTCGAAACTTCGGCAAGCCCACACATTGTTACGTTCATTGTCCATTACTGGAGCAAACTAACTATTGGATCCGAACATGTTAAATGCTGCGTATTTAACAATATACTCTATCATTTGCTTGTATACTGTTATTACTAGTAGATATATAACTGTTTATTGTTCACCACACAAAAACATAATAGGTACAGGACTTATGAAGATTTTTTGGCTAAACAATGAGCGACCTTATCGCTGAGAGCGATCTCTTCCAGGCAACCTTTTTAGATTATTCACCAGTGTGTGATCAGTGACCAGTTTTACATTACTCACTAAGCGTTATTTTCCAATCAAATCAAATTGATTTATTTATGCAATATAAGCCCAAAAAGTTACATAGAAATTGTGCACCTCTCGTTGCGTCACTATAGTTTTCTTGAACCAGTTTGTCTAGTGAAAAGATTAAGTGTGCCTTATAGAGGTACTTTTCGTGATATAACAATATTATCACTTACTTTTACTTATGATTAGGTGCCTTCTGAGATATCTTATATAATATCTAAATTTCTAATAAGATTTGTAAATTTAAATGTATATTGCTTATTTTTGTTTTGTTGTTTTAATACTTATTGATTGGATCCGGTGTGTGTTATTGTAATTATTTTTATTATTTATGAACTGTTGGTGATTGTATTATTATTCAATCTGAAATTCGGAGGATGATGGCTGCGCTATCGTATTAGGGCACCTACCTGTAAAGATAAGGCAATGTGTAAAAAAAAAAAATCTTCAAGTTTTTTTAGCACCAATTGATCTGAACCCATGTCAACCGTGCATGTACATGCATAGAGCTATAACAGCTGTTTATAAATAAAATTGAGCTTGGTAATTCGATAAATTTTGTGTCCAAAAACTAAGTTTTCCTAGGCCCATTGTAATCACATATCTAAGTAAGATACTTTTCGGAGTTTCTTTGTATAGGATCCCCTTTTAACTTTGATGTTAAATTAAAGTTATGTTACGTTACGTTCAGCCCTACAAATCACTTATTTCATGACCTCTGTAATGCGATGGTAGACATTTCATTTTTCGCGAAAAAAATTTATAGAAATCTGGGTTTGATGATTGTCATTTGAAAGACCTGATTGTAGTCAGAGATCAAAAGGTTGTGGTCAAAAGGGAGAGGCCTTTGCCCTGCAGTGGAACGACCCATGCTAAACAATTTTTTTTTTTTTATCGATAATGTTTTGAAAATTTTGCCTTTGTTAATGCTTTCAATGATCATTGTTTTCAGATAGCAAGTGTTAACAGACAAATAACAACATCAAGTTTGAGATGCAGCGACGAACTAAATGTACACAGAGACACCCCAGACAACAACGCTAAAACACCTTTTGAGTTTACAGAGGCAAACATGATGGTAAGCTATGGTTGAATACTTAACTAGCTATCCGATGCTCAGTGGAAATGAGCCACCGACTATAGCTACGGGTGGCCAGTGACAAACATGTTGTGGAGACTGCGGGTGGCTGCCAATTTAGTAACAGCCACGTGTGTTGCGGGAATCCCTACAAAATGTATAAAAAAGCTAGTGAACAAAGATAAAAAAACACTTTGAAACGTCCTTAAGCTGGGTGGGTCTGAGTAACAGTTTCACGTGACGGACAACTGAGTCTCGCTGGCCACCGGTGGCTGTGAACAGTGGCTCATTTTCACAGAACCTTTTTTGTCGGGTGATTAAGATCCAATAGAAGTAGTAAGCGGATTCCTATATCAAGTCGTCCGTTGCTTAAATCCCGATTTTGTAACGTTTCGTCCAGAGAGTAGCAGCATTGGTACAGAACTACCCTGAAGGATCTCAGCGGTCGGCACTCGGTGGTGCGCTGGACATTGTGCAGAGGCAGATTGGATGGGTGCCCGTGTCAGCGATGCATAAAGTAGCGGAGATCTTGAGTATACCCAGAATGAGGGTTTATGAATGGGCCACGTTCTATACCATGAACAAGAGGTTTGTTTTAAAAGTTTTTAGGAGATTTTTAGGAACGTGCCCTACGACATGCTGCTCTAAGTATGTCCATCTACTTAGGCATAATATTAAGCCTCTCGTGCCAGTAATTTCACCGGCACCCATAAAAACCCCCCAAACAAAAACACAGCAACAACACTTCACGTCAAAAATAAACATGGTGGTAGTTTCCCCGGACTAGCCCGCGGAAACTACCACTATGCATATGTAAGCTGTATAAACTATTAATTTGTCTTTACCGTAGAATAGATGATAGGACAATTTAAGACCAAGTTCGGTTTGCAAGTTATTTTCGCTCTCATATGAAAAGTAGATCAACTTCGCAGTAAGGTTTACTATCGACGGGTACGTCACGGAGGACATCATCATCATGACTATGGTACTTACCATCATCATCATTTTGATGGGTAGACTATACAGGCCGATAGGGAACTATACAGTTCAGCAAGAATGATTCTGAGGTGAATCGAGAAGTCCGTCCACCGACTTCTTGCGTTCTTAGCTATAACACCTAGACCTAAAACAAGTATTGTCTGATCCTAAAATGGTTTATTGATTTCAAAACAGGCACTACAGAGGCAAATACCACGTGAAGATCTGCTCCACCACGCCATGCATGATCCGTGGCTCCGAGATGATCCTCCGCGCGGCTGAAGAGGCTTGCTGCTGCTGCGTGGGAAGCGTGTCTAGCGACGGCATGTTTGGAGTGGATATTGTAGAATGTGCGGGGGCGTGCGTCAATGCTCCTGTCATGATCATTGATGACGATTATTATGTAAGTTTGCAACAGTAACACATAATGTTCCCGTATACGGGCATCCGGCCACAACCACAAAACGCTGATATATTTTCTGTAGATTTCATACATTTCGATGATGATCTTTGTTTTTTTTTATAACGCTTTTATTAGTTTCACCTGTATGTATGTATGTATGTATGTATGTATGTATGTAACCGACCCCTTTGAGCTCGATTTTGTCCTACTTTGAACGATCAGATTTGATTCAAACTTTGCACACCTGTCAAAGGTCGATGACAATGCAATAATATGAAAAAAAAAAAAAAAATGAAAAGAAATAAAAAAAAATTTAAAAAAACCTACTTTGAACCATCAGATTTTATTCAAACTTTGCACACCTGTCAAAGGTTGATGACAATGCAATAATATGAAAAAAAAAAATAAAAAAAAATGAAAAAAAAAAAAAAGCTACTTTTAACTATCAGATTTGATTCAAACTTTGCACACCTGTCAAAGGTGCAATGAAAATGCAATAATATTAAAAAAAAACTAAAAAGTAAAAAATAAATTATAGTTTAAAAAACTAAAAAAAAAACGCTTTTATAACTAATTGAACTAAAAACTTAAAAATAAAACTGTAATAATCAATTGAAATTTTGTATTATTGTACAAAAAGCGTGGGGGGGTTATAGTTTATTATATCTGAAGTTATTATAAAAAGCATCCCACGCTTTTTGTACAATAATATAAAATTTCAATTGATTATTACAGTTTTATTTTTAAGTTTTTAGTTCAATTAGTTATAAAAGCGTTTTTTTTTTAGTTTTTTAAACTATAATTTATTATGTTGTTTAGTTTAATGTTATGAGCTAAAGCTACAAGCTGCAGAAGACTAAACTTAAGCCACGTGACTGTAACCCTCCAAAACTGTAAGCTACATAGCCTTAGTCTTATAACATCAGAACTAAGGTAAGTATGCAGATACCACACTAT
Source organism: Thera obeliscata (assembly GCA_947578465.1). Classification (NCBI taxonomy): domain Eukaryota; kingdom Metazoa; phylum Arthropoda; class Insecta; order Lepidoptera; family Geometridae; genus Thera; species Thera obeliscata. The sequence goes on from OX387916.1 coordinate 6,612,297, forward strand.
TCATGAACTTACTTGGATGTAAAAAAATGGCAACAGCGCAAGATTTTATTCACAAACCTCGTTATATAATCATAGAATTCCTAATGAAAACTGTATGCGCCTTTGAGCATCCAAGATCATTTTTAGCAATGTTGTTCCTACTACCTACATATACACAAAGCTAGGTGAACTAATGTATGCTCTATGAATAGTAGTTGGTGGTAGCATAGTTCCCTAGAGTTGAATGAAGCTTGATTATGCATTGTACGTTTAGGAGGATCTCAGCATGCGCGATGTCAACAATATCATACAAACTATTCGCTGTGGTGGCATACCACCGGCCGGACCACAGTTAGTATTCAACAGTATGGTTATACGGTGTTGTATCTTATTCATATTGGTCGATAGAGCAAGAAAGTTGTGTTAGTAATACTATTTATAACTCAGAAACGGCTGAATCGATTAGGCTGAAAATTGGTGGAGAGGTAGCTTAGATCCAGGAGACGGACATAAGATTTTTATCTTATCCTGAAAAAGATACGGAAACGGGGCGAGCAAAGCCACGGGTGGCTGCTAGTAGCTTATAGCTAAAAGCCACGAAGTCTTTTGGGAAAATTAGGTGAAAGATAAATATTCTACAAAATATCACTCATAGCTTTTTCAACATCATCATCAATACCTAAGATTTAAAGTTTTGTAAGCATTTATGTTCATTATGTAAAATAGTTGCTTTTAGTACTTTCATAATTTGTTCTTTGGTAGTTCTATGTTTTTTATGTTCTATGTTTTATGCTTTAGTTGCATGTTTTTTTTACAGAAACGGCAGATATTCGTGTGAGCCACTTTGTGGGCCCACATCGCTGTGCGAGTGTCCTCCGCCTCCAGGGTTTGGCATTCAAAAAGCTCTGTTTGAAAAATAAAGAGACAGAATGATTTTACAAGGTGAAGCAAGTTTTAGCCCATCAATATACTTTTGATTTCAATATAAGTTGTTTTCCAAAGTCAACAGAATAATCCAAATTGTGGGTAAACAAATTCAAATCACCTCGTTTGTGGCATTGAATCAAGGATATTTTAACCAAGGGATACGTCATTAAACTGTTTTCGCCTTTACCCCTCTTGCCAAGTAGTGTCCCATTTTATTGTACTTATCCAAATGACGTTGTCAGTGTGCCCTTTGCTCTCGAAGAAAACACAACGGGAAATATGACGAAATACGCCGTACTATTTTGTAAAAACTACAGTGGCCGAACAGATACATTTTCTTATCACGCGTGAGTACAATTTTATCCCATAAAAGCGGCTATTTTTTCATAAAATCGATTAAATGTGGTTTGTTTACTTCTATTATTACACTATTTTAAGTAGGTACTATTTTTTCAGTGCAATGTAACCAAAAAAGTGGTATACTGAAACAATTCGGATTATACCGTTCATTTTTCATTCGTTCTTCTTTCATGCTTCCAAATAGGGCTTGAAACTATCGATGAAAAGATATCGATGTAAATGAATGAACAAACTAACACACTTTCAGATTCCCAACTGATCCGGCTAGGAAGAGAGAGTGGGTGAAAGCAATCCGTAGACAGCGTGCATGGATCCCACAAAAACATAACAGAATAATTATGTAGTTTACATTTTGAGCCGGAGTTCTTCGATCCAAAGATTAAAACAATAAGAAAACTATACAAAGATGCTGTTCATACACTACATTTGTCTGAGTTTGTAAGTTAGAGCTTGAAATGCCACATACAACTCTTATAATAATCATCATCATCTTAATGCAGTAGCTTGTGGAAGCTACTGCTTAAAATCGTCCTTGCTCAAAGAGTGACAATCGGCTAAGCATGGCAAATGATCACAATTTATTACCGACTGACCGACTTCAAACAAAGGAATAGGTTACTCAATTTGGTTGTATATAATTAGTGGCAGATTTGCAGTGTTGGCCGTCCTAGGCCCCAGGCCATGTGCCGCCCCTTCTCAGCACCCATCATATTATAGACTAGATACATAATGAATTTACTTTATTGCCAACTTTTATCTAAATCTAATGATAAATTAATTATTTTTTCTTTTCCTAAATATATAAAACTAAGCACACTCTATACCGTAAATTTTACAAAAGTTATTTAGGAAGATACTACAGGTACGTTGCGTTGCGGTTTGGTCCGCTCCGGCCGGCGCCATAATATGTGCAGCCTTTTAAATATTTAGGTACTTTGCATTTGATATATTTTTTGCTATCATCGGTGGTTTTTTTGTCACGATTTGCCACCCCTAATATCTGCTGCCCAACTGTGCCTTAGGGCAAATCCACTTTATGTAATGTAAAATTATGTATATTTTTATGTCTGTTCGGGCATAAATTCTTTGTTTATGAACCGATTATATTGATTCTTTTGTTGGAAAGGAGATACTGCGAGGATGGTCCCATACATATGTGACCATTCTCGCAGTATCTCTTTTCTACTTGGCGAGGATCTTTAGAGTGATCGGTATCTTCTTGTTATAAACTTTATCGTGTAAATATACTTTTAGACACATGAAACGAAAGATTATGAGATGAAAACATCACAAAGTCACAAAGTACCGGTAAATAACTTAGGCGTAAGTACTTAATCCAGTAAACATAAATAGTATTGTACATGTTATTGCAGTAATAGATAGATTAAATACTTAGTAAACTTGCAGTAAAACCAGTAAGTAGTAGATTTATGATAGAAGAAAAATGCTTACTATTGTATTTTAATAATTTACGTATCAAGAATAATATTAGAAATTGTCATCGATACTAAATAATAAATAAATAGTAAATCATCTAGCTTTTATAAAGTTAAGTTTATAAGTTTTTATAACTTGCAATATATGCATATGCATGTGTCAGAGAAGTGATAATTCTCATTTTTAATTTAACGTCATCTATTAGCTGTCAGTTTGATTTGGAAACGTCAAGTGTCAATCACTTGGGTGAAATCGATACAGAATAAGCACAGGACGCTATTGTTTTGCTATTGGGTCAGTTCGTTCGTCCAGAGTGGAACAAATGGGTAAGCTTGTCTTTTACTTTTGAGCGGAGCTGTCGTACAACCCACTTTGAATCGAAATCATCTCGTTTCTAACCTTAATCTGAAATTATCCGAGTAATCCTGTTTTATTTTTATAAAATCATTATTGTAGTCCATATATAAAGGTCTAAACTATATTGTGAAGCTAGAATTTTGGCCATGTCTGAACTTCCTGAAGAATCGCTCTTTAACCACGTTTCGTTATAATGTATGTACCTATGCGTACTTAGTAATATTAAGTTTTGTTGGTCTGTGGATTGATGATTGCAATGTACAGTGAACGCTAGTGAGTGAGTGTGAGTGGCGGCGCTAGTGTCGCGTGTCGACTCCACTCTCTCGAAAAGAGAAGCGCTCGTTTTGCTAGCAAGACTCGCATCGTTGCTAGCAAAACGAGCGCTTTCACTTTCCTTTGGAGCGCCACGCCAGGCAGAAGACCTCTCTTAGCATCGAAACTGTCACGTCCACCGTAAAAAATAAGAAATAAATAAATAAAATATATGACTTAGTTTTATCAGTGTAATGATAGCACTCATTGGATACCTCTGTATATCTAGACATAATTATACCTATATACGGTCCGGTGCTCAATCAAATTTGAGCCCCGGACCTGATGGATATTTTATGGTTTATGTAAACTTCACCTACCTTTGACAACATTTGGTAAAGTATGTATCCACTTTACGTACTTAGAACTACGATTAGGTAAGTAAAAGTATGCAGGTAAGAACTTACTAGCCACGAGTGGGCACTAGTACTAGTAGGTACGGTAAGGTAAAACAGAAAAGTCGATAGCTACCCAACCCATCCCCTTCAGTGGCACTAAATAAAACCAAATCAAGCATAAAAATTAAAATTAGTGCTCTGGTATTTTCCGTCATTCATTCATTTTTATCGATACAATTTCATCGACTGCATCAAGCACTAGAGTAAATCAGCAGTGACTTTTAGACAGTGACAACGCTATATGCCAAAATGAAGCAGAAATAAACCCTCCCTCCCGCGTCCCGCAAAAATTGGTTGACCGTGATTTCATTAGCTTTTCGAGCGTTTCGTATCCATTGGTTAAAAAATCCTTGCATTGAATGGATATATTTTTATCAGCCGATTTAACAAGTTTTCCCAAGAGGGTGATCAATATTTGGGATTCTTTCCAGATCAAACCAGCTTTTGATTTTCCCACGAGGCAAATAGCTGTTCCATTTTTCACGCCAATTGGTTTAATTAAGACTCAGCGAAGCCTGGTTATTTGTCTTAGGGAGGGTCAAAATTATTGTTTTATGGGTCCCAAGTTTCCGAATAATGTCTAGGCACAATTTACATTTCGGTCTTGAGGCCGTGGTTTGGTTTAAAATATTACTGACTTTATAAGATCCTGACCGTCTATGACAACAGTTGGTGGAAAACTTCAATTGTGCTCTAGATGAAAAACAAATTCACACTGGAATTCTTATTTTATATGTGAAATTGTGTTTGCCGATCTCAATGTTGATAATGTGTTAATGCTTTAATTCTGAAACATATACCATTTTTTCACTAGAAAATACCCAAGTCCCGTAGGAAAATAAAAAAAAGGACAAGTTTTTTTAATTATAGATTTTTTATACATAATCAGATAACTGATAAAATACTTATTTATATTATTTTGGAAATACATTTCTAAAATTTTATATAACACCCAGAAGAGAACAAATATCTGTGCTTATCACACAAATATTTGTTCTCGGTGAAGATTGAACCCGCGACCTGAGGAGCAGAAAGGAGAACAACTACCAACTGAGCTGAGAGGACAGTGATGGCATATCCACCAACTAAATTGTTTACCAAAGACCTGCCTTTGGCATTGCATTTGCTTCTTTCACTCTGAGGCATAAAAGTATTGAGTATCCAGATACTCAACACTTTTATGCCAGAACAAAACAACACCACACAACAACAACAACATAATTAAAAACAGCAATGCGAACATCGACTTGGTGACAGGATGACAGAAGTAGTTACGTATGTGATATTTCACTGAGCAAACTTTAAAAAAAACAGCTCTTCACTACTAAAATCTCTTTACTAATCAGAAGCATGAACCTTGAATCAATATTATGATCAGAGCTTGTTCACCTCGGATCAAGTGAGGTCAAGAGTAGTAAATCTACAAGCAAGATCCCCCAGGAACCAACGACTAGTAATTAACGAGCGATCGCAGCCGATATCATCCCGACCGCTAACTTTAATTGCAGGTTAAAACTATTGCTGGAATGATTTGGCTAGTGTAATTTGAATGAAGTGGAAATTAATAGCAGACGGAAGTGAATGTTTTTCATAGCGCTGGTGGGCAAGTGGTAGCGGCCCCGCTTCCGATCCTAAGGTCATGGGTTCAAATCCAGGCGAGTACCAATGAGTTTTTCTGCCCATAATTTAAGTAGGTACACTATGCCAGTACTCTCAAACGGTGACGGAAAACATCGTAAAGAAACCGGCATGTCGTAGACCCTAAATAGTTCGAAAATATCAGTAAAGTCAAGGTGCGCCTCTTTACCACACAGATTTCGAAAAATACTTGAAATTATTATTTAAAATAATACAATCGACAGTTGTGTGCTTAGAATCTAGAATTCTAGATCCATAAGGATACGCAACCGGCACTAGGTATTATTTCTTTGCACTTATTCGATGAAAAACGTATTTTTATTCTGTTTTAAATATATGCCAAAACAGGTTAATAATTTCATACTTTAGCAAATTCCTTCAGGTAAATTCATGTGTGTAGGACAGGCTCGTTCTACGCCATAATTGAATTTCTCTTACATGTTACTCGTCACTGGTTTTCGACATCAATTCACTTTCTTTTAATACGGGAAGCCTTTGTGCCTGTGGGTTGTACGAAGCAGTTTAAAAAATGTAAAGGAATTATTGAGTTATTTTTACCCTGATTGATCGAAGGTGTGCTGTTGATGAAAAATACGTACTTAAAGATTAAAAAATACGAAAGATTAGAAAAATATATAATATTGTGGCGGGAAGTCGATGGATGGAAAGGGCTCAGAATCGTTCTTCCTGTAAATGTGTAGAGGAGGGCTATCTTCAGCAGTGGACTTCTTCAGGCTGATGATGATGATGATAGGTATATCGTTGACAAACATACGTTTTCGATGTTTCTTTCCGTTCAATCAAAAGTCTCTAAGTATCAGTGGCTATTTTATGAATGGGTTTAATCTATATTCAATCGGTTTATCTGACATCAAGCAAGCAAATAAAAATAATAAACTAGTAATTTAATGCTGTGGCAAATACCTCCAGAAATTAATTTATTAACATGGGACGTGCGGTGTTTGTGCTTACCTAACCCTGCACTAGTGTTGATTCTCATTAGTTTAGCTCTGTAATTATGCAGGTCTGACCACAATACCGCACATTATTGATCGTGGAAAACCACTGAAACACCACCAAAATGTGTATCGTTTTATCGCTGGAAACCAACCGCACTGTCACGCCGAATAAAACGTCCAAATATTTGAAAAGAGCAAAGAGATAATGCGGTAGTTAATGGCGCGACCGGACGTCGTGGCTGTGTTGTTATTGCTTTAGGTAACGAGGCGGCTGTTACACAGAAGAGTAACATTTGCACTCTACTTACACGAACTGAAAGACTAAAAGACTAAACAATGTATACTTACACTAACTGAAAGACTAAACAATGTTTAGTCTTTCAGTTTGTGTAAGTAAACATAGGCAGCCCATACTCATCCACCTACTTTACACACACACGACATTATTCTCCTTTTATCGTATCACTAATTCCTGACTTACCTAAAAAAACATGATGAAGAGAAAAAGCGTAGGGTACAATGACGTCATTAAGAAGATCTCTGTCGGATGTCAGCTGATGGTTCAAAAATTAAGAATCGTTTTACCTAATTTGTACGATTTTTTACGTTTTAATAAATGCGCTCAGGAGTTGAAATAAATTCCGCAAAAAAATCTAAATTATGTTAACTCTTGATTATACCAGAATACCTTTCTCCTTTTTGTGAAAAAAAAAATCAATAAGCAATTGCTTATTGCTATTATTAAAACCCTTAGGAAGTCTCGTTACCGCGAAGGACGCATCACCTTCGCGTGGAACGAACTATGTCTTCATTGCATCTAGGAATTTACACAGCTTTGTGTTAACGAAATTCAATTTCTATAAGTGCCTCCTATGCAAACAATCAGCGCTTAAAATATTCATAGCATAATAAAATTAATGAGTGTTACACAGCAATGATACATTGTAATAGTCAGCCCTGACGCCGACCCCGGGGCAGCCACCGAGCAGTAAAACGAACAAAAATGCAATAATATTTCCCTCGAATTGTGATTCCGGTTGAAGGAGACCGATTCTCTTTTACTGTTTTCAGTTTCGCAGAACTCTTCGTTAATGAGCCGAAGATTATTATTAAATGTGATTCAATTAAAAAAAAATTCTTCGTTCACTTTGAAAGCTTGGACAAAAGTTTGTTTTAACGATGCGCGTGACACGTCATTACAAGTTTTATGCTGAACTTATAATAAATCAATACATTTATTAGACACTGCGAAATCTCTGAACTTATTTACCGAAACTCACGAGGAACTGTGCCTGTGTGCAGTCTGATTGCACACAGAAGATAAGCAAAAATTATAATTCGATCTTTAGGTAGTTGTTCCTCTCTTCACTCCTTATAGGTTGGCCTAACGTACTTGGCTAAACTTTTGAGTGGGAAAACTCCCACTCAAAAGTGTTAGAATCAAAATGGTTAAAAAAAAACAAATAATTGAATCGACTCCCTATCTTTATTTTGTATCAGCTTTTACCTGAAGTTACTAATAATAATGGAAAAAATATTGTCTGACTGTCAGACAACCCCAACCACCATTGCAATAATATAGGAAGCGACGAAAATTTTGCCAAAATACAAGTCCCGACGAATGTACCATCAATAAAATATACCTTGGGGTTTTTCAGTTGAAGGTTGAAGTTTAACACTAAGGTCAGCCGCATACTGTTGGAAAATCTGAGTATCCGGACAGGTTCCCATAAACAGTGTGCTTTGAAAATGGCATGGCTAGCATCATAACAAAACCTAAAAAAAACCATTTCATAAATATTTTTTATTTTATTTGTTGAACCTAATTCCTGAGTATTTGCAGATAATAATGAATAACAATGGGCAAATATAAGCTGGAATTGACAGTGGTGGATTTACCAATATGCTGAGAGGGCGGCAAATTTAGGGCCAAAAAAAAATTTGTTTGATTTTCAGAAATTAAAAAGTATTATATTGACCGTGAGTGGCATTTTAATCCGAGTCCTGGAGCCTAATTCTCGGCTCATCTCGGATCATTTTGCAATTTTATTTTATTGCTTCTTTTTTAAGAGAGAATGGCAGATTTGCTTGAGTAATTCATCAACGACCTCATCGTAGAAGCCTCGACAGCTACGATATAAGGAAAATGTTGAAAAAGTGTGCGGGGTTGTGCAATGCCAATGCCAATAAGGGACATTGAAAATCTCGGTCCACCCGAGAATTAGGTTTAGATTTGCTAAGCCTCGACAAGGGCTGCCTGTAAGTAAGAAAAAGCCGCACTGTAAACTAGATGGATCCATTTTCTTTATGACCAAACAAAAGCCATAATTCACAAACTCCCGATCAACCCATAGAAAGCTAAGCGGTAGGAAGGTAATTTTTGTCGTAGGTACCGCACGTCTCGTACACTTGTACTGTAAGTTATTGCACGGCGCAGACGCGACCGAGCTTGCTGTTTTTGTTTCAAAGATTAACGATGAACAACGGCCCTCGAAAAACGCGTCACAGAAAACGGATATTGCCCAAAACTTTACGGTACACATTTTCTTTTGCTCAGTTTTATGGCGTTTATGTTAATAATGTTACGGACAGGTTTATTGCTTTTGCTTTTCACCGCTTGATATGATGGTGTGGCGTGAAGTAGATTTTGACATAAATTTACACCTGTTTCCCTGTGCAAGCAAAAACTTTGATTTAGATTAGATTTCATTTTTTCATTAATAATTAACAAGTATTCAATTGTGTCGGAAAAAAGTACATTATAAGCTAAATTATCATCAATTACATAATTATGACATAAATTACATAAAAATCAAAGATTTTCGCTTGATCCCGGCCTATTTTTTTATTCTTGCAGGGTGGGCAATAATTGTATCTATGGTTTAGACATAACATGAAAGTCGTTTTAAAGCGCACAAGGCTAAGAAACACGCTAAATTAAGGTGAAACATAGGTAAGTATTATCATTGTGAAATTTCTGATCATTCTATCATGAAAAGCCTCTGCTGAAACAGGACAGAACATTTTTATCTGGTAGTTACTAAATAGGGGTGATTGTAAAAAATAAATAAATAAATATTCTGGACAATTTTTCTGGCTTTGATTTAATTTTATTTTATTTTATTATTCTAAAACCTTTACATCCAAATTCGTTATAATAATGTACCACTTTTTTTCATTGAAAGACTGCGCACATCTAAGCGATGGCGATTAGCTGAAACGCTGTTAAATATGACAGTGATATTTGACAGTGTTTCAGCTCCATCGCCATTGTCTAGATGTGCACAAGCCTTTAGAGAACATAAATGTCAAAACTTACTTCTTACGAAGCCAGTAAAGGCACTGTGGTAGAAACAAAGTTTGTTCAAGGCCCATTTAGGGTTTTTCACTACCTACTACTGTTTTCGCTTTTCAGTGTGAGTTATGACGCAGTTCACACCACCAGCAATAAATTAATTTAACTAGCAAATACTTGCTCGTAGAGGCATTCAAATCGGTTTTTATTCATGAATGTTGAATGTTTTAACACCACACAGTTCTAACTGGCATGAAAATAACATGAATTAAATCTTTTTTTAGGTGTCAACCTAGGTATTTAACTCGTTAATCCTTTGTCTACGAGGTTTTGTTCTACTACTACTGCTACTACTACTACTAGTTGATTTACGCTATGGAATCTCAGTAATTGAGGTACTACTAGCTTAACAAAATTGTAAAAACAAAACACAAAAAAAAACAAAATCATGCCGTCATCCCCACCGTGCCTGGGGATGGCGTCATGATTTTGTGTTTTTTTAGATATCACCTAAAATGAAGTTCCCACTCAAGATTCACTTTATTATTATGTCTAAGAGGGTATATCAGGAGGGGGCAGGTTTTTTCTACTATGACTACCTAGGTATTATCAACGCGGCTAGAACACTCATATTCTTACGGTGTTTTTCTTCACCGTTTGAAAGCACTGGCATTACTGGTGCTTGGCCTGATGTGAACCCACAACTTTAGAACTATAAGATAGGTCACTTATTTAGACTAGGTTACTATGGTTTGTAGCTGTTGACAAAAAACTAAAATGTCCCCGTAAAAAAATACAGCCGAATGGAAATAGTACATTGTTACCTAAGTGTTGAAAGTCACGTTTTTTGAGTCCCGAGACGGGTTTGGCGCCAGAGCGTAGCGAGGGCGCCAATGGAGCTTGAGGGACTTAAAAGACTTTCATCCGAGGTAAACACTGTGCTTTTCATTACGAATACAAGGAAAGTCAAAATAAAAACATGAAAGAAAAATTTGTGAAAATGAAGATTGAATTGCCGCCTTCCCGGTTTTTTTTTCTTTTTCTCTGGCGGGCCTTCGGCTACGGCTCGCCAGCATTATTCAGCCATTATTTTCATTTTCATAATTTAAAAAATGGTAAATTGTTTGCTCAAATTTATGTTATTTTAAATAAATAGTTGAAGCTATATATTAATCAAGTAATTTAGAAGATATATTATTTATTTAATACTATCTTTATGTTATTAAAATTTAAATTTTACATTGCGCTCTAAACTTCTTACCGTTGTAATGGGTTTCCAACCTACTTGCTGAATAAAAAGTTGGAATTTGGTTCACGACCTCCTTGCAGTTAGAAAGACTTTAGAAAGTTGGAACATGGTTGAATAAAATAGAACTTGTTTTTTTTAATAATTTGACAGCTGTCAGTAGAAAGCGATTCTCCCTAGGGCTGAAAGTTTTACTTTCTATTAGGCCCCTCAGGCAACTTCAGACCTACTTTCAGAGTATGAGTAATGAAAAGTTTATTTTTTGAAGTTGATAAAAGAGCGTTAGTCTCGTAAAGTTTCATGGCATGGCACCTCCGTCTGTCAATGTGAGAGGCTCTCCCATCACAAACCATTTACCACGATCAATCACGGTGAGTTGGTGACTTCCCTTTACTTTAGGAAATAGAGTGATTTTTTTGCTCAGCGATTTTCGGTTCTCTAATAAGGAAATGGCGAGAGACTTTTTTAATTTTTAAATGCACACGGAAACATTTGCAAATAAGTAATAACAAAGGGCCTGTGCATAGGCGAGCTGAACCCTAAAAAGAGTTTTCTTCCAGCAAACCTTTGGTGCTAAGAGAAAGCTAAAAGTAAAAAGGTAGCAATGGGTACATATTTTTGTGTGTATAAGGTACATATTTTTGTGTGTATAAAAACTTGTGGAATAAAATGATTTAAAACTATAAACAAACATATTGCATTGGTAATCTTTTTACATGCTCAGTGCTAGAAATTAGTTTAACCTCTTCCAGATCAATTAGTTATACCTATTTGGTGAATTGTGCAGGTTATCAGTTTCATTCAGGTTTTCCTTAGCTGTTTTCTTTACCAACTTAATAAAATTAAATGTATATTTTCGTGCTGTGTTTATGATTGTGTGTCCAAAATAAATGTATTCTCTTTCTACAATGTCAGGAATGTCTTGGAAAACAGGCTTTGTGTCGTCCAACTGATGGTGGTGTATCAATTTTATTATCATCATCATCATCAGCATTGAGAAGTCCACTGCTGGACATAAAAGGCATCTGGTAACATTTGTAGAAATTCGATTTTAATTTTAACTATTCGTCTATAGAATTACGAAAAATTTCTAAAACATGTGTCGAGTGCACGAAAGGATCCCTCTGAGGCGCACTTAAAATCTTTTCACCACACTGTGGTTTGAAAGAACCGGTGATATGATAAGAAGAACTCCTCCTCTTCCAATTTGTGATATCTAAATGTGGTGACATGTGGGTGTTAAGCAAATTTTTGAAAAGAATTTGTCAACGTAGCAGCAAACACTCAATAACGATGTTTTTATTCAATTTACAAGGCTTACTCAAGTTTAATGGGAGTACCTATTGTTGCAAATCTTGATTGATAGCGCGTACGTGAGCCCATCAATTTGAGCTGAAACCCGAATTTTCACTTTAAATGGGTTTGTACAAGTATTATGTACATAGGTAGGTTGTATTTAATCGTGAACTAGGGAATTAATTTAAAATTGCAAATGAGGGTGTGTTTATTCAAAAACAAACTAGCATCAACATCATGCAATTTTATCGCTCACATCATTATAAGAAAAAAAAAACAGCTGAATGTTCCCTAAAAAAAGCAGCCAAGTGCGAGTCGGACTCGCCCATGAAGGGTTCCGTAGCAACATGTAACATAATCTATAGGTTCTTGTAGTTCGTCGAAAGGTAAATTGTGGTTTACGATTTATGACGTATAAAAAAAAAACTACTGACTAGATCTCGTTCAAACCAAATATCGTTGGAAGTTTGCATAATGTACAACACATATTTTTTTTAGTTTTATCATTCTCTTATTTTAGAAGTTAGAGGGGGAAGAACTTTTTACCACTTTGGAAGTGTCTCTCGCGTAAACTATTCAGTTTAGAAAAAAACTATATTAGAAACCTCAACTTCATTTTTGAAGACCTCCTCCACAAGTATGGGTTCAATGAAAAAAAATTTTTGAGTTTCAGTTTCAAGTAGGGGACCCCTAAAATTTATAGTTTATTATCTATTTTTGTGTATAAATCTTAATGTAGTTCACAAAATACACCACTCGCCAAGTTGCATCAGTCTAGCTTGTACGGTTTCGGAGAAAAATGGCTGTGACATACGGACGGACGGACGGACGGATAGACAGACAGACAGACATGACGAATCTATAAGGGTTCCGTTTTTGCCATTTTGGCTACGGAACCCTAAAAACCACATTGTAAAGGTTTAACAAAATTTGTCATATTGATCCAAATAAGTTTATAACAGACTTCAAATAAAAAATTCTAGCTTCTCAATTCGTTTTTTTTTTAATATTTGTTATCGCATCACTTCGTCATTTATGAGCCGATTTGTTTTTTTTTATCTGAAAACATTAGTTCCATAAAAAAATCATGGAAATTGCCATGAAGTCGGATTTTCAAGTTTTTTAGATTTGTATTAGCCATCCAAATACCTACTATGTATAAATTGTTCTTACAAAAATTAATAAAAATAATGTTCTTGTGCTAGCTAAGCTACCTTTGTTTTGTTTAAAATAGTCTCCTTGCACTGGTACTTATCGTGGTGTTTCTATTCGTAGCTAATTATTTATAGGTAGCTCTGTCCACTGTAAGCCTCGTAGACTAAACACCTAAGACCCAAGGATCTCGTCCGTAATTCAATGTTAATTAGGGATCCGTAGCAAGACAGCTTGCGTCAGCAGACTAAACAATGCCATTCTACGTCGTTTGCTCAGCTATTCCAGGGATTGTCAACCCTTTCCTCTCATTAAACATGGACAATGAGCTACCTGAGTAACATAGGTTGATCTGTATTGATCTCACCTCAGCCGTGAAGGAATAAAGAGCAAGTGGAAACGGTTGAGACTAGTTTAATGAAGGATGTTTTCAATTACAACATCGGCTATTTGAGTTCGTTTGAGGTTCTTCTATGGTGGTTGAAAGCAGGATTATTACATTTAATTTAAAGAGGATTTGTGTGTGGCTTTGTCTGAACTAATTTAAGTGTGAGTGGAGCACGACCAATCAAAATTGAACTGATAAGGATGTTTTATTTTAAGTAAGTCATTTAGATTTTCAGTAAGCCAGTTGTTCATCAGCCCTGCATTATATGCAGAGCTGAACAACTGGTTTCTAGAAATTTTCTGAACGATGTTTTTACAGAACGCTATCGTAAATGACACCCGACGCACAAAAACTCGTTTTTACCAAACATTTCCCCTCACAAACCGTAAAACACCTACTTATGATCGTTAAAGCCGTAAACATGGATTCCACACTGAAGAGGCACAATATATGAGTCTATTAAAATGGAAACATAAAAAAACACCTTAGTATTTTACTTGCAATTTTCAATAAGTAAACTTCAGCACGATAGTTCCTATGGCAGTGTACTTTTTCATTGATATGTAAGCCTATAAAACTTATCTATATAGAAAGATGTGTGCGTGCATTGTGTCTGTTTGCGTGGATTAACGATATTGAAGTTAGTATTAGTGTGAAGGTAAATTGATAATGTATTTTTTATTATGCTTTTACTGATGAGTTTTGTTCGTTTTCACATGTGACACAAAAAACTCGTGCAAAGAAAACTTTCAACTAACAGCCATACTTATAAACGCAATTTAAATTTAATCATTGCTTAAAGTTAGCCCTGTCACTGTTTGTCATTACCCAGTGGTAAGAGATAGCAAGAGTTTAAGGTTGTTCGATTCCGATACAAACTGAATTTACACAAATATGGGCAAACAAAGTATAAATGTACACTGAAATAGCTGTAATAGAATTTTACAGTGGTCTTTATTGTCGGCCAGTTATATAAAGTTGGAGAAAACTGTAGGATAACAGAAATATTAATAAAAAACCAAAAAAGTAATTTTTTCGTCATTCTTTCTAATGGGTACTCGGCATTGAATACGTGAATGAGCTTAAAACATATGTCTCAAAATAGTCGTAAAAGTCTGTTAGTTCTTTTTCTGAAGCCTCGACTGCCACGACCAACGGCTGACACTCCAACTTTATATAACTGGCCGGTAATAAGGACCACTGTAAAAGCCTATTACAGCTATTTCAGTGTACATTAATACTTTATTCGCCCATAGTTGTGTAAATTAAGTTTGTATGGAAATCGTACCCCCTTAAACACTGTTTATCTTTTGTCATTTTTTTATAAGTAAGGTCATAAGTTCGTAAAGAACCCGAGTGACGTAAATAATCATAAATATCCTCCAATGCTATCACTGTCCGCATTTGTTTTACGAGATGCAGCCCATCACCTAGGTTTCATTTGCAATAAAATTCGGAAGCGGCAAACGGTGGTCTACTGCCGGAATAGCTGAATATACTTACCAATAAAAATAAAAGTGTACCATGTGTGCGAATGTGTCCACAATTTAAGAAAAAAATGCCAAAGCTCGAAAGAACTTATCATACGAAAGTGCAATTTTTAAACTTTTGTGCGAGATTGACAAGCTATAGTGTTTGTAATTTATCATTCTACTAATAATATAAAGAGCAATGTTTGTGACTAAGCAAGTATGTTTGTCTCTCTCTACTCATCTCCAAAACAGCTGATTGGATTTAAAAAAAAATTATATGACAGCAGATTATACCCGACACAAATGTTTGTGAATGAAACTACAGGGCGCAGCTTGTTCTGTGATTCCTATGACTTTTAAACGAGTCAGAAATGTTTTGATATAAAGTCGGCAGATTTGCAATGGCGGCCGGCATATTGACTTGGGACACAAATAAGTGACCTGGTAATTATCCCTGTGATTTTTTTGGGTTGGCAATCTGTGCGCGATACCTTTTTGAGGTTTTTAACTTTATTTTTGCTATAATATGGATATTAAATGTATTAAGCTGAAGTCTAGTTAGATATTGTGAAAAAATGTATTCTACTTTAATCAAAAAATAAACTTTGTTGGAATTTTCTCTAATAAGTGACATTTAAATTCGAAGCCGTAGGTAAATCATTGCACACTATAGGTTTGATTCACTACTGTTTCCTCCAGTTATGTACAGATTTACACGCCATTAAGCTTGCTTGAATTAATTTTGAATGTAGTTTTTTCCGAAGCGATTTCCATAAAGTTGCTAATTAGACTACTCGAGCTTTTACATAATGGAAGATTTCCTCGAAGTCTGTATTCGCTCGTAATTTAACTCTCAACAAGTTCCCGTACCCCGTAGTTATTTTGACACGCTCGCCGAAAGCAAAAAAAACAACTTTCAGTTTGTAACAAACTCGTAATCTCAAAAACGTTTGTTCCTAATTTCTTTTCCGATTTTAAAAGAGCCATCTTTCATTTACGACGACATTTTGAACAAGAAAATTCCAGGCTTCGACACGAAGTTTTGGCAATTTCCGCACTTGGCGACGTTTTTTTGTGACCCCCGTACTTTGTCGTTAATCTTTCTAACAAAAAGTTGCCGATGCTTGCCGAGTCGTTACGCGTTACAGTGTGCGACGACAGATTTAAATTACCTACTGGGTCTAATAGCTACGGTTAACTGGCAGATTTAAGTAACTGTAGGTTGGTGTGTAATTGACAAGGTATTTTTAATAAGTTCCGAAAAGTATAATAGCTCTGTGCCAGTTTATTAGACGGAAGCGTCTTGCACTGTTTTTATCAGAAACGCAGTTTTTTTTTTTATTATATATAGTCTAACTGTGCCCACAAGTCAGTAAATCAATAAAAAAAAAACTTATTTACGGAAACAAAATTACTTTGAATACATAAATAATGCAAGGACAATCCACACAACACTATCTAGCCCCAAACTAAGTAGAGCTCGTACTAAGGGAACCAGATACTAGCTGATACAAATTTATATTTTTAATTTTTGTATACCTACTATAACCCTGCAATATTATTTTTTAAAATTAAAGCTCAAACTACCTAATTTCAGTTAATCAAGCATTAAACCTTTTTATTTTGCGCACAAAACGCTTACACATTTCAAACAGTGCATAATCTGTAACACGTATACTTATTTCACGAAACTAATAGTACAGCTAATTTGTGGCCACAAATTCAATCAAAACATACAGAATTCCTGCTGCTACTCCTGATCTCTGAGCCAGTAGGCATCCCTTTCAATACATCCAGGCACGCGCCCCAAACGTGCCGAGCGTGGTAACCGTACACATTACCGCTTCCATAAATATGTATATCTACAACATACATAAATATGTATACCTTCATACCTTCATGTGACGTTACGGCGATATTATAATATGAAACTCTCATAGTGGAATGTAGATGTGATAGGCAGTTAAGGTTATTTGAAGGTGGCATTTGAATCTTGAATCGGCAAGCAAAAATTGCCTTTGTCGAGGAAATAAGACTTTATGGCAGCCACAGGGCTTCCATTGTCTGTGTTATATTACTTTTCATTATGGATCCCAGAATATTTTTTAAAAGAATCAGTTCTAAAGTGAAACGTATAATACCTACCTACTAAAACCCAATATATAAAATAAATATATAGACCTACCAAAAATTGAAGCCAAATGTGTTCATTTGTTACTTTTTTTTACTTTGACCCATGGTAATTATCATCATCATCAGCCTGAAGAAGTTCACTACTGCGCATAGGTCTCCCTTAGACATTTCCAGGAAGGACGATTCTGAGCCCTTTCTTTCCACCGACTTTCCGCGATCTTAACAATTTCACCGGTTCGTCTGGTGGGTGGGCGCCCTACGTTTTGTCTTCCGGTTCGTGGTTACCATTCGAGAAACTTTATACCCCAACAGTTGTCGGTTCTTGGAGCATGTAATCAGTTGATCAATAAATTGACAATGATGGTACAATTTTTGTTTAACCTTTGTATGGAAACACGAAAAGCGCCACTAGAACTATCCATATAAAAATTACTTACGCACGCCACACCAAACACTATCAAAAAACGCGAGATCTCCCACTAACCGATGTAAAAATACATAAATAAAGCAAGCAAAAAAACACAAAACGCTTGGCAAAGTTATGCCATCCGCTAAATTAGACTCGTATGAAAAGTTACGCAGGATTATTTGGAAGTACCCAAGTAGTTATTTATAGTTTTTTCAGAACAGTCCAGACCAAAGCAATAGTAAATCATATTTCGTAGAATGGTTCTAATATCAATATTGACCTCAAATTTTGGTTTGCTATTGGCTAAGTGAGTGTACCACTACGATTAGGAGAAACGTAACAAAATGGACTACAGAAAAGGAATCTACAGAAGGCAATGTGTTTTATCTGTTCTGTGTTTTAATCTATGCAAGAACAGTAACAAACGTCAAATAAAAAAACAAACAAAAGTAAAAAAATAAGCTCGCTAAAATAGCTAACACCTACCAAAAACCAAGGAACAGACAGAAAAAATGCTGAGTTATGCTTTTCGCTAAATCAAGCTCGTATGAAAAGTTACGCGAGCAATACGCGGGTTATTTAGAAGAATTTCCTGTTCGCCCGGCTAATGACGAGTCCAGCCCTACGATATATCTCTGGTAGTAGGCGCAGAAATCACGGCGACTCTCGCTTGATTGAGTTTCTTTTCCATTGTGGTTCCATTAACAGAATAGGCTTTCCTCGCTTGGGACGCCATATGTTTGGGGAAAATTATATCAGCAATTTTTCTTTCCCGTACAATGTTTTTGGGATTTTTGTATGGTAAACATGTAATTTGGTGTTGTTTCGTAGCGGATATTATGCTGTATTTCCATATTAGGTATTTTATAAGTTTTTCAGGCGTTTGTGAGAGTTAAGTACCTACTTAACTGATCATAGAAAATTGTTCATTAAAATTGCGTTTAGATCGTAAGTTTTAGTGTGTTGCTATCGTTTTCATAGCTCAATACCTGAGTAACACCCTTTTACAAAGGTACTAAAATTATGCATTTTTATTCACTCATTAGCTTTCACTTTGGGGATGCTCAAAAACCTAAAGACACCCACCCGTTGGTCGAACGACATTGTTGTGAGTGCTGGGAATGAGTGAATGAAACCCACTAATAGGGACCGGAAAGAGTGGCACAATAAAGAGGCCTATACTCAGCAGTCGATGCAAACGGGCTGAAATTATGTTAATGATTAATTTTCCATATTTTTTGTGCCTAGCGGAGATACAATTTTTCCTACTTATGTTAAACTTGATTCCCTGCAAGACGTAAGCTCTACCGCCAGATGCACTTCATATTTTAGACTCAGTTTTTATTCCTACACCACCTATTTCTTGGCGGAAAGTAAACGAAAGCGGCCCCTGAGAGCTCTTGTGCTACCGTCTAATTAACGACGTATCTAATTATACTATCGCCCGGCTCACGAGAAGAGAATTTCCCAAATTACGTATAGCGGAACGCAATTACACTTAGGGGAAATGCTACAGACAAATTGAGTTATAGTGTAATTGAAATAAAAGCGCGGATAGGTTGAATGTGCCCTTTGCCCTGCCACTATAGAGCTTGTGTTTTTTAGGGTTTCGTAAGGGTAAAAAGGCACCCTATGACTAAGACTTGCTGTCTGCCCGTCTGTATGTCTGTCTGTCACCAGGCTGTATTTCATGAACCATGATAGTCAGACAGTTGAAATTTCCACAGACGATGAGTTTCTATTGCCGACAACAGATAATAAAATTAAGAGGGTTCCGATGCAACAGATATATATAGTACGGAACCTTTTGTGTGTGAATCTGACTCGCACATGACCAGATTTTTCTAAATATGGTGCGAGCAGATGCGAGTTTTTGCAATAATTTGGAATATAAAATACACGTCTCCGACAAAACTCACTTTTTCTGTTTATTAAAGATGCCTTATCAAATACTAAACTAATCAAGTTGTTGTAAATTTTTTATCCACAAGTGTATTGAACTGATTGAAATATAATGTTCGTAATTTTTTGCAGTTTTAGTGAACACGTATTCTGAGTTGAAACAAGGTTAAAATAAAAAAAAATCACAAACTACCTCATGGTTTCATGATACAAAATAGCCTTTTCTTTTTCATTTAAAAGAGTAAACTCACGTACAAAATACAGGAAAATTAAGCAAAAAATGCCGGACTCACGGAGAAGAGCTTAATTCTGGTTCCCGAATGGCCAACATTACGGTGTACAGAGTACCCCTTTCCTGCTATTCCCCTCCTAATTGTTGCATAAACCAAACAAAATGAGCGGTGCGGTCTCTCGGATACAGGAATCAGGAAATCGCGGGAATTAGCCTTTTATTTTGTGATCATGTTTCGGAACATCCTGATAAAAACCATAAATGATTGATTTTTTAATATTATAAACCTATCATTTTAAAGGCCTGCGCACATACAGGCGATGGCGATGGCGATCAGTTGAAACGCTGTCAAATATGACAGCGATATTTTATTTTACCTCGTAATATTTTGCTGCATAGTTACATGCTACATACTTACTGTACTACCTTTTGAAAGAAATAAGGAAAACTAATCAAAAATCGGTGAACTTATTATTTTTTCGGATATGCCTGAAACTTAATAACCTATATTGAGGTTATTTTATCATTAAATATAAAAAATATACGCATCCGTTTTTTCAGAATCAATGAAGCCGCGAATAACTAATGAATTAAAAATACCAATTCCGGCTTTTAAACAACAGTGAACTGGTAACAAAAGTGCTATTCAGAAACAATTGAAATTAATTAACGTATATTGAATTGTACTATTGTGTTTTTTGGACAAATTGATTAGATTTTCGCGAACAATGTGTAAAGGGACAAATAACAAATTGAGTTGTGACTTTATTAAAGTTCGTGCTTACAGAAGGTAAGGTGGGGTATACGAGCGAATTTTCCGATTTCAGGTTTTCAGAGACAGAAATGAATTGTATAAAAAAAACATTTATTGCCTAGGCAATAAATGTTTTTTTTTTATACAATTCATTTCTGTTCTAGAACTACATTAAGATAATATAACTTAAACGAGAGCAAAGGGTGTAAATTCAGCCATTACTAAGTGTACATCCATCACTGTTTTTTAACCCTCTCGGTTAGTATAACATGTTTCAGTCTTATAAAACGTATACCTAACATTCTCACAAGATATAGATAATAGTGCAAAAGTTGCGAAGATGTTCTCTGACTACCCCATTTAGATTATCTTCAAAAGCTTTTGAGTTCCCACTAATATGTATAAATATTACTTTGTTTGATTTTCCAAAATGGTTTCTCTTCTTTTTCTTCCATTCTCCTCTATCAGCCTTCATCTCTGTCTTCATTTCTTTCTTAGTCATGTCTTCTTTCACACTGTTTATCCATCTTTTTTTTGGCCAACTTCTACCCAAATATCCATCTACATTCATACTCTAAAATGGGTTACTGCTTGTCAATAAAAAGTGTGTTATTTTTGTGACAGTGCACAGTGTAGAACCAGCTTTATTAGGTAAACCCACCCAGCAGAAATGTCAACAACTGCGAAAGAGAAAACATTGATAGCTACTGGAACGGTATTGGGACGAACAATAGCAACACATTGTGCTAACAAGATACTGTCTCAATGCCTAAAATGACATTTGAAATGAGCTTTGGAATTAGACGAAAACACGTATCAACAAATAAGTACCTATTTAGTACTTCAAAAGCCTGCCTAAGAATAGAGCGCATAAATTAACTAGAACAAATATTATAGTACTAGTTTAAATAGTACCGCTAATCTAAAAGTTAACTTACATAGGTACTCATAGATTAGAATACAAATTAACTAGAACAAATACATAGTTCTAGTATTTGTTCTAGTTAATTTTTATTTAACTATAAATAGCTAAATACAAATTAACTAGAACTTAATCACTCATTAATTTATGCTAATATTATAAAAAGAATAGATTTGTACGTTTTTTGATAAATACTCAAAAACTATTGTGCCGATTTCAATGCCACCCGTGCAAAGCCGGGACAGGCAAATGCTCACTATTTACATTTACAAGGTACTGGTGGGCCACGTTTCAAAAATTTCTACAAATTGGTACTACGAATAAACAAGTATTTACAAAATGTAAAAAATATACACAAAACATCAGAGCTATTTGCAGACTCCGATTGGAAAAGTGTCCAAGACGCAAGACCCTGGCTGCATAGCTACGAGTAGGGTAAATGACAATGCTGATGCGATGGGCCAGATACTCACCAGCTGTCACTTTTTTTTTATCAGACATGGCAGTCTTTCTAAGTTATTCTATAAAGTAAAAACAAAGCAACATCGGAGGCAGTAGCGTATATACACCAAAACATAAAAAAAGCAGCCAAGTGCGAGTCGGACTCGCCCATGAAGGGTTCCGTAGTATCAAATAACATAATATAAAGGTTTTTGTAGTTCGTTGAAAGGTAAATTGCGGTTTACGATATATGACGTATAAAAAAAAAACTAGTGACTAGATCTCGTTCAAACCAAATATCGTTGGAAGTTTGGATAGTTATGTCCAACATATATTTTTTTTAGTTTTATCATTCTCTTATTTTAGAAGTTAGAGGGGGGGGGGACCAACTTTTTTTCACTTTGGAAGTGTCTCTCGCGCAAACTATTCAGTTTAGAAAAGAGTTTCAGTTTCAAGTATAATATACCCCCAAAATTTATAGTTTTTTTTTCTATTTTTGTGTAAAAAACTTAATGCGGTTCAAAGAATACATCTACTCGCCAAGTTTCATCAGTCTAGCTCTTATGGTTTCGGAGAAAAATGGCTGTGACACGGCCGGACAGACAGACAGACAGACAGACAGACATGACGAATCTATAAGGGTTCCGTTTTTGCCATTTGGCTACGGAACCCTAAAAACAGAATAACCAAAAATTTATCAAAATATACAAAAAACCTTTTCATGAAAAGTTTATTTTTACGAATTTTATTCATGTTGCCAGAGGGTAAAATTAAATGTGATGATCCTTTTTGATAAAGTTTCGCTAAAACAATTTTGGGATTTTCTGTTTGCGGTGCTTTGTTTGTCACCCTTTCTGTATTTTGTCGCCTCAAATAAGTAATTTTATTATCGCCTAAAAACCATTCAGTCATCATTTTATTTTATTTATCAAAAGCATTACAAACTAACAGCCTAAGCCAAACGTCTGTGTGTTAGCTTACACAAGTAACATTAGCACATAGTTATATAACTAATAAATAAACAAACAAACAAATCATTCTATGCTTTCAACGTATTTTATTGTTGCAAAGTGAGTTCCGTCAGTTTGTCAATGTACGTTTCTAATAACCCCTTTCCACGGTCTGTGATATCGCGCACGGAGGCGGATCAGCTCGCACGACACCGAGGCCGACACCGTGCACAGAGGTGCGCGGTAGCACAGGAGGCCTTTCTGTGTGCGTTGCCGTGCGTCGTCGTCGGCTGTGCGTGATGATCTGCAGAACTACGCACCGTAGGAAGGCAGCATTAGATATCAATATTAAACTAAACTATGTTAAAGTTGTAACGTAAATTTGAGGCCATCATTTCCAGGAAGAACCCTCTTCATCTGCCAATTCCCAACGATTTTGTCAATGACGTTAATCCAAACATAGACTCGTCTTGAAGTTTGTGGCTATCATTTGTGAACCTTTGACATCCTTTAAGATGCAGACCGCCGTCTATGACCTTATCACTCACACATTTTGTTGACTGCATGTAGTGAGAGCCAGCTATCGTCTGATTGCACGCAAAATAGTTGCCAGCGATTTTTTGGTAAATACGTTCATTTTTTATATCTTTCAAAAGGTGTCTCGCTCGTGAGAAGGTGATTTACGGTTTTCATCGACTTAACAGTGATCGGTTCAACGAGCTATACGACCTTCCCGTTACTACCTACTTGCTTTCTTAGGTCGGCCGCATACACACGTTTTCCGTATTCTATTTTCGAATTCGTTTTCTGTATTCGGACATCCGAATGCATAGAATCAATATTAAATACATTAACTATCGATGTACGGATACGGAAAACGAATTCGGAAATCGAACACGGAAATGCGGCTGACCTAATGTTATGTTGTTGACATTGATTCACGGTTTCTACGTGATACGAGACTACACCCTAACGCAGGCACCTACTAAGTGAAAAACAGAAATTACGTAACGACAGTCTCCAGAATGTAAATATTATTTTGGAATTGCATAACTTTGAAGATGAACAAACAACTCGTTAGGAGCTGCGTGAATAATTCGTAGGTAAATACAATCTTTCGCCAAATTTGCAATTCACATAGCAACTGCCTAAATTATTCATTTTATTTTCCTCAAAGATACTTAGTTTATAGTGAACTACATAGATGTTCCAATTTATAAATCTTATAGCACCAAAATATTTACTTATGCAAAGAATGTAAAAAAAATAAGGATAGTCAGACACAAATTTTCTTAAGGTTGTTCGATTCCGATACAAACTGAATTTACACAACTATGGGCAAACAAAGTATAAATGTACACTGAAATAGCTGTAATAGAATTTTACAGTGGTCTTTATTGCCGGCCAGTTATATAAAGTTGGAGAAAACTGTAGGATAACAGAAATATTAATAAAAAACTAAAAAAGTAATTTTTTCATCATTCTTTCTAACGGGTACTAGCTTTTAGCATAGAGTCAATTTTGTACATCACTGTTTCAAAATAGACGTAAAAGTCTGTTAGTTCTTTTTCTGAAGCCCCGACTGCCACGACCATCGGCTGACACTCCAACTTTATATAACTGGCTGGTAATAAGGACCACTGTAAAAGCCTATTACAGCTAGGTATTCAGTGTACATTAATACTTTATTCGCCCATAGTTGTGTAAATTAAGTTTGCATGGAAATCGTACCCCCTTAAAGAAACTTCGCAAACTTTCATCATTCATTGGGATCAGCTTGAAAATACTACTGATATCATCAACATCTACACTAATATTTTAAAGATGAAAAGTTAAAAGATAAAGCTTAAGTATTTTTGTGTGTATGAATATTGCAGTCATATTTTCAGTAAGTTTTTCAGTTCATTCATTAAAGGCCTGCGCACACCTAGTTCGCTGGCGGTAGCGATCAGTGAAACGCTGTCAAATATCGCTGTCAAATTTCAAATCTGACAGCGATATTTGACAGCGTTTCACTGATCGCTACCGCCAGCGAACTAGGTGTGCGCAGGCCTTTAATGTTGTAATGAATAAACTGAATAACTACTCTTCCGATTTCAAAAAATATTTCATCATTGGAAAGCTACATTCACCTTGAGTGCATTCACTTTGAGTATAGCGTTTCTTATAATGTTTCGAAAAAAGAACAATTCCATCCGCTTCTCATCTACTGTCTTCACGTGATCTTTGTACAATGTAATCGGTATATCACGTAGATAGCAAGTCTATGCCTCATCTTCTGTTTTAGATCCTACAAAATTATGAATTCTACCTTCATTTTTGCAATCACAAATGCAGTAATTCCGTTTTTGCCACGTAGCTCCATTTGTAATAACCGAAACTGTTCGCGAACTTTGCCAAACTTAATCCGTATTCCCACTTATACCTACGAATGTGAATCGAAGTCACGTTTGTGCATTATGCAAGAGTCCTATTGGCTATGCATGGCGTGCCTGCATCTCAGTTTACTCAGTAGTGGTATACGGAAGATAAACATTTAGGCGCAGTCAGAGTAACAGGTCATTGATCAGGTCAGGTCAGGTGACTGATGCCTTCACAGCTCAGTCGGTAGTAGCTCTGCCTTCTGCGCTGGAGGGCGTGGGTTCGATCCCTACCGAGAACAAATATTTATGTGGTGAACATAAATGTTTGTTCTCTGCTGTCTGGGTGTTATAACTACTGTATTCACAAAAAAGATATACAAGCATTATATCAGCTATCTGGTTCCCACAGTACAAGCTCTGTTTAGTTTGGGGCTAGATAGTGTTGTGTGGATTGTCCGCACTATTTACTTATTTATTGATTATATGATACACCTTCTGTGTCAATAGCCGATGAGTATACAAGCTTAGACATTTTTTGTAGAAATTTGCTACTAATAATTTGCCACAGTTAATAAATTCCAAATAAAGTGACAAAATAAATGGGTCCAAGCTGCAGTATTTTTTTTTAATCTCGGAAAAAATTAAAAAACCAGTGTATACTGGTTGCTTTTACATACATGGAACTTTTCATTCATCCCTCACACTGGAAAGCAATCAAAAAGTCAATTAAAAAAGGTTATTATACGAAGATTTTCATCAACCACGGTGTTAAAGAGTTGTTTTTCACTCGACATTACACTGTAGGTTGTATAACTAGCTTTTGGCTGCAACTATCCTATATAGCCTACTCCTGACTAACTTTTATTAATTATGCATTAGTTTATTAATGTTTAAATAAAAAAAATATTTTGTGTGTTGCTATTTTGTGTGTGTGCCCCGCCCCGTCTACACTCAAGTACTATGTTTTTCAATCCAAAGGTTAAAGGTTGTCGGAAAAAAATCACTCATAGCGATAAGACCGCCTATTGTATCTTTATTTTTTTGTATTCTTGTTTTGTTTTTTAAAACTTTTCACTTTGGTGTACAATAAAGTTATAGTCTATCTAACTTATTCCCCAACTTATGGAACGATGATAAATGTATGAGAGAGCATTAGTAGTGGATTTCTTAAGGTTGATAATGATGACTTTATAAATTCCTGCATCAATCAAACTCATTATGATAATATCATTATAATAGCGCCGATGTTCTAATTTGGCAAGGTTTGTTAAATCATATTGCGGCACTAATCTAATTTTGCATAAAACGCTACGCAAAATATCAGCTACTAGCAACCGCTCACGGCTTCAAACGCCCCGTTCCCTTTACTTTTCGGGATTCAAAGTATTTCTATATCCGTTTTTTGGTTTTGCCTTCCCACCAATTTTCAGCCAAATTGGCTCAGCCGTTCTTGCGTAATGAATAGTGTAACTAACACGAATTTCTTTTATTTATAGAAGATTTATCACCTACTTCTTATCCAAGGTACCACGTGATCGAAGCCACAGACAAAAGCAAGTCGGTAGTAAAACTTTTGACAAATCCCACGCGGCGACTATTATAGCTTAGCCTGCTCTCAATCCTTGAATGCAGGATCTTTGCAATGCAAAACTAGTATGTAAGTCCCGTTCGGTAACTCCCTGTAGGTTTAGAGACCACGCGTATTTACATACCCCATGTTCCCATAACGAGCTCACCGCTGCAGAGTAAACTTCAAAGGTATTTTATACTATGGTTCGAGCACTGGTAGTCTAGTGGTAGTAGCCGCCTTCCGATCCTAAGGTCGTGGGTTCAAATCCAGCCGTACACCAATTAGTTATTCTGTAGTGTTGTATGGATTGTCCACAATATTTTTTATTATTTATTTTTATTTTAACAATGCGTGACAGTTTTGTCATTATGTACCTAGTAGTAAGAGATGCAATTTGCTTACCCACTGATTATATTTGAAGAAACCCTTGTTAGTTAGTGAGTAATATCTACAGTCACTCTTATTTTTATTCATACCATAGTTGTTCAAATTGGCTTAAGTGGCTTACATTAAAATAGCAGCAAAATAACGTTAGCATCTAAAAAAACTCTACATTTTCGAATAATAAGTTTTCTTCTAAATTTAAACCGAACTTTATCAACATTATTTTCTCTGGTAGTTCTCAGAATCCGTAATTCAATAAAGAAGTTCAATTCAAATTTTCCTTTCGAGAATATAATCCAATAAGCTACAACAGTCTCAAACATTCGAAATATCAGGAGATAACTGTAGGTCCTTCAAAAACGTGAAAACATAAAAGTCGTTCACATAAAAGACACATCTCCTTTTGATTTCAAATATTGTACATAAAAGAGCCATTGAATTCGTGACACTTATCTCCCGTTCCAATATTCCGGACTATAACATCTGAATCGGAGAAAATGGTTCAACGGTCCTGAATTATTTTCATTATAATCTTCCCAGTTGGAATGGAAGTCAATCCAAGCTCATTGCGTTCAGTCAGGCAAGTTTGGAGTTATCTGAAACAGTGATTTATAAAAAAAATTAATAAGGAATAATATTCATGGCATTATTTACTTTGGACATTGATATATCTGATTCACTCAGATTATCAAAAACCTTTTATATCTTTTTTGTTATAAATTTGGATGGTGTTTAATTGTTCTCTGTTTAGGTGATATTATTATATGGTATTGTATGTATGTATAAATAAATAATATTACCTAGTATTATATCAGCTCTCTGTGGTTTCCATCTTCTTCTTCTTCTTATCGGGTCACTGGTTCTTTCGAAACAAGTGTGGAAAGACTCCTTTCGTGCACTTGACACCAT
Organism: Thera obeliscata; assembly: GCA_947578465.1. Taxonomy (NCBI): domain Eukaryota; kingdom Metazoa; phylum Arthropoda; class Insecta; order Lepidoptera; family Geometridae; genus Thera; species Thera obeliscata. The sequence continues at coordinate 6,640,482 of OX387916.1, forward strand.
ATTTCTATACACACATATATTTATGTATGTATTTCTTATCTGGTTCTCATAGTAAAAGTTCTGCTTAATTTGGGACTAGATATAGCTGTGTGGATTGTCTAGAATTTTTTTATTTTCATTTATCATATTAAACCTACAAAAAAAATGCTTAAACTTTAATTAATTTGGCATTGCACTGCATCCATACATCCGTTTATTCATTCATAATTATTTATTTCGGTCAACGTGGATCATTTTGTTAGTAAAACTTAAATCTATTGTTAGTTAAAGTCCGTCTGTCTTGGTTCAAGTCACGTAAGCTGCACTAGAACCCTAATCTTTAAATCTAAATACAGCAATGCAGGCATCACTGTTTGGTTTTTGAACCCGTTTAAAAGGATTTTGTATTTATTTATTTTCACCTTCACTCTGTGCGGTTCTGTGCTGAGATGGTCCTCTGTGGTCTGTACTTATTCATACATTTTGTTATTCTAAAATGCCTTCACGTCAAAGATTGCTTGAGTGAGCTAGCTGTTCTAACAAGTCTGCATAGATATGCGGTCATAATCTAAAAAGGGAAGAAACCCGGACAATAATCACTGCTGAAACGTCAATCACAAAGGTAAGTATTCAACTGAAGGGTTGGATTATAAGGGTTTAATTCTGGAAGGAGTGGATTATTTAACAATTTTCAAGGGTGCTCTCCAAAACGATAAGCAAAGGTTCGTTTAGACATTTTGATTTACATTGCGCAGTAAATTGGTAACCACTGCGTAGTCAAGTAGCCGATCCCACGAGTACCACTCATTGTAACTTAAAATTTTTATTCGATTTACTGTACAAAACATACAAAGCCATGAAAAGCTTTTATTTTTATTTTAGGTAAGTAAACAGGCTTTTGCATCTATTCAAGAGAATGAATATTCAAGCCCTACTTGCGGGACGCAAGCGCCTATAGGGACAGTTTTATAGATGGAATAGGTTTGCCCAGCGCGTATTCCATCCTAACAGCTTAGTCGGCCTTATCTACAGGACAGACACGGTCAAAACGTGCAGACCTGACTTTGGGTTCCCTCAAGATGTTTTTCTTCACTACAGTCATGAAAAATCATGAATGTCTCAGTTTTTGTAACTAGCTGACGGAACAAGCATATGGCCCACCTGATATTAAGTAGTAACCATTGTCTATAACAGAAACATTGCCTCGTAGGTCACGAACATCAGGAACGTGCCCTATACGGTGCACTGCACCATCAACTTCAGGCGTACAGACGTTCAGGCTCATGTGCCAGTAATTTTACCGGCACCTACCCTTTAAACCGAAACACATCCATGCTGCTTCACGGCAGAAATAGGCACTACCCCGGACGAGCCTTTAACAAAGAGCTCTATTATTAATATAGGTTTGCTCATTTTGCTATAATAAACTTAAAACCTATGGCAAGAGACCGTTTCGTTTTACTTGTATCAGCGTACCTTACCTACCTCGTAGCTCATATGCTATGAAAGAGGCTTTGATGTTAATGAGCAGGATTTGTCACGATTTCTCCATAAGTTATACTACGCTCCCGCACGAAACAAGTGTAATTATAATTTACCGTTCTTACGTTTGTTTCGATGTATGTTTATAATTTTAATGATGAGGAATAGTTATAGTTAGTAATTATATTGATAAGTATAACCATTGATATTGGATATTGTTGGATTGGTTGGATTTGAGAGGGACTGGCAACTGGTGATACAAGATCGTAGAGAGTGGTGGGGTTGGGAAAAAGCCTTTACCCAACAATGGGATGATTCGGGCTAATAGTAGCAGTAGTACCTATTGAATATTGATACCGAGCGCTGAGAACTCGTTCATAGCTCATGACGAGATTCAGGACTTTTTATACAGACCGTATTACATAGCAACAATCAATATAGACACAGCAAAACACTGTAATAGTATATCATGTATTTATTATTTTGTTAAGGTGTCTAATGAGAGAGTTGGGGAAAATTCACATGAAGTCAGAGGCACATACAATAGAACGCACACATTTATTTAGCATACACTTCTGCCGTCGTAATACCCAGCAGGCGCCAAGACAGTAAATCCAATCGCGCAATGCCAAGAAGTGTAAAAATATTCATAAGACTACATATTCTTATTACGTGCGCATGGTAAGGTCGGGCGCATAATGTGTTACAATGTGTTCCGAGGTAACAACCTGGGCTTATGAGGCTCTTGTGGCACCACAGATAAGGCACGCTGAGGCTTTGTAGAGGTACTTTTGCAATGTAATAAGGCGGCCAGGGTAATCCCACAGGTCATGGAAAACGGCCGTACCACTCGCTAGTTGAATCCTTACTTACGCAGCAACGTATTGTGAAAGCCACAGAGCTCACCATTAGCTGTTATTGATTAGTCTCCTGATTTGAGTAGGTTATATTTTTCTAATGGACGTGAATCTATTTTACTGGCATTTGAAAATTCTGTCTTACTAATTTCTGCAAGAAAAGGTTTTCAATAAAATTACAAAAATAACTTTGAATCGTATAAAGAACTAAGGAAATCCAGAAACAACGTTGAATGATCACGATCAATGATCACAACATCAAAGAAAGTGAGTTCAGTCTGTGAGATAATATACAGGACACAACAACGGTGTAAATATAGTTACTATTTATGCATTTAAGTAGTGATTGAGCCATTTCGTGTGCAGTAGATATCCGTGATCTGTGAAAATAAAAATCGTGGGATCCGGAATGCCGACAGAAGTCTTCTTGTTATCGTGTCACTGATTATTTCGAACCAAGTGTGGTGAAAGGATTTTATGTGCGCCTCGCCTACAGTAGTGAACTTGAACGATTACCCCCCCCTTGAGCTCACCCTCGACCCCCCCTTGATCTCACCCTCGACTTTTGGCAAAGTTTGTCGATCCTTGCTGAAGTGGTGTCGGTTACGTGACAGGTGACTGTGTCGCAAGTTCGTAGGTTTAATTATCATTAGAAAAACACAGTGAAGTGGATAGGCTGTTCTCTATTGGCTGGTGTCACGAGGCCCGTCTATTCGCACCTTTAGTAAACAATGTTTACGGAGCAAAGGACGCGGGCGAGGGCTTGTTGTATCGAGGACGCAATTAGTTTTAGATTCATTGTTATTTTTCCTCACACTCATATGAAATTCACGAACATAACACTCTTGACTTGACACGCGTAATTCACTAGCGTTTCAGCACTTCAGCGACATAAAACCTTTAAAATGAACACGCGATGTACAATTTTTAACACGTTTATAAAAACAGAATAGAAAAAACAAGGTTTTTTCTGTTCTGTGTTTATAAACATGATTCTATTATTCACGGTCATAATCACGTCAACGTAAAATTTACTTTTGGAGTCAAAAATGTTGAGTTCGTTTCATGCTTTTAAAAACCTGAAAAGAAAACACCTCAACGTGCACACAACAGTAATGATACACTGAAAACGTGTGCGCTAACGAGTTCGTTTGAACACTTCAAACTTAATAATAGTACTCTGAAAAGTTTGTCCAGTCTGGATGTGAAATAGAGCTGGTGAGGGCTTAAAAATTCACAGGATAAATCTCAACACCTCTTCACATTTCAGTGTTGTTTTTAAAACGAATTATTTAAAGTCTATTTCGAGATGCGCGATTCATTATGCCCGTAGTTGTGGAGTGGAGCTCAGTAGAGTAAGAGGCAAGTTTTAATAATGTAGGGCGGTTGGCAAGGCTGCTGCCGTTTCCTTCTATTCATCTCTCCCCTTTCCGGTTGGTGCAATTAAAACGGCGGCTTGTTCCGGCACTTAAAAAACTTTTAAAGTATAGGCAGGCACAGACAATTTACAGTATCTACGTATACGGGCGCATTGTTGCAAATTACGGGAAGAACGTTTACCAGCAAAATAATTTGCGTGCTGAATTTTAAACCGGTAAATTGTTAAGGTGAAGTTTCACAATGTTTTGGTGTGTTTTGCCGTAAATAAGACAGAAGTACTTTCTTTTACAAGACGCATGTGGTAACAAATAACGATTAAACAGCTTAGCATAAACTTTGTTATAAAATGTTTAATGTGAAGATGAACGTGAGAATGAGTTTCCAGTTACTTTGTTTTTCGAGTAACTTGAGTTTCGCTCCTTGTTTGATCAAAAGTAATTATGTAATTTTCAGCTAGAGTTATAAACGCGTAACGTCTAGACGACGAAATTGCTACTTTGCTTGAACCAAAATGCCTTTCGCATGAGTCATTCGCTGTTCGATTTAATACAAGCCACTTTCATAACTTTATAGTATATCAACTTTTTTAATGAAAAGCCCAAGAGTTTTTGATTTTATGGAGATGGAAAATAAAAATAATTCAAGTCATTTATGCTCAAGATTACGTTGACTGATCAACAATAATAATATAAACTGTAAAAAAGGCTTCAGCAAATGAGATCTGATGGAGGCTTGGAACGGATACTGGCTTCTTGAAATACCTATAAAGGTAGCCCGTGTAGCTTTGAGTGCCTACTAAGAAACTATTTCAACATATTCGGCGTTCTACGTTTAAATTACAGGTTCGGGTGGCAAGACGTGGCGACAACGACTGTTTGCCTTCGATCGTCACCAAACGTCTGAATCACTCGCGTGTGGCAGCCATTCCCTGCTATGTCAGAGTTCCGCTCCGTGATTAATGGTCTCGCGTTCCCTCGACATTGTGTTTTTGTGATGCAAATAACTCGAGCCGTCGGAACAAGGAAAATTGAGTGGGAGGACCGAGCACCGCCACAGTTTCAATTGCTCCGCCGCTGAATTCTGATGAACCGTTTCGGTTAAAGGCATTATCACTGTTGCAATGCATAAGGCGAAAAGCGGTTAAGTAAGCGATGCGATTTGTGTCTAAATCCTCGCAGCTCGCAGCGTAATACAAAGCCGAAACCGTAACCAAAACGAAATAATTTTTGATCTCAAAAATAACTGCTCCACGGATTGATGTATTCAAAACTTTTTAATAAAGTCTCTTCCAGTAAATATAAATAAATAATAAATAAATAAATATTGTGGACAATTCACACAACACTACCCAGCCCCAAACTAAGCAGAGCTTGTAATATGGGAACCAGATAACTGATATAATACTTGAATACATTTTTTTTTTGTAAATACATACTTAGAATACAATACAACACCCAGACAGAGAACAAACATTTATGTTTGCCACACAAATATTTGTTCTCGGTGGGGATCGAACCCACGACCTACGGCGCAGAAGGCAGAGCTACTACCAACTGAGCTAGAGGCCAGTCCAGTAAATATATTCAGCATCAGCCTGAAAATATTTTTCAAATAGGCACATACAACATAATTTCTGAGTCAAAGTTTTTGCGGCACCGTCGAAGGATTTCAAGCCGTTTTTTACGTCTTTGTAACAGGAAAACAATTCATGTCCTTGCAAGGCGGATTCACGTATAAATTAGGGTGTCGAGTTCAGTTTGCTAGATATGGTGATAGTGGGTACTTGATGGGCAAAGTATACTACTTTTAGCTCTATTCTTCTAGTGGTAGTTTCTCCATCTTCTAATCCTGAGAGCGTAATTCCAAACCTGGCTGTACCTACATACTTTGAATACAAAGCTGTGGATTTTTCTAAGTGGAACACGTAAATTAATTGAAGACACCATTCAAAAATATTTTATAGCTTCTTTTTACGGTAAAGATAACCTTCACACCCACGCTAGTCCTTATGAAGTCATTTAAAAAAAACCCCTTTTGAAGTAATTAGGAAGTTTGAGAACACCGGGTCATTGGCATACTTTCAGCTTGTAATACGCAGTTAATCTCAGCAAAAAACTCGAGCCAGGCGTTGTAATTCACAAGAACCCGCCAGACGCCAGCGACAAGGGTGAATTTCTTATGAGCACGGCGTGTATTTGTCACAAAAATCTATAGGTATACTCGTACCTATTAGGCCTTATACTTGAGATTCTAATGCTGCAGAGGTATTTTACAAGGCAGCCGTGCTTCTTGTAGGAAGAAAGCCACGGCTCATACTGTCTTATTCGAATTTCAAAATTAGGTCTTCTTCTTCTTCTTAATGAATGGCATCTGTCCTATTCGGATCAATTTGTGCCAGTGTCGAGTAGTTTAATGAGAATGATAATATATTACATAGATAAAATACTTTTCCGTCCTGTCGAGTCAGTCAAAGTAGAGTCGGCCCTACCCTAATTGTCTTTGGAAGAAAGATGGCCGTTTATTCCAAATCCATCTGAAACATTTTCGATCAAATCAGGTTATCACTTTAATTCCAACTGCTAACACTTTGAGCTAAGACCTCAAGTAATGTTGGTTAAAATACCACCGAAATTACACAGCAAAACTCAAAATAACACAAGAAAAACAATTAAAATCAAAAAGCTATGTGATTTCCCGAAATGACAAAAAACTAATCCTCAAAAATAGTTGAAAACAAGCCTGCTTGTAACCTACCAACTGCTTGCCAACACCATTCAATTTTAAAGAAGGAACGTCTATAAAAACACAAAATTCCAATTAATATCTAGATGGCGTTGTACGCACAGGAAACTAAAGCTTCCTTTGTTCGATTGATTCACCACAGAAAATAAAAAAATGCACTTCCTACCTCACTTCCCTTCTCGAATACGTATGGAAACAAATTTCCTCATTTTGTGGAGCATCTGAGAAAAGTATTATCATAAAAAGATTGCGCTTTATGTGTAATTTATATATACATTGTTAACGGTTGATTTCACGGATTACTAATTGACTGATCAAACGTTTGAATATCTGTGTGGTGAACGCAGATGTTTGTTCTCTGTCTGGGTGTTATATTGCATTCTAAGTATTTATTTACAAAAAAAATATATGTAAGTATTACATCCAGCTATCTAGTTTCCATAGTACAAGCTCTGCTTAGTTTGGGGCAATATAGTGTTGTGTAGACTGTCCACAATAATAATATATTTATTTCAAATATTTGATCGGTTGGTTAGTAATTCGTAAAATCCGACTCTATATTTAAATAAAACTAATGGGTGTGCATACGCATTATACGTATAAAAAAAATGTACTGAACACAATTTCCAGTCGCACTCATTGCGTAATTACGTTTAAAGTCATTTGGTTCTGTTCAGCTTTTAAACGATGATAAAGTTCGTTATATTATTGTCTTGCGAGCGCAGCTGCGCTGGGTCACGAAGAGAAGCGTTTCGTTACGATTATCGCCGAGTTAATGATGTCTTACTAACTCTAAGGCGGCATGCTAAGAATTTAAATAAACTCGCACGAGCTTACTCGTACGGGAATTAAGGTGCGATGTGCGTATAATCTGTGATTCAAGACTGTAGGGGAAGACTTTGAGTCGTCAGATGGAGCAAAGTACTGAAGACGTTGCAGACCTACGAAATTTATAGATAGATAGAAAACTCTTTGCTCTTTATGGTGTACAAACACTATACAAATGAATAAAAAGAGAATTTGTCAAATTTACAAACCGCCCATTGGGCGGTCTTAGCACTATAACTGTGCAAGAAAGGATAGTCTCTTTGAGGCGCACTTAAAATCTTTTCACCACACTTGGTTCGAGAAACCATGTGACACGATAAGCAGAAGAAGCACTAAAACGTGATTTCTCCCAGACTACCATGTAATAATTATTTAAAAATTATAATTATAAAAATAATATCGATTGTCTGGTACTACACCAGACAATCGATGCGTATTATTCGTAGCATGTGCTACGAGTTTGGCAGATAGTGCTACAAAGCCTACGAAGCGGACTGATTGGTAGGTATTTTAATTTATTGCTTATGAATCTCATTTTTGATTGTTTGCTTATCAAATAGCTGTCCTAATATATTTTTCAGCTGTTATTATTAGTATAAAGCTTATAATATACATAGAGCGTAGAAACAATCAATTAAAAAAGTTGCTAAATACATGCACGGTTTGCTAAAAATAAGTACATAAAAGTATAGTAAACGGGTATGTGCCCAGACGTATTCTCTTCTTCACAAAGTAATAGCTGTAATTCACCGCCTAAGCGCAATCCACTGTTATCTCTTTCAGTTCTGCACGACGCTCTTTACTCGTAAATCTCTAGGTAGAATCTCTTACTCAAGTCGACTTAGAATGATGCCTTTCAGTTTACATTTGTGCATTTATGTTGATTAGTATTGCAGAGGAAAAATATTTTAAATATTTTTTATGACGTGCATCTATAACAACAAATTAAGTAATTTTCTTTATGATTGAATTTTTCGTAGTAATATCTCAGCTTGCAATGACAAATATTATTATTCAATTTCTGTACGTTTTTATAAAAGACCCAAGCTCGACCCAACTAATACCCTTGTCATGTCGAGATGAAATTAGTTCAACCCGTGCAGCTGCGCCTCTGAAACCCCACTGTTTTGCTGAAATTTAATATGACACGATACCATTGTATGGACACCTCCATAAAACCACAAAAGTGTTGAGTTTAATTTGCTAATGGAAGAAATGGAGAGCAACGGGATTAAATCCTGGCAAATTTTACTGGTTTTTGATATTGAAATAAAATAACTTCAAATAGAACGAGTGAATATCAATGTAGTTAAAAATCAATAGATATTTATCGAATTAACCACAAAAGTAAACACACTTCACATCCTCATTAGGCTATATTGATTGATAATGCGTAATTTATCAATATTTCAGTTTTTTTTTAAATATGAATACTGATGGCAAAAGTACAGTTTTTACCGTTTTACCCAACATTTTCGAAACGAACATTGTGGATAAATATTCTGCTATAACAAAAAATGAATGTCGCTATGCTTGTAAATTATTACCCAAACAGCTGTTACAGGGCAAATAAGAGGTAGCTACATAGATTTATACAACGGTGATTAAATTAAAAGCAAAACAATGAACGGAAAAGATTTTTGTACAGATTTTTTACTTTTGATTACTCGTATGTGGGTTTTGCAACTGGGAAACCTATTTTTCAGTATCGTAGCAAACAACCGTTGTATATGCCTATACATTAAAATACTAAATAAATAGTTTTAATGGATGTAATCATTGTTTATTCGCAAGTAGAATAAAGAAAATCTATACTAATATTAAAAAGAGAGGTGAATTTTGTGAGATTGTTATCTCTGGGTTTACTACACTGATTTAAAAAACTCTTTTAGAAAGCCGCGTTATTTTTTTGTGTGTAAAAATATATTAACACGAAAAATTAAAATGCTTTTTTTGTGGTCTTGTTTCGTGCAACGAAGTGGGTACTGGTCAAATGTTCTACTATTCATAAAAATTTTGTTATCACATTACAGTCACAATCATAACATATTGAAAAGTTGTGTGAGTGACTGACATACAACGCACAGCCTATACCGTTCGTCGTAGCAGCTTGAAATTTGGAGTGTGAAACGTGCCGGTAAGCAAAGTATTTTTTCATTACTCATACTCTAAAAGTAGGTCTGAAGTTGCCTGAGGGGCCTAATTGAAAGTAAAACTTTCAGCCCTAGGGAGAATCGCTTTCTACTGACAGCTGTCAAATTATAAAAAAAAACAAGTTCTATTTTATTCAACCATGTTCCAACTTTCTAAAGTCTTTCTAACTGCAAGGAGGTCGTTGAACCAAATTCCAACTTTTTATTCAGCAAGTAGGTTGGAAACCCATTACAACGGTAAGAAGTTTAAAAAGTCTAATTAGAGCGCAATGTAAAATTTAAATTTAAATAACATAAAGGTAGTATTAAATAAATTATATATCTTCTTAATTACTTGATTAATATATAGCTTCAACTATTTATTTAAAATAACATAGATTTGAGCAAACAATTTACCATTTTTAAAATTATGAGAATGAAAATAATGGCTGAATAATGCTGGCGAGCCGAAGCCGAAGGCCCGCCAGAGAAAAAGAAAAAAAAAACCGGGAAGGCGGCAATTCAATCTTCATTTTCACTAATTTTTCTTTCATGTTTTTATTTTTACTTTCCTTGTATTCGTAATGAAAAGCACAGTGTTTACCTCGGGTGAAAGTCTTTTAAGTCCCTCAAGCTCCATTGGTGCCCTTGCTACGCTCTGGCGCCAAACCCGTCTCGGGACTCAAAAAACGTGACTTTCAACACTCAGGTAACAATGTACTATTGAAAATGCATCGGTAAAAAGGGCAGCTGAGTTGAATGGAAATGAGTTAAGATTTAATAGAAAAAGCTTAACGTGTGAAGTCGCACGCTATTTCACTAGTTAAATATAACATTTAAAACTGAAATAACTCAAAATATCGATAGTCTAAGATTTGAGGTCTATAATAAAAAAAAAAGAAGAGCTTAAACAGTCGTTTTGTCGTTAGCCTGCTGCTAGTTAGCAAAACTCGCTAGTCATAAAAGCTCGTGAAAAATCCTCAAGGGACATTGAAGCGTTCGTTTCCGTCATTATTAATATCATCCGAGAAATATGCCTCTCTCGGGCACCATTACAGTAACGGCCATATAAAAGACAAATGAGGCTAAAGTGTGATCGTGAGACGCTTCTAATTTTTATAATACATTTTATAGACGCTCTTTTTCAGCTTCCTTTGTTTGAGCTATAAAAGGCGTTATCTCAATTTGTTAGCCTACACTTCGTTTGGTCCATATCTTTGCCATTCAAAAGTTTCCTCATTCAAAAAACGTTCCGTATTCAGACTGATTTGAGAGTATGATTGATGATACAGAAAAATTGTAAGAGGTAAAGTACCACTTTACTGGGTTTTAAATTGTAGCGGTGGTCGTTCATGCGAATTCAGATTATTCAACTTTTCATCGAAATTTGGGCGCATCAATCACGTGAATAGGAAAATGAGGCTATTCATCATTGTACTTTGTGAACAGATGTTAATGTTTCAACTTTGTATTGTCCCTGTAACGATTTGACCGACTTGGTGAATTATTTGTGCGGCTAAAATGAACGTGTAATAATCTTGATTTTAAAAAAGTTTCTTATTAAACCTTGAGCACATCTAATAGCCCCTTCCTACCGGTGTGTGATATCACGCACGAAAGCGGATCAGCTCGCACGAAACACCATGGGAACGGCTTCGTACGCCGAGGTGCGCGGTAGCACAGGAACCCTTTCTGTGTACGTTGCCGTGCGTCGTCGTGCGCTGTGCGTGATGATCTGCAGAACCACGCACCTAAGGAAGGCAGCATAAGCGTTCAAAAAATAAGTCAAATATGCTTTTATTCAATTATATCAAAACGACCACATTGAAACGTCTTAAAGCTAGGTGAGTCTAGGTGACTAGTTCCACGTTTTGCAGTGACGATCAGTAAAACGTTATCAAATATACATAGTTGTTAATATTTCAAAGCTTTTACACTGATTGCCACCGCAAAACGCTTAGATGTGCGTAAGTCTTAAATTTACATATCCAATATATACATTTGATCATACAGCTGTACATACAATTCATCAAAACTTCGTCTCAACTTGTATCAAACAACAAAAACACCATGAATACTCTACAAAAATTACGTAATTTAGGTTGATATTTTCGCCAGCTAAAGACGGGCTGTATCTTGAGAAATAACACTTTTGCCGCTACATCAACATTTTTTTGGAGTACCTTAACCAGAAAAACAAGCCCTTGATAAAAGTTGAGACTTAATTTATTTGTGCCATGTATTTACTTCATTCATATTTTTTTTTCTTTAATAGGCCTTAAATACCGGTTAGTACACCAAATCTCATAAATTAATAAAGGTTCATAAATAAATAAAGGTAGGGCTGTATGCTTGTTTGCTAAAATTTATATATCAAAAACCCTAAAATTTACTTTTTCACTGAAGCTAGCTGTAGTTTTTCTTCAAAAATAGGTAAACTGACAAAGATATTTTCAGTCAAGGGTTATCCAATTGGACTTGTATGACGCAATCTGTTAGAGAATTAGAGCGGAAAATTAAATTTATAAAGGATACAAAATGGACGGTCTGTGATTTTACTTGGTCGTGTAGAAATATAATCAAGAAATATAGGTGGCCTATGGCTCTTTTCGGGTACGGAACTTACATGTGCGGTTCAACGCACGCTTTGCCGGTTTTAATAGAAAGTTTTGGCTCAACGAGGCCATCTTGGAGCACTATCTCTCCTAAATAGGAATATATTTTCTTTCCGAGTCTGTAGCGTGCAAATAGAAAGAACATCTAGTGACATTCTAAGATTCAAGTCATTCCCCGCGGCTATTTGTACAGTGACACAGAAAAATGGTTTGCCCTTGCATTTTTCAAACGTGTCACGGTATGCTGAACGGCTCTTTTTCATAAAATTCTTCGAGGACGTACGTGCGTAAATAAAGTTCTATTGATAAAACCTGTAAATATTTATGGATAAAATATGGGATTCAATCTTGTGCCAATAAGTTTTTGTGCACTGTGCCAGTGGTGTCATATGGTGAAGGACAACATCGTGAGGAAACCGGCATGGCATAGAACCCAAAAAGTTCGAAAGCATGTGTGAAGTTTTAAATCCTATCACCACACTGGTTTGAAAGAACTAGCTCAACATGAAAAAGGAGAAGCGGTAGCATACCCAATTGTAGGTATATAGTAGTTTTGGTTTCAAGGGCTTTGGTGCCGGTGAAATTACTGGCACGTAAGTAAGGCTTAAGGGGCCGGCGGAGGGCGAATTTTCATACAAACGTAATACCAAAATGATTACTAGTTTAGGCAGATTTTCACTATATTATTGTTATAACTGTATTTTCATAGTATTTATCTAGGTTCCTGAACAGTTTTTATTTTATACCATACCCCCTCTAAAAAGCTTATTTTATTCACTGAAAACAGTGAATAAAAAGCTCTTTTAATCACTGTTTTGGTGTTTGAATTTGGAACATACGAATAAGGTCAACGTCCATCTCAATACCTTACAACCTCCTTGCGCCATCAATACTCTCGATTTGATTGGTCGAAATTTTTGACAAGGAGTTTAGCATTGGATTAAAAACTTTGTGTGTTTTGTGTTCTTTGTTGTCATTGTCATACATTAGTAAATTGGCGCTATTTTGAATACTGTACTTAGTAAGTTATGCAGCACAAAGTTCGATAATAGTAAATCGATTGAAAATGCATTCTAGGAATGAAAATGATGTGCTGAGTTGTTTGTTGTTCAATAGAGTTGTTGAGTTCATGAAAGAGAGGTAGGTATAGTAGAAAACTTGCATTAATTTATCCTTGTTTATTTACAAATCAAATCAAATCAAAATCTAAAATTATTTGTTTTATGTCATATAAAAATAGTATAAACAAAGTTCATAGTTTTTAATCCTTTTTCGCTTAAATCTTTCTTTTTCTCGAAGTCATGGTATAAAGTATAGTATGCAACTCTTGAATAAAACGGATTTATGTCGAGGGCCATGAATCACTCGCGTCGCTTAGGATTCTAACACTTGAATCACTCGCTACGCTCGTGATTCAATCATCATGAACCACTCCCTACGGTCGTGATTCAGTCGTTAGATTCCTGCACATGCTCGTGATTCATCTTTGGTCCTCGATTTAAATCCGTCTTTTATTCACTCGTTGCATAATATACAATTAAATTTCTTACCTCAAATGAAATAAACACCAATCGCATTTTACACATTTTTTTCATTGCAAAATGTGATTGGCGTTAATTTCATTTGAGGTAAGTAATTTAGAATAAAAACTGTTCAGGAACCTAGATAAATAGTATACACATACTATCACATAATACTAATACTAATAGCAGATTTTACTATAATAATATTACATTATTATAGTAAAATCTGCTTAAATTAGTAATCATTTTGGTATTACGTTTGTATGAAAACTCGCCCTCCGCCGGCCCCTTAAGATCTGTATGCCTCAAGTTGATTAACGCGTGGCAGTGCACTGTAGGGCGCGTTCCTGACATACGTTGCCTTGGGGCAACTAAGGGCGATGATTACCACTCAACATCAGGTGGGCTATAATACGCTTTCTCCATCAGCTAGTTGTATAAAAAAACCTTTATGTGAAATCCCTGTAGATACCACGGTTTGGATTTAGTCACGTGCCTCGCATTTATTACTAATACCCGCATATCGTAGCTGCGTGACCATTGCGAGACCATTTCGGCGAGCCTGTGTCACTTATAAACATAAATAACCTTATTTCTAGATAACGTGTATTTTGCAGTAAGCAATGAGTGAAATGACTAGAAATCATTTAATTTTACAGGCGTTATAGAAACTCAGGGATAACCACAGGCCTATTATGAAAAACAAATGAATTTCAATTAGTTGCAATGATACTGCAACTAGGTTTATGCCAGACAATCATTATCTGATATGACAGACACATCTATACTTCTAAACAGACACCATTAGCCATTAAAATGTAAAGCAGAAAGTTTTATTCAGAATTTTTTTTAAATCTTCAAAACAATTCACTACCTACAAAGTGAAATTTTATTACTATAGCGACTACAGTCAAATCTGTGGCTTGGGCATGTTTACGTAATCTAAATTGATATTTACGAAAATGCGGTCACATAATACTTTGTTACAAATCCACCTGAAGGACACGAGAGGTTTGGGACGATGTGAAATAAAATCATCTCGGGCCGGAGATCGTATCGGAGATTGCTAAATTTAGAAAATATCTCAGCAGAAACTTTTTCTTCTAATGTATATTTAAAAAAATATTGATATAAAATATAGGCATATTCATTGTTTAGTTATAAAAACGAATAAATCTCTTATTCTTTTGCATTGAATACCTTTCTCCAATACTAAATTAGGTATAGCAAGACTTCTGTCAAAAACACACAAAACTTTATTTGAATAAGGGTTTACCTTAGAAATTCGCATAGTTTTGCTATTATAGGAGTTATTCTATATAAGACAGGAATTTCCTATTTTGCTTTTAAGGTACCCACCTAAATTTTAGTTATTCAAAGTTACATAATAATTAATATTTAACCTCTTATTTTTTGCATTGAATACCTTTCTCCAATATTAAGTTAGGTATAGCCAGACTTCTGTCAAAAACACACCAAGCTAAGGCTTTAACTTAGAACTTCGCAGCTTTTCCTTCCACCGGTAAAGTCGAACTCAATTTATATCCCCCAGTATCAAACTAGTCCGGTTTCGAGAGGCTCTAGATCACGACAATAGGAGCGTAGGAGCCGTAGCCAATGAATCAATCAGTTTGAGAGCTAATACCTAGCTCTGCTGCTTTGAATATCGCAGTGCCGCATAATCTTAGGAGTTTCTCAAGCTTATACGTAGATTACACTTGTATTTTGTAGCGAGATAGAACATTTTATTTTGTGGGCACAGAATGCGCTGAAAATGTGAAAACTTACGTTTCCGAAAGCAATTTAAAATTCATAAAATTCCTGAATTCTTCGCCAACGCGGTTTCCGTGTTATTTTTGAAAAGCCGCACAAAATTTTAATTTCTCCAGCCAAAAGCAAGCTGCTTACACAGAGCGTATGACAAAAATGCCGAGCGTAATTTTCCGATAAATTCGTTTAAAGATTAAAATCATTTCAACAAAGCCACCTTTTGTGACTTACAACAAAGGCCTTTTTGTTGAGCTTCAAAGTAGAAGCAACGTGATTTTATCCATTCCATCGGTGGTGTTTCAGCTGCGTAAGTTTCAAAGGGTTTCATGCGTTATCGATGAGATGAATGTAGGTACTCACTTACAGTATTATTCGTTCACTTACAATTAATCTTTAAGAAGGGTCCCATCTTGATTCTATCACTTTTATACTCGCCTAGAATGCTTTTAAACAGACATACACACACCAGAACTCTGCGTATTGTGATGTATTTTTTACTTTTTTATTGTTTCAATAGTCATTAGTCAATAATTTTTATTCAGTACGATGCAAGAATCACTTTGAAACGTCTTAAAGCTAGGTGAGTTTAGGTGCCAGTTCCACGCGACCAAGCGTAGAAGAACAGGCAACAAACTACGTCTCGGTTCCTACCGTTTTTTGAAGTGAAAACTTCTTTAGCGGCGTTGAGCACTTTTTCTGTAATGGGTATAAAATCTTAAACTCGCGTCAGCGCGTCAGGACACGTGACCTGATCGAAAAAGCGTAAGACGGATGGAGAGTAGACAGCTATCCCCTCTCTACGGCGCGGCGAAAATGTATGCCTGGGCCTACTGTTTCGTTTAGGCAGCGCAGGGCGCTTGCGCGAATGTTCGTGTATGTTACAGCGTGCCAAATAACAAACAAGCCCCCCCTAACCATTCCAAAATATCAAACATGCTCAACGTTAATAATCAAGTTTTCACTTCTGCCGGCACTCCCGGAGTGCAACCCGTATTTTTTGAAGTGAAAACTTCTTTAGCGGCGTTGAGCACTTTCTGTAATGGGTATAAAATCTTAAACTCGCGTCAGGATCACGTGACCTGATCGAAAAAGCGTAAGACGCTACAGATACGCTAGTAGTTACTATGACACGGTAACGTCACAGAATAGATAATAGTTGGTAGCAAGCATACCAAGGCGTTTTTCGTGACTGTAGTAGGTATAGGTACATACCTATTATAGATTTTATGAACTAGCGGCCGCCCGCGGCAGGTAGTAGTGGTCATTGGTACATGATTTTTTTAATGTAAAATAATTGTAATAGTTTTAAAGTGTTAAATTTTTAATGTAATATAAATTGTCATGTTTGTGTACGATAGCGCAATAAATGAATATTGTATTCTACCACATAAATGATAGTACTTTTATACTGATAAAGCAATTGGTGCAAAATTATTCCCTAACCATTCCAAAATATCAAACATGCTCAACGTTAATAATCAAGTTTTCACTTCTGCCGGCACTCCCGGAGTGCAACCCGTCTTTTTTATTGTTTTTTTTTTTATATAATTCTTTTACAAATCAAAAATAGTCTAAAATAATAGCAGTGAAGTTTTATGTCTTGTCGTGTACAGTTTGTATAAATAAACGATTTTCTTTCTTTTTTCTTTCTTTACATAATTACTTTATTTACTTTTATTTTATTTGGGTATATAATACGTAAATGTTAAAACGCAAAATGCTTTTTTTTAAAACGTCGGGTATTTTTAATCTGTCGCAAATGTTCAGAAGATTTTTTTAGGATAGAATTTTTTTTTTTATTTACGAATACGGATTAGGCAATGGAAATGAAAACTAAGTATGTAAGTATACTTCAACTCATAATCAGAACAAGCTTTTTCTAGGCTTAAACATATTCAGGGAACACCTTGTATATTATTAGTACCATTGTCTGTTTAGAACCACCAATTCTGTTTGACCTATACCCAATCAAAGAGCAGTCAGCGCAAACAATGGTTTAGCCTGTAGTAGCGTCGGCAACGCCTCATCAGCAACGCTTGCGGTGTGAACGCCTACGACCGATCACTATATTGGGACGGGCTGTGTGTCACACAGACACGCTTCCTCTATTTTCGCAGAGAAAATAAAGATAAAATAATTAAAAAAACACTTGACAAACCGATTTCATAGCCAAACTGCTTTATAAAATTTATATAAGACCAATCTGGAATCAACTTTCAGATAAAAACATTTTCTTCAAAGCGGCTCACAAATGATGAAGTACAAACGAATTGAAAACCTTCTTGTTTTTATTGGATGTCTGCTAAATATTGCAGAAAATAGTCACGTCATCATCCAGACAAAGATCAAAAGTCCGGTTGAAGCAAGGATCCAATCCTTGGGTTGAAGACATGATACCAATATAAAAAGAGTGTCAATCAAAGTATTTTGTATTTTTTAAATATTTTATTTTAAATTCAAGCATTAATATTAAATGCAGATTAGGACAGATTAGTTTTAAATATGAAATAGTCTGAGACTATTTCATATTTAAAACAAAAATAATCTAAACTTCTACCAAATTATTAACTAATAAAATTCAGAATGAGAGATAAGATAATAGAAACATTTGAGCTATCTGCAGACGATATAGAGATAGCTCATGTGATCCAACGAGAACAATAATATTGTTGAATGAATAATGTGGTCCAATCAGATGGGCATAATTAGGATTAAAATTATTTTCTTCTTCTGAGTCGTTACACTCTTGTCAGAGTGGTCGTGGTCGTCATGACGAGGCAGTGGCTCGCCTAACAATTTTCCGCCACTCATCCCGCACCGCTGCTCTTCTGGTGCATTCGTTGAGAGGGGCGTCTATGGCAGATTTGATTTGGTCCGTCCATCTCAAAGGTGACCTGCTGCGAGCTCTTTTGCCCTCAAACTTCCCCTGCACCACCAGGCGTTCTATGGAGACCTCTCCACGACGTGACACGTGCCCAAAGAAGATTAAAAAAAAAATATTTTGAAAAAAAAAGAAAGTTATTTTGGTTTCCATAAAATATACACGTTCCTCGGTAGGTAGTCCGGTGTAAAGCCAGCCACTCGTCAGCACTATGTAGGCCAGTCATCACGAGCTTGACTCCAGTCATTTGCATCACAACACGCTGAACTGGCGTTCATTAATCATGAGATGGGAACGTATACGCAAAACTGTGATCAAACCCACTAATATTATCAATTGCTGTTTTGGCTCTACGATTAAACTATGAATTTTCAAATGGGCAACAATGGATCATTCATTGATAGCTATGACCTACTAAAGTACCCAGTGAGTTACAAAAGATACCTATTTAAACTATAACACGGGTATTTATCGCGTATATTACCTTATTTAATATTGCCTTATTACCTTATGTAATAGTTTAAATATGTTTTATGATTGCGAAAGTTTAAAAAGTACTAAAAGATACCTATACTTAAAATTTGTTTAAAATTTTCATCTTTTTTTTAAATATAATATTGTATTATATTTCAAACGAATCTTTCTTCTTCTGAGAGCTCTGCTCTTGTCGAGGTTGTGATGCAGTTTCCTTAAATTTAGTCTTGACTACCTTATAAGACTTTTTTGAAGACTTTTTCTGAAATTCGTAATTCTCTCCATCCAAAGGTTGCTCTTAGCGATAAGGCTACCCTTCTTCTTCTTCCTGCCCTTATCCCACTAGGTGGGGTCGGCACAACATGTCTTTTTCTTCCATTCTCCCCTATCACTCGCCATCTCAGTACTCACTCCTTTCTTGAACATATCATCTTTCACACAATCCATCCATCTTTTCTTAGGCCTTCTATATCCATCAACATTCATGCCTAACACTCTTTTCGTCACATGACCTTCTTCTCTCCTCATAACATGTCCATACCACGCCAGCCGATTACTTCTCATTTTCTCCGTTACTGGCGCTACTTTCAAACTTCCTCTGATGAACTCGTTTCTTATTTTGTCCATTCGTGTTACCCCGCACATCCATCTCAACATTCGCATCTCTGTCGCATGCACTCTTCTTTCATCCGTCACCTTTGTTGCCCAACACTCAGAACCATACAGTACGACAGGTCTTATGATTGACTTATATAGCGATAAGGCTACCCATTGTACTTATATTAGTAATGTTTATTTTATATTAAGTCTTTTTTTGTGTACAATAAAGTATTTTAAAGATTTCCTTCGGGGTGGGTTTTGTCGTGACTAAATCCACGCTTGACCGCAATATTAATTAATGTTATGCTTAAATGTTATATAACATAGGTCAGCTGTTTATGTCAAGCCAATTTTTTTATACATTTGGTAAAGACCAAACTTATAATTTAGGTTCTCAGGGCAACGAATTAGTTAATGTATATGTATGACGGAAAGTTGACCCAAACGCAAAGCTTTCCTACCTTACCTCTCCAAATCGTAAAATCCTTGAATACCAGCCCGAATTACAGCCGGACAAACATAAAAACCAAATGTTGAATGGCAAATTGAAG
Organism: Thera obeliscata; assembly: GCA_947578465.1. Taxonomy (NCBI): domain Eukaryota; kingdom Metazoa; phylum Arthropoda; class Insecta; order Lepidoptera; family Geometridae; genus Thera; species Thera obeliscata. Next base: position 6,660,296 of record OX387916.1, read on the forward strand.
GTTGATCGCATAAAAGATATTAATGTATATTTTATAAGCGATTCTCGACCCGTATGGACCGCTGTGACTAATTTCATATAAGTGCTCACGTAGGCATGCCATCTACGTAAGGGTACGGGTAAGAGGCTTAAGTGGAAATTATAGTGCAATTTTATACACGGAGCGCACTTTTTTAGGATTTTCCGTGTAAATTGATGGGGGTAAATGCTAATATGACATGGAGTGTGCAATAAACCAAATATGCAGCTTGACCGTAGTTTAGTTGACTATAAGAGCCGGCTTCAGTAATCGTTAATTGACCATTAAAATATATGGCAGCTATTTGCTTCAAATTTTGCAAGCAAATATTTTTATTTTTAAATAAAACTTAGCTGATGGATCAAGCATATGGCCCACCTGATGTTAAGTGGTAACCATCGGCTACAACAAGCGTTGCCTCGTAGGTCACGCACGTCAGGAACGTGCCCGACGATGCATTGAACTGCGTACATCAACTTGAGGCATACATCTGTCAAATATTTAAATGATCTAAGTATAGCAATCCTTAAAACTGTTGCAGCAGAATTATGCTCTAATTTAGTCTATTTATTATTGTAGCTTAATTTATAAAACCGTACATAGACTGATTTGGAGGCAGTATTTAATAATAACTGGAAAAAAAGATGACACTTATTAGTTTCATACACAGACAGAGTGGCTTAATCCCATTTCTGACGCATAAAGACTTGGCACAATCTGCCAATATGGCACCGTGATAGCAAAACCGCTATTCACTATCAAGATTACTGAGTTATCATCTTGATGTGGCCCGGCCTTAAGACCCGAACCCGCGTGTAAATGACTGTCTGTCTAAACTTTTAATTATGATGAATTATTTAAATGCCTACTTACACGCCAATCAAGATAATCTTGTATGTTGAGTGCGTGAAACTGTTGTACTTATTTAATCGATTATCATGTTACATAAATTCCGCTGTACTTGAAGGCTATATTTTTGTGCCGAAATAAGGTGTCAGCTTTTCAATGGCCGAAAAAAGACGTTTTTTGCTTTCATTGATATTTCCTCGTTATATTTTCTCTTACCTTTAAAACCCTCTGTTGTGGTATTCTGCTGAGTTATAGCTTCACGCCCGAAAAATATTCGTAAACGTTTTTCAATAAAAAATATTTTAATAGCCCTTTGAAAATGTCAATAATGGCTTCCGAGTATTACAATAGGGTTCCGTCCAACGACAGCCAGTATTGTGAGCGGCTCAATGGGTGCCCTGCCAGTGGAAAATGACTCTTGGAATCATTTTCTTTTATGTATCCAAGGGTGACAAGTCTTTTTGAATGCACGAAGTAATTGAAATTTCATCTGCAAACTTTTGATTGATTTTTGCATAATGAAAATTTTGATTTGTCTTTATTATGTAATTTTAGGATCTAGAGAGTTCTGTACGCCTACCACGAGCTCTGTCTGACTCTGTCTATGGCTCTAGTTTTGAGTCGGTGTGTGTTCTGACCAGTGTATTATACTGTATGTGTGTGTGACGTTTTGACGTAGGATTTTTTTAGGCAGCACTCACACATACCCAAAACCAGAGCCAGAGACAGAACCAGACAGAGCTTATAGTAGGCCTGATGAAAGACTTTATGCCTAATATGTATACAGGCATACAGTCTATGTTTAGTATAGGGTTGCTCTTGTGTCTCGACCAAATATTTTGAAATTTTGAAAAAAAAACGTGTCGTATTTATTATATTATGATCAAACGAACTTCCAGAGATAAGTTCGATCGATATTATTTGAGTGCGCTTCATTCAAAGTTATAATAATTCCATAATAATCCTAATAGACCAATCAATTATACGATACACTAAAAGCGCTCCTCTTTTTACTGTACCAGTGTTCTGGAAAAAAATGGATCACTTATTTCTTATTTACGCTACTTTTAGTTCACAAACAAGATACAGACGAGCGACAAAGGCCGAAATCAATGTCCGACTAAAGGAAAATCGAACAGTACCAATTAGTAGGTGAGCGAGTAAGTTCTTCAATAGAAAAGTTCTTATCTATTAGCTCGACGTCGCTGTCAGCCAGATGAAGGAGCGGACGGTTTGGAGTCTTTATACTCGAATGCTCAGAGTCATTAAAACTTTTATCCAGCACAAATGCACTGGCACGTTGGCAGAGAATAAGTGGAAGCTAGATGCACGAAAGCTTCACTTTGCTTTACGTACACTATATTAAACCACACAAATATAGCGTATCATAATCTGCGTATCATAATATCATGGCTATTTTTCTGATGGAAAGGCTCATCAGTGGGCGTGACGTCACAAAAAAATGAACTTTATCCGCGTTATTTCAAACATGCTCTACTGAATGAATGCTTGTTCTCCTTCTGGACAATAGGTACTATTTTTACCAACTTCTTCCTTTTTTTGCAGTTTGCTGGCACGAATCTTGTTAACCCATCAGTGCCTATCACCCTCTCGGGCGGTGTGTTCTTTTTCAACCGTCTTTTTATGAGTTCATTTCTCTATTTCTTTGATGAAAAATACGATGATCGACAGCGAGCATTCTAATTTGAACCTTACTGAATCCTTTACCAAAGTAATACAGTTGTTTTTAGATTGATAGCCGATTTTCAGTGATACAGACTGAATTCAGTGCCGTCTCGAAGTTTATTGTATACGAAGTGCTTTGAAAGCGGAGCATTTGAGATAACGCTTAGAATGTGCATGCAAATCCGGAGGATTGAGGTTGTCTTATTGTTTTTTGTGGATATAAATTTATTTCTCCGAAACATGAATCTGCTTTGGTTATTGTGAAAATATAGAAATGGCGTATTGGTAAAATACTTTATTCGATTGATTTAGTTCAGAAACCATTACTGTAAAACAGGAGAAGTAGTAGAGCTCTTTGTGAATTGCTGGTCCGCCAGGGGCACTATTCCTATTTTTGCCGTGAATCAGCATTGCTGTGTATCGGTGTCAAGGGTGTGAGTGCCAGTGAATTTACTGACACGTGAGGCTGAACTATATGCCACAAGTTGATGGACGCAAGGCAGTGCATCGTAGGGCACGTTTTAACGTGCGTTACCTGCGAGGCAATGCTTTGTTATAAGCGATGGTTACCACTCAACATCAAGTAGGCTATTGCTTGTTCCATTAGCTAGTTGTATAAAAACAAGAGAAAGTACGTAATAAACTCTACCACGAATGACGCTAAATTTTGCAGTGAACTTTGTCAACTGCCTGTCACGCTACTCGCGTTTGAAATGTCACTTATCATAGGGCAGCAAAAGGTCATTTCATATCTGATAACTTTGTACAGTTGAAAATACACACTGATTATATCATTTAAGGGCCGGCGGAGCGCGAATTTTCATACAAACGTAATACCAAAATGATTACTAATTTAAGCAGATTTTCACTATATTATTGTAAAAATTGTATCTGTATTGTATTTATCTAGGTTCCTGAACAGTTTTTATTTTAAATTACTTGCCTCAAATGAAATTAACGCCAATCACATTTTGCAATGAAAAAAATGTGTAAAATGCGATTGATGTTTATTTCATTTGATGTAAGTAATTTAAAATAAAAACTGTCCAGAAACCTAGATAAATACTATACAAATACCGTTATTACAATAATATAGTGAAAATCTGCCTAAACTAGTAATCATTTTGGTATTACGTTTGTATGAAAATTCGCCCTCCGCCGGCTTCTTAACAGTTTACCAAATTTACAAATACAACACACACACACACACGCACACAATTATTTTCTACATATTTATTCTTTGTAGGTAAACTATGTTCTTTGAAAAATAAATATCTCATAATACTGAGAGTGTGAAAAAACAAGTTTTACAAGGGGTGCGTAGTTTTAATAATCAATTCGGTTTATGAAAGCTCCACTATTTACACGTATTTTGTTAATTCCGTAAATACGATACACGAATGATTTACTGTAATTTTCTTCGTAAATCCTTGTCAACTTATTTTTGCAGTCTGTTTCATATTTTTGCTAGTGTTTTGTAAAAGCACTAAATATTGATCGCATGTAGTACATCTGTTTTTGGTTTAAAATAAGTAAAATTTGCTACTAATTGTTAAAACTCGGCATCAACTAAAAGATAGCGTTGATTGCGCAAAAAACTCTCATAAAATAAGGGCGAAAATAACTGAATTTAACTAAACATCAAAGTTCTTCGAACAAAAAAGATTTACAGAGTTAACAGGAAACAAACAATATCCGACTCGAGCGTGAAAGTTTTCGGGAGTTTATATCGATTCTAAGTTGAAATAAAAGAAATGAACGATTTATCCTTACCTGTTAAATTGAAAAAGTTACTGGGACCACTGTAAGGGCAGATTTACGTGCGCCGGCTGCTGACTAATATCAAAAAAGTTTATAGCAAACGGTTAGCTTTGTAGAAACCGTCGAGTGGAAAGAGCAAATGGAAATGTCTTGAGGTTGGTGTAATTATGTATTATTTTACTTTGCAGAATTCGACATATTCAAATTCAAATTCAAATTCAATAAGCGTTTATTCAATACGATACAAGAATCACTTTGAAACGTCTTAAAGCTAGGTGAGTCTAGGTGCCAGTTCCACGCGACCAAGCGTAGAAGAACAGGCAACAAACTACGTCTCGGTTCCTACCGTTTTTTATATGATCCTTTTACAAATCAAAAATAGTCTAAAATAATAGCAGTGAAGTTCCAGTGTGGTGCCACTTCACTTAGTCAGACGTATGCAATGTAATTATACAAAAGCAAAAGTTTCAAAGACAGCACATGCTACGCTTCAAAGTTATAATAAAGTATCTACACAGATATAAAAATAAGATATTAAATAGTAGGTACAGACATTGCAAATTGACATGCTAGCTTCCTATGGGTAGAGTGACCGGGACATCGGGCCACGCATATTTATCATTCATATAGCTATCTAGAGTATAGTACGCTTTCTTTATCAAATTACTCTTAATATAGGCTTTAAACTTCCGAATTGGAAGCTTAGTTGCATTTTCCGGAAGTTTATTGTAGAAGCGTACAGTGTTCCCCATAAAAGACCCATTTACCTTCTGTAAACGAAATTTGGGAATATAAAGTTTATTTTTATTTCTAGTGTTAATATTATGTGAATCACAATTTTTCTGAAAGCTACAGATGTGTTTGTGAGTGTACAGTAAGTTTTCATATATATATTGTGAAATTACTGTGAGGATATTAATTTCCTTAAATCGCTCCCTCAATGAGTCTCGTGATTTCATTTTATAGATGGCACGTATAGCCCTTTTTTGTAAAACGAATATAGTTTGAATATCAGCTGCTTTCCCCCAGAGAAGGATACCGTAAGACATAACACTATGGAAGTAGCTGAAGTAAACTAGCCTAGCTGTAGTTTCATCAGTGAGCCATCTTATAGTCCGAACTGCATATGCAGCCGAACTTAGTCTGGCAGCAAGTGCTTTGATTTGCGGTCCCCACTGCAATTTTTTGTCAAGATTAAGTCCTAAGAAGATAGTAGAATCTACAAGGTTAAGTGACTCTCTATTAAGTATAATATTAGTTGGCCGGAGAGTCACATTTGGTAAGGTAAACTTAATACACTTGGTTTTCTTAGCATTAAGTAAAAGATTATTAACGTTAAACCAGTTAAGTATTTGCGACAGAGATGCGTTAACGTCATCGTAATTAGCCTTCAATCTATCAACTTTAAAAATTAATGAGGTATCGTCAGCAAATAGTACTATTTCACATAGTTTTTTAACAAAAAAAGGGAGGTCATTTACGTACACTAGAAACAAGAAAGGACCTAATATCGAACCTTGTGGCACCCCCATGTCAATAACTGACCCAGAAGATCTCTCACCGCTCACATCAACTTTAAAGACTCTATCAGTCAAGTACGATTGTATTAGGTCAATAGAGCGATTTAGAATGCCGTAATGTTTAAGTTTAGATATTAATGTAGCATGATTTACACAGTCAAAAGCTTTGGAAAGATCGCAGAATACCCCAATCGCGTCTTGTGAGTTTTCCCAGGCATACCAAAAACACAGGCATATTTTGTTTATACAACTAGCTGATGGCACAAGCATATGGCCCACCTAATGTTAAGTGGTAACCATCGCCTATAACAAAGTATTCCATCGTAGCTCGTGCACGTCAGGAACGTTCCCGATGTCCATCAACTTGAGGCATACAGATGTTCAGCCACCGTGCCTGTACTTTTCACCCACACCCTATATACTGAAACACAGCGATGCAGCTTCACGGAAGAAATAGGCATAGTGAAGAAAGAAGAAGAAGAAGAAAATTTGTTTATTCAAACCACCACCATACAATAAAAAATAGAAAAAATAATACAATACACACCTACTTAGCTAATATAACATAGATTACGTAAAGAAAATGAAAAGATACAAGACGTGTTATTGTATTCAAAACCTGCTAGTGGTGGTGAATGGGCCAAAAGCTCAGCATAAATGCCGCCATATGTTTCCATAGTGGTAGTACTTCCCTGGACGTGCCACACACAAATAGCTCTACTAATACTGAATGACGTAAAAACAAGTGATAAATGTTTATTTTTCTCTTAGTTGAAGAGATTTATAAAATGCACGTCATGATGTATGGATATTTGAGCTACGGGTAGGTACTTACTTATTTTTTCAGTAAGCATCTATTTAGATGGTTTTGAAAGCTCTCTAGCCGCCACTAAGTGGTTAATAAGTTCTAAAAATGTTTGAACTCGGCATAATATATGATTATTTAAATATAAGCTTTTCTAAAAGATGAAGCCATTGATATCATTTTCTATTCCACAATGACAAGTTGCACTGATAATTTTATCATACGTTTCCTACTATGTTGCCCCATGATCTGAAGGAAAAATCGATGATATATGAATCTCGTTTTCGCCATTGTGATTTTTTACACCGTAAGTCAACACAAAGCCTACTTTTGAGCTACCGATTCCATTTGTTTTCTCTATGCGGTCGGCGTTGCGACAGGCGGGTTCCGCCAGGGATTTTAATAATTTCCAAACGGATTGAAAAATGTAGGTGAGTTCGATATCGGGCGAAGAATTGGACGGTTTTTTCGATGGATGAATTCTGTACCTGCAGTTGGGGCACGGGAATTATTTTTATTTTTAGGAGATTAGTTTTGTTTTCGTCTGAACTTATTCTGTTACGGAGACTAGAAATTATTGGTGCTCTCATTTGACAGGAAAGGATAAAAATAGTAGATTAAAAAAAAACACTCTACAAAAGATAATGCCTTATTTATTACTAGCTGCCTGTACCGGCTTCACACGGGTGGACATTTATTTTTTAAACATATAAATAGCCTATGTTACTCAAGATGAATGAAGCTTTTCAATGGTAAAAAATTTAGAAATTGGCATAGTTGTTTTTGAGTTTATTCATTGCACAAACATACACAAAAAAATACCAATCTTTCCTCTTTATAATATTTGTAAGAGTATATAGATAGAAGTATAGATATAGATTCAAAGTATAGTCAATCTTTCGATTATTATATAGGACACGTATGTTTCATACTCGTTTGCAACCAATTTGCTCCACCAAATTCCACTTACGTTGTGTGTTGTAAACGAAATTTAATGTATGTAACTGTATGTTAATCTGATAAATAGCAGCATAACAATAACAAAGGCCGTTGTCGACTGTTATTCTCTTATTTGTAAAGCTAGATTTATGAGTATACAATTCCAATTTCAGATAATTTCCATATGGTAACCTTAATCACCTAACGGTGACATTAATTTTGGCTTTGTATGCCACCCAATTGGCGCAGTCGTTAAAAGCAGGATTGTGTAATTTAAATGTTTTATGTGTATGTTTAGCCTAGGCTTTTGTGTTTCAATGTAAGCCTGAATATTTCATTTCATTCAGAACAAAGTTGCGCTGCGCATTACACGCATCAATAAACTTTGGACACGTGTATTGCATCAATCAAAAGTTTTTGCTTTTATTTTATGAAGCATGCGTTGAAACAGTCAATATTCAAACCAAAACATTTCAAATTTTGAGTGTGTTGAATATTTGAATATAACTAATTATGCAGACAAGTAAATGAATCCGCAACATAATTTAGAATCAATTATCTACCATAGTGAGGAAACTTTGTAGCAAATATACAATGTTAGACGTTGCATATGGATATGTTTGGATTGCAGCACAAATGTTGGTTCAACACTGAACACACTGCATCTACGAAGCGAGCACGACGCTCCAAGCTACGAGACTGCGACGTCGACGTGTCCAGCCCATTGGTCTGGAAACATTTACTCGATTAGACGGAAGGCACACGCTTTAGTGGTGACGGAATTCTCTCACTCGACCAACTCGACTGATTTGCGTTACTTTAAACTGACAATGGAGCAACATGCGAGGATGCTGTCAAACCTGTCAGCTAGCGTGATACATCCGGTAGATCGACAATCGAATGGTGCCAACTAAATCAAGTTACGAGTATGTACGTATATAAGGCATGTTTCCGTTCCGATTTCCGTGAGTTATTCACCTCTTATCTCGCATTCGGACCGTATAAGACGTGTCGCATCGAACACTTATCGTTGTCCTTTTACGGTTGCTCGGGTTAAAACGAAATGTAGCAGCTAGGGTGCTCCCCTAACATTAGTCACTGGGCCAACTTGAGTGGAAGAATTTGTGGGACGTTTGAACAATGATATCCTTTAGGTATAATTTCTGTCTAGATTTGAGTTTGCATTTCGAGATATTTTAATATTACAATAACGTCTCGGTATTTTCAGAAATTCTTGTCTAATTTAATTGTTAACAAGTCTCAAATTGTATTTGATAGCCTGACTTTACAATATCCTAATGTAACCAAATACTTAGTTGGTTATTATTGATATTCTTAGGAAGGTCGCTGCTGAAATAATACTGATAGAATTCTACCAATAAAGAAGTCTAGATTAAGTCTACTAAAACTATGATTTGGATTTTGTCTACACAAATAAAGTAAAACCTGGAGCTCTCTACTTTCGCAAAGTAAAAGAGCAACGTCGAACTATGTAAGGCTTCTAGCAAAATACGCGCATCATTCAATTCTGCTTCATTGGGTTTTGTGTTTTAGGCGTGTCATTTACGTTGAAGAGGTTTCATTCTTCTAGCTAAAAACATTTACTGAAAGTATTTGCCTTACTAAGGCTAAATCTGAGTACATTTTTACTTGAAGAAGTAAAATAAATTCGTGCGTATTTTTGCTATTAGATTTGTTTTAGGTATTGCTTTTGTTAGAATAACTGACAGCAGATAACTAAACTTTACTTTGTTAAATAAACTTTACCTGATACAAGCAGGTGCAGGATTAGATTTTATGTTTACACGTTGTTAAATGAAAAATACAGTAGTACGATACAAGTAACAGTAGTAGTAGAGCTCTTTGTGAAGGGTTCGTCCGGAGGAATACTACCACCATGCCTATTTTCTGCCGTGAAGCAGCATTGCTGTATTTTACTTTAGAAAGTGTGGGTGCTGGTGAAATTACTGGTACGTGAGGCTAAGCATCTGTAGGTATCTTACCTTTCTGACGTGCATGACTTACGACACAATGCTTTGTTATAGACGATGGTCACCCACTTAACATCAGGTGGGTCAGCTTGTTTCATCAGCAAGTTGTATAAAAAACAGCTAAGTTCAAACCCTCTGCAGTAAATTTCAGTTACGGAAAACAAACTTAACGGGACTTGCTGAAGCGGAAAAATACGGACTCATTTGTACGTCTCATTACCCAGCGCCAGCGTCCAGGCCATCGACAAACTACGAGAGTTTATTCCTTTACATTGCCACTCTTATTTGCTGACATGGCTTAGCTTCGGTAACACCACTCTTCTGTATTCTGTGGGTTTAACCTACTTACACCTGTAACTTTTGTTGCTGCTTTAATTCTTATGTTCATAATTTGTAACACACAACTCAACATCGTTTCCACTCTATCAAGTTTTGTGTTTTGTGACAGCTATTAAAATCTTATAAATTTAGCTCTTAGTCTTGAACACCTGTTTCCTTTTAATTATTAAATCACCCTTTATATACGTAAACAAAAATAAAGATGTTTTATTCAATCATGATTGTCCGTCTAAACGAAGTCTCCTAGTAAAAAGTGACCGGCGAATAGCCATAGCTAGGATATAATGTGTTTGAAATTATCTGGGATGAAAAAAATATCAGTAGAGATGATAGTAAGCTTCGGATTACCGTCTTACTGTCTTACTGTCTTTCTGCCAAGTTATGAAAGAATAAGTAAAATATAACTGGAATATAGAGAACGGAAAACGGAACTTTACTTAAAAAGAAGATTCTCGCGTAAACACAAAAACCGCAATAAAAAGCTGTTGCCGCAATTGAAGCCAGATGCGGAGCATTTAATAAAAAATAAACGGGCACTGGGCTGGCGGTAATCTATCACGCTCAGTCATAAGCTGACTTTAATGCTGGGTCACTTCAGGCCTTTTTGCTGACGGCAATATTACCATTTTTCCAAAATAAAAATACCAGTCATCGGGCGACGTCTAAATAGAACGTCAACGTCGAGATAAACGTCTGAATATTCATAGGACGACGTGACGTCACCCATTTTTTAATCGCTGTTGAAAAATGCGAACACTTTTGATTTAATTTGCCAAGCCGTTATACAAGCCTTGCCACATGGTACAAAGCTTAGGTATATTGTGGGGTGTGATGGCCGGCTGAGATAGCGGGAAATGGGTTGTATGTGCTGGACGTGCGATAGTTGCCAGGATGTTGAAAAGGGTTATCTTGTTTCTTGTTTTTAATGTTACGGATTAAATTTGAATACTGCAAAGTGTTTTGTTTAAAACTTTCTCAAGCTAGTAAAGTATCTGCAATCTTTGTAACGGTAACTTATGTGGCCATACTTACCTATACAAAATAAACATTTTGAAAAAAAACAAATTGATGGTCTTTGAAGCAAGATTAAATATGAGTTTCATGAATATCAGATTTATAAATACTAGGTTCGGAACGTTGTAGTACTTACTATGTTTTATTATCTACTCGTAGTTTTTGAAATAAGAAACTCTAGCATAGAAACACAACGTTTTATATACGTGAATACTGACTGCTTTTATGTTTGCGTTTAACTACAGACCGCGGTCAGCGCTATTTTCCAGCAATGTCTTTTTCATGTAAACAGACGTAAAAACGAATAGAGAATAGTACCACAAAAACGCTTTGGTTTTAAAAATGCGCGGTGAAAGAACTCGTTAGTGTATAAAAAGCTGCCTTTACAGATGTGGCCACAGTGCCCTCGACTGGCGGGTGACTGCGGTCAATGTACAAGAGACGTGGAATGCATGCCTCGGGCAATTTCACCCTTTGTTTTAAATGTTGAGAAGTCTTCACGAACGGTGAGGATGTCACTGTTCCGTTGCTCCCCAGCACTCGAAATGTCGAGCGCTCGTGAGACGGACGAGTGCAGATTTTCAACAGTCTTTTGTTACGTGGTGAACTATACAAACGTATATTTTACTTCTGCTGTTGTTTGGCTTTGCGAAATACCAAATAACGAGGAAGTGAACAAGCCACTTAGATATAAGCTACCTATGAGCGGGTTTAGGTATAGTTATCAATTTTTACCCGTTTATTCCTTGCAGATGACTGGCGTCAGATAAACAGTGATCTAATAAGAGATAACTGCTTATTTCAAACGAATTTTTAGATTTCGTAGATAACCGACATTTAAAATGGTTATCGGCTGAAAAACATATATCTCAGATGATATCTTGTTATTTATCTCAAATTATTTTTTATTTTTTTTTAATAGGCAAATAAGAAGATGAAGTTGTCACTGAAATACAACCAAACATTTTGGAATACTTTGCAATGGTTCCATAACATTGCGTTCGATTTCGTAGCGAGATGGAAAATCACATGTGCCTCGGTTCTCGAAATTGGGAAGGCGTTCTTGCGTAGCATTGAGCGTGCATTGCATTGCAGGCTAGTTTTGACTAGTTCCAAGCTTTGTTGAACTAACTTGTGTACACGAATGTGTCTGGTTCTCAAAATGTACAATACAAAGCAATGACAAAATTTTGAACAATGCTACCAGGGCCCTGTTTAATAAAGCTGACAATTCGATGAGTCCGACATATGTCAAAAAGTGACAATTCGACAATTAGTCTGTTTAATAAAACCGACAGGCGACAAAATTTTGGTGGTAGTAAATTTACAAATATGTCAGATTGTCACGACAATTCGGCCTTTTTCTGTATAATATTTTTTTTGAAACGACAAGTGACAGGTGACAATTTGTCGTTGAAAACTTGTCAAATCTTCTTTATAATAATAAAATTGTCGCGAAATATTGACATATTTGTAGAATTGTCTGACGATTCTGACAGGAGCTTTACCTTCTGTCACGAAATCATATTTTGAAGGTGTTTGTTTAGCTCCGTAAAACAAAATTATGTCAGAAGTCGACAAAATTGTCGCGACAACCCGACAAATGTCAGAAATAATTTGACTGTGGTTTCATGACATAATTGTCGAGTTTTGACAAATATGTCGTAATACCACCCTGTTTGTAACATATTTGTCACTTTTATAAAACAGCTTAAGCGCGACAATTCCACAATTTTGTCGCTTTTTGACTTAAATGTCGAATTGTCAGTTTTATTAAACAGGGCCCAGGACAAGGTATGCATACAGATTTTGAATTTTTTTAAATTTCTTCAATAAAAAATTTAAATATTGTTATTCAAAAGTAGAAGAGAAGAAGTAGAAGAAGGGTAGAGTAATTTTTGAACAATGCTTCGTGTACAAAGTAAAGGTTGATACAGATTTTGAATAGTTTTAAATTTCTAAAATAAGATTGTTTATTACGTAATTCAAAAGTAGAAGACATGAAATAGAAGAGCAGAGAGAGTCGTCATGTGAAAGTTTTAAAATATTATTTGTGAAAATAATTAGAGCTATGTTTGTAATTTTTTTTCTATTTGGGTAATGTAAAAACACACCTGTTCGTGATTACACTATATGGTTTAGTTTAAATTGGACAGTTCTCGATACCATTTTTCTTTTTACACCAATGGATCCTACCCGACATCACCTGATTACTAAATTACAAGCTGCGATTGGCCTATTTCAATGTTCCTTTCCCTCCATCCATTAATTTTGTAATGGCCGATAAAATACGATTTGTTATTTTGAACACACATGCATCTTTTTATTTAAATCATCCAAAATTCTTGTAGAAATCCAGTAATAAGCAGTCACTATAATACTCACGAACAGTGATTTATTACAATTAATGAAGTGATTTATTACAATCAAGAGGGTGACCAAACACCTTGTATTGTCTTTTATGTTTTAGTATGGTACGAACTAGGTCCAATGTTACCAACTAATATAACAGCTTTAAGTACTAGGAGTAAAAAATAAGGAGGTACAAATACTTCAAGCTACCAACAAGTAGGTACCTAATACTGTTATTTATTCTGTTCCACAAGCAACCGAGTTCCTTCTCATTTTGCCAAACATCCGCAGTAACATTTCCATAAAACAGAGAACCTCCATGAAACTTGTAACATAACTCTAGCCATTCGTCTGCCAAAACCGAGGCGCGATAAATCATTAGATAGCAATTACCTAGCGTGTCTTTAATGATCCGAATGTACGAGTATGTGAGAGTTCGGACACGAGTTCTTTGTACTATCGATTGACTGCGACTGCTTGCAAAATAGTCATATTAGTTGATTTCAATTCTGCGCCAGGTGTTGTTGTCTAGTCACAATATACGAACATTATCTCTATTTCGTTGAAATTAATTAATAAATAGATATAGTTATTATTTTATTTTTGTAATTTTAGGAAAACTTACAGCTAGGTACATACATTAAATGAAATAATAGTAACAAAAGGCCAATTAAAGGTTAAATTATTATATTTATTGCCCCAAATTAAGCAGAGCTTGTACTATGGGAACTAAAGGGATAAAGATACTTATGTATATCTTATTTTTTGTAAATGCATACTTCTTCTTCTTCTTATCGTGTCACAGATTCTTTCGAACCAAGTGTGGTGAAAGGGTATTATAAAAAATCCAGGCTGAGAACAAACTGTGTCTTCTTCCACCGATAACAAATATCTGTGTTCACCACACAAATATTTATTATCGGTGGGGATTGTACCCACGACCTACGGCGCAGTAGGTTGAACTACTACCAACTGAGCTGAGAACTCAGCCAAATTGACCGAAAACAACATATTTTCATGCAATGTTAGAATTGGAATTGAGTGTCGGGAGTAGCCCTTACAGGTCAGGACAAAAAAATCCTCACTGCTTATAGACTAATTTAGTATATTCCTTAAAGTCAGGTTTTGAGTTCGTGCAGTCAGCATCAAAAGAAGATTGGCAATTCAATTTAGTAAATTCCTCATTTCTCTGTATTTGTAAAAGATATGGTAGCTTCGGTTTACAAATAGTTGTAGCTCGAAACGGATCTACAAATAAAGTTCAAAACTTCAATTTAAAGTGACCTGGTTTAAGAAATATTTGTACTTTTCAAACCAGAAATGCCAATGTGCTTTTGACGATGACTGCACATGGACAAAATCGGAAAAAATACAACAAAACTCTTGTGTTTTGGTTAACATTTTCGTCAGATTTGCATTCAAAGCGATAAAAACTCATGCTAAGAGTGCAGATCCACTACAAACGCAAATGAGGCTCGTTCAGGCTCGTTCTCCGGAGGCATCGAGCAAATGAGTTCCTCAAATGAATCGTTACTGAGTGTCGGAACGAGAAATCATTCCGTGGGAGCGCTTTCCAATTCCGCACGCTCGGTTTTTTACGTGTCAAATGATTGACCTGAATGTTACATGTTGATTGTCTATTAGGAGTTTGCTGACTGGACGGTTCAGTTATTCTGAACCAAAAATAAAACGGTTTTTGATCAGATCGACTGGTTTTAACACAGGTACTCATGCGGTTTTAAAAATGTCACTGGATTTTCTTTCAACGAAATGATTATTCTTCACGTTTATTCTTTCTCAAGCATTCATTTGCTTTAGATATTATTGGTTCTGTGGTGAACACGGTCAGCAAATTGCTATTTCAGCTTGCTAATCCAATGAGCTACTTGAATGTCATCTACCTTGGCTCTCTGTCAGATTTTTTACTGAGAAAATCAGTGGTGACTGAGTTTGCAAGCAGTGAAACTCAGACACCAGCTTTAAAGAAAATTGTCAAGTGAACGCATAAAAAACTCTCACAATATACTCAGGCCGCATGACCAATTTTTACACCAAGACAGAGATCAAACATCTGTGTCCACCATACAAATATTTGCTCTTGCTGGGGATCGAACCCACGACCTATAGCGCAAAAGGCAGAGCTACTACTAACTAAGCTGAGAGGCCAGGAACTTGGCAGAACTTCAACCGCAAACGTACGAACAAAAATGAAAAATTTTAAATCACAGACCGCTGGGATACAAGTGAAATATCGTCAGAGTAAGAATGGAAAACAAATGCACGAAATAAGTTCGATGCTATTCGAGACGCGAAAAACGATAGATTGCTTTACGCTGAAAGCAGTTTTGGTCGCAACAAAGCGGGATAACACACGTCACAACGTCCTGCGTTATCTGTTAAAAATTGTCGGATAACTGCAAAGAAAATAATTTAATTTAAAATAACCAGTCTCTTGGAAAAAAATCTTTGCAGATCACTGATCTGACACCAGTTATTTTGTAAGGAATAAGAGGTAATTTTGCAAATTGAAGGAGCAAAATCTTGAACCACTAACACCCCAGATGCAGAATTTGTCTTCTCGTCGTGTTAATTGTTTTTTACATGTGGTGAAAGGTGGTGAAGGGATTACTGTGCTCCTTTAAAAAAATAGACACAACAAGTGAGGCTTAAAAAAATTGAGAAATTCACTTCATGGTCAATACTGCTTTGCAATCGGAATGCATAAAAGCTAATACTTTCACATTGGTATTGGCAAATAAAAAAAAAAAATTGCAATCGTGCATTAATTAATAAATTTATTGATTAGTAATGCGATACCAAACTTAAAAAAAACTCCTTTTTATGTGAAGTTCGTTAAAAAACCTGCTTTGAACGTAAAAGGGTCTTAGATAGTGTCGCGACGCACACTGAGCCGAAGGGATCCGAACCATATTTCATGTTCTACGCTATGCGCTTTGTGAAAGGAAATACATTTCTCACTATCTTTAAAGCTTTACTACACTGTCTATTTGTTTCATTGTGAACTCCAATACTAACATTACATCGAAATAAAATGTACAATAAAAAGGAACGATTAGGTACTTATTTTTATTTACTAGTTTCCGAGAACGCTATTCAAATAAGTTTTATTATTCCATGAAGAGCGTTACTCTGTGCATGTAAAAATCTACCGTTAAACAAAAAAAATACAAGACAAGAAAATAAACCTTATAAACGTAATGCCTAAAATGCCATGATCAAATGAACACTTTCAGCGTGATAGCAATAACGAGACACGTTTCAGACAAAGTCGACACATATTACATTCGTGTTATTATTAAACAAGGAACGTTTTGCATAGATACGAATCTCAATAAGTAACGAACATAGCTCTTTTTTTATCTATCATTAACCACCATCATTGTGTACTTTACAGCGGACAAGAATCAATAGCATAATAAAATATTCTAAAAAACTAAAGACATGCGCGCAACGTACCTACGCGTAGTTTTTCACAAATATGACACCCAGATACGGAACGGATATCACAAAAATGTTGAGCAGAACCACAACAACAAATTAAGCTTGAAGGTCTATCGTAGGCAGAAAAATAACATCATTTACGCTTGAAAAAAAGAAAAATCAACATTGTGAAAGTTTATATTATAATAAGTATATGAATTTATGTTTTTACGTACATTTCTTAAATTCATTTAAATTCTAGGCTCGAATAGTTTTAGGTGAAGTACATAATAAGCGAGTTTCGCAACTCAGCGCATTTTATTATTTATTGCCCCGTTGACAAGCGTCGAATAATTAAAGCCAAACAAACACAGTCAGTGAAATTATCTACGCACTTCGCAAACTGATTTAATAGGAAGCAGCGCGCTTGCATCCATTCTATGAAATTGCCGTTTTAATGAAGTAAGTAAACGTAGATAATTATTTTATTTCTATATTTCAAAGTCTCAGGCAGTTTATTGATGCCTTTCTTAGATCAGTTTCAGCCAGTAGGCCTACCACAGCCACTGGCTCTGTATCTGGCTCTGGTTTTGAGTCTGTGTGAGTGCTCACCAGTGTATTATACTGTGTGTGTGTGACGTTTCAACATAGGATTTATTTAGTCAACACTCACACAGAATCGAAACCGAACCAAAAAGGAATTTTGTACCGCCTCTATCGGGTAATGTTTTATTCCGCCAAGAAGAATCAGAATTCTGAAAAAAAGTAGTACTATGACAATCATTCCAGTCATGACAATCCCCAGTTTTTTATTGGAAATTATTATCAAATCTCCCCTCCCCCCCTCAAGTCCCCTCAAGTCTCTCAAGTATTGAAGATACAGGAATTCTTACACAGCATTAAAAAAATAACTTTTAGTTGTAAATTCCCCCTCTCGTTTTCGCTGTGTATGTAGCGGTATTTTTTAATGCCTTTATTTTCCAATCCACAGCTTTGGGTGACTTCACCACACCACAAAATAACCTCGATACGAGACTCGCCGCTAAGTAACATAAAAAAAGATATCTGTCTCGCAGTGCAACTTGCTTTGTAGTTCAAATAGCAAAGTTTTGGTTGAGAGCGACCTAAGTGCACTTTGTCACTTAAATTGGAAAATATTGTTCTCCAAGAAACAACGGGTAACTGAAGGGTAAGGTTTTCAACGGAATGCCATTGTTATTTTATCGGGATTGAGTGTGGATGTTTTGCGCTTTATTTGTTATTTAAGATATCATGTTTTTATTAATCGATAATGCTTTATTTTAATGTCAAAGAAAGCCAGAAGAGTCACTTTGGCTGTGTTAATTTAGGTACCAAGCAAAAGTTAGTATTAGAACCACGCGGTCAAGTCTTGAACACCTACTGATTTACATTTATTTACACAAAGAAACTAACAATTAAACAAATATTTATAAAATGTACCAAATACACAAGAAAAAGTTAAGCTATCTGCAGACCGTTACAAACAATCTAGATTCAGCTTAATTGATACAAATCAGTACTAAACAAAAACGTCCCCAAGTCACTTCGATCAATAAATAAGATAAATATTTATACACATAAACAATGTGGTAAGCGAATTCCTAACAAATAGAAACATCCAACTTCATTTTCGGCAAGTGCAATTGTGTCTTTAAGCTTGTTCTCAATCGATGTCTAACTTTACAGCTGTTAATTCTAATTAGTCACTGAATTTCAGCGAAAACTAACTCTGAACCAAAATTCATTCCGAGAGATAGAGAGATACAAACAAAACCAATCTCACAACATATTGTTAGCAATTTACAAAACTAACAGGAACTAAACTTAATTGAGAAGTAAGGACTACGCCGTTATTGGATTTAGTAAATGATAGTGCGGCTATCGCCACTGGGGGTAAGGATAGTATCGAGGGAATTGCAAGTTCGATCCGGTTTTGTTTCGACCAATCCTTTGTACTATGCTTTCAAGTTTCAAAAGACAAAAGTCGGGTTGTTTTTCTTTTGCACTATCAAATCGACCTGTGTCTGCGATGGCAATCAGTGAAACGCTGTCAAATTTGACAGCGATATTTGACAATTTCACTGATCGCTATCCCATTCAATTATTGAAACGCTGTCAAATATGACATCGATATTTGACAGTATTTCACAGATCGTCATCGCCTAGTTGTGGGCAGGCCTTATAGAGTTCATAATGCACATTATTAAGAAGCGACAATCTGTATCGGAGTTTAAGGCTGGCCAAGATGCGCTGCGATCAACAGAACCTGCCAAAAACGCAATAAGCATACCGCTCGTGCATAGAAACAGTGCTTTTAAAGATGATCAGGGAGCTTATTCTGATTTTTCAACATCATTTGTCGTTAGCTTAACGCAAAATGACTAATAGTTAGCGTTGTCGTTAGCCCTGGTTTTGTATGTGGAAATGACATACGCCCAAAATCGAAATTAAAAGTGTATTTATTCAGTAGGATTACAATAATCACTTTGAAACGTTTTAAAGCTAGGTGAGTCTAGGAATCTGTTCCACGCGACCAAGCCTAGCCCCTGGCGGGATTGCGAGACCTAATATCACTAACAAATGCTACGTAACAACATTAGTTGCGTAGCGTCTGAGTTTTTAAACTATGTTGAAAACTCAGAATAAGCCTGCTGCATCGATCATGGAAGTTATGTGAAAGCTGGTAGGGGACTTTTCAAGAATCACCTACCATGGACCAATATCCACCACACAATAATGAAACCAATCCGATCGAAGCAGAAACCGTTTCGGGGATTGCCAGTAAGAAACGACAGGCATTTAAAAAAAGGTTTCAACCCATTGTCCCCGGTTAACCCCAGCCTCGTACACAAAGCCACTACAAAAGGTAAATGAGCTTTCTGCTCCTAAACTACGTTCGTACACTGCAGCCGCCCAAAGGTACATGAATTATGAGAACCGCATTCTAAATTTCAATGCATTGTTACTGAAGATGATTACAAGTATGAATGAACTAGTCTTAATAATTCTTTATTGCACACATTATAATGCATAGGAAAAGGACAGATATAGAGGAAATGTTTAAAAGCGAGCTTAGCTCTGAGCAGAGTTTTTTATAGTAAACCTACGAGGCTAGAGAGAGGTGACTATAGTATAGGTAGGTTCGTGTACATTTATAAAGCAAAAGTAAAAAACTATGTCCATGCACAATATCTATCGATGAATTAACAACAGTTCAGCCTCTCAGCTTAGTAGTGACACTTCCTTTTGCGCCGTAGGTCGTAGGTTCAATCGCCACCGAGAACAAATATTTGTGTGCTGAGTGTGGATTATCCACATTTTTATAACCACCGTAACAATAGTGTCTATATTTGGAAAATAGGTTTCTTTCCATGCAACGCTGTATCTAGGCTTAATCAGTTCCGCACGTATTGACCATGTCTTTCCTGTGGATGGCCGACTAAGCTGTCAGGATGGTGCTGGCTATTCAATCTAAAAATCCTTTCCTAGGTACTGTAACGTCCCGTAAGTAGAGCATGAGTAATCACCAATTGCCCCTGACGCTATTAAATCATCTTTTCTTAAACATGCGCGGAAATATTGTCATTACTTTTGAATATAGAACACGCGAAGTATCATATTTACGTAGACTGAAAAACCAAAATCGCTTCCCGGCGCGTTCTCGCTCCGGCAATGTTGTATGAAACGGTGTGCTGTTTGAATTTAGAACTCTTTCATCTATCGTAAACATTGCGTTCTCGTGGCTGTATAGCCACAGATGCGTTTACCTTTCGGCACAAACTGTAAAATAAAATTAAAAATTGGCGGTAAAGCGGACTTATATATGCCTCGGCCGAAATGGCAATTGCCTGTCTCGTATCATTGAAGTCCTCGCCTGCGGATCGGCCTTCAAACTCATACTCGACCTGCAATTGCCTATTTCGCTGCCTTTGCAATAATTTACTATTAAGATCATTAGTGATATTTTCAATAAAAACTTTGCCTTCAATAAATCTTCATTTAAATATGAAATGAAGGTGCTTTTTGCTTTGAAACAGGCACGAAACCCCGTTTTTGTGAAATTAATTAGCGCGGACAAATATTGATGTTGTGTTTTAACTTCTAATAAACTGTTGCGAATGTTTCACGTTTCGTGTAGGATGTTAATAAATAATGTTTGATTGCCTTTCATTTTGTGTTTGCAGTATTTATTAGGAACAACGATATTAATATTTTAAATTGCTTCTGAGCTTTTGAGTGTTGAGTGATTTTAATCGATTAACACAGTTACATTTTATTGCAAAAGCCGTGAGCATGGTCTGGTGGTAGCGCAATCTTACCTTCTGACCCTAAAGTTGTGAGTATGAAGATGTACTGTATCTTTTATACGGAGATTAACTATTATAATACGCAAAGCTGATAGATAAAGAAGATCGTTTTCTTCGCCATCTTAAAATAAATGCCTACATAAGATTAACTTTGAATATTTTGGTCAATCACTTCGCAACAACTCTGTAGGCCTGTCTGGCTCTGTCTGTGGCTCTGGTTTTGAGTCTGTGTGAGTTCTGACCAGTGCCTGCGTCTGGACGTTTCGGCGTTGGATTTATTTAGTCAGCAGCACCTACACAGACTCAAAACCAGAGCCAGAGACAGAGCCAGACAGAGCTTGTGGTAGGCCTACTGGATTGACTTTAGCCTGTTGGATCGTTTTTTTTTGGGATTAGTGAAAAGATCATACTCATTATGTTTTCATACATAACTATTTTTAGTTTATTTTTATTTGCTTTATAAAAATAAGAAAATATTTTAATTTAAAAATAATATTTGGAATTTTATAGTTTATTTCATCAAATATCATTATAATTTATGATAAAAATTTAAAATAACATCAAACAATTGAAGATTTTTTTAGATTCAACAGACGAATTGTATAAATTAAATTAAATAATATTCCAGGACCTATAAACGACTTTTAATTCAGATACAATCAATGCTTGTGTAGCCAAATACAATAAAAACTTTCCACTGTATTTACCGATATATTATACAAGTATACGGTAGCTTAAAGTTGTCTAAAAGTTCTGTAATGGCCAGTGAATTATTTACTGCTTCCTTATAAGTTTCACACCAAAACTCGTAAAAATATAAGCTATACGTCTTCGCGCCGCGTGCTCGTGATACTGACGGATTGCCTTCAAGAAAGTTATTTATCAGTAGTCGAAGGAAACTCTTTAAATTTTGGCTAAATGTTTAACTTTTTGATAAAGGGACGAAATAGGCGGATGGCTCATATTATGCATATAGCAGAAGGTGGGATCATAGAACTTTCTTCTCAAGTAGGAATTTAACTGGATTGCACTTGAATTTCGTGAAACTAAATTTGCATATAATATATATAGCTTGTTTTCGTACATAAAAATATTTTAAGTTTATAGAGTTGCTAAAGTTATTTGTCTCCAATTTTCTTTAGATAAATTCATTGTTTTTTAACTTTCAAAAAGTCGAAGTGTGAAAACGAGAAGTACATTGACGATGTTACGCAGACTGGCCTCTCAGCTCAGTTGGTAGTAGCCTTGAGCGCCGTAGGTCGTTGGTTCGATGCCGAGAACAAATAATATTTGTGTGGTGAACATAGATGTTTGTTCTCTGTCTGGGTGTTATATTGTATTCTATGTTTGTGTTTTAGTATTATATCAGCTATCTGGTTCCCATAGTACAAGCTCTGCTTAGTTTGGGGCTAAATAGTTTTGTGTGGATTGTCCGCATTATTTATTGTTATTATTTTTATTACTTTTACCCGAACAATGAGTTTGCTGATGTTCAACAAATACTTAACACACCCAAAACCAGAAAAAAACAACTAAGTACCTATAAAAAAAGGTGATTGCCAAATTCAGCCACTCCAGCCAAAGAATAGGAAACGCAAGTAAAACCATCGATGTTTATTTCACAGCCAACGACCACCGCTTTTTAGAAATCCAATTAATATGTACCTACGTTATATCCTGTTCAAAACAAAATACATTTCAATGTAAACATTCATTACTGCTATATTGTATTTTGAGTAAACATCGTCAGTCTTATCTTACACTCCTGTGATAATGAAGTCGTAAACGTTATCCAACGTTATGTTCATGGCTTTAAAATATCAATTAGATTAAGCCATTGTTTCAGGAAACAAATAATTGTATCTCTGAAAATACTTAACATTAACAAATATAATTTTCTGTAGACCAAATTTTTTAGTCGCTGCACCCTGCGGCTACTTGAGATTTTAAAGTATGTACATACGTCTGTCTTAAAGTCTGTGATAAGTTCATCATCTGTAGCAAACAGCTACCTAAAAAACTAAAAATTTGGCCTACTAAAAACTGAAAATTACTACTACTTACATAGTTATGTAAAAATTCATGTCGGTCCAGAGATAGATAACTCTTTATTGTTCACCACACAGAAACATTATTATGACAATTTTTGGCAAAACAATGAAGGATGAAGGAGACCTTGTCGTTGAGAGCGATCTTTTCCAGCGATCTTTTCCATATGAAAAAATAAATCAATTGACGTTGGTGTAGTTACACAAGTAAACACAGTTGGAAGTAGTACAGTTGGTGCCCTACGACGAAAGTGCGGCCCCGCTATTTTTTACTTTCTTAATTCGAAGATGGCACAAAAAGTCGTCGAAAGCGCAGTGCGTGAACTCCATAAGCTTGTGACCGAACTTAACATAAACTTAACGAAAAAAGTCAGTGATTTGGAGTGCAAAGTGATCGAGTTAAACTCAGTGATTCTGACTCAAACAGAAACCATATTGAATCTCAAATCAGCTGTTGAGGGTAGTCACCCCCAAGTTAAAGCCCTGGACGCCGCTCCTGCCCCGGTCGCAACGTCCCAGCAAGCACTGCAGCGCCCTGTGAGACAAGTACGACTTAACGCCATTGCTACGAAAGTGGCTCAAACAGCTGAGAAACATCGCGTTTCCATAGGCGAAACATCAACTTCGCCTGACGTCATTCGTCCGCTGCAGAAAAAACGGGCAAGTGTGGTTACAAAACCGGCGATTTCAACAACGATCGACAAACCAGTCGAGACATTGGACAGCACAGTAGCAAAAACTAATTCCCAGATTCCTGATAATAACTGGACTACAGTGATCCATAAGCGGTCACAGAAACGCATAGTAGTGAAAGGCACTGGACAAACTGATGATGATCTACGTACTGTAGAATAAATGAGATACTTATAAGCATGGTCCTTTACACCGGAGACAACTGTTCAGAATGTACTGAACTACATTAACAAACTGGAACTTTGTAAGGAATACCAGGTTGAGAAGCGTATCATAAAGACAGACAAGTTTTCGTCGTTCGTGATTGGCTTCCCAGAGCGTCTGTACGGGAAACTAAGCTCGCCTAGTTCGTGGCCACCGCGGGTGAAGGTGTCGGACTGGTTTCTCGTGCGTCCCCGCGTCCCTCGTGGGGAGCCTACAACTGCATCGTCGGCCGGCGGCTCCTCGCCCGCCGCCAGTCGCGGCTAGCGCAGCCGCCCCACAGGCGTACACTCACCGACTCCTAGTGGATGTGCTATGGTACATAAGAATGACTTCGGAATAACGGTATGCTTACAAAATATCCAATCCATTGATAAAAAAACTCATAAACTAGAAGTGTTGCTAGCGAGCGTATTAGCGTGTGATGTGTTAGCAATAACGGAGCACTTTGTTATTGATGAATCAAGAATGAAGTGTATTACTTTAGGCAGCTATACACTTGCTTCGTACTATTGTAGGACTAATTTAACTCACGGTGGATCGTGCTTGTTTGTTAGGGACGGTATCAAGTGTAAGGAAAATACTACTTTGTGTAAACTGTCGATTGAACGATATTGCGAGATTTCCGCTATTGATTTAGTAGAATATGATATTTCTATAATCTGTGTGTATAGAACACCGTTAGTTAGTACTATTGAATTCCTCCCACACTTAGAAGGTTTGTTGCAAATGATAAGCGTTTCAGGGCTCAATTGTGTAATTGCAGGGGATTTTAATATAAATTCGTTAGATCAACTACATTGTGATGCTAAAAGACTCTCAGATATACTGTCGGCCTACAATATGACTAATGTGGTTGATTTCCCGACTCGGGTAACAAGCCATACCGCGAAATGTATTGACCATGTTTATACAAATCTGCCGGCTGATAGCTTATCCTCATCACCTGTTACCACCAACATTAGTGACCATTTGGCTGTTAGGGCTAAAGTTTATTGTGAGAAGCCGTCGGATAACAAGCAAGTACTGTATAATAGACATTTCTCATCGATAAATCGTGATAACTTTATTGGTTCATTACGAAGTATTGATTGGGATGGCATACGGCAGCGTAATTTATCAATAGATACCTACGCAATGACTATTATAAATATTATTCGTAACAAATTTGACATTTGCTTCCCGTTGAGAAGAATGATGCCTAAGGCCTCCATGTCGTGGGTAACAGAGGAAATCGAAAATTTTAGATTATTATTATTTGACATGATGGACATATATTCTAAAAATAATGAATGCGATGCAATACAATTATTATTATGTGACTTCAATAGGAAATATGATGAATTAATTAAATCTAGAAAGAATGAATACTTCTCTGACATTATAATAAACAGTAAAAATAAATGCAAGACTATGTGGCGAGTTGTGAATTCAGAGAGAGGAAAATGCAACACCTGCTCATTGGACTTTATTGACGCAATTTTGGATGCTAACGGTAAACCGTTCCATTCAAAACAAGATGCTGTGGACGCAATGAACTCGAGGTTTGTTGGTGCTGCTGTTGCCTGCGGTGCACCGAGGGCGAATATGTGCAGAGTGCAGTCTGCTTTAGTGTCTTCGAGGCCGCTCAGTGACCGGTCGCTGAGATTTACTTATTTTACAGCTGAGGAGGTATACAACATTATCATCATACGGATACCACCCAAGCCGTCTAAGGATGCGTATGGGATTTCAATGAAACTTTTAGGTACCGCAGCGGGTCCTATCGCTCCCGTGCTGGCTGACCTCTTCAACTTATGCTTGCGAAATGGCACCTTCCCAGATTGTCTTAAGCTCAGTAAGGTATCTCCAATATTCAAGGGTAAAGGGAGAAGAGTAGATATAGACTCATATAGGCCAGTATCTATTATTCCGGCGATAGCCAAAGTATTTGAAAACGGGATTAGCTCGAGACTCACATCTTACTTAGCAGCGACTCATGCTTTATCAGATAGGCAGTATGCTTACCGTGAGGGCCGATCTACTACGTCATTGGCACGTGAAGTACTGCGCAGGGTCATAGATGCTCGAGAGAGGAAGCAGCAGGTTGCTATAATTTGCTGTGACCTCTCGAAAGCATTTGATGTGGCCGACCACGCGGTACTAGCAGCCAAGATGCGCCGTTACGGCATACAAAACGCTGCCCTTGGCGTTCTCACTTCTATAATGAGTGGTAGGTCACAGATTGTTGTGGAAGAAGGTGGCAATACGGAGCCGAGCTGTGGGGGCGTGCAGCCGACTGGCAGCGCGCCTTCCGCATGCAAAAGCGAGCCGTACGGGCAATGGTAAAAATACCGCAGGATACTTCCGCGAGGCCGTATTTTCAAGAGCTGGAAATTTTAACACTACCATGCATCGTAATCTTCCAGGTCGCCGTACACGTGCATAGCAATCCGGGTCTATTCCGAAAAAATAAGGATAGGCACCCTTTCAATACCCGAGGAGCTAACAAACTTGCAACCGTATCTCGGACTCTGGCCAAGTCCGCCAAGCTCACACACATAATGGGGCCGACAGTATACAATCGATTACCAACTGCAATTAGTGAGGCTACCACCATTGGGTCCTTCAAATTGAAACTGAAACGCTGGCTCATAAGTAACACCTTTTATAGTTACGAGGAATTCATGGAAAAAACTTGACTTAATAGAAAATATTTTAATTTTGTACATAATGTACCTACTATCTACTTAATAATGTATTAATTTGTTATTTATTTTTATTATTAATGTTTTTTTTGACCATTTGATTTTATATTATTTTTATAATTTAATTGTTCTTTATGTTAGGCAAAACGCATGAATATAATTGACCTGTAATAATTCTTACCAAATAAATGATTATTGATTATTATTGATTATTATTATTAAATGGAAAAGAGGATATTTATAAAGTTAGTGTGGGATTACCGAGCAAGCTTATGGATTATTTTATTTCTTTCTTTCTACCATAAAGAATTCCATGAAGGTAAAGGTGAAAAAAATCTGCCAAAGCTCTGAGATGAGATGAGAGATTGAAATAATATCTAGTAAAATATTAACGTGAAACATTGTTACAAGCGATATGTAGCTAATGGTTTAAAGCCACAATTCCGAGGATCATCATCTCTAATAAGACGTTACATAACCTGTGTAACCTCACCTAAGTAACTCATCGCCAATTCATCAGCCCGGTGGTTACTGAAACTAACTGATCTATAATAGAGGGTGTTTGAGTATACTACGCGGAAATGCGATTTCAAGTTCTGTGGTTCAATTTTACCCACGCAATGTTAATAAAAAAAATAGGCCCTTTCATCCATTGTAGATGATCTAAATAGCGTCAGGGGCAACTAGTGACCACCTATTTTCTTACTTAAGGTACGCTTTAGTGCCTGGGACAGGATTTTAGATGAAATAAGCTTGCCCAGCACCTTTACCATCCTGACAGCTTATTCGGCCCAATCCACAGGAAAGACATGGTCAATACGTGCGGAGCTGACTAAGCCGCGGGTTTCCTCATGATGTTTTCCTTCACAGTTTGAGAGCACTAGCATTTTGTACATAAGTTTTACGACAGAGAAACTCATTGGTAAACGACTGGATTTGAGCACACGACCTTAGGATCAGAAGGCTGGGGGGGGGGTTGCTACCACTAGAGTTCGATAACCACTAAACATCGACCAATAAAAAACCAATAGAACTAGACTATAAATCAAATCAAATTATTCAGTAGAATGACAAGGATCACTTTGAAACGTTCTAGGCCCAGACCGAACTTTGACTTTACTTTGATGGAAAGTTCTACTTTCAACCAAAAATATATTTCATAGTTCTGTCAAGCTCTTCTTTATTCAAAATGTCGAAAGCAAACTTCGATAAACAAAGCTTACTTTGCAAAGACTCTTTTGCTGTAAAGCAAAGGCACGACTATGAATCTTGGCCTTAAAGCTAGCTGAGTCTAGGTGCCAGTTCCACGCGACCAAACCTAGAAGAGCAATCAACACAACAATCAACAAACTATGCGTTTAATAACGGGCTAATAATGTTGGTATTCTAGCTAGAGTTTCGTATACATACTAAGAAGTTTACAAGATTTTAATAAAACCGATGGGTAAACAACCAGAATCTCCCGCTTTTAGTTTTGTAAACAAGACGAAGTTTGTCTTCGAGGTAGGGAACTCACTAGACGGTATTGCATGAGAATTTCAAGCGAGATAAAAATGTCTCGATTGGTATCGATGTTGAGACTGCACTTTCTTGTACTTACAGCAATTTAGTAAAAGGATGCAATAGCATAAGATGAAAAAAAATTAGTATGCGTCTATACATGAAACTTCATATGAAAGAAAGATGATTTTTATTTATAACGGCACATGGTAGTTAAGAGAAACACAAGCATTTTGATCTAACGAATAACAAACAGAGTTCATATTACAATAATATAAAGAAATGAAGTGATAGTGTATAAATATGGTCTACTGATTAGGTAGGTAGCTACGAGAGGGGTACCGGGTATTATGAAAAACAACGTCTGTACAGTGAGCCTTCTTTATTCCAACTGTCAATTTCACCTATGCTAACCTCAAAAATGCATCGTTAGCGCGATCTAGAAAACCGTACACAAAGTCGCGCTATCTAGTGGTGAAATTATACATTATTCAACCAACGAGCGTTAACATATCGCCCGCCAAGGACCTAGTGATGGGTCCTTAACTATAACTTTGATAACCTTTTACATAACTGAACTATATTAAATTTTAACAAACATAATGGATGTTAAATCTTTTGAACTAGCAGGACTGTATCTTTTACATAGCTTTTACCTTCGACATAATTTTACATTTTACCTAACTTTAAACCTTTACCAATTTTACTGAGTCTTACACATCTATTTATACTTATATTTAACCATTTGAACTAGTAAGAAACACTTGTATCTATTTAAACTTTGTATATTGGGAACACACACAATTTTGATGTTGGCCTTTTAAGCCTCCGCTATACTCTGGTCTAAAAACAAAACACGACCGGAAAGTTGGAAAAATTTAAAATAAAGATGGCGTTGCCTGACCTGAGCTGTGAATTCATGTATTTGATACCAACTATTACTTATTCTGTGCTTGGGTCTGACATTTGTCACGACATTACAATGTGTTGACTAGAATACGCTTCGTTAGACAAAAGCACAGACAGATATTCAGTAAATAAATATAACCCAATTGTTATGTTAGCTGATTCCCGTCGCAGAGTTTCCATTGCATATTTTTCATCCAGGATTGGTGATAACAATGGCAAGCTGTGCGGATTTTTTAAACTACCACGAACGCTACATTTTAAATCTAACTTATATAGTAGTGTAGTAGTAGTAGTCTAATTTATATAGTATAACAAGCAAATAGCCCCAGATTTAATAAAAGAAACCTTCAACCAAGAAGAGATTTTCCTCATATTATGCAAAACCAGAGTGAGTTGCAAGTTCATAAATGTCGGTAGTCGGTGAATGAACACTTGTATTTTTTAAAGGTAAAAAACGAAACCCTTATAAATTCGTCATGTCTGTCTGTCTGTCCATCCGTATGTCACAGTCACTTTTTTTCAAAAAAATGAAATGAAAAGAAATAATTTATTTGCTTGAAGTATGGTACTTACAAAACTGTAAAAGCTATATGTACTGATGAAACTTGGTAAATAGATGTATTCTGTAAACCGCATTAAGATTTTTATACTTAGAACTGACACTCAAAAAATATTTTTTCATAAAACTTATGAGTTTTCTTAACATTAAGTAAAAGATTATTAAACCAGTTAAGTATTTACGACAGAGATGCGTTAACGTCATCGTAATTAGCCTTCTATCTATCGACTTTAAAAATTAATGAGGTATCGTCAGCAAATAGTACTGTTTCACATAGTTTTTTAACCAAAAAAGGAAGGTTATTTATTTATTTATCGAACCTTGTGGCACCCCTATGTCAATAACTGACCCAAAAGATCTCTCACCGCCCACATCAAATTTAAGGATTCTATCAGTCAAGTACGATTGTAATAAGTCAATGGAGCGATTTAGAATACCGTAATGTTTAAGTTAAGATATTAAGAGGGTGACGGACGCAGCTCGCAACTTCAATTCGAGGCGCGGGCAAAAATTGCTCCGAATATAGCTATCTCTATTCATTTGATGCGGGCGCCACGGAATATATAATAGTAGTATACACACACAGGCGCTCGTGTGACGCGCTACTTCTATACGTGAATCCAACCATAGTGCCGCGCTTGTGCGTGTGCGTCAGCCACTGATAACGATTTTCATGCATTGCCTAATTTCGTCAACGTTACTAACACCCGTTTTCACTAAACCTAGGCGACGCCTAAATCGGATGCCTAAATATTAACGGGCCGACGTACACAGCTCGCAACTTCAATTCGAGGCGTGAGCAAAAACTGCTCCGAATATAGCTATCTCTATTCATTTGATGCGGGCGCCACGGAATATATAATAGTAGTATATAGTTAGTAGTATACACACACAGGCGCTCGTGTGACGCGCTACTTCTATACGTGAATCCAACCATAGTGCCGCGCTTGTGCGTGTGCGTCAGCCACTGATAACGATTTTTATGCATTGCCTAATTTCGTCAACGTTACTAAGCGTCAGATAGGCTAGTGGCTAGGGCGTGCGGATTCACACTGAGAGGACGAGGTGGGCGGGAGTTCAAATCTGGTCAAAGAGAGTTGACTTTTTGCACCCTACAATTTTATGTTTTTATTTTTTGTGGCTGCATTACCTGACTAACCCTCTAAGCTTATTGCTTGCTTGTTTCGCTTTTCTAGTATTCAATAAGCAAGGATTGGTCATGCTCTGAATGCAAGAATAAAGTGAAAAAAAAAACAACATTCCTGAACCGATAAAGAACCTTCAGAGTAGCTATTTACGCACTTAGAAAAGACACCAGGAAATTCTCTAACATGATACGAGTGAGTTTATTCATCAGGTAGGGTTTGTGCGGGTTCTGGACCAAATTGAAGAAGAGTAAAGAGAACCATTGACTCCGAGTTGAGTTGAGAGAGCCATTGACCCCGGCGCGGAGCGATGGAGTTGTGGTTGATGACGTTCCAGTAGAGGATGATGGGTGGGAGTCCGCTCAACATCAGGTGTGGTGTGGTTTGCTTGACCTCATTGGCCTAGTGGTTGGAGGGTGCGGGTTCAAAATCAGTGATAACGTTACAGTAATAGGTGATGGGTGGGGTCCGCTCTACGTCAGGTGGGGTGTGGTTCGCCAGACCTCATCGGCTTAGCGGTTGGGGAGCGTGGGTTCAAAACCAGTCATGACGTTACAGTTGAAGATCATGGGTGGAGGTCCGCTCAACATCAGGTGGGGTGTGGTTCGCCAGACCTCATCGATCACACACACACAGCAATAAAAAACACGCAAAGTGGCTCACTTACCAAAGTACAGAAAGTCTAATAATGTGACTGCATTTAAAAATATACTTTATTCGTTGAGCAATTAGGTTGCTTTTATTCTGCTTATTTACATTCGCAAAACCAACGATTGCGAACATCGACCTACAATTACATGGACCTCGGCTTTCGCACAAAACTCGCGAAAAAAGTGTACCAAGCTAACCTACTATAGGTGGATACTTATATAATGATTATAAACAAACTGAAAAAAAATTTATTTATGTCTTATCACAATTACTATATAGAACTCAATTTTGATTGCATGAAGCAACTTCTAGTGAACGTTACAGAAATTTTTCCAAGTCTTTTTATCAATATTTCCACCAGACGTTGAGCAGTACTCTGTTTATTGAGCTCCAGTTATATAAAGAAAAACTATTTTGTTAAAGTATTTCTCAGTCTTTTTATCAATATTTCCACCGGACGTTGAGTGGTAGCAATTTTTTGAGCTCCAACTAAATAAAGTTTTTTTTTTAATTTCTTAGTCGTTTTATCAATATTTCCACCTGACGTTGAGCTGTAGTTTATTTCTTGAGCTCCAGAAAAATAAAACAGAAATATGTTGCTCAAATTTTTACAAGTCTTTTTATCAATATTTCTACCTGACGTTGAGTGGTATCAGTTTTTTTAAGCCCCAGATAAATAAAGAATAAAAATATTTTGTAGCCATTTTTCTTAGTCCTTTTATCAATATTTCCACCTGACGTTGAGCGGTAGTCGGGTGTTTGAGATTCAGATAAATAAAGAAAAAAAATATTTTGCTGAAATTTTTCCAAGTCTTTTTATCAATATTTCCACCTGACGTTGAGTGGTAGCAGTTTTTTTAAGCCCCAGATAAATAAAGACTAAAAATATTTTGTGGCAATTTTTCTTAGTCCTTTCATCAATCTTTCCACCTGACGTTGAGCGGTAGTCGGTTTTTTGAGATCCAGATAAATAAAGAAAAAAAATATTTTGCTGAAATTTTTCCAAGTCTTTTTATCAATATTTCCACCAGACGTTGAGCGGTACTCTGTTTATTGAGCTCCAGTTATATAAAAAAAAAACTATTTTGTTCAAGTATTTCTCAGTCCTTTTATCAATATTTCCACCGGACGTTGAGTGGTAGCAGTTTTTTGAACTACAAATAAATAAAGAAAAAAAATAATTTGTTGTAATTTTTCTTAGACCTTTTATCAATACTTCATATACAGGGTGGAGTTTTGTAATGCCACCTGGAGGGAAAGTACTCTTAATACTGCAGATAGAAAATTTTACTCACAGGAAACATTCCTTTATTTTTGAATAGAAAGCAAACTGCATTCAAAGTTTTTCGAAAATTCTCTCACACCCGGGAATTGAACCGGCTAAAATCAGAAAAATTATACCTTGTACTTTTATTGCATCGATCGTTAGTCAATTATAAGGATGAAATCTCTCTAACAAACATGATAAATTAAATGAAAGAAAAACCAGGAAATCTTAAATTAATTTAATTATTTTCAAATAATAGTTAACTAACTAGTTACTTGAAATTAGTTGCTTGAAATGGGCTCCATTCTCTTGGATACACAAATTTATTCTTTTAACGAATTCATTTCTTTAAAAGAATAAATTTATTCCTTTCAAAAAAAAAAATTAATTTAAAAATTATTTTATTTTTAATTTTAGAAATTGCTTTCTATCCAAAAATAAAGGAATGTTTCCTTTGAGTAAAATTTTCTATCTGCAGTATTAAGAGTACTTTCCCTCCAGGTGGCATTACAAAATTCCACCCTGTATAGAAATTAATGGTTCATAATTTGTTTTAGTCGAAATGTTGGCTTTTTTCGAAATTTCGGCAGACTTTTTGACCTAGTGCTGCACCTTGATTTCGTTTACCCAACCTACAACCTACCTAGGTACTTAGTATTTCCCATCTTCACTTAGTACCCTTCCTAAACTAACAATTATCAAATATCTAAGCATTATGTTTTATGCCAGTGTAGGTATTTAACTAGTCCGAAGTCCAAGCGATTCACACACACAACCGAAGTGTCCCGTGTGCTTCAAGCGTTTCCTCCCCCTGCACCCCGCCACCCGCACCGTGCGTGCGCGATAGCAATAGTAGCCGTTCGAAAATGCCATGAATTTGATCGTGTTCCGTAATACCAAAAGTGATGACTGAAAACTTTTTGTATTCTTCACATAGTATTGTTATTCTGTAACTAGACAATATAAACTAGGTTCCTTAACAAAAAACACGTAAGATATTGTTGTTTTTAGTACGAAACCAATAGGTAGAAAACTTGATAAGTTTAGCATAAAAATGTGCAAAATGCGATTGGTGTTTATTTCATTTTAGGTAAGTATTTATTATTATTTATTAGGTAAGTAATTTGAAATAAAAACTGTTGAGGAACCTAGATAAATACTATTTAAATACAATTATTACAATAATATAGTGTAAATCTGTCTAAATTAGAAATCATTTTGGTATTCCGTTTGTATGAAAATTTTCCATACGTCAGCCCCTTAACTAGTTTTTTCGTGTGCGCGAGCTGCAAGCAGCTCGCGTGTCGGTGTGCTACTCCCAGTTTTACATTACACTTGCACTTGTAAAACCCCAAAAAGTAGTAAAGAAAGTCCTAAGTAACCCTAAAAGTCGATCAGTGAATCAAGTTCCTCAGTGTAGTAAAACCCCAATCAAAGTCCTAAAGAACCCTAAAATTGTTTACATAATCAAGGTCCTAAGCGAAGTAAAATTCCAATTAAAGGCCTAAGGAACCCTAAAAGTTGTTTATTTTATCAAGTTCCTCAATGTAGTAAAACCCCAATCAAAGTCCAAAGGAACCCTAAAAATGTTAACATTATCAAGCTCCTAAGTGTAGTTGAAACTCCAATCAAAGTCCTAAGGAACCCTAAAAGTCGAACACTTAATCAAATTGCTCAATGTAGTAAGACCCCAATCAAAACCTTATACGGAACCCTAAATTGTACGTCAAGCCAAAACCCTTAACGGGTCGAAACCGCTGGAAGGAACCCAAACGTTGACTACCGGGTCGCGTGCATCGCGAGCTGCTTGCAGCTCGCGTCCTCAATGCGTTCCCACAGGGGCGGAACCCTAAACCAAGTGAAGATCCAATCAAACACCTTAAAAAACCTAAAATTCAATCTCCAATCATAGTCCTCAGTCGAATGAACCGTTTGAACGACCTTAATCGGACGATTTTTGCAAAACCGGAAGTGGCACAGCCACCATTTTGAATTTTGAACTGTCAGTCTAGTGAACATTTTTTCACACCCCTAAGACACCCTAAATTTCAGTAGGAGGGGGTTCTAAATTTCCCTAAATTTCAGTAGGGTGGGCGTGGTCGCGTGGCGGCTCGCTTCGCTCGCCGCAACGTTCCCCCCGGGTTCAGGAGGAGGGGGTTCTGGGGGCTTGAGGGGGGGGTCACAGCACGGCTCGCTTCGCTCGCCGCGACCCTCCCCCCGGGTTCAGGAGGAGGGGGTTCTGGGGGGCTTAGGGGGGGGGGGGGGTCACAGCAGGCTCGCTTTGCTCGCCGCACTGTTCCCCATGGTTGCATGGCGGCTCGCTTCGCTCGCCGCAATGCTCCACTCGAAAAAAAGGGTCAAAAATAATAAAGGGGTCTAGAGGGGGGAGGGGGGCAAAATTTATTTTGCTTTCAAAATAATCTCACCTTCCCTACATGACCCAAAAAAAAAAGTCTTGCAAGTCACTCCGCTTGGAAGATACGAAAGGGGGGGGTGAAAAAAGGGGCAAGAGGGGGGTGTTTTTTTTGTTTTTTCAATTCAGGAAGAAACCCTCTATACGAAACCCCAATCAAAAACCCCCTATCTCGACGGCATCCGGTAGCACTCACAAAAGGGGGGGTCCTGGGGGGCAAGGGGGGCAATTTTTTTTGTACAATAACATTCTTATCTTTTTTCTTCTCTTTCGTCTTCTCCCTTTTAATCTTTT
The DNA here is from genome assembly GCA_947578465.1 of Thera obeliscata. Taxonomy (NCBI): domain Eukaryota; kingdom Metazoa; phylum Arthropoda; class Insecta; order Lepidoptera; family Geometridae; genus Thera; species Thera obeliscata. The sequence goes on from OX387916.1 coordinate 6,695,706, forward strand.
TTTTTCTGAAAAGTAATATTTCATCAAAATCGGCTTAGCCGTTTTGTTTTATTGTTTGTTACTGCATACCTTCGTCATTTAATTTTATGATCCAATTTAGTAATTTTTTCTTTTATCTAAAAGGTTATACTTCCAGATCTGTATGTAAATCTAGTAAGTATAACTTAGTGCATAGAATTCATGCCTATGGAAATAAATAATAATAATAATAATAATAATGCTGGACAATTCACACAACATGATCTAGCCCCAAGCTAAGCAAAGCTTGTGTTATGGGTGCTAGATAACTGATATACATAATACAATACATTACATGCATAGATAATTTTCATTTCAATTCATAAATGAATTGAAATGGAAATTATTTATGGGTGGCTTTAAGCTTTGCACTCATTTAGGCCTTCGGTGCTCATTGCGGTGGAGATCAGTGAAGCATTGTGAAATAACACTGTCTATTCGACTTATATTATTGTATTTTATCGGCATTTAAAAATATTAGGTATACCAAAGAGTTTCGACAACCCCAACTGACTCTTCAAAGTTCTGTCAAACGCAAAATCTTGGGAAACTCCTTGCTGCGTGTATAGAAATAGGCACATGTATTTTGGTATTTGGGTATTTGAGCGCACCGTGCATGAAGCCTTTGACAGAAAGTTCCAGAATTCGGGACATTACAGACACCTCCAGATTTAAAAGACGGCAATCAAAAATACTCAAAACCCATGATATTATTGTTATGACTGGGCTCTCAGCTCATTTATTAGTAGCTCTGCCTTCTGCGCCATAGGTCGTGGGTTCGATCCCCACCGAGAACAAATATTTGTGTGGTGATCATAGATATTTGTTCTCCATCTGGATGTTATATTGTTTTCCAAGTACCTATGTATTTACAAACAAAATGTATTTAAGTATTACATCAGCTATCTGGTTCCCATAATACTAACTCTGCTTAGTTTAGGGCTAGATAGTGTAGTGTAGATTGTCCATAATATATATATATATATATACTTCCTTTTCATTGTAATGGGCTCCCAAACTCTTTGCAAAATCGACACTATTTTTATAAAGGCCTAAAATCGGCTACTAGTTTTTGAGTCTTCTTCTTGTCATGTCAATAGAAAATTAAAGCTGGTGTGGTGGATTATGAATGTGCCTCAAAAGTTTTGCTACTTCACGTTGGTTTCATTTATTGTTTTCCTTCACCGTTAGAGTGTACTGACATAGTGCACATAGGTTTTTTGGCAGATAAACTAATTTGTGCATGACGGGGTTTGAACACACGCCTTTAGAATCAAAAAGCGGGTCGCTACGACAATATAACCGGTGCTAAGCAACCAGAGCGCCCCTCCACCTAATGGACCGATGACATTCTAAAGATCGTGGGAAATCGGCAAATTGTTTTTTCATGGAAATGTATAAAGGAGGTCTATATCTAGCAGGTCTACTTCTACTTACTGATGATGATGACGGAAAGCACTGGGTAGATAGGAAGATAGCTACTTATGCAACTACAAAAATGGAGGTATTTAACAAAAGCATTGCGCTTCGCTGGTCACGCACGATAGGAACGTGCCCTAGAATGTACTAGATAAGTTATATGCTACATAAAATATATACTTCTACAGGCTGATGATGATGTGAATACAGGTTATCGATCATAATGTATGATGAAGATGGTATTATGTCATTTCGTTATACTGTGACAATTTGTTTTATGTTACACTGTGGCAAATTTATAGTACCAGTAGTAGCTATGATTTAATCTAGGGTATATTTTACGTAGTCAGAGATGAAATGTCATGTCGCGAAATTTGACATAGACCTCTCCTCGTCGGCCGCGCGGGCTGTACTGAGAGAAGTAGCTAGGAAATCCTACCTATATATATTTTTGAAAATTTCATTTTTTTATAAAAACTGCGGCAACTAAGAAAAGTGCAATAACATCAGGTTTTTACGTATTTATTTAGGTATACGGGAACAAAACTTTCATTGCAATGGCTCTAACAGCAACGGAAAAAAACCATTTCAAATCCAAAAAAAATTGAGAGTTTTTGGCAAACTTTGCGTTCAATTTTATCGAACCCAGTGAGTTTAAGAGAATTTCTAGCCTAATCATAATTTTTTTACACCATTTAATTGTTATATTTTACAAAAAAATTAAATGGATTCGTCCATACAACGAAAAAAAATGCTACTTTACATTTTCGGTTTCACCTGATGTAGGCCCTTAATTTCAAAATTGGTGGTACGCAATGTAACCACGCGGGAAGTTAGTTCTGAGACTAACGACGACGCCAGAAACCTTGCAACAATTGCTGAACTAATTGCCATCTTGACAATGAACTAATATGATTGTGAACTCTCAAATTCTACTTCTGGCAAAGCACCAGAGTTTATTCTACTAAAAACAACCTGACGACAGTGGAAGCAGTTCACCCGGTTCGGTACTATTGATGACGGTATTATCCGTTCTCATGGCTAGCCATTGAGGGATTTTAAATGAGGTGGGTTGTTGCAGTTCTGCGAGGTAAGTACTACATTCATTTAACAATCCAAATACTGCTTTATTCCGCTCAATAACTGACAACCATAGCTTTTGAATCATCATTTTTACTAATATTTCCGTTGAGGCTATCCATCCTATCGGATAAAATATTCTTCGTATGTCTATAATTTTCATTTTGGTTACAGATCCTGATGATGGAGGAAGCTGCATCTTGCACTGGAATATATCTTCGCTTCGATTAAAGGTAAGATCTAATATTTTCTTAGTTTTACCTAATTTCATTTCTTTGTTGTCCTCATTTGATCTATCATTTTCATTCTTTTGTACTACTTCTTTGTTCTGTTTGTTCTCCTTTTTGTACTTTTCTGTGTTTTCATGTGTGTTTTTCTGTTTCAGGAGGTTCCGGTTGCTGCTGTCTGACTTTTGTACTTCGTATTCACCTTTGTCTAGTAATCCTATTATTTGTTTGTACAGGTGCGCTCTTTCTTCGGCGAACTTCTCTACGGGTACCAAACATTCATCTCTTTCATCATGTGTGGCTTGATTTATTTCTTGCTCGCCTAAGTACGGCGTAGAGACTGTTACCGTCCCTAACTCATAATCTTGCATTTTTATTCCAGGATCGTCTCTCCAATCTATACGCTGGTAGATGGCATCCTTTTCAGCTACTCGCATTGTTGTGGATTCTTTCTCGTTCCTGACTACTTCACAATTTGGTAAGTACACAGCTTTATTGATTCTACTATCGTTTTCTTTAACCAGTTGCCTCTGGTTTGAACTCAAATATTTATTATTCTTTTCATTCACTTCCGTGTATTGTCCTTTTAGCTCTGTGCCCTTTGAAATACTATATTTGATCTGTGGTTCTTCATTCTTAATCGCTTGCTTTACTTCACATTTAAATGCTTCTCTCTTGATTGTTGTTTTAGAGATAGCTTCACATTTTTGCTCTTCTTCGAGTGTTACCTCTTTTGTCCTGATTGCTTCTTGAACTTCCTTTTTTGTACTAATATTTTCTTCAACTATCCAAATTTGCTTTATTTAGTCATTTTTACTTTTATTACAGGCTACGTGCAGGACTGATATTTTATTTTGTGCCGTAGTTATTGGTACAACACCTCCAGAAAGGATCCAACCTAGACTTGTGCTTTGTGCGACAAGGTTTCCACTAGCACTTTTCTTCATACCTTGTTTCAGGACCTGACTGTAGACGTTTGCACCAAGCAGCATATCGATTTTACGAGGACTCGCAAACTGCGGATCTGCTAACTGTATGGATCCTATATCTACCCAATCTATATTCTCAATGCGTTTCTCTGGTAGATACGATGTTATATTACTTAACACATAAGCTTGAACTTCTATTTTGAACTGTGGATCAGTACGTGACTGAATAGTAGTTTGTACTAAATACCTTGCTTTGATATTGTTATCATTACCTAATCCAGAAACCGTTCCGTTCACAGGTATCTTCTCCAAATGCAGCATTTGAACAGCCGCCTCGGTGATGAAGCAAGCTTGAGATCCCTGGTCCATCAGGGCTCGGACTGTTCGATATTCTCCTGTCATCGCTTCGGCATTTATCAAGGCTGTCGCTAAGAAAACCTGTTTGGTCTTCGGTATATCGCTTGTAGTGTGGCATGACACGACTTGATTACTGGATGTAGTTTCTTTCTCTTCTGTAGTTGTAGATATTGGTTGCTCTTGAGTGGCTAGCTGGTTTGCATTGGACTCTTCTACTGCAAGATGGAGTAACGAGTGATGTCTCCTCTTGCAGATTCGACAGACGGTTGGTTTTTTGCAACTATAGACATTATGGTTTCCGCCTAAGCAGTTGAAACACATTCTGTTATTGCTGACGAACGCTCTTCTCTCACTGACGTCTTGTTTAGCAAACGCCTTGCAAAAACTTAACTTGTGGCTGTCTGAACAAAACTCGCAAGCCATCGACTCTGAAGTCGCTACCATAGACCTACAAGATGAACCACTTCCATGCTGAACTACTACAGATCGCTTGTTAGGTTCAATAAACTCTAATGCACGAAAACGATTCTCTAGAAAAGATTTGAACTGTGAAAAGGTTGGTAAATCATTTTTACTATCGATATTTGACGCATTAGAGACGCTTAGTTCCCATTGTTTACGAGTTTCTAGGTCAAGTTTCGAACTTACAATGTGGATGATGATGATGTCCCACGTGCTTACATCAACATCTAATGCCTTCAATGCACTTAAACAATCAGATGTTATATCTATCAATTCTTTGATTGCTGTAGCTGACTCGAATTTCATGGTCCGAAGTGTAAATAACTTGTTGAGTATTGTATTTGACAAAAACCTTTTATTACTGTATCTACTTTCTAACAGCTCCCAACAACGTTCATAATTCGAATCGGCTATTGGCGTATGTCTAATCAAAAGTTCGGCTTCACCGGTGAGATGCCCTTTTAGATAGTGAAGTTTCTGAACATTATCTAATGATTTACTTTTGTGTATCAATGAAACAAATAAGTCTTTAAATGTAGTCCATTCATCGTATTTTCCACTAAATGTTGGAATGGTGATCTTGGGCAGTTTCGCCAGTGAACTCGAATGTCCTTCATTTGTACTTTTACAACTATTTACTGTTTGACCTGACTGTATTGTTTGACCTAACTTTAACAGTGACTTAATGTGTGATACAGCTTCTATATAACTTTCTTCCGTGTTTGCATATATATCGTTTTTGACATAAACAGAATCCTCCAAATCGCTGGCTTTGTAAGATTCGTACAATCTGGCATTATTTATACGAAACAAAGTCCAGTCTTTCTCTAAAATATCTAGTTTAGCCTCTTTGTATGCAACAGTACATCTTTCCTTAGAACATTTTTTGAAATTAATTAGTGCTCTTTCTATAGACTTTTGAATGTCTTTTTGTAAATTAATAGTAGACTCCATAGCGAATTAATAAATCAAAATAACACTTAAATGTTTACAAAGTAATTTTACAAATAAAAATATTTTACTCGAATTCTGTGCTCGTCAGTGTACCAAATACAAAATTTTGTTTGACTCGAATTCTGTGCTCGTAAGTGTACCAAATACAATTTAACCTCAAAGTTTCTTCACTAATAAACAACAACTACAAATAACGCAAAGTTCTCACTAGAAATAAACACCAATGCACTATAAAATGTTAACGAAAAGAGTACTCACGATTTCTTCACCACAATACAAACACGTCACTCACTGCGTAGATGCGCAGTCAACTTTTTCTAGCGGCGGGTAGGCCGGACGGCGAAGTGCGTCCTGGCTGCCTTTGTACTTCTGCTGTAGGCTCCGTGTGCCCACCTCTGGGATGTTCTTCGGGGGATGTGAGGGTCGGGGGCCCACACTCCTTGTTCTGATCTTCTGAGAGGCGCGAGGTGTCCTTGGTCCGCGCGCCTTGTAATATTCTTTGGGGGGCGTGCGGTCAGTGGGCCTCACACTCCTTGGACTGCTATGCTGGGGCGGGCGTGCGGTTCTGGTAACCCACGCCTTGGACTGATCTTCGGGGGGACGTGGGGTCAACAGACCCACACGCCTTGTACTGCTTCTATTGTTCTGGGCTTCGCAAAAGGCAATCCTATGCCTTTGCGCAGCTTGACCTCTTGGTGTGAAGTGATTAATTACACCACTCACATGTACTGCGAACTCACTGCACTATGTACTGTTCTAGTACCACTCTCGAGAGACCACGGAGATATTCACCACCGTGTCTCGACTGTAACTTGCTGCTACGATCCACAAGTACAGTTACACTACCTATGCACTACTGGTTAGGAACCTAGCAATCTAGTACCAATCCGGCTCGAAGGACCATGTATAAATATGGTCTACTGATTAGGTAGGTAGCTACGAGAGGGGTACCGGGTATTATGAAAAACAACGTCTGTACAGTGAGCCTTCTTTATTCCAACTGTCAATTTCACCTATGCTAACCTCAAAAATGCATCGTTAGCGCGATCTAGAAAACCGTACACAAAGTCGCGCTATCTAGTGGTGAAATTATACATTATTCAACCAACGAGCGTTAACAGATAGAAGAAGGAAGAAGCATAGTAATATGTTTTTTATGATATTATTATTCTTCTTATTTTCTTCATAACACTGATTATTTTTTAAATCAGCAGTGTGGTAAATGATTTGATAGATTTATAGGACATTAAAATGGTGTATCTCAGTCCCACGTGAAGAAGTCACAAAATGGTATACAACTCGGCTTGATGTTGTTTTTGGTGTTGGCAACACAGCGCTAATCTTCCATTGGAACCAGGTGGGTACGTCATGACATTTTATTTTGAGAACATTGTGACCAGTTCCACTTATTCAAAATAAGAGTACGAACATCAAAAACACAAAGGGTTAGCCGCATTAAACTAAGTATAAGTAGTTTTTGTGGTCTGGTTTTATCAATAAGTGCTAAAAGATCTACATTGAGCCGTTAAAATACAAACAATCTAGCAGTTCTTAAAAATATTGCAAGTTTAAAACCGCACGACTAGTTATTACCTACTAGTCGTGCGGTTTTAAACTTGCAATATTTTATTTATTATTTTTATTTTTTTACCTACGTAAAAAAATAAAAATAATAAATAATAATAAATAATAAATAATACGTAGTTTGTTAGTAGAGTCAGTAATGAAAATGATTATGCCAACGTAGCGCTTCAGAGTCTACGTGTAAAATGCGCAGCATAGCGCTACGTGCGTAGCCATGTCTACGAGATACGAGTGTCTACAGTACGAATTCGTAGCACATTTTAAGCTAGTTCACAAAGATCTACGAGTAGGATGGTATATTAGTAATAATGATTGTTGCTACTACGAAATTTGCGGGTAAAACCGAAGGTGAAAAAATATTTTGACAACTTCTACGACATGATAAATACATAATTTAAGGAAAGGTTGAAGGAAAGCAAGAAATACGAGTAGGAAGGTCAAAAATAACTTACCCAGAGCCAGATAAAAAAGAAGGTCGCTGCCATGTCGTAATAAGGAAATCAAAGATCCCGCATTTGACAGACTCAAAAAAAAAAGAAATTAAATCATATAAGCCCTGGCAAAAGCTAAGCTCTTAGATTTATGAAGATAAAGAAGACTTAGTTTGCGAAAGTTTTTTTGCTAAGAATATAACTGCAATTGGGTTGCCATACAAGAATGTTAATAAATAATGAACATAATATCTTGTTATTTATAGTAACGCATTACTAACGCTGCTAAAATCAGGATATCACACACTTTCATTCACTACTGTATAAAGTAATTTTGGATAAAATATCACAAGAAAATGAATTAAAATACAAATGCTATGTTGCTTTCCAAAATCACTGAAAAGGAATCCAAGGAATAAACAACAAACTAATATCCGCTTGATGTTCGAAAGTTCCCAAACTGTCATGAACCGTGATTGCCATTCAGGCAAATGGCTAATAGCTTCGATAATTTCATGCTACGCCACATAACAAACCTGCCTGGCTGGTTTTAACTGGTTTTAGCCAGTTAATACTGACGTGCGCCGGTCTAATCTGTTATAAATAGGTCAGCCATTAAATCGTTTATTAACTGTAATAATGCTCAGTGGCGTAGAGTTAATTTGTTTGGAACGTGGAAAATTGGAGCTTGGTACCTGCGCCATACAATTTAATACTATTGAAAATCTCGATGCATTGTTATTGCTGTTTTAATGCGAGAGGAAATGGTTAAGTCTACGGCATTAATTTTAACTTTTCGTATTTAATAAATACAATAGCATGTTTTCGGAAATAAATGGTTGAACTTCAAACGGTATTTTATTGCTCTTTTCAGTATTACTTCTTCTTGAATGTAACTGGCAGACGGGACGCAGCTAGTGAAGAATATAGACAACTTGATATAAAATTGGCCTACTAGACCCCGCGAAACATCACTCCGCGCGTGACAGATAGCAAAAAATGGACTGGAAATATACATACCTTCTGATCTCAAACATGAATGTAGAAATCAAACTTGCATTGCGTTTAATGCAAGTCCATATTTTTTTTAATGGGAGATTAATTCAAGCCGGTTCTTTTACATTTTCCACCATCTGTCATGCAAGCTCTAGCACTGTCATAAATGAAAACCAGTCTTTGTTCATTTGTGTCGATCATACACATTTTAGACAGTCATCACATTCATTTCCTTCAAACAAATGACAATTGCGGATAAGCCCAATGACGCGAATCTCATCAGTCGCGGAGTTGTATCCTGCGCGAACAAATATTCGCTTATTCCCAAGACTGCGAGACTCGTTTAGAAGATTGAATTGTACAGACTGTGTTTATTTTCGTAAAGTAACGAGTCGACAGTTCTACGAAGAGTGTATGGGATAGTTTTCAAGCTTAGAAAACAAGTTATTATCGAATACTGCACGGTCATTTTCAGATTAATGCAGAATAATGCACTTTGAGAAATTTTAACTGATAACTGAAATAATGTTTACTAAATAAATACAATAAATAAATATTGTAGGCAATCCAGTAGAGCTTGTACTATGAGAACCATATAACAGAAATAGTACTAATATATTTATTTGTGAGTACATACTTAGAATACTAATTAACACCCAGACAGAGAACAAGCATCTGCGTTCACCACACAATTATTTGTTCTCGGTGGGGACCAAACCCATGACCACAGAAAGCAGAGTTACTACCAACTGAGCTGAGAGGCCAATCTTATTAAAAAATCATTTTTTTGTAGTTAAAAGCTTAGAAAAGAAAATAATCGTTGTATCCTGCCATATCACTTTCAGATTAAGACACAAGTTACTTTGAGCAATTTTAACTGGTATAATATATCAGGCGTAACAATTCTGTTTCCTTTTGAAAAAATGATCGCTAAATAGCACATGCGACAGACAACACCACTCTCTAGCGAAGAGTCGCTAACGATGTAAAAATGTCGATGGTCTTTTCATAGCACCAGCAAAAACACATGGAACTAACTAGAAAGCTTTCCACAGAACCGTCATTAAAAATCAATGAATGCTGCTTTTTCTGTAGCTTTACTGTCGTCACAGTTTTTTACAGCTTTGCTTAAAAAAAATTAAACCTGGAGGAGGTCCTGGTTTCGAAGTCTGAAGGTTCTCATTTTCATATTTGCCAAACATGATGAAAAAAACTGCTAGCATTTTTGCTACTTAGTAAAAATATTTTTTTATCAAACTGGGTTATTCTAGTTGAAGCAGCTAGTTTTAAAATGTGAAAAGCATTTTTAAACACAAGATAACATTACGCATTTCATTCCAACGTATAAAAATATTCCTTTTAAAACCCTGTTCCACCAGCATTGTGAATGAGACTGAGGCATGTTACAAACGTGACCTATTTCCACAAAAATTAACACGCCGTAAAACATTTACTGCGGTCCAATCTTCCGTGCATTATTATTTTTCATTGTGGCCCGTTATTGCGGACGCGAGTAGGAAACACAACGGAGTAAAAAAAATCAATTTATTTCCCTTGCGAGCGTACATGTCCCAGACTAATCCAGTTTGTTCGACCGCGCAAGGGTTGAATCGTCAATGAGGAGTAGTCCAAATGTAAAAGTGTGCCACTCGGGAAAAAGTATCGAATATTGGCTCTTTCCAATGAAAGCTGCCTCCCGAAATGTACTGAATGAGATCAGTGTCTATTTGTAATTCTCCTTTTTGTTCGGGTCGCCGCCCGTATCTACCTAAACTAGTTGACTAAGCAGGGTCACTTGCTGAACTATTCAATACCTGAGTGTCAGCCAAATATCAGTAAACAAAAGAAAACGATGACCCACAACATTTTCAATTGTGTACGTGTGAAATGTTTTCATTTTATTTCAGTAATCTTTACTTACCTTTATACCTACCTATTTATAAATCCTAAATTTTTCAAACAAGGCAAACAAAGCAAGGCTGTTTGCTTTTTTTATATAACTAGCTGATGGAACCATCATATGGCCCACCTGATATTAAGTGGTAACCATCGCCTATAGCAAAATACTGCCTCGTAGGTCACGCACGTCAGGAACGTGCCCTACGATGCATTTCCCGCGTCCATCAACTTGAGGCATACAGATGTTCAACCTCATGTGCCAGTAATTTCACCGGCACCCTTCAAACCGAAACACAGCAAAGCTGCTTTCACGGCTAAACAAAATTAAATAATCCATTGTTTTATGGTTTATTATGAATAAATTAATAAGTCCAAGTAAGTAATGGCATGAACCCTGCACGGGATATCGTAATTTTTATAATTAAAAAATGTGCTTATGCGGTCAAAACACAAGACAAGACCGACTGGCACTTGAAAGTGCTACAAAGCAAGCATTTTATTATAAAAAGAAAGCAAAACATTTCTATTTTTTTATAAACGCTCTAGAATGCTGCTCGACTTTTTAACTCAATGAAAAATACCTGTGCTCTCTAGAACAAAAATATTTAATTTTTGTATCACATTCCAAGCGCTTGGAAAAGCATACCTGTTTTGCATCCAGCAAAACTTGCCTGCTTTAATTTGTTTTACCAGCACTCACAAGCACCGCCTCTTCTGTACTTGCAACTGGCTTTGTAAGCTTGAAACTGCTTTTCGAAAATCATTTTGAATGTATTTGAGTCGTCCTCGAATACCTACGTTGCTCTAGTTTACATTCATCTATACGTCTGTCTATGATTAGATAAAACTGTATTGTTAACAATATCCACATGAAAATCAAAGTAAAGAAATAAATTAAAATACAATCCTCAGGAAAGTCTCATCGATGAATACGATTTCTTACAAGCAATCTAATATTGTTTCCAAAAAGTACAGCTTGAATATTGGCTCATGTTATGAGAAAATAAATGAACAAGCCGGTGCGGTGCCGCACCTGATATTCAGTGGTTACCTGTGCCTATAAAATAATATTACCTCTCAGAAGATGCCCACCTAGAACGTGCATTAAATGGCATTGAGCTGCATAGCATGGCTATTTCTAAATACGGTGCTAAAGTTAAAATAAAGAACGTTGAATATTATTTTAACGAAGGCTTTGGAGTTGCAATAGATACACATTTTGGAACAATACGCAAGTAAAATCTTTTTTAAACAAAATGGCAGTCACAATTCTAAAATACCTCAACAATTTTTGTTCATGTGCTTGCACCTAAATGTTATACAAGAATCACTCGACTCTCATACCCACGGTCCTCGCTTGCAAAGCACGCATTTACACAAAAAATCACATGAATTTTTATATTTTAACTTCAAACTCATCACAAACGAGTCGGATGCTCCGACTGCTGGCTTTAAAGCAGAAAAACTTATGAATAAAAAATGAATTCCTTGGTTTTTAAATTAGCATTACAAAGAGAGGGTAATTCTCGTACCTTTGCGCCTTTAAAAAGAAGAGTATAAACGTGGTTCTTGTCGTTTTATTTTTAGGTGAGAAATCAGCTTATTATGCTAATGAGATTTATACTAACTTCTTGTGAGCATTCTCGCTCTATATTGAGCTAATTGATAAATAAAGTTCATTAGTACAAGCTCTGCTTAAAGTGGGGTTACATAGTGTTGTGTCTATTGTCCACAATATTTATTTATTTATAATTAAGGGACTAATTGTTCAATCTACAGATGAAAATAGTATATCAAGCTTAAAAAAGTTAAGCTTGTCAAAAACAAGGACTGACAATTTTGATGCGATAAAGAGCTGTATTCCGTAGATAGAAAAATCTGCCTTCAATAAAACCAATAATGTACAAATAAACATAATACATAGATATAATATAACATAGATTTACTAAGTCCACGAAAATTTTAATTTAATTTAATACCTCCTCTACTCAAGTGCTTTGTGTCGGTGTTTTTCGTAAAATACATTATCAAGGAATCATTTTAAGCTCAATTTTGGGTAAAAAGCCACCGTGCGAGCGATTGTTCCGCTACATTTACCGTACAAGTTACGTGTGAGTAAATCCGATCCGTGATTGATTCCGGTAAATGGATCGTGCACGATTTTCAGATATCCATCCGGTTTTATCTTTCTAAAAAACTTATTGCCATTGTTTTTCCATTGAGCTTTAAATGTAAAAATAAAGTGACTTATTGGAAAAACAACATGAAAAGTTTAAATAAAAACTGTGCAGGTGTATTTACCTGTAGATTTTTTAAATATATGAATACCAAAGTTTAGTAATAGTACAAGAAAAAAGTCACTTGTAAAAATGTTATAATTGAAAGCAGGCCAATTATCACGCTAACCTTAGAAATATAAATTGAAATATTTTTTAAAAATTACGCTCTGATGATTACAGTCACGCTCATAACTTGGAAAGTTAGCACAAGTACCTACTCCAGTGGTAAAAAGAGTTGGGAAAATTGTGTGTGTGCAACGTTTTTTCTTCCTTTATTTAGTAAAAACTTGGAAGCTTACTACAAATCATAAACGCTTTCACTGGTGCTACCTCCTTCGTTCGCTTGCGTGTCTTGAAAATGTATAAACTGTATAATTTTTACGTTACTGCCACCACATTTCACTGTTCTGTTCGAAGTTATAATGAACTGTAATTTTCTAACCTATCGCCAATAATAGAACACTGATAATTTATTATAAAAAAATATATTTCATATATCTGAATTTCAACATAATAAAGCAACATTTCAATGTAATAAAGAATTGTCTGATTTTTTTTCTCGCCGAATCAGATTTTTACTGTTTTTAGTAAAAAATCTTTTGTTTTTCCGCCTTTGTTTGAAAGTTACATTGTGTAGCAAATGACTAGAGAAAAGAAAAACCGTCGTAATTTTTCTTTAACATTGTCTTTTGACTTTTAGTGATTGCGCCAATCCTTTGCACTCGATTCTGTATCATACTATAAAAGATCCTATCCTAATCATGAAAATGTTATGGTTTGCGCAATATTGAGCCCTTTTATGGATACTACTTGGGTACTACAGTGGGTTCATGATGCAAAAACGGAAAACTCCTTGGGGAAATAAAAATTGAAAACTACAATGAAATTCCAAACTGAAACTGTTGGCAACATAAATTACATTTACATCACAAAACAAAAACTTGCCAATCATGTTAAAAACCTGGCTTTTAATTACAATTATAAACTAGTTATCAAATTTAGAATTTAAACAACAATATTTGCCGGACAGTTTCACCCCGTTTGAAAATCAAACAGGCTAGTACTAGTCAACCCTCTCCGTCAAAGAGCACGCTCAAAAATTCCACTTTAGGGACATCATACAAAAAGCTGTGACATCGGAATTTCTCATTACAGCTTCAAGCAAGATCCCCATACATCACGATGGCAAAATATCGCTTTTAACATCACCCTCTGCCATTAATAGTCCCATACACACAGAATGCTGTAGCTTTTTTATACAGAAAAGACACTTGATAGACACTACATAAAAACATTGAGATTTTCTGTCGTAAATTTAACTCGGAGGTCTAGTAGTATTTGCCAGTAGTGCATTTATGTATTATTCTAATAATTAAAAGATTAAAATTATAATCATCATCATCTTCTATCTCCCACACTAAACGGGGTCGGCACAACAGGTTTTCCTCCTCCATTCAACTTATAATTTGGAAGTTTTCAATAAAGAGTGAGTCTTCTAGGTGAGCGCGCTACACCGTTGACCGCAGCATCACTTAACATCAGGTGAGATTACGGTCAAGTGTTATCAATTGTAAAAAAATAAAAGAAAAATCTCACTTCTACTTCGTCATAATTATCAGTGCTCACTCATTCCGTGTTCATGTCATCTTTGACACAGTCCCATCTTTTCTTTGGTCTACCTCTTCTTGTATAACCAGCCGTTCATTCTGAAAAATGTTATCTGCTGTAAGTAAGTGGACGCTTTCAACTCCTGACTTTCCACACAGTCATTCTTTTCTACTGTTTTTAAAATTCAAGGTATATACTGTGCCACACACGTTATTAAAGCAACATAGTGTCCAATAAAAAGCAAGTCAGAAAGGAATGGCCTGAGCCCAGCATGTGTTTCAACGTTTTCAAATAGCATCAGAAGGTATCAATAAATCTAGCTGTTACAGGGGTGACATGTTTGATTCCTGAGTGACGTAATTCTCATGAAATAATGATATGAAAAACATCATCAACGTCAGCCTGAAAATCCCCCTCTCACACATCCTAAAAGAAATGGAGTTAGTACTTTGCACTAAGATACTGTGTTGTTTTTTTTCCGAAGTTTGGTTTAATCATGAAAACGTAACAGACAATACGTTACTTTTATAAATTGGAATGGATTGGCGATGAGCTCGCTAGAGACTCATTTACGGCAACGAATGCTAGCTTCTCTCTTAATTGCATAAGATGAAAATTACGGGCTCTTGATTAAAAAATAATAAGAGCTTATGAATGGTGTTGACTCGGTTTCATCGGGTATAAATAAGTGAAAAGATGTTCCCGACGCTGCGCTGTTTTGATCATTTGCAATAAGTCATAGGCCCGATATTTTCTTTATAATATTTATCCGTTTACGGAGAGGCAATGTGTGTTGTTCATGTTCTATTAATAATATATTCTCTAGCTCATGCTCTAAATGTTTTTAAAAGTTAATACTCATTTAGAACATGATTTTTCAGTAGTTTGGTTTTAGTTTTTTTGATATTATTTTTCTTGGATTGTAGTTTTAACTGCTATCACTACTGCCACAGCAAGGTTGGTTGTATATAAAACCAGCCTTTATCTGAATCGTTTAATTATTATTATGATTATTCATTATCTATTCAACCGAAAAAAGCTTGCTTCCGCAAGATTAAACGCAGTTCCCGCACAGTTTTCACCATAAACATACAAGTAGATAACATAGTTTCGGCACAACCCAGTCCCTTCTGATTATTTCGATGACGGCAGCCGGTTGGCCAACACTCGCAATAGAAACTGCGACGTGATCTGAATCCTGATGGAGAGATTAGGGATCCCGGTGCGACCAACTTGGCTTTAGATATCTCCACTGATGGCTTCTAATTAAGACTGGGCTAATGGAGAGACATGCTGTTCAAAAGCATTAGGCGGCAGTCAATATTGAGATGGTGGTGTGGATTAAGAAAGTTATCTACATTAATTAAGTAAGATACTGATTTTTATAGTAGATTGTTACACAAGGTTAAATTTTTAAGTGTATTTATAAAATGTATGAAATACAAAAATAACAGTTGAGCTATCTACAGACTTTTACCAACGATCTAGAGGTAGGTCAATTGATCCAAACGGAAGCGTCTCTAATAGATTTTGTTCTGACTTTACTTTTGTATTAAAACAAGGATAACAAACACAAGTTTTTTTTAATTTTCCTAACTCGCAAAGCAATTACATAATAAATTCAATCAGCCTCGGTATTTGAGTTCATAATAATGTACTATGTATGGAGCCTACTTTCGCTTACCTTCTCGGTGCCTAGTCGTATTATTTCACTACAAAGCTGGATTCTACGCGCTTATACCGGATCAGTGGCCTAGAGCAGCATTAAAACGGATTTCTGCTACAACGAGCCTTGATACAACTTGAATTAAGCCAACCAGCTAAGAATAAAAAATGGGAATTTGAACGTGTTTTATACAGGGTTATTCATTATTAGCTGCAAATACTCAGGAATTAGGTTCAACAAATAAAATAAAAAATATTTATGAAATGATTTTTTTTAAGTTTTGTTATAAAAAATCCCGAGAAAATCGATAAAGGAATCATTGGCGCCTGACCTATTTTGACCTTTGATCCGCGCCCGCGCGCCGTGAGTGACACTCTGCGTTCTGTCACCGCCTGGGTGGGTCATCGTCCTGTTCTCCGTGGCAATCATTATGCAATAGCCGTAAAGAAATTAATGAAAATAAAATTTTGATACAAAACCTTTAAAAAATTTTTGATCAAATTTAAAAAAAATAATTTCATAAATATTTTTTATTCTATTTGTTGAACCTAATTCCTGAGTATTTGCAGTTAATAATGAATAACCCTGTATAATATATTTTGCTAGGTAGGGTAAGCATGTTGTGATTTATTCAACGTTTTTATTGTACTTATTCTATCAAATTAGGTTGTGTTTACGAAAATTCACTTCCGATAAAATCATTTTGTTTTATATCGTTGATTTTATTCAAGAAACCATTTTGAAAGTATCCTTTGTTTGCACTGTTTCGTTTTTTTTCATAGAGTTATAGGTAAATATGCCAAAATCAGACAAAAAAAAGTATGAGTAAATAAGAATAAATATTAATCATGTAATAAATAAGAATATAACTGTATTCTATAACCCGTGAGGATAGTTTAGTCTGTGTGCTGTTTGCCACAAAGTGCGCTTATCGTAACAATAAATTCTCAAACCCACCTTCCCAAATAGAAGGTGAACTTCTCCCAATATTGAAGTACATTGAACAGTGACAATACTGTTTACTCTAACTTCTAAACCAATTAAGGGAACTCGTGATCGTCTTGAAGTGGCAGTTTCTGTACAAATTAACTGAACCAAGCCCTCCAATCGAGTTTCAAGTCACGAACAAAACTGAATTTAGATGAGTGTATCAATGTATATGGTCAGAGAGTGCGTAGGTTCGTGTGAAATGTATTGAGCTTGATGAAATTGCACGATACATGGGATCACGAATTTATAGATCGGGCTTTATTTTTTAACGTGTGAACTTTTTATCGATACTTCACCTGGATTTTGAAGGCTTTATGGATTGGGGATTATGTTGGTCGTTGATATCATCATTAGTTTGAAAAGGTTCAGTTCAGTTTCGATTGTTATTATTTGCACATAGCAAAAGAATAGAGAATAAAATATATTACAACTTTTGATTTGATTTGATTTACAGTGATGAAGAATTTTTTTTCAGCATATTCAAAAAGTTCTATAAAGTAATAAACAAAGAAAAAGGTCTTTTCGGCAGCATTTATCATAATGTTCATGGTGTATCTTCCCCCATCTAAGTATGTAACTCAAAGAAAATTACATTATCGACAAAAAATGCTGCGCCAAAGTCGACTAAATCTGAAACGTACGTATTTTTTTGCTCAATTTGTGCTTCTTATTCGTTTTATTCGCTTTGCCACGTACACAACCTAAGAGAAGTTCAATAAAAGTACTTACCAATTCCATACAAGGAAGTATGTATACTTGGGTTTACTTGGAGATAGCATTTGTGATTGCAGGCGTTTCTTACACTACTTACCAAAGTTGAATAGAAATAGCTGATTATTAGGATTGCTGTAGCTTATTAGAAACAGCTTGGAATGAGGGTAGATTTTATTCCTTAAGCTCTAGATAACGTGCTGCTGTGGTTAGATTCGGTTGATACTCCACCTTTATTATGCAAACCTCCAGGGAATGGAACTCATTGCCTTTGCCTCATTTGTTTTTCCTGACCACTACAATCTGGGCCTCTTCAAGGCAAGAGTGAAGGAGTGAAAGGTGTCTTCTAGACCGCCCTGCTCCATCTTCGCTTACCATCTGGAGAGATAGTAGCCAAAAGATTTTCTATATCAAATACCATGTACTTACCTGATTTTTAACAAAATAAAACAAGTTACTAAACACTGATTTGGATCTTTCAATCGTTTGCACATTATTATGTATTATAAAAAAACACAATCCCCTGTAATTTTCTTTGATGCTAATTCGATCTGTTGTTGAGGGTCCTATGAAAAAATAGGTCGTTTGGCACAGTGTTCACCTTTTTATGATCATATAAAAAGCATAAGTAATAACTTGTCAGCCAGAATAATTACATTCTTTTTTTTACTTTTTGACGATATGGAACCTGAATGTTTAAATGTAAAACATGTAATTGTAATGAAAGAGCACATTAGTGGTTTTTTAAAATGCTGTTTTTTTACAAAATAGTGTAATATTTAAGTTATCCAGGGAAATAAAATGGAATTATATTGATCTATGAAATATGCACAAATATTTTCCCTACGCTTTCTTGTGTAATATTTTATTCAGTGTTATTAATCTAGATGTTATGTGGGCCATTCATGTGGGTGCCTGAGGCTTAAGGGAATGGAGGTTTTCAAAACCGTGTGACGAGTGCCTTATCTGCTTCGCCGGGAGGCATAGGTTACCCTCTTTCCCTTACATTTATTACCGCTTATGTTTAAGTGGTAGTAACACTTTATTATTACAAAATATGTTATGAAAATAAGGTTGATAACCTTTATTTAACAAGGGCTCATGAATTTTTTTGTACATATTAATGCATTTGTTTTTTTAATTTAGTTGATTTTTGACTTTTCCTCTCATATCTTGACTGTTCTTGACTGTTTTTTTCTATTTTGACATTCAATTTAAAGTAGCACTGTTATTTGTCTGTATAGTTATGTCAAGAATTAATAAAACTAAAAAGAACCATTAAAGTTTTAAAATTTGTATAGTAATCACATTCATAGTTATTGTCTTCATGAGTTAGTATATTAACGATAACGAGCGGGTCTGAGCGAAAGCATATTTTAACAGTTATGGCGGATAGAGGCTATGAAATACACCTGAGACTTATTTAAAGCACAACCTGCCAATATCTCCGCCCGTTGTGTATTATGCGGTAGTGATATGGAAACTAACTCTCAATCAAATAATGTTATGATCTAAAATACCTAATGTATGTCGTGTGGTCAACATTTTTAAAATTCTTACAAATAGTCTAAGAACTTCTTCTAAGAGAAGTTTTATCTTTGTATAAGGTATGTTCGTGTTCGTCTCAGACTTGTCAAAAACCAAGATAGATATTATTTTACAACGTAAAAAAGGCATTATAATATCTTGTTGCCATCATTTTACGACCGCGATCTATCTGTTGCCATACTAGTTTTACAAAGCAAAGTCTCTATTCGCTATCGCATGTTTATTACGTCAACATTAAGTCTTGTTGCAATCGTTCTTTGTCAAAGATGAGTTTTGTCAAAATTCGTTTTTTATTGCAATCGAAGCTCAAAATAATGTCAAAACTAAAAAATGCAACTTGGTTTCAAGTGCATTTAAAGATACCCTATCACTCTACACATCACAATATTGTAGTGTCTGAAAGTACAAAGGCAAATAATTCAGGTTTTTATCTATAACACGAATGCCAAATATGTGCGTGAAATATCGCTACTTCCGCTCTGTAGATTGGCTGCTTGATATGCGAGAGAATTTGACGGTCAATATCAATATTTCAATGTCCGGAAAATATGGATATCCGTATACAGCTTTACGGTTTACGCATACCGAAACACCCATTCTAGAATGCGAGCGAATAAATCATAAAAATCACTTACGCACGGGCCCCTACTAAATAAGTCCAGGTAGGTGATTGTAATCTGTTTTGTTACTGACCTATAATGGAGTTCATTGCAAATGTGTTAGAGAATAGAATATTCCTTTTTAATAAAATATTTGTAAGTAAATATCAGCTGTCTGTATTGTTCCCATTGTACAAGTTTTGCCTAGTTTGAAGCTAAATAGTGTTGCGTGGAATGTCCACGAATAGTTTACGACTAAACTGACAGCAAACATAAAAAGTTTTTGTAAAAATTCTGGGAACCAAACGGGAATAAAATGCCGAGCATACATGTTTGTAACCGCAAATTGCTATAATAGTGGTAAATCTGATCCGTTATATTCTCGGAAACCATAACCATTTCATGTCACTAAAGTGAACTACGAACATAAACCAACCCACCAGCTAAAAAGTAGGTGGATCTGTTTACCAGATTCTATTTACAATGGTCGAGTAGAAATTGGTTTTTAGACGATCAGCCAGAATTCATCTATTTCGAAGTTATATTATCTATTGAAATTGAGATGCTTCGGGCTAGGGGCTTCTTAGGGAATTTGTATTCTATCAATTCAAACATTCCGTATGCACTGAGGCATGTGCGATCTTTTGTGGGGTGTGCTTCGCATATCTCATTGAACCTTCGACCTTGCCTTTCCATGAATTGACCGATTGCTTGAGTTTTACAATAGAACATGAAGATCTCTAGAAAAATACCAAACAGTGAATATAATACCTTATGACTGTTTTGAAATAGTGATGCTATCCTTATTAAATTCCTTTGGATCCAAAATAGTTTGATGACTTCAAGCTTGAGTTTATTTAGATTGCAATAAAGAAACGAGAGCTATAAAACTTAAACGTGTCTGAAAAACTAGGTAACTAAGACGTATTTGCTTATCGGAATTTTTATTTTCCAATATGATAGTGATTGCTAGCACCTGGATTCCGCCATTACTCTTTTAAAATTGCGAACTTTATAGCTTTCAGTATTTCAGTGATATTGCAGAGCTTTTACGTTAAAATCAATTTTTTGGTTAGTTGGGTTTCCTTAAAATCTATAATAAGCTATTTTTGCGTGAAATTGTTTAAAATGAATTAATTATGGTTGAGAGTGTTAACGGATACCGAAAGAGTTTAAATTATCTCTTTTACTGGATTTTTCTTCAGAGAGCATTAATAATGCCAAAAATCAAACCAATCGTACGAAATGGTTCTCGATATGATAGAAATAAGTTCATCTTCGTTTTTGACAAGTCTAAAGTCGTGACCCAATTCTCAAAGGCATTTTGTCTCAAGGATGGTATTCAGAAAAAAATAGTCTTCGAAATGTCTAACTAATTTGGGGCGCCGATGCTGCTAGCACTTTTCGGGAACGGTAAATTAGATCGAGAGCGCGTGACTCGCTTTACAATCACCTAGTACGGCTTGTTCGGCTCTAAAATATATTAGCTTTCTGAGTTCAAATGCCAAGGCTTATTGAAACTTTATAAAATTTACATCGAGACTACGTAAATTTGCAAATAATTTATTGAGTAAATTCACATTCCACAGAAAGTCATTTAAGTTATGTCAAAGAATAGAGAAACATATCTTTATGGAGGCTGCTATTTACTACTCCTATAGTGAACTAACACGATACAACTTTTGTTATTTCTACTGTAGGTATATTCGGGGGGGGACCCCGGATATCACGACCCTTACTTACTAACACTCCATAAGGTCGTTGAAGAACTGGCTTACGTACATAGCTTACGCATAGTTATAACACAGTTTAAGCTGCAAAAAATATGCCAGGGCATAACTACCTACTTTCCAAGCTAAAAGCCCTTGAAAAACCAAGCAGGCGGACCTAACACTGTACCGAGTAATCCGCATTTGGTAAAAGACGTTGTGAATTCTCTAAAAGCAAACAGAAAACAGTGCTGTATCGGCGCTTACTGAATTTATTGTCCGGTAGCGCTGTAAAAAGACGAGAAATAAGTTTATGTTTAAGTTTATTGTTGAAAATAATAAAAAGAGATTTTCCAAAAAAATATCCTAGCTACGATATAGATCGATTTATCGCCCCCGAAACCTTAACCTGCATACTAAATTTCAAGATTTTCTCGTTTAAAGGTAAAGTAGGTGTAAAGGTGGGTAAGAATTTATTTGAAAACCAACAGTTCGTGGTCTAGAAACTAGTGAGCCAAATAAAGGTTTTCATGGATAATAAATATCAATAATAAATAATGATGATAAATTGTTGATGCGCATTATTACGAGTCTATCATCACTGTTTCTTGTGGTCTCATATTTTGTATTTGGTTTATTTTATATACATCACGTTTGAGCGTGCTTATGTTTGAAGCAGGTTTCATACCAAACTGGCTATAGCTTCGCATTTTGAGTCACTTTGTGAGAACGTGGTAACTAATCTGAAGTCGAGTGGTCTCTTCTGCGAATGTTGCGCACTGTGACTCAAACTAACAAACTATGGTTTATCCTTGAAGAGGTTCCCTAGCAAACGTCTCATTGAGTGAAGTGGCACCACACTGAAACTTCATTGCTATTATTTTAGATTATTTTTGGTTTATAAAAGATCATATAAAAAATCGGTAGGAACCGAGCCGTAGTTTGTTGCCTGTTCTTCTAAGATTGGTCGCGTGGAGCTGGCACCTAGACTCACCTAGCTTTAAGACGTTTCAAAGTGATTTTTGCAATCCTACTGTATAAATATACTTTTGATTTAATTTGACTTCGATTTTAACCAGTTTGTACCAGCCAGCAGCCACCTGTTTTACAAGTAAATTTGTTTTAAAGGTGAAAAAGTGCTCAATTTACCCCGCTGGCTGAGGTTTACCTATTTTTTCCTTTTACTTACGCCCCCGATGTTTTTGATAATAAATGAGCGTTATGAAAAAGAACCGCTATAAACAGGGATGTTGATGGTTTGTTTGAATCAGTTGTTAACGCTTGCGGAATAAAACACGAGTAATAAAGTAAAGGTAATAATGCGAATCCTCACTTTTGCTTTAATGCAAATTGTGAAAGCGGTGAAAGTCTTGTAATATTTCAAGGGAAGTAAAATAATATATAAATACAAATTTTGGACAATCTGCACATCACTTTCTAGTCCAAAATAAAGCAGAGCTTTCATTATGGCACTAAATAGCTGATAAAATACTTATTTTTTTTTTGCAAATACATACTTATAATACAATACATATTATAACACTGAGACAGAGACATACATTTGCGTTCAGCACGCAAATATTTGTTCTCAGTGGGTATTGAGCCCAGGACCTTCGGCGCAGAAGGCAGAGCTACTAGCAACTAAGCTAAGAGACCAGTCAAAACTTGTAAACTTACTGAAAATCGACATCCTAATATTTTGGTATTACATTTATGTTTTGACCTTTATGTGAATTAAGTACCTACCTCAGTAACTTTTGGTTCCAGGTTAGTTTTTAAACATTCAATTAAGGTTCATAAGTATTTTAAAAATTGAAATTAACTAAAGAATATTTTTTGCATTATAATAAATTGTAAAATCGAGAGCAAAAACTTACTTATCTTTCTTCGCGTTCAAGTACGGGTGCTTTTTTCACACGCAATAAAATCAAATAAAAACTAACTGAAAGTAAACCCACTGAGAAACTATGAAAAATAATTTCTCTAGTACTTCATTCCATTATAAGTTTTCATGACAAGCGATGCCCAACGACCAAGAGCGGCTAGTTGGACGATTAATTAACAAGGACTGGCCCCCAGAGACCGACGGAGAATTATTCACTAGACCTCTTTATCACAGACTAATATCATAACCGTCGGACCATATAATCATAGCAAAGTATGACTTTAAGCTGCAGGGCTTTGATCACGAATAGATATTGGCATTTGTGGCGTTAAGGCCTGCGCACACCTAGTTTTCTGGCGGTAGTGATCAGTGAAACGCTGTCAAACATCGCTGTCAAATCTCAAATCTGACAGCGATATTTGACAGCGTTTCACTGATCGCTACCGCCAGCGAACTAAGTGTGTTCGAGCCTTTATAGAATCGTACCGATTCAGACATTGTGTTTTAGTTCGGATACATTTGAGGTCCCAGTACCTTCGTATGTCAGTTTGACATTCTTAAATCGGAAACATGGATTAATAAAAATTACGGCAATTGGCCTCAATTTAAAGGTAAAAATAGAAAAGTGTATTTTCGCAACAATTTATATTCCATCAGATTTAAAATGGTAAAATAATGATTATTATAAAAAAAAAAAAAAAACTAAAGAGGGAACCTTATATTTTTCAAAAAAAATAGGCATTCAAAAGTTTAGTTATTTTAAAGGTGGAAGTGAATATCACCAAAGCGTAGGCGCCTACGCTTACGCTTGTACTTTTCGTAGAGCCTGTTTTTTTTGTAGTACAAAATAGTTCTTACATAGTAAAGTCAGTAAACTAGCTGTCCTATTTTCCGATGACCTCTACCCTTCTGCGAAATAATTATTAACAGTAAACCTAATTAATTTCCCCTTGTAAGCCCGCGTATTATCTAAAGGGAATTCTCACTTTTTTACGGTGATTTATTTCAGGGCTTCCTTTCCCTTGTCGAGTGATTTGCTGCCGTTGGGCCTACATTCGGGAATACGAAGGACAATATGATCTTAAAAGGTAAGGGAATATTCCACCCCTGTTTGTTAGATCAGACAATAATTTATTTATGATAATTATAAGTTTAAAAAACTAGAGAAACCGACTTCATTGTCAAACGGCTAAACCGATTTTAATGAAAATTGTTTGGGACAATGTGGACGTAAGAATAACCTTCTAAATAAAAAAATAATTTTCTAAATCGGTTCATAAATGACGGAGGCATGTAGTTACAAACATTAAAAAAAATATTAAAAAAAAAATGGCAACACCGATTTTAATAAAATTAAAATGGGACCAATCTGAAAGCAGTACCTTTCAGATAAAAATATAATTTTTCAAATCGGCTCACAAATGACGAAGTAATGCGGTAACAAACATAAAAAAAAAAACATAAAAAAAAAAAAAATACAACCGAATTGAGAACCTCCTCCTTTTTGATAGGAAGTCGGTTAAAAATACTTTTTAAAACCAAACATTTTAGTGTCGAAAAAGAGTAGATGGATTTGTCTGCCAATAACATTTCTTCTACGCGTGGACTTTTCAGTTCAACCGTGATCATGGTGCATGTTTAATCACGTTGTTCATAAAAATACTTTTAAAAACATTGTTTTTTTGTACTTATTCAACTTTTTAAGGTTTGAAACAGTCCACATACAATATTACTTTTGAACAATTAAGTACCACATAAGAAAAACCACAGGCAAATGCTAGTTTAGTCATAAAACTCAAAACAATTTAGTTAATTCAGGTTTTTATTTCTACAGTACACAATGTTTTAGGGTAGCTGCAGAATATGGGAACATAAGATTATTTCATGGGGTAAGAACCCCTATAAAGGGGCGAAATTACCAAAACATCCCCTTATCGAGGCATTTACGGTGCAGGCGGCTCACATCATCATAATTTTAGACATAATTATTTTATTACCCACACATCATCATGTTTGCGAAGTACCTTCATTATAGGGCTGCTAATGCACTATGTAGGTTCTATTTAATATTAAATATGTGCCTCTGCCTACCTTGTTAAAACTTATCCAGGATGTGTTATCACGTATGTTGAGGTTAGCAGTTAAGACGCTGACAACCGCTCGTCAAAAACAGAGCCCTTACCTAAATACAAAAAAAATCGGACCCAAAAATCTTTGGATTTGAACCCCAACCAGCAGGCCGCTAAATTTGTTGCCATCTCTATTTTGTTGGCATGAAAGTGACAGTGATAAGAGACTTTTAGCAAGCCGCTAAAGTGTGTCAGGCAGTAAGAATGAGGGAAAGGGTAAAGTAAATTTGACTCACTACGCATGTGTTACCCTTCACTATGTGTTGATGGGCTGTAATCTATATTTATAAAAGAAAGTCGTGTTAATTACACTATTTATAACTCAAGAACGGCGGAACCGATTTGGAAGAAAATTAATGGAGAGGTAGCTTAGAACCGGGAGAAGGACATAGGATACTTTTTATCCCGAAAAAGCCACGGGAACGGGGTGTTACGGGAACGGGCGAGCGAAGCCGCGGGCGGCCACTAGTATTAATAAAAAAACAAGTGAAGCTTAAAAAACTTGAGCAACTGACTTCGTGGTCAAAAAGCTGAACCGATATTGGTTATGGGACCAATCAGAAAGACCTTTCAGATTAAAAAAGACTTTTTCAAATCGGTTCATAAAAAACCGTCATTTATTGACGAAGTTAGGCGATATCAAACATTAAAAAAAAATATTTCTTCCTTTATGTGTAGTTTTGAGGTTATTGGGATTTGTGTTGGTGACCCGGGTTTATTGAGCTCGAGTGTATTTGTTATTCTAGGCGTCTCGGTTGTTAATTACCGGAATCAGTAGTATTACTGGTAAATTGAAAAGTTTTCCAACGCACGCTCTCACCGCAACGTAATTGCGCGTAGTTACGGCTGCTAGCACGAGAGCCTGCAGATACTTTTTGACGTCACAATCGTTTGTGAAAATAATTTGTTTTAAATTGGATCAAACTATTGGTTTAAAGTTGAATCAGTTGAGCTATCGATATTTTGTTTGTAATGGTTGCTGTTTTTTATGTGTGTGTATTTTGACAACCTTTTTTTAAATGATATATAGACCGTCCGTTGACCACAATCTCACGACGTTATGCAACGATGTAGCCGAGGATGGAGGCAGGATGTTCTATAAGACTTCTTTTCACTCTTGTCTTGAAGAGGCCCAGATTGTAGTGGTCACGAAAACAGACTATGGAAATGAGTTCCATTCCTGACCCACATGAGCGGTCTAAAAGTACAATATTTTCAATACAATATTTCGTAGTACGATTTTTTTATTGTTCAGGTTTTCTAATAATAAATTCTGTGTGAGGTAGCACCCTAAAATTAACTTTATTTTTCTACATAACAGTTTTGCGTATGGCACAAGTGCATACGCGCTTAAATGATGTAAAAATATGTTTACTGGATCTTGTTAAATCGCTTTTGATTGCATCCGTGCGTAATCTAGAAATGTTTGTCGAGCCCACTGCAAATACAATTGGTCACTAAAAAGGCGCACTAAAATGTGGCTACATCCAAATTTACTGTTTGTACGGTTGCGCAAATGCTATGGACGGACAAACGGACATGTTGTGCCATTTTTGGTTATAAAATCAGTGTGAATTTTTATACGGTGAAGCTAATTGACACCATAAAATAATGCCGATTTCAGTGCGTTGAACTGGGGCCTAGATTAATTTTGTTTTAAGTATATTCTAGGTAAGCGTGCTACACTGTCGACCGCATGAGATTGCGGTCAAACACAAGCCTATAAAATAAAGTCTTTTAATGATGAACATTTTTAATAAATTCAGGATATCACATTGGCGATGGGCTTGCAATCTATCACGTATAGAATTTATATAAGTATCGCAATTTTTTTATGTAGGCTATATTATATTAGACATATTTATAGAATTTTGATTTGATACTTTGATTGCCCCCGCAGAACTTTTAGGTGTGCGCAAGATTTAAGAACCAATATCCCCATATCTAAAGTGCCTAGGGATCAAAGTTGTTAGTCTGTTTCTGTATTTTTTTAATTTGAACCGTTGAATGCACATTGTATTGTAAACAAAAACTTTAGGTACTGAATTACACGACCAAACTCAAAATAACCCTAAAAAAATATATAAATTAAACGTGGAAGCGTAGATGGTATAAATAAAATATTTCAATCTGCAGATAATCCTCCCTCGATCGCCATCCTGTCCTCGCTCAATATTTCTCCTCCAGCTATCTCTTGGTTCGCCTCATACCTTACGGGCCGCTCGCAGTGTGTTCGCTCGGAAGAGTCCTGCTCTGACTGGTGTAACATTACTGCTGGCGTTCCTCAGGGTGGTGTTCTCTCGCCTCTCCTCTTCTCTGTTTTTATAAACGCTATCACCCTCATCCTTTCCACACATTACCACCTTTACGCGGACGACTTGCAGATATATTGCCAAGTTAAAGTTGACGAAATTTCTAAAGGTATTAGCTGTATTAACTCGGACCTCGACCGTATCTACTCTTGGGCTAATGCTTTTGGTCTTTTAGTTAACCCTGCTAAGTCACAGGCTGTGATTTTCGGTAGCCCTTATATGCTAAATCGGTTAGATCAGGCTTCTCTTCCCTCGGTCTTGTACGCTGGCACACCTATAAGCTACTCGACTAATGCAAAAAATCTAGGTGTTATCTTTGACAACCAGTTATCTTGGGTGAGCCACGTTAACGCGGTTAGCCAGAGGGTTTACTTTTCATTTCAGTCCCTTAAGCGTCTCCAAAAATGTTTACCCTTCGAAACTAGAATAACTCTTGCTCAAACTCTCTTGCTGCCCCATCTCGACTATGCTGATGTCTGTTTTCTGGATGCCACGGAAGAACTGTTAAATAAACTGGAACGTCTTCAAAATTTGTGCATCCGGTTCATATTCGGATTGCGCAAGTTTGACCACGTTTCAGATTTCAGATCTCAGTTAAAATGGTTACCGATTCGCCGTAGACGTGATCTTCATGTTCTTTCTTTTCTTTTCAACATACTATACAGTCCTGTCTCTCCTTCCTACCTCCGTGAGCGCTTTGTCTTTCTCATTCCTCGGGGTGAGCCCTGTAGAACAGCTGTGTCCCTTCTCCTTAAAACTCCCTCCTGCTCCTCTGCCCGCTATCGTGACTCTTTCACTGTCCACGCCGTCAAGCTGTGGAACTCTCTTCCCCACACTATTCGTGCCAGTCCATCACTGGGCATATTCAAGCGTAAAGTTAAAGAGCATTATCTCTCCTTGTAATATATTTATGGTATAGGTATATATATATATATATATATATATATATATATATATTTATATGGTATATTTAATTTATAATTTGATATATTTATTTATTTGTGTTTAGTATAATATGTAGGATTTCGATTATTTATAGTATTTAGTATAGTCTGGTTAGTATGCATGTAAGTTTAATATGTCTGTATGTAATTAGTTTATTATTTATTTAGAACTATGTGATATTCTCTATATATACTTCTGTATAAGTATTTTAGTTTAAGGTTTTTTTCTTTTTTCCCAATGCCTGTATGTTTGTACACCCACCCACCTCTATAATCAACTCTCTCTATCCTCCAAGGTTTGCTGGTAGAAAACTCTATTTAGGGTTAAGCTCGCCTCTGTACATGCCCGCTTTATAATGTTTATCTATCATCTGTATGTGTGTACAATAAAGAATAAAGAATAAAGATAAATATATTTTTCAGATATTTATTTCTACAAATAAACTAACAATTAAACATATATTTACAAAATACACAACGCACAGTTGAGCTGTCTACAGACCATTACAAACGATCTAGAGAAAGTGTAATAAAATAAAATAAAAAAAAACATCTTCAGCCTTCAAACTTTACCATCGTTAGATGTCATAAGCATAACACTCATTGGAAAGTTGCAGTATATTCTCAAACTCTAGCATTATTAAATTAGCTCGCAAAACTTTTCTAATTAATTAAAAGTTATAATTTGTAAGAAATACAACAGCAAAGTTGAATAGAAAATGAGGGTGTACACTGTACAATATGCCAAGTAGGAGTTTCTAGCTACTTTTATCTTTTTTTTATACAGCAAGCTGATGGAACGCATTATGATATTATAGCCTGATGTAAATGGGTAAGCCTAAAATAAAAAGCATTGCCTCGTTGGTCACAAACGTCGGTAACATGCCCTACGATGCACTGATGTTCAGCCTCACGTGCTAGTAATTTCACCGGCATCCTTACTATTATTTAAACCTAAACTTACCTTTTGAATTATATTCGTTGTTTGTGCTTGTGGAAAGAGCACTAACAAGTAGTTGAACGATTTTATTTATGCAATAATTTTTTCATTTTTAATTTTAATAATACTTACCAAAACTTAAATATCAAGAACGTAGCCTTTACATAATTAATAATGTAACGTTTGTTTTTTTTTCTTTATTATTATTACCATTGGTTAAACGTATTCCCAAAGGTGCTCGCTATTTAGTAGAACAAAATTTGTCGTCACGTATAAGACAGGTTATCAATGAAAATTCTACCCAATCATGGGAGAATTTATTTGTATTTTCATTCCAAATTTTGCATTCAGAAAGGACAAACAAGATTTCGCTCACATCACCCATTAAAAAAAATTGTGGTGATAGCACGTGCCGCACGGACACTGATGTGTATCCTCTTAGTGCTCGGGAGCAGGTTCCACACTCAGCACATAATTTGATCAATAAAATAGAGTCAAAAGTGAGCGACGGGGATTTAAAAGGCGCCTCAAAATTGTTATTTAGTAGCGATGTTTTAGCATCTGACACTCCAGAAACTCTTGCTGCTCTTGTGGATAAGTATCCACCTTCTGCAGTGCCAATCACTTTGTCTGCTTTAAACCAGAGTCAACAACCCATAAATGCTACCAGCAAAGATATTTTTGTGGCGATCATGTCTTTTAAAAATGGCTCTGCCGGTGGGCCAGACGGTCTAACACCCCAGCATCTAAAAGATCTCATAAACGTTCCAGGAGACACCGGCAAAACACTTTTGAATGATATAACTAGTTTAATAAATTTAATGCTAGCAGGAAAAGTGTGTAGTTCAATTACACATATGTTGTATGGAGCTAACCTATGCGCACTAAAAAAGAAAGACGGTGGAATCCGCCCCATTGCGGTCGGTTACACATTTCAACGCATTGCTTCCAAAATTTGTTGTAAAAAAATTCTGCCTTCCTTAACTGAAAAATTTCAGCCCATCCAATTAGGCTTCGGTAGCCGAGGTGGGTGTGAGGCTGCCGTCCATGCTTTGAGAACCTACCTTGACAATGACGCTGGTGAAGTACTGCTGAAGGTGGATGTTAAAAACGCCTTTAACTCAGTCAATAGACTCGAGATTCTTAATGAAATCCAAAATAATTGCCCTGAAATTTTTGATTACCTTTTTCAATGCTATGGTTCTGACACCACGCTCACTTACAAGACTCATCGCATCAGTTCCTCTACTGGTTGCCAGCAGGGAGACCCTCTAGGTCCTGCCATATTCAGTCTTGCCATACATCCCATCATATCGTCATTAAAATCTAAATTAAATATGTGGTATCTTGACGATGGCACCTTAGGAGGCGACGCAGAAACAGTTTTGGCAGATTTGAAAATTTTAACTGATAAGTTCCAAAGCATTGGTTTGGTGCTAAACTTTTCAAAATGTGAACTGTTCATCGCTGATTCTGTACCAACAAATCGCAGAAATAATATCATTGACAACTTTAATATTTTGGCTCCAAACATAAAAATTTTAACAAAACAATCCCTCCGTCTTTTAGGTGCCCCCATTTTAAATGAATCGTTTCCTTCTTTCATCACAGAGCAACGTGCAAAATTCGAGGAGTATACCGAAAGATTAACCAAAATTCACTGTCACATGGCTTTTCATATTATTCGTTTTTGCCTTTTTGTACCACAATTAACGTATATTCTGCGATGTAGCCCAGTCTGGATCTTAAGAGATCATTTAACAAGCTTAGACTCAGCATTACAGAATGTATTAGTAAAAATTCTAAATTGTCCATTGTCTGATGTTTCCTGGTGCCAGGCTTCCCTTCCAATAAGGTTCGGGGGCCTGGGAATTCGAAAAATTTCAAGTGTTTCTCTCCCGGCATTTTTATCCTCGGTTCATAGCACAAATAAATTATTTTCAAAAATTATTTTTCCATCTTTGGGAAATGTTAAAATAAATTCAATAGATGAGGCTAAGAGCGCCTGGACTTTAATTTGCCCTGCAGAAACCATTCCCGAGAAACCCTATCTACAGAGGCAATGGGATGAGCCTATATGCAAGATGCTGCAGGAAGAACTTTTAAAATCGGCTTCTACGCTAGCAGAACGGGCTCGCCTCATTGCCTCTGGCACTCGGGAATCTGGTTTCTGGCTCCATGCGCTGCCTTCTGCCAATATTGGAACACTCTTGGATAACACCACATTTTCTTTAGCTGTCAGCATTCGAATTGGAGCCACCACCAATGAACCCCATCAGTGCCACTGCGGCAGCTCCGTTGACCGGCATGGTCACCACGGACTGTCCTGTCGCCGCAGTGCAGGCCGCCAATCCCGTCATGCAAGCCTCAACGACATTATCCGTAGGGCTCTAGCCACCATTAACGTGCCGGCCATTCTTGAGCCGAACGGTATCACACGTGATGATGGAAAGAGACCCGACGGGATGTCGTTGATACCTTGAGTCGGGGCAGGCCTTTGGTGTGGGACGCTACTTGCGTGGATACGTTGGCTGCCTCACACGTATCGTCCACTTCAAGAGCGGCGGGCACGGCGGCAACGGCAGCGGAAAACCTCAAAAGGCGGAAATATGCATCAATCGGCGATGGATACATATTTCTGCCTTTTGGGGTGGAAACGCTAGGACCATGGGGTCCAGAGGCGTGGCTTCTTTTCGAAGAATTATCCAAGAGGCTGGTGGTTGAGACTGGTGACCAAAGGGCTGGCGCTTACCTAGGGCAAAGAATTAGCTTAGCTATTCAAAGAGGTAACGTTGCCAGCCTTTTGGGCACATTGCCTGCGGTCGGTGATCTGAACTCTGTTTTCTACCTGTAATACCTACAGGTGGAAAACAGAGTTCATTATACAATTTTCTAGTTTCTTATAAAATGTAATTTTTCTTTTTAATTAGGTATTTCATGTTGTTTAGTAATAGTTTTTGTAAATAATGTATATTCTGTTGTAAGTAAAACTAAATGTGAAAAAAAACATAATTATAAAAAACTTATTATTACCTACTGTTTTTTTTTCCTAAGTATATCAATGTTTTTTTTTCTCTGACATAATATCTGTAAAATTAAGGGAGAAGCCACTGGTTCCTGAAACACAGTTTTAACTAGTTCGGGAACCTATGGATTCAATCATGTATACTGTTCCATGTTTATGTCAATAAAGTTATTTTGTATTTTTGTATTTGTATCCTATCCTTACCCTTCAAACTGAAACACAGCAATGTGGATGAGTACGGTTGTAGACAATAAATATTGCACATCGGATTTTTTGCTTTCGAGCGCTATCTCTTTCTAACGCACACTACGCTCTATGAAGCCGAAATTAGCCGATGTGCAATATTTGTTACCTACTACTATAGTAAGTAGAGTAGTTTATAAAAAAGCTGTTGAAGAATGTATTTGATTTCATTTTTTTTGGACGTTTCATTCAAATCATTGTGGGTTTATCCAACTCTGTTCATAACTTTTGTGATATCGTAGAAAATCAATATTATTATACTGCTTATACTGTGTACCTCGTATAAATAGGCAAATACTAAACTATTGGTAACAAGATGCTTGTGGTATTGAATATTTGTGGAGCAAATTGAATTAATCCCCGAGATTGTTTAACATAAATTGCAAATATTTACCACTTCGAACGTTGTTCTATTACATTTAGACTCATACTGTGGTATGTGAGTCAAATATGGGTCATGGTTCAAAATTATGTTTCATCATAATCATCAACAGCTGTCCACTGCTGGACGTAGGTCACTCCCAAGACGTGCCACTGAGCCCAGGCTTCGGTTTTTCTCGTCCAGTGCTTGCCAGCTATATTTCGCAGATCGTCGTCCCACCTTGCTAGAGGAAGTTTTCATGTCTGGGATCTTTATTTATAATAAAAATAAAAACTTTTTTCAGTGGCGATTCACGATGTTTTTTTATATTGACAAACCCTGTGTCAGTATTGTCAAATGTAAAATCTTATTAGTATGGTTGACGTAATCTGCAGATAATTACAAACGATCTAGAGATATGTCAACTTATCCAAATCGGTGCCAGACGGAAGCGAAAGGAAGGTGATGGTGGCATTACCACTCTGAATATAGCAATGCTAATGCGCTGCACCACAGATACACACCAGCCCAGTATAAGTTTAAGTTAAGGTTTGAGGCGCACTTAAAATCCTTTCACCGCTCTTGGCTATACCAACCAGTATTACTATAAAAACCAGTGATACGATAAGAAAAAGTAGGTAAGTGCAGTTCAAAATCAGCGTAATAAAAACGGAAATAAATGGTGTTTGCTAAAAAAACTCACGGTCAATTTTAAAATAAAATTCTTGAAAAGGTACGATTTGTTTTTGTCTAATATTTATTTTATACGCAAAAATGTGAGTTATCGCATATTTGGCGCACAAACAATCCATTACCTACCTAAGACCCAAGGGTACGTTCACAGCGCGTTGTGGTTTCTCGGATTATTTCCCTTGTATTAATAAAGCAATTTCAATTCATACTACCTTCAGCCATTACGACATAGCCAGGGTAAGGGCGCTTGTACAAGGTTTACATATCGATGAAATGGGTCTAAGCTTTGTTGTGGCAAACTGGTGCTATTTTGGCACAAAATCAAACAATACGAATCGCGGCCAAGCATTGACGTTCGCATTCAATTCACTGCTTTTAAAAATTGCGCCGAATATAATTGTTTTTACAGAAATATCTTAGATGCTCGCATGAGATGTAGGGACGAGCTAGCTGGATGCTTATGAGCGGGACTGGCAACTTAAAGTTGAAGATCGTAGTGAGTGGTGGTAATGGGAGGGAGGCCTTTGCCCAACAGTGGGACACGGCTAGTAGTAATAATTACTAGTAATCTAAGGTGTAAGCGATGAACTTTTTTTTTAAATTGTGAACTTAATTAATAATGCATGTCGTGCAATTACCTCGTTTTTTGTGATACACGGCAAAAAAGATTCTTAAAAACTCACCACTATAACTATATACTACTACTATATAGTACTTTCTTAATATTATTAATACTTTTACTTTTAATAATACTTTTCTTAAAGTTGGACTCGATTGGACAGATTCATTCGTTGGGTCAGATTGGACTGGGTTTTACTAGTACAATATTTTTACCAAATTATTCACGTTATATGTATTATACTTGTTACAAATCTAAGTAATTGACAGGTTTGTAACACGGTGTACTGTTTGAGGTATTGTTTTAGTTACTGCCCATGTTTTATGAACACTGGACGCGCTAGTAAATAAATCAATTTAGTTTAGAGTTTTGGACGTTTTATGAACATCGTAAAACTTCTAACAGTTTCACAGTTATTTTACTGAAGTTTTGCGATGAACAGTAAAAGATATTTGTTCCTTGTTTGGATGTTATACACAATAAACTACTAAGCTTTTTTGTAATCCCCTTATTCTTGACGGGTCACTTGTTTTACTTGTGACCTTTCACCGCACATGAAACAGTGTGGTGAAAGGTTTTAAGTGCTAAAGAAGTTCGTGTTAACTTGACACAGTCACGCTTTTGAACTTTTTAGGTTCTACGACATGCGAAATTCTTCTTCACCGTTTTTTTTGGGCAGAGAAACTTATTCAAGCATGGATTTGAACCAACGACCTTCTAACCACTAGACAACAATGGTCGTTTAAACTAGCAGAACTAGGAAAACTATTTGATTCCCGCAAGTAGGTTTCAAGCGGGTTATGTTTTTATTGCGGGACGCATGACACCATGTTTTTCGAACTTTTTAGTTTCCTCACGAAGTTTTTCTTCATCGTTTGAGTACCTGCTGGAGTAGTACACATAAATTTTCGGACAGAAAATCTTATTGATGTATGACTGCATTTGAACCCCCGACTTTAGGATCGGAAGGCGGGGCCACTACCACTAGACCACAATGCTCTCCACTAGCAGAGCTCGCTCTTTCGTGACAAATTTTACAGAGAGTGGAATTCTCGTTTATAAATGCTTATAGCTTGAAATATCTCAAGTAAGTTTGGTTGGGAGTGTGTAAGAGCCCTTACTTGTTTATGGCCATGCTCATGCTGCTGCTTCCATGGAATTTATCGCCAGTTCCGTAAATATCCACCGGATACAAACATGACTTAACGTTTAATTTCGCTGTTGGACAAGAGATATTCCCTAGAGATATCGACGAGTAACCACAGTTTAATTTATCCTTAGGTATATTACGTACAGTTGGGGAATAAAGGTCTCAAATGGCGACCACGAACCAAAAGATGAAACGTAGGACGCCTACCGGGAAGTCACTGGATGGAAAGTGCTCAGAATCGTTCTTCCTGGAAATGAAGAAAGGCCTAAATCCAGCTGTGGACTGCTTTAGGCTGATGATGATGATATTTAGAGAGATTTTGGTATGCTTGGAAATTTACTTACTTTATTTTCCATGCCCCAATGGTTGTTGGTTCTATATACGAGGTATTATGACCATTGACACTTCAATTTACTAATTCTACGAGCTGTGGATAAATCATCAATGCTCTCATTTCTGAGCCTTGCCGTGGCGATCAGTGAAACTCACTGTCATATTTGTTAGCGTTTTAGATCGCTGCCACAGAATGCTAAAATTTGCGCAAGGCTTTAGGGAGTTACCCGAATATAACTGACGCTGATTCAAACTTAGGATTTGAAAGTAGAAGTGCCAAATAAACTATGAGGTTCACTTTGGAAGTATACCTAGGCTGACATCAAAGCTAAATACTTTGTTTTCTATAAGATTCAACCCTGCATTGACACATGGCGAACTTCCGCACTAGTCACCCTTCTAATTAAATAATTATTAACGTAAATAACGCGACTACTCCTAAGTAAATAATGTGTACGGGAAATAGAAAAGCTTTCCCGCTGAAGCCTTTAAACGAAAAGAAGCCTTATGCCACTGGCCGACGCAGGGTTAATTAGGCGCTTTTCTATTTCCTTAGCTTTTTCAGCTTGTGTCAGTGGTGGACAGCTTTCAATGTAAATTGAACTTTATTGCAGCGGCACAAGCTGCAAGTTAATAATAAGAAAAAGTAAAAAACCTAGACTGAGGAAAAGGCTGCAAAGAATTTCAACCACTAATATAAGTTTAAAAAACTTGAGAAACCGACTTCATGGCCAAACTATTAAACCGATTTTGATAAATTTCAATGAGACCAATGATGTGGAAAAAATATTTTTCAGATAAAAAACATATTTTTTTAAATTGAATCACCAATGACGAAGTCGACGAACCTCTTCCTTTTTTATTTGAAGTCGTTTAAAAATTACTCAGAACTAGCTACTATTATTCAATCAAAAAACCACATTAATTTACTGGCTCTGTTTTAAAGCTACAAGACCCAAACAGAGAGACAAAAAGACATAGGTACCTACTTTTATAACACTCATTCATTCATCTCAACTCATTTTGGTCGGCGGTCGAAACAGTTATATGCATGTCTAAATGAATATTATTCATCTAAGTGAATATTATTTTTTCTAATCTAACGAAAGAACTATTAAGCAAGTGGAACTAATAGAAAGCTAGCAAATAAAATAAAGTGAAGGAATGTGACGAACATTGACACGGAATCTGACCAATCTTAGATTATTATAGTAGTATAACCCAGTAGGCCTACCACAAGCTCTGTCTGGCTCTGTCTCTGGCTCTGGTTTTGAGTCTGTGTGAGTGCTCACCAGTGTATTATACTGTGTGTGTGACGTTTCGACGTAGGATTTATTTTAACACTCACAGAGACTCAAAACCAAAGCCAGAGACAGAGCCAGACAGAGCTTGTGGTAGGCCTAACTGGTATGCGTCCGCGTAAGCTCCTTATTTATGAAGGGTCAACTATATTTCTCGCAATATACCTATAAGTGACATCTCACCCTTCCCACGTGTCCACGTGTGTTTATGAATCTGTGACACACGTGGACGAACAAGTGAATTCTCGAACTGTACCCGAAGTCGGAGTTTTGATACCACATTTCGTCTACCAAATGATGTTTTCGTGTGAGCACGTGTCTCTTTCTTTTGTATGGAAAATTGATGAGATAACAACTCGTTTCGATTGTTTCTACGTAATGTATTTTTGCCGTCTCATCTTATCTCCATTCTTCTTATTGTGTCACTGATTATTTCGAAGCAAGTGTGGTGAAAGGATTTTAAGTGCGCCTCAGAGAAGCTCCTTTCTTGCACTTGACACATATTTTCGAGCTTTTTAGGTTCTACGACATGCCGGTTTCTCCAAGATGTTTTCCTTCACCGATTGAGAGCACTGGTATAGTGTACATAAATTTTTGGGCAAAAAAACTCATTGGTACACGACTGGATTTGTACCCACGACTTTAGGATCAGAAGGCGGGGTTGTTTTCTCAATACAATAGAGAGAGACAAATAGGCAAAACGAAAACAACATTTCGTAAAATAATGTTGTAAATGAAGTGGGACTTGCCCTTCTGAAGTCTCAGTGAAATTTCACTACGTTAGCAGTATTTATCGTAGCAGAAAGCAGAATTGTGGCTGACGGTGGTCTCACTGGCATTCCAGTGAGCTAGGGTAATCACCCAGGGCTCTGCGAAGGCGTTCCAATTAACGCCACAAAGTAACGTACCTAGTTCGAAAAACTGAGTTCATTAGAACAGCAACTACAAATTGATCTTTAGTACAATATGAACCAGGAGTTCTAAATAGAGCTAGTAGTTTTTTTAGTGCAAAGCATCCTTTTGGATAGATTTTTATTTTTATAGACGAGAAGGTGTTAGGCATATCTATCATTTTTTATTATAAAAGAAAGTCGTGTTAGTTACACTATTTATAACTGGAGAACGGTTAAACAGATTTGGCTAATAAATGGTGGGGTTTAGAACTTAGAACCAGATGGACATAATATAAAACTTTTTATTTGTAAAAAATAACGGGAACGTGGCGAGCGAAGCCGTAGTCGGCCGTTTATTTTAATTATTACTAAGATATCAACATTGGATTAATTTACAAGACAAATATACACACACAGCAGCAATATTATTATTAATATAATTATGCTGTAGTTTATGTTTTAGGAGTAGAGTGAACAGGTATCTTCTAGGTAAGCGTGCTACACCGTCGACCGCAATCTCACCTATTTTTTTAAACATTTAATGTAAAAAAAAGTAACAATAAGTGTTGGAGTATATCCCTCTTATGAAAATAGCGACATAAAACCAAGGCCAAGACAACGCCAGCGGACAAACAGATAAATACCGAGTAAAAGGTCAAGATCGCTCAAAACCAAACAGGATGTTTTTTTATTCTTGGATTCCGGTTATCGCTTTGACATGACAACTCTTTGAAATTGCTCACAGCTGGCCTTTTATAGGTGAGCCGCACGAGTAAATCCTACCCTCAAATAGAAAAACGTTTTCAGATGATGCTATGGATTATTGAAGCGTCTTTCTACATTTAAATAAATTCCGGGAGAATTTTGATTTGTAACGTAGCGTATAACGTAGTAACGTATTTCTTTAGATAATAAAAAAACAAAAAAGTATTGAAGACACCACACACAACACTATCTAGCCCCAAATTAAGCTGAACTTGTACTATGGGAACCAGATAGCTGATAAAATGCTTTTTTTTTGTATATATGTACATGTATACTTAGAATACAATATAACACCCAGACCGAGAACAAACATCTACGTCCACCACACAAATATTTGTTTTCGATGGGGATCGAACCCACGACCTACAGCCCAGAAGGTAGAGCTACTACCAACTGAGCTGAGAGGCCTGCCAGATATATTCAAACATTTTTTATTATCACGTTACTTGTACTTTGTTTTTTTCGGGCTAATTTGATTAAATTTGGAGTTAACTAAGGCATACCACTTGGTCCAAATAAAAATGAACTTAAATTTACAAAAACCGTACTACGTATATAACAAATAGATCACACACGATAACTTAGTTTGTAATGAATCAGATTATTATGTTAAAGTTTCATGATGAAAATAGTAATAATAATAATAATAATAATAAATATTCTGGACAATTCACACAACACTAACCAGCCCCAAACTAAGCAGAGCTTGTAATATGGGAACCAGATAGCTGATATAATACTTGAATACATTTTTTTTTTTTTTGTAAATACATACTTACAATACAATATAACACCCAGACCGAGAACAAACATCTACGTCCACCACACAAATATTTGTTTTCGATGGGGATCGAACCCACGACCTACAGCCCAGAAGGTAGAGCTACTACCAACTGAGCTGAGAGGCCTGCCAGATATATTCAAACGTTTTTTATTATCACGTTACTTGTACTTTGTTTTTTTCGGGCTAATTTGATTAAATTTGGAGTTAACTAAGGCATACCACTTGGTCCAAATAAAAATGAACTTAAATTTACAAAAACCGTACTACGTATATAACAAATAGATCACACACAAAAACTTAGTTTATATTGAATCAGATTATTATGTTAAAGATTCATGATGAAAATAGTAATCCAATATGTAAAAGAAAATCTTACCCAAAAACAAAGCGAACAAACTAGCCATTCACAAAAACAGTTCAAATATTTAATGCCCGTGCGAAAAAAATCTCGTTCCGTATGTGAATGCCCGAGGGAGAGATACGAGAAATTATCCGTACAACGAAATGGGCGATTCTTTTTCGAGGCACGCTTGACGTGTTTACGTAAAAAGCAGGTCACTTAGTTATATCCACAAGTAAGTGCCGGCGAAAAGCCTATTTTAATACTTTTCTGACCTGTATACCACCTTAAGGGGGTACGATTTCCATACAAACTTAATTTACACAACTATGGGCGAATAAAGTATTAATGTACACTGAAATAGCTGTAATAGGCTTTTACAGTGGTCCTTATTACCGGCCAGTTATATAAAGTTGGAGTGGTAGCCGTTGGTCGTGGCAGTCGGGGCTTCAGAAAAAGAACTAACAGATTTTTACGACTATTTTGAGACACATGTTTTAAGCTCATTCACGTATTCAATGCCGAGTGCCCGTTAGAAAGAATGACGAAAAAAAATACTTTTTTGGTTTTTTATTAATATTTCTGTTATCCTACAGTTTTCTCCAACTTTATATAACTGGCCGGCAATAAAGACCACTGTAAAATTCTATTATAGCTATTTCAGTGTACATTTATACTTGGTTTGCCCATAGTTGTGTAAATTCAGTTTGTATCGGAATCGAACAACCTTAATGTTC
Source organism: Thera obeliscata (assembly GCA_947578465.1). Lineage (NCBI taxonomy): Eukaryota > Metazoa > Arthropoda > Insecta > Lepidoptera > Geometridae > Thera > Thera obeliscata. The sequence goes on from OX387916.1 coordinate 6,736,626, forward strand.
ATACCGTAACGTGGGTTTTTTTCAGCTTGAATTGTTGAAAACACTGTACTGTTTTCTATTTTCCATTGTCTAAGGCCCGTATTCAGAAACAGTGCTCGAGTCTGAGTCGAGCCTCAAGCATGGATTTTTGTCATTTTACAATGGGGAACTGTAAAAAAAACTATGCTTGAGAATGGTTAAGGCTCGACTCAGGCTCAAGCATTGTTTCTGAATACGGGCATAGATGTGCGCGTAGCGCAAATGCGGGAAGCTTACGGGTTGCGACTCACGTTTATCCTGATAAAAATCTCAAAAGCTCAGGAACCTAACTAAAAGTAAAGTAAAAATTTGATCTACGAATATGTACATTTTGTACATGTTGGTGGCACAAGATCGTGGAGAGTGACGGGATTGGGTGAGGCCTTTGTTCAATAATGGGATGATTCAGAGTAATAGTAATAATAATAATCATCATCATCATCAGCCTGAAGAAGTCCAATGCTGGACATAGGCCTCCCCTATACACATTTCCAGGAAGAACGATTCTAAGCTCTTTCCATCCACCGACTTCCCATCTGGTCCATCTGGTGGGTTGTACTTTTCGTCTTCCGGTTCGTGGTCGCCATTCGAGAACCTTTATTCGCCAATAATAATAAGTACATCCAAACTGGTATTTTCAACACTAAAGCATTTACCTGCTTTCAGTGGAAACTCGGCAAAACGGGTGATACTTTCCAAAGCCACGTCTAAATTAGAGGCCATTCATTTTGTCACCCGCTTCCGGAGACGTGGACAGAGCTTCGATAGCGTTCTCTAGCTAAACGTGTGTTTCAGTGTAATTGATACGCGTGATTTGAATAGGAAATCACACAGTAGCGTACTATGTTTGGGAAGGTTTATTCCAACAAAATGGAACTGGTTTCGGCAAATGGTTTTTAGTTTTGTAACAATTTCACTGTCGTGTATTCTGTGACATTATGGTTTGCAGTAACGAACCATCCCACACAATACTAAAAAAGTCATTATTTTTATTCAAATACTGACGAATAATACATGAAGCTGTTGCAGGAAAAGACATTTACTATTCAGTCCGTAGGTCATCATCAGCCTGAAGAGATTAAGTCCGAACCTTCCCCACCAAATTCATCCTGCGTTTGATGCGTTTTGAAATAAAGCCATTTTCATCAAAGAAATTACATAGTGTTGAACATTTGCCTTAGCAATTCGAACGGAAGATTCTGAGCCTTCAATTTGCACTAGTTTCTGGAGATTTTTATAATTTTGACAGACTATTGAGTGGAGATGCACACTGCGTTTCGTTTTCAAATTAGGTGAAATGCAACAAGAAAGTAGAACCGTCAATTCGGTTGTTTAGTGGTGATCAAGCTCGTACAGACGTACAATCAACACACAAAGTTCACCTCATATACTCGTATTATTGTCATACGAATAAAACAATACACGATACGTGATTTTCCACACCGCTACCTGTCACAAAACAAGCGAACTCGCTCTTCTCGCAAGTGTTCATACAACATCAATATTCGGAGCTAGTACAAAAATCTGACGTCACGCGGCAAGAAATCCAGCCCGTTCCTGTTCTTTAGTTTATGCAGCAAGCGGCACGCTTCGCTGGTTTCCACGACGACAAAATGCACTCACGTCCCGTCCCGCCCGCGTGCACTCAGCTACGAATGCACTAATATTGATCAGAGGATCAATCTGTACTCGGCTTTATATTTTAAAGCTGCTTCTTAAAACGAGGTCGCCTGTAACTCTGCATTTTTATGTACGGTGTGAACGGTTCACTGAGCTTTGGTTATTTTAGAAATGGGTTGGAAAGATGCGAGTGAAGTGCTCGTTGAGAACGTTTTCGCCTAAAAATAATAAGTTGATATTTTGGTTTGGTTATTTTTGGTCAACGCCAAAAAGGGTAGAAAGGAACAAACAACAAAGCGAAGGCTTCTAGACCTCGCTTCAAATATAACTTTGTGCGCGTCCGATGGCAAAAATCATGACAAAAATGGACTGGATGTATCTTATAATCACAAACATGAATGGGGAAATTGAAATTGCATTGCGATTAACGCAAGTCCACATTTTGTTAACGGGAGATTATTTAGAGTCAGTTTTTTGTACATTTTCCTCCAAAAGCTCGCGTAAAATTACCTTGCGTTGACTATACGCCTTTCAGTGAAGAACTCTTCTATGTCTTTATAATATTACAAGTTTAAAAAAATTATATTATATTATCGAGAAATCGCCTTCATGACCAAACTACTGAACCGATTTTGATTGAATGGAATATTGGCTGAAAATTGAAGTAGTAAGTATTAGAATAGTTTTTCAAATCAACTCATTTTAAGTTATGCGATAACAAACATTAACAAACCGAATTGAGAATCTCCTCCTCTTTTATTTGAAGTCGGTTAAAAACTAGCGTCAGCTAGTATTCAAACAAAATATGTAGGCGTGTATTTCCTCTCAAGTTAAATAGTGCTGGTAACTAAAGCTTTTGCTTCTATTGTTTCAGATACACTGCAGAAAAAAACTAATTTCAGAATAGTCGCGTTTCGATTCAGAAACACACTGAGCGTATTATGTCAGATTATTATTTGCCGCAAACAAAGCCTAAGGTGACACACTTGAAATGGTGCACGTTACGTGAGCACTTACCTTTAATTAGGGCTTTAATAGACGAAGAGATGTGGTACAATTTTTATTTATTTATCTGAGGAAATACTTTAAATTTATGAAAATGTATATTAGTAATTAGTAAATTTCTCGATAGTGATAGGTATCTGTAAACTTTATTTTAACTTTAGCGGTTTGATTTTTATGCCGTTTTTTTTAACTTAGTACCGTAAAGATAGACCAATTTAAAAGCGTGCCACTGTTATTTCAGTGTACAATTATACTCCCATCGCCTATAAATTAATTAGTTTAAATTATTTTTACATTTGTATCTTTTGTCTTAAGGATACAATGCTTCTTTAAAAAGTATTTTGAAGAAAAACAAAAATTGCAATAGCCCTAAGCTTCACCTCTATGTAGAACCAACGTAAGCGGTGGCGCGTGTGATTCGCTTGAGCCAGTTAAAGCGATGCCAGCGACTAAACAGTCTAAATAACTTAAGCGCAACCCTAGCTCGGCTACGGCTAATTTGATTCGCCTCGATATTTTAAGATCCGACCATTTTCCGGTGATATTACTGGCACGTGAGGCTGAACATCTGTGTGCCTCAAGTTGATGGATGCAAGACAGTGCATCGTAGGGCACGTTCTTATCGTGCATGACCTACGAGGTAATACTTTGTTATTGGCGATGGTTACCACTTAACATCGAGGGGTAATAATGCTTGTTCCATCTTCATCCTATCGTGTCATAGTTTTATTAGAACAAGTGTGGCGAAAGTTGTTTAAAGTAAAATTATGTTATTATTATGGTCTTTAAAAATACCCAAATTATTTAAAAATGAAAAGCTGGTTTTGCTGCACAAAAAACCTGAGCACGAGCTGGCTCATTTGAGTTCAAAAAGTTTACATTATCTTCGTGTACACAGCCAAACAGTAACAGAGTGGACTTTTGTCCTGTGCAGAATCGAAACAGTTTATAAAGGCACAAATGTCTTCAATGTCGGAAAAATACGTTTGCTTGGAGCTTAGGTCCAAATAAAACAGACAAGTCTGTACAAAAGCTTCTTAAATGCTGCAATTAGAGAAATACTTCTGAAAGGATTTGTCTCTCTCTAATGAACAGAACAGCAACTAATTTTTACTCGAGAATTAATTTTTTCCTTCGGCAAACGTCTGTATTGCTAATTGATATTTACTGTCGCACGACCTTTTTGCGAAATTAAAAATAAATATTTTGATCTCTAAGAGGAGTAAAATTGCTCAAACGTCCTTTTTAATGCTAAAACATTTTATGCGTTTAATTTAGAAGATAGCTACATAACATCTCGAGATCTTTTGATTTTATAGCAAAAAAATATTGTTTGAAAATACATACTCGTTACTTTAATTTGGGAATTTTGCTGTGTTGTTCTGTATAACTGTCCAAATCTTACGAACCGACACCTACAAATTTGCATCCCCGTATAATGTGGGGATATATAGAAAATTCTATATTGTACACCTTACAAACTAACAAAAAGAGAATTTAACACAAAAAACTATTATCTAAATGTACAATGGGCGGTCTTATCGCTAGGGGAATAAATGTGACTTATTTTTATATTTTATGATCTTTTGTACATGACCATTCAAGCATATAAATTATGTAATTATGATTTATGTTGTCGTTACTAGTTTAGAACACCAGCGCATAGCTTCCTTACGATAGCTTGGCATTACGCTAAGTTCGGGCTGTTTTGTTGCATAAAGAAACAAGACGCATTTCTCCAGTATCGATGCATAATTATCTATAATAAACATATGAAAACAACAATACTAAAAGAAAAAGCTATTACCTATCTTTTTCTTTTAGTAAGTATTGTTGTTTTTTACTGGTTTGTGTATGCTTATGTAGTAAATAAATAATTGTTTATGTCAATGTTACTTAATGAATTACTAAATTGACGACGTGGCCGCGCAGTGATTATAATTTAACATAAAAAGTGTGGGTTCAATCCTCGGTAAAATATTTGGCAGTAGTTGGTATTCCACACATGAGAACAATGCTAAAAATTACATCGTATATTTTAGAATGAACGTTTTTTTACTAAAAATGTAAATCCGTTATTGGCTGTATGTTAGAAATTTAAGTATTTATACTAAGAGCTGTTCTAAAATAAAATAGAATGAATTTATTTTCATTTTCAAGCATCACCGGAATGAATTCTGGTTTGCATTGCACAAAAACGTTCAAGGCGTTTGTTGCGGGAAACGATGTTAGAGCAAGTTCTGCATTAACTTTCTTGTTATCTCAGAAAACTCATTACAATGCAGCCGAATAGCTACCAACCTGGATCTACGTAAGCACTCTGAATAGAAATGAGGAGGTGGATTACGGCTGTATCCTTAGCTTCTAATGTTATTCTATCTCTATCAAGTTGTTGCCACGCAGCGCTTAAAAGGATGTAAACAGTTCTACAAAGTCAAATGCAAAATACAAAATATAATATTATAAAGATTTGTATTTTTGTGCGTTAGTAATGAAATAAATTCAGAAAATGCTGTGCTGATTTCAATATTTTTTTCACCATTGGAAAGCTACATTCACCTTGAATAGCATAGGCTATATTTATGTGTTTATAAAACAAAATGTCCACCCGTGCGAAGCCAGGACAGGCCGCCAGTTTATAATAAAATGATCTACCTCTTTAATGTTAAAATCTACGACACATAAATAAGATGATTTCAGTAATAATCTATAAAATAAAAAAGCGAACTGCTGTGGCATTCCTGCCCTGAAATTTGTGCCACTTCCCGTATGGAGTATAATCATCTGACCACATGATCAACTAGGGAATTCACGAACACAATAACATTTTGGCATGAAAACTTGTATGAATATAAAGATACCACATTTAATTATACGCTTGATAAAAATGAATAAACCTCATAAAGACGGCCGCTACAAAAACTAACTTTGCATTTCATTAAATTTTCTGTAAGAGATTTGCGTATTTATGGAAATGGTTGAGAAGGATGCGCAAAAGACAACCGTTTATTAACCTATATTTCTGTGGAATACACTTTTTTTGATGTGGGTATTTTTTATACAATAAATAATATTAAATAAATAAATGTTTAGGACATTCCACACAACACTATCTAGCCCCAAAGTAATTAATATAGAAGAGCTACTTTTCTTTGATTGCAAATAGATGCCCGTATCTTTACATAAATAAGTTCAGTTATTTGTATCTATCTTTCAAAGGGTCAAAATGTCCCGCACATTTGAGAAGTATTTTTAGGGTGTTTATCGCCTAAGAAGGAAAACGCGAAAAACTAGGAGAATCCAATTTTATTTTAAGATGAAGAAGGTATAAAAACAAGGTAACACTTATACTTGACTCCCATTTATTATCTATTACTTCAGGCACACGTTGGCTCTAAGTGCAATTTAAATATTTAATTTTCAAATAGACCTGCGCAAAATGTCAAATCTATTATAACATAATTATGTCTTTTGAATTTGGGATCTGAATAGATCTGATCTATCCGAAGATTATTTAGATCTTGCAGCTCGTGTTCAATTTGTATACTTTGGCTAACAATAACTTTATTTTAGTCTTGGACTAACTCATGCTCACTTTTTAACCGACTTCCAATCAAAAAGGAGGAGGTTCTCAATTCGGTTGTATGTTTTTTTTTTTTTTTTTTTTTTTTTTTTTTATTTTTTTTTTTATTTATTTTTTTAATGTTTGTTACCGCATAACTTCGTCATTTGTGAGCCGATTTGAAAAATTATTTTTTTATCTGAAAGGTACTGCTTCCAGATTGGTCCCATTTTAATTTTATTAAAATCGGTGTTGCCATTTTTTTTTAAATAATTTTTTTAATGTTTGTAACTGCATGCTTCCGTCATTTATGAACCGATTTAGAAAATTGTTTTTTTATTTGGAAGGTTATTTTTACGTCCAGACTGTCCCAAACAAATTTCATTAAAATCGGTTTAGCCGTTTGGCAATGAAGTCGGTTTCTCAAGTTTTTTAAACTTATAATTATTTTAACAGACGATAGACGGAAAAATCTAAACAAACCACTAATTTAGTAGCTAGATCGGAGGTACATTTTAATATTAACGTGGCGAATAACGTGGGCAACGTTGTTCGCGAACTATGATATCTAAGTGATACATTTGATCTACTTTGATATCTCTCGGGATATCTGTGTATTCAAAGATCTAGATCGCAATCTACCCTTATCTAATACGTAAAGCAAGTAGCTAGAGAATAAAACGTCAGTGGTAAAGTATGGTTCATTAAGAGTAACCCGGCCACAAGTGAAGTTCTGAAGGAAAGTTTAATTGCTTTTCTCTACGGAATTATAAAAATGAATAATTCATACACTAGAGCGCAAACGTCGGCCAATGTGTGAACTTTTTTACAACAATAACCTACTTTGTTCTTCCTGGAAATGTATGGAAAAGACCGCAGCACCGAATGTCCAGCAGTGGCCTTCTTCAGACTGATGATAATGATGAATCTACTTTGTGAGATATAATTATCAATTATGTCCTAATTTTTTAAATTAAATTAACTTGAGTTGCCCTAATTTTTTTGACGAGCTTAGGCTGGTTTTTATAGGCGTACATAATTAACAAAGTAATTGGAAGTTGGTCAAAACCTCTATTTTTTGAAGGTTTTATTAAATTTGTAGAATGAGCGTATATAAAAATACTAAAATAAATAAATAAAAATCAATCCACGCAACACTATCTAGACCCTAATTAAGCAGAACTTGTACCTTGGGAACCAGTCATTTATTGTTCTAAGAGAACTAATATTTGTGTTCACCACACAAATATTTGTTTCCGACGGGGATCGAATCGCGTAACCTAAGAAGCAATGTTTTGTTATACTTACACCTAAAATCAGGTGGGTCATCAACAAGGTTTAGAAAAACAAAAACTCAGATATGTTAAAGTTTTTTTTGAAAGTGGCCACGAGTTTCAAATATTTTAGAGAGGTTCTCTCAATACGTTCATAAAAAGACGTCTCTATAATATGATCCTCTGAGGGACAGTGCACTTCATAAAACGATACGTCAGAGAATAAATGAAACATGGCAAGTCGTTTCAAACTCGATGGAACGTTGCCCGTTAAGCTATGGATAAGGAAGGGTGCTGTTGGCCGGACTTTTATGTGTTGACCGGGTTTATAGCCGGATAAGTTTTAGAACTTTATAATTATGTTTTAAAAATTTGAGAAACCAATTTCATGGCCAAACTGCTGAACCGATTTGATGAAATTTGTATGGACCAATCTGAAAGTAATATTATCTATCAGATTAAAAAGAAAAATCGGTTCTGAAACCAATCTGAAAGTAAATTGTCTGACAAAAATAAAAAATAAAAAGCGGTTCTGAAATGAAGAAGTAATGCGAGAACAAACATAAAAAAAACTATAGCCGAATTGAGAACCTCCTCATTGACCGGGTAAATTAATACCGAATAAGTTTAAAATAATGAGATATTACTCACAACTTAAACTAATAGTGACATGGTTTACACATTTTAATAGTTTTATCGTAAGTAGATATTTACTGACACAAAAATTACAACTTTTTAGTTGCGAGTCAAAAGCTAATAGTGAAAACGGCCAAGAGCCTTACCTTACCTTTTTAAATGCCCGTTTAATCCAAACAATTAAGCATATATATACTTGATCGCGTTTATTTAAAAAATGCTGATTATTCTAGCTACTTGACCTTATTAATACTTATGCAGTAAATGCCGCCCATTTTTACGATTACCCGGCTTTTGCGACCGCGGAACCCATTTGTCCGGTAAAATTTTGCAACTGGCCACACTATCCCCAATAGATCCCCTCAGGATTGTAGACACGTTCACTCAGCACTAGTTCCTACTCTCAAAGACAATTCCTGTCCTTTTCCCGGCTCAAAGGCTTGCGATATAGCTGACATAACATTTAATTTTGCACCAATATTGGAGCTCTTATATTTTGTTTCTATTTGAAATCAAAATGGATTTACTTTCCTTAAAGACATCAAAATTGCTTAGGATATTATTACAGATATCTTGATAATTACGCAGGCATTAGACAATATACTATGTACACTGTTATAAGTATAAAAAAGCAGCCAAGTGCGAGTCGGACTCGCCCATGAAGGGTTCCGTAGCATCAATTAACATAATATAAAGGTTTTTGTAGTTCGTCGAAAGGTAAATTGCGGTTTACGATTTATGACGTATAAAAAAAAACTACTGACTAGATCTCGTTCAAACCAAATATCGTTGAAAGTTTGCATAGTAATGTACAACATATATTTTTTTTGGATTTATCATTCTCTTATTTTAGAAGTTAGAGGGGGGGGGACCAACTTTTTTCCACTTTGGAAGTGTCTCTCGCGCAAACTATTCAGTTTAGAAAAAAACGATATTAGAAACCTCAACATCATTTTTAAAGACCTATCCATAGATACCCCACACGTATGGGTTCGATGAAAAAAAAATTTGCGGTTTACGATTTATGACGTATAAAAAAAAAACTACTGACTAGATCTCGTTCAAACCAAATATCGTTGAAAGTTTGCATAGTAATGTACAACATATATTTTTTTTGGATTTATCATTCTCTTATTTTAGAAGTTAGAGGGGGGGGGACCAACTTTTTTCCACTTTGGAAGTGTCTCTCGCGCAAACTGTTCAGTTTAGAAAAAAACGATATTAGAAACCTCAACATCATTTTTGAAGACCTATCCATAGATACCCCACACGTATGGGTTCGATGAAAAAAAAATTTTTGAGTTTCAGTTTCAAGTACGGGGACCCCCAAAATTTATAGTTTTTTTTCTATTTTTATGTAAAAACCTTAATGCGGTTCACAGAATACATCTACTCACCAAGTTTCATCAGTCTAGCTTTTATGGTTTCGGAGAAAAATGGCTGTGACACGGTCGGACAGACAGACAGACAGACAGACAGACAGACATGACGAATCTATAAGGGTTCCGCTTTTGCCATTTGGCTACGGAACCCTAAAAACAAACGTTCATGGACAAACTGCTCAACAGATTTTGATTTCATATTTATGATCTTAACTTAGAATAAAGAAATATTTTTTCAAATCGGCTATTAAATGACTAAGTTTTGATAAGATACATTAAAAGAAAAAATACCACTGAATTGAGAACCTTCTTCTTTTTTAATTTAAGTCGGTTAAAAAGTAGCTTTGTTTAATAAAATAAAATAAAAGAAGATTTAGAAAGTACCTATAACTTATTATACATAGCATAAATCAATATCTCAGTCAAAACAATGGAAAAGTTACTCGTGGCACAGAAGAATCAAGACTCCGAAAAATTAAAGCATTACCTGTGACTTCAACGTTCAATTCAAGTAAGTACAGATGCCGTTACTCGTATCTCTCGTAAATCTAAAATGCATGTAATAGATGCAAGAGACGCATTTATATCCTACAGAGCAAGGTTGAAATCACAAAGTCAAAGACAGAAGGTCGTCTCGATTCGCTGGCTTTGCCTCTACGACAAAATGCACTCACGCCTTCGGGCCCCACTCACGAGTGCATTTACATATTGATCTCCAAATCGTACTGGCTGTCTGAATAGCAAATAAAAAGTATATTTTTCTGCCGAACTAGGCCCGAGCTTTGTATTTTTTCGATGGCCATTATCCGAATACAAATGCATTCGAATTTCGAATGCTGAATTAATTGATCTTACTTTTTATTGTGATAGGGAAACGAGGGAAGAGCGAGGGTTTTCAAACAATATCTTGTGATGGAATAGTAAACATTGATTTTTATTTAGATTGTTAATACAGTGGTGGTTGCGGTTTTGCTCTTGAACATGTACCAACAAGTCTTCAATAAGCAAAAAAATCCTGGACTGACCAAGTACTGGATTTTGTAACTATACTCTAAGCACCACTAGATTGCCCATAAAAGATTTGTTTGCATGAAAATAAAACAACAGTTAAATCGAAGAAGTTTACAGTTCTCGCGCCAGCCAAGTAACAGCATACGAACCAAATTGCACGGTCAACGTAGCCAAGGAGCCTACTCCGTGGCAGTGTAAAAGCCACTGCACAAATACGACCTAATTGCCGTCCCGATGGTAATTGGCTACTTCAACAAAGGCAGCATTAAAAGCTGGGCTTTTATTGACATAGAGCATGACGCACGTAGCCGATCCATTAGTGGTGATATGGGCTATCCCCTGGTGTGTTCTTGCACATGCATCGGACAAGATGGAATGGCGCTTTGGCTAATTTTTACGGCATGTGCCAAATTTAATGTGTTGATGAGGTTTTAGCTTTTGAATATTTATTGAGTAAGAGAGGTAGGTACACAGTTACAAATTTTATTCATGCGCATAAATAAAATCAAAACTACAGTCAGTTACTTTAGCAGCCTTGCTAGGTCGTGTTACGGACTGCAACAATTTTCAATACAGATTTTGTAAAAAAACCTACTCGAATTGAAGCTCCAAACATTTAAACATTATTCTCAATAATAAAAATCTACTATATTTTGTGTCAAGTGTGCTAAAACGTAACGATTTAAATATTTTAGAATAGGAGCTAGACCTATGCAACACAACATGGCAGCAAAGCAACAAGGCAACTTTATCTACTTAATATCTAAGCTCATTATAAGCGGACTGTAAAGTCTATCTGAGTTCTATAAACCGAAACGAGGGTAGATAGTTTCTTACGTTATTCTCAATCTGTTAGCTAATAGCGATTCACTCCTGCTACTTAGATGCAAAATCTTAATCCACAAAGACTTTCAGGCACCTGGATTGTAACAAGATAATTAATTTGAACGGGTAACAAAGCGTCGTTTCAGCAAAATCCAAACTTTATCCGAAAGTTCCATCTGAGCTATTCTAACCTGATCTATTCTTATAACAATGTCACTGCAGTTTCTTGGTAACTTGCAACTGAAGTCGCTCTGGGTAGGACTGGCTTGGACGATTCAGTTGTCGAACTTGATTAATTTACCTCCTTATTCCAGTAAATACTAAAATAGCTGGGTCATCACTAGCTGACCTGCTGACAGAACTCAGAACTTCCCACTTTCCCCTGCCCTCTTTATTCCACTTTCTCATTGCTTTCTTTCTTTTTATTTCTATTCTTTTTTGCTCTCTTTTTTTTCTGTCTCTTTTCTTCTCTTCGCTTCTCTGCTTTCCCTTATGATACTTGTTACCAAACAGATGTTGGCAGCACGCTACTTGTACGTCAAAGGTGAAATTGATTAATTTGTTTCATTATAATTTATATGGTGGACAATTCACATAACACTACTATCTAGTCCCAAACTTAGGCAAGCTTGTACGGTGGGAAACCATACTTGATATGTGTTCACCACACAAATATTTGTTCTCGGTAGGGATAGACCCACGGCCTAAGGTGTAGAAGCAGAGTTACTACCAACTGAGCTAAGAGGCCAGGAAATAAAATGTTATGTGTATGACGGTCCTCTCAGCTCAGTTGGGAGTTCCTTCTGCGCCGTAGGTCGTGGGTTCGATTCCCACCGAGAACACGAGATGTTTGTTCTATGTTTGGGTGTTATATTGAATTCTATGTTTGTATTTTTATTATATCAGCTATATGGTTCCCATAGTACAAGCTCTGCTTAGTTTGGGGCTAGATAGCGTTGTGTGGATTTTCCGCATTATTATTTATTGTTTATTTTATTTATTTTATCGGTAAATGAGCTGGATTCCTAAAGTTATAAGAAGGTTCAGTCAGATGAGTTAACTAATAATATTCTTGATTTTATTGAGCGGGTCTCAGTGGTAAGAAAATATAATTGTTTCGAAGGAAAATGACAGACTAAATTAAACAATTTCAATGGAAACTGTCTGTTACTTGAAAGGGAATGATGAAAATAGGAATTTCAGTTTTTGTTCGTAGAGATTTGATAAGGCTCTCAAATTCAATCATTCAAAAGTTTAGAGTATTTTTATTGGTGGTCAAAGGCAAATTATTTAAGACTCAGTTTATGAAATAAAAGAAAATATAAAAAAGTTAGGCGCCTGAAAACTCTCCGTCAGTTACTTAAGTTGCTTTTTTGAATAAAGTGCATTAGGAAGGGATTAGAAGTGCATTGGAAAGTGTATCGTAGGGCACGTTCCTGACGTGCGTGACCTACGAAGTTGACGTGACATGTGCTTGTTCCACCAGCCAGTTGTATAAAAAGAAGCCTGAGAACGAGAACAATCGACATAATCTTAGACCTTATTCTCAATGTATCCACAAATTCTAAATGTCCTTACACTAGAGAGCGTAATGAAATGCCACAAGTGCTCGTACCACAATTGTGGCGGCCGCAAAATTCCATGTTTGGTGAAATTACATAACGCAAAGCCATTTATGTAACCCACAGTGATTGTTACTTGTGAATTATCACTTTTGCTGTTTTCAAATTAACTTATTTTATGGCGCTATAGTTTGGGAACGCGGGGAAATTTGTTTATTTTAAATGCAGGCTTTCATGTACATGGAGTCAGTTGAAAATGTGCATTATTCATGAATGTATTTCCTGTTTCTTTTCGCCATGTTAAATCTCTTCCTATTTTTAAAAGTATAGTTCACCAACACTACCTTTCGTCACTTCTATCATTCCCATGAATAACATCGTAATCTCTTGTTTTCACTATTGTTTTTCCATGTCTCAATTACACTTAACTAGCTTGGATGTCATATCATTTATATTAGTTTATTGTGCTATTTATTTTTAATCTATTTTATTTATCGTTGGGGGGACGGTTTTGACCTTCACCGGAAAGATTGGTTGGAGATCGGGATGAGTGGAAGGTTTTGGGAGAGACCTTTGCCCAGTATTGGGACACAATAGGTTGAAAGAAACATTGTTTTTATGTGGCCCGTCCATACTCATGCAATATGTTATATTTCTATTATTCTTGTTTTTTTTCTTTTACTCTGGTGTACAATAAAGTTACATTCAATTCTATTCTATGTAGTTGAGTCGATAAGACTATTTTTAACTCTACTTACTACTTATGCAAAGTACACACAAGACTCTATGCTTAAAACAAAAAACAAGTGCACTACGTAAGAAAGTTACATTTCTTCCAAGGCATAAAAGCATAAAACACCCTACTTTTCACTCAAAACTCTTGGAATTTACAAAGAAAACGTGGAAGAGGGAAAGAAAAAATCACAACTTTTCACTTTCAAAGTGCAATTTAAGCTTCGTACCCACAATGCAGTACTATTTCCCAAGTCATATATCTAAAATTCTTTCGAGATTACAAAGTTAGCCTGAGTTTTTACAGGAAAAGTGGATTAAGGTTTCCTATATCTACCTAATATTTCAGCACAGCGGTAAGTTCGTATGATTTATAGGCTAACTTTTGAAGTTCTGCATGTCATCCACTGGCTCTTTGCAAAATTTCCTGAAAGGAACTTTAAACTTTTTACATTAGCTGGATGGCAGGGAGTGACCTGAATACAAGCCATATTTCGTATGACCTATGTATCTTCGGCAAAACTCAATACCTAGGTGGAATTTAAAGCACCTTCTTACAAGAGCTTATTTTTTTACATTTTCCCCTGTTGCATTTTAAACAGAGCTGAAATCTCGGATCTCGTGTCTATAACCAATTTTTCATTTTATTAGCGTTGTCACAGTTTGTCAGCTTGTAATTAATGTATGCCACTTGCTGATGTAAAAGCAGACGGCCTCACCATTTACTTCATCAAAGCATTCATCATCACCATCAACCTATTTCCCATGGCACGCTACTTGAGCTCGAGTCTTTGGCTCTTCCCATTCAGTTGCTGCCCACAACCTTGGAACAATCTTCAAAATCAAAACATCACCTCACGAATATTTTTTTATTTTTTTTTTGACTAAACAAAATTTTAAGCAATGTTGTATGATTACAATGTTTCTTTGTATAAGAGCTACTAGGCTTGGTTGCATGGAACTGGCACCTAGACTCAATCACCTAGTCTCATCTTTAAACGTTTCAAAGTGACCCCGGAATACCATTCAGAAATTATATATTTGATTAAGATTTTTTGATTTTGAGAGCTAATAGATAATTTTACTGATTTAAATCCATATTAAATCGTGACGTGAATCTAGTTGGATAGCTTTAATGGAGCTTTCGCTTCGCTATAATAGGGGGAGATAGTTTTCTCCCCCAATCTATCAAGAAACTACCCTCGCTAAATAGACAAGTCCAACAATTTATCTTGCTTATTATGCAATTAATAAACATTTATAAAGGAGTTAAGTGCCGAAGCGATTCATTTAGAACTATTTTAGTTTGCTAAAACAAGACTTCTGACATGTTAATGAAAGATAAAAAAACAGGAATATGAGGATACAAGCATGTAGGAAAGGTATTTTTAAATATGTGTAAGTACTTACGTACTTACACATTAGTTTAGTACCACGTTAGTTGAGTACGTAATCATTTTTTTTTACTAGTCTACATCGTCCTACTGATGGGCAAAGGCCTCCACTAAAGACTTCCAGATCCCTCTATTCTGAGCCTCCTCCCATCACTCCCTTTTGAAGGCGTCCAGATCGTCCCGCCAACGCTTTCTAGGCCGACTACCAGACCGTCATCCGTCAGGAATCCAGGGGTGATAATTACCCACCTGTTACGTAATCATTTTAAATAAAAATAAAGTAAAAAAAAACATTTTTAAGACAAGAATTTCATGGGAGTAAAACTTGAAAGATTCAAAATACAATTACAATTACGACTCCGTATCATGTTTGTATTTTGTACGTCTGTTTTATCTTCACTAAATAAATAAATTTAAAATTTAATTTTTATAAAGCCAGTTAATTATGGGCAAATTAAAAACGTTTGAACGTCAGGGCTTATTCTACTACAACCATGCTTATACTCTCTCTGTCATTGATTAATGGCAACTGACTAGAGGATTGTTCAGGCGGGATGAGTTCTGAAGAAGCATTCACAAACCGTGAAATTAACTTTCGTCGCCTTTCGTAAGCCGTCAGTTTGTTACCAGAATCGTTCCGCGTTTTTATTGATGTTATTGGCAACGGATTGTTTTTCGATAAGTTCAGTTATGAAATTCTATAGCGGAATTATAATACAAATTGTTATTTAAACTCACTTAATTTAGGCATAAAGACATGGCAAAGTAATACCTGTGATTCTGCTGAATAAATAAAGGCTTGCGATATCTAAACGATGGCGATGGTCATGAGTGAAACTCTGTCAAATATCGCTGCCATCACGCACACATACGTATACCCACCCACAAACACAGTGTGACTGCGTGACAAATTTTCACTGATCGCCATCACAGATCGCTTAGATGTGCACAAGACTTAATTTTTTTTATATCGTTTTAAAAAAGAAGTAATAATTGACCAAAAGCATTTTGACTTAAAATCACTTTGCTAAAATAAACAGTATTCAGTGCCTCTTATTTTTCAAAAGCCCTCAATATAATTCCATTACCCTATCAATCCCCTATATTTTTCCATCGGCTTCAATTGCTGGGGCGATCTCCCGGGGGCATTTAAGCATCAATTTATTCACCAGAGGGCCTTTTAAGGCGCGTAGTTATTCTTACGAATTTCAGTGTTTCAGAATAATGTTATGACGCATTAGGTAAATGGTAGTATTGACTTCGTAAGTAGGTCTCGTGTTATTTTTGCCATTTCTAAATTAAACATACTTTACAAAAAGCTTGTATCATTGTTTGCCTTATAGCTATATTATCAGGAGGCGTTTATTCTACCTAGTTACCATTATAGCTAAACTAAAATATGTAGCTAATTTCAAATCCGAAGGTATGTAATTTGATTATGTTCCTATATAAATAATGTTATTTAAGTTTAACTAAATTGGTAGGTATATTATCCTTTATAAATTGGTAAAAATATAAAACCTTTCTTGTCTATAAATCTCAATAACTCGAAAAGAATCGTTTTGAAAACGTTACCGGATTTAAATTCAACCTATATATTATTATTCTTATTTATTATTTAAGAGCAATGCTCTTGTTGGCGTAATGTATGAATTTTTCTCCAGGTATTTATTTTGAGGGCAACCTCCTTGACCTCCTCTATGACGGTGATGTTGACTTTTATTTGGCTCATGTAGCTTATCCATAGTCTTCCTCTTCCTCCCTTTCCTTCGATGATATTTTGATAAAACTGTCATGTCGTACAAGAGCACTGGTGGTCTAGTGGTAGTGGCCCCGCCTTCCGATCCGAAGGTCGTGGGTTCGAATCCACTCGTGTACCAATGAGTTTTTCTGTCGAAAAATTTATGTGCACTATGCCAGTACTCTCAAAACGGTAAAGGAAAACATCGAGAGGAAACCGGCGTGTTGTAGAACCTAAAAAAGTTTGAGCAACACGTGTCACGGTCACGCAAAAAGGGCCCACCAGCGGCTTACTTGCGGAAAAACCTGCCCGCACATCAAGTGCGCATGATAAACTTGCATGTCGTACAAAAGTATAGGATCCCGCTATAGAAGGACCTTCACCGAGCTGGTTATTTAATGAAACGTATTTTATATTTAATTAAACATGCCAATAAATATATTCTATATGGGTTTCCGATCAAATTTCAGTCCAGGATATGATTAATTAATAATTAAAAAACTAAATAGTTTTTTTAACTTTCCACCGGTTTGTTTATTAGACAATTTCTATACCAATCGAAAGTATAGACCCCATAGAATATGCCAACGTTAGGTTGCCTATTTTTTTCCGGTCACAACTCTTGGGTAGCCAGGTATAAACAGGTAAATCGATACTAGCATTTTGCACCGGTATGTTTATTGAATAAAAATACTGGGGTCTATACTTTTGATTGGTATAGAATTTGTTTAAACAAACCAGTGGAAAGTTTTTTTTTTTTTTTTTTAATCTTTAATTAATCAAAATTATCCTGGACTGAAATTTGATAGGCAACCCTTAGAGAATATATTTATTGGCATGTTTAATTATATATAAAATACGTTTCATTAAATAACCAGCTCGGTGAAGGTCCTTCTATAGCGGGATCTTAGACTACAAGATGGCCAATTGTTTTTCTTTTGTCACCTAATTATTGCGTATTTTGTATTTTTATTTTTTTTAAAACATTGTTGAAATTTTGTAAATTCACCAGACAGCTTGATACTTAAGTGCACGGTTTTTATTCGTCTATCTTACGTGTGAAAATTAATGTATCACAAATCACAAAGGATCAAGAATTTTTGTTTATTTGTAATCACCTTATACAGGGTGTCCCATAAGTCAACGTACAGCCGAAAACGGACGATAGATTCATGGCCTTTATCAAAAAAATATAAAAAAAAATATTTGTCATGTAATTTTAAAGTAACTCTAACTGTTTATTTACATCGTCGAAATGGTATTTACTTGTACTTGTGAATTTTGAGTCACTTAAAAACGCAGCGTAGGCATTTTAAACCCATGATTTAAAGGGAACACCCATTTTATCTAATGAAATAAAATTGATTGGAAATCCGGTTTAGTTGAAAAAACATTTTTTATTTCCAAAACTAAGGAGTACTCTAGCAAATATTATACCATTTTGGAATCCTGGATAAATGCGCCATTTTTTAAAGTTACTTGCCACGATAGTGTAGTATATTTTTTTTGCGGTACAGATGGTTAAAGTTGGGTGATGTAATTATCTGAAATGAAATGTTGGCCAAAACTCCACGATTTCATTAAAAATTGAGGCAGTTATGGCTTAATTTTGAATCGTAATTTACAGAAGGGTTATTCATGCTTACGTTGCAAAAAATGTTTCATGAAAAGTTAATATTTGTAGTCACAGGACTTAAAAGATCATCACAGGGTGTCAGTTTTTCTTGTTTTTTTAAAATACTCATAACTCGAAAGTTACATAACAATTTTTTTTTTTTTATATTTTTCTGATAACTGTCATGACTTGGCGCATTACCCGTTTTCGGCTGGACGTTGACTTATGGGACAACCTGTATATTTATTTCCACGAAGAAACATACAATTAATTTAAAAGATCGAGAAATGCAAATCTTTTCTAATATTTTGTAGTACATTTTGTGTGTTCAAATCGAATTTAAGTTTTGTGTCTCGATGTTTTATGACAAATGGTAGCTTCTATATACCTACTTAGTATGTGATAAGTGCTACGCCTAATAGTTTAGAAAAAACATTATAACTATTATATCAGCTTTGTCTAGTTTAGGGTTGTGTAACATATTCGCTAAAACTATTTAATACTTGCAGCCGCCCGCGGCTTCGCTCGCCCCGTTCCAGCTACGCCCCGTTCCCGTTGCTTACATCCATTCTCCGTTACATTTCCTTCATAAATTGTAACCTATGTGTTATTATGATGTATAAGCTATATTATTGTAAAGTTTCATTAAAATCCATTCAGTAGTTTTTACGTGAAAGAGAAATAAACATCCATCCATACTTACTACTACAAACTTTCGCAGTTATAATATTATATAGAGTAGGATCTATTAAAATAATCTACATCTTCAGTTGAATATGAATTCAACAAGAAAATTACCATAAGGTTTACTAAAACATTTAATAAACAGAAACACCGGCATTTGTAATGATTGAAAAGTTGCATGCTAAGGCATATTAAACCTAGGGTTCGTGGTTAGGCGTCGTAACACCGACCTAATTTTCGTCAGGTAACGACCAGAAAAAATCTTATTTGACGGCTTCGTTGTGTTAATTGCTATGTTTGTTGCTTGTAGCAGATAATTTTGAGCGTGATGGACCCTTGGAACGGAAGATTTTGTCGAATTAGGTAGAATTATAGCTTTGTTTACAACGGGCTTGCAACCTGATAAGGAATACTGCAAAAGGAGGATCTGAATTAAACGTGCCGCCCTCTTAAACATCTTCAAAAATCTTTATTGGGTACTACGATACCTAAAAGGGCGTGGCCTAGGATAAAAGTGGCGAGGATATTGCAAATGATGTCAGGTAACTTTTTAATCTTCTATTGTCTATACTGCTAATATAAGTATTTTTCCATAGGTTTTCAAAGCTATTGATCGTGTGGACTCGGCAACTGCTTCTAGCAACTGCTAAGACGTCTCTTCATCTTAGTAGGCCGACCTACGTCCTGCGCTTTTTGCTAGAATGGATAAAATTTATGGCCCCTACTCCTAATAGTAAATAGTTTCAAGAAACAGCATTTAGTATCTACAATCTGCTTTCCATTGTTCCTGCTACGAAATGTAACTCACTGATTTCCCTTGATAAGCAAACAATAAAACTTATTCGACTCGAAGATAAGGTAAAGTAAATTCAACTCTATTTGGTTACGGGTGGGTATAGTTTGTGATGTAGTTATGTAAGGTGCCAAAATTTGGTGGTACGTGGTTGCAACACAAGCTGTGTTTGCCCGAGTTAGTTACGACTTAGTGATAAACTACATATCGGGGTATTATTCAGCACTGACCTTCTATATTTTTTTCGGGCCACTGGCATTTTCTTCAGCTAGTCTTCTTTTCCAGCGATTCATGCCAATTGCCTTGAAAAATGCCTTTATCAAGTTATACTATACTAGTGACCTGTCCCGGCTTCGCACGCGTGAACATTTATTTTTAAGCACACAAATATAGCCAATGTTACTCAAGGTGAATGTAGCTTTCCAATGGTGAAAGAATTTTTGAAATCGGCATACCTAGCAGTTTTTAAGTTTGTTAACTGAAAACATACACACAAAAATACAAATCTTTCCTTTATAATATTAGCATAGAAGTATAGATAGATATAGATTAAATAAGTCATGGTAAAAAATGGTAAGACTGTAGTTGGTTTGGTGCACATTTTCAACATGGGTGTTTCTAAATATTTGGGTTTGTCGTTTAAAAACATTGAAACAGGCTTTGCCAGTCCTTCTAAACCGGTCGTATAGTTTAAACTTATTTGTCGAAAACCAGCAAACTGATAGAATACTTGTTACTTTTTCTTATTATCAAGAAATTAAGCAGATAAGCATGCATTTAGTTGTAGTTTAGTATATTGTTAGCCTAAGTTTAGAGACATACCAAACTACGACTAAGACACCGGCTTAGAGTGCTACCTACTTGACTTTGCTACCCATATATTACCCACCTGCTAATGTATAAATAACCTGAGTATGCAAGGTTTTAGCATTCAACAAAAATGAAGCATATTTTTGATTTTCTGTATCTCTTGCGAGGTATCTGTTTTAAGTTTATCGCAAAAAACTAATTTTTAGCGTCTTTTCAGCCTATCTTGCCCCACTGCAAGGCCTTCTCTTTTTCCAGTTTCTTCGTCCTTTGCTAAATTAGACCATTCTGAAAAGCACATTTACTCGTCTCGCCATCTCCGTTTAGTCTACCCCTGACGTCTTATATTGAGCACCCAATCAGTAGCTATCTTATTACAAATGTAAGGGCATGCGACATTTAGAAAATTTCAGACTTACGATTTATTGACCACATTTATTTAAGTGTTATTATCTAATCGCCCATATGCAGTAAAATTAATTAGTATGAAAATCGTTAGGTGCTTTAAGAAATAAAAATTCATTTATGAGAGAAATAAGGTAAAGTAAAGAGGCATTTGTATTCAAGATAACTAAACAGTGTGATCGGGGATACCGATTCACCCACGGAACCTATGAAAATAACCATATGAAGCGCTGTTGGATTATTTAGATGGCTTGCCCATACCTATGATTTTTATTCTTTTTAAGATGATAAGGGTAGGGGAGGCCTTTGCCCTGCAGTGGGACAAAATAGGCTAAAAATAAATATGACGATAGGCTACACTATTATGAGTTTATGTTACAGTTAATCCTTTATTATAATAAATATAACATAATTAATATGAAAATCCAGATCATCCGAAAGCGCGATAGGTCGACGACATCGTAAAGGTCACAGAAAGCACCTAGACAAGAGACACACATAACAAAAGAAGCTGGCAAAAAATGAAGGTGGTCTCTATCCAGCAGTAGGTGGTACCGGGCTGAGATGATGATGATGATGGTAGATCTGAAATAAATAACCTTTCAAACAATTTAAACCATTTTCCTTAATAAAACCTATGAAATATCGTGCCCACAGTAGTTATTTTACCTATCTGGGTTTTTCAGTCATTCATAAATAAGGGAATGATCGTTTTCAATAATATTCCTCCATTAGAAAGTAAGCTGTTTTGGTATTTTTCCAAGAAAACTTTGACGTTATTCATTTTATATGTGGTGTCTATTCTGCCCACTCTTTAGATATCAACCATATTTTTTTCATACAAATTAAACCTTACTACATTATGGTTTTAATCCGAGATAGCAAAATAATTTCCAACTTATAGATTTAATAAACTTTAGTGTTTTAACACTCACAAACTTTTCTTGTCTATGCATATATTATATAATATATTCCAAAAGTTATGAATCCCTGTATCAAGGGGAGGCTTATTGGTTCGTAACTTTCAGTTTTAATCCAGATCGTTTAATATTTTGCGGTCAACAATAATCCGCTTGAAAAGAGTTTTTCATTATTATAAAAATGTATCATGCATACAATCTAAACAGGCTAAACTCAATATTTTATTTGAATATACCCCTACAAAATCATCCATAAAGATAAAAATTAAAAACCAATCCACTCTCCTTTAAATCCATTCATGAACGGATCAACAACCACAGATGAAATATGAAAAATATTAATTCCCGTATTATAGAACCAAACAAAGCCGTATTTGGTCGGATATGTCACGCACCGATAAATAATTCCTGCTATTTTAAATGCGGCGTGTCCGTCTATTTACATTTGAGTGGCGCATGGCGGTTGCTCGCGACTTCCCATTCGATATTCATGAGCGTCGGATTTTAAAAAGTTTCGTTTATTAGCTCAGGCGGCCATTCCCGGTATTTCGTCTCGAAAACCTTTTTGAGACAGGTAATTTGGTTCATTTTAATGCCCTGTTGAATTTTGATATTGTAGTGACATTCCTTATGAATAAACGAAGTAAAGATAATTAAGTTCTGACAACTGTTAGCCGGTTTTAGGATTAGTACATCCCTACTGGGACCGAGACACATCACTAGTCGAGATAGAGAAGATGGCGTCGTAATGGGTAGATGATTTGTTTGCCGTGTAATAAAGTTATACAGAGTTCTAGCTGTATTCAATGGATAGTTTTTGCCGTAACACTACATAAAAATGTATAGCAAAACAAAACAGATGTAAACATAATTTTGTTATTAATGCACATAAATGTAATGATATTTTTATCAAACGTCGTCGTTGTTAAAGTTGAACCAGACAACAAATAGCTCAGATAAATAAAAATAATACAGCAATTTTATTCGACAATGCCCTCCCTGATTGTGTTTGTGGGCATAAGATGGGTAGCTATTCAAATAGTCCACGATCGGAAGCAGGTATGGGTGGAGCTTTGGGAAACACAGCTAAAGAAAACGCTGGGTCACTCATAACTATTTATTATAATTTATTTCCGAAACAACATTATAAAATTGTAGTTCTTCCACACTTTATGTAGTTTTGGATAGTTGTAATGATGAGTCGTTTGTTATCGGATTTATAGCGTAATAAAGAGTAAGCCTATATATACTCAGCGGGTGCAAACGGGCTGAGATGATATCAAAGTCAAAGTCATAGTCAAAGTTAAATATGTATTTATTCAATAATATAACAAGGATCACTTTGAAAGGTCACTCAAGAGTGAGAAGGTGAGTTTAGGTGCCAGATCCCCGCAACCAAGCCTAGAAAAACAGGCAACAAACCACGACTTGGTTCTATCTTGGACTGTTGTTTTTTGTTTGATGCTGAAGATGACCTATTATACAGCTTATTCAGATACAGGCCAGTATAAACGGCAGATACCAGTGTAAACGGTCATAATTCGGTTCCTGACAAAGCTATTTCACTACAGGCTGTCTCCATTGTAAATTGCGACGGCGTTTTGGCCTCTCGCAATCGGCAGAGTCACCGGAGTGGAATTAAACGATTTATTGGATCACTGTGACGGCCTGCAAATACTGTTGAGCTCGGTCAAATGTTTAATGTTTAGCTAGGATTAGTGAGTACTGGTAATGCCAGTTACCAGAAGGCCCACAGCCTTTTATTCTACACGCACGTTAGAGTACGAAACGCGTCAAAAAAACCCGAGCTAAGCCCTCGGACGTGATCTCCCTTTAAGCATAGAGCAAAGCGGCAACCTTCATACATTTTAGTATTGCAGTCATAATCTTAGTTAAAAAAATAAAATCTGTGTCTTCACAGACGAAATCCTCTCCATCAATTGTCACGATGAAGATACGTTTTTACCATAAATTGAAGAATATCAGTGCTGAAAATACTGCTATAATAAAGTTAAATAGCAGCTTTTCTTGCAACTTAATGTCTAGTAGAGCTCTTTGTGTGTGGCTCGTCCGGGACAGGACCACCACCGCAGTTGCATTGCAGTGAAGCAGCATCGCTCTGTTTCGGTTTGAACGGTGTGGGTGCCAGTGGAATTACTGGCACCAGAGGCTAAAAACTGTATGCCTCAAGTTGATGGACGCAAGCCAGTGCAACGTAGGGTACATTTCAAACGTGCGTGACATACGAGACAATGTTTGGTTAAAATAAAACATTGTCTCGTAGGTCTTATAGGCGATTGTTACCACTTAACATCAGGGCCTTGTTTAATAAAGCTGACAATTCGACCAGTCCGACAAATGTCAAAAAGTGACAATTCGACAATTATTCTGTTTAATAAAACCGACAGGCGACAAAATTTTGATGGTAGTAAATTTACAAATATGTCACATTGTCACGACAATTCGGCCTTTTTCTGTATAATATTTTTTTTTAAACGACAAGTGACAGGTGACAATTTGTCGTTGAAAACTTGTCAAATCTTCTTTAGAAAACATAAAATTGTCGCGAAATATTGACATATTTGTAGAATTGTCTGACGATTCTGACAGGAGCTTTACCCTCTATCGCGAAATCGTATTTTGAAGGTGTTTGTTTAGCTCCGTAAAACAAAATTATGTCAGAAGTCGACAAAATTGTCGCGACAACCCGACAAATGTCAGAAATGATTTGACTGTAGTTTCATGACATAATTGTCGAGTTTTGACAAATATGTCGTAATACCACCTGTTTGTAACATATTTGTCACTTTTATAAAACAGTTTAAGCACGACAATTCCACAATTTTGTCGCTTTTTGACTTAAATGTCGAATTGTCAGTTTTATTAAACAGGGCCCAGGTGGGTTATTATGCTTGTTCCATAAGCATAATATAATAACCCACCCACATGTTGTATAAAAGAATTGCCGCGATGGTTTCAGAAAAGTTTGCAACAATTTGCAAATATTTTAACTTTTTCATGTGTACCTTCTCAATGTTTAACTTAAAATTCAGTTAAATAAGGTACATAAAGTTTAAGTTACATAAAGAAAAGTAAGTAAAGTAAGTTTAAGTTACATAAAGTTGTCTTTGTAAATCAATGGGTTGGTATTGTCACTTCATAAAATATAATTATAAGTTTAAAATACTTGAGAAACCGACTTCATTGTCAAACGGCTAAACCGATTTTAATCAAATTTGTTTGGGACAATCTGGACGTAAGAATAACCTTCCAAATAAAAAAATAATTTTCTAAATCGGTTCATAAATGATGGAGATATGCAGTTACAAACATTAAAAAAAATATTTAAAAAAAAATGGCAACACCGATTTTAATAAAATTAAAATGGGACTAATCTGGAAGCAGTACCTTTCAGAAAAAAATATTTTTTCAAATCGGCTCACAAATGACGAAGTTATGCAGTAACAAACATTAAAAAAAAAATAAAAAAAAACAAAAAAAAAAATACAACCGAATTGAGAACCTCCTCCTTTTTGATTGGAAGTCGGTTAAAAAGAAGATTGATACTGAGCGCTTGAATTCTTATGGACACCTCATACATATCTCTCTCTCTCTCTCTCTACTGCAGTACACAAAGGCTAGGATTGATGCTTCAAGCTTGCTAGTAAGTGTCGCGTACCAGAGTTCGTATTCAGTACACGTCCCCTGTTGTGGGGGAAACGAGATACAAATCCCGGGAGACGGCGGCACGAATCTGTATACATATTCTAATGTTCACCTTTGACCACATTCACGTAAAAAGATGGTTTTCCATAAGAATTCCTTTTTTTTCTTCTTGTTTTCTGTAATAAAATTGTATCAAACTGGTGAGTGTAATCAAAACTGAGTTGTGGATCAAAAATTGTTTATATAATTTAGACTCATCTTAATTATTGTTCGCTTAAATTATAATTTTACCAGAGAAAGATTACGAACTGCAGATTCACATTGATGTTTTGTGTCCTAAGTATGTATGTATAACTAAGGTTGTACAAAAAACGCGTACAACAAGCGTGTAGTGTGTATACGTGTATTGTGTAAAGCGTGTAGTTTTAGCCACCGGTTTTCTGTGTAAACCTAGACTTGTTCCAACGTTCACCTTAGCTTTATTTATCATGATAGAAAGAAAAATTTGCGCATGATCGTGTGCCGTACAAAGGTTACGTTGTTCTCGGGGCCTTCAATATGATTGTCGTCTCACTACTCGTATCAAGAATATTGTCACGTACAATATACATGCGCTATTTTTTTCGTGTTATCTGGTTTGAATTTCACGAAATTGTATTTTTTCCTTGAGATTTTATAAAATTTAGAATTTTATAGTATCTCCAATGTTATAAACTGTGTTCTTAACGCTGAACCACTCTATTCGCATTTTTTTTAAATATTAATACAAGCTCCTATGATCTTTATGCAAGGTAAACGTATTCTTACAATACTCGCTTTTATTTAATTAACTTTTTGTGTCCCGCTGCTGGGCAAAGGTCTCCTCCAAAATATTCCACCTATCCCGATTTCCGAAATCTCCCACCAAAATTCGTGTTTAAACATCATAAAAGTATTATTTATACCGATGTTTATATTTAGTAGTACCTTATAGATTCGTTTTGCTTTACAAGATTATCGCGGCATTTGCTACGGTCAAAGAACAACGCGGTTTTCAATAAATATTTGCTGAATCCCTAGCAGTGTGAGTCAATGACCGCATACTAACTTCGGCGGATCGGTAATCCCCTCAAAGCAACTAACCGAGTATTATAACGGCTCACCTCCTATTATAACTCACTATTGATTTTCGCTATTTGATCAAAGATTTAGTACTTACTGCATAGATTTTTTCTTCTTCTTCTTGACCTTATCCCATTACGAGGTTTCAGCACAACATGTGTTTTTCTTCCATTCTCCCTTAACAGTCGTCATCTCAGTACTCACTCCTTTATTTTACTCACGTTTTTTTTCTTTTTCCTTTTTTATTAGTACTATACTTATATAAGAGATAATAACTAGTCTCTAAGACGTTGGAATACAAATAATAGATACGTGAAGTTGGGAAGTAAGACGTGGTACGTCATAGGCATAATAGGCATATGAATGAATAGCCCAAAATTATATCTATATTTATATTATAAATCTAAAAGTACCTCTGTTACCTTATTCCGACTAAAATTATAGTTAAATTTGGCAAGGAGATTACATTTTTGGGAAGGTAGCGTGTCCTTCTTCCTTCTTCTGTTAATTAGATTGTACTAAAACTTTTTTTATGTACAAAAGGGGTTGAAAGTTTGTCCGAGAAATACATAATTCTTCATATAATTTAGGCTATTGGCAGATAAAAAGAAACACGCTTGTTATTTATGTATTTAGCACATGTTATAAAAACTACGTTTTATTGTTACAAAAAACAGCTCCATAGTCATTTGTCTGCTGGTAGTAGATAAAATCTAAAGTTCAATGCACTTGCACGAAAATGAAGTTGTTGAAAAAGCTTATTTATCGCCCTGAAGATGTTAAAGCAAAGAGTTGAGTGTTGTAAAAGTGTGATTATTACCCTTCATCATGCAACAACACGATTGTACCAAATAGAATGAACTTGTGAATGATATCGTAGTTCTACGTGGCTGGTACACGGCGCTACCACAAATAAATATTATTTCAATTTTTAAATGTCAGATTTGAAGCTGCATTAAAAATATTTTTCACGCAGCTAGAGTATTCACGTTTTTGTCTGAGAAGCAACTTGAAGTTGGCTTTAAATTTAACCTTGTAAAGATAGAAGTAGAAAACACTATTTGTGAGTAATAGATGTAAGCATAATTATGTAACAAGGATTATTTTGAATCGTCCAAAGTAGATTTGTAGTGCACTTGCTATGCATATAATTAGAATACTTAGTTTACAATTATGTAAAATTTGTATACAATATGTATACTTTGTATTTAATATGTATACTTAGAATACAATATGAATACTTAGTATTCAATATGCATACTTAATGTACAATATGTATACTTAACCTACAATATGAATACTTAGTAGTTTTACATGGTTTTTACCGCATCGCGTCGTATAGCTTCACTATTCTAGGCCAGAGTCTCTGAAATGCTGCAAATACGACTTGAGCATTTAATAAAGTGATAAAACGTTCGTGGGGTACGTACACGCGACGTTTTTATGATACCATTTCGTTACCATTATAGGCATACGACCTTACTTTTAACCTTAATAACTTCGGAACTTTTGGGAATATACAAGTCTTAAGAAGGTCCTATCGAGGGACGTAAACCGCGTAATGTGAAAGAATGTTATAAAAGTACGATGCTACACGGTGCGGGTTTACACCGCACTGCTGAAGTAATGATACTCGTCGGGAAATGTTATTTTTTCTTTTCTATAAACTAGTCAAAAACAAGGACGGAATCAATAAATCAATACTCTGGACAATTCACACATCACAATCCTTTCACCACACTTAGTTCCAAAGAATACGTGCCACGATAAGAAAAAGAATTCACACAACACTATCTAGCCCCAAATTAAGCAGGGCTTGTACTATGGGAACCAAATATCTGATATAATACTTATACGTATAACTTTTTTCAAATATATTTAAATAATATTAAAGAAAATATATTATATTTATATATTTAGATAGATTGCGTTACCTTAAGGTTGGAAAAATCTACCCTAAGAAATATAATCGCTGACTTCTGTGTCACATAAAATACACTTCAAATATTAGCTAATAGCTGTAATGTGAATATTTTAGGCCTTCTTTTTCTCACTAGTTATTTTGAACCAATACAATGTGGTGAAAGGATATTAGTTGTGCCTCAAAGAGTCTTCTTTCGAGTAATATTTTGCTTATTTCATGCGGTAGTAATAAAATACGATTTTAAAAAACGCCGCAATGATGTCGCATGTGATGTGTGTGTAGAACAGCTCTTAGAAGTAGGTTATGTAGCTTCTGAGCAAGTTTTATTGACACTTCGTTGTAAAAGCCTCTTCCTAAGTTATTCTATTTTATAACTAGAAGTTTTAGTTGACACACAACTTGGCTGTAATAGGATTCAGCTGAATATTGTCTGGGCTTACCACAGAATGCGTCATACTACGTTGACATAACAAGACATATTAGATAAATTTGTAATTTTTTTAAAGACATACGAAATAATAAATACTAAATATAAATAAAATAAAATATAAATAAAATAATTAATATGCTAAATCATACGTATGATTTAGTATATTATACTCGCACTTTGACTAGTTCAGAAATAGCTTTTCTGAATTTGATAAGGTTTGGTTACGTAGATGATGATTCCACAAAAGTTGGTGGTGTGTTATAATAACACATGTACCGTACCTATACTCAATTAAACTTATTTTAAAATACTAATTACGTATATACTTACTTATTACTTACTCATACTTATACTTACGTTATACTTACATTATACTTAGGTACTTAATTTTCAAGCTGGTTTTTCACTTACTTGAATTCCAGAGAGCAGCCACTTTTATGCCAGTTCAGTATGAAAAATGATACCGTTAGACAGAGGTTTCCTCAAACTCCTAACCTCGTCTCATTTTCTGCTTATTATCTACCTATTGCTTATATTTCCCCTTCATAAGACCCCGAGGGAATCCGGTAGCTTACTTGATTTATGGGTTATGCAAAAAATGAGAGGATTTTCTTCACCATAATTCAGGTTAGTTGAGATTAAATATTATGTGTACATGTGTATAAATAAATCCTTCTCTATATAAATATTAAAAACGCAAAAGTTTGTAAATATATTTTTACATATTGCATTTTATTATATTTTTAAACGCAAAAGTTTGTAAGGATATTTTTCGGTAGAAAAATATCCATCCATATTTACATTTCCATGTTTTATCTGCGTTCTCTGGCCCCGAGTCTATTCCCTGAATTGTCTACACAATCATTAAATTGAAAGCTTTCGTGTCTGGCGGTCATTAGTTAAATTAGCGGGATCTAAACCCGTAAATAGGGCTGAGCCGTGTCTGAGCTACTCGTATTTCTCGAGACTTACAAATCTAGAGATTACCGAGTCAATAGAATTCTGGCTTTGTAATAAGACTATATTATTACGTTTTGGAATAACTGTAATAGAAGATAAGCTTGCGTAAACTGCTGACTGAATTTTAGACTCAGCTCTTACAAATTACACAATGAAATAAAAAGATGCTTTTATTTCTAATTAGTGGGATTTATATTAGTATTCATCTAATTCATATTACCTTCAACAGCTTCTATTTGTGGAAGAATAATGACTGCTTCTTGAAATGATTATTTTCACCAGGATGAATAATAATTCACTGACCAGTATATCATAGTTATTTTCAAAAGAATACAAACCTGAAGTTAAGCCAGTCAGATAAACACTAATTTCAGTGTTTCATTACTAATAATTGGGTCTAACTTTAGTGTGTTATTAGATAGAAATGGAAATAATTTGTTGGTTTTTTTTTTGATAATCGAATTTCATTTTTGCGTCTTGTAGGCCTACCACAATCTCTGTCTGGCTGTCTCTAGCCCTGGTTTTGAGTCTGTGTGAGTGCTCACCAGTGTATTATACTGTGTGTGTGATGTTTTCACGCAGGAATTATTTAGTCAACACTCAGACAGACTTAAAACCAGAGCTAGAAACAGAGCCAGACAGAGCTTGTAGGTAGTAGGTCTACAGGTGTTATAATGTAACAGTAACTATGTATTTTAAAGACGAACATATACACATAGTATTACATTATAATAAGTACAAGCTTTGTTTAGTTTTGGGCTAGACAATGTGTGAAAATATCCAACAATATTTAAAATCACATCTACGAAATTTTTTGTTAGTAAAACCAAATCAGCCGGTGATTTCGTGGAATCAAAGCATTGCACAGTTTGTTATTATCCATAAATTTTTGATCAAGCAGTTGATAAAACACGTTCGTAAAATGTTTTACAAGCTAACCTTATACGCTAAATCAGGTCTTAAGATTTTGGATAGGTCGGATTTGGGTATCTATGTACAGTCGCGGTATGAAAATGATCGTCACCTCAGAGTCGGTTTTCGCTTGCACCATTGCCTTGATCATGAACATTTTGACATAATTTGTGACGTTAACTTATCGGTGTATTCTGTCTATTCTGTTTGAAAAGGTAGTATGTGATCATGATACGTTGAACAAATCAAGTTGAAAATCGACGAACATTTTAATTCCGCCACTATACTTACATATTATGGATTTCTTTTGAAACTTTGACAGGCTTGATAAAACACGAACCAAATTAGCTAGTTTTAAAGTCAATTTAAGTTCGACTTTTTTTCGGTTTGATTATCACGTTCGATACTAGACGTAAAACTAATTTCAGCTCAAAAGTGAATTGCTAATAAGGGATTGACTTGTTCAGTACGACCTAGTTTTAATTACATCTTTAACCTATTGGGATTTCTTTAACCATTTTAAAGTAAAAGTACCTATTTAAATGAAATATTGTATGACAGCTGCCTACCTGCCTATAATGTTTTTTTTTTCTATTCTCATTTTATGTGATTTTCATTTTTGTTTTATTTTTAAGTAGGTTTTTCTTTTGTGTGTACTTATGCTAGGTCAATAAAATGCTTTTCTTTCTCTTTTCTATTCTGTGCCTTAGTAAAACTATGTCATAATAATGTTGGATTGAACGTTAGGTACCTATCTACTTTACAAATCTGTTAAAAATAATTATGTCGAGTACAAACTCGTAGCACCCCGTAGCACTTCTCGTAGCAGTTTGGATTACGTCCAACTACGATAGTGAATGTTCACGATAGTTTTGTGTGTGACTTCTAGCTTACTTTTAATCATGTATCACCAAAAGAAGCCTCATTATTTTAATAAGAACATCAATATTGATGAAAAAAAACACAAAATGTTTGCAGTCTCATTTTATTTTAATCTTTTTTAATCAACTAAGATAGTTACATCAAAACACACAATGCGTAACAAATTGGACTGGAAGATATGTAAGAACCAGTGGAGATACGATATTGTATCTAAAGGATTTATTGCTTTAGCCCTTCTGCCGTTTATTGAGAGCTCAGCGAACCCTTCAGTATAAATGCTTAGCATTTACTGCATATTCCATACGAATAAATAAACAGAAATTGTACAGCAAATAAAAAATTCTCTAATAAACGGCAAAAAGGTGAACCTAATATTCTAAAAGAGTACTGATTACGTTTCGTAGACCACGAAGCATTATCTAACACGTATAAAGTAATTATAAACACCTTTTGATATAATATTTTTAATATTGTCATTTGTTTAATTTATTAGTATTCATTACAAATAGTTCGCTAGACGAAAAATAGTAAAAACAATTTTAGCTTTGTTACTTGCATAGCTAGATTTTTAAACCAATATCACTTTAAATAGTCTACGCTATTTTAATTACAGCGTAGGTATCGAAATGTACATCGCTTAGAAATAAAATGGAAATTCGTTATAATTTAATTAGTTCTTACGTATATAATTTAGCTACAGTTATTACTTTAGAGAACATTGACTTTTAACTAACCACTTAAAGTTTAATGTAGCGTAATATCAAACTTACTGCAGATAAATGGAGAGATGGGCTATGACAAGTACTTAGAATAGTTTAAGTACCTGTCTTTACACTGTCACCTGGAGAATAATCTCCCCAGAATTATCTTGCCAGAAGTATTGGCGAACTATACATTATATTCAAGTCTATAGTAACGATATGGACATCATCAACTAAAGTTAAGCAGGTTGTAAAAAACTAAGTCTATTCTATTATTTACATTTATACACGTTTTAAATTAGGATAAACAAGGGCGCCTTCAACCTTCAGAGATTTTTGATAATAACGGATTACAGAATTGTACCCTATTAACCACGAAAAGTTTGCGTGGAGACTTGCACTCGAAGAAGTAACAAACAAGAACACAATCATTAGTACAATGGTTACAAGATGAAACTCAGATATTAGGTATATAATATTTTTTACATTTAATAAATGCATTGGAATGATATTTATCATACAAATCACGGTAGAAGAGCCCTTTAAAAATAATCTCGTTAAAATTAATTAAGTATCAAAGGTGATTATGTAAAATAATAATTTATTACTAAAATGGAACTTAAAATTAGTATGGCATCACAAAACAACTAAAAATACATTCAACTTTTTTAAAAATTGTAACTCAACGTTTATAAAAATTGTATGAAAAAGACAGAAGACAAAATCAGAAACGCTATTGTGGTTATAGCCTATATATAAACCTGACCAAATACTGAAAGAAACTAAAAATGAAAACCTAGCTAACGTTAAAATATTACATACCCCTAGAGAACCTAAACATTAAAATATGGCACTTTGTAGCTATTAGTAAAACCACCAAATTTAATTACAAAAAAAAATATTTTTATAATCTTCATAGGCTTTGACAAACAGAGCGCACTACTGCATGTCATTTAAGACTGATGTACCTAACGCTTAGAGGTCTAGTCGCGTTATGACTAGTCATAGTAAGATGTATATTATGTTAGTGGGTTGGGATGTTTAATAAATTTTCCGCCATCAGGCACGCACACAGTTGTCTTGCGCGGTTTCTAATAGCGGTGCGTTATGCGTTCTGATGCATGCTAAGAATGAGCTCTGTTTGAAACCATAATTGAAGTGGCTAGATATGATGGATTTACAATAACCACGAATATTAAAGTGAAACGTCATGTACTTTCAGGTAAAATGGAATGTTGTTTACATAAAGTGGAATTAAACTGTCTCAAAAAGGAATGTCATGTAAATAACTCTTCAAAGATCACATTGTTTCAAAATTAGCATAAATACAAGTTTATATATCTAACATTATTAAAAATGATTTTTTAGCATTAACAACAAAATGATATCAACGTGTCCGATACTTTCCATAAGAATTGTATTTTTTATGATATGAGTTTTGATGTGTGTTCCGAGCACCGATATTAAAACGATATAAATCCTACTTATAAAGTTACAAACGTAACTTCTATAATAGCAACACATTCTTTTAAATTACTATGAAGCTTTAACATTATCCAATATGAATTTATTTGAACTGAACGGAGCAGATATGTATTGGTAGGATATTAAACAGGTACTATAAATCTATTCACAACAACAGCTAAAATAATACTGTCTCACGATCATTCACTAAAAACTGCGCATAGGCAAAGAACGTCTTTTAAACTCTCAATTTTTCGCACTTTGATTTCTTCCACTCACTCCTATGATTTGGGTTAATATCGTGGGTAATGAAAACTAGTCACACGGTCGTATGCTAGCCATCGGTCGTATTGGTGAAGACAAATCTATATGACGTCCGTTTCCTTTGACACTGGCCACACACCCTCGTAGGCCATTGTATAACGCTGATGGTAGACCCATCGGCAGTGTTGGTGATCCTCCTATATCAATCGAAGCAATTAATAAAATAGTACAAGCTAATATCGGTTAACTCGTAACATGAAGCAATAGATCGAACTTTGTCTCGCTCGGAATTATCCGGGTTATGAGAAAAGTTGGGAAATAGGTACATAAAAATACTTTGAGTACAGAATTTGTTGAGCTATATTAAAAAGCTCCACGGCGAGTATAAAGTTCTAGATATGGTAGATTAGTGGATTAATTCTATTATTCCCGATACACAGAGAATAATAGAATAAATCTGAAATTCACTGTTGAGTTGGTTGTAGCACTTTTTTTGCACTGTGATTATGGGTTCGATTTCTATCTAGGACTTATATTACTGTTACAAAGATTCATGGATGTTTTATTTTTCTCTAGGTATTATACCTATTAAAAAAACTCAACCATTGTCGAGTTGGAGTTATGCATATGGGAAACGTAAAAATGACCATTTAAAATTAAAGAAAACTTAGGGAATCAAAATACAAAAACATGAAATGTAAGGTAAACTTACCGATCCACAGCTTAGGGTTCGCTTTCGAAGGTACCAGCAGTGACTGCGAGTACCCTCTAACAGGTGGCGTATCATCCACTTGCAGCATCGCCAGTCTCTTCCTCCGTCTGACAGTAGCTGTGTGCCACCTCCCATCATCCACCCTAACCTTCGACTCAATACTTTGGAACCAATCTTCGTGTACCGAGTTTGTCTCCTTTATATCGGTATCTGTGTAAATAAGCTGTAACTTCCCCTCGCTAAGTCCTAAGCCGATGAAATCTCGGGGTCGGATTCCGATCTTGCGCCTCCACATGAGAAGGCCCGACTCATTCTGAGTTCTAAACTTTATTTCGTAGCGGATACCGCGGGCGCCGTTATTTCTAAAATTGAAACAAAGTTTTAGCGGACGACAAATTTTGTCGGAACCTTACCCTTTAGCTGGGAATTTTAATTAAAATGGAAGCCAATACGGCCTTTATGAAAATATACTTTCTTTCAAAAAAAACCTTTTAGGCCGCCTTGTGACTAAATTGAAACTAAATATTAGCTGAAACTTGACTAACAGGCATGAAAATACAATCGAGAGCAATGGATCTGGGTCACCAACATAGACCTCCTTACCTCAAAACGGAGAACGTTAGTTCATGTCAATTGTAAGTGAATATTGTTTGAAACACCTGGCTTCTTAGATTTTCTAGCCTTATTATTACGGTCACAGGTACAGTGGCCCGAATTCATTGTTCTCAGATGTATTATGTTGTCATACATTTTTAAAAAAGGTTTATAGGAGTGTCTTTTATAATGTATTTATTTTGATGAAATACGGCCAGTTTTTATGCGAACATAAAGCAAGCATGAACTAAAATCGCAAACATTTTTCCATCCACCAGACAAAAGCAGTATAGTAATATTTTACAATATTTCAACAAAAGCGCTAACTTCAGTAACCGTACCACCAGTTTTTAGTTTTAACGAATGGAATTTAAATAACACTGTAACAAAAAGAATTACTAATGTGAAATCAGTCAATACAACTTTTTTTGGCGTGAATTCAGATAAGACGGTTTTCTAATAAACATTGACGCTATTGATATTATTATTTTTTTGTATTTTAAAAGAACAGGAATCCAAATACTTGAGGTTGCCACTCTTACGAGGTTTTTTTAAACACTAAATGTAGCTCGTTTGTAATGTAGCTATCTGGTTCCCATAGTACAAGCTATGATTAATTTGGCTACATAGTGCTGTGAATCGTCCAAAATATTATATATAATCAACCTATACTGTCCCACTATACTCTCCACGATCCTCGGTCAACTTTATCCAGTTGTTGTGGAAGGAATCAAGGTCGTCGCGCCATTATTCATTTAATTTATTGCTAGTAAAATGCACGAGGTTTTTGTTCTTTCTCTATGTTTAACTGTTTTGTTTTACATTGTGCTTTGTGTATTTTATAAGCATTGTTTTACATTCTTGTGGTTTAAAGAAACAATTTATTATTGAATCGACTCGCTCTGGTGCTTAAAACTGTTTCAACTAGTGCTAACCTTCTTTGTGTTCTACAAACAGTAAACATTTGCTGGCAAATAAAAGAACAAAGTACACAAGGATATCTTGATGCTGAATTTCCATCCACGTAGTTATGTTAGCGCGTTTATGTAAATAAGAGAAGTTCCACGTAAGTTATTCGAGTCTGAATTTATTCATCCAACGCGCTTAGTCAAGTAGCGAGTAAAGTTTACTATTAGCTTGTAAGGTAAGTACAACTGTCGCTTGGAGTTATTCCGAAATGAGCTTTGCAACATCATGTTATTTAGCATCCCTATTTATGAGTCGCTTTCCGCGAGCTTATAAGTTTCATTTCACACAAAACGGTGAGTCGTCGAGTTGCTAAAATACATTTTGTACTTTCTCCGAATTCAGACTTGAATATTTACTCTGATGTAATGTGGCTTGACAAAAGTGCTTTTGCCAAGTTGGTACTGTGAATTAATTTGGCCAGATTACCTAAGTATTTCGCGACAGACTTGCGACAGGTTTTAATGGGCAATCGTTGTCATAGTAGTGTTAGTTATTAGTGAGTTACTTTATCAAGGGGCCTAAGTTTCTGTATCGGGTATCAGTTTTTTAATAATAATAAAAAAGTAAGTTGATGGTAGCTCTGGGACATTAAACTAAACCTTTCTACACAAGCCTAAACTATTTTTTTTTATAATAATTAACTGAGTATTAGTATCGGATTCTCCAAATTACATTTTAAGTGGTATCGTTCTAGTAGTTATTATTTATATATTAATGTGACTAAAACGTGTATTTGTGATCGTTTTACCCACGCTCAATTAGTGGCTATTGTTTGAAATATTCTAAAATTGTTTTTTAATGTTGTAATTCATTTTTATGTATTCTGAAATAAGGTTTGAATTACAAACTTTATTTCAGAATACTTAAAAATGAATTGTAGCCATATTTTGTCTCATAGAAGTATTTAAAAAGCTTTAAAGCAGAGTGGACACAAAAACAGAAAGTTGAAGGTAAAATGTTTAATCTACATCATTATTTGCCACAGTCACCGATATTTTTCTTGGCCTTATCCAGTTTAATAAAAATTCAATTACCAAATTAAACTTGTTGTAAAAGATCTACAAACTGAAACTAAAATAATTACCTAATTCTAATTTCTGCAACGATGTTATTGTAAATCATTTTTTATTTCCTTTGAATGTTATCTCACACCATTATATCCCAGACCGTCGCCTTTGTTAGTAGGAAAGCTAGAAAAATATTCACATTAGGTTAGGGAAGAACACGAGAACATAGCTGAAGAAAAACGTGTTGCACATTTAGATGAAAAAAGTACCTCAACTCTTGATTAGATAACATTAGTTTATTCTCTGTTTTTCTAGACTACGTCGCGTAGAACTAGCACCTAGACTCACCTAACTTTATAATGTTTCAAATGTGCATTTCTCCAGCTTCCTCATATGGAAATTGCGAATTCTGAAAACGCCAACATTTAAAGCATAATTGGAGCAATCATTGATTTGAAAGAAAATTTAGCAGCAAAAAAAACAACGACTCTATGAGACTTTATAGGTGTGTTAGCTGGAGAGCGGCTCCACAGCTTCCTCATTCAGTGTGGGCAAACGGCTAACGATAGAGCTATATAGTAAACGCCAAATTTTAGAGCATAATTAGAGCACCCGGCATAAAAAAAATCAAGTCTCTAGCTCGAAAACTCTTTGAGTTAGAAGACTATAACAACGTGTTTGCTGGGAAGCCATTTCTCCAGCTAACACATGTGGATCTCAGGAATGGCTATAGCTAGAAAGTTGCTTGATATCTCCAAATTTAGAGCAAAAAATATCATGGATGCTCCAAATATTTCAAGTGTCTAGGTTCAAAACTGACCGAGTTAGAAGCTTTGATGACTGTGTTAGCTGGAGACACGTTTGTCTGGCACGCACATGCTACATCTGAGGATCTACAATAGCTACAGATTCGGTTGACGTGTCCAAACCGAGCTATGAATTAGAGCACTCGGCTCCAAAATTTTGGACTCTCTAGGACAAGTAGTTTCCTAGTAATCAACAAAAGAACATTTTGCCGCCAGAATTTTCAAATGTATGTTCGCACCCGTAAAAATGCGGCGTTGCCGCTCTGAAAGTTTGGTATCAGCGTAGGAATTTGAACGTTATTCGGTTTATTTTAGATCGCGATACGAGTCATTTTCGTATGCGCTTAGCGGTTTTGATTTCTGAAACCTCAAACTCATATTTTCTCTTTTTGTTAGGTTGAGAGCTTTCTCTCTATCAATATGAGAATTGTGTGTTGCCCGTTCTTGTTCGTTTTATAGTTTCTTTAGTAATGCGTGTCTTTTAGGTATTCTTAGAAAAAAAACTTTATTTGGTTCTGTAAATAGGTACCTGCTAGGCCAGTGTTGATGATTCTACCTACTCTGCCTGTTGTTAGCCGTCTGTTCTCTGTGTTTTACTGTATTCAGTCAGGTTTTTATGAGCGTATCGAGTAAACCAGGCGGACGAAAAATAGGTATTTACTGCGGCTTGCTAGTTGTGTGCGTACTCACGCACACTTGCCCCCTATCACTTGCCATCTCACCAGATGGCAAGTGATAGGGGGGGCATCTCACCATGTTGTGCCGACCCCACCTGGTGGGTAAGGGCAGGAAGAAGAAAAAGCACTTTTTGGGATTTTTTGTTTCATTTTCAACTATATTCCTATATTGTGAATTGGACATAAGTTTTTGAATCCAAGATGGCGGCTTCATTTTTTTTCTTAAAAAATGGATATGGGTATCGTGTAATAGGTTTTTGGGGGCTCTGGTTGTGAATTCGACAATAATTTTTGAATCCAAGATGGCGGCTTCATTTTTTTTTCTTAAAAAATGGATATGGGTATCGTTTAATAGGTTTTTGGGGGCTCTAATTGTGAATTCGACATTATTTTTTGAATCCAAGATGGCGGCTTCATTTTTTTCTCAAAAAATGGATATTAGTATCGTTTAATAGGTTTTTGGGGGCTCTGGTTGTGAATTCGACATTATTTTTTGAATCCAAGATGGCAGCTTCATTTTTTTTCTTAAAAAATGGATATGGGTATCGTTTAATAGGTTTTTGGGGGCTCTGATTGTGAATACGACATTATTTTTTGAATCCAAGATGGTGGCTTCATTTTTTTCCTTAAAAAATGGATATGGGTATCGTTTAATAGGTTTTTGGGGGCTCTGATTGTGAATACGACATTATTTTTTGAATCCAAAATGGCTGCTTCCTTTTTTTCTCAAAAAATTGATATGGGTATCGTTTAATAGGTTTTTGGGGGCTACAATTGTGAATTCGACATTATTTTTTGAATGCAAGATGTCGGCTTCATTTTTTTTCCCAAAAAATGGATATTAGTATCGTTTAATAGGTTTTTGGGGGCTCTGATTGTGAATTTGACAATGTTTTTTCAATCCAAGATGGCAGCTTAATTTTTTTTCACAATATATTGATATGGGTATCGTTTAATAGGTTTTTGGGGGCTCGGATTACAAATTCGACATTATTTTTTGAATCCAAGATGGCGGCTTCATTTTTTTCCTTAAAAATGGGTATGGGTATCGTTTAATAGGTTTTTGGGGGCTCTGATTGTGAATTTGACATTATTTTTTGTATCCAAGATGGCGGCATCATTTTTTTTCTCAAAAAATGGATATGGGTATCGTTTAATAGGTCTTTGAGGGCTCTGATTGTGAATTTGACATTATTTTGTTATCAAAGATGGCGGCTTCAGTTTTTTTCTCAAATAATGGATATGGGTATCGTTTAATAAGTTTTTGGGGGCTCTGATTGTAAATTCAACATTAATTTTCGAATCCAAGATGGTGGTTTCATTTTATTTCTTAAAAAATGGATACCTATGGATATCGTTTAATAGGTTTCTGGGGGCTCTGATTGTGAATTCGACATTATTTTTTTATCAAAGATGGCTGCTTCAGTTTTTTTCTTAAATAATGGATATGGGTATCATTTAATAAGTTTTTGGGGGCTCTGATTGTGAATTCAACATTAATTTTTGAATCCAAGATGGCAGTTTCATTTTATTTCTTAAAAAATGGATATGGATATAGTTTAATAGGTTTTTGGGGGCTCTGATTGTGAATTCAACATTATTTTTTGAATCCAAGATGATTGCTTTTTTTTCTCAAATAATGGATATGGGTATCGTTTAATAGGTTTTTGATGGCTCTGATTATGAATTCGACATTATTTTTTGAATCCAAGAGGGCGGCTTCATTTTTTTCTTTAAAAATGAACATGGGTATCGTTTAATAGGTTTTTGGGGGCCTTGATTGTGAATTCGACATTATTTTTTGAATCCAAGATGGCGGCATCATTTTTTTTCTCAAAACATGGATATGGGTATCGTTCAATATGTTTTTGGGGGCTCTGATTGTGAATTCGACATCAATTTTTTAATCCAACATGGCGGCTACATTTTTTTTCTTAAAAAAACGGTTTTCTGTATAGTTGGTTTACTTACGATAGTTGAACGAGACAACGTCATACAGCTGTCCACGCGAACGCATCGCTCACTCAAAAAGGAGAAACAGATGTCGAACACTGCCGAACGCTGAGGCCGATTGTGCTTCTTTGGCACTCTTTCCACGCTCTCGTTTGCATTGCGTGCATTTGGCTCTATTGAATTATAAGACTATAAGATATAAATGATATCTATATCCATTTTTTAAGAAAAAAAAAATGAAGCCCACATTGGATTCAAAAAATAATGTCGAATTCACAATCAGAGCCCCCAAAAACCTATTAAACGATACTAATATCCATTTTTTGGGAAAAAAAATGAAGCCGCCATCTTGGATTCAAAAAATAATGTCGAATTCACAATTGTAGCCCCCAAAAACCTATTAAACGATACCCATATCAATTTTTTGAGAAAAAAAAGGAAGCAGCCATTTTGGATTCAAAAAATGATGTCGTATTCACAATCAGAGCCCCCAAAAACCTATTAAACGATACCCATATCCATTTTTTGAGAAAAAATGAAGCCACCATCTTGGATTCAAAAATTAATGTTGAATTCA
This sequence comes from Thera obeliscata, assembly GCA_947578465.1. Taxonomy (NCBI): domain Eukaryota; kingdom Metazoa; phylum Arthropoda; class Insecta; order Lepidoptera; family Geometridae; genus Thera; species Thera obeliscata. Next base: position 6,778,211 of record OX387916.1, read on the forward strand.
CAATCAGAGCCCCCAAAAACCTATTAAACGATACCCATACCCATTTTTTAAGGAAAAAAATGAAGCTGCCATCTTGAATTAAAAAATTAATGTTGAATTCACAATCAGAGCCCCCAAAAACCTATTAAACGATACCCATATCCATTTTTTGAGAAAAATATGAAGCCACCATCTTGGATTCAAAAAATAATGTTGAATTCACAATCAGAGCCCCCAAAAACCTATTAAACGATATCCATATCCATTTTTTGAGAAAAAAAATGTAGCAGCCATTTTGGATTCAAAAAATAATGTCAAATTCACAATCAGAGCCCCCAAAAACCTTTTAAACGATACCCATACCCATTTTTAAGGAAAAAAATGAAGCCGCCATCTTGGATTCAAAAAATAATGTCGAATTTGTAATCCGAGCCACCAAAAACCTATTAAACGATACCCATATCAATATATTGTGAAAAAAAATTAAGCTGCCATCTTGGATTGAAAAAACATTGTCAAATTCACAATCAGAGCCCCCAAAAACCTATTTAACGATACCCATACCCATTTCTTAAGGAAAAAAATTTAGCAGCCATTTTGGATTCAAAAAATAATGTCAAATTCACAATCAGAGCCCCCAAAAACCTATTAAACGATACCCATACCCATTTCTTAAGGAAAAAAATGAAGCCGCCATCTTGGATTCAAAAAACAATGTTGAATTTATAATCAGAGCCCCCAAAAACCTATTAAACGACACCCATATCAATATATTGTGAAAAAAAATTAAGGCGCCATCTTGGATTGAAAAAACATTGTGGAATTCACAATCAGAGCCCCCAAAAACCTATTAAACGATACCCATATCCATTTTTTGAGAAAAAAATGAAGCCACCATCTTGGATTCAAAAATTAATGTTGAATTCACAATCAGAGCCCCCAAAAACCTATTAAACGATACCCATATCCATTATTTAAGAAAAAAATGAAGCCACCATCTTGAATTCAAAAATGAATGTCAAATTCACAATTAGAGCCCTAAAAACCTTTAGAACAATAGGTATCTACGTTAACAACTTTTGAAGAAAAAAAATAAAACGTTTTCCGGAATAGAGCCCCCCCACTTTTCTTCATAATTATTATATTTATAATATTTCCTTTCGCTTTCCCGTGAGTATTTACTGCAGCTCGCTATAGATAGTGCAACCCACGAAGGCGCGCCCCACTATTCCTCCTAACCGTTTATAGTATATGTGTGCAAGCTTCCGTCAATGTTTGAGTGTTATCGGTACACACTAATTACCTATGAGTGCACACGCACACTACAATTAATAGACTACGGTTGGCGACTGCCGCTCGGAGCAAACTCCCCGCACCCCGCGAGGGGCGCGTCTTCGTGAATTGCACTATCTATAGTTATGTACGTACTCACAGACACAATGATAGTTTCGCACGATGCCATTTACACCTAGTGTGACAAGAGTAGGTAACTCATGATTTGAAAACATTGTTGGTTAGTTGAGAGACTTAGAGATATAATTTCATGATATTTAAAACTAAAAATAAAAAATCTGAAGTCAGGTTTCTTAATAAATACATATTTAAACTTATACTAACCATTATAAAACTTTTCTTTGGTGTTTTTTTGTTTCATTTTAACCTATATTCCGCTTCTTGAGCTACGTAATGAGTGTTTAAGACATGAATCCTAGGGTAACTATTTACCAGGCACGGGCAACACACAACTCCATCCGACTAACGTTCAAATTCCTACGCTGATACCATACTTTCAGAGCGGCAACGCCGCATTTTTACGGGTGCGAACATAATATTTGAAAATTCTGGCGGCAAAATGTTCTTTTGTTGATTACTAGGAAACTACTTGTCCTAGAGAGTCCAAAATTTTGGAGCCGAGTGCTCTAATTCATAGCTCGGTTTGGACACGTCAACCGAATCTGTAGCTATTGTAGATCCTCAGATGTAGCATGTGCGTGCCAGACAAACGTGTCTCCAGCTAACACAGTCATCAAAGCTTCTAACTCGGTGAGTTTTGAACCTAGACACTTGAAATATTTGGAGCATCCATGATATTTTTTGCTCTAAATTTGGAGATATCAAGCAACTTTCTAGCTATAGCCATTCCTGAGATCCACATGTGTTAGCTGGAGAAATGGCTTCCCAGCAAACACGTTGTTATAGTCTTCTAACTCAAAGAGTTTTCGAGCTAGAGACTTGATTTTTTTTTACGCCGGGTGCTCTAATTATGCTCTAAAATTTGGCGTTTACTATATAGCTCTATCGTTAGCCGTTTGCCCACACTGAATGAGGAAGCTGTGGAGCCGCTCTCCAGCTAACACACCTATAAAGTCTCATAGAGTCGTTGTTTTTTTTGCTGCTAAATTTTCCTTCAAATCAATGATTGCTCCAATTATGCTTTAAATGTTGGCGTTTTCAGAATTCGCAATTTCCATATGAGGAAGCTGGAGACATGCACATATGTTTCAAGGTGATCTCTGCAATGAAACTGAATAAACGATGACTGACTTTGAATTTGTCTTTGAACAAAAGCACTTGGACTTATTTAGATAATCAAGAGTTGAGCAAATTTTTCTACCGTTGTAAGTTTTTAGGCCGTACTAATTGTTTTTTTCTGCAATCAGGATAATTAGCGGTCACGTTTACTGAGTTATATTGAAATCTCACCTTCTAGCGCCTCTACTCCTGTAAGAGAAGTAGTTGTTTCCGTCGAAGTGGATCGGAGATCTGTCATTCAGCATTTCTACGTTTAGCTGACTCTCGCAGTTCCTGCCTTGGAATCCGTCGCGGCATACGCATTTGTATTCGTTGAGGATTGGTATGCAGGAGCCGTTGTTTTTGCATGGGGTTAGACCTAGAGAGAAAATTTGGGATGAAAATGAAGGAAAACAAAATTTGCAGCATAACTTTTACCACGGTTATTTTATTGTATCTTTAAAAAATAAACACATATATTTGTTTTGATTATATAAGAGAAATTGTGATTCCAAATTATTGAAATCTCTAATCGAGAACAATGGGTTGTTCAAAAAAAAACATTTAGGAAACGTATCCATTGTATATGTTCAAAAAAAATCATGCATTTCACTCAGTTTCATATTTTTAGCCAAAATATTTGAACGTTCTAAACCGACGTCAATAGAAAATTTAGGAGATACCGATTACAGGTACACTCAAGTAATGCCCAAGCCGTACCTAAATATCGCATAGCGGTTACTCACTGCCCCAGCACCACTTTGCAATGAGATTTCTGTTCAATATTATAAGATTTATGGCACAGACGCTATTTACGGCGGTGATATATCTGAAGTTTAACTATTACACGGACCAATCTTGTGCAAAGATTTGAGTTTTCATATTTTATAGTGACAACGTGAGAATAAGAAGCATAATAGAACTTACTAGTAAGCTAACTCACAAATAAACGTTTCTTAGTAAAACTGATACTCTTGTCCAACAAAATAAGCTGGAATAACGACAGTGAAAAGTAAAAATCTATAGAAGAAGAAATGAATTCCACTCTTCAAATATTTATGCTAAACGGTTCTGGGTGAAGGAGGCCTTTACAACACAATGTATAGCTAGTAGACGCACTTAGCCGGACCGTTGGAGCATCGACATAGAGTTTCCATTCAAAAGACTTGTTAAACTGCCCTAGAGTAGCTACTTAACCCTGTGACGAAAGATACTTGTCTTAAGGACTATACGAGGAGTTTTGTTCTGCACGTATGGCATAACTAATCGTGGTAAGAGACACGCTTAGCTGTAATATTGCATAAGTTTTGACACAAAATAGTTCTTTTAATATGTAAATTCCGAGTCCAATCTGGACTAAAATAACTATGTTGCAACTTTAAAGCAAGTTAATAAAATTATATTACTATGCACACAGTTTCAGCAACAAATTACTTTTATGCTTGCACTCTTTTCGCTAGCATAATGTTATTCAGGAGCTAAAAACGGAGAAAAGTTACCTCATACTTTTTCACAATTTTTACTTATCTTTGGGTAAAAATCTTCTGAAAATATAAAAAGAACTTCATTTTTAAAATAGAAAATCTCTAAAACTTACCATCTCCGCAAGGTGGTCCGGAGTACTTAGTGACTCCCGTGGTAGCACAAGGTAGTTTTTCTTCCTCCTGTACTACAGAGCACTTGGCTGTGTCTGCACTGTATAGCAACAGTGGACTCCCGTTCACAAAGACCTGTTGAACCGCACCAATGAAACTGCTCGTCACGCCAGACATCTTGTGCGGTCGGATGTATGATCTAAAAATTATTTTAGAATTTACAAAGTGTTTATTCGATTAGATGAACGCGGAAAAAAGAACGTTTCATTTTTTTGTGTGTGTAAAAAAACCAGTTGGTGAAAGGATTTTAAGTGGACCTAATTTTTTTGTGTGCGTTAAAAAACCAGCTGCGGTGAAAGGATTTTAAGTGCACCTCAGAGGGGCTCCTTTGGTATGTTTGACACATGCTTTCAAACTATAATTATAGATTCTGTGAGATTCTAGTTTCCTTACAATGTTTTCTTTCACCGTTTCACCGTAAAAAAAATATTTTACGTACTTATTAGTGTAGGTACCTACGAAGTAATTATCGAAAAGTATTCCAAAATATAAACTTTTTAAGTACAATTGCAATCGTAAATAAATTTAAGTTATAGTCCGACAATAAACTTACGGTAGAGATCCAATAAACAGCGGCAAAGTGAGTTCTAAATGCGTCAATGGAGGCGAGGAATGTCCCTTTTGTGTCGGATGATTGTCGAATTGAAGGCTTCCGTGCCGGCCGGCTCTAGACACTCTAGCTCTATGCCATCTCCCCTTTGTCACCGGGACGGGAGACCTATGAATGGAAATACTATGAGAATTTTTAGAGGAGAGTATCTAGCTAGACGTTTGTCTAAGCACAAAGAGTTATGACGCAAGCAAGTGTACACTTAAAATCTCAAGAACAAACAAAGTATCCAAGTCCCAACATTATCCTCGACTTTTACTTAAAAGTTAATCCAGGAGCAATAAAAAGAGCTATTACTTCTAAATAGAAAGCACCACTTACGTTATATTAGCGATCCCGCTCCCCAAATTGAACCTAAACTGTAGATAACCATTAACCAAGTTAATCGCAATGAAATCCCCCTTGGCTTTATTAGACTGGCCGGTGTAAAGGAGCATTCCGGAAAATCGGTTCGTTAAAAACCAAATTTCAATGCGGAACGCTTTGCCCAGCCCTTCAAAAGGCGGTAATTCGATATAGCTCGTCCCGTTGAATTGAGGCGACCACGTCTCTTGAACAACGGTTACATCTGCAAAATTTAAATTTTAAGTCAATAATACCGGAGAGCGAATGAAACAGGTGGACTGAAAGGCTTTAGTTCTTACCGTTGCTGCAGGTATTTCCATTGGATCCAATTTCCCCGCCAAACAAACAGCGGCAGACGTGTCCGCCGTCAGGGCCGATGTCGCACAATAGCCCCTCATCATATCCACAGGGATTCGACTCGCACGGATCTAATCTTTCGTCACAATTGGCTCCTTGAAATCCGATAGGGCAGCTACAAGTATATTCGGTCGCCGAACCCTCTACGGAATTACAGGTGGCCCCATTCTTACACGGAATACTCATACACGGACTGGATTGGCACTCTTGAACGTTTTCAATAGCGACGACTAATGAGTCTGGACGGCCCAATTTCTTTGTCACTTGATGACGTATTATCCTCAAGTGCTTTACGCAACCGATAAAACCGCTTCGAGTGCCGATATTATCAAATACCCTGAGGAAAAGTGTTCGTTTATTTGTTTGATTGGTTATTATGAGGCAGAAATAGCTTTAGTCTGAACCAAAATACAAGCAAAAGAATAGGATGTAATCTTTGGAAAAGATTTAGGGAATAAAATGAAAATTGGTATTCCAAACATGAGTGACAAAGATGACAAATTGTAATTTTCACGACATAACATTTTAAAATCCATTACGTGAAAAGAAATATTTCATTATGGAAACTTGTTTATAATAGAATACACTTCCGATGCAAATTACGTTTGTGTCATGTTTCTTGTTAAATAAATAATCAGATTTATTTTACCTGGAGTAATTAGTAGGTATACTGCCAACATAGGTGTCGTCAGCAAGATCCAATGCCTTCAAATGGCCACTAGATTGACCAACCACATCTTCCATTTCATCAATTGACAGTATTCCATCTCGATGATATCTCTTCGCCGATACTTTATGATATTCGTTTAGAGTAATTTTCTCTAGGGACGTCAGGATAAGTACTCCGTTGCCAAGATTATATCTGAATACGGAACGAGGTTTTTATTGATCCGGAAGAATTGGTTTTTCGTGCTTATAACATTCCACAGAAGTATAGCAACTTAAATATTTGCGAGTAATTCACACAACATTATTCTTTTGCCAAATTACGCAAACCTATTATGGGATCCAGATAGAATATAAAAGACAATATCCTTTTTTTGAAAATACATACTCAGAATACAATACAACACCCAGACAGCAAACTAAAATCTGTGTTCACCACAGAAATAATGTGCTTGCTTAGTTTGGGGCTAGATAATGTTCTGTGAATTGTCCATAATTTTTTTTTGTTCTCGGTGGGGATTGAACCCACGGCCTACGGCGCAGAAGGTAGGGCTACTACCAACTGAGCTATGACGTCTATAAAGAAATTTTGCTTACCTAAACTCCACGTAGCCGTTGACCAAAGCAAGTGAAACAAAGTCGCCCGTACCGTCGGCTTTCTGCTGGTTATACAGTATAACGCCATTGTTGGTAAAAGCTTTAAACTCTATATCGATGTTCAACTTGTGGTATGCTTTCAAAGGCTTCAAGCGAATATAAGATGAGCCGTCAAAAGCTGGTGTGTCGATGTATGTAGAACCAAGTAATCCATCCTTTGCTAAAGATTCGCAGTTTGCTCCCGAATAAGGCGCAGTACACAAACATGTGTAAGTCGATCCAGGGAGATCGATACAAGTACCCAGGTTGAAACAAGGCTCTGACAAACAAGCGCTGTATTCTTCTGTCGTCCCTTGGGGTACGCTTTCTGTTGGAATTAATTAATATTTAAGAGCGGGTCGTGCGAAAATTTGAGATTATTTAAAAAAAAATTCATAACTAAATAACTAAGTGACATTTTAAAAATCGCAAAAGGACTAATTGTAGACATTTGAGATTAATTCGAATTTAAGTGTGTTAAAAAAATATACTATTTAACATGAAATTCTATTTAACGCTAATGAAAATCGTATGTCAGCGTTAAATAGAATGTCATGTTAAATAGTATATTTTTTTAACACACTTAAATTTGAATTAATCTCAAATGTCTACAATTAGTCCTTTTGCGATTTTTAAAATGTCACTTAGTTATTTAGTTATGAATTTTTTTATAAATAATCTCAAATTTTTGCACGACCCGCTCTTAAGGGATACACTGATATTTAGGACAACATTTGGAGCTTTTATATCCCCCAAATGAATTTGGAACTCGATATTAAACCGAATTGACATTGTTTTTAATTGTATTCTTAGATAAACTTGATATTAATGCAAACAAGGCATGTCATGAAAATAAGAAATTCAGAAGAAAACATTCGGTCTTTGCCCAGCAATAGGACGATATAGACTAAATCAAATACTATTATCAATTCAATTTTTCGTAGCTCCGTAGCACTGTGGCTACGAATCGTAGAAACACTCGTAGCTAGAATTTTGATACTTGCTATACGGCTATTCCGATTATAGAAGACTTGATTTTATTGCTACCCCTACAAATATAACATACTTATACTTGGGCCTTAATATCAAGATAAATAGCTATATCTCTTAGAATGTTCAAATGACAGTTTCAAAGTTGGTCCAGCTGTTCGAAGTTTGTAATAACGTATTTACAGGAGCACTGAGTACTTCGCTTTTAGTTTGAGTAAGTGAGTAGAGAAATCTATTTGACATCTCTCACCACAGATACACAATAAATTTGGAACTTGAATGTCCCAAAAGCTTAGAGCCGAGCGGCGACTTACATAAATTATTATATTATTTTCACTAGGTATCATGAAAGTTCACAAAAAATAAAAAAATAATATTGTGAAATAATTGCATACAACACTATCTATCCCCAAACTAAGCAGAGCTTTTACTGTGGGAAAAGATAGATGATGTAATACTTATGTGCTTTATCTTGTTAAAACATACTTAGAATACAATATGAAACAAACATTTGCGTTTATCTCATAAATATTTGTTTTAAAACTCACGCCCTCTAACGCAGAAGGCAGAGCTATTACCAACTTAGATGTGAAGGCTGTCAAGAGAGCTGTAAAAACTAAAAGGGAAGTAAACTTACCAATACAAGCCTTTCTATGCACTGTGGGAGAGAACCCAGGTCGGCATTCACAGCCGCCTCGAGCGCACTGCGCTCCGGGTAGCATTTGACAATCTCCATCATCCGCGCAAAGGTCACCCAACAGAGCACCGACTGCACCAACCGTTGCTGTTGTAGCTGTCAAAAAAAGATTATGTTTTTGAAATAATTATTACGCTTATTATTATTTGCAGTACTTTTTTCAAACTAAAGTACCTACCTATCTACCTACGATTCCCTTTTGATATTGTTATTTTGTTGTTTTTATGCTTAGTTTGAAGGTATGTATTTGCTATGGTATGGTTTTGATGGGTATTAATTAATATTATTGTTATTACTGTTGCAAAATAGAGTATTTTCATTATTACGCGACTAAGCTTCCGATACATAAAATACCAAGAAGAAGGCGAAGAATAAGTTACGTGAGCCAGTTAAAAGAAAATGTCGCCATCATGTCGTATAAAAAAGTGAAAGAGACCGCATTCGAAAGACTCAATTGGAGAAAACTGCATCAAAACCCCGACAAGAGCTAAGCTCTTAAATTTAAGAAGCTTCCGATGACCTACGTCATTTTTCAGATCACGAAAAGTTGGTAGATAAAAATATGTTGGAATCTAGAGAGATAAATCTATGTCCAGCAGTAAATTTCATAAGGCTGATAATAATGAAAAAAGCAAGTTCAGGAAAACGACCATAATTATTATTTCTTCATGATGATGTGTTCCGTCACCATTTGCATTACTCATAGCTCTGAATAAAAGCCTCTTAACTAAATGACATTTACCACGAGTTTGCCTAATGAATTGATTAATAGTTAATTTTAGTTTATGGTTCCATTAAAAACCATTAAAATTTCACTAATGCCCTGTGGACAAACTTTTAACTCTCGGTTTAGTATTGCCTATAACTTTTTTATATTTTCACAATATAAACTAGGTATGTAAAAAATTGGTGAAATAAAAAATATATTAAGTATATATATGTAAATCAATGGATAAAAGATAAATTAGATACAATTTTAAATGTGAGGATGAAGAATTTTTAGAAATGCATGTGAACCACAGAACTAATAAATAAATATTGTAAAATTTGAATAAATTAGCTTTTTTATTTTTATTTATGTATAAAATAGAATAAAAACACTTTTAAATTCAACATTGCAGCATATATTTTATATGATTTGACCAAGTCTTTTAGCTAAATTTTGTTCCAAATTAGGTAATGGAGATTTAAACCTCCTTTATAAATACATACTGTTGGGAATCGAACCCACAGCTTCCAGCACAAAAAACAGAGCTATGACCAACTTAACCAGTGAGTTGTGAAACTAATCAACAAAAAGTAGATGAAAAAACATAAAAGGGGTTTATGGTAAATTTTAAAAGCATCAAATTTCCGACAAAATAACATCGTAGGTAAATCACAAAAGGTTTCAGAAAGTTTTTTCTACAAAACTCCAATTTGTAAATATCCACTATTTCCTTCATTCTTTGTGTTGCGTTTCCTCAATTAGCTACCCGCTGAAGGGTTGCTTCCGGGAAAGTAGCCCTCAGTAGATTATAATGAGAACCTTTACACCTAAGTATTGTTAACCAAGAGGGGCTGAAAAACTTGTTAATCAAAATAATACGAAACTCAGTGGAACGTGACCAGGAATGTGTTTTATTAATTTTGACTACCCAAAAGGGTAAAAACACTAAAAGGATAAAGAGTAAGGGTGTAAAAACACTTTATCATTACCGACCAGCTATTTGTATCGTATATATAAACACGTACCTACATAATTGAATACATCAAAGAACCGAAAGATTCAAAAAGTATTAAGACAGTGAGTTTGTTGTAATCATTTTCATGCAAATAATACATTTAAAAGTCTGGCTCTTTAGCCAGACTTTTAAATAATATAATAAAAAACACGTAATAATGCAAATAATATATTAAAAAACACGTAATAATGCAGAGCTTGCCTACCAAACAAAGGTTTAATAAAGTATAATTGATAAAGTTAGAATTGCTAAGCAGTGCAAATGAAAAAATGTTTTCGGTAAAGAAAATCCCAGAACATTATCAAGATTAGTTTCCAAATTGCGTTTGAATCGCGTTAATTTACTTTGGAAAGCCAACGAAACTTGCACGCAAAGGATTTCGAACGTTTTTGATTGACGGCTAAATTGTGCGGTCATAAAGTCAAAACTGTCGAGTTTTCTACTTTGCTATAAAGCTATAAATATAGTAACGAAATGCCTCATACATTTTGAAAATTAAACCCGTATTCAGAAACAGTGCTGGAGTCTGAGTCAAGCCTCAAGCATAGATTCTTTAACAGTTCTCCTTTGAAAAGCGTCAAATTTCTATGCTGGATGCTCGACTCCGACTCAAGCATTGTTTCCTGAATACGGGCAGTAAAGTGTAAAGGTAAAACATTTTTAACCTATTATGTACTCGTAATCGATAAGTGCAGAGACAAATAAGCCTAGCATCAATCGTTTAAAAATAATTAAATAAGAGCAAATTAAATATTGGCCGGCATTGTTGACGTAATAATCTTTTGGATGATGAAAAAGCGGCTGCTGGCAGTGAAATTGTTTGTGAACAAACACTTTTATTGAAATACTTCGTAAAATTTGCAAAAGAAGACTTTTTCTGATTCAAACTTGTTCATAACTCGAGGATGTTAAACTTGGTAGTTTTTTCAAAGTCTTATGATGTAGAAAACCAGGAAATAATTTAAGATTATATCTAAGAAAGTATAATAATATAAAATAAAGAGAACAGTAAGTATTATAATTGTGTATTTTGTAAATACTTGTTTAATTGTAAGTTTCTTTGTGTAAATAAATCAAACAGACAAAAAAAAGAATGTACAAGATTATAGTTATATTACTTTTGACAACCTAGTTTCCACGAGCTATCTACATATAATCGATACCTATTTCGCCGAATACGAAAGTTCCGTCACGTTCTAAACTAAGATTCTCCAGAAAAATTCAAATCCATTAAAACTTTACTGTTCATTTAGTCTGAAAGCGAAGTGTCCCAATAATAAATGATAATAAATAAATAAAAATAAATAAATAATAAATATTGTGAACAATTCACACAACACTACCCAGCCCCAAACTAAGCAAAGCTTGTAATATGGGAACCAGATAGCTGATATAATACTTGAATACATTTTTTTTTGTAAATACATACTTAGAGTACAATATAACACCCAGACAGAGAACAAACATTTGTGTTCACCACACAAATATTTGTTCTCAGTGGGGATCGAACCCACGACCTACGGCGCAGAATGCAGAGCTACTACCAACTGAGCTAGAGGCCAGTCAATAATGCTAGAGGCCAGTAAAAAAATAATAACCCGAGTAGGCTTCAAAATTCTTACAAATTAAAGCAAATTATACAATTATCAAAACCATTCAAGATGCATGTTATACCAATTTATTAAGAAAGTAAAATAACTTACCTTTGAATTTCTGTCCGGCTAAAACATTATCAAATTCACTCGGTGTCTCTTTTCTCAATCCCCAATCGTATTTATTGTAGTACTTGTCGGGATTCAGTAGATGTCTGGTCGACTTGGAAGCGGCCCCGTCGTCTTGCTGAGTGAACTGTATGGGTGATGATGGTCTGAGCGGGCCAGCAGTTCCAGCTATCTCTCCAAGCTTGCAAGGCCCGAAGGCTTGGATGACAATGTCCTCTTGCGTGCGACACGCTTGCAACTTTAAATGGCATTCTGACTCGTAAGTCTTTGCGTCGCTGCCACATACCTGTTGGATTGTGAATGTTAGCGCGAGCGATTTATTGAGGAAAGTGTTTCTGATACGTCACTGATAGCACACTTTGTTGGTTTGTAGGGAAATAACTTTGAGAACTAAACGAAGCCAGGACAGCGATGTTTTATACCTAGCTGTATTTTGTAGTTCCATTTGAAATCGACTATTTCGCACTTGTATATTGTTCGATGCAGGTGATACAGCAGGCTAGTTTCAAACATAAACCCTGTTAGGACACCTCAACTAATTTTAACCACTCTGGTGTCAAATTAATATCATATAACCTAGGTACCCATGTATCATATTACTAATAAACGAATAGAAGAAGACTAGACGTTGATTTTAAAACTTGATAAACTGTATGGTCTGTCGTCTAGATTAAATTGTCACTGCTACACCGTAGCAAGCTACGACGTACCTACCCAATTTTACGCAAAAAAATAATTTGAAATCCCTACTAGGAGAAACTTTTTTGTAAGGGTTTTAGCAATATATCTACCACTATAACAACTCTTCATCAAAAACTAAATAGTTACTTACGGAAGCAATATTTTATCAAAACCGTTCAACTACATAAACCTTAGAGTACATTAAACTGACAATTCCAAAGCAAATTAATTGCAGAATATCTAGTATAGAATCAGTCAGGGCAATAGGTCGGCGAAATAATTAACTGCCGTGCTATTATGATGTCTCTCAATCCACAGTTGGCAGTTGCATAGACTGGCTAGTGATTATTTTCACACGTCATTAGGTTGTTAGCATAATGTGCTAATTATGCTTCATTCATGTATGTCACTGTACTGTAAAATTATTGCTATTTCCCTGTAGATTCAAAACAAGTTCAAAATATATTATGTATTACACACTCAAAAAAACGTAAAAAAAATGTCGCTTCTTTTTATAAATAACCGCAAAGGCAACTTGATCTATAGTCGGATTTTTAATTAGAGGATATCGACTGACAGTAGCTAATGTCACTTTGTAAAATAATGTTGCCATATTTAAAGTAATAGTGCTGCGTTCAGTTCTCGTTCAATCAGATGAATAAACAATGAGTGAATAGTTAATCATTTCAAACTATAAAAAAATATTGAAATTTGTATAAAAAAATGTATAAAAGTGCTCTGATATAAGTTACTTGTAGTATGTAACTACAATAAGTTTTTTGACGGTTTATTACAATGCGCGGCGTGGCGACTAGTGCCAATACCGATGAACGCCATGCGCGTCGGTCACCATTTTGTTTGCAATTCGGCTTCTAACCTCTGGTCTGATAGCACGAATGTTTTTCTGCGCTCACGCTGTTTAGTTATTGTTTTTGTAAAGTTTTTCGTTACGTTGTGTTTGTGGTAATTGTTGTGTATTTTGTTGCTATATTGTTTCGCGCGAACGATATGGATCCTAAACCAAGCACGTCAAGTCAAGTTCAGCACACTAACTATTCACTAGAAAAACGAGGCAATTTCATTCATTCAGGAGTTTTTTCAATCATTCACTTTGTCACAACACTATTTTTATTTCATCAAAAACTGACAACACAGTAAACGTCAGCTAGCTTCGTCTAATTAAAAATCCGAGTATAGCCTGATTGGACCTGGCACAGATAAAACAGGTTTGCTTATACATTCTAAATTTGAAATATTGTTGATTGTAATTGCATAATTAATCACAGCAAGATTCGAATTTCAAAATGTTTCCTACAAACTTACCAGCATGTTGGTATCACTGTCAGAGCATGACGCAGCGGCGCATTCGCACAGGGCTCCCCCGGTGCGCTCGGTGCAAACTGCGCCGAAGTAGCAGGACAACTCGGCACACGAACCAACCACGCCACCAGTTTCGGCTAAACAAACAAAAATTATACATTGAATTGATCACCACCATCATTTCCAATTTATATGACGTCAAAGTGTAATTGAATGAATCGTACTTATATTAGTTTTCAACAATATTAGGTAGGTACACAATGATTAATTGTTTTTTAAAACAGGACTTTTATCATAATAATCAAAATGCTATGAAACGTCTTTGACATAAATTTTGTTTATTTAGCTCATTAAAAACTTCCCTATTCTTTGATCTCAAGGAGCAAGACAGATCAAATGACACGGCGAACAAAATAATGATGCAGAAAGTTTGAATTTCCAGGAAAAGTTTTATGCTTTACAAAAATGTTATTCAAAGATGCAAAGTTTTTAATAATTACTGAAACAACTAGCTATATTCCCAGAAACTGGAAATCTGCACAAAGAAGTCTTCTACATAATAAACTCAAAACAATCACTGAACTTTGAACACGAATCTCGGTTTACACTACTTTTTTATGTTCTTTTAACGAAATAAGTTCAGTGAAGTTTTATTCCAAGATATTTTATCAGTATTTTGGAAAAAAAGAATTCAGTTAAAAAAAAGAATTTTATGAGAATTTGTGCCGCCTGAAACGAATGAAACAGGTAAACTCATTGGTGCGAATGTGTCAGAGAAGAAAAATCTGTTGACATGGGTAGTGGGTACGCCAGGTCAGGCCGTTACATAATGAGGAACCTTTTCCAAAATAGTACCGATGAAATGGGAAATGGTTAAAAAGGATTTATGTTAAACGAAAACTACGTAGGTAAGACACCAAACTATTTCTGTGGGTCAGGAATGTAATGTGTGAGATAGGTAGATGAAATTGGTGGAAATGGGTTGGTGTTCAAGCTTTAATAGGCACAAGTTACCTCTATCGTAAATTATAATCCATTTCTATAATATTATTAGGATATTAGATCACTGAATCCGGCTTAAGCTAATAACAAAAAAAAACAGTTTTTTTTTTGCATCACATTTGCATTGGCCTCAATAAAAACAGTTGACAATCTATTCCATTTTTAAATAACTAAGTCTAGTAATTCTATTTTCAAATGTAGAAAAACAAACTTACGATCGGAGCAGCCATTGGGACCCAGTCTTCTCCTATGGTCAGCACAAATCGTACACTTCTGTCCTTGCACGCTCGGTCTACATACGCATCGGCCCGTCATTTGTTCACAATCTTCTCTTACAGAACCAAATGCAGAACATCCACAAGCTGCAAGAAGTACACATTAAATTAACAGTTATTTTTGCTGAATATTCTGATAGCGCCTATGAAGACTATCAGAATATCCAGCAATGATTTAATATTTGAGGTTTTTTTTTCATGACAATTGCAAGTATTTTTTTAAATATGCATAAAAAACTTGCGAACACTCTATAGGTGAACTGAGCTTAATTGATCCAAATCAATGTCGATCAAAGATGTATTCAACTGGGTTTCACAATATCAAGCAGGTAACGTACGTAGCTATTCAAACCATAAATAGAAAAAACTAAACAAGATGACCAAATAAGTTTAACCGCTGTTTGATATCAGTATTATTTTAATGCACAGCACAGATTTAACTAATATTGCCGTTAAATCGGAATCCGCCAATTAGTAATACAGTTAGGAGTAATTAATACCTATTATGCTAGAAACTCCAGCGCTCCTAGTTTCTAGCTCAATCCCAGTTAGATTACAAGGCTAAGTTACATTATGCATGCGGAAGCAAAACTTCTAAACTCCAGAATTATGGCTTTACTACTATCATAGCTTAAGGTTTCTAACTGACTTCAAATTAGAAGTTTTATGACTCTATTGAGTTTTAATTCAGTTTAAAAACTGGTGATGTACAAATTAGTTTTTGCTTTAAAATTTAGTTGAAAATGAATTTGCATTCGTAAAAAGTTTGACATTGCAAAAAGTATCTAAAAATAACCTAATTTTAATGTTGAACATCGAGACACATATATAGATTCAAGGAGTAACATTTTGCAATTCTGTGTGTGCTCTTCTGCTTCCTGTCATACTAGTTATTGTGGTGTTTTAAACCAGTATGGTGATGATTTTAAGTGTGTTTAAAGGAAACCGGTCAAAAGCACTGTATAGTACACAATGTTTCCGAACCTTTTTTTAGGTTCGACGATATGCCGGTTTCCTCGCCATTTTTTTTAAGAGTTGTTATAAAAGATCTATATTATGTAGGTACTTACGTATACATCCAGTATGTTCAGTCCCGATTCTCGGCAGTCCCCAGTACCCTGGCTCACACCGATCACACTTCAAGCCGCCCACACCCGGCCGGCATTGACACTGGCCACCGTCATCGCATCGATCCGACACCGATCCGAGTCGATTGCAACCGCAAGAACTTGAGATCGGGCAGCCCTCTTCGTTCGGACCCGTGGCCGAAGTTACCCCGTCTGAACAACATCCGTACGTGGTGTCGGAGCAGTGTAGATTCTTCCTATCTTCAAGTTTGGAATCGTCTGGTGGAAAAAACGTTATCGATACTTTCTTAGATAGTAAAACAAAGTTTGAAATTTTAAAGAATAAAAAACTTTATCACACTGAAACACGACTGATTAAAGACGCAATAAGAAAGTGTAGTATATAATAGTTACAAAATATTCACCACATTTGATTACCGGCATAAATTTGCTGACTGTGATTACAGTTCAAATTTAAATGAAACGACCGAGCTTATTCCCACAAGAAGACTACTTACAAAGGTAAATTTTGTAGTCATTAAAGAGCCATTCAAAACGACGTGAATAAAACGGGTATAAACCCAGCACAATATGAGACGGAGACAAAGGGTTCAACTGTTCAAAGCAGTGGGTAGCGTGATTCTGTCCAATTTAATAGTGGTGCCGTGTACCGTTAGTATCTTCACCCTGACAAATCACCAGTTGTTACCCTATTGTATGTATAGAATACCAGAATGCACTACTAAATAAAGCATGGGAGTATGACACAACGAAAACTGTTGGTAAATATTTGATTTACTTCCAATAACTGCGTTACCTACCACTATACTTACTCATTTATGTACTTTCAAATGAAAAGAAGTATTCTTCTTCTATATACAGATTATGTAGGTAGTTACGCTTTATCTAACACATTTGAAAACACAGCTATAATAAAATGTTATGAGTAGGATTCCTCCAACTGTGTAGCCGTAAAAATATTACAGTAATACCACCCTAACGATGGCTTTAGCATAAAGAGTCTCGAGCAACTATCGGAAAACCCATTCCAATAAACAATCGCTTTACTACTCTTACGTAATGGGAAGTTTGTATGTAAACGAATACAAAATTGAAACAAATATTGTTGTGTTCAGGTAATACTCACTTTTAGGGCAACATCTTGCGGCATTCAAGGTAATGTGGCAATAGCTGCCGACGGGGCAATCTTGCCGGTGTGGCCCATTACCACAGTCAATTTCGAGACCCGTTGTCGGATCGACCATCGCTTTGTTGTTGCCGCAAGGTCTCACTTCCATGCCTGTGGTTGAAGTCATTTTGTTTCGAAAATTGAATTACGGAGACACAATTTATTTTTTAATTAAAAAGAATTCAAGTTGGTTACGAGTTACGACAGATTTAAATAAAAAAGTTAGTAAGCATCAAACCTTTGCAAAGATCCAAGGGGCGAAGTCTCAGCTCGAGCTGTTTCTGACAGCCCTCTTTACGCATAGCGCACATGCTTGGATACAGTCGGAAGTCAGAGGCGCAGACGGGGAAATACTCGTCATCGGGCGGACATTCAAAAAGGCAAGAGCATCGAGGGTAGCCATCTTGTCCAATCTCACAGCTGGCTCCGAAGTCGCACCTAATGTCCCGACACGCTGAAGGACTGATGGTTCCATCCTCGTCAAACGCCGAAACATCCGTCGACCCTTCTTCCAGCTCGGTCGTCGTCATCGCGGTCGTCGCTACCCATTACCAAATATTTGCGTGTTAGTCGAGCGATAAAGCGGAAAGTTAGTTAATTGATCGAGGATGGGTCGCTTTATTGGAATTACTGCTAACAACCCCGTTGATGACGGTTCGATGGTAAATATTTTGTCAGCGATCACATCCTGCTAGGGAACATCGTTAAGTGAAAGTGATCATTACTTTCGTTTAAATTGGTAAAGTTGTTTTCGGGAGATATAAACAGAGTGTCTGCAATTAAGGAAACCCACATCCGGAAGTTAGTAAAGGTGTGCTTAATTTTATAGAAGTCACTTACTCATGGCAATTGGAGGGACGACAGCCAGTCTGTCTTTGCAGTTTCCGTAAAAGATGACGTGTAACGTAGCAGGGGGAGGAAGCTTGCAAGCAGCTTTTTGAAGTTCACATTCGTTTGGATATGTTTGCATAGAGCTCCCACACACAGGCTCCCTGGCAGCTTCGGAACAGTCCATCGGACAAACACACTCCCCAGCAGCACAGCGAGCACCAAACGAACACTGGACTCCATCGCACAGAGCTACAAAGAAAAACATCCTTTCAATTTACGACGCAATGTAGCTCTCCGGAATTACATTACGGAAGTCAAAAAGCCTCCAGATAAGTATTGGTGTGAGCCATAAATAATAATACAGGCCTCGAGTTTTATTTCTTGTGCCAGCGAGGTTACGACTCTGTAAGCGCTCGGCTGAAGTTTTCCAAGGAACGAATGGCTGAACAGGATAATGTCATTACGTTGGACAATTGTGAGCATGCCATCATTCTATCTCGTTCCAGCATAAGGAAATTTAGAGTTTCTCTTTCTCACAGTGAGGAACAAGTGAAGACACCCGTGCAAATTTAATAACGATTGTTTACCACTTCCCCGCAAAATGAAAGCTTTGTGCAAGCGGTCGATTACTGCTGGACGGGAAATGGGACACATTTTGAGAATAGATTTAAATCTAATCACAGACAACTTGGGTTTCAATATTATTTTGTTTTCGTCTTACATTATCCATAACATTTTAATCGCTTTTGAAGTAGAATGACAAGAAGTGTGAATGAACCCTTCTTCAAGCCGATGGTATCGCTTTAAACGGATTGAGTTAAATTTAATTTAACAGCAGAGAGGAGACAAAGTAACCCGATGGTGCACGGCACAAAGGCGATTTACTTAATCGGACTTTGTTTCGGGTTTACGTTAAGGGTTGCTGATGTCGACGGCGAGACTACGAGTAGCGAGCCTCGTAGAATTGTACCGTTAGCATCACAAGTTGAAACAAAGACAGTTTTTTTAATCTTTTAATACTTCTCATTCAACCTATCTTAGTCCACTGCTGATACACCACCAAGATAGTTAACTATTTTTTATCTACATTTAGAGATTGTCAGATATTATTGTATCAACATTATAATTTTGATGTTGACTATATACGTTTGATTCTTATGTTCTTCTCATTAATATTCTTATTTACTTAAGGACATTCTGTATTGTAGAAACAGAAAATAAATAAAAATACGCAAAGTACAATGGGTGGTTTAATTGCTCAGGGGCATCCTCTTCAAGATTAAATTTCATATTTTCAAACGTTTTTTTTATATTGTGGACAGTCTCACAACCACTATTCAGCCCCAAAATAAACACAGTTTGTACTATGGGAACCAGATAGTAACACTTAAAATACAATATAACACCCAGACCAAGAACAAACATCTGTGTTCATCACACAAATATTTGTTCTTATCGGGGATCGAACCTACGACCTACGGCGCAGAAGGCAGAGCAACTGCCAACTGAGCTGAGAGGCCAATCAAAAGTCTTTGTTTTAACCAATTATTTGTATAGTAATAATAATAATAGGTTTACCGGTTCTTTTATAGACAACTCTAGCTGTAGTGGACTTTAATCTTATAATCCGGAGTGCAAGTTAGGGTCATTCTATCTAAGTATGCGATATGACGATTAGAAGTAATTTGATCATGTTGATGAAGGCATCAGAGGAAATTGCATAGAATAGTATTTTTACCATGACTTTGATTTAACGATATCCTTTAGCTAAAAAATATCTATGTTTACTCCTATTTTGACTATTTTTTAGGTTTATCTGTTTAGAAATTTGTTTTCATCAAAGAATTCAACCAGTCCAGCCTACCACAAGCTCTGTCTGGCTCTGGTTTTGAGGCTGTCTGAGTCATCACCAGTGTAATAGACTGTATCTGACAGAGCCAGACAAAGCTTGTGGTAGGCCTACTGAAGTTATTTGCCCCCAAAAAGCATAAAAAACATCAGCCCTCTCTACCTGCAAAATTTATCACCATCTATAACAATTTTTGATTAAAATTCCGTCTAAGAACAAAGTTTACGCAACAATCGCGAGCATTTTCCCTGTCAGTGACTCAAACTTTCGTGTAATTTAACGATACAAAGCTTTAAGGATTTAAAGGCTATTCATATCACATTGAAACGAGTATTACGAGCTTCTTCAAAACAAACTTTATTTGTGAAAGGATAGAATACAAAATGCTGTGCATAATCATACTGCCGTCTCGGTAGCTACCAATAAAGTGAGAAAGATTGCCATTGAAATGGAAAAGGTAGGGACGAGCGTTGACTAGTTTATTCACTAGAGTATGAAAATACATCTTGGTGACTCAACAGAAAAATAGAGATTACGGAAGATTTCAAAATGTGCTGTTTTTATAACTAATAAAACCTAATCTTTAAACGAAGTAAGTTATCTAGTTTATGAAGATGCTGTTGACAACGCGTAAGACTCTAGTCTAGTAGGAACTGGCTCAGTTTTGTCTTGAAGATATTCGAAAACACAGACGTTGTCAAGAAAACTTCATTCATTGACTACATTCACCCGGAAAAATTAAGGGTTAGCTTTAAAAACAGCAATAAATAATATATTCAAGAAGAAACTTACAATTAAACAAATATTTACAAAATGTACAAAATACACAAGAAACAGTTGAGCTATCTGGAGATAGCTCAACTGTTAACTGTTGTTGTCTTCAAGAATTGATTAAGATAACTTCTTTTGTTAAAAAAATTAAACCAAAAGAGGATATTATGCGGACTGTATGCGACCCTTCATTTAATCATTTTTTCATCCCACCAGCTCTGAAAGTGTGTTTTTGCTGTTTAATTTCTGACTGGAAAAGCCGTTTTTATCCGCTAGAGGATAAAGTAAATTTGAATTTAGAATATTGTGTTCAATAAGTTTGTGAATACACAACCTATTTACTTCTACCTCCATGGTGCCGAACTTATCATACAACCTTTTTTATTTTGTTAAAAACTCGCACTCGTAACCTTCTTGGTGTATTTGTGAATTCAAAACACCATTAAACCTATTTACTTCTACCTGCATGGTGCCGAATTTATCATACAACCTTTTTAAATTTGTTAATAACTCATACTCGGAACCTTCTTGGTGTGTTACTTTTAGTCGCGCCATGTTCTTTTTTGCATTAGGTAGTCATTTCCTCGCTGAGGTGGGATGAAAAGTTACGTGTTGCACTCGAGTGCAAAGATTTTTCACCTTGTGCTCTTCTGATTCCTTCGCCAACGCTTAGGATTCTAACTTTTAAACCACTCGCTACGCTCGTGGTTAAACATTAGAATCCTGCGCTTGCTCAGTCATCAAAATTGAGCACGCGGTTAAAAAGCAACTTTGCACTCTTGTATAACAAATAACTATTACTGTATTGGCATAAAAAGTACAAACGACACATCCAATTGTGATTGTTTCAATTCTAATAGTCTAAGATCTCGCTATACAACGACCGTCACCGAGCTGAAAAGTATTTTATACTCATTTAAATATGTCGATAATAATATTGCATAAAGGTTGCCTAAAAAAATTCGGTCTTGGAACGATCATGGAATAAAAAATAACAGCAATTCAGAGGAGTCACATTTTTGGCTATCTTCATTTACATACATTTTAAAACTCGCATAATAAATACATCTAAGTAGGTTCTTTTTTTTCGTTTTAAAATCATACCCTTTCTCAAATAATTATGATACAGATAGGTAAACTAAATAAGAAAATACGCTTGGATACTGCAAAAAATCATTAAAAAAAACACCGCAAGGCCCACGTTTATAACCTCAAAGTCTGGAGATTAAAGATTAGGTAAATAAAGCAAGGGTAAGAACAGAAAAAGGGAGGATTTGATTACGCGGGCGGCTGACTACGCACGAATAATAATGTTTATTAAGTAAACAAAATTATGTAAAAGTATTTCTAAGAAACGGCATGAAAATGATATAATTGTTTTTTTAGACCGGTTATATTTTTCAAGGCTGACATCTTTGATACCCCTGACAACCCTCTTTTGTATGGTCTCTCAGCACAGCTGGTTGTAGGCCTGCGTTCTGGGCCGTAGGTCGTGGGTTCGATCCCCACCGAGAACAAATAATTGTGTGGTGAACACAGATGTTTGTTCTCTGGCTGGGTGTTATATTGCAATCTAAGCCAATCACCACGTTTTAAAACGTGTTTTCTATCATCGGTTCAGAGAATTGGCATTGCGCACATGAATTTTCCGACCGATTTGGATACCGGATTTGAGCCCACAACTTGGTACATTACCACTAAACCGATTTCATCTTAAGTTAATGCGTTTTTAGTCAGTAGCATTACTATACTAAGCGAAATTATTCAGCTTAAGCACTTCTTACGTTGTTGTTGAGGGCTGGTTATAGTAGAAACTATAACCTGGGCCCTGTTTAATAAAGCTGACTATATGTCAAAAAGCGACAAAATTGTGGAATTGTCGCGCTTTCAATTCCGCAATTTTGTCGCTCCACAACATTCCAACTTTCCAGACGAAAAAATGTTGAAAAAGTATAAAATTTAGAACTTTCTCACTTTTTCAATCACAGTGCTGTTAGGGGTGTGCAAAACTACAGACACTACATAAAATGTTCTGTGACCGAGTGTCTGACTCGTTAGTTTCGTTAGTGCTAGTAGCGACTATCAGTTAGATGTGCCTATTCTGCTGAAAAATGCTGCACGATTTCAGCTTTTGTCACGTCAGCCATTGTTGAAGTCGAACCATTTAAAAATCGACTGGACTGTTAATGTTTCGAATCCAGTCGTGTACCTATGATTTATTTGTTAGAAAAATTTATGCACACAATGCTCTCAAACAGTGAAGGAAAACATCGTGAGGAAACTCATGGCTTAGTCAGCTCTGCACGTATTGACCATGGTCTTTCCTGTGGATTAGACCGACTAATCTGTCAGGATAGTATAGGTGCTGGGCTAGCCTAATCCATCTAAAACCCTGCCCCAGGCACTATAGCGTCCTGCAAGTAGGGTTTGAGTAATCACCAGTTGCCCCTGACGCTATATAAATCATCTACAATAGATGCAAAGGCCTGTTTACTTTAATGTTCGGTAATGCAATGAAAGGGCAAAAAAAAAAAAAAAACTAAGGGCACATAACACTTTTTTATATTTCAATAAATCCCGAATATCAATTCAAGTTTGAAGGAAAACATCGTGAGGAAACCGGCATATCGTAGAACCTAAAAAGTTCGAAAATATGTGTCAAGTGCACGAAAGGAGCCTCTTTGAGGCACACTTAAAATCCTTTCACCACACTTGGTTCGAAAGAATCAGTGACACGATAAGAAGAAGAAGCAATTCAAGTCGGCGTATATGCAACTTTCTACCCTAGGAACCTTCAAATAGTTTTCTATTGCAGATTGTCTACTTTGATACACCAAACCAAAACCGAAATAAAAAAAATAGGCTTATCGAAACAGACACATTTTTTTCATATTCTGTACACAAAATCTGAAATTAATTTTCAAGTTGGCTACTTACCGCAGTCTCCTTTGTAAGCAAGCCGCAGGTCGGTCTGTTCCCGACACGACGTCGCATCCAGCTCACACTGTGAGGGGTATGTTTGACCGTCCGTCCCACAGACCACGTCCGATTCCTAAATATAAAACAGTGTTTACTAGGTATTTCAATAAAATACAGAAAATGAACCTTAGTTGTTAAGTTTATATTTGTAATTAAGTTGAATTATCCAGTTGGGTAACTTTAATAATTCTAAATCGAATAAACCCCAGACGTATTTTCAAAATTAAATCAAGAGATAAATCGGCGTCGCCTAATATTAACAAGGTGAAACTCTCAATTAATAGCCGATTTAGTTCAAAGAGACATTAAGGGCAATATCCCAAAATCTTGTTATGGAAACCCTTTAAACATTGTTTGAGGCTTTACCTAGAAGTCGACTTATCGGTTATTGGTTCTACGGTTTGAGGAATTCAATTTCAAAGGTAGCTTTTGGATTACCAATTTTGATGAAATCGATATTTGGAGGTCGTGAGCCGGTCTCAAACGGTATCACACTTAGGCTATAAGCATTTTCTACCAGCCAACCTTGACAGGTAAAAAACAAAGAGGTTGGCGAGCATAAAACATAGCAGAAAATAGTTTTGATAAACCTGCGTTACATACCTACTCGCTATAAATTACATAAAACATACAAAAAATTAGTAGTTAGTATTCAAGTATTATTTAGCTATATGGTTTCTATAGTACAGGGGTGCTCAAACGATCGATTGCGGAAGCTTTTCGAGTCGATCGCCAGCAACATGCTTAATATAGACACGTAGAATTTCTGGAAATACGCGGATAATAATGTAGTGGCATGCATGATCATCTAGATAGCTCAACTGATCCAAATCAGTGCCAGACGAAAGCGTCCCCAAAACTCTGGCGGCAATAGCATTGCTGATGACCTACCTACATATTAGTTTAGTCAATCCCTTTCTTTCAATATATTATCTGGTCGATCGCCTACACTATAAGTGTGAGCACCCCTGCTATAGTACAAGCTCTGATTAATTGCTAGATAGTGTTGTGTGGATTGTCCACAATATTCATTTATTTATATTTAAAGACTTACTTGTGCTTCAGTACAGTTATGATTGCATTGGCAGACAGGATGTCCGGTTTCTTCGGATACGACGCAGTCACCTCCGCCTTGACAGACGATGTCGACACATGATTCTGCAATGATGATGTCGAAGTAAATGCTGGTGGACAACAAAAGACTAATCGGAAAAAACCTACTCGCTTCTACGTTTAAGAAACCACAATACCAAAAAAATTTGTTTAATTTAAAAAATATAGCTAGGTACTATGCTGCTTTTATTTGAAAAATATTTTCTCATTTTCTTTGTAAATCGCATTATTGTTCAGAATTAATAATTATTGAATAATACGGCTCAGACAAGAACCAATAGAGCATTAAGTAAAGCTAAAACTTCAGAATTTGTATTTTGAAATCTCGAAGATTTTTTATAAACACTGTTATGCTAAGACTCAGCTCTCTCGTGCAGACTAATCATATTATCATCAAAAAATTTACGTAAAATTTTATTTTAAAGTCGGCGAAAAGTCTTCTTGACGAAATACTGTTTCAATATTCAATCGAATCAATATTCGTTCAAGACGACTTCAAATAATGAAATTAAAAAGTACTCGTCGTTCATTAAGGTAGCTTGAGTAACTATTGAGTTTATTTTGTTTTTTCAGAGCACATTCAAAATAGTTTCGCTAAATAAGTTGATAAGTAACTCATTGATAGTATCGGGATGGTATGGCTACTGATTTGCTTGAAACTACACAACTTCAATTACAAATTCAATTCAGTTTATACAATCGAATTACATTACAGATAAATCCAATGCGCTATATTTGTTAACATAAAATATAGGTACATCGAGATCAAGAGGAACGTAAAAACTTAAGTCTTAAAAGTTATGTTAGTTTCGTTTTGAGGTTTGTAATAATTATTTTTCATAACTCCACTTTAGTGTAATTTTACATTATTATAGACAGTTTAACCAAATTTGTAAAAACAAACCTTAATCTATTAATAAGTTGTAATTAAATAAATCAAAATATAACGTTACAAAATGTAAACAAATAAAAAATCAACAGTTGTTTAAGTCAGCACGTAACAATTTCCTCGCAGTTTGCCAATCAATCAAATGGGCTATCTTCTGAGAGCAGGAGTGGTGTTTGTCTAATTAGACAAACCTGAAGTCCGATGTTTATCTTTACCTTTCCCGATCATTGTTACTTCAAAATTACGAAACAAACAAGCCGGTAATCTATTTTTCCTCATCATCGACGCCAAGATTTTATTTTATCGCATCGCCTTTACAAAGTTAGGCGTCATCAAAACAACGTGAATAATTTATATTTCAAAGGAATCTGGTGCGCCATTTATTGACAATTTCATAAGAGAGAAAGATTTTCATAACGGAAATTGATAGCGATTTTTCTTTGGGTAGAATTTCTTGAATTTATTTTATTTTGAAATTCACCGCTGTGGGAGAGACGGAATTTTTGTAAGGGAATTAAAGATATTGCTATTTTGAAAGCGCTTTTCTTTTTAATTATTTTTTTATAAAATGGGGGCTGTTTAAGTACGATTTTTAACCACACATTATACAACTAGCTGATGGAACAAGAATATATGGCCCACCTAGTGCTAAGTCCACCATAGTCCTCTATAACAAAGCATTGCCTCGTAGGACACGGACGTTAGAAACGTCCTCTACGATGCACTACCTTGCATCCATCAACTTGAGGCATACAGATGTCCAGCCTCACGTGCCAGTAATTTCACCGGCTCCTACACCCTTCAAACCGAAACACAGCAATGCTGCTTCACGGCGGAACTAGCCATTATACTTCCACGAACGAGCCCTTCGTAAACAGCTATACAACTAATTACTTAGGTATGTAATTGTACAACTGTATTAAATTTTACTTTCTTCATGCCTTCTTAACACGCATTCATGCGCGTTTCAGCTTATATGCCGTGTGTTAAGGGTGGCGCAAACATTGTAATGAAGATAACAAAAAATCGTAAACTTTCTTTGCACCGACTTCAAGTGTTCAAGCAATTCTTACTTACCATTTTTAGATAAGCGAATAAGTTTTATTTAACATAAATTATTTTGGTAATTGCCAACTAATTTATCGTCAAGAAAAGAAGCCAGTTGAATAAGGCTACTTAATTTTTGTGCAGTAAAATTCCTTTAACTAAAACTGCTAATATTATTATTGTTAACTTAAGTACAGTCGGCGACAAAAGTGGTATACCATTTTCAGTGATTCAATGTAGTTTTTCTGCCGCTGAGGCTACAAAGGTGGATCTAGAAATACCAAAAAAAAACCCAGTTCTAAGAAACCAGTATGGTGAAAGGATGTTAAGTGGGCCTCAAAGAGGTTTCTTTCGTGCTCTAAACATACAAACCACTACATGGCCTTAGTAACCTACCCATAAACTACCTCTAATTTGCTGTAAAACTATAGGTACCTAAGAACTCTAACACCACGGAGAGGGGATTTTTCAAGCACAGATAATAACTTAACTGAAACGATCCCAATCCATTTAATTATGTTAATTGTAACAACAATATTAGACAGATACTGAGTATGGTCTAAGTATACCATACTAAATTTGCAGTATGAAAGTGGCGAAGCCAGTGACTGAAAAGAGGAGGAGCAAATAGGTTAGCGTGGCACGGGCATGTCATGCGAAGGAAAGAATGTCATGTCATAAAGAGAGTGCTAGATATGAATGTAGAAGTAGAGTTAGGTCAAAGAAAAGATGGATTGTGAAAAGGATGACATGGGTAAGAGAGGAGTGACTGCTGAATTACGGCTTAAGGGAAGTGTAGAATGAAAACATGTTGTGCCGACCACAAAAGGAATACTCACGGCACGTCCCATTATACAGCACTTTCAGGTCTCCTTCCTTCATGCCCTCTTGGCAAGCGTGCATCCGCATCTTACACTCGCTCCCGTACGTATTCTGGTCGGATGCGCAGACGGGCGCCAAAGTGGCGTCGCACACTGGGCACGCGCACTGCGCCGCGCCGTTTCTTGCGATACATGCCCCGTGCCAGGGACATGACGTACGGGCACATGGGTTTTCTACACCTATGGGAAATGTAAATTCATTTACCATCAAAAACCGAAGACTATCTTTCAAACCAGTTAAAGGATTTTAAGTGCACCTTATAGAGAGTTTCCTTTTGTGCACTCGAAACATATTTTTCTAATTTTCAAGATTCTACGATATGCCGGTTTTCTCGACAATACCATATTATTATCTTTTCTATTGTAAAATGAGGTATAGAAGAAGTGGACTTCTTCATGTTGAAGATGGTAAAAAAGAAAGTTCATAAATAAATTTACCATCAAACACCGACGCTCATCATAATTAAAATATTTGTTTTCTCGACACAAATCCAAAGCTACTATACTATTCATAACTTTTTTTAAATGACACATTTTTCGTGAGTATACTTTTAAGCTTTGTTCACTTCCTAAACGTTGCGCAAGGCATAAGTAATATTTAACTTCATCAGTATTAGCACGACACCTTCGACAGAAACTCGACAGCCCTAATGAACCTGAATAAATCTGCCCACTTTTTGAATTTTTGAAATCGAATTACCGTACAACTTGATTAAAATTGTGCTCTTATTTGATTAAGGGTTAAAAACGAAAGTAAAAGCTAATCATTGGATAATTTGCTTTTCAACAAAAATAAGTTTTTTTAACTACATTATATCAATTCTAAAAATATTCAAGCCTGCATTCATAAGGTCAGCATTCAATAGGTATAAGTTATTTACGAGTAATAAACTCACCACAACCTCCCATATAAGCGACTCTGATATTCCTGTTCTCAAGACACGCAGCTCGCTCCAAGAAACACGGACTGTCGTACGTCTTGCCGTCCGTGCCGCATACGGGCCGCACCGCAGCCTCGCACTCCGCACCGCAGCCGCACGTAGCGACTCCGTGCGAGTCCAGAGTGCAATGCTCGTGTAGGCCGCACTTTAGAGAGTCGCAGGGATGTTGAGCTGTATGATGTAAACATGGCCTTAGAATAAATAAACAAAAGCTTTTTTAATGAGTAAGGAACTTGAGTTTCTATTATCACGTTTCATAGTCTTTAGGACTTAGTTTCAACTTGCAGTTTAGCGCGTGCTTCTTGGGTAAAAAGCAGCTTATTTACGATATATTCACAAGTCACAGTTATTTCAAATAGTTTGGGTCTAAATAATTGAGTCTCATATATCTTATAGCCCCTTCCCACTGGTGTGTGATATCGCGCACCAGCCCGCACCAGCTCGCACGACACACCATGGGAACGGTCTCGTGCGCCGAGGTGCGCGGTAGCACAGGAGTCTTTGCGCGAGGCCCCATTAGTGCGTTGCGCTGCGTTGCGTCGCGTCGTCGCAACGGAACAGCGCATTGTATGCCACACCTGCGTTGCGACGACGCACGATGTCGCAGCGCAAGAGCGTCGCAGCAACACTGGCTGCGTCTGAGTTCAGCCTTCGCAATGGATAGATACAAACGTGTTCTTTTGTTGCTTTTATTGCGCCACCGCCGAAATAAACGTAGAAACCACAGAAGATTCTGGATATCTCCTTTGATAGCATTAAAAAATAGTGATGGTCAGTGGTCTAGCATCAGTGAATCACTGTCCGTCGTCGCAGCGGAGCTCCGACAACGCAGCGCATCCCCTCCCCCTCGCTTCGTCTCTCGTCCGTCGATCCGTTGAATTGTCGCGCGCGACGACGCTACGGTCTAATGGGTCATGCCGTAAAAAATATATGGAAACCGACGCAGCGACGACGCTGCGACGACGCAACGCAGCGCAACGCACTAATGGGGCCTCGCCCTTTTCTGTGTGCGTTGCCGTGCGTCGTCGTGCGCAGTGCGTGATGATCTGCAGAACCACGCACCGTAGGAAGGCAGCATTAGACCCGTATTCCGAAACAATGTTGAATCTGAGTCAAGCCTCAAGCATAGATTTATTGACAGATCTCAGATTAAGGGCCTTAGTATCTATATTTTCACATTTTTTGCAATAACTTTAGCTATTCAAAAGTTCGCGAATATGTTAGTCAATGACTCATAGAACCAGTGTTTTTTACAATTGGTTCAAAATAATCAGTGACACGATAAGAAGAAGTGTTTTTTAAGCTGCTCAGGTCAAATTTAATTTTAAAGCTTTATTCATTTTGCTTCTAGCATTCACCTAAGAAAGTTAGTAAAGATTATCAAATTTAAATTTTCCTGGCGGAAGTTTCAAGTCCAATTTCATTCTTAGAAATTAATTCAAAATGAAACCTCAACTCGATTAAAAATTACCAAGTTGGTAAACCCTTTATGCTGAGACTAGTACTATCTACATAAGTAATACAATTATTTCGCCCCATTTCAATTTCTTCAGGATCTGTTTGATGCTCCGACGCTCGTATCCAATTACTTTCTTTGGAACAAAATGTCGCTCGACTTCGACCAGTAACGCTGGCGCCTTGCATTTTCGAACAAAGATTTAATTTTAGATTAAAAAGGTTGTTGGAAGAGTTTTAAAATATATTAATCAGTATCATAATGGAAAATCCATATTCAGTTTACAGTTTCCATGGAAAAGCCATTTGTCTTTAGAAATTGTATTTCTAAAATATAGATTTTCCTCTATTTCAATAAATATTTAGATATTTGTTTCTTATCAACTTAGCCCGTGTCGTGAAATAAAATGACGTATAGGTTATTTTAATATCTATAAAACCGGGGAGCGAAAACTTCTTACCCAACAATAATAATTAAATTTTACGTAAAGCAATGCTCATAAAGCTTGTCATAGTTTTGCAAGACAATATAGTAATTATGCTTTATCAAAAGCTGAACGTTAAACACCCACAGCATATGATGCCCACGACCATTTAATTCTACTAGTGGGAAGATACTTGTGGGCTTAGTGATTTAAGTTGCAATATTGTCTAGCACGTAACAGTTTATAAAACTTTATGCGGTTTCCGCTTTCTCACTGACACACGTAACTTTTTCATCATCATTCAATTCTAGCCACTGTTTTACTATTAAGAACATCCTACAAAAAACAAGTATTATATCAGCTATCTGGTTCCCATAGTACAAGCTCTGCTTAGTTTGGGGCTAGATAGTGTTGTTTAGATTGTCTATAATATTTATTTAATTAATAAGCATTTGTTTTTGTATTTAACTGAGTGCAAGTTTTTCTATCTAGAAGTAAGTTTATCTGCAAAGTAAAATTATGTCTATCTGATTTTTAGTTTGTTAAAGACAAGGAAAGTCATTTTATATTCGACGAAAAGCGTTATTCCGTAGATGGAAAAACCAGCCTTAGCAAGCAAATAAGCATTATGGCAAAACTGATGGAAAGCAACTACCGTAGCCTATGGACGCTTGCAACACCAGAGGCATCACAGGCGCGTAGCCAACCTTATAAGCACAGCCAATGAAAACCTAAAGAATTAAGATTACCTGAAGCACATTCTCCTCGATATGCAATGGTGAGCTGTTGCCTCGTCCTACAAGACTCCCTTCGCAGCGCGCATTCACTCGGGTAGTCTTTGTAGTCAGACCCGCAAACGGATCCAGAGCGCGCAATCAAATCGCACGGCGGTCCGCATTTGCACACCGGGGCACGTACCTCGTTCAGCTGACATACTCCCCCGTCAGCGCACTCATGCTCTGAGCATGGATCTAGAGGACAAAATGGAAAATTGAAAGAATTGTTCTAGTCGAGTGAAAATTGCGAGTGCCGGCTTCCGGCGCTTTTGGATCGGAGTTGCAGTTCAATTGAGTTTTTCGATACAGTATGAACGAGCGTTCTTAAGTATTCACAGCAGCCATAGCTCAGTTGGTAGCTCTGGCTTTTGCGTTGGAGGGTGTGGGTTCGATCCCCACCGAGAAACAAAATATATAAATATTAAATCAGCTATCGTGTTCTCATAGTACAAGTTATGCTAAATATGGGGCTAGAAAGGTTTGTGTGACTGTCCGCAATAATTGTTTATTTTAATTTCAATGTTAGGTAGGTATTTTTCAGCGAATTGTATTTTTTTAAATCAAATAAAAATTCACCGCATTTAGCTATTTTTATAAAAACTCGACAAAATAATTCTGAAACAGTTTGAGTAGTCTGAAAAAATTTAATTGCTATAGTAATATGAAATCCTTAGTTTTTGACAGATTTCCAATATTTAACGAGAAGTTTATATTCGATAGAAACAGTATACCTATTTTTATACATGTTTGCTATTTTCATTAATTTGATTGTGAAAAAAACTGAATCTTGGACTTCAATTTTTCGCTCGCAGTTATTCCAAGAAACGATACTAAACTAGCACAGAGACAGAGAAAAGATGAAACAATTCAATAAAAGTACAAACGCGAAGCAAGTAATGTAAATAGAGAATCACACAAAAGGATGTCGGAATGTGCGGGCATTTGGTCTTGTTCAAATTTAGTTTAGATCGAATGCTGGGACAAGTTTCGAGAAAAGGGTTAGCGAATGTAAGTACCCACATAAAGTAGACGATATTAGATTACTTCCATGAAAAAGAACCCAATTTAGATTTTGTATATGAAAATATTGTAACGGGTTGAGTTTGTGTAACTTTTACGAAGTTTCGGTAATTTATTTACCCAGCCTACATAATTTGTAGAAGTTATGAGAGAAAAATGTTGAGCTTATAAAATATTACAGGACAGCTTTTTTACGATATAAGATAGCCCGGGTTAAAGTAAAAAAGTGGTATGATGGATGTATCATAAAGTACGAAGAAAATACCTTCTCATAAACTTTCATAGCAGGTTTTCTCATTCCGATTACATTTAAATAAAGGTGGTTACTGCTGTTAGATTGGCATCTCTACGCGTGCCATAATACGTTGAAATAAAGTTGGCAAACTAAATAAGGTTCCAAAAATGCGTTCAAAAACAGACCATCTTGCCACCGCAAAGAACAAAATGTTTGATTTTTTTATGATTTTACGGGATTGCAAGTTGAAGTGAACTTTTGCGTGAAAAATTCGGATTGCTAAACAAACAATTAAATATTTAACAGTTGTTACAGAAAATTGGTGAAAAATTATGCAAGCAAATGTTGTTGGAAGTTTGGTCTAAAACGGCTTTTCTGTTCTCTTTTCACATAAAAATATAAACATACTAATATTTTATCCGTCGTTCATACTATAAGTAAAAGGTTAAATAAATCATTGTAGATTTTTTTTCGAAATTGCATATATTTTTCTAGTAGAGGCTAAGCTACTTCGCCTCTACAAAGATACCAGTTCACCTCAACGGCCTAAACAGTCACGTCATCTCAGCTCTGAATGTTGACCTTCTTTTGTTTTAACCCACTTTTCTTCCATTATAAGAAGAGACCCCTCTTAACGAGTTCCTTTTATGGTTCAAAAGATCAACAATAACAATGCGGAGCCATTTGCTTTAATTAATAGATACTCATTAAAAGTTTTGATTTCTAATGAAAACAAAACTTTTAAAGGTCACACTTTGGTACTTTTGTACGATCGAACCTACATGATTTTTGTAGGAAACACAAAAGCATCCATGAATCGGTTTGAAATAAAAATACCATCATTACATTTGAGGAAAATTTTGGATTTCATGCGTGTGTAGGTATGTCGTAAATTTTAAATCCATATTTATTCACATTCATGATAGATAGATAGAGGTTGTAGAGGTTGAGAGGTTGTTTACAAAGAAAACATTACAAAAATTATTAAAAATAATGAATACAATGGCTTGCCTTATCGCTAAGAGCGATCTCTTCTAGACAACCTTTGGATGAAAAGGTTAGATAAAAATCGAATAGATAGCGGTGCACAAAAAGCTGCTATAAAAATATAAATATAAATATGATAACCACTTAATACGGTGTACTCTGATTCTTGGTAACCATTTTTGTTAGCAAGAATCAGAACAATTTTGTTGATTATTTTGATGAGTATAGGGGTTTCCCTAGACCCATCTGAAAAACAATCCGAGGGTAGTCGAAGTCATATTACTGTACTCACCACATTTTCCATGATACTTCAGTGTAATATTGTATTGGTTATCACACGCATGCTTGTCTAGATGACATTGAGAGGCGTAGTCTCGACCGTCCGATCCACAGACGGGTTTTCGCTTTTGACAACTCCTGGGACATCGGCATTCTGGTTGGTTAAAGGAAGGAACGCACCGGGCTCCTACTGGACAGGGCACCCCGGCACATGGATCGCCGGATTCTGGGAAATAGATAATGGTTATAATCTTCAGCTACAGTCAGCAGCCTTATTGTCTAAGTCAACTCGTAATCGACATCGGCTTCATTTTTGACAAGTAATTGAATACCAAAAAAAACTGACCAGTGACAATCGGCTGCAGGACAATGTCATTGATATACGAGGTATACGTTACGTAAAGACAACAGTCAGATGAAACTTTTCAAGGAAGGGAAATAATGATAGAAAAAAAGTCAGTAATTAAACATTGCACAAATTAACGAAAATAACATAATGGCAAGCAATAAGTTTACATGCTACTTCTTTCAAAAGATATGGCAATAACTAATATTATAACTTTCAATTAATAACCGTATCTTTCATACTGGCCTAAAAATAACGTGATGTAAGATTCATTCGATTTCAAGTTATTTATAAAAAAATTCTAAGTAAATACTAAAAAACAAATGCGAAGCCTTACCACTCCTTCATCACCATTAGAATAAGCACTTTGTTATTCAAATGGTTTTGGTTGAACGTGAACAAAACATCATGAGGTTGGTTAAACGATCAATGAAAACATTCACAATAGTGTTTCCTTAGTTACCCAGTTTATAGTCATCCAAAGTCAATAAAGAAATGTTAATTTGAAATGTTTATGGCATGCGCACATCTAGGCCATGGTGATGGCGATCAGTTGAAACACTGTCAAATAATGCCGTCATATTTGACAGCGTTTCACGTGATTGCCATCGGCCATCGCCTAGATGTGCGCATGCCTTAAGGCAATTGGATATTCCTTAAACAAAATAGCATTGGTTATTGTTTTAGGAATCTCCAATTCTAGTTTTAGTGCAAATACCTTTTCGAGTCAATACTCGAAAAGGTTTTTGCACCAAAACTAGAATTAAATTATCATACAAAGAGATTTAATTAATATTCAAGTAGAAACGAAGATTCAAAAGAATTTCGCCCTGATAAAGAGCTGCTAACGCGGGAACTCTTTTTGTTTTTTTTCTATATTAATTTGTTATTATAATAATCAGAAAGTTAATACTATATTCTGACATTGAAATGTATGGCAACACTGAATACTGCTGTACTATTGAATACATAAAATATGCTGTATATAAGTAAACAGGCCTTTGCATGTATTCTTGATGATTTAACGTCAGGGGCAACTGTGTGGTGTTTACTTATGCCCCTACTTACGGGCTGCTATAGTGCTTGAGACCGGATTTAAGATGGAATAGGCTTGCCCAGCACCTATCATAGCTTAGTCGGCCTAATGCTACGGGAAAGACATGGTCTATTCTATTGTAGCTGACTAAGCTTTTCCTTCACCGTTTGCGATCATTGTAATTCGGCAAAAATTTGCCTAAATATTTTTCAGTCTAAATTATGAGCAGATGCAAAAATAGCTTTTACTGTTAATGAATGTGGGTATATCTCTCGACCACCATTTTCTATCGAGCCATTAGCGTAATTAATAAATTACCGGAATCATGAAAACTATATTAATTAAAATTGTGTTGACATTATCGATTTGACACTGCTCGTTTGCTGCAAATAAATACAATTTATGCGAGTGTTAAAATTAATAATTCCTGTTTATGAAAAGATATAACTAGAGGCCAAGCATTTTGTGAATTGCTGATAATGAAAGATACAATACCTACCCTACACACACGTATTATAGTGCAACCAACGTATCCTGCTTAGTTTGTTATTTTCAATTCATTCTGTTGCCAGTTACCTACTATCTTTTGTTTCACAATGTAAACTGTCTCGTTTGTACAGGGGTGCAATTCTAGCCACACAAATCACTCAAGCAGTCATTGAGTTCGATGTGAGTTGTCAACTTTTTTTGAAAAATTTGAAAATGGAACGCGGATTCAGCGATCGCTCAATTTAGCCGTGTTGCCGGAATAGTAGGGCAAATAAGTAGGCTACACTATATTCTAACTCATTATAAAACCTACACAAGACTAACATCTAAGTAACTCACCGCATTCGCCTTCGTGTTTGACACGTAAGTTGAGCCTTCTTTCACAAGCTTCCTTTCGTAGAAAACAATGGTTTCTGTAAGTCCGGCCCACGGTGGAGCACACAGCGGCGGCCGAGTTGGGGCAGCTTGCAGGACACGCGCAGTGAGCACGACCATCCCCCAGAGACACACACTCAGCCCCCCACCGGCAAAAAGTCTTTTCACACGCTTCTGTAAAAAAAATATTAATATTAACCCTATTCATCTTGGTTGCTGTGCGTTACCCGTCTGTTACCATATTTTTTGTAGACGTGTAAAACTTTGCGCACATCTCAACGTTCTGCGGTGGAGATCTGTGAAACACTATCAATATAGATAGATAGAATATAGATAGGTGTGCGCAAGGCTTTAAAAATACTCTTGGCAGTGACACTTAACTGCCTAGAGTACTTTTAAAGAGTCGCTATAAAGTGTCAGGGATTATATGAGTAAATAAAATATACAATATTTTTACGCTTTGACTCGGTCACATATCAAATGTCTCGCTAATCTTGCTTTATTTCTCCCTTGATACCGATTTTCGGAAATGTAAACGAAATTGAGTTGTTTATATAAAAATACGGACATTTTGCGCAAACCTCCATGAAGCGGTTGATAGGATAGGGCTGTGTCATAGCTCGATTGATTTGATCAATTTCGGACGTTTCGATCGAATCTCGAACCTAATTTTAAAGCTGCAAGCGAAATATTTGCACGTTTCTGATAATAACATTCCAATTTGTTTTTATACAATGTCACTAAATAAAATTCATGAATAATGGTAGCTAATCAGATAGGAATGTAAATTCTTACTATGGCTACACAATTTTCGGTGGAGCTAAAGATTTATCACAATTTCCAATTTTCTACCTGGGGATTCGAGAGCGTGACTAAATTATTAAGTAGGTCCAAAATAAGATGCAAGCTTCCGTTTTGCCACAGCATTGTGTTAGCTGGCTTTAGGGATTACCGATTTCTATCGCCTAGTTAAAATTCCAAGCAGATTGTCGGGCGTGAAGTCACACGCCGCGCCGCCACTGCCACGGTAGAAGTTAATTTGGAATTCACTCTTGATTTAAAACAAAGATTTTGCTTGTTACTTAATATTACTTTTTATTTTATTTTAGTCACGTCTTGTAGATTTTTATTCTTAACCTAATTTGTAAATTCAAGCATTTTTATTTTTATTGCAGATAGGTATTTTTATTAAGCTGCAATCGCACTTGCTTAAAAGTTAGAATGCAGTCTAGGATGGAGCATGCATAGCCATAATCCAGCCGTTAAATTTTGTCTTAAAAAATCCTAAATGAAAACGTTCCGGCCGGTAGAATTCCACTCCTTGGCAATTCGTACTATGAAAGTGGAATCAAACCAGAGACACGAGCAAACACTTTTTCAATATCTTTACACAAACTACTAATAATTATTATTTCGCGTTCAACTATCAAATGATGAACAAGATTCCTAGTATAAGCTATAAAACAGATTATCAAATAAGCCATGGAGTTCTACTTTTCATAAGTCTTAAAATAATGCGGCCACAAAACAGTTATATCATAACATTTGTCTTCAAAAAGAGGTCAAGCGTCAAATTCAGCTGGGATCTTATTTCCTTGACTTTCATATAAAGGTTGCGTCGCGTCGACGAATTCCGAAAAGAAAGTAGTCGGAAATAACAATTTCGTAAGAAACAAACAAAAATGTTAGAACGCGAATTGCTGTAGAAGAAGCCTGAGATAAATGGAGACGGGAGGGGAGATAAAAATGATGGCGGATGCTTCGTGAATGGAAGAAAATTAGGAAATTCACCGCGCCGCTTTTTCAGGCCCGAAATCTGTTTAAATTATCCATATTATCTGAAAATAAATTCGCGGAGCTCTGAGTATGTGGGACGATATAAAAGCCTTTTAAATTACTTTAACATTCCTATGTAAGAAATGTTTCGCTTGAGTGAAAATAAATTTAATTAGGCATGATTAAAATTTTCTCATTAAGCTGCTGTAGGTAATAAATAAAATTATAATTATGTGAAAATATGAGTTTGTCAAAAATCTTGTCATTATCTGCATATTTATAAAATGTGCAATGAAGTTTATAAAAACTTGAGAAACCAACTTTAAAGAAAACTACTGAACCGATTTTGATGACAATCTCTCCCTCGTTTTTTATTTAAAGCCGGTTAAAAACAGATCATAGGGTCTGTTGTTTTTCAACCCTTGCATGAGCAAGACCATTTTTAGAAAGAATTTTAAAAATATATAATGATCTATATATTTTTTATATGTTATATCATATTAATGTAATACGGTATATTTTATAATAGAAAGGAGTTATAATATTTTGATATGTTTTAACCTTCTTGCCGATGAATTTCAAAATGATGATATTACAAAAAGAAGAGCTACACAGAATAAATATTAATCAATTTGAAAATATTACAAAGAGAAAGGGTTGGGAGATAGGAAAAAGAAGATTTATCTATTTATTAAATAGTAGAGTATTACAATTTTACGTCTGAACTCCCAATAATACTCGAGTAAAAATCTGTTATTTAAAAGTAAAAAAAGCTTATAATTTTATATCTGCTTATTCCCCTTATATCCCATTAAATATGAAAGATAAAATAAGACACAAAAATAATAAGAGGACAGAATACGGTGTCACTGCCGCCCACATAATGCGGGGCGCTCCCAAAGTCTCGGAGACAAAGCAATTTTGTTGGCTCGAGGCACCGACTTAGTTCGCATGTCACCCGCACTGTCTACCTTATTAGTGATGTGCAGCTTCCCAAATTATATCAGTTGACTTTATTCTCAAACACACCCTAAAACTTATTTCTATTGACTCAGACAAAATACTCTTTCAAATTTTATATACCTATAGATTTCATCATTAAGAAATAATACATTATAATGAGATTTAACAAATTATAGTTAACTGTAATTCGATAAGTTTATTAGATTATTAAAGAACAACAAATTTGAATTAATAACTTTTTTATAGTGTCCCAAAAAATAAGAGCCGAGTGGGAATTGGATCCGATGGCACAGCGGTCAGCGCAGCGTATCCAAGGGTAAAGTCACGGCTTCAAATCCCGCTCGGCTCTTTACTTTTGCGACCAAACTCTGTGATTTCTTTATGCGAAGTAAACGCTATAAAAACAATAAAAATAATAACTTTCACTATCAAGAATTAACAAAAGCATAAT
This sequence comes from Thera obeliscata, assembly GCA_947578465.1. Lineage (NCBI taxonomy): Eukaryota > Metazoa > Arthropoda > Insecta > Lepidoptera > Geometridae > Thera > Thera obeliscata. Next base: position 6,817,550 of record OX387916.1, read on the forward strand.
CTGTTTAAATAAAATATTAGATTCTTATTTGTAAGGTTTTGCACATCACTACACAGTCCCACATCGTATGGATTGTCGTCCTACGATAAACTCTTGAGCTTGCTAGGCTATTTAACTTGAAACAGTGAGTTATAAATTTAGTAGTGGGTGTAACGTATTAATTATGTTAAACCACTTTGATGAAGAAAGAATATCATTAAACAAAAAATAATTTGAATTAAATCGAATTATATAAATTATGTCCGTAGGTATAAAATGTCTATGGGACAAATCTGAAAGTATAACCTTCCAATAAAAAGATTTTTTCAAATGGGCTCATAAAGGACGATAATATGCGATAACAAATATAAAAAAATAGAACTGAATTGAGAGCCCTCTCCTTTTTTATTTGAAGCCGGCTAATAAAAACATCTGCCAACTTCAATAAAATTTAAGGTTATACCTTAATTTTGTCATAATTAATTATTGCGGGTAAGACAGTCTGTCTCGTCAATGATAAAATTATTCAAAAAGTGGTTTTGTAAGACACAGCAATGTAGCGCGACGCGTGGGTTTCATGACAAAATGCTATAATATTAACTAAAAGTGTGATAATAATGAATTACCTACTCATTTTAAGTATCTGTACTTGTGCTCTTTCCATGTATTTCCCTACTTTTTATGTTCAATTTTTATATGTAGTTTAATTATATGTAGTTGTTATTAGTTGATTTTAAGTAATTATTTGTAAAACCCTAGTTATAGTTCTTTTTTTTTTCTTTTGTTTATTTTTATAATAATTGTATTTTTCATGTTTGGAGGAGGCGTTACTTCCTGCAACACAGCGCAAGCTAAAGCAGGAAGGCGCGTTGCACCTAATATTAAGCATACCTTTATGGAAATAAATCATTTTACATTTACATTTTACATTTACATTTAGACGCGTGCAATTACCTAATGCGATAATGCCTCCAAGCAAAGAATGTCCTAAATAAACATTTATGGCAAACGTGTGATTTAGTGTACGACATTAACGTACTTGATGCCCAATCACTCGGTTTTCAAACGAGGTGGCTACAATACCTACGTAAAATACGAAAGGAGTATACCGCATTAATCTCCCTAAGTACAAACAGTGTAGTATTGATCATTACGTAGTGGCTTGATACCTGGGTTTGGAATCGCCGTTCAAAATCAACGCAATCCCTGTGTGTAATCAAGTCGTGCGAATGGTGTCACAGTTGCATTGTTAAAAACTATGCATCGAGTTCGAAGTTCCTCTTTTACTATAGTGACATTGTTTATTATTACATGTACAACTTATTTCTAAGCACTTTTTCAGATTACATTTCGTGTGTGAGCTAGGGACTTACCTTCTGGAGCAGGTGGTCTAGGTTGGTAATGTAAATCTGTAACAAAGGAAAAACACGGTGAGCCTTGTTTATTTTCAGGAAATCATTTGGCAAAATGTGTTTTTACGAACACTCTGTGCAATTTACAAAAAATAATGAACGTCAACAAAATGAAAAAAAAGTAGTATGCTAAATAATGACAAGCGACGCGCAATTTCTTTCTTCTGTTTTTGAAATTAGAATGTTGGAATAAGAAATTATTTTCAGCCAGTGCTTCATTTGGTTTCCGAATTGTTTTTTTTTTTATAATGGTTCATTCAAACTCCTTGTCGGGGTTTTTTAACTCATTGCAGTTGCTTTTATAAAACGAGGTTTTAGTCAAAATAATAAGTTGTAGGTCTGACAAAATGAATAAGTAGTTGTTTTTATTTTATTATTGTTGATAGCTAAACGTTTGACTGTCATCATACCTGATTGAAAGTGAAAATGCATGCCTTAGGTGACGCATAACTATTATCCGCTTGTTCACTCTTGAATGACAAATTCTTGTCTTCTGTTTTTATAATAAAAAAATGGTGCATGGAATTAAAAATAATTTTCAGCCAGTGCTTTTTGGTTTATGATTTATTTTTGCACTGAAGCAATGTCAGCATGGAAGTTTTAATCCTTAACTTCATGAATAATCAAGGACAAGAAAGACTTATTATGAAAATTAACCTTCATCAAAAGTTATCTTAATCCAATTTCTTTCTCGTGCATTTAAATGGGTTCGTCTTTCTCAGTCGTAGAAAAAGAGCAAAAAGGGATTCAAAGGCGCATCGCAGATTAATATCGCTCCGGGTAAGGAATATGTTTCGGAATGTGACACAAAGAGGTCGCGACTAATGGGTTTGCATTCACATTCGGATAAATATAAAATACTGGTACAAGGGTCCGGACTGAACGGCTGCCGCAAGCTGGGGTGAGCCAGGCGCCGCGCCATATTGTTTTATTGCAAATTGGTTGGACGTAGACCGCGCCTGTCCTTTACATATACGAGGCTATTAAACTACGGCTAGTGTCCAGTCACGTGTTAAACGAATTCGATCGCTGCATACAATGTGAGACGGTGGCCAGCGGCGCTCTGCTCCTGTCATGTAACTTAACTTTTTTTAAAGAGTGGAACTCATTGCTTTCGTCTGTTTTTTGCTGATCACTACATTTTGATTTTCTTTAAAGCAAGATTGAAAGCGTATATTCTAGATCATTTTGCTCCGTCGTCGTCTTCATCGTTGCTTACAATCAGGTATTAATGTTTAGTCAAAGGACGTCTATTGATTTACAAACTCTGAATAAACGCGAAGCGCCTGTCAAAACTATATTTGAAAACGGTTTTTTTGTACACCGCTAGTTCAAAGTGAAACGAATGGGTACTGTAAAAATATCTCTCGCTCCGTTCGAATTTGGTAAAGAAAACACATTTTCCGCATGCTGCGTCAGTTTGAGGTTAAAAAAATAGTGACTGCAGTAATCTAGCGACTGTCTGTTATTCAATACGATAAAAGCACTGTCAGAAGGCAATAAGTTTCTCAGAAACTCAGTTCTCAGTTGCCCCGGAGTGTCTAAAAATATCATCTAAAATCGAATAACAGAAAAACATCACGTTGGTATACAATGGGTGATCTTACTAAAATCAGAGAGAGAGACCTACGTCCAGCAGTGGACTTAAACTTGTGTAACTTGATGTTTATTATGCTTGTTCCATCAGTAGTTATTTAAAAATAAAATAAGCGGCCAAGTGCGTGTAACATTTAGACCACTTTGGAAGTGTCTCTCGCGCAAACCATTCAGTTTAAAAGAACGATATTAGAAACCTCAACATCATTTTTGAAGACCTATCCATAAATACCCCACACGGATGGGTTTGATAAAAACTTGTCAGTTCTTTCGAGTTTCAGTTCTAAGTAATTTGTTAACTTTTTTTTGTGTAAAATTATTAATACTGTTTTCAGAATACTACTTCTACTAGGGACAGATAGACATGACGAATCTATAAGGGCACCGTTTTTGCCATTTAGCAACGGAACTCGAAAAAAGCACTAAAATATAAGTTGATGATGATGGCAGCGTTTACCAGAATGATAATACATGAACGTCTCTCGTAGGCAATTATGAATCACGCACAACCCCACGCCTCGCTGGTGTTCCAACTCTACAATAATTGTGTAACGTGAAACTATAATTTATACAACGATAATGAATATGACTAACGGTGACTTAGCACGAAGGTTTTTACCCTAATAAGTAGCACTGAGTCACAAAAAAATCTCACAAATAGTATCGTACTATTACTTAGGGGAAACCTCTCGTGTACCTTTTTGTTTGTAATGAATCATATGAGGACGTGGAGTACTTTCCTGCAGCATTAAATTGAATGAAATATATTTAGGCCCAGTTTCACGGCTGAATAATTGCCGAATCAATTTATGACAGGTCAAAAATAATTACTTGGAAAATATGAGTTAAACAAACGTCAAACATTTGATTTGGCGATAAGTCATCGTGGGAACTTGCCCTTATTCATACAACCACAACAAAGAAAGCAATTAGTTTCCTCGGTATAAGTAATTTTTTTTTTTAGAGGAATTACCAAAATGACACTATTCGTGATACTTGAATCAAATTGATTGAGTATGCTAATACGGTAAATAACAAAATAGGTATAGGTATAGGTAAGCCAAATACTGTTAGAAACTGTTCCCAGTAAAATAAATATTGTCTTCTTAGAAAAACGACTCGTAAGCACTTTTAATTATATTGGGTACGTGATCCAAACTTGAGAAAGGTATCTTGGTGGTGAGTTAAATTGAGAGTGCTGGTGGCCTAGGAGAGTGCTGGTGGCCTAGGAGAGTGCTGGTGGCCTAGGAGAGTGCTGGTGGCCTAGGAGAGTGCTGGTGGCCTAGGAGAGTGCTGGTGGCCTAGTGGTAGCGGCCCCGCCTTCCGATCCTAAGGTCGTGGGTTCGAATCCAGTCGTGTACCAATGAGTTTTTCTGCCCAAAAATTTATGTACACTATGCCAGTGCTCTCAAACGGTGAAGGAAAACATCGTGAGGAAACCGGCATATCGTAGAACCTAAAAAGTTCGAAAATATGTGTCAAGTGCACGAAAGGAGCCTCTTCGAGGCGCACTTAAAATCCTTTCACCACACTTGGTTCGAAAGAATCAGTGACACGATAAGAAGAAGAAGAAGGTGAGATAAATTAATTATATCTATTATCCTACTTGAATTATAGGAGTGTACCTACACATTGAGTGGGTTTTCTCATACGGTACCTGACAAAGTAAGTAATTACAGTTAGAAATTTTCCTCAGTAAGAGTAGTTATCACAGAATACAGGTACCTAGTCATTATCTTTTAAGAACCACTCGTGGGTGTAATTACAATTTTATTTGGTAGTCAGACTATAGAATTGTATCTTGGCGGTAAGGTGAATAACATATTTGCACAGTACTTGTGCCAACAGATCGCCAACAGAGACATTGATTGGGTCAATCACGCAATGGTACAAAGACCACGAAATTTATAGGTAGATCTGATTAAGTAGTAGTCAGTACGGTAGCAAGCCCTTGGTTGTAGTGCGTGATTGCGCCTGACACCCGTAATATCCGGCAGGCAGGCACTGCCCACCGATGGTATCAATTTCAATTTGTTGCGGCGCCATAACAGCCGCCTCTGCTCGATTCGTTGTATTGAATCGATTTCACTCCAGTTTCCTGTTGCGTCCGCACGGACTTAATCTCAGATCGTTCGATTGAAATGCTTGCTGGGAAAGCGCTGTTTATATCGCTGATATCTATTTAATTTCGCGTTCGCTGAAATTCAATAAAACAGATTTATGATAGAGTCGGAAATTATTTCGGAATTCGATAAACAGTTGCTGGTACTCGGTTAATGCTTATGGCAAAGCTAATGTCCCGTGAAATGACTATTTATCCGATGCGGAACGTATGAGGCTTGCGAACGTGCAGTAGAGTTCCTACATTTCAGATTTGAGTTTTTGCATTCTGTTGGATTTTTTTGTCCAAACGGCGTGAAAATTAATCGATCGATTAGCAATTCGCGCTCGGCTTCAAAGCTAAAGTCGAACGTGACTCGTGAACCGGTCCCCTGCCGCACCGGCGCCCGGCGAGCACCGTGGAAATTAATTCTGCCGTTAAAAAACGAATGATTTGTTCAGAGTTTTCGACAATCTATTGCATGGAGTTCCGAATAACTCTTCGATTGTTTCAGTACGCAGGAGAATTGTTGTATTGGTACGAGTAAAATACAACTTCGAATATTGCTCCAGTTATTGAGACCGGGTTTGAGTAATAAAAAACAATATGGTGCAGCGGTTTTATGAAACTCCTGAAACGAAGTTTAAGATTTATTGAATTTGTTTTAGTGACACACGCTTAAAATATTAATTACCTACATGTCCCAAAACAGTTAAACGTACGCATAAAATTTGTCAAATAAATATACTTAACTTGTTTTAGACAATATTATGCGTGTGATTATAATCGTAATATTTTCATCACCTATTCCCCTTTTCAATTAAATTGCTTCCTTAATTCCAGTGGCCTCACCGCAGCTTGAAAATCCGGCTCAGCATGGCACCCACCGTAGTGCCACTAAAATTAATGTTCTGCCAGAGAGAAAAACGAGCGACACACACCCTACATTCACCACACACCTCCCGTTTGTGAAATGAAATCAACTTTGTTTATAGAATAGTCGTTTTGTGGTACGAGTATGCGTAGGTGTATTCTAGAACTGTTTTTTTTTATTATGTTTTGTTGGTATGTATTAGGGATTCAAATATTCTACTAGGTAATTAGTTAGTATTTTCCTTACACACAATCAGACAAAAACTTGGAGCTTCATAAATTTTGAATTCAAATAAAGCAGAAAACAGCTAGGTGCGAAGCGAAAAGCTGCACGTTTACCGCTGGAAGCTCGAATTGAATGGACTCAATGGTCAAGTTGATCGAATAATCGGTTCAGGGAGATGTAACTGCAGTACGGACTGGACGTAATCACCAAACCAATAAATACTGATATCGCGGTATTGGTCTGGCAGACAAAGTGCATGAATGAACACCAAAATCAAAAAACATGTACAAAATAGTAGGTAAAGTTCATACTTACAATTATTTGTCAGTAAAAACCCTGTTGAAACGCCCAGCAGGACTAGGAAAAATAATAGGAGTAGCACTATCAACGCGGGTCGGCAGTAGTGTATCCAACAATAGTCCTCTGAGTTTGCTTCAGGCGGGTCTGACGACCAGCACCTGCAGCACTTTCCACACGTGGGCTCGGAAGGGGTTGTCGCACGCACTACCGCACTATTCCCCTGCTGATTCACTATCACACCTTGCACTGGAGCATCGCTCCCTTGTCCGTACATTGCACTTTTCTCTGAGAGCCGAGCAAACCCCGATGTCTCGTCCTCGTGAGGATTCCCGTACACGCCATACGACGCGACCATGTCGACCCCCGAGAGTGACCTGGTCGTCTCATTCCCTCCACTGTCTTGCACCACATTATTTTCCGAACTAGGCCAACATTCACAAGAACACCGATCTTCCTTTCGCCTCTGTCGAGGCTGAGTTCCCTCAACTCGCCTGATTGGGGCATCGTTTTTCTTCTCCTCTTCTTTCTTAATTTTGGCATCTTGAGGTATAGTTTCGTGATTGACGTCATAGTTCGTCTGTAGGTTTTTGTGATTTTCTATGTACCAGTGTCTCTCTTCCGCTCTGAGAGTTGTGTCGTTGTTGCCTTCGTAAATGTCTGCATAATTAGAGAGTGGGTGCGTGGATGGGCTGTAGACGGGATCTGCAGTAAGTTGGCCGTATCCACGCTCGTACTGCGGTGGCCGGTTGTTACTCGCATAGTACGTTGTAGATACGGGCACGGTATACTCGTAGCCCGGCCTGTTCATCTTCAACGCTCAATCGCTTCATTTGAGCTTGTGTTTTACTGCGGTATTCATATTTATTTCACCTGTAAACGTTTTGGTAATGTAAAGAAAGATGCAATTCCTATGATGCTATTGACGATGGTGCTAGCTGTAAAGACACAGACGGTACGATAAACGTACATTCGCTTTGGAAGATAAATTCTAAGTAGGTAAACATTGTTGATCTTGTTACACGTCACATGCGGAGGCAGAGAGCTGTACAGTAGAAACACAATCTGTTTATCTCAATTATACCTCCGTTGTTCGGTGGTGGTATTTATCTTTTGTATTACAAGCTCCCGCTGCCGTCGCAACTTATGAAGGTAGACAAAGAAATAACAACATGAGTAAACAAAACTTCGTAACTTAAATTAACCGTATGTATCTCCCTGATTTTGACGCGAGACGTCGTAACTAGATTACGAAAGAAACAAGGATGATTAATTCGGTACATCGTAACAAATAATGTTGATACTTATTGGCATTCCTTGTAACGATGTACCGAAACTTTCTGGCATCAATAAAAGTTCATTGACCGTTGGACTAAATCTATTACGAGTAAACAAAGTTTGGGCGTGAATCCCTGCGATAACTAGGATAATCCGTTTCAATTAATTAAATTAAAAATACGCAGAGGTCATTACATAAAAGTTAGGACAGAAAGTTAAGCTTCTGATGGTCCTCGCCGACACAGTTGTACATAAAAGGGACGGTCACAACGGATTTTTAATTAATGGTGGGTTCACCTATTTATGTAAGCAGTCCAATTTGTTGCTTTATTCGTTTGTAACTAATTATTTAAGTTGAAACTTGGGTCATGTATGCAGCTGTTGTTTGATTACTAATTACTTATCCCTGAGATAATGAATTCTGAGTTCATAAATTTCACATACAGTTCACGTCATTCCACAGATAATACATATTTAAACGCCTATTTAGCCGGAAAAGTTTCGCCGAAATGCATGCTCCGTTCTTTAGGCCTACCAACTTCGGTAGTTTTTTTTGGTGTCGTAAAATGAAAAATGCTTTGTTGCGCAATAAATGATTTCCGGTCAAGAAACAACTCTACATAAAAATCATTGACTTTTATTTTAGGCTAAACGGCAATTATCTAGGTCGATTTAGATTATATAAGGATATTAGTAAATTATAATCTGGAATATTGCCATGCTATAAATGTAGCTGAACCAGCGTGGTAAATTACTTTTTAAATCTTCTCTGACCAAAAGGTCTGAGTCACATCTGTGTGAAAGTAGGATCTTAATAGACCACCCCAGCCATTAAAACCTCCATAAGATATGCGTAGTTTACGATACCCGTACCCTGCAATACTTGAACCAAGCTACAGTATTTCACTGTGGATTTTATCAAGCTTTGTCTGGATGATTGGTGGATGGACACAGACAGTGTTGCTTTGAAACTCTACTTTGTTTATGTGACCTGTCAAAAGTGTAGTCACGACTTATCAGTTAAACCGACTTCAAATAAAAAAGGAGGTTCTCAATTCAACTTTTTTTTTTCGCTATAGCATAACTCGTCATTTATGGGCCGATTGGAGAAAATACTTTTTTCTCTGGGAGGTTTTACTTTTTGATTGAAGTCCTATAGAAATTTCATCAAAATTGGTTTTTATTAGTGGCCATGTTTCTTAAACTAATATTATAGGAATTGCTTTCATTAGTTAAACAATTAACAATAAGGTTTATAGGTTCTCGAACGGCGACTTCGAACCAAAAGACGATACGTCAGATGCCCACCTCACCCGATGGACCGACGACATTGTTAAGATCACGGGAAGTCGGTGGATGAAAAGAGTTCAGAGTTGTTCTTCCTGGAAACGTAGGTTTATGGGAGACCTATATGTCTTAGCAGTGGACCTATGTCTATCTAGCCCCAAACTAAGCAGAGCTTGTACGATGGCATATTACGAAAATGTTTGCCAGTAAATATTTAATCTAGGTACAAAAAACAGCCAAGTGCGAGTCGGACTCGCCCATGAAGGGTTCCGTAGCATCAAGTAACATAATATAAAGGTTCTTGTAGTTCGTTGAAGGGTAAATTGCGGTCTACGATTTATGACGTATAAAAAAAAAACTACTAACTAGATCTCGTTCAAACCAAATATCGTTGAAAGTTTGCATAGTAATGTACAACATATATTTTTTCTAGTTTTATCATTCTCTTATTTTAGAAGTTAGAGGGGGGGGGGACCAACTTTTTTCCACTTTGGAAGTGTCTCTCGCGCAAACTATTTAGTTTATAAAAAAACGATATAAGAAACCTCAACATCATTTTTAAAGACCTATTTATCAATACCCCACACGAATGGGTGCGATGAAAATTTTTTTTTTGAGTTTCAGTTTCAAGTATGGGGACCCCCAAAATTTATAGTTTTTTTTTCTATTTTTGTGTAAAAATCTTAATGCGGTTCACAAAATACATCTACTCGCCAAGTTTCATCAGTCTAGCTTTTACGGTTTCGGAGTAAAGTGGCTGTGACACGGACGGACAGACAGACAGACAGACATGACGAATCTATAAGGGTTCCGTTTTTGCCATTTGGCTACGGAACCCTAAAAAGTACATCTGTTTAAATACTTGTATACCGATATACTCCAACCATTTGAAATGTTAATACAAACTTTTCCGATACAAAACAATACTATGCAAAAGATTGAATAACATAAAACTAAAGTTTTTACCACTCCACTGTTCCCGAACGTAGCAGTAGTTTCAGTTAAAGTTTTGATAGTGTCGGTAACAATTTCAGTTCCCTGACCTCTGAAAGAGTAGATACTGTAGCTTCAGGCTATTCTACGTATTCATATGAAAATTCCTTTATTCGGTACAATGTTTTGTTAGTGTTGAGAATTTAATTGCTATACAACGCTTCAAACGGTTCAGTGTAATTTCACTAAGGTTTTACATACCCCAAAAGTTTAGACGAGAGTCGCTTTTTCCATGAGTGTACTTTAGCGATGGCAAAATACATGTATCCTCTTCAAAAATGTTTTGTTATTTATCTAGAACTACTTAACATTAGGTATAGGCCATATAATGCTTGTTTTTATGAAAAGGTCTATTGAGGGTGGCTAAAGGGAGGCGTCAGTAGTACGTCCAACGTCCAAACGTGTCATAGACAAGATATTATTGGCATAATAAACCCATATTTTACAAGTAGTAGGTATTGTGACCGAAGCTATTTTTGAAGATTGCGGGAAGTCAGTGAACGGATATCATCAAAGAAAAAAACACAATGAAAACTTAATGCCCGTAGCACACTTCCACTGCGGAACCGTTACAACAGCGGTACCGCAGAAATTTTGTCATGTCTTGTCCCGTGTAGGAAATGCGGATCTCTAGCGAAACTGCCTGTTCTAACGCGTAGATTTGATTCTATTTCATCTCTTTCTCTGCTCGGTTACGTCGATCTGTTCCAACGCCTGCTACACTTCCGCGCTCTGGCCACCGTTTTTTTTCACTTGATCGATAAAAATTCATCTAGCAGTGCCACTTTATTGGTTCCGCGGCGGAGTTGAGCTAGGGGCGTAAAGAAACTGAAGCCTCTTTATAGGTGGTATCTAAGAGATAACACCAAAACTAAAGAGCATTATAAATTAGAAAAGTGTTCCGCAAACATTGCCTGTTCCCATAAAATATTGAAGGTTAGAGGAACAGTCGTAAATATATCCGAAGTGTAATAGGAACATAAAATAGGTAGGCGAAAAAATGCTTTCGTTTTATCTTTGATTCACAACGTGTTGACGGTTTGTTTTTCGCTCGAGTAATAGTTTTCTATAGAGATAAACTAAATCGTTCAACTTGCGTTTGTACCGACCGGGATGTCTTTACTTACTTAGACCCTTTAGGTACCTACTCTATTATTTGTGTTAGATTTTTTTTGTGCTTATTTTAGTACTTATTAAGTTTGTCAATGTTCCGTTCTGTGTATGCTATGTTAAATAAATACATTTTCTTGCTTTTCTTTCTTTCTTTCTTTAGCAGACCTGACATCACGTTTGTTTTCAAAACAGTTGCCAGTTTGCAGGTTTGGAAAACTGTGTGTGTGCTACTAATAAGTAATTTTGAATTGGGAACACATATTTATTTTATTTGAGGATTTTTGAATTTGGAACACACCTTTGTGGGGCCTTATAAAAACAAAAAGAAAGGCAGTTTTCCGCGCAGGAGGTATAATACCATGTGAACGTGGCTCTAATAAAAAAAAAACGCTTATACCATTTCATTATACGGTCGTTCTACTGAGAATAGGTCAAATCTATTACGTGTGACCCGACATGCCAGCATTGACATAGTTGAGAAGAGGGTAGCTAGTTAAATTTACGGTGGCGATAAAGATTTCTGCAGATAGTTTGACTGAAGTTCCCTGACTTGGGGAACATGGAACTTACTGAAAAGTCGGCTAGTCTACTATTATGTATATATATATTTATTTTTTATTAAGTATATATTATACTGAAATTACAAAAATATTATTATGTGTATAACTTACACCGGATACTTATATATTTCCATTCGGGCATTTTTATAGTAGGCAGGATTAGGCATGCACGCGCGATTGATCTTGCGCTAATTTTCTAGTGACTATTCCGTGTGTTGTTACCTATGTTTTATTGCTTTTAAATAAATCACGGTATAGGTGCCACGCCCTAAGACACTTTTGCAAAACATAAATCTATACCGGCTTAAGTATAATGTTCCTAGTAAAAAATGGGCTAACCGTCTCTCTCCCAAACTGCAACACAGACACTACGGATACTCGTAACGTATTTTTGAATGTATGCAAATAGCAGAAACGTTCAACGAACCACTTTATCTAAACGGTTGTGTGACGTATGATAAATAGCTCTTAGTATTATTTCACAAACATTCAAAATTATACATGTAGCAAACACGTATAATTGTATATGTTTGTGAGTGACAAACGTGCAATCTCCTATTTTAGCAATGAGACGATCGTCAGGGGAAAAAATAGAACCTACATTTATTTACTTACTTTTACAGATGTGCATCAGGGAATAATCATAACATTGGATGAAACCAAAGAGCGATAACATTATAAATGGCTAAAATAAATTAGTCATAAAACGCTAAAATAATGTATTATGGAGTTGCAAATTCAGTTACAAATAAAACGCTCTATGGGAGCAACTAGTGCCTTAAAATTGCAGAGTAAAATAAAATTGTATTTTATACAGCACACATTTTCACAGTTTTGGTTATTAAAGTTACTTCTGTTGAATTCCCCGGCCTTTATTTTCTATCGTAACTCCCTCTCGAGAAAAAACTTTAGGGCACGTTCACACGAGCGCGATTCAAACGCGAGTTTAACCAGCGCAACACCGCGCGCGAGTCGCGTAAGCGCCGTTTGCTCAGAAACTTTCCAATTTACGGTTTAAAATCATTAGATAATGTCAATGTGACCTTTCAAAATGTCAATGAACAACGTTTATCTTTTGTGTTATTTTTTAAATGAATGTACATAAAGATTGCATGAACTCGTGTTTCAAAAACATTTTCGTACTTCAATGGAATTGAACACGTGAGGAAAGAAGAAAGACATTATTGAAAAGTATCGCACAATGAAAAATACAGTTGTTTTACGACTTTATAGAACCGGAGAATCAAAAACTTTACGGAAAGAGTTAAATTGTGAACATTATAAAAGTACCAGATCAGAAACAATAGAATCAAATGAAGTCTCTCGAAAACACCGCTTCTAAGCGAACGAATTCAACAAAACGTTTTATTAAGTTCTCTCTCTCTCTCATTTTTACGTGTACCTCTCAACGTGCCCGATAAAAATACCAGAAATGGAAAAACAAACTGAACAAGTCTTGAATAACGAAAAGTGTACTTGGGTATATTATGATAGCAAATTGTCCACCACCGCCACCCGCCGTTGGCTTATTCAAAAAAACATCACAAAATATGGAAATATGGGTGGACTCATATTCCTTCACTTTTTATTTTAACAAGTTTGAACATTAAATTTTTAATCCAGTTCTGAATTTTGACTTTTGAACAGAAAGTTTTGGTCTGAATGTAAAAAGTAGGTAGATAGGTAGGTATATAAAATAAACTATTACGACGGTTCAGTTCAGTTAAGGTGTTTCAATCGATCAGCAAATATGGCATTCCAGAAACCCTTCCCATTAGACCAAGGATTTGAATCGAAAATCGGGTCACTAGTCAAACGCACGAACGTACCTTATATAGGTTCGTAAACGTAAACTATTCAAGCATCACCCACCCACACGGTTTGATTTGGTCTGATACAAGCAAGGCAAGATAATCTGGGATCTGGACTGTGATTGTTGTATGAACTGAATACTGCAACTGAATAATACAACAACGTTGATACGAAATCTACTCTGAAAACTATGGTAATATGAAGGACGATAGTGTGTATTAGATGTTTCGCTCCAGTGCGCGGTAACGAGGTAACCGTGTATAAGCTTAAAATATCAAAAAGCACCTTTATCGACTTTAGTTTTCCGTAGCGTTCGTTCCGTGCGGGGTCGAATGGATTGTCAATTTGAAAATATCACCTTACAACGCGCAAATGTTGCACTTATTTGGTCATTCTTCGCGTGATCATCTGGTTTACTGTTTTTATTTCATTGACAGACACCTAGTATTTGCGAAATAAAGGCCTTTTGTGATTTTATTCGTTTTGATTAGTACTGTTCTTTCTGGGACAAGCTAGCACGAGCCGAGTTGAGAGTAAAAAAGTTGAGAGTAAACTTATTGATAAAGAAAATATGACCCTCATATGATTTATATGAAATATGAATTGGAGGTGATATTTTCTTTATCAAAAAGTTTCTGAAAAAAAGGAAAACATACGAGCACGTATATAGCAGATCTGGATTTTATGAGAAAAAATGGTTACTCTAGAGGCATTATCCAGGGAGGAAATAGGGGACTACGTTTGTATGGAGAGTCGCCTGTGTGATGCCCTCTTAAAAGGTTGAAATTAAAAACAAATAAAACGGTTTTATGGGAAGCCCGTTATTTTATTATCGTCAAATACTACCTCCACTTTTTAGAAAAGAGATTTTTCTTGGGTAAAAGAAAACTAAGTGAACAAGTCTAGAATAACGAAACCAGCTACTCAAGGTGGGTGAAGTTTTCCGATCTCTAAACTTATTTAATTACGAAGAAGTTTTATCTATCATCGGTGCTCGGCACTTGCATGGACTTTTGATAGGCTGCTACCACAGTGGCTATAAATTAAACTTTGAAAGAGCTAGATTTTGTAACACGGTAAGCATTTTCTTTTCATTTTAGTTACTAAAAGTAATAATCTCCGAATTCGATATTTACTGTGTTGAATAATAATAAATAATAAATAAATATTGTAGACAATTCACACAACACTACCCAGCCCCAAACTAAGCAGAGCTTGTAATATGGGATCCAGATAGCATGTTTTTGGAAGTCAAAAAACTTTTATAATCTTTGATGTGGCTTAGTTACATAAGTAAAGGTAAGTTTAAGGTTTAAGTATAAGGTACATAGTAGGTATAGCATAAGTTCCCCGTACCAAGGGGAAGGTCACGGGTTCAAACCCCGCTCGGATCTTAAAATATAGTATAAGGGTCATGTAACTTATCTTAGTAAGACATAATATATCCTACATTTCCAAGAATATTTAGACCTACTAGTTAAACTTCGACCAAAACATGAACCTGTACCTAATTCAGTAAATTTGAGCAGAGTTGTACGTAAATGTAATAACCGCCTGCAGTCTTACACCCCATTTCAGGGTATCAAGCACTATAATGTTTCTGAAGTACCTTTTGGAGTTCTACTCTGCAAACGAGAAGCAAAGATTCGTATGGGCATTTTGATTTAAACTGCGTGACAACGTGAAAAGGCCTACTCCGAGTTTTTATCAACTTTTGAGTGATAAAATTTTGCAAAGTCATCCCATTAAACTACTCGACACTGGCAAAATCCGAAAAGGACAGATGCCATTCATTAAGAAGAAGAAGAAGAAATCAAAATGTCAAAAAGAACCGTTGCTTATCGTTTGACCTACGTTGTTTTTAACTTTATTTCAAGGCATTTCAAGGTGTCATCTGAAAGTACAGTCGTCGTCAAGGTACTTATTTAGCAGAACTAACCGCCAATGTGAATCCGGGTTGAGTATCATTTTCCTAAAATAAAAACTAACGTAGCATGTCTACGAAATCTCGTAGCATGCATATTCGTTGTGCTACGGTAATTATCAACGTAGCACCAAAAACCCATACAACGATCTTTACAAAAAAAACCTTGGCTCTCCGGAAATGCTAGAAAATGTTAGAAGTAAAAACTTGAACAAATTATCCCCCATCGCCCTGACTTTTGGCGAAGTTTGTCAATCTTTGCCGAAGAAGTGTCGGTTACGTGACAGTGTCGCGAGTTTCCTGGTTTTTCACCACTTCAAAGAAAGCTCAAGTCTGCCAAAGAAGTTATCACTTATCAATACAAAAATCATGGTTATTTTATTGAAATGGTACGCATTACTTAATCTTAAGGACTTAATCTCAAAATTATGAAATCCTAGTTTGGCAAGATTCAATTGCCGTCTTACAGCAGCCGTTCCATAGTGGTGATTTATGTTTCTAGTCTTAAATTTTCCCGTACAGCCTATAAATGTCCATAATTATAAATAAATACAGCAGTAAATAAATTAATATTGTAGACAATTCACACAACAATATCTAGCTCCAAATTAAGCAGAGCTTATACTATGTAAGCCAGATATAGCTGATATAAGACCTATACAATTTTTTTTACTTAGAATACAATATGTCACCCAGACAGAAAACAAACACCTATGTTCACCACACAAATATTTGTTCTCAGTGGGAATAGAACCCACGACCTACGGCGCAGAAGGCAGAGTATATAACTGCTGGCCAGTCATAATTTTGGCAGTGAAATTTCCTTAACCTGAATCCTGATTATATCTAAAAGCACCTTCCCCCAACGAATTTGAACGCATCAGTGCCGTCGCAAAGTAAAACGTCGGACAATGCGGGTTGTGTAAGAATGAAAAAAGAAACTTTGTCTTTGGTAGTCCCCTTCTGCTTTTTGCCTCGTTTGTTAGCTATGTCGGCGTTGTACAGTCAGCTGCCCTAAAATGTGCTAATCGGGCGTGACATTTTGAAGCACGTTTGTGCAAAAAAACAGGTGTATAGCCTTGTGTTATAGTTTAAGCCTACCCACCGAAACGTCCACTGAATTGAAGGACATCTTATGATTACTTATTTACCAAATAACCATAGTACCCGTAGTTCGGAATAAATGGCTTATTATTATTATTATATAGCTTAAGCCATGTGGATTCGCTCAAATAGTAAGTACCTACACTATTCGTTACTTTCATGGTAGTGTCACATCAATAATCAGGAAGTAATATTTTTTAATGATGAGAGACGAGCAGACGGGCCACCTGATGGAAAGTAGTCACCCTCGCCCATAGACATATGCAACACCAGAGGTGGTGCTGATGCGCTGCCAGCCTTTTAAGAAGTGCTATGCTTTTATGTCACTGACATAGCTCTTAGAATTAGTAAGTTGAAGTGGCAATGGGCAGGTCATATAGCTCGAAGAACCGACCGGTCAGATAGAGCTCAGAATCATTCTTCCTGGAAATGTGTACGGAAGGCATAATGTCTAGCAGTGGACTTGTTCAGGCTGATGATGATGTTGACTTATGTTTCGTGTGAATATTCATTGCAATACTGTGGCACTTGATGATTACGAATTGTATACATTCTTGTGCAGCTGACTGTACAAACCTAGTCCCCTTCGCTTTTTTGCCGTCCTAACTATACGTATTAGCTGTGTTGCTGTGTTGAACGCTGATAAAAGATTATCCTGCTTGTCTAGTTCGTCCTTTGAAGATAAGGTTTAACATTTTTCAGGGTTCCGTAGCCAAATGGCAAAAAACGGAATCGTAAAAATTGCTGTTTTTGGCTAGTAAGTTGATGTTACTTGCTGCTGCGAACCCTTCATGGGCGAGTCCGACTCGCACTTGGCCGCTTTTTTTATGTAGAACTTTCGTGCATTTGAAGCGTGTATATAGTTGTGCCACTGTTTGAAGTAGCTATTTAATTTACACTAAGCGTGCACCAGTAGTATAGTGGAAGCTAGCCCGCTTTTTGATGCTAGGGTAGCAGGTTCAAAAACACTCAATAATTTTTATTTATCAAAAAATATTGTGGGATACCACAACTCTTTCGTTAGTGCTCTAAAGTAGCGGCAATAGGCTTGTAACGTATGAAATAATTTATTTGAATAATATTATTTTAACGTACATTTGGCTTGACTACCATAGATGTCCTCAAAGAACTATACTCGGTCAGCCTATTACCTATTACTTAGTCAAAACGTGCCAAAATCTCGAACGGTGTCTCTACCTAGCCAAAGAATTAATGCACATTCACACACACTCTAATATTTTATTTGTGTTTTGTCAGTTTATAATGCAAAAAATAAGTATTAAAGCAGCCTAAAAACTTAGACTAAACGTGAGTCCTATAAATTATCTAATTAGCACCATCGTCATAAAAAAAGCATCATAACAACGTCATCAAATAATCCAAAGACACGAGCTGCCTCACTGTAATGATTGAAATTGACTAATAAATGACAAACTGAGTACGGCCGTCGAACCAGTGCACCCATAAAACTGAAGCCTTCACCACATAATTCTACACACAAGCACACACACACATCACTCCGGTGGCAGTTCTCTGTAATGTCCCAGTTCCCATTATACTTGTTCATAAATGTGTTCAAAAACGTCCGATCGCGATGTATGTAAGCCAGCGAAGAGGCGACGTAGCCACGCCAAGGCACAACGCGGACTGACGGCAAACGTGAACTAACCCCGCCCGCCTTCTTCCCCCACTTTTCCCCAAATCCAGAGTTTTCATTAATGTTGTTATCTTTGTAAAAGTTCGAGCAAGTCAAACTAAGAAGCTTTAATTAACTGTCCGTGAAATAACTAAGCAAACGAGAAGGCCCGACAGCCTTCAGTTATCAGTTGAGCGCAACTTTGTGAATGGAGTGCGGGGGCTGATTGACTTTCAATAGCGTGCCAGTTTTGAGTCTATAGTCTGTAAATCAATAAACTTGTAATGGTGAAAAAAAATTTGCTTTTTTTAGCATGTTTAAAAATTTGTCGCTGTGCTTCACGTTGTGCGTGGTTGGTACTCCAGTCTGGTGTATTTATTACTGTTTTGTATAGTGGCGGTATGAAAATGTTCGTCGATTTTCAACTTGATTTTGTTCAACGTATCGCGATCACTTAGTACCTTTGACTGGCCTCTAGCTCAGTTGGTAGTAGCTCTGCCTTCTGCGCCGTAGGTCGTGGGTTCGATCCCCACCGAGAACAAATATTTGTGTGGTTAACATAAATGTTTGTTCTCTGTCTGGGTGTTATATTGTATTCTAAGTATGTATTTAAAAAAAAAATGTATTCAAGTATTATATCAGCTATCCGGTTCCCATATTACAAGCTCTGCTTAGTTTGGGCCTGGGTAGTGTTGTGTGTATTGTCCACAATATTTATTTATATTTATATTATTTATATTTTGAAACTGAATAGACAGAATACACCGATAAGTTAACGTCACAAATTATGTCAAAATGTGTTCATGATCAAAGCACTGATGTAAGCGAAATAAATTATAGTTTAAAAAACTAAAAAAAAACGCTTTTATAACTAATTGAACTAAAAAGTTAAAAATAAAACTGTAATAATCAATTGAAAAATTTATATTATTGTACATTAAGCGTTATACATATGTACATACAGGTGAAGCTAATAAAAGCGTTATAAAAAGACTCTAAGGTGACGAACATTTTCATACCGCGACTGTACAATAAAAACAATTATTTAAAAGATCTAATACTGCCCGCTTTGTAGTCATGATAATATCTTAAAAATCTATGTTGAAATTTGTGTTTTTTTGTCTAATCCAGAACTTTAATATATTGATAATAATACCTCTATTTACACACATAAATTTACACTTAATACAAATATTTAGAAAATTTACAAATACACAAGAAACAGTTGAGCTATCTGCAATCATTACAATCGATCTAGAGATAGCTCAACTGATTCAAATCAGTGCTAGACGGAAGCGATATTGCGAACTGAAATAGCAATGCTTATGCGCTGCGCTAGATACCCATCAGCCCTTGGGTCACGCGTTGCTTCGATCAATGTATAAATAGGTATTTATTTTTTATGTAACTAGCTGATAGAACAAGCGTATGGCCACCTGATGTTAAGTGGTAACCATCGCCTATAACAAAGCAATGCCTCATGGTCACGCACGTCAGGAACGCGCCCTACAATGCACTGCCCTGCGTCCATCAACTGGAGGCATACAGATATTCAGCCTCACGTGCCAGTAATTTCACCGGCACCCACAGCCTTCAAACTGAAACACAGCAATGCTGCTTCACGGCAGAAATAGGCATTAATATAGGTTTTATCAATGTAGGTTTTCATTAGGTATGCTCACTTACCCACTATAGCGTCCGCGAGTAGGGGCATGGTAAACACCAGTTGCCCCTGACGCTATTTAAATCATCTACAATGGATGCTTTTTTTTACACAACGTCTAAATATTTCGTTGAGTGTACTTTTCATTGACCGAAAAGAAAATATATAGGTACCTATTTCCAAAATAAACGTTTGATGTCCGAATTACCTATTTTGTTTCTGGGCTTCTCTAATCGAATTTTCAAGGTTTGACATTTAACTAATGACATAACTCGTCCTAATCGTTCCTAGCCACGCAATATTAAAATTAGTGATTTGGTATAATGTCGACTATTAGACTACTTTATTTAAGACTAATGAAATCCTACAACTACTATTTGACTAGCTCAGCTCAGTTGGTTGTAGGTCTGCCTTTAGCGCCGTAGATCGTGGGTTTGATCCCCACAGAGAATGAATATTCGAGATGTGATCACAGATATTGGTTCTCTATCTGGGTGTTACATTGTATTCTAAGTAAGAAATATGCATTTACAAAAAAATATATTATAAAAATGCTGTACTTACCTATCAGCTATCTGGTTCCTATAGTACTATAGTACAAGCTCTGCTTAATTTGGTGCTAGATAGTGTAGTGTGGATAGTCTACAATATTTATATATTTATTTCCATACAACACCTTTTTAACAGAAAATAAAAAGTTCCAGGAACTCTATTTTCAGTAAAACATTTCAATTTCATTGTGATAAGAAGTCCGTATTGAACTAGTTGTGTTTATTGAATCAATTGTCAAGAGTCGAGATTATGGAGCACGAATAGAACTAGTACACAGTGGAAAATGAAGCAGTGAGTGAACTTAGAACAACGCTTGATTGTTCAATATGCAAAAGTTAGTACTTACCTGCTTACAGTTTTAGAGTAAGGTACCGTAAATGTCTAACAAAGTGAATTGGCAAGGAATAATCAATCAAATACAGCATGTTTAATTAATAATTTGAGGTGATAAAATCCTTTCACCACGCTTGGTTCGAAAGAACCAGTGATACGATAAGAAGTAGAAGCATGTACAAAGAATATCTTTTTCAAACTCCAGACAGCTGAAGAGATAATTGACATGAATAAATAAGTGTCAGATCAGAAAAGATTGATCAGCCCGTATTTAGAAACAGTGCTTGAGTCTCAGCGAGCCTCAAGCACTCTCAAGCATAAATTTTTGACAGTTCTCTATATTATTTTTTCGGAATACGGGCTTTAGAAAAGTTTAGGACCAGCAACGGAGAATAAATGACGAGCGGAATCAATTCTTGTAATCTTTCAAGTGAATTCAGTGTTTTTGTTTATTGAATCGTAATAAATTATTTTGCATTCTTCATCTTATCGTATCACTTATTTATTCGAACCAAGTGTGGTGAAAGGATTTTAAGTGCGCCTCGACGAGGCTCCTTTCGTGCTATTTTACATTGTAAACGCATAATGTGATATCATAGTAGATGGTGTATTATGCCTTGCGCATCTAGGCGATTAGCCGCGATCTGTGATAGCGATCAGTGTATTGCTGTCAAATATCGCTGCTATATTGGATCAAATATCGCTGCTATATTGGACCTTTGATCGCCTAGAGTTGTGTGTCTACTTATATACATACACACAAAAATGTGTAGCTACACTGGTTTTTTTTTTTATCCACGCACACAAATCACCCCTTGTAAGTAAAATTAATCCAATCCATCCACGGTGGTCTGGTAGAGATCGCTGCTTAGCGATAAGACCGCCTATTGCTTTTACAAATAGTTGTTAAGTTTTTATGTAGGTACCATTGTTTGTTCTTATGTATTTGTGAGCAATAAAGTATTTTCTATCTATCTATATGTGTTCTGTGTGTCAAGCCATCATACATGCCGTTCATTTACTGAACATGATCGATAGCTGTAGAGCGCTTGTCCGTGGCGGTGGCGGCGCTAGATCATTACTGATACGCGAATGGCGCCCGACTGCGGTTCGAAAACGCCTTCTGCGAGTTATTAATTGCCCCACGAACAAAAGCAAATGACTGTAGAGGTGATCCTGCAGGGCCGACGTTATCCATTCACCCGGTTCAGACGTCCGCACTGAGAAATGTTCATTCACGATAGGAGAATTTATGACTTTGCTTTACGTTAGTATTTTCACGTGGCGCCTTCGCGCGGCCAAGGTTTCAACAACTTATAAACGCATGGACGGGAACCTTTATTATTTTTAATCACAAAAGGCTTTGTCAGAACGTCGTCACCTTACTTTTAATGACTGTGCTGTCGGTTCTCATTTTAATTGAACTAGGGTTTTATCATGTTTAGCATTTTTATAGATTTAGAAAAGAGAGTTTTGGTGATTGCATGCGGAAATAAAGGGCCTAGTTTTAAATAGATTACGGGTCGTTTGACGTTTCGGTTCTTTATTATTACACATTTTTCGTTGAAAATAGGTAAATAAATGGTCGCTGTCACTATTCAACAACCCTGTTCAAACGCTCGAGTGGATACTGGAACCGGAAATACTCGTAGTTATATTTGCATATCGACTTTTAAAAATCTTTTTTGAAGTTGGATTCCCTTGTTTGTTGGCGGTTTCAGTTAGGCTTTTGACTGTTACTATATACGGGGACAGATCGTTCGTTTCTCAATGAAAAAAATATTGCAGTCGTGTTATTAAATCAAATACAATGATTTGCTTTTGAACAATTCTAAGCTTCGTCGCGTTGAATTTTTACCTACAGATTTACCTTACGACCACCTTTCTGACGTGAAGCAGCATTGCTGTATTTCGGTTTGTAGGGTGTGGGTGCCGGTGAAATTAGTGGCACGTGGGACTTAATATCTGTATATCTCAAGTTGATGGACGTAGAGCAATGCATCGTAGGGCACATTCCTGACGTGCGTGACGTGCAATGCTTTGCTATCGGCGATAGAAACCATTTTACAAAAATATACGACTGATAATTTTCTAGTATTTCATATCTCTGAAGTCAACGTAGCACAACAAACTCGACTATTATAATGTCAGCGGGAACGAAATGTGTGCCAGCAGGGAGTGAAGTAATATTTTCATTCCATTATCAAATAGAGTTGTAATAAACCGTAAGCGTCGTTGTTGTCGCCAGATTGTTTGGTCGGCATTGCAGTGGCAGTTAGGTAGTTTTATCTCTCACACAATTTCAATTTTTCATCTGCAGCTGTCAGCTACGCGGCGGCAGATAAGTAACGTTCAAGCGCGTGTCTCTTTTCAGAAGACTGCAGTGCAAAATGAGCTTTATTGCCTATGCCATTGAATCCAGAATGTTAAAAAATTGCAGCGCTGTGTATAATAAACTTTTTGAATAGATGCGTGCGCTGCATGGTAGTGCTTTTTTCAGATTGTGCAAGGAAGCGTTTTTGTATCGATTGTGTAATACGCGCACACAATAATTTATAGCAATTTGACATACAAATAAAGTTTCATGAGAGTAGAATTAGAATTGCTTGAACTAATAGGACGGATTTAAAATTGCGTCATTGTTTATGCATTCATGTTTGACAAATTATGTCACTACTTTGTACATTCTAAACGTGAACACAATAATTTTGAAATTATGAAAACAATCTTAGTACTTCAACTTGGCAAAATACCTGCCCTTCTAATTGATAACTGGCATATTTTGCAGATTCATAAATGCACGTGCCTTTAGTTAGCAATCTGCAAAATATACCAAAAATTATGATAACCCTATTTTGCGCGAGTGAGACATTTGCCCGGAAAAACTACTTTGCCGTCTATGGCCCCAGCATGAAGTTTGTTCCCGGCCAGTTTGTTCGCTCCACTTCCTTCAAACTTTTTGTATGAGCCACCAACGCGGTATCAATAATTCTTACAATTTGTGCCCAGATTCAATCGATAGAAGCTGAATAGCTGACTACCTGCGGTAGAGGGCCCGATAACATCTTACTTATTCCGAGTGAATAAGATTAAAATAAACGGATAGCCATGGCTTCTGAGTTTAAGAGATTTTCAAGCTTGTTACTGACGACGCTAAAAAATAACAAAACTATTGGGTCTCTCGAGCTTCTTATTTGAAGTGGGGAAATAAGGTCTGCTCTGACGTATCATGAGAGGTATATTTGCATATCGATGCATATCGATCTTCTACTATGTTCCTTTTCACGTAATTTGAACCAAAGATGTTACATGATACAAGACGTGACGTCCATAGTTTTTTTCCCATGTTGGAACATTTTTTTATATTTATACCTACATAAAATCCAACAATAGGCACGCGAGATGCCACAAGCGTCAAAATTGTTTGAAACTATAAAGCTGCTCCCATCTAAGCGATCTTTGATGGTGATCAATGAAACGCTGTTAAATATGACAGCAATGTTTGACAGTCTTTCACTGATCACCATCGCAATCGCTTAGATGTGCGCAAGCCTTAGATAAAACTACAACTTATGCCAGGTATTAAACCAAAACAAGAATGTAAAGAGAGAAACACGGCACGTTTCTTCATTACATCATGCCTTGGTAAGAGCGAACGAGATTGCCTATCATGCGCATAACCAGGAACTAATCCCAATAATATGTATTTCAAATACTACAGCGTAGATATGTTTGCTTAAATACGTATTACCTGTGTTTTCAAATGACGTCACGAAGACTAAATCTTTTCACCACACTTGGTTCGACTATGAGAATAAGAAAAATAATCTATAGGAAATAAGAACACTCATCAACATTGTCTATAGGGATATTCCATTTTGAATTGATTTTCAGATTTTTCAAGATTTTGTCCTACTTTATATTTAATTAATAAATAATATCAAACATTTGTATGTCATTATTATTAATAAACAAAACAAAATAAAGATTCTTGCCATATCTAGTTTTATAAAGAAATTATGTTCAGCTTTTATAGTGTTGAATAACCCTATTAGACAATGTTGATGTAAGTATAGCGATAATGAAATTTGTAGTGGGTGTTTCGTTTATATTGGATGAAAAATATAAAGCCTAAATCATGCTTCTTCTTGTCATGTCACTAGGTCCCTAAATCAATGTGGTGCTTAATGTCATTACAATATTATAAAATTTAGCCAAAAACGGGGAAGAGAAAGGCCAAGAATAAGTAACGTGAGCCAGATAAAAATATAAAAAATGGTCGCTGTCATGTAGGCAAAAGGCCGCATTCGAAATACATAATTGGAGAAAACTGTCTCAAAACCCCGACAAAGGCTAAGCTCTTAAATTTAAGAAGAAGAGTCTCAAACATCTCGATTTAATGGAAAAAAAGCTCATTGGATGTGATGAGTATAACTCCGCGCTCTGTGTAACATATTCTTCTCCCATTCCGCCCACTCTCACCCAAACATTGGATAACTTCTATATTGTTGTTTACGGCAAACTTAGAGCAATTCACCTCATAAATTTCGTAGTAATAACAACCCGCCTTCCCTAGACACTTGTAACAATACCGCAATAAGCTCAGGATTCTAACTAACCAGGTCACTGTGTCGATGTGTAGTATGTGTCTTGATTCACGTGTTGTACTAAATACCAGTAATTCTCATGTTTTCTATTGGACTGCTACAAATCTTTTCACCTTTTAGTTCTATGGTAGAACTAAAACGAAAACTAGCCCATTTTGTCCTATGAAACTTTTAATACTTGGTAAATTCCATATACACAACACATACGTACTTACCTAAAAATGGAAAGTGTAGGTGTAGATTGAAATTTTCACGCAAAATTCAGAGCATAAACTATCAAACTTATCCAACTAGAAAAAAAGTAACTTATCATGGGAAATTTTAATTCAATTCAATTTGACAAAAACTGGAAAATTAACAATGTAAAAAAACTAATAACGTAATAAAAAATGAATATTTTGCGTGAATTGTGTAGTTTATAATAATAGTTTATAATAATTGAGTATATAAAAATACTTAAATTAACATAGCTAAATACACATTAATTAACATAGCATAGTGTTAGTTAAATGATACATAAAATATAATATATATTTTAGTTTTAAGGTATTTATACTATGGGCCCTGTATTTTTATGTAGGTACTTACTATGTTGCCTGAAATAAATAAATTTATTATTATTATTATAGCCTTTCCTATCTTCGGTATCGGATATATAATGAAGAACCGTTGCCCTTTCTGCAGAGTGTGGCAAACAATCTTGAAATGACACAACTAGATTCAAATCAGGGCCAAAAAAGTTTGGAGTGGAGTTTTACTGACACAGTACCCAGTGGGAAGAGTTGGTAGGCACGCCAAACCGCCATACGACGACCGCAACCCGCGG
Source organism: Thera obeliscata (assembly GCA_947578465.1). Classification (NCBI taxonomy): domain Eukaryota; kingdom Metazoa; phylum Arthropoda; class Insecta; order Lepidoptera; family Geometridae; genus Thera; species Thera obeliscata. Next base: position 6,843,722 of record OX387916.1, read on the forward strand.
TGTAATTAGCTAAATATGACTTTTAAACTAAGAGCTCGCCGCCAGAAGCCTCTCCATATTCCGCCAGACGCGAACCTTTTTGCTAAACGAGCACATTTTCATACGAACCCATCCCCACCCTTGGTATTTAATTTGCCACTGAAGAAATTTACACCAACTCGTCAAAATGTTATCATGTGAGATTAATGTGATTTGAATTTGAGCTACGCGACGGGCAAAATACGGGGTGAATATTTTAAAAGCGGCTATTTCCAGGCAAAAACGAGCTTCCGTACCTAAAGTATATTTTTATATTAAAAAAATGTTGATTTGATTTTCCGAGTTTTAGATACAAAATATTAATATTTACGAGTGGTCAGAACATGTTTTTAATTTTTCACAGTTGGTGTTCATGTCACGTACGTGGCCGAAATTCCCTTTCGCAAAGTCCCACGATAAATCATAACACCATTTCAATTTACCTGGCAACACTGCAGTAATAAGCCACGGGCTGTCTGTTGAAAGGCCTGAATTTGTATTCAAGAAGCGATATGATCATTAGTTAGTGCAATTTTCTTCGCATCCACTACACGAATGCGATCGCCGAGTGCGCTACGCTATGCTCGGAATGAATAATACTTTGTAATTGCTTCGGAATCTGACTTGGAAATCGAGTTCCGAGACTGGACTTTGATAATTTGTATGGCTATCCTCCATAATGTGCCCTCATTATGGAATCAAACTATAACTCAATAAACGTTGACCGTGCGTATTTGCATAATGTCCACGGCGCGCGGTATCTGCATATTTTTTGCAACATGAAATCTTTATCAAGCTCTATTCATTTATATACAATTGAGTAAGTGCCTTTTTTACCCGAGTGCTTGCTTAAGGAGTACTGGCTCCGAAGTTGTCACTTCATTCGACACTTAAGATAGCCGAAGTCCGCTATTGGCGTCGCTTATTAAAGTTGTTCTCTCGGTGCATAAACAAGGCTTTTACGCTTACGAGCGTGCGTAATGACGTCTATAAAACTGTGTTTCTCATTCTGGTTAAAATAAAAAGACGGGAATTTTTAAGTTTATTAACGAAAATATTTTGTGCGATATTGCAGAATAGGCTATGGTCAGCAGTATTACCACGTACGAATTGGGGTTCCGTGGCGGGGACTTCAGGAAGCACGTACATGTAATATTATTGATTACAGGGTGCGGCGGTCCAGTCCTATTTGAATTTCCAATGAGCTCGTTAGACTCCGTGCACGGGCCTCGGACAAGCAATAAAAAAGTTGGTAGGTACCTTTTTGGGCTGATTGAGCACGCCGAATCCAGCGGTATTACCCTAATCGCTGCCTTTTCTTTCTTTTCTGTAAACGGTTTCTTAATCAGAGATTCCTTCATCTTTGGAAAAAACATTTTTTCAGACATTTTGAAAGCGCGGTTCGCAATCATTCTTATCAGAATCTGACTAGCAATGAGTACTTCTTTTTGCAAATTATAATTTAGCAAATAAAATCGTTTTTACCTGCTAAATTTTAGTTACGAAGAAAATATCAAAGATGATGTCTAATAAGCCTGGGGATCACAGGTGTGAAAATAATGTACCTATGATGTATCATTGATTCTTAGGTGCTCAGGTAAATAAATCAATAATTCAATGTTTTTTTTATGATTGTGATCACAAAGATTTGATCAGATAGCGCAGTTGATTATCACCCCCCTGTATCAAGGGAAAAGTCATGGGTCCAAATCCCACTCGGCTCTTAGTTTTTTTTTTATAAAACTAATATAAGTAGAATCCAGATCAACGAGTAAAGTTTTTACTAAGATGAACTCATTGGAATGAACTGGCGAACAAATTAAACTATCAATGAAGTTTACATGTAATCGCGTAAAGTAGCAGTGTAGCAAAACAGAGTTCAGATTTGTAGCTCAGTAGTAGCTAGCCTATATTGGAATTTACCCAATGGGTGCTACCACAATATTAAGTGACAACATGTCGTAAAAAGAACGAAATCATTATTTCAAGTGCACGAAAGGCGAACCCAAAATCTTTTCACCACACTCACTGGATCGAAAGAAAGCTTAATTATTACGGAAATTTGCTACAAAAATCGTCAATTTGATGTTTGAGTTGTGACTAAAATTTAAGAAATATGCGAATTTGGTTATTAGGACGGGTTGCGACTCGTGGTCCCACTGGGATTGTACCACTTTTACTCGTGGTCCCACTATCCCTGAAATCATAAAAAATCGTAAAACAAAAAATTTTTTTTTTCAGCTAACTACAAAATAAAAAAATCAGATAACTTCAACATTTTCGATCCTTAATTTATTAAAAGTATGTTTATGAAGAAATGTTTTTAAAGCAAAACAGGCGAGATAAGTTCACGTTCTAAGAAGATTTAGATAACATCCTTTCAAAATCTTTAAGAGTAGACGGTTCTTGAAGAAGTTTTAAGTCAAAAGGAACTCCATAGAAAAATATTTATGAAAACATAGAACTACTTGCAATACCTTTAATATACTCGATCAGAAAGTGTAAGTATATAAATATGCGTCTATTATTAGTACGAGTAGTAAGGTCTGTCCTAAGAAAGTTTTGCAATACCAGATGGTAGGACCCTCAGCTCTTAATTAACAAAGTCGGCTGGGCCTAGCAGGAAACTTCGATTGCACTGTCAAAAATCCGAATAATTATTTGAGCAGTAAAATACACGATTTTAGGCTTTATCATGAAAGTTCAGGCTTAATATTAATAAGTGAATTTATTACAGGCATACTTTGCTTTTATTACCAAAGTGCAATTTGAAATGCAGCTTGGCTTGGCTACAATATTAAAATAGTTTTTATTTATTGACGTTTTACTGTACCTGCTTTATTATGCATACTTATGGCTACTGGATTGTTGCAATATAAAATATTCGCATACAAATAAGCGCCAACAGCACATCACAGTTTCATGTTTTTTTATTATAATGTTGTGACATTGCATGTTTTTTTGCAATTCATGATGTCACATGTGATCCCTACTCAAATAACACCAACTTTCTAGTGTGCTTTTAATTTTCTTTTCCGAATTATTTTTCATTTTGTTTTCTAAACATAACTAACTGTTTAAACACATCAAGAAACTGGAGCACCAGAGGAATTAAAAAAAAAGTATTAATAATCGGTAAAAAGCAAATAAAAATGTCGCGACTAGACTCAGGTCGAGTAAAAATAAAAGCGCTACTCCACAATACTGTTTGAACTTCCATGAACTTTGCTCCATAATTTTCTCATAACTTCACAGACATTTAATAAATCCAACGGCCCTACTTCAAAGCACGCACACACTCCTACTCTAATTACCTACATGCCTGCAATGTATGGTCTTGTATGTAAACGGCACGCACGGTCCCCAACAGCTGTAAAGTGCCCGCAAATGTTTGACCTTTCCACGTATTTGGTAAACAGCTATGCCAACTTTGTTTGTAGCATGTTGAGCCTTCCAAAGGTAGAAATCTGTTTAGTCAACGTGAGAAACTTTTGCAATTATTATACAGGACCTAACGCGGAAGAGTTTTTATTTTCAGGCCTCATTAATTTAATTAGTCTTATGCTAGATACCAAACCTAATCCCATCTCACTAATATCATAAATGTGAAAGTTTGGATGGATGGATGTTTGTTAATCATTAACGCCAGAACGCCAGAATGGATCTGAATGAAATTTGACACAGAGATAGATTATAGCCTGGAATAGCACAAAGGCTACTTTTTATCCCGGTTAAATGTACCTATGTTTCCCGTGAGATAAATTTGTTTTAATTTTTCACAGAGTAAAGACATAAGGCTTGAACACACCTAGTTCGCTGGCGGTAGCGATCAGTAAAACGCTGTCAAATATCGCTGTCAGATTTAAGATTTGACAGCGATATTTGACAGCGTTTCACTGTTTGCTACCGCCAGCGAACTAGGTGTGCGCAGGCCAATAAGAGTTTGCCATGATTTTTTGCTTAGGTAGTAGTAGTGGTAGTGTCAGAAAAAGACAGGCTAATTTGTACCCTGGAGCAATGCCTGGAAAGAGGAAAGGTTAAGGTAACAACTAGCTTTTAAATTTATCAATTCTTTCAGACTTTGGCCCGTTTCCACTCCAAATATTGCTATGCCCTGAACATTAGGGCCTATTATGTATTCACCATTTTTTTGTAAGACCTCACCATGTAACATAATAATTGCAATAAATAATATGAGTATGAGGTTTTTTCAGTCTAATTGCTACAGAGGATGAACTGATCATGGACATAGAGGAAAAGTACATACTTTTTAACCGCGGGTAACACCGCGGGGCGCAGCTAGTTTACCTATAAATTGAGTGATAAATTGATTGATTGTTAAACCTGCCTCCAATAAAGTTTATCCATATTGAAACAATTATTACTCAAACATTCCTTACTAAAACAATTACAACATTGAAACTGTGTTTTAATTAACAATAAAAGCTTTTTGTAAAGTTAATTTGAAAACATCAGACAAAAGAGTTGTGCAATAAAGCCGGCCCTAGGCTCATTGATATAGAAACCAGTTTTCCAGCGCTTACTTTCCGGCGAATAGTTAGGCAGCTTAAAAACGTTGTAACTAAGAATGCAACTGATGATAACAGTGATCGATATGATTTAATCCCAAACTTTTTCAGTCAGTAGGGTTGGATTTGGGGTTCTTTATTTCAAAAATAAACAAGTTAAACAATACTAATTTGACAGTTTAAAATTTGAAAATAGAACCGCTAGTCCAACCACAACCAAGATTACAATATTATGGCTCCTGGCCAGCTGAGTGCTGCAGTGGTCCTACTCTTAACGAAGTAGAAAATAGGTCACCTACCCCTGAATCAATAAATTGGTATTACCTGTTAGTCTGTTTTCTATAGAAATGCAAGCCATTACTTATTAGTAAGCCCCACGCATTGTTTTACCGACATAATTTATATTGACATCATTATTCATTTTAATTGTGATACTCGATACCTTTAAAATTGCACCTTTGAGGCATTTACGTCATTAAATTGACTTGAAAGCGAGCGCCTGTAATTGGTAGTTTTTGACTGAATGCCGAAATAACCCATCACATTGGAGTTCAATTTGTATTACAAATAACAAAGTTATTAGTATAAAGATAGTACCTGTAATACGAGTTGATAAAGTTGCTAGGAGATCGTTTTTTTTTAATTTCAGATTTAAATGCTTATGAGAAGATTTTGAATCATAAAATACTCTTGAACCTTTCTGAAAGTTTGTCGCATTGAATGTTTTTATTTTGTACAATTTTCTATTGGAACCATTATTATATTGCATAAAACCTGATGTTACGTTGCACCTTGCGCACATCTAAGCGATCTACAATGGCTATGCCAATCAGTTTTAGCATAGGGTTTTGCATAGTGCCGCATATACTCAAATATATATATTCAAATATTCAAAGTCAAAATGCAAATAAATTTATCCGGAAACAAGGTACAAGATTATACGAAAACAAGTGTAAACAATCTGAAGTGTGAAGTATATAACTGTGACGCCCTTCTCTTCACACTGCCGCAAACTTTGACAGTCTGATATATTTTGACAGAGCTACAATCAAAGCCGATTTAGATGTGCGCAAGGTTTAAGGCAATTAAAATTATCAAAATCACGTTTTACGCTTCTTAGGGCTATGCTACACGGGCGGTTCTCCCGCCGAGGGAATCCGCTTCTGAACCGCACTAGACTCAATTCTTATGGATATTGTATGCTACAAACTACACGGTGCGGTTTCCCGCCGCGGTTTGCAGGCGGGAGAAATTCGACCGCTGCATGCAGCGTCAAACCGCCGCTGTTTTCCGCCGTTCTAAACTACACGGGCGGTTTCCCGCTATTTCGTCATTCTGCGCAGGACCTTGGCGTTCACTCTTCGTCCGTGCACTTGCGTTCCATGTCGCGGGTACATGTTGAAATGAACAAAAGACAGCGATAAACCGCGTCCCGTGTAGTTTGATGGTCTGCGGCAGTATTGTCGAGCGGATTCTCGCGGCGGGAGAACCGCTCGTGTAGTATGACCCTTAGATAATTGTACAATTGTAGGCAATAAATATTTCACATCGGCTTTTCAGTTTGAAGAGCGTTATCTCTTTCTGACGTACACTATGCTCTATGACGCCGAAATTAGGCGATGTGCAATATTTGTTGCCTACTAATAAACAACTACTATACTTGTGTTTGCTTAAATATTAACCTCCTTGGCTCAGTGATAGCGGGTCTGAAATGGTACGTCCTAATTTGCATTCCGGAAATCGTCGGTTCAACTCGGCCAATAGCGTTTCTACACTATCTACTAATCGCGGTTAGCTCAACTGCAATTGGCGTGAATGTTGGCACATTCTGACAGAACCAATTAAATTCTTCATTACACTTTCATGAATTCACATAAAAGAGAAATCAGTTGAATGTACAGCTAGCAGACAACTTACAAATTGATGGAGCAATAAAAAATATTTAAAGATAATTTTGGCAATAAAATAAATTATGGAGTAGGTAATCATAACAGTTTCAATGCACACTTAACATCATCATCATACATCTGAAGAAGTCCACTGCCTCAGATTTAGCAACATACCTATAGCGATAAAAATATTTAAGGAGAACTTTGTCAATAAAATAATAAATGGAGTAATCATCACAGTCAATGTCAACGTCAATCATAAATTATTATCATTAAAATCATTATCATCATAAGCCTGAAGAAGTCAGGTATTACCTAGGGTTAATGATGGCCTACATTATTTAGGCATATTTAGATTCTAAATCAAAGCCCTCTCTGTCCAACCACTTCCCAAAACGTTCAACAAGGTTCCATAGTTATGGTCGAACATTTAAAAAAAAATCCATTGCCACGTGCAGCCGCGAGTTTTTTATTAATTAAACAGATCTATTCACGTTCTTCTGGATGATTTCTCAACTTTTACAACTGGTTACAAGAAGTACTCTTTATTTATAGACATTATGCAAACACGTTGCCAGTTTACGACAAGGCTCTGACGAGTATTCGCCGAGCTTATATCCTCAGCTTCGATATCGAAATGAAGCCGAATAGTGATGTTGGAAGACGTTGTATAAAACTCGTAACGCGCAAAGACGCTTTTCAAAAGTTTGTTATTATTATGTCGTGTTTCAGATTCAAAAACAATTGATGTTTAAAAACTTGAGAATCTGACCAATTATGGCCAAACTGCTGGACCGATTTTGATAAAATTTCTATGGGACCAATATGGAAGAGGATATATTTTTTTAAGTTGTTTTATACATGACGAAATCATGCGATAACGAACATTAAAAAAATAAACCCAGTTGAAACCTCCTCCTTTTTTAATTTGAAGTCGGTTAAAAAAAAACTTTCAAAATAAAGTATTTATTTTTAGATACAGCCGCTTCCCCATCAAGCGTACTGTATAATTCACTAATTTAAATTATTTAAGCGTAGCGTGTACATTATAAAAACAGTTAAAAGTTTTAAACTCAATTTGATCGGAATTTTTCATTTCAATATAAAACAGCAGCAAAAAGACCGGCTGGTAATAATGATCTGGTGCGAACAAAGACTGCCGAAAATCGAATTGCACATCCCCTAGTCCCAGTCGAGTAATCGAATAATTTTGCGGCGTATTTATCGAGGGCTTACTGCGAACACCAGTCCATGAAGGATCAAGCCGCATATGGACACAGTGGTGCCAGAACATCCTCAACACATGAAAATAAACATGCATTATTTGCATGAAATAAAAAATAAAACAAAGAAAATACGTTTATTTGACGTAAATGCGTACACTTAATTTCCATACAAACTTAATTTACACAACTATGGGCGAATAAAGTATTAATGTACACTGAAATTGCTGTAATAGGCTTTTACAGTAGTCCTTATTACCGGCCAGTTATATAAAGTTGGAGTGTCAGCCGTTGGTCGTGGCAGTCGGGGCTTCAGAAAAAGAACTAACAGACTTGTACGTCTATTTTAAAACAGTGATGTACAAAATTGACTCTATGCTAAAAGCCCCCCCCGTTAGAAAGAATGACGAAAAAATTACTTTTTTGGTTTTTTATTAATATTTCTGTTATCCTACAGTTTTCTCCAACTTTATATAACTGGCCGGCAATAAAAACCACTGTAAAATTCTATTACAGCTATTTCAGTGTACATTTATACTTTGTTTGCCAATAGTTGTGTAAATTCAGTTTGTATCGGAATCGAATAACCTTAATACAAATACCCTAAAATACACAGAAAAGACCGCTGACAACAGGTAGAAAATGTAATACATCAAAAAGTGACTCAGCGGTAGTGACCAGTGCAGCTAAAAAATAACAACAACATAACTGTCACACCTACTTGCCCAATTTGCAGTAAAAAAAAATAAAGTGGCTCAAAACTCAAACGAAGTTGATGTTCAGTCAGAAAAAATGTGAAAATAAATACATTTTTTCAAGTTCTAACTGATCAACCAATCGAGTCGATTTATAACCGCCATATTCGTAATTGTAACTATAGCAGTCATTTAGCTTAGCAGGCTACTTAAAGTCTGTTGCCATCTCTATTTGTTGGCATGGAAATGACAGTGACAAGAGATTTTTATCGAACCGCTAAAAAAGTAGCAGGCAATATGAAGGGGTTAGTGTTTTAAGCGTTTGCTCACTTCAAAGAGTACTAGAAAGAGTAGTAGTTCAAAGATTAGTTTACTCAGATGCCTCAATAAAACATAAACCGTGTATAATTCCCAACAGAAGGACATTGGCGGTGCTTTCTCCTCCTGGGAACAAAGCCGGCCACACTCGTAACTACTCGTAACATGTGCAGTTTAGAGCCGCGGCGGAATGCTCGCGACACGTTAGATAGAGTCTTTGTCCGCCCCGTGTGCTCTTGGTGCCTTGGATAACCTATTGAATATTTAAGTTTATGAAACAGTAGACCTACCGCAAGCTCTGTCTGGCTCTGTCTCTGGCTCTGGTTTTGAGACTGTGTGAGTGTGACAAAATAAATTCTACGTCGAAACGTCACACACACAGTATAATACACCCACACAGACTCAGGACAAGAGCCAGAGACAGAGCCAGACAGAGCTTGTGGAAGGCCTACAGAAGGTTTTAGAATAATTTACAATATTTGACTTTGTCTGGACTCGTTTTGCGGTGTTTTTATTTGCGGGTTTTTAGGTGCGCAAAAGCATAATTATAAAACATTAATTTTAACTTTTCAAAGATATAGGTACGGGTACGATGTACGGTTAGGGCCGGATTCATGGATGACTAACCGATCATTCAAATATTTGTCAGTTGCTTATCTGAAATTTTACAAGCAAAAAGATTTGAATTCAATAACTGTCAAATATTTGATTACTCGATTAAATACCCGTGAGACCGGCCATAATCATAATTTAATGCCATTGTATCATAACATAAATTGCACAGGACTAAGCAGATAAAAAAACATACGTTACCCAGCTGTAGGTGGTTTCTATGGGTTATGATGATGGTAGCCATACTACAACTAGAAACAGAATAACAGTAAGATGGATATAATTTATAACTTTAGTAAAACATGAAGCTAAAACTATTAATCAGTCTAAGCTAAGAGTAAAGGGTAAAAGCGTAGGGTAAGTAAAGTTCCCTAACAAAAGTATCCCACAAAAGCAGCCTCCTCAAAAGCCACAGGGAATTTCCAACGCGTACTTCTGGCTCTCTACGACTAATGTTTCCAGCGCAATAGTTTTGGTTAGATTTATCAAACTTTTTGCGCTCGATGATATTGAGTTTGGCCTTTGTGTAGATTATTTATTTGGAAAAAAGTACTTTTTTTAGCTTTTATCAAATAAAATGGCATAGGTAGTTTTGATTAAAATACCAAATAAAAAAAAAATTATATCGTGTGTAAATTTATTCATGAAATTTTATTAAATAAACATTTAGTAAAAAAAGTATTTTCACAGTAGCAACGGGTTTGCAGCCTGTCATACTCATGAAATTATAAGTTGGAACAATTTAGTGCAAAGTAAGCATGTGCCATGCTGTAATATTTCTCTATTAAATGGTATTTGAGCTGCCGCATAATTTGGGACAGAAGAAATTCGACAAAACAAGCAATTTTTTTATTAAGATGGCAATACTGCTTGCTTACGTAGCTTATTGTGGCATGAAATACCATCACGTGACGGCCAGGGTTTATTGCTGGGCTATGTGGGTGTCGCTCTATTAGCTGTATAAAGCCCTTCTCTTATTTACTACCATGAGGAGTGAACGTATGGGCATAAGATAATATTAACTTCTGAAGATGAAGCAAGAATGTACTATTGGATGGATCTATAGGTAGTCATTGATTAAAATGTAAAATTATTATAAGCTACCACAAGTACCTATATACTGTTTAATTTTAGCAGGGAATTTATATTAAAAAAAAAGGAAAGGATGAGTATAAAAAGTTGTATTTCTCTAAAAATAACGCATTTTGAGCGATTATTTTTTCAAGATCTGAGATTCATTAAACGGCTCTTCCAGCTACAGCAGCCAGAAGTCATATTGAGCATTACTCCCTTCTCATAAAACTTTGGCACAAAATATTTACCACAATATTATAAAAAATCATTGAATCTGTGAAACGGTAATTAAAACACTGTCATCTTAGTATCGCAAGGCGGGGCCGCTACCACTAGGACACCAGCGCTCTCACTGTTCTTCCTAAAAACACGTTTCCTTATTCTAGTTTCTTTATAAGGTGAATTATAATGTTTGGCCGTAAAAGTTGAGCCCTGAAGTAATTATGTTTGTTCTCATCGACAGGGATTCATATTTAGTAGCTCGTACCTCATATAGGTTAATGAGGTCACCACTAATTCATAGGGGCACGGAAGGGCCTATGTATGAAACTCCCGCAAAGTCCGATGGAAACTTGCCTCAAATGAGTAGGGCTTACGACTTTGCTGTGTTATTTTTATAGAGGAAAAATGTTGTGTTCATGATACGATACATTTAATTATAAAAACTATGCTAGTACTCCCAAACGTTGAAGGAAACTGTGTGAATGAACATCGTGAGGAAACAAAAAATGAATGTGAGGAAAAAGTTTGAAAATATGTGCCAAGTGCACAAAAGGAGCCTCTTTGAGGTGCACTAAAAACCCTTTCACCACACTTGGTTCGAAAGAACCAGTGACACGATTAGAAGAAGATAACAAAAAGGAAATCACAATAAACTCAATTTTTTCAATATAATTGTATATGAAATGGCAAAACTTTAAGACCGCGACTGATAAAAAAATAGGTTTTATTTAGATTTCATAAATAAATTGCAGTTTCAGTCGGTTCGAACTTAAATCAAAAGTGATCTGCTTATTATTAAATTAAACCCAGAACGTATTACAAATATTGTGTGTGACAGTATTTATATCATGTAAATACTGTCACGTGTTCCTCACGTGCGTGACCTACGAGCAAACGCTTTTTTTTGGCGATGGCTACCACCTAACATCGGGTCATTAAGCTCGTTCCATCAGATAATTGTATTAAAAAAAACATATGGCCCAAACCAAACCCATACGCTCTTAAAGCTCAGCCGGTTCGTCGCCCACTGCGCCGTAGAAATAGTCAATTACGTATTTGCATAAACTTAGCTGGCAGAAAATAACCACTGCTTACGAGGCATAAAATAACCAGCTTTCTTGTTACAGTACGTATCATATTAGTACCTCTTTACTAGTGTAAGATATTTTACAACAGACTAAACACTATGCACTTTGGAATACTAGAGTGGAAACCGCGTTTAGGTAAACGTAGCATAGAACGCCCTCTGGGAAGGAGGTGACGATCTGGGAAATGTAGCTGGCAAGCACTGGAAGAGAAGAGCCGAAGACCGGGCTCAGTGGCGCGTCTTGTGAGAGACTACGTCCAGTTGTGGACTGATATAGGTTGTTGATGATGATGAAATACTTTGCAGATCTACGTAGAGTATGTACCATACGCCTATGATCTAAGCAAGAGTGAGAATATTGTTTTTTTCTGTGCTAACGTAATTTATGTTTTCATATATAAAACTCTTTCGTTACTGACTGACAATCAACGCACAGCCTAAACCGTTAGTCCTAGAAGCATGAAACTTGGAGGGTATGTTCCTCTTATAACGTAGAGGTGCACTAAGAAAGGAAATTGGAAAATTCTTTCCCGAAGAGGAGAAAAAGGGGGAAAATGGTTTAAAGAAAAATCAACGTACAGCCTAAACCATTAGTCCTAGAAGCATGAAACTTGGAAGATGTGTTGCTCTTATAGGGCAAAAGTGCACTAAGAAAGAAAATAGGAAAATTCTTTCCCTAAAAGAAGAAAAAGGGGAAAAAAGTTTGAAGAAAATTCACAAAAAATTGCTTTACAAAATACGCAAACAAACAGTAAAAAAAATTCTGCTGCCGCAGCATCTGTCACCAAATTTGAAATCACACAAAAGTTTATATAAAACTCACCATAAATACTCAATACTCAATACATTTATTGCATAAACATGGTTTAGTTTAGGTACATACATAGTTCTTAGGTGTAAGTCAGTATCACATGGACCCTGTGAATAGGGTAAAGCAACATGGAGGTAGGCCGAGGCTTATACACAGTAGTCGGTACGTATATATTATAATAGATTGAGAAATTCCAGGAATTCCAGGAGGTATTGAGTATTAATTAGCCACTAATCTAAATATATAAAACTCTTTCGTTACTGACTGACTGACTGACTGACTCACTGACTGACTGACAATCAACGCACAGCCTAAACCGTTAGTCCTAGAAGCATGAAACTTGGAGGGTATGTTCCTCTTATAGCGTAGAGGTGTACTAAGAAAGAAAATAGGAAAATTATTTCCCTAAAAGAAGAAAAAAGGGAAAAATAGTTTAAAGAAAAATCACAAAAAATTGCTTTACAAAATACGCAAAAAAACAGTAAAAAAAAATCTGCTACCGCAGCTTCTGTCACCAAATTTGAATACACACAAAAGTTTACATAAACCCCACCGTAACCACTAAGACAAAATCGCGGAAAACACCTATCAAACCGAAACTAAACACCGCACTGCTTCAAAAAATGGCTAAAGAACATGCTCAAAACTATGGTAACCAGCTGGTCATGTTAAATTAAAAAAATCTGATTCGATTATACACCAACACGCATACGAAACCCTAAATTAGCCACTAATACAACATAAAATCACAAAAAATTGCTTTACAAAATACGCAAAAAAAACCATTAAAAAAATTTCAGCTACCGCAGCATCTGTCACCAGGTTTGAATACACACAAAGGTTTACAAAAAAAACAATGATAATCACTTAGACAAAATTGCGGGAATCATCTATCATACTTAAGCTAAACACCGCTGAAAAAAATCGGCTACAACAGCACTCGCCTTCAAATTCAAATAAACTCTAAAGTACATGCTCAAAACTATGGTAACCAGCAGTTGGTCAAGTCAAATTAAAAAAATTGATTCGATTATACACCAACACGCATACGAAACCCAAAATTAGCCAATAATATAACATAAAATCACAAAAAATAGCTTTACAAAATACGCAAAAAAAAACGTTAAAAAAATTTCTGCTGCCGCAGCATTTGTCACCAGGTTTTAATACACACAAATGTTTACAAAAAAACCGATGATAACCACCAATACAAAATTGCGGGTATCATCTATCATACTTAAACTAAACACCGCTGAAAAAAAACAGCTACAACAGAACTCGCCTTCAATTTCAAATACACTCTAAAGTACAAGCTCAAAACTATGGTAACTTGCATTTGATCATGTCAAACTAAAAAAACCAGATTCGATCATACACCAACGAATACGATAGCCCAAATTAGCCTCTAAAACAAATCACGAAAACGAGCTTTACACAATACGCAAAAAAACATTAAAAAAAATTCAGCTACCGCAGCATTTTGTCACCAGGTTTTAATACACACAAATGTTTACAAAAAAACCGATGATAACCACCAAGACAAAATCGCGAGAAGCACCTATCATACCAAAACTAAACACAGCTGAAAAAAATCGGCTACAACAGCAGTTACCATCTTTCGAACACACTTTATATAGTTTTGAATGCAAACTCAAAACTAAGGTAACCAGAACTTGGTCATGTAAAACCAACGCATACATAACCCAACTTAGCCACTAAGGCAAATTCACGAAAAATAACTCTCAAAATATAAGCAAAAAACAGTGAAAACATATCAATAGTTGTCCGCTTTCCACCATAAAATAGTTTCTTTTAAACGAACTCAAACTATGACTTTATACTAACCACGCGGACGAAAACGCGGGTGTCAGCTAGTGTTTCATAATTATATTAACCTACTTTGCAAAAAACGGTGAAGGAAAACATCATGAGGAAACCCACGGCTTAGTCAGCTCCACACGTATTGACCATGTCTTTCCTGTGGATAAGGCCGACTAAGCAGTCAGGATGGTATAGATTCTGGGCAAGCCTATGCCATCCAAAATCCTGTCCCAGGCACTATAGAGTCTCGAAGGCCTGTTTACTTTTACTTTGCAAATAAGCTCTAAGTACACTTAACTTTGATTTTTATACATCCACTTTTCGCCCATAAAAATCATAATTAATCAACTTGCAAATAAGTCCTAAGTACACCTAGCTATGATTTTTATACATCCACTTTTCAGCTATAAAGAATAATCAAAAAGTAATTTCCCGACAGTTTACAAACAAGTTCAATGCTCATGAATCCGGATACGATACGTTTATTCCTCAACCAACATAAAACTATATTCTTGATGCTCAAAGACAATTCCGTTTCTAAATCCCCTAATCCCCTTAGATATTTATATAGCACTTGTTTACTGTGAGATGGGTTAGATGCGAGGCAACAAAGCCGGAAAAAATATTTTATTAGACTTAAAATACCAAGCTAGACGCCAAATTGTATGAGTCCTTGAAAATAAAATAAACTACAATTTCATTTGATAGAGTTGTGTGGAATATCCACAATATTTATCTTTACATTTTATTTGGATGAGAATCGTTACAATAGTGAATTATAATTATTTATACCAAGCCATTCCTATAGACCTTCAATATTATGAAAAACCTCGACGGCCTCACATTAGCTAAGTTAAACTCTGCTATTTGCGTTGAATGGTGTGGGTTTGACTCCTACCCATAACCATAGTTATTGCGATAAGTAACGATTTGATGATCGAACCCATTCAGCTGAGAGGACAGTCGTTTGTTCTGTGTTTAAAGTAAATATGTGTAATTTGTGGGAACATTGCGAGAAATGTCCACCAATAATATTTATTAAAATAGGTTGAATAAAATTTTGTTCTATTCACTTAGAACGTAAGTAGCATTAAAGAGACGGAGGGTTCACCACCCTAGCTCTACAGAGGGAAAGACGCTCCAGAGTTATAAGAGCAGAAAAGCTCGGAAAGCACTCAAATAAAACACTATTTCTTCCAATGCCACTGCTGTGTACATGACACTATCGTAATTTAAATCGCATCAAACGATTCAATGTGTTTTTAGATTGAAGCTAACAGAAAAAGAACTTTCTCGTAAATACAGAGCTATCGTTAGATCCCTCATCAGCCTATAATGTGGCTAGATTAGAATATTATTATTAAAAAACTAAAATATGATTATAATACCAGCTATTTAGTTCTACCTTCTCATCATAAAAGCTCAGCTTAGTTTGAGGCTAGATAGTATTGGGTGGAAAGTTTAAAATTTATTATTGATTAATAAGAGGGCATCACACAGGCGACTCTCCAGTCTCCATACAGACGTAGTCCCCTATTTCCTCCCTGGATAATGCCTCTAGAGTAACCATTTTTTCTCATAAAATCCAGATCTGCTATATACGTGCTCGTATGTTTTTCTTTTTTTCAGAAACTTATTGATTAAGAAAATATGACCCTAATATGATTTATATGAAATATGAATTGGAGGTGATATTTTCTTTATCAATAAGTTTATATAGCAGATCTGGATTTTATGATAAAAAATGGTTACTCTAGAGGCATTATCCAGGGAGGAAATAGGGGACTACGTTTGTATGGAGAGTCGCCGATGTAATTCCCTCCTAAGGGTTACACATTATTTGCAAAATAAGATTGGTGAATTATAAAAACGAATGTTTGCTTTATCATTATCATCACCAGCCTGAAGGACCCTACCACAGAAGAAAAAAAGCACTAAGAGATTACTGGACAGAAGTCCTCTACAGAACTATATTTATCCCCCTTTATTCACTGATATATCTTTATTTATATTGAAAACAAAGCGTTTTATAATACAAAATTTATAACAATTAAAATTCTATTTTCAGTCATTAAAATTTCCCACTGTAAATTCCTACACCGCAGAAAGTCCAGCAAACGAATATGCAAATTCAAAGCAAAACACGTCATTGGGGTCGCCTCGATTTTATTTAAATTAGAAAAGAACAGATAAGGCACGGACGCGGAAACCTTTACGTAGGCTATTACAGGAGTCATCAACTAGAGAGCATAAGCAAATGAACGGTAGGTATTGCAAACAGAGGGAGCAAAGGATAAGGTAATCTAAATAATTCATACCCACCCTGGGTATGAATTATAGAAAAAAATCGCATTATTGGGAATTCCAAGATTTTTTTTGAATCGAATTAAGTTTTTTGGAGCTCATCATCCGAGTCACTGACCTTATCTCAAAATATTTCCAGATACAACGATTTAATTTTTATTTATTATTATTTTTGACAGAATTATTTCTGAATTGGTTTGATCTTTGAAAAAAGCTTCAGAATCTCTGTTTGAAAGTTTTAATAAAAAAAAGGATTAAATAAAAAATATGTCTTAAGCCTTGGCCACATGTAACTCTTTTGCGGTAATGATAGAAGCATTGAAATATGACAGCAATATTTGACTGCGTTTCTCTGATCGCCTCGCAGAACGCTAAGATGTGCGCACGGCCTAACGAGAACGTGAGTGAGTGAACATTCACTCATTATGAAATCTCTATGACTTGGTCTGTGATACAGGCACAATTTGGAAAAGCAAATAGGCGCTCACTACGAGTATTATATGATTTTTGAACGCAATGCATGCGCAACTTCAGGCTCAAGCATTGATATTTTGACAGTTCTCCATTGAAAAGTGTTGAGGTTTGACTCAAATTCAAGCATTATTTCTGCATACGCAACTGCCTAACAGTCTAAGTCATCACGTGTGAAACGCAGGAAGGCGCTAGTAAAAAGAAATAAAGAATTTAAAATTTATAGTGGACAGAAAATAGTGTGAAAGATTTTCCTGGGTTTGGCCAGCTCTGATTCAGTATCAGTTCAGACGTTGTTATCGGAGGGTGGACGGCCAGCGTTGAGGCGATACCATCGCACGCCCGACCTAATTCGATTCGTCGAGCCAGCCAAGTCCGCGAATCCAACGAGTATTTACTCCATGGACGCGTCATTTTTGAACATTAAAGCTGGCAATACTACTTCTTCCGTAACGTGAATAGCGGGCTTAGTAAACAAAGAGAGGTCCTTTCTATGTTTTTTGTGGATATTGCTACTGGCAACTGAGTGCTTATGCAGGTATGATACTAAAAACATTCACGTTCAAAATTATGGCAGTGAATAAAACAAACGGCCATGCATAGATAGAAAAAAAATGAGAAAATAGATCATAGTTAACTAATCACAAATGATTGGTTCGTTGTCTACCTAATGCAGCAGGCAGGCTGCCTCTAGAGGTTATTCGTCCATGTCCCATGCGCGTCCATAGCTAGCTCTAGAGAGTATTATATAAGAGAATTTGATGCAACCAAAACATGGTGATATAGGAGGCCTCAATGCAGGCTGAAATATTTCTTGCAGGATTCCCCTTAGGAGCCTTATTCAATATGTGTTTAGAGTTTGTTTTACAATCACTTTTCATACGATGGAGGGTAGAATAACCTATGAGTTATGTACAACTAATACCGTTTTATTTTTATACAATGTTGCTGTTCGAACGGAGCGTATTTCGTAGCAACCGCTTAATAGATGAATGACGTAGTTATACACGATTAAAGTTCTCAATCAAAAATACCTATGTATGTTTCGACTCAAGCTACCTGACTCGTAAAACCCAGCTTATTGGTGTTAAGATTTGATTTTGGCATAATTACGTTCTAAATTATTCTGATTGGTGTACCAGGGGTATCGAGTATAGACCGCTGTATAAAAAAAAGACGGCATAAGTTTGTTCAAATCCCGCTTAGCAATAGTTTAGCGACTCATCGCTAGTTTACATAATGTTCCAGTTAGCACCGACTAGGCGAAATCGTGTTCCGGGGAATGTATTAAAGGCATACTTCACTTCACATCGAATTGGAATGAGAACTGAGCTTTATTACGTCTTGTTACGAGCTTGAGTTGCTTTTAGACGTGACTTGAACACTGTAAATTTTATGTATTCTCTTTTATACTTGAATTCAAAATCTAAAAATGTGAAGTCTATTCTGAGACATTTGAATTTGGAAAAATTATGCTAAGATTTATTTAAGTTTTTCACATACTTGACGCAGATTTTTGTATTGTGTCACACTGACTGTAATGTTAAAAAAAAACTATTATTCATATCAACCAGGCTATTGTTGGAGTGAAACAGGTACGTCTGTTAGTACGTTTATCTACTCTGTGGCAACAGCCCTTATCTACAGTAACATGCAAACTCGGCGGTGGATCTCTACAATCAATTCGCAATTTCGTTCTAACACTTTCTCATATCAGTACCTCCCCGTCCAAATAGTTTCTTTGTCGGCGATTTTAGATTAAAACTTTTGAACGGCATCATAGAAAGGCGTCGTATAAAGTTAGTAGCTCCAAGCAAACATTAAAACCGTTTTGGGACGTTTACGATTACGAGATTAAATACGAAACTGCTTAGCGCCAACTTTATAAACTGTTAAAAGTTTTATCTCTGAGGACTCTTTTTTTAATTTACATAGCTTTCACATGAATAAGCTGAATAAAAATGCGAATGGGTAGAAAATGCATTATAAAAACGTATGCAGATATGAAAAAGTGTATTCATCAGACGGAGCGGAGGGCGCGCATTGTGAAGCGCGGAGTAGACCGGGGTTGACTCCGCAACACTTCCGCCCTCAGTCGTCCGCATAATTAATTCAATGATCGTCCGCATAATGACTTGCATGCGGCTGCCCTCTTACGAGCGTACCTCAAACTAACGCTCACTAATTTCCACACTGTTAATGAAGGGGATTCTCCGCAGAACCGTTTTTGTTAGCCAACACACGAAGCGGAGAGGATTTTTGGCACCGTCACCGGCCACCGTTTAAACGTTCCCGCCATTAATCTTTCACTTTCGCAAAGATTGCATTTTAAAGTTTCGTTCGGGTAGCATTTGCTTGTAATGTTACGTGGCCGTGCGGAATTGGAATGTGTGGGGTTTTTGAACGACGCGTTCTTTTGTATCAGCTGTTGCATAGCAGTCGGGGTCAATGGGTCCGCAAAACTTTTGGCACGGCCTCAATAGGCGTAAGGGATTTTCATAACAACATTTTGCAAATAGTGGGACCGAGAGTGTTTGAGGCTACTTACGGAGCCATTTGAAGAGATCGGTCCGTCCTACGGCGGTAGATTGCGGAACTTCAGAGATAACTTCCCGCAAACTTGGAACATTTAGATGCTGCAATACTTGGATAAGGTAAACCGACTGTCTTAATTAACTTAGAGATGTTCAAATATAGCTAAGGCTCATATTAATGGTGGCTTTAAGTTCATAACTTGCCAGTTGCTGCTACAGTTTTGCGGTAACTTCTTATCCAACGTTGAATGTGTTCCTTTATACGACTCTTGTTTTAGGGCAGATTAATTTTATTGGTTTGAAGGTTGTTTGCACATTATTTTGTAAATCCATACCAGATGGTATTCTAATGTAGAAATCCGGTTTGAGCTGACTAAGCGCATTTGTTATTTTCATAATTATCATCATTTCAGCACGTTTGCTCCCACTGCTGGGTATAGGCCTCTTTATACGCCACTTTTTACAGTCCCTTGTGAGTCTCATCCACTGATCGTATGACCCGCGGGTGGGTGGTCTGCCTATTAGGTCTTCGAGCATTTCTTGGCCACCATTCTGCCGCCTTCGTCCATTTCCCGTGTTCCTTCTTGCCTAGTGCTCATCTCCACTTCAGTTTTGCGATTCGCATACCCACATCCACAACCTTTGTGCGGCGTCAAATCACGACATTCGAGCGTAATCCTATGTATGTATAATTATCTATGGTCCTTTGTATGTTTTTATATATGTATTTATCTATGTATTATTAGGTATAATCGAAAAAAAAGCACTATCAAATTCGATACTGAACGAGATTTGTCTCACTACATCACCTGTCGATCTAGTAGATCAATTTAGGCCTAATATATAAAATCTGTCAGGAAAATAATACTGTTAAATAAATGAATATTATAGACAGTCCACACAACACTATCTAGCCCCAAACTAAGCAAAGCTTGAACTATGGGCACCAGATAGCTGAAATTTTTCTAATTTTGTTCGTAATGAAACAAAACAAATTAGAAATTCACTTATAAGTTCAACGGAAAATAAAATAAACTTACCGCAGTTACTTTTAAAATAATTGTTCCTCGAATCGCAAACAATTACTGTGTTTATGTTCAAACACAAGCACAAACTATAGATTAATATTATTTGATGAGACCCTAACGACTAGGTTGGACATCGTGACCTGTAAATGGGCTACAATTTCCGTGAAAGCAGTATATTAAGTCATTATTACCACAGGAAATTGCATAGCTAGCTCACAAAGTTAAAGCCAATGCCACACGGGTATTCGTGACTCCTTTCCATTTATATTCAACTCTATGTCAAACATAGGGCGCATCTACTGTGTAGACAATAGTTGAAACATGGCCCTGAAAGAGGAATTCGGATGGAATAGAGTTAGACTCAGTTTAGACCATCCTCAACAGATTTCCTGTGTGAATGCAACCGCCACCAGAATGATTGCTCCAAGCATATTAAATAAATACATTTTATAGACAATCTACACAACACTATCTAGCCCCAAACTAAGCAGAGCTTGTACTATGGGAACCAGATAGCTGATATAATACTTATATATAATATATATTTTTTTGAAAATACATACTTAGCATACAATATAACACCCAGACAGAGAACAGACATCTGAGTTCACCGCACAAATATTTTTGTTCTCGGTGGGGATCGAACCCACGACCTACGACTCAGAAGGCAGAGCTATTACCAACTGAGCTGAGAGGCCATTCAACGGAAAGTTTTAGGTTATACCTAACCAAATTCATAAAGGTCCCAATAATCCTTAACGTTATTCCGTTCCTTACTTTGTTAGTTCTTATTCCTATAATACTAGGATCCTTCCAAGTATTGACTAAACTAGCTCTCTTTCAACAAGCTATGTCATTACTCCCCACGATGCAATCAGCAGAGTGCCACCAAAAAAGGACTTCATCGAGGACCGAACGCCTTATTGCATTTTGTATTAAATTGCAAGCGACTTTAGCTTTGATGTCTTTGCTTTATTGCAGTTACCAGCAATTTATTATCTGTGCACATTCTAAAAACAAAAACAGACTTTCATTTGTAGTAATGGAAAAATATTAATTTGTTAACTTTTGTATTTAATTAAACACTCATATTCAAAAGGTCATAGCTTGTACAATAAACCTTGATTACTGACAAAAATCCAAGCATCATAGTCTTCTTTTATGCCTGTTTTCACGATTTTTTCCTTCAGCGTTGAGAGTGCTGGCATTGTCTTTATAATACCATGGTAATAATGATTTTTTTATTTAAAATTACAAAAAAAATACAGTGTTCAACAATATTTGATGTACAATACCTACACGAAATCCCACCCCACCTAGTTTAATTTTCTTTACACCATGACAACTTTTTAACGTTGTTTTAATTTTTTTTGCAACGGGAACCTCCAACGTCTTAATTTATCGTATTAATTTGAACGCTCTGTAACAGTGGAATACAAAAGTATATAAATCTAGTAAAGGATGCGAGGTAACGCCCAGATTTCAGCACAATGCGGCAGAACGTATTGTATTGTAAAGCATTTCGCAAAATCGCTTTCTCAAAAGCGAGCTTCGCCTTTTTGCAATTTATAACGGCTCTCATCCAGATTGTATGAATACAAACAATATAGCTTTTGTGTGTAGCCTGTCTTTGTATGTGTGGGTAGCCTTTATTGAGATGTTCGTTTTCAATGTTTACATCGTGAATAAGGTGTTAGAAGAAAACTCGAAAGTTTAAATATTTATTAAGAAACCTTCTCGCAGATTTTCTATTCAGTTATATAAAATCGCTACAATCAAATGTTTAGACAACTAAGAACCACTTAGAAAGAAAGAAATAAAATTTATTTATATAATATAACATACATAGAGCAGAACAAAACAGAATAGACAAAAATATTACTAAAATAGGCACAAAAAAAAGTTACGTGGAAAACACTTACGTGGTTTTTATTTCACCAATTTGTAGATAAAACCACTTACTTACCAAATAACAATAAATTTAGAAGAATAATCTTATGATGCTCTATTTTTAGGAGGCAGCTATCAGAAAAAATGTGTCATCAAATCAGAATTGACTATGACCACACAAATCGACGAAAAATCCAAAGGTGGTGATAGCAAATGAACACAATCGCCATCTACTATAATAATTATATAGCTAGAAAGTTTCCGCAATCGAGCAAAGCCAACATCAAGATATTAATGATGATCTACTAGATGAAACCTAGCATAAGGTGCGTCTTCACTAAGCAAAAAAAAATTTCTGTAGATATTACAATTATTGACAGAGCATCTGTAATAATGATGATTTTATCTTTTGTAGATGTCATCGTTTTTCCATCGTTTTAAAAGCGCGATAAATACGCGTGTAATAGTTTCAGTTTCCATAGATTAATTATGAACAAACTGGTTTATAATAAAGTATTATATTATCTTATTTTTACCCTCTAACACTTTGTTCAAGCTTCATACAAATAACTAGAGTAGTCAGAGATCACAACTAAATGACAGTGGCACATGGTTGTTTTTTTATAAATACTAGTCGATTTCTAGACACAGGTTGAATGAAAGCTACGCCTATAATAGTAGGTAACTAAGTAAGTTTAATTACGGTACGAGTGGTATTGCGCATAGATTTGTATTAAACTTTAAATTATGTACCTTTATGTGGCCAAAGGCTTTGGTACAAGAAGTGTGCCCTGAATAAGACAAACGTGTTAGAATGATCAAATTAAAGACTATTTTCATAATAATTAAATTCTTTATTCAAACAATTTTGAACTGTAAAAACAATGGTCCATCAATGGTAACAAAAACAGAAAAGTAGGATACATGAATGATCAATGGAGAAAAAGCTACGAAAGGAGTACTTGCCCGATCAGCTGCACGCGTCGCTCCCGATAGTTGATGAGTGCTGTTAGCAGTACTGGAAACTGGGATGGAGCATGTTAGCGACGGAAAATGAATCCCGTAACAATAAAACCTGCTTGGATTTTTGGGGTGCTCCAGGCAATTGATTGACATTTGCCAGTACGTTGGACTCGCGGCACGGAACTGCATACTATAGACCCATGATTATAGAATCAGCAAAAGGCTGCCTTAGACTAGCCAGTGCTTTCTTATGCTGCCTTCCTACGGCGCGTGGTTCTGCAGATCATCACGCACCGGCGCGCACGACGACGCACGGCAACGCACACAGAAAAGGCTCCTGTGCTACCGCGCACCTCGGCGCACGAGACCGTTCCCATGATGTGTCGTGCGTGCTGGTGCGCGATATCACGCACCGGTGGGAAGTGGCTATTACGCTATTAAATATGACAGTGATACTTGACAGCGTTTGTGATCGCCACCAAGGAACGCTTAATATGTATGGAATGCTTTAAATAAACTACACTTATTTCAAAATTGGATGTTCTTTTTCCTTGTAGTTAATGGTTTGGTAGCATACGCTGTGAGAATGCAGCCTTATACCAAAGATTAATTGATTCTGCAGTGGAGCAACTGCTTTATAAATTAATCTTAGACGTTCTACTACTCTCAACATGTAATAGGTTAATAATGCACAATGATTCTAAAATCAATAAGTCACCTCAGTAGTAATTAGAGCTTATGTCGACTGATCATTAATAATTTTGTAGTTTTGTAAGTGGATGGAACAATTTTTTATAGAACAACTTTCGCGTCTGTTTCCACGCTTTGCGTTTTACGTTCGCAATCAGCATCGGTCATCATCATCTCAAACAGGTTGAATATACTTGGTAATATTATGGTTGGTAGTAAATCTGGGTTACTCCATCTCTAGTCTAGCCTAGCCTGTAGGTCTGAATCTCTAGAAGTAAATTTTTGATGTATTGAAAATGTCGTCTTTATTTTATTTATTTAGCTTTTTATTCATTCTACGCTATCAATTTTTATTCATCTATGGGATGGCAGAATGACTTTTTCCTTTGTACTCTAGCCATCTCATAAAAACTCGTTTGTTTGTTCTGTCATCATTTACACTTTTTCATCTTTAGTTCACTCACAGAAGTAATAATAGTTACAAAGAAATAGTAGTCCAGTCAGAACCGTAAATCAAAAACAAATGAACTCAAGATGCTCCAAGAACCCACTCACGTAGCTATCACACCACACAAATCAAGCAGACAAACAACGGTAAGACGACGTTTAAAAATCTAATTACCAGGTGAATATAAATTGTTAGAGGTTCGAAAGCGGAATATCGCTGGTCGGTATCTGACATTTGGCGCCGGCGGAGTGGCGGCGTGGGTGAACGAGTTGGACCGAGGGCTAGGGGCTATTTAATCAGCGGGTAGCGACAAGCTGAAGCGATTAAACATTTAAATAGAATGGAACAAAACCGGTGGTTTAGAGTTCGAATAAAATATACTATGCCTTCGAATGATAGTAAGTTTTGTGGTAAGATGGATGGATGGATAGGTGCATAATACATAAGTAAGTAGGTGTCTAGACTAAAGTCCTTAGTTTATATTTTGCTCAAATTTGAGCATCGATTTGAGCCTGATATTATTTATCATTACTCAATGTTAGGCAAGTGAGTATTTAGTAAAACTTTTTTTAAGGCTTTCTCTAGTGAGTTTATTCATTGTTATTGGTTTAAAGATCTTAATTTACAAAACAATGGATGGTGACAGACTAGAAAACTTGTGACTATAAACTAGACAATCAGTGACAAATTTTTATCCTGATTTTATTGATTGGTCAATCATAACATTCATAATTATTCCAAACTCTTTACTTCATCTTTAAGTAGTACTCTAAGCAATTAGAAGAGAGCCCACGCCACGTTTATCAGCTTATACGAGAAAGTAGGGCTAAAACCAAAACAAAACGGTAATACATGTCATGATTTTGGTCGTGGGATCTGGTACAACATTCAATGTTATACAAACAATGCATGTTAGAAGTTGCTACGCTAGTAAAAGTTCGGTTGATAGCGCGTAGGTAGTTCCTTTAGAAGTTTTATTACAATGAAGAAATTACCATACATTTTTGGAAAAGCGCGTTTATATCTTTTGTGTGAATTTGAAGAATTGTTGAATCTACTGCGTAGTAAATATTATAATAATAAGCTTTGCTTATTTTGGGATGATTTTGTATGTCCTGATTTATTTTAAAACATGTTGAAGTGAAAACTTCTTTAAGCAAGTCATTAAAAACCAATAAACTCGCGACACCGTCGCCACGTCTCATAACCGACGCCTATTCGGCAAAGATCGACCAACTTCGTGAAAAGTCGGGGTCTATCCGCCCAAGTAGCCCGGGATATACATACACACGAATTTGTTAAAGTTTTCACTTCTGTCGGTCGGCTTTCCCGGAGCGTCACAAATTTTTTTAGAGCGTTGTCGATTAGCTGACTTCTTCCCGCCATTTTTATAGCCCAACATCTACGGCGAATGCATAGTATACAACTAAACTGGACAGTTGTAATTATTGGCACGTAACGATACTGTGCGATCCTCTAAACTGCATTTACATAGACGATAATCGCACTTGAATGCTTATACATACATACAAACGCGAACCAATAACTATATTTATTTTTTGCGTACGAGTAGGTATGATACCGTCATATAATTATAATAAGTACTTAAAATTCGTGATCTGAACTACTATAAAGGTTTTTAACTGAGTGTTGCGCGAATTGTTACCCAAGGACAGAATCGATGTACAACAAAACGATAATCGTATCCTTGAGACGAGAAACTCTCGTCGTATAAATGGTGATTTATTCATGGTGAACGTTATCCATTGGCCACTAACTTTCATGTTACCTTTACAGCTGATCGATTGCAGTGTTTATTGAATAGTAAGAGGTTTAATTTATTAGAGTATTAGTCGTTGTTTTTATTGGAAGTGTTTTACATTAGGGAGCAGTTTATAAGGCAGCATTTTGCGTAGGTAATCACTAGAGCACTATGAAATAAGCTAAAAATTTTAGCACCCAACTCGATTCTCATGTTACATTTTTTTGACAGGCGATGGTCCGCTTTCCCGGATAATTGCTCAATTAAATATTAGACAGTTCCTTAACTCAAGTTTTTACAGCAAATATTTGAGTCTCGAACACACCAAGTTCGCTGGCGGTAGCGATCAGTGAAACGGTGTCAAATATCGCTGTCAGATTTGAGATTTGACAGCGATATTTGACAGCGTTTCACTGATCGCTACTGCCAGTGAACTAGGTGTGCGCAGGCCTTTTAAGATTGACAGTCTGTCAGTAGTCAGTTAATAGCAAGGATTTTATAGTATGTAGATTCATGGTTAATAGTGGCAGGTGGCATGTGGACTTGAGCCTAAACAGAAGAACTTTCCTATTTCTCACAGTTTGAGTTAGTTTGCACAGTGGAATTGCCACCAGCATCCATTATGATGGCCATGATCGCTGGCTACCTAGTTGGTATGCCTTGCATGAGAGAGGTGTTGCTTAGGTGTCAACAAATATTTGAACTTCAGTAACCAGAAGTGCTCATCTACTTTCATCGCTGGTACATAGTTGGTATGCCATACGTGACAGAGAGGTGTTTAATTGCTTTCGTGTTGACAGG
Source organism: Thera obeliscata (assembly GCA_947578465.1). Taxonomy (NCBI): domain Eukaryota; kingdom Metazoa; phylum Arthropoda; class Insecta; order Lepidoptera; family Geometridae; genus Thera; species Thera obeliscata. The sequence continues at coordinate 6,870,912 of OX387916.1, forward strand.
CACTTTACAGTTATTTACCCTATTTGGGTATTGCAAAATATTTTCTGGTTCCGAGTTACGTTCGTTTGCCGTTTCTTCTTCTAAAAGTAGAAAATCTAGTCTTACTACAAAACGTGACAGTATCTGTGGTGCCATTTCCAATATTTTAGCAGTCGGAATTGCGTGGGACTAAAACGGGCCAAACCACAGTACCTACTTGTTTTATAGGCTCGCTGTAGATAGGCGATAAAATTCCTTGGAAAGCAATTGCCATAGAATTCTATATTTTTATCAATATTGCATTTACTTCTTGATAACTGCGGTGTTTATGAGATAGGTGGTTTGTAACCTGTTTGTGGTGCTAAAACTTTATAAAATCGAATTAAATTAATATTTTATTTGCTAAGATTTTAATTAAAACGGTATAAGGGTTTACATAGGAAAAACCTTAGAAACTAGCTCCGACTTATTCGTAAAACATCAATTCCAGGGTGTGTTTAGTCCTGTTAAACATACTAGAAGTAGCTTCTAGTCAGAACTAGAAGGCGCTAGTAAAAATGTAACGATCCTGGAGCGCTGATCGACGAAAACTCGCGTTGTCTATAAATTGTAAATTTAGTTTATAAGAAAGTGTGCTTACTCGGAATGTCATCACCATCAGGCTGTTGAGAGACCTTGAACCAAGTATCAACTCCGGTCTTTGATTAACCTCCTTTTTTATCCCTCAAGCTTGGGCCTATCGTACTAGTTGTACAAGTCCCATTCTGACGTTTCAGAACTGGGTAAAAATCGTTGATTTATATTTCACTAATAGTGTAAGTAGCCTTTTAACATATTTAGCTCTCTCTATAGTACTGTAAATTTAACTACAAATCCAGTGTTAATACCAAAACATTTGAATTATACTACTGCTGTGTCAGATACTAAGGCAAATTGGAATAACTAAAACTCGGATTCAGCTCGATTCCGCAACTCTACTGCAGTATTGGAACAGTATTATGATCTGTCACATTCCGAATTAGCTGTCAATTTCGTGATAAACTGGCGGGTTGATAACTCTAACTGATGAAAGTTCATTTTCATTCGTAAGAAAATACCCGTCCCTTTATTTATTGGTCTTAGTGTGCGTCCACACTGAATGCGCGGTGACTGGGGCCTAGGCGGGCGCGGCGAGCGGAGGCGTGCGGTGGCCACAGTGACGCGCGAGCTCTTGTAGCTGTTCGAAGTATGTCAGGGGTTGCAAACCATGGACGAGGATTTGCTATTTTACTAAACAGTCCGATCCAGAGATGGGAGGTGTTTAACACTAGAGATGGTGTGCACGAAATAAATAAAAACAGAGGAATAACTGGTGATTTTTTTAACTTATATGAAGTATTGAGATTATACCTTAAAAAAATCAGTATTTACCGCCATTTTATAGACAGACAAAATACAGACGCGTATACGCCGAGCGACAAGACCGAAATGGTTTGTTACCCCCGCCACCCGCGCATTGGATCGCTCGCTGACTAGGCCCGTAGTGCGGCCAGAACGCGCGGACAGGAGCGTTTGAAAACTACGCGCGCTGACTCGCTCAGTCCCGTCGCACTAGGCTTCCGCCTTAGTCACTACAATATGGACGCAAAGGCGTGTTTCATATGTTTGATACTTCGCGCCCGTCGTCGCAACCGCGCTAGGCTCGCAGTGTGGACCCACACTTACAGTTCAGTTGGTTAAGGTACCTTCTGCACTGGGGGTTCGATTTTCACCTTAGGCACATTTTTGTGGTATAGATAGATGTTCTGTGTCTCAGTGGTGTATGATTTCTTATCATCCTAATCTTAACATCCCTTATGTGTTAGTAGGGATTTTCTTCTTTCAATATCTTCAATCATTCCTTTTTGTTCTCGTGTCATATTTCAACCAGTTCATATTGCAACAAGCTTATAACTTTGTGATAAAGTATACTTACGTGCCGTTCTGTTCTGTTTGGTTCAGTCCAGCCACCTCTTCTTTGGTCTACCTTTAGCCTCTACACCTAACAATCTTCTCGTACGACTTTCATTTCTCCACATGACATGCCCATACCTCGCTAAAACTATTACTTATACATTATTTACACATAATAATCATAATAAACATTCTATCAGTTGGTTCCCATTGTACAAGTTTTGTTTGTTTTAGGGCTATATAGCTGTGTGAAATGTCCACCAATATTTATTTATTCATAGGTCTAACTTAAATAAGCACGGCACGGGCTCACTCAACTTGTTTGATCAACTTCAAAATTCAAATCAGCAACGCTCAACTGTTTACTAATCACCTACATTCACCAAATTATTTGACGAAGGTATTTGCATAACCGTACGGTACTTATAAGTAAGGCTAATATAGTTAGTGGAGAGCATAGTAATGTGTGTGCAGTCAAATGATCTATGGAAGCGACAACTCGCAGGCACACTGGAAATTCTAAGGCAAAAGTACACGAGCTAAGGGGATAAAATAATCTAGCTAAGTAGGTACAGTCGCCTGCACTAGAATGGAAGCAATTTGTTTGTTTTCACGCTCAATGACATCCCGGAAGAAAGGCTTGAGTAATCACCAGTTACCTGACGCTATATATAAATCATCTACAATAGATGCAAAGGTAATAATGTCAATGATAATGCGGCTGCACTTACTTGAATGAATTCTATACATTCTCGTGCAGCCAACTGTTTTCTGTTTTATTCATTCACCGTTTCAATTCTCATAAGTATATTATTTTCTTCCGTAGTAAGCAACTTGTCGTTCTAGCTTACCTTTGGTACATTATGTTTTAATAAAAATTAACATAATAAGAAAAATATGATTACACAGCCATGCTTACTATATTGCAAAAAATATAAAAGACCTTTACACTCAGTAGCAATCTTCCAGACAACCTCAATTATTTATTCGAATTTTCAATTAATATATCTCTTTTGTTAAAAATCAATAACACCAAATGAGTATAGCGTGTTCGTAGGTAAAATTATTAATTCTGCAAGCAGCACCTACATTTTCAGTACCTACTCTATTATTTTTTTTGTAAAGGAACAAGTATATAGATGGCCCAGCTCATACCAAGTGGTGACCATCACCTTTAACAAAGAATTTTCATGCATCAACTTGGCTTCATGTGTCTATTTCACCGGCACTCCACTCTTCAAACCGGGAGACAGCGCTTTTTGGCGGCAGAAAAGTGATGAGAGGTTATAGAACATTTCCCGACGAGCCCTTCACAAATAATCCTGCTACTTCTCATATTCTTATCGTGAAACTGGTCACAAAAAGAATTTATTGGTGCACGATTAGATTCCAACTTACCATCTCAGGATCAGAAGGTACCGCTAGACCAACTGTGCCATAGTACATATTGCTAAATCATTATGTTGACGTTCCTAAGCTCAGCTACGAGTAGCAGGTGCACCTAGTGATATAATTCAAGTAGCACTCATGTTTCGAGCAATGCGACGAGAAAGTTTTGTTTCTACGTTCACGTCAAATTTTGATTTCTCTAAAATTTGGTGTATTTACTCTGACGTAAGCTCAGTTGCGGTGCCAAAAGGTAGCGCCACTGTCAACAACGTCGACACACGTAAACAAAACCTAGCGAAAGCCAGCCCCTTGGCTCGCCTCCTCATAGTATTTACGTAGTGACGACAGACTTTACATTAAATTTATTTCCTAGGACCGTGTTTTGTGCTTCAAAGAGCCAGTCTTTCCAGTCTGTCACTCACCAGTTGGTTTAATTAAAATATTGTACTATTTATTTGAAGAAGTTGACATCATACAAAGTAAGTTCGCCAATACAAAATCAAATCCTCAGTCAAAACAGCTTTTCTACGACACAAGGAAGTTAAAAAAATTGAGCGCACCTGTCAATTATTATGGCACAATACGTCTCAAAAACCAAACAGTATACTGTTAAAAAAAAGCTATAGCTGGTTTTTTGCATCTCTATATTTGATCAGCATGACACAATGGGTAAAAAATACCTGCGCACGCCTGTTAGACCTCGATCATTACCTGCAACAATAGAATAAAAACAATTAGTAATGCGGTTACCTCATCCTATAACAATATATCTGAGCCCCCGCATCTTGTCCTAACTATGGCGAAGTGGGTGTCTTTGGGCGAAGACACGAATTGATTATAAGCGAGCATGGTTTTATAGTTTCCCGAGCGTCAGTGATTATAGCTATCATAAAATTCATAGTGTTATTGGGCCTATTGAAACATTATGTTGTGCGTTAAATAATATGAGGCTGTTACTCATTACGTTGGCACAATTTGCTTTAATGTGGGCTGTAATTGTGTCGTAGGTTACAAGATACGATAGCTTAGTATTATTGATAACTGTAGATAGATCAACCATTTTTGTGTATTTTGTACATTTTGGAAATATAATGTTACCTATGTATGTTACCTCAAACATATTGTATTTTTTTACCTCCTTACAATCGTAAGGTTGTGGGTTTAAATCCGGTGGTGGACTAATGAGTTTTTCTGTCAAAAAACTTATGTGCACTATGCCAGTACTCTCAAACGGTGAAGGAAAATAACCTCTCTGATGTGCGCTTAAAACTCTTTCAACACACTGGCACTGGTTTGAAAGAACCACACGATAAGAAATAAATATTTATACACCATGGTGGCTGGCTAAGCCTGGTGTAGTTTTTTAAAGTTGATGGAAAGAGAAACAGACAGAAAAACACTTTCGCATTTGTAAAGGTATGGACGTCACTTAAAAACGAAGGCAAGGTATTTCGTCAAACCTTCACTTTCTTTAACAACAAAGGATGAAGATAAAACCGTTGCTAATAAGCACTTGATTGATGATGCTCGTCATTACAGATGCTTGTCTCTTGTTGACAGTTAAAAAACATTAATTACCACCTACGGCCGAGCTTCTGTGGTCCAGTTCTGAGACCAAGGCCTGTTTTGCATTTCTTTACGTCAAAGTGCTGAAGCGTAGTCTTATTAAAAAAAGCTGACTTTTTCTAAAAAACCTGTTACAGGATCATCATCATCACAGGTCATCAGGGGTTTTTCATAGACTAAAATGAGTAAAATTAATTCATTAAAAAAAAAGGTTTTTTGTGGTGCGTATTTCTGCGGTCAATATCTTTAGAGCTTACAAACACGAGAATAATTGCACACCTGCATTTCTTTCGTATCAGTCGTCAGTTGCACTGCACCACGAAGGTATTATATATGACGTACGAAACCCACCGCAGACTTCTTACCCCTTGGTATGCAGGTAATGGAATGTCATTAACTCTTTATGATCTCGCCGAATCTTGTTAGTAAATTGCGGGTAATATTTTTATATCATTTTTATGAACAAATTTGGATCAGTGAAATGGTGTTCCGTAATTAGGTTGACCCAGATGTTACACCTATAATAATATTTGAGGATATGCTATTTGTGTGTATTATTTTTCAATACAGATGCTAGATAAAAATATTTATACTATTTGTATCATCATCAACCTATGTCAGTCCACTGCTGGTCGTAGGTCTCTCCAAAAGTCTAGTGCTTTCAAGTTTATTTTTGCAGATTAAATGTTTTTAAACGACTTATATTTTTATGTTTGTAATTGCATCATCATCATTGGCCTGTAACTTCGTAATTTTTGAGCCGATTTGAAAATTTATTTTTTATATGTAACGTTTTACTTTCAGATTGGTTCCTTATAAATTTCATATTTTTTTTTGAAATTTCATTTGTTTTACTTAAGTAGGTATGCTTGTGTGCAAATCTAAAGCCTGACCAACATAACTTTTCTATTATATTGTCACGGTTGTGGTTTTAACAGAGGAATATTAATTTGATAAACGTTTACAGTATCCGGAAGTGTGTGGGAGGACCTCGCTTGAACAAAGCGACGGAATGTCAGTCCTACCTGCGCACGAGTCTTTTTTGGGATTACTCGCCATTAAAAAATGAACTCTATTTCAAAGACTTTTGATACAACTATTGAATAAAATCTGAACCACCCTGAGCCTACTCATTTTTGAAACTGTGTCATTCAAATATCGGTTATATCTCAATGATATCAAGCCTGCAATCAAAATGAACTTTCTGTTTTTAGTTGTATTCTTGAAGATAAAATAGTTTATAATACAAAAACAACGAGGGTAATCGGGACAAAGGCTCTCCCACGTAGACATTGCTATAGATAAAAAGATTATCAATAAAATTTGTCTTTTTTCCGTTTTGTCTGTGACAAAATATTACAATATTTTGGATTTAGTTTTATCAGCTCCAAGCAAAGCTTGTAACTTGGAAACCAGGATAATTGATAGACTATTTTGTAAAACACGGATATACAACAAAATTGACTAGTCCACCCAAACCCAAATCCAAATGATAGTCTTAGGTTAAATGAACCTACAACCGATAGCGCAAAATCATATTATCTTTGATGAGCAAAGCCAAAAATACATTATAAAAATAAAATAATTATGTCATAGTAGTAGAATCCCGGTCTAGTGCTAGATCAAGCCAAGTTCAAGCCAAGTAGAATCCCGCGTGACTTCGTTTGTGCTAAGCTTTTTCTATTATAAACTTAATAAATCCCGCTTTTGGGTTTGAATTTTCAAAAATCCTATATTTTATTGCACACTTTATTATAATCAATACACCTTTCCAATTTCAAGTCGTTACAACCAACGCGAACGGTTTGAGCTGTGCATTATGTTATATGCCAGTTACTCACGCCAATCTTATGTAGTATATGTAGCATAATTATATGTGTTTGTGATAAATAATTGAAAAAAAGTATACTAAACCAACTAAAATTGAGAACCATTCCAAACATAACTTGTTTTATCTCTATTCTTGACATTTCAACAAGATTTCATTCTCAACAATACGTACAAAGCACTATGCAAACATAATAATAAAAGGCAATATCATAAAAGCACGAAGCATTTCAATATTCACTTATCTACTAAAACGGTTAGCTGCTGAGTTTCAATTCTACTAAAGCTTCTTCAAGCGATTCGGTTCACTTTTATGATAGAAACACCCTGAGCAGTATAGCACGGCTTTACGATCACCACATCCCGTTCAAGCCATCTTGTTTGGAAGTAAAACGGCTGAAAGAATACTTCACCTTTATCATAATGTGGCCAATATAAGACGCTTAGAATATATTTATTATGAAGAATAATGTAACTCTTTTTGGCATAGTTAAGTAGACAGCTGTGATCGTAATTTTTATAGGCCATAAAACATGATAGCGTTGTTTTGGTAAGTAGTTTTTTAGAGTGATTGAACATAAAAAAACATTTTTGAACCTGAAAAGTAAAAGTGCCTTTTTTTAGATTTCGTGCATGATGGTCCGAATAACCATTGGTTTCTTTTATTACTTGTCTTGATAACGGTCATGATAACAACACAGACAGACAGACAGACGGATAAACGAACAGTGTAGGGTTAGTAAAAGAAGATAGTAGTACGATATCCTACAATCAATAATAGAAAAGTATTCAAACGCATACTTTGACACGTGCTAAAACCGCAATGTCAGTCGTAGCTCGTAAAGCAAGTTATTGGAGCTGTAAACCTTTGTCGAGAATTTCTCATTGCCATAACATCTCGTAATAGGCTTTTATGGAATTTAAAGCAGAAGCACCTATGCCGTTGGAAGATGAAATACCCGCTGATGACATTATTGTCATACTTCACATTCTCACGATCTTTAGTAATCGCTCATTCTTTCCAGCACTCTTCAAACCAAAGCCAAAGGGTATTACTTACTACTTATTATATTAAATCAAGGCTCCCTTTGTAACGTGTTAAAGCTTTATAGATAAAAATTGGCACCAAATTCTACGCGAACACAGCCTAGAAAATTTGGCCAAAGTTTCAAGTATGCATTATTCACTGAATATTTTACCACTATTATACACCCTTCCATCCCAAGCAAATTTCAAAACAATAATCATATCTTTGGAACAACTGAACTCAATATCCTTTCTTGTTAGGAACTTATTCGGTTAAATTGTATCACTCATTGAGAAGCACCAAGTCGGTTATAAGTAGGTACTTACGTATCACAACAGACAAAATAAGCGAAACCCCACGATCTCGGAAGCAAAATATTAGTACAAGTTAATGAACGCGGTATTACCTTAGGACCAAGGATTGTTATAACGAACAATTTGCAGCATCCACCCACACCTCAGGAAGCATTTTGTGTAATTTTGTGATTTTAGCTAATTAATGTTTGTTGCATATTTATGAGATCGTATACAAACGTCGTAAACATTTTGTGTCCGTTCTACACAATTGCTTCACTGATTATTATTGTTATTATTTAGCTATTTACGTCCCACTTGAAAGAAAAAGGCAAATAAGTTTTTTTTTTTTTTTATATTCATATAGTTATTAGGTAATTTACTAATCTTTGCTAATTGCAATAAATTGAGTCTGTGTGATTACTTGGTAAAACGGTAGAATTAGTAGAATATTGAGTTATTTAAACGAGTTTATAAAATATTCGGATAAATAGAATATTTTTTATTGTGAGATTCTATCGCCTAAGAAAATATGACGCAAGTGAAACTTTTTTTTAGCCCCATGAAAATCAACAAAAAATTAAGTCATTTGGGTTTGGAGAATATTATTTATAATTATAGCAATTGATACCTCAACCTTTTTCACTTGTTTTCAAATTAGTACTTGAGTGATAAAGAACTTTTTCCTAGAGGAACCAGCATACGAGTACGTTTCCGATGTTCGGCTACAAACTAGAGCTAAACTTATAATATTGGTAAACTGTTTGGGTCTTATTAATAATCCTAGCGTAGCGTTGGACTAGTTAATCCGTGTTTTGTCTCTTGCATTGACATGCAATTGTCAACTCGAGCAAATGTGACAAAACACGGATTAACTAGTCCAACGCTACGCCAGGATTATTAATAAGACCCTTTAAGTATATTATACTAACAGATCTTTAAAGTAGCTTCTGGTCAATGATTATTAACTTTCAAGCAAAATATGTGTGAGAACTTTCCCAAACACTGTACCACCTGAAAGGGGGTTACATAAAACTGTATTATCGTCATAACCTTAACTTGGTTTTGAGGACCGTCGTAAAGTAGCATCTTGGGTGCTCACAGGACACGTGAACTGAAATGTTGTTAAATTTTATGGAAACTCGGTTGGATACAATGGATAATATTATGTAAATTACATTACGTACACAATAGGTACTTTCCAATTTCAAACCAAATTCAAAAAAGAAGAGATTACTGACCATTCTCTGAATAATATGTATTTTTATGACAACTCTTATTTAAATGTACGCAGTTATTTTTATGAGATTCTTCAAATCATGCGATTGAAACATAAGATGCTTAAAGTTGTAGGCAATAAATATTGCACATCGGCTAATTTCGGCTTCTTAGAGCGTAGTGTGCGTCAGAAAGAGATAGCGCTCTACGAAGCCGAACAGCCGATGTGCAATATTTATTACCTACAACTTTATATACGCATATTATATTGGATATTTTCCCATCCCTCTGATGGTTTGCCTCATTGCACCAAGCAGTCGTGATCATAGTCCCATTCTTTGGTAAAGGTTTTGGGCACTTTCTTATACGAAGCCTGGTGCATCTGTATAGCTTTACTCCTAGTAGTAGGTCAATAATAATAATAAAAAATAATATTCTGAAAATTAATTTATTTTTCACAGCAGTTCATGAGAGCTGCACTGAAAAAATAATTTTCAGCTCACCGGGTGAAAAGTGGCAACTTTCGGCCCGCTGCACGAACTGAAGTTGGCCCCTTTCCGCCATCGTCGAGCAGAAAAATCTTAAACACCCCAGGGGTGTATAGTAATATACTATTCCTTACCTACTGGTTACATCTAGCATGGCATTGGCGGCGTATCATATTGTACAGTCGTCTAGGATTTTATTTAACAAGATTGTAACATGACTCCCCGGCGATATAGAGGAACATCGTCTATAGTTAAATTGAAATTCATGTCGTGATGTTAACGTAGCAATACTCTATTGAACTAAAAGCGAGCGTATAGCGTCCTCTAGAGTACTCTTTGCAAGTATACGTATAATGCTTACTTTATAGCAACGAACTCATCTATCTACGGAACGCTTCGTCTGTATGTCTGTGTGTTCTCCAGGCTTTAAACAAATTACGTTAGAAATATCCATAAGCATGATACGGTTGTGAAATATCACTGTGAAAGACATTAGTACCTTCTTAAAATATAAAACTGTAAAAATTTTAGTTAATATAATTTACCTAGTTTTTTAAAAGTTTGCCTAGTTTTTTAGTTTTACAAATCTTTGTCACTAAAATGATATGGCGGTGCCACGGTAAAGACCTAGTTTTAAATATAAAAGCTGCGTAAAAACTAAAAATCCAATGTTTTACAGCAAAGCCCATAAAGAGACAGACGGTGGTAAAATTTGTTTTATGTTTATTTAGTACCTACTATGAGCAGAGTTTTCTGAAATTTAGCTAAAAGGGTGATAAATAAAAGCATTATTAATGTACAATAAACAAGCTTTGTTCAAAGCTAAGTTAACCAAATATTTGAACCCTTCACAGACAAAATGGAATTCGATCAAAGATTGGAATCGAAGGACAAAATATATATTATTCGAAGATCATCACGTTCTGGCACTCGACTGTGCATTGACCTTATGATCTTTAATATTGGTATTTTAATATAGAGTATGTCACGCACTTGAGACTGAATGACACGTCTCTTTTTTACCCATAAACAATGCGTCAGCAAAAAGTGTCCCATTCTCGTGTCACGTCCTAAGAAGATTATCTTCATCTCACTGATCTACCTCAATGCATACAAAAACAAAGTCAAACAGAGCATTCTTGCTCGATAAGTGTTTTTGTGTCTTTAACAAAGTAGAACGTTTGGATCAAGTAACGAAATTCCACATTCTCCTGTCAATCAGCGTCTGCAAGCTGTCAAAAAGACGAATTAATATCCAGTTAAATACGAAATCTGATTAGCATGCACCTGCATTATTTACACAAAAAAGCGTGAAGTTTGCGAGTGGGGACAGACGGCGCCTCTGGCCAAACGCGGCGCCAAGCCACTGCCGCGTGAATTTTCTCTGCGCCCACGCTCCCCGGCTTATCTGCCATGTTCTCACATAGAAATTTACACGTGCTTGCGAGTAACGGCCCGTAATAACGCAGTCGCATTTTATCTGCCAGCATGGCAGCTGCGACCCGGCCTCGACAGATACGCCGCTGCCGCCGTATGAACATCCGACAACACCCGAGGGACGTGGGCGAACCACTGCGCTGCAACAGCCGCATTTTATAACCTTTTTATTCCATTGTCACTCCGACGACGATGCGGCGTATCCGAGGGAAAAATAAATTTTACTCTTTATCTAAATGTCAAATCGTACGGTTTCGATCGAATCAGTTTCCAAATAGTTTTAATAAATCTCCTTTTACGAGGTCTGGAGCGCGGCGGTCGATAGGATGCATTCGGATCGCGGCGCGTTATCGTGTTCTATTCTGTTATGAGTGTTCTGTTGCCGGCAACAATAGGTTTAATTGAAAGAGTGTCAATAAATTTGTCGAGGGAGGTTCAGTGGTCTCGTATCGTCGTCGGTGGTCCCGATAAACTTGGTCCCGGGGCGCTGCGACATCCCGGAGGATCGGACCCATGTTCCGGGACGAATGGTTGTTTTTATCTACCGCCGACCTTGTCCTCATTATAATATATCATCCGGAGATTTTATCTGGACTATCAAATGGGTAATCTCGGAATTTGTGTCTGTGTAAATGTTGAACGAGATCGTAAATCTTCCAGTGTTTTTACTGTCGGATAAGCTGCAATCAAGCAATCACTGAACCATGATCGGAAGACAATTAAATTGTTACTCACACCAAAATCTTAACTTAATTACAGGGTTGGGTGTTATAAACAGGACGAGCCGACAGGGCTGATTACCTACCATTTACGCAGATAAAACCAAAACCAAAGGATATGACTAATTTAGTAGGATAGCATAAAGCAGCTCATTGTAAAATCTATTCATTTCTTCACACAATGGTACAATTTTTGGTTGTATTTTCTCACGGTTCCACTACGCCCACGTTGGCTTCTTTGAACACATTTCAGACCAAGGAGTGGAACTTTGTGTTCATAATTTAGCTATAACGTGGATAAACGAATGGCCACAGTTTTTTGATGTGTCATCATTTATCACCTCGAGTACCTTCGTAGATACCTACGCGACAATGCAACAAAGGTGGCTTGAGCAACGTCAGATAACTTGTAGAATAAAAGATAGGTTTTATAGCTAAGGGGAAATAAAAATTTTCAACTACGATTATTCAAAAATGCGCCGTCAAGTTTGTAGAATACGAACGAAAAGGTTCATGTTTTATATAAATGCATTAGATGTTTCGATCTCATCTTGTGAAATGGGCTCATTTGTAAAACTTTTGATTATTTAGAACACACAAGTTTTATATTAAAGTACTTTATCTAGTCTGATTAGGAAATATTGTGTATCCATCATGCCGTTGTAAATTGAAATAGATAAACATAATTGTAAGATATCTTGCCATTTATTAAAAACTCCTTGCTTTTTTTCACCACACAATAAGCAATAACTTTAAAGTAATTTTGAAATGCCGCCTCCACTCTCATATTTCTATCATATTGAATTTACAACAGTCCCTTTGGGGCATTCACACCCGATAATCATGTCCAAGATAAAACGGCCTTTGGCAAATCAAAATGTAGAAAATAAAAATCCTCTCACCACACTGGTTCCTTGACGAAGCATTATTAGCTGTATTTTTACAAATTTTAAGGCCGGGAAGGAATAGGACAGTACTTGTGTATCTGGACAAAACAAGATAGTGTGATGACAAAATCAGAGTTTTTTACACAGTAAGAGCTTACGATATCTCCAAAAACCCCAACCGTTTCTATTGCCAGTTGAGTAGTAGGTTATGAATTAAGCCTTGTGCACATCTAACCGATCTGCGGTGGCGATAAGATGAAACGCTGTCAAATACATATTCGACAGCGTTTCACTTATGACCAACGCAGATGGTTTAGATTGCATAGGGCTTTAGTAATCCAATGTTAAGAAATACGAACTTCTCTAAGTACTTTGAGGTTGAAAAAAAAAAAAAATTATGTCTCTATTTAAAAATACTTGTAAATGGTATGTCAGTTTTAAAATTAAAGTAAAAACACAGAAGTTAGTTTTCCTTAGATTCAGGTTCAAAGATTTCCTAGAAGATTAATTAACATGCCCCAAGCTTTGAAGGTGTTACTTGGTTTGCAAGCTTTCATTACATTTTAATATTTTATTTTTTTGCTTGTTTTTACCTCTGAGAGCTGTCTTGACACGCCGCACAGTTTCCAGATTCGTAGGCACAGGATCTATCAACAGCTTCAGCGGTGAAGAAAATTCTCCACCGCTGAACATCAAAGCCGCCCAGCCTTGAGGTGGACTCACGCATCCTCGCCTCCAAGACTTCCCCTCCACAAGCACGTAAGCGCGATTTGACGAATTCAGCGTTCTGGTTTCAAAATACAGCACATCACTCAAAACACCGACGTCACCCTTCAGAACTCTCCTGACAAACACCTTAAAAATTTTCCTTCTCACATTCCCACGTTTTTTCACCTCACTCGCAATTTTCCCAGTGAAAATGTATTTGGAAGTAAACACAATTCGCCTGAGCGTATCATTGTTCCTAAACACGGAATTGTTGGCGTAACATCTCGGTGGTGTGATGTCATTTATTTTTATTACAGTGTTCCGCTTTTTAACTTTTCCCTTTATGACAAAGTCGGCGGACGTCGTGAAAATTAAGAGGAGCACTACGATAGAAGTGGCTTTTATCATTTTGTAATGCGAACTTTTGCTTTGTGTTTTTTAATGCACATTTTTCGTATCATCACTTGTTTATGGATCACATTTGGCTTGAAGGCGGGGTAGTATGAAGTCGTCACACTATCGTGAAATGCAAGTGGGAGGTGCGCGCGCGTCGCCTGCCGTGCCAACTCAGACTGGAGGCTCTATCGGATCCGCTGCAACTTGCAACCTGTTGTATGTTAATCCTTAAGCTCAATGCTACAGCTTTTGTAAACACTCACTACAAATACGTCTACAATATTTACAAACGTCTTTAAGTTAAAAGGTTTAAATATTTTGCTTTGGATTATGGGACACCTAAGTGGGGAACTGACTAGCAAACCAATAATAAATGCGAATTATGATCACCGCACTACAGGTAGTAGGTACCATTTGGTATCAGGACGGGGTGTACAATCACCAACTGGGAGATTTGTAGTTATTAAATAAGAAGTTTTTTTATTACTTTTACTTAACAGCTAACATAAAAGTATACATATTGTAATATATAAACACTTAAGTTTGTTCTGGTACATAACATACGCGATTTTTTTGTACATTTATTCATTCTTTATTTAAATTCAAATAAAAATAGTAATTCTCCTGTCGTAAGAAAACAACTATAAAGGATATCCTAATTATGTTCTATAAATTGCCGTCAGGAATGAAAAACAAGACACTTATTTTATCCGTGAGAATATACACTGTCAATACGAATAAGTGAAAACAAGGTACAAGTTGGTCATGTACATAAAGTGTAAATATATTGGCATATCTGAGTATATCGTATGCTAATTGAGTCGTGAATACCTTTCGCATTTAGGAATTCTAATTATATAATCAGCACAGCGTGAGGTGAAGTACATACACGCTATTACCTTGCAAAAAAGCTTTTATAGTTAACCAACAGTTAGACTTTAAGAGAGCTTGGTAGGACCTCAGCAGGGGTCTAATTTGTTTTGTCGATAGTATTACTAGTAGCGAGTTTTGAAAAAGTGTTATTAGCGATGAAATTAGCTGATATTAGTAAAATCATTTTAGAATCTGTAGTTTGTGTGTGTGACTGCTAATTAATTAATGTTTTTTGGAGGCACAGCTTGAATGGCCTCCCCGTGCATTTTACTTTTTGTATTTGAAATGTATTTATCTTTTCTTGCAGGATTTGATACAAATTTTACAGAACAAGTTAAAGTAGCAGATAGGTAGGATGATTCAGTAACATTTGTGTGATGTTAGATCAGTTTGTATAGGTGTTGTTATATTTAGTACAAAAAAATAATAAATAAAATAATGTGCGTCTACACATCTGCATATCTATCTAGCCTATCTAGCCCCAAATTAAGCAGAGCTTGTACTATGGAAACCAGATAGCTGGTATAATGCGTGAATATTTTTATTTAATCCATATACCTACAGTATGTGCGCATCCTTAGTTAGACTGCGTCTCTTCCATCTCTAGCATCAGGATCTGTCTCTCAAGAATGCATGTCTGCTTGAGTCAGTAGGTCGCTAAATGGTGGGCAGTTAGCATAAACATAAATGTTTATGTGATTGTTTGGCTCGATTTGTACTAGAAAAACCTTTACGAGTTTGACCTCAAATAAGTTGTGCTTGCGCAGGATTGAATTCGCCAGACATGTGTGAACTGGGCAAAGCATTGTTATTAATAAATGGTGGGAGGTGCTATATTACTTTACCCTATACTTACGAGACATTTCAATCAGTGTCAAATAGACGTGCTTGGGTTGAAATCAGTAATGGCCGACATTTTCACACAATGCCATCTAAACCCAACCGATGCAAAGTACGTACTAGGTCTTCTTCTTCTTATCGTGTCACTGATTCTTTCGAACCAAGTGTGGTGAAAGGATTTTAAAGGCGCCTCAAAGAGGCTTTTCCGTGCACTTGACACATATTTTAGTTTTTTTTTTTAGATTCTATATGTTGGTTTCCTCACGATGTTTTCATTCACCGTTTGAGAGCACTGGCATAGTGTACACATACATTTTTTGGCAGAAAAACTTACTGGTACACGTCTGGATTTGAACCCACGACCTTAGGATCGGAAGGCGGGGCCGCTACCACTAGGCCACCAGCGTACTTGGCATTTCTTATAATTGATTGTTTTTTTTGTAAATAGGTATTTGATTCTTTAGAACCCACGTATAACAAATTCATGTTAGTATTTCAAGCCTATGTCGAGCTGTGATTTTTTTCTAGCTAATGATGATGTCACTATCGCTTTACCGTTTGTGAAGTGAAGTTCAAATTGTATCAATTTTATTCGTGCATAAAAGTACTTAGGTTTAATTTCATATGTTTTATTGATATTTTATTGGTAACTGAAGTAACGGTTTGATCAACCGTAACATTAAAATGAAAATGTAAAATCAATATTGCTATAATATGGAACCACTGAACTATATGAGTCACTCTGACATGTAGGGTATAGCTCGTAACTTTGGAATTCCAACACTTCCGATATTATTATTTTTATTTTTAACCCACACTGTCCAGTGTCCACCAGTCTTCAAAACTTTACTTGGTATTTTTTTTATTCTCACTTCTCTTTTCAATAATACTTTAAGGGCAAGCCCATCCCATCTAAAATCATGTCACTAAAAAAAATGCAAGCCCAGGCACTATAGCGTCCCGTAAGTAGGGGCATGAGTAAATTATATTTGCCCTAACTGTGTATAGATTGCATCTATTGTAGATGATTTCTATACACAGTTAGGGCAAATATTATTTACTCATGCCCCTACTTACGGGACGCTTTAGTGCCTGGGCTTAAAGGCTATAAAGGCCTGTTTAGTTAGTATATATAATTGCATTATCTTGACCTGTGTTAGCTGTAGTTGCCTTTAGTGGATAAGCACGAGTGATTTTTATTTATGTTGATACTAATTTGTGTTTTTGTGTGTTATTTCTTGATAATCCTATTAAATAAATAGACAAACTTTACTCGCAGTAGTCATTTTCGAAAGTTTCAAGGCTTTTTGAACGAAAAACTCGTTAGCGAAAAGATGGTGAAAGAGGCAGGTAGTCATAATTCCATCTCAGAAGAGTAATTACCAAGTTCATTTCAATGCATTCGCCACGCTCCAGCCATTTTCATCGTTCACTGCAAATTTCATCTTACGCCGACTCAAGCTCGTCAGTTTTGTGTAAAATGTCAACCGTTATATTGACGAGGGAAGTATCGCAGGCAGAAGTTTTGAACAGAAAGAGCCCAAGCGCGTGCGGACTGTATAAGCATCAATGCGTTAGTAGTTTACCGAAGTTAGGTACATCAATAAGCACTAAGTAAAAAATTATGTTCACTTTGTTAATACTTAATAATAACAATAATATTGTGGACAAACCACGCAACACTATTGAGACCCAATTTAAGCAGAGCTTGTTCTAGAGAGGAACCAGATGCTGATATAACACTTATATAGGTATACTTTTTTGTAAATACACACCTAGAATTTAATAAAACACCCAGACAGAGAACAAACATAAGTGTCAACCACACTAATATCTGTTCTCGGTGGGGATCGAACCCACGACGGGCAAAAGGCAGAGCTATTACTCCAACTGTGTTGAGAGGCCAGTCAAACACAGTTATATTTTGGTATTTAAGACCGTCACACGTAGTCGCCGCCGCTTCAGAAACCACCGTAACGGACAGCACAAAGAGCTTCTCCGAACTATACCTACTTCAAACCATCTTCCTCAGAGTTTACTTTACGCAACTCAAACTCAAGTATCGGTTGAAGATTACTCAAACCCCACTACTAAGATACTCTACGACAGACTTATTATTAAAATATGACCATGAAGATACAGGACACCAAGGTTCAGTGCATCTTGAGCACGTGGCGGTGCGTGGGCGAACTTGTAGCGTAGTGCGATCAACTCTACACCTACGAGTAATCCGTAACCCCTGTTTCAAGGTTGTAAGATCCATATTGCAATGGCAAGAGATACTGCTTCTGGAACGGATTATATCGATACTGCAATTTACGTACGTTGTATCCTCGTTTGGCACCTTTCTGGTACACGTAGCACAAGCATGTTTTAACTAGCTATGGCTTTCAATGCTAGTTTATCAATCATGAGTTTAAGTACCAACTTAAACTCATGATTGAACTACAGATAGAAGTATAAAATCATATAGAAGTGCACTTTGCTGTTTACAATTTATGAGCAATAAATATTAGTAACTATAATATGTTTTATTTACAAAAATGTCTGATGTATTTTCGAAAATGACGATGATTCCAATATTAATTTGAATACATTTTAAACGATACCGCCTAAATCTTGATTTATTAATAATACCTCGTACAATATCGTTGAGTTGTTTGTTAGTTATGCCGCTTGTAAATACACCTGTTTAAAAAATAAATGAAACATTTATTCAACGTTATCGTAGATACACAGTAGAAAATAAACCTCTTATAAAATACAACAAGAAGTCTGTTTCTTGTAGAAAATTAAAGCCAAACAAGATGAAAATAAATACCTAGTACGTTCGTATGATAAAACTATGCCGTCTTCTCTGGTCATAATTAGTAGAACGGTCCGTATGCAAATCAAAATACCTTACAGATGTACAGTTGGCTGATACTCCATAAACTTTTTTTCAAAGTTTATACTGGTACCTTTGTGGCTTACCATAAAATGTAAAATAAAACACAGTACAGTGTAAAATATAACAGCATAATCTAAATCACTTTGCTGACTTTCAAGCACACTCTGGAATAGAGCCAGAATCACACTAAGTACATACTATTCCCAGCACGCCGTAGATAGGTGAGCAAGTTACGGTTTTGGATAGCATAAAACCTTTTTCAAATACATGACTACAAAGAAGAATCGTTGCTTAAAAATATAAGTTAAAAAAACTTGAAAACCCGATTTCATGGTCAAACTGCTAAACCAATGTTGGCGATATTACCTATCTGAAATTATACCAAAACTGTCAGGGACAGACTAATAATAAACGGTTCCCGATTTTCTAAGTCATCTTTTATTTGAACATAATTAATATACCTAAATTCTAAAATGCTGTTTTTTATGCGGTATCTCTCCAGCGGTTTTTTTTTTTAACTTTTCCAACCAACAGACCAAAAAATTGCTTCCACTCTTTTTTTCGTAACATCCTCGCGCTGGAACATGCAGTTTTTGCCCTTAGTTGTCTTGCACATTATTCAGATAAAAAAACTCATAAATGACGAAGTTATGCGTTAACTAACATAAAAAAATACGATTAAATTGAGAACCTCCTCATTTTTTATTTGAAGTCAATTGAAACTGGAATAAGTACAACAAAGTTTTGTTTCCATTTACTAAATAGCTGTAGCATTGGTAGGATACAAAAAGAAAATACATTAGGTTGTGTGAGCTGGAACTTTCAAATAAATGCAAATAAATATCTAGGGCAAACCTAAATACTCTTTATTTACACAAAGAAACTTACAATTAAACAAATAATTACAAAATGTTCTCCCGGTTAAAGCCGATGTTAAGAAATCGATTTGGGAGCAGTTTTTTTTTAATAAAAAAACCCATAATAATAAAAAGCACTCTTTGAGTGTGAAAAACGTAGGTATATACGTATACTTTGTATCCTGATACAAATTACACTATTAACCACAGAAATAAGTCACAGCGGATTCTATTATATTTTAAAGAGTGTGAAAATAAGGCTTAAGGCATCGGCCATGCGCCGTTTATTCGGTAATATCCATAGTAAAACACGTGGCTTATCTCCCAATATAATCTAACTATCCCCCTTGTATAGATAACATTGCGAAAGTTGCAAGTTAAGGACGCCTTAAATGCAATAAGCTAGAAGCCCGGTATTGCTAGAAGGTACTATTTTTATGAACAACGGGATATTTATCATGATTTAATTTTATAGGTACCTCCGACTCCTGATATTTCGACACAGTTGCATGCACCATGATTACGGGTGATCGTGATCATGGTGATCGTGGTACATGCAACTAAGTTCTGTTGTTTTTAAAAATAGTATTAAAAACCATGAAAGTTTTACATTTGATTATGGATCTAAATCCTACACAATAGGATCTAGATGTATGTAGGTATTAGGTATAACTACGCCTATCATTTTTTAAAAAAAATGAGCCTATGGAGCAACTGGAAAGATTCTCAGCTGGACAGATTAGCAACTAGACAGAAAGTGTAGAGACTATTTAAAAAGTGATTAAAATGGGAAAGTGGGTGACTGGCTCCGGACGAAAAGGGAAGACTTCGCGGTTTTTTTCATTTGATCGGAATGGAATCGATTTAGCAAATACCTACTAATAAAATAATTTCAAGTACATATTGTTCCTACCTCGCTTATACTTGCTTTATTTAGGTGCTCGGGTGTTTCAAAACGGCGAATTATTTTATTCGAATACCGTTTCAATGTAGTTTTAATATTAATGCAACTGGCAGTTGCAGGCGTCACGTCCCAACGTTTAATCTCGTCGGATTGGACTTTTCAGGATTTATTTTTAGTTTCGTGAATAATAGTAGTATTGAAATAAATATATAAATCATCACGATCATCATCATCAGCCTGCGTAGAAGACCACTGCCTGGACATAGGCCTCCTACACCATAGACACAGACATAGGTGGAAAGTAAATGGAAAGAGCTCAAAATCTTTCTTTCTTTGAATCAAAGTCAAAGCTTCTCTTTGAAACGTCTTAATGCTAGGAGAGTCTCTACATTTAGGCTTGAAAATGTCATCATCATTTTTCAGGAAGAAAGATTTTGAGCTCCTATTCCGTCCACCGACCTGCGATTACAACAATATCGTCTGTCCATTATGTGGGCGTCCTACGTTTCGACGACTTGTGTAAAATGTAAAACGAATAATTTTCAAAAATTGCCGGTTTTTGGTAAGTACGAGTATGCCGACTAGCTACTTTTTCAAATGTTCACATTGATTCTCCCCTAACAAGCTATCAGACTATTTCTATCGGCTTGTGATACAAAAGTACCTACATATTAAAACTTTTATACGGGTATAAAAAACCTAAAGGCTACCATATTGATTAGCGTCATTCAAAGCGTTATAAGGAAGACAAAGTTAGATGGCACTCTATCCACTCAGCCATAGAACTATTTGTACCACCGAGTTGTACAACTCTCCCTCGTACCTATCTTGTTTATCCAATTGGAATTTTGTTAAAGAAAACTTCAGTCTGCTTGCGTTCCGTTCAATCGGCCGTGTTGGCCGAGGCACAGGCCAAATAATACTACAGCACAAATATCACTTCCCACCCTTTACTTTGTATGAATCTTTGGAATACGTAATAACAAGATGTTTAGAGTTGAAGCTCATGAAAAGTATTGATACTTTATCGTTTGAGAATTCGTTGACGCAAAGTATTTTTTTTTTACCTAACAACCTATTTTTTATTACAACCATTGGAACTGGCTGTCAACTTTAGCACTTTAGCACATTGGATTTACCTATCTTTAATATTATACGAATTTATTTAATAATTTACTAGGTACATTGCATTGTATAATAACTATATTTTTAAGCTAGGTATTTAAATTTTATTTGCAACCTGCCTATATATTTTTGACAAGCCCCTATAAAGCTAAAATTATTTTTATTCTATTTTAAACTATATTTTGTAAACTATGACGAGATACTAACGCCACTCAGCAATACTATTTATTATTAATGTTTGTGTTTGCTTTAGTTATCAATAAATACATTTCATTTCATTTTCATTTCATTTCATTATACTAGAAATAATAGTTTAAGTTTGAACTTATTTTCATACGCTCGCTCGCCTCTTCAGGCTAATTGAGAATCTCGAGGTTATTTTTCTACGAGTATGATTACTACTACTCTTGTATTTTTTTTTAAATAATTAATAGACGATCCTTTGGCCACGATCTCACCTGATGGTAAGCGACGATGTAGCCGATGATGAAGCAGGACAGTCTAGAAGACACCTATTTTCTTTATCTATATTTTCTTCTATGAATTCAAATAATATAAACATTTTGGCCATTAACAAAACTCTGATCTTGATTTGACACACAACAACCTCATAGCAAACGGCTCAATAACTATTGAATCTTATAAACCCATCGTAATAGAGTTCATTTCATATTTACAGAGATTTACAGAGATAATGGTCTAGCCAAGTGGAGCGCAGGCCGACCGCAAAATGCAATTATCGACCGATGTCTGCCACAGCTATGCTTGAATTGCATTCCGGCGATGGAGCCCAAACTATGAGCCATAGAGCCCTCGATGTATGAGCGACAGCGCGGCGCTGTCTTTGGGCGGAATTGGGAGTATGCTCCTGGAAAATCTTGGATCACGTTTTCAGTAAAGGCACAGAGACGAACCCATTACTTTTTATACAAAAAGTTACTACTTAGTTTTGTTAGTGCCGAAGAGTTATTCGTCGAGTGTGATTAGGATCCGATGGCGCAGCGGTCAGCGCAGCCCCGTACCAAGGGAAAGGTCGCGGGCTCAAATCCCGCTCGGTTCTTAACTTTAAGTACATTATGAAAATTTAATTTAATACTTGTTATTAATAAGTTAACTAAATACACCAGTGTATGAACTTTTGAGTTCGATAAAAAAATATATTCAAATTCATTTTTTTTAATCATGAGTAATGACATTACACAGTTCCTATAAATACAAACAAAAGGGATTAAAGAAGCATGCTTGGTGAATGAATGATGTGGATTCGATTTAAGAATGTTTACGTAAAGCGTAAAAATAGCTAGAATTGTCTTCTAAGAATCGCCAGTTTATACCTTTTAAAGCGTTAGAACTAACATTTGACATAACTTATGCGCATCGTACAACCCTATTTAAGTGACCAATTTCATGAACAATTCGCCGTAATTTCTTCGCGTGGAAAACCAATAATTCAACGCGGAAAAACTCATTTTTCGTTCGATTCTAACATGGAATTCGAATTATTTGAACCATCCAGCCAACATCCAGCGCTTTATCGAGTTAAGCTAACGAGACGTCACTGCGAGTGCGCCAGTTATGGCTATTCTTCATAAAAAGGTTAAAAGCTTGAAAAGCGTGGCAATAAAAACAAAAGGCGGATAAGTGCGAGTAGGATGGCGCCCTGAGGATTCCGGACGACAGTTTTTGTCACACCTTCCTAAGCTTGTAGAGATTTATGCATACATTATTTTTCATATTTCCACGTTCTAAAACCCTTTAGAACTACTCTAAGGTAATAAAAGGAGCAGTGTCATCCCAATAAAACAATTTGTTATAGGTACTCGTAATTACGTGTTTTGTATTTCGCTACCAAAAACTCTGCCATGTATTTTTAGTGAAATATAAAAACAAATGGAAAAGGTTCACGATTGTATAAGCCTTAGGCACGGTAGTAAAATATACATAAAGTAATCCATTTTTCAGTGGAACTCCTTTTGACTAAATGAACCTAGCAACTGATTGTTTTTCATTATTTTTTCATTTTACGAATCTCTAAAAGCTCTCATTCTGTCAAGTTATCGATAGTTGGCGTCAGCTCGAAATGTAGCTTTGTTACGAGTACACACATGAGAAATGCCCGGCAAATTGCATCGTGGGAAGCTAGCGGACAATGCTCAGTCTATAGTTATTTTATGCACAGCTGGACTGGCTTACCAACCGAAACGATGAAACAATGATTTTCCAGTGTTTACTCGTAAACTTTACTTACTGCAAATGCACCCGATAACTGCAATTTGTAAACGGTTTTGCATAATATTTTTGGTAGAGTCTGTTCAGAAAGAGAGCCGTCGTCGTGGCCAAATTGAGAACTAACGTTTCGATTTTTATAAGGCAGCTCATCCCCTTCTTTCTGTCAGCATTTTGCATCATAAAAATTAAATTAAGGAATAGTACACTAGTTGTGATAGGATCAAAACGCAACAGATGCGCTATTGTATTGCACACTAAACAAAAAAGGTGATTAAGCACAGCAGCGCCCTCCAATCCCACGACGGGTCCCTTTCTGAACAGACTCTATCTATTTATTTTAAATAGGTCCGCCTACGACTCCGCTTGCGAGTTACCTTCCCAAATAAAAAGTTACGTTTATGTATTGATCCAGGTTACCAGCTTATTCATGAAATATTTCAAGTTTCATCAAAATATGTGCAGCTATTTATGGAAATAAGTTGAAGCAAAAACGCTCAAACACACTCGTTCACTAACACACAAGCTTTCACTTTTATACTAATAGTAGGACACTCAATTATGTAATTCAATTTCCAACATTATTTTCATGACTATTTTTTTAGATACATTATGATGAATTCGACTTTGCTTTCAGTAAAATGCACTGTAAAATATATATTATGTATTGTATGTAACTACAGGCTAATTTTAATAATAGCTGAACTCCAGTACAGTGATTTTAAGTGCGCCTCAAAGAGGCGCACTCCCTCAAAATCCTCAAAATCCTCAAAATCCTTTCAAAAAATCCACACTTGGTTCGAAAGAATCAGTGACACGATAAGAAGAAGAAGAAGTACAGTGACAAAGCCACAGGTATGAAATCTTTTTGTACCATCTCATTCTAGTAGGTATCTTTCTTATCACTAGAGGAAAAACATTGATACTGAGATTTTCATCTCAACCACTTGTTAAATAAATGGAATATCCATACAACTCTTTCTTGCCAATCCGTAGAAGTGTCGCGAGGCATACAAGAGAAATGGACTACAAATTGCGTTCGCCTGACTGCGTCGCCCCACACGCCCGACCCAAATGGACCACCAAACCACTATTCCTTGTACATTTTATCCTGATACTTGATTATTATCTTTACAGAAATTAACTGGATAAATTATTCTCAGTAGCATTTCAGTCTATAAAATTATAGTAAATAGATGATTGCTATTTCCGGAGTTTATGTAGGTATATAGAAACACACAACGGTCACTCTTCAGAAGTCACCTCACGGGTTTGAATTAGAAGTGACGGTAATGCTATGGATAAATATTTGAAAAAAAAACGTCAGAATTGTGTTTTGACATTTGTAAAAAGTGACACTTGGTTTTGTTATTTTTTTTAACAGACACGTTACATTGTGAAAACTACTGTACTGGATACAGCAGGCATTGGTCAGTTTGTCAAATAAGATGCAGACCAATGCAGGAATAATTCTAAACAGCATCGTATGTACTTACGTCTTTGCAAAATGACACTTTACTTTTTATTGTGCGTTCAAAGAACGGGCGATGCGAGTGAATAAAGTTTTCTTTTTATGCAAGCAAACGAGCTCTCAGAACGATTTTTTGCCGAGGCAATGATTATGATTATTACATTAATTTACACGAAGCTTTTATTGTTATTGCTAGCTGGTATGAGAGTTGCTTGTACGATTGTATTTACCTTTCAAAGGCTTTATGCTCTTTGACGTTATTTATTATGAAAATAGCCGAAGCATGTTTGGACTGAGGGCTTATTCCAAGAATTGACAAGCTTTTGGGTGTTAGCTTCACTTTTTACTTCGTGTTCGTGCTACCCTAGGCAAATTGACATGGTGATAAGACGCAAACATTTCGATGTTGGCCGCAATGAATCTAACACGAAGTCTTCTTTTTTAGCAAGTTGTCAACATGGATCGGGCATAGATTCCTCAAAATAAAGACCATAAAGATGACTGCTGGTTCAATTGACTGACAATTCACGATTGTTCAGTATGCCTACCATGAACTCTGTCTGGCTCTGGTTTTGAGTCTGTGTGAGTGCTCACCAGTGCATTATACTGTGTGTATGACGTTTTGAGCTAGGATTTATTTAGTCAACACTCACACAGACTCAAAACCAGAACCAGAGACAGAGCCTGACAGAGCTCATGGTAGGCCTACAGGAGAAGCATTTGAAGTTTTTTTCGTGCCAAATCGTAGGTAACTCTTGTTGTATTCGACTTTTTTAAGATCTGGTTTACCAAAAATCCTTAGAATTCTGCGGGCTTTCAGCATAATATGAATTGAGACGCTATATACTCTATATATATGTTCTGTTCTGATATCCAGAACTACGGATCCCTAAAGACATTTACACTGATGTTATGTAATACTTCACTATCCAGCACCATCACCTCGCCGGCGCTTTTCACCACGGCGTGGTCGCCGCCACCACCGCTCACCAGCACGACGCCGCGCACGAGCAAACTCAGGAGACTTATTTATTAAAACCGATCTGGAGTATAGGGCGTATTTAAATTAAAACTCAAATAAAAAAAAAGAATTTATTCTGCAGTATTACTAAGATCACTTTGAAACGTCTTAAAGCTAAGTGAGTCTAGGTGCCAGTTCCACGCGACCAAGCCTAGAAGAACAGGCAGCAAACTACGGCTTCGTTCCTACTTTTTTTGTATGATCTTTTTACAAAACACGCACACGCTACGCTTAGTAATAGTAAAGTACCTACACAGCATATAAAAATAAGATACGAAAATAGTAGGTAGGTACAGACATTGCAAATAATTCACATGTTGGCTTTTGATAACTAGATCTTCTTCGGGATCTGAACAATCAAAATCAAGGCCTAAGTTGAGAAGTACACAACAAGCCTGTATGATCTGTGCACATTTGTTTGGCTTGTAGTGCAAGACCCTATCCTTGCCCAACGCCAACTGTTTTTAACCAGCCAAAAGTGTTTTCTATTGTGACCAAGGCTTTCATATGCTTCTGGTTGTACATTCTTTCTGGGGAGTTGCAGTAACATTTAAGAATGGTGTCATGAGCCAAGGCCACTGTGGGTATCCAGAGTCACCTGAAATGATGTTGATAATTTTTATTACGAAGCTCAAACAAAAATAGGTATCTTCTATGTAAAAATCTAAAGTACTTAAATAGTTACCATATAGTTAGGATGGTTTCCTGAGGGACACCTTTGTACGTACCTACATAAGCAGTAATACCGGGTTGGTAATCTTAGGTGGTAGGTACACATTAATGAAAATAACATAACTCACCTTTAATTCAAAGCTCACGCGCTGCGAAGACTTTAGGTCGTTATGCTGTCGCAACTCTTCGCATAAGAACGCGAAGGCAACCTTGGACAAACGATACCGACGACAAAATATGGTCTCCGGAAGATCTTCGATAGGATTGAAAGCTTTCCGTAAACCAACCCGCAGTTCCCGTAATTTACGAACCCGGTTTTTCTCGACCATCCGCATTGCAAAATAACATCTTGCAGACATTCTCAAAAGCAATTATTGACTTCAAAAATGCACAAATAAATTTTTGTTTACTAATTCATTTTGATTGATCGATCGTGAAGCTGTCAAATACATTCCGAAACTAAGAATAGCATTTTACACAAAAACCGTCAGAATCGTGAAGCTAACGAAAAGATTTAGTACGATTTTGGTGTTGACGATAGACTATCACCGGTGTTAGCAATAGTAAGTGAAGATACGTAGCAATATTATTTCTCGCAAAGCCCGTCAGAGGCGCTCATCGTTTTTCATACAAAATCGGGATTGTAAAGAGGTTAAAACCTCTTTACAAAACGCTAACACGACACCTTATGTCTTACACGACACCAAAAATGGTGTTGCAAAAGTCAGAATAGCCCCTCTGTGCTTACCTAGTAGATTTGTACATGGTAAAGTACAAGTAAAATAAAATTATCGTAAAAACTGTTGAATCGTTTGTGGTTAAAATCTTGTACAACAAATTTATTTTAGCATGGCGGGATTTGCTGTACCTATACCTATTGCTTTTAAGGATTCTATCTCTTGACTGGTTTTCATAGTAAAATATTTCTTTACTTGGAGCTAGGCGACGCTGTACCAAATTAAAATAATAATACCACTATCATATAATTGACTAGGAGTTTGAAAACCATCACCATGATTTTTTAAAACCAGAAAAAAAAACATCGCTATTGATACTCACAATAAAACAGTCAAACATTATTTACGTCTGCTCTCTTATCAAATATCAGAAGTCGAGGCATTTCGAATACGACCACTAAACAGCGGAATCGCCGAGGACCAGAATAACGACGTAATAAAAACGTGAATTTTCTTTTAATTCGCAATTTTGTGTCAAGGAATGCTTAACAATAAAACATGGCGAGTGTACAGTTCTCTATCTACACAGTTTAGGAAAGGAAAGGTAAGATTCTTGTTATACTTTTGAATCACGTTTCAATGTAGTCAATGACCAATACAACATTATGACAATAGCCTGCACCGCATTAAAATGTTTGGAAATATATGGGAATTACCTAAGAGTAATCATGTTGAAAACCAATCGAAATGCCATGTGATCTTTAAAACTCTAGACAGTAGTAGGTACTTTTTTTTATTTATGAAATAAATCAAAAGCGTTTCAGTCATTATAGTATCGCTTTTACAAATGTTTATCAAATTTTTTACACGTTAAGACTTGTATCTCACCTCACAGTCATGAAGGTATACTTAGTACTCTGGAACGCTGTACAAGATTTGGTGATAGCAGATGGAGTTAGGTTCTAACAATATAGTGGTATAAAAATAAGCCTTGGCAGACCTACAACTCAGCGGATGGATGACATATTCACCGTACAGGGAAAGAAGTCCTGTATCCAATAGTCCCCTAAACCGACAAGAGAGCGCCAGCAAGCTTATGCTTAACAGTGGGTTAGTACAAGCTGCCTATGATGATGATGATTCTAGTCTGAACGTTATTCTCAACTGTGCCATCGCCAGTCCATTTTAATGGTGTTGGAAGAAAATTAACGTCACACCTGAAATGGGATGGCAAACGTAAAAAATAAATTAACGGCCTATAAAACCGATTCTTACATAAGATAGCTCTTCGGTATTTTTGTTTATTATTTTATGCTATTTTCAAAATGTTTTACGGATAATGTCACATTTTTTTAGGTGAATTCAGAACAAACAAGCATACCGACAAAGTAAGTTTTTGTATGGTTATGGATTTTAAGACAGAAGTTCGTTTTGTACACAATATGAGCTAGTAACTAACCACATGACTCAAGGCCTGCAGAGCTACCACGAGCTCCATATGTTTATGGCTATGGCTGTCAAATTGGGTATGGATTGACTGACCCACACATTCATTTTCTTCTTAGGTTTGAATGTGTTGATACTGTTGACACAATTTTGACAACCAAAACCATAACCATATGAAGCTCATGTGGTAGGCCAGCAGCTCACATCTAGGCGATGGCGATAGCGATGGCGATCTGTGACACGCTGTCATATTTGACAGCGTTTCACTGATTGCCATCGCCAAATCACTTAGATGTGCTCAAGGCTTAAATCAACAACGTCTTTCTAAGTCGTTCTAAGAGTTAAAGTGAGTTTTGTGATTTTTCAGAACAAAATGTACTTGGTAAGAATCAGTTCATCCTTGTAAAACCCGGTTTGCCCTAAAGGTAACATCGTCAAATTGGTGTAAGCTGTTATTCCACCCGTGACCACTGACAACGTTACGCATAACGTCGAAATATCGGGAAACAATGGACGTTGTTGGACCAGCCTAGTTGCACGTAATTCTCGTCTATGACAATTTAAAATGATCGTTTTGGTTTTCGACCCATCAATTTATGCTTTGACAAAACGAGAATCATTTAAATTATTCCCGTAAAGTTATTTTCGTTATTGTCATTATCAGAGGAACAAAATCGCCTAACATTTTGACAAACAATACAAAGATTTTATAATATTCCAATAGTTAAGAGCCGAGCGGGATTTGAACCCACAATCTTCCCCTTGGTAAGAGGCTGCGCTGACCGCTGCGCTATCGGATCTTAATCACACACGACAAACAACTTTACGAGACTATTCGGCAAATCAATTAAATAAAAAATAATTAACAAATACAAACTCATAAATTTATCTTGGTTTTTTTAAGTAACTAAGTCCATGTAAACCCCTCTTCATAAAAACATGTTTACGTCAGTATTTTCTGGCTTCATGCAAATGCAGCTTCATTAGAAAATTGAACTAAGCATCCTTATTGAACTCGACGGTTTATTAATATTTTATTATCGGCCAACCCTTACGCCGTTAAACCGTGAGCAAACACGTTTTAAAATAGCCGTGTTGATGTAGGACCGTATCTTTGGACCTGAAACTTCCTCTGCAATTTTGGTTTCCTTCGATAGCCATCAAATATAAACAAAGTGATATCTGGGAAGTGTAGTGAAAACATTTCCGTTCTGTAGATTCTCTAACGGAATTACGATAAAAATTATTTGAAGACTCTAAAAAAATCGAGAGCCTAATCTTACAGATCTTTAATCAATGTGCGATAATGTATAATAATTCCACGATTTTTCGAATTTGTGTGATAGTAGAGCGCTTTGTGACATTTCCTATACCAGCATAGAAACTTCACATGTTACTCCCGCTAATTACTTCTTCTTTTTCCTGCACTTATCCCACTTTATGTGGGGTCGGCACAACATATTCTTCTCTTCCATTCTACTTTTTTCTCTATCAGCTGTCATCTCTGTATTCAGTTTATTCTTATCCACGTCATCTTTGATACAGTGCCCCACCACTTTGGTTAAAATATCCTTGCCCACACTACACACCCCACTTAATGCCTATACTTTTTCCCAATCAATGCCACGGATTTTAAACATTTCAAGTGATTACTTGCATTGCTGTGATCCGATATTATGGGAGTTGACCAGTGCAATCACAGAGAGGCCTAATAATACCTTCACGTTTTTGAGTGATAGATGCAATGCACGGCCCATAGAGCACATGCATTAAGGACGAGTTCTATGATATATGCAATTATTTGAGCCAGGTAACTTCCAACACTAGGTGAGCCACAACACTAGGCTTGCTCCGACAATTTTTCTCATTAAAAAAGTCAATTAATATATTCAAAAAACTCATAAACTAAAGTAAAACAGGTACCTAAAAATTCACATCGTTTTATCAGGCGTTTATTAATCTTTGCACGTCTAAAACACTCTGGAAACTGGCTTGTTTCACGAGAATGAGTGTCCTTTATGCGGAGGTATGAAGGCGACATTGGAAAGGCTTGTTTTGTGTTAAATGTCAAAGTGAGGGACTCGAGGAAAGAGCATGAAGTAAATTGTGTTGACGCAGTGACCGCGACGTGAGACCACCGAGACGTGCAACATAGTACCTAGGTAGGGTATCTGTATACCTATTACCTTGAATTAGTGTGAAAATTCGCAATAGACAGACTGCGAGGTGCAACATTGTATCAATATTCAGTTTATGCAATTAGACAAGGAATTCAGCGGTATTAACGTCAAGACTTTAAGCTATAGTCAAAAACTGTAATGCGTAGGTATAGTATACGCATTACAGTTTTAGGAGATATTAAGGTTTTTTATGAAACATAATCTTACTCTCATACAATATAAAATAAAAACAGTTTGGTGAACAAGAACTACGGATATCAAAACTTAAACATATTATAATTTGAACAAATGATGTTGGTACCTCAGAAATAAATAAGTTTTAATAAATAAAATTGTAAAGGCGCGTTCGCGTCGCGGTTACCAAGGCCGCGTCTTTACTCGCGCCGGATTGCCCTTGGAGTGTGAACGTGTAGCGGCGTGAGTGGTGCTCGGGTGGTCCGCACAGTCCCACTCAAAAACAATTCTAGTGAAGCCGTCATCCGCTGGGATAAGCGGCCTCATTATTCACTAAAAGCCCACGGCGTGCCCGCTCGGGTAATTGGAGGCTTTGTTCCTTTGCGCTCGGCTTTCGAGCTATCGTGGACTACTAGACGTGCTTCTCGGATTATTATTCGCACAATCAACGGTGTACACGAGGCCTTAGATTAATCTGACGTTTGAGGTATGAATTGTTTGGGCGTCGGGGATAAACGTCGCATTACTTTTTGCAGCATCATTATTTTTGTTTTTATGTCCCTGACGCAAAGTTTTACCGCCCTAAAATAAAACAATGTGCGAGGATTCCGTTGCATAATGTTTGAAAGTTCAAAAGCATTCTTCGGTGAACGAAAAATTCAGCACAAATATTTTTATACCTACATAACTTATGCGTGTAACATGAAAACTGCGCTATAACTCAATCAACAGGTAATCAACCGGTCTTAAATATATTTCTAACGTTTCTAAAGACAACAAGCAAATCTTATACGGAATCAGTGCGTCAGGGCAACTAGGGCGCTCTTTCAAAACATAAAACAATATTTTTCTGTCAAACAATTAACAAAAGCCTTTTTGCCCGCCCAAGTAGCAAAAGCTTCTATAACCAAGGCATTTTATCACCAAACAGTGATATAGTAACCCTATAATGGTAACCATTGTGACTGCTTGTACTATAAAGGTTTTTAACAGAGCGTTTTGATTCTATAAGATTAAAGAGCATTTAAGTTCTATAAGTTAGCTCTTAAAACGCTTACAGGACCATACAAAAGAATCTTTAAAGTGTTGCACTGTAATAGATATGAAAAAAGCCATGATGGTACTATTTAGTACTATAGATGATCTTACTGACACTTTTATGTATCTATTTTGCACTAATAATACGTAAAAATAACTTTTACAGTGCTAGTATTGTAGCAGTATCGAAAATACTATTACAGGATCAATCTGCACTATAAAAGTACCTTGCAAAACCATTACGTAATCTGTAAGCTTCTTAAGAGCTCCTTCAACATCGCTATGGGGTAGATATGTAAAAGTAATGAACACTCTTCTATAGTACTAAATAGCACCATAGCGACTCCTGGTGCAGTTGCTAAATAATTTTTATTCTAAATAGCTCTATTGGTGAGTTTTTGTTACTGCTACGAGACTTAACCGTAATATAAATGTACTAAAATCAATAATTAAAGGGCTAATTAGATCTATACTAGATTTTCAGTGTCAATTATATCACTAGTATTGGACATTTGGACAACGAACCCTAATTCGCTTGTGGTGAAAATAAGATGGCTGCTGTTTCAGCCTTGATAGCACATTAGCAGCACGGCTGGAGCCAATATGTACTATAGCAGCCATAGTTGGGACAAGTCCTTATTTTATTAATTAAAATTTTATTAAAACATAAAAAATATGAGGGCGCATCGTCAAATTTTAAATCAGCATAATGATTTTATCGATACAAGTATTTTCGCAAGTGCAATTTATGGCAGAGTTACATTTTTTAGTATGTCCGTATTACATATTACGCTAAGCAAACATGGCAAATTACATAAAGAATAATATTTTATTTTCTTGGGGAACAACCAATACAAATACAAAAATATTTATTCGAGAAAAGTGTGATAATAGAGATCACTGGAATCGTTTACGGTGCAATATAGCACTATAAACATGTTTTGGTTACTTTAATAGTGCAAATTTGTGATATAAAAGTTGCAGACAGCACTATTTTAGTACTAAAAAGCGTTTCTCGACACTTTTACATTTCAACTATAGAGCTGATTTATCACCGTAAGAGCCTTTATGTAATGTTTTTATAATAAATCAGTGATAAAACTAGGGCCTTTTCGGGGTTTTGTAAACGTTTACAACACCATTATAGTACTAATCTTGAACACTAACTAGCACGCTCCAAAACGTTCTCAGGACTTTTATAGTACCAAATTTTGTTACTTGGGCGGCCATCCATCACTTTGACCGAAACAACAACACAACATTTTCACATTGTCCTAATGTGAAAATAGTCGTGAGAATCATCATCACCATCATTTCACTAGCCTGAAGAACACTCTCAACTGCTGCGTAGGCATAAGCCGTCCATAGGGGTTATACATTTCCAGGAAGAACTATTCCGCGCTCTCTCTATTCACTGATTTCCCGAAATCTGTACCAATGTAGTCAGTCCATTAATGGATGGAAGGGATAATATCTGTCGTCGTCTATTGGCTGGATTCACGAAACTTTATTCATGAATTTGCCGGTTCTTCGAATTATTAATGATATGTCTATTTGCCACCTTATTCATTCTGTGAGGTATGTCGATGACTGGTTCATCTACGGATTTCCTCAATTTAGATTTTGAATCATGGTTGGGGTCAATCATGAGTATATTCGTACTTATTTTATGTCCGTACAGGCAGAAGTTTCTAAAGTATGATTAAAAACGGAAGCAAAGCCATTTTAGTTTTACACGCTACTTAAATAGCCGTAAAATAGTGCTCATACTTGTAACTTTCTAATCTAAGTTGCGTCTCATCGTTCACTCGTGTCGTTATTGCTGTTATGGACTAATTAATTGTTACTCGGGAAAATGTCGTCAGTTTAATTATAAGTTTTGAACGAGATATTATAAGGCTACGACATAAAACACAATATTCTTACGAAACCTAGGGGTACGCCATAAAATACTATTTTTGTTTTGTCCAGCATTAGACTTCTGGGCTGACGCTGATGACATTAAATAAATATTGCAGAAAAGCCACACAACACTATCTAGCCCCAAACTAAGCAGAGCTTGTATGGAACACATAGCTGATACCTACATTTTTTTTTGTAAATAGAAAAAAAAATTGTAAAAAGAACACAATATAACACCCAGTCGGAGAACCAACATCTGTGTTCACCAACCAAATATTTATTCTTCTCGGTGGAAATCGAACCCACGACCTACGGCGCAGAAGGCAGAACTATTACCAACTGTGTTGAGAGGCCAGTCCTCAGACTGTCAGTGAGAAGATTAAATACGTAGTATGCACCAAACTGAAATCTATTGGGGAAATTGTTTTCTTTTATCAGATTTTACTGAATTTTCAAAGCTCATAACGCTCTGGATCTCTTTTTGAATAGGTTACGAGCAAATCTGCTTCAGTACAGTCAAAGCGAAAATATCAAAGCTAATTTTTTAAACTCAAAGAGGATCGCCGGCGCCGCCGACTGCATTCGTTATTCCGGTCCCCGCGGCGTTCAGACACAATTGCGAACTTGCAACTGTCACTTGCAATCCACACACGATTTACAACCTTATATCGCGAGCAGTAAATATGAAAATGTGACAGACAGATTTCCTCATTACACTCGTCGGTGTTATTGCCGGCACTGCGTCGCACCGCAAAAATATTTACTTAGATCTTTTAGCAAGCGCTTTGGGAAACGATTCGAGGAGGGAACTTACCTTGTCGCTAGAATATAAGATGTAAAACTTGATACTAAATAAGTCAGCTAAAAAAAATTCGCTGTTTTTTGTTCTTTATTCTTTATTCTTTATTGCACACATAGACAACATTTAGAAAATGTAAAGTTAAGACATGTACAAAGGCGAGCTTAACCCTAAAAAGAGTTTTTTGTGTCTTTTCTATCATATTTTAAAATCATAGGGAAGATGAGTGGCTAAGCTTTAAACCCGAAAATTACGCGCTTGGCCTTACAATCCTTACAAAGACGAAACAAAATTAACATGGATAAATCCCAAGAAAGAATCATGATAAAGCTCCTAAAAATCCCTTTCTTAGTCATCCGATATAAAATGTAATTCCATTAAAGCACGTATTATACCTACGTCGACGTTAAACAATGGCGAGCTAATCCATTACACAGACAATACGTCATTGATCTTCCAATACCGGATGGGATGTGTAGGAAGTGCGTTACTTTCCACAATGTTTGACGGAATTGAATAGCCGAATTTATATCAAATTGCCATTTCTTGGCAAGCTTTAGATCATTTAGATTTTTGTAGTAGCATAATCATACTACCTTGTCAGGCTAATTTGCATAGTCCACTCAAAAGACAGTCAATAAGTGTGGAGTTTATTTCCCCACGATGTTTTATTTCTACGTTTTGAGAACTAGAATTGCGCACATAAAATTTCATGATTCCGGTTTGAGTTGAGCCTTGTGTGTGATTTAGTCAAATTAGCAATGAATCAGTTTTATAGACCTGTCGAAATATCGCTGCAAATTATGACATTGGCACACATAATTATCTCACCATTTATGCCAATAAACATACATAAGGCCGGGTACAGACAGTGCAAGCGCAGACAAGCGAGCGTCTAGTGAGCAAGTGCCTTCGTTTGCCTTCGGCATACTCCGGCCGCTGTCCGTTGTGCGCCAGGTCCTTTTAGTATTACTGTACCTAATAACTAAGAATATTTTTAGGCGAGCTTCAGCATTTTTTGAAGGTGGAAAAACATCATAGAACTCGCGTCACCGTAACCGCGTGACCCAACACTTTTGCGGCAAAGTTTGGCAAACTTCACCAAAAGTGTGTCATAGAGGCATACACACGTAATTATTCTAGTGCTTCTGTCAGCATTCCCGTCAGCACTGTTTTTTTTTTGTTATGAGTAGCATGATTTTGAGTAGGATATGAATATCCATGTAACATCAAAGAAAAATACACACCTACAGTGAATGATGGGCGAGTATTGCTACCCATCGCTAGGGTTCGCTCAGAATGGACTTGGAGACAGATGTGAAGGCGAGCGAGCAGCGTGCGGTTCCGAACGGCGAAGCCCTTCGCATTCGCTTGCTTTCGTTCCGTCAGTCTGTACTCACCATACCAGCCTTTAACAAAGTTCCAGTTTCTAGAAACGAGATTCTCGTTTCGATAATGACATTATGGTAGGTAATTATCGCCCACTAGAATAGAATGACATCAGGTTGACCTTTTGGAAACTCGTAAATTTTCACACCCTGACATCTATATCGGTAAGCGCCCAAAGCATTGTATGAAGCTACTTTTTTAGCTTATTGATTATGTTCTAACAATAGCTAGTATGGTAAATCAAGGTCATTAACATCAGCGTGTAGAAATCCACTGTTGGATATTAGGAATCAACTATAGTATGCCTTTTTCTGCCGTGAAGCAGTATTGCTGTGTTTCGGTTTGAAGGGTGTGGGTGCCGGCGAAATTATTGGCACGTGAGGTCTATGCTTCAAGTTGATAGACGCTGAGGTAACGCACTTCAGGAACGTGGCCAACAATGCAGACCGCATTGTTGGCCACGTTCTTGAAGTGCGTTACCTACGAGGCAATGCTTTGTTATAGGCGACCTAACATAGGTGGGCCAAATCCTTCAGCTACGTGTATAAAAACAAATCATTTCTTGTATGAACGACTCTGAGCCACCAAGCTAAAGTTTTTTTTTCTATATTCACTTCTTAAAAACATTTTATTGAAAGACTTACATGATGTGATCTAGTATAGTACAATTCAATTAATCCTGTGACGTCAAAGGCAGCATTGACTGGAAAAGCTACGCCTGTAGCAACTCGAAGTAAACATCGTTCGTATAAAGAGGTTTACAACCATAACATGCCAACTCCTGGACTTTACCCTATAGGCATAAACTAAAAAAATTAATAAAAAAAATGTGTAACAAATAAAGTGATTCATTTGTTACTTTACACATTACATTATTTGCATTTGTCACTTTGTACTTTACACATAATCGTAAAAAAGCCATAATTCAAAATAGTCTTGAATTTTTAATTTTAAAGCCTATGGATTCAAGCTTTAAAATTACAAATGTTCAATCCATGAGCCATTGCGATTTTCTGTACTATTATGTTTATTAGAAAAAAATACTATAAACAACGGGGATAACTCTTCGCTCGCCCTATTTGACCATTTGAAAGATATAAAATTACTGAACTTATTCACTAAACTGTACGCAATCCAATTGCACATGGTTTAGCAAAAGATGTTTTTGATCCCAACACGTTTTTCCTACTATAACGTTTGTTTTTCAGGTTTCCGTACCAAACGAAACTAACCTGTCAAATATATCTGTCATATTTGATAGCGTTTAACTGATCACCACACGTGCGCAAGACTTAAGTCCAGAACCTCAACGGTCTCTTGTAACAAACAACGTGAGCCGTACCGGTGCAATAAGCTCCTTGGAACGTACCTACTCGTAACTACGTTATTAATACAGACGAGTAAACATAATTACATTGCCTCCATTCGTTTTACAACTGGAACTAGGAAAATAATAGCTGTTTTGTTATTATGATGTTCGCACTTCTCGAGTGTCTGATAATGCTCTGCAAGCAAGAAAGCTATGACACATGTAGGTACTTTTTTTTCTGCTTTAAACCCACTTTATGTGGGGTCGGCACATGTCTTCCTCCTCGATTGCCCTCTATTAACCGACACCTCTGTATTCACTCCTCTCTTATCCATGTCATCTTTCACAAAGTTTATGCATGTTTTCTTTGGTCTATCTCTGCTCACATATCCATCCACATCCATAGGTACTCACCACTCTCCTAGCCACACAACTTTCATACCTTCTCATGCCATGCCCATACCACGCCAGCCTAATGCTCCTCAATGTTTCTGTCACTGGTGCTACTTTGATGCTGACCTGATATACTCATTCTGTAGGTCCAATTTATATACCTACCTCGTAAAAAAGATAAAGGTTATTAACTTCTCACTGGTATATTTTTTTATTATAATAAAGTGGGTAAGAATAAAAGCATTTGATTTGATAAGTTTAATATTGAGAATAAGTTCGTAAATCCTAAAATCCTTCACTATTTGGTGTCACCCAGACCCGTTTCAAATAATGGGCTAGTCCAACGAATGCCACGTCCATACAAAATGAGAAATCAAAATTTTCATACATTGAGTCCCTGATATGACGTATTTGAACCTTCCTTTTTCAAAATAAATGTTTATTTTGTTCCAACGTCAGGAGCATGCATAAGAACAGTATAATAGGCATCAATTTCCAAAAAGCAAGCATTTGTCTCGCCACTGCAATCAAACACGCATTTTTACGTTCCCGAAGATAATCGCAGAGCTCTTCAAAAATGTGCTCTATTCTTTTTATTCCCAGCTGTGTCCGTAAGTCCACAAGATGACAGAAAACATTTGTTACGCGCTGTAAAGTTCCAGTGTATACTTAAAAAGCTTTCAGAAAATAGAGCGCTGTTAGTTTAGTGGGAGCGACCCGCCTTCAGACCCTTATAGGTGGGAGGTTTGAATCCAATCGTGCAAGAGCGTAGGTGAATTCTTACTCCATGGAATATTTCTTTCTTATCATAATTATAAGTTTAAAAAACTAGAGAAACCGACTTCATTGCCAAACGGCTAAACCGATTTTAATGAAATTTGTTTGGGAAAATGTGGACGTAAAAATAACCTTCTAAATAAAAAAATATTTTTCTAAATCGGTTCATAAATGACGGAAGCATGCAGTTACAAACATTAATAAAAATATTTAAAAAAAATATTTTAAAAGGAAAAATAACACCGATTTTAATAAAATTAAAATGGAACCAATCTGGAAGCAGTACCTTTCAGATAAAAAATAATTTTTCAAATTGGCTCACAAATGACGAAGTTATGCGGTAACAAACATTAAAAAAAAAAATATAAAAAAACATAAAAAAAAAAATACAACCGAATTGAGAACCTCCTCCTTTTTGATTGGAAGTCGGTTAAAAATCAAAAGTGAAACGAGTAATTTTATAATATAACCCCAAGCTGATATGATTGACGGAATGGCTACAGTCAAACGAGGTCAAATTAATGTACTAACAACATTTGAGCACTGAGGAGAAGCACCAAGTGGTAATAAGAGGGACCTACAGGGATGTCAATTATATTCTGCGTGCATAGGGTAGACTATAATAGTGAGCTACACATTATTAATGTTCTCGCTTAGAAAGTAAAGTGCGTCTGACTTTCATTAGTCAACGTTTATTCTGACTGGTATTAGCCAGTGACCGTCATTACTTGATGTTCTTTGAGATAATTCAAAATGTTCGGTTTGGAATCTAGAAAAATACAGACAAAAACTTAGTAGCATGTTCCATTATGCATTTTTCGTATGAAGACTCATTATGC
The DNA here is from genome assembly GCA_947578465.1 of Thera obeliscata. Taxonomy (NCBI): domain Eukaryota; kingdom Metazoa; phylum Arthropoda; class Insecta; order Lepidoptera; family Geometridae; genus Thera; species Thera obeliscata. The sequence goes on from OX387916.1 coordinate 6,910,580, forward strand.
CGCATCGCATTAAGTTTTTTTTTAAATGTTGTTAAACTTCGCAAGTCTTTGATTTCACTCTATTATATTGAATATAATAAAAATAATATAATTAGTAAGTAAAAAAGTATTCAATTATAGGACCCACTTAAAAAAATCTGTAGGACCACGCTGCCATAAAGAAAAACATTTTTTATTTTTAACCCTTTAACCGTGTACTACCCAGATGCATCGGTAACTAAGTACTTTGTAAAAACTTTACACAACACTTTTTTTCTGATTCCTTTTATAACAACAGCGACAAAACACGTCTCTAAAGGATTAAAGCTACAAAAAGGAATAATCTTCAGTACATGATCACGATCTACAAGAAAGCTACAGGACAAGCAGATACATCTTCCTGACAGTGCGGGATTGAACAAGCGACGTGCTTCGTATAGTAGGTAGTAAGGTTCTGAGAAAATAATTTGTACTAAGAAGTTCAATTACGTACTGAAACAGACCCAGTCATGTTTCTTACCATACAAGCTCTGCTTAGTTCGGAGCTAAATAGTGTTGGGTGTGTGCATAATATAAAAAAATAAACTTAACTTGCTACATACATTAAATGAACACAGATTCATAATAATAAATACAATTCTATAAAATAAAATGTAGTGTAGGACGCCCTCCGGCAAGGTGGGGCGACGATCTGCGAAATGTAGCTGGCAAGCACGGGGGAGAAGAGCCGAAGAGCGGGCTCAGTGGCGCGTCTTGGGAGAGACCTACGTCCAGCAGTGGACTTACATAGGTTGATAATGATGATGATGAAAATAAAATGACAAAAATGATAAATAAAATAAAATTAATTATATTCTATTAAATTATATCAAATCCCAATGTAACTTTAATCCATCTGTCTTGGATGGGACAATCCAGTCGGTCGATTACCATTTCAGTCAATTTAAACCATAAGATCTTTAATATTTGAGCGTCTCCAAATCTAAAATAGTACTCAATAACTTGCTAGAAACTTGAACGCGTTTGTAGTTAACTAGATCAAGGTGATCCAAACACTAATACACCCACACGTCACGACTTACTAGTCAATTTTCATAAAATTATATCGAATTAATTAGTCTACATGTGATATCAATTTGGTATAATCACGCTTATTACAATGTAAAAGTATTTTCAAACAATACCTAAAAATAAATATCTACTTAAATAAATATTAGTGGAGTGGACCACACAGCACTAAATAACTGCAAACTAAGCAATAATAAGTACCTAATTAAAAAAAAATGTTTAGTCTGTAGCCCTACCACAAGCTCTGTCTGGCTCTATCTCTGGCTCTGGTTTTGAGTCTGGGTGAGTGCTCATCAGTGTATTATACTGTGTGTGACCAGAGCCAGACAGAGCTTGTGGTAAACCTACTGGTTATGGCACTGGTATGAGACCACAATAAAAGCTGAGTAATATTGTGAAAGTTTTGTCAATATCATCCAACTTAATAATTAACTATCATTCTAATCAGTGAATGTCAATGGTTTCAATAATAAAATTTTACTATTTTCCATACAGTGCTTCATAATGGTTACTTGAAATGTTTTAGTTTATATTATATTTTTATTATACCCATAAAGCATGTCTGCGTTATGTGACCACGCAACTGGGGCTAGAAAGCTTCATTTACGTAGAAAACCGGCATCGTACAAATAATACTGGTAAATGTTGGAAGTGAGAACGCAACATAGTGCTGTCTAGCTCTCTCCCTTTACGGCCCGCTCCTTTACTAAGGTCATTGTCCCATTACGTTGTATTTTTATATTGACGTGACAACGTCTTATAATTCGATGGAGCCGGCTGCACGCACGAAAAAACATGACTCATGCGGCGTTACCTCGCTCTGAGGCGTTCCATTTAACGTTGTCACGTTCAATTACCGTCAGTAAACTGACTTTACAGACAACCGATTTTTTTTTACCTATTAAACTCTTTACTAATAAAAGTCTCGCGTATTATTTCATCAGTAAAGCTCGTGGTGCTTTATGCTTGTTTTGACTGAGATGGTTTCACGATAGCCAAAATCTCTTGACAACCTAGACTTAAAGTTTTTAGCCAAAATTAACTCATCTCAACCGTGAGATTTTCTAAGTCGAAACGAGGATAAGACCCCAGTGCCATTGAACATGAATGCCTACTTACGAGTAGGTGGTCATTAAAATAAAATAAATATTGTGGTCAATCCACAGAACTCTGTCTTAAGTTCTAAAGTATTATTCTTTAATTAACACTATCTTAGATGAAGCTCCAAATTGATGAGTCATCATACTCAAAAATAAGCTGGTACGCTTGCCGGTTACCTGCTTTCTGCATAACTTTACCGTATTATAGGTGAATGGTCCCGTAGGCGGATGGGAGAGCAGCTTGATGTACCTCAGTTAACGGTATAATACAGGAAAGGAGAACAATATAAATTTGTTTCACTGTCCTACTGCTTCTATAAAACTTAATAAGATAGACTGTTTTAAAAAGAAACAATAAATTCCTAAGCAGTTGCTTTTAATTCAATAAACAAATCCATTTTGGGGAACAACTTACTTGTTCACTATTAGAATTCAAAATAAATCGCTTTTTCTTATTTCTTTTATGAACCTTCACTCAAAGGTTGTTAGAAAGAATTAGGTTTTAGAATGGAGTCTCTGTAAGTTTTTTGTTCAACTAAATAATGTTAATTTTTATGATGTCTCCAAAAGTTAAGAGACGAGCGGGATTTGACGACTTCTCCCGCGAATCATTCTAAGTTTCTTATGTGTAATTAACACTATAAAAATAAGTAACTAGGACTTTATTCCTAATTTTTTTTATAATAGTAGGTCTTGTCTGGTTAAAAGGAACTAAACGAGCTCCAGCCAACCAAAGCTAAAAATATAAAACAAACTGAAATAACATCGTGATTGTGGAAAAAGCCGTACGAAAGGCGTAGCTTTTCAATAAAAGCAGTGGTTTGAAACTGGGCTATTGGTTTTCTTCAGTAGTAGTGGGCAATTTGAGCCGATATGCACGCTGTAGCTCTGACTAACATACAGAATTGCAGATAGTGGTGTAATAACACCTACAAAGCTTTTGTTGACATTTTGACGTTCGATGGAGCCGGCTGCACGCACGAAAAAACATGACTCATGCGGCGTTACCTCGCTCTGAGGCCATGTAAGGCTTGAAGTGCAAGCGAGAGCGCGGAACGAGCGACAAAGAGTCACAATCGGCATCCGCGTTCGGCAGCGTTCGACATCTGTCTCTCTCCTACTTGAGTAAGCGATGCGTCCGCGTGGACAGCTGATGTATGACGTTGTCACGTTCAACACGTCAGTAAACCGACTTTACAGACAACCGAATTTTTTAAATTAGCAGCTCAACTCAGTGTTTATTACCTACCTATAGATAACTAGTTGAGTCCGCGCAAGATATCTCTGCGCGTGACAGATGGCAGAAAAAGTAAAAAAAATGACTTGAAATAATCTTCCAATAACAAATATAATGCAATTCGATTTCCTCATTCATGCTTGTGATCGATAGATATATTTCCAGTTTTTTCATGTTTTGCGCCATCTGTCACGCGTAAAGCTATGTTGCGCGGACTCTAGAATGGAGCTCTTTGTTAAAAAGTTTTATTTCTGGCACCAAGCTGTGTATTGTATTTTTCCGACAGTTTTATTGTATTGTATTGATAAAGATCGTATTCTTATACGTGTGTGTGAAAGCGTACCACACAAACATCAAAATATTATACAGGGTTATAAATTTATTAGTTTCTACTACTCCCGAATTTTTCGCAGGGTTAAAGTATCCATCAACATTTGTATTTATTTATTTACCTCACTTGAGCTAAAAATAAGGAGAAAAGTAGATCTAGTTCATTATAATATGATATAGGTAACTAAACTTAAATTGAGAGCTGGTACCCAAGGAAGTTTTAAATTAAAACCTGTAGATTGGGTCAGGCCCGGATTCCGGACTCATCACAATATTATAGGTAGGTCAACAACACACTCTTTTTTTTATAATATTAACCACCTTTACTATGGAGCCAACAGTGTTATTGTAAAATCTAAAATCTACAATATTTTATTAACAGCTGATTAGTAACAGCTGATTTTTTTGCGCATACTGTTCTGTATTGTGGGTTCCATAGAAAAAGTTGTCCACGTCTTGTTCAATCCAAAGTTTTCGGGGTAGTTTTTTTACACCCTGTATTCAACGTGCTAAAAATACACCCAATCATGGTAGGTACCTGAAACGCGTGTAAGCGCTAATACCTTCGCACGAACATCAAACATGAGTTCGTAGTATTCGCTTCCAATTTACACCCAATCTCGCACGCATTCATTTCTAAAGTAGATTTTTGTGAAAAAACAAATAATGAGTTCTATCATAAGATTGTGTGGATTCTAATTTCGTACATAATATAAAGCACCAAAAAGAAACGGATATAAAAAAGACGGCTATAATTTCAAAGGCACTGACAAAAAAAGTTAGTTTAGGAGAGCACTGGTGGCTTAGTGGTAGCTCCCTCCAATCCTAAGGTCGTGGATTTAAATCCAGTCGTACACTAATGAATTTTTCTGTTCGAAAATGTAGTGTAGGTACCTACAGTGCCAGTACTCTCAAACAGTGAAAGAAAACACCGTGAGGAAAAAAACATGCATTGTTCATTAGTTGTAGGAAGGTACTACCTACTTGCATAATATCAAAAACATTTTTAAACATAAACAAAAATCCTAAAAAGTAATTTTACGACTATTGCCGCATCTAAATGCCTAATAATTTAATTATTCCCTTTTCGGCTCAGCGCCAACCTGTCACTAATTCTATGAGATTTCAATTTAATGGCCATAAAAAATAATAATTGTTTTTTTATTGGCCATTATAACGTATTCATGTGGATTATGCGGATATGGATACCATAAACAAACAAGTACAAAAGTTTATTTGTCTATACTTCAAACATAACATGTAATTGAAGCCGTATGGTTCGAGCCAAACACTTTTTTTTTGGCGTCGCAGTTCACATACTTACAAAAAATTTGAAGTGGAATGACGGTCAAACGTTAGTCTATAAATTAAAAAAAAAACCTGGGACAGAAAAACGTATCCTGTGTTCCATCCTTACAACCATGCCATGCAGTCTCCAGAATGCAACTTTTGTTTGCTCATCATTAATTTCACAAGACGTGTAAGTGTAATTTTACATGACATGTGTCAGTATAATATACATATATTTTTTAGTCTATGTTCCATTATTTATTCTGTATAACTATGCATGTAGATTATTAATGAAAAGATTAATGTTAGGTCTACCCGAGGCCAAAATTATGTCGCAACTCTGCTGTAACCAGCACAGATTTCTCATACATTATTTAATAAGGCAGTAATGAATAGCTAAAGCAATAAAGATATTCGACACAAAAGACTGAAATATGACTTTACGTTGACGCCTACGTGGGTTTAAATATCGAGTCAGTAGGTACTTTTATAAAAGCCCAAGTTATAAGAGTTTTGTCAAAAAAACTAATCTAGATACTAATCATCATCTATTCTTTTCTTATGTTCATTTCACAATTCACGTCTCCGATAGTAGTATTTTTATCACCACATCCTGACCTCTAAATACTCCTCCAGTAGGTACTGCTTCTACTATGGATTCTGGAGAAAGGCTTTAAAACATTACCTTTCTTCTGCATGGGAATGAAGTTCCTCTTTTCTATCGATTTCATTTGATTCTGTTTTGTTTTACGTACCTGAAACAAAAGAAATACGAAATTGAAAATCAATTTTATCAGATCCCTATTTAACGCACATCAAGCGGACATAATTTTTCAGATGAGCGGACTTTAGCAGTATACATTATCGATCCATTTTTTGACGTGCTATTTTTTGCTGCAGTGATGTGTTTTATTTGAATGATTCAGATGTGAGCAAGTCTTGAGTTAGATCGAAAACATTTTTTGTTTAGTCTTCTAAGGTCCAATTTCACCGTTGAAATTGAACGCGTTCTACTGACGTTTAAACTCGCTTAAGCATTCAGTTGGTACATTTTTCTCTAAACGCGCTTAAAGACCTGTCAATGTCGTTGCATTTCTTTTGTGTACGTAGGTACATACAGGGTGGCCCAAAAGTCGTGGATCAAACGCAACTAGGGGTTAGATGGGGCCATCAGCGGCAAAAAGTTGTTCTACGGGTGGTCTTTAAGGTCAACCCCTGCAGAGTTATAATTTATTTTGTGTTTTATGATAAAATTGGGTAGAGTATTTTTTTTTCACAGTGGGGTCCGAAGTAAATAAAAAGTTATGATTTGAGAAAGAAGAAAATCGTAAAACTTAATATTATCTTCAACACACCTAATAAACAACCATAAATAGCATGTCTAACGCAAGGACTCATCAGTACCAATCTGGTGAAAATAATAAAAAAAATACAGGATGAGGATTTTTTCTAATTTTAATAAGAATTAGTTAAAAAAAGTCAATTTTCTCATAAAACACAAAATAAATTATAACTCTGCAGGGGTTGACCTTAAGGACCACCCGTAGAACAACTTTTTGCCGCTGATGACCCCATCTGACCCCTAGTTGCGTTTGATCCACGACTTTTGGGCCACCCTGTATAAACGAGTTTAGTTAAACGCGTTTAACGGTGAAATTGGACCTAACACATGTAGGCGTATTCTCTTTCACCAAAATACTCACACAAGTAAAAGCGTTCACAAGTAAAAAAGTTTATCTTCTAGCCCAAAGCTTAACAGTTATACCACACAGAATTCTATCTGCTGCATCACGCCCGTCACTACACCGGTTACGTGGCCGGGAAACCACCTTCGAATGCCAACTCCACCATGACTCCACAATTCTGCTCCATTTACGTGCCTTCCAAATTATCATAATCATTTACATAGCGGGGCGACGTGGAATAAATACCTTATTATTATCGGTCCTAATTATTGTTCTTTGTGTTCAAATAGGATTGTTCCTAAGCACTCCAAATAATCTTTAGTATTTTTCAAAAAAATTAAAAATGTTTTTTCCAAGGATATTTTTTGTTTATAGTTAATCAAATAACTAAAGTTAAGTAGCTTTTTTATTTGCTTAGTAAAACTACTCATCTTGTTTCTTATTCATCAAATTATATTATATTTAACTATGGACTCAAGGCAGAAAACCCACGAACTCAAAGATAAATAGAACGCCAATTTTATTTGAGCCACTGCGAAATCATTTTAAAATGTTTTTGCTGAAACCTTAGAGAATAAACTAAATTAAGGCATATTTCTTTTAAATTTAAATCAAGTCACGTATGCGTTGGTGGAGCTTACATTGAGTTGTTACGAAGGTCGCAATTATCGTGCCGTTTCCAGTGAAAGTAGTGTTTATTTTAGCTCGTCAAGACGTTTTTTAATGATTTATGAAACTTGTAACACAATCTGAGATCTTATCTGTTTCAAAGTGTCATCAATTGGAGTGGCTGTTAATTTTAAGAATACTTACTGATTATAATTTTTTGAAGAAGGCATAAAAAAAATTAAATGAAGAATTATCATACTGTTTACGTGTACACACGTACTGAGAACAAATTATTTGTAATTTAAAAATAATGCAGGTATTTTAAAAATAATGCAGGCATTTCAGAAAAAAACGTTGAGTTGCTTCAATGAAAATAGATCTTCTTCTAAAAGTTTGGAGTTCTACAAATAGTTATTTACCTATGGAATATATTGGAGGACGCTCAGCCACATAAATCCAACTGTGGCAGAAGGCGTCACATAAACTTGATTTATCTCAGCTACGTAAGTTAACTCCTAACAAATCTTACCTACGCGAGTCTGTTGCAACTCTATATTTACAAAAGAAAGTGCGATCAGAATACGCTCCGTTATTTATTTGGGTCTAAAAGAAAGTATACGATTTAAGTTAAAGGTTTGTCATCAGATCACAAAGCTCAACAAATCCACGATCTCACATTACGGATTATTATAATTAACTTAGTTCCAAAGAAAATATTAATCACAATATTAACTTTTAAATGAAGGTGAAATAGCGTTTTTAAAAAGACAATCTAATTATAATGCTAGACAGGTAAATTAGGAGCGTTTGTCAATATAGGTTCTTTTATAAAACGTAGGTATATTATACTTAGTCAGCGATAGTGATAGTAGTAATAGGTATACCAAATAATTTAATGTTAATAAAATCCCAAGCAAGTTTGATAAAATTGACAAAGCTAAGCAAATTAACATTGCAAATATAAACTGACAGAATCTAATGCAGATTAAATTCAAATTTTAATGTCAATTCCTACACAAATCTGATTAAACTCACTGATATTCATTGACTAAGTAATTTAATTAACAATTTCACGCTCGAGTATAAATGTCACTAAACTATTTACAAAGTGGGTTACACTAAACAAGGATGGATCCAATTTGAATAAATCTTCCGCAAGTGGATTGAGTTGGGTGAGCTTAGTATTAATAATTGCAAGCAGTTAGGGCCTTCCACACGTAACGTCAACATGCTGATAACATTTTTATTTAAAGCCACTCTTCGATCAATCGCCGTATAATCCCCTGCAAAAAAGTGCCAGACTTTTCAGCGCTCTCTTTGTCATGTTGACAGTCCACCATATGATTGAATTAATAAAAATTGCTACCTCGGCACGTTTTTGAGTAGAGTTTTAGGTGGTATGAATGAATTTGTTATTATGGTATCAATTCAACATAATATTTTTTCTGCGAAAAATACGTCAAGGAGGCGGCCTAACTTAGGGCCATAATTTAAGCCTACACATTTGTAGTTCTGAGCAGTTCTAGGGAAACTCTTAAGTGCCTCTCGGCGTCTCTCGTGGCTTTGTAAGTAGAAAAACGGCTTAGAAAACCTCAAGAAAGTAGGTTTTCCTAAGCTAGAAGTTTATAGTGACGAACAAAGCTTGGTGCTGCGGTTGCTTATAAACTTTGTTAGGCTGTCAGGACTTAAAAACTTATCTTATACTTTACATAACCTACATTTACATTAACTACGTGTTTCAACCAAATGTTATTTGTGCCTAATATTATAATCATTTCTATATCCTAAAATCTATCGAGCGCATAATACGGTTATTACGACATCCTCATACCTATGCTACTGTGACGAAAAGATAAAAAACAACATCTGACACCTATATTTTATAAATCATTAAATATTGGTGAAAACTATACCTACAAGCGCCATTTAGCCCTGAACTAAACAATCTAGTAAAAATAATAGTTATGCCCATCCTGCTGGATGGACATTACTATTATTTTAACTGGATTGTTTGGCATTACTAAAATATGCCCGAAAATTAAACAGGTTCGGTTAACAGACTTTGATCATGAACAAATTAAATTAAACATTCAACTATAGTCTGGCGAGTTAGTTCGTTGATAAATAAACTTAGAAACAACTTTGCAAAACACCAAAACAAGCTGTCAAAAGCGGTTTCACGTCTTTCGTTGTTGAAGCTACAATAATGTTTTGACGTTGATTAGTGAGCTTCAATCGGATGAATGCGTGAATATTAGATTATAGTATTATGTGTAGTTACTCTGGCACCTTGTTTCGAGATTCGGAGACACACCAATTAATTGTTAATGTTTCCAATATTATGTAAGCTGACATTGTTATCGTTATTATAAGTTAATTTACTTACGATTGTATTTCCCAAAGCGCACAAGACATTCTTTCAAATGTTATGGTACTAACTTTAACAAATTTTACTGATTATTTTTATCTTCATAGAACAAAATCAACCGGACGTGAAATTTTTGTCAGTCGCGTCTGATAGATATTAGCCATATACTTTTAGATAGGGTGCCTATCGTGCCTGAAGATACCTACTCATGCATTCTCATATTATTTATTGCAATTATTATGTAAGATGGTGTGGTCTTAAAGTTTAAAATGGTAAATAGATAGGCCATAGATGACGGCCGTGAGCCTATTTTTCATATTTCGATGTTTAGGTGGTTGCCGCTACAGTTTGTCCGCTGCATGTGCAAGCTTTTAAGCACTGATTCAATGAACGGCGTCTAGAACACAAGTACTTAATTTATCTTCATCAACTTATCACCTTGTCTGGTCATCTGGAGTTGGCTATTCGTCTTCACCTTGCAATTGAATAAGATGCATCGATCGACGCTTCCTGGTCGTTCAAGGATGCTTTGATTTATTGTTCTTCTTATTGAATCTTGAACTGACTTTTAGTACTCAGGGCCGTATGAATGAAAACAATGATTGAGTCTGAGCCGAGTCTCAAAGCATAGATGATACTTTTCAATGGAAAACTGTTAAAATACCTTTCAAGCATTTGTTCCTGCATACGATCAAAAATACCTACCGCACCGTGTTCAAAGACAATCAATCAAAGTGTTGTTTCTGTTTAATTATTATAGGAATTTGTCTTGATTTAACTTATAAGGTTACTGACTAGGTACTTTATCTTTTGGTATTACAAACCCCAGAATTATATTATACACATAATGTATGGTAAACACGTCAAATTAATTTCGGATTTCACCTCGCAAGTCAAAATGAGCAGGGGGCTAATTCTCGGGCCAATCTCGATCATTTTGCAATTTTATTTTATTGCTTCTTTTCGAAGAGAGAATGGATGATTTCCTTGAGTAATTCATCAACGACCTCTTCGTAAAAGCCTCGACAGCTACGATATACGGAAAACGTAGAAAAAGTGCGGGGTTGTGAAAAGAAGCAATAAAATAAAATTGCAAAATGATCGAGATCGGCCCGAGAATTAGCCCCCAGGAAAAGTGTATAATATGTCGGTAGGATGTTTCTTTGTGAAGATTGACAGGTTGACAGGACTTCATAAAAGTAACAAAAGCAGTAATTTAGAGATGATTCAACATAATTTTATGTAGTAATCAAAAATTATTTAATTTGAAATTAGATATTGTTTTCAAGGCAATCTATATTTTTTTGATGCTATTTTCATAAATTTTAGCTTTATAGAACTAAAAATTTCCTTACTTTTATAATGTTATCAAAGTAAATAAGCAGTAGAAATAAAGTTATTGCTCTTTCTAAAACTTGTTCCTCTTTTAAGATTTATGCTACTCTATGCCCAATTTTTTTTTGTTCCAAGCTCCACTCGCCAGTTTAGCTTGGATTATTAAAAAAAAATAAAGTGAAAATAAGTGATCACTATATTTATTAAAATGTAAACCACTCTGATGACTGTGTCCTAAAAATCTGTTGTATTTTTTTACAATAACCTATCACTAACAGGCGCGTATCAGGTGGATTATTTGGCCAATATCTACATTTAAACATTGTGTAAATGTCTGTCTGTCATCCCCCGGATGCAGGCCGGACGCCCGGGGCCATGTCAGCGAATTGGCTACGCAAATATGAACGTATTTTTGGCTGATAACGAAAATACTAATAGATTAAATAAATACAGCCAAATTCATGTTATTCTACATGTTTAAATGGCTTTATAACTGATTAAAAAAAATATATATTATCCGTTAACGCGCCGGTAGCCGATCACTTCTCTACGCGTTCTGCAGTAAAATGGCGTCAAATATCGCTGCCTTCTTTGTCAAAGATAAGTTTTGTTTCTATCTATTTTTGTTGCTATTGAAGCACAAAATAGTGTCAAAACTAACACTACTACGGCAAGGTTTTGATTGCAACAAAAAATACGCAATCACCCCACAGAAGTAGCATCCTGTCAAACGTAGCCCAAACACAGTTCTTCCATGTCTTCACTTTCTTTATAGATGGCGCCACAAGGAACCGAGAACATGGTCGTAAAGATCTTATTTCGCATTTAAACCGGCCATAAAATATGATTTAAAGTACTTGTAACGCAATAAATAATTATCCGTGTCAGCAAGACGGGCGGTAGGTAATGCATTGGTTAAATAAAATGTAATTCTTACGAAGGATTGCAAGAATGTGTTGAATGAAATTAAAGCCACACAATGAGGATTTTATTTCAGACAGGGGCAGATAAAACGATTATCTTTATAGATAATGTTTTTGAACGGTGATCGCAAGCCAGAAGACGAAGCGTAAGGAGCCTTATAACCGATGGACTGACCAAGCAAGTACTTACTATAAGAGCCCAAAACGATAAAAAAAATTTGCTCATGACTGCAATCATTTGTGATATGTGTGGGTGTGTGTGATGTGTATGATACAATTAACAGCTCATAATATTAATAACTAATCTTGCCTATGAAGGAGGCTCGATAAAAAACTTTTCAGCTCAGTTGGTAGGTATATAGTAATGCAGTCGGTAGCTTTGCCTTCTGCGCAAATACCTCTGGTGGACACAGATAATGCTTGTTCACTGTAAGTATCAGCTATCTAGTTCCCATAGTGCAAGCTCTGCTTAATTTGGGGCTAGTAATGTTTGTGGATTGTCCTCAATATCACAATGACCTCTAAACGAGAAAATCTTGTATAAATATATATATATATAGGATCTCGGAAACTGAGCCAACGATTTTCATGAAATTAAGTATACAGGGGTTTTCGGAAACGATAAAACGATCTAGCTAGGATTCATTTTTAGAAAATGTCCCCTTAATAGTAAAGTAAATAATCAACTTTATCATAAAATCATAACTCCTAGCGCCATCTGTTGATTAAGTCATGAGTTAGTGGGAGAGAGAACGCCATCTATTGACGAGTAGTGGAGTTTATTATTATGTCAGTAAGATCGAAAAATATTAATATTTCATCAGTATGTAAGTAATTCGTATTTAAATATAATTCACAACAACAGTTTACCAAAAAAAAAATTCCGAGCGAAGCTCGGGCACCAACTGCTAGTATTTATAATAAAATATCAGTACTAGACGGATTTTTCTCCAGGCTCTATCTACCAGTAAAATGAAAATTCCGAGATAAATTAGGTAAGTTTATTTTTATTATTGCATCATAATTATTATGGAGAACAACTTTACATTATTAGTATTACCTTTTGCCACCCTGTACTTGCTTTAACCTAATTAATAGGCCAATACCTAAACCAATATTGAAACTGATCTCGTTAGCGTTTCAGAAATCAGATCATTAGGCTGATGATGCCAGCTTAAGCGCTGATACCCGTAATTATAACCAGGTAACTCAATACAGAACGTACAATTACTTACAACCCTCTACGGGAACCACAATAATTTCACCTTAATAATAAGGTAGATAAGGTATAGTTTCCGGTGAAAGTTGAAATTGAGCTAGTTATTAAATTGAATGTTCCGAAGCATATCTTGATGACGTAGCTCGCGTGTCGTGATTGCTATAAGATGTTATGGAACAGTTGGTATAGTATAATCGCTTCCTATAAAACAGAATATATATATTTTTGAGTATAATATATTTTCATCGGTATATCGTCAAATAAGACAAACATTCCGGATGTCTCGATTTTGATTCATGTTCTATAGACCATGAACATAATATTATAGTAATATATTACGTATTTGATACTGTTTGTTCATTTCAACTTTCATTTTTTTCCATATAGTTCTGTAACGAAAAATAAGACAAACATTCAAGATGTCTCGATTTTGATTCATGGACCTTGAATGAACAAACAAACCATGAGCAAACGGTATCAACTAAGTAATATTATTAAGTAGTTGGTACCGTTGTATTATCCCATTATTTCGGTAGAACAGTTCTGTTGACCGAACCACTGGGGTTTGTTCTCAGTAGTTCTGTTACGAAACACACCCTAGCACAAAGCTAATAGGTCTTTTCCCCCACTTATTATGTGACTAAAAAACCACCCTTTCTTAGAACAAGGTAGGTAGTAGTTATAAGCTTTGAGTAAAGTCTTACAATAATTGGATCCAGCGTCGCTGACAAAGGTGTCGTCAGTTTACTCAAAGTTTTACTCCATCGAGTATCGAATAATAATGTTTTAAGGTTACTTGCTGGACCAATCTCCGAGTAAGCCGTTTTCAACCATTTCTCAAGCGAACCAATCTGTGGCCGTAGAGCGAGGTTTTATAACCCCGGTGCTGATACAAAAAGGGCTAAAATAAAAATATTTTTACAACTATCCCTATAAAAATATGCAGCAAAATAGAACCCGCAATCAAATTGAAACATCGACGAAGGGCTGTAAGAACCCAATACTCCCAATACTCTACTCGTTGTAAATAATTCAGGAGCGTTCTCTGCAGGAAATATACTGCGGCAAAGTCTTAAAACTCGCAAGGCTTTCATTCCATCTCATTGCTTATTGGAATGTATTATTGTATAGACAGTTTCACCGCTGCGGGTATGCCAAAATGTAGATTCTCTCAAGCCTTGCGTACATCTACGAATTCTGCGGTGGCGACCAATGAAACACTGTCAAATATCGCTGTCATAATATTTGACAACGTTTGATTGCCACGCAGAACACAACGCACAACATTTAAACGCTTGCTACTTAGACCACCAATTTGTAGGACTAGGTACATTATAATGTTTAGTGACATAATTATGCATTTTTACGGAATATTTAGTCCTCAATAAAGAGTTTTTATTATTATTATTACCTACTTCAAATCGTTGGGTGTCCCACTCACATCCAACTTCACGGCAAAGGTTATTAGGGATCCATGTTGGTACATAATGAACTCATAAAACGTTAGGGTTCTAAAACTAGTGTTAATCCTCAAGCGCTAAAAGCCTACTTATAATCTGAATCTAGTTTAATCTTATTACATTGGAGGTTGTACCGTGCCTGTAGGTAGGTACTAGACATGCCTACTCTGCTTTTATATACGCGTGTTTAATACTAAAGCCTTGCGCATATCAAAGTGTTCTGCGGTTGCAATCAGTGAAGCGTAGTCAAATATCACTGTAATATTTGACAGCGTTTCACTGATCGTCACTGCAGAATGCTTTGATGTGCGCAAAGCTTAACAGTTTAACGAAGCTAATAATAGGTATGCTGGAATAATTGGAGCGTCTCATACGAATGGGCAAAAGATTATCCTTTCAATTGCACAGATCAAGTTAAGACGCTGAACTCCGAGAAATAACTTCTCGCTCGTACTATTAGACATTATGAAAGATACAAAACTTTTTTATTGAAAAGTCATCCGATTGCACACAAGATAGTTCCGATAAACTATTTCAGTGATTGTAAAAATCCTTTCACCACACTTGGTTCGAAAGAACCAGTGACACGATAGTATGTAGTATAGTGATTGTATATCGAGGTTTTTTTATCACTTCCCTCTTACTAAATTCCTTGTAAAACAGGCATCAGTGAGTATACTCTGTATAATATTCATATTCATATAGTACAAAATAAAACAAATATATTTGTGTACGGAATTTCATAATAAACTAAAATTGAAATTTAAAAAGTAATCACAATTGTATTTAATTAACCAATAAATAAATACCAGTCCATAACAAGTTTCTAATTGCTAATCTAGTCATATTATTATTATATGCCTTTGTGTTAGTCCTACCTAATAAAAATATGGCAAAAAGATAAGAAGTAACAGCAGAAATCCAAGTCGTTAGCTACAATAACCCTATTTGCAGAAAGCAGGATTATCTGCATCAGAGTTCAAAATAATAGTTCACAATAATGAACTTCATTGAGCTAATTGACCTGACGACATCATTCTATATATAAAAATTATCCTTTATCAATAATTAACTTCTATACTTACTTAGTTACTTACCTATTCATATAATAATCCTCTGAATCGATGTGTACAGACATAATTAAACAGGTAGGCAGTTAATCTTCTTGGATAAATCTACCTTGATTCGATTAATTTATATAACGCTTTGAGGATAGGCAACCTTAGCGTTGGGATTAACTAAGGCTGTATTGCGTATCGGGTTTGACGTAAAATGAACTCAATTGTGTTGGTTTTAGATTCATTATTGTTTGCATGTAAATAAGCACTAAGTACCTACACCATAAAAATATACTCCTATAGATGCTTGTTTGTCACACTCTTGCCCGTTCTATTATTATCATCTACTAGGATATAGGATACACTAGGTCCGACAACCGTTGGGGAATAAAGGTTCTCCAATGGCGACCACGAACCCGAAGACGAAACGTAGGGTGCCTGCCCATCAGATAGTCCAACGACATTGTTTAGGCCGCAGGAACTCGGTGAATGGAAAGAGCTCTGAATAGTTCTTCCTGGAAATGTGTAGGGGTTGTGGGGGGGACATATCCAGCAATGAACTTCTTTAGGCTTCAGGGATGATGGTGATGACACTAGGAAAACAGAATAATAAATAAATAAATTTAGGTTATTTTTATGAAACAACGGGATATTTACCAATGATTACTACCTTTGATATTTCGGCACAGTTGCATGCATGATCACGGTACGGGGGTAAGAATAATAAAAACCATGTTAGTTTCTAAAGTTTTAGGTTATGCGTCATGCTTCCTCATGATGTTTTCCTTCACCGTGTGATAGTCAGTGCTCGAGTGGTTCTGCAGCTACAACAGCTGTTTCGTATTCCGTGGTTGGGTCTCATTTACACGACTGATTTACGAGTTCACACATCGGGTCCGATCTCACTTAGTAATGATTTATGCACAACAGCCCCCTGCTGTGTGAAACGCATTATTGGATCACAAATTGTGGAATGTTAAAAACTTGATTGACAGGTGAGAAGCTCTTGTCCGTGGTTTGCGAAGAGCTACTTAGCTAAGAATATATTAAAAATTGTATGGTCGTGAATAAACATTGTTAAGATCGCGGGAAGTCGGTGGATGATGAAAAAGGCTCAGAATCGTCCTTCCTGGAAATGTGTAGGGGAGGCCTTTGTCCTGCAGTGGACTTCTTCAGGCTGATGATGATGATGATGATGAAACTAAAAGTAATTGCATCTTTTAAAAGCTGATTTGAATACGAGAATCACGTTTCATTTCAAATTAAAATAAAAAGCTACAATTTGAATATTTTTTATTTGCAGGAAGACATGCAGTAAATTAGGGAATTGATCTAAATATGAATTTATTTAAGAAGTGCATACTGAGATGGCGGCAGAGGAGAATGGAAGAAGAGAATATTATTATGATAAGGGTAGGAAGAAGAAGAAAAGTAAGTACTTAATATATTATGTACCTACTTTATTTAATTAAACTTTCATCTGTGTTAAGAATAACCTTCTAATTACGAGGTTCTACGAGTAGATTTCCAAGTATATTTGAATTTCGCACTCGAGTGAATAAAATCTGCCGCGAATTAAGACTACACGCCAACAATCGTGGAACCCATTTCACAAAGTTGAGTAAGTAATTTAGGGGTTTTCGAGAGTGTATGAGAAAGAGACCCTTCATTTTCTACAGACTTCGAGACGCGGACTACAACTCTGTAGTATGTGTGTGTGTGTGTGCGTCCTACCCATGACCTACTCATGCAAGGAGTAAATATATTATTCCCAAAAACTGAAGGCACCACATACATAACCTAACAATACTAAACCGGTGGGCCGTAAGCTCGTTTGTCTATTTTTACATTAAAAAAACCTGTACCTTACCCGAAGTCTGAGTTTTGCTACCACATTTCGTCTACCAAATGTTGTTTTCGTATGAGCACGTGTCTCTCTCTGTTGTATCGAAAATTGATGAGAGAAAAACTCGTTTCGATCGTTTTTACGTCACGTATTTTTGCTGTCTCATCTTCATGTAGATGAAATGTGGTAGCTAAACTCCGACTTCGGGTACTGTAATAAAATATAATAAAAACATTAAATTGTTTTTATTGTTAATTATGTATAATTAACATTTTACTATATCCAATTAATTATAATGGAACTACTTTACCTACTTTTCGGGGAAGGCATTGTCTGTGACACAGTTTTTTAACGTTTACAGACATTAGTCGTTTTTCTTTAAATAAATTACATACTAACTTATTTTTGTATAAAATTAATTATTATTATACAAAAACTAAACACATCATCTTTTGGTTCCATAAAAAAAACATTTTTTATATTATCTTGTTAACCTTTTAAAAAGAGGATTGTTAACTGATAACAATAATATTTAATTTAAGTACAAATTTCTGCAAATTTTTAGAAAAACATTGCTCGGTAAGAAATTGAGCCTTGATACGTTTGTGGTAGTATTTATGCCCTTTAGAAGCTTTGATCGACGAAGGTTGACGGGCGGATTTGGAGCTTGTGAGCATACCATCGTATGTAGAATCTGGGATACCTATCCCAATTTCAACAATTTGATCTAGTAATGATTGATGGTTTGCAGTGATTCAGATTTGAAATTGGTCGTAAGAAATTTATACGTGATTCAGAATTTTATTTTTAATGGTTGGTAACTACCTTCTTCTGGTTGCTTAGAAATAACATTTTAGGTTGTTATTATGATAATCTCTCTCTGCTGGGTAGTGTTGTGTGAAACAAAAAAAAAAAAAAAAAAAAAACTACACCGTAAAGAATGACAATATAATGAAATAATGCAGTTATTAAAGGCTACTTTAAAGTAATTTAAGTCGGTTTGGCTATGTTTATACAGCTACTTTAGAAGAATGTATATTCGATTAAACTACTGAAGTTATTTCTAACCGAATAGTAGCATTAGGTTAGCTTTAGCATTTTCGTAAAATACCAGTAATATTAATGTGCTTATATTTTTGTCATGTAGGTGGGGCTTTGACGTTTATAATGAATGCGAAGTCTCAGTTTTGTTCGTATACTTTCTGCCGTAAGGGAAAAATTCTTCATCATTCTGGAAAGCTCAAACCCGCTTTCAATCTACAGCACGTCGGGATTCGAGTGGCCCGATTGGGGGGAATGAATGCGCGCCAACCGTGTAGGTGACAAACGTCTGACCCGAGCTAACGAGACTGCAACACTACGAGTATACACTGCTGAGGTAATAGTGCAAACAGATGCAGAACTCCGGGCAAAACCACTGAATAGTGTTTTCCACCTGTCCATATTTGTTTAGTAGGCCTCCCACAAGCTCTGTCTGGCTCTGTATCTGGTTCTGTGTCTGTGTGAGTACACAGACTCAAAACCCACTCACCAGTGTAACGTGTGTGACGTTTCGACGTAGGATTTATTTAGTCTAAACTCACACAGGCTCAAAACCAGAGCCAGAGACCGAGCCAGACAGAGCTTGTGGTAGGCCTAATGAATAGTAGTTTGAAGTACGCTTCAAACTATTAAAGAGTGACTTTATACTGTATCTACTATATATTTATACAATAGGTATACCTTTACTGTAAAGTTGTTTTAATCGATGGTACCACTTAATAACAGGTGGACCATAATATATGCTTGTTTCATGAGCTAGTTGTATAAAAAAAAACAACTATTCAGTGTTTATATTACTGGTGGGTATCTGGCGCGGCGTAAAAGCATTGCTATTCAGCGTGGCAATGCCACCAGCGTCTTGGGGACGCTTCTGTCTGGCACTGATTTGGATCAGTTGAGCTATATCTCTAGATCGTTTGTAACGACAGCTCAACTGTTTCTTGTGTATTTTGTACATTTTGTTTAATTGTAAGTTTATTTGTGTGAATAAATACTTTTCTTACAAATGCTACTTCTATTAAGTATTATTCAGCATACGTTTTCTGCCTTTTAACCTCTGCTCGTGGCAAGATTGCTACACACTGGCGATCATCATGCAAAATAACGGTAGAAACAAAGCCTACTTTTCTGAATACTTAGTTGCGTGAAAAATCCTTGGAACATAAGTTCAGCTGAATAAAGAATAAAATAAGTAAAGTGACCGGAATAACAGTTTGGGACATTTTTATTTTAATTTTTTTACGAAAGAATCAATAGAGAGTTGCGTGTCTATGGGATTGTTTTATACCTTGTTTGTACCACTTCTCGGCATTAGAATATTATTTCGCTTAATTACTAGTAGCTTTGTAGCCTTGCCTTAGAAAGATTTTTAATAAGGCACCCACAAGTATATCTGGTATTAGTACAGTTTTCTGCACTAGAAAGAAACAGTTCGTGCTCTGTTTTAACCTAGATTTAAATAAATTTAGATTTATTTATTGCCAACATGCACATACCTACATTATTTAAATAAGGTAAAAGGATGAGTACTCACACTTAAGCCTGAATCGCTGTCAGATATGACAGCGATATTTGACAGTGTTTCACTGATCGCCACAGCAGAACGCTTAGATGAGCGCAAAGCTTTAAGAGGGAATCACACAGGCGACTCTCCATACAAACGTAGTCCCCTATTTCCTCCCTGGATAATGCCTCTAGAGTAACCATTATGTCTCATAAAATCCAGATCTGTCTGTTTTCCTTTTCTTCAGAAACTTATTGGTAAAGAAAATATCACCTCCAATTCATATTTCATATAAATCATATGAGGGTCACATTTTCTTTATCAATAAGTTTCTTAAAAAAAGGAAAACATACGAGCAAGTACATAGCAGACCTGGATTTTATGAGAAAAAATGGTTACTCTAGAGCAGCGGTTCTCAAACTTTTTTGGTCACGGAACCCTTTTGACAAGCAAAATACTTGACGGAACTCGAACATTCTCAAAAATACTTGAGTCGGCGCCACAAAAAGCGGAAATAAAAATAGAAATACCAAAAAAATGCGTTGTAAACTATCTCGACTTTATTTTTTTGAAGATAGAGCTGAAAGTCGCTTGTTCACAACTATAGCGTCTAATTCAGAGGCAGCTTTTATCAAAGGGACTGCGCGCACACAAGTATACGCGCGGCGGGCGGAGTCAAAACGTTCGACCAGTGACCAGAGAGAGGTATTTTGTTTTTTTTTCTAAATTCTTGTGGAACCCCTACAGGAGTAGCGCGGAACCCTAGGGTTCCGTGGAACACACTTTGAGTACCACTGCTCTAGAGGCATTATCCAGGGAGGAAATAGTGGACTACATTTGTATGGAGAGTCGCCTGTGTGATGCCCTCTTAATGAAAAATAGGAATTGGAAAGTACCTGGTTACCTACGTCATTATCTTTAATGCTTGAAAAAACACTTTTAAATTAAAACCCACAGCTGCGGTCGTTTTGATGCGTGCAATGTAAATTCCGCTGGTGTTAATTACTTTATAAGTAACCAACCACTATAAACCACAGATTTCACACTATAAAAGCTAGACTGATAGTGCCCCCAGTGTGATTAATGCTGTTAAAACATTACAAGGAGTGCTTTCGGATGATGTTGCAAGTGATGCGGCATGACGCTGTGTATAAAATGAGAGTTGCTCTAAGTTAGGCCTTAATGTGTTGAAGTGTGTGCTTTTATGTTTGTGTAAGTATTGGTTTTTTGTTTGTATAGCCTATTCCGTAGCTTCGATACTTTGACACTATGAAATTAATCAGATTTTAATGCGATTTCATTTGTTAGAGAGTTGATAGTTCTGAAACGGTCATCATCAACAAGTTACAAAACATTGACAATCTTCAATCGAGGTGTTTTAAATCCTCAGAACAAGAAAACGGCAGCATAGGCTTTCCAAACTCTTTCCAAACTAGAACCATCTCAGAGCTATCAGCTTTTTTACAAAATAAACTGCATTCATGTTGTAATAATAATTATATCTACTTACTTATTTTAACCAATCATCAGTCAATAAACAACGCAAAGCAATGGTGTTACGACTGTCAATAAGAATGGTAACCATACACCGTCAAGCGAGGCGTAAGCATGACGATTGAAGGCAAAAAAACAGAGCCTGTATTATTAGCTGCTATAGTGCCCATTTTTCAACGGAGCAAGGATTTGACGATTGTACTAGTTACAGTATTCATTTTTAAAAAGAACAATCATAAATTAGAACCACTTGTGCAGCAAGCCTCTTTCGTGTACTAGATCTTTTACAATGTATGGAGGTTTTTATGGTTCTCTACATTATTTATGAACGTCTCGATTCCCGCGTATCGTTTACGACTACTGGTTGTCGGCTTCTGTCTTCAGCTGGCATGGATCCATTGAGGACTGATGAAATTCACAAACTAAGAACCATGGCAACTATGGTACAATACGGCCAGTGGTTTTTTTAAGCAATTAGCTTGATGGAACAAGCGCATTATAACAAAGCATTACATTGCAGGCCACGCACGTCAGGAAGGTGCCCACTACCATCAATTCAAGGTTTACAAATGGTGAGTCTCACGTGCCAGTAATTTCACCGTCATCCACACGGCAGAAATAAACATGGTGGTAGTACTACCCTGGACGAGCCCGTCTTTTGGCGGGTCTGAAGTTACCCGTTTGATGAATCTTCCATTAGTTCTTGCTTATTATCGCTCAATCAGCTCAGGTTGGACCCGCCGATGAAAAGACAAAAAGACTCATAATCATAACCGGCGACTGTTTCCTGACCACTACAATCATTATGACGTGATGGCACTATTAGTTTGTATGGAAATACACCCCGTTTCTTATGTACTGGTCTATCGAACGGTAAAACAAAAAAACCTTCTTCGTTCGACCATTCAATCCGTGAAAATCCCACCATTGAGTCCCAGACCAAAATCAATTCCAATTTCAAGTAATTCTGACTATGTCCAGATAAATCGGATCGAAACTACAAGTACGTACTCACAATAAGCAGTTCGGTCGCGCGAGGGTGCTTGAAGCAGTCGTCAGTTCGTCTCAACTTTCAATACAACGCTCGTTCGATTGGTCGGCGAGATTGCTTACGTTGTTGCTTCTGATTGAATCCGTCGACCGCGCCGGCTGACCCGGAAAATTAACCCCGAGATAAATACCGATATGTGTCAAGTGGCTACCGAGTATTACTTGAGGGCTTAGTTACTACGTAGATGTGACACTCGATTTTTAGAAAATTTTACTTTTCAATGAAAAAGTGATCGAATATTGACCGAGTACAGTTGTTATTTTAAGCAGAGGTTCATCTGCGTAAGTCATGGTTAAGACGCTGAACCCCGTGAATCAACTTTTCCTATTTGCAGGAAGCTATAGTGCCTGGGCGCCCACCCACCAGATGGACCGACGACATTGTTAAGATCGCGGGAAGTCGATGGATGGAAAGGGCTCAGAATCGTTCTTCCTGGAAATGTGTAGGGGAGGCCTATGTCCAGCAGTGGACTTCTTCAGGCTGATAATGATGATGATGATGATGATGATAGTGCCTGGGACAATATTTTAGATGGAATAGGCTATACTTATAGGCACTTATACCATCCTGATAGCTCAATAGTCGGCTTAATCCACGAGAAAGACATGAAAAATATTTACAGAGCTTTATAAAGCATGAGTTTTCTCACGATGTTTTCCTTCACCGTTTGAGAAAACTAGCATTGTGTACATACATTTTCCGAACAGAAAAGTACACGGTGATTTCGAACCCGCGATCTTAGCATCGGAAGGCGGGGTTACTACCACTAGGCCAACAGTTCACTCTATTAACGAGTTACATATCTATAAACTAGTTTGTGGTGTGCTATTTAGTAGAAGGCAGGATCTCAGTTGTGTTAATGGTCTAACATTTTTCCGCTCAGGAAAATGCGGGCGAATGAAGGTCAATGAGATCTGTAAATCTTTTCATTAGCAAAGGAGAAAGGAGGTTAGGTAGGTACTAGGTCCCTAATTAATTAGGATTCGGTACTTATATCGGGATTACAAATGTGTTTTTAATTAATTGAGGTGAGAATAATGAGTTTGAAATAGCAAATTTTGCAAGCAGGATTTTTAGATAAACAGCCAATTTGGATTACTAATCGGTCGATTAGTGAATGAAACTGGCTCTTAGTTTATCTAGACAAAAAAAGTCTGAGAACTGTTTAAGGAAAAACTATGATAGCGTCTCTTATTTGATTTAACCAACCTGAATTTTAGGCGCAAATTTCACTTAAATTTGTGTCTATAATTTTGCATTTAGTCTGTACAGCCATTTTAAAAGAGCTTTTAAAATATACAAGTACCTACCTAAAACTGAAGTGCCATCATGTAAAGTAGTCTCGAGACCCTGTTTTTATTTTGGTGTCCGTTTATTTGACCTAATTTGCATCCAACGTTCACGTCCATACTTCAAATCTCGAGTGAAAAATAAGTGGCGCACTTTTTTACCGGCGAGCGGGGCGTGAGATCAATGTTTTGCCTTCCCTTAATACACGACGAAGGTTAAGTGGTCTGCCTGTCAGTTTCACTTAAACCACTGGCCGAAGGCGGGTAAACTGGCCACTTGAATTCACAATACTGCCTACATTATGACAGGAACCAAGAACAAAAACTTGCACCCGGATTTTATTCTTTTATCTTTGTTTTGTTATGAATAAGGCTGATAAGTGTTCTTCACATTATTAGGGTCGTATTTTTACCGGCTTTACGTTCTCCAGCCAAAACGTAATATACAAACCCAAATATTTTTTAGTCAGTTTTTCGATTTCCATGAGACCGAATTTTATAGACTCTGCCGAACATTAAACTTCATAAAATTGTAATTTAGTGTAATATTATTTGGAAAACTCTCTGCCCCAATGAAAACCTCCCGAAGGAACCAGCGAGTCAAAAACTTTGGGATGTTCCATTGGTGCAGAGAGTCCAAAAAGATTTGATTCAAAATTATTTCAGTGACCAACACCGCGCAAGACTTCTAGCTGTCTCGACGTTTGAATCAGGACAGTGGCTACACGCCCTTCCATCTGCCAACCTCGGAACGCTGTTCGACAATGGCAGCTTCCGCATCGCTGTCGGTCTTCGACTGGGTGCTGCCATTGTCGAGCGTCATCGGTGTCCATGTGGCAGTGACGTCGACAGAAACGGACTCCATGGACTATACTGCCAACGCAGTGCTGGCAGATTTTCCCGCCACGGCTCTATCAACGATATCATCAAACGGGCGCTTGCCACCATCAACGTTCCTTCTCTTTTAGAACCTGTTGGAATGGTCCGTGATGATGGCAAGCGTCTGGACGGCCTGACGTTGATACCCTGGGAGCGGGGAAGGGCTCTCGTGTGGGATGCTACATGCTACATGTGTCGACACGTTAGCCCCTTCCCATCTCAGCGGTTCGGTTTTAAGGGCCGGAGCCGCGGCGGAGGCCGCAGAAGAGGCCAAGCGGCGCAAGTATGTGACGCTTTCTAGCGACTACATATTTGTGCCGCTTGGTTTTGAAACTTTTGGTCCATGGGGTCCCAGTACAAAAACATTTTTTAAGCAATTGTTTCCTCGGCTGGTCGACGCCACTGGTGACAAGAGGGCTGGCTCTTTTTTCGCACAGAGAATAGCTATTGCTGTTCAACGTGGGAATGCAGCCAGCGTTCTTGGCACCATGCCTCATGGACACCCACTTTTGTTAGATTTTTAAGGTTTAGTTTTAATTAGTTTTAGTTTTTTTTGTTAATATTATGAATTTTTGTTTTGTTGTTATAAAATTAAAAATAATAAAAAAATAAAAAAAATTAAGTAAAAAAAAAAAAAAAAAAAAAGTGTAATATCAATTTAAAAAAAATCTGTATGTACTGCTTTGAGTTTACATACTTGCTTAATCATTTTTTATGTGGTTGCCCATGATGACAAACTAACTATATAGCATACTTCTAACATCCTCTTGAGGTTGAGACTGTGGAGAATTAAGGCCTTGCGGGTCTTTAAAATTTTGTCTAGGCGTCTGATTGAAGCGACGCGTGACCTGAAGGGCTGATGGGTATCTGGCACAGCGCATAAGCATTGCTATTTAGCGTGGCAATGCCGTCAATGTCTTGGTAACGCTTCCGTTTGGCACTGATTTGGATCAGTTGAGCTATCTCTAAATCGTTTATAAAGGTCTGCAGATAGCTCAACTGTTTCTTGTGCATTTTGTAAATATATGTGTAATTGTAAGTTTATTTGTGTAAATAAATGTTATAAAACTTCATAGCTCTAAGATAGATATATATCCACAGCTGTAACGATATCAAAATCGAATGAATCTCTTGACAGATGGTTATGTGCATTAATCATAGGTCATATAATGTTGTTAAGTGTGTGTCACTGCGCCGTATAGACAGTGCGACGTTCAATAAATTGACTCAATTATTTTACTAAAGAGCGTCTGCTGTCTGTATGCTCAATATAACTTCCATTCATGACGAACAATATTATGACGTGTATAATTTATTATGGGGCCGTGTAGAAATAGAACAAATAAGCTTGTCAGATTTTGTGTTTGTTTAATAAGGAAGTATCTCATTGGTTAAAAGTTACTGATTGAATTATGGGGCATACAGCCGTCGATTACCTTATAACTCAATACACTTAGATCTTTTAGAAGATATAAAATAACTGAAATTATTTTTTGAAAATACCAAAATAGCAAAAAAATATTTTTGATCCTAACTATGATTTTCATACATGGTAGTAGTTATTACACTGTTTATAAAAAAGTGGCATTATTGATGTGTTGTGTGGATTGTCCACAAAAATTATTTATAATTAAGTATTTATTTATTTATTTATTTATTGGATATGATGTACGTCCCTTACCAGTTTGCAAAATATTATTTCGAAGACTGACCTATGTGATACAGTCATAATAATTAAATTTTATTTTTAGTCGTGAACTTGGGTTGTCCTTACCTAAGTACTAATTATAAAATTATTTTCAAGATCCTATTTTCCTTAGCTGGCTCTTTTAAAAAATCTAATAAAGTTAATTTCATTTAATTATATTTAATAAATTCTGAGAATTTTTAGTTTCCAAGAAATTCTAAGAATAATATTAGGTATATACCTACCTCTCAATAATTAGGCATTTTTATCTAATTATTGATAATGAGACATGTTTGTCTCATCTATATGCATAGAAATTCGTTTTAGTTACACTATTAATGACTCAAGAACGGCTGAACCGATTTAACTGAAAACTGATGTGGACGTAGCTTGGAACCAAAAAACGGACAAAGGATATTTTTTATCTCAAAAAAGTGATGGGGACGGGGCGAGCAAAGTCACGGGCAGCCGCTAGTTATTGATAGTTATGAAAAAAATCATTGCCACCCACTACGAGTTAGTGCAAGTTTTCAAAAATTCAATGAATGGTTTTTAGTGCCCAAACTAAGCGGAGCTTGTACTTTGGAAACCAGATTAACTAATATACTTAATATGGAAGTATATATGTTTTATTTTGGAAATAATGCTTTTTGTAATTTTTTTTTTTTTTTTGTGCACAATTCACACAACACTACCCAGCCCCAAACTAAGCAGAGGTTGTAATATGGGAACCAGATAGCTGATATAATACTTGAGTACATTTTTTTTTGTAAATACATAATTAGAATACAATACAACACCCAGACAGAGACCAAACATCTGTATTCACCACACAAATATTTGTCCTCGGTGGGGATCGATAACCCACGCCCTCTGGCGTAGAAGGCAAAGTTAGCTATGAGAGCTGTCCGTTGTTGGTTCAGTAATTCATCCGTAAAAAAGTATCTGATAGCTAAACATACTTTCGCGTTTTTATTTAATTTAATAACCTGTAAGTCAATTTTTACTAACCTTTTTTTTTATACGTGACGTGACTTCATTATTAAATACAAGTAAGAGAAAAACTGAAATCATAATTTCACAATAGACCCGCAGCTCAGAATAAAAAAGTACTTCGGCCGTGTTTTCTCTATGTGTTTTTGTTTACCGCCATAAAGTTTTGTTGGATGGCGTAATAAAACCTTCTACAGTTCAATAAAAATATATGTAAGTGTATCTGCTACACAATGCGACCACCTAGGTTATGCAAAGCTGAGCGAGAACAGCTAGTTCAATCTTTGAAAAACTTTGAAGCATCCTATGAACTTTGGCCCTGTTTAATAAAACTGACAATTCGACATTTAAGTCAAAAAGCGACAAAATTGTGGAATTGTCGCGCTTAAGCTGTTTTATAAAAGTGACAAATATGTTACAGACAGGGTTTACGACATATTTGTCAAAACTCGACAATTATGTCATGAAACCACAGTCAAATTATTTCTGACATTTGTCGGGTTGTCGCGACAATTTTGTCGACTTCTGACATAATTTTGTTTTACGGAGCTAAACAAACACCTTCAAAATATGATTTCGTGACAGAGGGTAAAGCTCCTGTCAGAATCGTCCGACAATTCTACAAATATGTCAATATTTCGCGACAATTTTATGTTTTATAAAGAAGATTTGACAAGTTGTCAACGACAAATTGTCACCTGACACTTGTCGTTTTAAAAAAAATATTATACAGAAAAAGGCCGAATTGTCGTGACAATCTGACATATTTGTAGATTTACTACCATCAAAACTTTGTCGCCTGTCGGTTTTATTAAACAGAATAATTGTCGAATTGTCACTTTTTGACATATGTCGGACTTGTCGAATTGTCAGCTTTATTAAACAGGGCCCAGGGTTGTAATTTTATTTAATTGTTATATAAATTGCGTAAACGAATAAAGTGTTGGAAAACTTCGAGTTTCAGTCTGTTCTGTTTTATTGCCTAATCAATTTGTTGTTTTTACGAATAAACGAATCTTCCTTGGTTGGTACCCACACTAAAATTCAATTTTATCAGATATGGCTGGATTTGGCAGATATGGATATAGACTTAAAACCCTATTTTCTTACAACTTAAATACGCAAAACTATTTACAATAACAAACAAAGAATACCTACAAAAAAGAATAAAAATAAAAAATAATGTCAAAGTGTGTGCTACAACATCAAACTGGCCCCGTCTTATTTTATTTATTTTGGGAAAACAAACAGCTCAAAACTTGACAGTTAAAAAAGGTCAAAGTCAGATGCAACTTTAATTTTCCTTAGACTAACTAGGGTCGTATGCCGCATGGTCGTATGACCGTACAATCCAATAAATCGTTTCCATATTAAAATATTTTTTATTAAAATATCCTTGGATTGTTCCAGCAATACCTAGGGCTTTGTACGTTTTGTCCTTTATTTGAAATGTTTTTAAATAATATTCTAATGTTTTGTAACAAACCTAGAGTGAGCTAGCTGTTCTTGTAAAATAATGGTTATGGTTTTATTACAGAGGCGCGATCCTGGTGATAATAAGACGACATGAAATAGAACACTGGGTTGCGATCTGGTGACGCAATGGCTATATTCGTTCTACATATTGTCATATATTCTGCAGTGATTGGAAGCAGTTATCATGAGCACGCGCAATAACATAAATAAATATTATTTGAGCTCTTTGCATGTGAAGGGCTCGTCCGGGGAAGTACTACCGCCATGCCTATTTCTGCCGTGAAGCAGCATTGCTGTGTTTCGATTTGAAGGGTGTGTGTGCCGGTGAAATTACTGGCACATGAAGCAGAATATATGTCTGCCGCAGTTTGCAATTCCCAAAAGCAGTAGGTTCTCAAGTTTGTACTAGGTCTACCTGCTTATAAAAAATCAACCATATGCATATGCATAAAAAAAACTATTACCTAGTTTTACTATTTTTCCTGAAACTAAATCGAGACATCGAGAATTTAGAGCCCATGTACTTTTCGTATGGCCAAATTCACTATTTTGATTCATTTTGTGCATCTATTAGGCTCTCCTCTATTATTTCATCGATAAACCGTTTACCGATGGTCATTCTATGACAGATCGGAGCTATTCAGTACCGATATGATCACATTATTCAGTACTATGACAGAAAACGTATCCCCAGTAATTTATTCAGCCGTTCACATAATGACCTGGATTCGGCTAGTTCGGGAGCTTATGCCTAGGGTTTTTAGAGGGCAGCTACCGTTAGACGACGGCCGTAAAAGATGGACGGACTCACTATGCTAACGAAAAATCACTACAATATGATATTATGGATATAGATAGTGCAATCCACGAAGGCGCGCCCCACTATTCCTCCTAACCGTTTATAGTATATGTGTGCAAGCTTCCGTCAATGTTTGAGTGTTATCGGTACACACTTATTACCTATGAGTGCGCACACGCACACTACAATGAATAGACTACGGTTCGCGACTGCCGCTCGGAGCAAACTCCCCGCACCCCGCGAGGGGCGCGTCTTCGTGAATTGCACTATCTATACTGTGCCTTCAAATCTGAACGTCTCTACGTATATGCTATTCAGTGTGCTATAAAAAACCTCAACTAAACAAAAATAAGAGCAGTGTGCAATACTGAATTTCGAAATGTATTGGGGTGTCGTAAACGTGTCTATTGCGGAATCACATTGCAAATTAGTTTAACTAATTTCATTTCAATTCTAATTTGACAATGATCGTTGAAGCAATCGTTTTTCTTGAGCAGAAACCGCGTCAGACATCTTTCAGTAAGGTCTCTCTCAACGAATGTATAACTGGCAAACATGAGCCACAGATTCGATAATTTCTTAATAAGAAACGGTAAATAACTAATTGCGTTGCGTGCATACTGGCACTGGGTTGAAAAAAAAACCTGGCATTTGTAAGAGTAAACAGTTACTCTGATGCTGATTTTAAATGTCGAATCAATTTGGAGTCGACACGAACTTCAATTGTATCTTTTTTTAAATTTAGACGTAGGGCAATTTGAGGCCAATCACTGGTAATATATTACTTGAAGTGTGGCCTCATCTTCTTATCATTTTGTTATATTTTTGCTGATCACCGTGTTTGCGAGCTCATTTTCCAAGTGGGTTTGGTATGGTCAAAATAATTCTCAACACGCCCGCTAGGAGCGCTTACCTGGACTCAGAAGAAAACGAAACACAGACTGAATGACGTCTACAGTTTCTTTAAAACACCAAGGCTTTAAAGCTAACTAATTTGGTTAATGTAAGTGATGGGAATTTGCGCCAGAAACGCTCTCCCGGCACTAATATATGGAACTGACTGGTTGGATTTCAGTCGGGAATGGGTTTAAACGTTTTGCACGTTACGCTCGTTAATCTTGTCCAGACTATCTTGAAGGAAAGCAATTTAGTCGTGGTGCTACCTTAATGGACTCATTAGTGATATAATTGGATATTGGGAAGAATTTTTTTACAGGACTTTGTAATGGTATGGTAGGCATTGATGATTTTAATCCCATTTAAAAAAAAAGAATTATTAAGATCAATAAGCGAAGCAAGATCGGGTACTTAAGCTTTGCGCACATCTAAGCGTTCTACGGTGGCGATCGGTGAAACGCTGTCAAACATGATAGCGATATTTGACACGTTTCACTGACCCCATCCCAAATCGCTTAGATGTTGCTAAGGCTTTTCTACCTTTTTTAAAAAATGCGAGTCATCGTAAATCAGAATAGACTTTTGATGGTCGGACTGTTTCAGTGCATACCACTATCTAGAAGTCCCAATGACAATGTTTGTCTCCGATTGGTCAACAAACAACAGATAATAAAGCAGCTGATGACATGGCATTTGCATGGAATGGGGAAATTGCTTTGCGGCTTCGACTGTGAATTACAGATGACCAATAAAGCTTTTCATCGGTTATTGTTAGCCGTAAACAGTAAAATTTACGTGTATTTCTCCAGTACGTCATAACCTGGCAATAGGCAGGTAAGATAACTCGAAGAACCAACAACTTTTGGGGATGGTTCTCGAATGGCGACCACAAAACGGAAAGTGACCCACCCGATGTACCGACGGCATTGCATAGATCGCGGGAAGTCGGTGACAGGAGAGGGCTCAGAATCGTTCTTCCAGGAAATGTATGTGGGAGAGGGCAATGTCCAGCAGTGGACTTCTTTAGGTTGATGATGAAAGAATATTTTTTGCTGTAAATAATAAAAATACATAACGTTTGTTTTTTGTAGTTTTATTATTTACAGCAAAAAATAGTCTGTCAGCTAGATAGTATCCAAGCTTAGCTTAGTTTGCAGCTAAATGATGCTACTATTCACTAATATTAATTTATTCTTGCCGAGTAATGAAGCCTTAACCAGCGGAGGAATGCACGCATATCAAAACATTTCGCTCTGCATATTGAAACCGTATCAAAATAAATAAATTAATATGTCAATGGTAGTAAAGTCAGTGATTGTATACACAAGTGTAGGTGATTGTATAATAGGTAGGTATGCTGCACAGGCTATCTGTCACAAGTATATTGGAAATTGAAGTTAGTTTAAAGTTGGGTAGCAATCATGAAGTGAGAAAGAGAAATTGTCCAGACTCATGACGTCATTAGATATTTCATAACCAACGTGTTCTTAATCTCTCCTAGTACCCTATTCTGTTTAGTCTAGTAGCTTCGTACCTACCATGATCACATACCCTCCTTCGTATAACGCGACCCACTAAGTGTAAATGGGCAAACGTCATTCTACAGTACACAGTCAACATAGATTTAGTCACCTAGACTCACCTAGATTTAAAAAGTTTCAAAGTGATCCTTATTAAACTGAAAAAAGAAATTTGATTTAGAATCAGATTTCATTTTAAAGTGCTACGGAATATGATCGAAATTATAGAAATATTTATACCACCACGGGAACTGAACCGGGAGACGCATCAGTCGCACCGTAGTAGGACAGTCGCCCGTCGCCGCCGCACCATAAGTCGTCTAAGGTCAGGGAAGGGGCTATGGTTTCCCACGGTCGCACCCGCCCACAGAGACGCTTTCTGTGAATGTGCCTAGTTATCCAGCGCTAAGTGGAATAGCTAAATGCGTTGGCCTGCTCGTAATGCCTGTTGACTTTGTTGTTAGGCGGAGAATTTTACTACCTGACAGTATGGCTGTAAAATCTTGTGTTCTAAAAAACTGTGCCTGTCAAACCACGTCATTTTGGAGAGCAAGCTCACTATTGAAATTTCTCATGCACGACTCATGGTTTTGAGATCGAAAGTCCTTTGCTACGTTTTTTTTTATTATGGATAGCTAAACGTTTGACTGCCATCACACCTGATGGAAAGTGAAAATGTAGCCTTAAGGGGCCGGCGGAGGGTGAATTTTCATACAAACGTAATACCTACCAAAATGATTACTAATTTAAGCAGATTTTCACTATATTATTGCAATAATTGTATTTGTATAGTATTTATCTAGGTTCCTGAACACTTTTAATTTTAAATTACTTACTTCAAAAGAAATTTAAGCCAATCGCATTTTGCAATGAAAAAAATGTGTAAAATGCGATTGGTGTTTATTTCATTTGAGGTAAGTAATTTAAAATAAAAACTATTCAGGAACCTAGAAAAATACTATACAAATACAGTTATTACAATAATATAGTGAAAATCTGCCTAAACTAGTAATAATTTTGGTATTACGTTTGTATGAAAATTCGCCCTCCGCCGGCCTCTTAAGTGGAGCACGCTTAGCTATAATCCACTTGTTCACTCTTGACTTGAAAATTCGAAGGTTGTAATCAGTAATGCTCCGGAAATATTGACGACGGTAAAGTGTTCCACTCCTTGACGTCTTCGGTATATGACGGCCATCATGTTGGTCAGCGTTAGACTTGGAAAATCCAAACGAAGTGTTCCTATAGTTATTTATGTCCTGTTTATATGGCCTCGGTAAACGTTTATGATATTTGTTGCATGTTTTGAGATCCAAAGGAATGCTTTAAAACAATTCTTATTTTACAAGAGTATTTAACTTTTTGTTAAAACTCTATATCAAGTAAATTGCTCTGGTTTTTTAAGCTTGTAGATAATATAAATGTTTTATCTTTATAAATACATAGTTACTTTCGGAAATACGAATAAATTGCTTTCACACATCCACACGTTTCTCCAAGTATTTGCAATAATGGGAGATTTTCATCAGATTTTTTTTTAATTTTTATTCGGTATCAGTTCCGTACAGTACAGGTTTGGTGCCTATATTTTTCGCGCGAGTGACGTTTACAATACTTATTTGCTAATAATAAAGTTCCAAATTCAAAATAGTAGTAAAAAAGTTCCCATCACGCAGCAAGGAGTTTTTACAGATATATAGGTAAGGCCGAGATGAGGGATGGATACGAGAATATAATATAC
This sequence comes from Thera obeliscata, assembly GCA_947578465.1. Lineage (NCBI taxonomy): Eukaryota > Metazoa > Arthropoda > Insecta > Lepidoptera > Geometridae > Thera > Thera obeliscata. The sequence continues at coordinate 6,944,458 of OX387916.1, forward strand.
GAGACTGAGTGGAGTCTCAAGCATAGATTTTTTAACAGTTAGCTGAAGAACTGCCCAAGAACGTCGGGTAGGTAAGCGTATATTTTGCACAGTCATTTAATTTCAGTTCTCAACATGTATAGAGTGCGCAAAGCGTCAAAACGTCAAAGCGTCAAAATAACCACAGGATACATCATTTCAAATTGAAAAGCACTTCAAGCCAGCTCTATCTATTACCATCAGGATCGCGTGCTGATTACTAGCTGCTCAATGCACAACCAATTACGGAAATAATCTCCAATACCAGTCGGTACCACTATTGACACGTCAGGCGTACCATTAGCATACGTTTCTGGGATTATCGAAGCGAGTCGGTTGCAAAACAAAATAATATTCCCTACACAGGCTCAATGAAAAATCACAAAGGCGTTGCAAACAACAAAAAACTCATTTAGTGCTTGAACGTAACCGTGTTTTGCAACCATCAGTTACGTACGAGTAGAAGGATTTTTTTTAAATTCACAACCCGATTAGGAGTTAAGAAAAAATCTCTGTCATTCAGTTCTTATTTTGTAACCGGGTTACGAAGCAAGACAAAAATCACGTATGTCATGTCCTCATTCACCACTAGTTACGAACGAGGAAACTCATGAGGCTGATTAAAAGAAAACAAATGAACGGTTGAATGCAAAGTATCTTGTAGAACCGAAAACCGCTTGGGATTAAAGGTTCTCGAATAGTAAACGCACGAACAAGAAGACGAAGCGTAAAACGGCCACTCTCTATTGGAATAACTTTGTTATGGCTTCTATGATTTAAAACCTTGAAACTATTTCAAGTTGAGGAGGTCTTTTTCCTGTTTTAACTATTTCACGCTGATAATATTTTTATTGAAACCGCACTTCAAACGTTCTCAATTTAGCTGTATTTTTTTAACTTAATTTGCTATACCTCCTTAGTTTGTATTTCGATGCAGCCCAATGGCAAACAAACTGGCACAGAATCAATAATAGTACCACGTCAATACACAAAAGCCGTGGGACGCTCACATTGAAAACTGTTCGATACATCAACTCAAACGACTGGGAGCTTCTAATAGTCAATGAATGTATTTACGCTTGCACTCACACGTGCGTGTATGACGCCCATAAACGGAAGAGCACTTAGGTGCACATTAATAATGTCGCATCTGTAGGAGCCGTTAATATCTATTTTAAATGGTGTTAAGTAAGTTGTAATCGGGTATCGTATGCTCGAATACTAAATATGGATGCTTGATGATGGTTCGGCTTCTTTATGTGTGGTTTTATGTTCAATCAGCATCCATTTGTGCTTCCAAACTTGAAGTTCTAAAAACTGTTTGGTAAACAACCAAATGATTGGTAAACAAATCACCTTTCTAGGTGTTTAGGCACTTCATGATTGCATGTGGAACGGCTTGATTTCCACTGTTTTTTTTATATTATGATCACACTAATATTTAATTTTGTTCTCGGTGGGGATCAATACGGCGCAGAAGGCAGAGCTACTACCAACTGAGCTGAGAAACCAGTCAAACGAAATAATAGCAAAGTATTTAAAGGGTAAGGTCTTCTAAAGCCGTATTTCACTTTTAGTTAGTTTCTCAACTTGAAACACGATCACCAAGTTACGTGTAAACTCCATTAGAAGCAGTAACATCATTAGTCATTTTCGTTGGAAACTTATTGGACGCTAACGTATGGACCAATGAGAGAAGCTTTTAAATACTGTTACCGTTGTAATAATGATAAAAATACCTATATAATAGAAAATAGAATATATCAAGTTGGTGCCTCCAGTTGATGGACGCAGGGCAGAACATAAATAAACAGATAAGTCTTTATTGTTCACCACACAGAAACATAATACAGGATTTGTGAAGTTTTTTTGGCAAAACAATGGGCGAACTTATCGCTAAGAGCGATCTCTTCCAGGCAACCTGTAGTACATCGTAGGGCGCGTTTTGACGTGCATCACATAAGGCATTGCTTTGCTGTAGGCGATGGTAACCACTTAACATCAAGTGGGCCATATGACCCACCTTGGTACAAAATAATTTATTATTACTACTAGCGACTCGCCCCAGCTTGCTTCGCACGACATGTAAAATTCAAAGGCTGTTTTTTTCACATATTTAATCTTCCTCTTTTTTAATTACACCAGTTAAGTGCAAGACCGGGGTGGGTCCCTTAATAATATTTGTAATGGGTATGAAAAATGATTGCACAACCCGGTTCTTTGCATGACGGACACCGTTTTTCGGAAACTATCCAAAGTGCGTTTGGCGAAAGTTCGATACGCCGTGTAAGATTTATGAATACTTACCTAGTTGCGAGCATTATTTGAAAGTTATTGAGGATCTATTTTGCAGACAGGGGACACTATCTATTTTGACAGATCTATTTTGCACTTGCAAAAACTACCTTTTCTGTACAGAAAATATTTATTCTACGTCACAAAACATGATAGATACAAAAACTATAACAGTGACTCAGCATTTGCCATAAAAGCGCAAGGACTTATTCTGGTGCTGGTTTTCAGTGGCGCCAAGAAGTATAGTGCCCACGGTCTTAACTTACGTAAACAGCCTTTGCATCTATTCTATAGACAATTTTATATAGCGTCATGAACATCTGTTTACGGGATGCTATAGTGCCTGGCACTGGATTTTTTGATGGAATAGGCATGCCTAGCCTGTACCATCCTGACAGCTTAGTTGGTTTAATCTACAGGAAAGACATGGTCAATATACGTGCGGCAATATACGTGCGGCAGCTGACTAAGCCGCGAGTTTCCTCACATGTTTTTATTCACCGTTTGAGAGCACTAGCATTGCACGTACTAAATATAATAAGCTGTAAACACAAAAATTTAATACCTAAGTACGCTAACTCCCACCCTAGGAAACCTGTGTGGGTAGTTAGCCTCTTGTAAAAAAAAAGCAGCCAAGTGCGAGTCGGACTCGCCCATGAAGGGTTCCGTAGCATCAAATAACATAATATAAAGGTTTTTGTAGTTCGTCGAAAGGTAAATTGCAGTTTACGATTTTTGACGTATAAAAAAAAACTACTGACTAGATCTCGTTCAAACCAAATATCGTTGGAAGTTTGCATAGTAATGTACAACATATATTTTTTTTAGTTTTATCATTCTCTTATTTTAGAAGTTAGAGGGGGGGGACCAACTTTTTTCCACTTTGGAAGTGTCTCTCGCGCAAACTATTCAGTTTAGAAAAAAGCGATATTAAAAACCTCAACATAATTTTTGAAGACCTATCCATAGATACCCCAAACGTATGGGTTCAATGAAAAAAAAAATTTTGAGTTTCAGTTTCAAGTATGGAGACCCCCAAAATTTATAGTTTTTTTTCTATTTTTGTGTAAAAACCTTAATGCGGTTCACAGAATACATCTACTCACCAAGTTTCATCAGTCTAGCTTTTATGGTTTCGGAGAAAAATTGCTGTGACACGGCCGGACAGACAGACAGACAGACAGACAGACAGACAGACATGAGGAATCTATAAGGGTTCCGTTTTTGCCATTTGGCTACGGAACCCTAAAAATCAATAGCTATTCAATCGCTTGACAAAATCTTTAGACGAATACCATAAGGCAGGAGAAAAAAAATACCATAAGGCAGGGCTCAGACACCAGGTACGAATACATGCTAAAACGCTGTCTAATGTTCACCGTTGCATTCTCCATGGTTTAGCAAAACCAGAATCCAGCCAACTAATTCACACCAACCACATTATGCTAAGCCTATTGTAATCGTCACAACGGAACAATGCCACTGGTTTGATTGAGATCATCAATACACTCCGCGTATTATATTGACGCATTAACTGAACCAACATTATTGCCTGTTGCACTCCGGATCAGAGTCAAGGGAAAACTCACGTTAGCGATCTCTGATTTAGGTTTAGTTTCGTCTGGATTCGTGAATTACCTATTAGTTTGCAAGCCTTCACAGCTCAGTTGGTAGTAGGTATGTATTCCATCTGCGCTGGAGGGCAAGGGTTCGATCAATAACAAAATATTTGTGTGGTGAACACAGATGTTCTCTATCTCGATGTTTTAATATTAGGATAATTAATTATGTACCTATAATCAAAAAAATTAAACGTTGATAAGCTATAAAACATTTAATTATGTATTATACCGGCTATCTGGTTCCCATATTACAAAATCTACTCAATTTAGGGCTAAATCTGTTCAATGGAATTAATGTTTGTATTATGTGGTGGCGCAACCAAATTGACTAGTGAAATAGGGCCCTTACAAAAATCATTCTTCTTTTCGTGTCACTGATTCTTTCGAACCAAGTGTGGTGAAGGGATTTTAAGTACTTCTCAAAGAGGCTCCTTTCGTGCACTTGACACATATTTTGATTCTATTACGATATGCCGGTTCTACAAAAATCACGAGCCCATATATGAATTTACTCTTGGCTTAGTGGCTCGCGAGTGGAACTTTGGCTAATATCATAGTTCTGTGCCAATATCTGGCTAATGTCTGGACCCGGGGGATGATTAACGTAATTAACTATACTACGGATGTCGGTTTCATTAATTTTCTTGCATGGCTAGCTCGCACGGCTAGCTGGTATTGATTTCTTCTGGCTTTGTTTTGCTGGTTTTATTTATATTTTTAATCCCCAACGCAAGAGCGACGGGGTGTTATTTTGTCATCTCTGGGTGTGTGCGTGATTGTCATCGTATGTGGCATCATAGCTCCCGAACGGATGAACCGATTTTGATTTGGATTTTTTTGTTTTATAAATGAATTCGTTGAGAGTGTTCTTATCTATGTTTGGATGAAAACTAATAAGTCTAATAAGGCCGCCGCCACTCAATGGCGAATCAAATATTTCACCATTGTAATATTTATTTTCACAATGTATACCAATGTACGTACGTGCAGGTTCTATTCGGGGGGGTTTATTTTTTTGTAAAATTAAATTGTTATACAATTGTATAATGAAATGTTTTGATAATAGGACAAAACTTTTATTATAACGCTTTTATTAGCTTCACCTGTATGTATGTAACCGACCCCTTTGAGCTCGATTTTGTCCTACTTTGAACGATCAGATTTGATTCAAACTTTGCACACCTGTCAAAGGTCCATGACAATGTAATAATATGATAAAAAAAAAGAAACTAAAATGTTAAAAATAAAAATAAACTGTAATAATAAATTGAAAAATTCAACTTCTCGCTCGCTCACTTCAACATTATGAAGAAATTATGGAAAATGGCTAATAACATGATAAGTTCGGAGAATAATTTTACGAAGGTTTAGCAAAAAAATATAAGAACCCAAAAAAATTCATATCCAAAAAATATAAGTCCGAAGACAAGCAAAACAAACCGAAAAACAAATCCTTCTTCAATGAAACTAAAACTTTGGCTTCGTCTCTATAACACCTTTATTTCAATAAGCCAGAACTACCCTCAGAGGTTATCAAGCTGTATGCCAATGACCCGGATACTTTGACCCTTGCGCTCATCTAAGCGTTCTGCGGTAGCTATCAGTGAAACGCTGACAAATATGCCAGCAATAATTGACAGCAATTCACTGATCACCACAGCAGAACGCTTAGATGAGCGCAAGCCTTTGCTCCTGAGCGTAGTATTAAACAGAACAGCATCGGGGCAATCTGTTATGCCAGTACGAAATGAGGGAAACCGCTGGCTGGAGTGGAGAATACTTATATAGATAACCTCAAGTTGTATCCCGCGGGTGGTTTATCATTTGCATTGTAGCTTCTACAATTGGTTATCTCTTGCAAGATCAAGATTTTTATAAAATCTACAAAACAAAAAGACATTTTTAATTATTAGAGATAAAACGGATTAGTTGCAGTTCGTGCTGCGTCATTTTGGAGTAAACAACCCAATAAGTTGCAGTAGGTGCGTTCTGCTACGAAGCGAAAAAAATACCTATGCCTGTTGTTGCATTTCGTGCGCCGAGTGAATATATACATTTTCAAATATTATTAACCATAGAGCAGCAAAACTTTTAGAAGAGTCACTATAATTATTAAAGGTAGGTAAGGTAGGTTCTCTATTATTATTAGGTACTATTATTAGGTATTATTATTAGGTACTATTGCTATTATTATCTATCTATTATTATTTGTTCTATGGATATTTGAAGAATTCAATAAAAAAATAGAATTGGTGTAAATAAAATGTTTATTATAAATATATCTGTTTATGATACTTTGTTTTATGATAACCACTAAGGTAGTTAATACTTTGGGATAAAAAGAATGTGATGGCGTACATAGTTAACTTAATAATAAAACGTTGCACATACCTTTGCATCTCAGTAAGTATTACTCAAAACATACAAATTATCACTAATATTGAAACAGTTTCTCTTGACAATCACAGGACAGGTTGTATTTACTATTTTTGTTGTATTATTTAGATAGATTTTACTATAAAAAAAAAAAAAAATCCGCTTTTTACAAAAACATGATAGTTTAAGGTACGTTTTGATTAGTATTTTTTACCCTAAAACCTAATTATGGATGTGTGGAGTGACAAGAATGGATAGGATACGGAATGAGTATATCAGGGGAAGTTTGAAAGTAGCGCCAGTGACAGAAAAACTGAAGAGCAATAGGTTGGCGTGGTACGGGCATGTCATGAGGAGGGATGAAAGTCATGTGACTAGGAGAGTAATGAGTATGGATGTGGATGGATATGTGAGCAGAGGTAGACCAAGGAAAACATGGATGAACTGTGTGAAAAATGACATGGATAGGAGAGGAGTGAATGCAGAGATGACGGCTGACAGAGGGAAATGGAGGAAGAAGACATGTTGTGCCGACCCCACATAAAGTGGGATAAGGGCAGGAAGAAGAAGAAGACCCTAAAACCTAATTATAAATAATCAACAACGCAAGAATATTTACAGTAATCACTCTTTTAATGTTACCTACGAGATAAAAAATGATTTATTTACAAACCTAGGTAGTAGGTACCCGTTGAAACATAATTTGTATAAGCTTTAACACATAATATAGGCAACATAATTAACAAAATCAACAATACAAGAGTTTTTACAGTTCAACGGGTACCTACTACCTAGGCTTAGGCAGTAGGTACCTGTTGAAACATAATTTTTATTAACACATAATATAGGCAATATAATTTTCATAATCAACAATACAAGAGTTATTTTAATTAATTACTAACAGTCTTTGATAATTTGTCCCTAATCTAAGATTTAAATTATAACTAAAACTTAGTAAATAAATGATTGTAAAACATTTTAAAACAGTACCAGATACAAAATTAGCAAATATATAGGTAAATACTTAAACGAACTTAAATTAAGACTAAATTATAAATCAGCTATTACATGGTAAATAATCACAGTTTGATATTAGTTATTATTATTGTAACTAATCGTGTGCGAGTAGTTCAAGGCAATCACCAACCTTAAAACTAAACTTAAATTAAAACCTTTTACCCTCTGCCAATTCTGTTTAGTTTCTGTGTCTACTTAAATCTATGGTTTAACTTGTTCAAGCTATGCATAAATTACTCGACGCACGAAATGCAACAACAGGCATAGGTATTTTTTTCGCTTCGTAGCAGAACGCACCTACTGCAACTTATTGGGTTGTTTACTCCAAAATGACGCCGCACGAACTGCAACTAATCCATTTGTTTTATCGGATTAGTTTTATTGTGGTTTTATTGTGTCCCAAAAATTAAGATCCGAGTGGGATTTGACCACGATTTTGAAGTATAGTACTTCAGATTCGTGTTACACTACAAAATCAATAAATAAGACACAAGACTTAGTGTATTTTTTATTTGTTTATTGTATGTAGATTTATCAAACAAATGGTTGGAATAACCATTCTCAATATTGCACGTTCTTAATTTATTAAATTGCATTTTTTTAGCTAGAAATAACAATAAAAATCACAATAATTTTATTAAAACCTTTTTTGATCATAAATCATATTGTTGCCATGTTTTTTTTATACATACAACTAATAGGTGTTGGAACAAGTATAATGGCCCTGGTATTAAGTGGTAACCATCGCTTGTAACAAATCATTACCTAGCAGGCCATGCACTTAGGGAAAGTGCCCTACGAAGCACTGCCATGCGTCCATCAACTTAAGGCATACATAAAAATACATACATTGAGTCTTTCGAATACGTCCGCTTTGACTGCTATACCTGTCTATATCAATTCTATGTATATAAAAAAAACTTGTGTTAGTTACACTATTTATAACTCGAGAACGGCTAAACCCATTTGGCTGAAAATTGGTGGGGAGGTAGCCAAGAGAATAATTTTAGAATAATTTTCATCCCAAAATAATAACGGGAACGAGGCAAGCGAAGCCGCGGGCGGCCGTTAGTACATAATAATATGTACATAGTAAGGTGGTCCATGAATTCAAACGATACTACCAACACCATTACTCCATCATTATAAATTCACAACTTCCTTTTCCAGCTTTACTTTTAACGGCAAAGTGTCCATTAACTTGAGTGCAATGTTAAAACCATTATTTTACTTGTCGCGACCACCGCAGAGCTTTCCGATAGCTTAATGAATAAGGACATTAAGCCTGGACCGGTCTCATAACATCCGCGATTATTATATCCATGAAGGGGGCGAGAAAAATGCAGTTTGATATCAGGAATAGGTTTTTTTAAGCAACTAGTGATGGAACAAGCATAAGGCCTACTTGGTTTTAAGTGGTAACCATCGCCTATACCTATAACAAAGCATTGCCTCATAGGTCACGCACGTTAGGAACCCACGATAAAGAAGAGAAGAGAAGCATACAGATGTCCAGCCTCACGTGCCAGTAATTTCACGGGCACCCACACCCTTCAAACCGAAACACAGCAATGCTGCTTCACGGTAGAAATAGGCATGGTGGTAGTACTTCCCGGGACGAGCCGCACACAAAGAGCTCTACTACTAAATAAGGATGCGGCTAGACTAGACTAGTTCGTCGCAAAGTTGCTTGCCTATCGATAATCTTTTAGGTTGCATTTTGGGGAAGGTAGGAACTGCATGATCTCATACCACCATAGGAATGGCTCCACCTTCAAGCAAACTTCCAGGGATGAAACTCACTACTCTTCTCATTCTCTTTCAGCTTTCGGTACTCTATAACACAGACTGTACAGAACAAGGATGATAGGTGGATAGAGGTTATAATATGTAAAGTTGTTGTTTTTATTAATATTTTTTAATAAATGTCTTCTGTATTTTCTTACATAATGGGGTTAGTCGTATTATAAAAATATGATATTATACTACGCAGGAACGTAGTGTGTGTGAATTATTATGTCAGAACGATATTTGGTATCCCATCACTACAGGGGGTGTTTTTATTACCACTGGATACACAGATAGCTTGATAGTCACTATGATCTTCGATCCGTCTTTACATAGTTGATCAAAATAGTCAACTATGTAAAGACGGTACTAAAAAACAATGTTATTTTATTAGAGCGATTGAAAATGAAAGAGATCAACTATAAAGATATAAAGGAGATGTAGCACGGAAGTCTAATAGATTTGATTTGTCTGGCTTGTCCCTAGAAATAAGATTATGTAGAAGATCAGCTATTTTAAAATAATAATAGGTAAATCTCTCTTAGTTACCTTGTCAGAAGAGCTAAGACCTCCAGATTAGTTTTGTTAACACTAGACGAGTGGCTCGGTCGAGTAGTTTAAAAAAAGAACGTTGGCGAATATTCCAAATTCAAACTTTTATCTTAGTCGTTGTTATGTGAGTCATCTTTGCAAAAAAATGATAGAAGCCAGTGGTGGTCAACCGGTATTGCATAGCTGAATTCTACTTCTTATATGATTATTACTATAAAAAGCCAAAGTTATTAAAAAAACCAAATTTTATTACGTGGTAAGTAAAGGACAATACGATCATCGATGGAGATAAGTCTCCATCATATTTGAGGAGGGAGGTTACCGTTGTCACCGCTGTACGTGCATAACAATGCGGAATATTCTAGCATAGGGATTTAGCTTTACTTACTGGGTAAAACTTTAGTTTACCAGCCGAGTAGCTAACACTAACGTAAACTAAGCTAACGTGTGGGAGATCTAGTCGCACGCAGGCGTAAAGACTATTCAAACAATTGACACAGGAACCAAGTGAACAGGATTCCTAGTTGTTGCAAAATACATTGTTAGCGCTTGTGTATTATGCTGTTGTATTAGCATTGGGTCGAGATAAGAGGGTCTATTCAACAACACTATAAGCGAAAGTTTGCATTGATGCTTTGCGAGTTTTGAAATACATTGCGCGGTGCGCGAGGCAGCAACAGCTTGACGGCGGAGCGTGCTGTCAAGTTGGCGCGCAGTATAACTCAAAACTTTGTCTATGATTTTGCGTGGAAAGGAAGGACTCAAATACAGATGATACTCAACACATGTTTGAGTAATAATATGGTATAGTATAAGGTATGGGTATGGCATAATATGGACCCTGCATATTATAACGTTTATGAGTAGCAGTGAAAATCTATGCTAGAGCCATTGGGCCACGACTGTTGAGTTTAGTTCTGGAATACAACCACGTTAGGCACATATAATAGGAGTATTACCTGCAAAACACAATGAAAACTATTCTGCCTGGAATCTCCGTATTCTAGACGTTAAGGGCCACTTCAGTTTCGTAAAGTTTTCACTGTAAGTCAGCAACTACTCGTACTTCCTACCCACCAAGTGATTAAGCTTCAAGCCAAGTCAAATAAACTATGATATTGTTCTACAAGCTTGCAATTCAATTATCATGTTCATACAACATGCTCAGCACAGGTCTGGAAGAAATCTCAAAGGGAGAGACAAATTTTGTAATCCTTTCGAGCAACAGAACCTCATGACTGATGTGGCTTAATGTGTTTTTTAACGAGTTTCAGTGTGTCTCTTTTGATAGATGTTACTCAAAGACTTTTATAATGTCCCAAAAGTTATAAGATCCGATGGCGTAGCCGTCAGCGCAGCGCGGGTTCAAAACCCGCTCGGCTCATAACTTTTGGGACATTATAAAATACTTTGTAATTTCCTTAAGTGTAGTAAGCAATACAAAATCGATATAAATAGATGTTACTCGTTGGGATCAACTTTGTATAGTTTTCAAACATAAACAAAAAAGTCGTAAAGATCACTGAGGTGTTACTACGGATTACAATTAACCCCGATTAAGCACGCGTATTTCAGAGACAGCTAATGAACTACCCTTCAGAGATTTGCACCGAAATTGCCCAATAGTCTACAATTAATCCAATCAAAGGAAATATCCTGGGAGAACGCACTGCCCTAGTTCTATATTCATCAAGCACAACGGGTCCGCCCTAGGGAGTGACGCTGACTCATCTAAATTACATCACTACTGCCTATCAAGTTCGTAAGTACCACTACATAAATTATTATAGACTGAAATAGGTTTCAGACAGGGCTTGGGAGGCGTGGAGCTATAATTTTGCTTGGATCAATGGGTTGAAATGTTTTTGGGGTAATAAGGGACATCAAAAAGCTGACTTCGGAAACTTTATGGATCAAGACACGCGTTTGTAAAACTGTACAAAAAAAATGATATTTATCAGATAGATTATTAATTCTGGTTCCCATATTACAAGCTCTGCTTAATTTGGGGCTAAGCAGTGTAGTGTGGGGTTGTCTACAATGTTTATTTAATTTTATTATTATTTGTAAACTGTATGGTGGAGTCCATAGCGACTTCGTTAGCATGAAGCTATTATTTCAATATAAACTTTGAAACTCTTTTCCAATCACTAAGGGACTTTTTTCATGAGTAATTTCTTAGGACTTAAAGCTTTACATCCCTCAATAAGTACCTAGGACTTCGATCTCTAAACCCTGTAGTTCCAGAGATTTCATGAAAATGAGACCGGCAAGAAGGATTTCGGAGCCAACTTTCGCACGCAATTTTTGCAGTAAATAGGTACAAGTAATAACGTAGGGCCGACTTTTTGTTATGCCGTAGCTGGTAGACGAGCAGACGGACCACTCGATCGAGAGCAGTCACCATCGTCCATAGACACCTTTTAAGCCGGCCTTTTAAGAATTGATAGACTTGCCTTTTGAAGGACCCCATGTCGAAGCTCAGAGGGAAATCCGCAGAAGGCAGATCATTCCACAACTTAAATATAAATAAATATTGTAGACAATTGTATATTTTCGAATGTACTGTCGTAGATATAATGTAAAGTCAAGAAGATAATAAAGTAATAGCAAGCTGCAAAGTGTGAAAGTTGGCACTAACGACCGAAATCCTTTTATATAATGTACTCGTAGATGGTATAAAACATTGGATTCTCTAATTAGTACACTAGTTTCAGTAAAGAGTTCCAAAAGAACGCAAGTGGTAAAATACTGCGACTTATACTGCGCGAGCTGCTAATTAAACCAGCTCTAAGCTATTACGATAGTCGTACAGCCTTTACGTGAAGTTTTCATCCACGCGACCAGAGACAACGACTTTCGATTGATAAAAAATAATTGTTTTTTATTGTATAGGTATTTAACCTTGGACGTTGTATCTATTGGGAATTTTGTTTATCAATGTTATTCAGTTACATACCAAATCCCGTATCTGTGATGATGATATTATACACATTTTTTTACAACTAGTTGATGGAACAAGCATATGAGCCCTCCTGATGTTACCATCGCCTATAACAAAGCATTGCCTCGTAGGTCACGTACGTGAGAAACGTGTCCTATACGATGCACTGCCCTGCGTCCATCAACTTGAGGCATGCAGATGTTCAGCCTCACTTGCTAGTAATTTCACATTTCACCGGCACCGGCACCGGCTACTTCACGGCATCAGAAAAAGTAATGGACTAACCCGGACGAGCCCTTCACAAATTTATTTCTATTTCTGTACTTCTTTCTTTCTTTCTTTAAACATGTTCATCTAGCAACACGACCAGCCAAAGCTTACTAACGGCTGTTTCCAATTTTCTATCCATCTTTTATTTTGCCCTACTACCATGGATTTTGATATAAACATCACAAAATACTAGGTACGTTACCGGTCAACAATGTCTAGTTCAAAAACATTATTTAGCCTAACACATTAAAGGCCTGCGCACACCTAGGTCGCTGGTGATGGCGATCAGTGAAACACTGTCAAATATCGCTGTCAAATTTGACAGCGTTTCACTGATCACCATCGCCAGCGACCTACGCGTGCGCAGGCCTTGACACCGAGATAAAGACCACACTGTATAATAATGTTATCTAAAGTTTCTTTCAGGCGAGTATGTATCCTCATCTGATAGAAACATAAACTAAAAAATAAAATAGCCTGGATTTGGTATACATGCAATGTTGCGTTCTAATTGTTACAATAACAACTACAACAAACAATATTAAACAACAATCACGATATTTTTACCCGTTTTCGTAAAAAGGTTAAAACTAAAATGCTTGATGTCATCTAAAAGAACTAAATGTCAAATAGCTTGATGTTGATATTGTGATGATAACAACTCGTCTAAATGCTTCATATTTGCTTTTTGCAAGTGAATACACTTTGGAGCGTTTGACCTTGAGTAAACGCAAATAATACTCAGTCGGGTAAAGACACTCGTAGAGATACGAGTAATTTGCGGATTTTTTTACATAACACTAAAAATGAAAAAATATTTAGGTCCTAGTGTAATAAGTGGTAATCAAAATTTGCCGGTACCTTCTCATGTGAATTATGGAAGATTTGTGTTAGAAAAACTGTTGCAGGCGAAAGATAAAGTTGTTTTGGTGAGTTTATTTTAGCCCATAGAAGCATTCTTTATCACTGATACTATACAGCAAATCCACTCAAATATGAGGAGACATAGATTAACCTAACAATAGATATTGGGTTCATATTTGGACATTATCTAGGTTTGATGATGATAATTCATGAGTTTTGAACCGGTTGTTTGCTTGTTGTTATCTACACTACAAGCGGTTGCTTGGTCATTCCTTTCCAATCGAATCGGTAGCAGAACAACATTTGTTGTGGGTTTGAGTCTTTATCCCAAGACAAACATTTGTGTGATGAATTATATGTTCTCAAACATGCTCGAAAATTTGAGGATTATTTTGGAAACCTCGAGATAAATCGAAATTGATGTATTGCCTAAATACATGCAAGCAGTGGCCTGCAAAATTTGTACGAAAATCCAGTAGGCACTGCCGTGTTTAGCGGTCAGATAAATTGCATAGTTAGCTCGTATCTGTCGTGCAATTTAAAAATGGAACGATATTTTACTTCGAAACATGGCAGTCAAGGATATCAAAGGCCAAATTTACACGTTCGACCATCGATGCCTCTTTTGCTGTACCTACTATTACAAAACAATATTGATGTATTCTATCATTTATTTGGTCCATGGTACAACCTTTGCTTAGTTTGGATACATAATAGATGTATAACTATTTGGGGGAATATGGAGTTCTTTAAAAAGTTAGTGAATATTTTTTCATTATCATATAGATAAATGGAGACTCAGGTGACCAAATCACATACAGAGAGCTGGCACAACAAGTGGTAAACACTGCATCTTACCTCATCAATCAAGGAGTGGCAGCTGGTGATGTTATTGGAGTTTGCAGTGAGAACAGAACAGAGTTCCTTATTACAGCCATAGCTGGAATGTGCACTGAAGGAGTAGTGACTTTTATCAATAGTGCATACAGTAAAGGTACACCTTCAACACTAAAACCTGTATTCCAAAACAGTTGTTGAGTCTGATTCGAGCCTCAGGCACAGATTTTTTGAAAAATAGAAATAGAAATAGAAATATTTATTTAACGTCACAAAACATCATGGTACACACAAAAAATATACAACAAGCAATAGCAATAGTGACGAAAAAAAGGCTTCCACTCAGCATTTGACACTTTTCTATGGAGAAATGTCATAAAATCTATGCTTGAAGCTCGACTCAGACTCAAGCACTGTTTCTGAATACAGGCCTAAAACATAAGAATCTTAATTCTACCGTGAAGCAGCTTCACTGTGTTTCAGTTTGAAGGGTGTGGATGCCGGTAAAATTATGCCTCAAGTTGGTGGACGCAAAGCAATGTATCGTAGGGCTCGTTCCTGAATTTCATAACCTGCGAGGCAATGCTTTGTTATAGACGATGGTTACCACTTAATATAAGTCGGCCGTGATGCTTGTTCCATCAATATCATAAGCGTATAAAAATCTAACGTTTTAGTTGAAATGAAATGATTTATTGTTAGCTTGAAGTAATGGTTGTGTACAGGTCTTATAACTAATTGAGTTCACACACTTCACCGTTTAACTCGGCATGCAAAAAAGAAATAACATAATTTGGTAAGTACATAACCAAATAAAAAAAAATTGGATGGCATGTCAATAAATAATTAAGTATTATGTTGGTATGTCAAAGTAAAGCTAAGTTAAACAAAGAAGGCACCTATTTATTATTATTTTTTTTCAGATGAACTAGTACACACTCTGAATATTTCAAAGCCTAAATATGTCTTCCTATCTCCGAACACTTACAAATCATATTACAAAACAATGGCGACAGTGAACTTCATATCGAAGTTTTTTATTTTTGGGAATGCACCGGACGGAAATGTAATAAGCTTTGCTGATACAGCATCAAATAATGTGAGCATTGATTCATTTCAACACAATGATTACAAAGGTAAGATTTTCATGTACAAATAAGTACTTACATGATAATTTATGTGAAATTTTAAAGATTTGGATGTAAATATACCTAGCTGTTCGATTTATTGACCTACTATACTATATTAGTGGACAAAATAGGTCAGAACGAGTGTTTTTAAATAAATCAAATAGGAATTTCAGGATTCATTGATAAACGAACAACTAATTTCCAAGTTACCAGACTTATATGAATTTCAACATCATAATCTTTCAAATTGAATTGTTTAAAACCTACGACGAAAATATGCTCTAGTTTTGTAAATCCATTTGCGGTTGCTCTCCAAGTTTGTTCCCAATTTACTTTAATTTGTTTCAAATTATTTGCACCCCTCTCTTACTTCTCTCATCCCATTCCAATTAAATATAAATGTAGGTAGTAAACAAGATTTGTTAACTGTAAAGTTGAGATCATAATACCTACTAATATTGTAAACATGAATAATATGAATTTTTGTATGTTTGTGACGCATTACGGCAAGGTGGAGCGATGATCTGCGAAATGTAGCTGCATGACAAGCACTGGAGAAGATCCAAAGATCGGGCTCAGTGGCGTGTCTTGGGAGAAACCTACGTCCAGCAGTGGACTGATATAGGTTTATATTGATGATGATTGGTACGGATAAACTCAAAAACTACTGAACCGATTTAAAAAAATGTGAGTGTGAGTGAGTGCTGTCTAAGTAAATTCTACGTCAAAATGTCACAAACATAGTATAATACACTGGTAAGCACTCACACAGACTCAAAACCAGAGCCAGAAACAGAGCCAGACAGAGCTTGTGGTAGGCCTATCACGGATGTATACATTAATAAACTACTGCCTTTGATTTTTCCAAACGTGCGAAGCGGGGTGAAGCGCTAGTATTTTATAAAGATATTGTTTAATAGGGATGGAGAAAACAGCTCTCATACTTTATTCGTCGGGCACCACTGGCTTACCGAAGGGTGCCAAACTGTCACATCGCAATTTAATTACATCTGGACTCCAACCCTTGTAAGTAGATTTTATGACGCTCCCAAGTTTATGCTTTGACGTAAACAATTTAAACACACCCTTCTGTCTTATTTAAATTTAGACCCACCTTACTTTAAAAAAATAAAAGCCTTTGCATCTATTGTAAATGATTTATACAGGGTGGCCCAAAAGTCGTGGATCAAACGCAACAAGGGGTTAGAAAGGGTCATCAGCTGCAAAAAGTTGTTCTACGGGAGGTCCCTAGGGTCAACCCCTGCAGAGCTATAATTTATATTGTGTTTTATTAGAAAATTTACTTTTTTTAACAAATTCTTATTTAAATTCGAAAAAATCTACATCCTGTGTTTTTTTTATTATTTTCACTAGATTGGTACTGATTGGGTCGACCTTAAGGACCTCCCGTAGAACAACTTTTTGCAGTTGATGACCCCATCTAACCCCACACAACACTATCTATCCCCAAACTAAGCAGAGCTTGTTCTATGGGAACCAGATAGCTGATTATAATACCTTATGTATATATTTTTTTAATAAATACATGATTAGAATACAATACAACAAGAGAGACCCAGAGAACAAACTTCCTATATTTAGCTACTCCAGAGTTGCGCCGGGATTGTTAATAGCACCCTTAGATTATAAGAGCTCCAGCAATTGCACGTTTGTGGTACATAATGTCTTATTATTTTTTAAGTACCTAGTTTAAGACAGACGTGTAATAAGCTGTAAATAAAGAATTTTGCATTTTTGCATTTTTGCATTTTGCATTTATGTTCACCACACAAATATTTTTGTTCGCGGTGGGGATCGAACCCACGCCCTCCAGCGCAGAAAGTAGAGCTACTACCAACTGATCTGTGAAGGCAGTCAGAATATAATGATTAATTAACCAATAAAAAAATGTATGCATACATAAACTTACACCGTGACATTTTTATTCCAATAACTATGCTTACTTACTTGGTGGAATAAACTGCCGCTATCTATTAAACAAGCTGAGTCCAGAGATTCGTTCAAGAGATTGGTACGAGAGCATCTTCTCAACAACCTAAAATAAACTGCTTCACACCTATCTAGAATAATTTTGCTACCTACACTATTAAGTTACAAATTTACAATATAATAAGTATGTTTATTACTATTATTTATAACTGTTATATATTATGTATTTTATTTAAGTTGTTATAATTATTATTATATTATGTATTTTATTTAAGCAATTATAATAGTTTCACACCTATAGGTATTAATCGTAAAAATCACGCCACACCATCTTTCTGCACGCCCAGGAAGACTGGCAGACAACGCTATTAGCATTAAGTCCTCCTAGCACTAAATTTGTGTGAAAGTTTTAAATAAATAAATAAATAAATACTTTTCTCTACAGGAATTTTAAGAGAGGTCTGGTCTGCATGTCCATAGCACCCTGGACTAATACTGTTGGCATAATGTTGACTTTGGACCAGTTAATCTACAATGAGACGGTAGTCTATAACAAATTCAGAGAAGAAAACTATTTGAAATGCATTGAAAAATATAAGGTAATTTGACTAAAATTACAAATATAAGAAGGATTGATTCCATTGTTTTTTTTTATTACAATTAGCCATCGCCTATAACAAAGCATTGCCTCATAGGTCACGCACGTCAGGAACGTGCCCTACGATGCACTGCCATGTGTACATCAACTTGAGGCAAACAGATGTTCAGCCTCACGTGCCAGTAATTTCACTCTTCAAACCGAAACACAGCAATGCTGCTTCACAGCAGAAATAGGCATGGTGGTGATTTTGTGTCAGTAATCCACAGCCAATATGGTATGAAAACAATAACCAATAATAACATAATTATAAGTTTAAAAAACTTGAGAAACCGACTTCATTGTAAAACGGCTAAACCGATTTTAATCAAATTTGTTTGGGACAATATGGACGTAAGAATCCAAATAAAAAAATAATTTTCTAAATCGGTTCTTAAATGACGGAGGCATGCAGTTACAAACATTAAAAAAAATATTAAAAAAAAACGGCAACACCGATTTTAATTAAATTAAAATGGGACCAATCTGGGAGCAGTACCTACCTTTCAGACAAAAAATAATTTTTCAAATCGGCTCACAAAATGACGAAGTTATGCGGTAACAATAAGCGCAGTAGTTATATTTAAGATCTTATGTACATACACCATTCAGGCAAATAAATGATTATGATATGATATGATAATTATGAACAAACATAAAAAAAAAGAAATTCAACCGAATTGAGAACCTCCTCCTTTTTGATTTGAAGTCGGTTAAAAAAGTAAAGTTGGGTGGCTCAATCAAAACACTACACTGGATGATTGCAGTTCAGATTACGACTCAAGCACTTGAAAGCCAAAGTAATTTTGAATGATTTCTGTATTCAGGATCTAAAATAAATATGTTTTGTAAAGAATTTTCAATTTTACTACACAGGTTGGATTACTCCTAGCCGTACCACCATTGGTAGTCATACTGAATAATTCAAATATATTACAAAAGTATGATATTTCCTCAGTGGAACTTATTTACTGTGGAGGATCACCTATGGACTTATCTGTAATCAAAAAAGCTTTAACGAGGTAACTACAATTAATAATTATCATCATCAACAGCCTGAAGAAGTTCACTGGTGGACATAGGCCTCCCCTACACATTTCCAGGAAGAATGATTCTGAGCCCTTTTGATCCACCGACTTCCCGTCGTCGGTCATTGTGAAACTAGGCAGGCTTGTGGCTAGGAACCCCTGTTCGGGTAAAGGCCGAAGAGGGGTTCCTAGCCAAACGAATGAGGACGAAGCAGCGTAAATATAAAAGTGATTAAAATTACTAGAAATTTGTAAAAAATTAGTTGGTAAGGAAAATAAACGGGCTTTTTATTATTTATTTTAATAAATAGGGTTTTTATTATTCCTTTACCCGAAGGTTTACAATAACAACTATTATTTACCATGTCTTTACTTTTACTTTTACCTTAGAATCTTGGTCTTGACTTAATACGAGATACGCACACTAGATTTTTAATCGTGAGGGCTAATTTTCCTTGAAACTTAACAGATTCCCAAACCTAAAATACGTGTTGCAAGGGTATGGGATGACAGAAGCATCAGGAGCCGTCACAGAAGAAAACGACCAGGCACCAAGGCCAGGAAGTGTTGGTAGAGTAGTTGATGGACTTATTGTCAAGGTAAGTAAACGACCTACCTTGCCTGTGTGTTGTGTTGTGCCGCGAACATAGTTTGAGGGTGTTGGATTCGTTTTCTGTCATTTTGGGAAGTCACATAGCTTTTTCATATTACTTGTTTTTCTGGTGTTAGTTTGAGTTTTGCTGTGTAATTTCGGTGGTATTTTAACCAACGTTACTTGTTTGCATAGCCTGAATTGTGTAATCAACCTATAACATATTATCAAGCATATAGTGTGACGGTAAAGTAATTTTAAAATGGAACGCATTTACAATGCATTGAGTAGTAAATGCCTACTTACACAGCCTCTTTGTACAGCAGTAAATCCTACTTATTGACCATGTATGACGTAAAATGTTACTTATAAAATATGACTACCAATTTCTCGTACACTTTTTCACTTTTGGTCGTGCAAATAATACTTATCGTACCCCCAAAGGAACAAAAATGTCATGGTCACTGATAGCAAAGATAAATCGACAGCAAAGAATTATCTGGTTTACGTTTTAAGTTACCAATCTTGTCTTAACATGCGATAAGATTAAATTGCATATTCTTTCAAAAACCTGCCGCCGAATCTACAAAAATCTTGGTTGTTCGTATTCCAGTCTTCTTGAGGAAGTGCTGAGATTTTTATGCCTACATCGTGGCGCTCCCGGAATGCAAACAGAAGTGAAAAATTCAACCCCCCGACTTGTGCCGAAATTTGTCGATCTTTGCCGAGGTGTTGGTCACGTTACGATGACGTAACGCGAGTTCATATTTTTTTTTTATCAGCTATCTGATTCCCATAGTACAAGCTTTGCTTAATTTGGGGCAAGATTGAAGGATTTGTGTGAATTGTCCACAACATTAATTTAATTGAATTAGTAGTTAATTTTAAATTGTCGGCATGCTTTAGTCCGTTATATTTTTTGTATTATGTTGTCAAAATTTGCTAAAATATAGGACAAATAATTAAGACTTTCGCGATCATAACACATATTAAAATTATTACAGCAGTAGTCTATTACAGCAGTAGTCTATTACAGCAGTAGTAGTCTATTACAGCAGTAGTAGTCTATTACAGCAGCAGTTATTAATTCAACTGAAATATGAATTTTAGGTATCACCATCAGAATTGGAAGCAATTCTCAGACAGCATCCAGGAGTAAAGGACACTGGAGTCACAGGTACTCCAGACCCCTTAGCTGGAGAATTACCCACAGCTTTCGTCGTGAAATCCAACGAAGCAGTAACGGAGAAAGAACTGATAGATTTCGTTGGGTCAAAGGTAACCTGAATTTACAAAATAAACATTGAAAAATACGATGCATAAAATCTGGTTAGTGTTGCAACAGAAGTATTTTTGAGTGATAGCGGTTGCAATTGGTTGCATGATCACGTAACGAAAGACGTACGAACGCTATACTATTTGACTTATAACCGCTCCTTTTTTATGTCGATTGAACATGTTCATACTTACATATCAACGTCATCATTATCAGTCACTATATTCAAAATAACGTTAAAATACCAGTTTACCACTAATAAATAATGGGTAATTTGCATGTTCCAAGACCTTATATAATACGCTTAGTTTAAAAAACTTGTAAAACCAACTTCATAACAAAAAGTTGGAGTCAAAAGATAAACAAAATATATAACAAAAAAAAACAAATTAATATTTTTATGTAAGTTAAAAAGTCAAACAAGAACTTACTCGAACTGTGTCTCAAAAAGCGAAAATCTTTTCAGGTATCTTCATGGAAGCAGCTTCGTGGAGGTGTTAGATTTGTGCAGGAAATACCCAAAAATGGAAGTGGAAAAATATTGCGGCGAAAGCTACGTGAAATGTTAGCTAAGCCACCAACAGTAACTAGCAAGCTTTGAGACTGTATTAGGTTAGTAGAAATAGCAATGCAATGTACGGAACACAGAGATTAAGATTATACTAGATAGTGCAAGGGTGTACAGAAAACAAGCGTGTCATATAGTTTTTCGGCAAGTTTTTATCATGCGCACTTGATGTGCGGGCAGGTTTTTCCGCAAGTAGGCCGCTGGTGGGCCCTTTTTGCGTGACCCTTGACACGTGTTGCTCGAACTTTTTTAGGTTCTACAACACGCCGGTTTCCTCACGATGTTTTCCTTCACCGTTTTGAGAGTACTGGCATAGTGCACATACATTTTTCGACAGAAAAACTCATTGGTACACGAGTGGATTTGAACCCACGACCTTCGGATCGGAAGGCGGGGCCACTACCACTAGACCACCAGTGCTCTCTGCGTGTCATATAAATTAATAAAGAAAATAAGCCACAATACGAAGTGACTAAGTGAGTGAATTATGTTCACTTGGGAGGTAACGCAATGAAAGTAATTTTTATCAAACATGCTCGGAAAAAGCATTATTTTGGCAACCTTCTTCGGGATAAATTGAAATTGCTGTACTGGCCAAATACAGTGAGCAGCGACCGGCAAAAATTGTATGAAAATCATTACTCCTGAGCCAGCCAGATATAGACACAACAATAACAGAATAGAAATAAACTCATATCTATTAAGTCGTGTAATTTAAAAATGGAACGATCTATTTCGAAACATGGCAGCCAAGGAGGTAGCTTATCAAAGGTTTTATTTGAATTTCGAACTGCAAAATTAAATGCTGTTTAGTGAAAAAACCAATGAACACTTCAACGCGAGAAAAAATAGGTTTCAAGTTCCAGTTCAAGCTATGTCTGTGGCGTAGAGCCTTTCCAGCTGGGACCTCTCTCAAAATATATAAAATTCACAAATAATGGGAATGCTGTAACAATGTTATTTACCTAAATTGTAAAGGGTTAACAAGCCCAGAACCTTGTAAGTAAAAATGTAACAAGAAACATGGCCCTGGGCTTTATGTAAGAAAATAGACGGAGTGAAGTATACTACCAGCTATAAAGTTTTTTATGGTGAGTCTGGAATTTCCAAACCCACAAATGGATCACTTTCAATTGAAATTGTAGATACTCGTTTAACTACTTTAGGAATTAGTTGTACCTACTTATCTTACACCTGTTCAACATTATTAATCTTATGTATGTACACGTCTTGTCATAGGTCATATTTTTAAGAAAGTTAATTTATATTATAATATTCATGATTACTACAATTTACGCAATATAAGCAAGCTTTAGGTTGATAATAATAATTATTATAACTTTTCTTGTCGTGTCCTAAATAATAAATTTTGAATATTTTACTTCTGATGTTTCATCGTATCATAATTTTTAATAAAAATATTTTGTATTATCTATGAGTTTTATTTTACTTACATAGGTATGTAGGACATGAAAATACAGAGCGCCTAAAAAAGTTTACCTCTGAAATCTATTCTATAAATTTGAAGGTCTATAGTAGTGGACTTCTATAGGCGATGGTAGAACTACTGTATAAGAAACGAGACATTTTATGAATCTACGTTTCCCATTGGACATTTCCCAAGATTTGCTACGATTGTATACGCCTATCTCCATATTTAGAGTACAATGATTGTTGGTAGGTTCGCATATACAGGTGGGTGGATATACCTAATAGACCAATAAGGCATTAAATTTACCATCTTTAATGTTCTCTGGCTAGATTGCATGGATCGACCTTCGCCCACACAAGTTGTACCGCTTATGGCGTGTGGAATTGTACTGCAAATGACCTATTTAGAATACTGTTCGAAACACAAGATATAGAATACAGTAGTGAGGCAATCATGCGTCCTTTGTAGGGGAGCCAATGTCGCTTTTATATTCCACAATTTTATTTAAAATAGCACTAAATGAGAGGATTCTAAGATAAAAGAAGGAAGGAGGATGTAAATAAAGTATTTGTTTGTTCTAGCTTGTCACTTGACTTCTTGTTCGGAAAGGAATTATGGCATTTTTCACCTAGACTCACCTAGCTTTTAGACGTTTCAAAGTGATCCTTGCGATGCTACTGAACACTTTAGATTTTTTATTTTATGGCTCCTGACAATACTACCGAATTCATGGGGAAAAGAGCTCATGCGTTTTCGGCGAGATTTTTCCGGCCGCGTGGCTCTCCTATGTTCTGTGATTCGAAACGTCGTATAGTATAGGATAGGATAAGATCTAGTAAGTTATAACATAAAGTAACTTCATGAAGTAAATCTACCTTTATTATACTATCTGTAAGTAAAGAAGTCTGAAGAAATGAGAGAACTTTTCTTATCGTGTCACTGGTTTTTTGTAGTGGAAGTATTTTAAGTGCGCCTCAAAGGGGCTTCTTTCGTGCACTTGAAGAGTGAAAACAACACAAATCACTAATGAGAGATGGTACTCTCGTAACCGAAAACTTTTGTAGGCATT
Source organism: Thera obeliscata (assembly GCA_947578465.1). NCBI lineage: Eukaryota > Metazoa > Arthropoda > Insecta > Lepidoptera > Geometridae > Thera > Thera obeliscata. Next base: position 6,968,723 of record OX387916.1, read on the forward strand.
CAATATGTGAATCACGATGATGTTATAAGTTACGTAACGCAGTAGCCAAGCGTCTACCATCAAACATTTCGCCACTGGCTTAAAAACATAAATCAATTGATCATAAACCCAATAAACGTTATAAACTCACACCATTTTAATATCCACTAATAAATAACGAAATCGATACAACCTTGCTTTTCAAATATGAAAAAGGGAATAAATTTCATATTTTTAAACATTAATTGAATTACCCGTTTTTTTTATATTTTGCTGATAGCTGAACGTTTGACTGCCAACAAACTAGATGGAAATGAATGTTGTTTTGTTTTGCTGAGCAATATGTGCCGAATCATCCGTTTTCCAATGAGGGGATGTCATCCTCGACGTGCCAGGCATGCATAAAATAAAAGAGTTTTACGACCTTTCATACAAAAAGCCAAATACAAATCAGCATAAACTTGGAAATAATTTCTCTTTTAGAGTACCTACTTATTTGACGTTTTTACTTTATGTCTTCAGTGTAGGAGCAATTTATGGCATAGATACAGAGCTAACAATAAAACTCAAAATTTTATAGCTGGTGTGCACACACGAAGCCGACACCTATGACAGTAAACATTTACCTTTCAAGGCGGCATTAACTCTATCCAAATCGTATAGTGACAATGGAAGAGGCTCGTTCAACAGTCGTAGCCGCTTGTTCCCCTTCCTGTTGGCTTCGTAAAAATCGTCGCTCAAAAATATGCCTGACGAAAGCCTGTACAGTTTGTAAGCGCACTTGTTCGACTGGAGCCAGTCGACAAACACAATCGCGCCGTTGAGAGAGCGCTCGTCCCCTGAAAAGACGTGACTTTTCAGCTCCTCGAGGTTTCCTTTCATAACTAGCCGAATGTATAGTTTGTAAACCATAAACACTTTCGCGCCTGGCTTGCTGCGCTTAATCTTCCTCACGCTCAGCACTCTCGCTGTGAAAATGTATTTAGATTCAGACACCGCGGACGACAGAATCTCGTAGTCATTAGTTATCGTCTCGTTTAAAACACATTTGGGACCATTTATGTCTTTCTTGCGGTAAACCGTATCCCGCTTCCTCGCGACACCCTTTAGACGAAACTGGGCGTAAATTATCGTGATGTAGTAAAGCGATAACACTAAAAACTGAAGCTTCATTTTTATTGTGGTTGTGAACGTTGCTTGTTAAGCCTCGTTCGAGAGAACTTGTACTAGGGCCATTTCAATCGGTCGCGTCGCGTCAACTTTAGACCATAAATAAGCAAACACAAAGTTGCGCAATCGAGCTTATAGGCGCCACCGAGACGCGTGCGCTGGCGCAGCCTCACGCGTACACTCTGGGAAACTTCGCAATTCGATGCAACCTTCAACACAACGTAAACAAACGTGGTTATACGTTAATCTCTCGCAGTCGTATGGCTAAATTAATTAGTACTACGAATATGGTGATTGGCACCGCGTGGTTTGAAAGCTTTTTTTCGGAAGGCCTAGCATGGAGAGCTTACGTTGATTGTTTGCGGATTTGCCAATAAAAATGGGATTTGCGTCGTTATTGGATGGGCACGGGATATGGAGCGCGCTACCGCAGAATAACAGATAAACACGGTGTCGGTGTCGGATGCAGCGCGGCTCAAGTTAACAGTTATTGCCTACGCGCGGTTCGGCCGCCCCGTCCTGAATATTCATGCATCCACTGTCCGGGATGAATCGCTGAGCACTTTCCTTCCATTTTAATTATTACAAAACGGATAAATCCAGGCCAGCATATTTTTTGCATGGGGTCTTTTATCGAGCTTACGTCGTACCCTACGGACATCTTTGTACCCCGACATAGTACATTACAATATTATCAATTCGATTGTGTTAGTAACAATACCTTGTATTCGATCATTTCATTACGTACAATCTACAATCACATCCCACGTCCGTCCCAAATTATAAAGCTCTGATTTGACAATAGAGTAATACTCCTCTACTCTTTCCAAATTGTGCTTCATTGTTGTCTCCATTTTCTGTATTGAAAAGGCTTTGGTAAGATTTTATATAAAACAAGTTTAAAAACGTTGTTAGTCGTCGCCGCACGTACGTCGTAGGTGATTGCAAGCGCTTACTAGAGGAATTTGGAAAGTGGTACGAGCGTAGGCGGGCAAGTCTCGCCGCACTCTTGACGAATCTTCAACGTCGCACTTTATATTTTTAACATTTTTTTACAGTCAGTTAGGTGCTTACTTTATAATTTATTGCATGGCATCGAAAGAAAAATATAAAAGCAAAGATGCTTCTTTCCAATCATATTATTCAAATTTTAAGGTTTTAGGTTCTCTTCTATAGCTAGATCATTCGTCGATATTCTAATAGGCAAAGATATTTTTTTAATTAAAAATATGATATAAGGTCTAGTTTTAATCACCTAAAGCATTAATTACCTTTATTTGCTCAATAATTCAAATTCCATCCCATATTAATACTTTATTGCTAGTCTTTATTTAATATACCTGCAATCAGCAGTAAGCTTCGTGTGTGGTTCTAAGCTATCGTGACGAATGGACTTGGTCATTACTTTCTCAACAGTCATAACGCCTCCTGCGATGATAGTTTCAGATACTGACTCATCTCTAAACTATCGTAATCGATGCGTAGATTATGATACCCACTCACCATACTATTGAATCATTTACCTATCAATAAAATCAATAGAAGAGCGAGTTCATCTCACGCGAGCTTTGCGACTTCGCGTCTAATGAAGCAGATAGCATCTTACGTGTGTACCCACACGCGTAAGATGCCAGGGTTTATCTGCGAGGATTCTCATGGATCGTGCGGTCAGTAGACTGATATGTATCGCCTCGTCTGAGCAAAGTTACAGCCGACGAGAGCGAGGGGCTGACGCAGACACACGCTTCTTTACGACGTGGTTGTGGGAGCCAAGATGCGGCGTCCCAGATATGAGTTCCGTCGCATCTCGAGAAACACGCAGACTCCGACTGGACTGCAGATGAGCGAGATACTCATCTCGTCGCCGGATTATGCGAGGCTTAAATTGGATCTTCTCGGAATTTTTAGGTTAAAATGGCTTTCGCAATAAAATTTATAGCGGAGTATTTGACTCGGAATAAAGTCTATTCCTGACCCTGCGAATTGAATTAAATTCCATCTCCGCGTTATTTTATTTACTTACATTTTTGCTCGAAACTTTACATTTTGCTAGACTACGAACAAGAGTACCTACTAACATTTATGATAATGGTATGAAATTGGTAAAGCTAACACCAACTCTAAAAGAGAATAAAACCACTTTAGGCAGATAAATGTGTCTGGCTCTTGGGCCATTAAGAGCCAAATAAAAATATCACTTAAAATTTATTGAACGTTGCTTAACGCGTATAGGATAGGGATGACACTCTATTATATTCGTTTTACGACTGGCATTTACTTTATGCCGTAATATTTGTTCAACTAATTGGAATCTGTTTGCAGTATAGATAATCCCTAATACGGTAATATGTAGGTACTTACTGATTGTTGTGTGTGTATAGGTGATATTTGTATTACTGCGGCAAACTACAGACGCGCCAGCAAGACGCTCAATCCATTAAGTTAACGAACAGTTGTCAAGATGTCGATCAAAATCACCACTTAATGCCCTCACGGTGAACATTATGGATACAACACCCACACATTATTGTAATTTCAACGGGAATACATCGATTGCGATATGTAGCTTATTTCAATTTATGTTTCAACTCTTTGAATTAAGCCATGAATTCATAGTTTTTTGTGACATTAAAGAACGACAGTACAAGCAGAAGTACGTACCTTGTACAGCAGCATTAACTCTATCCAAATGATAAAGAGTCAGTGGAACAGGGTCAGTCAGCAGTCGCAGCCTAGGAATGGGTCTGGGCACATCAGTGAACACTCCATCACTGAGGAAGATCGCTGACAGCCTCGGACGAGGCGCAGGAGCGCACGACTCACGCGCTCTCGGCTTCTCCACCACGACCGTAGCACCGCTCAATGACTCCAAACCATCCTCAAACTTCACAAACGTTTTCAACTCACTTATAGTCCCTTTCAAAACCCGCCTCATATAAACTCTGTACAAGTTCGATCTCTTCCCTCTTGCGTCTTCCGCCGGCCTCGACTTCTTTACGTTGAGGACTTTGCCCGTAAATATATACTTAGACTTGGCTATCGCCTCCATCAACGACCACTCGTCTTGGATAATAGTCTCATTGAAGTTGCACGGCGGGAGAATGGCCCGGTGCCGTCTGTGTGTGTATCTCTTCCTCACCTTACCCTTGATCCTGATCTCGGCGGCGACGATCGCCAGCGCGATAACATAAACAATAATCGAGAGCCTCATATCGCAGATCGTTTACAAACCGAAACGAGACCGCTGCAAATGTGTCTGTCACATTATGCACGTTATTTATGCGCACTGGGGCTCGTTAAGTGCTGGATGGCTTATTAAGGGTTTAGAGGCGTTGACATCTCACTAGCAGAAAACATTAAATCGAATGTTTTAATTTTTATTCATTCTATTTTTGTGCGAGATAGTGTGCATAATTTGCTGAATAGGTAAGGTTACGATCGTGTTGGTAAACAAACAGAGCCGGCAGCGACCGGGAGACTAAGAGCGGATGCGTGCGCGCGGGCAGCTCGCCAGCGATCACTGAAGCCTGTCATACGCAGCCTCCCACGAAATAGGGGAAGACGCTTGCTCTAGTTAATATCAATGTGTTTGTCACCAATTAAGCTTTTATCTGGTTGAACGAATATTTTATGGAACTTGAGTTACATTTGTTTTGATTTAATTGCAGATGGCATTCATTATATCTCTTTGGGCGGGAGGATGATGATGAGTGACTGTGTTTTTATTATGATCTGAATATTCATTTTGACTATTATTTTTGGAATTAACAAATTTATTACGTAAAATAAATTTGTTGAGCCAAATCCCATCTTAATTTTAGTTCCCACGAGCGCATCTTTTAACCATACAGAGAAATCATAATCTACACATTACAAACTACGATCACAAGCTTGCTAATTAGAAAAGCAACCGCATTGCGAAAACGCACATCCATAAATACTATGAGCATTGAGCTCGTTGCAACGCTACTGCGGTTCCACAGATGCTTGTGAAAGCTCGCGATCGCGATGCGTGCTGCGTGGGCGGACCGGAGCAAGCGCCGTGAATGCTGCGCCGCGGCTCAAGATACGAGTAGAGGCTTCTATAATTATTAATTCTTTATTCCACTCTGATAATACTGAAATCTAAATCTGATGAACCTCAAGGTGATGGACGCAGGGCACGTTCTAGACTTGCGTGACCTGAGAGGCAATGTTTGTTATAGGCGATGGTTACCACTTAACATCAGGTTGGGTAATATATGCTTGTTCTATATCAGGTTTTTTTTTTTTTTTTTTTTTATTACTATCCAGAATTGATACTGGATAACACTAAACTCTCCCTCAACAACATGCAGTTGAGGACCTTGATACAATCATATTATGGCAATAATACATATAATTTGATTTGGTTATTCATTATTTACGCTTAAAATAAATAAAAATAAAATAATGTTTATATAAAATAATTATCTTTCTACATTTATACGTACCTACTCAATTAATTCCTTGAAATCATTATGATTTAGCATAACATTTAACAACAATAATATTAAGTAGCTACCTAAATAAAATGAAAACTATTCCATATTTTCAATTGTTCTATCTAATAACATCTTGATCTTAATACATAGATGTTTAGCCAAAATCGTTACATAATTTATTCCTATGCCATGGTTTACTTAAGTTATATAATAATAAATTAATCTTTGTCTAATAATCTGTAAATAATCTGTATATAATAATAATTGTAAAATCATAATGCAAATATAAAATGAAGTGGTCGTTGATTGGTTCTGTTTATAAATCAGAGGGTCCAAGTGGCTGTGCTGCCGTTAGCTAAACACACTTCTCTTAGTACCCATCTTGCAAATTCTATTAATAAAATGCTTGCATCGTTCTCCATAAAAATACTGCCCAAATTATCCTCATTTAGTGTTTTACAAATTCCCTTCTCTAATAAAGTTCTTTTAGCATTGAATCTGGGACAAACCAGAAGAACATGAAAGACGTCTTCCACTATACCAGATCCACAGACACCACACCATGGGTCCGCTCTGATTTTAAAACGATGAAGATACTGTCCCAATCCTCCATGCCCCGTGAGGACTTGAGTAAGCAGGCCATCTGCTTTCATAGTTCTCGCAAATTTATGAGCCAACCGTACATCCGGAAAAAGTTTTTTAATAATTACGTTGGTGGTTTTTTCAGTAAGCATTTTATTTAATATATCAACCGTTCTCTTCCTTAACACATTTTTGGCATGGGATATCGAATACCTATCATAATCTGGTAAAGTTCTCCTGTAAAGAGCAGCCCTCTTGGCCAGCTCATCTGCTCGCTCATTCCCTGGTGTCCCAACGTGAGCCCTTAACCAGAAAAGACGCACCCTAACACCGTCACTAGCTAAAGCAGCAATCTCCTATCAGGTTGGATGGCGGCAAATTCTATAAAAAAGCGTAAAACAGCTCTGGATGAGAAATGGATACCCTGAAAGATACATCGCTGTTAGCATAGACCGTGCAAATAATTAATTTTAAATTGAATGCTCAAAAGCAATTGAACATGCAAATAAATTCGGATTTATTTGTAAAGAATGATTGAATTCAATTGGCATAAAGATCTACTCGTATCAAAGTTTTTAATAAAGACAGCATAAAACATGATATAACAGTTTCACAAACCTTGGTACAAAAAACCTTAGTTTCAATCTAAGTACAAAAAAGTTTGGAGTGTAATCAGCCTCGTTATCCTCAAAAAATCACATAGAAATATCGAGTGGTATCAGCGGACCAACTACGTAAATTCAAGAAACTTAAAAGCTGAACGATACGATCAATTCACACAACGATTAGACTTGATCGTACCACCTATCACACGGACCACAGGCCGATTTGCCAACAAATCTTTGAGGTGTAATTGCAGTATACCTACATCGATACAGAAACATCAGTTTGAAGCAGTAAATCAAGAACTAGTAGCGCATTACAGCCTACTCGCATTACATGCATGATGAAACAATTCGATTTAAAATATGTTGCATAAATTTTAATATTATTTCCAAGTTTCGATGTCTTTATTCTTAGTGCATATCTGAGACGCTGTAACTCTAATTTGAGTGTGTTATAGAACAAAACTATAGAACTGCAAAAACTTTTTTATCTTAGTTCAACTATTTATAGGCCCATATTTTGTTCTCTACAGAACTTAATTATATTATTTCAATAGGTAAAACTGTTACACGTTTTACCTATAGGTAACAGTGTTACCTATTAGGTAACACTATAACTGTAAGAAAAACCCATAGGTAACATTACATTAGAGAAAAAAAATGCCTTAAATAGAAAAAATTATGAGATTTTGTAGAAAAAGGATAGCCAGGTTTTTTTTTACACAACTTGCAAATGGAACTGGCATATAGCCCACCTGATTAAGTGGTAACCATCGCCTAATAGCACAGCATTGCTTCGTAGCTTACGCACGTCAGGAACGTACCCCCACACACACACACTACACTGGTTTATTTGCACTGCGCTTTAAACGCCACAGCTCAAAACGGGTACGTTATCTACGGGTACAAACTGCTACACTAATAGCAAAACGCTGTATCCAAGCGAGCCCGATATAATATTGGAGAATATTTTAAATATAGTCCCATTTAATACTTGCGTAAATTCTGATGATACGGATTGTGGCAGGTTTGATACAGTTCTTTGATAATGTGGTATCTTGTGTCGATATTGCCAAACCACGAATCATAGAGCATAATTATCACGATGAAAATGAAGATAACTTAAGTTAACAATTTAGTTGGAAATGATGTTTAAGCTCACCGTATTATCTTTATTTAAGTTGCAAAATGTAATTATTTGTCGGAGTATTTTTTTTCAAGACATCCTGTAGGCCTACAACATGCTCAGTCGGGCCCTGTCTCTGGCTCGGTTTTGAGTCTGTGTCAGTGCTGACTAAATAAATCCTACGTTGAAACGACAAACACACAGCATAATATACTGGAGAGCACTCACACAGACTCAAAACCAGAGCCAGAGACAGAGCCAGGTAAAGCTTGTGGTAGGCCTACCGTTCTTCCAATTTAGCGCCGTATCAAAGCATATTGTATTTTAAACACAAATATCCAGTGTTTCATTTTATCTATTTGTTATTACTTACGACGGGTTTCAAACCGGCACTTATCATTATATTTATTAGATAGGTACATTAAAAGGACAATCAACATCAAAAGACTATCAGAAAGTTCAGTTTTTTTTTTAACTGAAAACTTCTGTTCGTTTGTTCTGCGGTGGCGATCAGTGAAACGCTGTCAAATATCGCTGTCATTATAGGTACAAGCTCAAGCTCGCGTAAAGCCACGGTGCTCATCTAAGCAACATACTGACACCTCTTCGGCAAATATCGTGAAACTTCGGCAAACGTCGAGAATGCCGTTCCAAAGAAAGAGGTTCTCAATTTGGTTGTATTTTAACGTGTGTAATCGCATAACTTCGTCATTTATGAGCCGACCTGTAATTTGTTTTTTTTATCTGAAAAATGCTACTGAAAGTAAGATTGGTGCCATAGAAACCAGTATGAAAATCAGTTCAGCAGTTTGGGCATGAAGTTGGGTTATTATTGTTTTTAAACCTAAGTATATTGTGTTTTTAATACAAATTTAGAAAACGTCATCAACTTTTGGTGCTTACTGTACCTACGTACGCGAGTATTATTATACCCCTTATTATAAATTATGATAAACTGCATTATCTCCAATATCATTGTTTGTTTTTTGCATCGTATCTTACGTCTGCAATTATTAATAACGAAAATAGAATACAAAAAATATGCAGACAACACCTTAAAAATAAAATAAATGTGTATTCACAATATTCATCTTCCCACTCATCTCTTTGTTCGGTCGCAGTGGGCAATAAACGTACCCCTATCAAGCATTCTCACATAAGCGAACAAAAAAATAAATAAAAATTCTAATAATTATTAGAATTACCGATTTTTAAGCAGAAGCTTTATTCCATAAACTTAAAACTCTTCGTCTTTATTAAAACTCGTTCATTCAAATAAAGAAAAAAGTCTTACTGAGCTACGTTACTATGTTAGATTCCGCGCAAGATAGCTTTACGCGTGACAGATGGCGGTAAATGTAAAAAGTAATTTCACAATTATTTGTAATGAACTTGCATTAAACGCAATGTTAGTTCGATTTTCCTATTCATGTTTGTGATCGGAATATTTCCAGTTCATTTTATTCATGTTTTCCGCCATCTATCTAAAATATATCTAAAAGGTAACATAAAATAGCGCGGTAGGTATCAAATATTTGGGTTAGTCTCACGAATACCACGTCCATACAAATAAGAAATAAAAAAAAATTACATTGATTCCCAACCAATGCCGTGACGTATTTGAACCTTCCTTTCGTCCGTTTGCTTCAGTGAAATTTGTTCGAGAACTCATAGTAAAGGGTGTTGTAAACGCATACGCTCGTACGCGACTTCTACGAGTTGTTGGCATGCTTTTGTTCCACCCATATAATTGATGCGGTTAAACCACTTATGATTGTGGATGTGTGGGCATCCGGCCTGGAATGTGACGTTGGACCTAAGCTTTGGTTTCGTAAGGGTGGTCTAACATTGTAACACCCTACATGAAGTCTACCTAATTTGCTGTAATTCAAAAGTTTAGCTAAAGTTTTTTATAATACGGAGTAACGCTATTTAATTTTGTCTGTTAAAAATTGTCAGTCCTTGTTTTTGACAAGCCGAAAAAAGTTTTTTTTCTACAGAATGAAAAAATTGTCTTAGGAACATAAAAAATAGAGGATTCTTCGAATACAGGTATTCATACACCACACAATTATTTGTTCTCGGTGAGGATTGAACCCACGACCTACGGCGCAGAAGGCAAAGCTACTTTATATATAAGAAGACACTAGTTTTTTATATTTAGATACAACTAGCGTGTGCTCTTATATTTATTTTTGATTAATATTCCTCACCAAAAAGTTTTATGAATAACTTAATTCCTGTAAAGGGATCTAAATAGGTAGATAAAACTGTTCTAATGAAGAAGTCTTATATCAAAATCGCGTGTAAAAATATTTTCACACCACCTGCTCGACAATGTCAAATTAAATGTCATGCAAAACTAACCTAAAGTGAGTCATTAGAGACTAAAGGTCTAGCAGAGCTTTAATATTGTACTGAATTTCATTATGTCACTATGTTCATCACGCACTAGTCAATAATGTGATTTGAATTTGGAATTTACGAACATTTACTGTAGGTACTAGACTAGTATTATCTTATCTGTGCTCTAAGTAACATACTAATTGTTCGAAAATCAAACTAGCTACTAGGAGAGTAGAATATAAATAAAAAAAAACACAAATTTAAAAAAAGGCGCGAATCGAATACTGATTTTGTTTGGTTTTTTATAAATAACTTTCCTAATAAACTACAAATTCTCACAAAAATGTCAAGTGACGATAGTGATTTGACTCCGGAGAACATTAAATCGGAAGCCATTGGCATTACCAACAATCTACTTCCAGAAAAGTCCAAGGAATCGTACATGATTTTTTTAAATGGTTAACTACAAAGAGCGTCAGGTCCGTATCTGAATCAGTGCTTTTAGTCTACTTCCAGCATTTATCATGCACAAAGAAGCCAAGTAGCCTATGGTGCATCTATTCGATGCTCAGATCAACAATAAGCATTAAAAATAATATACAAATTAATACATACACCAAATTATTGGCATTTTTTAAAAGGAAATCAGAAGGACATCGTCCTAAGAAATCTAAAGTTTTCACAGCTCAAAATGTGGAAACGTTTCTAAATGAAGCTCCTGACCACAGCTTTCTTGCCACAAAAGTAAGTACCTACCTACTCATTGATTAAATATTTAGTAACTAAAATAGCTACATGCTTACAATAGGCAAGTAAGTAGTAAGTAGGTAGGATATTATACTGATGTGATGTTCTGAGCTTATGTTAAATACTCGTAATAGTTATTATTGTAAACCTAAAACGTAAGGTTCATGATTGCTTTGTTAATAAAATTAATAGACTTTTTATATTTTAACTGACACACACATGACTGTGTCAGTCAAATCTAAGAAAGTTTATAACATGTAATAGGTAATACATACATACTTACTCGTATTAGTTCCATGGGAACTACATAAAAAACGATATTTTACGTAAGATACCTTCCTACTTAAATACTTAATGAATAAATGAATATGAATATGAATACTTATCTAGCTACCTATTTTTGTTACAGGTAGCACTGATTTTTGGAGTGAACGGTGTTTGTCGTGGAAATGAACTCATAAACATTAAAATCCAAGATATTTAAAAATATTCAAATTTGTTGCTTTACACAACAGTAATACTCAAATAAATTCAATAAATGTACCGAATAAAAACATACTTATCTTTGTCTTTCCACAACTGGCTAATGTATCAAACATTATCTTTAACTTTTAATGGTTTTGAATAAGTCTAATAACTGTGAATGTAATTTTAATAAATTCTTTGATTCTAGTACTATTGCATTTTGTTGTCTCGTAGATGGTGTGAAAAGTAGAGTATTAACCTCGGGGATAAAGGTGCCTCCTCGCTTTGCTCGGGAGTTAACTCTAAACTCCCTCGCTCTGCTCGGGAGTTAACGCTAGAATCCTTCGTTTCGCTCAGGATTCAATACGGCGCCCGCTACATAAGACACTACTTTATCCCCTTGGTGCATAATTTACTATTTTTTGTGGATCCAGTTTACGGGTGAAAAAAATAGATTGTACAGTAAACGGCCGCTTACGTTAATTATTCCGCCAAAAAATAATAAACCGTTCCTAGCGATAACTCTGTTGTTTTACGTCATCAGAATATCGTTATTGCAATAATTTGGTATCCATATTCAGCTCATAAATAAACACGACCCGAAATATGCATAGCGAGAATAAAGCGATATACCGCTGATGCGATATAGACACGCGTCAGTTTGTCAAGGGGTTAGCATAAATGGACGTGTAAAACGTTGATTTTGTTTATAAATAAATAATATACATTAATATGCATTTATAATATATGTAATATTTGGGAATATCTCTGTACTTTCAAGATCTTTACACTTGGTGCCTGGGGAATCAAAGTCGAAAGGCTGGTACTTTTTATTTTTGTAGGTATAATTATTTACACTTAATTATAGATGGGGATTTAATTGAGTGGAATCAAAGTTCATTTGTTTGGTTTTTGTTTCCAGTACAACACTATCTAGAAATCGATGGTTTTTTTTAAACTTTCTTCTTTTTTTAGGCGCTTGTAATATCCCACGGGCCCAAGTCCGTATGTTATTGGTCCACCTTGCGTTTTAGTGTAACCAAGGCTATGGTCGAATTTTAGATTACTTATACATTTTTTCAGCATGATGTAAGAAAGTTATCATAACAGCTTCTGTGTTTGTTGATTTTTCCAACAATGCAATTCGTCAGGCTTTTAAATACGCCCAGCAGCCCTAATCGTGAATTATATTTCGTGTGCCGACAACGCGGCATATTCCAATAATTCACGGTTCAACCGCGCCCGAAACTAATCCCGATTTACTGAAACGATCACCGGCCGATATTAAATCACTCTGTCAAACTGCAACAAGCCGCTCATTAAACAGACCCCAACGAACTTTATCATAATCTATGGCACCGGTTATGAACACGTCAATTATAAAATCTGCATAGGCTGGCATTGACAATTTTTACAAAAAGCTATTTTAGAAGGACGTTATTTACATAATTACAAAAAAGCAGAACATAAAGACGGACGAGAAGGAAGGAAATAACATGTTTTTTTTACAATCTACACCTATTAAGCAAAGCTTGTATTATATGAACCAGATAGCTGATACTACAATAAATATATTTTTTGCAAATACATTATGTGCATACTTAAAATACAATAATATCACCCAAACGAAGATGTGCGTGACTTTCGAAACAAAGTTTATTATAGGAAGGTGTATACCACTGAACATCCGGGGATCTATTCATACCATCAAATAAAAATGTCTCATCTTTATGTTATAAAAATGAAAATGCAATCCTGTAAATATAATGAAATTATTTTTTATCAAAAGATTTTGCTTAAGTTTGCTATTATATTTACGGCGAAGGCAAGGTCTAGCTAGAGGCAGATTATCAATTTAACGACAGTTTTCTTGATAAACTATCCGTAAATGATGCTGTCGATATGCCCGGTACTCAGTCTGGGTAATTGGTGGTCTTTCAAGAGAAACTCGCCGTTGCAAGGAATCACTTTCTCATAATTTGTGCTTGGGTAAATAACTAGTACAGTGAAACGCTTATTATAAACATCTTTGCTGAATACGCTGTGGGAAAAATACTTCATTTTAAAAAGAAAAACATCAAACTATCATCGACTCTTATACATCCAAGAGTGTTCTAATGTCAACGTATTCAATTAGAAATATATTATTATGTATTCTGGGGAACTAGTCAATCTGCCCCAAGACTTTAAATAAAACTACAGAGCAAAAGTTACTTTATTTAAAGCTTAGAGATAAATTTCCAAATTTACGATAGAAGCTTTTGCTGAAATCAGTATCCAAATCGCTTCATTATTACTCCTGCAAGTTTAATTCCACCGGGTTGCAGTGAAATACAAATTCAGAGCTGAGTTGCAATTTCTATCGTCAGCGTATAAATAGAGGCAGGTAATTAGGTTCACAGAACTCTCCGTTGAAATAAAAGCTGAAATAGTCGCCTTTGTAAGCGGCTTTCGATTTATGCGTGCCTTGCAGAACGCTGGCACTCGACTGTAAGAATCGTGCATTTGCAAAGCATTTTCACCTCGGCTCCACTTGTAATACGGTTTCTTGGTGGGGGAGATTTCTTGAGCGGAAAATATTGCGCCGCGGCGACGTGAAAGGTTTTTATAGAGGTTTAGTATTTTGCAATGCAGTAGCAGAAATACATGCGTACTCTATGTAGATATGTGTAGGGAGTGTTCTGAGGAACTGTTTGATTTGGTGCCCGCATCGGATTTTCCTCACCGCACCACACGCCGCAGAACCAGATTCCATCCTCACCATCTGGATGGCTGGTTTTCCACAACTGCTCGTTTTTGCCGGTTTTCCCTCGGAACTTCGACATGGGGTCCTTCAAAAGGCGGGTCTATCACCTCTTGAAAGGCCGGCAGCGCATCAGCACCATCTCTGGTGTTGCAGGTGTCTATGGGCGACGGTGACTACTTTCCGTCAGGTGGCCCGTCTGCTCGTCTGCCAGCTAGGGCATAAAAAAATACATGATGTTCAGATTTTGGAAAATTACCAAATTCTTGAAACGTGGTAAAAACATTTATTCTGTAGCTATTGTTGAATACTACCTTCTTAATTAGTACTAATACGGTACTAACTTATTGGTATTGGTAAAAAAACACAGAAGTTTTGATATAAATAAATTTAAGCTTAGATTATTTGTGTAAAAATACGAAGCTTTTAGAGATGAAGTATTTTTTTCTTACAAAATATAAAACTTCATGCAATATCAAACTCGAACAAAGTATGACCCAAAATAAATGGTCTAAGCAAAATAAGGTAGCATAAAATAGGTATTTCCCAACTTCTGTCTGACAAGAGCTTGGTATTTTTCTAACCGGCTAAAATTGGCAACGGGACATCATTAGCTCCTTACTACTCCAGTTCAATGAACCAGAAGAAGTGCACAAAAGTGTTGAGCGAGTCGGATGTCCTCCAGTTCGTTTGAGGAAAAGGACAGAGCTGACGGCCTTCTATTTGCGAATTGTATGGACTGAATTCAATTTAGAGAATAGTCTCCGAAAATACCGCTTTTATCTAGTATTTACCTACATCCCATAGATTGTACTAACTTGCTTCTCACATTGATATTTATCTTCTAATATCTAAGAAACAAAAAGTCTGACACTGAATAGAGGAATACGAAATACAAAAACATTTAAATTTACCACAGAAGATGAAAATAAAAATACCATAGTTTTGGTAACCTACAATTACCTAAAGATATAGATAGATTCCCAAACAAGCACAAAACGTGCTAGAAGTCTCAAAACGTGCCCTTGTTAACGTCAGACATGCAATATCAAACTAAGCTGTACTCTTGAAGAGACGTGAACTTCCTAGAACAATTAACCGAATCGTTTGTCAATTTTCCTGAGTACACCTTACGATCAATATTATTTTAAAGACTTTAGACAAGGTGATTTTGGTATACAGAAGATTTTTTGTAAGCTCGGTTAAGTTTTTACGGAATTTGTGCTGTCTACCAAACAAAATACGGTTTTTGTTCTGGGTAAAGACTGTGACGTCTTATTAGTATAGGTCTATTCGTACGCATTTGATTATATCATCGTCATTTTGACGCTGTTAGCCATGAAGAAAGTCCATGACAAAAGTCCATGAAACTAAAATAAGTGTCGTTCGTAAAATTAGTGATTTAGTTAGTTCTAGGGAGAACTAACTATATCACTCATGTTTAGTGTTGCGTTTGTTTTTTAACTTTTGTCATGGACACTCTCGACACTCATCGGTGGCGTTTCAAACTGGCACACAAAATTAGCTGCCAAATGAGTTCCCAATCTATTCAGTGTGCTAAACAAAACCTTCTTCGAAATCAGTACATTGTCTACGTGTACCACGTGTATAATGCGTAGAGTGACCGACTGCGTGGCTGCAGGTCCTTTATGGTATGGTTCTATGGTATAATGTGTGCGTTTGCACCATAGACTTTTCAAACTGCTTGCTGTGCTTTCCAACCTCCTTGGATACATTTGCATCGATTTCCTCTATGACTGGCCTCTCAGCTCAGTTGGTAGTAGCTCTGCCTTCTGCGCAGTAGGTCGTGGGTTCGATCCCCACCGAGAACCAATATTTGTGTGGTGAACGCAGATGTTTGTTCTCTGTCTGGGTGTTATATTGTACTCAATGTATGTATTTACAAAAAATATATATATATAAATAGTATATCAGCTATCTAGTTCCCATAGTACAAGCTCTGCTTAGTTTGGGGCTAGATAGTGTTGAGTGGATTGTCTAGAATATTTATTTATTTATTTATTATTTCGAAAAGAAATCGACATAAATAAATGCCGGTCGGCCCACCGATTCTTCCTGTTTTTTATTGATTTTTCAAGCTCAAGATAATATTTGCAGCGGTACAAGTCCGCTTCAATGAAGAAATTAACCTATCTACCCCTGCGGAAAATAGTGGAGTTTTATTATACTAGCAGTGACTACTCAACAAATCTGTACAAAAGTGCTCCAGTTTCGAGTTGCCCGTTTAATCCTTCCGTCGATAAATGCTTTTGAATGGCGTTTTGTGAAACTTTAAGCTTTTATTTTCACTCGAAATAGTTCACGTCCAGTTTTTCTTGGCGTAAAAATATCGACTCTTTTAGAACACTTATCACGGTCTCAGTGAAGTAGCAAGCACTGCCAGAGCTTAAACATTCTCTTCATAAATATGAAATGGAGTTTCAGTTTGCACGTAGAATAAACATGAAGAATACAAAGGTACGCAAAGCCAACATAATAGCTTAGCAACTTGGGGCTAAAATACCTCAGCACGTACTAAACAGCTATTGAAGCGCACAAGCCTTTTCCACTATTCCATCACACTTGACTAACTAACGTTCTAAACAAAAGTAAAGCATAAGACTGTGTTTACTGTTTATATTTAAGGGTAGACATTAGTAAAGAATTTAATGTATGTGGTAATCTACATAATAGGTATTTGGTTAACAAAGTTGCTTATCTACTTTTGATGGCAACTCTATTGTTGGGTAGTATTTATTTTGCCAACAAAAGAAATCAAATGTGACGTGCATTTTGTCTGAGTTACTAATATCATGAATATAAATTGAAACATCACTGGTTGGTATACAACGTAAGTACCTAAACTGGGTGTATTCTATCATGAGCTCTGACAAGTGTAATTTTGAAGTAGTCGATAAATAAGCTTTTTCATCCCACCAGCTCTGAAAGTGTGTTTTTGCTGTTTAATTTCTGACTGGAAAAGCCGTTTTTATCCGCTAGAGGATAAAGTAAATTTGAATTTAGAATATCGTGTTCAATAAGTTTGTGAATACACAACCATTTACTTCTACCTCCATGGTGCCGAACTTATCATACAACCTTTTTTATTTTGTTAAAAACTCGCACTCGTAACCTTCTTGGTGTATTTGTGAATTCAAAACACCATTAAACCTATTTACTTCTACCTGCATGGTGCCGAATTTATCATACAACCTTTTTAAATTTGTTAATAACTCATACTCGGAACCTTCTTGGTGTGTTACTTTTAGTCGCGCCATGTTCTTTTTTGCATTAGTCATTTCCTCGCTGAGGTGGGATGAAAAGTTACGTGTTGCACTCGAGTGCAAAGATTTTTCACCTTGTGCTCTTTTGATTCCTTCGTCAGCGCTTAGGATTCTAACTTTTAAACCACTCGCTACGCTCGTGGTTAAACTTTAGAATCCTGCGCTTGCTCAGTCATCAAAATTGAGCACGCGGTTAAAAAGCAGCTTTGCACTCTTGTATAACAAATAACTATTTTTATTGAGGAGGATATAATTACAAAGACAAAAGATAATATCTACAAAACAAGGAAAAAAGCAAAAAAAAAACAAGTAAAATGACGATTCTCTTGTCGAAGTCTATGGTTTATGGTCAACTGAACAGCAGTATTTCCTGATTCCAATCGATTGATTCAAATCTTTGCGGCAAGTCTAGCAGCCGGTTATCGGAATCAGAACTGACTGTACTCATAGACCTTCACCAAACCTAGCGGCTGCTGATGGGTTGGTAGCAATGTAGGATAACACAAAAAACGGTAGCTACCAAGCCGTAGTTGGTTGCCTGATCTTCTAAACTTAGTCACGTGGAACTGGTACCTAGTTTCACCTTGCTTTAAAGTGATCCTTGTAATACTATTGAATATAAACATATATTTGACTTGACTTTAACTGTGTACGTCTTTCTCAAAAAACCTTTGATATCAGAGCTTATGCTACAGTGACTCAATAAAGAGTATTTCTGTATGTTGGGTTCAATATGGCTCGCGGCAGGCAGCCAGGTGTTCAGACAATGTGCCCGTGAGCGAAAGATCTCCGATACACGATATTTATGACTATTACCGAACCCTTTTGGATAATGTTGTAGTTCCATTGATGGTCGGGATTGTTTGGATACGAAAACTAGAAGTTATTTGATTCTACCGATTCCAGTAAAGTTTACAACTTTCTGTAGTTAATTTAAAGAAAAAGAAATAAATAGTAGGTATCGATTTGAATCAGTTGAGCTATCTCTAGATCGTTTGTAACGGTCTGCAGATAGCTCAACTGTTTCTTGTATAATTGGTACTTATAAATATTTGTTTAATTGTAACCTTCTTTGTGTAAATAAAGGTTCTATGATAGTTGTTTAGAAAAATCTCTGTTTAAGAACCTTGAATTGGTCTGAAGCCAACTGATAGTAAACATGTTCCATTGAATTAAATGAATATCCCCGAGACGGGGTGGCCTAACGTCGGTCGATGATAACCGCATCCGATGCAATTACACTAATCTGACGACCGTAGTATCTGTCGAAATGAACTGCAAAGCACGATGACAATTTACTTTAATGGTTTTGTATTTAAAGAGGGTTTAAAAATACAACTTCAGTTTAACGGTTGATTTATGGCCTGCGCACACCTAGGTCTCTGGCTAAAGCGATCAGTGAAACGCTGTCAAATATCGCTGTCGAATGACAGCGTTTCACTGATCGCCTACGCCAGCGACCTATAAGGTGTGCAGGCTTTTACAACCAAAAGATAAAACAAATGCAGTTTTCCAATCAGTGAAAGGTTCGTAAAGGTCTGCGCACATCTAGGCGATGGAGATGGTGTTCAGCTGAATATGACAGCGATATTTGACAGCGCTTCAGCTGATCACCCACATTTTAGTCAAATGGGGGTACTCCAAACACGCGGACTGCAACTCCGTAGCCGTCTATGCCTCATTTGCTGTCTTGCCCAGAGTGCCCTAACACCAGCACGCTGAAAGATTTGACTGACGCCACGGATAGCGCTATCAATGTGGCCCACTTCTGGGCAAAACACATATAGGGACAAAATATCACGGGAACCTTTGAAACGACGAAGAAGAAGAGAAGCTGATCGCCATAGCCATCGCCTAGATGTGCACAGGCCTTATAGAATTTAATCATAAGCATTATACTCGTATTAGTTTTCTGCGCCGTAAGTTGTTTAGGTATAATTATGTTCTGCGTTAGACGCGGACCTAGCAAATTTTTTGTACCGTTTGTTTGAGTTATAGTGTTTTGGTGAAACTATATAATTTTTATACGCAATACCAAGTAATTTCGAACGAATTCACCATAATATTCCAGTATTTAGGTACAGTGAATATCCATACTCCGTAGTTGATAACATACCAATTTTGATGTCACTATAACTTTTGCTAGTTTATTTTGTAAAATTAATACTTAATTGTGTATCTTGGCATACCTAAATGAATGTTTATTTTTGTTTGTTCGTAATTAGATCGTATAAAAGCAAAGTTTCGTTTCTGTCATTTGGCTATGAACCCCTAAAAGGCACGTTCATATTGGGCTATCAATTGATTTGTTCGGTCCACAAATACGAGAGCTAATCGCGGCGTTTTGGCAGGGTTTGGTGCTTTTGCAACGTAGCAGCTTTTGTATATGGCTCCACTGTGCTATAGCTATCCCTAAAGTTATCTCCCAACATTATCTTTATCACTAGAAGTGGGCTATACAATCCCAGTATGGCTCATTCTTTAGCAAAATTATAGGAAAAATAAGTTTATCCCTAACTTATGGCTGAGCATCGTAGGGCACGGTCCTGACGTGCGTGACCTGCGGGGCAATGCTTTGTTATAAGTGATACCACTTAACATCAGGTGGGCCATATGTTTATTATTATATCGTATTTGGCTCACCCTATTTTGCAGAAGTGATATTCTAAATTTGTTTTTCTTCACGTACCGAATTTCTCGTATCAATTACTGTTTGACATTGACATTGCCCAAATAAAAAAATAAAAAAATCGATTGGTTTCAAATATGAGCCCACGGGACCCTACTAGACGGTGGGTACTCTACCTAAAGGGTGTGTTATAAATTTTGACACTGATCGTGTGATTATCGGAGAGATTCAGGCTGTCGTATCTAAAATAAGGCTGCAGTGGCGTACTAAGCTGACTCCTGCCAAGAAAATCTGCTACCAGTATGATACAATCTAAAACGTGGCCTATTTTATAATGCAATTCCTTTTTTCTATTCTTAAACTCAGGCCAAAGATATCTTTCAGATCGATCTTCATTATATTTCAGAATTAGAATGTAGTCGAGGACGAAAGAAACCGTATTTGACATGGACCTTGCATATCAAAGCGAAGAAAAAGCACTTTTTTATTTTTTTTGGTGTTGAAAGCTAAACGTTAGACTGGCATCACACCTGATGAAAAGTGAAAATTCAGCCTAAGGTGGGAGCATGCATAAAGCTATTATCCACTTGTTCACTCTAGACTCAAAAAATTCAAGGCTCTATGATGCTCCGGAAACATTGACTTGTTCAACCTATGCGTCTCTCCTTTATAATGACTACTGTTCAATTTTGGTAGACTTTACAGAAAACTGCAAATTTTCGAAGCTCTCTGATTTACCTAAAATAGACTATAGACGTTTCGTCGATTTGACTACTAGACTTTACCGTTGCAAGACCCGTAGCCCAGCGACTCGTTACACAAAATTAAGTTTAACAACCACACCTTGCAGAACGATAATTATTGCACCATTTACAACACCGCACCCTCATAACTACAATAGTTTTCCAAACATTAACTCGGTCCGAAGCGCGACAGTGCAGCATTCGAGGTTTCAGTGCGGCTTATTGGCCAGCATAAATTATTATAATTTCCCTTTAATCTACCTACCTAGCAACGTTGCCAAGTCGAGTAAATAAAGTGGTACAGGTATGTGGTGCTATGAAAGCATTGTTTAACACGCATTGTTTCTGAATCACCAGTTGGCATTGTTTCTCCGTTGGTAGTACAAAAGGGATTTAAACACAGTAAGTAAACAGGCCTAAATTATATTATAGCCTACTTCAGACGAATGATGATGATGAAACGGTGAAACGTCATTGACAAATAGTAATTCGAGTGGAACTGGTACCTAGACGCATCTAGATTTAAGACGGTTCAAAGTGATCTTTGTGATAACTAAAAAATAAGTTTTGAATTTGAAGTGTAACGCACGGATATTTTTATTTTGTGGCCCTCTAAAAGACAAATGGTTTCTACTTTTTAACCGACTGGAGAAGGTCCTCAATTCGGATGTATTTTTTTATGTTTTTTATCGCATTACTTTGTCATTACATAAAGGAATCGATTTCAAATCCTCCTTTTTTCATCAGTCTGATGATGAAATATTTATGGAAATCAATCTGGCTATACTTCCAGAGACATTTTATTAAAATTGGTTCAGCGGTTTAGCCATGAAGTGGGTTTCTCAAGTTTTTTAAATTTCACCTGTTACGAGAAAAGGTTAAATTTTTATACCTCAAAGTTTTTTTTATTATTTCTGTTAATATCAGGAACAAGGTAAGGGAATTTAACGAAAATGAAATGAATTATCGATTTAAATCTCTTTGACACCTCAACTTGTCTCCGTATAACGACCAAGAAGATTTAATGGTTGCAGATTTCAGTGCACAATAACAAAACAGTTGGAACAGGCTGCTAGAATGGCATTCCGATCTCAGATACTAAGAGAAATACACTAGTCTTATAGATCTGAGACTGGCCTCTAGCTCAGTTGGTAGTAGCTCTGCCTTCTGCGCCGTAGGTCGTGGGTTCGATCCCCACCGAGAACAAATATTTGTGTGGTTAACATAGATGTTTGTTCTCTGTCTGGGTGTTATATTGTATTCTAAGTATGTATTTACAAAAAAAAAATAATGTATTCAAGTATTATATCAGCTATCCGGTTCCCATATTACAAGCTCTGCTTAGTTTGGGGCTGGGTAGTGTTGTGTGAATTGTCCACAATATTTATTTATTATTATTTATTATCTCGACATCGTGTTCAAAATGAAAACGGCATCGTAAAATGAAATTGATGATTTTGGTGGGCGGTAATAGGCCGTTGAAGTCAGAAAAGGCTTGCGTCTTAAAAGCCTTACCTACTTAGGCAGTAGTAAGGCTTATTCTTGCAATCTTGTAGGAATATTCCACTGAAAGTTGATAAATTTTATGGTGGCCTAATAGATACCGAATACCAACTCATTTATTAATTCAAGAAAAATAATAAATTAGCGCTGCGCTGGTCCTTATTCAACTTAGACCTTTTTAGAACGCCTAAGTTATTCAAGCACTGAATTCCCAAAAAATCTTTTCGCTCGGAGAAAACTAAAATCTCGACAGAGCATAATGTAAACAAATATCTGGCGAGTGAACACTATATTTTTACTGGCAGGCTATCTGCATGGCAATCGGACATACGGAGGCGCCCAGACATCTTGAGGACATTACATTTAGCTCTGATACTGAGAAATTGGCTACTGTACTGGGGTCGCAGTTTTTCTTTTATTGATGCAGTTGAGTTGTAGGTAAATAAAATAATTGTATATTTGTAAGTCTTTCACTTCTCTTGCTCAAAGGGCGGTGGCGACATTGTGGCGCACCATAGAGCGAAGAAAAAAGCATGTCTTTCTTTAAGGTATTTTTTTTTTTTAATTTTGGTTTGTTTTAAAAACAAGAAAGTCTTTAGTCATAAGTAGAATAGTCATGAATAAAGACTTGACTTATTACTGATTCAAAAAAAGAACATTTTATTTTTGAAAATGGAACGAAATTCGACGATCCCTGTGGTAGAATGCATGAAAAGCGTTGCGCCTACAGAAGAAATGAAAAAAAATTTATTAATGAATTATTTGCCACTATTTTGATGTCATATCACTGGGTTTTTTTTTTTCTTGCAGTCGTAGTGAAAAATAGAATGTAACACACGCCGCTAAAAATGTTCTTTTAGAATGTAAAATCAATTCGTTGTTCTTTCTTGCTATGTTATACAGCAATAACTTTACAACAGCTATTACTTTGCTAAGTTCCACTATTTCTTATGGTATCTTTGTGTCAATCCAACCAATCCTAGTCAAACGGCATCGGAGACAGTACGGTTCCTAGGCTATCCTAAGATCAACATCAGAGAGACGAGTATTGACGGATTGCACGATATAGCGTACGGTACTTTACCACTATCTAGAAAGCTTAAGCTAAGCTTTTCTAAGCTTATAAATCTTACCGTCAACTAATATTTTAAAAGGTACTTATTTAAAACGCTTCCCTGTACGGATTTACCCCTATTCAGCCTTGCGCACATCTTCGCGTTTTGCGGTGGCAATCAGTGAAATGCTATCAAATATGACAGCTATATTTGACAGTGTTTCACTGGTCACCACTGCAGAACACTTAGGTGAGCGCAAGGCTTTATACAAGACCAAGACCAACTTTTTGTGAAACCAGAGAAGAACAAATAAACACATTTTTAAATATTATTGAATTTTCCATTTAATATTATGTAAACCAAACGATGAACAAAACATGACCACTAATTAATTCATTTCATGTGTCTCATTTAGGTACAAGTAATAAGCAAAGTAGGCTTAAAAGAGGTAGACCAGAAAGCCTTACAAAATTAGACAATATTTTTACAAGTAGCTGATGGACCTGGCCCACCTGATGTTAAGTGGCAATATCGCCTATAACAAAGCATTGCCTCGTACGTCACGCATGTCAGGAACGTGCCCATGATGCACTTCCTTGCGTCCATCAACTTGAGGCACTCAGATCTTCAGCCTCACGTGCCAGTAATTACACCGGCACTCGACCCTACAAATCAAAACAAAGCAATGCTGCTTCACGGCAGAAATAGGCAAATTACTCCATGTAGGTATATTCAAAGCCCGCAGTCCTTCGTTGACACAACTCTCTCCAAAGCAAACATGAATTGTATTAATTAGCAGCTGAGCCCAGTCTACAAGCAGCCAATGAAGTATCACAGCACACATTTGCATAACAATCGCCTCTTAATCGAGTGAAACCTTACTGCACATAATAACGTTTCAATTGCATGTTCTCATTGTTTGAGCTGCATTTACACAGTAAACCGAACATAAACCAAACCTCCCAAATATTTTTGCGAGAAGTTAGAACATAAGGGCCCGTTTTCCGAAACAGTGCTGCGAGTCTGAGTCGAGCCACAAATATAGATTTTTGACATTTTTCAATGGAGAATTGTATTCTGTTTATTCAGTTTCAAAAGGTAGTATGTGATCGTGATACGTTGAACAAATCAAGTTGAAAATCGACGAACATTTTCATTCCGCCACTATACATACCTATAGTATTTGTGACTTGTATTTTACCTGAAAGCAGGTGTTACTAACCTGCTTTCGGCATAAAAGTATTCTATAGCTATGTGCGTTGGCATTGCATGCGTCTGGATAGGATTAATTATGTTTAACGCTTTAGTACTGTACATAATCGAGTTAACTAAATGGAACTCTGAGGCACGCTTTCAATAAGCCAATGTATAAGGCTCAAATGAGAGTGCTGGTAGGCTAGTGGTAGCGGCCCCGCCTTCCGATCCTTAGGTCGTGGGTTCAAATCCAGTCGTCTACCAATGAGTTTTTATGCCCAAAAATGAATGTATACTATGCCAGTGTTCTCAAACGGTGAAAGAAAACATCGTGAGGAAACCGGCATGTCGTAGAACCTAAATAGTTAGAAAATATGTGCAAGGGATCAACACACGAGGATAGTAGGCAGTGCTAATTTTTATCATATTTTTTATTATGAATATTGTTGACATCGATGATATATTAATAAAGTAATTTAGAAGATATATTATTTTTTATTTAATACTATCTTTATGTTATTTAAATTTAAATTTTACATTGCGCTATAATTAGACTTTTTAAACTTCTTACCGTTGTAATGGGTTTCCAACCTACTTGCTGAATAAAAAATTGGAATTTGGTTTAACAACCTCCTTGCAGTTAGAAAGACTTTAGAAAGTTGAAACATGGTTGAATAAAATAGAACTTGTTTTTTTTTATAATTTGACAGCTGTCAGTAGTAAGCGATTCTCCCTAGGGCTGAAAGTATTACTTTCAATTAGGCCCCTCAGGCAACTTCAGACCTGCTTTCAGAGTATGAGCAATGAAAAAACTTTTTTGAGGAACGCCTATGGGATTATGAGCTAACTCACTCCCTGAGCATTTTTTCAGTGCTATGTTGATGCTATCTATTCTCTTAAAGGGGGTAGAAGTCCGCATGTGTCTTTAATATGGGCTTCTTTTTTTTTTTGCTGTTTTTAGTTTTTTTTACTGTCGTATTTTCTCAACAAAAAATCTCTCTCAAGGCCGGGATTGGCCATAAGTCTTCGGTTGCCAAAGCGCAAGTAAAGATAAAACCTTCATTTGAAAACTGTTTTAAAACAACTACTTATCGTACAAAATATACCTAGACCAACAGGTGAGCCGTAAGTTTGTTTGCCGGGTATTTTTAAAACGGGTGCTAGCCCATCGCCCTTGTTTGTAGGACTACATTTCTTGTCACCGACGCGTGGCGCCGGAACTCACGGACCGGATGAGACTAATACTTTAATATAACAAATACTTTGGAGGACCACTTCCAAGAAAAACTAAGTGCTTTGAAGTCTGAACACTGTCAGAGTACGGTTTTTGAAATACGTCATAAGTAATTATTGTGAGTTTGTATCATTAGACAGATCGGTATTCAGGCTCCTTCACACTCAGGGAGAGTATAATGCACTTTATTTTACTTTCAAGAGATATCTACAGGGATGAATCTAGATATGTACATCTACCCAAAGGACCTCTACCAAGTAATCTGACCAAACAGCACACCAAAACCTTTTCAAAAATGAAATCGAGAACGCAAGCGTAAACAATACACACTGGCTAGCAAATGTGTTCCAAATTCAAAATTACTTTGTACTAAAAACGTTACACACATAGAGACCCATTAGAGAAAGAGAACTATGTAGTTTGAAAAAAGGCGTGAAAACAGGCATGCTTCAAGACTTCCCAATCGATCCCTGGTGAGTCTAAGCTAAGTCGAACCTATTAATTTTGTAATCTATGTCATTTTACTAAAAGTCTAATTAGAAAGATCAGGCGTTCGGCATCTAAACTCTATTTCGCAGCGCTTACTAAAGAAGTTAATCTTATCAAAAACAGCCACTATTAAGAGTTCCTGTTCAGTAAAGCTATACAAACGGCTCTGGAAAGCTGCCCCATAACAAGCTATTAATTAACTTTACTAGGGTATTTACACAGCACAGTAACTTTTGCAGTAGAGACATTGGAAAAAAGATTCTCAAAGTTGGCTGTGTCATAAAAACACGAACTTTTAATTTATTCAATTAGCAGTCTTGTGTCTGTACAGTGAAAAAGAGAAGACCTACCAAGGATATCAAATTAGATTACCTACCTAACTAAAAAAAGCAGCCAAGTGCGAGTCGGACTCGCCCATGAAGGGTTCCGTAGCATCAAATAACAAAATATAAAGGTTTTTGTAGTTCGTCGAAAGGTAAATTTTTTTTAGTTTTATCATTCTCTTATTTTAGAAGTTAGAGGAAGGGGGGACCAACTTTTTTCCACTTTGGAAGTGTCTCTCGCGCAAACTATTCAGTTTAGAAAAAAACGATATTAGAAACCTCAACATCATTTTTAAAGACCTATCCATAGATACCCCACACGTATGGGTTCGATGAAAAAAAAATTTTTGAGTTTCAGTTTCAAGTTAGGAGACCCCCAAAATTTATAGTTTTAGAAAAAAACTATATTAGAAACCTCAACATAATTTTTGAAGACCTATCCATAGATACCCCACACGTATGGGTTCGATGAAAAAAAAAATTGATTTTCAGTTTCAAGTATGGGGACCCCCAAAATTTATAGTTTTTTTTCAATTTTTGTGTAAAAACCTTAATGCGGTTCACAGAATACATCTACTCACCAAGTTTCATCAGTCTAGCTTTTATGGTTTCGGAGAAAAATGGCTGTGACACGGCCGGACAGACAGACAGACAGACAGACAGACAGACAGACATGACGAATCTATAAGGGTTCCGTTTTTGCCATTTGGCTACGGAACCCTAAAAAATAATGTAAGCCATATTATGGGCTTACATTATTTTTTAGTTTTTAGGTACGTAATACTGCCCGGGTATCTGTAGATTTAGGAAACATTATATATAAAATAAAATATATATTATACTAGTGGACGCCCGCGGCTTCGCTCGCCCCTTTACCTTTACGCCTCGTTGATTTTTCTTTTAAAAGTTTTTTTTTTCTCCGCTTAGGGAAATCATTTTCCAATTTCCTTTCTTAGTGCACCCCTATGAAAAGAAACATACCCTTCAAGTTTCATGCTTCTAGGACTTACGGTTTAGGCTGAGCATTGATTGTCAGTCAGTCAGTCAGTCAGTAACGTAAGAGTTTTATATATTTAGAAGATTTTATTTTTTGTCTCCTCAAGGAAATTAAACCCTTGAGCTGGGTCGCCAGCTGTTTTTATGTACTTATATTCAGACTGAATATCAATATTCAACTGTCACTGTCACTTTTGTGTACAGGCAAAAGTATTTGCGTGTGTGTTTTGTATTCTGACTGAATATCAATATTCAACTGTCACTGTCACTTTTGTGTACAGGCAAAAGTATTTGCGTGTGTGTTTTGTATTCTGACTGAATATCAATATTCATCATTTACTGCTTGTGAAATATTTGTTACTGGGGTATCTGCGCTATCAACTAAAGTTGTTTTAATGGTGCCTGACTTAAACCACCCTAGCTTGACATGCAAACTTAATTTACTTTACGGCTTACTATATCCCTGATAAAGAAACTTCATTACTGGATAAAAGAGAGTTTTTTTCTTTGTATATGGTATCTGAATGATGTCAATTTTTTTAGTTTAGAAATAAAATTTGGTCAGTAGAATTGGATGCAAGTTTTATTATGACTTGACTGCCTTCACAGCTCAGTTGGTAGTAGCTCTGCTTTCTGCGCTAGAGGGCGTGGGTTCGATCCCCACCGAGAACAAATATTTGTGTGGTGAACATAAATATTTGTTCTCTGTCTGGGTGTTATATCGTATTCAATGTATGTATTTACAAAAAAAAAGAATTTAAGTATTATATCAGCTATCTGGTTCACATAGTACAAGCTCTGCTTAGTTTGGGGCTAGATAGTGTTGTGTGGATTGTCCGCATTATTTATTTATTATATTATTTATTTATTTGTTATTCATTGTCCGACGCTACAGCGTTTTCTATGTTAGCGTATGGCCCCTGGTGCTTTTAAAATGTTTTTGTCTAACGCCATTTGCGAACCGTTTTCGAGTTCTAAATTTCTATAAATAGTACAGTAGGCCTACCACAAGCTCTGTCTGGCTCTGTCTCTAGCTCTGGTTTTGAGTCTGTGAGAGTGCTCATCAGCGTTTTATACTGTGTCTGTGACGTTTCGACGTATTTAAGTCAACACTCACACAGACTCCACAGACTCAAAACCAGAGTCAGAGACAGAGCCAGACAG
The DNA here is from genome assembly GCA_947578465.1 of Thera obeliscata. Lineage (NCBI taxonomy): Eukaryota > Metazoa > Arthropoda > Insecta > Lepidoptera > Geometridae > Thera > Thera obeliscata. The sequence goes on from OX387916.1 coordinate 6,997,563, forward strand.
AGCTTGTGGTAGGCCTACAGTATAGTGTCGAGTAGAACAGTCGGCTGCACTAGAATATATAGAATTCATTAAGTTAGTATCACAGCATTGAAATGAACATTTACGGGTTAAAAACTCAAAAAATAAGTGCACTTATGAACTGATTTCATGATATTTGATTTGAGTTTTAGACTTTTCATGTACTTATACGTATTGCAATAAATAAAATAAATATAAATAATGTGTGCAATTCACACAACACTGTCTAGCGCCAAATTAAGCAGAGCTTTTACTTAGGAACCATCTGGTTCCCAAGTAAAGCTTATGGACATAAAACTGCACAGTTTTAAAATTATTATTTAATTTAAAATTATATTTATAAGTACTATGTCAGCTATCTGGTTCCCATAGTACAAGCACTGCTTAGTATGGGGCTAGATAGTGATGTGTGAATTGTCCACAATATTTATTTATTTATATAATAACATGGTTTGGATGAAACAACGGTATAGTCTGTCGCTCATCGCTACCGTAGTAAGTACATTCCGCTCCAGCCTAGCACTTTAATAATTCCTGTTCAAACGGTCGGTTTCCCTATTCTGCTCACACTTTATACCTTACCCTGAGTTGCCTGAGTGTTACAACAGGTAGTCTGTCATATCATGTCGGCTTGACATTGTCCGCTATAAACCAAGAACTGTTAAATATAAATTAACGATATAATTCCGCAGACACGCCTGAATCAACGCGAAATCTAAATCCATTTTTCAAAGTGGAAATAGATACAGGCGTACGCAAACGCACACCTTTACAAAATGCCTGCAAAATGTGTTCCAAATTCAAATATATGGTTAGACTAGGTTATTTGAATTTGGAGTATTTGGGCAGAAATAATATGTATTCGTCAAATAAAAAAAGAAATAAAGTCTTTGCTTTTGACAAGCCTAAACAAGAGATATATTTTGTATCTAACAATACAGATTTTTATATGTAGATGGAAAAACTAATAGTCCTAAATTAGGTACCTACATCGGTACAAACTTGTAAGCCTCAAACTGACAGCTGGTTTGGAAATAACCCCTGGAACCCAAAGCGCTCCACGATTTCATACCGGTAAACTAGCGACCAGCTTATTACGTATTTTCAGCTTAGTTGTCACAAAGGGAATACATTTTCAGAGTATGCAGTGAAGTGAGCTCAGCATAGCAAAGCACAGTCCATGTTGGTCTTTGAATTCTCTACAGGCGCTCCCTCACTGGACCATCCACGATAACATGCCCAACAATTCATTATTATTCTAGAGTGGGATCAGTGAGTATAGAAATAATCGAATGTCCATCATACTCTGATTCTGGTAAGAAGCTCAAGGGCTAACCATAAAAATGAGATTTGATAAAATTGGTTCGAAAGTCGAAAGAAAAGAAGGTAAAATGATTTTATAACTATATTGAAGATAAGACTAATATCGATGACTAAAGACAAACACATTGCATCTAAGCATTCAGCGGTGGCGATGAGAGAAACGCTGTCAAATAATGTATGTATCTTTCATTCACTGACCACCCATCAGTACGCAAGTGCAGTGAAGAAGAAGTGCACGTATCACGTTTATCTACTTTTTTATAAAGTTGAACTATCTATACCACAAATACCTACTTTCGAGCAAAATATTGGTAATCTCTTGATGTTGATCTCTCTAAAGACTGCAAATGAACCCACTCTACTCTAAAATTACGCCTTTATGGGGCTACAAATAACCGCAAACTCATGCAGATAGCTAAAGCATGACATAAAATGTGCTTATAGCTTAGGCCCTATGTGTTTGCGTGCTTTCATATTTTGGCTGTCCTACCAGAGCTCTACCAAAGCTACTATAAAGATTGTTTCACTCCTCTTGCTCAAAAAGACCGTCACTGTGGCCACCAGAGCGAAAAAAATATAGTATTTCTTCTCATAGTGGTTTTTTTTTTTGCAAAGAACAATTTAAACAATTCAAAAAAGCCTTTAGTCGTACATAGAATAATCATGATTAAAGACTCTACTTATAACGGTTTAAAAAAAAGAACAACATTTTATTTTTGAAAATGGAACTAAAATCGGCGGTAGAATCTCTTTGGTAGAATGCATGCAATGCGTTGCGGCTACAAAAGAAATTAAAAAAAGTTCTTAGGATTAACCAACCTTTTTAATGCGGACAGCCAAAAAGTGGACTGCTGATTTTCCGAATCTTATACCTTTAAACGAGAAAATTATATATATATATATTTAGGATCTTGGAAACTGCGCCAACGATTTTGGTGAAATTATGTATACAGAGGGTTTCGGGGGCGATAAATCGATCTAACTAGGATTCATTTTCAGAAAATGAGTCTGTTCGTAAAAAAAAAACTAAAAACATAAACTGAATATGTGACTACTCCTGCCATCTATTGACGATTGTGAGCAACTAACTGCAAGCATATCCAGCAGATGGCGTGGTTCAGTAAGAATAAACCAGTAAAGATAATCATATTATGACTCTTATGATTTCTTAAAAATACAAATTAACGAAAAAAATTCCGAGCGAAGCTCGGTTACCAACTAGTACCTTATAATTTGGATGTTTTCAATAGAAGAGTGAATAGGTATCTTCTAGGTGAGCGAGCTTAACTGTCTAGTCGACAGCATCATCATTTAAAATAAGATAAGATTGCACAAGTGTTCGCCTATAAATTGAAAAAGACATAGTTAGAATACAATATATTAATATAAACATGTCTGGCTCACTATAGAGGTCGAAGCCTGAAAGCGCAGCCTGATATCGCGACACTACCTAGTGTTAACATCTGTGTCCCGCCTTCGAAGCATAAACATCCTTCGGGATCATGTCTTCATTTGCATGTTTCAGCAGCCGCCGGCAATGTCGATTGAACTACATATGAATTTATTTACAGGAAAGGCAGTCAATTACATACGGCGCATGCAAGTTGCGAAGATAATTTAATCACTAACCTACCTCAATACGATTTTAAGCACGCTTTTAGTCATTTATAAATGCTAAGAGCCCTTAAACTATAAAACCTAAATATGCATTAAGCAGTACATTTATTATGCTAATATTAAAATGAGTGATATTTTTGTATGTTTGTAACTAATAAACTCAAAAACTACTGTACTGATTTCAAAATTAAATCATTAGAATGCAACATTCTTACATCAATTCCTGAGTATGAAAATCAACCTAGGCTACATTCGCACAGACGTTATTTAAAAAAAAAAGGTGAGGTGGTCCACCTGTGCAAAGCCAGAGCTAATCGCTAGTGAGTTACAAATATTGGAAAAAATCAACGCAGGTGCATTAAGTACTGCATTTTTAGAAGATTTCTGCTAAGGTAACATTCGATTGAAAAGAAAAAAATCCAGCGATTTAAGTAGTTAACAAAAAAGCAGTCAATCAGTTCTAGGTGTTTTTGTGGTTTTTTTTTACCTTACCTAGGATATTGCAGTGTTAAATCGACGGCTGGCACAATAGGTCCTCGTTTGCAAGAACTATATAATTTAAGTTTAAAAAACTTGAGAAACCGACTTCATTGTCAAACGGCTAAACCGATTTTAATCAAATTTGTTTGGGACAATCTGGACGTAAGAATAACCTTCCAAATAAAAAAATAATTTTCTAAATCGGTTCATAAATGACGGAGGCATGCAGTTACAAACATTAAAAAAAATATTTAAAAAAAAATGGCAACACCGATTTTAATAAAATTAAAATGGGACCAATCTGGAAGCAGTACCTTTCAGATAAAAAAATAATTTTTCAAATCGGCTCACAAATGACGAAGTTATGCGGTAACAAACATTAAAAAAATAAATAAAAAAAAAAAAAAAAAAAAAAAAAAAACAAACATACAACCGAATTGAGTACCTCCTCCTTTTTGATTGGAAGTCGGTTAAAAAGTGAGATACTACAATAGCAACGGGCTGAAAGCTTCAAGTAAGTACTTTACAAGGAGTAAACGCATACTTAAACATAATTCATCATGGTGCATTGAGAATGGTAGACTAACGGTAGTGTTATAAGACCGTAAACATTTGAATCCACAGTATCCAAAAAAATAAAATTATATAAAGTATTATATCAGCTATCTATCCCATACATACACGCTCTTCTTAATTTGGGGCTAGTTAGTGTTGTGTTCACCAAATTTATTTTTTATACATTTAATAAGCAATTCTCAAATACAGATACTTAGTTAACAGTTTGTAACTTTAATTGTTAGTGTCACAGCATTGCAATGAACATTACGGGCATTTTTTGAGTATTTGCGTTTCAAGTTGGTTCTGTAAACCAACTTGAAAACGAATTGTGCAATTCTAGTGCAACAAACTGTACCTTTCATGCCGATCGGATCAACAAAGATTCTAAGGTAAGCCCGAACAAACATAATAAACAACGTTTTGTTATTCGCTCGTGCGATCAATTATTTTTTTGCGACTTCCTTGTGTTTGTCCGTTGATCGCATGTACACCGAGATATAGGATGTATGTATACCTATGTATATTATACGAATCCCCCCCTCCCTTCACCCCTCACCCAGAGCGCCACGCCACCGCCGCCCAGGGCGAAACAACCCACGCAAAACAATTAATCCCACATAAACAATTATGGAACACCGATTTATATCTGATTTCGTTCCAACCACCCATCTCATTTAGAGAAGCCATGTAATAGCCGGAGTTTAACAAAGACCGGACAAGCATGGCCTATGAATTAAATGTATAATTATTATTTTGGGAAACTCTATATTTTCATTCGCTTTAAAAAAAATATTGTGTTTCACACTCGGTCAAGGACTTCTCCAAAACTTAGCACTATTTGACGGGATAACCACGTGGAAGATGCGTTGGCTAAAATAGTTCTTCCTGTAAATTTTTCGAGGAGGCCTCTGGCAGTATTCCGAACTCATCAGTCCGGTGATTAAAATGGGAATAAGTTAATTATGTAACGATAAAGACACCTCACGATTTCATTTAAAAAGCCCTGAAGGCGTATCAAGTTAATAATGAAATAGCCTTGCCGCCGGCTTTTTGAAATATGAAGACTATTGCTGATTCTCTCTGTCACCGCTGTAATTATTGTTTATGGTTGTACTGGAATGACAGCTACTTCGTTTGCGTGCGGTGTTATTTTATTGAACGTTCCTCTGACCCATGGGTGCTAGACATCCATAGTATAGATATTCATTTACAGAAAATAAAATCATAAAGCTTATTTTGCTTGTAATTTAAATAAATTGCAGTTATGTGGAGCGCAGATCGGCCATTTTGTTCTATGAAAGAAAATATTTTTATTTCCATTATTTCTGAAACGGTACCTTTAAATTGTCATGAACTCACGATTGCAAAGACAAATCCCGTCTGTATAATTACTTTTGGGACCTTTTTGGGACTGTTTAACTCATTATATAAGAAGCATTGCTTTCTTCCATCACACAAGTGGGTGTGATTTAAGTTAACACTGCGTTGTTTTCCCTTGAAACCAAAGTTGAGAAATCAAGTTTAACGACCTGCAAAGTTTAAACATTAAGATCTACTTTTATGCTGTTCTTAATATTTTGATTACCGGTTAACTGTTCTGAATAACTTGGGTACACGTAAAAGCTCTTTGTTTATTCGATACCTCCCTTTAGTCAAACTCCTGAGGTATGAAATCTTGAGCCTAATTGCAATAAAAAGTTTTTTGAGTCATGCAAAACACTATGGCTAAACAAAAACGCGAATTCTTCACACGAAGATAAACGACAAACTATGCACTAAGTATAGTTTTTTTGCGAGATTAGAGATTACTTAGTCGAGCTTTTAATAAAATTAATATCCCCGCTACGCTGAGAGCAGGTGAACTAAAACTTGCCTTAAAGTATTTTCCGGAGACATGAGACTAGAAAATTTAATATTCTCGTGGCATGTAGTTGGATTAGGACGGGATCCGGACCAAACTTACTCCTTGAAACTGAACAATTTTACGAGTTTTTTCATCAGTGAGTGAACCGCTCGGTAACAAAGTTCCTGAATGTTTAGCCGAAGTTAAGTTACGTTGTTTTGGAGGCGTTTACCCAACAGTGTCCTGAAAGCTTGATGGCAAATCTGTTTTGAAAGTTCGGTTTTTGTCTTACTTAGAACACGTGTTGGATTTAGTTAGTTGAGCGAAAATAAATAAGTTACCTACGTACTACATTTTGAAATCATGACCTAAACGAAGAATTCAGGTACAGTCAGTACAATAGCGAAGCGTGTTTTTAAGTATGGTATAAGGTAAGGTACGGGCATAACCACAGATGTGTGTGTAACAACAGAGTAAACTACATTATTTTTACAAGTATAAATTGTTACAAGTTTTGCAAGTTTAACATTTACAACCAGTTCCATCTAGAACAAGTTAGAAATTACAATATTGAAAAGCTACAAAGCTCTTCTGACGGTAACAGGTAGCCGCAATAACTCCCGACGGCTGCCGACAACGGTCCCGCCCATCAACTAATTGCCGCCTACTTGTTTATTTACGTACACACATTAAAATAGCCGCATAAGAGTAAACGGTCACTAATCGCCTTTAAACTGTTCTGTTATTCCACAAGCCAATTATACGCTAATAGACGTACCTTTAATGGCTGCTTCAATTATATCCAGGCTCCGCAACGTAAGCATCAAAGGTTCAACCACCAAACTCAGCTTTAAATGACTCTCAGTATGTCTTCTCTCCGTGAGAAATATTCCATAGGTACGCATTCGCATCGGTCGACAATCTAAAGCCCTGAAACTCTGAACGAGCACAGTGGCGTCACTGAATTGTAGAGACTTTGCTGTTCCAAACTTCACAACCACACCGATGTCGTTCAAATCACCCTTTAAAACACGACGGATGTTCACTTTGTACACTCTCGTTCCGTTCGGACCGACACTCGCACCGAAAACTTTTCCCGTGAATATGTATTTGGAGAGTAACGTGACGCGCTTCAATATAACTCTGTCGTACGTGACACTGTTACAGGCAGACGTTGCCCCTTGATGTCTTTCGAGCAGATGCACGTTCGCGAAGATGACGTCCAAAGAGAGTATCCACAAAATTAAAGTTGAGAATTGCATGATGAATTAGTAAATGTGTTCAGGTAGAAAGACATTTGTTTCTCTAGGATCCCATTCAGTTGAATGAGGATCGTCACGCGAAGGATGCGTTAGAAGCGTGCGCACGAGCGCAGACCGCGCTGGAGGCTGAGGCGCAGTTCACCCACTCACTCCAGATCATTCACCGCACCCCACATAATTTACATTCTGATTGGTCCCGCGTAAATAACACCACGCACCTTGTAATAGGACACTTGTGACTGGAAGAGATGTTTATCGCTTCAATATCTTGATTTGTGACGGAAAACGAACTATCGCTCCTTTCTTTATCGAGAGCCCATTTGTTATCCCAAAGCGCCTCAATAAAATTTAATGTTGGTTTTTTAGTGTCGTTTGATTGACGTGGGAACCACGACTATTTATTTGTATGAAATAAAAAAACATGGCAGGTGTGAAGTTGTCCACTAATATTAGAGAATTATTCCATCCAGTCTCGTCCCGTGCATCAAACACAATGCTACACAACTATCATCAGTATGACTAAGTACTTCTTCAGCATCGGAAATCACAATCAATCACCAGTAATGACTTCAGTAACGGATCATTTCACATAGCGCGGTTATTAAAGAGGAATGATGTTTTTTTGTCCGCGATGGCAACACGCCGCAAAACGGCCGACGAGCCGGAGACATCAAAAATCAATTTGTTGTTTTACAGAGTATGGAAAATTATAGTGGTACGGCGAAGCCCAAGATGGAATCTTCTATCATTAACTTAGCAAAATTTTCACAGAACAAAGAAAATAAATTCTCTCACTAGTGCTCTACTCAAATGATAAGAAATGCTTGTAGTAAATGCGAAATAGGTCATATTAGAATTTTGAAAACAAAATTGAGTATCTGCGGATTACGAACCAACTCTAATAAAAAAAAAAAAATCATCACTGATAATCAACATAGTCGCAGTCTCTTGTGGTAGTCTCTATATAAGCGGCAAGCAAATTTACCCATGCCTTACTCTCTCAGCTGTCTGGACTCGTTTCCCGTTTTTGCAGCGAAACAAATATCTCCGAGAATAATTTGTAAAAGTCCATTACAGCCAATTTGCCTAATTAGGCGAAGTGATGGTGAGGCTTGCCCGTTTAACTGAGCACTTGTAATTTTATGTTTTCATTTTGTTAATTGATTTACTTGAAAGCAAATTAATGTTATTTATAAACCTTATATTGTACGATGGGTTTTTTATTATTTTTGTGTTGTAAATACAAAATCACCTTGCGAACCTGAAACAAAGATTTGCAAATCAATTAAAAATGTATCACGCTGCAAGGATCGAACCTATCTCTCTCTATCTCGATCTCTTTAGCGGTAGAGAGTATGTGGGTTCGTCAGTGAGTGAAGTAATGGGTGGCTTTTATTAAGTAGAAAGCTACCCCACTGTGGTCATCAAAGTGACTATAATTTGTGGTAAAATTCAATGACTGCGTCCTAGCAGATAGCTGGCAGGTAAATTAGTACCTAGCGGTCCAGATCAAACACTATAAAAGATAAGTCGACAACTGAATTTGCAAGACTCGTCGTTATTTATTACAGCATGGCACGAGTAAAATTATCGCGTGCCATATTTACAGACGTATTTTATGCTTCCAATGGATTACGTGTGAAATATATCGGCATAGGTAAATGCGTGAGCTGCATTACGTTATGCAATTTAAATACCCGCAATCTGACGTTGAAGGATTTTTATATGAGACGACACGATGTAATACAATCACAAAACAAAAAAATAAAAGTAAATGGCTTTTTTATAAAAATATGTTTAAGGCCTGCGCACACCTAGTTCGCTGGCGATGGCGATCAATTAAACGCTGTCAAATACTGCTGTCAAATTCGCCATCGCCAGCGACCTAGGTGTATGCCGGCCTTTAAAAATAAACAGTGCTTAAACTATTACTATCTCTTATCACTGGGTAATGGCAAACAGTGTCAGGGCTAGCCTTAAGTAATGATTCAATTTAAATTACGTTTACAAGTATGACTGTTAATCAATAGATAATAATGTATAACTATTACATAGATAAGTATCTCGCCAATAGACCAAAGGAGTCTGATTCATTTTTATAATAAATAGCTAAATCCTAGAGAATCAAAAATCAAAAACTACACAACACACAAAAACAATAAAACAACTATGAATACCTGCTCGACGGACTTGCTCTGTGTGGTAAAACAATTGCTACACAGTGATAACTGCTCAACATTAAGTGGGCTATTGGCTCGTTCCATTAATTAAATTACCATCAAAAAGACGTTTCTAAACTGCATCTCATAAAATCCACATGGCTAATTGTTTATGGTTACCAAAACTACTAATATCAAGATCATAATATAATCAGATAGCAAATATTCATCTAATAGTTAGATCTATGTATATCTACCTACTGCCGCTATCATTTACGGTGTTATTAATAACCCTGGCGCAAAGCTGGAGTAGTTAAATCGTGTTTTGTCACATTTGCTACGCCAAGATTATTAATAACACCCATAGGCCCTATGGGTGTTATTAATAATCTTGGCGTAGCGTTGGACTAGTTAATCCGTGTTTTGTCTCTTGCATTGACATGCAATTGTCAACTCGAGCAAATGTGACAAAACACGATTTAACTACTCCAGCTTTGCGCCAGGATTATTAATAACACCCTATGAGTTTAGTATTTATATAGCTTTTGTTAGCTGACAGCCTTATTACCCCAGTCGGTTAATTTACGATTGCATGTGTGTGCATGACATTGACTGCTCTATTTTAATGTGAATCATATAATTACTATAGATTTTCTACCCAGATGACTCGTATATAATTATTACCACGTCATATAGAACTCTTCTGGTCTTAAATTTATTGCCCACAAAGGAGCTTTTTACGAAGACATATCAAACTTCGCGGTTTTCACGATCGTGTTCGGATCATACAAGTCTTCCCTTTTATGTTACTTTATTTGTTGCAGAAGAGAACCTTTCAGCAATAAGACCACGCAAGATATTTTATTCCACTTTTATATTATAAATAAATAAAAATAAATATTGTGGACCACTCACACAACACTACCCAGCCCCAAACTAAGCAGAGCTTGTAATATGGGAACCAGATAGCTGATATAATACTTGAATACATATTTTTTTGTTGTAAATACATACTTAGAATATATACAATATAACACCCAGACAGAGAACAAACATTTATGTTCACCACACAAATATTTGTTCTCGGTGGGGATCGAACCCACGACCTACGGCGCAGAAGGCAGAGCTACTACCAACTGAGCTAGAGGCCAGTCTAGCTCAGTCATTATTTTCGGTATGATCGGTTTCGGAAATTTAGTTTTTATAAATAATACATCTACTATTTCATATAGAGCTAATAGCGGCTACGGGTGGTATGAACATTTTATGCAAAGAGAAGACTGGTCATACGACAAAAAGAGTAGGTATACATAGAAAAATATCAAGGGGTAATAAAAGTAAAGATTGGCCTAAGAATTCAGTTATCTTTCTTTTAATAGTGTGTGTTATGTGTGCTGAAGCAGTAAACAAAATAAATGTATGTCTACATTATGTCTGTCTATGTCTAAGAAAAGATACTGAGAAAGTGTGAGTACTAAGACGGATGGTAGAAAAGAGTGGGACAAAAGAACGTGTGCCCCACTCAGTGGAATAAAGACAGGAAGATGATGATGCCACCTCTATTGGATGCCACTAATAGTCACCGGCGTGCGTGACTACACTGGAATTAAAGAACCATGGTAAATAATGGAGATAGCTGAAAATACAATTTCCGCAGCAGAATCACAAATGCGAGGTTCATCCGTTGATTATAAATTCAAAAACCCATTGGGCAGCGCGCATTGATCTGTACTGAATCCAGAATCTATAATGCATTCTGTCAGTGCATTACAAATGAGAACTCGACTTCCCTAAGCCAACTTTTAGACCGAGATCTAGTGGTGTTTTGTTTACGATACAAACGAGGTAAAAAACTCTGCAAATTAATTTCACTTGTATCCCCAAAAAGATTTGCACATTGTATTATTTTTTCACAGTCACTTTGATGCCTTTGGAGGTAATGAGCTGTCAGACTGATTGCAACGCAGATGTTTTTATAAAAATATTGATCTTTATGATGGATTTAAACCAACAAAATGTGAAGTGCGAGACTTATTTTTTAATATGCTTATTAAATATCGAGGTTATATACGTAATAATTACATTGATTGGTTCGATCATTCGTCAGTTCATATGAACTTAAAATAAAATAAAAACATCGATATTACGATATTTAACTACGGAAACAACGTTAACAGTAACTTTATAGTTTCACAAACGTATCGTTTATCAGTATTTAGTAGGCAAGCAATAAAAGCCAGCTCCTCGTCTATGAGGGTGGAATTTCCTGCGTGTTTGTAGTGATTACTTTCACAACTGCCACACGCCGGAGGCTGCGTGAATTATGGTCGCACCTACGTTTACGTTTTCAAATAATCCTCTGTGCTCGGGAATTATAACCCGTAAATAAACATAAAAGGCATGGAAAGCAGTGTGGATTTATCTGAGTGTTGCAATTTTAAAGTTTTGTAAAAATGTTCTTTAAATTTTACATAAAACGAACGAAAAGATTGGCCTGATAAACGCTCGCACTAGTGCTTACTTTTACTGAATATGAGAATACTGGGCGAAATTTTCATTCATTCTCCAGTAAATGTAAACAGATGAAGAAGAATACGGAGCTAGCCAGTGCTATGAGAGGTCGTAGCCCTGCCGTAGCACTAGTAGCACTCGTAGCACGAACGCTACGTAGCATCGTAAAACTTTAAAATTCGCAATGTTGTCTAAATGTGCAAGAAATGTATCCCCTCATTTTGATGTACACAACGGAGAATCCGCTACAAAGCTAAATCACTGATATCATAACTACACTGGCAGCCCGACGAGCTGTGCTTATCCACAGCCAGTGGAAACGTAATTGTCGTAGATTTCCCGTTAATTCGTGGGATGAGTGAAATCTATGCAATCGCGTGTTGCGTTTACTCACACATAAGAAAACAAATGCTCGCGTGTTAGTAACCTGTTGCCCCGCGTGTTTTAAATATATATTTTGGAATAAAAACGATGATGATAAAAACTTCAGTACGAACGAAAAAGCGAAGTTGAATAAATGAAAGTTATTTAAAGGTAAGGCTTCTTGCTTCTCGATTACTTATTTAACAAACGGTTAGCTAAAATGGGTCCGCAACCTTGAAGTCAGTCTAAAGAATTCGTATAAGAGTTTCTGAGAAGATTCAGCTATCCAAACAAATTACAAGCGGGGCATAAGTTAGTAATTACAGTGACAAGACGAGAGCGTAGGCATGTGCCAGCCTCGTCTCCGGATGTCACAGCGGTGATTAAACATTCCTCCCCTTTCCTCCCCTTGATATTAACCCGTTTGAAAATTCTAACAATGTCGTGTACCTACCTACTAGCGCTTTCTATGAAAATGTGTACATAGCTACTCGTATTGCTTTTATAGGCATTCAAAGAACGTTCGTGTTTGAACATGAAATTTCAGTCCTCCCGATGGTAGACCAAAATATTGGAAATAAATAAGAACTTTATATAATTTTTACCTGAAGACTAGATTTCTGCACCAAAGACGTTTTCAATGTTGCAGAATAGTTCACAGGCGATATTATTGATTGACTCTTTTCACGATTATTATTAGGTATTATAACATGCCCTCCGGGTCCCACTGCTGGGCAACGGCCTCCCCCTAATCCCGTAAGACATTGGATCCTGGGCTATCTCTCTTTTCAAGAAAGTTGTTAGAATTATATCTTTATAGGAAAATAAAATGCCGAGAAGAAACTGCCTGAATTAGTTCAGAAACTAGTTTAAAAGAACATTAAGAACGCATCCGCGGTCACAAAAAAAATACAAAAGATCTAAAATAGCCAAAGGCCTATGAAAATTTAAGTATTTCGTAAGCAATCTCTCATTTTTCTCTAGTTTAATCATTTAACCAGTGAATAATAAGGAAAGGTTGCCTAACACACAAGTTCGTACCTACTCAACCAAAAGACTGATTTCGTCCACTCCAAAACATTCCTTTGTAATTTCGAATATCTTATCCTTTGAACAAAACCCTTAGTTACTGTGACCCTTGGTAGATATTTACGAAATATCTGCAAGAAATAGAGTGCTTTAAATTACTATTAATGAATGAGAAGGACTTTGATCTTGAAGGTTTTTAAAATTGTTCTTTAGATTCATCTTTACGTTTTCGAAAAAACAATTTGTATATTGATATTCCCGCTAAGATCTGCAGTGAAACATCTACTTTATTAAGGTCTTGTTTCACGGATTACTGATCGAACAACTAAATATTAAACAATTGTTTATCTCAAATTTGGCAAGCAAAATTTTAGTTACACAGCAATACGCCAAAACAGTCCTCACAAGAACCTACTAAATTTACAGCCAGAATGAACTTGACAGAATCAAATTACCATTCTACTTTAATTTATATAAAATTTCCGTAACTAAATTATTAGATAGTGTAGTTTTCAACTATAACACTAGCTAGATAAAACCAAGCCGGAAGAAAGTTCACAGTTTTGTAATGTGAGTTAGTTCCCCCGGAGGACCAGCTTACAGAAGACAAAGAAAATTTTAAATTCTCATTATAGCAACATGCTAGCGGTAAACAAGACTCGAGTGACCGTAATTTTGGCATTCATGAATTAAATATGGCACTTGGCTGGCGGTGGGCTAAATATATTTCGCGTAAAGACTGTGCTATGTAAAGAGAACATTTTGTTTATGCTAGAGATAGCCTCATTCATTCATTTGGATAGCCAAATGAACTGTCATGGAGTTTTGGGAAAGATAGAACCAAACTCTCGTGAGATGTAAGAACATTTACCTCAGACAGATTTGTAATATACACTAAGTACTACTTATTAAGTACTACTTATTAAGGTACACTAAGTAGTACTTATTAAGGGTTTTTTATACAACTAGCTGTTGGAACAAGCTGTGGCCTGTAACAAAGCATTGCCTCGTAAGTCACGCACGTCAGGAACGTGCCCTACAATGCACTGCCCTGCATCCATCCAAGTTCAGGTACACAGGTGTTCAGCCTAACGTGCAAGTAATTTCACCGGCACCGGCCCTTCAAACCGAAACAAGCAATGCTGCTTCACGGCCTAAACAACGTAGTACTTTCCCGTTTAGTAAGTTCATTCATTTACAAGTGATAAAATCAAGTAATGATGATATTCTCGTAGCTGAAGCATTTCAAGCAAAGCACCATTTTAAATGACTGAGGGGGACTTAATACAAATGAATAGAAGCTTTTAGCTATATTACAAGCCGGTTGGTCGGTTGACTGTTGACAAAATGAATGTTATACTTGTGAGTGCTCACTTCAATCATGATAGCAGAGACCATGTGCGACTCTTGTTACGTTCATCAGTTGAATAGGCCATAAAAAATAACGTATGGTATGGCCCCTTTTTATTAGAAAATGTGCTGTTCTCACCCTTACACATTAGGACAGTTATTTTAAGGTACTTACCCTGCATAAGCGGTAAATATTTTTGCTAAGCGACGAGCTATGATTTATTTTCGGGGAGGAAAGCTTTTTAGGACCACACATTTTTGAACGTAATTGTGAGTTGTTGCTATGCAATGACCCAACTCTTTGTCATTCGCTGGCTGGGTATGTGAGCTAATTTGAAGCAAATATAAAATAAAGATATTTCAAGAGTTTTACCAATATGAATTAGCTCTTGTCAAGGAATAAGCAGCAGATTTCGATCGATCTACGGAATAACTCTATTCGTCGAATAAAAAATGGTTTACTAGTTTTCCTATACTTAAAAAAGATGGATTAGTATATTTTTAATTTCATCTGTAAATGTAAAAGTTAGCCCTTAGTAAGCAAAACGAAAATTACTTTTTTGCACACCACTTAAGCTTTACGCATTATTAAAGTGGAATACAGTGGGCGGTCTTTTGCTTATAACGATGTCTCCCAAACAACCTTATGGTGGACTGGATTTATTTATTGAATTTTATTTTAGAACAAAATCCACATCTCTTAATATATTATGTAAATTCTTATATTTCTATATAACATAAAGCCAACAATTTAATATAAAAACTGTATAGGTACGACAGAGGAAATAATTGTACTTACCAAACAGCTGTTCACCTGGCACGTTGCTCTCTTTTTGAACACTATTCACTTTTTAAATCAAAGTCTAAGTTTGCACTTCGAAAACTCATGGTTTATTTGGACCATCAATGAAGATTTTGATCGTACTGTCAACGGCAAAGTAAATATAGAAATGGCAGCTTCGGTTCGCTGATACTCTCTGTTTTTTTTTTGTTTTTAACAAATCTAGTGTATTTAGGAAACTTTAAAACCCAGGCAAATGTTAATTCATTGGATCCAATCCAAATCATTATTGTAGCTGAGTGCACTTGTACTTACCTAATATGTATAAGCTTAAAAAACCGACTTCATGACCAAATTGCTAAACCGATTATGTTGAAAATTTTATGGGACTAATTGGATTATCATTCAGATAAAAAAAGACTTTTTCAAATCGGCTCTTAAATAACGAACTAATGCGATATCAAACATTAAACAAAAAAAAACAACCAATTTGATTACCTCCTCGTTTTATTTGAAGTCGGTTAAAAAAACGAGCGAATTGAGAAATTTGAAGTCGGTAAATTAAAATAGCACTGTTATTGGTCAGTTGATTAAAAAACGTTTTTTTTTCATAACGGTATAATATGAAGATAATTTATTACAAAATGCATAGAATTAGATATGTCAATAAATATGTAACATCATAGAAAGAAGATTTAGTTATATACGAATATCACATATTGAAGGAGAAGTATCAGTTTTCAAAATCGTTTTTATACGGAACAAGAGTTGATCTTAGATTAGAGTAGTATTGTAAACATTCAAAGACAAGTCGCCGAAATTTAAAAGTAGTTTAGGACGTAATAAGGTAGCTACTTTAACAGACTGAAACCATAATTACTACTACAAATCCATCGCATTTGACTTTAGTAAGTTTAACAAGGTTTTTTGTACTACAAGTACCAACTCACTACAACTAAAACATTGCTTCTTCGTTATAGTTAAACAGTTGGTCTACTTTTCGGTACTAACACAATAGGTTCTTAAAAACTGGGCCCTTTTGATGCTTATATTCCGAATACTCCGCGTCTCGAAAATCGCCATAAAGTTGCCAGTCTATCGGTATTTTACAGGATACATACTCATACTCATATTACATTTCAGAGAGTGTGCGACGGAACTTCACAATTTAGTTCCCCCATCCCCATTCTATCATTAGAATTTAGATATAGAGTTCTATCTCTCTAGAGTTTGCATATAGTATGCCTATAGTTTGCATAATAATATAGTTTTCTTTTAGTTTGTATATAGTTTTTCTATAGTTTTCACATAGTAGGTATGCATAAAGTTTGCATATAGTATGCATATACTATGCCTATAGTTTATATGGTGGCCTCATGCAAATACGTCATGGGCACACCAGTTTAGCGATGTTGTAAGGAGTGCACGGTCGTATGCCCTGTGATGATATGGAGAGACCTCTGGCTGGCGGGATCAGGTCACGTCCACTTATGCGCAGGCGATGCACGCAGCCTATGAAACCTGGTAGCGATGAAGATCCTGATAACCTGTGGAAATAAAGTTTATTTCACACAATAGTTGCAAATAATTTGTGAATTAGCCTGTTGTGTCCCACTGCAGGGAAAGGCCTCCCTTCCTTCTCTCCATTCATCTCTTGTTTGGGCTACTGAGGGCCAATCCTTAAGGTAGGCATCTATTTCGTCCCTCCATCTTCGCCTTGGTCTGCCGCGAGGTCGTTTTCCGTTTTTAGGCGTCCAATCTGTTGTAGATTTAGCCCATAACGAATCCGACTTGTGGCAGACGTGGCCTGCCCAATTCCATTTCAATTTCCCCGCGTGCTTGCCGACATCCGCGATTTGTGTCTTCTAATATGTGAATACATCATAAAAATATTACTTTTGAAACTATTATTGTTTTTGCGAGCTCCCTTTCATTGCGCCGTTTTTCTTAGTTTGATAGCTATCATGGCGATATACTATATGAAGGCGGCTTGTAAATGTGTGTTGTGGCAATGCCTTACAATAGTTACTGTTGTACCTATTAGCTATCCTGATAAAAAAGCCGCTCAAGACTAAGTTTGTTTAGGTACCTTGTGACATTCTCAGGAGGCAGGCCAACGTACACGAACGGATCGACGTCTAGTGACGTCATGCGTCCCCTCGCCGTCCCGCTGACCGTTGCGGACCCCAGCTTCAAAACCCCATCCGTCTTGTACCTCCTTGCTGATATCTTCGACTTCCCATCAGCCTTTACTTTCCCCGTGTGAAGCTCGAACGGCCCACTTCCCGCATCCCAACGTAACACAGCCTTGTTCTGTACGAAACCCAGCCAATAATGATCCCTTCTCCCCGCACCGCTGACTAAAGATCCTTCCCCGCAAACGGGAGATACCTCAGCCCATATATCGAACTGCTGTCCCGGCAATCGAACCTGCGCTTTTATAAACGCTTCGCCATCGAACAGCGGCACTTCATAACCCACATCGATATGCTCTTCCAAATATTCATGCATCGCGTAATCCTCGTTCAGTTCGTTCACAAAGTCATCGTCGAAGTCTTCTTCGATCGGTTTCTCTGATTTTGTTGCGCAATTTGTTTTATAGATATTTTCTGCGAATGAAGATAGTATAGAAGATTTAAAAGGAAAGAACTACGATACACGATTATGTTCTAGCGATATCCAACGGGTGGGAGTATGTCGATGCAGGTAAGTTCTGGTTCGGGGCTGTCTGGCTTTCCACTGTCGCTGGTGTCTACTGAAACATCAGTGTTGAATGTTTCGGCTGGAATGTAGTTTAGCGATGTGTCAGATTGGGAATTCTGTGCGCTAGCTTTGAGTACAGATCTACGCACGCGAGTACCTCTGCGAACGTGGGGCTGATCGGTGCATGGTCCGAAAGCTTGTACCACGACGTCTGATTGGGTCCTGCAGGCGTGGTTACGAAGGTGGCAAGCTGATAGGTAGGTTCGACCGTCGCTACCGCAGACGGATGGAGCGTCTATTTTGGGGCATTCTTTAAGGGTGCAGTCGCAAGCAGCAAGACCGCTTCGGACGATGCAGTAGGAGCCGAAGTAGCAAGTCATTCGGTCGCAGTTCGTTGGTGGGAGTTGGGTCGATTCAGCTGTAAACAATCAAATAGATTATGTACATGATAGATACACGATGGATGATGGATCTTCTAGGCTTGGTCGCGCGGAACTAGCACCTAGACTCACCTAGCTTTAAGATGTTTCAAAGTGATCTTTGAAATATTTTTTTGTTTTTTTTTCGTATTGCACGCACTTTAGGAAAGTGCCCTACGATGGACTTCCCTGCGTCCATCAACTTGAAGCATACAGATGTTCAGCCTCACGTGCCAGTAATTTCACCGGCACCCACACTCTTCAAACCAAAACACAGCCATGCTACTTCACGGCAGAAATAGGCATAGTAGTACTTCTCCAGACAAGCCCATCACAAAGAGCTCTACTACTACAAAAAATCTCTTTTAGGTGCACTTTTTCACTACCTACAGCCATAGCGCGAAGTTAAGTGGAGTTCAGCGAGCATAGACAACTCCTAATTTTAACCAATCGCTTCAAATATTCTCTCAATGCTGGTTCTAAAGAACTAGTAGCGCGAAAAGAAAAGGAAGACTGAAGTGAGTTTCAGCACTAAGGTCCGTATTCCGAAACAGTGCTAAAGTCTGAGTCGAGCCTCAAGCAATGGGAAAACTGTCATAAATATGCTTGAGGCTCGACTCAAACTCAAGCACTGTTTCGGAATACGGGCCCAAAAGTGCCTACGCTGATTCAATTCTTAACAAGATTAAAATAATGTAGTGTACTCACGATCAAAGCACCCGTTCGCTCCGAGGGTATGTTCATGGTCGGCGCACACAGTGCACTTCTGTCCCTGTATGCCCGGCTTGCACACACAGCGGCCGGTCATCTGCTCGCAATCCTCGCGCACTGAACCGAACGCTGAACATCCGCATGCTGACAAACAACAAAAGCTGTAGATATACAATAGTAGATTGTTATACAAAGGGCAGTAAGTGAGCTTTTGCAGAACAAGATCCTTTTTGGCGCCCGTGTGAGGGCAGGAGGCTTGCATAGCTTGAACTGTAATGAACCATTACGTATCAAGCATAGTGTGACGGTAAAGTGATTTGAAAATGGAACGCATTTACAATGCAATGGGCGGCACACGCCTACTTACACAGCCTCTTTGCGCTAAAGTAAATCCTACTTTCTGAGCATGTATGATGTAAAAACTATTGAATCATATTCCCAATAATGCATAGGTACATAAGTCTCTCTCATCGAATAGTAGAAACGATTTTGAGCCTTCCATGCCGTCGCACAAAGTAACACTATCCGGTACCCGCTGCCATTCCTCGGCAAGCCCCAGTAGCCGGGCTCACATCTATCGCACTTGGGGCCGCAGACACACAGAGTAACACTTACTTATGCAGCTGGTATATTCGGCGCCGATCCTGGGCAGGCCCCAGTAGCCGGGCTCGCACCTATCGCACTTGAGGCCGCTGACGCACAGAGTAACACTTACGTATGCATCCGGTATATTCGGCGCCGATCCTGGGCAGGCCCCAGTAGCCGGGCTCGCACCTATCGCACTTGAGGCCGCTGACGCACAGAGTAACACTTACGTATGCATCCGGTATATTCGGCGCCGATCCTGGGCAGGCCCCAGTAGCCGGGCTCGCACCTATCGCACTTGAGGCCGCTGACGCACAGAGTAACACTTACGTATGCATCCGGTATATTCGGCGCCGATCCTGGGCAGGCCCCAGTAGCCGGGCTCGCACCTATCGCACTTGAGGCCGCTGACGCACAGAGTAACACTTACGTATGCATCCGGTATATTCGGCGCCGATCCTGGGCAGGCCCCAGTAGCCGGGCTCGCACCTATCGCACTTGAGGCCGCTGACGCACAGAGTAACACTTACGTATGCATCCGGTATATTCGGCGCCGATCCTGGGCAGGCCCCAGTAGCCGGGCTCGCACCTATCGCACTTGAGGCCGCTGACGCACAGAGTAACACTTACGTATGCATCCGGTATATTCGGCGCCGATCCTGGGCAGGCCCCAGTAGCCGGGCTCGCACCTATCGCACTTGAGGCCGCTGACGCACAGAGTAACACTTACGTATGCATCCGGTATATTCGGCGCCGATCCTGGGCAGGCCCCAGTAGCCGGGCTCGCACCTATCGCACTTGAGGCCGCTGACGCACAGAGTAACACTTACGTATGCATCCGGTATATTCGGCGCCGATCCTGGGCAGGCCCCAGTAGCCGGGCTCGCACCTATCGCACTTGAGGCCTCTGACGCACAGAGTAACACTTACGTATGCAGCTGGTATATTCGGCGCCGATCCTGGGCAGGCCCCAGTAGCCGGGCTCGCACCTATCGCACTTGAGGCCGCTGACGCACAGAGTAACACTTACGTATGCATCCGGTATATTCGGCGCCGATCCTGGGCAGGCCCCAGTAGCCGGGCTCGCACCTATCGCACTTGAGGCCGCTGACGCACAGAGTAACACTTACGTATGCATCCGGTATATTCGGTGCCGATTCTCGGCAGGCCCCGTAGCCGGGCTCGCATTTAACGCACTTGAGGCCGCCGACACCCAGAGTAACACTTACGTATGCATCCGATATATTCGGTGCCGATTCTCGGCAGGCCCCAGTAGCCGGGCTCGCATCTGTCGCACTTGAGGCCGCCGACGCCCGGCTGGCACTGGCACTGGCCACTAGCATCATACCGCTCCGTCACGGAGCCGAGCCGGTGACACCCGCACTGTGAGGGACAGCTGACGCACAGAGTAACACTTACGTATGCAGCCGGTATATTCGGTGCCGATTCTCGGCAGGCCCCAGTAGCCGGGTTCGCATCTGTCGCATTTGAGGCCGCCGACGCACAGAGTAACACTTACGTATGCATCCGGTATATTCGGTGCCGATTCTCGGCAGGCCCCAGTAGCCGGGCTCGCATCTGTCGCACTTGAGGCCGCCGACGCCCGGCCGGCACTGGCACTGGCCACTAGCATCATACCGCTCCGTCACGGAGCCGAGCCGGTGACACCCGCACTGTGAGGGACAGCTGACGCACAGAGTAACACTTACGTATGCAGCCGGTATATTCGGTGCCGATTCTCGGCAGGCCCCAGTAGCCGGGTTCGCATCTGTCGCATTTGAGGCCGCCGACGCACAGAGTAACACTTACGTATGCATCCGGTATATTCGGTGCCGATTCTCGGCAGGCCCCAGTAGCCGGGCTCGCATCTGTCGCACTTGAGGCCGCCGACGCCCGGCCGGCACTGGCACTGGCCACTAGCATCATACCGCTCCGTCACGGAGCCGAGCCGGTGACACCCGCACTGTGAGGGACAGCTGACGCACAGAGTAACACTTACGTATGCAGCCGGTATATTCGGTGCCGATTCTCGGCAGGCCCCAGTAGCCGGGTTCGCATCTGTCGCATTTGAGGCCGCCGACGCACAGAGTAACACTTACGTATGCATCCGGTATATTCGGTGCCGATTCTCGGCAGGCCCCAGTAGCCGGGTTCGCATCTGTCGCACTTGAGGCCGCCGACGCCCGGCCGGCACTGGCACTGGCCACTAGCATCACAGCGCTCCGTCACGGATCCGAGCCGGTGACACCCGCACTGTGAGGGACAGCCGACGCCGCCGGGGCCACGCGCTGGAGTTATACCGTCGGCGCAGCAGCCGTGCCAAGAGTCTTGACAGCCTTTCTTCTCTATCACTGCTTTATCTGTAGACAGAAATCGGTTGTGACTTTGACTTTTTAACTGGACTAGAGGAAATCTTGTTGATAATTATTTCAGCTGACAGTAATTCCACTGCTGAGCATAGGTCTCCCCCGAAGATTTCTAGAGTGACCGATTTTGTGCGGCCTTTAGCCAACGGCGTCCAGCCTTTACTAAATTGTCTTTGCAGCTAGTAAGGATCTTTTTTAACCGCCTTCAAATAAAACATAAGGAGGTTTCCAATTCGGATGAATATTTTTATGTTTGTTATCGCATATCTCAGTCATTTATGAACTTTCGAAATTCATTAAAATCGTTTTTCGTTTTTTTATTACGTTGTTTTTTGGTGTTTTTCGACCTCAGAAAGCTGCATGTCCATGCAAGCTCATGAGCTTTTTCGTTTTTTTTCAACCATGGTTGAAGGAAATGATTTGTCGCCTACCTATATAACTTTGTTTGTAGTTTCATAATCCGTGTGATTGCATTAAATATTTCAGCTCGGATCTATGAACTAAGACTTTACCTTTTCTGCAGCACCTAGCGGCTTTTGTCGTGTGATGGCAGTAGCTGCCTATAGGACAGTCTTTCCTGTGAGGACCACTGCCGCAGTCCATCGGGCGTCCATCAATATCGGTCACCGTTTCGTCGTCGCCACACGGTTTGAACTGTAATACGCAGACACAGAACATGATTGTTTGGTTTATTAGACTCGCCTCTCAGCTGAGTTGGTGGTAGCCTGGTAGCTCTGCCTTCTGCGCAGTAGGTCGTGGGTTCGATCTCCACCGAGAACAAATATTTGCGTTGTGAACGCAAATGTTTGTTCTCTGTTTGGGCGTTATTTCGTATTCTAAGCACAGAGCAGCAAACACGCTTTTGCTTTGGTTCTTAATTCCGTGATTCTAAGTATGTTTTTACAAAAAACCAAAGTATTAGTATATCAGTTATCTTGTTCCCATAGTAACAAGCTCTGCTTAATTTGGGGCTAGATAGTCGCGTGGATTGTCTACAATATTTTTTCTTTTTGCTTATAGACAGAATAACAGTGTAAAAAAACTGTACTAGTTTTTAGCCCCCAACCGTAAACAAGGGATTATAAGTTTGAGGTCTCTGTGTGTGTCTGTCGATCTTATCTCAAAATAAACAAGTTTTCTTTCTTTCTTTCTAAACTAATGCTCAGATTTGAAGGCAGTTTCAGAATCTGATCAAAGAAGCAATCAATCTTTCACTTACCTCCAACCCTTGACACAGCGCCAAAGGACGAAGTCTCAGGTCCTCTTGCCGCCTGCAAGCTTCCAACTTCATATGACAGAGTGTGGGATACAGACGTAGATCTGAAGCGCAGACTGGGTTAGATGTCGTCAAAGCAGCGGCCGCCGCAGCGCAGTCGAATAGACAGGCACATCTAAAGGTAATGTTACTTTATTACTATAGAACGTTGTGTGTAATGTCGCCTAAAAAAATTAAATTCCTTTATTTGCATGAATGCAAACTCAAATTCCGTTTACTATAATTATTAGCATAACATTACAGAATAATTATATCCAATGCTATACTATACTAATGAGAAAAGATACTTCTTCTTCTATCGTGTCAATGGTACACACTAGACAATTCTTGAGTAGTATTTTGCCACCTCTACTGCTATTGATGAGTTCAGTGGAAAGTGATCTGAAGAAAGGAACAAGAAGAAAAAGTGAAAAGTGGAAATAAAGTGAACAGTGAAAGTGAATAGTGAAGTGAACAGTGAATAGTGAATAGTGTAGTGAAGTGAACAGTGGTGAAGTGCTCCCAGTGGACTGTAGTGTTCAGAGCACAGCGTTGGACCGTGTAACGCATAGTTCGCGGGGCCAGTGTCGTACAGTGCTACGCGTTTTGTGCAGTGCTACGCGTTCGGTGCAGTGTTGGTGTTCGTAGCGTGAATAAATCGCTACTTTCGGTAAAATCACTATTTCACATAGACCGGCTGGAAGCGATCTGAAAGCGACCTGATGCGCTCGCAACCGACGAGAAAAGTACGCGATCGGAGCCGGCTAGCTCCTCTTATTATTTCACACCAAGCGCGTTCAAGCGCTCTTAATGACAAAAGCAGTGCAGATGCAAAATTAACCTTACTACAAATACAAAAAACTCTGTTTTCAACGTGATAAGAATCTGCTCTCCTCTTCGAGCCGGTCTGTGTGAACGGACCCTAATGATATACTACGTACTATACAATTAGAGAAAGAAAAAAATGAAGTATGGTAAACGGTGGTCTTAAAGAAAAAAAGCCTTATAATATTACCTTGGTTGTCCGTTAGAGTCAACAGCGCACGTGGCCTCATAAGCACACTGGACTCGTGCACAAACCGCGGTGCCCGCATTCGGCTCGCTCGAGCTTTCTGCCTCATCCGTCCGGATTTCATTGCCGATGTCTGATAGTTTCACTGATTTGTTGCCACCTAAAATAATGAAATGGTATTTGCAATTTTTATGAAACAACGGGATCATGGTGCCTGCAACTGTGCCGAAATATCGGATGTGCAAACTCACAAAATTTAATCATGATAATTATATCCCGCTACTTACAGTTTCGGAGAAAAGTGGCTGTGACATACGGACGGACAGACAGACATGACGAATCTGTAAGGGTTCCGTCTTTGCCATTTGCCGTTTATTTTTTCTAAAAACAATAAAAAAATTACCCGTAGTTCCATTGTCTTCAGCGTCCGCACACTCGCCATAGTAAGCGACTCTGATAGGCTGTTCTCCACGCATCCTCGCCTCGCAAGCCGCCTTCTGCAGCGCACACTCATGCAGATATGTGTGGCCGGTGTTGGAACACACCGGCTCCCGCACCGAGTCCGCGCAGGGGTTAGTGCACGCGCATGCACCGCGGGCGCACCACGTGCCCGCCGGGCATTGCACGCTGAGACACGATTCTATAAAATACATGAAGATTTTTGAATACTGATGCAGACTAAGTACATTGATAGTAGGGTAACCTCTTCAGTTACTTATGAAAATGAGAATCAAAATACTTTTAAGGTGGGAAAAAATGTAATAAATAAAAACTTTATAAGATTTTTTCATCGGCAAAGATCGACAAACTTCGCCAAAACCCAGATGCATTTTTTTTGTTTTACTGTCCGTTCGAGACACTCCGAGACACTCTGTTACATCTGAGAGTGCTACTGTTTGAATGCCATTTTTATAACGCTTTTATTAGCTTCACCTGTATGTATGTATGTATGTGGGGGGCTTGATTTTGATTGTTGTAAATATTTTATCAATAGTTTATTATATCTGAAGTTATTATAAAATCCACCCCACGCTTTTTGTACAATAATATAAATTTTCAATTGATTATTACAGTTTTATTTTTAACTTTTTAGTTCAATTAGTAATAAAAGCGTTTTTTTTTTAGTTTTTTAAACTATAATTTATTATTTTTAACTGCAGTGCATTTACAGTTTTTTTTATGCCTAGCACCTGAATTTTTCCACAACGGCTACATCCGTTTAAATTTTAATCGTAATAACTTACGCTATAAATGTCAAATATCGACCAAATTCATGTTCTTCTATAAAAACTCACCACAAGAACCCATGTGCTTGATGTAAAGCCGCTTCTTCTCCCGACAAGCTACGTCGCGTAGAGAGCAAACACTGCTGTAAGTTTTGTTGTTATTCCCACAAACCTCTTCTGTCTCCTGTCAAAGAAAAGATAAATGAAGTTTAAAAAATTGAGAAACCGACATCATGGCCAAAATGCTGAACCGATTTTGATGAAACTTGACAATGTCGTCGGTCCATCTGGTGGGTGGGCGCCCTACTTTTCGTCTTCCGGTTCGTGCATGGTCGCCATTCGAGAACTTGAAAGCTAAAAGCTGCTCACATGAATATAAAACTTACAGTTCCTTCCTCACAATGCTTTGGACAGACGCAACTGGCTTCAGATACTCCGTCGCTTTCACACACCGCGTAGTATTCGCACTTCTTATTTTCACATCCGTCTGTAAAGAAAAACACATACATGTAGCAGAAGAAACGCTGTGAATAAGGGTGCCTCAAAGGCTGCGTAGTCGTAGCTCAGCGTATCACGTGTAAAGCCAAAGGGGCCAAAGAGGCAAAGCTTTTCCATGGCCGTCAAAAAAAATGTATGTGTTTGCATGTAACAAACAACAAATATTTAATCTCGGTGGGATCGAACCCACAACCACAGATACAGTGCAGAAGGCAGAGCTACTACCAACTTAACTGAGAGGCCAGTCGAATATCTTTGTTAACTGCATTTCAAGTCTTTTGTTACAAAAACTACTACAAACACCATGTGTCTACAATCTTACTAGATTACCGACGGATTGGCCATTAATCAAAATACATGGGCATACGAAAGCGAACTCGTCAACACAGGCCACGCCATAGTGAGTCTTATCACAAGGGGATAGAGTTACTAACTGCAGGGTCCGTCGTAAAGCACGCGCACGTCGCGGCGATGCCTGCACGCCTCCAGCTGCAGCTTGCAGCGGTTGCCGTACGAGATGCCGTCAGAGCCACACACGGGCGCGAACTCGTTGGAGCAGCGCGGGCAGCGACACAGGCCACGCCCACCGGACGCAACGCACTCGCCGCCGTGCGGGCAAGTGCGGTCCGCACACACGCCGTTTGAACCTGACACAATTATTGTGAAATCACTTATTGTAAAGTCATCATCAACCTATATCAGTCAACTGCTGGACGTAGGTCCCTCCCAAGACGCGCCACTGAGCCAACTACATTTAACAGATGGTTGCGCCACCTTGCTGGAGGACGTCCTACACTACGCTTACCTAAACGCGATCTCTATAGTATTCGTTTGCTCCAACAAAATGTCTGTTCTACATTCTACATGACCAGTCCGCAGACCTCACAAGTAGGCGGGCAAGCACAAATATCGCCATAAAATGATGCTTGTTGTTCTTACCCTTAGACAATTTAACCTAAGGACTTGCCTTGCATCTATTCAGCCTAACAAATTTTTCTGCCATATTTTGAGGGGGACGAGGAAAGCACACACTGAAACGAAAGCGACACACATTCAAACGATCGCTACACACACAACAATTACTTGTGTTGTTATGAACGCACACAAATACAAATCTTTAACACTAGTTCAAGTTTACTGTATATACAGGTGACACACATTCAAAATACAGAGAACCACAACAGTGATGCCGTATCATCATTTTATTTTACCCTATGTTAAGTATGAAAGAATGTAAGGCTTCCGAAGTCAGTAAGATTTATTTATTAAATATTCATTCTGAATATTATTTTAGATTTCATGGTACTAATGGTCGTCGGGTATTTATGTTCAAGACAAACAATATAAAAATTATAGGCCTATCTCGTTGCTACCTATTGTTTCTAAAGTTTTTGAAAAACTTATCAGAGATAGGTTAGTATCACATTTAAAAATTAACTCTATATGAACGGCAGTTTGGCTACCAGGTGAATGTAGGTACGGTAGATGCTATCGACTATTTGGTGAACGATGTTGTTACAAATCTTAATAATAAAACGAAAGTAGCAGGCTTGTTTTTAGATCTTTTTTCTGCTTTCGATACTATAAATCATAAATGACTGATTGCTAAGCTAGAACACTACGGTATCAGAGGTGATGTACTTAATCTGTTTAAGTATATACCTTAAGAATATAAAACAATTCGTAGAGATAAGAAGCATTTTTGGTAAACAAGAAGTTGTTACAGAATCCGGGGCAGTTACCAATATTTTTTGGCATGTTCCTTAATGATCTTATAGATATCAGGCCATTTAATTATATTATTATTTACGTATTGACATTAAAATAATAGACAGTCTACATTTATTCAAAACTAGACTAAAGCTGCTTTTGTTGAAAGGGTGTTTTTATTCTCCTGATGATTTTATAAATATGAAGTGACATTGCTAGTATTATTTGATAACAATTTCTTTGATAATTATTTAATTTATGATATGACTCATATTATTTTTGCTTATTATGTACTATTTTTCAGACACAAATGTATAATTGTTAATGAATGAATATCACAGGCAGACTAGTTCATTTCGTTCAATTGATCTGGTCTGGACAACACTAAAACTACAGCCAGCTCTCTAGGATGCCATGAGGGACAAATCCTTTATTGTATGTTACTCATTACTTGCACTAAGAACCTATTTTTACCCCAAATCTCGACAAACTACATCTTGATTAAGTTGGCAGCATTACTACTCAAAACTGACACTTACATAGAGATTGATAAATTTTCTGAGCTTAGAATCAAAGATATCGATGTTTTTATTTGGCCTAAATAAACTTATCATTTTAGAACCAATATGGGGTCAACCTCAGAATAAGAGCGAATAAGCTGGAAACTCGTATACACCGTCATAAAGGTGTTCTAAAAGTTCTTTCAAAAATAACATGAAATTCTATGATGACTACGTTAGTTTCTCAAGGTAAAAGGTCACAAAAACTATCCATCTTATAAAAGGTGGGATGAATAAATGTTTGGAACTAAATTTGTGTCAAATGCTATGCTTTTGGATGTCCGAATACGCAAATTGGCAAATTTTATCATCCGCACTTGATGTGCGGGCTGGTTTTTCCACAAGGTATAAAGTTAAAAGTTTTTTAAGTTCCTAAATTGTTCAACAGCTACATTGTTAAATTAAACATGTAGGCTACGTAATGTTATGTATAAAATAACACGTTACAACTTCGACACAATCCGTTGGTGCACGACTGGATTTGAACCCACAATCAATCAGAAAGCTAAGATAAATCTACTCGCTAGAACACCCGTGCTTTTATCGATATCGATAAAAAACTGTGTGTAAACATTTATCCACCTCTATCACTAGTCTCGCTACCGGAGGGCGGGGTTTTGATGTCTCGGGCCTGTCAGGTCTGGAAAAATTCAAAGCCAAATCGACTTAATAATCTAAATCAGTAAGGTCAAAAATTCATTTTTGAAATGCCAACTAGTCTCGTAGGGAGTTCTAGGTAGTCTCGTTACCATTTTAAATTTTTGCTAGTGACTAAAATTGCTTGGCAATTAGAGATTATTTCGCAATTATAGTCTATTTCATTTTGTGATAAGGTTGAAAATTAAATGCGGATAATTGACGGCAGGAAACTCGAGGCGATTCGATCTTTTTCGTATAATCGTATACTGAATCGATGTTCTAGAGCTAAACGCCGCACAACAATTTTACATTATTTTAATAGAAAAAAGCATTAACTATGCAATAAAATAATTACATATGAAATGTTACACCATCCTTTTACAAGCTTGATGTGTTGGACTTCCTATTACACACTGCAACTGCATATGTTGGCATTTTTAGAAGAGGTCCTTTCACCGCGATACCGATACTGACACTGATAAAGATCGATTACGAAGTGGTTTTTACAAACGTGCTAGATATGACAGATTCATTAGTCTTGTACCTTTTGGCAGAGGGGAAGATCCATGCAAGGCAGGTCCTGATCTAAATTGTCTAAGTTCTTACCACAAGCTCCTGAATGTAGAACTTTAAGCTCCCGTCCCAGCAGACAGGCCGCCCGTCGCAGCTCGCACCCGCTGTCGTGTGTTCTAGTGTCCGAGCCGCAGACAGGACGCAGCACTGGCTCGCAAGGAGGCGGGCAAGCACAAACATCGCCAAGGCCGTTGGTGAAAATGATACTTGTTGTTCTTACCACAAGCTCCTGAATGTAGAACTTTAAGCTCCCGTCCCAGCAGACAGGCCGCCCGTCGCAGCTCGCACTCGCTGTCGTGTGTCCTAGTGTCGGAGCCGCAGACAGGACGCAGCACTGGCTCGCAAGGAGGCGGGCAAGCACAAACGGCTCCTCCGCCTTCGACGCGGCACTCGGCCCCGTGACGACACTCTACTTCCGCACACGGGTTTACACCTGACAAAGAATACCTACGATTATTTTCGGGCTTGCAACGATCTATTCGATTCATCGATAGCAAACGTCAATCCTATACATCTCCGTGATAGAACGGAGAATGCGACTTTGCTACAACAGGCGCTGAAGAGGATTTGATGGAACGAACATGGCTCACCTGAAATTTAGTGGTAACCATCGCTTTTTGCAAATTCCTAAAATTGAGAATGTGCCCTACGACGCCCCTGCTTATGTTGACACGTAAGCCAGCCTCACGTATCAGTAATTTCACCGAGAGCGAATGTGCATAATTCTGGCCAGTTTGGTCCAGAAGGTTGAAAGCTTCACCTGAACTGCACTGTCCTTTGAAGATGATCTTCAGCTGTTTTCTAGCACGGCACGACTCGCGATGCATCTGGCACTCGTTGGAGTACGTCTTGCCGTCAGAAGCACACACTGGTGAGAACTCTAGCGGGCAGGGCTCGGCGCAGCGGCACGAGGGCGAACGACGCTCGTCCAGTTGACAGACCTCGGGGTCTGGGCAGGTTACACCGGCGCACGGGTCTAGGGAATAAAGTGTTGATAGCAGAAATGTTGGGGAACGTGGGCAAACGTATTCATCATTTGGGTGCGTGAGGATAAGAGGTGACAGCAAGAATGGGGCATGGTGTTATGGCAGTAAATCATTTAGAACAGAATTTATTGTACTTAGAACTATAGGCAGCGGCACAAATCTTTAGCGCTGACCGTTATTGCGCAGAAGTCAAAAATAAGGCACCTGAGGGGGGCTAGCGGAATGAAGAGCGGCCGTGCGTAGCGCTGATTGGCTCTCCAGTCGTACCAATACGACACCCTGCACACATTCACACCAGGGATGTTACGGAGCTTCGACTCCGGTTCCGATAAGTCGGAACTTCCGATTATTATTACACCTTCGGTTCCGACTTCGGCTCCGACACTTTTAAATCGAAGGTTAATCGGAGGTCGAAGCATAACATACCGACGGCGCAGGCGGCCGGGCGGCCTGTGTCAACTGTTATGAACAGTTTCATACATGTCGCGCGGGGAATCCCCCCCGACTCCCACAACGTGCACTCTATCGTCAATTATTTTTTACTTGTTGATAACCACCCCTAAGAATATGCTACTTTGCATAAGAATATTTTAATTTCTTGTTTATTTGGAAATATGCCAATTTTTTTCTGTTTGTTTTATTTTATAATTGAAAATTGAAATGAAAAAAATTGACTAAATAATGTTTTATTTGTCCTTAAATAAAAATTATCTCTCGTGCCACCACTTCAGACCCTGCCTCCGACTCCGATTCCGACTCCGGTTCCGACTCCGATCAAGCAAATTTAAAAACTCCGACTCCGCCTTCGGTTCCGATAAACTACCTCCGTTACATCCCTGATTCACACATCCAGTGACATGCGCACACTACGACGCATGCGCAGCCATCCCCTCCGCGTATCGCTCAGCGCTAAGATTATGTGCCGCTAGAACGTGTAGATAAGTATAAGCCCGTGCAAGAACACCTCATACCGATAACTGTGGGAACTCACCGCATTTACCGTAGTACTTAAAAGTGATATTAGTGTTAGTCTCGCAAGCAGCACTTCTCATCTCACAGTCGCCGGGGTAGTCGTGAGCGTCGCTGGCACAAAGCGGTCGCGAGCCTTCGTGGTCTCCGTAGTTGGGACACGAAGTAGGGCATTCGCAGTCGTAGGAACGGCCATCGGAAGTTGGCCGGCAGAGAGCGCCGGGGCCGCAGATGACTCCGTGGCACGGGTCTGGTACGTCTGCAGACCCAGTACCTAATCTTTATGATGATGCAGCAAAATCTCTATTTTTAACCGGCATTACTAAACTATTCTTTATTTGAAAGGTATCTAGGTCCCATAGAAATTTCATGAATGGGTTCAGAGTTTGTGACCATGATTCAATGTTGAAGTATTTTGTGCTACTACCGGTGTATCATAAAATTTGACAACTTTCTCTCTACCATCATCATTTTAGTCCAGATCACCTGATACAGAGGGATGAAAGAGAAAGAAAGAATGATTGAATAACGCAACAACGAATTCATGAACTACGTAAGATAAGAAGATATTGCTTACCACTTGGAAACAGGTAGCAGCAATCGGCCGCTACAACTAATACTGACAACAGTGACCAGCTTAGCATCGTACAGTAACAGAGCCGCGTTTGGCCTTTCTCGGGACCATTACACATCGTATTCTATCACTGTACATGAGCTAAAACAAAAGGATTTCAGACACATTTGCACAGTAAAAATATTCAACAGATTGATCGATTTTCTTTTCCTAAAACAATTTCTACTAAATTCTGATAGTAACGTCATCAGTCAACGTTATATCCAAAACAAAAACGGACTGAAAGTACCCCGATCAATACGTAACTAAATGTAACGCATCAAAGTACCTAGCTGTTGTTCTTAACACCTGCAGGTTACTTAGTGCTAATCTGGATACAATATTATAATTAGGTTAAAAGATTGCTAGGAGATATAGGCATTTGACTTACCTACCACTGTTTTTCGACCGATATGTAGAATTTGACCTATTGAACAACAAGTAGGTACCAAAGGTTAAATCGTCTTATTCAGGATGGAATCACACTTCGACGTTTTCCCGACCCCAATGCCGAGGATAGACTGAAGTCTGAAGTGAGTGGAAGCACGATTGGAAGCGGAATGAATGAAGTCGCGAGCATGCGCAGTCCAGCACTTCCATTATAGGGGATTCTGACCATTTTAACGATGGGCTTCAGAGGGGTAAGGTGTCTTTCATGACGCATAGTCCAGCGTGAGGTGGGCGCACCGCATTGACTGGCCGGCACGGCATGGCAGGCACAAAATACTCAAGAGATGGCAGGGGACCAAAAAACTCTTCGAAAACATGGTGTCAAGTCTATCAAGTGCACGAAAGGAGCCGTTTTGAGCGGGTCCTTTCGTGCATTAGGCATTAAAGACAGTGAGCCATTTAAAAAATACTTAGATTTCATAGTACCTACCTATAGGTTAGCTTAATGCGTATGTTGCGTACAGTTTGCAGAAGTTGCACAATAATTACTTTCTGAGTAAGAAGTCAAGCGAAAAGTCAAAACTAATAAATACTTTCTTTCCATCCTCCTGCCTTCTTTTGTCTTAGAATCCTCAGGCGGCAGCGGCAGCCATACAAACAGCGAACGATCGCCTTTCTACTGTATTGTGCAGTTGACAAAACAGTGCGCAGTGCCTTACATTTCCCTACCATTTTTATAATTCTGTGACCCTACCTTACATACCTATAATGTAAATAATAGTTACCTACCTACAGCCTCTAAGGAGTTGCTTACAACAGGAATTTGGGAGGAGAGAAAGATAAACAATATGTTCAACTTTAATAATGTTTATTTTAATAATGGTAAATAACCATTCAAGATGCTTCGACTCCTATTACATTTTTGCTTTTTGTAACAGATAATAGGAATTTACATAATGTATAAAAATAGGACTGTATGAGTCCTAGGACTCTAGAAATGCACATAGAATGAGAAACGAATGTACAAATCCAACACTCATACCTAACACACTGCTAAAATGCAATGACAAAGACTAATAACGTGCCTCTCTATCAAAGCTATACAAATTCCTCGAATAGCACATGATTTAGAAAATAACGCGCAATCTTACTATCTCCAGTTTTGTACATTATCTATTCACTATTATATCACTTTTATTGTATCCCATAACATAGGTATATTTAACGTGATGATGACGCATCAAATAAATATAATCAGATTACGGTAAAAAAATAAAATTAAGACCGATAAAATGAGCGGTAAAATTTAATCAATACAAAAATTTATGGTGTTCATTCATCTAAAACCTGTACGTCAACAAACAATAGAATAGATTCGGCAATAAATAAATTCTCTATACAGACAGTCTCACTTACAAACGGCGCCACTAAAGTCAAGATGGATCGATGCTCGCTTATCACATAGATAATAACCACAGCACTATTGTCACTTACACTTTATAATCGGTCAGACCAGCAACGTCCTCGGAAACGTAACACTAAATACTATTTACAGAAATTACAACTGTATTTACATGAGTGTTCGTAGTGTGAGCACTCGTTAGTTAGGCTCAGGTGGGCGGGGCTCGTCGGTCGTAGTCTCTTCTGTAGACTTCCCTTTCGTAGTCCCGCTCGTCATAGGGGTACCCCTCAGGTTGGACGTAGCCCCGCCACTCGTCGGGGTAGGCTCGACCGGGGGGAAACACCATGCCAGCGGCCATGGCCGCCGCACTCTCGTAGTAGGCGGCGTACGGGCTCGGTTGCATGCCCGCTGCCGCATACGCAGCTGTGCCGTACCTACTGCAAACAACACACAACAATTAATATTCATTGGACATTCATATTGGAAGTTCAACAGTTCTTTGAGGCCGGTCATAGGCTTGCTCATTTACCAAACAGTGATAAGCAGCAGGCAACTTTGGAGCCAAAGAACTGTTGAAGACTACTGCATAACATTGCAAGGTCTAAGATTGGTTCAATAAAAAAGCAAGTAAATTTTCCTCACATCCGTTAAAAATTCACCTCTCATCCAGCATCATTCCGTTTTATTTTTAAAACTCACTAGACATAATTTATATCATCATAATATCGAAAGAATCTATTCCTGCATTCGAAATCGCCTTCAACTGGCTTTAACCACTAGGAAGCAGCATAATATATGTGTTGGATCTAAAGTTTCCAGAGTTTGACGGGTCATTTAGACAGAATAGTCAGATTATCCGCCAAATAACAGCGGATATTATTAAATGAACATAAACCAACCTTCTCTTATCGTGTTGCCGCGAGGTGCGGTCGCCGCGGTACTGCCTGGGGCCGGGGTAGGCCGGCGGCGTCCAGGCGGGATGCGCCGGGTGGTCTGGATGCGGATGCGGCATGCCGTACGCCGGTCGCGAGCGCGGCGTGCCCAGCCCGCCACTATCCCGCCGCGTCCGCGACCGCTCCCGATCCCTGTCCCTGTCCCGCTTTTGATCCCGGTCCCGGTCTCGCTCCCTATCCCTTTCCCGGTCTCGATCTCGGTCCCGGTCTCTGTCCCGATCCCGCTCCGACCGGCTGCGCTCTCTGTACATCAAATCGTCCGTCTTCAGGCTTTTTTCCCTATCCTTCCGATCCTTATGTTTGTGTTTACGTCTGCAGGGATGGAGAAGCGGTATGGTCGTGAGCTTACTAGCAGGTTAGCTACATGATATGTACAATGTTAGTAGAAGCATGCGAGCGAGTGAAATGAGTATATTCGGGTTCTGTACAGGTTATTGACAGGATGATGATAACTCCCAACACATACGAATTCGACTTACCGCTCATGCCGTTTATTTTCTGTAGGTTCCGGATCGCATTCGCCATCCTCTAACTTTCTCTTTACCCCTGACGTCTGAGGATTTTTATCATTGTTTGCTTTGGGAGATTTATCCGTCTTTGCTTTTTTTGGTTTCTTTTCATTGCCTTCTTCACGTTTTTCTTTTTTTGACGGCTTTTGGTGGTTATTTGTTTCATGATTATTTTTGTTGTTCTGTGAAAAAATTAAATTATATTCCAGGTTCAACCTTACTATTTAACATTCACTATGATCGAAATTATAAAGCAACATCTATAATATACCTTAACATTTTCTTTTTTGTGTTTTCCAGATTTCTTGGTATCAGGTTTTTTGAGCCCATATTTGTACAACCTATACAATTGTTTCGCATCGAAATTGGTGAATTTTGATACAAAATACCAGAGATTACTTCTCCATTCCGCTTTTTTATCAGAGTCTGGGTAAACTTCTAAGCAGATATCGATCTGAGCGCCGATTTGTGCGAGACACGCTCGCGTTCTCGTGACTTGATCAGTTTCAGATAGCGTCTGATCGGGGTTGTCTAGAGCTCTGAGTGCCTTTTTCACAGGCCTCATTTTTTCCTTGCACTAAAACAGAAGTCAACACGTTATAATTCCTAAATCAAACATAATTATTTTGCATTTAAAATTACATGTATACTGTATAGATTACCTCTTCAAAAACGGAAGGATCAAGGTCGCCTAGCACTTCCAAAGCGCGAGGTTCATTGTTAGCCGTGAAATGCATTGGACCTGCTGGTTTTTTGCGACCTTTTGTTTTTGAATTCGCTCTGTCTTTACCATCTTTCTTTGATCTCTTCTTTTCCTTTACTGTTTTATCATTAGATGTTTCGTCATGTGTTGAGAAGTCTTCCGGTTTTAATTTGCTCTATGAAAAACAAATTGCATAAAAATATTTAAAGGCAAAAATGATTTAAAATATTTTCTTATTTATAGGTTTAAAATACAAACCTTTTCAGCTTTATCGTTCTTAGTAGCCTTGTTTTTCTTGTCGTCCCCAGAACTTACTTCATCCTCAACAATGTCTTTTGTGACAGGTTCTTTGTTGCCGCGTTTACCCCTCGGTTTCCGCTGCTTTTGTTTGCCATTCTTTTGATCAAGCAGTTTTTTTATTACTTTGAGTAAGTATTCCGCGCGAGATTGCAAATGTTTGGCTTGCGGTTTTTTGTCTTCGTTTGTGAGAATTTTATCGCTGATTTCAAAGGACGAGTCCATTTTTATAGCTTCCCAGGATCCCATACCGTATTGGTATATTCCGGCAAGTAGTTTTGAGTCATCTGGCACTCCCCATTCTATATCAAAATTTGCCGGTCGCGTCCTATACAATCAAAAACACATCGTTATGTAAAAGGGTAATTTCTGCCAATATTATAAATGCGAAGATTTGCGTCTGAACGGATTTGACATAACAATACTCTAGCTAGTACTTCTTCTTCTTATCGTGTGTAACTGAGTCTTTCGAACCAAGTGTGGTAAAAAGATTTTAAGTGCGCCTCAAAGAGGCTCCTTTCGTGCACTGGACAAACATCATCGAACTTTTTTACTCTAGTTTATCATAGTAGATATTCACACTGGCTCGAAAGAACCAGAACTATAAGAAGAAGAGTAGATTAGTAGATGGCTAGCGAGCAGAGCCACAGGCGGATGCTAGGGAATCCATACTTTAAAATTTAGAGTCCGAAATCTCGAATAAATAAATATTTCATAATCTTACCTGAAATCTAACTGCCATTTCAATCTATCTTCTTTAGTATCGGGCAAGAATACATCTAAAGGGGCTAGCTCTGCCAAGGCTGCTGACAGTGTCTTGGCATTCACAGGCACTCCACCTAATTTGAACTTTTTTACCGTGCTTTTGCGACCAAGCTCATTTGGTTCACCTGTAGAAAAATAAAAAGCATTGTAAAAAAATTCTGGCAAGCATTTATATAGCATTTTATAATGTGATTTGTACAATATTTTATTTTTATTACTAAAATATTTCTGGTGTAGTAAGGGTGCACTAAGAAACGAAATTCTGAAACTTGAGAGTTGCTTAACGTGAAACAAGTCACGCAAGATTAAAATAAATAAATATAATTCAAATATTCTACACTTACTCTGCACTTCAGTGGTATCATTCAACGCAGCTTTACACCTTTCCTCTAAAACCTCTCCTAGTTTTTTGAGTTCCGCTAAAGGTTTCTCTTGGAGCTCCGCGTCACACGCTATGCTATCAAGATGCTTTATCGGCGCCGAAAACTTTTTGTAACTCTTGACAAATCTGCGAATCTGTGAATAAATAAGTAGATAAACAAACAAGTGAAATAATTAATTATTGTATTTACATAAAATAAATAATGAAAATTTATTTATTTTAAGTATCTTGACGAAATTGTTTTCTTTCGCCGCTCAGTAATTTAAAAACCGATTTGAAAAATTCATTTTTGTTTCTCATTGAATTTTCATCAAAATCGATCAGCAGTTTGGAAAGAGTTTGGTAAGCTAAGGCTTTTTAAAATAGAAGAACGTCGAACATTTTTAGATTACATTCAAGAGTATTTTCATTTACGCTGAACTTATATCTTAACTCACCTCATGATCAGTAAAACCCTTGATTTTCTCTCTAAGCGCAGCGGGCGGGCGGCCTCGCTTCTTTGGTCTGTCGTCGCCTTCGCTGCCGTCGCCTTCGGAGTAATCGCTGTCAGCTTCACCATCTCCGTCCGCATCGCCGTCCTGGCCGTCCACAGAGTTGCGACCTCGCCGCTTGCGACCTCCTTCTGGAAATGGCTCCTTGGTTAAACCTTCAAATATTATAAACACGAAAGTTTGTAAGTACGGATGGATGGATGTTTGTTACTCTTTCACGTAAAAACTAATTAATGAAACTTTACATTAATATAACATTATACATCAGAATAACACATAGGCTACAATTTAAAAAGATATTGTAACGGAGAACGGATGTAAGTAACGGGAACAAGGCGAGCGAAGCAGCGGGCGGCCGCTTGTTTATAATAATAATGTCGTAATGACTTCGAAGCAAAATTATCACGTCCATCATCGTCGCTCTATGACGCTCGCAAGTGTCATGGCGTCGCGGCAGACCAACGAGATGGCGGGATGAGTTCGATAAATACCAACCGAGATAGATACTGAGAGGGTACAGCAGTTGAACATAGGTGGCTAATAATAATGCAAGCAATTCCAGCAGTTAAATATTTAGAAAAGAGAAGAATAAAAAAAAAAAAATCAATACTACTTACTGTCTGCATCATTCTGTTGCAAGTTTTTCCGTCGAGGTGGTAAGTACAAGTCCTCCATTTCTTTGCTCTTTTCTTGCTCGGCGATTGTTTTCCGGACATTTTCAGGAATGATGTCATCCTTCAAGAAAATATAACATTTGAATCTCAAATCTTACCACTGTTACATTCACAACCAATTCACATAAATTCCTCGAAATATTACTGAATGTATTTACATACCCAATCTTTACTTTCTTCTTCAACATTTTCTTTCTTGACTTCCATTACTGCTTTGTCTTCATCAAAAGCGAAACTAGCTACTTTGAAAGCGGATAGTAGTTCGTCTCCCACCATTGTAGGTCCTTCATCCCGCGTCTCGGCACGTTGCAGGATTTCATCAATATCACACTGTAATTGTATATAAAAAAATTATAAAAACTTCGCTTGTTCGCAAAATATCGAGTACTGCACTAGTTTACAAAGCAGCAGAGATATCTATACTAATATTATAAAGAGGAAATATTTGTATTTTTGTATGTTTGTAATGAATAAACTCAAAAACTACTGTGCCGATTTCAAAAATTATTTCAACATTTGAAAGCTACATTCACCCTAAGTAACATAGGCTATACTAACGTGTTTAAAAAATAAATATCCACCCGTGCGAAGCGGGAACAGGCCGCCAGTTTCAAATAAATAGAATAACCTAGACATAAGACACACACGCATAATTCGCCGTAAAATGCAGATACGAGTTTATCATCAAGAATACTAAATATAGCATAAAGCAAGAATACTTACGACAGGGTCCTCATCATTTTCGTCATCATCTTTGAACAATTCCTCGGCTCCAAACTTCAGTATTGCATTCAGATCTTCCTTATTGAAGGGATTGTTGGCAGTGGTCGCCGACGTGCCACCGTCGCGTTTGTTTAACACCGTCCTTCCTGTAGTGTCCATCCGTTGGATAACCAGATGATCCAGCACCATTTTCCTCTTAGCTCTCTCCACAATGTCTTCCTCCACAGACCTGGCAGTAACCAATCTATAAATGTTGACCTGTGGATATCACTTGATTTACATCAAAAATTCAAACAAAAACCATGCAAATTACAAAAAACTATTTTTACCTGATTTTTTTGTCCTATGCGATGAGCGCGGGCCTGGGCTTGCAGATCATTTTGTGGATTCCAATCAGAGTCGAATATTATCACAGTATCTGCTGTAGCTAGATTTATTCCTAACCCGCCCGCGCGGGTGGATAGCAAGAAGCAGAAATCGGTCGAGCCCTCTGCATTGAAATGGTCAAGTGCTTGTTTTCTGATTTCGCCTTTTATGCTACCATCTAGTCGTTGGAACGGGAAATGCCTTCTTTGTAAGTACTCCGCGAGAATGTCCAGCATCCTGACCATTTGGGAAAATATCAAAACTCTATGGCCAGTCTCTTTTAGCCTGCATAGCAATTTGTCCAGCAGAAGAAGTTTACCAGAACCTCTCAACAATTTCTGAAAGAAAATATCAAATGTTATTTTTTTCACAAACATACTAATAAATATCGAACCTCTAAAGAAAACATGAATTACCTCAACAGCATCGGTCGTAGCAAGTGACGCTCTCGTCTCGTAGTCTTCTGGTTTCGTCAATAAAGCATGATTGCAGCATTTCTTCAGCTCAATAACTATATTGATAAACGTGTTTATAGATCCTTTAACGCCTTTCCGGAGGGCGCTATAATTCTTCGTAAGAATCCACTTGTAGTATTGCTTTTGTATTGACGTCATTTCCACCCTCAAAATCTGTTCTACTTTTGCTGGTAGAGACTTTTCGACATCTTTTTTCTGCCGCCGCAATATAAAAGGTTCTAATTGCTTGTGCAGTTTTTCATAGCCTTTTACAGCAGCATCCTCGTGGTCCTTTTCAAAATCTTCCCAAGACTCAAATCTACGAAAATAATTGAATAAGTTATCATGAATGAATTTAAGAGTAAAATGTTCTTATTTTTTTTAAGCAGGAAAATTATAGAGGTATTTGTAAAAGTCACGTCCAGGGAAGTACTACCGCCATGCCGATTTCTGCCGTCAAGCAGTGTTGCTATGTTTCATTTTGAAGGATATGGATGCTGGCAAAATTACAGACACACGAGGCATAACAATTGATGGACGCAAAACAGTGCATCCTAGGGCTTAAAGTCAGGTGGCCCATGCTCTTGTTCCCTGAATATATTGTTGTTTTATACATAATTAGGTCATCCGGAAATAACTTACTTGTTTGGCATAATAAAATGCAAAAGAGCCCAAAGCTCTTTTAAGGAATTTTGTAAAGGTGTGCCAGTGACAAGTAACCTGTGGTTTGTGTCGAACTCTTTCAACGCCTTGTACAGCAGGGAATCATCGTTCTTTAGTCTATGGGCTTCATCTACCAATAAACACGCCCAGCTAAATGATCTCAAAAATTGTCTATCCTTCAGTAAAATCTCATAAGTGGTTAATATTGCATTGAATTTCAGTCTTTTCGAGCTAGCAAAACTCCATTCGAATGATCTGATCTGAAAAATAAATTAGATTTCTATATTCTTTTAATATAAATAAATAATCATTTAAAGTTGAAATGTGAAACTTACAATGTCCCTGCTAGACACATCACCAAGATATGTCACAACGTTAATATCCGGTGCCCATTGCACAAATTCTCTTTGCCACGCTGTCATTGTGCTCAATGGCACCACACATAGGAATGGTCCATACAGCTGCTGTGATTTGAATAGGTAATATAAAAAACAAATGGTCTGAAAATAAAGAAATTACAACTATTACAATCCCAAACTCAATATAATATCTGGTATTAAATTCATGATAACTAGCGTGTTTTATACCTGTATTGTTTTACCTAAGCCCATTTCATCAGCAAGAATGACTGAGTTGTCTTTACACCAGGAATGTATCATCCAATTCAATCCATCCATTTGGTAATCTCTAAGTATGAAAGTCTGGAATCAAAATCAGTAATAACTTAATTATTATGATGCAATTAATCTCAAAACAAGATCCAAAAACTAATAAAACAAGCCAGCAAGCTAGGCAGTAAAATATGCACGAGGAAAAACATTCCTTTATCTTATAGCTTCTAAGTTTATAATTAAACAAGGATTTAGCTAAATAAAACAGTAATCATAGTATTTCAAGGTCGGTTCAGTTAAAAAACTCATGGTCAAATAGTCTACTACTAGCGACAACTGTTATTCTCCGCGCGAAACAAAATGTTCCAACTCCGCGCTCGGGCGTAGCGGTAACGAGACAAAACCTACACTACAATCTATTTTAAGCACAGACCACGAGATGGCGCTGTATCGAATTACATTTCCAACAAAAATAATATTACATTTTATTCGAAACAACCTAAAAAATGTAGTCCAAAGCTTTTAAAATTGACAACTTATTTCTCATACAAAAATATACTTAAAGAATATTATTATTTTTCTGAAATGTTAATGATAATATTATGATAATATTGAACAAAGAAATTAATCTATTTTTGGACAACGATTTCTGAAAAAATAGATACTGATGTCATGCTCAAAAGTTGAAAGTCTCATAGAAAACCAATGAAATCCCTGTATAACACTATTCTGATGAAGTTTTGATTATTTCTCCTGGCCAATATCTTACTATGTTTAACCTCAATTTTGGTGTCATGCATTGCAGTAGTTTCTAGAACAAGATGGCGGCCAAGCCGAACATGAGTCGCACATTTACTTTGTACTAGAGTGATATATTCTTATGAAATAAAGTGGAGAAATAAGACTTTAAAATAAGAATAAAATAAAAAAATATGTACATATGTTTTAAAACACAGTTTGTTTTATCAATCAATCGTAAACGAAATCCGCATTGCATCACCATCGTGATTTGTGAATTGATCAATACATATAAGTACAAAAATAAATAAAGGCGAAGATGACTAATTGTCCACCATTTTGTAACCAACTGCATTCAAAATGGCGCCTATATAGCGTCAACGCTATAAAGGCGCATTATGGAATAGATATAATATTGGTGGAATAGTATTTGGAAAAGTGATAATATTATTTAGAATACAAAAATGTTATACCTGATCTTTACCCATGTACTCTGGTTGTTCTTTGAGCTGATGGAACTTTGGCCTTCGCCTCAGAACAGGGCAATGTCTTGTAGGGGTTGTTTTAGCAGCTTCTCTATACTTGAAATGTTCTACTTGTTCAGGCCATCGTCTTTCTATCAAAACAGAGTCTTCCCATGTTGCATCAGCATAAGGAAGGGATTCCCATTTACAAAAATATTCTCTTACACTTTCACCTCCTTCTACTTCTCTTGTCTGCTCAGCTGAAGAAGAAAATATAATAAATGTCACAGATCTAATAAATGTATAGCTGAAAATTCAAATATGAGCATCAACAATTTGCGTACCAATGATTCTTTCTACATAGTTGTAGGTCTTGACCAGCTCCAGCTGTAGCTCAGATTGGCATTCATAGTAATCAATGTCTTCTGGGCCAGCTTGTTTTTTCCACCATGT
This sequence comes from Thera obeliscata, assembly GCA_947578465.1. Lineage (NCBI taxonomy): Eukaryota > Metazoa > Arthropoda > Insecta > Lepidoptera > Geometridae > Thera > Thera obeliscata. The sequence continues at coordinate 7,040,721 of OX387916.1, forward strand.
TAGTTCTCCATCTTTCTTCATAAAATTCTCTAATTTCTTAATTCCTTTAACTTTTTGTTCTGCAAGAGATCTTTCAGATTCCCATGTATTGTGAATATGTGACCAGCCTTTCCATTTGATCAGGTACTGTGGTTCCGTTGATTCTTCATCATCAGGATTGCAGCCTTCATTCAAATCTCCATTCTCTTCTATGTAATAAACTGTAGTCACATTGCCAGTGACTGCATAATGATAAGAAGACATTAGCTAAAATTCAACATCGTATTTGCACCAAAATGCAAATTAAAATAACAAATTGCGGTCGGAAGATTATGAAAAGTATTTTGAAAGGGATAAAAGCTATGATTTGATAGAATTTATAATACCTCCTTTTTTTCCACGTCTTATTCCAAGAACCCTTTCTATTGTTTCACTGTTGTCTTCTGGTTCAGGTTCCCCTTCTGCTTCACCTTCACCATCAACTTCCAAAAGATCAGAGGAATCTGTTTGTTCATCACTAGCTTCCTTATAACTAACTGCAGCACCTGTTCGCCGTGTTGCTTGTCTAGTAGTACAACAATACTAATTACAAAAAAATTCCATTCAATATTTAACTTGATACCAAAACTATTACAAACTTACCTTCTACCATCTTCATCTGAGCCTTCTGTGCTTTCATCATCATCACTTAAGAACTTTCTTCTTCTGGCAGGTTTCTTTTTTCTGAGAGGTACACTTCTTTGGCCTGGTCGTTTTGATGGTGGGGGTGGGGAACCTTTTAAATCACTATCGCTTTCAGATGAGTTAGAATTCCATGAGTCACTATAAAATAAAAAGGGAAAAATAAGAAAATATCAATAGGAATACTTATAATTGATTATTATTATTATGTGCCCTCCGGGTCCCACTGCTGGGCAAAGGCCTCCCCCCATTCTTTCCAGACATCGCGATCCTGGGCTACGACTGCCCAGGATCGCGATGTGATGATATAATTGATATTGAAATGAAATTAAAATGAAATTACGATGAAATTTAAATGATATTGAAATGAAATAGAGAATAATATTGAAATGATATTGAAATGAAATTGAAATGAAATTGAAATGAAATTGAAATGAAGTTGAAATGAAATCGAAATGAAATCGAATGAAATTGCAATGAAATTGCAATGAAATTGAAATGAAATTGAAATGAAATTGAAATGAAATTGAAATGAAATTGAAATGAAATTGAAATGAAATTGAAATGAAATTGAAATGAAATTGAAATGAAATTGAAATGAAATTGAAATGAAATTGAAATAATTGAAATGAAATTGAAAAAATGAAAGGCTACACAACATGTGAAGCCTATTTGACTAAAAGAAAACAATGCAATCAAAACCAAACTGTCGTTTTGTATGTACCTGTCTGTTGGATAAAAATTAGGATTAGGATTGGATAAAATTAGAAGAGAGTTTTAATGAGAAAGTTTAAAAGCTGAAGGGCAATAATTTATAGTGGTATAGGTATTCACGCGAATGGAAGAATATCATATACTGAAACTATTACACGGGTATTTATCGCGTTAATTACCTTATTTTATTTATTTTCCTGACATTTCGGCTATGTTGCAATAACCGTGGTCGCGGGCTGACTAGAGCATTGACATGAGTGCTACCGTGAGTATGTGTTATGATCGCGAAAGTTTAAAAAGTACTATTGGAAGAATATCATGTCTTGAGAAGAGGAAAGAGATTATCATGAGTGGATACAAGAATAATTCAATCAACAATTCAAATCAATACACAACAGAGTAATTTAATGACCAGAGATTAAACAAAATTAAAATGAAATTGAAGTAGAAATTAAATTGAAGTAGAAATGAAATTTAAGTTGAAATGAAATTTAAGTTGAAATTAAATTGAAGTTGAAATTAAATTGAAGTTGAAATTAAATTGAAGTTGAAATTAAATTGAAGTTAAAATTGAAATGAAATAATCATTTGGTAAAGATAAGCTTCAGCTCAAAAAATATGGGTAGAGAAGGATTTAATCATGTGTATTTAAAATTAAATCTAACCAAAATTAAATTTAAAGGAAACAGAAGGAATAAGGAGTGAGATAAAGAATGACAAAGTGGTCATAACCTGTAGTGCTAACCCAACAGGAAATAGGAATCTTAAATAAGCCGTTAAGAATACTAAATAAACCAAAAACTAGATCATAATTTCCTTATTAACAATAATAGAAAGGAAAGAATTACAAAAAATATTGCAAAGTATACTGATTTTGATAATGCATGTTGGAAGGCAGTTGGAGTGAACCAAGTGATCCCGTTTTAAATTTTAGCCTTAGATCAATTTTCACCCAGTAAAAAATTTAAGAAAATCAACAAGTTGAGGCAAATATTGGATTTAAGTGTACATGATCAGCATTATTACCTTCTTTTTCTGTTTTTCCTACTGTGATTCCTTCCTCGTTCACTAGAGTCACTGTTTTCTGTGGCAATTCTTAGTCTGTCAGGCTCTTTTCGAGACCGAGCTGAACGTCTTATACCATAAATATCAGGATTGTCTTCCCAAAGATCTGCTTTGACTTTCCCATGATTATTTCTGGGTTTTGACTTTGGTGAATAATCATCTGATGAATTTCTATCTGTGTGGTGACCTGATTTTGAAGAGTTGGCAGTGCTGTGTTTTGGTGATGATTTAGCATCATCGCTATGGTTTGATCTATCAAGCCCAGATTTTGCAGAACCAGACCTTTCAGATCCTGATCCAGAAGAGCCACTAGATCCACTATCACTGTCAGATACAAAAAAATGATATTATTAGACACTAAGGGTGTTATTAACAATCCTGGCGCAACGCTGGAGTAGTTAAATTGTGTTTTGTCACATTTGTTGACATTTGCATGTCAATGCAAGAGATCAACAGATCAACCAGTCCAACGCTACGCTAGGATTATTAATAAGACCCTATATTCCCAATAACAAACAGAAATTAGTAAAAAACATACCTTTCACTTCCTGATGCTGAACCACTGGAGTCGGTTTTGCCTCCTTTCTCACTTGTAGATTCACTTCCAGATCCATTCATAGACCCCGTCTGTAAAGAATACCAGGTGAAGACACAGGTGCACATAACTTTTGTAGCGAGGGTTTCAATTTGATTGTGACTGTGTCTCTGAACATACACCATAATGATTTTGTAAGTTTGGTAATTACTACCACATCCATCCAACTCCACTGCCTCTGACTATAACAAAGATTCTCTTCCCTTCATTAGAATGAAACTTTTTGAGATTGATTCATCCACATTTACTGAATATTTTTTTTATCTAAGCTTTCTGGGAATTCTTCTACCAATATATTTGATTCTATTGAGCTGTCCTATATAATCATAAACAAAAACAGAAAACATAACCTCAAAATACATGAAAGTAACATGAATAACTACCATAATCTTCCTTTAAAATTAATAAAGAACACCCCTTTCAATGAAGATTAAGAAAGCCTTGAGTTGAACATACAGGGTTCTTCAATACAGCTGATATTTACCAAAATACTGTGGCATAACCTCTAAAAGCTTTTTCTGTAAACACTGCACTCAGGAGGACTTATTTTCAAAGCTAAATCTAAGAAATAAGCTCATTTCTAATACAATTTTCACTGGCCATTACAGGAAGATTACGTAACTGTAAATCTTTGCAATCACTTTCTATAGTAAGTTATCAACATTTTCATACATAAAATCACCTGAAAGTATTGTAAACAATCACAAAACCCCTAAAATTCAGAATTACGTCTTAGAATTTCAGCCAGTTTCAGGGCCACACCCAAGACTTCTAGAACATTCCACGAATATTTGATACACAGATATTGCAAAAATATTGCAGAAAACACTAAAACATCACCAAAATAAGCGGTATTATCACTTACCTGGAGCATTTTGTAGAAATTCGAGGAACACACGATTACTTGTAAAGTTGACGAGCAAATTAAACGAAACTTGAATATTACATTGAGAAAGAACTAATGAAATCATTAATAAACAAATAAATTATATCAATTTTATATTTGGGAAATTATATCCAAGAAATCATTTTGCAGTAAAAACTCGCAAAGGGACGCCATTTTGTCGTCGAAAGAATTGGTGACGACGGAAATGAAAAAACAATATTTTTCCCACACAAATTCAATAAAAACAATGTAAACAGAACCAAGATAAACGAAAAAATCGAAAATGCAAACTTTACAGCCGTCAGAAATACTAGTCCCACACTGGAAATGATGCGAGCACCGCGCACTGCCAGCGAAACTCGAAAGCTACAGCCATATTGCCATCTGCCAGCTGCCTAGCGAAAGAATCACTAGGGAAGTAACGCAAACGACTCGATAATAAATTTCGATACCGTGTCGCATTATCGTACTCAGAAATACAGCCCTTATTAAAGAGTCAAGATTACCTTATAGAATAACTGAGACCTCCAAGATACAACCCTTCGACTCGAAGAATAAAATCGTTATAACATCTAAAACGAGTATAACAAGACATCGCCCCAATGCAACACGTCTAACTTAGGCTATATAGCCTTTTTATTTATAAGAAACAAGCAAGTTATAATATTAAATAAATATTGTGATAAATCCACACAACATTCTCTAGCCTCAAATTAAGCAGAGCTTTTTATTATGGTAACCAGATAGCTGTTATTATTTGTAAAAACATACCTAAATTACAATGACATTATATTGAAATGACATCCAGACACAGAGCAGATGCGTTTTTACGGGATTATATGCAAGAGCCATTTTTTTAATTTTCTTATTCTCGACTGACAATTCACAGAAGTCTAAATCGCGTATTAACTTTTTTTTTAAATCTTCACGATTTTTATAGGTACACAAAGATACGCATCAGACTACACACTGCTAGCTCTTATGTCCTTGCAGTAAGCGTCATTTTTCTTTGTGTTTGGGTAGCTTGAGGTGTATCCCACTGTACCAACTTAATATAATATTAAAATAACAACCAACCAACAACTTAGTAGGTATTTATTTTGTACCACCTTATTATTAATTTCACAGTCGATTTAAATAATTTTTTTGATTGATTTTTTTTTTATTTGACTACTGGATTGGAGAAACCATTAGAAAACCAGACCTTAGATATAATTTTAACATTACGTCTATCGTAGTTCGTTCGTTACTAGTAAGTACTACTACCCAATGTGTTTTGCATGGTTGATTAAAGTTATTTGTGCCCCTCACTAGTATTTCAAGTCGATGCTGTCAGATATCGTTAGCGGTGACGTAAGTTCCGTCTTTATTTTGAAAATGGCAAGAAAAGTTTTTATACAAAATGATGACATTCTCGACACTCCATTTCATTATGGTGATATCAGACGATTCATTTTTTGTTCATTTTTGCCTTTCATTCGGCACTTTTCACGCGAAATGAAACGTGTGAACACCGAATAAAATATTAGTGAACATGGCATGAAAGAAAAATTAACCATTTACTCGAGTGAACATTCATCCGAGTGAACCGTCTGATATCACCTTTACGGCAGCGTGGAGCGTTGGCATGGCATGGCATCTATACAAAGATACAAAGTAGTTGAAAATGAAAACTCAAAGGAGTTTTTATACTTTCTTTATCTTTTTGAACTTTACTTAGACAATTTAACCTAAGGACTTGCCTTGCATCTATTCAGCCTAACAAATTTTTCTGCCATATTTTGAGGGGGACGAGGAAAGCACACACTGAAACGAAAGCGACACACATTCAAACGATCGTAACACACACAACAATTATTTGTGTTGTTATGAACGCACACAAATACAAATCTTTAACACTAGTTCAAGTTTACTGTATAAACAGGTGACACACATTCAAAATACAGAGAACCACAACAGTGATGCCGTATCATCATTTTATTTTACCCTATGTTAAGTATGAAAGAATGTAAGGCTTCCGAAGTCAGTAAGATTTATTTATTAAATATTCATTCTGAATATTATTTTAGATTTCATGGCACTAATGGTCGTCGGGTATTATTTATGTTCAAGACAAACAATATAAAAATTATAGGCCTATCTCGTTGCTACCTGTTGTTTCTAAAGTTTTTGGAAAACTTATCAGAGATAGGTTAGTATCACATTTAAAAATTAACTCTATATGAACGACAGTTTGGCTACCAGGTGAATGTAGGTACGGTAGATGCTATAGACTATTTGGTGAACGATGTTGTTACAAATCTTACTAATAAAATGAAAGTGTTGTTGTGTGTGATCTTTTTTCTGCTTTCGATACTAATAAATCATAAATTACTGATTGCTAAGCTAGAACACTACGGTATCAGAGGTGACGTACTTAATCTGTTTATGTATATACCTTACGAATATAAAACAATTCGTAGAGATAAAAAGCATTTTTGGTAAACAAGAAGTTGTTACAGAATCCGGGGCAGTTACCAATATTTTTTGGCATGTTCCTTAATGATCTTATAGATATCAGGCCTTTTAATTATATTATAATTTACGTATTGACATTAAAATAATAGACAGTCTACATTTATTCAAAACTAGACTAAAGCAGCTTTTGTTGAAAGGGTGTTTTTATTCTACTGATGATTTTATAAATATGAAGTGACATTGCTGGTATTATTTGATAACAATTTCTTTGATAATTATTTAATTTAAGATATGACTCATATTATTTTTGCTTATTATGTACTATTTTTCAGACACAAATGTATAATTGTTAATGAATGAATATCACAGGCAGACTAGTTCATTTCGTTCAATTGATCTGGACTGGACAACACTAAAACTACAGCCAGCTCTCTAGGATGCCATGAGGGACAAATCCTTTATTGTATGTTACTCATTACTTGCACTAAGAACCTATTTTTACCCCAAATCTCAACAAACTACATCTTGATTAAGTTGGCAGCATTACTACTCAAAACTGACACTTTCATAGAGATTGATAAATTTTCTGAGCTTAAAATCAAAGATATCGATGTTTTTATTTGGCCTAAATAAACTTATCATTTTAGGACCAATATGGGGTCAACCTCAGAATAAGAGCGAATAAGCTGGAAACTCGTATACACCGTCGATAAAGGTGTTCTAAAAGTTCTTTAAAAAATAGCATGAAATTCTATGATGACTACGTTAGTTTTTCAAGGTAAAAGATCACAAAAACTATCCATCTTATAAAAGGTGGGATGAATAAATGTTTGGAACTAAATTTGTGTCAAATGCTATGCTTTTGGATGTCCGAATACGCAAATTGGCAAATTTTATCATCCGCACTTGGTGTGCGGTTTCCGCACTCCAATGTGCGGGCTGGTTTTTCCACAAGGTATAAAGTTAAAAGTTTTTTAAGTTCCTAAATAGTTCAACAGCTACATTGTTAAATAAAACATGTAGGCTACGTAATGTTATGTATAAAATAACACGTTACAACTTCAACACAATCCGTTGGTGCACGACTGGATTTGAACCCACAACCAATCAGAAAGCTAAGACAAATCTACTCGCTAGAACACCCGTGCTTTTATCGATATCGATAAAAAACTGTGTGTAAACATTTATCCACCTCTATCACTAGTCTCGCTACCGGAGGGCGGGGTTTTGATGTCTCGGGCCTGTCAGGTCTGGAAAAATTCAAAGCCAAATCGACTTAAAATCTAAATCTGTAAGGTCAAAAATTCATTTTTGAAATGCCAACTAGTCTCGTAGGGAGTTCATAGGTACGTCATAGGTAGTCTCGTTACAATTTTAAATTTTTGCTAGTGACTAAAATTGCTTGGCAATTAGAGATTATTTCGCAATTATAGTCTATTTCATTTTGTGATAAGGTTGAAAATTAAATGCGGATAATTGACGGCAGGAAACTCGAGGCGATTCGATCTTTTTCGTATAATCGTATACTGAATCGATGTTCTAGAGCTAAACGCCGCACAACAATTTCACATTATTTTAATAGAAAAAAACATTAATTATGCAAAAAAATAATTACATATGAAATGTTACACCATCCTTTTACAAGCTTGATGTGTTGGACTTCATATTACACACTGCAACTGCACATGTTGGCATTTTTAGAAGAGGTCCTTTCACCGCGATACCGATACTGACACTGATAAAGATCGATTACGAAGTGGTTTTTATAAACGTGCTAGATATGTCAGATTCATTAGTCTTGTACCTTTTGGCAGAGGGGAAGATCCATGCAAGGCAGGTCCTGATCTAAATTGTTTAGGGAACTTTATGATAGAGCCAGAGTAAGTGGCCACGTCAGCTGTCCTTCTCGTTTTGTATGGTGCGAATCGAGACAGAGATAAATCTATTGCGTAGATAATTGAGTCTTATAGAAGCAAAGGTAGGAACACTAGCAACATTACCATGTCTACTAAAATTACGCATTTTTTGAAAACGGATGTTGCTGTCAATTAATTGTTTCAAAATGAAGGGATCTATCTGTTTTTGCTACCAACCACAATCGTAAAGATAGTTTTGACACGATTTTACTATTCAGTCAACTATACTTGTCAGAACATTATCAAACTGCATTATAAGTTGCCACATTCAAAAAATGGGATGTTGCAATATAGGCTCCATGCCTTGCGGTTTTGCGGATTCGTTTTCTGTCTGTTCTGTTTCTGTCTAAAAAATTAAAGTTTGCTAAGATTTTCTGTTATTTTCTGTTGAAATTTAATTTTGTCATATTGACAAATGACAATGACAGTCAGGTGTGGTGAGGTGAACGGAAAGGAAACCGTTGGGAAACCGGGTATTCGTTTTCTGTCATTTCGGAAAGTCACATAGCTTTTTGATTTTAATTGTTTTTCTGGTGTTATTTTGAGTTCTGTTGTGTAATTTCGGTGGTATTTTAACCATCATTACTTGAGGTCTTAGCTCAAAGTGTTAGCAGTTGGAATTAAAGTCTACTTTAAGATATTCTGATTTGATCGAATAATTATGTTTCAGATGGATTTGGAAAAACGGCCATCTTTTTTCCAAAGCCAATTAGGGTAGGGCGAGAGTATTATATTCCATGGGGCCGACTGGCTGACGTCTGACGACTTGACGAAAAAGTATTTTATCTATATAGCATCATTCATTAGACTCAACTACTCGACAGCTCGACACTGGCAAAATTTAGCTCGAAAAGGACAGACAGATGCCATTCAAAGAAAAATAAAAAAAAAAGAAAGAAAACGGAACGAGAAAAAGTTGTATCGATCGATAAAATTGTATTATAATTTATATTTCAAAGATATTAATTAAATCTAGTCTGAATAGTTTAATTGTGCATGTTAATTTCTTACCTACAACTTGCCTGAAATTACTGCTAAGAGTTAGTATTGGTACAAAACGAAATGCAAGATGCAGGTATGTACCTACACAATCTATCTCAGAGAAATATTACAGCACCTTATTAAATTTGAAATTGTGATTTTTGGTAATTAGTAAATACTACATACAACCTACATCAATGATCAAAACCTTTTTTTTAGGCGTCTACACTTCACAATTATCAGTGCGGCTAAGGGTGGTGAAACTACTAATTTCCCAAACTTGTATGTAAATTACTACCACTAAAGCTGATAAATACAACAACAATGTAAGTACAGTATTTTCCCTGTGATAGATACTAACATGTTTTTCTTTTATTTTAGCAGGTACCATAATTTAACTGCATTTAGAACAACATTATTTCTTATTTGTTCCAGCATGAGTCTCACAGAACTCCCATTGGAAATCATGATAATGATTATTCAAAAATTGGATACACCATCTATTTATAATATGTTTTACACATGTTCGCTTATGCGAAATGTGGTCACTATGCAAGGTGTGGTGAAAAAGTGTTGCTTTTCTAGAAACACATTAGCTACAGTGAACACTTTCAGATCAGATTTCTTCATTGATATTGCTGGTCAGTTACAAGAACTCAACTTGTGTGGAGCCCCTGATGTAAGAAGGACAATACTTATCCGGGGCATGAGTAAATTAAACAATTTACTTAAATTGGATATCTCTTACACAAACCTCACCATTAATGATTTTGTATCCATTTACAAAGTGTGTCCCACAATAGTTGATATTTCATTGAATTTCATGATAATAAAAAGTGGGATTGCAAGATTAAGTGATGAGGCCATTATAGAGTGCCAGAAAGCATTTAAAAACTGTAAAAATGTTCATTTTGTTGGCTCTGCTACCAACCTCTTGTATGGAAAACTTTCATTACTTCTGTTGCAAGATGCTGAGTTGGACAATTTAAAGTTCTCTATCGCGGAAAGTGATCGCTTGCATACTGTTTATGTTCCAGAAATAGCAAGGAGTGCTTCCATGGCAATATTTAAACAATTTTTCTTGTACTTCTTAGATTGGACGACAGTTTATGCATTTTTTGGATCCTTCTTTATGCTGCCTGTTCTTGCTATGGTTGAATTAGATACAATTGAAGTCATTATAATTATTAAGCAGAATGTAAAGAAATATAACGTCCATGCCACACCATTATTTAAAAAGTATTTTCAAGATAACTTCAATATAGAAACTGAGATGGTATATATATCAGAATACAGAGATGCCATCACAGGTAATGCAGCTATTTTGATGTGGGATAAAGAATCTCATACATTTGATGAAGACTTTTTCTGTCAATTAACAAAAAGATTGAAACCATACTTCCCTTGGGAATGCAACCATTTTGATGAAACTCCAGTCCCAAAGACATTTGATTGGTTTTATATAAGCCCAACTGTGGAAGATGCTAAATTAGAAATACCATATAAAGGAAAAGGCAAACGCAAGGCACCACCCGATGTTGCATTAGATTATGATAAACATTTTGAATCCAAGGATCAACTGCAACTGTCCATCATATGTGACGAGTATATAATGAATCCAGTCACACTGTCAGCTCGATCAAATTATCTTGGGAAACTAACCTTTTTGAGTTTGACAGGATCTGTGAAGTACACATCAGAGTTCTTCAAAGTTCTTTTTATGAAATGCGTCAATCTAGTCACTCTTAACGTGGATGCTCCTACCATATCGCCCTGTTTTCAGCCTATTGCTAATTACCTGCACTACAATAAGACTTTGAAAAATTTGCGTCTGCTCGATAGGAATATAGATTTTAAGTTGCTGTTTGCCTCTCTTGCGAAATGTCAAACTTTGGAAAGTGTTTACTTGGTAGAAGAGAGCATAGCTCAGGATACTAATATCGCTAACCCTGGGCTTATCATTGGAGCTTGTCCTAACCTCCATAACTTGCACATTCAGGCGCACATGAGTGAGTCAGCTTGCTCCAAGAAGGAGAGACTTATGAAGAAAGCTAAAGCCAGATATCATAAGTTATATCTGAACTTATCATTGCACGTTAAGGTTGATATTAATAGAAAGTTTTATAGTTACGATCAATATATCAGTGTATTTAATTTGAATCCAATTAAACAAATCAATTAAATAATTTATTTTAGGTACATAAGTTACCTATAATAAAATTAATGTATATGGTAGGTACATACCTTCTCATCAACTTTCTAATTTACTTCAACCAAATATGTATCAATCTAGTTTAAGAATCATTGATGTGATGTACCTATGTAGAAAACGAATGGAGTAGACTAGTATTTATAGGTATCTTTATTAGGCACTAGGCACCTGAGATACTCATAATGTACCTACTATAATATGTATACCTAGATGATGTATTAAGCTTGTAAGCAGCAGTTCTATAAGTGAAGTACTGGGGTAGGTACCACCAAGGTAGCATAGAATTAAGTGGTTAATGTTATAACATCTGATCTGAACTATATTTTATGTATAAACGCCTGCACTGTAGGCGCCAAGTTTAAACTTGGTAGGTAATTTCTTCACATTCTTTACTACTACGAGTATTATTAGTAGTACCATGATTTTCTGCCGTCAAGCAGCGTTGCTATGTTTCTATTTTAGGGGTTAAAAATAGTAATGATCAGGTTTAAAAAAATATGAATTGTTCATTATTGTGCAGGTCACTGTACCTACTTACATAAAAGTTGTAAAATGTACCTAGTACCTACCCTATGCACTAACTTGATAAATGTATTGTCGTTTAATTCCTACTTTGACTCAATAAATGTTTAAAAGATGGTAATCTCTAACAAATACTTTTTATTCACGTGGAACTGGCACCTAGACTCGCCTAGCTTTAAGACGTTTCAAAGTGATTCTTGCATCGTACTGAATTAAAAACTATTGACTTTGACCTTGACTTATTAAATTTGCTTTATGAGTCTGCAGAGGCATGGAAAAAAGCACCACTATGCTCGAATATCATCATCTGCCAGCATAAAGAGAGGTTAACTGCACATAAACCTCTGTGCGTTAGCACGAACAACATTTTTAACCTCATTTCACCGACTGCCGCCATATTAGGTATATCGTGTCTCCAATGAGAGTTTTAGGCACGGGCCACACATACGAGTAAACGGCGTCTGGCGCGGACACAACACGGGCTAATATCCATGCATGGAAATAAAGTGCAATTTAGTTTATTAGGCACATGGATATACTAAATCGCACTTTATTTCCATGCATTTTGTCAGTCCGTGCCATATCCGCGCCCGACGCCTTTTAGGGTGGTTGCAGGTATTTTGAAAAAGTAACATTCAAACTAAGAGTGGAAGGGGGTTACAGAGGCTTTTGCCCTGCAGTGGGGCGATCCAGGCTAAACAAAAAAAAACATGAAAACCTGGATCTTAAAGAGGAGTATCTTTATTTTTCTTTTCGGATTTGTTTGTAGCCGTAAGTTTCGTGATAGACAGAGAGAGGATGCCTAGTACCGCACTCCCCCCACATGCGTATGTAAGCACTCCTCGGTAATACTGCGGGCATTCCAGGACATCTTCGCATTTGCTGGAAAATTAAAAAATAACTTTATTATCACAAGCATGGTACCTACAGTACATATTAAGTATTGAATCCATAGGTTCCCGAACTAGTAAAAAAACTGTTTCATGAACCAGTGGCTTCTCACTTATTCTTACAGAAAGAAAGTCAAGTTTGGTATGTTGTAACATGATATTGTGTTCTCCTAAAATCACTGGTAATAATTTAATATTGAAAAAAGTCTCATGATGGGTCTCTAAAGCTCATTTTACACATCTTTAGATAGGTCAGACTCCTGAGTTGGTAGGGAGGGTAAAAAATGGTAGTATATCGAAGTGCTGTTATTGTCGTGTAAACCAGGCCTAAGAGCCCTATCGGCAAGATTAGTCATTAGTTTATCTTCAATCATTAGTTATTATCGAACAGAGTTGAGTAGGTTCGAGCTTAGTTTTGAGCGGGACTTTCCAGGTTGTTTTGAAACCGAACTATGTTGTGTTGCCATAATCCTTGTGGTAGCATCAATTCGGCTATTTCTTATGTTTGTTACCGCTTATCTATTTTTTACTGACATGATAAACTTTTAATTGGTCCCATAGAAATTAATCAAAATCGGTTCATCAGTTTGGAAATGATTGAATATGAAATTTTTTACTTATGTTTCTTAACTTACTAGTTCTCAATAGCCACAACAGCTATACCGGTGACTAGCTTGTCCGCGAAAGTCACGATGGAGTAGATGGCAGCCCCTTGGTGTGAGTGTGGACCAATCAGGTCAGCTGTGACGCAGAGGCTGGATACCAGAGTTACTGAGCTGCCCGCACCTATAAGCAGGCAAAATATTATCTGTTATTACGGTATGCAATTAGGTAGGTATCTGCTATGATGGTTTTGGTAAGTTATTTAATTTCGCTCGTAGTTTTTTTTTCTATTTCAAAATGTGTCAAAGCCATTTTAAAAACGGAGAAGGAAAGTATCGTGGGGAACTCCACGGCTTAGTATAGATCCGCATGACTAGGCTGAGAGGAGTGTATAGGCGCTGGGCAAGTGCTCTCCAACTAAATTAATGTCCCAGATATGGTAGCATCCTTTTAATTGGGGCGTGGAAAAGGTGTCCCCTTGTGCTGTACATAATAAATCATCTTGAAAACCTAGATGTTGGAAGCCGTTTTCTTAGTGCTACGCGCCCGTAGCACTTCTACGCCGTAGCTCAAACATATTCAAAACTATGCACACGTCTAGGTTAGGTAAGTACCAACTTACCTATCAAAGTCGCTACCATGTAAATCTGCACGATACTTGCGTGGGGATCTATGGCCAGAGCTATCCACAAGCAGCTGACTAAGCTCAAGAAACTGCCTACCAAGTAGCACACCTGGAAGTAAGTTTTCATGTTTATACATACAAATAGTAGGTTAGGTTTATTAAGGTGCTTAATTTTAAATAATATTTTGTGAAATCTATCTAAGTTGGTAGGTATAGGTTTTAGGTAGGTATTTACCTAATACCTACCTAAATGCGCCTGGGCACATTTTTATAGCAAAAGTACCTATAACATAGTTTTGTAAGAAGTTTAAAATGGAAATGTCTGCTTATCTATGCGCATGCTCACCTCATTCCCCATAATATTCAATTTGCTTTTGAACATCAGCGAGAAGAAGAAGGAGGACACGTACAACACTAAAGGCACGCTGGCCACGAGCTCGGACCCAGCGCTGGGGTTTACGGACAAACGCTCTTCGAGGAACAACGGCACATACACCAGGCTTAAAGCCCAGTACAGGCGGGAAAACACGTATCTGGAAACAAAATGCTAGATCTAAGTCAACGTCAGAAATAATTACTTCGTTTGAATGGCAGGATCACTTCGAATCGCCTGCAAACTAAAAAGGCGAGTATTAAGGACAGAACAGCCTGAGCGGCAAAATTAAAAGAACATGTCTGCTATAACACCTATCCGCAAACCACATGTGCGATTTCTTTACAAAATCTACTGAATACGTAAGTGCTTTTTTGTTATGTTTGAATTTGTTTGAGTTGGGGAACCGTTGGGAAATAAAGATTCTCGAATGGCAACCACGAACCGGAAGACGGAATTGGTCTTCCAGGAAATGTGAAGTATTCCATCAGTGGACTTCTTCAGGCTGATGATGATGATGATGATGACGGTTAGGGGGGGGGGCATCTCCATACGGTTGTAATTATATTACGACTCGGGTACTCACAAGAGGCTAGTCTGGTACAGCAGTGGCATCTGCAGGAAGTACATTATTTTCGACTTAGCGAACTTAATAGGCTCGCCCGCCTCCCCTCCATTACTCGCTGAGGTCCCATTGCTCGATGTATGGCCATTCGCCTTTTGCTCCTTCGGGTCTTTGAGTTTGAAGAACGCTTGGAACAAAACGAACGTGACAACGCCGATGCCGGTTATTATGACGGAAACATTCTGAAAGGAAACGATGAATGGTTAATTCGCATCTTTGCTTCATTGTTTTCAGCATGCTGGCATGCCAAACGTTAGTAGGTACCTAATGTCAGACAGTCGTGACATGGTCGTGACGAACACAAACAGCGGAACGATCGAAACAAAGTCGAGTTGCTCTAGGTAACTAGGTACCTACTACCTACTTACTTTATTTTATGATGCAGGTAACACGACGCTTTTCTCCTTTTAAGTCAATGAAGGTCAATGAACATGGTTTGTTGCGTGTCTTAAATAGAGTTAGATTCATCATGATATGCCATTATCTACTGCCATTATCTAAAATGAATGGAAACTGAGAGAAAGTAGTGCATCTCACCCTGAATTTAAAATCATCAGCTGGCCCAATGAAAGTGCTGTAGTTGGTTGCTCTCAGCACGACCCAAGTAATGAGGTAGACTGCCAAACTTGAAATAACTGAAGCCATGTATCTGAAAAAGAAAACAAAAAACTGTCAGAATAAAGAAGGTTAAACAAAACTATAGTTAATTTAAGGCCTGCGCACATCTAGTTCGCTGGCGGTAGCGATCAGTGAAACGCTGTCAAATATTCGCTGTCAAATCTCAAATCTGACAGCAATATTTGACAGCGTTTCACTGATCGCTACCGCCAGAAAACTAGGTGTGTTCGGGCCATTAGGATTTCTGTCCTAACAAGAAGATTTCAGCATTTTATTAGTTCGTGAAGATAAATAAATATACAATCCACAAAAAGCCTCAAATTAAACAGAACTTGTACTAGGGGAACCAGATAGCTGACATAATACTTATACACTTTTTTTTGTAAATACATGCATACTTAGAATATAATATAACACCCAGACAGAGAATAAACACCTGCGTTCACAACATAAATATTTGCTCTAGGTGGGCACCGAACCCATGACATACGGCGTAGAAGGTAGAGCTACTATCAAACTGAGCTACACAAAAATAAGATACAAATAAAACACAACATGATCTACTAGGTGTTTCCTACACCACACCGATCATGCACCGTTGTGTTTCTGAGTAAAACGTTTGAAACCCTTGATGTAGACTATCTTCTGAATAACAATCTCTAACCTTATTGAAGTCAGCTCGGAGCGAACTTGCAGATTGTCCGAAATATCCGGGATCATAGCCAAGTGGGATATCTGCACGACGGCCCACCCAACCTGGAAGAGGGATATGAGGACTGCATAGTACAGAGGCATCCACCAGTCCAGGTACTGGGCTGCTCCACCGACCCAGCAGCCCCAACATCGCACGAAGAGCAGTGGGAATGTACAGGTGATTAGGACGCAACCTGGAATGACATAATATTTAAAATGAGACAGCTGATGGAATATAGATGAAAATGACCAACTGGTTGAAGACTGAATTAAGTTTCCAAGGCATCGATAGTGGCCAATGGAGTACAGACTCAGTTAAACCAAATTTTAATTCAACCCACCTTCAGCGGTCTGCGGTAAAATGAAACGAAACCATTGAAACTTCTCAATCGAATTACCAATAAGTAGAGGAAACGTCTATTTTCATCATTACTAAATGCTGTTGGTACTCCCACTTACTCAGCGAAAGGATACCGATATTCAGTTATAGGTACATTACCTACGAGTTGACAACATCACAAAAGAAATTGAACTTTGTTATAGAACAAAGGTTTGTTTGTGAGTTGCGCGATAGTTTACTGTATCAGTTCCTGCCTTAGCTGAAATTGCTACTGCAATTTCTAGAATATACAGATTTTTTCTGATTATGAAGAGAATTCAGTTCCTATTTAAAATTAACAAGCCTTGATAGATTTTGGGTTTGTTATTACTACGTAGGATCGCCGCGCTATTTTGGGAAGCAGATTTCTTATCGGTAGCACAGGAGTAATAATAAATTTATTTATTTATTTATTTATTTAATTAGAACGGTCTTGAGACCAATAAGACTAATTAATTTTCATTTCCATAATTTAACAATAGGTAATATACAATCATAATACATAATTAATTAAACATTAAAGAAAATTATTACAAAAAAAACGTTTAGCATGTCAAATTAGGTACATTAGGTCAAAATCTATATTTCGTTGAATAAAATAATAATAACAAAAACAAAAAAACAAAAATTAAGTAGTCATAAAACAGTCACAAATAACATGGATAACAACAAGATAATATTAAGGATAATGTCAAGTTATAATAACAAAAAATTAAATTCTGTCTGTCTCACAGTACTTGAGGCATTCAGCCAAGATTTCCCTCCAGCTGTCTATAAATAAGTCACAGTTTGGGTTGGCTTTTAGGAGTTTGTTGAGAGCGGCGATGGTTCGAGGTATCGGAGAGTTTGCGCGCGCGACAGTACGACACGAGGGTGGAGCAAAAAGTTTGTGCTTCCTAGCCCGAAGATAATTGTTTGGGACAAAGAGTAGAAGTGACTCACTAAGTAGATCAGGCGCGTCTATTGTGCCGCGAAAAACTTTACAGATAGTTGCGATCTGATCTTGCGCTCGCCTAGTTTCCAGGGAATTAAAGCCCAAGCACCCCTGTAAGAACCCCGTCTGATACATGAAGGGATAATATCCAAACCTGTACCTATACAGGAATCGGAGAAAGGCCTTCTGCACCTTCTCTAGCAAAAGTGCGTAAGTAACCTCATGTGGATTCCAAATGCAAGAACTTGATTCCAGTTTGCTCCTAACTAGAGCACTGAAGAGGAGCCTGACAACGTGCTCACTCCGAAAGTCACGAGCATTTCTCAGGACAAAACCAAGTCTCTGGAAGGATTGCTTAGCAACAGCTTTAATGTGGTCATGAAAGGTGAGTTTTCGGTCAAATGTGACTCCCAAGTCCTTTATAACCGTTGATCTGGGGATTACATCTCCGTGGATTTTATAATCAAAGGACATGGGATGCCACAAACGGCCGAAAGTCATTATAGAGCATTCAGCAGTGTTAAACTCCATTTTATTGTTGACACTCCACTGGAAAACTGCATCGACATCGCGCTGAAGGGATAAGCAATCCTCCAGAGAGTCAACAGTAGCGTACAACTTCAGATCGTCTGCATAAAGAAGCGAGTATGCAAATGTGAGGTGATTAGGTAGATCGTTTACCATTAATAAAAATAGCAACGG
Organism: Thera obeliscata; assembly: GCA_947578465.1. Classification (NCBI taxonomy): domain Eukaryota; kingdom Metazoa; phylum Arthropoda; class Insecta; order Lepidoptera; family Geometridae; genus Thera; species Thera obeliscata. The sequence continues at coordinate 7,059,171 of OX387916.1, forward strand.
CCCCAGCACTGAGTTAAATAAAGCCCACATAAAACATTGTTGAGCAAAAAATCACCGTAAGAGTAGTCGAGCTCTTTGTGAAGGGCTCGTCCGGTATACTACCACCATGCCTATTTCTGCCGTGAAGCAACATTGCTGTATATCGGTTTGAAGAGTGTGGGTGTCGGTGAAATTACTGGCACGTTAGGCTTAACAGCGGTATGCCTCAAGTTGATGGACGAGGGGAGTGCGTCGTAGGGCACGTTCGTGATGTGCGTGAGCTACGAGGCAATGCTTTGTTCTAGGCGATGCTTGTTCTTTCAGCTAGTTAAATAAAAAAAAGAGTTTGATAGTTTTCCTGCAGAGGATATGACTACTCAGTAGGTACTCAGTACTCACCAGATAAGTGCCATGCTTTCTTCGTGGCGTATTTGTCAGCTAGCACACCTACTATTGGCGTGGCTAAAGCATCGACCACCTGCCCTGAAAATTAATTATTGATTAAGAAAAACTCATTCTAGTATCAAGACTCCAGATCGTATGTTACAGGAAAAATGATTGCTGTTAAAATTTCGGATTGAAAAAGTACCGCTGTGAAAGTGACGTCCATGGAAATATGTTCTAAAAACTAGTAAGTTTAAAAAACTTGAGAAATCAACTTCATGACCAAACTGGTGAGCCAATTTTGATGAAATTTCTATCGAACCAATCTAGAAGCCTTTACCTTTCAGGTAAGAATAATTCTTCAAATCGGTTAATAAATGACAAAGTTATGCAACAACAACCATAAACAAAAAAAATACAACCGAATTGAGAACCTCCTCCTTTTTTATATGAAGTTAGTTTATAAATGCGTCTAATAAAATATAATTTCATGCCTACAGTTGACTCTAGTGATATCTCTCTGGATTTTTGTTATTCATTATAGAAACATCTTCTGAAGAGAACCAATTTCAATTATTCAATTTTAAGAAAAATTCCTTTGCTGTTTCCTCATAGCACATATTCCTCCCTTCAGGGCTTCAGATCTCTACTCGGTAATAGAGATCTGAAGGAAGAGGATAGAGGTAAGTACCTATAGACACCTAGACACCTTCATTAAGTACCTATACCTGTAAGAGGTGAAGGTGTGATAACATTTGAATGTTTTGTTATAACATTCAATTCATTCGTCACTGATGAATCTTACCCAATAGTAGCATGGTGCCTGCAACAGCTGCTCTCATTTCCAGCACAGCTTGGAAATACAGCATCATGTAAGAGAACCACATGGCCGCGCAAAGGTCGTTGTAGACATGTCCCAGGCCGTACAGTGCATTCTGCCCCATTCGCCACCATCGTCTTCTGTATTGACCACTAAACAGAAAGGGAAGGTTGTGAAGGAAGGAAGGGACTTAAAAACGATGGATAAGAGTAGCGGAATCAAACTTCTTGAAATGTGAAGCTCTGAGGATTTAGTTATATCATCGTAGTTCAAATAGCTTGCCATCTCATGCATATTTACTAGCTTTATAAGGCCAACGCTACCATTGGGGGCCTATATCGTGCTGTGGTTCTGCCTTCCGACCGTGGTTTAAAATACTGTCGTATATGAATGAGTTTTTCTGCCCAAAAATGTATTTTCACTATGCCAGTAGTTTCAAAGGAGGAAAACATCGTGAGGAAACCGGCATGTCGTAGAACTTAAACAGTTCCAAAAACATGTTTTAAGTGCATGAAGGAGCCTCTTTGAGAAGCGCCTTCTAATTCTCCGTTAAGAGAAATGTACCCTAAAGTACGTAAGCTAGAACGTTATTTTAGTAAGAAAGTCGGCCATGTTGCAATTGAAAGTAGTGGCTGCCTACAAACCACAAGAGCCTGCAACATAAGGATCGTTTTACATTATGTTCTAGACTAGCCCAACCGTTGTGCCTTGCGAAAACGGAAAAAGCAGACCTTTTTAGGTTTCTGTAGCCAAATGGCAAAAACGGAACCCTTATAGATTCGTCATGTCTGTCTGTCTGTCTGTCCGTCCGTATGTCACAGCCATTTTTCTCTGAAACTGTAAGAGCTAGACTGATGAAACTTGGCGAGTATTCTGTGAACTGCATTAAGATTTTTACACAAAATCTCCCCCATACTTGAAACTGAAATTCAAAATTTTTTTTTCATAAAATTTATACGTGTCTATGAATACTCGTAGGTCTTCAAAAATGATGTTGAGGTTTATAATATCGTTTTTTCTAAACTGAATAGTTTGCGCGAGAGACACTTCCAAAGTACTTCTAAAACAAGAGAATGATAAATCTAAAAAAATATATGCTGTACATTACTATGCAAACTTCCAACGATATTTGAACGAGATCTAGCAAGTAGTATTTTTTTACCTTGCGACGACAAGAACTTTTATATTATGTTACTTGTTGCTAGCTTCATGGGCGAGTCTGACTCGCACTTGGCTGCTTTTTTCAGTAAACTACAAGCCGCGAGTTCCGGCCTTTCTCGATAAATGGACTATCCAACAAAAAATAATTTATCAATTCAGACCAGCAGTTCCCGAGATTAGCGCGTTCAACCAAACAAACAATCAACCTCTTCAGCTTTATAATATTATAGTAGGTATATATATGCACTAGTAGTAATAATTATTGAAGTAATATAAATTTTCACATTCAGTTTATTTGTTTGTTATAAAGAGGTAGGCCTAAGAAAATATGGATGGAATGTGTGAGAGATGATTATACACATAAGAACAGTCACCTTGAACCACCTACTATTTAAATTTATTTTTAATAAATTAGCATAGTACCTACTTGTTTTTAGGTGTAGGGTAAGTCCGGGCGAGATGGCCGCTTGTGTGAGATAGCCCCTCGAAAAATACAGTAAATGAATCCAAGGCCAATAATAAAATAAAATAAATAAATAATAGAAGTGGTGTAATCGTGATTAAGGACGAAAATTAGAAATAAAACGAAGGAAAGCTATTCAAAGTTGGGTTCTTTGTTTACTGAATAATTATTTGTTTATTTTTAAATTTAAGTGGCTTCTCTCAATCTTTTGAATCTTTTATTGCTTCGGTTTTTAGACAGGTTGGTTGGTTGGCAACTTAGAATAACTTGGAAACGATAATTCAAAAGTGATCCTTGCGCATCTATACATGCACCCCAATCATGAAACGGTAATAATAAATGATAATAAAAAATATACTGTAAACGATCCACACAACACCATCTAGCCCCAAACTAAGCACAGTAATATGACAACCAGATAGCTGATACAATAATTGCCTGAATAAGCAAATATTGTAAGTGTAAAAAATTGTAGTTTTAATGTTGTCAACAAGTATTTGTTCTCGGTGGGGATCAAACCCACGACCTACAGCGCAGAAGGCAGAGCTTACCTATACCTACTATCGTGGTGTGTACCGAGTCGTTCTACAACGCACAAGTACCACATCAAATTTCAATTTTACATATATGTACAAAAACGCTTATGTACAAACGACATTTACCTCCAAGACAAACATTGATTTGTGAAGTGTGCTTTTACATGAATTTATTTATAGTTCTATGTGTGTACATAGAATACTTACACTATGTCTAAGCAATTTGTATGAAACAACAGGACATTGACCATGATTAAATTTTGAGTTTTGACTTCCGATATTTCGGAAGTTGCATGCAACATGATCACAATTGAACTCAAAATTTAATCATGGTAAATAAATATCCGGTTGTTTCATTAAAAAAAAAATACAACCGAATTGAGAACCTCCTCCTTTTTGATTGGAAGTCGGTTAAAAATAGTGTTAAAAACTATACATGTATAAGCGTCAAACTTACAAAAAAAGAGTAGGAACCAAGCCGTAAGTTTGTTGCCTGTTCTTCTAGGCTTGGTCGCGTGGAACTGGACCTAGACTCACCTAGCTAAAATATTTCAAAGTGATCCTTGCGATTCTAATATAATTAGTGATTAAACGAACTTACCTGTAAGTGAAGTTCTATCATAATTATACGAAGGCTTCGTCCGAAGGTATTAGCAAAACATAAACACTTGTACCGGATTACCCTGGTTGCCGCAGTGTTATCAGGTCAGCATTCCTGAGAAAGCAAACGCCTGCATCAGCGATAGATTTAATGGTTGCGTCGCTCTCATCTAATTCTTTAAAACAATACAATGTTTATTTAAAAAAATGGTACACCTATTGCTATCAAAATAATATTGATTTATATGATGCATCAATTACTGAAGTCATAAGTTTTTTAACGTGTTTGTACAACACAGGAGCTCAATACGGAACTCTTAATACTTGTCGCTCTGCTCTTGCTCTGATCATAGGAGATCATATTGGATCAGATCAAAACATAAAACGTTTTTTCAAAGGCATATTTAGGTCTCGTCCTCCTATGCCTAAGTATGATACAACATGGGACCCGTCCATAGTACTAACATTTTTAAATCGATGGTTCCCACATGATAACTTAACTCTTGAAAGTTTATCCAAGAAACTTGTTACCTTGCTGGCTTTAATAACCGCTCACAGGGTGCAAACATTTTCAAAAATTTATATTGACAATATAACAATTTCAACAACTAGTATTTCTATTAAAATAACAGAATTAATCAAAACCTCGCGTGTTGGTTGTCCACAACCCATTTTAGTATTACCTTTTTTCGATGAAAGACCGGAAATATGCCCTGCAAAAACGTTGCAATATTATTTAAGTCGAACAGAACCCCTGCGTGGGAACGTTAAAAATCTGTTCATAGGACTCAAAAGACCGCATCGTGGCGTATCCAGCCAGACGTTAAGCCGCTGGATCCGCAGCACGCTGTGTGATAGCGGCGTGCCAGCGGCGTCGTTCTCGGCGCACAGCACGCGACACGCCGCTACCTCACTAGCACACCGCCTTGGTGTTAATCTTGACCTTATCAGAAAGACTGCTGGCTGGAGTGCCGGTTCTGATACGTTCCTACGATTAGTAACGCTCCAGAGATCGCCAAATATCGCACTATATTGAGGGTATTTCTTTGTTTACACTCAACTTTCCAGTGGAATACGTCTTTTCTTTTTATTTTTTTTTGACGGTATTTACACTTTTCTTGGTTGCTGTGACCGAGCCCGGCCTTCATTTAGTTTAGAGTTGAATGTAATATTTCACGTAGCGGGTGGGAGCTAAGATTAGCTGAGCATAAAAATGAGCGGGTGGGTTGCTAATACCTTCGGACGAAGCCTTCGTATAATTATGATAGAACTTCACTTACAGGTAAGTTCGTTTAATCACTAATTATACTTCGGCTTCGTCCTCGGTATTAGCAAAACATAAACACTTGTAGACCTTTAGAGATCTTCGGTACCTATCGTGAAATATTGATTAATAAAGCTGTGGCTAAAAATGCAAAAAAAATCCATTACCAATTTTTAATCAGATTTTTATTTAGAAACACACAGTAAAAATAATCAAATTATGAAACCCCTTCATTATTATTGTTAATGATTGCACAGGCAAACGAACTGTTCTTAGATTCAACAGTTTGCAAGGGTCTATTATAAAACTTAAAGAACGTATCAGAACCGGCACTCCAGCCAGCAGTCTTTCTGATAAGGTCAAGATTAACACCAAGGCGGTGTGCTAGTGAGGTAGCGGCGTGTCGCGTGCTGTGCGCCGAGAACGACGCCGCTGGCACGCCGCTATCACACAGCGTGCTGCGGATCCAGCGGCTTAACGTCTGGCTGGATACGCCACGATGCGGTCTTTTGAGTCCTATGAACAGATTTTTAACGTTCCCACGCAGGGGTTCTGTTCGACTTAAATAATATTGCAACGTTTTTGCAGGGCATATTTCCGGTCTTTCATCGAAAAAAGGTAATACTAAAATGGGTTGTGGACAACCAACACGCGAGGTTTTGATTAATTCTGTTATTTTAATAGAAATACTAGTTGTTGAAATTGTTATATTGTCAATATAAATTTTTGAAAATGTTTGCACCCTGTGAGCGGTTATTAAAGCCAGCAAGGTAACAAGTTTCTTGGATAAACTTTCAAGAGTTAAGTTATCATGTGGGAACCATCGATTTAAAAATGTTAGTACTATGGACGGGTCCCATGTTGTATCATACTTAGGCATAGGAGGACGAGACCTAAATATGCCTTTGAAAAAACGTTTTATGTTTTGATCTGATCCAATATGATCTCCTATGATCAGAGCAAGAGCAGAGCGACAAGTATTAAGAGTTCCGTATTGAGCTCCTGTGTTGTACAAACACGTTAAAAAACTTATGACTTCAGTAATTGATGCATCATATAAATCAATATTATTTTGATAGCAATAGGTGTACCATTTTTTTAAATAAACATTGTATTGTTTTAAAGAATTAGATGAGAGCGACGCAACCATTAAATCTATCGCTGATGCAGGCGTTTGCTTTCTCAGGAATGCTGACCTGATAACACTGCGGCAACCAGGGTAATCCGGTACAAGTGTTTATGTTTTGCTAATACCGAGGACGAAGCCGAAGTATAATATAAATGACTAATGACTGAATCCTATGCCCTAATTTCAATATGAACAGTGTCACGACGCATTGCTCTATGCTTCTCTTAGGCCGGTCCGTAATAATAGTCTAGGCATTTTTGACATTTGAATATGTACCAAAAAAGGTTTTTTTTTTAACATATCAGTTTATAAGTTTAGTACCTACAGGCAAGACTAATCCAGTAATATACACTTACATTGTTTAACGTTTTACATTCAGTTTATTTGTTTGTTTTATAAAGGTAGAGGTAGCCCTAAGAAAAGATGGATGGATTGTGTGAGAGATGATATGTCTAAGAAAGTAGTGACTAAGATGACGAATGATAAGGGGGAATGGAAGAAAAAGACATGGTGTGCCAACTCCCTACCTATATAGTGGATTATAGGCAGGAAGATGAAGATTCAGTTTTTTGTTCCATTAACCATTTTCCAATCGTGTCTGAAAACTTAAAATAACCATTGCATAATAGTAGCCGGGTCATTTCACAAAGCCGCAAGCCGGCCGGTATACAGTTAATTATATAATAAAACAAAAAAAACTTTATTTCTTAACATAATACACATCTCTTACTTCGATACCTCTAAACGGCGATAGGACTTGAGTTAACTGAAGTTTTCCTCAATCCTACAGAAGATTAACTTAATAGGTTGAACGATTCTCCGTTTTGTGTCCTAATTTGGGACAGCCGCTTGCTACCAATTGGACAAATTGCACGGAAGAGAAGCGCATTGAATTAGATAATGCTTCGTCTGAAACTGATAATCAAGAATGCTGGAGAAGCGTGTTACCTTAGATGAATTTCCACACCATTGCGATCACTTTTTTCACTTTCAACTTTATCATTTGGATCAGTCGATCCGTATTTAACACTCATGTTTTAAATTGGAACAAACAGTCAAGAGCACTTGCGCGGACAAAGTTGTGAGGCACCACAGAAAACGATTGTTTTTATATTTACTGAGTATAGGTATATTTTCACAGTTGTTCAAACAAAATTATGTTCTAGGGAACTTGAATTTATTGTGTATTTGTACAGTGACGAGGTGGCGTGTGTCATGAATGGAGACCAACACATGTATGACTTCGAATTAGCCCCATCCAGTCGGCGAGAACGCGATCCGCTCCTTGGCTATCAACTTTCGGCTCCTGAAGGAGCAACTGCAGCCTTATCATATTAATCATTATCAACATAAATGCATCTGATGCTAATTTACTTTTCACATCATTTTCGTAAACTCGTTAACTTTAATGCACCCTCAAATGTATTTTCAGATTAAAATACTGTAAAAGTACTTAATTGCCTACACACGATAGAAGATTGTTATTTTAATTTAATGTGTAAAACATGTTGGTCTGATACGATCGATGACCCGAAGTTCTAGAGCACTCTACCTTAGAATTGGCTTCCGTAGGTATTATGTTTCAAACCCACAGTTCATGCATGACTGGCTGTCCCCACGTATTTGATGTGACCCTAATACCTTAGATGAAATGGAAATGCCATAAGCCACGTATTATTTAAGGTTAAAGAAGTTTATTCTCATAAAAACTAAACAGTTCACTTATAATGAGATACAGTTTTAAAATTAAGGTAATATAACTAACTAAATGCCTCCGGGGCCTTACAAAAAAGATTATTCTAGTAATGTATATAAATATTTCTTCAGTTTACCCTTAAATATATTAACACTAGGACACTCTTTTATATCATCAGGCAAATTGTTATACAGCTGTGCTCCCTCAAACACAATCGTTTTCTTACCGTAATTCGTTCGCGACTTAGTAAGAGTTAATTTGAGCTTGTTTCTTAGGTTATGTTTCTATTTAATAAATAAATAATAAAAAATAAATATTGTGGACAATCCAAACAAAACTATCTAGCCCCAAGTTAAGCAGAGCTTGCGCTTGGGAAACCGGATAGCTGTTATAATACATTACGTGCATTTTGTTTTTGTAAAAAAATACTTAAAATACCATTAAGCACCCAGACAGAGAAAAAAACATTTGCGTTTACAACACAAAAATATTTGTTCTCGGTGGGGATCGAACCCACGACCTACAGCGCAAAAGGCAGAGCTACTACCAACTGAGCTGAGAGGCCAATCGAGTTTTAAACTGAATACTGAATTAAACGTTTTTGGCATTATTTTTTTTAATATGCTTTCTTTCGTTCAGTAAAGCTGACAATAACTGCGATGGAGGACTATAGAGCTATAACTTTCCTTCTATATACTCGAAAATGTATTCTAATCATCATTTTGATTTTATGTGTGTACCTGCACGTTTCTGTGCTGGCATCGTCTATGGTAACACCTAGTGTAATATCTCAGTGATCATACAAAAATTCAGCATGATCAATAGGTACCGATCTACCAGAGTATAAGTAATACAACAACAGCCTTCACGTTGACAATAACCGCACACTTGCAAACATTGTACCATGTTATTAACATTGACTGTATTGAAATAGTCACATGGCTGAATCAAAATATTATGCAAATAATCTATAGTTTTGATAGGCGTCTTGGTTCTGTTGGTAATAGCCCTGCCTTCTGCACCGTAGGCCGTGAGTTTGATCCCCACCGAGAACAAATATTTATGTGGTGAAATGTTTGTTTTCTGTCTGGATGTTAAAAGGTTTTGCAAGTATGTAATTATGTACAATATGAAATTATAAGTATTAAATCGGCTATCCTGTCCTCATCATACAAGCTCTGCTTAGTTTGGGGCTAAATAGTGTTGCGTGGATCCAGGTTACAAACTATATTTAATTATAAATTCATCAAAATCTATCCAACAGCTAAGTTGTTATTGACCCACAAATAGTAACTATAAACATCGTAACTTTCGCATTTGTATTGGATCAGAGTCAGCGCTATCCTCAAATATTACAATCGATCAGCATTTCATCCGAACAGCACATTGATCACGGTTTTAACAAACTGGATAGCTTTGTCTACGCTAATGAGTCAGAAAAACAGTACCAAAGAGCATCTTCTGTATTTTATGTACTAGTCGGCATTCAGTTATGTTAAAACTCAAGTGTACGCATGCCAAGTTTGGCATTGGTCTAATGTGTTGTTATGAAGGCAAAACTAGCTTGTTAATGTATTGATTATTATTACTATCTACCCGTATTATTGAGCCTATATATAAGTTATGGATCTATGATATTTAGGGCAAATTTTTTCATCTACAGAAAAAAATGTTCATCAGATAAAAGTAAAATGTAGTGTAGTAGTGTACCTACATACAAAATTACAAATGTATAACTAATATGCAGGTAGGTCATCAGCAATACTATTCAGCGTGGCAATGCCGCCAACGTCTTGGGGACGCTTCCGTCTGGCACTGATTTGGATCAGTTGAGCTATCTCTAAATGATCATGCATGCCATTAAATTATTATACGCGTATTTCCAAAAATTTTACTGGGTGCCTATGTTAAGTATTTTTCATTACTCATACTCTGAAAGTAGGTCTGAAGTTGCCTGAGGGGCCTAATTGAAAGTAAAACTTTCAGCCCTAGGGAGAATCGCTTTCTACTGACAGCTGTCAAATTATAAAAAAAAACAAGTTCTATTTTATTCAACCATGTTCCAACTTTCTTAAGTCTTTCTGACTGCAAAGAGGTCGTTGAACCAAATTCCAACTTTTTATTCAGCAAGTAGGTTGGAAACCCATTACAACGGTAAGAAGTTTAAAAAGTCTAATTAGAGCGCAATGTAAAATTTAAATTTAAATAACATAAAGATAGTATTAAATAAATAATATATCTTCTAAATTACTTGCTCAATATTATAGCTTCAACTATTTATTTAAAATAACATAGATTTGAGCAAACAATTTACCAATTTTTTAAATTATGAGAATGAAAACAATGGCTGAATAATGCTGGCGAGCCGTAGCCGAAGGCCCGCCAGAGAAAAAGAAAAAAAAAACCGGGAAGGCGGCAATTCAATCTTCATTTTCACTAATTTTTCCTTCATGTTTTTATTTTTACTTTCCTTGTATTCGTAATGAAAAGCACAATGTTTACCTCGGGTGAAAGTCTTTTAAGTCACTCAAGCTCCATTGGCGCCCTCGCTTACGCTCTGGCGCCAAACCCGTTTCGGGACTCAAAAAACGTGACTTTCAACACTCAGGTAACAATGTACTATTGCTGGCGATCGACTGGAAAAGCTTTCGCGATCGACTGGTCGATCGACCGTTTGAGCACCCCTGGTATAAAAATAATGAAAGTTATATGTTATAATATGGCCTATGTCCAGCAGTGAACTTCCAGGCTGATGATGATTTGGTATGGCTGTTAAAAATATGTAATAAATTACCTAATCCTTCTTCTTTTTATCGTGTCACTGATTCTTTCGAACCAAGTGTGGTGAATTACCCAATAATCAGTTATGTGCCGTCATCATTATAACGCAGAGTTATTAATAAATGTTTAATTCAAGATTATATGTGATATTTTAGTGTTTCGTAGATTTAGCCTTTTGGCCCCGAAAACAATCGAGCCAAGTCTTGTATTGGTTCATCTACAATCAATAAAATTGTGAGGTATCTATACAAGATAATGCCCTAAATAAATATGTTTAATAAAAAAGTAAATGAAATTGCGCGAATAACGCCACATAGAGCACACAATGGTGTGCTCTATGTGGCGTTATATAATAATAATGATGTGGGGACAATGTGGACATAAGTAATTGATCATTTAATTGTTATATAGGCAGAGGAATAGGTACCTATGCCCATGCGTTTGTTCCATCACTTTCTCACAAAAAGTACATGTAGGATTATCACAGATTTACTTTTTAATCAAAATTATAATTCGGCCGCCCGCGGCTTCGCTCGCCCTGTTCCCATTACGCCCCGTTCTCGTTACTTACATCCGTTCTCCGTTACAATACCTTTATAAATTGAAGCCTATGTGTTATTCTAATGCATAAGCTTTACTATTGTAAAGTTTCATTAAAATACATTCAGTAGTTTTTAAGTGAAAGAGTAACAAACATCCAACCATCCATCCATATTTCCATACTTTCGTGTTTATAATATTAGTAGGATTTAAAATGGTTATTGAATAAGATACTGGCACAATGGCCAATGCAACCCCAATAAAATGAAAGAGAGTGCATAATAATATAGTAAGTGCCTAAGTAAATAGAGTGTGGGCTGCACTTGGTTTTCATTGATTTATAACAAGGTGCATCCCACAGAAATCCAGTCTGAGTCACAGGAAGTACTTCGTTTAACAAACTATTGGTACATAAATGCACTAATTTAGGCTAATTAATATTGGTAGAGCCAAAATTGAGGAGCAACAGGCTGGCGTGGTAAGAGCATGTCATGAGGAGGGATGAAAGTCATGATACTAGGAGAGTGCATATGATAAGCATGGATGTGGATGGATATGTGAGCAGAAGAAAGGATGGATATGTGACCAAAGAAATCATGGATGAACTGTGTGAAAGATGATATGGATAAGAGAGGAGTGAATGCAGAGATGACGGCTGGCAGAGGGGAATAGAGGAGCAATCATGTTGTGCCGACCCTACATAAAGTGGGATGAGGGCAGGAAGAAGAAAAAAACTATAGGCAAATAATATGTTGCTGAATTGTAATTTATTGGATGGTTTAATTTAAATCAACTATAGCTCCTGAAAGCGATGAAAATAAATGTAAAAGTTTTTATTTGCAACCATAAGGAAGCAGTGATAACGTTATTATGAATACCTACAAAAACCACAACAAACAAAACATAACGAAGTTAATACATACATTCAAACTAAATGTTATAGTAACAACAAAAGAACAATATCAGAAGGGACTCGTAGGTAGGTACTTTTCATTGATTAAAAGTGCTGCAAATTGTACACATTGCATTGGAGGGAACCTGGATCGTAAAAACTGATTTTCAATAACTCACCAAAAACTATAAGGGAAAATGTTGAAAAGCTGTAATGTAAGCGCTACCTATATCAACCAAATAACGTTGAGAATAAAAAGCTTTCTGCAGGTTAATAATCATTTTGTATACTTAGTAATTAAGAGAAATAAGAAAGAATAAAACCAAAGATATAAAACGATTTTATTTAAAACGGTAGATGAGAGAAGCACGAACAGTTTAGGCAAGGAAATACATACTACTACTAGCATAGTCAAATTTGTGACAGTTATATTAGTTAGAGTAAAATAATAATCACTCTCTAATAGGCTTGGCTTCAGTCACTTCACGATAAAATGTGTAACTAAAACTGATCGAACAGTTTGAGAATAACAATAATTACCATTGATTTGATACTACGTTACAGTACCTTATTCTATTATGAACGCTCCAACATAAACAACGTTGGAAACAAAAGCATGAGCCGATGACACAAGCAGCACTAATTACATGACAATGACCTGTGATGTCTAGAACCGATCGAAGGATATTCTAGCTCGTGACGAATCTAACCCAACCCCTACTTAGGACAGACACAATCGATTGTAAGTAAATATGACTAGTGAGCCTTTTGTCAAGATTCTTATTATGACGGTTATAAAATGTTTTCAGTAATAATAGTGGCAAATCTGATTTTTCCACTGCCTCCTCTTGCTACTTGTTTTTGTTGCAAATTTTCTAAAATTGAATTCTATTCTACGCTAAGACCCAAGCAAAATGCCACCTCATACGTTTTACAATTACAATTATTAAAAGGCCCATTACTCAGACTTAAACTAACATTTTATCTATTCAGTCGCAACTATAACACGATTCGCGTTCCTGCTGCTAAAGTACCATCGTTTAGAATTTTTACTTAAATGTTAAAACCCTATTACAACTTAGATACTTAGTATTAAATTAGCATTTGATTATTAAACATTTTAAAACAAAAAGTAGCAAAGTATAGACCCGGCGTAGGTAACTCTTATCTTCTCCTTGAATAGTAATTGCGACATAAAAGTTACTGAAAAAAAAAATATAGAGATGGCCTAAGCTATTGAACTCTTAAACTGAAATTTCATAGCTTAGCAGGGAGACAGCACCATCTATGAAATTCTTCACGAACCTGTAGTGAAGTGGTGAACCAAGAAACATGATAGGGTACTACTACACGATGTGCTACGAACAAAGCTACGTGCTACGGACGGTTTACGCTCACTGTGGAATTAGTTATTCACCCAAATCATAGATGGCAGCACCCGTCTTTTAACACGCGGTAGAGTCAATAAAAAATGTAGATCCCGGTCTGTTTTTCCGAAATTTAATCATAAGTAATGCCCGTTTAGAAGCACGTAACAGCCTAAAACTAATGTCAAAAATGGATAAACTTTGAGGACAGCGCAACATATATACTTATTAAAAATTTAATGTTAATGTTTCAATGTGTCTACTCCTGAAATTGATAAATACTGCAATATTTTGAACAGTGCCTGCCATAAAAAGTGTGATTGCGACGGGTCACATTCGATTGCACACCGGAATGACCAGCCGCGGCAGGGCAATCTGTGGCTGAGGTACAGTCAGTACAGAAATCATATTATAATTATCATCATCATATTATTATATTTCATCTAGTTAGTATTTTATTCTATACTTCGATATTTCTTTGTCAAGCTAATGACCTTGGTTATATGTGTAGTTAAAGCTGGAAATTTGTTCTAATGTATTTATGTAATAATGACGACAATGTTTGTGTAGAAGGACTACAAACAATTCTACGTAACAACATGAAACCTAATTAATAAGGTTTTCCAAATGTTATATTCGGAACATATTAGGCAACTGAACCAATTATATCGAACACGCGACATAATTATAACAAAACATTTTGATTTGAAAAAGAAAATTCTACTTTGAAGTTATGTTATTGTAATGTAATTGTATATTAGACAAAATAATGAAAAAACATAGGCATAGTATCTAGTTATATTAGGTTGTTCACCGTTCTATAGTTCGGCCGTTCAGAGAATGCGTTCCTGACACGTCGCGATTGAACTGACGACGTAACTTTGTAATGGCGTTGCAGTTACGATAAAAATATGTTCGCTGGTTGTTTACCGTTTTAACAATTGATGAGCATTAAAACAACATCAATATATCAATAATCAATAAATTTTATAATTTTGTGCCAAGCTGAGTGTCAAATAACTTGTTATACAATATTTTTCTAAATCTATACTGCGCTGTTACAAGGTTATGTCAGCGCTTTATATTTGTAGTGCTGTACTAACTATGTGACTAACTGTGAATAACTGATCAAACTGTCAAACGCATTCTCTGAACGGCCGAACTATAGTAACTTTCAAAGGATGTCGCAGCATTGCAATAGACTATAATTACTAGCAGTACTGAATAAATAAGCGAACTTATCAACTGATATCATATGGTTTTTGAGTTTTTGTCAGTAAATGTATTTTGCAATGCTAATAATAATAGTCCTTATTTTTGAAAAAATAAGAAATGTTGCCACACTACAATGAAAGTATAATAATGTAATAATGTATATGTGTATAAAAGTTATGAATTGTATATACATTTGCATTTGCTTTATAGTGCAGCCGAGTGTACCTAGTACATGCCTCCCTCCTGATTTATAGCCAGTGCCCGTCTGCCTTGACATTCGTGCTGCAGTAATTAAATCCCATATTAAATTGATCTGGCGGCACTAATAGCAATTAATATCTATTTATTGCTCTATCTAGTAACTGCTTAGATGTGCGTTTGAATATCAATGAACCGTCGTAACCCGTGGTATGCAATGCACAGATGTTAGGAGTTTCATTGAGTGCATTCGTAAACGTAATAAGTGAAGTTTATACAACTTGAGACACCGACTTCGTGGCCGAACTGCTGAACCAATTTTATATATTTTTTTCAAATCGACTTCGAGATAAGTATAACATTTTTGCGATACCAAACATAAAAAAAACTTTCTTATTTAAAGTCGGTTAAAACATATTTGCGTCTCCGACTGATGAACGCAGTGCAATGTCACATATTTATTATGGTAGGCTTGGTAGATATGTTTTGTAAAATAATGTTATGTGCCAAAGGTTTATATACAAGCCCTCTCCAACCACACTGGCTCGAATCGATCCCTAACTAATTTGTGCCGCACTCTTCTATTTTTGTGTATGTTTTACTTGTTCTCATTGACCTCAAACAAGTTTTTAGTACCTACTAAGTGTAAACATCTAATTGGTGGCTAGTTTTTTTTTAGTTTTTTATAATTATAGATTGTAACACTGTATTGCCAATAAAATAAAATAAATTTAACATACATTGGACTTCTGATGCTTGTTTCAACGGATTGTGAAAAAAATACAACACCGATAGGAAGAACCCTAAGTGCTTTCATACAATGTAAATGAATGGATGTAACAATCGGCAGCAAAAGTGGGTTTACAACATAACAAAACGTGTTCAGACGCAGCGTTCACACACAAAATAATCATTAGCAACTTTTACAACCAAAGTGTTTGGAGGGCCCAAGGCGAGGAAAGCACACAAACTCTCAACACGTTTTAATTAAATAAAATTCTTTATTTCTGATCCTATGTCTATTTATATTACAAAACAGATGTGAATTTTATTAGATTTCGTATTTAATGATAAATTTATAGTTGTTTAGGTTAATCAATTATTATTTTTGAGTGTTTTAGCAGGTGTTAATTTTATTATCATTTAGTGAACTCATACATAACTTGACATTTCATTTTGTGAGCAGGAAAATAAATTCAAGGTTTAAAAAGGCAGTGACACAGTCGAGCTTAAAAGGTCAATACGAGACCGGCTGATAAAGTTTAAACTGGTTTCAAGAAAGCTTTCGCACCCAAGTCAGCATCGGAGTTTAGACGCTTATGCCTGGGGCAATGAATTTTAATTCTGTTTTTTCATATCTTTCTTTTAGAACTCATATTATTATGCATGCTCGCTTTTATTTTTGAGCTCAATCAAACGCATCTTTTTTTTTCTTTCATTCTTATTGAGTTCATTTTTAATAAGCATGCCCGGTTTCATTTTTGTGGCTCTAACGAAGGCTCTGTAAAGATTTGGTAAATTTTGGAATAGATAAAGTTTATAATAATATCCTGAAATAATATGTTAGCAAAGCGTTATTTGCCCACTTGCCCCTGCTCGGAAACTTCTAAATACGGACCTGCGTCCAATAACATTGTTGCTTAAACTCCAAGAACACTAACGTGGATATACTATACCCCATTTATGGAAGGAGTACTTAGGTGTCTACTTAAATTCTTGTTGCGAGAATCTATTAAACAATGCTACTAATATTGTATAGCAGTATCTAAGTTACAAAATAGCTTTATTGGTTGAGAGGGAAAATTAGTCGTTCCGCTTGGTCAGAGTGGAATGACTGACAGAGAAGTGTAAATGTCAATTTAATCGACAGAGATGTTAGTGTGTTAACCTCAGAATAAAGACTAAAGGCTCGAACACACCTAGTTCGCTGGCGGTAGCTATCAGTGAAACGCTGTCAAATATCGCTGTCAGATTTAAGATTTGACAGCGATATTTGACAGCGTTTCACTGTTCGCTACCGCCAGCGAACTAGGTGTGCGCAGGCCATAAAGGCGAGATTCGTTTTCAGAAGTCACATAGCTTTTCCATTTTAATTGTTTTTCTAGTGTTATTTTGAGTTCTGTTGTGTAATTTCGGTGGTATTTTAACCAACATTACTTGAAGTCTTAGCTCAAAGTGTTAGCAGTTGGAATGAAAGTATATTATGTGATATGATCGAAAATGTTTCTGATGGTTTTGAAAACAAACGACCATCATTTTGTTTTCAAAGCCAAGTAGGTAGGGCCGACTTGTCTATGACTGACGACTTGACGGAAAAGTATTTTATCTATGTTATATATATCCTCATTTCCTCATTACTCGACACTGGCAAAATTGATCCGAAATGGACAGATGCCATTCATTAAGAAGAAGAAGAAGAAAGACTAAAGGCCTACGCACACCTAGGTCGCTGGCGATAGCGATCAGTACTGTCAATTATCGATGTCAAATTTGACAGCGTTTCACTGATCGCCGACGCCAGCGACCTAGGTGTGCGCAGGCCTTTAACCACCGCAGATTGCCAGAATTATGATAGATTCGAGGTAAAACAATAATTTTGGACTATGATTTAAATTGTATTTCCTACAAAACGCAAACTGTGCTGTGCCGCTTTGAAACATGTTTTGACAACGGAGTGGGAGGACGTACTGAATTATACCTAGCATTTGTCACGATTATGTATTTAGGTCTATTGTATTGATTTATTTGGTAATACATCAAGCCGGCTGACAACATAATAAGTTGTTTTAAGCCTTTGGGGAACAAACACCTGTTTGTCTTGATCAATTGTAATACCAATGATTAATTAAAATAGTCTCGTCAATGTTTGTCAGTATACAGGGTGTAATCGTTAAGTGTGCACAGGCGATTATTCCGTAACTATTGCAGATATCAAAAAACTTTAAACTGATATCGAAAGTACTTTACCTAATGAGTAAAATGACATTAATAACTTTTTAAAAATAAAACGAGAAATATCCAAAAAAATTACATTAATCACTCCCATACATTTAGTATGAGATAGTAGAAAGGTTTTAGTTTCCTTATTTTAAGTGGAATAGTACCTACTCATTTTACCCTTGTCATTTTATAATTATGTACGATATGAAGGTATTAATGAATTTCAAGTAGATACACGTGTAGATTAATAATACTAATACTATGGGGATTTGTCAAAGACCACGTGTACGCTGAGAGAGTACACAGCCTAGAAGAGTTACAGAATCGTGTACGTCGTGCAATTGCTTTAATTACTCCGCAAATGTTAAGGAAAGTTCATTTAGAAACTGTAAATAGAGCTCGTCATTGTATTGCACAAGGAGGACGTCACTTCGAACATATGCTTTGAACACAAAATTTTGTACTTACTAAGAAATAAAATGTATGGGAGTGATTAATGTATTTTTTTTGGATATTTCTCGTTTTATTTTTAAAAAGTAATGAATGTCATTTTACTCATTAGGTAAAGTACTTTCGATATCAGTTTAAAGTTTTTTGATATCTGCAATAGTTACGGAATAATCGCCTGTGCACACTTAACGATTACACCCTGTATACGTATCGGTGGGATATGGCATTTGTTTCTCATTATCATTAATCAGAAGATGCAGTGTGACAAACAGTGTGGTCCATTTTGATGGCTTGTATGGATTTCTACCACACATCACAGAACGATAAGTTCTCTAAAAAAACTCCGTACAAATTGGATCATAAGTTTTGTAGTTACGAGGTCACAGAAACAAATAACTAACAGAAAGGCTTCAAACTTATAACACACTTATAACTCTTTTCGGGGGTAAAATGCAGGATATTTTTCGTGATTACTACTGCCAACTTTGGCTTGTTTTCTTACCTTTGTTATTTATAAAAACCAGAAAGCTAATTATTTGTTTGTCAAAGGGCGGATTTATACGAAACTGGGAAGGCGAACGCTCCGGATTAAGCCAAAGCCCGCCCAAACCACACAAAGCTGGTGGTCCCATTTTAAGTAAATCCAGAAACAAACGGTCGACAATGGAACAGTAAACAAAAATAGGATGATAATGAACAAAATTCGGAAACGAACCCCACGACCTATATTTAATTTTAAGGTATGTTTTTGTTGAAAAAACATTGTTTAAAGCCACCAATAGATTTATATCACTAGTTTTGTTTTACTGTGGACAATCCACACTATCCTATCTAGTCGCAAAGCTTGTACTATGGGCACCAGATAGCTGATATAATACGTTTTATTTGTAAATCCATACTAAAAATACAATATAACACACAAACAGAGAACAAACACCTCGCAAATTACGGTGCAGAAGGCAGAGCTACGAGTATTACCAACTAAGCTGAGAATCTCTATGTCAAAGCCAGTCTAAGTCTAAGATAATTATGCTTCTAAGTATTATCAATGATATAAAGACCTTTGTCCAACTCCTGGTTAAAATCTTCAATCTGTCCCGGTTTTTCCCCATAGAACGGGGAAAACCAGTGACGATTATTTTGTTACTACAGTCAACGAGTTCCCCGAACAAGGCTCGTATGTTCCAGAACATGCATGTTCCGGTCAGGATAATCCAGGACAATGGCCTGGAATATGATTCATTTCGGGACCGTGGGCAGAGCTAACGATTTATGGGGCACGTGTAAGAGCCGTCAGCCTGTCCCGGACAATCTCAAAGCTTACCACCTACACCGTCATATTGCATTGTGCTCGTGATTGTACCAACTTAGTTGCTTTAGCATTATGCGAAGTTACAAATTTAATCTTCAAATGTAATAAAAAGGCGAGAGATATAACATAAATATTTTTTATAAAAATGAATGTCAGAGACAACGTTTACATTTAACAAAATCGCAAGGATCACTTTGAAACGTCTTAAAACTAGATCTATGCTTGCCAATTTGGCGAGACTCAAGTCACAGATAACATAATGATTACTACGGACCCAGCCAATAGAAGGCAAGAAACTGGCAGTTTGGTTCCGTTTTTAACCTGGTTTTGTAGAATACAATTTCCTGTGTCATGCATTCGTCCCCACATGGAAATCAAAAACTCATAATAGTTACATACATACATAGGATTTTTTTTAGACTAAATCATTCAAACTAGTAAAAAAAAATTGTGATGGGAACTGACCTTCAGTATGTCATCATCATCATCATCAGCCTGAAGAAGTTCACTGCTGGACATAGGCCTCCCCTACACATATCCAGGAAGAACGATTCTGAGCCCTTTCCATCCATCGACTTCTTGCGATCTTAAAAAATGTCGTCGATCCATCTGGTGGGTGGGCGCCCTACGCTTTGTCTTCCGGTTCGTAGTCGCCATTCGAGAACCTTTATTCACCAACGGTTGTCGGTTCTTCGAGCTATATGGCCTGCCCATTGCCACTTCAACTTGCTAACTCTACGAGCTACAGTACACACAACTGTACAATAGTACAGTACGAGCCTTCAGTATGTGTGTGTATTAAATGGTCAGCAACTATCTAAAATAGCTTACTGGACTGCACGTGCCGTGTCATATAACGAGGCGTTATACAAACGGCCATACTGTCTTGGGATCCCGTGATAACAGAATGATAATTCAGAGTTCAGGGCTTTATTCTGTGAGGAATTTTAGTCTGGTTTTTTAGTAATATTTGCAACAATCCAGAATAATTGCATTGGCCGTGGAGATTCTGGCATGTAATAGTTCCTCCATCACTTTTTATGGATGTCTGTCAGCATCTCCTGAGTGGACTTCATTCGGATGATGACATTGACGAAGGCTGCTTATAAAACAGTCAGCAAAAAAGGTATTCTAATGCCAATCGTATGTTCTGACATCGGCAGCTTTTAAGTTAACCAATTTGTTCAGTTCATTCATGAAGATCTACTTTGTTATAAAACTCAACCCTTCGCACCCCTTCAGTTCTTCAGTAATGAATCCATTACTTTACAGTTGTTGGTTCTCTGCCATATTATCAAAACCTAATAAATCTTTTAATGCAACAAAATTGGAACTGCCTCGCAGAATCAGCTTGTTTCTATTTAAAGGTAATCCTTGCTAATGATCCCAGGCTCACCCTTCTCTAAAACAACGTCGCACCCCAACAATTTGCAGGGAAATTAGTTTCCAGATTGGTAGTTGGGTACCTGCGATGTTTGATTACCTAGTAAACGGAAGGGCGACAGGGGATGCTGCGTAGAATGCGATTTACGATAAGTAGTGCAGTTGACGGTTTTTGTTTACCGGTTTCCCGGTTTTGTTTGCCGACCGAAATTCGAGTTTGGGAAAGTCTTTCCGGAAATTGTTGGCAAACTTCCATGCTCCAAGCAATTCAATTACTCGAACTGTAAGTAACTATTTGTCATCTGTAGAAAAATATGTTTATTAGCGCTTGGTACGGGAGTAATATAATTCGTGTCGCAGCTGTGAAAAACCGACATAAACCAAAGAACATCGTTCATGTTCTCCGTGTTAATAAAATATCAATACTCGTTAAAACACGTGTTAATACAAAATGTAGGTCACAAACTCATAATCCGGGAGAGGTAATTTCGTCAACGTTGCTATCAAGCACCAAACGCTGCACGATCCGTGCAAAAACGCCATAGACGCTCGGATTAAAACAATTTTTATGTTTATTTTTAGTACAAGTTTGACCCGGTTTATTCGCTGTAGGTCTATAAACCCGTTTAGGATCTGCTATATTTCATAAGTGCGGGAGATGTCCAGATGTTTTAGTGTAATGTTGTTACTTAAAATTGCTGCTCTTTTTATTATCTCGTATTTTCGCTTCTCTTCAAACTAATGGACTCAGAATATAAATACGTGAATACTTAATGCGTGTACTTCTTCAATTTTTGTGTATGTGGACTCCACGTTTTGTTTGCATATGTAAATGGCTAAGTTGTGCAGGAAGAAATTCCTCCTTGAGCCTTTCACCCCACTAAGTTCGAAAGAACCAGTCATACAATAAGAAGAAGTGAATTGCTAGAAAAAAGCCCTGCTTATGCTTATCCGTACAATCGACTACGACTTATTCTGTGATTATTTTAAATTGGACTTATATTTACCAAAAAAAAATATAGAGATTGGGTGTTGGTTAGTGCCTTTGGTTTCAATGGCAGCTTCGGGTTACGGTGCCGGTAAAAACTAACTTACCACATATTTCATTGGCGTACAACTTTTGTAATATGAATGTCAAGCCTCTTGGGAAACTTCTGGGCTTGGCGCGGCTTGTCGAAATAAGCTTTTTATGCGCAAAACTGTTCCAACTTACTTGAGAAAAAAATGATATTTGTTGCAACTAGTAAGTAGTTGGGAAAGTAATGTTATAACGGGTTTTGTTCTACTTAGTGTATGTTTGGAAACTTCTCATTAAAGTTATTAATTAGGGTTGTGCCAAATGCTAGAACAATTAGGCCCTTGCCAGTGGCGTAGCTAGATAACCAAAGGTGATAAGGCAAAAAATAAACTAGGGCCCCAACTAAACTATTTAAATCGTTTGACCCGTGCGTTGGGAGTTCTCCTGTATTTTTTCAAATAAGTTGCCATTATTTAAGTCACGTTACTGGAATCTGGTTTATTTATATTCAGAATGTGTGAGAAATTTTCATTAGTTCAAATTGTAGTTTGTAGGACAGAGTCCTAGGGGCCCCCTAAGCTCGGGGGCCCCGGGGCACTGCCCTGTCTAGCCCTCCGGTAGCTACGCCACTGGCCCTTGCCATGGTATTTTAAGTGCGTTGATACAGCTTTTGAAATGAAGTATGTAAGTAATTCTGAAGGGAAGTATACGTCACTGAGAAATATAGCCGCATTGAGAGAATAAAACAAAACGAAACAGGAAAGAAGGGCTCTCGGGATTCCGGTGCTTACTATAAGAGTAGATTGTATATCTTGCGGTTGTTCTCCAGTGGTATTGGTATAGGGTCTAATTCAAAAATGCCACTTTCGTTGTTCTTTATGACGTAACCACATATGCGTAGTAGATAGGTACCTACCATTTAAGTTTAGCAACAAATCGACGCGCCCTCTCATATCATTTGTATAAACGTGGCATTCGATGGGACTAAACCTATTAAAACACGTCCACAAATAGACGTAACGCACGTCATTAGTCCAAAAACTTCATATTATTAATTCATGAAAAAACTAGCAGTAGGGCCTACCTCAAGCTCTGTCTGTCTCTGTCTCTGGCTCTGGTTTTGAGTATGTGTGAGTGCTCACCAGTGTATTATACTGCGTGTGTGACGTTTCTTCGGATTTATTTTGACAGCACTCACACAGACTCAAAACCAGAGCTAGAGACAGAACCAGACAGAGCTTGTGTTAGGACTACAGAACTCGCATTTAACCAACCCATTACGTATAAAGTCGAAATTTTCGTCACGAATCTAGTTGAACGTGACTTTTGGGCTTGACAAATTCATTATAATCATTTTGCCAGACAGGCTCGTAAAGCTCGAATTATAAAGGCTGACACATCGTTTCAAAATGAAAAATATTGCCTACGCTATACCATGTTAAGACACTGAAAACCGTGAATTTCTCGCTCGTACGTCTTTTGAAAGATATGAAAACACTGAAATTATGTATCGAAAATTGCCAGCAAGTATCAGTAGGTCTACTACAAGCTCTGTCTAGCTCGGCTCTGATTCTGAGTCTGTGTGAGTGCTCACCAGTGTATTATACCGTGTGTGTGACGTTTCGTAGGATTCATTTAGTAAACACTCAAAACCAGAGCCAGATATCCACAGTTATACAAAAAAACATTTTGATCCTTACACGTTTTCCTTCTTAAAAGTTTACCCAGTAGTGAGTTATCCTGTACATACGTACCCACAATTGTTTTTTTTAATAAATCTTCATTTAATTTCTATGGAGTATTATATTGATTTATTTTCTATGGAAGTGCTAGCAAAACAGGTGCATTGGACTGCATTCCCGCGCTTGAAAAACTGGATTCTCAACTCTAGCGGAGAGCGCTGTCGAGATTAGAATTGATAGAAAATTTATTTCATTATGGCCTCAGCCACTTTAACTACCTGGGAACAATTACGCGAACACGGAATTAACTTTATCTTGAGTATGATCCAAAGTTTATTCTGGAGGTGCTGCTTACAGTAATTTAGGTGAGAACGCTCTCTGCAATATTCGCAATACGCAATAATCGTATAATGTTGGAAAAATGGCGTCATATCGCACAAAGCTAAATTACCAAAAATAAAAAATACAACCGAATTGAGAACCACATTTTTTTAAGTCTGTTAAAAATAACTTTGCTCCAACATGGATTACCAAATCAACCTCTTTCTTTTTTATTTGAAGTTTGTTAAAAATAACTTATAACTTATAATAACTTATAATATTGATTACCAAACCAATTGAAAAGCAGCCAAGTGCGAGTCGGACTCGCCCATGAAGGGTTCCGTAGCATCAATTAACATAATATAAAGGTTTTTGTAGTTCGTCGAAAAGTAAACTGCGGTTTACGATTTATGACGTATAAAAAAACTACTGACTAGATCTCGTTCAAACCAAATATCGTTGAAAGTTTGCATAGTAATGTACAACATATATTTTTTTTGGATTTATCATTCTCTTATTTTAGAAGTTAGAGGGGGGGGACCAACTTTTTTTCACTTTGGAAGTGTCTCTCGCGCAAACTATTCAGTTTAGAAAAAAACGATATTAGAAACCTCATTATCATTTTTGAAGACCTATCCATAGATACCCCACACGTATGGGTTCGATGAAAAAACATTTTTGAGTTTCAGTTTCAAGTATGGTGACCCCCAAAATTTATAGTTTTTTTTTCTATTTTTGTATAAAAACCTTAATGCGGTTCACAGAATACATCTACTCACCAAGTTTCATCAATCGAGCTCTTATGGTTTCGGAGAAAAATGGCTTTGACTCGACCGGACAGACAGACAGACAGACAGACATGACGAATCTATAAGGGTTCCGTTTTTGCCATTTGGCTACGGAACCCTAATAAAAAAATATTGAACTTTATTTACCTACCTAGAACCTAAATGACCTAGGTAATGCAAATTGGGTACGTCGCAGTTAATAGGCAGACACACGGCTGGGTCACAAATTAGCCTGACGTCATGATAAATTGTAATTTCATTATTTAAATGTACTGGTAGTTAACAGAGACGAAACTAGTACTGTGCTTCATTGCCAAAATCAATTATAAAAAGATATGATATGATTTTATAAACGCCTATTCTATATAGTATCAAACTCTAATTTATTTGGAAAATATATTTGGACGAATTCTAAGATTAAAACGTTCAGCATAAACAAACAAGCAAATAAGTAGTTATTTTAAAATCTTTCAAGTAATGTTTTATAATTGCAAGAATTAAAACAACCTCTATCTTAAAAATTCCGTTACTAGGTAACTTGAATGCAAGGATTTTAAAGATCCTTGCTTGAATGCCTTTTTTTCATAACAAACAAACAGCGCAAAATAGTTATTCATTACATTTCTTAGTAATCGAATATTAATAATTCCAACGAAATGAAGGTAAAATAAATAATTTCAGTATAACTGTATGTTGTAATGAAATAAAATGATATATCTCATTGTTGTTTGAAAAAAAGTCGGCGGCGTTTCGTAGAAATTTTCACCTTAATTTATTTGGTTTCTCCGTAAAGCTGATCACGTCGAACCAACAAACAAAACAAACCTTTCAGCGAAAATCTTTCTATTTTTTCACACGTACCTACCGTGTCTACTGTCTATAATTCATACCGCCCGAGGACACTGTCACAGTTTCGCCACTGGCGTGCGAGTCAACGGTCAAGCCAGGCTTGAACCAAATTAATCTATTAAGAGGCGACAATATAACGCGACTTTCTGTCGCAAGTTCATGCTACCCAACTAAAAGCTGTAGAACTCGGCCGCTGTGGTATAATAATTGGGCATTTCAGTCTTATTTTACTTTTAACTGCTCAAAATCGGCTATACCGGCCGGGTGATTGTGTAATTCTGTTGCTATCAAAAGCGTGACACTAAGACAAAAAATTGGTCATGTATCTGTTGCTACACTAATTTTACAAAGCGAAGTTCCTATTTATTACGTCAACATTCGGTCTTGTTGTAATCGTTCCTTGTCAAAGACACAGAAAAGATAATAATACTATACTAATCAAAGATAAGTTTTGTTTCTACTCGTTTTTTATTGCAATGGAAGCTCAAAATCGTGTCAAATCAAAGGTTTTGATTGCAACAAAAAATACGCAATCATCCCACTGACCATGGTATAAATATACTGTAACGATTCTGATTCTGATAGAACTTAATCTTGCAGCAAAATGACGAATGTGTTACGAAAAGGATTCGATTCGTTTTACGACTTAGTGTGGAATGAAGCGTATATTATATCTATATTGATTTTATATTGCTTACTACACATAAAAAAAATTACACAGGGACGGTCGGTCATCCCCGCTCGGCTCTTAAATTTTGGGACACTATAAAAATCACATAATTATATCGTTTTCTTAAAGGTCACATCTAGAAATTGTGACAATAGCTGCGTAGGCAGCGGCAGTGTAGACTGAATAGGTCAGTAAACGCCTATAATTGTGGCCGCACCGTATTAGGTATTATAAGAGAAAGTCGCGTACAAAAGTCGCTGCTTTAAATATATTTCGGGATTAAAAGCCAAAAACACACGAATCAAATCTGGCCTCATAATTCGAACATTTAACATTAAGGGCCTACATCAGGTGAAACCGAAAATGTAAAGTAGCATTTTTTTTCGTTGTATGGACGAATCCATTTATTTTTTTTGTAAAATATAACAATTAAATGGTGTAAAAAAATTATGTTCCGGCTAGAAATTCTCTTAAACTCACTGGGTTCGATAAAGTTGAACGCAAAGTTTGCCAAAAACTCTCAATTTTTTTTGGATTTGAAATGGTTTTTTTCCGTTGCTGTTAGAGCCATTGCAATGAAAGTTTTGTTCCCGTATACCTAAATAAATACGTAAAAACCGTATGTTATTGCACTTTTCTTAGTTGCCGTAGTTTTTATAAAAAATTAAATTTTCAAAAATATACATAGGTAGGATTTCCTAGTTACTTTTCAGTACAGCCCGCGCGGCCAACGAGGTGAGGTCTATGTCAAATTTCGCGACATGACATTTCATCTCTGACTACGTAAAATATACCCTAGATTAAATCATAGCTACTACTGGTACTATAAATTTGCCACAGTGTAACATAAAACAAATTGTCACAGTATAACGAAATGACATAATACCATCTTCATCATACATTATGATCGATAACCTGTATTCACATCATCATCAGCCTGTAGAAGTATATATTTTATGTAGCATATAACTTATCTAGTACATT
This sequence comes from Thera obeliscata, assembly GCA_947578465.1. NCBI lineage: Eukaryota > Metazoa > Arthropoda > Insecta > Lepidoptera > Geometridae > Thera > Thera obeliscata. The sequence goes on from OX387916.1 coordinate 7,086,593, forward strand.
CTAGGGCACGTTCCTATCGTGCGTGACCAGCGAAGCGCAATGCTTTTGTTAAATACCTCCATTTTTGTAGTTGCATAAGTAGCTATCTTCCTATCTACCCAGTGCTTTCAGTCATCATCATCAGTAAGTAGAAGTCCACTGCTAGATATAGACCTCCTTTATACATTTCCATGAAAAAACAATTTGCCGATTTCCCACGATCTTTAGAATGTCATCGGTCCATTAGGTGGAGTGGCGCTCTGGTTGCTTAGCACCGGTTATATTGTCGTAGCGACCCGCTTTTTGATTCTAAAGGCGTGTGTTCAAACCCCGTCATGCACAAATTAGTTTATCTGCCAAAAAACCTATGTGCACTATGTCAGTACACTCTAACGGTGAAGGAAAACAATAAATGAAACCAACGTGAAGTAGCAAAACTTTTGAGGCACATTCATAATCCACCACACCAGCTTTAATTTTCTATTGACATGACAAGAAGAAGACTCAAAAACTAGTAGCCGATTTTAGGCCTTTATAAAAATAGTGTCGATTTTGCAAAGAGTTTGGGAGCCCATTACAATGAAAAGGAAGTATATATATATATATTATGGACAATCTACACTACACTATCTAGGCCTAAACTAAGCAGAGTTAGTATTATGGGAACCAGATAGCTGATGTAATACTTAAATACATTTTGTTTGTAAATACATACTTGGAAAACAATATAACATCCAGATGGAGAACAAATATCTATGATCACCACACAAATATTTGTTCTCGGTGGGGATCGAACCCACGACCTATGGCGCAGAAGGCAGAGCTACTAATAAATGAGCTGAGAGCCCAGTCATAACAATAATATCATGGGTTTTGAGTATTTTTGATTGCCGTCTTTTAAATCTGGAGGTGTCTGTAATGTCCCGAATTCTGGAACTTTCTGTCAAAGGCTTCATGCACGGTGCGCTCAAATACCCAAATACCAAAATACATGTGCCTATTTCTATACACGCAGCAAGGAGTTTCCCAAGATTTTGCGTTTGACAGAACTTTGAAGAGTCAGTTGGAGTTGTCGAAACTCTTTGGTATACCTAATATTTTTAAATGCCGATAAAATACAATAATATAAGTCGAATAGACAGTGTTATTTCACAATGCTTCACTGATCTCCACCGCAATGAGCACCGAAGGCCTAAATGAGTGCAAAGCTTAAAGCCACCCATAAATAATTTCCATTTCAATTCATTTATGAATTGAAATGAAAATTATCTATGCATGTAATGTATTGTATTATGTATATCAGTTATCTAGCACCCATAACACAAACTTTGCTTAGCTTGGGGCTAGATAATGTTGTGTGAATTGTCCAGCATTATTATTATTATTATTTATTTCCATAGGCATGAATTCTATGCACTAAGTTATACTTACTAGATTTACATACAGATCTGGAAGTATAACCTTTTAGATAAAAGAAAAATTTACTAAATTGGATCATAAAATTAAATGACGAAGGTATGCAGTATCAAACAATAAAACAAAACGGCTAAGCCGATTTTGATGAAATATTACTTTTCAGAAAAAAAAAGATTAAAAGGGAGAAGACGAAAGAGAAGAAAAAAGATAAGAATGTTATTGTACAAAAAAAATTGCCCCCCTTGCCCCCCAGGACCTCCCCTTTTGTGAGTGCTACCGGATGCCGTCGAGATAGGGGGTTTTCGATTGGGGTTTCGTATAGAGGGTTTCTTCCTGAATTGAAAAAACAAAAAAAACACCCCCCTCTTGCCCCTTTTTTCACCCCCCCCTTTCGTATCTTCCAAGCGGAGTGACTTGCAAGACTTTTTTTTTTGGATCATGTAGGGAAGGTGAGATTATTTTGAAAGCAAAATAAATTTTGCCCCCCTCCCCCCTCTAGACCCCTTTATTATTTTTGACCCTTTTTTTCGAGTGGAGCATTGCGGCGAGCGAAGCGAGCCGCCATGCAACCATGGGGAACAGTGCGGCGAGCAAAGCGAGCCGTGCTGTGACCCCCCCCCCCCCTAAGCCCCCCAGAACCCCCTCCTCCTGAACCCGGGGGGAGCGTCGCGGCGAGCGAAGCGAGCCGTGCTGTGACCCCCCCCTCAAGCCCCCAGAACCCCCTCCTCCTGAACCCGGGGGGAACGTTGCGGAGAGCGAAGCGAGCCGCCACGCGACCACGCCCACCCTACTGAAATTTAGAACCCCTCCTACTGAAATTTAGGGTGTCTTAGGGGTGTGAAAAAATGTTCACTAGACTGACAGTTCAAAATTCAAAATGGCGGCTGTGCCACTTCCGGTTTTGCAAAAATCGTCCGATTAAGGTCGTTCAAACGGTTCATTCGACTGAGGACTATGATTGGAGATTGAATTTTAGGTTTTTTAAGGTGTTTGATTGGATCTTCACTTGGTTTAGGGTTCCGCCCCTGTGGGAACGCATTGAGGACGCGAGCTGCTTGCAGCTCGCGATGCACGCGACCCGGTAGTCAACGTTTGGGTTCCTTCCAGCGCCAGCGGTTTCGACCCGTTAAGGGTTTTGGCTTGACGTACAATTTAGGGTTCCGTATAAGGTTTTGATTGGGGTTTTACTACATTGAGCAATTTGATTAAGTGTTCGACTTTTAGGGTTCCTTAGGACTTTGATTGGAGTTTCAACTACACTTAGGAGCTTGATAATGTTAACATTTTTAGGGTTCCTTAGGACTTTGATTGGGGTTTTACTACATTTAGGAACTTGATAAAATAAACAACTTTTAGGGTTCCTTAGGCCTTTAATTGGAATTTTACTTCACTTAGGACCTTGATTATGTAAACAATTTTAGGGTTCTTTAGGACTTTGATTGGGGTTTTACTACACAGAGGAACTTGATTCACTGATCGACTTTTAGGGTTACTTAGGACTTTCTTTACTACTTTTTGGGGTTTTACAAGTGCAAGTGTAATGTAAAACTGGGAGTAGCACACCGACACGCGAGCTGCTTGCAGCTCGCGCACACGAAAAAACTAGTTAAGGGGCTGACGTATGGAAAATTTTCATACAAACGGAATACCAAAATGATTTCTAATTTAGACAGATTTACACTATATTATTGTAATAATTGTATTTGCATAGTATTTATCAATGTCCCTCAACAGTTTTTATTTCAAATTACTTACCTAAAATGAAATAAACACCAATCGCATTTTGCACATTTTTATGCTAAACTTATCAAGTTTTCTACCTATTGGTTTCGTACTAAAAACAACAATATCTTACGTGTTTTTTGTTAAGGAACCTAGTTTATATTGTCTAGTTACAGAATAACAATACTATGTGAAGAATACAAAAAGTTTTCAGTCATCATTTTTGGTATTACGGAACACGATCAAATTCATGGCATTTTCGAACGGCTACTATTGCTATCGCGCACGCACGGTGCGGGTGGCGGGGTGCAGGGGGAGGAAACGCTTGAAGCACACGGGACACTTCGGTTGTGTGTGTGAATCGCTCGGACTTCGGACTAGTTAAATACCTACACTGGCATAAAACATAATGCTTAGATATTTGATAATTGTTAGTTTAGGAAGGGTACTAAGTGAAGATGGGAAATACTAAGTACCTAGGTAGGTTGTAGGTTGGGTAAACGAAATCAAGGTGCAGCACTAGGTCAAAAAGTTTGCCGAAATTTCGAAAAAAGCCAACATTTCGACTAAAACAAATTATGAACCATTAATTTCTATACAGGGTGGAATTTTGTAATGCCACCTGGAGGGAAAGTATTCTTAATACTGCAGATAGAAAATTTTACTCAAAGGAAACATTCCTTTATTTTTGGATAGAAAGCAATTTCTAAAATTAAAAATAAAATAATTTTTAAATTAAATTTTTTTTTTGAAAGGAATAAATTTATTCTTTTAAAGAAATGAATTCGTTAAAAGAATAAATTTTTGTATCCAAGAGAATGGAGCCCATTTCAAGCAACTAATTTCAAGTAACTAGTTAGTGAAAACTAAAGAAGGTGTAGGAGCACTCAGTTATAAACTTGTTACACTTTATACTTATTTATTTCAAACACAATCAAGTTAGAACCAAATATCACGCTACATGTTTTTACAATTTTCCCCAAAGTGAGGGGCCCTCGTTTTTTATTTTCTTACAACATCTCTCAAGCTAAAGTTCTACATTCATATTCTACCACGTCTACACAGGCCGCATTTATTGCAAGTAGCAAAGATTAGAAAATCAACTATTACACCTTATATAATCGAAATATCCTAATTATAATATCCCTTATTTACCTTTTGCTTTCATTAGTTAACCATTTTTTGTAAATAATTAAATTAATTTAAGATTTCCTGGTTTTTCTTTCATTTAATTTATCATGTTTGTTAGAGAGATTTCATCCTTATAATTGACTAACGATCGATGCAATAAAAGTACAAGGTATAATTTTTCTGATTTTAGCCGGTTCGATTCCCGGGTGTGAGAGAATTTTCGAAAAACTTTGAATGCAGTTTGCTTTCTATTCAAAAATAAAGGAATGTTTCCTTTGAGTAAAATTTTCTATCTGCAGTATTAAGAGTACTTTCCCTCCAGGTGGCATTACAAAATTCCACCCTGTATATGAAGTATTGATAAAAGGTCTAAGAAAAATTACAACAAATTATTTTTTTTCTTTATTTATTTGTAGTTCAAAAAACTGCTACCACTCAACGTCCGGTGGAAATATTGATAAAAGGACTGAGAAATACTTGAACAAAATAGTTTTTTTTTTATATAACTGGAGCTCAATAAACAGAGTACCGCTCAACGTCTGGTGGAAATATTGATAAAAAGACTTGGAAAAATTTCAGCAAAATATTTATTTTCTTTCGTTATCTGAATCTCAAACAACCGACTACCGCTCAACGTCAGGTGGAAATATTGATAAAAGGACTAAGAAAAATTGCCACAAAATATTTTTATTCTTTATTTATCTGGGGCTTAAAAAAACTGCTACCACTCAACGTCAGGTGGAAATATTGATAAAACGACGAAGAAATATAAAAAAAAACTTTATTTATTTGGAGCTCAAAAAACTGCTACCACTCAACGTCCGGTGGAAATATTGATAAAAAGACTGAGAAATATTTAAACAAAATAGTTTTTCTTTATATAACTGGAGCTCAATAAACAGAGTACTGCTCAACGTCTGGTGGAAATATTGATAAAAAGACTTGGAAAAATTTCAGCAAAACATTTTTTTTTTTTATTTATCTGGATCTCAAAAAACCGACTACCGCTCAACGTCAGGTTATAATATTGCAAAAAGGACTAAGAAAAATGGCTACAAAATACTTTTATTCTTTATTTATCTGGGGCTTAAAAAAACTGATACCACTCAACGTCAGGTAGAAATATTGATAAAAAGACTTGTAAAAATTTGAACAACATATTTCTGTTTTATTTTTCTGGAGCTCAAGAAATAAACTACAGCTCAACGTCAGGTGGAAATATTGATAAAACGACTAAGAAATTAAAAAAAAATCTTTATTTATTTGGAGCTCAAAAAACTGCTACCACTCAACGTCCGGTGGAAATATTGATAAAAAGACTGAGAAATACTTTAACAAAATAGTTTTTCTTTATATAACTGGAGCTCAATAAACAGAGTACTGCTCAACGTCTGGTGGAAATATTGATAAAAAGACTTGGAAAAATTTCTGTAACGTTCACTAGAAGTTGCTTCATGCAATCAAAATTGAGTTCTATATAGTAATTGTGATAAGACATAAATAATTTTTTTTTCAGTTTGTTTATAATCATTATATAAGTATCCACCTATAGTAGGTTAGCTTGGTACACTTTTTTCGCGAGTTTTGTGCGAAAGCCGAGGTCCATGTAATTGTAGGTCGATGTTCGCAATCGTTGGTTTTGCGAATGTAAATAAGCAGAATAAAAGCAACCTAATTGCTCAACGAATAAAGTATATTTTTAAATGCAGTCACATTATTAGACTTTCTGTACTTTGGTAAGTGAGCCGCTTTGCGTGTTTTTTATTGCTGTGTGTGTGTGATCGATGAGGTCTGGCGAACCACACCCCACCTGATGTTGAGCGGACCTCCACCCATGATCTTCAACTGTAACGTCATGACTGGTTTTGAACCCACGCCCCCCAACCACTAGGCCGATGAGGTCTGGCGAACCACACCCCACCTGACGTAGAGCGGACCCCACCCATCATCTATTACTGTAACGTTATCACTGATTTTGAACCCGCACCCTCCAACCACTAGGCCAATGAGGTCAAGCAAATCACACCACACCTGATGTTGAGCGGACTCCCAGCCATCATCCTCTACTGGAACGTCATCAACCACAACTCCATCGCTCCGCGCCGGGGTCAATGGCTCTCTCAACTCAACTCGGAGTCAATGGTTCTCTTTACTCTTCTTCAATTTGGTCCAGAACCCGCACAAACCCTACCTGATGAATAAACTCACTCGTATCATGTTAGAGAATTTCCTGGTGTCTTTTCTAAGTGCGTAAATAGCTACTCTGAAGGTTCTTTATCGGTTCAGGAATGTTGTTTTTTTTTTCACTTTATTCTTGCATTCAGAGCATGACCAATCCTTGCTTATTGAATACTAGAAAAGCGAAACAAGCAAGCAATAAGCTTAGAGGGTTAGTCAGGTAATGCAGCCACAAAAAATAAAAACATAAAATTGTAGGGTGCAAAAAGTCAACTCTCTTTGACCAGATTTGAACTCCCGCCCACCTCGTCCTCTCAGTGTGAATCCGCACGCCCTAGCCACTAGCCTATCTGACGCTTAGTAACGTTGACGAAATTAGGCAATGCATAAAAATCGTTATCAGTGGCTGACGCACACGCACAAGCGCGGCACTATGGTTGGATTCACGTATAGAAGTAGCGCGTCACACGAGCGCCTGTGTGTGTTACTACTATTATATATTCCGTGGCGCCCGCATCAAATGAATAGAGATAGCTATATTCGGAGCAATTTTTGCCCGCGCCTCGAATTGAAGTTGCGAGCTGCGTCCGTCACCCTCTTAATATCTAAACTTAAACATTACGGCATTCTAAATCGCTCCATTGACTTATTACAATCGTACTTGACTGATAGAATCCTTAAAGTTGATGTGGGCGGTGAGAGATCTTTTGGGTCAGTTATTGACATAGGGGTGCCACAAGGTTCGATATTAGGTCCTTTCTTGTTTCTAGTGTACGTAAATGACCTTCTTTTTTTGGTTAAAAAACTATGTGAAACAGTACTATTTGCTGACGATACCTCATTAATTTTTAAAGTCGATAGATAGAAGGCTAATTACGATGACGTTAACGCATCTCTGTCGTAAATACTCAACTGGTTTAATAATCTTTTACTTAATGTTAAGAAAACTCATAAGTTTTATGAAAAAATATTTTTTGAGTGTCAGTTCTAAGTATAAAAATCTTAATGCGGTTTACAGAATACATCTATTTACCAAATTTCATCAGTACATATAGCTTTTACAGTTTTGTAAGTACCATACTTCAAGCAAATAAATTATTTCATTTCATTTCATTTCATTTTTTTTTAAAAAAGTGACTGTGACATACGTGTGGACAGACAGACAGACATGACGAATTTATAAGGGTTCCGTTTTTTACCTTTAAAAAATACAAGTGTTCATTCACCGACTACCGACATTTATGAACTTGCAACTCACTCTGGTTTTGCATAATATGAGGAAAATCTCTTCTTGGTGGAAGGTTTCTTTTATTAAATCTGGGGCTATTTGCTTGTTATCTATATATATAAATCTTTCGTGTCACAATTTGGAACGCGATAAACTCCGAAACTACTCAACGGATTTCGATAAAATTTTGCAACTGCCTAAAATATGGTCGGACTTAAAAGATAGGATACTTTATATTCAATATTTAGGTGTTATTAATTTATAAGGGGCAAAAGTTTCGAAATCTATGTCTATCCCTTTCTATCACGTAGGGACTTATATATGTCTATCCCTTTCTATCGCTTAGGGATTTTTCTGAAAATTCTCGACTTTGACGAGGAAAGAACGCTCTAGAATGTCTTTGAGGTTCTGGAATGATAAAATTTAATTCGAAGACTGAAATTATTCGGCTAGCATCCGGAATGCATCCAAACGTTAGTAATCCAGAATTATCTAGAATACTCAAATATACCCATGCAAACGGTTTTGAATTCTAGATTTGGACAAAATGTTCTAGAAAATAGTGCCCCTAAACGTTATAGAATGTTCTTTCATCATCATCATCAATTGATATCAGTCCACTGCTGGACGTAGGTTCACCTTGAGTAACAAAGGCTATATTTGTGTGTTTAAAAAATAAATGTCCACCCGTGCGAAGCCGGGACAGGCAGCTAGTACTATATAAATTAGACTACTACTACTACACTACTATATAAGTTAGATTTAAAATGTAGCGTTCGTGGTAGTTTAAAAAATACCGCACAGCTTGCCATTGTTATCACCAATCCTGGATGAAAAATATGCAATGGAAACTCTGCGACGGGAATCAGCTAACATAACAATTGGGTTATATTTATTTACTGAATATCTGTCTGTGTTTTTGTCTAACGAAGCGTATTCTAGTCAACACATTGTAATGTCGTGACAAATGTCAGACCCAAGCACAGAATAAGTAATAGTTGGTATCAAATACATGAATTCACAGCTCAGGTCAGGCAACGCCATCTTTATTTTAAATTTTTCCAACTTTCCGGTCGTGTTTTGTTTTTAGACCAGGGTATAGCGCAGGCTTAAAGGCTGGCCGTACAAATTAGAGCGCGGGAGCGCACGGCACTTTCATTACTGAAATTATTTGCTAATTTACACGAAACACCACCACAAGTACTTAACGGGGTAGCAGGGTGTAATCTACTTCATTACACGGGTTTAGGGATAATTAACAGGGATGCTGTGAAATGAATGTTACCATTTACAATTGCCAAATGTGCAATTTATTTACCGAGAACGTTCTAACGGCGAGGGAATCTGCGGTGATTTTAAGTTATTTCGATCATATAATAAAAACTTGCGCCTATAATTTGGTAGGCAGCTAAAAATGAATTTGTGACACACAGGAGAATATAGGATAGATAGCAAATTATTTATTGTACACCTTAAAAACTAACAGATTACAGAATGGAACCTCTTCGATGCGCACTTAAAATCCTTTTGCCACAATTGGTTCCATAAAACCAGTGATACAATAAGAATATTACAGAAAGGTGGCCAAAAAACGCACAAAGACCACGAGGCAGACCAAACGCTCGGTTGGTTGGATGATATTGTCGGAGTAGTTAGGCTGCAATGGCGGAGACTGGCACATGACCGAAGAGAGTGGTGTATGAGAGAGGAGGCCTATACCCAGCAGTGGGTGCATACAGGCTAAATAGATAGATAGATACAAACTAACAAAAATACAATTCAACACATAATTTCTGACTTAATTAATGTTTGTTCTTCCAAACCCCCTTTGGATGGAGAAGAACTTTGAGTAGTTTGGATGGAGAAGTACTAGGACGGGATAGGAGTATACTACAAACGATCCGATGATCGATGTTTCTGCATAATGCCTAGTCCAAAACATAAGCATTTATTGGTAAATTGACTTACTAATGGAAACAGGCGTGATTTTATGTTGTTTTATGTATATTTATTGTGTCTGTAAGTACCTAACACCCTACACAAAGTTGTCTTATTAGATTTCTTTGATCTTTTGAGATGTTACAATATTAAACTAGCCACTGTCATCTTTACCTAATAATTTCCGTACTTTACTGCTGCTGTAATACTAATCCAAGATTACCAATAACGCTTTTAGGCGTAACTGCTAATTTGTCCCGAATCAAATTCCATATTTGCCATCAAATATTTGCAACGGGCAATCTGTATGCAAATCTGTTGCGAATATGTACATAACATCAAAATATTTGTCATTCATGTTAAGCCATGTAATTGCAATCGGCTTTGGTTGCTGATGATCCGCACTGAGAAAATGCGAGTAAGACTTTACCTATACTTTAGTTTAGATGGGTTCTCTCTGGTGCAACGCAAGGGGCTAGATTCCCGTGGGTCTTCTGTTTGCAAGATATGAAAAAAAGTAGCTGTGACATACGGACGGACAGACAGACAGACGAATAAGGGTTCCGTTTTTGCCATTTGGCTACAGAACCCTAAAAAGCTACTTATTTATTTCTCCAACAACAATAACTATAAGTATAAGTAGCTTTTTAGATTGCTATTATAAAATAAAAAATGAGACTTCTGTAGAATCTAATATATCTACTACTATTGAAAACGAAAAGTACCTTTGGAAAAGTACAAAATGTTAGGTATTTTATAGGTGCATGTAAAATGAACTTACTCGTATTTTTTGTTTTTGTTTTTTCATTATACCGTGTCACTGGTTCTTTAGAACAAGTGTGGTGGCAGTTAAGTGAAAACTACCTTGAAATTACCTTTGCCTTATGTACTAATTTATTATGATAGCAAAGAAAAATAAATCTATACTAATATTATAAAGAGGAAAGATTTGTATTTTTGTATGTTTGTAATGAATAAATTCAGAACTACTATGCCGATTTCAAAAAATATTTTACCATTGGAAAGCTAAATTCACCCTTAGTAACATAGGCTATGTGTTTAAAAAATAAATGTCCACCCGTGGGACAGGCCACTAGTGCTAAATTAATTAAATTAAAAGATTTATTGAAAGTTTCCCGTGTACTCCGGCGTTATAACAGTACAGAGATAGTATAGAGATTATTATATAGTATATGTAGTGAAACACAGCTTGCTGATTGAACACTGCTTTATTCTCATATGCAGGTAGAATCAATATTGTATCTTATAGCTACCCACATACATATTACTACATCTTTCCCCTTACAAAACTAAGCCTAAGAAAATAACACTTTGTTTAAATCCAACACCGATAGAATATAACTATAACTAAGTAGGTACCTACTTAATCTCATACTTGCCTGTTAATAAAGTCAACAATTTTTAACAAACATAAAGCATGTATCTCAGCACCCTAAGCAGGTACCTAACCAAATCAAATATAGACAGAACTAACTGACTAATGTACATTTTAGGTATACCTACTACAAGTTTTGGGTATGTATAAAACTACTTTAGGTAGTTGCCAATTTTAGGTAGTAGGTGCTTTACATAATAACAACAAAAACTTATACCCGCTTATAACTAATCTATGTTTATTTTCCACACATCTGTTTTTTGTTTTTCCTCGCTCGGTAAACCAGCCAACTTAGCTCTACTTCTAGTCACCGGTGGAGGTGGACCAATGTTTGTTAACTTAAGCGGATTCGAGCTAGGTTTAGTTTGCATCGAGTGTTCCTTCATTAATATTTCCGAGGGACCCCCGTCGGAAACATAAGAAGCTGTACTAGCAGTAGTCGGCATCGTCACCTGAGCAGAGCCTGCGGCCGCCGTACTTATAACTAGGTTGGTGGTATCGGCGCGCATGTCAGCTGTGCCGGCACCACCTAATCTACGAACGATGTGCCTACGGTTGCGACGGTACCTGCGACCTACCTCATCCTGCAATATGTACGATCTAGGCTCTGGAGCTTTTTTTACTACCTTCATACATTTTCGGTGATTACCATCCGCTACTACTACCTTTTCATCTTCGTGTAGTATAGGGAGGCTTCTAGACGATCTATCATACACTATCTTTTGTTTATTTTGATGTTCTAATATGGCTTCATGATTCTTTTTGTTATCTACTTTTTCTTCTAATAATCGCTTATGCATAGGTAAACGCGTATTTAGTCTCCTTCCCATTAATATTTCTGCCGGTGAGTCTAATTTATCCCTAGGCGTAGAACGAAAATTTAGCAGACTAACATAGTAGTCATGGCCCGAATCTACACACTTCTTTAGCAGCATTTTAACCGTTCTGACCGTTCGTTCGCTCTTTCCATTGGACTGGGCATATAAAGGCGATGACGTAATTTGTCTTATATCCCAGTTAGTAACAAATTTTTTAAACTCCTGTGAAGCGTATGCCGGCCCGTTATCAGTAATTAACTCGCTAGGTATGCCGTACCTCGCAAACTGTTCTTTCATAGCCTTAATTACAGATTTACTAGTGATGGAATTCAATTCATTGACTTCAACGAAATTAGAGAAATAATCAATTATTATTAAATAATATTTCTTCCTATATTCAAAAATATCAGAACCTACTTTTGCCCATGGAATGTCTGGAATATGATGCGGCAACATAGGTTCCCTGGGTGGCACTGACGCATGCATTGCGCAAGTGCTGCAGTTGCGCACCACGCTATCTATATCACACGACATACCCGGCCAGAACAATACGCCCCGTGCTCTCCGTTTACACTTATCTACCCCCAAGTGCCCCTCATGAATACGATGTAGCATTTCCCCCCTTAATGACTTTGGTATGAAAACTGAATCTTCTTTAAATATTATTCCTTCAACATATTCCAAGCATTCACGGTATGACCAATATATACGAATCTCTTCTTCTATATCATATTTACACCTAGGCCAGCCATCCATTATAAACTTGATAAGCAATTGGGACTCTTTATCTTTGACCGTATGTTCTCTGACTAAATGTAACTTTTCATCACTAAAGGGAACTTGACTTATCATAAAACAGGCCTGGGCTTCTACCTCCGCGTTCAATTTTTCATGCATCAGGTCTGGTAGTGCGGCACGTGATAATGTATCTGCTATATACATGTACTTACCTGGCGTATACACTACTTTAATGTCGTAGCTTTGAATACGCAACATCATTCTCTGCAAACGTGTAGGTACAGAAGCCAGTGATTTTTTAAAAATGGATTCTAATGGCTTATGATCTGACTGCACCGTGACGTCAGTTCTCCCAAATATGTACTGATGAAACCGCTCACACGAAAATACAATGGCTAACAACTCTTTTTCTATTTGCGCATAACGACACTGAGTATCCGTAAGTGTCAATGAAGCGAATTCGACCGGCCTTCCTTCCTGCAACAACACCGCCCCTAGCGCACTCGCACTCGCATCTACTGAGAGCGTTATAGGAGCACCATGTGAATACAGCGCTAGAACCGGCGCGGAAGAAAGTTTCTTCTTAAGTAAACCAACCGCATTAACATGTTCGGTGTCCCACACCCACTCCGAATTTTTCTTTAAAAGACCTCTCAAAACTGCCACCGACTCGGAATAATTTGGTATGAATTTTGACAGATAATTTACCATACCTAAAAAACGCTCTAGTGATTTTTTGTCTTCTGGGTCTGGCATTTCAACTATAGCTTTTACTTTCTTATCATCTGGTCTCATTCCTCTTTCGTCGAACACATGCCCCAAGTACGTTATCTCTTTGACCCCAAATTTACATTTTTCCTTGTTAAACCTAATGCCTACTTCCTTAGCTCGCATTAGAAGTAACTGTAAACGCCTATCGTGCTCCTCTTTGGAGGAGCCCCAACAGACAATATCATCAATAAATGAGTCAGTACCCTCTAAATCTTCTAGATGCTGTCTTATCTTCGCGTGAAAAATTTCCGGTGCGCAAGTAATACCATATGGCAAACGTAAAAATTGATACCTACAGAAAGGCGTGCTAAAGGTACACAGGTCGGCGCTGGCATCATCTAACTTCATCATCCAAAAACCACAGCGCGCGTCCAGCACACTGAAAAACCGCGCCCCTCGCAACTTAGCCGCTATCTCGCTCACTGTAGGTAACGAAAAATGCGCTCGCCTAACCGCGTGATTCAACACTCGTGCATCCAAACATACTCGGATATCCCCATTTTTCTTAGCCGCTAATACGATAGGATTGACCCACTCGGTTGGATGGTTCACTTTGCGTACAATACCTAATTCTTCCATTCGGTTTAGCTCTGTGCGTAATTTATCTCGTAAACCTAACGGCACTTTACGAGCGGGACAGACTACCGGCTGGACAGACTTATCAATAACAATTCTATTTACGCCCGGCAACTCCCCGACGCCTTTAAATAGATCTGAATATTCCTGCAACTCTTGAGTTAACGTTTCAACCCTCTTGATAAATCCTAACCTTACACAGTCTGCCCTGCCTAGAATGTTCTGCACTTTCATATTTACAACCGCAAACCGTAGTTCATACAATCTATTACCCCGTGACACATTCAAAAATCCTTCCCCGACAATTGGCAGCTCATTTTTTGTATATGAAAGCACCTTAGAACTATACGGTTGTAAATGCTTATCAGTAAATCCAAGACGATAAAAATCAAATATTGTTATAACATTTAAATCTGCCCCACAGTCCAATTTAAAATTCAAACGCTTACCATTAATACATAAAGTTTCTATCCACTGAGTGTCCAAGCGTCCAGTCTCCGTCTTTAACACGTTCACGTACAGGACATCCTCGTCCTCAGACTCCTCTGAATGTTGACACATGTTAATATCATGCACCTTTTTACTCACTCTGTTATTACACTTTCGCGCGAAATGACCCCGGTTTTTACACACAAAACACGTAGCTTCACTTGCAGGGCACCACCCGCGGCCCTCACACAACACACTGCCACACCGCGAACACTGAGCGCGCTCCGCATGCCGCTGCTGGTCCGCTGGCCGGCTCCCGCTCGCGCTGGCACTGGCGGCGTCGCGTCCACGCGCTCCGCGGCCGCTGCCGCTCGCTCCGCCCCCACGCTGCTGCCGCCACGAGCCGCGCGCGCGACCCAACAACGCATCAACCTGGCTGCTCGTCTTGTTCGCCTCCTCGATCTGTCGTCCCTCCGTCTTAGATAACTCCTCTGCTTCACAAATCTGCACCGCCTTCGCCAAAGTCAAGTCGTCCGTACGTAACAATCGATCTCGTACGACGTGATTGGAAACCCCACACACCACTCGATCACGTATGAGGCCGTCAACAAGAAGTTCGAACTCACAATTTTGGCTCAACACTTTCAACGCCGTGACGAACTGACTTATTGATTCTCCGGCGTTCTGGTTACGAGTAAAAAACTTAAATCGGAACATAGCTACATTACATTTTGTTCCAAAATGTTCATCAAACTTTTTTTTCAAGCACTCGAGATCATCCGCCGACTGATCCTTTGTATAAGTAAATGTTGAAAATATCTCGTAACCCTCCGCCCCGATGAGGTTCACCAGCAAGCTCGCCTGCACATCTTTGGGCTCCTTATTGACGCCGGATGCCTTTATAAAAACTTCAAACTGCTTCCACCATTTCTTCCACGCGTCCGCACGCCCTGCCGGACTGCCTTCTATCTGCAATTCTGGCGGAGGCCTTGCATGTTCCATTTTCTGCCGCACGTATATACCGTTTACTAATAGAATTTGCAATCAAACTTTACAAAAACTCGATATTTTTAATTTTAAAGTTTTACACCGCTGTCACCATGTAGTGAAACACAGCTTGCTGATTGAACACTGCTTTATTCTCATATGCAGGTAGAATCAATATTGTATCTTATAGCTACCCACATACATATTACTACAGTATAGAGATTTATTAAGCTTGGTTTAAACTAAGCACGATTCAGCTATTGAATTTTGTTGTTATCCACAAAATGATAATTGTCAGTTGCTGAAGTTGTGGATTTCATTTCGCGTACAAACGCTAACTTTTGAATAAATTTATCAAATACCGCACGTGTATTTACTTTGTTAGCTAAGGTTATTCTATGGCTCGGGCTTTTACTTATCTCTTTATAGGCCTGCGCACATCTATGCTTGGTCGCGTGGAACTGGCACCTAGACTCACCTAGCTTTAAAACGTTTCAAATTGATTCTTGTGATTCTACTAAATAAATACATGTTTGATTTTGATTTTAGGCGATGACGATGGCGATCAGCTGTAACGCTGTCAAATATTGCTGTCATATTTGACAACGTTAAGCTGATCGCCATCGCCAGCGTCTAGATGTGCGCAGGCCTTAAAGCCTTGCACACAGTTAGATCGGCTGCAATGGCAATCAGTGTTTTGCTGTCAAGTATTGCACTGTCAAAGTTCGCGGCAGAATGGGCAGATTTATGCTAAACACTATCCTAAAACCGTTCGCAACGGGCATCGCCATCGCAGATCTCCTAGATGTGAAAGAAAAAATTGGCATTTACTTTTTAAAATGTATACGTAACCGACCGTAAAAAAAATATTCATTAGTTAAAGAAAATAAATTGAATTGTTTTGTAAATAATGAAAATCAAAGAACCAATTTAATAAGTAACCGTCTGAGGCAACAAATACCGAACTTTGCTCCAGAGAGTGACCCTTGTAACCCCTACAACCTCTTTTGAAGTATCGATGCCCCCAACAAAAATACTCTATGTATTTAGAGATAGCAATTTATAAATGTATACTTTGTAACTACTAAATATTAATTTATTTAGAACAATTTATACAGTAAAATAGGAGAGTAAACGGTTTTTACCTGACCTCGAGGTCTCTGGAGCAAAGATACATCGCAAACAATGGTTCAAGGGCACAGACACGGAGTGTATCTAGAATACAGGTTACTATCACGTTCTGCTTTTCACTACTCTATGTAGCCAGTTTTTCAACAATTAAAGTTGGCAAGAGTTTTGATTATACTTATCAAAAGATAGTTTTACCTCAGCAAAGTTAGAATCAGTGACATGATAATAGCTGATTTTAATCATTAGATGAGAAAAACCGAAGATCAGGCTCAATGGTGGTCTTGGGAGAGATTTACTTTCAAGTAGTACTTACTGTCCACAGCTGGACGTAAGTCTCTCCCTCTCATCATTATTCCCATTAACCTTAAGGGGCCGGTGAAGCGTGAATTTTCATACAAACGTCATACCAAAATGATTACTAATTTATGCAGATTTTCACTATATTATTGTAATAATTGTATTTGTATTGTATTTATATAGGTTCCTAGACAGTTTTTATTTTAAATTACTTACCTCAAATGAAATTAACGCCAATCACAGTTTGCAATGAAAAAAATGTGTAAAATGCGATTGGTGATTATTTCATTTGAAAAAAAAAACTGTTCAGGAACCTAGATAAGTACTATATGAATACCGTTATTACAATAATATAGTGAAAATCTGCCTAAACTAGTAATCATTTTGGTATTACGTTTGTATGAAAATTCGCCCTCCGCCGGCCTCTTAAAGAAGATGTTTCATGAAGCTATGGCGCCCACGCTAGGTCTGTGTACACCAATCATAAACACAGCTTAGCAATATAGTATTCGGTTTTAATTGATAGTTTTCTTTAATTTTACTTTGTTTACTTTTACATAGAGATTTTCTTGATCGACGATAGCAACACAACGTATATACCAAAAACATGGCGGACAGACATGACATGTCAAATGGCATGAGACTACGGCCCGTATTCCGAAACAGCGCTTGAGTCTGAGTCGAGCCTCAAGCACAGATTTTATGACAGTTCTCCATTGAAAAGTGTCAAAAATCTGTGCTTGAGGCTCGACTCAGACCTAAGCACTGTTTCAGAATACGGGCCTGAGACTTATTAGTGTCAGTCACTGCGGTATAACGGTCATGGTGGCACTGCATTTTTGACCCTGCATTTTTAGCATACACTTAATGATGAGTTGAACATTATTCAAACGTCACCTTTTCATAAAATATTATTTGAAGTAAACTGCACAGTCGATCGAATTACCTGAAAACGTATTACGAGTCGAAATGTTTTTGACAGGTGTTATGGCTGCTATTTATTACAATTCTAGCGATTAAAATCAGAAATAAATATTAAGAGACGAATAACAAAATGCCTATAGGTATAGATTTTTTTTAATGCTGATTTTACTAGAGTGACACTATCCTTCAGATAAAAATATTTCAGGTGTATTTCGGTAGTGTAGTGTGAGATAAATTAGACTGAAAAAAGAAACATAAACGAAGGCAAAAATATTTTATTCTCACCGAGACCATAATTTAATACAACCAACCAAACGTCTGTTTAGTCCCTGGCGTTATTTTGTATGGTGTTATTTTAATAGGAAGCTAATAGGCTTAGAAATACGTAAAAAAATGTGTAGAGCAGCCAAAACTGAGCTTTTTTAAAAGCACCCGTCAGGGACACTATTTTTGTCTTTGTTCTGTGTTGTGTATTATACCTATTGTATTCTAAGTATGTACATATTTACAAAGAAATCAAATAGTACAAGCCCTGCTCATCCAGACAGAGAACAAACATCTGCTTTTACCACACAAATATTTGTTCTCGGTGGGGATCGAACTCACAAACTGAGCTGAGGGGCCAGCTATAGGCCAGTCACAGGCCACAGGCATATACTTATTGCATATAATATGTACTTATCGTCTTTCTGTGTTACTTTTAGGTAATATAGTAAGTAAGTATTCTTGAAATCCGTTCTGTGTTTGTCAAATAAACATTACTTAAACCTATATTACACTAACCAACGTACAATTGTTTGTCTTTCATTCTGCTATCGTCACAGGTGCAACGGTAGGTGTTGTGGGTGTTGTAGCCTTGTAGCTTTAAGACTAGACCATAGAGTAGAATTAGACGTTGGCATAACATGACATTACTACTGATTGAAACTCCTAAGAATGAGAACATAGACAATTTAGAAGAAGGGGCACAGGCACAGATGTAGAGGTTTCTGTATAGTTTTCGATTTGCTCGAGTTGGCGATAAAAATATTATTTCCCAGAAACTGAGATGCCTGTTTTATGGTTTGGGAATCAGAACCAGACTCAATAAAAGTTAAACAGAGTGCTTTTGCGTAATTGGAACTATTGGTTTTTGTGGTTTTTCAGGCTGAGATAAAATATAAAGAGACAGAAAAAACCGGAAAACTATAAAAAAGCTAGTGCTTTCTTGCTTCTCAAAGAACAATACAATTATATACTTATCTTCTTCATCTATATCCATCCATATATATAAAAATGTTATGTTGGTTTGTGTACGCTTCAAAATCTCAAAAAGTTCTGCACCAATAGAGCTGAAATTTTAGCATGATAAATACTTATATAATCCACATCAAGGATTGTTTTTTTGCATCAGTCACATTATGTGCCACAGCGTAGCGTGGCAGGGTACAGATAGTATTTTATATACATCGTTATTGCAACCTTTGGTAAAAAGCATGCCTGCCTACTTTTTAATTATGCATGTGCAAGTAAACACATACAAGCGACGTAAGGCAGTAGGCGTGGAACAGGCGCGGCGCAGGCGTGCGCCGCTTCAAAACGATTTCATACAAAATATATGCAGGCGACGTTTTTGAATTATACTGAAGCGACGCGGCGCAGGCAACGAAACGGCGTTTCTGCGGTCACCTGCTGTTGAAAACGTTCTATAATAAACCTGCGCCACGCCTGTTCCACGCCACGTCGCTTGTGTATGTTTTAGGCCTAATGTACTCCGGATGGCCGCGCTGCCAGTATTTATATACCAATAAAGATATACTAAGATAAGCTTGTAATTCCGTGTCAATTTGTGTAAATTCTACGAAGAATTTTAATATTTTCAAAAAAAAAAGCTTTCACCTGATTTTAAAGAAATGAGAGGTTAAAAGTGGATAGAAAATGCGTTTTTTTGTCTACCTCAAAAAGACACATACTACATTATTAATAGACTATAATTATTGTTTTTTAAATCGATATATCTAATGAGTCATGAAACCTAAAATAAAGTACTAAGTAGTATATACAAAGTAGGCAATTTATACAGAGCCGATACAATCTCATCTCATAATCGGTTGGGTTATACTGTAGTTTTGCTACTGAACGCGCCGCGCCAAAGGCTACAATAAATTTGTTACGCCCAAGCTCCAAGCTACTACGTAACTTAATACGAACGCACTAAAACTATGATATCCCACGCAGAAAATATCAAAACTGTCGTTATAAACTGGTAGTTGCTCTGTCTTCTGCGCTGTAGTTCGTGGGTTCGATCCCCACCGAGAACAAATATTTTGTGCGTGGTGAACACAGATTTTTGTTCTCTGTCTGGGTGTTATATTGTATCCTCAGCATGTATTTACAAAAAAATATATGTAAGTATTATATCAGTTATCTGGTTCCCATAGTACAAGCTTTGCTTAGTTTGGGGCGGGATAGTGTTATGTGGATTGTCTACAATATTTATGTCTTTATTGTACACTAAAGTGAAAGGTTACAAAAAACAAAACAGGAATAATACTTGAAAAAACAATAGGTACAATTAGCGGTTTCTTCCAGATAGATAAATAGGGCATGAGTTCAATCATTCATAAGATCCTATCGCAATCATTAAGCTAACCAGACGGATATAAGTCAGTAATCCTACCTCAAGCTTTGTCTGGCTCTGTCTCTGGCTCTGGTTTTAAGTCTGTGTGAGTGCACACCAGTGTGACGTTTTGACGAGCCAGACAGAGCTTGTGGTAGGCCTACTGTAGCCATCTCTTTTTGTTGACATGAAAGTGGCAGGAACAAGAGACATAAATCGAACCGCTAAAAAGTGTCGAGGTTTATGAACGAGGGGTTTATTCTTTTTCAAAATTAAAAAATTGCGTTGTGTTTACCAATTTAAAAAAGAAACGGAAAGAAAAACATTCTGCAGCTTTGATACAAAAGATATAGACGCGCTGTAGAAATATTTTTTTTATTTAATATCTCTAAATTCACATCACCATCAGTTTTTTTTCTAAAATTTCTGGTAATTCCTCAGCATTTCAATCCCCGTAGAAAGTTCAAAACGATTGTTTTAATCAAACATGGCGTTGCGTATAACCACTTTGAAAGTGGGCCTCATATCAAAATAGTTATCACCTAGCACCTCCATTCCGTTACTTTGTCTATTGGTGGCAAATACACTTTGGAAAATAATACTTACACTCAGTATAAACTTAACGGTATACTTTGACCTATTGCATTAATACAAATGAAATTGATGAATGTATGTACAAAAAAGTATGCTCAGGTATTTTATCACTCCCAGTTATATAATTAATATATAGAGTTTCTACTAGAGAACATAAATAGATTTTCTACAAGAGACTCGATTATCCGAATATATATTTGGTGCAAAGTTCGACAGAGGATTTCTGTCAAAATTCCTAATAATTAAGACGCTGAACTCCGTGAAATAACTTCTCGCTTGCATGCTGACCTTTGCACAAAGTTTAGCACGTTTTCCTACTTAAAAGTTTACTCCGGTACAAAAAGGATTTAGGCAAACTTATGTGTAGAAAAATATGTAAGGATCAAATTTTTTTGCTGAACTTGTGCATTCGGATTGCACACAAGTTAGTTGCTCGCGATTTTCGCTAAATACGTTCAGTGATTTTATGTCTCTCAAAGGGTCAAAATGTGCAATCCAGAATTACATCGACTGTGGTCTTCGCCTTAAGTAGCTACTTGGGTTCCCACAGTACACGCTTTGCTTAGTTGGGGCTAGATTGCTCTGTAGGAAATGTCCGCCATTTAATAGTAAAATTATTTCCGAGATCGTCTTCGCAAACAACCTCCATCAAGAGATAACCTGTTTCAACACAATTAAAATTAATTATGTTTGCCTTTGAGTAGAAGGGTATTTTGATCAAAAACTGTGTTATTTACATTATCATTTTGTATACAAGCATAAATTATGAAACTCCCACACTAGAATAATGATGTACACAATTTTTTCCAAGGGCAAGCAGTAGGATTACCACAAGCTTTTTTTATATTTTTATTAATATATAAATAAATATAAAAAAATCTTTGTCTGCCTCTGTCTCTGGCTCTGGTTTTGAGTCTGTGTGAGTGCTCACCAGTGTAGTATTATACTGTGTGTGTGACGTTTCGACATAGGATTTATTTAGACAGCACTCACACAGACTAAAAAAACCAGAGCCAGAGACAGAACCAGGCGGAGCTTGTGGCCTAGTGGCCTTTAAAATAAATCCTTTAGATTTTGATGACCATGTCTCTAAGCCCAAGGCGTCCCAAGGCTTAAAAGAGCCAAATAACAAACAAAAAACATATTTGACACAAATGCGGCACTCTAATGAGAAGAAAGTAAAAGACCCTTACAAACAAACCAGTCAATCGGTAATCGTTCAGTTAACCACTCCGTAAGGCTCGGTGTATTGGGCGGAATGCCGCAAACACGAGCTACAGGTTGATTCTGTAAAGTCTTGCGCAAATCATGATCATCAGCCTGAGATGTCCACTGCTGGATATAGGCCTCCCTTGCACATTTCCAGGAAGAACGATTCTGAGCCCTTTCCATCCACCGTCTTCATCCTGCCACCTTGCGCAAATATTGCGAAACGCTGTCAAATATCGCTGTCATATTTGACAGCGTTTCACTGATCGCCATCGCAGATCGCTTAGAAGTGCGCAAGGTTTTAAATACCAACTGCATTGATACATGCTTAAATATAACGCTTAGATGCTTACATCTACGAAACTCTTAAAAGCCTTAGCTTTACGAAACCTAATCTAGTAACGTACCTATTTAAATATATTTATTTCCTTAATTAAATATATTATGGTACAACGATTTAAGAGAATGTTACCGGGTAACTGCCAAGCGGAGAAAGCACGTTATTTGACTGTTTAAAAAACTTAAGAAACCGTCTTCATGGCCAATTTGCTGAACCGATTTTGATGAAATTTCTATGAGCCCAATCTGAAAGTCTTTTTTTCAGACGATATTTTAGTTAATATTTTTTCAAATCGGCTCATGAATGACGTAGTTATACGATAACAAACATAAAAAAAAATACAACCTTGAATTGAGAACCTCCTCCTTTTTATTTGAAGTCCAAACTCAATGTTAATCCTTATAGTATAGGATCCCGCTATAGAAGGACCTTCACCGAGCTGGTTATTTAATGAAACGTATTTTATATGTAATTATAAAATAAAATAAAATAATTTATAAAATACGTTTTATTAAATAACCAGCTCGGTGAAGGTCCTTCTATAGCGGGATCTTAGACTATTAGGGCATTACGCAACATGGACAGCCTGCGTCTAATGCGCAGAATTTAATAATATTAGCCAAAAATCCAGTCCAGGCCAAAATAAAAATAAAAATACACGAACAAATGAAATTGAAACCGCCTTCCAGAATCAGGCTGCCGGTCTCGCACGAAATCGCCCAGCTACAAATAATTCTCTCGTGCGTTCTGTTTGCTCGTGTTTCATGTTAGCGGCCCTCTCAGTACGTTTCGATGTTATCTCGCTACCATAAAAGTATTCTGGTCTTGGCATAACTTCCTCATCATCAGCGCAGAGCTCCCTTACAGAAGCCTCACTCAAGACCCTTTTGCTGCTGTAGCACACAGAAACAAGACGCACTTCTCCAGTGTCGATGTATATATTTTGTGCTTTCTTCTTTTAGTGTCCTTGTATTCATTTGTGCTTAGTGTTGTAAATAAATAAATGTCTATGCCTGTCTTGGCAGCATGCAGCAGTGCTGTTGCAGCACTACTAGTCCCCTTACATATTGTATAGGTTTATACGGCGTTACATTGAGAGTTCGACAGCAGTCGTGGCAGCACTGGGGCTCAATTCTAGACCAGTGACTTTTTCACGGTAGATAATCACAGGAACTGTCAGTTTCATTAGTGAATTTGACAGTTCTTGTGATATATATCTACCGTGACAAAAGAGTCACTGGAGCTCAATTCTAGACTTTTAGAGATTTACGCTCGAAATAGAGATTTGAAATGTCGCGAAAGCAGTGTCATATCACCAAATTTGTCGAAGATAATATCGAACCGCGATAAAATGCGTATTCTAGCCACCGTTAGACTTTTACGTTAGACTTTTACATTAGAGATGTCAGAAAGAAGGTTCATTCCTAAAACTTCCACAGACTATCCCGTTGTTGTTCATGTTTATCTACGTTCCGTTTCTATCGATAGAATAGTTCGATAGCACTAACTTTATTATTGTCTTCAAATAAACACATTTCCTATTAAACGGCGTTTATAATGCGTTCTTGTTGTTGTTTATAATAGATTCATTTTCATTAGATAGTAATCAATGGACTTTTCGCACAAAATGTTAGTTACAATAATTAATTCCGGAAACACACGGAACGTTATGTACCATAAAACTGTAAACTTTGTTGTTTGTAATCTATGGTCAGTTGTCTATGAAGTGTTGTAGATGTGTCATTGTCAGGATCATTAATAAGATATGTTATTGTCAGGATCATTATACTCAAGAGAAGGACTCCGATGACTTGAATTTTTAATTCAAAGGTTAACAACTAGATGGCCATTCCATGCAAAAAGAATATTTCTCTCGAAGCTTGAACCCCGGATACAAGTATAGACGTTGACTGTCTGATTGACTGCTCTTCTAACTGCGCCATTGAATAATTACTAAGTACGAGCTAAATTCAATCACTCCTCACTTATTGTAGGTTTATGAGAAAGCATTATTCGCGTTCTCGCTCCCAACTTGTATACCCTACAAACAAGTAAACATCATTGACTTTTTATCAAAAGGTAAGACTAGGTGGTATGGTCTTGGTACTCTAGTCTGCTCCAAGGACCGAAAGAAAAAAAAAGCCCAAAGTCACCCAAAGTATATTAGAGATGTCAATGTCGACTACTACTCACCACTCGACACATATCTAACGGCCTTCGCTCGATAAATGTCTATAGTGATATTGCTGGAATACGATATCTATTGAAAATGTCATGTCTATTTAAATTTGACAGTTCTTGTGATATATATCTACCGTGACAAAAAAGTCACTGGTCTAGAATTGCCCCCCTGGTCTAGAATTGAGCCCCTGCCGCACGACACTGTGTCACCCCTCCCCGCGCTTATAGAATTTGTTCGAAACAAGTGAAGTTTAAAAAGTTGAGAAACCGATTTCATGGCCAAACTGCTAAACCGATATTGATAAAATACGTGCTAGCCTATTTGTTATCATACATCTATTATTGTTATTTATGTTTTGTAAAAGGTTCATACAAAAAAACGGTAGGAACCAAGCCGTAGTTTGTTATCTGATCTTCTTAGCTTGGTCGCGTGAAACTGGCACCTAGATTCACCTACCTTTAGGACGTTTATCCACTACGCTGGCGTAGACGCTATAGGCATAATACTGAATAATAAATACATCTTTGAGTTTGTGTTTTTGAGATTTCAAAGTGATTCTTGTGATACTATTTGATAAATACATTATTTGATTTTGATTCAAGGTCGTGGCACAATATCAATTGGGCTTGTACTTATTTATTATACTCCAATAATATATCAAAGCCGTTTGTGCTGGCAAATTCAAGCAATAATAGCAGAAAGCAATCCGTTTTGCCAACAGAGGGCCGTTCAGCGGTTCACAGTTACACAATTGGTACGTAAAGCAGGGAGCTGCTTCACTGGAAAATTCACCTGTAAGATTCGAGCATAACGTCAATGAGAAGAACCAAACTGTAATTATATAATTTGTAACATTACCTTTAGTAGAGTAGGTAGCACCCGGGGTAAACTTTTCAATATATTATTGTATTTGCATAAACCCGCCTGCGCCGCAGAGGCGACTTGTATGTTAGATTTTAACTAAATGTAGTCTAATTAATTAGCAAGTAAAAAAATGATTAAGACAAAAGATAAAGAGTTTGTAAATATGTATATAGGTAAAATAATACTTTTAAAAATAAAGCCTTTTTTTGCATAAACAATTAAAGCATAAGTTATAACAATTTGCTACGTTTGACCACAACCGATGCGACTACAAGCGAATGCTCAGAATTTAATCTACACTGTCTACAAGCGAATGCTCACAGTGAGGTAACGCCTATACATACTCGTAATACCCACGCACAGATTAAACCGTGTGTTAGGTAGAGATGTGAGGCTCAGCGCAATCAGCGCGGGGGTTAAGTATGAGGGCGTTTGGTTTAATTAATAAAGGGGCATAGTGATCGAGCGCTTTCCGCCGATGATTGCGCATTGGATGGAACTATGCAGTGAACTTGTAACTTTGTTACCGATCGTGCCTACTCGTTATGAAAACTATACCTAACTAACGACGTTGGTGAACTCTGTAATGGCTGTGTGTAAGTGCTTCTGTTTGTGGTCATAAGGCCAGAAATTCAAACATCTTGACTTCTAAAAAAAACAAAAATTTTAATAGAAACAACATATTTTAACCCCATAGAATAATGTATTCCAATGCTTCCTCTGTAGTTGAAACAATATTTTATTTTGTTTGTAAATAAAATAATTAACCATGTATTCATGTGTAAAGTCAGTGTATGGCTACATGCATTAATAATAAATGTTACTATGAATGAATTCATAACTAAGTAACATATTCATGAATTAAATAAGAGAATAAGAGAAGATGCGTCAGAAACTTGATTATTCATTGATAAAATGGAGAATTGCTCATATGAGGCGAGCGTGCATGCAAATGACGCATTGAACGCACTGAATCAGTGCGCGCTGCAGGGGAAATAGTGATGTGCAATATGTACTAAATTAAATTCGATAGAGTGCCTATATTGACTGGCCTATCGACTCAGTTGATAGACAGTTGATAGGCCACTCAATATAGGCAATCTATCGAAGCTCTGCCTTCTGCGCCCTAGGTCGTGGGTTCGATCCCCACCGAGAACAAATATCTGGGTAATGAACGTAGCCATATTATCTTCATTTTTTTATTGTTTATAGCTAAACGTTTGACTGATATCACACCTGATGGAAAATGAAAATGCAACCTAAATGGAGCATGACATATGGGTGGATATCTGACAGCGTTTCGCTGATCGCCACCGCAGAACGCTGTGAAACTGCCGCACACGCACCGTAGAAAGCAGTGAAATGCTGTCAAATATGACAGCGTTTGGCTGATCGCCATCGCAGAATGCTTAGATATGCGCAAGGCTTAAGTTGCAAGTATGAATCAAGCCTGAAGTAAAAATATCAATCACAAAAGAAGCACAAATTGAAGAAAACTACTAAGAAATGTCGAGCTTTTAAGTTTTTATAGCACTGGCTCACTGACATTGCAAGAATGATCGAAGGCTTAATTTCGATTCGTTTTTCGATTCGATTGAATAGTAAAATGAATCGCTCTCGGGGAATTTTCATTTATAGCTACGACATAAAGCCCATGCTACACAGACGCGTTTTGCCCAGACTTTTAAACAAGAGGTCAGAGGAATAGTCTATTAATCAAGATCAGCCTACATCTCAGATTTAATCGGTCTCAGTAGTGCATCGATAAATTGACTAATCGATTATCGATTGAATACGGGCTACCAGGCCACACTATGGTAGTGCCACTCGCAATCAGTCGCATCGACATCCCGCCGCCACTGCTATTGCTGTCGCGACTCCATTTTTCATCCACTGACATCCGCTCTGTTAGCGTGAGCGAACTTGGAAATTTATGCCACCGCTCTGTATTGAAGTCTAGACCAACAACTGTAAATGCGTCGAGATAAATTGACAACAATGTAATAATTTATTATAGGCTTATTTCCCTGCAGTAACGACCATCACCCATGCAGGTTGTAAATGTTTTAACAATATTACAAGTAGCCTAGATCTTCATAACTTTTTTCGTGTTGCTCCCGTTTAATGTTGAATCCAAAACGCTTATGGGTAAGCAAATGTAGACTAAAAATTGTTAGTATGGTCAGTTGATATGGGACAAAAGACCCCACTTAGCTAAATTGCCAACTAGCAATAGCACCGACAAGGAATTGTTGGCTTTCATGCCTCATTATCACGTGCTCTAAACCCTCTTCTCGGTGCCGATTACCGACTCTGCCGGTGAATGGTCTAGCCAACCGCAGCGGAAACTGTAAATTACATACGATTGCAATTACAAAGAGAGCCTTATTTCTAGTTTAATATGGATTTTATAGTGGAGATAACGCGTTCTAAAAGTGGCGTTCAATGAATGAAAGCGGAAATCGGTGCCCATCTAGGGTCCCCGCAATCACGATCTCGTTCAATGATCGGCCGCCAACCACCGCCGCGCCACTGCTCGGTTTCAGATAATGAATTACTGAACCATTGCTTGCTTCCACAATCCACTAGGAGTCGTATCAGCCAGTAACGAGGTTAGCAGCTCTCCGGCTACGCCGCGGATCGCGTCGTGACTCCCTGGATGCCTTCGGGAGCATTCATGGGCGAATTATCTACTGAAATGGCCGTTATAAATTATCTTTAATGGCTTTTATTGCTGTAAAATATCGATTCGATCCGGGGTTTAGGAGCTATTGAAAGTTTGTTTTAAAAATAATAATAACTTTTTGCGCACGCGGCAATAACATTTTGCATGGATTGGATTTCGGTAATCATGTTAGGATTAGGAACGTGGAGGAAAGTGATCGTTGAAGCGTGGACGCGATAAAAGCACTTTTATCGTGAATTTTACGATTCTTTTCGTAGTATCCCGGCAGTAAATGCCGAATCAGATGAAGTGAGAGACCGCGGGTGGCATAGCAAAAAATAGCTCTATTTACTTTGCTCACACCAAATGTAACCTCAGATATTGCTCTTGGGAGTCAAATCAGTTTAACAAGTATTATATTTGATGGTTTCAATTTGAATAACATCATTTTAATACCAAAACCGTTATAAAAACCATTCAATTATATCATGTTTTTGGTGAGATATTTTTTCCTTATCTTTTTCTAACGTTTCAATTTCAACGTTGCCAACACTGAACAGTTTTTAAATAATGGCACTTTGACACTTTTACTGCTGCTTCACAATAGCAGCCAGTCCGTGCGTTTTGTTATATGAAGTTAACAAGCACCATGCAACAAGACAAATGGAGTGCTAACATAAAATTGTCTATGTAAGTTAACTTCTTCTTCTTATCGTGTCACTGATTCTTTTGAACCAAGTGTGGTGAAAGGATTTTCAGTGCGCCTCGAAGAGGCTCCTTTCGTGCACTTGACACAGATTTTCAAACATTAAGTAACTTAATGTAGACTTGTGGATGCATCCTACGCAGCACCCGCAAAACCCTGCAAAGTGAAATAAAACTAATAAATATTCTGGAACATCCACACAACTCAGCATTCAAGATTTTTAAGCCGTACCTACTCGTAAATAATAAAAGAGAAAGAACGCCTTTTCACATTCAGAAATAACTGAGTAAAATTAGATGTAGAGAAGCACCACACAGCCTTCCAAGCCCCTTTTCAAACAGATGGCTTCCTTTTCCTGCACTAAAAATGACGTCACACGTATATTTGACCGAAAGGGTCGAGCTGGCTATAAAATGTGGAATTTACTGGACGACCACAGATTTGAGACCATCGGGGCATTCCGTAAAACATGTGGCCAGGCACAAAGGTGGCTCAGGGTGCCACTGAATTACCCCTGATAGAGATTGGCTGCTACGGACACGCGAATTTATATTACCTATTTATCGGCGGGAATGCTCTGAAAAATTGAAATAGAGTTTTAATTTTATAGACGACCGAGCTCTCGGGCGCTTCTCGATCTAAACTGCTATCTACATTGCTTTAGGAATTTATTAAACGCTTTATAATTCAGCCGAGAAATTGCTACTGGATGTCAACGACTTGAACATTAGCAAATTTAAAGCTCGCTGTCGAAAAAGATGGCGTTCACCTCGGCAAAATGCATTGTAAGATTTTTCTCTATGAAATTATCATTTGAATAAGACGCTATAATAATAAACTGCAGACTGTGATCTTATTTGGGATACAGTAATTTGATTCGATGGCGTCCAATAGTAGGTAAATTATTACGTCGTACTCGTAATTAATTAAATTAATGTACTTACCGATACGGTATATGGAGTTATCCAATTATTAAACAGGCTGTACTATCACACAAACTTATTTCCGGTTTTTCAAGGAACACAACAACCATAACTGAGCTCTTGTAAACAAATCTTTCAATTTATAATTTACAAGATAGTACGAGGGCTCTAGAACAGTCAACGTCTAAGCGAAAATGTCAATGTGCTGGGCAAAAATGAAAAAATACGAAACAAGCCAATAAAAGGCGGAAGAACTAAAAAGTACATGAAATGTGCTATGAAATAATATGTGAGATGATTCACCTTTTGGTTAATCATGGATCTTCTCCAATTGTTGAATCTTCTGTCTGCCTTTATCCCATTTTATTTGGGGTCAGCACAACATGTTCTCCTCTACCATTCTCCTCTATCAGCTTTCATCTCGGTATTCACTTCTTTCTTATCCATGTCATCTTTCACACTGTGTTGACTATACTGTACATAATTGCTTCGAACGGATAGCTTCGTGGCAACAGATGCTTATGATGAGCTTACATCGCCCCTATTGGCCATTTTCCAATTTATGTTGTAGATAGCAGCCCACTCTCGGCATGTTCTATTAGCCCAAGCAAATTGTAACCTAATTAATGCCATAGTTTAATATAAACAGCTGGTTCAGTGTCTCCAAGCATATAATTATACTCGTACTTTGTTGGTTTTGTTTCGTTTTATTTACCTACGCTACGGCTTGGAGAACTTTAGAGAGCTGTTGTATATTTATGTTTACTTATGTTTTACATTTATTTTCTTTTTGGGTATCATTTTTTAGATTCATCATCTTCAAAACGCCGTTATATGGGAATTTACAGTATTGTCCTTTGGACTTTAGAATCATCATCATCATCATCATCATCAACCTATATTATTAGTCCACTGCTGGACGTAGGTCTCTCCCAAGACGTGCCACTGAGCCCGGTCTTCGGCTCTTCTCCTCCAGTGCTTGCCAGCTATACATTTCGCAGATCGTCGCCCCACCTTGCCGGAGGGCGCCCTACACTACGCTTACCTAAACGCGGTCTCCACTCTAGTATTCGTTTGCTCCAACGTTTGTCTGTTCTACGGCAAACATGACCGACCCACTGCCACTTACTGCGGACTTTAGAATACCTTTACCAAACCAACCCTTTTAAAATTTCATGGAAAATAATTATTTCTTAAAAATGCTTAAAGTAAATACTAGGTACTGTTTCCTTCTCTGCAGTTTTTGTAGGCTGTCAGCTATTCTGCAAGAAGATGCATCCAATACCTATTCCATCATTTTTGGCTGAAGTCCAGATATCGGTGCATGATTTTTTAGTCTTTTTGTGGCATTTCTGGGCCTTTGCTTTGATGCCCGTTTCGTTGCCGTCATAACAGACAAGCGTTATTCCAAACGCAAAAAAACTGAGGGTGAGTCAAATCAAATCAAAAGTGTTTGTATTCAGTTGGATTTCATGAATCACTTTGAAACGTCCTAAAGCTGAGAAGTCTAGGTGCCAGTTTCATATTGATTTTGACATATCAACGCAAAAAACGCTTCTTTTAGAGTAGTTGAACATTTTAATCGGCCCGGTCGCCGCTCACCGCCGCGGCAAGTGGTGCCTAGTGTACCTAGGCCACACGTGAGTCAGTGGTTCTGCTATAATCTGCACTAAAACTCAGCCCTGCTTATCGATTCGTGACCATCAGCAGTTGCTCAATAGTCCACCCCCACGACTATGGAAATTAAGCCAGCTCTTGTCTCGAGAAGCCGAGCTAATTTGTCCACGTGCATACCTAATACCTATATACAAACATCTTGTTCTATGCGTGCATAACAGATATTCGTACTTGCAACTTGCATGTTGACCAAGGACTGAAACTTTTACAGAAATTGCAATGATGTTAACGTCAGTTCAAATTGAGACAATCTTCTTCTTAACGTGCCACTGGTTTTTACGAACCAAGTGTGGTGAAAGGACTTTAAGTGCGCTTCAAAGAGGCTCCTTTCGTGCATTTGACACATTGTTCCGAAATTTTTAGGTTCTACGACATACCGGTTTTTCTCACGATGTTTTCCTTCACCGTTTAGATTAACTCATTAGTACATGACTGGATTTGAACCCACGACCTTATGATCGGAAGGCAGAGCCGCTACCACTAGCCCACCAGCCCCTTGAGGTTGAGACAATAAATACAATACACTGATCGCTATGGCAGATCGCAACTGATCGCCTAGATCTGCGCAAGGCTAAAATAACACGTCATGTCTAAAATACAATGAAAGAGTCATGCTTAATTCTTGGTGCAGGTAAGTGGTAGCCAACTTAGTAATGTTGTGACCTTCAAGCTTTTAAATACATTGGTTCCTATCAGTGGTACGCAATCTGTAAAAAATGATCAAGATATGTTTACAGGCACTTTAATAAGAGTACTATGCCTGCAGGCATTTATATAAACATCCAATTTAGGAATTATTGTGAGTTAGATACCTACTTATAAATACTGTAATATGAAGCCAAAGGTCGGCGTAGGAATGTGGGCGTTTGGAAATGCTTGATTCGTATACCTATAAAATTTCGTTTTTTAAATCGATTTTAATTAAGTTGTTTCGTTTGCCTATTAACTACGAATTGCTGTTTTTGTGGTTATTCGGCTTCTGAATGAGAATTAAAACATAGAATTTAGTTAAATTAATGAGCCAAATGATATCAACTGGTTTTCTTCGATTGTAACATAAATACTTAGTAGAAAAGTACTGTATCGCTTTTATAATGTAGTTAGGTACTAAGACGTCCTAAAAATTGTTGATAAGCTTGCGCACATCTAAGT
Source organism: Thera obeliscata (assembly GCA_947578465.1). Taxonomy (NCBI): domain Eukaryota; kingdom Metazoa; phylum Arthropoda; class Insecta; order Lepidoptera; family Geometridae; genus Thera; species Thera obeliscata. Next base: position 7,119,163 of record OX387916.1, read on the forward strand.
GCCGTGCCAGGGGACTACAGTCCAGCCAATATCATTTCATTATTCAATATTTCAATGTAATAACATAACATGCAAAGAAACACACCACCTACTTACATCTCATTACACAGTTCAGACTTGTGCAAAGAGTAACAGACAGTAAATAAAATAAAACATGCACGAATTTTTCGTAACGTTTCTGTTACGGTTACCTACAATACCTACTCTGCTAATATATTTCAATAAGCTGGTTTACTTTCACTTTTGGACTGGCAATCAAAAATACAAACAGTGGAGAATAGAAGCTGAAGGATTCGATGTTCATGTTTTATTTGTTTTACTGTTGAAATCGCATAACACTAGAGTTTCACTTATTAGTCAATCACTACTACATATTAATAAATTATAGTTTAAAAAACTAAAAAAAACGCTTTTATAACTAATTGAACTAAAAAGTTAAAAATAAAACTGTAATAATCAATTGAAAATTTATATTATTGTACAAAAAGCGTGGGGTGCTTTTTATAATAACTTCAGATATAATAAACTATTGATAAAATATTCACAACAATCAAAATCAAGCCCCTCACGCTTTTTGTACAATAATATAAATTTTCAATTGATTATTACAGTTTTATTTTTAACTTTTTAGTTCAATTAGTTATAAAAGCGTTTTTTTTAGTTTTTTAAACTATAATTTATTTTTTACTTTTTAGTTATTTTTTTTTTCATATATTTTGTTTTTTCATATTATTGCATTGTCATCGACCTTTGACGGGTGTGCAAAGTTTGAATCAAATCTGATCGTTCAAAGTAGGTTTTTTTTATTTCTTTTCATTTTTTTTTTTTCATATTATTGCATTGTCATCGACCTTTGACAGGTGTGCAAAGTTTGAATCAAATCTGATCGTTCAAAGTAGGTTTATTTTTTATTTCTTTGCATTTGTTTTTTTTTTTTTTTCATATTATTGCATTGTCATCAACCTTTGACAGGTGTGCAAAGTTTGAATCAAATCTGATCGTTCAAAGTAGGACAAAATCGAGCTCAAAGGGGTCGGTTACATACATACATACATACATACAGGTGAAGCTAATAAAAGCGTTATAAAAAAAAAAGATTAAAGTAAAGGCCTGCGCACACCTAGGCCGCTGGCGTCAGGGATCAGTGAAATGCTGTCAAATTTGACAGCGATATTTGACAGCGTTTCACTGATCGCTACCGCCAGCGAACTAGGTGTGTGCAGGCCTTAAAGGTGTCATCGTACAAATCGCAGGAACATCTAGATATAGTCATAAGACGAACAAGACAGAAAAAACTGGCCGAAAACAGAGGATACCTAGATACCCAGCAGTGTATGATGCCGGGCTGAGATCATGATTACTATTTTCGTAAAAAGGATTAAGCAAAAAATCTGTAGAAACCATCAACGTTTTTATCCCGAATAGGAACAACGAAGTCGCATAAGGTCCTTGTTCTTTTAGGCTTGTCTTGTGATTTTGTTGAACAACTCCTTAAAAAAAAGCTAGCAGAGTTTATTTTTTCATTTTTATAACAACAAAAAACCGAACCCCTTTTAAAAGTTAAAATTAATTTGTTTGTCATTGGTGGATTACTTTTCCCAACCTGCGTTGGAAATGTGTTTCTAACAAGCGATCTTGCAGGTAGAGTTCATAATATTCAAAAACCCGTTTATAATATCGAAGAGTCTGTGTATTACAACACACTTCAAATCTGGTTTTGAAAAGTTATCTTCTCACTTGAAACAGCGTGAAATGCTTACCACGAGAAGTGTTACAGATAACAGTTCCCGTAAAAAATAGTGTGGATCTCGAGCTCTTGGTTCGTAGACAAAACCACGAGTCAGATAGCGTAGGGATTCTTCCGCGATAGTTAACTGAAATGAAGGTGAACTGAAGCTGAGTGAAGATCATTTTGGCTCAATGTTATCTATGACCCGTATTCAGAAACAGTAATTGAGTCTGAGTCGAGCCTCAAGCACAGATTTTTGGCATTTTTTAAATGGAGAACTGTCAAAACAATCTTTGCTTGAGGCTTGAATCAGACTCAAGAACTGTTTCTGAATACGGGCCTATAAGCCTAATTGGTAACTTTCGGTACCCTTATCAATATGAAAATATGGTATCCTTTTGCTGTGATTCTGTATGTGATCAATGTTTTTTTTTTGGGTTGCCGTTCGTGTATTTGGTGTAATGTATTTTTGGAAAGTTGTGATGTAAGTAGGTACTTGCGTGTTTTTTAGGCCCAAGAAAAACCAACTTATTTTATCTAAATGGTAACTGATATTTATTATTTTTGTGTTCCATTTTGAAATCTAGAGATCCTCGATGAGTCGAAGATATTCTGGCTCACAAAAAGATGCTAGACGGAGGAAAACGTTGTTTAGCTGGGGCAGATTTCCAAAGAAAGTTGTATCGTATTAGGACTGAATGAAGCTGGCGTTTTTCGTATACGCTCACCAGTCCAATGGTCACATGTTTAAAGACTATAAGACAAAGTTTTGATTGCGCACTTCGGTGACAAATTTATTCATGTATACAATTTGAAAAGTTGGTTTTAGATAAGAGAGAAAAGTGGCCGTTTTTGTTATTAATATTACGTTTCTGTAGATGTAGCACTAAGTGTTTTATATTATTTATTTAAGGATATTTAAATAAATAATATAAAACACTTAGTGCTACATCTACAGAAACGTAATATTAATAAAAAAAACGGCCACTTTTCTCTCTTATCTAAAACCAACTTTTATTATTTATTTATTTATTTAAATATCCTTAAATAAATAATATAAAAGTAATAATAATATACTTTACTTTATTGTAACTGTTCGATGAAGAAGTATTTTTATTATGTTATCTTTACATCTCACTTAAGTGTGGATCACTTAAATTTAAGGCCATCTCTCAGAGGTTCAAAGTCAAGTCAGTCAGGCTCTAGTCAATAACTTTACGCCTGATTCAAACTTCCTTGACTTTGATAACCTGGTTAGGCCATTGATTTAACCACTCAATCAAAAGGACAATGAAAAAACACAGTGTTACGACAAACAAGCAAACACCAAGGGCGGATCCAGCTTTGGCGCCAGGAGGGGGTCACATAGTCGTGGTCAGGTCAAGAACTAATAATTTAATTTTGATAACAATACATAATGAAATTGATACATTAATAAAATACCTACTTTTTACTTGTATGAAGTAAAAAGTAGGTATTTTATTAATGTACGTAAGTATTGTACTTAAAAATATTTATTCTTTAATGTACCTACACTTGAAAAACTTAACACATAATAACTTCGTATATATTGCCATCTCTCTTGAAGACATCCAGAGAAGCACTATCACGCACGGAATGAGGCAGCCTATTATTTTAACTAAATATACAGGGTGGCCGGAACATTGACGTCCAATATAAAAAATTTGATCCCTCGTATCGTGGGGTATCCGAATCATCCCATGCATGTTCCGCGATTTTGTATAGTTATCGAGTTATGATTTTTTTTCTGAATTTTTGAGAAATTTCGAAATGACCAACTTAAAAATTTCTAAAAATAAAAAGTAGAAGACATTTTGGTAATTTTTTTTTTGCAAGAATTCTCATAAGTTGTACTTTTATGCATAAAACAATTCGTTTTGTTACTTAAAAGAAAGTTATGAAAATAATGACCCAAAGTAAACAATTTACGTTTGGTGAATTGTGATACAAATTTTCAAATTTAAATTAAAAATCTAAACAGATAATTTCATGATTAGCATGAGTAGCTTCTTGTTCCATCTTGCTGTCTTTGAAGCCCGATTTTAGCAAAAGTAGCCAATTAAGTATTTTTTTTTTAAATAATTATGAAAGCTGAAAGTATGGCGCATTTTTTACAGCTACTTAGGAACCATGAAATCACCTTTTTACATTTTAAATTTAAAGTTGAAAATTTGAGTCATAATTCACCGAACGTAAATTGCTCACTTTGGATCATTATTTTGCATAACTTTCATCAAAGTAACAAAGCTAAATACTTTATGCATAAAAGTACAACTCATGAGGATTCAGTTGCAAAAAAAAATACTAAAACATCTTCTACTTTTTTTTTTGAAATTTTTAAGTTGGTCGTGTCGAAATTTCCCGTAAATTCAGATAAAAATTCATAATTCGAAAACTATACAAAATCGCGGAACATACATGGGGGTGATTCAGATACCCCACGATACGAGGGGCAAAAATTTTTTTTTGGACGTTAATGTTCCGGCCACCCTGTATAACTAGTCTAAATATTATATAAAATTCTTACGTTACTCACTGTCGACTGACTGACTGACAATCAACGCACAGCCTAAGCCGTTAGTCCTAGAAGCATGAAATTTGAAGGGAGTGTTCCTCTTAAACGAAATTAACTAAGGTAACTAGCAGTTGGTCATGTTAAACCAAAAAAACAGATTCGATTGTACACCAAAACGTATACAAAAACCGCGATTTGTCTTAGTGGTTTACATAGGTTTTTTTTAAACCTTTGTATGTATTTAAATCTGGTGGCAGATGCTGCGGTAGCAGATTTTTTTTTACAGTTTTTTTGCGTAGGTATTTTTTAAAGCTATTTTTCGTGATTTTGTCATAGTGGCTAAGTTGGGTTTTGTATGCGTTGGTGTATTTATAATTGAATCTGGTTGTTTAAGTTTGACATAACTAACTGCTGGTTACCATAGTTTTGAGCTTGTATTCAAGTGCTTTAGAGTGTGTTTGAATATAAAAGCAAGTGCTGTAGTAGCCAATTTTGTAAACCTTTGTGTGTATTCAAATTTGGTGACAGGTGCTGCGGTTGCAAAATTTTTTATGACTGTTTTTTTGTGTATTTTTAAACCCCTTTTTCGAGATTTTGTCTTAGTGGCTATTTTGGGTTTGTGTATGCGTTGGTGTATAATCAAAGCTGGATTGTTTAGTTTGACATGACCAATTGTAAGAATTTTCTGTTTTTTTTTTCACACTGTGCTCCTGCATAATATAATTATGTATTATTGTCCAAGTTTCATGCTTCTAACTTTGCTTTGATTTTTATAATCATCATTTTTCCACTTTTTCTCCTTTTCGCGAAATTATTTTCCAATTTCTTTTCTTAGTGAACCTCTACACTATAAAAGGAACACACCCTACAAGTTTCATGCTTCTAGGACTAACGGCCTAGGCTGTGCGTTGATTGTCAGTCAGTCAGTAGCGTAAGAGTTTCATTAAAATAATTAAATAATGATGGTTTGAGTTACATAAAATCTGTATAGTGGCAAAATATACATACCTACTATATTAATACAAAATCATTATGTACAATTAGTGGTCCACCTAAGTCCTGGAACCAGCTCAGGGGGGGGTCATGACCCCCATGACCCCCCCCCTGGATCCGCCCTTGGCAAACACATGCCGTAAAGCCGTTCTCATGAATTTGGGTAAATACCAATAAATAATAGGTATATATGATAATCTCCCTACGAACTTAAGCTTCTAATGCTATACTTTCGCGTTAGGTATCTTGTTCGGTAAGTAAGAGTACGTCACAGGAATTAAAGTCCACTTTTCCATTTGGCACGTCGTCGAGGCAGATGCGAGGCACAGTTTCAGATAGAGGCTAAGTTCGTAACTTTTCGCATTTCCTCGACGCCTGCCACCGCCGCCGTCAGTCCCGCGCCAATCTCGACATTGTCGCATCTTGTGAATTTATTCCCAACACGCGATTAACGGGAAACATTTGCAACCTTCGCCGTGCTCCAGATGAAAACGCTTCACCCAGTTTTACGAGTCACATATCGACCTCGGCTCGGTATTACATGAAAATATGAAAAGCACGCGCCGAGCGATGCTTAACCGGTATTTCCCATGGTAATGTTATAATTACCGCAGTCGTTACTTACGTTAAAAGCTATTTATTTTGCATAATGGTGTCTGGTGAGCGCAACAATAGTGGTTGGCAGTGCGACCGGGGATACGCTGCCTCGCACACCCAAACTTGACCGCAGCATTGCTTTGTCCGCACAGTTTTAGCTTCGGCCACTTCGCCCCCTTTGTTTATCCTCTCATTATGAGCGTGCTTAATCGCCAGTATTAGTTATGCCAGAAGACAAATAGAGACAGCTTTACTTGTACTGAATCGCTGCAATCGCTATTTGTTTTACGAATCTATTCAATAAATATTTGGACCGTTAAAGCCTTTGTGCTCTGTATGGAGCGAGCGTAAAACTTATCTGTTCAGATAAATGGGTCACATTTATTTTCATGTAGGTACAGCGAGCTATATAATTTTGATATCTTTTGTCGGTGTCGGAACGCTCGTGTAGGGGTAATTTCAGATGTCACGTCATCGGAAGGGACCCATAGCTGCGGGCGACCGGAACACTTCTTAGGTTCTGTGACGACATCATTTGCGCGAGAGCGCGCTATCTGCCATGCCCGCTCGAAACGGAACTGGAAACCATCTAAAAGAGATGAAATTTTTCCACATTATCATTTTCATTATTCGGTTGTTTTCAGGCAACTATGTAGGCACTAAATAATATGTAGGTATCTATTCAATTTGAATAATGAGAATTGAATATTCAAACGGTACTCGTTTATCTAATTAAGTTAATCCGCAAAACCTATTAAACTTCACCTATAATATTTCACAGGTTGTTTATTATGTAGCATGACTCGCCGGCTTACTGACCTCCGAGTTTCGTTTCAACTGAGCCTCTTACTACAGCTTCCGGCTATAGTACAAGCACATCGTGAATAAAGGCTAAAATTGGCCAGCTTATAAACTGTTATCCTCTTTATTATATTACTAGCGGCTTTGCTCGCCCCGTTCCCGTTACTTTTTCTGGATAAAAAGTTTCCTATATCCGCCTCCTGGTCGATGTGATCGGTTCAGCCGTTCTTCAGTTTTAAATAGTGTAACTAACACGACTTTCTTTTATAAATATATAAGATTATTTTATATAAGGAGATAAAGAGGATAGACACCACCGCTCATCCATAGTTATAATTAGTGTGGATGAGCGTAATTTGTTACTTTAAATTTTCAACAATAGCGAGACGAGCACGTATTAGACTGTTTGGTAATTGTGCCACAATAATATCCGGGGACTAATGAAGAATATTGGTTAAGGTGTCAGATGTAAGATTAATAACATTGACCTCTTACGACCCAGGAGTAGATTTCTCCGTTTTGCGTCTAGTCGCCATCGTAAGTTCATTAATCACGCTAATGACGTCACATGAATAAAACATTACCTTGTTGTAGGCTTTGCTATTAGAAAAACATTTACATCGAGTAGGTATACAATTACGTTAAGTTGGTTTACGTAGCGGTGACAGTTATTTATTGCTTATCGATAACCCGTAAGTGAATTATTCTTACAAGCCTTTCTTTATCAGGTACCTTATGCGTTTATTTGAGTCTAATCTCAGCAAAACATGGGGTTTACAAAAAATGAAAACGTTTATGCTGCAAAAGTTAAAACTGAGTAGCAGTAATATCTTTTATGACCGTATTGCAATGTAATAGGGCCAATTGAAATTACCAATGAGTGCATTTCTCTACAAAAAAGTAAAAATAGTTTTTTTTATCTATCTCCCCCAAATATGAAAAAGGCCAATGTCACGCATTGGACTTCTTCAGGTGATGATGTTGATTGTTTGCGCCACTCTCGTCTATTCTATATATCGTGGCCTGCGCCTTAAAGTTATACCTATTAGGATAGTCTAATTTAGTGTTTGAACAGGCCATGTTAGGTCTCTACTTATCTAATCGATCTAATTTATGTTACCGCCGTGGCTTGAACGGACATCCTCTTGAATAATTATGTACTTACTCGTAGGTGTGGGACATTGAGGTTTCTTTAGATGTTTTTTGTCGCCCAAAGAAGTTAGTGTTGTGTACGCTACCGACTTGCAACCATTTCAAACTAAGAAATAATAAATTAGTCTTTCGTTTAACCAAACTAGTTTTGTGAAGCCAGGGTTTATAATGGGATTTATTTTCATGTCTAAATTTATGTGTGTAGTAATCATCATCAGCCTGATTTGACTCCACTTTCGCACATAGACCTTCCCTGTATTTGAGGGAGGTTTACCAATCACCACGCTTGGCAGGCGGATTGGTGAACGTGTGTAACCCGAAGATGTTACTGCTAAGAGATCCATGGGAGGTGATGGAAGAGTCCTATTCTATAAATGTACCACCTGGGACATTTTATAGTAGTATAAATTCCAAAAATCTATTTATCTCAACCCCATGAGAGTCCATGGCCCCCTCATCTTTAAAGATTTTTACTTTTTACTTTTTTAGTTGTTTTGATTTTCCTTTACTAATTGGAGCATGCATTCATAGCATAAAGCGTGACAACCATAAAATTCAACCTACTCGCACTTCCACCTACATAATATTGTGGACAAACTGTAATTTTATAGGGTTGTCAACCTTTGCAAAAGGAAAAATATTTAAAATTTGTTTTTTTTTGATGCCATAACTGGCAGACGAGCAGACGGGACACCTAATGGAAAGTAGTCACCGTCGCTTATAGACACCTGCAACACCAGAGGTGGTGCTGATACGCTGCCGGCCTTTTTTTCGAAAAAAAATCGAAAGGCTTGTCGTGCCTAATTAAATCATATTTAAAACAATTGTGCTTTTATTGAGCTTTCAATAGTATGCAAGCAATTAGTAGCATACGCTCTTACAAAAAGAAAATAAAATTTTACAGTTATTGCCAGCTAGTAAACGATAACAGTTATTTGTTATACAAGAGTGCAAAGCTGCTTTTTAACCGCGTGCTCAATTTTGATGACTGAGCAAGCGCAGGATTCTAAAGTTTAACCACGAGCGTAGCGAGTGGTTTAAAAGTTAGAATCCTAAGCGTTGGCGAAGGAATCAAAAGAGCACAAGGTGAAAAATTTTTGCACTCGAGTGCAACACGTAACTTTTCATCCCACCTCAGCGAGGAAATGACTAAATGCAAAAAAGAACATGGCGCGACTAAAAGTAACACACCAAGAAGGTTCCGAGTATGAGTTATTAACAAATTTAAAAAGGTTGTATGATAAATTCGGCACCATGCAGGTAGAAGTAAATAGGTTTAATGGTGTTTTGAATTCACAAATACACCAAGAAGGTTACGAGTGCGAGTTTTTAACAAAATAAAAAAGGTTGTATGATAAGTTCGGCACCGGTATGATAACCTATTTACTTCTACCTTCAGTAGAAGTAAATAGGTTGTGTATTCACAAACTTATTGAACACGATATTCTAAATTCAAATTTACTTTATCCTCTAGCGGATAAAAACGGCTTTTCCAGTCAGAAATTAAACAGCAAAAACACACTTTCAGAGCTGGTGGGATGAAAAATCCTTTGCGCACTAATAGAAGCATCTGCAGTAGCTATTTATTTTGTAGTGATGCATCGCCTTGCAAGAACTCCGCTACAAATTGATTGATCGTGGTGTTGCCCTCGGTATGTACTAGGCCAATAGGATTCACACCAATAACCCAAGCGACCAACGGGTATTTTCTTAATGGTACTAAAGCAGTCATTTAGCATATAGCCTAGCTAGTGTATCACCATCTCTATTTGTTGAAATGAAAGTGATAGTGACAAGCATCGAGATATAAGTACTACGTACGTAGTACTTATATCTCGATGGTGACAAGAGACTTTTAGCGAGCCGTTATAAAGTGAATGAGGGGGCATTATAGTTAATTTTACTGGAAAGAAATACGTACTTAGCGTAGAGCTTTAAGTACTGACAAGTATTGATTGTATTGTTTTGTTTTAATATCTAGCTGATCTCTTTGTTGCTATGCTCATCTAGAATCACTATGCGAAAACGTTTAAAATAAAAATAGATAATGTTTTTTTCTTTCTGATCTACAGAATAACGCTATTCGTGAAATAAAAAATGAGCAATTCTTGTCTTTGTAAAGCCTAAAAAAATGGATAGGTATATTTTTATTTGACGGATAAAGTTATCTGTAGATAATAAAAATAACCCTTAGAAGGATTTAGTAATCACGTGTTTTATAACCTATAGTTTTTTTACATGATAAACCCGCCCAGTCTTAGTCCAATTTGTTTTCATACTAATCAAAAGTTATTTTACTTCATTATATCAAATTGTATATTCTAAACCCCTTTTGGGCCAGCCCTAAGCTAGTAAAGGCGACACTTGATTCAAGTAGTTTGTAAAAGGAGTCACTTTGACTTCCACAATATGGTCCTAACGAGGTACCGAGTGACGTTGCAGCTACACATCTCTGTAAAGAACAAACAAGGCCCCAGCCTCCCGCTAGTTTATAGCGTCAAACCTTATAGAGCTTAGGAGGTAGCAAAAGGAAACATTCTTTTTCTTATTCTTAATTAATGGCATCTGTCCATTTTGGATCAATTTTGACAGTGTCAAGTGAGGACACATAAATAAAATTGTTTTTAGTCAAGTCAAATCAGTCGATAGACAATTCGGAGGGAATCGCACAGGCGACTCTCCATACAAACGTAGTCCCCTATTTCCTCCCTGGATAATGCCTCTAGAGTAACTATTTTGTCTCATAAAATCCAGATCTGCTATATACGTGCTCATATGTTTTCCTTTTTTTCAGAAACTTATTGATAAAGAAAATATCACCTCCAATTCATATTTCATATAAATCATAATTAAGAGGGTCATATTTTCTTTATCAATAAGTTTCAAAAGACAAAATGGTTACTCTAGAAGCATTATCCAGGGAGGAAATGGGGGACTACGTTTGTATGGAGAGTCGCCTGTGTGATGCCCTCCTATTGGTTTTGGAAAGAAATGGTGCCGTTTTTTTTTCAAAACTATCAGAAACATTTTTGATCAAATCAGAATACGTATTACATAATTCACTTTCATTCCAACTGTTAACACTTTTAGCTTTCACAACAGAACTCAAAATAAGCAATTAAAATGAAAAAGCTATGTGACTTCCTAAAATGACAGAAAACTAACAAGGGGACAATCTTACATCGTTCCACAATTACCCTTATAAAAAAAATATAAGTTCATCAATATCATAAGTGTTTTCAAGTATATTTTGAAAAAGGAGTCTTTGTTGTAGTCTGGAAAAATGAAGCCGAAAAAAATCGTTTGCTCCATATTTTTGTGCTAAACAACTTATGTAGGTTTCGTGATTGCTTTCCACAAAGGAAATTCCCGTTTCATTTTAAGCTAAGCTGGGGCGCGCGGTTCATCTATCTTCCCATTCTTTGTTGTTTGATTACACCTTCTACTTCATCAATAACTTGGTGGAAGCTCTAGATAGGAGCCGCGAATTTGTATGCATGCCCTGTACAACCACGCCACGGAAACTTATACAAAGTTTATCAATTTTATGAAACGTCGCAAAATGTGCAAACTGTTTTCCGAAGTGCTTACGTCATTGTATTCATGTTTCACTTCAGAGAAGGTGACCTATATGCTGGAGCTGAGATCAGAAGGTTATTAAGTCACAGATATATTAAGCCCGCAACTGGACGGCTGATTAGATTAATCTATCAAGTGTTCGTGACTTGATTGATATTCGATTCAAATTTAGTGTTTTCTGATTTATTATTATGCATGAACAATCATAAACCACATTTTAATGTGGGTATATCATGCAGCACTTGTATGTAACACAATGCAGTGTCATAACTGCGTAGGTACCATTGGATATTCGATGACCTTCGAGGCAAACTATGTGTGGCAGGTGACGCTTACGACGCAAGGGCTCTACTCGAGCTGGGTTTGAGCCAACTCTTGATGATTTCCATAAAAATACTTGCCTACAGATGTGCAGTTCACTTTTTCTCCATTACTTTATTCCGTTCTACTAAAACTGCCGATGGCTGCCTCGGCCAAGGCCAATATATTTCCAAAAACATTATCACTTTGTGCACAATTTTATTTTAAACTTTATGAATTTCCTTACAACATTTTACCATAGTTAATTTCCATATCAATATACTTACGTGTATAACAAATATCGTGATGTATATTTTGCAATTGAGGGCAAAAATAATGTTACACATTTTCTGTATCTTGTAATTACCATCATTCTATAACTTGAATTGATCAAGCACAATGAGTACCAATGCAGAAAGATAACAAATACTGTGATCCACACTTGGTATGCTGGTTTCCGCAAGTAGGCGTTTACGAATCCTTCTTGAGCGACGCTTGACAAATATTTTCGAACTTTTAAGGTTCTACGACATGCCGGCTTCCTCACAATCTTTTCTGTCCCCGTTTGAGACTGGCATAGTACACATATATTTTCAGACAGAAAAACTCACGGCTGGATTTGAACTCAGAACGTTAGGATCGGAAGGCAGGACCACTACCACTTGAACTACAGTGCTCTTATGCAGAAAGATGCAACTAGGTACAACCATATTTGCTGCCCAATTAGGACCAATGACACGGTAACCCACATTTAGAAAGACGTCACTTCAATCGCTTCAATCATTCGTAAGCGCACGGCCTGAATATTGTTTGCGCTTCCTTGTCTTAAACGGTAAGGTCACCAAACAAAGATCCATTGATTGCTCGATACGGAGAGCCGCAGATTGCTAATTTGTTCCAGTCAAATTTAAATAACAATCGATATTCATATTGATATGCAAGACCGCGTTCTATGAATTGCAATGTATACGAATTTAAATATTATGCATTTATATGTGAGTTCGAGGAAAATGTTAATTGTAATGTGAGGATCGTGAAGGTAAGTTGATATACGATCGCCTCCAGCTCTGCTTATCCACTTGTAAGCCAAATATAATTCTAGCTGGAAACTTTACCTACAATATGATGAATAAGTAAGGCGGCATGTAACCTAATGCTGCCTTCCTACGGTGCGTGGATCTGCAGATCATCACGCACCGCGCACGACGACGCACGGCAACGCACACAGAAAAGACCTGTGCTATCGCGCACCTGCGCATGAGACCGTTCCCATGGTGTGTCGTGCGAGCTGGTGCGCGATATCACGCACCGGTGGGAAGGGGCTATTTAGTGTAGGTATTAAAAATTAAAAACATAAATAATAGTTTTTAATTTTTTTTTATGTCAACAGGGCTTTTATTTTGTGTCATTGTTTGATAAAAATTGAAAATAAAAATTTTCAGTTGTGCGAATTTATGTAGATGTGCCTTGGAGCTTCTAGGTCTGTAGGCATCCGATACTGCTCGTGCACACGAAGATATTGCTTTTAAACAAACAAAGGCAGCAAGTCATATACAATCGAAACCCGAAGTTTTAAACAACTCTGAAACTATTTGACCAAGTAGCATTTTAAAGATACAGCACCATACATATGCTTTCAGAATACTGCTTTTCGTCCGAATCAATTTGGTAGTGCTCAACTACCTAGTAAATTAGGATCCGCGTATAATTACGAAAATGAAAATTAAGTTAGACTAATGGACTAGAAAAGGTAATTTTGCTAAGCGCTATGAACTAAATGATCTAGAGTTCTAGACACATCTCAGAATATGAACGTGGAGGTATGGACGTAGAAGTCTATGTGGTAAGTAATAGAATCTAATAGTTAACTCTCTTGTTTTTTCATAGACGGCTTTCAATCGACAGTATAGAACTGTTTCTAAATATATTGCTCTCAGATTCAGATTCATTTATTTTATTCCAGTAACATAACATTGGAAAAGTTGAAATAATTTATCGATTATGATAAATATTATTATTCTAATTATATTATAAATATTATTTCCATTTATTCATTCATTCATTTTTATTTTATTCCAGTAAGATAACATGGTACTTATACTTGGAAATGTCAAGAAAATTAACAATATGATAATAAAAACAAACTATTATAAAAAATAGCATCGAAAATAATAACATTCGTACAAAACATTGTAAACCATACATTTATGGAGTGTTTAAATCATAATTTTGCATTCGAGTTTAAAAATGTCAGGTCTTGGACGTTTTTAGAATCAATACATAGCCTTTAAGGACGTTGCGATAGAGTATATAGAAGCGGAACGATGTTAGTGATCATGCAGATTTTTTATTTATTCATTTATTATCTATACCAAATACTGAGTTCATGCCCTAGGCTCGATAAACGAGCTCTCTCATGTATTACTGCTCTCGACTTTAGTCTCGCTCATCTCGGTCATCGCGCAATAATGCGGCCTAAGTTACGTTGATTTGATGAAATTGGACATACTTAACGAATCACTGTGTGACCTAGAGCCTGCCCACGTAATTTGAACCTGTATCACGTTAGACACACGTAGGTGGTTCGGTTATTTCTTAAATTGTTTGGGTCACGATATCTCTGAGGGATTTGCTTATAGAAACAATGACCTTTCTATGAATTGAACAGTGGCGTAGCTACTGGAGGGCTAGATGGGGCAGTGCCCCGGGCCCGTAAGCCCCTCGGACTCTATGAATTGAACTAGTGAAAATGTCTCCAAATTTGGAAAGTAAATAATCCAGATTCAAGGAAAGCGACTTTAAAAATGGCAACTTATTTGATTACGTTTTCATTATATCGGCGGCGCAAATGTGAAACCAGTCTTAAATTACACGCCGCGACGCGGTTGTACTTGTAGTAGACTGATTTGAGTACGACGAATCTGGATAACGACAAATCTGGAGTACGTCGAATACAGAACACGACGAATAATACGAAACTAATTATAAGTTTAAAAAACTTGAGAAACCGACTTCATTGTCAAACGGCTAAACCGATTTTAATCAAATTTGTTTGGGACAATCTGGACGTAAGAATAACCAAATAAAAAAAAAAATTTTCTAAATCGGTTCATAAATGACGGAGGCATGCAGTTACAAACATTAAAAAAAATATTAAAAAAAAATGGCAACACCGATTTTAATAAAATTAAAATGGGACCAACCTGGTCCCATTTTAATTTAGAAAAAAATAATTTTTCAAATCGGCTCACAAATGACGAAGTTATGCGGTCACAAACATTAAAAAAAAAAAAAAAAAAAAAACATACAACCGAATTGAGAACCTCCTCCTTTTTGATTGGAAGTCGGTTAAAAACAGTTGTAAATTGTTTAGTAAGAACCCCAGTTTAATTTTTCCCCAGAATCTTTGGTTACCTAGCTACGCCACTGTAATTGAAGGACGGTATTTCACTCAGTCTCATCATCACGTTTGCGATACGTGAAGAGACTATGAAATGCATACCTTTTAGAGAGCCTAATGGAAATAGCACCTAGATTGAGCTTTTAGCTTTGGGTATACATTAGCTCGAATCTGCGAGTTAAATAAAAATGTTGCAGCAATAGTACATTGTTACCTGAGTGTTGAAAGTCACGTTTTTTGAGTCCCGAGACGGGTTTGGCGCCAGAGCGTAGCGAGGGCTCGGCTTCGGTTCGCCAGCATTATTCAGCCATTATTTTCATTTTCATAATTTAAAAAATGGTAAATTGTTTGCTCAAATCTATGTTATTTTAAAGAAATAGTTGAACGTACGAGTACGAATATAATAATTAAGCCGTATAAGGGATCAACACACGAGGCAGTGCTAATTTTTATCATATTTTTTATAAATATTGTTGACATCGATGATATATTAATAAAGTCATTTAGAAGATATATTTACTATCTTTATGTTATTTAAAATTTAAATTTTACATTGCGCTCTAATTAGACTTTTTAAACTTCTTACCGTTGTAATGGGTTTCCAACCTACTTGCTGAATAAAAAGTTGGAATTTGGTTCAACAACCTTCTTGCAGTTAGAAAGACTTTAGAGTTTTCATTGTTGTATTATAATAGGGCAGTGTGGTCGCTAAGCGACAAAAGCCCTTTAAATAAATAAAAAATATAAAAAAAAGTTGGAACATGGTTGATTTTTTTTTTCTTTTCGCTCCTTTCTATAAGCAGGCTATAGTACCATGACCATACCGCCTAGTCTTACGTGAACATGGTTGAATCAAATAGAACTTGTTAGGGTTCCGTAGCCAAATGGCAAAAAACGGAACCCTTATAGATTCGTCATGTCTGTCTGTCTGTCTGTCTGTCTGTCTGTCTGTCTGTCCGTCCGTATGTCACAGCCATTTTTCTCCGAAACTGTAAAAGCAAGACTGATGAAACTTGGTGAGTAGATGTATTCTGTGAACCGCATTAAGAATTTAACATAAAAATAAAAATAAAACTATAAATTTCAGGGGTCCCCATACTTGAAACTGAAACTCAAAAATTTTTTTTTCATCGAACCCATACGTGTGGGGTATCTATGAATAGGTCTTCAAAAATGATGTTGAGGTTTCTATTGACGTTTTTTTCTAAACTTAATAGTTTGCGCGAGAGACACTTCCAAAGTGGAAAAAAGTTGGTCCCCCCCCCTCTAACTTCTAAAGTAAGAGAATGATAATACTAAAAAAAATATATGTTGTACATTACTATGTAAACTTCCAACGATTTTTGGTTTGAACGAGATCTAGTCAGTAGTTTTTTTTTTATACGTCATAAACCGTAAACCGCAATTTACCTTTCGACGAACTACAAGAACCTTATTATGTTACATCAAGTAACATAATATAAAGGTTTTTGTAGTTCGTCGTGCTACAGAACCCTTCATGGGCGAGTCCGACTCGCACTTGGCTGCTTTTTTTTATTATAATTTGACAGCTGTCAGTAGAAAGCGATTCTCCCTAGGGCTGAAAGTATTACTTTCAATTAGGCCCCTCAGGCAACTCCAGACCTACTTTCAGAGTATGAGCAATGAAAAGCATATTTAAAAAATCTTTGAATGTTTTTTTGCAGTATTGAAGGGGTTAACGAAAAAAACAGGCATTTCATCTATTGTAGATAATTAACACGACGTCAGGGGCAACTGCAGGGCTACCACGAGCTCCATATGGTTATGGCTATGGCTGTCAAATTGTGTATAGATTGGCTGACCCACACATTCATTTTCTTCTTGGGTTTGAATGTGTTGACACAATTTTAACAGCCATAACCATAACTATATGGAGCTCGTGGTAGCCCTGCAGGTCAAACTTAAACTCAAACTCAATAAAATTGTATTCATTACAATTCCAACAATCACTTTGAAACGTCTTAAAGCTAGGTGAGCCTAGGTGCCAGTTCCACGCGACCAAGTCTAGAAGAATAGGCAACAAACTACGGCTCGGTTCCTACCATTTTTTTTATAAGAACCTTTTACAAATCAAAAATAATCTAAAATAATAGCAGTGAAGTTCCAGTGTGGTGCCACTTCACTTAGACAGACGTGGTGTTCACTCATGCCCAAAAGGAATGGGTTAACTACGTAAACACAGTAACAAGATCTATTGCAACACAAAGGCACTAAGAAGACTGTTTGGTGCAGCATGGGATTTAACAGGATGGAGATGTCTTCACCTGGTTAGGACAGCTATAGTGCCTGGGAAAGGATTTTAGATGGACTAAGCTTCCTCACTGCTTAGTTAGCCTAATCCACAGAAAAGACATGGTCAATACGTGTGTGTTATAGGATACCACACGTCAGGTTACAAACTTATTGCTTATTGCTTATTTGGCTTGATTTTTCTTCATAGTTTCTGATTATGAGCACTAGCATTGCGTTTTATAAAAAAAATAAGTTAAATCTGAATTTATAAAATTTTACAATCAGCATTTCTATTTAACTTCGATAAATTAATTAAAACTTAAGCACTTAAAACTATATTAGATTTTGAATCCAATCTCAGCTGTCGTAGCGTTGAAGCCTTGCCCACATCTAAGCGATCAGCGATGGCGATCAGTGAAACGCTGTCAAATATGACGGTGATATTTGGCAGAGTTCACTGATTGCCATTGCTATTGTCTAGATGTGCGCAGGCTTTAACGGTATGATTACTGCTTGGAGTTACAAATTGGACGTGAAATAACGAATCTGTTTCACAGTAACGAGTGTTCTGTGACAAATTAGGCAGATCATTTATTTTGTAACGGCGTCTTTTATGTAAAATACTGAAATGATTCACAACCGAGAAAGTATTATACAGAGATCATGCCCATTCAGCACCTATTTTGTATTATTTATACATATTACTAGCCTCCGCCTGCGGCTTCGCGCACACCGTTCCTTTTACTTTTTCGGGATATAAGTATTCTATGTCTGTCTCCTGGTGCTAATCTACCTCTCCACCAATTTTCAGTTAAATCGGCTTAGTTGTTTTTGAGTTGTGTGATTAACACTATTTTCTTTTGCATATAATGCCACGTTTCCACGCGTGGGTTCAACTCGATATTCAACGTGCACATTCACATTCACGCGCGTGGAAACGGTACGCCCGAGCCCGTAAACGCGCCCGTGAATGTGAATGTGCACGTTGAATGTCGAGTTGAACGCACGCGTGGAAACGTGGCATTATACACGCGCGCGGGCCAAATTGGTGTTGCCAATTATACAGATTTATCTGTATTTATACAGAATTTAGGGTAGTATTACAGATTACAGATTTTACCCTACTTTTAAACAGATTTTTGGAATCTGATTTAGTCTATGATAAGATGAACATCTTTAAACATAATAAAGGCAAAAAAAGACGGGTTGCACTCCGGGAGTGCCGGCAGAAGTGAAAACTTGCCGCTCGTATTAAAACTTATTAAATTTTCATCTAGTATATTTATAAAGTACTCACTCATTTTCTTTCGCTATTTCTTCATAACTTTTATCATTAATAGATGCACGAACCGCACGCGCCGCCCCACCCCCATCGTAGCAACAGTGCCGGCCGGCGAGCGAAGCGGCAACGTCGCACACCGGGTACGGCGCGGTCAGTCGAGCGGAACGGCAACGTCCTCTCCATCCGTCTTACGCTTTTTCGATCAGGTCACGTGATCCTGACGCGAGTTTAAGATTTTATGCCCATTACAGAAAGTGCTCAACGCCGCTAAAGAAGTTTTCACTTCAAAAATATTCATTTAGATCCACTTTTGATAATACTATTAGCATAGTTAATATAGTTACTAAGACTTCACTGTCTGTCCGTCTGACTGTCTGTCTGTCTATCTGTCCGTCTGTCCCCAGATATTTTGCTTTGGCACGTGGCAACACTGGTGGGCAGTCAGTCTCTCTCGCGCTTTCGTGACGAGTGGACGTTGCTAAAAAAAGTCGCTACGATCGGAGATTACTGTTGAGGTTGCATCAGTTAGAATAAAACCTCTGTGACTGTTGCTAAGACAACGAGTCAATTATTGTTTGACAAATGTCTTCATGTTTAGTTAGGTTACAAAGTCGTAATCACCGAGTACTCTTCTATATTGGTCGTAATAATTACAACATGGTCGATTGGTCTAACGAGACAATTTTGACGTTCCTGGAACATTACCAGGAACAAGAATTATTATGGAACCCCGAGCATAAATTCCATAAGGACAAGAAAAAAATCCACAATGCTTGGGGGAAAAAGCTATCAGTGTCACTATGACTACCCATTTTTGTGTAGGTACGTTGTGTCGAACGAAATTAAAAGTATTGTTTCATTGAATAATGCACTGCGCACTTGCCAAACATCAAACACCAACAAAACTATCGAAGAAAAAAGAGTACCTACGGTGAGATCTGCGAGAAAGCGATTCATTCATTCATTTATTATACAAGCAATTTTCATATACACTAATTGTTTAACTAGTGGGCAGGGCAAAGGGCATACTTTTACATTTAGACGTATTTTGATGATCGGGGAATACCTACTTCGTAATTATTTACTTATTGACTGTCAAGGTAATTCATAATTAAAAATACCGTAGAAATGACACGGTAGTGAAACATTACCGTATACCGTGTTTAAGCCAAAAATACCGTGCATCTACGGTAATTACCGTGTACCTGGTAACACTGGTTGCATGCCGCGCAGCTCGCCAGGCAGCTCGCCGGGCTGCACGGCATGCATGTAAACAGCTTGAATGTTCGCCGGCCCGGGACGGGCTGCATGCCACGCAGCCCGCCAGGCAGCCTGCCAGGCTGCACGGCACGCATGGAAACATAGCATTTTATATGTAGATTATGAAGTTATTTCTTTATTAGTTGCCCCTGACGCTATATAAATCATCTACAATAGATAAATAATATAAAAATAAATAAAAAAACGTTTATTGCCTCGTTATAAACCTAGGAAATACATTATCCATCTTAACATAAACTAAAAATACGAGCACAAAGGGTCTCATTCAGCTATCGCTGGAAGTACATCCAGCACTGATTTTAAATTTAACCTTTGGTTGGTTGTTCACCGAGGAATTTAGAGAAATAAGCGAGTTACAATAAAAACGAACAATCAAGACATATACAGTAAAAGTAAAACGGCAATCAGACCTTTCAAAATATATACAGTTTTGTAGATAGAAATGCCAGTTTACTTTTTATCGAAAGTAAGATTTTAAGACTAAATATCACCAACACAAAATAAGTACTCACTCATAAAAGATTGATTACGAGATGTAGGTACTTGGTAATTATATTTTGTAGATGTCCTATAGTCATAATAGGCCTTACACGTACGTTTTCAGGAAAAAAATGATTTTAAAATCTCGGAATTTCAGCAACGTTTTCAGTAATCTTCTTCATATAATGAAGGATCGCCTTCCTTACCATAACATAATATACCTATATACGTTAAATGAAATATCTACACAATCATATTTATAATGCAGAAATTTTACAGCTAAGTCAAGACTTTTGTTATCGATATTGAAATTCATGAATCTGACTTGCTAGCAAATTAGTTTGCTCATTCCTAGATTCAATATGAATATTTAAATGAAATATAAGCAATGGTTTCAGGCATTCGTGTGAGTTATTAGTATTACTATTAAAACGGATAGACTTCGGCAATACAATGGAAATTAGACACGATTGAGTTACGTCATTAACGGCCAAAATTTTAGTCGTTACTTTCCACAATTTCAAATAATGTCTTTTGTAAACTTATTAGTTTTGTGAGTAATGACAGTCTCGGTTTGACAAAATGATTTATGGCGGCAAAAAATGCTGAACCTAAAATATGCATGGAGGTCAAAAATAATTGGATGTATAGAATTGAATAAAACTGTTTTATGGTAAGTACAAAACATACTAGGAGTATGTTGTAAGTTATTCGTTTTGATGTGCATTGCTCTGACTAAAATGTATTGTATTTAAAACCACACTCTCATTCTATAGGCCTACTACAAGCTCTGTCTGGCTCTGTCTCTGGTTTTGAGTCTGTGTGAGTGCTCACCAGTGTATTATATACTGTGTGTGTGACGTTTCGATGTATATAGGATTTATTTAGACAGCACTCACACAGAATCAAAAACCAGAGCTCCAGAGCTGTGGTAGCCTGCCAGACGTACATTTAATAACCATAGAACGTATAAACTTTTAGGCCCATATAAAAATAATTAATACTTATCTTATCACACTTTATGCATTTAAAATGAGATCTCAGTAATTTATGTGACAAGCGAGATGAGTTTTGCTCAAAGGCAGGATTAATTTTGGAGGCATTCAGACAATTAATTACAAAGAATTTTCAGAAGACACTTTATTTTATCAACGCAGCTTTTTTAAATAGGTGCTTTCAACATAGTGCTCTGAAATTTGTGGGATGATGGCGTATCTTTTGTTGCAATCAAAAATTAATCGCATCTGTCAGTTTTGACATTATTTTGAGCTTTGATATGGAACGATTGCAACAAGACTGAATGTTGACGTAATAAACATGAGATAGCCAATAGAAACTTCACTTTGTAAAACTATAGTATGCAACAGATAGATAGTGGACGAAATATGATGACAACAAGGTATGCGTGATCGCTGCTCCTTGGTAGATTTATTTGTTAGTATCAAACTTTTGATTGCAAGAGAATTACAATCGTAGTGTAATGTGCAGCCAAAGTCAGGCAATGTTTAATTAGTCAAGTTAAATTAGGCTGTATCTCCTGAGAGCGAGTACAAAGAAGCGCTTTTCAGAAACTTTGCAGTTTGACCTCAGGTCGGACCTATCGTACCGTCTACCCATTCAGTATGTGACTGAATGTATAGCTTATAAAAACCAAAGCTAGAACATTCTTAATCCACATAGTAACCGTCAGAGAATGCAATTTACAAAAGGCCCGAACGGAGTTTATTTTATATTTCTGGTTTGCGTATTATTTAAAAAAAAAAACAATGTTGACGATCCACACAGCACTCTAGCCCCAAACTAAACAGAGCTTGTACGATGGAAGCTGACAAATACTTATACAGGGTGTCCCATAAGTCAACGTCCAGCCGAAAACAGACGATAGGCCAAGTCATGACAGCTATCAAAAAAAATATAAAAAAAAATATTTGTCATGTAATTTTCGAGTTATGAGTATTTTAAAAAAACAAGAAAAACTGACAACCTGTGATGATCTTTTAAGTCCTGTGACTACAAATATTAACTTTTCATTAAATTATTTTCTGCAACGTAAGCATGAATAACCCTTCTGTAAATTACAATTCAAAATTAAGCCATAACTGGCTCAGTTTTTAATGAAATCGTGGAGTTTTGGCCAACATTTCATTTCAGATAATTACATCACTCAACTTTAACCGTCTGTACTGCAAAAAAAATGTACTACACTATCATGGCAAGTAACTTTAAAAAATGGCGCATTTATCCAGGATTCTAAAATGGTATAATGCTTGCTAGATTACTCCTTAGTTTTGGAAATAAAAAATGTTTTTTCAACTAAACCGGATTCCCAATCAATTTTATTTCATTAGATAAAATGTTTGTACCCTTTAAATCATGGGTTTAAAATGCCTACGCTGCGTTTTTAAGTGACTCACAATTCACAAGTACAAGTAAATACCATTTCGACGATGTAAATAAACAGTTAGAGCCACCATCTTGTCGAAAGAGTAATAACCATGGGTTTTCAAGTAATTTGTTAGTTTTAGGTGAAAGTTTGAAATAAAATTCAATAGAATTATTAGATTCATGTAGGACTGCACTTCAAAAATGATGTTGAGGTTTCTAATATCGTTTTAATCTAAACTTAATAGTTTGCGCGAGAGACACTTCCAAAGTGGAAAAAAGTTGGCTCCCCCCCTCTAACTTCTAAAATAAGAGAATGATAAAACTAAAAAAAATAAATGTTGTACATTACTATGCAAACTTTCAACGATATTTGGTTTGAACGAGATCTAGTCAGTAGTTTTTTTTTATACGTCATAAATCGTAAACCGCAATTTACCTTTCGACGAACTACAAGAACCTTTATATTATGTTACTTGATGCTTCGGAACCCTTCATGGGCGAGTCCGACTCGCACTTGGCTGCTTTTTTTTAAATTATTTTACAACTTTTAGGCTTGCGTTTGACTGCAATTTTATCTGCTTAGGAGATCGAACCCATGTTCTCCAACGCAGAAGGCAGAGCTACTACAGCCTGAACTGGGGTTGTATTTATTGTGAGCATTTAGGTATCCCCACAAAGATAGTTTACAGACTGTTTAAAATTAAGTAGTTAGGCTGTGGCCTGCATCATGAAAATAAACTCGCTGTAAAAGGTTGTAGAATTTTTGAGGAGGTTTTCCCTGTATGAGTATAAATTCCTGAGTGCATAATGTAGGTTACAAATTTAGGGAGTTAACGAATGTAAATTACATTTAAAATATAAATGTAAAGTAAACATTGCGGGCTGTGATACGTTACGCATTCAAAGTAAACTTAGCGCAGTCTTGCTAAGAAACATTGGTTCAACTTGTTAGATTCGTTTAATTATATACCCTTGCATCGTGGTACGTGTTTTGATTAAATTAACACAAGCCCCTAAACGTTGCGATGAAGGGCTGATAAACAAAACTGCCTCGTAAGTATTACCACTAAACGAAACTGGCAAGTATTTTTCTTTGATTATTATAAAACAAATCGAAGCTAAAAATGCATTACTATACTGGCAGAATGCATCGAATATCTTATATCTATCAGAACATGAATTGTATTCCTATTGTAATTTTGTTTGAATTTGAATTGATTTTGATTAATTTTGCCACGTACTGTGTGTTACGAAGATATTGCCATGCCTATGCTGCTTAAAACGTACTGTTTTATCCTCTTTGATGCTGCTATCAGTGCTGCGTTCATAACGAATACAAATAATCATATGTTTAGCTTCAGTTTGAAATGTCTTATTGTAAATCGTGTCAATGGTGCTTTTTTATGTAAAGAAGATTTATCTGGACTGTTACCTTTTCACAGTTTGTATATAGATCCTTGGTTGAAGGAAGACACATAAGATGTTCCTAAATCTTCGAATTATACATCTAAAGCGGTCACACGATCTTTCATTCCAGATTACAGTTAATCTCAATAGTTTCCAACACAATGTAACTTCGTAGCCACAAAGCCCGAGGCAGGAATAATGGACAACAAAGGTCAAGTTTGAAATCTGATTGTCGCACAATGCACTAGGGACAATACCACAAATATCCTCTCCATTATTTATTGCACTGCCTGTGGAAGGAAGGTACCTTTCCGACAGTAGAACCGGTCGATAAGGGTCCTGTAGAAACTTTCTTTTACTACAATTACTATTTTTGCCTTCAGAACGCCATGAGAAAGTTTCCGTTGCTTTGTTTTTGTAAGCCGAATGATTATCACGATTGTCCCAAATTGGATTAAGCCAAAATAATCCCAAACCCTAAGCGTCAGTTCAATTCATGGCCGAATTGGTCAAGCTATAGAAGTCGAAGAATACCTAGGTAGTTGAAACCTGACGATGGAAACGTTTAAGAAAAAAGCCAACATAAAATCAGATTCACACAGTTGCAAACATCAAGCATTATTTTATTAATGCCATAATAAAGACTACTAACAAGAAATTAGTGGGTGGTTATCTCGCCCCAATAAACAAAGTTATAGTTACCAAAATTATTTGATTATTTCTTGACAAAGTTTGGTTATTATTTTGCTTTGTTTTGTTTCAGTACAAGATTGAGTCGACCGAAAAAACACACCAATTCTTGTAGGTCGTTCATTAGTAGCGGTTTGCCCTCTCATGCCAATTTCTTTCGTATAATGCGATGTCTATCAGGGGACTTAGCGAAAATGCTACAAATAATTACCTAAATGTGAGAGCAATACAAATTACTATTGTGGTTTCTGTTACAAAGATTTTATATTATGTTTCTTCAGGGGATACAATAGTGTTAATGGCTCGCTTGTCGGTCAATAATGGATATGGAATGGAAATGTATATGATATAAATTATATCCGATAGAGCGATCATTTTGAGCTCATTAAAATAACCACTTTTTATAAATAAGCAAACATAGATTTTCAATCGATGGGTTCAATGAATTCAGATGTTGCGTGCCGATGTCGCGTTGTGTGAAATGTTGCGTGTAAAACACGCATTCAACTTAATTCACATAATTATATTTTACTGGTAATGTACTTGATCTACATATAAATGGTGCCGTCTTCGTTCAGCTCCCAGCCCATAGCTTTCATTTGAGTCATTTTATGGGGATTGCGGTTAAAGTCAACCTGTTTTAGTCATAAATAAATCCTATCTAAATTGTAACCCGTACAAGTCATAATAATCAAATAGGTATAGATTTTATTAACAGGAGTTTCTTTTTTAGTGTATTACTAATCAGTATAGAAACTTGGAATTAGGTACTTTTTTTTGCATACAATTATTAAATTTTCCGTGCAATTATCATCATCATCATCATCATTCATCATCATCAGTGCGAGAAACTCCACCGTTATACGAACTCTTTTTTGTCATAGAATATTTTAATTTAGTAGTTCTTTTTTCATAGTTTTTTTTTTATTACGGGTTAAGCTCAAGTGTGCAATACGAACCTGCAACCCATAAACGTAGAACAATCCCAAACATTTTAACGAGCACTTAAATGGCTCCTTTTTATTACATTTTATAAAAAATAAGGTATTTGTTACGTGACCCTCGACAATATTACAAGCATTACTTACGCAACACGCAATAAAATCGGTGTCTTGCACGACACTTATTTGAATTTAATGTTTTAGTTAGCATAATGTAATGAGCATTTAATGTATCTAGTTTTAGTTTTATCTTTAGAAAATGTGGATTTTAGAACTCAACAAATTGTTATTAAAAAGTACGATCCAGGACTTTATGAAACATGTGTAAGCTCAAAAAACTGTTCGTTTCTCAAAAATATGGCGAGGAAACCAGTTACCAGTAATGCTGGTTTTGCAACCTATCACAAACGAAACACCACTTGCTAATTAATGCCGGTGTTATTGGTCAAATGTAATTTCACACACATCTGACTCTACCCCTTTCTTCTTTTCGTGACACCGGTTCTTTCAAACTCTACCTCCACTTGGTACTAAGAGATCTGTCGAATGTCAACAGTATCTGGAGATGAAAATCGTGAGGCTATTTTTTTCTTTCTTCTTTATTTCAAGCTGGTTACAGCAAAATTGGACGTGTAATAATGTAGAAAAAGACGAACGCAATAACCTCTTGTACGAGTATTTTACTTTCACAAATCAGAAACCATAATAGGTCGGTAATGGTTCACTATTATGGATCAGGCCATGCGTAGGCACTTTCTCCTCGATGTACAATGACAAAAAGCTATAGTTAAATTCATGTTCAGAGCAACTCACTATCGCTTCAAGGTCCGAAGTAGCTGCATTGCATTATTTCTCCGCTTAATGCATCTGAAATTAAATTGCATTTAACAGTGTTAATGTTGAATCAGTATCTAAAAATAAGTTCTATGTAAAATTTTCAGGTTAATTTCAAGAGGTACATAGGCTGTGTGCCTTTACAGCTTTTTATCAAAATGCCTCTCGAAACGTTGAAGATTATATTAATTTGAACGGTAATATCCGAATTAATAATATTTGGTCAGATGTGGCGCCAGCTTGCTCACATAATTCTTTTGCGGTGGCATAGCCGTAACGATTGTGTCACCGCATGGTAATCAATAACCTCTGTGCAAAAACTTTAGCAAATAAGGTCCAGAACTGCTCACCTATCCGAAGAAGGAATTAGTCACAACGACAATGAATCACGGTAAAATTCGTGGGTTAACTAAACCAATAGATTGGTTAATTCGATCCGGTCTCAATACTACCAGTTTGTGAAACGTGACAACACGAGCACTCGAGCTGACTCAGACTGACGAAGAAATTCGTTTATTGTTTTAAATTGACGTAAAAGTCTATGCGAGTAATTTTTTAACGATGGGAATTATTTGATAACGGCTTTATGTTTAGCTCGGACACTTTGCATAATTAATGCCGTAGCGAATTTGTTTTTCCTTTTCGCCATAAAAAAGATGGCTTTATAAAAACAAAATTGATCCTTCTAAAGGCCTCACTGTCCACCGAGGTCGGGACAGGGGCTGAAGCATTTTTCCAAATTAAATATTTACGAACATTGTAAAACGTCCGTCCTCGGACATGTTTGAAAACATCATTCAAAAATACACGCCCTGCCTTCATTTGAGGCACACCGCAAGTGTTCAAATATTTACGTGGTTTCAGTTAGGGTTTGACCTTTAGGTATTGCATGTGAGCATGTATTGTGGTCTGAGTAAACATAACGTGCGTATTACCTTTGTGTACAAAAATAATCAATATCAACCTAGTTAGTTCAAAAGCTAAGTAATGTAATGAATACCTCAGTTCTGTCATTAGGAATTCACTATTATTTTATTTCCAGAAATAATAGTTTACTGAAATAACTGCAAGGCGGATATAGAATAGTCATAGTCAGTAGAATATAATAGTTATAGATCTATAGGTTTGTCATAACACATTATGTTAAAAAACCTGAAATAATTTATTAAAAAAATAAAAAAAAACACAAGAGAGAGAGTTACTTCTGATTGGTTACCTTAGCATTCGTGAGCTAAAATATCCATTTAAAAAGGGGTGACTGTTTGATTACTTTACGTACTGTGTTCGTTTTTGACTGTCGCGACATGCGATCGCTGTCAGACTAACAATAAATGCGATTGTTTTTAGTTTGTGCTCGAAAGCATCGAGTTTTATGGCATCACCTAAATACATAGATCCACTATAACCATAGTTTAAAGTGGAATTTATTCTTGATTTAATCAACCAACGGCTTTCTAAAAACCGTAATTATTCTATTCTGATAAATATGATAGCATCTCATTTGCATGGCTCATCCTACACAATGGCTTAAAATAATGGATATTAAAAGTGACCCAAATGACAACCTAACTTTCTCACAATGCTTAATTCGCGTTTCTATTTGTGTCTATACAGGGTGTCCCAGAAAGTATGGTCAAGCGAAATTCCAGAGATAGAACACCTTTTGGGGTACCCGAATCACCCCCATGTATGTTCCGCGATTTCTTATAGTTTTCGAGTTATGATTTTTTTTCCGAATTTTAGAAAATTTTCCTCTTGAACAACTTAAAAAATTCTAAAAAAAAAGTTGAAAACTTTCTTAAGATTTTTTTTTTTTGCTACTAAATACTGAAAAGTGTTTCTTTTACGCACAAAATAATTGGCGACGTAACTTTGATAAAAACTATGAATATGCTGGTGCAAAGTCAGAAAATTACATTCGTTGAATTATGACTTCAATTTACAACTTTAAATTAAAAATCTTAGCAAGTGATTCCATGGTTTTAAAATAAATTTAAAAACTTTTACAAACTTCCAGCTTTCACCTCGATCAACCCGATCGATTTATTTGTGTTGGAACTACTACAAAGAATTAGTTTACGCCATAATCATCAAAAAAAAATAGTGCTCAATAGGCTACTTTGGCTAAAATCAGCCTTCAAAGACGGCGAGGTGGAAAATTCCTAAAATTAGTTATCTGATTAGAAAATAGATTTTGACCATTTTATCATTCCTAGGCTTAATTTGTTTGTTAACTAACCAAAAACGACTGCGAAAAAAGTTATATTTAATTAATATTTGAAGATATGAGTAACATTTATTAACAAAAAAAATTCTTAATGTCGACCTTCTAGGTCGATACAAATCCTACACCGTCTTAAAAAGTTTTCCTTTAATTGTATGAAAGCTATTCTATTTGCCTTAATTTTTCTTGGGCCTGTCTTAATTTTTTTCTTAATTCGGCCATATTTCTGATTTCTTTGGCGTAAACTAATTCTTTGTAGTAGTTCCAACACAAAGAAATCGATCGGGTTGATCGAGGTGAAAGCTGGGAGTTTGTAAAAGTTTTTAAATTTGTTTTAAAACCATGGAATCACTTGCTTAGATCTTTAATTTAAAGTTGAAAATTGAAGTCATAATTCACCGAATGTAATTTTCTGACTTTACACCAACATATTCATAGTTTTTATCAAAGTTACGTCGCCAATTATTTTATGCGTAAAAGAAACACTTATCAGTATTCAGTGGCAAAAAAAAAATCTTAAGAAAGTTTTCAACTTTTTTTTTTAGAATTTTTTTAGTTGTTCAAGTGGAAAATTTTCTAAAATTCGGAAAAAAATTCATAACTCGAAAACTATAAGAAATCGCGGAACATACATGGGGGTGATTCGGGTACCCCAAAGGGTGTTCTATCTCTGAAATTTCGCTTGACCATACTTTCTGGGACACCCTGTATATAAAACGCATCTTGCAAAGTATTTTCAAATTTTGTTTTGCAAGTAAGTACCTACTACGTGTGTGTCTATATATTATTAAGTGTACTTTCCTGTAAGGTTTGCTATCTTAAATTACCAACGGAGGTTTCGCAAGACAAAAAAACAAAGAGAACAGGAGTGCTGCTCATCTCCTGAATATACAAAAGAGCGTTACGTCCGAGTGTCCACGCGTCGTTTTATAAAAGGACGGGTGTAAAGTTACAACTCGTTACTCTGTACCTGGTGTTACTGAGGTGTAGGGTGGTATCGAATGCCATAAGAAACCCTACCCTTCCTTTTTTCCCGCTAACCACTGGACCGCACTTTTTCGAACCGGTTTCTCGATCAAGCGTAGCACCTTCTGCCAACTGATAGTTATTCTGTGCCCCAACTCCTGCTATTGCTCCTATCTTATGATTCTGACCCCGATCGATCGCTTCGGAAACTAATTGAAGATAACAAGCGTTTTTTCGCCAGTCCAACTGTTCATTTAGTAATCGCGGCTGATGTAATGAAAGATTAGTTTTTTTACGTTTCTGTGGAGCTTTTGATAACTCTTGAAATGAAATGAGGTACGTCAGTTATTTTGCTGTTGCGAAAAAGCATAAAAGTCCGAGAATATTTCTATCTTCAATCTTTTTTCCCAATAAATATTGGGTCCCAATAAAATGGGTGCGTCTATTTAGTTTTCAGTCTCATCAACGTTTCACGATACGACAAAGATGCATAAACTAAATTTGCTTTACCTTTAAATTTACTTTGTAAAGCAAAGTACTTAATATTGGATATATTTGATACAGTTAAAAAGAAAATATCACGTATTTTCATAAAGACAACGTAAGTACCGAATATGGAAAAACGAATTGAATAGTTACCAACTTGAAATCTGAATCTTGCCTAATCAAAAAATATTTGAATAATACAATCTAAAATTACAGACATTCGGAAGTTACTGAGTCTAGCTAGACCAAGGGGAAGGTCGGTGGTTCAAATCCCACTCGACTCTTAACTTTGGCGACATTATAAAATTCTAGTGAGTCTAGACTAGTTTCCAATAGGAATAATCAAGCGTGCCTACAGGGACAAATATTTTCACCAAGATAATAAGAACTTAAGAAAACTTTTATATACTTAACTTTATCAATTCTAAAACTTGGAACCTGAAGTTTGGGACCGTTCTGCAGTGGTTCTGAAAGCAAATAAATAAATATTGTAGACAATCCACTCAACACTATCTAGCCCCAAAATAAGCATAGCTTGTAATATGGGAACCATATAGCTGATATAATACTTATACATATAATTTTCCTTTTTTTCTCTAACTTGTCTACGTTAACATTACCTATCTTCTTCTTCCTGTCCTTAACCCACTTTGTATGGGGTAAGCACAAAATGTCTTCGTCCTCCATTCCTCTCTTTTAGCCATCATCTCTGCATTCACTCCTCTCTTATCCATGTCATCTTTCACACAGTTCATCGATGTTTTCCTTGGTCCATCTCGGCTCACATATCCACATCCATACTCATCACTCTCCTAGTCACATGATTTTCATCCCTCTTCATGACATGCCCCTACCACGCCAGCCTATTATAAAAAAATATATAAAATTTGTTTATTGCAGGTACAGTAGGTAAAACACACACACCCATATTACACAAAAAATCAAAATTAACATTAGAAAATAAAAATTAAACGCATACTTACATAATATTAATTTTACCTACTTCTAGGTATAATAGGTATATCGAGGTTATGCCTACTACTTGTTTTTTTTATTGCTCCTCAATTTTTCAGTTACTTTCGAACTTCCCCTGAATCAACACCGAAATGTAGATTTTGGCGTAATAAGCAATTGTGTACTTCAGAAAAAAACAGCAAATGAGAGTTTGTTCGTGAGCCGCCGGTCATCGACCGTATAATTTGGCGTGAATTATCGTCACGAAACCATATTCATTTAAAATAACCGCAAACCTTAGGTCAGCCACAGTAGTTCAGTAATTAGAATGGGTATTTAACTATTTGTTCAAGTTCATTTGTAGACTGCCCTATCTAGTCCAGACAGGCCCTTGAATAAACAAAGCTTTGGTTAATTGAATATCAAAAGGACCACGTATTTTAACGGTTAAATACTTTAAAGTATTTGAAATCTTGCGAGACTCTTTTAAAATTCTATATTTACTGCTTTGTCTCTTATTCTATATTTTTAATTCAATGTTGTGGAAAACCCATGCAACACTATATCTAGCCCTTAATTTAGCAGAGCTTAGCGAGAACTATGCGAGAACCAGACGGCTGATATAATACTTTTTTTTTTTTTTGTAATTACATTATTAGAACAAAATATAACAACCAGAGAACAAACATCTGCGTTCACCGCACAAATATTTGTTCACGTTGGGGATCGAGCCCACGACCTACGGCGCACAGAAGGCAGAGCTACAACAACAAGAGCTGAGAGGACAGTCAGTTAGTTATGTATGTATACATTGATAGAACCCGTATATAGCAGTCAACATCTCGAGCGGTCAAACCGCTTGGTCACATTATCTGTCGACTGAGATTTCCTGCTCTGAATTAATCGTAGCGCTCAACTCTCCATACTGATTATATTAAATAAATACGAACGAGAAAAGTTAAGCAACGTCTTGCCCACCATTTGGATCAAGTCATCATCATCAGCGTGATCCCTGTTGGACATAAGCCTTCTCCAGGAAGCACGATGACATTACTCCATACATTTCCAAAAAGCACGACTTTTATATGTCGGCGTAGGCCCATCAGGTGCGGGACGTCCTATGCTTTGCTCATAAACCATTTGGATGAGTGACCCGCTAGCAGCCTTTACATCCGAGTGGTTTAGTAATTCCTTCGGACGGTATATTAATTATGTTTCTGGTCTTCGGTCGTCACGCTATGACGGAGACCTTATTTCGGAGTTATTAAAAAGTCAAAGTTAAAAATGTCCTTATTCAATGGTATCACTTTGAAACGTCTTAAAGCTAGGCTAGTATAAGTGCCAGTTCCACGCGACCAAGCCTAGAAGAACAGGGTGACAAACTACAGCTTGGTTCCTACAGTTTTTGTGTATTTTGTTATGTCCTCACTACTAGTACGCACTATGCAACATTTCATGCCATGTTAAAATTAAATGTTGTTATTGTCCTGAACAGAATTAGTTAAAAATTGTTTTTCGGCACGTGTTTCGCGAAAAGTTTCGATAATACAGTCGCAAACAAAAGTAGGTAAGCGTGACTTAATGAGCACTCAGAGATGCGTTGACGCACAGGTGCTTGTCAAGCAAAACGTTTGACCTATTAGTGTTTAAATCATTGTAAACTTGTAATTCGTACCTTCAAAGAATTGTAAAATATATTTGAATTTAGTTAGTGATTGTACTTATGTGCATTTATTAAAAATATTTTGAATCTTGATATTGTTTTTATGATAATTGCCTTCTTATTTTTAGAATTGATTTTATTGAAGGATGATTTTATCTCAAATTTTATCTCGAGCAAGATAAAAAATATAGCCTATTTTTTGTTATCTGTTATTGTCCTATACAGAATTAATTAAAAATTGTTTTTCGGCACGTGTTTCGCGAAAAGTTTCGATAATACAGTCGCAAACAAAAGTAGGTAAGCGTGACTTAATGAGCACTCAGAGGTGCGTTGACGCACAGGTGCTTGTCAAGCAAAACGTTTGACCTATTAGGGGGGATTTCACCGTTAAACGCGTTTAACTAAACTCGTTTATATGTAAACGCATTCATAAAGCGGGTACACACGTATCCATTTTCAAAAAAATGCAACGACATTGACAGGTCTTTAAACGCGTTTAGAGAAAAGCGAGTTTAAACGTCAGTAGAACGCGTTCAATTTCAACAGTGAAATTGGACCTTAGTGTTTAAATCATTGTAAACTTGTAATTCGTACCTTCAAAGAATTGTAAAATATATTTGAATTTAGTTAGTGATTGTACTTATGTGCATTTATTAAAGATACTTTGAATCTTGATATTGTTTTTATGATAATTGCCTTCTTATTTTTAGAATTGATTTTATTGAAGGATGATTTTATCTCAAATTTTATCTCGATCAAGATAAAAAATATAGCCCATTAACAGACTTCGAATAAAAAGGAGTAGGTTCTCAATTCGGTTGTATTTGTGTTTTTAATGTTTGCAATAGCATTACTTCGTAATATAGGAGCCAAAACACAAAAATATTTTTTTCATTTGAAACGTACCTACCTAATACTTCCAGATTTTGAGCTGAACCGATTTTGAAATGAAAATGAAAACCGATTTCAAAATCGGTTCAGCAGTTTAGCCATGAAGTCATTTCTCAAGTTTTTAAACTTAGGTATAATATTATAAAAATAAATAGTTTTTTGTAGCTAAATCGCTAAAAACATTCCAAAATTTTATTCTCAAACCTTTCGAAAATCAAACACACTAAAGACCTGCGCACACCTAGGTCGCTGGCGATGGCGTTCAATGAAATGCTGTCATATATCACTGTCATATTTGACAGCATTTCACTGATCGCCACCGCAGAACCGAACGCTTGTATGTGCTAGGCTTTAGACCAGCGCTACCGTATGGAAACATATGGCGGCATTTATGCTGAGCTTTTGGCCCATTCACCACCACTAGCAGGTTTTTGAATACAATAACACGTCTTGTATCTTTTCATTTTCTTTATATAATCTATGTCATATTAGCTAAGTAGGTGTGTATTGTATTATTTTTTCTATTTTTTATTGTATGGTGGTGGTTTGAATAAACAAATTTTCTTAATAATAATGGCAGTTTCAAGTTCTGAGCTACGCAATAACTACCACATTCTTTCAATGGCGCGATAAAAGGCCGAATTATTCGGTTGTCAATGCTATCGCTTATCGAACAGTCAATAAGTATCTAGTAACACGATCAAGATTGTATATTTTATTGTCCATTATGAAGCTAGCGGTAGCATAGCGGTCTGTGGACTGATCGAGCCGATAAGCTTTCACAGACAAATAGTCGTCGCAAAAACGCAAACGAAACAGAAGTAGTCTCTGTGAAGGACTCGTCCGGGGAAGTACTTCCACCATGCCCATTTTTGCCGTGAAGCAGCATTGCTGTTTCGGTTTAAAGGGTGTGGGTGCTAGTGAAATCACTGTCACGTGACTCATGAGGCTGTACATCTGTACGCCTCAAGTTCATTGACGAGGGGCAAGACAAGGCTTTGTTATAGGTGATGATGATGATTTAAATCAGGTGGACCATAAGCGTGTTCCATCATCTAGTTGGATTAAAAATAACGAATCACCGACCACTGTTAGGGGATAAAGATTCTCGAATGGCGACCACGAGCCAGAATACTAAGCATTGACGCCCGATGGACGGGCTGTATCCTATCCTTTATAATTTACTAACGAGAAGCCTAAATGACTCAGGTCACTTCTCAGAAATAAGGAAAGCTATAAACCTCAGTTTGATTTCTAACCACAGACACTCTTTCAACATTTATTTTGAGTTTTATCCAGATTATTTTACAAAGTCTAATTGACTAGCCACTTGTCTAAGGGAAGAAAAAATAGACCACCAAATTGGGCAGCAAGAGATATGAACAACAGTATTGTTTTGAGATCGCCAAGATATAGGATTTATCAATTTAGTTTCGAAGTAGGAGATTCGTGTCGTATAAAGTGAAATATGGCAATAGGCTTATCTTAGGAACAGTATCGAGGTCGCCACAAACTCATCGAAACAATCGTAAATATAACGAAATATGCTTAAAATATTCATTAATTAATACACAACAAAACCATCTTCTTATCGTGCCACTGGTTCTTTCAAAACAAGCGAAAAAGGATTTTATGTGCACATTCAGAAATGTACCTAATTAAAATATGATTGCAAGAAGCGCGTTAGCATCTTGCTTTCTGCCAAAATTATGACCGCAGCACTGATGTTTATAAAGAAAAGCAATGTTCTAAATCTGTTATCATCATTATATGCTTACACAACACCCTGTCTGTTCTATTCAGCCGAGTCCAAGGTGAGAGCAGCACAGTGAGTGCAACACGCGTTGAGCAACCCACATCTTGTCTGTAAGACTGACCGCCAGCCAAATTAATTACTAACCGACGTTTTTAGGCAGATTGAAGTGATGAAACAATTTTGCTGCATGCCAATTTGAACCCTAGTTCATCATTGAGAAACTCACAAAAAGCAATAGGTTAATGATGTGATTTGGATTGTAAAATTAATGTAGTTTTGATTGCGGTCATAGA
Source organism: Thera obeliscata (assembly GCA_947578465.1). Lineage (NCBI taxonomy): Eukaryota > Metazoa > Arthropoda > Insecta > Lepidoptera > Geometridae > Thera > Thera obeliscata. The sequence goes on from OX387916.1 coordinate 7,155,036, forward strand.
AGCATCAACTGCGCAAAAAATGTACTCAACATTTTGTAGAAATGACAGTCAAATATGAGAGCAATATTTGACAGCGTTTCACTGATCGCTACCACAGAACGCTTAAATGTGCGCAAGGCGTGAATGTGTTTTTTATAGAATCGTAGACGATGTTAAACAAACTTTCCAATTCGACAAAGTTCAAACGAAAATTCTGAAATTCTGGTGCAAAAGCTGAAATTGAAAGGAGTCTATTCAGCGGAACGTGACAATTTCTGTTCTTCATGTATCTAGGTTCTTTGAATTAGATTTTCATGGTAGTAATCGGCCGTTTATGCAGATTTTCACGTAGTTCGTGAACGTTTCGCCCCGAGTTATGAATAAGCGTTGCAGATTTGCGTCTGTAATCGGTCTGCGTTGGCGGCGCGATGCGGTCGGCTGGCCCGCGTCGCGCCCGCGGCCGGCACGTTACCACACCGCACAGGAAGCGCCTAAATGCCGCTAACGTCGCCTCCATTCCTATGTAAATACTGCTGCCGCATCCCACGACATTATAATACAGACAATTTGCATGTCCCTATGCCCTTTGTGGTAGTAGCAACGCTATCGATTCAATGAGACTGCAGCATTGATGCACACGATACACATTGTCGTGAGACACTAGACAAGACACAACACTCCTAGGCTGGAATATAAAGCCAAGCACAAATTCGACAGCAAGAGAGAGACGAGATTTCGAGACGAGCAATGTAGGAGAGTATCAATATCACAAGGAAGTAATGAAGTTGTAGCAAGGTCTATAAAAGTTAGCGTGACTGGAATAATTTATCCCACAAATAGCAAGAGACGCTTGTAAGCGGTATCTTCGATGTTATTAAATTAATTAAATTAAAATTCAATACGTGCCCCTAATACGCAGCGCAGTTAATTTTATGTAGATCCGACCTTCCTTTGTTGAGTTTACGAAACTGGAAAACAGTGTCTACGCGTAGCGTTACGATAGTGTATGGAAATTAATATTTAGCGGCATGTTGGAAGAAACTGGGTCACTTGTGTTAATAAAACAATGTTGGGTTAATAGGGTACGCATGATCCAGTGAAATAAGTCTGCCTTTTGAATTCAATAATATCTGTATTTTGACCTGTAGGTACGCAAGTATTTTCATGCCGGCAGGCAAATGCACGATCACATTTTCAGTAAAAGAAAATTTAACTAATTGACATGGCACCGAGTTCTTGTTACTTGTTACGAAATTAATTGAGCCTCATTTCTCTTTACTTTACATTAAAATCATTATTATAAACGGACGCAGGTTATCTTTTGGCATATTTGTGTAAGTAAGGTCATTTATTTGTGAAAAACTGTGCTAAGGCTAATTTTAAGCAATGTCTCAAACCTATACATAATAACGCTTGTAAATAAGAGGGTACTTATAGTATAGGATCCCGCTATAGAAGGACCTTCACCGAGCTGGTTATTTAATGAAACGTATTTTATATATATTGAAACATGCCAATAAATATATTCTATATGGGTTGCCTATCAAATTTCAGTCCAGGATATGATTAATTAATAATTAAAAAACTAATTAGTTTTTTTAACTTTCCACCGGTTTGTTTATTAGACAAATTCTATACCAATCGAAAGTATAGACCCCATAGAATGTGCAAACGTTAGGTTGCCTATCTTTTTCCGGTCACAACTCTCGGGTAGCCAGGTATAAACAGGTAAATCGATACTAGCATTTTGCACAGGTATGTTTATTGAATAAAAATACTGGGGTCTATACTTTCGATTGGTATAAAATTTGTTTAATAAACAAACCAGTGGAAAGTTTTTTTTTTTTTTTTTTAATTATTAATTAATCATAATTATCCTGGACTGAAGTTTGATAGGCAACCCATATAGAATATATTTATTGGCATGTTTAATTATATATAAAATACGTTTCATTAACCTTTCGTATGCTAAAGCCCTGCGCAGTCCAGCCAGTTTGACGGGCTCAACTGCGCAAGCCCTGATCAGTCCACTGACATTGTGCAACATTCCAACATTTCAACTTGATTTGAACATTAAACTATTGAAATAAAGTCTATATTTCTTTATTTCCCTGTTCCGAACGAATTGAGTGAACCATAGAGACACTCAGTCGTTGATTGAAACCAATAGGAATTCAGTATTCTTTTGTTATCTAGACCCTTTGTTTTTTTGCACAATTGCACACACACATACATAAACCAAGATGGCATCTTTCACATGTACGAGCGCTGATCCGTCCTTGCGCATTTGAAGCAACGCTATTGGATGGCCTGATCAGGGCGTCGATTCCAGCAACACGACTCGATTAAGCGATCGCCGAATCCGCGTTCTAATTTCAAATTTTTCAAACAAAAATTGACAACTCACATCGATTTACGCGATCGCTTGAGTGATTTGTGTAACTGGAATCGACGCCCAGAGCTCCCGCAACCGACCAATCGCGCTGTCCGAAAACCGAGCTGCGCGCATGCGCGAAGACTCTCACTCACACATACAAGTCTGAGCGAACAAAATGTTTGACAAACATTAGTCTGTTTACTTTTACATTTTGTAAATTGTCCACTATTGGTAGAATAACTGCGTGTCGACCAATCGGAAGCCTGTTTTTTATACTTCATCACACAGTTCGTTCCATAGAGTATGATCGCTCAGTCATTCCGATTTTTGTAAATGAAAACTCGCTTAGTGAAAACTCGCCAAATCACTTGTTGTTTTGGTTTTTGACTGAAATTGCGAGATAATTTTACTAATTATGTGTAGATAACAGTTTTCAAGCCGAAAATAATATATTTACAACTAAAAACACGCATGTTTACAAGAAAATACTGTTTCTTTATTTGTGGAAAGTGAAATAAAAGTTGGGTTGAAATATGACCACAGGGCGAATGTTTGTGCTCAGTATGTGATTTTCATAATAGTTTATCAGAGTGATGTTTTACTAGAACTATAAAGGTTAATATTTATTTCTATAGCTTGAATATTGTATTTATAGGGGAAAGAAAAATAAAACAGCATGTTTCTCAGAATATATTGACAATATTTATTTTTCCCATGACTGGTATAGGCAGCGTCTTTTGAAAAATTTACCTGTAAATAAACAACATTTTATGAATGATTTAACAATAAAATAGATTGTGAATAGATAGATTAGTTATCCAACCACCAAATAATAACATTTCCCATGAGGCTACCAAACAATTTATAAAAATATTCACTAAAATCCGAGTACTAAAATTGCTCAAAAAAAAAATACGCCATTTTGCGGCATACATTCGCAAATCACACAAAAAATTCGCCGCAAGGAAGCGCATACAACAGGTTAAATAACCAGCTCGGTGAAGGTCCTTCTATAGCGGGATCTTAGACTATTACGTACAAACATTTGTGTCACGATAACATGAGTGAAATTATGGAGAAACTGACCAAGCATGCATTATAACCACATACGAGAACGGCAGTGGTTGAACCGGACACGTATATCATCGTTACAATTTCCAAAGAAGTACATGAGACTAGATTGACCAGATTTGCGGGTAACTTGAACGCCACTTCCTTAGGGCGGCCCCTTGCTCGGGTCCAGTGTACTACAGATAGGCATCAAGTTAGTAGCAAAACCAGCGATACGTAGAAGCTATTATGAGTTTTTCCCTAAGGCAAGATCGCATCCGGTGCCTTCCACTGTATGTTGTTGTTTGTTATTTGTCAAAGATAAATTAGCGAACTGTTCAGGTGTATTTATTTTTTTACTGGTGAATTCCCGCATGCCCACGTGAAGCTATTTTCATATAAACGAAGCTATTTTCATATAACCTTGATGCACCCCTTTCAGGGTTAAATTTGAGGAATTCCTTTGTGCACCACTACGCTCCAAGATAAATATACCCTCTAAATTCTACGATCAGCAGCATAAAAGCAACAGAATTCAACGTTAAAATTCAACTATTAATTGCGAGATGTTTTTTACAATCCAATTGCTAAGTTGGTGTGTGTGGCACTACGAGATAAAAAACGTGGGGACTAAAAAACTTTTCTCTAGAATTTTTTCTTGATTATAATGATATGTATTTCAAATATTTTCCATTGTAGCTCGGTGTGACCAATCATTACTCGAACAGCTTATTACTGCACCTTCATCGATGTAACCGACACGACTCTACCTTACCTACTCTATTATACAGAGTAATTTGTTTTCGGCTTCCGCAGTAGCCTACAAAGGCCGCATTTACAATTAAACCAGGTTGCGGTCGTCAATCTAGCGCGGGCACTATACTGCTAATTGGTAAAACCTTTTACACCGAAACATTGCTTTCGCACTTATCGGTATAAAGTTGCACTGTCATTTACTAGTTGATTAATGGAGGATTCTGTGGTTGTGGTCAATGCAATGGTACGTGTACCAGCTTCAGTAACTAAGACTCTTTATTCAGAAACAGTGCTTGAGTCTGAGCTTTAAGCACTCTCAAGCATAGATTTTTTGACAGTTCTCTATTAAATGTCAAAAATCTATGCTTGAGGTTCGACTCAGACTCAAGCACTATTTCTGAATACGGGCAGACAGCAATTGTTAATAAATTAAAATGGTTCTTTACTGGATGAACTCATTAGATACAGCCACACACAATCGACAATTTCGATTTAGACACGCAACGCAGATATTCTAGGTGCTACCAGAAAGCACCAAACAAGCGCAGGCAACCTGCTTTATACGCAAATGAAGCCAACGATTATAATCACGCCTGGAATGTCGAAACGACTTATCAATTCGATACGGTAATATTTTCAACGCATACCAGAGTGCTTTATACCATCTAATGAACGAAAGATACATTACATAGGGACCCTGAGGCCACGGAGACGGGCAGATAAGTTAAAAGCTAATTATAAAAGTGCTCTTTCAATCATTTATATAATTATTAGTAGGTAAGTACCTGTCTAAAGAATGGAATGGTTTTAGATGGAACATCAATTTCTTTCGCCGTTTTATACCGTCCAGTTAAAAATATTTCATACTTTTTAATAGCGATGGATGTTGCTGTTTCTTCGTAGTACCCACTCCGTCCAAAGATAAAGGAAGGTTTCTATTGGAGCCACAATAGTTGCGTCAAAGGGAGGGATTTTCTCAAACTCGTTTGTTCATTCTCATATCGACACCAACAGGCACATCTTTGCTAGACGGAACATCATTTGTTACGGTTTAATTGGAGTAAGGTTTAAGGGAACCGAGGGAATACTTGAGAGGGAACTGAATCCTGAATTCCTGAGAAGCTGCGTTCATATTATTGAAGATCGTATTGTAGCGGAGGCCAACTCCAACAATGCGCCTTTGAATAATAGCTTCCACATAATAGCTGCTAAAATTCTACCTTCTATACTATATTACACCATCAAATAGCGGTTGTAACTTCTTTCAGAAAATGGTAACATTAAAAGCTTGGCGTGCAACAATCCAGAGCCGTTAAATTGGATATAAGGTTACGTTGTTTAAAACTCTTAAGAACAGGACGTATTTTGGCATTTTGTATTTTGCTCTGAATAATCTTAACTTTGATACTTAAAATGATGGACTTAGTTGCTAAGTGCTGAACTTCTCTTATCCAGTTTCAATTGAAGTACCTGCTTTTCTTCGTTATAATTATAAGCTCGCAAATATCCTTCCTTAATAATGAAATGAACTAGGTATTGGTTTTGAGCCGCTTATCACACACTATCCATGACTATGTCATGGATAGTGATCAAAAACAAAACAGCATTGTCAGTGAACAAGGCCACAAATCATCAAAGAAGAATGAATGCCCAATATTTAGGTCGCTCCAGTCACATTGGGTCGCCATTCCCGCCGTCACAATCACTAGCGCAATGTTGTAAATCACACTTGGATCAAGGGTTTCCTGAATCAGTGACGTCCGCCTCCAATACGGTTTAACAGAAACGAATGTATCATCTATTGATTGTTTCATTTGAAAGCATAGAATATCTCTAAAGCTGTCAGTGAAATGCTGGCCAATATTGCTGTCATATTTGACAGCGTGGCAATGGACAGGTCACATAGCTCGAAGAAAAGACAACCGTTGGGGAATAAAGGTTCTCCAATGGCGACCATGAACCGGAAGACGAAACGTAGGGCGCCCTCCCACCAGATAGATCGATGACTTGTTAAGATCACGGGAAGTCGATGGAAAGGGCTCAGAATAGTTCTTCCTGGAAATGTGTAGGGGAGGCCTATGTTCAGCAGTGGACTTCGTCAGGCTGATGATGATGATGATGACTGGCAGCGTTTCACTGATTGCCACTGCAGAACGCTCAGATGTACGCAAGGCTTAACAACAGCCAGCATGATTTTTATTTTTAGGTTTGTATGAAACTTGTAATATACATAGATTTACGAGAAGAAGAAGATAAATTTACTGAAATATCATATAGACTTATTTTTAGCAAGTATTTCAAAAAAGTGTGTAGGCACACACGCGAACAAAGCCACGGGCAGATTATAGAAATTCGAGAAAGTAATACGTTATTTAGATTTATCGTATGAGTGCTCTTGAAGCGGGCCATTCCAACGTAATGAGATTGCGGAGGCTGGTCTCATGCCATCAACTTTATATTTTCTCATAACATGGTTACCATCTGCGTGTCAATAAGCCGTATCTCGCTTTACGTCTACTTAGAACATATTCGCTCGTAAATAATGTTATTGACAGAAATCTGTCTCGTGCTCACATAAATCTTCAATTGTTCTGGAAATAAACGAATACAAAGAACTTTTACGTGACAAAAGTGACACGTCCTTGGTTGTGTAGTTCGAAAGTGTAATATCTTTCCATTATCCATCTCAACGTCCGAAAAGACGACAGGCCGTAAAGGATACTAAGGGGTTATAGTATCGTACCTTTAAGCTTTTAGAGGTGTGTTTAACCTTTACGACCTAGGTGCTCTAAATTATCATGTGGCAATACGAAACTTTTCTGGGGACGACGTGAGATCTAAAGTATAAGTTTGAACTGCTCGGGGAGTTTTAAAAATGCTTTAAACACCGATTAAAAAAAAAATATCCGTTTAAATGTGTGTGCACTGTTTAAGAGGTTTAAGCCTGTATTCAGAAACAGTGCTTGAGTTTGAGTCGAGCCTCAAGCATAGATTTTTGTAATTTTTCAATGGAGAACAGTCTTAAAATCTATGTTTGAGGCTCGGCTGTGACTCAATTGTGCTTCTGAATAAATAGAGTATGTAGGTATATGTATAGCAAATAGGGTATTTCTCTAACCCTAAGCACTTTTAGTGTACAACTTGTGTATTACAAACTTGCAGCACCAGTCTGAAGTTGCTATTTAACCAGAGCAGTTCACCAAATAGTAAGCATCTGTTGTTGCCAGTTCGGAATACCCATTGGACCCGGTTAAGCTCGTTTTAAGCTACATCTGCATATTGTGAGGTTTACTAGTAGTCAAGCGCTGCTGAAATTCTACTGGAATGTCGTCGATTGTCGAATAGCTGGAATATCTTCTGTTTTGTCTTTGACCGAGGCCGACAACTGGGTCGAATAGGCAACGTTTAGGGTAGCGAAATACAATGTACGTATTTCTGTTTAATTTGGGTAACAAAAACATAGTTTAATAGAAACTAATAAGGTTTCCTTCCACGAAATTCTATGAGATTGCTCACTACCTTTGATTTACCTACTATTTGCAACAACGTTTTACCTTACCGTCTGGCTTACAATGTTTTGGTATAAGTTTCAAAAGACATCGTTCAAATAAAGTGAGCAATATTTCAGCATGATTGCATACATATTCCCCATAGAAATAAACGCAATGTTTATTCAGTAAACATCGAGCACGATTGAAATGTAATAATGTCACTGAGCAGAAAGAAAGCGTTGCCGTGAACTTTCCGCAAGGGCGGGCGGTTGAGACTCAATCCGCCCGCCCAGTGTCGCGCGAGCCGCCCTACGGGACGAACGCGTCGCTGTAGCTGGAAAACACGTGTTTATCGTAAATACTTTTCATTTCAAGCATTTGCTGTGATTCATTTGAGTGTGGCGATGACGGCTTCCAAATAATATGTGAACACATTTGAGAACTTTTGATTGGTTTAGGTAATATTATTTGCCTTCATGCGGTGTAAGCCGGCTTCGCTGTTGAACTTTGCCTATTTATAGAATTAAAGTATATTTTAATGAACTAAGAAATAACAAGCTTGTACTTACAAGGTCTATGGTTCGTATACGGTACAGTAATGAGAAGTTTTCAGCTTAATTATAGAAACTCAGTGCAATATAAAAGTTATACCCGGTGACTAATGGCTTTCATGAAATAAAAATATTTCGCTGGAAGCAAGGATCGCAATCTAAGTGAATAAAAACTTTTCAAAGGAACTTCGGATTCTCCGAAAAGTTTCGGAGTGGACAAGTAACTTACGAAGGAGAAAAATACTTTTGGAGACCGGTAGAGGTAAGTTTAACTATATCTATATACCTATATATTGTGTGTTGTGTAGTACATTGAGTACCTACTGGGTAATAACAGATCTCTGGGGATATCTACCTATCCAGTCCTTAAGTCTTGAGTTTTTTTTTCTTAGTAATTAACTTAACTAAAAGTTAATCAACCTCCGTTACTATTGATTGAGCATAGACAAACCAGATTTCTTAGTCAAGTAAGGATAAATCTCAATTTTTACGTTTTATATCTGATGATGATCCAATTTAATGGGTCGGAGAGGTGGTCTTTCTTCAGAAAGTTCCCTGGGGGCAGGCAAGGCATATTATTCTCAAGATCCTTTGCAGATTTCTATAAGTTAGAATAAATACTATCTAATAAAATGCCTGACTACACCGACTACCTACTATCTGACTACGCTATTCTACAACTTTTATCAGTTCCGAGTTTTCAAATATTCGGAAGAACCTTAGAACCTTATTTGACACAATTATAACAAAGACCTTATTTTATGCATTTTCTACTAAGCTTACACATGCACACTAAAGGCCTGCGCACACTAGGTTAGCCCCTTTAAAAAGTACAATGTAAAGATATACGAACTCACAAGGCGCGGTGGAGATCAGTGAAACGCTGTCAAATACCGCTCTCATATTTGACAGCGTTTCACTGATCGCCACCGAAGAACTCTATGTGCAAGGCTAAAATAGTTTTATTCTCTAGCTAGTGCCAAAGACTACGAAAAGACAAACGGGAGGGACAATTAGGCTAACATTGTTTAACTTTCAAGGCTACCCCTATGTCACAGATGTCCCTCATCAACCCTAAATGAAGTTGCAGAACAAATCAGATTGTAGACAGGGATATAGAACGTGCCACCCAACTGTAACGACATTTGTTTTGTCTCAGTTAGTTTTGATTTAGTAATGTGAAATTTCTTTCCACTTAAAATGTTACAAAATTAACCATAAAGCTGAAAAGATGTTGAATGGGGCCTTACAACGAGTCCATTCACAATATATAGGAACCGTAGTAACGCTGTGTAACATACCTCAAAAAAATTAAAAAATATTATAATTTTAACATTAATGAATAAAAATAGAAAAACTACTAAAGTAGACAATTATTAGTAAAAATAGGTACGTAGGCCTTTCTCTTTAATAATCTGGTTCCCTGACAAGGCAGCTTACTAGGTTTGTTGGAATGTTGTTCAAATAGAGATGGCAACACTTCATCGGTCTGCTAAGCTAAATTACTGTTCTGGAACCATGATGAATGAAAGGGTAAGTATCTAGTATAAATCTAGCAGAAACATAGAAGAGATGCAGTAATTTTGCTTAGTAAAACTGCACTATACGTAAGATTATATTCTTGAGTGCTAAGCTCAATCGCATAGCTGCATAATTAATTAAGCACTAGCGTTCTAATGAAAGAGAGTTCGTAGTAAGTACAAAAAATATTGAACTTTCTGCTATTCATTTCTACATATCGACTGGCATCTCATCATCTTGACCTTGATTTAAATAGTTTGTAATAATCCACAGAATACAAATAAAATGCCATCTATATCTAGAATACCTAATCTTTGCAGATTATAACCCAAATATCCGCTAAAGAAATCTATTATATTTGACTGGCCTCTCAGCTCAGTTGCTAGTAGCTCTGCCTTCTGCGCTACAGGTCGTGGGTTCGTTCCCCACCGAGAACAATTATTTGTGTGGTGAAAGCAGATGTTTGTTCTTTTTCTGGATGTTATATTGTATACTAAGTAGGTATGTATTTACAAAAAAAGTTTCACAAGTGTAATATCAGATATCTGGTTCCCATAGTCACACAACACAACAACACACACACGACAAGCTCTGCTTAATTTGGGATTTGATAGTGTTGTGTGTATTGTCCACAATATTTATTTATCTAGTTACTTTTACCACCACTAAAAGTAACTAGTCTCTAGTTTTTTTAGTGGTGGTATTACTCAATTAATTAATAATGATACTAGCGGCCACCCGCGGCTTTGCTCGCCCCGTTCCCATTACGCCCCGTTCCCGTTACTTACATCCGTTCTTCATTACAATAAAATAAATTGTAGCCTATGTGCTATTCTGATGTATAAGCTATATTATTTGTTAAGTTAATTAAAATCCATTCAGTAGTTTATTTATTTATTTATTAGGATCACCAAGAAATAATACACAAAAATTAAAATTAGATCGAGGAAAAAAATATCCTTCCCCGTGCTTATCCACTGAAGGCAACCACAGACACACACACACAGACAGTTTTTAGTGAAAGAGTAACAAACATCCATCCATCCATCCATACTTACAAACTTTCGCGTTTATAAATGTATTAAGTAGTTGGATGTTATGGTGCCCACTTGGTGTAGAGCTAAACAAATTCAGTTAAGGCCTGCGCACACCTAGTTCGCTGGCGGTAGCGATCAGTGAAACGCTGTCAAATATCGCTGTCAAATCACAAATCTGACAGCAATATTTGACAGCGTTTCACTGATCGCTACCGCCAGCGAACTAGGTGTGTTCGAGCCTTTACCGTTTCTGGGACAAACAAACATACTATACCCTAAACTACCGTTTCGTTAAAGTCGAAAGACAAACAGGTTAGTTCAATGCGCCGACCGTAGCGATTACCGGAACCGAGAGGATTGTCATCTGCCGATGGTCGACAATCCCGTCGCGGTTCCAGCTGATCGTGCCGACAGTCGGCACTCAAGAGGCGTGGGAAAACAAACAACCGTTGTCCTCGTTAGCGGCCTCTTGTACTGGTAGCTGAAACACTGCAATTGTCACCAAACTCTACATTCCAATTTCAACTTTGTTCCGACGTGATACAACTGTTATTACGGCGGTTGAAGCAGTCGTAACACAGAAGAACGATGATAAAGTTGGATGAAAGATTCACTCTGATTACGACACTAATGTAACCTACTACCTCTACCTACCACACATGAGTTATATTACTAACCGACTTCAAATAAAAAAGGAGAATCATTTCAATTTGGTTGTATTCTTTTTATGTTTGTTCTTTCTTTACTACGTAATTTATAAGCCGATTTGAAAAATTCCTTTTATTTATCTGGAGGACCATACTTTCAAATTGTTCCCATAGAAGCTGAAGAATGTTCATCGAAATCGGTTCAGCAGTTTGACCATGAAGTCGCTTTCTCAAGGTTTTATAAACTTCACCTGGATTAGTTACCATCAGAAAAATAAAGCTTCTATTTACCGACAGTCAGTTTATTTTAATGTCACAAAAACACCAAAGCCGACGAAAAGCGATGACGGCCGGAGGGTACAGGTATAAGCTGTCGTTACCGGTTCTATTCGTTGAGCCATGGCAAATGTTTTAAGACGGCTTAAAAACTATGCCACCAGAGTAAGCCACTATTTATTTTCGAAACATACTTTTTTATAAAACCAAAGTAGTTAGTTGAGAGGAGCCGAAGACCGGGCTCAGTGGCTCGTGGGGAGAGACATACGTCCAGCAGTGGACTGGTATAGGATGTTGAAGTAGTTAAAACTTTATTGTCATCAGCTTACAGCCACAACTGGAAATAGGCCTCCACCATATTTAAGGGGTTTTACCGCAGTCGCCACGCTTAGCAGGCGAACTGGTATCTTGTATGGACTCATATTTCCGCAATCGGACGCAAAAGAGGTCCCTTTTGCGTAAGGATGTGCTGGTTATAAACTGCAGCCAGCCTAACTCCTCCCAAAAGCGCAGAAGCTTCCTGGGGGCTTCACAGGCTTGGTGGAGAGATCTGGGGATGCCCAGGCGAACTGGTATCCCCAATGTGGTTGGAGATACGAGTACTAGAGGCTGCTACCCACACAGCCATGCCAGTGACACAGGCTTGTTGGAAGCGCCACTGAACCCGGTCCTGCAATATTTATTCGGGACTGTAAAATCTAGCGACAGTATTGTGTTACGACTGTGGAAAAACACTGGAAAATCTCTTCATTGTATATATTTAGGACGGCAAACACGAGTAAGTAATGGCACAGACGAAATAGTAAGGTAATGTTTCCTGTTGTTTTGTCAAGGGTTTCTTGTCCCCCTTTACTATTTGTTTAGCTCTCGTAAACACGTTTGTAAGTATAGTTGTATTGCTGGCAAGGTTTCCGGGGAGTCTTGATTAGGTACAGTCGACATCACTTAATTATGAGTTCTTACAATTCGTAACTATCAAAAGTCTTACGAATTCTTTAACGACGAAAGAATAAAATAACGTTAATTACAAATACCCCTTTTTATCATTTTAAATTACCTGCTTACAATTTGCATGATTATATGTCAGTCGGCTTCTATAATATTGCAATCACCCTTACAGGGTAAATTATGGTATTGATTCAAAAACTAGTCCTAAAATCTGACACTGTTAAATTTACATGCAATAGAAGGCAATAAATATACTGAATCACAGTATACATCAAACATTTACACAGTAAATGTACAGAAATATAAGGGTACTGTGAGATCATCATTTTCGAGTACCATCTTAAAATGTTTAACTACATCTCTTTGTAATTATGACTGTACTTTAGTGAAGTTTGCATGATTTACAAATGGGTTTAGAATTACTTGAGTTTCGCTTCGAGATCAAACATTAGAAATGTAACCAACAGATTAATTGATTTATGATTGCCTGTTCACCCACATCCCATGAATGGATTTGTATACCGAATCTGGGTCTTTCCTAACACGCCCTGGTAGATTAATAGAAGGCCGACTACAAATTACCTACTATTATTTATTGTGTGGCCTAACTAAATCCTTAAACTGATCCTTGTACGTTTTTTTTTGACTGGCCTCTAGCTCAGTTGGTAGTAGCTCTGCCTTCTGCGCCGTAGGTCGTGGGTTCGATCCCCACCGAGAACAAATATTTGTGTGGTGAACATAAATGTTTGTTCTCTGTCTGGGTGTTATATTGTATTCTAAGTATGTATTTACAAAAAAAAAATGTATTTAAGTATTATATCAGCTATCTGGTTCCCATATTACAAGCTCTGCTTAGTTTGGGGCTGGGTAGTGTTGTGTGAATTGTCCACAATATTTATTTTAATTATTTATTTATTTTACTTTTTTTATTTTGATTTGTATCCTAGATACTACATGTATCTTTCATCGATGGTAATAATATTTAAGGCTACCAGCTTTTTTATTAAATAAATTTAATTTACAAATTACTTTTACCTTATACCATGAATGCATGTACACATTTTTAAAATGACGTTTTGCTAAATAGATGTTCTGCTATGCAGACCGTCTGATAGTTGGACGTTTTGCTATAAGGACATTTTGCTAATTAGACTTACTGCTCATTAGACATTTAGCTCTGTTGGACATTTAGCTACTTAGACCTTCTGATCAGGGGCCTAATTCTCGGGCCGACCGAGATTTTCTACGCGATTATTTTATTTTTGCCATTGCACAACGCACTTTTTCCACGTTTTCCGTATATCGTAGCTGTCGAGGCTTCTACGATGAGGTCGTCGATGAATTACTCAAGGAAATCTGCCATCCTCTCTTCGAAAATACGCAATAAGATAAAATTGCAAAATGATCGAGATCGGCCCGAGAATTAGGCTCCAGGAGGCGGTATTTTGGCCCTCAGCCTCATTATGTATGTTTTTTTCTTGACTTCTATAACCTATACCTACTAGGTATAGAGGGGTATCTTAGTTTATTTTATGAATGTATACGATTATTTACCTCGCCAACCATTTCAATTAAAACATCTTTAGCGCAACGTAAAATTCATATTCAATCAAATATATTCCAAACCCATATTTAAACTTACCCCTTGGTTTATTAAATTGTAATTCCATTTTAATGGTCCCACCACCCGGGCCCATTTCCGCTCAGTAACAGTTTCCTTCCATGCATCGTCTAAACCTCCTTACTAACTACTATTTATTCAGTGCAAGTTACGTAACGTAGCGATACCAGTGTGCTGCGATTATCTATGCATGAGGTTTTATTTGTAAGGATAAAGATACAATACAACGAGAGACTGATGTTGCCAACTTCAGTGTTCTCGGCGAAATGTTTCTGACTGTCGTCGTCTTGAGGGAGCTACTTCACTTGATACAATGCTTGTACATGTGTACATCTGTGTACAATGTGTACATCTGAGGCATGTTTTTTATTTAAAACTCAACTCGTTAATAACAGCTGCTATAGAGGTGCGGTAGAAATTTGAAGTGAGTAATTGTATAGAACTTGATACTTTCATAGAAACGTGTACCAAAACTTTAACTAAAATAAGTTTTCAAAGTTTCAAATGTTTTTAATTATGAGCATAATGGAAATAGGAACTACCTACACTATAGCACTTTTTAAATTATGCATTATGTGGAACAAACGGGTATTTATCGCGATTACCTTTATTAATTCCCGACGTTTCAACCAAATTCAGGTAATCGCGATAAATACCCGTTTGTTTGTTGTGTAATTATACCTACACTATGTTAAGATATGAGTTTTTTCAAAAAATAGATTCAACTGCAAATAGAGCTTTGTTCTAAAATGCGAAACCATGGTATTGTGAAAATGGCTAACTATACAGCCTTACCTAATATCATTTGCATTGCTCCATTCTCGTAAGCCCAATTTATTCTCATTTATATTTTGTTTTCCTATCGTTTGAACCTTTTTTTGGCTTTAAGCACTTATCGGGAATGGCCGTTCAAGCCACAATATCCTGTTAAAAGCTGGCTACTCTGTATAAAACCGGTTCTACAACAACTATACTCGACCGGACGACAAAAAGTCGTTTTTTTTGGTTCAGTGATCTAATCCGTAGTGTTCTACCGAGTAGGAGTGAGAAGGAAGCTTGACGTCAATGTTACGACAGTGACCGAGGTGAACCGACAATTCCCGAAAGCAAGGCGAGCTTGGAAAGCTCTTGCGCCGGCTGTCTCGTGTCTACAAACGCCTACGCTACGTTTACAGACGGTTATGTACCATGACGTGAATTCATTGATATTTTTTTGGCTATTGTACTCGTTTTCTTTTTCACGTAATAGTGAAGAGAAGTTTTTATTTGCAGCTTTATGGATTACTCGCATCTATAACCTGCTTCGCATTTGAAGCTCGAGCAGCGTTCGATGTTCAAAACAAGTCAAGCTTCGATGAACATAATTTTATAAAATCAATACCTACCTAACGTATTTTGCTCGGCTAATGATTGAACTTGTTTATATACGCTGGTGGTCAACCTAATAATAAAGTTTTAAGTCACATTTACATTTTTATCGTGGCTTGTCAAACTAATTGTATTATTAAATCTTCGTACCACTACATCAACTTGAACAAAGCTTAAAAAAAAAGCTCTTTCAAAAACTAGTTCGAGCAAGTCCAACGTTTTGTAAGGTCAATTTACTTTTTTATGTAAATGTGGCAAAAATTGTCTCATGAATTAATATAAATTAATTAAATATCAACAAGCCAATATTATTTTGGCGCAATAGCGCGTTAAGAAACGAGCTCTTTGTCCGGACCGGTTTGCATGATGGAAAGTGGGTGAGTGTCAGTACTGTCAGAATAATTCTCTCACAGCTGAAATAGCTCACCTCACCCACTTCGCTATCGTTTAAAATAATCAACAAAGAAGTTTAAGTTTATTATCAGCCTCATGTGCCAGTAATTTCACCGCAACCACACCCTTCACACCGAACCACAGCGATGCTGCTTCCCAGCAGTAAAAATAGGCATGGTACTTCCCCAGACGGTTTTTTCCTGGAAAAATCACCAGTTAGTTAGATTTACCCCGAGTAGTTTCGCTCACTGTTAATTGTGTAATACTTTTTGTATGTATACAGAGTTGCAAAAGTTCCTTATCTTAACTATTAAATAGAAGTCAAGAGTGAACCAGATGATGTATTATCTCTCTGTGACCAGCAGTAGGAAGGCGAGTGAATGTTGCCGCGCGGTAACATTGAACGTGAAGGTTCCCAATTAACTTAATTCCATAATAGCGCAAAGCTTTCATTGAAAGTACCTAATTGTCCCCTTTACCTAACCTAGTTTAATTAGAGCTAATTTACTGGAAAATTTAATCGCAGTGTGATGAATGTTCCATTCTCACGTTTCTGTGACGAATACGAATCGGAATTTTGACCGTTTCGGTTCGTGTCGTTGTGATGGTTATAATTATAAGTAGGACAATCTTAGTTTGGAATAATAAGGATAGGATAAACCATCTGCATTGAAGTGATGACATGGAATTGATAATTATTATTATTATCGACGACATTTTACATGAAATACCAATGCTAAAAAAATTCAATCTCTATTTTCTTTTAAAAAATACTGAGAAGAGTTCAACTTTTTAGCAGCGTCTTTTTTATGACTGCAGTATTTTTATAATCATGCCATTCGCAGCCTAAAAAAACAAATCCGAAAGCAATCACGGTACGTTTGCCCAAATCTATTAATTTTAAATCAGCGCTGCTCTACCCACCGAGGTTTCATGAACCTACCCAAAAGGTTTTCGCTCCTATATGCTCGCATACAATCGCCGTTTACTGCTATCATCCAATGGACATTTGAAAGAAAGCGTCAAAAAGGCGAAGGCCAATTATATAATTGTGCAATCGCACGGCCATGCCACGTCCAAATGTCAACACCGCTTCATAGGCTTAAAGGTGAATGAATACTTCGCAATGAGGGATGGCCCTAGATTTCTGTAGGTAGATAAATTTTAGGAGGGCTTAGAAATTTGGATAATATACAATTTGGCAAATAAAAGCCGTCTCAACCCAACTAATTCACAACACCCTATTAAAAATGTATAATCCGCATTCGCTACGTGATAGGGATCAGAACGACGTTTATCTTGTTTTAACTCGACTGACTGGAGGGTATTGTTTTTTGGATGTATGTATTTTGTAGCATGAAACGTCTTAATGGATTTTGATAAATGAGGTATCACTGGATTTGTCTTCACTATGAAAGTGACTGGTACATCAATTGTTAAAGAAAAATAAACGAAGATAAAAGTGGATTAAAAGTAAGTGCAACTGAGCTATATTTCATTATGTTTAGTTATCTCAGATCGTTATCACTAGTCGTTCCTGTTTATGGCCACTCAGATCCATTCCTTGTTTCCATTTGTTCATAAACTCAAGTGGGGTTGGATTTATCTTGTCATTTTGGACTGGTTCTGTCATGCCTCTTCAGTTTTCTTTACGGATCCAGATTATTTATTTTTCAAAAGATTTACAACATTGTTTAAAGGGGAAAATGCTTACTATGAATATAAAAGTATGATGCTCACACAAGGACATCACACAAAAACTTTAGACAAAATACAATATTTTAATACGATACGTAATTACAGATCAAATGAATATCACTAAAATATGCAAATGGAATAAAATGTCAGCGCAAAAATTAATAATTACTTAACAAAATATTATGATTGAAAATTTTCACACAAATGCTCTTTATCACTACATGTAGGTATGCCTTTTCTCTATTAAAAATTTATTCTACTCACTCATTCGCAAGTAATTAAACGTAAAAAAATCATCCACATTTCATAATTTCTTGCTCTGGAGAAAATGGCCGTAAGACTGTCAGCATAACAAGCTTAATAGCTGCAAAAACAATTAGGCACAAGGATCCCACGCAACATGCAGATGAGGTCACAGCGATCAGCGACCCGTGACCTGCCCCGTGCCAACCACACCATGACAGCACGATTCTGCTTTACTTCATACTTCAAAATTCTAGTATTTTTCCTTTTTGACAGCCCTTATAACTCAGTTGGTAGCAGCTCTGCTCTCCGCTCTGATACAATACTATTTATAATATTAGGTATACTCACTCATATTATTTATGCAGCTCAAACAATATCTGGGTACATACAGCGAAACGTATCAGAAACGATATTGCTAACCAACTCGATACAATTTTCTCTTGCGTTGAAATGAGCTCTGAGCTCACATGAGCTAAGCACACGCGGTCGAGATAAAAACTGCACCAACTTAGCATATCAAACTTGCGAAATGTTAGGAACCTAAGTACCTACTTATAAATTATCTATATAGAACAATACTTCAACTATTGCTATCTTCTTCTCTATAGGTTCTGATAAACATGTGACATTCCATATTTCAAATGCAACGAACGCCCTAGTATCATACTATTCTTATATTCTAATTTAAATAGTATTTGCACCTGTTATAGCCAGAGGTAACCGCTTCACATCAGGTAGAACATCTGACAGCGCGCCTCAGGTGTTTCTCGGGTGTTGCAGGTGTCGACGGTAGCCACTTTCAACAAGTATTGGGCCATCTGCTCATCTGTCAGGTATGACATAAAAATTATTTCCATATCCTCTATAAAAAATAAAACATTTGACTTTTCAATATTTATTGAATCAAACCCTTTGTTCTGGGTACAGGAGCAGGCAATCTTGGATCGGATTATGCCTTGCTCTATTGTCTAAATAACGGCACCGAACCAACAAATTGGTCTATAACTGGATGTTGAATGAATTGTATCGAAGATCGTGAACCCAAATAAATAAATAACCAAATATTGTGAACAATTCACACAACACTATCTGGCCCCCAATTAAGCAGTGCTTGTACTATAGGTGGTATAATACTTACATATATTTTTTTTGTAAATACATACTTAGAATGCAATAGAACACAAATCAAAAAACATTAACATTAACATACAGAGAACAAACATCTGCGTTCAGCACACAAATATTCATCAGTAACTGCAGCTATTTTAGCACGCCTCAAATTGTTGATTTTGATGCAATAGGTGATGGTTGAACATCAGTTCGTGTCATGAATAGCCATGTCCTAATCGTGGGTTCTAATCCTGTCGTTTACCACTGACTTCTTCCCAGATATGTATACAGGGTTATTCATTATTAACTGCAAATACTCAGGAATTAGGTTCAACAAATAGAATAAAAAATATTTATAAAATTATTTTTTTTAAATTTGATCAAAAATTTTTTCAAGTTTTTGTATCAAAATTTTATTTTTATTAATTTTTTTACGGCTATTGCATAATGATTGCCATGGAGAACAGGACGATGACCCACCCAGGCGGTGACTGAACGCAGAGTGTCACTCACGGCGCGCGGGCGCGGATCAAAGGTCAAAATAGGTCAGGCGCCAATGATTCCTTTATCGATTTTCTCGGGATTTTCATAACAAAACTTTAAAAAAATCATTTCATAAATATTTTTTATTTTATTTTACCTAAATTTTTTTGAACCTTATTCCTGAGTATTTGCAGCTAATAATGAATAACCCTGTATATGTGTACTTACTATGCCAGTTCGCTCTAACGGTGAAGGAAAACATCGTGAGAAAACCGGCATATCGTCGAACTTAAAAAGCTTAAAAACATGTGTCAAGTGCCAGAAAGGAACCTCTGAGTTGCATTTAAAATCTTTTCACCACACCTGGTTCAAAAAAACCAATAACACGATGAGAAGACTATGCAGTAAGTATACCTGCCTACTATTTGTTGCTCTTGCGCATGATCCACTCGTTAGCATACCATGTGGCATTAGCTGTATCAGATTGGGAAGCGTCGTGACCTGCGATTCAGTGCCCTATCGCACCCATCTGACCTACCGAGAGATGGATGTGATTGTAAATAACAATGACATTTGTTTTCATACGAATCAAGCACAATCAAACACATCGCGGGAATATTCAAATCAAACCGCAATAAAACCTGAAAACATTTGTTGAAAACTAACGTAACCACAATCGTATTAAAAAAAACCCAGTGAAAGCATAAAATATTAACGAAACGGCCAGCAAATTGCACTGCAATGCAAATTGGCAATTTAAAAGTATGTTAGTTGGTGCCTAATTTTTTTGATACGCCATTTTATAAATTACTTTTCACGAATATACGCATACTAGCAGTTGGTGCCCGAGCTTCGTTCAGTATTTTTTTTTGGTCAACTGTTGTTGTGAATTATATTTAAATACGAATTACTTAAATACTGATTAAATATTAATATTGTTTCGATCTTACCGACATAATAATAAACTCCACTACTCGTCAATAGATGGTGTCCTCTGTCCCACTAACTCATGACTTAATCAACAGATGGCGCTAGGAGTTATGATTTTATGATAAAGTTGATTATTTACTTTACGATTAATGGACATTTTCTAAAAATGAATCCTAGCTAGATCGTTTTATCGTCCCCGAAAACCCTTGTATACTTAATTTCATGAAAATCGTTGGCTCAGTTTCCGAGATCCTAAATACAGGGTTATTCATAATTAGCTGCAAATACTCAGGAATTAGGTTCAACAAATAAAATAAAAAATATGTATGTAATTATTTTTTTTTAATTTTGATTTAAGTTTTTGTATCAAAATTTTATTTTTATTAATTTTTTTACGGCTATTGCATAATGATTGCCATGGAGAACAGGACGATGACCCACCCAGGCGGTGACTGAACGCAGAGTGTCGCTCACCGCGCGCGGGTGCGGATCAAAGGTCAAAATAGGTCAGGCGCCAATGATTCCAAAGGATATTCTTTGTCGATTTTCTCGGGATTTTCATAACAAAACTTAAAAAAAATCATTTCATAAATATTTTTTATTTTATTTGTTGAACCTAATTCCTGAGTATTTGCAGCTAATTATGAATAACCCTGTATATATATATATATATACACACAAGGTTTTCTCGTTTAAAGGTATAAGATTATATTTGCACTCCATTTCAAACTTTGCTCCGTGACTGAGCTTAGCAAAGCACCTTAAAATGAGCAAATGTTATTAAAACTCTAGTAAAATAATAATTTATAATTAACTGAGGCAATGTTGTGTTGTTAAATAAATAAAAGTTGTTGAACTTGGCCCATGACCTCAGTCGGTTTCACCTAAAGAACAACAAACTTCACTTGCTATTTGACCAATATCTTAACAAAGCCAGACAAAGTTCAATCAAATTTATAAAATGACCTTACCTTTAGTCGTTATATTTACCGAAGGTAAGGTCAAGAAACTATGGTTCATCTACTTGTTAGAATCAAACATATTCAAACTTAGTTACTTGTGAAGCCTGCTGTGTGTGTTGTTTGTTTGTTTGACTGTCTGTGCCTTCGCAGCTTTAAAACTTATAATTCGATTTGAATGCGATTTTTTGGTAGAAAACTGATATTTCTGCAGTATATATCTGGTTCTTATTCTAATCGTGTAACTGATTCTTTCGACCTAAGTTGTTTGAAAGAATTTTCTAACTTGTTAGGAAGAATTTTTGAGCACTTGACACATATTTTCGAACTTTTTAAGGTTTTACGATATGTCTGGTAGAAACCCATGTAGTCGTTCTTAAGTTCTACGGATAGGTACTCATCGTACTTATTTCAGGAAACAATCTGCAGATTTCGTCGCTAATCAATATTGAACCAGTAAATATTGACCTACAATAAATGTAGCAGACTACGTGAGTTTACGTGTCTGATGATGATAAATTCAAGCCTCGGTCACGCTCGCGCCACTGTCTCTGCTTGACCGACATTCGCAAGACATTAGACAATTAAAGTGTTTTTCGAACAATTCCAACTCTATTCTCAGATTCGTTTGCCTCGTTTGTTAAACCGGAGCCTTAGGGCGCTTGTACACGCTAAGAAAAAACGCCGGGTCTACCCAAGAATTCGTGTCGTAACTAGAAAATAACTGTGTACACTGTTCGCAGCGGTGCACGAAAAAAATCTTATCTGCGCAAGACACGACGCGGCGAACGTTGTTGCGTTTTCGTGTGTGGAAAAGACAAAATTCTTGTCTTGCGCAGATAAGATTTTTTTCGTGCACCGCTGCGAGCTGTGTACACAGTAATTTTCTTGTTACGACACGAATTCTTGGGTAGGCCCGGCGTTTTTTCTTAGCGTATACAAGCGCCCTTAATCGTCAGTCATTTGTGCAGCTTACTTTTAGCTGCAAAGTCATGACGCTGCATATTTAGTGGTTCTTTTGTTTAACCGTAGTAGTTAGGTACCTACTGTTCTCCCACGTGGCGGTGAATGGTAAGTATTTTATTACCTACCTCATTTCACAAATTAGGCTAAAATAACTTAGAACAAACTTTATGAAAAAGAAAACTTATTTTAAATTTTACTTTTAAATTAGTTCACTAGGCACTTGCTTAGGGTCGGTATAATAGAATTTTGTGATCCAATTAGCGTTATTATAAAGCGTAGTCGTTTTTACAAGGACTCTTTTAATTCAAATTTTTAGATTAACCCTTAGTCGCTATGAGAATAAGCCGACTATCCAGTGTTATTTTTCCTTATTGCCTGTCATTATGCCCTTCAGTAAGTAGCCACTTTAGAGCAGAAAGGCGGCTCTTTGTGCCTTTATAGATACTTGCCAGAGAAAAAGATTGAATTCATTGTTAAGTTCTTTTAAACTGACTTAGACACTAAGCGAGTTAGAGTTAAATAAACTTTGTAAAGAAAAAGGGACAAAGCTCGGAATAACGTCATAGACAACGCGCCAAAGTTTTAATAAAATACCTGGAATTTGTTTTAAGTGAAGAGTTCAGTTCCCCGATCCAGTTTGATTGTATTTCACTTAGTGACTAAAATACTTTAATTCAAAATCTACTGCTGAACATAGTTTGAAGGAAGAACGGTTTTGAGCCATAAGTATACAGTCAGCGTCAAAAGTAGATTGTGATAGAGTTAAAATGTTGCCAATGAGTAGTGATATGGCATTTTCTATGTGTGTGTATTACGTAAAAGAACGCCCTGTACCTCGGTACTGGCCCGTGACCCATATTTGTGTGACGTGTCGTTTGAATTAAATCTTTATACTTTAATTAATAGTGCTTTCATTTAGCTTTCAATTGTATGACTGGTTGGTAAGTTTAAATATTTTCTAAACCAGCTCACTTTAAATTTAGGCTTTGAACTTTATTTGAAGATTTTCTTTGAGCCTACTATTAACTTCTAACTATTTGGAAACCGAAGTTTTTATGTCTTGACAAATCCAGAGAAAAGGAGTTACTAAAATGGCCAATGTACTTTTGATGCTGGCTGTTACTGTAGCTGTGTGTAGTTATAGAAGAAAAAAAATGGAAACTACAAAACTACTTGATGTTAAGTGCCGAAAAACTGTAAATAGCCTGTTTGCAAGCAAAGTAGCCTGTTTGCAAGCAAAGTTATCAATTGTATGACTGGTTGGTAAGTTTAAATATTTTCTAAACCAGCTCACTTTAAATTTAGGCTTTGAACTTTATTTGAAGATTTTCTTTGAGCCTACTATTAACTTCTAACTATTTGGAAACCGAAGTTTTTATGTCTTGACAAATCCAGAGAAAAGGAGTTACTAAAATGGCCAATGTACTTTTGATGCTGGCTGTTACTGTAGCTGTGTGTAGTTATAGAAGAAAAAAAATGGAAACTACAAAACTACTTGATGTTAAGTGCCGAAAAACTGTAAATAGCCTGTTTGCAAGCAAAGTTAAGTTTTTCAGTAGGTAAAGGCTTGAAAATGACAACGGTAGAGTCCATTTTTCATTCCATAATACAACCTGAAATCAAAACAATATTATAAAATGAACAAATAAATTGTGTACAAAAGATACAAAATGCAAACAAAACAGCCAAGGTTTCAATTTAATTTGGGAAATGTAAAAAGATAAGCCAGTATAAAAATAATGAACCCCAAGAGGCTTTTATTGTCAACGAGATCAGTCTGATGGAAGCTTTCTCACGAACGAGATGCGGATGCGGCCAACAAATAAATCAACTCTTAACTTACACGCCTTCAGGCTTTCAACTTCACCGTTAATTGGTAGTTGTCTAGCTTCCCTAAATTTTTCTAACCTCAAATCGGTTTTATAGCGAAAACGGAACGTTAAAATGGGTGATTGACAACCAAATCTGTTGCATCTGGCAAAACGGAACGCAACTTTTTTCTATAAGTTCTCACTTTGACTTAGGCAGGTTATTACTTAAAACATAGTGTTGTCCAGGCACAGTAACAATATTTAGCTAGGAAACACCTGCGGCCCGCGGAGTGGCAATGACCTCAGCGATCCTATTTTTGGATGGCGACCAACCAGTAACTGTCTACTGGAAGAGAGGTAGGTAGATAGAATTAAAATTCAACCCTTGGATACGCGGTCTTTGTGTTTATGTAAATCAGATAAGGTTCCATATTAAATGAGGTAAAGAATACTAAGCTCGCATTAGGAATAGGTAAAATTATTATATTTGAATATTTAAATTAGGTTGACGTTTTTTTTACTAAACACTTTTCGGATTCTGAATATTTGGACAAGTAAAACTCATTCGTATGATAATATGCTATTATATTATGATTTGTATGGCCGGTTTAATCGCAAAAATCTTTATTTAATATTGTATGACTATTTTAGAATCAGAACAGAATTTAATGTTCTTGTAATGTGTTTTGGTGCGGCCCAATACAGTCTGTTTTCTTTGTTTATCAACAAAGTACTTAACTACCATTAATATTAACTATCGTCTTATGGTTATTACGACTTAAGTAAACTCATAATACTTATTCTGTGTCGCCATTCATTTAGAATTTACGATGTGTTGGTTTGGACGTCACGTTTCGCTCGTGCCTGCGTCTAACATTGACCTCATTAGATTTCAACTCACCTATTGCCTGCATAAAACAAGTTGTCATTTGACATTGTTCCTAAGAATAACTTTGACTCCTCAAGTGAAATGAATCTGGAAGAATTATTGCTTATGCTTCCCTGAGCATAACCATTGGGTGATTGCGTATCTTTTGTTGCAATCAAAACCTATTCGTATTTGTCAGTTTTGAAAATATTTTGAGCTTTCGATTGCAATAAAATATTGCATTGAAACAAAACTAATCTTTTACAAAGAACGATGGCAACAAGACTTAAAGTCGACTTATTAAACATGAGATAGCGAATAGTAACGTCGCTTTGTAAAACTAGTATGGCAACAGATCGATAGTGGTCGAAAAATGATGGCAACATGATATATGATCTCTGTTCCTTGTTAGTATCAAACTTTTGATTACAAAAAAATTACACAATCGCCCAGCACAGTCGGGTTTGATATTAAAACTTTTTTCAAAAATTCACTTAGAGGTTTTTTAATTTTTCAACGAAAAAACTAGACTTCAAGATAAAGCGAATAAGCTATTCAGAGCAGCTGCTATGCGTAGCATGGGTAAAATTGCTATTTTACTAACACTATTGTTAGGTTATTTCCCTGTGGGAATCATCTAAGTGCAGCATACTTTTCTAAATAAGCTCGGTAACAATAATATAAATATATTCGGCAGAGTGTTGTGACCCGTATTTCGGTTTTCAAATTGGCCGAACGAAATCTACAGGCATCTCTTTCACCATTATACTTAGGGTTTGTTTCAGAAATTTCTAGATATCTTGAGACTCAAACATCTCGAGTCAGATATTTGTGTCCGTCATAAGCAAAATAAATACAAAAAGAAAAATACTAGTAAAACACGTATTTTTTTGCCGAATCCGAATATTCTTTCAAGCACTAGAGTCTTGCTACTTGAATATGAAAAGCTAGAAGAGCCGTAGTCGGCAGCGCGCGGTGTCGTTTAGAGGAAGTGGTCTCATCCAATTAAGAGCATACCCGCTGGATTGCTTCTCGTGTTTTTGTCGTTTTTGCAATTGTCTTCTCGCCGTTTTTCTTTTTACAGAGTTCAATCGGGAACGCCTACCACTGGTTATTTAATTAGTTCTGAAAAATCTACCGTACGTGCTTTTCACAAGAAATGCACTTTAGAAATACTAATTCTCCAGTTAGCTGTATTATAACCAGAGAAAAAAAAAATTATATTACCTTTTGCCTTCTCTGGGTAGTTTTTTTTAGTTAAGTCTTTCTTCAGGTGATACCTAACATAAAGAACGGTTAGCTACAATTAAAAGGTTCTTTGTATATGTATATGTCGCAACCAAATAGTAAAATTAGGCATTTTGTTTAAAAAACAAAATGCCTAATAACCTAACCAAAACTAGCCCTTATAGCCCCCGTTTTTTGTTCTTGTTAAGGGTACTAGGTTTTTTAACACTCTGGCGGATAAAATGTAGGTGGTTAGTGAAAATGCGGCGTTTAGTGTAACAGCTAGGCAGTTCATTAAACGGTGAATTTTACTATTTGGCTTTGACATCATACTATGTAAGAACGTGTGTATGGGTCACGCAAGATAGAACCTGTTTTCAACTCTACAAACACCACGCAAGATACGATATCACTAGTATAGCCAAAGTAGACGCAGACATGAGAGTAATATCGTGATGTTCACTTTTGTACAGGATCGACATGTCTGAAAGCGGCATGTTAGGGCGTGCGTTGAAGTCATAACAAAGTATTGCATAGAACTGAAACTGCTCAATTTGACGCACGAGCTTTTTGAACCCATTTGCCAGGACTAGTGATAGTCTTTCACCATCTGATTTTGTCGTTAGCGAACTTCCCAAAAGAGTTTCGTATCTACGCATAAGGTTTCTCCGACTGCAGAGGGTACGGCAGTATGCAAATGAAGAATATTGGGAGTAGCGGCGCTTTGCCATTGTCGTCGTACCCATTGTGTGGGCTCTGAAGCTCTGATATGTGAGTACAGTGGAGGCAAAATGTTCTTACGTTTAAAAAGAAACAGGAAACAAGTTTTTCTGAAACTGGGTCAAAAGGGTGCTTCAGCCAATTTTTCCTGTGCTTTGTAAACGAATAAACATTTATACGAGCTCGCAACATTTAGGTAAAAACTTGAAGTGTTTCCGATTCAGATCGTTTAGTATCAACAAAAATTGAAAACAATATAATCATTTCTGAATAAATTGGAAGCAAAGTTCCGAAAGCTGGTTTTATTTATCAAAAATAACGGTTGATTTCGTGAATGTACACAAAATGTGTGCGGTCCGGAGTGACAATCGTCGTCCGGATGACAAAACGGTACCCCCAGCGTATTTGTTTCAAATCGTGATCGGATCCGTCGCGTCGGTTCTTGCTTCTTACCACTGCGTCTCGTGTCGTGATGGCATTCGTGACCAATCCAAATGGATTATTTGACGAACCATCAGTTCAAATTCACTCCATTAGCTTTAACTGGTCGAATAAACGAAGGCAAGAAAGAAGACAATATGTTTAGGTACTTACAAAAATGAACACTAAAATTTTCTGAAATTGTGCTAGAATCATCTTATACGGGGTTCTAATGAGTTTCCTACAAATTAGTCTTCCAAATCGGCCTCCTTGATTTCCTAAGGCTTGAACACACCGCCAGCGAACTAGTTCGCTAGCGATGGCGAACTAGCCCCCAAATAATTTGAAGTCTCCGAAATGTACATTGCCATCACAATGGCGCTTTTGGCGCTAGGTCTAGCGCAATTTCAAAGCATTTAACTGCTATTATTTTGTAGGCTAATCTTGGATTAACCTTGGATTTTAAATACGTGTCGCAGTTTGTAGTTCATATAAATTGCCAAGTTAATAAAAAATTACATTTCTATTGAGTTTTCAAAAAAAAAAAAATATTTATTGAGCACTGTGACATGCGCACCTATTTTATCGGACAACTTGTGTCTATTCAAAGTATCTAGAAGCATTTAAAGTGTCTAGGTTTATGACTACAATGCTTAATTTAAAAAAAATAAAAATACATTAGTAAAAATAGCCAAACCCTGGAATGGACCTGGCAGCACTGGCCGCAATTTAGACTGTCAAGATATGAAAGATATTTAGCCCAATCAAAACACTTAACTACTGCTAGGCATGGGAAATAATTACCTGCAGTTAATCGGCTCATTTACAACCTTGAGCTTGTTCAGCTCAAACAACTCAGCGGCTCAAACATCATGTAGTTGTTGTAGAAGTGTGGAAGTGCGAGTGCAGAAGTTAAGCCGCTTACAGGCTTCACTTCGGAATCATTCAGTTAATATAGTTATCTACTTTAATTTTTTTCACTGAAATACCTAACCTACCTACCAAAGTAGCAAGCAGCAAATAAACTGAATAAATAAAGTCTGTTTAAACTATTATCGCCACTGTTTGTTTTGAGCCGTTATTTATTAAAATTAAACTGCTAGCTTGATCAGGGCGAGCAACGCCAGGCTCCATAGCTCGTCTTAATCTAGGTCTTTACCTATGAAATTGTACATTTGAATATTTTTTATGCCATTAAAATTAGATAGGCGTAAGGCTCCAAACCCCACAGCAAGCTCAGCCGTATAATTAGTTGGTCTAACTCCATCACGGCTAAGCTTGCCGCGGGGTTCCAATTCTTCGGTCCAACTTTTTCACCACTTCTACTATCGTCTTCAATTCAAGGCCTGCGCACACCTATGTGCTCTTTACCGTCGTCAGTATTTTCGAAGCATTACAACCTTGGAATTTTCAAGTCAAGAGTGAACAAGTGAATAATAGCTAAGCGTGCTCCACCTTAGGCTGCATTTTCACTTTCCATCAGGTTTGATGGCAGTCAAACGTTTAGCTATCAACAATAAAAAAAAATACCTATATATGTCGCTGGCCATGGCGATCAGTGAAACGCTGTCAAAATTTAAAGCGATATTTGACATCGTTTCATTGATAGCCATTGCCAGTGACCTAGGTGTACACAGGCTTTCATATCGTTGTTGACAACGGTTGCCAGCCGACCACAAGGCTCGTTTTTCAACTCATAATTTGCAGATTTAAATTTAAGGCTTTGCATGGGTGCAAAATACAAAAGCACATTTTGCCCTCCTTTTTTCTACACTAAGCCTGTGCAAAGCTAAGGCGATTGGCTAGTTATGTACATGGAATACATAGTGAGATAACTGGCATGTCGTAGAACCTACATAAACCGTAAAACATTGTCAAGTGCACGAAAAGAGCCTAATTGAGGTGCGTTTATAATTCTTTCACCACATTCCTTTGAATGAACTTTTGTCACTATAGTATTAAGTATGTTAAGGCTGCAATGCTTTCTAAGTGAGAGCTGAAATAAAAAGTTTTGGTTTGATTCAATTTTGGTGTGAGCTACACTGAGCTGCACAAAACGTAGATAATAATGACTCCTTCTGTCTTCGACCATATCACTTTACCAAACTTTGACACAAGAGGTGGGCGTGGCTACGCCGCCGCCACGACCAAAGAAGTAGGAAATATAAAACTTGTTAAACCCATAGAGCAGCAGCATTGTTTTTGGCTAAGTCAAACGGCTTCGTAGGTATTGCTTTTACCCAACATGCTGATGCAAACAGGAATGTTATGATATTGACCACTATGTGTGTGTATAAGTATTTTATGATTGCTCATCTGTTCCTCTATATCAAATAAATATAAAAATAGAACTAGTTTATTTTAATTATATGACAGCTGTCAGTTGAAAGCGATTCTATCTAGGACTGAAAAGTATTATTTTCAACCCACTCCTCAGGCAACTTCAGACCTTCTTTCTGAATATGAGTAATGAAAAATATAAAATAAAATGTCAGGAAATTAAAAACAAAAATTAAGTAGAAAATCACACGCAGTTATACATCACGCTCGCAGAATCCCAAGCATTCAGAAATAGTTTTCATCCAGCGATCCTCAAACATCTCACACCCAAGATTAAATGAAATGCGTGGAACAGACATGTTAACATACATAGCATAGGTACATAACGGTGAAAATCATAACCTTTCCTTTTTTTATTTTCTTCGCCGCAGTCTATGTCTATATCTAGTCGAGTATAAATAGTATAAGGTCGGGCGCGATATAGATTAGATAGATCAGAAAACGTCGAATACAACAATTCAAATTCAATCAGTTTTAAATTTCTAATCCGCACAAGATTTTTGCCGAACACATTTTGTGCTAGACCTAAATGGTAAGAAAATTGACAGACTGAATGAACAGTATCCTTGGTTCATTAGATTTTTTCTATCAAACGTTTTCTGATGTACTTACTTAAGTACCTACCTATTAAACACCCGGCCTTATACTATTGAATTAGAGCGCGGGTAGTCTAGTTTAGAGGGTAGCGAGCAATCCAATCCAAAGATTGACTGGACTCTCAGCTCAGTTGGCAGTAGCTCTGCCTTCTGCGCCGTAGGTCGTGGGTTCAATTCCCACCGAGAACAAATATTTCTTTGGTGAATGCAGATGTTTGTTCTCTGTCTGAGTGTTAATTGTATTCTAACTATGTGTTAACAAAATGATGTGCAGTAAAATGTATGTATGTACTATAGGAATGAGATAGTTGATTGTAATACATCAACTATCTGATTCCTATAGTACAAGACAAGCTCGGGGATAGATAGTGTTTTGTGGATTGTCGACATTATTAATTTATTTTATAAAGATCGTGGGTTAAAATTTGGTCGTGCACCACCAATGTATACTATTCTGTCAGTTCATCACCTATCTTATTATATAAATAGATATACTGTAGCTGTAGGTTTATCGACAAGATAAACCTAGCTCTAAGACTTCTCAAAGTGATCATTGATATTATGTAATTTTAAAGGTACAATGAATAAAATTAAACATTTTTACTTTACTTTGACTTTCACTTTGAATACTGCTACTCCATTGTAATCTCCATTTGATAACTCTTTGAATTGCTCGAAATCAATTGTCAATTTGAAAAAACGTCATAACTATAGCGCTTGCAAAACAGGAAAGTATTAAAAACCGGATTATCTCCGGCTTCCGGCCAAAAACCGTTTCCAGGTTTGGTCAACGTAATATTTTTTCATATAGTAGAATTTTAACAAGAAAACAATATTCTAAGATACCTACAAAATCAACTATTAAAAAATTGTACGAAATAGGAATTAGTATCTAGTGAAGTTTAATATTACTTACTTTATTATTGAGTAGTTTATTGTTGAGTAGATTAGTAGTAGTAGTGGAGCTTTTTGTGAAGTGCTCATCCAGGGAAGTACTACCACCCTACCTGTTTCTGCCGTGAAGCAGCATTGCTGTGTTTCTGTTTGAAGGGTGTGGGTGCCGGTGAAATTACTGGCACTTGAGGCTGAACATCTGTACGCGTGAAGCTGATGAACGCAGGGCAGTGCATCGTAGGGCAAATTCCTGGCGTGTGTGACTTACGAGGCAATGCTTTGTTACAGGCTATAGGTACCACTGTTACCACTTACAGGCCTATACCCGAGTGGGATCGTAGCTAAAGAAAAATAAGAACACAAATGAACAAAAAGTAAAACTGAAGAAAAACTAATAAAAATAAATCTAACATCAAAATATATATATTAAAAATAAAGTTTAAAATTAAATTTAAACAAAATAATGACTATAATGTATGAATGTAAATAATAATGATAATATAATAATAATCGAAATAATAAGTAATAATATGCATGAAATGTAACTTAATGTAGTTATGGAATGAATGGGCTTTTTTTTTTTATAGTTACCACTTAACATCAGGTGGACCATATGCTTGTTCCATCAGCTAGATGTATTAAAAAAAAAGACGCAGTGCAATAATAGAACAACAAAGTATTGGTTTTATTATGTTTTATCGGTTTTTAGCTATGTATGCTTTTAGACAAAAAAAATCCATTTATAAAAATAATGCATCTTTTTAGTAATGTTTCAATTACCTGGACATATTAGGGCTAAGAATAAAGTGATGGTGAACTGAACGCGCGAACCTTGTGCAAACAACACCCACACCATTGCCTCCTTATTGCCACTGTTATGACTTTTGAGGAACAAGATTTAGCGCAGTTTCAAGACAGTATCTAACACTAATACTACCTCGCTGCGTACAATGACAGTTCGCGGCGCTGTGTGGGGATGAATGCAAAACCCTACGCTTAAAAATTGATCGCCATCGCCATCGCAGTTCGAAACTGTTCGCCGCAATCTTTTCTAAGCTTAATTCATTCACCCGCTAGTCCGGGGTACCTAGGTAGTTTTTGTTCACGGGGATTAAAAACAAAACAATATTTTTGAGGCTCAATCAGTAAGATTTATGTTTCTGATACTAAGGAAAATCGGAATACGTAAAACTTCCCTCACTGTATAGGCATACGCCTATCTATCATTGCGTCCTGAAGTGAGGGTAGTTATTATACCTCCACCTCTCAACGACGATAGCACTCATGTCAATGCTCCAGTCTGCCCACGACCACAGTTATTACAACATAGCCGAAGCGTCGGGGAAAATTATACGCGGTAAACACCCATCATCATCATTATCATCATCATCAACCTATATTAGGCCACTGCTGGACGTAGGTCTCTCGCAAGACGCGCCACTGAGCCCGGTCTTCGGCTCTTCTTCTCCAGTGCTTGCCAGCTACATTTCGCAGATCGTCGCCCCACCTTGCCGGAGGGCGTCCTACACTACGCTTACCTAAACGCGGTAAAAATACCCGTGTAACAGTTTAATGTGTGTTATGATCGCAAAAGTTTAAAAAAGTACTATTGATAAATTTTGCTTAGCTGTCCGGCTTTTCGCAAAACCGGAAAACCGGGTTTGCACGCCCTAGTCAGGACGTAATGTCAGATGGGAAACTGATGGGTGGCTGAACTAATTGATGCCCGCGACTTCATCGACTGTCTCCACGGGTGGTGATTATACACTTCCTTGTTTCGATATTATATTTATGCATTCCATCTCTTATAAAAAAGTCCCCAAATATTATAAATACATTCACTTGTTCTGTTTTTTCTCCATCAATCAAAATATTACACGCTGTTAAACATTCATATCGAATACCATAAACTTAGCCTTATGATTGTATTTGTTTTTGTATTTATTGATTTACTTTGATTATGACGGTTCATTCTAGGTATGTAAATGCCCTTATTTTATTTTTTATTGATATTTGATCTTATTCTAAGCTTCTCTCCATCCAAAATTTGATTGGAAAATACTGATTTGCAGCGATATAACCGCCCATTATGCATTACTATATTTTTAAATAGTTTCAAATAAGATTCTATCCTATTATTATCTTACACAACATCTTTTTTTGCTTTTAACGTAGTTAAACAAATATTTTTAGAAGTAATATATTTTTTTTCTATTAAAACTAATAGGAAAAACAATTTCCAGAGTTCAATGATATTAGAACGAATCCTCAATAGTTCTCTTTTTCCAAATTTTAGACTCTATGGGTCGTTTTCACCGATGACTAATCAGTAGATCAAATATTTGACGATTGTTTAATACACAAAATTAAGAAAAATTAAGTAGGGGGTAGTAAAACATTAAATAGGGGATGCTTTGTCTGTCACGATCTGGGAACTTTCGTTTTTATTAGTAGTGATCGCAGCGTGCAACTGTCAAAAGACGCGGCAGTGTGTGCGGATGTATACAAATCCCTATGTTGAAACTGAACGGTTCGCCACCGCGCCCGCCAGCGAACTAGGTGTGTTCGAGCCTTAAAGGCTCGGATACTCGGATCTAAGGATGTTTTACTACCCCCTACTTAATTTTTCTTAATTTTGTGTATTAAACAATCGTCAAATATTTGATCTACTGATTAGTCATCGGTGAAAACGACCCGTAGAGTCTAAAATTTGGAAAAAGAGAACTATTGAGGATTCGTTCTAATATTATTGAACTCTGGAAATTGTTTTTCCTATTAGTTTTAATAGAAAAAAAATATATTACTTCTAAAAATATTTGTTTAACTACGTTAAAAGCAAAAAAGATGTTGTGTAAGATAATAATAGGATAGAATCTTATTTGAAACTATTTAAAAATATAGTAATGCATAATGGGCGGTTATATCGCTGCAAATCAGTATTTTCCAATCAAATTTTGGATGGAGAGAAGCTTAGAATAAGATCAAATATCAATAAAAAATAAAATAAGGGCATTTACATACCTAGAATGAACCGTCATAATCAAAGTAAATCAATAAATACAAAAACAAATACAATCATAAGACTAAGTTTATGGTATTCGATATGAATGTTTAACAGCGTGTAATATTTTGATTGATGGAGAAAAAACAGAACAAGTGAATGTATTTATAATATTTGGGGACTTTTTTATAAGAGATGGAATGCATAAATATAATATCGAAACAAGGAAGTGTATAATCACCACCCGTGGAGACAGTCGATGAAGTCGCGGGCATCCATTAGTTCAGCCACCCATCAGTTTCCTATCTGACATTACGTCCTGACTAGGGCGTGCAAACCCGGTTTTCCGGTTTTGCGAAAAGCCGGACAGCTAAGCAAAATTTATCAATAGTACTTTTTTAAACTTTTGCGATCATAACACACATTAAACTGTTACACGGGTATTTTTACCGCGTTTAGGTAAGCGTAGTGTAGGACGCCCTCCGGCAAGGTGGGGCGACGATCTGCGAAATGTAGCTGGCAAGCACTGGAGAAGAAGAACCGAAGACCGGCGCGGTGTCTCAGTGGCGCGTCTTGCGAAAGACCTACATCCAGCAGTGGACTAATATAGGTTGATGATGATGATAATGATGATGATGGGTGTTTACCGCGTATAATTTTCCCCGACGCTTCGGCTATGTTGTAATAACTGTGGTCGTGGGCAGACTGGAGCATTGACATGAGTGCTATCGTCGTTGAGAGGTGGAGGTATAATAACTACCCTCACTTCAGGACGCAATGATAGATAGGCGTATGCCTATACAGTGAGGGAAGTTTTACGTATTCCGATTTTCCTTAGTATCAGAAACATAAATCTTACTGATTGAGCCTCAAAAATATTGTTTTGTTTTTAATCCCCGTGAACAAAAACTACCTAGGTACCCCGGACTAGCGGGTGAATGAATTAAGCTTAGAAAAGATTGCGGCGAACAGTTTCGAACTGCGATGGCGATGGCGATCAGTTTCAAGCGTAGGGTTTTGCATTCATCCCCACACAGCGCCGCGAACTGTCATTGTACGCAGCGAGCTAGTATTAGTGTTAGATACTGTCTTGAAACTGCGCTAAATCTTGTTCCTCAAAAGTCATAACAGTGGCAATATGGAGGCAATGGTGTGGGTGTTGTTTGCACAAGGTTCGCGCGTTCAGTTCACCATCACTTTATTCTTAGCCCTAATATGTCCAGGTAATTGAAACATTACTAAAAAGATGCATTATTTTTATAAATGGATTTTTTTTTGTCTAAAAGCATACATAGCTAAAAACCGATAAAACATAATAAAACCAATACTTTGTTTTTCTATTATTGCACTGCGTCTTTTTTTTTAATACGTCTAGCTGATGGAACAAGCATATGGTCCACCTGATGTTAAGTGGTAACTATAAAAAAAAATAATTAAAAAAGCCCATTCATTCCATAATCTACATTAAGTTACATTTCATGCATATTATTACTTATTATTTCGATTATTATTATATCATCATTATTATTTACATTCATACATTATAGTCATTATTTTGTTTAAATTTAATTTAAACTTTATTTTTAATACATATATTTTGATGTTAGATTTATTTTTATTAGTTTTTTTTCAGTTTTACTTTTTGTTCATTTGTGTTCTTATTTTTCTTTAGCTAGGATCCCACTCGGGTATAGGCCTGTAAGTGGTAACAGTGGTACCTATAGCCTGTAACAAAGCATTGCCTCGTAAGTCACACACGCCAGGAATTTGCCCTACGATGCACTGCCCTGCGTCCATCAGCTTCACGCGTACAGATGTTCAGCCTCAAGTGCCAGTAATTTCACCGGCACCCACACCCTTCAAACAGAAATACAGCAATGCTGCTTCACGGCAGAAACAGGTATGGTGGTAGTACTTCCCTGGATGAGCACTTCACAAAAAGCTCCACTACTACTACTAATCTACTCAACAATAAACTACTCAATAATAAAGTAAGTAATATTAAACTTCACATAGATACTAATTCCTATTTCGTACAATTTTTTAATAGTTGATTTTGTAGGTATCTTAGAAAATTGTTTTCTTGTTAAAATTCTACTATATGAAAAAATATTACGTTGACCAAACCTGGAAACGGTTTTTGGCCGGAAGCCGGAGATAATCCGGTTTTTAATACTTTCCTGTTTTGCAAGCGCTATAGTTTTGACGTTTTTTCAAATTGACAATTGATTTCGAGCAATTCAAAGAGTTATCAAATGGAGATTACAATGGAGTAGCAGTATTCAAAGTGAAAGTCAAAGTAAAGTAAAAATGTTTAATTTTATTCATTGTACCTTTAAAATTACATAATATCAATGATCACTTTGAGAAGTCTTAGAGCTAGGTTTATCTTGTCGATAAACCTACAGCTACAGTATATCTATTTATATAATAAGATAGGTGATGAACTGACAGAATAGTATACATTGGTGGTGCACGACCAAATTTTAACCCAAGATCTTTATAAAATAAATTAATAATGTAGACAATCCACAAAACACTGTCTATCCCCGAGCTTGTCTTGTACTATAGGAATCAGATAGTTGATGTATTACAATCAACTATCTCATTCCTATAGTACATACATTTTACTGCACATCATTTTGTTAACACAT
The DNA here is from genome assembly GCA_947578465.1 of Thera obeliscata. Taxonomy (NCBI): domain Eukaryota; kingdom Metazoa; phylum Arthropoda; class Insecta; order Lepidoptera; family Geometridae; genus Thera; species Thera obeliscata. The sequence continues at coordinate 7,191,974 of OX387916.1, forward strand.
AGTTAGAATACAATATAACACTCAGACAGAGAACAAACATCTGCATTCACCAAATAAATATTTGTTCTCGGTGGGAATTGAACCCACGACCTACGGCGCAGAAGGCAGAGCTACTGCCAACTGAGCTGAGAGTCCAGTCAATCTTTGGATTGGATTGCTCGCAACCCTCTAAACTAGACTACCCGTGCTCTAATTCAATAGTATAAGGCCGGGTGTTTAATAGGTAGGTACTTAAGTAAGTACATAAGAAAACGTTTGATAGAAAAATTCTAATGAACCAAGGATACTGTTCAGTCTGTCAACTTTCTTACCATTTAGGTCTAGCACAAAATGTGTTCGGCGAAAATCTTGTGCGGATTAGAAATTGAAAACTGATTGAATTTGAATTGTTGTATTCGACGTTTTCTGATCTATCTAATCTATATCGCGCCCGACCTTATACTATTTATACTCGACTAGATATAGACATAGACTGCGGCGAAGAAAATAAAAAAAGGAAAGGTTATGATTTTCACCGCTATGTACCTATGCTATGTATGTTAACATGTCTGTTCCACGCATTTCATTTAATCTTGGGTGTGAGATGTTTGAGGATCGCTGGATGAAAACTATTTCTGAATGCTTGGGATTCTGCGAGCGTGATGTATAACTGCGTGTGATTTTCTACTTTATTTTTGTTTTTAATTTCCTGACATTTTATTTTATATTTTTCATTACTCATATTCAGAAAGAAGGTCTGAAGTTGCCTGAGGAGTGGGTTGAAAATAATACTTTTCAGTCCTAGATAGAATCGCTTTCAACTGACAGCTGTCATATAATTAAAATAAACTAGTTCTATTTTTATATTTATTTGATATAGGGGAACAGATGAGCAATCATAAAATACTTATACACACACATAGTGGTCAATATCATAACATTCCTGTTTGCATCAGCATGTTGGGTAAAAGCAATACCTACGAAGCCGTTTGACTTTGTCAAAAACAATGCTGCTGCTCTATGGGTTTAACAAGTTTTATATTTCCTACTTCTTTGGTCGTGGCGGCGGCGTAGCCACGCCCACCTCTTGTGTCAAAGTTTGGTAAAGTGATATGGTCGAAGACAGAAGGAGTCATTATTATCTACGTTTTGTGCAGCTCAGTGTAGCTCACACCAAAATTGAATCAAACCAAAACTTTTTATTTCAGCTCTCACTTATAGTCTAAGATCCCTAGAAGAAGGACCTTCACCGAGCTGGTTATTTAATGAAACGTATTTTATATATAATTAAACATGCCAATAAATATATTCTATATGGGTTGCCTATCAAATTTCAGTCCAGGATAATTATGATTAATTAATAATTAAAAAAAAAAAATTAAACTTTCCACTGGTTTGTTTATTAAACAAATTCTATACCAATCGAAAGTATAGACCCCAGTATTTTTATTCAATAAACATACCGGTGCAAAATGCTAGTATCGATTTTCCTGTTTATACCTGGCTACCCGAGAGTTGTGACCGGAAAAAAATAGGCAACCTAACGTTTGCATATTCTATGGGGTCTATACTTTCGATTGGTATAGAATTTGTCTAATAAACAAACCGGTGGAAAGTTAAAAAAACATAATTTTTTTTGAATTATTAATTAATCATATCCTGGACTGAAATTTGATAGGCAACCCATATAGAATATATTTATTGGCATGTTTAATTAAATATAAAATACGTTTCATTAAATAACCAGCTCGGTGAAGGTCCTTCTTCTAGGGATCCTATACTATTAGAAAGCATTGCAGCCTTAACATACTTAATACTATGGTGACAAAAGTTTATTCAAAAGTAATGTGGTGAAAGAATTATAAACGCACCTCAATGAGGCTCTTTTCGTGCACTTGACAATGTTTTACGGTTTATGTAGGTTCTACGACATGCCAGTTCTCTCACTATGTATTCCATGTACATAACTAGCCAATCGCCTTAGCTTTGCACAGGCTTAGTGTAGAAAAAAGGAGGGCAAAATGTGCTTTTGTATTTTGCACCCATGCAAAGCCTTAAATTTAAATCTGCAAATTATGAGTTGAAAAACGAGCCTTGTGGTCGGCTGGCAACCGTTGTCAACAACGATATGAAGGCCTGTGTACACCTAGGTCACTGGCAATGGCTATCAATGAAACGATGTCAAATATCGCTTTCAAATTTGACAGCGTTTCACTGATCGCCATGGCCAGCGACATATATAGGTATTTTTTTTTATTGTTGATAGCTAAACGTTTGACTGCCATCAAACCTGATGGAAAGTGAAAATGCAGCCTAAGGTGGAGCACGCTTAGCTATTATTCACTTGTTCACTCTTGACTTGAAAATTCCAAGGTTGTAATGCTTCGAAAATACTGACGACGGTAAAGAGCACATAGGTGTGCGCAGGCCTTGAATTGAAGACGATAGTAGAAGTGGTGAAAAAGTTGGACCGAAGAATTGGAACCCCGCGGCAAGCTTAGCCGTGATGGAGTTAGACCAACTAATTATACGGCTGAGCTTGCTGTGGGGTTTGGAGCCTTACGCCTATCTAATTTTAATGGCATAAAAAATATTCAAATGTACAATTTCATAGGTAAAGACCTAGATTAAGACGAGCTATGGAGCCTGGCGTTGCTCGCCCTGATCAAATTGGAAGTCGTTCTGGAAGAAGCACAAAGAGATATAAGGTTTACGGTATGCATAGCCAATAATAGAAACTATGTTGAAAATTTGCTTCTGCAATAAATACGTAAGGGCCAAAACCGCACATCATAGCATTTTATACTTTAGCATAGCTAGCAGTTTAATTTTAATAAATAACGGCTCAAAACAAACAGTGGCGATAATAGTTTAAACAGACTTTATTTATTCAGTTTATTTGCTGCTTGCTACTTTGGTAGGTAGGTTAGGTATTTCAGTGAAAAAAATTAAAGTAGGTAACTATATTAACTAAATGATTCCGAAGTGAAGCCAGAAGGTCTGTAAGCGGCTTAACTTCTGCACTCGCACTTCCACACTTCTACAACAACTACATGATGTTTGAGCCGCTGAGTTGTTTGAGCTGAACAAGCTCAAGGTTGTAAATGAGCCGATTAACTGCAGGTAATTATTTCCCATGCCTAGCAGTAGTTAAGTGTTTTGATTGGGCTAAATATCTTTCATATCTTGACAGTCTAAATTGCGGCCAGTGCTGCCAGGTCCATTCCAGGGTTTGGCTATTTTTACTAATGTATTTTTATTTTTTTTAAATTAAGCATTGTAGTCATAAACCTAGACACTTTAAATGCTTCTAGATACTTTGAATAGACACAAGTTGTCCGATAAAATAGGTGCGCATGTCACAGTGCTCAATAAATATCTTTTTTTTTGAAAACTCAATAGAAATGTAATTTTTTTTTAACTTGGCAATTTATATGAACTACAAACTGCGACACGTATTTAAAATCCAAGGTTAATCCAAGATTAGCCTACAAAATAATAGCAGTTAAATGCTTTGAAATTGCGCTAGACCTAGCGCCAAAAGCGCCATTGTGATGGCAATGTACATTTCGGAGACTTCAAATTATTTGGGGGCTAGTTCGCCATCGCTAGCGAACTAGTTCGCTGGCGGTGTGTTCAAGCCTTGAGACATGACAGCGACCTTCGCTTTTATCCAAGCGCTTTGCTTCAAACCTTTTTATTGCGGACCTCCAAAGAGTGCTATGGAATTCATTGCCGGCGCGTCTGTTTTTCCGAATTACTATGATTAGCATGTTTTCAAGAAAAGGGCGAATAGGTGATCTTCTAGGTGAGCGCGCTATACCGTCGACAGCATCATTACTTAAAATCAGGTAAGATTGCGGTCAAGCATTAGCCTATGAATTGTAAAAAAAAAGAATTTTAATAGACTGATAACTGGTTCGTCAGTATTGCGTCTATATAATTATTGTACACTGAACGTGTTTATCTCGGCAAAGCGACAGACACCGTTAAAGCTCGTGCTTCGTGCCAAATCTCTTCATTAGACTGGTTGGGAGGCGGCCCGATAGCGGTACCTCATTGTTTGCATACATGCACACGACGCTACACAAATACAAGTCATGAATAAGCATTTATGACGGCTTCCTATTGGCTACTTAGACACTATTGGACACACTATTATCACAACTGTTACTCTAATAACATTGAACAGTGGATCGCGGAAGTGCTGTGCCGCATGTGTGGACTTTACCTCCTATTGATAAGATTCATTTATCACATCAAAGTACTTTTTTTGTTAAATTGTACAATGAACATTAAACACTCAATTTATCGGCCATTCAACACTTGCTTGAACAAAAACACTTGACTAAAGTATTAAAATAATGTTCGAGAACTTGCTTAGAATTTTAATATTTGTAAATAAAGTAAAGCCAAGTAGCAGCCGATTGTGAGCATTGTTTACAAAGCATTAACATCGTCTATTCAATGCTATTGTTTAAGCCATTACCATCGAAAACATTAAATTAAATCCTCATTCGTAAGCCGGAGGGGTGACGAGCGACGAGGCATCGTGCGCTTATTTGGATGCGTGTGAGGTACCCTGCCGTCAGAGCGGCCGCGGCGGACAGAATGTCAATGCAGCAATGTATTATATTTTAGCCTTCTTGCAATTATTGCATGTCAGATTAGCTGAAACTGTGTCAAAGCCCCGCAAATGCAAAGCACTGTGCGCTACCGTGTTATCTCGCTGCTAGAAGCTGTAATCAGCTCAGCGCGACAGCCGCATTCGTCTGTAAATGCGCCTAGATAAATTACCGCCTGCGACAGTAACTGAATAATAAATTAAGGCTCAGCTAAACAAGCGCTAATCGGGCTCGCGATCACTTCGAATCGGTGATCGTTGATAATGGGTGCAGCGGAGTGTTATTGGTGCGTTGTCACGTTATTCCTGAAAAAAGCGTAAACACAACTTAATCGTCTGGAAAAAATAACTAACTCGATGATGCGTAGCAATGTCGATGCGTTGTTTGATATTACCAACTCATAATGTGTAATTTAACTGGTGGTCTGGGAGTAGTATCTATCATCTCTAAATTACCTAAACATAAATGATAGATACTACATAATACTTCGTAGATCAAATATTGATGTAAAAGGGAGTAAGGACTTCCTCGAGACAAATAGAGAAAGCTTAGCGGAAAGCTATGTTGTATTCAATTCCTGTGAACATTTTGGCATTAAAATAGTGTTGTTGCGGCCGCAGTTCGCTGGCAAGGCAGACGTCCATTAGTAACTATCGAAAGCCACCGCAAGGAACGAGCTCACAAACAATGCTCCGACACTGTGCTGATTGAAATTACTCGGAGTTTCTTCGATTTTATAGCTCTAGAACAAATTACCATAAATTTATACAAACTGAACTACGAGTAACTGTAGCTCCGAGTGTTCAACGATTATTTTCTGCATAATTTTCTCGAGTATTTCTTATACTTACTGACTCTTTAAATAAAGCATTGGTTGTCCATTGTTTAAACAACTCGATTCCTGATGCTTTCGTTGTGGGTCCGAAAAAAGCACCAGATTTGGGTATGTGAGCTCTTGATTTTTTTATACTTGATTTGTTTCAACTGCCTAACCTCGATACTAATGGTTGAGATAATTATGTTAAACCTCTTTTAAGGCTACCTCATTGTTACTTAAGGCCTGCGCACACCTAGGTCGCTGACGTCGGCGATTAGTGAAACGCTGTCAAATTTGACAGCGATATTTGACAGCGTTTCACTGATCGCTATCGCCAGCGACCTAGGTGTGCACAGGCCTTTTGGTAAGTACGGTGGCAGCTGCTAAGTGTGCAAAGTATGCGTGCTATTTTACAGACACTTACCGGTAAACTCAAAAGAAAGTCCAAGCTAAAGTTTTCTACACACTTGTAAAAGGCAACAGGTAGTTTGTGGTGTGCACAGCATATTGATGTAAGGCTTCCATTCCTGACCAACTCTGCATATTAAGTAAAAGTATGAATGTAACAATATGAATATAATTATTGCACTTATGCCACTACTGGCACATACACTGGACAAGGTAGATACAGTTGGTGCTTCATCACAGAAATAATCCTAGGTATGGGATCTCACTCTCTATCGACTTTCACTATCGTTTTGTATGCTTAACTGTTTTCGTTATATACTTGAATGTATTGATACTCTGTGCTGTGTTCATGTGTGTTGTGTGTCAAAATAAAATGTATTATCTTTCTTTCTTTATTTTCATCATTATAAAAAGAGTACCTACAACTCTATGGGCTTTAGCCTCCTACTTCAGGTTCTTGTCTATTTTGGGCTTTGCGCATCCAGTTCATATCTGACGTCAAAAAGGTATAAATTTGTGGTCGATTGATCTATAATAGACAGATAGATGGCAGCACTGTCCTTTCATGCCTTGGCGAACTGGCAACAAACCATCGCGTAAATACTAACAGCTCGAGGGCTCGACCGGGTTTAACGTCCCTGCGTGGAACACAGCCAAGCAATAAAACTTGATGTTTATACAACAACTCTGCAACATGCTAGTTTATGTATCAGAGCTAGTTTGAACCGTTGGCGTCGCCTCGGCCCCGGTAGATAAGTAGCAAAATAAATGCTCATTGTAAACGAAAACGTCATTGGCATTTCATTATTTGCGGCTTGATTTGGGAACTTAGTATCATTTAGAACCTGTAACATACTAGATAACAGGGTTCGATTAATCAAAGTTTAAAATAAACAAGCAACACACACAAAATAAACATCTACGTATCTACATTGCAAAAATATCGAACCCAAAATCTTCAACTTTTGACATTGTGTACATATTTTTAAATGTATTTTTTAATTTAATTTATCTATTTTCGTGACATTACCTTGTAAATTTTAATGTTGCATGCATGACATAAGCAGAATACATTACCTATTATAATTAAACGTCTTTTCGACACGTATTTCAAGGAATAAATATACTTTGACTTTCAACGCACGAAGCAACTACCACCAACTGAGCTGTGTAGATTGATGTTTGTCTACGTACGCTTCAGCTCAACCTACTCAGAGTACCTACTAGGTATAGGTATTAGCTACTATACACCAACCAGACCGGTCGGGACGCTGTCGCGTGTGTTGGACAATAGGGGTCGGGTAAAGCTGCGTCCAGCCAGATACTTGTAAAACAAAAAGCAAGTCTACACTACCAGTAAAGTCCATCTAGCTATGCTGTGTACATGTAGATAATCTTTTGAGTGCTTTGAAGTATGAAGTGAAATTTAGATAGATCGATAACTCTTTATTGATTACCACACAAGTTATGGAAGGAAAAATACAAACAAGCGGGGCAATGCAATGGCTGGCTTTATCGCTAGAAGCGATCTTTACCAGGCAAGCTTGGGCAATTTATGAGAAGTTAAAACTCTCAAGTTGTAATCTAGCATAGTCATCCCAAAGACAAAGGTTACAGTTGCAACTTAATCCAGTATCAACTTAATCCTGTATTATATTTTTAATAGATTTGCTGCAGTTCAGGGAGCAGCGTGTGATTGCATGTCAGTATGTCATACGCATGCAATGCAAAATTATTCTATCTGGATTCAGGATTGTTTTAAATCTCTTTCTATCTCCCGTCATAAACAACCGTCCGGCAAGGATTGAGTTATATATTATGCATTTTTAAAACAATGCACAAATAACTAACACAAAGCTTCAGACCATAAAAGAATACTGAACTTTCGATACCATGGCCTGACTTCATAGCCAAACTGCTGGACCGATTTTTATAAAATTTCTATGGTTTTGATTACTTTCTCAAATCGCCTCATCAATACAACCGAATTGAGAACCCATATTTATTTGAAGTCGTTTAAAAAGAAAAACTATTCGTAAATTGTGCAAAATCAGATTTTTTTTCAGGGCCTTTTTGTAACTTACACCGCAGCTGATACTGTGGCATTACTCTGGCGGTTCTGAGATTTTTAATGGCAGCGCCTTCCATACATTTTTGATTAGAAACCTCGTGTGCATGATCAAAATCGTCACCATAAATGCACCCAAATGTCACAACTTCTAGATCACCCTCAAAAGGCTATCTTTTCTTAAAAAGCCAGCAGCGCATCAGCATCGCCTCTGGTGTCTATTGGCAAAGGTGACAACTTTTCCTCAGGTTCACTCGTCAGCCAGCTGTGGTATAAAAAAAATATAAACTCATTCAAATGCTTTTATATAGCTGCGGCATCGGAGTGGTAGGCAGGTGAACAGCTATTGTTGCAGATAACGAGTCCATTGTTTAAGGAGTCATCCGACCTGCATTGTCCCTCCGCCAAGTGTTTATATAAACCTTACTATTGTTAAAACGTGTCATCAACCCTATATAGGATAGGGTTATTCATAACTCGTTTATTAGAAAAAGAAAGATTGGATTGGGTGAAAGCAAACGTACTGAGGAAACAAATAAGAAAAATTGACCACTAAAATATGAGCCAGTTCATTGCAAAAGTAAATAATTGTCTTCTAGACCATCCTGCTCCATCGTCGGCTACATTGTCGCTTACCACCAGGTGAAATTGTAGCCACAGGATGATCTATATCATGTAAAAAAAATCGTAGACATTCTCAACTAAATATTGAGCCGGTAAATATGATGTGGTACCAAAAGATGTGAGTAGGCACGGTGAGTAAAGTCATGAATGTGTGTTTTTTTTTTTAGATTGTTTAAACTTTATTTTTTTGGTCAATACCTTGTTCCACAGACTATATTTTATAACAAACAGTAGATAAGCACAACGGTAGATTAGATCCAAAAACAACGTGGACTGTTAATTAAACAAAACTTTTTATATCATCATGTTGTAGCGTTATTTATAGTTCCATGTCCAACTGTTCATTTTCTTAGAACAGCCTTTTGTCTTGGAACGTTCAACTGGACCGTATATCGTTGTTGGTCTGGTTTTTGAAATATTCCAGTTTGGAACGGGAACTATAATTTATTTAAAATGGCATAGCTGTATATTTGAAAAAACAATATTATCTATTGTAAAAAACAGACTTTTAACCGAAAAACAGCTTATAAAAGATATTCATTCAGTCCATTTGAGAAACCGATAGTCCAATAAGTTATTGTAAGTGGTACACAGAAAACGCTACAAAATAATCTCTATAGCCAGGAAATCGATGAGACAAGCCGAGAGCCCTTGCTGACCGAGAGAAAGTAAAGTGGAGGATTGTATTCTTGTCAGAGTAGTAAGAAGAGGAAAACGGAGGGCCATCTCCACACTCCAGACTGAGTATAGACTTATTAAATCTTAGACAAACATAATTAGTTACCAATGAAGGTAAATAACTGAATTAGAGATTCTCGAGACTTTACAATACTGTTCAAAATACTGTTATTTTGTAAGAATGATGGTTATGAGATGGTTATGGTCAGATGGACTGACGACATTGTTAAGATCGCAGGAAGTTGGTGGATGAAAAGGGCTCAGAATCGTTCTTATTGGAAATCTGTAGGGGAGGGGATGTCCAGCAGTGGACTTCTTCAGGCTGCCGACCGAGTCGGCGGGTCAGCCCATAGACTCCACAAAAACTTAGTTACTTTGCGGCTTGCATTGCTTTTTAATGTCGATAAATGCCTAACTCCCTAATGAGAGCGCAGAAACGGACCAATACAAAGATACTACTTTCCTATTAGAAATGGAACAATATGGTAATATGATTGAAAAATATATTACCAAACGAGTTACAGGTAGGTAACAATGCTAGTAACAATAGCGATACTTCGTAACAAAAGCTGTTAGTGATTAATTACGTAATTGATGTAACTTAATTACTAACATAGCAATTGTAAGGCACACAATGCTTTATACTGCATGTCGGGCTATGCAAGGTTTTATGTAGGTAATTACACAAGGTCTCTTTACTTACTTACTCCTACGGTTTCGTTCGTATAGTTCCTATTCGGACCTAATGCTCCGGAAGCTTTGTTATAAGCGATGATTATTAGGTGAGCCATATGATTGTTCTGATAGCTAGTTCAATTAAAAAAAACATATATCGTATGCTTTTTTATATTACTTTATGTTATACGGTACTATGGTATAGTATAAGTACTAGGTTACAAACTTGAGTGTGGTATTTCAACTTTCATTCGGATAAACGCTACGATATTATTGTTTTCTTTCAATGGACAATATATTAAAAAGCCAACTAACAAACCAATTAAAATAAGTTACGCGATATATAGTTCATACAACGTATATCGCGTACTTTACCCAACTGTAATGTACACGAGTAAGCAAAGTGGCAATATGAAAAGCCAAACCACGATTAATCAGCGCGAACCTTGGAACTTCGTGCGCTACATCTTAAGGCTGATATTAATTTTCATAGAGTAGGCGCTATAATCCTAATAATACCACTGACAAGTTATGAGATGCCGCTGATGTTCGCGCCTTGTTAACTTAATCCCCAAAGTTTGCTTTACATCGAGTCAGTGGCTGGAACCAGTTCATAGGCAAGTCAAACTGACTAGAAAAATAGATTTCAAATCAGTTCAGATACCAATAGGATAAAAGCATTTACTAAAGCAGCTAAATGACAATAAGATTGACGCTAGTGCCTGAGACAATGTAGTTGCATTTGTATCTTCGCTACAATCTACTTGAGCAAAGTACCCTCAAAAGAAAGTTGAGTAAGTACTTGCAATTTCCTGTTAACGAAGTTGATTTTTATAGAGGTGATCGAAACCTTGATCTTTTGTAAAAACACAATAGCACAAGACTACTTTCAATGGAATTGAAAGTGATTGAGCCTTAACGAGTTTTTTATGGAAAAGCTAGACGTGACGAAACACTTAACCGAGAAACACGCCATGGCACATAATAACAGTATTATTTTGACCCTTAAGTACGAAATCTACGACCAGAACAAATAATAAGAAATCGAAGCGATAGAAAGTCTATGCGACAGTTTAAATCTAGATATAGGAGAATTACCTTTTGTAACAATGGACAAATACCGACTGCATTTAAAAGATCTGATTGCGGTAGTCCGTAAATTTCTATCCCCACAAATGGGAATAGAAAATGGGGATCCTATAAATTGTCCGGACAGTTACAACATAGTAATTCGAACGGAGCTGCCGCCGCTCCATTTTACACATAGCCGCGTAAAATCCTTATAAGAACACTTTATGAGGGTATATTCAGCGGGTGTATAGAAATGGTTACAAATAACAAATTCAAGTTACAACGAATGCATAAATTATTCATGGTGTGTAAAATGCGTTGGTTTAGACTTCAGGATTTTAGGTGGATGTTTGAACAAGCAGTTTTAGCTGTTATGAGAAGTACGTCATTTGCAAGAGAAAGTTCCATTACGACCAGTCAGCGTACCATAAGGATCCAGGACTTCGACAGGATCGATATTTGAAAATTTTAAAAAATACATAACGTCAAATGTATTTTAATATACTGCGAAATCATTTCAATGAAAACTAATATACACACATAATTATAATAATTATATAGGTCACCGTACTGTAGAGCTCTGATAATAGTAGAGGCCTAGAAAAGGAACATTGCGCAGTAAATATACCTGGCAAAAGGCATGAAAACATAAAAAGCAGCAGAACAAAATACTAACCCGATATTGGCAACCGATTAGTAATCGTAGCATTAGCGGTGTCAGTTTACCTTTTCATCGATTTGTCTCAGCTCGGAACAATCTCTTGTTTCTCAAGGAAAACTCGACAAAAAGCTCCGTAATCGTTTCCTAGCACCATTGAAGGCATTGTATAATTAGGTTTTTTATTCAACGTCAAAATATCAATCATGCTAATTGAATAACAAATCTAATGATGCAACAGCGTTATATTTAGTCAGAACAAAAAAGGTCGCTGAGCATCGTCGTAAAAAACTTGGAGCGGTAAGTAATTGAAGAACCTAAGAGGTACCTACTTTATGTTAGTTGAATTGAGGCGCATTATGTACCTTTTATAATAGGTATAGAACAGAAAATATGATACGAACGTGCTGTTTATATTAGGCACATCTGCGTTTGTCATCGTTCGGAGGCACGCAGTCTGCAGTCCCAAGGCTAGTCAGTCAGAGCATAAATCTTATCTACCCACAACACAACTACTAGGTAGTTACTAGTTACCATTGGTATTTCGTACTATTAAGCACAGACGAAATAATATAGTAAATAGCAAACTTGAAACCCACTTGGCGTACCTACTTACCCTTTGTGTAAGTGCCTGGTAAACTTATTTATATAAAGGTTAAACGAATGTTTGTTTTGATATAATATGCATCAGTATGTTACAATTGCAGCTTTTAAATGTATGAAGAAATCTGATTGGTCCGCACCTCACAAGGAAATACTGTAAACCGGTCAAATAAGTTGAGTGTTGAAACACGTTTCATAGTTATCGTAATCGCTGCATTGGGACATATTTTTTTACTTAATTTTATAATATTATTGGGTTAGCAAGATGCTTGTAAATTATCCTAAGGTTATGATGGTATGGTGGTATACAGATGCATGCACAATGTATCCCGTACAGCAGGAAATAAGGAAACATGCATATGTATGTAAGTAGGTAAACCCGACTTATATTTTTTAGTTTGTTTTTATTTTTATACCTACATGGATGGATGGAACAAGCATATATAGCAGGCCTACCTGCTATCAAGTGGTAACCAAAGCATTGCCACGTAGGCCACGCACGTCATTAACGTGCCTTACGATGCACTGCCCTACGTCCATCAACTTGAGGCATGCAGATATTCTGCCGCGGTTGCCAGTAATTTCACCTTATTCTATGAGTAAATATCAATTCTTCATAACTCCGAGAAAAATATGGGCCGTAGCTTTGATATGGTTGGTCTGTTTATTGATAGGCTAGGTAAGATTGATAAGTATAGGTAACCTTTCTCAGAACCACAAGATTTGTTTCCATACAATTTTACCTCAATTTACTTCATATCAGATCAAAAATTAATCCGGCCACTCACGCACGCCAACAAAGGTGCGAATTGGTAGGTGCCTTTTAAGTAAAGCCACCGACAGGTAAGTAATAAACTAAGCTACTTAAGTCCGTAAATAACTTAATCCTAAAAGGCACAGACAAGGTGTTTAGCACCTTAGATGTTTTAGCAACGCTTCTTTTTAATTTAGTTTCAGTGTGCTCTTATGTAATTATAAAAACTTGTTATTATCTTCTATCAAAAATATTCAATAAAAAAATGTTATGTTGGCGCACACGCTTCAAAAACTCAAAAAGTTCTGCACCGATCGAGCTGAAATTTTAGCATGATAATAATCCGCATCAAGGATTGTTTTTTTCAATCACAATGTTCCACAGCGAAGTGTTTTAGGGTACGGCTAGTAATTTATATAACGGGATGAAATATTCATAGGTGTGAAAAAGTAGGACAGCTATAGAGAGAAGAATGCGGGACTGATGCAATAGGGCCCCACCTGCGCTTGCGTCCGCCGCCAAGCAGTCTTCAACGCAAGAATTTTAGAATTTTCATCTGTTATGATATTACTCACAACCTTACAGGTATGCAATATAAATTCTAGAATAATGGTTTAATTACACACAATCATAGAATCACATACTGTTCAGCTGAGCAGTACCTATTAACATAATTAACAATGCAATACAAAGATTTTGTATGACGCAACATTTAGATCGACAACAGGAAATAAGGAAACATGGTTCATTAGGCTGTGGGAAGTTTTCTTACAAGAAACTTGGTCATAGCGTATACAATGTAAGAACGGGCAGGTCCTTGTTTTACAAGAACATGATAAATGAATGAATGAATGTAGGTAGGTACATACTGTAAAAGAGCCTTCTTTTCAGTAGAATTATCTTCAATTAATCTCTTTACTGTTCACAGAATGATATTATTTCATCACAATCTCCCACATACCTAAGCTTCCACTGCATTTAGCTAACAATATACATAATATAATAATATATGGTGGTTAGATACCTAACAATGGAATCACTTCTTCCTCTTGAATACTGACAGCGCGCCAAATTCTTTGACATTCCTTGACTTGACAGTTTTTTTTTTACTTAATTAGTGTACTACCTACATCTATGCGGTTAATATTACAATCTAGCCTACTAAGGCAAATGAGTAATTTTGCTTAAGCTTAGTTTTATAAAATAAGTATTAGGTACTAAGAATGTGTCCATTGGCACTTTTCTTAAGGCCTGCGCACACATAGGCCGCTGGCGTCAGCGATCAGTGAAACGCTGTCAAATTTGACAGCGATATTTGACAGCGTTTCACTGATCGCTACCGCTAGCGGCCTAGGTGTGTTCGGGCCATTACTGTCTCTAATTAATTAAGGTGACACTTTGTTTATGTGTTCATTAAAGTAGCACTATCACTACACAATATTAAATTTAACGCTACACTAACTCAAAAGGTTTGGTCCTTTTGAGTCTTCTTACTAGGTCTGTGGTCTTCTTACTAGACTTGACAGATGAAACACGGCAAACCTGATCACAGAGAGAGAGAGAGAGGTATAATAGAGTCATAGCTTATTAAAATGGTAACGTCGCAATACTTTAGTGTATTAGCAACTCTATGACCAAACAAGGGATACTGGACCGCAAAGACGCAATCGTTTGGGTATTATTGTTTTGGGCATAAACATAAAATTACCGCAATTGACGCGATATGGTTGATTAGATAGAATTTTAGATAGCCTACCTAGTCTACCTAGGTACCTACATTATACACAATAACTTTACTAATTGTTAAATAAATTGTAAAGGACTGGCCTCTAGCTCAGTTGGTAGTAGCTCTGCCTTCTGCGTCGTAGGTCGTTGGTTTGATCCCCACCGAGAACAAATATTTGTGTGGTGAACATAAATGTTTGTTCTCTGTCTGGGTGTTATATTGTATTCTAAGTATGTAAGTATTGACAAAAAAAAAGAATGTATTCAAGTACCTATTATAATTCAGCTATCTGGTTTCCATATTACAAGCTCTGCTTAGTTTGGGGCTGGGTAGTGGTGTGTGAATTGTCCACAATATTGAAAAAATAAAATAAAAAAAAATGCTGTGGACTTGTGGACCATCCACACAACACCATCTAGCCCAAAAAAAAGCAGGGCTTGTACTTTGGGAAGCAGTTATGATATAATACTTATGATACGCATCTTTTTTTGTAAATTTATGCTAAGAATGCAATATAACACCCATACAGAGAACAAACATCTATGTTTACCTCATAAACACTTTTTCTCGGTGGGGATCGAACCCATGATCTAAGGCGCAGAAGGCCGAGATACTACCAACTGAGCTGAGAGGCCCAGTCAGTTTTAGAGTGTAGCAAATGAAAATGTTACATTACGTATCGATTACGACCTTCATATAGGGATACAAAGTAAAACCTTGGTTATTTTCCCATAACTACGTCATCATGTTTTGAGTGTATTCACTGGTAGGTACGTTATTTGCAATAAAGTGCATACAATTACAAAACAATATTGTATTGACATTGAATGGTGTTGAAATATCTCTTAGTTGAGTATAAAACAACATTTCTCGAGTTGTGTACCTTACCTTCTCGAAACATGAAACTTTGTTGTTACAAAAGTTCTTAAGTATGTGTGTAAATATTACATAGTGATGTGTACTTATACTTACTGTGGGCAATAACACTTTACCCAGAGCAAGTGGCAAAACCTGTAGGTACCTACCTAGAAGTTATCTAATCATTTATTTATTCATTATGGACGTAACGGAGGGTCATATATCTAAATGAAAGGACCAGCACGCCTGTAGTTACCGCATTAATCTCTGACAGACATAGAATAAACAGTCAGGTAGCACACAGTAAGCTATGCAGTAGAAACACTACCCCCTCATTCATTCGCTTAACTTTTTAGCGGGTAAAATCTCTTGTCACTGTCCCTTTCATGACAAAAAATAGAGATGACAATAGACTAATAATTGCGCACATCTTCTTACTAATGAATTTTGACAATTACAAGTGAGGATATATTGCTATAAAACAGTTTTTAGTCAAGTCAGTCCATATAGACAATTTGTCCGTCACTAGCAATCGATGTCGATGCATATCGCTTTCAAATATCGCACTGTCAAAATGGGTGTCAGTGTGTGCGGATGTTTGCAAAACACTTTGCTGAAACTGATCTACTTCGCCATCACTGAACATTATGAATATGAGCCCTGAAGATCATTCCAAGATTAAGGTCAAAATCACTCTATACTGACAAAGCTAAACTACCATCAATACGCCACTACTAAACAAATTGATTTTATATAAAGTAGTACCTGGAGACATCCCTACATCATTGTATTTTATGACATAGGTAATGTCTCAGATAAGCACCTTATGCGAAGACTGTATTACTAGTGTAGAACGTGATTCCCTGTTATCTAGTATGCATACTGCTTGTTAAGCTTTATCTATTATATTGTGGCCAGGTACTTATTGCACGGGCATTAAACTTTATCGGCCATTGAGTGGATATTATCGATATCCAGTGATTTAATGGCGTACACGAGCGTTCACTAAAATATACAATTATAGCAGCCAGAGACAAGCTACGGGTTAGTTTCATGGAATTTCAGATCCAACAATCCATCGGAATTCCCACTAAATGATTTCTATAGACGCTTGTTAGGTAGAAAACAACAAAACATTCGAAATTCTGGTTTACTTTCTTAGAATGTTCTATACGTATATGTATAGATCGACAACTTCACCTTCTACCTTTCAGAATCAGACCTTTATTAGCGAGTCTTACAAAACGGATCGTTGATAAAAATAGCCAGCTTAATTCATAATACCCCTACCGTTTTTTATTTTATACAACTAGCTGATGGAACAAGCATATAGCCCACCTGATGTTAAGCGGTAACCATAGCCTAAAACAAATAATTGCCTCGTAAGTCGTAGGTTACGCACAGAACATGCCCTACGATGCACTGCCCTGCGTCCATCAACTTGAGTCATACAGATGTTCAGTCTCAAGTGTCAATAAGTTCAGTGTCAATATTGTGTGATGGATATAGGTATCTGTTTTTGTGTCTGTTAGATATATGTACGTACTTACCTAAATATTATGCAAGAAGGTTTACGTGAAAAAATTATCTTCGGTAGTGAAAATTTTTGTATCAGTTCCATGGTTACAAGCTTCATTTTCATATGGAAGAAACGGGAATTTATCGGGATTACTTTTGTTATTTCCCGACGATTCGACCGTGTTACAACAGCCGTGGTCGCGGGCAGACCACATTCGTTAATTGCATTCATTCATTCATTGATTCATTCCACATTCGTTTTGAGAGGTTAAGAGTCTCAGACAGCACCCTACTAAGCCTTTGGCGATGCCTGAACGTTCACAAATGTTTATTTATTTTATCAGTCTTCTATCAAGAGGTTCCGAGAAGCAGTCGTCGAATTGCAGTACTAGGTTTGTTATTTCACCGAACACAAGCCCTCACTGTAAACAAAACAAAACTATAAACCAGCTAGATCTAGGAAGATGCGTTAGACGAAGACAGAATAACGATCTTGAATGGATACGTAGTTTTATTATTATGTTCAATGCTTTTACGTAAATATGCATGATTATTTTTTATACAAGTAGCTGTAGGAACAAGTATATGACCCACCTGATGTTAAGTGGTGGCCATCGCTTATACCCAAGCATTGGCTCGTTGGTCACGCACATCAGGATTGTGCCCTACGATGCACTGCTCTGCGTTCATCAACTTGAGGCATACAGATGTTCAGTCTCAAGTGTCAGTAATTTCACCGGCACCCACACCCTCCAAACCAATGCTGCTTGACGGCAGAAATAGGCATGGCATAATATAAAATGTAAATAGGCAGAACTATTCTGTGCTAGTTTAACGTATTTTATACGTTCGCTGAAACCATATTCATAAAAACCCGTGTTGTACCTCTTTTGGGACTGAGTTACAGCAATCCCTTTCTTAGTACTACCCAAGCCTTAAGCACCAATACAAATACCTATAGGTACCCTCATTTCAAGTCTACGACCAGTAGTTTAGGTCGTGGATTGTCTATGCCTATAGACAAATAGTATAGTAGTATAGTTAATAGACCAAAGTATTGAAGGCTACCCAGCCTGAATAGAAAATTAACTGTTACAAAAGCATTCTTTCTTTATCGCTTTTAAAATCAAATTAGTACCTAGGTACGTAAAAGTTTTCAATTCTTTATTTCAATGTTTGATAGTTTTTCTTTCATATTTTTAATGCCTCAAGTGGCGCATTTATATAATTCAATCAATTTAACTTGAGGATAACGCAGTGGGCTGCAATATTATTAGTCAAGTAGATAGGTAGAATTATACCTACTCTTAAACTAATTTAGATTATTTTTATGTTGTAGCTGTTTGTTGTCCCTGAATAATCAAAATAAAATGAAAGCATCATAGATAAGTTTTCACATCTATGTTATAGCTTTTTTCTCGCCAAAAAGCTTACAAGCAGCTCTTTAGGCACTTTTTCTCTTAAAAACCACGAAATTATTACAGTAAAACAGTTATTATCTATAGTAAAATTTTAACAAAGGCATTAGGGAGCTTAACCACCGGGATAACTTCGTTCGTTTGTTTTTACTGCTGATTGTGCGGCCGGCACACCTGAACTTACTGAAACTGAAGCTTTCAACAATGCACTCTTAAACCGTGCGCACATCTAGGCGTTGGCGATGGCAATCAGCTGAAAAGCTGTCCAATATCGCTACCATATTTAATATTTTAAGCGTTTCAACTGATCGCCATCGCCATTGCCTAGATGTGCGCAGCCTTTAAAGTCTCAACCAGCCAAAGCTATGAAACAGAAAGAAAAAATGATAAAGAAAAATGTTATCAGCAGACAGTTCATCCAATTCAGTAATTATTCCCGTTTGAATCAAAGCCATCATTCGCCAAATAGTGATCATAGCGAATACACAATAAATATGCTATGATATACCTAGTACCAACCTATACATAATTACGTGCGTGTGTGTATATAATTTTATAGGTATAATTTATTTTTAGTACATTATTATATTCACAATTAGGTACCTACAGGAACTAGTCTGGAATATAGTCTGGAGGATATCGCTTTATAGCGATAAGACCGCCCATTGTACATTTATTGAATAGTATTTATGTGTTAAATTCTCTTTTTGTTAGCTTAGTAAGGTGTGTAATAAAAAAAAGTCTATCTATCTATCAAACCTATACAAAATCATGTGTGGTGGGTGGTGGGTACTAGGTAAGTACCTATTGCCTGTCTAAAGATTAAATGTTCTAAAATGTAAATGCTACCTACAGCATAATGTCAAACAGTTGGAAGTCACAAAATGCTTTGACATTTACAATATTAATGATGATGGACCATAATCTTGATCGATGATTCGTCTCCACAAAGAAACTTGGAGGCGTAAAAGCATAAACTTAATTACTTCAGAATAAAAGTCGGAACTCTGGCCAAACGTAGAAGTAATTACGTTTCTACAAGCTTTGAATTTTAATCGTTCGAGTATGCTCAATGTGGAGCTCTTGTTCGATGTCCTAGGTGAACGGAAGGCGATACTATGTATCGTTAGTCTTATAAAACAATGTTCCTGAGCTTATAAACAACATCCTCAACGATAATGGACAGCAAGAATCTGAGAGAGATGTTTACTGGATGTATGTCCAGAAAACTGGCACTAAACTGAAACTGTCTAAGTAACATAATAACATAACGTAATAATTAGTATATTAGTACTATTAATTAGTCTAATAGTTAGTAATTAGTAACATAATAATTGCAATAAATAATATGAGTATGGGTAGAGATTAATGATATAGACGTCTAGTCAAGGCCTTACCATTTGCAACCGCTATTGTCTTAGGAAACGGGCACTGCTTATGAACTACGTACCTACTCGTTTAACTTTTACATGTTTAACTTGTATTTAATCGTATCATTATTATTACATCAAGATCCTATGAGAGTTTGCATTGTTTTGAACAGTTAAATTTAAGCCCCACGTTGGGCGCCAGTTTACACTGAGTTTCACTGGCTCGCAGCGTATCGCTTCGCTCACCTCCTAGTGCAACGGAACACAGTGGTGGAACTGGCACACACGCTCCGCCTTTCGGATCGCGCCGTCATTCAATCTACGCGAGCTAGCAGGTACAGAGCCTGCAAAAAGATGGTTTCAGTCCATAAATTTCAAAATAGTAGTCATAATAATGGATGCAAAAGTAAAGGCATCTTAATATTGAATGGTCTTTCCCACAGTTTCAGCCATATCGTTTGCCCATCTCGCCGACGACGACAGACGCTTCTATATTTAGAAACAATTTCTATTATGTCTTGTACTAGCTAAAGGTTAAATTAAGTCACTTCCTTGTTACGATGGGTGCAAGAAGTTGTGAAGATCCCACGAACATAACACCAGAGCCTTTACAATACCATTATACAATCGCCGTATAACCAGGTTTGATCTAAAGTTCAGGCAGCGCAACCGGCTTCCTTCACCGGCAGGTGCATTTGTCGCGTTGCTATTGGACGAGGCGAGATGCGCAGGCGCTGACTATGATTTACACACGTGGTAATGTGCAGCTGCTGACGCGGGCTTATTTAGATGGCGCACAGTATGTTACTGACAAAACAGCAAATACCTATAGAAATAAAAAATGTTGTTCCCACTGCCCAATTGGATTGGGCTCGGTTTCACGGATGACTAATCGACCAATCAAATTTATTTATTTTTATAAATTAGAACGGTCTTGTAACGAATTACACTCATTAATAGATAAATTACATTTCTACATTCAAAACACATAATTCATTTTACATTAAAGAACAGATTACAAAAAAAACTACATGTCAAATTAGGTACTTAATCTAACTTTCGTCGAATAAAATAATTACAAAATAAAAATTAAATAATCATAAAAACAGTCACTCATCACAAATATTTGAATGTTTTTTAACTAAAATTTTTACTTAAAAATTTTGAAATAAACAACTGTTGACTATTCAACGGGTCATACAGAAAAACACAACCATACGATTACAATACATAGGTGGCAAATGTATTTTTTTACGCATTACCTTCGTCTATGATGTAAATATTGTAACTCAAATGCAGTAAGTATAGTTTGTAGCATCTTTTCAGTATGAAAGACCATAGGCAAGGTACTGTGCGATGTCTAGACAAGGCTTTAGACAACTTGGGATACCAAGCAGGTGCTAGAGACAGGCTTGAGTTAGGAAGTCAATGTTTAGACATGTCAAATGGAGGAAGTTGCTAAACTTGATCCCTGTTATATAAATGGTATAGTTGATATATTTCTGAAGGTAGTACAACTATCAACAATTTTTTCAGTATCTCTTAAGAAACTTACAATTAATACAAGTTCATAAAATGTACAAAATACACGAGAAACA
The DNA here is from genome assembly GCA_947578465.1 of Thera obeliscata. Taxonomy (NCBI): domain Eukaryota; kingdom Metazoa; phylum Arthropoda; class Insecta; order Lepidoptera; family Geometridae; genus Thera; species Thera obeliscata. Next base: position 7,213,422 of record OX387916.1, read on the forward strand.
TTCGAGCTATCTGCAGATCGTTACACACGATCTTGAGATATCTCAACTGATTTATAAGCTAGTTAGTTTAGTTAGTCCAATCCACCATACACTGTACAGCATCCTTTCATTCTACTGTCAGCTTCTAAATTTGGGACGAAACAGTCGTAAAAATATTACTTATTTCTGTTAGGTTTCAAATGAGCAAAGCTCGTGGGACCGAACAGGAACTCACTCAAAAAAACCTTACTTATATGTTTTTAGTATGGGTTTAGTACCGTCAGCAATATATTCTTTGTCATGACAGTTCCACTAAAGCCTCATGCAATAATTAAACTAGACACGGAAAATAGACACGGTCATTATAAGTTGACCGCACCTAGACAGAACCAACAGAAGGAATGTGATTTAATTTCTATGCCATACGAAGTTTAGTATTTCATAATAGGATCACTGGTAATTAGATTTAAGCTTAGTGGTTAATTGTATTGTTTTAGAGACCTGTCGTTGAATGAATAAAGCCATTCATTTTAGAATGACATTTGTCTTTAGCATTGCTAAACATGAATACCGTATTAGGATCTGATAGTTTATTGACAAAATAATATGGTGTTTCATAATATCACCGTTTACACACTTTAAAGGTAAAACGATTCGAGCATAAGCATTGAGTTTAGAAATATTTCCCCCTTGCCCCTTGATTTCATTCATCATCAGATCATTTCCGTGCAAGAACTTATTAAGTAGGTAAATTATGTTACTCGCGACAAATTTTCAACAAGCGCAAATTGTGCTGCTTTTGTCACACAAAATGTTTTTGTGCAAAAATAGTGGCGTTTGACAACAATGATTGCTCATTAAGCTACCTGTTGTGAGTTGCGAAAGAATGGGGCACGTCTTTTCTTTCATCAGCCAAGCAATTTGGTGTTTGAAATACTCTACCTGCGGCTTCAATTTACAACGCTGTCTCAAGTAAATTACAAAAACACCTCGCCCCGTTCCGTTTCAGCCAACCGTACGTTGTTCAGTGGTAGAAATCAGTCAGTTTTTAGTGTAGCTCGCCTTCCGCAGTCAGAAGTGGCGTGACTAGCGACATGACAGCGGCAACGGGCGTGGAGCCAGGCACGGCCTTCGCCACACGCGATATCACCACAAAACTGAGAAAAAACTAATATTATATCAAAATTATGGCGAAACTACGAGTTGGCTTGGTAAAACGCAGAAAACTTTACTGGTATAGCTCAATGAGATAGCGTGGTGGATTGATGCTTCTCATGGTTTAAACCTTGCACCATTCTTTCATCACAAAAAGTCGGCTAAGAAGGCCAAGTTCGGTCTTCTTTTAAATAGATAGAGTCTTGAAGTAGTCCAACAGCGGACTTCAGGTTAATACTCGCGACAAATTTTCAACAAGCGCAAATTGTGCTGCTTTTGGCACACAAAATGTTTTTGTGCAAAAATAGTGGCGTTTGACAACAATGATTGCTCATTAAGCTACCTGTTGTGAGTTGCGAAAGAATGGGGCACGTCTTTTCTTTCATCAGCCAAGCAATTTGGTGTTTGAAATACTCTACCTGCGGCTTCAATTTACAACGCTGTCTCAAGTAAATTACAAAAACACCTCGCCCCGTTCCGTTTCAGCCAACCGTACGTTGTTCAGTGGTAGAAATCAGTCAGTTTTTAGTGTAGCTCGCCTTCCGCAGTCAGAAGTGGCGTGACTAGCGACATGACAGCGGCAACGGGCGTGGAGCCAGGCACGGCCTTCGCCACACGCGATATCACCACAAAACTGAGAAAAAACTAATATTATATCAAAATTATGGCGAAACTACGAGTTGGCTTGGTAAAACGCAGAAAACTTTACTGGTATAGCTCAATGAGATAGCGTGGTGGATTGATGCTTCTCATGGTTTAAACCTTGCACCATTCTTTCATCACAAAAAGTCGGCTAAGAAGGCCAAGTTCGGTCTTCTTTTAAATAGATAGAGTCTTGAAGTAGTCCAACAGCGGACTTCAGGTTAATGATGTATATTTCATCAGCAATTTGCATATTAAAACTCAGTTGATTTGAGCGTTAGGTATGTATAACTTTGTGATATTCTAGTTTAAATTAACACACCTTATGTTTCAGGAGTTTTTAGCTCGAAAGATAGATGCCATATTTCATAGAGGCGTTATCAACATAGAGATATTTGAAAATTCCGGATAATGGCCGCCTCGGGAGATAGTCTAATGGTCTTCTTAATCGCTAACCGCGAGAAAATCGAGGTGTGGGTAATTAACATTAATCATAGCGACGTGGGCTACGACGAGTAATCGAGATCATCACTTCTGAATGACGCTGGCTCAATCATGCGTGATAGCACGGGAGTTAGTGATGCTGACTGTGACTTCATCTTTGGGCTCATGTAGATTCTTTTTCATTCCGCTCAGTACGGCTAGGGTGCTAACCTCAGTGATGGACTTCACTTACACAAAATAGGTGCATCAAACGGACATCGGTTGTGTCAAGGCTTTTTCACTATCACTTTTAGAACTGTGCATATTCTTGCCGAATCGCTGACACCAGATATTTTTATTGCATCTATCGAGTTATATTCTTATCGTTCTGATAAATAAAAGCTTGATCAAGTCAACGATATAAGAAACAGGTCAAACTATCCTAAGAAGTATGATGCAAGAATACCATCACTGGCTTCCGAGAGTAATGTTCTCTGTGGTTATGAATGACGTTGTGACAAAAGAAATGTGGTGCAGATGACGGTGACTAATAGCTGGGCGCTGCTCAGTAAAGACTCCATAGCCAAGGGGTCAATTAGTAGCCATGTGCGCGAGATGGACAATGTCATGCCAACGATTTACGGACTTCCTGGGCCTCTTTTGGCATATATAAAAACAAAATAGATAGTTTAGTGGCTAGGTCCAATCTTAGACGTAAGATCATAGAGCGCATCGTATCCCATATGTATACACCTCAGAAAAAATAAAATACAATAATACGAGTATTACTTCAGTATAGTATCACAAGTATCACTTTGAATAGGTGCCATGCCAGTTCCACGCGACCACAGTAAAGTAGTAGGTAATTAACCACAGTTTTTATTTTAGACATTTCAGTCCACCATGACATTCGGTTTAGGAATAAAGATTAATAATAGGTACATATTCTGTGGTTTGGGCGAACCAAATATGAACGGAAACATTTATAATTTCATACATAAAGTGATGCATGAGCTGGTCTATAGTTAGGCATTTCAAAGTGGTTGATAAGTCACGCTCAGTTAGGTACACTATGAATAATTATGAACTTTCCCATAAAGCGGCTCACTGGATTTTTCAGACTGTCATAGCGGATTTCACTTTTCCTGTGGCGATAAGCCGTGCGTCACCGTAATATTTGGCAAAAACATAATGTGATTAGACAAATAAAAGTGTAGCTGATCGAAAAAACTTTTGAAAATACAGTGGTTCTTGTAATTTTTTTTAAATGTCTGAGTATGTCTTTATGAGCAACTCTGGTGACGAAGTTTTAGGGCGCCCGAACCAACGCTTCCACCCATCTTCCACATAAGCCGGAACTAACAGGCATTTTGTAAGACCAATAAAATGCTCGTAAATCACTACCATGCCGTTTATCTGTGGGTCCGAAGCCAACCTTTATTATCACGATCTGTAAGCCTATACTACAAGCTCTGTCTGGCTCTGTCTCTGGCCCTGGCTTTGAACCTGTGTGGGTGTTGAGTAAATCCTACGACGAAACGTCAAGCACACAGTATAATACACTGGTGAGCACTCACACAGACTCAAAACCAGGGCCAGTGACAGAGCTAGACAGAGCTTGTGGTAACTGACGACGACTTTAAATTCTTTCACCACACTTGTTCGCAAGAACTAGTGACACGAAAACACGAAGATTATCACGATGAAAATGAAAACTCTTCAAATATGTTTATCCTAAAGATTCTATCTAATTCAAACGACGTCGTTTTACCTAATCTCTTACAACGTGTGGGGATATAGACAGAGACTTCAGTCTAAGAGAGCATAGTGCACTCAAACGAGGAAGTTTACCAATCACGGCCCGCACTACATCCACACAGGTTATGTCTATCAATATTCCGTGATGCAATCAGAAGTTACTGGTGCGATGCAGGCGCGTAAATCAATAAAATGAAAAATATTTTCCGTCGCAATTACGTCATGACTGCTCGTTTTTAACCGACTTCCAATCAAAAAGGAGGAGGTTCTCAATTCGGTTGTATGTTTTTTTTTTTTTTTTTTTTTTTTTTTAATGTTTGTTACCGCATAACTTCGTCATTTGTGAGCCGATTTGAAAAATTATTTTTTTATCTGAAAGGTACTGCTTCCAGATTGGTCCCATTTTAATTTTATTAAAATCGGTGTTGCCATTTTTTTTAAATAATTTTTTTAATGTTTGTAACTGCATGCCTCCGTCATTTATGAACCGATTTAGAAAATTATTTTTTTATTTGGAAGGTTATTCTTACGTCCAGATTGTCCCAAACAAATTTGATTAAAATCGGTTTAGCCGTTTGACAATGAAGTCGGTTTCTCAAGTTTTTTAAACTTAAATTATTGAATCAAAATACAGATTATGGGAGTAGGTTGATCATATACGGTCTGGGTGGTAATTTCATAACTGTGGCATTTTGGCATTTTCTAAACAAAAGAGGTTTTCTTTGGCGATCGTCGATTGAAACTTTACCTACACTGGAACAAACTAGTTTCAAAACGATTACTAATTATTAGGTAAGTCTATATTCACAGTAAATAAGTGTTTTGTAGAACCAAAATGTTACTGGAACAATAGGCATTTTAAATGTGTTTGGTATCCAATAAACAAGTAGTGAAGCATGGCATAGGGCATAGACAAAGTGTAAGTGTGTCTGTTCATTCAAGCGCCAACACATTATACAATACTATTGAATCTAAAAATGTGTCTGACCTGGCTTCGGTTCAACAGTCCGTCACAGGCCGTCGCCGATAGTTACTATTGCCACTTCTTATTGCAGCCAATAACAGTTCAATTAGATTACTATTACTCCGTGTACCCATGCAGATGAAAATGGCAGTTACATTATAAAATATTGCAGTCGCTCTGTAATCATAAAAAAAAAGTATTCGACAGCGTTATTACGGGAATAATGCCAGAAGACATTGCAAGCCTTATTGAACGATAGCGCTGCTGGATCACGCTAACTTTGATAGCACACTTCAATGGACGCTGTTTGCTTATTTTCTTACGTACCTAACTGTATACTACTCGTTCTAAGCAACTGGTTATTTTCCTTTTTATCGTCCATTGTGCCGGCAATTATCACGACACGAACGTTTTTGATAAACATGATGATTTAATGTTTGGTAATTACACTTTTAAATAAAAATCCAATTTAATAATTTTTAATAAAATCCATAACAAAATCCCTCTCTTCCAAAACATGGGCTATCGAAAACTCTTGTGGTCAAACCATAACTGAAATAGATATGATTTCCGAGGTGTGGAAGGAGTACTGTGAATCTCTATTTCAGGACCCTCTAGCGCACTGTTTCGATCTAACGAACAACGGGGATATAGAGCCATTTATTCTAAAAGATGAAGTTAGAGCAGCAATTAAACACCTTAAGAACGGTAAAGCCACAGGGAGAGACTCAATACCAATTGAAACTATCAAGGCATCTGGGGAGTATGCGTCCAGATATTTCAAACTCTCTGCAATAAGGTGTGGGAAACTGGAACTTGGCCAAAGGCGTGGGCTCATACTGTTTTCGTACCGCTTCACAAGAAAGGCTCCACTAAAAAGTGTAGTAATTATCGCCTCATTGCTCTAATATCCCATGCAAGCAAAATTTTACTGCACATCTTAAACGAGCGTCTTAAGTCGTATTTGACCAGAGAGATTGCCCCAGAACAGGCTGGTTTCGTAAAGGGAAAGGGTACTCGTGAGCAAATTCTCACAGTGCGCCAGATCATAGAAAAAGCTCGCGAGTTCAACAAACCGACCTATATCTGCTTTGTCGACTTCTCAAAGGCGTTCGACTCAGTCAAATGGCCAAAGCTGTGGAGGACTCTTTTGGAAATGGGTACTCCGAGACATCTTGTTCATCTCCTCCGTCGCCTTTACGAAGATGGTACGGCGTCTGTGAAAACAGATGACACTCTGTCGAGTAATTTTCATCCTACTGCAGGAGTCCGACAAGGTTGCATTATCTCTCCGCTCTTATTTAACATTTACACCGAGTTAATAATGAGAATTACTCTTGAAAACTGGACAGATGGTATTGCGATTGGAGGGATGAGAATCTCGAACTTACGATACGCGGACGACACCACCTTGTTCGCAACTACGATGCACCACATGGAAGACCTTCTCCGCAAGATGGAAACAATCAGCCTCGAGTTTGGACTTAAGATCAATCGTAACAAAACCAAGATGATGATTGTCGACCGAGTCAACGACAACTCGCCAGAAGTTACACAGATTGCGAATTGTAATGTGGTCACATCATATGTTTATCTTGGAGCACTGATTACAAACACTGGTGGATGCGTTGAAGAAATCAAGCGACGAATGGCGATTTCTAGGACTGCGGTGGACAAACTGAAGAAAATATGGAGAAATCGGAACATCACTAAAGCCACTAAAATCCGGCTAGTCAGAACTCTAGTTTTTCCCATATTTTTGTACGCTGCGGAGACGTGGACTCTGCGGGAGAGTGAGAAGAAAAAGATAGATGCTCTCGAAATGTGGTGCTGGAGAAGAATGCTTGGGGTATCATGGACCGAGTTCCGCACCAACATTTCCATACTACAAGAACTCGGCATCAAGCAGCGTCTATCTTCTATTGTGCAGTCGCGCATTCTCCCTTCTTTGGGCACGTATCACGTCGTGGAGAGGTCTCCATAGAACGCCTGGTGGTGCAGGGGAAGTTTGAGGGCAAAAGAGCTCGTGGCAGGTCACCCATGAGATGGACGGACCAAATCAAATCCGCCATAGACGCCCCTCTTAACGAATGCACCAGAAGAGCAGCGGTGCGGGACGAGTGGCGGAAAATTGTTAGGCGAGCCACTGCCTCGTCATGACGACCACGACCACTCTGTCAAGAGTGTAACGACTCAGAAGAATTACACTTTTAAGAATTGTTAAACAACGGCGGTATGTATTTATAAATTGAAACTAATAGCTCGAATCACGATACCTAACGGTATAAACGAGTCTATCCAGTTTTTATTTTATATCCATTTATTTGAAAATAAAGAAAAATTTGAGAAGGTTTTACTTCAAATGTAAAAATCTTGCTTTCGTTTTTGACGATAGATTCGAAACGATAGAGCACGAATATTCAAAGATTGAGATAGACTGGGTGCGGTATGATTAAAGTGACTTATTAGGCGCGTTGCGCAACAGTGTTGGGTCGTCATTGACCCTACGACACGGCCCTATTATAGCACTTACGACCCACGGGGCCGCGGATGTCGCATGGGCGAATTGTATTAATCAAAATATTTAAATGTGTTTACAAACCTCGTTTATAAACCACTAGTCGTAAATATTCAAAATATATTAACTACCTAACTAACGGTTACTCGCGACTTGATCCACGGAGCCTTGGTTTCTATGAGAATCGAATATTCTAAAAACGTTGAACTAAACTTTCGGGTCAACAACATTAAATTACAACATTTATTTAGAAACGCTGAAAAGCATGATGGTAGATTCACCACGGAGATTACCCACGACCACGACTGGTTGTTGTCACTTTGTCAATGTCAACATAAGCGCAAGAGAAACGGAGATGCAAAATATTACCGTTTCATACTTCGTTGTAGGTACAATCAACAAAATAAAACACGTTTTCTGATGCGAAAAACTAAAAAAAAAAGTTTTTCAAAATAATTTAATCTTTATTACGCTTTCAGTTGTCATGAGTTCATTACAGAAATAACCTTCCTTTTCCTACCAAACAACATTTGGGTAAGTAATAAAATATGTAATTCTTGTCGTTTGTTGCAGATCAGCTGTGAAATTCCAAACAACTCACCACTTCGACTCAAGTTCTAATGGGTAAGTTTGTTTGCATGTCACGTAACTTTTGCTTTGGCGTCTTCGTTCAATCCTATACAAGAACTTCATATAGGTACCTATTCCAAGTTATCTGACTAGTTTTACAGTAGGTATAGGTAAACAAATTAGAATCTTGATGTTTATAGGTATTTTACAGTATAGTGTAGTATAGGATGATTATGATCACCTATAAAAAAACATTTGACGGATACCTACTGATAAGTTTTATTCTAACTAGTTTATAGACATAAATGAATATCTTTATTTGGCGTATAGGTTTGTCTGAGATACTCGTATAGTAAAACTCGTCCTTATACAAATAAATATGTTATACAATACAAATTATATAAATTTGAAAAAATTAAGACTGAACCTGTAGAGACGTAAAAGTTATCAATTATCCGGTTTATGACAGTTTTGCCTCCGGAGTTCTGAGATGAAATAATAATACCTGCGTGGGAGGAGGAGGCACCTGTTCATTCATAAAGAGGTAAACTGGGGGGGACGCCTACGCTACCTATGTCCTAAGGTGTCGGCGCGACGCGACTCAAGGCAAATAATGAAGCTGTTCGCATACCTAATCTTTTTAGACCACTAGTCAAAGACAAGGCCAAATAGATTTTGTATTCCATAAGCATACGATCACTTTGAAACGTCCTAGGCGCGTAATTATACGCGACGAAACCTAGATGAACAGGCAATAAACGTTACACAACTTAGCGCTTCTGCCTGTTTTCAATGTCAACAGCAGACTTTTAATAATAATAAAGTATTCAAAATCTTTAGTTGGTTTACAAATAACAACCCAAGCAGGTAGGTATCGTAGGTATGTATGATAATATACTTTTATATCGCTTTCGTAGTTTATCCTAATAGAATTTTGGGTAATATCCAAAATTGACAATAAGATTATCACTTCAAACTACTATAAACTTTAGTTTTGATTGTTTATTATGTGTTGTAGGCGTTTGGTCGTAGGATCGTCGTCAAACTTGTAAAATTACATTTTCGATACAATAGCTTGAACTGTGTAATTGAAAATAACTTCTTCTTCTTATCGTGTCACCGATTCTTTCGAACCAAGTTTGGTGAAAGGATTTTAAGTGGTTTTTATTAAAATAACTACAAACTACTTACACATCCATAAATGAATAAAAAGAGCCTAGATGGGTCTACAGAACTGCATTTAGTGAGTGAATAATTTATTGTAAGGCTGTGTAAGTAGATCTTAGGTACAGTCGCGGTATGAGTGCGGTGTTAATGTTCGTCACCTTAGAGTCGGTTTTCGCTTGCACCAGTGCCTTGATCATGAACACATTTTGACATAATTTGTGACGTTAACTTATCGGTGTATTATGTCTATTCAGTTTCAAAAGGTAATATGTGCTCGCGTTATACGAATATAAGTACGTTGAACGAATCAAGTTGAAAACTGACGAACATTTTCATACCGCCACTGTAAATTATGCAATTAATAAAGTAAAGCAAACATTTGCCTATAAAATGTAAAAAAAGTACAAAAGCAAATACTTGGTCTATGTTTTACGGCTTTGAAGGTCCAATCAAGTGAAAAGGTTTCATTCAATTGTGCTTGTGTAAAGAACCTAGGGTAGTTACCCTTTAAATAACTCATTAGTTATTGAATTTTGAGCATGTTTTCATCAAATAAATTTTAATACCCAAAGTGATTTTTAAATAATACTGAACAACTATTACCTATCAATATATTTATTTCTACTTAAATATTTTCAACAAAGCCTATAGGCTTTATTCTTACCTAGAATATAATAATAATAATAATATATCTTTATTTCAGACACGGGATCCATAACATATATGCACATACAAAAGTCAGAGTCTTAAAAACTAGAAATAGCTAACGCACGATTAAATAAAATAAAACAATATAAAATATGATAGGTAGGCATCATGCCTAACGTATATAAATAATATATCTAGGATGCTAAATGCACCCACCATACACCACCAATATAATTGCTACCAACTTGAATACCTTACCTAGAGCGATAAACGTGAATAAACGATTGCTTGTAACAAGAACAACGTTCCAGTACATTACTGTAGCCAAGTAACTTGTTTTCTCAGGAATTACTGAGAATAATATTAGTGTAGATAACACTCGATCACATTGTTTACCAGATTAAAAGCCTTAGCGAGAAATGTCTTTTGACTGGCAGCGGATGGATCTCAAACCAATGTGGCGAACATAGGTATTTCTGAGAACAAGATCTTTTGTTCAAACATTGTGAAGCTAGTGTTTTTGGTAAAGAACCGTGTATGTTTATAGTCAACTCATCTGTAGGCCTACCACAAGCTCTGTCTGGCTCTGTCTCTGGCTCTGGTTTTGAGTCTGTGTGAGTGCTCACTAGTGATAGATAGATAGATAGATTAACACTTTATTGTACACAAAGAAATACATACAGAAACTATTACAAAAATAATCAGTACAATGGGCGTGTAGTAATAGTAGTGTATTATACTGTGTTTGTGACGTTTCGACGTAAGATTTATTTAGTCAACACTCACACAGACTCAAAACCAGAGCCAGAACCAGAGCCAGACAGGGCTTTTGGTAGGCTTACTGTTGGTTCAAAAGAAGTTGACAAATTGAAAGAGACGAACTCTGCACTGCAAAAATGTCCACCACACTATTCTATCAATGTACTAATCAAGTCTATTGACGCATGTTCAATTACTGCAAATTGCACGTAGGTATAATTATTATTAGCTAGAATGCTTCCAGCGTGCTATGACTTGTGGAGGAATGAGGAATGTTGAGCTCAAGGCGAACCGCTGACATCACTGCTGAGGAAAACTTTAAACATTTCAGAAAATCTATGTTGTTTCTGGTTCTGGTAGACTGCCCGTCGGCAGTAATCGATTTATTGAATTATAAAACGGATCGTAAATTACTTACTTATTTACATTTAGATCCTTTAAAACTATAGCGTTCCGAATAATGTTTATAAATCAGAATAAATGCAAATCTAATTTTCGTTATTTCGTTATTGCGAAATCGTGTCGCGCCAGTGAAACTTTAGATCGGAGGGCTTACGAATTAGAAATGAAAAGTGGAGGTCGCACCGAAATGTCGGAATTAGCATTCGTATTGTTGCGTGCTCCGACAGCCACGCAACACCAGTCTTCTTTCACTCATGGGACAAAACAAAACACGCCTCCATTGATCCAGTTTGTTGACCTTTCTCTTCTAGCTGGAAACTCCTGGTGCTGTACGCTTTGAGCCAATCAGTGTCAAAATATAACAAGTATAAGCTATGCCCGTAACTGGTGCCAAGAAATTGTTAACAATTTTTCACAGAAGACAGCCAATAATCCACGTGGCTAGTCAGTTTAGTTCAACTGTAAAAATGAACCCTTTTCAAGTAACGTGTAAGGTTTATTGAAGTAGCATAACGGCGCAAATAATATTGATCGGCTTATGATTAAATAGTGTGCTGGTAAAGGTTCCGATACCTCGTTATTTCCACTTATCGAATGCTTTGTTTATGACGTTAAATGTACTGATCATCGCTATTATTGACGGCTCCTAAATGAAAGATTACGAGAAGGGATCAATTTATATTAGGTTGTAGTTACTTAACTGAGTAGTAGGTGTAATACGTTATCTTCGGTCTCTATTTTGGGAAAGCTTTCGGATCGCGTGAAATGGGTGCTCGCATGAGCCGATTTATGGATTTTAGATGATTGATGGTTGAGCTCTGAAAGTTGTGAGTGTCGCCTACCCTCCCAACGACATCCCCTCTCGGTTCTCGGCTCGATGCGTGACCTACTACGTCCTAATCCCCTATTGAATTGCTAACCAAGTTGCCTTGCCTTAGAAAACATGTAGACTCGGGCGGGAAATAAATCTTCTATAAACTCTATCTAGCTAGAAAATAAACAGTTCCTTTGGGATACAAGGTTCTTATATAAAATGTCAGCTAAACTACACACCACAGCAGAAGCCGCAATGTAGAAAGTTCTTACCAGAAACCTTCACTTGATTGGTGTTCAATTGTCTGTGAAAAGTAATAAAGTTACGGATTCTTGGTAGGTACATTCTTCTTTGAATGACGAGCAGCAGCAAAATGTAGAACTATGGTCACACCTTGATGCAGTAGGTACACAACCCATATTTATCAGCATTTTTTTTCTAAATTGGCGCGTGCCTGGCAACATCTGTGCCTGGGCACCTGCCTTATCAAAGAACACTGAACTTATTCGACCTTTCCTCACACCGTTCAGGCACAGAATAGAAATAACTAGGTACGTTTAGGCAGCCATATTTGATGCTGTGACGCAGAATAAAAAACAGTCCAACATAGAAGTTATATTGCAGAAGTTTCACTCGAATGGCCTACAAACTAAACTAACTAAAGACACGAACGGACTACAAAACAATCTAAATATTACAATCGTAAGTTGTGGCCTTTTTAGTGATATTGAACTTTCGAACAAAACTGAGCTCCATAAAACTAAATCTCAATAAAGTATATTTTATTTCTATTTTTCCAAGTTACAATGTATCGAATTGATTGAATTAAGACAAAACATTTTACTAAAAGCTGAGTGACTCGGGCTGAGCTGTAGCACCTGTATAAGGAACTCCATCGGCAGATGTTGCCTGCCCTTTGCTGTGGCAAAAAATAAACGATGATGTGCCCTTTATTTGTATTTCACTGGCAGGTAGTAGTAGATGAAATGCAGGTGATTTTATTCAAAATGTCTTTACTCCAAAAAATAGAGGAATATTATGGTTTATCTCAAAGCATTAACATTTCTTGAGCATTTTTATGCAACAGAGTTTATGAGAGTCAGCAAACAACTTCTAAAAGTTGCTGATGCAAAAATGTAAACCGGTATTTGCATCTAATATAGATTATGTATGCAGCGTCAGGGGTAACTTGTTACCTCATAACCCTATTTACGGGACGCGGTAGTGCCTGGGATATAATTTTAGATGGCTGCTGATGATATTGATGATATACCTCTCATACATTATCTCCATTCCGAAGTAAAAGGCTAGACAATTAAAACGCATGATATAACAGTTCCACTATACGAAGCGTTCGGTACTTTGGTTCCATTACGAAGGCTCTCCAGATTCCATGTCATTTGTCCTTTTCCGTTACATGGAATGGATGGATGCGTTTAACATACTGCTGGCGGTTCATGATATGAGAATGTTAATAGATAGATGCCATTAGTTGCTTTACCGTTAGGCTGGCGTACACCAACGGATAAAGAGATGGATAACCTTTGGTTATAGCAACAGTTAGTAAGAAAAGTATCCGTAAGAAATGAGGGAAACTATTGTGTGGATGATAACAATAACCTAAAATCATGCTTTGATAAATATATATTGTCTAGGTAATCATTACAATAACCTACAATCATGCTATAAGTAAACCTCTGCTTAGGTTTTCCCTAAGGACTGCATGGAACTCTTCAAAAAGAGCGTTTTAAAAGTTTTAAAGGGTCGGCAACGCGCTTGTGATTCCTCTGCCTCTGGCATTGTAGGCGTTCATAGGCTACGGTAATCGCTTCCCATCAATTGGTCCATATGCTTGTTTGTCTACTTTGTTGTATAAAAATAACCTGCAATCATCATCAGCCGGGTGATATCTTCTACCAACATTCGAGACATGACGTGCTACTTAATGGTTTTGAGCTATCTGTACATGAACCGTTACGAGCAGAGTAGTTTATGTAGTTATGTACACCTTCCGAGGTAATATAGCAACGGCATCATTACTGAGGGTTTTTCTAAGCGCGTAATTGCGTGCACGTTTAGGGGCGGCATTTAAAGCATGCATCCTGTGGGGTGGAACGTGCAACGGTGATGTGACCGTTAAACTTACTGTAGTTGACGTAATCAACGCTGCATTGAACTCATAATTACTATTCCCGAGCGTTCTTGGAAGCTTTTCAATAATAATTGCAAAGCTTAATGCCTAGATGCGTCTGAGCATAAATATTAGGTCAGACTCTTAATACTTCTGTGCTAAGCCAGTCACAAATCAGTTCTTACTTTACCACTATGGAATCTATCTTCTTCTTCTCTCTTCTAAACCTATAATAAAAATGTTATGTTGGTTTTTGTGCAGTGGGATACAGCTCAAGTTACCTAAAAACAAAGAAAAATGACTCTTACTGCAAGGACACAAGAGCTAGCAGTGTATAGTCTGATGCGTATCCTTGTGTACTACTCAAAAAGTTCTGCTTTTCTGAAATTTTATCATAATATATAATCCGCATCAAAAATTGTTTTGTTCAATCACAATGTACCACAGCGAAGCGAACAGCTAGTAAAGTATAAATCTTGAAAAGTAAACGTAGATATTTTTACTCACTAAAGTGAACGTCTCGAGTTTCGAGTTTACAGAGCGGTACCAACAATTGACTTGTCTGAAAGATGTGACTTTTTATGTTTGGTGGTAGAGTAAATATCCATTAGGGTAGGCGAGTAATGGCCCGAGTACATTAGGTGCCCGAGGTCGACTCTAATATAACAGCACTTTTTCTCTGCGATAGTAGAACGACATCAACGCTTTTTAAACGAGCTCAAATCTAGGAGCTCGTCGTTACGTCGGCTTTTCATGCATTGTAGAATATTATAGTATCAACATAAAATTGTAATAGCACTAGACCAATTTTGGTAATGCTACAATTTTCATGTTTTCGTTTTTTTGTTTTGTAGATGGAGGATGATAAGGTAAAATTCATAAGCCTTTGAATTTTAACTATATGTAATGGGTACCTAAGTGAGACTAGGATACCTACTGGTAAATTGACATCACCGGAGAAAAAAACTATGAAACCATTTTTGTGTTTTTTTAGTTAGTTCCACAGGTAAATCAGGTTATTTATGCTGCTAATTGAACGCTATGTTATAATAATGCGTCTACTCGTACTTTATAGCCGCTTCAGGTTCCTCTACTACCTACCTTCTCGTAAAGCGAGATAATTTCAATTTCCTTTCAAGCCTCGGGCTGAGAAGTAAATCATCGCTTTGAAATAATGCCCATGGAATTTGAATTAGACAGTTTTTACAGCATAAAGATGAATACAATTGTTTTAATTATAGTACCTTTAATTTAATAAAGATGAAAGGTCAGGACAATTCTTACATGTTGGCTCCACGAGGGTACGTTTTTGAAGTTTGAATCTCTGAAGCCATGACATTGTTTTTACAATTGTTCTGAATTCTAAAATGTATTTCAGTCTCATTATTTTACTTTTGTAGATTGCTAAGTTTGACTTTTATAGTTGTTTAAATAGAACGAGTGAAGTTTTAAAAACTTGAGAAACTGACTTCATGGCCAAACCACTGAACCGATTTTGATGAAATTTCCATGAGACCAATCTGGAAACCGATTTACATTCAAATATATTTTTTTTTCATTTCGGTTCCCTAATGACGAAATTATGCCATAAGTAACATTAAAAAAAGAAAAAAAAACACAACCGAATTAATAACCTTCTTTTTTATTCGTAGTCGGTTAAAAAATATATCCCAGGATATGGACACGCTAGTATTTTGTTCAAACAAGCAGTTATGTCTAGTTCTCAAAGTACCCTGAGTAGAATTTGAAGAGTAGCAGCATGCAGCGCGAATGGTCGTGCAATAAATTGTCTCGCGACAACAGCGATGCCTCAGTGCTCTCTTTACAACGCTAAATTTAGACTATACGATTAATTTTTCGTCGTCTCCCTGACTATGTATGCGAGCGAAATACAAATACAAAATTTTATTTTCAGAAAAGATACAATTTGTTAGTAGCAGACAGAAATAAAATCTTAAATAACTAATGTTAGTAAATGGCAATGACAACTATTTATTACATAATACAAATATTAACTACTGATATGTTGGATTCATGCTTCAACAGTCACTTTTCTCACCTCTCACTGGGTCACTAACCGGTGCAAGTTTTGCCATGCAGTGACTGAAGAAGCTCGAATCCAACCTATCAGCTACCTAAATACGGTTTATATTTTTTGCTTAATATTTTATTCAACCTAATTTTTATACATATTTATCAGACTTATAATACACGGCTCGCTTTTATATCCCTGTATTAAGCGTAATTTTTCCTTGGCTTTGTGTAACTTGATCTGTATTCGTGTGTTCATACTCAGTAGGTATTTATTTATTTTCTAAAATGAAATCTCTTTGTACTTGTTAGCTTTTATGTAAGAGTGTTACATAATAAATAATTAATAAGTAGTACCTTTGATCTTGCCAATAGCACAGAAACCAATAGTATTAAAACAATATGTGGAAAAGTTGGATTTCAAGTTATTTATAATTTGAAATTCAAGGACTCTGAACCTTACGTATATCTAAGCGTTCTGCGGTGGCGACCAGTGTAACGCTATCAATTATGACAATTTGACAGCGTTTCACTGATTGCCATCGCAAAATTATTAAATGCAAGGCAATGCAAGGCTTTAGCCAACACAACACAAGAAGAGTTAAATATTTTTTCACGACATGACAAATATTGTTTTTACTGCATAGTATTGCAAGCATACAAGAACAGAGCAAGACTTACCTATCCTTTCATTAATTCCTGTATTTTATAGATGCCCATCAAATATTCTAACAAACAACAGCTGGTCAAGAAACTACGGATCTTTGCACCAGACTAAACTATACCTCTCTAACAAATCCTTAGGGCTATTTTCACCTAAGTTTACCTTACGAGTATATCAGACTCAGTGAAAGTTTAGTTCTACGATAGACTTTACACATGAGCAAACAGCTACGAACCCTTTGCAAGTTAGATGTACTTGTCATAAGTAACTATAGGACACAGTATAAGTACTTCTAACTATAGGACAAAGTCACTCTGGCAAACACATAATGATTGATAGAGCAAGTTGGTTTTCCCAAAGTTGTGATTCCCAAAATAGTAATGTTACGGTAAGTCAAAAGTATCACAAGGATCACTTTGAAGCGTCTTATTCGGTCGATACACTTGGAACGCCTAACCAGATTTGTCATTGATGCTCTGATAGATATTATATGAACACAAGGAAAATTATGAAGTGGAGGTAAAAGATTTAGTGCAGGCGACTCTACCAAACAGGTATGTTGTACGAAAGAGCTAAAAAGATGTAAGCCGTGGCCGGGGATAGCTGTGAGCTATATACATATACCTATGTCATTTCTCAGTGCGCCAGCAAGTTGTCTGAACTCTACGTATACATTCGCCGGCGGCGCCTTCTATAAAAAGATCGCACACATCGCAAAAACCGTCTGCCGCGTCGTCTCTTCCCAGTAGCACTAAAATTAATTTAGATTCTGAACATCTGTATTCTTAAATAAATTACCATAATTCTAGAACAACTTTCGCGCAACCGATGTGTTCTCAGCTCACTATATAGTTTAAATTTCAAGAATACATTTGAATTTTCAGCATCAACATTCGCACATTCCAAATATCACGAGCATGACCGATTTCCGATGCTAAATAAACATTTCGTTGGTGTAAATCATGCATGGGCTTATACAAATATTCGATTTTAGCATTTTGAACTCGTGTGTTTAGTCAAAACTGTAACAAACTCCTCACACCATCATCACATCTCTTATATTTTGAACAATAGGCGCTCAGGGATAGGTATAGTCGTTCGTCTTTGGAACAGTTTAGACAAGATGGCTTCGACGGCGCATCATACACAGTTACCAGAGCCAAACCACAAGGCGGTCCCAACTGTACCTCGTAATATTATCTTGATGGGAGTGCGGTCACAGCCGGCACACCAGTACACCCGGGCCCGCTACTTGCCAATCCCGCGGAAGTACCGAATGCAAAGATACCGAAACGGGATGTTTTGAAATAATAAATTATAATAAAATGTTTGCACGGTACTAGCCATTTCAGCTGTGGTTTTACGATGAACCAAATGTAAACCATGATAGTATCAAAGCAAAACTAAATTTGAAGTAAATGGAGCCAGTACGAAGTACACTCTGATGAATGATGAGTGACAAGAATGGATAAGATACGGAATGAGTATAATTATCAGGGAAAATTTGAAAGAAGCGCCAGTGACAAAAATATTGAAGAGCAATAGGCTAGCGTGATACGGGCATGTCATGAGGAGGGATGAAAGCCATGTGACCAAAACAGTGATGAACATGAATGTAGATGGATGTGTCGATAGAGGTAAGCCAAAGAAAAGTTGGATGAATTGTGTGGAAAACGACATGGATAAGAAAGGATTAAATACAGAAATCACGGCTGATATAGTGGGGAATAGAAGAAAAGAGCATGTTATGCCAACCCCACATAAAAAGAGATAAGGGCACAAAGAAGACCACCAGTACGCAGTTATTTTTGATCATGTGTCGTGTACTAATACATCGTCAAAAAAAATCCATCAGATTGCTTACATTACAAATTCAAGTAGAGCAAATTACTTGGTACTTTAATGAAGGTGAAAAACCTATCGGCATTAGAGACTTGTTTGTGTTTCCTTAAATAACCTAAATAAAGAGCAAAACAAAAGTAGACCTGTACATCTGCAACAAGCCAGTACGGTGTCGCTTCACTTTACGTAAACTAAATAAATATTTATCGGAGGCAGCCATCAATAGACCCCTTTGTATGCTAAACATATTTCCGTGGGCGAAAATAATAATTTCTCGTGTTATTGCACAGTGACGGTGCCTACAATTAATTTGAAGGAGGGTGAAGAAAGACAGTGTTTCAAAGTAAAAGCATCAGACACAAATCACTTTAAAACCTCGTTCAGTTAAAAATGAGCTTTAAACGTTGCTTCTTTAGGCTCAATTTCGTTTGAAAACTCACAGTTGAATGAAGATGAATAAAACACTTCGCATTAAAATGCTGCTTGCCATTTTTGAAGGTCACCTAATTTCTAGGCAGATAGGTTTAGACCACCGTCGATGTAGGTACTTCTTGCCCAAACATTTTAACCTTTTAAAAGATATATATAAAAACACTGAACTTATTTATCGAAAATCGCGAGGAACTATCTTGTGTGCAATTGGAGTTAGTTAAGTTTCCCCAACTGATTTTCGTTCATAAGTAAACTTTTAAATATGTTAGGATCAAAACAGTATTTTTGCTAAACTGTGTGCAATTGGAGCTCGCGATTTTCCATAAAAAAGTTCAGTTTTTTCTAATCTTTCAAAAGGTCAAAGTGTGCAAGCGAGGACTTCAGCATTTTGTGTCTTCCTATATGCACGGAATAACCCCGATTATAACAATAAAACAAGTAAACAGGTAAGTGTAGGTATAAACCTACACTTACCTTCAAAGCGGTTATTGATTACACCAAACTATTCCATACCGCAATTCCCCAGAGCACTCTCTTTATTCTTTGGTCATTCCTAATCTCAACTGATCAACAAAGACTGGTTTTGGGTGAAGTAAGTATGACCGTAAGCTTCGCCAAAGAAGTAGAACTTTAGAACAATAGTACTATTATGTGTTAGTGGCCGTAGTGCCGGCGCCGTCTGGTCGGATGGGTGACTCACTGGACTCTCCATGCTTTTACGAACTCCCCTTTCATCGTTATTTTACCCCATAATTGATGCGATATTACCCTAGCACGGTTTTAGTTGTGACGTAATTAAAATTATAAATTGAGGGGTCAATGAAGTTCCCGATCTACGTTCATTAGAGAAGATAAAATATTTTATAGGGCGATAAAAGAATCATATCATTACACTACTATATGAATATCCTTAATTGGTTTTAGTAATTAAGTAACCAGTTTCAACGGAAGCCCTTCAGACGTATGTATGATTATTATTATTTACTAGCCTATCCCACGGCTTGGCAAAAGCCTCCCCAAAGACTTCCAGTTCCTTCTTCCTTCTATTTTTAGCCTCCTTCCACCATCTCCGTTCGAAGGCGTTCAGATCGTTCCGCCAACGCTTTTCAGGCTGAACACGAGGCTGCCGTCCGTCAAGAATCCATGGGGTGGTGATGGTCGCCCACCTATTAGGGAGCATCTGGCTAACGTATGATTAATACCATTTTTTTATACAGAATACAAATAGGTATTCGTCATTTGACTAAGAAGTGCACTGAACACAGGACTCCTCATTGTATCCAGTAAGGCAGTTTTAGTAAACCTATGTATATGTACATATCGGTTTTAGCAAAATCATGGTTACACTTAATTTGTAGTATGAATATGTAAAAGCTGGTGTCAGGGGTAGTCGCGTGACTTGCGCCCTTGCATCCCTTCCCGCTTAGGAAACTAATTTAGCGTACCCCGCTTATTAAAATGTCAGCGTCTACTGCGGGCTTTGGATATCTTTACCACACCCGTACTGAACATTTACCCTTCACATAGAACTGCAAACTTTTAACTGTACTTATCTATCTACTTACTACTACTACCATGGACAAAATAATATACTTTTCATTACTCATACTCTGAAAGTAGGTCTGAAGTTGCCTGAGGGGCCTAATTGAAAGTAAAACTTTCAGCCCTAGGGAGAATCGCTTTCTACTGACAGCTGTCAAATTATAAAAAAAAACAAGTTCATTTTATTCAACCATGTTCCAACTTTTTATTCAGCAAGTAGGTTGGAAACCCATTACAACGGTAAGAAGTTTAAAAAGTCTAATTAGAGCGCAATGTAAAATTTAAATAACATAAAGATAGTACTAGTGTAGCCTTTGTACATGTCTTAACTTTACATTTTCTAAATGTTGTCTATATGTGTGCAATAAAGAATAAAGAATAAAGAATATTAAATAAATAATATATCTTCTAAATTACTTGATTAATATATAGCTTCAACTATTTATTTAAAATAACATAGATTTGAGCCAACAATTTAACATTTTTTAAATTATGAGAATGAAAATAATAGCTGAATAATGCTGGCGAACCGAAGCCGAAGGCCCGCCAGAGAAAAAGAAAAAAAAACCGCGAAGGCGGCAATTCAATCTTCATTTTCACTAATTTTTCTTTCATGTTTTTATTTTTACTTTCCTTGTATTCGTAATGAAAAGCACAGTGTTTACCTCGGGTGAAAGTCTTTTAAGTCCCTCAAGCTCCATTGGCGCCCTCGCTTACGCTCTGGCGCCAAACCCGTCTCGGGACTCAAAAAACGTGACTTTCAACACTCAGGTAACAATGTACTATTGTCTATGCTACTACTATCTTCCACTTGCGGCTTCGCTAGTACCCAGACAAAAGGAACCTATATTGCTATTCCAGTTCAAGAACTACATATACATATCTATACCAACAGTCCTACAGTAGGTCTGCTGGTATAGATATGATATGTAGGTATAGATACCGTAGGACTTCTACCGCCAAGTTTAGAGAAGTTTCCCGAGCAAACACAACTCTTGATTCGAACCAATTGACTACAAGCCTTGCCCCAAAAATTGAAGATGATTGATTGAAATCAGGAGTTGTCTATGCTCGGTGAATTTCATCAAACTTGGCGGCAAGGCTGCCATTTTTTATGCAGCCACAATGGCGTGTTTGAATTATTATATGCAAAGTCAAACATCTACACGCCCTATTAGAATACTGTTCGGGTTCACTGTTTTAGGCTGAGTACAACAACTAATTTATTGGGCTCCCGCCTATACTGCCGGTCCTATCACATGGTTCAATAATATTTGAAATGGATATTGCTTTTAAGGTTTCCAAACCCAATAAACAAATATTGCGACTGTTTTACAAACAATCAGTTGTTAATTGGATTTCCAAATCCATAGATTGAATTTACCAGAATTTGTACTGAAAATCACTTTTACAAACGAGCAGCATAAACCTTTTGGCGCTCTTTTCTCAAACACTCTTTCCTTGAGGGCCATAAAAAGCTCATTCAGCACCAACAAAAAGTTCGAATAGTAACGGATACCAAATAATCTGCTCCAAACGCGTCCGTAACTCACGAAAAAACGCTTTCCGTCCTCGCGATATTTCCTTGGAGATGCAAAGCAATTTTCTGCAAGAGATAAGCTCTCTAAACGAGTTTTCCTACACGCAATATTTATTTGGAAAACAAACCTCATCGCCGCGTTTTTTACAGATCGTTTTGTTCTGAAACGATGCTTTGAACATCGAAGTTGGTGAAACGTTTTTTGCAGACGCCACAGCTAATGATTTACGTAAACAATAGAACGAAAATTCAAAGGGATTCTGAACGGAGCATCTGGATAAAGAATGCAGTATCTAATCGAATTCTCATTCAGTAAGGATTTTAACGATGAAAGATTTCGTAACAATTATTTAGATGCATCAAGAAAATTTCCATCTAGATCAGATTGGCTGTAGAAAAGTGTGATTTTGTAGCACTGACTAAGTATAACTATTTTACTTCTTCTAACCGGATCTTCCTAAAAAGCATTGATGAATTTATAATGAATCGGATTCGACTGGTTGAAATTCAGTCCGTGGCTTTACTCAACCCCTTAAAGGAGTGGGTAATATAAATAGCAGTTACAAAATAAGGAATGGCGCTAGCGAAAGTACCGTTAATTGCACTTTCCAACTCGATTTGCCATACTACTATCCTTGTTTGAAGTGAATGCAATTGCAAAGAATATTACGGTACTGTACCCACTAACTATTACAGAACAAATCAAAATAGATACTTTCGATAAGAGGGTAACTATCGAGTGAATCACATCTAGAAACTTCCAACACAAAGATCAACAAAATATACCAGAGTCGGAGCAAGGGAAAGATAAGTAACGGACGTGGGTAGTCACGAAAGACGCGATATAATTGAAGATTTTATGATACAAATTTGCATCTGGATCTGGACACAGAGAACCTAAATGTGGGACATAGTATCTTCTTCTTCTTATTTAACAGCAACGCTCTTGTCGGTGTAATGTATGCATTTTTCTCCAGGTATTTTTTTTAGTTAAGCTATAATGTCTTATTGTTATCATTTCAAACACAAATACTATTCACAACTCGGACGTCTCTAATGAAAGCGTTAAAGACAGTGTTTTATAAACCAAAGTGAACAACATTTTCAAATGTTTGCAACAACCTTATGGTAGGTAGGTATACTCACAGCGTTAAGAAGCTAAAGCGAATGAATAATTCAAAGATGACAAATAAATTTCACAAGGAGATGTTTAGGCACAGCATTAAGAGAGTATCTCGAAGTCGGTTAACCACGGGCTCGAGTCGAGAGTGAGATTATCCGAATTAAGGTATTACGCCCGCATCGACACCGACAGACGGCATCCGAAGGATTTCCCTGAAGACGGATAAATCACGCTTTTCATGGTTACAATTTCGTCTTACTCCTACGTTTCGGGAAAATATCTGTATTGTACAAATTGCGTAGGTACACAGAAAGCGCAGGTGATACGTAGAATTTAAGCGTTATGATATGATATTCTCGGGAACGTAGTAAATAAATATGCTTCCCGTCGAGCGCCTACTAACAAAATATAGATACAAATCGTATTCTAGAGTAATAGTAACGGCTGCTCAGATGTGGGCATTTATAAACATTTGAAAATGAGTTTTCTAATATCGATAAGATGGAATGAAAAAGTGTTAGTACCGATTCTCGACATTTTGGTCTACAGCAGCAATAACAGGGAGTTTGGTTATTGAATAGTTTATCGGTGGATGCTTCATGAAACTTAGTTTAATAGCTTGGTAGCCGAGCAAAAATATCGCCCACCCGGTATTCGAGTAAGCACTAGTAAAATTTGGACCGCTATAAAACAACAGCGCGTGTGTGATGAAGGACGAATTCGAACATTCGGGGGTCATTCCCAGGGGTTGGGAGCATCTAAAATCTTGTATTACGTGCCACATCAGCGGCCACTACTGGATTACGAGCGAGACGCCTTTACGTGAGTTATGGTTTCATTTACGACTATAGAACCTGGCATATCTAGAATACTCAAATGAAATTGTATAATTCATTATAATCTGAATTCACTTTAACGTTTCACAACCGAGAAATTTGAGTCGTAAAGTAAGATAAGATTGCAATTTTTTGCATAACTCTGGAACTTTGTGAAATAAACAATGTTTAAAGCATGACTAATTTAGATTTAACTAGATTAGGTAAAACACGTTGACAAACTTCAACATGAATCGAGCGCTATAACTTAACTTGAGAAGAAAAATAAAGTTTAATTAAGAAGTAAGCAACACAATCCGAATCTTAAATAAATCTACGATTTCAAACAAGTACTATTCATTAAGGCATGTAAATTAATACCGTGAGGCTGAAGCCGTTTATTAAAATTAAACTCGGCCTGGCGTGGAACTAGGAAGATTAACGATCCCTTGAATACTGAGTTATGTAAAGAGCAAATGGAGTGGGGCTAGACGGGCCACGTCCTGGCATCAGTCCAAAATCACTTATCTCGCTTTATTGTTACCAGGAACTGCAATGGTGATACGTATAGATAAACTGTAGTGTACCGTTAGGGCGCTTGTACACGCTAAGAAAATTTGCCGTTCCTGCGGCAGACAAGACAAATTCTTCGTGTAGACGACAAGAATTTTGTCTTTTCCACACACGAAAACGCAACAACGTTCGCCGCGTCGTGTCTTGCGCAGATAAGATTTTTTTCGTGCACCGCTGCGAGCAGTGTACACAGTTATTTTCTAGTTACGACACGAATTCTTGGGTAGACCCGGCGTTTTTTCTTAGCGTGTACAAGCGCCCTTACTGCCGATGCGATTTATCGTCCGTGAAAGATGAGTTTATCCGTTCCAGGAGTGCTGTTTTTATTTCACGGACTTTATGCTACGAATAAGCTCCGGGTTTTAATAAGCCATGTTCGATTTACTTTTTAATTTCCACTTCCGTTTATCTCAGTGATTTTTTATCTTGGTGTGATTGAAACAGTTGAAATACGATGTAATACGAGTATTTCCCATGAGGGCTGCAGGAAACAAAAAGAAAACACGACATTTAGCATCGTCGCACCCGACCCGTCTGCAGTCTTACGTGCAATTCACAACACACTTGTTTCGAGACAAGTTGGTTAGAGTTCGCGAGCTTTGAGTTATATTGTTCCCACCGGAGAAAATAGGAAACAAGTAATAAAAATAGTTGAGACGGGAGGGGACGGATTCCGGTGGAATTACGTGAACAAATTAGACATTCCGGGGCATAGCCGGTGGAATAATTGAGAGCGACGCTCGTTTGTACAGAGCAGGAATGTATTCATATCATGCGCCCGCACTTTTGCCCATCGAAGCCACGGGTACAGTACAGTTCTGCTATTCCTGCAACACGGCTCGATACGGTGATAGCTGAATCCGCGTTCGATAATTAAATTTTACAAACTAAAATTAAAAACTCACAGCGGATTTAGCGATCGCCTGAACGAATCGTTTAACAGGAATAGACCCGATGGTATTGCTTGCTACTTGCCTCCTTATTCTTATATATACATACATTTAGTATTAAATGTCAGAGCTCGTCAGAATTTTTCAAGCACTGTAAAATCTAGACCTAATCCTAACTTAGACGTTCTATTTATTTTTAGTTTTTTTATTTTGAGCATGTAAGCTCAAATCAGGTAGAGTTAGACTACTACCAGCTTTAATGCCAACTTTCGTCTCAAGATTGTGTTAACAAAAGATACAAAGGGAAAATTATATTACCTAAATACACTTGAATATTTAAATTTATTATACTGATTCTTTGATTCAAGTTTATGCTCCGCTACCCAAAATTTAAGGGGCAGAAAAGTAGCATACATATCAAAGCATAATTCGGATCAAAAAGGGGATAAACTTATTAAATAACTAAACAAATTTTACACAGCTATTTTGGAACTAATTCTGTACGTTATATCGGTGACGTCAATTGATACAGAGCAGTCAAGCAAATATCGTGTAAAAGCGTTCATTAACTCACTAGTAGCCGAGAGGGATATTTCGGGATGAAAACTCAATGCCGTGTCCAATATGGTCGGATTTGTGGCAATTCATACACGTTAAGTCGGACATTCAGGACGATATTTCACGATTTTTCCGCTTCCAACGCAACGGATCCTCACGCATGATCGCCCATAATGAAGAGTACCAGATAGTCCGGACCGCCACCCGCTCTGCACATCAATAACAATTCTCGAAGATCCTCTACGCTCCGCAAAAGCCAAGACGACCATTTGTCCGGGATTTTACTCAACTGTATATTCCACACTTTTCTACAACTTTTAAACGTTTCAGTTATAAATCGCGCTCTTACAATTTCTTTTCTTGTATGCAAATCGCGTGAATGTTCCTATAAATTAACCGGGGAATTGAGGTAGAGCTTTTTCACGGAGCTAATTGCAGATGAATAATGATTAGGTACCCTATAAAAGTGTTGCTGCGATCAAATAGGTGGAACAGGAAGTTGACGTGGCCGTATCTTACCAAAAGTAACTTTTGTGCATGTAGGTAGATAAATTCTATATTTTATAGCTCTTGATCACCACAAAAAACAAGTAGCGAATGAAACTTCTGCATACGTATTGCATTTGATTTCTTAAAGTATACTACGTTAAGAAATCAAAACATTAGATGATGAATTGAATCACAACAACACGAGTATGGTGTGGTATTAGATAAAAAACACTAGTAGATTATGGTATCGTCATATTATCAGGAAACAAGGCAAAGCTAGGCAACCATCATTCACTATTAGCACGGAAGCCCGCGGGTGTTCACGCACACAGGTCACGACTTCACTCCAAATCAAAAATTGATTACGAGTAAAAAAGGCACAGACCGGTCGCGCTAAAAAATAGACCCCAGTTACCATTAAATGTAATTTATTCAACTTTAATTATTCGGGCTACAAGATTTCAATAGAACGAGTGAAAAAAAAGGCACGCAAAAACCTCAGTAGTCGTTAATTGGTAATGGTAGAATCATAAGGGAATAATAAAATTTATCTAGTTTCATATTAAATTTGCCCATTAGCGTTTTAGAGATGATAACCTTAACCTTTGCAGAGCAATTAAAGCTCTAATAAAATATATACTTTTAGGAATAATGATAATACTTATAGCAATGACTTCATATGTAGGAGGAGTGTATAACTTCCACCTTCTTTCGTAGCACTTTATAAATAATTAAATTATAACTTTGTAGAAATACCGTCTATAGATGTTTTACTCACCTACTTTTCTAAAATTGTTATTCATTTTCTAGGTGTTAAGGTATGTCATAACTACCTCCTATACCACAAAACACTACCAAGAGATAAATCAAACAAAGCAGTGCTTTGTAGGTATGCAGTTGAAAGTACCCACAAGACCAATCCTGGGCGTCAGGATAACGGCATCTATAGCTGTCTTCCGCATTTGCGGTGGAACACCAGCATTAGCGGGAACAAACCGCAAAAACATGACGACAAGATATCGAAATCACAAATCCCATTACAATAGTATGCAAACTTGGAATTGTATAATATGTTGAAACCATAATTGAAAAACTAGGTACGTGATTCTACGGTAGGTAATCTACACAAATAGTAAATTATAATTAGTTAGGAAATTCCGTTTTTGTGATATTCGATGATAAAGTTCTATTATTTAGAGCTCTGAAAACTTTACAAAGCTATCAGGGGTTACGCAAAACTTTGCTTCAGGAAACCACTGCGTAGATAAATGTTTTTTGATTCGCACTTAATCAGTAATTGTGAGATAAGTTAAGACACAATCATCATTATTCTCAGAGCATCACGCCCCTAATAGTCGGTCGGTTTAGCCATTTCAGTGGCATCTCTCGCGAGCATCGTGAGACTAATGTAATTAGTTCATTACTTTGTCCCGGGACGCTCCTCGCCCACTTTGTATGTCTCCGCAGATTTATGTGAGCCTCCGTGTTTTGCTGTGGGCCAGAATACGAAATTGCGTTTTTAGGGTTCCGTAGCCAAATGGCAAAAACGGAACCCTTATAGATTCGTCATGTCTGTCTGTCTGTCTGTCTGTCTGTCTGTCCGACCGTGTCACAGCCATTTTTCTCCGAAACCATAAGAGCTAGGCTGATGAAACTTGGTGAGTAGATGTATTCTGTAAACCGCATTAAGGTTTTTACATAAAAATAGAAAAAAAACTATAAATTTTGGGGGTCCCCGTACTTGAAACTGAAACTCAAAAATTTTTTTTTCATCGAACCCATACGTGTGGGGTATCTATGGATAGGTCTTTAAAAATGATGTTGAGGTTTTTAATATAGTTTTTTTCTAAACTGAATAGTTTGCGCGAGAGACACTTCCAAAGTGGAAAAAAGTTGGTCCCCCCCCTCTAACTTCTAAAATAAGAGAATGATAAATCCAAAAAAAATATATGTGTTACATTACTATGCAAACTTTCAACGATATTTGGTTTGAACGAGATCTAGTCAGTAGTTTTTTTTTTATACGTCATAAATCGTAAACCGCAAATTGTTTTTTCATCGAACCCATACGTGTGGGGTATCTATGGATAGGTCTTTAAAAATGATATTGAGGTTTCTAATATAGTTTTTTTCTAAACTGAATAGTTTGCGCGAGAGACACTTCCAAAGTGGAAAAAAGTTGGTCCCCCCCCCTCTAACTTCTAAAATAAGAGAATGATAAATCCAAAAAAAATATATGTTGTACATTACTATGCAAACTTTCAACGATATTTGGTTTGAACGAGATCTAGTCAGTAGTTTTTTTTTTATACGTCATAAATCGTAAACCGCAATTTACCTTTCGACGAACTACAAAAACCTTTATATTATGTTAATTGATGCTACGGAACCCTTCATGGGCGAGTCCGACTCGCACTTGGCTGCTTTTTTACTCCTCGTATTTTACCGAAATACGGATGCGGTAATAGGCCGTCCCAATGAATAAGGATAAAAATGGTATTTAGAAGAAAATTAAAATACTGGACGGAGTTATTCCAGCGTAACTAATCGAAATCTGTGTCTTTATTTTAATTTAAATAACAAAATATGTCCACCTTGAAAATTCGTAGCGAAGAATATCAGGCACTTTTTGTTTTCATGTAATTTTAGGAAAACCTTGGCAAATGGAACCGCTGGACCTTGAATGTATTATAGCGATACTGTTACGACAGCTGATAAAAACAGATTACTACAAAAAGTATCATCTCGTCTCGCTCGTCTGATTCTTCTAATATTTTAGAGTGAACACTTTTGGATAAAAAATATTAAGTTCAAGTTTAGTGGATAAATACATGTTTTATGAGCTGGTTCTGAGCCGGAGTGTACCGTTAATGAGTGTATAATGCTAATGAAGGCACACCTGCGCTGGCCGCGGCCGTGGCCCGAGAGACGAGTCGCCCCGTAGACCGGCTATGCATCATTTCCGTCTTAACTTTATCTCTCATAACACGAGTAAACACCAAGCTCTTAAACCATGTTAGTGAAGCACTTAACTCTAGCTAACACTATGAGTGATAAAATGTTTCAGAACTCTAAAATTGTATTCTAGCTAAACAAAAATATACATACCTAATATCATGGTAAATACCCATTGATTAAGAAATAAATGTGCTTCGAATTTATTTAAATTATTCCTAAGTGTTAGCCTTTGACTGTTCCCGAATAAAGGTCGTGTCGGGCTTATCAGTGATTCCATTAAAGTCTGTCTAATTTCTTAGCCTTTATGAATTCCAAATCGAGGCTCATTTATTTGCATTTTCCTTTCATGCTTATTAATTTATTCAACATGATTAGTCTTGAGTAATTAGATGCCGTGTTGGTCTATGCAAAATTAGTAATAAGTATATTATATTAAATCATGTCCATATCTAAATTGTACAAACGCTGTATCTCCGTGATTCAGAACTACATAGCCCCTAGCCAATCAAGAGTCATTGTTTTGTTTGGAAGGCACATGTCGAGGGCTGCCCTACGGGCGTCAGCGTCAGTAAACCGTCTATACCACTCGCGCGACGAAACTCGAGCACAGCCGGACTCATCGCTGACAACCAATTAGCCTCGTGCTTTCGTGCCCTAACTGTGACACTTCGCTCTCACAAACAATAGAGATATGACTAAGAATCTTACTGACCTACTACAAAGGAAAAGAAGTTTAGCGCAGTTAGATTTGACTCCTTTCATTCTACTCTATTTTCTTGTACCTTGATTGATGACCCGACTTTCAGAGGTTTTCAAAAATTCTAACAAAACCACCGTGGCTGGCCAGGGAGTCCGACGCCGATAAAGCAATCGCACGACCATTCACCGACTGCGACCCCAGTTACAACCCTGACATACACCCATTTATCTTTATTCGATAGAATCGCGACGGACGCACTCAATCCCTGCGAACGAACCGATACCAAACCAATTCCGATTGAGGCTTCCTACAAAAGCTCAGAACTTTCGGTCGTGCCTGTGACACGCCTACAATAATCGGGAAAATTTATGACCATACAAATGAATGAACAAAATGATCCTCGTCAAAATCCGATAGGATTTCTTTTAATTTTCCTGCGCCTATTGTAAGATTGGATGTTTAAGTT
Organism: Thera obeliscata; assembly: GCA_947578465.1. Taxonomy (NCBI): domain Eukaryota; kingdom Metazoa; phylum Arthropoda; class Insecta; order Lepidoptera; family Geometridae; genus Thera; species Thera obeliscata. Next base: position 7,243,975 of record OX387916.1, read on the forward strand.
AAACGTTTGTCAATTTCATAGATCAGATAAAGGTTCATTTTGTATATTACGAGAACAGTGTATAAAATGCGTATTTGCAAAACGCATGCGCAATGTTTTCTTCGCGAAATATATAATATATAATAGGCATCATATAAATATAAATACATAATAGGCATCATCAAATGCATATCTCGAATCACTCTTGTCTTGGAACCATAGTAAGTAGATTGTTTATTAACATTGTGTTAAAACATGGGCCAGTTAGCGAAATTCTGCGTGTGTTTTTCAAGGTTAGTTTGCTATTCTCAGAATAGTCTGTTAGCGGCGCCCGTGAGTCAGTCTTACCATAAGCTAGTGAATCACTGTCTTCGTCTCTTCGATTGTTCCCGATAATTTGCTCTATTTCTTATCCATTTGCATCTCTTCTCATAGGTGTGTAATTCTTTTGTTTCGTAAGGTACCTGATTCTATCGATGTTATAATAACGCACAGAACCAAATGTTAGACTGTCAGTTAAGATTCTTGTCTTACATACTTTTAATTATGTTTTCATTGTGTATCAAAATATTTCAATCGAAATACTACACCATCATAGAGACCTACCAAAACTATGTTGGTGATGGGGTAAGGACAAATAGAAAGGTTTAATGTATATGAGGAGTCGACAGTAGTTTAAAAATCTAAGCTTCCAGCATAAAATCTGATAGGTCTCTCAAAAAGTTCCGGATAATCTCGGAAACTATACCGGGCCGTTTAGACCGCTTATTTTCTCTTTTGCCTTTACCCGTAACAAGGTCCAATTTATCAACTTTAAACTCTGTACGAATTTAAAGTTCGACTGTATTTGATATAGGTACTAACCTATACGGCGATACGAATGGGATCGACCTCGCGGTTGACATTCAGCTCGGTTCCGTTGCAATGAAGCGGGTATTACGCAAAAATGTAGGTGACGCAAACGTACAAGAGCACTGAAGCCATCTTCATTGGAGATCGTTGAGCCTGTGTACCATAGTGCTTTAACATGCCATTCACGTTCGGAACATAGCCGCTGGCACACGCTTCCAAAAACTAGAATAGGGTTGCTGCAGTGTCGATTCGTCGTGATTTGCATATTGGACGATCTAACCAACAAAAACTTGGCTAAATAAAAGCAATCCTGACCGGTAAAATACTGGTCTCTTTTTTATTCCACCACTTTTCAATAGCAGTATTTTTTCCTAAATATTTTAAAAAATTACCAAAATATATTTGGCAACCTTAGGGAGGGGTAAGCAGATACCGGAGATTAGGTAAACAAAAATAGGCCACACTGTTTATTTTATGCTTTATAAAAACGAAGGTGTACCGTGTTCCTTTGGCTTTAAGAATTTTAGATGAAGCGCTCGACCACATTTATAAAGGCTAAATGTAAATTTATTTGAACCAGACGAAGATAGTTGAGTTTGAGAAAATAGTACAGAAGAAACAGCAATTAAAGTATTAGACTCTTATTAGGGAAGAAACATGTCTTTACGTTTCAAGACAACGACGGTAGAATGGTGTATTCCAATGTGTTTGTGCATACGTAACCAGCGAGTGTCCTCTACTAACCCACGACCATACCAGAACCCACAATTAGCGAAAAACTCGAGAGCGAAGTGGTGCATTATTCGCTTCGAATAATAGTGCGTGTATAACAAATGGTGTGGGTTCCCGCGGGACCACGCTCCGCAGGCGATTCGGATGGCCATCATTAATCTAATGAATTATTTCTATTTCGATGTCATGCCTGCTGCTGTCTAGCTATTGATATTATAAATACTGCCGCTGTTTGATACCTGTATTGACCAAAATATATAGGTATTGGAAATGGGAATGATACGACATAATTTCATTTTAAATTACTTTTACTGTAGATTTTTATTTATTACAATTTAAGACAATCTTGTCTACAATTAAAAAATATTAGAACAGATTCCTATCAATTAAAATAAGTACTTAGTATAGTGTGCACTGAAATAGTTATTTATACGAGCGCAAGTCATTTAAAAATCTTACTAATTATGATTTTGCTAACAATATGACGCTGGTGATAGGTGAAAGAATGTACAATCACACAAAAACGAAAATGCCTGCTCTTTTATGCCCCGTACATCTCTCCATATCAAGTTTTTATTTATTACTACTAAAGAGTATAAAATTAAAAGCTTACCATATAGCTGTTGTATTTAAACATAATAATCATGAGATATACTTTAATTCAGCGTTTATTTATATGACATTGCCGTCCGTTGAGTGCAAGTGCTTATTTATTCCGATCACATTTCCCACGTGCACTAGGCTGACACAGTACCTATATCTACATCGTATGCTTATGTACATATTTATGTATGTATATCGTAGCTAGGTACTGGTACCTAGTACTGCGAACTATCACGTCGACTGTATGATAAATGATACATACGAGCACACACGACACCGCTTGCATGTTCACCGCTAATAATTCGTATAGCCTTGGTAGGTTTTAGTACTACCTACCTACTCATAATAATGAAAACTATGACATATCTATGTGTAGGTAATTCAAACAGGGTATATTAACAACTCCTTAATTAGACCTTCTAGCATTACAACACCTTGATTTTGCAAGAAACATCAGTCATTTTAATTAGTGTCATTTCGCTTCGTAGCTTGATCAATATTTAGATAGTTACTGCAGACTTATCATGGCCTCATAGGTCACGCACGTCAGGAACGTGCCCTACGGTGCACTTCCCTGCGTCCATCAACTTGAGGCATGCAGATGTTCAGCCACATGTGCTTGGTAGTAGGTATACTTCCCCGGACGAGCCCTTCACAAAGAGCTCTACTATATACTACTACAACATACTACATTGATGTAGATTACATAGGTACCTACAACAACCGTGGAAGATGCAAAAACTAGTGTGACTCCTTACCCAAACAAGTAACGAACACTGGCAAAGGCAATCTCGAAGTAATAGCCAGTTTCTTTACCCACCTTAAACGCATCGCACCGTACACAACCACTTGCCCTGACCATAACATAAATCAAGTGCTCCTTAGGAGCTTTCAAGAAAAACATTTAATTTTACTTCCCTTTTAATCTTTGTCCCTAAACATTCAGTCAATTTTAATTATTCATGTCAACGTAGACGAAATAGTACATTGTTACCCGAGTGTTGAAAGTCACGTTTTTTGAGTCCCGAGACGGGTTTGGCGCCAGAGCGTAGCGAGGGCGCCAATGGAGCTTGAGGGACTTAAAAGACTTTCACCCGAGGTAAACACTGTGCTTTTCATTACGAATACAAGGAAAGTAAAAATAAAAACATGAAAGAAAAATTCGTGAAAATGAAGATTGATTTGCCGCCTTCCAGGTTTTTTTTTTCTTTTTCTCTGGCGGGCCTTCGGCTTCGGCTCGCCAGCATTATTCAGCCATTATTTTCATTTTCATAATTTAAAAAATGGTAAATTGTTTGTTTGAATGTTATTTTAAATAAATAGTTGAAGCTATATATTAATCAAGTAATTTAGAAGGTATATTATTTATTGAATACTGTCTTTATGTTATTTAAATTTAAATTTTACATTGCGCTCTAATTAGACTTTTTAAACTTCTTACCGTTGTAATGGGTTTCCAACCTACTTGCTGAATAAAAAGTTGGAATTTGGTTGAACGACCTCCTTGCAGTTAGAAAGACTTTAGAAAGTTGGAACATGGTTGAATAAAATAGAACTTGTTTTTTTTAATAATTTGACAGCTGTCAGTAGAAAGCGATTCTCCCTAGGGCTGAAAGTTTTACTTTCAATTAGGCCCCTCAGGCAACTTTAGACTTACTTTCAGAGTATGAGCAATGAAAAATACATTACTCCATTCTTTGTAAATTTTGGTTGAGATGTTGTCTCCCGTTGCGGATTCTTTATTTTGCGGGACTTGATTGATGACATTTCTTATATTGTGACGTTTTTTCGGCCTTCACCAGAGCCTGTCCTTTAAATCCATTAAGGAAGAAAGAGTCAATTACAGTTAACAACCACTTTACCAGTTGATATCGGCTGCCCTCGTAAAATCAACGAACGCTGGCAGCGCTACCTATATAGGTATCTAACTGTAGTAACCCGAGTCTACGTAAACAACTATCGATGTTGCTTAAGTTCTTCGTAACCTTAAACTTTGACTTTGACCGAGCAGAGAAGCCGATATTAAATAATTCAATTCAATTCAATTCAATTCTTTATTTGTGAAACACAGGTTTATAGTTGTTACAGTACAATTGTTGAGGTATCACTGTGATCTGCTCTAAGGCGTACAAATATTTAAAGTATGTATTGCTAAGCATGCAAACAAATAACACAGGTAAGATAAGACAACAGGACCAAATAAAAATAATGCCCGAGTATTGTATTATTAATTATTATGCTAAAAATCAATAAAATGATGAAATTGATAATTAATTAGTCAAATTAGAAGTAGGTAATGTCAGAAATAGTAAAAATTAGTTAGTTTTGTCAATATAATCTTGAATTGAATAAAATGTATTTTCTATTAAATAATTAAACAATTTTGTCTTAAATATTATAAACTCGTTGCACTTCCGAATTTCAGACGGTAATTTATTATAAATTCTCGCGGCACTTACAAAGACGCTATTACTAAAAAGCGCCGTTGTAACGTTGGTTCTGTGTTGTAAGTAATCACAACGCCGTGCACTTGTTACGTTTGGAAATAAATGTGGATATCGTTTAGTGAACAGCACAAGTTCATAAATATAAAGAGAAGTCAGTGTCATTAGCTTTAACTTCCTGAAAAAAGGTTTGCAACTCTCCCTTCTTTTTATGCCGCATATTGCTCTAATACAACTCTTTTGAGCAATGAAAAGCCGATCAATTTTGGTAGCGTTCCCCCAAAATATGATCCCATACCTTAACCTGGAAGCAACATTAGCATGATATGCTGTAATTACAGCCCTCTCATTCACAACGTTTCTTAACTGACGTAAAGCATAAGCATATTGAACAACTTTACTGTGAACAAATTGTATGTGCGATTGCCATTTCATGTTGTTGTCAATAAAAAGTCCAAGAAATTTTGTTGATGTTGTTTCACAAATTTCTTTGCTATCATAAATAATTTCGGTAGGGAAATCGTGACTCAATTTCTGATTAAATTTCATTAGTTTAGTTTTGTTAAGGTTTATTTTCAAATTATTATCATTTAGCCACTTTATTAAGAGTCCAAGGTTTTTACTAATTTCTTCTTTGTTATGGCACACTACAGTACAGTCATCTGCAAACAGTATCATTGGGTTGTTTGTTGCTGTTATTATGTCATTGATGTAAATTAGAAAAAGAAGTGGCCCAAGAACACTGCCTTGTGGTACACCATAAGTCATGATTCTCTTAGGAGATGTGTATGATTTTTCCCGTTTAGTTCTAGTGCAAATTTTGTTTATAGATGTCATCTGAACTCTATTGCTTAAATAAGATTTAAGTAAGTCCAACACCACTCCTCGTACACCGCATGATTCTAGCTTGTTTAACAATATCCCATGTTCTACATAGTCAAACGCTTTAGTCATATCGAGGTAGAGTGCGTATACTGGTTGCTTTTTATCCATCCTTGAGTATATATGTTCTAGAAATTCATAAATAGCAGCGTCAATTGATTGAGTCTTACGAAAACCTTTTTGTTCTTTTATAAGTATTTCATTACCTTCAAAAAATTTGTATAGGTTTTTAAAAATAACTTTTTCGAAAATTTTAGAAAAAATCGGTATTAACGCAACGGGTCTATAATTTTGAATGTCTAGTCTACTTTCTTTTTTGTGTATTGGTTTAATAATTGTAGTTTTTAGTTTCGTTGGAAATACTCCTTGTTCTAAACACAAGTTAATGGCGTAGCTCATTATCGGTGATATTAAGTGGCCTACATATTTGACAACTTTAGTGCAGATGTTGTCAATCCCAGTACTATTAGTATTTTTCAGATTTTTTATTATATATATTTAATAAAGTTACATTACAGAATTTTTCATACCGACATAAGTTATCTAACGAACCCGTGTTATTTATTTAGCTATACCAACTTGTACTAATGTATTGTACTTGTGTAAAATCTATTTACTGGATAACCATTAGAAGTTTCTGTTACGTAATACTTCAAATACGAATCGTGCCTTCTAATATATGATCAAATGAACTTCCAAGTGAAGTTCTATCATTATTATATGAATTGCTTCATTAGAATATATGATTAACACCGTAGTTTCCCTAATATACTGGGTAACAACCGCACCTTTTTTAGAGATTTAAAAAACAAACATTAAAACCTATTTTCTGTCTGCTCAGCCTCGTCGTACGTCATTTGCTCATTTCTTTAGAGATAGTACATAATGTAATAATTACAAAACTTTTTATGTAATGGGAGGCGCCTTGCGCCAGGGAGGGGAGGGTATCATATATTCTAATGAAGCAATTCATATAATAATGATAGAACTTCACTTGGAAGTTCATTTGATCATATATTATATTTCATTGCTTCATTATTCATATATGATTAACACCGTAGATGTTAAGAGCAGAAAGTTTTGGAATGAAATACATAGTTATTGCAATAACTATGGATTATTTATTGGTAAGTAATCACAAACAATAATCAGTTAAAGACACAGGTAACAACACTGTAATTAGAATGTGATAGCTTCTTATTCAATTTAACCCGTCACAAATAATCACCAACAAACATATTGATTGATATTAGGAATAATTCAAAGTCAAAGTGTATATACATATTTGTACAATCACATAGTACTGGGTTGGCAATAGTAGTAAATTTTAATGCATTACAATAAACTTCCTGTATATAGGAAAACAGACGGACCGCGTGAATTCACCTTGGTCCAGGATGGTTCTCTTGTAGAAACTGAGTTACACCTGTTGTATCAGCCTGCGGTCATGCGAATAGTTTCTACACTGACGCTTGCGTAGCCCGCAATCAAAGTAAACGCATGTCGTTTACCCACTGTGAGCGCCTAAAAACGCTGACATTCAGAACACTACTCTCTGACAGTATTTGTTTAATCCATCACTGACATTCTGTGATGTAGAAGCTGTGAGTGGACGTATCGGCGTCAACTCACTCCTTGCTATTCATAAAGTTCTAAAATTTTTAGTAAAATAAATTTAATCTGAAATAACTGTACCCGGACAGATACTCATATCAGCTTTATCGAAATATAGCAGAAATAAAACCGCTTGGTTTTCCACCAGGGGAGGATGCTTCAATAATATCTGCTATGACTATACTAATACTATCAGGTATTAGAAGATAACAGGTTGTCAACATAAATCAGGAATAGACGTCTGGACTCAGTGGCTAGTACAAACCGCTAACAATTATTATGATTAATATTACTTTTCTCAATCTTTCTGTTTTAGGAAAGCATTTTGAAATAAGATTCAAAAACACCAAGCACTAGAGTACCTGGGACTTGTAGTAGCTCTTAATTTATAAACTTAACGCATTCGTTTGACCCGGTGCTATTTACCCATACGGGCTGACAAGGCCTAACGGTGGGAAATAATAGTGCCTTACACAATGTGTCGTCTGAAATGTTAATATAAGAAATGTGGTATCTTTCCGTAGGTTAGAGTATTATCAATGTTGTTGACAATGCAACACTGCTACCAGAGCATAAGCGAAGTGTTATATATTATTATATAGTATATATTATAATCTTTCCCGTGTATGAGATTATAGCCTTTGAAAAAAGATTGGCAAAAAGTTTTTATTGGGGCTTAAATACTAAACATCTGTAACTAAGAAGTCTTGCAATAACGGAAACCATGGTTGCGATGGCCAATAGGAAAGAATACACCAGTATAACCATTTGCCATTATAATGACTTTTTTTGAGTATTAAAAAACCAGAAAAAATTCAAAACAGTGGGAAGACGTAAAAACAGTCTGCGTGCAAGTTCATTGTAAAAATGCGTCCACGGCTACCACGTTGGAGTTCTGTGTCCATGAAACATGTCTCTGGTGTACTTTGCGCTATCATGAGATGCGAGCAAGCCAATTCTTGGTAGACCGAAATATTGTACAAACGTCACGAAAGACCCTATGAGAAAGTGATCGTTCCGTAACTGGTGTGAATAATCTAAAGGCGGCGTTCACGGAGTCCACGTTATAATTTATACGTATGAGGCGAAAAACCAAAGACCACTTGATCGCACCACCTTCGTGTTATCCATGCGTAGTAATATTGCGCAGTTATACCTATTTCAGGCCCAGAAAATACTGCTATTAACCCATAAGTTATTTAAATGGCATGCATTTTTATCTTTTGCAGCTTTCTATTTGCCATGGATTAAAACTAACAGACAGCGCCCCAGCCTGCGTTGAAAGCGTCAGCATAATAAACTCAAGTTCAAAAATGTTCTTACCCATATCCAATGGCCATAAAGTTGCCATCAATATTTGAGGATCACCAGAAAAAATCATCATCTAATATAATACTTGGTAGTGTAATTCTGTTTCATAATTATCATGCCTTATTCAGTAAAGCAACGAAGTTATGTCGCTCTAAAGTCTTGGTATATATGAACTTAGCTGCGGGGCACGTGGCGACATAAAACTCTGATAGCTCCGAGCGCACTCGCAAATAGAACATGAAGGTCATTTAGAAAACTTTGCATTTAAAGCCTCATCTGATTTTATCAAGGAGAAAAATTAGTATCGTTTTAATCTTCGAATTCAGCGTCCAGGTTCTTGAGGCGTTTATTTGATCATAACGCAATTGAAGACGAAACCGCAACAACATAGTATAATTTTCAATGGCATTATTAGGTAATCCGTCCTTATACGGAGTGCATACGTTACTCAATGCATGCATCATAATACATTACTGCACGTCGTCTTGTTTTCGTGTATTTCGTTGAATAGTTCATACATTTATCGTACGCATCGCTTACGCGAAATGGCATCTAATGTTGATGGAAAACCGTGATAACTCGGATAAGTAAAGACTTCCCGCATGATTTTAGTGAACATAAGTGCAACAGAAATCCCAAATGATAATACTTAAGGAGTAAGTAGGTACGTATTTTAGCCGAGTTATAGGGCTGATCCATCAAAAAACTGCATAGTAGTAGGATGCACCCTCTAAGCCGAAGGTGGCTAGGTATTACCTTGTACTACCTTGCCTGCTGTACGGCAGTAAGCTTCCATTTTAAAATGCTCGATCTAGATGTATTTGTTCATGGGTGGTAAATTTAGTTTAAAACCCTTGTCACCGAATAGGCTTTGAATGGAATGAGGAATATCTCTGATTATGAATTTGTCACGTGACACAGATAAAAGTCACCAGTGTCATGTCTATGCTTTCCTCAAGAAAACTTGTTCTGAGGAATTGATGATTGACAAACAACGGTTCGGAATGGAATATAGCAACCATTTTGATCAAATCAAGTACAAACTATTGTTTGTTACTTAAAACCAACAATCATAAAAGTGTGGAGATAAGTCTACTTGCATGTACCTGCGTCCATGATGACCTTGTGCCTGGGCACGGGTCTTGACACACCACACTGTTGTGTAGAGGCAGGAAGCTCCTGATGTCATCAGTGGTCATCTGCTGTAACCTCCTCGCCCCCTCCCTTTTTTGCCGGATGTCAAGGAGGCGCATTCCAGTTTCACTGGTAGGAAGTTGATCAAGTAATGGTCAATGGAGCAGTGGGCTCTTGTGGCTTAGCAGGTTTCTTTGGATAGCGTTGAACCAAACAATAAACCATCGCGTTCGGGCGTCGCTGATCATAAATATTATTATCATTTCATTTAAAATTTATTTATCAAAGTATGGAGTGACGAGCCATATTCAACTTTGCGTGGTTTAGTAATGCGAATGACACAACAAACGGCATCCATTGCCGAGATATTTCATGGAACATGTTATCGCCCTTGAGCAGCAAGTCTCTTGTTGACGGCAGTGACCCGAACCAAGTTATTGCTGGAAAAGAACCAGCGTTAAGCATTTTATCACGACTCTAACCATCAGTACTACGGCTGAAAATTCCCGCATTTAACTTTGATGATTGTAACAACCAACAACAAATTATCCAGTACTAAGCAGTCTTTTAGTAACTTGTCCTTATTTTCTCTAGGATTCCTAGTGTAAAAAGTGCCACAAATATGGACTGCGGACTCGTGGACTTACACCTGATTGTCACATGTCTCGTGGTCACGCAACATTGCAAAGGATCGTACTTGACAACTTGTCAAGTATGTTTATGCCTAAGTCAGGTGATTCGGACGTAGATTCACTACAAGCGAAGAGTAGTTCGGGGTCCAGACCAGATTATGTGCTGGCAATTTGATCTACATAACAGAACAGCATCATTCAGGGTAAAGTATTCGGTTGACTCCGGCCGAAATGGTTTCAGATGCAGTCAGTGCTGGCTTTGATTTAGTTATAGTCACTGTCCTTAGCTATTTCATGATCCTCGTTCCCAAAATTACATTTTGCAAATTGAGGTTGTGAGGAATAGAAAAAGTAGGTAAGTACTTACTACTACCTAGGTACCCGAGTACCTTAAGTTCGCAGAGGAACATTACAACTATTTTAGATTGTATGTATTTTCTGCTTAGGTCATCGTTGGAGACTCGCAGTCAACCCCGATGCCATGGTTGGTCATATATTTATTTTTTATTCTGATTTGGCAAATGTCAACGTTAGAGACCCGCAGTCAATCCCAGAGCATTCCAAAACAGTTTTACCAACCTTCATCATTTTGATGATGAATCAATCCAAGAAATAATTCTTCGTTTTCTTGCATAATTTTTCTATTTGACACTGCACACCTTTTTTGGCATATTGCTCAGAAGGTGCGTGCGATAGTTACCGCGCACAAAAAAGGAATGAGCAAATGACGTACGACGAGGCTGAGCAGACAGAAAATAGGTTTTAATGTTTGTTTTTTAAATCTCTAAAAAAGGTGCGGTTGTTACCCAGTATATTAGGGAAACTACGGTGTTAATCATATATGAATAATGAAGCAATGAAATATAATTTACATCACAACATTTCGAATGATGAATGACTGACAATTTTCGCAAATCTTCTATGCGTAGCAAGCCTGTCGTGCGCTGTCAAACCTCACGCATCTTTACAAAATCAAGCCCAATTTTGCTGTGGAGTCACAACTATTTCTACATAGTCCAGTAGTTGGTGAACCTTATCGTTGTGCCCATAAAGGTTACATTAAGATCTACCTACATGAGTTGATAGACGTGCGTGAAGTGGGCAGTGTGAGCACATTAGTATTATTTCCCGAGAGGGCTGATCACGTAATCGATGCATGGAATCTTTGCGTAAGCAAAAGCGTGTTGGCTGCTCTTGTGCATGGAATTGTATTTTATTAGTTTTCGGATACACAGCACTACTTCTAGGATTTTTTATTATAACTTTTTACGACAATCCAAAATTTCAAAGTCGTCATGCTCGTGTTGTTTGCATGACGCTTGTGTCCTTGGCCCGAATTGTAACCTTTCGTTAAAAGTTCAAACTGTTCAATCGTTTTAATTTGCATAGGTACCTACGAGGAAGATGAGAATCTTCAAGGAAGTCAAGGTTAATTTGGCGAGGTGCAGGTGCCTATCAAAATACTAAGTACTTGATTTTACAAACAATTTATTGTGCAGCAATAATTATTACAGTCGATAGTTTTGTTCGTAAATATTAATTTGTATATTTTGAATTAGTATACTAATGCAATATGCAAGTCCTCTAAGAAATCTTTCAGGATATTTATTGATCACGTGACAAGCCAAAGTACAGTAACTTAAGTATATAATTTTAAAGTTTTTAACACTGTTTCTCCACCAATAGAAACATGAAACGCCAAAGTTCATTCACAGGACATTGTAAGTCCTGCTCAGTGATCTGTAGAAGGAAGTGACAATGGACATGCTCCACCGTCGAACCGTGAAAATGCATGCTGCGTAGCTATTCATTACAAAACTAATGTATCTATTGTTAATTTAAATACCAAATTTAAAACTTCCACAAAGTAATATGACGAAGATCTTTGAAAATTCAAACAGGCCAAATCTTTGTGAAGGAATGGAAGACGGAAAATATTATTTGGCAAAATAAATATGCACAGGAGAGCAATGAATCGAGATCACACACAGCTCTCAATAACATAAGAATTCTCATCCACGTAAGTTTCCGTGTCATAAAGTTTGAGTTTTTAATTTCGAGGATCAACATGTTGTGTCACCAATATCCAGTATTTTGTAGAATTATTATTAAGCAATATTAATAAAAACACAATCCGAATCAAATAGCATTTAAAACAACACGCTCCATTTGCCACTCGGTACGACCGTTAGCTCTGTGCGACCATTTGTAAAATTAATTGGCCGGAATTTCTCGCCAGGAAATCATGGTGAATTGCAGATTTTTGAAGTTCTTGTATATCCAAATAAAGGAAGGAACACAATCTGGACGGACATGCTATCAAAACATTTAGTTAAACAGATTCTACAATCGGCAGCAAGCCTTGCAAAAAGATTTGAATCAGGAGTTGTCGTGTCGATACTCGGTGAACCAAACTTGACAATAAGATCATACATCAGCTCAAAAGTCAAGGACAATTCAGTGTAATCACAAACAGCGTTAAATCTGCGAGGACAACATTCCTGCACGCATCATAAGCCGAAAGCCATCAATTAACCTGAGAAAAGTACGGTTCTTCACACAGAAGTTCTCATAATGCGGTAGGTCTCGTTCCAACGAATTCAAAGGCAAAATATACGAAAACATTTTTCTTGGAGTCGTTACTCGTGCTAGCTTAGTTTCTTGGATAAAGCCCCTTTTCTTGATGTACGACTGATTCTTATATTGATGTAGCTTAGTGGTCTTGTTGTACGTTACGCGGTTTATTATTATTTATTTTAATTGTTATTATTATCGTGGAACTACGGACGACTTGATTACTATCTGTGTCTGCAGTCTATCTAAAGTAATTATCATTTTACCTGAGCTAAAATGCAGTGTTTCGCAGTTTGATAAAAAATCTATAAAAGTAAAGAGCGCAATAAAAATGTATCGAGCCTCGTGCGTAGATAGTTTAAGTACTTACCTTGCCTATAGTATTTATGGGAGGGTAAAAGTATTTATAAAATGCAATAAAATAACAAAGCCAGTTTGATTGATGTTAGTAGAGCCACAGCGAGTGAGTGAGGCAGCCGGCGCCGATAACATTTAAAATGTTTTGAACTTGACTTGGGCTATTAAATGGTTATAAAAACTGGGACTTTGGCTACGTGGTTATATAGAGTCGGCTACGCGGGGATAGTGTCGGAACGGACCGCGTTTGATGCATAAGTGATCAATTGGACTTCACTATCGTGGGTCGGTGTTTCATTACGCAACAAACCGTTGCTTATTTAAACTGTGCTTCAATTGATTTGATGAAGCACCACGGGAGCAGCCTCGTGCGGCAAAATTCCTTCGGTTCCACAATAACAGATAGATTACGCAGCAGTACGTGACTTTGTATCGTTTCTTGCAATCATTATGTCACCCGCTACGACAGCCTTTGATGCTATTCCAAAGGTGCATTTGGAAAGTTGAAGCTTTAGTTAGAGGCACGAATCAACTAAATAAGCTCTAAATGAGCTTTCAACGTGTTTCCATGAAAAGAGACGTGTTGCTAGGAATACGATTTCTAGGACAAATATGTGACTAAACATCACTGTTCTGAAAGAGTCTGAAATATACAGTACATTATTACTTATGTACAGTCAAACCTACCTACTATAATAATTCTAATGATATTCAGATTATATACTACCTTGCACATTGTTCCTAGTTTTTATGAGTAAAAATTAATGAATTATTAATTATCATGTGCCCTTATTTTCAGTTGCAACTTTATTGTGTTCATATCTTTATTGATTGCTTGATTTTTGAATAAAAACTTATCTTAATTTTATTATTTTATAATTATGGACACATACACACCTACATGTACTACATGTACCTAGGTGTTTATTGAAATGCAAAGTATGACGAAAAAAATTTCAAATACGCATTCGTTTGTACACTTCTAGGTATGTTGTAGGTCTAGGCTACAGCAAACATTCCTAATAATATTTGTAGCATAATTAAGTAGGTCCACGCTTAATTATGCTTCAATATTGTTTGTAAGGCAATATCGGTTGATATTTTATGTGGCGTGAAATAACTTAAAAACATTTTCGAGGGAGATATCACGTTATCAGTCTGGCGTTAAATGAGATTCGTCCGGTACAGAAGCGATTGCGTCCACCAATTTTTGCCACAATTCTACTTGCTTATGTAATACGTACTGAAATAAGCACCTACTTCCTATAGTTAAGTGGCAGCAACATATATAAACCACTTAAGTACTACCTTAGGTAAATCTTTATGTTATTTTTTATGTATGTACTTGTCATTTCGTTTTATATTATCAAAATATGTATCTATGTTTGATGCTTTGTTATACATATACCGTGTCCATGTGTTCTATACAAATATATATTTTTTTTTTCTTTACCTAATAGTTACCCCAAATAACCACCAAATTTCTAGTTAGGAGGAACCCTCTACCTCAAAAATTATGATGACCAGGCATGATACATTCCAACAAAACTCACCTAAAATTCGACCGCACAAACTTTTACTTGCTACAAACTTGGCAACCCTTTGATTAGTCTAATTCTTTTGAGAATGGATGTTTTTGGACCATCAAAAAATATATGTAGTCGTAACCAGTAATTTTGTTCTAGAAACTCAGCGATTTGATTATTACGAGATCATATACGTAACATTAATCATCTAGCGAATTAATAGCTCACTACCATTACGAAAAACTCGTTACATGACTAATTCAACTCAAAAATGTCCTTCGAAACCTTTTTAAGATTGTTGTCTTTACTGAGACAATCGTAAAACCAGGGTCGTAGTCACCATGAATTGCTGACAACGGGATATCAACTTTTATTGTTAGTCAAACCTTTGTTTACTTTACGGTCAAAGGAATAAAATCTATTCAGTCGATTTGAACGTGGCACCGAGATAGTTAACATTGTATAACTTTTAGCGAACGTTAGCATAGTCATGGCCTTACATAACTGTGTCAAAGCATATTGAACTTAGTCGCCATAAGGTTAGGGATACCTAAAAATATGGTGCATCATCAAAAGTGATTGTATTGAATCAGATGACACAGTCCCCCAGGCTGCGGTCGCGACCTACGACCACGCTTTCACCGTCTGTTCTGTTCTGCCCACAGATTCATCGCTTTCCAATTAATTAATTCATTCTCCCAGGCCTCGGTCTTTACAAACATTCAGATTCTCTTGTCGCAATAGTAGCACAGACAACATCAATGCAAAACATTCGTGAAAGAACAATAGTTTACGAGTCATTTACAAACAATAGCCAACCGGAAACGATGTGTACTAAGAACTCGTAAGTAGATGTAACTTTCTCTGCTGATATGATTACATGATTGATATCATCATTAGTTAAAAAAGGGTAGGTACGTATTTTGATGTTTACTCAGGTAGGTACATCCAGCGTTTGCTTTTACTACTCGCTTGGAGAGGTTTCATCCTCGCCATCAAGAGTGGTAAGTAAGCATAAGGATGGCTGTTAAACAGTGTAGATTAGATGAACTGAGATTGTGCTATGCAGACATAATTTTCAATCTGGACGTTTCCTGCGTTTGTGACGTCTCAATTGCTGGTCTTTTGTTATCAGCAATTTGTGTCGGCACTCAGCGAGAAGCGCTACCGTCATTATTCGATAACAAGAACAAATTCCAAGTTATTTCTTTTTTCATGACTATACCTAAGTTGATTTATAGTGAAATGTTCAAGCAATACGTTTTACGCATTGTGGGTATGTATGTAGCATAGTTGAAAAAAATATCCTCATAAATCATGCGAGCACGCAAGCGAATCATCGTGTCGACCGACCTAATAAAAAATATTTCCTCATACCTACTGGCACATGATAGGTGCTCATATTAGAATTTTTTTTCAATATTATTCATTCTAACGTACAACTAATTTCGTAATACACAATTTGCTAAGCATGCAATGGCATACATAAGCAATAAACGCAGTGTGCTTAGTGGTTTGTTCAATTCAATCTAAACGAATGGCGATCATTAGACATTCACTACATAGGTATAGCTTCAAATTTAGCCATTACCTTATGTAACTTTAATTATAACATCATCAAAGTGATCGAGTGTAAGAATAGAATAATAAAACATTAGCTAGAATTAGTTTTGCTCGCTTCGAGGCGTACCACTGTCTCTATTAGCAATTTATACATAGGTAATGCAATACATAGAAGCAACACGCGAACATTGCGCCTATGTGCAAAGTTAGGGCTAATCGGCCTTCTGCTTCACAACAAACATTAAAACTGCATTAAATTCTATTTACCGCTGGATAAAACATGTCTGGTTAGCAATTGAAAAATGTTCATGATTCATGCAACGAAAAACACTATCCAGCAGTTATTCATAAAGTAACGACTGAACGATGAATATAAAAGAAATCGATTATGGTTCAATCACTTTCTCCGAATTATAGATGTCACGGTATCGGAACGTGGGCAGATAGGTCACGTAGCTAATGGGGAGGGTAATAAACTAAATGGATCTCGAACACATCCGTCAAAATCATCTATATCTCCAGTCTGACGCTCGATAGATATCCCTTCGCAATGTTTCACTTATCATATCAGTCACGTACAAGTTAAAATACGATTTTATCGATTTAATAAAGAGCGAATAACGACCAAACAAACATATTCTTTGTATTACTTCTTAAAAAAATATTGTGTTCAGAGTTGATCATTTTGTATTTGTGCACATATTTTCAAAAACATGAGTATCTTGGAAGTTCCCTTTGAGACGCAGTCGCAAACATCACCGTCAGACATCACGGTTTACGACACGCTAAGACCTCTAACTTATACGAAGGGATATCTATTAGAAGGGGGCTAAAAACCATTCGTAACGTTAGTTAGTAATATCTTGCTTGGAATGAGTTATCATTCCAAGCAAGATAGTTTGCAGTAGTTAATCTTCATTGAGTGATAGTTTTTCTCGTGTGCCTCTTTTGTATGTTAATAGATGCGGAGAAATAGTCAGCTTGCTGGCGGGATTTATAGGAATGCTCGGAACCGGTCGGACTTCCGACGGTGCTGCGCGTCTTCGGGATGACTCCGAGAGGATCGTAAATCGCGTGCCTTGAGAAACGCGAAATGTGCCGACATTACCAACATTGCGTTCATTCTAAATTCTACTTTGCATATTTCATCAAATTAATCAGCTACCTACCACCTATTTTAAAATTCATGAAAATTATTTGAATCAAAAAGTTGAATTTAATTAATTCATCTCCCTGACTAGCAATCACAACTTAAGTATATAACCTGAACGAAATGCGAACATAAGCAATTAGGTAGGTACCTACGTAAGTTCAATTTGTTAAACAGACCAGTTAACCAGTTTGCAAAACACCTGCAGAAACATTCCAGAACGATAGTAGGCGAGGAAACGCCCAGTCTAATACCGCGCATCAGTGTAATGCTATTGACGTCAATAAGAATGTTATTTTTGAAACATGCCGGTTGCTCCATCATAAGATCTGCATGCCTGCGTGTATGCATACCTAACGGAAACTGTCGATTGTGGAGTATTTCGGTCTCGGGAAGCATAAACTGGCGAAGGCAAGTGGCACCAAACCACGCACCGCCTACAGTCACTGTTCATAAGGAAACGACGCGAATTAACTTATTTTGGTCTATTTGCGAACGGATACCACGACATTGTTGGTTTGGTCACTTGAAACCTCAAAGTTTTGTACATGATTGTTTGAAATAAAATTTGAATGTTTATCAGACTGTAACAACATTTATGGCGGTAGATACTTATTTGACTCTTGAACCGTGTTAAACAAATCACAAAATACATAAGGTTGCGCGAAATTACAGTTTCGTTTTATAACTGGTTGTCGTGAGGCAAATCCTCATTAAATAATCCCCGGGTGGTGTCGTTCGCCGAATAAGCTTATGCAAATTTCAAGACATTCGTTTGTTTATGAAACTTTTCGACTCGAGGTTAGACAAACAAAACGTCAAGAGATTATTGTTCCAAGAATCGATCCACTCAAATAATAAGGATAGGTACGATGATTTATACTAATGTAGAAGGTATTAACTGTCATGTTTTTTAACACTATTTTTATAAACAACTCTCAATAGCTAAAAACTATCAAAATTAAATCATGGTAAATATCCCCATGTCCATAAAAATAATGCACCTAGTAGGAGTATGTATTAGCAACTTTAACTCTCATCATAGCAAAGAATGGGATAACCATTCAAAAATAAAAATAAATGAAATGTGCCACAAAAAGTAGCTGCTAATCGGTAGTTCCGCCAGTTCCATAACTTATGAAGACCCATTTGATATTTTATACAAAAGTATTCATGACACTTAGTATACTTATTCATATATGTACATGAAATACATCAAAGTAATATTTTGATTTGATTTGAAGGGATTAAGGAACATGAACAGGTTCAATGAACATCCCAGTGCCCACTATCCTAGTGGAAATCGGTCGTGCGACGGACGCATCGCCGACATCTCTAGAGGCCACCGGACAGCTTAGGAGTGATGGGCAATCAAACAATTCAGGTTAAACGTCTTGCTCATTCGATCCATCTCAGTACCGCTGTTGCTCAATACCACACAACACAACAAGCACATACAAAAATCTGTTTACGAATGGTGATGTGTGTGATAGATTTGAGGAGTTCAGAGTTGCGTTGTAGCTCTATCTACCACGTGAATATTTTTCCAAATTAAAATTTGCCATCAACATTCTAATACATTTTTATTATCAATTCTGCATATTTTCTTGTTATACTGTAATGTGTAAGTTTGTCTTGTACTTATTTGTTAACGAACCACTCAGAGCACCCGTTTATAGCAAAATACGGCAAGCAGTGAGTTTCGCACAAAATTATAATAATTACGTTAGAGCAAGCAAGATATCGAATTCAAAACCTGTTTTCCATTTTCAATGAGAATGTTTTGAGTGTGAATGTGACCTGAATCTCTTATTCCAGTAACGTGAACTGTATGTGTGAAGTGTTACAACAGACACTCCAACACATGTACTGTACTTACCTATAAGTAAAGTAAGAAATAACGGTAATGTAAGAATCTATATCAATGCTAGCAATCGAATACAATTTATGCAATCTGGATTCACAAAATGGAATGAAAATTAGAGAAAAATTTCATATTTCACTGCATAAAAAATAAAAATCAACGGCTGATTGGCACTTTTTGGCACGATTCGAGAGCGGTTGGAGGGCTGCAGCGACGATGTGCTGCATCGATGTTTTTGAACAAAATCTAACAAGCAAATTGTGTCGTCAAGCCCGGCTATAATTCTACCATAAGTAGAATGTGAATTTATATTGTTAAATCATAGGATGATTATAATGGAAAACGATAAACTGTCATATTTGCGTCGATTTAAAAGATTTTTTGCATTTTTTGCAGGAAAGTTGGTAGGGTAAAGGAAAGACCCAGTAACCTCTTCTAAGACAAAGCTTACTTGAACTGAGAATACTTTACGTGTATACAAATGTCGTATTCTCGAAACGTTCCGGAAGTCCGGAGGAAAAACATCGCGAAACACCGCACCACACAAAAAGGACAGCTCGCGCGCAGGAAGTTGAACATTACGACAAAACATGACAAACGAGGTTTTGTGTCCAAAACCGAGCAGCTTTACTACTTGCTACTTGTGTGTGTTATATTTAAACCCAGACTGCAGACGCAGATCCAAAACCTAAACAGGAGGCGTCCTTAAAGCATTGGTACTGTAGCGAAGTATACCTACCATACCTACAAATTCATATATCACAAGTTACATGCAAATAAATTCGTTTTGTTCTACAAACCGATTTACGAACTTTGTCTAAGAAATGCTATTCATTCACGTGGTGCCGGCACAGTATTTCTCCAAGTATTAGCACTACTAAATTCTTCCAACCATTAATTATAAACCTACGCTACTTTATCGTTAGCTATTTCTTTGATCCCATTACAAATCGGTCAATACTTACGAGCAGTTTGACTATTGGAAGGTAAGGGACTTTCAATTAAATCCCATTTCTTGGTAACATCGAGAAAACTCTAGCGGTTTATGACCGTTTTACTGCTTTCAGCGAGATGTTTAATGCTATGAGTAAACTTACGCCGAACTGTTACCTATTTTTGAACTCTACAAAATACTTAACTATTACGGTGTATTTTTTATGGCTGCTAAAAAAACTTTTGCATCTCGACTGAATAAAAGTGTCCTAACTTGGTTAGATTTGTCACAATTATTATAAAAATACATAATGTAATTATTTATTTAGTTGCAGAATGTAAATAAATAAATAATAACTGAGTAATAGACATTTTCTAATCAGAAAATATAATGTCAAAAAATGCGTATTTTTTATTGAAAACTCGACTTACGAAAGATATTACAGTATTTTAAATAGGTACATAGTTAGTTAGGTCGGTTCCAGTATCATTACTAAATTAACAAACCTGTTCGATGCTCAATGATGGAATGATACTGATTACTATTGCATCACCCATCAGTGTATAATTAAACATAATTATGAATCTGCAAAAATATATTTTTGCAATACCTACCTAATAAGTACTTAAATTGATACGCAAGGTCACAAAACTCAGTAACCTAACTCAATATAAATGAAGGTAATAACGTCCATTGTGAACAAAATCTAGCTGAGTGAGTACTCCTCATTAATTTAATAAGAATCTGAAAAAGGAAACCCACTTCAGATGTAGACACTCGCACAGAACAGTCTTGTTTCGTACAAACCATGGAGTTTAGAATGTGTTACGAAGTTGCTCTAGTCTGTAACAAAACATTGTAACTAAATTTTCTTGTTACGAACTCCTATAAGTCGCGCTAAAGCAACCCTGACTGGAGCCCTGTACACCTAGACTTACTACATAACATAGGTAACGAACACAATGCACGCCGTGCGAAATTTTACTTCTGTATGCACATTCGCCGCACGCTCATTGTGGTGCTTTGGGAACGCTTGAGCAAAATTGCCCATTGTCCTTATCTCATTCTTGTCCTCACTGATTAGTAAGTAACACCGTGTTTTTATCTTTGACACAAAGCAATTCCCAACAAAAATATATTACCAGTTGTGGGAAACCGCGTTTTGCGACGCGCCCCTTCTCCAGTCAGTCTCGACTTTTGTTTTTCCCCGATCTCACGGCTGCTTTAGCCACCCGTAACTTCATATTCTCACACGAATACCTACTTCGGATTAATTAAACACTTACATACGTTTTGTACCTGGGCCAGCGGCTGAATACAAAAGATACAGCCTATTGTTGTGCTAGTAAATAGATGCGGAAGTCGAACCTTAATTAAACGCGAAAACACTTCCGTTCTGGCTCAGATAGATATTGTGCAGATAAATTAACTGGTTTTCGTGTTTTTTATTACGTGAGATGTAACTCATCTCTTATTAGTGCTTGCATTTTGCATTTTAGATAAATAATAAGGCTCTGTGAAAGGAAAGAAAAGAGGAAGAAAGAAAATACATTTATTTGACACACATACCTAGGTGTACATAGGTATAAGGAAAACATAGAAAACAAAATGTATGATGACGTCTACTCGCTTGAAACTACATTTCATTGAGTAATATCATGAAGTCGGGTACAACTGCAGAAGGCTAGTACGATTTAGTTGTGAGGATAAAAGGGTATATTCGCGTGGGATTCAAGTGACAGCGAGAGGCGAAACATTGAGTGATTATGACCTGCGTGCATCGACACAGACACGCCAGTCTAACACTCATGTGTTTTCATATTAATTATAACATTCCGTTAGTTTCGTCTGGTGACCTCAGTATCAAATGGGCCTAGAGTACTACTCTGTCCTAGTAGTTTCTATTGTTATGAATCGGGTGACAGTTAACAGAGCAAGCGCAATTGTGGATCAGTACCTATCAGCAACTCTCAGCAATACGGACGGTGGACGCAGTGGACATGGGTCACCGCTACACAGCACAATGAGCTATTTCCTGCGGCCAGCGGGCGAACAAGGACAATCCAGCTGACACGCGAGACCACTCACTTATCTTGCAATCGCTGTAACTCATTTTCAACCTTATTTCACCACATCTCAAACCACAGTATGCATTCGCAGCCAGAGACCAACAACAAAGCTTACGTGTAGGCAACTTGGGGTAAGCTACTCTACCTTTTAATGAAATTGCAACGGTAGGTATATTTCACTTTTGAATTTCACTTTTCATTGCCGTTTAATTTTGTATGTGTCAGTATTGCATTCGTGTATTATGCTAGCTAGGTAGGCATGGTATGGTAACAAGAATGTAGTAACGATAAAACTGGTCGACAGTGTCTGATACATTTCAGCCTCACCAAATCTAGCGTGTATCCAGTAGACGCTTCATTCCACGTGCTCGTGATCTAGTAAACGAGCGTAACTGTTATGGAATTGAAGTCTCGATTGGGATTAATTACGTGTGTAATTAAATCTTACGGTTGAATGAAGTGTCGGCCAGTGTCGACGGGTGCGGGACAGTGATATACTGTACCAGGAGGCAGGAAGCACCCACGGGCCACATCCAGGTGGCAGGCCTCGCGGTCGGCGGCTGACCGCGGCTGACCTCGTGCCAATTACTCACCCATTAGCGCACCGAGCACAATACGCTCCCATTAAGCGGATGTCCAGCTCTGCCTATCCACGCCCGCTCAATTTGCATTTGTTTAGAATTAGATGAGCATAGTGCGTCCGCGAGCTTTGTACCACCTGCCTGGTAATCCTCGCTTTATGTGACGCGGCCGTTTTAATAACCTCATACAAGTCCCTGAATTCATGCGGTCCATGCGGTCTGCCTAATCGTCCATTGTTCGCGGATTCAAAACATGAATTATTGAGCATGCCGTATCAAAAATATTATTTATGGCGCGCGACAGAATACAGAGAGGGCATCCAAAGTTATTTTCTGAGCAATAAAAGCTTGTTAAACGTTTGCTTCCGTTCCATTATACAAACACTCAATTGTACGACGTGCCTTTATTATGAGCATATGGACAATATTGGTTTTAATTATATAACTGGGTATATCGGTCACCATCATAAATAATCAGAGACAATACTTTGTATCGTATGGATGTTGCCTACGCATTCATTGTTTACAGTGTACTAATTCTGTAACACATACATTTTCCGTCAGGTAAGTATATTATTTATAACACAGCTATTTTTCATGCAGCAAAATTGATAGCTAGGTATGTACTCCTACCACGCCATAACATTTTAATTCCAAAGTCACGAAACTCTTATTATGGGCATTGTAACGAAAGAGGAACACACGCGTTCCTCTGCTCTAATTTTATCGTCTGTAGACGTGAGACGAGACGAATTTAGAAAATTCAAGTGGATTAGACGGCTCGACGTCCAATTTTTAAAGCAGGTTGGTTCGACTTGGTACTGTTCATGTTTCATGTCCAAACCTACTTTGAAGCAAGGCATAAAAGTGTAAAGTTAAGTAAGTACTCGTAAGCAAATAGTAAGATACTCAGATGTGACACGCAATTTATAAGTTGGCTAAAAGGTAAAATTATATTTGAGAAGGCTAATATCGCGCGTTTCTATCTGTCGAAAAGGCAAAGCAAAATCTGCGTAAAACATAAGATAAATGTTAATGACAAATGGCGCACTATGTGCCTTATCAGGGTGGCAGTGGCGGCGGCGGCGGCCTGGGGTGGAGAGATGGAACCGTTTTGTCGGCGAAGTGAAATGCCAGTGACATCGTTAGCGAAGCTCCATCTAACGTCTATATCAAGCTCTCACCTCTCGGAAAGCTGAAGATAACTTTTTTGCTTCATCGATGAACTATACTGCAATTTTCTTAGGATAGTATCTACAAAACGCTTAGTTTTCAAAATATATGTACATAATTATACATTTTTAAAAACAATTTCAAAAAAATTCAAAAAAACTGCCGAGTCCTTGTAATTATTAAAATACAGAGGAGCTTAGAGCAGAAAAACTTCGCAGCCTTCACTTTCACGCATGCCCGAGATGTGAAAGAATGGAACTGAACCCAAAGACTTTTGTTTGCTTGTGGCAAAACGCCAGTTGCAAAGGCACCTTTCTTGCTGTTTCGTACAATAGCCAGAGATAGCGACGTCGTCTTTTGCTGAAATATATTGTTCCCAGCTTGCGGCGCATTCGGCACACACCCACAGCCAGCCCAGAGCACTGATATGCAAATAGGTTCCAGAGAGATCGTAAACCGTTTCATATCTGATAACCTAATTCGGAGCAAAGTACCCTAAGCCAGGACAATAAAATATCTTGTTAATCTTACGTTGTTTCAGGACTTGGTAAAACAATTTCTGTGATATTTTAGTTTCTTTGGTACAAGACTTTTCTATAGGTAGTTCGGGTAACATTTTTATCATAAGCTGAATAGCCGAGCCTGTGACAAATGTGTTCGATAACCCACCGCGTTGTACTCGCTCCACTACCTGTGCGTATCGGAAGACAGAGATCTCGGACCTCCTCGTATTTATCTTCCACAATATGTTATTCTGGAGAAAGTTGGACATTACGTAGCCATGGGCAATGTGTTATTTATTTCTTTTATATTTAAATCAGAGGAAGATCTTTTCGGGAGCCTTGGTTTGAAGATGTGAAAAGATACAGGTTATGGGAAGGGCAACGCTATTAATTATTATTGTGAATATCAATTTGTTGATCTTCGATTTCAAAAGGCAAACTCGAATTATGATTATGAATATATAAAATATGATAAGAGAAATTCAGAGCTTCTACGGTCGCAACGCACAGCTATAGTTTGACAGAAAGCTATGGCTGCATAATAGCATTACCGCAGGTATACATCCAGGTAGCACCTGACACGTACAAATACTCCCACAATAAATACACGTTTCGTTCCGTGGTCATTTCTCATGAGCTAAATACTATCATTGATGGATGAAATACTTCACCGTCGGTAAAATGTTCTTTAGACTATTTAACTAACTTTAAATAAAAAGGAGAAGGTTCTTAATTAACCTGTACTTTTTAAATGTTTGTCATCCCATAACTTCGTCAATTATGAGCCGAGAGATGAAAGATTGGTCCAATAGAAATTTCACCAAAATCGGTTCAGATCAAAATGACCCTTAAATGAGATCATTAATAAATGCAAAAATCATTCCATCGAGCAAGGTTAAGAATTTTTAAAGAACTTCTGTAACGTTAGGTTGGGGTAGTCAATATTTTTTCCTATTAATTTATTAGGTACTTAACTTACCTGAAGCAACTTAGACTGACATCACGTTTTACTAAGACCCTGGCTTCTTTGGCTACAAATTGAGGGTTCCGTTTCTCAACCGGAAAAACAGAACTCCTACCCTTTATGGATCACTTGGTAGTCTTTCTATTTTATGAAGACCCTTCTCATAAAAGAAGCAAGTATAAGCCGATTATATTAAAGGATGTGAAATTTTTAAATTTCAATAGAATTTTCAATATCTAAGCTGAAATTTTGAATAACTGGCACCAATAGAAGAAAATCTCTAGAATAGAAGAATTTCGGAGTAAAGCTTTCATAACTCGGCGCGACTGAAACTCGAAATTTAACCATTTTTAAATTGTTTGGAGACTTCACGAACAAGAAATGATGAATCTAGTCGGACGGAACCCTCAGAGCGCGAGTCTCGCTCGTGCTCGTCGTATATTTTTTTTGTGATGGGATAGGCTCGTCCATCGCTCCCTACCTGGCATGGCATGGCACTCAGCGAGGGGTGTGCGAGGGATAATAATGAAAATAAACTAGCGTTGTTCCATCCACCACATGTTGAGTGTGCCATTTGGTGCATAGCCAGATTTTGCATTTCAATTTAATGATAATAATAATTTTCTATAGACTTGAGGTTTTTGTGCTGGTTTTACCATTGCACAGGGCAGTTTTTTTTATTTTCTAGAAATTTACGACATATTTCTAGAAAATAACGTTATTGGGTGGGGGGAATATTTTGCTAAAGATATTCAGGTATTCAGCCAAGCTAATTTCAAGCGTCTCTGCACAATATCTTTCTACCCATCCGACTCTACTCTTTCTATTCGTTGAACTCAGTTTCTACTTTATGGCCCCTCATTTAGAAGCGTCGACACATAACAAAAAAAATGTTGGACTGGCAACGCTTTGTATTGAGCTAGGAGTGGATAAACGTGGCAGCGCAGCGCACACGCAACTCGAGGTAGAAGCCTGTTTGCTGGGTGAAGTCGGGCGGCGACGGAGGGGGCGCCCGCCGCGCCAGTGCCAGTGTAGAGTGCGTCGCAACACCACGCGACAGCGCTCCTCCATTCGCGTCCCTTTGCCCCAACTTCTCCGCCAACGCGTCGCGTCACTGTAAACGCAACTTTACATTCTCCTACTTAGCAACCGGTTCGTGCTGTGATACCAGTGTCTTCGACCGATTTGTGTCTTGTGATCTGTGAACCTCTACCGGTCGGAAAGAAAAGTTTTGTGTTTGTGTTCACCAAAATTGGATTTTCTGTCTCCATGACCCGGGAGTTGGAAGAGCACCGTAATTGGATTACTAAACGGATACTTTCGACTGGTGAGTACCTACCAACTATTCAGTACGCTGAATAAATAAATGAAGCTAACCGTTAGAGAGCGCTCAGATTCACGGTCAGGGGTTCCCTGTGTTGAAGAGGCGGCACAAACAAAACCGAATATGTAGGGGAACGAAGGAGAGAGCGTGCATTGTTGACACAGGGCAAGTAGGTAGGTAACTATAACAAGCGGGCGAATGGACGAACAAGACGACGACGAAGAGTCGACGCGCCTGACGCTAGGGACGGTGGTACCTAACACTTTATAGTTTGATTGTTCACAAAGATTTTATAATATTCCAAAACTTAAGAGCCAAATGGGACGTCTTAAATCCTGATACCTATATGTGTGGCGGCTAGTAACACGTATACAAAAGATGTACCAAACGAAATTACAGATCGAAGAACCTAACATAGGAGGCGCAAACACAAAATCATTTTAAAAATTCAGTTTAACAAGACGCGCAAGACTACAAGTTAAACGGTGTAAATTGATCAGTACAAAGCTAGCTGTTATGCACTCCTTTGTATCGAAGTGCCTGCAACTTGTTCCTGGTTCAGAAATAACGGTTAGTAGGTAGACTCATAGGTTTCTGCTAATAGTTTTAATTGAAGAAAAAAACAGAGCGAGGTCTTTCAAAAGCATTCTCCAAATAAAGAAACCGTTGATACTACTGAAATGTATACAGTTACTTTACTATTTTAATGAATGCCCGTATCTTTACGCTTGATTTCTTGATAAGGAACCTATGAGTAGGTATTTATAATTGCTTGAATGGTGCTCTTGGTTGTTGTTGATAAAGACCACACACATATTTATGAACTTGATCAAAACTGAACTAATTATAGACAAGTCTCTAGTCAACTACCTATGTAAGTAGTTCATTCAGTTCATGGTCAGCAAATTACTTTCACATGTTGTAATATTATTATGTTATGTAGGTGATAACTAGGAATTTCTTTTAAGGTTGTTCGATTCCGATACAAACTGAATTTACACAACTAAGGGCAAACAAAGTATAAATGTACACTGAAATAGCTGTAATAGAATTTTACAGTGGTCTTTATTGCCGGCCAGTTATATAAAGTTGGAGAAAACTGTAGGATAACAGAAATATTAATAAAAAACCAAAAAAGTAATTTTTTCGTCATTATTTCTAACGGGTACTCGGCATTGAATACGTGAATGAGCTTAAAACATATGTCTCAAAATAGTCGTAAAAGTCTGTTGGTTTTTTTTCTGAAGCCCCGACTGCCACGACCAAAACTCCAACTTTATATAACTGGCCGGTAATAAGGACCATTGTAAAAGCCTATTACAGCTATTTCAGTGTACATTAATACTTTATTCGCCCATAGTTGTGTAAATTAAGTTTGTATGGAAATCGTACCCCCTTAAGTATTTAACAGTAGTATTTTCGTATTTTTATACGGACGCTGCTATTTTTTTCAATTATCTAATCACAATGCACATGATAATGTAATCAGCGTGCTCATATAAGTAAACAATATTCATGTCTACGAAGTGGGACGCGACGTATGAAATCTACACGCCCCGTACCCGTACCTTTAAAATGTAGAGGTACGGGGACTAGAGTATAAATAGAGGTACGGCGTGGTAGTAGAGTGGATCTACTACCTCAAAGTACCTATACAATGAGCCCCACACTACGAAACAAAAATTGTAAACGTATTGAATCGTAACATGATCCAACTAAGGATTTATGAGTACGAACGATCGAATTAGAACGAACAAGACCTTAAAGGTTTTGTTTATAAATAGAAGAACACTATACTTACGTTTTATTACAATACATATCAATGAAAGACAATATTGTGACGCCGTGCTGACGTAACTACGTGAAGATTTTTGTTCGACATTCAAATCTTACCAGAAAGTTCTAGTAGCGGCGAGTGCCTTCTTTAACGAATTCAAATAAAGAACCGAACGTTCTGGACTAAAACAAGAAATTATACAGGTAGGGAAAGACGATCGGAATCCAACAGAAGAAAACGAAATGACGATCGAAATTCAATAAATGACGATCGAAATTCAATAAATGACAATCGAAATTCCGGGTATATAAGGAGCTGCAGGCGCGTCTACGGGCAGTTCAGTGGAAAGTGATCTGAAGAAAGGAACAAGAAGAAAAAGTGGAAAAAGTGAACAGTGAAAGTGAATAGTGAACAGTGAACAGTGAAGTGAAGTGCAAAGTGGTGAAGTGCTCTCAGTGGACTGTCAGTGCTCGGAGCACAGCGTTGAACCGTGTAACGCGCAGTGCGCGGGGACAGTGTCGGACAGTGCTACGCGTTTCGTGCAGTGCTACGCGTTCAGTGCAGTGTTACGTGTTCGTAGTGCGAATAAATCGCTACTTTCGGTAAAACGTTCGTTTCCTTCCAATCCCTGTACCCACTTCCGTAACATTTGGTGTCAGAAGTGGGATTGGAAGGTAAAATGCCTGTCATGCCGAGGGAAGGCGTGAGCACTCGCGCTAAGACTGGCTCGCAGCAAGCAGGTGGCTCCGGCGCCGAGGCTCCTGAGGAAGAAACCCCTGGGCGCCGAGACAACTCCGGTGGAGCAACCTCGGAAAGTTCGTCGATGAGGACCCAGGTTGGACCAGACCTTGGCGCCTTGTTTGAGCAACTGCGCGCCATGCAAGCAGACCAGGCTCGCCGGGAGGAGGAACAAGCCCGCCGGCAGGAGGAGCAAGCCCGCCGGCAGGAGGAGCAAGCCCGCCGGCAGGAGGAGCAGCTGCGTGCCATCCAGGAGGAGCAGGCACGCCGCCAAGAAGAGGATGCCCGCCGGCAGGAGGAGCAAGCCCGCCGGCAGGAGGAGCAGCTGCGCGCCATCCAGGAGGAGCAGGCACGCCGCCAAGAAGAGGATGCTCGCCGGCAGGAGGAGCAAGGTCACCGGCAAGAGGAACAGATGTGCGCGTTGCAGAAAAGTCTCTTGACCGCTATCACCGACAGCATGCGGAGGGTAGAAGCGGTGGAGGAAACTATACAGCAGCATGAGACTCGCCTCTGTTCCATTGAGGAAGGTATCAAAACTGTACAACAACATGGAAACCGCCTCTCCTCCGTCGAGGAAGTCGTCAAGAAGCTCGAAACGAATGGAATCCCGGCCTCAGCGTCCATAGTAAGTGCGTCAACTACGGGCGGAAATTTCAAAGTCCCGCCTTTCGATGGAACCTCCTCCTGGGCGGCCTACAAGCTTCAGTTTGAGGCTGTGATGAACCTTAATGGGTGGACCAAGAGTCAGGCTAAAACCGCACTCACTTTGGGACTACGAGACAAAGCCTTGACCGTACTGAAGGCCTTGGGGAGTGATGCTACCTACGAGCAATTGCTAGAAGCCTTGGAGTCGCGCTATGGGGACTCGCACCTGGAGCATGTTTTCCGCGCTCAACTCCGTGATCGATGCCAACGAGCAAACGAGTCATTGCAACAGTGGTCCCTGGAGGTAGAAAAGTTGGTCCGGAAGGCATACCAAACATCGCCGGCATCGGTCATTGACAGCATGCTTTTGCAGTCGTTTGTTGACGGTATTTTCGACGCGGAAGTAAGAGCTACTGTGCGCTTGGGTCACCACGGTCACATCAAGGAAGCCGTCGCACATGCGCTCGAAGTAGAAGCCGTCCGACGAGACAATAATCAATAATAATAATAAATAATAAAAAGAGAAGGGAGCTACTAGCAGTTGTCAAAACACTTCAGCATTTTAAGAAGTATTTATTGGGTCGGAAATTTCTAGTCAGAACAGATCATGCAGCCTTGAAGTGGCTACTACAGTTCAAGAATCCTGAAGGACAAGTTGCGCGATGGATTGAACAACTACAGGAGTATGACTTTCTAGTAGAGCACCGCAGTGGGAAGTCTCATGGGAATGCTGATGCTTTGTCAAGACGGCCGTGTTCTGAAGACTGCAAGCACTGTGTGAAACAGGAAGATAAAGAAAAATCTATGGTCCGAGTTATAAGAACTGATACAGTAAATGATGATTGGAGCAGCGATGCCATGCGTAAACTACAAGAAGAAGATGAAGACTTAAGACCAATACTCAGTTGGGTGAGAGATGGATCTACACGCCCAGGATGGAGTGAAGTTGCCGGAATGAGTGCAGTAACTAAGAGCTATTGGGCACAATGGAATAGCCTGCTCTTACACAATGGTCTTTTATGTCGAAAATGGGAGAGTGCATCAGGACAAGACAATCATCTTCAGACAGTTGTGCCGAAGTCAAAGATTTCTGATATACTGCGAGCGTATCACGACGGAACATCAGGTGGTCATCTCGGTGTGAAGAGAACTTTGGTGAAAATTCGTCAACGTTATTACTGGTTGCACTGCAAGGAAGATGTTGAAGACTGGTGCAAGAAATGTACGAGTTGTTCCTCTGTCAAAGGACCACAAACAAGAAGTCGGGGAGCGTTGAAGCTATACAACGTGGGTGCTCCTTGGGAACGAATAGCTTTGGATGTGGCTGGGCCGTTTCCAATGACGAATAGTGGAAATCGTTACATTTTGGTGATAATGGATTACTTCACAAAGTGGCCAGAAGCGTTCGCATTACCAAATCAGGAAGCTATCACTGTGGCTAACAAACTGGTGAATGAAGTTTTCTGCCGATTTGGACTACCCCTTGAAATCCATAGTGACCAAGGCAGGAATTTCGAGTCGCAAGTCTTTCAGGAAACATGCAAAATTATGGGGATACACAAAACTCGGACTACGCCATATCATCCGCAATCTGATGGAATGGTAGAGAGGTTCAACCAAACTCTGGAGCGGCATCTGGCAAAAGTTGTTGAAAGTCATCAGAACAATTGGGATGAGTACATTTCTCTGTTTCTTCTGTCGTATAGAACGGCAGTTCATGAGAGTACCTCTACTACTCCGGCCCGAGCGAACTTTGGTAGAGAGCTTCGACTTCCAGCGGATCTTCTCGCGGGTTGTCCTCCAGATACGCCTAGCTGTATTTCGGAATACGCGGAAGATTTGAGAAAGAAAATGGAGGAAGTTCACGGGCACATGAGGGAAGAGAATCTGCGTGCTAGTGAGCGAATGAAAACGCGATACGACAGAAGCGTCAACTCCAAGTCCTTTGAAGAAGGTTCTGCTGTTTGGCTTCACAACCCCGTTAGAAGGAAAGGAAAATCTCCAAAACTACAACCGAGTTGGGAAGGCCCTTTTCAAGTAATTACGAGGATCAATGATGTCACATATAGAATTCGGAAAACGCCAAGAAGTCCAGCGAAAGTGGTTCATGTGGACAGGTTGGCACGGTACTACGGCTCTAACGATGCTCGGGACGAGCACGTCTAAGGAGGGGGTAGTGTGACGCCGTGCTGACGTAACTACGTGAAGATTTTTGTTCGACATTCAAATCTTACCAGAAAGTTCTAGTAGCGGCGAGTGCCTTCTTTAACGAATTCAAATAAAGAACCGAAAGTTCTGGACTAAAACAAGAAATTATACAGGTAGGGAAAGACGATCGGAATCCAACAGAAGAAAACGAAATGACGATCGAAATTCAATAAATGACGATCGAAATTCAATAAATGACAATCGAAATTCCGGGTATATAAGGAGCTGCAGGCGCGTCTACGGGCAGTTCAGTGGAAAGTGATCTGAAGAAAGGAACAAGAAGAAAAAGTGGAAAAAGTGAACAGTGAAAGTGAATAGTGAACAGTGAACAGTGAAGTGAAGTGCAAAGTGGTGAAGTGCTCTCAGTGGACTGTCAGTGCTCGGAGCACAGCGTTGAACCGTGTAACGCGCAGTGCGCGGGGACAGTGTCGGACAGTGCTACGCGTTTCGTGCAGTGCTACGCGTTCAGTGCAGTGTTACGTGTTCGTAGTGCGAATAAATCGCTACTTTCGGTAAAACGTTCGTTTCCTTCCAATCCCTGTACCCACTTCCGTAACAATATCAACATTCTGGCGTAAGCGTAGGTTAGGTATGTCATATATGCGTCATGTGCCGCGATAATTTTAATAGATGAAAATACCACATGCGTTGACGCAGACATAATGTTCAGTAGTAACAGTCGCAAAGCCTAGGAAGCTATTATGTCAGTCTGAGAGTTTATAAACTGATACTGTGCCATCCATTCAGAGGATGAATAAAAGTATGTAATGCCAGTGACGAAGAAAATGATATGCAATCAGTTAGCGTGATAACTATGTACATTACCTACCTATTCTTATACACAAATCCACACATCATGCGGAGAGAAGAATTGATATTCTTCTACGACGAGAAAAGTATAGCCCGATGTAGACATATGAAAGGATATATGGATTGTATGAAAGTAGATAATATTTTTAAAGAAGTGAGTACTGAGATGACGGATGATAGGAGATTGAACGAATATAATATGGTGATGATTATGATATATGGATCTGCCCTCGGAAAATAAACATGGCTAAAAATAATATTTTTAAAAACTTTATGGAGAGACAAATGGATCTAAGTATAGAATATATCTATCTGTATAATAGATTTATTCGAAATTCCCACCCACCCAAGTAATAACTACAATCATCGACCAATCGTACCTACCATTTGGACTCGACTTTTAGCTTAGTTTAGTCTACATAAAACTGATACTGTACCCTAAACCTACAAACGGGCACTTTCATCATTAATTAATTCACAATTACACACTCATCTAAAAAAACCCAGTTGTGGTTTATATTAATACTTTTAGGGCTAATATGAATGAAAATAATAGTACCTACACGATTGTTCATAATAACTTAAGGAACTGAATGCATTAGTCTGATTCTCAAATAAATGTGTAATAAGAAGCCACGAAAGAATTGTGTTATTGAGGCGTCGTAGTATACCCGATAGCTTCCTACCTATTCCGATAGCGGTGTTGATTACTATCAACACCGCTATCGGAATAGGTAGGGCACCTAATGATTATGACACAATATACCAAATAAGATATTGTAAAAGGTCTAACGTTCTGTCTGTACCTCCACTCATACGTACGACTAGGTATTTACAAACTGGAGAATAGTTGGTAGAGGTAGGGTTCAACGCTAGTATTTGGGCACAATCAAGTTAGAATTAATAACAATTGAACAATAATTACGATAATGCTAGGTCATTGAGATTGTAAAAGAAATGCAAATAGTAAATTTATGAATAATCAATTTCTGAGACCATAATATGTAATATGAACAAAATATACCAAGTCATAAAGTTACCTACTATTAAGATGATAAGCAAGCTCTTTACGGTTTCAATCTAAAAAAGGTTTTTTGTCTAAGAGACTGTTCAATTCAGATAACTTTTTGTCTTACAAAGATTTACAAACTATAGATTAGCATACAGTGGTGGATCATTAGTAGTTGAGCGAGTCCAAAAAGCACACAAAGAAACCAAAATTATATCCCAAAATTATGTTGATGTTTTAACTACGAAAAGTTTTTATGATGAGTGAAACAAGCTTTTTGAGCTACTCTTTGCCCAAAGGACTAGTATGGATACTGCGTTATCGGTACGTTATGTAGCGTTGTATAATTATGTTTAACTATGTTCTTTGTGCATGTAACATGTATGTATAAACCACATGAGTAATATTTAGTTTGACTCATTGGATTGATTGTAAAAGGATCATACAAAAAAACGGAAGGAACCAAGCCGTAGTTTGTTGCCTGTTCTTCTAGGCTTGGTCGCGTGAAACTGGCACCTAGACATATTTGGCTTTAAGGCGTTTCAAAGTGGTCCTGTGATACTATTGAATAAATACATAAGTATTTAACTTTGATTGTTTACATTGCAGAAAACAAATCTTTATTCTTCCCTCACGTTCCACTCTACGTATCTCGTCGCTTTCGGTTAAAGACTCACATTTCAGGTGCGACATTGCCGGAAGCGGCTATAAATCGTGCGTTGATATGGAAAAATGCCGCGAAAACTGTCTTATATCGTCTAGAAAAACCTTATTGTGTGCCAACGTATCGTTTGCGAGGATAAAGACTCGTTCGATAAAGGTTTCTGTATAAAACTCTACAGTCGTCCCTTTGCTCTTTTTGTTCGCGAGTTCTTAGGTTAAATCATTATTAGGTAATGCAAAGCTCTCTATTGCACTAAAAGAAGTAGATAGAATATTAAGCACTCTCTTCTAGATCTAGAATTTGATAGCAAAATACTAATGAACATGTAAGTACATCCAAACATGATAACGCGAAAAACATAGTCAAGTAGCTAAAGGCTATCTTCTTAAAATATTACTTCGATCAGTGTCTATGTCTACAGCCTACAGAAAGAAAGAACCGCAGCTTCCCGGAGTGTAGGATCGTGCGGGTCTTCATCGAATTATAAACGACTCGTGTGACAACCGCGACAGTAATTAAATTACGCATTGGCTTAGCATGCTTGGGCCACACATATTCCCGCCATCTTTAATAAAATCTCGAAAGCAGAGATGCCGTAAAAACAGATTTTATTGGATAGTTTTATTACCATCGCAGGCACAGGTAAACATGATTCCCGATTCGAAGAAGGAACTACGTTGGTATCTAGAAAAACAAGCTTGACATGTTAGCTTTAATAACATAACGTCCCGAAACAATACCATCTGAGATAGAAATAGGCAATAGGTACCATTCCGACTGCCATTATTTTGCGTATATAGGAGGGAAGGGTTGTCCGGGTTCGATATTTATACATATTTGATGAAGGTTTCATCCGAACTAAGGTTGTTATGTTAAAAATTGACTATTTATCGGTTGTAGAGAGCGAAAAAATAGTTGAAATATTGCATTGGTGCTGTACAATTCTGTACAGTCCAGTTACCACACGTTTGTTTAGGCCTGCAATGATACCGGTAGTTTCGGCGATAAATTGCAGGTTCAAAGCGTAATATATCGCCGCAGTGGAATTTACCAGTCAAAATGTAGTGAGAGACAATGGAATGCCTGTTAGCTCATACCGCGTACTACCAAAACAGCAACGCAACACGAGTAGAGGAAAGTATGATATTAGCTCAAACCCCTCACAGTCCTTTGTGGAACATCTGCGCAATTGTGCAGCGAACACCGCGCCTCCTGTTACATGCAACTCCCGACCCTTTGAGTAATAATGCTGCTTAGCGTCAGATGCAAATGTAGCACAACATCTGTGCCTGTTGCATTAAAATGGATGTTGTTGATGAATTTTGAAACAGTTTGATGAGGGAAGAGTTATGCCCATACCGATTGAATCAAGCCTGCGATTCAAAATTTATGAAACAGAAAAAAAACATTTTGTTTATGTACATTCATTAGGTAAGAAGGTATAATAATCATAAGTCACTGCAATTTTTACATCGAATGTTTTTGTTGTTGAAGAGATATAAAATTATACTTTGATTAATAGTTAGGTACCTATTTGAGTTTCATCTTCACAATTAGGTGCTATTGATGTTGATGAGCTCATGAAAGTTGCACAGTGCAAGAGATCGCTGCAATAAACATGATTTGCCAATAGGTTACCAAGCTCGTGAATCTCTTGGATAATAAAACCTTGGAACTATCAGTAAAGAATGAACCGAGCGCACCCGGGGTTAAAAATATTGATGCGTATACATATATAATAGAGCAACATAATTATTAAGGTAATGTGATTTTGGTCAGTGTGGGTATTGCAAAAGTTGGCTTCATTTTCCAAAAGTTATGTGTAGTAAATTCCAAATTTAACCCCACCATAAGAATAACCTATTAAATGTTTATAGCTTTATCATATACCTACACAATTTACGATGGCAATACGAACTTAAACGTTTAATAAAAACGTGATCGTCTCACAATAAACTATTCGGATCGAGATGTAAAAAAATATTGAAATGAGATCGCAATTGAGCGGATGGCATAAGATCACGGACTGGACAAGTCGATCGAGTTCTGCTTCTCACGATTATAGTGAAAAAATGTTAAGAAAAAACAAATGCGAAGGACCATTGCGAGGCTGCGGGAGGATGCATAGTGCGTGTCGAGCATCCCGTGTGACCGAGAACCAACCATACCAGTATCCTATGCCTGCGTGCAGTAAACAACATTACACTCTGTCATTTATATTTATTATCAGTTTGAGTAAGCCACTTTTTTTTGATGCTAATGTTGAAGCTTGGGAAAATAATGATATGGATAAGTAAAACAGCGTAGGTGGGATTTAAGTAAGATAAAGAGAGCTTTTTGTTTTAGTATGAGGGCGCCGTTAAAATATCTTACTTGTTGTTTCTTGAAAAACAGAAAACATTGATTACAAAACGCCAAGTTGCGTAACAAGAAGATTTCCGCATCGGTACGGTATGTAGGTGTATCTGATAAATTAGACCTTAACAACCAATGTAAGATACATTTGTTTATAAAATATCTTATCAGTCTTTGTGGATTAATTGTTAATACTTACTCGAATAAATTAGGTTGGCTCGCTTTTGGTTCCTTAAGGTATGTTCGATTTCCATACAAACTGTTTTTTACCATTTATGGACGATCAGAGTATAATTTGTGCATTGAAATAATTGTGATTGGCTTTTATATTGGCGGCAAGCTATATTAAGTTAAACAAAACTGTAAGTTTACAGTAAATAATATTTACTAAAAACTTAAAAATGCATTAATTTATTATTATTTACGAAGGCTACAAGGTAGTAGGTAATACGGTATTCGGTAATAACTTTATAAAAGAAAATAAGTGCATATTTTAGTTTTAATTACTATTATTAGCACTGTTAATCTACAGTTTTCTTAAGCTTATTGGTAGTTTTACGTTCTTAAATTAAGATCATTACGAAAGCCAACCACAGTTATTTTAGTGCACAATTATACTCTCATCGCCCATAAATGGTAAAATCAATATTGGGAATCGATTAATCTACCACGATAAAATAAATATGTAACGCGTTTGAGAATGCCTAAAAATAGTTTAGTCTGACTGTATAGGTAGGTACGTAACGTCATCAATCATCCACTGATACATCTTTCACTTGTTACAGAAAGCAGAGAAAGGTGCGGGAAGATGGCGGACGTGGAAAGGAGAAGGCATTAAAACAAAATGGCCGTCGCTCGCGCGGTCCTCTTGTTCCTTGCATCCACGGCGCAGGCCTGGATGCCAGACGCAAACGCACGGATCTATGTCAAAAATGGTAAGGAAACTGTTAGTCATCATCATAAAAAATGCAATGTAGGTAATTTGTTTACGCTTACCATACCATCGTGAGCCTATTTTTTAATTGACAGATGTTTTGTATTTTGTTTTATGGTTACTTATGTTTTATGTTGCCATTTAACCGCAATGTAATTGTTTTCTGAAAGAAACGCACTTGCAATTCCTAATGTGAAACTTTGCCAAAGATGTGCTTAGTTAGGTACATTCCACTCTAGTTCTGGTTAAGATGCCGAGTGAGAGCGAAACTATCAATTAAAACATTACAATGTAGGTCGGTAATCCTTAGGTGCACTGTTAATTTTATGGATAAATACTTGTTTTTTTTTTAAAGTAGCAAGCTTCGTGCTTTTGATGAATGAATCACAGTTCCCAAAATCTTCAATCTCATGCCAACCGACACTGCAGGTGCGAGAAACTGCGATTTCGGTGGACTCACGTGAGAATTTCTCAACCAATTGTTATGAAATCGCGAACCTTCATTGTTGTTTAATCGCTCTACAATAGTATATTGTTCCTTTGATCCGCACTAAAAGAGATTTCTATAGATTGGAAAGATCCGTTTTTCATAAAAAAAGTCACATGACCAGCTCAGAAACCTTTTAGCGGATCAGTTCGCTCTGCCTCCAAATTAACATCTGGATGTGAGTCCTCGCTACCATATTCGGAGTTGCACATAAGCTGCTTGATAATTACAACTTCATACCCGTAAAGTCGAAGTCACAAGCGACAGAAAACATTTAAGGTTGTTCGATTCCGATACAAACTGAATTTTACACAACTATGGGCAAACAAAGTATAAATGCACACTGAAATAGCTGTAATAGAATTTTACAGTGGTCTTTATAGCCGGCCAGTTATATAAAGTTGGAGAAAACTGTAGGATAACAGAAATATTAATAAAAAAACAAAAAAAAACCAAGTAATTTTTTCGTCATTCTTTCTAACGGGTACTAGCTTTTAGCATAGGGTCAATTTTGTACATCACTGTTTCAAAATAGACGTAAAAGTCTGTTAGTTATTTTTCTGAAGCCCCGACTGCCACGACCAACGGCTGACACTCCAACTTTATAGTATAACTGGCCGGTAATAAGGACCACTGTAAAAGCCTATTACAGCTATTTCAGTGTACATTAATACTTTATTCTTTATTTTGACTGGCCTCTAGCTCAGTTGGTAGTAGCTCTGCCTTCTGCGCCATAGGTCGTGGGTTCGATCCCCACCGAGAACAAATATTTGTGTGGTGAACATAAATGTTTGTTCTCTGTCTGGGTGTATATTGTATTCTAAGTATGTATTTACAAAAAAAAAAAAATGTATTCAAGTATTATATCAGCTATCTGGTATATATATGCTGGCTATATTACAAGCTCTGCTTAGTTTGGGGCTGGGTAGTGCTGTGTGAATTGTCCACAATATTTATTTATTTATTTATTATTCGCCCATAGTTGTGTAAATTAAGTTTGTATGGAAATCGTACCCCCTTAATGAATTGGTTTGTTTGTTACAGGTGATGATACTTCTGAACAGTTCGTAGGCAACGCAACAGCACCAGACCACTTCCGTATATTAGACAAAGATGATTTCTCCATAATAGTTGGCGGCAGGTAACAGCAATGATCATTTCTTATGTATATGTATAGGTACATAAGTAAAATATTGGCTTAAATTTTTGCCAATAGCGTGTGGCGACCGTTGTTCCATTTTACTCTATGCTTTACAAGAACTTTGTAGAATAACTTTATTTTTTCTTTTCAGAAATACTGTGTACAACCTCAGCCTGTACGACTTATCAGAAAATATAGATCAGGTAATATAAAATACTAACTTACTTAAAACTTAATTTTGTCAACCTACATAAAACACACATGAACACGAATACCTACGTTGAATACACATTCTAAGTATAACCTGCTTACTATTTATTTAACTGTACAATTTCGTAGCTCAGCATAAATATTAAGTACTTGTAATCACGCATCGTAACGTAACAAAACCTACAACTGCTAACTAGCATGCAGTATTTTGCACCTATCTATAAAAAACTGGGATAAGTAAACAAATATATAAAAGGTTTAAAACCAGGAGTTGCTAAGTCACTTCAAAAAACTTATCGCAATATTGATAAAAATATAGCATGTTCAAACATCTATCGTACCATTCGTACAAATATTTGCGGAACTGAAACTGAGGAGTCGAGATTGATAATCCAAAAAGTAATGGTCGACGTAGAATCATTAGGCGAGCCAGGCCAGTTTGACCAACTCCAATGAAATCCTTAATAGATATAACACTTGACTACAGGTTTATGTATCTAATCTTGCGCAAACAACTACGAAACCCCGTTGCCTCATGCACTTACTGTTTATTCTTAGTTACGACCCTATTGCGCCCGGCAGCACACTGTTTATTTTCTAAATCTTGTTGATTTTGTTTACAATAATATCTGCAACACACACGCAACTAATATTTTAGGTAAATGCTTACTCGTACAAGCTTTTAATTTCTTCTCGAATTTTCGGTCCTAAACCGAATTTTAAATAAGGTATCAAGTAGATAAGCTACACACAACCCTATACCTACTGAAAATTTGAATGGGTATGTTATTAAAATATTTTGCTAGTTTAAATTTTTACTAAACTTCAATCTGGCTCTCGTGAGAGCAAAAATATATAATTCATTCCAGGCTAAGATTAATGGCATCACAATCCGCACATGAAATAAAAATACGAGACTGACGGACATAGGGCCAGACTTGCATTGGCACGCAGCCAGATATCGCTAACGTTTCACTCATCAAAAAATGCTCACTATATTTATACTAGGCATGTAACTACCTACTCCAAAGTATTTTATAACTGCGTTCAATGTCCTTTTATTTACCTTATTCAAATGGAACTGAGCGGAGCACGTTGAACTTTGTAGGCTACAGGTAAACTATTTTAAGACAATAGCCCAAAGACTTATTTTTATTTCGTGATTTAGGCAATAAACTGTTTTGCCTAGCTTATCTACTATCGTAGATCAACTAATAAAGATAGCCTACCTACAGATTAGTATTCGAATCAAACAGATTAAAATATAACTAACAAACACTATAGACAAGAAAACAAAAGAACTGTTTTTTTAGCGAGGTAGATGTTTAAAATGACTCGTCACATATTAGGGCTAGCTAGTGATGCGTTGAATAATTCACAGGCTGCGCTGCTCACGGCGACGTCCATTACGCATCGCTAGAATACTAATACATAACACGGTTATTTTTCTTTAGCCCGTCCGCCATTTAAGGTTTTTTGTCATTGACACCATTTCAAATCCAATTCTTTACAACACCTCTATAAAGTGCTCATTGAGGCAATCCGCAATCGTCTTCTTCTTCATGTCATCTTTCACGCAGTTCATTCATCTTACGTTGGCTTACCTCCACTCACATAATTCCATCCACATTCATAGTCATCACTGTCTTGGTCACATGAGTGTTAACCCGAAAGTTAAGGTACGAAAACTCACTAACAGGGACCATTTCGTTTACAGCGTATAGAGTGGCAGTCGACTGACGCGCATAGAGAACTATGTCAATTGAAAGGAAAATCGGCAGATGAGTGCCAGAATTACCCCCGTGTAGCAGCAAGGTCCCATGGGAGGATGTTAGTATGTGGAACTAACGCATTCAAGCCCTTATGCAGACGATACGCCAGGCATCCACCGAATCATCACCTTGAAGAATACGACGGGTCTGGCCGCTGTCCGTACGACCCACAACACAATTCAACAGCCATTTTCGCTGGTACGTACCACTACACTTTCACATTTCCTTAAAGATGTGTTAGGTACTTGACCTTTATAGCGCCGTTTCCTAGTAATATCGTGAACACATATTGCGGTGATGATCTGAAACCACTGCACGATGCTGCGCCCGGTTGCTGGCAGAGGGGTTGCACGAAACACGACCGCGCGATCAACACGACACCGGCCGATTTATTACCTTCACAGTTAGATACAATATGGAAGAGAAAAAAACATTGTTTCAACGATTATGTACAGCTAGAATAAGAAAATTACGTTCATTGTGGCGAGCATCATCAAGAAACCGCACAATTAGCATCATCACGACTCTTTAATTCGTCTGCAATATTCATGCTAATGATGCACAATGATTAATGCTAGACACCAAGCATAGGTCGCGCACGCAGATCATTATTACTAACATACTTTAGTCTCGTTTTGACTCGACTCTCTTTTTTCAGATGGTCAACTTTACACAGCAACGGCTGCAGACTTTTCTGGAACGGATCCTTTGATTTATCGAGAGTCAGTGCGAACTGAACGTTCGGACCTAAGGTTACTAAATGATCCGTCGTTCGTTGGAGCTGTAGCTTCAACGAGTCATGTTTATTTTTTCTACCGGGAAACGGCAGTGGAGTACATGAACTGCGGAAAGGTAGAACCCATAAAATCAAAGCTTTATTAGGTAGTTACTTTATTTGCTTTAGTCATCTGAATTAACTATCTTTCATATTTTACAGGCTGTCTATTCAAGGGTA
This sequence comes from Thera obeliscata, assembly GCA_947578465.1. Classification (NCBI taxonomy): domain Eukaryota; kingdom Metazoa; phylum Arthropoda; class Insecta; order Lepidoptera; family Geometridae; genus Thera; species Thera obeliscata. The sequence continues at coordinate 7,286,445 of OX387916.1, forward strand.
GCGAGGATATGTTTAAATGACAAAGGTGGCCCACATACGTTCAGCGGTCGATGGACATCTTTTCTAAAGACCCGACTCAATTGCTCAATGCCAGGAGAATATCCCTTCTATTTTGACGAAATACGTAAGTCAGGCTTTAATATGAGGCTGCTATTGAAATTTTAAGATTTCTTTTATTTGGTACGTATTCAAATACTGGTAGGTACTCAAATTATAATGTGTATTATGGTTTCAGAGGCTACAACAGATCTGATTAACGGCATTTATGGCAGCGGGGGCAGCAGAAACGACATAGTTTATGCAGTCTTTACAACACCGCAAAACGCTATAGGAGGCTCAGCCGTTTGTGCATTCGCCATGAGAGATATATTAGATGCTTTTGAAGGAACATTCAAAGGACAGGAAAGCATGAACGCGAACTGGTTACCCCTTGAAAAGGAGAAAATTCCAGCCGACAGACCAGGATCGTGCGTAGAAGATAGCCGAACTTTATCTGATGCGGCAGTGAACTTCGTAAAAACTCATCCGCTGATGGATAAAGCTGTGCCTACATTTTTGGCAAAACCAATTTTGGTTAGAGTTAGTCTCCAATACCGATTTTCCGCCATCGCTGTACATCCTCAAGTACAAGCAATGAATGGAAACAAATACGATGTGATGTACATCGGTACCGATGATGGTAGAGTCATAAAGGCAGTAAACGTAGCGTCGAACGAAGGCGTGTTCGATGCCAGCGTAGACGAGTACAGCAGAAACCCTGTAAGAACAGCTGTGATTTCAGAAGTACAAGTCCTACCCCAAGGGGTACCCATCAAACAAATGCACGTTGCTTTAACTACAGAGAAATTAATAGTAGCATCTGGTGATATCATAAAAGCTGTAACGCTGTCTCACTGCGGAAACGTGCAAACATGCAGGTATGTGCGCGACATTAGTATCTTTTATTGATTTAACACTATAGATGTTTTGATAAACTGCTTATTTACTATTTTAATGTGTTTTAGGGATTGTATTGCGCTACAAGATCCTCACTGTGCATGGGACTCAAAGCAACAACAATGCTCTTGGGTTGGAAACAGGCAGTTTCCAAACCCCGAGAGGTTTCTACAAAATGTAGAGTACGGAAAGACTGAAATATGTAATAAATTGCCAGCCCTCCTGCCGGGTGACCGACATAGTAATAGAAATCCGGGGACAAAGAAACCCACGCTATCCGAATCAGACCGACAGAAAACTGATGATATTCAAAATGAAATTTTGATAGAAGTTGTAGAAACGAACGTATTGTCCGAAGAAAAAAGTACGAACCACAACAAACACGAAACCGGTACGTACCTACCTTCCAAGAACAAAAATTATTTTTTTTGAACCTACCAGTACCAAATTATTATTTAAGTTGTTGATATTTTATAGATTCTTTAACGGTGGAAGCCGCGGAAGGCAACATCTACAGTGCACAAGCACTCATGACAGCCGTAGTTGCGTCGTGCCTTGTGACGCTCATGGTTGGATTCGTCATTGGGTACCTGTTCTCCCGGCGATTTCGCCACCCCTTTCTTCAAGATAGCTCACCCTTCAATGAACAACACAATCAGTTGAACAGGTATGGTATGCAATATTTTTATCTAGTTACTTAGTATTCTATTCCTCTCTTGGTGACGAAGATATTGACGAAACAGTTTTCCTTTACAGTCCAATTTTTACGATTTCTGGAAGTGAGTTGAAAACACTCGCATTATTACTATCACTTTGTTATTTTCAAAGCATGTCAGCAATCACCGTGCCAATTTTGTTATCTTGGTGTGTTATGTTGCTTACACAAATTGTAGTATCTACAGCACAAAGATCAATGTCTAAAATGTAAATAATCACACACATAAAATATTTACAATTCAGTAATACATGAAAATTTTTTGATAAGAAAAATGTTGTTAACCTGGTGCTTTTCTTTACAGATTGGGTCCTTTAGAGACACCCCTGAATGCAAATTCAGCATACATGCCGCCACGGTCCAAGAATGTCAACATGGTTGCGAATGTGTGTTCGAAACCGGACAATCTGCATCTCGAGCTCGGCAAAGAGCGAACACTCGACCTACGAAATTCTACAGAATCCTTAGACAAAGATCTCAAGTGCGGCACTTTACAAAAAGTGAAAAAGACTTATATTTGAGAATTACCGAAACTGACTGTGTACGGGTCCATTTCTAAGTGATTGGAACTGTGGGACGAAGTAGCTTCGCGAGTGCCAAGTATTCCGAGCGTATAAGCCCGGACAATGTTAGTAAATGTGTGGTGTGGTGTGAGTGGAGTGGACGCAAAGTGCTGATTCCAGTTGTAAATATGCTAAGTGGCTGTACAGTTTAGATAACCTAGAGACTATTACCGTTTTCATAGTAAACAAAGGACTATGCATTTAAAAGTAGGATATCAATTCAACTGATAATCGACTTTAACTTTTTATATGGGTAGATAAGTGATTGATTATAATTGTGTTTAACGCTAAAGCAGAACACATGGAAAGGTAGATAAATAAGATTTTAGTCAAGTATATCTATAGGCGAGTTTGCTGGCGTTTCTATCTACTTAAATACCTACAAGAACTCGGTTGATAATTGTCCTGATGTAAATATTAGTAAATGGTGTCATAAGTTCTGCTTCAGTTTTAGACGCAAATTATATTGAGGCGTAAATTTTGTTACATTCCGTAGTTATAATAGAGTGCAGCTATTTTGTAAATATAATCAAATGTGTATATACAGTTAGTTTAACAGTTTAGTTTAACAGCCACCGGGCTAAAGAAATTAGTTTGACGTAGTCAAACAAACTAGAAAATGGTCAGTTAACTATCATGACAATCTATGTAGTATCTCCAACTTATGTCGTTAACTTTGTGACTCATTCTTTATCAAAATCCTACCAATACAAGGCGCATCAAGTCTCAAGACCAAAAACGAAAAATACGACTTGAAGTAGCGCGCAACTCTCGATAAGGAGTAAAGCCAATTCATATATTTGGAGACCGCAATAAAAGTTGCATATCCTAGTTTTCTGTTCAAAAATACTCAAAAGAAAACTACGCCACGAGCGCTTCAAACAAATCATTAAACATGATCTTAGTAAATTACCTATGTTACTGTAATAAAGTATCTCTCTTGTCTTGTCTATAATAGGTGTTTTTGAAGTAAAGAGTGACATTATAAAATTGAGAGGTTTATCATAGCATGTAAGTAATAAAAAAGTTATTAGATTTTGTTGAAAAGTGAAATTATTATAGTTATAGCAAATATTGCTGTGCTAATGCATAGTGCCTTGTAGGTTGCCAATTTAGTGCCTAATGTAAGGACAGAGAATATAATATTTTAGACCTACATAATTTGATTCGTTTTGGTATGTAATATGTAGTGAAAACTTTATGATAAAAAATTTCTCATGCCTAGCAGTTCTCCCGATGTACCGATTTTAATGTATTACTTGAATCATTCATTCACTAAAATATTACCTACTTAATTAATCGTTTTTTTGTATTATTTAGAATTTTTCAAAATTGGGCCTGAAGTAACCACCAGATAACTAATGAAAATATACAAAATGTTCCCACCGTAAAAGAATCAAAGTATCTTTATCTTTTAAAAAATGTATCTCAATTTGTATATATTATTTCTTAAGCAAATAATAGGTAGGAATTAAACTAAGTTATTACCTTTGTCGTTATCTAAAAATGCAACGTTTATAAACATGCTGCTTACTCTGAGCTGTAGAATTTTTATTCTTTCATTTTGTATGAGTACATATCTTATTCTCCTGACAAAGTTGTATTATAAAAATGATTTTATTTATATTTTTATATTTAGAACACTCCATTTAAATCTAGTGACATCATTAATTTTCCATGTTAGTGGAGAAAATATAAGTATTATAACATTACTGGTATTTTATTTCCCTTATTATGTACAATAACAAAACAACATAATATCTTCCTACTCCTAGTTTTTTTTATGTTTCTTCCATATAATTCAATATTATTTTAGAAAGTTAGGTGTTATCTGGCCTCTAGCTCAGTGACTGGCCTCTAGCTCAGTTGGACTGGCCTCTAGCTCAGTTGGTAGTAGCTCTGCCTTCTGCGCCGTAGGTCGTGGGTTCGATCCCCACCGAGAACAAATATTTGTGTGGTTAACATAAATGTTTGTTCTCTGTCTGGGTGTTATATTGTATTCTAAGTATGTATTTACAAAAAAAAAAAAAATGTATTCAAGTATTATATCAGCTATCCGGTTCCCATATTACAAGCTCTGCTTAGTTTGGGGCTGGGTAGTGTTGTGTGCATTGTCCACAATATTTTATTTATTATCTAGAAAGTAATTGGTCAGTGTCAGATTCAATGTAATTAATATAATTACAAAGAAATTGCCTCTTTTCTTCAGCTGTCATCACTATATCAGTATCCAGAGTAATCCCATCATCACAGCTTATTGTTTCCTCTTTGACTTCAGAACTGCCTTCATGCATTAAAATAAAATTGTGCAAAACACATGCAGAATATATTAACATGTTTATCACTTCCGGCTTGATATTGTCTATGTGATTTAATTTTCTAAACTTTTCTTTAAGCAATTCAAATGCATGTCCAATGTACGACCGGGCTTTCCAATGAATTTCATTGAACTTCATTTCTTCACTAGTCAGTAGTTCTTCACTGGTAAAAGGTGTTATTAGATTCATTTTTAATCTATACTCCGAATCACCCAGTAAGTGATTGTCAAAGTCAATTAAATTTTTCAGCCCTTGTGATAAGGTGCTATCTTTGAACACCTTATTTTTCTTTACCTTTCCTGTATCACCTATGTGGATATCTGTAAACATGAGTGATTCGTCACACACTGCTTGTAGAAGTATGGTGTTGTATTTACTTTTCCTTTGTCCAACTTTGAGTTGGCATGTATCAATAAATCCCACACAGTTGGGAAATTTAAATCTGCTATTTACTTTTATTCTGGTGACATGTTGCTCCTCTACAGACGGCCAGCTAATAAAACTGTGCCGATTCTCGGTTAAATGTGTCCCGATTTCTTGAAATATATGACTTACAGTTGATTTGTGCAGACTAAAAAGTTTTCCGATTTCATTATAAGATAGATCACTCATGATGAACATAAGAAATACATGCACTTTCTTGTCCAGTGGTATATTTCCAGGTGCAACGAAGGCTTGCAAGAAACTGATCAGTTCCTGAAAAAAGAAAATAATATTAGTTGACATTTCATACATTTATTTAGCTTCTGGCTTATCAAAGCATGACACCTTAATTTTTTTTAATATTAACTTTAATTGAATTGCAATTTTTATCCAGATACTGATCAAAGATCTATGTTCATCACACAAATTGAAATGGGGAGTAAACCTGACTACAGTGGAAAAGGCAGAGAAATGGCACACCTGATGCTTAGATTATGAGTATGATATTGTTTGATTAATACCTTCACTGTGGTCTTCTTTGCTTTAAAGGTGGCTTCATAATCTTCATCGGTGAAGTTTACTAAAGCTTGTTCATATTCATCTTTGGGTGCTTGAGGTGTCTCCAAGGTAGACATAGTAACATCATTTATTTCTCTTGACTTCTCTACACATATAGCTTCATTGAAAACATTCAAATTCTTGTGACTTTCTACTATTATGTCAGTCATTAGAATAACTGATTTGTTAACTGTGGATAAGTTAGCATCGTCCAGAAAAAAACTCATCACAAGTTCTTTTTGATAGTTGTCCATTGTAGATTGTTCGTTCGGTTGTTTTTGAAATTGCACCATTAATTTTCCGATGCCAGAAAGGAAAAATGAAATGAAAGGCAGTCATTGAATCCATCAACTTTTTGAGTTTTTGGGGGTTTGGCTTCAGGTATGTATGTAAACATAAACAGCAGATAAACATACGTAGTATCTCTTAAGGCCTGCGCACACCTAGTTCGCTGGCGGTAGCGATCAGTGAAACGCTGTCAAATATTCGCTGTCAAATCTCAAATCTGACAGCGATATTTGACAGCGTTTCACTGATCGCTACCGCCAGCGAACTAGGTGTGTTCGGGCCATTACTAGTCTGTGAGATAAACTGAATAACTGAACTGAATGAGAGCTTTAACTACGGAGGTAAGCTACAAAAAAAAAACTTGTAAACAACAAATTTAAATTACAATTTTTTTTTTTTTTTTGAAGTGAATACTTCTTTAGCGGCGTTGAGCACTTTTTCTGTAATGGGTATAAAATCTTAAACTCGCGTCAGCGCGTCAGGACACGTGACCTGATCGAAAAAGCGTAAGACGGATGGAGAGTAGACAGCTATCCCCTCTCTACGGCGCGGCGAAAATGTATGCCTGGGCCTACTGTTTCGTTTAGGCAGCGCAGGGCGCTTGCGCGAATGTTCGTGTATGTTACAGCGTGCCAAATAACAAACAAGCCCCCCCTAACCATTCCAAAATATCAAACATGCTCAACGTTAATAATCAAGTTTTCACTTCTGCCGGCACTCCCGGAGTGCAATGCAACCCGTATTTTTTTTTTTCGCTCCTTTCGAAGCAGGCTATAGTACCAAGACCATACAGCCTAGTCTTACGTTTTGTTTAAATTACAAACTAAATAATAGCTGATCTTATTTTCACGAAAAAAGAAGAAGCAGATTTCTATGATATATGTGTGCGTATACGTATGTAGTATGTATGCTACATTTGTGTGCATCTATCAACTAAACGTCAAACTTTCAAATGTCAAGAGGTCAATGTCATGCTTGCTTTTGCTTGCTACTGTTCTCTAATTATTCTTGGGAGGCATTATTGTACATTATTGCCTCCCAAGAATTCTAACCAGACATCTTGTACAGCATGTTATTTCGTGACTTTACGCCCCGTTAATCCAAACCCTGGCATCGTAATAACGGTGTGTACATTAACCTGCTATACATTATCCTGCTGTGCAATAATGGGTCGTACATTATTGCCTCCCAAGAATTATAGAACACTAGCAAGCAGAAGCAAGCATGACATTGACCTCTTGACATTTGACAGTTTGAGATGTCAGTTTTGACAATTGAAATTTATGATAGATGCACACACATGTAGTTAAACATACATACTTAAACGCACCAATATACCATAAAAATCTGCTTCTTCTTTTTTCGTGAAAATAAGATCGGCCGAAGTAATTTTATTATTCGTGTTTTCTGTGAATTTAAAATTTACTCAAAAACTTTGTCTAAGATTGATAGATTCTTCTTTGTGGATAAAATGTTGTGCGGTCGTTCGGTATCTACACATTTAAAATAAGTTTAGAATTGATTCTATTTAGCCTTTTCTAAAAAAGTAGAGACCTAGAAACTGTTGTCTTGCCTGCTCACCAATGGTTTTCTTCTGTACATAGAAGAAAAACAGAAAAACACGATATGATGAGATAGCTCATCTCCGAATTTCAACAGTAAAACAGATAGGTATAGCTACATCTTACCAATGTGATAAGCTGCATACACCTTTCCTAAGAAAGAAGTTCACCTTGTGTGTTACGGAAATCCCACAGATCGAAAAGTCTCTATAAACTGCTCTTGTCAGATCTACATCGTGCATCATTGCTCAGGTGTCGACGAAACATACCCAAATCATAGACTTCGCTAAGGTTCTCAAGAAACCTATGATGGAAAAGCAAGATATCACCAGAGGTTTTCAGTCTGATGACAGGTGAGTCAATTTTCCAGTTGTGTCATACCTAGGTGTGCTTTGCATAAACTTACAATTGAATGACACAATTTTTTAAGCAACCAGTAACTAGGCTTGGTCACATAAGAGTCTGACCCATTTTTCTAGTACAAAGTCTGCTATGAAAAAATCCACTACTGGACATAACTCGCCTCCATACATTTTAGGGAAAAAATATCTTGAGCCTTCTCCATCCACAGATTTCTAGGGATATTTTAAAGTCATCATTATCTACTAACCTACCTATTTCTTCAACATTGGTTTCAGCATCAAAGTTGAAAAATTGGTCTACCCAGCTGCCTCCAGAAACAAAGAACCAATATTGCAAGTACTACAGAGGTTCATATTCTGTGATGGTGAGGGCAATGAAGATGAAAATGCATTGTTCTTGGAAATATCATCAGGATCGGGACAGCATATAGCACATTTTGCTCCACACTTCCCGAGTGTACAATTTCAACCTACTGAATTTGATAAAAGCTTATTAGGAAGCATTGAATATTATGCAGATAATTGTCCTACAAAAAATGTAAACAAACCAATTTTATTAGATATTAGAGATAATTTGAGTCTGTATGGATTTAAAGAAAATAGTATAGACTACATTTACAATGCTAATATGATTCACATCAGTCCTTATGAGTGTACTATTGGACTGTTTGAAAATGCTGGTAGCTACTTAAAACCAGATGCTCTTATGATCACTTATGGGCCTTATAGTAAAGATGGTGTTATTACACCAGAAAGTAATGTGCAATTTGATAAGTCACTCAGAGCTAGAGATCCCTCTTGGGGTCTTCGAGACTTGACTGAGCTTTCTAAATTAGCTGAGAAAAATAATCTTTCTCTTATGGATACTATAGAAATGCCTGCTAATAACATGACATTGGTTTGGAAAAAGAATTGAATGTTGAAATTAAATTTAAAACAGCTAATTCAATAGAAAAATATTATAATTGTAATATTATTTTATTATTAACTCTACTTAATAAATAAATAAATCCCATTCCAAGTCACGATAAAACAGAACCCCTACAATGTAAAATTCCTTATTCCTTGTCATCTCATCATTTAACTAATCGATCAAAAGAAAACTGTTAGTTTTCATTCCAGCAACATGTATAGCGCCATCTAGGATTCGATTGGGAATCATTGTCCTCTTAGCCATAATTGTGCCATGCGTGTTTACCTCATCCCCCGTCAATTTTAGCAGAAAATATTATTCGTGGATTTAAACGTTGACGCCTCCATTTCTAATTCCTCCAAGTATGTAAATCAATTGTTTAAATGTGTTAAAATTTTCTCCGTCATTATATATTGACAGGCTAATGAGCTTCCTAAACTCTTTAGTTACGAAGAAAAATAAAATATTTCGAGTTTTGAAAAATTTACAAGAGATAGGATAGGTTGGTTGCACTTTTATGATGAGGTGTATGAGGGCTACACAAACCTTATACAATTACACAAACACAATGAAAACCGCTTAGACAATTTTTAATCTCCGTCTCTGTTTGCCGCTTATTTTAAGGCAGAGACAAGCACGTGACTACAACGAACGAACATCGACTGCACTCTGCAGTAGTGAAAACCAGCTTTACATTCGCTTTTTGACATTTGACAGTTGAAAAACCAGACTTACGCAAATAGACGTCCGCCATTTGTTTAGTGAAAATAAAATAATACTATTTCTGTTTTAATTCTATTCTACGCACTCTATCGAAAACAAAGAAGTTCTTTCCTTTATTTAGTTTCCGTAAATCGAAGTGAATTATATATGTGAGCCGGCGAACGCTCAAACTCTCTATCGTTATTTAGTCCGATATGGCTAAACGCCCAGCGTCCGTAGCATTTGATGTTGAGGATGTTGATCAAAAAGTGCAGAAGAAAACGGAGGGAAAAAAGCACTCTTTAGACTCTGATGAAGAGGATAGTGGCGCAGAAGAAGAGAAACGCAATGTCCTCAACGCTGACGATATCGAGGGTGAAGAGGATGGTGATGGTGGAATGGAAGGTGAAGTAAGTCCCGCAGTCTGGCTCATGCCCGGTTTTCGTTGAACTCTTGCTACTCCTTGCGTTATTCAAATCCCTTTTAGAATCCTAGTAATTTTTCCATCAACTGACCTACTTGATAAGCAATCAAGTAAAAGTTTTAAGATGTCTAATTTAAAAAATACTTTTTAGATTACAATAACACCTTTCAACATGAAGGAGGAGCTTGAAGAAGGTCACTTTGATGCTCAAGGTCACTATCACTGGAAGAAAGAAAAAGAAGTTAGAGATGGCTGGCTAGACAACATCGACTGGGTCAAGGTCAAAGGCAGGCCTGAGGACAAGTATAAAGTTCACAAAGATGATGATATGAAAGGACTTGGTGATGAATCCAGCAGTGAAGATGAGGAACCAGAGGAAAAATTCGAATTAATGGAGAATTACAAAGAGATATTTCAACATATGAAGCCTAAAGAAACTATTGCTAAAACTCTGCAAAGGCTCGGTAAGTTTTTTTATGATAATCCATTAGTCTTACTCACCATACTAAAAGAACGAAGTTTTCTATACATTCTAATTTCTTGTTCTGATATTTTGTTCATAGGTAGGTATAAAATGTTTACTAATATTTCAGGTGCAAGTACCAAAATTTCCAGTGCTGAGAGATGGAAACGAAAGAAAGCTGGTATTGTTGATGAAAGTGGTAAAATTGTAACCAGGGTAACTGAACTTGCTAACCAAATACTTACCAAGACAGGTAACATGGATATTTATCAAGAGTCTTATGATAAAATCCAGACCATCCTAGCTAAAAACAAAAGTAAAAATGGTGAGGCTGATTTAGATATGTATGCTGATGACTTTGATCATAAGGAAAAACAAACCTTGGGTGGTGATAAAACGGAAAATGAAACTGAGCAAGAAGAGACAAACTCTAACGAGGTTAAATGGGAGTTCAAGTGGAGCCAAGAAGACAATGCAGAAATAACAGGACCCCATTCCACAGAGCAAATGCATAAGTGGATGACTGAAGGTCATTTCAAAACAGGAGTATGGGTCAGAAAGCATGGCGATGACTGTCAGTTCTACAGTTCAAACCGAATGGATTTTGAATTATACATGTGATTACAATTTCTATTCTTGACAGGTGTCACAGCTCAGTTGGTAGTAACCCTGCCTTCTGCGCTAAGAACAAATATTTGTGTGGTGAATGTAGATGTTTGTTCTCTGTCTGGGTGTTATATTGTATTATATTTACAAAAAAAATGTATGAAGTATTTTATCAGCTATCTGGTTTCCATCATACAAGCTCTGCTTAGTTTGAGGCTAGATAGTGTTGTGAATTGAATCTGTTAATTTTAAAATAAAACACTTGTTACTTCTAAACATATTTTTTTCTACTTTTGAACATTTTCTCTGCAACATTGTGAATACACACATTAGTCAGTAGTTTAGCTATTTGATTTATTAAAACAATGAATAGGGTAATAACCTGTACTATTACAAATTGAGATATTGATGTTCCAATTTCTAACCAGCTTCCTGTGTTTCTTACTTTGAAGAGTAGGAGTATACCCATCAGGTTGGAGTAGATCAAAACAATGATATTCAAATATCCGTGGGGTGCCTGAAAAGATATAGATGATTTAATTCATATTCTATACAAAAAGTCTTCGTGTCGTATCGAGCTTCGAACCAAGTGTGGTGAAAGGATTCCTTCCTCCTCCCCTTCCTTCCGAAGGAGGCTCCTTTCGTGCACTTGTCACATGTTTTCGAACTTTATAGGTTCTAGGACATGCCAGTTTCCTCACGATGTTTACCTACCTTCACCGTTTGAGAGATCTGGCATTGTGCACATATATTTTTGGACAGAAAAACTAATTGGTGCACAACTGGCTTTGAACCAAAGACCTTAGGATCGGAAGGCGGGGCCGCTACCAATAGGCCATCGGTGCTCTACCATAGTTTGAGACTAGAAGGCATTTGGTGTAAATGTCCATAAGACCTATTAATTAAATATTCATCATTATCAGCCTGCAGAAGTCCACTGCTGGACATTGGCCTTTCCACACATTACCAGGACAGAAACAACGATTCTGGGAGCTAATTCTCGGGCCGATCTCGATCATTTTGCAATTTTATTTTATTGCCTTTTTTCACAACCCCGCACTTTTTCTACGTTTTCCGTATATCGTAGCTGTCGAGGCTTTTACGTAGAGGTCGTTGATGAATTACTCAAGGAAATCATCCATTCTCTCTTCGAAAAGAAGCAATAAAATAAAATTGCAAAATGATCGAGATCGGCCCGAGAATTAGCCCCCTGACCTGAGCCCTCGCCATCCACCGACTTTTCGCGATCTTAACAATATCGTCTGTCCATCGGATCGGTGGGTGTCCAATTGAACTACCTTGGTCAAATGTTGAACAGCCCCAAAACTACATGCCACACACAAGAATGGAGCTAGAGTCTTCAGTAATATTAAACAGGTGATTATAAAAGGCCGGAACGACGTCAAGAAGCATGTCACCCATCTTACTTCGAATGAGTTCAGTGATGCTATGTTTCCTGTGCCGAAAAACGCTAAAATTATGTATAATACCTGAACAAGTGCTAAGGAAATTTATTTCAACATTTTTAGTCACTAACTAGCCGCCGCCCGCGGCTTCGTTCGCGTGGTGATTGCTAACTTAGTATCCCCTCCTATTTTTTTAGAATAGACAGTAGTTAAACTTTTTTTTAATTTAATAACATGTTAAGCCTTATCATTATCTATTTAATCATATTAATCCAAACTATTTTCACTCCGAATTGTATCCAAACCGGTATTGTGGTTAGAGCGTAATGGAGCCCCAAATATCTTGGCCTTTCTCATATTAGTAGAATGTAGAATGTAGAATTGTTAGCCATTCCCCTAGGACTTAGCAGACTAATTCGAAGCATTATTACTTGTAAAAGGATACAAAGAAGAATGCTCTTCGAAAATCTTGGTGGCTAATGCTTCTCTCCGTCGTATTTAAACATACTTTTTCTTTATTCACATTTTCATCAAATCTGCATTCTAATATCTGCAACAAAACAGGTAGGTTAAATTTTTTTGCAGAGATCCACAGAAATATCCAAAGCTTCTCTTCATCCAAAGCAAAGGTTGTCTGGAAGAGTACTCTTAAACGGTGAAGGAAAACATCGTGAGCAAACTGGCATGTCGTAGAATCTAAAAAAGTCATATAAACGTAGGTATGTCATGTGCATGAAAGGAGCCTCTTTGTGACGCACTTAAAGAAGTCTTCCGACAGTAAGCTTAGTCGGTACTTTCCTATTTTATTTAAATTATTTACCTTCATTTTATCCAGATAGATCAGACGAAACTCGATAAATACCCAACACATCAAATTGAATATAAGAGTCACTATGAATAGGCCTTCGTGCGATACGGACATCAGTAAATAGAAATTCAACATAGAAGTATTGATAGCGATTAGGCGACATAGCATTCTCCTTGAAAATGCGAGGGGTAAAATAAGTGATAGCACTGCAAAAAATAAGATTTTTTACCTCTGCCGACCTGCCCCGGCTTTGCATAAAAATTCAAAGGCAGTGACCATTTCACCAATTTTTTTCTAAATTACCGGTGCGAAGCCGGGGCGGATCGATAGTAATAAAATTATGTTATTCAGGGATTATGTAGCATTTTAATGGTGATAGAATTTTTAAAATTGGTCAAGTAGAACTTTCTTGAGTTCACATAAACATTAAACATTATAGAGTAGGCATTTAAGAGTTATAAGTTGAAAAATAGTAAGTAAGTTACTTACGGTTATAGGCGGTAAATATTGTACATAACGGCTTTTCTGCTTGGTAGAGTGCTATCTAATTCTGACGTATCTACGCTCTATGAAGTCGAAATTAGCCGATGTGCAATATTTGTCGCTTACAACTTACTGTTCTTCAAAATAGGCCTACCTGCAATGAGCCAAGCAGTAGCCTGTTTGTAAAAGGAGACTGAAGTGCCTTTTTCAAACCTCTTTGATTGCATATAAATATTTTCCAATGATACGAGCAGCATTATAATTTGTATGCTACTTAAAACTACTTCTCGTGGATGTTCTTCCTTGTTATGGTAAAGAGGTAGTAATACTTTGGTGACGTATATAAATAAGACTAGAAACCATATGAATCCTGCTGTGAGCCTGAAAAAGAAAAACAGCTTTCAAAACAGTGGCCGACTCTCTGGTGACGGAGTTTTTAAGCCAGCTTTGAGAACACACTCAGATGAAACTGCTAAGCCACAAACGCTTAAATAAGCTACAAACAGGCTAGGAGTAGCACGCAAATGCCACGGTATGAATATTTTTTTAATGTAAAAGAAACAAGCTGTCTTACGGCCGACCATTTGGGTAATAAATTTGGGTATTACCATTAGGGTAGGCGGTCACTGTCGTCAATAGACACGAAAGAACACCAAGTATGTATGATGTTTTCAACAAATATAGTTTGTAAATTGGGTTGAACAAGTAAGTAGGTATAGTTTGGTTTGCAAGATAGAAAAAAAACTACCAGGCGTGCGAAGCCGCGGGCGGCTAATAAACTTAATGCTTAGTACAAAATATAATACTGATTTCATCAGAAACAGATTTTTAAAAGAAAAGATACTCACACCAATTCAATAAACACATCCTTGCCAACTACAGGCATGAATGAAAACATGCTTAGTAGTAAACATCCCATAGACCATGGAAACAGCACTGTTATTGATAAACGACTCCTTGCTGTTGATAGAAATGGCCACAAAGCCATACCTAGTAAGGGTATACTTAGCATCCATCTGTAGGTAAAAGATAGCGCCTAGAAAAAAAACCTTAGGTATAATACCTACCTCAAACTCAAGGCGAGGCTCAAGAGAATCGTGTGTGGATTCCATCGTCTTCGATAATTTAGTAAGCATAATTAAAAAAAAATTGAGCCTACTTTATCCACCGTCTTCCCGCGAAATTTAGCCATAATGTAGTCGGTTTATTTATCGTATGGGAGGACGTCATATCGTGTTCACCATTCGAGAACCTATATTTTACTCTCCAACGGTTATCGATTCTTCAAGCTACAACTCCAAAGCTATGAGGCTAGGTTTACCACAACTAAATCACCCATTTTTGTCATACTTTTGGATTTAGGAAAATACATAATAATCGTTTTACTTACCAAAGCAGTGGATCCCAACACATAACTTAATACAACAACAGATAATGAACAAAGTCTTCTAATACTGCGTATTTGCTTAATGACACCGATCCACACAACCAGTGATGCCAAGGCGTACCACCATAATATGAGAGGCATGAGGAAGTACAAGTAATACTGGACTGGTAAACTTTGGGCTGAAAATGAAATGACAAATTAACATTCCATTTTTCTCAAGTTTAAAAAATCACTCTCTCACAGAAGTGACAACTTGTACAAATTACACCTGTCACGCGTGATGAGTTCATTGGTTTTTTCCCGACCGTTTAAAAGCTACACTTCAAAAAAATTAATTATTAGCTCAAAGAGCATATCCACTAAGGATCTGTGCCCTGTGATTGGTGTGAAGTCTCATCAATCTTATTTTTCCTTTAAATAAATTAATTTCTGATAATGAGGGCGCCACTAGATAAAGACAGCCTGAACTTTTCACAAACAGCTTTTCAACCTTGGGTTCGCGGAAGAAGTCTCACACCAGCATGTAATGAAATAAACATCATCAAAGGCTGAAGAATTCCACTGCTGGACATAAACCTCCCCTATATATTTCTAAGAAGAATGATCCTTCATCTACAGACTTCCCACGATATAATAAAACATAAAGTTAAATACTCACCATAAACTAAATATATTGCAACAGCACACATAATAAAAAACACCACATTTTTGATTATAGCTTTCCTAGGTTTGGGCATGGAACTATTTATGCCACTTGCGGCATCTGCTTGGGCATTCATTTTCTGTTCAAACAGCATTTTTAACAGAACTGCTATCCACCCCAAAAATGAAAAAGTGACAAGTATCAACAAGGGTTTCTGGTAGTAATCATGGTAATATCTTAACCCTGCCAAACTCAGGCTAATGATTTCTTCACTAAAAATAATCAATTCATCAAACTTTTTTTCTTTTACCAACTTTTCAGTGAAATCTATAATAGCGTCATATTTTTCCTTGTTCAGGGGCTCATATGGCTGGTAGATATATGATATTGCATTTGTTTCAATATCTTTTCTTTTCTTGTCATATTGTGAGGCTAGTTGTCTGCTAATACTGTAGATGGATTTAGCTCTGTCAGGTAAAGTCATATCAAGTAATCCATGTATAGGTTTACCCTGAAATAATCAAAATGTGTATGAGGAAGCTGATAAATTGTGGTTTTATCCTTATTATAAGGAAAATAATCATAAACATTTAAGTATATCATCATATTTAAAAAACAACTGCAGAATTATTTTGTGATGCTAAGAAGTTAACTAAAAAAAAGCAGCCAAGTGCGAGTCGGACTCGCCCATGAAGGGTTCCGTAGCATCAAGTAACATAATATAAAGGTTCTTGTGGTTCGTCTTCGTCTTTTCAAAGGTAAATTGCGGTTTACGATTTATGACGTATAAAAAAAAACTACTGACTAGATCTCGTTCAAACTAAATATCGTTGAAAGTTTGAATAGTAATGTACAACATATATTTTTTTTATTTTTATCATTCTCTTATTTTAGAAGTTAGAGGGGGGGGACCAAGTTTTTTCCACTTTGGAAGTGTCTCTCGCGCAAACTATTCAGTTTAGAAAAAAACGATATAAGAAACCTCAACATCATTTTTGAAGACCTATTCACAGATACCCCCACACGAATGAGTTTGATGAAAAAAATATTTTTGAGTTTCAGTTTCAAGTATGGGGACCCCCAAAATTTATAGTTTTTTTTTTATTTTTGTGTAAAAATCTTAATGCGGTTCACAGAATACATCTACTCGCCAAGTTTCATCAGTGTAGCTTTTACGGTTTCAAAGAAAAATGGCTGTGACATACAGACGGACAGACAGACAGACAGATAGACAGACAGACAGACAGACATGACGAATCTATAAGGGTTCCGTTTTTGCCATTTGGCTACGGAACCCTAAAAAGAGCTGGTGATCTTCAAAGTCTGAAAAGATGTTCTAGAATCATGGCTATGATAACTCATCACCCAATCATAGTTTTAAACAAGAAACGAAATTTAAATTTGTTCTTCCATTTAGGAGCTACACTGCCATAATAATATGGAAGTTACAGTAGACTCTCACTCACATCTGTATGGGGGATTAAAAATAAATAAATAGGTAATGGGAATAGGTATGTTATGGACCCACTACTTACAATAGAATTAACAGGTACTGGTATAGACAGAATAGTGGACATAAGTGGAGAGAGGTCCACTTGATTCACATCCAATCTGTGTTCTAAGGACATGTCAGTATTCTCTGGGTCAATTTGAGCTGGTTTGACTTGCTGCACTCCTGAGCCCCAGATCACATATGGTGTCTGAGTCTCATGGTCATCTCCTGCTCCATGTGATCCTGAAATGAGAAGATATCACATATCGGCCCCACTTATAAGACTCAGTCAAGATTAATATTAATGTATCCATTTGCTTTGTAAATGCTTACCCCAGTCTGTCATCCCATGGTCAGAAGTCATGAGGAATGTTGTCTTTCCATCATCGTCATAATAATCCCTGATTACTTTTTCAATTTCTCTGATACCTTGGTCCACATGTGTGATGGTGTTCAAAAAGTTTCTGTAAGCAAAAGTTTGTACATAAATATGTATCAAAGTAAAGAGGCCATGTTTTACTGCAGGATTATTTACAAAATATGACTGACATGATGTTGTAAGAAAGAATATTGTTATTAAAATGATTGTAATTTGGGTTAATTACACTTACACTGTTTTTGGTTTATGAGTGTGTCCAGAAGTATCAGTTCCCAACAAATGCAAAAATAATACAATTTTCTTCTTGTGTAACTTCGCTGTCAGGGCATCATCATGCTTAGCACTCTGAAAGAACTGCTTTACTTTGTCAAAGACCCATGAGTCTAAATGTGTTGTGTTTTTATCAGTGCTAAAACTTTGATCATAGGGATCCAACTCATTCACCACAATGTGGTCATCTGTTAATCCTTTTGTGAATATATTAACTATATCATAAGCTCCCCAACACCAAGTGTATGAAGTTTGATTGAAGACTGAGTCAAAGTCAACAGGGTTCTCCTTCCATCCTTTGGCAATAGCTGAAGGGTCTTCATAGAATCCTGCGATGATGGCGACATGGCCTGGCCGTGATTCTGTAGGCACTTGAGTATTAGATATCCCCCATCTGCCGTTTGAGTTAGAGATTGATCTGAGGCAAGATTATAAATTTAATACACTTGGACATGATCCTGTTCCAGTATCAAATATCTACATATAAGGAAAGTTATAAGCACAACAGTACAGACACACAACTCTCTTTAGCTAGTTGATGGAACAAGCATATGGCCCACCTGATGTTAAGTGGCAACCATTGCCTCGTAGGTCACACATGTCAGGACGTGCCCTAGGATGCATTTCCCTGCGTTCATCAACTTGAGGCATACAGATGTTCAGCCTTACATGCCAGTAATTGTAATCTTTATGTATGTAAATATCTTTTTAGTGTAGTTTAGTAGGTACTTATTCAAGATCCAAATGAGAAAATTTCAGAGAATACTCCAAGATAGCTTAATTGATACATCACTTATGTATGTACTTCTTAATTGATTATTAATTAGATATCGTAAAAAGGCAGACAAAGGTAAATTTAGAGAATTTAAACTCACCTTAGGTATTTCATAGTGGTATAGTTTACGAAAGATTCCGCCCTTAGTCCGTCTACAACGAAAAGAACAAGCCTATCCGCCACAGCCTCATGTTGCGATTGATAGGGGGCTACATCCTTTACAATTGGAGATTTAAAGTAAATATCAAAGATGGAATATAAAAATGCAAGGTGAATAAAGATACCCACAACAAACATAACGAGCAACGCACATCTCTTAGCAAACTAAATTTTATGATGTTTTGAATGATGTAGGTACTAACGACTAAGATAAGAGTTTTATTATTGAAAGTGAAATAAATAAACTTCAAAACACGTCATAGAACCCATTACAAGTTGGCTTGTTTTGTTTACGTACGGCTCCACTACGGTACGGCTCTTTTATTTTTGACATTACTTTGAACTTGACTTGACGTCACCTGATTGCATGTTTTTTTTTAATTGCTTGGATGAAATGTCATTCCGCCAAGTTTTTTGGCTCTATAGACGATCAGTAATGGTTAAATTACTGTAAACTGTTGTAACGGGTATAATTTTTTTTTTTAAATTGATAATTTTATCGGCCGATACCCAGCCGATAAATATAAAAAAATAAGGAATAATAGGAATAAAGTTCATATCGTGCAAATGTAGGTATGTCTTTATTCAGGATCATAGCATAGGTACTTCAAATGGCGTTCCACGGTCCAAATTAAGGAAAGTCCACTACCGCCATCTTAGGTGCCATGGAGGAACATTTTTTTTATGAGCATTTCATGCAAGGCACAAATACAATTAATAGCAATAACATATTAAGTAAGTAATCTGATATTATGTTACCTACTGCTTCATAGAGCGGAATTCGTCTCAGTACTACCCTCATCTAAATTCATACCAGCAGCTAACAAGCCAAATAATTCCACCTCTTGAGCTTCACGCAAGTTATCTAACACCACATCAGTCGAAACTCGCTCATCACAAGTTTCATCAGGAGTAAGGCCAAGGGTTATGTAAGCGCGACGCATTTGTCCTGCACTAAGCCACCCACGTTGACCAGGATCGAAGCTTTTCACAACCGCTTCCAAATGTCTGTGAGGAACAGTTACTTATCAAGAATACTTACGTTTTGTACAGGTACTAGGTATTTTAGCTGATAGGTAGTTAGTCTTAAGGTGATATCAGACGGTTCATTTTTTGTTCATTTTCACCTTTCATTCGGTACATTTCACTCGAAATGAAATGTCTGAACAAAAAATGAAACACGAGTGCCGAATGAATTCATTAGTGAACCGATCCAACAGTGTTGGATATTGGCATCCGGTATCTTTCATTCCCACTCCGAATGAACGAGAAATGAACGGTCTGAACACTGAGAGAACGTTCATTCGGATTTCTTCTTGCAATCCATGGTCGCACCCACCACCGACGTACGACTTCATTCGATGACATATTTAAAAGAAAGAACAATGAATGTTCATTTCTGTATCATTTCGTCTAAGCCGTGTGAACATAGAATGAAAAAAAAATGAAGCATTCACTCGAGTGAACAATCATTCGAGTGAACCGTCTGATATCACCTTTAGGGAGGTAGAAATACAATAGATTCGAACTCAGACTAATGCTGTCAAATATCGCTGTCAAATCTCAAATCTGACAGCGATATTTGACAGCGTTTCACTGATCGCTACCGCCAGCGAACTAGGTGTGCGCAGGCCTTAATGCAACGACGTTGCCAGGACGAATAACCAATTGAATAAGCTAACCCACATGTTTTCAGTCTGTAAACATGGGTAAGCTTCGTGGTTAATTATAGACACAAGAGTTAAATGGCTACAAACCAGTACAGACATCTATTCATCTTCCCTACACTATCTATCACATTGATAACTTACTTGACTTCGTATAAAACTGGAGCTGAACCATGACCAGCGCGATACAGCATGCAATCATTCAGAAGTTTTTCTAAATATGCTATGGGCTTATCCGAGCCTTCAGCTATTACTTTGGTTAGAAGGAATCTTATTAATTCGGGTATACGACGTTCTTGCAAATATGATTCAGTTCTTGATACTGTAGAAAGAATTTGCTGCTTACGAGCAGAAATTTCAATTTTTTCAGATGATTCATCATCTCGTAAACATTTACAAACAGGAATTGGCTCGTAATATTTCGGTTCCTGTCCAAAAGGTTCATAGCATTCTTCTTCCATGCTGGGGTAGGTAGGTCTGTTTTTATGGGTAAGTAAAGATATTTTATTCCTCGGAAACACTATATCTAGGTAAATCAAGAGGTAAATGGTTTGAGTCAAGAAAAATTATTACGTAAGTATTATATTCCTAGGTTTGAATACTTATGGAGGTATGGAAATAGAAAATATAGAATATAAAATGTACAATTTATCCTTTGATCGTCCGTCAATGCTACAATCTGTGTGGAAATTGGAAACCGAACGAGTAAAAAAAGCAAGGTGCTTTTAAGCGGGCTGCGCAAGCTGGAATTTTCTGTCAAAAGTGTCGAAACAGGTCGCAAAGCCTGGTGCGTAGTATTTAATTATTCTCTTTGGCCTCGGGTTTGAAAGGGGCAGTCTACCAAGAAAAAGATTATTACCCTAATACCTATGTATAACAATAGCAGTTTTTATATCCCATCTATTCTGAGCTTGTCTACCAGGGAAGAGGGATTGTGATAGTAAAGTAAATCCATGTTGTCTACACACAGTGCTACCACGTGCCAAACCAAAATATCTGGATTTCAAAGTCTAAAAATCTGTATTTGATCGAAAAAACACACAGAACATAAAACAAAACATAAACAACACAGAATAGAACAGAAAATATACAAAAAAAAACCAGCCAAGTGCGAGTCGGACTCGCGCACGAAGGGTCTCGTTCTAAAAACATTTGTTATCTTTTGTATTTGCTGCTAAAACGGCAATAGAAATATATCATCTGTAAAAATTTCAAATGTCTAAATAACACGGTTCATGATAATATACAGCCAGTGACAGACAGACAGGGAAGCCTTATAATAGGGTTCCCGTTTTTGCCCTAATTATACACAAATATTGAATTTACTTTTTCATAGACTAAATCAAATTCCAAAAAATTGTATAAAAGTAAGGTAAAATTTGTAATCTGTAATACTAGCCAAAATTCTGTATAAATACAGATAAATCTGTATAATTGGCAACACTGTTTACACACGACACAGTGTATTTACCTATAGGACTTGGCGGAAAGCCTTTGTATCCATGCCAGCAAAAAAAAAAAAAAAAAAAACGACACAGTGTCAGACCGTCAGTCAATAAAAATGACATTGACATTTCAAGTCGAACAATCAAAAAGTTCAAACAAAACTGTTTGGAGTTGAGTCAGTCAGGTGTTTGTTGTCAAAACATTTCAAACGGTAACCGAACAGAGAGTAATATTTTCCTTGTAACCGAACCGGGCGGCAGCATTGGCCGGCTGCTATTTATTTTTCAATTGAAGGCTGGTTTATTATCTTACGATATTTGTGAATGATTTCCTACAAAAATGGGGAACGAGGATTTAGAAGAAACCCGCATAGGGAGAATTGACGATTGTAAGTTAAACACCTACGTTATTGTTCAAGGATGTTTTATTTACTATTCCTCTTCCCTGTTATTGTTACACTATTTCATTATACCTAACTATAATACCTACCTAGGTTTATCAAAGTTTTACTAATTTATTAGCTTTTGGTTGGATAGGCAAAAGCCCAACCACGACTCGTCTATTCATTCATATGTGTAGCTTTTAAAATCCAGTATTTTCTAGGCGATTCCGATATTCGCAAAACAGGACAAGAAATGGACATTATTCGTCAAAGAACCATTGCCTATGAGTATCTATGCCGACTGGAAGAAGCAAAGACCTGGATGGAAGCTTGTCTGAAAGAAAAACTCCCTCAAGCTACAGAATTTGAAGAGAACCTTAGAAATGGAGTTTACTTAGCAAAGTTGGGAAACTTTATTGCCCCAGATATGCTCGCTCTAAATAAAATTTATGATATTGATCAGAAACGCTACAAGGTAAGCCTTGCAACTGGTTTATCCTTTGACATAATAAATATGAAATAGTAAACCAACACACATCATTAAAAAAACAGGTGTTTAAAAAAACATGGTTGCCCTGCTACAAGATAAATCGACAACATCTTCAAAGTCTATGGGTTCTAACCATGGCACAGAATCGAGATAGATGGTACAAGCTAAGGGTGGTCTATACCCAGCAGTGGGTGGCGTCAGGCTCTGGATGATGATGCTGAGGTATTTAGCATTATCTTGTGTTTGCAAATGGTCCGCAAACAATTTACTAATTATAGCAATTCCTTGAATATGTATATAATATTTTGCAGCTAATTATTTGAATGAAGTTGTAGTAATGGTAATTTTTTTTTTTTCAGATAATGGGCTTACAATTTAAACATACAGACAACATAAACAAGTTTTTGCAAATATTGAAGAAAACCGAACTTCCCATTGTAAGTTGACAAGAGTCCCTAATTTGTAAAATAAAACCTGTTCATAATAAATAAATAATAAATATTGTAGACCATTCACACAACACTGTCCAGCCCCAAACTAAGCAGAGTTTGTACTATGGGAACCAGATAGCTGATATAATATTTATATAATGTTTTTTTTTGTAAATACATACTTAGAATACGGACTACGGACTGAAGGCCCGGTGTGGCCCGGAGCGGTTGTTGGCAAATGAGGAGATATTTATTTATTTTTAGGTTTATACAGAATATTGATATACTTATATGTTTACTAATCTTATAGGTACCTTTAAACGAGAAAATCTTGTATATATATATATACTAGCAGTTGGTAACCGAGCTTCGCTCGGAATTTTTTTCGTTAATTTGTATTTTTAAGAAATCTTATGAGTCATCTTATCATCTTTAATGGTTTATTCTTACTGAACACCGCCATCTGCTGGACGTGCTTGCAGTTAGTTGCTCGCAATCGTCAATAGATGGCAGGAGCAGTCACATATTCAGTTTATGTTTAATTATTGAACTCGGAAAGAAATAATCATTTTCTTAAAATGAATCCTAGCTAGATCGTTTTATCGTCCCCGTAAACCCCTGTATACTTAATTTCATGAAAATCGTTGGTTCAGTTTCCGAGATCCTAAATATATATATATATATATATATATATATATATATACATACAAGATTTTCTCGTTTAAAGGTATAAGATATATATATTTAGGATCTCGGAAACTGAGCCAACAATTTTCATGAAATTAAGCATACGGGGGTTTTCGGGGACGATAAAACGATTTAACTAGGATTCATTTTTAGAAAATGTCCCCTTAATTGTAAAGTAATCAATTTTATCATAAAATAATAGTGTGACAGAGAACGCCATCTATTGACGAGTGGAGTTTATTATTATGTTGGTAAGATCGAAAAATATTAATATTTAATCAGTATGTAAGTAATTCGTATTTAAATATAATTCACAACAACAAAAAAAATACCGAGCGAAGCTCGGGCACCAACTGCTAGTTATATTTATGTAGTAATGGTTTCTCTATTTCTTAATTTCTAGTAAGTTTGTTTTCTTCTTTTTTTACTTCATAATCATACTTATATTATTTTCAGCAGCCGTGTAGTCACCCAAATTGGTCCTCACTGAAAACCAGCGCTGCCTCGTCCCCTTTTTGGAGGCGAAGCAGCATTTAAGCTGAGTGAGGACCATTTTGGCTCATAAGCATATACTGTCGGCACCCTTTTTTTTTTCAGAAATAGAACTAGGATTATGTGTGTAGGTACTTATTTCTTGTGTTTGTGTATGTGTTCTATGTTTTCTTTTTCTCTTATAACTTATTGTGTAGCCGTACCTATAATCAATGTTCCTAGCTTTCTGTTGTTTAATTTTATTTATATTGTGTTTTTGAGCCAAATAAAAAAGTTATCTATCTATCTATCTATCTATCTAGAATACATAACACTCTGACAGAGAACAAACATCTGTGTTTACCACACAAATATTTGTTGTCGGAGGGGATTGAACCCACGACCTATGGCGCATAAGGCAGAGCTACTACCAACTGATCTGAGAGTCCAGTGAATAATAATAACTATAATACTTTATTAAATTCTGTTAAATGTTTATGTACTGACTTTTGTATATTACAGACATTTCAACCTGAGACCACTGATATATATGACAAAAAGAACATGCCCCGGGTAATATACTGCATCCATGCCCTGAGCTCTCACCTTTTCAAACTGGGCAAGGCCCCATTAATTCATGACGTTTTTGGCAAAGCAGTATTTACTGGTAAGAGCTCTTATCGTTTTAAATGCATGATTATCTACCATCACAGCTGTAGAGCACTGGTGGTCTAGCGGTAGCGGCCCCGCCCTCCGATCCGAAGGTCGTGGGTTCAAATCCACTCGTGTACCAATGAGTTTGTCTGTCGAAAAATGTATGTGCACTATGCCAGTACTCTCAAAACGGTGAAGGAAAACATCGTGAGGAAACCGGCGTGTCGTAGAACCTAAAAAAGTTCGAGCAACACGTGTCACGCAAAAAGGGTCCGCCAGCGGCCTACTTGCGGAAAAACCAGCCTGCACATCAAGTGCGGATTATAGAAGTTGCCAATTTACCTTCACAGCTCAGCTGGCATAAGCTTCACTTTCTGTAAAGCTACCGCCAGCTGTGTGGGCGTGGGTTCGCTCCACACCGAGAACAAATATTTGTTTGGTGAATGCAGATGTGTTATCTAGTTGGGTATAATATTTTATTGAAAATATGTATTAATAAAATATATATACAGTTATTAAATCAGCTATCTGTTTCCTATAGTGCAAGCTTATTTTGGGGCTAGATAGTGTTGTGTGGATTGTCCTCAATATTTTATTTATTTTTTTATTATTAGTGAATAGTTTTTACTGATGCTCTATCCATTTTTTACAATCACTATATGTTATTTTCACTGGTGTTCACTAAACTCTACATACCATGTGCCAAAATATACAATTTGGCCATGCCTCGTGAGTACTTGCCGAGATATTTTGAAAGATTTAAAATGATTCATCATCATCACTTTGATCATTTTTTTTTAATACAGAAGAATAGAACCTTGCATAGTTTTTCTGATAGTTTAAATGAAAATGTGTAAATAAAAAGATTAAAATAAATACTGATATTTTTAGATGAGGAGTTGGATCTGGTGTCAAAAGATTTGCAAAACTGCACTCACCCCCTCCCTATGTTCCAAAAAATTGGTGGCATTTTGTCCAAGAGCAATGTTGACAATGGAGAAAATTTACACAAAGCTATGGTCGAGCTGAATAAGCTTTTAGATGTAGATAAGTCTATCACATCAGCTTTACTAAATCCACATCTCAAGTTGAAGTATGTCCAGAACAAACTTATAGAAGAGTATAAAAAAGTACTACAAAGTGCTAAACATGAAAAAGTACAGGCTGCTCATAATCATTCCCTAAATGATAGCTACATTCCTGATGAATATGACGAACTACTAACATTAGTAGAAATACAAGGACACATGACAGCTGTAAATTGCAAGTTTCTATGGAAAAACTTATGCAAAGCCACTAAAAGCAGTGACTTGAGTATTTTGCATAAACTATTCAATGAAGGCTGGGTTAAAATCAAGGACTACAACAGCAAGAATCTAGATTTTTACTGTGATGTTGTTAAAGAAATCATTGAACACAACAAAGATATTGATGTAGAAAGCGTGACCAACTGGCATAAGATATTCCAGAACATTATAAATGAAGGAAACAGGAAGTCACTTGAGCATTCTGATCACAAGATCGCCATAGCTAGCGTGAACCAAGCTTTAGACGAGGGAACTCCAGAAGATTTGTTTCTAGCTCTGAATAATCCACATCTAGAGCTGAATATAAAGATAGAGAGGTTTGCTGTACCTTTACTGTATGAGGAGATGAAGTTAGAAAAGTGCGAGTTGGAGAAGAACCTCAATGAAAGCGAAATAGCTGCGTCTTTATCGTATTTGACTGCGATCGCCGCAATATCTTTAGCTGTTGAAAGAGGTGACGACGCTGTTGTGTGGAACTCTTTAAACTCCAAGCAGATTCACCTAGAAGGACTCAGAACGCATTGCCGTCGGCGCTACTTATCTGCGCTGGCGACTGCCTTACAGGTTAAGTCCAGACAATGTGCCTGCCCACTACTGACTTTGGAAGATATCCGTGATACAATTGACATGGTCAACTTGAAAGATGATGATAATGAAGAATGTAAGTTATATGCCGCTACAATATACGCAATGAACAGTAGTTTTTTTTTTTAATCACATTAACCAAAATAGTTATTTCTTTTTTTCGTTTCAGTGGTTCAAGTGATCAGTGGCATTAACAAAGCAGTAGCTGATGAAAATGTCGAATCTTTAATGTCTCTCTTGAAAAATTCAAGTTTAAAACTAGCCGCGCCTTTACACAAAGAAGAAAACCATCTCTATTTGCGTATGCTCAAGAAAGCTTTAGTCCAAAAGGAATCTCAGAATCTTTGGTATGACGACATTATAGAAACCATTGGTGATGTAAACGAAGAATCAGCAAAAGTTAAGGAACTGACTGAAGCTATTGTACAGCTCAACTTGGCTGTTATAAATAATAGCATTGACGAGTTTTGGGATGCTCTGTCTAGTCCGATTCTTACGTCTTCAGACTTGATAGAAAGTTCTTTTAAGGATATGTACTTCCAAATGTTTTGTAAAGCTCTTAAGAAGAGAGGGCATCACAACTGCCCCTGGATTGTCTGCCATACTGACGCCGGCAACACGGTTTACATAGACGTAGAATCATATGCTTATAGCTGGACTACCCCCAAAGACTTCGTTCCTTACGCGCGGTATCTGACACGGAAAGACATCAATTCGATAATAGACAAGACAAATAAGCACCATGTGAATAAGTATAAACAGATGGTGTTAGATAAGTCTATTATAATCATCCAAGCGTATTGTCGAGGGTATCTACTGAGGTATCGCCTCATACGTCGATTAAAGTATTTCAAGGAAAATGAGGAATATGTTGTGAAAATTCAGTCTTGGTGGAGGAAAGTAGTGATGCAACGAAAGTACGGCACATTGATAAAAATGAAGGCTATTGAAGCAAAACTAAAACGAGAGCGGAAAGAGAATCCTTGGGCGTGGTATAAAGTTCAGGTAGGCAATAAACCTTTATAATTGTAATTATTGTAAACTTTAGGTAAGTTAAGTAGGGTAGACATTGTAAAAAGTCAGTCAGTTCTGACTGGTTCCACTCAAAAAATATTCCGACATTCATTCTTAATTCCAGGAACATAACATAATAAAGATCCAAGCTCTCTGGCGTGGTCGCCGAGCTCGTGAAGCGTTCACTTCCTTATTCCATTCACCGAATCCTCCTCTCAAAGTCATCAAGAAATTCGTACCAATGCTGGACTTCTCGACCGAAGACTACGATCGCGAAATAGAGCTTCAGTCTTTGAAATCAGAAGTTGTGCAATCAATACGAAAAAATCAGGAATTATCAAAGCAAATTGACGACATGGATCTAAAAATAGGACTGCTGGTACAAAACAGAATAGCGCTACAAGAAGTGGCAGCGCACGGTTTGAAGCTAAACAATCTAGTGAAGCATAACTCCATGACTAAGCTGGTTTTCCAAAACCGTGCGGATGGTAAAAGTCTCATGACGGTAACTACTGCAGTGAAGGGATTGAAATCTCTCACCAAAGAGAGCAAGCATCTGCTGGATTCTTACCAGCACTTATTTTATGAGCTGCAAACCAACCCCACATACTTATCAAAACTATTGTTCTGTATCCCGCAGAACAAAACCAACTTTTTCCTGCAAAATGTTGTATTAAGTCTATACAACTTCGGCGCATACCCAAGAGACGAGTATTTGTTACTGAAACTATTTAGATTCACACTTGAAGAAGAAATTAGTTGCAAAGTTGTGAAACCTTTTGATATAATCGCGTCAACGCCATTGGTGTTAAAAATGGCGGTCAGTCTCTCGCGGCAACTGTCAGGACTGAACAGTCTCCAGACGATTATAGGGCCTCTGGTTGAGATGATGTTGAAAGATAAAGATCTGAATATAGAGACTGGTCCAGTTGAAATTTATAAAGCCTGGAGAAATGATACTGAGATGAAGAGTGGACAAATATCGTAAGGATCATTTGAATTAAAATATCTATAATTACGCCATTTTGTGTTGCCTTCTCGCTCTAACTCTCTTAGTGTGTGATAATGACGAAACAAAATGGCGGCCAGAGTAAATTAGCGTGATTTCTGTTTAATGTGATATTGTGTTTCTTTTCAGGAAACTACCCTACAACGTGAGTCAGGAAGAAGCTCTCAAATACTCAGAAGTAACTTCGCGCTTGGAGGTAGCACTGAGTCAACTCAAAAATATAGTCGTTATGTTCCTCGATAAAATCACAAGTTCCACTGAAATTCTACCGTTCTGCATCACGTACATGGCGCGGGTTTTACATAGATCTCTCACATCGAAATTCCCGCATACGCCAGAAAAAGACATTTTAAAGGTGAGTTTAACTATTCTGCTGCCCTAAATTTTGATGAGCCGCCGCCGCCAGCCGTATTGTTCGTATGAGATGATTTTGCATTTTAATCTAATAAAATCCATTACGACAAAACCAGGTTAGCTAGGCCCTAGTGCGGGGACCCCGCACTAGACGTAAGTATTGAGCAAAATTGTCTGAAAAAATAAATCTTATTCCAGGTGATTGGAAACTTGGTCTATTACCAGTTCTTAAATGCAGCTATAGTTGCTCCAGATGCGTTCCACATCATCAATTTGCCGAATGGCGGAGGATTGACAACGGACCAGAGGAAAAACCTCGCGTCTGTTGCAAAGATCTTACACTTTGCCGCTGCTAAGAAAGGGGTTAGTATTTCATATTTATTGTTACCTGATAATGCCCTGTACGTGCTTATCCTTCTTCTTTTTCTTGGAATTTTTCAATTAGTGTGGGGTCGTACGTCTTTAAAACCTTGTGAATGCCTTATATGTATTGATGTTTTATTTGGTTTTCATACAGTTTGGCGAAGAATCCAGTCACCTGCGATGTTTGAATCCATTCATAATCGAATGCCACGAGCGGATGAAGGAGTTATTCAGAAAGTGTTGCCGCGGTCCCACTCTCGAAGAGTACTTCGCAGTCGACGAGTACACCGAAGCTACGCTACTGCATCACCCACATATTTATATCACGGTTCAGGTAATTCTATGAATGCTGTTTTCAGAGTGTGTGTTCTGAGTTTTACTCACTCCTTATCCTCCTCGTTCTGAGTCTTACTAAGTCCATGACGTGCAAGCCTGTCTTTTTATGGAGACACGATAAGCGGCACTTGGTAAGCGCCCTCCCTAGCAGGCGATTTAAGAAGTATTGTGTCTCCATACAAATACCCGCTCTCATCTTTATTGGGGTTAACGATTTTTAACATGATTAGACAATGTGATTACGATACAAACAGCAGACCTGATCCATCAACAAGTTATAGTAAAACATAAAAAAATATATTGGTAAAATGTAGTTTGAATCATCAGCTTTTAACGATTTTCTGTACTAACTAGATTGTGGAGAAAAACCGTATGATATAGATTATTTTGAAAAGCTACCCTATTTTCCAACACATTATTATTTTTTACGAGAAGTATATTTTTAATCTAACGCCTGTTTTTTTTTAGGAAATCGTTGACACGCACGCACTGCTCGTTGAGTATCAAGATATAATAGCACCAGACCACAGAGATCGCCTCAACGAGCTATTAGATGATCTAGGAGAGGTGCCTACGGTGGCACAACTCGCGTCTAGAGATGTTGATCCGGTAACAGAAACTGAATATCAATACTTTATTATATTACGAATACACTGTAAACATTAATAACCTCAAAGTCTTCTAGGGGCTAAGTCAGAGATTACGACACGTCTGTGTCGTGTCGTGTTGGCAGTTTGCTTTACTAGTTTTTGTTCTTCTGTATTATTTTTGTACGAAACTTGTTTGGGTACACAGAATATTTTTGCTGATATTTGTCTGACACAACGTTGTTGCTTTCAATCTATCCTTCGAAAATAAGTTGAGATTTTTTTTAAATGTTGAAATGTGCGAGCTTTGACCGTTGTCAGCCCCATAAAGATTTACTTTTTGTTTGTAGCATATGGGCGAAAGTACAGAAGAAAACGCACGTCTCGAAGTGTGTTTGGCGCTGGTCAACAAGTTCCAAACGCCTGCAGATGACATGACAGATCTGAACAAATTATTCATCAAGACAAAGGAACTTTGTGTGGCGATTATACCATTCTTGAACGGTATGTATAGTTTGCATCACGTTAAAAGAACGCTAGAAGATGGAGAGGGTTTGTTTCCGCAAGCAAAACTCGCACCTATTTGGTGGTATGAGGTACGGATTTTGCTCTATCTTCTAGCGTTTTTTTTATGTAACGATACCTTCGATTCTATTACGCTCTTACCCTTATGCTATCGCCAGCGACCTAGGTGTGCGCAGTCCTTTACGTATTTAATGTGTGTGATCAACTAAACAGAATTATGTATCGTAGGTGAACATCTATTAGAAGCACTATGCATCGGAACAACTAAGGAGCAACAAGAGCAATACGCGAAAAAAATCCAAAGACGCATCTACTCCGGTCAAGCGCGGCAAGACGAAGCGATGTCACTTCGCGAGCACATTGCTAAACTACGCAAGAATCTACAGCTTCTAGAAGACGAAGGCTACGTCACCCGAGAAGACGGCTACCAAGCTTTGATCACCTCGATAGCACTCGATCTATGCAACAAGGGGAAGTACAGACAAGCGCAAAGGAGAGCCTTGGCGACGCTCACGCGAACTAAGCAGAGCCTGTTGGAAAAGACGAAGTATTACGAGGACAAATGCAAGTCTTATGATCAGTACATAAAGTCCTGTTTGGCGAATCTTCATGCTGGGAAACGGTAAAATACTTAAATGATTTTCAAACCCATTATTATCTAAGGCATTATTGTCTTCTTGCTAACGCTACTTCTCTCAAAAAACTGTCTTTTTCGATTTACTTTGACACGATTATATCCCATTCTGATGCGTGCTGACTATAGGATTATGTAAAAATTTATAAATACTGGTTACTCTGTAGCTGGTTGGTAATCAGCTTTATCTTGCTTCTTTCGCCATTGTTCTCTCCTCTCTCTAAACTGCATTGTTTAAACTAGGCACATTATTATGTGATTAGTCATCGTTGCTAATGATTTTCGAACATTCCAGGAGCGTCCACGCATGTCTGCGACGATCCGGCAAAGACATGCAGAAATTGAAGTCAAAACTCACGGTCAAATACTCGGGCACTAAGCTGTTAGAGCGAGGCGTTTTGCTAGAGATTGATGGTCTTTCTCCATCGCAATTCAAGAATGTACAATTTGACATAACACCGACGGATCACAATGGGGTCTTTACTATCAAGGGGAAGTTTATGGGAGTTGAAATGGAGTCCATTGATGTAGACATTCAAGATCTTTTGCAGAAGCAGTACGAAGGATGCGCTATAATGGACATGTTCGGAAAAGCTAAAATAAATGTCAATCTTTTGATATTCTTACTAAATAGTAAGTTTTATGGTAAGTCGTAGACTTTTGTTAATTATTGACGAAAGTTATTTGTCCGTCTATTTTTTTCAGTACAAAATTCACCATGATTAGGTGAAGTATTATTATACCAAATATTTTTATCAATGTATGTAAGTAAACTACCTATCGTTATAATCACAATATTAAAATAATGTTACCCAAAATTAAATATGATCATCAGTAATTTTAACTTTAATGTTTAGGTTTGAATTAAGTTTTTAAATGTTATGTATTAATTAATATTATTAGGTACCTTACTATAATGTCAGTTATGTATTTCGTACAATCTAGGAGTATTATTTAATGTAATTGTAAAATAATAACATGCTTCTTTTTGGACCAATGAAATTTTTTAAATAAATGAGGCTTTCTTTTTTATGTTTATTATTTTTATTTATCTGGCTAGGTGAACCCTTCGTCTTATACAGATACAGTCCATACAAGTCAACGTCGTTTATTAGAGAGCACAGAGTGCCTGATAAAGTTTTTCGAGTTAGGTCGTCGATTGAACCAGGTTTCCAAATAACGTACACATATAACTTTCTCGTTTATAATAATAAATAAATAATATAAAAAATTAAATGAATGAAATAAGCAACGCAGGACGCAGGGTTTATGTAATAATTGAAATGAAAGATATACGAGTACCTATTGTAGTCGCAAAAGTAGACAGTTTTTTCAGAGGCGATTTTCTCTTAGGTAGCACCACACCACAGTGCGCGGCTATTAGTTTAGATCCGATTCGTATGTTTGTATTTCGTAAAAAAATTGTTTATTCATAAAACTTTAATCTCACAAACCCCCACTAAGAAAGTTTGGGATCTACCTATTAGTAGATTAACTTTAGTTATACTTGTTACTTATGTTGTTACTCATTTTAAATTGCTGATAGGTAGATTTTATTTTGTGAAGATGATCTTTGCGGAATCCAGGTTTTTCTATCCCTAAAGGGTTTCCGCCAAAATTGCCCCAGTCCCGGCGCAAAAGAATTGTATCTCAGATTTTAGATAATCATTAGTAGAAACAATATTAGTTGTCGCTATTTCCTGATTTCGTGGCTAACATGTGTTTTTTACCCAGAGAAGTTTCATAGGCGCTACATGCAAAAATTACACTTTTTAGGAAAAACTTCATGTTACTTTGCTAATTGACATTGAATTGGCAAAAAATGAATAAAACACATAATATAAACACATTATCACATATGTAATATAATGTACCTATACCTATTATGCCAGTTTTTTGAAAAACTTCATTTTACCGTACTAATTCACTCGTTAACAACATAAACAAGTGGATAATTGCAAAAAATGAATATAATAGGTACATATGCGTACACACTGATATGTATAGCCTGCATCATACTTATATACATTTTGTAGTTATCTTTATTTTACAAGAAAAAGAATACTACCTACCTTTAGTAATCGGGGTTTAACTTTTCTCTGTTATATTATTAATATTATTACAATAGGTTTTCATTATCGTTTCTCAGAATTCAATAAGGGCTTGTGACGTGAGTGAGCGCGCTCTCGCTCCCACTCAATTTGTTAAAGGGAGAAACATAGTCACCCCGATTACTAAAGGCAGCTTTTAAAGGCGATTATTTTCCTTATAAAATAAATATAACTACAAAATGTATACAAGTATGATGCAGGCTATACATATCAGTGCATACGCATTTTTTTTTTTTTTTTTTTATAATACGGACAATACATATCTACCTATTATATTCATTTTTTGCAATTATCCACACGTGTGTGTCGTAAATGAGTGAATTAATCAGTAAAATAAAGTTTTTCAAAAAATGAAATAATAGGTATAGGTACATTATATTACATAAGTGATAATGTGTTTATATTATGTGTTTTATTAATTTTTTGCCAATTCAATGTCAACTAGCACAGTTACACGAAGTTTTTCCTAAAAAGTGTCATTTTTGCATGTAGCATCTATGAAACTTCTCTGGGTAAAAAAAACATGTTAGCCACGAAATCAGGAAATAGCGACACCTGATATTGTTTCTACTAATAATTATCTAAAATCTGAGATACAATTCTTTTGCGCCGGGACTGGGGTTTTTTTCTATGGGATTTGGCGGAAACCCTTTGGATAATTTTTGTCAGGGTATTTTACTCTCTTGAGTATATGACATGTGTTCTGTGATTTGACTACTTGAGCACTAGCTATACAGGGTGGAATTTTGTAATGCCACCTGGAGGGAAAGTACTCTTAATACTGCAGATAGAAAATTTTACTCAAAGGAAACATTCCTTTATTTTTGAATAGAAAGCAAACTGCATTCAAAGATTTTCGAAAATTTTCTTCTCCCACACCCTGGAATCGAACCGGCTAAAATCTGAAAAAATTATACCCTGTACTTTTATTGCATCGATCGTTAGGGTCAATTATAAGAATGAAATCTCTGTAACAAACATGATAAATTAAATGAAAGAAGAACCAGGAAATCTTAAATTAATTTAATTATTTACAAAAAATAGGTTTTTCTTTCATTTAATTTATCATGTTTGTTAGATAGATTTCATCCTTATAATTGACCCTAACAACAATAAAAGTACAGGGTGTAATTTTTTCAGAAGAATTTTTTTTTTGGCAGAAGTGAATTTTTGAAAATCTTTGAATGCAGTCTGCTTTCTATTTAAAAATAAAGGAATGTTTCCTTTGAGTAAAATTTTCTATCTGCAGTATTAAGAGTACTTTCCCTCCAGGTGGCATTACAAAATTCCACCCTGTATACTGCACTGCTGACATATACATGTTTAAATATCTTTAACCCTTAATTTGGTATTGTATACTGTGCCATACAAACTCTTAAAAAAAATAAAGTGTTAAAGAAATATTATGATTTCAATACAATTATTATTTTAATCTCAAAAACTAGTCACACTTTATGAAAAAAAAAATGTTTTTGAGTGTTAGCAATACTGGTGATGTCACTTTTTTTAAAAATATCTGTCCGAAAGAAGCCGGCTGTGCTCACTAAAGTATTTATTTGTTTTATATTACTTTTTCCTCGTAAATTTCTTTTAAAACACTAATAATTCGATCGTGACATTATAGTGAAGTGTTCACTGTTATAATTTTGGCTATATTTGTGGGTATTTGTTGTTTTATTTGATAATAAACTTTGTATGCCGTGGCATACATTGCCAACTTAGTAATGAATTACTGCATAACAAACCTGTATGTCACAGCATACATTGCCAATTTATTTGATTTCTTTTTGTGATATTTTTTTTTGCAATTTATGGGTTTTTGTTTGCTTGGGCTTGAGTTTTGGTGTATGTAAGCTTTTTTTTTCTTTTTGTGATATATTTTTTTGCGATTTATGGGTTTTTGTTTGCTTGGGCTTGTGTTTTGGTGTATGCAAGCTTTTTTTTACAGCACGCGCAACACAACACGTGGTGGTAGAATTTTAGCTTTGATCTCTACTGAAAATGCACTCTCTGATGATGGTAATGCATCTGACGTTGATGATGGATTATTGGGCGCTCAAGTTTCGCATTCAGACTCATCTTCCCCAGCCCCATCTATTGCGATTTCCTTAGAAAAACTGAATATAATTAGATACCGATGATGAAACCTCAACCGATGAGAATGTTCGTCTTACTTCTGTATTCCAAGAAGTATACCCGAATCCATCGCTTGAGCCCGATTGCAGCACTATTCCGATAATAAGTGACATTCCAACACGGCCTGCAACCCCTGTCACGCCTGTAACTCCTGCCACTCCTTCTACTCTAAATCCTGTATCTCAAGTCACTTCTGCATCACAAGCTTCGCCTGCACAACTTTGAGTGTCCATACCTAGCACCCCCACTACATCCTCTACACCGGTTTCGTTACTGGAAGTAAACTCAGGAATTGTCAACTAATTTATCATTTTCAGAAATGAGTAGAGTTTCTGGGTTTACTTCTAGCATTTACTGCCAATCACAGTGTTGCAGAGCCATTATACCCGCTACTTTGCTTTCATAACGTATGCCCATCGACTCATTTGTATAAAGAGGTTGAATTTATGATTTTTTTAATTAAATTTACAATACATATTTACTATTTTTATTCCTACTAGTTTTGGTAAGGTATGTCCCAACATACATTCAAATGAATACATATTTCTTTACCCACTTGGCAATGTATGTAGTAGCATACATGATATTTCAGGAAAACTGAAAACCCTAGATTTTTTTTACTATTTTTCTGGCCATATTTAGGCTCTACACATTCCTATTTCAGTATTTGTTTCAATAAAAAATGATTATTTTTTTTTGCCAATTAAAGGGTTAAAGGTCCAACCAACCGCACTTGAACGGCGCGGCGCTGCGCTGCGCGGCGCGTCGCTTCACAGACCCTATCGCACTAGAGCGACAGCTCGCGTCATTTGTCGCGTGAGTGAGTGAGTGAGTGAGTGTTGCCACGTGCCAAACCAAAATATCTGGGTTTCAATAAAAATCTGTATACCTAAATCTTATTTGATCGAAAAACACACAGAACACAAAACGAAACAAAAACAACACAGATTATAACAGACAATATAAAAAAAAACCGGCCAAGTGCGAGTCGGACTCACGCACGAAGGTTTTAAAAACATTTGTTATCTTTTGTATTTATTCCTGTTATAGCGGCAACAGAAATACATCATTTGTGAAAATTTCAACTGTCTAATTATCACGGTTCATGAGATACAGCCTGGTGACAGACAGACAGACAACAGACATACGGACAGACGGACAGCGAAGCCTTAGTAATAGGGTTCCCGTTTTTACTCTTCGGGTAGGAAACCCTAATTATACACAAATATTGAATTTACTTTAATATTGAATTACTTTTTCATAGACTAAATCAGATTCCAAAAATCTGTATAAATTGACTGGCCTCTAGCTCAGTTGGTAGTAGCTCTGCCTTCTGCGCCGTAGGTCGTGGGTTCGATCCCCACCGAGAACAAATATTTGTGTGGTGAACGTAAATGTTTGTTCTCTGTCTGGGTGTTATATTGTATTCTAAGTATGTATATACAAAAAAAAAATGTATTCAAGTATTATATCAGCTATCTGGTTCCCATATTACAAGCTCTGCTTAGTTTGGGGCTGGGTAGTGTTGTGTGAATTGTCCACAATATTTATTTATTTATTTATTTATTTAAATGTAAGGTCAAATCAGTAATCTCTAATACTAGCCAAAATTCTGTATAAATACAGATAAATATGTATTATTGGCAACACTGCGTGAGAGTGACGCGCGGTGACGCGCCGCTTGCTTTATCGCACTTGAGCGTCACGACGCGTCGCTCACAGCGCGTCGGTCGCCACGCGTCAAAATATTCTTTCGGAGGCAACTATGTCGCGACGCGCCGCGCAGCGCAGCGCCGCGCCGCGCTAATGCGACACACCCCATACAAAATGACTGAAAGAATATTTTGACGCATTGTGCCGCGCCGCTCAAGTACGGTTGGACCTTAAAACGACTTGGCGGAAAG
Source organism: Thera obeliscata (assembly GCA_947578465.1). Taxonomy (NCBI): domain Eukaryota; kingdom Metazoa; phylum Arthropoda; class Insecta; order Lepidoptera; family Geometridae; genus Thera; species Thera obeliscata. Next base: position 7,324,173 of record OX387916.1, read on the forward strand.
ACTTTGTATTTAAGCCAGCACAAAATTTAAAAAAAATGCATATATACGTCCGCCATTTTTTGCATGGAAACAAGGCTGGCCAGGCACCATTCAATAGTACTAATTTTGAAAATGGTTTGTGATAAGAAGAATGCGCTCTCGTTACAGAGTATTACTAAACACCTTGAGCATGCGGCGGGTTACGAAAAAACTGTTGGTATTCCTATTTGGGGCTTTGTTTACAAGTTTTTATTGTGAGTTTTTGATTTACTATGTGGTGATAGCACAGGTATGTAAACAGTAGGTAGTACACAATGTTTATTAATTAATTGTTTTAGTTTTAGATAAGTTTCAGGTAACTGAGGGTACATACGAGGTACCACCTGTTTTAGGCAGTTATTTATTATGTCTTAACTGTAGGTATTTCCTCAATGGTAGGAAACTCTGGTTTAACACTCATTCAGGTTTTAATCATGCTCCTACTATTTATTGCAATTATTATAAGGTATTATATGGTGAGGTTTGATTCATTCATTATAGTCTAAATGTATGTACCTATAGAGATATAATTAATTTGTTTTACCTCATAGTATTCAATATTTAATTTATGATGTAGGTAGGTAACCTACCTATCATAAACTTTTTTAAAACATTATTTAATATAATATATTAAATTTTAACTGGACTGGAAGGTACCTAATTTCAGTAGCTGATGGCTGTGGAAGTATTATGCAGTTATAATATTATCACATAGCTGTTATTGACAATTTTTATAAACTAAAGATGGAGCTAAGATAAACACACAAGTACAAGTAATCTTAGAGATAAAGCTTTCTTCAAATCTTCTGTGATAAACTGGTGTTTTCACAATCAGAGCATCATATTTTTTTCAGTGTAGCTGGCCAGTTCTAGTATCACAGAATAGTGATGCTCTAAGAGCACTTATAATAGCTGATACTCACCTCCTGGGACCGAGAAAAGGCCACTGGATGGACAAATGGCGTCGGGAATGGCAAATGCATCGCAGCTACCAAACTATTGTGACCTTGCATCAACCCGAGGCTGTGTTTTTGTTAGGTAAACACTTTCCTATATCATATTTTTATAAAGCTCTCGAGTGACGATATTTAAACCGGAAGATGAACTCTTAGGATAGTCCTTCCACTCAATTTGTAGGAATTCATTAGATGGAGAAGGATCCTTCAAAATAGTTTTTCTGGTGGGATGCCAGCTTCATTAAAGGCGTCATAATGGGAATTTTCACATGGCGCTCTTTAGCCCCAAACTGGAAGTTGCAAGTAAATTGCTGATAGTAATTTGGTATTGATTGACTTACATTTTTAAAATACCTACCTAGGTGTAGCTTAGCTTTATATACTCTCCATTTACCTCACTACTCTGGAACAAAGACGACTATGTGGGGATCTCATCGAAACATACAAATTTTTGACGCACCAGTACAGCCTGCCTGACATACAGAATATTCTCCTAAGGAAAGGAAGACAGGGCGTCACATGGGCACCATCTTAAATTAGTCCGTGCCCCTACCAACACACATGTGGCACACGGCTTCTTTGGTAACTGGGTGGTCCACAACTGGAACAAGCTGCCTGAAAACGTTTGCGCTGACTCGGTCAATGGCTTCAAAAACAAACTTGACAACTGGCTACGAAATAATAAATTAGTGCTTAAATATTGACCAAAAATAACAATGACAATATTAATTAAATCAAATGACTATAATTCAACACTGTTTGACGTAGACACATCAGCAAAAGCTGCTTGTCTTTAAATAATTATAATAATTTTTAACTCTGATATTCAAGTTGATGAAAAATACCTAAATATGCAGCTATGTACGTGTGTAAGATTATTTATTACTTCTAGGTGACGTATTTGATGAAGGAGAATGGAGTAATGAAAAACAATTTGAAGACTATGTAGAGCGTTTCTACAGACTGTTTTATACTCCTAGTGGTATTAGCATGCACATTGCTGCGGGGAATCATGATATTGGGTTCCATAACTAGTAAGTATACCCACCTATTACTATGCTCTCAATCATGGTGGCTTTCATTCCATGCAATAATAAAGCATATGATTTATTTATATATGCCGCATTTATGATGCTGATGTTGTTAACGCATATAATATGCGATTACAACATCGCATGCATAATAAAAACAGTTCTAATTCCTGGGAGCATCGAAATGTCGGAAAGCTATAAAAAAGATTGTGTTTAGCAAACCCTGGTACGTAACTATCCCACCTTTTAAACCCGAGACCACGAGAACGACCAGTATTTGCGCAATATAAATCATCAAATCTAAAGGCCTGTTATTTGGCCTTTTCCTCCTGATAAAGCGTGTAAGATAGGCATGACATTGATCGTTCATTTTCAGTATAAGACGTGATGCAGCCCAAAGGTTTGCTAAAGCAATGAACTCTTCCTCTGTTCAGTTTGTTACTCTGAAAGAGAATCACTTCGTGCTTTTGAACTCTATGGCGATGGAAGGCGATTCATGTACACTTTGCACTGAAGCTAGAAGGAGGATTGAGAATATTTCAAGTAAGTACACAACTAAAAGACGGGACGCGACATGAGGTCCTTTAAAAGGAGGGTCAATCTTTTCTTAAAAGGCCGGCAGCGCATCAGCACTGCTGGTGTTGCAGGTGTCTATGGGCGACGGTGACTGCTCTTCATCAGGTGGCCCGTCTGCTCGTCTGCCAGCTATGGCATAAAAAAGACGTGTTTAACTCTGCTCAGAATCGCCCTGAATATAGTATAGGATCCCGCTATAGAAGGACCTTCACCAAGCTGGTTATTTAATGAAACGTATTTTATATTTAATTAAACATGCCATTAAATATATTCTATATGGGTTGCCTATCAAATTTCAGTCCGGGATATGATTAATTAATAATTAAAAAACTTAATTATTGTTTTTTTAACTTTCCACCGGTTTGTTTATTAGACAAATTCTATACCAATCGAAAGTATAGACCCCATAGAATATGCAAACGTTAGGTTGCCTATTTTTTTCCGGTCACAACTCTCGGGTAGCCAGGTATAAACAGGTAAATCGATACTAGCATTTTGCACCGGTATGTTTATTGAATAAAAATACTGGGGTCTATACTTTCGATTGGTATAGTATTTGTTTAATAAAGAAACTAGTGGAAAGTTTTTTTTTTTTTTTTTTAATTATTAATTAATCATAATTATCCTGGACTGAAATTTGATAGGCAACCCAATTAGAATATATTTATTGGCATGTTTAATTATATATAAAATACGTTTCATTAAATAACCAGCTCGGTGAAGGTCCTTCTATAGCGGGATCTTAGACTAATAGGAGGCCTATGTCAAACAGTGGAATTTTATAGGCTGAAAATAATGATAAAAAACACAACTAAAAACAACATGTACTTACTTTTGTCTGCGTGATGTCGTATATTGAGGATCTAAATAAATTATAAAATTTAAACATGATAGGTAAATTTTTGTTTTCTGTTTTAGAAAAGCTGAACTGTTCTAAAAATTCACTTTCATGTGAGGGTAATATAAAGAAAGTGAATTACAGTCGCCCTATACTCATGCAGGTAAGGAATAAAACTATGATTCGCCAGTAAACTATCTTCTTCAGTAACTCTCAGTACTTTAAATCTGGAAAAAAAAGATAAAAACATTCTTCTTACGACATAAATTGCCTCTAAAAAATTTTGTCACTAAAAGAAGTTTTTTTTCAGCATTTTCCACTTTATAGAGAGTCAGATTCATCTTGTATGGAACCAGATTCCGCTCCGCTACCAGAGAGAAACAAGCGTTTTCGACCAAAAATCGACGCTCTCTCAAAAGAAGCAACTGACGAGCTTGCTTCAAAGTTACAACCTAGAGTTGTGTTTGGGGCTCATACTCATCACGGATGTTTGCTTCAACACTCGTATGGAGATATGAGGTTTGAGGAACATTCTGTACCATCATTTTCGTGGAGGAACAGGCCGGATCCAAAGTATATGCTGGTAAGTCAGCTTAGATTTTCTATTATTCGTGACTACTGCTGCCTTATAAATTATTTAACTTGTCATGAAAGAGAGCTGGTGCCCAGTAAATCTTGTCAAAAGCTTGATTTCCATATTATTATAATATCCTGACATTTTTGCAGCACAAGTTATCGATAGGCTCTACCTCCCAAACAATTTTAATACATTTTATCGGGATAAAAAGAAGCGTATGTGCTATTCCAGACTATAATCTATCTCTGTGCCAAATTTCATCTAGATCCGTTCAGCCGTTATTGAGTAACAAATATCCATCCATCCATCCAATTTTTCGCATTTATGATATTAGTGGGATTTATATTTCGCTTTGTAAGGGAAAAGGTAAAGCTAAGCACGCTCACTATACATGCAAGCGTTCGTATTTTACGAGTAACATAGAATAAGACGTGTCGGTTCAAAACAATAGAATAACGGAGTCTTCATTTTAGGTCACCGTAACTCCAGACGAATATGCGGTCAACAAATGCGGACTACCTTTGGAATCAACAATTGCTTTATCGGCTGTTATATTATTGTTCATAGTTATATTTTACACTCAAAGGATTCTTAGGAGATGATAATGAGCAGTGAACGCAAATAAAACATAGAAGGAGGTATCAAGGGAAATAGATGCCGGAAGTCCCTTAAGTGGTAGAAAAAATTTAATAGCGCTAGCACAATTTTGTCTTCCAGTTCGGTTAGGTTTTTAATTATTATCCAATATTTATCTCATGACATATCATATATTTTCTAGCTCAGTCCAAACTGCCAAACTGCCTGCACTTACTGTGGGCAAACTAAGCCCGGCTCGGTAATTTTTTGGGTCATTATCTAGCAGTGAGAACCCCTGCATGTTTTATTTGCGTACACGATCAAGAAGCTATGTAAATTAAATTCGAGACTATATTTTGACAATAAATATATTTGACAAGATCGAGCGCTTTTTACAAATTCTAATTTACACTTTTAAAACTAGAATAAGTCGCAAAAACATCGTGAATGCCTTATTTCTAATAACAAAATTATCACAAAAGTACCTTATTTCTACCAGCTTATAATAATTCTTAGCGAATTCAGAAATCAAAAATAAGTTATCAATACATAATTTAAGTATCAAAGTAAAATAAGAGGTAGATACAATATCGTAAGAGATTCATTCATCAACCTTAAAGTAAAGAATACTGATGTTGGTAAGTAGTAACGTAAGTCCAAGCAAAAATGGAGAATTAACGTACGGCCACATCTAGGCGAAAAGTTACTTTGATACCTTTATCGCTGTTAAATATCGCAGCTTGCGTCCTAGATGTTTATTATGCAACAAGCTATTGGAACAAGCATATGACCCACCTGATGTCAAGTAACCACAAAGCAATGCCTCGTAGGTCACGCACGTCAGGAATGTGCCCTACGATACACTGCCCTGCGTCCATCAACTTCAGGCCTACAGATGTTCAGCCTCACGTGTTAGTAAATTCACCGGCATCCACAACCTTCAAACCGAAACACAGCAATGCTACTTCCCGGCAGAAAAGGGCATGGTGGTAGCATTTACCCGGAAGAGCCCTTCATTAAGAGCTCTACTACTACAAGATACTACTAGATGTGGCCGTACCTTAAGCAATCTGCCATAATTCACCAAATTTTATCATTGAGAAAACTTATATAAACATGAAAATTCTCTGCATTTAACACAAAGAATTTGATATCTCATAATTAAACTAATTTTGTAACAGTACCTAATGAAGATTTGGTCGAATCAAGTGAATAACTAAATTTGGTTTTATACAGAAGGGCAATTTAATATCTTAACAACTATAAACTATGAACTGCGCAGCACCTAACACTTAAACCTAAAATCAGTCTGTTCACTCGTATGAGTTTACAAGTTACCTACTTACATATTCTACTGAGCATTCTGCAATATCGAAATCAGATCTCTGTACCTTTTTTGACCCTTTTTACTCGTGTACCTCTCGTGTCTCTATGACCCACATTTTGTAGGGCTTTATAATAATTGTCATCTGTAGTTAAAAGTCCACAGCTAAATAGTCTTACAGTGTTACATTGTTATATTACATTGTTGTTCACTACGACCCTTCGAAAACTTAGGAAATTAATTAATATGATATTGAAAAATCTGTTCATTTACGTCACATTCACAAGCGGCAGCAAGCGTTGGACTTGATACTATAAATACTATGTTGCATTCCTAACCTACATCATGGCCATAATGGATTTTCAAAATACTTTTATGATCAATTTTCTGATTATTAATTAATAAGACAGATGAGACTGATGGCGTCCCAATAACGCTTTTATACAAAAACAAGAGTCTTGAAATTAACTTCACTCTCACTCACTTGACACCAAATTGTTTGCTGATCGCACATTTTATTAGTTTCGTTTAGGTACTTTTAAGTATCTTACAACTCGTTTTACATATTTATTTGTTTCAAGCGAAGCTTAATCGTACCTATTTATGTCCTTCAAAATTGAGCAAAGAAGTTGTAATAATAACTCCAGTCCCAACAAACAAAATTAAATGCTTTGTCACCGTATCAAGTTAAATCACCAACAAAATGTCATGGAATCTTCCGTTCTGTAATACTACACTGTATGCAACTCTAATAAATACTGATTAACTACTGACTAAGGTTGCACTGCACAGTGCTAGTTAATTCACTTGAGAATTCCCTTAACTAAAATCAAAACTTCAGCACTTGGTAACTTAATTAACATAAGCAGGTTCACTTGTTGTTTCTTAATCACCTTGCTTCATTCAATGACCATTTTGGAAGGTAGAAATTACCGTGGCCGATGTAAGAGCTGGTGCGGTGAAAAATATCCTGCACTTCAGCAGGTAGATAGGATAGGACATAACTGGACATGTCCGTTCTAAGTTCTATAGGAATATGATTTGAAGAACTCTTGGTGGGGTTTGCGCAGCAGCGGGCGTGTCGTGCGAACGGGATCTCGTGTGGTGATGGTGCGGTCGAGAAGGGCGTGGGGTCTGCGATTGTTTTTGATGGTAACCACTTGTCGCATGCCTTGCCGAGGAGCATATAACTGCGTGCAAGTACCTGTCGTATCTGCACAAATGCGAATCTCCCCCACTCGCCAAATCCAAGTAACCGTTGCCGATGTTATCGGCCTTAGTTTTCTGGAATGCATTTACCGGTTTCTCGCTGACTGTGTGCGATCTGTTGCGGTGCTTCTGGTATCTGTGATTACTGTCTTCTTCATAAAGCACGGATTCGCTGGGCTTTCTGGAAAAGACGGGAAATCACAAGTCATATGCAGTTCTAGATTAAAAGATAAATGACTAACGAAATTCAATCCAAATAAGATAACTAACCTCGAAGCTTGAAAGCTCAGATGGTTCTTCTCCATGTTCGCTTGAATGATTTCCAACAGCTCACGTCTCTGCAGACTTCCAGATCGTTTCTTCGTGTGTTTGCGCTCCCGTGGTTCCCTGCGCGGATGACGGTGCGGTCGCGGATGATTGTAGTTGGTTGGTCTTTTCACCGGCCGCCTGTCCTCTGAGCATGAAGATTTCGATGAGGCGTCATCGTCAGGGGATAATCTTTCCCTCTGTTCTTCGTCGCTGTGTTCCGCACAGTCGGGTGGAGCGACATTCACAGGGTATTCCCTTCGTCTCCGTCTGCGGCCTTCACGCCTTTCTCTATGACTTCTTCCCTTGCCGTCTTCCGGTACTACGGTCAGTCGCACTTGGATGGTTTTTGAGCCGTAATGTGGAACAGTGACTGATTTCCCTATTGACTCGTATATTGTTGAAACTATACCCGCTATGTCCTGTAATGGGAATAGTTAAAATTACTTTCTGAAAAGTAAATAATAATTGCGAGTTTGGAAAGGACATTAATAAAAAAAGACGGGTTGCACTCCGGGAGTGCCGGCAGAAGTGAAAACTTGATTATTAACGTTGAGCATGTTTGATATTTTGGAATGGTTAGGGGGGGCTTGTTTGTTATTTGGCACGCTGTAACATACACGAACATTCGCGCAAGCGCCCTGCGCTGCCTAAACGAAACAGTAGGCCCAGGCATACATTTTCGCCGCGCCGCCGTAGAGAGGGGATAGCTGTCTACTCTCCATCCGTCTTACGCTTTTTCGATCAGGTCACGTGTCCTGACGCGCTGACGCGAGTTTAAGATTTTATACCCATTACAGAAAAAGTGCTCAACGCCGCTAAAGAAGTTTTCACTTCAAAAATCAATAAAGTTTTCCATAATCGTAATGTGAAGGCAATACTTACATCCTTAGTCATGCGACCGTGTCCATCGAGATCGTACAGAGTGAATGAGAACTGCAGAGGTTGTTGTCTCGAAGGTTCTGGGTGCTGTAATTCCACGTCACAGGTCAGCTCCTATAAAAACCAAAACAGAAATATTTGAAATCACACAGTCATTCAATAATACCGTTACTATTATATAGCTTCACGTCTTGCTAACAATATCCAACAAACTATAAATCAAGCCCGGCATTCGCAGTTAATGTCGCAATAGGAAGGGACAGAATCCGTCGTGAATCGTGAACCGGACCATAAAACAATGACCCCCATCCGCCTGTTTATATTCTGAGCTATGAGGCCACGCCACATATTAATATCACCAACAAGGCTGATGGTCACACCAACATTATTAAGACTACTTTTAGGCCTTATCTGTATTAGGTACCTCTATTGAAAACTAGAAATAATGTTGCAATAAGAAATACAATGGATAGTGTGGTCTACGTCCGTCTTAAAAATAAAACCCATGCAAATAAAACAAGCAACGAACAACTTGAGCGCTAGCTTTGCCAATAGTTTTCCCAACGATGTGATTCCCGCCGCAATTAAGAACTCTCTAAAACACATTCTTAGGGTGTTTTGTTATGGTCGAGAATAGTGGGCACTGGACGGGCACGCAGCACCTACGAGTAAGTATGTTGGAGATATCTAAGGCGGCGGCGGCGCCGGACGCGACGCGCTTGGCGGCAACGAGGCGGCGCGTCCTCTTTATCTGAAGCTTTAAAAGGAAACTAGCAACGCCTTTACGATCACTGAGATATGAGGCAAAGTGGAGCCGCTCGCATTGCGAAGTTATAGCCGTACAGATACAGAATAAGTATCTATAGGTAAGTAGATTGGGTTGTTGATGTTACCGACAACAGAGTTTCTTTGAGCAAATAATGAAACGTTCAGGTTCATGGTACGAGTATGTAAGTGGGTTTACCGGTGCCGGTGATGTGGGAGGTAATATTATTATGGAGATTTAATCTATTTTTGTGACTTTGTACATAAAGCGTAGTTTGATATCATCAAGTCACGACATTGATGCTCAAAACGGGCTTTCTAAATTCCTTCTATTAAAACTTGGTTCAAATATTTTTAACTTTTAGCTTCTGTCGTTCGTGAATTGACTAATGTTTGGACAGTTAAAATCGAGTAGGATAGGGGGTCAAGAAGTTACATAGATCGTTCCAAATCATACCTCAAATCGCAGTCTTGGCTTGTCATCAACTGGCGAAGCAGGAGCTACTGGTGGTTTGTATTGTGGCTCGGGCCTGGGTCTCTGTGGCGGTGGCGTCTGCATCATCGCCCTCGCCTCGCTCGGAAGCAGGTCGGGCGGGGCTGAGCATTGCGACGCCGCTCGACCCACCAGCTCTTCAGTATCCGTGCGATCCGTTTCAGTACCAACTGCGAAGAATGGATAAAAGCTTGAAGAAACTATCATGTTGGTAAAGGGCAGGACATTAAATGTGGTAAGTATGCTGCTGCCTGCTATGTAGGGTTGAGATATGGCATGGCTGATATTAAACTCCAGCGCTAAATGCAAAGAAAGTGGGGATATGCGCACAACAAAAAATTCTTTCTACTACTAAAAATGAGTCCTGCGCATTCAAGGTCAGCGCTATTAAATCGTGACCCGACCAAATACCCAATTTAAAGAACCAGTGTAGTAAGGTAGGTACTTATTTATGTAAGGTTAGATGAATCATTCAGCAAAGTAATCTAACAGTAACCAAACAAACATAGGCTCATCTCTGTTTCTCATTATGTGAGTAGGTAGCTACAATTTCGAATTTCACTATTAAATTAATCCAAGTACCTAGTAGGTAGGTTAGTTTTAATAGCGCTGACCTTGAACGCGCAGAACTCATTTTTAGTAGCGGAATCTCTTTCCGCTACTAAAAATGAGTTCTGCGCATTTTTCATACTTTTCGTTACGCATATTTTATATCCTAACTTTTTTCACTCAACGCTATCTTTGTAAAATGATTGTATTTAATTTCAGAGGAACGCGAGTAGTAAAACGTGGCTTTACTGCTTCGAAAAACTCTGACCACAGTATAACAAGGTACCTTACCTTTAAAATACATTATTGAGAACTTTCATTATGTGCGTATTTCACGCTATTCGGTTATTGTGATTACTCCCGAGATAATAACAAGCGTGCACAATGCCGAATGCCGAGTGAAATACGGCGAATGCCCCAAAACTATTTTGTCGGCGGAGCTCAAAAAGTTTTTTTTGAATCGAGTCGGCCGGCGGCGGGCGAGATGTATGTAATGTAGGAGGTAGGTAGGTACCTAAGCGAAGCGACACGGGCCCGGCAGAGATGTTTCCTGGAAGGCCTCGGGCCGGGGACGACTTGATCGTTTCAAATCTGCTTTGCTATGCCACATCTGCCTCTACAGAACTGCGCGCCTTCGCCTAATTCCAACTATACTTACGTAAGATTTGAGATATATTCGATCTCGAAAACATTTTAAAGAAAAATGAATTCAAGTTAGAAAAGTTAGTGGGCTAGGATTTCCCAAGAAATTTCATAATAAGTTTGTATGATTTTAGAAGATAGAAATGATCCATTGGAATTTTGATGCGATGCAAATTCTAATGGAACGGAGAAAGCCATTAGTTGTGAATTTATGCCTCGAGTGGTTTGCTTTGATGTAAGAAGTTTTGTGACGTATTAGAAACAGAGTCGTTGCATTTACTCTGTACCTAAGTAGCTAGGTCTGGCTGTTTCGCTGACTTTCAAAATAATGAGTTATTGGTACGAAGTTTTTTACTGTGCTTGCGACGTATGTAATGATAATGACTAATTAGATAGATTCATTAATCTACATCTCAAAATACGCTGTTAACTGTTTTAATACGTACCTAGGTACTTACATTTACTTAAATCGGAATTCTGACGCTCACTTTAAATTCAACTTTGAAATGACAGCTATTGAGTTTAGGATGAAACAACCAGACCAGGGGTGTTGTAAGGGTTTGAGGCCTGTGGTTGGGATTATGTCTGAGGTCTCGTGGCTCCTAAACAATTTTATTCTTAAGAAAGCTGTTAATTCTGCCATGGTCCTTAACTAGTTCTTAGCAACCGGTCAGCTCTAATCCCCAATTTTGCACTGAAAATATGCTCAGTAGGAGCTCAGCAGCGAGTTAGCTCTTTAAAAGATGCCAGGATCTCTTTGATATTTAATAAAAGTACGTTGTCTGAGCTTCGGTGGCAATGCCAACGTAACGTTACATAAAGAGGAAAGTGAAGTGGGTAGGTAGGTACTGCAGTTCCCTTTGATGTTGATCAACTAAGTGGCGACGTAGTTCCATTTGAATTAAAAACTTGATTAACAGTTCTTGCTTCCCAGATTTTAAACAAGCATTTGACGTCTGTGCGTATGAGAGTTAAAAAATTGAAGCACCTTGTAAATTAAAGTATTCAGCAAACGTTATTTCATCATTAAATGGAACAAGATCAAAGTGATGTGTGTTCGCTTTGAAGTAGAAACAGTCTGTTAATTACGTATGTACTTTTATTTTATATCTTTGCCTACAGGCTTATTGATGAGTATGAAATATTTAGATTTATTTGAATACGATTATTTTTCACCAGCACGTATTTATTTATCTTAGGTCAGCAAACTTCATTAGATTATTATGCCTGGCAGTGTGCAATTTTACTTTATTCATTAAGTACCTATGCCAATCAGTCACAGGTCTTTGCTTTAGGTATGTTCTCATGTCCATTGTAACTCAATTATATTAAGTGTGTATTTGCATAAAAAACTTTATTGGTAGGTACCATCATTTTCAACATGAATATTTCTGTGTTCATCATTTGAAATTTCTAAGTCTAATTCATTATTTTTAATGGCATGCAAGCCAAACTGAGAAGCCAAAGCTAATTTTATCTGTCTTATTTCTTATTTTTTGGTTCTTGTCGCTTTGCCGCGGTCGAGGTCGAGCGGCGAGCCCAGCCGGCACGGCGGGCGGCGCTTTTGATCTCGCCGACTTTTGATAACGTCTGACTGAGATCATAAAATCTTTTAATCACATGTGCGTAGGTACCTTACTTTAGTTCTAAAACAGGTATTTTGAATTGACTGCCGAAGATTTGAATTGGTGTATCAAATAAATTCAATTAGTAAGATTTGTAACTAAAAACGAAATAAATAACGTAATGCCTAACGTAATTTTTTACCATACCTTCTTAGAGTCAATTAGTACTAAATATAAGTAGTAAGTACATTAGTAGTTGAGCAGAATAAACTCTTTAAACCGAAATTATTTTCATTACATAAGCAGGGAGTTTCATTTTCATAATGAAACTCCAAAGTGACAGAATTTCGTAAGTTAAGATATTTTAAGTACCTACCTATTATCTTCTTATTGTGATTTGCTTGTCCTCATGACCCATCCTAAGGGTCTCGTCTCGTCCCATAATAAAGCTTTGCTTAAGCCCTTGAAAGGTTTGATTATAAACCCATTGTTACTGTAAGTTATTGAAAATACAATGTAGCATTCCTAGTGTTAGTTATGCAGATACTTAGGATGATTTGACTCAAATCAACCATGTAACCAGCTGTAACTGTACCTCATGCCAGTACTAGGTAATCCTAAATTCGTATTTTTTCGTTACGTTATCTGATAGATATGGCCATTGGCCAACCGTCAACAACATTGGGGAAGTTTAGAAACTTTACTTTGATCAATGATTTTACAATAAAAAACAAGTCAGAAGCAATGCGTTTGCTGTATTTTGTTGCCAACTATTTAATACGTTGTCAGCAGCTTCAAACGAGAGTATTCGAAGGCTATCTAGTTTATTTCAAGACTCAGAGGCACTCGAATGAACTTACTGCTGAATTTCTTGTATCCATTTCTAAACTTGTTGCGCCACCACTTGACGAAGTGGTGCGCCATGGGGGCGTCTGCGGCCGGTGCCGGAGCTCTCAATGTTTCGTAGCACGTCATGCGCTGCGCTCACGCACGCATCTCTTATACATCAAAAGAGCCGCGAGTTTGAAAGGTCACCGTGTATCAATTTGAACACTTCACTGAAATCGATCACAACACAAAACTCATTGGTTTCGGCTCACGTTGTTTGTGCGTAAACTGTGACCCACTTGTCCGCGTGAACTGGAGTTGGAGCAAGGAACGAGCGACCGTCCTACTCGCGTAACGTCTGGTGACTGACTGATGGATGAAGAAAGAAGGGAGGGGCGGGTGAGGGTCGGCACGGTGTGGCGCCCGTCTCTCGGGCTCGCCTCGCGTCTCGCCGCGTAGCGTGGCGTGCCGTACGGTCGGTTGTCGGTCGGCGGCATTGATGTTTGTGTAGGTAGGCTAGGTACTTCTCTCATTCAAAATACGAACGTTTTACTATAAAGTACCTTCAAACTATGAACCATCGCAACTTCCTGCAATAAATATGGCTTCTAAGTAAGCCGAACAATCAGGTGCCCTGACCTCACTAAAGAAATATGCACAATTTTGAAGAAGTAGCTGGTTCAATAAGACGTGTCTTACTCTTAATACCTTGATTAGTCTTGGGTAAGTAGGTATTTTAGTTTTGAGCTGTATGTACCAATCGGTACTGCTAGAATCGTAAAGTAATAGCGTTTTTTATATTATAAGAAAGTAGGTACCCCCTGCTTAGTGCCTCTGTAAGTTAATTAATTCAAAACATCACTTTTTTACTTTCATGCTGAATGGTTCAAACTAGCCACTCAGCCCATCTCCCCAATTGCTTAATTACCTTTTTTTTGCCCAGGGGAAATCCTATATGGATACCCACTCTAGACTTTAATGATACCCACTAGTTAACCCACTAGTTCCCCCGGCTAGTGTGCCGGGGGAACTAGTGGGTTATGTGACATAAGAGTCTGACATAACTTATGTCAGACTCTTGCTACTGACTAAAACCCCTGGGGTGTTCCTCTACATTTGCTGGGTGGACGAGATCATGGCTTCGTTTCGTTCCGCAACCCCGTCAGCGCTTATCCGCGGACCCATCTTATGGAAGGACTGAAACCCTTTCCTCGTCATCTGAAGGCACCCTGAACACTAGGGTATCTTCCCTCTCTAACTTAACTGGGTTTTAGACGTTTCCATGCTTTGCGTGATTATTCTGACTCGAACTCTCCAGGCTGAAATTTTAGCTAAAGGTTGGTTGTTGATTTCCCAAAGCTAAGCCTAACACCTAATAACCATTATTTTCAAGGCACAGTAGTATGTATGTACCTAGTAGAAAAGGGGTTTTAAAAATATCGAACTGTTATCTACTTACGGTTGTAGACAATCAATATTGCACATCGGCTTTTCTGCTTTCATAGAGCGTTATCTCTTTCTGGCGCACACTATGCCGAAATTAGCCGATGTGCAATATTTGTTGCCTCATAGTATGAATAAAAATTCTGGTACAGTAGACCTGAATTTTTATACATACTATGAGCCGTAAGGTACAGCTAGCATCAAAAGTAGATTGATAATTTATAGTTAGTAAATTCCTCTTTTCTCTGGATTTATCAAAATTTATATGCATATAACTTTAATTTAAAGTGAATATTTGAACGTTACAAACCAGAAATACCAATCTACTTTTGACGCTGACTGATCTGAACATTGAAGGAAAAACAGTGTGATAAGTTGTAGTCAAACAAATCAATCTATGTAACTGACTATTTTAGTTTTATTGCGATTGGCTCGCCTAAACTGACTCGACATTATAAAGAGAATTCGTTCTTGCTAGAGTAGGTATAATCTGTGCTCTCACTGTGGGGTGCTGCTAGAACAGGCAGGCAACGTGACTTTAATGAGGTTTATGTGCAGTCATGGACGCTTGTAGACTAGTAATGATGGCGACAAAGACTCATCCATTTACATTACATTAGATACTATAAGATACCTACTATAAGCAGCATTACTAGCCTTCAAATGCAATGCGTGTGATATAATTACGTAGTCAGTTAGGTATTTTTGCCTGATTTATTATTTGCTCATTAAACCTGCTCAATTTATTATATAGGTACTAGATACGTATAGTACCTATATTACAAAGTATAGGTGGTAAAACTACTGTTACGGTTTTATAGCGCTTTGCGCCAAAAAAGTGGGGATATGCACGCAGAAAGAAATCTTGCGCTACTAAAAAGGAGTTCTGCGATTTCAAGGTCAGCGCTATTAAACCGTGACCCGACCTAACTAGTGGTAAAGGTACCGCGACGGTGTTCTAATACTTTCAATAACTGTGCTAATAGCGCTGAGCCAAAAATAGGTGGGGATATGCACACAATAAAAAAATAACACTGCCACTAAAAATGAGTTCTGCGCATTCAACCAAGATCAGCGCTATTATATCGTATACCCACGCAACACAGAAAAAGTGTCGGTATCTTAGGGCTTCATCATTCTGAAGAAGTCCACTATTGGGCATAGCCCTCCCCTATACATTTTCCAGAAGAGTTCTGAGCTATTTCCTTACGTACTATATTGTTTTTCCCGTGAATTAGGTTCTAACTGCATCAGTCGGTCGGTATACCGATGAAGCTTTGGTCTTTAGCCAAGTTGGAACAAGAAAGTTTACAAGAGCTTAATAGGTTAGGTACCTAGACGCTCAGGTTAGCCGAGTACCTAGGTGCCTAGGTGTGCAGGGCAGTAATAGAGAGAAAGGTGCTGCGCACCGCTATCGCTACGTTGGCAATGGCAGCTTCCATGCGGTCGACGACCCTGACTCAGCGATTACAAAAAAGATGGTAGGTAGATAGTGGTACCTGGTAGTGGCAATGGGAAGACGGTATCTCAACAAATTTAAGCCATAAAATCCGTGTCATTTGCCAGCGATCACGGACTAGTATTACCTAGAACAACCGACGATCCAATAACCATAAAGGACGTTTCTATCCCGGTTTCTTGCGTAAAGGTTAAAAAGTTGGAAGTATCTTTAGAAATCGGCCTGTAAGTAGACTGCATTGTATTTATTAACGCATTGTTATTTTCTTAGAATGCAAAGCTTTTCTGTGCTGTTGTAGTCCGGTGGACGCTCCGCTTCTTGTCTAATGCCAAGAGGGTGTAAGCGTGGGGTGCCAGTGCCAGGCATGGCCGCCGCGGTGCCAGCCGGCGACTACCAGGCGCTTCGAATTAGAATTTTACTGCCTCTTCGTGTTAGGTTTATTGTCGGCGTGTTATCGTCGACCGAGATGAGGTCGTATTCCAAAACTGACTTACACAACAAACACTGTTTTATGCAAGTTTTATGTGCGTAGGTAATAAAGAAAACTCTACGTCGGAAAACAACTCGTACGATTGCGCGTGCTGAGATGAATTTGTTTATTCTTTTCGGACAATTCAGAGGATGATTGCGCCCTCATGGTTTCTATAATTTTGAGTCATAAACTTAATGCTACCACTGCTAATGTACTGAAATAGGGGAACGGTGTTATTTTTTAGGCTTCCATGGAAATAATCCGAGGTGATGTCACAACAAAATGAGAATGCATAGCGGGCGGGAGGCTCCCGCACACAGGCTCTACTACGTGGGTGGCGACTTGTTCCACGAAATAGTGTTGATGGCCAGTCTTCTATATCATCGATCGATAAATGCTGGCTCTCGATATTCAATAAAACAGACCGCCATATTATATTATCCTTTTATGGAAAAAGCCATACAAGGACGTTATAAAACTGTAAAATAACGTCCATCCGTCAAATTGACCACCCTCATCGATCTTGAGCCCGTAGGAGTTGTAGACTGTAAGTTTTACTACGCTTATAAATAGTGAGGTGTACTACCGGGGTAGGTACTTTTTTAATCTATTACACGGTTATTAACCGCATAGATTACCTTATTTTATTTACTATGCCCGTGTAACAGATTCAATTTGTGTTATGATCGCGAAAGTTAAAATGAAGGTTTGTTATGTACTTGTTTACTGCTATAGTTATAACTAAACTGTATTACCTATACCTAGATAGGTAATATAGGTACCATAATTATGGCTCTATCATGGGTTAGTACATAATGTTTAATTTAATGGGAACTGTTTCAACCATACCTGTACGTATTTACTAGAAATAGTTGGAATTGAATCGAGAATATTATCATACTAACCTAGTATACGTTAACAGTCCTAAATGTCTACGGTTGTAAACTTTTGTAACACCTGATTAATATTTTGCAAGATCGCTATGACTATTTGCTTTCATGGAGCTGTTTTCTTTGATCACATACGTTTATCAGAAGGATTCAAGTTCAAGGGTCAGGAATCAAGTCCCAGTGAATTTATAACATTTCGTCTACCAAATGTTGTTTTCATGTGAGCAGTGTGAGCACGTGTGTTTCTCTTTTGTATCGAAAATTGATAAGGCAAAAGCACGTTACGATCGTTTCTACGTAACGTATTTTTGCTGTCTCATCTTTTCTCCATACAATAGAGAGAGACAAATAGGCGAAACGAAATGTTGAAACTGTATGATTTGATAGAGTATAAAACTGCGACTTGCCCTTCAGGTGTCTGGTTTTCCGCGGTGGTTGCTTGCTAGTATTGTGGTTGTATTGCATTGTACAGCCAACCAACCAATGTATTGTCTACTGTAATAAAGGCGAAGTGAAGATCTTCTACGATTAAAATGTTGTTTCTCCTGTGAGATGGCGTTATTTCTGCTATTTAGCTGGCTGGCACTCGGCCAGATACGATCGTTTCGATTATATATCGCGTGGGCATTGGTAACATTGGGGAAAGCACCGGGCTTACCCACTCGCGTGTTTATATTTCACCATACTCTTCTAATTTTGAATTTTTCTTTTTAATTATTCTTACTTCTACATGCAGCTCTGCCCAATAAGGTTAGTCATCCATATCAAAGTCAATATTCTGTATTCTGCCCTCATTGAACTCAAATAAAGAGGCGGACATCCGTCAAACAACTTCGCTCGCACATTTCAACATTTCTGTGGATAATTTAAAACTGTAGAGTGAAGTTAAAAAAAAACGCAATCAACGAAGTTAAGTGCAATAAATAACACTGCACAAAGTTCACCAAAAATATAATTTTGATCCAAATAAGTTTTCTTACCAAAAATAGTTTTAGTAAGCTTAAAGTAGGCTTTTAGTAGGAAACTTGCCAAATTACTAGTATATCAAACCATATCCTGAGTTTCAAACCTGAATTATAGTTAGGTAGGTAAAGTACCTGTACTATTTCTACGAATCATTGGCTCGAAAGAACTAGTGATTCGGCAAGAAGACTACGAATGAAATAAGAAAACAACACAGGAAAAGATAATTGCAATTCGACATAAAATCATAAAATGTAGAGGTTCACAGCGCACACACACATTCACGCATCATCGTAAGCTTTAAAGTTTAAACCGTGGGCCGTCTGTCGCATCGCGATCATCGGCCGTTGCAGTAACTATTAATTATTCTACATCGTCGGTGCTTCAAAGAAATAATAACCAACGATTATGGTATCCCTTATCCGGCGGCGAAACGATTCTTTCTTTCACCCATTCCAAAACCTGTTTCTCAGTCTTTCTCGTGGCGGGCAGACTAAAAAATATCCCAACTTAATAGCTTCGAGGTGTGATTACCTACCTTACCTACTACTCTATGCATTCTAATAAGATACAGTAGAGTTTTAATTTAAATAATGGAAGGCAATCATGCGATCGAGTCACGCGAAAGCTGGGAGCAAGATCAACAAATCACCTTTCAAAAATAGTTTCTACATGCATGATGCATGCATAGGTAAAGGTATAGTATACCTTACCTAGATTGTATATTAAATATTTTCAGACTTTGATGCAACTTTTATATAATAATAATAATAATAATAATAAAAGCATTTATTTTTCTTTCACAAAGTAGGTAGCGAACACAATGTATGGTGAAGATGTTATATACCTAACATGTTTAAAAAAAAAATGTATTATGGAGTAAGGCTGATCGGCTCGATTGTAGACGGACCCCACGATTTAATTTAGATAGTACAGTAGTATAATAAATGATGCAAGGACTAGGGTGGGAAACCCGGAACAATACAAAGCCAAACAAAAGATCAAATAAAAATACGGGTTGCACTCCGGGAGTGCCGGCAGAAGTGAAAACTTGATTATTAACGTAGGAACCCTAAAAGTTGTTTATTTTATCAAGTTCCTCAATGTAGTAAAACCCCAATCAAAGTCATAAGGAACCCTAAAAATTTTAGCATTATCAAGCTCCTAAGTGTAGTTGAAATTCCAATCAAAGTGCTAAGGAACCCTAAAATTGTTTACATAATCAAGGTCCTAAGTGTAGTTGAAAGTCCAATTAAAGGCCTAAGGAACCCTAAAAGTTGTTTATTTTATCAAGTTCCTCAATGTAGTAAAACCCCAATCAAAGTCCTAAGGAACCCTAAAAATTTTAGCATTATCAAGCTCCTAAGTGTAGTTGAAATTCCAATCAAAGTCCTAAGGAACCCTAAAAATGTTAACATTATCAAGCTCCTAAGTGTAGTTGAAACTCCAATCAAAGTCCTAAGGAACCCTAAAAGTTGACCACTTAATCAAATTCCTCAATGTAGTAAAACCCCAATCAAAGTCCTAAGGAACCCTAAAAATTTTAACATTATCAAGCTTCTAAGTGTAGTTGAAACTCCAATCAAAGTCCTAAGGAACCCTAAAAGTCGACCATTTAATCAAATTCCTCAATATAGTATAACCCCAATCAAAACCCTA
Source organism: Thera obeliscata (assembly GCA_947578465.1). Lineage (NCBI taxonomy): Eukaryota > Metazoa > Arthropoda > Insecta > Lepidoptera > Geometridae > Thera > Thera obeliscata. The sequence continues at coordinate 7,344,194 of OX387916.1, forward strand.
TACGGAACCCTAAATTTTACGTAAAGCCAAATCCTCAACGGGTCGGAACCGCTAGAAGGGACCTTGTCGCGCGACCTACAAGTAGGTCCTAAATGAAGTAAAACGGCAGACATAGGAGGAGGGGGTTCTGGGGGGCTAAGGGGGGTCACAGCACGGCTCGCTTCGCTCGCCGCGCTGTTCCCCGTGGTCACGTGGCGGCTCGCTTCGCTCGCCGCGACGCTCCCCCCAGGTTCAGGAAGAGGGGGTTCTGGGGGGCTTAGGGGGGTAACAGCACGGCTCGCTTCACTCGCCACGCTGTTCCCCGTGATCGCGTGGCGGCTCGCTTCGCTCGCCGCGACGCTTCCCCCGGGTTTCGGAGGAGGGGGTTTAGGGGGGGTCACAGGACGGCTCGCTTCGCTCGCCGCGACGCTCCCCCCGGGTTCAGGAGGAGGGGGTTCTGGGGGGCTTGGGGGGAGTCACAGCACGGCTCGCTTCGCTCGCCGCGCTGTTCCCATGGTCGCATGGCGGCTCGCTTCGCTCGCCGCAATGCTCCACTCGAAAAATAAATACAGTAGATCTATAAAATCATGTACCAATGACCACTACTACCTGCCGCGGGCGGCCGCTAGTTCATAAAATCTATAATAGGTATGTACCTATACCTACTACAGTCACGAAAAACGCCTTGGTATGCTTGCTACTAACTATTATCTATTCTGTGACGTTACCGTGTCATAGTAACTACTAGCGTATCTGTAGCGTCTTACGCTTTTTTTCGATTTTTATTATGAACTCTACGTTGTAGTCTTAGGGTACATTTCTGCAAAAAATCCGTCCTACGCTTTTTCGATCAGGGTCACGTGATCCTGACGCGAGTTTAAGATTTTATCCCCATTCAGAAAGTGCTCAACGCCGCTAAAGAAGTTTTCACTTCAAAAATCATTCGACGATGAAAAACTTGAATTTGTTACCATTTCACAGGGGATGAAACGCACCGGGGCGGCGACGATCAAAAGGATTTAAGCGATATCAATACCTTTGTGCTACCGCTGAGCCCTTTGTCGGCGTCGGCGACATCACAGGCGACAACTCTCCCGCCGGCCAATCCATTACTTCACAAAGAGAACATCAAAGGAGCCGCCGGCTATTGCGTCACGTGCCATCATTTGGCAGCCTTTGCAACATTTAGTTAATCTCGCAAAAAGGGCTTTTTCTAGATTAGATGATTTTGCAGAGTGTAAAAGACCGCTGGTCTGGAGGTCCAATGTTTGCGCGCTTCGCTTTCACTTCGAGAATCGATTGAGTATTATGAGTGTGTTAAAATTATGTAGGCATTAGGCACCTTGAGGCTACAAAGTGGACAAAAAAATTCGGCCCTTGGTTCTCGCTGGCGGCGGCGGCGGCGCGCGGCCAGCCTGCCGATATAATCTAACTTTGATGTTGCCGTACATGCCCGCCGGGCTTGCTTGCCACGTCTCGCTACACTCGCGTTAATTACATTCAATAACAACATTTGAATAGGTACTTGTTTACTGATAAAACTGCCTAATGTTTGTTTCGTTTGAGAATTAAGGTAAGTATGCTTTCAGACCAACATCTAAAGAGATGTATCTAAAGAGATGTCGGCCGTCTTTGATGATGTAGGTTCGTTCTAGGAACGTTCTATCGGGGAAAGGCCAAACGTGCTAATTTTGAGCCATGGTGCGAAAACAAAACCGTACTGCGTAGGTACTTCCAGTACTTCATTATTGGAGATCAGTGTGATACATTCAATGATGAATTGAATGACCAATGTGACACATTTTGTACAACGAAAAGAGTAGGGTAGGGGGAGCCCAGGACACTTGACCAGTGCGGACACAATGATAGTTTCTCCTTTGAATATAATATACCTTCGTGGCATGGCAATGCTTCGCTGCCCCACCTGTCATAAAATGCTCTTCTCAGATCTCCGTTGCCGTGTTATTTTAGATTACGTATTTTTGATTTGTAAAAGGATCATATAAAAAAACGGTAGGAACCGAGCCGTAGTTTGTTGCCTGTTCTTCTAGGCTTGGTCGCGTGGAACTGGCACCTAGACTCACCAAGCTTTATGACGTTTCAAAGTGATTCTTGCAATCCAACTGAATAAATACACTTTTTATTTGGTTAATAATACAAAATAAATATTCAAGTAGGTATCGTGTTGGTAATTGTTGTTGTTAAAATGTTGGTTGGTAAAAGGTAATTCCACAAATTTCCACAATATTCATTATTATTTTTTAATACAGTTGCTCAAAAAGTGGCGTATTGCAGGGACATATAGCGTTCGGGATGTGGGCTATTACACACGCGTGCTTTTTTTTTACCATTCCCGCACTAGTGCTTTTTCTTTCCCAACTGTCAAAATAATGTCTAAAAAGAAAAACCAACCATGAAGTTTTTACTAAAAAAATTCATCGAAGTTTTTATGATTCATGCAAATACGTATTATTTCTAAAAATAAGCTACTAATTTGTTTCATTAACCGATTTAATGATTTGATTGAATGAGTTATGTTAGGTTTCATTTCATTTTATCTCATTAAATTTCATTTTCAATTCATATCAATAAAAAAAATCTACTGAAGACTTGGCTGTATGGGTATAGTTCCCTTTGCCTTCCAGAATGGGTGAAGAAAAAAAAAAAATCTCTGCTTATATTTTACGGTTGGCGCCATTTTTCAGAAATTTTCTTTGCGAGTTTATTTGTTTGTTGCACAAAATGAGTAATTTCGACCCTAGTTTTTTTGAATTAACACCACCGGAACTCAGTATAATTGCACAAAATGCTTCGGAGAACATTTTACCGGAAAAGTCAAAAAGTCGCTACATGCATACATACGACGAACTTATTGCGTGGAGAGAAGAGAAAAAAGCAAATGGTATTTTTATTATTTTATTAAATTGCTTAATTTTTTCGCAACTGTATTAAAAATAGTCGTTCAGTACACGTGCGGAACCGTCATTGCAACTTGTTCCGACTGTCAACCCTCGCCTTCGGCTCGGGTAGACATTTGTCGGAACTCTTTGCAATGACAGCCTTCCCGCACTTGTAATGAAATATACTATTACATGATATGGATAGTGGTAAATCTTTTAGAATGCATCAATTCACAACATCACTTTACTTTGATCACGGACACCGTTCGTATCGTTTTGTAAAGCCGGAAACAGCAGCTGTCGTTAACTACGTCAGAACAGCTGGTAAAAAGACCGCTCTCGGCTATCAATTAAAATTACCTTGAGTAGTACTGTTATACCAGATATATAGGTATTGAGTTAGTATGAACACTATGAAGGTAGAGCGCCATGATCATGTAGGATCGATAAACAAAATTTGACATAATGTAAATTTTTTTCAAGTTCGTAAATACTTTTAAAAAATACGTGTTTCTCTTCATACAAACATTGCGTTTGATCCAAAGAAGGTAAAGGTAAAGGACACTATTTTAATAGAAATTAGTTAATCAAAATAGGTACAAACAGAACAAAGGAAGATAAGGCTATGAGTAGTTTGCGAGATAGTAAACAATAAAGACTTCCGGTCTCAAAGCCCACCTCAATTTTTTCAAGTGCTCGACTTAGAGTTAACCCAGCGATGCATGAGTTTAACTAACCTCCACTCGGAAAATTCAGTTATTAGTGTTTCTTCGTTTAATTAAATACAGGCGTCATGTCATGTTAAAAAAACTAGCGACAAATTGACTATTTTGAGGCGTGGCTAGCGGAGGCGGCGGTAATCAAAGGCACGCAATGATCAAAGGCACCGCCGCCGCCGCCGCCATCGAACAGCCGGGCTTTGATCTCGCCGCGCGAAGTGCAAATTATGTTATAAAAGACAGTGAGTGGCGCACCCGCGCCAACCGGTGCACTACTAATTGATTCAATTCTTTCGTTGCTTTGTTAGTTACCCGGGTATTTTATGTGGGTTGATAAGAATAGCATATAAATGAGTTATGCATTCCTTCTTACGACACGACTTGTGACTGTGATCTATTTATGTACCTTTGTCTACCAGCTTCCCAAGCTTTTATTCGATTATTACATCGTTGCACTACTTGCATATACAACAAGTAGGTATAGTATAGCTTGAAGCTATATGCAGGTAATTTAAGCACGGTTATATGCAACAGTAATGAGCCGTTGATTGCGCACAAACTGAATATTAAATCCAATTACCTAGATATCAGGTTACTTGTAGGGTTCGCGGAGGAATCAACTCGCGCAGGTTCGAAAAAATTCGGCAAATTCATCATCCACACTACTTGATGTGCGGGATGGTTTCTGCAAGTAGGCCTCTAGCGGGCTCCTTTTGACGCTTGACACGTGTTGCTCGAACTTTTTAGGTTCTACAACACGCCACGCCGCCCGCGCCGGTACACGACTGGATTTGAACCTACGACCTTAGGTTCGGAAGGCGGGTCCGCTACTACTAGACCACCAGTGCTCTTACGCGGGTTTGAATAAAACACCCTACCTACATTCGTTTGATGCAATTTATAGCCACTAGGTACAGTGTTCGTTGGTATCGGTAAACAACAACCGGTTCTAAGATGGTAGGTTTTGTTAGCGCGTTATTTTGCGGACCGAGTAGTATAAGAGCGGCATCGGAAGTCGAACAAACGAATTGAGTTGAGGCCTAAAGATAAGAAAGAAGAATGTGTAGACATGTGAAATAAAATAATATTACAAAACATTTTTATCTGCTTTGTATATTTTGATCTCACACTTATCTGAAAACTCAAAAGTACCAAGGCTAGATTCAATCAATTCTGCAGCAAATACCCCTTCATTTCTTTAATAATTTTTTTTGGAGAACGTTTTTATTTTGGAGAGTACCTAATGATGTTGGTTGAATTGAATACTTTATGCTAAAAAAATGTAATATAGGGGTTGTAGTCAAACCCTCCTTTTATAACGCTTTTATTGCTTCACCTGTATGTATGTATGTATGTATGTAACCGACCCCGTTGAGCTCGATTTTGTCCTACTTTGAACGATCAGATTTGATTCAAACTTTGCACACCTGTCAAAGGTCGATGACAATGCAATAATATGAAGAAAAAATTAAAAAAATGAAAAGAAATAAAAAAAATAAAAAAAAAACCTACTTTGAACGATCAGATTTGATTCAAACTTTGCACACCTGTCAAAGGTCGATGACAACGCAATAATATGAAAAAAAAAAAAAAATGAAAAGAAATAAAAAATTAACCTACTTTGAACGATCTTATTTGATTCAAACTTTGCACACCTGTCAAAGGTCGATGACAATGCAATATTATGAAAAAAAAAATATGAAAAAGAAAAACTAAAAAGTTAAAAATAAACTATAGTTTAAAAAACTAAAAAAAACGCTTTTATAACTAATTGAACTAAAAAGTTAAAAATAAAACTGTAATAATCAATTGAAAATTTATATTATTGTACAAAAAGCGTGGGGGGCTTGATTTTGATTGTTGTAAATATTTTATCAATAGTTTATTATATCTGAAGTTATTATAAAAAAACAGCCAAGTGCGAGTCGGACTCGCCCATGAAGGGTTCCGTAGCACGACGAACTACAAGAACCTTTATATATGTTACTTGATGTAACATAATAAGGTTCCTGTAGTTCGTTGAAAGGTAAATTGGGGTTTACGGTTTATGACGTATAAAAAAAAACTACTGACTAGATCTCGTTCAAACCAAATATCGTTGAAAGTTTACATAGTAATGTACAACATAATTTTTTTTTAGTATTATCATTCTCTTACTTTAGAAGTTAGAGGGGGGGGGACCAACTTTTTTCCACTTTGGAAGTGTCTCTCGCGCAAACTATTCAGTTTAGAAAAAAACTATATTAGAAACCTCAACATCATTTTTGAAGACCTATTCATAGATACCCCACACGTATGGGTTCGATGAAAAAAAAAATTTTGAGTTTCCGTTTATGACGTATAAAAAAAAACTACTGACTAGATCTCGTTCAAACCAAATATCGTTGAAAGTTTACATAGTCATGTACAACATATATTTTTTTTAGTATTATCATTCTCTTACTTTAGAAGTTAGAGGGGGGGGGACCAACTTTTTTCCACTTTGGAAGTGTCTCTCGCGCAAACTATTCAGTTTAGAAAAAAACTATATTAGAAACCTCAACATCATTTTTGAAGACCTATTCATAGATACCCCACACGTATGGGTTTGATGAAAAAAAAAATTTTGAGTTTCAGTTTCAAGTATGGGGACCCCCAAAATTTATAGTTTTTTTTCTATTTTTGTGTAAAAACCTTAATGCGGTTCACAGAATACATCTACTCACCAACTTTCATCAGTCTAGCTTTTATGGTTTCGGAGAAAAATGGCTGTGACACGGCCGGACAGACAGACAGACAGACAGACAGACAGACATGACGAATCTATAAGGGTTCCGTTTTTGCCATTTGGCTACGGAACCCTAAAAAGCACCCCACGCTTTTTGTACAATAATATAAATTTTCAATTGATTATGACAGTTTTATTTTTAACTTTTTAGTTCAATTAGATATAAAAGCGTTTTTTTTTAGTTTTTTAAACTATAGTTTATTATAATCCAAGGGCATTGATTAGGTTAGTATATATAAAAAAACTCATGCATTAAATTTCTCATTATTATTATTTACTTACTCAGTTTTTTTTTAAGTTTGCACTACTACTAAAATAAATAATAAAATAATTATAATAGGTAAAAGAGCAGATTATTTGGACTTGAAGTTGTAAGCGTAAAAATTGTTCGCAGGTGCCTCGTTCTCCCCTATTTTTAACCGACTTCAAATAAAGAAGGAGGAGGTTTTCAATTCGTGCTGTATTCTTTGTTTTTAATGTTTGATACAAGTAAGTAGCATATCTTCGTGATTTGTGAGCCGATTTGAAAAATATTTATCTGAACGGTGATACTTCCAGATTGGTCCCTTAGTAATTTAATCAAAATCGGTTCACCCGTTAGGCCATGAAGTCGTCGGTTTCTCAAGTTTTTAAAACTTTAATTTTATACTGACTTATAAATTCGAGCCTTTTATGCCGTTTCTAAATGTTCCATGTTCCATGGTCATGGTTGTTGCACAGCCTACCTTATAGTTCCTCTGAGGTTGGTTGCTGTTGTATGGCGACGGCTGAAGCGCGGGGCATGAGCGGGACTATGGAGCCGCGTGCGTCGACCCGCGGCGTGCTTTGATCTCGCCGCATCGAGCCCGGATGACTCGGGCGCAACTGCCGACAGACCACAATGTCACTTTCCATCAACCTTCTCGTAAATTCAGAATACAATAATTTAAATTCGTTTCATCGACCTTTTATCTTTTATTATTAGATGGCTTTAAAAGCTACTGGCTGGCTTTAAACCCTTGGTATAAATAAAACCAAAAGTTAAGATGTCTGTGAATAACAAATTAAAAGTTAATAAAGTCCAGTATTTTTTGTGTAAAATTTAAACAGGAATTTAGGTAGAAAAGAAATCTATCCGGACTTATGACCATCTGGGTGGACTTGTCTCTGACTAATACTCTAATAAGTTTTTTTTTTTTTTTTAATTCAGCCCGGTCTGTCCCACTACTCCCTAATAGGTACTCTAATAAGTTTTTTTTTTTTTTTTTTTAATTCAGCCCGGTCTGTCCCACTGCTGGGCAAAGGCCTATGGATTTAGTAGGGTGAATAACAAATTAAAAGTTACCTAATAAAGTATTTTTTGTGTAAAATTTTTAAACAGGAATTTAGTTATAAACCTAAACGGACTTATGACCGTCTGGGTGGACTTGTCTCTGACTAATACTCTCATAAGATATTCACAGGGATTTGGTTGGTCTTAATTAAGAAAGTGTCTATCTACAGGCCTAGCAGCTCTCTAAAGTTGGAATGGTGGGATGCTGCAGGGGAAAACAACAAAAACTGAATCAGAATACATTAAACCGACGTAATAATCAAATAAAGTTAAAAAAATAATAATTACCGGACCGGATGATTGTGTATTTCTGTTCCTATGAAAAGTTCGACACTAACAAATAAATGATACCAACAAGGAACAGCGATCACGTATTTGTTGCCATTATTTTTCGACCGATGTCTATCTGTCGCTGTAAGTACTAGGTATAGGTACTTTTGCAACGTGAAGTTCAACATTACATCTTGTTGCAATCGTTCCGTGTCAAAGATTGTTTCAATCTGTCTTTTATTGCAATCGAAGTTCAAAATTGACAGAATGCGGTTCTGATTTCAACAGAAAATTATGCAATCACCCCACAGGTACCTAATTCTAACGAGTTTGAGCAACATTCATACTTAATCTGAAGCATTTCCACTATGTAAGAAACACAATACAAAGCAATAAAAGAAATAAAATAAAGTAATAAATACAAACAATACAAATGTAACAAAATACAAAGTCGTGTGAAAGTCATTAGACCGGCGAGAAAAATAACAAAACCAATGTCTATAGTACCTATTATTCTAAACACAGACATTGCTGAAACGCTGTGAAACTACTCACTCGTAAAGCCGTCACCAGCTAATAAAATCTGGGAGTTTCTAGTTCACTTTTAATGTGTTTAACGATTGAAGGAACCATAATGATGATTGCGCTTGCAAGAACTGTATTTTGAGGGTTCTATCATAGCAACAGAAAAAACTAATGCTTATAGAAATTATTAGACATTGCAACTTATGCTAGAATTCTTGAAAGATCGACATAGTAAATTAGAGCGCTAGTTTATCTCTTTCTGACGAATACTACGCACTATGAAGCTGAAATTAGCCGATGCGATGTGCAATATTTGTTGCCTACTTTTATAGTATATATTTTATACTTTTATTTACACACACACCCAACCTACTAAGCCATTACTGCAATACTTATGAGAAATTTACCATTCTAGTGAGTATCAATTTATGCTACAATCAAGTTAGATAGGTAGGTAACTTCGCTGTCTACGCTGGCGGTTGATTTCTTTGATGATAAGGTTTTATTTAGTTGTGAGCGTGAGATCATATCAAAGAGGAAGTGCGTGGTAATTATATTATATGGTTTTGAGACTATCTCTTAGCACAACAAAAAGATCGACGATTAAAGACGTTTATTTTAGTCGTTGTGGCTGCCATCAGATTACACAAGGTAGGTATAAATAAGTATAGAGCTAGGGTTGTCTCAAAAAGTATGCTATTTTTTACATTGATGCTAAATAATAGGTAACTAATAAAAACAACACCCATTTAAGAAGGTATTTGATCTTCAATGTTTTTTTTTATATAATTAATAACTGGTTGTTTTTTTAACGAATTATGCGACAAACAATTTTCATAGAGGATAGGTTTGCCAACAGACGTAGATGCCTACAGTTATAGTAACTAGCTACTTAGTCTACGTAGTTACCTTTATAATACACTTTTATATACATATGCAGAAACCTAATCTTATTCTATTTAGAGTAGTCAAGTAGACACAGTTCGGCCGTTTTCGATCGCATCATTTGAATTTCAGTGCATGTTAATTAACCAGTACGTGTAAATACGTGTGTTGTATTCCGTATTGCCAATTTTGTATGGAGATTCACTAAGCGCCCCTATCGGGGCGTACTGAGAACTCTAGCATACGCATACATGCCTAACCAACGAAACTGGAATTACGGAAAGCCAAAACCATAAAAGTTGAAACAACTCTTGTTTGAATTGTATTGTACTAGTGTTTACTATATTGGTGATCAATAAATTTAATAAAATAAAATAAACTCAATCCTAAATTCCTAACACAAACACTACAGTTGAGGAGCATCTGTTCAAAAGGTCGTATTTCTATGATAAACAAACTTTACAAAAACAGAAAAAACATCTAATTCCTATTATAAAAATTCTAAAATTAAATTAAATTTAGATCATTGTGAAGATTAAGACTACAATATTACATGCATTTTAAAAAATAAAAAAAATACACCATAACTTTTCTTTAACTTAATTTTAGTTCAGAAATAAGACTTATTGATCGGAAAAATCAGAAATACGACCTTTTGATTTGTCACTTCTAGAAATATGCCCTTTTGATTTGACCTTGCTCATCCATTTTCAATATGATTTTTACTTTATAATAACTTCCAAAGTTCAAAATTTCACAAATTTCATCTACTCGCATCGAAAGACAGAACGTCAAGAATAACATCTGTCAGTGTCATCTGTCGACGTCGTTAGAGAGATGCAGTCATATTTTTTTTTCATTTTTTTTTATAGGATATTCAACGTACAGCCGTCATCTTTTGACTCGATACCGTTATTTACTCGAACGAAACGATTTTATTAAAGTTGTTAAGTATGGAAAAAAATATGACCTTTTGAACAGAAAAATAAAATTAAAAGATGCTATTTGTAGAAGAAATATGCCTGTTTTGTTTAAAACAATCCAAGGGAACATTTTAATGCAGAAATACATCCGTTTTGATTGGAATCCAAGTTTTTTGGATTTGATTATATGGGTAATACGCTCCTTTTGAAAAAGTTTTTACGCTCATTCTATGGAGTTTTCTGCTATGAGTTCAAAAAAAGTTCAAAGAAAAGTGAAATACGACCTTTTGAACAGACGCTCCTCAGTTATAATCTTTGCGTAAGCAAAAGCGTGTTTGGTGCTCTGTGGTTATAATGCTGTATAGATAACGCGCTGCCGGGGAAGACAACCCTATCAGTCGAACGAGCGACAAGAGATCCGATACAAGTGGTTACTCGGAAGCGCTATTTCCGACATTCTAGGAACTGTCCTCTTCACTTCGGTACACCGAGGATCTAGTGACAGACTCTCAAAGACAGAATGCTTTAATAATTTACCGATGGATAAACAAACCAGATCTCTTGAATCTTGATTGAAGAAGAATCTAGAAGAATAAAATTGATAGACGACAATGATTGTGGTCGTTTTCTACATTCAAATAACATACAGACCTACTGGTTTGTGCCTGGTTGGTTATTTTAAACACGCTTTTATTAGCTTCACCTGTATGTATGTTTGCTTGTACGTAACCGACCCCTTTGAGCTCGTTTTTGTCCTACTTTGAACGATCACCCCCAAAAACTATAAATTTTGGGACCCCCAAAATTTATAGTTTTTTTTCTATTTTTGTGTAAAAATCTTAATGCGGTTTACAGAATACATCTACTCGCCAAGTTTCATCAGTGTAGCTCTTATGGTTTCGGAGAAAAATTGCTGTGACACGGTCGGACAGACAGACAGACAGACAGACAGACAGACAGACATGACGAATCTATAAGGGTTCCGTTTTTGCCATTTGGCTACGGAACCCTTAAAACTATACATTTTGGGGGTCCCCCATACTTAAAACTGAAACTCAAAAATTTTTTTTTCATCGAAACCATACGTGTTTGGTGTCTATGAATAGGTCTTCAAAAATGATGATGAGGTTTCTTATATCGTTTTTTTCTAAACTGAATAGTTTGCGCGAGAGACACTTCCAAAGTGGAAAAAAGTTGGTCCCCCCCCTCTAACTTCTAAAATAAGAGAATGATGAAACTAAAAAAAATATATGTTGTACATTACTATGCAAACTTTTACCGATATTTGGTTTGAACGAGATCTAGTCAGTAGTTTTTTTTTTATACGTCATAAATCGTACACCGCAATTTACCTTTCGACGAACTACAAGAACCTATTATGTTACTTGATGCTACGGAACCCTTCATGGGCGAGTCCGACTCGCACTTGGCTGCTTTTTTTTTACTATAATTTATTTTGGTACTGGGATGCCACTGCCACTGACCACTTTCCATGAATTTTCTAATTTGTAATACCTAGTCGCAAACGCAACCTAGGTACCTTACATTGACATATTGCGTTTGCTGTTTATGTATGAATATAGGTAAGTATAGTTAATTAATTATACCTAATTATTTTAGTTATTCAGATTAGCGTCCCAGGGTAGCCGCCTTAAGGCGGTCAGTACTGCCAAATTAGCAACTGGACGCACTATGTGGCGCCCCACTCGCCACTTGCTACCTCCGCCAAAATAAAAATAGCAGTTTTTGATGGTTTTTAAAGAACTTTAACACACTCTCTATGTTACTTGTGAAATAAACATTGAATGGAAATGACGATTCTAAGATAAGTTTTTTGGTCGAATAGACATAGTCGACGTATTAAGGGCATAAAATACATGTTGAAACGATGTCAAACTTATAAATGACCAATTTATTCTACTGAAATCTAGGAATAGGTTTAGGTTTTTATAGGTATATTATTTTATAGGGCATATTTTTTTTAATGTGCGCTTTTACACGTGTCTTCGTCCGTCACTGATTTCATAGATAGCATATCAATGAATAGCATTGTTTTTTTTTTATATTACCGATTAAATACATGTAGGTATTCCGATTGACTGATGGTGATGATTGAGAGCTTACGTGATAAACAATAGGTACGGCCTTCTTTCGTCATTACACCGAATTTCCTGAGTCTTTCTAGCTATCCAAGTTTAAATACCGGAATTCCAATCCATTGTGCCTCGTCGAGATCTACAGCGCGGCCATTACACTCCAAATAATAATATTTTTATATTAATATCACATTGTTGTGTACGTTATCTGGACCCCTGGTGTTACACAGCCGACTCAAGAACAGGATTTCTTTATTTGTTTGATTTCCTTTCTAGCGACAAGACCGCCTTTCCTATCGTGTTTTATCTATCACCTATATAAATAAAACGAAAGCATTGCCTCAGTGTAAATAAAAAGAGAATTACTATCAGTTTAAAGTAAACTCTGCGGGTATAATAGTGTAAACACAAAAATATCGCGGTGAAACTAATAGAGCCATGTTTACTCGCGCAGTGTTTGTAAGGTAAGGTAATGAAATTTTTATAACAATGAAGAGGCTATCCAGTACCTGTCACTGGAGCCAATGAAAAAATTAAGAGCTCCCATCCTCCCTCTTATTTAATGGTAAAATAAACAATCAGTGGAAGGTAAACAGGATGCGGGGAAAATACGTTTTATCCGGCGCTAGAGCTGGAGCTCGAACGTTTTTACAGTCATGATTTGATACATGGTTTTTGTATACTTAACTAAGATTGATTTTCATATAAATTTATGCTATGTAGATATTGCATGCTTAGATTACTTAGTTATTTATATAAAAACTTTCTTGCATTTTTTCCTCAGGGATCGTTACTAGTGTAAAAATAAAATTGACTCTTCTTATATCACTTTTGTAAAATTAACTCTTGCTCTTGCTTTTGCGGGTAGGCAAGTGTATTGATTGGAATCTGACTGGAGCTACGGATTGCTGCGGTTGAGAGCCGCAAATTCGAATTGGGGAGGCGAACCCTCAAGAAGCCTTGAAGTGTAATTGAATTTACCTACAACTTGACAGGAAATTGCTTGCGTATTTGCGTTTTCGAGAGCAAAGTAATCAGGATGTGTACCACCTACCCTAAAGGCATAGGCAAAATATCCACATGGAAATATTTTCCAAGCTGGGTTTTGCTACAGTAAATGCAAGCTGTATGAAAGGACGTGTGTGTCTTTTGTGAAACGGATGCTATCTTTTTTGTAAATTTAACGAAAGCAAACTAGGATCGTGTTGAATAGACCGAGCATCGGATTTAGTCGTGGAAGTTCAGCTCTGAATCAATGCAAACTCCGATGATATCCGATTCAATTCACTGCCTTCAGCTTAAAAAACCTATCATTGTTGTGACAAGAGAACGCTGAGAACAGACGAGTTAACATGATTCCATCGAAAATCGCATCCTGTTCTTACAATTTATTAGCGCCGGAGAGGGTATTCGCGTCCGGTCGTGCGCTCGGTAATCATTTCTGTCCAAATATTGATCTTTTTTCGCTTCCGTTCAATTCGATCAACCGGAAAAGGGTGGGTTTTAGTGTACAATGCCATAGGTAATCAATACTCTTTAAAATGTGAATGAATACCTACTGACTGAAAGGAGAGCTTGTAAAGATTTCAGCGTCCATTACACGCACAGAAGAAAATGTATATTTCTGTGATTACACGAGTTCCCATGGTGCAAAAATTCTTCGATTGCTTCAAACACACAAAATAACAGTTGTAACTCATCGTAACATAAATCTAACCATTCCTAATTACCTATTTCGACTCTTTTGTCTTATACTTAGATGGGATTTTATGGAACCCATGCCTGAAGATTATGTGCGTTGTTTAACCTACCTACCTTTATAGTAATTTTGTAGAAATTTATATTTAAAAGCTAGTCGTAAAATATAACTTAACGACGATTATAAATCACGGAATTCTATAGAAACCTTTGTTATATCTCTGACCATAAAACAGAAAGCATTAAAATTGCGATTAGGGGTCGGAGTGTCTCATCGACGGCTTACTCATAAAATGACCCAATAAAATAAAGTAACTTAACTTCCTAGTAACTATGAAGATACAAGATACCTATCAAAAATATGTTATAGATAGTAGGTAAAATACAACATAAATAAGTGCAGTGACTTTTATGTTCCTATGCAGTGATTAAAGTTTTCATTTTATTTTCAGTTTTGCCTTCAAAGTTTGTTTTCGAGAAAATCTTTTTTGCAATTTTTTCATATTTGTATTTTTAGTCGCATGCGCAATGCGCATGTTGTCTTGTTACAGCTTTCAATTTTATTTCGATCAAACTGGGTGTGGGTGTGTGTGTGCAGTGTAATTGCACGCGTTGACATACTCATCTAGCAGCAGTTACCGCCTTAATGCTTGCATATTTTAGTTTTGTTCAAAGTGAAGTTACTAGCTGAGGTGTTATTAACTTATTACTATTGTGGTAATAAAAGGTATTTTCTATCTTTTCGTCCAATAAAGCGTCTTACCGAATTCTCGCAGGGAATTCTTGAAAAATGCGTGTCCAATACAATACGGCAGTTGTTAGCGGCGACGTCAATGTCAAATGAAGCGGGCCGAGTGAGGTAGTGCGATGATAATGGAATTTCCGGGAACAGCCAGAACAACCCTTGTGGGGTGTGCGGGGGTGTGGGCCGGCCTATCCATCACGCAGCGGGGATGCAATTAGGGCCAAGTAGATGTGCTGACACGAACGCGGACGATGCCTCATCGCAGCCGTCTGCTTACCGCTAATGTTCACAATGCTAACGTTAATAAGGCCCTTACTTATGCAGAAACAATGCATGAGTTTCCGTCAAGCTACGAGCATAATTCTCCAGAAGTCAAGCCACAAGCATAGATATTTTGACAGTTCTCTATAAAAATTGTTGAAATCTATGTTGAGGCTCGACCAAGATTCCGAAACTAAGCTTAATCTTTGATTCGTGTGTAAAAGTTTAGCGTCTTTTGATTTTTCGTACCTATTGCAAGCCCGCAGTTTTGTGTGGCAGACGCGAGAGTTCAGTAGGCCTACCATGAGCTCTGTCTGGCTCTGTCTCTGGCTCTGGTTTTGAGTCTATGTGAGTGCTCACCAGTGCTCACAGACTCAAAACCAGAACCAGAGACAGAACCAGACAGAGCTCATGGTAGGCCTAACAGCACGCCTGAATAAGAGGATTAAGGGCGCTTATCGGGCTATGTATAGATCCTCGGGATCATTAACTACGAAGGTATTAAATCCGCTGTTCCATTCTGAAATCCGTTATGTAGCTTAAGTTTAACGAGAATCGGTCTGTAGGAGCCGAATTGAGCCGATAGCAACAAGTATCTTCACCTTAATTATTATCGGTTCGTTATGTTTAATTCTCATAAAAAGTTAACGTCCATTCGAACGAGAGCGGCTTCCTTGGAGTACGGTTCGGGCAAGGACGAATCCAGGATTTTAATTTGGGGGTAGTGGAGTTTCCTTGATTCCTTCCGAGCGAAGTGTAAAGAGCGAGCTCGATATTTTCGAGTTATATAAGTAGTTAATTCAATGTTATTGTGAGTAAGGTTCGATGGACCGATGACATTGTTAAGATCGCGGGAGGATGAAGAGGCTCAGAATCGATCTTCTTGGAAATGTTTAGGGGACTTCTTCAGGCTGATGATGAGGGAAGGCTAACATTACACAAAAGGAAAGTTCCCTCTAGGTTCCTATTAACACCGTGCAACAACACGCTCCCATACAAAAAGATAGGTAAGTAAAGTACGAGTATCTACATTATATTATTTAGTCAGACCGTACACTCTTCGTAACGATTGTTTTCCCTAAAATAAAATTTAAAATATTCTAAACCCAAGTAACCTAAGGTTAGTCACTCTAATGCCGATGCGAAAGGAGCCTCTATGAGGCGCATTAAAATCCTTTCATCACAGTGACTGGTTCGAAAGAACTAGTGACACGACAAGAAGTCACTAAACTTTAAGCCGTTTATTAATACTTACCTGACGGGAACAATCGGAAGATTTCTTGGCAATGCCCCTGCCCCTGGCCTGGCTCCTTAGCGGGCACGCGAGGGGTCAAGGTAGGGTGGAGGGGGCAGCGGCAACGCAGTAGCAGCCGCCGATTATCCGCCGATAAGACACAAAAACAACTTTTTGATTTATGAACAGAGCCTGAGAGGCGGCTACTGGGCGCCGCGCCTGCAGGCCGCCGCTTTAACTTTATTTTGGTGAAGTAAATTAGGTGATGTGACAGAGAGGTGTTCCAAAATGACATCCCATAGACTTGTCTTTCTAGATAGGAGAGGAGGCTAACGCTGGTACATGGTACACAAGGATACGCATCAGACTATACACTGCTAGCTCTTATGTCCTTGCAGTAAGTTTCATTTTTCTTTGTTTTTAGGTAACTTGAGGTGTATCCCACTGTACCTACCTCCCTACAGTTAGGTCAATAACGAATTAATCCTCTGAACGTTGATGTGTCACTCCTGGGGGGCAATTCTAGACCAGTCACTTTTTTGTCACGGTAGATATATATCACAAGAACTGTCAAATTTAAATAGACATGACATTTTCAAAAGATATCGTATTCCAGCAGTATCACTATAGACATTTATCGAGCGAAGGCCGTTAGATATGTGTCGAGTGGTGAGTAGTAGTCGACATTGACATCTCTAATATACTTTGAGTGACTTTGGGCTTTTTTTTTCTTTCGGTCCTTGGAGCAGGCTAGAGTACCAAGACCATACCACCTAGTCTTACTTTTTGATAAAAAGTCAATGATGTTTACTTGTTTGTAGGGGATACAAGTTGGGAGCGAGAACGCGAATAATGCTTTCTCATAAACCTACAATAAGTGAGGAGTGATTGAATTTAGCTCGTACTTAGTAATTATTCAATGGTGCAGTTAGAAGAGCAGTCAATCAGACAGTCATCGTCTATACTTGTATCCGGGGTTCAAGCTTCGAGAGAAATATTCTTTTTGCATTGAATGGCTATCTAGTTGTTAACCCTAGAATTAAAAATTCAAGTCATCGGAGTCCTTCTCTTGAGTGTAATGATCCTGAATGACATATCTACAACACTTCATAGACAACTGACCATAGATTACAAACAACAAAGTTTACAGTTGTATGGTACATAATAACGTTCCGTGTGTTTCCGGAATTAGTTATTGTAACTAACATTTTGTGCGAAAAGTCCATTGATTATTACTTAATGAAAATGAATCTATTATAAACAACAACAAGAACGCATTATAAACGCCGTTTAATAGGAAATGTGTTTATTTGAAGACAATAATAAAGTTAGTGCTATCGAACTATTCTATCGATAGAAACGGAACGTAGATAAACATGAACAACAACGGGATAGTCTGTGGAAGTTCTAAGAATGAACCTTCTTTCTGACATCTCTAAAGTAAAAGTCTAACGTAAAAGTCTAACGGTGGCTAGAATACGCATTTTAGCGCGGTTCGATATTATCTTCGACAAATTTGGTGATATGAC
The DNA here is from genome assembly GCA_947578465.1 of Thera obeliscata. Classification (NCBI taxonomy): domain Eukaryota; kingdom Metazoa; phylum Arthropoda; class Insecta; order Lepidoptera; family Geometridae; genus Thera; species Thera obeliscata. Next base: position 7,362,037 of record OX387916.1, read on the forward strand.
ACTGCTTTCGTGACATTTCAAATCTCTATTTCGAGCGTAAATCTCTAAAAGTCTAGAATTGGCCCCCTGAACTTAAAAGCCGCGTAGAGTCCGAGAATTTTAGATAGATAGATTAATACTTCATTGTACACAAAAGAATACATTTAAAATAACCATTAGGTAAAAATAAAGGTGGCGGCCTTATGGCTAAGAGTGATCTCTTCCAGACAACCTTTGGATGGAAAGTATTAACGAAAATTAGAAGAACGGCGGTGTACAAAAGAAAAACCTGATGAACCTAAAATTTAACTACCTACTACAGCATAATATATGTATGTATAATTTACTTCCAAACCGCTGAACCATTAATCAATAGTAAAATCATTTGTTTTGGAAAACAAACCAACTTAACAAGTTCAGTGACTTTTCAATGATGATTAATGCGAGCGAGAAGGTCATCGACGGTATCAAAGTCAAAGTCAAAATCGTTTTTTCAGTAGAAACGAGTCTCTAAGTGTCAGTTCCACGCGAGCAAGCCTAGAAGAACGGCTGCCCCGAAATGTTATAATATTATATTGTTGGAGCCCAAAGAAACTACAAAAATCGACATCGCCTCGTTCGTCGCCGCCCGCGCAGTCCCCCGGCCAGATTTTAAAATTTATGTAAATGACTCAGGCGGCATGGCTCAAAGAGTCGCCGCCTTAGGTACCTGTACCTACCTCTCGCCCAAGCCTATTTATTAGCCACGCTTTAATTTTACATAATGTGCGCTTCCACAGGTTATAACAACTCATAAGAACTTTATTATAGTGCCTAGCCTACTACTAGTATACCTATACATGTATACCTACCCTTCTACCTGTCTACTACCTATAATGTAAACAAGTAGAGGAGGTTCTACATACCTAGTACCTTATCGTATTCTCTATGATAAGTACGGTATACGAAAGTGGTTCGCCCCCACCTGGAGATCTCATGAGGTCTCCCTGATCTTTATGTATTTAAATTAGAGCGAACAATAAAAAGTTGGTTGTGTATATTGTTATAGGTATACTTATCTATTTGCCTCTCAAAAAGTAAACGGATAAAATGGGATTTAGTTGCAAACCACCCCAAGTTGGTGGCGCCGCGCTGCCGGACGCCGCCGCCGCCGCCGCCGTAGAAATGTTTGCTCATCCAATTCTCTCTCTCCCTTCTAGTGTTTGTACAAGAAAAGAACCAACTCCTTGGTACTCAGCAATGTAATTACCAATCATTTAGGTACATTATTTAAGCCACCTTTAAAGATGGAAGGTACCTCAGTGATGTAGGTAGGTATGAGTACCTACCTAGGTATATCAATTATTAACAATAATGTAACCCGGCTTTTTAAATGGACAGTGGAGTTACATGTTTGAAAGATAGGGCGCCAAATTTCACAAACACCTAGAGAAGCATTGAGTAGGTGAAAACTAACTTTTACCAAACTAAAAATGGAACGATCTTTTACTCCGACACATGGCAACCAAAGTTACAACAAAACAAAACATAACAATAGTTATTTGTTATACAAGAGTGCAAAGCTGCTTTTTAACCGCGTGCTCAATTTTGATGACCGAGCAAGCGCAGGATTCTAAATTAGCGAGCGAAAAATCTTTGCACTCGAGTGCAACACGTAACTTTTCATCCCACCTCAGCGAGGAAATGACTAAGTGCAAAAAATAACATGGCGCGACTAAAAGTAACACACCAAGAAGGTTCCGAGTATGAGTTTTTAACAAATTTAAAAATTTTGTATGATAAATTCGGCACCATGGAGGTAGAAGTAAACAGGTTTAATGATGTTATGAACTCACAAAAACACCTATCATAGAAAATTGCAAGTTTTTGATTGTTGAATTTCTAAATGTTTTTGTATGGTAATAGGTTATTTTTTTATCATGAATCTTTTGTAAATATATTCATGTTTTTGGATATCAATGTTTTTGTCTAACTCATTGAACCTACTTTGTACTACATCACATAAATTCCAAGTGTGTATTTCCATCCGTTTTCTAAATCTTTGACTTCGAGTAGCGAAGTGTACATTTGTAAACAAGTAATAATTATTATTCAATTAGTTAGAATATTTCAAGCTGATTTCAAAGAGGTATAATTACTACAGAGTGATAGTAGAAAAATAAAAGAGAATCATCATTCATTTACAAAGCGGCATGCGCGGCCGACCTCTAACGAAAGTAGTGCGCACATCCGCCATTTTTCGCAAATCGTGGTGCGCAGATGAGGGGTAACAGTGCAAAGGATTTCTCGAACGGCCAGCTCCTGGCTCATGTATGGAATGCTAGTATTTATTTCACTATTTTGAAGAAACCTAATTACATTCTAACAATATAACACTTAAATAACATAAAAATATGTATTGTTGACCTATTCCACAGATTTTTTAGTAAGGACAGTTAGATTTTAAGTCTAAACAAAGAGATTTTGTTGGAGAACTTCGCAGAAAAAAAATGACAGCGGAACGGCCCGCTCCTGGCTCATGTATGGAATGCTAGTATTTATTTCACTATTTTGAAGAAACCTAATTACATTCTAACAATATAACACTTAAATAACATAAAAATATGTATTGTTGACCTATTCCACTGGTTTTTTAGTAAGGACAGTTAGATTTTAAGTCTAAACAAAGAGATTTTCTTGGAGAACTTCGCAGAAAAAAATTAGGTGGCTGATGAAATTAGCAAGGTTTTGAATGAAAACTTATCAAAACCGAAACCAATTGAATGTAAAAACATTAAAAACTTACCTGTTCATCGTTACAATAGCACCAACAACAAAATAATTCACTTTTTACCCTGTAAACCAGCAACAAAACACAAACTTGTTACACGATGACCGGCCGCGAAAGTGCGCATAAATAAAATGAACTTTGGAACGTTGTCTCGGTTGGCCGTATTTTCACGAACATTTGCTACCTGTCTCTATTCTTCAACGAAGCCAGTGACTAGGTTAGAGAAGTGCAGCTATAGGTTAATGCCGTTAATTTCGTACAAATACTGAGAGCCCTGAGAGGCATGCGATCGGCCAGGAGCTCGCCGGTGCGCAAATGTGTGAATTTTGAAGGTAGCCAGGGCCTGGCCTACTGACAAACGACAGGCTAGAAGGTTTGGAGTGCGAGTTATTAACAAATTAAAAAAGGTTGTATGATAAATTCGGCACCATGGAGGTTGAAGTAAATAGGTTGTGTATTCACAAACTTAGTGAACACGATATTCTTTATGCTTGTTTCATCAGCTAGATGTTAAAAAAAAACTATTTCCTAACAGTTCCAAAAGCAATGACTCATACAATACCCCATATCTAGAGTTTCATAGCTGTCGCCACCCCCTGCTAGCCTAATCAATCACTGTTGCCGTTTTAGCATTTTTAGTGCTAAATTTAGCATATTTCATGACTCTTTAGCATGTAAATTTTGCATTTAGCATATTGCATATTTTGCATCACAAGCCCAAACCGACGAACATGACGATGATTTAGGAATATTGTTTGATTCTGATTAGAATGATTAAAACGACCAAAATGTTCTTTAATATTAACCTTTCCTTTTTCCTGTCCTTCTTATCCTAGTAACATCAGAAATGTGGCAAATTGTGTAGATACATAAAGTATTTTTGTTTACTGAATGCCGAATCGGATGAATGATGGATTTTGCTAACATTTGGTGCGTAACGATACTTTAGAGCCTAGAATAACATGTTAGGCTACTTTTCTACCAAAAAATTGTACGACATTTTTAAGGTTAATAACAAAATTAGGATTTTAGCATGTTTTTTAGCATTTTTAAATACAAAAATAGCATTTTTTAGCATTATTTGGAGCAAGTTCTAGCATTTTCTCAAAATAGAAAACGGCAACACTGTAATCAATCAAATGGCACCCTGACAGTAAGTGCTCTTGTATGGCTATGCGCCGCCGACCGACGATGAATGTAGAGTTGGTTCATTCTTCTGATCTGAGTCATCATTACCATACTTCGAAGTTACCATCCTACCTGACTGAGACGGTGGGTCCTGACTGCTAGTATACCTACCTAGCGTTAGCGTGTGAAATTATAAAAAAACCTAGTTCAATTTACTATGATAAATAAATATTGTAGACAATCCACACAACACTATCTAGCCCCAAATTAAGCAGAGCTTGTACTATGGGGACCAGATAGCTGATAATAATACTTAAATACATTTTTTTTGTAATTTTACATACATAGAATACAATATAACACCCAGACAGAAAACAAACATCTAGGTATGTTCACCACACAATTATTTGTTCTCGGTGGGGATCGAAACGACCTACGGCGCAGAAGGCAGAGCTACTACCAACTGAGCTGAGAGGCCAGTCCAAATTCATTTCTATTGAAGCAGGGAAGAATGCTAGAAGCCAGCCGCCACCCAGACCACTTAAAATCAACAGTTACCATTATTTTATCCCATGCAAGGTCCCATGGATTTACAAAACATGGATGAATTATGGCTACATGAAATAATTTTTATTCATCCAAAAAAAACTACCTTCGTAACTGATGTCACTGTCACCCATCCATTATTTTCTAATGTCAATGTCAAATAGGAAAAACAGGTTTTTGACATTATTCGTTTTATGTCATTTTGGGAAGTCACTTATCTTTTTGATTTTAATAGTTTTTCTGGTGTAATTTTGAGTTCTGTTGTGTAATTTCGGTGGTATTTTAACCAACATTACTTGAGGTCTTAGCTCAAAGTGTTAGCAGTTGGAATTAAAATGTATTATGTCATAATCTGATTTGATCGAAAATGTTTCAGATGGTTTTGGAAAAAACGGCCACCTTTTGTTCCAAAGCCGATAAGGGTAAGGCCGATGACTTGACGAAAAAGTATTTTATCTATGCAATATATCATCATTAAACTTATTAATATACTACTCGACACTGGCAAAATTGAATCGAAATGGACAGATGCCATTCATTACGAAGAAGAAGAAGATTTTTGACATTGACGTTTCATTGACTGCTCGAGTGCTCGGTGCTCGCTCGTCTCGTGCAATTTTGGTGCGTTTTTTGTTTTTCGTCGTTTGTTTGTTTCCTCTTCATTCGTCGTGTCGTGTAGTAAGAAACAATGGGTAAAATAAGAAAACCAAGGCCCGGAAGAAATAAAAGAAATGAGGCAATCGAAAATATAAGTCAAGAAGAGGAAATTCCTATCGATAGCAAGGAAAATGCGATACAGACTGTCATGGACCAGTTGCAGGTTAGGAGATTGTTTTGAATTTAGGTCGTGTTTTACAATGTTCAGGCAAATTCTGCCGGTTGAAATGATTTTATTAATGAAAATTAATCCCACACACTCACACGGCTATTTATGTCATATTTCCAGGCGCCAAACGTCGAAGAGAAGTACTGCGGTCTCCAAACACTGGCTCTTCTTATTGAAAACCCGGGCAACGTGCCGCAGATCATTGAATTAGGGCTCGTGAAAGTAGCTGCTCCACTGCTCCTTGATGCAGCCAGCTCTGTCAGAAATGCATCTGCCGGCATGCTCAGGAATATGTCTGCAGTGAGCATGGAGATTTGTGATTCTATGGTTGACCAAGATGTTATGACACCTTTGACATGTTATTTCCATGAGGTATTTGTGATTGCACATTTTTGAAGTGATAACTTGTGAGGGCTTGAGCATTTTGTATAGTAGGAAAAGGCCAATATAGATATGTATAAATTTTTAGATCATACATTTAAAATACAGTCTGCTGATCTTGGCCAGTCTGAAGTTAGCCATTTGACGAATCATTTGTCAGTTGTTGGCCAATTTCACTCAGACACCTCAGTTAAGACCCATAATATCCACTGGTGGTATTCTACTCAGTATGTAGTTACAAACAATCTGTATTGGGGTTTTTTTTTCAGCACACTGAAACATGGAGTCCTGACCCTACTTCCAAAACAAATACTGAAGATATTGATACATTTGTGCAATGCATTCATTTGTTATTGAATATTTGTGAAAGTTCAGGTAAGGTATATTGAATATCCCAGTCCATAAGTTTAATAAACTAGGCTCATAAACTTTGTTTCATAACAACTTGTTTGTAACTTCTTTGTTTATGAGAAGGAAGTTTCATCTATATTCATAGCAGTGATCAATATAGATTTGACTTGTTTATTAAACTTTAGGTAATGAGACAGAGGAAGGACCTCTATGTATTACAAACCCAACATGAGGCGCTAGTTGCTAGTTGCCTATCGGCAAGTTTATCATGCGCACTTGATGTGCGGGCAGGTTTTTCCGCAAGTAGGCCGCTGGTGGGCCCTTTTTGCGTGACCCTTGACACATGTTGCTCGAACTCTTTAAGGTTCTACAACACGCCGGTTTCCTCACGATGTTATCCTTCACTGTTTTGAGAGTACTGGCATAGTGCACATATGTTTTTCGATAGAAAAACTCATTGGTACACGAGTGGATTTGAACCCACGACCTTCGGATCGAAAGGCAGGGCCACTACCACTAGACCACCAGTGATCTCAAGTTAGTTCCCTATCTAATAGAATGAAAAATCATTCATATGTTTTTCAATTCCATACCCATCTTGTGTATGTGCTTATATAGTGCCTATTTCTAAATGAAAACATTTTATATCTGTGAATGAAATTAGTTAACTACTCATTTATTTTAGCTAGAAGAGAGAATAAATTCTATTATATTGTATTCTATTATGTTGTATAATTGCAGTACAGCTAAACTAAATGTCAAAACGTTTTTTTAATTTCAGAAACAGCAATCAAATATGTGGGCCAAACAAAAATACTAGACATTTTACCTAGATACCTGGATCTCTCTATATTCGGCAATAACATAGTTACAGCTGTACTACAGTGCCTTATTGTGGTTATTGAAGACAATCCCATAGCGATGGAGAAGATAAAAAATGCAGAAAGGCAATTGATAGTTCTTCTATCACTGGAGGGAAACGAGCCTTCTGTTCTACTAGTTAAGACTCTATCTGCGGGAGTAATACTTAATGCATGTGGTGGTAACATTTCATTGTTACCCGTTGATTCTATAAACCAGATAATATCAATCCTGGCCAACACTTTAGGGGTAGATCACAGACTTGCCTGCAATCAGCTGTCAAGTAATATTCCTTTAAGTAATGCAAACGGCAAAGTTGAACCACCAACGGGGAAGGATGCTCAAATACTAGATAATCAGATAAAAGCTATACTAGATATTCTCGATGCACAACAAAGTGCCATTGAAATTATTGCTAATATTTGTTCAGGAGGTTAGTATCTTGTCATTATTATATACACATAGCATTAACCTGTTGAAACAGAGCACTGGTATAGTGGTAGTGACCCCGCCTTCAGATCCTAAAGTCGTGGGTTCAAATCCAGCCGTGTACCAATGAGTTTTTCTGTCGAAAATGTATATGCACTATGCCAGTACTCTCAAACGGTGAAGGAAAACATCGTGAGGAAACCGGCGTGCCGTAGAATCTAAAAAAGTTCGAACAAAACGTGTAAAGCGGCACGCAAAAGGGCCCGCCAGCGGCCTACTTGCGGAAACCAGTCTGCACACCAATTGCGGATGATGAATTTGCCAATTTACCAATTTTTATTAGGTTTATTTGGTAGTTGGGTACCCTAATAATCTGATTTTTGTAGTAGAAACTTTTTGCTAGTACTCTCAAACTGTGAAGGAAAACATCGTGAGGAAACTGGCATATCAAAGAATATAAAAATTCAAAAACATGTGTTTAGTGCACGAAAACATCCTCTCCGAGGCGCACTTAAATTACTTTCACCACACTGGTTTGGAAGAACACGATAAGTAGAAGCTTTGCTAGATTGGGACTAGATGGCGCTGTATAAAGTCCACCATTTTTCGTTAAGTTTCATTTCTTCTGTTAAATAAAATGCTACTTATTTTTCAGAAGCTGATGATGCAAATGACAACCAAGCCGATGAATCATCAGAGAGTGATGATATTGAAGATGAACAAAATCAATGCATGAACGACAATGGCATAGCTCTGATAGAGGACCGATTGCCTTCGCAAGTCTTAGAAGCCTTGGTATTTCTGGAGTTGTTTGAGAAAGTGTGGGCGCGGACTCAAGTGCCGGCTCAGAATGTTATGCTTATACTGAAGGAGTATGATGGTTCACAGTTAATATACAAAAAGTTAGTATAAAATGCTATTTTAATCTCTAATCAGTGTTTCTGAGCTGGCCTCACATACTGTATGCCTAAAATTTACGAAAAAAACAGCCTGAAGGAGTCTACTGAACCATTTCCAGGAACAACGATTCTGGTTCTCTCTCTTCCTTTTCCGGTTTGCGCTTAGGACGCGTAGACAAGCCATGGGGTCTACTATGACCACGTGGGCGCAACAAGCTTATAACTTCGAGTTAAAGTATACTTACGTGTCGTTCCGTTCTGTTCCGTCTATCAAAGCACAGACAATAAATATAAATATTGTGACCAATTCACACAACACTATGGGAACCAGATAGCTGCTGATATAATACTTGAATACATACAATACACATATTTTTTGGTCATATCTTTCCTGTGGATTAGGCCGACTAAGCTGTCAGGATGGTATAGGTGCTGGGCAAGCCTATTCCAGCTAAAATCCTGTCCCAGGCACTTTAGCGTCCTGTAAGTAGGGCTTGTGTAATCAGCAGTTGCCTCTGACGCTATATAAATAATCTACAATAAATGCAAAGGCTTGTTTACTTTTTTTACAATACACACAATATGTTGCTCACATACTGTTGTTCTGTCATTGCAGACTCGGCACCTTACAAACCAGAGCACTCCTTTGCACGAACAACATGCTATCAGCCCTTCCTATCGAAAACCTAGGCGGCATGGCTGGTCTTTACAAAATCTGGACTGAAGCAGGAAAGTTGGTGTTCAATCAGAATGAAAATAACGAAAACCTATCGGAATCGGCGACCGCAGTAATGAGGGCAGCTCTCGACAAAATGAAGATTAATGAAAATGGAAACAAAAGTGATGGCAGCTTTTTTAAGGATCTTCGTATAGAAGATATTGTGGTAAGCATGATCACATTAACTTACTACCTACTGTCAGTTACCATTTGCTTATAGAATGCTCCATGCAGGATATGAAAGAAAAACGGGCAGACTTAAAGTTTGGTTCTAACTTATTTTTTCTACTACTTTCCTAATCATATCACTCCTATCTTTCGATAATTTTTTTTCAGACACTCATCACAGGCATCAGAGAATGCCAAGTGCCAGAGATAAGGTCCAACCTGATTAGAATGATGGGATTACTCGCACTACTATTAGTTTCTAACCTCAAGGAGACCAACTCGGACACCCTGCACATACAAGTCATAACACAATTCATACTGGAGCAGGCACATAAAGAGCATGACGTGTGGGTGTTAGCCGAGGCTATTGATACTCTCATAGATCTGTATTCGGAAGACGAAACTGATGTGATTGCAGCTAAGGAAGACTTGGTGCAGAAGTTGAGCATTTTGTTGCCTGTGTTAAAGCTAAAGGTAAATTATCTTGTGTTTTATTCTGACTTGACTATCTTGTCCCACTGCAGGGCAAAAGCTCCTTACCAGTTGTTCAGCTTTCCCTGTTCTTTTGCTATATCGTTCGTCGCGTCATCTTCGTGGTGCCACTGCGCCACGTCAGGAGAACCAGGCACAGCCCAAATATTATCTGACGTGCCATAGGCATTTGCCCAATCCACTTGAGCTGAGCTGATTTTTCTAACGTCAGGAACCTAGGCATAAGCTCGCACGTTTGTGTTCCTAATTCTGTCAGTCGATACTTCGAATTTGAGCCTTAGCTGAAGTGCAAACGTGCTATGTATTTTGGTTTAAATAGTGTTTTTTTTCAGGCAAGGCAACAGAAAAAACTGCCACAAAAATACAAAGTACTTGTAAGTACTGCACTGACTAACCTGCCGAGATTCATAAAGTACAAAAAAGATAGAGTGAGTAAAGTTAACTTAAGTTAGGTGTATTACAATTAATTGTTTATGTAAATCAAATATTTACAAAATATTATATTTATGTTTTTGATATTTGAGGTTTTATTAAATAAATCAAGCCATTATTTATTAAAATATTTTATTGGACAACAATGATAGGTATTATGCGAATTATAACATAGAATAGGAATTTTCTTAACAAAATGCGTGTGTTATTTTTGGGGCTGTTTTATGACCTTATGTACAACAGACATTAGTCAAAAACGTAAAAAATACAAAACAATTATCTTTATACATAAAAACCTCGTACCTATTCAACCCAAAACATTAATAAAATATATTTTTTTTGTAAATACATAGCCTAAAGCTGTTTATATTCAAATACACAAATATATTATGCCTTTTATAGTAACTATCACATTTAGGAAAACCTTAGGTACCTATACTTACTAATGGGTTATTATGGCTAAATAAAGTAAACTTATCTTTAAATTATCTGATAGCAAGCAATTTGATCAAGGCACTATATCGATGGACATTGCAATACATGAAGTAAAACTTTCTATAATATTGATATTGCATCGTGTTCCCTTCTTTAATTTACGAGATCCAATTTCATCTTTTCAATCACAAAATGTTACTCTACAGTAAGTGCGGATTTGTACCACGATCCAAACAACTCATACCGTCTTCAACTGTGTTTGTTCTACATTGTCTACATTAAACGTGCATAGGTGTTTAAGGCGTGTTTGAGCCTCCGTAGTGACTTCTTCTAGGTTTCGGTATAGGATTAGGTGAGGACGCACCGTTACTGTCGAATCTCCTCTTAATCTCGGATACAGAAAGGCGGTCTTCCGGCCCCGAGAGATCGTCTTCTTGCAAAGCTGAATTCAGTTTACTTATTTCCCTCTCCAGTTCTCGCGTTGCTCTATCGATTTCTATAAACTCCTTTTCAGTGCTTGAGATAGTGTCAATGCTCTGCTTCCTAGCTGCCTCATCATAGAGCTTACATATAACTTTCTTTGGTTCTTCGTTTCCGTTTGTATCCTTTACTGAATTTTCGTTGAGGTTGATATCGTATACAACGTTTGTATCAAAGTTGTTGTTCAGACTCTTACTCCTTTTGTTTGACAAAGAATGAAAGTCTTCCAAGTTTCCTCGTCTAAGTCTGATGTCATCATCATTTACGCTAGAGTTTCTACGGTACATTGCGATGTTTACTTTGGGAAATGAAACGGAATTTAGAATATCCTCTTCTGAATCGCCTTTTTTTATGGACTCTTCTATTTTCAAAGGTTTCTCACGTATTTCTACTTCATTGTTGCTCTGAAGTTCACTTGTGACTGTAGTGTTTATTGTTTGCTCACTGTGAGCTACTTCTGTTCTACTCGTCTCTTTGTTTCTGTCATCGTCATCCTCGACAATTTTAAGTTCAATGTTCAAGTTCATTTCTTCTAAATTTAAATCACCTTCGGCTTTGGTTTCGTTCTGGTCTTTGATTTCGCTTATCTGTAGTTCTGATGTTTCGCTGCTAATCTGTAAGCAAAGATGAAGGAGATAAGTCAACAATACTTTTAATTCCTATTAAAAGGGGCTCATTACGACTCAAATACTAGCAGTCGAATGTAATTAACATTTGGCCATGTCTTGATAAGAAAGGGATTTAGTGATTAGGACATCTTATCCTCGTTTCTAAGAAATTCCTCAGATTTTTGTAGATATCATTAAAGATCTTGACTACAAGACAACTGACACAAGATATCTGAGATGATTACGGTGGACATGGTTCATACTATATTGGATTAGCGTAGCTGAAGAAGCGAGGTCCAAGACGGGGCTCAGGGAACTTATTGAGTCTTGTCCCTCCACATCCAAATCCGTGTCACCATCCGGTTCACTAGAACATTGCTGCCACCAACCCAAAGTCCTACTCCGTTATTTCAAGGAGTTGGGCTGGCTGGGGTGAGGTTTGGCAGGGGGACAATGCACAATACACCCCATCGCGGGACGTCAGTGCAGACTTATTCCCCCAAATCAATTAGAATTAAAACTACCGTAGCTGTCTTCAGTGTAAAGTGATGTGGTGTTCTTACCGAGACATCAGCGCCTGGTGGCGGTGGCGGCGCTCGCTTCTTCTTGCGCCGGGAACGCACGGGCGCTACGGGCTCATCGTCGAACGGGTTGGTGCTTTCCACGCTGAGCCGTGAACCTGACATTTCGCTACGGGCCATGCGCGGTGTTATGCTGGAAAACCAATCATATTACATGATACATATCTTCATCGATTAAGTTATCGGTATGGTAAGTTCTGTAATTATGAATATTAATATTTTTTTTATGTAAACGTGTTTATTCATTTTAATAAATAATGTAGACAATCCACACAACACTATCTAGCCCCAAAATAAGCAGAGCTAAGGGAACCAGATAGCTGATATAATAGTTAATACATGTTTTTTGTAAATACATACTTAGAATACAATATTATAACACCAGACAGAGAAGTTCTCAGTGGGGATCGAACCCACGACCATCGGCGCAGAAAGCAGAGCTACTATCAACTGAGCAGAGAATAATATTGTAATTAAAACTGGCCAGTTTTAATTACAATCTTATTCTCAAATTATGACATTTACTTGAAACTAAGCCGATAAAAAAATATTATTGTAGGAAGGTCATGTAAGTTTTTGATGAATCGCCAAAGTAATTGCATACTGCGTGTCAGTTGTTTATGTTCTTCCTGTAACACGATGCTAAACTAAACAATTCTATGTCCGGGAATTGAGTGCGCGTGTGGTCTTGTATTACAAATAGGTACTTCCATATTAATTAATTTGCAAATTCAAGTACAAAATAACTTTGCCAATTGACATTCATAACCTTATCTAGGTACCTTGCAGATGGAAAATAATAAATTCGAATCTTACATGACAGCTGTTTGTGTCGGAGTTGTAAGGAAACACTTACACTTAAATTAAACGGGATCCTTGTGTGGGTAGAAATTGTTGAAAATTACCTGAGAGTGCCTGAGAACGAATGGGCCTCACATGCTTACACTGGCTCCACGAGCATTAATTTTAAACATGCTAGAAGATAACAGGTTCTAGGTACTTTCTGTAGGTTTGCTTCTACTCATCTACTGTGATAGATCGTGTGAGCTTGGGTCAACCCTACTACCCCTATTACCCCTATAGCTGACCTTTATCTCAAGACAAGCTGAGATACCTCAATTTCTAAGACGATTCCTAAGCCTAGCTGCAGAATTTGGTAGTAAAATAAGAACGTCCTTATGAAAAGCCATAAAAATGTAAAGAAGAGGGGTTAGCCGCTAGTTTTCATGTTTGCTAAATTATATTTAGAAGAACCCACCCGATGGCCTGGCGACATTGTATACATGCAGGGTGTTTTTTTGAGAAGGGCGATGATGGCCAAGTCCGAAACCACGAGAGTTAGGCAAAAAGTCGTGAAAGGAGTCATGTCCTATCATGCATACCTATTGACCTATTGACCTCGTAGTTTCGGACTTGGCCATCACCACCCTTCTCAAAAAACTGCTCAGAATCGTTCTTCCTAGAAATGTGTAGGAGAGGCCTATGACCAGCAGTGGACGTTACATGCTGATGATGATGTTTAAAGAAGATAAAACTGGTAAAAGTTACTTGAGTGAATTCGCGTCATATTGGCTGGTGCTACGTAGTCGCTCTTGAAACCTGGAGCGTGGTAGAGGCGTGATGGACCCCCCGTAGACGTAGCGCTCAGGCGAGCCGACTGTGCTCCGCTGGCCGAGAGTCGACGATGTTTGCGAGTCTGGAAAATAAAGACATGCATTCAAATAACCTGACTAGAGAGTATATTATTTTAGGAAAATACCTGCAGCAGAGTCTTTGCTTTCAAACGATGATTGAAAACATCATCAATCCGTGTTTCCTAGCGAGAAAGCCGATTATAGGCTAGAAATTATTTTTGTTTTTTTTTTAAATAATAGCTGATGGAACAAGCATAATGGCCTACCTATTGTCAAACCTAATGGTAACATTGGCTCGTAGGTCACGCACATCAAGAACGTGCCCTACGATACACTGCCTTGCGTCCATCAACTTGCTTGAGGCATACAGATGTTCAGCTTCACGTGCCAGTATTTTCACTGGCACCCACCCTTCAAACCGAAACAGCGATGCTGCTTCACGGCAGAAATGGGCATGGTGGTAGTAGGTACTTCCCCGGACGAGCGATTCACAATGGGCTCTATTACTGCTAAGAGTATAAGACAACTACTGATAAGAGTATAATGAAAGGTATTGCTGGATAATAACAGCGTGAAAAACATGTAACGTTGCACGCACTTTCACTAGGTACGGTAAGTAAAGTGTGTGTGTCTTTAAAAAGTTATAATTTCTTACATTGCATTGCTCGCCTGTAAACAATAGGACTGCTCTCTCCATTTTGACTAGACTTCTCTTGTGAAGACTTCTTCCCTTTTTTCATAAACGATCTGAATGCCCTGAAACAAACAAAAAATCTATCAGAACTATTTACACGTATCTGAGCGTCATCTAAACTCGTTACACTAACTTCACCCGGAGTATTCGCATATTCGCATGTAATGAACAAGCTTCGTGGAGACTTTCAAAATTTTGATCATTCCTACTTGGCATTTTTTTTGTCTGTTGATTCTACAGCCTTACGTATAAAAGTAAGTATTCTAGCCATAACTATACTCTTTGTTCTAGCCGTAGAGGTTACCTACCACCTACTTACTGTCTAGTCTACGTCCTAAGGTATATCTTTAGTTACCTAAAGCAGGTTACAGTTTCTTCTGTATCTTTATGCAGAAAAGAAGTACCTACATACCTATTCATTGTAAGTTTTGAATACCCGGTTAGTTAGGTAAGTACTCGTGAGTTTACTGCACTTGATTCCACTTGAGCGGTCAAATGCGCCGTGACGGACTGGTGGTCTGCTCATCACACACCCACGAGGATATTATCCAGTAACTCATTGGTATTCTGTGGTCCAGAGAATTACGGTGAAGGCAATCATCGATGTTTTTCTCGCTGGCACATTTTAACCCTTTGAAAGATTTATGGAGGGACTTCATAAGTACCTACTTAGTATCGAGAAAAAAATTATATGAACTCTTACATGTTTTCCTACTCTAAAGTTTGCCTAGGATGAAAATGTTTTTCTTGCTAAACTATGCGAATTGCACACAAGATAGTTTCGATAAATAAGTAAATATCTTTCAAAATGTGGAAGGGAAGTTGTTTCACGGTTTTCAGCGTCATAAGGCCGGTTACAGACTGGCCGTTTTTGTAGCGCTTCCTTTAAGCACGCGCAGTCGCATATCGCCCATGCATGCACTAAACTGAGTGCGTATATTATTTGAGCATCAAACTCAAAATACATGTGACTGAGGCGCAGAAAACACATCCAATCAGTAACCGCTGTAACGCTGTAGTAACTATTAATATTACGGGCCATTGTGCGGCCACGTTGGCTTTCAAAAGCAATGAAGATGGAACATAAAAGCCTATTTTTAGTTCTGATCGAGATATTTGAAATTCTTATGTAATTTATTTTAGACTACCTCTCTTCACGCTCATGTAAATATAATCATCATGCTTCATAATCGGTTGGCCGTTCGATGCATTCTTCAACCATTGCCGCCACTTTTTGTATTGATTGATATTATATTATGTAGGTACTTATGTACAAGTGAAAAAAAATGTTTGACTCCCAGGTTGTTCTTCAGGTTTTTAGCAAACATCTTGATTTTACCGCCAAAAGCTAGGTCATGGTGTAATGTAAATGGATCATCATACCATATCCAAGACGGGTGTCGACTTCAGATATTTTACAGCGTCGTAAACTTCTAAGTTTAGTGTTCGTTCAGTCATGTGTTTGCCATTCCTATGTTTACAAGCAGTGTGCATGACATTATGCATCTTCTAGGTCAAACAGATAAGCACAGATTGCATGACCCGCTCTTGAACTGACTGTTTCTTGTAGTATCTAACTAATTGCAATGTTATTAATGCGCTTTTTATTACAAAGCAGTTTGTAGGTACCCATATCTTGAGTCCGGTTTAAAGGTTTTGATAATAGGTATGTGCATTTAAGTGGCATTAAAGTGCATGGAATGATGCAATCTCAACAACCTTTAATTTAATTGGTATGACGAAGTATGAATAGGTAATTTTGGATGATTTAAATTATAGGATGACAACTTTTATAGTAGAAACAATGCTTTTGCTCAAGGTTGCCTGGTAGAGATCGCTGTGAGCGATAAGGCCGTCCATTGTATTACTGTGAAAAAAACTTTACCCTACTTCACTAGTACTTATCACTGTAATCAATAAAGTATTGCTAAGTTTTTTTTTTGATCAGTAAAATAAGTTTCCTATTCTTTTTCTTCGTTATTGTGTCGATGGTTCTCTTTTATTATAGTCTGTAAGAACTTATTTTCCTTTGCGTCAGTAGGTAAGGTCTTATTTCTATTGGAACATATTTGATCATGTTCGACTGCGGCGTGCTATTCAGAGGTTGTTCACCACCGGCCTTCACGAAACTATTAATCTTTAATTTACAGCTCTCAGCTCTAACTGACCTACTTATAACATTATCACGAGCTCATGGCCCAATATCGCGTTCTTGTGTTATCACTTCACTGTTGGCTGAATGAATCACTTGATCCATGTCTAAGGCCAGGGCCTAATTTGAAGTCTTAGCTCTAGCTAGAATATCAACTCTTTGTATCAAAAGCTGAGTTCGCAAAATCTTAGGATGGCACGATGGCAAACTTTTCCAAAAATCGGCAAGCTTTTCCAAGAATCGAGCCAAGTTGCCTGTACTTTTGTAGAAACAATTATGGGTAACCTATGTAGACATATCGTGTACTATCTACTGTTATGGGTCTGAGTGTTGGGTCACCAAAGGAACTGATGAAAGAAGAGTGAATGCAACGGAGATGCCATGCGAATGTTGAGATGGATGTGAGGAGTGACGATAATGGATAAGATAAGGAATGAGTATGTCAGGGGCAGTTCGAAAGTGGTGCCAGTGACTGAATAGATGAGGAGCAATAGGTTAGCGTGGTATGGGCACGTCAAGCAGTAGCAGAGCTCGTTGTGAACAGCTCGTTCGAGAAAGTACTACCACCATGCCTATTTCTGCCATGAAGCAGCATCGCTGTGTTTCGGTTTGAAGAGTCTGGGAGCCGGTGAAATTATTGGCACGTGAGGCTGAACATCTGAATGCCTCAAATTGCTGGACGCCGGGCAATGCATCGTATCGTAGGGCAAGTTAATGACGTGGGCAGCCTACGAGGCAATGCTTTGTTATAGGCAATGGTTAGCACTTAACAGTAGGTGGGCCATATTATGCTTGTTCTATCAGCTAGTTGTATAAAAAGAGGGGGAGAATGTCACGTAACGGAAGATTGCTAGATATGAATGAGGATGGATATACGAGTAGAAATAGAAGTAACCCAAAGAAAAGATAGACGGATTGTGTGAAGAATGACATGGGTAAGAAAGGAGTGATTACTGAAATGACTGCTAATAGAGGAGAGTGGACAACGAAAACCTGTTATGTCGATACTACATGAAGTGGGATAAGGACAAGAAAATGATGATAACTTAACACAAGTAAATTGTGCTAACTAAATGAATTTGTAACACATAACAACAACTCCAACTATTCACAACGTCAAAGGATGCAGGACCTTTTGCATTATCTTCCATTAACTTTGAACAACAGTGCATTATGCTAAGCTTATTGTGTATTGTGAAATGTGTTCATTATTAAATTAACACATTGCTTATCTACGAGTACCTAGCGGTTCTTATTGTGTAGAGGTCATACTATAATATACCTAGTTATTTTATTCACGCTCCTTTGTTTTTCTGATTGTGGAGTCGATTGGTTTTGTATTAGTAATATTTTATGTAGAGTGAGTCGTTTTACTGGAAGTAGATAGAACTTTCGGGTTTATGAAAGAATCGTAAAGATATAAAAATTATATAAAAGTAGGTAGGTAACCTTAAACCGAAAAAAATATTTTTAATAAATTAAATATTTAGGTACATGATTTACTATCTGTGGGCGGATTTTACCAGTTCAGAATAAGGCTATCAGCGTTAACCCGCCCGCCCTAGGAACATGCTCGTAAAATATCTAAAACTCTGAGATTCTGCATTAGCTATGTACGGAAACATTTGCGTATACAGGGTGTAATCGTTAAGTGTGCACAGGCGATTATTCCGTAACTATTGCAGATATCAAAAAACTTTAAACTGATATCGAAAGTACTTTACCTAATGAGTAAAATGACATTAATAACTTTTTAAAAATAAAACGAGAAATATCCAAAAAAATTACATTAATCACTCCCATACATTTTATTTCTTAGTAAGTACAAAATTTTGTGTTCAAAGCATATGTTCGAAGTGACGTCCTCCTTGTGCAATACAATGACGAGCTCTATTTACAGTTTTTAAATGAACTTTCCTTAACATTTGCGGAGTAATTAAAGCAATTGCACGACGTACACGATTCTGTAACTCTTCTAGGCTGTGTACTCTCTCAGCGTACACGTGGTCTTTGACAAATCCCCATAGTATTAGTATTATTAATCTACACGTGTATCTACTTGAAATTCATTAATACCTTCATATCGTACATAATTATAAAATGACAAGGGTAAAATAAGTAGGTACTATTTCACTTAAAATAAGGAAACTAAAACCTTTCTACTATCTCATACTAAATGTATGGGAGTGATTAATGTAATTTTTTTTGATATTTCTCGTTTTATTTTTAAAAAGTTATTAATGTCATTTTACTCATTAGGTAAAGTACTTTCGATATCAGTTTAAAGTTTTTTGATATCTGCAATAGTTACGGAATAATCACCTGTGCACACTTAACGATTACACCCTGTATAGTGCATTAGAGCTTCCTTTCAGTTGTGATAAAGGAAACGAGGTAAGTTTCTACTAAGTACAAACGGTTGAAGTCAGCTTTTAAAAATAGATGCAGAATTGCATTAAAACTTCATTATTTATTCTCTAGCGTCCTGCTGCCTACAAGATGTTAATTTGTCTAGGTTGTGTATTGTATTACAAATGCATGTGACCAATAAAACAAATTGTTAAGTATGCCGCAACTAATGAACTATGGTTAATAAAGACGACAGATAGAGTCGTAGTTTTATTTACGCATAGAAACTTACAATTAAACAAATATTTACAAAATGTACAAAATACACAATAAACAGTTGAGTTATCTGCAGACCGTTACAAACGATCTAGAGATAGCTCAACTGATCCAAATCAGTACCAGACGGAAGCAAATAATTCAGCAGCTTAGTTAAGGATTGAAGCATGTTTATCAAAATAAACATGCTTCAATGCCTAACTAAGCTGTTTTCATTATATGTATAGGTACAATAGGGTGCATTTTATAATTTGTACGTATGAGGTTAAAACCTACAAATTACTAGGCTGCACTAGTAAATATATAGGTTGGTATATCTATGATTATACCTACAATTCATATTTTTCATGGCATTGCAAACTCTAAAATAATGAAATCTGTTCACTTATTTTCTGATGATTTGGCATTGAGCCACTATTATTGTCTGTTCCTGACTTCGATTGTAAGAAAGTTAGACATAGACATAGTATAAGTATACCTATCTATATAAGTTTGGTAAGCTACCAAGTCCAAATCTCATATTTTGCTATCGCTTTGTCACTATTTCAAGAACTACTAATTGTGCCTATACTCTGAATTATTATCTAAAGTAAATACTTGCTCGATCGCAAAAGACCAAATCCGCTTGTCCTCTAAATAATCGTACAATCAACAGCCTATGTTGATTGTACGATTATTTAGAGGACAAGCGGATTTGGTCTTTTGCGATCGAGCAAGGGCCCTGTTTAATAAAACTGACAATTCGACATTTAAGTCAAAAAGCGACAAAATTGTGGAATTGTCGTGCTTAAGCTGTTTTATAAAAGTGACAAATATGTTACAAACAGGTGGTATTACGACTAGCGCATGCAATCCGATAATCGATAACCGATAAATTATCGGTAATCGGCTCATTTTCGCCAGCGATAATTATCGAAAATAAAAACGATAAAAACCGATAAACGATAAATTCAAAAATGTATGAATGAACTATTATTACGAATAGTTCATTCTTATTCCTAACGATAACAAAATGTTAAACAATGCGTACATTCTAATTGATTGTTATTATTTGGTTTCTTTATAAAAAAATATTTTATAGATAATGATTACCTACTAGTCCAAGCATTCTACTGACTGATTTACTTAAGAACCTTACTTATAAAAACGTGTCAAAAGATAAGCAGTGCTTAAACTATTGCCATCTCTTTCCACTGGATAATGACAAATAGTGACAGAGCTAACTTTAAACAATGACTAAATTTAAATTGCGTTTATTAGTATGGCTGCTAATCGTTAAAATAGCTCATAATTATTAGAACGGAAAGTGTCATCTAATTAAAAGCTTTTCGATTAGTGACACTAATCAAAATAATATGTAATAAAATCATATTTATTAGTAGATAATGAGTTATCGACACGATAGAAAAAGAATGATATAAGTAGAAATAGATAGATAATAAAAGGTTATGCGTAAATCTTCTTGTTGAGTGTAGATATAACAAATAAAGCAGTTAAATTAGAGACCGAAACATGAAGGTTTTTCCCTTTACCAACAACCGATAATTCTCGATAATTATCGAAAAATAGAGCGATAAATATCGTATTATCGATTATCGAAAAGTTTCGATAATTGCATGCCCTAATTACGACATATTTGTCAAAACTCGACAATTATGTCATGAAACTACAGTCAAATCATTTCTGACATTTGTCGGGTTGTCGCGACAATTTTGTCGACTTCTGACATAATTTTGTTTTACGGAGCTAAACAAACACCTTCAAAATACGATTTCGCGACAGAGGGTAAAGCTCCTGTCAGAATCGTCAGACAATTCTACAAATATGTCAATATTTCGCGACAATTTTATGTTTTATAAAGAAGATTTGACAAGTTTTCAACGACAAATTGTCACCTGTCACTTGTCGTTTCAAAAAAAATATTATACAGAAAAAGGCCGAATTGTCGTGACAATGTGACATATTTGTAAATTTACTACCATCAAAATTTTGTCGCCTGTCGGTTTTATTAAACAGAATAATTGTCGAATTGTCACTTTTTGACATATGTCGGACTCGTCGAATTGTCAGCTTTATTAAACAGGGCCCAGGTGTTTTATTAAATTTAAGCATAAATCATTTTCTTTGGTTTCCTTTTCTTGCGTAACTTGTGCCAGTTAGCAAAGATTTTTAGGATTCCGTGCCTCAAAAGGAAAAATTAGCTTATGGGATCACTTTGTCATCATACTGTCTGTCTGTCTGTCGGTCTGTCAAGGTCTCAAATTTTTTGAGACTTATCATATCACAGTTAGACATTACCTATGCTGTCCATGACTTTTTTAACAGACTTCTAATAAAATAAAAGCAGCCAAGTGCGAGTCGGACTCGCCCATGAAGGGTTCATGAGGCCCATGAACATAATATAAAGGTTTTTGTAGTTCGTCGAAAGGTAAATTGCGGTTTACGATTTATGACGTATAAAAAAAAAACTACTGACTAGATCTCGTTCAAACTAAATATCGTTGAAAGTTTGCATAGTAATAATGTACAACATATATTTTTTTTGGATTTATCATTCTCTTATTTTAGAAGTAAGCGGGGGGGGACCAACTTTTTTCCACTTTGGAAGTGTCTCTCGCGCAAACTATTCAGTTGCGAAAAAAACGATATTAGAAACTTCAACATCATTTTTAAAGACCTATCCATAGATACCCCACACGTATGGGTTCGATGAAAAAAAAATTTTTGATTTTCAGTTTCAAGTACGGGGACCCCCAAAATTTATAGTTTTTTTTCTATTTTTATGTAAAAACCTTAATGCGGTTCACAGAATACATCTACTCACCAAGTTTCATCAGTCTAGCTTTTATGGTTTCGGAGAAAAATGGCTGTGACACGGTCGGACAGACAGACAGACAGACAGACATGACGAATCTATAAGGGTTCCGTTTTTGCCATTTGGCTACGGAACCCTAAAAACAGGAACTTCTATGGGACCAATCAGAAATTTCATCAATATCGGTTTAGCAAATTAGCCATGAAGGCGGTTTCTCAAGCTTTTTAAACTTCACTTGTTGTTTATAATATTGACTTACGAATTTTTACTGATGGCTGTAAAACGCTGAAACGTTGGGAACGTCATACCAAAAGTGAAATAAGTTCCATTTTTATTTTGATTGGATTATAAAAGTTCAAGGATATGCTCCATGTTATAAATCTTCAATACTTACTGCTGCAGGTATTGAATCGGTGCCAAAACGCCAGCGCATGATACGAGAAATGCATCACTTTATTTTATTTTCTGCGCTATTCCGAGGTTATTACTTACAGTACCTACTTACGAAGTTGATAATTTATATTTAAAAAATAACATATACTTATACAATGTTCACCCACTAGTTGTAGCTACAATATGAGTTCGTTACCAATAAGCAATATTATAACAGATTTACGGAGAGGTTTTTAATAAGTATGTATTTACAAAAAAAAATATGTATTCAAGTATTATATCAGCTATCTGGTTCCCATATTACAAGCTCTGCTTAGTTTGGGGCTGGTTAGTGTTGTGTGAATTGTTCACAATATTTATTTTATTTCATTTATTTATATCTTATACTAGCGGCTGCCCGCGGCTTCGCTCGCCCCGTTCCCGTTACTTACATCCATTCTCCGTTACAATGTCTTTATAATGTGTTATTCTGATTAGGGCATGCAGTATCGGAACCATTCTCAGAACCGGGAATTTTCACCCGATACTGGGCTCGGAACCGGGAATTCCCGGGAATGTCGATACTTTCGATACTGACTTATTTTTTTAATAAAACTGACCGTATAGATATACAATGAAAGAAAAACTACTGAAAAAAAAACACTTTTCATCCCACCAGCTCTGAAAGTGTGTTTTTGCTGTTCAATATCTGACTGCAAAAGTCGTTTTTATCCGCTAGAGGATAAAGTAAATTTGAATTTAGAATATCGTGTTCACTAAGTTTGTGAATACACAACCTATTTACTTCTACCTCCATGGTGCCGAATTTATCATACAACCTTTTTTCATCTGTTAAAAACTCGCACTCGTAACCTTCTTGGTGTATTTGTGAATTCAAAACATAATTAACTCTATTTACTTCTACCTGCATGGTGCCGAATTTATCATACAACCTTTTTAAATTTGTTAAAAACTCAGACTCGGAACCTTTTTGGTGTGTTACTTTTAGTCGCGCCATGTTCATTTTTGCATTTCCTCGCTGAGGTGGGATGAAAAGTTACGTGTTGCACTCGAGTGCAAAGATTTTTCACCTTGTGCTCTTTTGATTCCTTCGCCAATGCTTAGGATTCTAACTTTTAAACCACTCGCTACGCTCGTGGTTAAATTGTAGAATCCTTCGCTTGCTCGGTCATCAAAATTGAGCACGCGGTTAAAAAGCAGCTTTGCGCTCTTGTATAACAAATAACTATTTTTATTCAGAACCGTAACCCACACTCACCACAAAATACACGAAATATTCTCATTTATTTCGCGTATTTCTTCATTATTATAATACTAAAACTCTCTGTGCGTGCACGCAACAATCAGAGCTAGGTTATATCAAAGTTAAATCGAATATCCATCAAATAAATCAACAGTTAGAACTAACAGTAACAAACAATGTACGTTATCTAACTAAATCAGCTCAGCAAAGATATAGCGAAATATCAGCAAGGCGTAAGTTGAACGTAAAAGTATTTCCATCTTTCGTAAAGAAAGCCGTTCATGTTATTTTCGTTCTTTTTCTAACAGATTTTGTCATAAATAGTAACGAACATCTAACTAAAATACAATATTAAACAATCTTCAATTCAGGTAAAATAAACATGTCATTTTCGGTTTGACTTGTCCGAAATTGTTGAGATATTATCTGAATGATGTAAGTTATAGGTTTGTAATTTGTCAAAATATCTAGCAATGTATACAGAAAAGTGAAACTGATAGCATAGCTAGTGTTTTTTATCGACATTTATTTATATCGTACTAGAAAACACCAATAATTGATCATTGTCATCAGTATCGAAAGTATCGAAAGTATCGGGAATTCCTTCGTGGAGAACCGGTACTGGAAAAGTTCAAAATCAGCGATAATTCCCGGTACTTTCGATACTGATACTTCCCGGGAGCTTGCCCTAATTCTGATGTATAAGCTATGTTATTGTAACGTTTCATTAAAATCCATTCAGTTGTTTTTACGTGAAAGAGTATCTAACAAACATCCATCCATCCATCCATCCATACTTACAAACTTACGCGATGTTTTAATAGGATTATAACACCGTATTAGACATAAGGATAGCATTTTAAAGTACATTTGGGCAGCCTTATCGTTGACGATATTATCTTCATTTGTATAACCTACATAAATAATTTGATTTTGAAATCTGTTGTTTGTATTTTCCTTGTTGCTTGATTATTTATTACAAAAGTTGCTGCACAGAAGCAATAATACTTCTATTATTTCTACCTTTTAGGAGGTAGGTAAACTGTGATTACATCATGCATTAGTTTGTGACTTTACCCGGTATTCTATACTTTTACGTCATATACCTAAGTGACCCAATCGTAACAGTAGGTAACCTGATAATACGAGTACATACTGATAGGTTAAATAATTTATTACTTCAAAACGTTTTTTCCAATTTGTTCAGTTTTGGAAAGAGGACATTAAAATCAAAATTAAATAAAGGTTACAGATGGGTAATAATATTTTTGTACCTAGGTAAATGTATACACTTGGTGAGATTCCTAATTCATGAAAACTACTGAAAATAGGAACCCATGTTCTAACAGCCGCTACTGTTATATTATAACAATGCAAATTTATAGCCTTACGCCACACTGGTTCTTTCAATCTGGAAAAATATTAGGTAGGTATGTTTTATATAAGTACACTTTTGTTGATTAGAGCCTTGCCCTAAGTTAGCTATTGATCACTGATCAGTCTAGTCCGTATACGAATCTAAAAGACCAAGTATCATTACGTGCCCTTTCGTAAAACATTAGGAACCTACCTACGTGCGCAAAGTCGATAGCAGCGTGTGAATCGCTTACTATTATGCAAAATACCTCAAGAGTTTAGAGTGAATGACAATAGTGACATCAACCCTATAAATAAGCAGTGACGATGTGTTTTCTTACTCAGATATCGGTAAATAAACAGATGTTGCTACATCGCCTACTTATGGTAACGTAGACGACAACTCGCGGTCATCGTGAAAGTGGAAGCGATCGCGCACTAGTTTAAAGAAGCTATTATTATAATTTCTTCTGGCACGTTTTTGTATTATTATAGCAGGCATACGTACAACTTTTTGTAGCTGTTGAACTATAATTCAGTATGTCTATAGATCTATTGACCTTTCTCTCTTCTAACCTAGGTATATCGCAGTAAGTCTAACTAACGTAATATCTACTTCGCACTATGACTAGTCGTAACGCGACTTAGTCCCTCTATGCATTTGGAAATAAACCAGTCTTAAATGATATAGGCCATAAGTGGTAAAGAAAATGTATACAGTTTCCATACACACATACCATAGCCATATACTTACACCCATTTATTGGCTTCATATCAGTTATTTGCATACCATACTGGTACATGAATTCGTTTCTTCTGTGCACATACTTTGACTAATAAAGTCACTTTTTATCCGACTTCCAATCAAAAAGGAGGAGGTTCTCAATTCGGTTGTATTTTTTTTTAATGTTTTTTTTATTTTATTTTTTAATGTTTGTTACTTCGTCATATGTGAGCCGATTTGAAAAAATATTTTTTTATCTGAAAGGTACTGCTTCCAGATTAGTCCCATTTTAATTTAATTAAAATCGTCATTTGTGAGCCGATTTAAAAAAATTTTTTTTTTTTGTAAGGTACTGCTTCCAGATTAGTCCCATTTTAATTTAATTAAAATCGGTGTTGGCATTTTTTTTAAAATATTTTTTTTAATGTTTGTAACTGCATATCTCCGTCATTTATGAACCGATTTAGAAATTTATTTTTTTATTTGGAAGGGTTATTCTTACGTCCAGATTGTCCCAAACAAATTTGATTAAAATCGGTTTAGCCGTTTGACAATGAAGTCGGTTTCTCAAGTTTTTTAAACTTATAATTATCTATCTACAAATACTCCAACTTGTTCTTTTTATATTATTGTCAATACATTTCTTTGAAAATACAATCACAAAGCCTTACGAAAATATAATCCACGTGCTTGTTTTTATCAGGTGTAACAATCTTGCTATCACTCACGGTGTTCCTCAACATGGTGGCAGAGGCGATGCCGGTGATCCATTGCCACGAGGAGCCACAGGGGAAATATGAAACGGTTCGTGTGGAAAGAGAAGAAAGAGAAGAAGCTATAATGCCTCTAAATTGTTTCGATGCTTACATAACAATCAATTAATTACCTACGTTGTACCCAACTCATTAGTGAAACTGGTAAACCCAGGTTTGATTTCTAAATTCACTACCAACAAGCACTAATTAGTATTGTTTGCGTCCACGGGCCGAAATCCAGTTGGTAATTATAGGTAGTAGGTACGTCAGTATCAAGTATACAATAAAAATTATTCATCACCTACAAATAATGAATCATTGTGGATCCAAAGTTTAGGTTACAAATCTTATTTTGCAAGTGTTTTCTAAAATAATAAATTCAAACATTAACCTTGCTTAGCACGCAGATTCTTTTGTAACAAATACCGTACATGTAGGTATGAATTTTATTGAAGTGTGCAATACATTATACACGAGTCATAAGTTATTATGCGAGTATTTTCTTGCAACAAAAGTAGAATGCAAGTTGATAAACCTAATAGAAACCACTAACATAGCGCCAACTGTCTAATTAGTGTTTCAGGGTGAAAATATCTAGGCAGTGAGAAATTCACTGTTGAAGGTAAGGTGGCTAAGTAATTTCTAGAAACAAGGGTTCTACAGAATATGCTGGGATAATCAAAACAAAGGTCTTTCTTACCATGAGTTCTTCAGGTCCTTAATCCCAGAGAAGGTGATGCTGTTCGACCGCTGCAGCTTCTTCCCAAGAGTCCAGAATCTGATCTTGTTGTGATTATCATCCTCATGGAAGGGGTTCAGATGCTCCGGATAGTCGTGAATGGACACCGACTTGCGGGAAGCCATCGTTGCCATAATTGGGATCTTGGTCCTGAGATCACACTTTTACATAATAGGAGTTACACAGGCGTCGACCACTCCCGTTATCTTTTATCACGCTGGGTTATCACTGATAGCTTTTATCGCGAGATTATTTCGTGTTTGTTTTTGAAAAGGATTTCGCTCGTGTAGCGTCGAGGCGCTCGGCGTCGCGGGTAGAGTCATACTGGCTTGCGGTTGTCGTGTCGACTCGACTGTCGAGTCCGCGCCGAGTCGCCAGCAAGCGCTATCACATTATGCCGCATATCCACTGCATCACTTCTACACAGCATGAGAGCTCTATTGTGCATCCATGGTACGCACTGGTGCATGCGATCACTGCATTAAACTTTCTCTATTTAAATCCTGTTATTTCCATGTTTTTTTTTTTTAATTTGTTATGTTTACTTACTTAACTTTCAACTTGCGACCTTCCCCTTTTCCTTACGGGTTCAAATCACGCTCGGCTCTTACATTTTGGACATTATAAAATGTTTGTGGTTTTTCATAAAATCAATAAAAAATGTTTTATTCAGGTCAGGTTCATCATCCACATAAAAATAATAAAGGTACTTACTGGTGTAGGTGAGGTAAATTCATTTGCACTACCTAACTACAATTTCCTCTGGTATGATATTTTCTAGGCAGATAGATCTGGTTAGAGGTAGAGCAGAGCCATGCCAAATTTTCTCTCATTCCAATAAATTCCTTAGCCCTGAGATATAAATTAAAGTTTAGGTCTAACTAAAAGACAAATAGACCGAACAAAATCAAAAGGTTAAATCGATGCGCTTAGGCAAGGCAGGTTAGTTCCGGTTGAAGATAAGAATGATAGGTTATACAATTATTATTAGGCTATAATACCTATTTACTTAGGCAATAATAGACGAATAGAAGGAAGTTGCCTGTTCTTCTAGGCTTGGTCGCGTGGATCTGGGACATAGACTCATCTAGCTTTAATACTTTTCAAAGTGATCCTTGTGATACCATTGAATAAAGAAATGTTTGATTTTGAAGAGATTTGCGATAAAAATTCGATGCTCCCTGCAAAGGAGTCTTTGGTAGAGTTCGCTATTGGAAATCCACCAATAATTTTAAGAAACATGTTTTTAGGATGTTGGGTAAAAAAAACTGTAAAAGCAGACTTTGTTTACTGAAGATGACGCCATTCAGCTTGGTACTCGAGGCCGCGTCACCTACAGATAGGCGAAGGTCGCGAAAACTTGGGACTATCGCGTCTCGATTTAATAACTGTTACACGCGTTTTCCTGCTTCCTAGAAAAGTATAAATAAGCATTTCCAAAGAAGAATATTCAGATTCAGAAAAGAAATCCTTTTTTTTCTCTTATCGACTGTCGAAATAGTCTGATCCCAGTACCACTATAT
Source organism: Thera obeliscata (assembly GCA_947578465.1). Classification (NCBI taxonomy): domain Eukaryota; kingdom Metazoa; phylum Arthropoda; class Insecta; order Lepidoptera; family Geometridae; genus Thera; species Thera obeliscata. Next base: position 7,390,774 of record OX387916.1, read on the forward strand.
ACCATTGGTCTTCTCCATATATTATTAGAAAGATGGTATATCCTACCCTTTTCATTCTTTCTTTTTAATTGGTTTATTGTGTTCGTGAAGTCACCAATGGGTTTTGTCAGCCAGCAACACGGGTTTTCCCGTGTTGCTTTCCACCTCTGGATGATCATCGAGCTGAGACGGGACCCGTTTGTCGCACCTGGCACATGGGGACTGATTTGCACCTATTTCGGTTACCTTTTCTTGTTTTCTTTCATAGTTTATTTTTACTTTCTTCATAGCGTTTTCTTAGTACTCAAAATGTAGGTAAGTAGTACCTACCTCACTCATTGTGAGTGACAAATAAACGTATTTCTTTCTTTAATATGTAGTTTAGTATAAATCGATGTCTAAAAATAACTCTACTAATGGACTGACCTGAAAGTTATCGACCCACCGCATAATGCTACGTCCAACATCGGCTTGTGGATAGTTATACTTAAGTATGTAAACAACAATATAGGTAAGTAAACACCCAGGTAAGAGGTACCTATAAAGGTAATACCTAGCAGCGGTGGTTGGTTTAAGCTTGGTCACGCTAAAGGTACGTCAGTCAGGTCGTTGATCGTATTATTTGAGGTACCTACCTGTAAAGGTAGGCACTCGCCCGGTCGATGCTTTTGACCGAAGCTTTTGGCTGTCAAGGCAGAAAATGCCTTACCTGACTTAGAAATTTTGTCATGCGAGTATTTGTAATAGGTATAAGTAAAGTAACGTAAAGTGAATGTTTGTCTATACAAAAAAATATTTAAGTATTAGTAGTAGTAGAGCTCTTTGTGAAGGGCTCGTCCAGGGAATTTTTCAGTCTAGGCCTATTTCTGCCGTGAAGCAGCATTGCTGTGTTTCGGTTTGAAGGGTGTGGGTGCCGGTGTAATTACTGGCACGTGAGGCTGAATATCTGTATGCCTCCAGTTGATGGACGCAGGACAGTGCATCGTAGGGCACGTTGCTGATGTGCGTGACCTACGAAGCATTGCTTTGTTATAGGCGATGGTTACCACCTAACATCAGGAGGGCCATATGCTTGTTCCATCAGCTATTTACATTAAAAAAAAAAACAGCTAAGTATTTGGTCCCCATAGCTCTGCTTAATTTGGGCCAGAATAGTGTTGTGTTGATTGTCCACCATATTATTTTTCTACTAATTAACACACACACGTAGATAATACATTATTAAATCAAGATAAGGTATGTTTTATAGTTGAGGTAAATGTCCCAGTTGGCTGTTTGCCGATTCGTCTTAGTCACAAGCAGTCGGGGTATGCTTTGTTTCATAATAAGAATAAGTATACTTACCAAATGTGTAGTATATTTTTGTAAACAAAGGTTTAATGACCATTTCAATTAGAAAACCCAGAAACAGTTATTTTATGCGCAGTACCGTAGCATCGGACAATAAGATTCCCACAAGCCACTATAAGAGCACGTTGATCTTCCAAATTCGTAGTTATACTTTATTCATCTTTATGTATGGAAGAATATCACAAAAGGAGATGGCATACAAGCAAATTGAACCACAGCTTTAGCCGTGCCAAACAAAGGGAAACCCCCATCTTACCCGCTAATCAGGATGTGAGATCCGTCATTGTGTTCTCAATTCGAAAATTATTTCCATTGCATTGCACCATCCACTGTGGTCTTTCTGTGGTCAGTCTAACGTCGATTCATTGACTTAACTTGGGTCCACGGGGTCATTCTTAGCACCTACGGTAGATGACGTACCTACTTACTTAGCATGTAACAAAATAAAATACCTATTGTAGTACTATGGTAGTATAATTGTGCTTCACTTTAGGTATAATTTAATTGTACATTATATGCATATTATATTTATAGCAAAATTCATCATAATTGTGGTTAAGTTATGTGGTTTGACGTATCCAAAATTGGCCACTGGTTCACACTTAACACCTACCTACAGACACATATAATGTACATATATACATAAGGTATGCAGGTATTATTGTACATGTCATGTAGATAGCTAATACTTACCTACGTACCTATAACATTACACATACCTTCTGTGTTTGATACCTAATATACAACTTTACCTAGAAAATAATTATATGTATAATTACTTCTTACCCTTGACTGCTTTGACCTAGCAACCTACCTCTCGCACTGCGTATACTTATTACTAGCTAACTTAGTTAGGTGTGCAAATTAATACCTTGTATTATTCTGATAAAATAACAGGGCGTGGTTTTCTACAATTTACCACAATACATACGGTTCAGGATGGCTACGAGATCACAAAACAGCTTTGGGATATTGACGTAACACCTACAAAGTTACAGAACACCTATTACGAGACAGCTACGGAACCCTTACGATTTGGCTACGTGATGCCTACGACACAGCTACGTAGGGGTTACTACTTAGTTACGGGATAGCTACGGAATGCCTAGTGGACAGCTATGATGCCTACGGGACAGCTATGCTACAGATGGAAATGAGCGGCTATTCGTGGGAATGGCACTGATAAATTCACCCCCACAACGGAAAAAGTTTTTGCCGTTGGAAACAATTTAATAAAGTAAAGGAATATCAAAATTAAGTTTAGAGAACAGTGAAAGTGCTAACTCCAGTGAGACGTGTAAATAAGTGTTAAGAGAAATCAGAATAATTAGCAAAGTGCCAAATAATCTTTAACTAACCGACACTAACTACTAGGATCTATAGCGAATTGAAGTCAGGTCAAGTTCTGAAAAATAGCTATTCATCATCAAAGAGTAGGCCTCGTGGACCTAACCCGGTTGAGCGAGTAGCATGTTAGTCATGTATGGTACATAACTGAAGCACATAAGAAGCTATCTTTTTAGATTTTTGTGCAACGCCGTCTATCAGATTTTTGTCTATCCTTTCCATCCAAAAGCGGTCTGACAGAGATCGCTCTTGCGATAAGGCCGTTCATTGACTAATTATTTTTGATAGATTCTGTATTTATTACTTCTTTGTGTACAATAAAGAGTTTATTTATTTATCTAAATTATGTCCAGTGACTGAAGCAACTAAGTGAAGACACAGGCACAGGCAATGGTCACAAAACCAGGCAATTGTTTGAAATTGACACCATGTGTTTCTTTTTATCATTAGAATGCATAGTTTTTGTTTATACAACTAGCAAATGGAACAAGCATACGGGTATATGACCCACCTGATAAGTGGTAAACATCGCCTATAACAAAGCCTTGCGTGGTAGATCACGCACTTCTGGAACGTGACCTAGGTACATGCGCTGCCTTGTGTCCATCAACTAGATGCATACAGATGTTCAGCCTCAAGCGCGAGTAATTTCACCGGCATCCACACCCTTCAAACCGAAAAAAAGCCACGCATGTATTTATTCCTCGCGTTCTGATCAAGGAATTTACGAGTATATACTTACTTTTCTGTGATTTCTTACTTTTTTGTGATTGAAATTCCAGATAAGTTTCTTAGTTCCCTCAGCCATCCTTAGTGAGCCAGCCGTAGTAGGTATACTTAGTTATTCTTTACATTTACAGGTACCCTTTTTTATTCAATGCGGGCGCCACCAAGATTTAGGGATCATTAGGAGGTACCTAGGTAAATATGACAAAAGTGAAGCTAATGATAGCCAGCTGAGATAAACACGAGGTACCTAAGAGTCAGATGGTCTGGTCCCGGATACTGCGAGTTATCTTGGAGTCTCGGACACGGCTGGCGCATCCTCCGCAATCATTCTGCAATGTCGACTCACGGCGACGGCATTGAGCACCAATCACGTGGATAAATGGACTGCCACTTCTAGACAGCTTCCGTGACCTACCTGGACTTAACTATGGCGTCAAATACACTTTTTTGAATTATGCGTATGGGTAAAAAAAAACAAAAATGTATTTATTCAGTAGGATCGCAAGGATCACTTTGAAACGTCTTAAAGCTAGGTGAGCTTAGGCGCCAGTTCCACGCGACCAAGCCTAGAAGAACAGGCAACAAACTACGTTTAACCCTAGATAGCTAACGTTCCTGGACTTCTATGATAAGCTAACCATTCGACTTTTTGACGACCATTTTTCAAACGTGTTTTTTATTTAAAAAAATATGTTATTTTAATTAGGTTTATCATATTTATAGGAAATATGGGATATAAATTAAAGATAATTATAACAAAAATGAATATTTATTTAATTTTCAAGTACTAAATCACAAATCTTAAATGGCACATGTTTCATTGAGATCAAAAAGGCACAACTTCTTACAACGACTAAATTAGGAACCATTGTTTAGAAATTTCTACTTTTACTTATAGTATAATGAAGAAAAAAGATTAAAATTATCGGTGAGTATCAAATTACTTAGATTTTTTTGGCACAAGTTGGGCAAAAGTCAACCGTATGTTCGCCACAAATGGGAACTCTGCAACTATTGCAGTGATTCTTGGTCATGCGCCTTTTCTTATAGGAACACAAACTGCAGCTTTTCCTTTTCCTTGTTGAGGCATTTTCAAGTATTGCACTACTTGCTGAACCAGATTGCTCAAGATTTTGACCTTGACCTTCAGCGGGATCCTCATGGTTTAAACCCAAGACGTCTCTTATCTTGTCTTTAATTCTACGAGGCATTGTTGGTATTTCCAGTCGACGTTTTAGCCAAGGTTCAACGAGTTTTTCATGCAGTTGTTTCATATAGCTCCTTCGTGCCAGTGGTTTACCTCCAGACACCAATACATTATGGCAGTAGATGACGTAGGAGTTGATACTCGTTATATTGAGCATGCCATAAAACATGCACATGGGCCACCGGTTAGTAAGACTAACCGGTGGCCCATGTGCATGTTTGCACGGTTACAAGACATATTTGAACACATCTGGTCAAATGTGTCTACGCCACCTTTTGTGGCATTGTAAAATTCTATAATGTGTGGCTCTTTCGATGTGCAACAAACCATCCTCATTTTCACTATCAGAAGAAACATCATTTGTGTTGACATAATCTTCATCATCTAACGCCCGAACTATGTCGTCATCTGTGATCAATCTTGCAGCCATTCTTCACTATCAACGAAATAACTAAAAAAAACAAAGCAAAAATCAACTCAAAGCACGTAAGCTAAAGTTACGCATAAGCTAACCATTCGTCAAAATGACGAGTATGCAGTAGGTATCTCAAAAACAAAAGTACTTACCGGCTAAACGCAACCACCACACGACGCAGTCTAGCAGACACTAAGTTGGCACGAAACCGCGAGTGTGTAGGTAAAACGATGAGAAAGGGAGACGGAGATATTTATTAGATGCTCGTCATTTTGACGAACGTTAGCTGTCTAGGGTTTAAACCAATATTGCCCTAAGCTTAGTTTCAGGAAAACGCTTTGCTATAGAAAAAAAAATATTAAGTGTAATTAGGTAGTTTAACCAACTCATGTGAATATAATTTCCTGTAGTGGTTCCGTGATGGTCCACCACAGAAATGTAACGAAACCCACTAGGTACCAAAAATGGTGTTGGGTTTCGTAAATGGCATCCTAAGGGCAGTCCTATTCCCCCTGGGGAAATCCTTCTTTCTATCGATTAATACATTAAACCTACTTGCTAGAACACCAAAGGTGGAGGGAGGTAAAATAGGTAAATAGGTCAAACACCTTTGTAAACAGTTTCCATGACGACTCAATGCGTCACTTCTTTCACTTCATCGAGTTGCCTGAAGACGATAATTATTTACAAAGACGTTTTCGTTTATGATATCATTTGTGTTATTTTAAGATTTTATTTTATCAGTAATTAATCATGGCTGCGGCAACACCGCCGAATATATCAGCGAGGATATTTTACGGCCTTCGCACGGACATTCAGTAAGACTTATACCATCTTCTACTTGCTGAAAAATATAGAGCACTGTTAGATCTACACCTCACAAAGATACAGTTAACAGCTTCTTACTAGATTATAGTGCTCAAAAATTGACTTTACTGCTAATACTAGATAAGCATAGCTTATTCTGACTACCTCCTTCAGATATACCTAAGCATAACTCAAGGGTTGGAGTATCAAAATGTCCTGTTCTATATTTTTACAGTTTGTGGTATGGAGATTTTGTGGAGAGTTGATTGATTTATTATTAGATTTTGAAGGTATTAAACGTCGTCTGAAACGTTTTAAAATTTCTTACTTCATTCCTTCGAAATGACCGATTATTAATAGGTTTTATTAGCTTTTCCGCTCAATCTTGACCTAGAAACTTGCGTAGGTACAATGCGCACTATTTGTCAGAGTCCGAGATCATCTACCCGGCCGGGGGCGTCATCGTTATACATAACCACCTCCAGAAGAAGCAGAAGTTCATCAGACTCCAGGACAAACACAAACCAATCAAGTCATTGGTGCTGGCTCCTAACAGGTATGCGCCGAATACTTATAACTTTACTTTAACCATGTAGTAGAAAGTATAGCACTGATGTAAGGCATTGCGTGATATTTTAGGCGATGGCTAGCTCTAAACGAAATAGCTGAAGAAGGACAGAAACCGATTATAACTATATACGACTTGACCACCTACAAAAGACGCAAGATACTTACGGTACCCTTCGAAAACTCGACTGCCAGAGAATTCGCTTGTGTACAATTTACGTTCGATTCAAAGTATCTGGTTGCGATAACTGGGGAACCCGACTGGTACTTGTACTATTATAATTGGGATAAAGGAAAAGTCGAAAGCCATGCCAAAGCTCAGAATCCTAGTGGCCAGGGAATTGTGGAAGCTGTAAGTATTCCAAAATATTTTAGGGTAACTCCTATGTTATTCTATGGCTTTTAAAACTTCTCGTGAAATTGTGAAATTCCAGGTGCATTGTAATCCTTCAGACGCCACTCTGGTTGTTATAACTGGGCCATACACTTTCCGTATTATGAACGTCTCTGAAACTGTGTGGCGACAATGGGGTTGGTGCAAAGCTGAAAACGTGAGTTTGAGATTTTAATTTGCTAGCATGCATTAAGTATTAAATACCAAACAAAATGCATACGAGCTCAAAAGGAAAGAAAACAGACACCACTTAAAACCTGATATCGAACGTCTCTGCATTTTATGAGACCTCATTTTTGTTCATCACTTTTTGAATTTCCAGATCAATATTACCAGCTGCATGTGGCTGACTCCTGACCGAATCATGTTCGGTACAGCCACTGGTCTCATAATGATGTGCGAGAATGGAGAGCTGAGACCGAACTGTTTGTTCAAAGCTGCTGAGGTCATGGAAATGTCATTGAAGAAAGTGGATGTCGAGTAAGCACACTGGAACTTCACTGCTATTTTTATTTTTGTTTTGTAAAAGGATCATACAAAATAGCGGTGGCAGTAAGCCGTGTTGCCTGTTTTTCTAGGCTTAGCTGTGTGGAACTAGTACCTAGGACTCACGTAGCTTGAAGACGATACAACTTGACACCTTGTGATACAACTGAACATAGAAATTTTTTAATTTGAATTCAGACCAAACTCCTTCCCCTGGAGGAAGGTTAATATGTTTTTTAAAAGCAGACGTAGGTTAATATGTTTGGTGGCTACCGGATAATGAAAGAGTTGTATATGCTTTACCTTACACTCTGTTTTTACATCATCGAAGACACGTGGTAGGTACACCACAAACCTATTTTTCCGGTTCATCATTATGCCCTAAAATGGTAGGTAAGAGTAATATTCGACACTCTGCTAGTGACAAACAACCTTACAAATTAGGTAGTAAGTAGGTAGTACATTTACCTGCGATAATAGGCTTACCCATGCTATTTTTGATGATGAACAATCAAACCAAACATTACTTCAATACTGCAACCGCAAACATATAATGTAGGCATTATAGTGTCAGAATTACGTTACGATTAAATAATGGGTATAATTTTGAAACTAATCGTTGGGTCATCACGAACTGAACTAATTAATGAAACAGGGCAGAAGAAGGCGGAGACAAAGCAAGCGTTTCCAGTAAGCAGGAGACTCAAAGCGAGACTATTCTAACCGACGAAAGCTATCCTGTAACTAGCTTTTGCAACTTTGCAAAAGGTAAGCAAAGTAACCTATTTGCCTTCAACGTTCATCAAAACCATTACTTGTATCTGTACTATTGCTTCAACTGTTTGTTTAAACAGGGTTTGCCTTTGCATGTGGTCCTGGCTACGTGCACATGTTCGAAAAAGAGACACCGCATCACTGGAGGAAGAGAAACCTCTTTAGAATTTCAAAGAAGTCTTACAAGTAAGCCTTTTTAAAATGGTTTTTATGCATAACTTTTAAAACTATCATGGTTTTTTAACACTAATTAATCATCACAAAATTTAATCATGGGGTTTATCCCGGTGTTCACACAAAATGATTTTTATGTAGGTATGTATTTATAGATACTTCTTTGCAGCGTTTCTAAATCTGGCCATATGGACAAAAATGGTGATAACCTATCGATATTACCTAATACGAAATTGCGATAAGCAATCTACTCGTGGCCTAACGCCACCACTGCTAATTACAACATTACTTTTTTTTGTCTTTGGCTATCGTAAACGCTAAAGTGTCGTATGATCGAATGTCTGTACACTGATTCTAATTTGAAATTTCTTGGATCAGGCACACACGAGAGTATCCAGAGTGGTCGGAACTCGACGCCATACAGCATATTACGATCGACCCAAATCAAGAAACTTTACTCATCACGACCTTGAGAAAACAACTCTACTACGTGAAACTTTTCGGACAGCACATGCTACAGGTGATCTTGTTATTTATGTAGGTAACTGGGTTGGTACTAACTACTGAGGAAGAGGGAAAATTAGAGCAATTATGTCTTCGAACTGAGACAACTTCCTTTAATTTTCTAGAATCCGGAAATCGCATTTTCTGAACTGGGACCGGCGATGCACTTTGGTCGCATTAATTCGCTATCAATGTGCGCTTGGAAGCCGATATTCATGACGTCAGGAGAAACAGACAAAAGTATTCGAATATGGAACTACATGACAGACGACGTAGAGATGATAAAATTATATCAGGAAGAGATTCATTGTTGTTCTCTGCATCCAACAGGTTCGTACCGGCGGGCATTGTTGTTTAACCTTGACACGCTCTAACTTTAAACTCTAACTAATGGGTTTCTTATCTTGCAGGCCTCTTCACAATAGTCGGATTTTCGGATAAGCTACGTTTTATGGTCGTGTTAATAGATGATTTCGAAGTAATGAGAGAATTTCCGATCCGAAACTGTAAGCAGGCTAAGTTTAGCACAAATGGACATCTTTTTGCGGCTGTGAATGGTCAAGTGGTCCAGGTGTTTTCTTCGACATCATTTCAAAATGTCTTCAATTTAAAGGGTCACAATGGAAGGGTAAACTCGTTTCTAGTCTGTTGCTCTTGAGCAAATAATTATAAACGTATATCTACTGACTGCGGATGACTTTTTTAATTCAAGATCTCGTGTTTGGCGTGGTCAGCCAATGACCTGGTACTGGTGTCATGTGGAACGGAGGGTGCTGTTTACGAATGGAGTATGTCGACGGGACAAAGAGTCGGCGAAGTTATTCTAAAAACTAATCAATTCAACGCTTGTGCTGCTAACAGGCAAGCTTGCATACACTGTATTGTATTCAAATTGATCTCTTGAACTCATGATAATGAAAGGTTACCGACGTTTTCAGTATCGGGAAAACAACATATGGCGTTGGAACTGATGGAGAAGTAAAGGATATAGGATCGAATACAATAAGAAGAAACTTAGGGCTGATCGGTTGTTCTTTGGACACAATAGTACTGTCTCGATCAGATATGATGCTGTTCATAACAGGTGGACAAGGTGGTGTGACGACAGTTCAGTTGCCATTACTAGACAAGGCCATCTACAACGAGTTCCACATGCACAACAAGAAAGTAACTTGCATTGCGTTGGCGTATGACGATCAGATTCTGGTTTCCGTAGCGGAAGACGCGTCAATCTGCCTCTGGAGATTGACGAACGCTGACGGACGGGCCATCGCTCTGGACAAAGATTTCGCATATTCAAAAGAAATTCTGATTAGCAAAAGAGATTTGCAAGAAAAAATTAACAGTATCAATGTAAGTTGACCTATTTTGCTTATTTAGACAGTTGGTGCCTGCAAGAGTTGTTTGTCGTACCATACGCTACTTTGTGTTACCTTACTCATGCACTTTACCTACTTTCATGAGTCGTGTGACCCATTTATAATAAGAGCCTTGAATATTTTTTTACTTGTTTAGTTGTTGAGCACTAGAATGAGTGAACTGGAAACCGAACACACATACCAGCTGCGGCAAGCTGAGGCGACACAGGCCGAGAAACTTAAGGAGGTCCATGAAGGGTATTGCGCTGCTATCGAAGAACTTAAAGAGAAGAATGAGGTAAAACTTGCTCTAACTAGATTGACAATTACTAAAATCTAAAAGATTGAGCACTAATGTGAAAGTATCTACCTTGACAGCAAATGGAAAACGAACATACACATGAAATAGGTATGATTCAACAAGACATTGCCAAACTACGATCGGGGCACGAGAGAATGTTGCAAGCGCTGGAAGCAGACTTCAATGTCAGACTTATTAGCGAGTACGACAGATATCAGGTATGGAAAATGTTTATGAACTTTGTGGGTATTCTGCGATTTTGATCAATTATCATTGTTATGTCATATTTTAGAGCCTTGAAGATAAGACGGCTAGAATGAGAAAAGATTACGAACAACGATTGGAAGACTTAGCTGAAAGTAAGCGCCAAGCTTTGAGGGAAATTAATCACATGTTTGAAACCCGATTGGAGGAGAAAGATCTCGTTCTACAAGAGGTAAAGCTATATCACCTGTACTATTTACCTACATAATGAGTTATGATCATAAACATGATATTATTTTCTAGCTTCAAGAGCAAGCAGATATGGAAACGAGAGAGCATGAAACTATTAAGGCATCTATCGAAGAAGATGCAGATCGTGAAATCATAGAGATAAGAACGGCATACGAAGTCCAACTAAAAGAGGAAAAGGATGCCAATGTGAGGTTGAAGGGAGAAACAGGACTGATGAAGAAGAAATTGATTAGCGCTAACAAAGAAATTGATGAATTTAAACATCAAGTGGCTCAGCTGAAAGGTGATAGAGATATAGATAGGATGACATAAATATTACTTTCTTATTTAGAGCCTAATTTGTTAATCAGTGTATGAATTTTAGCGGAACATAAGCAGTTCCAGAAAGTCATATCCACACTGGAACGAGATGTGGCCGATCTGAAAAAGGAGATATCTGAGAGAGACGGAACGATTCAAGACAAAGAAAAACGAATCTACGAACTGAAGCGGAAAAAGCAAGAGTTGGAAAAATACAAGTTTGTCCTCAACTTCAAGATAACGGAGCTGAAAAATCAGGTGAATAGTAACAGATTAGATACGAAGACTCGTAAATAGATTATCTAATGTGAGGTGTAACTGAAGATGATTATTTTATATAGATAGAGCCGAAAGAGAGGGCGATTCGAGAGTTGAGGGTTCAGATTGACGATATGGAAAATGAGGAATTGAAGCTGTTGAATGTAAAACATGACCTGGGTACGACTCAGTCAAAGAGCACAATCATCTTTAGATACCACATGCCAGAAACTCAAAATTCATGTCAAAATAGCTAACATATAATACAGCATTTTTAACCAAATGTAGAAAAAAGTTACAGCTGCAGTATTTTAACAAAGTTTGTAATTCAACAGATCGATCCGTTAGAGCGCGAAATAAAAGCGAAAAAAGTGCGAATACTCGAATTGGAAGTGTCGCTGGAAAACCTTCTAAAACAAAGAGCGATCCGCGGTAAACTCTACATACAGTTGTAATTTTTTTCCCAAAATCATGTAGAGGTGCTTTGCAAGTCCTTCATTTGATGCCTATCATACCCACACGTAGTTTTTTGTGTCGTAGGCTCATACTATACCTACTGCTTTTGATTCGTCAAGTAGATTATTATTAGTATTTATTTATCTGTTCAGTACAAGAGAAGTGTTTACCAACATAGTTCAACCAATCACCGTTATGGTACCTATTGTAAGCATCTTCAGTAAAAATATGTGTATAACAGTTGGTCAATACTTCCTCAGGTGTTTTGTAAGTTTACAACTGCATGTATAATAAGGTAGAACCTATAGCTAACCAAAGTGCGAAAGTAGGAACCTTTTCAAATGAAGTGAAATGTATTACAGAACTCAAAATCAGTCAGCTCAATGAAAAGCTTACTTCAGCGAAGAAGGATTATATGAATGAAGCCGAGAGAAACCTCACGTTGAAAAATACTCTGAAGAAAATTAAAATAGATTTGCACAATATGACCGCGAACTTTCAAGACCCGATGAAATTGAAAATGAACGTGAAAGTGAGTAATTGGTGGTTTTCACGAAACTTTCTACGAGTATTTGATGAAATGATCTATTCAATAAAATATAAACATTATAAGTAGGTACTCAAGATCGATCACATGAGTCAGTTTTCACTTGAACTGCACGACATTATTATGCGCTGTAGGGACATCAATAATTCCCCAATAAAATCAACTTATCTGTGAAAACTGAAGTTAAATCCATTCAATGTGTTTTCCGAGATAAGCTCGCACAGACGACTTAGCTGTTTCCAGACTCTATTCCACAAGTACGTGGAAGACATTGATTTCGTCCGGAGTCGCGTGGCAGAGGATGAGGCGATCCGCGAATTCAACCGTCAGAGAGACCACCTTGAAAAGCAAGTGGCAGGTCTCAAACAACAGCTGGCGAAGTCCCTGGGAGGATCGAAGAGCGATATTGGCAAGATTATGGATGTAAGTTGCGTCCTTTTATGTAATGTCCTTTCTCTGACTGCTGCAACTTTAACGCACCAAGGTCCATCGAGCACCACCTAGAGATCTGCCCTATCATTACTGCAACACGGTTCGGTCGGGAGATGCTGAATCCGCGTTCAATTACAAGAGATCCGAATTTTTAAAACAAAAATTGTAAACTCGCCTGAACGAATTGTGTTGCAGGAATTGAATTACTTACTCGTGTTTGAGAAATAGTAAACACACAGAAGAGCGAGAAAAATCATAGTTTATTGACCCTTGTTGTAAGCCCGGAACTGAATTTATTAGTTTCATTAAAAACCGTGAAGTCTGGTTCGGTAATTTGAATTACCAAATATTTATAATGAATTCTACAGTTACGAAACCAAAAATTACACGGAGTTAGATGATTCTAATCAGCGGCCAGCTGAGGTCATTTAGAGAAGAAATAGCTCCTAACTACTTTATTCCTTATTTACAGTATAATATCCCTTCATGATTTTTTAGAGATGTCAGAGGGGGAGCGTATAGGTAGCGGCATATAATTTTAGCGCTGACCGTTATTGCGCAGAAGTCCAAAATAAGGTACCTCAGGGGGGCTAGCGGCATGAGTGCGTAGCGCTGATTGGCTCTCCAGTGGCACTCCGCTCTCCGTACCAATAAGACACATCCACACACACACACTCTTCGGGGTAGGCTTCCCTCTGTGCTTACCAGACTCTTAAGAGACTGGGAGAATCATGGAAGCCTACTCACGAAACGCACAACACTACACACTCAACCATTCGCACCCACCCACATGCACCCATACACACATATACACACCCATACACAATCTTTTAAGTTCTCCATCATTCACAAACACTGGTTCCGTCGTTTGGCATCTCAACTTGTCGCTTAAAAAGGTAATAGCTGAAAATCAGTGTTTGCACTTGTGCAATATATGCGCTGAGCTATTTCCTTTTTGTCTGGAATACAACACACACGCTATCTTAATTTTTGTAGCTAGTTTTTTATTTTCTTGTTAAGTTCTTGTTTTGTATAATATATCTCTGTATGTTTTTATTTTACTTTGTGTGTGTTAAATCTAGGCAAATAAAGTTTTTATCTATCTATCTATCTATCTATCCACACATGCAGTGTGCGCGACATGCGCACACTACGACGCATGAGCAGCTATCCCCTCCGCGTGTCGTTCAGCGCTAAAGTTATGTGCCGCATATATATCGCATTACATACTTTTGCATTTCCTAGGAAGGGATCCCCAATCTGAGCATGAGCACTGATCACTTTATATTACAAATATTACAGGAGAATTGCACACTCCTAGGAGAGATCAACAACTTGCGTATTGAGCTGAAGTCAACCCGAAGTCGGTGCTTCCAAATGGAGTCCATCCTTGGTCTGTCGGCAAGATACATTCCGCCGGCCACTGCTCGTGCTAAGTTGAAACACGTCACGGAGGACCGAGAGAAGTTGGACGATAAGTTTAAGCAGAAGATGGAGGTAAGGCTTCTTTGGTGGTAACGTTTTTTTTTTTTTTACGATGGGTTGCGTAAAAAAGACATTAACTTCTCATATCAATAACATTGTGCGAGTGAACATCACTGGCCTCGATCTCCACCTAAAACAAATATTTGTGTGTCGAACACAATATTCGTTCTTTATCTGGAAGGTCGAAGCTTTAGCTTAGGGCTCAAAAATGTAACAATATGTATTTTAACAGGAGCGAGAAGAAATAATCTGCGCCCTAAAAGAAGAAAACGAACGTCTGCTCGGTAAAGTGCAGTGCATCGGAGAAGCGGCTGAACTGCCAACCGAACCAGAGACCAATGAAAATGATTAACAATAAATGCGCAATAAACTGTTACTTTTAACTTGTTTCTGCTATTTTAGTTCAAAAAACCTAGGAATATTTAATAGGAGCCATAAAATATTTCCATTTCATTCCAGTAATCTACTGCCTGGCCCAGTGGATAATGACTAGTATTGACAGAAAGTAGAATCCGGATTTTGGTTATAAAACCTGGCCAGCTTATAAAAATATATCAAAGGATACTAGCATTCAGTGATGTGGTATTTATTATAAATGGGAAGCGATAATGTACATCATGTTATTGTACACCCCGTTATTACGATGCCAGATAAGCTACATGTACACTGATAATTCAAACATGGAGTTTTGCTTTTATTGTTCTGGCACTGGATACTTATACTAGTCCTTGGTACTTTTTAGGGCGGATCCGACTTGGATAGGTTAGGTTATGTTAGAACATATAATTTAGGCACAAGGCGAGCGAGCAGAGCGAGCTTCGTGCCGCGGCAGCGGCCGCCATAGTGCCAGGAAATGTTTGTTTTCCAATAACCTCAAAGGGGCTGTCCCCTTTAGGGACAATTATCCATCGCTAGATAAAATGTAATAATCGAAATATTTATCGGCTACAGAGTAGGTACATAGGCCTTAACAACTTCACAGTGGAAAAAGTGGATTCTTTTTACCTGGGTGTACATTAACGGGCCGTACATTAACCGGACCGTATAAATAGGAATACCGTGTGTACTGTTTCAAAAAAGCGAGTCACCGGCCGCCCCGTGCCGCCACAAAGGTCACCAAAGTACCTCTTACTTAACCTTGAATAATCTTTTTATAATATACCCAAAACATTAAAATTACATTTTATACGAAAACATTTATTCAAAACATAACTAATAGAAATATGCATATCTTAAGCTATTAGTATTGCGCTTTCATATAATAATGTAGGATAATACACTACTAAGTGCAATCCCTTTACATTCATGCCCTCAATCAATTAAAACCAGCCCCAATATAAATATCCGTCAACCGAGCTTATTAATAAATTCGTTCCAACGAAATCATGAACTTTGCCGAACGATAAACATAGTTTATCAGAAAATAGCTTCCGTAATTTCTCTATGCGGGTTCTGCTCAGACAGTTTTGTGATTTTAGGTCACAGCGGAATGAAGTCTGCTAAATACAAAATAAATAATTACCCCACCCAAGGTTTATGTAGTGTCAATAACTATGAGTATGATGGTACTACAACGCATAAACGGCGTGTCAACAAATAATTACCGCCGGTACATAATCCTCTACGTCACGCGTCCTGGATGTCGTTAATTTAACTTAGAGAACAAAAGGTAAGATAGCTTTACGTCCCTTGGGGTAGTCAGGGAACTCCTTTTTGTAGTTGCGATGCTTGCCGATAGCCCACACTGCCATCTGGTACAGACCTGCGGCGGCGAACACTCCCGCTGAAAGATAAAAATATTTTTCATTAGAACATAATATAACAGAGAATACAGTATATTATTACTATCCTCCTAATAAAACTCCGATACGTGGGCCTCAAGGACAACAATGTATAAGATAATAGAGATCTTATTATATAATTTATTTTAAGGACTATTAGATCTACGGAGTCCTAACTCCTCGTGGTCTCAGGAGACAGGTGTCTTGTCAGGTATGATAATGCGAAAGACAATTTCTGAACACATCCTGTCTAATAATAACGACCTACTTAAGGGATTTCCAAAACCACAAAAAAGTTTTATGACGTATTCGTGGTCAATTTAGGAATCGATAATGCCTAGTAGTTAAACACGAAGTCGACCACATATCGTTGTGTCGAGTGTGAATATATTAGCATTAGAGCAGGCGATTATGTTAATATCGACTGTGGTCATGCCGCGATGAATATTTCGATTGATTATTACTGGGAACTATGGAAATAGCTTTACTCAAGGAACCTTCGAAAAACCGACTGACTCAGTATACAGTCAAAGCGATGGAATCCTTACTGCGGAAATTTTGATGTTCGGCTCTATCAACCGATTGGCATGAAACAATTATTATTATGTAGTAGGAACTAGGTACTCAACTTTGATTATTATGCAATTTTGTATGACGAAAAAAGAAAATGAACGCAGTAGAAAATCACGAACTCCAACTGTTAGCAATCACTTGCATCACGCAAGCAAAGCCCCGGGCAGCCCCGTTTGTATATATTTTTTTCTTTTGTCTTTCTTTCTATATATTGATTGTTCTCTTCATCTTCATCATCCACAGCCCGACTTCACCCACTGCTGGGTAAAGGCCTCCCTCTGTACGTGCCACTGGTGACGGTCTTGTGCTAGGTCTTGCCCGGTCTTGTTCTCTTAGTGTAACATTTTTAATGTAACTTACCAGGAGCACATTTGGTCATGATAGTGAAGAACATCCAAGATCCAAACTCGTACGTGTAGTTGGGACAGGACACAAAGTTGAACAGCTGTGAGAAGGGGTTCGAATCGGGAACAGGCACGCGTCGCACTTTAGTGCCCGGCGGGCGTAGGTTCTTCAGCAGAATGTGAATACTAAGGTTGCCCAACTCACAAAGCTAGAAAAATAAAACAATATTTATTACAAAGACGCGATTTAAAGGTTAAAATTACAAAAGACAGAAAAAGCAAATAATCTCGATAAGAAGAGTATGAAGGGCACTAAACTCCAAAATTCTAATGGAACCTCAAAATATGGTCATACTTAGGCAAAAAGACACTCAGAATTAACAAGTTAAAGTGGCAACGAGCTTGCTAATAGTACTGACAGAGCTTTTAAGTCTGTCAAGGGCCTTGCCCTTGACAGACTTAAAAATATAAAATTTGTTGTAATGAAAGGATTCAGACAGAAGTTAACCTTGAAGGACAACCTCCATGCCTTTGTTATTTAGGCACATTAAAACTTAATATTAATTCAATATTAAAAAAAGCAGCCAAGTGCGAGTCGGACTCGCCCATGAAGGGTTCCGTAGCATCAAATAACATAATATAAAGGTTTTTGTTGTTCGTTGAAACGTAAATTGCGGTTTACGATTTATGACGTATAAAAAAAAACTACTGACTAGATCTCGTTCAAACTAAATATCGTTGGAAGTTTGCATAGTAATGTACAACATATATTTTTTTTGGATTTATCATTCTCTTATTTTAGAAGTTAGAGGGGGGGGACCATTTTTTTTCCACTTTGGAAGTGTCTCTCGCGCAAACTATTCAGTTTAGAAAAAAACGATGTTAGAAACCTCAACATCATTTTTGAAGACCTATCCATAGATAGCACACGTATGGATTAGATGAAAAAAAAATTTTTGAGTTTCAGTTTCAAGTATGGGGACCCCCAAAATGTATAGTTTTTTTTCTATTTTTGTGTAAAAACCTTAATGCGGTTCACAGAATACATCTACTCACCAAGTTTCATCAGTCTAGCTCTTATGGTTTTGGAGAAAAATGGCTGTGACACGGCCGGACAGACAGACAGACAGACAGACAGACAGACAGACAGACATGACGAATCTATAAGGGTTCCGTTTTTGCCATTTGGCTACGGAACCCTAAAAAGGTTAACCTTGCATTACAATTTTTTTTTATACAACTAGTTGATGGAACAAGCATATACACATGTTAAATGACAAGCATTGCCTATAAAAAGCATTGCTGTGTAGGTCAGGCACTTCATGACAGTGCCCTATGATGCACTGACCTGCGTCTATCAACTTGAGGCATACAAAATCACAACATGTAAAGTCAAACAAACAAAATTAAAATAAAATGTTACTGTGTTTAGACTTTGATCAAGGCCAAACTAAAAAGATTTGAATTACAAAAAAACTAATAAAGGTGAATCTCCAATAATTATTTGCACCTACATCAATGCTTATAATTGTGCGACTTTCAAGACATTATGAGGTGTAATGGTTTAAAGATAACGAGATAAGATTTGTTTTTAAAGCCGTTGGTTAAAGGTTCTTATCACTTTGTCCTGTAGCATAATGGTCAAACATAATAATATATTGCTTAGGCAATATAGTAAAAAAATAACACAAAATAAATAAAACAAGCAAATTTTTTAGGCTACCTCAACATGAACATGGTGTTATTCAAGATCTATTCTAGTATCATACTTACAACAAATCCTCCAAGGCCAGTATAGAACCAAAGGTTACTCGGAGCAGTGTAAAGAGGATGGTTGGTGTGGTACGCCACATACACGGTGAACAGCCAGTAATATGAGCAGTTCTTGAACAAATTCCTCAGCGGCATTGTTCCATGAGAGAAGCGGTGGACAAACAATGTCTCCAGGATACGTTTTATATAGTGCACCGACCAGCAGACTGCAGCAACCCTGAAATGCAAGCAAAAACATTTGAATGTTACAATTTAGTAATTACCTACAACTGCATGTTATGGGCAATGAAGCAATGAGAAAGTAGTGATATAATTAAAGTCCACATTCTAGGCACAGCTAGATTGTATTAGGAAACTCACGTAGCAACATCTCCCGGAGCAGAAGTTTGCTCTCCATACAGGATCCAAGGTCTTTGATACACCCATAAGTATACAAAGACTGGGCCAGCATACTCCGTCAAGAAAACATTCTTCCAAGATATCTGTGGCCCAAGATCTTTCACATAAAGCTTTCCACCATTTTCCAAGTTTAGGGATTTTAGAGTATCTTCATCCTTCAAGGTTTTGCCTTTAGCTTCTGATTTGATAGCTTGTCGATCTGGGTACAATGATTTATTTACACTTGCATGAATTTTTTCTTTGACATTCTGTATTGTTGAGCTCTCAGTCACTTGGATCTTGCCTAATGGTTTGGAGCCAGAAGTGCTCAAAATTTCAATCTGCAAATATTTACAATTTAGGGCATGGTTACTAGAAAACGGTACTTAAACAGGCTTAGACAATTTATGTGGATTATCTATGACTTACGGAAATGGTATACACTAGAAAAATCTTACCTCCATAGTTACTGTAGGAAATAATAAACTCGGACAACGCGATGAACACTGCGCTGCAGATTGCGGTGACTAGATCGTTGTGTGGTTCGTTTTGAATAGCTACTATTGTGGTACTTTGCAGAGTAGAGAACTCGTAAACACGGCGGGCGGTGGTGGCGCGGCACGGACCGGTATTATATCACGATCCTTGCTCGACCTGAACACGCAACGCACCGTACTTTTATTTAATAGAAATCTGTAATGGATCAATCCAATCATGGACTTACTATTCAATGAATGGAAATGGAATGGAAATTGGAAAATGGAAATTCTGTCCAGAGTGTTGCCACGTGCCAAACCAAAATATCTGGGTTTCAAAGTCAAATCTGTATAAATCTGTATTTGATCGAAAAAACACACAGACAAAATAGACCTGTGTCGATCACGATTGATCAAATCACTTTGATTCGATCAGCACCCATACGCGAGTGATCGAATGAAAGGTGTTTAAAAGATTCGATCATTTTTGACCTACCAGCGCCGTACGTACCTACGCCAATCTATAATGTGCACGATAGAAAGAGATAATTGCTCGCCAAGCTAAATTAAACTTTATAAACAGTAAAGTAAAGTAAACGTATACAAAATCACGCAGCTAACAGATGTGGTCTCTTTCGTTCGCATGCAAGCAAGCACAGTACGTCTTACTCGCACGAATTATTCTTTCTCAAAAGAAAACCTGTAAAAACAGACTCGCTCGTTTGCGGATCGCGATCGATATCAATCAATGAAATTGAAATGACCCAGCTCAGTTGCTTGGTGACCTTCTAACCTTCTGCACGCCGCATGCGATCCGACGATATCCGACAAAACAAACAGTGTGATTGTCGAACTATTTTTACTAAGTAATAGTTTTTACGTGTTTTTTTGCAATTTGATTGATTTTGGTGATTTGGTGGTGGTAAAATCTAACATAATTATTATGACTTGCCTAAGCTACAATAAGCTGCTTCCTTATTTAGTGAATATTAACATTGTGGTGGTGGTTTTTTTTTACGACACATAAAACATGAGACCAATAGGCTCGCCTCGGGCGGCGGCGGCGCGGCTATGGACGAAGGAGTCGGCGCGGCGCGGCAACCCGCAACAGGAAAAGGATCGAATTATTTCGATTCGATCACTTCACCATTAGGTTATGATCGACCCGGGTCACAAGAAATGATCGATCGACACAGGTATAAGACAAAACAAAAACAACACAGAATAGAACAGAAAATATACAAAAAAACCAGCCAAGTGTGAGTCGGACTCGCGCATGAAGGGTTCCGTTCTAAAAATATTTGTTATCTTTTGTATTTGCTGATATCGCGGCAACAGAAATACATGATCTGTGAAACTTTCAACTGTCTAACTATCACGGTTCATGAGATACAGCTTGGTGACAGACGGACAGACAGACAGACAGACGGTCGGACGGACAGCGAAGCCTTAGTAATAAGATTCTCGTTTTTACTCTTTGGGTACGGAGCCCTAACTATACGCAAATATTGAATTTACTTATATATTGGATTAAGTCTATGAAAATAGACTAAATCAGATTCCAAAAATCTGTATAAAAGTAAGGTAAAATCTGTAATCTGTAATACTAGCCAAAATTCTGTATAAATACAGATAAATCGGTATAATTGGCAGCACTGCTGTGTGGTCGGTATAATTGGCAACACTGGCAGTGCTGCCAGTTTCAGATAGTCAAATACAAATATAACATGAAACAGCTCAAAAAGTAACATTTTCACGAGAAAAGTAGCATTACCCAGATTATGTGGCAAAAAACACAATACCTTATTTGGTCACTTTATTACAAAAAAACTAAAATAAGGGGTTGGCTTTAGAATTCAGAGGCCCACGGACTTTTTTTTCACGATCTTGCTCGACTTATACACGCAACGCTCCCCACTTATAATAGAAATCTGTAATGGATCAATGAATGGAAATTTTGTCTGACTGAGTCTGACACTGTGTGGTCTGTGTGACACAGGCAGTGTTGGCAGTTTTAGATAGTCAAATACAGTAAACAGTTCAAAAAGTAACATTTTCACGAGAAAAGTAACATTACCATAAATTACGTGGAAAACGACATAATACATTATCGGAAATTAGGTAGGGTAGGTAGTAAAAAAAGTATAGGTAATTGTAGGTTTCCTGTCCCATTATTCCCATTCCATCCATTATTTGTTGGTGAGAGGCGATTAGGTGGCGAGAGAAGCAACCCGTTGACCTCCGAAGCGGAGCAAAGGTCCACTCAGGACCACCCCGCAAGTTTCTGGCTTCAAATTGCCCATTTTAACGTTCCATTTTCGCTATAAAACTGATTTGAGGTTAGAAAAATTATTAGTGAATTTCTAAAACAAATGCATTTCCGTTTAATAAGAGTGCTAGCGTTATAATCGGGGACCCAAACCCTACCAGTCCGTGGGCCTCTGCATTCTAAAGCCAACCCCTTATTTTTGAATTTAGTTTTTTTGTAATAAAGTGACCAAAGATAATGTGTGTTTTGCCCTTGGAGGAATTAGAAATGGAGGCGTCAACGTTTAAATCCACGAACAATATTTTCTGCCAAAATTGACGGGGGACGAGGTAAACACGCATGGCACACGCGCATAGCAAAATCCTATTTATGTAAACACACACATTGACAATCCCGCACACGATCTTAAAATTTGCACACAGATAAAAAATATAACGTAGTTACGCAGTGTCAAGACTCACATTAGGATAATCTCTAGTGATGGGCATTCAGTAAGACCGGTAAATTGAACGATGAATAAAATAATGAATGAAATGGGTTTTTAGGTAAAGGTAATTTAAATAAGTTATGCACAACAGGTTTCACATTTTGGAACAGTCAGAAAATAATAGAACTGAATTTAGTTGTTATGTTTTATTAATGGTTATAAGTTTAAATCAATCGTTCTTAACATGTTATAGCATAGTACACATAAGTTTAGTCTTTTACTGAATAATTGAAAAAAATAAATAAAGTGAAATCACATTACATCGTCAGCCTTCACATCACAGCGAAGTTTGTAGTTCTGCCTTCTGCGCCGGAGGCATTGGTTCGATTCCCACCGAGGACAAATATTTGTGTGGTGAACGCAGATGTTTGTTTGCCCGAGTTTGAGAACTTTCTGCAAAATGTTCCGAGCAAATCACACTCGTTCTTGTTGCATGCCAAGTTGTTTTTTGGCCAAAAAATTTTGTCCACTCTTCAAGCAACAGGGTTTTTTGGAAACCTGCACAGGAAATAAAATAAATATAAAATAGGCAAAAACATTTTTTCACTACGCCCACGACTTTATTTTGAGTATGATGTCATGTCCTATTTTATACATTGATGAGTAGAGGGTTTGATGACTGGTACCTAGGATACCCATATTGTGGGATTTGTGAATAAATGTAATCCGATATATCGTGGCGGCAGCCATCTTGTACCGATTTTCATCAAAAACAGCTAAGAACACTCCCGACTATTCACCTTTCAAACAAACAAAAAACCAAATTAAATCGGTTGATTCGTTCGGGAACTACGATGGGACACACAGACACCGCAAACTCATAACATCCCGTCATTTTTACGTCGGGGGTTTAAAAAACACCAAATACGTAATTAGACAACACATTATGTGATAATAATTTAACGTTTATTTTATCATTCATTCATTCATCAATTTCATTCAACTTTTCCCAACACTATGCCTTCTACCAAGGTTTATTCTTTGACATTGGTGTCGTAATACTGTCGCTAATCTGTCGCAACCGGTATTTCTTTTGAACTTAAATTCTACAAAATTACAAACACAATTGACAAAATAATACTCCCTTGTGGTAGGAAATACCATGTTCCCGGAAGTTTGATGTCTCTGATCATCTTTTACAAGAAACTACCATGCAATTCACCATTTTCACGGAGCTCCACTTCGCGACATGAAACGACACACAATGGCTGCGGTTGCGAGTAAAACAGTTTTATCTAAAGGATATGATCGGCAGAGGGGAAAGCCCTGCCTTGACATCTCCATTTCTAATTCCTCCAAGGTTTTGCCACATAATCTGGGTAATGCTACTTTTCTCGCGAAAATGTTACTTTTTCAGCTGTCTCATGTTATTTTTTACTTTAGGCCACTGGCAGCACTGAAAATGGCGTATTTACGGTTTATTAAAAAAAGCGACCAAAGTCTTGAGTGCGTAGCGTAAAACTTTTAATTCGCGAAAATAATCTCCGCAATAATTATAGAAGTGCGAATTTACCGTGAGAGTGTTTCACAAAACAAACAAGATGAGATCTGTTGTAGAAATTGGAGCAAGTGTCCCAGCTTTTTTAGGAAAGTTGTGGAAATTAGTGAACGACAATGAAACCAATCACTTGATTTCATGGAGTCCTGTAAGTTGTTAATAGTTACATTACATATCATTTTGCTTTAGTCCTCAAAGCATGATATCTGCTGCATCCATGTAATATACAGGGTGTAATCGTTAAGTGTGCACAGGCGATTATTCCGTAACTATTGCAGATATCAAGAAACTTTAAACTGATATCGAAAGTACTTTACCTAATGAGTAAAATGACATTAATAACTTTTTAAAAATAAAACGAGAAATATCCAAAAAAATTACATTAATCACTCCCATACATTTAGTATGAGATAGTAGAAAGGTTTTTCAAATTGAAAAATACAATAAATTGGCGGGAACGAGAACCCGCGATAAAGAATTTGAATTTAGAACGAACACCAAAGAGTATCTTTCTTTTTGTTTTTATTTAGTACCTATGTTGCTTTTCAGCTAGTTCAAATCAATACAATATTGAAACAAGGTTTATTATAAATTTGAAGTGGTAAGATAATTAATCTACACGTGTATCTACTTGAAATTCATTAATACCTTCATATCGTACATAATTATAAAATGACAAGGGTAAAATGAGTAGGTACTATTCCACTTAAAATAAGGAAACTAAAACCTTTCTACTATCTCATACTAAATGTATGGGAGTGATTAATGTAATTTTTTTGGATATTTCTCGTTTTATTTTAAAAAAGTTAGTAATGTCATTTTACTCATTAGGTAAAGTACTTTCGATATCAGTTTAAAATTTTTTGATATCTGCAATAGTTACGGAATAATCGCCTGTGCACACTTAACGATTACACCCTGTATAGTTGCAAAACAACCTCTTTAAAGGTTTAGAGGTGTCGCAAGTTCTATAAAGCCTGTCTTGAGGAATTTAGATAGATGTTGTGACAAGTCTCGTTTTAAACTATGCGCTACAGTTGCATACCAATGATCACATTTGCTCATAGCCTTTACTATTATTATATAAAAAAAAAAAACAAAAACAGACAATACAGAACTCTGTCCTTACCTTAAAAAATATGAATAAACAGCTGTTGTTGTGATGATCAACATTAGTAAGACCTACTTCATATTTTTAACACATTAGATTTAATAACAATAACTAGTAGTTCTGTGAACAGTAGACTTCGCAAGCCTATAACTTTGCAACAACGAATACTGTATGTACAGGTAGAAATCTGAAAATAAGACTAATTAAACATTCCTATTAAATGCTGTAACTTGATATTAAATAAAAAATCTGATCTCATTTTGATGTTGTACTAAAATAAAAATTGAATGATGATAAATCTATATATTTTTAAAATATATCATTGGGCATTCATAAATAAATAAATTTAAATATTTTTATAGAGCATAGGTATAGATATAGGTATCATTCTACAAGTATTGCTTATTAGGGAGCTTTAATGAGTTAAGAGAAATACATGTCTACCAATATTTATTTATGAATATTTTTCTAGGGAGGAAAAACATTTGTCATCAAGAACCAAGCAGATTTTGCAAGGGAGCTTCTCCCTTTGTATTACAAACATAACAATATGGCAAGTTTCATCCGGCAACTGAACATGTATGGCTTTCACAAGATAACTTCTGTAGAAAATGGTGGGCTGCGATACGAAAAGGACGAGATAGAATTTTCACATCCTTGTTTCATGAAAGGCCATGTTTATCTCTTGGAGCATATTAAGAGGAAAATCGCTAACCCAAAGTCAATTGTCACAAGTAGTGACAGTGGTGATAAAATAATCAAGCCCGAACTCATGACTAAAATGTTGTCCGATGTAAAATCAATGAAAGGAAAGCAAGAAAGCTTAGATGCTAAGTTCAGTGCCATGAAGCAAGAAAATGAAGCACTTTGGAGGGAAGTTGCTATTTTGAGGCAGAAACACATAAAACAACAGCAAATTGTGAACAATGTAAGAATATAACATTTGAATAAACAAACTTAGTACATACCTTACCTAGCTTCACTGTAACATAATGATTATGAATGTTTATTTTCAGCTTATTCAATTCTTGTGCAATCTTGTGCAACCAGGGAGAGCTGGCAATCCCAACAGCAATAATGTTGGGGTTAAGAGGCCGTATCAGTTAATGATCAACAATGCAGCCCACAACACTGATGGATCATATACGGGTAGATTTAAGAATATTAAACTTGACAGAGATGCCTTATTTGAAGACTTGAATGATGAAAACATGGTAAGCTCAACTACTCTTCTCTTTTGAATAGAATTATCTCTTTGTGGTGCTACAGCAGTGTTTTCAAATTGCTAAGCCTGGGAACTAATGTCCTAAGTACCTACACTCATCAACATTGTCTTGGATATTCAACATTTTGTTGATTTTTACAAAAAGCTTAATATATAAAAATGAATTGCTGTTCGTTAGTCTCGCTAAAACTCGAGAACGGCTGGACTGATTTGGCTGATTTTGGTCTTGAATGATTTGTGGAGGTCCAGAGAAGGTTTAAAAGGTGAATAAATATGAAAATGCTTGGAATTAACGGGAACGGGGCGAGTGAAGCCGCGGGTGGCCGCTAGTTGTAGAATAAAAATTAAAGTAGGAACGAAACCTCGAAAAATCAGAAAATCTATTCAAAATGTCCAATAACATAAATTTATTTGAATATCCCTAAACATTGTTGAATGTGTGTTTACTTTTTACATAACCAATAATGTGTTATCTGTCTTGTTTTGCAGGAGGATGGACCCACTATTCATGAACTGGCACATGATGATACTTTACACAATGATAATATATCCCAAGATTTAATGGAACCTTCAGAGTATGTGTCAATTCTGATGCCGGACAGTACCAGAGCCGTTAGTGCTCAAAGTTTCCCTGACCCTTCTAATCCAGTACATTACCAGGTCACTATGGATGAGGGGGATGCTGAAGACCCTAACCTAGGTAACATTTACAACCTGTTTTTACATATCAAAAGCAAGCTTATACATATTTAAAGCAAGATGATAAGTTCTGTTTTATTTTGTCTAGGTGCAAGAATAATAAATGAACTAGGGGCAAATGAAGAGCTGCCTATTGTGACTACACCATCTTCATCTCCAATGATTGCCACATCTCCTATTGATAACATAACGATGGACAATTTAACTAATAACACAATCCCAGTCACAACTTCCACATCAAAAGTAAAAACACGAAATGCAGGTAAACACTCAGCTTCAAGGCCAGTGTTTACATCTAACAATTTCCAGTCAATGAACCCAACAGCTGATCTGAGGCTACCAGCTGAAATATTTGCAAGCGATGATTCCGTCAGCGATGCAGGAATGCCTGCTAATGAGGACATCAGCACAGTCCTCCAAGATTTGGTTGAAGAGAATGATTTGGTAAACACGAAAGATAAAATGGTAGGCGGAATTAATATCAAGTTGGAAAAACCAGAATCTCCCAAACACAGGAAGTCAAGGAAAGGCAAGGATGTCACCCTGAATTTGTCTGATATCAAGACTGAACTCCAGGATGACATGGACTGGAACAACATGACACTTGCTACTGTGAACCCCAACAACAATGTCTCAAGGTTTCAGTCCAGGTATGTTATTTATTGTTTATGTATTTCCTAAACATAAATACACAAATAACAAACTTCCCATGTTAAATTGACTGATTTTATCCTTTCCTAAGTACTAAGATCCAGAAGAAAGAATTACTAAGAGGTCATTGCATGTTTTTTGCTCACAAAAATAATTGTACTGTCTATCCTCTGAATAAGTAAATAATAGTCTGGTCCAGATAAAACAATGTTTGGTGACTCCAGATCATTTTGTAACTAATAAATTAATGATTGAATATGTGTACTTCGTTTTGAAATTCAGGAATAGAAGAGACAACAGCAAAAATCGTGACGATTTTTCTTCTCTCTATGGAACAAACGCAAACAAGTATGTGGAAATAGTTTATTACCTAAAATTATATGATTAATTATGATTATGAAACAACCTTGCACAATAACTTACTATACATATTTATTAGAAATTCAAATTTTTTGGTAGACTTACCTACAGAATTCGTTTTACTAGTTTTCGTTTTATTATCAATATTATTCGGATACAGTTAATTGTCATAGCATATCCATAGCATTTTATTTATTTGGCACTGAATTCTTAACTAGTAACCCTCGTTTATTTTATTCCTAGGTTCATTCAGGAATTGATGATAAAATAGACAATAATCAAATAGGTATTTAATATTTTATGAGATTCTGAAGGCAGGATAGGTAGAGGGAAATAATCCCTCATACTTGAAAGATACCCTTATTTATAATATTAGTTGGGATTTTACTTAATTCTTTAGTTCGTCCATAGTTGTGAGAGGCCTTTCCTTAAATTGTGCATTTTACGTTCCAGGAATGACATCGATGACCATTTGGACGCGATGCAAACTGATTTGGAATCACTAAAGGAGCTCCTCCGAAGCGACTCCTATTCTCTAGACACAAATACTTTGATGGGGGTGCGTAAATTATTCCGTTTCCATACCTATTTATACATTCACAACATATCATAGTGTGATTATGTGCATTACTAGAATAACAAAAAATCTATTCACTATTCAAATATAATAATATATAATTACAAAAACAAATAGCGGCATCTTGTGCCGGCAGAATCTATGTGAGAGTGACACGTTTAGAACACGCACACTGCTTTGAATGTAAACATCAATATTGGGTCGGTTACGTTGGTAACTTGTAGTAGGTCACGTTGCAATCAACGTGCTAGGCTCGTGTGGGATGCCTCTGACACACACAGCCACGCTAATACTTACGTAATGTAGGCCAGTTTGTACACAAGCCGGTATTGTGTTGTTGTTTAGATTGATAATTTTTGTTATTTTGTATTTCACCGGTGATAACGATATTCGATATACACGCAATCGATTGATGCTGACTTGCCAGTGCTTACTATAAATTGGATCCAATTTTTTTTTACAGGCTGGCATTAAAAAAATATTAAAATTAATTTCTTTGTCCGTAGAGTGCCGATGCAAGATTAGGACCTCAGGTGTCCCTCCTTCATCCAACATTAGATTATGTAATAACATCACTATTGCTTACCGACATGGCCCTTCCTTTATTATGAATTTTGTATTCACTATACTTTGATATAGTTTATTCCCTTTGAAAAGCGCTCATCATACAAACCAGTGTTATAATAATTTGAATACTTACACAGATTCTAGGGTAGTTTCAAATTATGAAAAAAGAGTTTTTTTAAATGCATTCTGATGTCCCGTTCTTGTTTAGTATCAAACATGTCGTGATTATAGGCATTTTATTTAAAATTTTATCATTATGGGTACATAAATAAAGAGGTTTATAATTTAAATTTTCAGCTTTTCGGCGCAGATGATCCCTTTTATGGGCTGGCATTCAACAATCCTGCGGACGAGCGAACTAATAATAAGAATTCAAACAATGGTGAGTGGCTTTATCATTCTGTAGTTAAATAATGAATAACTTTGCAGAAACTCATCACAAGATATTAAATAGGCAAAAATACGGCGTAGTTTTCTGCGGACTTCTTCAATTATGTCAAATAAAATTCAGAAACACACTATTGTCTTGCTAGCTGATAAAAGAAATGCAAAAGCCGTAGGCAATCCCGACAGGAGCGCTCATCGTCATAAAGATTACGCTAACAATAAGTCATTTTGCGTTAAGCTAATGACAAATAGATGTTAAAAGTGAGGATAAGCCTACAGATATAGAATGCAGCGAAACCAAAGCTTGAATATTATCCGGTTTCTATTGTAAGAGAGCTGTTCATCAAGAGGGAAAACTATTTTTTTTTTATTCCGACGAAAGTATCAAAGTCTGGGCGCTTCAGTTTTGTTTTGAGTAATATTGGAATTTGTCAATAAACCTTAGCAAAGTAGTGGTAGCTTTTGCATAGCTTTTAAAGACTTGTTCCAATAAAAAACGAGAGTGGACTAAATCGTGGCACCTTCAAAACTATGCAGATAGATCTATAATAATTTTAATTTACTAATAAAATATAATTCATAATTGTATTTTATAGAAATCCTCTGCTTTGTTTCGAATATTTCTATATTTACCCCATCTATAATGGAACAATGCCTTAGCAGCGGGAATGGTGAACTTTTAACTCAATATTTTGAAGATTTTGTCAATGTTTCTTTGCCTATTCGATTTCGTATTATTGAGCGATGTGCTTTTACTAATATAGCTTATAAATTCCCGAAATATGGCATCAAGTTGTAGAACTACTTACTGCCTTCATCCACAATACACTTACTGTTGTATAAAACTGTTATCATGGACAATATTCTTAGTTCAAATTATGCAATAATTAAAAAGCAGATAAATCTACTAACAATACTCATTTATTTTTGCACTTTTGATATTAAAACTCAATACATAATCAACCAACTAGGGCCTTATTATAGGGGCGTTTACGCGGAGCGGACTGAGCGGAGTAGAAAATTGACCAATCATTTAATTTGAAATACACATATATCGAAAGTGTGTACATAATGGAATTGGTCGTCTCCACTCAGCACCGCTCCGCTTCGCTTTAGTAGACGGGCACCTTAGACGTCCGGACACCAGACGATAGACCCGTTTTTTTCCGGATTCACGGTGGTGTACACCGGAGACAGCCGCCCGCCGGTGTAAATCCGTCAAAAAACACGGTCCTTCGCCCGGTGTAAAACACGGGCTTCTATATCCACCCTTATGGTGCTGCGGGATTGTGTGCCGGTCAATATTGTCCATGTGCGTCGCTTGAGCAGCTATTATCGTATTCCCATAAATTCAAAGCAAAAATACGAGCTGTGAAATCCAGCCGTCGAGTCAACTCATATAAGCTACAGGTATGTTATTTGTGGCACTTCAGTTTTATTTCACATTTGTGTTAATTGTAGATACAGCGAAACAGATTCCGATGATTGACTTTGATTGGC
Source organism: Thera obeliscata (assembly GCA_947578465.1). NCBI lineage: Eukaryota > Metazoa > Arthropoda > Insecta > Lepidoptera > Geometridae > Thera > Thera obeliscata. Next base: position 7,421,756 of record OX387916.1, read on the forward strand.
TGATTGATAACAACGAAGCGTCATCAGCAAAGTAACCTGTTGCTACTTCGTCGACAAGAACAGTTTGAGTGTATTGTGCGGCATTGCGACACCAACAGTTGGTAAAGGGGTTTATTTAAGAAGGGTTTATACATGGACAGCTTGAAGCAGGCAGAATGGACTGCGTCAAGCTGCGACTGCATGGACACACATGCATGGAACCGCTCGAGCGGTTGCGACTGCATCGGTAGTTTAATATGCAGTCGCAACTTGAAGCAGTCCATCCTGACTGCTTCAAACTGCCCGAGTATGACTGGCCTTGGTCAGTGTTATCTAGTTTTGTCGATGAACATGATGAACACATGATGAACATCGAGCAAAATAGGAAATAGGTTCAATGTATTTTCGATTTAGCACTTTATAAAGGGGGCACTAGTTGACTCTGGGATTGTCAGATGGATGGCCAGTCATATTTTACAAAAATATTATATCAACGTTAAAGTGTTGTATAATTTATAATTGATGCGACATAATTAAAATGCTAATTATGTATATTACAAAAGGTAGCTGTTTACAGCTTTAATAAAATTAGGAGATGAGCGTAAATTAGTTAGATAAAGAATTCCACAGAAAACCAAATTATAACTCACTATTTATTATAATTTTTGAGGTGAAAACTTCTTTGCGGGCTTGACCATTTTTTGAGGTGGGAAAAAACCGGGGGGGTTGCCCACCCCCCAAGTGAACTTCTGTCGGCACTCCCTGCTTTTCCGCTGGAATTATGAATTGAAGTTGTATTTTGTATTGTCTTTTAAAGCTAAGAAGCAAAAGAACTTTGCGAATTGCGAGGACTTCGACTCGGGCCAACTTCTTACAGACGAAGACGATGGTATTACTTCATGTCATGTACCTATTGCATAAAAAGTAGCGCAGCTTTTTTTTAGTTTTAAAGGTTAAGTTGTTTAGTACAGTTTTGTATATAACTTGGGTCATTTAGAATTTTTTATAAGTAAAAGGTATTAAAGGTGTATTGTGCTGAATGTTTAAATTTTTCTCAGACGATTTGACTTGGCTGCTTTTCAGCGTTCTTAAGGGTGCTCATGTTTTATGTTTAGGTTCTTGTAGAATCTTTCTTTTAGAATTTCTTAGATTTGAAATGCTGTGAAGTAAGTAGCTATACCTATTTGGCAGAAGCTTTTTGTGTCTTAGTCTACCTATATTTTATTTTATGTAATGAGGTTGATTTAGATTTTTGTGGAATTTTGGTAGTTATAAACGTACTTTAGTTACCTATCTATCAGCAAGTGCAAGAAGTATTTGCAAATAATTGCATGCACGTTGCATGTGTAATACTAAACATGTGTTGTTTTATGTAAGAAATAATTAGTAAGCGTACGTTTATTACCGTCGTGAATTAACCTTCAATTTGGGCAAATTTCAGTGGAGGGGAATCAGCTAATCTCGTATACAGGGAATATTCCAGACTTTGAGGATATAAGTATACCAGACTTGGAATGCGAAAACTCCCAGGATGGGTACATATCACCTATACCCAGCAGTTCCACTCTCAACACACCTCAGGCGCAGATCTCGTCGCCGGCTTTTACTATGAAACCGAGAGGGAAGTCTTCCCTGCATCACAAATAGACACGACATGGACAAGACAGTGTGTGAGCCGATGATTCGAGTCTACGATATTACGTACGAACTCTAAAAAGTGCTGAACTGACTCAATAACAAAAAGAAAAAAGTGTATCTATAGTTATTTGTATAAATTTTACAATACAATGCTTGTTTAAGTTTTTAAATTTTGTAGTATCTACCTACTAAATGACCTATAGTATCTGTCGATGCCAGATAGGCTTTTGTATGGATGAACATGCAAGTGGATATTTATTATTACAAAATTTTATAATGCGGTTGTTAATCCAAAGTTTCTCCAGAGCTAACACAAAGACACACACGTTATGTATGTTTTTAAAACAAATGTTTTGATAAAAAAATATTCTAACAAATTTGAATTATCGAAGTTTATGTAATATACATATATCGGTAGGTTAGGTATTGGTGCCTTACACAAAGTGGGACTGTAAAATAATAAATAATGTGAGTAATAATAACATAAGAACTACACAATATACCTATCTACCAGACTTTTATTTGGTTTGGTAGTCTTGACTTCGTGAAACTATGAAATTTGATTTATAAGAAAATTTTATGTTCACTAAAGAAACCTAGCTATAGTCATTATGATATTTTCTCTACAATAGTTATGCAATAAATATTTCTGATTTCTGAAAATGTATATGCTCAGTAAAATATATGTGGATACGTTTTATTTGCTTGCCTATCTTATAAGTTACTTAAAAATTATTGTCTGAGGGTAGTTTTTTGTTTTTACTCCTGTACTCCCGGTGTGCCAGTTCAATTATATCGATAACGGACCCCTATCTGTATGGTACTGTACCTAATATTATGTATCAACTTAGTATTTTTATTCGAGAGGGTTATGGTCGAATCGATGCAGCGTAGTGTTTTAAGCTTGAGCTGATGATTGTGTTATAATTTGAAGGCAATGGGAAATGTACCTTAGACTTCTGTTTTATATATTTTAAATTAGAGTAATGTTTTGTTTGTTGTTTCTAGATGTGTAAATCCGTAAACTATAATGTTCTTTACAGCATAGTTTGAGCTACTTTTTTCATACAATACAGAAGTAACAAGATTTTCGAATATGGGAGTTTATTGGGGTATTATGAATATGTGTGTTACTAACAAAAAGTCTTCTGTCAGCGTATGCGTGTGATTAATTATTCATATTAATAATAAGTGAACGTATTTCGAGAAAGCCACTGATAATCTCTTAATCTCTACCTCACAGTTAGTGTTCCGTTCAGCAATACTGGGGATTTTATGCTTCGATAGATTCAAGTTTCAATAACTGATTTGGATATTTAAAGTTTTGTAACAATAGTTGGTTAATGTTTATGAACAACCGGGATATTAACCATGATTATTTTTTTTGTATTTTGACTCCCGATATTTCGGCACAGCGGCAAATAGTGTTATGAACTTATGAACCATGAATGTGTCGGAAACAATGCTCGAGTCTCAGTCGAGCCCCAAGCCTATATTTTATGATAGTTCTCCTTTGAAAAGTGTCGAAAATCTGTGCTTGATGCTCGACTCAGACTCGAGCACTGTTTCGGAACACATCTATATTATAATGTCTGAGTATTATATCAGCTATCTGGATCCCATTGTACAAGCTCTGCTTAGTTTGGGGCTGGTGTGCGGAATAAATAAATATTGTTATCCACAATATTTATTTATTTATCCTTGTATTTCTGTCGTCTTTTCATGACTCTATTTTAGTCACTTTAATGTATACTCTACAAGCTAATTTGTTTGTATGTTATTCTTACATTACAATGATGAACAAGTTAAATGGTAATATACTTACTACCTATTTTATTTTAAGAAAAAATATATTACATGCTAAGTTATGTTTAATTTGATGTAATAAAAGATATGTAATAATGTTATAATTTTTGTTTTATTTTTATCACCATGTAGAGAAAATAAATAAGGGCATTTTTTTTTTTAACTATTAGTAGGTATGTATTAGCATTTTGTACTGAAATGATTATTATAAGTTATCACAGTGATGGATACTACATAAAGGCCTACGCACATTTAGGTGATGGCGATGGCGATCAGGTGAAACGCTGTCAAATATGACCGCGATATTTGACAGCGTTTCAGGTGATCGCCATTGCCTAGATGTGCGCAGTCCTTATCACGTTCATAAAATAAAAACACAGTTAAAATTAGAAATTGATTACAAACTATTAATACATCATATTTTCAAAATTAGGCCATCTTTTTTCTAAAAAGACGACTATCACTATACAAAGGTAAGTTTGCAATACACAACACATTCAATTGGTCTGTTAAATAGTTTTTTTTTGTAATAAATGGATAAACCATTCTCATCGTTTTGATACAAAACTATTTTAAGTTTTACAAACCATCCATTTATAAAAAAAAAAAACGATTTAACATACCAATTATACCTAATAAGGTTTTTAACAAGCCAACTTAACTGTAGTTACATGAGTCGTAGGTTAACCTTCTACTAACCTTGTCATTAGTCGTTTGCCTTGTCGTAAAAAATGTGACATTCACTTCTGGGAATACTTTTTTGGTGTAATCAGAAATATTCGCAGTTACAGTCAGCTGCACTAGAATGTACTTAAATAATTCGTTGCTCTTACAAGCAAGGATCGCATAATTGCCATATAAATTTACGAATTGTGTAGATTTGAGTACAGACTGTACTTTGAAGTATGTATGATTAAAAACTTGGAAACCCCGAATCTGTTCGAATACAAAATATCGAGGAAAATGTGATGTCAAGAAATACACAGCTCGGCCCTATTAGCTGCTGCGGTAGGCCCGAAGTCCGATCCCTATAGTGAACTACGAAATAGCAAATATTATAATAATATGTACATATTATATCCTATTTTTTTGTATTATTTTACACCCTAAACAACAATTCATTAATGTGTATTTAAAAAAAAGTATAAAGTTCTCATCTCATATCAACTACATTCTGTATTCGGTGAGCTATCTGCTTCCCATTATGCAAGCTTTGCTTTGTAGGACTAGATAGTGTTGTGTGGAATGTCCACCATATTTATCATTTAAAATAGGACCCATAAAAAGTAGTTCTTCCCTTGAGCGTATCTTATTGTTTTGCATAGGAAAGTATACAGGGTGTTACAAAACTATCCGTTAAGCCGAAATGAGGTTAAACCCCAATGAGGCCCTAAAACGAGTCCATTCACTATACTATTATTTAATCACATTTATGAATGAAAAATAGAAAAACGATAGTAGACAATTATTAGGTCAATTAAATAATCTGGTTCCCTGACACGACAGCTTGCTAGGGTTTTGGCTTTGATAATTAATTATATTTTTACGGGTTATTTTGTAACACGTTGTAGCCTAGGTATAAATTAAATTTATTCTTAATCACTGCAAGCCTAGTGTTCTCATCAACGGTCCAAGAAAAGCAGGCGCGGCTCTATTCTTAACACCCTCTGTGATGTAAGGCCCTGGTTTCGACATCAACACAGTGTGCAATGTGGGCAAACCAATGGAGCACCCAAGTTCCGGAGATATGTTGCGACAACCTTGGATGTCTAGATATTTAAGCTTCTTACAATGTGACTTTACTGCGTGAATCGTCTTATCAGTCAGCTGGTTACAACCCTGGAAACAACAATTAAATTAATACTCGTTTAAAGCGTTTACACTAAACTCGTAGGTCACGCACTTAAATAATGTGCCCTATGATGCACTGCCCTGCGCCATCACATCACGAGCCAGTTATTACACTGGCACCCACACCCTTCAAACCGAAACAACAATGCTGCTTCACGGCGATTTACTACTGCGCGATGTTAACTTAGTCTTTTAATAGGATCTAAATGTGGTCATTTAGGATGTAGAAGCTATCTGGGTAAGTATATAATATAGGTATTTATAACAGCATTCTCGAGACTATAGGAGATAGTAAGTATGAGCTCTTTCTTACCCTGAGTTCTAGGTGTTTCAATCTCCTTAGATTTTGGACTACAATTTGTATAGCATCATCTTTCAGGTTAAAACAATCAATAAGGTTCAGGTCTTCAATGCTTGGACAGTTTTTGACAAGATATTCCATTCCTTCATGAGTTATCTGTTGGCATCTGCTCAGATTCAAAATGGTAAGTTCTTTGAAATTAAATGCATAGGTCAAGCTGACATCTGATAATCTATTGCATGCACTGATGTCTAATTCTTGCAGGTTCTTTAAGCGTGCCAGTGAGTAACCAGAATATGTATCTAGTGATAACTTTTCGCACATCATCATGACGTCACGCTTCCGGCGGGCGTCCCGTACTATCTCTTCTTCAGCCCTGGACCCAAGGTGTATCTTTTGAGGCATAGGAGCTTCATCAAATGCGGCCACTATAGGACGTTCCTCTCCATCTGTCTCCAACTTACCCATGCCAGTAAGTCCAGCATCCGACACCTTATCACAATGACTTATCCTCAATACTCTAAGTCGCAACTGATTCTTAAATATAACTTGAATTGATATATCTGTAACAGCATTAAAGCAGTAGCTGATATCCAAGATCTGGAGGTTTAATAGTTTTTCTGAAACCATTATGAGTCCTGTTTGATCCAGGTTCATGGAATGTATATCCAGTTGAATGAGTGGATGGTTTTCTACAGCACAGATCCCTTTTTGCAATCCCACTTTTGTGATCAGTTCACACTGCGATATATTCAGATACTTTAGCTTTTTAAGTTTGCCAAGTTCAGCAATGCCTAAATCAGTAACAGCTCTGCATCGTTGGATATTGAGACTTTCCAAGTTCACTAGATTGTTGCAAATGTGTACTAAGGAGGAATCTGTAACTCGGGAGCAATGGGCAATATTTAGAGAAGTCAAAGAAGACTGATGATTAGTTAATGCTATGATACCTGTGTTGGTGAGTTGATCACAGGAGTATAAATCTAAAGATTCCAATCTTAGGTCTTTTGTTTCAGACAATATTTTTAGTGCGGCTCCATCAATCAGGGTATCTCCAAATAATAGCTTCTTAATATTTTTGGCCCTGTCTGCTATAAACTGCATTACAAAATAAAATGTGAGGACACTCTCTGAGGGGTTTTGGAAAACATCAGAGCCTGGGGGATAGAACTTTTTCACTAGACCACGGTGAAACTGCAAAGAGCATGCAGACAAATTCAGCTTCTCCAATGCAGGAGCAGAAAAAATAAATCTACTGAAAAGTGCATCTGTCAGATACCGGTTGCTCCATAAACTTAAACTTCTTAAATTTTCCAGGCTATTCAAACGGAGACCTTCTGTTTTTCCTTCCAGCAGTCTTCCTGACATGAAAAGTTCTCTACAACTTTGGATTTCCAAAGTCTCTAAGTTCGGGCATCTTTGGAGTATAAATGCAAATACTTTTTCACAAATATCACAGTTTGTGAGTGTGAGACTTCGGATGTGTACCCCCATTTGTTCCCAAAAGCCATTGAGCTTAGTGGATATTTCAACTTCAAAGAAACTGTAGTTATAGTGTGTCAAAGATGAGTTTTCAAATATCTGTATAGGTGATGCATTATCATCATTTAAGGCTGACTTATAGAATACTGCCAATTTCTTTTTGAGAAAGCTATGATCATTTGCTGCTGCATACCATGATTGACAGGTTTCACTTGCAGCTTTTCTGTCAGAACTTGGTAAATATTTGAAGAGCAACACTAATACCTGGAACAAGATATAGATTTTAATGGATTAAATAGACCTATGTTTCACTTAAGTCCACTTTATTTATCTTTTATCAATTTTCCCAGTAAGTAATTTCGGTTGGAAAGGTAGGTAACAGGTAGTATCAAGTTTTATAGACAACTGTGTTAGCAAAAAAGCATACGGCTTATCTGATCACCCTATGGATGCTTGCAAAACTAGCATTGAGTGTTACTTTATTTTCTAAATATGTATTTACTCTATGTAGGTATATAAGTATTATATCAGCTATCTGGTTCCCATAGTACAATATCTGGTTAATTTGGGGCTAGACAGTGTTGGGGGAATAGTGTAGTGGGGATTGTCCACAATATTGAATTATTTATTTTTATAGAACCCCATACTCTGTCTCTAGGGAAAACCTCAGCAGGAAGAGCATTCGACAACCTTAGAGTGCGCGGGTATATAAAAACCGAATGGTGCACGTCAATCCAGGCTTGGTTGGGTTTTTTTGGAGCTAGCTCCAAGGTATATAAATAAATAAACATACAATCCACACAACACTATCTATTAGTTAGAATGTCTAAGGATGAGTCTTCTGCCTATGGCGAGCGAGCAGTTCGCTGTGACTTTTATTTCTTTTCTAATCAAATCACGTGAAATATCTTATCAATAAAGCAAACAAAAATAGACAAAGTACACAGCTCAGAAAATACCTACCTCATACGGCAGATCCATTACTTGCACTTGTGATGTTTATTTATTTTATTACACACAGTTTATCAGACAAAAAACAGGAACGCATGAAATTGCTTGAGATTTATTTACGAATAAAACTCCCAAGAAATATATTCAAAACTAAAATAATTTTGAACAGGAACTAAGAAGCAAAACACAGCCTTTTTATTTTTTGACTTTGATTGGAAATTTTATTTTGTCGTCTGTCACTGTCAGAGTTCGGTAAATTTTAATGTACGGTTAGTTAATGTACACCAATCCAATTTTTTCCACTATCAAACTGTTAGGCCCATGGACACTGTAGCAGTTCAATAATTAAATTATATTTTTTTTTTATCTCGCGATGGATAATTTCTTTGAAGAGAAAAACGCCTTTGATTTTATAGTAAAAATACATTCTCTGGCACTGTGGCGGCCGTTGCTCGCTCGCCTTGTGCGTAATTTTTAGGTTCTTACTAACACAACCTCTCAGTCCCAGTCTCAAAGTCTCAGGACACAAATAACTAGCGGCACGTAAGTCTAGCACTGGGCTAGGCTATCGCTATAGCTGCGCATGTGTACTGTCACGCACGCAATACTACTAACTTTAATGAATTATTAGCTAAATAACGACAATGACATTATTTTAATGTAATGCTAAAAAAAAAAAACAACGATAACAAACGTTACGTTACGTTACGTTACGTTACGGTAACGTTAGTAAGATTTATAGAAGGTACGTGAGACATAATTTTTAACAAGTATAAGGGGAGTAGAGAAAGTAAAACATTATCTGTCACTGTAAATGATACTGTAACAACGCAATTGGCAATGCGACTGTACACTGGATGTGCGCGGGTGGCGTATCGGTGCGGGGAGGAGAATTCGACCGGAGAGCCAATCGGCGCTGCCCTTCATCCCGCTAGCCTCAGGTACCTTATTTTTGACATCTGCGCAATAACGGTCAGCGCTAAAGTTACGTGTTGCTACTTACACAAGTATCCAGTGCCATAACAAAAAAGCTAAAATCAATGATTGAACTGCTCTAGTGTATGGACATGAGGCTTAACTGGCATTGTAATAACGTGGTGTACAATATCGTGATGTCCATTATTTTATTACCTCCCGTCTGTCATATAATATGATGACAGATAAGACTGACAGTGTTGCCATTGCCAATGTCATGTGACTTAAAATAAAGCCAAGTCATCATCAAGGGATTCATTTTCGGCTGGCTGATTGTTCAGACTTATTTTTCCTATTCATTACCGCCACTCCTTCTCTCTCATTCACTACCGTGTCGCGATTTCTGGTGAATCAGCCCCATAAATAATTTTCCGAGGCTGAAGTTCATTACTGTGAGCAATTTGTTTTCTAGGGAGATAGGTAGGTAAGTACCAAGAAAAAGTAAAGATAAACAAACATATGGTTTTTTTACTGGTCGGCAAGAAGTGGCTTGCTTTTTGAGTGTTTTTCGTACATCCAGGTTTGTCCTCGTAAAAAGGTGACAGTAAAAGGGTGAGCTAGACTGATGATCGAGCCAATATTTGTCCAACTGAACTCTTTCGTCGAAGTAGTCAGAGGCACGTCCAAACATGTGGTTAGCACATTTTTTTTTAAGACGAACAGACATCACGAGATCTGGGGGCCAATTCTAGGCTTTTAGAGATTTACGCTCGAAATAGAGATTTGAAATGTTGCGAAAGCAGTGTCATATCACCAAATTTGTCGAAGATAATATCGAACCGCGCTAAAATGCGTATTCTAGCCACCGTTAGACTTTTACGTTAGACTTTTACTTTAGATCTCTATTAGAGATGTCAGAAAGAAGGTTCATTCTTAGAACTTCCACAGACTATCCCGTTGTTGTTCATGGTTATCTACGTTCCGTTTCTATCGATAGAATAGTTCGATAGCACTAACTTTATTATTGTCTTCAAATAAACACATTTCCTATTAAACGGCGTTTATAATGCGTTCTTGTTGTTGTTTATAATAGATTCATTTTCATTAGAGAGTAATCAATGGACTTTTCGCACAAAATGTTAGTTACAATAATTAATTCCGGAAACACACGGAACGTTATGTACCCTAGAACTGTAAACTTTGTTGTTTGTAATCTATGGTCAGTTGCCTATGAAGTGTTGTAGATATGTCATTGTCAGGATCATTATTAGGATATCTTACAGTCCGGCAAGTATATCTTGGCGGGTCTGAAGTGAGCTGTTCGATCGTTAATGGCCAATGACTGATGGAAGATTGACCAAACGGCTAGCTTCAGACCCGCCAAGTTATACTTGCCGGACTGTATTGTCAGGATCATTACACTCAAGAGAAGGACTCCGATGACTTGAATTTTTAATTCAAAGGTTAACAACTAGATGGCCATTCAATGCAAAAAGAATATTTCTCTCGAAGCTTGAACCCCGGATACAAGTATATAGACGTTGACTGTCTGATTGACTGCTCTTCTAACTGCGCCATTGAATAATTACTAAGTACGAGCTAAATTCAATCACTCCTCACTTATTGTAGGTTTATGAGAAAGCATTATTCGCGTTCTCGCTCCCAACTTGTATCCCCTACAAACAAGTAAACATCATTGACTTTTTATCAAAAAGTAAGACTAGGTGGTATGGTCTTGGTACTCTAGTCTGCTCCAAGGACCGAAAGAAAAAAAAGCCCAAAGTCACCCAAAGTATATTAGAGATGTCAATGTCGACTACTACTCACCACTCGACACATATCTAACGACCTTCGCTCGATAAATGTCTATACAAGGTGTATCTAAATATGTGTACTATGCGAAGGTGGGGGGTTTCAGACCACAATGGTGATCAGTTGTGGGTGGGAGAAAATTAAAAATTCCTATTTTCAGTTTCCCATACAAAAATATTTAATTTCATAATGCCTAAATAAATTGACAACCCTATCCTTGTAACTCACCTACCCCTTGACCTACTACCTCTGTAGGTCTACTACTACTACCTACTACCTCTGTATCTGAGTTTAGGGTTGTCACTTTGTATAAAGTCAACTGTTGATGTTGAAACTTCGTTGCAGTTTTTTTCAGAGATACCAATCGAAGTTCGAAAAGTCGTTGAACAAAAGTTGTTCCCCGGGGGGGTGGAAATTCGCCCCCCTTCAGGATAGTACACATATTTTGATACACGTTGTATTGATATTGCTGGAATACGATATCTATTGAAAATGTCATGTCTCTTTAAATTTGACAGTTCTTGTGATATATATCTACCGTGACAAAAAAGTCACTGGTCTAGAATTGCCCCCCTGGGGGCTAATTCTCGGGACGATCTCGATCATTTTGCAATTTTATTTTATTGCTTGTTTTCGAAGAGAGAATGGATGATGTCCTTGAGTAATTCATCAACGACCTCATCGTTTAAGCCTCGACAGCTATGATATACGGAAAACGTAGAAGAAGTGCGGGGTTGTGAAAAGAAGCAGTAAAATAAAATTGCAAAATGATCGAGATCAGCCCGAGAATTAGGCCCCAGGGGGCTAATTCTCGGGCTACGTTTTCCGTATATCGTAGCTGTCGAGGCTTCAACGATGAGGTCGTTGATGAATTACTCAAGGAAATCTGCCATTCTCTCTTCGAAAAGAAGCAATAAGATAACATTGCAAAATGATCGAGATCGGCCCGAGAATTAGGCCCCTGAGCAAGTTGTCCCAAATGTTGAGTTTTTCAGCGATTTTTCATAGGATCGACCAACAACTTAAAAAATTATAAAAAGAGAGCAGGTGTAGGTGTTATCAGCTTTGATTATTATGTAATTTCATCATCATCATCTTCATCCTGAAGTCCTGAAGTACTCTGCCTCTCTAATGGATTTCCAGGAAGAACGATTCTGATCCTTCTCCATCCACCGACTTCCTGCGATCCTAACAATGTCGTCCGTCCATTGTGTGGGTGGGCGTCCTATGGTAGGACGCCGATCTACCCCCGTTATTCCCCTCGGACCGTAGGCCACCTATGGTCCCGTTTTTGACTAAAAGCAAACCTCGATAACTTTGTACTTTTCTGACGGTGCTATTAATATTAGTGGCCTCTGCTGTAACCAGCTCTTAATTTTTATGATAGTTTAAAATACGGGTGTATAACTGTATAGGTAGGTACCTATTTTCTTGATTACTCTCCCCTCCAACCTTTGAATCATTTAAAAGCCCCCTTTTCGTTCCATGCCCTTTTCTCTTCTCAAGTTCCTTTCAAAGAATCTCTAAGCTACCTATGCTTTGCTTGTTTAGCATAGTAGTAGGTACTGGTATCTAAACTGACTGCGAAAATTGTAAAGCCAAGTAGCATGTAATGTAACATTCGCTTCTTACGAGTTTGCGCGTAAGGTAACGTTGTTATTGCCACTTGTTGGGCGCCAGTTAGCTCAGTCAGTAAGCACGGGGTGCGCCGCCGACGGCCACGTGCGTGCTCCCGGACTATTCTACGATTACGTTCAACTTTTCAAGTAAACTTCCTACTTCGTAAATATTACGGGACTGAACAATCTGTAAAGATAATTGTTTGTTGATTGTGGAGTTTAGTGCTCTCGTCTGCTATTATTTATTGTATGGTTTAGTGCAAGTTATCAATTTATATTAGGGATAATGTCTAGAAGAAAACAAGCGAAACCCAGATCTCTAAAACGTAAGTCACCTAAGAATTTGTCCAAGTAATAATTTGTAAGGAAAGTTCATCCGATTAAGAATACGCCATCAGTCACTAGATGGTACAATTGCAGTAAATCTCCTGCCTCCAGTAATTAAGTAGACCCAAATACTTTTCCATCTAAATATGTATTTTTTTAGTTAGATAATAAAGTATGCATTACCTAGATAGGTAAAAGTATGTAATAAAGTATATAGTATAGTGTGTAGTAAAGTATGTAGTATCTTATAGGTCCAGGTATACTCTAAGCTATTCATTTTTTAAAGATAAAGCACATACATATTCATACATCAAATACCTCATTGCCATATGGGTAAACAGAGATTTCCACTTGCTACGATCCTGAAATATATCTCCATAAAAACACATGTTTATGCTGACTTGGTAGAAGGCGCACTAGATCTTATAAACCACGCGTGTGCGATACTTCGATTGAATGCCATCAGTGTGTATTGTATACAATACATAATATACCTACCCTTACTAATACTAAGCACAATGCAGACGTAAACGGGCTAACAATGTGCTATTTTGTAACACGTAACTAATGGAGGTAGGTAAGCACTATAATCCTATACAGGGTGGTTGAGGCAGTTGACGGATGCGCTGCGTCAGGAACTGCGGCCCGCGCCCTAATATCAGCGTTTTATCAGTGGCCAGCGGTCGAGCGCGTCGTGGTTTGGCTACCCGGTGCGGTGTTTCATAGAAAATAATCACCTATCTAATAGCATTCAGGCAGGGGATTTGGCTTAGAATACCAAAATAGAAACTGTCGAAAATGCTCTACAAAAGTAGAGCATTTGAATAATCTGATGAACCGTTGCGTCACATGGAAAATAAATTATGCTCATAATTATTATGAGGAGGGATGAAAGTTATGTGACTAGGAGAATGATGAGTATGAATGTAAATGGATATGTGGGTAGAGGTAGGGCAAAGAAAAGATGGATGAATAGATGATAAATGAAAGATGATATGGATAAGAAAGAAGTGAATACAGAGATGACGGATGATAGAGGAGAAACATGCATAGCAGAACATTTTGTGCCAACTCCACATAGAGTGGGATAAGGGCTGAAAAAAGAAGAAGAATAAAAAGACGCGAAATCAAAAAAAACCTTCTTGGCAGGTAGGTATTTATAGAAAGAAGCCAAGCAACATTAATCATCTTCAGCTTGAAGATCTCCATACTGCTGGAATTAGGCCTCCTATACATTTCTAGGCCAAATAATTCTGAGCCCTCTCCATCCACCGACTTCCCGCGATTTGTACAATGTCGTCGGTTCATCGGGTGGACCACTCCACTAATACCACCTTATACATCGTCTTCCGGTTCATAGTGGTCACCCGAGAACCTTTATTTCAACGGATTTCGGTTATTCGTGCTGCCATTACCTCTTCAACTTGAAAGTATTGATTTATTTAGAGGCTGAGCATCTTCCAAGCATAATGGAAACCGGACAATGTTTCGTAGCGAATGGCTGTGTACTAATGTGGTAACTTTACATATCGATCTAGTGGCGTCTAGTACCCACCTACCTCTTTCGTAATGCGTCCCAAGAGAGCCGCGAGGATGCTGCGACTCCCGGCGACTAGGGACCTACCTAATGCAATCCTATACTAGCTCTCTAGGTTCTTACACGTTATGTTCTATATTGTTCTGTATACTAGCTTTGTCTGTTTTGACTTTGCTGTAGTTATTCAGTAAAACACACATTTTCACCAATTTTCCGAAGATTCCAACTCGCACAAAGTCTATCTAAGTATACAAAAAGGACTTTAAGATGGGAAGGATAGGTATAGTTGTGGTACAATAGCTCGTCTGTGATTCTGTCCTCGTATTTAATCGCATAAGAGGATTCAGTCGGGAGGGCCAGCTTCATTCACCAGGGCCCAATAATACGTCAATTTCAACTCGAGCCGGCCCTCATGCGGAGGAATTAAAATTTTACATCCAGTGAAAATGTTAATCTTTCCCGGTCCCAAGCAGACAATAAAAACGAATTGCCGTATCTTGAATTGTTTACTCTGACATCGCTGCTACCTGAAGTAAGCCGGTTTTCGTTGACCACAAAGTTGGGGGTAGCTGGTTTTTCAGCTGAAATTAATACTTAGGTGTATATACAAAAGAAAGGTGTTCTGTGATGTAATTATACCTGTGCGGTACCTACCTAATCCTCAAAATAAACTAGCTGTCATCATGGAGTTGGAAAAATCAAAAACATATGATAATTATGTGAGCGCAATGATTACGTTCATGATCGATGAAAAAATAAACCAAGCTCAATAATTACCTAATTATAGAACGTAACATTTCCGAGTCCAAATTCCAAAACATTACAACTCTACGGGCAGTATTGTTTTGTTCTGTTCCTCTGGTAAAATCAAAATTAAAACAGATGAAAAGCTTTAGCCATCAAATTGTATTACCTATACGAGTAAATAAAACAAATTCGTACTAAACTGCAGTGACGGGGGGAGGTGTGAAGATCACAATAAACCGTATGAATGTTTTATGCGAGGTAAAAGCTCGGGATGGACGTATTTGTAAGCCTTTTGAAGAGGGTTAAGTCAATTTGGATTTTAACGTCAACTTTTTACTGGACTCGTGTGCTCGGTGATTAGACGCAGTTGGATCGTACAGTGCAGTATACGTTCCTGATCATGAAACTTGGTATGGCTAACCAAATCAATGATGACCAGTAAATAAATAAATAAATATTGTAGACAATCAACACAACATTATCTGGCCCCAGAGCTACGAAGTTGACACTGCGTCATGCAAGTCGAATTGACTGTTGAAGTAAGGATATGAACAACGGCTTAAAACTTTATGCTTTTTTTAAAAACGACCTTTGTAAGGCGTTTTACTTATCTGCTTTTTATATTAAGCACAGCAATTTTAATCTTTAACTTTCTCACAACAACGCATGCAAATCTTCGGCAAATAAGTGGAGCACAAAGCGCTTTTGCCATGCACAAATCGCTTTTGCGCTGAGCTTTCGTTCAATCTGTGTATGGCAAAAAATTATGCTATCAGCCAACTTACTGAATTTAAAAAAATCTGTTGAAATTAATCTGTAAACTGTAGCAGTACTTATTACAGAGGCCCGTTATGTGTAACGATAAGAAGTTAATGGCCCTGAGAGGGTGTGCGGGGTGCGGGTTCTAGGGCTGCTACTAACTTGAAGCTTCAACTCTTGATGCAAAAATTAGGACATAGAACCTGAGATTACTCATCAAATCTTGCTAGCTGAAGGTGTATAGGTACATATCTATATACGTATAGGAATAAAAAAAAAAGTAGTGGTGTGACCATGTATTCACAAAACTGCGTTAATGTTTGCGACCGACGCAAAATACCTATAATTTTTTTGCGAGTCTAGTAATGCTCATCTCGAAAGGCTTCGCGATAGCCCTGGGTGTTGCGCGTCCATAAAACTTGTAGAGGCCCCGACGGAGTCGCCGGCAAATTTCCCCTGGGTGGCGCACCCCCACCGAGCCTCTGGGAAATACGCTAAAGGCATATCATAACAGTTTTATGTTGATGTTGACCTCTCCGAGATACGGAGCTACTTAATCGATGCAATTTGTTCAGCGGTGCATGAACTGGATTCAAAGATTTCAAACACAGATTTTTAGAAGCATGCTAAGAAGAGATGAAAAAGGCACTCAGTGTTTCACCTTGTTGGGCCTACAATTTTTGACAGCTTTCTCAGCTGCAGCAGTTAGTATGGAAAAAAATGAAATTGGTCTGCCTTCTGCGCTGTAGGTCAAGGGTTTGATCCCCACCGAGAATATGCATTTGTGTGGTGAACTTAATGTTTATTCTCTGCCTGGGTGTTGTATTGTGTTCTCAATATGCATATATTTACAAAAAACAATATTTATTATTATATTGATTTTAACTTACCTAAGTGTGTAGGCATAAGCATGTATAATAAACCTACTAAGTAGATAGGTTGGTGAGTGACTGTCATGAAATTCCATTTCTCGTGTGGTGATGAATACAAAAAACAAAACAACAGCGTGAGATGATAAATTCTTATTCCCAATCGGCTGCCATAAATCACTCATGAGTTTCACGTGAAAAATCCATCGCCATTCTCATTACGCTTTTGTCTCGCATATTTTGTTTGTTGTACATACTTAGGCTTAGCACTTATTATGAATTTAGGTTGATAGGTATTTTATATATTGCGTGAAAATTTATAATTAGCCAATAACTAAATCGGGCTACAGCTAAAAAGTATTTACCAATCAGATACCTAATTAAGAAATTGAAAAACATATGGGAACGTGTTGAAAAAGTTACAGGTCCATGTCTGATAAACAGCAGTGAGATTACCCTCATTAGATTATAACTCAGCAATTTTGCACTGATATACCAGTGCTTAAAAACATGACGGGCGTCCTTGCCGTGGTGAGAAGGTGGGTAGTGGAGGGTCCCAGTGGAAGCGAGGCCTCACCCGCCGCCCACGCGACGTCCCGCGGGACCTGGCCCGGCAGCCGCGTGCCGCCTGCTCCCCAGGGACCATCAGTCCCTCAGTCCCCCCACCTCAGCACACCCCTCTCAACTCTGTCTCTAAGGAAAATGCTGCTGAGACGTTCGACTTTTAATTGATAGGTAGATGGGGAGCTGAAAATAACCTTTAAAGAGTGTTTTGTAAACCTTTTGTTTTCAAGATGATGCCTACTTAGCTTGCTCATTTTAAATATAAATTTCATTACTTCTGCGTTTTCAATACATTCTTAGGTACATATAGGTAAGGTTAGTTGAGAGGTAGATTTTTCAGCAAGTTTATACTTAAATAAATAAAATAAGGTTATTCAAGAGCATTAGGCAAGCCAAGGACGTCGCGTCACGGAGGAGGCTCGGACCCGGGAGCCTCTGGGACCCCCAACTATTCCCTCACGGCATCCTAACGCCAAACACATTAAAATTACAGTTTCCAAGGATACAACAGAAACTACAATGACTTAGCCGAGATGGGGTTAGCGTTATTATTCCTCTGTGCTTATCCGCTTGGTCCTTAATCAAAGTTATTACCTAGCGTTTAGTGCTGCCGGAGGAATTGGTCGTTTCTAACGTATTATTGGCAGCGATGGAACACCAACTGGTGTGGGTTTTACGTAGAATAAAATACATTGGGAATTTTTTGAACATTTGAAAAAACTGAAACACTTCTGTATTTTATTTTGTCTGGACTCTGAAAAATCGACTTCAAAGTCGTTTTAAACTAAACTACTCCGATTATCCGAACTAAACCGATTTTGATTAATTTTAGAAGTGTATTAGGATCAATGTTTTGTTTTTCAAATCAGGGTTTACATGTAATCAAACATTTAAAAAAAAACAACAGAATTAACCAGCTTACTTTTATAGTTGTTTAAAAAAGAAAGCGCTTTTCGTTTTGTTCGAAAGCAAATAGGTATACTTCTGAAATAAAATCTTTTAAAAACTTGGAAGTTTTCAATACCTATGAACTCTGCTTTAGTTCAAGTTAGATTCAACCTTATAACCTACCACGTATAGTACGTAAGTATGAAGTTTACTATCCCACGAGGAAACACAGTAATGCACCGGCAATTTCTATGAAAATAAGCGGGTAGTTCTCAGGGCCACCGAGAGCCATTGGCAGCACCGTCGCAAGATAGCCCATCATAACTCGCGGCCGCAATGTGCCGCGAGAGACGCATTCGGCACCAACCGCTCTACAATACTGCTGCCGAGCCAATTCAATTTTCTTACTGACCGTATTGGTAGTGCTTGGCTTACAGAAAATGTACAAGAACGGAAATACTTGTCCAACTATTAAAATGACTAAAATAAATCTAATCACTCACATAAGTAATAAAATAAATCACTATCTCTCCCCTAGAATTTTCCAGGTTAAGTGATAATGGGTAGGCCATATTGCACGAAGAATCGACATTCGTTGGGGTTGGGGAGGTTCTCTAATGGTGACTACTAACCGAAAAACGAAGCGTGAGACGCCTGGTAGACCGACATTGTGAAGATCGGGTGAACTTGCTGGTCGGAGAGCGCAAGGAATCGTTCTTCCTCATAATGTTTATAGGTCTACGTCCAGCAGTGAACTTCTTCAGGACCGTATTAAAAATTCAGTCAGTAAAAAATCAGACTGATATAAAAGTCAACACTTTCTTTGTCCACTTGGTTTAACACAAAGTCAGTAA
The DNA here is from genome assembly GCA_947578465.1 of Thera obeliscata. Lineage (NCBI taxonomy): Eukaryota > Metazoa > Arthropoda > Insecta > Lepidoptera > Geometridae > Thera > Thera obeliscata. The sequence goes on from OX387916.1 coordinate 7,440,655, forward strand.
ACTCATATAATCACGGTGGGTTGTTTCATTGTGGAATCCGTATTGTTTGCTGGGTGCGGCACCGGGCGCAATCACGCAGCCGCGCCCTCCGCGCTAATTAACTATGTCACACAAGTATGTAGATACTCGTAGCCACAGAGCACCAAACACGCTTTTGCTTACGCAAAGTAGCTGTCCGATACAAATGCAGAGACTGATGGACTGACTCTACTATCCCAGCGCATCAACTGAGGAGTGAGTCTTGGCCTCCGACACAATATTACTTCTAAGCCTGCATCCTTTTACCACATCCATCCCAAGTGACCAGTCCCATTGGTCTCGCTCTACAGCCCGTGAAGAATACCGAAGTGGACCCACTCCAACATTCTTCCGTGTCAGCCCTAGGGTTGCGGAGGGGAAGTTAGGAAGTCCCACTACAAAACAAGCCTCTGTCTCCACGATGGGGCGGGTAATTTATTTGAGAGGCTTTCTTCCTCGCAGCCCAGGCAGCTAAGCCAAGACTCCCAGTTCCACATTAAATCACGAATGACCATGTGGGGTTCCAAGCTCTGGATGCTGGTGAAAGAGAACCCTCCTTCTCCTACTCGATGGCAGTGTGGGTACACGCCAAGCACGTCCCGTCTCACCCAGTGCTGCGCCCTTTGCTAATTAAAAGGACACGCGAGGATGCCCTATCCCGACAGGCTATTAGTTATCCGAGATTGATTCCCAGACTGAAGGAATGTCCGATGGGTGCGGACCGACAGTCAAAGTAATCAATCTTGGACCTAACAGGGTACCTATACCGTCCCGTTAAGCTACTGTTCTCGGTATTCAGTGTTCCTACCTATTTTGTCACGAGACTACTACTACACTAGTATTTAGTGTACTAGTATTCACTACTACTACTAGTATAGTTTTCCACGTGCCCTTTGTCCATACTTGTAAAATACGTTATAGATATTTTATGTAGCCGTAACGTGCCACCTAGAGTGCTAGAAAAGTGATGATTTTTGTTTTTTAAATCTGTTTAGGTAAGACTATTCATTTTTTAAAAGAACAGTAAATAAGTAGTCTGCCTATTCCCAGGAAAGACATTTAAAACACGTGCCGTGTGATTTCTGGCCGACAGGGCCTCTACATTATCCTAATTAACTTTAGAACACTTGTTCATTAACTTGATGTATTTACTTGTTTAAATGTGGAATCGCAATTTATTTTATATCCATACAGACTTAAGGCCTGCGCACATCTAGGCCATGGTGATGGCGATCACGTGAAACGCTGTCAAATATGACAGTGATATTGACAGCGTTTCAGCTGATCGCCATCATCTAGATGTGTGCAGGCCTTTATAAAACTGACTACTGTCACGCTATGCGAAGTGCAAAGTGTTGATTTGTTTCAGTTGGTTGGTTTTGTCGGAGTGGAATGACAGAAAGTATAAAGCCTTGTGCACATCTAAGCGTTCTGCGATGGCGATCAGGGAAACGATATTTGACAGCGTTTCACTGAATGCCATCGCCATCGTCTAGATGTGCGCAGGCCTTATAGTCTAAGATCCCGCTATAGAAAGACCTTCACCGAGCGGGTTATATAATGAAACGTATTTTATATTTAATTAAACATGCCAATAAATATATTCAAATATATTATAAATATATTTTTATTAACAGTACACGCGTGCTACTCTTAACCCTCAATCTCAATCTGTCGATTCGGTTGGAATTTTGACAGATACATCTGTAAGATTAATTCCTATAACCTGCGCACGCCTGTGCGCAGGCCTTTAAGGTGATATCAGACGGTTCACTCGGATGAATGTTCACTCGAGTGAATGGTTAATTTTTCTTTCATGCCATGTTCACTAATATTTCATTCGGTGTTCACACGTTTCATTTCGCGTGAAAAGTAACGAATGAAAGGCAAAAATGAACAAAAAATGAATCGTCTGATATCACCTTTACAGGCCGGCAGGTTTAGGCGTTTCATTGATCGCGATCGCCAGGGACCTATAGGTGTGCGCAGGCCTTTAGGGTAGCAATGTTTTTAATTAAACTGCAAGATTGTAAGGCCATAAGATTGTAAGGCCATATTATCCAGACGAACAAAAGGTACATATACTTGGGTTGGGTCTGGCTAAGTACCTAATAGTAAAAAAATACACCTAATAATTTTCTCCAAAGCTAAATCATCAAAATTTAATCATGGTAAATATCCCGTTGTTTCATAAAAATAGTTCTCCAAAGCTGTTCACAAAAACTGAATGCAATAATATTACCATAATATCATTAATATTTGTCGTGATATTCGAGAAAAGTACCCCCAGTTTCAAAGAAAAATTATCCGTACCGTAGCTATTGACATAAATATGTTGAAAATGGGGCTGGTCATTTCATAAAATGTATGTTAGTGGCGATCCTAAAGTGCATTACGACCCGTGTTTGCCAAATTTAATATTTTAGGTATTTAATTTAATATCATATTTTTTTTATGTTTCAGTATGTAGTTTTAGTTTTGTAATTTTATGTAGTTTTTTCTGTCATTATGTAGTATGTTTCACTCTTGGTATTTCTAGCTAGCTTTTTCTAATTGTGATTAATTTTTGTTCTTATTTTCAGCTGAAGATGAGGAATGGAATGAAGAAAATGGTGAAAATGCCGCTGACGATCATGGTGATGAAGATTGTGATGGAGCTGATGATGACGATTCCGAATCTAATGAGAGAGAACTCGAAGAAGCAGTAAATGACCGCAATGCTGAAGGTAACTTACCCATTATTTGTTTATATAAAACAATAATATTACTCTTGTATATCGCGTACATCACCTTATTTATTCTCCCGACGTCAAAAAATAAATGCCGTACAATAATACATACGTGACACTTTTCTAGCGCACAACAAGAATGCAATAAATGCCAAAAAGTTAAAAATTTGCGAAAAAGCACCATAGTTTCAACCATCAAGATATTTTGATAAATGTAGTTCCAACAGAAATCTCGTACGCTTACAAGCTTGCAATAAAACGCGTATTCAGCTAGAAATGCAGAGGTGGGCTGTGGATGTGGGGCCTGACAGTGCCTGACGCTGACACACGGCCGATGATAACGGATGACGTACGGCTCTAGTGTCGCACCGTATTCGCTCGATGGGTGCATTGCATAGACCTAACAGTGACACGACAGATCGGGATTTTGAAGTGTGCTACTCTTCTGCTACGCTGCTACAGAAAATCAGAGCCAGCGCGAGGCGGCTCCGTCTACCTACGGCATTTGACAGCGAATAATATAATATGATCAGGTAATCAATTGATCTAGGCTTCAGTTTGATGCGGCGAAGGATTATCAACAAAAACGAAAGCCTAGCACTTTCGTAGCATATTCGTAGCACTCGTAGCATTGTGTAAACCAAAAATTAAATCAAGATAGCGAATTCTGGTGATAATTATGTACTCAGCCTCGTCTATTCTGTACAATTGTATGTGCAACATACATCGCCGTTGCTGGGTGTTCGGACGAGCCGTGGCATATGTCTATTACTGCGGAAGTCTTTGATTGGGCTACTTTCTAATAGTTTTGAGAATTGGCCTACATTCAATTTAATCGTTATTAGAGAGCATCAAAAATAATTTGGGGAAAAATTAGAAAAACCTTTAATTCCTTACATTGAAAACATAATTTAACAGTGTAACTTGTTATTATTTCGGTGTTTTAAATTTTTATAAGTAGTTTGAGTGTTTCGTACAGCTGGAATTTGGTTAAAATAGCATCACTAAGATGGACACTTGATGTCATCTCTATAAAAATAAATAAAAAATAATTAATCACAGCTGCGGGTAGTTTGTTATAATTTACGAGTGTGGTCTCATCCGCACCCAGCACTTAAGGTGATATCAGACGGTTCACTCGGATGAATGTTCACTCGAGTGAATGGTTAATTTTTCTTTCATGCCATGTTCACTAATATTTCATTCGGTGTTCACACGTTTCATTTCGCGTGAAAAGTGCCGAATGAAAGGCAAAAATGAACAAAAAATGAATCGTCTGATATCACCTTTAGTAACTGTCAGATGCATAGGACGCAGCACTACTCACTGCCAGGCAAGTTCACACCCATTTATTGTCAGATTAGCCACTCGCGGCCTGAATCCCAGTTCAAATTATACCGCTTCACTTTACTACTATCAGTGTATCTATTCAGTAGTTGGCTACCATATTTTTATCAGTAATCAGCGGCAAATATCAGACTTCCGGAAGGTACGTCAAAAGAGTTTTAAGCAATCATATTATCCTCTTTGATTTATTTTCCTATTTTCCCTGATTTTGTGTCATGATAATCCTTCCTCTGATTTTAAGTTTTCTGTATGATAGTACATAATAAACTAAGTAAATATTGTTTTTTATTCTAGATGTTGAGGATGAAAATCATGGTCGTGCGAAAACAGAGCAGTATGAAGCTGAAGACATGGCCGGTAAGATTATAGTATATCACTGTAGTATTTTTATGGTGACCTCATATTCTCCATCATCACACATTTAATAAGATAATAACTTGTAGAAGATTTGAAAGGGTTTACAGAGTTGTTTTATATTTAACTTAATTTATTCACGGTTGCAATAACAAGACCAAGTTTAATCAAGATCTAGAAATTAACTTTAAATTCAGATTAAAACTTCCTAAATTTTTGGGTATAAAGAGTCCACTTCTTAACACCGTTGAGGAGTAGGAGCGCGCTTATTACGTCGGCGTCTTCATTGAAATTCATAAGGAGGCTACTAAAATAACGAGCAGTCTCTGGCCGATGCGTTTTTACTGCGGTTTAACGTTCTTTTTACAACTTCGTCAAAGGGTGTGCTTCGAGTGGCCGGCTGCGCCCGCTCCTGCTTTACGAGCCTGTCCTCGCTTATCTCGCGCCGTCCGCGATAAATCTCCACCAGGCTCCTTCGACTTCAAATATTTACATGCTAATTCGTAGCCAATTCGGCACCCGAGATTATAAATAAATTGTCTACCGTGCTCATCATCTACCGACGTCACCGCTTTATCTTTCATGACTTCGGAAGTTTTAAAAACAGTCATCTTGCAGAGTTGACGTTTTAATTTTATGCCACCCAGATTATTTAGGTACCTACCGGTGGTGGAATCTTTATGGGAATTGCGGAGTTGTAAAATTGAAATTTATTAGCTGCTTGTCTTACTCCTAGGTGTTTTTACTGGACATTTTATTATCTTGAGGAAATGTGCTATCGAGGAACTCCGCTATTGTCAAGACAAGAAAGCATACTTGTAAACAATGAGTAAGAGGGTTATTTCAAAGAACAAAACACCCTAGATGTGTAAATTACACATTGTTTTATCCAAGAACTATCACTGTTACCTACATGCCGCAAACATCTAAATAGCTTACCAACCAGGAACTGTCAATGGTCAATGTCAGGTGCATTTTCAAAGCTACACAGTTGTGTCGGCTAATTGAGTGATTTAGTGAGGACAGCAAATAATAAAACAGATAAGTAACTACAAAGCTAAATAGGAACCCTTTGGTTATAATTGCCTATCTAACAACTAAAAACCTACCCGATACAAACTATGAACCAACCTGATAGTTTGTTAACAAAATAATGAAAGTAAAACTTTTCAAATTGAATGCTACACGTGTAAATCTCATTTATTCGTCGGGACATCATAAAAGTTGAGTTCACGGGCAATGTTTTTAATCTACACCGGCATATAGTATGTTATGGTTCCTACAGTTACTTGTTTTACATGCAATAAGCCATTCTTTGCCCGCGATCTCACCTGATGGTAAGCGACGATGGCTTCATGATTTTCTGACGCTACTCTTAGAGAACGCAACCATTGAAGCAGATCCGGCTATAATAACTACAGTATTCCCACGATGCTGCGGATTTATATGCCGTGGTACTGAATTATTTTCTAACTTCCTAACAATATTTTAATGCTACACCATTACTTATTAAGGACCCGGGTACCGAACCACTAGGTGCTGAATACATTTCCAGTATAGTATTTTTTTTTTTTTTTTTTTTATTTGAAGTATTAGTTTTAAACATAAATTAGTTGTACAGTTTGGGGGGTTTCAAACATTTTTGAGCTAGCTAAAATGTAGTGGAGCCCATGGGAAAGGCGGCAATCAGTTCGGCTGCCCCGGCGGAGGCTGCATTAATCACGAGAGCACGCGGTTGCCAGCTGCCATTCTGCTTTTGTAGCCAGATTTGCCACAATATAGCAAACTAAAACATTGGGCACTACCATTTCAATGGCAATAATTGCAGTTATCGGACATTATTCTAGTAAATACGGTTGTAGGCAATAAATTTGACATCGGCTTTCCTGCTTTTGTAGAGCGCTATTATCACTTTCTGACGCACACAACGCTCTATGAAGCCGAAATTCGTCGTAGTGCAATATTTATTGCCTACTTCTAAATCTTTAAATATCATAATGCTGGCGTATAAGTAATTAAAAAAAACTATTAGTGAAGCAAGACACACACAGAAAATAAGTGACGACTGTTTATAAAAATGCTCCGTAACTTTCCAAAATTGGCTGAATCAAGCCAAAATATGTTTATAGTTGGCATTAGCATAGCAACACTACACCGATAACAGAGCACATTGCGCATAAGTATTACAACTCATTTAATTGCTAACTAGCAAGAAGCTGAAGTCATTTTGAGCACGGGACTTTACTCCAAGCCTTTTGCAATAATAGTTTAGGGCTAACATTCAGAGACAAAACTCAGTGTACACTTATGCGTATGTCAAAATTATTCCTATAAGCAAGTTCAGTTAAGTTTGATGACCTATGGCTTTGGAGATTAGCAGAACTAGGATAAGTACCTTGAATCACATAATATGTGCTTATCTACTCAATAGATCCTCCCATAGCACCAAAAAAGAACATTCTGTTCAGCAGGTTCTGTTCTGTTCTGTTTCATGAGTTACAAATATTTAATTTGGAAATATTTGTAATAAAATCCATCGGTAAAATAACGTCAGTATGGAATTTTATTCTTCATCGTTAGGTACTTAATTAGTATCATAATATTTTGGGTAATTTCAACAATTTTGTGATATCCAAAGATTTAATGATCCAATTATCTAGTGTTGCTATTTTGATAGCAATAGGTTTATATTGTTGGACGATACTTGAAAGCATATACAGAATCTCCTAACGAAATAACGATTTTTAGAATAATACAGCTACTCGTACCTAAAGACAGACGTTGTCTGTGTGAGCTATGAAAGTGTGAGTGCGCGGGTCGGGGATTCCCATGGGACGGAAGGAAGTGTGGCCGGAGCAGCGCCACCTGGGACCGCGGGGAGAGGGGAGGTGGGGGCGAGAACCATTAGACAAGTAACAGACGTAAGCGTTGGACAAGGCTGATGGACATCCACCTGGCTGTGAATACGACACTCACGTAAAATCGAACGATGAGCAACACTTTTAGTAATTAAGCATTAAACCAACGGGGAGTCAGGTCGCGGGCGAGTCCCTCGCGACTGTTGATAATATCTAAATGCCTAATGGCTGCTGGGCCTGTGACGAATGTATTGAGCTGCCTCCCGCCACCGCCCGCTTCTCCACTATGTGATAATTCCAAACGCTGCGGCCGCGCCACCTGGGATCACACAGAGACGGACTACATTCGTTACTTTATTGTTTACTTTAGATATATTTTATTTGTTACTGAATTATTTTGATGGGAGTAAGGCGAAGATACTACAGCAAAATGGAACCTAAGTAATAGTAGAGATGTTTGTGAAAGAGTTTACTAGTACCACCACCATAGTTGTTCGCTTAGCACTGATGACTGTATTGCTGTGTTCCTGCTCAACATTCATTGGAATTTCTGTTTGTTCTGATAACTTTTTCTTAAAGTATAAAATGATAATTGTATTCGAGCGTCTTCTTAAATATTTGCTTGGGGATGAAATAATTATATTGTAATATGGATACTTAGCAGAATGAGTTTGAAATCAATCAACACAAAGTAAAAGTTTTTGGATTTTCGGAAGTCCTAAAGCACCATGCGTGTATACTCGAACAAACACCCGAGTATATCGGGTAAAGTTCGTCAATAATTCGGCATTGTTGACGCGGCAGGCGACATCGTCGTGCAACATTCCGCACCCGTGCAACCGTCCAACCACGCTGAAACATTCCATAGCGAGTTCCATACCGTGCCAATGCCGTCCAACACAGGCATTTAATTACCCTGCCCAATACCACGTGCCCGAGACGCAGTCCCGAAATTCTTCATGAAGATAACTTTCAAACAACCAATTGAGATATTCGCACTTTGGTTTTCCTACTAGGACCTTTATTAATTGAATACCTTGTTCAAGAATTTGAGTTTCCGAAACCCGATACGGATTGTAACGAAACACTTGCCATTTTACTAATGCAATGTTACTCATTAATGTAATCGATACGTAGTTACATGGGCGCATGAAAAACGTACGCTATTTATCTATAGTATGCCTAGTTATATAGTAAAATCCTGCGCGTATAATATAAACTTTGACAAATGTTAGGTACTATCTTTTGTCTATCCTATATTTTGAGGTGCGAATTTTAAAAATCAGCTCTCACACCTCCCTGAAGATAAATTCGACTGGCATAGCAGTCTAAAGGCTTTGTAGTTTCGAAGATTTTGACAATACATTCTAGAGAATGATGAAGACACATTTCAAAGAATGAGATTATAAAGAGACTGAGAGACAGCCTTGGTTCGCGTGGTTTTATTCTGTATTTGTATAAGTTCGCGGTGTATATTAGAGAGTTATAAGTAAGTTAGGCCGCGAGTGCGGTCCCTGGCGGTCCCGCGGGACCCAGCCCGCGCCCAACTTCGGGCTCCGGGCCCCCTCCCGCTCCCGTAGAGAATACATTTGCGCAACACTCGCGCTGGCCTAACAACGACTGACGACGAACACTACGAAAAATTACTCGTTTTCACATTGGTTTATGAGGAAAATTTAATTATTTCACATATTTGCTGATTTCGAATGTTTTGGTAATAAGTACGGAATCTATGGAATAAAAAAACCATAAAAATCGTAAACAAACTTCTCGCTGAATAATGTGATCCACGCACACAGCATAGAGAACCACAAAAGGCGCCAAGTCTGTTTCTTAGGTTCCCTAGGCTTCTTGTGTTTTTTAAATTTTGTCGTCCACACCACAAGGAAGCTAAGTGGGTAGGGTAACGTATGCTGCATACTACTCGATCCTCAAGCGTACAACAAGCCTCAGCAAACAATACATATTTTTTTTGTAATATGTATTAAAAATTAGTCGAGTTTCTAAAGAGGAAATTGGAAAGCCATAGCTCAATATAATGGAGGTTTTGGAAAGAATAAAAATATGTAATAGTAATTTTTCTCACAAGAAAAAAAACAAAGAATAGGTAATTCATTAACGTTATTCTATCAATGCGTTCTATTCCAAGATTTACTTTGAAGGCTAGTTTTTCTCTTATTCGTTGTTGTATCTCTCACAAAGAGTGTTAGAGCATCATGGCAAAGGAACTAAAAAGTGCTAAATCCTAGGGGTGGCTTTCTGTTAGTCACAGAGCGTGTTTCGTTATTTTTATCCAGTAAAAAAGTTCTCTCTTGAGAGGCATATCGGCATCAGTCCGCCGCGTTGCCGGAATAACACCTTCTTTGTAGCGGTTTGCCAACTGTACGAACATTTTGTAGCTAGTTTTCAAACGGTATTTTTTTTTCAATAATATTGAGAGCAAAACACTTGTTTATATTAAGGGGTCCGTTTTAATTATTAAACGAGAAGGAAATCCTTAAAATCCGTGATGTTTGAATGTATTTTTTAATTGAGCGTGAAAGTTAGTTTTCTTATTGTAAAATTGACATGCCTACGTAATTTTTTATTTAAATATTTGCTTACATTTTTATAATGGCATCTACAGTTAAAACTAGATAAATTACTGATTCTACTTACTTATGTTTTAAATTATAAGCTACTGTACTGTGTTTAGTTTAATGCAGAAGAAAAGATCTTGCCAATTATTAATAAACAAGTGGTCAAATCTAGCAAGAAAGTAGGCAAGCTGGCAAACCTACGTCTGAATAGGTTCGCGAAAGGTAGCGCGCCCCCTGGGGGCAGTATGCTCAAGGCGGCAGAAAATTAACGTGCTCCCTTGGGAAATCTACGGCAGCCTTAGAGCCTCAGCCGGCCGCGCCTAGTCACCAGGGATGTATATAATATCCTCACTCGCAAGCGCGACTCACCTGTCCAGTGCCCATCTGTGTGGCTACCTACTACTCTAATCTCAATCTCAATCCCACTAATATAATAAATGTGAAAGTTTGGATGGATGGATGTTTGTTACTCAATCGCCAGAACGGCTGAACGAATCTAGATAACATTTGGCACAGACATAGATTATAGTCTGAAATAGCGCATAGGCTACTTTTACCCCGATAGAATTCCCGTAGGATAGATTTGTTTTAATTTTTCATAGAGCAACGGATCAACATTATTTTTTGATAGTGGTAGTTTATGGGTAAGAAAATGACAGGCAAATTTAAGCATCCTGGAATCGTATTTTTTGAAGGGTTTTTTCCCATCCAGTTGTTAAAGAAAAAAAGAACATACTTTTTAATCGCGGGTAACACCGCGGGGTGCAGCTAGTTAGGTTATAATTTTGTCAGAAATCCTAAGGGTTATATTATCAAACTTTCATCAAATCTTAGAATTGACCAGTCCACACCAGTCTAGATTTTTTTGGAATGAAAAAATTATAAAATTTCACATTATTAGTGTACAAGGTGTGCACCAAAATCTTTCTTAACTGTAGAGGATGAGTGGATTACCACCTATTAAGGCAGGCAACGGGGCCATGCATCATTAACGACGTTAGGCGCCGCTCACACCCGATTGGATCCGATGAATTAGTAACTGCCATGAATACGGATTCCTTGCCGTTTAATGAATTAAAACACATGAGAACGTTTAGCATTTTAACGCTTTTTCGCTTATATTTCTGGGGTCCAGAATAAGGTACCGTCAACCGAAAAAATGCTGGGGAATAAAGGTTCTCGAATGGCAACCACGAGCCGTAAGACGACACTGAACACATTGTTAAGATCGCGGGACGTCGGTGGTGGAAAGAATTTAGAATCGTTCTTCCTAGAAATGTATAGAGGAGGCCTATGTCCAGCAGTGGACTTCTTCAAGCTGATGATGGTGCTGAATAAATTATGATAAAATGACGCGCAAAGTAATTTGACACGGTATCGTTCATATTATAAACGCGATTTGCCACAAATTATTTGACACAAAAGTTTTATGAAGTACCTACTTTTATGAGGATGTTTTAGGTTTGCCTGGATTTCAGGAGACTTATTTATTTCTGTGCAAAAAAATATTCATCTAAACTAAATTTTTTGTGTTTTATATAACTTTAGAAACTGCCATGGTTTTGATGACGGTTAAATCATAAATCATGGTGATATTCCGCTATTAATTAAAATAATGTTCATTTGCTCTATCGCATGTTTGATCGTCCACCTATAACGGCAATGTCCATGCTATTTCAAGTAGGGTAAATGACGTCATTTGTTCAAGCTTTGCTGTTTAGTTTTCAAAATTGTATCCAAACAAACCGCGATATGGTGGGAGCGTGAAAAAAATTAGCTTAGATAGATGGGAAATTCTTTATTGGACAATTATAATGTACTGTACGCAGGCGAGCTTAATGCTGGATAGCATTATCTACCATCTTACCTTTGGGTAATAAGGAGATAGGTTGGGTAGTGCATAATTATAAAAGATGATGAGGGCTTACGTAACCAAACAAAAATAAACACACAGCTAGGTGATCATTACAACTAACACACATAATGTCAGGGAATTCCTGCATAACTGTAAAGGAGAAATATACAAATATAATCTAAACTTAAAATGTGCTATACTAATAATCCAACCTAGCATAAACTCACTTACATCATACACCTGGAAAAAATATTTATTTTTATATTTAACAGATTCGATCATGAAGCATTTTACATACTTACCTATCTCTACAATACACCTCTCTACGCAGGTACCTATCTACTTCATTGGTCCATTCCCTGGTGCGTTCAGGCAGAAGCTCTTGGGATGTCGTTATCTACCGTCGACACATGCAACTGAACTACACAATCATCTTGTCCATATTTTACCAGTCACTATGTTCTGGAATCTACCTAATACCCAAGTGGATTCTACCTACAATATAAGACAGGTGTTTGTGAACTAGTAAAATTAAAAAAGCATTGGTCGCTATGTGAAGTTTTGTATAGTGCACGAAAGTGTGTAGGTTTTATATAGTGCACGAAAGGAGCCTCTTTGAGGCGCACTTAAAATCCTTTCACCACACTTGGTTCGAAAGAATCAGTGACACGATAAGAAGAAGAAGGTTTTATATTTCACAATTTATTTAAGAGAGTTATTTAGTTGCCGTTCCACTGACGACGTGGCGAGACAACCAGTCAGGCATAATAGATTTTGTTTACAATAACCATAATTATCATTTTTCTTTACAACCTAAAATTTGTTTCACCAGATTTATTCCTTTCATTTACCATTATGGAATTGATTCACTACACGGAAAATGTTTTACCCCGTCTAAATATTTGAGAGAACTTTCAAAGTACCTCTAAATTAGACTAAAAGTTTAAACCGGATCACCTATTCGAATTTAAAACGGATGGAAAAGTAGGGTTCCACAGGCGGGGGTCGCAAGTGAAGGACGGATTGAAAAGTGTGGGGTTCCGTGCGTTTGTCGCAAGTAGATTAGCGCGCCTAACCGCAGCGGTGTCCCCGCCTCGGGCTAATAGGGCTTCGGCAGACGGACTGGGGTATCGGAAGAAAGAGTGTTAATACTTTGAAACTGTATGTATTACTCTGTTTGGAATAGGGTGTTATGTCGAATAATAATATCTTAGAGGTACCTACATATACAGGGTTATTCATTATTAACTGCAAATACTCAGGAATTAGGTTCAACAAATAGAATAAAAAATATTTATGAAATTATTTTTTTTAAATTTGATCAAAAATTTTTTCAAGTTTTTGTATCAAAATTTTATTTTTATTAATTTCTTTACGGCTATTGCATAATGATTGCCATGGAGAACAGGACGATGACCCACCCAGGCGGTGACTGAACGCAGAGTGTCACTCACGGCGCGCGGGCGCGGATCAAAGGTCAAAATAGGTCAGGCGCCAATGATTCCTTTATCGATTTTCTCGGGATTTTCATAACAAAACTAAAAAAAAATCATTTCATAAATATTTTTTATTTTATTTGTTGAACCTAATTCCTGAGTATTTGCAGCTAATAATGAATAACCCTGTATAAAACATAGGTATAGATAGACGTTTTGTTTTTTTGAAGTCGGTTGAAATAAAAATATCGGGGAATATTTCAAAAACGTAGAGGATTTTAGATAATGATTGTCTCATTTACAGCAGGTTAAAAAACAAAAGAATTTAGACAAAGGTTCTACTACCATGTAATCTTTTTTTCAACTGTTTCAGATATGGCCGATGTCAAATCAGAGAGCATGGACAGCTTCGAGTCCGGTAAGTGGAGGATGAGTTTTCTATTTTAAAGGCTTTTAACTACATTATTTTATATTTTATGACTGGTTCTAGAACAAATCCGTCCATCAAATCGAATTTTTAATCTATTGCATTACCCGCGTCAGATTTTAAAGTGCTCCGAATCTTGGCATTACTTTAAAATTCAAAATGGCACTATAAGTAAGAAAACTTATTAATATTTGATAGTGGAAAATGTAAAAAGTGCTTAAGTTCGAGGTGGTAGGGCCGCCGTTAACGGAGCCCAGGAGGGCCTTTGCCGACGTTCCCGCTACGCAATACTGCCGAAAAGATAAAATGAACATAAAGTTGAGCAGCAGATAGTCAGCTCTGAGGAATCGTAGTTTCCCTCTAGACGGCACTAAACAGACGACGAGTGGAGCACGCAGTTTGCGAAGCCAAAGCGTGTCCCCGCGCAAAGAGAACTCTTCAACTACATAAAAGATTAATAGAAAGAAAAGACAGATATAATATTTTTATGAAGTGCTTGTAGGTTCAAACCTTGTAAGAAAGTCGGTGCGTATTAAATAATATATTAGACGCTTTTAAAACCGCGTATGGATATGTATATGAACCAAGCCGTAACTTTGTAATTTGCTCTGGGCATGGTCGTGTGGAACTGTCACTTAGATTCAAGGTAATCCTTGTGATTACCTTGAATGTGTGTAAAATATTTATTTTTATTTTTTGTAGAGATTTTTATTATTTGTAGAGAATCCACACTAGCCTCAAATTAAACAGAGCTTGTACTATGGGAGCCAGGCATTTGAATTAATATTTACCTATATTTTGTAAATATTTTACTTAGAATACAATAAAACACCCAAACCGAGAACAAACATCTTTGCTCACCACACAAATATTTGTTCTCGGTGGGGATCGAACCCACCGCCGGCATAGAACAACTCCGGCAGAGCTACTACTAACTGAGCTGAGAGGTCAGTCCACTGAGCACTGAGAGAATTGAATAAATAACTTTGAGTTCAACTTGAAGTACCGACAAATCAAAATGTTATAAAAATAACATAGCAGCATAGTGGCGTAGCAATTCACGTAGCACCTAAAAATAGCGTTGAAAGGTACTGTGGAACTTTCATCGGAACAAAATTAGGGCTAATTGAATACTCTCCCTACGTTTCCAGAGGCCAAAGTTGCCGTATCCCGGAAAATGCGACGGCTAAAATTGCATTGCGGACGCCAACCGCTCGAACTTACAATTAAAACGGACGACCGAAATTGTTTACATCGTTCGTCACTTAGCCGGCCGGGTAGGCCAGTGCTATGTTGCGTGGCTAGCTTATTTAAATTCAATCATAGAAAATGAAAAGCCAGATGATTTCATAATCGAAATGCCTGGTATAAAAACAACCGTTACGGCCATCATATGGCGATATCTTGTTTGTATTAAATCGATTTTACCCAAAAGTTTTCCTATTGCTTCAATTTTGAGCACTATAGAATTTTCTAAACGAATTCTTCTTCTTCTTTTTATCGTGTCACTGGTTCTTTCAAACCAGTGTAGTGAGAGGATTTCAAGTGCGCCTCAGAGAGGCTCCTTTCGTGCACTCGACACATGTTTTTAGATTCTACGATATGCCGGTTTCCTCACGATGTTTTCCTTCACTCTTTGAGAGTACTGGCATACATTGGCGCACATACATTTTTCTAGAGGAAAAGTAATTGATCAAAAAGTCAGGCGGGGCTCCTACCCATAGACCACTAGTGCTCAATCAGATCAGGTCTAATCTAATAAATTGAAACATTATTCATACTAATATTCAGAATGATCATGCACAATTGGTTCTAACCGATCCAAAATGAATTCAAAGCCAGGCACTGAAACAATAATAGAATCCCGGATAATAATTATTCCAATTGACGTCCACTAGGAGTTATAACCGGGGACTGTTCAATAGTCGGCTAAAATAAAGCGACAGCGGGACTTTTACCCGCTGATAGTAACACGACTCTGCAATCAGGTGCAGTTTAAAATGTGCATTTGCGATGCGGCGTGGTGCGGGCTAGGGCGCGGACAGAGGAGGCTTTCACTAGACGGAACGGCAACAACCGGGCCGTACGATACGGTGCGGTAATGAACAATATTTATGGCAGTGAGCGGTATCCCATCCTACTAATATTATAAATTCGAAAGTTTGTATGGATGGATGGGTGTTTGGTACTCAATAACACCAGAACGGCTGAATTGATCTTGATGAAATTTTCCACTAAGATTGATTATATCCTGGAATAGCAATAGGATACTTTTTATACCGAAATATTAACGTAACAGGAACGGGGCGAGCGAAGACGCGGGCGGAGAGAACCTCTAATAAATTGGGCTTTCTAAATTTTAATAAATAAAAAAATAAAAGTAATCAATAAGTAAAAAAAAGGAAAGGAGCTACGTTAAAAGTATCAGTGCAAATAAAAAAAAAAGATAAGAGTCTGATTCAGCGTACGTAAATAATAAGACTCATGAATACTATTACCAGTCGGGTTCAGACGTCAGGTATTTGCCGTGCCGTGTGAAAAAGCATTGAAATGCATTTTCAATAATTGAGGGTCAGACAGGGAGGTGGGGGCATTAAAATGCTCGCAGTGAAACTTGCAAACCGTCATCGGCGACAAGGTCGCGATTCGCTAAATTGGGAGCTAATGGAGGTATAGAACGTACTCATAATTGGTAAATATAGTCTCGAACTTTTACCTTAGCATAAAATCTCTGTTTTTTTTTTAATTATTTTATGAGGCAAAGCTGTTTCAGCTTATTCAGTCATTTTGATCCGAGAAGAGTAAATTGAACTCCAAGGAACGAGTAAGTATAATAATAGGTACATTATAGGTGATCTTAGTGTAGTTTAGTAGCAACAAATTACAACTCTCAAATAACACGTGTCAGCCACTGTAATTGCAACCAGCGACACCTGACGGAGGCACCAAGTAGATAGGTAATTAAAGGAAAATTTGTAATTAACCAATCTTAGAATGTTGAATAGTGAAAATCTACCCTTCCTGCTGTAATAGTTGTTACACTTTAATTAACATCTTAACATGGGAATGAGACAAACTTGCAAGTTACCTATCTTCTTAAAACTTCTGCCTTGTCTGGAGACAAAAAAGAATATTCTAGCTCTTGCAGGATCGTACCAGTATTTCAGTTTTTATAAAAAGAAAAGAGACAAACAACAAATAGGTTTCCTTTTGGTTATTTAGTTGGTGAGATCACGTAGGCGCGCACCTCATCTGCGGAACTCCCTGTGCGGCGATAAAATTTAAAATTCAAGGCCGCGTTAACGAACCGGCCTCGCGAAGAAATAGATATTCAAATGTGAGAAGATCCCATATTAACATTTATGGCAAGTTTGCGGGGACGAGACAAAGGCGAGGCCCCCGCGGAACGACTGCTGCGGCGGAGTCCGCCCTACAATACAATATGTGCCTCTACAATATGCAGTGACTGCTCCACTTCGCTTCTATCCATTTCAAGTTTTGTCTTTTTCATTTAATTCTTTTTGAAATAGGTTAATAGCGTGTTATAGCTGTTCTAATTCTGCTCAATATTTTCTACTTTTGTAAACATTTACGCCCGTTTGTTACGGCTGCCATGAGAATTAAGAAAGCGAGCATTTAGCATTACTCGTCAATAAGCTGTCTAGTATAATAAATACTGTGTAAATTATTGAACCAAAGCATTGATGAGGTTTTCGACACTTTTCGAACACGTAATGATTGGCCTTCTGTCAACAAAACAATTGACTCTCGCCACGTCTTTGTCAAAACTGCTGCTTTGGAAACAAAAGTTTAAAGTGCGATAAATTTTTCCACTTCGATAAATAATGCATTTTCAAAAGACCACGAAACTTCTGAAAGTAGAACCTTTGTGCTTGCTCGCCATTTGCTATAAATAAAGATAAACAAAAGTTTGCAAGAAAACAAATCAAAATCCCAATTCTGGTAGCTGTATTATTTATGCGATATTGCCTGGTGACTGGCGAGGCTCCCCCTTTCTTTGCTATGAACTTGCGGTGTTTGTAATCCTCGCACTTTCACAATTTGTTTCAACATAAAATATGACGTAAACCGTAACTTGATACCAACAGTGTGTGTATGTAGTAATAAGTAGGATCTGCTATTTAACAAGAGAGAGAAGTTAGGTACCCATAAATACTAGGAATAGTAGTTATGAAACCTTTTGTTTTTGATAATGGAAACGAGAGAGGCATTTTCATCGGTCGGAGGCTGTTAGCAGTGGCACACACGTTTCTTATTAATATCAGGCGCGGTCGAAACGGCCGAAGACGTCCCCAGCGCCCGCTCTCTCCCAAATAAAATTGCCGCTATCTAAACAAAGAGCCCTAATTATTCGGCCGTGGCGGGCGGGGTCGCTCTCTTATGGGTGTTCTGGGGCCCATTTCGCTTCTCGTATAGGGCCCTGGGGAGCAGCGGGCGCCGCCTAGCCAATCACCGGATGGAGAAGCGAGCGATCCGCAACCTTTTTATATGCGATATCGGCGCCGACGCCGGACCCTCAACCCCCCTCTGGCACCCCCTTCGGCTACTCGGGGAATTAAAAGTTGGAAGGCTCACATCTGATTACCCAAACACACACATTACACAGGATCGCCAATCTCGATAAGCCCACCACAATTTATTAGCGGTCGCTGACGAGTTGTTTTCGACTCTTATCTCATTAAATGAACTAACAAAATGTTATGTTCAGGGAACAGGAAACCAACTAATGCTGCTATACGTTGTTTTACTTCATTCAACTTGAATTACGATCTTTTCTTTATAATATCCGGTAGAAGTTCTGCAGTCTTTTGAAGCATCTTTCTACTCATCAATACATCTGTTGAATACAAAAGAGCTGTTGAAAGCCTTTGCCGCGGCCCCGGTACGGTCCCAATACTTATTTTAATTTGCACCCGATTTTATTTTGAGACAATAAATTGAGGCATAAAGGGTTTCCGAGCTGTTTATACCTCCGGGCGCATTGTCTTCACCCTTCGCATTTGCAGCGATTCCATTGTGTAAAAATTATGAAATAAAAAGGTGATATCGTATGTCAGCTGCGAGAGGTGCGGAGGCGGAGGCGGACGCGGCGGCGTGGGCGACGGCGACATACGACACCTAGGCTTGCGCGCTGCCGGCGGACCCTCGGCCATTGTGCTGCCAGCACCGCCACGCACCATTCACCCGCAGCCACAGACTCATATTCGATTGCAATGTTTTAAGCATTCGATTGCCCTCGCCACTCATAAAAGGTTCCCAAGAAGTACGTATAATACAAGTTGTTTTTTTCTATTTTGTGCTCTTTCACCCGGGAGCGGCAAAGGGTACGCTTATTGTTTCTATGGAGAATTGCGTGTATGAATGGGTCCCGTGTATTCAAGCGCTCGACACTTGGAGATCGTCGGAAGATAATACAAAATAGGCGGGTTCGGGCGGTCCAGGGCCGTCTGACTTAGCAACAACAAACCACCTACTGAAAATAATTTAATTAAATGTTCTGGATGAGTTAAGTTTTTTTTATAACAATTATCAATTTTCACCTTGGGATACCCAACCACCTTAATCTTGATCTTAATCTTAGGGCTTAATTTTAAACTTGGGGACCAGTTTTGAGTTTTTGTTCGAGGAGTCATAAAAACAGTCAAAAATGGCACCGATGACGGCCCTTAATTAGGCACGAGGTGCGTCATAACCAGCTGAAAACCCCCTCTAACTTTTAAAGTAAGAGAATGATAAAACTAAAAAAAATATATGTTGTACATTACTATGCAAACTACCAACGATATTTGGTTTGAACGAAATCTAGTCAGTAGTTTTTTTTTATACGTCATAAACCGTAAACCGCAATTTACCTTTCGACGAACTACAAGAACCTTTATATTATGTTACTTGATGCTACGGAACCCTTCATGGGCGAGTCCAACTCGCACTTGGCTGCTTTTTAGGGTTCCGTAGCCAAATGGCAAAAACGGAACCCTTATAGATTCGTCATGTCTGTCTGTCTGTCTGTCCGTCCGTATGTCACAGCCATTTTTCTCCGAAACCTTAAGAGCTAGACTGATGAAACTTGGCAAGTAGATGTATTCTGTGAACCGCATTAAGATTTTGACACAAAAATAGAAAAAAAAACTATAAATTTTGGGGGTCCCCATACTTGAAACTGAAACTCAAAAAAAATTTTTTCATCGAACCCATACGTGTGGGGTATCTATGAATAGGTCTTTAAAAATGATATTGAGGTTTGTAATATAGTTTTTTCCTAAACTGAATAGTTTGCGCAAGAGACACTTCCAAAGTGGAAAAAAGTTGGTCCCCCCCCCTCTAACTTCTAAAATAAGAGAATGATAAAACTAAAAAAAAAATATGTTGTACATTACTATGCAAACTTTCAACGATATTTGGTTTGAACGAGATCTAGTCAGTAGTTTTTTTTTATACGTCATAAATCGTATACCGCAATTTACCTTTCGACGAACTACAAGAACCTTTATATTATGTTACTTCATGCTACGGAACCCTTCATGGGCGAGTCCCACTCGCACTTGGCTGCTTTTTTTTATTAGTTTATATCCCGGTAACGAAGAAGAGCAACTTCACTGACTTTGAACTGTGGTGTCAAAAATATTGTTATGTATTTTACTCGATTTTTAGTAGTAGGTTTAAGTACTTTGGCAAATCCTAGTTTCCATATTCCCTGGACCAATCTAGGTGCCATCTCGACCCGCCTCAGTTCAATTAAACTTCAGCAGACCGTTCTACTCCGCGCTTACTTTGGCGATCTCGCACATTTCAAGAATAATAAGCATGTCAAGTCGGATGTATCTTTGGTTGCTTTGGTAATACAGTGTTTCTTCATATATACGGCGAAAGCTATCCATTGAATACAGCTAGGACTCTGTTCATCTTAAAAACACGGAAAACAATCATCTACGCATTACGACGCCATTTTTCTATATCCCGTCTAGTGATGCGTCTCGTTGCCTGGTCCCATTAGTGTATGTCCTATTCCCAAATCCGGCTAACAGTATCGATGGTGTTTTTGAACGCAGAAGCGCGTTCGCATATCCCAAGCTCCTACCACTTTTTAGTTATTTTCTACAGGATATCCATTAAAACTTTTTTTATCAATATAAATATTTTGTCAACCAAAAAATTTCCAAACTTTTAAGATTGTTTATTTAGCTAAATTATTCAACAAACTTGCACCAAATTCCTTAGATAAAGCACGTCAGGGTCGTGAAGTCGGTAATATCTCAAGACGCGACGGACTCTGGGGAGTCAATCCATACGCGACGCAGAAGCCTTTTTACCTATGCATGAACCGCAGCCTGAAAACTTAGGATATTGTCTAAATTGTGATAGCTGTAGTCAGTAAAATAGGCGAGAATTCCAAGTACTATCTCAAAGTTTTTGCTGTGGGAGTTTAAAAGAAAATTGTCGACGACAATGGCGTCTGAAACAACTATAAAAGTGGTTTAAAATGGAGTTTTCGAACGTAAAACATTAGTGGGGAACTGTTTATAAATAGTCTAACTTGCCAAGGACGCAATAGTAAAAGAAAAAGAGGACGCCCTAAACACGGTGGGATGACAAATTCCACAAGACAAGCGGACCAGACTGGATGAGACAGGCTAGAGACAGAGATCAATGGAGAGACAATGGGGGAGGCCTATGCGCGAGAGGCGACTTTTACATCATAGTTGAAAATGAAATGACACGGTCTTTATTTGAATTTTATTACCAAATTTATATTGAACTTTTATTAAATTTTATATTTTTTTAATCAGAATCGTTTTTAAATTTATTTTTATCAAGAATTTTTGAAAATTCTGTAGCATTATATAGGCTATTTTTATTATCTATTTAATTTTTTAACTTGCTACATGATCCAGCAGAGTTTTTATATTTGAACTTTATAAGGCGTCACTTATCTTGTGTTACGAACACCACCTTATTATTCACATAATCATTGGAAATTTTGACGGCTTCCTGTTTATATGCACGCTGACCAGTCAAGGAGTTAATCCTACCTCTATTCCCTCGTGGCCTGCGATATTGCGTCGACATTTGACACAGATGCACTTAACTATGCATGGACAGAGATGCCGGTCTCCAAATACGAAAGTTCGCAGAAGTTTCAGATAGATCATTTTAAAGTTAACGCGTATCAAACTTTAGTTCTTCATGTTTCTGTAGTCTGATCGTCTCTTGCATCATAATTATTATGCAAGCTACATAAATAAGTGAAGCAGACCTATTAAACTAACAAATGATTACGAAGGTTAGAAGTACCCATATAGATAAAAATAAATAAAAAATAAAAAGCCCATTTTTTATTCCATCTACTTTCATGCAGATGTAGATGCAGAGTAGTACGATTATTATTATTATTATTTACATGCATAAATCATAATAATTATTTTATTTGAATTTAACTTAACCCGTCATTAGATACCTCTTTAAACTTGAAACAGAATATCGGGTATAAAACATAAAAACATCACATGTGTATCCTGTAGGTATATCTACTATATAAAAATAAGTCTGGTTTTCCTTCCTGACGCTATAACTCGATAACGGCTGGACCGACTTGGCTGATTTTGGTCTTGAATGATTTGTGGAGGTCCAGAGAAGGTTTAAAAGGGTTTTTTTTTTAACTATAACTTGTAACTTATAAAAATGATTCGTTGATCATGTTTTATTAGTTCGTAAAAAAATAGTGATTTATAAAATATCTAAGCAGTATACTACTTTTAATTTTACTATCATCTAAAAATCTGATTCCAACAGCGTGTAATCAATGGTCATCGATTTTCACCTTCACTGGCGATTCATTTGCAAGCGGGGAATTATCTTTTGAACGGAAAGACAGCGCGGCGTCTGAAAAGATCGCTTCACAGTAGGTATAGTTGGCATGCTAATAAATGTAAAAAGTTTTACCTAATGCGTAGCGGCATCGCAACGGGGTCGCTCGAGAAATCAGCGTTCATGGGAGCCTCTCCGTGGGAGCTGCGTGTTTATCAGTTTTGTAAATTAATGCTAGAGTAAACTAGGCATTTGCAGATGAAATGAAAGATGAACGTTTATCAGTTATTTGATGTAAGGCGCGTGGCGGCGTCGGCAAGTGTCGCAAAGAGGCTGATGGTATCAGGATCGCCTTCATCTCGCCGCGGCCTACCACCGACAAATCTCGCCCCTTCAAACTGAAGCCACTTGATCATAATCGCTTTATTTAAATTGTATTGCTTTATCTTTATTGTTGCTTTATAGCTACTTGAATGGAATTTATAATTTTGCTGGTTGCAAATTCTGCCGTTTATCTACCTTTAATTCTAAAGAAAAACATGAAGTTAGTAGGAGGTACCCAAGTTAAAAATGAATTGCTGTTCGTTAGTCTCTCTACAACTCGAAAACGGCTGAACCGATTGAGCTAATTTTTGGTATTGAACTATTCGTGGGAGTCCAGAGGTTTAAAAGGTGAATAAATATGAAAATGCTCGGAATTAAATAAAAACAATTAACAATCGGGAACGGGCCGAGTGAAGCCGCGAAGGGCGGCCGCTAGTTTTATATAAAGTTCCAATTTAAGCCTCCAAAGTTCGTTCGTTCGCAAGACAAAAGTTTTAGATTTGCAATATGGACATAGAGCGCACTCTACCGCCAATCACGAGCAACCCAATTTGAAGAGGTTCTCCCTCTGAAACTTGAGCCCCGACCGACATCTAACGGAAAATTAAGGAACTAAGTTGGCAACATGTAGGTTAACTTGGTATGGGTGCGGTGCGTAGAGCAGCAAAACAAATTGTAGAGAATATTTCGTATGCTGTTTTTGTTATGTTGAGGTGTCAAAGGTTTGAATCACAAACTTTCAAGAAAGGCTTTGTACTACGCTTGCATTCTTACGTTTTTTATGGCACTCATAGTAAAACTCGTAGTAAACTCATAGCATAATAATTGGTTTATTAAGAAAATATTTGCAGTCAATTCAGAGCCACAGAATTAAGCTTCATTAAGATAATGTATGTCTGGTCTTCGGTCTCATGGCTCCGAAACAAATGATCTGATTACAATTCATTTTTATAAAGTTTTGACCGCATTTGGTATATTTAGGTCAGGTTAAGAAAAATCATGGCATAGTCCACGTTATAGGTTTTAAATAAAATAAATATGCCGAAATACTTTAGTTTGAAAAACTTGAAGACTCGACTCTATTAACCGAACTGCTGATCTGGTTTTGCTGAAATTTCTATATCCTATAGGAACTATCATTATTTTAAATCAGTACATCACATTAAAATGTCGAAGATTCAAGATTCAAGATTCAATAAGCGTTTATTCAATACGATACAAGAATCACTTTGAAACGTCTTAAAGCTAGGTGAGTCTAGGTGCCAGTTCCACGCGACCAAGCGTAGAAGAACAGGCAACAAACTACGTCTCGGTTCCTACCGTTTTTTTATATGATCCTTTTACAAATCAAAAATAGTCTAAAATAATAGCAGTGAAGTTCCAGTGTGGTGCCACTTCACTTAGTCAGACGTATGCAATGTAATTATACAAAAGCAAAAGTTTCAAAGACAGCACACGCTACGCTTCAAAGTTATAATAAAGTATCTACACAGATATAAAAATAAGATATTAAATAGTAGGTACAGACATTGCAAATTGACATGCTAGCTTCCTATGGGTAGAGTGACCGGGACATCGGGCCACGCAGTTTTATCATTCATATAGCTATCTAGAGTATAGTACGCTTTCTTTATCAAATTACTCTTAATATAGGCTTTAAACTTCCGAATTGGAAGCTTAGTTGCATTTTCCGGAAGTTTATTGTAGAAGCGTACAGTGTTCCCCATAAAAGACCCATTTACCTTCTGTAAACGAAATTTGGGAATATAAAGTTTATTTTTATTTCTAGTGGTAATATTATGTGAATCACAATTTTTTTGAAAGCTACAGATGTGTTTGTGAGTGTACAGTAAGTTTTCATATATATATTGTGAAATTACTGTGAGGATATTAATTTCCTTAAATCGCTCCCTCAATGAGTCTCGTGATTTCATTTTATAGATGGCACGTATGGCCCTTTTTTGTAAAACGAATATAGTTTGAATATCAGTTGCTTTCCCCCAGAGAAGGATACCGTAAGACATAACACTATGGAAGTAGCTGAAGTAAACTAGCCTAGCTGTAGCTTCATCAGTGAGCCATCTTATAGTCCGAACTGCATATGCAGCCGAACTTAGTCTGGCAGCAAGTGCTTTGATTTGCGGTCCCCACTGCAATTTTTTGTCAAGATTAAGTCCTAAGAAGATAGTAGAATCTACAAGGTTAAGTGACTCTCCATTAAGTATAATATTAGTTGGCCGGAGAGTTACATTTGGTAAGGTAAACTTAATACACTTGGTTTTCTTAGCATTAAGTAAAAGATTATTAACGTTAAACCAGTTAAGTATTTGCGACAGAGATGCGTTAACGTCATCGTAATTAGCCTTCAATCTATCAACTTTAAAAATTAATGAGGTATCGTCAGCAAATAGTACTATTTCACATAGTTTTTTAACAAAAAAAGGGAGGTCATTTACGTACACTAGAAACAAGAAAGGACCTAATATCGAACCTTGTGGCACCCCCATGTCAATAACTGACCCAGAAGATCTCTCACCGCTCACATCAACTTTAAGGACTCTATCAGTCAAGTACGATTGTATTAGGTCAATGGAGCGATTTAGAATGCCGTAATGTTTAAGTTTAGATATTAATGTAGCATGATTTACACAGTCAAAAGCTTTGGAAAGATCGCAGAATACCCCAATCGCGTCTTGTGAGTTTTCCCAGGCATCATATATGTGCTTTAAGAGTAGAATACCAGCATCAGTCGTTGATCGACCTTTCGTAAATCCAAACTGGTGGCTATGAAGTATCCCA
Source organism: Thera obeliscata (assembly GCA_947578465.1). Taxonomy (NCBI): domain Eukaryota; kingdom Metazoa; phylum Arthropoda; class Insecta; order Lepidoptera; family Geometridae; genus Thera; species Thera obeliscata. The sequence continues at coordinate 7,466,207 of OX387916.1, forward strand.
TTTAGGTTAAAATGTGATAACAACTGAGTAAGAATAACTTTCTCAAATATTTTACTTAGCGTAGGCAATACTGAGATAGGTCTATAGTTAGCAGGGTCATTTGCATTTCCAGATTTGAACAGGGGAATGAGTTTACTAGGTTTCATTAAATCAGGAAAAACACCCTCATCAACACATCTATTAAAAATATACGCTAGACACGGTGCAATATCAGTTATAATAGTACTGAGTAGTTTTGTAGACATTCCCCATAAATCTTCAGTATTTTTAATGTTTAACGATTTAAATGTCTTCACGATTTTGTCAGCATTAATGTATTTAAAACTAAAGATATTATTACATTTTTTAACACTAGACTCTAACAATGCCATCGCACCAGAGGCCGAGGAATTTAAAGACGATGTCATTACTTGAAGTTATGTGATAATAAACATGAAAAATATGTCTAGCCGAAATATACATATATAATAATCTCAACTTTTTGAAGTCAATGAAAAAATAATAGCAAACCGATAATTTTTCTAATAACCCTAACTAAGGGGATTCGAACCCACGATCGTAACAATTAAGAACGGCCAAGGGTTTGAATCTTACTCTGTCATAAGTTTTATTTTATATTTTGTGATAATTACAAAAATCTTATTGAGCTCCATAAATGTAGGGAAATTGCTAATACAATATTATTGAAACATCAAAAAAACAATCTTTAAATAAGATTTAAAAAAGTTTTAAATTTAAATAATGAATTTGGCTAGGCGTGGGTGAGGTGGGCAGGGCTATGGATGTAGGCGGAGCTAACCACGCCCACAGCACCCACGTGGGCACCCAGCACCCATCCTGGATCCACCCACGAGTTAAACTTGCAACTTAAAAGATTCCTTCAATCTTGGAACTTGAATTCCTTCGATCCTGTGACTTCGAAGCCACGTTAGATTTTGTGCATAGTTTGATTTATTAGTAATCTAACGCGTTGTTGTTCTATTATTAAATTTAAAAGTAAACTTTTGGTTTTTGTACAGCTCGGTGTAACTTACCACAGTTACGGTTCTTATTTCACAGTTACAGATCAAATCATCTCGACCTTCAATCATCAATTAGTTTCATACAAATTAAACTGCATTGATCTTCATTACGGTATTGTGATTGTCGTTGTTCAGCTAAGGTCAGGAATAACTAATAGTTTCTTAGGTAGCTAAGTAGCTACTGTGAACTGGTGAAGATTAAGAAGTAGTTTGTACTGTAGAGATAGGTAGATAGGTAAAATGCGTGAAATGAACCCATCCGCTGAGAATCGACCACCCAAAATCAGGATCTTGGTGAATACGTGGATCTACGCTACTAGTAAATCAATCAGCTCCCATTCATTTGATACCGGTCAAGTGTGAATCATACGGATTTTCATTTGTCCCTCTTGTGTTTTTTCATGATAGAAGTGGAAACACAGGAGGCTACCCTGCTATTCCTGCGCAACATATTTCATTCAGGCAATCGCTGAAACCACGTTCGATTTTCAAATTCTACCACTTTGGAAGTGTCTCTCGAAAAAACTATTAAGTTTAGAAAAAAACGATTTAAGAAACTTCAACATCATTTTTAAAGACCTATTTATAGATACCTTACACGTATGGGTTTGATGAAAAAAAGTTTATTGAATTTCAGTTTTAAGTATGGGAACCCCTAAATTTTTTTTTCTATTTTTGTAAAAAAATCTAAATGCGGTCCACAGAATACATCTACTTACCAAGTTTCATCAGTGTAGCTCTTATAGTTTCGGAGAAAAGTGGCTGTGACATACGGACGGACAGATAGACAGACAGACAGACATGACGAATCTATAAGGGTTCCGTTTTTGCCATTTGGCTATGGAACCCTAAAAATCGAAAGTGGATTCAGCGATCACCCTAACGAGCCAGGTTGCAGGAATAGCAGGGCTTGCCGCATTGCAAATTCGAGTTCAAAGGGCCAACCAGCATCTTTTTGAAATTTAAATCGAATCATGACGCAACATGTGGGTTTGCTAGCCAAACGAAAATTGGTAGAAGACAACTGGTATAGAAGAAACAGGCTGCTGCTGTAAGACGTCCCGGTTGGTACAGAATCGGTTCCTAAAGAATAAATAAAAAATTAACAAATATTAAGGACGATCCACACAACACTATCTAGCCCCAAACTAAGCAAAACTTGTACTAAGGGAACTAGGTAGCTGATATAGTACTTAATACATTGTTTTAGTAAATACATACTAGACTACAATATAACACCCAGACAGAAATCAAACATCAAAAGGTTCACCAGACAAATATTTGTTCTCGGTGGGAATCGAACTCACGTATAAAACAGAGCTAATACAAACTGAGCTAGGAAGACTGTCTAGAAGGCTGCTAAATATAATTATTCTGAGGCTTAAATCACCAAGTACTTAGGTAATGTTGTGGTCTCGGTCAGTGAGCGAACGTGACACGAGGTGCGCAAGTCTTGCAACACAAATCATTGCGTCGTGGAGTAATCTGAGTACGATTTTATGGGAACACATTATGGTATTTTGTGGAGGCAGCAATAACATACAAGCAAGATGTGAAACTAGTTAACCCAGGAAAAATTTCCAATTTGTGGGCTTTTTCAATCTATAGATTTTATGCATTAGATAAAAATATGCATCTGTTTTTAGGCTTGTCAAAATCAAGGACTAACACTTTTTATTCGACGAACAGCGTTATTCCGTAGATGGAAAAACCAGCCCAAGAAAGAAGTCTCATGTCACATGTCAGCGGAAACGTCTAATTATGAATATGACTGTTTTTTTCTACTCTACTACAATATTTATTTATGATATTTTATTAAACAGTTTAAGGCTCGAACACACCTAGTTCGCTGGCGGTAGCGATCAGTGAAACGCTGTCAAATGTCGCTGTCAAATCTTAAATCTGACAGCGAAATTTGACAGCGTTTCACTGTTCGCTACCGTTAGCGAACTAGGTGTGCACAGGCCATTATTCTTGTCTAGCCGATTTGACACACACATTGTGTGTATAATTGTAATTATACCTACTAATAATTGTCTCAAATCTCCCAATAAGTGTTAAAAAAAGACATGCCCATTTTATGTGGAGTTTCGAATCTGTTTCTTTTTAGGTATTGAATAGTTCATACTAGGTGATGAACATAGTGTAAAAATACGTAGTGCGGCGTCACCAAACGCTCGAGTCACGTTTCCCCGCTCACTGCTGGAAAATCAGCGTATTCACGTTATGATTGCTCATCAACTATCCTCATTGTGGCGGAGATTACATCTACTATTAGATTTGAAATATTCTCACTCGAATTGAGTCATTTAGCTTTATATATACAGGCCCCGTTCGATGGTATGGCACACGTTAAAAATTAAGTCCGGTTTACAGGCTTTATCTTTTGCATGACGCGTCTAAAAATGTGAACCAAAACGGTCTTGTACATTACGTGTTCTGAAAAATTAAACTTCGCATTGGCGTTTTGTAAGAACTTTACTGAAACTTAGACTAACTTACACTTATCCAATCCTGCTTGACCATAGAACATATTTGAAGTGCTGGAGTGTAAAGTGTTTGGTTGCTTGGTAGACAACTTTCAACCTTATGCTGTACACAAAAATATTGCAGCAGTACTGTTTCTGCAAAAATATATATTTTAGTTTGTCCTGAACATTACTCAACGTATTCTTGACAGAAAAGATGTCACAAAATCGACAATTGGCTATAATATAAAGTAGCCGATGAGTATACGGCCGCGGTGCATGTTGGTCATGTCTCGCCCAAATAATTCACGCTTAGATTAGGTGTGATGAGGTAAGTTCTCGGAATACGTAGCCTCTAGTTCAGCAGCAAACTGGTTCCGAATGATAATAATCTTTTACGCGAGACATAATGAGCGTGACTCATGTTTGTTATGAGAATTTTAAAACGTTGATCTACAAAGTTAAATAAGACATTCTCATTGCACTCCCCGAAGAAGACAGAAGAGAGCAGAAAGGCGATCATGCATCGTTTGTACCGGGAGCGCCGTTGCCAGTTTTATTTTCTTCTGTTTTATTAAAAAAATCAATAAATATAATTAATTTAAGTAAAAAGAAAGAAGGAGATATTTCACCCTCGAACCATATTCGCCGCCTAAATATTCTCGTGTGCACTCGATCCATTAGCGCCCTTTGCGATCTGCGCTCGCACAGCCAAATTTTATACCTTGAAACGAGAAAATCTTGTATATTTTCAATAGGATTCAATAGGATTATTAGATTCATGTAGGACTGCACTTCAAGTATTAAATGGAACGCCTCAGAGCGAGGTAAAGCCACATGAGTCATGTTTTTTCGTGCGTGCAGCCGGCTCCATCGAATTATAAGACGTTGTCACGTCAATAACTATGTAATAAAACCGGCGGCGGGCGAAGGCAAACTTTAGATTAAAATCACGATTTAAGTAATCCTATGATTGAATTTTATTTCAAACTTTCACCTAAAACTAACAAATTACTTAAACTCCCATCGTTATTCTCTTTCGATGGTGGCTCTAACTGTTTATTTACATCGTCGAAATGGTATTTACTTGTACCTGTGAATTGTGAGTCACTTAAAAACGCAGCGTAGGCATCTTAAACCCATGATTTAAAGGGCACAAACATTTTATCTCATGAAATAAAATTGATTAGAAATCTGGTTTAGTTGAAAAAACGTTTTTTATTTCCAAAACTAAGGAGTACTCTAGCAAGTATTATACCATTTTGGAATTCTGGATAAATGCGCCAATTTTTAAAGTTACTTGCCATGATAGTGTACTACATTTTTTTTGCGGTACAGACGGTTAAAGTTGGGTGATGTAATTATCTGAAATGAAATGTTGGCCGAACCTCCACGATTTCATTAAAAACTGAGGCAGTTATGGCTTAATTTTGAATTGTAATTTACAGAAGAGTTATTCATGCTTACGTTGCAAAAAAAAGTTTCATGAAAAGTTAATATTTGTAGTCACAGGACTTAAAAGATCATCACAGGGTGTCAGTTTTTCCTGTTTTTTTTAAATACTCATAACTCGAAAGTTACATAACAAATATTTTGAAGTGAAAACTTCTTTAGCGGCGTTGAGCACTTTCTGTAATGGGTATAAAATCTTAAACTCGCGTCAGGGCGTCAGGGCGTCAGGATCACGTGACCTTATCGAAAAAGCGTAGGACGGATTTTTTGCAGAAATGTACCCTAAGACTACAACGTAGAGTTCATAATAAAAATCGAAAAAAAGCGTAAGACGCTACAGATACGCTAGTAGTTACTATGACACGGTAACGTCACAGAATAGATAATAGTTAGTAGCAAGCATACCAAGGCGTTTTTCGTGACTGTAGTAGGTATAGGTACATACCTATTATAGATTTTATGAACTAGCGGCCGCCCGCGGCAGGTAGTAGTGGTCATTGGTACATGATTTTATAGATCTACTGTATTTATTTTTCGAGTGGAGCATTGCGGCGAGCGAAGCGAGCCGCCATGCGACCATGGGAACAGCGCGGCGAGCGAAGCGAGCCGTGCTGTGACTTCCCCCAAGCCCCCCAGAACCCCCTCCTCCTGAACCCGGGGGGAGCGTCGCGGCGAGCGAAGCGAGCCGCCACGTGACCACGGGGAAGAGCTTGATAATGTTAACATTTTTAGGGTTCCTTAGGACTTTGATTGGAATTTCAACTACACTTACGAGCTTGATAATGCTAAAATTTTTAGGGTTCCTTAGGACTTTGATTGGGGTTTTACTACATTGAGAAACTTGATAAAATAAACAACTTTTAGGGTTCCTTAGGCCTTTAATTGGACTTTCAACTACACTTAGGACCTTGATTATGTAAACAATTTTAGGGTTCCTTAGCACTTTGATTGGAATTTCAACTACACTTAGGAGCTTGATAATGCTAAAATTTTTAGGGTTCCTTAGGACTTCTGCCGGCACTCCCGGAGTGCAACCCGTATTTTTTTTTTTTTTATATTTTTCTGATAACTGTCATGACTTGGCCTGTCGTCCGTTTTCGGCTGGACGTTGACTTATGGGACACCCTGTATATTTAGGATCTCGGAAACTGAGCCAACGATTTTCATGAAATTTTGTATACAAGGGTTTTTGGGGACGATAAAACGATCTAGCTAGGATTCGTTCTTAGAAAATATCAGGTTATTTGTGTAGTAAATAATCAACTTTATACTAAAATCATAACTCCTAGCGCCATCTGTTGCTTAAGTCATGAGTAAGTGGGACAGAGATCGCCATCTATTGACGAGTAGTGGAGTTTATTATTATGTCGGTAAGATCGAAAAATATTATTAAAATTTCATCAGTATGTAAGGAAGTAAACAGGCCTTTGCATCTATTGTAGATGATTTATATAGCGTCAGGGGCAACTGGTAATTACTCATGCCCCTACTTACGGGACGCTATAGTGCCTGGGACAGGATTTTAGATGGGATAGGCTTGCCCAGCACCTATACCATCCTGACAGCTTAGTCGGCCTAATCCACAGGAAAGACATGGTCAATACGTGCGGAGCTGACTAAGCCACGGGTTTCCTCACGATGTTTTCCTTCACCGTTTGAGAGCACTAGCATTGTGTACTTAAATTTTTCGACAGAAAAACTCATTGGTACACGACTGGGTTTGAACCCACGACCTTAGGATCGGAAGGCGGGGCCGCTACCACTAGACCACCAGTGCTCTCATCAGTATGTAAGTAATTGGTATTTAAATATAATTCGCAACAACAGTTTACCAAAAAAAAATACCGAGCGAAGCTCGGTCACCAACTGCTAGTAGGATCTGATTTTGCAATAGCTATCCTTATTGTATTGCGGTAGCCGCTTATAGACTAAAATTGACGGGGTTTTGAAGATTTTTGTAGCGCTGCGTATGAAGGCCTAAGTGTTTCAGTAATGGTTGTGACCACATAGTTCGCAGGTGGATCTCTACCGACGACCGCCCGGCAGGTGCAGATTGACGTCTTAACTGACGCGTGCGCAACTAATCACCTTTCACCCCCACATTACCACCATTCAGTGGCAATCATCCCCTGTAGACAAGCGACAGTTGTAGAGAAAAAATGTGTTGTCAAAAGGTGGAATGCTACATTTGAAAGGATTCAAAATGATGTTTATGCAAGCGCCGCTCTTGGCGTCATCGATCTTTAGTAATAAACTAGTATCCGTACAGCTCAGTTGTTAGTAAGATGTATGGAGCGCAATGAAACAGCCGAGCAGTACGGATACTAGTTTCTAATCTGAACTAAAACGTCAGTGCAAATATATAGCAAACTCATTATTGAGAAGCATGAATGGTGATTTTTAAAGGTATAGCTGTTGTCTATGAACACGACGTGGAAAATATAATTGTTAATTTGGATATTTTTACCATTGGAAAAATCGAATTTGAACTTTTTGCGTCTCAGTCAATTTGTCACCAGAGTTCCTCATAACAAAACGAAAGTACGCTAATGCTGATCACGTAGAAAATGCTACGGTAACGATCAGTGAAACGCTACCAAATATCGCTGTCATATTTGATGGATGGGCAAGGCTTTATAGAAAAAATACTTCAGGCGGATGAAATAATTTTCCATCCTATCTGATGGTCGCTTGTCTAGTAATAAAGATATGGCTATTATGCACTCTGTGTGGCAATCAAAGCCTTCTTCCGCACTTTTTTCGTTCAATCTAATGATCAACTAAATAGATGGTGTTAAATTGACTATTTTGAGTCGGTGTTTTTTAACCCCAATTTCATGAAGCGGAGCTGTTACAAATATCTCATTATTTTGAAGGTTGTTAACAATTATATGGTCGCTTCTGTATTGAACTACGCCCTATCAACCAGAAAAAGCTCGCTAATCGTGCATGTTTATTTTGCTTCGGTTCTTTTAGTTATCAATACACATCATTTTCACTATTATATTTGGTTCTCATTTGGCTCTTGAGTGTGAATATTTCAGCTCGTCTGATGTAAATCCCATCCCACTTTCCACTAATATATAAATGTGAAAGATTGGATGTATGTTTGTAACTCAATAACGCCAGAACGGCTGAACGGATTTGGCACTGAGATAGATTATAGTCTGGAATAGCACATAGGCTACTTTTTATCCTGGTTGAATGTACGTTCTCCATGGGATGGATTTCTTTTTAATCTGTATATATAAAAGAAAGTCGTGTTAGTTACACTACTTGTACCTTTATTTAAGAACGGCGGAACCGATTCGGCTGAAAATTGGTGGGGAGGTAGCTTAAAAAAATAAACGGGAACGGAACGTAACGGGAACCGGGTGAGCGAAGCCTTGGGCAGCCGCTAGTAAACCATATAACAATGCAGTCTGCATTTACATTTTTGATGGAAATATTTTTCTACTGGGACTATAGCTGACGGATAGATTGATCAGAGATAGTAAAACTGGCCGTTAGACGGGCCGAGATTTAAGAGGTATGTTTTGTTTACAATTAAATGTTAGAGACGTGTGCGTAGGTCCGTCCTTTGTTTACAGCGGCCATTGTGCGTGATTTAGCGGCGTGCGCCACATCTTCGGTATTTCCTGCCAATTCAGCCCTATTCCCATTGTTGTTATTGTTTGGCAATGCTTTGCTTAATCTTGGCTTAGTTTATAGTTTAAGTTCCGTATGAGAGAGTAACTTAAACAAGGACTTGGTTCCACTAATAACAATAATAATTGCATGAAGCAGCTATGCAATAGTATGGTTTTGGAATTAATCTACAAGGTGTATCTAAATATGTATACTATGCGAAGGTGGGGGGTTTCAGACCACAATGGTGATCAGTTGTGGGTGGGAGAAAATTAAAAATTCCTATTTTCAGTTTCCCATACAAAAATATTTAATTTCATAATGCCTAAATAAATTGACAACCCTATCCTTGTAACTCACCTACCCCTTAACCTACTTCCTCTGTAGGTCTACTACTACTACCTACTACCTCTGTAGCTGAGTTTAGGGTTGTCACTTTGTATAAAGTCAGCTGTTCATGTTGAAACTTCGTTGCAGTTTTTTTCAGAGATACCAATCGAAGTTCGAAAAGTCGTTGAACAAAAGTTGTTCCCCGGGGGGTGGAAATTCACCCCCCTTCAGGATAGTACACATATTTTGATACACGTTGTATAATGTCAGGAATTCAGTGTTTTTATATGCATACTAGATTTACTCACTTAAGGTATTTGGACATCTAGGCGATGGCAATTAGCTGAAACGCTGTCTAATTTGACAGCGTTTCAGCAGATCACCATCGCCAACGCCTAGATGTGTGGGACTTTAATCCCAACCTAAACCTATAATTCAAAATTTCATCCGAATGGTTCCAGCTATTACGTAATTGACAAAAACTTTAAACATACACTTTTTTCTAACAGTAGCTTTTGTTTGTAAACAGCTTTTACATAAAGGTAATTATCTTTTTTATTATGTTTAACCCTAAAAGAAGTAAAAAATGTTTAATTAGTTTGCCTACTATGACGAAGTTGGTTTTGTGTACTTTTTAATTGCTCATTATCTATGCAACCTAACCTCGTCGTAAATTTGAAGTAGGTAAACCTTGACTGTAGACATGATGGTCATGCGGGTTATAGGTCCATACTTCACGACATTGATAAAAAGTCACAAACAATTTCGTCCAAAAAATCTACGAGTACTATGTTTGTTTTTAATAGGTCTTTACCTATGTTATTGGAGATTATATAACCAGCTTTTCATACGAATCTTAAATTTAATATGTAAAGACCTAAAATATGTATGATGTCTGGTTATGGCATGTCTGAGCGTAATTTCCGAACCGAACCGAGCATAAATACTATGGCATGAAGCACAGTTTATTAGATCTTCAGATTGTACTTTCAAGATTTGCTGAAGATTGGGCAAGGAGTTGCTATCAGGGCTCAAAGAGGTGAAAAAATATGTGTTTAATACAAATTTAATATTAATTGGGGTGTCTGAAAAACCTCTTTTTTATTTTTCATTAAGCACGATTTTAATGTACCATTTATTGCTGCATAGTTTCTAGATTCGTGTCTTTTTTTGGATTTTCTGAGTTAGAAGAAGTAATGTAAAACAAACTAAAATTCGTGCTCGTCATCTTTGAAAAGTCAGTCATTAAATAAATCAATGTTGTCAGACAAACTATCTTAAAGAACCGGAAGTCCATCTAGCGAATGGAAAGTGCCGGTAGCGCAAACCGGACGTTTGGGCCACTGCCGGACACGCATGGGCCAGTGCCGGACATGTTGGCCCATGCCGGACAATTTGGAGGGCGAGTTTTCCGGCCCATGTGCAAGACCCTTTATTTAAAGTTTCCCCTCATGCAAATGAAAGGAGGTTGAATGAGAAAATTGTCATCAATACTAGTTTGTGTTGAACAAATTGATAGAAACGTATCTCATTATTATACCCCATGATTTTTGCATTCCTATATTACCTATAGCAGAAAAAATACGTTAGTTTGTAAACAATGGTAGGTAGTAAAAGGTATGTAGTAAAATATAAGTCTTCTATATATATTATTATAAAAGAAAGTCGTGTTAGTTACACCACTTATAACTCAAGAACGGCTGAACCGATTTGGCTGAAAATTGGTTGGGAGGTAGCTTAGAACCAGGAGAAGGACATAGGATACTTTTTATCTCGAAAAAGTAACGGGAACGGGGTGTTAAAAATAATAAAAATAATGATAAAAATAATAAAAAAAAACATTTAGTTTCAATGAAAGCTGGATTTCTTCAGTCGGATCGCGCATTAACTCTTGCTACAATTGTATAGCGAATCCATGCTTCTGTAACCCGGTTCAGATACTTTGGGTTCATTGTGGGTATGTCCTTGTGTCAGAGAGTCATAAGCATTGGAATCTCTCGTGCTGGTAGAAAAGGTTTGAACTTTCTGTGTCCACTCTGTAATTATATCCTAAGATACTTGGGTATGATTATGATTTTCCAACCCGATGGACCGACGACATTGTTAAGATCGCGGGAATTCAATAAATGAGGAGGGCTCAGAATTATTCATCCAGGAAATGTATAGCGGAGGCCTAAAGACTGATGGTGGTAGTGATTATGGCAAAGGGAAATCTAACCAGGCAGTTTGCTTAGCTCAATCAGTTCAGGCAGTAAGCAGCAGGCGAATCGGCACGTAGTTCCGGCGCAGGTGATGCTGCGGTCGCGCTCTGACGGTGGCACCTGCTTACTACCTCACCTATCTATTAGAAATCAAGTTATTTGGGCAGGTGGCGAAATGCTAAATGAAGTAATCCGATTCAAAATTGTTTGTAACCACAATTTGAACTGTGATGGCATCATACTTTACACTGCTCGTGACTTCATTCGCGTTGTTTTAAGTAAAATAATATTTTATTAAATTATTGGATTTATTAAATAGTTGGTCGCATTAACGGTTTTTAACTGGCATAACACTCGTATTAGACTATCGGAGATATTTACTATACTAAAGAAATAAATATAAGTTTATAAACATCAGACACCATAAGAAATTTCACCGAGACGATTTTGATGTAATTTCTATGGGATCAATCTATTACCTTTCAAATAAAAAATAATTGTCAAATTGGCTTATAAATGGCGAAGCTATGCTATAACAAACATTTAAAATACACAACCGAAATGAGAACCTCCCCCTTTTTTAAAAACTAGTGATACGCGTTGATGTCTTTACAGAATCACAGTAAGTGGCGTAGCATGGGTGCTACGCTGGCGTAGCCAATAGGTATACAGTAATGGCTAAAAATAAAATAGTGAAAATTTCACACAGAGCCAACTAGCCTCAAAGAGAGCTAGTTATTATGGGAACCAGATATACTTACACACACATTTATGATATTATCTAACGTGGAAATAGAACCTACAACCATCACTGGAGGTAGAACTACTGCACCAATTCAGCTATGAGGCCAGGCGTAACTACAGTAAACCACAGGTTTTTGTTATAATGTTTTTTTTTTGTTTTAGCTTTGCTTGTATTTTTGCTGATTTAGATTTTTGGTCTGGCACGACAAGGCACCAAACGTGAGGCGCTCCATTTCCGGTACCCTGAGAAACTTATACCGGTATATGACGACCGATTACAAACCGGATTATGGATCTTGTGATCTATTTAACTATATTTATAAAGAAAGTCGTGTTAGGTACACTATTTATAACTAATGAACAGCTGAACCGATTTTGCTGAAAATTGGTAGGGAGTTAGCTTAGTACCAGGAGCAGGACATAGAATAGAATAGAAACTTTTATACTGAAAAAGTAACAGGAACGTGGCGTAACGGGAACGGGGCATAACGGGAACGGAGCGAGCGAAGTCGCTAGTTATTGATATTTGGCGACTCTTTAGCAATCTTGAACGAATGCTTTGTCCGTCACAATATTTAAGTAGTGAAAATATCGTGGTTGAACGTTGGCTTGCAAAAAAATCGTGCTAATACTATGGTTCTTTGCATGGTAGACGTCTCCTTAGAAATCTTAGTGCTCCTCAAAAACTTGGAGGATACCTGTGAGGTAATCAAACTTTTTATAATGGTGGGTGCTATTTTGGAATCTCAGACTTGGCCGAACCAGGGTTGTGGTAACTGGCACAGCTCACCAAGAGCTGATAAAAAGCGTCGTAACGCGGCCGCACAAATTGCTGATCACGAGCATGCGATGCCCCCTTGGCAAATCGCTCTTGGTTTCGGTTCAGATTTGGTTGCTTGTTAGCTTAGCGGGTCTAAAAATTTGTAATAACAACCGCGTTAATTTAAAAAGTGCAAAAAACTTGTATCGCAAAAATTTTTTACTAAACGTGAGTAAAATGTAAAATAAATGTTTTGAATTTCTTTCCATCAGCAGGGCTACCACGAGCTCCATATGGTTATGGCTATGGCTGTCAAATTGTGCATAGATAGGCTGACCCACACATTCATTTTCTTCTTGGGTTTGAATGTGATGACACTGTTGACACAATTTTGACAGCCATAACCATAACCATATGAAGCTCATGGTAGGCCAGCAGGCGTGATGGCAGTCAAACGCTGCTGTCTTTGTTATAAAAAAAGGCGTTGTCTTTTGAAAGTTTGCTAGCTGCCCCGAATTTGAGGTCGTTTACGGTTGAGCGAATTTTCATTCTATTCCCGCCTTTCGCTCTATCAAATTAAATTTGTGAACAAAGAGCATTCTTTCGTGTTCGCTCGAACGTGCTCTTCGTGCATACATTTTCTGTGGGGTTTCATTTTAAATGTTTTGGGACATAACTTGGGTCACTTTTTTTAATGAATTTCTTGAATATTCTTAATGAATTTCTAAGATTATGGTACTCCCAGTTGGCAGCGCTAATCGACCTCGGCGGTGTAGGCGCTCGCGTCTGAACGGAAGTGTCACCAAGCCGTGGCGCACGGTTCGTTCCACTCAGCTCACGCTCAAGCTTCGACGTTTGATGCACCAATTCCCACGGATTATACTGATAAAAACATTTTCAAATATAAAAACCCCGTTGCGAAATTTTGCTTACCCAACAAGAAAAATTGAGTAAACTACAAAGGAGATTCGGGATGCCTTTATATTACATAGAAAATACTTTGAAATCTTCTTAAATTTTGCTTAAATAAAATACATCCACAATCCACAGTTTGATACATAAATTAAAGATCGGTAGAGTTCCGGAAGCCATTGAAAACCTATTGCTTCCGAAGTGGAAGTGATTTGGTGCTCACGCCCAATCCTATTGTTGAGGGGAAGAATTGTCTGTCGGTTCTTGCTTTTACCAATACAAATACGGAAGGAAGTGTCATCATTCGAGCACAAAGTCGAGAAATCGTGAGTTTTTTCAGACATCTCTGAGCACCATCTGTGTCTGACAGCAGCCTCGATCCGCGTGACATTCACGCATTAGATAGTAGAGGCGTGAAACGCAGCACCGGTATATCTCGGCGGCATCGGGTGTTACGGTCACGTATTGCTCACTCCCACGTCTTAATTGACCCATTTCGTGTGAGAAGTCGCGCTCGCAGGCCGCCGCCGCCGCCGCCGCCGCGTCAGGGATACCATCGCCGCAATACGTGATGTCGCGTATCTTCCCTCTGCGCGCTTCATTTGACACATGTTACCTGTCCGGACACAAGAGTAGGTAAACAGGTTGCCCTCCACTGCCTATTCTGGTATGACAAAGCAATACGTACTTACGTATTATGGTACAATACGTACTTGTACCAATACGTACTTGTACCAGAATCGTCTAGCAATCGTGCATAAATGCATAATATACGGTAAGGGTTTGAATGGGAAGGGCTAAAAGGGACACTAGTAAACGCTTTCTTTGGGAATGGGTCTATAAGCAGTAGCCAATTTTCAAAACATTTATAGATACCTAATTCGTTTATCTCTAATGCAATTTTATCACAACCTTTGTCCAATTCCTTTGACTGAACGAGGGTGAAACGGCGCGGGTAAACTGCCACATAATCGTTTAACTAAATATGAGTTTACACTTACGGCTGAGTAGATGGTATCTAAGCGCGGTCGCGTTTAGTGTTTATTACTTACGTAGATTTACGCGGCCGTGTCGGAATCTGGCCACTTGTGGTTATGATCTGACATTAGTTAGGATCTGTGTTGATGCTATTGCTTTTAAAACAACCCTCTTTCGGCATGCCATACAGTCAATTAAAGAGCAGTGAAAGGTATAGAAAATATTGATTTACCTTTACGTCTAGCACACTGAGACATACAGGTAAATAAATAAATAAAGTTTTTTTCTTCTAAATAAATAGTTATTTTTATAGTAATTTATTTTTATGTCATCCATCACTAAACTAATCTAATCAATCACTCATCATATGTGTCAAGTGCACGAAAGGAGCCTCGTTGAGGCGCACTTAAAATCTTTTCACCACACTTGGTTCGAAAGAATCAGTGACACGATAAGAAGAAGAATCACTCATCACTAAACAAATTTTTCACTTATAATAGGAAACCTGAAACCGAAATCTTAGTAAGTTTTCCTTCTTTTCATATCAGATTTGCACTCATAATTCACGAGAGAAGGGTGAGGGTGAATAACGCGATGGACCACCCTGATTATCTTGTGGCGCGATCTCACAAAAACGTCACCCTCGTCGATATGTTTGTCCTGTGTGGCCTTCATTTTACGCTTATCAGCTGTAAGGAAAGGATAAAATGCTTTAGGTTAGTGGGATGAGCTTGCAATACGTGTTTTACTTAGTTTTTGATTTGTAAAAGGATCATATAAAAAACGGTAGGAACCGAGCCGTAGTTTGTTCTTCTAGGCTTGGTCGCGTGGAACTGATACCAGGTACCTAGCTTTAAGACGTTTCAAAGTTATTCTTGGAATTGAACTGAATAAAATAAATACACTTTTGATTTGATTTGATTTACTAACCTTTTCAATGACGGATTACGTGACGACACATTTTAATAAAATAATCATGACAAATTGTATCTATGATCTTTGAAAACTAAGGTTAGTCTTTCGGAAGTTTATTTTTGTAATATCAATTGAAAAGGAATAAAAGCTT
Organism: Thera obeliscata; assembly: GCA_947578465.1. NCBI lineage: Eukaryota > Metazoa > Arthropoda > Insecta > Lepidoptera > Geometridae > Thera > Thera obeliscata. The sequence continues at coordinate 7,481,767 of OX387916.1, forward strand.
ATGCTTTTATACGTATTTTGTAAAATTGTAAATGCAAAAATTTTTATGAGTTGCTATCAATTCTAAAGTCAAAGTATATATTTATTTTTGTAAATATTTGTAATTACATTGTTTGAGGTAGAGGGAAATTTTATTTCCGGTGTTACCATTTTGTTTGGTTATTGGTCCTACATTGCATTTATTTGAATTAGAGCAGAGCATAATTAAATAAAATTTAAACTAGGAACGAGGCACAGTAGGTTCTGTCTTATTAAAAAAAATGGAAATATTTCATAGAGACATTATAAATCCATTCTTTAGATGTAAACCTGTCGTGTTGGTTTATTAGAAGGAGGACGGACGTGTGCCGCTTCCCTTGAGACGCAGGTAGGAACTAAAAAAAGTTAGGGTGACTGTTTGTTGACAACGCAACTTCGTCACGGTCGGAAATAAATATTTAAAATTATAGCTGTTGATTTTTTGCTCCTAAAAGATTAGATTTAACTTGGATTGAACTTAGGTTTGTGGAGAAACTATGAGGGTTTTTTGTATGTATTATTTTTTTGTAATGGTTTTCTTTGTTTCTCAGTCTAGTGAATCAAGTCAATATAAAACCAATCCAGACTACCGATTTTTCTTGAAATCGTGTGGTATTCTACTGCTAATTTGTAAAGTAAGTACAAAATAAATAATAAGACCAACAATAGCGTGTATCGCAAGTGGTTGTACCGTGCAAATCAAGGGTTGAACATTAGCGTCTTTACGTGGAGCCGTCAGCTCGTCTCATCAAAGATTCAGGAGAGCCGTGTCGGAGCGATCACGAACTTGGGGATTTGTCAGATAACATTGGTAATGGGGAATTTACATTGGAGTCCATCATGTGATAGTTATACTATATTTAGGTTTAGAAATAAATATTTATTTAAGTTAGGCACTTAAATTGTAATGTATTTTTTAGGCACTTCAATTGTAATGGATATTGTGTTAATTATTAAAGGTCCCGACTTAAACTAACTTCTAGCCGGAGTAATAAGAGTTTTTTGGATTTAGGAGAATACCTAAAATTGATCACTTACCTATAAAACAACCTTGCGCACATCTAGATCACCTGCGATGGCGACCAGTGTTCCGCTGTCAAATATTGTTCTATAGTTCGCGGTAGTTTGTGCGATCAGTTTCAGCATGGGACATACAGATGTATGTCCCATGCTGAAACTGATCGCCATCGCCATCGCCTAGATGTGCGCAAGGCTTCAGTTGCTATCAAGCTTTAATTTCAAAATACTTTCTCATAACACGTTTCACTGCTAATATAATTTTTCATTTAAAACGCACCTAAACCGCGTCCGGTGAGTGTCACTTTTTGAGGGAGTTTTTGCTCAAATAGACCGAGTAAAGCCATTCGACCCTCATCATGGTGGACATAGCTGTGTCGCAAATGGCGATAAGAAGCACTTTTTCGTAATACTTTATTCATTTCGAGGTTTGGAGGTTGACAGACTAATCGGGCACGTCAGGAGAGGTGCGTTCCTATTAAGTATTTATGTTTAACCCTTCTGTATCGGATGGGCGTTGGCGCCCCAGTCCCGACAGCTATGTCAATCAGCCACGTGAAAGAGCTTTAATGTTTAATGCTCATTCATTTGTCAAGTCTACGAGTGCTCCGCAATATACGCTTACTTCTCTACTAATCTGCCAATTGATTGTAAATGCTCGTATATTGTGTATTATACTTGATTCTGCTTTGCGGCGCGGCCATAACATAAAAATATTCAGATCTTGTTTTTATACCAAATGCGTTTATTTTTATCGCAATAGAATTCAAATCACGTGGGGACACTTAATGCAGATACTTTCGAGTTTATCCCCAAAATTACAGCAGCCGGTGTCGTTTGGTGTAATCCCGAAAATATATTCACAACTAAAAGGTAGCGCCGCGCCGAACTGTCTCTATCGTCCCCTGTGGAGCCATTGTCGGACACCGGGTGACCGCAATCCTACCAAATCATATTCTAATCCACCATGCAAAAAAATCTTTAACAAAACAAAACTCAACAAAAACTGAAAAAAAGAACATAATGCAATTGATTACGAAACAGTGTCGTTAGTCATCAGACCGTGGAGAATTATGACGACGCTAACCAGCCTTTCTTTGTGATTTTAGAAAAAGACGAAAGGCTTGTTAAAAAGGTTCAGTGCTGCATTGTATTTAGCGGAGCTTAGTGGAGCGCAGCAGAGTGCGGCGCGCGGGCGGCAAGCGGGGGCGCCCATTGGCCGCGCCCACGCCTGTGGGTGGAACGGGGAAAATATAAATACACTTTTCCACGCGACGCTCTTTTGACAAGCTTTTAGCATCATCCACCTGTCAGTCGATTCATTTATTTCTTGATGTATTCACGCATGCCAATGTCGCCATGCCGAATGCTTCAATCGGTAATTGACGAGTGATTACGCTGGGGATTTCTTGAACCCAAAAAACATATTGCCTTTTTCCATTTTATGCTTCATTTTGAGCTTAAGAAAGATTGATAGATGGGAGTCTGGATATAAATAAACGTACTACTGATGCTTGTATTTGTTTTGGTGATAGCTAAATTACCGAATTTTTAACTCGTATAATCACTATTGGGAAAATCAGCACATTTGAACTCAGAATAGATTTTAAGTCGAATTCATAATGGTCCTATAGCAAATCATTTAGCTTAGCAGACCGATAAGTTGCCATCTCTATTTGTTGACATGAAAGTGACAAGAGACTTGAAGCGACTCGCTAAAAAGTGTCTGGCATCATGAATGACGGGGTTTGTTTCTCATGTCAGTTAAATTAATCTGACATGCTTGAGACATGACGAGACTATGCTCACTTCCAGGATCTCAACAGTGACAGGTTAAAGGTACATGAATAGTTTTCAGCTGAACGCCTAAGGGGTTGTAACTTCACGTAACTTGCTTTCCAAGTGTGGTCCTGTCTACAAACTCACTAAAACGAAGTTACCTTTGAGTAGTTTGTTAGTTGGTGTCGGTTTTTGTTAGTGGGTGCAGGTGGGAGGAGGTCGTGTGGGCGGGGCTGGCGGCAGGCGGGGCTGGGTGCCGCGGGTGGGTGCGAGGTGCTAGGCGCTCGGCACTCGCCCACCGGAGCCTCGCGCCGCAGCTCGCAGTCGCGACCAACTCGCCGCTCACGGCGCACCGCTGCACCGACCCGTCTGACCACTACGCCACCTGCGACAAGGTGCACGTACAACCACGCTAATTAACCAGATCGGCAGCAGGCACCCGAATAACTACCGTGAAGGAAGCGCAGCCGCGACGGGCGCCCCTTCAATTAGTGGCACCTGTCCGACATTAATTCGCACGCGCAATAAACCCGCAAAAAGTTCCAAAATAAACTGGAACCGATGCACCTGCGGTAATCAGACGACGGTGTCAAAGTGCGGGAGACAGCCGGTGAGCATCGCCGTGTCGTTCGTGAGCTGCTAGAGTGCGGACATGATCATGCTATTCAGGGGAAACAGCAGTAGGCTGGAACATCTCATAGAGAAGATACAAGCAAACAAAGAGAACCACGACGTTACCCCTGACGATATAAAAGGTAAGATTTAATAAGTACTTGTAGTTTATGTTAAACTTTGGGCACGGTGCTATTTGAATTTGTCTTTAAAATAGTGTTGTAGAAATTTTTATTTATAAATTTCTAATATTGATCTGTAAACTAAAACTATTAATCTATTTATCACGTTAATTACCTATGTACGTGCGTTAAATACCCGTGAAATAGATTCAGTATGTGATAGGATCGTGAAAGTTTAAAAAGTACTAATGATCTGTATTTTAATACTCTATCGCTATTTATATTTGTGTGCCAAGTTTGCCAACTTGGGACACATTAAAGTGGCACTTGACATGCCAGTGACGCCAACATTAAATGTTTATCATGAACTTGTCAGTGGAAATCTTTTAAATAATTCAAGTTCTGTTAAACCTTCAAGCCTTTTGTCCTTTGAGATAATATAGGCTCATAATAAATAATGTTATGCATAAACAAACTAATGGGATTAGCTGGCTAAATTTACCTATGCAATTTAAATATTTATACTTTTTGTGAATCGAAATCAGTAACTCCTTTTACCCTCTAGCCATAACCACAAACAAAACATTAACCTTACCCGCGGGAATACATGATTTTTAGGATTCCGTACCTTTTAAGAGAAAAAACAGAACCTTTACTGAATCACTATTGCTGTGAGTATTCCAAGACTATTCTTGAAAGACACAGCTATGGAACTCCTTGGAATGTATTACCTACTTTAATAATGGTCTGTGACCATAACAGTTACAGCACTTTCAGCCACTTTTTCCTGCAAACTCCACGATTCCGTATAAGGGTAAAACGAAAATGGTTTAAAAAAACTTGCAGATTTAAAAAAAATTACCTAGAATTGATTTTTAGAATTTATACTTGCAGATTTTTGTCCAGAAAAGAGATTATGGGGAATAAGTGAACACTTGAAACTTGAAGGTTGAGGGTTTTGCGATATGGAAATATCATAAAATTATAGGGCGCAAGTCTCATTCGCTCGTGTCCATTTCAATGTTTTTCTAGCTTTGGCTGGACAGAATTAAGTAAGTAATACGTTTGTGACAAACAGACGGACAGATGGAATACCTACTTGGCATAATTTTCCCAACATCGATCACTCTGTTGGTAATTCCGCACATCCAATCTTTTAACAATTATTACCTAACTTCTTAAATAATAAAAGTTGCGTGTGTATAGTATTTTTTTTCACAGCATTTTTTTAAGCAAGATGTCTCTGCGCGTAGTTGATAGCGGAAAATGTAAAAAACCTGTCTGGAAATAATCTCCCAATCACAGACATGAATTTTGCATAAAGCGAAGTGTATGTTCGATTTTCCCATTTACTATTTATTATTCTGATCGAACGACACATCAGGCGACCACTTAACATCAGGTCCCACCTAATGTTAAGTGGTAACCATCGCGTAAAGCATTGCCTCGCAGGTCACGCATGTTAGAATCGAGATCTACGCTACACTGCTGCGTCCACAAATAAAAAAGGAACCGATTTGAAAAAATATTTTTCTATCTAAAAGTCAAGAAATTTCTTCAAAATCGTCCAGCAGTTTTGTCTATTACGTTTTGTATACATATAAACCGATTTAGCCAATTCTTTTTTTACCTGATTGGCAATACTTCCAGATTGTTTTTTTAAACAACTAGTTGTAGCTGATGGAACAAGCATATGGCCCACCTAAGTTTGTAGTTTGTAGGCCCACCTTAAGTGGTAACCATCGCCTATAACAAAGTATTGCCTCGTATTAACAGTTTGGCCAAGAAGTCGGTTTCTCAAGTTTTTTTAAATTATGAACTTATATATTATTATGCATAATTTTTTATTTCATATAGTACATAATTATGTAATCAGATTGGAAGAGGAGTCAAAAATGCTTGTGATGTTAGTAACAAACATTGTATGTAACATTGTATGTTACAACTTTTTTTGAACAAAGTTGAGGTTTTGTTTTAAAAATAGTCCGGTGCAAAAAGGTTTTATTCAGCATTTGGATTTATATTTTGGCAAGATTTTGGCCGTACAAAGCAACATTGCCATAATAAAAAAAAGTGAGGGAAGGAGACAAAAGAACGGCTCCCTGAAAGTACGAGCATCTCAATCATACATTTATGTGAAAAAATATTGTTTTCTATTAATTTTCGTGCTGATCAAAACAAAGTGTTATAAATAAAATTAAAATGAAATTTTCTAGCCACATATACGAAACCACACAGCACCACACATTCGAGCCACACATTCGAAAGAAACTGAACAAAATTAGTGATTGAAAATACCACCGAAGTCAAAGGAAAAATACTTACAAGTATTATGCCGGCTGTACACTCTCGACGAGACACCCCGAGACAGGCCGAGAACAAGAATGTACATGGGGCTCTCGTCGTGTCTCGCTCTCTCGCGCCTTGCCTCGGTCGGTCTCGGTCGCTTGTCGGTTTTTTGTGCCCGAGTCAAAGGATCTCGTTGGGTCTCGCGAGGAAAACGAGAGCGTGCATGTACACACTCGTCATTTAGTTGTTCGTTGACTGTGTTTGTGTGAAGACGCGTTTTTAAATACACAGAATTAATAATACTCTAGCTAGGTATACATAATACAATACACATATCAACTGACTGTTGTTCAATTTGAAGTAGGTACCGGTTTCTATTGCGGTGCATAGTAACCATCCACCATCTTCTTCTTCGCCATGGCTTTATAATTTTCTTTTTATGGTAAATGTTTATCAAATTATAATAGCTCACAGCACAAAGACAAACAGCAGCAGCAATTTCTACGTCCATTACTGCGAGAATCTACAGCACTAATGAATAACGAGAGTGTACAGGTATGCTCTCGTCAGAGCCTTACCGGCCGAGGCTCTCGGGGAGACTCTCTCGCCGAGAGTGTACAGCCGGCATTATACCAGCTATCACGAGCTCTGCCTAATTTGAGACTAGATAGTGTTGTGCGGGTTGTCCGAAATATTTAAGTAATTATTTATCTAGTATTAAGACCTGCGTTAATTATTGTCAACATCGATCGTGCCAGTCAACCTAAAACCAGCTGGTATTTACATGAAGCGTATTTTTTTGAAATTTTAGAAGATTCTCGCTAAATAACACGAATGATTCGCTCGGAAGTGCGATTTAATGATGCAGCTTCCTAACAAGGCCCATGCCCTGACTACATTATATTATAAGTAAGGATATTAATAAGGATTAATGAGAAAACTCTGTATTACGATGTTATAAAGTGGATTGTCGGTTTGGCGAGTAGATAGCGATTGGCGTTGATTGCCGAGGCGCCGGTCGAGGTGTCTCAGACGGCGCAATTAGGAAGTGGGCTTCCGCCGCCCACCATCAGCGGCGCCAGCGTCACCCGAGGAATTGCCTGCAATCGCTGCTAATTACGCTTATCCAGGACGGTGCATCCTAACGAAGGATGCTTAATGGGATAAACGCTATTGTATCACCTACTTTACCGCCTTGAAGCAATTGTTACATCTCCGTGACTCTGCATCAGTTGAAACCAGTTCGTTTCAACACGTAGACAGAAAACTGGTGCTGAAATATTCAGGTTCTCCGACGGCTTCTATCCTGTCCCATCGATGGATAATAGTTTGGACAGTTGGAGAGGGTATTGTGCTAAATATTATCAAAATCGGTCTGTAAAGGCCTGCGCACACCTAGATCGCTTGCAACGACAATCAGTGAAACGCTTTCAAATTTTACAGCGACATTTAACAGCGTTTCGCCATCGCCATTGACCTAGGTGTGCGCAGGCCTTAAATGGCGACGCTAAAAACTTACCCCTTAGTAGAAAGGAAAACAAAATTCTGTTTTAGAATGGAATACAGTACCTACCATTCTAAAACAGAATTTCGTTTCCAAATATTATCAAAAACTGCCAGTAAAGGGCGCTGCAGCTAAGTTATTTTCTTTTTGAGGAAAATACTCTAATATCAAAAATCCCGAACACAAAAAAATATGAAAAAAAATCAAAATTTGCAAAAACACTTCCCCCGTATGTGTGTCTCAAAGTATTCCTATAGGAAGAGTGGAATGAATTAATAGGTACATTACCCAGCAAAGGTTATTTTAAGAAGAAAAAAAACCAACACTACATCGAACCTTAGTGATAATTGCCTAGTGAATTCCATTTGTCTTTACGGCTTTAAATCCAGCCCTCGAGTAGATTCGCAACTGTCATTATTTTGGCCATTAGTTAAGGTTGTTACACACGTCCGGGGCGTGGAGGGAACCAGATTGATATAAATAGTGCCTTATTATAGCGGTAGAAGGAGGGCTGGAGGAAAACAGTTCTTGTGCAAGAATATAAATTCACTTTGAATTTTAGTGAAATATGCAAATAAATCATAAAAATGAAAAACAGCGTCTGCTGAATAGTGGACAAAATGCTGAGCTATAGACCCATTTGCTTCTATGGCATGCGGCATACGGCATTATTGTCAAAGCTAAAGCATGTATTTGTTGTTTTTGTAAATTTATTAATGTCCAATGTATTCTTTTTGTAACTGTATTAGCTCTCTCATAACTCATAAATCCATGTTCTGTTAGTTTGTTAATTTCTGCCCTTCTCTTTTTATCGTTGTTATTACTTTTATAATATGTTTATATATTTATAATTGTTTTTTCATCTATTCATGTATTGTATGTTGTGTGCTAAAAAGCAAATAAAGGCCTGCGCACACCTAGTTTGCTGGCGGTAGCGATCAGTGAAACGCTGTCAAATATCGCTGTCAGATTTGAGATTTGACAGCGATATTTGACAGCGTTTCACTGATCGCTACCGCCAGCGAACTATAGGTGTGCGCAGGCCTTCAATGATTGGCTGTGTCTATGTCTAAAATCCTATTTCTATGAATAGATCAAGATTAAGCAAATTGTGATCTTATGAAATTAAATTATTAGCATCAAAATTTCACCCACAAGCCGCAACTGTATAATCATTATTATAGCTGCAAGAGCTATATGCGCACCAGTACCTACCCCAATCGTAAGTTAATCGTACGCTTTTTATAACGCTTTTATTAGCTTCACCTGTATGTATGTATGTATGTAACCGACCCCTTTGAGCTCAATTTTGTCCTACTTTGAACGATCAGATTCGATTCAAACTTTGCACACCTGTCAAAGGTCGATGACAATGCAATAATATGAAAAAAAAATACATGAAAAAAAAACTAAAAAGTAAAAAAAAAATTATAGTTTAAAAAACTAAAAAAAAACGCTTTTATAACTAATTGAACTAAAAAGTTAAAAATAAAACTGTAATAATCAATTGAACATTTATATTATTGTACAAAAAGCGTGGGGGCCTTGATTTTGATTGTTGTAAATATTTTATCAACAGTTTATTATATCTGAAGTTATTATAAAAAGCACCCCACGCTTTTTTAAAATAATATAAATTTTCAATTGATTATTACAGTTTTATTTTTAACTTTTTAGTTCAATTAGTTATAAAAGCGTTTTTTTTTAGTTTTTTAAACTATATTTTTTTTTAACAGAGTTTGGTGTACACCTTTTTATGTGGAATCAAAAAGTTCTGTAGGTGTCGGCTAGGGGCGATTTTTGTTTATACAAAAAGGTGGCAGACATGGCGGCAGGCGTCAGACAAAACTAGCTATAGGGGTACAGGTTCTGTGCTATAAAAAAATAGCGCTGAAAATCCATCATGATTCAATATGAGCCTACGCTATTTTCACTTACCGTACCGCAATAAATTGTGAAGGTATACTTACAGAAGTGTGTTAAAAGTTAGATGAACTAGACTTTACTAGACCATAAAATATAGAACGTTTCTACCAATGACCGTGTCCGTATAATGTGCGACATTTTACCGTAAGAAGCTGTTTATACTTCCATTAAATAAAAATGACTTATAAAATATGTTCACTTGGAGTGCAAAATCTTTATTCTCGCGGTTCTCCATTACTCATCATTTGCGTTGATGCTCATCATCACGGGCCATTCAATTTGTTTATATTTCACGCCACTCTGAGGTGCTCCGGGAGAAATATGGCCCCTAACACCGAAATATGGGGCCTTACCGATATTTATGATGGCCTTATCCCAGCCCCGGGCTGTCTGCCAACTCTAAATGTACTTTATAATGCCAGTAAAGACTTCGCAATTGTCATTTATTGTACCAACTACGCTGAACATACGCTGAAAGTCTATCTAATCAATTAAGTGTGAGATTGCATTTCGGTACTTATCTACTTCCGTCCTATGTAGTTTTATCTACTAGCTAAAAAGCTTTGATTACTAACAAATATTCTTCATTGTCTATAATTTATTAATTTTTAATGGTAAACTTTTAAGCGATGCAGTTTTAGCTGCTTAATTGCAAGTCTATGATCTCTGCTTGGAAGGATCTTGGAAGCGTCAATATATTTTATTATCTAATTTAATTTGTGCCAACCCTCTTCAAGGTTTGTGAAACCATGGTGTGATGCAGGAGGACTATCTCCTCATTGTCATGACGATGATGTTAGCAGCCGAATGCTTAATAGCTATCTATAATTAAAAGTTGGTTACCGTTGCATTTACTTGTAGATTATTTTCTGATAAAGTTGGTTGTCAACAGAGGCGCTGGGCAGCGTGGGCAGTGCGGCGGGCAGCTCCTGGCCGTCATCGACGCCGGAGCCGTCCCCGTCGCCAGCGTCCACGCCTTCAGCAGACGCGGCTGATGCTGATGCTGAGCCGCCCTTCACCCTCGGAGCCACTGAGCATACGCCCTACCAGTGCCAGTTCTGCGACAAGGCCTTCCCGAGGTTGTCCTATCTCAAGAAACATGAGCAGGTTGGTAATATCAAGAGCTCAATAATTTGAAGATGGCTAATTTTATGATTATTTGATCGTTTATTTTTTAGCAGAAAACCTCACCTAAGGTAGTAAAGTGCCGTCTCAGGTAATACGAACATTACGAACACAACCAGTCAGCTTGTACGACCAAAGCAGCATACGACCAGAATCCCCGTCTGACTGTCCAGACTTCTAGAGAAGTTCGTGAGAAATAAACGAATGTCTCTATCCTACAAAAAAATATTATGTTACCTCTTACAAAATTGTGCCAAGTTTTCTACATTTTTGAACAAAGATAAATGCGTTTTAAATCGCATTTTAAGCCCAGAATAGAGTGATAAGGATCACCTCGTTGTCAACTTCAACATAGCCTTACAAAACCTTCGAACAAGCTTTTTAACATAACGCATATTATACCGTCTATTTGTGACCATAAAACAACTTGGCTAACTGCATAGACAATGCGACTGTTATGGCCGTCATATCTGTGAATTCACAGTCCAGTTTCGCCATGCAGTTCCTCGCTTCATTAGCAAGTAGATACCCAAAACAGCCCATTTACAGAGCCGGTGCGTAGATATGCATCGCATTTGCCTTGCACCGTGAGGGCTGTGACGTGCTGGCCATTACGGCGGCCGTACATCTCGCCTCCTTTGTGTTGCGCCGATCTCGCCGCGTTACGATTACGACACACGCTGCGACAGATCTAGCTGAGATAGGGCAAATAGAAACGTCACTTTGCATGCTGCCGCTGCTAGCTGGTGATACGCCTGCACTCTGATTTAGATCGACACGTACCCAGAGTGACTAAATTGTCACCCCTAACTGTTAATCCTAATAGTTCCATGCCCCTAACAGCCGTCAAATCAAGACGCATCTCGATTTGAAATTCTCGAAAATCAAAGGAAATCTTAAGTAGTTCAAGATCATCGATAGTTCCCTCGCAATTGCAGAGGCTGTTGCGGCTCCGCAGATATCGATCAATGCACGCGCATCGGAGGCCGATGCGGGCTACGGGTGTGCGCCGACAAATGTATCTGGCGATGATCGCGTCGAGTGCGTCTCACTCGCGACAGAGCGGTGACGGCCGGAAATAGGCCCCGATAACAACTCCCTGGCCTAGCCCTCTCTAGCTCTACACACGTTTAATCTGCAGCTAGCCGCCGTCTGCCGACTGCTCCTCGCTTGGGAAACGCGATCATTACAGGAATAAATCAATTACTGGAATCCGCACACCAGTTGATATTCCCGTCGAGCTTGTTGTTATTTTCCCTCAGGCAAAATCATAAAGCAATAAAAAATCGATTCTTTGGAAAGTATAGCTTCAACACTAAATTGATAGGATGTTAATTACGTTTGCGGCCGTCGACTTAATTAAGCCGTTCGATATGTATTGTAGCCGATGGGGCTCAATCAGTGGGCAACGGGGCGCAATCACAATCGTAAAACTGTCGAGCCGTCTTGCCAAGAACCGAGCACAAGCTGTGCTATCACCCTGAACACGCACCGCTCGCTAGCATATAAACATTAGCTCCCTTTCTAAAAATAATGGATATTATAACCTTTTGCGCGATAAACAGCGCTACATTTTGAATTTTGCCAAACCTGTTGGACAACTCCTTCCTACACGAAAGTATATTTTGATAAGAATGCCCTAACGACAACGGATGGGGGCTACTTTATCTTCTTTAATAAAATTTTGAGTAATTCCGGGCAGTAAGATCCTTATCTTTATTATGTAGGTACCTACTTTATCAGGACGAGCACCAACGACGTACCTATAGAGCTACTGTTTCGAAGAACTTGACTTTCATGGGAATAATAAGATATCAAGGAGACAAAACTTTTTGCATAACAAGATTGCACCAAGTCGGAATGTCCATAATACAGCTAATAATAAAGCTTTTATTACTGCTACCCACTGCCACTTAGCATAATGTTGACACACGGCGTGAATTCGTTATAATAGAGTAAATTAAATGCGTCAGTGGAAAAGCAAGTGCGCGAGTGTCACTGGTCGACAGAGCAGTTGACCCCGAGGCCGAGTGCAGCACCTGGCGGTGCGACCAGAGCGCGCCTCGATGGTTACTGGCACCTGGGAAAGTCGCTCGGTAGCCGCTCACTGCCCATTCTCGAGCTTTTATTGGCTATCACGTTCACCTTAAACTAGTTTGGAATGTTTCTTAGTGAGATTTACTCGGAAAACTGACCACCATTAGCGTATAATGTCCGCGGCTCTCACGGTCTTATATAAGGTTATTTTAATATTTGGAACGTTTATAATATTCGCGTGCCATTGTACAATAATGTGAGCGCAGTGTCGTGGTGGGAGCGATCCCGAGGCAGGCCAGCAGGGCTCCGCGCCCGCGTGCACCCAGGGGCCGAGCCCCTGCGGAGTCAGGACTTGTCTCGATTATTGAATTCTCGCACGAAGTACTGCGATGACAAGAATCAACATTTTGCTAAATACATCCCCACACGGTACGAGGAATCGTTAATCTGTATTACCTGTTTACGTTCTCAGTGTGACACTGCAAAGTTAAATCACTGATTTTATTGCATAAAATTGTTCGAAAAACATTAATATTTCAACATGAGACAGTTCTTTTTATATTCAGTCTTCTTTCACAAAATGGCTTTATCAAAGGCTTGGGCGCTGCGAGTGTACAAACAGAATTTATTGGCACAACGGAAGATGGAATTTATTAATTCTGTCGAGGTTGGATCGCTCCAATTAAGCGAGAGGTAGTGTAAATACGCTTCGCCACTGTGTTTATAAGCACGAGAGACGGCAGTTACACTATCACGTATGAGGCTGATTCCATCTTGGTTTTGTGATCTCCACGTTTGTAGTAAGGAATCGTCCATTATAGAATTGTATTTATAACATTGCATCTATCACTTAAAACGTCACCAACGCGCCGCAGAACTTGTAACATCTCTGGGTTCTTTCATCTGCGGTAAATGCGGCCGTGCCTGCCACTCTCGTATCGGTCTTCATAGCCATGAACGGAAGTGTTCCGCTTCTAGTTCATGTGCAATAACCTGACTGACGCCACCTAAATCATCTGTAATAGATGGTACAGGCCAATGATGATCACTTCGTTCAATTAAAATTATGTAAAATACTATTTGAATGAGTTCTACTTCCATATTTTAATCACCAGCTACTAAAATTAGTTGCCTGCTGAAACAGACCTTTTTTTATACAACTAGTTGATGGAACAAGCTTATGACCCACCTGATGTATGTACTACGGTACTACCGAGAGCCTTGCTGTAGCAAATTACAACTTGTTGTCTAGGAACCATAACCCTCAGTTAGGGCTCCAGCGGTAATCAGGAATGCATGAGACCGCAAAACTCGTCACCTTTACAAAGTCTTTCTGAATAAATTAGTCTCCGAAACTAAACTGACTTCATAATAAAAATCTTTTGTTTGTTCAAAACCTATTACCATATTGCCCAAAGAGTTTTAGAGCAAAGTCAATCATTTGTAACGTTTGTTTAGTGTCATGATGAATGAATGTCGTCGAGGTGGTCAATTAGTAAAAGCGTGGAGACGTTCATTTTGGGAGTCTATTATGCTGGCCTGTCTCCGGACCGTGATGGTGCGAAGGCCAACGCTTCGGACCACTCTCATTATCTCGCTGTCAGTCGCTATTCATAAGCATTAACATTAACATCCTCATTATGAGCTCATGAATAATTCTGTTACTGAATAAGCAGCCTTTTTTGAAAATCCATCGAAGGGCATCGCTTGTCTGAGAAAAACTCATTACTCAGATGATTTAAGTTAGTTTGTTTTAGAATTCATTCTGAATTTCCAGATCGTGAAATTTTGTTGGAGGTGAAAATAAAAAATGCCAGCACGCATAGGTATTGCAGTCTCTACAGCTTAATAAAACAGAATAACCGTTACAGACTGCGCATCGTAAGGCCAGTGAACATTACCGATCAGATGGGAGACGGTCCTCAGCAGATAAGGGAGCTCCCGCAAGGGAATGTTATCAAGCGCACGTATCGATTCGTTACGCTGAATGACTTCTACAATAAGAAGGTATCGATTATATCTTCCATTCAAAATCGAACCGCTCTATAAAACTGCATTATGAAGATTGTTAACTATAAAACTACCGCCATGGTATTTGAGAGGATGATTTTACTATGTTATGGGTATCTTAGTTTATTTTTAGCGGAGTTGCGTTTGTGAATTGAAACTGTCGCACTCAATTGTTATCCTGTAAAGTTATTTTTTCAGACTTTTTCAGTTGTTTTTAGAAACGAAAAAGTACCCGTTGTACCGACGGTTTTATAGTAGCTAATTACCGACTTTCTGCACACATTTGTAACCGGGTACCGCTCAAAGAAAGAGAGTCCGGCTTCTTTGATAAGATGTCAATTAGGTACACTATCGTGTTCTAATCAATCGATCACAGGCTATGGGGCCTCTGGTTGATATTTCACTCTCGAGTCACGACGGGCCTTCTTGAGTTTTTTCCTCTATTGACAAATGCCGGCAGAGGTGGCCGCCGCGGCACGGCGGTAGTCAGACCATTGTTCGAAGACAGTTCTCACGATGGTTTTTGTGATCAATGCACCCGAAGCTATTTCGTATAGATCATTGTATGAATGTAATTTTAATCGTCATTCCATTGGCCTTAGATTGAACACGACCGATGATGTTTCAAACATTATACCGACTAGTCCCTTTTCATACTTAGTATAAAGTCCATTCGCGAAAAGAGAATAATCATGCATAACTATCATTTTTAATACAGTTGCTCAAAAAGTGGCGTATTGCAGGGACGTATAGCGTTCGGGATGTGGGCTATTACACACGCGTGCTTTTTTTTTACCATTCCCGCACTAGTGCTTTTTCTTTCCCAACTGTCAAAATAATGTCTAAAAAGAAAAACCAACCATGTAGTTTTTACTAAAAAAATTCATCGAAGTTTTTATGATTCATGCAAATACGTATTATTTCTAAAAAGAAGCTACTAATTTGTTTCATTAACAGATTTAATGATTTTATTGAATGAGTTATGTTAGGTTTCATTTCATTTCATCTCATTAAATTTCATTTTCAATTCATATCAATAAAAAAAATCTACTGAAGACTTGGCTGTATGGGTATAGTTCCCTTTGCCTTCCAGAATGGGTGAAGAAAAAAAAAAAATCTCTGCTTATATTTTACGGTTGGCGCCATTTTTCAGAAATTTTCTTTGCGAGTTTATTTGTTTGTTGCAAAATGAGTAATTTCGACCCTAGTTTTTTTGAATTAACACCACCGAAACTCAGTATAATTGCACAAAATGCTTCGGAGAACATTTTACCGGAAAAGTCAAAAAGTCGCTACATGCATATACGACGAACTTATTGCGTGGAGAGAAGAGAAAAAAGCAAATGGTATTTTTATTATTTTATTAAATTGCTTAATTTTTTCGCAACTGTATTAAAAATAGTCGTTCAGTACACGTGCGGAACCGTCATTGCAACTTGTTCCGACTGTCAACCCTCGCCTTCGGCTCGGGTAGACATTTGTCGGAACTCTTTGCAATGACAGCCTTCCCGCACTTGTAATGAAATATACTATTACGTATGTATATGCGCAATACTTTTTCGGAAATTATAACTGACTTTACCTTCAGACTTCCGCGCCGTCAACTTCCGTAAGCAATTAGTTTCTTTGATTTGTAAAATCTGTTTCAAAGCTTACATATCATCACCGGTGTTGTACTGCAATATTAAGGCCATATATTTTTCATCACTTCAATAAATTTATCAGATTTTGAATGTTTGTCTACAGACGCATTCGGACCAAATGCCGTTCCGGTGCGAATTTTGCTCGCGTTTGTTCAAGCACAAACGCTCTCGGGACAGGCACGTGAAGCTGCATACGGGAGACAGGAAGTACCGCTGTGCGCACTGCGAATCTGCATTTTCAAGAAGGTAAGGCTATTGGTTGGGTGCTGTTCTGGTACTAAAACCGAGTATCATAGAGTACTAGTGGGTAAATTTAAGTAAGGGCTACTGTTACTGTTATTTATCACCACACGAATTTGTGCAAAACCATACATATTTTATGAAGCAGTATGACGGTAATCTGAGCAATACCTACGAGGCTTAACATCATAAGAGTCCAATTACTGAATAAATTTAGTTCATCGCTGTCACAAGTTTTTATTTCTGCTACCGCTTTTTGCGTGTCGCCTGTTTGCAACCGCATAGCAAACAGCTACGAGTAGGCTTTATTATGAATAGCTAGGCTAATTATGGATATTAGCAGACATGGCAGTACCATGACGTCTCATTATGATCATATTTAAGGGCCTACATCAGGTGAAACCGAAAATGTAAAGTAGCATTTTTTTTCGTTGTATGGACGAATACATTTAATTTTTTTGTAAAATATAACAATTAAATGGTGTAAAAAAATTATGTTCCGGCTAGAAATTCTCTTAAACTCACTGGGTTCGATAAAATTGAACGCAAAGTTTGCCAAAAACTCTCAATTTTTTTTGGATTTGAAATGGTTTTTTTCCGTTGCTGTTAGAGCCATTGCAATGAAAGTTTTGTTCCCGTATACCTAAATAAATACGTAAAAACCTGATGTTATTGCACTTTTCTTAGTTGCCGTAGTTTTTATAAAAAAATGAAATTTTCAAAAATATATATAGGTAGGATTTCCTAGCTACTTCTCTCAGTGCAGCCCGCGCGGCCGACGAGGTGAGGTCTATGTCAAATTTCGCGACATGACATTTCATCTCTGACTACGTAAAATATACCCTTGATTAAATCATAGCTACTACTGGTACTATAAATTTGCCACAGTGTAACATAAAACAAATTGTCACAGTATAACGAAATGACATAATACCATCTTCATCATACATTATGATCGATAACCTGTATTCACATCATCATCAGCCTGTAGAAGTATATATTTTATGTAGCATATAACTTATCTAGTACATTCTAGGGCACGTTCCTATCGTGCGTGACCAGCGAAGCGCAATGCTTTTGTTAAATACCTCCATTTTTGTAGTTGCATAAGTAGCTATCTTCCTATCTACCCAGTGCTTTCCGTCATCATCATCAGTAAGTAGAAGTCCACTACTAGATATAGACCTCCTTTATACATTTCCATGAAAAAACAATTTGCCGATTTCCCACGATCTTTAGAATGTCATCGGTCCATTAGGTGGAGGGGCGCTCTGGTTGCTTAGCACCGGTTATATTGTCGTAGCGACCCGCTTTTTGATTCTAAAGGCGTGTGTTCAAACCCCGTCATGCACAAATTAGTTTATCTGCCAAAAAACCTATGTGCACTATGTCAGTACACTCTAACGGTGAAGGAAAACAATAAATGAAACCAACGTGAAGTAGCAAAACTTTTGAGGCACATTCATAATCCACCACACCAGCTTTAATTTTCTATTGACATGACAAGAAGAAGACTCAAAAACTAGTAGCCGATTTTAGGCCTTTATAAAAATAGTGTCGATTTTGCAAAGAGTTTGGGAGCCCATTACAATGAAAAGGAAGTACATATATATATATATATATATTATGGACAATCTACACTACACTATCTAGCCCTAAACTAAGCAGAGTTAGTATTATGGGAACCAGATAGCTGATGTAATACTTAAATACATTTTGTTTGCAAATACATAGGTACTTGGAAAACAATATAACATCCAGATGGAGAACAAATATCTATGATCACCACACAAATATTTGTTCTCGGTGGGGATCGAACCCACGACCTATGGCGCAGAAGGCAGAGCTACTAATAAATGAGCTGAGAGCCCAGTCATAACAATAATATCATGGGTTTTGAGTATTTTTGATTGCCGTCTTTTAAATCTGGAGGTGTCTGTAATGTCCCGAATTCTGGAACTTTCTGTCAAAGGCTTCATGCACGGTGCGCTCAAATACCCAAATACCAAAATACATGTGCCTATTTCTATACACGCAGCAAGGAGTTTCCCAAGATTTTGCGTTTGACAGAACTTTGAAGAGTCAGTTGGGGTTGTCGAAACTCTTTGGTAACCTAATATTTTTAAATGCCGATAAAATACAATAATATAAGTCGAATAGACAGTGTTATTTCACAATGCTTCACTGATCTCCACCGCAATGAGCACCGAAGGCCTAAATGAGTGCAAAGCTTAAAGCCACCCATAAATAATTTCCATTTCAATTCATTTATGAATTGAAATGAAAATTATCTATGCATGTAATGTATTGTATTATGTATATCAGTTATCTAGCACCCATAACACAAGCTTTGCTTAGCTTGGGGCTAGATCATGTTGTGTGAATTGTCCAGCATTATTATTATTATTTATTTCCATAGGCATGAATTCTATGCACTAAGTTATACTTACTAGATTTACATACAGATCTGGAAGTATAACCTTTTAGATAAAAGAAAAAATTACTAAATTGGATCATAAAATTAAATGACGAAGGTATGCAGTAACAAGCAATAAAACAAAACGGCTAAGCCGATTTTGATGAAATATTACTTTTCAGAAAAAAAAAGATTAAAAGGGAGAAGACGAAAGAGAAGAAAAAAGATAAGAATGTTATTGTACAAAAAAAATTGCCCCCCTTGCCCCCCAGGACCCCCCCTTTTGTGAGTGCTACCGGATGCCGTCGAGATAGGGGGTTTTCGATTGGGGTTTCGTATAGAGGGTTTCTTCCTGAATTGAAAAAACAAAAAAAACACCCCCCTCTTGCCCCTTTTTTCAACCCCCCCTTTCGTATCTTCCAAGCGGAGTGACTTGCAAGACTTTTTTTTTTGGGTCACGTAGGGAAGGTGAGATTATTTTGAAAGCAAAATAAATTTTGCCCCCCTCCCCCCTCTAGACCCCTTTATTATTTTTGACCCTTTTTTTCGAGTGGAGCATTGCGGCGAGCGAAGCGAGCCGCCATGCAACCATGGGGAACAGTGCGGCGAGCAAAGCGAGCCTGCTGTGACGGTTGGTCACAGCAGGCTCGCTTGGTTTAGGGTTCCGCCCCTGTGGGAACGCATTGAGGACGCGAGCTGCTTGCAGCTCGCGATGCACGCGACCCGGTAGTCAACGTTTGGGTTCCTTCCAGCGGTTTCGACCCGTTAAGGGTTTTGGCTTGACGTACAATTTAGGGTTCCGTATAAGGTTTTGATTGGGGTCTTACTACATTGAGCAATTTGATTAAGTGTTCGACTTATAGGGTTCCTTAGGACTTTGATTGGAGTTTCAACTACACTTAGGAGCTTGATAATGTTAACATTTTTAGGGTTCCTTAGGACTTTGATTGGGGTTTTACTACATTGAGGAACTTGATAAAATAAACAACTTTTAGGGTTCCTTAGGCCTTTAATTGGAATTTTACTTCACTTAGGACCTTGATTATGTAAACAATTTTAGGGTTCTTTAGGACTTTGATTGGGGTTTTACTACACTGAGGAACTTGATTCACTGATCGACCTTTAGGGTTACTTAGGACTTTCTTTACTACTTTTTGGGGTTTTACAAGTGCAAGTGTAATGTAAAACTGGGAGTAGCACACCGACACGCGAGCTGCTTGCAGCTCGCGCACACGAAAAAACTAGTTAAGGGGCTGACGTATGGAAAATTTTCATACAAACGGAATACCAAAATGATTTCTAATTTAGACAGATTTACACTATATTATTGTAATAATTGTATTTAAATAGTATTTATCTAGGTTCCTCAACAGTTTTTATTTCAAATTACTTAGGTACCTTATAAATAATAATAAACACTTACCTAAAATGAAATAAACACCAATCGCATTTTGCACATTTTTATGCTAAACTTATCAAGTTTTCTACCTATTGGTTTCGTACTAAAAACAACAATGTCTTACGTGTTTTTTGTTAAGGAACCTAGTTTATATTGTCTAGTTACAGAATAACAATACTATGTGAAGAATACAAAAAGTTTTCAGTCATCATTTTTGGTATTACGGAACACGATCAAATTCATGGCATTTTCGAACGGCTACTATTGCTATCGCGCACGCACGGTGCGGGTGGCGGGGTGCAGGGGGAGGAAACGCTTGAAGCACACGGGACACTTCGGTTGTGTGTGTGAATCGCTCGGACTTCGGACTAGTTAAATACCTACACTGGCATAAAACATAATGCTTAGATATTTGATAATTGTTAGTTTAGGAAGGGTACTAAGTGAAGATGGGAAATACTAAGTACCTAGGTAGGTTGTAGGTTGGGTAAACGAAATCAAGGTGCAGCACTAGGTCAAAAAGTCTGCCGAAATTTCGAAAAAAGCCAACATTTCGACTAAAACAAATTATGAACCATTAATTTCTATACAGGGTGGAATTTTGTAATGCCACCTGGAGGGAAAGTACTCTTAATACTGCAGATAGAAAATTTTACTCAAAGGAAACATTCCTTTATTTTTGGATAGAAAGCAATTTCTAAAATTAAAAATAAAATAATTTTTAAATTATTTTTTTTTTTGAAAGGAATAAATTTATTCTTTTAAAGAAATGAATTCGTTAAAAGAATAAATTTGTGTATCCAAGAGAATGGAGCCCATTTCAAGCAACTAATTTCAAGTAACTAGTTAGTTAACCATTTTTTGTAAATAATTAAATTAATTTAAGATTTCCTGGTTTTTCTTTCATTTAATTTATCATGTTTGTTAGAGAGATTTCATCCTTATAATTGACTAACGATCGATGCAATAAAAGTACAAGGTATAATTTTTCTGATTTTAGCCGGTTCAATTCCCGGGTGTGAGAGAATTTTCGAAAAACTTTGAATGCAGTTTGCTTTCTATTCAAAAATAAAGGAATGTTTCCTGTGAGTAAAATTTTCTATCTGCAGTATTAAGAGTACTTTCCCTCCAGGTGGCATTACAAAATTCCACCCTGTATATGAAGTATTGATAAAAGGTCTAAGAAAAATTACAACAAATTATTTTTTGTTTTTATTT
This sequence comes from Thera obeliscata, assembly GCA_947578465.1. NCBI lineage: Eukaryota > Metazoa > Arthropoda > Insecta > Lepidoptera > Geometridae > Thera > Thera obeliscata. The sequence continues at coordinate 7,503,121 of OX387916.1, forward strand.
ATATGTAGTTCAAAAAACTGATACCACTCAACGTCAGGTAGAAATATTGATAAAAAGACTTGTAAAAATTTGAACAACATATTTCTGTTTTATTTTTCTGGAGCTCAAGAAATAAACTACCACTCAACGTCCGGTGGAAATATTGATAAAAAGACTGAGAAATACTTTAACAAAATAGTTTTTCTTTATATAACTGGAGCTCAATAAACAGAGTACTGCTCAACGTCTGGTGGAAATATTGATAAAAAGACTTGGAAAAATTTCTGTAACGTTCACTAGAAGTTGCTTCATGCAATCAAAATTGAGTTCTATATAGTAATTGTGATAAGACATAAATAATTTTTTTTTCAGTTTGTTTATAATCATTATATAAGTATCCACCTATAGTAGGTTAGCTTGGTACACTTTTTTCGCGAGTTTTGTGCGAAAGCCGAGGTCCATGTAATTGTAGGTCGATGTTCGCAATCGTTGGTTTTGCGAATGTAAATAAGCAGAATAAAAGCAACCTAATTGCTCAACGAATAAAGTATATTTTTAAATGCAGTCACATTATTAGACTTTCTGTACTTTGGTAAGTGAGCCGCTTTGCGTGTTTTTTATTGCTGTGTGTGTGTGATCGATGAGGTCTGGCGAACCACACCCCACCTGATGTTGAGCGGACCTCCACCCATGATCTTCAACTGTAACGTCATGACTGGTTTTGAACCCACGCCCCCCAACCGCTAGGCCGATGAGGTCTGGCGAACCACACCCCACCTGACGTAGAGCGGACCCCACCCATCATCTATTACTGTAACGTTATCACTGATTTTGAACCCGCACCCTCCAACCACTAGGCCAATGAGGTCAAGCAAACCACACCACACCTGATGTTGAGCGGACTCCCACCCATCATCCTCTACTGGAACGTCATCAACCACAACTCCATCGCTCCGCGCCGGGGTCAATGGCTCTCTCAACTCAACTCGGAGTCAATGGTTCTCTTTACTCTTCTTCAATTTGGTCCAGAACCCGCACAAACCCTACCTGATGAATAAACTCACTCGTATCATGTTAGAGAATTTCCTGGTGTCTTTTCTAAGTGCGTAAATAGCTACTCTGAAGGTTCTTTATCGGTTCAGGAATGTTGTTTTTTTTTTCACTTTATTTTTGCATTCAGAGCATGACCAATCCTTGCTTATTGAATACTAGAAAAGCGAAACAAGCAAGCAATAAGCTTAGAGGGTTAGTCAGGTAATGCAGCCACAAAAAATAAAAACATAAAATTGTAGGGTGCAAAAAGTCAACTCTCTTTGACCAGATTTGAACTCCCGCCCACCTCGTCCTCTCAGTGTGAATCCGCACGCCCTAGCCACTAGCCTATCTGACGCTTAGTAACGTTGACGAAATTAGGCAATGCATAAAAATCGTTATCAGTGGCTGACGCACACGCACAAGCGCGGCACTATGGTTGGATTCACGTATAGAAGTAGTGCGTCACACGAGCGCCTGTGTGTGTATACTACTATTATATATTCCGTGGCGCCCGCATCAAATGAATAGAGATAGCTATATTCGGAGCAATTTTTGCCCGCGCCTCGAATTGAAGTTGCGAGCTGCGTCCGTCACCCTCTTAATATCTAAACTTAAACATTACGGTATTCTAAATCGCTCCATTGACTTATTACAATCGTACTTGACTGATAGAATCCTTAAAGTTGATGTGGGCGGTGAGAGATCTTTTGGGTCAGTTATTGACATAGGGGTGCCACAAGGTTCGATAAATAAATAAATAATAAATAACCTTCCTTTTTTGGTTAAAAAACTATGTGAAACAGTAATATTTGCTGACGATACCTCATTAATTTTTAAAGTCGATAGATAGAAGGCTAATTACGATGACGTTAACGCATCTCTGTCGTAAATACTTAACTGGTTTAATAATCTTTTACTTAATGTTAAGAAAACTCATAAGTTTTATGAAAAAATATTTTTTGAGTGTCAGTTCTAAGTATAAAAATCTTAATGCGGTTTACAGAATACATCTATTTACCAAGTTTCATCAGTGCATATAGCTTTTACAGTTTTGTAAGTACCATACTTCAAGCAAATAAATTATTTCTTTTCATTTCATTTCATTTTTTTGAAAAAAAGTGACTGTGACATACGGATGGACAGACAGACAGACATGACGAATTTATAAGGGTTCCGTTTTTTACATTTAAAAAATACAAGTGTTCATTCACCGACTACCGACATTTATGAACTTGCAACTCACTCTGGTTTTGCATAATATGAGGAAAATCTCTTCTTGGTGGAAGGTTTCTTTTATTAAATCTGGGGCTATTTGCTTGTTATGCTATATAAATTAGACTACTACTACTACACTACTATATAAGTTAGATTTAAAATGTAGCGTTCGTGGTAGTTTAAAAAATCCGCACAGCTTGCCATTGTTATCACCAATCCTGGATGAAAAATATGCAATGGAAACTCTGCGACGGGAATCAGCTAACATAACAATTGGGTTATATTTATTTACTGAATATCTGTCTGTGTTTTTGTCTAACGAAGCGTATTCTAGTCAACACATTGTAATGTCGTGACAAATGTCAGACCCAAGCACAGAATAAGTAATAGTTGGTATCAAATACATGAATTCACAGCTCAGGTCAGGCAACGCCATCTTTATTTTAAATTTTTCCAACTTTCCGGTCGTGTTTTGTTTTTAGACCAGAGTATAGCGGAGGCTTAATAACCTAAAGCAAATATTTTTTTTTGTCTAAGGCCAAACTGCTCATAATTAAAAGTTCTTTGAATGAAGTATAAAAGGGTAAATGCGTTGTCAGTAGGCTGTGGCCCCTCCATAACTATACTCTTTGGGCTGTGGTTCGTAGAGGTCACCGTATCTACAACAATTAATCTCGTGTAAAAAATTGTAACAAAATAGTGCCCCGTTTAAAGGAATGCTAATGCGCTTAATCTGAGGCTATTAAATAGTCAGTGTTGAGCGTATGCTGTAGAATATTCTCAAGAGGTGCGCAGGACAATGGCCGCGGAGTAAGATTGATTACCATAAGTCACACACAAAGCTCAGCGCACTGTGACGACACGTCACCTTTTTCGTCACCTCACTCAGTCCATGTGACTAATTTCCCTCAATTTGTCCAGCGTCGAGTCAAAAGAGATGATGTTCTGACAAATGGTGTCGAGGGTCTCACAAAATGATATAATGGGCCGTACCTACACCGACGCGCGGCCATTACCAGAGGTGCTTGGGCGATGGCCTCTTCTGTAGTTCACGTGAAAAGTTTCTTTGTTAGTTAGCTGTTCACTCGGTACTTTATGTGACGCATGTGAGTGCTTAGCTCGGTATGATAAATTAGAGTTTCTATTTACAGAAACTTTATTTAAATACTTGAGTTCTTCTACAAAGTAGAACCTATTGTGTAGATAAGAACTAAAGAAACATATCTGGATATTGGTGTATTTTAAGATAATAGGTACGTGTACGTATTCAAATTACCTACTAGCACGGTTACCTACTTGTACGGTTTCAAATTACCTACTCAGCTCAAAAACGTACTTTTTGTTATGTACCTATACCTATATGGCTAGCTACTACAGCAACAAACTTCTATTTCCAGCGACCACTTAAAGATTCACATGAAAACCCATGACAACCAGAAGCCTTTCCAATGCACGGTGTGCAACCGCGGCTATAACACCGCAGCCGCACTGACGTCACACATGCAGGGCCATAAGCGGGACCGGGAAGGTAGAGAGCCTGACCGGCGGCGTCCCATGCGATGCTTGCGATGCGGGGAAGCTTTTCGTAGACCTGATCTGCTCCAGGTAAAAAAACTACAATTTGGACCAAACCTTAGCTTTTTTTGAACAATCAATTCATTCTTTTTATTTCTCAGGAACACATGGCAAGCGCTCACGGAGTAGACGCAGCAGCTTTGACTCCACCTCGTCGAGTAGCCTCCCAACCACCGCCGACTCTACTTGCCTGCATGTATTGCACTCGCGACACCTTCACCAGTATGGAACAATTGCAGTTGCACGTGCGAGCTGCTCACTCTGCTCTACTGAATGGAGACGCCATGTCTGTTATCGATCAACCGGCTCCAACCGACCTAAGCCGAAGAGCGTCGGATGATGCGCCACCAGTAAAGCGTCCACGATCCGGAACCCCTCAGACTGCACTATCGCCCAACACGTTGCTATGTAACCAGTGTGACGCAGCGCTGCCTGATTTCGAAGCATTCCGTGCACATTTGAAAGCGCATCTCGAGGAAGGTGGTGAAATGGCTCGGACAAGTCCAGCTCCTTGCGTCCATTGCGGAGCTACATTTGCTGATGCGGCGGCTTCGGAACGCCATCTCACTGCCCATTACTTAGCAGTTTCCTGCGAGTACACTTGCCACAGCTGCGCAAGAAGCTTTCCGACTCCAGATGATCTACAGAAGCATCTGCTAGATCTCCACGCTCATCATCTCTATCGATGTTCTCTATGCAAGGAGATCTTCGACTCTAAAGTAGCAATTCAGGTAAATTATCTTTCCAAACTTTTAGGTATAGGAGAAAAAGTAATGGAATATCAGAATGCCCACCAGATTAAACAGCTTAAACTTCTGCCTATAGCAATCGGTACCGCGCCAGGTCGCGTTCACTGAAGACGCGTCCTATTTGGTATTTCACTTGGGTCCATCGCATTGAGACATAAAATTGTAAAGTCTCATGTAAGTACATGTATCATGTGCACGAGTTTGGCAGCCAAACTAAGTAGGTACGGTTATAAAAGATCAAAAACTTTTATTGACATTACAAGGGGCATCGATATTGCAGGTTCACTTTGCCGTCGCCCACAGTGGTGAGAGCAAAGTGTGGGTTTGCCGTGGATGTGGGACCGGCGCTGGAGCCCTACGCTCTGAGGCCGACGGGGTGGCTCACGTGAGGGCCCGGCATGGCGGCGCACGGTGCTCCTGTGGCGCCCTGCTTGGTGGCCCGAGGCTCCGCCCTCGCGCCTATCGGTGCCCAGTGCCGACCTGTTCTGATGCCTTCGCGGTACAGTACCTACTGGAACGGCATATGCAAGTTCACCATGCAATGGCTCAACAGGTAAACTAACATTGTTTGATAACCTGATTATTTAGATGTAGCCAACAGGCTTAAAATGTTTTGCTCCATACAAGAATCTCGAATGACGACCAAGAACTGGAATATGAAACGTAGCACGCCCGTCCATCCGATGGACTGACGTCATTTTTAAGATCGCGGCAAGTTGGTGGATGGACAGGGCTCAGAATCGCTCTTTCTGGACATGTGTAGAGGAGGCCTATATCCAGCAGAGGACTTCTTCAGGTTGATGATGATGATGCAGCAAGATAAATGCCATGCAAGTAGTCTCTACTTTCTACTTATATTATTCCTAAGAATTGTTACAGAAACCACTGAAACACGCATTGTCTCCAACTAGACAATGCGTATTTTGATTCCAATAATTCAATGCGTAGCGTAGTAATCTATAGTTTCACTATTTACTTACCACTGAACGTAGTTTTCGATCATCTCTTGTAGAACCTTATAGAATGGCTTGGAGTCTGAAGCTTGACGAGGTTTTCAGTATTCTAGACTGCTGATTCAATAACAAATATAACTACAGGTATTGAACGGCGAGTTGACGAGACCAAAACGCGTTGAGAACAACAACAGCTCAGAGGCTGACGGCGCTTGTTCCCCATGCACCACCGAGCCGACCATTCCTGTGAGCGAGGAGCGAAGGCGGAAGAATGGTGCTGTGGCGCTGCAGTGCGCTTACTGCGGGGAACGGGCTAGGAGCCGCGCGGAGCTGGAGGCACACACAAGGGCGCATTCTGGAGCGGCGGCGGCGAGGCATAAGTGCCTCATTTGTGACGAGATATTGCCGTCCGCTGCTGTGTTGGCTGAACATAAACTGACACATTGCAAGGTGATTTTCGAATAGAACCAAAATTAAAATCAAACACCCAAAAAAAACTATGGCACACATGTTTTTCTTTGGTGGAGATCGTCGAACCTACAGCTTCAGACTTACAGCGCAAACGGCAGAGCCAAAAAGAGCAACTCTCGGACCAAGTATTTCGTCCAAGGAGGTTCACTTAAAATCCTTTCAACACACTGGTTCGAAAGAACCATTGAAACTATAAGAAGAAGAAGAAGTAGGTACCTACTACTAACAGAGCTGTAAGACATGAAATATGTCGAAAGCAAATTACGTTGAGGCTACTACGAAAATCATCATCGGAAAGCCCGGTATCACCCATTTCATTTTGTACCAGCCTCCTCTGTCCTGTGAGTTTCTTGTCCAAGGTGTTTCTTACTACCTTTACGATGCCGCCGACCCATCACGCAGGACGAACCACTTCAGCCTGATTTTGACCACCATTTTGGCTTTACTCCACTGGCTATTACCACGTCTAGCCAAGAAAATAAAACAGTAACGTGAAATCATTGCTCTTTCTCTTCTATCAGGTGGTTGCTGGCGACACCTGCTCCAGATGTCGCGCTCGGCTTCTTTCCGAGGAGTCGTTCCTGAACCACATGGCTCGTCACCACCCGGCCCTTCCCGCACCCTGTGTGGTCTGTCGACAAACACTGGCGTCTGAAGCAGAGGCGAGGTTACATGCACGCTTCCACCTTCGCCCTAACGAGGATGAACAAAGGTAAGACGTTATGTGTGTTGTAAATTTGGGAATTTCTGTCTCTCTGTCAATTTAGACCCAGTGTTGATCCAGCTCAGACTTCCCTAATACATTGTGTTCTGTATTTTATAAGGATTTATTAATAATAGTGTTTTTTATAGTGATTCGCTATTCTATGGCCGCCAAACACGACATTAATGGATTTTCATTCTCTGATTCTCTGATTTTTATACAACTTTTGCCGGCCACTGCACGCATATACTTTGCAAGCGCAGCAATTTCTATTCATCTTCAAGAAGGCTGTCAAATTAATTCTTAAATTTCAGAGCACGTTTCAGAAAAGTGCTTTTTCTTTCTATAAATAACTTCAACATGTGATATTGCAGATGTGCGATCTGCCTGCGAGCGCTGCCGTCAGGCGAGGGTGGCGAGGGTGCGCGCGCGTGCTCGGCGTGCTACGCGCGGCACGCGACCCCGCGCCCCGCGCCCCCCGCCGCCGACCACGACTGCCGCCTCTGCCGCCGCGCACTCCACTCCCCCACCCGCCTACAAGCACATCTCATCGAACACACCTTCGCGGGCATCGGAGCCTTCACCTGCTACCTCTGCTCGGCCGTGTTCACCAGCGCGGCCGGCCTGCAGAGACATCTACCCGAACATGCGTCCGCTCCCAGGCCGTACGACTGCGCCCGCTGCGGGATCAAGTTCTTCTTCCGCGCGGAACTGGACAACCACGCGTTCGTACACCTGGAGGAAGCCGAGATCGCTCAGCGAGCGTTTTACGAGGCATACGCCCGGGGAGCGGCCAGTGCGTGGGCCGCGCTGGCGCCACCCGAGCCGGGTCACGTGACCACGCCAGTGCCAGAAGTAAAACAAGAGCCGGAGATAAAAGAGGAGCGGAACGACGAGTACATCGAAGTTGCGTCTCCGCCGCCACCGGCTCCTCCCCAACCGCCAGCGGTCCCAACTCCACCACCGGTAGTAAAACAAGAGAAACCCGATGAGGAATAGACAATTTTCAACTGCGCAGCATTAGGTGGTTCAGAGCTACTAGATGAAAAACTCTACTCTCGATCGAGACTATGTGATTGATGAGAGTGAGAGTGTTTTTTTAGACATACGGTGTGATTGATCGCACATGATTTCATGGAAAGTATTGTGGATAGTGCCAGTTGATGCTTCCTAGTCCGACAGTGGTGGGTCTACCGCCTTTATTGTCTGACCGGTGAGTTCCTGCTGGCTGGCACGCAGGAGTGAACGTTATCGTCCTTCAAGCGGTTGCAGGTTGCTCCGCGGCAATATTAGATTACGTCCGAACTCGCTATGGTATAGTTACTCATAATGTTATGTTAATCGTTGAACTTTTGCGTTTAGAACGCCTTTTTTCTTGTATGTAGTCCGTAACTACCGTTTACGTTGATTAGTAATCGTATGTTTTATAATGTTTACATGGCTATTTGTATAAATTGTTATATTAATAAATTATTGATTTAAGCTTCATTATAATTGCTTTTTTAAATAACATCCCATCTTCATCGAAATAACATTATTTAAGTGCTAGTCTAATGTAAGTAAGAGAGATTTATTAACAAAAATTTTATAAAACCAATTAACGTATCGATTAACGTAGCAAAGATTGTCACTTGAAAACAGTGACTGGAAACAAACTTGCTTGAGGTCTTCTAATCCTCGTAGTTATACAGATTGCTTTCTTTCTCATTATTCTTTTGCAAAAGTTTCAGTAGTGTTTATAGACACATTCTTAAAAGTATAAGGCCGCTAGTTTCAATAAACATAAATATTGTAGACAATCCCCACCACATCATCTTAGGCCCAAATTAAGCTGAGTTTTTACTATCGGAACCAGACAGCTGATATAATACTAATATACATTTTTTTGTAATACGCATACTTTGAATACAATATAACACCCAGACAGAGAACAAACGATGTCCACGACTCAAATGTTTGTTCTTGGCGCAGAAGACACAGCTACTACCAACTGAGCTGAGAGGTCAGTCAAAAAGTATAATTTATCAAATCTTTAAACAAACATCAGAATTATTTAACATGATCCCAAAAGTTATGCACCGAGTGGTAACCCTAAGCCGTTGCAACTTGTTGTTGGATCCACGGCAGCAGGCCTGCCACGTTGACGTATGCGGCGGGCACGTTGGCGGTGGCACAGCCGAGACCCCATGACACGAGGCCTACCACCACCCATTGCCCGTTCACCTGGCACACGAGGCCGGAGCCGCCGTCACCCTGGAAACCATTTATTATGGAAACACTTTAATTATGGCCAGAAACTTATTTACATTCGCCGCGCTTTGCGCGGTCGTTTGGATGTCGGTATAAAGAAATTGAACGGAAGTTAAAGATGGTGGATGGTGCTGTCGTTAAAGCAGAATAAGGATGTCGGTGCTTTTTCAAAAACAAGTGAAGTTGAGAAACTTGAGAAATCGACTTCATGGCCAAACTTCAGAACCGATTTTGATAAAATCTATGAGAGCAATCTGGAAGTATTACCGTCCAGATATTATTTTTCTTGCAAATCGGCTCATAAATGGCGCAGTTATGCGATAAAACATAAAAAAATGTACAACCCAATTGAGAAACTCCTTTTTTATGTGAAGTCGGTTAAATCTGTTGCCGACTGCAATTTTGCCGGGGTTAGACAAAAACAAAGGCATCATAATTTTAAAAACAACGTTTAAAAATCCTTTCACCGCACTGGTTCGAAAAATATTTGTCATGATGTATGATTTCAGAATCTATTTATTATAATGACATTTTCAGACTTGCGGTAAAATAATGACGAAGCTCTGTGCCTGACTATATTGTTTACTTAGGTAACAAAACAATGGCGTAATATTTATTTATTAAATTACCTACGTTACGTCATTATGCAAGCTTGACAATTTTAAGACCAATTATTCATAAGTTTCATAACGCATATTACATATTATTATTGATGATGACGATAAACCCTTTCATAGTTTTCCTCATACAATCCAACAACAAACAAATTTAAATAATTTTTAACAAGCCTAAGATATTACAAACCATTCCTGGCAGTACCAAGCAGAGTGAAATAGAAGAAGCTTATCTATGTACCGTGGTATTTCGTGGCCTTTCTTTGTAACGCCACTGTTGACGCCCATGTCTCGAAAATACTAGTAACGATGGTCATTACTAATATTTTGTACTCCAAGTTTACTAATTAAAGTGCTTACGGGAATAAACCCAAGTCCAAAAACCTACCGCAATATCACATGTTTGCATGTATAATAAATGTGCATACACCTAGGCCCAGAACACGAAATAATACCATGCACCCACATTACGAACCTCAGCTTTGCCAGGGATGACGAAATTGGAGAGTTTAATCGCCTAGCGTTTACAGGGAAAACATCTATTATCCAGACTTAGACCTGAGTCACCTAAAATTTTTAGGTCTAGATCAACGGATCGATGCAGAAATACCGATTGTATCGAGAGACAAATTTAACAAATTTGTAAATTTGTAAGAGAAAGCCTGCGCTATCGCATTGGGTACGCCTGTAAAGATAGGGCAATGGTTATAAATAAATAAAATAAATTATTTTTATTTTATTTTTTCTTTTTAATTAGGTATTTCATGTTGTTTAGTAATAGTTTTTGTAAATAATGTATATTCTGTTGTAAATAAAATATATCTAGTCTAATAAAATAAAAATAAATAAAATAACAGGCAAAATAGAAGGCCGTCGAAGCCCTAAGCGTTGGTAGGACTGAGAGATATCTGAGCGGCTGGAAATGCCTATGCATCAGACGCTATATCTGCTGGCCACCGACCGCTCCAAATGGAGAGACATTGTCCACAAAATGGGAAAGAGTCACAATCCTCAACAATGAGGGACCAACTATGGAGGAGGGAGATCAGATCAGAACTTTTTGTTGAGTGTTATTTATTTACTTACGGTGCAAGAGTCCTTGCTAGCTTCCCCACCAGCGCAGACAAAAGAGGTCGTATCAAGCACGTATCCCGCACCTAATCGTGCTGCTTGAAGCTGTGACTGACAGGTTGCTGGATCCACAACTGGAACGTCAACCTTCTTCAAAATTTGCTGGTATTGACCTTGTAAGCCAAACATGTTTTTTCCCCAACCAGCAACCATACATCTGAAAAATTTGTATGTAATTAATCATAATTCTCAATGTCTACGAGGCGTTGGTATCCCCATTTAGTGTGCTTGTAGTCCAAAGTCAGTAAATGGCCTACCTTTGCCCATTGTAGGCAGTAGTAGAACTAGAGGGCAAGCAAGCTCTATTAATCGTCGCCACGGATCCAGTTGCAGGTGAAAACGGCACTGCAGAAGACAACCTCAGCACTGTGATGTCGTATTGCAGCGTGTTTGGATTGTAGGATGGGTGAGTGAATACTTTAGACACTGTATATTCTTGGAATGGAATAGGTTCGTAAGTTGCAGTGGCATCCCAATCGCCAAGGCGGACTTTTACGTTAGGAGCGGTTCCTGAAACACTAAAGATTGTTTCGTAAAGAATCTGGCAGAATTGTTGTGGCCACATCATATTATAAAATAAAGAATATTTGTGTTATGTGACATGTGTAGTTGTAGAGGCAAATGATGTGAATATGTGCCTGTCGAACAATAATGACTTTGATAAATTTGTTATTTCGTAGAAATTCAATACTTACACATAGTTAACAAGCCTGTGTGTAACTGTTATAACATTCAGCGAATCAATCAATACTCCTCCCGCTAGGTAATCATTTTGTTTGGTCAATATTAATACCTGAAAAAACATCAAAATAATTATTACACACTACACATTCAAATAATAAGAGTAAGATACACCTTAGTTAAAGACAAAAAGTACACTTCTACAAACCTGCCAAGGATATTCTCCATAATTAGCTTGTCCTGAACCTGGAGTAACTCCTGTACTCGGAACGGTCTGCAATGTTCCACAAGCTAACGGCGGGGCGGGGGCCGTAGTGCCCGTGCAACAATACTCTTGTCCAGCTGGACATAACGCGATCTAAAACAAAGCAAAGATCACTACGGTTGCCGCTTCACATGATGGCAAAATATGATCATAATTCTGTTGAGACTTACCGGGGTGACGATCCTGATGTCGATCAAACCAGCGCCATAATTAGTTCCAACTTTCACGCATGTACCTGCAGCTACGCACTGGCATGCTTGTCTCTTCTGAATGTGATGATTTCTTCTATTATTCATCATTCTTACAAGTGGATAATTTATGTTCTCAGTTGTGGCACTTCTTCTTTCCCTCGGAAATCTTACAGCGTTATCGTACGTAGCGCTGTAGCCGGTAATGGGCACTTGAAACGCGGCTGATGAGGCTGGTGTTGTGCCAAGTCGGGGGTCGATCGGGAGCGAGCCTGCATCGATTTCATCGGGATTAATTACACATACAACATCAGGGTCGTTACAAAGTATGAGATTGGACAGCTCTGACAGACCTGTTGTCCTCATCGTTGGAGCTGCTGTATGGGCAGCAGTTGGAGCAGCAGTTGGTGGAGCAGTTGGTGCAGCAGTTGGTGCTGCTGTTTGCGCTGGAGTTGGCGCTGCAGTCGGTTTAGCTGTTGGTGCTGCAGTTGGTGCAGCAGTAGGGGCAGCAGTTGGGGCGGCAGTGGGGGCAGCAGTTGGGGCAGCACTTGGGGATACCATAGTCATACCTGCCGGCGGCATAGTCATATTTGTCATCGGAGGGTGGGCTGTCGTTGTGGCTGCAGTGGTAGTGGTAGCTGCAGTTGTAGGTATTAGTATCGGTGGTGGGATAGCTTGCACTACAATAGCAGGAGACTGATTTGCAGGTAAAAGCCCCAAACAGGCGGTTAAAAGCCACAAACACATTTTAACAGATTTACGGAGTTATAACTTCGAAAAAAACAAGAACGTATTGCTCCAACCTATGACATCGTGTATTTAGATCGAGGTAACGGTGACCCATGTATTAAATAACATCGTTTGGATGGTATTCCCCTAAGCGATACAGCCTTCATGGTGTTATGCGCATCATCATAATATGGCGACAAATTGTGGCAATCATCGAAAATGTGGCTGACTAATCCGTTGTTCACGGGTAAGTTGTGTAATATTTGCTTACTAAATGAGTATAATTTTATCTTGCCCTGACCTGATAATTATTTTTTATTTTATTTTACTTTATATAGGTGATGAATTCAGCAATTAACGAACTTCATTTCATTTTAAACAGGACTAGATGTCGCTACATGTTAAATAGAGAAAGCGCTTTCAGCATGTGTGGGTGCCAAATAGTGATTCCAGTTTTTTTCCGGCATGAAAGTTTCAAATCGAATAGAATAAAAAAAAATATTGTGGACAATTCACACAACACTATATAGCCCCAAACTAAGCAGAGCTTGTACGATGGGAACCAGATAGCAGAGCTACTACCAACTGAGCTGAAAGAGCCAGTTCAAAAAGAAGGGGGGGCTATTAGACATCTCCGCCGTATGTGGTTCGATTTCGACGATTCTTTTTTATTTGAAGGCATTTTAGTACTTGGTAAGTCATAACATTTGGCGAAATCTGAATGCAGCTAATTGCTTACTTTTAGTGTGCTCGCGAGGTATACAGCTCACAGAGCATCAAAATTAGCATGATAGATGAAAGAGTCCAATCACACATCATCACTGGCCTGTACCATCTATTACAGATGATTTAGGTGGCGTCAGTCAGGTTATTGCACATGAACTAGAAGCGGAACACTTCCGTTCATGGCTATGAAGACCGATACGAGAGTGGCAGGCACGGCCGCATTTACCGCAGATGAAAGAACCCGGAGATGTTACAGGTTCTGCGGCGCGTTGGTGTCGTTTTTCTCTTTTAAGTGATAAATGGTTGAGCCAGGCACGATCGTGAGCTACAACGCCGTCAGCCACGGTTTTTCGCCAGGCGTTGCGATCTTCAGCCTCACTCTCCCAATTAGAGAAATTGATTTTAAAGCTAGCCATGTCGCGTTTCACGCTGTCTTTATACCGCAACATCGGTCGGCCGACAGGTCTTTTGGCATCGGCTATTTCGGCTAAGAGAACTTGTCTCGGCAAACGACTAGAGTCCATGCGATGGACATGCCCTAACCAACGCAAACGTCTCTGCTTTAGCGTGGCAGTGATGCTCGATAGTTTGGCTGTTTCCAGTACTTTTTCATTCGTAACTTTATCTTGCCAAGTAATGCCTAATATCTTGCGAAGACAGCGCATATGAAAGTTATTGAGTTTCCGCTCCTGATTGGCATACGATGTCCAGGTCTCAGCTCCATACAAGAGTATGCTTAAGATGCACGTTTGGTAAACCAACATCTTCGTGCGGTTGGACAGATGTTTGTTGTCCCATACCCTTGTACTAAGCTTCCCGAACATTGTTGAGGCTTTGCCGATGCGCGTGCCGATCTCTGCATCGATTGAAAGATTACTCGACACCGAGGAACCTAGATAACAAAAGCTGTTAACAACTTCCAGAGGTATACCATTAAGCAAGATGACAGGCTTTTCGGTGACACCTTGTGCCATTACTACGGTCTTTTTCGAATTTATAGACATTGAAAATAGTCTGCACGCATTTGAAAATTTGTCGGTTAAGCTTTGAAGCTCTTCAGGAGTTGAGGCGACAAATGCTGCGTCGTCAGCAAACAAGAGACTGTCAACAAATAGCTCATTCCGATGGCGTCGGGACTTGAGCAGAGCTATGTTGTACAGTTTGCCATCATTTCTTGTATGCAAGTGGATTCCCTGTTGTGCATCACCGAATGCAGCTTTCAAGAGCAATGAAAAGAATATTCCAAACAGTGTGGGTGCTAACACACAGCCTTGACGTACTCCCCGATTCATTCTAAACGGCTCAGATGTTAAACCGTTGAACATGACTCTGCCTTCCATATCATCATGGAATGATTTTATTAAGGTAAGTAGTTTGGGAGGGCATCCTATTCTCTGTAAGGCTGTGTATAGTCCATCTCTACTGACTGTATCAAAAGCTTTATTGAGATCGACAAACGCTATGAACAAGGGTGTTCTTTGTTCTCTACACTTTTCCTGTATCTGGCGAAGAGTGAATATCATATCCGTCGTAGAGCGCTGAGCACGGAATCCACATTGTGACTCAGGATATATACGGTTTGCCAGTTTCTGTAGTTTGCTCAAGATGAGCCGAGCAAATAGCTTACCCACAATACTCAGTAGAGAGATACCACGATAGCAGTTACAATCACCGCGGTCTCCTTTCCCTTTATACAAGGTCATGATGTTTGCGTCACGCATATCCTGGGGTACACATCCCTCACGCCAACACTTTACGATTAGATTGTGCAGTAAAGGTGAAACGCACCGCACTTTAATTAGCTCTGCTTCAATACCGTCTTGGCCTGGACATTTGCCACATTTTAGTTGCTTGACAGCTCGATGAAACTCGTCTATGGAAGGTTCGTCATCTAGTTCTTCCCATAATGGCAGTACAGGGATCTGATCCACTGCCTCTGGATGTATATCTATTGGGTTAGAGTAAAGTTCGGTGTAGTGTTCAACCCAACGGCACATTTGACGTCCACCATCAGTAATGGTAGTGCCGTAGTAATCACACAATCATTATCATAAAAACAAGGATAAATAAATTATAGTTTAAAAAACTAAAAAAAAACGCTTTTATAACTAATTGAACTAAAAAGTAAAAAATAAAACTGTAATAATCAATTAAAAATTTATATTATTGTACAAAACGCGTGGGGTGCTTTTTATAATAACTTCAGATATAATAAACTATTGATAAAATATTTACAACAATCAAAATCAAGCCCCCACGCTTTTTGTACAAAAATATAAATTTTTAATTGATTATTACAGTTTTATTTTTAACTTTTTAGTTCAATTAGTTATAAAAGCGTTTTTTTTTAGTTTTTTAAACTATAATTTATTTTTCACTTTTTAGTTTTTTTTTTTTTTTCATTTTTTTTTTTCATATTTTTTTTTCATATTATTGCATTGTCATCGACCTTTGACAGGTGTGCAAAGTTTGAATCAAATCTGATCGTTCAAAGTAGGTCTTTTTTTTTAATTTTTTTTTTTTTTTTCATTTTTTTTATTTTTTTTTTCATATTATTGCATTGTCTTCGACCTTTGACAGGTGTGCAAAGTTTGAATCAAATCTGATCGTTCAAAGTAGGACAAAATCGAGCTCAAAGGGGTCGGTTACATACATACATACATACATACATACATGATGTCCTCCGCGACGTATCCGTCGATGGCGAACCTTACTGCGAACCTGGATTATTTTTCATATGTGAGCGAATATGACTCGCAAAACCGAACTTGGTCTTAAAAGTCTTATCACAAGATAGACAATATAGCTGGCCAGAAGAGTTATATGTGTAATTATAATTAATTTTCGGTTTTATTTTTCGATAATGACGCTTGCCGTCAAGGTTTTCTAGTCGAGTGACCTCAAACTGAGCAGTCGACTTGTGGACGGTGCTGCGCCATTCTGGCCGTCGTTGTGCGAGCTCTTCCCAGCTGTTACAGGGTATGTCACAAGATGATAAGTGGCGTTTTAAGACATCCTTGTAGCGCAGGAACTGGCCGCCAGCTTTACGCTTACCCTGAACCAGCTCTGAGTAGAATGCCGATCTTGGTAGCCTCGAGTCCTTCATACGCACAAGGTGTCCACACCACCTTAGTTGGCCCCTGATTAGCAGAGACTCAATGCCAGTCATTTCAGTTCGACGAAGAATTTCAGAGTTAGGGACGTGATCTTGCCACTTAGCCCGTAGAATAGATCTAAGACATTTCAGGTGAAAAACGTCAAGCCGCTTTATATCGCCTTTGTAGAGGCACCAGGTCTCAGTGGCGTACAACATGATAGGCAGAACTATTGCCTTATAGACGGCGATCTTAGTGTGGAGATGCAGGTCATGTGAGTCCCATACTCTTTTGCTTAACTTCCCAAAAGATGCAGCCGCTCTCGCTATTCGTGACGAAATTTCAGTTGTAAGGCGGTTGTCATCGCGTAGGAAGCATCCCAAGTAGCGAAACGTTGATACCTCTTCGAGGGATTTTCCACTCAGAGTCATAGCTGTGGGGTCTGAAATTTTACCCCGAGCTGGCTGTCTCAGTATCTGGGTTTTAGAAACGCTTATTACCAAGCCAAACCTTCGGCACGATTCGTCTAAGCTGTTTATATACCTTTGCAGACTTTGAGTATTATCGGCCATTAAACATACGTCATCAGCATAGAGAATGTCCATGACAGAGACTTCCCGCACCTTGCTCTTAGCCCTGAAGCGTGAGATGTCGAAAACGCTTTTATCTGTTCTTATGTTAAGGGCTATTTGCTCACCGCAGGTTCTGTATGAGTATGAATGACTCACGTATGAATGACAGCGGCAAAATAAATGGCAAACAGCGTTGGAGCCATTACGCATCCCTGTTTGACACCGCTGGTGACAGGGAATTGTTCAGTATAGTCGTCTTCGTGTTGGATCCTGGCCATCATTCCTTCATGAAAGTTCCGGATGAGGCTAACAAACTTTTCTGAACAACCCACCTTCTTAAGGACGATCCAGAGTGCATCCCTCGGTACCCGGTCGAATGCCTTCTCAAGATCAACAAAACACATGTAAAGTGGGCGTTGTTGCTCGAGGAACTTTTCTTGTAGTTGCTTGACAACGAAAATGGCATCGACCGTCCCCCTGCACGGCCTGAAGCCACACTGACTCTCAGGAAGAATACGTTCAGCTAGAGTGGTTAAACGGCGGTTTAAAATATGCGCCAAGACTTTTCCAGCTGTACTTAGGAGAGCAATGCCTCTGTAAGAGACATACAGGTGAAGCTAATAAAAGCGTTATAAAAAGAAATCTAAGAAAATAACACCGACTTTATCTTGCCTCAAACAAAGCATGGCGAGTATACGATCGTAATTAAAAAACTTAACACTAAAATTCTTTTACAGAAGTGAAAGGGTCTCCGGTTTTGCCAATTGGCTTCGTAGTAGCCCGACAAGTAATATAATATTAGTAGTTAATGTAATGTAATAAATATAAACGAAATTTACAGCCATACTTAATAAACGCACTTTAAATTAAATCAATGCTTAAATTTAGCCCTGTCACTGTTTGTCATTACCCAGTGGTAAGAGATGGTAATAGTTTAAGCACTGTTTATCTTTTGACATATTTTTATAAGTAAGGCCATTAATGTTTTAGGTGACACCTACATTTAACAAGATGAACTACAAGGAAAATATTATCAAATCACCAAGGTAACTTTATCAAACTGAAATCATGAGTAGGTGTCACATAGATGGCGTTGCTTAACGTTTTTAGTTCGGCCATTAGCCGCTAGAAGCAAGAGAGAGGGAACTTAGTGCGCATGGCGAATAAACTTACGTCAATACGTAAACAAGAGACTTCAAAGTATAGCGTATGACAAAGCCGGCCAGTGTAGTGCTACGTTCGGTTTGCGCGCACTGCTTGTGTAATCGAGGCTGACTGTGAATGCAGTTTATAGTAAATCCGTAGAAGTATTGCCGTGGATCTTGATCATGATAGATTGGTGTGACTCGAAGTCTAAATTTTGGTGCAGTTATAAACACAGTTCAGTGAGTTAGCGTCAGCATAAACAGTTTAACAGATGTGCCTAACAAATTCATTGATTAGATATAAAAAGCTCAAACAGATGCCATCGGGCTGATAATGTCTTACCTACCACTACGTTATTGATAAAAATGTACAGGTATTTTGTTACGTTTAATTTGGTTTTGAAAAGTGTTGAAAATGGATTTCGGAACCGGTCGTTAAAATAGTTGCATCTCTTAACACCATAGACACTACGTTTATCAGTTTCAATTATCATCAATTTCGTATTTTGACCTCGGCTCAGCTGCGTTTTAAGGATGCCTTCCTACAGTCAAGAGATAAATGTGGATCTTAATTCAAATGAAGGAAATGAAAACAAAACGAAGGATGATAAAAATAATGATAATAGTTATACCAATCATACCGTTAATACAAAAGCCCTAACGGGGCTCAACAAAGACCAAAAACTATCTTTCACCTTGAGAGACTTCCTGCACCCTCCGAGCGCAATAGGAATAAAACTAGTGGATCCCTTAGATGAGTCGATGCCTTTCATCGACGAGTCCGTGGAAGCGCAGTCTGATACCGAGCAGCAGCAGTCGTGCGATACAGAGGAGGTGCTGAACAACGCTGCGTGTCGACTGAGGAGATGGCGCGCGGCCTCAAGGAAGCTGCGTCGACCGCGAATCATTGACAACCTGAGTGAGCAGAAGGATGGCAACTCGCGTAAGTCGGATGACGGCGGTCACACCGACCTGGCCGATCGGCTGAGAAGCCTGGCGGTGGCAGGCAGCATGTCGGCTTCTGCAGGCGAGCTGCTGTCGCTGGCACCCCCACCACCCGCCGCAACCGCACCACCTTCGCCCTGCGGTCTGCTGTCTCCGTCGCTTGCAGAACAGAGCTCCAAGGATTACTTTGTGAGTTGACAATAAGTGCCATACATAACACACATCTCTCTTGTTCATTACAGGATTTCAGTCAAGTAAAAATGGGAGTAAGTATTGAGGTATATTTGCGGTACTGCGACGCCCTAGGTATTTGAACTGGTTGAATGACTAGTACTTTCGTACCTAAACTCAAGTTAGGTATTTACTAATAGGGTGAGCTGGAAACTACATTGGAGGGCCTGTGTAGTACTAGCTCAAAATAAATTCCAAAATATCTACGATCGTGGCTACTGAGGCTTGCCTAGCCTCTGATGCGTATTATTCGCCATCTTACTAGCTCTAATTTTTAAACCAGTCTATTGCGAGTAGGTCCAGTACAACTGGAGTGGGTCCAGTGTCTCACTGTAAGTGTAAAGATGGTCAAATAAATATAAGGTACAACAACAAAGGATTGGGACTAGGAAAGAAAAACTATAAAACGGTGGACATACGATATTAAGCAGCAAGACAGTTCGACTTACGCGGTTTCACTAACCACACTAATATAAGTTACTCGTTATTTATAGGTACTATGAAGGTAACTACGTACTTTTTTATTCATTGATATTTTTGCGAATATTTTGTGCAAATTAATCAAATTAAATTGAGTCAAGAAATAATAATGATCATATAGCAACATTCAAATTCCAAAAATTAAAAATAATACTCATAATTTTATCATATCTATGAAAGGGATCATTTTTATCGTTTATAAAATTAGTGGAGTGAATTGAGTATCTGAATAAATCAAGTTACTGACGTCAATGATGATGCGTCGATGGCCGCTGGGATCAAACATCAAACAAATGTATACTAAATATTTACCTACTGCTGTTTGTTTTAGAGTACAAATGTTCCGAGCAGATTGTTGAGTTGTTTTTTATAAGTACTTAATATAAAACTAAGATACCGTAGTGAACTGAGAAGCATTTTATGTGGAAAACAATTTTTCACATAATTTTTTACCATACTAACTTATTTTATTAATGGAATATTGATAAATTACAAGTGAAGTTTAAAAAACTTGAGATACCGACTTCATGGCCAAACTGCAGAACCGATTTTGATGAATTTTCCGATCTGGAAGCCATACCTAACCATCCAGATAAACAATATTGAAGTGAGAACCTCCTCCTTTTTTATTTAAAGTCGGTTGAAAATATGCAGTTGGTAGTTTTCTTATTTGTGACGAACCTCTTCGTCAGAACCTGACGAGCTATCAATAAATCTCAGCTGATGAGGAATACCTTTACGCATTTTACGGTTGTCTTTCCATAAACACAAGCTATACCGAAGCAATACTGTCGGTATAGCTTGTGTTTAGGGTAAGACAGTTGCGCTGCCGGTATTATACCGTAGGCAAGCTGGCACATCTTTATGACGTAGATAGCACATTAAAGTAGGTAAGTACTGATAACATCTGCACTGATGGACATGGGCCTGGGTAGAACATGCGGTCACATCGTGGAACTCACTTGTTTGTCAACACTGATTGGTTCTTGAGAGTTGTAATCTCGAATTGCGTCAGTATATTTCTTACGAAAGAAAGTATGCCAAGTCATCTAATAGTGGAAGCTAACCTAGCAAGTTTTTTAAGCTTCGCGTCTACATCTCGGTCTGGCATAAAACTTACTTACCTTGTATATCTTTGTAGACCAAATCTACAGAATTGTTATCATTAATAACTTGCCTTGACCTTATTCTAAGTTACCAATGCTGTAGTGTTGTAAATTTAGTCAGCACGCGCACTTCTAATAAGGTATTTTGACCTCAGCATCACGTTTTGTAGGTCAGAATGGCCCATGTAGTGCATAATCTTAGACAAAACAATAACAAATTTTTATTTTTAATCTATCATTAAAGTGCCCGTGGATCATTTTAATCCGCGTAATAGTCACCATTGGGTATAGTGACCGCTAGTAACATTGATTGAGTGCTCTTTTTCATTCAGAGAACCAACTGTCCCCGGCTTCTAAAGCCTAGACATGGTCATCGGCGCGGCCTAAAAACTCCGTCAACCGAGATATTCACAAGCTCTTCAAACAAATGCGTAACGCGTCAGTGACAAAATAAATGTTTTTTCTTTCTTTCTTTCTCTTACAAACTAAACACATTCATAATACCTAGCACTTTTTGGGTAAAATTCTCTGACACTGTCACTTTCATGTCAACAAATAGAGATAGACAAAGAGTTATCATATCAGTCTGCTAAGCTAAATGACTGCTATAGGACCCTAATGAATATGAACCCCTTGTAACCTATTTTTAAAATTAAATTGAATACACAATACCATTATTGCAATGCACGCACACCATTATTGCTGAGGTTTTGTGTCTTCAGTAAAGGTTTAAAAATAGTTTCTAATAGGAAAAAAAAATATTGATTATCGGAATGTTATTTTTATTATGGTATTTACTAACCACTACGTGTGAACTGGTGCCTACTAGCCCCGCCTTCCGATCATACGGTCGCTTGTTCTCATCCAGTCGTGTACCTATGGATTTTTAATGCAAAAAAAATATGAAAACAATGTGTTCTCAAACGGTCACATCGCCACATCGTGAGGAAACCCGCGGCTTAGTCAGCTCCGCGCGTATTAACCATGTGTTGTTTGTGTATTAGGTATCGACTGATCTGTCAGGATGGTAGGTAGGTACTGGGCAAACCTATTCAAATAAAAAACCCTATCCCAGTCACTATAGCTTTACGTGAGTAGGGGCATGAGCAAACACCAGTTGCAGTTGCCCCTGACTTATCTAATCTTCTACAAATCTGCAATAGACGAAAAGGCCTGTTTTTTTTATTGCAGTGGGCTTTGTATTAGATAATATTGCCATACAGAATAATGAATTAAAGACAGCTGCATATTTGATGTTACGTGGATATATCACGTTACGCGAAATGCTTTCGAATTTGTGTAACATTTTAAGAGGTGGCTATTACGAGGGTTGAGCAACTTTCCAAAGACTCAAGATTTCTCCATTACTCATCATGTGAACAAAAGAGATGTTTCATTCTGTTCTACTTCTTAACCTAACTTTCCAATTTTGACCTAATTTTCTAATTATGAACTTCGTCGGGACTACCGACATAAATAAAATTTCTACTGTAGAGCTCAATTTAAGCATTGCCATTGTGTTTTCTATATACGTAATATT
This sequence comes from Thera obeliscata, assembly GCA_947578465.1. NCBI lineage: Eukaryota > Metazoa > Arthropoda > Insecta > Lepidoptera > Geometridae > Thera > Thera obeliscata. The sequence goes on from OX387916.1 coordinate 7,525,499, forward strand.
CATTTCAAGTTTACGAAACAAGTTATTTTGCAAGTCGTGGAGGGAAGACACGTGACGTGGTAGAAATCTCGATTCGCCGGCTATCCGGGTCGACTTCCTCAGCCGGCATCATAGCTCACCTCGCAAACACGCCCTCGTGACCTAAATTTTCGCAATGACGTCATCGAACACCAACCACAATGTAGGGCATAAAGTTCAACAGTCGAACGAAACCGACCCGTTGCGCTCCGCTCTCCTCCTTAGTGCACCGAATATAAGTATATCGAGGACTTCGTCAGTAGGTACAGCGGACCTCCAATTTCCAATCAATAACAAAATTTCAGCGGGAATTACTCTGTACGTCATAGCGAGGCATTTACCTTAATCTACCTATACCTATGTAAATAAATAATGAATTAACGAACACTAATGCTATGTTTCCATGCGTGCCGTGCAGCCCGGCAGGCTGCCTGGCGAGCTGCGCGGCATGCAACCAGTGTTACCAGGTACACGGTAATTACCGTAGATGCACGGTATTTTTGGCTTAAACACGGTATACGGTAATGTTTCACTACCGTGTCATTTTCTACGGTATTTTTAATTATGAATTACCTTGACAGTCAATATGTAAATAATTACGAAGTAGGTATTCCCCGATCATCAAAATACGTCTAAATGTAAAAGTATGCCCTTTGCCCTGCCCACTAGTTAAACAATTAGTGTATATGAAAATTGCTTGTATAATAAATGAATGAATGAATCGCTTTCTCGCAACTCTCACCGTACTCTTTTTTCTTCGATAGTTTTGTTGGTGTTTGATGTTTGGCAAGTGCGCAGTGCATTATTCAATGAAACAATACTTTTAATTTCGTTCGACACAACGTACCTACACAAAAATGGGTAGTCATAGTGACACTGATAGCTTTTTTCCCCCAAGCATTGTGGATTTTTTTCTTGTCCTTATGGAATTTAGGCTTGGGGTTCCATAATAATTCTTGTTCCTGGTAATGTTCCAGGAACGTCAAAATTGTCTCGTTAGACCAATCGACCATGTTGTAATTATTACGACCAATATAGAAGAGTACTCGGTGATTACGACTTTGTAACCTAACTAAATATGAAGACATTTGTCAAACAATAATTGACTCGTTGTCTTAGCAACAGTCACAGAGGTTTTATTCTAACTGATGCAACCTCAACAGTAATCTCCGATCGTAGCGACTTTTTTTAGCAACGTCCACTCGTCACGAAAGCGCGAGAGAGACTGACTGCCCACCAGTGTTGCCACGTGCCAAAGCAAAATATCTGGGGACAGACGGACAGATAGACAGACAGACAGTCAGACGGACAGACAGTGAAGTCTTAGTAACTATATTAACTATACTAATAGTATTATCAAAAGTGGATCTAAATGAATATTTTTTGCCTTTATTATGTTTAAAGATGTTCATCTTATCATAGACTAAATCAGATTCCAAAAATCTGTATAAAAGTAGGGTAAAATCTGTAATCTGTAATACTACCCTAAATTCTGTATAAATACAGATAAATCTGTATAATTGGCAACACCAATTTGGCCCGCGCGCGCTCGGGCGTACCGTTTCCACGCGCGTGAATGTGAATGTGCACGTTGAATGTCGAGTTGAACGCACGCGTGGAAACGTGGCATAATAAGGTGTTTTTTGTCCTTTGCCGTACGTCATTTTACTGACGGATGAAGTAAAGCATGTGTCAGGTGCTTTTTTCAAGTTTAAATTGTAATCAAAAATGTAATCTAAACTAATTATTTTACTAGCGCAAAAGAACAAGTAAAACTCGAAACCGTTTTACCTTTCTGTGGTGCGCGTCAGCATTGCCGTTGCTTCTATATTTTTTTGTATAACTACAGCTATACAGCCAGCCGCATCGACGTCGTCGCCTACGTCACACTTGCACGTCTTGGCGCACGCCACGCCCTGCGCGCAGCTAAATACCCAACGGCCTTTTTGGAAACCTCATAAAATATTAAAAAAACCGACAATACTCCATACTCCTACCATTGGCTCTAAAAAATATATCAACCCCCCACTTTACATATTCAACATTACAGAATATTTCCAAGGCGCTATGCTATAAATCGGAAAAAGATTGCATATTGTACCTAGTACTCTAATTAGTGAATTTTCTAAGGTTTTGGTTCATGAATTTCGATGCGCCTATACCTACCCAAAAGCGATACATCGGTATAACCCTTTAGAATAGAAGTATACATCTACGAGTAAAACGATTTCTGAAAAGGGTTTCTTATGTTAGTTAAGTAGTTTATTATGGTATTAATATATCCTTCTATTCCTATTGATGGGAATTTCCAAAATGAAATGATGATTTATTTATTGAATGAACTTTGCAATGTGAAAACCAAACAAACCTATTATTAAATATCCTAAAAAAAAAGGTTAGTGCTAATTTTATGTGATACCTATATATAATATGTAGGTACCTACATATACAGATATATTGTTTTAAATATTCCAGATTTTTTAAATTTAATCTTTAGGTTCCTATTATTTATAAAGTCTTTATGTTGCACGCAGCCAACTGGCTTAATTTGTGAGAAATCTTACTCAACACGACATAAGTATATAGGTATGTATGTTTCTTGAATACCAACTTACTTACCCTTATTTATTATTTATGTACTGTGACTATGTCGCACTCGACGGAGTGTAGTTAATCCCAACTAATGTAAAAATTAAAGAAAAAAAATTGCGAAAAGAGATTTTGTTAAATTGCAGGGAGATTTTCGTGTGAAATTGAAAATAAGCATGTTATTTATAAACAAAGATTGGCCCCTAAATTGAAGATGTGGTGTAGGAAGCAACGGGTCGAATACTACACAAAATAACATTTAGCCTGTCAGTGACGTTTTGCTATCAGTCAGTCAGCTAAATTTTTTTATACAAGTTATAGTGTTCTAGGGAATATCATGTTTGCTATATAAATTGCAATAAAATAAGCGATTGAGGAAGTTGAAATTTATTCCGATGCGTGTGGCGAGACGTGGTGGTGGTCATTCAGAAATTATCTTCGCAAATAACCCAAAATCAAATTAATATCATTTTTTATTGTTCTTAAACTTATGGTAAGTTATCATATTTTTACATAAGTACCTATAAGATTACTCTTTTATATCACATTTGTTTAACTGAATTCAAATAAAATAGACGGAGGTTCTTAATACGGTTGTATTTTTTTATGTTTGTAATTTTTTTGGCCAGTCATTTGCTCAAATTTTAGAAAAATCACTTGCAGGACTATACCATATTATCCAAATCCTGGTAACTGATATAAAGGAAGACTTATTTGATGCGATTCTAATAATTTGTAATACCTACTTATTTTACTTATTTAAATACTTATTTTATTTTAGCATGAATAGTAAATATATATGAGTATTATTATTATCGAATAGTTTGATAGCATAGTTAATACAACATAGGAACCTATATTTAAAAATTGATAAATCATTGTGTGTGAATGTACCTCAGTGAATCATTAAAGGTACTACCAATCGTGACTTATCTTTGGCAAGTGACTAACATTACCTACAATAAGATAGAAACGTACATTTGACTTTGTCGCAGGTAGGCTAAATGAAATGAAATGAACTATTTTTTGCTTGAAGCATTCATTGGGACCTACATTTTAGATCTTAAATATAGGCAAATACAGTTTCACACACTTCGCCAGAAAACTCAACATGCAAACACGATAAAGAAAATAGGCAAGTAGGCAGTCACATAACAATTTAAATAAAATGCAGATCTAAAATGAAAGAAAAAATGAGCTATCAAGAAACAGTTGAGCTATCTTGTGTATTTTGTACATTTTGCAAATATTTGTTTATTGTAAGTTTCTTTGTGTATTTAAATAAAATTATTCATTAATACAATATGAGCTAGTAGCTATTAGAGATCTTATATGGTCTGAAAATAAATGTATAACCGAAATCTTATCCAATGAACTCATTAACATATCTTTAGATTTAACCAGTAGGTAACTAACATAAGGACGCGAATGACGTCAGCAAGACATTTCGTAAATTAATACCGGTAGCAAGCCACACCACACCGTCCACAAATAGAAGCATTTGATTTAAGGCTTGTAATTTAGTTCTATAAAAATACTCGAATACCCTTCAGACTTCAGAGCGCCACTTGGGGAAATGTCACCGAGGCTAGCTCCGCATCGTCAAAGAAATAACGATGTTGACTCGTTATTTACGCTAAACAAATATTTTTGTCATTTTCCTTCCAATACATAACGTCTTCGAAAGACTTACGTATTACCTCTGTTGTAATGAGGTACTCAGTGTGCCAAATATACCCGCATGCTTTGAAGTGCTCTATCTAGCAAAGTAAACTAGATACTAGGTGTAGGTACCTAACCTACCTAAGGTGGAACAATGCACAACGCTATTGCTAGACCAAGGTCAATGTTCTCTAAGCGTTTGGTAGCACTTGATATCGAAAATTGTGTAGGTGTGTTGTTAGTAATTGAACCTGAAAAGTAAACTGATGTACCGTTAGTAATAAATAATTACCTGAACCTTTTGGCTTTTATACAAGCGCTGGAATTATTATTTTTTTAAATAAGAATTTTAAATAGAAGTCCGGTATACTTAGTAGAAGTAAAAGTAAGCATACCAAAGCTTTTCTAAGCATACCAAATACTATTCTAGATAGTAAAAAAGTCAGGGTTTGTACTTTTAAGTCGTATGTTATCTCTACAAGTACTGATATTATAAAGAGGACATATTTGTATTTTTGCGTGTATGTTTGTAATGATAAAACTCAAAAACAACTGCCAATTTCAAATTCACCCTGAGTAACATAGCCTGCTCAGCGTTATGCTACGCGTACCCTATTAAAAGCAAGAATGCAAGTTTTTTTGCTATTTTTATTAAAATTACGGAAACTTTCAGGGTTCCAGCCCAGAATGCTGTGCTGACACCACTGGATTGGAGTCAAGTGCAGCCGGTACCCCCATGCCACCACCTGGCCCCCGATACAAGTTGGCTACAGAAGGAACCCAGAGGGTCTGCTGCTTCCAACACACGAGGACTGTCGTCGACAAGATCCTCGCAACCAAGTTCATGAGGAAGTGGGAGACGCATGTGCTTTGTCTGCAAGAATACAACATAGTCTCTAAAACGGTGAGTTTTAAACATTATTTTCATTTTGGAACGATTTGGATTAATTAGTTTGTCATTCTTGCTAAGTTACCTGAAATGGCGAGCCAGACCACAGAACACAATTACTCAAGAGAGTTGGACTCTTCTTTAAACCATTTCGTACTGATTGGCGAACGTGTAAATATGCACACGCGTAAGTCCATCAGGGCTTAGTTGTGGTCATATTACTTTTCACAAATAATGCGAGGAAATTGAACTCATTTCGTCAATGACAATTACGACAAACAACGAACAACACATTTTTCCTGGCGTTGAAGTGTTCATTTGTTTTTTTTTAAGCAGCATAAGTAGTTTATATTCAAATAAAAACTTTGCTAAGTTACCTCCTTAGATACCATGTTTCGGAGTAAAAGATTATTTTTAAATTACACGTAAGATAAATTTTCTATGTAGGTAATTAATTTAGCCGCAAACACAACAGTATGGATTTTCATACAAATTTTGCCAGCCTGCTCGAAGAAGCTTGTCAATGTTTTAGAAAAAGATAATTTGTATCGACTATAAAAAATAAATAAAAGACGACGCCATTCTTAATTTTCATTATAGCTTACTCATAGCTTATTAGTTATTAGTCATTTGTGAAATCGGACCTAATCCTTATTAATATTATAAATGCGTTTGTAACTCTGTCTGTCTGTCTGGCTTTCACGCCAAAACTACTGAACCGATTGAAATGAAATTTGGTACACAGATAGTTGAGGGCCTGAGGAAGGACATAGGCTACTTTTTATTGCGAAAAAAGGGTTGTAAGGGGTTGAAAATAGGGGTTGAAAGTTGTATGGAAGTACCGTCATTTTTAGAGCTAGAAACTTAAAACTTATTTTTTAGTCTGTTGATTTGATATAAAAAAATATGACATTCAAAGTTTGTGCTGGGGGGGTAGAGGGAGGGGAGTACAGGGGGGAGTGTGGAGGGGAGGTGCGAGGGGGGATGCGGGGGGGGTGTGGAGGGGAGGTGCGGGGGGAGTGTGGACGGGAGGTGCGAGGGGGCATGCGGGGGGAGTGTGGAGCGGAGGTGCCAGGGGAGTGTAGAAGGGAGGTGCGAGGGGGGATGTGGGGGGAGTGTGGAGGGGAGGTGCTGGGGGAGTGTAGAAAGGAGGTGCGAGGGGGGATGTGGGGGGAGTGCGATGGGGTAGTGTGCAGGGGAGTGTGGAGAGGAGTGCGGGAGGAGTTTTGTGGGGAGTGCAAAGAGGGAGTACAGGGGGATTGTGGAGGGGAGTCTGGGGGAGTGCGGGGGGAATGCGGGGGGGTGTTGAGGAGAGTGGGGGGAGTGTGGGGGGAGTTCGGAGAGGAATGCGGGGGGGATGAAAGTGTGGCGTAGTACGACGCCATAATTAATGTCTAAGTTTAGTAAGAGGGCAGACGACTGTGTCACGTTCACGCGAATATGACGTTGTTATTTAATTAATGTTTTCTTCCGCTGCAAATTAAAAATGCTACCCATAGACACTATACCACGCGGACGAAGTCCCGGGCACAGCTAGTAAAATTATAATTTGATTTATCGATATTTTGATAATTGTAACACAGTGACGGGCGTCAGTGAATCATTTCAGTTGTATTATTCCTTAATCTACCCAAAGTTAACGTGACGTGACGCGAATCTAGAATTATACATTACATTGTGCTTTAAAAACAGAGAACTACTAAACTGTTCAGTACTTACCTAACCTAACGTATTTTTGGTTTGAGAAAAATATTTTATGTAAAATTATGGCATAACACTTACTTGTTTATCTTACTACTTACCTAGACTATTCTAGGCAGTAATTAAATGCGATACCTATGAGGTAAAATAGGTAGTTTGTCTTATCGCGTTCTTTATCAACGCATAAATTACATTATAAATTATGTGGAATTTATAAGCATTGAATGTTAAAAAAATCATCCAGGGTAGGCAACGCAACGACAGCACCCTTGGTGTTGTTGGTGTCTATGGGCGACGGTGACCGCCTACCATCAGGTGGGCCCGTAAGCTCTTTGTCTAACTTTAACTTTTTAAAAAAATATCATATTCATTAACATAATATTGTACAATTATCGACCTAATATCATGCAATTATTGACCTGCTGGATGCTGGACCTTGCTTTAAGGTCCAGCATACCCAGGGTGTACCGAGTTTTTTCAGATTTCCCATGGTAAGACGGTTGGAAAAGAAACAAAACAAGCATTATAATAAGTTACTTATTTCTTTAATCTTCGTAACATCTGGTTAAATAAAAGCATAAGACGTCATTATCTAGGTGAGTAATCAATATATTAACCATGTAGGTACCTAATGTATAGCAGGTACGTGTAAGTAACTAGTACGTTATTAAAAAGAAAAACATAATTTATTTACGCACTTTGATTGCGTCAGAAAAAGTAACTCCCATAGTTTTTCTGGCTTTCATTATAAAGTATATTATACACATATATTTTATAAATAAAGGTGTAGTTGCAAAAGGTCCCAACAAGCTGTAATAACAGGCTTTGCTTAGTTTGGGGCTAGATAGTGTTGCGTGGATTGCCATCAATATTCATTTATTGCTCTCTCTGAGAATTCTGAATTAATGAGGGTAACGTATTTATTGATTTTATCACTTAACTATTAATACCTAGCTGGAGTCATCTACGTGCAAAAGAGCGAGTAGTCTTTTGTGCGGGCGTCTCGATTGATCGATTTTTTTCTCGAATCGAATGGACTTGTAAAAACAAGGGGAGTAATAAACCTCTTGCGTGTGAATAAATGTTTTTACAGTAAACACACTCTTTTTGTTTGACTATAAACACAACCTGAATCAACGTGGGCTCACTGTAAAAACAATGGTCGGCCTTATCAACGCTATCTCGCGCCTCAACTCTATGTATATTTATCTGCTTTCACAATAAATAGGCCATCCATATTTGTTTACCAGATAATGCTAACCTAATCTAGTGGACTAGATATCGCGAAATGTTGATCAGAAGAAATAAACTGGCTACGGTGTAATTCAAACCTGCGTAAATATTATCATAACATTAGTTAAAAAAGGTCAGAAGCTTATGCTAATGCAGTCTTGTCGTTGTGAACAACTCTTCTAGACAGCCTGTTTGTTCTGTACTCGAAGTCGGAGTATTGCTACCACATTTCGTCTACCAAATGTTGTTTTCGTATGAGCACGTGGCTCTCTCTTTTGTAAGGAAAATTGATGAGACAACAACTCGTTTCGATTGTTTCTACGTAACGAATTATTGCTGTCTCATATTTTCTCCATACAATAGAGAGAGGGGCAAAACTAAAACAACATTTCGTAGGCGAAATATCGTTCTGCTGAAAATGATTGAGTGTTTTTAGAGGTTCGTGTAATTGAAAACTATGCTGAAAAGTAACAGCACATTGAGTGCGCAATTACCTTGAATGATAAGAAGTACACATAGGACTACTAGGAACCTGGAAATATTTCCTGCTAGCGATAACAAACCATTGAAGGTAATAAGTACCTATAGTTTGTTATTGTTTGTTTTGTTGACCGCAAGTATTATTACAGTTAATTGTTTCAGACATTATTATTTGTGCTTTATTTATTGGTCTTAAAACAATTGCCTCCTTAAGTGCGTTGCGAAGAACCTTTGTACTAACATCTAACTTTGTTGTAAATCTAGACCAGCTGCAGGAAAAGTTATAAGAAAAACATAATAAAATTATGTAAGTATTTATTTTTTATTATGGACAAACAAATCATATATCAAAATAATAAATAAAGTATAGGTACATCCGATAAAATCTTTGTGTTGCTTATTGAATAATATGTTCACCTACTTTAAACACAGTTCAGTCGATTTAAATCATTCATTCATCTAAATTTTGCAAGTAATGTACCCACGGCTGAATGTAATCTCCGCATGCAAATCCATTCAAATATCAACTCAAGTACTCAAAACCTATGGATATGGTTATGAGGGCAGAAAGAAGAAAACTTGGACGATTTAGGATAGTGAAAAACAGATGAGGAGAGCTTCGAGCAGGTTTTTGCTAGGAAAGCACAAACAGATAAAAAGTGTTTCGTAGTGTAAAATTGTACAATTTGTGTGGTGTAGTACCTACTCCTTGACCGACGTCTTTCCTGTGGATTAGGCCGACTAATCTGTCAGGATGGTATAGGTGCTGGGCAAGCCTATTCCATCTAAAATCCTGTCCCAGGCACTATAGCGTCCTGCAAGTTGGGGCATGAGTATACACCATAAGATGCCCCTGTCGCTATTTAAAACATCTACAATAGATGCAAAGGCTTGATTAGTACTCCTTGAATGGATTTCGTAGCTTCAAGGAACTAGTTCATCAAACCATTAGTTTCACTAAATTATTTGGTAGGTACCCTACTTACCAATGTAAATGATTAAGTTTAAATAAACAAATCTGAATTATTTAAAAATCTGTAGGTATGTTCATTGTTTTGTGCTCCTGAATGAAGGTTATGAACTGCCAGTTATTGAACCTGATTCAGGTACAGCCATACAATGCCTCGTATAAATCGACCATAGATCCCATTTGTTTCAAAAGCAAAAGCTTTTACTTTATGCTCACAAAGGTAAAGAATAAAGATTTGGTTACTTCTCCGCGTGGTAAAATATATCGAGTTATTTTAGCACTTATGCTTTGAGATGATTCAAAATTCTCTTGCTTACATACACAGCTCTTATGCAATAATAAGTCAAAAAATGCATCTTAGGACAATCACAAAATTTAGACTTATATCCTTCATCATCATCCTGCCCTCATCCAAGCAGGATCAGCACCAGGTTTTCTTTCATCAGACGCTTCTATCGTTCGCAGTATTAGGTCCGTATTCAGAAACAGTGCTGTCACAGTCTTAGTCAAGCCTCAAGCACTCTCAAGCATATATTTTCTGACAAAAGTGAAATTGTTTGAATTTCAATAATCTAATGCTTGAGGCTCGACTAACTAAGCACTGTTTCTAAATACGGCTCTGTGTTCACTCCTTTCTACACAACCCATCCATCTCTTCTTTGGTCCACCTCTACCAAATTCTATAAACATCCACGTATCTAAAACTCTTCGTGTAATTATTATTGCTTTCTCTCTCTCTGCATGAACTCTTCGTGTAATAACTATTGTTTACTCTCTCTCTCTGTCATTGCATGACATGACCAATTGCCCATACCACGCTGACGTCTTCTCAGCTGAATATTACTCCTCAACTTTTTATTTAGCCTTTCGTATCGCAATTCATATTTGCAGCTAGAAAGCCTATTGTCACAAGTAGGTACATCAGTACATTATTTTGTACCTGCATCAGCTTTGAATCAGCCAACGTTCATGTTGGTATTGTTTGCGATGTTATAGTTGGTTTTATGGCATTAGATAACATGGCACAACGTGCCTATTTAAAGTCAACATCAATGTGACATTGTCTTGCCTGTTACCGTGTATTATTCTTTTTAAGTATATTTTTATTAGATATTTATTCTGAGAAATCTGAGGAGATATTTACTGGTCTTTTTAGGGTTCCGTAGCCAAATGGCAAAAACGGAACCCTTATAGATTGTAGGATATCTATGAATAGGTCTTCAAAAATTATGTTGAGGTTAAACTTAATAGTTTGTGCGAGAGACACTTCCAAAGTGGTAAAAAGTTGGTCCCCCCCCCTCTAACTTCTAAAATAAGAGAATGATAAAACTAAAAAAAATATATGTTGTACATTACTATGCAAACTTTCAACGATATTTGGTTTGAACGAGATCTAGTCAGTAGTTTTTTTTTATACGTCATAAATCGTAAACCGCAATTTACCTTTCGACGAACTACAAAGAACCTTTATATTATGTTACTTGTTGCTACGGAACTCTTCATGGGCAAGTCCAACTCGCACTTGGCTGCTTTTTTGTTTTAGAATTCATAATATGCCTAGTACTGTATTTTTTTTGTAAGATCATCGATATTTTGCTGATGTATAACTTACAACAGAAACAGTCGTTGACTTCATTACCATCTTGTATCCAAAGAGTGGTTGTAATAATTCATAAGTATAATCAGAGCAGTTTACTTTTTTGTACGTCAGTGCACATCATTAAAACCTACTTACTTATAATTTGCGAAATGTATTGTTGCAAAAAAGTTTTAAGTGGTGTTATGATGATCATAAATCATTTTACTGCCTATTATATGTGTATAGTTACTAACTAGCAATAAATAAATCCTATAATAAGGTCAATCAAAGATAGCAGAGCTCGTGCGTCAATGGGTCTAGTAGTTTACCTAAATAAAATCACGTTACATAATATGTATTGCAATAGTATAGCTCAGTTCCGGCTTTTTTTACGCAGGCTAAAGCATTATTGTCTAAATGAAAGAAAACATAAATGTTTACATTCGCGTTTACGGTTCTTCGTGTACAAAACAGTTCTGCTTTGACGTCATACGGCACGCACGCGGAAAACATTTCGGCACTGCATCCAAATTCTCAACTAATTTGATTTATACATATTTTGTTATATTACCTACGCTGTGTTTGTAAAATCATCACAAATAATAGTTATTTGTTATACAAGAGTAAAAAGCAAGAGTTATGTTTGAGCAAGCGAAGGATTAAAAAATTTGAATCCTGGACGTTAGCTAGGCTTAAAATAACTTATAGCACCACTTAAAATCTTTGCACTCAAGTGAAACACGTAACGTTTCATCCCACCTCAGCGAAAAAATGCAAAAAAGAAAATGGCACGCGTATAAGGGAAATAAAAAAAAAAGTACATAATACACGGCAAAGTAATATCGGCACCATGGATGTAGAAATAAATAAGTTTAATGAAGTTTTGAATTCACAAACTTAGCGCACCGATATTATTAATTCAATTTACTATATCCTTTAACGGATAAAAACGGCTTTTGTACTCAGATATCGAAGAGCAAAATGCTCTTTCCGAGATGGGGGAATGAAAAAAAGATTTAGCTTTTTATTTAGAGCTAATACTCAGACATCTGCATTGAACAAACTATACATAATTATAGTTCTATATACAGACGGTGACGGTTACCACCAGACGCTAACGCTATTGCGCTAATGTCAGAGGTCGGCTGCAGATAGACTAAACACCGAAGTTTGATCGCCTCAGCCTCCAGCCGATGTACTAAATGATAATAAAATAGACAAATAACCTCGCCCAATAGATAACGATTATCAGCATCGTCTAATTATTATAGAAAGTACTATTTTTATGTTCCTGCTAATTCAGTTATAGCTTTTTCGACTGAAATTTAGAACATTTGGGTAAATAATAAACTTATTTCTAAGTAGTGTGGGTAAATACGTGAATTTTTTGCAAAAACCTACCTATGTTTTGACTGCTTTATGACGTGAAAGCGACTATGCTAGAGTCCCCGCAAGCTAAGCTTGCATGTGACAGATGGTGGAAAACATTAATAAAATGGACTGGAAATATATCATTAACTTCCAATCACAAAACGTGAATGGGGAAATCAAAATTGCATTGTGTTTAATGAAAGTTCATATTTTTGTGGTTGGGAGATTATTCTAAGTCAGTTTTTTTTCAGTTTTCGGCATCTGTCACGCTCGAAGTCTTGCGCGGACTTTACACGCCTATTGTATTAGGACATGGAAAACCCAAACTAGTCAGTGACATAGGTATAGCTCAAGAGTCAATCTATTTTCAGCCCCTTGCGATTTAATTGCTTATGTAGATTGTTACATGAGCTCAAAGATGAGGTTGAATATTTTATAATATAGGTTTTTTCCAAACTAAATAGGGCAAAAAGATACAGCATATTGGCATTAAGTTTAGTATTTTGAGACCTTTTTTTTATTAAATTAGTGCATCGAAGGGCACGTTCCTGACGCGCGTAACCTACTACCTAGGCAATGCTATGTTTTAGGCGATGGTTAACATTGGCGGGCCATATTTTGTTCCATCAGTTGTATAAAAAACGGCTACGGCGAACTAAGCGTTCATTTGTTCTATTATGCATCACGGCACAACATAATTTGACTAACTCTTGGCACGTGCAGAACAATCTCTACTCAATGTATGTGTCTACAGAGCATACGCACGCACTTTTATAAATCCTTGACGCATAAACCCATTAGCATTCAACATGTGAGACACCTGCAAACATACTTCTATTGATTTTCAATGAAGAAAATAAATAAAATGTTATTCCGAATATGACGTACATGTTGATAAGACATGATTTATCGTTTATGGCTTTACTGATTCAGCGTAGAAAAAAAAAACTTGACTATTTTTTATTTGTAATGGGTCAGATGAATCAGATCGATCGATTACTCTTCCGAGGCGTCTGATTAACCTACGCACAATACTAAAAAAAAATTACACCCATTATTTAAAAGTATCTCTCTAACCTCTATATTATATCTAGCCAGTTATAGATTTTACTAGCAACCGCCTCCGGTTCTGCCTGCGAGCTACCAGTATTAAATAAACCAAACACACGCGATAATATCAGGTCCTGTATTTATATGCCTAGTTTTATTCAAGATCAAAAAAGAAGGATCGTGGGAGGTCTTTGCCTTGACGACTAACTCACTTTCGGAGTGCCAAATTGTACGCGCGCACGCGAGTAGTTATAAAACGACAGTTTTTAATATGTTTTTCTAGAATTCTTCGTCACTCTATAAACATAAAGGTCACATTTTATTTTTATATAAAATAAGTACCTATGTACCTAAGTACCTACATAATTCATTCCATATATTACGTATTATGACTGAACTATTTTAGGCACTCGGACGCTGCCTGCCCCGCCCGCCTCCTAAAGGCCTGCGCATATCTAGGCGATGGCGATGGCGATCAGTGAAACGCTGATCGCCATCGCAAGAAAATATGACCAAAATAATATAAAAAAATACAAAAAATAATATAAAAATATTTTATATTAAAATATAAAACATAAAAATATATATTTAATATGATTTATATGAAATATGAATTGGAGGTGATATTTTCTTTATCAATAAGTTTCTGGAAAAAAGGAAAACATTCGAGCACGTATATAGCAGATCTGGATTTTATGAGAAAAAATGGTTACTCTAGAGGCATTATCCAGGGAGGAAATAGGGGACTACGTTTGTATGGAGAGTCGCCTGTGTGATTCCCTCTTAACTGATCATCATCGCACATTGTTTAGAGGTGCGCAAGGCTTGAAATAATTCTACAATACAGAAAGGCAGGCAGGTATATCAGCATTAATCTATCTACAGCTACGCCTATCTCGCTACCTATAACAATAAAATGTACTACTTACCTCATTAAAAATAGTTTGACGTCAATGAAATGTATTTATCAGAACGTGGTAACCTTTTGTAACAAGGTACTTACCTACCACCTAATAGGTTGCTTTAGGCACGTGCAAACCTTACAAATGCCTGTAATATGTACCTACCTAGGTTTCTAACAGTTTTGTTTTTTTCTTTGCATCAGTATCAGAATATGTATAATAAACTGACTATCTAATACTACCTATCTTACCTACGTCGTCACACTTGGGAAAAAAAATCTGTTTTGCATTTTTCAGGACTTCAGCGGAAATTACATCTTCTTCTTATCGTGTCACTGATTCTTTCGAACCAAGTGTGGTGAAAGGATTTTAAGTACCCCTCGAAGAGGCTCCTTTCTTGCACTTACATAATTACGTGGGAATAGGAATCGATGTACAATCAGCACACCATGTGATGGACCAATAAACTACTTGAAAAGAAACGAAATATAAAAAAACATTTGGTAGATGTTCTGCTGTGTGCCCGAAAGATCTTTTGTGTTTTGTGTAGGTTCATAAATTCATAGTTGGCTAGGGTATGGTAGGACAAGTCTGCCTTGAAAGTCGAAATGGCGAAGGTAAAAGAAGGTAGTATGGTTTGCAATATGCATGCAGCCACCCGGAAGAGAAAGCCAGACGAGGCTGAGTCAGCACGAAGCAAGCGCGGTAGGGCAGGATGAGTGCTGCTGACGTCACAGAGCACGCGGGGCAATGCACTTTGTGACGTCATACCGTTCCTAGTACGACATTTACCCCGCCTCCTTTTCGCAGACAGAGCACAGCAGACCCCATTCTATCGGTGACCTAATTTCCTCTATCGAATTTGTGACTGAAATAGACTTACCTTTCTTATAATTCAGTTTCGTGAAATTTTATCGTGTTTGTAGAATGATAATGTACCTAATTGCATTTTCCCTAATACATAACTAACTGTATCAGATGAAATGGTTGTGTACATAAGAACAAAATTATAAAATGCAGGATGAGTAAGCGATTATGAGGAAGATTACATGTCAAAGAAAAGAGTGAGTAGGCTGAAATGTGGACGTAGAGAAGAATGAAACCAAAGAACATATTAGGCTGACCCACCTTTTGGGAATAAGGTCAGGAAGCTAATGAACTAACGTAACCTATAAATATACTAGTGAGTTCGAAAACAGAATGGCTTTAGCCATCGCAATAAGAGGGAAGGATGAGTTAATTGAATATTGAGGTTGATTGATTGGAGCGCTTTATTGAGTGACGACACTCAACTAATGATGTGGCACACCCATCTCTATCAGTTGAGTGCCTCACTATCAGGTTTAGGCAAGCAATCTATCGATTATTTCAGAGACTCTTCATCAACCCCAGTTTCTTGACTCTGACGTAGGACAAATGGCGATATTAACGCCTCCTATGCACTCCACGGAAATTGAATACAGCTTTTCTATCTCGGGATGGGTGTGGGAGGCAGCAACAACTTTATCGACGAACTAAACTAATAATTATCAACACCCACAATCTATTTCTAGAAAAATCTTATTTTCTATTTCTTAGGTACTTCTTTTTTAACATTTTTTTTTAAGGGATGGTACCTACATACAAAGCTTAAGGGGCCTACGTAGGGAAAATTTTCATACAAACGGTTTTCATACAAAATGATTTCTAATTTAGACAGATTTACACTATATTATTGTAATAATTGTATTTGTAAAGTATTTATCTAGGTTCCTCAACAGTTTTTATTTCAAATTCGAAATTCGAATTCGAATTTCGAACAAAACTTCGATTTGAAAGCATTGTTTTAGATAGCTTCGTGTGTTTAGTAGAAGTAGTGTCCCGGTTGGTTTTTTTTTAAATTAATGTTTTTGTTCGCAGCCTTGCGGTACATTTGAGAAGCCACTCTCGTACAGCAGCATGCAAGAGATATACTGCATAACGCGATGGGATGCTGCCAGAAAGTACTGCCTTCGAATAGTGATGCCATATGGATCACTTTTGTTTCAGGTTAGTTGAATAATTTTAATAACAACACTAGTAAGGTACTAAGGTACCTTACTTACCATTCCACGGAAAACTAATCGTCCAATTCAATATTTGACAGTTACTTAACTCAAATTTATGCATGCAAATTTTGAGATAGAAAACTGACAAATATTTGATTGGACGATTAGTAATCCGGTGATAAAGTATGTTTTTTATGCAATGGCAGAATATTTCATCCAATGTGAAATAAAATAGGTATAGTGTACTTACACTTTCGCGCATTTTAATAAGGTAGTAGGTACGTAACTACCTACCTACAGGACGCGAAATTGTGCAAATCCTTACCAAATCTGAAAAACGTCGAATATTTTTTCGCGAGTGCTAGGTATATGTATAGGTAGGTACTTAGTAATTTTTATTTTTGTACTTTAAATTATCCCCTGAGTGCGGGGCGCGGGCTACGTGCTTCCTGCACGTAGTAGTAAGTAAAATTCAGTTTCCTTCCGCAGGCTGCGTTTACCTACAGCGAAGATATTGTTAGCTGTTGCGTAGTTATTCCAATTTGGTTCTATTAGCTAATGGTTCCATTTGAGACCTAACAGGAAGCACAATGTTTTTGAAATCGTTTTTCGACCCAAATTGTTGTGCTGCACTGAGAGCGATCACAGTGTTGGGGTGCTGCAGTAGCGATCAGTGAAACGCTGTCAAAAATGACAGTGATATTTGACAGCGTTTCAATGATCGCCACCTCAAAACGCTTAGATGTACGCAAGGCTTTAGTCTCTCCATTAGAACATAGGTTAACTTTTCTTCTTCTTCTTTTAGGCTAACGACGTCTACACAAGAGACCAGTGGTTCCACTCTATTACATGGAGAGTGAGTATTCGTTACTCACCTATTTTGGCATTGCATTTGTCGTAATTAGACATGGTTTTTTATTGTAATTCTAATTTTCAGAGAAACATCATCAGATATCGCAATTTTCTTAATAAGAGCGTACGGAAGGAAGTTGTTTTAAAAGAACTTAAGGTAAATATTTATTACTTCTACGATTTTTAATGAGCTATGGAAATAATACTTAGAAAAATACTGATGTCATTTTATAACGAAAGGAAGTTGAATAAGCTGATGTTGTCCTTTTGATTTTCCAGAACATGGTGGATTTTGTGATGACGACACCGTTGCAAGATGAAAGCGTCACACATGCTCCGTTGGAAATCCTTACAGATTTGCTCTCTGAGGTCAGTAGGTAAAACTATTAAGAATATATACATTTCTATAGCAGAAGCGTCATTATAAATTATTCACCTGCATATATTACCAGATATATTTCTATCACTGTCAATATCTTCAATTTGAATTATCTTTGACTACTGACAAGGCATTTAAAATTACTTTGAGAAGCAAATTAAAACCCTCAAATTACACATAAATATATATATTTGTTAAATCATATTACAAGACTCAAAGATACCAAAATATTTGAATCCGTTAGGTATCTACATTTATTAAATGACTTGATAATGCCAAAAATAGCACATAATTAGTACCTACCCAAATACCATGTCGTTTATGTAATTAAATATAAATGAATTGTAGCTTAGGTATTCTAAATTTGCTAGGTAATTTGTTAAAATTAGTGGAGGTGAGGTCAAGACAACATCAATCATACTTAAGTACCTACCTAGATAAAAGTTTCCACGTTTGAAGATGACACTCAAACAATAATAGGTTTGTGATGCTCTAATCTAGAGTTGCGTTTGCTGACGTAGGTATACCTTTTAGCGTGTGCTCAAATCTCCGCAGACAGGGGCTCGTAGTGAAAATAATAAAATAAAACTATTCGAATCATAAAGATGTCAAAAGAGAAATATTTCTACTCAAAAATTGCAATAATTGCAATTGCTAGTTATTTATAACTCAAAAAACGCAAGAAATCATACAGGAACTATTTATCGTTCTTCTATTTGTAGGAGGTAAAAAGGTCAACAGCGACTTACTCTTACTCACATCATAACATCGGAAGTAGTGTTTCAATAAACCATTCATTAGAATAAAATGATTTCTCTTCTCTTATCAATAGCATTCGCTTCACACGTGTTATTTGTTTTTGAATTACTTACGAGTTGATAAGCGTAGAGCAGAAAGCAAATTAATTTGCGAAATCGGTTTCATGACGTCAATTCAGTTTTGCATTTAATATGTGGGTTTTTTTGTCACGGGAAGGAATGCAGTTTGTACAGTTTTCTTGTTAAAGATGTTAAGACTATCACTTTCTTAGAAATCTTCAACCATTTCTACCAAGTCAAAATAAAAAGCTTATTGCTGTTGCTATGAGCGTTTTCCATCTGCCAAAATAAGCCTGTATTATACCTACACATGGGGATATTTCGGCACTCTGAACGCACGTATGATCCCAGCTAACAATAACCTAAGAACAATGTATAAAATTAATCGTTCGGGTCTCGGAGTGAATACTGAGTGCGCAATAGGAGGCTCATAGGGTCGCAGTGTCTGCAGTGTAATAAATAAATAAAAAATAGAGTCACCACGTCTGATGCAATATTAATATATATAATATATATATCTGATCCATGCATGGACAAAGTCGTGAGTGGACTTTAATCATGAAGAAATACTGCAGAACTGCCTCTAGAAGTAGTTAGGTAAGTCGGTACAGCAGTTAGTATACATAGTGGGTAAATTGACGGAACAAATCATAAGAATATTAGCCCCCTCGTATTTTTTCTCACAATTTACGCATTTAGTCCATCGCGTTCTCATTCACGTCAATATTACCACATCAGAAAATTCCCTAAAACCTCATACTCAGGTCTTCATAACAATTCTAGATGGGAAAACCGCTGACTGTTTAGGCACAATGCCAGCAATCCAACAGCGTGTTTAATAAAGTATTCCTCGTATTGTTTACAGTTTTTTCAATTCGTTTTTACGAAAATAATTTTATAGATCTGTTGCTTGATTGAATACCGGTTTTATTTTTTTGAAAGCATTTATAATGTATTAGTCTAAATCTAAAATTTCGCTTTGCAGAATAAACACGATACGGATTGGGAAGAGTGGGCGGAAAGCGTGATAAGTGCTTCAGCGCCATTGCTGGCGGAGAGATGCATTACCGACGAGCTGTGCGCGTTACTGGCTCGCCTGTGCCGGCGGAGGCCTCGCTCGGCGCCGCTGCCCGCGCTCGCTCCGCCTGTGCGCAGAGTCCTCACCCGAAATGTCGACTTCGCCAGAGCACCCAACGCCAGACGCCTAGTTAGAGATTACATTAGGTAATGTTTTTATTGTCTTCAAGCGATTTTAAGATAAGGTCTCTTCATAATTAGATGCTGGCATCTATCCATTCGGACAATTTTGCCAATAAAATAGTTTTAGTCAAGCCAGTCAATAGACAAGTCGGGTGTCATTGGCTTTGAAGGAAAATACGGCGTTTCTCTTCAATACCATCGGAAACATTTTTGTTCAAATCAGGATATCATAATACAAAATACACTTACATTCCAACTGTTCACACTTTGTTCTAAGACCCCAATGAATGTTGGTAAAATTACCAAATCACACTACAGAACTCAAAATAACACCAGAAAAACAAAACCAATTTAAACTGAAAAAGCTAATGTGACTTCCCAAAATTACAGAAAACGAATAAGATAAGGTTGATTGACCTACAAAATCAAAAGAACCATTGACGTCAAGACTGTAAAGTGTTATATCACTTTCGTAATCGATTCTGGATACTCTTGACCAATATCAATTCTACTAATGAAGTCATCGTCATTAAATGAATTCTAACACGGTTTATTTCAACACAGTACTATATGTAAGCCAAGGACTTGTCCAATAGCTAAATTAACTACCTACCTTCATCAATTTAATGGTCTCTGTAATTTAATTGGAGTTGGTACCAGACTCTAATGTAGGCTAGGCACTCGTATAAATGTTCATTTAAATAAATAAATATAAATATTGTGGACAATTCACACAACACTACCCAGCCCCAAACTAAGCAGAGCTTGTAATATGGGAACCGGATAGCTGATATAATACTTGAATACATTTTTTTTCTAAATACATACTTAGAATACAATATAACACCCAGACAGAGAACAAACATTTATGTTTAACCACACAAATATTTGTTCTCGGTGGGGATCGAACCCACGACCTACGGCGCAGAAGGCAGAGCTACTACCAACTGAGCTAGAGGCCAGTCCTAGCCCCGTTTGGCTATGCAGCTTATTACAGCTCTGTACCTACACAAACATGAAGTCAATCACATCGAGTTTAGTTGTTCTGACGTCAATTGGGTGCTAATAACGTCCTTACGTTGCTGGTTATTACAATAAACTGGCCAGGCGCGTGTAGGGTTCACGCGCAGTTAAGTCCTATGACACTGAGGAAAATGAAATATCATCACAACTTTATTCCTTAAGGTGATATCAGACGGTTCACTCGAATGATTGTTCACTCGAGTGAATGCTTCATTTTTTTTTCATTTTATGTTCACACGGCTTAGATGAAATGATACAGAAATGAACATTCATTGTTCTTTCTTATAAATATGTCATCGAATGAAGTCGTACGTCTTGGAATTAACTTCGTCGACAACGTGATGTCCGTCGGCTACAGGACTCGAAACAAAATGACCGAATCCGAATGAACGTTCTCTCAGTGTTCAGACCGTTCATTTCTCGTTCATTCGGAGTGGGAATGAAAGATACTGGATGCCAATATCCAACACTGTTGGATCGGTTCACTAATGAATTCATTCGGCACTCGTGTTTCATTTTTTGTTCAGACATTTCATTTCGAGTGAAATGTACCGAATGAAAGGTGAAAATGAACAAAAAATGAACCGTCTGATATCACCTTTAGCACAGTAAATCGACAACGATGAATTAATTTAAATTAAACAATTAGGGAATCTATGTACCTATAGAAAAGTAAATATTGAAGGCAATCCACACAACACTATCTAGCCCTTTAGCAGAGCTTGTACTATGGCAACCAGATATAAAAATAGCACTTTTTAAATTAACGCGATCGTTATGCATAATTATATGAAACAAACGGCTCTAGAAGAGTCTGCCGGCGACCACGGCTTGTTGTAACACGGTTGAAACGTAAGGAATGAATAAAGGTAATCGCGAAAAAAAAATACCCGTTTGTTATATACCTACACAATTTAAAAACGTTTTTGAATCTTTTAATTTTCAAGAAAAACACCTCACAACTGAATACGATGGAGTATTCATATAAAACACTCTTACTTCACTCTCGTGTAGAGAAAGTACCCCTTTATTGTTTTTCGCGGCCTTTTTTATTTTTTCTGTCTGAAGTGTTCGAATTAATTTCTCTGCCAAATGTTGATACTTCACAGAAGTTCGTTCGTAAAACGTTTCTAAAAACGGACAGACAGACAGACAACAGTCACTTCAAAAGTTTATGGGTTTCCAATCGAACTTTAGAACCCTAAATAGTACCACGATCCAAAGTACAGTTGGAAATACCTACACAGCTTTAGTACAATTGCACCACAATAAACATTAATCTCATTAGGTAGGCTAGAAATAATACGGGGCAGACGTTAGTCGTAGTTTTATAGCAAGTATGCTATACTTAGTTCTATTATTTGCTTACGGGAATCGATTCTAAAGTCGTAATCGATTCTTAAGTCGTACTAACTTTAGAACCGACTAGCTGACACCCGCGACTTCGTCCGCGTGGTTAGTATAAAGTCATAGTTTGAGTTCGTTTTAAAGAAACTATTTTATGGTGGAAAGCGGACAACTATTGATATGTTTTCACTGTTTTTTGCTTATATTTTGAGAGTTATTTTTCGTGAATTTGCCTTAGTGGCTAAGTTGGGTTATGTATGCGTTGGTTTTACATGACCAAGTTCTGGTTACCTTAGTTTTGAGTTTGCATTCAAAACTATATAAAGTGTGTTCGAAAGATGGTAACTGCTGTTGTAGCCGATTTTTTTCAGCTGTGTTTAGTTTTGGTATGAAAGGTGCTTCCCGCGATTTTGTCTTGGTGGTTATCATCGGTTTTTTTGTAAACATTTGTGTGTATTAAAACCTGGTGACAAATGCTGCGGTAGCTGAATTTTTTTTAATGTTTTTTTGCGTATTTTGTAAAGCTCTTTTTCGTGATTTTGTTTTAGTGGCTAATTTGGGCTATCATATTCGTTGGTGTACAATTGAATCTTGTTTTTTTAGTTTGATATGATAAAATGCAAGTTACCATCGTTTTGAGCTTGTACTTTAGAGTGTATTTGAATTTGAAGGTGAGTGCTGTTGTAGCCGTTTTTTTTCAGCGGTGTTTAGTTTAAGTATGATAGATGATTCCCGCGATTTTGTCTTGGTGGTTATCATCGGTTTTTTTGTAAACATTTGTGTGTATTAAAACCTGGTGACAAATGCTGCGGTAGCTGAAAATTTTTTAATGTTTTTTTTTTGCGTATTTTGTAAAGCTATTTTTTGTGATTTTATGTTATATTAGTGGCTTATTTGGGGTTTCGTATGCATGTTGGTGTATAATCGAATCTAAATTTTTAATTTGACATGACCAACTGCTGGTTACCATAGTTTTGAGCATGTACTTTAGAGTGTCTTTGAATTTGAAGGCGAGTGCTGTTGTAGCCAATTTCTTTCAGAGGTGTTTAGTTTAAGTTTGAAAGATAATTCCCGCAATTTTGTCTAAGTGATTATCTTTGGTTTTATTGTAAACCTTTGTGTGTATTCAAACCTGGTGACAGATGCTGCGGTAGCTGAAATTTTTTTAATGTTTTTATTGCGTATTTTGTAAAGCTATTTTTTGTGATTTTTTGTTATATTAGTGGCTTATTTGGGGTTTCGTATGCATGTTGGTGTATGATCGAATCTGGTTTTTTTAGTTTGACATGATCAAATGCAAGTTACCATAGTTTTGAGCTTGTACTTTAGAGTGTATTTGAATTTGAAGGCGAGTTCTGTTGTAGCTGTTTTTTTTCAGCGGTGTTTAGTTTAAGTATGATAGATGATTCCCGCAATTTTGTCTTGGTGGTTATCATCGGTTTTTTTGTAAACATTTGTGTGTATTAAAACCTGGTGATAAATGCTGCGGTAGCAGAAAATTTTTTAACGTTTTTTTTTGCGTATTTTGTAAAGCTATTTTTTGTGATTTTATGTTATATTAGTGGCTAATTTTGGGTTTCGTATGCGTGTTGGTGTATAATCGAATCAATTTTTTTAATTTGACTTGACCAACTGCTGGTTACCATAGTTTTGGGCATGTACTTTAGAGTGTATTTGAATTTGAAGGCGAGTGCTGTTGTAGCCAATTTTTTCAGCGGTGTTTAGTTTAAGTATGATAGACGATTCCCGCGATTTGTCTTGGTGGTTATCATGGGTTTTTTTTGTAAACATTTGTGTGTATTTAAACCTGGTGACAAATGCTGCGGGAGCTGAAATTTTTTTAATGTTTTTTTTTTGTAAGTATTTTGTAAAGCTATTTTTTGTGATTTTATGTTATATTAGTGGCTAATTTGGGGTTTCGTATGCGTGTTGGTGTATAATCAAATCAGATTTTTAATTTGACATGACCAACTGCTGGTTACCATAGTTTTGAGCATGTACTTTAGAGTGTATTTGAATTTGAAGACAGGTGCTGTTGTACCCGATTTTTTTCAGCGGTGTTTAGTTTAAGTATGATAGATGATTCCCGCAATTTTGTCTAAGTGGTTTATCATTGGTTTTTTTGTAAACCTTTGTGTGTATTCAAACCTGGTGACAGATGCTGCGGTAGCTGAAAAATTTTTAATGGTTTTTTTTGCGCATTTTGTAAGGCAATTTCTTGTGATTTTATGTTATATTAGTGGCTAATTTAGGGTTTCGTCTGCGTGTTGGTGTATAATCGAATCAGATTTTTTAATTTGACATGACCAGCTGGTTACCATAGTTTTGAGCATGTACTTTAGCCGTTTTTTGAAGCGGTGCGGTGTTTAGTTTCGGTACGATAGGTGTTTTCCGCGATTTTGTCGTAGTGGTTACGGTGGGGTTAATGTAAACTTTTGTGTGTATTCAAATTTGGTGACAGATGCTGCTGTAGCAGATTTTTTTTTACTGTTTTTTTGCGTATTTTGTAAAGCAATTTTTTGTGAATTTTCATGAAACTTTTTTCCTTTTTTTTCTTCTTTTAGGTAAATAATTTTCCAATTTTCTTTCTTAATGCACCTTTGCTCTATAAGAGCAACACATCTTCCAAGTTTCATGCTTCTAGGACTAATGGTTTAGGCTGTGCGTTGATTTTTCTTTAAACCATTTTTCCCCTTTTTCTCCTCTTCGGGAAATAATTTTCCAATTTCCTTTCTTAGTACACCTCTACGTTATAAGAGGAACATACCCTCCAAGTTTCATGCTTCTAGGACTAACGGTTTAGGCTGTGCGTTGATTGTCAGTCAGTCAGTCAGTCAGTCAGTCAGTCAGTCAGTCAGTCAGTAACGAAAGTGTTTTATATATTTAGATTACGATACGTAAACCAAACACGACGACTGAGTGTATGTTCCTTCGTAATTTATGAAATTACGTCTCAAAACAAAATCATCTGTTGTTCTATTCTACGACTTACTATGATATGAAATCTACGGTCGAGTGGTAAGCGTGGGTAAATAATTTCAGTAGCCGAATGCATTGAATTAGTCATACCACCAAAATAAACGGCTCAATTCGATTGGTATTAATAAAACGAACTTGACGGCTTTGATTCCCAGGCACGGTAGAAACCCCTTCAGATCTCCTAGTACCAAGTACCTACCAAATCATTCTTACTTGGGGATTTCTAAGAGTGGTAGCCAGAAGTGGGTATAAACGTCCTACATTACATTTAACACATATCGTACTGATCTGCTGATACACGCTTATCGTCGACGCAGATACTTCAAATAGGTATATGAAGTAGATATAGAGCTCACTGTGTGTGGCTCGTCCGGGGAAGTACCTATTTCTGCCGTGAAGCAACATCGCTATGTTTCGGTTTGAAGGGTGTGGGTGCCGGTGAAATTACTGGCACGTGAAAATTAGTATGCCTCAAGTAGATGGACGCATGGCAGTGTATCGTAGGGCACGTCACGTGCGTGGCCTACGACGCAATGCTTTGTTATATGCGATGGTTACCACTAAACATCAGGTGGGACATGTGCCTGTTTTATAGCTAATTGTATAAAAAAAATCTGCAGTGACAGCTGGAGCCCCTCGTCTCGGGCTTGCGCATATCTAGGCGATCAGCTGATCCCCATTGCCATCGCCTAGATGTGCACATACCTTATAGGGTTATGTTTTGTGCAGTGCTCTCAGCGCGCATAACTCCGGGTCCAGCCTGGTGCGTCGGTTCGTGGAGGTGACCCACGGTAGTCGCGCCAGCTGCCCTCACCCGCGCGCCGCGCCTAACCTCGCGGCCGTCGCGTTGGCCGCGCTCGATGACCACTTCAGAAGCTACGCGACCCCGCATCAATGCACCGACAGCGAGGAGGAAGTGCTCTGCTTCGCTGATATATTGGACCATATGTAAGGACGTCTCGAATACAATGCTTCGACCCAAAACTTTTCTTAGCTGCAGCGAAGATCCTTCTTGGTACTAAGCTTAACTTCTACATAAAACAACGTGGCTACTATCAGAGGGTAACATTTACCACACATTTATCATTATTCACACCTAACGGAGGGGGGCTAGACCTCACGAGACAGAGAATTCTAGTGATGCCTATAGGACACATATTATATCATGCATAATAAGGTTATCTGACTTCTATTATGGTGTTGTGTTTTATAACAGTGTCTGTCTATCTAAACACTATTACATATACTTATAACAATTATGTATCCTATTAGAATCTTAAGCTAAGTGAGAAAATTCATTGTCTAACCAACACGAGTCAATCAAAAATAAGAATCATCAACTAGGGGCAACTAAAGTTACGCGCGTTGATGTCTTTTGAATCGAGAATCAGCTGGAATCGGTATTAATTTTTTGTAAATCTTTTGATGTTTTATCGCAATGGTGTTATTCCAGGTGTGAATACGAAGACTGGCTGGTAACAGTAGGAGCAGTGCTCCAACCAGTGCCTCTATGTGCGAACGCTCTGGCCTGCCCGCGGGTCGCAGGTCGAATCGCCCGCGTGCTTTCCTCATTAGCGAAGGACCCGCGCTGCGCCGCACACGCCTGCGTGGCTCCGGCTCGGGCCCTCAGGACAAGCCCTCCGTCGTGGCTCAGAGCTGTTGGCCCTTCGGAGCCGCTTTTAGCACTGCCGCATGAACAGCTGTGCGAGCTTTATGGGTGTATGGTATGTATTTTTTAATTCCACGTTTGCGACAGATCGTTGGGAAAATCGTTTGTGTCTGCAATCGCCGAAGTCTAGGAGATAATATTGTTCATCTTATATATATAAAAGAAAGTCGTGTTAGTTACACTATTTATAACTCAAGAACGGCTAACCGATTTTGCTGAAAATGAGTGGGGAGGTAGCTTAGAACCGGGAGAAGGACATAGGATACTTTTTATCCCGAAACAGTAACGGGAACGAGAACGGGGCGAGTGAAGCCGCGGGCGGCCGCTAGTTATAATATAAAATATACTCAGTTAATTATAGATGATTCGATGTCAATACCTTAGTAGCTACTACTAACCCATCCATATTATCGTTGAGGTTTGAGTAAAATTATTAAGAAACATAGGCGTGTCGTAACGATTTAGTAAAAAAAAACAGGCCCTAGCTCTATTATGGATGATTTATATAGCGTCAGGGGCAACTGGTGATTACTGATGTACCTACATACTTACGAGACGCTATAGTGCCTGGGACAGGATTTTAACTAACGATTTAGTAAGTGTTGCAATCCATATGAAATATTTGTTTACAGCTGGAAAATCTGCTAAAATGTTGCTGCAAGAGGAAAAGCTTTCTACAAAGCATGAACAAACAGCTGCCTGATTTCATTCTAGTCGCTCTAACAGAACACGTAAGTTTCTTTTACCACCATAGTGAGGAAAAATATATTTTATGAATTCAACTATATAAAAAAAACTATCTCGATGTCTAGATAGTTTTTTTTTGCGATAAGCCGCCCATTGTACCTTCTTAAACCTACTTTATAAGTAGCTTGTAATTCTTCTTTCTATTCGTTTGGAAGGTGTACAATAAAGATTTATTCTATCTATGTATCTAAACCAGGGATTCCCAAAGTGGTCGATATCGACCCCTTGGGGTCAATATTGGTTTCCTAGGGGTCGATATAAACGAAAACTGATTTTGGGGGTCGATGAGGTCTAAAAATCGACCCCCTATTAAATTACCACACGTTCTTATTTAAAACTTTAGGTAGGTAGGTACTGTATTGTTTATGTTGTGTTACGTGTACTAAGAACAATTAATATTTTTGTAGGAAATAGCATTGTTGTAGTACCCAATGTAAAGTATCAAGTTCGTACAAGATGAAAAACTAGGCAAGTCAGTGTGGACATGTTTGTGCAAGATGAATGAGTTCGAGCGTACATCTTTCAGGCGCGTTTTGACTTGCTCTCTATTTGACGCATACGTGATTTAACACGAACGAATTTATGATCAAGTTGCAAATCCAAACATGTTCCTGATATTTTACTATTTAACGAGCTTGCACTTAGGTTGAAAGTTAAAAGATAATAACTCATATAAGTATACTCATTTATTTCAAGAGATCACAAAGTTATATAATAGCTAAATTAAGTGAAGTAAAGTGGCTGAAACAGAATTTACGAATCACTTAACCAAGTGCAAAGTTTTCCAATTTGTACCTTAGCACCTAGGTATTTTGTATCAATAGAAAGAAAACTAAAGATAGGCCCCTTATTTATAATAGTCTGCTAACTTAAAGCATTGCTAATTCTCACTTTGTCTTCTTCTTTTGACCTAATTCAGAATGTAAAATAATTATAAGTTAAAAAAACTAGAGAAACCGACTTCATTGCCAAACGGCTAAACCGATTTTAATGAAATTCGTTTGGGACAATGTGGACGTAAAAATAACCTTCCAAATAAAAAAATAATTTTCTAAATCGGTTCATAAATGACGGAGGCATGCAGTTACAAACATTAAAAAAATTATTTAAAAAAAAATGGCAACACCGATTTTAATAAAATTAAAATGAGACCAATCTGGAAGCAGTGCCTTTCAGATGAAAAAATAATTCTCTAAATCTGTTCATCAAT
This sequence comes from Thera obeliscata, assembly GCA_947578465.1. NCBI lineage: Eukaryota > Metazoa > Arthropoda > Insecta > Lepidoptera > Geometridae > Thera > Thera obeliscata. The sequence continues at coordinate 7,554,194 of OX387916.1, forward strand.
TACGGAGGCATGCAGTTACAAACATTAAAATGAAACCAATCTGGAATCAGTGCCTTCCAGATAAACAACACAATGTTCTAAATCTGTTCATCAATTACGGAGGCATGCAGTTACAAACATTTAAAAAATTATTAAAAAAAAAATGGCAACACCGATTTTAATAAAATTAAAATGGAACCAATCTGGAAGCAGTACCTTTCAGATAAAAAAATATTTTTTCAAATCGGCTTACAAATGACGAAGTTATGCGGTAACAAACATTAAAAGAAAAAAAAAATACAACCAAATTGAGAACGTCCTCCTTTTTGATTGGAAGTCGTTTAATAAAAATAAAATAAAAAAATGGCCATGGGGATCTGGGTAACGTTTCATTTTGGAAAAGGGGTCACTTGACCAAAATAGTTTGGGAACCCCTGATCTAAACAATCAAATCCAAAAAAAATTGGCTCGACTACCATCATATTTATATCAATTGACCTTTGTAGCACGCCATCTATTTTCTAAGCCGGTCACCGGATATATGGGTGGACTGCGCGACTGCAGCGACATGCTTGCCTCAGCGGTGCGTTCCATAAAACAAAACGACCCCAGCGCCATCTGTCAGGACGCTGGGTGAAACGAGACGGCCGGCGCGATACCGCGAATAATCTCTGTCCGCGCTTAGCATTTACGTTTTTAATTGTATTTAACTGTATTTCTTGATTGTAACCGTGCTAATTCTTATTCAATATACCTTTTAACTAACCGTGAGCGTTTGCAGTGTTCAAATCCCCCTAGAACCCAATCAGCCAGCCGGGCAACGTTAAACTGGCTGCCCAAGCGAGGGCCTGTGAACGCGAACTGTGAACGATAAGTGTTGTAGTGAATTCCCCGGACAATACAAAATACCTACAATGCCACGTACGTGCCGACAATCACGTCGTCTATCTGACTTTGAAGACGCGATCGAAGCAGATTCCGCGCCCGCGTCCCCGACGCCGGCGCCGAAGACGACGCCACCAAGCTTCGACATGAACGCCATGGCGTCCATCATGGCGGCTCTTCAGCAGACTCAAGCCACAGCATTTGAACGCCTTCTCGACCGAGTTCTCACTCGTCACGAGTCGTCACCACCGACGCCAGCGGCGGCGTTTTCGCCCGCCATGGCGTACGCGCCTGCTCACCACGGAACCTTCGCGCTATGCACCGCACGGTTCAGCGGAGCGCCCGGCGGCGACTCGCTCGATGGATTCATAGATGCTGTGGAGGCCTACAAGGAATGCGCCTGCGTAGGAGACGACAACGCCCTACGAGGATTATCCATGCTGGTAACAGGAGCTGCATCTGTGTGGTGGCAGGGCGTCAAGCACACCATCACGTCCTGGAGCGAAGCCGTGACGTCACTGCGAAGCGCCTTCGGTGACAGTCGACCGCCTCATCGCATCTACATGGAGCTATTCAGCATGTCTCAGGGTCCCTCAGAGAAAACCGAGCTGTTCGTCGCCAAGGCTCGAGCCCTACTGGCCCGCCTTCCACATGGAGACGTCACCGAGAAGGTACAGCTAGACATGCTTTACGGCCTTTTACACCGTCGAGTTCGTGAGCGCCTGCGCCGAGACGAAGTAACTTCGTTTGACACTCTACTACGCAAGGCGAGACACGTCGAGGATGCTACCGACGAGAGTGTCAACGAGTCCCATAACCAACGAGAGACTTCAATCCAACCGTCATCATCATCTACCGCGGGCGAAGCCCCCGTCAGTAGATCAACGCTGCCGCAACCGCAACGGTACGCGCCGACTACTCCGCGTACACGCGGATCTCCTACGTCGCGCGCCGACGGCAGCCCGCATAGCAACAGAGACGTCGCGGCGCCGCGTAGCTACGCCAGCGCTCCCGCGCGTCTCTCTCCGCGCGATGTTACCGCGCCGCGATCTGTGATCGACGACGGCGATACTCCGTCGTCTTCAAATAAATATCGGTTTTGTATATATTGTAAACAACACGGACATCAACGTGGCGAGTGCCTCAAACTGAAACGAAAACTGGACAAAGACGGTAGTGATACGCAAGCTATAGTTACTTGCTACGGGTGTAACGCTATTGGTGTAACGCGGTCTCAGTGTACAAAGTGCAACGCCGACTACTACGCCGTAGACGTCGCACGGTCCACCCCTGTATCCGAACGTCCGACTGGTAGGGTCAATGAACCGGTAAGTACGATAAAACGTACTGAGCGCAAAAGCTCCATACCTACAGCTTCCCTTCCAAGCCTAGTTTCCAACTCATTTCATGTCCGTAGTAAACACAAACGAGTTCATTACACTCCGACCGATTTTAAAGCGATTCTCCCTTTGCACTTTTTCGGTACCGAAAATACCAACGCGTCTAGGTCAAAGGTTAGGTCTAGTACTTGCGATCTACCTACTTGCCATTTAGATCTGCCTTCCAAACGTAAACACACCAAAATGCCTACACCCACGGACAAAAGTAGTGTGACCATGTTCACAAAAAGTAGGGTGTCCATGAAAAATTTAGGACATTTTTCGACAGTGAATAGTAATGTTGAAAATGGTCCCCTGAGTGATTCTATTGAGCACCAGGCTAGGTTAAGGCCTATTTTAAGTGTCCAGATTTTAGGTATTAGGGGCAAGGGGGTGTTAGATTCAGGCGCTAAAAAAAGTATTGCTGGTGCGTTGCTTTATGAACAACTGCTAAAGCACAACCACCCGTGTAGGGAGGCCACTCAACGGGTGGGGCTTGCAGATGGTTCCGCGCGCACTCGAGATATCCTTCTAACTACCTTGGAGGTAAGAATAACCCCACAAAGGTCAATAAGTTTAGAGTTCACAATTTTCCCTGATGCCCAACATAATGATACATTGTTTGGGATGGATTTCCTGGTAGCCGCGGGTATTGTGCTTAATTTCCATGCTGCCACCTGGTACTTTTCGGGTGACCATGTCACATACCCAATGGAGTATGAAAACCCAACCAGGTCAAATCAGTTCGTTGCTGCCGCAGATTTTTTGAGTGCTGATGATGGTAGACAGCAGCTGTCCAATTCGTTGCAAAACAATGGCAACAATCTTAAACTGCAGGGGGAGCCTTCACCTTCGTGTAGGCCCTTGCACGTTTCAATTTTGTCTCTCTCAGACGTTAGGGACCCGTTGAAAATGTCTCAGGACATTCGCAAGGAGGTATCACACGCTTCTCGTCATTCAGACAACGTCATAGGGAAGCGCCATAGGGATTTACCCCTATTTAGCTCTCCGTTCAACTCCACTGTCCCAGTAAGGTCTAAAAGGCGCAGAGGGAGACCATGCTGTAGAGTTTTAAGTCCCAAGTTGGACCCGGGACGTGTTCCCAACTTGGAGGGGGAGTATGTAGCACGCCATCTATTTTCTAAGCCGGTCACCGGATATATGGGTGGACTGCGCGACTGCAGCGACATGCTTGCCTCAGCGGTGCGTTCCATAAAACAAAACGACCCCAGCGCCATCTGTCAGGACGCTGGGTGAAACGAGACGGCCGGCGCGATACCGCGAATAATCTCTGTCCGCGCTTAGCATTTACGTTTTTAATTGTATTTAACTGTATTTCTTGATTGTAACCGTGCTAATTCTTATTCAATATACCTTTTAACTAACCGTGAGCGTTTGCAGTGTTCAAATCCCCCTAGAACCCAATCAGCCAGCCGGGCATCGTTAAACCTTTTAGTAAGCTTTCAATTGATATACAAAAAAAAATGCAAAGCATTGCTAAACCTACAATTATTTGCAGCCAGCCGCACTGGAAGCTCTTACCCTAATGATCGAATGGGAAGTGACGAGAGATGAGCAGACCCAACTGGAAATCATCGCCACGCTGCAAGGCACTGATCTCGGCCAGAAGTATTACAATGATCTTTGTGAAAGGCAGAAACACCTTGATAAATTGGTTAGTTTACTATGCTATTGCTGTATTGCGGTTATGGGGGGTGAAGGCAGGTGAAATTACTAGCCGGTGAGGCTGAACATCTGTATACCCCATGTTCATGGACGCAGGGCATGTTCGTTTATGGACGTAGAGCACATTCTACTTTTAAACGTTTCATATAATAAAAAAAACTGTAGGAACCAAGCCGTAGTTTGTTGCCTGTTCTTCTAGGTTTGGTCGCGTGGAACTGGCACTTAGCTTTAAGACTTTTCAAAGTGATCCTTGAGAGTCTACTGAATAAGTAGTAGGTACACGTTCGATTTTGATTTTGATTCCTGAAGTGCGTGGCCCACTAGGCATTGCTTTGTTATAGGCGATGGTTACCACTTCAGGTGGGGCATTATGCTTGTTCCACCAGCTAGCTGTATTAAAAAAAACTGATCTGACCTCTGATCATCATCATCATCCACAGCACGACGTCAGATCTTAGGACTAGTTTTTGAATCGATACATACCTATAAGATTGTTGCAATATAGTAGAAGCGGACCGATATGATAATAATCATGCAGATTGTAAGCAGGTTAATATTAAACGATGAAAAGTATTTATAATTAACGTTATTCTTTTCTTTCGTCGCTAAAGAACTTCTCCAAAAATTTTGTTCTTGGAGTTTTTTTTTTCCAGAATGTTGTTGTATATTATAACCGCTATAACATTTGTGCCCGAGCGATGTTTCCTTAATTTAGACTTGTAGTTGATAACTTAAGTGATATTTCAGCAAGCCAAAGGTGGTCCAAGACGTCTCGCCTTGCCAGTGCGAGCGACGGATGCCGACGTAGCAGCCCTCTTAGAGGCGGGAGCTCTCGGTAATCTGGAGTGCCTCTCGCTTGCCTTCACGAGGGTCACCAGCGAGTGTGCTCACCATCTCATAAAGGTAAACAAATTCATCTAATTCTACAGAGTCAAAGTCAAAAGTCAGTATCACAAGGATTACTTTGAAACGTTTTAAAGCTAGGTGAGTCTAGGTGCCAGTTCCACGTAACCAAGCCTAGAAGAAGCTTGGTCGCGTGGAACTGACACCTAGACTCACCTAGCTTTAGACGTTTTAAAGTAATTCTTGTGATACTATTGAATAAATACATATTTGATTTGATGTTAAGGTAGTTTCAAGCTTAGGTATAGTGGCGGAATGAAAATGTTTGTCGATTTTCAACTTGATTTGTTCAACGTATCACGATAACATACTACCTTTTGAAAGTGAATAGATAGAATACACCGATAAGTTAACGGCACAAATTATGTCAAAATGTGTTCATGATCAAGGCACTGGTGCAAGCGAAAACCGACTCTAAGGTGACGAACATTTTCATACCGCAACTGTACAAGACATTGATTTGAGATTGTTTCTTGAATACATGTGATTATTTCCAGTTGCCATCGCTTCGCTACCTGAACCTGTGGGCGACTCAGTTCGACGACAGCGGCTTGCAACTGATCTCGGAGCACCTCACGCGGCTGCAGGTGCTCAACCTTTGCGAGACGCTCGTCTCCGACAAGGGCATCGAAGCACTTTCAGGTAATAAATAAATATTGAAGACACTTAACACCATCTAGCCCCAAACTAAGCATATATTGTACTATGAGAACCAGATAGCCAGGTTGTCTGGAAGATATCGCTCATAGCAATAAGACCGCCCATTGTACTTAGCTAGTTTTAATATTTTCGCTATGTGTTCAGGTCATTCCTATTCTTGTGGTGTACAATAAAGTGTTATCAATCTATCTATAGCGAATCTAATGCTTATATTTTTTTTGTAAATGCATAATTAGAATCACAGAACACAGCGTAAGCGTTTTTTCCGTTCTGTGCTTAGAATACAATATGACACCCAGACAGAAAACAAACATCTGTGTTCGCCACACAAATATTTGTGCTCGGTGGGGATCGAACCCACGACCTACGGCGCAGAAGGTAGAGCTACTACCAACTGAGCTAAAATTTGTGTGAGAATGACGAGAAATGAAGTCACGTTTTTGACGGGAGTCTTTCATAACAAATATTCAATGATCTTCCGGTCATGCATAATGATTCAAAACAAAAGAAAACTAAGTAGTTTGATTTCTGTGAATAGGAATGATAATTTAACATCGTATCAATGTTTCAGGCTTACCAAATCTCCGCCATCTGAACCTGAACAGCACAAAGCTCTCGGCAGAAGCGTTCAACAACCTTCGCCAAAGACTGCCCCAACTCAAGGAGTACGACATTCGATACACTGAAGCATTTTGATACCCTTCAGCTAACTAAGTCTCCGAGCATGGAAGACCTACTAGAAAACGGGCTAGCTAAGGCATATGATACTGAATTTATTGGTAGTCAAAAGTTGAAGCTTAAAAACACCAAGTAGGATACACCGGAAGAGAAACGACTCGAAACCAGCGCCAGAAATGGGCACCGAGAATCAATGGAACTATTATCTATTTATATAAAGTAAGGTACAGAATTCGTTTGAAGTTGATTGATACCAGAACCCTGACAATTTTGGTATTTTGAAAGTCAAGAAGGATTAGCGTACGATACATTACCATACCCGGCTTGAGAAGTTTGATAAATTTAAATGTTGGTTTAATGTGAGTGGGAATAACTGATGCATTTTTATCCTAGTCGAGTTAAAACAGCAAGAAAGACATCACAATACCATGACTTTCAAAGATTTGTAAAAATAATGCCACATAATTATTATCGTTGGCACCCTTTGGTTACGAAAAAAACAAAACACACGCCCTGCCTTGCATACAGAGTTTTAGAACGTCACTAGATTTATAGCACTATTTATTACAGGTTTAATTTATTTTAAATAAGATAATTGTATAGAATATAATGTTGGTAGATAAATGAGGACCTACATAATAATAAAATAAATACGCTTAATCCTTAGTATTACCTAATTTTAGTCTAGAGAATACGGCTGTGAGATTAAATATTGATTATAGAGGAGCAGAATTTGAAGGTGGAGAATCTTTATGGTCTTAGCATGTAGTTTAATAATCCTTTATGAATAAGTTGTCAATTTTCCTCTTATAATATGTAATTATGAAGTTTTAGTCTGAAATCCTGTTGTATCAGGTATCTATAAACTCTCCTATGTATATCAAAGACATTAATTTGAATAAGCCCTGTACATAATATGTTTCACTCTCCAACTTCTTTAATTATTAACCTATTTAATTGTAAGAGTACATAACACCACTGTTTTCGGGCTATTGCCCATAGTCCAAAACTGTAGGATCTAAACAGCACGGAAAGCAATTTGTCACTCTCGATTATAAGTAGTTTGAACATGGCAAGTTAACGTGAACTGATAAAGTTAGTCTTGAAGAGATATAAGACTTACCTATCCACTGTGTGAAGTGTGAGAATATTTATAATAAAACTGGATATCAATTGTTGGTGTTTTCTTGTCCCTTTACTCTTTAGTAGAAACAATTTAAATCCAAACTTATTTTTCAAAGAATATATTTTAGTAATTTATAATACTAGAAAATAATGTGTATGATACATAGATTTATCTTGATTTTATACAATTCCAATCACTCCTAAAACCTTTCTTGTTAAATGTTCAGCGTTCGTTCTGCGTTAGTTATGTACAAAACAAAAAATGCTACTTTTATGTACAAAACGAATCAAAACGATACTGTAGAAGTGAATGTACATTCAGAAGCTGTAGCGAAAATCCTAATTAGGTAAAATTAACTAAGACTTACTAAACGTTCGAACAGCAATGGAATAACTTTACACTTTGTATTCTTGTGGTTGGTTTTGTATCTGCCTCTGAAAGAAAGGGTACAATGTAGGTAGGGATATTCCATGCTTATTCAACGGTACGAAATTTAAGCCCCTTGCATACCTTAGCCAATTCTAGGATTACCGAAAGTTATACGACACACTCTTTCAAGTGGAATAGACGGTAAGAAAATATTAACCGTTCAACTAGAGTACGCGGAAGTTAAGTCTGCGCGAGACCGATGGCGGAAAACATGAAAAATAATGGACTGGAAATAAAACTTCCCATCACAAACATGAATGGGAAAATCCATAGTGTACCTTTTCATTATTTCTCTTTTACTTTTCTCTGAGTTTTTTTTTTTCATTTGTAAGTATTTTTTATTTACTTTGTCCGTGATTTATTCCATTCAGAGGCATGCAAGAAACTAAATCTCTTACTTCTTATGCTTCTTCACTAAGTAAATACTTTATTTGAGTTATAATACCTAAATATATCTAAACGTTCACGAAAACTCTCAAGTAAATATTTTAGGGCTATTTTATATTCCTTACGTCTAACAAAATAAATTCATGAAAAATCATTTTTATTCATTCTTACCAGTATTGTAAAAGTTTAACTGAAATTTAAAACAAAATTCCCTCCAAATGTTTTATTGATTTTATAGTGTTTTTACTAGACTTCAAAAAGATTTTTATAATGTCGTAAAAGTTAAGAGATGAGCGGGATTTGGACCCGCGACCTTCCTCTTGGTCGTTAGTGCCGTATTAACAGTTCCTAAGAGTTATTTGTCAAGTGTGATTAGGATGAGATGGCGCAGCGTTCAGCGCAGCCCCGTATCAAGGGGAAGGTCGCAGGTTCAAGTCCCACTCAGCTCTTAATGTTCGGGACAATAAAAAATAATCCCTTTCAAAGATTATTAATTTACGAGAACTTGTTCACTGAACTACTAATTCAATATTCACATCGATTCAAGAAAAAAAATAGTGAATAGGTTGTAATTAAATTTTTAAAACATATAGCAAAATTACATACCTATCTAATTTATATTTAGTAAAACAGATAATCTACGATAATGGTTTATTAAAAGATTGCACCATTGATATCTGTAGTACACGTTTATACCACACAATTCATATTCCTGAGTCACTATACGTACAGATTCAAGTGCTCAACTATTGTTACATTAAAACTACTTTTACACATATCTATTTAAAAATGAATGTCTCCAGACCACCATAACGCCGATCCAAATACATAAATACAATAAATAAATCAACATCCATCAATAAGATAATAAATTCCATTACGTATAAATACTAGATAAAGGTTGTATGTTATTTCTTGACTGGCAAGACACATATTATTTTGTTAAACTGGGATAATTTAAACATAAATATAAAACAAACTGTTCAAAGCAGATATTCTTTGTATATAATAATAACAACAATTTTGTGGTAATTTATCAAATAACGCACTTTATAAGAAATAACGCACTAACTCCTCATAATGAAGTCTGAAAAACATAAAAAATATATACATAAAATTATATGCCTACTCTTAAAATATAACAGGATTATAAAATGCATCTTAGGGTGGGTTTACCAACACAGATACTATCCTACAGATATATTTCTGGCTTTATTTTTGTCCAAAGTAGAGACGGAAATGTTTTTATACTCTGAATTAGAAAATCCACCCTAAATAAAGCTATCACTACAATAATATAGTTAGGTTCATGGAATCTTGTACATTTTAACGAAACCAAATACACTTTCAAAGTCAATACCATAGTTTAATTTTTTTTTATTTCCAAATAAAATGGCATTGAATTCAGTAAGTCGAATGTGTCATAAATAGCTCTGACTTCTGTGCCTTAGGTTGTGTGTTCGATCCCCATCGAGTATAATCATTTGTGTAATGAACATAAATGTTTGTTCATTATGTAGGTGCTATATTGCATTTAAAAATACTTATTTACAAAAAAAAAATATCTCGTTCTCATAGAAGATTTGCTTAGTTTAGAACTACATAGTGTGAAATTTCCATAAAAATGTATACTGTTTGAAAAAGTGCTTTTAGTACTGTTAATAGGAAAAAAACTGCTTGCAATATTTATAGCGAGATATATTCTTAACATTTAATACACCAACCTTGTCTGAATACAAGCAAACACCAAAAAACATTGATACAATTTTACGAAGATCGATGATAGACGGACATACCTATAGGTTTTAGATAAATAATGCATCATTAGTTTGTGCATTTAATGAAATAGATACACAAACATACATGTTTAAATATACAGTATCGATTAAATCTATTTAGTATGAAAGTGGTTGGATGTGGTGCACAATCCGAATCAGAAAAATATGTGCAAAAATTTTAGTACACAAGAAGTTACCTACGCTATTAGTTTTTTGTAAGCAATTTTCACACTCGACAATTTTGCATAGTCAAGTTTAGTAGAATGTAGGCTATACTAACTGCTTATAGAAGTGGTAATTTAATCACAAAGAGCCTGTTTACCAAAGTCAGAAGTTTGGCAATCATAAGTGATGCATCTCAAATGTTGTGAAGCAAATTAAATAATTCTTTAATACTGTAGATAGGTTAAATTGTAGTTCAGGAATGAATTTGATTTATTTGTACAATATTTTATAAATTATATTATTTACTTATAGATTATTTCAAATCATCTAATTTTATTAAAATGTTATGGGTTCCGGGTATTTGCAATCATTTTAAATAAATGAAATTATGTTTTAAACCCAACTCTAAATACATTGATGAGAGTTTATGAAACAAAGGAAATTTCATATCATATCCAACTTAGTTCAACCTATATCCCGACGATAAGATAGTGGAATTTACCGCTATTTAGTGAACGCTGCGAATACCGCCCACATGATTTCACAGGCGTCAGGTCTGATAGCCTCAGCTTCGAAGTCTAGGTCAAGCAACGCGCGCACGCGTCTAGTGGCAAGTTCGTAGTCTTCATCGGAGAGCGGAGCGAATGCATTCTCCAAGACGTCTCCGGAATGAGCCAGCATGAGCAAAGCGAGCGAGCGTTTGTCAGCATGCGCCACGTCTGTGATAGACCGACGCAAGGCCGCTTCCTGCACCTGAAATAATCATTAATCTCTTATCTCTACTGATAAACACTAATGAACTAACATCAAATCATTTTTAAATGAGGCATAACTTTTGAGGTGGCGGCTGGTAGGTCTTTGGATGACGCAAAATGAACCGCTTTGGCGTCTAATTGCGGAGACAGGATTCCTGTGCAAGATACAAGATGTAGGTCTTTGGTATGCGCTCCCTATCGACATCAAAAAGGCTACCAATAGCGTCTGGTTTACGAGCATTTCGTGACCTGACTTGTTATTAATTTAAGTACCTACCCAAGTTTTTCCTTTTTTGTTTGCACAGCAACGCCATTCTCTACCCTTAAGGTTGGCAGGTAGAAAATGCTTATAGCATTAAGCCCACCTTTTGTAAATATAATTTTAAGTTTTTGTGCAACAAAGAGTTAAATAAATAACTGCGTTTTACTCATAAACAAATGTGTATTAGTGAAAGGATGCTACAAGATTTTGTTTTGAATATCAAAGTTGTGACAATATCAGCAAATAACATCCATATTAATGCAAACAATCCGCCCGTTACTGAATATAATAACATTTGGTAGCTATGACATAACTTTACTTGTGTGAAAAAAAAACAAGCATTTTTTGATCTCTTCTTCATAAATTTAAGAGCTTAGCTCTTGTCGGGGTTTTGATGCAGTTTTATCCAACTAAGTCTTTTGAATGCCACATCCTTGACTTCCATAGACAACATTTTATTATCTACTTCTGTTATTAGGTGATAATATGAATTGAATGTTAGTGTATTTACCTTCTTCACTAATCTGCATTTGACAACATTGTCTGTGAGAGGATGCGTAGTCATATCAAACAAAAGGAAATTCTGTTTTTCAGTAGTAAGGACACCTTTCTCAACAAGATTTTTAGCCAGCCTCTCTCTTACATTTTTCAGCTGATATTTTAACTTCATTGGATTCCAGGTTTCACCTGAAATAAAAATAGGATTTAGATAGAATGATAGTTAATAAAATTGATATACTGACTAAAAGCTAAATGAAAGCACAGTTTGTTCACATAGAAAGATTTCATCAAGACAAACAACAAATCTTCTACCTTCCCCCTGACGGGGGGATAGGGAAGGGCCTCGTTGGTTAACTTTACCCTAGCATTCAACTCCAGGGGTAGCAGCCCCTGGGTCATGGGGTGTCGCCCAGAAGGCGGTAAAACCTTATATATTACGTAGTATTCTTTTTTTTCCATATATGTTGTTATATTTAACACATCCCATGAATATAGGTAACCAACCAGCCAAGACTGTCGAGAGAGTAGGAGTACAAAGGTAAAGGGTGTTTTCATAAGTAATACACACACACAGAAAATGTAGTAGGCAGAACAATATAGAACCTACAAACTTATTAATGTTACTTAAAAATAATAATAAATAAAAAAACATTTATTGCCTCGTTATAAACCTAGGAACTACATTATCATACATAGCATAAACTAAAAATACGAGCACAAAGGGTCTCATTCAGCTATCCCTGGAAGTACATCCAGCACTGATTTTAAATTTAACCCGCTCGGTTGGTTGTTCACCGAGGAATTTAGAGCAATAAGCGAGTTACAAAAAAAATGAACAATCAAGACATATACAGTAAAAGTAAAACGGCAATCAGACTTTGTTGGTCATTTTAAGTATTAACATTAATTTCAATAGCTAGTAACTTTACGATTGAGTCAGATTTTATTACAACTTCACTGTGCATGTTCTTTAACCTTTAACCACGGATGTGGCAGCTGAGAGGCCTTGGGGATGTTATAAAATTGAAATATCTCTTTTAGTTCGCAAATTAAACACAAGCCATTCTATGTCGCTTCGAGTTTAGTTCTACCGGTGAGCCTTTGACTGGTGATGTGACTAAGATGGTAATCAACTCACCGCTCAGATATTCTATCCAACTTTGCACAGTCTCGGGTGGATCCGTTTCCTTCATGTGTTTCAAAGCCTCATCTAGCAAAACATCGCCGGTTGGTGTATCTGGAAAACAGACAGGGTAAGTAAGCTTACTTGCGGAAACCAGTCTGCTATAATGTCAACAGCATCAATTAACTCTGAAAAGTGTTGTTCTTATCTAACTGCTTTGCACATTACCATAAACCAATTTTTGATTCAATGTTTTGAATAAGGATCAGCATAACACACAACTTGTAACAATAGGCCTAAAACCTCATAAAAAGGTATTAGAGTTTTATAGTAAAGGAACTAGGCAAGGACCAATTAAAAAAAACTACATCAATTCTGTCATGTATCACGGCAATGATAACAGAAGTGCCTTTATAGATATTTTATAAATAACATAAGAAATTGACAAAATTCTGTGCCAACAATAGTTGCAAACTGTGCACAAGTATGTTTCAGGCCCGGTTAACATCACATATCCTGTTCCTTATTTCTTATCAACATGTAATCATTGTTTCAATGCTGATTGCTAGAATGATTGAGTCATGACTTCAAAGAAATAATATCAACAGTATTTTTTGCTTTACTTAGGTACTATTTAACTGCAAAACACATATTTAAGGACTTATATTGTATCCACTCACGCAAACCCAAAGTTTGAGTTAAATTATATGTACCTATAAATTATATTAAAGTAACTTAAATACATTCTGCCTAATTAATGTTTCCTAGAGCTATATTAGCTTACCTGATTTGACAATAACTTTTCTGGAGAGCAATCCTTTTCTTCGCATACCAGCCCTTTCCAACTCAACCCGGCCTCTTAATCCAAGTTCAATAAGAATACAGCCTCGTAAGCCACTAGATATACAATCATTCCAAAAAGATGTGTAACCCTGAAACCAGAACAACGCAAGATGAACCAGTCACGAATGGCAGTGAGGATTTCACAACACAGTTCTTATGAATTTCCCAACTAAGCTGGTACCTCTTTGTCCTTCAGCCCTAGAAGTAGCACTTCTTCCATCAGAGTCAATCTAGTTTCTTTCGAATCCCCGTCATCATAGTTTTTATCATTTTTCTTATCTTCGATGTCTGAATTTTCTTTCAGCCCTCCTTCTGTGGTACTGTCTTTTAGAACGTTCCTTCGTTGCACTAATCCCTCGCTTCGATTCATTGTAACATCTATTCAAATTTTATTTGTGATTAGATAGTATTTTTGTGATATTCTCTATGAAACTGCTAACAATTTTACTGTGAACTGACTGACGTTTGATTACTTTCGACGACGACGTGACGTGATGATGTTGTTGTGAAAAGAAAACATGGCGGGCGTCGTAGTCGCCGCGCCGCAGTCTGTGGCAAATACGCTCCATTACTCTCAGAATTCGGATGAGTATCATCATCTGGTGGATCTTAGCATGCCCGAAGTGAGCCGTGCCGTGAGTGAAAAATACGTAAAACGGCTAACTTTCAACCTGCCAAATTCACCACCGAGACCGTATTGTACATTGGCCAAGGACAGGAAAGAGGTAAAAAAATTGCTAGCATGTAAAATGGAACGTAAAAATAATTGGCGAGGCGGGTGTTTTCAAAACTGTAGAGGTGTTGAATTTAATCACTTTGTTGAATCTTTTTGATTATGAAGGTACCCAAAGCAGATAAAATATTGATTCTTTACTAGAATACCTAGGTAACTAAAGTAGCTATGTAGTGTGTATTGCAAATGCGGTTTGAATTACCTTGATAAGGACCTTTTGTTAAATATTTGCTCGGATGCCAATACTTGGTACTATTTATATTCGAAAAGTACCATTATTAGGAGATCGCCTCGTCTGCCCCGCTGAGCACCGCATTGCTTCGAGCTTGATCTATCCTCTATCCAAGCCGCATTGCCTTGCAATCTGATAAACTGATGGTATATTATAGTTTTGTCAATGGTCTGGTAGTTAAGTTACTACTTTGTGTACGTAGAGTCTCCACAGAGGCTGTGTAATCACCCTCCCACCCATCATCAACATTATAACGAAACGACTGAGCGGAGTAGGTACAATGAGCAATGAGCGGCTTGTCTCTTCCAGACAACCTTTGGATTACTTCATAAAAAGAGACGCATTCTAAACGCCGCTGTTCGCTTGCAGAAGAGCGTATAATGTACGAAAATTAAAACAGTTCCTACCTACCTTACTTATTACATATACCTAATACTTATCTGGAGTACAAGCCTAAGCCCTAAGCCTAACCATAAAGTCTATAACATCCATTGTTGTGTACTTGTACAAAAATGCATTACTGCATTGAATTTCCTTTTAGATAGAGAGAGTTTAATAGATTAGATAAAGCTCTACAATCTAAATAAAAGAAATAAAATGGATTAAACTAGCCAGTCGTCTTTGATACGTTGAAGTCAGTTTATCTAAAAGCTGTACGGATACAGTATTCAGATAATAAACGGAGCGCGGCCAGTCGTTCGCGCGTTCTCAAGCATAGTACCACGTGCTCCTTGCATCGCTGTTAGTGCAACCATCGTGCCATGGAGGAGCCTAGACACGCCACGGTACGTCACACCACTTTCTACAACCTTATTACCCCAAACAGCCATCGTTTCGTATCGATGCCACAGAAAATAGACGCGCGGAAGAGTTGAGTTGGAAGAGTAAAATTTCTAAAACGTGTTTTTTTTATTTTTTATTTACCTACTTACAGAATCTTGTGAACTGAACTTTACACCAACGTAGGTAGGTACTTACTACGTAGATATCACGCCACGGCCCAGGGCAAATCGCCAGTTGGCTGCAGAGCTCGAGTCGTCGCGGTCGTAACGACCATACATTTTTCTAGATAAACGACCTTACGCGAGTCACACGTCCGCGTGTGTTGACGTGCAGTGTTACTTTATCACTATTATTATAACTGAATTGCAAGTTTACCTACTGAAAAGTCTGGTTTAGCTCAAGAGGCTTTGTGATAGTGATTTGTTTTCATAAACAGCTCAAATCTTGGTAAGTCAAAAGTCGCCTCGCAGTTGCTGGGTTTCATTATTTACGAGTTGACAATGTTGACTTATTTTATTTAAGGGGATCTTGAAAAACTAAAAAAACTCATTTTTGACAAAGTATGTAGGAAACGAGTACAGTATGGTGAAGTCTTCGCATAAATCATAGTAAATAAATATACAAATGCACATTGCATTTATGTTATTTACTACAGTTTTCTTCAACTTATTATAGTTCGCCGTAAATAAAGACTCCTATAAAAGCCAACCACATTTATTTCAGTTAACAATTATGCCCTCATCGCCAATTTGTATGGAAATCGAACCACCTTAACGTAAGACCCGTTAGACTGTAGCACCTTGCTGCAAGGTGCTACAACGCAAGGTCCTTGCTTGTAGCAAAAAGAAAAACGACACAGTCAGCATCAGAAGTTGACGACTTTTTCAGAGTTTTGAAATTGTTTTGCATTGCGAAAACGGTTCGACAAAGTATTTGAAGGTGGTCAGCCTTAAGTATTATTTTAATACCCTGCCTAGAACTAGGTACTGAAAAGAGAACAAAGACCTAAAATGACGGTGAGGTAATGACTAAAAAATCTTTAAGGAAAAAGTTTGGATTACAAAATTATTTTTACCGCAGGCCTCTGGGTCAGGTGGAATAGCTTTCAACACTTTCATCGTAGAGAAATTGTATTGTTTACCTAAATAAGTTTCATAATAATATACTGAAATCGCATAAAACAAACTGTTCTATTCGGTACCTAAGTTAGGAGAGGTATGATGTTTAGGTAGGTGATCCTTTGTTTTATTATCTTTCTTTCAACTTTCCCATATCGACATTTAAAACGTACCTGCGTAAATTAGGTTATATGTATATCATAGATATACCTACATACGTGTAGTATCTCTATTTATGTAGGTCTAAGTATGGTTAAACACACATTTTTATCACCTTACCGCACTATGACAGATAGTAAATGATAAAGAACTTTTGGTAGAGTCAATACCTGCGCAAACCAAAAAGTTAGTGCTTGTAGGTATTGGTACAGAGGATTATAATTATTTACCTCTAATTTTGCAAGTTAAAACAATCAATCGTTTACTGCTATTATACCCAGGACCTCTGTGTAGGTAGTCCTAAAACACTGGCTACTGATCTTAAAAATGCGCTGACTAGATTTTGAATTAGCATCCTATTTTTCTTTAAATGATCTCTAATGAGGGCACAACTAGACCAAGACCTGAAGCTAAGTCAATAAAAAAAAGTCATGTTTTTTTCTAGTTTAAGTACTAATAATTCTGAACCTGCCTAAGGTTGGTGCTTCAGTTCGCTTATATTGCAGTCAGTTCCTACGTTCATCAATTTGCAAATCTATATCCAAAATGCATCATTAATACAAGATGTAACTGTACCTACCGAGACCGGTTACTAACAAGGTGATACGATTTGATAAATAATCGTAATCACTCCGGGTGGTAATACCTATCTCATGCGTTGCATAATTAAACCCAGCCATAAATAACTGTGTTTAATCCTACGAATAAAAATTATCATGATTACTGACTTGGAGATATTGTTTTTATGATGTGCCTTAATATTTTTACAATCATCCAATCATCAAAGAAAACCTAGCCGTATCTTCATATAAAACCATGATATAACCCAATTACGCAGTATTATTTTTATGATAATACAGAAGTAAAAAAAAGTTAAGTAAACGGGCCTTTGCATGCATCAGTTGTAAATGATTTATACAGCGTCAGGGGCAACTGGTGTTTACTCATGCCCCTTTTTACGGGACGCTACAGTGCCTGAGATAGGATTTTAGATGGCTTGCCCAGCACCTATCCATCCTGATAGCTCAGTCGGCTTATTCCAAACGAAAGACCTTGGTACGTGCGGAGAAATAGTCAATGTTCTGTAACCGAAGGAATATTAAGGTCCCATTTTACATGGTTAATACTTTATGGCTGAACAGGAAATTCCTTTTTAACACCCATTTATTTACTTCTTCAAGCAAAAAATATAAAATGAATAATAAGTAACGTTACATCAATCATGCAATGGCCAAGCTAGTTTTAGCAATGCATCGCATAAGTTCTACATGCTCAGCGAGCATAGCATGAATGCTGCAAGCTTGCTCCTGGTTCGTCAGTAATAAAAATGTGTTTTATACATTGGTTATTGCGAAAGTACTTAGTCTATGATCCTTTCTATATGTTACTTAGATAATTATGGTATGGGGTATTATTATGGTCTAGTGAGAGCGGCCCCACCTTCCGATCCTATAAGGTCTCGGGTTAAAATCCAGTCGTGTATCAATGAGTTCTGTCAAAAAATATATGCCAGCACTCTCAAACGGTGAAGGAAAACATCGTGAGGGACTAAACGATATGCCGGTTGGCACCTCAAAACCAGAGCCAGACTGAGCTTGTGGTAGGCCTACCGGTATTTGCTTAGGTTCTTAGACTAGTTTGGCTGGTACTCAATACTCATACGTCCACTTTCTTTTCTATATATAAGGTCTAGATGGAAATTTAAAATAAATACAGATAGATAGAGAATACTTTATTGCACAAAACAAATTTTGAAAGCACAGGTACATATCTTATCGCTAAACAGCGATCTCTACCAGACAAGCTTTGGATGGAATGGACTCATAATATTTATAAGGGGAACGCAGTTGTAGTTCTTAGATTTTCTCTCAATAGGTTACCAATAACTTACCATCTAGTTTATCATACATTTAACAGTATGTTTTTTTTTCTAGGACAACTCGTCAAACGGTGCTATCGTAGCGAACGGCGAAGACGTAGTGAAAGCCAACAAAATGATTGTTCAAAACGGTGTGAATCACGATGCTAAAAACTTGAATGGTAAGTTGAACGTGAGTGGAATGTATTATATGATATTAGAGTTCATTGACTTAGTATTTTAACTGTTGAAAAATACCTTTCCTTATGTATGTGCTTCTAGCTTATTCTTGATTGCCAAGTCTTTCTCAGCTTAAATCAAACCACCTATACAAACTAGCATTGCTACGTTCCGATTTGAAGCATATGCCTGGTGCATTTTACTAATATGCATATAAATAAATATTGTGGACAATTCACACAACACTATTTAGTCCCAAATTAAGCAGAGTTTGTAGTATGGGAACCAAATACTTAGCTGATTATAATACATTTTTTTTGTGAACACATAAACTTAGAATACAATATAACACCCAGACAGAGAACAAATATTTGTGTGGTGGCACAGAAGGCAGCTATTACCAACTGAGCTGAGAGGCCAGACAAAAAATAAAAACACTGCAATGTTGAAAATTAAATTCAAGTTCTAAACTGCATCTAAAAACTAACAACACTTACAGGACCAGACCAAGTGATACCAGCTGAGAGTTACACCACAGCTAACCCTGGCGACTATGTGAAACTACGCATTTCATCACGCGGAGTTTCCTCAGAGCCTTCCATCTCAGTGCCCGGTCTGCTGAACAGGACTGTCGCAAGATACCCTGATGCGCCTGCATTGGCCACGAAGAAGGCTGATGGAAAATGGCACAAGATTACTTACAAGTAAGACAAATTTATTTCGGATTGGTGTTATAAAAATGTTTTTTTTATATTTACTTACTAACATGATTACTAAGATCTGCTAAGAAAATATAGTACCTTTATTTTTATCAGACTTTTACAGGCTTTATAAATTGAACGCGAATCGTGCGGACTTTATTTATTTATTCATTTGAATTTTAAAAAGTTATAAGGAAAACAACATTTTCGCGCGCGAATACCTATACCTACCCTTGAAATAGCACATACGCACCCACAATAGCACATACAGCAAACAACAAAATATGTTGTCTTCTGATAAACCACGCCAGAATGCATTTTCGTCCGTAATAATTGTTACTCAAACTTTTTAAATTCTACGATCTCACGGTACTTCCTTCACCGTTTAAGAGTGCTGACATTGTGTACATAATATATTCAACAAAAAAAACTCATTGGTTGGATTTGAACCCATGACTTTAGGATCCCCCCTCTCTCTCTGTGCTCTCACTCGCTATATCCATTGAAAAGCTGAGACGCTAACTTGTTTGTGATCATTATACACTCTAGTTAAGCCGACTTCAGAACACGTACCTACGTGAGCAGTTTGACACCACTATCAGTAGATAACTGCTAAATTTAGCGCCTGCTAATACCGCGGACTGTTGGAAATGTCAATAGTTCAATGATAAGCACGTGTCATACAAGATGGAGACTTTGGCCTGCCATACTGTATTACACCCAGCAGAGGAAACGTACTTTGTACAGATAAATACCTATGTTAATTTTGTTCATTTATTTTGTTATTTCCTTAACTTTACCGTAAACGAGAATTTATTGCTCTATCTCAGTGGAACCATTGTCCAGATCCATAGTGGATCTAGTCAGATATAATATTCACCATCATCAACCTATATCAGTTTACTGCTGGACGTAGGTCTTTCCCAAGAAGCGCTACTAAGCCCGGGCTTCGGCTCTTCTCCATCAGTGCTTACCTGCAGCTACATTTTGCACATTGTTGGCCACCTTGCCTGAGGGCGTCCTACACTATGTTTACCTAAACGCGGTCTCCACTCTAGTATTCGTTTGCTCCAACGATTGTCTGTTCTGCGACAAACATGACCGGCCCACTGCCACTTCAGCTTACTAACCCTTCGAGCTATATCGACTGCCTTGGTGCTCTGTCGGATAACTTCGTTTCGAATTTTATCCTTCATCATTCTTCGTGAGTTTTTCATTTTCTTATCATGTTAATGATGATACAATACATGCATAACAACTTACCGTATAGTATCTTTGAATCAGGCCATACATGTCTGACGCACTTGCCTAATATTTACACTTTCTGTATCTACGCGTGTCTATCTCAAATCACAATTCAATTCACAATGAGTAATAGGAACTTAGCATCCAATCATATCCCTTAGAAATCGATAGTCATGAGCCATACAACAATTCTCACAGGCTTATCGATATTTGTTCCGTTTTCCAATCCAACTTGAGGCTTAAAGATGTTCAGCCACGTGTCAGCTGACTCACCAAGTTTCTTGTCACTTTCATAGCAACAAATAGAGATGGCAACAGATTAAGTGGCCTCTAAATGACTACAATAGGAACATTATAAATATGAACCACTTTGGGCAAAATCTATACTTTTTAGGGTTCCGTAGCCAAATGGCAAAAACGGAACCCTTATAGATTCGTCATGTCTGTCTGTCTGTCTGTCTGTCCGGCCGTGTCACAGCCATTTTTCTCCGAAACCATAAAAGCTAGACTGATGAAACTTGGTGAGTAGATGTATTCTGTGAACCGCATTAAGGTTTTTACACAAAAATAGAAAAAAATCTATGAACTTTGGGGGTCCCCATACTTGAAACTGAAACTCAAAAAAATTTTTATTTTTCGTGTGGGGTATCTATGGATAGGTCTTCAAAAATTATGTTGAGGTTTCTAATATCGTTTTTTTTCTAAAACTATAATTTTGGGGGTCCCCATACTTGAAACTGAAACTCAAATTTTTTTTTTTCATTAAACCCATACGTGTGGGGTGTCTATGGATAGGTCTTCAAAAATGATGTTGAGGTTTCTAATATCGTTTTTTTCTAAACTGAATAGTTTGCGTGAGAGACACTTCCAAAGTGGAAAAAACTTGGTCCCCCCCCCTCTAACTTCTAAAATAAGAGAATGATAAATCCAAAAAAAAGATATGTTGTACATTACTATGTAAACTTCCAACGATATTTGGTTTGAAAGAGATCTAGTCGGTAGTTTTTTTTTATACGTCATAAATCGTAAACCGCAATTTACCGTTCGACGAACTACAAAAACCTTTATATTATGTTAATTGATGCTACGGAACCCTTGATGGGCGAGTCCGACTCGCACTTGGCTGCTTTTTTTCTATACTTTTTTTTATTTTTCCTCTCGCCTACTGTGCCGATTTCAAAAATTCTTTCACCTTGGAAAGCTACATTCACCCTGAGTAACATAGTTTCGTGCAAAGTCGGGACAGGCTGCTAAGCTCAAAATATAATAATAAAAATATGGGATCTGGACAAACCACTCTACACTATTATAATAATATGTAATATGGATAAATATTTGTGTTTATTCCCAGACAATACCAAGAGCGTGTGCGTATTGCGGCTAAAGGATTCCTCAAGCTCGGCCTGGAGCGATGCCACTCGGTGTGCATCCTCGGATTTAACTCGGAACAGTGGTACATCGCAGACCTTGCCGCTATACATGCTGGGTAAGTGTTTTTGTATGATAACTATTTATTTTTTTGAATACTACTTAGTACTACTTTTGGTTTGATGTCAATACTAAAATGCCCAGGATTTTTTTGGTGTGGTGTATTTTCTCTTTAAATTAACAAGAAGAAATAAATTACAACAACAAATAATAAATTTTAAAAACTTATTGAAAAAATAGATAATAATTATTGCGATGGATGAGTGGCAGATATACAGAAATAAATTGTATCCTACGTTTGGATAATCGTTTTGATAAGAAGGCTATTACTATGAGCGTCCGTGATAAAAGTATTAAACCGACTGCAAATGAAAAAGGAGGAGGTTCTCAATTTGGTTGCATTTTTTTTTTAATGTTTTTTCTTATGTTTGTTAATGCGTAACTATGGCATTTATCAATCGATTTGAAAAAATATGTTCTATCTGAAAGGTAATACTTCCAGATTAGTCCAATAGAAATTTTAACAAGATCGGTTTAGTTGGTTGGCCAAGAAGTCGGTTTCTCAAGTTTTTTAAACTTCACTTGTTTACAGAACACATCATAATTGGTACTATTACCTAGGTATGTAACAATGTACCTACTGGTAATAACTTATTCATGTGTAATAAATAGGAAGAAAAATTACGCACGTGATGTAGTAATGACGTGTAGTTGTTGTTGGTTTGTAACATGCAACCGATGGACTTAGTACTTTCGCTCAAGAACAGATTTTGAACGGTGAAGGCCTGCGCACACCAAGTCGCTGGCGTTGGCGATCAATGAAACGCTGTCAAATATCGCTGTCAAATTTGACAGCGTTTCACTGATCGCCATCGCTAGCGACCTAGGTGTGTGCAGGCCTTGAGGTGCAAAAACTTCGCCAACGCGCGCTGAACATTTTGTAAGAATCGTTATCAACATAAAAATAAACTTTTCCTGATACTATCCTACTTGCGCAGCGATCAATCAGCGTAAATGAGCATTTCCGATGTTGTAACTAGGTAGATTATCTTAATCTGATTTTATAATCTCAACCCGAATTACTCGTACATTATTGAAGGAAAGTGCAGCATTATTGAATGTCATTCATAATAATCACTATTCTGTGACAGCTGTTACTTGATGAAGTTGTATTTTAGCCGTTTGAAGGCTTGCACACATAGGCGATGGCGATCAGTGAAACGCTGTCAAATATGACAGCGATATTTGACAACGTTTCAGCTGATCGCCATCGCTATCGCCTAGATGTGCGCAGGCCTTGAGAGATCGTAGAGCAACCGCTCGCCCCGTGTGCCAATTTACAGTAATTCTTTGATTTAATTAATCATAAAAACTCCCTTCTAACAAATAATTTTCTAATCAGATAGTGTTGAGTACACATTTCATTTAAATAACTCTTTTATGAATACCAATCTAATAATTATAATTTTAGGCAAACTTTTATCGTAAAGCGTGTTTCTAGCCCCGTAACGAAGCTACTTATACTTTAAAACCAGCGGCAGACCGCGGCTTCGCTCGCTCCATTCCCGTTCACGTAACTTTTTTGGGGTAAAAAGTACCCTACCCCCCCACCAATTTTCAGCGGATTTGGTTTAGCCGCTCTTGAGTTAAAATAGTGTACATACCTACTTTCTTTTACAAATTCCTGTTTAGAAAAAAGTTACTTTTATGCAACTTCTACTCACTGACTCACTCTTGGGTTTTCCTTTCTTTTTGTGATAGGGCATATCAGAGTTGGTAATTAAAAAATTACTGACGCAAATGCTTAGGCATGTAATTGAGGAATAGAAAAGGTAAATCAAGTAGGTATCAAGTAGGTACTTATATGCTTCTAGCTAAAATTACTCATCAGCCCGACTTCATAATTAATCTAATCTTGAATCAGAGAGATATTACAATTTAAACTCCGTGATAAAATAGGTATTACTTTGTCTAATACCTATATTCATCGAGACTAATAAATGCTTTATAGATTTACTAAAATAACTCCCCAACAGTTTTTTATACTTACAACTAAGTTAGCAAGCAAGCATTACGGCCCACCTGATGAAAAGCGGTTACTGTAGCCTATGGACTTGCAACACCAGAGGCATCATTCGCGCGTTGCTGACTCTATAAATACACAAAAATGAAAAATGATATACTAATTTGGCATACAAATTCAAATATTGTATTTATATTATATCAAAAACCTTTATAATGCAAATTAAAATATTATTGAAAATAGATTCACTGAATTATTTTATGAAAACATCGCAAGGAACCAGATTTCGGCGATTATAACATAAATTATGAAGCACAACTATAATTTTGATCGTAATGAAATCTTGTTGGATCATCGAACATTTGTATTGTTATTCGTCAGCATTATCAGTGTGATTCAATTTGTCTCACATTTGATTCTGTTCATTCATCGCTGTGGCAGTGCATCATACGTGAAAAATATACAACTAGTCATACATTAGTTGTAAGAATTAAATCTACAATCGCAGACTTGTACTGAATGATATCATATTGATATGGTATGATTATTTTCTTTTTTTCACGAAAACTTTTAGTTGACCTGTAACTAATAGATAAAGTAATCATATATCTGTGCCTATAATTTAAAACCAATTCTCTATTTTGTAATTTGAATAATCTTTTGGTACGGTTAACGACAAAAATGTTTTTTTATTATGTTTGACCAACAGTAGGTTTTGAATCGAACCAATATGACCGTTCGGAGACCGATGCCAGAGACTGAAGACCAAGACCGGTACTATTCATTTGGGATTTATGGCGCGTCAGTTCACGCATGCGACCGAGACCGGAGACCGAACCTGTATATGCAGAAGAGACCGAGATACTTGTCACGGTCTCCCGTCTCTGCCTCTGGGCCAAACTGCTGAACTGGTTTTTATTAAATTTCTATGGGACCAATCTGGAAGTCAACCTTTCAAATAAAAAAGGGTTTTTCTTCAAATCGGCACACAAAATATGACGAAGTTGTAAAATAACATAAAAAAAATACAACGGAAATGAGAACCTTCTTCTTTTTTATTTAAAGTTGGTAATATAAACATTAGATCTAACTCTAAATCTATACTGAGGAAAATAAGTCTGCTCCGCCATTTGCTCATCTTTTGATTACCAAGTTTTTCCTGATCATACCAAGTGTGTCGTATTTATATAGTTCGCGTCACGTAAAAAGAACGCTGGAATTTGCGCAAAACCCTTACCTATTTCGATGGTATAAGGTGTAGATTTTGCATGCGCGAACACACTCCTTCCACCTTTCTCCAGCGTTATTTTTAAGTGACGCGAACTATACCAAGTGTATTGTACCTACAGGGGTTACGCAGCTGGCATTTACACCACAAACTCAGCAGACGCTTGCTACCACTGCCTCGTGTCATCGCGAGCCAACATCGTCGCCGTCCAAGACAAGAAACAACTGGATAAGATTCTATCTGTAAGGGATAAACTACCGCTCCTCAAAGCTATCGTACAATGGGAAGGACCGGTCGATACTTCCGTGCAAGGAGTTTACAGTGTAAGTTTTTATTCCTTTTCAAAGATGTTCTAATTGATAAATCATAGGTGTTTCTGGCAAAATTATTTGCTCGGCAAATGGCCGATTCCACTTATTACTAATCGACTGTTCAAATATCTGACAGCTGTTTATCTCAAATCTGAAATTCTGCCTGCATAATTTGAGCTAAACAGCTGTCAAATAATTGATTGGTCGATTAATCCTCTGTGAAACCAGACCTTATAGTTCCGTTGGTTCTCAATGTTTAAAAGTGTTTGTTTGGGATCACGGAAAAATCAAGCCGAATCAGTAAGTATTTACTTAACCTACCTATGGGGGAAAAAAGTCATTCAAACTAAAAACAATATGTACGCATAATCATTTAATAGGAAAGGTCAAATGGGCAATAAAAATGTAGAAGCGTGCCCAAATGCTGGCGGCGTTGCCAGGTTTGTATGGCAATGCTTATACATTGTGCAAAGTATAGGCCAGCATCCTTTATTAGGAAGGAATGCATTGGTTTTCATACAATGCATACACGATCTTCAATATTTCTTTGACGAGAAAATGTCGACTTTGCTTTCCACAACGAGATGTTTATATAATTATAAGTTTAAAAAACTTGAGAAACCGACTTCATTGCCAAACGGCTAAGCCGGTTTTAATGAAATTTGTTTGGGACAGTCTGGACGTAAAAATAACCTTCCAAATAAAAAAATAATTTTCTAAATCGGTTCATAAATGACGGAGGCATGCAGTTACAAACATTAAAAAAATTATTTAAAAAAAAATGGCAACACCGATTTTAATAAAATTAAAATGGGACCAATCTGGAAGCAGTACCTTTCAGATAAAAAAATAATTTTTCAAATCGGCTCACAAATGACGAAGTTATGCGGTAACAAACATTAAAAAAAAAAAAAAAAGAAAAAAAAAAAAAAAAAAAAACATACAACCGAATTGAGATCCTCCTCCTTTTTGATTGGAAGTCGGTTAAAAATAAAGCTTGCTTTCTATTAGTCAAACCAGAAAAAGACTTTCTATAAATTTTTCGGTGGGCTAAGTTTCTATTTCAAATTAAAAAAATAAATAATTTTAATCTGACCGTTATAGCGTTACAGGTTTCAGGTATGACTAATCGACCAATCAAATATTTGATCAAATTGTTGTTTATCTCAAATTTTACACGCAGATATTTGAGTTAAGCATTTGATTCGTCGATTAGATGGTTATACTTGCCTTGAGTGAATCAGACCATTCCACGCATCCAAGTCTAGAAAATCAGACAAACTTTCAATTTTTTTTCCATTTTTGCAGTGGGAACAACTCTTGGAAATCGGAGGGAAGGAATCAGATACTCAGTTGAACAACATCCTAAAGAGCATAGCTGTTAACGAATGCTGCACGTTAGTTTACACTGTGAGTATTTAATTTTATCAGTTTTTTTGTCCTATGTAAGCAATCAAGTATACGGCACACCTGATGGAAAACGCTGTAATTTAAAATAATCACGCTTGTTTTATGGGACACTCAAAAACTATATTATAATCTGTTTTTAGTATGTATTTGTTGTTATCTTCTGCAGGCTGATGATGATGATGATTTGATGTTAAATCGGCAACATAAATATTTGTGTAATTTTAACTGTCTAACGATCACGGTTCATGAGATATATCCTGGTAACAGACGGACAGACGAACGGACAGCAGAGTCTTAGTTAGTAGTATAGTCCCGTTTTACCCTTTGGGTACGGAACCCTAAAAACGATTTCAGAAAATGTAATATTAATATGTCCTTTGACAAAGAAACAACACACTATAACAACTATATAGAAATTCGCCTTAATTTTCCTGTTACTGCTAATATTAAAATATACCTTTCAATCTAAATTGGCCAATGTCAGTTTGTGGTTATTATATAATTTGATTTATTTGCATCTTTTGATATTTAAAGTGGCTTCTTCAGGCCGATAATAGTGATGATTTCATAGTATAGAAAAAGTCGCAGAGAAATTTAAGTTATGCTTCAAAAATTTGTAAAAATAAAAACACGTAGGTAAGCTTATACCTACTCTCACCGACAGTACCTACACTACCTACATGATCATAAATAGCTCGAGTAATCTATAAAATAACAAATAATAAACTGTTACATAACAGGATAAAAACACGATAATATTTTTGGACTTCATTTATTATTTTATACCTACTATTAAAATGTAGATTACTATTTTATAGATGGTATTATTGACGTTGATAATATTGAGTTATCAAAATACTATTTTGAATAATAAACAAAATAAGTAGACACTCTACTAATACTCTAAAATTTAATATTTTGAATTTGAATTGAGAATAGATTGGCATAAATTTAAACACTAGTGATCGAGGTACTCACTCAGAGACTCTGTGGTGATGGAAACTTTGCTTTGTAAAACTAGTATGGCTCGAAAGATGGTCGAAAAATGATGACAACAAGATATAATGATCGCTGTTCCTTGATAGCATCAAACTTTTGATTGCTACAGAATTAGACAATTGCCCAGCTGATCTGCCTGGGGAGTAAAGTTATGACGCTGTTTAGTTTAGTAGTTTGATAGAGAATTTTACGTAATTATGTTTTCCAGTCTGGCACAGTAGGACCCCCGAAAGCAGTGATGTTATCTCACGACAGTTTGACATGGGACGCCTTTTCAATCTCCGAGCGCATTCGAGACCTGCAGCCAACTAAGGATAGGCTCGTCTCGTTCTTACCACTCAGTCATGTTGCTGCTCAGGTAAATATCTACCCTCACATTCATAATGCCTGACACTTTTTAGCGGTTACTAAAAGTTTCTTGTCGCTGTCACTTACATGTGAAAAACAGAGATGGCAACAGACTTATTGTCCTGCAGGCCGATCATGTAACTTTTATTGCAATGGTTTAAATCAAAATCTTATTGAAACCATTGCAACAAAAGTTACATGATCGGCTTGCAGAAGCTTAATTACTGCTATGGGACCATTATGAATACGAGTCTCAATATCTAATTATACATAGGTAAATGAGAGAAGCATTATTTTACGTCCAAAATAGGTAGAGTTGGAATTGGAACAAAATTGCTGTATTTTTTTTACACGTTTTTCATTGAAGTGTTACCAAAGTCGCACTTGAACCACATCAAAGAGTATAGTTATGGAGAACCACATTACCCTTCGATAGTGACCTACTTTATAGCCGACTTTATTATAATTTAAATTGTAGCCTAATTTGTGTGAAGACTTTTTTTTATTAAACGTCAATAAAAGAGAATATACTTTTGGAACTGAGCTTTAGACATATTTAATAAAAGCTCATGATGTAAATTGGATTCAAAGTAAAACTAAGCAAAAAGTAGCTCAACAGTCTGAACTTTTTGCGCACCTTTATTCCTTTCACCACGCACAATAATTCCCTTCACCACTCTGGTTCGAGATAAACTAGTGAACAAAAAGATTACAATAATCCAGTGTAAATAATATATCTGATTGATACAGGTAGTCGATATCTACACAACCCTATCCAACGCAATTCCAGTCTTCTTCGCGCAGCCCGATGCCCTGAAAGGCAGCCTCGTGGAAACGCTCAAAGAAGTCCACCCCACAAGGTCAGTACTAATCAATAAATTCCATACAAACGCTTCAATAACTCATTTTACGGTGATAGATACATTTAAGTAGGTAGTGTATCGATTTAAATGTAACAGAGAATTTTGTACTGCCTCTTCCTCTTCCTCATTTAAATGAGGAAAATATTTTTAGTTTTTTTTGGTACGTTTAAAGTAGGTAACTTAGATAAAAATACAAGAGACAAAATAAAACATTACACACTACATAGGCGATGTAAAGATGTAGGTATATAATAAAACTAGATAATCCCACTTATTATTACAAAATGTGAAAGCTTGGATGTATGAATGTTGGGTTTGGCACAGAGCGAGATTACAGTCTGGAATAGCACTTAATCTACTTTTTAACCCGGTAAAATGTATGGTTCCCGTGGGGGATTAGTTGCTGTTCGTGCGTCGTCATTTTGGAGTAAACAACCCAATAAGTAGCAGTAGGTGCGTTCTGCTACGAAGCGAAAAAAATACCTAAGCCTTTCGTTGCACTTCGTGCGCCGAGTAATTTATGCTTGAACAAGTTAAACCATAGATTTAAGTAGATACAGAAACTAAACAGAATTGGCAGAGGGTAAAAGGTTTTAAAATTTGAAATCACTACAATAATTCTGGTTGTTTTTTTGTGTAGGCATAGCCTATGTTCATTATTATTAGCCTTGTTTTTGACAGGTGCTTATTGTATGTGTTAGTATTACTTACCTGTGTTATCCGTACATTACCTACGTTGCACAGATAAGCCGGCTGGCCGCCGCTGGTCAAACATCTAAGAAACAATAGTTAGGTACTCTGTCTCACTCACACTTTTTTTTTTTTTTTAATAGTAAAATCTATCTAAATAATAACTATAGATAGTAAATACAACCTGTCCTGTGATTGTCAAGAGAAACTGTTTCAATATTAGTGATAATTTGTATGTTTTGAGTAATACTTACTGAGATGCAAAGGTATGTGCAACGTTTTATTATTAAGTTAACTATTTACGCCATCACTTTCTTTTTATCCCAAAGTATTAACTACCTTAGTGGTTATCATAAAACAAAGTATCATAAACAGATATATTTATAATAAACATTTTATTTACACCAATTCTATTTTTTTATTGAATTCTTCAAATATCCTTAGAACAAATAATAATAGATAGATAATAATAGCAATAGTACCTAATAATAGTACCTAATAATAATAGAGAACCTACCTTACCTACCTTTAATAATTATAGTGACTCTTCTAAAAGTTTTGCTGCTCTATGGTTAATAATAGTTGAAAATGTATAAATTCACTCGGCGCACGAAATGCAACAACAGGCTTAGGTATTTTTTTCGCTTCGTAGCAGAACGCACCTACTGCTACTTATTGGGTTGTTTACTCCAAAATGACGACGCACGAACAGCAACTAATCCCCCGTGGGATGGATTTGTTTTAATTTTTTATATGGCAAAGGATCGACATGATTTTTGGCATAGGAAATAGTGGTAGTTTAGGGGTTAGAAATAAAAAGAGTCCGCGATAAAAATTACAGGTTATTTTTTATTAAATATGATTCGTCGTTGCATCGCATGCCTAATTATGAACTTGGTCGATAACAATAATGAGTAGTTCTGTAATAAATAATTGTCTTGAGAACTTGCATTGGGAGAATAATTAACAGGAATAATTTATAAACTCTGACGTCATAGCTCAATGTGTACTAATTGGTAGGTACTAATTACATTAACCTACCACATTGTTACTAGTATCCATAGTCTGAGTTTTACTTGATCAGTTTGAACTATTCGTTTCGCCTACGTGTCTCTCTCTTTTGTATGTCGAAAAGATGAGACAACAACAATACGTTCCGTAGAACCCATCGAAACGAGTTGCTGTCTCATCATTTCTCCATACAAAAGAGAGAGACATGTTGGCGAAACGAATTGTTAAAACTGATCGAGTATTAAAAAGCCACGACCAACAATTTTGTGTGCAAACTACTTGCACGAAATTTAGCAAGAAAAACATTGATTTAAGTTTTAGTACTGCAAAGTTTGCTTTGCCGATTTTCGTACATATGCTTCGCTTTTACACCTTTCAAAAGGTTAACATTTGACATAATGTATAACAAATTTAGGTTTGGATACGTCTCTAGTTTAATAAACAAAGGTTTTTAAAGAAATGTGAAATTTTCAAATTAAACTTATTGCTTGTTAAGGATACAAACCAAGTATTTGACGACTGTCTGCGATATCATGAAAATATATTCTTCTGCTGTTTAAGACCTTTCTAAATTATTTTCAGGTTTCTCGGTGTACCGAGAGTATGGGAAAAGATGTATGAGAAAATAATGGCGGTCGGCGCGAAAGGAGGCACTGTCAAGCGGGCTGTGGCCAAGTGGGCCAGAGAACAAGGCCTCAACCACCATCTAGCGAGAATCAAAGGGTACTATTATTATTATTGTTATTTATAAGGCCACACAATTTTTTTATCACTTAGTAGGTACTTTAAACACCACCTTGTCAATAGAGAACTGTCAAAAAATCTATGCTTGAGGCTCGACTCAGACTCAGGCACTGCTACTGAATACGGGCCGTAGTCTTTTATATAAGTAGAATAGAAAATGCTTTAATTAGGAAAAACTCACGTTTTGAAATAAAATATGCTCATAAATTATGAGTATGACTAATGGCCGGTCTTGACAAATTCCGCACCGGATAGGTTCGGTTCGGTTATATTATGTAAAAGAACAATACCATAACAAGCAAGTATTAGGTGATTTGCCAAATTCTTCAGCTGTTTACTCTCGGAAATTTCAAAGTCCGAGGTCAAATTCAAGGTTAAAAGGTAAAAATAGAATTTATAGACTTAGATTCTCAGATAGATCATATATTTATTTATCATATAATTATTATGCTTTATTATAGGCGACTGTGACCACTTAACATCAGGTTGGGCCATATGCCATTTACTAGTTGAATTAAAAAAAAATCTTAGACATGTTGTAATAGCTCGGTTTTTAGTAAAATTTACGAATTTGAATACATTTCTAGTGCAACCGGCTGTACCTATTCTTAATCACTGTAATTTAATTTTTACTGTAGTGTTTTCACTTTCGTATCGAACGCAGTAAGTGTATCGCTCTACTTACACAATCGAAATTGATTAACTAGTTTTCACAAGCCTGTTATTTAATAGACGTATTTACTAATAACTAGTATTTAGTGTCTTTTTATAGCAGTACGCACCGGTTCTAACCGGTAATATTTTTTTTTATACAACTAGCTCAATGATTCCCAACGTGGTCCAGGTGGACCCCTAGGGGTCTACGGTAGTTTCGACGGGGGTCTACGATGGCGTGACAAAAAATGGGGGTTCACAATTCGTAAGCGAGTGTCCATGAAAATCTCTGAATAAATAAATGGACTGAATTTTGGACAATTCACACAACACTATCTAGCCCCAAATTAAGCAGAGCTTGTGTTATGGGAACCAGATAGCTGATATAATACTAACATACATTTTTTTTTGTAAATACATACTTAGAATACAATATAACACCCAGACAGAGAACAAACATCTGCGTTCACCACACAAATATTTGTCCTCGGTGGGGATCGAACCCACGATCTACGGCGTAGAAGGAAGAGATACTACCAACCGCCCTGAGAGGCCAGTCAAATATCTGGTTCCGATAGTCAAGAACTGAAATATTGGCTTGATTTCCAATTCATATGCAGATAATATTTAAACTGTTCTTTTTTTATATTTGCCTGTTTGTCGCGACAAGTGAACATTGCCAAGGATTTCGATACCGAAATAAACCGATGCCATAACATTATTAATCGATATCAAAAGATATACAAGTATATCAGCAGTTTGGTTCGGTTCCCATGTTACAAATTTCACCTGGTTTGAAGCAAGGAATTGTCCATAAATATCCGTCCAACAATAAAAATAATAATTAATATTTCGGACAATCCACACAAGACTATCTAGCCAAACTAAGCAGAGTTTGTACTATGGGAACAAGAAACCGCTCCATTGTAAGATTTTTTAAGCTCTACTTGGCTAATAGGAATAAAAAAAGAAAAGCAATTTGGAAAGTAAAGTGAAAGAGGTTCGCGAGAAATGTAGAGTCGTAAGTTACCTAAACGTACGTGAAATCCTAGATATTTTGAAAGTTATTATTTTGCTTACGTATCACGCGAGCGGAGTATTGTAGCAGACTTTATTTTATTTGTACTTTTTTAAGGTTATTGGAAATTGACCAAAAAAGGGCATTATATAATTACACTCCGATGGAGAACAAATATCTGTGTGTTCACCACACAAATATTTATTCTCGGTGGGGATCGAACCCACGACCAACAGCACAGAAGGCAGAGCTACCATCAACTGAGCTGAGAGGCCAGTCAATATGACAAAGGCATGCTCTGCCAACAAAGAAACACTAGATCAGTCTAGTCAAATTACGCATTACAACTAGTCAACAAGACTGAACTTCAACAAGTTACAATTACCAACATTTACGTAATGAAGAACATTGTATCTATAGCTAACCGGTCTCAAAAAGAAAGGCACAGCCAACGTTTATTTTGATTGAGTAACGGTTGACTCGGTTTTGTGCACTCTCTTATTATGACCGACGTTGTTTGATGCGTGATTCGTTTTTTTGGCCATCCTGTCCCTGCGAAGGTCTATGACCGAAGGGATTGAATAATCATTACAAGCTCATTAAATAAGTACCTATTATTTTAATATAAACTGACCTTCGGCATCATTTTTTTTTAATACTAATACGGGAAAATTTTCACTCATACGCTTCCCAGTCACCATACCGGTGAATCAATGCGATAAGGTTTTTTGTATTACTTCATAGAACAGTAAACGTTAGTGCGCTAAGTAATTTATAGCTATGTATATAGAAATAGTATATTTAAGCGCACTGTCCATTGTCCAATGTCTTTGAACTTTGCTCCAGCGCAGCGTAGAACAGATTCCTCTTAGCATAAAATGTTATCGACCTTTTCTAGTCAAACATCGGAGTTAGATAATTTTAGCAAAACACTTTTTTTATTACTTATATCTGATGGAAGAAGAACATGGCCCATCTGATGTTAAGTGGTAACCATCGCCTATAGCAAAGCCTTGCCTCACGCATAATTCACACATGTTAAAGGAACGTGCCCTACGATGCACTGCTCTGCGTCCATCAACTTAAAGCATACAGATGTTCAACCTCACGTGCCAGTAATTTCACCGGCACCCACACCCTTCAAAGATAAACACAGCAATGATGCTTCACGGCAGAAATAGGCATGGTGGTAGTACTTCCCCGGACGATGCCCTTCACAATAATCTCACCTCTACTATTAAATTTTTCAAAATTCCTCAAAATTAACTTAATCTGCTTCTTTTTAAAAGGTTACTACAGATTTGTAAGCCGTCCTACAAGCTAATACTAACAGTACCTTACCAAATATTGCACTTATTTTTAAGTCCTCTATCTTTGCTATATGCCTGTTTCATCATCACTGAATTACGATATCTGTCAGATAAAAATATGTCCGTCTCCATTCAAAACTGTAAAAAACAAGGATAGAAATATTTTTATCTAATGGATAGCGTTACCTAGGGCGGTTTTACCATGCCAGAGTAACGCTCGCTATCCAGATATGCACCTGCAAATATTTGCATCTTTAATTTTAAGTAGAGGCGGAAGTCTGGCGGACGGATAGCGTTAGGCTGGTTGTACGACTGTTCATTATGACCTCTACATCACCATGAATCCGGCAATAAGTGTAAAACACGGACGTCTACAACCGGCTTTACTCTGAGTGAAGCCGAGAGAGAACCCGCCCTGAAACGGTGAAACAAACTTAAATACCTACTTACATGTGTTTTGAATCCTAAGTCTAATATCTTGTACCTTTTTGATTAGTTCCCTATCGTCGGGAATGAACGGGCTCCCGATAGACCTCAATTTATTCGAACTGCTAGAGTTTTGGTATGTAACGAGTGAGTCCCTTGTGATCCTAGCATGTCTACGTAGCCTTCTTAGTGCTGGTTTGCCCATCTGAGTGACGCTATCCGTCAGATAAAAAATATTTGTCTCTTGGTTTTGACGTATGTAAAGATAATTTTTTATCGGACGGATAGCGTAACTCAGATGTTAAAACCAGCCTAAACCTTTTAGCTAGTCGTAGCCTCATACTTATAAACGTTACTTAAATTTAAAATTTGCACGTCCTGCATCAGTTATGTATGTCAAGGATTTGTTATGTAGCCAATTGTATGCCAATTATAGTTATGTACCTAGGTAGATCAGTATTTGGTTTGAACCGACATTATCATACTGATGATAGAATCATTAAAATGAAAAATCATATTAAAATACTAATTTAGAATTTATTGTACAAAAATAGTTATCATTAATATTCTACGACAGCTTTATATAAGTTTTTAGTTAAATCCATTTTTTATTAGTCTTAATTTCATACTAATACTTTCATAGTATGATGCATTAAAATAAGCCTCGTCTAATTTGATTTTGCTCGCAACATTGGAATTTTGATCAATAGGTACATTGAAGCATCGAATTAAAAATAGAAATTACGAGTAGGTAGGTACATACACGAAACACTATCTGCATGTTTTTATCATTCCACTAGTAATATAAAGCTTAGTTTACTAAGACGTATTTCACTGATTACTATACTTCATACTTAATAAATTAATAATCAAACATTTATGTAGGTTGATACCCAGTCTCTAGGTCAAATTTTACACAGTTCAATTCGATGTTTCTCGGCCCAGAAATTTGTTTGGCTTAGAACCTACATTGATCGATATCTAGAATTCTGAACTATTTTACTTACTATACATAATAATCAAACATTTATGAAGGTATACCCTTTAGTCCCTAGGTCAAATTTTACATAGTTCACCTCTATATTTCTTGGCCCAGAAATTTGTTTGGCCTAGAACCTACATCGATCGATACCTAGAATTTTGAACTATTTTACTTACTATACCTACTATGTAAATAATAATCAAACATTTTTGAAGGTACTCTTTAGTCTCTAGGTCAAATTTTACATAGTTCACATTTCTCAGCCCAGAAATTTCTTTGGCCTAGAACCTACAACGATCGATATATCTAGAATTCTGAACTATTTTATCTATGGTTTTGTAAAGTGTGCGTATGAAGCCGGTTTGTTTATCGATGCTCCAGAGTTCATTTACCTACATAAATTTCACGGTTAAATAGACTCGCAGGTACTTTTTAATTTAATAAATTCTTAGTTAGATCTCTCTGAATATAACGTAGAGTAGAACAAGACTACTCATATCCATAACATTAGTTAAAAAACTTGGGACTTCATGGCCAAACGGCTGAACCGATGTGAAAAGAATTTTTATGGGACCAATCTGGATTTTTTTTTAAAATCGACTCATAAATGACGAAGCTATGCGATAACAAACATAAAAAAATACAACCGAATTGAGAACCTCCTTCTTTTTGAAATCAGGTTCAAAGTACGGAATTTCCAATAAAATCTTATCATCTTTTATCAAATCAACTAACTAAACGCACAAGACAAACAGTTCAAAGATCACGGTAGCATCTTAGCATCAGACATTTGTCAGGAAGAGTATTTCAAGAACACGCGATTTAAATTAGACTGAAGGTAAACAACCTATCGACCGACAAACTACGATGCACGGGCTATTTTTAGTTCGTTTTGTATGCGCATGCGAAGTCCCGACACGTGCAAATATTCCGTAGCAAGGCAATGTAGCCGGAATGAGAAACAACCACGGTCATGCTTACACTCACACTATGACGAATTATACATAAAAGTCATTGAATGGTAGACAATAGTTTTAAAATATTGAATATTAGACCGTTTTGTATTAATAATATTTGTTTAATATCTGCAGTTTTAAATCATAAAATATTCGCAAGAATGTAGGTATGTACATTGTACAATAGTTATCAAATAAAAATATAAATTTTTGAGGTCCATTACATTCTGCCTCATCAAGGCGTGCAAAATATCCTAAAAGGAAAAGATAATCACATACATTTACTTTACTTGATAGCTTGTCTATGTACATTTTGTATTTGTAATATTAGTTTCATATCTGCAGTTTTTACTTGATATTACTCAAATTATTGCATTGAGATTTGAATTTGTAAATAAATCTAACTCATTATAAGTGATGGCCATCTGCATGGATTGCCATTTTGACTGCCATAATTTGTTTTCTGGGTATCGTATTCGGTTCATATTTTAGTTCAACCATTCCCTCCATAGTCAGTCCTTCATTGTTGAGGAGAGCGCTGGTGGTCTAGTGGTAGTGGCCCCGCCTTCCGATCCTAAGGTCGTGGGTTCAAATCCAGTTTCGTACCAATGAGTTTTTCTGCCCATAAATGTATGTACACTATGCCAGTGCTCTCAAACGGTGGAGGTAAACATCGTAAGGAAGCCGGCATGTCGTAGAACCTAAAAAGTTCGAAAATATGTGTCAAGTGTACGAAAAGAGCCTCTTTGAGGCGCACTGAAAATCCTTTCACCACACTTGGTTCGAAAGAATCAGTGACACGATAAGAAGATTGTTGAGGATCTAGACTCATTCCCATTTTGTAGACAATATCGCATTAGTCTCATTCATTTCTTCAACCTAGCTCGTAGTATATTGCAATTTTTAGATTTTTCATATTTCATTTCCACAGAAATACTAGCGTATAACTCGATTACTGATTTAGTATTTTTTTCCAGGCAACAAGGCTCATCGCTCGGGTACAGAATGGCAAAGTCTATAGTGTTTAGCAAAGTCCACGAATCCTTGGGTTTGGATCAATGTACTACGTTTGTGACAGCGGCCGCGCCTCTATCGCCTGATGTGAAGAAGTTCTTCCTATCACTGGACATACCTATTGTGGACGCGTTTGGAATGAGTGAGGCGTCCGGTGCTCATACACTTAGCATATACCCTAAGTAAGTCTATCATATAATGGCAAACGCATAAAATCATGCGACGCAAAAACAAAAAAAAAAGTATTATTATATTTTTTGTTTTAAATTATTTTTAACTAGCGGCTGCTCACGGCTTCATTCGCCCCGTTCCCGTTTCTTTTTCGGGATAATGGATGGCTTAAAATTCTTTATTTCTCATAAAATTTTACAAATCACTCATTGAGAAACCTATTTACTAATACTACACAAGTATTTATGAATTTATGAATTGATAAAAGTATTATATCAGCTATCTAGTTCCCATAGTACAAGCTCTGCTTAATTTGGGACTTGATATTTAATTGTGTGGATTGTTCACAATATTTATTTATTGAATATTGTTATTGTGTAAGTGTAAATATGAAGAATCTTCAAAGCGCATTGGGTTATACTTGAGGTACTTTCACTTGCTCGCTGACCTCTTTCAGGGTCACTTTAGGGTCATTAACCCAAATACTAGTTTTACCATAAGGCAGTTAAGCAAGTCCAGCGCTAACTTTAGCTTTACAGACTGACGAAACTTCGACACGAAGATTCGAACAAATCGCACTAATCAACTT
This sequence comes from Thera obeliscata, assembly GCA_947578465.1. NCBI lineage: Eukaryota > Metazoa > Arthropoda > Insecta > Lepidoptera > Geometridae > Thera > Thera obeliscata. Next base: position 7,592,917 of record OX387916.1, read on the forward strand.
AATATATCATCAACTATCCTAATATGTGCGTCTCCTGGTCCTAAGCCGTTCTTGAGTTATAAATAGCGTTACTAACACGACTTTCTTTTATATATGTTTAAAGATTGTATGGCGATGTTCTTACAAAAATACTTACCCGCTCAATATTATTATCTTCCAGGTTCTCACTAGACTCAGCTGGCGAACTCCTCGACGGCACTGAGACGATGTTCGGCGGCTCAGTCAGTCAGAACGGACCGGGAGAGATCATGATGCGAGGCAGACATGTCTTCATGGGATACCTAAACGATGAAGCCAAGACTAAGGAGGCGGTGGACGATGAAGGCTGGCTACATTCCGGAGATATCGGCCGGGTTGATAGTAATAACTTGCTGTATATTACTGGAAGGATAAAGGTTAGCGTGAAGAGTCAACTGCACTAAATAATGCTTATGGCTCACCTGTTGCCATCGCCTATAACAAGGCATTGCCTCGTAGGTCACACGTCAGGAACGTGCCCTACGAAGCACTTCCCTGCGTCCATCAACTTACAGAAGTTCAGCCTCACGTGCCAGTATTTTTTCCGGCACCCACACCCTCCAAACTGAAACACAGTAATGCTGCTTTACGGCAGACATGCATGGTGGTAGTACTTCCCCCGATGAGCCACACACTAAGCTACCGACTACTAAAACTCCTATTTATATTTTGTAAAGGACTGTTCTTCTAGGCTTGGTCGCGTGGAACTGGCACCTAGACTCACCTAGCTTTAAGACGTTTCAAATTGATCCTTATACAACTTATTCTTCTTCCTGCCCTTATCCCACTTTATGTGGGGTCGGCACAACATGTCTTCTTCCTCCATTCCCCTCTGTCAGCCGTCATCTCTTTATTCACTCCTCTCATATCCATGTCATCTTTCACACAGTTCATCCATGTTTTCTTTGGTCTACCTCTGCTCACATAACCATACTCATCACTGTCCTAGTCACATGACTTTCATCCCTCCTCATGACATGCCCGTACCACGCCAGCCTATTGCTTCTCAATTTTTCTGTCACTGGCGCTTCTTTCAAACTTATGATTTGAACTATATTTGAATTTGAATTTCCAGGAGCTATTGATAACGGCGGGTGGTGAGAACGTGGCGCCGGTGATAATAGAACAGACTGTCCAGTCAGAGTTACTACACGTCGGGTATGCTGTGCTTATCGGAGACCAGCGGAAATTCCTCTCCATTCTACTCACGTTAAAGGTATGCACCAACATGGACTAAGGTCTAGCTCGCCGCATCGATCGCCAAAAACCACAATAGCGGAAACTAGCAACAATTCCTTTCCATCCTACTCACGCTAGATGAAATAGATAGGCGATTGGAGCAAACATGCTGTACTTTTATGGCCTTAATTTTTGGGCCACAACGACAATGCAAAAGGGGCCACAGTGTCAATGGGCCACAAAGACAATATCCCGTTGTTGTGGCGACCAAACAGCAAAAAAAATGAACGCACAAAATAGCAGGCCAAAATTACCTGCTAATTATCTAAAATACGCGCTATGATCTATACACACATATATATTTATATATATGTTTAACTATCATCTCAAATTTCCTTTAAATGGAATGGCGCCACTGACCCAAGACTGCCAGTTTCAGTAATGATAAGTGACTTCGGGTGGCCTTCTTCCTCTTCTTATCACTGATTCTTTCGAACCAGTGTGGTGAAAGAGTTCAAATAGGCTGCTTCAAAACCATCAACATATTGTGAGCCACTTGCTCACAATATGTTTTTAATTTCAGGCTAAAGTAAACCCGGAGAGTGGAGTACCTACGGATGAATTAGACACTGAGACCAGAGGTTGGGTGGCAAGTCTGGGAAGCCCCGCCACCAAGATCAGTGAGATTGTCAGCAACAAAGATGGACCAGTAAGTATTTTCTTATTTACATCAGCAACATTTTAAGACATTCGGAAACGTTCCCGATCAAAAACAGTAATGTTAGTTTCTGTCTCTTTGTTTACATTGCAAATAAAACCAGAGCAAGTTCTGACAGAACTGATGGGAAACATTGCCGGGTGGTCTATATTTTTTTTGTATTTACACAGTTTACACATCAATCAAGTATCAAAACTAAAACTTGGTATCAAATTATAAACAAATGGATTTATAAAAAAACATATCATACTGATACCTACGCACAAAAAACCTATGACCTCAGGCCAAATTCGATATGAAATGTGTGTATTATAGGTAGATAACTTTTTGTAAACTCGATTAGTTTTTTTTATTAAGATTTGCTGTTGTGATCTGAGATCTCACTTTAGAGTATAAAATGTATAATACTGACAAAAGAAACCCAAGAAAGAGTTATAGGTACTTGTGTTTGCATACAGACTGGCTAAGAACGAGACAAAAAATGTGTTGGCAGTATTTTCTATCTCGCTTTAGTGCGTTTAACTGCAATCGTACTCAGGATGTGACGTATCAATTGCTAATAAAGAATTATCAACAGGTACACAAAGCAATTGAAGCCGGGATCATGAGAGCCAATAAGCAAGCGATATCGCAAGCGCAGAAGATACAAAAGTTCGCTATTCTACCGGCAGACTTTTCCGTATTTACAGGAGAATTAGGTAAGAATACTTCTGAAAACGTGGGTAATACTCACAGAATACAATAGAAAAGCGATCATGCGCCGTCTTTAAAGGTTTTTTTATTCAAAATATCACTAAATATGAGGATTCCAAGAAAAAGGAAGGAAGATGTTAAGAAAGTATTTCCATGTTTTATATTGTCGAAAAAACTGTTGAATTTGTATGGAGAAAGGAGCATTATGATCATGTATTTTGGCGACACTTTTCCGGCCACATGGCCGTTCTACTTTGTTCTGTGGTAATACTTGTACCGATGACGTGGGCACCAACTTCCTAAGATCTTATAAATGATCTTAGGAAGTTGGTGCCGTAATAAGTTGGTGAATGGAAAAAACTTCAAGTCGTTATTTCTGGAGGTATATGGGGAAGTCTATGTCCAACAGTGGACGTCTCCACGGTGATGATGATAATGAATAATGTGATCTACTGACCGTAAACTAGACTACTAGGCATAATACATAACCCCATCTAGAACAGGTGGATAATGGCTAAGCATGCTCTATCTTAGGCTACATCCTCACTTTCCATCAGGCGTGATGGCAGCCAAATGCTTAGCTATCTATATAAAAAAAAATAGCCCGAACTCAGTAGAGCTATGGAAACTAGATAACTCATAGAATATCACCTAGCTTTCAAAACAATAATTCTTGTGAGCGATCTGAATAAATTATTTTTATAGAGATCTTTTAACACCAGCTTTATTATTTTCAGGACCAACGTTGAAAATCAAGAGGAACGTCGTATACGATAAATACAAAGACATAATTGAAGACTTCTACAAAGAGTGATTATAGACATAAGCATAGTTATAACGGAGAGGGACAACACAACTAAATTATTACTATTTTATAAATTGTACTTTAATATTGCTCAATTAGGGTCTAGTGCAAGCGGAATCAATGTGATTTAGTTATTTACGCAAAGGTGTAGATAGGTTATATTTTTGTTACAAAAATATATGTTTTTAATAAAATAAAAACTTGTTTTAAAAACTCAATTAAATCTTTATTTCATAATTATTCTTAACCTAATAAAATATTCAATAGGAATGACTTAACAATATTAGGTACATTAAACTATTTTTTATTTAATAAATTCAAATCCATAAATTCTAGTCAAATACTTAAAGGTTTAAAAATCTTAAAATTACATAATAAACATACAGTCAATACGATATTTTGTTCATTTTTTAAATAATTAAGTACAGTTTGAAGTGCAACCACAGTTGTTGCAATTATGGGAGTGCAACATACGATAAAAACTAGGGTGTCCCAATAAGTAGTGACAACATAAATAATGGGATACCTGTACTATATTATGTAGATATTTTTTATATATGAAAATTCTACTACAAGGACTAACTTCATTTACTAAATTGCTTTGAACTGAATGGAATGATTGTTATTTTTGCTTATTGTCATATTTTTTCATAGATTTACAACTTAATATAAAATTAAAACACATTTATTAAATTTCAGTAGTGTTCACTGTTTTTTTAAGTACATTGATACATTTTGTTATAGATTGAACCGTTACACTACAATATAATTCAATAACATAGTATTTTGAGTGACATACTCTTACGCACTAAACTTATCCCTTGGTGTCTGTACCATACCATAAGACATTGCTGCCATATTTTTGGAAAACTGTACGATTATTTTTTTTTGGAGTCTATCGCCAGAAGCGTAATAAAATTACGATACCTTTAGGATTGTTGAATACTTTTTTTATTGAGGAAATTCGAATATCGTCCGAATTTACTGGTTGCTCTAAGAAGCTGAATATCGAGATCTCAGCGGCTATTGTCGAGATGATACGGTTACATAAAAAATTGAAACTAACCAACAAAAACTAGGTATCGGGATAACAGCTATTAGCAAGGCGATGACATCACTCCTTACAACAGACAGCAAAATTGAAGCGATCGAAACCCTTAGCGATGGTTGTCACATTTTTTGTGATTTGCATCACTTTGAATCTCGAGTTATAATCAAGATGATCACACCAGGTACCAAACAGAAGGGCCAAGTCCTACGTCATGTTTTCGTTTCACCTATTTGTCTTTCTATATTGTATGGACAGAAGATGAGACAGACAGCAAAAATACGTTACGTAGAAACGATCGAAACCAGTTGTTGTGTCATCAATTTTCCATACAAAAGAGAGAGACACATGCTCACACGAAAACAACATTTGGTAGAAGAAATGTGGTAGCAAAACTCCGACTTCGGGTACAGATAGTACAATAGAGATGCGAGTACCTAAGACTGAGATAGTATAGAGATGTGGGTACCGCTCAATGGGTGGTGGCGCTGAGTCGTGGCGGCGCGGTCGAGGGCAGAGGGGGCGGGGCGTCAGTGAGGGGGAGGGGCTTAGCCACGCCGATGCGTACCACGCCCCGCGGCGCACCTTTCAATGCAGCCACGGCTTGCTCCAAACTGGCGTTCTCCAGATTCTGATACAAAAAATGTTAACCTTAAGAATGATTTTTGTATTTTTTTTGTGTCGATGCCGGTGAAATTACTGGTGAGGTTCAACATTTTTATGCCAAGTTGATGGACGCAGGCAGTGTATCTTAGGGCACGTTCGTAACGTGCGTGACCTGCGAGGCAATGCTTTGTTACAGGTGATGGTTACCTCGTAATATCAGGTGGGCTCTCTAGAGGATAGCCTCTTTACAACGCCATAGAAATATATCCACAGTACACCAGTCTGCGTTAGTTCGTGTTCGGTAGGATAACTCAAAAACATGAAATTCAAATCTTGTTATGGAAACAGTGAATTTTCAGGTTTGAATGAATATTACCTGATCGTTGACAAAGAGCAGTCGGTCCCCAGGGATGAGCCTCGCGTCTTGCTGGGCCACGCCGCCCGGCACTAACGAGCGGATTACAACGAGCGTATGCGCCGGACGCAGCGGGTCCTGATAGTCAAGGATAGAGAAGCCAAGCCCGCGCTCGCCTTTCACTAGCTCTGAAAACCAAAACGGGATATTTTTATGGTAACAACAATTCATCGATTTTTTTATGCCAAGCCCGTGGATGAATAGGGCTCAGAATCGTTTTTCCTGGAAATGTGTAGGGAAGGCCTATGTCTAGCAGTAGACTTCTCAGGCTGATGATGATGAGATAGAATAAAACTCTGTATTGTTACACCACAGAGAAAGAACGTTCCAAGGAACGACGTGAGTAACAAAATGTACAAATAGGTGGTCTTCTCACTACTTATTATTTTCTTCTGCTAGAGCTGGCAGGCCAGTAGTTAAGCAATTTTTTTATAAAAAACTCTATCAATAGCTTTTCCAACGATACCCAGGCGTGTTTAACTTCTGACAAAACTATGAGAAATTTCTGACATAGTTATTCTTTATCATTCTTAAAATTTGATTCCCAAATAGTTTATGAAAGTATAGGAAGTTCACTGATCATATAATAATATAAGCTGGTAGTTATGTTAGTTACCTATGATCTGCGGCTCAGAGGACCACATAGCCAGTCCCGTCAGTGGTTCCAAGCTACGTGACCGCACCTTGCCGCCAGCAGTCAGCGATCCACTTTCTTCCGCGCCCGCGCCTGCTAGACTCCCGTCTGATTTAGCCTGTGACATACACAATACTTATAAAATGCCCCTAATCAAGCTCTATGAAATAGAATGAGATGCAATCGTGACTGTTTTATCACTTTCGATTTTCTGCCGAATACAGCGTTTAGGCCCGTATTCAGAAACGGTACTTGAGTCTGAGTCGAGCCTAAATGAGTATAAACTGTAATTTTTCAAAGGAGAATTGTCAAAAAATATATGCTTTAGGCTTGACTTAGACTCAAGCACTGTTTCTAAATTAATAAAAAAAAAGTGCGCAAAAGGAGCCTCTTTGAGGCGCACTTAAAACCCTTTCACCACACTTGGTTCCAAAGAATCAGTGAAACGATAAGGCGAAGACGTATTCAATCGCTTGCAAGCAAGCGCGGTTGCTCTAAATTACAACCGATGGTACTGCTTGATAATATTATGATACTAGCTGTGCCCGCGACTTCGTCCGCGTGGTATAGTGTCTATGGGTAGCATTTTTAATTTGCAGCGGAAGAAAACAGTAATTAAATAACAACGTCATATTCGCGTGCACGTGACACAGTCGTCTGCCCTCTTACTAAACTTAGACATATGGCGTCGTACTACGCCACACTTTCATCCCCCCCGCATTCCTCTCCGAACTCCCCCCACACTCCCCCCACTCTCCTCAACACCCCCCCACATTCCTTCCGCACTCCCCCCAGACTCCCCTCCACAATCCCCCTGTACTCCCCCCGCACCTCCTCTCCACACTCCCCCAGCACCTCCCCTCCACACTCCCCCCTGTACTCCCCTCCACACTCCCCCCGCACCTCGCCTCCACACTTCCCCTGTACTCCCCCTACATCGCCCCTCACTCCTCCCCTCCACACTCCCCCATGTACTCCCCTCCACACTCCCCCGCACCTCCCCTCCACACTCCCCCCTGTACTCCCCTCCACACTCCCCCCAAACCTCCCCTCCACACTCCCCCTGTACTCCCCTCCACACTCCCCGTTTTCTCCTCCACACTCCCCCCGCACCTCCCCTCCACACTCCCCCCGCAACTCCCCTTCACACTCCTCCTGTACTCCCCTCCACACTCCCCCCTGTACTCCCCTTCACACTCCCCCCGAACCTCCCCTCCACACTCCCCCTGTACTCCCCTCCACACTCCCCCCTGTACTCCCCTCCACACTCCCCCCTGTACTCCCCTCCACACTCCCCCTGTTTTCTCCTCCACACTCCCACCGCACCTCCCCTCCACACTGCCCCCGCACCTCCCCTCCACACTCCCCCTGTACTCCCCTCCACACTCCCCCCCGCACCTCCCCCCTGTACTCCCCTCCACACTCCCCCCTGTACTCCCCCCGGCACCTCCCCTCCACACTCCCCCTGTACTCCCCTCCACACTCCCCCCTGTACTCCCCTCCACACTCCCCCCTATACTCCCCTCCCTCTACCCCCCAGCACAAACTTTGAATGTCATATTTTTTTATATCAAATCAACAGACTAAAAAATAAGTTTTAAGTTTCTAGCTCTAAAAATGACGATACTTCCATACAACTTTCAACCCCTATTTTCAACCCCTTACAACCCTTTTTTCGCAATAAAAAGCCTAATATGTTCCCAGCTTAAATATCGATCTTTCCAATCCATCGACGCTTATGACTATCTGCCACTGGCAACACTGGTCGGCAATCAGTCAGTCATAAGGACTTGGCAAAAAGACTTTGCATCCCCGCCAGCACAAAAAAAAAGACAGTCAGTCACCTACACAAACAGAAATTTCTCGATCGAAAGCCGTCGCAATTGTACAAAAAAGTGTAATTCTCATGAAAAATGGTGTTTTCAATAAGTGTTTTGCAATAATAAGTTGCATAAATGTCCTTTCTAATGATTTAACCTATCTGTGTACCAAATTTCATTGCAATTGGTGATTGGTGATCGTCGGAGTGTTTTGGTGTCAGAGTGAGACAGAAACATCAATGTGATGCTCTTTATAACGTTTTAAAAGGTTTGTAAACCTTTTTTCACAATAAAAAGTAGCCTATGTCCTTCCTTAGGCCCTCAACTATCTGTGTACCAAATTTCATTTCAATTGGTTCAGTAGTTTTGGCGTGAAAGCCACACAGACAGACAGAGTTACAAACGCATTTATAATATTAGTATGGATTATTTATAAAACTCCTTGCATAAATACTACTCTGATTATGTGGCATGAAATGAATAACTTGATTTTGATTTGATTTGCTGTGTAAAGTGAGCAAACGGCGGTTTTCCTCGCCATTACCTTGACGAGGGTAGCAGCAGGCGGCGCGATCTCGATGGTCGGCGCAGGCCGAGGTCTTGCACACACCATACACACTTCACTCGATAACTCCTTCAGTATCGACACCACTTCCAGATGGTTCATGCCGAGAAGACGGTGCCCGTTCACTTCTGCAAAAACGTATCAAACGTAATTACGTTTAAATAATTAATTGTACGCGGGACGAAAGATGGCGCTGTTTCGAAAGGATATAAAGCTCAGAACGTCAAGTCCCAGCGCATTTACAAAATTTCTACCAAATGTTGATTTCGTGTGAGCACGTGTCTCTCTCTTTTGTATGGAAAATTGATGAGACAACCACTCGTTTCGATCGTTTCTACGTAACGTATTTTTGCCTTATCTTTTCTCCATACAATAGAGAGAGACAAATAGGCGAAACGAAAACAACATTTAGTCTGAATGTTGTAAATGAAGTGGGACTTGCCCTTCTGTAGATTGAGCTAGTCGCTGAGTGGGTGAGCAGCAGTTAGCGCAGTTGGTTAGCTCATCCCCAAGGGGAGGATGATTATTTCAAATCCTACTTGATGCACAATTTTCGAAATCATACAACAATCTAGTAGTAGTAGAGCTCTTTGTGAAGGGCTCGACCGGGAAAGTACTACCACCATGCCTATTTCTGCCGAGAAGCAGCATTGCTGTGTTTCGGTTTTAAGGGTGTGGGTGCCGGTGAAATTACTGGCACGTGAGACTGAACATCTGTATGCCTCAAGTTGATGGACGCAGGGCAGTGCATCGTAGGGCACGTTCCTGACGTGCGTGACCTACGCGGCAATGCTTTTTTATAGGCGATGATGGTTACTAACATTAGGTGGGCCATATGCTTGTTCCATCAGCTAGTTATCTAAAAAAAGACTAAGAAGGTAAAACTATTGCATAGCATTTTTTATCAACTTATGCAATTATATTAATGCGGTATTTTTTTATTTTTTAATAAATCGGTTTGTCCCTACCTTCATGTGCAAATCTCCCTAAAGAACGGAACAAAGTCTTTTGAGCACTGACTTGAACTTTGTTACGTATGGCAACTCCAAAACTGTTACTTACATGTCATTGAAAAAACGTCATTGGGGATGTTAGGTTTTTTTCGTTACGGAATTTCTGGATTCGGTCCCCACGCTCAAGGCCCGCGATAGAAGCTATGCAATAGCTTAAAAAAAAATGTTACCTAGTAACTCGTCTCCAGGTCTATGCACGCCGGCTCGTCCCACGGGCCCCTCAGGCAGCACGGACCGCACATAGTGATGCGGCCTGACTTCCCTCCCCCCCTCCACATCCACAGTGCCCTCTAGAGATATGCCGAGACCGCCGCCCCCTCTCACTACCACACCAACTACTATTTCCACTTCATCACCTGCAAATAATATAAATATTGTGGACAATTCGCACAGCACTATAGGTCTAACGGAATCTCATGGCATAAAAAAAATGTGATTTTCATAATTATGGCAACGTCAATTGTCACCTGTTTAATCAAATTATCAAACACTACAGACATAAATAAAAATTTAGCAGTATCAAGATCGTTTAATCCAATTTCCCCAGCATTACATGCAATATTTATTTCTCCATTCGCCATGAGATTCCGGTAGACCTATATCTAGCCCCAAATTAGGCAGAGCTTGTACTATGGGAACCAGATAGTTGATATTTTATAATACTTGCATAACTTTTTTAAAATACATACGTTGTCCAGCATCATGGATGGATGTTTGTTTGTTACTCAATAACTCAAGAACGGCTGAGCAGATTTGGTTGAAAACTGGTGGAGAGGTAGCTTAAATCCAGGAGAGGGACATTGAATACTTTTTATCCCGAAAAATTAACGGGAAAAGGGCGAGCGAAGCCGCGGGCGGCCGCTTGTACCTAATATAGCTTGCCACTTCTTCCTAATGGCGTCCTTCTGTTCCGTGGAGCGAGGCATCTCGAAGGCTGGTTCAGCGCGCGCGGCTGGCGGTGGTGGAGAAAGCGAAACCGGGTCTTCGATGTTACTGTCCAGCCTGGAATACAATCAATATTTTCATCCCATCTATTCGAAAAGAGGCCCCTTGTTCCTCGATAAATGCGCACAAATTAGGTCATTCCGGCGCTCTTAATAACAGTGACCAGTGACACACGAAAACAACATTTGGTAGAAGAAATGTGGTAGCAAAACTCGGACTTCGGGTGCAGAAGGTGTAAAATTTAGGTTAAAGACATTTCAGGATTTTACTCCAGAATCCTTCACTTGCTCTGGATTCAAAAAGAGTTCTCGCCCTAAATACATTATTTTGGTCCCCTATGACAGACATTTGTCAGCCACACAGCATTATCATCCCCCGAACTAAGCAAAGCTTGTACCATGGGAATAAACATGGATGTGTTATAATACGTGATAGAGAGCACTGGCGGTCTAGTAGTAGCGGCCCCGCCTTCCGATCCGAAGGTCGTGGGTTCAAATCCAGTCGTGTACCAATGAGTTTTTCTGTCGAAAAATTTTATGTGCACTATGTCAGTACTCTCGGTGAAGGAAAACATCGTGAGGAAACCGGCGTGTCGTAGAACCTAAAAAAAATCGAGCAACACGTGTCAAGGGTCACGCAAAAAAGGCCCACCAGCGGCCTACTTGCGGAAAAACCTGCCGTATAAAATTTGCCGAAATTTAATACGTGATAATAATATGTTATAATACGACGTCACATAAACGTGTTTAATCTTTGTTATGTATTTACTAAGCAGAGTCACAAACACTTTCTTCAAAACATCCTTATTGCATAAAATACTAGCGGCCTGTCCCGGCTTCGCAGAATGGACATTTATTTTCAACACATAGCCTAAGTTACTCAGGCTGAATGTAGCTTTCCAATGGTGAAAGAATTTTTGAAATCAGCACAGTAGTTTTTGAACTTATTTCTTACAAACACACAAACATAAATAAAAATCTTTTCTCTTTATAATATTAGTAAATACGGTTGTAGGCAATAAATATTACACTTTGGCTTTTCTGCTTTCGTAGAGCGCTATCTCTTTCTGACGCCCACTACGCTCTATGAAGCTGAAATTAGCCGATGTGCAATATTTGTTGCCTAGTAGTATAGAAAAGGAAACTAGTAGGTACTTACGAGTTTTGCAAGTGTGTCATCTGTATATCCTGGTCTGTAGTAAGAGGCTCCCTAGTACTTACGAGTTTTGCAAGTGTGTCATCTGTATATCCTGGTCTGTAGTAAGAGGCTCCCTAGTACTTACGAGTTTTGCAAGTGTGTCATCTGTATATCCTGGTCTGTAGTAAGAGGCTCCCTAGTACTTACGAGTTTTGCAAGTGTGTCATCTGTATATCCTGGTCTGTAGTAAGAGGCTCCCTAGTACTTACGAGTTTTGCAAGTGTGTCATCTGTATATCCTAGTCTGTAGTAAGAGGCTCCCTGGTACTTACGAGTTTTGCAAGTGTGTCATCTGTATATCCTGGTCTGTAGTAAGAGGCTCCGGCCGGTGCATATGCAGGAAGGGATTGTGCGGTATCGGGTTGGTAGTTACAGATTCCCCCGCTGCTATAGCTTGCTGTAACTGCTCGAATTTCGGACCTCTCAGATATCTGAAAACAAAATTAAAATCAAATCAAATTATTTATTTTATACCACACAAGTACACAAGAGTCACTTACAAGTAACAATGACATAAAAATTGGTCGTCACTCAGCATATGTTATAGTAGCGAGTGTCACTATAATTAGCACTGTGTTTCTTTAAACTTTCGCGATCATGACACATTTCTTTTATACAACCAGCTGATGGAACAAGCATGATGTTGAGTGGTAACCATCACCTATAACAAAACATTGCCTCGTAGGTCACGCCCGTCAAGAACGTGCCCTGCGTCCATCAACTTTAGGCATACAGTCAGCCTCACATACCAGTAATTTACCCGCACCCACATATTTCAAACCGAAACACAGCAATGCTGCTTCACGGCAGAAATAGGCATGGTGGTAGTACTTCCCCCTGCGAGCTATTTACAAAGAGCTCTACTACTACATATTACAAAGTAATAGAAACTGTTTGCAAATTAGTTTTTGATTTCCATATTTTACTATAATATCAATGAGAGGGCTCAAAAGCGTTCTCTCTGAATCTACATAGAAGGCATTATGCCTAGCAGTATTCTTCTTCCAGCTGATGATAATCTTGACCTCAAAACAAACCTTTCTAACTCCAGCGTCACTATATTCCCGCTTTGCTTCAGCGCATCTACAGCTTTCTGGTTAGACTTGGTGGCTAATGAGTTCCCATCCACGGCCACTATTCGGTCATTGACCCGTACTTTGCCGCTTATTGCCGCCGCGCTACCAGGGGTCACCGATTTTACGAAAATTCCCGACAACTCTTCTTTCTCACAGACGTAGCCTGAAAGAAAAATATGGTTCTAAAAAGTGGCACAACAAAAGAAGGCAATTTATTTATTTATACAGTGATACCACAAACAAAAGAATATCTTGTGACTAACCTGCAATAGTAATGCCAAGGCCATTTTCATCTTTCTTCAGCTGCACAGTGAATAGGTCGACCTCGGGCGATTCGGCATCTGAAGGACATAGAAAAAAAACTATAAAGTAACAAATTAACGCACCCCTCAAAATGTGTCGGAGGTTCTCTCCTCTTCTTCTTCTTCCTGCCCTTATCCCACTTTATAATTTTTTATTATTTATCTTTTATTTTGTTGGAGGCAAAAAATTGGCAACCGCTGCCTGGCGGGACCTTTTTGTGTGACGCTTGACACGCGTTGTTCGAACTTTTTCAGGTTCTACGACACGCCAGTTTCCCCACGATGTTTTCCTTCACCATTTAACAGTACTGGCATAGTGCACATACATTTTTCGACAAAAGAACTCTTTGGTACACAACTGGATTTTAACCAACGACCTTAGGATCAGAAGGCGCGACAGCTACCACTGGACCACTAGTGCTTTCATTTTGTCGGAGGTTAAACAATGCAATTATTTTATATATCTCTAATCAATGAATAGTATGTGACAAGTAGACCGATGTCCAGCGAAGCTCAAGAGTCGCGAGCTGCTCTAGTCAAATCATTACCCTCCTTCCTCGTTCTGGGCAGTCGGGTGCGTGACTAATATCACGTATCAATAGTCACGTGGTTCGCCAGAGAATCAAGATTTACTGACTCAAAAAAAATTGCTCAAAAAATTCGTCCTGCCTCATTCGATTATATTAATATATAGTAATTTATATTATAACTAGCTTACCAGAATCAGGTGGGGGCGTCAAAGACTGGTCGAATACGAATCTCGTTGAGGCATTGTTGAGGGGAACTGTCGGCGTGGCCTGTGTGTGGAATACTTGTTCGAAGCCAGCATCCATCAGATAGCGGTCTAGCGCTTCTGGCTCGGATAGGAGCCTGCGAATATAAACATAATCTTATTCAAAAGAAAAGAAATTTATAATATTCTCAGCGAGACTCAAAAATAAAAGTACTTTCGACTTAAGCCATTCGAGTACATCTAGATGGCCTGCGATGGCGATCAGTGTGTTGGTGTCAAATATCGCACTGTCAAAGCTAGTGTGTGCGGAATAGTGCGGATGTATGCCTAACCCTATGCTGAAACTGATCGCCATCGCCTTGCGCAACGCTTTAGAATAGCGCATGCAATCCGATAATCGATAATCGATAAATTATCGGTAATCGGCTCATTTTCGCCAGCGATAATTATCGAAAATAAAAACGATAAAAACCGATAAACGATAAATTCAAAAATGTATGAATGAACTATTATTACGAATAGTTCATTCTTATTCCTAACGATAACAAAATGTTAAACAATGCGTACATTCTAATTTATTGTTATTATTTGGTTTCTTTATAAAAAAACAGATAATGATTACCTACTAGTCCAAGCATTCTACTGACTGATTTACTTAAGAACCTACAGCCATACTTATAAACGCAATTTAAATTTAATCATTTCTTAAAGTAAGCCCTGTCACTGTTTGTCATTACCCAGTAGTAAGAGATGGCAATAGTTTAAGCACTGTTTATCTTTTGACATATTTTTATAAGTAAGGCCACTAATCGTTAAAATAGCTCATAATTATTAGAATGGAAAGTGTCATCTAATTAAAAGCTTTTCGATTAGTGACACTAATCGAAATAATATGTAATAAAATCATATTTATTAGTAAGTAATGAGTTATCAATCCCAAAATTGTAATGAAGTTAAGTTAGTGGTAAATTTTAGCTATTTTCCATATTAATGGTAGTCTGGCCAACGAAAGCTGTCCAAGAAAAAAGGCGGGAATTTTAAAAAATCAAGAGCTGTAACCCTGGCTATACACTGCTTAAACGGAATTGATACTATTTATTATTCAGGTAGTAATTTTTTTTGAGGAATAATAAATAAACGAGTACATACTTTAAACTCTGCCTAGATATTATTTTCAAATAATCCATATTTTAACTACAACCGAGGATTTTATTTGATGAGCACTAGCCAATATTCGTAATTTAGCCGTACAAAACATTTTGTGTGGTATTTTAGAAGTACTTCGGCTTTGTAAACAACTGCAGGATTATTTATCTTTTACCAAACACATTAATTCAGCTTTGGTGTGATCATGTGTCATATTTTCCTGTAAGTAAAACCCGTTCATGTTTTGAAACTCAAGTACCAAAATTATCCACGACGTCAATGTGTCAATTTGGACAGACTTAAATAATTGCCATATCAAAACTTCTGAAAATAATGCGTGGACAGCTTTCGTTGGCCAGACTCTATGTACATGTAAACCTTGAACAAACAGTGAAAAACCGAAAGAGGTTTAAAATAAAAAAAATATGTAAAAATCAAAACAAGAAAGTGACAGAAGGCATCCTCGATTCAATGCCGTTTCATCCACTTTTCACTCAATTTTATTGTAACATCGACACGATAGAAAAAGAATGATATAAGTAGAAATAGATAGATAATAGTAGGTTATACGTAAATCTTTTTGTTGAGTGTAGATATGACAAATAAAGCAGTTAAATTAGAGACCGAAACATGAAGGTTTTTCCCTTTACCAACAACCGATAATTCTCGATAATTATCGAAAAATAGAGCGATAAATATCGTATTATCGATAATCGAAAAGTTTCGATAATTGCATGCCCTAAGAAATACATATATTATACCAACACTAAGTAAGTCAAAGTCAAAAATGTATTCACTTGAATCGCAAGAATCACTCTAAAACTTTTTCAAGCTACGTGAGCCTAGGCGCCAATTCAACGAGCAACCAAGCCTAATTACATACAGTATTATGCAATGTGTTAATATTTGCCTGTACCCAATTGAGTTTTTGTGAAGCAAATAATTTTAACTGGGTGTCAATTCAACGAGCAACCAAGCCTAATTACATACAGTATTATGCAATGTGTTAATATTTGCCTGTACCCAAATGAGTTTTTGTGAAGCAAATAATTTTAACTGGGTGTCAATTCAACGAGCAACCAAGCCTAATTACATACAGTATTATGCAATGTGTTAATATTTGCCTGTACCCAAATGAGTTTTTGTGAAGCAAATAATTTTAACTAACGGCCGCCCGCGTCTTTGATTGCCCCCTTCCCGTTACTTTTTTGGGATAAATAGTCCCACCAATTTTTAGCCAAATCTGTTTCACCGTTCTAGTGTTATAAATAATGTAACTAACCCGACTTTCTTTTATAATATAGATTATTAACGTACCGGTGTGGCACTATGGCCGCAGGGGACGGAAGCGCCGTCGCAGGGTCGACTGAGCGCGCTACAACTAGGCGCACGCGCGAGCCTGACGCACGCAATACACCGGCCACTTGCTCTGAACCCATCTCCATAAGGCTCACCTGCAACGAAAGCACATCCCGGTCACTCGACCAAATTCCATACAAAAGCCGCGTTCTAACCAGCATCGGACTGGTCATTATAGTAGAAATGGCATTTGCCGCCCAGGCCACAGCCTTCGCGGGCCCCCCACGGGCCTAGCTTGCGGGGCTTCCGATAGTTCTTTATCTATCAGATAGTTTTTTAATATACAATTAGAGAGAATGAAATAGAAAATTTCGAAAAATGGTTGCCTTGGGCCCCGGGCTTGTGGTAAGCCACATTGTTCAAACTACCTTTTACACAGGCATACATAAGAAAGAAAGAAGAAAGAAAATCATTTATTCAACCACCACAATTGTATACCTAAAAAAATAAACATAAAAAAGAAGCAGAAAACTTAACATAATGTATACCTACTTACAAAAAACAATAAAAATAATATTCACATGCATAGTGGTGGTGAAAAGGCCTACAGTTCAGCATATGCTACCATATGTTAACATATAGTAGCGCTGGTCTTCCACTGAGACCTGCGTTGACTTCACGGATATCTAATTGAGTCAGAGTAGCCGTACATTGTTTACAATATATTAATGAGCACAGTAGTAGTAGCCAAGAAATATTACAGTCAAACCATTCCTACTTAACTCTAACAAAACGAGTACTAAAAGAGTAAACAAAAAACTTATAGAAACAGCACAGCCTTAAAATAGACACACAAATGAGACGCACAGAAGTGAGTGGAGAGGGAGGGAAGAAAACCAAAGTTACCACTATGCCAGCCAGGGTTGGTTTATTTGTTTTTCTAAAACGTGAACTTTGAGCTTTAACCTAAACAAGTCTACATTATTTGCGTTACGTATTGGTGGTGGAATAGTATTCCAACACTTGGTTGCTGCATAGCGGAAACTACCTCGGAAAGCTGCAGATCTATGCAGCGGGGTTGCCAGTAACATATTGATACCAGATCTCGTGTTATACCTATTTCCGTCGCTGTACCACTTTAGTCTTCTATAAAGGTATTCAGGTTTATGGCTCTTTATAACTCCGAACAAAAGTGTCGCAAAATGAAGATATCTTCTCCTGGACATTTTCAGTAGCTTAGCTTTATTTATAAAAGGTGTAACATGCGTTCTAGGCGGTATTGGAAAGCAGAACCTGGCACACGCGTTTTGAACGCGTTGTATAAGTTTATCTGTTCTGGCAAACAATCTGGGACCGTATACAATATCCGCATAATTTAATTTGGATAGTACTAGTGACTCACAAAGGCTAATGCGAAGATCAACACTAAGACAATCGCGAATGCGATAGAGAACCTTAAGGCGATAAAAATATACACCCATACATACACCCAATGTCGTTTTGTACAGGCGGGTCTGTGTGCGTTTCTTACAGAAACTACCCAAATATCGTTTTTTTACGACACGTCGTACTATATCAGATTAAGGCAAAGATTTGAAACGGCAGCGGTAAGGGGAAGCCCCAATTGGTGGGGGGAACACAGTGCCTAGGGGAACACAATGCCTAGAAGCCTGTAACTAGGCTGCAGGCTGTTGATGGTAGATCAATAAGACAACTGCTAGACAATAGGCTTTGAAAATGACTCCTATAGAATAAGTGAAATTACATGAGAGGCTCATAGTAATAGTAGGGTTCTATGATAAACTCGTCTGGGGAAGTATTGTTATGCCAGTCCACTACGCTTTTTACTACTTGGTTTGTGTGCTGTCTGTGAGAAGCGTAAATATCAGAACTTACATCACCAATTTGAAGAATGTGATCTCCTGACTTCAGTCGTCCGTCGCGATCAGCTACGCCGCCAGCGAGGATGGTTTTAACTATGACGCCGCTTGTCCTAGCCCCTATGATACCTAAAATGATTAATTATTGCTTTAAAGCATTGATTGCCAACGTGGTTCAGGTGGACCCCCAGGGGTCCAAGGGAGACTCGGCGGGGGTCTACAATGGCGTGACAAAATGGGTGAAAAAATGGGGGTTCACAATTCGTAAGCGGATTGTAAAAATGTAGCTGCAGGGCAGGGGTCCACCGGAACCAGCAAAATTTTGAAAGTGGTCTATGAGAAAACAAAGTTTGGGAACCTCTGCTTTAAAGTTCGAGAGTGCCGATGAATCAGGTGTCTGACATGCCTACTAAATCTATCATGTCGGCCATAGCGTCTCTTGTTTTACCCTATTAAAGTACGAAAGTCTTCTCTCTGCTGCCTGTTGAATAAAATGATACATAAACGGACTTTGATATCCTTAGTAAGAAAAAAAATTAACAGTGAGAGAGAAACGGCTGTTGAACACTACAGTGCATGTCCCAGATATGAGTTATATTATGTATACTGTATAAATAATAAATTGTTTGTCTCAACAAAGTAGGTAAACAGAAACCTTATAGGTACATAATGCTAGCTAGAATGAAAGTGGATTGAGGCGAGGTTTATACCTGCAAATACAATAGATGTAGATACATAGGACCTTGTTATTTCTTCATGGTTCAATAGTTCTTTATTTAACTTTTGACATTATATCTCAAATCAAACTCAAAAATAAAACCTCAAACTTAAAAATAAACAGATTGAACTTAGAAGAATGAAAATATACACTGTTACCAACATAAACATATTCAAATCAGCAAAAGCATCGTCCACGTCCAGTTATATAAAAATAAAAAAAGGCTATTTAAGTATACTCACAATTTGAGTTAGAATATAATTAATGGGCTTTAATAATGTCTGATACACATATTGTTTTGTCCGTCATGGCTTCATTAATTTTGTAAGTAATAGCTTTTCACAATTAAATGGTTTTTTGTTGGTGCCAAAATCATAGCCAGAAAAAAGCAGAATCTTCAGGTTCAAATAAATAACATACCAAAACCAAGTCCAGTGCCATCATTTACCAGGTTAATAATTTCTACCTGTGCCCAGTCTCCGACCACAATGTTGTTGGAAGTTGAAGCAATAGAATCATCATTTCTTCCCAGGTCTAGTATACCACGGCTCTGAAAATTTTTAATCAGTTGGTGACTCTCTGAAAGATTGATGAATTGGTCATGTTTAGTTCCAACTGTTTCAAGCACATACTGATTTGCAAGAAACAAAGACTGCTCTGCTTGACATGGCAGATATCCCTTTTCAAGCAGCAAAAAGCTGATTTGAGGCCTATTTGGCATATTTTGTCGGCCATTATGTGTTGCATCAGATACATCGACATTCTATGTCTATATCATCGGATATTCTATTTTGAATTCATTTTCTGATTTTTCGAGATTTTGTTACTACTTTAATTTTTATTATTAAATAATATCAAACAGTTGTATTTTATTATTATTAATAAACAACGTAAAATAAAGATTCTTGCCATACCTAGTTTCTATAGAAATTATTTTCAGTTTTTGTAAAAATCAACAAAGTATTGAATATCCCTAGGCAATGTTGAAGCGTGTATAATAAATGTTGCATAATATCAAATAAATATATTTTCTTTCTCTCTTTCTAAAGAAATACATGAATACCTATAAACAATTTCCAAAAACCTGATCAAACCCTTAATCAACTAACAGGCCTGTAATATGAGAAGGCTATTGAAATCACAGCAAAAGTACCTGTTTTGGTGATATGTTAGAATCCAAGGTACTATCCATATTATGAGTGATATGTTCATTATCAGAGCTGGAGCCAAACTCAAGGCTATGCGGAGGAGACACCTGAGGCACTCTCTGCTCTTCCTCCCCCTCATGACTATCATACAGGTTTCTAGTCTGCAGTGCCAAGTCACCTGGAAACCAAGCAGACTTATTAAATTACCAGTCCAGGAAAGTAGGGTAAAAAGCACTTAATAGTTTGTTAAATAAACTGAAACATTTCATATCAGTAAAATTTTACAACATTAAAAAGCTCCAGTTTTTAATGTTGTAAACAATTAATTGGATCTGTAATGTTGGGTCTATGCAAATAAACGATGTAGTAAACAAAACAGCATCAGGTTTCTTTATTATTGTTATTGATTATAACTGGCCTCTCAGCAAGCCCCAAACTAAGCAGAGCTTGTACTTTGGGAACCAAATAGCTGATATAACACCTTTAAATACATTAGAATACAATATAAGAACCCCAGAGAACAAACATGCGATCATAAGTCTCTGGGGTCAAGTCATCTATAGATGTCATTAAGACATCTATTGCTGCAAGACTAGTACTAACTTACCAGCAGGTGTAATATCAAAGTCACCAGGTAAAATAGATGGGTGGTGCGCTACTTGTGTAGCAAGCATACCCACAGAATCATGAAGTGTTGCAATGCTCTTCAGAATGGGACTTTCCAGAAGGTTTATGAGCATATTCAAGTCATCATTAGTAGCAGCCTAGAAAATACCAAGGGAATTAGTGAGCTGCAGACAGAGCCAACCACAAACTGTTGATAAGTATTCATTTTGAAATTAGGTACCTTTAGTTTAGGATCATCACTTTGATCAACGGCCGCCTTCACACTCTCCAGTTGCTGCAGTGCATTTGATATATTGACTCCCAAATGCATCCTAAAAAAATAATATTTTACTGAGTGGTGTAGGTAATGTTATTTAGTGTGAATGCTGCTGGGCTTGGCCCGAGAGGCTGCTAGGCCGAGTACATGGATGTGGAATGTAGATGCAGGTTATGCAGTCAATCTTAGCAGCGTGAACGTCTGTGCAGTAAGTACTTCGTAGGCACCGACAGACACATGGAATAAAAATATCCTCAGGAACATAATTTACATACATTCAACGGTGTCAGCTGTAACTTGGTAAGAAGACACGGACCAACATCCAATCAGGGTAAAGTCGATAAAAATCTACTTTAGATCCAATTAAATGAACTTTACACCTATTTTGTTTTTATTATAAAGTCGACCAAATCGAAGATTTTTTTCTATTTTTTTTTTTAATCTAAGGGCCAGCAGGATCGGCCACCATTATTTTTTTTTTTTTTTTTTTTTTTTTTTTTTTTTTTTTTTTTTTTTTTGGCGTCGCATGGGTTTATGCATTTGCCATTTACAGATTGTTTTACTTGGTTCAAAAAATTAGGGAAACAGGTAATAATAAAATACGCGGAACTAAGGATTGGGACAGGATCAGTAGGGTTTACAAAACTAATAATAAAAAACAAGAAAAGGAAATATATACAAACATAGGGATAAAATGGTAAATACAAATTAAATTTTAATATTATTTACATAAATAAAGGATGCTAAACAATGGTATATACAAGGATCCAAGGAAGAAAGGAGAACAGTGATATTTGTAGGAAGAGGAATTCGACAGGAAACGAGATCTTCAAAAAGTTTTCTATTATTATTTTGAGGACAAGCAAAGAATATATGATTGAGGTCACCAAATTCATCTCCACAGTCACAAGATGGATCAGATATAATTTTCATCCGTGCTAAATGGGCTGGGGTACACGAGTGCCCCAGGCGCATTCTTATCAAAATAGTAGTAGCACGTTTTCCGAGTTTAAGCCTAAAAAACCAGGGTTTTATCGGTATTGAATTTTGAATCAGCCTATAATGTTTACCTTTAATGTTACTAGAGTGGTCCCAATATTCATTCCAAGAGTATTTAAGATATACCCTAGGTAAAGCAACGAGATCGTGAACGTAGTTTATGTAAGGGAAAAGGTCTCCACACTCCACAGCCTCATTAGCTAATTTGTCAGCACGTACATTACCAAGAATACCACAGTGACTCGGTACCCACGCAAAGTTAACAGTAAAACCCTTTGTTTTGCATTCAAATATCTTGGACCTAGCTTGCATTACTAGCGGGTAAAAAGTTTTTGATCGAAAAGGGTATCTTACAAGAGATTGTAAGCAACTCATTGAGTCGCTAAATATAATGGTATTTTTAAGTTTCATTATCAACACGTAATCTATTGCTTTAACGATGCCAAATAGCTCTCCAGTGAAAACTGACGTCTCAGGAGGTAATTTAACTTTTTGTACAACATTATACTGTCTGTGATACACACCTACACCAACAAATTCTGACTGTGAATGCTTGGAGGCATCGGTGTATACCTGATGCCACCCTCGCCATCGATCATCAACAATAGATTTAAAATAAATATTAGCATGCGCTTCATTACGGTCAATATTAAGATCCAAATGGATGTTAACGGGTGTAATTAAAGCTCTATAGTTGCACTGGAAAATAGGTAAAAGAAGCGATTGGTGAGTCAAAGCTGACAGTGTTTTATATTTGTTAAAACTATTAATTAAAAGGGGAGGTGGTTTATGACTCCAATATGAAGAAGAGCAAATAAGCTCTGAAAGATGCTGTATTTTAGAATGAAGCTGGTGATTCTGAAATTGCAAAGTGCGGAAGAAAAATCTACTTGATAAAAATTGGCGCCTTAAGTGTAAAGGTGGTTCACCACATTCTACTTGTAGTGCATTGATTGGACTGGACTTCATTGCCCCCATAATTATACGCATAGCTCTTGCCTGTATAGAGTCTAATTTCTTGAAAAATTGCACTCTTCCAGGCTCTAACAAATAAGTGCCATAATCAAGTGTACTTCTAATTAAAGCATTATAAATAAGTTTTAAAGAAAAGGGGTGAGCACCCCACCAAACACCAGATAGACATCTTAATAAATTAAGATGTTTTTCGCACTTTTCTACGACATATTCGCAATGTGGACCTCCAACAAGCTTCGAATCTAATATTACACCTAAAAATTTGGCATGGCTTTTTATAGGAATGGATATACCATCATAAACAATATTTAATGGTGGTATGTTAGTTTTACGGGTGAAAGGAACCACGATGCTTTTAGCAGGAGACAGCTCCAAACCATGTTTGTCCAGCCATAATTTCAAAAATTGTAACGCAAATGTTATATTAGCGGCTGCTGTATTAATATAGGTGCTAGACGAATAGAGTAACAAATCGTCAGCATACTGTAAGATACTAACGACATCACTCACAGATGCTTCTAGATCATATGTATATATGTTATATAAAAGAGGGCTCAAAACAGAACCCTGAGGCAAACCCTTCCACGCAACTCTTGAGATATCTGTCGTGTTTAAAAAAATTACTCTGCCAGCCAACATATTTTGAATAAAGTTGGTTAAAAAATTTGGAATTTTCAAAACATGTAATTTCTTTATGAGCAACTCAATAAGAACATAATCATATGCCGATTTGATATCTAAGAAAGTCGCTACAACCGATTTACTTTGCGAAAAAGCTATACGAATGTCAGTTGTAAAAACACTTATGCTATCCATAGAACTTCTACCTTTCCGAAAGCCATATTGACTGTTAGGTAAAATGTTCTGATTTTCTATGAACCATTCTATTCTATTTTTAACTAAATGTTCTGCAATTTTAATGATAACTGGAGACAATGCTATTGGTCGGTAGGACATGGAATCAGTAGGATTTTTAGATGGTTTCAAGAATGGCAACACTATTTGCGTTTTCCATGTTGAAGGGATGACACCTGTCAACATGACACAATTGATGAGATCAAGAAAATAATGCAAAGCGTTTTCACCAAGATGTGAATAAAAAGAATAAGGAATACCATCTTTACCTGGAGCTGTATCATGAACGTCTGATAGTACACCTTTCAGCTCATCAAGAGAGAAAGGAGCATCCAGGCCATATGGACAGGTATAACCAGAAACATGAATAGGGGTTAATAATTCCCTAGGGGGGACTGTCGGTGGAGCCAGCCGGTCAAGGAAACTATCACGTAGAGAAGGTGGCATAACGGTAAAAGTTTTATCACTAACTCCAGATCTGTAACGTCTAATATTTCTCCAGACTTCTGATGGTTTTGTGCTGGGAGATATGGTTGAACAGAAACTTCTCCAGCCTTGGAATTTTTTATCTTTTAAAAGTTTTTTGGTTCTAGCCATTATTTCAACTAACTCGTCAAAATTATTTTCAGACATATCAGAGTTGTAAGTCAACTCTGCCTGCCTTCTCTGAGCTACAGCTACACTGCACTCTGTATCCCACCATGGTGGAGATGGCAATTTTCCAGAAGCACTATTTTTCAAAGGAAAAGTGGAATCAGCAGCATCAAGTAAACTTTTAGAAAAACTATCTGCGCAAAGTGAAATACCTTGTGAAATATGTGGCAAAGTGTTAATATTATTCTCAATATGAGTTCTATAATCACTCCATTTGTCTTTAATTATTTTATGTCTCATTCTGGGTGGAGTTCTAGGCATTTCACATGCTTTAAATTTTGAAAACTTTAATACTATTGGGAAATGATCACTACCATGTGTGGATGGTTGTGTGTGCCAAGTAATTGAAGATGCTAAACTAGGTGAAACTATTGTTAAATCTACTGCACTATTGTTCTCTGAAGGTTTTGTTCGACGAGTTTGAGATCCATCATTTAGGATACAGAGATTTTGTACATCAATAATATCTAAGAGGTCTCTACCGTAAGTATTAGACATGGAGCTACCCCATGTCCTATGATGAGCATTAAAATCTCCCATGACCACACATGGTTTAGGAATATGAGATAACAAGCTATCTATTTCTGTGAGAATTTGGGAGGAAGGATGAGGGATATAAATAGAAACAAAGCATACATTCTCAATAATGCAGGCAACAGCATTAAAATTGCTATTATCATGAGGGAGAGGGAAATGAGAAAATAAGTATGAATTTTTTATAATAAGAGCAGCTCCTCCATACCCATCAGGTCTATCGTCCCTAAGGCAGGAGAAGCCACTCAATTTGAACACAGATCCTGGCTTAAGCCAGGATTCTGTGATGGCGATAATAAAAGGGTTGTATACATTAATTAAATAGATAATTTCACTTTTTTTGGTGACTACACTCCTGCAGTTCCATTGAACTGCGGATCGGGTGTGATCCATTGTGGTTGTGAGTGTAGAATAGAGATGATGTCAATAATTTTGGCAGCGTTGGACGGTTCTATGGTATTTGATTGTATTAATGATTTTAAAAGGGCAATTACATCAGATATATTTAGTTGTCTATCCTCAGTTCCGCCTGTTTTCAGAGCGCAACCATTAGATAGGCCTGGGGATGGAGTATTGGTTATGTTCTTGTGTGCTTTTTGATCATAGCCTTTGGCTAGTGTTGGAGTTGGACGTGGCTTTAAAAAGACAGTTCTTCTAGAAGATGGAGGATTTACATGGTTTCTTGTGTGAGGTTTTTGAGATTGGATATTTTGATCTTTGGCTGTTGCTAATATTTCAGCATACGAACGTGACAGGGGTGGATGTACCCTGGATGCTTCCACGTAGGAAATACACTGTTCTGCCATTGAAAATTTAATTTTTTGTTGTCTTGTATATTCCGGACACGACTTACTGGTAGCAAAGTGTATTCCCCCGCATGAGCAGCAAGATATACACTCCTCATCAATATCACAAGAATCACCTGAATGCTCTTTGCCACATTTAAAGCAGCGGGGCTTAGACCTGCACTGCAACTTTGTGTGTCCAAAACGACAGCAGTTGTAACATTGGATGGTTGGGTAGGTATATAGCTGAACTATTAATGCAGTATAGCACATATAAACACGGTCTGGTAACACTTGACCATCAAATGTTACAACTACGGTTTGAGTTGGCTTCCAAACTGGAGCTCCATTTACAATTTCTTTGAAATTAATGCGTCTTAGTTTTAAAATCTTTCCACAACCATTGGGAACCGTGGTGCATTCCATCATCTCTTCTGGAGAGAGATCTGTGGGTACTCCACGGATGACACCCATGCGAGAGACATTGTATGTTGGTATGAATGCTTTCAGATTATTACTATTGAGGCTGTTGTGATTAATAAAAGCATTTGCATCTATGTGATTATTGAATGCAATCGAAACTCTGTTTCTACCAATCCTTTTAACACTACCATTCACAACATTGTATATAGCGTTACGTTTTAAGAATTTTCCAAATATAATGGGGTGAAGGGTAGAGCCGTCATTTGGCGACTCAGTAATTCGTTGAACATGTACAATATACGGGGCATTATCATTAGGCTCATATTGGGCTCTTGTAACTGGGACCGGCGGAGCCGGCGGTGCCGCCGGTGGTGGAGATGAATCAGGTGACTGAACAGCGGGGGTGGATGTAGGGTCTGAGACCATAGCCACTGGTGGCTCAGTATTAGACTCAAGGCTAGAAATATCCGAAACTATTGGGGATTCCTCACAATCACAACCCTTTTTGGTGTCACTGGAACCATGTCGCTTCCTCTTATTACAATGCTTGCACATTTTGCAAGTGCGAGTTCGTTTGCGTTTCTTGGAGACAGATGTGTCTGTATCCATTGCTGAATCATTTGAATTTAGTTTTTCAAAGCTATTTGATACTGTTACATAGCAACCAACCGGCGGGGAAGTGCCCCCGCCGGGGTCAGGTGGCTCCTCCATGAAAAAACTACTTACAAGGACTTACCAGATATATATATACACTTAAATACTTTAATAATAATACAATAATAAATGTTAATACTTTACAGAACTCTACTGATCTTTTATTGATACAAAATTTTAATTTTAAATTTAGGTGGGAAAAAAAACGCGCCTCCCTGCTCGCTGTTTCCCGCCTTTTTTTTTTTTTTTTTTGGGCCACCATTATTATTATTTTCAATAAAAAATGGCGGACGAGGCGCAGTGTTGCCAGGCCAGTGGCATGGCAGATAGTCAAATATGACACGAGACAGCTCAAAAAGTAACATTTTCACGAGAAAAGTAACTTAACCCTATATTATGTGGAAAATGACACAATACTTTTCACGGCACTTTAGTACGCAAAAATAATCTTCCAAGCTCAAAATAAATAATCCTAAGAAAATATTTTTAGGATTTATTTAATAAATTGAGTCGTGTAACATGGAGCCTATGGAGGTAACATGAGAGGGTCTAAACTAAAGTAACGTAAAATGTTACAAAAGTAATATTCTGGCAACGCTGAAAAGACGTCTATTTGCCCTATTACAGGTAATCGATCGCGTTACATACCCGTTTCTTCCATAAAATTAATCTAATTAGGAAAATGAAGAAGGGATTATATGAAGAAACGGGTATTTATCGCGATTACCTTTATTATTAAGGTAATTGCGTTAATTTAAAAAGTGCTAAGGAGGGATTCGTTTTCTATCCTTTTGGGAAGTCCTAAGCCTTCTCATTTCAACTGTTTTTTTAGTGTTATTTTGAGTTTGTAGTGTAATTTCAGTAGTATTTTACCCAAAATTACATAAGGTCATAAGAAGGTCATAGCACAAAGTGCAAGCAGTTGGTTCATTCCAAAGCCAGCACAAAATAAAACAAAAAATGTACAGACAAGACAGAATCCTTATTGAAGGTTGGCGGAAAACTTTGTATCCAATCCAAGCCAGCACAAAATAAAAATATTGATTGTCGACTAATTAAAAAAACTCTCTAAAAGAGTTTTGAAAACAGAAAAACCAGGGAAAAACCGATTATCTGTCTATAGTCGGATTTTTAATTAGACGAAGCCAGCTGACGTTTACTGTGTTGTCAGTTTTTGATGAAATAAAAATAGTGTTGTGACAAAGTGAATGATTGAAAAAACTCCTGAAAGAATGAAATTGCCTCGATTGTCTAGTGAATAGTTAGTGTGCCGAACTTGACTTGAGGTGCTTGGTTGAGGATCCATATCGTTTGCGCGAAACAATATACCATCAAATAACACAACAATTACCTCAAACACAACGTAACGAAAAACTTAACAAACACAATAAATAAACAGCGTGAGCGCAGAAAAAAACATTTATGCTATCAGACCAGAGGTTAGAAGCCGAATTAAAAACAAAATGGTGACCGACGCGCGCGGCGTTCATCGGTGTTGGCACTAGTCGCCGCGCCGCGCTTTGTTATAAACCGTCAAAACACTTATTGTAGTTACATACTACTAGTAACTTATATCAGAGCACTTTTATACAATTTTTTATACAAATTTCAATATTGAAATTATTAAATATTCACACTCATTGTTCATTCATCTGATTGAACGAGAACTGAGCGCATCACTATTACTTTAAATATGGCAACATTATTTTACAAAGTGACATTAGCTCCTGTCAGTCGGTATCGTCTAATTAAAAATCCGAGTATACGGAAAAACCTTTCGTTCGTGGCTGTATGGGGGTCGCTAATAGTTTGCTTAGGTAAGTACTTTACACTAGCTTATTGTAAATACATTAATCTCGCATCAAAGGTTCACAGGTTCATAATACCGAAATAAACACCGATATTTGTTCTAGGTATACTTCAGACATGGAAAACAATATTGAAACTATAGACTTGACCCAGCAATATATTTATCAACGAGCACCTATTCTCCTGTCCGAATCTGTTATAGAACTGGATGACTCCATTGGTCCAGGTGCGTTTTTTTTCTTGGTAAATAATACAATTATTCTATTACTCTGCCTACCCCCATGGGAAGGAGACGTAATTTTTTGTGTCTGTGAAAACCTGGATGGACATTTAAAAATACTGTGTTTCTTCCAGTTGCCTCGCCTGAAGCTGGAACTGGAAGTATAAATACACTTCCAGGAGTTTCCCTTGAAAGTCAATCAAAGAAACCTACAGCTACTAAAAAGAAAGTAAGTTCTTACCATTGTGTTGATAAAAGTTACTTATAAAATACCTAAGTGTTTTATATTCCTTAGAACACTATCATTATTAGATGATTATAATACTTCCCATTGTCTCCATTACCAAATCCAAATTATTGCAGACCATGGCGCATTAAAATTACAGTCAAAGAATTTATAAGCAATATCTGTGTATTGATTTCTAAAGTCATCTATGTGTGTGGTCTGACACACACTATAATTTATTAATTGTGTGGATGCACATGGATACATGTGTTCAAGCAGCTAATTTGAAGGAGGCTTTAATTGTGAACCCGTGAAAAGGCGGGATGTCACAATCAGGTTCTAGTATCATTTAAAAGTTACTTACTGATATTTATCAGAGTTTAATGGTAAAATGAATGTTTATTTCAGAAGCGATCAAGCACCACTGTATGCGCAAGTACCCCAAATGAAAAAATTCCTCGTCTTGGAGATTGTCCGATTTGTCGAGATCCCTTAGGAAATCGTCCCATGGCCTCAACCAAATGTGGCCATGTGTATTGCACTGTGTGTGTTGAACAAGCGGCGAGAATAGAGAAGAGGTGTCCGACATGCCGAAAACCACTTAAAGGACCCAATGCATTCCATCCGTTGTTCCTCTGAAAAGTAATTGTCAAACAAATGGTGATAATTAAAACTATAACTTAAGTAGGTATCAACTATCAGGACTCTATAAGGGTTTATTTATCACCAGCTTCCCATACAAATTCTCACTGCTCACACTAAATTCTAGACCCCCAGTTATAATATTAGTATAGATTAAAACTGCAAATTGGAAATAGCTCAGCATGATGCAGGTTGAGAACAACCAATGCTGGTCTTCCAATAGGATTTCTGAAGTATTGTTGATTCAAAAACATTCTTCTAAATATATAACACTCTTACGTTACTGACTAATATAGGGTGTAACATTAATAACCCTATATATGCTCATAGGGAAAAGAGCTTTCCTCCAACGTGTACCTACCTTGGCTAGGTGTAATAAGAAGTACTATTTTGATTATTTACAGAATGTTTTTGTACCTTTATGTGTGACTAGAACTACCACCATCCAAACCCTTCACACTTCAAAGTATTCAAGGGTTTGTCACATCGCAGTTTCTAAAGTTGAACCTTGGAATGGACTAGGATAGTTGAACTAACATTCACAATGACAACTTTGTGGGGGGTATTCCACATTTCCGGCTTATTAGGATATTATGTTGCATCCTGTAGATATTATGTCAAAGGTTTAAAGTTATCTTAAGAACTGCTTAGCCGTTTAAATGAACGATGCCATTGACTAACTGCTTTAATGATATTCACCAGAATGCTAAGTTCTAGTAGTAGTAGGTACCCACTTAGGGTTTGGTTGGGTATTTCTTTTTGTTTTTAAATGACTTTTAGATCATCCAGGCAGTTCGTTGAGTGGCGCCGTTTAATAAAAAGGCTAGGCAGTTGAATATCGAATTAAACCAGTTAGCTGTATGTGACAGGTAACAGATGCCTGTTTCTGCCAATTCCTTGATTGATTGACCAGCCCCGGCAGTCCCGACATAGTTAGCGTTCGCTTAGTCTTTATTGTTTAAACAAATTGAAGTCTTAACGGCGATTGAACGTACGCTAGTTATATCGAGATATCCCATTCAGGCCATTATTTTAATAAAATCTTTGATAATTTTAGCAATTAAAACTGCATGTATAGTTTTACAGTTTTCATTTGTTTTCATTTAAGATACCAATATTTCTTTTATATTCATATTCCCAAATGTTTGTGAATATATTTTTTTATTGAAGATTTATGTTTTTAAATTGTTAATTATTATAATAGGTTAGCGTGGCGGCATATTTAATTAGATATTGATTACACAATTATTTTTATTTGATATAGATGGTTAGAAATTTAACTTTGTGATTAATTGAGTTGCTTTAGAACGGCCGAAGTGGCTTATAAAAATCATTTACCTACTGCTAACATGATAAGATTGATTTAATAAAGGAAGCAAAGTTAATTTTATCTCCATCAAAAGATAATACGTATTTACTAACGAACGATTTATTTAAGATTAATGCCGCCCTATCGCCGACGTTTTTGATTGAAGTCTAGTTTGTAATCAATTTGTTTTAAAATCTATGTAGGGTAGGGGCAAAACCTTACAATAAACTACCGACTTAAAAATTATAAGTAAGTCCTTTTGCAAGCGATTATACCAACTACCTATACCTAATTAATTACCTACCTCGTGCCACCTCTTGTGTTTAGTATAGGGACTTGCATTTTTATTTTAAAGGGTAGTGGGAATAGGGGCTAAATAATAATCCTCTATTTACACAAATAAACTTACAATTAATTCAAAATGTACAAAAAACTGTTAACCTATTTGCAGACCGTTACAAACGTTCTAACTTAATAATATTCTCTGATAAGTACATCAAATTGCTCTTTAAATATTTTTGTCGCCAATCACTTTGTCAACAATAAGTAATGGCCGCGAAGCCTGTGCCCCGCATTATTACAGCATCGCTGTCATGTTATCACCTTGATGTGGCCGGGCCTCAAGAGGGTTCACCTATCTATTGTAGACTATAATAAGCGCTGGCGCTTTCATCTTCGATTTGAATATAGATTATTATGTGATAATCCGCCTAACTATAAACTGTGTCACAAAATGTAAATAGTATGCTAGAACTGTGTAAACCAATGAGTCAATAAAAATTTAAGGTACTTAACTTTTGTCATGTTTTATTGATAGTTATACATAATTATACATAATGAAGGTACAGAACGATCGAACGTATGCAAGGGAAAGATATTATGTAAGTTAACGTTCTGTACGTTCATTAGGACCTTTCATCAACTAAAAATCGCTTCTCTGTAAACGCACTCTCCAACGAGCATACCTATATAGTAGGTAAGTAAAAAAAACAACGCCTTAAGGTGCCGTTTCGATTGCCATACAAATATCTTTATTACTTTTAGGGGCGATAATAGTATCATTTTATACTGAAATTTAACTTTTTTATTGGTCTTTATTCAACTTGGGCTGGTTTCACGATAAATAACCGACCAATTAAATATTTGACTATGGTTTAGCTTAACTCAAATTTTGTGCTGTAAAACTGACTACTTGATTGGTCGAATATTCATCCGTGAAACCGGGCTTAATATAGTTTCGATAGAAATCAATGGCACCTATAATTATCAACCAATCACAGTTACGAGTTTTTCAGTGTAAAATTATATCATCGCCCATAAAATCAATTTGTTTTTTTATTAATTTTTAAAAACCAATTTGTATATTCAAACATTGGCATATGGCGTTTACGGAAAAGCGAATTTACACGCATTAGGCCGGGACTCCAACAAAGCAGAGATGTGTGCGGTGTGCTGTGTGCTGTGCGAGAAAAGATGTTTTTCAGCTCGCGGGACTCCACCAAAGCGGAGATGTGTGCGGTGTGCTCACATCTCTCGTCTCCACTGCGCGTCGTCCGCGCACAGCTCACATCTCCGCTTCCATCGCGACATACAAATATTATACATCTCCGCACAGCGATCTCCACTGAAGCTGAGCGGAGAGGAGACGTGTCAATAACTCAATTCTATTGGTTGTTTAAAAAACATCTCCTCTCCGCTCGTCTCGTCTCCGCTTTGGTGGAGTCCCGGCCTTAGAACCATTTCAAGCCGTTGATACGCATGCTGGACGCGCAAGTGGTTAGGTATCTTGACAAATTAAAAAAAATGCTCTAATGTACTTTAACAGTTTTAATTTTCATAAAAACTCTATGTAATCTATCTTAGCACTAGTTAATATACAGTAACTTTGTTCAAAATCAACATGCAGTTCGAATGTGGCCCATCGATATAATCTATATATATATAACTCAAAGGTGACTGACTGACTGACATAGTGATCTATCAACGCACAGCCCAAACCACTGGACAGATCGGGCTAAAATTTGGCATGCAGGTAGATGTTATGACGTAAGCATCCGCTAAGAAAGGAAAATGGAAAATTATTTTCCGAAGAGGAGAAAAAGGGGAAAAATGGTTTAAAGAAAAATCAACGCACAGCCTAAACCGTTAGCCCTAGAAGCATGAAACTTAGAAGGTGTATTCCTCTAATAGAGCAAAGGTGTACTAAAAAAGAAAATAGGAAAATTATTTCCCTAAAAGAAGAAAAAACGGAAAATGATTTTAAGAAAAATCACAAAAAATAGCTTTACAAAATACGCAAAAAAACATAAAAAAAAGTCAGCTACCGCAGCATCTGGCACCAGGTTCGATTACACACAAAGGTTCACAAACAAATCAACACCAACACGCATACGAAACCCCAAATTAGCCACTAATATAACATAAAACTACAAAAAATAGCTTTACAAAATACGAAAAAAAAACATTAAAAAAATTTCAGCTACCGCAGCATTTGTCACCAGGTTTTTATACACACAAATGTTTTCAAAAAAACCGATAATAACCACTTAGACAAAATCGCAGGAAACATCTATCATACTTAAACTAAACACTGCTGAAAAAAATCCGCTCCAACAGCACTCACATTCAAATACATTCTAAAGTACAAGCTCAAAACAATGGTAACTAGCAGTTGGTCATATCAAATAAAAAAAATCTGATTCGATTATACACCAACACGCATACGAAACCCCAAATTAGCCACTAATATAACATAAAATCACAAAAAATAGCTTTACAAAATACTAAAAAAAAAATTTTTTTTAAATTTCCAGCTACCGCAGCATTTGTCACCAGGTTTTAATACACACAAATGTTTACAAAAAAACCGATGATAACCACCAAGACAAAATCGCGGGAATCATCTATCATACTTAAACTAAACACCGCTGAAAAAAAACGGCTACAACAGCACTCACCTTCAAATTCAAATACACTCTGAAGTACAAGCTCAAAACGATGGTAACTTGCATTTGATCATATCAAACTAAAAAAACAAGATTCAATTGTACACCAACGAATACGATAGCCCAAATTAGCCACTAAAACAAAATCACGAAAAAGAGCTTTACAAAATACGCAAAAAAACATTAAAAAAAATTCAGCTACCGCAGCATTTGTCACCAGGTTTTAATACACACAAATGTTTACAAAAAAATCGGTTGTCTGTAAAGTCGGTTTACTGACGATAGTTGAACGTGATAACGTCATAAGAAAATATTGATGGAATGGTTGCATTTTTCAAAAGAATTTTTATTAATATTTGTTTGATAGATATTTTGTATGGATATAATATAGATAAGGAGGTAAATGGAAATCACAATTGAATCGATCAAGTTACATTTATTTGTCTTATAAGACGTTGTTTTATAATAATAAGTACATTTTGCATTGACATTATTTCTTTCAGCAAGTAAACTGAAAAAAACCATAGCGGTAGCAACCAGTAACATAATATAAAAGTTCTTGTAGTTCGTCGCAAGGTAAATTGCGGTTTACGATTTATGACGTATAAAAAAAAACTACTTACTAGATCTCGTTCAAACCAAATATCGTTGGAAGTTTGCATAGTAATGTACAACATATATTTGACTCGCGGACTCGCGGACTCGGACTCGGATTCGGACTCGGACTCGGACTCGGACTCGGACTCGGACTCGGACTCGGACTCGGACTCGAACTCTCGGACCCGAACCCGGAACCCTTACCCTTACCCTCATTCACCCTTACCCTCATTTACCCTTACCTATTACCCGACCCGGGCTCGGGCTCAGGTAAATGGAACGACGAAACGACGTAACGACGCATGAGTCATGTTTTTTCATGCGTGCAGCCGGCTCCATCGATTTATAAGACGTTATCACGTCAAAAATCGGCTACAACAGCAGTTACCATCTTTCGAACACACTTTATATAGTTTTGAATGCAAACTCAAAACTAAGGTAACCAGAACTTGGTCATGTAAAACCAACGCATACATAACCCAACTTAGCCACTAAGGCAAATTCACGAAAAATAACTCTCAAAATATAAGCAAAAAACAGTGAAAACATATCAATAGTTGTCCGCTTTCCACCATAAAATAGTTTCTTTAAAACGAACTCAAACTATGACTTTATACTAACCACGCGGACGAAGTCGCGGGTGTCAGCTAGTGGACCTATAAACTAAGCCGCTAGGAAGCGAAAACCTATTTCTAGTTTCTAGGATAAGTCAGATAAGGCACCTGTAGGCACAATTTAGCTACACCGTTTTCACTAAATTTTGAGGAAAACAAGAGAACATCTAGGTACCGTCAAACACCCTAATTTCGCCTGGTGTACCATAATTCGCCTGATTTTTTTAAATGGTCAGAACATGGACTATAGCATAGATAACGGTTCCTAAACCTACCAATAAGTAGACAATTTTCTTTTATGGCAACATTCTGCAATCGAATTGTAGCAAACTTCAGGTATGAGATGACAGTCACATTTTGAGTAAAGTCGAACAAGGCAAGTTTTATAAGTGGTCTGCAAAACTTCATCTGGAAACCGAAGAAAATAAGAGGTAAGACCAGTAGCACCGTTATTAGTCGAAACTGAATTTTGCCGGCTTTCTAACAATATATTAATTTATAAGCTAAGTTAAGTGGTTGTGACAAAAAATGCATTTGAATAATTAGAGGTAAAATTTCTGACATGTTAGTTCCAAAATTCGCCTGGGTTTAGGGTTGTCACTTGGTTTCCTTACCCGACTGCAAAATTAGAGGGTTATGATTTTGTTGCATGTTGTGATCTAATGACTGAAAAATATTTTTAATTAAAATGGTAGGTGGGTACTAGGTACGCCTTTTTGTTTGCTTGAATGGTGATGGAAAGCTTTTATTTATACCTATTTCAGATAGCGATGCCTAAAAAACACAAAATTACAAAACGGCGGAGCAGACGACCGTATAAAAATAAGTATACCGAAAAACAGTTAGAATTGGCTTTGGAGCAACTGCGTAATAAATCTATGAGTTCCTATGACGCGGAGAAGAAATTCGGAATCCCTCGCAGGACTCTTCTTGATAAGCTTAATAAAAAACATCCAAAAAATCACGGCTGCCCAACCCGCTTATCTGAAGAGGAAGAAGATAGAATAGTCAAGGTAATGATTACCGCTGCCGAGTACGGCAGTCCATTGACTCCTTTAGACTTAAGAATTGTGGTTGGGAAATATGTTGAAGCGAATGGAAAATATGAATTATTCAATAACACGTTGCCAGGTAGAAAATGGATCACGGGATTTTTAAGAAGAAATAAAGAAAAAATAACTATTCGAGCTGCTCAAAATATTAAAAGAAATCGTGCTGAAAAGAGCCCGGAAGAAATGACAGAATATTTTAAAAATTTAGAAGTGTCTTTAGATGGTGTAGCAAATGAAAACATTTTAAATTATGATGAAACGAACCTCACAGATAACCCTGGTTCACAAAAATGTTTTTTTCGGCGAGGTGTTAAATATCCAGAGAGGGTCTTAAATTATACAAAAGGCGCCATTTCGATAATGTTTGCCATAACCGCAGCCGGGGAATGCCTTCCACCTTATGTGGTCTACAAAGCGGAGCACCTATATGAACAATGGCGAATTAATGGACCACCTGGTGCTCGATATAATAGATCGAAGTCTGGGTGGTTTGATTCTACCATATTTGAAGATTGGTTTGCATCAATAATTTTACCTTGGGCTAAAAAGAAGACGGGAACAAAGGTTCTCATAGGAGATAACCTGGCATCCCACATAAACCACAATATAGTGGAACTTTGCGAAACAAACGACATACGTTTTGTATTTTTACCTCCGAACTCAACACATATTACTCAGCCACTAGACGTATGCTACTTTGGCCCGCTTAAAAAACTTTGGAGGGATATTCTTCTCAGATATAAAACGACAAATCCGCGAGAGGCCACCATAAACAAGTCGCACTTCCCCGAATTATTAAAACAACTGATGATACGGCTAAATGACAAGAAATCAAATATCCACAGTGCATTCAAAAGTACTGGGATATACCCAGTAGATAGCTATCAAGTCATAAAAAGATTGCCCGATGCGAAATTACCAGTGAATTATGACATTGACCAAGCTCTCTTAGAATATTTAAGGGAAAGCCGTGCACCGAACCCCCTGAGAAAAGTGCGCAACAAGAAGATCAATGTGATTCCAGGAAAATCAGTAACTAGTGAAGATTTTAAAGAAAACGTCAAGGAAATTAACAAGAAAAATGAAAAGAAAAGCGACAAAAGACCCGCCGTTAAAAAATCACCTCCGATTATATTGATAAGAAAAGTCCCAACACTATTGACCATTTCTCTGAAAACAATAAAGAATGTAATATATCAGCAGAAAGAAAAGAAAACCGAAAAAAGGAAACTGATTATTCTACAGGATGAAATATTACCTCCAAACAAAAAGTACCGAATTTTCCAAAAAGATACAAAAACATTGAATACCATTAAAATTGAGCTACCAACCAAAAAAGAAACAGTACAAAAAATTAAAACTGCTGCACGTGAGGCAAAAGTTGTAAAGAAAAATCCTGGTAAAATAACAAAAAAAACAAAGAAACCTAAGAAAATTAAGATAGAAAGTGATTCAGACTCCAACTCTAACAACGATGAGTTGATCTGCTGTTCAGAGTCAGAAGACGAATCATGGGAAGAATATTGCACACGGCTTAAACGTGAAACAGATGATGCAAATAAAAAAAATGAAAGCTTTGAACAAATTGTGGACGATAATTTTATAACACAAAAAGCGTTAGTAATGGGCAGTTACGTACTGGTTAAATTTCCAACTAAAAAAACTGTTACTTACTATGCGGGATTGGTCATAAATTGTTGTTCATTATCGGGTTGGAAAGTCCGCTTTTTGAGGAAGGACCGAAACACTTTTGTCTGGCCACAGGTCAGTGACGAAGCATATGTTCCTAATGAGGACATATGTGAAGTTCTTCCCACACCAAGTGATATACGTAGAGGAAGACTCGCATTTAAATATGATTTTAAAAATTATAAAGTTATGTGAAACATAACCTACCTACTATTTTAAGATTTTTAAAAGACATTATTGTTTAATTTTGATTTAAAACTTACGTGCCAAAATACTAAAATACTATTATATAACTTATTATAGCTAACTGTGATTCTAAGTTATAAGATTTTTGATACCTTTAAGATTTTTTAGAACATTTAATTGTGATTTTAAAA
Organism: Thera obeliscata; assembly: GCA_947578465.1. Taxonomy (NCBI): domain Eukaryota; kingdom Metazoa; phylum Arthropoda; class Insecta; order Lepidoptera; family Geometridae; genus Thera; species Thera obeliscata. The sequence goes on from OX387916.1 coordinate 7,631,116, forward strand.
CTTACGCGCTCATTGATGACTTATTAATTTTATAACTAATTGTGATTATAAAAGTTATAAGATTTTTAGAAGACTTAATTGTGATTTTGAACCTTGTCTATGTGAAGACTTATTGTAGGTAACTAATTGTGATTCTAAAAGTTATAAGATTATTTATACCTTTAAGATTTTTAGAAGTAATTATTGTTTAATTGTGATGTTAAACCTTACGTAGGTACTATTTGACAACTGATTTTAAATAACTGTGATTCCAAAAGCTATATAGATAGATAGATTTTTGATGAGGTACCGTTACATTTTTAGAAGACATTATTTTTCATTTGTGATTTTTAAATTTACGTCCAATACCTATTAAGATTTTTAAAAGACTTATATTATAACTAAATGTGATTCTAAAAGTAATAAGATATTTGATAGATACCGTTAAGATTTTTTGAAGACTTTTATTAGAACGTTTTATGTTATAATTATAAAACTACCTATATTTGTTAGATTTATTGAAGAATCTAAATGTGTTTTATAAGCTAAAAAACTAAAGTGACACATAATTGAACAACTTTACTTTTAAAGATAAGGTACTACTTTTATGAATAAAATTTCTTAATTTTTTTTTAATATTTTCAACCATCGTTTCATTTTAAAGACACACTTCAGTAGGATAGGTATACATACTAGGTTTGCTTTACATTCGCGCCAGCGACCGACTACGACGACGTTAGTAGGTGCATATTACAACAAAAAATATTTTTGGCAGCCCTAACCACTACTCGCTTAATGTATGGAGCTAATGTGCGCATTGTTCAAAAGCGTGCCTAAATTCGCCTACCCCATTTTTTGTGAATTAGACTTTGTTTATGAAACATTAGAGTTTAAATTCGTTTAAAGCAAAACTTTTATACTAAACTTCTTTAACAACGCAATTTCCACGTCTTACAGGGACCGAAAAAATGAGGGTAGGCGAATTTAGACACAAGTGCCTAAATTCGCCTGGCATCTTTGCGACCCATTTTAGTATGGAAATAATTAACATTTTATGTCTTTGTTTCTCTTTTTAGATAACCTGATGTAAAAGAAAGTGACTGGTATATTTGATTTTGTTCTAAACTACATATATCTAGAATAGCAAACGAAAATGTGTCAAAAGTAGGCGAATTTAGGGTGATTGACGGTACCTATATTTATAGCACCGTCAAATCATGTTTTATAGTTTACTACAAACTCCGTTTAATAAAAACAATATTAACGCGTATGAGCTCTCATTGTACAGTCGGCGAAATAAGAACCTAAGGAGAGTGATAATTTTTAGAAAAAATTTTAGGAATTATGACTAATCATGGGTTGGTTGGTCATAATAATTCTTGGTTGGAAAGATCTGGAAAGCTCCTTTAGGGCTGGATTTTACATAAAAAATTAAGTTCATAGCAATTTTGGTTTGCTCAAATGCATGGCTTAAATTATCTCTGATCTTCAAATCTCCTATTACTTAGGTAAAGTTTCCCTTAAGTCTAAGTTTAAAACCAGACATTTTTATCTATCTACTTATCGCTAACTGTATATGCCCTAGTGTTTTTTCGTCGTAGTTTTAAGTAGAAAAGCCATTCCATGACCTCTAAAATGCTTTGCAAGGTCTTCAGAGGTGTCAAATTGCTCTCTACAAATCTTGCATTGGTTATCTTTAAGAGGTTCAAAAGATATGTTCTTGTTCTGATATTTTTCGAGGGCATTTTCATTGTAACAGCGGTTCTTGTTATGAATGTATTCCTCTACATTCGATATGCCATGTGCTAACATTAAATGCGTCGCAAAAGAAGGTTTCACTACAAAGCTTTGTCCACATTCCATACACTGGTAAGCCGTGCAAGGATCTTTATGGCTTACAAAATGCGTTTCCAGCTGTTCCTTATTTTCGCAAGTATAGTTACATATTGTGCAATAACTCTCTGACACTTTCGACAATGTAGGATTCGCCAATTTTTGTGCAATAATTGCCTTGGTTTTTGCAATCAAATGACGTTTCCTGGATGTTACTTTTCTTGTGCTTGCATTTATTGCTGTCTTTTTCTTTTTATTATATTTACTAAGATCCACTTTTTTTAGGACCACTATTGGATCTAAGCATTTATGCATTTTGTGGTCTTTAGCGTAATGCTTCTTGATTTCTTTCCAGTTTTGCGATATTTTTTCTTTACACAGATGACAAGTTATGAAAGTTTCTTTTGGTACCTCTTTATCATTAGACTTTAATTTAGATAAGCACCTAAAAGGGCATTCACTGGGCAAAATTTGGATTTCATTATAGTTGCATTTGTACGTAAAGTTTCTCTTGCAGTGGTCACATCGTTTCACAACGCGATATATTGCTTTTATAAGTGGATTTTCTGGTTTATGGTTAACTGAGTTGAGCATATTTTTGATAGCATTTGAAGAATCCGTCAAATGATTTTCTAGATGATGGTCAATCAATGCAGGTACTTCTTGAAATGTACTTCCGCATGTCCAGCATGGGAATATAAAAGCTTTGGTGTGTGAACGTAAATGGATGTCCATATTGCTATTTTGCCCCACCACTTTTCCTGGGCATAATTCACATTGGTAAAATATTAATGCTTTAGCTTCTGCAATGTTATGCACCACTAGATGATCATTCATTTTCGATTCGATGAAGCTAGCCACCACACAAAATGGACATTTGTAAACCTTTTTGAGATGGTTCTCTATCATGTGTTTTCTGAAATCGTGTGGATGGTAAAGTTGGCAATCTGGAGCGGGGCATTTCAATCTTGTGGTAGCCCTCATCATTTTAAATCCTTCACAGTCATGACCGTACGGATATTTGATGTTTTTGGCTGGTATGTGAACCCCGCATTCCGGACAATAAAACGGAGGACGATTTAGATGGAAACGCAAGTGCGCTCTTAGTGCACAAATAGTAGGTAATGCAAATAAACATACCGGACACGAGTATACCTCATTAGTGTATTGCATGAAATGACTTCCTCGATCCTTGTAGGCTTTGCCATAGGTTACAGAAATGTGTTGCTTACATTCGAAGCAAACACTATCTTGTGACCTTTTTGTGAGGTCTATTATATTTGGTCTAAAACATTTCTTTTTAACAGGTTTCGTTTTATAAAAAATCAGTGGAATCGGTTCAATCTTCAAGTCGTTCACGTTAATTGTAGTTGTTTTAAATGAATGTGATCGAATATGGAAGAGAAGCTTGCATCTATTGTAGAAAACCATAGTTTGGTTGCAAAATCGGCACAAGTAAGTGATTTGCATTGATTGGCGACTGATATGATCAATGTAGCTGGATTCAAACAAAAACCTGTAAATAAAAATAATGTTCTTTCAATATTAATACGTAGGAAGATAAAGGACAGACAATGTGCAGCAGTTGGAAAGCAGATATTCTAAATCTAAAGGATGGCGAAGACAACCGTACGATTGCGCAATGAAAATTTTGAATTTTGATCCCAGAACGTTTTGCTTACTTAAAAGTTTTCCCAACTGGTTATCATACTTGGGCGATGACTGAAGGTTAGAGCGTATAATGCTTAGCTACTTTTTTATTCAGATCATTACGTCTCATAGCTGGTCAAAGGCATTTCCTTCCTATTACTTCAGTCCCCTGCCAATTAGGGCCACTCTTTGTAGAACACGTTTAGGCAATCCCGCCAAAGCTCTTTCGGTCTGTCTGGTCTGCCTTCCACCGTTCAGTAGGTAAGAGAGATGGTACCCACCCTTAGTCCCCCATATAATAACTTAAGCAAAAATAGAAAAAACTTACTTATCCCCACAATCAATGCAAGGAAAGATCTTGTGTCCATTAACTGGTGCTGGTATTTCATGATTCGGAAGGCTTTTGGTGAATAATATATTTTTGATGCTGAGGTTATCATCTATGTCCATTGTTTTCGTAAAATCCTGAAAGCGTAAAACTTTAGATTATTTATTGTCTTCCATATCACATACAATACAGTCAACTAACGGGCGATTTGGCAGCCCTATGTAAAAAATCTGCTCACGAAAGAAACCCTGACCTTACATAAAATAATTTCAGCAAGTGCCTACCTGACTAGACCAAGCTATACCTATTAGTTAGTAGGCACCTAACTATAGGTCCAGCTTACCTACCATCATTTTCATCATCATCCACAGCCCGACTTCACCCACTGCTGGGTATAGGCCTCCCTTAGTTTGTGCCATCTACCTCGATCCTGTGCCAGTCTAAGCCATTGCCGCCCCGTGACCCTGTCTGTCGTCTATCCATCTTGCTGCAGGGCACCCTACGCTTCTGTAGCCGGTTCTTGGCCACCATTCAGTTGTTGTTCTACTCCACCTGTCATCACCACGCCTAGCAATGTGTCCTGCCCAACTCCATTTGAGCTCCGATCTCCGACGTTTTGGACCTCGGAGACGTCGGAGATCGGATTACGGAGCTCAAATAGAGGTACCTACCCTCCGTACCTAAATAAAAACAAACTACTAAAAAAAAAATTGCACCCCCAACCCAGCAATTTACTTCACTATTGGAGGCTTTGGGCTCTAGGAAATGGGAGCCGTACAGGAGCAAATCCATTGGTTTAAATTTAAGTTTTAAAATTTATGTTTATTCAGGTTTAAATATCTGTAGAAAACTAATGTTACCTACGCACGATCGATTTACGGTGGGGATCGAACCCACAGCGTACTGCGCAGAAATGTAGAAGTTATGAAATAGACTTCATTCCAACAACATGAAGCTTCACAAGTGGGGGGGGCAAGGCAATTAAGAGTTATAGAAGTGTGTCTTCTGTGAAGACAACTAAAAACTTAGTTATATTATACCTCCTGTCTTAGTGTAGGTACAACCAAGTTTACCTGAAGATAGACTGGTTAGGGACTCAATCAGAAAAGCTTAGGTATAGTCGGCTACACTAGAAAGTATTCAAAAACGTAACCATGCTACGTAATTCATTATTTAATGTTTTGTAGTGCATGTCAAGACCCTGCTTCACCTCTACTTTTTACGTAGTAATTCATAAACAAGATAAGGATATTGCTCAAAATTAAGTGTAGATACCTACATAGTGGCTATAGAGGTATTGTATATGTTTTAAGACCATTTTTGGCAAACAAAAATGAGAAGTGAAAACTTGAACGTTTCCGTCTCCCCGCCACCCCCTGGACCCCCCTGAAGTTTGTCTCAGCCAAAGAGATTCGTATCGTGACGGTGACGTGAAGCGAAGTAATTGATTTTTTCCCACTTCAAAACATACTTAGGTACCTATGTTCAAGCCCACCTGAAGAAGTTTTATCTTTAATAGGTACCTTTAAAGAGCGCTAAACGCCGCCGTATTGAATACATAAAGGTCTTCCCATATGATATTGACTACCTACGTGACGATAAACTAAGCCCCTCCCCCTCAGCGAACAAGCGTACCTAGTATTTTGAAGAACCCCCTCCCCCCTAAACGAATCAAGTGCCTACATAATGTGGTTTGGTTCTCTTAATGTCAAATCGTTGCAATGTGGTTAGGTGCAAAGATCAGGTTCCAAGGGTAAATACTGAAACAATAAGTAGGTACCTACGTAAGTAAACTTATAAATAAACAGGTTTCGTGATCATTCAGTTTTTGCATACATTGCCATGCTACCACCTTATGTAGTGGCCTACATATTAGTGCAGCCGACTGTACCTACGTGGTTTACATAAATAATCTAAGCGCCAAAAACAGCTGCAGGCGATCTAAAAGTCTAGGTAGGTACACTTGGAATCTACAGAATGACTTGACTATAGAGGTACGTAGTCTACTACCTACCTAGTTATTTCCTGTTGCATTGGCAGGGCGAGGGCAGGGCAGGACGACGAAAGAGTGCAATGGAATCAACAATCAACCAACAACATCATCAGTCTGGAAGATGGATGTGAAACAGAAGTCATGTGTGGATAAATAACTTTAGCGCACTTACTCACTCCTTTCCAGAAAACACGTGAAGAAAGCAATTCTAAAAACCAAAATTAAAACACGAGCAAAATCAACACATCGTCATGCAATTTTTTTTTTCTTTTGACAAGTGGTTGGGCTGTTTAGTATCGCCATTGCAGAAAAATTAGAAATGTTACCAGTTCTAAAATTAATTGATGTTGAATTGCATGTAATCCAGGGTTTAGCTAAAGAATATATTGAAAAATAAAGAATTCAAGACTAATGGACCTTCAGTTTTATATGAAACAACACTAATCACTATTCGCAGACTGAGTAGGGATCTAATTATTTATCAACCATTTTATACATTGGTGAAAGAACAAATCTGTAATTATTTTGCTGTTGTTAATTTTCTTTTAGCTCTATTGAAGCAGTTAGATTTTTTTAAATGTGTTTTTAATATGATTGGCTTTAGTGAGAACTTAGCGTAGCGTAGATACTGAACGCACGCTTTCTTCATGGCTGTGATTGGTGGAAGTTGATCACACAAACACACACAGGCACAGCGCAGGCGTACTGGGAACGTAGGGAGAGGGGGTGGGTCGTCCAAGCAAGTGCATTGCCATGGAATAGAATACTTTAAGTAGTACCTTCGCACTCACTTTGACTGAATGCTTATTCAAGGTTCATCTGCGAATTGAATATAATAGCTACGAGCTACGAAACAACATTTGAACTGAATGGGCAAGAGCACTGACACGTTGCGTTTACATACGCCATCTAGCGGCTTAGTTCAATAAGTACCTATTTGTTTTAGAGGCAATTAAGAATTTGTTTCCAAGTCCAAGGGGATTGGCTAATGAACTGACTGGGTAGGTTCTTACTTATCATTGGTGAAAACCAGAAGACCATGTTATGAAAGAATAAAACTTATAACACTTCCCTACTATCCAATTTTCAAAAATAAAAAAATGGAAAGTATTACATACAAGAATATCAAAATTTTATTGTACAAAATTATTAGGTAGTGTACATATAACTAGCTAGATCATAAAATCTTTGGTCAATAAAACATGGCACTTAAAACTATACATTAGTTAGGTATTAAAATGCAAGAAACTTTTTTAAGCAAAATCTGGTACATATTACCCGGTATTATAATAATTAAATACCTATGAAGGTAACTTTATAAAGTGATTTATATTAAGTATGGCACAGTGTGTAATATTACTGTAATAGAGCTAGAATCTTATACGGAATTAGAGTCAACACTATGATGGTTTCCTTGATGAAAAAACTTCAAAAGCTTTTTTTCATAGCTGTCACGTTTAGAATAATATACTACATCAGATCTTTTGACAAATGATTTTGAATCAACAATAGTAGTATAAATTCTCTTATTTTCAAGCATATCTTCGTCATCAGGCAGAAGGGATAAATAGGTTTCTACGGCTTTGGCTGCATCATCTAATCTCTCCAGGTTGTAATAGCATATCTGAATGTAGTTAAGAACATCAGCAATAAACTCTATGCCGGAGTTATATTTAAGCACACTAAGCTTGTCTTGGCATTGCTGTTGACAATGCAGCAGAGCAGCTATATTATTTGACATAGTAATGGCAAATTCTGAGGACCATTCTTGTTCGGGCTGCCTTTCACATTCTGCCCTGCAGTTGTTTTCAGCTAAAAAGTAATCATTCAACACTTCTTCCATATTTGCTACTGTGTCTGCCCAGTTACGCTGACTGTATGCCTTTACACCAATGTTGTAAAGAACTACGTAATCGTCACTCTCTAGGTCTACTATCTCTCGGGGATCTACTTCAGGTTGTTCCACATAATATCTCACATTATTTTCCATAGCTTCATCATCTTGGTGCAGCATGAAGTATGTATATGCAGCAGATGCTGCTTTAGGTAGTTGATTTTGTTGGAAATAGCAAAGATGTATGTATTCATAGGGCTTCCTAGCCTGCATGTCATAAAGGATAGATTCATCAACATTACTCTGAAGGTTCACACCTTCAAATCCAATGTCCTCACATTTTGTCAAGCAATCTTTCTTATTAAAGAAGTGTTCATAGACCTTCAGCTCTCCTATATCATACTGAAGTTCAGACTTAAAGGGCTGGTTATTGCATTTTTGTCTACAACTAACAATTACAGACTTATGCAGTTTGTATAAATGCAATGAGTCTTCGAATTGTTTAATGCATTCTGTCCATCTCTCGCCTGTAAAAGCTTTTACACCGTTTTCATAAGATTTCTGCAAAGATGATAGTTTCAGACACTTGCACATTACAATTGATGCAATAAACATCAACAAAACTTTAAAAAACTGCGTCATTATAATATGAAAACTCTACTACTGTTAATATAGGCTATGGACGCTATGGACGATACAATAAGATTTTTATGTAAAAACAGTTACCTACAACATGATAGCCTTTTGACCTAGTTTAGTTTTACGAAATTAATTTGATAATTTCCGCCATTTCGAGAACGTTGTTTTGTTGACAGTTGACACTTGACAGCTGATTCCGAGATGTTCTCTGTCACTGTCAGTATTTTTTTTTATATTTAGTTTTAGCGCTGAGAACAAACTTTTTTGCCATGCTTTTTTTTGTTTGTCTGTCATTTCGACAGCTAACCTTGCGTGTGTCAAATGAAATTGCCAACGTGCGGGTGGGCCAGATACGGGCGGGTTATAATATAAATCATAGACGTAGATCCGTAGATAGGAAGGAAATAAGAAAACCTTTTAGTACTAGTTTATGAAGGAAACTGAAATCAAAGATAAATATAAAATAATAACTAAAGTTTTATTAGCGCAGCGTAGCGTTGATACTCATTGTCATTGGCAAAGAGTATAGTAAAATAAGTGGTGTGGAGCTCATTGGTTGTATCGACATGAGATGAAGACGTAACTAGCCTCCTTGGGACCTTGCTTGAGTAACCTTTGAGCATCTTTACTCATTAGGTACAGAAATCACGTTCTATTTTTACGTTTTTTACGTTCTATCTACAGCCCAGCCTCTATTCCAATTGAAATAGACTGAAGGAAAATGTCCTATAGTAATTCTGTTCTTGTAGGAAACTGGAGTGAGGAAAGGCTTAAAAATGAGGTAGGTGTGCAAAACTACAAACACTTAGGTACCTGCTTTTAAACAACATGTACAACATTGTCTATGTAAGCACCTACCTACTAACTGGAAAGTACCTACTGCAGGCAGGTATTTTATGTTCACAATCAGAAAAAGCCGTGCTCGTGAGCCGGCTGATCACAAACAGCTTGTGATGTGATTACCATTACCATAGCTGGTAGGAACAGTAGCTATAGTAGGTACCTACCTACGTGGGTTGGTTGGTGAATATACTTATAGGTGTATCATGGTAGGTAGATGGTACCGCCTCAGAACAGAAAAAAAAGTAGGTACTTATGCGTTTCTTTTGTTCTGTGGATACAACTGGTACAAAAACCTACAAAAACTATAAATCTATATTCATAAAAGAAAGTCGTGTTAGTTACACTATTTATAACTCAAGAACGGCGGAACCGATTTGGCAGAAAATTAGTGGGGAGGCAGCTTAGAACCGGGAGAAGGACATAGGATACTTTTTATCCCGAAAAAGCAACGGGAACGGGCGAGCGAAGCCGCGGGCGGCCACTAGTAAACAAATAAATTACAAACATTTATTGTGCATTAGTTTTCAAGAAAACCGAAGTACCTACCTAAGTACTAACCTACTTATTGTCTCTTCGTTTTCAATCAACAGTTTTCATAAAATCTAAAAACCAACAAATAGGTTTTCGCCGTGTCTCATAGTATAAAAAGGTGGGAATACATACTACTTATACATAATGCCTGCCATGTTTACTTATATTTGCAGTACGAGTTCAAGATTTTCCTTCGCAAACGCGATCGCCGGGAGTTGTTGCTGCAAAAATCTAGGAATCTTTTCAGCAATTTACTAAAAGAGGTAAGAAAAAGCGGCTAAGTGCTAGTCAGACTCGCCCATAAAGGGTTCCGTAGCAACAAGTAACATAATATAAAAGTTTTGTAGTTCGACGCAAGGTAAATTGCGGTTTACGATTTATGACGTAGGTATAAAAAAAAAACTACTTACTAGATCTCGTTCAAACCAAATATCGTTGGAAGTTTGCATAGTAATGTACATCATATATTTTTTTTAGATTTATCACTCTTATTTTAGAAGTTAGAGGGGGAGGGGCCAACATTTTACCACTTTGGAAGTGTCTCTCGTGCAAACTATTCAGTTTAAAAAAACGATATTAGAAACCTCAACATCATTTTTGAAGACCCATTCATAAATTCCCCACACGTATGGGTTTGATGAAAAAAAGTTTTTGAGTTTCAGTTTCAAGTATGGGGACCCCCAAAATTTACTGTTTTTTTTTCTATATTTGTGTAAAAATCTTAATGCGGCTTACAGAATACATCTACTCGCCAAGTTTAATCAGTTTAGCAGAACTTACAGTTTTGGAGAAAAATGGCTGTGACATACGGACGGACAGACAGACAGACATGACGAATCTATAGGAGTTCCGTTTTTGCCATTTGGCCACGGAACCCTAAAAAGGACAATGTCGGTTGTGAAGATGAACACTATATACAGACCTTGCAGGTCTTCCTGTTGATTAGGGCCACACTCCATCAAGCCTTTGGCCTACATCATAACGTTCACACATTGTGTAGGAAAAACTCCACCACCTACTGATAGTTTAGTCGATCCCTTGCTTTCAAAATCTTTTCTGGTCGATCGCCGACACTTTAAATTTGAGCCCCCCTGACCTACTACTTATTTAGGTAGGTGGGTAAGATATTCGAAATAAGATGTTTTATAGCTCTAGCTCTAGATCTATAAGATATTCGAAATAAAGTGTTTTATTTCAGAGACCGCTCGCAATAAGTGGTACTTTGGTGTTATATGGATATAATGTACAAGTCGTTGCGTCTGATATGCCAGGTACATAACTTCTTAGTTGATATCGAAGTTCCTTAATTTTGAAGCAACCTCACCATTTTACGTTATGTTGCCTTGGAGTGACCTCGAATTACCTAGATGTGTGGAAGGCCATAATGTCTCTTCTGATGTCGATAGCGTTTTACCGTTGTGTAGATAGAATAAATATAGAGAGTCCCATCTATATTTAATTTTAAGGGCTAAGTATTTTTTTGGATAATCACCTCGTCTTCGCACGGGCTTAATTAAGAAACCTAAAAAGGAGGGGAAAATTGTAAAATGACTGTCTGTTAAATTTTCCACCAGGGCGAATCCAGGGCGGGTCGCTAGTATAACCTTTCTTGATCAATGAACACAAACATAAACTTCGAACAAGTAGTTCTTCAGATCATGCATGTGCATTCAGCGAACAAGCGAACTTTTCAGCTTTTTAATATTAGTGAACTGCTAACTTAATCTATTGTTTCATATGATTGATAACTAATGAAATTGTATACACCTACCTAGGACATTGCAATACCCAACAGGGTGCATGTACTCGACCTAAGCTACATACTAAGACCTAAACTATTTATAGCTGTACGTGTTAACAATTAATAAAAGAGTTAAATTTAATTAAACATTTCAGAACATCATTTATTTTGGGACTAACCCCCGAATACTGAAACGCAACTCAGATTTATGCACGTCTCAAGCGACGAATATTTGACAGATTTTCATTGAAAACTGTCAAATATTCGTCGCTTGAGAAAACTCTCATCGGCTCACCAACTTTTGTGGTTCCTTTAGCCAAGTCCGCATCCAAGGGTTGCAAGCCCCAGTACGGTCTAGCTCTCTCCAGCCTGGTCAGCGAGCGGCAGGTAGACTACATGCAGAACATAAACGATGGTTCTCTCATGACCCTGTCTCCTATCACCACGCCTTGCTGTCGAAACACATTTGTTATCCTGAGGTTCGGATATTCGTTCACAGTTTATTTTATTTCATTAGGAATACCTAGTAAACAGCTGACTTATTGTGCTCTAATTATAATCGAAGAAACGGGTATTATTTACCGCGACCACGGCTGTTGTAACACAGTCGAAACGTCGGGAAATAATAAAGGTAATCGCGATAAATACCCGTTCCTTTCATATAATTGTGCATAACGTTAATTTAAAAAGTGCTATATTGTGGTCTTACTAATATAATACTACTTTTACTTTTAAGCCTCCGCTATACTCTGGTCTAAAAACAAAACACGACCGGAAAGTTGGAAAAATTTTAAATAAAGATGGCGTTGCCTGACCTGAGCTGTGAATTCATGTATTTGATACCAACTATTACTTATTCTGTGCTTGGGTCTGACATTTGTCACGACATTACAATGTGTTGACTAGAATACGCTTCGTTAGACAAAAACACAGACAGATATTCAGTAAATAAATATAACCCAATTGTTATGTTAGCTGATTCCCGTCGCAGAGTTTCCATTGCATATTTTTCATCCAGGATTGGTGATAACAATGGCAAGCTGTGCGGTATTTTTTAAACTACCACGAACGCTACATTTTAAATCTAACTTATATAGTAGTGTAGTAGTAGTAGTCTAATTTATATAGTATAACAAGCAAATAGCCCCAGATTTAATAAAAGAAACCTTCCACCAAGAAGAGATTTTCCTCATATTATGCAAAACCAGAGTGAGTTGCAAGTTCATAAATGTCGGTAGTCGGTGAATGAACACTTGTATTTTTTAAAGGTAAAAAACGGAACCCTTATAAATTCGTCATGTCTGTCTGTCTGTCCATCCGTATGTCACAGTCACTTTTTTTCAAAAAAATGAAATGAAATGAAAAGAAATAATTTATTTGCTTGAAGTATGGTACTTACAAAACTGTAAAAGCTATATGTACTGATGAAACTTGGTAAATAGATGTATTCTGTAAACCGCATTAAGATTTTTATACTTGGAACTGACACTCAAAAAATATTTTTTCATAAAACTTATGAGTTTTCTTAACATTAAGTAAAAGATTATTAAACCAGTTAAGTATTTACGACAGAGATGCGTTAACGTCATCGTAATTAGCCTTCTATCTATCGACTTTAAAAATTAATGAGGTATCGTCAGCAAATAGTACTGTTTCACATAGTTTTTTAACCAAAAAAGGAAGGTCATTTACGTACACTAGAAACAAGAAAGGACCTAATATCGAACCTTGTGGCACCCCTATGTCAATAACTGACCCAAAAGATCTCTCACCGCCCACATCAACTTTAAGGATTCTATCAGTCAAGTACGATTGTAATAAGTCAATGGAGCGATTTAGAATACCGTAATGTTTAAGTTTAGATATTAAGAGGGTGACGGACGCAGCTCGCAACTTCAATTCGAGGCGCGGGCAAAAATTGCTCCGAATATAGCTATCTCTATTCATTTGATGCGGGCGCCACGGAATATATAATAGTAGTATACACACACAGGCGCTCGTGTGACGCGCTACTTCTATACGTGAATCCAACCGATCTGAACCGATAAAGAACCTTCAGAGTAGCTATTTACGCACTTAGAAAAGACACCAGGAAATTCTCTAACATGATACGAGTGAGTTTATTCATCAGGTAGGGTTTGTGCGGGTTCTGGACCAAATTGAAGAAGAGTAAAGAGAACCATTGACTCCGAGTTGAGTTGAGAGAGCCATTGACCCTGGCGCGGAGCGATGGAGTTGTGGTTGATGACGTTCCAGTAGAGGATGATGGGTGGGAGTCCGCTCAACATCAGGTGTGGTGTGGTTTGCTTGACCTCATTGGCCTAGTGGTTGGAGGGTGCGGGTTCAAAATCAGTGATAACGTTACAGTAATAGATGATGGGTGGGGTCCGCTCTACGTCAGGTGGGGTGTGGTTCGCCAGACCTCATCGGCCTAGCGGTTGGGGGGCGTGGGTTCAAAACCAGTCATGACGTTACAGTTGAAGATCATGGGTGGAGGTCCGCTCAACATCAGGTGGGGTGTGGTTCGCCAGACCTCATTGATCACACACACACAGCAATAAAAAACACGCAAAGCGGCTCACTTACCAAAGTACAGAAAGTCTAATAATGTGACTGCATTTAAAAATAAACTTTATTCGTTGAGCAATTAGGTTGCTTTTATTCTGCTTATTTACATTCGCAAAACCAACGATTGCGAACATCGACTTACAATTACATGGACCTCGGCTTTCGCACAAAACTCAAACACAAAAAGTGTACCAAGCTAACCTACTATAGGTGGATACTTATATAATGATTATAAACAAACTGAAAAAAAAAATATTTATGTCTTATCACAATTACTATATAGAACTCAATTTTGATTGCATGAAGCAACTTCTAGTGAACGTTACAGAAATTTTTCCAAGTCTTTTTATCAATATTTCCACCAGACGTTGAGCAGTACTCTGTTTATTGAGCTCCAGTTATATAAAGAAAAACTATTTTGTTAAAGTATTTCTCAGTCTTTTTATCAATATTTCCACCGGACGTTGAGTGGTAGCAGTTTTTTGAGCTCCAAATAAATAAAGTTTTTTTTTTAATTTCTTAGTCGTTTTATCAATATTTCCACCTGACGTTGAGCTGTAGTTTATTTCTTGAGCTCCAGAAAAATAAAACAGAAATATGTTGTTCAAATTTTTACAAGTCTTTTTATCAATATTTCTACCTGACGTTGAGTGGTATCAGTTTTTTTAAGCCCCAGATAAATAAAGAATAAAAATATTTTTTAGCCATTTTTCTTAGTCCTTTTTTCAATATTATAACCTGACGTTGAGCGGTAGTCGGTTGTTTGAGATTCAGATAAATAAAGAAAAAAAATATTTTGCTGAAATTTTTCCAAGTCTTTTTATCAATATTTCCACCTGACGTTGAGTGGTAGCAGTTTTTTTAAGCCCCAGATAAATAAAGACTAAAAATATTTTGTGGCAATTTTTCTTAGTCCTTTCATCAATCTTTCCACCTGACGTTGAGCGGTAGTCGGTTTTTTGAACTACAAATAAATAAAGAAAAAAAATAATTTGTTGTAATTTTTCTTAGACCTTTTATCAATACTTCATATACAGGGTGGAATTTTGTAATGCCACCTGGAGGGAAAGTACTCTTAATACTGCAGATAGAAAATTTTACTCACAGGAAACATTCCTTTATTTTTGAATAGAAAGCAAACTGCATTCAAAGTTTTTCGAAAATTCTCTCACACCCGGGAATTGAACCGGCTAAAATCAGAAAAATTATACCTTGTACTTTTATTGCATCGATCGTTAGTCAATTATAAGGATGAAATCTCTCTAACAAACATGATAAATTAAATGAAAGAAAAACCAGGAAATCTTAAATTAATTTAATTATTTACAAAAAATGGTTAACTAACTAGTTACTTGAAATTAGTTGCTTGAAATGGGCTCCATTCTCTTGGATACACAAATTTATTCTTTTAACGAATTCATTTCTTTAAAATAATAAATTTATTCCTTTCAAAAAAAAAAATTAATTTAAAAATTATTTTATTTTTAATTTTAGAAATTGCTTTCTATTCAAAAATAAAGGAATGTTTCCTTTGAGTAAAATTTTCTATCTGCAGTATTAAGAGTACTTTCCCTCCAGGTGGCATTACAAAATTCCACCCTGTATAGAAATTAATGGTTCATAATTTGTTTTAGTCGAAATGTTGGCTTTTTTCGAAATTTCGGCAGACTTTTTGACCTAGTGCTGCACCTTGATTTCGTTTACCCAACCTACAACCTACCTAGGTACTTAGTATTTCCCATCTTCACTTAGTACCCTTCCTAAACTAACAATTATCAAATATCTAAGCATTATGTTTTATGCCAGTGTAGGTATTTAACTAGTCCGAAGTCCGAGCGATTCACACACACAACCGAAGTGTCCCGTGTGCTTCAAGCGTTTCCTCCCCCTGCACCCCGCCACCCACACCGTGCGTGCGCGATAGCAATAGTAGCCGTTCGAAAATGCCATGAATTTGATCGTGTTCCGTAATACCAAAAATGATGACTGAAAACTTTTTGTATTCTTCACATAGTATTGTTATTCTGTAACTAGACAATATAAACTAGGTTCCTTAACAAAAAACACGTAAGATATTGTTGTTTTTAGTACGAAACCAATAGGTAGAAAACTTGATAAGTTTAGCATAAAAATGTGCAAAATGCGATTGGTGTTTATTTCATTTTAGGTAAGTAATTTGAAACAAAAACTGTTGAGGAACCTAGATAAATACTATGCAAATACAATTATTACAATAATATAGTGTAAATCTGTCTAAATTAGAAATCATTTTGGTATTCCGTTTGTATGAAAATTTTCCATACGTCAGCCCCTTAACTAGTTTTTTCGTGTGCGCGAGCTGCAAGCAGCTCGCGTGTCGGTGTGCTACTCCCAGTTTTACATTACACTTGCACTTGTAAAACCCCAAAAAGTAGTAAAGAAAGTCCTAAGTAACCCTAAAAGTCGATCAGTGAATCAAGTTCCTCAGTGTAGTAAAACCCCAATCAAAGTCCTAAAGAACCCTAAAATTGTTTACATAATCAAGGTCCTAAGTGAAGTAAAATTCCAATTAAAGGCCTAAGGAACCCTAAAAGTTGTTTATTTTATCAAGTTCCTCAACGTAGTAAAACCCCAATCAAAGTCCTAAGGAACCCTAAAAATGTTAACATTATCAAGCTCCTAAGTGTAGTTGAAACTCCAATCAAAGTCCTAAGGAACCCTAAAAGTCGAACACTTAATCAAATTGCTCAATGTAGTAAAACCCCAATCAAAACCTTATACGGAACCCTAAATTGTACGTCAAGCCAAAACCCTTAACGGGTCGAAACCGCTGAAAGGAACCCAAACGTTGACTACCGGGTCGCGTGCATCGCGAGCTGCAAGCAGCTCGCGTCCTCAATGCGTTCCCACAGGGGCGGAACCCTAAACCAAGTGAAGATCCAATCAAACACCTTAAAAAACCTAAAATTCAATCTCCAATCATAGTCCTCAGTCGAATGAACCGTTTGAACGACCTTAATCGGACGATTTTTGCAAAACCGGAAGTGGCACAGCCGCCATTTTGAATTTTGAACTGTCAGTCTAGTGAACATTTTTTCACACCCCTAAGACACCCTAAATTTCAGTAGGAGGGGGTTCTAAATTTCCCTAAATTTCAGTAGGGTGGGCGTGGTCGCGTGGCGGCTCGCTTCGCTCGCCGCAACGTTCCCCCCGGGTTCAGGAGGAGGGGGTTCTGGGGGCTTGAGGGGGGGGGTCACAGCACGGCTCGCTTCGCTCGCCGCGACCCTCCCCCCGGGTTCAGGAGGAGGGGGTTCTGGGGGGCTTAGGGGGGGGGGGGGGGGTCACAGCAGGCTCGCTTTGCTCGCCGCACTGTTCCCCATGGTTGCATGGCGGCTCGCTTCGCTCGCCGCAATGCTCCACTCGAAAAAAAGGGTCAAAAATAATAAAGGGGTCTAGAGGGGGGAGGGGGGAAAAATTTATTTTGCTTTCAAAATAATCTCACCTTCCCTACATGACCCAAAAAAAAAAGTCTTGCAAGTCACTCCGCTTGGAAGATACGAAAGGGGGGGGTGAAAAAAGGGGCAAGAGGGGGGTGTTTTTTTTGGTTTTTCAATTCAGGAAGAAACCCTCTATACGAAACCCCAATCGAAAACCCCCTATCTCGACGGCATCCGGTAGCACTCACAAAAGGGGGGGTCCTGGGGGGCAAGGGGGGCAATTTTTTTTGTACAATAACATTCTTATCTTTTTTCTTCTCTTTCGTCTTCTCCCTTTTAATCTTTTTTTTTCTGAAAAGTAATATTTCATCAAAATCGGCTTAGCCGTTTTGTTTTATTGTTTGTTACTGCATACCTTCGTCATTTAATTTTATGATCCAATTTAGTAATTTTTTCTTATATCTAAAAGGTTATACTTCCAGATCTGTATGTAAATCTAGTAAGTATAACTTAGTGCATAGAATTCATGCCTATGGAAATAAATAATAATAATAATAATAATAATGCTGGACAATTCACACAACATGATCTAGCCCCAAGCTAAGCAAAGCTTGTGTTATGGGTGCTAGATAACTGATATACATAATACAATACATTACATGCATAGATAATTTTCATTTCAATTCATAAATGAATTGAAATGGAAATTATTTATGGGTGGCTTTAAGCTTTGCACTCATTTAGGCCTTCGGTGCTCATTGCGGTGGAGATCAGTGAAGCATTGTGAAATAACACTGTCTATTCGACTTATATTATTGTATTTTATCGGCATTTAAAAATATTAGGTATACCAAAGAGTTTCGACAATCCCAACTGACTCTTCAAAGTTCTGTCAAACGCAAAATCTTGGGAAACTCCTTGCTGCGTGTATAGAAATAGGCACATGTATTTTGGTATTTGGGTATTTGAGCGCACCGTGCATGAAGCCTTTGACAGAAAGTTCCAGAATTCGGGATTTAAAAGACGGCAATCAAAAATACTCAAAACCCATGATATTATTGTTATGACTGGGCTCTCAGCTCATTTATTAGTAGCTCTGCCTTCTGCGCCATAGGTCGTGGGTTCGATCCCCACCGAGAACAAATATTTGTGTGGTGATCATAGATATTTGTTCTCCATCTGGATGTTATATTGTTTTCCAAGTACCTATGTATTTACAAACAAAATGTATTTAAGTATTACATCAGCTATCTGGTTCCCATAATACTAACTCTGCTTAGTTTAGGGCTAGATAGTGTAGTGTAGATTGTCCACAATATATATATATATACTTCCTTTTCATTGTAATGGGCTCCCAAACTCTTTGCAAAATCGACACTATTTTTATAAAGGCCTAAAATCGGCTACTAGTTTTTGAGTCTTCTTCTTGTCATGTCAATAGAAAATTAAAGCTGGTGTGGTGGATTATGAATGTGCCTCAAAAGTTTTGCTACTTCACGTTGGTTTCATTTATTGTTTTCCTTCACCGTTAGAGTGTACTGACATAGTGCACATAGGTTTTTTGGCAGATAAACTAATTTGTGCATGACGGGGTTTGAACACACGCCTTTAGAATCAAAAAGCGGGTCGCTACGACAATATAACCGGTGCTAAGCAACCAGAGCGCCCCTCCACCTAATGGACCGATGACATTCTAAAGATCGTGGGAAATCGGCAAATTGTTTTTTCATGGAAATGTATAAAGGAGGTCTATATCTAGCAGTGGACTTCTACTTACTGATGATGATGACGGAAAGCACTGGGTAGATAGGAAGATAGCTACTTATGCAACTACAAAAATGGAGGTATTTAACAAAAGCATTGCGCTTCGCTGGTCACGCACGATAGGAACGTGCCCTAGAATGTACTAGATAAGTTATATGCTACATAAAATATATACTTCTACAGGCTGATGATGATGTGAATACAGGTTATCGATCATAATGTATGATGAAGATGGTATTATGTCATTTCGTTATACTGTGACAATTTGTTTTATGTTACACTGTGGCAAATTTATAGTACCAGTAGTAGCTATGATTTAATCTAGGGTATATTTTACGTAGTCAGAGATGAAATGTCATGTCGCGAAATTTGACATAGACCTCACCTCGTCGGCCGCGCGGGCTGTACTGAGAGAAGTAGCTAGGAAATCCTACCTATATATATTTTTGAAAATTTTATTTTTATATAAAAACTACGGCAACTAAGAAAAGTGCAATAACATCAGGTTTTTACGTATTTATTTAGGTATACGGGAACAAAACTTTCATTGCAATGGCTCTAACAGCAACGGAAAAAAACCATTTCAAATCCAAAAAAAATTGAGAGTTTTTGGCAAACTTTGCGTTCAATTTTATCGAACCCAGTGAGTTTAAGAGAATTTCTAGCCTAATCATAATTTTTTTACACCATTTAATTGTTATATTTTACAAAAATAATAAATGGATTCATCCATACAACGAAAAAAAATGCTACTTTACATTTTCGGTTTCACCTCACGTAGGCTCAAATCAGTACTTATACATGGTTTGTTTGAGTAAATGTACAACCAACCATTGACGTTATCCACGGGTTAGAATTTCGTAACTAAGTCCCGGTAGAATAGGACCCCTCTATCATGTCCCATGGGCATGAAAGACAACTAAGTAAACGGGTCTTTGCATCTATTGTACATAGATGATTTATAAAGCATCCGGGACAACTGTTTCTTCTCATGCCCCTATTTACGGGACGCTATATGTCTCTTCGTTTTTATGCCTGGGACAGGGTATTTAGATGAAGTAAGCTTGCCCAGAACCATCCAGACAGCTAAGTCAGCCTAATTCACAGGAAAGAAATGGTCAATACACGCGGAGCTCACCAAGCCACGGGTTTCTTCACGATGTTTTTCTTCACTGTTTGAGAGCACTAGCAATGCTAAACATAAATTATTCACAGTCGAATACACTACTTATATGTTACAACTTATAAAGAAGTCATATAAAGCGAAGGCTAAATGATAAATTACAGCACTGTGGATGAAAGCCTCCGTGGGGAGAAAATGAACTATGGCGACGAGTTCCTCTTGAAAGCCGAAAACTATGGAGACCCTGCTGTAAGCTGACAACCCTGATTTGCATAATTGCTACTTTAGTTAGTGCTGCTCCAGAAAAAATATTTTTTAGGCAAATTGTTGTATGAGAGAAATAGTAAAGCGTTTGGTGCAACTTTCTGGGGAAACCAGAAGATAGACGACTTGGAAACCACCACGTGTGATGAGTAGTAGCATCTTCAAAGTACCAATACTGCAATCACCAATTGGCCTACCAAGCTAGAGTACAAATTTGATGTGGAATGTTTATAAACAAATCACAAATAAAAAATCTGAAATTCTCTTTTTGGTGTCGAATATTAGAAATAACTGTTAGAATGTAGTCTTATATTATCTTGTATTTACTGTTATAGGTATGATTTGGTTTGATTTGAATTAAATATTATGAATCGACGAGTAATGTAAAATCTTTCACGACGTGAAAGTGATTTTTTGGTTAAATAGTAATGTTTGACAAACATTCTACATCTAATTTAGCTGGAGTAAGTCAGCTGAACCTACAAGTTGTCGCTTATTGACTTATTGCTGACGGTTTCGTCGCCTGCAGGCGGAAAATTGCGTCGCGGCTGACCAGAGTTCGTGGAAGTTCCAATAACATCCTGGGCACCATTGCTGTCAAATAGGGTAGCTTTTTCTTCAAACACTGTGTGCGAGTAATGACGGTATAGGCGATGCACATTATGACGTCATTACTTGGATATCAGAACGTTTTTATATTGTTATTTGTTTTGTCAACCAATCTAACATAATTTTTAAGTTTGTACCTACTAACAACTATTGATCAAGTTATCTGCTCTAAAATAATATTTAATTTAATTGCAGGCTCCACCACTTTACGTAAGGTACACACCGGAAGGCACTCCGGGCCCGCCAGACAGGATGCCTATTCGGCTGAGCGCGTCCAAAGACAGTAATTGCCGGTGGACCACCACGCCGCTGCTGCCTTGCGACCGTCTCGAAGGCCTGGGCAGTCCGGTGAAGGTAGCCCGCACCAATAATTGCATGCTGTGTTTTAATCTAGAAGGCTGTTGACTCGCCTATGCCTTCTCTAGACACGCACCTTAGTATTAAGTGCCAATAAGTGTAACATCCATTTCTAAGAACAAATAACGTAGAAAATCAACATCAGCCACCAATCGTTGTAGCTCTATCTCTATGAATTGTGTTCTTGGAACCAAACAAAGCCTGTATGACTGTAGGACATAATTATATTATTATTTATCTTATAGCGAGGCATTTTGCACGTATTAAGAATATAAGAAATCCGTAGCACGGCGTAGCAAACTGCTACGAGGCTACGATATTCTCAAGACATTGACGAATTTAGTCAGTGTGCGATTTTCAATCTATCAAAACCTGTTTGAGCGTTTTAGATTTCTTTTTGGAAGAGTTTTATTACATCTGCTTTGTGTAGTATTTATAGATGCAGAATCATGAGTATGGCAATGTGTGTATTGTGATTGTTACAGACAGGAGCAAAGTTGATTGTTAAAAACTGCGTAGCCGACAAAAGCTTGTGCGTGATGAACCAGAATTGGATGCAGACATTTTTTGGACCTGTTAGTACCTTTGTTTTCACGTAATGGTACATTACAGTTAGAATTGCACGTGCAATACTACAAGCATGGTCTTTGTCGTTAAATACTGCATCGCTGACCAATATGCTTCGTAGTTTAAATATTTAAATACAAAAAAAATACCTGTACTTATTGTATTTGGTCAGAATTTTAAGAAAACATATTTATCCTCTTACAAGATCTGATCGGCATTTTTTTATGTGCATTAGAAGATTTGACTGACTGACACAAGCACACACAAACAGAGGCTGCAGTTTCAAAATGTCAAAGCTAGAAGCTGCAGCTTTTGATAAAAACTCAACAATATTAGACATCTGTATTTTTATATAAATTTCTGGGGCCAAAAAGAGCAGGACAGAGATGAATGATCATCTTTGGAGGAGCCCTTCACCTAATCTGGGGTTCCTGCACTAGAAGAAATATAATTATGATTAGTACAAACAAATAATTATAAGTATTTAAAATAACAAAAGAAAACAAATAAAAATAGCAATAAGTTATACTGTTAAATAGGTCATACAAGAAATAAAAGGCTTATTTATATATTTTTCAGGAGTGTGGAGTCACGTGTCGGAACTATATAGATATCCATAACAAACATACCGCTGAAAACATTTTCACTCTCGTCAGCGATGTGGAAACTAAGACGAAGGATTAGATTGCTCAAAAATATTTTTTATTTTATATCTAAAATGTTTAGCTTTTAGAATTTTTACTATTTCAAAATTTATAATTTGCCAAGATTTATACTTTGTATACTACTGAAGCTTGAGGGTAAATTTAATTAACCCAGAAATAAATTTATGTTCAAGCTATGCCTTTGCTCATAATTTATTAATTTTCCGTTTGGGAAAGTTAGTTCTGGAATGCTAAGCAAATAAATTAGTGAGTACCTACTAAAATATCTGTGAGTCTCCTACTCAAGGAATATAATACTCTCTACGAGAGCTCCTACTCACGATTTTTTTTTATTTTGTTTCCTACTGTTATAAATGTAGGGATTTCACGAATTTTTCACTGTCTTTAAGCACAACTAAGATTGTGAAAGTTGACGCACATAAAACACACCTTATAGGATGTATAAGAGTAGATAGATATATAACATTTAATTATTACAAGGATGCATCACAAAAATTTGGTGTAAGAAAAGAAATTTATATATTCTAAAATAGAAGCATTCTACTACTCCTATCTTACTTATATCAGATGGGCCATATACTTGTTCCATCAGCTAGACGTATATAACAAATACAGCCGAATTGAGAACCTCCTCCTTTTCTTAAGTCTGTTAAGAATTCAACTGAAACTAGAATGTTTGTAAAGGGGTGTGTGTGTCGTCGAAATTGGAACACGAAATATACGTAGTTCATGATTACGAATAACATACGAGATAGTTTTTACCTAGATTACTACGCAAGCAGAGCTGCGGACTGATGCTAGTTTATTACTTGCGCTCAAAACTGCTCAAAACAATATTCTGTTTACATTGTAGCGAGCATTCTTCGGCTTTGTGTCCCAAATTCCTGCTCCCTTGCCTTGAGCGAAACGGTTTTACATGGCTCGTTAACGGTTTAGTACCTATCATTACGGTCTTGTGGACGGAATAGGCTTTCTGAATTACTTTGTATTAAATTCAATGTTGCTTTTTTGTGCGAGAATTTTTCTTTTAAGAACTTGTGGGGCAAGCGAACACATTAATTCGTTTTGATGCTCAAATTGCCCCAGCTGCCTGTAGATAATAAAAAACACTGCCGTTGCTGCTACGGACTTTGATTACTTAAGCTTTTTAGGCTTTTTATCTGTCCTATAAAGGCCTGCGCACACCTAGGTTGCTGGCGATAGCGATCAGTGAAACGCTTTCAAATATCGCTGTCAAATTTGACAGCGTTTCACAGATCGCAGACGCCAGCGACTTAGGTGTGCGCAGGATATTTATTTTCTCTCTATAAAGGCCGGCGCACACCTAGTTCGCTGGCAGTAGCGATCAGTGAAACGCTGTCAAATATCGCTGTCAAATCTCAAATCTGACAGTGATATTTGAGGCCTTAAAGGCTTGCGCACACCTAGGTTGCTGGCGATAGCGATCAGTGAAACGCTTTCAAATATCGCTGTCAAAATTGACAGCGTTTCACTGATCGCAGACGCCAGCGACCTAGGTGTGCGCAGGCCTTAAGTAAAATATTTATTTTCTCTGTTATTGCGGTTTCTATACAGTAAAGACTGTTTTCCGTTACCTTAAAAAGTTGGTTAATAAAACCTACTTCGGTAAACACTCATTTATTTCGTTGCCAAAGTCATTTAAGTGACAAGAAAGCCTACTTTCCTATTTTTATTACGTAAATTGTAATTTTAGTAAATTTATTATTTTTATAAAGCTTTTTAGTATAAATAATGTCAAAACTTGATGAAGATAAAGGCATTGTTTATTGCAACAGGGTTCGCCTTGGTAATTGGTATGAGGCAACCAAATTGGAAGAGGTGAGTTTTGTTTGCTTGTGTAAGTACCCCTAAACAGGCTCTAAACTACCCACGTAGGCTACACAGTAAAGTTTATACGGCATAATGTCAATAGCTTATTTATGTTCTTACTTTCTTAACAATACAGTACAAGCTGAACATGTTTCTGGAACAAATGAAAAAAGGAGATCTTATGTTGGCAAGGTTTCGCAAAATGACCGAGAATTTGAACAAACCAACTGTGTTGACACAATCTTCGGGAAGCATAACTTTCGGTGATCGAATATCTTTGCTCGCTCCGCATGTTCCTAGTAAATATCTCGTCATTTCAAATTTAATTTAAGTAAGTATAAGTAATAGATTCTCTCTCAGCGGCTACCTACCTACATAAAAGGCAGAACACACTTTTACAGTGTGTGATCCTCCCGTACAAGGCAAGAACGGCCTTCTTCTTGGAGGTCGTATATCTTCAAA
Organism: Thera obeliscata; assembly: GCA_947578465.1. Lineage (NCBI taxonomy): Eukaryota > Metazoa > Arthropoda > Insecta > Lepidoptera > Geometridae > Thera > Thera obeliscata. The sequence goes on from OX387916.1 coordinate 7,656,112, forward strand.
CCAAATTGCATATTCACAAGATCTCGTAGATGGGTGCTCACTAGCAGGCTTGCCCGATCTTCAACCAGCAGAAAGAAGCACGTTGGTGATTACAAGCGCTGACTATTGCGACCGAAAGGGCGAACCGCTAAAGTATTACCAAGAGTTTCTCTTGACCCTGTCTTCATCGGTCAATAAAAAGGTACGTACTTATCTCTATTATTTTGTAACAATAAGAACATAGACAGAAATAGAAAAGATCCTTTCTTTAAGCATTTTACCTGCCCGGGATCCGCAGGCTCAATACATTATGAAAACAAAACTGCCCGGGACGAATAAAAGAACCGAAAAACGTATTGTCAGGGACAAAACCTCGTTTCCTTCAGTAGATTTTGTTACTTACAAGACACAACTTACAAAGATAAGTTACCGAGTAAGACGCCCACGTTGCAAGGTTTTCTTCCTTAATACTTATAGAGTACCTATTATGCTTTCTCTTTGTCTTAATAATTCTCTGGGTAGAGCCATCTGTCTGTCTGCTCGCAGGTTCTACTATTAGGGGTGTTGGCTAAATGATGCATTGGTTTTCAGCCGTTGTACATAAGATATGATCCCAACCCGATCCCGGGGCTTAACGGGATGTTCCCACTGTATCTGAGCAAACATTCCGTGTCGAACACTAGATGGCGTGTGTTGCCTGTTCAAGAACCCGATTTGACTAGATTTGAGCAAGAGGGAAAGCAGGTTAATGTTAGTAGTTTATTCAAAATTTTTAGTTCAAAAGTTTTTGTGTTTATGTTTAAAGTTTCAATGGTATTAGCAGTTTGATTTATTCAAAATTACTTTTAGGTGAATACAGATGTCGTGATAAACCACTGCGCTACGAATTTGAATCTTGGAATTAATATTGGAGTCTGGGCTATGGGATTCTACGGAAAAGTAAGTACCTATCTATGAAAGCTATTATCGTCTATATATGAGCATAGATTCCATGATGACCATTACCTAAGACTTGTACTACAGAAGGTAAAATACTAGCGGCCGCCCGCAGCTTCGCCTGCGTTTTGGATGTAATTTGCCGTTTTCTTTTCGGGAGAAAAATGATAGCATGATGAAACAACAGCAAACTATCATAATTGAAAATTTCATTCAAATCGTTTTGAGCTACAGACATCCAAACATCGAACTTTCGCATTTATATTAGTGAGTAGGATTGTTTTGGTATACATGAAACATTTTTTTCAGATCTGCGCTCCTATTATGAAGACTTGCTTAGACGTTTATGGGAAAGAATTACCAAATAATATCTGGCAGATTTATACCCCAATAGCTAGTTAATTACCATTTATCACAGTATACTCACGCATCTCTCTATAACTAGCAAACAAATAAATAAATTTAAATAATATTATTATCCTTTAATTGTTCATGATAACAGACAGACAATTTTATCAGCCCTACATTTACAAATACGTATTTTAGGTTACTTAGCGAAAGCTTTTGTATTGCGTGCTTAAAACCAGACAATGAAATCCAGTCTCGGATAATGCGAAGTCATTCCTTTGAGTCTGGATAAAGTTATCTTGGCAATATTCAAACTGAAAGAAGATTTTTCAGTTACTTACGCCATTTTGTTTTAGAATAATACCACAGCATATCTACAATGTTTACATTCCATAGGATCCTTTTCTACCTACATAAAGATTTTCTTATTCTCGGAAGGGTTAAGACAGTAATAAAAACATTTTCTGATCGTTATTGTCTCGTTTATTATACGGTTTCGAAGTTTTCGAACTTATTGCGTCTACATTCAGAGCATGAATAAGTCATACAGTTCGTTACAAGAATTGCTCTAAACGCCTTCGCTCCGTCATGAATATCGCGCGAGTGTTTCGCAGGTTCGAGAAATAGAAATGAATTATTAAACCAATGTACGTATTCCTACATTTGTTAAGTGTAACATTTTATTCTCAAGCTAAGTTAAGATATATCTGTATATCAAATTAAATCCCTATTTTTCTTGGTGACGCAATCACGCGCGAACGGCTTGACCGATTTGGCAAAAAAATTGGTGGGAAGGTAGCTTAAAACCAGAAGACGTGGGATACTTTTTATCCCAAAAAAGTAATAGGAACGGTGCGTACCAGTAACTAAGCGAGTGAAACCGTCGGTGACCGCTAATATTCAAAACAACATAACTTACGTAGGTTTAAGTACCGTATAATTATATATCTACGAACAAATAAAATATTATTCCTTCTTATTCTGCCGAGATGGCGTAGCATTGCGAAGGAAACCAAACCTCTATTCAAATATTTGTCCCTGTCTCGAGTTTCTGTTACAAGAGTGAATTTATCAAGTGCACTTTTCCAATAATGAGCGGATTTTATTGAATTCCAAGTTCTATTGAACGGCGGACATGGTTGAAGTTTTTACAAAAAGAAGTTGATCTACCAGATCCTCGCTGTATTTCTCTTCATTATCTAGCCTCTGCTTTCGAGTTTTTTCATTTGAAAATCAAGCTTAAAAACCGCCATAATATATATTTTCATTAGAACGCAACGTTACACAAGAACATGATCCAATTCAACTTTGTAACCATGATGTTGGGATGTCAAATGCAAGATAATTAAGCTGGCTTCAGCAGAATCCTTAGTGCTATGAAAATTTAATTACCTGCGCGGCGTTTGTGTGTCTACGCATGCTGAATTTACAATTAATTATATGCAAGAACTTTTTATTTAAATTATTAATTCTCTATATTTTGTTCGCGTTTGTTTGATGAGTTTACGTTGGGGGAAGAGAAAAACATTGTATATCCGAGTGGCTGCAAAGTTGCGATGCTTATCTGGCGCAGTGAAAAGGCAAAGAGAAGAGCTAATCTCTTCTAAGAGCGTAGTGGTGACGACGCTGCGGACGGGTCGCTCAGGTGGCGGACGCAAGGCACGTTGCCAACCCACGCGATTCGCTCTTGTTACACCTACTACTGTTTTTCATTTTCTAATAATACTTTTATTCTACAGTACGGTACAGTTACAGTAGATAAAAATAAGCTTTCCAGTCTTCTATTTCTGAATTTGTAAAGAAATACCGTTTGACCCTTCCCGTTGGACCGTATGCTAGTTTGACAAAAAAAAACATTCTTGAAAGAATAGCAGAGTCATACCTAACCTTCTTCAAAGTAAACTGTATTTTAACACAGTGCGCAGACAGGTGCTACGGCGTAGCATTCCTGTGGTATAGCATTCCTGTGGTATAGCATTAGCGATGCGTCGAATAAAATAAATATTTTGTCCGATAGCGCTGTATTGTTCGGTAGCGCTTTAAGAATCGTCAGATGATCACCAGCACTTAGTTCATTCGAAAAAAAAAGGATAAAATTAATGTGATTATTGTTTTATTTTAGTGATCACTGGGGTGCAAGTGTGTTGAAAATCGTCGTATGTCACGCGTGGAATGTGCATTAATCTAACACACTCGGCTTCCTTATTGAAATCGTATTAATAATACCGTCGGGTGTTGTTGTTGCTCTACCCAGTACACTTTTATCACAGTGTTGTATCAATTCATGATTTCTATCTGCGTTCTCGTCAGTTTCAATGGTAGGGGTCAAGCCCGCACTATCTCTACAGAGTGTTTGTTTGTATGTACAATGCATCCTTAGTGGAATGATTCCCTCTGTCCTCCTGGGACTTGCAATTGAGTCGTTTGAGGACGCTATCAGTTGATGTTTCCAATATTGAGTTTACGCAATCTCTGAGGGTTGGGAACGTGACCGATATAACAACATCAGGTACCACGAAGGGGCAGTGCAATTGATAGTGTTTGCATAGCTTTATTGTACTGCATCTCTTTTCTAACAGATTTTTGTTAACAAAGGTATTAATTAGGTAATTGCTTATCGCACGTATTGATCATGGCTTTTTTGTGGTCAAGGTTGGACTAAACTGTTCTTCTTCTTCTTTTCGTGTCACTGATTTTTTCGAATCAAAAGTGGTGAAAGAATTTAAGTGCGCCTCAAAGAGGCTCTTTTCGTGCACTTGTCACATATTTTCGAACTTTTTAGGTTCTACAACATGCCGGTTTCCTCACGACTTCGCTGTTTGACAGCACTGGCATAGTGTACATACATTTTTGGGCAGTAAAAAACTCATGACCTTAGGATCGGAAGGCAAGGCCGCTACCACTAGGCCACCTGCGCTCTGACTAAGCTGTAAGAATGGTAAATGTGCTAGGTAAGGCTACCGTCTAAGAATCATAGGTACGGTCAGCTGAATCTCTCGTAATATCGGCATGGGGGTGAAATGTTGCCCCTTAAGTTGTTTAGACATTCTAATAAATCTAATACTATCTAACCCCAAACTAAGCAGAGCTTGTACTATGGGATCTGAATAGCTGATATAATACTTACATACATATTTTTTTTTGTAAATCCATACTTAGAATACAATATAACACCCAGACAGAGAACAAACATCTGCGTTGTTTGTGGGGATCAAACTCACGACCTACGGCTCAGGAGGCAGAGCTACTACCAACTGAGCTGTGAGGCCAGTCAAAGTCAAAAATTGAAACTTGTATCAATTTTATTTATTTCCTCATCTTTTTTAGCTAAGCTACCAACGCCATATGACATGTACACTAGTTTATTCGATATTATTGGCTAAAGCAGCGTAACTATATGCATATAAATTATAACATTTCGATGAATATGTATTTTATCATATTATGCAGTGCTAAATAGTACTTCAGTTTTTTTTCTGAATTTTCAACCTTCAGCATTGACTGTAAAAACACTCAAACTCAACCCAAAGAAACTCCGGCTTTAACTAAAAGGGAACAAAGCGAGATCAACTGCCAAAATCGCAGGTATTACATTGAAAGTAAAATGGAACAGTATCAAGCCCTTGTGTATTTGCCGGGGTAGCTATCTACCCTCTAGTGAGATATGGCTGGGCACAATAGCCAACCCTTCCGTGGCTGACTTTTCACTTTATATATCCTACCCACTTATTTACTGCGTACAGTACAATAACTACCTTTATTTATTTAGCGCGTTAGCCTCTTTATCAAGGCCATTTCGTGTTCTCAGAGCGTGATTAATTTCAATTAGTTGATTGGCTTTATGATACCTAGGGCTTGGCTCAGGTTCCTTCGATATAGCTTCATAAATACTAATTAGGTATTTAGGGAACGCTACTCAACATAAATGTATTTTTTTACCAAGGCTAGCTGACATTATAAGAAAATAGTGATGTTTTTAGTGATTATGGAAAATTTCTAAAAGAGATCCGATATTTTATTTGAAAACCAGCACCAAGTCATACTGCTTTATTTTTAGGCCCGGATACAAAGGAGCAGCAATCAAGCTACGCATTATATTTTAATGAATTTTCATAAATTGTCAAGGGTTCAATCCACCCCCTACTTACCTCAGCTCAAGCGTGATTTCCGTGAATCTTCGTTCATTAGTGATGACAATAGACTCACTAGCATTTTGTAAAAACATGTCACAGACGAACAAAAAATATCTACGTTTGTCTTTTGTTACTTATCCCTATAAATATTCATGTGTAAGGATTTCATGCCAACGGATTTTTAAGGTTGTTCTATTTCCATATAAAATGATTTTACTATTTATGAGCTATTAGAGTATAATTGTACACTGAAATAACTGTGGTTGTGGTTGAAATACTTAGGGCTTCAAAAATACCATTTTGAATTACAACAAGGTATTTTATTACAAATAAATCAATGTATTCTATAGTTTTTTATTATTATTACTGGTTTTTGGTTAACTAGAATATAAATTTACACAAATATCCAAATGTCGTATAATACCAGTAGAAACAACTCCGTTTGTCGTCGTTTTACAAGTCTGGGGTACGAAAGTACAAGCTAAAAAATTAAATCGCAATTGAGAAAGCAAAATAAAAGTCAGAAGAAAATTCAAATGAAGTTATGCGAAGGCGAATATTTTAATTGGTTTAGGTTGCTTTATGCTAAGCAGAAACATTCTTAAAACGGACTTCAATCGCTCTGGAACCTTGAAAAGGCAGCATTAAATATAATTTATTTATCTGTAAGCGAAGTATTTCGACATCGCTATTACTTATCTACCAAATAAAATGTTTGCCCGTTTTGAATAAAAAGTTTGAGAGCTATGAAAAGCATCGTAAATAAGTAAATATTGTGGACAATCCACACAACACTATCTAGCCCCAAATTAAGCAAAGCTTGTACTATGGGAACCAAATAGCTCATATACATAATACTTATAAAGTTTTTTTTGTAATTACACATCTACTTACAATACAATATACTTATCATCCAGATAGAGAACAAACATATGTGTTCAGCACATAAATATTTGTTCTCGTTAGGGATCGAACCCACGACCTACAGCGCAGAAGGCAGAACTACTACCAACTGTGCTGAGTCGGTTCAAAAGTCAAAAAGGGACCAGTAATCTCTGTGCAAATTGCGGTATAGAAGCTTGCAATAGTTGCCTTTTTTACTTGACGGCAGGAAAGCTAGGGAAAAATCTGTCTATGAACGATCGAGTGGAACCAACGCTATCGATAACTTTTACCGCAAAAGCCACCGCATGCAGATGATCAACCTCGGAATAAATTTTGCCATCATTAAAACTTATTATGAGAAAGTATCGGCTGCGTGACGACACCAAGACCAAGCCGAGGCTTTTACGGAGTTAGAGATTTATTACGGAGACAAAAAGTTTAGCTCATTTTCCCGGTAAGTATTGACTTCTGCTCTTAGTGAAAGTATCTACCTATTTGACTTTGTTACCTTTTAGTTGTGATGAATTTTTCATGGTCCAAATAAATAAAGATCACTGCTGATATTGGGTTTGCCCCGAGAAATCGTTAGGTTGCTTCATTTCATTTCTAAACGTTTATCAAATTAAAATAAATTCATTTGCTCTTGCAAAGAACAGAAGAGCGGTTTGACGTGATAAGAGTTCTCTTAATAACAGAGATAAATTCATTTCTATATTTTCTCGTTTGAATAACTTTGCAGGTAATCTTGTCGGTCTCATCGCGTCACCCTGTAATATTTCCAGCAGTTAATAAACGTGGAGCATCACTCAGACAAGTAATTTTTGTTCTTGACTCAGCGAATTCTTAAAACGCCGTGCGGTGATAATATAAAGCGGTTTCGTTGACGCCCAACCTTTTTGTACATTGCTTTTTTGTACACATTTTATCGAAACTGAAAAATGGGACGATTAGGGCACAATGCCACATAACAACGGCGTTGAATGATATGTAAATTGCGCTCTTAGCAAATGTTATTCATAGAACAAGGGAAACTTCATTTATATTCAGTGGAATTACTGTGAGGCGTTACGCAAAACAATGTGAGGGCTGGGCAAAATTAGATGGGGTCACGAATACTAACTAACGTACTTTGGTAGGTACTGTTCAGCAATTGGCTGTGGAGTCATGTGGCGTAGCCCGAGAGAAGAATGTAGCTTTCCCGTACACCCGCCAGCTCACAGAAGGCACAAAGATAAACGCGCTCAGATTTCTGCACAGCATTCGCTTTGTGTGACTAGCTTTATTGGAAATTGGTAAGTGTATTTTGGATGCTCTTTGATGTTAACTAGGTAGGGCGTGTGTTCAATCTGTTCAGTTTACTCCCTAAGGGAGTTTTACTTTAGGTACTGCTCTAAGCTTACTTTGGCAGCTATAAACTGCTGTGTACCTCTATTTTAAATCCTAGTGAATCAAAACAACATTGTGAATGAGAGACCAGATCTTTTTATTAAATCTTAAGGTAAACCTTCGTCGATTAGACCGCCTTCGTCTGGAGGTATGATGCACAATATTTGTATTAGGCGGTAGCAAATAGCAGAGCTGAGAGGCTATGCAAAGATCGTAGGAAGACTGATCTTAGTGCAGGGTTGGCAAGTTTTAAAAATAAGACAGAAAATCTCAAAAACTAAAAGTTATTGTTATAGTGATGCATATAGGATATCAAACGAAAGGCACTTCTAAAAACAGTGCAAAAGAACATTAGGTATATATTTGGGATCGCAATTAGAAAAATAATTAATCTAATCCTGTCCCGTGCACTAATATTTATTGATGATGTAACCAAGCAAGTTGGGATTAGACTGGTCCAGTCCGAGAAATGTCTCTGGGCCTAGACCACAACTGATTGGCAATATGGGAGCCCAATGTAAGAACGTCTTGCAATGGACACCTAGTTGCAGCAGACCACCGACTAGCACCACCAGGCACTTGATGAAGCTATATTTACTAAACTGTCCTAGTTTAGCAGAGATGGTACGCCATTTTGTTCATACAAAAAAAACTGTAAAGTCCCGTCAACCCTATACCCCTGAACTGCAAATATCGAACGTCTTGGTGTATGTTATTAGCTGCGTATCTCAAAACAAGCTCAACTTTACCAATATCAAGATTCTTTTTGTTTTCCTCCTTTATGTAAATTTCATCAACTACCATACTGGCTCATCATTAAACCTGGAAGGTAAAGTTTTCCCTGAAATAGAAAGATTTTTTCCCCTACTCCAAATTTTTTAATAATGTAGAATCAAATATTGTATGATACTAACATCTAATTACATTTACCTACGAATATATCCATAAAACTGCTATTTAATTATGAGCTCGTTCACGTCTTCACGAGGTAAGGTAATCCATTTTTATGATAAAAATGTTCGTTGGTACCGGTTTATCGACCTCGGGGTGACAGACTCATAGTCACACCAGACCGTCACAAAATCGCTACCAGCCCACCAGTGCTCAAAAAAACACACCAGTAATATAATTGTTGCGTCACGTCCTATACAGGTAGATTTATTATTAGGGCGATTACAATTTCAGCACAAGTGCCCCCAGGGTAAGAAGCCAATTTCACTTTACCTCGTGACGTATTATAATTATACCTACGGTTTCGCTCGCAGTTTAACCGGGTAAAAAGCAGTGTAATTACAACTTTTCCATGTAAAGATTGATTGCTGGTTTTTGTTTCATCAAATTGGATTGGCCGTTTACGGCGTGATTGAGTTGCAATCATCCAAAAATCCAAACTTGCAGGTTTATTCATAAGATAAGAAAAGGTTTAAATTGTAAGAAAACAACAAAAATATTGTACCTAGCTTAGCTTAGATGTAATATATATTTTACAAACGGCAAACAAACTCGAAGGGGTGGCCTACATTAAATAATATTGACAGATTCAAGCCAATTTTGTACTTTCCGATAAGCTCATTTCAGACTTTCTACACGCAAACATTTTTCCAAGCGAAAATATATTCCATTTGCATTTCTAGGGTTAGGGTAATAACAGATATTTTGTGTATTTTGCTTCCTGATTCGCTATATCGAAGTGTTAAATTGATGGGAATTAGGTATCGCTTGATCACATCATGAACAAATTTAAGCGATGAAGTAGGGCATCTTTGATTTCTAACCGATCAAGTAATGCAGCTTCCTGTATTAAAAAAAATTGAAAGGTGGCTGTTTGTAGAATTCTTATTTAAGAACTCACGTGCTACGAAAGATACTTCTGTTATTTAACAATTTTATCGATTATTATTACCCCATATGTATTTTAGGAAGAATTGTTGTGAGCCATCTCCATCCACCAAGTTCTAGCAATCCTCACACAATGTTATCGATTCATACGCGTTGTTTTTTGGCATAAGATCGGTATTCCAAAACCTTTGTTCTGTCATACCACCGGTTACGTTCAAGGTGCAAAATACTATGGTATGGGGAATTATGTGCTATCAGATGGCATATTTATTATGCGTAGGCGTGATGAATGTCTCCCTCGTCTGCCGCCATCGTCTGCACTATTTAGCTCTGCATACCGGGGTAGTGTAGTGTAGCACTTCAGACAGGTATTATGTGTTTCTGTTTGTATAATCTGTCTTGCTTTACTCTGAATGAATTAGGCACTGCTGAGTTTATTTTATCAAGAATTTAAAAGGGAGAAACTAGCAAGGTTTACTCAAAACGTACTTCAAGTTACTTTAAATTACCTATTATAATAGATGGGACAAGAGCGAGCCGAATAACGGACAGTGGCGCACCATAAAAGAGAGGTAGAAAATTATAGTTAGATTGCTCATGATTTGGTATCATAAAGATTTGGCAAAACTAATGAAATAATTGTGACAATTTCATTTTGTAAAATATCTGTATATTAATTAACGTGCGCAGGTTTTATGTAGGTATTCGTCTAAAAAGTGGTATCCCAATTCAATATAACTGTTCAACTCATGAGTCTCTTTGATTTTTTAATCAACCGGGGCATGAATTTCTGTTGGAATGTAAACAAAGCTTCAATATAAGGCACGCCAATGTCATTACGCCCGAAAGTAAGGTGTCAGCGGAAACGTCGGAATGAAGGTTGGAAAAAAGGGACTCATTATAATGGGCAACCCCTTGAGGACAGAAAGGTAATATTTAGGACTGCGCAATAACATTAGCTGTTGTTGTAATGTGTGGTGTGGCAGGTTCATATTCAGTAACCAGTACTAGTTTTGAGCAGGGAAAATATTTTAAAGTTAGAGTTTCTTTTTACACTTTTTTATTTAATTTTTTTGCACAACTACTGTTTTTTAGAAAATATCTAATTTATTAGTAGCACACAGAAATATAAATAAAATCTTAAAAAGCTAATGTTAATGAAGTGAATATGGCAATGAAATGTATTACATACATAATACAAATATAATAATTGATAAGTATGTTGGTTAATTGTTGAGTCTATTTGGGTCTACTTTGGACCTCACTTGGCTACGGCCCTGCGTGTAGGTGAACGTGAGGTTAAACCAGCCCTGTGGCAATTAAATTAATCAAGAGCTTTGTAGCGTGTAGCAGATTGTCGAGACACTATACCAAATTAAGTTTCTGTGTAAATTGTGTCAGCAGAGTAGTTTGATATAATATTACAATAAAGCAAATTACCTACATTGATATAATAATAATGAATTGTATACCTTCTGAAAGTTTGAAGTAAAGCTTAGGTAGTTTTTATCTTATAAATACTTAGGCGCATACTTTTCATAACTTTTAAGCCATTTTGCCGGAAGCATGACGTAGTATTATCAAGTAGATAAGTAAAACGTCTTGATAAAATTGTGTAAACCTAAAAAATAAATACGTATTGATTCCTCTGTAGTTTGAGAATTTTGCCAATTTTCGGTACCTTGCCACACCATACCACAAGTTCGTGTCTATGACATCATAAAACACTAAAATGAATTGGTGATGTTTACTAAATACTAAATTGGCACTCCCATGAACCGCATACCCAATGTCGTATTTGTATTGGCACCAGCGTGTACGTGTGTTAAATCAAATAGAGGAATAAATAATTTGAGCAAAGGGAAAAGTGAGCAATGAGCACGTTCTAGCGATATAATATCAGCGAATTTATGCATTATCGATGTCGTTTCGGATCGGCGTGAGAACGTGAGAAAATATTTAGTAAACGTATAAATACATTAGTGGAATATACTGAGAATGGATATAGTGAATGAAGAAGACAGTGTTTTTTAGTACATTGTTACCCGAGTGTTGAAAGTCATGTTTTTTGAGTCCCGAGACGGGTTTGGCGCCAGAGCGTCAGCGAGGGCGCCAATGGAGCTTGAGGGACTTAAAAGACTTTCATCCGAGGTAAACACTGTGCTTTTCATTACGAATACAAGGAAAGTAAAAATAAAAACATGAATGAAAAATTTGTGAAAATGAAGATTGAATTGCCGCCTTCCCGGTTTTTTTTTTCTTTTTCTCTGGCGGGCCTTCGGCTACGGCTCGCCAGCATTATTCAGCCATTATTTTCATTTTCATAATTTAAAAAATGGTAAATTGTTTGCTCAAATCTATGTTATTTTAAATAAATAGTTGAAGTTATATATTAATCAAGTAATTTAGAAGATATATTATTTATTAAATACTATCTTTATGTTATTTCAATTTTACATTGCGCTCTAATTAGAGTTTTTAAACTTCTTACCGTTGTAATGGGTTTCCAACCTACTTGCTGAATAAAAAGTTGGAATTTGGTTCAACCTCCTTGCAGTTTAGAAAGTTGGAACATGGTTGAATAAAATAGAACTTGTTTTTTTTCATAATTTGACAGCTGTCAGTAGAAAGCGATTCTCCCTAGGGCTGAAAGTTTTACTTTCAATTAGGCCCCTCAGGCAACTTCAGACCTACTTTTAGAGTATGAGTAATGAAATAGTACATTGTTACCTGAGTGTTGAAAGTCACGTTTTTTGAGTCCCGAGACGGGTTTGGCGCCAGAGCGTAGCGAGGGCGCCAATGGAGCTTGAGGGACTTAAAAGACTTTCACCCGAGGTAAACACTGTGCTTTTCATTACGAATACAAGGAAAGTAAAAATAAAAACATGAAAGAAACATTAGTGAAAATGAAGATTGAATTGCCGTTGCCGCCTTCCCGGTTTTTTTTTCTTTTTCTCTGGCAGGCCTTCGGCTTCGGCTCGCCAGCATTATTCAGCCATTATTTTCATTCTCATAATTTAAAAAATGGTAAATTGTTTGTTCAAATCTATGTTATTTTAAATAAATAGTTGAAGCTATATATTAATCAAGTAATTTAGAAGATTTATTATTTATTTAATACTATCTTTATTTATTATTATATACTATCTTTATGTTATTTAAATTTAAATTTTACTTTGCGCTCTAATTAGACTTTTTAAACTTCTTACCGTTGTAATGGGTTTCCAACCTACTTGCTGAATAAAAAGTTGGAATTTGGTTCAATGACCTCCTTGCAGTTAGAAAGACTTTAGAAAGTTGGAACATGGTTGAATAAAATAGAACTTGTTTTTTTTTATAATTTGACAGCTGTCAGTAGAAAGCGATTCTCCCTAGGGCTGAAAGTTTTACTTTCAATTAGGCCCCTCAGGCAACTTCAGACCTACTTTCAGAGTATGAGTAATGAAAAATATTTTTATTGCATTGTCCCGAGTTTTCGCTCCAATCGTGAAATACTAGCCTACTTTAGCTTTTACTATAGTTGTGAACAACAAACAAGAGTAATTATATAAGGCGTAAAAGTGTTTTCTAAAAAGATATTTATAATGGAAATACACGAATTGCAACTACAACTCGACACGTCCATTTGAATGAAAGCTTACGGTACGTGGCTTGAATGAGGCTTCACTGGAGACGGAGGGCGACTCAGGGCGAGTGATTTCCAAGTTTCAAGCATAGACTAACGAAACCTTTGTTAGATACATACATCGAATTGTATAACTTGTGTAGATGTACTTTGTATAAGGTGAATAGAATAATCTCTTTATAATCTTCTTATTTGAATGACAAGAATCTAAAAAAATATATGATATTTAACAAACAGATAATACATGCATACATTACAAATCTTTTGCTAGTTAAGTTTTTATGTGAGTAGATCGTATTTTTTCGTCATATGGCCTGAATACAGAACGAATAGAGCGAATTATACTTATTCATTCGTCTCTATGCGAAGCACGATAACTTAGTTTTTATTTCCTATGGAAATCAAAGGTAGGGGCAGTAGTAAAGCTTTATCATCGGAGCCTGAATACAGGCTGTACCGTGGTTATGGCTTGTTGGTCAAAGCAAGCGTTTAGTTCACCTATTGTTTGCCTCCAAATACTTAATTACAATCGATTGTTGGCACGAAACACGGTCCTTTGTCTGGTGATTGCGTTGTTGATTGAATTCGCAATGACATCGAAAAATAATCAAAGCAAGATACGACAGCTATTAAAAACTTTTAAATAGAGTTATAATACCTGGATAAAACAAACAAGACGCAATATTTTGTTAAAGGCATTAAAGGCGATGGTTACCACTTAACGTCAGGTGGGCCATTATGTTTGTTCCACCACCTATAAATAGTAATAATAATAATATTTCAGTTTTTTTATTCAGCCTGTAGGCCTACCATGAGCTCTGTCTGGCTCTGTCTCTGGTTCTGGTTTTGAGTCTGTGTGAGTGCTCACCAGTGCTTTATACTGTATGTGTGACGTTTTGACGTAGGATTTATTTAGTCAACACTCACACAGACTCATTAACAGAACCAGAGATAGAGCCAGACAGAGATCATGGTAGGCCTACTGGTCTTTCCTTCCACTCATCTCGTTCCCGTCCCAAATTAGGCCACTCCCTGCAGAAGGCATACAGGTCATCCCGCCAACTCTTTTTCGGTCTGCTTTGGGGGCGCCGGCGGTTTCTGTCTTCTGTGCTGGTTTTGGTCCATCATTAATTAATATTTAGATTAATCACTTGGAAAAATTATATTTACACTATATTCCCGTATTGTATAATATGACGTACCGTACATATTACTGTAAGACTAATGTACTGTAGCGTAACTGTAACGTAATTGTTTGAGATTGTAGCATATCCCTGTTACATAATGCATTATTATACTCGTACGTGTTATCGTACGTAAGTACGTAACTCGTACGTAAGAATGTTTTGTGGGAATATCGATTACGCGTTGCGTCGATGTCTGCGTTGGCGCATTTTTTTGTCCTAAATGCTGGTGATTGTCTGATGATTCTTACAGTGCTACCAGGCAATATGAAAGGAATATTTACACGCGCTGTCCCGCTCTGGCAAGAGCCTTCTCAATCGCCGGCTCACCATACTAACCCTCAGACGGATTCTTATTGGATTGTGTAGATTCACTTGCTCTGTGGATCTATGTTAATGTAAAGATCAAATACTGTGATATTATCTAGTCATTTTGTTAATAAATTATGTTCAGTTAGTAATCGCGCTTTTAACTCGGAATCCCAAAAGAAACCTGCAGCTAGCAAAGTGATAGGAATCAGTCATAGGCAGACAGAGTAGAGCAGTCTAGTTAGGCTAGGCAATCGCAGGATTGCATCACAACCACACGCACTACCACGTTGGTTCACTGTGCCCTTCGGTACATGTGGAGGTTTAGGAACCTCGACAGTTTCTTAAATATTTTGTTCGACAGTTTCTTAAAACTACGCTCATAAAGACGTAGTGAAACTGGCAGATAGAGCCAGTCAGTACGTATTACGATCTATACAGCCACCTGCATTTCCTTTGAGACTCTTTCACGCCCCACCTCGTTTGAATTATTCATGCTTTCAACAAATACCTATCAGGTAGAATCTATTTGATAGAAAATTCAGGAGAATATGATACTTGTATTAGCTTCGTGCAGTGATGCTTCGTCATCATTATTTTATACATTTTCACGTTGAATTATACGATACGAGCACATCGCTACCGATGATACGCTGTAGTAATAACGGGTATTTTATGGGTAAATCATAGAAAGCCATCAAAGATTTACGACTAAATGTGTAAAAAGCAAAAAGCTGTTGCCATGTTAGAAGTCGACTTTTCATTACCTAACTTTTCGTGAATATTTATTCTTATAGAAGCAGGATGAATAAATGAATTGCATTAGTTATTTATAATTAATAATAAATGTTGTGGGACAATCCAGACAACCAATTAATCAGAGTTTGTACCTACTATTGGAACCAGATATCTGATATAATATATGTATTTACATTCTTTTTGTGAATACATACTATTAGAATATAATAATAATACTCAGACAGAGAACAAACATCTGCATTAACCACATAAATATTTGATCTGGGTGGGGATCGAACCTACCACCTGCGGCGTAGAAGGCAGAGTGACTCCAACTCAGCTGAGAGGTCAGTCAAAGAACTAAATTGGATTATAAGTTCCTAGGTTTCTGTTTTTAGAACGTGACAAAAAGGATTTTCTCATATTTTTTTAAAGAACGCCTGATGTTTTTTCCGGGTTTTTTCTCAAACAAAACGGCGCCTAATTTCCAGAGACAAAACATTCAAATACGAATTGAAGTTAATTAAGTACACAATACACTTCACGGTACAGGAGGAAGCTTCTTAACGAGCATTGTGAAACTCACAGCAATAATAGAAACAATGGACAAGGGGCCGAGCAGTGAGCACCCTGGCCCATCAATCTTGGAAGGACGACACAGGGGTCCACTCCGAAACTCTTTCCACTAAACTTTTGTAACAACACCGTGATAAATAGTCCCAACCTCGAAGTAAAAATAGTCGTAGAGGTCTATGTAAAAATTAATTTCCTAATCTATTTTTCCTATTGTATTCTAAGTATGTATTTACAAAAATGTCAGCTATCTGGTTCCCATAGTACAAGATCTGCTTAGTTTGGGGCTAGATAGTGTTGTGTGGATTATCTGTAATATTTAATCAGCTGAGGTAACACAAAAACTTACTTACTTTTTTTGAAAAAAATCTGAAATTATATTAAAAAAAAGATTTCAAATTTTGCATAAAATTGTTACTACTAAAATTCGGAATCATCTGAAAAAGTGTAGGCGACAAATATCAAAACTGAACGCCGAAACATGTTCGTTTTGGTAGGTGTATATGCATGCATATAGTTCTCATACAATCTGCTTTGTAACGAGCTCAACTGTTTTCTCACCACAAACTCACAGTGGTCGAGGAACTGTATTACTACTCTGTGTACCGAACCGAACAGTTAGAGGTGGGAGGAAATACTACCTAATTGTGTAACCGGAGCGGCAAACAAACCACATTACGGAGATTGGATAATTAGTTACCTACCAGGTGAGGTGACCTCAGCTAGACTAATTACTTATCTACTTAGCGTGAGGGAAGGTAGTTTCATAGGTATTGATTGGACCTGATCAGCACCGCGCATTGCCTTAGTATGTTTTTCAAAAATGGAAAGCGGATTGTTTGCAGAAATAGGGGTTTTCCAGGATTATTTTTCAGGAACTTGTTAAACTGAAGCCAAACTATTGAGTTTCTGCATCAGAGCTATCATGTCGACAGTAAACGCAGAGCGAAAGGTCCAATAACGTAAAAAAAGAATATTAAACTTTTTGATAGCACAAAAATCGAGTAGGACGACAGGCAAAATAGTATAGCAGTGAGATTTCTATAACAGTATGCTACGACTTATTTTACTGCTACTGCTTGTTTTGGGCCTGTGTTTTTTGTAAAATTATTTTTAGTTTGATAAATTATTTTTAGATTATGAGAATGACAATGGCGCTACAAACGCAATGTTCGCGTTGGGACGCGTTGAGCCTTGTCGCAAGCTTTGCCAGCCATGACTAATTAAGCTACACATGCACATCAGTCAGATTATTAATATATCTGAGAATCATCTCAATGAGCAATAACAGCATGCGCACACCCGAATGTTTTCTATTAGTACCTAACACAAAATGAACTCTTGCGGAAATTCATACTTGTGTTACACATAAATTAACTAGTATTGAACGCGGGTGAAGGATTATTATTTCTCGGTATTCCGTAATAAATTCAACAGTTTAATTTCCTTTGCGGTTGATTGGACGCCGCGGGGGGTACCCTCCACACCCGTCTTTGCTAGGAAATAAAAACCCCATGATGAAAATACAGTATGAGTGAACAAAGGGCTGCCTTTTGATACTGTATTCTTTCTCAGAATCTTCTATGTAGCTCGTAGTCAGTTTTAATATTATGGTCTTGAAAATTAGAAAAACATATTTAGAATATATAAAAGAAAAGGAAAGTAAGGTGTTGGTGTTGATACCTAATAATGTTTTATATTGAATTGATATTCTTCATTCCATAATAAACTGGTGATATTGCAAGGGTCGTAGAGTACCCCCCATAAAGGGCTTATGTAGAGGCCAATGTTTCGTCGTAGAAAGTGATCTAACTGATGATTTTGTCTGATTCCTGTGTCAGGCGAAGCATTATTAGATATTGAGGTTGGACTAATAGGTTACAGAACCATTTCTCAGAAGCATAATAGCATATTAATGATTTCCTTTATTTACTTGCGAATATAAAATAAATATACTTTAGATGTATCCAAAAAACATGCAGCTTTAAAAGCTAAGTAAAATAAGTAATTTACCTGTTTTCCGGTGAGTGTTTTACTTTGCATATTTTTTACTCTTTTTTTTCAGAAGCTTCATCACGTTTATGGTTTGCAAGTACAGACTTGAAATATTACGAGTTTAATATCAGTAAAAGTAAAATGGGAACTTTTTCGCTTTTACGATTGCGTACGTACGTGATCTGTCTACTCTTAACCATTTTGTATATGAATGTATACTCATAATGTTTTATTTTTTATTGTTGGTGTGATGGCAATCAAGGGGAAGAGTGGTGGAAGATGGCAAAGAACAGGGACAAGTTAAATGACTTGAGAGGAGACCTTTGCCCAACAATGAAACAAGAAGGGTTAATAATAAATTGCAATATTCATAAATATTGTATAAATATAAATATTTTGAACAATCCACACAACAATATCTAACCCAAACTAAGCAGAGCTTGTACGATGGGAACCAGATAGCTGATCATATACTTTTTTGTGAATTTGAAAAATGAACACTAGCCAGACTACAACAAACATTTACGTTTACTACATAAATATTCACTCCCGGTAGGGATCGAACCAACTAAGACCAACTAACCCGTGACGCCCGTCAAATGTTCATGAAATGAACTATAATAGATCCGTAGTTTTTATAGCCAGATCTGCCACATTATTTCTTTCTTCCTTCTTTTCTATCACAAAAAGTACACTCCCTGTGTATATAGCTCGTAATAGAATTTATTGCCGACAGTGGAGGGTAATCTATCCTGAAGCAAGGCAGCAAGGTGCCTTTAAATCGGTGGCTTTCAGTCACATCCGGCTCTACGCTAGGCAGCCTGGTAAGCACCCTGTTTGTGGTGATTCGATAACTGTCTGCCGTTGAATATGATATATCTTCCCTTACACCCTTTATTCATAGATAATTTGGAGAGACATAAATCTTTTATTGCGGGTACAGCGGAGATGGAGGCGATTTTTCAGTTTCCTTTGTTCGAGGTTGGGCCTTATTTTATAGCAAGTTACGTATTAGTTATTCTTAAGTTATTCGTAAGTTTGTGCTTAGGTATACTATTTTACCACACTGTTTAGCTGCTAATTTGACCTTTAATAAAAAGTCACCTTGCCTAGGATAGACACTAAGCACGTACTTATTCTTGTTATGTATTCTGGTGTATAGATATCCAATTAGAGTATCGATAACCAATCGTAGCAGCCGTCTCAAATAACTAATAATAAGCCGAAAAAGATATACGTTCAGCAATTTGAAGAAGCTTGAAAAATAAACGTGCAATTTTACTTTATGATTGTGTAAACAGAGATGCAGTGCACGTCTTGCTTAAGCTGACAGAAAAATAATAAGTTTCCAGATTTGCAACTTTGCTGGTGTGCTGTAACCTTAGCACGCGTTAGCGTATCCATCTACTTTACAGTGATCTTTTCTTTTCTTTGTATTACGTTCCTGGCTTTGAGAATAATGTTAAACTGGAAATAAAATCCACACAAATAGAAGGTTCGATTCCGCAAGAAACTAGTAATAGGAGTGGTGGTTTTCAAGCACGTTTTTCCAATTCCATATTTTATTATAACTTCCTACAGCTTCTCCGCAAACAGGTTGCGGATAGTAAGTTGCTAGTGGTAGGTACTTGTTAGTGCAACTGCTAGGTAGGACTGCTTTAACTCTGTAGGGATAATCACCGTGGTTTTATCCAGCTACAGTAAATTAAAAACGTTTGCATTTGGAATGTTAATTAGTATAACTATTACCAATTTGTTCTCTTGCTTTATTTACGGATAACGTACTACCTAATTGTTATATGAATAAACTCAAAAACTACAGTGCCAATTTCAAATTTTTTTTCACCATTGGAAAGCTACTTTCACGTGAGAAGCCGGGACCGGCCGCTAGTGTTTCACCCATATCACATTATCACTTTACCTCTTCGGATCGACCAACTTCGACAAAACTCGGGAGTATATTTTTTTACTTCTGACGGCACTTTCGGAGTGCCACTGCTGATAGTTTTAGTTTGATTCAATTTTTTTATGCAACTAGCTGATGGAACATGCATCATGATGCAACAGCAGATGGTTCACCTGATGTTAAGTGGTTACCATCGCTTATAACAAAACATATTTGCAATAGCTAACAATTGGTCCATGCAAGTGAATTTGTTGAATTTGCGTTGCACAGATTACGCCAGCAATCAGCGGTTCAATTCGAGTAGAGTCAAGTTTCTCGATTGTAGCGTTTACATTGGCCGCATTTCCTTAGAAATGAGGTGGCTCAGGTCAAAGGGTATATATTCAGTAAAATCACAAGGATCACTCTGAAACGTCTCAAAGCTAGGTGAATCTCTGAGTGCCAGTGCCACGCGAATACATTTCATTCCACGCTCTACCCGTCAGTAGATAGTAACTTTTACTCGTAGTTTTATGCAACAAGAGCACCCAGAAGTTCAAAAAGTATGTAAGTAGGTACTTTCCTTTAATTATATATTCACAATCAAACCAGCCAAAACGTAGTAGGTATTGTGTGCTAGATAGCTAATAAGCCTGCTAAACACAATACATTACCTACGTCTTTCGTTCGCTATTCTGTGGATGAATAGATTTTGTTCCTCTTTTTTCTTCGAGTTATGACGCAAATATATATTCCATTATAAACTATATTTATTCCCAATTCCAGTAGTTAGGGCGTTATTGAGTCAAAACCCATCTAATTTTACACATTAATAAAAAAAATTACACATTAGTAAGTAAGAATATTTAAGAGTAAGAGTATCCAAAATTATTTCTAAAACCACCAGCGTAAATGTAAATTACTCTGGTAGTTATAATAATAAGTAAATGCGTTACACTTATTTCTCGGAAACTTATAAAATACGAGTATTTCACTAGTGCATGCTAAAGCTAAGGTCAAAATGGAGCGGTGATAAAAACAGTCTGTATCCCAAGGACAATTTGGTTTTGTATTCATTGATCGTCTATTCAATCTGCATGGTATTTTTGCTCTTTGATCCCCTCTCAGGCTACCAACTTTTAAATCCAAAAGGTACCGATGATAACATGTTTTCTGTGTAAAACCGTTGAAAGCAAATCAGACTGTCTGAGCCAAGGTCTGAGCTTAGGTAATTCCTCTGTCACCATAGACGCATAATGTCACCATAACGTGTGCTTTGTAACAATGCATCGCTGTTACTATCTAACTGGAAACAGAGTGTTTGAACACGTATGATACAAGAATATGCGTACTGTACCCGAAGTCGGAGTTTTGCTACCACATTTCGTTACCAAATGTTGTTTTCGTTTCGCCTATTTGTCTCTCTCTATTATATGGAGAAAATATGAGACGGCAAAAATACGTTCCGTAGTTAGAGTTTTTGTCTCATCTTTTCTCCATACAATAGACAGAGACAAATAGGCAAAACGAAAACAACATTTGGTAACGAAATGTTGTAGATGCACTGGGACTTCAGGCTCAGCTATAGAAAAATTACCTAAAAAATACGGCTAAACATATTTGCATGAAATAGTTAGTATACGAGTACCACGAAAGCAAAACTTTTTCTTCTCTATTCTGTTGTATAAATACAACAGAATAGAGTAGAAAGAGACGGAGAGAAGGTACGTATGTGTACTTAGTTTTACCCACTCAAGGGTATCTAATAATAATTTATCACAAAGGTCAAAAGTTCTGTAACAGACAAAACTTATTTCAAAAGAGAAGTTCTACGCAGAACAATATCTCGTTATTCCAACTATCATGACTGATATTTGCATTGACGTAGCTATAGAGCAGTCGCGATGGCTGCGCGGATTTGGTCGGTTCATCCGTAATTAGCAAGCGTACTAATGGCCACCAGGCTGCCAGCTCGCTAGCCCACCAGTCAGCTTCCACAACGCTCACAGATAAAGTTCACGCTCAAAATCCGCTTGCAGATTCTGATGCAATGAACAATTTGTTAATAACCAGCGTTCATTTTATTAACTGACTGCGCCCGAAAATTGTGTGGATGTCGTCGAAAGGCAAATTAGGGCTTATGAAAAGTGTTATGCACTTACCGACCGCTTACGGGCCATTTGCTTGATAGCGGTGTTTGTATTTGAGTGCAATGTACTATTAGCTTATGCACAATTATTATTGTCAATTTTATGTTTTTACGATTTTTACCATAATATCATGAAAATGTAGTAGTTTGTTACTTTATTTTAAATTAATAAGCACTAATTATAATTAATGTGATGAATCATAACTTGTATCCTATATTTGTTAGAAATATATTTCTGTTTGTACGAAAGTAGTTAATTTTAGAAGAAATATAACTCCTGACCAACGTATTTAATATCCTCAGAACATGAAAACGTCTGTATGGATCTACCAATCATGGCTCTAAAAATATCTGTCAATTTAGCGTTCTAGCAAAGAAAACAGCACTCAAATTGGATCTTGAGTTTTGGAGCTACGATACCACAGAAACAGGCACACTAAGGCCACAAATTTCTAAAAATCCTATTTTCAATCGAGAGTTAAAAAATAAATGGTAAAGTAATCGAACATGAGTATCCATGTCAAATGGCCGTATTGGCAAGTCGTAAATATCGTGAAACCTCTTATGGGCAGGCGGCGACCACAGACGGCTTTCAAATAACTTCCAATAACGCGACCGGCCGGCATCGGGACCCCACTGCCCTCATATTATTGAATTTTCTTAGCTTCAGCTCAGATTTTCCAATAAGTGGAGTGTTTTGTTGCTCGAAAATCACATTTACGTTGGATGCTACGCTGGGTTTGTCAATTGAACGTATACATAGAAGGTACAACTTCGGCAACCACGAACCGGAAGACGAAACGTGACACCTACTCACATCATACAACCGCAGTATTAAAAACGCAAAAATAAGTAGCGAAATTAAAACCAACAAATTCAAACCCAACGATAAAAACAAAGGATTTGTTTGAACCCATGTCACTGGGGTAGATTTTGCATAAAATAAAAATGTTATTTTAGACGAGCAAAATGTTTGTAGCGAGAACTGTTTTCTGCCGGTTCAGTGAAACCTGAAACCTATATTTCGAGAGTTTCGATGTGACAAAGGGTGGGCCGGGGGTGGGCTTATTTTATTGTCACCGTGACGAGAGCTCACACACCTCACACAGATTACTGCCTGATCCTCCCCTGGACAAGCGTCCACCGCATATCATACAGACATACCTACCTGTTGTAACATACATACACACAATATACGTTATATTTGTCGGAGTAGTCAATGCAGTCTAGCTAAAACCTACCTAAATTTGTACTTTCTCAAGCATCATAAAGGAAGATATCAAGTAAAATACGCGTAAATATAGCGCTATAGCTGACAAACAATTGAAAACGATTCTCCCATGTCTTCCCTCACACCTGCCGTTACAAACTTTATTGCGTACCGTCTTCATTAAACCAAGCTTCTTTGAAGTTCTAGGGAACATGGGAACGTGGTGAGATGTTGGTTTATATTCCTACACTATTTACGATAAAACATTTGAACTAAATATTCTACCGGTTTGAAAAATAATGAGAATCATAAATTAGCACATCCTTTAATTAGTTAATTAAATATTTTTTGAGGATAATCCACACTACACTATCTAGCCCTAAACTAAGCAGAGCTTGTGATAAGGGAATGAAATAGCTGATATCTAATATTTATATATATTTTTTTAAATTATATAAAGTTTTAGTTGATTTTACTTCCAGACGGAGTGTTTTAAGTTTTAGTTAGAATGTTTGTTTTTTAATATGAAAATGTTAGGTATTATTTCTCATAGCAAGCATAAACAAAATCACGGACGATGCGTGGAAAGCCAGTCCACAGGGACACCATTGCCTAAGAATAATATATTATTCGTTTGGAAAGAATTTTTGATGAAAACACGAAATAAAGTGTAAGTCGGTGATACGTACTCACAAGAAGAACCTAAATTGCTCTGTGGGATGCTCTTGGGAAATCACGAGACCACCTCTGAACCTTCAGTACCTAATACATAGCTAAGCGAAATGCTTCCATTTAGCGTTGATTATTGCCAATTCTAGCGGTGATTCTGCTTGGGTTTGCAACATTATCAATTTATTTTTGCCCCACTGTTAAAAATATTATTAGGTATCTCGAGGTTAAGTAGCACGTGGCTATGGAAAACTTGCGTCTTATGGTCACTAACAACTCCACCACTGCAAATTGTGACCACAACTATCACCTAAATGAAATTACAAGGCAATCTTGAGCCACAGAAAAGAGGGGCTCTCTTCTAATACAGGTTTAACAACTTAAAAAAAGAGATCCCAACCCTTTATTTGTCCTACCTGTAATTTTTTTCAATAAAAACATATTGTTTTTTTTTTTTTTTTTTATTTGAATTGGTTTTATATTTATCGTTTATTTACGTCTACGTACGAAAAAGTGGGTCAATTTCACATGATTTTGAGCGTTATGTGCAATAAACGAGAGGCAAATAGATACATCAAATACTTAAATTCGTTTATTTTTAGTCCATTAACTTCGCTGGAGAATTTTAACATCTTATAAGAAGCATAAACCAATCCGCTTACCAACCCCGTCTTCATCTCGAGTTTAGCTAATGGACTGTAAATATTATGGTGCATTTAAATAAAATACCTTTACTCTTAAAATAATATTATTTCTCCTAGCTAAAAGGAAGAAAAAGATTCAACTTAAAAAACAGAAATGAATGCTTTGTTTTGTGCTTCCTTTCATATAATTCATGCATTTCACGAAGACGCATCCAGTGATATTTATCTGGTTGTAATAAGAGCCAAAATGCTCTAATTGACGCGTCTTCGTGAAATGCATGAACTATATACCAGGCTCAGTTAGACAATTGCAATTCTGATTAGTGTATGCGAAATAAGTGATGCAGGTAGTGATTGATGCGTCCAACTCAATACGTTGGACGCATGCTGCCAAACTTGTTGAAATATGCATCAAAGGAAGCGAGCAAATTGAACGCACGACGAACAAGCCCAATTGCCAATGGACCGAGTCTGTATGAAATGAACCCGTACGCGGGCAAATAAACTGAAGGAAGCAGTCGAAAATTGAAACATCCTACGTTATTCAGTGAAACTTTTTCATGGGGAATTGCCGTTCAACAACGTATCGTATACATCTAGTCGGGGTTAGTATCCATTTTGAAATGATTGAAGACTTTTTGAAGATTGAAGATCTGCTCAAGTGGACGTATGTAGCTATCAAACTACGAGTACGTAACTTCAATGTTGCAACATCACGAGAACAGTGTTAGATTCTTATATGAATGTGGAAAGACATAGAAGGAGAGGTAGACCAAATAAAATAAGGCTGTCTGAAAGATGGCATAAATAAGAAAGGAGTGAGTATCGAAATGACGAATAATAGAACAAAGTGCCGACCCTAATAAGCGTGAGATGAAGGAAGGAAAATGATCATTGGGAATTTAAAGAAAATACATAAAATATTAATGTTATTACAAAAAACGTTACTTTCTTCCAATACGTCTCTATTTCAGTACAGCAGGCTGGTTTTCAATCTGACTCGGAGATGGCATGCTTCCGGTTCCGGCCAGCTAGACTATTTTCCGCTAGCTATGAAACGAGCCATCGACCCTTTTAGCGTTGCTATCTCTCGAGATTATCCGCTGCACCCTTACCAGTCATAATCCAGCTCAAACTCTACGCGAGAACTATACAGTTATACAGTCTTGACATCTTTTACAAGCCGAATTACGAAAATTATGAATTTTGATTTCGAGTGCAAAAGATGCTGACTAAACCATTGTACAGTCTAAGCAAACATATTATAATGCTTGTCAGTGCTAATCCACCACACTGTTGATTTAAAAGAACTAGTGACGAAAGAAGAAGTGCTAGTATAAACAGTGTAACGTGAATTGAATGGTCCACTTGTACCGAATATAAACTTGAAAAGGTACAAGGTATTCTGAAATAACATACTTTGATTACATAAACAGCTTTATTCAGAACAGGTAAAATTTTCCGGAAAAGTTTCTTCATATTGGCTCGCGGGGCGACCCGGGCACTGAGGCGCGCCCTTTACCTATCTGATACCTTAAGGTATCTGTAGAAAATTTGAACTTAATTATCACTGGATTATGAATATAATAAAACAATGAGTTCGTTTTGTTACGGTCATAGCTCAGAACAACATTCCTCTTTACGATTGAAACTTACATTACAGATGCTTGTCTAAGCCCCGTATTCAGAAACAGTGCTTGAGTCTGAGTCACGCCTCAAGCATAGATTTTTTGTAAGTTTACCATTGAAAAATATCAAAGAACTATGCTTGAGGCTTGACTCAAAATCAAACCAAAAATGAAATGGAATAGTACATTACTGCCGCGGCCAGGAAAAGAGGTATTGATGGACGAACGTGTAAATACATACATGAGTCCATCAATGTTTTGGTTGTGCCAAGACTTGTTTAGTACTTTCCTCAAATAATGCGCAGAAATTAAAACTAGGTTCTATTTAGCAGAACCTTACCTAGCCTTAACACTTAGTTAGAGGTTTTGGTTTGAAAAAACAACCCTTAATAAGTTACCTCCTTGGCTGCCATAATAGGGCGGAGTAAAATATCGTTCCATTTTTAAATGACATAACAGGATTTATGAGTTTATTATGTAATCAAGTTGCCCGTTAACACGATAGATATGGATTTTCATACAACTTTTGCTGCTAGCCAGTACATGGCAGCAATTTTGATTTATCGCGAAGAAGGTTGTCAAAATAATGCTCAAGCCCAGTATGTATGAGAAAAATAATTTTCCGTGGCATATTGGTTTGCCTGTCAGCACCTATTAGCACAAGGATGCATCCTATTTCATGGGCATTGATTTTTGATGGCAGGCTTCAAATGAAATGCGGGATCACGTTCGTATTGTGCGGCAGCCGTCCATCGGCGGCTATCGACGCAGTGCGAGCAAATAGGCCGGAATGAGCACGCATTCCCGTTTGCCTAGCGCCGTCCTGGCGGCAAACTTGTCTCTATTACATATTACCCAAATAAAATATGTAGCTCCATACGGCAACTACTGCTGATTCACAAAAAGTATCTTTTTCTTTCTTTTACCCTAATCCCGTCACATTTTTTACCATCTGCAGACGCGGCAGTTATCAGATAATGGCATATGAAATCAAAAAAGTCCGTATAGATTGCTCGCCACTTATCTGCAGATGGGGAAAAAAGCCCTAAGTAGGATGAACGTGAGTGGTAAATTGTTAGGACGTGGTCTATTTAAGTTTGTAGCACAGTTTCTCACAAGGTTTTATATCGTTTCAGCTTCACGTCTGTCTCGCTGATATGAACGTCACGTTCTCGTTCTCGGCTCCGTGTGCTAAGAATTTTGCAATTCAAACAAGTAACGCGAAGCTTAACTTTCTAACTTACGTACTGAAGTTTTAATTAGAATTTCTTTATTATTACGTTAAGTCTGGCTCTGCTGAGCTTAATGTTACAAAACTTAAACACTGCAGTGGGTAATAATTCAGCTTGCTGAACAACATTACTTTCAGAAACAACTTGTACGTGCTGGTAGGTACTGTACATGGAATTGAATATTTAAAGACTTCAAAACAGTCGGCTGCAAATTAGCATAGTAAAACTCGTATAGAAAGGCAACCAAATAAGTGGGCATATAAAAGTGGCAGTGTATTTATCGAGAGGGCTCATACAAGCACAGATCCGCGGCTTAGGGCGATCTTTTCGTGGCTCGTTGAGATAGTGACGGTGGATTGAATGCTGCCCGTTTGCCAGCTTATCCGCATGTAACAGATACTTTGCCTCTACAGAAGCGAATCGGCTTGAAACCGAATATTCGGCAAATATAAATACTAGGTATTTTTTGTTTTTATTCGTGCTATGACGAAACATCAGTAGAAGATTTCCCATTGTCGTTTAAAGTTGCAACCAACTTTGAACGACAATGGAAAATCTGTGTCCAAAAGAAATGTATTTTCTTTCTTTCTTAAAAAGTAAGAGAGTGGCCGAAAGCCGAGTAGTCGGTACATCACTGTTGTTCTACATTTGCGTTTTCAACCACCACTTGAAGGTTGGGGATTTTTTCTTTAACGCAACCCCATCGATACTCCATTACTCGTAACTTTTATGGACTAAATCGTTCCTACGTTCCCATTTCTATTAAGTTAGAAGGTTTAAATGCAATAATGCCACAAAGCTTTCCTATATGAAGGCTGTAGATATTTTAATTTTTTGAAATCACTTTTGTGTTTTGGTTTAGGTGAGTTAATAGATGATAAACACTTTATTGTACAGAAAAGAAAATAACAACCATCAAGCAGGTAAGGCGGCCATACCAGCAATAGAAAAAAAAAAATTATCAGATAAAGTCCTTTAGTGCTTATACGTAACCGAGTTTCGTAACCAGCAGTTATGTAGAAGGATTTTTTTTCTTAACCGAGTTACGAAGTAAGAAATAAGTAATGTGCCTTTCACTTTACGAGTCACAACTTTGATAAAAACCCATCAGCTTATTCATAGCGATGTCTTTGATAGAGTAAGCGCTGGTTATGGTTCCTCATTACGTCGAGAGTCCGTAGCATAAGAGTGTAGACGACGGGAAAATAACAACGTTCACCTCTGTGGAACAGAACACCCGATCGCAGCTAGTGTACTAACTTCTGGACAACATCGTGCTTCCCGGTTTTTTGTTTGTGATCGTAAGGATCGAGAATATTTTGTATAAAATAAAACAGGCATATTTAAGGCTAGAGTGAATAGGTGTCTTCTAGACTGTTCTGCTACATCGTCGGGTACATTATAGCTCACCATCAGGTGAGATATTCATATAAACTTTATAGGCCAAAGGATATTCTATTAAATATAAAAAAAAATAGGCCCGTGGTTCCGGTATACCGATTTTTGATAGTTCAACGTATATCTCTTCCCTTTTTTTCCCTATTAATCTTTTTAAGTTTTCAGGATAAAAAGTAATCTACCATAATTAAGTTTCAATGTTATTTACTATACGTATTCCTAATTTCAGGCAATCAAAATTCAAAATTGTTCACTAAACCATTGCAACGCGATCATTTCACAGTCACGGAACAAAATTCGGAGTCACAATCATTTTGAACATTTTCTCTTTCTGTCGAAAGATAAACAATGCTTAAGGCTGGATAGTGCCCAGTGGTCTGCAGATGATCCATTATCATGGCTTACATACCAACGCAATTACCTCATGCTTAACGTACTGTTAAAGTTAAAAAGTAATGTTGTCACCTAGTGAAAAAATGATTCCATAAAGTTATCTCGTACTTATATAGGTACCTATAGCTTGTGGAAGACACATCCACAGAACAAAATTATGTTTCTGTACAATGGTCCCTATGATGACCAAACGTCATATTAACCCTGCAAACACCTGGCTGGCTAACGTTGACGTGGGTGTGCTAGTAGTTACTTGAACCCAGGCAATACTGATCCACAGCGTACTCACATTTGCATTTTTCATATCTCGTAGGTAAATGCTCCTAGTTTGTAGCGTCACCGTAGCCCCGTAGCGGGCTCGTAGCACAACATCCCGCTGCGGGAGTTTCATATATCTGAGCGCGGCGGTATGCTTTGACGTATTAATAAAAATATTTTAAGCCGAAATCGAGATGTCGAGCTTTCTTAATTAAATTGTCACAGCTGTGATAAGGATTAAACGCAGGGTAAACAAAGACGCAGAGAAATAAAATAAGAAATAAATGCTCAAAGCTGCTATTGCCATGTACGGCAGATACCTTTTATTTAGTTAATTTGAAACTTAAAATAAATTATGATATCCTACAAAGAGCTATTAATAAATAAATAAAAAATAAAATAAAAATAGCTTTATTTACTTACACAAAGAAAAAAAACTTAACCTAGGTGCTGTTAATTATATAAAAATTAACTATATGTAAATGCCGCCTGTGGCGGTGAAAGCCTCCTCCAAGAGCTTCCATTCTGTACGTTCTCTTGCCTTCCTTAGCCATAGTTTACCGGCTACTTGCGCGATGTCGTCACTCCAAAGAGCTATTAAGTACTAATAATGTTCAAAGTATTTTTTTTTTCGGTATCTATCAAATCAAAAAGATTCTTCTCAGACTCCTTATCAATTCACATATTACGCTAAAGTGTCCCTGTTTGTTATAATAATAAACTACAATAGAACTACACTGAACTTATTTAGATGAAATTCGGTGTTTTCTTTTTATAAAGAAGTAGTTTTTTACCTTTCTATACTTTCCATTGCCTTTACAGCTTGCTTAACTATGAATTTTGTTTTACATTAACAGTGAAACTAAAGTGATATAAAAACGATTCGGTATATCCTTTGCGTAGCCAGGTCGGGTCTACTGGACATAAATAAAGTACAGTTCAGTGAGTGTTCCACAAACACTCTGCTGTAATAGACATCGCTCGGCGCTTTATTACCTGAGAGTGCAATAGCTTAAACGGCTGCCTGCGATTACAACCTCGGACTCTCCTGGGGCTGAGTGGAATTATGAAAGCCACAGTGCTGCCAACTGCTCAAATGTTTTTTCGCCATTTTAAATTTGGTGGTCTAGTAATTTAAATATTATTACATTATTATTATAAAGAGCCTGTTGTGCCCCACTGCAGGGCAAAGGCATCCCTTTCACAACCAAAACCGATTGGAGGCCTAAACCGACCGCGTGGCAGACTAAAGTGAAGATGGAGGGATTAAATAGATGTCTAGTCTACCTTAGGATTGATTCACAATAGCCCAAATGAATAAATGAATGGAGAGTAAAATAAATATGATGGCAAAAACTTTTTGTCTTCTGTTTGGTGTAGGTAAATGATTAGTAATTTAGTAAAGCCATTTACATTTTTTTCATTTAAATACTAATGTTTACCTGAATAACCATTATAACCGATACATAAATAAACATCAAATTGCAAATCTCAACAATGAAATATAATCTAAAAAACTTGGATTGTTTATTCTTTATTCTTAATTGTACCATAGAAAAATGCATTAAGAAAACTTAAAATTAAGACGTGTACAAAGGCGAGCTTAACCCTAAAAAGAGTTATCTTACAACAAACCCTATATGCTTAGAAGTACCTACCTCCTAGCTAGACCCAAAAGTTGCTAAATCTATCGGAAAATGTCTGAGCTAGCAATAGTGGCGGCGAAACAAGCCTTATTTGTACAACAAGCCAACAATACCGACAAGATCAAAGGCGTCACCGGAATTAATTTGCGAGCGCTGTCTTCCTCCGCCCTCCCCCGCACCCCTGTTTATGATAAGCTCCCTAAAATATTTCCCTTTTTTCATACTAACGTATTTCCGGTGGTTCTCCCTGATCCAATTTAATACCCTTGAAGTTATTCGCTCGATTTTAATAATAACGGTGGGTATAAATAAATATAGTGCTTAAAGCTGTATTTAGATTTTAGGATGGTTATGCCATGAAAGGTCTCGGTTATCAGATAAAAGAGAACAGTAAGCCTAAAGCTCTGTCTGACTCTGTCTCTGGCTCTGGTTTTGAGTCTGTGTGAGTGCTCACCAGTATATTATGTGTGTGACGATTCAACGTAGGATTTATTTAGTCAACACTCACACAGCCTCAAAACCAGAGCCAGAGACAGAGCCAAACAAAGCTTGTGGAGGCCTACAGCTTTACGACTTTTAATTCCACGCACGATAGGTCTCTGATCTTTTAGTACCAAGTATTTTCATATTCTGTGGGGCTTCATTAGTAGCTACCATTACAAGGTATGAAAATTGGTAAATATAAAACATGAGGGAATATTTCACACAGCGTCAGATAACCCCAAACTTGGCAAACCTGGTTATATGAGAACCTCGTTTAAGAACAGGAACGTATTGTTAATCTATTGTATACTAGCAGCCGCCCGCGGCATCCCTTGTCCCGTTTCCGTTACTAAAAAATAAAAAAATTTCAGCCAATTCGGTTCACCCGTTCTTGAGTTAAATAGCTATATATACATATTATGTATAGATAGAATATTACTTTTCGATCCTGCGGTAATTGAATTGAACAATTTCGTAATTACTTGAGCTAACGAACCATAAGCCAATGCGTAAGACGAATATACGATGGCCCGATGGGACTGTGGAAAGTCGGTGCTTATAGAGCTTTAAACTCTTTGTCGGCTGTGGACGTCAAAGGTATGATGATGATGATTACGTAATTATAATAAATACGCTACACTGAATAGCATAGGTCACCGACATAGCTCGTAGAGTTAGTAAGTTGAAGTGGCAATGGGCAGGCCATATAGCTCGAAGAACCGACAACCTTTGGGGAATAAAGGTTCTCGAATGGCGACCACGAACCGGAAGACGAAGCGTTGGGCGCCCACCCACCAGATGGACCGACGACATTGTTAAGATCGCGGGAAGTCGATGGATGGAAAGGGCTCAGAATCGTTCTTCCTGGAAACGAGTAGGGGAGGCCTATGTCCAGCAGTGGACTTCTTCAGGCTGATAATGATGATGATGATGATGAATTTTGGGCTGAAAATTATTCCAGAAAGACGCTGATTATTATCTTTATCGTGAAATATGGCGGTACAATTTAATAAATATGAGCCTACACATCAATTAAATAAATTATTTATGAACGTTTTCGTGAATCGTTTTATGTTTACGGGAAAATGTTATTTATGTTCATGAAATTGTAAATAAGGCTTCATCTTTTGTTATCTTATGACGTGTGAATATTCATATTAGTCTAGTCAGCACCTGCGGCTTTGCTTGCGTACATGGATCAAAAGTAACTTGCACCTGTAACCTTTGGGTGTGTTTTTATCCCACTAATATCATAAGTGTGAAATAACTTTTAATCTTGGTAAAATATATGGTTCCCGTGGGATGAATTTGTTTTGAATTTTTCATGGAGTATAGGAAAACATTATAAGCAATAAGCAACACACAGTGATGAAAACAGATGTTTGTCCTCTGTCTGGGTGTCATATTGTATTTTAATTATGTATTTACAAACAAAAACAAACGTTAAAAAATTCCTTCAGGGTAGGCAACGCAACGACAGCACCGTTGTTGGTGTTGTTGGTGTCTATGGGCAACGGTGACCGCTTACCGTAAGCTCGTTTGTCTAACTTTTACATAAAAAAAAAAAAGAATGTGTAATAAGTATTTAACCTATTATTATCAACCATCTGGTTCATAGAGTACAAGCTCTGATAATTTAGGTTATTTAGGCTAGAATAGTGTTGTGTGGATTGTCTATATTATTTTATTTCATTTATAAATCTAATATCGTAGAAGATCCACCCTTCGTCTAGTAGACATAAGTAAAAGACGTCCCGTCGATAAAGGCAATATGTTAAGGCAATGGGCCGAGCCCGAGGCCTGGTTGATTAACTCGGGCCGTGATGGCGGCGCGATGAGCCCATCAACCACTCACTAGACCGCGTACACGCTACATCACCGCTTTTCCAAGTCAATTGTAGCAGAATACAATGGATTTGTTATGGAAAAAAAAAGCAACAAATCTTTGGACTTGCCTTAACTTTCATAGGATGCATGACGATGTCAAGTGTTTAGATTTAAAACATGCTCCTTAGATTTTTCAAGATATTTTAAGTCTAAATAGTTTGAGGAAACAAAGCCAGTTAGTATTCTAGAGGTAGAAGCAGCGATGGACTTGTATGCTGCCATGACAATGTATGGAATACCGAGCCATTTCAAACTGTACCACATACGTAATACGCATATATCTAGTCTGCAACTTAGATTCCACAAATCGTGAGGAAACCGGCATATCGTAGAACATCGAAAATATGTGTCAAAAGCACGAAAGAAGCCTCTTCGAGGCTTTTTCCTTTCACCACTCTTGGTTTCACCACAAAATCCTTTCACCACTCTTGGTTCCAAAGAATCAGTGACACGATAAGAAGAAGAACTCTTGCCTTGAAGAGGCCCAGTAGAGCCCAGGAGAGCTTCCTCATATTATGCCGTGATCTGTACTACTTGTCTAAATAAATGATAATGTGTTCAAAGATGATACACTATCATTGTGTTAGCTACAACATGTTACAGAACAACTTTGTGAAGTAACAACGGTCTGCAAAGTTGAGTAACGTAGTTTCTAGGCATCCTTTGACAGCTAAACTCCACCTAATAAAACATTAAAGTTCTAGTCTTGTTCAAATTAGGATGTTCATCCATTATTATCCCGTTATATAAAGCAAATACCGTTTGAAAGTTTAACGAATAAAGTTTCACGACTGTAATGGAGTTTTTAATGAAAAATTATGTCTTCGGCCGGATCCCAAGGGTTAATCTGCGTAAATAGCAGACCATTCTGTTAAATAGTCTGGCCCATCGGCTGAAGGAGGAGTCATTCTTTATGATGTCGATAGCTAATCCAACCACAGATTGCAAACTCACCCGGTCTTATACTAAATATATGATAACATACTTATATAAACAAGGTGTCAAAAAGTCACTCCCGAGTTTAAAACTGAGTGGTCTGCACATTGTCTAATTTATTATATTAGTGAAACGGTTTCAAAATGGATGCTTCTTTAGTGAAGAATCTTTACCCACAAAGAAACAATTACACCGGAATATTAAGAAATTATAGGTACCTACTTTTAATTTTAGGACCAGTAAAAAAGTCGTTTGCATAATATTACATTGAATCAAGATTTTATTATATATTTAAATTTTCTAAGCATTTTCATTTTAAAGTTAATTGTCTACACCGGGCCTGCATTCTCTAAGCTTTAATAGCTGTAATGTGCTTTAATCGCAGCACAATGCGCTCGACAACTCCATTGTAGATAAGTATTAAGGTCAGTGCACACCCGTGGATAGCACGGTAGATGATTTTAATATTTGTAGTCCTTTTTCTCTTAAGAAATAAGCCTTATATTTCAATGGTATATGGAAATACTCTGCGATGTTGGTCAAGCATTGAAAGGTTTCAAATCTTCTACGGAGCCGGTTTGCACTAGCCCTTAGTTTGGCCTCTTCAATAGATGCCGATAGGGGTCGCTCCAATCCCTCACAGGATTGATTTAGCTTTATTGACGGCTATAAATTTTCCTGCATGCGTATTCGATGCCTCACATCCAAGGTGATGAGAAGGCTAATCAAATTGTACGTTCTACGAAGCCAGACGTTCATTTATAAAATTAAATATATATTGGCAGAGATTTCTCATAGCTTGTTCTAACCCTGAATTCACCGAAGGTTTTTTATGAGAATTTAAACTTATTATGACGTAGATCTGTAATAAAAAAATAGTATCGTAACCAGTCTCTAAAACAAAAATTAACGTGTGAAAAATAAAAAAAATAACAATTACTCTACTCGTCTGGCGTCTTAGGTCTCAGCTCAGTTGGTAGTAGCTCCTGCCTTCTGAGCCGTAGGTCACCGGTTCGATCCCCACCGAGAACAAATGTTCGTGTGGTGAACAAATGTTCTCTGTCTGGGTGTTATATTGTATTCTAAGTACCTATGTATTTACAAAAAAAATATATAAGTAATATAATATCAGCTATCTGGTTCCCTTAATACAAGCTCTGCTTAGTTTGGGGCTAGATAGTGTTGTGTGGGTTGTCTATAATATTGATATTATTATTTATTATTTAGTCCTTGACCTTTGGTGTAGTTTGTTCGATCTTTGCTGAAGAGGTGTCGGTGATAGGTACGCGCTTCTTTAGTTTTGTCCCACAAAAAAAATACTTAAGCCCGACTAAAGATGGATTAACTACTTAAAATTCGTTCGTCGCATCATTGCTATTTCAATCTACCACTATAAAGGTGTACCTATAATGCAGAGTTTCAATGTATGTACTTCATCCAGCATAACCCAGCTTTATTTCCTCATTTCTCACTACTACAGTGTCGCGTGAAAATAGCACCTTTTACGACCCTTTGCAAGCAAACTTCTATTTTATGGCCAATTTAATTCCCCTAAGCAAATAACTGCATTACCTTACTACGGTTGAGTACTTACCGAGAATGTATGACACCCTTTAAACCCAGATATGTTATGACAAAAAAAAGGTTCACATGAAGTTTTCCACATTATTTGCGTTTGCACACACATATGACAACTAGTGTAGGTACGTATCTATCGCTTACAATTACTCTAATCTTTGTAAAGGTTTCTCTAGTATTATTTTGGGAGAAATTGTGACGCTATCAGAGTCGCACAGGTGTTAAATGGTTGCTTCTCTTATTTTATTTATTTATTTTATAGGTCTCTTCCATTCCATTTCTCATTGCATGCTTGGGCCATATGCTTGTTCCAACAGCTAGTTGTATAAAAACAAAACGTAATAGTGGTAATTCTGATAAGCCTGAAACCGCACCAGCATCTTGTCACATACGCCTCAAAATAGAAGTACAGTAATGCAAGCATTTACTGCTTGGTATGATAGTTCTACTCGCATATAGGTATACAAACCAACTTTGCATTACGACTACCATCTGGCCCAACATTAATATTTCAATATCAAAAGACTGGTAGTAGGGACTAGATAAGCAATATAAATAAAATATGAAGAAAACTTGATGCCCGCGTGCCTTTGTAAAAGTCTTCACAGACAGCAACAAGCCAGTCTAATTTATTTCCTAGATTCTTCCCAAACAACTCAATTCTTCCCACGTTAAAGTTTCCTCTCGACGTTATTGTTGTAGCTATTATTCAGTTCTAGCTACAAGTAATGAATGTAAATTGTATTTATTGGGAGTAACCGTCCGCAGGCGTCTGCGAAGTTGCTGAACAAAGGGCGTCGAGTAAACAAGTTGCAATAAGTTTCACAGCGAGCCTGACATTTACTAAGGCTTCGCTCAGCCTGCAGGCGAGGTCCTATATACTGCAGTTGCTTTTTGGATTAAACTAAACATTCGTAAAGTACAACAAATACTCCTCGAGTTGGTATTATCTCAGAGTACCTCGTTTCGTCAGCGAAACTAGAGACGGAAATATTGATTTTTCGACAGCAAATAAGCAAATAAGCGTAGGTATCGTAAATTGCGATATTACATACGATTCAGTTTAATTTCATTGGGTACACTTACGTTGAGAAAAACCCCAGGACCACTATAATAGTATCAATAAATAACGGCTGTTTTAGCTTATCTGACCCTTGCAACTTTTTTAATATTTTTTTAACCCCCGATCGAAACGAGAGAGTGTTATAAGTTTGAGACCTTAGTGTGCATGTCCGTCTGTTTGTTCGCTTTTTGAAAAAATATAAAAATCCCATTTTCTGAAGACATTCACCATCTCAGTCTAAAAGACTTTCTAATAAATTTCTTGCGTGTGCTTGTCGAATATACGTCTATATCTTCAATACTAATCAGAAGCTGAATAAGGAAGGCAGTGTAAGTTGTAGTGCAATTCTTATTCCAGTCGTTCAGTCTGCACAAGCCCTTGTTCTTCTTGCTGCCTCTCTCGCTGCCTCACTAAATGCCGTTATTACTGTCTACTTAAAGTGATGCTACTTTATTTTTCCGCAGCTCTGTGTACAGGGAACTTGTTGGCCAGTTCCGAAGTTCAACCTTTTATTGATACCTACCAATTAATATGCTTTTTATGTACTAAAGTTCAACGATAGAGTAGTAGTACCTTTTATTTTTGATACAAAAATACAGCACTACAGTAAAGTTATGTCATCGTGGTACATACAAAAAAAAACAGGCCTTTGCTTCTATTGTAGATTATTTATATAGCGTCAGAGACAACTGGTGATTACACAAGCCCCACTTGCGGGACGCTATAGTGCCTGGGACAGGATTTTAAATGGAATAGGCTTGCCCAGCATATAAAAGCAATGGGTTACCTACTAACTTAAAAAAAAATACTCGAGTTATCCTTACTGCCAAAAATTTTCTGGCTACATCTATAAAATAACTTGTTTTTAAGAGACAAGTACGTTTATAAAACCTGGTGTGCACTGTGCTGTGCATGAAATACGCACTTTTGCGATGTTATACACTGTTCGGATAAAAACCTACATAATACTTGAATAAATATGAATGAGTAAATACTTGTTTATCCGTTAGAATAAAGGAAAATGTATAAAAATATTTATCAAAGTGGAAGAGGGGAAGATTCCCCCAGCAATCTGTCAAGGATCACCTCTTTCCGCTTCTCCGTCAAGTTCAATTAATCTAAGTAGGCACCTACAGCTTATTCCTTTTGATTTTTATTTTCTCTCGTAGCTTCGTCGCTGGTGCCTGCGATAAGCTCAATAAACATATAAAGCCATCGCTAAAGTAACTTGTCCGTGTCCGTTTGGGACCTCCATAGCGATATGGGTACCCCTATTAGACCTTTCGTATTGCGTTTCCGTGACGAAACTTTCATCTAGCCGACTCATAAGCCGGCCTTGTGTTTGATACAAATAAAGGTATTCTGGGAACGTGAAGGACATTCCGGAGGTGCGGAAAGTGTAGAGTATAGTGGAGATAATGGTGCGCGCCGATGGTTACAATTCAATTTTCCGCAAGAGCCGCGACGGAAGGGTTTTTCTTCGAAACGCTCTACTGTTTTCCGATAGAGAGTTGTTTTTAGGGTTCCGTAGCCAAATGGCAAAAACGGAACCCTTATAGATTCGTCATGTCTGTCTGTCTGTCTGTCTGTCTGTCTGTCTGTCCGTCCGTATGTCACAGCCATTTTTCTCCGAAACCGTAAGAGCTAAACTGATGAAACTTGGCGAGTAGATGTATTCTGTGAACCGCATTAAGATTTTTACACAAAAATAGAAAAAAAACTATAAATTTTGGGGGTCCCCATACTTGAAACTGAAACTGAAACTCCAAAATTTTTTTTTCATCAAACCCATACTTGTGGGGTATCTATAAATAGGTCTTCAAAAATGATGTTGAGGTTTCTAATATCGTTTTTTTCCAAACTGAATAGTTTGCGCGAGAGACACTTCCAAAGTGGAAAAAAATTGGTCCCCTAACTTCTAAAATAAGAGATTGATAAAACTAAAAAAAATATATGTTGTACATTACTATGCAAACTTCCAACGATATTTGGTTTGAACGAGGTCTAGTAAGTAGTTTTTTTTTATACGTCATAAATCGTAAACCGCAATTTACCTTTCGAAGAACTACAAGAACCTTTTATTTTATATATATTTTAATATTATGTTACTTGTTGCTACGGAACCCTTCATGGGCGAGTCCGACTCGCACTTGGCCGCTTTTTTATAATTCAGGTCATGTTGGTTGTTTGCGTCTAGATATGAAAATGTTTTTATTTTAAAGTTGCTGAGGATGGAACATGCCTGAGTC
Source organism: Thera obeliscata (assembly GCA_947578465.1). Taxonomy (NCBI): domain Eukaryota; kingdom Metazoa; phylum Arthropoda; class Insecta; order Lepidoptera; family Geometridae; genus Thera; species Thera obeliscata. Next base: position 7,695,350 of record OX387916.1, read on the forward strand.
AGTCTCATTAAAAATAACTGAAAAAACCTTATAATACACAAAGCAAACTCACAAACAATAATACCTATTCAATCAAAATGACTTCATATGCGATACTAGTGTACTCGTTAATTAAGTTCCTTGAAAAATCTGCCATGAATAAAAATTATATTTTTTTGTTTTATTGAAAGCTTTCAAAGCTTTGCTTACTTACTTGATTAAAAATGAAATAGTTATTTGAAGCAGTTAGTACTGGTATTACACTGGTACAAATAAATAAATATTGTAGTCAGCTGCTTTATAACTTTTTTGTAAATACATACTTAGAATACGATATAACACCCAGACAGCCCTATATATAAGCGATGCAGCTTAAAACAACAAAGCAATTTCGAAACTCGATTACATTATTTCCAGATTGTTCTGCCCACCTGCTCAGGAACCGGTAAAATGCGATTAAGGTATTGCAATTGGAATCGTCTAGAAAACAAAACCGCCTCTAATTCCAAATGTGGCCGCCTAATTCGCGGAATGGCTCTACGGCAGATAATTTGTCCATAAATCCCCAGGTGAGCCTATGTACCTATTTATAGGTAGGAATAGAAAGGGTAAGTACGAGTTTACACAAGTTGAATTGTAATTTCCTTAGACCTTTTTGATGGTACCTGTCTTAAATCGATTGTACTAGAATTATCAAAACTAATTATAAATACAGGGAGTTTTTTTTGAGAAGGTCTATGATGTCCAAGTCTGAAACCACCGAGAGTTAGGGAAAAGTCGTGAAAGGAGTTATGCCCTCGATTTTTATGAAATCTCTCGTGGGTTCGAACTTGGCCATAACCGCCCTTCTCAAAAAATCATCCTGTAGATTGCTACATGATGGGTTATATAATAATAAACAATGAACAAAGTTACTTGTTAGTATGAGTGTTAATCGTTTTAAATACAAGTAATAATTATTTAATTGTGGCCAAAGTTATAATAGTTGTGGCAGTAGTACAAAATAATTTCGCATAATCGGCATTTAGGATAAAAGCATATTATCGTCACAGCGCTTATTTAATAGGCAGTGTATTTGTGTACTTGTAAGAATTTGTGCCGGTCTTCTTCTTATCGTATCACTGGTTCTTTCAAAGCAGTGTGGTGAAAGGATTTTTAGTGCGTGGACACATGTTTTGGAACTTTTTAGCCTCTACGATATACCGGTTTCCTCACGATGTTTTCTAATTTTATTTGATTGTTGCCAGATAAAGGGTAGAAGTCGGTTGTACCCTGCTTTTAATGTGAATGAACCCTCATTTCCTCAAATCTATGACGCAACCCGGTCAATCTGTTCCAGGATGCAAAATAATTTCTTTACAAGATTAGGGTTCTGTTTGGGAACTGATTAAAAGTTTCTAATTCGTGTTTCATTAATGAAGGTCTCGTGTTACTGGAACCCTTTCGTAAGCCTTTCATTTTAATGTAACAAGATTGCCAGTTGAATTTATAATAATCTACTCTTAAGTTTCATGTTACGCCAGATAAAAAAAATGTAAATAACAAACTAGTGGTCGCTCGCAGCATCGCCCGCTGGGTAAAAAACCTTTTTAACCACATTGAATCAATGATATAATTAACAACCGTATACAGTCATGTAGTTCTGTATATAAATATACTCTGACTTGGCACTTTTTAAAACAGGATTTGTTATCCAAAAAAACAAACAAAAGATACGTTTCAAAATTTGACTAATAAAAGTTTTAACTTTGGAAAAAGTTAATAAATGTTAATGTCCTAAAAATGGAAAAGAGATGATAAAAATAATATGTACACAACATAACAGTTTTTCATACAGCTGATGGAACAAGCATATGGCACACCTGATATTAAGTGGTAAACATCGCCTGTAACAATGCATTGCCTCGTAGATCACGCACGTCAAGAACGTGCCCTACGATGCATTGCCCTGCGTCCATCAAGTTGAGGCATACAGATGTTCAGCCTCACGTTTTGTAGTTACAGCGTAAGTACAAACGGATTCCTGCTGGCTTGAGTGTGAGGTTTGCAGCCCCAATTAAAAACTCAATCGATTTTTTCTAGTAACCACTCGGACCGAGATCCGGTTCCCACCGGATTCGCAGAGGATGCAGCCAATCCTGCGGCCACTGTTGATTCTGTCTAATTGAAATCAAACTGCAGGTTCCAATAATTAACAGACATATTACCTGGATCAAATGCGTTATAATTTTTTGATTCAGTGTAGGATTAGGATAGAGATCAATTATTTATGTTTTATTGTTTTCTTAGTATATTATATATAAATGTACGTAAGTATTAATGTATCAGCTGTCTGGTTGCAATAGTACAAGCTTACCTAATAAGATAAGTAAGTTTAAGTTTGTTTATTAAGCTTTTTTTAATTTGGAGCTTAATAGTGTCGTGTGAATTGTCCAAAATATTTATATGAATGAAAACTAAGTCAAATGTTCGGCCTTGTTAATTAGTAAAATTTCTTCCAGGTAATCTTGTAACAAAAACGAGAATTAATTGTCCCTATAATAATTAAGGCCCGTAGCGGTCCCTTTTGTAAATAAAGTCCTGTGAAGTAAATTGTACTCGAACAAACCAACGTCAGATATATTTATTGTAAGTATTCGAAAAGTGGCTATGTAGTCCTCTTTCCGTGACACTATTACTTTGTTTTCGTCGTTTTAATCCACGGAATGTTGTTAGCGGACTAATAACACTGTACATTTCTTTTATTGCTTAATCCAAGTGCAAATTATTGTCTTAAACTGCTAAAGTTAATCGATAGCTCTTCTTTATCTAAGAGTTCGGGACATTAAAAAAATTTATTGCGACATTTCGCGAAAATGTATAAAACCAATAGTGGAGAAATGAATAACCAGTAATTCTGAAGACCTACTAAGTATTTAATATACATTCTACTACTTATTACTCCTGTTGTATTCGTTTTACTATGCTTGTTTAATGTATAAAATATTGGTTATAAATAAATATATTTTTTATTGATCTCAAAAGTTGTGTTTTGACGTCAAAACTTTTGAGGTTTTGAGGAAATAAGAGTTATCTACTCATATTATACACTTCTATCAACATCCTTTTATTCTACAATATCCGACCTCCGAGAAACATGAAGGTAGGCCGAAGGTTTTAAATTGTAGGTATTATATAATATTTAAGAAAAACCTCGGCCTACCTTCATGTTGCTTTACAGAGTAATAACTTTATATGTACCTAAACTAAACCATGTGTATGCAATAAATATATTGATAATAATCACTTCCAAGCATAGTCATTCGTAAATCATATACTTTTGTAAATATAGGTTACCTACCTGATCATTGCATCTGCCTGAAACTTCAAGCAGAAACATGATCAATCGATCATGTTTTATTAAAATGAAATCATGAAATCATGAACACATTGTTGGGCAGTAATGAATCGCAGTTGTCAAACATATATCTGCAGCGAAATAATTATTTCACGAGGCGGTATTAAAGTGCACGCCATACAACAGTACTAGTGCCTGCAGGGTAGCCGAAGGTATTTTATGGTAGGCTGATACAATGGACACAAAACCCACGTTAATAAACTCGACATTTTTCATCGAAATTCAGGATAGCGGTATCGCATATTCGACATCCGTGCGTTTTGCTACGAAACCAACATTGATGGATTTTAAATAGGTCTTGGCCGACATCGTACCAAAGATCCAGCCAGTGGAGTACGCATGGCTATTGTTCCCTTGCTCACTACATAATTACCGCTATTTTTGAATAGCGGTATTTCTATTTGAAAACATCTGAAAACTGTAGTTGATGTTGGTCTCATTTTGTCTTGTATTCACAATGCATTGCGATAGCTACGCTACATAAACTAGCAGTTAGCCTCAAAGTGAAATATGGCAAGGATAAAGGGTGAAACCGTTAGAGTCTGGTGTCCAGTATAAATTGTGGTAGGTTCTAGGGCAGTGCCGCCCGTCAGACGGAGAGCAGGCAATTGCCACAATTTGCAATTAATTACAGTTTCGGTCACAGGCTCTACCTTGTTTATCCGCCCAGTGTGGCGGAATCATATTAATTTTTCACATTAAATGTGAACGATGTAGGCACAAAGTTATAGCTATACGTTTTTATAATCAGCACACAAAAACACGAGCTCTTTGATCGCACCCTCACTGCTTTTTAGAAACGTTCTTCACTTTTTATTTTTATTTTATATTACACGTTCACCAGTAATAACAAAATGTACAAAGGCTAAAAAAATTCTACGGTAAAATAATTTATTAATTTGAAAATACTTTTTTAGAAAAAATTTAAAATTAAGAAAATTGTGCTAATTGATAATTAACTTTACGACAGCTTGTTCACAAATACCCCAGATATTATGGATACAATTGCGCGAAAATATCTGTTGCTGGTAAAAGTGAAAGAAATTCCCCAGTGAGTGATAATTTGGTAGCGATAGTGTTATAAACACTCGCATATTATGAAATATGTGCACACCGTTGATAGTTCTGTCACAAACCCAGCTAGTTTATATATTCAAGTACCAACAAATTCTGTGACCAACAAGCTTGGAGAACCCGGCCAAGTTATGCATCCAATTCGGCGCCATGAGTTGTTGATACGATTGGTGTGAAATGAGTGTGCCCGTACTCGTACCACACCGAAACAACAGCTCGCGGCATCGTATCTAGTGTCTCCAAAACCAGTTAACGTAGCTCGCCAAGTTATTCGACCGGGAAGTCATTAGCAATTCAAATACCTAACCACCGCATGGCAACCCCCACCAAGAGGGATTCTCTTCACATGACCGCTTTTGTAAATTATTTATTACTGTTTGGCCAGTTCGAAAGTCCGCTTTGTTCATTGGGCTAATACAAATTCAATGGAAATGATTCCCGGGGGGTGATTTGCACCAAAAGTTAAATGTGGATCAGGTCAAGTAAAACCTTGAATGTATCTACTATTTGTTCTTATTTGCCTTATTAGATTAAACGTCGTTAAAATTCTTTGAGAATTTATTAGTTTGCTAACATAAGTACATACATATCACTTTAAACTATCATGGTTTTTCACCTTCTCTTCCTCCTCCCCCGGGGAGTTAAAACTCTCAAATGAAACATGATAAATATCCCGTTGTTCATAAAAATATAGGTAATACAATTATTACAACATAACATTAATTACCTCCATTCCAGGAAGTAAGAGATGTGACAGTTTTGATAAATATGGTCTCTACTCCGGTCATTCTTTTCAAAAATGTGCTGAAGCTATGTAATCGAAACAGCTTCGAGATTAATGGTAGTGCATTACATAATATATACGCTGTAGTCGTGTCGAGTAGTCACGTCACAGACATGCCTGAAGGAACGGTAAGAATTTCAATCACAGACACTGAACGTAGCGCGAGACAAATTGCAGACGACTTTGTCAAGTAGGTACATAGCGATTCAAGCGCTTCTACGGATCGTGTGTCCTTACGAGCCTTTGTAAACAAGTGTAGAGCATACCTTCGACACAAGGGGTAACCGAGACTTCGTAAATAGAGATTTAAAATGTAAAAAGACGATGTTGAAATATCACTGATTTTTACGTAAGAGCACTATGTGATAAATGGTTTTTAAAATGATGAGAAAACTTTCAGTAGACTTTATTACAATTAATTTTACCTAAAAGCACCCACATAAACTACGAGTAAACTTTACGCTTAATTCGAGAGAGCCTTTATCGTTATAGCCTTAAAGTTATAGTGACCCAAGGTATAAACTACGCGGGAAGTCTTCATAACTATTGCATCCCCTGAAATTAGAATGAAATAATTGAAGTCGCAAGGGTATTATATTGTAGCAATAGTTTTGATGGTTTATTAAATTTACGCCTACGCTTTTATCAACAGTTTTATTTTGAACATTGGTATTAAAAACTTTGGAAGCTTATCCAGTGACAAGGACTATCTCTTCATTATCTTGTAACACTTTGTTTGTCAAACGCGTTGTTGAACTTGTGACCCTCGTCTGTTAATACAGTTTCGCCCTTCATTTATTGGAGTTTCACCCTCAACAATAATAACATCGCCTAATCATATTAAGAAAATCATATAACGCTGCCGATGACTGTATCAATTTAGTTAGCGTAAATGGCAAACATCGAAGGACATAACCACTTATAAAACAGTTCGTTCATTCATCACAATGTGTGTGTTTATAATCTGTGGAGGTTTATAATCTATGTAATCCAAAATGGTTTAGTATTTAATTACTGAAACCCACAATAAAATTAAGTAGGTAGATAATTAAAACAAAGTGGCATCGTAGCTTAATAAGTGCGGGAAAAAACGGCAGAAAGGCCACAATTTTACTGAAACTTATTTCTCTTATAAACAAAATAAGATTATTTTCATTAAGATAGAGCCATAACGTCTTGGAGTATTTACTAACGAGACTGTTTTCTTTTTGAGACGAAGTAAGCCGTTTTTCTATTAGCTTTGTTTACTTAAATAAAGCCCTATTGCTACAGCGCTCTACGTCGTAGAGACTACGGCTACGACACTCTTCGCTTTTCTATTCACCTCCTGACACAACTTGAAAATAAATACGTCGATACGCAATTACTTTTTGGCATAGTCTGTGACAACCATAAATTCTGCCGTATAACTGCCACAAGTAACGCTATACTGTTTAATTTTACGTAATCAGAACCCGAAGTCGGAGTTTTGCTACCACATTTCGTTACCAAATGTTGTTTTCGTTTCGCCTAGTTGTCTCTATCTATTGTATGGAGAAAATATGAGACGGCAAAAATACATTACGTAGTTAGAGTTGCTGTCTCATCTTTTCTCCATACAATAGACAGAGACAAATAGGCGAAACGAAAACAACATTTGGTAACGAAATGTTGTAAATGCACTGGGACTTCGGGTACAGGAGTTGCGTAGTTACTTGAGTGAGCTAGATGTTTAATATTGAGCTATGCCCGTTTCATATCAAGACGGGGTCGCCACGCCGATAATTGGAGATCCGTATGAGGACATTAATAACAAAACAGATACCTATTAGACGCCAGGTTCCGGACCCCGGCTGCTTGTTATAGCCAAAACGAGAAGATCGTATTATGGTTACACGATAGGTATGTCCTTTTGTGAATTTAAGATTTGAGTAGAATTCTAAATAAAGGTAAAAACTTGCAGGATTAAGAAACATTTTTTTAAGATGCGCTTTAGAAATTGAACTTTTAATCAGCGTTCTGACACGACATCGCGTTCGGATACGACGACAAAGTTACATAATTTTTAATAGAAAAAAATTAGGCCCATATCCGCAAATATCTGAAATTATGGATGAACATATTATTTTGTATAACATAACAGTTATACCTAAAAGGACAACATATTGGGAATTAATATATATTCCCGATTGTAGTGATCTAGAATAGCGCATAAACTACTTTTTATTCGAGTTCGATTACCAATCAGAAAAAGTTTTATTATTGTGGAATACAGTGCTGAAACGAACGCACAAACTACCCACTATGACTACTTTTGAATTATTAGATTTTTTTTTTATTTAAGACCTATATTTAAGACCTAACTTTACGCTGAAAGTCACACTACTTTACCTATTTTGCTAAGTTTGCTCTGCTAGTGAGTTTTTATTCTTATGAGAATTTAATATATTTCAACCGAAAATGAAATGAAACATTTGATTCATATAGGTTAATCCTACTAGAAGCAATTTCTCTTACTCGTGCTCTTTACGTACTAAATCAAACGACTATTTCTACAAGCTCTTAATCACCTTACGAGCTTTTGATAAACTAACCCTAAAGCCTATTAACACGTACCTTCCTGCCTCTACCTCGACGACTAATAGATTACAATTCGAAAGCAAAGCATCGATTACGATTTAGGCCGCACTAAAATACGAACGTGATATGCTTAAAAATCGTTGACTTACAATAATTGCTGCAGGGATAAATACAAAAAGATTTTGTTAGATTTGCTACCTTCATATTTCTCAACCCTTGTCATTTACAAAATATGTAGATAGAAAAAGACTCTGACGAGGCAGCTTTTATTTATTAGCATCCCTTTTTAATTAAATACAACGGAGGTAGTGGTCAGATGTTGAATTCTTCAAGAAAATGTATTAAATTGTAAAGATACCAAATTAAATTCTCTTCATTTGCATTCTTTTCGGAAAAAGAATTTGAAAATAGATTTTACAAAGTATTTTGTAGCTCAAGTTCAAAGCATTGTTCAATTTATAGAAAAATAAGAACAGAATTTATGTTTCGCGACAATAAAACGTGTCGTAAACTTATATATTTTATTATATGATTGATAAAACTCTTCGACGACTGACACTATATACTCGTAACAAGGCTTTTATATCATGCTCGAAATATTCGGGTACCATGAATACTTTAAAATACTTTCCAACTAAATGGCAACTAAATGACATCTTTGCAATTCTCTTTTGAACTAAACTATTTGATAAAATATTTTTTTATTAAATTTAACGTTAACGTTAAATTTAACGATAATCATCGTTATGCCACACCTCAAGACTCTTATGGCCTGAACACACCTAGTTCGCTGGCGGTAGCGATCAGTGAAACGCTATCAAATATCGCTGTCAGATTTGAGATTAGACAGCGATATTTGACAGCGTTTCACTGTTCGCTACCGCCAGCGAACTATTAGGTGTGTGCAGGCCATTAATTATGAAAACTTGTATGCAACTTCAACATTCATAAATGTTTGTTCTCTGTCTGGGTGTTATATTGTATTCTAAGTATGTATTTACAAAAAAAAATGTATTCAAGTATTATATCAGCTATCTGGTTCCCATATTACAAGCTCTGCTTAGTTTGGGGCTGGGTAGTGTTGTGTGAATTGTCCACAATATTTATTGTTATTATTATTATTCAAAGCCTGATTTTGTTCTCCAGGCATAAGATGCGCATCACGACATACTGTCTTCGCGAGAAGAAAAAATCTTATCGATCTGGATTCCTTTGTCGATTTTGTGTGATAAACACAGAATAAAAAAAAATATTTAAGATAATCCACTCAACATAGTCTAGCCCTTAACTAAGCATAGCTTGTACTAAGGGAACCAGTTAGCTGATATAATACTTACATATTTTTTCCGTTTGAATTTGTAGCCAATAAGGAGCAAGTTTATCCCGTTTAGTTTTTAAAATTTTATTTCAGCTTCAAACATGCGCCATAATTTATATATCATTTCTTCACAATGAGTAAATGTTTTTTTTGTCGTTCTGTTGGGTCGTGACTCGTGGTCCCACTGGGATTGTACCACTATTACTCGTGGTCCCACTATCCCTGAAATCATGGGTTCGTGGTCCCACTGCCTAGTGGGACTACCAGTCATAGTTAAAATCGTAGGTTCGTGGCCCCACTGCATCAAGTTTATACGTAGAGTAAGGCCTCTGCCTTGAATTTTGCGGGCAGCGGGGCGGGGCGGGGGGGGGGGGGGGGTCCATTTGATTTTACGCATAAGATCCTGCCGCTCCCGCGCCGCCGCCGCCGCCGCCCCGCTGCCCGCAAAATTTGAGCCTAAAGGCCTAAAGGCCTGCGCACACCTAGGCCGCTGGCGTTGGCGATCAGCTGTCAAATTTGACAGCGATATTTGACAGCGTTTCACTGATCGCGTTCGCCAGCGGCCTAGGTGTGCGCAGGCCTTAAATACTTGAATTAAAGTGAGTTCAGGTAGGTAGGTACTGGCCACTTGAGATGTACGTTGTACCTGTTAGTGTCGCGCGTCCTTCAAGTTAGCAGCAATTATTTACACTGTTTTCTGATTTTTTCATTAATTCTAAAAAAAAAAAAACTTTAATAATAAAATAAAATAATTTAATATTAAATTCCTGAGTTGATCCTCGATCGGCCATCGATTCCTGATTCTGAGTCGCTCGACGACTCAGAAGTCCGCACGGTTGACTTAACTGTAACCGGACTACTGAGACTACACCAAATATATTTGTGTAGCTAGCCCTTATGAACAAATCAGTGGGACCACGAGCGACTGCATTACGTTGACTGATGGTCCCACCAAACAGTGGGACCACGAGCCCATTAAATCGACACACTGTCCCACCAGTGGGTCAAATTAGTGGGACCACGAGTCGCGACCCGTTCTGTTATACCTCGACCATCCTATACTCTCTATGTGACTTAACTGCACCAAATTGACAACCGTCAACTATCTAAGATCCCAAGTACTTATAGAGAAGCACTTCTATAAGTAGTACCACATTTAAAGCTCGGGCGAAGTCTTGTGCAGACAAAGGACCAAGTACATTGTCCTCATTTAATTGTTCCGAGGCAGTTAAGATTCTTAGGTGCTCGTGATTCTACACGTAACGTCTGCATTTAAATGGTTTAGATGTTTTTGTGGAAGCATCTAACATACGTCATTCGGACTTTGGCGTTTTTAAAACTGAAACTTTCCAACTAAAAAAAACTAAACTTTTTATTCAGGAAATGCTGTAGCAAATCGTAACGCTAAGATGTGCTACGATGCTACGAAACTACTTCGGGGATTCTCTCAGCAGACCCTTGGTGTTATGAGTATATATTAAAGCGTGTTCATAAAAAGTAAATGTAGTATGATTGTAATTTCAACATCAACGGCCTTTCTGCCCTCGAATAGCAGTTCGAAGGCAGATTTTGGAAGTTTCCGCTTTGTAGGTAGCTTATTTGCTTGTGCTCGAGATTATTACGCGCAAGTCTCGACGATGACGTGGATTTGGAACGAGGGCTTTCCCGTCTGCCAACTTTGTCTTTACGAGCTAGCACGGTACCTGTGCTAAGCCATATAACTATCCACTTACCGGGTCAAAAGTGTCAAAATGGAAATGAAATCTCTACCATTTTCTTATATTATCTCGGAACAAAAAAAAATAAACCAATGGTTTCAATAAGTTCATACTGAGGAAACATTACTATTGTTTCTGTGTTATCAAGTCATAGATACGATATTTCGACGAATTTGATAATAATATCTTGATAAACTTGTTTATTTTGCTTGATCCAAGTAAACTGGAATTATGGAGCCAGATACGCTCAAGAAAACAGATTAATTTATTGTAAAATAAATGGCACAATATTTCACAAAGGAAGTACGCCGTATCTAATTGGATTAAAATTTTAGCACTCCTTGTGGGCGGTAGCATCGATTTTTAATGAACTTTTCAGAATTATTAATTTTGGCGCTTTGTTTACATCTTACGTTTGGCAGAGAGTATTTTTACTGGTATTTTCAGAAGTAATAAGAAAGAAACTGGTAAAGCAAAGGATATAAAAAGATGTGATGAAATTTAGTTATATTGCCAGTGAAAATATAACAAACGTAAACAGACCTTTGCATCTATTGAAGATGGTTTATATAGCGTAATAAAAAACATTAGTTGCCCAACTAATGTTTTTTTTTTTTACAAATGTAACATCTCTATAAATTGCTTCTTTGTTACCAGCTTTAGTACAAAATTTCAACTCTGTTGTACGCTTGAGCGGACATTTTCAATAGCTATTGTTGACATCAGTGATTGGACATCGGACAAGCCCTGTTCTTGAACATCGAGCAATTGACAATCTATTCAAATCGACTGTTTACGTGCAATATGTAAATGAAACATGCAAAGATATTTTGAAACATGCTATAGCTGTATCACTCGTAGAATCAATTCTATGATTGACGTAATCTTGTACTTCTGATTAAGGTCTAAATGCTGTCGTAAAACCTAACATCAACTTTCAGAGCTTCATCCGTTCTCGTTTATTGTTAAATGGGAACATGCGGGTTTTATAGCGGGTGGTGGGTGGCGTTGCTCCGCTTGCTCTATTTGCACACGTGAATGTCATTGTCATGGTGCTAATTGTCGCTGACTGCGCCACACGTCCCGCTACCCCACACCATTCGTGCCTCCGGCTATCTCACAATACCTGTCCAATATCCATATTCAATGAACATGCAATTTCAGCATGCGTATTAATCCACATGATTTCCTCATTAAAACTTAGATTAGTGAAATATCATGTTTGCAGCAACTTTTTAGTCTTTAGCAAAACGATTTTCAAGACGGTAAATTCACCGTGGAGTACCAAGGGGTATTATTTTGAAGTATGTTTAGGTATTTTGTTTATGAAGAGCGTGAATGATTCTGTAAAGAGAAGGGTGCACGTAGTTCGCACGAGGAGCCTCACAGCTTCGAATTAATATTTCCAGGCAGTTGAGTTCGAATGCGCTTCCGGCTTGAGTTGCCTCAACTCGAAAGCAAACTTTTCGTGCTTACATTACTTTAAAATCTTTTAACTCTTAGCTTTGCTTGCAATACTTTGTACAGTATCATTTGCTGTATGTTTTTAACAACTTTTGATCTTCTTGATGTTTTTATTGTATAAAACCGCTCTTAGTCCGGTTTAAGTAAGTGTCTAAAATTTTGCAACAATTTTTAATATCATTATTATTTATATATTAAATATAACTTTATTATGTAGGTATACGAGTAGGCAATACATTTATGATGCTGGAGACAAACACCGATGTATATTTCTTTGTGTGTAATAAGCTTACGTTTATTTTATTACCAAAAGTTTATTTGTAGTTAAAACATCAACACTGTGATAACTTGATTGCATCGTGAGTGAATCGACTAAATTCAAACTGATATCATTAACATTTAAGCGAATGTGTCAAACGAGCTGATAAATTATTTAGCAGGACAAGCGTGTATCGAAAACGTGCAAAAGTAAATTCCATTCCCGTTTCAATATTGCCTGACTTAATTGCCTTCAACAGAGGAAGCGCCACGGCAAATATGATTTTGCGACGAGATGTATAAAAGACTAATTGCCCCAATAGTCTACGAACGTACGAATAGGGGGTGCAATGACTAAATAATTTAAAAGCATAGCCGTATATTTTTTACATATACATAGGGTGATCTTCCTTCAAAAAGGTACATAGTGTTGTTATCACGGGTCGACCCGTGATCATGGAGGCTTCCGTCGTCTCGGACCGTTAGGTACTCGGACCGCAGTCCCACTCGCCGGAGTGATTTAATTTTAATATTTTTCTTCCAGCGACTCGGACCACAAACCACGTGACGTAAATTGTACAGTCGTGCATGCAACTGTGCCGAAATATTGGGAGTCAAACTTCAAAATTAAATCATAGTATCCCGTTGTTCATAAAAAAAGCGTTAAAAACACCATGATATTTTCAAAAGTTGTGCATAATGTTTCTTGTTTGTTTAAATATTCTGTCTGAAAGCAGTTTGAAATACTCACCCTGAAATGTAATATATTGTGACAAGCACTCAGCATGATTAGAATCCAAAATTATATCTATATTATAGCGGTGAAATATGACGTAGTTTCATAAGTCACATGCAGGTTATTTAATAACAGCTGCCAGCCGCAGCATTTGTAGTTCGCTTTTTGTGTGTACAAATTGGTGTCAAATATTGCGAAGCCGGTTCGATAAATGGAGTTGCTTTGTCTCGTCATCCTGACTTTCCGCCTTTCAATTACCGGTAATCATACACGCCCCGAGGACCCTTTCATTAAACACTGGTAATGAGTTTTCACCCTTCGCCGACTGGACATCACAGCTTTGATAGACTGGTCTACACCTTTTTTGTCTTTTACTCTTTAACCTTTATGCAGACAAATTGAGCCGGAGCGATGCATTACTGAATTACACGGAAACTTTGTTCCACCCGTCTTTTATGAGTACTTACGCAATAGAGTTTTCTCATTGTCATACTCAGCCTGAGGAAGTCCACTGTTTGTCGGTTCTACGAGTATAAATGACCTGCCCATTGTCACTTCAACTTACTAATCCTACGAGCTCAGTCGGTAACCTTTCTGATTCTATTTATTACTTAATATTATAAAGTAACTCCGTCTATCTGTCGTTTTCACTCCAAAACTACTGAACCAATTTAAATGAAGTCTGAAACTGAAAGTTGTCCTTAGAAATTCCATCAAAATCGATTCAGCAGTTACACCTTTAAGTCGGGTTTTCAAGTTTTTAAAACTTGTATTATTTATTAAGTACCTACTTATGTTAATTTACTTTAAGAACACCTCGTAGATTTCCTTGTGGCTAGTTTTGATTACTTTGTTATTGTCTACAATATTGATTTGATTTGATTTGATAACAATTTCATATAAGTTATTTTATCCATCTGCGTATAAAGTATACACATTACACATATACGTGCCTTGTCTTTTATACATAATTGTGTGGTTATCATAGTTGACTAATAGTGGATGGCATTTAATAATAAAACACAGGCATGGCGCAATTCAAAGACACCCTCATTAGTGTTAATGGTGGTCGGATGCATTGATTACTGAAAAGCTTTTTGTCAGAATTGTCAGATTTGGTTTTCCATCGCATTTGTAGGATTGGTGATAACTGTAGGTACCTACCTAAGTACTTAACCTACAGTTGGTATTTAGGTCATTGAAATAGTCACTGTTATAGGAAGTAGATATGTCTGCTTTAGTAGAAGAAGTTTAATTCTTATTTATAATCTCAATAGAATTTTCTCTATGGTACCGCTGGTAACCTATGGTACCGCTGTCATATTTGACAGCGTTTCAGCTGTACGCCATCGCCATCGCCTATGATGTGCGTAGGCCTTTCGGTGTTGAAGAGAAGATAATATGCGCTGTTCATCATCAGCCTGAATAAGTCCAATGCTTGTCATGGGCCTCCCTTACACATTTCCAGGAGCCTTTTCCATCCACCGACTTTCTGCGATCTTAACAATGTCGTCGGTCCACCTGGTGGGTGGCGCCCTGCGTTTAGTCTTACGGATCGTGATCGCGAACCTGTGGTGATGTACTAGTAACTATACGTAGTCAACACGTGTTGACAGGTAGAGCGTCGTAAATTGACTAATTGCATTCTCTTACATAGCATTCTCTTATACAGGGTGTGGCGTAAAGAGTGGATAATCCTTTACCTACGGGTCGGAGGCATCACAACTGTTCAGAAAATAAAAACATGTACCCAGTAAAAGTCCCACGGTTTTCGAGTTATTAAACATTTTCGAAATTTAAATTATTTTGTACTTCTGTCCATACTTTTCGATGCCAAGATCACAAATCAAGGAATTTTCTCCATCTGTTTTTTTTATAGCATTCTTAGATAACTGTTCTATCAAATGATAACTGCCATTGGTATGTCAAAGGTACAGTTTTTTTTTAGGAATTTTTTTTTGAAATAAAAATGTGATTTGCCAATTTTTTCCAAAAGTTTGACCTCCTGTGGTTTAAAAAAAATGTATGGTCACCCTGAGTGACCAACTAATAAATAACTTGCCTACTTCATTGAGATTCCGAAATGGTATAGCACTTGCTAGTTCCAACTTTCAATGCAAAGAATATTTGTGTTAAAAAAGGGTAAGGGTCATTTTTTCAAATTACAAGTAAGATTTTACATAGCAATCGAATTTACTAAAAACAGTAAATAAAACAAATTAGATATTTAAAATACATTTATTACTTTAAAATTTCTTACAACAAGTGCTCAAAATGGCTTCCACTTGCTCTTATGCAAGCCCTGCATCTTCTAATAAAAGAACGCTTTATCTTGCGCGCATTTTGAGCATTTTGAGCCATTTTGACCACTTGTTGTAAGAAATTTTAAAGTAATAAATGTATTTTAAATATCTAATTTGTTTTATTTTCTGTTTTTAGTAAATTCGATTGCTATGTAAAATCTTACTTGTAATTTGAAAAAATGACCCTTACCCTTTTTTAACACAAATATTCTTTGCATTGAAAGTTGGAACTAGCAAGTGCTATACCATTTCGGAATCTCAATGAAGTAGGCAAGTTATTTATTAGTTGGCCACTCAGGGTG
Source organism: Thera obeliscata (assembly GCA_947578465.1). NCBI lineage: Eukaryota > Metazoa > Arthropoda > Insecta > Lepidoptera > Geometridae > Thera > Thera obeliscata. Next base: position 7,711,242 of record OX387916.1, read on the forward strand.
ACCATACATTTTTTTTAAACCACAGGAGGTCAAACTTTTGGAAAAAATTGGCAAATCACATTTTTATTTCAAAAAAAAATTCCTAAAAAAAAACTGTACCTTTGACATACCAATGGCAGTTATCATTTGATAGAACAGTTATCTAAGAATGCTATAAAAAAAACAGATGGAGAAAATTCCTTGATTTGTGATCTTGGCATCGAAAAGTATGGACAGAAGTACAAAATAATGAAAATTTCGAAAATGTTTAATAACTCGAAAACCGTGGGACTTTTACTGGGTACATGTTTTTATTTTCTGAACAGTTGTGATGCCCCCGACCCGTAGGTAAAGGATTATCCACTCTTTACGCCACACCCTGTATATACTAATATAGTTTCTAGTACATCACCACAAACCTTTATTCCCCAACAGTTGTCGATTCTTCGAGCTATATGACCTGCCCGCCCATTGCCACTTCAACTTGCTAATTCTACGAGCTACACGCTGTTTTCTATGCGCTGCTAAGTTGATAAAAGGCGCCATTTTGACAGTGACATTATTTTTTGTGACAGATGGCGGAAAATGTAACTGCCTGCGCACATCTAGGTGGAGATGGCGATCAAACTGACTTTTTTATCTCACAATCACAAATATGAACTTGCATTAAACGTTGTGATTGGAAGATATATTTCCAGTCCATTTTCATGTTTGAGTCTTCTCTTGCGCGGACTATTATCAGCCGTATTGACTTTATGGTGTAGCCAAAAACCAACCTGAGTTGGCATTATCTTCAATTGATTTAGACTGGCCTCTCAGCTCAGTTGATAGTAGTTCTGCCTTCTGCGCCGATGGTCGTGGGTTCGATGCCCACCGAGAAAAAATACTTGTGGGGTGAACATAGATATTTGTTCACTGTCTGGGTGTTATATTGTATTCTAAGTAGGTATGTATTTACAAAAATATATATCAGCTATCTGGTTCCCGTAGAACAAGCTCTGCTTAGTTTGGGGCTAGATAGTGTTGTGAGGGTTGTAAAAAAAATAATACTTTCATGATCATCATGAGATGCAATAAAAGTCATGGGGCCTTATTAATAATCCTGGCGTAACGTTGGACTAGTTAATCCGTGTTTTGTCACATTTGCTCGAGTTGACAATTGCATGTCAATGCAAGAGACAAAACACGGATTAACTAGTCCAACGCTACGCCAGGATTATTAATAACACCCATGGGGTTTAAAGTGATAAGTCTTGTTATAAGATATAATACAGTTTATTTTATTTTATTGTGATTATTTGAAACAGTTAAAAAATACAAAGATATTAAGTACTTATAAATTAATAGATAATAATAATTATAGAGTTGGGATGATTAGTACATTTTATTTCAGTCTTGTAGGTAAGAGTAGAAAATTTTGATCTGATAAAAAACTTACAAACTGGAGTTAAATGTAAAGTTATCTATTTAAGACATTATTTTATACAAGGAAAATATTTTCAAATATCAAAATTATTATTTATTATTTGATTGAAATCGAAACTTTTATAATAGATATTTTCTTATAATGGTCATGAAATTTAGATTAGTTTTTAAGAGTAGGGCCTATTTCTATTATAAGTTAAAGTTTATGGTAGTATTGAAATGAATACGGCTTATTTACATCAGACAATGATACGTAGTTATACTTAATAACAGCTATAAAAAAAACACGATACGGCATTAGAGTTATCCATTCAAGAAACCATATTTTCCTGCTAATTCCCACCAGAAGACATTATTTCGTTTGTGTCATTGAATCGCTCATTAGTTCAGTGGCCAAAACTAAAAGCACTTTGAAACCTGTATCATATCATACACTTTTAAAAGCTTTTTATAAGCCGTATTATTTCATCTCATATTTTGAAAATGGTGTTTTAATGCGTGACCAGATGTACTAACCATGGTATACTATAGATGGGTTCAATGACAATTATTATTACTCTTATGCTACATAACAAATTTACATTTTAATTAAATTTACTTAGTTCGATAAAACATTAGTTTTCCTATAATAAATATACGCGTTGCTAAAAAATCAACAGTGCGTTAGGTCAAATAAAAACAGATTTACAAATAAAACGCCTCATTATAAGTACTTATTTATATATAAATGCACATTAACCTATACCTAAAATGGAATTAGAGAGAACATTTTCTAGATCTGAATGTAAATTAAAAGATGTAACTTCAGCAAAATCTTTGGCACTATAAAAATCCCGCAGTAATTCTTATGTAGTATTGAAATAGGTTTAAAATAATTGCGTCCGTATTTACAAGTTACCGAGAAAGTTTTAATTATTTACAATCTTATAAAATACTAAAATAAATGTTTCTAGATGACCTTCAACCATAACGAGTATTTATACCGAGTAAGTACAAGTTAACAAGTTTTTATACAAAACTGTTGAAAAAGTTTAATTCATAATTCAGTGCTCATTTCAGCCGTTGAAGTTTTATTGTTGCCAGATGTGTTGGATGGAGCGTCACCGTCGCCAGATGACTCCTTAGGTGGGCTCAGTTGCTCTGCAACCTAGTTCACACAACAAAAATAATTGGTCACTAAACAAGAGGAAAAGGCAAATAAAAAGAAAAATAGAAATAAGTGTATTCATCATCAAAAGTAATTTAAAAAACATACAGAGACTTGTGCGATTAGCAAAATATAAACACAAATTCATAGTGCGACACAAAAATTAGACACAAAATCAAATCAACTTAAATAAAACTTAGTTACTACCAAAATGTTAATCACGTTAGTTTTCTAATAATTAGCAACATAGACTAGCTACAACCAACTACCACCACATGCACAAACAAAACAAGACAAACAAACCGGGATGCGTGCAGGCAATCATTCCGCTACAGGTTGCGACACAAACATGGAGAGACCAACGGCGGACGCCTTACTTACTGCGTGCTTTCAAAGAGAGGCTTAAGGATAAGGTCGAGGGTGTTGTCTTGCCGCGCGTGCGACATCTGCGACAGGCGAGTGTGTGTGCGCGGAACATTCGCGTTCAGGTCGCGCGACTCGCGAGATGGACGCGCGTACCGGCGTGCCAGCGACCCGCTCTCGCCGACCATTATGTTGTTGTTGCTAGCATGTCTCTGCGTATCCCAATACATATAGCTCAAACTACCTGTGCTCAATATACCTTAACTTTATTACATACAGATAAAAGTAACAGATCTAGGAAGTGCGTCTAGATCCCGAGTACGCACAATTTACTACAGTGGTATTTAATTTTATTATATAAAAAATGTTTTAAAAGATGCCTTGATATCTTAACGTTTTTCTTAAGTATTTGTAGAAAAAGCATATTAAAATTTTCTCGGAATCCTTATTAAGGAACCACTGTAGCACTTTGTGAAGATCCCAAGCGTATAGAATTCTGAAGAAGTAGGTAAATGTCTACGCAACTTTTAATGATCAGTAGAACTTTCATTTATTGAGAAGCAAAAAATATTATATGAGTACGGGTAACATACCCTCTTTATGTACTGATCAAAGTTATTTGTTATCGTGTAAGCATTAAAATGATATGAAAATAGAACCTCCTTCGAAGTAATATACATAGTAGATACTTAGTTACCTTTACTATGTAAATAAGGTATAATAATACAGTGGTAGTGCAGCCTGTACACTGTTAGCTTCAGACAGCGACCCAGAAACAGGAGCAACGGATTACTTCGCCGGCCCTCGTAAGCCTGTTTAACTCCGGAAACATTTTTCACTTTTTAACGAGCCGTTTACTCGGGAATAATAACGATCAGTGAGTAAATACATGAAACGGTTTGTAACTGGATCTGCTAACTGGTTCGTGACATAATAGTCTTTCGTGGGAAATGCTATAAAAGTTAGATGGTTTTGCAAAGCTTCAGCTCGAGCTTGGTTCGCTCCCATGGCTGCTAATGGAACTATTTGTGTGCTCACGTCGGTTCTACTTATTCAGCTTCGCTTAAAATCATGTGATTTAGCTGCATATTTATAGTGTTTTGCTTGGAATTTTCATTACAAAACACTTGTCATTGCTATCACGTGTGTTAACTGACTAAAGATATAATATTTATGATTATAAACAGAATTAAGAATTAATAGTTATTTCACTGATGTTTATTATTACAAGACTGGCTTACGAGTGCCGACGTTTTGCAAAAGTATTAAGCCTTTTCAGGAAGAACATCAGATGATTTCGAAACAGCTCTGTATCGGTACCTACTGATAACGGTACCTATCTTCAGACCAACAACGGTATTATAACAAAATATTCAATGGGAAAATTGAGCAGATAAGATGAATGAATGCTCTGCAATGTGGATACCTAAACTTACTTGCCGCCCCATTCTTTTGTCACTTCACAAAAGCTGAAACATCTAGAGAAATGAAACTGGGCACAATTGTAAGCCATTATCGTAAAGATTATTTGTGACGTCATTGTCACTAGGGCGATTAAACCTGTACAATTAGAGCAGTCGGCGGATTAGATCCAAATTTTTGAAACTGGTTTCAGTACCCATTCAACCACTTTTTGTAATTATTATGCAAAGAAGTGAAATATTGTACTGACAGTTGACTACGACTTTAATAACACTTTTTCAATTAACGCGATCGTTATGCAAATAATAAAGATAATCGCGATAAATACCTGTTTCTTCCACATAATTATACAACTTTAATCTTCAATAGTTTTCTGTTGTAAATAAACATAAAAAACATGAAAACTAGGGACCTGTCAAACGTGAAACTGTACTAATCATTGCCTACCTACTCTGTATGTTCTCCTGAAAAGGCTCATGTTAGAAAGCAAAGCGCCCACTCACGAAAAGAGAGAAGCTAGAGTGTTGCGGGTAGTGCGTGGGCGCGGGGTCGCGGTTTCGGCGCGCGGCCGCACTGTCGCTGGCCACCGACACCAGCGAGCGCTGTGAGCCCGAGATGCGCGGGTGCGCGGGCGGCCGCCCCGCCGCGCCGCGAGCCCCCCCGCCGCACCAGCCCCGCACCCCGCCGCCCGACACCCCCCCGCACACCCCCGTCCACTGCCTACTCACTGCCGCTGTAGAGCTGCCCCCCGCGCCGCACTTGGCACTGTCGCTTGACCTGCACAAAACATTGCAGGTGAGCTCTTATGAGCTAGAGCTTGTCAGACCGTCAGGCTGCCCAAAGATCTTGAACATTATAGGTAGGCACATGTGCTACGTAACTCTGCTAACCCTGAGGCTGCCAAGAGGACTTTCTCGGTGGTACCGGTCTACGAGACAATCAAGACATTACCCTGGATAAACAAGGAATAACACGAATAAGCAGGGAGTGCACTAGTAACATTACTACAGGTGCAACACTTCTAGTTCATTTGTTCGAGTGCGAGTAAAACATAAGGTTTACACGGAACTTGATGTGTTAGAGATCAAGTTCAACCAGTCAGGTTGAAGTGACAAAATCGGCAGGTACACTTGATGTTTATCAGAGCGTAGAACGAGCCACGTCACGGATCATACGTCACGAGGACGCAAAACCAACGAGCATGAATGGAACATTATACTTAACTTTAAAGCCACTGATCACGTCATTTCTCCAAAGGAGCAATACTATTATTTTATTAAAATAAGTGTTTCGATTTGTTATTAGAATTACCTCTCGGAAGAATAGGCGTAGTCTTGATCAGCTCCTAGGCCCGAGTCAGTGTGTTCGTGAGAGACACGCGCACTTCCAGATATAAGCTCTCCACTTGAGCTATTGCTGTTGCTGTTAGTCACCGGACTGTACGGGTTATTGTTGTTAGAGACGGGCGTCACGCTGCCCTTGTAACCGTTATTAGTCAAGTAATCATCACGACCCGACGGATCCTCATAGCTGGGATAAACACGTCTGAAAACATTATGCTGTGTTCAAGGTCTCCCCAACCACAACGGGTAGAAGTTTCAAAGAATGGATTCATGAAAATGATCACAACTGTGGGTAACCTTACCTTCCGTGCTTCTCGTGATTAATCCGATGCGTGCTAAGAGTACTTGAGCTGGATCTTAGGGATCCTTGATTGTGAACTTCGTAGTTAGTTTTATTGTGTGATGACGAACTTTTGTCTCGCCTCGCTAGTGATCCATGTTCAGTCCTGAACAAAACAATATTTATTTCACCATTTAAAACATTACACCATCCCTAACTTAAGGGAGATTTTCTTGGGGTTAGTATTTGTATAGGCATTAGTGTTTAGTAATACACTTAAGATTTCAACATACTGTTTATGTTTCGAAGTGGTCCTCAGCTTAGCCTGCCGCGCGTGGCTAGTCTGGACTACAGTGTAAGGTATTTCCTTGAGTTGTTCCTCAGTCATTCCTGTCGTGTCGACTAGTGAAAATTCCAGGTGTTGTTTGAGCTCAGTTGGTAACCATTTTTTCTCACTAGGAGAGCGGGATCGGGACCTGTTAGAAGCACAAGTTGCGGTAACAAAATATGTACTAGAAAACATCTGAATAAGCAATGATAAAAATATCACATACCGGTTCTTTTTGTGCTTTCTATGTCGATGTGAAGATCGATGCGTTCCAGTTTCTGTCTCCTGTTGCGAACGACGAACGCTCGCCACCTTTTCATAAAAAGTAATGAAAGCTATGTCGAGTTTGCTATTTTTATCAAAGTTAAGAGACATAAGGATTGTAAACTCACTTGAACGGTGTTTCCATTCGACGTCTGCCGCAGAATTTCTTTCCACTGCAACTCTGAGTCCACAAGTTCGTACTCTCTAAGAAGTTTAAAGTTCAGTTAGTGACAGTTTCAGAATACTGTTTGTAAAGGATTCAATAGACTACAATTTCTTTACGGAAGTGAACTGACTTGGTATCTGGTTGCGAGTCGTCTCTCTCCGAGCCAGACTCGTGCTTGTGCCGTGAGCGATGCCGCCGATGTCGCCGGCCCGACCGGCCCGAGCCTCGGGACAGTTCACTCTCGGCATCCGACTGCTGTCGCCGTGATCGATGCTTGTGCCTGTAGTAATAATTCATCTTGTAAACAACGTATTCTCATAGAGGTTCTAAAGCACCCCACAGATTAACAGTTCTCCTGCAGTCTCTAGTTCCATCAGATAGCCTGTCGTCCAAAGCACTCACTAAAACGATCATTGTCTGCTGGTAATGGTCTGATACCGACCCTGTGTCGGCCGCAATAATGCTCAGTCCAGTCCAGCTTTCCGGGCTGTATCTCTGGACGCTAGCCGAGACCGTCTAGCGGTCACATACTCTCGGTTCGAATTACTCGTCAGTCCGAAACTGTAAGTGCGTGACCTACTCGAATCTTGATTAACAGACTAATTAATCTGTGGGGCCCTTGTTATCTTTGAATGGTTTTCATGACTAACTTGCGATTGGAACGTGAGTCGTTGGAGCTCTGTGAGTCGACGGAGGCAGAGCGATGCCGAGGCGCGGGCGGGGGTCGGTTGTTGGTTGGAGAGCCAGAGTACAGTCCACGCCGCGCGGGTGCCGAGCGCGTGGAGCGGGGTGACCCACCACCCACGGCTATCGGGCATCCCAACATCTCGCCGCTTATGCTGCAGGTAACAAGGAAATAGATATCAAGATTTAAGGATCAGCCACACCACGGCAAACTGCGATGGCGAACTGATCGTAAGAATAGCACCGGAATACACCACCGCGATAATCCGCGATTATCATACCACCGCTATGGCGCCATCGCAGTTTGCAGCTGTTTGCCGATCCTTGAGTGATCATTGTTTAACATCACACAATACAAAAACTTACGAATTAGGCCGATGCACTGAGGTAGGTTGTTTTGTTTCAGGTAGACAGTCTTTTATTCTCAAGTCTTCTAGTTTCGGCACTGAAAATAAGATTTCATGAAAATCTGCTACATTGATAACTAGAATATGTAATATTATAGTAATCATCATCATCGATCTATTATTGCATTTCACTGCTGGACATATGAAGGTCTCTCCCGTGACGCGCCACTGAGCCCAGCCCTTCGGTTTTCCGTCCAGTTACTGCCTGTCACCTTGCGCAAGCGTCACCCCATCTAGTTTGAAGGCGCAACACTTCGTTTGCCTATCCTAATCTCATAGATAGCCTGTCATAATCAGAACGATCACAGTTTCAGTTAGCATTCTTGGAGCATGTGGCTCGATTGATGCGATTGCAATGTTAACATAATAAAGAATGTCCAGCAATATTTCCTGGAAAAATAATTACAGGTGTACATTCACATTCATTCGACATACCGTCATGCAGCGAGGCGTGTGACGCGTGCGGCCGCGCGTTCCTCCGCGACGGAGTGCGCGTGAACGCGGGCGGCGGCCGCGGTCTCGCTCCACGCCCACTGCTGAACAAAACATGACCCTGAGCTTTGGACCCTGGGTACCTTGGGAGTATGTTCATACAGATACAGCGTTGTATATAACATCATGTGAAAAAATGACATTAGGCTTATTAAAAGGCTTACCTATCAAAAGAAATCTTGTTTGCCGAAAGAAAGACACTTCTTCTGAAACCGTACTGTCACAGTGGTTCGGTGGTTGTTTTCACGATTCTCAAAAGCGAACTAAGACATTTAGAAACACATTCTGTGGTTGAATTGCCTCCTGATCAGAAGGTCTAAGTAGCTAAATGTCCAACAGAGCAAAAGGTCTAATGAGCAGTAAGTCTAATTAGCAAAATGTTCATGTAGCAAAATGTCAAACTATCAGATGGTCTGTATAGCAGAACATCTGTTTAGCTAAAAGTCAGGTTCTCATTATGCTAAACACAAATAAGTCCACACGTATATTTTATGCAGTTATTTTTCTGACCATTTTTAAGACCAGGGACGTTCAGTCTAGTAATAAGTAATATAATGTTTGGAACTAATCTAGTTAAGTGGTCATACCAGTTAGTTTTGTGTCACAGACGATGTGTTCTCTAGGTCACTGGAAGTGGTTTTGCGTTAGTTTAGGATTCTCGACAAAAGCTATTCGGAGCTAATATAATCCAACAAGACCAGTAAAGTTTTTATAGCTTTATACACCACGCTATTGTATTATGACATTTGTACGCATTGTGTGTGACCGTGACTCGTCATATTAGTACTATTGAGGGTAATCTTTGGTGACTTCATCGCGCCACCAGCACGTGTGAACCTGTGATGACGACTTAACTGATATTCAAAATCAAAAGTATGTTGAACGTGCGTAGCGTCGGTATGTGAACATTACTTATGATACAATGTAAACGTTGGCATTATTCTTCTTTAGAACTGATAGTATTTGTAAATAAGCTTGTTGCGGAGAACACAAAACAAATGGTAGAACATGTAAATCAAGCACCACGAGTGCCAAGACCCAGGCTTACGAACTCTGCGCAAGGAATATTTACGGTGTTCTTTGAGCCAAGCCCGAGGATTTACTCTTGACGGCAAGCTTAAATATTATGATACCCTCAAGCTTTGATGTGACGTGGGAAAGTTATGCTTAGTGTCTTCTTTAACTTTACATTCAAGTGCCTTCCCTTCACATATTCTATTACTGCCGTTCATCACGACTAAGTACTCGTTTATACAAGAGGCACCCAAGGATCTTTATGGGTCGGATACGTTGGTCAATTTATCTCTACCGCAAAGCGATTTGCTAAGCACACATGCCTTCCTGACACGTTTGAAAAATGTACCTACTTAATAGCCGAAACAGGAATCTGATCAGCTCTATCTAATACTGTTTCTGAGAACAGGAAATATACACAAAAAACACTGTAATATGTACGTAGCTTAATGTATTACCTATTCCTCAGTCTGGTTCCAAGTGAGAAGATATCTGCGGAAGCGGGCGACGTCTGCTGCATTCTGAAGAACGTGTGATGGTCGGAGCAACATCGCCAGAGATGTCGGCATGCTGACCGCGTCGGGGACTCGAACCCGTACGTGCAAGTGTCATTCTGGGCAAAAACGACTCATTATTTTATACGTTCATTGATAGCAAAAGCTGTACAAAATTAGCAAGTTGAAACAGCGTATTTTTCATTACTTCCAATAGCAAACGAACCAAAATTGAAATCTGGAAGCTAGACCATAATGGAACCTAAGCGACAGGTAAAAGACTGGAAGCAAAGTTGGGCGTCAAGTATGCTTTTACGATCTGAAGTTGACGTTTTACACAGAACAAAAGATGTGAGCTGTATTGAAGGCGTTTTCAATATGGTTGACTTTGGTTGGAGTCATGCGTAGCTATACATTTTATGTAGTAGAGTATTTAGCAAATTATTATTATAGACAAAATAAAGATCATAGAATAAAGCTATCCTTATAAAAAAAATACATGCGTGTTGACAAATATTTTACTTCGAATTTGGTCGTAGTTATAGTACCTATATTCGTACCCGGTCAAAACTTTTGCTCTAAAACCCATAGGATTATTTTACTCTGATAAATTTGCAGAAACTGGAACTCGCAGTTGCGTCTAAGCTTGTTCGTCTTCTTGTCTCTCTAGTTCTTTCGAACGCTTTTCCCAGTCTCAGAGGAAGCAACAAAAGCGCTTCATTATTGATTTTACCAATAACTGCCACGCCGAAGCGTCAGCTAGTACCAAAACCTAAATAACTTTAGTCGTTTACGTAACTTCAGTTCAAGAAAAAACATTGGTTTGTATAACAATCAAAGCTACAAAGTTACCACATGAAAGTTGATCCTGGCAATCGTACAAGTTTGTAGCGATCCTTTTTTGTGGCGGAGCCGAGGTTTGAATAAACGGAGCGACCGCGTTTTTGTTCGCTCTTAAATTATGCTTTATCTACTGATGCGGTTAATGGCCCTGTGGTTAGGGTATCTATTCAATAGTATCCGTTAGTTTTCTGTTCATATAATACTTATATTATAACGAGGAAAGATTTGTATTTTTGTATGTTTGTAATGAATAAAATCAAAAACTACTAGACCGATTTAAAAATTATTTAACTAATATGATGCTACATAACTAATCGTGTGCTATCGATTTCATGTGGTCTGAATTAAAAGATTTTTATTTATTATCCCTGAGTAAATAAGCTATAATATGATTATAATAATAATAAATAATTCTCATTTTGTCAGTTTGTAAGGTGTACAATAAATAATTTTCTATTATATCTGTCTATCTATATTGAAAAAATAAATGAAAATGCTGCGTGAAAAATGCTATGCATGCCTTTGAGTTTTCCAACCGCGCGAAGCCGGGGCGGGTCACTAGTTTACAATAACTCACTGTGTGAAAGACTTTGTGTACTTTATCAATTAACATTATCCGGACTTAGTATTATACCAAATACCTACTGGTACAACAGATAAAGAATTATTATTTTCTTTGAAATGTACTTAATATTCTTGCAAGGCTTTCTTTTAGATAAAATACTTTAGGAGATTTATAAGTAATATTCTTTAGCGCCAGCGGGAATCATCTAAGGGAGTACTCGGACAGATCCTGATTTTCTAATGAAATATTCAGTAGGTAGGTACGTGTTTATTCAAGGTTTCCACTAAACCTGTCTTCATTTTTATTTGATGATGATTTGTTCTACTTTAAATACTTATCAAAGACAAATCCAATGAGCCATCAACCATAATTATTCTCCCTATTTAGAAAGTTGGATGAACTGGTAGGCACTTACCTACTTCAATTAGTAAGAGAAATCCTTGAAAATTTTCGATTTACGTAACATAATCTACCTATATTATAGTTTCTTTACTGATGTGTATGAAACAAGGTAAATACGTTGCTAGGCATTTTCATAACCAGATAATATAAGGTACCCAATACATTTTACCTCCTTGAATCTGGTTCACGTATTTTCTATTTGAATAAATTCACTAAGTTATCAATTTTAGTAATGGGTCGTGGTTAGCAATATCTCAGACAAAAATGGCTAAGATCCAGTCATAGTAACAAAATATGGAAATGAAATAATAATAAATGTGGTAAAAATGTAAATTGTTATCCATTTTCTGTATTTTTAATGTATAAAATGTGCTTTGGTTTGGCAAATAAAAAAGAAAAGTCGGTGTGGTCCCCTGGGCGGGCGGTGCGGTGGTGGTGTGGTGACGTCACGGCGGTGTTATCGCCGCGCCCACAGCGCTGTAAATAGTGCGCTCAGTCCTACGCGACTTATCTGTAATTGCCTGCCTGCGAATGTCTTTCAAGGAACCGGCACAAGGTGGACTTCATCTTACACCGCTATTCAGCGACCGCTATCGCGCGCTGCGATCCCGGGAACCAGGTCAAGCGTTTTGCCCGATTTTTGTTTATTTATTTGTGAGAGCTGACTTTTCTCCGCTTATGAGTCTCCTCAGTTTACGAGATAAGTTGCGTGCTGCGATAAGTTGAGCTTACGTTCTTATCCGCTACGCGGAGCATGAAGTACCGCCCTTTGTAGTAAAGTTTCGAGACTCGCGGCCAGTAGTAGTTTGCGACTGTATGTTTTCCTCGTAGAAGCAACAGCCCGCTCGGTGCCAAGCCCAAGAAATATTCCACACTGTCCTCCCCCTGTTGTACATAATTAAGTTTATTGAAGCAACTTTCATAACTTTCAAACAAAATAGCAGATTTAGATTGCATACAGAAAATGTAATTTATCTTACCAACACAGGGTGTAGATCTACGCCGTACATGTCGAGCCATTTGACTTTGTCTAGGTAGCTCAATTCCGCCTGCGCCGGTGAGATGCCGCTGCAACAAAGGGAAGGGGAATCTGAAGTCAATTAAACTGTTATTCGTAATGAATGGGCGGCATTATGCACTGCAGCTGGATGGAGGTGACAAAAGGCTGAGCGACAATGAGTAATAATCTCTGGCGTGAGGGGCTTGTGCCGCTCCGGTAAGGCAGGCACAGCCGCTCACTTGGTTGGTGCTAAGTAGGTACACATAATTTGCATGTAATTGCGGCTTTGTGATGCAGCATGCGGCCGCAAACTGCATCTTCGCGCAGTTAAAAATTCATTCAATTAGGCGAGAAAGGCGACGAAGTTTAATTTCCGGGCAGCCGGCGACGCCCGTGGCGTGAAACTGCTCCGCTGAAATCTTAATCTAGCAACTTGCTTTGTAAAGATCCCGAGACTAGTATCTTGCACCAAACTTTTATTACAAGCAACCATATTATAGCGAAATATACACTACTATAACGATGTCTAGAGTGGGTAAGTTTATTCTACATGTACCTAATTTTTTGCGATAAAAAGTAATAAATAAAAAAGGTTATGGTTTCCACAGTTACAAAAATATATTAATTTTAGTTCTAGTAAACATCAGCTAGATGTAACATTTCGCTGGATGTTAAAAAATAAGTTTTATCTTTTAGGTTTTGTATATTCAATATCTTGGTTCTTTATCATCCTAAGGGAAATCATTTTGGTTGCACACAGTCACACACAGAGTCGGAAAGTTTTTATTTTTAAATAAACCCCATTTTCACCTAAATGATATAAAATGAACTGCGAACTTTATAAACTCCCTCGCATTATCATTGTGGAATATTTTTCTTATCGAGTCACTGGTTCTTTTAAACAAATGTGTGGAAATGATTTTAGGTGCGCCTCAAAAAAGGCTCTTTTCATGCACCAGAGGCTCTTTTTGTGCACTGTGAAAAAAGAAGTTGAAGATGGTTCATATGAACGTCGTCGATGGCATGGTGGACGACACTAAAACTTCTTGTTTATTACCTTCCCAAGGTGCTTAGGGATTTTAGGGGAACAATAATAAATAATATTTTTTCACAGCAGATCTTATCTGCTGTGAAAAAATATTCTACCGTTTATGTATAAAAATACTTACCAGTGACTGATTAGCTTTTACAGACTTCTAAAAAAGATGATGAACAATGACACATCAGCACAGACAACTATTCGAAGCTTTTGAAATGTGATGCTGGTGGAGGATTTAGAGAATTTGTTAGACAGAAAATGTTTTGGAACTATTATATAAGACCATACAAAACCGAAGAGTGAAATTCTTCTACGTTATGACAGCTACATAATAACATCATTGAAGGATTGAAAGAAAACGAGGAAGAGGAAGGCCGCACGAATAAGTAACCAGTTGATCTAGATAAAAAAAAGAGTCATGTCATTTAAGCAAGTCAACGAGGCCGCATTGGAAGAAGTAAATTGGGGGAAAATTGCATCGGAACCCTGACAAGAACGATAAAAGATGAAGGATTGGTGTACTCACGTGAGGGTGCGATGTATCTCGTGTGCCCGCGTCTCCAGCTCCGGCGTCTGGTGCGTCAGCAGACGGAACTCCGACACGTAGCCGGGCGCGTGCCGCCGCGGCTCATAGTCGCCCAGCTCAGCTAAACAAATACTTTACATCAACCACTCACAAAAACACGATAAAAACGGGTTCAAGCCGTGTTAATTTGAGTAATTTTTCCTGTTTTTTTTTCAGCTTTACGCTTTTTATTCCTCTCGACGCAATGAGGAAATGGAAAGCGAAGCTAAAAAAACAAACATTTGTGAATGTTGTCGTTGGATTCGAGACAGGAAAAATATGTGGAAAATATTTTAAAGAGTACCTATGCAAGGCACTTTTTAGGGCTATTTACTATACTGTGGCGTCATTGACCTGACGTAGGGTGACTCAGGCCAAATCAGTATAAACATTTTCTAATTTGACTAAACATGGTTGGAATTCCATAAATTGAGCTAAATTGCAGTGAGCACACACAAATTACTCCCACAGAGCGGGTAAAAAATTAGATAGGGCCATAAAAGTGAGAAACGACACAAGCAACATTTTGTCGCGGTAAAGTCTTTCACTTGATGTTGATGGCACTTCAAACGGTATAGAAATAAACCAGGAACGCGCACCAAACGCTCCACTTTTGGACAAATATTCTGTTTAGCAACATGTGCACTAGACCGAAATATATTTAGAGATACACCAGAGTCTTGGTTTTACAATTGTTTTAATAAGATTTAGACCTTGTAACATTAGGCGCTTCAAAGCATCTGATGTGTACCTGCTCTTAACTAATAAAGGCAATATGTCACATCCACAGACGTGTTTAATGTCACGAGAATACATTTCAGTGTTAATTAAAACAAAAGGAGTAAGTAACGTATCCTCGTGAAACTCGAAAGTAATCCCTATAAAAGAGAAACGCGGTTTCCTAGTAAGAAATTTGTGGAATGGTTAGCTTTCTTTATGTCTGTAAGAAAATGAAGAATATCCTTATAGGGTGAGCTTGCAAAAACCATCGCTAGTAGGTAGTATACAAGACTGGCTGTCATTTCCCGTCGTATATATTTTTTTATTCTCGGAAATCGCAACATCTGGCACGCCTACACATTCGTACGTAGAAAAGTTCGGACCTATCATGCATAACGTTCACGCTTCTCTTAATGATAAAATATGTCGCTGGAATTTTCACACGCCCACTGACTCTGATCGAAGATGTTTATTATTGTAACACGCAGTTCATTGCTCCTGATGGGAGTCCTCGTATGGAGACTATGATAACGGATGGTATTTATAATAAATAAAAAGCGGCCAAATGCGAGTCAGACTCGCCCATGAAGGGTTCCGTAGCAGTAAGTAATATAATATAGAAGTTCTAGTAGTTCGTCGAAAGGTACATTGCGGTTTACGATTATTGACGTATTAAAAAAAACTACTAACTAGATCTTGTTCAAACTAAATATCGTTGGAAGTTTACATAGTAATGTACCTACATCATATATTTTTTTACCACTTTGGGACCAACATTTTACCACTTTGAAAGTGTCTCTCGCAAAAACTATTGAGTTTAGAAAGAAACGATATAAGAAACCACAACATCATTTTTGAAGAGCTATTCATAGATATTTCATAATTATTAAACGTATGGGTTTGATGAAAAAAGGTTTTTTGAATTTCAGTTCTAAGTATTCTAAATTTTTTTTTTATTATTTATTGTTTTTTTTTCTATGTTTGTGAGAAAATCTTAATGCGGTTCACAGAATACATTATACTTACCAAGTTACATCAATGTAGCTCTTATAGTTTCGGAGAAAAGTGGCTGTGACATATACAGGGTTATTCATTATTAGCTACAAATGCTCAGGAATTAGGTTCAACAAATAAAATAAATAATATTTATGAAATTTTTTTTTTTTTATTTTGATTTAAGTTTTTGTATCAAAATTTTATTTTTATTAATTTCTATACGGCTATTGCATAATGATTGCCACGGAGAACAGGACAATGACCCACCCAGGCGGTGACTGAACGTAGAGTGTCGCTCACGGCGTGCGGGCGCGGATCAAAGGTCAAAATAGGTCAGGCGCCAATGATTCCAAAGGATATTCTTTATCGATTTTCTCGGGATTTTCATAACCAAACTTAAAAAAAATCATTTAATAAATATTTTTTATTTTATTTGTTGAACCTAATTCCTGAGTATTTGCAGCTAATAATGAATAACCCTGTATACGGAC
The DNA here is from genome assembly GCA_947578465.1 of Thera obeliscata. Classification (NCBI taxonomy): domain Eukaryota; kingdom Metazoa; phylum Arthropoda; class Insecta; order Lepidoptera; family Geometridae; genus Thera; species Thera obeliscata. The sequence continues at coordinate 7,727,671 of OX387916.1, forward strand.
GGACAGACATGACGAATCTATAGGGGTTCCGTTTTTGCCATTTGGCTACGGAACCCTAAAAAGAAGTATTATGTTTACCATCACGTTAGCTTATAAACCACCAATACCTAGAATACCTACCTTATAGGTATATCGATTTTAGAACTAAAAAATCAAAATAAGTGCAATAACGAGTGAAGCGTAACATCAAAGAACCATCGTCTGATGGTTTCCATCAGAGAGCGGAACGGTATTAGACAGATGTTGAAATCTTGTTAGTAAATATAAATGATCTGTGAAACATCGATCATTCGGCAAAGAGGCGTGACGTCTAGTCGACAGGTTTTTGGTACAACATGCGTCCTTCCAATAAGCAAGTTATTCGTATCATTTCCGATCCAATTATTATTTGGTAGGTTTATGTACCTTTTATTCATATGACCTATTATTTCAGTGTGTGCACGTTGCCAATAACTATAGCATACATACACTCCAAAACCAAGCTAACATCAGTTTTCTTCGTACCGTAGGCAACTTTTGGCTATCTGAATACTATGAATAAGTTATAACGAAATACCCAGATATCTAGCATAGCGTCTGGCAGTTGTTCATCTCGTTGATTAATGTTAGGCGCGTTATCAAAGTCCGTTAACTTGTTGCCAAGGAGGAGCGCCGAGCTATGGCCGCATCTCCCCTAACAGGGACTAGAACTAGACCACTCAAAATAGAACAGAGTGATTAATAGTCTCCGTTCAGTTTTGCTGTTGAGAACAGATTTTTAGAACAGTGGTATTTTTTATTCCAAGAACTCGACTGGAATTACAACATCGCTTTACTTGTGCGCATTGTTTGTTATGTCCGATACAATTTTAACCAAAAACGTGCCTAGCTGAAAAATTGCTTCATCTTATATATTTAATCCAACGAAAAAAATGCGAATGTTTCAATGCTCGTAAAGACGGTGAAAAGGACTGGATAATTTAGGGTGCAAAAGAGCGGAAAACGCGAATATTTTCCTGTAGGTGGGTAATTGTTTCTTTCGAACAGACGAGTGGTTTAGAAGTTCTGACGCGGCTTAAACCTGGACCGTTTAATATCTTCAATTTTATTATAGATGCTGCTTTCTGAATGAAAACATTTGATCCCTGGTGTTATGTAAAAGAAATATTTTTTTTCGTCTTTATTGGTAATTTGTTCATTGCAGGACTACAACTGCGAAACATCATCATGAAATAAAAAATGTTTTACTCATTTGTTTGACCACGAATAATAACCCAAATGACGCACCTACTTAGTACGCTAAGCTGGTGTATAGTTATTTAACGGTGTTCGCTTCAGTATGAGTCCCCGAGGCCCGACATCGCCGACGCAAGGGTCGCTGATGTAGGCGAGATTAGATGCAAACGATGCTCCACCGCTGATGGCTCATTTACCTTTTGAATAACGCATCGATATTAACTCTCCGCCCCTACTTATCTTCTAAGCACGCTCTGACAAAACAAAATGGTTTTTGATGGCAATTTAGACCCTAAAGTACTTTGTGGAGTGTTTTACTTCTACCTACGCGAAAATGTTAAAGCTTTGTAATTATGTTTTCCTTTGTTATTTTGTTATCAAAGGTTTTCATTATACCTCGACATAGACAGACAAATACTTGTGATTGTTGTTAATGTTTGGTCTCGAGGCCAAATACAGCGTTATTTTTATCTATTTTAGGGAGAATTTTTTGATCTAAATATATTTTGATCCGTCAGATAAAAATACATCCATGCCTTGTTGTTAAAAACAAGGATTGTAAAAAGTCTTCGACGAATAACGCTATTACTAGATGGAAAAATCAGCCCTTAAGGCCTTGCCACATCAAGGCGATAACACAGCGATCTGCAATCGTTTTTAAGATTCTTACTCATCGCGGCTCGTTATAGAATAAACCGTGTATCTCTGTAAATTTGTAATTTCCTACGTATTTCTTAACAAAAATGTTAAAGATGAAAATTTTCATTAATTAACTTCGTTATACATCAAAAGCAGAGATACTTTAATCATCTTGTTTAACTAAAATTAATGTTGATGGAGAAAATTATAAATAAATTAGAACTTATTGGACGAAATATGTAACGCTTTATGAGTCAGATTTAATATCAATTTATTGTTAAATTAGGTATAAATTAGGCTATGAATATAAGTGGAATCTCAATCTCTCTCTTTGGTCGGCACTTCATGACTGAAGATCGTGATCCCTAGGATTTCCTTGTTGTACAGAGTGGACGGCCTGCCTCCAGCGCGTCCTATTTGTAGCCATGTTCACCACATCATAAAACTGGCTTCTCCCCACCACGAATCTCAATATTATTATAAAAAATAAAAGAGTTAATTTAGGTTTAATGTTGCTCGCCTAAAATCAATAAATAACACCCGGAGTCTAGAGAAATAGTTCTCAGCTCATGTAAGCGCGCACAATAAGACGTTGTGAAAGCAAGAAGTAGTCAAGTGGAATGTCTGATAAATTTTACTGCGTTTGTGGCGAGATAGCGCCCGCCTCGACGTTCGAGTGCAGTGAAGAATAGCTCTATTACTGCTTACACGGAATGAATCTGTGCTGTGAATGGTGCTGAAGAAGCTATTAAATGGCTGGCAAAACGTGGTTGTTTAATTATTGATCTTAAAAAGAGATGCAAATGACTAAGACTTCACCAAAACAGTCAAGGCCCGTATTCAGAAACAGTGCTTGAGTCTGGAGTCGAAACTCAAACATAGATATTTAGATATTTTAGAGAACTATAAAAAAAAATATGCTTGAGAGTGCTCGATTCAGGCTCAAGCCTGTTTTTTGAATACGGGCCTAAAACAAGTCTTTAAATCTCGATTTGAAAAACGTCAAATTAATATTTTACATTCTAAATAAATCCAATACAAGAAAAAGTTAATAACATTTATTTATTCCGAAACGCAACGCAAAATTGAAATCATTGTGTATTCAGCCAGCGCACACGCGTTAGCTTTAAATTTTCAATTTTTGAGCAAATTTGGATAGAATATTGATTCTATCACAACAATGATTTGACACAATACATGGAATTTATAGGGTGTTTCAGAAGATTGTATGTAGGTACTGATAAATATCGAAGGATTCGATTTGGAGCTAGAATCCGCGCTAGAAAATTCTGCGCGTGACAGATGGCGGAAAAGGTAAAATAACTGGACATGATTGTAATAATTCTAACTGAATCTCTCAGTCACAAAAATGCATTAAACCTTTGCGTAAGCAAAAGCGTTTTTGCTGCTCTGAGCATTAAACGGAAGATATATTTCCAGTCAATAGTTTAAACCTAAACCAATATTTTCCATAGTTTCTGTCATCTGTCACGCCCAGAGTCATCTTGCGCGGACTAAAGGCTTGAACACACCGCCAGCGAACTAGTTCGCTAGCGATGGCGAACTAGCCCCCAAATAATTTGAAGTCTCCGAAATGTACATTGCCATCACAATGGCGCTTTTGGCGCTAGGTCTAGCGCAATTTCAAAGCATTTAACTGCTATTATTTTGTAGGCTAATCTTGGATTAACCTTGGATTTTAAATACGTGTCGCAGTTTGTAGTTCATATAAATTGCCAAGTAAAAAAAAATTACATTTCTATTGAGTTTTAAAAAAAAAAAGATATTTATTGAGCACTGTGACATGCGCACCTATTTTATCGGACAACTTGTGTCTATTCAAAGCACGAAATAAAGAAGTAATGGAACTAGTATGTAGACGACCTTCTCACGCTTCAATTACGCGGAGTACCACGACTTCAAGCCCTCCTTTGTTTAGTCGTGTTTGAAGTCTGTCAGAAGAAACGTAACTAAGAAAAATACAAAAAAATAAAAAAATGCCGTATTGTGCGGTTTTGGAGTGCAAAAACGATAGCCGAACCAAAAATTTAACTAATGGGGGCATATCGTATCACCGGTAAGCAATATTTTATTATTATAAAGCGGTTTTGCTTGGTTCTTTAACATGAAAAACCGTCAAGCAAAAATAGACTGTGAACGATATCTGTTAAGGTCGCGTTTCTAAAAATCTCATCTTCGCTACTCAATTAGAGCTGTACCCCAATAAACTGATGAACGTGTTATCGAATACTTTATTGGTTATGTAAATATGTAGTTACTGTATGGCATTGATTTTTTTTATGCTATAGTGGTGATTTCATTCTGAATGTATTTATAATTCTACTTCTTTATTCTTATTCAATGCCTATGGTGCCTGCCCAGATAGTCAGATAGATAGATTACAGAAATATTTTGAAGAAATTACATAATATCTTCTGGTTTCAGTTTTCCCAAGGCACCAGATATAAAAAATCAATGGATAAATGCAACCGGAAAACAAAATTGGTTTCCTTCAAAATCAAGCACCATTTGCTCAGAGCACTTTAGGGACGAAGATTTTATGACAAAAAAAAGTGGATATAAATATATTGTTGCCACTGCCATACCAACTCTAAAAATTTTGTGTTTTCTGGTTATTATGGTGTTTGTTATATTAATGACGTTAAAGATTATGTAAAATTGAAATATAGTGAAACGTATCTAAACTAGTGGATGGTATAAATATATATACTATATTAGTATTATATATATTATATATATTATATATATTATTATATATATTACTATATTAATATATATATATAAGTATATATATATATACTTCCGCCCGCGGCTTCACTCGGGTGAGACCTGGATAGAAAGAAGCATAATTATGTCCTATTCCCAGTCATTATCTATTCCTTATTTTAAATTTCAGCCAAATCGATTAAGTGGTTGTTGAGCGGAACAAAATAGTATATCTAAACATTCATCCATCCAAACATTCAAAATTTTGCATTTTATTATAGGTAATATGTTAATATTAGTGTGATTATAATCAATAAATTTGATAAAATTAATGAACAAAATTGCCTAACTTACCAATAAGATCTTCGCTCGCTTGATTGTTAATATTTTTCAAGTATTTACAATAGAATATAATTTTAAACCTTTGATTGTGTAAATAAAGAAAGAAAGATAAGAAAAGCTTTTTATTTCGACCACCACAAATATAACCTGACGCGCTACCGATCGTTACACATCAGTAGGTAGGAGCGCTAGTGAGTAGAGCGCTGGTGGCCTAGTGGTAGCGGCCCCACCTTCCGATCCTAAGGTCGTGGGTTCGAATCCAGTCGTGTACCAATGAGTTTTTCTGCCCAAAAATTTATGTACACTATGCCAGTGCTCTCAAACGGTGAAGGAAAACATCGTGAGGAAACCGGCATATCGTAGAACCTAAAAAGTTCGAAAATATGTGTCAAGTGCACGAAGCCTCTTCGAGGCGCACTTAAAATCCTTTCACCACACTTGGTTCGAAAGAATCAGTGACACGATAAGAAGAAGAAGTAGGTAGGTAATCATCGATGTCGATACATTCGTCTTGCATCCGCATTGGCACATCACTAAGTGAGTGGCTATGTCAAGTAATAGCCATTGTATTATGAATCTTATACCTTGTGGATAAAGACTAACAGAATTGTTTTCTATAACGCCATCTAGCGTCAAGTAGCTTTGTTTTGTTGTCAATCAAGTAACAGCCATTGTATAATCAATCTTATTACAATTAAATAGAGACTAAAAGAAAAAAATACTGAATGAAAGCTGCCATCTGTTGGTAAGTAGAATTTCATTTTAGCACTGTTTATTTTATTAAGTTTAGAACCATGTTACGATAGCTTTAAGGTTTATTATCAATTAAATTATTTTTTTGGTTTTAGGTCCTTTTTAACGTTTTTTTCGACCAATCATAACTTTTATTTCCATGTGTGTTTGTTTTTACGTGTATGAGTTTGGCGACACTGGTTCTCTTAGTAATAAGTCATCATGCTCCCTCTATTTTGCGTAAGCAAAAGCGTGTTTGGTGCTCTGTGATTCAAAGTATCTAGAAGCATTTAAAGTGTCTAGGTTTATGACTACAATGCTTAATTTAAAAAAAATAAAAATACATTAGTAAAAATAGCCAAACCCTGGAATGGACCTGGCAGCACTGGCCGCAATTTAGACTGTCAAGATATGAAAGATATTTAGCCCAATCAAAACACTTAACTACTGCTAGGCATGGGAAATAATTACCTGCAGTTAATCGGCTCATTTACAACCTTGAGCTTGTTCAGCTCAAACAACTCAGCGGCTCAAACATCATGTAGTTGTTGTAGAAGTGTGGAAGTGCGAGTGCAGAAGTTAAGCCGCTTACAGACCTTCTGGCTTCACTTCGGAATCATTCAGTTAATATAGTTACCTGCTTTAATTTTTTTCACTGAAATACCTAACCTACCTACCAAAGTAGCAAGCAGCAAATAAACTGAATAAATAAAGTCTGTTTAAACTATTATCGCCACTGTTTGTTTTGAGCCGTTATTTATTAAAATTAAACTGCTAGCTATGCTAAAGTATAAAATGCTATGATGTGCGGTTTTGGCCCTTACGTATTTATTGCAGAAGCAAATTTTCAACATAGTTTCTATTATTGGCTATGCATACCGTAAACCTTATATCTCTTTGTGCTTCTTCCAGAACGACTTCCAATTTGATCAGGGCGAGCAACGCCAGGCTCCATAGCTCGTCTTAATCTAGGTCTTTACCTATGAAATTGTACATTTGAATATTTTTTATGCCATTAAAATTAGATAGGCGTAAGGCTCCAAACCCCACAGCAAGCTCAGCCGTATAATTAGTTGGTCTAACTCCATCACGGCTAAGCTTGCCGCGGGGTTCCAATTCTTCGGTCCAACTTTTTCACCACTTCTACTATCGTCTTCAATTCAAGGCCTGCGCACACCTATGTGCTCTTTACCGTCGTCAGTATTTTCGAAGCATTACAACCTTGGAATTTTCAAGTCAAGAGTGAACAAGTGAATAATAGCTAAGCGTGCTCCACCTTAGGCTGCATTTTCACTTTCCATCAGGTTTGATGGCAGTCAAACGTTTAGCTATCAACAATAAAAAAAAAATACCTATATATGTCGCTGGCCATGGCGATCAGTGAAACGCTGTCAAATTTGAAAGCGATATTTGACATCGTTTCATTGATAGCCATTGCCAGTGACCTAGGTGTACACAGGCCTTCATATCGTTGTTGACAACGGTTGCCAGCCGACCACAAGGCTCGTTTTTCAACTCATAATTTGCAGATTTAAATTTAAGGCTTTGCATGGGTGCAAAATACAAAAGCACATTTTGCCCTCCTTTTTTCTACACTAAGCCTGTGCAAAGCTAAGGCGATTGGCTAGTTATGTACATGGAATACATAGTGAGATAACTGGCATGTCGTAGAACCTACATAAACCGTAAAACATTGTCAAGTGCACGAAAAGAGCCTCATTGAGGTGCGTTTATAATTCTTTCACCACATTACTTTTGAATGAACTTTTGTCACCATAGTATTAAGTATGTTAAGGCTGCAATGCTTTCTAAGTGAGAGCTGAAATTAAAAGTTTTGGTTTGATTCAATTTTGGTGTGAGCTACACTGAGCTGCACAAAACGTAGATAATAATGACTCCTTCTGTCTTCGACCATATCACTTTACCAAACTTTGACACAAGAGGTGGGCGTGGCTACGCCGCCGCCACGACCAAAGAAGTAGGAAATATAAAACTTGTTAAACCCATAGAGCAGCAGCATTGTTTTTGACAAAGTCAAACGGCTTCGTAGGTATTGCTTTTACCCAACATGCTGATGCAAACAGGAATGTTATGATATTGTCCACTATGTGTGTGTATAAGTATTTTATGATTGCTCATCTGTTCCCCTATATCAAATAAATATAAAAATAGAACTAGTTTATTTTAATTATATGACAGCTGTCAGTTGAAAGCGATTCTATCTAGGACTGAAAAGTATTATTTTCAACCCACTCCTCAGGCAACTTCAGACCTTCTTTCTGAATATGAGTAATGAAAAATATAAAATAAAATGTCAGGAAATTAAAAACAAAAATAAAGTAGAAAATCACACGCAGTTATACATCACGCTCGCAGAATCCCAAGCATTCAGAAATAGTTTTCATCCAGCGATCCTCAAACATCTCACACCCAAGATTAAATGAAATGCGTGGAACAGACATGTTAACATACATAGCATAGGTACATAGCGGTGAAAATCATAACCTTTCCTTTTTTTATTTTCTTCGCCGCAGTCTATGTCTATCTATATCTAGTCGAGTATAAATAGTATAAGGTATATATATATATATATATAAATATAATAAATAGTATAATATATAGTCGGGCGCGATATAGATTAGATAGATCAGAAAACGTCGAATACAACAATTCAAATTCAATCAGTTTTAAATTTCTAATCCGCACAAGATTTTCGCCGAACACATTTTGTGCTAGACCTAAATGGTAAGAAAGTTGACAGACTGAACAGTATCCTTGGTTCATTAGAATTTTTCTATCAAACGTTTTCTGATGTACTTACTTAAGTACCTACCTATCAAACACCCGGCCTTATACTATTGAATTAGAGCACGGGTAGTCTAGTTTAGAGGGTAGCGAGCAATCCAATCCAAAGATTGACTGGACTCTCAGCTCAGTTGGCAGTAGCTCTGCCTTCTGCGCCGTAGGTCGTGGGTTCAATTCCCACCGAGAATAAATATTTCTTTGGTGAATGCAGATGTTTGTTCTCTGTCTGAGTGTTATATTGTATTCTAACTATGTGTTAACAAAATGATGTGCAGTAAAATGTATGTACTATAGGAATGAGATAGTTGATTGTAATACATCAACTATCTGACTCCTATAGTACAAGACAAGCTCGGGGATAGATAGTGTTTTGTGGATTGTCTACATTATTAATTTATTTTATAAAGATCGTGGGTTAAAGTTTGGTCGTGCACCACCAATGTATACTATTCTGTCAGTTCATCACCTATCTTATTATATAAATAGAGATACTGTAGCTGTAGGTTTATCGACAAGATAAACCTAGCTCTAAGACTTCTCAAAGTGATCATTGATATTATGTAATTTTAAAGGTACAATGAATAAAATTAAACATTTTTACTTTACTTTGACTTTCACTTTGAATACTGCTACTCCATTGTAATCTCCATTTGATAACTCTTTGAATTGCTCGAAATCAATTGTCAATTTGAAAAAACGTCAAAACTATAGCGCTTGCAAAACAGGAAAGTATTAAAAACCGGATTATCTCCGGCTTCCGGCCAAAAACCGTTTCCAGGTTTGGTCAACGTAATATTTTTCATATAGTAGAATTTTAACAAGAAAACAATATTCTAAGATACCTACAAAATCAACTATTACAAAATTTTACGAAATAGGAATTAGTATCTAGTGCAGTTTAATATTACTTACTTTATTATTGAGTAGTTTATTGTTGAGTAGATTAGTAGTAGTAGTGGAGCTTTTTGTGAAGTGCTCATCCAGGGAAGTACTACCACCATACCTGTTTCTGCCGTGAAGCAGCATTGCTGTGTTTCTGTTTGAAGGGTGTGGGTGCCGGTGAAATTACTGGCACTTGAGGCTGAACATCTGTACGCGTGAAGCTGATGGACGCAGGGCAGTGCATCGTTGGGCAAATTCCTGGCGTGTGTGACTTACGAGGCAATGCTTTGTTACAGGCTATAGGTACCACTATTACCACTTACAGGCCTTACCCGAGTGGGATCCTAGCTAAAGAAAAATAAGAACACAAATGAACAAAAAGTAAAACTGAAAAAAAAACTAATAAAAATAAATCTAACATCAAAATATATATTGTATTAAAAATAAAGTTTAAAATTAAATTTAAACAAAATAATGACTATAATGTATGAATGTAAATAATAATGATGATATAATAATAATCGAAATAATAAGTTATAATATGCATGAAATGTAACTTAATGTAGTTATGGAATGAATGGGCTTTTTTAATTTTATTTGTTTATTACCACTTAACATCAGGTGGACCATATGCTTGTTCCATCAGCTAGATGTATTAAAAAAAAAGACGCAGTGCAATAATAGAAAAACAAAGTATTGGTTTTATTATGTTTTATCGGTTTTTAGCTATGTATGCTTTTAGACAAAAAAAAACCATTTATAAAAATAATGCATCTTTTTAGTAATGTTTCAATTACCTGGACATATTAGGGCTAAGAATAAAGTGATGGTGAACTGAACGCGCGAACCTTGTGCAAACAACACCCACACCATTGCCTCCATATTGCCACTGTTATGACTTTTGAGGAACAAGATTTAGCGCAGTTTCAAGACAGTATCTAACACTAAAACTAGCTCGCTGCGTACAATGACAGTTCGCGGCGCTGTGTGGGGATGAATGCAAAACCCTACGCTTGAAACTGATCGCCATCGCCATCGCAGTTCGAAACTGTTCGCCGCAATCTTTTCTAAGCTTAATTCATTCACGCGCTAGTCCGGGGTACCTAGGTAGTTTTTGTTCACGGGGATTAAAAACAAAACAATATTTTTGAGGCTCAATCAGTAAGATTTATGTTTCTGATACTAAGGAAAATCGGAATAAGTAAAACTTCCCTCACTGTATAGGCATACGCCTATCTATCATTGCGTCCTGAAGTGAGGGTAGTTATTATACCTCCACCTCTCAACGACGATAGCACTCATGTCAATGCTCCAGTCTGCCCACGACCACAGTTATTACAACATAGCCGAAGCGTCGGGGAAAATTATACGCGGTAAACACCCATCATCATCATTATCATCATCATCAACCTATATTAGTCCACTGCTGGACGAAGGTCTCTCGCAAGACGCGCCACTGAGCCCGGTCTTCGGCTCTTCTTCTCCAGTGCTTGCCAGCTACATTTCGCAGATCGTCGCCCCACCTTGCCGGAGGGCGTCCTACACTACGCTTACCTAAACGCGGTAAAAATACCCGTGTAACAGTTTAATGTGTGTTATGATCGCAAAAGTTTAAAAAAGTACTATTGATAAATTTTGCTTAGCTGTCCGGCTTTTCGCAAAACCGGAAAACCAGGTTTGCACGCCCTAGTCAGGACGTAATGTCAGATGGGAAACTGATGGGTGGCTGAACTAATTGATGCCCGCGACTTCATCGACTGTCTCCACGGGTGGTGATTATACACTTCCTTGTTTCGATATTATATTTATGCATTCCATCTCTTATAAAAAAGTCCCCAAATATTATAAATACATTCACTTGTTCTGTTTTTTCTCCATCAATCAAAATATTACACGCTGTTAAACATTCATATCGAATACCATAAACTTAGCCTTATGATTGTATTTGTTTTTGTATTTATTGATTTACTTTGATTATGACGGTTCATTCTAGGTATGTAAATGCCCTTATTTTATTTTTTATTGATATTTGATCTTATTCTAAGCTTCTCTCCATCCAAAATTTGATTGGAAAATACTGATTTGCAGCGATATAACCGCCCATTATGCATTACTATATTTTTAAATAGTTTCAAATAAGATTCTATCCTATTATTATCTTACACAACATCTTTTATTGCTTTTAACGTAGTTAAACAAATATTTTTAGAAGTAATATATTTTTTTTCTATTAAAACTAATAGGAAAAACAATTTCCAGAGTTCAATAATATTAGAACGAATCCTCAATAGTTCTCTTTTTCCAAATTTTAGACTCTACGGGTCGTTTTCACCGATGACTAATCAGTAGATCAAATATTTGACGATTGTTTAATACACAAAATTAAGAAAAATTAAGTAGGGGGTAGTAAAACATTAAATAGGGGATGCTTTGTCTGTCACGATCTGGGAACTTTCGTTTTTATTAGTAGTGATCGCAGCGTGCAACTGTCAAAAGACGCGGCAGTGTGTGCGGATGTATACAATTCCCTATGTTGAAACTGAACGGTTCGCCACCGCGCCCGCCAGCGAACTAGGTGTGTTCGAGCCTTAAAGACGCCCTGACAGACAGACAGACACTTCTAAGTAAGCATGGGAAAGGTTGATCATTAGAAGTGGAGTGCACTGGTAGCCTAGTGGTAGTAACCGACTCCACCTTCCGACCGTTATGTAAAACTTAGGGGCCGGCGGAGGGCGAGTTTTCATACAAACGTAATACCAAAATGATTACTAATTTAAACAGATTTTCACTATATTATTGTAGTAATAGTATTTGTATAGTATTTTTATCTAGGTTCCTGAACAGTTTTTATTTTAAATTACTTACCTCAAATGAAATTAACGCCAATCACATTTTGCAATGAAAAAAATGTGTAAAATGCGATTTGTGTTTATTTCATTTGAGGTAAGTAATTTAAAATCAAAATTATTCAGGAGCCTTGATAAATACTATACGAATACAGTTATTACAATAATATAGTGAAAATCTGCCTAAACTAGTAATAATTTTGGTACCTATTACGTTTATATGAAAATTCACCCTCCGCCGGCCCCTTAACTGTAAGAAATGTGAATGAAATGAAACCCTGAATGTGTAAATAAAAAAAATATACCTACAGTATTTTGACTTTCAGAGTTACTTTCAAAGTTTTGGGAAAACTAACTGCTAGGTATATTATACAAAATTAAACATGTAGCAATGCTACATGTACACTAATGGACTGATTATCAGAGGTCACCGATAAATACCATCCTTTATTTAAAAAAGTTAAGTGATCAAGGCAACTCTTCGCATAAAATGCAGCGTCATTCCGACTAATATCTGTTTGCTAAACTTTGAGAAACTTCTTGAGAAATTGTGTTGAATCAACAGCGATTTAGCTTCAACTAAACTTTATTTAAGCTTATCTTGACTTCCTACAATTTGTTTACAAAAGAATTTACAAAATGTTCAAAATACGCATAAAGAGCTGTGCTACTTTCAGACCGTTGTAAACGAACTAGCGATAGCTCAACTGATCCAAATCAGTAGTTCCCTAAATATACCTACCAACAGCACGAGGAGAAAGACCACGGTCAGTTTCTCGCGACTAAAACAAACTTTTAGATACGAAAACTTGTTTGGATCAAAGTGATATTTTTGCTAAACCTTTGTAATATTATTCCACGAAACTTCGTTGCTGGCTATCTTTCCCAGAAACATTAATTGAATTTGTAGGAAATATTTTATCGCAGGTCATGGCTGCATGATCACTTTGTAGGTTGTCTATCAATTACCTAAGTCTACATAAGAGTAGAACTAGTAGGAGTTTTGTTTTACTATAGTCACCGCGTTACCAACTGAGTCGTGCGGCCATAAGTCATTTCACTATGACTATCTTCGCTCGCACTTGTAGGTCTTAAGGAGCCGTATAGCGATATGCATAAGATGGTTATAAGCGCATATCGATAAGAATAAAATCAGATGGAAACATAGTAGATAGTATTGTGGCCCTGAAAAGCATTGCCATCAACGCATTGACGACTCAGTAGGTAACGCGGTAACTTTAGTAAGTTTTCTGGGTACAATGTCCCCAGTAATCTTAATAGTAAGCGTGTTGGGAAAAAAAATCCCAGCAGTTCAACTGGTGGGTACACGGTAAAACTACTGGGAACAGCTCTGAAATGAAATATGTGATTGAGAGTTTTGACGGTTGCCAGCTGGGTTGCTCAGGATTTTCCAGGCAGTACTTTTCTTTGAGATGTGTACTTACATTGCAGGACGTAGGCGGCGAGCTCACCAGCGAGGTCAAAGCTGACAGGCAATCTGCCGCGCAGCACGTCCTGCTTTAACTGCAGGAACAACTGGTACCTGCCGACATGTTGAATGGGTTACATCAACGAATAAAACTTAAGGGTTCAACATTAGGATAAATGGTGCGAAAAAGTATGTGACCTAGTTACGGTACTAAAAAAATTACCATGTGAGTTGGACTCGCGCATGAAAGTAAACGTACCATTATATATAAAAACGACAAAAAAAATACGTTTGCTGTATAGGAGCCCCACGTAAATATTACTTTTATTTCATTATTTGTTTTCAAAGTGAATAATATTACTCAATATAGACCGACGGATAGAAAGACAGATGGACAGCGGGGTCTTAATAATAGGGTCCCGTTTAAGCCTTTGGCTAAGAAACCCTAAAAATCATCAAAATAATTGTAATAATGTAAAAGGAAATGATAGGTAAGCCGAACGAATAAAAAGCTAGCATGGTATACAACTTCAATTTATTATTCAATCTAATAGCCTGCGTTTTGAATCACAATGGATGAAAGATTCCACCCAGGAAATTAAATACCAAAAGTCTTTTGCGGCAATGAGCATCGTGCCGGGTGGACTTTTGCCATCTAAATAATAATAAAACTTTGACAAAACCTTTCGATTCTAAACACGATTGCAAAAAGTGATTAAAGAGAATATAAATTGAGGTACAAAAATATTTCTATACCCTTAGATGAAGCCATTGTTCCAAAGTTTTAAATTATGAAAACTTCAATGGAATTGTTCAAAGGAAAGTTTTGGCATTTTATTTCAAAATGCATGGAAAAGATTTAATTTGTCCAACACTCGTTTACAGAATAAAATTACTTAATTAAATCCTGTTTCACTATGGTATCCAATTAAGGTTCGTGAAATATAAATTCCTGAAATATTTCCTGCATTAACAGTTTACTGCTATAGAATGGCAGACTGGCACTTGCCAGTGGCGCTTCATTCCATCAACTGGGCCGAGCCCTACTCATTTCATCAGCTACGTCAGTTTACGAGCACATCAGCCTTTACTGCGAGAGCACTACACCTCTTTTTGTTTTCTTATACCCCACTTCGTGTCGTTTTATAGCCATGATTTTTTTACAGTTCATAATAACAGTAAAAATATGTGTGGAATATTACGTCGTTGCAGAACGGTCCATCTCATTGGTAAGTGCTTTATCCTTGGTGACCATCATTGTGTCACATCAGAGTTGTTAACAAGGTGTTCTTTATTTGTCTTGGAAAGTGACGTTCCCTTTGTTTACAACCGAATCCCACGACCCAACGATGATTCTAGCCATTATCTTGAAGATGTTTCCTCTAATAAGGCTATGCTTGATAGAGAGAGTAGAATTTGCCCAATACCCTTATCATCATCAAAAGGTGGCCAAAACGTGCTGATGTAAAAATATAGTTCTCAATCTATTATAATATATACGTACCAACTACTGTGTATAAGCCTCGGCCTACCTCCATGTTGCTTTACCCTATTCACAGGGTCCATGTGATACTGACTTACACCTAAGAACTATGTATGTACCTAAACTAAACCATGTTTATGCAATAAATGTATTGAGTATTGAGTATTGAGTAGTTTCAGGTTCAGGTTTCAATAAATATTGCACATCGGCTTTTCGGCTTCGTAGAGCTTTCTCTTTCTAACGAACACTACGCTGTATGAAGCCAAAATTAGCCGATGTGCAATATTTGTTGCCTGCTACTTAATATACTTAATAGGTAATGGCACTTCATACTTTATAATAATATGATCAAACGACATAATTTCAAAGACCGATATTTGTTTTAAAATAAACGAGCTGGTATGCCCGAGCTTTGCTCGGTTTTTTAATAATATTTTTCAATCTTACTAACATCTCAGTCGGTCTTTTGCCTCGAGTGTTTACGTAGAAGTTCAATAGATGGCGTTCTCCGTGACACCAATTCGTGGTTTTGACTACTCGGCAAGAGATGGCGCTAATTTTTTTTATTATTAAAATAACTTTTAACCTGAGTCTTTTCTGAAAATGAAACCTAGCTAGATCGATTTATCGCCCCCGAAACCCTCTGTATACTTAATTTTATGAAAATCGTTGGTGCATTTTCCGAGATCCCAAATAAATATATATATATATATACAAGATTTTCTCGTTTAAAGGTATAAGATTTACGTGGAATTTAAATACGAACATTTTTCTCGTAAAGAAGCTAAAACTCTGTTTCTTATAACGATTTGCAACTTGATCAAAAGCTATGCAATATGAAAACAGATGTACTTTGCTATCACTCTGTATCCTCTATGACTCATGATCATAAAACTACTGAAGCTTACATACTTAACTATACCATGTATATAATATAGGTTAGTACTTTTATAGGTATACACTACGTTTACCACAAGCTCTCGTTTTAAAATCGTCATCACTTTGATGGAAAACCACACAAATAAACACATATTTTATTAATGCTCAACCATTAATTTGATTTTCACATGCAGTTAGTGGTTTTGTTGAAACTCATTACAATAACAAATTATAAAATACATATTTTGTAATATCTATCTAAACGACATTTTATGAATGATGGTTGACTGTCAGCACTAGTGGTACAGTCGCCTGCACCAAGAAAGTATATAAAAATTATAGCCTACACTTCAAAATTGTGTCATCACTTTTGTATTTGCCGTCCTACAGGATGGTTATTTGAGAAGGGCGGTGATGGCCAAGTCCGAAACCACGAGAGTTAGAGAAAAGTCGTGAAAGAAGTCATGCCCTCGATTTATAAGAAAACAACAACTCCATATATATTTATTCAAACTTCTTTTGCTTTTTTTTTAGGTTTGAATACGAGGTGAGTTTTCTTTCTAGTAAAAATATAAAATAGTTCGGACTTGGTCATCACCACCCTTCTCAAAAAAAACACCCTGTATAAATTTTGTCATAAGTTTTATATTCACTTCTGATTAACCATAGGTAAAATTTATGAGTACCTAACGACAGTAGATCTTCCAACAGTTAACGCTAATTATAAATTATAACTGCTATCTTAGTGTAGACGACTGTACTCCAACGGTATTGGCACATATTTATTGCTCATAATTTTTAAGCTTATTTTTATAAATCATTAAAAGTAGATAGCGGCGGTGGCTAAAGATTTCGAATTGAGGAAGTTCTCATAAATTCGAGTCGGGACTTTCTCGTTACCGTTTTTATGTTAATACTTGAATTAACGTCGACTTATCTCTTGTAATATATAGGATGTGGGTCACAAAATATGAATGAGTTTCAAATATTCAAAATACCTAACACCTATAGCAATTATTTTCACCCATAATATGTGACACCCAAACATGATTTTCAGATCCAGTTTCGGTAACCATGGAAACAGATTGATTATAAAATTATAAACTGGTTATTTAAGAGTGGGAAACATGTTTGGTTTATCGTTTTGCGAGGATCGTACCGTAGTGCGTTGGACTAAAGGTACGGCCACATCTAGGCCACAGCAATGCAGTAAGACGTAATATTCCAATAAGTATCCAGTAAAAATCAATAAGTTCAGCATCATTATTCACCTTGTTATTTCTTCTAAAAGCTTGCACGGGTCCGCTGCGTAGAACTTCACTCCAAAGTAGAACGTGTGAGGGTCAGACCCGCAGAGTTGCCGACGCAAGCGTTTCCCGGCGTCTAGCCAATGCTGTGGAAAGGAAAATCATTTACTTACCAGCTCCAAAATATTCAAATTGCACAATTTGGTCTTGTTTTTATGTGCATAATAAGTCATACTTGATCAATAAATTAATAGCTTGGGTTGGCTAATGTTAAAATCCAATTTTGCAACATTTCCCGTATTTAGAGATTACCATTTAGTCAATACGAAATACCAGATAAAAAAGTTTAAAAAACGCTCACAGTTTGACTCTCCTGGTCGACATATCGAAGTCCGAAATATGCAGTCTCCAACAAATCTAGGTGTCTAAACACAACGTCCAATAACGCTTGTCCAGTGTTGCTGTCCTGTGAACAAATATTTAATGATTGGCGATTGAATGCACATTCCAAAAACTTGTGAACTGAAAAATTTAGGTACATGTATAAAATATGCTGTGTCATTTAAAAATAGTGAATTGTGCTTGTAAAACAAAATACTGGTGTTGAGTAAACAGTGTATTTCATATCGACGTGTATTCAAATTATTATGATTGTGTAAATTATTAGAACTGTAGGGTAAAATATTATTCAAATGTTATGAATCAAAATATTATTCCACTCCTGATTTACACAATGGGATATATTAATGAAGGAAGGAAATCGTGCAGTGCTTTATATTCGCTGGGCGAGGTGAGGTTTAATCGAACATGGCGATTGCTAAAGCCATCAATGCCAGCAAAGTTATATGAAATATTTAAATGAATCCAAAAAGCAACTCGTTAGGTAGGAACATCGGCTCTTTAGCCTCCAGTTGTTTTAAAGTGCTTCCCAATGACTAAACTATACACCAGAGCAAAACAGCTCCATTGAAATTTCCCACGGAACTCGTGGTAATTCAGCAAATCGTCTCTAATTATCATTTCTCGATGCTCGGCTTTCCACAATTAGGTTAACTTGCACGCGATGGTGGGACCAGTAAAACCAGTAGTCGGATGGTGATATGATATTGGCAGTATAATGAGCGCTCTCGCCCAACCGACTGAAGCGATCACCCGAGTGACTCTCACGTGCAGACGAATTGGCGGAATTAGCGCACAAGTGTTTTATGGCACGAACACGATCGGATTTTACGTAAATTATACGTCAAGGAACCAAGCTTTAATTATTAAACATATATAAATACGCAATGCCAACTCCTTGAATTAACACTGAAAGTCCCTGCTTTATAGACTTAATTAAACCATCATTCAACAACAATCAAAATAACATTCAAGTAGAAAACATAATACTCATGAGATAGCGCGATAATTAAGGGAAGCTACTCAAACGTGGGACAAGCACATCACTATAAGTTCACTACTCATAGGAGCCTCCGCCAGCTTGTGGGAAAATTGCGAAACAGTTCGTTGGGCTGAATAATAAATGATTTAATAACAGAGCGCGTTTGCTCCCCGCAGCGTACGTGAAGCTCGAAAAATAACAAACGATTTCAAAATCTGGCTGTGCTGTGTGTGTGTAGCCGTTATAGTACGGGCGGCGGGTGAGTCGGCTGTACGCGATCCTTCGCGTTGCGCCCCGGGCCGTGCCGTCGACAGTAGTATTCCAATTTCAACTCGAACATTCTGTTTATCCTTTACTGCCTACCTGTGACATAGCTGTTTTATTGCCCTTGAATAATTAAATAACGTATGAACGGATGTTTTGAATTGATTGTCTATTTGTTTATCGATACATTGAGACTGTTTGCAACTATGGATTGGGACAGTATCGTGTTTTGATGGAGATAATACAAAAACTTATGTTAGAGGGAAAATAAAGACGATACTGGTAAGCCCGAAGTGCGAGTAGGAACGAATTACACTATAGCCGGAGACCGTTAAATGGTGCCAAGTCAATTTGCTCTCAACAATAGGGTATAAGACAACACTTGTCACACTATACCTTCTGACCGGCGGCGTTAGGCCTGACGACCAATTGGTCTCACATTCTAGCACTTCCTATGGTAACAGACTTTCTGCTGACCTTACTTGATCTTTTAACTCCGAAGATGATCAATCTGATACATTAAGTAAATAAGAAAACAAGATAAACTTTTTGGGTGAGACAAAGCTCACGAAAATTAAAAACTTCTTACTAATAATATACGTACAAAGTTTTTTATAGGTAGGCATAGCGAATATAAAAAATGTCCTTACGGAAGATTTGTCGAAGACAAATGTCCCTTCTATAGATAGGAAAATAGAAGTGGGAGGACGGTGATTTATCTAAAATATCCACGCACGATTCAGCGGGAAATGTCGAACTCTGGTCGCTCCCACTTTACCCAAATTGGACGATTCTGTGCTCATAAATCTTCAGAATTTGTTTGATGAACAAGTTGTGGGCTCCGTAAAAGGCGAACAAAGGCATATCTGCCATAAATTCTTGTGTTGTTTACGGTTATGTATGACATAGACTTATGAAAGTATTATCCAAGTGTGTAAGTACGGAATTCGTCCAAACCCAACGTCTTATACGTCTCAAGTTTGCGGGACTTTCGAGATAAAGAAGTTGTGAGAGCAAAATATTCCCGCGGAAAGTAAACGAATACCATTGAAAGGGATTTGGTGTTTATGCAAACTAAGGCTAAACCTTGCCTAATACAGATGTAAGGGGATATTTATAAATAACTTTGCCAGAAAACATTTTTAATTAATGATCAACGGAGGCAACAATGCGCCCCAGTATAAAAATAAACGCTGACTTATACACTCTAATACAGACATAAACGTATATAGAGCAAAAATGCGTTGAAATGCAATTTGATATTCATGGAAACGTATGTGTACGATTCAGCGACTTCATCGTCCACACCTTGAACCGGTACGCAGCACAAAAAGTCAGTCTTAGCCCTTGAGGGTTCTTCAAATAATCGCTTCGGAATAGCTGCACTTCAAAAGTGAGGGGTTGAGACTGTTGAGACAGATAAATACACGAGTTGTTTCATAGAGAGAGGAAAATTGAAAAATGCCATCAGGCATCATGGTCCGTCGGGAAATGTCGCCCGCAAAGGTTGCTCTCAGAAAATCTCTGTTACATCTCATGTTAAGCTGTCGTTACACAACTTTGTTTTTATTTTTACGGAACTGAAAGAACTTTAAAATCAAACACACCGAATTATTAATATTTTTGGGGTTTGGAACGTAGTCTGAGTTTTCTTCGTTTGGTTTACCACGAAACTAAAGAAATATGTGTTGATATGTCTTGCAACATACCTAAATACGCTCGAGTGTATTACGAGCAAAAGAGTGGAACTCGTTGCAGGCGTATATTTTTCCGAATACCTATAATTTGGGAGTTTTCAAAAAAAGGGTGAATAGGTATCTTCTAGGTGAGCGCGCTACACCGTCGATCGCATCATCACTTAACATCAGGTGAGATTGCGGTCAAAAGTTATCCAATAAATTGTAAAAAAAAAAACGAGCAAGCAAGCTAGTCGATAAATTAGGATATCTGTAGAAGAACCAAGGTCACCGACATAGCTCTTAGAGTTAGTAAGTTGAAGTGGCAATGGGCAGGTCATATAGCTCGAAGAACCAATACTCATTGGGGAATAAAGGTTCTCGAATGGCACGAACCGGAAGACAAAACATAGGGCGCCGCCCCACCAGATGGACCAACGACATTGTTAAGATCGCACGAAGTCAGTGGATGGAAAGAGCTCAGAATCGTTCTTCCTGGAAATGTGTTGAGAGGCCTATGTCTAGCAGTGGACTTCTTCCTGCTGATGATGATGAAGTTAGTCGATAACAAGTTGAATGATATCGTCTAACTTGCTTGCTATTACTTGCTCTTACTTGCAAGTAATTAGGTTCCCGCACTTCTGCATTATAAATACCTGTATTTCATGGAAGAGTTCCCTCTCGTCGAGAAGTACCACGCGACAGGCCAGCGTGCGCGGCGCGGGGCACAGGCAGTCCATCATCCTGCCGCCACCGCCGCCCACTACCGACCTGCTCTTACTTCTGGAACAAGCAGAACAAAGATAAATAAACACCCAGCAAATAGATTGATAAAAAATTTATTTGTCTTAACATAACACACACATAAAAAATGAAAAGTAAAGTAAAATGAAAAATAAAAATAAAAACAAATCTTAAATAAAAACTATCAACCAACAAAAGATGGTGTGTGTGCTCTGCAGCCAGAAAGTTAGCGCATATTATATTACTCAAGAACAAAATAAATATGCTCGTCAAGCCTTGATCCCAAAATTTGGAATCTCTATCATATTAACAGGATATTTATCAACAAAGCACTGTCTTTCCTGTTTCGAAACAAAGTAGATCACACTAACACAGTATACATAAATCTGACTAAGCTCACAATAGTTGGAAGTTAGCTGGATAACTAGCTTAACTTTGGGTAAGTTTGGAGGTGTAATTTTGCTAACAGCATTCAGGTGTACCCGTACATCCTGTCGTAAGAGGCACTCGTATTATATCTACATAAGTAGAAGTTGATTCAACTCAATTATGGAGTTATTTGCAGTGAGACTCAATGCTAAAATCACCAAAGGGTTAGTCAAAACCAAATATATCCTCGTTAAAAGTTAGTCCGGCCTGGGGGAGCGAGCGCACTGGGGTCTCTGTTTTAACAATTTTATTTTAATTAGTAGCCGCGTACAGCGTTCTCCCTAAAAGGCGTATTTGATTCGAATGGATTTTTGCCTACACAAAACTGATTGCTTCGTAAATAGTTTGTTGCTTTAGTTTTAACAAGCTCCTATTTAAATTACGCTGAATATTTTGCTTAGCTTTTAGATGCACAGGGAATTCTTTCGTATACGTAACTACTGAATTGTACTGGTTACTAATAAAATGGTGAACTTTTTCAAAACACAAAAGAACATTTAAGTTACATAATACGAAAAGGCTGCATGTTTCCTGTGCGGTGAAAACTTTCACTGCAGGATGGAACCCCGGTTTCTGCGCTACGTTGACTCCAAGTCGGTCAAGAGCGCTTGAGCTTGAGCTATGCCTTTTCATTTTTATTGTTTTTAATGCCGTCGTTGTGAAAATTGGGAACTGAATTAAGTTGTAGTAAACATTAATTATTATGGTCTAAAGAAAACATTGTTTTTCTGCGAACTATCTTTGCTATTTTCATATCATACCACTGTTAATACATACTAAAGCTGTGTTTAATTGAAATAATCTTGACTGATACACCCATATAATATGGAGTTCCGTTTACTGTATTGCCAGAGAGCACTGGTGGTCTAGCCCTTAATTAGGCGCATGAAGAAAATCACACAATT
Organism: Thera obeliscata; assembly: GCA_947578465.1. Taxonomy (NCBI): domain Eukaryota; kingdom Metazoa; phylum Arthropoda; class Insecta; order Lepidoptera; family Geometridae; genus Thera; species Thera obeliscata. The sequence goes on from OX387916.1 coordinate 7,750,296, forward strand.
AGTCGCATGGGGTCACATCTGACCCCAAAGTTATGAATATAAATGGAGTGGAAAAAACTAATAAAATGAAATATGTAATATTAAAAATCATTAAATGGTTTATTGAAATCATAATAAAAAAATAAAAACATGGCTTTCACTTAAAATAAATAAAAACATAGAACAACTTCTAATACCTCTTAAAATTATCATTTTTTGGCATATCTGAGATAAAAAAATCATAAAAAATTAACATGATTCATCAGCAGAATCATTTACTTTGCATTAAATGCAGCAAGCCCTGAAGTGTTGTTGGCAAACAAATTTACCACACTTATGGCATTTAGAAGCTATTTTCTTGTCATCTTTTCTAGGGCACGACAAATAGCGACCATGCTTGGCATTCTTCGATTGATGCACAACTTCAGGAACATCTTCGGACTCTCTGATCTTGCTTTCCGACATAAGGACACTATGTACAGTGTACATACACATGTTTATCATCAGCAATTTTCATCTTCAGAGATAGAACCCGCGACATCTTGCATCATCAGATAAATCTACCAGCCATTGAAGTATCTGTCTTTCTTGATTCCTATTGACTAATAAAAGAGAAAAAAGAAGACAAAAATATCTAAATTATGTTATTCAAAAGAATAATACACTATGATAAGTAAAAACAAATACATATATATGCGTAAAAACTAAAAAATAAAAACTTACCCTATGCCAAAAATGTTACGTAATTGGTCGCATGGGGTCAGCATCCAAGAGTGCAGCGACGCGTGCATACGAGTTGGTCGTCTGTACGCAACGGAGTTGCATACCGTGCGGGGAGGTAGGAAGCTAGAAAGAGCGCTGTCGCGTTCTAAACACTCAAACATAATATTTTTTCGAAAAGAAATTGGCTTGACCCCATGCGCCTAATTAAGGGCTAGTGGTAGTGGCCCCGCCTTCCGATCCGAAGGTCGTGGGTTCAAATCCACTCGTGTACCAATGAGTTTTTCTGTCGAAAAATTTATGTGCACTATGCCAGTACTCTCAAAACGGTGAAGGAAAACATCGTGAGGAAACCGGCGTGTTGTAGAACCTAAAAAAGTTCGAGCAACACGCGTCAAGGGTCACGCAAAAAGGGCCCACCAGCGGCCTACTTGCGGAAAAACCTGCCCGCACATCAAGTGCGCATGATAAAACTTGCCGAACTTACTGTATTGCCACAAGGTGTTAAACCGTATCTAGGAAAAATAAACTTGCAACAAGAAGACAAACCAACAACAGCGAAACAAACAACCGGCACGGCAATACGAGCCATTAATCCGAACGATCCCGACAAAGATTAGTGCTCCCGTTATTGACCCCACACCCCGCAGCGGGTCCCCACGTAGAAAACATTTTCCCGCCATTGTCTCACAGAGCAGGAAGCAAAAAGAGAAGTTGCGATTGACATCGTAGCGTTGCCGGGACCAACGAGCGGGGGAGCAAATATCGCCACGCGCCCTCCGCGGTCGCACTCCAATCTTTGCAATTTTGCCCTCTGTTTTCTTGAAGAGCACGTTAGATATAATCTACACTGTACGTTCACCTATGAGTGTCGTGTATCGAAAAGATGCTGCAATTCTCGCGACGCAAAATACCATTTCACATGCCTTGTATCTACTCGTATATAGATACTCCTAATCTAAATTCTCACATGCTTGCGATTTTCCCATGTGTATTGAAGTAACGCGAGATTAACCGAAAGAAAATTGAAACGTTAAAGAGGAAAGAATGGCTTCAAGTACTGATTTTGCGATTGATATGCGCATATGATTTATTTTCTAGTTAAGTGTATGAACATTTTATGATTTTTGCTCTTAGACTGTTGGTAATGATGTCGTATTGGTGATTTTAAATTGGAAAGGTTAAGAAATATTCGGATTTGATATCTCGACCAACCTGGACAAATCAAAATATAGTTGAAATCTTTATAGCTACTTACGATCCAGAATTCGATATTCGGGACACTATAGTATACGATTTACCTACTTTTGTTGAATTTTTATTGTAATCTTTCTGTGTATATTCTAATCAAGATTTTAGTTTTTCTGTATCTCACCTTATGAAAGTTTGAACCTAAGCGAATGTATCAATAAACTTTCACGGACAAGAAAGATGTTGATTTCGCAGTATTGTAGACAATCAAATTGTTTGATAGTTATGGTGATTTAAACAGTGATGGTGGTGTGAGCGGACGCCGACGCATGCCAACACGCACCCGCATCGCGCATACTGATCACTGTGTGTGTCGCTCGACGAACAAAACCACTTGCAACATTTACGACTCTAAACATTAAATAAATATTTAGTGAACATACATTTCTCAAATCAAAATAGAATTTACTACTTTAGAACAGTTTGGACTCTGGGACCCAGTAGTAATAAATAGCACCTAAAAATGAATTAAAATCGACAATTATTACGGAAAATAATATAGCGATGAAGACAACATTTTCGTTATTGAGTTTACATAGGGACTGGCACCGGCAAAGAACATGCAAAATAGAATAGGTGCGGGCAATTATTTTATTACAATGTCAATAGACTACGTTTGACTAACGGAACGTGAATGTTTCGAGATCCACTGCATGAATGGGTGGCTTTGTACTCGCAGCTACTACTGTTACCTAATGATACCCAAACTAATACGTTTCCCGAATTTCAATGGGTACGCTACGAATACGTATTTGATTATGTCCTGTTAACGTTTGACTAAAATGCATCTAACAATAAACTCAACACAGGCTCGTTCGTTATTTTCTTCTTATCTGCAACTAACATAAAATAATTTAAAGTTGTTCTGGAGCATAAAAGTAAATAATCAAAATTGTATGGGCTATCAGAGTCTATTACACGCTTTCCCATCAAGATAAATGATCCAGCTCAAATTTTATACAGCAATACATCTGTATACAGCAAAATATCTGGCACGCAACACTCGTGATTCGCATGTGTTCATGTGCGAGGTAAACCGTAGATTATAACGATCAGAGGCCATAGTGTGGCAACGACGATGGCGTAACGGCCGCTTGCAAATCCGGTCGCACTTTTCGCGCTTCGAAACGGAACTTCACTTCGAAGCGATTGACCTTGAAGAAAGGCAATATATTATGTAGATATGCATAGATTAGTTAGAGCTTTGATATGCTAATGTTGTTAGGTTCCTATTCTAAAAATAACATATCTGCTGTCTATTGGATCCTTTGGTTTTATCTGATTTTAAGGAGTGATAGGTAAATATTAAAGCGAAATTAAAGCATAGTGGACTTGGATTAGACCTAAGAAAGTGAAATCTAAAGCTAAGTTTTATGCATTTGATTTATGAGATGCTAAAACCCCAAAGTTACATTAGGTCTTGAATTCAAACTTTCATCCCGATTTCGCTAAACCAATCACACTTTAGACTCCAAATGCAGTTCCAATAAAGCCACCTTCGTTTCACCCTTGGTACCTCAACGCTGAATTGCCTCGATAAGCTCAGGTGCGATGGTTGTCCCATGAGAGACAGCTGGGAAATAAGGAAATGTGTCGGGATCGAAAGGTTTTGCGCTAAATGGTTCTCTTAGCAGAAGACTTTTATTTAAACTAGTTTGAAGCTGTTATTTTATTGCGTTTCAGGCTGCTATCGGTTTTTGGGTGCAAGCCAAACTATTCACGTTAAACCACAACATCCTCAGGATTCGGCTCTACATTTTAACACTGTAGCGAAGCGATCGTTTTGGTACACTTACTTTTTTGCAAGAAGTGCCAACGGATTGTTATTTCTATATTATTATTTGTATCAACAGTTCGTCTTTCTTTTTTAAATTAAACTTCTGTAACGACGATGAATCACAGTTGCTGCGGTGTGTCGCACTCTACTGGTGTCACGGCAGGCCAGCGTCATAGTGGCAGTCGCTAGTATAACTTATGCTGAGTGACGACCAATTTTTAGGGTTCCGTAGCCAAATGGCAAAAACGGAACCCTTATAGATTCGTCATGTCTGTCTGTCTGTCTGTCTGTCTGTCTGTCCGTCCGTATGTCACAGCCATTTTTCTCCGAAACCGTAAGAGCTAGACTGATGAAACTTGGGGAGTAGATGTATTCTGTGAACCGCATTAAGATTTTTACATAAAAATAAAAATAAAACTATAAATTTCGGGGGTCCCCATACTTGAAACTGAAACTCAAAATTTTTTTTTTCATCAAACCCATACGTGTGGGGTATCTATGAATAGGTCTTTAAAAATGATGTTGAGGTTTCTAATATCGTTTTGTCCTAAACTTAATAGTTTGCGCGAGAGACACTTCCAAAGTGGAAAAAAGTTGGTCCCCCCCCCCTCTAACTTCTTAAGTAAGAGAATGATAATACTAAAAAAAATATATGTTGTACATTACTATGTAAACTTCCAACGATATTTGTTTTGAACGAGATCTAGTCAGTAGTTTTTTTTTTATACGTCATAAACCGTGTACCGCAATTTACCTTTCGACGAACTACAAGAACCTTATTATTTTACATCAAGTAACATAATATAAAGGTTCTTGTAGTTCGTCGTGCTACGGAACCCTTCATGGGCGAGTCCGACTCGCACTTGGCTGCTTTTTATGTCATTGTTTCTTGAAAATTGTCGTAGTGTAATACTTGCGTGGCATAAAAAAAATAATTTTAATTTGGATTCATGATTCCTTCATATTACAAGTGTTAGTTCAAAGATATAGTGAGATAGAAATCGATATCATCTACTATGAAGTCGGTTCATTTTACTACAGAGCTACAGATTTCACAATATTTTATCATTTTAGCAGTGATTTTATATTTTAACATCAAATTTTTTTATTTTATTTTTTATTTTTAGCCTGGGTCGTCCCACTGCAGGGCAAAGGCCTCCTCCTTCTTCCACACCTCTCGATCTTTGGCTACAATGCGCCAGTCGTTCATATGAGAATCGAGATCGTCCCGCCATCTTCTCCGGGGTCTTCCTCTACGACGCCGACCTTGTGGGACCCAATCTGTTAATATTTTGGCCCAAAGAATGTCCGGCATACGAGCCACATGCCCTGCCCAATCCCATTTAAAATGCTATGTTTCCATGCGTGCCGTGCAGCCCGGCAGGCTGCCTGGCGGGCTGCGTGGCATGCAGCCCGTCCCGGGCCGGCGAACATTCAAGCTGTTTACATGCATGCCGTGCAGCCCGGCGAGCTGCCTGGCGAGCTGCGCGGCATGCAACCAGTGTTACCAGGTACACGGTAATTACCGTAGATGCACGGTATTTTTGGCTTAAACGCGGTATACGGTAGTGTTTCACTACCGTGTCATTTTCTACATTATTTTTAATTATGAGTTACCTTGACAGTCAATATGTAAATAATTACGAAGTAGGTATTCAACCTAACCTAACCTATCTTTGTAACCTAACTAAACATGAAGACATTTGTCAAACAATAATTGACTCGTTTTCTTAGCAACAGTCACAGAGGTTTTATTCTAACTGATGCAACCTCAACAGTAATCTCCGATCGTAGCGACTTTTTTTAGCAACGTCCACTCGTCACGAAAGCGTGAGAGAGACTGACTGCCCACCAGTGTTGCCACGTGCCAAAGCAAAATATCTGGGGACAGACGGACAGTCAGACGGACAGACAGTGGAGTCTTAGTAACTATATTAACTATACTAATAGTATTATCAAAAGTGGATCTAAATGAATATTTTTTGCCTTTATTATGTTTAAAGATGTTCATCTTATCATAGACTAAATCAGATTCCAAAAATCTGTATAAAAGTAGGGTAAAATCTGTAATCCGTAATACTACCCTAAATTTTGTATAAATACAGATAAATCTGTATAATTGGCAACACCAATTTGGCCCGCGCGCGTGTAAACAGTCACCGGGCGCCCGCACATTCATCAAAAAACCGACACTCGCCCGGTTCGCGGCATTCACATTCACGGGCGCGTTTACGGGCTCGGGCGTACCGTTTCCACGCGCGTGAATGTGAATGTGCACGTTGAATGTCGAGTTGAACGCACGCGTGGAAACGTGGCATAAGGTTCGCCGCTTTCATGGTTACATCGACTATTTTTGTTTTTGAGCGCAGTATGGTGTTCTGTATGCGGTCTGTAAGTTTGACACCTAATATGCTGCGCTCCATGGCTCGTTGGCAAACCTCGAGTTGGTATCTCTCTTGAGCTGTCAGTGCCCAAGTCTGCGAACCGTACGTGAGTATCGGGAGAATGCACATGTCCATGAGTCTGCGTTTAAGGCATAGTGGCAATTCACCTTTCATGAGATGTTTCATCGACCAGTAACTCTTCCAGGCGTTCTCGGTGCGTCTAGCGATTTCATTTTGTTGCACCTTGAAAGAAATTATCTGGCCGAGATACACATACTCATGGACATATTCAATCTCCGCACCCTCAATGTACAATCGCCTCCTCGTGCCATTGGTCATCAACTTGGTCTTGGTCATATTCATCCTGAGTCCCACCTCGAGGCTTGCTTGGTTGAGTTCTTCGAGCATCTCGCCTAGTTCAGTTGCTGAGGAAGAGAAAAGAACAATATCGTCGGCGAAGCGAAGGTTTGTTAACCTACTGTCTCCGACAATAATGCCCTTCTCTGTCCAGCCAGGCGCCAGTCTCCTAAACACCTCTTCTAAAGTAGCGGTAAAAAGTTTGGGGGACAGCGGGTCCCCTTGTTTAACCCCTTTATTAATACGGAAAGATGGCCCATTCATTGATGTTTTAATTGAAGCTGTACTACTATTGTAAATGTTACGGAGAAGGTTTACATAAGTTGGGTTTATATTTTGATTTAAAAGTGCCTTGAATAAAGAGTCGTGCGTTATACTGTCGAAGGCTTTTGAATAATCCACGAAGACAAGGTATAGTGGGATGTGGAACTCGACACACTTTTCTACGAGTTGGTTAAGGGCTTGAAGATGATCAGTCGTGGAGAGGCCACGGCGGAAACCTGCTTGTTCAGGTGGTTGATGTAAGTCTAATTGACCAGATATACGACTTTCTATGATCTTGATGAAGAGTTTGTAGATGTGAGAGACGAGACTGATAGGACGATAATTACCAATGTCGGATTTAGCACCCTTTTTATGTAGCAATATGATATCAGAGTGGCAGAAGTTATGTGGGAAAGAACCACTCTGAAGAATGGAGTTACAGAGGTTAGTGAGATATGTAATATTAACATCAAAAGTAAATGAAATTTAATGTTATCTTAAACAAAGAAACTTACAATTAAACAAATATTTACAAAATGTACAAAATACACAAGAAACAGTTGAGCTATCTGCAGAACGTTACAAACGATCACTATTTTAACATCGTAATATGCCTGAAATTGGCATTATTGCTAGATTACACGGCAGAGGTCCAGTTTATAGGGTTCGGATTTGTATAAAAAGTTTAATTCAGAGGGATCGCCCATAATAAAAAGGATAATGGCCTTTTCACGACCAAATGGATAAAGCTATTTGCGAGGCAAATACCTACCAAAAACAGGAATCAGTTGCTTAGCGTTGACTGTAGAATCCATTAATTTTAAAATGCTGTAAATCCGTTACTCAAACCAATTAATTTGATCTACGTGATCCTGCCAATTATTTCACAAAAGAAATATTAAAAAATACTTCTATCGTTTCTGAATTCCAACTCATACCCATACTTATATTACGTAAAGTAGTATTAGCTATTCTGTGCTTTATTTCAAGCCGCTCCGTTTCACCGAACTTAAAGTTGTTTTGTTTCAAAATTAGTAGGTAGTACCTGCATTTATTTTGTGTATGAGTAATTTTTCTTGGCTCTCAAATTACGGCAGGTAGCCCGCGGCTAGCCTCCGGCATCGATCAGAGGAGAACATTGGGTTTTGAAGGCTTACCTCTTGCGCCTTCAGCCCCGCCTACAGTTTAACATTTTTTCAACGTATTCGCCTGGGAATGGATCCCACTACTTCGTATTGTTTATTATAGAACACAGTAATTATGGTGTCATTATTATTTTCCCACTTATCTGAACCAATCTTATTTAATTGTGAGAGGTCGATGACTAGGTGGCTCAACAGATTTTCTAATATTACTTCTGAGATGGAAGTGGTGCTCTTATCAAGAATTTGCTCGTAAAAATATTTATATAATAATAAAATGAAACTGTAAGCATAATGTAAGCTATAAACGTATTAGCAAAAGCAAGTATCGCAGTCCCCTTCGCACGGTCGGAAACCGTACGAGCCAGGAACTGTAGGTCGTTATTTTTTGTGACGTAATAAAAGCCGATGTTAATTAAAAATTGCAGTTAGCTTCGAGAGCTAAACCGGAGAATACAGCTGGGCTGGGCTGCGTTTGGGAAACTCCGTCAGGTTTTCTCGTCGCCGATCCCACAATGTCTGAAGACGAAAGTCTTCAACCAGTGCGTCCTACCTGTAATGACCTATGCTGCCGAAACGTGGACACTAACAGTAGGGTCGGTCCACAAACTGAAAGTCGCTCAGCGAGCTATGGAAAGGGCTATGCTCGGAGTCTCTCTGAAGGATAAAATCCGGAACGAGGTTATCCGACAGAGAACCAAGGTGGTCGACATAGCTCAAAGGATTAGTAAGCTGAAGTGGCAGTGGGTCGGTCATGTTTGCCGTAGAACAGACAATCGTTGGAGCAAACGAATACTAGAGTGGAGACTGCGTTTAGGTAATGTAGCTGGCAAGCACTGGAGGAGAAGAGCCGAAGACCGGGCTCAGTGGCACGTCTTGGGAGAGACTTACGTCCAGCAGTGGACTTATACAGGTTGATGATGATGATGATGATGAGTTAGCTTCGCGCCCAGCTGATCCAAGACGTGGTGATGCTGTGGACTGTGGTGAACCGCAGCCTTTTGCACACATTTTCAACGGAAGCGATACTTTAGTGGCTTCAGGCATAGCGGCTTTATGTAGGTACGTACTACAAGTAATTGTATCAGAATAAGTCATTAATAGCAAATTAATTATGTATTTAAAATTTAAACGGAGTTTTAGACAAGGTAAAACGTTTCGCTGTAATCCTTGTAAACTGTAACGGAACTGCCTTTTGAAATTGGCTCTATAATTTGAAAATTTTCAGTAGTTGGTATTTATTATTTGTTCGACATAGTTGCTCACGATTTCTGATAAATAACTTTGAAGATTTTAATAAAAGGTAAGTAGGTAAGTAAACGCCACAGCGGTCAGCCCCTTAATTGTTATCCAAGATGAAAGAAAGAAGGCAGTTTATGTGATTAAATTTTTCAGGCGTTGTCTTTTTACACCCTGTATAACAACCGATGAAACGTGTTCTCAATTAACATACTAGCGCTTTGTTCGATGAGCGGTGCTGCGCCTCCGAACTCGATTCATCTTGTATGAGTGAGCAACTAACGAGGAGCCCATCTTAAACTTTGTTTTACGTACTCACAATAACTCGAACGAGCGCGCAGCGTATGCGCGGCGCTTTGTGAATTAAAATCAGTGCACCTTTCGCACTAAAACACGCCCTAATGAAACTCGATCACAATTTCATCTAAATTTCCGCAACAATGAGTCCGACAGGCGTCTCGTTTCGCAGACTGCGCGTTACCCATCGGCCCGCATAACGAGAGGTTAAATTAAATAACAACCAAACTTGGGACTCGACAGTTTCGGGATACCGAGTCTCAAAGTGTTGCGTCGTATCTAACGACATTTCTTAAACGATAGAGTATTCAAAATAAGCAGTCATTAGGTGAAAGTGGAGTCGTAGTCATTAGTCAGAATAATCACAAGGATAAAAGTTAATTTAAGAGTCAGCCGAAGAGAATCATGTAATGAATGATCTTCAAGAGATCGCTGAAAACTACGACGTTCTCTTTTACCTGCCTGTCATCGCTAATCGACTACGCGGTATGATGAATCGCCCAGCATAAGCGATATTAAAATGGTTCTTTTCACACTGAAAAACTAAAACCCCGCTCTAAAACTGGTGACGCTGAAAACATTGTGTCGGTCGGAATAAAGTCGACCGACAGACAGTGCCGACATGATTATTGGGCATGGAAGCGCTTTGACGCACGGACACGATTCAATCTGGTAATCGGAAATGGGGATTGTGCAACAAAGGTTCTATTGTCCGCGGCGGGAGGTGCGCGCTCGCGCTGAGCCAACCAGCGCGCGAATATTCATGTCAATAATACAACGCCACGTCAAAGGGATATGCTATTCACACCTTACTTTGGTGTTATAGCTGTATCACTACCTACTCCTAAACTCAAAACAACTGACCTCTACCAATGCATTTGGATCTGGATAAAGTTTTGAAGAGGTCACTCCCTAAAAAGCCAGTGAAATCAAATCAATCAACGGAGTATTGCCTAAGCCATTGGCTAAAGTCTTTTCTGAGGCTAAGGCAAAATCCAGTAACCAGTACGAACTTCCAATAGCAAATTAATTAGAATTTCTAAAATAGTGCCATCTTCAATTGAGTTAGAGAGCTAAGGTTAATTGGAAAATCGTTTATGAAAACGGTTTTTAATAGTACTGACTCGATCACGCAAATAGTGTCTTCTATGAAAGTGCTTATTACCTTAAAACCATAAAACGTAGCTTACGAACACAGGTTTATCAATACTTAAAGGAGGTTATTGAGCCAAGTTATGTTTCCGGGAGTTTTATTGACAAAATTAACGTTCTGAAGTGATAGTAGAGGAAAAGTGGAAGATATAGAATTTCAACTTCAGATCTCTCATTCAAAGAACTTATGGATCTATAAATCCTCTTGACTCCCCGAATGTCTGTTGGACAATTGTGCCAAGAATCAGTGAGGTAGATATTTCAAGTGGGTGGCGAACCGAGTAGACCTCGATTTAAATCTTTATCGGGGACAAGAGGGCACTTGACCCTCTCGGTTCTCGATGTGGTATACCAATAACAAAACTACCAGTTTCATATATTTTATGATTCCTCTTAGACCTTCAAGTATCCAGGTGCTCAACCATTGAGGCACTCAGGGCTTATTCGTTTTAGAAGATTTCCAGACAAGAGTGGATCTTTAGATAAATGAAAGCTCTATGAAACATGTTGTGGAAAGTTATCCTTCAGATCAACCTCACGATCTGTAAACGAGCTACAGTACGATCTAAAGAAAATCGTCTAAAGAAAAGTAAAACTCTCAATTATTCCTATTTCAGATGTTATTTCCAAAATTTATAATTCTATAATATCGAAATTAAATTTTGTATTGTTTTTACAAGATTTCCAGCCAAAGAAAAGTTGATCTCTAGATAACTTGCAAGTGAAAGCTCTAGAAAACATGTAATAAAAAGCTTTCCGTCATTAAATGAAAACGAGCTAAGTTGGATCTATAGAAGATCGTCTAACTAAAGTAAGATTTATCGCACTCTCGTTGCTATTTCAATTCAGGAATATGCCAACAGCTAAATTCAAAATTCGTCAAAATATTTTTTTTAAATAAATTTTTTGAATTAAAATTATAAAGAAAGAGGGTTTTAGATAGGCAGTTATGGGCACATGTAGAGACTGAAATATACATACAGCCACTGCTCGTAGAGCAAATATCAAAACATCATACGATAAGATTTCCCACTCAAACGCCTGGGAAATCCCAGCAGCCCAATCCAACAATTATATGTTCGATGAAGTTCAAATCTTACGAAATCTCCGGTACGTAAGCCTTCTGAATATCAAATCAGTTCCGCTAAGAAACCAAATGAGATTATCAGCAAGGTGAGGTAAGTTGCGGGTGCTGGATGCACGGCGGCCGTGGCCACCACCGCGGCGGCCGGCGGCCGGCCATTCAACTCACGGCCTCGCACTGTCCGTGCTATGCTCTACTCAACACCAACCCAGGGGCCCGATTACTCTACGTACCTACCAATTTGACCATAATAATCTACTTGGAACAACTCTCCGAAATCCCAATTACAAACACGCAAGACAGCCGACAGCCAAAAGACGAATAACATAATTATTATAATAATGTTACGCTTCTTAAATTGTCGGTAACTCGTGTTGCAAATAGAGCTTGTTTTTTTTTTGATTGACAGAAACTTAGTCATTAATTATATTGCAATTTGTACTTACTTCCTGATTAAATTTGAGGGCTAGATGACGTAAAGTTCCATTTCAAAATAAGGCATACGGTATTCATATACAGTATCAGTCAAACTGCTAAGACGATTTTTGCACTTAAATTGGTCTTGGAGACATGGCTGACAGTACCGGTATTTCTTCGAACACTTCACAGCACTCTTTATAAGTTCACTTAACTTTAGTTAAAGTCATTAAAACTAACTTTAAAGTTGTTATAATTAACACTAAAACGGTAGGGTAACAAGTGTGAAGTATAAACAAAAGGAATGCTTTCGCGAGCGCAAGTATAATACTGGCTTGGGGCAGCAAGGCACCTGCTACTGGAGTAAACCCGGCTCTACTGCCGGTGCCGGCAGATACATAGCCAGCCGCCGCCTCCGCCCGCCAACGCAACGCCTGCCTACCACGTCATTTTAACTCTAACGTCATGGGGTATCCATCATACATTGCGGCTTACCTCATGCGTAGACCTCGCTTCTTTGAACCTTAATACGCAACGTAGAGCGTTCCTCAGAATGTTCCGAAGGATAAGGTAAAGTGGAGAAAAGCTCACCCGCTTGGTTCATTTTGGTTCTCACTTGGTAGTCAGCAGTGTCGCCACCCATACTTTTATAATGGAACTAAATTAGCGCCATCTGTGAAAAAGCCACGGTCTCAACATGATAGCCACAGAGTTACAGGAACCCGTAGTATGCAGCACCTTAGCCTTCGTATTGCACAAGAAAATCTGATGGAAATCACAAGAGGGCACCGCCATTAAACATACACGTATTACGGGTTTTCTTACGGCTCGAGGTTAATGTAGGATATCTAGGCGGTTATAAATTAAACATTGCAACAAACATCATGGTATTTTAAATTATTTGATAAAAATAAGAATCCTTCTGACTATTCAAATATTTTCAAAACAAGCTTCGAAATAAAAAAATTTAAAAGTGAACAATTTTTGTTTGGATTTTGAAAAACTTCTTATGGCCCGAACACACCTAGTTCGCTGGCGGTAGCGATCAGTGATACGCTGTCAAATATCGCTGTCAGATTTGAGCTTTGACAGCGAATATTTGACAGCGTTTCACTGATCGCTACCGCCAGCGAACTAGGTGTGCGCAGGCCCTAATGGCCCGAACACACCTAGTTCGCTGGCGGTAGCGATCAGTGAAACGCTGTCAAATATCGCTGTCAGATTTGAGATTTGACAGCGAATATTTGACAGCGTTTCACTGATCGCTACCGCCAGCGAACTAGGTGTGCGCAGGCCTTAAGTGACGTACATGAACTAATTTCTATTCAAGTACACACCAAGTAGGTGGGTATTTTTCTTTATCAGTTTATCCTAAGGTTTATCCCATCCAATTTACGTTCGAATTTCAAACGGTTACCATAATAGAATAACAATGCGACGACAATAGTTATTTGTTATACAAGAGTGCAAAGCCGCTTTTTAACCGCGTGCTCAATTTTGATGACTGAGCAAGCGCAGGATTCTAAAGTTTAACCACGAGCGTAGCGAGTGGTTTAAAAGTTAGAATCCTAAGCGTCGCGAAGGAATCAAAAGAGCACAAGGTGAAAAATCTTTGCACTCGAGTGCAACACGTAACTTTTCATCCCACCTCAGCGAGGAAATGACTAATGCAAAAAAGTAAATCGCGCGACTAAAAGTAACACACCAAGAAGGTTCCGAGTATGATTCACATTTAAAAAGGTTGTATGATAAATCCGGCACCATGCAGGTAGAAGTAAATAGGTTTAATGGTCTTTTGAATTCACAAATACACCAAGAAGGTTACGAGTGCGAGGTTTTAATAAAATAAAAAAGGTTGTATGATTAGTTCGGCACCATGGAGGTAGAAGTAAATAGGTTGTGTATTCACAATTTTGTTGAACACGATATTCTAAATTCAAATTTACTTTATCCTCTAGCGGATAAAAACGGCTTTTCCATTTAGAAATTAAACAGCAAAAACACACTTTCAGAGCTGGTGGGATGAAATAGTTATTTGTTATACAAGAGTGCAAAGATGCTTTTTAACCGCGTGCTCAATTTTGATGACTGAGCAAGCGCAGGATTCTAAAGTTTAACCATCTTTGCACTCGAGTGCAACACGTAACTTTTCATCCCACCTCAGCGAGGAAATGGCTAAATGCAAAAAAGAACATGACGCGACTAAAAGTAACACACCAAGAAGGTTGCGAGTATGAGATAATAACAAATTTAAAAAGGTTGTATTATAAATTCGGCACCATGCAGGTAGAAGTAAATAGGTTTAATGGTGTTTTGAATTCACAAATACACCAAGAAGGTTATGAGTGCGAGTTTTTAACAAAATAAAAAAAGTTGTATGATAAGTTCGGCACCATGGAGGTTGTGTATTCACAAACTTATTAAACACGATATTCTAAATTCAAATTTACTTTGTCCTCTAGCGGATAAAAATGGCTTTTCCAGTCAGAAATTAAACAGCAAAAACACACTTTCAGAGCTGGTGGGATGAAAAAGTTTTTTCATCCCACCAGCTCGGAAAGTGCAGCTCAGAATCCTGCGCTTGCTCAGTCATCAAAATTGAGCACGCGGTTAAAAAGCAGCTTTGCACTCTTGTATAACAAATAACTAATACCGGTGTGTTTATTCCTATTTGTATGCTTACTTATTCCTTTGAATGATTCAGGATTATTCAAGTATTCTACTCAGTAACTTCAGTGACTCACTCAGCGTCGCATTGTCGTAACGTAATAAGAAAACGTGAAAGAATTTTTACCACTCGGTCGATGGGTTGCGTAGAGGTGCGTTTCATTACATACCTACCCTTATTAATTAGTTGAGGAGATGTCTAACGAGCTCTCTGTTTCTATTTCTTTGCCAAAAAAACAGCAAAAGTAGTAGTGTTGGTGTAAAATTAAATAAGCGTGGCGAAAGGCTATTTATTCGTATCACCCATAAAACATAAACCAATATGACATGAGCTCCCTTTTCTCTATGTTTTTAATCAGACGCCTAATATCTACCTATTATGTTCCTTCTAGTTTTACCTATAATACACCATTTACTCCCACACGGCTTTATTTTTAGTGAAAGCTTCAGTTTGAATGTTTCAAAATAGGTCTCGCTCATGTCTTGCTGTACCAAATATCCATAACAGATGTATGTCTATGATTTATTGGAAATCGGAGCTGATAACTCAAAGAACACCAATTTTATTGAGGTTTGAATTTCTTTAGAATCCTTTAGTGAAAGAATTTCGATTTGTAAAATAGATACAATGAATACTTATAAGTTTTCATTACTTAATATGTATTTTAACATAAAAAGCTTTTGTTTTTGATCAAAGACTATGTTGCGTGATCGACGATAGTCAAGTTGTTTGTTCCAATGGTGGTACCATTCCACCAGACTCGCACTTGGAGGGTTTTTTTGTTAATGGAATAATCATGATGATATAGATGAAATATTAGTATTTTTTACAAAATGTAAGCTTTACGTAAGATATGCAAAACCATGGAGGTGATGTTACAACAATTAAGAGAACAATAGAAGGTCCTTTCTGGTCCAGAAACTGCGTCCGGCCTAGATGTGCGTGGTCCAAGCTAGTGAAAGTGAGCCATTGTTGTGGTGACATATACTTGTACCGAAGGCATGTTACAAATACGCAACGCTTAATTTTGCGGTTTGTGTTGGTAATGACTAGATGAAGTAGCTGGATAACCAGAAGGCCTACCACAAGCTCTGTCTGACTCTGTCTCTGGCTCTGGTTTTGAATCTGTGTGAGTGCTCACCAGTGTATTATACTGTGTGTGTGACGTTTTGACGTAGGATTTATTTAGTCAACACTAAAAAGACTCAAAACCAGATCCACAGACAGAGCCAGACAGAGCTTGTGGTCAAGGGCGGATCCAGGGGGGGGGTCATGGGGGTCATGACCCCCCCCTGAGCTGGTTCCAGGACTTAGGTGGACCACTAAATTGTAGACCTACATAATGATTTTGTATTATAATATGTATATTTTGTCACCATACAGATTTTATGTAACAACAAACCTTCAATATTTTATTATTTTAATCTAAATATATGAAACTCTTACGCTACTGACTGACTGACAATCAACGCACAGCCTAGGCCGTTAGTCCTAGAAGCATGAAACTTGGAGGGTGTATTCCTTTTATAGTGTAGAGGTTCACTAAGAAAGGAAATTGGAAAATTATTTCGCTAAAAGGAGAAAAAGGGGAAAAATAGTTTTAAGAAAAATGATGATTGTAAAAATCAAAGCAAAGTTAGAAGCATGAAATTTGGACAATAATACATAATTACAATTATGTAAATAATTAATTTAGTGTGAAAAAAAACAGGAAATTCTTGCAGTTGGTCATGTCAAACTAAACAAACCAGATTCAATTATACACCAACGCATACAAAACCCAACTTAGCAAAATAGCTTTACAAAATACCTACGCAAAAAAACTGTAAAAAAAAATCTGCTACCGCAGCATCTGCCACCAGATTTAAATAAATACAAAGGTTTAAAAAAACCTATGTAAACCACTAAGACAAATCGCGGTTTTTCTATGCGTTGGCGTACAATCGAATCTGTTTTTTTGGTTTAACATGACCAACTGCTAGTTACCTTAGTTAATTTCGTTTAAGAGGAACACACCCTTCAAATTTCATGCTTCTAGGACTAACGGCTCAGGCTGTGCGTTGATTGTCAGTCAGTCAGTCGACAGTGAGTAACGTAAGAGTTTTAAAATAATATTTAGACTAGATACACAGGGTGGCCGGAACATTGAAGTCCAAAAACAAAATATTGGTGCCTCGTATCGTGGGGTATCTGAATCACCCCTATGTATGTTCCGCGATTTTGTTTAGTTTTCGAGTTATGAATTTTTATCTGAACTTACGGGAAATTTCGACACGACCAACTTAAAAATTAAAAAAAAAATGAAGAAGACGTTTTAGTATTTTTTTTTATGCAACTGAATCCTCATGAGTTGTACTTTTATGCCTAAAGCAATTAGCTTTGTTACTTTGATGAAAGTTATGAAAATGATGATCCAAAGTGAGTAATTTACGTTCGGTGAATTATGACTCTTTTCAACTTTAAATTAAAAATGTAAACAGGTGATTTCATGGTTCCTAAGTAGCTTTAAATAAAAGCAGCCAAGTGCGAGTCGGACTCGCCCATGAAGGGTTCCGTAGCATCAAGTAACATAATCTAAAGGTTCTTGTTGTTCATCGAAAGGTAAATTGCGGTTTAAGATTTATGACGTATAAAAAAAAACTACTGACTAGATCTCGTTCAAACCAAATATCGTTGGAAGTTTGCATAGTAATGTACATCATATATTTTTTTTAGTATTATCATTCTCTTATTTTAGAAGTTAGAGGGGGGGGGGGGCAACTTTTTCCACTTTGGAAGTGTCTCTCGCGCAAACTATTCAGTTTAGAAAAAAACGATATTAGAAACCTCAACATCATTTTTGAAGACTTATTCATAGATACCGCACACGTATGGGTTCAATGAAAAAAATTTGTTGAGTTTCAGTTTCAAGTATATTTTTGTGTAAAAATCTTAATGCGGTTCACAGAATACATCTACTTGCCAAGTGTCATCAGTCTAGCTCTTACGGTTTCGGAAAAAAATGGCTGTGACATACGGACGGATAGACAGGGATGACGAATCTACATATAAGCGCGGAACTTACATGGGGATGATTCGGATACCCCACGCCACGATACGAGGGACCAAAATTTTTATTTTGGACGTCAATGTTCCGGCCACCCTGTATATTTAGATAAAATAGGCTGCTTCATTCCGTGCGTGATAGTGCTTTTCTAGATGTCTTCAAGAGAAGATGGCAATATATACGAAGTTATTATGTGTTAAGTTTTTCAAGTGTACCTACAGTAAAGAATAAATATTTTTAAGTACAGTACTTACGTACATTAATAAAATACCTACTTTTTACTTGTATCTATTATCAAAATTAAATTATAAGTTCTTGACTTGACCACGACTATGTGACCCCCTCCTGGCGCCAAAGCTGGATCCGCCCTTGCTTGTGGTAGGCTTATGGAGCCCAACATAGATGGGGTGCATCATTGTTTTAAAGTGAGCTTGTGATTTTACTAGATAAGCCTTCTTCTGCCTTTGATTTTTGTGCTTCGAATGCAAGCTTCGAAGCACAAAAGAGGCATAGTAGGTTTATAGAAACTAACTTATTCTGGTTACAGAATAAAACAGTGAGTATAATGCACAATACGCTTCGTCACTTCCTACCATGGTTCCGTATGCAAGAATTTGCTGTTAGCTTATTTGCATAATAAATACTTACATCTCATATTCTTGCTTATCTCCTAAGCCAGTAGTTTAAGTCAAACCCTCACCCTCACTCAAAAAGATTTTGCATTTTAAAGTTTATCTTGGAGGCAACAGCATCGGTGAACTTTTTATTGATTTTGTAGTGTTAACTACACTTAAGGAAATCGCACAGATGTTTATAATGTCCCAAAAGTTAAATGCCGAGCGGGATTTGAACCCGCGAGCTTCCCCTTGGTATGGGGCTGGCACTCGGCTCTTAACTTTTGGGACATTATAAAAATCTTAGCATCGGTGAAGTCTTATTGCAGATTGACGGCATTTTTATACCTTTTGATTATTTCTAGAGTTCTAATTGTACAAAAGTATGAGGATGAGTACTAAAGATACGAGTGGAAGTATCCTAACGGTGTAGACACTACCTGACGAGCAGTCGCAGAGCCGTCAAGTGGAACCGACACGGCGACGCTCACATGCTGATATAGAATACTGTTGTCATATTGAGGCTGACTGCCGCCATAGTCTTCACATGACTTCATATCACATCATAGGCTTCTAAAACAAAGCTCAAGCTCGACATGAGATACACACATTTTCAAGCGTTGATTTTGGGTATAACTTTTTCACAGTGTGAAACCCTTTTGAAAACAACACGCTCATAGGTTTACCAGAATCTTATGGCAAATGGAGAAATAAAAATTTGTTGCGTGCAATGCTGGGGAAATTAGATTAAACGATCTTGATACTTTTTATATTTATTTATGTCTTCAGTAGGTATTTGATTAAACAGGTGAAAATTGACGCTACCATATGAAAATCTATAATTTTTTTTATTTATTTTTATGCTTAGTCCTACACTTATAATCCCTTGCCTTGTTCCCTTATTGTATGTTACCATTTCACCTCTCTAATGTTAAATTACAATGTATTACATAAAGCAATCGGTTCAAGTGTGGGATTATTATGTCGCTATTTCTCAGTTCACACGGCTTTCAGTTGAAGCTCATAAATATCTGCAGTTAGATTTGAATACAGTGCGTTGAGAACCTCTTCGCAGAAATATTTGCTATTCTTTAGAGTTGCAGAGCAGAAGCTGTCGACTATGTCATTCTTCAATAAGACTCTATTTATTATGTCATGATGGTGCTAGTTTATTGCACTATCTGAAAGTCTTTTCTTCTCTGCAGTGGTTTTGTAAAGGCTACATTAATTAATAAGCCTAGGTTACGTTTAACTAGCGGCCGCCCACGGCTTCGCACGCTTTAATCCCGTTACTTTTCGGGATGAAAAGTATCCTATGTCCGTCTCCTGGTTATAAGCTACCTCTCCGCAAATATTGTAAATAAATAGTGCAACACGACTTTCTTTTATATATGTTAGATGTAGCCATTAAAATACGGGTACGCCATTTTATTACGATCCAAGTTTTTTGTAATTACTGAGCAAAAATCATGCCCCTGCTTTTACTAATGCCGAGTTACTTACTCCTCGCGCTCCGATTACAAAAAATACTGATTACTTATACTATTTTTAGCATGCTGACAGACATAGTCGCATCTTTATAAAAACAGCAAGTTTAGCTTCAGTGGTTATCCCACGAGTTCGTAAAACCTTGTTCTTCTACATGAAGCATTGAGCGTAACGAAACGACTTTGTTTGTCTGGGGTAATGGAAAACTCTAGTAACTCGCAACTACACGATTTGAGTGCGTCTTAGTACGGTTCAAATGGGCTACTGAAACTTATAATAACAATAAACGGACCGTACGTTAGACAAATCTATCGGAGATAACTACTCTATAAACTTACTAAAATGAAATAGGCTTGCGATAAAGTGTTAAATGCAATTTTATAGCAAAATCTAGTAAGTTCAATTAAATAAAACTAAATAACTTTTAATGTATAAAGTACAAAAAAATAGATTCTAGAACATTTTGAACGTAAAATTATGATGGTCAAAAACATTATCAAAAACAATCACCTTATCCGTCGTCGTCCCGCCCGCACGACTTCTGGCATAGGTAATCAAAAAAGAAAACTTCATTACTTCTCATATAGTACATTATCAACAACATGCCAAATATATGACTACGGCAACAACAATCTATAATGATGGGAAATATGTGTATATGGAGGAGCCAATGTCCATCCATACCCACGTCCATCAGTCCTTCAAGTTGATTAACAATCGCTTTTATACGTTTGATATAAGGTTCAAAATCGCATACACTGCATCACCTCGACTGCATGAAACTATTCTATAGCTGAACTGGCTGTGGCTAGTCTGATATCATAGAGATCTGGTCCAGTGATTACGGATTAGCATTCAATTGGGTGGTCGTGAGACTTTAGCTCGTTTTCGCTTGCTGTTCATTTATAAATTAGTTTTAGGTGCCTAAGAAGACCCGTCTACGCACTGACTATAAAATTATAAGCTGCTAGTGATCCGCTGAATTATATATAGCTATATATAATTCAGCGGATCACTAGCAGCTGAACTCGAAAACTCAGCTGAGTTTTCGCTTGATACTTGTTCATCTTCTTACACATAAATAAACTAAATGCCTGGGCTCATTTACATGCCACTTACATTTTTCTAAAGATCTTCTTGTCTTATGAGATTTTCAAATCAAGAATAAAGATAATTTGACTAACATACCTATCTATAAAAAGGCTTAAGAAAGTACCTACATCTTAATACATATCTACCAGAATTCACGGAGTAATCAGCTTATGTAGCTGACTGCCTGTTCCTATACCTACCTTATTCGGTACCTAACTATTTAGCTAAATGCTTGTCAAAGATCAACAATGCAAGCAACCTTGAATTGTTGGCACACCTCTCGTTACATTTAATTTATCATCCGTTACGCTATGCACATGAATGTAACCTACGAATAATTCTGGTAAACTTATGAACGATCTATTTACTTACTACTTTGGTACCTACCGCAAGCTACTTACTGTGATACAATAGCGGTTAACCATTGATTAGTCACTGTTTAATTGGACAATAGGCGTGGATTTATAGATTTATTTATCCCTATGTTTTGCGTTTGACTCATGCTTTGCGTTTGAAACAGAAGCAATTTCATTGGCGGATTAGCAACGAGGTCCTATGCCTTTTGAAGAAACTTTTGTTATGCTATATTTTATTGATTCTAGGACCAGTATTTCGAAGCAGCCATACACTCGGTTTTACTAGTTCTTGTACTTTATTCAACATTTTTAGCAGAAAAATTAAAAAGTTCAAAAGAGTATTTCTGCTGCAATTATGTGCGAGCACAGCACCCAGATTGCGATTTTGTATAAATTAGTTCAGTTATTTCATATATTTTCAAATGCCACCATTTATGTACAAGAGAGACAACGTTCGACGGTGGTCCCCGTTGAACGTATAATCTCACCTCCGAAGCCCATTCTTCGGCTCTTTGCTACCCAGTGTGTGCTAGCTACATACATTTAAACGGGCATGCAAATGGGAAATCAGTTTCTCAGAGAATTATCGTTGGTGGTCTAAACTGTAGCTAACACAATAGTTGTGATATTACTGTGTAAGATTTGCATTTAAAACAGCTTTGTACTCTTTATTATGTAACAGTCAATAATAATTAATTTATTCCATGCTGAATGCTTAGATACCTACTGGTTAGGTATCTGACTAATTGTAATAAATAAATATAAATAAATATAAATATTAAATATTGTGGACAATTCACACAACACTACCCAGCCCCAAACTAAGCAGAGCTTGTAATATGGGAACCAGATAGCTGATATAATACTTGAATACATATTTTTTTTTTTGTAAATACATACTTAGAATACAATATACACCCAGACAGAGAACAAACATTTATGTTCACCACACAAATATTTGTTCTCGGTGGGGATCGAACCCACGACCTATGGCGCAGAAGGCAGAGCTACTACCAACTGAGCTAGAGGCCAGTCAATTGTATTGCTGCTATGCGAATTATTATCATCAGATCCATTTCATTGTACAATATCCAAGCTTGCATTCCATGGGTGTGGCCAAGTACCCACTTACACAGGGCTACAGGTACAAAACGCAAATTCCCAGAACATCTTTCGTTCATGCGGTGTTTATTTTGATGTATCTTTTGTGCGAGTTGCAAGAGAATTGACGAGATGTGCCTTTTCAAGTGGTATTCAAAGAGCGACCATATTTTTCTTGTCTGGCTTGTTTCCTTACGGCGAATGAAGCACAGATAAATCACGTGTAAGCCTTTTGAAGTGAACTGGTGTAAAAACTATTACTGCTTTTCTTGTACCGCTAGGTACCTACGTCATGTGAACAAAAGTGCACTGCTTATACACTTTGGTAGGTGCAGAACTTCCTGTTATTAAAACGTAATTATTAGTAGATTTTAACCATAAGGGACCAAAATAATGTATTAAAGGCGAGAGGGATTTTTTAAATCCAGAGCGAAGGATTCTAGAGTAGAATCCTGAACGTAGCGAGGGATTCAAATTACGTATCACGTACTTTACCTAGCGTAGCGATTTGAATAAAGCAGTTAATTATATGAGTATGTAGATAAGGTAGTTAGGTAGGTACTTACTAGGTACGTAATAAATTGAATCATCCAAGCCAAAATATGATTTATTGTTATTATGATTTAATGAATCATCTCATTCAAACTAAATAATAAAACATTATTAATTTAATGTAATTTATGCTACATTACCTATTAGAGTTCTTATGAATCATACCATTCAGAGCAATGGTAACCTAAAGTTGTACATAGTATCTCTCTCTTTCCCTCTTTCTGAATTACCTAAGTTAAAGTAGAACTTAATTAATTCAGAGAGCTGTGTATCATTATTGTAGTACCATGTGTTCTCTTTCCCGTGGTCGTGATTATGATTACTAACGGCTTCCGCACAACGCACCGGCCCGGAACAAAAACAACCCGCTACCGCAGAATAAACAATACTTACTATTACTGCACCACAGAATAATGGGAACAAAGCAAACTGGACTTTTTAACAAAGAAGTCAAAGAATTTAAATTAAATCCGTTGGCCTTCTTGAAATTGTTGCCGTTCAATTAGTGGAATATCAAATTAACTGGAATTTGTTGGTAAGTGTTAGGTAGTCACTTCCTGGATGATGAGGACAGAGAACATGCAAAAAAAATAATTTAATGATTTGCTGGGGCCCATACCCGGCATCTTTCCTTGTCCACTCCTGTACGTATTTCATTATTCAATTGTTCCACAAGGACCACTTTTAAATGTCTTAAAGCTAGGTGAGTCTATGTGCCAGATCCACGGGACCAGACCTAGAAGAACAGGCTACTACGGCTTGGTTCCTATCGTTTTTTGTATGAGGTCTTTCCAAAGACCTAGCAAAGATTGGTAGGTCAAAAATAGTTCAACAACGTCACTCACCAATGGTCACATTTCTATAAAGAAGTCAGGAGGAATAAACTCATATTGATTACGTGTAACGCCCCAGCCCATAGCTGTTTGAAAAGGGTTCAAAGAAAATAAACCGGGCACCAACACCTACCAATCGTGCTCAGAAACCACAACATGATACAGTATGTTACAACAATCAGGTGATTAAGGAATAATACCAAGTCATTGCTTTGTTCTGGATTTATGTGGTCAAGAAATAAACATTGCTGGACTTCAAATATTTAGTTTTGTTTTTTATATTCTGGTATAGGCACAGCCAGGTACTCCATCGTATACCCCCTGCGTGTTATTTATCATAATAGATGCAATAACAACTCAAAGCAAAATTGAGAGATACTGCAAAACTGAACTATGTACCTATAAACTGAAACATTTACCTATGTATGACAAACAGAGGTGTGAAAATGTGCACCTTTTTTAACCGACTTCCAATCAAAAAGGAGGAGGTTCTAAATTCGGTTGTTTTTTTTTTTTAATGTTTGTTACCGCATAACTTCGTCATTTGTGAGCCGATTTGAAAAAATATTTTTTTATCTGAAAGGTACTGCTTCCAGATTGGCCCCATTTTAATTTTATTAAAATCGGTGCTGCCATTTTTTTTTAAATAATGTTTGTAACTGCATGCCTCCGTCATTTATGAACCGATTTAGAAAATTATTTTTTTTATTTGGAAGGTTATTCTTACTTCCAGATTGTCCCAAACAAATTTCATTAAAATTGGTTTAGCCGTTTGGCAATGAAGTCGGTTTCTCTTATTTGATCTATACGTCTATGGAGTAACCAATAGATGTTTTTTTTTCTGCTTCTACATAGTTTAAATACTATTTTTAAAGCTAGCCTTGGTATTTAAAATAACCTTTTAGAAACCGCGATGTGCATTTCGGCTTTGTTCGTCTTTTTAGAGTTGCTTTTCCTCATATTAAAGTGTGTAGGTATTCAGATAGCCACAAGTCACCAAGGTTTCTCGTTTGAGGAAGCAAAATCCCTGCTCATTATAAACTTAAAATTATACTTATTTTTTGAATCATCTTACTCAAAAGTATAGCCTAACAATGACAGAATAATTCAAGCAATGCTCAAAAACTAACAAAAACTAGTGCGAGGAGCGAGGCTTCCGTCGACTCGGACCGTTAGGTACTCGGACCGCAGTCCCACTCGCCGGAGTAATTTAATTTTAATATTTTTCTTCCAGCGACTCGGACCACTTTTGAAATGATCGAAAAAATCTATTGTTCAAGGCAATGAAGTACAGTCAAAGGAAAAAGTAGGTGTAGAAAGTAAACATAAAGAATAAAACTCTTTGATTGAAGACACAATTTCATTAAAAAAATCTAATAATTAACAGTTATACATAAATCATACTACAAATAATCTACAAATTCAAAAGAAGTAGGTGGCGGCGCACTTGGCCGCTTTTTAATATTGTTTACTTGTCCAAAACAATATTAAAAAGCGGCCAAGTGCGAGTCGGACTCGCCCATGAAGGGTTCCGTAGCAACAAGTAACATAATATTATAGTTCATGCAGTTCATCGCAAGGTAAATTGCAGTTTACGATTTATGACATATAAAAAAAAACTACTCACTAGATCTTGTTCAAACCAAATATCGTTGGAAGTTTGCATAATATTTTTTTTTTTTTGTTTTATCATTTTCTTATTTTAGAAGTTAGAGGGGGGGGGGGGGGGTGACCAACATTTCAACACTTCGGAAGTGTCTCTCGCAAAAACTATTAAGTTTAGAAAAAAACTATATAAGAAACCTCAACATCATTTTTAAACACCTATTCATAGATACCCTACACGTATGGGTTTGATGAAAAAAAGTTTTTTGAATTTCAGTTCTAAGTATGGGGATACGTAGAACGTTACGTTTTTTTTATCTTAATGCGGTTCACAGATTACATCTACTCGCCAAGTTTCATCAGTCTAGCTCTTATAGTTTCGGAGAAAAATGGCTGTGACATACGGACGGACAGACAGACAGACATATCCGTAGCCAACTACGGAACCCTAAAAATCAGTCTTTATTCGTTTTACTTGGATAATACGGTCTTTGTTATTTAAAATGTAATTAAAATAAAATGATAAATATGACCTAGGCCCTAAAATAATTAATAAAAATAAATACAAACTTACCTGGTTGAAGGCAATTCTGTCGCTATCGCAACGTCTAGGACAGGTAGGTACAGTTCATCAATACATTTATAGGATGCAAGTTTATATTTAAGTAAATTTTATAGTCATAACTTTAATATAAAAATTGGAAAAAACTAATATTTATTCATTGACATTACACTACTACTTAACATTTCGTATTTATGTCAGATCTGTTTCTGACAACGACTGTACAATTTAGGTCACGTGGTTTGTGGTCCGAGTCGCCGGAAGAAAATAATAAAATAAAATTACTCCGGCGAGTGGGACTGCGGTCCGAGTACCTAACGGTCCGAGTCGACGGAAGCCTCGAGGAGCCATCCCGCGATATAAATTTACGACCCATATATTATGTAAATTTACGACGAATTTATTTTGTGTTCGTCTCAGGGTGGAAACTAGTGTTAAATATCCATATGATTAAGTTCAGCCATAAACATGTAACAAACGGACGGGCAGATAGACCCACTAATATTAAGAATCTGAGTAGATAATCAATGTGTGTGCAGGGAAACTATGTAAGCACCGCAGCCACACGGGCAGTTTAAATTTTTAAATATTATTATGAAACGTGATCCCACTGTAAACACAAGTTTAGAACCTACCTAGGCCAACGTTTACGACACGCATTGGGGAGTCGTGCGCGTGCCCCTTCCAGATGGCGGCGCGGGCGCAGGATACACGCATGCTCTAGTCATGTGATGCTCTTTCCGTATCCGCATTATAACCAATTAAAAACCTTTAGTACAAAACCTAGGATCTGTCGGCAACAGCGTGCTATTCCTGCAATATGGTTCGTTCGGGCAATCACTAAATCTGTTCGATTTTCAAATATTTAAACAATAAATTATAAGTTTAAAAAACTAGAGAAACCGACTTCATTGCCAAACGGCTAAACCGATTTTAATAAAATCGGTACGTAAGAATAACCTTCCAAATAAAAAAATAATTTTCTAAATCGGTTCATAAATGACAGAGGCATGCAGTTACAAACATTAAAAAAAATATTTAAAAAAAAAATGGCAACACCGATTTTTATAAAATTAAAATGGGACCAATCTGGAAGCAGTACTTTCAGATTTAAAAAATAAATCAAATACCCCCGAATACTGAAACGCAACTCAGATTTAAGCACGTCTCAAGCGACGAATATTTGACAGATTTTCATTGAAAACTGTCAAATATTCGTCGCTTGAGACGTGCTTAAATCTGAGTTGCGTTTCAGTATTCGGGGGATAGGCTCACAAATGACGAAGTTATGCGGTAAAAAACATAAAAAAAAAAATACAGCCGAATAAGAGAAGGTTCTCACCTTCTCTTTTTTAATTGGAAGTCAGTTAAAAATTGAAGACTCATAGCGGACTCAATGCTGCGTCCGCAGATAGAATAGCTAAAGGCTTTAAAACAAGTAAATAAAGAGGTGCAAAAGAAACATGCGTGAATAGAGCTGTGTAACTCTAACAAAGGGAAATTTGAATGAGAATTGCAGTTGTTAGTTTGACGACATTTTAATAATTGCTGTTTTATTTAATTTCTCGAAATTTGTTTTTTACCTCTTTCTTCACAGAAGTGAATTGACATGTCCCCACATGTGACAACAATGTGTGTCATTTGTTGTTATTGCCCGTATCACTCAGTAGAAAAAATCCTATCCGTAACTGTAAATAAGCTTCTCAATCCCATCACTAGTGCGGCCTGAAGCACAGCTTATATAACACTCAGTAGGTCGATATGTCACGATCGGTATACGTTATACCGTAATACCCTACCGGCCGGTTGAAATGGACTTGACGAATGCCTTCCACATCGACAGTTCATGCAGGTCAAGGAGTTCCACTTCTACAAATTCATTACTCGTAGCCTATAGCTGCTCACACACTTTATTAAAAATTTCAAACACCAAAAGAAAAAAAATACTGCATACACCTACTCATAACAATCCCACCAATTCCAAATATTACATTGGTAGGTAGGTACATAATGTATAATTAATATCTCACATTTTTTATATTTGTCACAAACAGACTTAGATTTTGGTGGCTCTGAGGATTTGCCAGTGGCGTTCTTTCTTTATTCTGGGTATTTATTACGTTCTTATCTCCAGGTATTTTTATAAACGAAACTTTCTTGGTAAACCGAAATATCTTTGAACTGAGGATTAGTGATAAAGAACTTGTTTCGTTTACCCATCCGATTATTTTGCTTCGGATTAGTAACACTATTAAGATTTATGGCAGGATTTGCTTGGATAGGTCAGGTACCTACTTAATACATTTACTACTATGTTATATGAGCATACCTACGCCTTTATGTCAAATAAAATGTATGTTCTTTCTTTCTTTCAAGTACGATGCTATGCAGGCCTACCTCTTCATTTTTGGTCTTGGACAACATTCGGCTGCATCAGAGTATTAGCGTCGTGTATTGCAATTTACATTTTCCAGTCAAATTCCAAACTAAACTTATCCAGCAACCGTTACTAAATACCTAAAGGTATAAACCTATCTTGCATCTACCCTTTCCTAAAAATAACAAATCTCATATTAAAAGTAGAAGACTATAGTGCATGAAGCCAGATAATATTCAGTGGTAGGAGTCATCCTCGTATCGATCGATGTTTATTGTCCCCAGACTAGACGGCTGCGGAGCCTTGCAGACGCCAAAACGAAGCACGAGTGGGCTCTCCCACTTAATGAGGTTCACGAGCAAACGAATGACTCAACTAAGAAAAGAAGAATACAGAGAATGCCATCATTTTTCTCTGTATTACTGAAGTTACAAAAACTCTTGACCATGTCAGTCATGCAAGGAATTACCATGCAAAATAAGATTTTTGAGGCCCGCGCATAAAAATAAATAATAAAAACACCCCCCCGTTTAGGATTCGTTTCTTTGATGGCTTGGGTTAATTTTTGGCATCCACTTGAAGATGTTCACTGCTGTAAAAGCTTAATAAATTTCCAGGAAGAAAGATTTTGAGCACTCTCCATCCAGCGACTTCCAAACTCTAAAAGTAAAAAGACAAATGTATTTATTCATTAGTATCTCAAGGATCACTTTGAAACGTCTTAAAGCTAGGTGAGTCTAGATACCAGTTCCTCGTGACCAAGCCTAGATTTCCGTGATCTTTAGAATTTCGTTGCGTTGGGTCATTGTTGGTTAGTGTGCTGGTGATATCAATGTAATATGATTTTTATCCAATGACAAACAAATGCCTCAATACACCTTGTTGTTGAGTTGAAAGTCAGAAATCTTATCTTCTAATATTCGTCATAAAATCAACAAAATTATAAACATAGGTAAGCTTATCAATTGACACATCCTAAAACTGGCACCTTGTTCTAACAGAACAGACAGGCAAACAAGTAAAGTATAAACAAAGAAGGTATAAAATGGTGGCAAGAATATAAAGCAGGTACTACCTTAGTTAGTAGTTATTTGGTGGCGGCTGTTTAAAATCATTCATTCCTCACGGTTCAATGGTTTTAAGGGATGGGAATGGGACCCGAGGGAGATGCAGGTACACACGATGTCACGGTCGGAAGTTTTTTTCAACCTGTCCGCATGCTCTTTTTTGAGTTAGCTCTTGAGTCTTGAATAAAAGAGATGTCTATCGCAATATCTTCTTTTTTTATATAAAAAAACTTTGTAGTCATCGATTGGCCAGAAGTATTCCAAAGTTTCAGGATTTATAATGATGTGTGGTTTGTAAAGTTATTTATCAGCAATAACTTACATAACACTATTTAGTTCCAAATTAAGCAGAGCAGAGCTATGGGAACCAGATAGCTGATATACTACATATTGCATGTGCCTTTTTTTGTAAATCAATAGCAAAAATAATATTAGAATACAATATAACACAATACCCAGACAGAGAGGAAAGTTTTAAAAGTCTATATGATGCTACATCATTGCTTATTAGTTATGAAACCTTTGATGACCTTTATAAGACCTTTGATGAAATTAGTAACGCAAACAAAATATGTGTAAGAGGTAAATGTGTTTTAGTTCAGTCTACCCCGAATTTCCCATGTTTTTTGAACTGCAGAAAACATTTCCAGTTTTTATTAATTAAGAGAGCAAAAAGTTCTTTGTTTTTCCTAACAATGGTTGACGCTATGCTAGAGTCTCTATCGTATGCTTGCTATTGCACTCTACTCCCCCATAATACACCTTGAAAAATAATTCTCTGTCTTTGTTCTTCACATGGTATCCGCATATGGCCTTCTTGCTCATAACTGAACCCCATTTATGGGTGTACAGACAGCATAAACAATTTCTAGAGCGGCGCGCGTAAATTTGAGTTGAGGTTATAGTAGTATTAATTTGACATTCGCCGGAGACGAACGTGTCGGGTGCGGCAGCTACCGGCAAAGCCGGCTTCTTGTGCTTATACATTTTGTACACCACGATCAATACGTGCAATAAAGTGCATCCAGTGATATTCAAACCTTAAAGTTCAACAGCTCATCGTGATGATAGTTTTTAAATTACCGGCCTCAAGATTGTAAACTTGGATGAACTAAGTGTTTGTTTGGTAAGTGTGTCACTCGATAAACTTTTGGTATTGAGTTTTTGACTTACGTTATCGGTATTGAACTGTGGATTAATTGATACGTTTTATATTTTTAAATTGAGTTTTAGTACCTTATGTCTGTATGGTCTAACTTAAATAGATTCTTAGCCAAAACTTTCACTGACTGAGTCAGAAGTCAACAACTCACCTATTTCCTATAAAATGTCGTTACTTTAAATAATTTGAATCATCCCAAAAAGAGACTTCCTCCCTTCAACTTGTGATTCAGTCAGCTGTGAACTGATAAACGTTCAAAAAAAATATTAGCAAAAAGGACGTTACAACGACGTTCTGAGTATCTACGTCCCCTCATACCTTGAACCCTCGCTTCACTCCAGCAGACAAAAACGTTTCAAAATTTCAATTCTGCCTAATTCGTCCTTATTGTCATACTACTAGAGGCTATATCAGTACGCATAATAGGTATATATATGATGTAGCCACCGTCAGCGCGTGCATTCATCGCACACCCTCGGTTTATTACCTATACCGTGTGCATGTTGCGGTTCCTATTGTGACTACCATCAATCCATTACGCGATTAAACATCATATTGTTATCGACAACATTGTTGTGCTAACTCCCAACTAGATTAATCTATTCAACGATTTTACGTGGAAAGTAACCGTTGTTTTCAATTCGTGAATTCAAATTGCAATCAAATAAACCGTTAGAAAGGCTTAAATGGATCTTACAAACCAATAACGCCATTCGTTTGAGTGATGATGAAGGCTTGGTCATTAACTCATTCATATTTAAATCCTAAGAGCGTGTTTTGGGTCCTTGTCCTCCCCTTAAATGGTAACTGGGTTCATTACCGAAAGCTCTACCAATTATGGCTAACCAGCGTGGGTTAAAAATTAGTAGCTAACCACTTTATGTATACCTACACCTATTTAGTAGGTGTCAAATGAACCTTTAGAGAGCTATGAACTCATATTGGTAAGATAAACAAAAAAAATTGTGGACAATCCTATCTAGCCCCACATTAAGCAGAGCTGGTGCTATGGGAACCAGATAGCTGATATAATAATTATATACATATTTTTTGTAAATACAATATAACACCCAGACAGAGAACAAACATCTGCGTTCACCACACAAATATTTGTTCTCGGTGGGGATCGAACCCACGACCTACGGCGCAGAAGGCAGAGCTACTACCAACTGAGCTGAGAGGCCAGTCAATATACCTAGGAACCCGCCTGCGATTTATTTTATTGCCATTATAATGTACCTCTTACGACTTTATATAGCCCTTTTATGTGGTATATCTAATAGCACTTGTATCTTACACGGTCCTTGATCTATGGCAGTCGGTAAGAGAGCGCACATAACCTTTCATGTTTCGTCACGCAAATTGAGGTGTAATTCAAATCCGTTACCTGTCTGCTCATAATGTTCTTGTCTTGATATTTTATTACTTTCTCGGTCTGTTGCGTGTTTGTCTCACATTTATTTAAGGACTTTCAAAGCCGTTTTGGACATTATAGAAACTGAACTACCTCGAAAGTGGAGTTGTAAAACTTCATTCATTTTTCGTGTCTCTGGTATGGCATGATTTGACCGGTTCAATTGGTTACAATACACACTGGCAGAGCATTCATAATTATACAGTTCTATGGCGGGGATTCGCTAGATTGCCACATTGGTCAATTGATGCTGCTGCTTGCTGCTTTCAATTGGGAATTCACTTTACTACGTTTTTCCTGCTATAAAGATACAATTTGCGTCCACAAATTTCTGTAGGAGGTAGGCAATATCTTATTCTTGAAGTTATAGGTAGAGTACAATTTATTTTAGCGAACTAAAAACAACTGCCTAGAAAACTTCACATACGCTGTATAGACTTTTCACAACAAATGCAAACCAAAAGAATAGTAGGTTACTCACTCACTCACACTAGAGGTTTTTCCGGGTCTCCCACGCCATGTAATGCCGCCTACAGCTAACATTTGCTTATGTAGTACACCTATAATGGCTGCTCTTTTGACATAAGAAGGTAGCAGAGTTTTTATGCCTCAAAAACCTCAATAGCTCGCCCTGCAGGCTTAACGACAGGTTACCACAGCCAGCGCCACCAGGAATTGGAAAAATAGTCGCATTGGAATAGAAATGTCAAAAGCGAATCCTTTAAGCCATAACAAAGAAAGAGGAGAGTCAGCTTTCATAATGAACCACCAAACTTTAATACGAACTTGGTAACTTAACAATATTTTATTTGACATAACTTGGGGTTATGGCGCTGCACTGCGTGTTGGTCAATGTTCACCATTATTTATTTATTTAATAAGATAAGTTCTTCGAGACTTTCCTAAGTCTTGAAGATGATTACTAAAATAACAAAATACGTTTAAAAGTAATGACCTAGTTTATTCACAACGTTGTAGATAATTATTTGGCTCGCTCAGAAACAGCAGTATTCGTTGCCAGCTGCAAAGCGAGGGGTCATGGTATCGTTAACCTTTCACATCCATTTTGTAATAAAAACAACTGTGAAGAAAAAAACTTTACTTCTCAGCAAACGTAATGATCTTTTGTTTTATCTCAACTCTCAATTTAATTATAATATAATCTAATGGGAATAAATTAAATAATAATTATTGCAAAATTATTATTATAATCTGCGGTCGGTGATCTGAACTCTGTTTTCTACCTGTAATACCTACAGGTGGAAAACAGAGTTCACTATAAAATTTTCTAGTTTCTTATAAAATGTAATTTTTCTATATATTTTTTTAATTATTTCATGCTTTATAATAATAAAAATAATAAATTATTGCAAAATGTATTAATTAAAACATTACGAGTGATGAATCTTCATAACTTATCTTATATTGGAATCAGACTCAAAGACGGTCCATCAAGTAAAGTCCATAAATAAAGCCGATAAAGACTCGTTAGCCAGCGTAACTCCTCCTAAAAGCTCAGAAGCTTTCTATGGAATTCGTAGGCTAGGAGGAAGAAATGAGCTTTTAATTATTATCAGGTGTATCAAATTATACTGTTGGCTTTTCAAATAAACCAAGTAAATACTAGAGTATTATTCCTAGTAAGATGAACCTAAATATAGTGGTAGGTTTATTTGTGTGAAACGCGCAAAAATTCACACGGCACGACACCCGTCCTCGTACTTTTACTGGGCTTTTACTCTTGCGAAACGCACTTGTCCTACATACACTATGGCGTCGTACATCATCACGACAAAATTACGTTCATTCGTCAGACATTATTATTGAAAACTTTGTGATATTTTACTGCGCAATATGCAGCTTAAAATCGTACTTGTGACTTGTGGATTGACCTTCGTATATTACGTTTATGTATTCAATCAAAAATAGGAGACATAATTAGATTAAAAGCGCTCCAAATGAAATGGTCGGAAACAAATTCAATTAAATAATCGTGTTATCAAATCAAATCAAATTATGCCATACAAGTATTATACACAAGGATCATGTCACCTATGTACTTTATTAGAAAAAAATCAAGGTCAGTCAGTAAATTAATGTCACTAGCGAAAACATAACTTTCTGTGTAATTGAGTTGATTTGAGTTATCTTATCATAGAGTGCCTGTATTCGAAACTTAGACAAACTATATTTTAAATGACGATTAATGTGAGTTGTGAATGACACAAGCAAAAGAGAATAACCGAGACTTAACGACCATGAGGCCGATGACATCATACCTTAGGATGTTAGGTGTTTTCGCACGGACTTCTACTTCTATTGTTCTTTCATTAATCTCGTACCAACCATTATTTCATCAAGAATTAATAATTTCTACGTATTAGCGCTATTGTTATTATTTGTTTATTATTTTGAGTACTTATAATAAGTGGCGTGAAATAGAATTACGTATAGGTATACTACATCTAGAGAAGCCAGAGATTCTCACCGAAGTTGAGAAATTCTATAGTCAGTTGTACAGCTCGCACGCATTACAACCCCAACCTAGTAACGAGGACGCAAGAGCCACATTAACCCGCCACTACACCGAAGACCTGCCTGAAATTAGCCTAGACGAAATCGAACTGGCCCTGAAACAATTAAAGAATGGAAAGGCCCCGGGAGAAGATGGAGTAACGTCAGAGCTCCTGAAGGCAGGTGGCACACCAATCCTTCAGGAGCTTCAGCGTATATTTAACTCTGTCATCACCAATGGGAGAACTCCAGTGGCATGGAATAAGAGCCTAGTTGTGTTGTTCTTCAAAAAAGGGAACAAAACCTTACTGAAGAACTACAGGCCTATTTCACTTTTAAGCCACATCTATAAATTGTTTTCTAGGGTAATCACGAATCGTCTAGCCCGAAGATTTGATGAGTTTCAGCCACCAGATCAGGCTGGGTTTCGAGGAGGATACGGCACCATAGACCACATACACACAGTGCGCCAGATTATACAGAAGTCAGAGGAGTATAATCAGCCTCTGTGCCTAGCGTTTGTGGACTATGAGAAGGCGTTTGACTCCATCGAGACCTGGGCTGTTCTGGAGTCCCTGCAGCGATGCCAAGTTGACTGGCGATACATCGAGGTGCTGAGATGCCTTTATGACTCCGCTACAATGACCGTCCAAGTACAAAACCAGCAGTCTAAACCTATCCAACTGCGCCGCGGAGTGAGACAAGGGGATGTTATATCCCCGAAATTGTTCACAAACGCGTTGGAAGATCTGTTTAAGACACTGAACTGGAATGGACGGGGCATTAACATAAATGGCGAGTATATCTCACATCTGCGATTTGCGGACGATATCGTCATCATGGCAGAATCGTTGCAGGAGCTACAGCAAATGCTGAACAGCTTAGCTGATGCCTCTTGACTGGTCGGGCTGGGCATGAACTTGGATAAGACCAAAATCATGGTCAATGAGCATATTACCCCAGTACCGATCACGGTCGCTAACTCTACCCTCGAAGTTGTTGAGGAATACGTCTATCTTGGGCAGATCCTCCAGCTAGGCAGAAACAACTTTGAAAAGGAGCTAAGTAAGAGAATTCAGCTTGGTTAGGCAGCGTTTGGGAAACTTCGTCAGGTCTTCTCGTCGCCCATCCCACAGTGCTTGAAAACCAAAGTCTTTAATCAGTGCGTCCTACCAGTTATGACATACGGAGCCGAAACGTGGACACTCACGGCAGGACGGGTCCATAGGTTAAAAGTCGCTCAGCGAGCTATGGAGAGGGCTATGCTCGGAGTCTCTCTTAGAGACAGGATCCGGAACGAGGTCATTCGACAGAGGACCAAAGTTGTCGACATAGCCCAAAGAACAAGCAAGCTGAAGTGGCAGTGGGCCGGTCATGTTTGCCGAAGAACCGATAACCGCTGGGATAAACGAGTTCTAGAGTGGAGACCGCGTTTAGGCAAACGTAGTGTAGGACGCCCTCAGACTAGATGGAGCGACGACTTGCGCAGGGTGGCGGGCAGCAACTGGATGGGAAAAGCCAAAGACCGGGCTCAGTGGAGCGCCATGGGAGAGACCTATGTCCAGCAGTGGACTGCAATAGGTTGATGATGATGATGATGATGATGATGACTACATCTAGTGAGGTATAGATGTACCTAATAAGGTGGCTTGTGATTATTTTAGAACTATCTCCAAGTTGAATAAAACATATAGGAAATGAATGATTTTTTGTTCCTTATAACGTTTTGCAAAAGCACTGGCTGTTAGGAAGACGTCAAGTACACCGACTAATGCAAAAAAAGATCAAGAAGAAACATTAGGTATAGGTATCATAGTAAAGTTTATCAAGAAGACACAATTAGCTATAACGTTTATTATAAATCGTATCTGTTCTATATTATTCTTAATTACCAATAGGTCTGATTAAAGCTAAGTAACTCTAACTATAAATATGAAAACCAGATTCTTATTGCTATAACTATGACTTGTGTACTTAGTTGCTATGCTGTTAAGTATACTTTGTTTAAGCACAATGGTAAAGTAGAACTAGACTGAACGGATTTCTCCTGAGAAAAATATAATAGAGGTTGCACGTTATAATAGAAAGAACGGAGCAATTTCCCAGATGCTTTCGAAGAGCTCAGATCTAGAGCAGTTTCTTAATTCGATGGCAAACATTATTATGATGAACACCTGAGATTGCAATACCGTAGTCGGCCTAGTTGCTCATACAAATTGTCCATAAAATAAAAACATAAAAAAGCACTTCAGTGGTTATTGTAGATGTGACGTTTTTGCTGGTAACTTGGTTTCATATTGAGTCTTTAAAATTATGTTTAACCCCCTACCGTATAGAGGGGTGATATAAGTTTGGGGCCTTTATGTGTGGCTGTTTGTTTGTCTGTTGCCTAATAGCTTCCGAACGAATACGGTTATACCGAGGTACGAGTATGTGCGGTTTTTTGACCGAAGGTTCTAAGATGGTTCTTTGCCAATACCTCGAAATTTTCATTGTTTCTAGCGGGCACAAATATGATCGATAAGATCTTGCCGACACTGACTTAAACTTTACAAGCTTGGTAACACTTAAACTTATTAAAACAAGTCAAATTACCGTAGTCGTAGAAAATGAAATTGAATGCCTAGCAGTATGCTAATAGTTTGACTATAAGTTCATAACCAAACGAGCCCGGGTCACATTCCTCGGAGCTATTGTGCCACTATCGCTCTCGAAGTTACGCATAAATCCGAGTTTGGTTAATAAGTGTGGGCGCTGTATGGGCACGAAGCCGTTATTGTGTGCGCCGTAAATTTTGTCCTAGACGTAAGTTATGGTTGGGTGACACATTGATATCCTAGCTACCCGTTGTTGGAAGGATACAGTCAAGACCGACCCGACCAAACCACCTAACTGTGATGTTCTATCCTTCTAAGTCGGTACTTAATATAAATAAATATTCTGGATAATCCACACAACACTATCTGGCCCCAAACTAAGCAGAACTTGTACTATGGCAACCAGATAGCTGATATAATACTTTTTCATTGCTCATACTCTGAAAGTAGGTCTGAAGTTGCCTGAGGGGCCTAATTGAAAGTAATACTTTCAGCCCTAGGGAGAATCGCTTTCTACTGACAGCTGTCAAATTATAAAAAAAACAAGTTCTATTCTATTCAACCATGTTTCAACTTTCTAAAGTCTTTCTGACTGCAAGGAGGTTGTTGAACCAAATTCCAACTTTTTATTCAACAAGGGTAAGAAGTTTAAAAAGTCTAATTAGAGCGCAATGTAAAATTTAAATTTAAATAACATAAAGATAGTATTAAATAAATAATATATCTTCTAAATTACTTGATTAATAAATAGCTTCAACTATTTATTTAAAATAACATAGATTTGAGCAAACAATTTACCATTTCCTTAATTATGAAATGAAAATAATGGCTGAATAATGCTGGCGAGCCGTAGCCGAAGGCCCGCCAGAGAAAAAGAAAAAAAAACCGGGAAGGCGGCAATTCAATCTTCATTTTCACTATTTTTTCTTTCATGTTTTTATTTTTACTTTCCTTGTATTCGTAATGAAAAGCACAGTGTTTACCTTGGCAGAAAGTCTTTTAAGTCCCTCAAGCTCCATTGGCGCCCTCGCTACGCTCTGGTGCCAAACCCGTCTCGGGACTCAAAAAACGTGACTTTCAACACTCAGGTAACAATGTACTAATAAACATCTTTCTTTGTAAAGACATACTCATCACACAGACAGAGAGCATTGTTTGAGAACGGAACACATATTTATTCCCAATTACCGTGTGGTGTTGAAGTACTTACATATACACCTTATAAATGTATACCTTATAAATGAACTCATGGGTGTTTTTAGCTTTTCTCTATTAGGTAAGGCTCTCCCTACTAATGTAAGGTTATTGAGGAACATTCACATTCAGAGATGATCCTTACTCAGTTTCACTTTCAAACCTTTTCTATGGTCGGCAAACCACTCGAAATACTGTGGAATGAACAATTAATGGGATGCCGGCTTAATAGGTCTCCACTTGAGTTGAAAGCGGGCCGCAGGCGAATACAATCTGAACAGCCCCTTTCGACTTTAAATACGAGCTTTTGATAAAATCTAATTTGGGGAACATGTGCTACAGAATTGTGTCTAGTTGTGTGTTCGACTCCAATATTGACGTCTGGAATCAGCAATTTGTAGTCTGCACTATCAAAACTTTCGTTATGTACTATTCTGAGCGAGATTTGCATCTTCTGTAACAAATGCCAACTGCCTATGCTTTGTCTAGCCGTCTCAAATTATTATAGCTCTATGTAAAGTCACAAAAAATAACTGTTCAATAAATTGCATACTAGATAAGTGTACCTGTATAGGTTATTCCATTCATTCTACATAACTGTTACTTTTGTCATCGACGCAGCTGTTTCCAAAAAAGTTTTCCATCTGAATGACACTGGAAGTGGGCAGCGAATTACATAGTGGCATTTAAACCTGCATAGCTCGATTGACCGGAAGATCAGTGACCACTGGCGCCGAATTCGGTACACAACGGTACTGGACTGGCAAAATTATTGCCTGTTTCCGACTAGTTAAGCCAACCATTTGGTTAGACAATGTATTTTTTTATAAAAAAAACATCTACTTACTTAGGTCTGTTTGGGTCCCAGCGTTTCATATTGGTTGCCCAATCTATTAGACTAGGAGGAGTTGCCCAATCTAGGACATAGCAGGCTCTGTTCTTGTTAGTTCGTCAAAAAGAGTTTTTGTAGAGTTCTAACATTATTATTTACTAGCTAAAATGTGAAGAGAAAGTTAGCAATTTAGTAATAACAATTTGCGTGTAATATGAGATTAGGCTGGTTCAAATACGAGTATGCATGGCAACGCAAACATAATCCCCTTGTTTTCAATTCCCCGTGATACAAAGACTCACGTATCGGCCATAAAGATCACCCTCTCTCCCTCTCTGCCCAGGTTAGCAATTTAATTACTCGCCATGTCCACAGATCGTCCGCATTACTATGTGGTGCTATTCCCCAATGATTAATTACAATAATTACAGTCTCGGACATTTGGCCGAAATTCATGTTTGACAGTAATTTATCTTGTTTTGTTGGGTACCTTGTTTGAGTATAATGCTGAAATGATGGTTAGGTTATAACTCTTTGCTTCCATGTTTGGTATCTATTAATAAATTTCATAATTAATGGTTCACTCGATGCATTTCTGTTATTATTTCTGTGTAGATAAATAACAATATTTCATAACAAAATTAATGTAGATGGAGTTACCGCTGCTTCGGTGAAATTAATAAGCGAACATTTTACGCAGTGCCATCAAGCTAATGGTTTCTCGCATGAAACCACATTAGATATCTCATTTTATCTTGTCATTATCAAACCACATGAGACATGGTACCATCAATATCCCAGACAGTTGAAGATTTAAAAAAAATACTGAAATATGGACTGTTCAAACATACCTATAAACCTATCACGGTCCATAAAAGTGATTGAATCTTTCGGAATGTTTTTGAAATTATAGGAAAATAATATAATAATACTGCGTAGTTCCATTCCAATATTACGACCCAGTGGCCGCTTGTCAGGCCACCTGCGTTGCGCTCAGCGTCTTCAACGGCATTGCAGTTGGATTGTGAATTGGACGGTGTCCAAAGGTTCACGCTCCTAGCTAGGCGATCTTACTTCGCAATACGTTCAATTAGAACCATCTGATGAAATCTGTATGTACCTTCCTAGTCGTCGTAAATTATTCAACAGAACATCGTGCGAAGAAAATGCCTTTCACGGTCAGTGAAAACATATTTAGCTTTTTGATCTCCGTATATTTTGTGTGGAAGATGTTTGCTAAATAATAAGATTTATATTTGAATGTGTTCTTTTAATTAAACATAAAACGAATAATTATTACAGTTAGTTAGCGTGACCGCGCTAGGAGCGAGTGTTACGAAAGAGTGTTCCGATAGACTGTCTTACGGTAGAGTGACGAATTTGTCACTCGGTCAAGCTTTTATAAGCTTTAATAACATAAACAATATGAATGTAGCTTTGTTTACAATGGTAACGCTACATCTACATCCCACATAAAAAAAAAATTATAACATAATTTTAAAAGTAGGTATATAAAATAAAAAATTTAAAGTTTGTAAACTTGTTACAAATACAAACTAACATAGTTGTAATTTAACATTAAAAAAAATATATCTCATAAAAAGATTCCTACTAATAATATTAATACTTAAAGTGATATAGAGTTCATGGTAATTATAGCGTACACTGTGGCTAATGTTTTGATAAACAAAAGGTCTCTTTTTAGAACAAAGATACTTAAACGCGCACTGCACTTTTGTTATTGTTAATCACTGTTTATACTATACTTGAACACTTTTTGTTGACCGCCGCCGATGTCAAGTGGTTACATGGCACCCCTGCTGAGTGCGTTACGCGGCTGGCGTAAGATGCCGACTGTTGAAGTGTAGAGTAGCTGTAAATAGGCTAGTCCCTTTGTTCCCAAGTGAACGAGTAGTCCTGAATGATCTTTGTTTATAACCGCGGTATTGTTCGCTGTTGGTAATAGTGAGCACTTGATAAGCTAGAGTCAAATATCGAACCGTACAGTCTTTTTAACTGTGCGACCGGATCTCGTTATGACTGGAGCTGTTGTTGTCACATCAGATTTCGGCGGACCCATTTCATCAGGTAGCCGAGGTGTTTTATTTGGGTTACTTAGTGGCATTGTTGTTTCAACAAGTGTCGGACTCTGAGAAACTATTGTTTCTGGGGTCGCGTTGCTAGGTGTGTAGTTAATAGCGTAAGCTGGTTTGAGCCTATCTAGCGAAATAACGACTTTTCGAGAACCTATTTGAACTGTATAGAATTTAGGGTTCCGTTCTATTACTTTAAAGGGTCCCTCATACGGTGGAGTTAGTGATTTTTTCACTTCTCTTCTAACAAAGACGTAGTCCGTAGTTGCGAGATCCTTATGTATAAAAGTTTTTCTATTATCCCATTGCTTTCTTGCACTTGATTGTATTGTAGCCAATGTTTCCATTAAATTACGTGTATACTCAGCATCATTAATATGTGATTCTGATGGTACAAAAAAATCTCCTGGTAGACGGATAGGCATTCCAAAGGTCATTTGCGCTGGGCTAAATCCTATGTCCTCTTTTATAGTTGATCTAAGACCTAAAAGTACCATAGGTAGCTCTCTCACCCATTTATTAGAGTTGTCGCAGCGTGACATGATGGATGCTTTAAGTGTGCGATGCATGCGCTCTACTTGTCCGTTTGCCTTAGGGTTATATGCTGTAGTGTGGATTTTTTCTATGCCTAGTCTTTTTGTTAATTGTGTAAAAAGTTGAGATTCGAACTGTCTACCTTAATCAGTTGTTATTTTTACTGGACAGCCAAATCTTGAAATCCAATGCTCTACAAATTTATTTGCTATTGTTTCGGCTGTGATATCCTTAATGGGTATGACTTCAGGCCATTTAGTGAAACGATCTATGATGGTGAGGCAATATGTGAAGTCTTCGGAGGGTATCAATGGTCCGATAATATCAATATGAACATGAGTAAATCGATTTGAATTTTCAAACTCTCCAAGTGGTGTAATTGTGTGTCTTTGGACTTTACATTTTTGACACTTTATGCATTTTTGTACAAATTTAGCGACATCGTGGTTCATGCCGGGCCAAAAATAACGTTGTGTAATAAGGCGTCTTGTTGCAGTTACTCCTGCGTGGCTTAGTCCATGAGTACATAAGAGAGCTTGTTCTCGGAATGTTGTAGGTAGGTATAAACGAGCTTGCGATGTTGATATTTCAAATATTAGTTCGCGTTCCGAGTATGGCATGATAATCGATTTAAATTGTAAATTATTTTTATTTCTCAACTCCTGTAACTCTGCATCTTCGATCTGGCTCTGGTACAGCAGCTCATAATCGAAGATATCAGGTAAATGGATTTCCTCTATTCTTGATAGGAAATCCGCCGCAGCATTCATTTCTCCTTTTATGTACTTTATTTCATTACAAAATTGCGCGATAAAATCAAGTTGACGTAAGCGTCTTGGTGAATCGGATTTCGACTCTTTTTTTGTTAGGGCGAAAGTAAGAGGTTTATGGTCGGTCACTACTGTAACATTTCGTCCTTCTATGATATAACGAAAATGCTTAATACCCATGAAGATCGCTAAAAGTTCTCTGTCGTAGGTACTGTATTTAGTTTGAGCTGTAGTGAGTTTTTTTGAATAAAAACCAAGTGGTTGAAGTTCGCCGTTGATTGATTGGTGTAGTGCGGCTCCCATGCAGCTGTCTGAAGCATCAGTCATTAGCACTAAACTTGCTGTTGAATCTGGATGGGCTAGTAGTACCGCTTCGCTTACTAAATGTTTACATTTGTTGAACGCGTCTGTGGCTTCTGGTGTCCACACGATTTTAGTTTTATCGTTCTTCTTAGAATTGTGTAAGTATTTTTCTAACACAGATTGTACTTCGGCTGCTTTAGGAATACTGCTTCTGTAAAAGTTGATGAGTCCAAGAAATCGTCTTAGTTCCTGGATAGTTTCGGGTTGCGAATAGTCTGTTATGGCATTTACCTTTTCTTGGTTCGGTTTGATGCCATTGCAGCTGACGTGGTAGCCGAGGAATAGTAGTTCCTTTTTGCCAAACTCACATTTTCCGCTGTTTATTGTTATGCCGAATTGATTTAGTCGTTTGAATATTTCATCAAGATCTTTTAAATGCGTTTCCTCGTTTTCGGAAGCGACTAATATATCGTCTAAATAGCAGAAAGTATTTCTTGTGTCTTTCATGACGTTGTTTATGAAGCGTTGAAAGCTTTGCGCCCCATTGCGTAAACCATAATTCATTTTTAAGAATTCAAATAATCCGAAGGGGGTTATTACTGCTGATTTAGGAATGTCCTCCGGTGCGATGGGTATGTGGTGGTATGCGCGTCGTATGTCAATTTTAGACATGATTGTTTTATCCCTTAAAATGTATGTGAAATCCATTAATCTTGGTATTGGATATCTATCGGGTTCTGTTATTGCATTTAATCGACGATAATCGCCGCACGGACGTAATTCGCCGTTTTTTTTATTGACGACGTGTAGTGCATTTGCCCACGGGCTAGTAGATGGTCTACATATACCCAACTCCATCATTCGTTCAAACTCTTCTTTTACTAATTTGTATTTGGCTGGATTTAAGGGTCGCGCTTTCTCATATACGGGTGCGCCCTTTGTGCAAATATAGTGTTGCACATTGTGTTTGGGAATCGATTTGAATGATTGTAGTTTAGTTATATCGGGATACCGCAACAGCAGTGTATGGTATTTATCTGTGGTGTTGACGACTTTTATGGTAGGGAAATTATCCGAAATAGCTTGTATATTCTTGGAAATGTTGGTCAGCTTATCTATTAGTTTTCTGCCGTGTAGGTCAACTAATAGTTGATTTTTGGCTAGGAAATCTGCTCCGATGATTGACCGTTGTACGTCTGCTAGTATGAATGTCCAACGCATTGGGCGCCGTAGGCCAAGATCTAGAGTTAATGTTTTCACTCCATATGTTGATATTGGCGTTCCATTCGCAGCATATAGTGTATAGTCGTCTGGTTGTTGGTTTGGGCGTTTTTTGCACGCAAGTACGGATACGTCGGCACCGGTATCAATTAAAAAACGGTAGCCGTACTTATAATCCGTAACACTGAGGCGATATGTGTGATCGGCAACTAAACTCGCCGCATTAGTAGCCTGTTCTAGTTTAACGACCTTTTCTTGCAACATTGGTCGTGACCACATTTGGTGGCTTTATCTTCATGTATAAAATGGTAGTAGCATTTGAAGTCAC
Source organism: Thera obeliscata (assembly GCA_947578465.1). Lineage (NCBI taxonomy): Eukaryota > Metazoa > Arthropoda > Insecta > Lepidoptera > Geometridae > Thera > Thera obeliscata. Next base: position 7,794,682 of record OX387916.1, read on the forward strand.
TGTCACCAGGAACAGCAGTTTGATTCTGATATTTGATGAAATTACCTCTACCGCGTGAATGTGATCTGCTGGTACTACGAGTATTACGCTCCTTTGATCGACCGCCTTCTCGCCGCTCGTTATCCATTTGGTTGAATTTATTTTTCAAAGCGGTTAATTCGAGCGTTAATTTTTTTAGCTGCTCTGTTACAGACGTCGATGATGATGATGATGGTGTTTGGAGTTGGAACACATCCACAGGTCTCATAGTTTCTATAATTTTATCGGCAATATTGGCCGCCTGCTCAAGGTCAACCGTGTCGCATGCAGTAATTACGGGCCGTACACTTTGTGGTAGTCTGTTCACCCATAATATTTTGAGAGTAGATTCTGGTACTTTATTGCGACCTAACTCGCGCATCCGCCGCAGTAGTTGCGACGGTTTTTGGTCGCCGAGTTCGATTTCCGTGAGCAGATTTTGGAGCTGCTTGGTCTCCGACTCTTCGTAAGCTGATATGAGGCGGGCCTTTATACAGTCATACTTATGGTCTGTGGGTGGGTTCTCTAAAATGTCGCTTACTTGCGCTAACTCGTCCCTACCCAGCTTAGCTATAACTAACTGAAACTTGTGCAAGTCACCTGCTTTCTGTGGCGCGACTATGGCATCGAATTGGTGGAACCAGAGTCGCGGCTGATTGGTCCAGAAGGTGGATATCCTGGAGCTGATGGTGACAGCAGTGATGAGGCTGTCGGTGGATGGCTGCGCCTGCGCTGCGTACGCCGCGCCCTCCGGTCCAGGCTCCATGTTAAGCTCGGTGTGATCGGAGGTGGTAGTCATTGTAAAACTACTATACTTGGCACAAACCACTGAATTTAAGTTAAAATAGTCACTTGCACTTTCACGTTTAATTAGTACACTTTTACTGGTTATCACATAATACGTGAATTTAGACCAGAAAAAAATGATCACGTCGGGGTCACCAATTTAGCTTTTTGATCTCCGTATATTTTGTGTGGAAGATGTTTGCTAAATAATAAGATTTATATTTGAATGTGTTCTTTTAATTAAACATAAAACGAATAATTATTACAGTTAGTTAGCGTGACCGCGCTAGGAGCGAGTGTTACGAAAGAGTGTTCCGATAGACTGTCTTACGGTAGAGTGACGAATTTGTCACTCGGTCAAGCTTTTATAAGCTTTAATAACATAAACAATATGAATGTAGCTTTGTTTACAATGGTAACGCTACACATAAGAATTGTAAATGCAGCCAGGGTAGACACTGATTAGTATGAATGAGGAGTAAGACCGACCTCGCCGGATATCCGCAACGGTTCTGGGTTCCTGCGCAAGCGCATTCGGACACGCACTACTTGTTTCATCAGGATATCATTAGAATATCTTTTATAATTTAATACACCTAAATTTAAAATTCCAAAAAAAATTTGGTAATCACAGCTTTTGATTAAAAAATTACTTACTATAACAGTAAGAAGAGTTACAAAGTCTCTTTCGTCAATCAATAAAACCAATCGTAATACAAACATTACCTACCTATAATCACAATTCCGAAGACAGTGAATGTGTTATCTAGCCCATAACATTCCAACACATTGCGACTTCTTCCAAAGTATTTGGGTCACACCTAGTAGACAAGTTATGTGCAGGGCTTCGGTGACCGGACGTCGTTGTTTGCCGTAGCCCACGCCGTGTGGGAGTTACCCACTGGTCAATGTTTACGATCCTAATCATCGAAGTTCTGAGCCAGCCGCCTGCATAATATATTCAGACCTTCATAACCATATTCTCGTACACACCACAGCTCTTTTAAGTGGTAATAAAGTCAAATCTAATTATAACATCCATCTTCTAATAAGCACAAGTGGTTACTTACTATATTTAGCGATGCGTGATGGTATGGTACGAGTTTATTAAACTCTGTTTGTTAACTATGATGCTTGTTTTGTTATTTGATTGAAACTGACTTACCTCGCGAGTGGACTGTCTGGTAGTTTGGTTTCTCTGAACCGGCTGTGATAATAATCCTCAAAGTCTGCACAAGTCAGTATTCAATGAGAAAAAGCAAGCCCTAGATTGGTAGACTGACGATAAATAAACAAACATGGTGTTCACAGCTGATTTGTAATTATCCTGTGCTAATGGAAAACATCTGTTAGATAATGATCTATGTAACAGATGCACAAAGCTTGCTACTAAATACAAAGCGCTCTGTGTAGTGTAAAAAATCTAGATTAGGAATCTTGTATAAAAACATGCTAAAAAACTGTGATTTTTTTGTTATGTTACGTTTCAAGGCTTTATCGTAAGAACTGCGACCACGAATGTTATAATTATGTACCTCTACCTACATTATAGATATTTATACCATGACGTTAATTTTCAGTTGAGTGATAGAGTGAAAAACAGTGTGATAAGAGAAGAATGCGGTGTGAAAGAAGACGTAGTGATGAGAGTAGAGAAAGGTATGCTAAGATGGTTTGGACATGTAGAGAGAATGGATGAAAGGAGATTAACAAAACAATTGCATCAGGCTAGTGTGAATGGAACTGCTGGAAGGGGAAGACCTAGGCGCATGTATCTCGATCAGATCGCAGACGTTTTAGAGAAAGGTCAGGTTAGGAGTACCCTAAACCGACGAGCATGTATGAAGAATGTTATGAGAGTGAATGAAGCGAAAGAGGTGTGTCAGGATCGTAGCAAGTGGAAATCCGTGATCTCTGCCTACCCCCATGGGAATGAGGCGTGATTTTATGTATGTATGCACGTTCATTATGTCGAAGTTTTCGTTTATTGCAATATGTTGTGGTCCTGGTACCTCTACCAACAGCTTATGATGATTGTGGGTTTTTCAGAGGGTATTGTACAATGGGCGCCCCAGCATGGGGCAGCCGCGGCAACGGCGACCGGCCCCGGTTGCTGCGTATGACGCCACTGCGGCACAGCTTTGCCGCTCCTGCCTCCCCTCCCGCGCAGCCTCCTCGCACGCACGACTACGCATCCGACGCAGACACTAATAAAAAAGGTAACTCTACACTTCCGTGTTTACATTTCGTTATGGTTCAACAAACATACAATGTGAACGAGTTTCACATCCTATACCTTGTGCTAATTTATTACACTCATACCTTAGGTTATTTTATTTGTGAGTCTTATAAGGGCATAGGCATGAGAACATTTGATTAGCAGTTATCTTAAAGATTAGATATCCTTGAGGAAACTATGCTCAGTGTTACATGTGTTACCTTTCAGAGGAAAGCTGGAATGCGAATCTATCTCAAAGATGGAGAAAACTTCGTCGCCGATGCTCAAGACTACGACCTGGTTCAGGGAATCGTGAGCCGAGCCCTGTGAGATGTTCTCCGTCCCCTCCGAGACCGCCAGCTCACTGCTCACCAGCTCAGCCCTCTAAGTTGTCGTTCCGGCATCGCGGCAAGGTGTACACGACAGCCTCTCTACGCGTCACCAGCGGAGCCCCTGATATCCTTCGCGCTTTGGGTAAACTCGGCGGAGGCTTACGGAGACGAGCACTATCTGCTCACGATGTTTTGGCGCCACCGCAACAACAACCATCCACATTCTACGTGCCGAGCCCGACGGCAGTGCGGCAGCAGCCTTCACCTTCGCCGTCGAGACAGTCGGCGGCCACGCTGCGGCGACGGTGCAGTTCGCCAAACGTTTATCGAGCAAATAAAGCTCAACAAGGTCAACCGCCTAAAGAACGTGCGCCTCTCTTACAAACCGACGATGAGAGCCATGACGTAGTAGATTATAATAATTATATCCCTGAAAGGAGAATTCATACTCCAGATGGAAGAAATCGAAGGCCTTATAGTGAAGCGGTAGATTTAGATGTACCTTATAGGAATGGCTATAGCCGTCTCCCGCCCGAAGCATCACACCGTATATGGGAGGAACCGTACAAACTGCCACGTGTGCAACCTAGGCAGGATCCTATGCATCAGTTGAGAAATGGTGTGACAGAGCTTCGAGTAAGTGCTACGCCAAGATCGGCCAGGCCTCCTCCCGTGCCAACTACAAATGGTCAGCCAATGAGTAAAAGAACATCTCCTGAGATTAGAGACTCGCATTCCTTTGAGGTACGTTTTAAATTAAATTAAATAAAAATTTTGTTTATTCAGATGTCACAAGATCCATTCCTAAAACTAACACAACACATACAATAGCAAATAAAAAAATAAAAAATAATAAGTTTTACCTAAAAGCTTCTTTTTTTTTTTGTTTTAATCTTTTGTTTTAAATTTTTGTTTATTCGTATTTTTATTGATTCCAGGTTCGGTTTACTAAGTCAGCGGGAGGCAAAGGGCTTGGGTTCAGCATTGTCGGCGGCCGGGACTCACCTCGAGGAGACATGGGCATTTTCGTCAAAACCATCTTCAACAATGGCCAGGCAGCCGAGTCTGTCCTAAGAGAAGGTTAGTGCCGACGCCATTGTCAAGATAACGGGAAGTCGATGGATGAAGAATCCTTAATATTCTTTCTGGAAATGTATGGATGACGCCTATGTCGAGCAGTGGACTTTTTCAGACTGATTATGACGATGGTAAAATACTCTTATCCTGTTTGATATTATGTTGTTGCAAAAGAAAGTCTACCGCATAATATCTACCACTATAATTTCAAGCAAAAACTCCAATTTCTCGAAAGGTGCACGGCATTCCTCAGTGTCGGTTATGTGACAGCTGTCGCTATGTGTGCCTCATGTGCACCTGCCTTATATAGCCAGCAAAAAATGTTACATCAGTTAAAGAATAACGTGAAACAGAAGTTAATTAGTAGGCTTGAAGGTAAATTAGATCGCCCTTGTCAAAACGTACTGCGAAGGGTAAAATTAAGGTCAGAACAGTTATGCTACTTAGCACTTCACTCCATAGCTCTATAAAGAAACTTTGTTAGCCTAACTAGTTAGTATAAAAGCCTTTTTAAAATTCGAAGTTCGACGAGGGACCCCTAAATCTAATATCGCTAGTCCGTCTGAGCATCTCTATTGTCAAAGGCTTTTTCGCGGGTAGGCGTTTTAACCGCTAACATTATCTAAAATAGCTCTATCATATTTTAATTAATATTTATGTTTTAAAACAATATTTATGTGTTGAAAAGTGGTTTTTTAGTTTGTTTTTGATACTAAACACTGTTTTGTAAACAGTTCCTAGCTGTTTACTTTAATGCAGTGATAATTAGCTTGCCATAACCTATTGGCCACACCAAATCAGTGCTAGTACCTACTACTATAATTTTATTGGGTAAAGTTACTCACAACAATGTCCAACCTTCAAGATGTCTTGGATACGCAAAGGGCTCTGGAGGAAAGTCTTGGCACCAGGATGGCTCAGTTTGAGAAGCTGTTGCAGCCTTCTACATGTTCGGAGAGTAAGCCAAACTTAGAGAAATTAGCTCAGGAATTTTTTGAGTTCAGACAGTTTGCTATGGATATTCTCAGGCTCCTACGCACTCAGATTGAATCACTGACATCACAGATTGATGAAATTGACACTCACAACCGTCGCAACGCACTCTTATTTCATGGGTTGCCGGAGTCAGAACCTGAGGACTGTACTGCTACGGTACTTAATATTATCAATACCACTCTGGCTCTAAAAAGTGTCCAGGCTTCAAGCATCTACCTGTGTCACCGCCTGGGATCAAAGAATGACAAGAGGGCCCGTCCCATACTGGTTCGCTTTACTGATGTCAATATTAGAAACAAGGTCTGGGGTGAGAAAAAACTACTGAAGTCTAGCCCCGCTGTAGTCGGCGAATTCCTTACACGAACGCGACATGGCCTGTTTATATCGGCACGTAAACACTTCGGTGTAACGAGCAGCTGGACGAATAACGGAGTCGTTTACGTCAAATCACCGGACAATGTTCGGAGTCGGATTGCGTCGGCGCGGGAGTTGAACAAGATCATTGCTAAGTTCTCAACCCCAATAGAGAGCAGGGCTGTTATTCGCTATCGCCAAACCACGCGTGTTACGTGAACACGTTAAGACATCGGCGTGGAATCGCTTAAAATCGTATTCCCTATGCCAAAGTTGTCATTCCATAGCGCGGCACGGTACGATTTGGGCACGGTTAGATCTGTCAAATGAACGCGCTCGATTCTTGCGCGATACGCCACAGATTAGCGTGTTCCTGATAAAGTTAGTATGGCTCGTTTCTCTTGAGCATGTTTTGAGGTTATGTTTGAAAGTTGTTTAACATTGTATCAACAAAGTATCATACAATTATCTACATGGTATAAAATAAAGAAAAACAATGAAAGTAGTGTGGCTTAGCTTTTATAATATTGAAACCATTTTTTTTTACAGGATTGTACGGAGATTTCAAACAAATACTTAGTAGAATTAAATTATACACTTGTTTGATTACATCCTTTCTTGTTCGGTGGTAGGAAATTTCACATAGATTGGAAGCAGCTCATTGAGGGCATTAACAACTTCCTCTTCACAGCGACTTTACCTGAAATCAATAAATAAAATAAAATAAAAATAAGCCTTTATTTCTCTGACCAAAACAGTTTTGCTTAACCTAACTTATACTAATCCTACTTACTAAATATACTAACTAAGCAAAAGTTTCTATTATGTATGACACCGACGTGGCGGTACTACATAGGTCGGTCAGGTTGTCCTTCGACAAAGGCCTCCTCCAGGGTTTGCCACTTGGCTCGGTCCAGACATGCTCTGCGCCACTCCTTAGGGAGCTCATCCTCCCAACGCTTCAACTGCCGCCCTCTGTTGCGTTTTCCATCTCTAGGGTAGGTACCAGACTGCAATCATACGTCCATTTACTCCTTCGGGACCTCATTATTGGACGTATGAGGTCCTGAAATCAATATCAACCTTTAAATATTGTAGACAATCTACTCAACACTATCTAGCCCCATACTAAGCAGAGCTTGTACTATGGGAACTAGATAGCTGATATTAATACTTAGTATATTTTTTTGTAACTACATACTTAGAATATAATATAACACCCAGACAAAGAAACAAACATATTATGTGTTCACCACACAAATTATATTTGTTCTCGGTAGGTATCGAACCCACGACCTACGGCGCAGAAGGCAGAGCTACTACCAACTGAGCCAGTCAAGTAGGTAGGTACATTCACCCACTTCACCTCAGCAGCCTGAAATGGTCCACTCCACTGCTGAAGGTAGGCATCTAGGTTCCTACTACCACTGCTACTAGTACCGTAGTATTCTTATTTTATCGATGCACTTACTTGGTGTTAAGCTGGTAAACCTTTGAGGAGTCATTGTATCCTGCTTGCAAAGATCTCAAGGAGGAAAGAATATACATAATTCTTTGGTAGCCTTATTGTAGGACCGCAGTATAATATCCATTTTATCTTCGCAGAATAACATCCACTTCATTTTTTTGCCTTTTCAAAGTGTACATCGTGGTTGGATGAAGGACATTGGTAAATAATTTGGCCGATCTTATTTTCACGAAAAAAGAAGAAGCAGATTTCTATGGTTTATGTGTGCGTATACGTATGTATATCTACATTTGTGTGCGTAAATCTTATATTTCAACTGTCAAAACTGACATCTCAACTGTCAAATGTCAAGAGGTCAATGTCATGCTTGCTTCTGCTTGCTACTGTTCTATAATTCTTGCTAGGCTATTTCGAGATACGAGGAGCTACTACTATTTACGAAATAAAATCCACCGGAATATTAATTATGAAAGAAATGCGATGGCTGCAACAGCATCAGTAATTAATGATCTGTCTTATTATTATAATTTGAAGAGTATTTACCATTTCCTACAACACAGACGACTCCAACGCCTCCAGCAGCGGTGGGAAGCAACCGCTCATAAGCAACTCCTACGCATAGTTAGTACTGGGCAGTCATCACTAATGAGAAGAACTTTTAATTCTTCAGGGCTGGACACCTCTGCCGCATGCCAGCCACCTCGTGGGCTTTCATCTTCAGTGGGCAGAAGATATGTGTCAAACTTAGCGCTAGAAAGTGGTAGACCAGACTTTAGTGGGTCTGTGATGTGTGTTTAAAACCCTGCCAAAAGTGTGTTAAGTCAGATTGTGAATGAAGTAACTAGATAAATGTGTGTGATGAAGTAACTACCTACTAAAGATATCTACAATGTTGTATCAATGTTTTTATAGCGTTAAAGATTTCATATTAATTATATTCCATTTTCTTTAAGAATTATTATTCTGAATTAATTATTGTTAGTAACTTTTTTATTTGGCTCAAAAAACACAACTAAAGAAAATAAAACCACAGAAAGAGAAGAACATTGAGTAAAGGTACCGCTACACAAGAAATCATAAGAGAAAATTAAACATAGAACACATAGGTACAGAAACACATAGAAAGAAATAGGTACACATATAATCCTAGTTCTATTGCTGAAAAGGGTGCCGACAGTGTCCAATTAGGTATACTTATAAGTATTTGTTTATGAGCCAAAATGGTCCTCGCTCAGCTTAAATGCTACTTCGCCTTCAAAAAGGGGATGAGGAAGCTGGGATCTAATAATTGTACCATACTTCTTGCAAATAAATATATTTCATTTCATTTCATTTGTACCACCTGTTGAACTACTCATTAGTAACTAAACTACAGATGCAGAGTTATTGGTGAAAGAGCCTCATTTCCTGTAGGTTTAATTTGATCGAACTAGGTATAATGTTATTCGGGGATAATTCTGCATTATAGTGGCAGAATAAATTTATCAGTCCAGTAGTTTTTGAGTTTATTCATTACAAAAATACAAATCTGTACAATTTATAATAATGATGATGATCCACAGTAGCCCAAACTAGAGATGAATGGAGAGGAGGGAAAAGAGGCCTTTGCCCCGCAGTGGGACACAACAGGCTTTTATAAATAATAATAATGATGATGATAAGTTACCTACCTAAGTACCTATAAGTACATACCTACCTATTTGCTGAGAAGTCCCATTTTCACACAGAATGCCTACCTACATTATATGATTATAATGATTACCAGCTCCTCTGAATCCACCATCAGGTAAGCTCGTTGGCAGAGAGCACTGGTGGTCTAGTGGTAGCGGACCCACCTTCCGATCTGCCTAAGGTCGTGGGTTCTAATCCAGTCGTGTAGGTACCAATTAGTTTTTCTGTAGAAAAATGTAGGTATGTGCACTATGCCAGTAAAATATCGTGAGGAAACCGGCGTGTTGTAGAACCCACAAAAGTTCGAGCAACACGGTCGTTTCAAGCGCCACGCAAAAAGGGCCCACTAGAGGCCTTGCAGAATCCAGCCCGCACATGATGAATTTGCCGAAGATCGTTGTCGTTGGCATCAGTGCCTTGCCTACCATAATCATAATTCCTAACTAGGTAAATGCAGTAGATCTACAAAATCATTTATTTATTTATTTATTCATTCACATAAAATATCATTACAGATTGAATGCGTTATCTAAGGCTTATCATGTAGGTAAATAAAACAAACATTCCACAGGATGGATGTTAGCAATGCAATGACCTGACCACCACTACGCGGGCAAAGCCTGCCGCGGGCGGCCGCTAGTTCATAAAATCTACAGTCACGAAAAACGCCTTGGGATGCTTGCTACTAACTATTATCTATTCTGTGAACCGAACCGTCACAGAATAGATAATAGTTAGTAGCAAGCATCCCGTGTCATAGTAACTACTAGCGTATCTGTAATTCGGATATATCTTAGAGTCACGAAATCTAACATCATCATCACCCTATCCCTGTCGTGAGACCCACCCATTTTTTATTTTTTTACCTAATGCATCCGATAAAAGCCAAGGTAGGAGAAGATTTGACTTCCGTAAAAAAAATGTTTGCTAAATGTTTGCTAGTGTGTATCATCAACTTATTATTATAAAATGATGAAAGCTTTAATTAAAAATCTATGCTAAATGAATGCATTAAGATTTAACGTAATTAGGCTTACAAAGAAAGAAGATGAAGAAAGATAGTGGAATATTACAGAAAACTTTATCCCAGAAAGTTCAAATTAAAAATTAAAAAAAAGTTTTGTTAAACATGCTGTGGTGAATATTGCGTAAATATAAGAGCGCCGAAATAATTTCACGCAATCAAAACATACGTTCCGAAACTAGTCAAAGGTGACTGGAATGTCATATAATGTTATCAAATATGTTTGGTTCTAAATTTTCAAATCGCTTTAAAATATTGTAAGCTCACCAATAGATGGATTAGCATGCTTATAATTCAAAATAATTATTATTTGAGTTGAAAATATGGAAACAAAAACTTATCCTGCAAATTTATTTAAAAACCGATAATTTTCCGAGTGGATCAGACGCAAGAGTTTGAACGCATCATGTGAAATAAAACGTGGGGCATAGACAACTAGTCTTGTGGCCTAGAGAATACCATTTTTCGATTCCACACCAAGGCACGCTAAGAATCGCGTTGGTGTTTAAATCACGTCGTGACGTCACACGTTTTGGACACGGAATCTCCAATGTCATAGCGAATAACGTCCCAGCAACTCCAACATTAGGCTTGTTGAAAAAATATCGATACATCGATATATCGATATTATTTTTTCAATATATCGATATTTTTGAGCGATATTTAATAGTTCGATATATCGATGTATCGATATAAAATTCTAAGTATCGAAAAGGTATAAAAACCGATATTTTTTTCAGACCAATAAACATTTATAAGTTTTAAGATTAAAAAATCCCAAAAAGAAAATACTTTTTATATACTAACATCTTTTAACAAATTATATTTTATGTATTTTTTGTTTTTGGTCGACTTGATTTGCTGTTTCATAGTTTGGTTTTTAAGTTGGCAACTCTGTTAGTCAATTTCAATTTCAACAGCACGAATATTCTCTGTCAAGTCAAATCATACCGATATATCGATATATCGATATTTTTTCATAAAAATATCAATATCGATATCGATATTTTCAAAAAACATCGATACGATATATATCGATACTTTATTGCATTTCCGACATCCCTATCCAACATCATTAGCGGCCCGCGGTCGGCTGCTGCGGCTCGCCCGAAGGCGAGCCCCAAGCTGATCGGCATTGCCAGCACTTCGGCGGCGGCGATAGCTCCTGTTGAGCCGCCTCAAACACGCAGAAACACCCGTCGCTAGCACCAGACTCATCAAGTAGTAGCATTGCAACCCATCCCCGCACTTCTGGAAGGCTTTCGTTTTCGGCTGTGGGTAGTGAAGCATAACCATCGATGGACGCACGCGACTACAATACATACAGCCCACCAAATACATTACAACCCTCAAAGACTATAAGATTCGTTCGTTTTAGAGGTGGGTAACTCCGGTGGTACTGATCCAAAGGTGCCGGTTCCGAACGCGGATCCGGAAACCTTATTGACTTCTCACAATCCTTATCGGCACCGCGGTACCAAATGAATCCGGTCCCGAGTAGGAGTGAGGCATATATATCGGAACAGGTAAAAATAACAGGTATTTTAAAACAACAGCTTGGAACTGTTGTCTAAACCACTGAAAACCTGTTCCAGTTCCATTCCACAACAGCCCGAATCTGCCGAAACATGCGTCTCTTTATTCTAGCTTATGGAGATTACTTTTGTTAGAAGGAGACGCCACGCACGGAACATGCTCTTCTCTATTCTAGCTTACGCATCTTACCTTTGTTAGAACGAGATAGCCTGTTACAAGCAGAGAACAGGTGTTGCGTTCGGAAAATACTATGTTGCATGCAACACAACCAGCTGTTATTTTGGAACAGGTTTTTGGAACTGTTGTTTTACTGGAACTGGAACAGGCGGAACAGGTTTCTTATTTTACCTGTTCCAACCCACTCCTAGTCCCGAGAGACGGAGCGGTGGAGCGGCGGAGCGCAGGTTCGGACTCGTTCACTTATCACTACTCGCTCACTCGCTCACTCAGTGACTCGGTGCGTCGTGAGTCGTGTAAAGCGGGTCAAATTATCAATGAAAAAAGATCAAGAATAACTTCTTCAAAAGTTAGAAAACTTCTATTTTTAAATCATAACATGTAAAGTAAAGTACCTAACCAAAACAGTTTTTTTATTATAAGAAAGATATAGAGAGAAAAAAAGAACTGATTAAAAAGTAGTACTCATAATAAAAACTTATTTTAAAATTATTTTTATTTCATTTCTTTCTTTCCTAACAATTTACGCTGTCCGAAATTTAAATCGTATGAATAAAATAAAATGTCCTACTGTAAGTTCTGTAATGTAAACTGTTCAATTCAAAATGTGCCAAATGATCCAAAGTATTCCAAAGATCCGAATGAATAAAATGTTCTGGTCGAACCGCGGAACCAAAATAACCGAGTGAGTCCCGGTGCCAAACGGAACCGAAGGAGCCGATAAGGTGAACCGGTACCGGAGTCGGAGTCGGAATAAGTGAATCAATTCACTTGTCGGAATAAAGATTACCCATCTCTAGTTCGTTTTTGTACTGTTTAATCTTGTTGTTTTTGTCTGTTCTGTCGTTGCTTGATTGATTGACAGACTGACGCACGCACTGACTGACGGAGTGTAAGTTGCGGCCGGGCTGTCAGTGTCAAAGTCACTTAGCATAACGTCATTTCACAGAAATACGTTCCGTTTCACGCTGTTTACACGGTTTTTTTTTTTTTTTCCTTTGTTGTTTGTTTCACCGCTTATTGATGTATGGTTTTACCGACTCGGTGTTATAGTTTGCTAATGTTTAGAGTATGATTCAATATGTTTACTAGAACGTAAAGAAGCGAAAACTTAGCACTACCTAAGTTTTTTATTTTACTTTATTTTCACATCAAAGTACACTGCGCCTTGCCAGAAGTGTTTATAAGTAGGTACATAGCATGTTTTTGTAAGCCTTTTTTACTTTATCTGTTTATGTTCAGCCAGTTGGTTATTGCAAGTAGTTTTTGGTTATTGAGCCACTTTAGCTGTAGTTAATTTTTGTGTATCGATAGTTTGTTACGCATAAGTATACTTAGAATTTATTTTATTTTATTTATATTATAATTTATATAGCCATATCTTATATAATTTATTATAAGTAATATTGTGCATGTCTTCTAGCATATTATGTTCAAGTGATGATTCATTTGTCACTGCGGATGACGCTTCTTTTGTTAGCTTAGATGACCATCCTACAACATTAAGCGATGAGTTGAAAAACATTTTCAAACCCTTTCCAAAAAATCTCAATGTCTGCCATATCAATGCGCAAAGCATACCTGCTCATTACATCGATGTTCTTGATTCTTTTGATACGGAGTTGGTTCACGCAGTGCTGGTTTCTGAAAGTTTTCTAAAACCAACTCTCCCTTCCACCTGCTTCCCATTACCCGGGTTTGTTTTAATTCGCAACGATCGCACTGGGAAGGGAGGGGGTGGAGTCGCTATTTACCTCAAAAGTCACATCCCTTATAAGATTATATTGGAATCCCCTTCTGCCTACAGTGGATCTCCAGAGTTTATATTTATTGAAATAGACCTTGGAATTAAATTTGTGCTAGGTGTAGTTTATGTCCCTCCTAACATTCCATATGCTAATTTGGAAAGAGCATTGGAAAATATTTCTTCCGATTATTCGCGCTTTCTGATCATGGGTGATTTCAATCCAGATACGTGTTCACGAGCCACCAAGTTGCAATCCATTGTTCAGTCTTCTAACCTTAATCTTTTGGACCTCTCGCCCACTCATCACACTGCTACCAACGACTCTCTCTTGGACCTGATCATAACCTCCGATATCGACAGAGTGTCTACACACGGTCAGCTATCAGCACCAGCCTTTTCTAAACATGATTTAATATATGCCTCCCTTAAATTTCGTATCCCTAAACCCAAACCCATAGTTCTTCATCAAAGAAACTTTAATAAATTAGATAAAATCAAACTAGATCATGTAGCAGCCAGCACGAACTGGTCATGTGTTGAGGGCCTACCAACTGTGGACGAGAAGGTCGATTTTTTAAATAGTAATATCACTGATATTTTTGATCGTTTGGCACCCATTCGTCCTGTCAAAATGAAACACCGACCCACCCCGTGGATTACTGATGCGATTCGCAAAGCCATGGCTAAGCGCAATCGTGCTTTCCGTAAGTACAAAAATAGTCGAACGGGAGAGAACTGGGAACTATATAAGAGATTGCGGAATCGTTGCAACCTGGTGTGTCGTAACACAAAACGCCGGTACATAGCTGAGCAAATAGAACTCTCTACCCCTGCTGGAATATGGAAGTTTTTGAGGTCCCTCGGCTTAATCAAATCTAAATCGTCTAATTCAGATTTTTCACTTGATCTTAATGTCCTTAACTCTCATTTTGCCTGTTCGGTCAAAATTAGCTCCTCCACGAAATATGACACGCTTCTGGAAATCCATGACCTTCCCCGGCCTGATACTATGCTGTTTGATTTTTCACCTATTTCTCAAGACTCAGTCAAGAAATGTCTGCTCTCGTTTAAATCAAAGGCTGTTGGTAGCGATGATATTGGACGCATCATGGTTACACTCCTCTCTGACCACATCCTTCCAACCATAGTCCATATTATCAACTTTTCGCTGTCCTCTGGCAATTTCCCTGACCAATGGCGTAAAGCCCATGTTATACCCTTACCTAAAATTCCCAATCCTGTTCTTCCCAATAATTTTAGACCAATATCCATCCTCCCATTTCTGTCAAAAACGATCGAGTCTATAGTTCACAAGCAGGTTACTGAGCACCTCATAAATGGCGAGCTATTCAACATCTTTCAGTCCGGCTTTAGAGTTGGGCACAGCACTACTACCGCACTTTTGAAGGTTACTGAGGACGTTAGGTGTAGCATGGAATCATCTCAGGTTACTGTTCTAGTTTTAGTTGATTTCAGTAACGCCTTCAACGCGGTGGACCACGAATTACTTCTGGCGATATTAAACCACCTTAATTTCTCTTCCGCTTCCGTTCAGTGGTTCGCCTCTTACCTTTCGGGGCGTCGGCAGACAGTCCGCAATGGTCAGAGTTATTCTGACTGGAGTGAATTGGAGGCCGGTGTCCCGCAGGGAGGTATACTATCCCCCTTATTATTCTCTTTATTTATAAATATGCTCTCTCCCAAATTACAATGTAACTACCATTTCTATGCTGATGACCTTCAGCTATATCATCATGCTAAAGTCGATTGCTTAAACGACTCCATTAAAGCTCTCAACGATGACCTTATTCAACTTCAATCCTGGTCCGCAAATTATGGCATTCAGGTCAATCCCAACAAATGCCAAGCAATTATTATCGGAAGCTCGCGTCAGCTAGCCAAAGTCAATCGTCCAAACCTAATGTCACTGCGCTTTAACTCTATTTCTATTCCTTTTTCACCTGTAGTTAAAGACCTTGGCATTCTGTTGGATGAGAACTTAGGTTGGTCGGCGCAAGTAAAAGAGGTATCCCGGAAATTTTTTGCAACTCTCCACTCTATTCTTCGTTTTAAAAATTTTCTTCCCGAGAAAACTAAAATATCTTTGGTAAATACCCTCCTGATTCCTATCATTGATTACGCCGACGTTGCATATCTCGATCTTACAGCCGATCACCTCAACAAGCTAGACCGTCTACTCAACTCTTGCATCCGTTTTGTTTACGGCCTTCGCAAATACGACCACGTGTCTATTTATCGTCGGAAGCTTAAGTGGCTTTCAATTAGGGAGAGGAGAAATAAGAGAATCTTATGTCTTCTCTTCTCTATTTTGAAAGACCCGAATTCCCCTCAGTACCTAAAATCCAAATTTTCTTACCTGTCTGACGGTCATGATCGTAACTTAAGGTCTACAGACACACTCTGCTTAGCGACTCCGAAACATAGTTCTGGCTTTCGTCGGAATTCTTTTGAGGTGGTGGCTGTGGGTCTATGGAATAAACTTCCCCTTAGCATAAAAAAGTCGTCCACAAAACCCGCTTTTAAAAGTCTTGTTCATGATTTCTACTTTAATTCTACCTCGTGATATATGTACTATATTTATGTATATGCTTGTATTATATATTATAGGGTAGGTATATATTCGTATATTTATTTATCTCTATTATATTATTTTATATTTATATTGTTTTTTATAGTTAGGTATTTATTATTATTTTTTTTTTTTTTTTTATATAGGTATGTTGTACGTAGTTTATAGCGATTAGGTAAGTTACGTATGTTAATCAAAACTGTTTTCACTCCATTTTATGCACGCCAACCTCTTTATTTTTACCTGTCAAGGTTGGCTGGTAGAAAATGCTGTCTAGCATTAAGCTCTCCTATTGTCACGTATTTTTGGTGCAATAAAGAATTAAATAAATAAATAAAGGTGCCAAAATCTTTTTACTCGGAAACTGTAATTAGTATCTACATAATGTAGAGAAGGATTTCTTTTTCATATATCGCCTCTCAGGTCAGGTGGTAGCTCTGCCTTCTGTGTCGTAGCGTCGTAGGCCGTGGGTTCGATCCCCACCGAGAACAAATATTAAAATTTGTGTGGTGAACACAAATGTTTGTTAAGTATGCAAACAATTTACAAAAAAAATATGTAGGTATTATAATATCAGCTCTTAGAGTTCCCATAGTACCTACTTCAAATTAAGCTCAGGGGCTAGACAGTGTTGTGTGGGTGGCTACAATATTTATATCGTGTGTTGTTCTATGCATCTTTGCCTCACCTTTTCCAAACCAATTTATTACTTTAGCTCGTCTTTCTACAACTGCATCTTAATTTCCAGGTGACGAGATAGTGTCGGTGAACGGTCGTGGCACCGCTGGTCTGACGCACGGCGAGGCTATCCGACTCTTCAAGGACGTGAGAGCTGGTCCCGTTCTCCTGAGGGTGGCAAGACGAGCGCCCGTGCGTTGACTGCCGTGCGCCTGTTGCTACGATACGTCGCTTCAGGCGCCAACTGATTTCCCCAACTCTTACTCTACTCTGTAAGACTTGTGTAGCTTCTTCAAGTATGACAAAGTGGAAACCGCAATTGTGACATTTTTTTTAGGCTTGGACTTTCGAGATTTTCGAGGTGTTATTTACACACAAGCTAGTGATATAATGTGCAACGAAAAGCTGTCAGAAATTGTAAGATGCCTGCTGAAAATTACCCTAATTAATCAGATCCTGTTCTGATTTAAATATTAGTTTCAAGGTGATCTTTTTGAATTTGAATTAGAACATCGACAATGTCAAAATTGCTATGCTGCACAGCGGTAATGTGTAGCTTATTTTACAAGTTTACTGTAAGAACTTATGCTAAAAATATTTTGTAATTTATTTGATATACCTACTATAGATTCACATACCCATACGGGTATTATAGACAAACCGAAGATTGAACAATGTTGTGTACCTACACCAGTTTCAAAAATTAATTATACAAAACTTATAACTGTGGGAAAGCTCCGATAATATTTGAATAGTTGTGAATTGTACTAGCCCTTACGCCTAGTTACAAGCTTCAGATACTTTTTATTAGCCCGTCAACTGTTTGTCTTCATCCGTTGGTGTTGAAGTATTGTATACTTATATTTTACCAGATTTCTCTATGTTAAAGCCTGCGCACATCTAGGAGATGGAGATGCGGTCAGCGAAAGGCGTTTCAGCTGATCGCCATCGCCTAGACGTGCACAGGCCTTTTAGGCCCGTATTCTGAAACAATGCTCAAGTCTGAGTCGAGCCTCAAGCATAGATTTTATGACAGTTCTCCATTGAAAAGTGTCAAAAATCTGTGCTTGAGGCTCGACTCAGACTCAAGTACTGTTTCAGAATACGGGCCTTAATGTAGGTAAGCGCTAACTTTTGCAACAAGTTCAGTGTTTGATGTGTGTAGTTTTTTTACTCGTAGAATGTGAAGCGAAGTACAAGCTACATAGAATTTAGTTATAGGTACTAGTCTTCGTGCTTAAAATCAAAATTATATTTTTGCTGAACCTGTGCAATGTTATTGCACGTAACTTTGTTATTTGCGATTTTTCATAATTCTATTCAGTGATTTCATATCTTCGGTTGTCAGACTCTTAATGGTTTATTAGTAGGTAAGTTCAGAAATGTATGCAGCGAGTCTAGTTTGTTCTACGTACAAGTAGAACTGGGCTTAATAAAAAGTACTGTGATATTTATATTCAAAGCAGTGTAGCACAATACAACGTGTATCAAAATATGTGTACTATCCCGAAGGGGGGTGAATTTCCACCCCCCGGGGAACAACTTTTGTTCAACGACTTTTCGAACTTCGATTGGTATCTCTGAAAAAACTGCAACGAAGTTTCAACATGAACAGCTGACTTTATACAAAGTGACAACCCTAAACTCAGCTACAGAGGTAGTAGGTAGTAGTAGTAGACCTACAGAGGTAGTAGGTCAAGGGGTCAAGGGGTTACAAGGATAGGGTTGTCAATTTATTTAGGCATTATGAAATTAAATATTTTTGTATGGGAAACTGAAAATCGGAATTTTTAATTTTCTCCCCCCCACAACTGATCACCATTGTGGTCTGAAACCCCCCACCTTCGCATAGTACACATATTTAGATACACCTTGTATATATTTTTAAGATTTTATTTTTAATCTTAAGTAATACATTCGACTAAAGTACTAATAACTTATTTAATTGATAGCTGTAGCATTTACTAATTTTTGATAAGAAACTTATGTGACCTATATTTATTTTGTTTCGTAGACCTACCCACGTCTACCAAACTTAGCGTTCGGTACGTCTACGAAACAATACCTACCTATAAGTGGAATTTTGTACTTTTTTACCTAGGTATATAACCTAGGTATCTACTGAGGTATACTGAGACGGATTGCATATCTAAAGTACAACTACGTGAATTTCCATTTTCCGGTTTCACATAAATTTTAAATCATCATCATCCACAGCCCAACTTCACCCACTGTTGGGTAAAGGCCTCTCTTTGTTTGTGCGATGGCACAAACATCGATCTTGTATAAGATTGATATAACGCATACCAAAACACTTACCTAGGTATAAATACATACTTATGGTTATCGGTCTGTAGTGCAAAATTATCCCAATTATTTTTTATCAATGCGATGCCAATCGTTTGAATATTGTCTACATTTTAATAGGTTATTTATAATGCCAATAAATATGAATTTGTAGGTTAATATCATGGTCTCTCTTTACTATGCAAACTGACCCAGGATATATTTTCGAGGATAAAAGTATGATTAAGTCAAATCATTTAAAAAGCAGCTATTATGCGTTAAGGTATGATTCCGATGTCGGCAGCAAGCAGCACTTGTGCGCGTTACGCTGATTTTTCCGAACAAATTGTGTGCGCTTGGCGGGTTGACACTGCTGCCCGGCACTGATGGCATGAAGTAGAATACTGCTGCACTACTAGCCGCACTATCACGTACGGAAAATGCAGCGTGACGCGCAACAATGCTGCTTGCTGCCGAAATCGGAATCATACCTTAACGCATAATAGCTGCTTTTTAAATGTTTTGACTTCTCTATAATATACAATTCTACATGATATACAAAAATTTGCTAGCACTTTATACTCGTAAGTGTAGCAGCTATTGCAATTTGTGTGCCTGTCATGTTTCTATAAAGCTATTTATATTTTTTGATAATATAAAATAGATATTATTCTGTATAATATTATACACGTAATACTTAGGCTTAGATATTATATTTTATGAGAAATCTTTAAAGATATGAAAAACTCTAAAACCAAGAAAGACGGATCCAAATAACTATGTAGATATTTTTGCATTTTTGTAAGACTAAACATAGATTTATGCTAAGAATTATAATCTTTATAACATCCCAATGCATACTTCATTTTTACTGACACCTCTATTGTTTCTCTACACTGACTTTTCTTTTTAAGGTCTAAGGCCTGGGCACACCTAGGTCGCTGGCGATGGCGATCAATGAAACGCTATCAAATATCGCTGTTAAATTTGACAGCGTTTCACTGATCGCCATCGCCAGCGACCAAGGTGTGCTCAGGCCTTTAGGAGAACAAAATATTGAAGACACCGTAAAACCATGGCCATAGCAAGGCCAAACATGTGTATGGTTTGGATAAAAATTAAACGAACAATCCAAAATAGCTTATAGGTATATTTGTAACCCTTTTATAGGTACATAGGTAATTATCTAAACAAGAGTAATAAAATAATATGATTTCATACCCAATATAATAAAATTGGTATATAAATAACATTTCAAATAACTAGAGAGAAATACAAGTGGAATACATATTTACATGGTTATTACTAAAATAGCGTTTTCTTAAATAATGGTAAGATCAGGCTTTCGAATAAATGGCAAGGAAAAGACGCCTAAAGCAATGAAATATCTAACCAAAACAAAAATAGCACTTTTGGCAGTAGTTTTAAATGCACGATTTTTTTTTCGAGACTGAAGGGCAAGTCCCAGTGAATTCACAACATTTCGTCTACCAAATGTTGTTTTCGTGTGAGCACGTGTTTCTCTCTCTTTCTATGGTTTAGTATGGAAAATTAACGAGACAAAAACTCGTTTCGATCGTTTCTACTTTTATCCATACAATAGGTTGAGACAAAAAGGCGAAACGAAACAACAAAGTGGGACTTGCCCTTCTGGAGTTACCTTGTTTTCGATCGACTGGTTAAAAAATATTCCTAATTCTTAATATTTTACTGTTTTTTTTTAAATAGTGCAAAAGTAAAACTAAGCCTATGGTTCTACCGTTTGACTATAAGTACCTAGTACTACCACTTTTGATATAAATTTTACCAGATTCAAATAAAACAGAGATTATTCGATTTTTATCCCCGCTTAAAAATATGATAAATACATAGCTTCAAAAGCTGCTTATTCTTATGTTTTAATAGGTATTATTTAATAATTAATATAAAAACATGTGCCCCGGAGTCACAGTCAACAAACCAGAACTAAATGATGGCACTTCAATTTTGATTGGTAGGTACAGATAGCAACAGAAGTTGATTAACATAATAAAAAATCTAGGATTATTCCAGAACCTCGTGACCAAAATCGCTAGTAATTGAAGTTTCGCCTTGGCTTTTATAACAATAAGCATTCTTACAAAAGTGTTTTAAAAAACTAAAGATGTTAATCAATTTCTGTTGGTGGCTGTTCATCAAAAAGCCTAGCAATAAAAACTTCACCATCGCTGCACTCCTTCCAGACTAGTTAATAATTTTATTAAATTATAATTCAATAATGAATCGATGATAACTTTTGAAATTCGTGAAAACATTACGATTAGGTCATAATAACATAAACAAAAGTATTCGAATTTATTATTTACAAGAAAATACTGATTACTCAACTTGGAAGAATCAGAATTCTGTACGAAGGATCAAATCCAGAGTAGAAGAAAGATCTAGCCAATCTAAGGAAAATAAATAAAATCATACCTCATTAATTAATGAAGTATAGTCTTTTAACTTACAAAATCTATCAGCGATATATCTGATTAAATATGATCGTTGTATACGAAACGAATGCAGTCATAACATTATATTTACAAACTTAAATGAATACTCTGCATAAATACGACGCCCACCTGACAAAGCATAACGATTAAGATTTCATTTTATGTAGTGCATTTTTACATAGGAACTAGATTTACAGTGCCACTAACTTATCTGTTCAATATTCTAGGGTTTAACCCCCCATTTCATTTTGTTACCAGTAACTCTATTTTTTGTTTCACACACAATTTTACAATAGTGGCGCCCCTTAGACACATTGGTGGCACTGTAGACAGATATCTAAATGTCACGTGCAAAATAACGAAATTTCATTTTTTTATTTCATTTGTTAAGTTGTAAAAATCTTTATTGTTTTACACACAATTTTACAATAGTGGCGTGCCTTAGATACCTACATTGTTGGCACTGTAGACAGATACCAAAACTTTACGTACAAAATAACGAAATTTCATTTTATTATTTCATTTGTTAGGTTGTAAAAATCTTTTTTGTTTTACAGACAATTTCACAATACTGGCGTACCTTAGATACATTGTTGGTACTGTAGCTAAATGTTATGTATGTATATACCTAAATGTTACGTGCAAAATAACGAAATTTATTTTTTTAGGTTGTAAAAATGTACTCCGCACGGCGGGTTATTTGGTTTTTTTTTATTGATCATTAGGAAGAGACTTCGCCGGTCTTATTACAAAAACATGACTTAGGCTAGGTTTAAACCGGAACTAAGTAGTCTCGGCCTTTTTATAAAACACGGACTAAAGATAAACCAAAGATGATACCTTAGTTTGACCATGGTTTAGACAAAACCTTATTACAAATCATAGCCTATCTCCAAAACCAGGTTTAATCTATGACTAAAAGATAAACCCGAGAGACCCCTAGTTTAACTATGGTCTAACGTCAAACCGTCAAATGACATGTCATCAGTAGTGGATTGTTTAGAGGTTATGTATCATTGAAAATGAATATTTTTAATATTATCGTGATGAGTTTCGAAGATTTAGATGTGCTGGAGATGTACCGGCCAGCGCCCTAGTAGACAGCGTGAACGAATCGATCCATTTGATCTATGTGACGAAGATTTTATATGTAATATCGATTTACAAAACGTTTCGGCGTCAAAAGTGTAGATTTATTGCGTGAAGAGTTGTCTCACGATTCTCGAGGAAGCCCCTTGAGCCCTGGGGCTCAATTCTAGACCAGTGACTTTTTTGTCACGGTAGATATATATCACAAGAACTGTCAGTTTCTTTAGTGATTTTGACAGTTCTTGTGATATATATCTACCGTGACAAAAAAGTCACTGGTCTAGAATTGAGCCCCTGAAATGCAAGTGGTTTCGACATGAAGTAGGTAAGTTACCATGCATAACTTTTGTAGGCAGAAGAGTTCGCGCTAATTCATTCGCATGGTCAATTTGCAGTACTTCTATGCATGGTGTTGTTTCACTATATCTCCTGCTACAGTCCTGGCACCCTTTAGTACCTAGGTATCGGGAAGGTGCCAAAATTACTGAAAAAAATATGACGAAAACCGAGGTAGTATGATCTTATGACTTTAGCTTTGTGTGAGAGGAGCGTAAAAGAAAGGTGTGGCACCAGAAGGAATGAACGATTTATACCCATTTGGCTATTTAATCTGTGGATATTATTTAGACCATGGTTTATGAAGTCCTTCACTAGTCATTGTTTTGTAATACAAACATAGTTTAACCCTGGTTTTGGAGATAGACTATGATTTGTAATAAGGTTTTGTCTAAACCATGGTCTAACTAAGGTATCATCTCTGGTTTATCTTTAGTCCTTGTTTTATAATAAGGCCGCGCATGTTTTGTACAGTTCTGTCAGGTGTGAGTGGTACCTGCAGGTTAGTTAGGGTTCCTTAGCACTAGAGAGACGGGACCGGCCGGTAGCGCCTTGAGGGCCGCCCAGGCTTGCGTGCGCGTGAACCCTTCCATGGCCAGTCCGCCGGCCGCGAGGAGCTCTGCTCCGACTAGAACCAGCCCGCTTTGGGCCGCTGAACCTCCTGGGGAAGACAAATACAGTGATTTAAATAAAATTATTTGAGGATTAGCACTTTTTAAATTCACGCAATCGTTAGGCCAATTATATGGCATAAGTGAGGGTAGTTGCAATTGCGACTGCCTTCGCTTCTAGACGTTAACTCCAATGAATTCCAGTTTGCCCGCGACCACAGCTGTTGTAACACGGTAGAAACGTCGGGAAAATAATAAAGTTAATTGCGATAAATACCGGTTTCTTACACATAATAATTCGAGGATGTCTTGAAGACATCGTTTTTAGCGATAATTTGATTTCCTATTCGTGTACAATAACACATTACACAGGTATACCGGAAGACGAAACGTAGGGAGCTCCCCTATGTCCAGCAGTGGACTTCTTCAGGCTGATGATGGTGAGGTGATAATTTTGAACGCCCTCTGAGGGCAGATTATAAAGAGCCCTAGTTATGGAAAAATGGTTAGGAGTGACGCGCTCAATTTTGATGAAAATTACTCTCATCAACTCATTAAAAAAATCATTCATATTAAAAAAAAGATCTTTTAAAAAAAGAGTTTTTCGCTTATTTTCATTCATAGGAAACAAACAAGTTCTGTAAAATAATTATGGATACTCATTTTTTTAACTGAATAGAAGTATCAACATGCGAAAGCAGCGCTGCAGCAACATAAAAGGAAAAAATGTCGCTAAAGGGAAACAAGATTTAAAGTAAGTGCAACGACCAACAAACAGATGGCGTGAGTATCGCTTTTACTGCAAAATCCTACAAAATAATATTGTCTATTATTGCAAAGGAACTCATTTTTTTGAGGTAGCAGACGATTATTCCCATGTCCGTTCTTCGTATGATTCCAATAGGCTTTATAAAGAAGGCACCTAATGCATAGCATCTAAATCTACTGAGTGGACACGGGCAGAGCTGTTACATTGTGCCATTTCCTATAATAGTAATCGATTTTATAACCCTTTGAAATTTAAATAAAAAAGCGCACTGTGTAAAAAAAAACTTAAAACAAAGCTTGCCGGAAACAATGTAAGAAAGCTTATTTATTTTAATCAACAGATGGCGCTAGTAATACTGCAGCTGTCTTAGCCAATCAAATGCTACCTACTTCCCTGTCGTATTAGAGGAAATTATATGCATGTTATGTTCGATAAGGTTTATGCTCCTGGATAAGGCGTAAGCTCCCGAGTAATTTACTTTTGGGTGGTATCCAAATGCCTTTCTTAACTTATTATTCTAAAATAATAAATCGGCTGTCAAGCATCGGTTTAAAATCTATCATTTTTATGCTACGCATGAAGCGCCCATCAATCAGCGGCCTACTTGCGTACACCAAAGTTAAAGTTAAATATATATTTAATCAGAAAAAAAAAACCCAAGGATAAAAGGATCAATTTGATACGTCTTAGAGCTATAGGTGAGTCTAAGTGCCAGTTCTACGCGACCAAGCCTAGAACCACCAGTTCGCAAGTAGGCACCACAAACGGAGTGGGTTACACTATAGAGCGTATAGATAAACCAGTCTAAAAATGCATGCCCCTCCACCACGTTTTCTTGAAGTTGGCTCACAGGAAAGTACTTCAAAATGATCTTTGTGTTGTAGGTATTATAGAACAATTTATTTTGACTGACTGAAGTAGTGGGACGTGCAGTTTAAGATTAGACGATCTCTACCTGCGAATAGTTTCTTGATAGTGAGAGGGCAATCTCCGCGTGGAGAGTCACGGCCTCCGTCGAGTCCGAAGCCGAGCCCAGCGCCTCCGCCCGCCTTCTCCAACACCACGGTCACAGCCCGCGTCGTCTCTACGCTTGTATCCTCGGGACGGACCTTCGACTCCGCTGAAAGGTAATGTTTATCATGTAGAGAATACTCCTTAAAACTAAAATAGTGCATGATCCCAATTTTTGGAGGAAAAAAATATTTGTATCAGCTGTATCTGTACCTGAGTTTCGCTACCAGTTTTCATCTACCAAATGGTGTTTTCGTGTCAGCACGTGTCTCTCTTTTTTGTATGGAAAATTGATGAGACAACAACTCGTTTCGATCGTTTCTACGTACGTATTTTTGCTGTCTCATCTTTTCTCTAAAAAAATTGGCGAAACGAAAACAACATTTCGTCTACGAAATGTTGTTTTCGTTTCCCCAATTTTTTTTTGTAAATGAAGTGGGGCTTGCCCTTCTGGTTCCCATACTACAAAGTCTGCTCAGTTGGTTATAGCGTTAGGAGGAATGTCCCTAATATTTATAATTATATTCTACAAAAACTTGTAAAAAAGGTGTGTGTGAGAGTAACTATCATCCCTTTTATAACCGACTTCAAATAAAAAAGAAGGAGGTTCTCAATTTAGTTTATTTTTATGTTTGTTACATATTAACTTCGTATGCATGAGCCGATTTGAATCATTCATAGCTAAAAAGTAATATTTCCAGATTGGTCCCAGAGAAATTTCATCAAAATCGGTTTAATAGTTTGGCCATGATGTCGGTTTCTCATCGAAGTTTTCTCAGGAAGTTTTTGTGGTCAGAAAATATAATAAGTTTAAAAAAACTTATTATATTTTCTGACCGCAAAAACTTTTAATCCATAATTAATTTAAAAACCATTAAGCCTTTTACGAGTTTCGGGCACTTTTCCTACAAACTTTACTAACCCATTTGTGGGGTAAAAGTTAAAATCGTAACTCGCTACACTACGAAATTACCGAGAATAAAGCAAAGTTTTGAGCTCACCTTTTTCAGAGCCGCTTCCGCCATTTGCGTTGTCTGACGTCTCGTTATCTATTTCAATCACCACCTCCGACCGTTGTTCCTGAAAACAAACAAAACTCTCTCTGTAATTAAAACAAAGGATCACTCGCTTTTGTTTGGTTCTAAACGCTTCTACGTTTTGGAGAAAGGGCTTTTTTATTTATGACTTCCGCCCCCGGCTGTGCTTGCATGGTACTTCTGTACCTAGGTTACCCGAATATTATAAAAACTGTGCTTTATTATGATGTTCTAAGTTCCAGGTCACGGACGTCCCTTTTCAAAATTCATTTAAATAAATTGTTGCACTTCTAGACAAACTTCAAAAAAATTAAATTTCTGTTGTAAAATATTCGATACCCATTAAATTACGAGCGTATTAGCATAACCAAATAAGAACGCTCGTCTGTCTTCTAAAGGTTATCGATTTAAAACCGGGTTACGCATGCACCAATGCGTTTTTCGACACGAAAGATATAAGTGCGCATTGCCGCATGCTCAAATAGTGAAACCAGTACTTAAAATATCGTAAGAAAACGTGCCCTATACTAGCACAAACAACTCGGTGGCTTATGACATCAAACAATCCGAATTACGCAGACCTCGTGGTGTTTTCTTTTAACAATTTGAGAGACGGAAAAAATCCCTTAGCAATAAAGCCATCCTAAGTAAATAGCATTCGTTCCAAAGAATACTGCGTATCATAGAATTGGTAGGTAGGTACCTTTAGAATGGTAACAGACTGCGCATGCGTCAATCCAGCCATGACACAACCGTTGATGCTGCGAACTTTCACACCTCGCTTCAATCCCGCTTTGGCCGCCACACTGTCAGATAATACTCGATGAACCTGTAAAATAAATAATGATCGAACTTTAGCATCAAACTGCCACAATATTTTTAGGCTATTGTGTCATGATAAATCCCAACTTAAGGTGGGAAGTAACACAGCACAGATAAGTTGATGTTCCTTACCGTAACATCTTTAGCTTCACAGTCGATGCCGCCGGCCAAGATAACACCCACGCCAGTGCCAGCTCCACGCTTCAAACGAACCGTGCGGGTCGGGATCTTAGCATCTTGCACACTATCTTTCTTGTCAGGTTTGCTATCGGGCACTACTTTGTACCTCGGATTCAATGAAGGTTTCTCCTTGATTGGCAAATCAACTTCATCGTAGAGATCCTTATGATTTAGTGAAACTCCGTTTTTGAAACTCTTTTCTTCTTTTTTAATAACAACACTATCGTTCTTAATGATATCGAAACTTTTCTTGTCTAAAACCATTGTAGTTGATTTACTACTAGTAAAATTGTCAAGACCAGCTTTATTAATTTCTTTTATTATTTTCTCAGAAATCACCCTAGGGGCATCTTCAGCTTTCGGGCTCTCCAAATTAGTTTCTGTGGATTTCGTTTTGTTACTGGAACTCCGTTTCAATCTGGAGTTTTTGAAGTCAGTCTTCCTTTGTCGAATGTTGAGATCGCTATCGCTGTCTGAATCGGTTTCGGCAACGATCTTATTGCGTCGTCTGTTGTCGCCTTTATTCGACACAGCGCTCACCGATGGGGTGAGCGTAGAAAGGCGTTCAGACGCTTTGTGTACTGGACTCGGAGATCTGTCGGAAGACTCGTGTGAGAATTTGGCTTCAACAACAGGTGAATTTAGCTTATTGTCTCTTCCACTTCTACATTTCGCGGAAGCTAATATATTTCTTCGATTCAAGGTGTCGATGTTATACGTTTTTGAAACTTTTCTCTTGTCGGAGTCTGCGACAGAACTTTCGAGTGAACTACAACTCGCTTGAGATCCAGAAGTGGCTGCCGAACCAGCAGACGAGCTCAGCGATACGTTAGTGTCGGACGACATGGAGCGGCACACGGTGCGTTTCATGTAATCTTCATAACTCTTCTCCGTTGATACTTTAACGGGCATTTCAGATTTTACGACGGAGTAACTGTAATTTGATATTCTTGGCGAAAGGCGCGAACTGTCTGACTCTATGTGCTCTAAGGTGTGCATGGGCGATGAAGCAGATGATCGATAACTCGATTGAGTCGAACTCATCGCTGAATCATTATCACTGTCAACGATATCGGTTATAGTGCAAATTTTTGCATCAAAGTTCTTGTAATCACGGATGTAGTTAAGATTCTCCTTTATTTCTTTTTTCAACGAGTACGAAGTATGCGTTACATAAGGCTTTGAAGGCAGTATTGATGTCGTAAGGTGTTTTGGTGTATCGTTGAAATCTAACGTTGCTCTAACTGGCTTGTTTAAAATCGATTTATGACTTATTTTATTCAGTATTTCTATCCTTTCGCTGAAATTACGCTCGGGGGTAGACTCTTTTGACAAAGAGGTTGGAGTATACACTTGAAGTGATTTGCGTTTGAAAGCTGGAGAGTATTTCGGGATATTATTGGGTAAAATGGTTTTCCATTTCGTTTCATTCATAATCACTGGTTTTACACTACTTTGTTTACTACTACTGTTTTTGTTAATAACACTTTTTTCACTGGCTTTTAAGAGGAATGATTTAGTTATACTATCTTGTACTTTAATTTCAGGTAGACCCATAAGTGGCCCATGCATTTCAGGAATTACTAATCCCCGTAATTTGGACATCGATTTTTTCCTTTGTTCAATCAGGTACTCTAGATTTGATTTATGCGAAGAAGCATTTTTAGTCGTGGTGTCATCACTAGTGCTGCGCATGTGGTATACAGGGTGAGCTAGCGAGGACTCTGTGCTCGAAGGTAACGTTGTCGTGCTCCCATAAAACAGAGGCTTACTTTCCAAATACAGTGATCGATTTAAAGTTTTAGTAACGTCATAATTCGGTGTTGGAATTGTATTTCCTAGTCCACCAGACACTTCTGGCCTCTCTAAAGGCTTCTTACAATAACGTGGCATCTCATCCAGATTATCTTGAGATTTAGTTAGGCGCCTATCCAACGACGAAATTTCGGAATAATTTGAATAGGATGTATTTTTCCTCGTGTTATAGCCATTTCTCGTTGGAAGTGTGCCACATTTATCGAGGCGTTCCGTCGATGCGGCGTGATCGTTTGAAAACATAGCAATTTTATCTTTGACACTGGCTTCACTTCTCGCATCTTGTGTCCTCGAGATGTAGGAGTACCGCGGACGGGCGAAGTGGAGCGGAGGCAGGCGAGTTGGAGCCTCTGGGATCTTTTCGATCACATCACTAGGCGTCTCTACTCCGTCCGGCGGCTGCCTAGGACAAGACGGAACTGGTGTTTCGTCATTTGAAAGGCTTTTATCTTCAGTATCGCTTTTGTTGACGCGATCTGAAAATAAAACAAAAACGTATTAATCACTTGTTTAAGAATTGCATATAGCGTAATGGATGCCAATTTTGAAGAGATGATTCATGTAAAAAGATCTACCTATGTAAATTTTATATCCTTAACATAAGACAATTTTTTGTAGGTGACAAATGCAGCAATAAATTGAAATTTATTGATATGAAGAAAAGTCATGCTTGCTAAAACAATTACCCATCTAATTATCTAGGTTTAACTGAAATTCAAACAAAGTTCGAAGGTTGCATGCCGTGAATCACTTGCGGTATCCTATTACTGACCAACTTGATATTTGCTAAGATGTGTCACCTTGTTCCATCACACACAATCACCTATATACTTAGTCACCAATACCTTGATGCAATCGGTTGATACATACTTGTAACTATTATTTATCTCTTGTTAATTGTGTACCAATTTGCAACAAAATATTAACACATCAAAAGAGATAATTTTAGATGTTGCCTACCTTCATTTCCTTCTTCAATACGATCCAAATAACGAGAATGAAGAATTTTTACAACACTATACAATTTAGTATCCAGAATAATGATATTTCGCGTGTACATGCTCAACATATCAATATGACATGTTTCAATAAAATCCAAGTAGTACTGAATGTTTTTTGTAGAGACGGCACGCTTTAGTGTATTTAGACAAGTGCTAAAAGTCTGAGCGCATTTACAGCCTGAAAAGTTTCCACGTGATACACTCGGTTAGTTTAGTGATTTCGTCACAAACTGGGACAAAGACATTGATTCGATTTATTCAGTTGAGCAAACTTTGCTTTACGACCATCGTGAATGATTTCCTTATGTAGACTTTGGTTTAATTACCTTACCTTACCTAAGCTACGACGTGTGCGTGGACTAATGAAAAGTACCTACCTACGTCATAATCTGCAACATCTTTTGACTGCTTAGTTAGACTCTTTTAAGATATATTTTTATCTATTATTCAAATTGGGTGTTATGACTATGATATTTTTTTTAGGTTTACTCATCCATTTTTTTTTAAACGACTTGAATAAAAAATGATTTTTGTACTACTGTATTTTTTTTATATTGGTTAACACAAGTATTTTTTCATTTATAGGTACGCTTTATGAACCAAAGCGCATACCATATGCCTACCTATAAAACTAAAGTCATCAATATAGCAGGAAATAAGCTCAGCAATAACATATTCTCAAAATATCCTATTGAAAATTTACTAACCTGATTTTATGACTTTCGCTGAGGTAGGTATACATAAACATATTTTTTGTTTCATTGTTATATCAAATTTCGTCTAGACTAGCATTTTGAAGTTATGCGCCTACATAACACAATAGAACGAATAAATCGAGGGTTTCAAATTAGCTGTTCCGTCATTGCGTAACTGTGTTAAATTTTATTGATGCTTGGCCATCCATCCACTCTAATATGCGAAAGTGTGTCGGGCTGTTTGTTAACCCCATAGGTAACTAAAGGTCTGCGCACATAATATCGCTGTCATATTTGACAGCGTTTCAGCAAATCGCCTTCGCCATCGCCTATTATATGTGTGCAGGCCTTAACTGGCATGAGTGGTGGGTATAGGCGGGTATAAAAATTTACCGGCTTATTCCCATTGAAAATGGCGCAGTTTACTCAACTAGATCGCTGAATTAATCGTTATGAAATTTTGCAGAAAAAAGGTTTGTTATCTGGAATCTGGACACGTATAGCACAGAAAACCCAACTTATGATCGCGAAAAAATATCAGGTCAACGTGAGTAAATAACAGGCAAAGGCCAACAAGAATAGCTTAGTTAGTAGGTACTAGGTACCTACATACAAGTTATGTAAAATTTTCCAAAGAGTAAGTTCGGAACTACTTTTTAAGAATGTAGATGTATAAGATATAATTTGGCAGTCTATTGACTCCGAGATGAAACCGTAAATGGCCCGGATATTTCTCAATTTTCGTATTCATAGCACGTAAAAGCAGCACATCTGCACTGCAATGCAGTCAATATCAAAGCCAACACATCATTATATCTCAAAGTTTCAAATTTTCATCGTGTACTGTAGGTTCGTTTTATCTTTTCTATTTATTTATTTCAAAGGAGTAAAGCTCGATATGACTAAGGAACTATCTAAACATCATGTGGATGTGGATTCTATCCACGGATTGTGTTAAATCCCGAGGGAGATAGGTACCTGCTACTCCAATACACTCTGTAGATTATGAAGAGACGCAGAATATATAACAGTAGAGGATTTGGCTGGACCAGCAGCTTTTTACAGAATTTTCGCAAAAGGAAATTTAATTTGAGCATTTATGGTAGGTGAGTATACCATTCTTACTTGTATTTTAGGCATACATTTACAATAAACTCCTTATAAGATTCTAGTTAGGTAAATTAGTTACGCCTATTACCAAATTGTGCTGCTTTTGTTTTAAGGCTCTAGATTGGAGCATAGTAACTCCAAAAGTAGTTGCATCACGATTTTATATCATGCCTTTTATGTCGGTACCTACTTACTTAAGTAATAAAAATTCAATTACATCATGATGCTCTAATATTTTTTAAATTATTCGTTTTACTTCCGTCGTAGGTTTGTCTATGCATAGATGTATCTTCAAAAATATATTACCTAGGTAGGTATCTACCTACCTTATTAATTTTGTTATAAAGCAAGCCTAAAACTTTACTGACCTCATTTTGCCTAATTACTGTTACCGGATACACCTAGAAATCTGCCGCGATGCTACATTAAAAACGCATTGCGAGTGTCAAACCGCATTAAAATTGTGACAAAGCATAAAACCGCGCTGGGATGAAAACGGGTTCTCGAATGGAGGCCACATACTAGGAAGCGGACTGAACCACTGGCTGGGAGGTACTGTGTGGACATGAACTCATGTAGGCGGTTGTGAAACCAGGACACAAAAACAAATAAGCCTCTACAAACTTGAATAACGCTCATAGCAAAGCATGGACGAGTTTTATTTGTTTAAACACTGTTTAAATGGAATCGTTAAAGGTTTTACCCACAAATGCTTAACACAAAACCTCCCTCAATCGTTTTTTTCTCAGTTAGTTTACCAACAAGCTTAAACGATGTCTTTTATGTTAATTGTTCAATCATAAAAATGATCCTGAAATTGTTAAGGGCAGAATGAGTTTTCATTCACTGCCTTCGACGAGTCGATAGCATTGGTTTTTGCTGAAACACGTGAACACGGAGTAACATACGAAGACGAGACGAAGTTAGGTACTGAAACTCGTTTAAGGATTTCATTTACCTTAAAAGATTAATACATACTAAAATCTTTAAAGAATACGCACCGTGAAGATGCGACTTCGAAAGTCTTGAATATTTTCTCATGTCCATCATCTTAACGAAGACAATATTAAACTCCTGCGTCGATAGTCATTTGATCCAATTCATTACACAACACTTTCATTTATGAAACCAGTTTCCGGATCCTGTTCATGCTGAAAATGAGCACTTTCGTTGCAGACTCACGAGTACACAAAGAAGGTAAACATTACCGGAATTAATCATTTTGTCATGAAAATTACGCGAGAATTTGGTCCACTTTATAGGAATTCGGCTAAGCAATGTCACGGAGAGCACGAGGATCGGGTTGAGAATGCGGAACTTGTCCATTAACGACCGAAATAACAGTTATTTTTCAGGGCGGTGCGTGCGGTTGCGGCGCGGGCGCGCGTCTTGCGGTCAGTGCTCAGTGCGGTGCGGCAACGTGCGAACTGCGAGCGGCTTGCGCGGAGCCGCCGCGGCGGGGCGCGATGCACTGACTCGCGGTGGACTTGCAGAAATTTGCAGCGTCGCCGCCCTTGACGGGGGCGTTGCTCCGAGCCAGGGACGGACGCCGAGCTGCGCACGCGACGCTCCCCCGCGTCCCGCCGACGACGTTGCCCGCGCAGCGCAGCTAGCCAGCGCCAGCGCACCCCTCGCGCGTCTCGAAGGTCGCTCCTCGACCGCGACCGATCATTATTAACGGCTATCCTGACCTTACCGACCGCAACATGTGTTTCGTCCAGTCCAGACATCGGAAGAAAATAAATTCTCAGGATCGAGATTAATGATTCCAAACTAATGTTTAGAACTTTCGTTTGCCTAACCGATACACATGCATCGATCGGAATTGCGAGCTATTTTTAGACTAAAGGCGGTCGAGGGCGGCGAACCTTAGATGTAACATTGAGCAGTCGGTGGCGCCCGCGCACCATTCCAAGAGTAGTCTTCAATAAATCTATTGGTTACAGCTCTGTTTTTCATTTAGTAAAAAATAATGTGAGTGTTATGTTGCGTTGCATATGGGTAATGTAAAGTATGCGCAAGGAGAGCTCCCTGGAGTCGGCGGGCGCGGGCGCTGGGCTCGGCCGCGGTGGGTGCGGGCCGGGTGCGGGTAGCGGCGCTGCGGCCGGGAGGAGGCTGGAATGCTGGCCGCGTGCCCTCCGCCACCACCGCCCGCCCCTCGCAATCCGGACGCAGCCTTTAAACCGCTCCGACGTGTTTGCAGAGTTGTTTGCACATTTTTTTACATTCCCGTCCTTTTATTAAACTCTCCTGTAAAGCCTAGCCTCCGTTCTCGAATATAGGTAGATACCTACCTTCAGATGTTATTAACTGAGGAATGTAATATAAAAGCCGCTCGCGAACCAGCCTTTGATAAAACATCGAAACAACTCGAGTAACCCCAATTTAAAATGATTTGGCAATTTTCGACAACCTTTTATTCTGATTTTGAGATCGATGGATTCTTTTATTGATCGAATGTCCAAACTATGAAATGTAGAAGTGAAAGAAAGTGCAATAGATTTCACTTTCAAAACTAAATTAACTTTCTCCAGTGACATGTCTTACGTAATCTGAACAAAACAAGACAGCCATAACTACAACATCTGTAAAGGTCGATGGTCAGCATTTTAAAGAGTTATTATTATCTACACAGTATTACCGTATCATTTTTTTGATATATTGCTGATCCTCGATTCTATAGCGAGTATTGATCTCGTTCATTCATCCGATCATATTTTGTATGAGACCAATGAGTACAGAAACGTGAAGGTAGTTTTAAGAATATCAAAATCAAGAGGCAGAGTAATAAACTACTTTTTTAGGCCAAGCATTCCCAGCATGAAGTCTGTGAATGAGCTGCAGCTCGACTGTATAAACACTTAAAGGCGATACGAATAAAAATATTTTTGTGTCGGTATGCGAGCGGGCAAGTTGAATGCTACGAGCGAAGGAATCCACTAAACGTTGCGATTCTTTCCGTCTGCTATGTGAATAACGACTTTAATTCTGGGATCGTTGGGCTTCAAAGGCTCTAACTGCAGGAACGACGTTTTTGTCGCTTCCTCAGAGGAAATACCAAGACTTCCAATTTATATGACGACCATGTGAAAGAAGTGTAATTATTACAATCGCAGAATTGAAAAGCTTTTAACTTTTTGCAGTCTTAAAAGAATGTTTCGCTGGCAATAGCTATTAATACGGTACAAATCTTTACAAAGACATATAAAACGTTATAATAAATAAGCTATTCATTTTTGTAGTTGTTGAGCGAATCAGTAAATTGCAGTTATTTTCAGTGTAACGAGTTACGACGCTCGTTTATTAGCAGAGCGAGTATGCAAAGCGTTGGGAGAACAATGAAAGGCGGCGGGCAGGTCGCGGGCCTCTCTTCAATGACCGCACAGTGGGATGCCAGCCTGCGTTACTTACTTTCATCGCGGGAATTCATTTGAAAGTGCATTTTTTTATTACAATCATCATTGTTACTTGAGATCCAATATCCTTCATACGTATTATAACTAGTAGATCCCGCGCGACTTTCGCGCTTGAACGTACTCCAATACAGAAATCATTTTTCAAAATTTCATCACTATTTTCAAATATAGTTATTTATTTGAGAACGTGTCGTTTTTGAAAGTATAGATATTCTGTTTGGTTAGAAGTGAGGTGCTACTGTAATTCAATCACGGTTAGTAAAGATATGGTACAAAATTTAAATAGTTTTTGTTCATGACTGCAGGGATTTTATGTTTAAGATAAGAAAAGAATCCGTTAAAAAACAGTGGCACTCCGGGAACGCTGACAGAAGTGAAAACTTGAAAAACTACGTGTGTATGTCCCTCCTTGACTGTCTGCAGGCAGAGAGACCCCGACTGTTGGCGAAGTTTGTCGATCTTTGCCGAAGAGGTGTCAGTTACGTGACAACACTGCTACTGGCTGCAACACAGTTTTATACTTCTGCAGTCGTTAACACTTGTTTTTGTATAAACTTGTACCATGTTTCCAAATAAATATAGTTGATTTGAATTACGCAGTGACGATGACGCGGGTTCATTGGTTTTTTCCCACCTAAAAAATGCTCAGGCCCACCTAAAGAAGTTTTCACTTCAAAAGTGAATGTAAAACAGCAATTAACGAATACCTTCGTCCATTCAAGTAACACTCAAATTAATTCGATTCTGAACTCGCAATAATTTGCCTTCAAAAAAGTTATTTATGTTTACTATAAAGAAACTGACGGCAATACATAACTGAGTAAAATCGGAAAGCCAATCACAGGTTATAACGTGAGAAACCGTGTTATCCTGGTAAAACGACTGATAAGCAATAAATGCCTTTTCATGCCTATGCCCATGATAATGCCTATTTTGACTGGCCTATCAGCTCAGTTGGTAGTAGCTCTGCCTTCTACGCCGTAGGTCGTGGGTTCGATCCCAACGAGAACATGGATGTTTGATCTCTATCTGGGTGTTTTATTGTATTCTATGTATTTAAAAAAATATATATAAGCTATCTGGTTCCCATAGTACAGCTCTGCTTAATTTTCAGCTTATACAGGGTGTCCCATAAGTCAACGTCCAGCCGAAAACGGGTGATGCGCCAAGTCATGACAGTTATCAGAAAAATATAAAAAAAAAATTGCTAAGTAACTTTTGAGTTATGAGTATTTTAAAAAAACAGGAAAAACTGACACCCTGTGATGATCTTTTAAGTCCTGTGACTACAAATATTAACTTTTCATGAAACTTTTTTCTGCAACGTAAGCATGAATAACCCTTCTGTAAATTACAATTCAAAATTAAGCCATAACTGCCTCAGTTTTCAATGAAATCGTGGAGTTTCGGCCAACGTTTCATTTCTGATAATTACATCAACCAACTTTAACCGTCTGTACCGTAAAAAAATGTACTACACTATCATGGCATGTAACTTTAAAAATTGGCGCATTTATCCAGGATTCCAAAATGGTATAATACTTGCTAGAGTACTCCTTAGTTTTGGAAATAAAAAATGTTTTTTCAACTAAACCGGATTTCCAATCAATTTTATTTCATGAGATAAAATGTTTGTACCCTTAAAATTATGGACTTAAATGCCTACGCTGCGTTTTTAAATCGCTCACAATTTACAGGTACAAGTAAATACCATTTCGACAATGCATGTAAACAGATAGGGCCACCATCTTGTCGAAAGAGACTAGCAAATTACTTGAACACCATGGGTGTTCAAGTAATTTGTTAGTTTTAGGTGAAAGTTTGAAATTAAATTCAATCATAGGATTTCTTCAATCGTGATTTTAATTTAACTACATCAAGGATTTACAGCAAATGTTCAAACTGTTAGCCTTCAGCAGTAATGCAAGCTCTACATTTCCTTAAAAAAAATCAGCTGTCTGTAAAGTCAGTTAACTGACGACAGTTGGAACGTGACAACGTCATACAGCTGTCCACGCGGACGCATCGCTCACTCAAGTAGGAGAGAGACCGATGTCGAACGCTGCCGAACGCGGAGGCCGATTGTGCCTCTTTGTCGCTCGTTCCGCGCTCTCACTTGCACTTCAAGTATTAAATGGAACGCCTCAGAGCGAGGTAACGCCGCATGAGTCATGTTTTTTCGTACGAGCAGCCGGCTCCATCGAATTATAAGACGTTATCACGTCAAAAACCATGTAATAAGACCGGCGACGGGCGAAGGCAAACTTTAGATTAAAACCACGATTGAAGTAATCCTATGATTGAATTTTATTTTTGAAATTTTTACCTAAAACTAACAAATTACTTGAAAACCCATGGTTATTACTCTTTCGACAAGATGGTGGATCTATCTGTTTACTTGCATTGTCGAAATGGTATTTACTTGTACCTGTGAATTGTGAGTCACTTAAAAACACAGCGTAGGCATTTTAAGTCCATCATTTAAAGGGTACAAACATTTTATCTATTGAAATAAAATTGATTGGAAATCCGGTTTAGTTGAAAAAACATTTTTTATTTCCAAAACTAAGGAGTACTCTAGCAAGTATTATACCATTTTGGAATCCTGAATAAATGCGCCAATTTTTAAAGTTACATGCGATGATAGTGTAGTACATTTTTTTTGCGGTACAGACGGTTTAAGTTGGGTGATGTAATTATCTGAAATGAAACGTTGGCCAAAACTCCACGATTTCATTGAAAACTGAGGCAGTTATGGCTTAATTTTGAATTGTAATTTACAGAAGGGTTATTCATGCTTACGTTGCAGAAAAAAGTTTCATGAAAAATTGATATTTGTAGTCACAGGACTTAAAAGATCATCACAGGGTGTCAGTTTTTTCTGATTTTTTTAAATACTCATAACTCGAAAGTTACATAACAAATATTTTTTTATATATTTTTCTGATAACTGTCATGACTAGGCGCATCACCCGTTTTCGGTTGGACGTTGACTTATGGGACACCCTGTATAGTGTTGTTTGAATCGTCCACAATATTTATTATTTATTTTATTCATAATTATCAGTCTGACTGAACAAGTTCACTGCTGGACTCCCTGGCCTCTCACATAAACCGGGAACAACGATTTGAGCATTATCACCCCACCGACTTTACTGGCGATCTTTACAAATTTGTCGATCTATCGTGTATACGTATTTATAGAAGAAGTTCATTTTGTTGGATTACAACAAAATCATGTTGACTCATCCATGTTATATGGAGTACTGTCTGCAATGTGCTGATGCAGCTTCAAAATACTATTTTGAGCACGAACTATTTTGTGTAATTCGATAAGTGTCGATGTGCACGTGCGAGTTCTGAGTATCATAATACTATATGCCACTTGAAAGGTTTTACCGGCTATATTCATGTGAAGTATTCGCACAATGTGGTCCAAGCTTTGCTCCGAAATGCATTACGCCATGTGCAAGAAATAACAGGTGCGACAGAGCGGCGCCCGCAAGGTGCACTTTCACAAGAATTCTGATAAAGCCTTAGAGCTCCATTTAGATTGACTTTAAACAATACTAGCGGCCTTTCCCGGTTTCGCACGAGTGGATATTTTTTTTTTATATCGCCTGTGTTACTCAGGGTGAATGTAGCTTTCCAATGGTGAAAGAATTTTTGAAATCGGCAGAGTAGTTTTTGAGTTTATTCATTACACACACACAAAATTCCAAATATTTCCTCTATATAATATAAGTACAGGTATAGATTATTATAATAGTAGCTCCTGCCTTCTGCGACGTAGGTTGTGGATCCCCAGAGAACAAATATTTGGGTGGTGAACACAGATGTTTGTTCTCTGTCTGGGTGTCATATTAGTGTTGTGTGGATTGTCCAGAATATTTTTTCTTATGAAGACCAAATTATGATATTCTTGGAAAATAATAAGGTTTTGGGTGGATAAGCTATGAATGAGTCTATTTTTAACCGACTTCCAATCAAAAAGGAGGAGGTTCTTAATTCGGTTGTATGTTTTTTTTTTTTTTTTTAATGTTTGTTACCGCATAACTTCGTCATTTGTGAGCCGATTTGAAAAATTATTTTTTTATCTGAAAGGTACTGCTTCCAAATTGGTCCTATTTTAATTTTATTAAAATCGGTGTTGCCATTTTTTTTAAATATTTTTTTTAATGTTTGTAACTGCATGCCTCCGTCATTTATGAACCGATTTAGAAAATTATTTTTTTTATTTGGTTATTCTTACGTCCAGATTGTCCCAAACAAATTTGATTAAAATCGGTTTAGCCGTTTGACAATGAAGTCGGTTTCTCAAGTTTTTTAAACTCATAATTATTATAAATAAACTGTTCGATCCGATTGTTCTTCGCTGCAGCAAAGCCCATTTGAGTTCGTCCACATTGATGTCTTGTGAGAAATTTACATAAACCAGATTTTGCAACGATTATGTCTAATTTAATGTTATGCTAAACGAGTTTGTGTTGCGGATTTGAAAAATACGAAATATTTATCCATAACAAAAAGCTTTTATAGTCATTGTGATTTCATTTTTAACGCAGATATCGAACAGAAAATAACAGAATTATTTTGTTCTACAAAATTAAATTAAATTAACAGCCTCTGTTATATAAATTTTAAAGTTTAGTGAACTGTATCAGATAAGAAAGACCGATTTAGAGTGATCAACAAAAAAATCCTGAATTTATAGACGAAATGACAACAATATGAATTTTTCACCAAATATTTTTTTTAAGTTTTTCATATTTTTTATCACGTCACATTTTCTAAGAGGATTGAATGAACAATTGGACACCAATTACCTATCTATCTATCTTATAATTGAACCTCAAATTTGGTAAAATTTTGTGCTACAGTTGCAAGTGCAACTGAGTGAACTGAATTTGGCATATCACGACGAGTGTAAGCAATATTTGTAATTTAAATTATCTTTGTTCTCCGAGGTCCAACCCCAAAAGCCTAATTCAGGTTATCACAAAACGTGCTATTGGATTAGCGCCAAAGCAAGTT
Source organism: Thera obeliscata (assembly GCA_947578465.1). Lineage (NCBI taxonomy): Eukaryota > Metazoa > Arthropoda > Insecta > Lepidoptera > Geometridae > Thera > Thera obeliscata. Next base: position 7,835,040 of record OX387916.1, read on the forward strand.
GGCAGGTGCTCATCATACTAATTTCGTTGCTAGTTTACTAAATAAGCTGCCAGGCACCTAAATACAGTAAATAAATTTGGCATTGACATGTATTGTACACTAAGTTAGTTAGTTCTTTAAGGTTGTTTAAATCAAAAGTTCTCGTCATAAAAAAGAATAAAAGAGCAAGAGGCTCTTTTCTCCTTTTTATTGACACTATAATGGATTTAACCTTTTTATCTTCATCTTGTGACTCAACCACAAGTTGAAGATAACCAGTCTGAAGAAGTCCACTGCTGGACAATGGCATTGCATAACTAATCATAAAATAATAATTGAGGTCTCTAAGTTGGCAGAAAAGCATGAATTCATATTTCAGAACGGTCGACCTTACAAATGGGATAGTAGCTGTCACCTCGACTTACAAACTAGGTCAAAGCTTAATATATTATGTCGGTTAGGTACGGAAACTCTGAAATTCGAGCGTATTTGTCATCCTCCTCATGAGATTATACCAAACCTACCATTTAATAATGCAAACTTATACCGGGCTAACGATTTCACGGTAACGCGAGTGATCCGTCAGACGCAAATATTTCTGACTATATCTTGTCAAAAACAAAGAAAGATAGTGTTACCCTGAGATAGTGTAACTGTCATAAAGATATTACCTTCCCAAAAGTTCCTCTCGAATGATGATTTTCTGGTTTTCGTTTGAATCGTCGATATCGGTTTCCTGAAACAAAATTTAATCGTTTTTATTCGTTGACACACTTAAAAGTGATTTTGTCTGTAAGTAAATTTTAGTTCTAGTTGTGCTAACAAAAACTGTTTTTTAGAAACTATTATCAACGCCTAATTTCAATGGAAATTAGCCTCTTTGAGGCGCACTTAAAATCTTTTCAACACACTGGTTTGAAAGAACCAGTGATAATAATAATAAGAAGAATCGAAATAAAATAAAAACCCAGCTAGGGACCGTTTTACTAACAAATTAACCTGGTTGCATAAATGTCTATAACAGTAAATAATGATGTCGTGTTCAGATAAAATTATGCAAGGCATTAGGTTAGATTGTATTATAAAAGACTAATAAACGTTTAAAATCTCTTTCTTTCCAAGAGAATAGAACTCTAAATAAGAAAAGAAGAAGAAAGAAACTAAAGAAGAGTTCTGGAATAAACATGTCCGAAACACAAGACATATTAATGAATAAGCCGCAAATACTTTATGCTCTAAAAAAGTACACACTACTTTTGTAGAGCGACACAAAACATCATAGCAAAACAGTAGCAATCATGTGAAGTGTTTATTTATTTACAAAACAAGTGTTTAATCGTGTAAACGTCTGCGGTGCGCGCTTCAAGTTGCGCACAAGGTAGGTACTGATTTATCACAATTCAGTTTAAGTGACCAATTTATGTAATAGCAACAATTAGTGGGCAACGGGTGGCGCTACCCGCCTTCTGCCACAGATTGTATAATACTACGTTTCTGGCTCCACAGCCCATGACATTATACCACAGCATTAACTATCTTCATTATTTTAGATGGATGTTTCATTCATAGTGCTTTCCGACTCTTTAACTCGGAGTTCTATTTTTACCCCTCAAAATTAAGAGAGTCGGTAGTTTGAAACTGTATCACGTTACTAATTTGGTAAATACTGTTTTTACTTCATGCTGATGGAACAACAAAAATTGCGGGATACTAAGTATATAATATTCCTCTCAACTTATGTGTTCGAAGTTACACAATAAACATAGGTGTGGTTGGAAAATGCCTAAATCGACATATAACATAAAGTTATATCTATAACCGCAATCTGGAATAGTCATCACAGTTTTGTAAAGGTATCCTATATGTAAAGGCCAAGCCTTTACAACATCAATAAACTCACTTGTAAAGCGCTCTCTGGCTAAATTTCTGGCTAGATTATTTACAGAGATATAATGATAGTTATAAGCACGAAGAAGTTACAAGGTCAGATTTACCCATTTACAATTTCTATACATAAATAAGGTGCCAAATTCTTACCACACTTGGGTTTAATTGAACGCTTATAAACTTTTAATACAATATTTTCACAATTTGATGACTGTTCTAATTGAAAGCGTTTTAGCGACTGGAATTTATTTAAAAGCACATTTCGAGAGTAAATATCATCGAAAACAGGTCATCGGCTGACGGCTCAAATGTCAGGGTCCCTGCGACTGCGACGACTGAGATTTGAATTCCATCGACGCGACGCGTCGACGCCGTATAAAAACAACAAGACATGTTTGTTGAAACATAAAATTATAAAACCGTGCATAGATTTACTGATTCTCAAAACAAAAATTTCAAGCTTAGAAATCAAACCTTTAGTTGCTCGATCAACTCAACCCAGAAGCATTTTAGAAATACAAAGGATAGTGTTTTGCGCTTATTCTAGTTCGAACACACGAGAGCAAATTCCTGAGAAGTGAAAATGCTCTGTCGAGAAAGGCTGCGGCTTGAAGCGAACCTAGTCTAGGCAAACCACGTCGTGACTCCCCCCGCTCCGCTTGCCCGCACCCGCCACCCCGCGCGGGTCTCGCGACGCTGCGCCTGCGCAGCCTGCGGACCACTCACCGGAAAACCTTCACGTTATTATCGAGTTACAGTCTCACATCGAAATACTCGATCACCTAAACCTTCTATCTGAACCGGTATCCGATGCTCTCAATGTTGCATTGCACCGCAGACGGCTCTACTGTTTTGCTCTTCACACTTTAGATTAACCCGATAATCCGCTACCGGTTTTTCGGTATGAAAGAACAAAGAATAAGAACTGGTTAGTTTTAATTGTGGGAAACTAATGCTTACTATTTAATTGTGTACTGCAATGTCAAGTTACTACTGACTTACCTAATAAGGCCCTATGATTGTGAGCGCATACCTACAGATGCGACTGTAATAATGACCAGTCCCAATCCTTACAGGACCTGTTTTGCCTTAAGAATAGACGACACTGTGGGTAAACGTATTTTTTGCCTCTAGAACCTGACGCTAAAAGGTTTTGTTTATTTACAAAAGACATTTAAAAATAGACATGATGCGACTATTATTGCTTCAATATATCATGTTTGCACTTGTTATTTGAGACAAGTTAATTAGTAAAGTGTTTTACAATAACAGGGCTAATACGAGCTGAGAATACAGAATAAATTGTTTTTATTCCAATCAATTACGTCATCTTATGCAGGCAGCTATTTAACTGAACGCCAATACCTAAACTATAAGAGTAGACGGGACGCTGAACTTTACGAGCTTCACTGAGAGCAGGAGCTACTGATGTTTGATAATTATGCGCATTTGACTAAATAAACCCCAGTTAGAACTAAATTCCAGGCAGCCTTATTCGGCAGATTAATATTTACCCAGATGCCAGATCAGCTCGACTCGTATACGCCGCGCCTTTACAGATATTTGCAATTCTAGGCCAGTCTTTTAAAATGGAAGGACGTGTTTTTATGGAGTTGATCAGGTTCGGTTGGTCGCTACATTCTTTTTGAAAGAGTAAAGATATTGATTAAAAAGAACATGTGTATTATTGTTTATATGCTATGCAGCCAAAGATACGCAACTTTATGATCATCAATAATAGGTACCATAAAATCTTACCGAAATATGACCTTGAACTTATAAAAGCCAACAAGTGATATTTTTATAGCAAGTAGTGTTTGAATTTGAATATATGTATTAATAATCTCCCTAAAGAGGACATAGAACAAGTCAATAAATGGAGAGTGGGAAGAGCGTGCGAACAGGGTCGACCGTGCCATTGTCGCCGACACGTCACTTTACTATATTTCCTATACGCATGTCGTACTTGTACCTGTACCTGTACGTACGTATGTATGTATGTAGGGTACGTAATTGAACAAGATCAAGGCACCCCGTTCACCGCTTCCGCCACTCAACTTTGAAATTCCATAAATTTCAACGACTCGGCGTTGGTTAATTAAAAACAAGTAAAAAGTAGGCAAGTATTTGCTGTCATTCACAACCGCATTGCCACACAGTTTCAATTTGAAATGTTTTCACTCATTTCTTCAAATTGTGTTTACGAGACACGAGACGGTGGTTGACACCGTAATGAAGAATTTACTTCCTCCTCCGTTCATTATTACAAGTATTTCTAAATGGAATGCAGACGTGAAATTTGAAACCGTGCGGTGAATTCATGTCAACAAATTCATACAAGCAGCAAACAAATTCTTACGAGCAAAAAATTCGGCAAAGTATCCCTCGTTTATATTTACTATCTTCTTTATTGATTGCAAAACACTAACGCTCTTAACGTGGGTGTTGAAATATGTTAAGCGGATAAGAATGAGAATCTCGATAGGTCCGCCGTGATCGATGCCGGTGATTATCATCATACACGAGAGAAAGTATGGAGATACAAACATAAATTTAATAACAGTATTAGATGTATTGGGTTGCAGAGACAACATCTGAGAGTTGCAGGGCCAATCAGTGCGGCCGGCGACTGGGTACCGTTAGGTCTCGGCCGACCGCCTCGCCGCGCCATCAGACATCTCAGCCTACTTAAAGCACATAATGCCAATCATGTACCTACACTGATGTGGGATACTATAAAGTTGATTTTTATTAAGACCTTATCCTATCAATTAAAATAAACTAAACATAAGCGTTGATGGACAAAATAAAAACGTTGTACAACCGTGCCACTTTGCCGCTGTTTTATACCTGTAAACTTAATAAAAATAATATTATAAAGACCTCTAAAACTACCTATAAAAGTCAAATTCTTACTGAATTCCATTTATATTCATATTTTTGCTAATCTTCTTAATATTGCCTGGTCTCGAATTGGCGAATCAACCTTTGATATTACACAACAGATAATAAAAATTTAAAGAACTATGCACAAAAACTCGTTTGAAAAACAAATATGGGCAAAAGTGGCATGTTGAAATCCGCGTCACCATTGAGATGCCATTTGAATAGCATCGCGAAACGTCCAGTGGCCAACATTCGGCCGCTAAGTGTTACATGTACACACGGTTACAGAATACAGAACAGAACCATATTTACCCACTTTCAGATGAGCCGTTAGGCTAAATATACACAGAATGCATGCAAATGATGAGCTTGGATTATTAGCCCCCAATTCAATAATGACTAGTGTTTTCAATCTAATAATATACATAAATGCAATAAAGTATCGATATATTATAATTTTTCCGTCTGTGGACATCGTAAAGTAAACATTACCGTTCATTTCTCTCCAAGAATTAATCGTTTTAAAAATAGTACGAATCCCCAATTTGTTGTATAGTTTGCTGAACTTACATTACCAAGTGCCGTGAAGTATTTCATTCGTACACACTATCCCATACCACGGAAATAAAAGTGAAAATAAAGTGAATTCGCCGGCACAATATTTAGAGGTTAGAACAGATCACCCGTAGACCACAGAGTAGAAAACACAAGATCGATCGTGTGCATCAAGGCCGCAGGAACAGTGAACGTCAGAACGAAAATGTACGTCAGTGTTGCCAGCGGAAGAAAATAAAAACTACCATCGGCAGTGAAATTGTATCACGAAAAGGGAAAACGTTAAAATCGAAAAAATGGAAGGACAATTCCAATTACTATTTGAAAAACTTAAAATTGAAAATGAAAAGCAAACAACGGAGCTAACAGACTCTATAACAAACTCAATAATGGGCAGAATGGATGAAAAACTTAAACCATTAATTGAAGAAAATGAAAAATTAAAAGAAAAAGTGGAAAACCTGGAAAAAAAGATAGATTATTTAGAAAGAGAAAAAAGAAACAACAACATAATAATTTTCGGGTTGAAAGAGGAAGAAAATTCAACTTTGGAACTTCTTCAAAACGTAAGGAAAAATGTTGAACGGGATCTACACATTGACATAAAAGAACATGAAGTGAATAAAATTTATCGTATTGGCACTGAAAATAAAGAAAACAAAGTGAGGCCTGTCCTTCTCTCTTTGGTAAGTCAGTGGAAAAAAGATGAAATAATGAAATCTAAGAAAAGCTTTAAAGAGTTATACGTTATAGAAGACTATTCAAAGGAAGTTCAAGAAAAGAGGGCAGCGCTACGACCTAAAATGGAAGAAGAGAGGAGCAAGGGCAAAATTGCCTATTTGAAATACGACAAGCTTGTAGTCAAAGAAAACCAGCAAAGTAAAGAAAAAAGGAAAAGAGAATCTTCAACGTCGCCCCAGGAAAATGCCCAGCCTAGGAAGCAACAGGCCCCATCTCTCCCATCCTTCTCGAAGATTAACAGGACCAACGCGTTTGACGTGATGAGGGCTAGATCCAACTCCCTTTCCAACTCCACTTCAGATAAAAAACAATAGCAATCAACCATTGGCAAACGGAAAAAACAAAAAAATCTCACAACCACTTATCAATACGAAAACTTAAACAAAACTCCCCCAGAACGGCCGGTCACCGCGGGGGCAGTAGACCAAAACCCTTCAGTAAAAAATATAAAGAAAACATACATAGCTACTTTCAATGTCAGATCCCTAGCAAGCGAAACCAGAATAACGGAATTAGAATATGCAATATCAACAATCAAATGGGATATAATAGGTATAAGCGAAGCCCGACGAAAGGGATACATAATCGAAGAGAGAGACGACTACAAACTCTACTCATACGGTGAAGCAAAAGGAAGAAACGGAGTAGGTTTCCTAGTGAAAAAACAAAACAGTATAGCAGTACTGGATTTCAAAGGAGTATCAGAAAGAGCCGCTTTCATAAAAGTAAATATATATGGAACATTGTTCACAATAGCTCAAACGTACGCTCCTACCACAAGCTCGGACGAGAAAGATATAGACGAGTTCTATGAGTCCTTAAGAACAATTATAGAAAACAGCACACCGAGGCTTATATTCCTTGGCGACATGAATGCAAAAATTGGAGAGCCTAAAAGAGGAGAAGGTAGAGTAATGAGCCAATTTGGATACGGAAAGAGAAATAGTAGGGGTGAAAAATTTCTTAAATTTTGCCTGGAAAACAACTTAAAAATAGCAAACACGATGTATAATAAATCTCCAAAACTGCGATGGACGTGGATGTCACCTGATAACAATGTTAAAAACGAAATAGATTTTATTGCAACTAATACGCCACACATAATCGAAAATTGTGAAGTTCTTAGCAACTTAAAACACCCAAGTGATCACCGCCTAGTCAGAGTAACCATCAATATCAACAGTAAAGGCAAAACGCGAACAAATTACTCACCCAAGTCAACAAAAGACATAGATTTTGGAAAACTCAAAACAGAACTAGCCAAATACGACCCTGAAAGTAAAGACTTTAAATCAGTACAACAAAACTATGATAGAATCGAGAGACATATTAGAGAGAGTTGCCGATGTGCCAGCATACCACAACATACTAAAGCAAAACATGAAATCATTACAAAAGAAATAATTAAACTAAAAGAAAAGAAGCATACACTGAAAAATAAACTACACAAAACAAAAGCAGAAAAGGATCAGTTAAGCAAACTTTACAAGACAATTCATAAAAATATAAAAACGAACACCAAGAAATTTAGACTGAATGTAATTGAAAATTACCTCGACAAAACCGGAGCAGTAAAAAGAGCTAACAAGTTCCTAAACACTACGAAGCCACTAATGAGCCAACTACAAAATAAATCTGGAGACATTGTAACAAACAGAAACGACCTAATCCAAGTAGCAACTGATTTCTACAAAAACCTTTACGCACTGAACAATTATCAAGAACAAAATCATACAACCAATAACACCAGTTCTCTGAAAGACGAACCAGCACCAGAATTTAATGAAAATGAAATATACCAATCTATAAATAATTTGAAATCAGACAAGAGTCCAGGACCAGATCGAATTACGAACGAAATGCTAGCAGCCGGAAAAGAAATATTAGCGAAACCACTTACAAATCTCTTTAACCTCATACTCAAGAAAATAGAAATACCTGAACAGTGGACAGCGTCCGACATCGTTTTACTATATAAAAAGGGAGACGCAAAGCTCATCTCTAACTATAGACCCATAAGTCTTATGTCTTGCATCTACAAAGTTTTCTCCATGACCCTACTACGGCGCCTGACTAAAGTAATAGATGAAAACCAGCCAATAGAACAAGCAGGATTTGTAAAAAGCTTTTCAACTGTAGACCACATACACACTCTAAAAATGGTTGTGGAAAAATATAATGAATATGACAAACCGCTGTACTTATGCTTCATCGATTATTGCAAAGCTTTCGATTCAATATCATATAACTCTATATGGCAAGCTTTAACAACACAAGGCGTAAACGATGACTATGTGAAAATAATAAAAGAAATATACAAAAATAGCACATCAAGAATAACCCTTGAAAAACCAGGACCCAGTTTTAAAATTGAGAGAGGGGTAAGACAGGGAGACCCTCTATCACCTAAGCTTTTTATCGCCGTACTCGAGCAAGTCTTTAGAAGACTCGACTGGGAAACCAAAGGACTTAGAATACATGGAAAATACCTGTCACATCTTAGATTTGCAGATGATATAGTTTTACTTTCGGAGGGTCCACAAGAACTGCTAACAATGATAGAGTCACTCTGCGACGAGAGTGCAAAAGTCGGACTAGAGATAAATCAAAATAAGTCGAAGCTAATGACAAACAGACAACGCATACCTATTAAAATCTCAGCTACAAATTCTGACCTGGAGTATGTTGATGATTACATATATCTAGGACATCTCATCTCATTCAAAGCATGCACGGATAAGGAAATCGAACGCAGGACCCAAAACACGTGGAACAAATACTGGGCTATGAAAGAAATCTTTAAAAGTAACCTACCAACGACACTAAAAACCAAAGCAATGGAAATTTGTTTAATTCCATGCCTAACATACGCTTGTCAGACCTGGGCACTAACAGAAAAGAATATTGAAAAAATAAGAGTCTGCCAACGGGGTCTAGAAAGAAGCTATACGGGCCACAAATTGAAAGACCGAATAAAAAATGATGAAATTAGAAGCAAAACCAAAGCGAAAGATGCAGTAAAAAAAGTACTGCGCTTAAAATGGAAATGGGCAGGACACATACAAAGAGTTAAGGCAGACAGATGGTCCCAAACAGTAACTAACTGGTACCCCATCAACAAAAAGCGCAGACCAGGCAGACCTAACAAAAGATGGAGCGATGATATCATCAAAATCGCAGGCAAGACATGGAGCAGAGTAGCTAGAAATAGGGAGAAATGGAAGATACTGGAGGAGGCTTTCACCGCTGATAGCGGACCTCACACAGGCAAGAAACAAGGAAAACAAATGTGTATAAGTTAATTGTATTTAATTTAGTTAAAAAATAAGTAAATTTAGTAAACTATGAAATGTGGAAGGTAAATAAAGCTTATATTATATTATTTAATATACATAAAAGGTAATCGCGATAAATACCAGTTTAATTCATATAGGTAATCAATCAATATATTATTATTATGAAAAGAAGGTGTGTGCACGTACGTACACAGGTTTCTCCATCACCGCTGACTAGGATCTTCTCCCCATTGTGGTGGTAGATACATACCCCTTGGTCTCTTGTTGTGAGTGAGGGAGTTTTGACGGAATTGATGGAAGTGCGAGGTGGCAAAAGTTTTGGAATCTATGTCTATCCATTTCTAACACGTAGGGGGGACTTTTCTAAAAAAATTCCGATTTTGATACGAACAGAACTCTCCTAAACGATCTCGAACATTCTTTATCTGTCTGGAATTTGCTAGAATAATCGAATTTCCCGCCAACGCGGGGCTTAGCTCTTACGTATGCATAAAAACATTTGCGGACATAATATTTTGGAATTATTACAGTATCACAGACACCCAACAAATTGTATTTCTATCGTAATTAAATAAATGAGTGAGTTTGGATCGGATCAACAACCGTTTCATTGTTCATGAAGCCTTAATTTTTTGCATTTTTTCTCTAATTTGAGAGCGATGCAGCGACCCGGCTATAAAGCGATACGGGACAGTTACGGAGCTGCTACGATGCAGTTACGGTTCGGCTACGGCTGGCTACGCTTTACTCTGCAACGTGGTATATTCCAAATAAATCTGCATTTTTAATTCAACACAACATACGAGTACGTTCACCTACAAGGCCGATAAAGTTAAAAACAAACGTCAGTCATACGAAAATGTGATGCTGGCACAATTGTAAAACGTGCGGTACGACCACAAAAAGTTGACCCTGAATGGCTACAGCTCAAAAGAAAGAGAATAAGCGCTCTAATAATGGATTATTATATGCACTGGGCCACGCCCATCCGCATTCTAGGACACGTTGATGTTATGTACCTACCTACCTTCTACTAACGATCATTAGAGCGATTATACGATAGCTTCCAGTTTGGCACGTATAGTGAAATATGCTTCAGCAACTCTATTTTTGTACAAATTTATAATAGAACAGGCATAATATGGCCCACCTGTAGGCCTACCACAAGCTCTGTCTGGCTCTGTCTCTGGTTTTTATTCTGTGTGAGTGTTGACTAAATAAATCCTACGTCGAAACGTCACAGACACAGTATAATAGACTGGTGAGCACTCACACAGACTCAAAACCAGAGCCAGACAGAGCTTGTGGTAGGCCTACTGATGTTAAGTGGTAACCATCGCCAATAAGAAAGCATTGCTATGCAGGTCACGCACGCCGGGAGCGTGTCGTAAGATGCACAGCCCTGCGTCCATCAACTTGAAGCATAAAAGTGTTGAGCCTCGTGTCTGCAATTTCACCGGCGGCACTCACACCCTTCAAACCGAAACACAGCAATGCACCATGCATGGATTTTCCCGAACGAGCCCATGAGAAAGAGCTCTACTACTAGGTCGTCTAGATACAGTCAGCGTCAAAAATGGATTGGCGTTTCTGGTTTGTAAAGTTGGAGTATTACTTAAAGCTCCCTTTAGATTGAAAGTTTTGATCTTTATTTGAAGATCCGCGTTGAAACAACTATTTGTAAACCGAAGGTGCCATACTGACTCGGACAAACCCAGAAAAACGGGTAGGTATTTAATAACTGAAATTGCCGAAATACTTTTGATATAGACTGTACTAAAGCAACGTCCAAAAGCGTGTTTTATATAAATCTGGCGGTAATCGATGCGATCACACGCGCTATGCAGAGGTCTACTTCGCGAAACGATAACAAAGATTGATAGTGACAAATTGAGTCACACTGCGCGGCAACACGACAACCGCAGCCACGTAAGAGTTATCGTTGCTGCACAACGCGCAGTGTAACTTGAAATGACAGTTAAATACGAACCTATCCCCTTGTTATTATACAGAGCTTTAAACACAGCTTTTAGTAAGAGTGCGATGCTGCGGTAGGTATACGATTTTGTATCTAACTTTATTGTTTTTGTTGAGACGGAATCAAAAGCTCGGGAGTTCTTATTGCAAAGCGTTATTGCTTGCTAACGTTTTCACTTTCATATTAATGCGTTATTATATCGATAATTTTATTGCTGTAAATTATATACACACTCTTAAAAAAAACGAACCATGTCTCAAATAACCAAAAGCTTTCAACCGTTCCATGAGGAACCCCGCATGGGAGCAGTCATTAGAGCCCGGTAAGTAAATACGAGATAATGAATTAATTTTAATAATATAAGTTTTTAAAACTTGAGAAACCGATTTCATGGCAAAACTATTAAACCGATGGGATCAATTTGGACGAATCTGCACTTTTCAGATAAAAAAAGAATTCATTAAATCGGTTCCTAAATGACGACAAATACAATTGAATTGAGAACCTCCCCCTATTTTATTTAAAGTCGGTAAAAAAAAGGAGTAAAAACATTTGAACAGACTATGATTAGCTGAAGAAATTTAATTTAACTTTAAACATGAATATTCCATAAACGATATTATATAATATCCGCAATTAACTGACCATATTTTTTTAATAAGTTTAATATTTCAAAAAAACTTAAACCTCGTTCAAAACCATTTCTATTTTTCTGATGAGAAGTATATTATGGAAAAGGAACTTTTCAATACATAATAATAAATAAATTATCGCTATTTTCACATTAAAACATAAAGCAGTGAAGTTCTATCACAATAAATTATCAAGTGGCCATTCAGTTCAATGTACAGTAAAATTCAATTAAACACATCATGGTATAGCAACCTAGCTCAAAAGTGCTAGCTTTGAAGCTCAGAAGTGCTGAAAGCTCTGCTCTAAAGTACTGCTCTAAAGTGCCTACAATCAAATTATTTTCCGCCGTCATCGAGTAGGTAAGTTACGAACTTCTGGTTGCAAACGATAATCTCTCTCAATTATTGAAGCAATATTGCTTAGGATATTGCATCTGGGATAGCTTACGTGACTTTGCATACCATTCACAGTTGCAACACTTAGTTCTGTTCTGCTTTTTATAATAAAACTTATGTAAGTGGGGAAGGGACTGCATCATAACGCTGATATAACAAAATGAGATCATTTATCAGCAGCTAAGTAATAAAATATAAAACATATCTCAATACACATAATTATGTTTTATAGTCTAGCGATCTGCCCCGGCTTCGCACGGGTGGAAATATTCAGCGGCAGTGACTACATATTTTTACTTTCTTTTTTCTAAATTACACCCGTGCAACACCGGGGCGAGCGAGTCGCTAGTAACTATGGTTCTTTGTGGTATTAATGTACTTAGATGAAAAAGTTGAAAAAATATGAGTAGATCTACGGCGATCAATAATATGTAAATTTTTTATTAATTTTATAGTGTTTACTACACTTAAGGAAATCACAAAGATTTTTATAATGTCCCAAAAGGGGAAGGTCGCGGGTTCAAATCCCGCTCGGCTCTTAACTTTTGGGACATTATAAAAATCTTTGTAATATGTAAATTATTGTAAATCTATTGCGTTACATCATTCTTATTTGTGGTCACTGAAGTTGGCCACTAGCTCATTCAAACTAATGGCATTTTGCATCAAAATTCCGAATGATTTCCAGGCTAAAAACTCCTGCGAAAAATACTCCTCAGAAAAAATACTTTCTCAATTCGAAAATCAAACATATGCGACCTCAGTTGGTTATTGACCCGCCTCGTCACTCGATCTTATATTATGTATGATGGCTAGTTTTTGCTTTGCTCAATGTGCGAGGCACTGTTGGAAGCGCAATGCGGTAATGAATGCAGCCGGTTTGCCGTTCCATATGCCAAATATACGAGCGAGCGTAACTTCCTCATAATGTATGGCGAAGACTACCACAGACCAAATGTCAATTAGTACGTAAACTACGCTCATAAACTTCCTCTGGGGCATAATGATCTCGAGGATAAGATACTGAACATTGTGCTTAGTACCAACCAACCTTCGCGGTACCTTTGCGCATTAAACTTCACTAGTGCCAGACTAGACTAGGTACTTTACATTTACCCTCTAACTTATGAACATTATTTAACGTTAACCAGGTTTCGGTTTGAAAGAGATTCCTCTAAATTAGGTATTTTTTATCTTTGATAGATTTTTATATAATAACAAAACTTAGGTTAGAAGGTGGAAGGTAAAGTACCTTTTCATTATTAAGTGTGCCTAGCAAAATGGTGTATAAAATTGTTTATCAAATTATGAAAATAAAAAAAGCAGCCAAGTGCGAGTCGGACTCGCCCATGAAGGGTTCCGTAGCAGTAAGTAATATAATATAGTAGTTCTAGTAGTTCGTCGAAAGGTACATTGCGTTTTACGATTAATGACGTATTAAAAAAAACCACTACTAACTAGATCTCGTTCAAACCAAATATCGATGGAAGTTTACATAGTAATGTCATAGTAGTCATATATATTTTTTTGTTTTATCATTCTCTTATTGTAGAAGTTACAGGGGGGGACCAACATTTTACCACTTTGGAAGTGTCTCGCGCAAAAACTAACTTAAGTTTAGAAAAAAACGATATTAGAAACCTCAACATCATTTTTGATTTGTTTTTTTTCTGTGTTTGTGAGAAAATCTTAGTGCGGTTCACAGAATAGATCGACTTACCAAGTTTCATCAGTGTAGCTCTTATAGTTTTGGAGAAAAGTGGCTGTGACATACGGACGGACAGACAGACAGACATGACGATCCGTTTTTGCCATTTGGCTACGGAACCCTAAAAAGAAACAATTTATGAAGATGAAGATGAATTTTAAAAAACTTGAGAACCCGACTTTACGGCTAAACTGCTGAACCCATTATGATGAAATTTTTATGGGACCAACAATGTGGAAATATAACCCTTTCAGATAAAAAAGATTTTTTTTTAATGTTAGCTCATAAATGTCAAAGTTTTGCGATAGCAAATATAAAAAAAAACACAACCGAATTGAGACCCCCTTTTCTATTTCAGTCAGAAGTCAGTAAAAAACCGAAACGGGCTAAACTCAATATATTTTTTGCATACACCTAACCCCTCTAACGACCAAATATCTTACTTTGCTTAAGATACTCGTACCAAGATTCTCCATGCATACCCAAGTCCTATGTATGAATTTAACAAAAGGTGCAGTACATAAATATCCTGGCTGTAAAGTCAGAACGGCGGTAAATTTACAGGCATATGAGACATTCCTTTGTTAGGGGCAATAGACCCATTGGAACGCTGAAGACGTTGCTAATAAAATAGTAATATCCTAGATAATACTGCAGGACGTACGCGACCTTTAGCGATGAACGAAGCATTTGTCCGTTACCTTGTTAAGAGTTTACTTTGTACATAGAATCATACTTTAAAAATTCGATTTATATTTGAATCATTAGGCCTACCATGAGACATGTTGACTAAATAAATCCTACGTCAAAACGTCACACACACAGTATAATGCACTGGTGAGCACTCACACCTGCTGGCGACCTACTGGTCCGTGTCATCATCATTGCCTCATCATCATCATCATCAGCCTGAAGAAGTCCACTGCTGGACATAGGCCTCCCCTACACATTTCCAAGAAGAACGGCTCTGAGCCCTATCCATCCACCGACTTTCTGCGATCTTAACAATCTCGTCAGTCCATCTGGTGGGTGGGCGCCCTACTTTTCGTCTTCCGGTTCGTGGTCGCCATTCGAGAACCTTTATTCCCCAACATCATTAACGTTAGAGGGTCATCATTGCCTATGATTGCATAAACCGATTGTTCATGGTTGTGTTGATGACGAAGTATTAATTATATTTACTCAAGCTTTAAATTTTGGACGTGATGTCAGATATCACCGTGGGACACTGTAGGTAAAGAGGTACCATTACCATTTTGTGACCATGAAGATCGTGTGACTCACTTAAACCGACTCGAGGTTTTTGTAGGTTTTTCCAAAACAAAGGTTCTTAAACAAACTAAGACGAACATTATCTTTTACTATTGAAATCGCGCGAGACGTTGTTCGCGCCAATTATATATTTAAAATACGCTGTTTTTTTTTCATACAAACTACAAAACCCGCTGCTCCCATACAGGGATTGAATTTCGGAAATTCCCGTCCCTTAACAACGGCTACTAAGAGCTGCTAATTGCAATCTGCACATAAATCTCAGATCCGTCATTTAATTGACGACAAATTTATTCCGTAGATTAAAAAAATCCATAACAAAACATAATTTGTATTTATTTTTAACTAGCGTAATGTTAATAGTTCTAACAATTGGTCATAAAATTATCTTGAGTACTTGTCTAAGTACCTTACCTAGCTACCCATTTCATGGAATGTCTATCTATCTTCTAAAAGTGACTGACTGACTTTCAACGTTAAATACAGAATATGACATTTTGAACGTAAATTCCCAGAACTCTTTCCCTAAAGGGATACATCGGAGGTTGCAGTTTGCATGAAAATATATACACGGCCAAAGTCATGTTGGAATTCAACTAATTAGCCGTTATAATTGTTTAGATAAAACGCATATCTTAGAAATTTACTGCACTCATGAGTGCTTATCATGCACTTGTGTTTGAAAGATAATTTATTGATTGAAAGTACGCATTTTGAACACATTGCAAATAATAATTATAATAAAATTCAAACTAAACAAGTACTTATGAACAAATATATATGGACTACACAGTTGTATCGAAATATTCGCAATAAACAATTGTATATTGTGTGTTATGAATGTATGATTGATAATCTTGACTACCAAGACATTATCCGTAGTACAGTCAAATTCTCCGGTCCAAGTTTCAGAAAATACTCTTCATTGTAAATTTGGCTTTTAGCTCAGTTTAATAAAATTTCTAGGGGCAGATTTTTTCATCTAAGGAATAACGCTATTCATTGAATAAAACATGTTGGTCTTTGTTTTATACAAACTGGAGATGTTTGTATTTTATCTGACGAATAAATTTATCTATAAATTAAATACTTGCCCCGTGGTAGAATAATAGAATGCGTGCACTTGCGCTTACAAAGGTACTTGCTGCTTTCAAATTGATATTGATTGAAAAACGCGCAACATCAAGCGGTCAAACCAATGCAATTTACTTTCTATTTCATGCGGACGATTCTCCATCGGGAATATGTTCTAAGATTTCAAATCTCTAGCTAGACTCAGTGATATTCGCTGGATGCCAATCAGTAAGGACTTTGAATCTTACAATATTGGAAGTTCCATGTACGTGTGCTGTGTGGTAGAGGTAAATGGTATAGCCAATAGGTATGTAGGTAATAGTCGGGTGAATTTTCAGAGTGCGCTAGGCGGGCGAGGGCGCTGAATGTCCCCCTCACCACCTTTCTCCGCCCCGCTATTGTTACCCGCTAGTTTGCATGAAAATAGAGAAAACTCTCCATGTGTGTCGCCGCTCCGAATAAAATATTCTTTTCATTGTCTACAACTGTTATTCCTGTGCAACTGGTAAAAGTATTGTTCGTGTTAAGACAATGACGTTGTTTTATCTTGTAGAAGCACCTTCGTGTAATAATTTGGTGGTTATGTAAGTAGCTTTAATGTAGGCTTCACAGTAAATTTTCACACGGAGTTATTATGACTGCGGTAGCAATTAAGTTGAGCCGGATCGCTGTTTGTTTTAATAAAACACCTATATAAGTAAGCACTTTTTGAAAAATCTTCCTTGAACTTGATAGCGAAGCATAGTCGGCTACAGTATAATGGAGACATTTCAACAATTTTTTTTTCATCTTTTACTTTGTTGAGATCTGTAATTCATCACTTTTGTACCACTTCTGGTTTTTTTTGAATTGTTGTGAATACAAAAGTAAGTAGAATTATTATCTACGCAGCCGGGCAATAGTGAAAACCTCACCGAAATTGGGGCAGTCATAAGAGTAATTGGTAAACCATGCCAATTAAACACTTATTTCTAAATGATAAAGAACTTATCTATACATACTTATTTTTACTACAAGAAGTATTTATACATAACGCACAACCTGAGCGAAAGGTACTAGATACTTGAAAGAAGGATAGCTTTTAGTTGCAATGTAGGGGCGCACTAAGAATGGCATTTTTGAAACTCAACCCCTAAAAGTGTGCAGAGAAGGTTGAAGATTGTATGAAAATAGCTCCAAGCGCGAAGTGGCACAGGTTTCCACTTGCCTAAAAACAAGCAAGGCAAGCATTACCACCTCGTATGCAACGTAACTGTACTTATGCAATAATCTATCCATGCCGCTCAAACACGCACATTGTTAACTTGGTGTACCAAGTAGAGATGCCTCGATAGTTAAGCTTATCATTTGACTTACTTACCTATCTACTAGCTGCCAGTCCCGGCTTCGCACAGGTGGATATTTATTTTTTAAACACACCAATATAGCCTATGTTACTCAAGGTGAACCTACGTCCAGCAGTGGACTGATATCAATTGATGATGATGATGAAACAACATTCTATAACGTTTTGGAGCACTATTTTCTAGAACATTTTGTCCAAATCTAGAATTCAGAACCGTTTGCATGGGTATATTTGAGTATTCTAGATAATTCTGGATTACTAACGTTTGGGTTAGCATTCCGGATGCTAACCGACTTTAAATTTGATTATTCCAGATCATTCTAGTCTAGAGCGTCTATGTGCATTATGTTCTCGTCAAAGCCAAGAATTTTCAGAAAAATCCATAAGTGATAGAATAGGATAGACATAGAGAAGTCCCTACGTGATAGAAAGGGATAGACATAGATTTCGAAACTTTTGCCCCTTATAAATTAATAACACCTAAATATTGTTTAAAAACTATCCTATATTTTAAGTCCGACCATATTTTAGGCAGTTGCAAAATTTTATCGAAATCCGTTCAGTAGTTTCGGAGTTTATCGCGTTCCAAATTGTGACACGAAAGATTTATATATATAGATTATTAGATATTCAGAGCGAAAACTACGGAAGCAATGCAACTTATGTTTAAAACTAATGTAAGTAACAGTTGTACAAAATTATAATTTCCATTATATTTTGAAAGATCAATATTAGAAAAATCACAAAAATACTAAAATTCTGAATTAATACTTGGTCGCCTGTATGTTTAATCCATCAAACTCTTATAAAACACACATTCACAAACATTTTCGGTATGTGGTTGTGTGTGAACAACAGGGTGTCACGATGACAAAGGTCAGAACAGAACAGTCGAGAAACTGTCAATAAAACAATGCATTGACATACATTCAATGGCACATCAAACAATATTCACATACACGTTCGAAATCGCGAACAAACGACGACTCACCGAACAAGTTCAAGAAACATAAGCAAGTACCTAATTAACGCAGTTGGAATCGAGAGGTTAATTTCTAACGTCAAGTCGTCTGACTCGCAAATGGATGTTTGCATGATGGTAAGTTCCCTCGGTAAATAGTACATTGTTACCTGAGTGTTGAAAGTCACGTTTTTTGAGTCCCGAGACGGGTTTGGCGCCAGAGCGTAGCGAGGGCGCCAATGGAGCTTGAGGGACTTAAAAGACTTTCACCCGAGGTAAACACTGTGCTTTTCATTACGAATACAAGGAAAGTAAAAATAAAAACATGAAAGAAAAATTAGTGAAAATGAAGATTGAATTGCCGCCTTCCCGGTTTTTTTTTTCTTTTTCTCTGGCGGGCCTTCGGCTACGGCTCGCCAGCATTATTCAGCCATTATTTTCATTTTCATAATTTAAAAAATGGTAAATTGTTTGCTCAAATCTATGTTATTTTAAATAAATAGTTGAAGCTATATCAAGTAATTTAGAAGAAATATTATTTATTTAATACTATCTTTATGTTATTTAAATTTAAATTTTACATTGCGCTCTAATTAGACGTTTTAAACTTCTTACCGCTGTAATGGGTTTCCAACCTACTTGCTGAATAAAAAATTGGAATTTGGTTGAACAACCTCCTTGCAGTTAAAAAGACTTTAGAAAGTTGGAACATGGTTGAATAAAATAGAACTTGTTTTTTTTTATAATTTGACAGCTGTCAGTAGAAAGCGATTCTCCCTAGGGCTGAAAGTTTTACTTTCAATTAGGCCCCTCAGGCAACTTCAGACCTACTTTCAGAGTATGAGTAATGAAAATTAGCTTTTCTTGAGTTTCTGGTTAAATAAATGCATCTATACGATTTCATTTATGTAACTTTGCTTTCGATTAAAAGACTTTTGGCAACGAAATTTTTCTCTCACTGAGCAACGATAATTTAGGGTGCCAAGTCAGAAAAGCATCGACCTGCAAACCGCTTTGCTCAGTACGGTATGGATAATTAGTGGAAAGTGTAGGGGAGGGACCAAAAAGAAATTAGTTCTCAAAGTTCCGCCAATATTTTTGCAGTAATAAATTCATGGTAAAACACTTTACGCCAGGTGTGCAAAAAATAAGGTACTTGCTCTTTATTTCCTCGCAGTAAAAAGTGGTAACGGCTCATCACGTCGTTGCCACAACATTTAGCAATTTATGCCTGATCGTCTATTATTGCTTGTAGTCAGGCGAAATCGATGACAAATAATTTGCGTAGCAAATTACCTGATGGTACATTCGACGCGCGCGATTGTTCACTATTACCTTAAGTTTTCGATTTATTATTGTTCTTTGTCATGATATGGAATTGTGCTTCATACAACTCTGATTAAGCTCTACAAGCTGCAAGGTGAACGTCTCAGCCGGTTTTCAGCATGACAAGGTTTTAAAGAGATGGGTACCTACCTTATTTTAATTTGACTGTTCTTGTACAATAATAACGCAAATATTGAGTATGTAAAAAATATGCAGAGGAACTCACGCATTGTCGGTGACGTCAGTGGACTCATCTAGTTCGCCGATGGTGTCGAGCGAAGCGCCGGAGCCGTCTTCTCTGGTCTCAGCAGGCGGTGGCGGCGGCGGCGGCGCGGTCGGTCTGCTCAGAGGTGCCTCGTGAACGCTCTCCTTGAATTGAGGTTTCGGCACAAAATCAATCAGTCGCGGTAGCGCTTCCGGCAATGAACTATCTTCAAGCTTTTCAATTGCCTTATTATTATTCATTTCCGCCTCAGAGCGCTGTAACCACGTTTCGATACAGTTCTTCTTGGTCGGTGTCAATAGCGAGTCTGGAATAGGCGGCGGAGGCGTCTCCGGTATCGGAATGGGTCTGGGTTTCTTATCACTCGCGGATCGCTCGATTTTTGTATTCCTGGGCATCGGCTTCGGTTTTTCAGCTGGTTCATCTGTTTTGTGATTATTTTCATTAGTTACGTGGTTCGCGACAGTTTGTGAGATTGTGTTGTTATTGTTTTTGTCGTTTTGAGAAAACTTTTTGGTCTGTTGGTGAATTTCTTCTGCGTTTAGTGAATTCTGTGTGAAACTGTGTAATGAGTTGATGTTCTCAGTCAGTTTGGGCTCTTTCAGCACATCTATTTGTTTTAGTAAGGAGTGTTTAGATGCTCTCATATCTCTAAGGATATCTGTGTCAATGTTTTCTATGCAGTTTAGTACTTTTTGTATGTCGATAGTTTTAGGTTGCATGATGGGCGTCGAGGGTATACTGTTCGCAACCGAGCTAGTCATAGAGCCTAGTCGATCTACGACCGTGCTGATGGAACTGCCGGTGTCGTCCGACTCTGCGTCTCCTAAAACAAGACAACGTTCCCATTCGGAAGAAAGTAAATCTATGTATATTTCAGCTTCTGCAGGCACAGCTTTGCCATCTGACAGCCTTCGAACTAAGCGTCTTACTTCTTCTGGAGAGCCTTTCTTCAGATAAGCAATGCTTTCCTTGTTTTGTCGAAAAATATGGCTATCAAAAGAAGATTTTCTCGACAGTTTAGTTAAAGTAGACATACCGTTATGTTTTCCATTCGTTATACAATCTTTGTCATTTTGTTGTGTCCCTTCATTATTGCCTTGCTCTCCGAAAGTATGTAGCGATGGTTTATCCTTGAAGGAATTTTTCTTCCCAAGTTTTCTAGGTGGAACTGGAGGGGGCAGCGTAGTTGGTCTCATGATTTCTGAAGATTGCTTCGGAACCACGGTATTTGGGGTCGAAACAAATTCCGTCATGTCTTTATTGGATATTTCTGTTTTGGTCTCTGGTTCGAAATGCCTTACCAAAAGTGTTAGCGATTCGTCGGAATCTTTTAGCCGGCGAACACAATCTATTCTCGTTAGCTCTGACACCGAAACACCGTCAATAGCCAATATCTCATCGCCCGGTATGAGTTTTCCCCATGGAGCACTAGCATTTGCTGCTGGACTATCTTCTGAGCATGATTGAACGAGAAGTCTTCTTACTCTTTCCGCCGCGGCAGATCCACCTTCAAACTTGAGACCGAGTCCTAGTCGTTCCCCTCTCGGCCTTCGTACTGTTACTTCTGCGGCACCAGCGGCCGCTCCTACCGTGAGGACTGTGACGAAGGCGGGATCCTTCACTGCCGGCCGACCCTCACCGACTGGAACTATTGTGACAAAGTCTTCCCCGGCCACGTCTGTCGCCATGCCGCGAGAATCGTGCACTCGTGGAGAGCAAATCTCCGTTTACACGAACCTGCAGACAAAAAATATACATAAGCTTGCGTAATAAAACGCAATTTAACTGCGCCCGTGACGGATAGCGCTAAAGCATCGCGGGGCCTCTCTCTTTCACCGTTGCACTTGAACGCTCAGAGATGAGCTAAGACATGGCCTTCGGATAGACCTTCTAACAAAAATAAGACAGGCGTATAAATTGCCTTCACTGAATGAACACCCATAATATATGACCTTGAACCATAGCAATGGCAGAAAACGAAAAAGTGTCTAGATATTTGATAAAAATGCTTTTGTAAGCTGAATCAAAGTAAATATAGCCTGCTCAAACAACATTCCATTTCTAATACAAAGTTAAGTGCAAATGAGTAGGTAAGCAAATATGTTTATCTCATTGCAAAAATCTTGCCACAAATCGTGATTCTTTAAAAACGTTGCCTACTTAGGTACGAGTAGGTACATCTGCTAGTTCGTCACGATCATTGGAACTTTCGTTGATCGGTTGAAAGTGTAACGAGCGTGTTTGGGAACGCGTTGACCACAAATAGTAGCATCATTGGGCGAGAAGATGTAGGTTAGTGGCACCGCACCGGAGGCAGCGCAGGCGTCGTTGCCGGACCCCGCGTTCGCAGAGAATCAACGCATTAGCATATTGCCCGGGGCGGCAGCCCGTTACTCCCGTGTCCCGTTCTGAAGGGCCACTCATTCTCACGGCTCTACACAATTTTCATCGGCGATTACTTCCAAGATTCGATTAGAGATGATTTCTAGAAAATTGATGCCAGTTTTAACGAACAGCTGGAACTTTGCAAAATATTATCTAATGGAACCAAGGTACTCGGAATATTGGTTAACTTTTATTACGAGATTCTAATAGAGATGATTTTCTGGAAAATGTATGCCAGTTTTAGTGAACAGTCATTTTGTCATCTTAAATAGAATTAACATGGAATCAAGGCACTCGAAATGTTGATTAAATTTTATTTCACTTTACAAGTATCTCAAAAGATAAATCTCGGGTACGGTTACCTACATTGGGTTTTCGCTGTCTGAGGTGTACGTGACTCGAAATATCCGAAGCAAAGCCAAAGGAGGCCATGCAGGTACTCTGTTCAAGGCAGCATTTTCGTTCTCGTTGTTACCGGGGTAAACAAAGAAAGATTGCTGCATCGCGGATGGTATTGTTCAGCGATATCTCATAATTGAATCTTTACATATGACCTACAATGCAGAAGATGAGGCCCCCTCTAAAGACGTCTGTCAAAGATTTTCTGAATAGGTAGAAAATGAATCCCGTTCTTTAGTCCGTATTCAAAATGGAATGGTAATACCGTTACAATTGAATATTATCAACACCTACCAGCCAAACTAATATAATATCTTCATATAAAAGACAGTTAGGTGGTACCTATAAAAAATCTCGTTAAAATTTATGTTTCTCATAGTTTTGTTAAAACTCATGTATACATAATTGGCTTTTTTAGACGACAACAGCTTCACAGCAAGTGCACAACTAGGTAAGGTGTATTAATAATAGCCAGATCTACCGCTATTTACTTTTGTTTGTTAAATAATAAGTAGGTACTTCAACTAAGTATGTGCTATAAAAAGCGTCAAAGCAGACCTTGGATAGATTAACTCGTTCAACTTTGTTGCTGGTAGAGTAATATAAATTGCAATGAGACTTGCAGGTTAATGTACCTACCACTTATCAGCTAACATCACACAAGCAAACATTGTTATCATTCTGCATAGTTGGCATTATCGTACACTCTAGCATTGAGTGTGTACCTACTTAAATAAAATTTGCATAAAGAGAACCCAATTAAACAATGATCTAAGCTTGTTTAGTATGTAGAATAGAATAAAGGCTTATTTATGCAGGATAAGTGACTGACTACGAATTGTAGACAAGTCAGCGCTGACATGAAAAAACCGAATGCAAATTCATTCGAAGTACAGCGGTGTGAAGTCAGCGCTAAATTGTATATTCGCCCACGAATATTTTGAGTATTTTGAGGGACTTCTAAACTTAGCCCGGGCAAATTAGAATAACATGAAATTAAATATCAGTCACTTGGGTGAATAAACTACGGAAAGCGTGTTGTTTTGTAAGATCTGCAGGGGCGCAATTCCCATAAGACCTCGTTATTATTTTTACTCACACAACAACGCGTTACCTTCGACCGATTTTATGGTAAAGATAGGAATGGGAGGATCATAGCGGGATTTTCGAAAAACGAAACGGTAGAAGCCTTTGAAAACCAGAAGCAGTTTCTAAAACTAGCTTGCAGGGTATAGGGTATGTAATGAAAATAGTAACAATATCTGGTATAAAGCAGAATCTTCTATACATCCTTACTTTGTACTACCAGAAAAAAATAAAGACTGCTTTGGTTAATAATGATAATAAATCCTTTTATCGAACGTTTTAATTTTTATCTACCTACAACAACGTAATAAATTTTCAAAAATTGCGTCCGTAAATAACCTCGTTGAAACCCTATCATTAGTATTTTTTGACTTGTTGGGTATTTTCTAGTACTGTGATCATAAAATGGGTCACGTATAGGATAAAAACAAAAAAAAAGAAACAAAAAAAATGTACATGCAAAAAAATTTAAAAGTTGCTGAAACATTCCTTTATTTCGGGTAGTTACTTTACAAAATAGCGGTGTTTATAACGCGGAACCCATTCATTATTTAATAAAAGTTTGTCGACACCGCGTCGATATTGTGATATAAACAGTCGTATTATAAATCCAATAAAATTGTAACAAGCAGAATCAATCATTAAAAGGTAGAGTTAAACTAGTATTACAAGTTTTTTTTTACTGAAACTTTGTGACTGCTATTTACCAAAAGCCGCTACAGTAACTAGCTACACTTCAAGATTTTGCTGCTGTGTGAACCAGAAGATGGTCATTAGATGGTGCAGGTGTTATTACTTCCGCAATAACTATATGACATTACATTCCTCATGCTGAACCATTTGGAAAGCCTTATGGCTTTTTGTTGAAATTACCAGTTGCTAAGTAAGGTTTATTGCTCGTGTACATCAATGAAGATAAATTACAATCGATATTTAAAAAAAAACTGTATCTGTTATTTAGCAAAAATTAAATTAATCAAAATAAATGCAAGAAAAACTTGCTACAATATTGTTCCGAATTTCCAAGTTGAAAAAACCAGTGTGCTCTACGATAAAAATACACAGCAATAAAAACTATACAAAATGCAATGCAACACATAAGGCAATGTACAAGTTTTAATGATGAAACTTATCAGCTCTCTCTCAATTTTCAGCATACTTTCTTAAATTTATTAATTTATCAACATAAGTTATGAAAGACAGGAAATAGATTAAGATTTAAATTTAAAAGATCTATCAATATATTCACAGCAACATTATTCAGAGTTAAAAATTTAACAACAATTTTTTTGTGCTTTGGCACTTTGAAACGGATTCGAAACTGGAAAGCGTAGTATATCGATAATAATAGATTTACGCAAAACAGTTGAGGTAGGTACACACTATCGCAATTTTATTATTAGCAACACTTGCAACCGGGCAATCGTGGTAGTTCATCTAATTAGGCGATCCCCGGGTTGTGCAACGCCCTGCAATGGAGGTGGCGTGCAACGCTGGAACGTGGCCCGACCGATATCAATTCATTGCACGATTTATTTATTACTCCAATGCGTGTTAAGTGTGTTTCAATGCTATTCTCAGCCAGTGCGTACACACCTTGTCGAGTTAAGTATTCATTGAAAATAAATCGGTGATTTGATTTAATGTTTTATGTAGATAAGGAACAGTATCGGGTTATAGGTTAAACGGTTATGCAAGCAATGATCGATTTCGAGTTAGTGATCTAACGGTATGTGTAATAGGCATGGCTTCTTCTTAAATTTAAAGAGCTTAGCTCTTGTTGGGTTTTTGATGCAGTTTTCTCCAGTTGAGTCTTTTGAATGCGGCCTCCTTGACTTCCTTATACGACATGACAACGACCTTTTCTTTTATCTGGCTCACGTAACTTATTCTTAGCCTTCCTGTTCCCTACACTACGCATGTATGTACCTGATCCTATTTTTCTTATATTATTTTTCATCCCATCTATTCAAAAAGAGGTGATTGGTTCCCTAAATAGTGCGCCTAAAGTAACTACTTTAGGCGCACTATTGGTACAGTGACACAATGACTTTTAAATTTGGAATACTATTAAATTGAAAAGTTTGAACGCAATTCGCTACGATAAAATACTGGTTGGTAGTGGTAGTATGAAAAAGCGAGCCTGTAGCCGCGGTATTGGTTAATAAAAAAAAAATACGCGGGAACTTATTGTATTTTTATTACTTTCTTTCTAACAAACTACTACAAGCAATTTAAATATAATACACAAAAAAAAACAATTAAATATGAGTTCTTGCAGTGAAAGTGATAAAGTAACGCTAGAAAATGTTAAATTAAGGGCAGAAGCTGTGATAAGCAATTTGCTTCCAAACAAATCGTGGGAAATATATCTAAAAGCCTATGAAAATTTTATTAAATGGAAGAATGAAAAAGAAGCAGTCATTTTCAAAAACTGTGTTTTTAGCATATTTTCAACATTTAGCGCAGACAAAACAACCTTCTACTCTATGGAGCATAATTATATTCGATGTTAAAAACCACGGTTAATACAAAAAACAACGTTCAGATTGAGAAATATTCCAAATTGATTGCATATCTAAAGAGACTTTCTGAAGGGCACAAATCAAAGAAATCTAAAGTGTTTACCAGCCAAAATGTGGAGATTTTCTTGAATGAGGCGCCTGATAAAGATTTTCTCGCTATAAAAGCAAGAAAACAAGGCAAAAATTTGCAAGCGCGTAGTTGAATGTATTAAATTACGGCCTTCCCAGTTGATCCACCGGTTCAACCTTTGTCACCACGCCCATCTACTCAAAACAGCGTGAAATATCACCATTGCCTCAACATGATCATCAACTAGAGTCTGAAGTTATTACGAATACCCAAGTGATAAACTCAACTACATTTTCTGTTCCCAACAAAACAGTTACAATAAACTTCAAAAATTGCGGAAATGTATCTAATATTAATATAAATTTGTAATTTAGTTATGTAAATATCTTGGAGGTAAATATAAATGATTCTCTACTTAAAGCTTCTCTTATTTAATTTTCTCATAGAGGGGGATGAAAAGCAGAGTGTGCCACACGGTACCAAAATTATTTAACCTTGAGCGACGTACTTTGAATCCTTCGTTACGTTCAGGATTCTACTCTAGGACCCCTCGTTTCACTCGGGATCCTACTCTAGAATCCTTCACTTCACTCTGGATTCAAAAAATCGCTCTCGCCCTAAATACTTTATTTTGGCCCCTTGTGACACAATCTACTATTGCATACAAGGGTGTGTAATAATTGCTATACAAGTATCTACTGAAAGCTCATCGAAACAATAGTTTTGGCCAAGGGTGTTACTTTTACATCAACCTATAATTTAAAAATATTTATGACGTGTCGCATAACACAATCAATTTATAAATTTCACGCTGTTTATACTAAATTTCATAACAGTAAATTAATTAACAAAACGTTGCAATTATTTTATGCCCACTATTGTTATGTAAGTACAATTCTCTATAAGTATAATTTTGCAAGTTAGGTATGTATTGTGGCATTCGAACTTATGACTCCACAAGCACGCGACATTTGCACAGCGCTGCAGTAAACCAGCCGAGCAAAGCACAATCTATCACGCGGCGCCCTCCTCCGCACTTATCTTATACACGAAATTGAAATAAATATGATAAAATCTCTCTTTGAAATACACCGGCCGCAAAAGGCGAGTGGCCTAGACGTTATCTAGATATGTGTCGCCAAAAACAGAGTGCAGGGAGGCGGATGGAACAAACTCCACCCGCTCTGATCTGTGATAGCCGAATATGAACATCTTATTTTGGATTATTGTGACTAGAATTTTGTAATACAAACATAGTTAAATTAAGTAACGGCCCTCCTGACATAACGATAATGTGAAAATTATTTTGAGAATATCAAAAGAGAATTATAAAAGGTGAATGAGCCGTTGTTGTGCTCACAAGCTGTGGATCCATTAAAAATGATTCCGCCCACAAACTTATACGAATTTGAAATACCTAAGATATAATAATATGATGCTAAGAATTAATAATTTACCTATTAAGTATTTTAAATCAATAAATTTTAAAACAATATAGATATTAGGTAGGTATGGTATGCGTGCCCACCTACACAAATACATTAATTCCATATACATACATACATATATACACATTCATTCACAATGCTAACATATCTACCTGCTGGGTTATAAACCTACTTCGTCTTATTAATGTGTATTCATTCTTAGCAAGCTCCACTTAAAAGCTTATCAAAGTATCCAAGCAACACATAGCAAGTTGTACGCAATTTCTATTTCCATAATTATAAATCATCTTCGGACGTTCTCTTATCTCAGTTTCTTGAAAACTACTTACTTTATCTTTGGACTATGACTGTATTGTTCTATGAGCCTATAGTTCGCATCGGCTGACCGTGTATTTTCCGAAATAGTTTAGCTAAATGTCTATAATGTGAAAAAAGTTTCACATTATACCGTGGTTTCATAAAACCACACAATCCTTTTTTTTTGTTTCGTGTCTGTTTATTTTCTAAGCAAATAAATTCTTTATCTATCTATGAGCTTCTGTTGTAAGAATGTTCAATACGATATAATTTCTTCCATAGAATGTGAGTTGTGCGGCGTGGTTGTCGCATGACATCAGATATTTGCTTTGCTGCCGTAGATGCCTCTCGAGGTTAACATCCTATGCGTCCGTGCTCGACCAATGAGGCGATTAAACTCGAAATAAGATCGGAAAGCCAGTTAGGCACGAACTTATAACCATTTTATGGCATCTAGCTTTTGAATGGACCTACTTGCGCCAGACTATCCGAGTCTTATACCTACAGCACAAGAAATCAGTCCAAAATATGTACCTAGGTAGTTACTAGTTAGGTACCTACCAGTTGAGTGACAAAGTAATTTCTTTGTGATGTCGACAAAAATTGCGGTTTGCCGATGGTCTGATCTTTGTTGGATTCTTATTTTGACCATTATTGGAAATCAATATAACGGGTTCTCCATTCTATAAAACTTCTAAGTTCATCACAATGTTTATTTTTGAGAATTGATAATGCTATATAGTACCTCATTTAAAATAGCTTTGGAAACCAATAATAAGGACACCAACCAAAACAGCACGTAAACATACGCTACTAGTACCTAACTACTCCGAAATCACAGTATTGATTATGGTCGTTCTAAAAATAATTGTTTAAATTAGAAAATTTACGGAGATTTGAAGAATTACATTGTGGATATAGGTACTATAGGTAGGTATCCGGATAAATAGAAGCCTACAATAATAATTATTTCTGGTCACATATGCATACTCGTACTTAGGTACTCCAAATTTCGTTCCATTACATTTAGTGGTTTGGTACATAAAGGAGAGAATTATTGATTAGGAAATAAACAAACCTACATCTTCACAACCTAATAAATACTACCTACTAATTTAAAAAGGTATACCTCAATCTTTAATTGTATAATTAAAAATAAAACTTTACGAGCAATTTATTCTTATTCAATGTCCTTAACTTTCATAAATTCTCATCAAGCCTCAACTCATGAATAAAATCTCATCAAGTTTTACCATTTATTTTTCTCCCTTAATGTTATAAAATAACCATAAATGCAAAAATAGGGCCATAAATGCAATAAAAGCGCCCCATTACTTTAAGGCCGGGCGTGCAACTTTGGAAGGGCGGGCGGAAAAATGAAAATAAGGATAGAGGTACTCGCTACACCAGCTACAGGATCGCGATAGGAGGGAAGCGCGGGAAGCGGGCGATCCCGACTCCCGCGCACCTGCAGTCGTCAGCCGCACGGGACACCCGCGCCACTATCCCAATCGCATCTCCGGCCATCAGTCGCGGTCATCTCGCTCATCTTACCCCACATCCACAACGTACAAAAAATACTACGATTTTACAAACAATAATAAAATAACTCACCCAGGACGACTCCAGCTAATTAACAAACTCCTCGGTCACTATTTAGATAACCCACAACCACTGTCCGATAACGTCTCACGGCACTTATCAATGATTGAAAAACATGGTAGTCCTTTGCGTGGGTTTCGCGTAAGTTCGTTTATTAGTGTTCGTTTGCAGTTGCGATTGCGATGCGAGCAGCGGGCGCGGGCAGCGCGTCGCGACGTCGGCGGCGCAGAGCGGCGTGTGCGCGGGCGCCGGCCGCGGTGGGGCCGACCGGTCGCAACCGGGCCGCGCTCTCACCGCGCCGCCCTGCCACAATGTTCGCTTATAATCGCACTTGACACCGTGCCTCGTTCGATCTACAAGAAAGTTTCACATTTCTATGTCATCCGTCCGAGGAAAGTCGATAGCGCTGATGCTTTTCCGATATTTTTACGCATTTGTTACCACCACGTCCGCACCCAACATTACGCAATTATACTCTGATGCGAAGCCTATAAGACACGGCTCTAATTAAATTAGGTAATTCCATAGGTAGCATAAACTATGTGTCCGCAATAAGTTGTTAGGTTAGGTATGTAGGTTAGGTACATTTAATATAGATATCAACACAAACTATGTAGGTTTCTCGACTGTACATAATATGTACAGTGCATGGTAACCAAGTCAGACCTTTATAGGTAGGTACCTCTACGTAACCTTACCACCGCACCACCGACTGGAGTAGAGATTTGATGAACAGAAAGACAGTGAAAGTAATTGCCAATTCTCTCCGAGCAGATAACATGCGCGATAAGTCCGTTGCCACTTTTTCTTCTTGTCAGGCAGACAATCACCCGCTAATTCAATTATTCAGTGCTCTAAGTGCTATTTAATTCTTCCATTAAAAACAATAACGTCATAGTCAAAATAAAACAAAACACGAGGCTACACTACAACAACTTTCAATCATATCAATTAAAAATTTCTCAAGCATTACAGGATAGAATATAAACGAACAGTGTTCGAATACATGGATATTGTTTATAGCCTATAATAATTTATGTTCATCATGACGATGCACTGGTTGAAAGCATTTCTTACTTTGGCACTAATCAAAGTTTCTAAATTAATCTTGATAGCCTTCGAATATAAACTACCTTACCTATGAGCACCATAAAAAAGTTCTAATGCGTTATGCCATGCAATTAATTAGCTTTTAAACTTCTTCGACAACAAATAATCTGAATGTCTTAAGCCGTTATAGCTAAGTTTTGCTAACGGTTGCCCCAAATTGCTGTTATTTAATCTTTTCGTACATCGAAAATAACATAAATGAACCACAAAAATCCTATTAAATTGGAATCAGCCGAATTGTCTCAAAATTCCAATCTCCCTCTTCTTTACTGAAATTCCTCTTCGAATATCCATTCTAAATGCCATTAAGCAACTCTGCTGATCGAGGAACAAATACGCCGACGGCTGCATTTTTCTCATTACAGGTTAATGAAAATCGCTGTGAGACGAACGAGTCGACATCTACCTTACTGGGAGACAGGCTCACCCAATTACTCGAAGCTACGAGGTATGCGCAAATACACTGCCTTATATTGAAGGCTTATATAGATGGCGAAACACTTTTCGCTAAAGAATTTTATTCGCTACGAACTACTACTAATCTGTAGCATTCGTAGCTTATTCGTAGCACTGGTATTGCGATAGATCATGTTTTTCAAATTTTCGTTGAATAATGTTAAAATGGGTAATTATTTTTTAAATGCGTACGTTAGGGTCAGATCACACCGAGACGCGACGCGGCGCGACGCTGCGCGCACATTTTTCATAGAGCGACTCAGAATATACTTTATTCACTACACGAAAAGATACACATTACATTGTGAGAATTCAGACTACGTTGCACCACGCAGCACTGCGCCTCGAGGCTTTTGAGTATCGTCGCGTCGCGTCGCGTCTCGGTGTGAATTGACCCTTACAACGCATACATAAAAACTTACTTAGCACTTTTGAATAAATCAATTTGTTACAGTTCAAAAAGCTAAGTAATTTATTAGACGTGGTCTACATCGAGTAACTCGGGCAATGATTTCTCTTAACGAGTTTTGGTTCACATTGTAAATTTTTTCTTTGATAATCCGCCATACGTCTATGTTGTCAATTGATTAAAAATAAATCTAGGTTACCAATAAAATATAAGGCAATTAGTTGTAAAAACCTCAAATAAAATACATTTTAGATAATATTTATCACCAACTTAGTTGAAGAAAGTTTTTGCGATAGATAATGACACCAATCAAGCAAGTTTTTAAATTAAATTGGTAGTACATCAAAGCGAATCAGTAACGTTTTTTTTTCAAAAACCATTTGTGCTAATAATAGTAACTTATCAATAAGTTCCTGATAATTTTATGTACCTTGAGTTTTCATTTACGCACCTTGTTATTTGCTAACTATTTTTGACGAATTAGGGTTTTGCGTTTATCTTCTAACAGTAGTTGCATACAGTTGTTGCAGTAGCAAAAGGTGGTATGTGCTTAATTTAATAATTTGAAGAACAGTCAGCAGCACAAGTAGCTTGGCAATTTAATTTACTAAATTCCTTTATTCTCTGGATTTGACAAAAGGATTGGCAATTTGGGTTTGCAAATAAACGCCCATCAATGTTTTTATGAAACATTGATGGAAAAACCTTCAATAAAAATAAGCCTGTAATACTGTTAACGTTTGTGGCAGACCAATCAACTGGAAAAACAATGACTCGTTTTATTTCCTTTTCATTCATATTCGTGGGAGCTCGACCTGAGCGATCGGAAGACGTCCAAATTTCATCCGGAATAACCGGTCCGCTCACTTTATGCATAGCTTGTCCAATCCAACGTATCGTGTTAACTTTTAATGATGTAAGTATCTAACTGTATATCTAGATAATAGCCATAGGATTTTATGATACCAGTGACGGGCATGCAGTTAATAGCCGTAATAATAGTGCGGAATCCTCTACACTAACTACTATCACCAATCGAAGTGTTAAACAATTCCATGCTACAGTCCTGTTACTTTATTCGATGCAAAATGTAAGTTAACTGTTTAGTTAGAATATGTTATGATCTGCGACGAATGTTACGGGAGAAATCCGTCAGGATGTTGATTTTTGAGTTGCCTATCAATAGTACCTCATGGATATTACCTGCTCTAGCCAGACCAATGTGTGTAAAGCAAACAGTACTCTACCACAGAATTTAATACCTCAAAAAAAATATTTTAACATCGTCTCCCGCCGTTCCGTCCCCTAGCGGCAAGTCGATAGATGGAAAGGGCTGAGAATCGTTCTTTCTGGAAACTAATAGGGGAGCTCTATGCCCTTTTTCAGGCTTGCGATAATAATGATTGGCTCTCGTTCTTGGCTAGGTTTTTGCACAATATCGGTGATTTCATTTGATTTTGGCTAGAATATATCATAAGGTTGGAACGGAGCGACGGGTCCGCAGTCATTAATAAGTAATCAGTGTGACCAGCCGTCGACATCCCTCCCGTACAAATTCGCAAAAATTTAGATCCTACACAAAAAACATATTGAATTCCCCGGGACGGTTTGTATTATTGATAACATCCTGCCAGCCCTACTGGTTTGATTTCATCTATCAACAATTATTAAATGATGAAACAAATTCGGTTAAGCTACCCTTACACTTTCAGAAATCGATGTAGAGTAGGTTTTAGTATTGTTTTTTTTTTAAACAAGAGTAAGACTTAAACAAGTATGTATAGTAGAGTCAAGTAGTATTAGTATAAATGTATGTGAGCACTTTACCAGTAGATACTCTCAAACGGTGAATGAAAACATTGTGAGGAAACCGGCATGTCGTAGAACCTAAAAGTTTGACAACATATCATGTAAAGTGCACGAAAGAGGTCCCTTTGGGGCGCACTTACAATCCTTTCACCACTATGGTTCGGAAGGAACTAGTGACACGACGAGAAGAAGAAGAAGAAAATTAAAGCCTAGACTAGACTCAGACTTTGGTTTATTTAGCATATTAAATTAAAAATGATAGTTACAATCACATACACACCTAGATAAACGACCCCGCTCGATCTGTATCCTGACGTCATGCCACGCCGTCTCTTATTAAACCGATGGTTTTTTTGCATGTAGTGTTGCGTGCTGAAGTTCTGTCTGACTAAAACAAATTACATAAACATCTGTAGGTAATTATTAATCACTGATAATAATTAATAAAAGTTGCGGATACACGCAAGATCCTATACGTAATAAAACAACATCGCTGTCAATAATTATCTAGAAATTGACCCAGTAACAATGGAACAAAAACTTAAGCTACTCAGAGTGTGTACAGTTGCAGCTACGTAGATGTACTCGTAAATATACCTACTGCAAAATATGCAATGTGTCTTAAGAACACTGTGTTGGTAGGTAGACATATTGTCATTAGCATTCTCAGAGAGGTCGGGAATGGGGTGCCAACCGTGCCAGCCTCCGCGTAGCACATTTTATGCGTAGACACAATCTTGGCATTACACAGATATTTTGCTGGTGTATAAAGCTTACTTTCAAACAGGGCTTTCATGTTTTGCTGACTTAGTTTTCATGCCAAATAAAAGCAGAGATAAAACCTCAGCACTTCGTTTCTAAAAATAAACACTTTTATTTATTATCAAAAAGTAGAATCCAAAAATACTGACTGAAAATAAAATTCAACTGAAATTATAATAATACATAAGTATGTATTACTAAAAACCAAAAAATACTATGATATTTTGCTACGAATTTAGTTTATGTCTTTTTATTAGGTCTGCTGTCCCCAGTTCCGCCATTTCCTAAGACTATCTCGTAGTATCTCGTAGATGTCGTATTAATTAATTAGGTTTGTTAAACAATGAAGTGAGTTATATAAATAAATGCATTTTATTATTATTATTATTAGTTAAACAAACGTTTAATGGAAGTTGGCGTATTGTTTTCCAAGTAATCATGAAACAACAAAAATTTTGCCAGACTGCAAAAAAAAACTGTAACAGTTTCCATGGTCGGTTTCGCTATGAAGTAATCAGTGGGAATGCACTAATGGCCGGTTGCGGCCGTGGCAGCGTGTAATGCGCAATTTGCAGGCACCCATTGAGCGGTCACGCGACGTACTGACGCCTCTGTCGCCTCTATTTTTATGCATTTCTCTGCATTTCTTTGAATTTCCCTTCGATGTCGTTGGTCACCTCGTTTAATTGTGCCGATCGGTAACTTACAGTTCGTTTTCCATTGCGCTTCTTCTAATCAACACTTTCTATGTAATAGTCTGCATCTGCAGTGAATATAATATCTATACTTACCTATTTCTTTTTTAACACAAATCCTCCTTACTGCTTGTTAGGGTTCCGTAGCCAAATGGCAAAAACGGAACCCTTATAGATTCGTCATGTCTGTCTGTCCGTCTGTCTGTCTGTCTGTCCGGCCGTGTCACAGCCATTTTTCTCCGAAACCATAAGAGCTAGACTGATGAAACTTGGCGAGTAGATGTATTCTGTGAACCGCATTAAGGTTTTTACACAAAAATAGAAAAAAAACTATAAATTTTGGGGGTCCCCATACTTAAAACTGAAACTCAAAAAAAAAAATTTCATCGAACCCATACGTGTGGGGTATCAATGAATAGGTCTTCAAAAATGATGTTGAGGTTTCTGATATCGTTTTTTTCTAAACTTAATAGTTTGCGCGAGAGACACTTCCAAAGTGGAAAAAAGTTGGTCCCCCCCCCCTCTAACTTCTCAAATAAGAGAAAGATAAAACTAAAAAAAATATATGTTGTACATTACTATGCAAACTTTCAACGATATTTGGTTTGAACGAGATCTAGTCAGTAGTTTTTTTTTTTAAAGTCATAAATCGTAAACCGCAATTTACCTTTCGACGAACTACAAGAACCTTTATATTATGTTACTTGATGCTACGGAACCCTTCATGGGCGAGTCCGACTCGCATTTGGCTGCTTTTTTTTACTTTGTCTTGCCTTGACTTATTTTGCACCCCTTTCTTATTGGAATTATTTATTATTTACTTTCATTACTCCAAAGCTGAGTAGCCAGCAAGTCCTCACCAATCAAGGCCTACGCACACCTAGGCCGCTGGCGTCAGCGATCAGTGAAACGCTGTCAAATATCGCTGTCAAATTTGACAGCGTTTCACTGATCGCTGACGCCAGCGGCCTAGGTGTGCGCAGGCCTTCAAACCTCGTCCGTCACCTCTCAATTTTATGGTTGTTTGATTCTTCTGTCATTATAAAATCTGTGAAGTTGGAAGCTCACATGCAGCGTGGCGAGATTTTTAGAGGGCGAATATCTAGCTTAAGCCTCTAAATACTTACATATTTGTTGGTACTGCTGACTTTTCAATAAGTTCTTGCAAGTATTCAATTATCAAAATGCTTAAATATTTAATTAAATATTGAGACAGTAAGCGTACCTTAGCAACACTTACTTATACGCATGGTGAACAATTAATCATAATGCCTTTTAGATGACTACTTGACGTTGAACCACAAATAAGGCCATCTCGTGTGCAATAATTCATTTATAGCTCGCATAAAAACGAGAAACTATAAATCCTTACTCCCATGCTGATATTATAGGTATATGTGAAAATAACTGCTTGTTTGCTTGCTTGTTTATTACTTTTTCAGGACTTCACTTCAGGATAGTAAAGAAATTCAGGAAGAAGAATATCCTGGGGACGGACATTATTATAGGCTATCTTTTGTCTCAAAACAATATTTAAGGGCGTAATATAGGGGTTTGAAAGTTTGAGTGGGCAATCCTCAAGTTAGGAATCATCTAAAAGCTTCAAATTCATATTGAAACTGTTAAAAAGAAAAAAATTAAATTAATGTTTCAATATTTTTCTAAAACCACCAATAAGGGAAGCAGAATATGGGGCTTAAAATACTAGGTATCGTGTGTGCTTTGGACCCTATACAGCGTCCATGTGATACTGACTTATAATGTATGTACTTAAACTAAACCATGTGTATGCATATTAATATATTGAGTTCTAGCGGTCGCCCGCGACTTCGCTCGCCCCGTTACGCCCCGTTCCTGGTACTTTTACGAAATAAAAAGTATCCTATGTGCTATACCAGACTATACGATTAATCTATCTTTGTGCCAAATTTCATCCAAATCCGTTCATCAGCCGTTTTGGCGTTATTGAGTAACAAACATCCATCCATCCATACAAACTTTCGCAATATGAGTGGGATTGAGCGATGGTGCAGGTAACCGCTAGCCGTAATAAATTAACTGTTAATAAATCCTTTCATATCTCATGTACAGCGGAAACTGTCTACCAATGAAATGCGGCGGATATTTGCAAAAAAAATATATCGATAACCCGCAAACCTTCGAACGGCATGTTGTCCGATCGCTATAATCTCGTCGTTACCGCTACAAGTAAAAACAATAAACAGGAACATGTTTTTATAAAACACGGTTATGTACTTACTTCACTTTTATAAATAACGGTATGGGTGCTTGCTGTAGCTGCATTATTTTATCATATTTATTAACTTCGAATATGCTACCGATAACATTTCGAAGTTGAAAAACGAAATAAAATAACAAATAAATATTGTAGACAATCCATTCAACAATATCTAGCCCCAAACTAAGCAAATCTTGTACTATGGGAACTTGATAGCTAGTATAATACGCATTTTTTTAATACATACTTAGAATACAATATGACACCCAGACAGAGAACAAACATCTGTGTTCCACTGAAATATTTGGTCTCGGTGGGGATCGAACCTACGAGTCGGCCTCTATATTAAAGGAACAGTAGTAGATAGGGAGTCCGGATTCTTAAAATAAATGAAAGATTCCAAAGAGGCTTAAAAAGGAATAAAACTCCGAGACTGTTTTCTCTCGGACCAATTCAATATTTTTTATTCAAAAGGGGCCGGCGAAATCTGCCGTAGCTATTACAATAATTTCGCGGTTACAGCTGGTTCCGATTAAATCCCGAATAAAAAGTACTGCATTTTTTCAATCATAAAAGTGCCTCATTTCATTATAACCTTTATGATTAAATTATTGCATTGCTTTTATAGTGGTGATTTGGAATTTTTTGATTAATCGAAAAAAAAATATAAGCACGCACATGTCTGAGAACCAATTACTGTAATGCTTTTATGCATAAACCTCGAGAACTGGAATTACTTAGGTACTATAGGAAAATCGCTGCAGCAGCTCTCTAGTGTCCTATAGAGGCTACGCTTATGCACTCGTAACATTTAACCTTTACGTTTGACATTTCACTGAGGTGACGTTCATTATTTCGCCCAGTTTCTAGCAAATGAACCGCTTTTGTTCGTGGTGTGCTATTCAATATCTACTCCTTGGTCGCTTTCTCCAAGTTTCATAAACTTCCCAGTTCAGAGAACATTTGCCATTTACCAACCATAATATGCAATGCCCAATAAAGACTGGAACTAGATCGTGAACTCCGAGAATGGCTTTGTTCTGTACCTTTACCCTGTTGTACGTTTAGAATTAATTACTTAGCGTAGTAGGCTGTTAGCCGATACGATCAAGTGCAAACAAAGGTTGAGCGGGGCGAAAGTTCATCGTTAGTTCTGTATTATGCCTTTTTTGACAAATTAGGCTTTTCATTGGGCTCGGCATTGTTTTATTTACGAACAAAATCAATAATATGGCAGCCTACGTCCAAGGGTTATCTTTGATAACAAAGTTCCACTGAAATTTAAGAAACATTACACATTGAACATAACTGCATAAATTTACACATTGAACATTATTTTTCAGTAGGTTTTAGATTTTAAACTTTTTTTTGGTATAGATACGTATTTATTGTATTGTATTATGTATTGAGACAAATGTTTGGATTACATCTCAGGCGTGATTGTAGAAATGATTTCTTACCAATTATCGTGTGCATTCAAGTAAAGCCGCGCGCATAGTCTGTAATTTTTTTTGAATGCTGAGTAAGATGTGCTAAGTAAACCTTTTCATTTGATACCCAACACGATACAATAAAGATATATGTTAAGTTTATTACTCTATGTCTTCTAGAGGGCGCCATTTACAAACAAATTAGCGGACAATCCAGACGCTTCCATCTATAGCTCATTTTTCAAATTCTGCTAAGAAGTTTACAAGTTATGAAGGAACAGATGAACATACATTCATCCAAAGTGGTCAAAATCATACATTCGGAATAAAAAGTTACTTTGTTTATATGCTTATCCAGGCTAAGAACTATATTTATTATAATTGTGATACCAATAGGTTCAAACTTTAGGGCGTGATTGAGCTCCAAGCATTCTAACTTCGTAACTTTCGCGTTTTTAATCACAAGTAGGATAGAACATGCAAGTTTTCACATTCGATTAGCTTTTATAACCCTAGACAGAACAAGTACAATATAGTCACTGCAACCGACGCTGGATGCCATCGTATTCCTAACCCAATCAACGTCAAAATTACTGCAGACAATGTGTCTGCAGTGCATTGACCGACGTTGACGCAGCGAGCATTCATGTAGTGTACACCTTTTAGCATAGGTAGGACGTAGGACGATAAGTATGGCGAACAATCACCTACCCTACAAGCCTGTGAGTGCGTTTCTATGTTTAATTGGATTCTGCGGACAAGCTTAAGATTGAAATTGATAACATTTTGGATTAGGGGCGCATGAAAATTTTTTTTTGGTTGTCATTGATCGAAATACAATTCAGAATATCGCTATTGAGACTGCTCAAATTATTATGATTCATACTTATCATACCTCCACCGTATCACCCTACTTACCATATCCTCTAGGAAATTGATTGAAAATATTCTATTACAATAGAATCGCATTTGAAAGCTATCGTTTGAGTAGTGAGTTTGGTAGTTATCGTATGTTGAGTGCGATAAGGCGGGCGAGAAGAGGGGTGAGCGGCTCGGGGCAGGCAGGGGGTTCGAGGGGGGGGTGGGTGCCTCATTGATCGCGGAGCACAACAGCCTCGCGTCTGCAGCCTCCGCAGCCTCCAACAACACCACAACACTCCAATCTCTGATCGTTAAGCTTCGACAACCCTTCGTTACCAAAATGCGCTCGTGTTCATCATGTTTTACTACCGATATAATTTTCATTCAAAGTAGTAAAA
Source organism: Thera obeliscata (assembly GCA_947578465.1). NCBI lineage: Eukaryota > Metazoa > Arthropoda > Insecta > Lepidoptera > Geometridae > Thera > Thera obeliscata. The sequence goes on from OX387916.1 coordinate 7,875,283, forward strand.
GCTTTGTTATGTTTTGAATGGGTAATCAGATTGTTTGCGTTATTCAAGAGCATATTTATGCGCATTTATTTAAAAATTCATGAAAATTGTATTCGTACAACTCACGTCTCGAATGCTTTTAAATAAAATTATTAATGCATTTCTAATAATTTGTGTACTTCAAAAAATACATTTTACTCAATACTCTATCTATCAGTCTATCTATTCTTCAGATACTAATGCCTTTTCCAAATAACTTAATTTTAATGTAGGTGAATTAATTGTTAAAATAGATTAATTAGGGTATACCCTCACATCAAACCATATCACTTCGCTATTGCGATAGGTTTGATAAGGTTTGATGCGAGGCCTCGTGTGCTGCAGAGGAGTGGGGTTGAGAGCTGGGACGTGGGCATGGGTTGTGTGTGGGTACTGTGTGCGGCTCTGTGGGGAGCGACAAGGTAGCAAGGACCTCTCGCAGGCTCGCTCGGCTCCAGGGGAGAGGCTGTCTCCGTGCGCGGGTGCGCGCGACGCGGTGCTTGAATGGGCGGCAGCGCGGCGCGGCGGCGCGAGTGACGCGAGGCGGCTGCGCGGCCGCGAGGAGCCCGTGCCAGTCCGCACACCGGCGGCTCCGCTGCCCCACGGTCGGCCGCACTCCGCTAAACAACAATGCTCGCAAACACGTCGTGACTATACTTCAACATCCGCGGCGGGCCAGCGATGCTGCAGCGACGGACGGCACGCGCGGCCGTCGAAACATCGTGAATTTGATTTATGAAAACCCTAAAAGGATCGAATAGGAGACCGATCGTGTTCGATAGATCCGAATAGAGGCGAGAGTGCGGTTCCGGAGGCGGGGGTCGGTCGCTTGCGGTCGGCGGCGGCGCGGCGGCGCGGCGGCGGGGATGGCGCGGCGCGGGGCGGCGGCGGCGGCGTCGGCGGCGGCGCGCGGCGCCTCGCAGCGCTGACATGGGCGGACGGGCGCGCCGCTCGCTGTTGGCGGCGCCCGCGGCCCTGCTGCTGCTGGCCCTCTTCTGGCCGAGGGGTGAGCGACCCGCCAACGCATCGCATCCTAGCCCCATCTAGAGCCCACAGACATCACGCATGCCAATGTAAATGAACTCTTTAAAAGTGCAATGAGTGCATTTTCCAAAAACCTTAAGTAGAGTCCATTACCATATACTCTTTCTTTACGCATCCCATCAGTTAGTAATTAAATTAGACCCCCAAACGTACAAAAAGTACCCTAGGTCGTCGAAAGTGTAGTTACGTAGAAAAGTCTCCATTGGTATAGAATTCATACTAATCTGCATTCCAATATTATTTTTCACTATCATTCATAGTAGTTCATAAAACAGGCAGGTACATTATAACAAGTAACCACACTAAAGATAACGTCCGCGTTACCATATCTGGTATGTACTTTATTCATTAGAATCATACACTACCTTATAGGATCGCAAGAATTCCAATAATAATTAATATATACTGTTTCCTTCTTGAAGTACCCTCCGCATACTTTCACACGCATCTCACATCTCCAGACTCTACTTTGTATTTGGCCAGATACAGCCGCTTTATGTCTTTATGAACCATTAAAGAGGTAGGGTACCGCATATGTGAATAATAATTTCAGTATTATGAGTACGGCATGCTATTTTTCAGACCACGAAATCTCACATAATATAAGAAAAATATGCCATTGCAAATAAGTTTATTCATAATCACAAACCCATGTCTGAGCGCCATTTCATTGTTTATGAGATTTCTTAGGTAATAAGAAAAGATATAGAGGAAGTCGGTGTTACTGCAGTAATATAAGCTTTAGCATGAAATTAAATATGAGAAGGGTGCAGGCAAAGCTAGGTGTTGAAAGCAACGTTGAAGACAAGATTGGCTGTCATCTGAACTGACAATAAGATAAGACCAACTTATTTGGTTCCGTCCAGCAGGATGGATAGAACTCACATTCACCAAAAACACTGTAATTTTTTTGCACTGTCGTCGGCGTAACCAACAATGCTGCTTTATGTAATACTAGCAGCCCGTCCCGGCTTCGCACGGGGTAGACAATATTGTTGTTCATTATTTTGTACTATCGCTAATAGTTTCGGCAGCGCATTCGACGAAAGACATTTTAAGACTCATTTTTCTACAGCTTCGGTTACATTGTTCAAATTTTACCAAGGATCCCTAATTTTTTTCAAAATGAAATGTAGCCTATGTCAAATTGGAAGAATGTAGCATTCTATTGGTAAAAGAATTTTTTAAATCGGCCCAGTACTTTTTGAGCCTATTCATTACAAACATACAAAAATAGGTACAAATCTTTCCTCTTTATAATATTAGTATAGATTAATGTAATATTAAAACAATTTATTTCAAAATTGCGGTTTACCTATGACTGTGAAGAACTAATTCTGTGAGTAATAATAACTTAGTTCAAAGAAGATGTATTTACCTAATTACACTAAACATGACTAATATCATTGGTAGTTACAGTCAAAATATTATAAAACAAATAAGTATAAAACGTACATGTGCGTGAGCAATACCCGGTAAAATTCAATTGAATTTCAAAGATACCTATTCTATGCATAACTATACTCAACTCATACTACCAAATTTGTACAATACACGCCGCGCTCGTGGAAATTATCATGCTCTAATTGTATAGGTTTGGAAATTAGGCCATCTGAAGGAATGCTCTATGGGTTCTCGTTATACTGTGATGTGATTTTGTATACGTAAATGCAAATTAATGCTCTGCTCCTCAAATAATACAAGCTTTGCATTTTGCGTTCGTAGCTTTCACACGGAACGAAGCTTAACTATTTTTTGCTGTATTTGTGATTTTTTGGGTCTAGAGACTGTCATCTTATGATGGCCATAGTCAGATCTGTAAAAAGGTGAACATGAACAGCCTTTACACTATAGTAGCTTTCACACTGATATTCATGATCAAGGTGGGATTTGTCCTCTTTGAGGCACGTACGATCCCCATAAAAAACAATTTCAGACAAATGATAGATCAATTTGCCAGAAGTATTTTTATTAGCAACGTCACATCAAAGAGACAAATTAAGTGGATGTCTTTAGCTAACAGGACCACTATTGACTTTGATGGATATAATATATTGGGGGAGAACTGCCATAGTTCGAGTTCATAGTTTTTAGCTTCATTGGTTTCATAAATCATATTCACCCTGTATTGATTAGATATTCCAGTTACTGTTATACTATTACCCAAGTCAGATCATCAGACCATGGACTATAAAATTCATTTTATTTATCTTAAACTCTTTAGCTAATAGTTACAATCCCTGAGATCGCACACACTGAAACTACTGACTGAAATTACTGGCACGTGAGGCTGAACATCAGTATGCTTCAAGTTGATGAGCGCAGGGCAGTGCATTGTAGGGCACATTCCTGATGTGCGTGACCTACGAAGCATTGTTATAGGCGATGGTTACCACTTAACATCACGTGGGCTAGGTGGGTTACATCAGCTAGTTGTATAAAACACTGAATATCAGTTAGCGCAAAAGTCATAAGTAACTGATTTTTGTCAAGCAAAGAGCCCTATGCCCAGCCGTGGAAGGAGTTAGACTGTTGATGATTAGGTATTTAGACTTCGTTGATGGTTACAAATATTAATAAATGTTTGTGCAGGAGCAAGCGGCGGGTACCACGAAAAGCGGCTGCTGCACCATCTACTGGACCACTATAACGTGCTGGAGCGGCCCGTGGTCAACGAAAGCGACCCGCTGCAGCTCTCCTTCGGCCTCACGCTAATGCAGATCATTGACGTGGTTTGTATTATGTACCTTATCCCTTTCCCGTTTAGGCATTTTGTCCTCGATAAGTTGGCAAAAGTTCAAGTAAAATCAGAGTGATTAGTGTTGAAAATAAAGAAAATCAAAGATGCAGGCATTATTACAAGAAAGAAGTTAGAGCTGATCATTTAAGAGCGGGTCGTGCGAAAATTTGAGATGCGTTTTTAAAAAATTCATAATTATACAGGGTGTCCCATAAGTCAACGTCCAACCGAAAACGGGTGATGCGCCAAGTCATGACAGTTATCAGAAAAATATAAAAAAAAATATTTGTTATGTAACTTTCAAGGTATGAGTATTTTAAAAAAACAGGAAAAACTGACACCCTGTGATGATCTTTTAAGTCCTGTGACTACAAATATTAACTTTTCATGAAACTTTTTTCTGCAACGTAAGCATGAATAACCCTTCTGTAAATTACAATTCAAAATTAAGCCATAACTGCCTCAGTTTTTAATGAAATCGTGGAGTTTTGGCCAACGTTTCATTTCAGATAATTACATCACCCAACTTTAACCGTCTGTACCGCAAAAAAAATTTACTACATTATCATGGCATGTAACTTTAAAAATTGGCGCATTTATCCAGGATTCCAAAATGGTATAACACTTGCTAGAGTACTCCTTAGTTTTGGAAATAAAAAATGTTTTTTACTAATCCGGATTTCCAATCAATTTTATTTCAATAGATAAAATGTTTGTACCCTTTAAATGATGGACTTAAAATGCCTACGCTGTGTTTTTAAGTGACTCACAATTCACAGGTACAAGTAAATACCATTTCGACAATGCAAGTAAACAGATAGAGCCACCATCTTGTCGAAAGAGTAATAACCATGGGTGTTCAAGTAATTTGTTAGGTTTTAGGTGAAAGTTTGAAATAAAATTCAATCATAGGATTTCTTCAATCGTGATTTTAATTTAACTACATCAAGGATTTACAGCAAATGTTCAAACTGTTAGCCTTCAGCAGTAATGCAAGCTCTACATTTCCTGAAAAAAAATCCGCTGTCTGTAAAGTCAGTTAACTGACGACAGTTGAACGTGACAACGTCATACAGCTGTCCACGCGGACGACGACGCATCGCTCACTCAAGTAGGAGAGAGACCGATGTCGAACGCTGCCGAACGCGGAGGTCGATTGTGCCTCTTTGTCGCTCGTTCCGCGCTCTCACTTGCACTTCAAATATTAAATGGAACGCCTCAGAGCGAGGTAACGCCGCATGAGTCATGTTTTTTCGTACGAGCAGCCCCGGCTCCATCGAATTATAAGACGTTATCACGTCAAAAACCATGTAATAAGACCGGTGATGGGCAAAGGCAAACTTTAGATTAAAATCACGATTGAAGTAATCCTATGATTGAATTTTATTTCAAACTTTTACCTAAAACTAACAAATTACTTGAAAACCCATGGTTATTACTCTTTTGACAAGATGGTGGATCTATCTGTTTACTTGCATTGTCAAAATGGTATTTACTTGTACCTGTGAATTGTGAGTCACTTAAAAACACAGCGTAGGCATTTTAAGTCCATCATTTAAAGGGTACAAACATTTTATCTATTGAAATAAAATTGATTGGAAATCCGGTTTAGTTGAAAAAACATTTTTTATTTCCAAAACTAAGGAGTACTCTAGCAAGTGTTATACCATTTTGGAATCCTGGATAAATGCGCCAATTTTTAAAGTTACATGCCATGATAGTGTAGTACATTTTTTTTGCAGTACAGACGGTTAAGGGCCTACATCAGGTGAAACCGAAAATGTAAAGTAGCATTTTTTTTCGTTGTATGGACGAATCCATTTAATTTTTTTGTAAAATATAACAATTAAATGGTGTAAAAAAATTATGTTCCGGCTAGAAATTCTCTTAAACTCACTGGGTTCGATAAAATTGAACGCAAAGTTTGCCAAAAACTCTCAATTTTTTTTGGATTTGAAATGGTTTTTTTCCGTTGCTGTTAGAGCCATTGCAATGAAAGTTTTGTTCCCGTATACCTAAATAAATACGTAAAAACCTGATGTTATTGCACTTTTCTTAGTTGCCGTAGTTTTTATAAAAAAATGAAATTTTCAAAAATATATATAGGTAGGATTTCCTAGCTACTTCTCTCAGTACAGCCCGCGCGGCCGACGAGGTGAGGTCTATGTCAAATTTCGCGACATGACATTTCATCTCTGACTACGTAAAATATACCCTAGATTAAATCATAGCTACTACTGGTACTATAAATTTGCCACAGTGTAACATAAAACAAATTGTCACAGTATAACGAAATGACATAATACCATCTTCATCATACATTATTAGTGATTAAACGAACTCAGTGAAGTTCTATCATAATTATATGAGTACTTCGTCTGAGATTAGTAACCTGAAAGAGAAATTATTAGCAAGTACATTGTAGTTACGCCTACGTGTCACCACTCTTATACACTATATTGAGAGTTTTTTTTTTTTTTTTTGTGGGTAAATCTGCTTTCCTGTCGCCTGCGCTCGGCCGGTCGCGTCATTAGTTTAGAGCCAGAGCCCTTGGCGCCCTTATTTCCTGAACCTATGCTAAGGGCCGGGCGGGCGGGGGTTACTAATCTCAGACGAAGTACTCATATAATTATGATAGAACTTCACTGAGTTCGTTTAATCACTAATTATATTTCGTACTTCGTCTTTCGATTAGTAACCTGAAAGAGAAATTATTAGCAAGTACATTGTAGACTTTGAGAGTTTGTAGGTTCAGGAAATGTGTAATGCTAACACATTGAATGTGAAAAAATTTATATATTTTATTATGTCCAAGTGGAGAATGGAGAGCACTAAAAATGGATTAAATGGTTTATTTAATAGTCTTAAACATCGTAACATAATTAGCACTAAAGTTTAGCCTGGATTAATAATCGCAGCAACTAAAGTGGCTTCGTCCGAGCTCAGAATATGGTTCTTTTATAGAATTTGGTAAATGTGTTATTGGAATTAGAGGTCCAGCCGTGTTTGCGGTAAATGTAAATGCGGTTGTCCGTATGCGGTCGATGTTGACTCCAAGCAATCGTAAGAGCTCGAGACGCAGTGTCGCGTGCTGTGCGCACCAAGCGACACATCCATACCGTTGTCTTGCAGCGTACACTTTACCATGTCTAGTACTTACAAACAATACAGCATGTCAATGCCTGAGCAGGGCACGACTAAGGGCTTTCACAGATAAAAGGCATTTGTACTAAAGGTTAGTTTTTTCCAACTTGTGATGTTTTATACAGGATCAAGGATCTTAATTATAATTTTACTCGGAAGAATGTTAACGTCGCACATCTTTGGAAAAGAGTTCCAAAGATAATAGTACAATTCTTTATGGTACAATACTTCTAACCATTCCACTACGCAACTCCTACGTAATGTTATATTAGGGGGTCAGGGGTCTTGTACGAAAAAACCCCTCGAAACATTGAATAGGTAATTAAACTTTCGCTAATTTTAGGTTCTAAAACAGCAGGCAGCTCTACAGCTGTCTGCAGACCTACATATATTGACTGCTACTGTTAAACATTTGTTTTAGATAAGTCTTTATCGACCTAACAGAGCTAAAAACATGCAAAATAAAACTTTTTTTTTTTAATGTAGACTTTGTCTTTCTTGCTTTAATGAGTTCTGTGATAAAAATGCAATCATTCAATTTTTCGCAGAGTTTTGAATTCTATGGCGAATGGGAAAAAAATAAATAAATGTTTGACCATCTGATCATGAATGCGTTAACCGCATAATCATTTGGGTCGCCAGACCATGAAACAAACCCATCGAATTCATTATTAATTATTCGACTTTCAATTAAATCGATCACTGGGACACTAATATAATAGTTATACATCAAAGGTGGAATCGGAGAGCTCCCATTCCATGTAGGGATGACAGTTTCATGATTCAGTATCAGCCATTATAATTATATTTTGACTTTGTTTTTCAGCTTTTTGACGTCAGAATAGTGACAAGTGTGGAAACTGAATTCTATCTAATTATATTCTAATTTCTGTTAACCTAAGAAACGGCAGTGCAGTTATCGAAACGCAGTAGGATTTGGCAATCACTTAGCTCGTTTTTTTTTTAAAGATTTTAGTGGCAGAGTAAGGCGCAAGCAGTTGATTGCTAATTTATGTGAAGCATGCGCTCGCTTACGGACCGGGCTGCTCGCGGTTTCCGAGCCGCACGCGGCGCCCCACCCCGTAGTTGAGGCGTCAGAAAATATTTGTACAGCGTATATCTACATTATATAAGCTGGGTGAAATATTCATGAATTTGTCGAAATTGTTGTCACCTTAGTGTATTTAAGTCGTTCAAATTCTTTGGCATATGGTGGATCATATTCAATAGCCGGGCGTTAATAAGCCTATATCTCATCTCTCTCTAACAGTTGAGAAAATTTCGTGATTTTTTGGAAAACAACTTAATTTATTTGATTATATGAAGTTGTATTTGGTTGGCAAGCCTATTTGCATAGTTTTGCTGTTGATTACAAATTTCAAGTATGTACAAGAAGTAGAGGGAACCAAATTACTCTTTTCATAATTTATTAGAAAAACCCAAAGTTGTTGTACAATGTTTCTAGACACTATAATATGAGCGTTCCATTAATAAAATGTTATCTAAGTTTATTGTTGATAGGTAGGTATCCGGGTGATCCCAACAATTTGACAACCGGTTTTAGTGAAAACATACGACGAAGTGTATAGGCCAAATTCCTTTTGTACAAGTAAATTTCTTACTAGTAAAAATATTTTATAGAATCTAGATTCTACTTTAACACTGATTAAAAGATGCGCATCTTTCAAGTTAATAGTAGCTAGAAACCAATCTTTAGATGTCAGTATAACAGCCATTCATAAATCCTCCAGCTTGAAATTATTTGTAGGAATGATTTTTATCCACTTTTTTTTTTTTTTTATATATATTAGGCATGATAGCATGCCTGCACTGTGCTATTGCTCCAATTTGGAGAAGGTTAGACAATGTTGTGAAAATCACAATTTATAGCCATCGATCTATTAAAGGATTAACGAATCTGTAGTAATTAAAGACGGAAGAGAGACAGCTGGCCAGCGTAACTTACTGGGTCTACAGGCCGCAGGTCGACCGCGGCGGCGGTGATGACCGTCTCGAATTCTCGATGCGGGCGCGTGCTGAGCGCGCGGGTAGGCAGGCTCGCGGCTCCTCGGCGGCGGGCCTGGCGCGGCGGCTTGCAGTATTTTATGAAGCAGGTGCAGCTTTGAAATTTAATTGTGTGGCTCAAAAGCATTCTTAAAATCTTCTGTTGGACTTTTAAGTCGTTCCCAGATTTGTTGCCTTTGCTGATTGCAATGTAGCAGACAAATTCTCTCCAAACAAATATTTGTTTGGAGAGTCTTCGTGTCTTCCTTGATGGAGAACATGGCAAAATTTCACCTCGATTTAGAATCGGTAAAATGAACATCGCAAAGATGACGGCCTGTGTTCATCAGCTTTTTGCGGAGATCTTGATTGATCTAAGCAGATGAGAGTTCATCGGAGACCGCTGACGCCAAGCACGAGATAGCGGCTGCATATCTGCGTTTGTTGGAGTTCAAAGCTCTTATCTTGATCTACCATGAGCTCAAGAATTGCAGCTTTTATTTTGGCGTTGAGTATTGGCGCCACGGTAAGAGCTAGTATCTCTTTTGTTTGAGTCCGACCCAGTCCATGGGTAGCGATATGTTCGAAGCGAATCGCTAAGTCCTTATGAAAGTTAGGGTCATATTCAATGGTTGGGACGGTGCAGCCGATACACCCTCTGACAGTAGCAGCGAGGTGATGGCGTCTTGGCCCTGCGGCAAAACTTCCGTCTAGGGGAGATTCAGATATCACCGTCTAAAAATATCTCGTCTGTCGATATGCTTAGGTTATTTGAGGGTATCAAAAAACCAAGATTTTAAAAGTTGAAAAATCATTTATCAAGACGTAGTTACTGCTGATGGTACGATTAGTAAGACATAATTCCCACAGAATTACGCGCAAACTAACCTTATGTACTTTTAGAATCTGCTGATGGTACGATTAGTAAGACATAATTCCCACAGAATTACGCGCAAACCAACCTTGTGTACTTTTTGAATCTGCTGATGGTACGATTAGTAAGACATAATTCCCACAGAATTACGCGCAAACCAACCTTATGTACTTTTTGAATCTGCTGATGGTACGATTAGTAAGACATAATTCCCACAGAATTACGCGCAAACCAACCTTGTGTACTTTTTGAATCTGCTGATGGTACGATTAGTAAGACATAATTCCCACAGAATTACGCGCAAACCAACTTTGTGTACTTTTTGAATCTGCTGATGGTACGATTAGTAAGACATAATTCCCACAGAATTACGCGCAAACCAACCTTATGTACTTTTTGAATCTGCTGATGGTACGATTAGTAAGACATAATTCCCACAGAATTACGCGCAAACCAACCTTGTGTACTTTTTGAATCTGCTGATGGTACGATTAGTAAGACATAATTCCCACAGAATTACGCGCAAACCAACCTTGTGTACTTTTTGAATATGCTGATGGTACGATTAGTAAGACATAATTCCCACAGAATTACGCGCAAACCAACCTTATGTACTTTTTGAATCGGTAAGATATAACTCCCACAGAGATATACGCAAAACGATATGTTTAGGTTATTTGAGGGTATCAAAAAATCAAGATTTTCAAAGTTGAAAAATCTTTTATCTAGACGTATTTAATGCTGATGGTACGATTAGTAAGACAATTCCCATAGAATTACGCACAAACCAATCTTATGTACTTTTTGAATCGGTAAGTTATAACTCCCACAGACGCAAACGATTTTAATGTGTGATAAGAGAGACAGTCCCACAGACAGCTCGACTCACGTAAATACCTGATGTCTATAAATACATCCAACAAGATATAGCTCCCACAGAGTTATTACGCAAGTGAATTTTTTAGACTAAGTACCGGCATATTTTTAAAAAATATTTCACTTTTGCACTGATATACATTACTGATGGATGTCTAAATCCTGACGAGAACACGAGGGTTCCTTCGACGACGACGGCGATGATGAGGACGAGGAAAAAACTCGATACCACGACTTCTTGTTTTACCAGACTCGTTGAGTTCGGACTCAAGTTTCTTTAGTTTTTTCCTAAAGTAATCGAAGTTATCGTCGTTCTCGAGCCTTCGTTTCGGCATTATTTAGGTTTAAAGTTTAGAAAACGTGTAAAGCTTTTCGAAACTTATTCAATCACTGAATTTATTTAGACTAGTGTTGAGCGGCGAAACACTAAAAGACGAATGACGCGACCGGCCGAGCGCAGGCGACAGGAAAGCAGATTTACCCACAAAAAAAAAAAAAAAACTCTCAATATAGTGTATAAGAGTGGTGACACGTAGGCGTAACTACAATGTACTTGCTAATAATTTCTCTTTCAGGTTACTAATCGAAAGACGAAGTACGAAATATAATGATCGATAACCTGTATTCACATCATCATCAGCCTGTAGAAGTATATATTTTATGTAGCATATAACTTATCTAGTACATTCTAGGGCACGTTCCTATCGTGCGTGACCAGCGAAGCGCAATGCTTTTGTTAAATACCTCAATTTTTGTAGTTGCATAAGTAGCTATCTTCCTATCTACCCAGTGCTTTCCGTCATCATCATCAGTAAGTAGAAGTCCACTGCTAGATATAGACCTCCTTTATACATTTCCATGAAAAAACAATTTGCCGATTTCCCACGATCTTTAGAATGTCATCGGTCCATTAGGTGGAGGGGCGCTCTGGTTGCTTAGCACCGGTTATATTGTCGTAGCGACCCGCTTTTTGATTCTAAAGGCGTGTGTTCAAACCCCGTCATGCACAAATTAGTTTATCTGCCAAAAAACCTATGTGCACTATGTCAGTACACTCTAACGGTGAAGGAAAACAATAAATGAAACCAACGTGAAGTAGCAAAACTTTTGAGGCACATTCATAATCCACCACACCAGCTTTAATTTTCTATTGACATGACAAGAAGAAGACTCAAAAACTAGTAGCCGATTTTAGGCCTTTATAAAAATAGTGTCGATTTTGCAAAGAGTTTGGGAGCCCATTACAATGAAAAGGAAGTATATATATATATATATTATGGACAATCTACACTACACTATCTAGCCCTAAACTAAGCAGAGTTAGTATTATGGGAACCAGATAGCTGATGTAATACTTAAATACATTTTGTTTGTAAATACATAGGTACTTGGAAAACAATATAACATCCAGATGGAGAACAAATATCTATGATCACCACACAAATATTTGTTCTCGGTGGGGATCGAACCCACGACCTATGGCGCAGAAGGCAGAGCTACTAATAAATGAGCTGAGAGCCCAGTCATAACAATAATATCATGGGTTTTGAGTATTTTTGATTGCCGTCTTTTAAATCTGGAGGTGTCTGTAATGTCCCGAATTCTGGAACTTTCTGTCAAAGGCTTCATGCACGGTGCGCTCAAATACCCAAATACCAAAATACATGTGCCTATTTCTATACACGCAGCAAGGAGTTTCCCAAGATTTTGCGTTTGACAGAACTTTGAAGAGTCAGTTGGGGTTGTCGAAACTCTTTGGTATACCTAATATTTTTAAATGCCGATAAAATACAATAATATAAGTCGAATAGACAGTGTTATTTCACAATGCTTCACTGATCTCCACCGCAATGAGCACCGAAGGCCTAAATGAGTGCAAAGCTTAAAGCCACCCATAAATAATTTCCAATTTCAATTCATTTATGAATTGAAATGAAAATTATTTATTATCTATGCATGTAATGTATTGTATTATGTATATCAGTTATCTAGCACCCATAACACAAGCTTTGCTTAGCTTGGGGCTAGATCATGTTGTGTGAATTGTCCAGCATTATTATTATTATTATTATTATTTATTTCCATAGGCATGAATTCTATGCACTAAGTTATACTTACTAGATTTACATACAGATCTGGAAGTATAACCTTTTAGATAAAAGAAAAAATTACTAAATTGGATCATAAAATTAAATGACGAAGGTATGCAGTAACAAACAATAAAACAAAACGGCTAAGCCGATTTTGATGAAATATTACTTTTCAGAAAAAAAAAGATTAAAAGGGAGAAGACGAAAGAGAAGAAAAAAGATAAGAATGTTATTGTACAAAAAAAATTGCCCCCCTTGCCCCCCAGAACCCCCCCTTTTGTGAGTGCTACCGGATGCCGTCGAGATAGGGGGTTTTCGATTGGGGTTTCGTATAGAGGGTTTTTTCCTGAATTGAAAAAACAAAAAAAACACCCCCCTCTTGCCCCTTTTTTCACCCCCCCCCTTTCGTATCTTCCAAGCGGAGTGACTTGCAAGACTTTTTTTTTTGGGTCATGTAGGGAAGGTGAGATTATTTTGAAAGCAAAATAAATTTTGCCCCCCTCCCCCCTCTAGACCCCTTTATTATTTTTGACCCTTTTTTTCGAGTGGAGCATTGCGGCGAGCGAAGCGAGCCCCCATGCAACCATGGGGAACAGTGCGGCGAGCAAAGCGAGCCTGCTGTGACCCCCCCCCCCCCCCTAAGCCCCCCAGAACCCCCTCCTCCTGAACCCGGGGGGAGGGTCGCGGCGAGTGAAGCGAGCCGTGCTGTGACCCCCCCCTCAAGCCCCCAGAACCCCCTCCTCCTGAACCCGGGGGGAACGTTGCGGCGAGCGAAGCGAGCCGCCACGCGACCACGCCCACCCTACTGAAATTTAGGGAAATTTAGAACCCCCTCCTACTGAAATTTAGGGTGTCTTAGGGGTGTGAAAAAATGTTCACTAGACTGACAGTTCAAAATTCAAAATGGCGGCTGTGCCACTTCCGGTTTTGCAAAAATCGTCCGATTAAGGTCGTTCAAACGGTTCATTCGACTGAGGACTATGATTGGAGATTGAATTTTAGGTTTTTTAAGGTGTTTGATTGGATCTTCACTTGGTTTAGGGTTCCGCCCCTGTGGGAACGCATTGAGGACGCGAGCTGCTTGCAGCTCGCGATGCACGCGACCCGGTAGTCAACGTTTGGGTTCCTTCCAGCGGTTTCGACCCGTTAAGGGTTTTGGCTTGACGTACAATTTAGGGTTCCGTATAAGGTTTTGATTGGGGTCTTACTACATTGAGCAATTTGATTAAGTGTTCGACTTTTAGGGTTCCTTAGGACTTTGATTGGAGTTTCAACTACACTTAGGAGCTTGATAATGTTAACATTTTTAGGGTTCCTTAGGACTTTGATTGGGGTTTTACTACATTCAAGATTCAAGATTCAATAAGCGTTTATTCAATACGATACAAGAATCACTTTGAAACGTCTTAAAGCTAGGTGAGTCTATATATATTGAGGAACTTGATAAAATAAACAACTTTTAGGGTTCCTTAGGCCTTTAATTGGAATTTTACTTCACTTAGGACCTTGATTATGTAAACAATTTTAGGGTTCTTTAGGACTTTGATTGGGGTTTTACTACACTGAGGAACTTGATTCACTGATCGACTTTTAGGGTTACTTAGGACTTTCTTTACTACTTTTTGGGGTTTTACAAGTGCAAGTGTAATGTAAAACTGGGAGTAGCACACCGACACGCGAGCTGCTTGCAGCTCGCGCACACGAAAAAACTAGTTAAGGGGCTGACGTATGGAAAATTTTCATACAAACGGAATACCAAAATGATTTCTAATTTAGACAGATTTACACTATATTATTGTAATAATTGTATTTAAATAGTATTTATCTAGGTTCCTCAACAGTTTTTATTTCAAATTACTTACCTAATAAATAATAATAAATACTTACCTAAAATGAAATAAACACCAATCGCATTTTGCACATTTTTATGCTAAACTTATCAAGTTTTCTACCTATTGGTTTCGTACTAAAAACAACAATATCTTACGTGTTTTTTGTTAAGGAACCTAGTTTATATTGTCTAGTTACAGAATAACAATACTATGTGAAGAATACAAAAAGTTTTCAGTCATCATTTTTGGTATTACGGAACACGATCAAATTCATGGCATTTTCGAACGGCTACTATTGCTATCGCGCACGCACGGTGCGGGTGGCGGGGTGCAGGGGGAGGAAACGCTTGATGCACACGGGACACTTCGGTTGTGTGTGTGAATCGCTCGGACTTCGGACTAGTTAAATACCTACACTGGCATAAAACATAATGCTTAGATATTTGATAATTGTTAGTTTAGGAAGGGTACTAAGTGAAGATGGGAAATACTAAGTACCTAGGTAGGTTGTAGGTTGGGTAAACGAAATCAAGGTGCAGCACTAGGTCAAAAAGTCTGCCGAAATTTCGAAAAAAGCCAACATTTCGACTAAAACAAATTATGAACCATTAATTTCTATACAGGGTGGAATTTTGTAATGCCACCTGGAGGGAAAGTACTCTTAATACTGCAGATAGAAAATTTTACTCAAAGGAAACATTCCTTTATTTTTGGATAGAAAGCAATTTCTAAAATTAAAAATAAAATAATTTTTAAATTAATTTTTTTTTTTGAAAGGAATAAATTTATTCTTTTAAAGAAATGAATTCGTTAAAAGAATAAATTTGTGTATCCAAGAGAATGGAGCCCATTTCAAGCAACTAATTTCAAGTAACTAGTTAGTTAACCATTTTTTGTAAATAATTAAATTAATTTAAGATTTCCTGGTTTTTCTTTCATTTAATTTATCATGTTTGTTAGAGAGATTTCATCCTTATAATTGACTAACGATCGATGCAATAAAAGTACAAGGTATAATTTTTCTGATTTTAGCCGGTTCAATTCCCGGGTGTGAGAGAATTTTCGAAAAACTTTGAATGCAGTTTGCTTTCTATTCAAAAATAAAGGAATGTTTCCTGTGAGTAAAATTTTCTATCTGCAGTATTAAGAGTACTTTCCCTCCAGGTGGCATTACAAAATTCCACCCTGTATATGAAGTATTGATAAAAGGTCTAAGAAAAATTACAACAAATTTTTTTTTTTCTTTATTTATTTGTAGTTCAAAAAACTGCTACCACTCAACGTCCGGTGGAAATATTGATAAAAGGACTGAGAAATACTTGAACAAAATAGTTTTTTTTTTATATAACTGGAGCTCAATAAACAAAGGACCGCTCAACGTCTGGTGGAAATATTGATAAAAAGACTTGGAAAAATTTCAGCAAAATATTTTTTTTCTTTATTTATCTGGATCTCAAAAAACCGACTACCGCTCAACGTCAGGTGGAAAGATTGATGAAAGGACTAAGAAAAATTGCCACAAAATATTTTTAGTCTTTATTTATCTGGGGCTTAAAAAAACTGCTACCACTCAACGTCAGGTGGAAATATTGATAAAAAGACTTGGAAAAATTTCAGCAAAATATTTTTTTTCTTTATTTATCTGAATCTCAAACAACCGACTACCGCTCAACGTCAGGTTATAATATTGAAAAAAGGACCAAGAAAAATGGCTACAAAATATTTTTATTCTTTATTTATCTGGGGCTTAAAAAAACTGATACCACTCAACGTCAGGTAGAAATATTGATAAAAAGACTTGTAAAAATTTGAACAACATATTTCTGTTTTATTTTTCTGGAGCTCAAGAAATAAACTACCACTCAACGTCTGGTGGAAATATTGATAAAAAGACTTGGAAAAATTTCTGTAACGTTCACTAGAAGTTGCTTCATGCAATCAAAATTGAGTTCTATATAGTAATTGTGATAAGACATAAATAATTTTTTTTTCAGTTTGTTTATAATCATTATATAAGTATCCACCTATAGAAGGTTAGCTTGGTACACTTTTTTCGCGAGTTTTGTTCGAAAGCCGAGGTCCATGTAATTGTAGGTTGATGTTCGCAATCGTTGGTTTTGCGAATGTAAATAAGCAGAATAAAAGCAACCTAATTGCTCAACGAATAAAGTATATTTTTAAATGCAGTCACATTATTAGACTTTCTGTACTTTGGTAAGTGAGCCGCTTTGCGTGTTTTTTATTGCTGTGTGTGTGTGATCGATGAGGTCTGGCGAACCACACCCCACCTGATGTTGAGCGGACCTCCACCCATGATCTTCAACTGTAACGTCATGACTGGTTTTGAACCCACGCTCCCCAACCGCTAGGCCGATGAGGTCTGGCGAACCACACCCCACCTGACGTAGAGCGGACCCCACCCATCATCTATTACTGTAACGTTATCACTGATTTTGAACCCGCACCCTCCAACCACTAGGCCAATGAGGTCAAGCAAACCACACCACACCTGATGTTGAGCGGACTCCCACCCATCATCCTCTACTGGAACGTCATCAACCACAACTCCATCGCTCCGCGCCGGGGTCAATGGCTCTCTCAACTCAACTCGGAGTCAATGGTTCTCTTTACTCTTCTTCAATTTGGTCCAGAACCCGCACAAACCCTACCTGATGAATAAACTCACTCGTATCATGTTAGAATTTCCTGGTGTCTTTTCTAAGTGCGTAAATAGCTACTCTGAAGGTTCTTTATCGGTTCAGGAATGTTGTTTTTTTTTCACTTTATTCTTGCATTCAGAGCATGACCAATCCTTGCTTATTGAATACTAGAAAAGCGAAACAAGCAAGCAATAAGCTTAGAGGGTTAGTCAGGTAATGCAGCCACAAAAAATAAAAACATAAAATTGTAGGGTGCAAAAAGTCAACTCTCTTTGACCAGATTTGAACTCCCGCCCACCTCGTCCTCTCAGTGTGAATCCGCACGCCCTAGCCACTAGCCTATCTGACGCTTAGTAACGTTGACGAAATTAGGCAATGCATAAAAATCGTTATCAGTGGCTGACGCACACGCACAAGCGCGGCACTATGGTTGGATTCACGTATAGAAGTAGCGCGTCACACGAGCGCCTGTGTGTGTATACTACTATTATATTATATTCCGTGGCGCCCGCATCAAATGAATAGAGATAGCTATATTCGGAGCAATTTTTGCCCGCGCCTCGAATTGAAGTTGCGAGCTGCGTCCGTCACCCTCTTAATATCTAAACTTAAACATTACGGTATTCTAAATCGCTCCATTGACTTATTACAATCGTACTTGACTGATAGAATCCCTAAAGTTGATGTGGGCGGTGAGAGATCTTTTGGGTCAGTTATTGACATAGGGGTGCCACAAGGTTCGATAAATAAATAAATAATAAATAACCTTCCTTTTTTGGTTAAAAAACTATGTGAAACAGTACTATTTGCTGACGATACCTCATTAATTTTTAAAGTCGATAGATAGAAGGCTAATTACGATGACGTTAACGCATCTCTGTCGTAAATACTTAACTGGTTTAATAATCTTTTACTTAATGTTAAGAAAACTCATAAGTTTTATGAAAAAATATTTTTTGAGTGTCAGTTCTAAGTATAAAAATCTTAATGCGGTTTACAGAATACATCTATTTACCAAGTTTCATCAGTACATATAGCTTTTACAGTTTTGTAAGTACCATACTTCAAGCAAATAAATTATTTCTTTTCATTTCATTTCATTTTTTTGAAAAAAAGTGACTGTGACATACGGATGGACAGACAGACAGACATGACGAATTTATAAGGGTTCCGTTTTTTACCTTTAAAAAATACAAGTGTTCATTCACCGACTACCGACATTTATGAACTTGCAACTCACTCTGGTTTTGCATAATATGAGGAAAATCTCTTCTTGGTGGAAGGTTTCTTTTATTAAATCTGGGGCTATTTGCTTGTTATACTATATAAATTAGACTACTACTACTACACTACTATATAAGTTAGATTTAAAATGTAGCGTTCGTGGTAGTTTAAAAAATCCGCACAGCTTGCCATTGTTATCACCAATCCTGGATGAAAAATATGCAATGGAAACTCTGCGACGGGAATCAGCTAACATAACAATTGGGTTATATTTATTTACTGAATATCTGTCTGTGTTTTTGTCTAACGAAGCGTATTCTAGTCAACACATTGTAATGTCGTGACAAATGTCAGACCCAAGCACAGAATAAGTAATAGTTGGTATCAAATACATGAATTCACAGCTCAGGTCAGGCAACGCCATCTTTATTTTAAATTTTTCCAACTTTCCGGTCGTGTTTTGTTTTTAGACCAGAGTATAGCGGAGGCTTAAAGTTGTGTGATGTAATTATCTGAAATGAAACGTTGCCCAAAACTCCACGATTCCATTGAAAACTGAGGTAGTTATGGCTAAATTTTGAATTGTAATTTACAGAAGGGTTATTCATGCTTACGTTGCAGAAAAAAGTTTCATGAAAAGTTAATATTTGTAGTCACAGGACTTAAAAGATCATCACAGGGTGTCAGTTTTTCCTGTTTTTTTTAAATACTCATACCTCGAAAGTTACATAACAAATATTTTTTTTTATATTTTTCTGATAACTGTCATGACTTGGCGCATCACCCGTTTTCGGCTGGACGTTGACTTATGGGACACCCTGTATAACTAAGTGACATTTTAAAAATCGCAAAAGGACTAATTGTAGACTATACATTTGAGATTAATTAAAGTTGAAGTTAAAAAAATATACTATTTAACAAGACATTCTATTTAACGCCTACGATTTTCATTATTTAATTTTCGCACGACCCGCTCTTAAATATTTATTTGTAAAAAAAATCTTAATTTTTCACTGATCTAGTCGGGGTTGCTCTACCCCGACAGGCTTAAACTAAATACTCAAAATATATACTGATTTAGTATTGGCTATTCAAAACATTGAGCATCTTAAAACCAAAGAGGAAAATATCTGGCCAACGGATTTATTATCAATCGAATGGATTGATGTTTTGGAAACAGACATATTTTTTTTTTATGTCCCGTGATAACACTGCGACGATCTTAATTTACTATCTAGGCTAAATCAATTTATCTTGGTCTGAATGCTCTATGTGTGTTATTATATCTGGTAGGTACGTGATAAGCAAGCCATAAACCATTTTTTTGTAAACCTTTTTGTCAGGGTGCCAGTTTTACTTGTAGAGAGGGCAATTTTTTTTTACCTGTGTGTGTCCTCATGTCATTGAATAGGTTATTCAAAAATATCATGATGATTCATAAAAAAAAAACAATTTTCAATCTTCTTTTTTAATAACACTTTGTAGAGGTAATTTTTGTCAGAGCGACAACAGTGTAGGGATAGGGTTTTAACGTTTTATTTCTCGTAGCAGGCAAAGTTTTTTGGCCGCAAAAAGGGACAGTTTTGTAAACACATGGCTTAGCCAGTGTAATATGCTATGTGCGACGTACTTTGTGCGTGGGCACGTGTTTTGCCAATTTATTCTCCTTAAAGCAAAAGTAAATCTTCTTTAAGTGATGTAAGGCAGTGTTTCACACGTATTTAGTCTCGGGCAAGTGAATAGGTACAGGGTGAATAAAATGATTCTTTAAAAGTGCTAAGAATGAAGAATATACAAAACATCATCTTTATCTCAATTTTTCGTCCCCGTAGACATTATTCCTTGTATGAAAAAGTGTTCCAACAACGTATTGTTATTTTAAAGAACTTGTTTGTAAATTATCAGGTGGACTTTAAAATGGTTGATAATAGTATGTGATATGCAAATAAAATTGTTTAAACAAATTAATTTTCTGGCAAAAAAAAATGTTTCGAGATTTATAAATGCAGTTCTTATTTTTAACAAAATCATGCCGGTGACTCCGGAATACTTGTTTCCATAATTAGCCGCTTGAATTTTGCACTGAGGGCGATCGTAAAAGCTCACCCTGTAGTACAACCAAATAGCTAGTAAGCGGTAGGTATTCAGGGCGTTCGCTGGTAAGCGGAACTTTTCCAGATTGTTGTATGACCGCGACCTAGACTGCTGACCGTGGAGTGTAAGAGTGTAACACTATAACTATTATACATATTATTTGACCGCGGTGACTTTAGCGACTCGCCTGTAACATTTTATATATTTGCTAGCGTCCGCCCGCGGCTCGCCCAGTTCCAGTTTGAGCTATAAATAGTGTACACGACTTTCTTTTATATTATAAAATAGTGCGAACTTTTGAACGCTATCGGCACGATTAATTTAGGATCAATTAGTATTATAATTAAACTTCTTACCATGTAGGTAATCATCGGTGATATTTGAAAGTGATTCTTTGAAGAGTTTATGGATAAAATTTGAAGATGATAATGATTTAATAGAATGAGCCTAGTACTCGCAAACGCATATTGTACTTATATAACGATATCTTACAAAAGGAAAGCGATGCCGAGGTTGATCTTTAACTTACCTAAATTATGCATTTTTACTTTCTGTGCTCCGATTTCCCTTATCTGGTGGAATCAACATTTCAACATAATAATACATTTGGATTCTTTACCAATGAACAGGTAAAAATGATTGTTTTTTCTTTGCAGCACGAAAAAAGTCAGCTTCTAATTACAAACATCTGGCTTAAATTAGTGAGTACCGTAAACACTATTTCTTTTTTTTTGCAGGACGAAAAAAATCAGCTTCTAATAACAAACATCTGGCTTAAATTAGTGAGTATCAAAATTTTGCTAGCTTGTATCATTTCACAACATAATTTTATTATCTTTACTTATTCCTCTTATTATATTCAACAAATACTTAAATAGAGCACAAAACTTACCTTTCCTTTGTGATACAGGAATGGAATGATATGAATTTGAGATGGAACACTTCAGATTTTGGCGGAGTCAAAGACTTACGAGTACCACCACACAGGATATGGAAGCCCGACGTTCTTATGTACAACAGGTCCGTGCGAAAATGTTTTTAATTATTCATAGAATATTAATCAGCAACGAAACCACTATGACGTTGTGTAAGGAAAATGGAAACCTATAATAGGTATTTTTGTTGTAGCGCGGACGAAGGGTTCGACAGCACATATCCTACAAACGTAGTTGTGAGAAACAATGGGTCGTGTCTTTACGTACCTCCCGGAATCTTCAAGAGCACTTGCAAAATCGACATCACGTGGTTTCCTTTTGACGACCAGCGCTGCGAAATGAAGTTCGGGAGCTGGACTTATGATGGATATCAGGTTCTGAGACAATTAAAAATCTAGAGTACACTCTTGAGAGACACTCTTTACATTGTGCATTTACTTATTTACATATCTTTTCCGACAGTTGGACCTTCAATTACAAGACGAAAGCGGGGGAGATATAAGCAGCTTTGTCACCAATGGTGAATGGGAACTTATAGGTAAACACGATCCAGTTTCTACATAACTCGCATAATTTAGGCATTCCTACAACTCGATTTCCTTTTTAGGGGTACCGGGCAAGCGAAACGAAATCTACTACAACTGTTGTCCAGAACCGTACATTGATATAACCTTCGCAGTGGTCATTAGAAGAAAGACCCTTTACTATTTCTTCAACTTGATCGTACCATGCGTACTGATCGCCTCGATGGCTCTCCTGGGGTTCACGCTACCGCCGGACTCTGGCGAGAAGCTGTCTTTAGGTATCGTTTCCCTTTTCTATCTACAAATACTGCCAACTTGTTCTTTTTATATTATTGTCAATACATTTCTTTGAAAATACAATCACAAAGCCTTACGAAAATATAATCCACGTTCTTGTTTTTATCAGGTGTAACAATCTTGCTATCACTCACGGTGTTCCTCAACATGGTGGCAGAGACGATGCCGGCGACGTCAGACGCAGTGCCACTTTTAGGCACATACTTCAACTGCATCATGTTTATGGTGGCTTCGTCCGTCGTCTCGACGATCCTTATTCTCAACTACCATCACAGGCACGCAGACACGCACGAAATGAGCAACTGGGTAAGTAGAATCTGTCCACGGTTAATTCGTAGACAATTTCAAAATAAAGCTTCCAGCATATCATGGTTCGTCAGGTAGAAGAGTCCTTGTCCATTAATTGACCAATCGATGGGTCTTGAGTTCCATAACGTTTCAGTAATCTATAGAACTGTTAGCATACTTTTAAGGATTTTCAGTGTTGTTAGATAGTGTATGATTGTTGCAGATACGTGTAGTATTCCTATACTGGTTGCCATGGTTCTTGCGCATGTCTCGGCCGGGCTCGGCAACGGCGCCGCCGCCGCGCGCGCCGCCACCGCCGGATCTGGAGCTGCGCGAGCGCTCCTCCAAGTCGCTCCTAGCGAACGTGCTCGATATAGATGACGACTTCCGGCACGCGCAATCGCAGCAGCCCCCCTGCTGCCGCTACTACAGGTCCCTCGACGATCTACACGAAAACTACTCGCCGTAAATAGCACGGTTACGATAATTAACCCCGCCTCGAACGATCCGCAGTGACCCAACCTTATCAGCTTAACTGACATATTCATTCAAATCAATATGTATCACTTTTCCACTCTTCAGCAACCAACTCTACTTCGGATCTGAAACTGAAACATTTGATCGACATGGCATAACTTCCTGTAGATTCCTTCGTTCCTCGGCCCCGCCTGTAGAGTAGGGTGCACGATTGGCAGAGACTATAGAGCCGTGTATGTTGCAGGGGTGGCGAAGAGAATGGAGCCGGGCTCGCGGCGCATAGCTGCTTCGGTGTTGACTACGAACTTTCACTGATACTGAAAGAAATTCGAGTCATCACTGATCAGGTACGTCAATAATCATCTTCCTCCATAAATCCTGTCCATTATGGTCTTTATTGAGTAGAACTTCTTCGATCTGTCGAGTAGATATACCTACCTGCATGTCCAGATTCCTCTTCCTGATTGTTGTTGTATTTGCAGATGCGCAAGGATGACGAAGATGCGGACGTCTCGCGCGACTGGAAGTTCGCCGCCATGGTCGTGGACAGACTGTGCCTTATTATCTTTACCCTGTTCACAATCATCGCCACGCTAGCCGTGCTGCTGTCCGCGCCACACATCATGGTGTCGTAGCGACCCGCCCGCCTGCGACTACGCATGCGTAAAGTTCTGTGATACCGCAAATACTTGTTAAGTTGTGATGTGCGATATGGCGCGGGTGCTGACGCCTCGGTGCAAGAGGAAGTTGTACCCGCCTCGACGCCCGCGCCTCCCCGTAGTAATAAGAACTAACTAAATCTTCAAACTGCCATCCCTTATGCTCAACCGATAACTGCCTATCCTCATAATATCCTGAAACCTTCAAGTACCTTCAACCTGTCTACCTTCCTTCTGAGGATTCAATCCCGATACTTAGCATTACTGAGGATATTCTAGGACTAAATAACCCCTATTATGTACTAACAGATTGTGCAACAGTGAGTGGTTCTTGCGTCAAGTTCCACCACTAATCTGTTTATGAGTTGAAATGTGGCAGTACGTACCTACTATCGTACAGGTGCGCCGGGAAACGAGTGCTGGCAGACTTAGATAAGTCCACGCTAGGATAGAGACCGTTTCATATGGTCCTGGCCTTCGGCCGGGGACCGAAACAAATTATAGCACAAAAACGTCTTCCTTCATACCGTTGAACGACCTGAATCGCATTTAATATAACTTTGTTAGAACTTCTTCGACTCTTGAAATCTATTGTACAGTATAGTATTTGGGCAGATATACGCCCTTCGTTTCCTTCTTATTCGATTCCATGAATCGTCGTTATGACCCTAAGTTTATTTTCGGACGTTTAAGATGTCAGTAGCTAGTATAGAACTTTACAAACAAATCATCAATTTGAACAGGTTGTGATATGCCTCGTTGAGAACGGGACGATATTGTTATAAATGGTAAATATCCATGACTATAGCTTAAAAAACGTTCGTTAAAAGTTGTAGATAAACAAAATTATTATTATTTAAAAAGTCATTACATACCTACTTTTGAATGGACTTATACAAATAATAAAATTACATAAATGTATCGAGTTTATACTTACCTAATTCTTTCAGAGTGAGTACGATTTTGTCACGCGGAAAAAAATACTTGCTTTCGGAAATATTCCAGGATTGTGTAAATCATTGAACACAAAATTTATAAAAAAAAAACTTACAAAATAGGAACCAAAATATCTATTATGTATGTTGGACATAAAATACACCTAAACACAGGTAGTAGCGTTCTGTCAACGACTTGCTATTTGAGACCGGCAATACCGCTCGTCTGCCACGCCCTCTGACACTCATCTCAAGTTCATTTCTGTTCTTATTATATCATGATAATAATGTACTTTACTTAATTCTAATGACTTATGTATAATTTACAACCAAAATATTGTAAGCCTCTCAAAAGGAAAACGTCTATGCGGCAGAGCGAGCGCGTGGATACCTGCGTAGTAACTGCAGTGTACCCCGCGAAGCTCCGTCTATGTTTTCCTTTTCCGAGGTAAAAGCTATTAATTTCAAGCGATCAACTGGAAGTTGTGGTTTGCCTTTGATTAGTAGCTGCCAATGTTTTGAGAATAAGTTGAATTATTGTTATGTGTCTTGGACCGGAAGCGGCTCCTTGACAATGATGCTGGACGCCGTGCATCGCCTTCGAGAGTCGGCGCCATGTGCGGCCTCCAACCGTCATCATCGGGACAATCAGATGTCCTCGACATTTGTTCAATTGTTAGGGTTAATACTCTGAATTGCACTTTGTTTATTAAATATAAACGAATGAATAAAGCAAAGTTATTATTTCATCCCTGAAACAAGAAATTCCTTTAGGAAGGTACGAGTAGCTTTGGGGAGATTGGAATTACTTGTAACATTGTGCACATTCCTGACCTATATTACAAGGGGTAGGTATCGGGTGGCGAGCGCCAGAAGACAATCGATGCTCTCCCGTGGGATATCGCACATGCGCAAAGGACTACTCTCTGCGAACAACGCAAACCTCTGTTATGCAAATTAGCAAAAATGTATAGAATTACTTGGCTTGAAAAAGTGTGGAATTCGATTCATGAAAACACAGCGTTGATGTAAAAGGTCAGAGTCATTGAGTGCAAATATGCAGCAAAATACTAATCGCAAAGTTAAATTAATAAATACGGAAATGCATAACTCTGGTTCTGGTCAGAACATTGCTTGTCTTTCTGTAGTTTTTTTTATCTTTCTCTTATATCCCGGGTGAAAACTACCGTGGAGAAAACTACCCAGGGATCAACGTCATGAGGCTGTTTCGGTTTTTCTTTATATCCTACTGTCGAAAGAAGGTTTATCTCCTATTAACCTTGTTTTTTTTATATTTTCATAACTTGGTTTTGGTTTAAATTTTGATTACGCTTTATTACCTGCAAGTAATTTTAGACATTTTGTCAGTGGTTATTCAAAACAGCGTGTCAGATAGCGAAAGCCATGAAAAAAATGGACTGGAAATACATCATCCGATCACAAACATGAATGGGGAAATCAAATTTGCATTGCAATCAATGCACGTCCATATTTGTTATTGAGAGATTAAATCAAGTCAGTTTTTTTACATTTTCCGCTATCTGTCACGCGCAGAGTTATTTGCGGGGCACACAGCATAGACGAGACTTAACAGCAGAATACGCGAAAGTAAGTTAATCCACAATAAATAATAATTTACTTCTACATGCCCCTACAACCAATACTAGAATTAGTACATAATCAACTACTATTTTAAGACTTACTATCAGTTGAATTACTTTCTGCTGAGCATTGTTAAGTTTATCATACCATAGGTATTTCATACCTCTGCTTTACAACAATGTCATAATATGACGTACCACCCCATACTCAATTGCATGCATCTAATCAGTATTCACCACGAAGGATTATGCTAGCTAGGTAGAGTAGAGTAGGTAGAGTATCACATCCGTATCTCGAAGGGTGGATGGATACCCTGTACAGCTGTGTCGTGGTAGGGACAGGGTAGGATTTTCTTGGACATAGTATACAACAATACAGTAATGCATAATTCAACTCTACTTTATCTGGAAAGAGGATTTGAAGTTGACATTAAAGTATATTACTTAAAAATATTTTTGGATTGAATTAATAGTTCTGAAAAAACACCCATTTTAAAATGTTATTGTTTTATCATAATTCATTTATTGCGAAAATGGGTTGGTTGGTATGTATAGGTACAGTCATGTCAAATTAAAATTAATAATAGTTCAATCATAATCAGCTATCCCAATTAAATTTCAGAGTATGTTTACTCCTCTTCTCCCGTCTAGTTTATCTATGGACAATAGAGCGGATTCAGTTCGGTCGTATGCATAGGTAGAGTTCTTTTCGAAGTCACCAACAAGTTATTTTTGACTGTCGATGGAGCAGGATGGTCTAGAAGACATCTTGTTTTCAAGAGACCCAGATTGTAGAGGCTGTGTAGTGTGTCTAATGTGTTTTTTTTTCTGGAATAGTAGTTAGCAGTTCCAGTTCTAGTTTATCTATGGCCGGGTTCGGGCGGGACGCTAGGCGGCTGCGTGCGGCAGTGCCCGACTCCGCGCCGCCATGACGGGCGGGATGCGCGCCTTCATCCTGACTTTCGCTCTCCTCACCGTCCTATACTCAGGTACCCCACTTTCTTACCATTTAGCCAAGCTTTTATCAAAGAAATAGACCCATTTCAAGTTTCAAACCTACTAATAGTCTTGTACTTTCTGAGATTGTATCGTTGTCAGAATGATGATCGGTGTCTTAAACTGTAGACTGAAGCTAAGTTTTTTATTATTATTTCCTTGATAGATAGGTTATGTTGCACTTTTTGTTTTTAAGTAAGTTATGTTTTTAAGTTCAGGTTTAAGAAAACGTTTGGAAATATTTGAAAGGTTACACGTTCCCAAATGAATATGGTTTCCTTTCCGTTCCATATCCTACGGTTCGCTCTCTATCGATCTGTCAGCTGCGCAGCATCCTCGGATAGAGAAGCGATCGTCGCGACGACGTCGTCTTTTAATAAAATAACTAACTAGTTCATCTTAGTATACGTAATTGAATACAAAAGAACAAACACAAATAGGTTTAAAATACATCTTCATTGTAAATTCAGTAAAATAAGCTCTACGTCAAGTTTATATGGGTTTTCGCGATGTGAAGTTCATATGTTTTCAGACTCTATTAATATGTAGTTAAGGTTCTTTTTGGCGATAATGTAAATATTACGCATAGTGCATTTCTAAGCAGTATAATACTCGCACAAGCAAATTAAGACCAAGTTACTTACTATCAGAACATCGATATAAATGGTTTAGGCATTGAGGTGCTTTAAGTTCAAGTATATCTTATTAGGTTGATTGAATATTATAAGGTGTAGAAATAAGAAATAAGTACCTTGCGTATACAATCTTCTACTACCTATCCTTATCCCACTTTATGTGGGGTCGGCACAACGGCACAACATGGAATTAAGGAATACATTGTATTCCTTAATTCCCCTTTGTCAGCCGTCATCTCTGCATTCACTCCTATCTTATCCATGACATCTTTCACACAGTTTATCCATGTTTTATTTGGTCTACCTCTGCTCACATATCCATCCATACTCATTACTCTCCTAGTCACATGACTTTCATCCCTCATGACATGCCCGTACCACGCCAGCCTATTGCTCCTCAATTTCTTTTGTCACTGGCGCTACTTTTAGACAGCGCTACGTATACAATATTTACAAAAAATTAATAAGGAAGCTACGGATAGATTTCCGAGGTTAGCTCAAAGAATGCGGAATAAAAAGGTATCATTTCCAGGATGGTGTTCGGAGGACGAAGAGCGGCTGGTCCGCGACCTCTTCCGCGGCTACAACAAGCTGATCCGACCCGTACAGAACATGACGCAGAAAGTCGACGTGCGCTTCGGCCTAGCTTTCGTGCAGCTTATCAATGTTGTATGTTAACAATATTTCACTTTAACTACATTCGTTTCCACTATCGTGCCGGTTTTGGGCGAACATGCTTCTGTATTCGTAATCGTGCCGGTTTTGGGCGTTCTTTTTAAACATGCTTTTATAAACTACAATAATTTTAGTATCAACCTCGGGGTATTTATATTTCACTTTGAGTGACTGACCGTTTAACAGTTTTGAAAAGGATTTTTTCTAGATGGTGCGCCCGGATCTTCGGAGATAAGTTACTTCGAGAAAAAGATAATTTAAAAAAAATACTTGTAAAAGTTTAATTGCCTTTAAGTGACATGTTGCCTAAGAAAGTTTCAAATGAAATGTTTGTTTGTAGAACGAGAAGAACCAAATAATGAAATCAAACGTGTGGCTGCGACTGGTGTGGATGGATTACCAGCTGATGTGGGATGAGGCCGACTACGGCGGCATTGGCGTACTGCGGCTGCCGCCAGACAAGGTCTGGAAACCTGATATCGTGCTCTTTAACAAGTGAGTTATACATATCTTAAGTAGGTATCTACATGTTCATATAGTTCACCTTGTTATCTGTTCTGTATTGCTTTTGCAACCTCATCGTATTGAGCAAGTTTATATTTTATTTTCGGATTGGTCGCTTGGAACTGATACTTAAATTGTGACCATAGTAATTTTATTGAATATACTATCGAATGTTATTGATCGAGTGAGCGAAGCGAACGAATATCTTACAAACAACTTGGGCAATTTGGCATTTTATGTGCGTATGTATGTATTTATGTATGTTTGTCCGACGATAACTTTCGAATCATTGATCCGATCTGCATGAAATTTGATAAGTAGCTTGTACTTGAGAAATTTACTAAAGTGTATGAGTAAAATCGGATGAGGGGTTATTTAGATATGGGGTTTTTAAAGGATGCAAAAATAAAAAAAATTACACAAAAAAATCAAGCTACATATCATATGAAAGAACTTTGCATAACATAACGAGTATACTCCAGCCGCTATACTCTTAGCAAATTCGATTCTAGGAACCGCTAGATATTTATATCCGGAATATAGATTAGCAGACGTTTAATTATGTATGACTTTCAGCGCTGACGGAAACTACGAAGTCCGGTACAAGTCTAACGTTCTCATTTATCCGAACGGCGAGGTTTTGTGGGTACCTCCGGCTATTTACCAGGTAAGAGGTTATACGCTAATGAATTCCCATTTATCATTATTTTGCTCCTATTGGTTTTTCATTTATATTTTTTTTCAGAGCTCCTGCACGATTGACGTGACATATTTTCCCTTCGACCAACAAACCTGCATCATGAAATTTGGCTCGTGGACTTTCAACGGCGATCAAGTGTCCCTCGCACTGTACAACAACAAAAATTTCGTAGACTTGTCAGATTACTGGAAGTCAGGAACCTGGGACATTATAGAAGTACCAGCTTACTTGAACATTTACGAGGGGAATCACCCGACTGAAACCGATATTACGTTTTACATAATTATCAGACGGAAGACTCTGTTTTACACTGTCAACTTGATCCTGCCCACTGTACTGATTTCGTTCCTTTGCGTTCTTGTTTTCTACTTGCCTGCTGAAGCCGGTGAAAAGGTAAACGTCACACGTAACTTAAATAACATTCCTTCAGAAATTAAAAGAGAACGCACCAAACTTTTTGGTCAATCACATGTAGTATAGGTACTTAGCATAGCCACCGAAGTATTGCAGTCTTGTCGCTATGGAACAAATTAAAGCTGGTCGTGCTTTTATTCGGAATTCGAAGTTTTCAAGAATTTCATATGCAAATAAAATTTGTTAAAAACACTTACCTCCACTTTTATGACAGGTCACACTGGGAATCAGCATTTTGCTCTCTCTGGTTGTGTTTCTGCTACTGGTGTCAAAGATTCTTCCGCCAACTTCGCTCGTGCTTCCGTTGATCGCCAAATATCTCCTCTTCACTTTCATCATGAACACCGTCAGTATCTTAGTGACGGTCATCATCATCAACTGGAACTTCAGGGGCCCTAGGACACACAGGTAAAAAATATACCGAAAGATCTTTATAACACGAAGTTTTTTTTCGAGGCAAGAAATAAAGATAAATGATCGTAACCCGGTAGTTACAATATACTAGGCGGGTCTGAAGTTAGCAGTCATTGGCCATTTTAGCAAAACGGCTCACTTCAGACTCGCCAACATAAGAATAACGTTCCAAACAAACAAGACACACAGTTATTTGTTCCTATTACTAGTAGGTACTATTGCCATTTATTGCCTTTTATTTCCAGAATCAGCATTTGGACCTGGATATAATAGGCAACCCTAGGCAATAGGCACATACTGTGGTTTGGAGCTTTACCTTCTGTGCTAGTTATAAAACTGTGTTACGGCAAGATTAAACTTCTCAGTCAGATCCGCGGATCGTGCAGATGCAAAATCAATTCAAAGTTTCGTAATATTTACCTGAATTTGCCATCGAATAGGATGCCGGGATGGATCCGTACAGTGTTCCTGCACTATCTGCCGGCTGCCTTGCTGATGCGTCGTCCCCGCAAGACCCGTCTGCGCTGGATGATGGAGATGCCCGGTATGGGCGCCCCTCCCCACGCTGCCGCCGCTGCTCACGACCTGCCAAAGCACATCAGGTAGGTACCCTGCCTCTTCTTTTTTGAATCTACCCGCTTAATAGATTCTTGATACCATAAGGTCACTTAGGCCCGTATTCCGTATAGATCCGTATCGATTTTATGACAGTTCCCCATTAAAAAGTGTCAAAACTCTGTGCTTGTGGCTCTACTCAGACTCAAGCACTGTTTCGGAATACGGGCCTTATTAATTTGTGTTCTTGCATGGGCGCTTCTAAAACCAGCTGGTGAATGAAATATTCTCTCTGCTACCGATCGACTTGGACAGCGGTTGGCGGTAGAATTTGTGTACCTACACGTGTTACAGTGCAATTGGGGCCAACCAAAGCAAGATGGAAACTATGGAGCTGTCCGACCTTCACCACCCGAACTGCAAGATTAACCGAGCGGCTGGAGGCGGCGAGGTCGGCGCTTTGGGCGGGCTTGGCGCGCTCGGCGGCTTGGGCCTAGGCTGCGAACGCAGGGAGTCCGACAGTTCAGACTCTCTGTTCCTGTCCCCTGAAGCTGCTAAAGCTACCGAGGCAGTGGAATTCATCGCGGAGCATCTGCGCAACGAAGATCTTTACATTCAGGTAACTTTACCTAAACCATTCCGGTAGACGAAGAACTTGGGCCTTTTGAGAGTAGTGGCATAGAGCACATGCATTTTTGAACACCAAAACTCACTGGTACTCGCCTGGATTTTAGGCCACCAGTGCCCTTCTAGTAGTAGTAGTAGTAATAGAAGAAAGGAAGGATAAAGCCCAAAAAAACAACATACCTTGCACATTGTTTCAGACGCGCGAGGACTGGAAGTACGTGGCCATGGTGATTGACAGGCTGCAGCTGTACATTTTCTTCAGTGTGACCACGGCGGGGACAATCGGCATTCTCATGGACGCCCCGCATATCTTCGAGTACGTGGATCAAGATCGCATCATTGAAATATACAGAGGAAAATAAACATTCACTAATATAAAAACATTACCCACCTTCCTAGTTCTGGGCATTCGGGTAATAAATACGGCTTCCATGACGAAAGTTTTTACATGTTTCTTCCAATGTAGGCTATAAAACTAATCTAACGCAATTATGGGGTAGTATTAGAAGTTAAGCAGACATCATTGGATTATCATCTCATTAATCTAAGACATCGTCAATCATAGTTTTATGTTGCCATTATCATTGCAATTTGTCTGGATAACTATGTATGTATGAACATGTACCTAGTTCTATTAATTAGCCAGTGTAACGTATGTGTATTTAGGTAAACTAAAATGGCTGTGTTCGAAGTTTATAAAGCACAATAGGTAGTTAGTTTGTATTTTGTAACCGTTATAAGAATTAAATAAGTTGTAATGTAAAAGTGTTTTTGTATTGGATTGATATAATTCGATTCTATAATCGAGTACCGAGTAAAAGATGATATTCGTTTTACATTTTATTTATCAAATCACCTAAAATCTAAACATTTATTAAACTAACATAATAGATTTATGTGTTGAATTATATTACATTGTATTTTTAATAGTCCAGTACTAAATTAAACACTTAACTAAATAGTTTGCACTTATTTATTTTAGTATGTTGTTTTTTAATATAATTTCTTTTGTTTTTTTCGTGCGCCTGAAATTTAGTAAGACAATGATTTATTTTAGACTAACTTTACTCTAGGAGTAAGGCTCCTAATCTAATAAAAATAAGATTTTATCCACTTATTCATAGGTAGACTTAGGTACCTAAGTATGTATAGTAACAACAAACTTAAAACTTATGCTTACAAGTGGTAGGAGGTAACAGAAGACATCTAATCTTCTCCTTCGTCGTAGCTGGGAGACATGGGAGAATAGTTGGGAGATGTTGGGGAGTAAGTGGACGGCCCGGCAGAAGACGGTGAATACGCAGGGGACGATGGCGAGTAGTTGGGAGAGGTTGGAGTGTAAGTAGGCGACGTCGGGGAGTAGTTTGTAGACATTGGCGAATAGCCGGGGGATGACGGCGAGTAGTTGTTGGAAGATGGCGAATAGTTGGGCGAAGAGGGCGAGTAGCGAGTGCTGCCCGGGTGCTGAGGAGAAGACGGTGAATACGCCGGGCTCGTCGGCGAATATTGCTGGCTTGTAGGCGAGTATTGCGGACTTGTTGGCGAATAAGTGGGGCTACCACCGGCCACCGACGGCGATGTCGGCGAGTAGTTGGGCGAAGTCGGGGAATACTTGAGAGAGGATGGCGAGTAGCTCGGGGAAGTAGGAGAATACGCAGGAGACGTCGGTGAGTACGACGGACTCGTGGGCGAGTAAGCCGGGGAGGCGGGCG
Organism: Thera obeliscata; assembly: GCA_947578465.1. Lineage (NCBI taxonomy): Eukaryota > Metazoa > Arthropoda > Insecta > Lepidoptera > Geometridae > Thera > Thera obeliscata. Next base: position 7,908,831 of record OX387916.1, read on the forward strand.
TATAGTTCGGAGACGAAGGCGAATAACTCGGCGACGCGGGACTGTACACCGGGCTAGTCGGCGAGTAACTCGGAGAGGATGGCGAGTAGCCGGGCGACGTCGGGGAGTACACCGGGCTAGTCGGCGAGTACGACGGCGATGTCGGAGAGTAGCTAGGCGAAGTAGGCGAGTAGCTCGGTGAAGTAGGCGAGTAAGCCGGGCTCGTCGGAGAGTAGCTCGGAGACGTCGGTGAGTAACTGGGCGACGTCGGCGAGTAGGACGGCGATGTGGGCGAGTAAGAAGGAGAGGTGGGCGAGTAACCGGGAGATGTCGGGGAGTAGGAGGGAGATGTCGGACTGTAAATCGGTGAGGTGGGGGAGTAGTTGGGCGATGTTGGGGAGTACGACGGGCTTGTCGGAGAGTAATGCGGGGAAGTAGGGGTAAGGCTCGGGGAAGCCGGGGCATATACAGGGCTGGTCGGGGAGTAGGAAGGCGAAGCGCCGGCTGGGGACGCGTAAGGAGAGAGCGGGGGTCCGGGCGAGCCAGGGGAACCGGGCTGAGGCGACCAAGCACTATACGCGGGGGACAAGCCGGACGCGTCAGATGCACCCGACGGTGAGAATGACGGCCCACCTGGGGTCATGCTGCTGCCCACTGAAACAAAACAAATCATAATTGCAAAATATTTCAAACTGTCCTGTAAAAAATTCAACTATTGTCATCTCGTACACATGACAAACAGTTTGTCTGTCTGTGACCTCATAGCTCCGAAACTGATGCAACAATTGGAATGTTAATTTTTGTTGGATTTTTTCACTTCATTTCATGTTCTGAATTCTAAGCATATTCAACACCTCGATCTGGGGGTTTTTATTTTTGTTAAAATGACAGGTAAGTAGTTTATTTGTAGCAGACTTACCTTGACCAGGAGACCAGACGCTGCTGCTGTATCCCGGAGTGTTCTGTGTAGACCATGGAGTCATCTGTGGCGTCATCGATGGAGTGCCAACGCCGAAATACATGCCGCCGCCAACGCCCATTCCGACCCCGAGACCGCCCATTTCCATCCCGTTTTTACACTTCTCCGCATCGAGAAGTAAATCGAAGCAACCTAAAAATAAAAACAAATAAGTATCGGGTGGGTGCTAGGAGTAGTAATTAAGGTAAGCCTCAATAAGCAAAAACAACACTTACCAGTGCCCATTCTAGGCAGTTGTCCCATGATAATATTCTCAGACACGCCCCTCATAGGATCTACTTCAGCGTGACTAGCGGCATCAAGCAACACGTCGACAGTTTCTTCGAAGGAACATCTCATAAGCGCACCAGTATCTTGTCTGTTGATACCGTGACGGGTGATAGCCATAAGATGACCCTTAGCCGTCATGACGTCACAAAGTAACGCAAGGTGACGGTAGTTCACGTACAGACCGTAGAACTGGAGTACAGCGTTCATTTCCTTCTCCACTGATTTACGCACAGCTTCTATGCCGAGTACTTGGAAGATCTCGCAAATATCGTTACTGAATGTTCTGATAGGATCGACATCGCGCTCAGACAATACTTTCATAAGGGAAGTGCCGTCAGTTTCCAGCAACCATTCGGCGATAGCTTTGAATTCTCCCTGCTCGGTAATGATAATACGTTTCTTGGATTCAGTTTTAGGCAAATGCATGTACACTTTAGCGATAGCTTCGATACCCTGCAACGTCATGTCTGATAGCATGTTAGCTTCGATGCATCGCAAGAACATGTCATCTTCCATCTTGTCTACTGTTTCCTCATCATTGTCCTGGAATTTGCTTTCCTCATTGTTCATGATTCTGATACGCAGCACGAGTTTTTCGGCATTGTCATCATTGAAAATACAATTCAAGTCATCTCCAAACCCAGCATTGATCTTTTCAGCAATCTGTTCCATGGTTAATTTCTTATCTGTCATTCTCTTACGGTCGAGTTCAATACGCAAAAGCCATGGCGAGATCTTCGTAGGGTCAAAGTCGGGCATCTCATAGTAAACATTGACGAACTCCTGATCTTCAGCAATAACTGTATTCTGTGGGTCAGGATCGTAGTAAATTGCGGTATTAGCAGTAACTTTACGCAAAGTTGTGTGTTCAAGTCGGCAGAGGACGTTCTTAGCTTTTTCTGCATCTCTTGCGGCTCCTCCAGTCAAGAAAACTGTTAGAGACGGAGCTTTTGGTTTCTTGGAAATATTGATGATTTCCTTCAGACGTGGCACACCGAGTGTTACGTTCTTGGATGACACACCGGCGAAATGGAAAGTGTTCAGTGTCATCTGAGTAGCGGGCTCTCCAAGAGACTGAGCGGCCAACGCGCCCACCATTTCACCAGGGTTTACTTGAGCTTGTTGGAATCGAGTTTCGATTTCACCTATCAACCACTCAAATGCCTCGGTCGATAGACGGTATTCTTCAGAAACAAACTTGGTGCACAGAGTAGATCGCACTAGGCACTGGAATAATAGCGTAGCGTTTTCGTTTGCTTGCTTAGACAAACGATCTTCTCCCACTACTATGATACATTTTTTCAAGAGTTCCTGAACTCCTTTGATCACCTTTATGGGACTCAGATCTGTAGGTCCTCTCTTGTTGATGTGGAATGTCTTCTGAGCATTCCAAATCATCCTTTTGAAATTGCAAGGCAGTACCACCTTAGATTCTCCACTGGGGAAGATCTGTCGAAGTACTTCTCTGTCTTTCGTTAGCTGCTCCCATTCACTTTCCAAATCAGAAATAACATAACCTGACTCTGTCAATTCCTTGATAATATCTTCGTTGAAAATTCTTTTCAGGTATCTTTCATTTGAGGGGTCGAATTTGAATTTATTTTCGAAAGCTTTGTTAGAAAGTTTGACCGTCGGCAAGCTCTGGAATTCCACAGTTTCTCCAGCTAGACCATCCTCTCCGTATCTCAACTGGATGAGTTGTCCCACCGAGTTACGCACGGTTCCGTCGTAGTGCACCATTACAGACTCCATGGCCTTTATCAAACGACGCTGAATGTATCCAGTTTCTGCAGTTTTTACAGCAGTATCGATAAGACCTTCACGACCTCCCATAGCGTGGAAATAGAACTCTGATGGCGTCAATCCGGCAAGATATGAATTTTCTACGAATCCTCTTGACTCAGGACCATAATCGTCTTTGATGAAGTGGGGAAGAGTTCGTTTACGGAATCCGAAAGGAATACGTTTACCTTCAACGTTCTGTTGACCTACACAAGCAATAACCTGGGAGATGTTAATGTTGGAACCCTTAGAACCAGCCACCACCATGGCCTTTAGATTGTTGTATTCTGTTAGTGACTTTTTAGCTGAACCACCAGTTTTATCACGAGCGTCGTTTAGAATACGATTTACTTGATTCTCGAATGTCTGACGCAGCGTATTACCGGGCGAAGGCTCCACTTCCATGTTGTGAGCTTTCTGAATGAACTCTATGACATCATCTTTGGCTTTTACAATGGCGCGTTGGATTTCTTGGTAGGTCTGAGGATCGGCAATAGTGTCACCAATACCGATTGAATGGCCTTCTAGCAGCAGCCAGTTGTTGATCACAGTCTGAATGTTACCATAGAAGCGACCAGCTGTTTCATGGCCAAGCTCCAACATACAAATGTGAAGCAGGGAACCAGCAGAGGCACCAAGAGATTTCTTACAGAGGATACCCATGAGAAGCTCTCCATGCTCCACAACTACTTTTGTATCTCCAGGAGATATCCATTTGTATGGACCATCATCTTCTTCATCAGGATGTGTAGAATGAGTTCTAACCATATTGACATGTCCAGGAATGATCATAGTAAATATTTGTTTACCAGTCCAAAGTGGCTGTGGTTTCAAAATGCAGGGTTGAGGAATTTTTCCATCCCAAGTCGGCAAGAACATGAGGAGGTTCATCACTTGTTCTTTAGTCAAGAAGACATCTCGTTTTGTCATTTTTCTGACAGCTGTCAGTGTATCCTGCACAATACCCATGACAGGCTTATTGGCTTGAGGTGTGATAATCTGCCTAGGTGTAATGTGAATGTTTTCTACTTCAGCACGGGTTTCCATAGATTGAGGCACATGCAGATTCATTTCATCACCATCAAAGTCAGCATTGTACGGGGAAGTACAACTTAGGTTCATACGGAATGTAGACCAAGGTAGAACCTTTACCCTGTGACCCATCATACTCATCTTGTGAAGGGTAGGTTGTCGATTGAAAATAACCAAATCATCATCTCTTAAATGACGCTCTACTTTATAACCATACTGTAAATGCAGATCAGATGATTTGGGGTGGAATCGTAAGTCTATTCTTTCGCCATTATCACGAACAATATACTTTGCGCCTGGATATTGAGCATTGCCTCTACGTACAAGCTCTTGCATTCTATCTATATTGAATGGTGTTACTAACTCTGGGAATGTCAAATTTTGTGCAATAGATCTGGGTACTCCTACTTGATCTATACGCAAGTTAGGATCTGGTGTGATGACAGTACGTGCAGAGAAATCCACACGCTTTCCCATGAGGTTTCCTCGGATCCTGCCTTCTTTGCCTTTAAGACGAGCCTTGATTGCTTTGAGGGGTTTCCCAGACTTTTGCATGGCTCTGAAAAGTGAATAACATTGATAAGAAACTAAATAAAAATAGGCAACAAGCAAATGGAGCTCCAGTTTATTTGATTTTTCTACTATACCGATGTATTTAACCAAATAGCAATTCAAACTCAATAAAAATATATTACAAGACAATATAATATGACAAGCCTAAAAAAGAAACGGATATATTTTATCTAACGGATAAATTATTCTGTCTATTTAAAAATTTGCCCTAAACTAATCAGTAAATGACTTACTTGGGCATGCCAGGCATATCATTGTCAACAAAAGTGGCTACATGGAACTGTAGCATTCTGATGTTTTCAGCCAGAACATGGGCTGCCGCTCCAGTCTGTTCATTCCTCATCAGTTCATTGTTTGCTTTGATTATGTCTGCAAGTTTGTGGGTCAAATCATCTTGATTCTTGGCAGCACCAAACATGACAACAGCAGGTCGTACTGATAGTGGAGGCACTGGGAGTACAGTGACAATCATCCAATCAGGTCTAGCGAATTTGGGGTCCATTCCCAAAATAAAGGACTCTTCATCTGTAACAAAACTTGCATTATTGAAAAATAAACTTTTTATAATCTCAATTTTATTCATTGATTATTTGCAATTGACACATTTTTGCCTCCATTAGGTATAGTTAGGAATTTTGTACTTGCCTGTGATATGTTTTAATATTTCCCAAACTCTTTCAGCTGTAATTATAATTTTCTTTTCCTGTGTATCTTCATTAGCATGTTTCCACTCAGCCGTTAAATCTAAGCCTTGTCGTCTGATACATGGCTGGTAGTGGCCACAACCTCCATGTCCAGATCCTTTCTTGCCATCTTCACCTTCTTTACCTATATCCATGTCTTCACCACCTTCGCAAATATTTTTGCCTTTGCAAAGGTCATATACATAAGTCAGTCTTTTACGAGGTTGTCCTTTTGATTTCATTACCACTTCTTTTATCTTTGGATTAGTCTAAAAGTAACCAATAAATTAGAATATATTTTTATTGATTATCTACCGAAGATATTTCAAGGTTCTTGTTTAGAATGCATTATAGCTGTCCAAATTAAGGGAAAAAAGCAGGTACTATGTAATATCAAACACTTACTGGGCTAACTAGTAACTTGGAACAGTAAAAGCAGACACATCTGAGTACTTTTATTGTTTTGGTGATGAAGCCAATGTGAAACACAGGTTTGGCCAAATCAATGTGTCCAAAGTGGCCAGGGCACTCAGTCATGTTCCCAGCACAAGTTTGGCATCTGGAGCTCCTGTCGATCACGCCTTGCCGCGGATCCATAAGACCTCCCAACTTGGGCCTTCCCCCTTCCATAGTCTCAGGGTAGCGAATGCCCCCTTCAGTGACTGACATACGACGCTAAAAAACAACATCTTCCTCAATGTAAAAGCGCTCATGCATTGTTATGTAGTAGTCAAACTAGGTAATCATTTGGTATTTGTATAACGAACGACAGAATAATTATTGATAACGCTAGGGGAACAACAAGGTGCGTGTAAACTTCAGGCGCAATTTGGCTCAGGGAGTTTTCCAACCATTACATTTTATATTTTATTTGGAGGCATTTAATGTTTATTATACAAATATTACAACTTACGATTTCATCAGCAGATAATATACCAAATTGTACTCGTTTTACTTGGCGCACAGGCGCCTTCGAGTCATTCGTCGCCGCCATTTTGACGACGAGCGAGCGAGACTGACTGATTCAATCAGTCAGACCCACTCACACCCCACATCACATCACACATCACAGTCCGAGCCACTGGCTGGAACTGACGAGACTGACTGACTGATTGTTAACTGATTGTCATGTTTGATTTAGTTTTGTTTGCAGAGCCCGAAGTCCCAGTGCATCTACAACATTTCGTTACCAAATGTTGTTTTCGTTTTACCTCTTTGTCTCTGTCTATTGTATGGAGAAAAGATGAGACAACAACTCTAACTACGTAACGTATTTTTGCCGTCTCATATTTTCTCCATACAATAGAGAGAGACAAATAGGCGAAACGAAAACAACATTTGGTAACGAAATGTGGTAGCAAAACTTCGACTTCGGGTACAGGTACAGGACTGGAGACTGCCTGCATCAAGGAATATAATACTCTCGAGGCCTGGGGGCCAATTCTAGACTTTTAGAGATTTACGCTCGAAATAGAGATTTGAAATGTCGCGAAAGCAGTGTCATATCACCAAATTTATCGAAGATAATATCGAACCGCGCTAAAATGCGTATTCTAGCCACCGTTAGACTTTTACGTTAGACTTTTACTTTACCCCGGTCACTTACATGCGAGCAAACATTCGTACATTGTACGAATGTTTGCACGCATGTGAAGGGCCGTCAGACATTCTTTCGCAAACTTAGCGGTTAAGCAAATGGGTTCGCATACTCAATTTGCGAACCCGTTTGCGCTTTCTCCTACACTTGTTTACGAATGTCTCAGCTTTGCTTGCGACTTTGTGAATTTGATGAATTTTTAATTTTTTCCCAGGCGTCATTAACGGCCATTCTGTTTTTATGGGATTTCTTTTGAGGATCCCATATGGTTGATTCAATTTGCAGGAGCTCAATGAACTCCAACCCCTTGGTGTTGTTCCAATCCATGATAAATTTATTAAACACAGTAGACGCCACGAACTATGAAAATGGCGAAACGTCCGTTACCTTCGCAATCGTGTGCGCAACTGATCACACGAATGTGTGGGAGATTACGCGAAGGTTTGAGGTTCGCGCGCTTTGATGTCCGTTAAAAAACCGATACGGCTCGGAAAAGTGCGAATGCAGCGAAAACTTCGTATAATCATTTGCAAATGTCGTCCTACACTTGTGGGTTTGCGTATTCGTGCGAATGTGAGTGACCGGCATTAGAGATGTCAGAAAGAAGGTTCATTCTTAGAACTTCCACAGACTATCCCGTTCTTGTTCATGTTTATCTACGTTCCGTTTCTATCGATAGAATAGTTCGATAGCACTAACTTTATTATTGTCTTCAAATAAACACATTTCCTATTAAACGGCGTTTATAATGCGTTCTTGTTGTTGTTTATAATAGATTCATTTTCACTAAATAGTAATCAATGGACTTTTCGCACAAAATGTTAGCTAAAATAATTAATTCCGGAAACACACGGAACGTTATGTTCCATAAAACTGTAAACTTTGTTGTTTGTAATCTATGGTCAGTTGTCTATGAAGTGTTGTAGATATGTTCATTACACTCAAGAGAAGGACTCCGATGACTTGAATTTTCAATTCAAAGGTTAACAACTAGATGGCCATTCAATGCAAAAAGAATATTTCTCTCGAAGCTTGAACCCCGGATACAAGTATAAACGTTGACTGTCTGATTGACTGCTCTTCTAACTGCGCCATTGAATAATTACTAAGTACGAGCTAAATTCAATCACTCCTCACTTATTGTAGGTTTATGAGAAAGCATTATTCGCGTTATCGCTCCCAACTTGTATCCCCTACAAACAAGTAAACATCATTAACTTTTTATCAAAAAGTAAGACTAGGTGGTATGGTCTTGGTACTCTAGCCTGCTCCAAGGACCGAAAGAAAAAAAAAAGCCCAAAGTCACCCAAAGTATATTAGAGATGTCAATGTCGACTACTACTCACCACTCGACACATATCTAACGGCCTTCGCTCGATAAATGTCTATAGTGATACTGCTGGAATACGATATCTTTTGAAAATGTCATGTCTATTTAAATTTGACAGTTCTTGTGATATATATCTACCGTGACAAAAAAGTCACTGGTCTAGAATTGCCCCCCTGCATCTGCCAATGATTCATATTACCAACAAACCACGGCAAAAATACCAACAGCATATTAGATGAAAAGAAATCCTTTATCTAGGATTTCTTATTATCATCAAAAATAAAAATAAGCTAGCGAAAATTACAAATTATAAATAGCGTTATTCTGTAGATTTGGAATAGAACTTGTCAAATTATTACTATCAGATAAAAGCAGGTTTTCTTAATTTAATACGACAAAAAAGTTCATGAAATATGAATATTGTTGGAAAATCCTCTTATTTTCTATGCATCAATGAGTTTCTCCACCAATTCCTCAATTGCTATAAAATTCGCCGAAATTTGAGGAATTTCTTACAAGCTGGCAGCGCTGCTTGATTCGTGATTGAGTGATTTTGATTTGGCATTGACTGAATTGACTCAGGGAAGATTGACTAAATTTTGATTTTTGTCAATTAGATAAGGCCTTAGACCTTAGACAATTTAACCTAAGGACTTGCCTTGCATCTATTCAGCCTAACAAATTTTTCTGCCATATTTTGAGGGGGACGAGGAAAGCACACACTGAAACGAAAGCGACACACATTCAAACGATCGTAACACACACAACAATTATTTGTGTTGTTATGAACGCACACAAATACAAATCTTTAACACTAGTTCAAGTTTACTGTATAAACAGGTGACACACATTCAAAATACAGAGAACCACAACAGTGATGCCGTATCATCATTTTATTTTACCCTATGTTAAGTATGAAAGAATGTAAGGCTTCCGAAGTCAGTAAGATTTATTTATTAAATATTCATTCTGAATATTATTTTAGATTTCATGGCACTAATGGTCGTCGGGTATTATTTATGTTCAAGACAAACAATATAAAAATTATAGGCCTATCTCGTTGCTACCTATTGTTTCTAAAGTTTTTGGAAAACTTATCAGAGATAGGTTAGTATCACATTTAAAAATTAACTCTATATGAACGACAGTTTGGCTACCAGGTGAATGTAGGTACGGTAGATGCTATAGACTATTTGGTGAACGATGTTGTTACAAATCTTACTAATAAAATGAAAGTGTTGTTGTGTGTGATCTTTTTTCTGCTTTCGATACTATAAAATCATAAATTACTGATTGCTAAGCTAGAACACTACGGTATCAGAGGTGAAGTACTTAATCTGTTTATGTATATACCTTACGAATATAAAACAATTCGTAGAGTTAGGAAGCATTTTTGGTAAACAAGAAGTTGTTACAGAATCCGGGGCAGTTACCAATATTTTGTGGCATGTTCCTTAATGATCTTATAGATATCAGGCCTTTTAATTATATTATAATTTACGTATTGACATTAAAATAATAGACAGTCTACATTTATTCAAAACTAGACTAAAGCAGCTTTTGTTGAAAGGGTGTTTTTATTCTACTGATGATTTTATAAATATTAAGTGACATTGCTGGTATTATTTGATAACAATTTCTTTGATAATTATTTAATTTAAGATATGACTCATATTATTTTTGCTTATTATGTACTATTTTTCAGACACAAATGCATAATTGTTAATGAATGAATATCACAGGCAGACTAGTTCATTTCGTTCAATTGATCTGGACTGGACAACACTAAAACTACAGCCAGCTCTCTAGGATGCCATGAGGGACAAATCCTTTATTGTATGTTACTCATTACTTGCACTAAGAACCTATTTTTACCCCAAATCTCAACAAACTACATCTTGATTAAGTTGGCAGCATTACTACTCAAAACTGACACTTTCATAGAGATTGATAAATTTTCTGAGCTTAAAATCAAAGATATCGATGTTTTTATTTGGCCTAAATAAACTTATCATTTTAGGACCAATATGGGGTCAACCTCAGAATAAGAGCGAATAAGCTGGAAACTCGTATACACCGTCATAAAGGTGTTCTAAAAGTTCTTTAAAAAATAACATGAAATTCTATGATGACTACGTTAGTTTTTCAAGGTAAAAGATCACAAAAACTATCCATCTTATAAAAGGTGGGATGAATAAATGTTTGGAACTAAATTTGTGTCAAATGCTATGCTTTTGGATGTCCGAATACGCAAATTGGCAAATTTTATCATCCGCACTTGGTGTGCGGTTTCCGCACTCCAATGTGCGGGCTGGTTTTTCCACAAGGTATAAAGTTAAAAGTTTTTTAAGTTCCTAAATTGTTCAACAGCTACATTGTTAAATTAAACATGTAGGCTACGTAATGTTATGTATATAATAACACGTTACAACTTCAACACAATCCGTTGGTGCACGACTGGATTTGAACCCACAACCAATCAGAAAGCTAAGACAAATCTACTCGCTAGAACACCCGTGCTTTTATCGATATCGATAAAAAACTGTGTGTAAACATTTATCCACCTCTATCACTAGTCTCGCTACCGGAGGGCGGGGTTTTGATGTCTCGGGCCTGTCAGGTCTGGAAAAATTCAAAGCCAAATCGACTTAATATCTAAATCTGTAAGGTCAAAAATTCATTTTTGAAATGCCAACTAGTCTCGTAGGGAGTTCATAGGTACGTCATAGGTAGTCTCGTTACAATTTTAAATTTTTGCTAGTGACTAAAATTGCTTGGCAATTAGAGATTATTTCGCAATTATAGTCTATTTCATTTTGTGATAAGGTTGAAAATTAAATGCGGATAATTGACGGCAGGAAACTCGAGGCGATTCGATCTTTTTCGTATAATCGTATACTGAATCGATGTTCTAGAGCTAAACGCCGCACAACAATTTCACATTATTTTAATAGAAAAAAACATTAATTATGCAAAAAAATAATTACATATGAAATGTTACACCATCCTTTTACAAGCTTGATGTGTTGGACTTCCTATTACACACTGCAACTGCACATGTTGGCATTTTTAGAAGAGGTCCTTTCACCGCGATACCGATACTGACACTGATAAAGATCGATTACGAAGTGGTTTTTATAAACGTGCTAGATATGTCAGATTCATTAGTCTTGTACCTTTTGGCAGAGGGGAAGATCCATGCAAGGCAGGTCCTGATCTAAATTGTCTAAAGTGGGTGACAGACGTACGAGCAAGTATGCGTACTTATGGCTCGCCGACCTTTTTCGCTTGTGTGTCACCGTAAGTACGCGTACTTTAAAACCGCCGCGCAAAATCGTCGGCGATCCAACCGGTCTGAAATCTTGCTCGTAGCCCGTCATGGCTCGAACGTGTGGCAGCATTGCGAGCCGCGAGCCGCGATTTTGTTTCGCCAGTTCGTGGATGCGCACGCTTGTCGTGTTAATTTTTGCAATTTTTGTTAATTTTAATTCAGAAATTTTAAAATGAGTGATTTCCGAATTCATAGAAGCTTTCCGAAATTACCCTTGTATTTGGAAAATTAGAAGCAACGATTACAAAGACAAAAATATGAAGCTTCAAGCATACAATAACTTATTAGAAATTATACGTAAGGTGGAAAGAGATGCTACGATTGAGAATGTCAAGAAAAAAAATAATTCATTAAGAGCTAGGTACCGTAAAGAACATAAAAAATTGCAAGATAGCAAGTTATTAAAATATAATACGATATTATTCCTAAATAACACAAAGCTTCTTCAGTCGACGACATCGCAATACAGAGTGAGTAAGCTTCACGTGTGTCACCAACGTCGAGCCGAGTAAGTTCGCGATCTTAAAAACCGCGTACTTTAAGTTCGTACGTCTATCACCCACTTAAGCCTTAGACAATCAAGATCAATTATTCAAGGTTAAAGACTCGACTTGACGGAAAAGTATTTTATCTATTTATTAAATATCCTCATTACACGACACTGGCAACATTGATCCAAAATAGACAGATTCCATTCATTAAGAAGAAGAAGAAGACCTTTTTGACAGAACTGTATAAGTGACAGAACGACCGTTTTTTTTTTGACGCTGGATACGCTGGTGTTTTTGCCAAATTCTATCATTCAATTCCTTTTCCCTTCACACAACACAAATCAGTTTTATTCCTCTGTTTCAGTTGTTTATTCAGAGTGGAATGACTATTGATGCACGGTTATTACCCGTTCATGTACCCCACCCAATATCTACAGGGTACATTAGGATTTAATTCCTTACAAACCCGTCGGTTATTTGACCAACTTCTTGCTGTATGTCGCATACTAAGGCCCGTATTCCGAAACAACGCTTGAGTCTGAGTCAAGCCTCAAGCACAGATTTTATGACAGTTCTCCATTAAAAAGTGTCAAAAATCTGTGCTTGAGGCTCGACTCAGACCTAAGCACTGTTTCAGAATACGGGCCTAAGAGGACTTCTAAACTGCCCTGGGGCGTCATTCTCGCGACGACTGGGATTATTTTTCGGTGGAGATGTCGTCATAGGTCGGTCAAAAAGTCGTGACAACCATCTTGGCGTATTCTCACGATTTCTTCCTTCAATATTCTCGGTCGAAGTTCATGCGAGACGCAACGTCTAGTCCGGACTAGCCGAGACAGAACGCAGTATTCGAGATCTCTTGAATTTGATAGTCGTTTGACAAAACACAATATTATTTTCAGCAAAGTTTTATTTTAATGCTTCTTTTCGAAGAGAGTATGGATTATTTCCTAGAGCAATTTATAGACGACCTCATTGTAGAAGCCTCAACAGCTACGATAAATGGAAAACGCAGAAAAAGTGCGGGGTTGTGCAAAGCCTTTGTGCTCTCCGATTATGCTTATAGGAATCACTTTATGCTAAGTAAAGCATTAGCCTGGGAACTGATCGAAGATATCGTGCGGTCCCTACTTGCAGCAGAGAAAATTTCCACTAAATCAAAGGTATAATTTGGTAACCTAACTTCTTACCAACCAAATATAATTCTATGGTGAGGAACCTTTGGTAGATAGGATTATGCCTCATAACAGCATAATAAGACAAGCCCCTACCTATAAGGCCTTACCTAGAATAATAAGTTAGATTAGTAGGTACCTACACTGTTCTGCCATTGTGGATTGCAAACTAAGTATTATTTTATGACAATTACATTATTTTTCTAGGTCTTCATCACATTATACTTCTTGGGCACAGGGAGCTAGTTGGTACCGGCTATGGCTAGGCATCCTAATCGATCTGTCATATCTTCAGTATCAAGAGAATTCAATAAATGGGTACACTTCCCAAAGACCCCCGATGAGGCAGTATCTGAAGATTGGGGAAGGTTTTTCAAGAGCTACCGGACCTTCCACAAAACGGCATGAACAGTCAACTCATAATAGGATGAATATAAGTGCAGTATATTAAATCAATGCTCTGATAAAAGCTTGTCTTTTTAATCATTATCATATAAATACAAGAGATTTCATTACAATTCTTACTATAGGTACTTGAAAATTGGACTAGAGACATACAATCATTTGAAAAATATCATAAGACCGATGGACCCAAACAGTCTCTACCTAGAAATAAATAATATATACCTACTATACTTTATATACCTACTAGAGGAAAAAATTTAATAGACTGAATAAAAACCACATCTTTATTTACAAATGACTTTATTTACAAACATATAATTACAAAATTCACATGAAACCGTTGGGCTATTTGCAGACTATATTTGCAAATAATGCTTCAAGCTCGGTGGTTTGTACAGATAGACGAAGCAAAGTAAGTAAGTCCTGTGTGTAGTGGTAGACTAACAATATTGTTGCCTGATAGTACTTATATAATTTCCAGCACTATTTTTATTCAACCTTAACAGAGCTTTACAGTAAATTTTCTTTTGGCTTCACCAACCATTCCTTAGTAGTTCTTTCAGATTTTCCTGCAACAAAATAAATACCTACAAATATGAATAAAAGTATTTACATACAGGCCTTTTCATCTATTGTAGATGATATAAATAAGCCTCAGGGGCTAAACTGGTGATTACTCAAGCCCTACTCGCGGAACTTTATAGTGCCTGGAACAATTTAACTGAATAAATACAATTTTGATGTGATTGATATGATTTTAGATGGAATAGGCTTGCCCAGCACCTATACCAAGTAAATAGGTACTAAATAGGTACATAATGCATCAAAACTAAAGATTTGGACATCTAAATAGGATTCAATGAGGGTTGGCTTTAGCGATTTGCTACGCGCGGAGGAGGGGAAAAAGGGTCAATGTTGAATTGGTTTGGGTCCCTGATTATAACGCTATCATTAATATTACTTGGAATTGCATATTTTTCGAGAAATTCGTGAAATAATTTTCTAACATTAAAACAGTTTTATAGCGAAAACGGAACGTTAAAATGGCTGATTGACAACCAAATCTGTTCCACATAATAGTCTATGGTGCAAAATGACGAACAGCAATGGCAAAACGGAACGTAAAAAAAAAAAGTGTCAGTGTCATTCGTTTGTTCTGTGCATTCCGTTTCTCTTCGAGTTGCGTGAATGTGCTCCCGTGTTCCGTGTTTCGTGGTTTTTCTACACAGAGCACCTCGACTTGAGTCAGTTAGGTTGGAAATGTGTGACAAAACCGACACAGAGCACCCCGACTCCACGTAGTCTTGAGGTCCCTACCCCTAGAGTGTATATACAAATCGTGAAGCCAGACGCTCGCGAGGAGGTCCTGAGTTGAGCTAGCCCGCGATGCCGAGTGGAGCGAAGGGGGGAGGTGGCGAGCGAAGCGAGCCGGCGACCTCCTAAGTGGAGCGAAGGTTGAGCGGGTGAAGCGACGCTCAGGGCTCCTCGCGAGTGTTCTGGCTGAGCCATTGCAGATTCAAACTCGGGGCACCCCGATTTAAGTCACAAAAGTAACAGTAGGTTGTTAGGTTTTTTTTTTTTTTTTTTCATACCTACTTAATTTCAAGAATGGTGCATGGCAGTGCAGAGAGGACCCCTCCCCCGTCCCTCTTCCTCTCTAACAATACTAAAGCCAACCTAAATTTTAACTTTACTACGCCTTTCAAGTGACTGTAAAGTGTTTTGAGGTTAGGTTACATTAATCGGTTTTTCTCAGGAATGGTGCATCAGCAAGTAATGCCGGTGGTACCAGGGGGCAGGGGGACCCCCCCCCCCTCCTCCCCCCCCCCCACCCCTCCCGTGTTTTCCCGTAGCAAATCTCTAAATTTTTACCTTCAATGAGACAATGAATAATTATTATGTTTGACAGGGATTTACACGATTATTTTAGTAAAATATAACAGTGTACGTCTACTGCTGTTCTTTTTACCCCAGTTTCATCTGCTGTTTGAGTAAAAAACCTCTATTCAGTTTCATACGGCAGTTTTTCAGCTTGCTAGTGTTTGTTGGTTGGTACAATAAAATAAAATACAATAAAATAATTTAATTACTTTTGGACAAAAACCAAAAATAAACTCTTCTTCTTTTTTGTGGTTTGAGTGTTGCCCGCTAGTGAAATGTATTTCAGTTAGTTCAATAAAAAAAACTGAAAATTATTAACCACGCTTGAAGCACCTTGGTTCATAAAACAACCAAAAAAAAACCAGTTAGGTAAACGTGTGACAATCACCGACGCTAGCATTTGTTTTGGCGCCAAGACGCCCCATCGCGCGCGACCCACTTGAAACGCCAGATATGTGTTTATGTTCTTGGAATTCCCGTCTTGTAAACATCTCTCGTATTCGAGCTTAATGGCATGATGAATTGCATTTAGAATTTTGATGAGTTTGCTGGCCTAATACTACGTAAACAGTTCCGAATCAAAAATTTTGACTAACTCAAAAACTTTGACAGAACTCGAAGCATTAATTTAAATTAACTTAAAAATAAAGCGATAATATTATTTGCAGGTGGATCTTAATAATATTTAATTTCTAGAAAAGTCCTACAAGTAATTATAGTTAAAAAAATAGTATCCCCTGAAAGCTTATTTCAGCCCTGAAGCAAGGATTTAGTTGCATTTACTTGTCATATTAATAATTTTTAATACTCACATAAAAAAGCGGCGTGAAAAAAATTTCTTGGGAAAAAAGTCGAGAATGTGCTGGTTATTTTAGTCGATTTGAACGAATTCAATCACTGTTTACACAAAACTTTATCGTTAATAACTACTTATTGAGTTATTATTGCGATATTTAAGCACTAAACAACACAAAACACTTGCAATATAGCAAAAAAACTAAAATTCACAATACGTAAACAATGCCCGCACGCGTGGTTCCGAAAGACTGATTTTGTTTTTTTTGTGTTGTTGACGTCTAGGTAACTGTTTTGAAGATGACATACATATTTACAAAGCTCAAATCAGTGCGAAAAGGATGGTTTTTCGTTCCTTACGGACATTGTAGTAGAAAAAGCGAGTCAGACAGATGTCTCAACGCTTGGCGCAAAACTTTTTTTGGTGCATTTATGCACCAAGGTGCTTTGGTTTGTGTTTGGTATGGAAATGCACCAAGGTGCTTTTTTTTTGGTAGTAGCTCTGCCTTCTGCGCTGGCGGGCGTGGGTTCGATCCCCACCGAGAACAAATATTTGTGTGGTGAACGCATGTTTTTTTTTTTTTTTTTTTTTTTTTTTAATGTATCAGCTATCTGGTTCCCATAATACAAGCTCTGCTTAGTTTGGGGCTAGATAGTGTTGTGTGGATTGTCCGCATTATTTATTTGTTTATTATTTATTTTAGTTTGTACAGTTTGAATAACGTGTTATAGACAACTTTGTTGCTATTAAGAACTATTCTACTTCGAGGCTAAAAATAAAATATTAGTTACGAGTAAGTCCTCCAACTGCTAGATCTAGCGTTTTATCGTTAGATAGAATTAAATAGCAACACTGATGAAGTATGCGCCGAATTACGTTCCGTTATTAGTCAGTTTGATATCATAAACTTGAATTTTGAAATTTTGACCTATAAACTCAATTGTTCCCAACATTTTAGCTTTGTATAAACGTAATTCAATTGTAGTAACAAATTGAAATATCATTTGATAAATAATTGACCAAAACACTAGGATAATAGTAAATGACCGATCGATTAATCGTTCGATTATTGGATAAGCGTGTAACGTAACGCATCTCGTGTTGAAAAATATGCCATCAACAGAGATAGATGTCGTATTTCACTGAGAATTGGCTTTTTGAGTATAGACAGACATTTTTCACTCGGGATAGCTTATGTTTGTCAGAGATCAATAGGCCGAGATCTTTTAGGGACATTGAAAATCCCGGTCAGCCCGAGAATCATCCCCCTGAGCTGTTGAAGGAGGCCAGTCGACTTAATGTCCCTGAAAATCGTACCAGATTTCGCCCCGGGCGAGTGCCTTTTTTCGCTATAACGCCCGCACGCACCGTGGCTCGCCAACAATCCCCAATCTGTAGGAGTCAGCGGCACCTCAACGCCCTCACCGCCTCACACGCACAACTGGACATTTTCGCCGATAAATGGCATGTTATTGAGAGATGGTGCTTTCAATACTGCGAGAGTTTATAGTACAAATAGATGATTTGTGTATACCTTACCTATACCTAAGTACCTATAATAGTTAATGATCTCATCTTGTTTTATATTTTTTCATTTAGTTTTTGTATGCCTACAAGCATACTGTAGGTATACATCCGGTGCAATATTAGTAGTTATGTATAGTTAAATAAATAGCTTGTAAGCATCGAGATATAAGTACTACGTACTATAGAAGACACCGTAAATTCCTACTTTGTCCCGTTCAACTGCGGCGATCGCGCCGCAACTCACTCAGTCGCCTCAGTCGCTCTCTCTCGAAAACGCGTAAGTGCCGTGATTTACATGGCGCTTAAGACCTTTTTGCCGAGAACAAATTACGAAGAATAGGACAATTCAGTTATTTGACGTAGCTTCTCTAGTACGTAGTACTTATATCTCGATGCTTGTAAGATATTTTTAGTCTTTAGATAAGTTTAGATATTCATTAGTTTTTATTTTTTTCCAAATCCTTAAGTAACGCATTAGATTAAATATCTGTAATGTTATTTTATAAGTGAATAAATTGAAATTGAAATTGAAATTGATTCCTCGTCCTTAGGAATGACCATGAATAGACTAATTGATCTCGCGGGATTTTACTTTGGCGGACGTTTTAATCGACTTTGATTTGAACACACGTCGCACGACCCCCTCACCCGAGGGTCAAAAGATTAAGAAGGCAGAAGCAGGGATAGTTCCTCTTGCTCCCCTAGACCACCTACTCTGATATATGCAATAAAATGAGTCTCTTTATTAAAATGAATTTACTTACTTAAAAAATAGTCTTTTAATATAAACTTAGTGTACCTATAGTTACTAGCCTTGGTGTATTCTGTAAAAATAAAGCGCCTTGTGTATTACAACTAATTTATTGCATGTTATTTACGTTAATAAATATACTTTGGCAGAAAACAAGTGTTCTAGCGTTTAAGAGTAGAAATGTGCATGACATAATTGTGATTACAGTAATGATGCAATTATAATAATGCAAGTTTGAGATACTTTTAAACTTTACTGCTGCTGGGAGCACTATTGGTATTAAACTCTAGAAAGTCCTTTAGTAATGTAGTACGCCTTTTTTCTGCTATATCCATCTGATTTTCAAGATCACCTCTGTCAGTGGTTTCTGCTCTTTCTACTTTCCATGAGAGATTCTCTATTTCAGCTTCTAGTTGAGCCTGTATGATATAATTAATATATGAATGAGTAGGTTCATATAGTATAATGTTTGTCTGATTTGCAAGTATTTGAATACATAGTCACCTGCTGGTATTCAAAAAGCTCTTTCCTAGGCCCAGTCTCCATAAAGTAGGCAAATGGGTATGTGTATTGAAGGGAGTATCTGCAACGCTTTAGTAGTCTAGCAGAATCCCATAGGTACTGCCAGTCAATCCATGTCCCTTCACCAGCCATTACCTAAACATTGTAATAAATATTTAGTCAAGAATATACTTAACGTGATTTCAAGAACTAAAAAACTAGTACATACCTTGTGATTGATGCGGCTCTTTAGGCATGCCAATGTTTGTTCTTCTAGCTTAAGAGATCTGGCATGGTTTTCCCATCTTTCATAGTAGTGTAAGTATTTTTTAAGCGCCTCGCGTGCCTACAAATGATTAACAAATATTTACACAGAACACAAAAAATAGTTTATGGAAGCCTTAGCTATTTATTTAGATTATTTACCTGCGCATGTTGACTTTCATTCATCAAATTAGGATCCTCTTTGTAGCGACTGCACTCGTAATACTCAGAGCCATGACTTTTCCAGTCTCCCAAGCACACCCAGCAGAAGTCGTGTCTACAGGAGCCACATTGCATATGATTGCATCCTCCATTTTTCTCAATGCAAATCTGGCATCTGGGACAGTCCTATAAGAATGAACCATGTTTAGATTATACAAATTGACGTTGTTATTCTAATTATTACAATTAGACAACAAGCAAGCCACCGCATAAAATTCTAAGGCAGTGACTTCTCATTTTTCAACTCTTTTTTTCTAAATTACACCCTTACGAAGCAGGCCAGAGCAGGTTGCTAGTAATAAATAAAGCCAATGTTACTCAGGAATAATGTAGCATTCTATTGGTGAAAGAATTTGAAAGATTGGTCCAGTAGTTTTTAGTTTCTTTACCTTTCTTTACTTATGTATATGTATGTCACCATTAGACCTACCTTGGTATTAGCACTAATGTAGTTAGCAGTTTCCGAGTCATCAGCGCACTTGGTGAGCCAGCGGCGGATGGTGGCACAATCGGCAGGGGCGTGGTGCGGCGCTCCGCACGAAAAGCACGTCAGCAGCTCGCAGCCCTGGCACTCCACACGCCTGCTACCCTCCCGCGTCCATGCACGGAAGAGCCACTACACAATACACATAATATAATCCTACTAATTTTATAAACACGAGTTTGTAAGTAGGGATGCATGGATGGATGTTTGTTACTCTTTCACGTCAAAACTACAGAATGGATTTTAATGAAACTTAACAATAATATAAGGAAAAAGGAAAGAGCACTACAGTATGTTAAATCATTTTAAGATTTAATTACAATCCTACAAACTGTATCCTACTGACCTAGTGTCTCATGGTAATCAATAAAGAGGTATCTATCTACAATACCTACAAGCTTAAGTGAGGTTAACACAAGCTATTTTCTCTAAAAAAGCTTGCTATCACTATTATTTTTATGCTAGATAATCACAAAAAAAAAACAAATACAATATACAAAACATACCTGACAATTTGGGCCAGGGCAAAATCTAAGTTGTGGGTGAGATTTGACATGGTCTTTGAACATAAACTGTTGATAGCGCTCTCTCAAAGCTGGTTTAGGCACATGTGCAATGACAAAATCTTCAGGAGCTCGCACCTCACACTCTTGTGCCATACACTGAATAGTGTTTGATGCACCTAAAACATAATAATATTAAGTTTTTATCACAGAACATATTTAAGATATTACTACCTATAGAACGGAAACTGTGGCCCCTGCACCAATTTGGGCTTAGCCTGATTTGAGCAAAGGATGTGCCATGTACAAACACACACACCCATGTACAAAACAAAAGCTTAGTGTGGCTGTGTTAAAACACAGTTTTTACATGGGTTTGTGTCTGGAGTGTGGTTTTATATAGAAAGTTTTATAATATGAATGCATTTGTGTTATATTTTATGCAGCTTACCTTGCATAATTTGTACTTCAAAATGCATGGCCCAACAATCATTGCAGAAGTAGTGAGCGCAAGCTAGAGCACTATAATTTTGTGGAGGAGGAGTACTGGCACAAACAGCACATGTTGAGCGACTAGAGCTGGCCTGCACTGAAGGCACTCGGGGTTTCACATGACTGTATGCTAAAACTTCGTTGGCATTTTCTTTGTATTTACTTATTATCTCCTGAGCATTCCATTGGTATGCATGAAGAGCAACCTGAAATTTATTTATAAAATATTATACGAAGGGCAAAAACTGAAACAAATGTTTAGAGATACATGATAAAGAGATGAGAGCTATGATAACCAACCTTGGCTAGCGAAGGCGTAATCTGAAGGCTGTCGCTGAGCAACTCAATGGATTCGTTTAGCAGCTTCTCCACCTCTTCTACTTTGAGGCAGGCAAATAGGAAATATTCTGGATCAGATTTAGTGCGATCGATTGTCTCCATGTCGCAGTCATCTTGTCCTCCGTAATAGTCGTAGTCATCACCCTCGTTGTCCGAATATTCCATATCGGAATCCGCAGACATTTTGGTGGCTGGGAGGTTCTATTCGTATCATGAAGCATGAACGAACGCCAAATGTAACTGCAAAGCGCACACAAATCAACTAATACTGTGGTTGGCGAACATTATAATTCATTACCGGGCACTGAATGACACTTTTTTTCTCAAATGCTTTTGAGAAAAACTTGATAAAATTATTCAAAAACTATTTACGTTTTGTAGAATGAAAATAAAATAGTTCCTTCCTGAATTACGATCACTGTGTTTTGTTGTTTGGCGTTGTTTATCTCGCTCACTCTTGCCTCGCACGGCGCACTGCATCGCACCCATAGCTTGTCAATAATCCGAGCACTCACTTCTCTCTTCTTGGAAAAAGATTTGGCAAAAGAACGATTTTTCCAGCGCCAATATGAAAAAAAACCCTTCTCTTTGGACGAAGATTTCCAGGGAAGAGGAATCACAATGGAAGCCGCGATAAGGCGTTGCCGCTCTTACTTAGCTGTGTATTACACCAGTGATCTTATCTTTGTCTATCCCACGGAACGTAGCTACGAGTAGAAGAGAAAGTAGATGTAAGTTTGGCAACACCTTACTCCTGTGTAAATCGTGTCTGTTGATTTCCAACATGTTGGACAAAACATTGCGGTGCTGTGCTGAGAAAACTCAATAAATTGTGTTAAATATAAAGCGTTTCTACAAAATCAATTCACCTAGTGAAAAAATGTGTTGTTCTGCTGTGTATTGTTCTTCCAAAACAACAAAAAGAGGTGTAAAAGACCCGGAATAGTCATTTAATACGTAAGTCTTAGTCAATATATTTCATCTTTTTACATGCTAAAAGAGCGAGATTTTTTACCAGAAAAACAGTAATAATTAAATTTTATTTCATGTTAGTCATATATTCATAAGTGTTATTGATGAAAACTAAGTGTAAAACCATTAATTATTGTAAAATAAAATGTATTGATTTAGGCATCTGTGCTAGTGATGTACTACACCAGCCAATTTGGCTATATCGATAATATTTTGGTTTCCGTTTTTTATGCATATAACTCAATGCTTTGAATGAGTTTACTGCGGGATAAATGTTTGTAAGATCTGCAAATATTTGTAGCGGGTCACTCGTAGTTCCTGATACCCACGATACGGGTATCCTAGTGTAATCTTACTGGGGGATCATGACTACTAAGTACTCAATACTCAATACATTTATTGCTTTACACATGGTTTAGTTTCTGCATACATCGTTTTTAAGTGTAATTAGGTATCACATGGACTCTGCATGGGTATAGAAAACGTGGAGGCAGGCCGAAGTTTTAAGGTTAGATATCTTGATATCTTGATATTAGGATTATGAAGTGACTGTTGTAATGTTGTGGAATCATAATAATGTGAAACATCTTTCGTTTTGTTTTTTTTTGTACACAATATTTTTTTTTAAATGCTAAAAAAAACCGCGCACAGTCAAATTGGCGGGAATGAAAATCTGATACCTACCTACCTACTCTGCGCTGTGGATGTTATGTTCTCTTAGGTTTATCGCAATTTTATTTTGTTTAATAAATACTAAGTAGGTACTTAGTCGTTGGGTGCTGAATAAGATTTAAAACTCGATTGAGAGACATAGCTGAAGAAGTGAACTTCTGATTCTAGAATTAATTTGTTTTTTGTTTCCTCGCAAATTAGAGAATAGTACTAAGTATACAATGCTCTGCTGAAATAGTATTTAACGGCCTCGTTTATTTATCTTATTTATAATATTTTTTAGATTCCCAAAATGCCCCAGAACGGAAAAAGATGCAAGAAAGTGGTGTGGAAACACAAGACCTTTCTACAACACCCAAGCGAGCAGTGAGAATTTTCATACCGTGAAAATCCCTCATTGTGTATTGAATTATATTATTGTAATTTAGTTGAACAAATCAAAGAGTTTATATCCAATTATGACGCCTTTTTCATTGATTTCGGTATTCAATAAATAATGCTGGACAATTCACACAACATTATCTAGCCCTAGAATAAGCAGAACTTGTGTTATGGGTGCTAGATAACTGATATACCTACATAATACAATAGGTACATTACATGTATAGATATTTTTTATTTTTATATAGAAAAGACCAGAACACCCGGAATAAATACCTGCAGATCGTACAAATATTTGTTCTAAGGCGGGAATCGAACCCGCAACCTCTTGCGTCGCAGGTGGACATTCGCCCACTGCACCACAGAGGTCGTCAAATCGTCGTAATTCATCGATAGGTTAGTTAATGTCGTTACTTCTCTAGTCACGCACACTAATACATATCTACAACTGAACACTAACAAAAAACGGACACGCTTTGAAATTTATTTATCCATCCCTAGTAAATAAAACATCCTTGAAGATTTCTAACCCACACCCAATCACACATCCCACAAAAAGTCTTTACTTTATTCTGAGCCACAGCACAAAACTTTCAAGAGTTTACAGTAACTTAGCCAAAACATCGTAGCAAAACATTGCTTGAGACTTTATTCTGAGCAAAACATACTTTATTCTTTTTTAAACTATGTGTGCTTTATTGATTGATTGATTGAGCTCTAGTGGTAGCAAAAAGGATCTAAAATCCATGAGTGGTAGAAAATGGTAGATTTCGATTAATTAATTATAACCACAACACTAGAACTGTCATCGGCGGCAGTCCAGTCTCAGCAGTCTGTCAAATTTGTCCAGTTTGTCATTGCTTGTCATTTGTAAAGGTCACCTTGGTGAAGTGCAAGATTTGAATTCGGGAATTAGGTATTTATTTTTGTAAGTAGATGGTTTAAATTAGTCTCTGGGATATATTACACTATTCGCTGCGGTGGTATGAATCTACGTGTGATCATTATTAACTTTTTATTACATAGTATCGGTAAATAAACAAATAATTGTTTGTAAGGTGTCGGGGAAGCTGTAAACCCCAAGGATGGAGGGATCCGGCAATCAAAAGTTTATTGGACGTGGTTCCCATAAAGGGAAAGGCCTCGCCGTCTTTACAAGCGGTGGAGACTCCCAGGGTATGAACGCCGCTGTTCGTTCTGTAGTGCGAATAGGAATCTATCTTGGATGCAAGGTCTACTTCATTCGCGAGGGATACCAGGGTATGGTGGACGGTGGTGATAATATCGAAGAAGCGAACTGGTCCTCTGTTAGTTCCATTATCCATAAGGGAGGCACCATTATTGGTTCTGCAAGATGTATGGATTTTGTGTAAGTAGTTAACATTTCAGTTCTGTTTATTGGCTATTATTCAAAATGAATTTACGTAGGTTCACAACACACCTGTTAACTGTTAGAATAGTTGAAATAATTTGATTAATGAAATTTCATAAGTTTACATAATACATTTCATTCAGCACTACTAGCTTTTCTACTAGATTTTTAGCTCCATATAATATTGAGTATGAAATTCTAGCTGAGAATTTTATTTTGATCATCTATTATCTTTAGCGAAAAAGAGGGCCGTCTCAAGGCTGCTTACAACCTTGTCACTCGCGGCATCACCAACCTGGTGGTAATTGGTGGTGATGGTTCCCTTACCGGAGCTAACCTGTTCCGTCAGGAGTGGTCCGAACTCCTTGATGAGCTGTTGGCTAACAACAAGATTACCAAGGACCAAAGGGAGAAATATAAGTTTCTTCATATTGCAGGAATGGTAAAAAGTTATTCTAATTCATGTTTTTTTTTAATTCTTGACTAGAAGAATCAATAAAATAAAAGTAAATACTATACAGATTAAAAAATATGCTTGCATAAGGTACCTTTTTTACGTCATTTAAATTAATACATACAAAATTACATCACATCTAATTGTATTACAGGTTGGATCCATTGACAATGATTTCTGTGGTACAGACATGACAATAGGTACTGACTCCGCATTGCATCGTATTATTGAAGCTATTGATGCTATTGTGAGCACTGCTTACTCCCATCAAAGGACATTTATTATGGAAGTCATGGGTAGACATTGTGGGTAAGAGAACATAAAATAAATATGAAATTAATATGCAAGTAACTATGTAAAGCAGTTCAGCTATATGTATAATTCAAATATCTTATGTATTGATCTCTTAGCAGTTCTTTAAAATAGTAATTGAAACCTTATTTTAAAAACATAATTTTGTCAATATTACCTTGATGCCAATAGTAGGTACACAATGGAAAAAATGGATGCAGAGTCAATTCAGATAATGTTATTTTGTAATGAATGTTTACTTATTTAGTTATCTTGCACTCGTCACGGCTCTGGCGTCTGAAGCGGATTTTGTATTTATCCCCGAGGCGCCGCCATCACCTGAATGGAAAGAAAAGCTTTGTGATAAGTTAGAACAGGCAAGACAGTCACCCAGTTCACATCTTACCTTCTACTCCTTATGAACTAGCATAATCAATAGCTAGCATCCTTGCAACAACCCTTTTTATCCTGTACCTAACTCAAGTACCCCGTTAGTTTTCTTGCAGTTTACACCGCCCTATGTACGGAAGCTACTTATAGCTTTATTTGCGAAGACCCACCGCCTCTCAATTGGGAACAAAAGTTATGCACAAAAATACAAGAGGCAAGAAATTAACGTATTTTACTTAAGGGAGCAGGATCACTTTTGTATACTCATTCATGTTTTGAATTGGCAGATTCCATTGGCGTTCCGAATGTGACTTCTATCCAAATTGTACTTAAATTGTATTGTCATGATCATTGTTGCTTCTTGTAAGAGGGCACATTTGCATGTGACGTCATGCTCGGGCACTGCTTGTTGCAGTTACCTGGCATTAGTCGCCGCTCTGGCGAGCGAGGCAGATCAAGTGTTCATTCCTGAGGACCCTGTTCCCAATAATTGGGTTGACAAGCTTTGCAAACGATTGGCACAGGTACGCAGGCTTGATTGAGTGGCTTTGCATTTATTTATAACACACAACAAAAACTTATAAGCTTTTTCTTGCTTTGTAGTCTTGGCTGTACTACCTTTCAGGTAGGTAGGTAGGTGCCTGCAGTCGTTACGGATCTTTGTGGCTTTTAAATATCATTCTGCAAATAGCGTTCTAGTTTGAAGGGTGTTTGTACAATTACAGGCACTTGCAACTTATCACCTTTACGTCTCGGTGTCGTAACGTTCTGATATATATGATGGATGTACAAATTGTACAATATAAGTATCTATATATAAATAAGTTTTTTTTTGTTTAGTCACGATTTAATAGTAGAAAAAAAGTGGGCACGATCGGGCAAGAACGGCTTCCGAGTCAAAAGATTCGTTGTGGCTCCTTTATGCTTGTAACAAAAAGATGAATAGCAATTTATTCAAATTGGCTAAATGAGATGTTATATTGCGGCAATTGGTAAATTGCCTCAATTTTATTTGGTAGTCACGACACCACCATGCACCAATTGGTTTTTATTGTGTGTTATTAAATATGGCTTATAAATTTCTTCTGTACATTGTCTGACAACCACCTTGTTTAAAGTTTGTGATGGCACCTTTTTTCATTATAATCATTGATTCTTATTAAAAAAACCTAGATCCCTTTGCATGATTTCTGTAATTCATTAAAAATAATATTTCTGTGAGTATTATTTCCTAAATCTGCATGAATATTTCATAATCATGATGTAGAATGTAGATTAATAACTTGTAAATCGATTTATCATTCGCTTCTTGATCTGCTATTCTGTAGCACTTCCACGATCTAACCCATCTGTTTCTATAGGAGAGGAAGTCGGGTCAGCGTTTGAACATCATCATTGTGGCCGAAGGGGCGATAGACCGCGAAGGTAAGCCCATCACCGCTGAGCTCGTGAAAAATGTGGTGGTGGAGAAACTTCAGCAGGACACTCGCATCACCGTACTTGGACATGTGCAGCGAGGGGGCTCGCCCTCGGCTTTCGATAGGATTCTGGTAAGACTTTTATGTTATTCATTGATAATAGGTATAGGTTTCGTCATAGAAGTAAAAAGAACGCTGGATAATATAAGTAAAAAAAACTTGAGAAACCAAACAACATTTGTATGGGACCAATCTGGAATTATGTATTAACTTGCAGATAAAACGAAATAAATTGATAACAAACATTAAAACAAAACAAAAAAATAACTGAATTGCTAACCTTCTTTTTTTATTTGAAGCCGGTTCAAAAACAACACAAACACAAACAGTTTGCGTATAGAAAACCCGCACTCCATACCACCAAATAGTTTCGGTTTTTCATACGCTAACACACTCCTTACACTTTGTTCCAGCGTTCTCGCTTTATGTCACGATACCTATACATATACATGCTGTTATAAATGTAATTCTTTATGTTGGGTGTGTTTTATCTAAAACATAAGCTTCCAGGGTTGCCGCATGGGTGCCGCGGCAGTAATGGCTCTGATGGAGGCTACTCCGGAGACTGAGGCGTGCGTGGTCACCCTCGACGGAAACCAGGCTGTTCGTCTGCCGCTTATGGAATGCGTGCGCCGCACTAAAGCGGTAGCCCAGGTACTTATCAAATCGTAGCTAAACTATTCGTAAAAATTATGTTTCTTTGAAAAACTTCCTTCGGATTGGCAACGAAATCTGCCAGCATCAGAGTTCCAAAATATACCAACAAGCATACCAGAAAAAAATATAGCGTTAGTTAACAGAAAAAGTATTGTGTAACAATATCTTAGAGGCCGTTTAGGATAAGAAACCAAAAAGGTTCTCGTGTTAAGTCGCCTTGGCATTAGAAACAGCAACGTAGGAAGGCCCCACCATCAGCTGGAAAGACGTTACTAAGGGTCGGGGGAGCCGTTGAGTGTGATTAACAACAATCGCTCTGGAAAATGTGATTCTCTAAATGAAAATAAGAGATGAAGCTACGAACCATTGCCTCATTTTTTATTTCTTTTGAATAAAGTGATCACCGAACACATCAAGGTCACATCAAAAAACAACAAATTATCTCGGAATACGTGACTGAAGTCACTAAAATTCGTACACAAATTATTGATCTTTCATCTCAAATTATAGCCTACGTGACAAATGTCACATTTTTATAGTTTGCACAAGTGTTCCATAATTGAGTAAAACATTATGCAACCCTACATGGCTTATAGGGATCAGGCACTGACCAAACAGAATTAACCAAGTACGAGAGTACCTAACCAAATTATCATATTGCCTAACATGGGTATCAGCTCTGTTTTTTGCGCTGTTTCGCAGGTTATGCGTTCGATTGACCTCTGCATAATACACATTTGTGTGGTAAACACAGATGTTTGCTTTATGCTTGGGTTATATCTTTGCCAAGTATAATAATATGATAATTCTAGCAACTCCGATATATTTAAGACGCTGAACTCCGTGAAACCACTTTTCGCTTTGACTATTTGAAAGATATAAAATCACTGAAATCTTGTCAGCAATTCGATTGCACACTGCTTACAAAAAAATAATTAAATTCTAGCACGTTTTCCTACTTAAAAGTTTATGTACGGAAACCAGTAAGGCAAACTTTTGAGTAGGTTACGTGCTAGGATTAAAACGACTGTTTTGCTAAACATAAGATACCTAGTTGCTCGCGATTTTAGATAAATCAGTGACTTTATATCTTTCTTAGATGGTCAAAATGTGCGAACGAGAAGTGCATCGACGACGGTGGTCTTCGCATTTACGTGTTTATTTTTAAAATGGTGTAATTTTGTACGACAGGCTATGGCTGACAAGAACTGGGACTTGGCAGTGCAACTGCGTGGGCGAAGTTTCGCGCGCAATCTCGAGACATACAAAATGCTTACCCGCCTGAAGCCGCCCAAGGAAGCATTCGATGCGGCTGGTCGTCCTTCGGTAAGCATTACATATCCTAATGATGAGGGAGAGCATCCAGCCAAAAAAAATTAGTAACTGCACATCTTAAAAAAACAAATGCCGAAAATGACATGTGCTAAGTGCAAAAAGACAGTTTGTGGCGAGCACAAGAAAGACGTTTGTCATGCAGTCTTTAGAGCAAAATCTTATGGTGATGAATATTATTTTCTGTTTGATATTATAATTAACTAGATTTTAAGAAAAAAACACTGATTTAAATGATAATTTACGGAAATCGTTCCTATAAGCAGAAGAATGTTAATTTTCGAAATCGATGTGATTTTTCATAGAAAAATTTGAAAATGGAATGCGGATTCAGCAAACACTGTGTGCGAGCAGTGTTGCTGGAATCGACGCACTGGATCTAGAGGCAGGACTGCTGCCACTAGATCACCAGTGCTCGATTGACTTTGGTGAACTACATGTTATATTTGCTTGTGTTTTTATTACTATTTGATTTTTTGTTTGTTTTTGATAGGAAGGACTAACGCTAGCAGTGATGCACGTCGGCGCGCCCGCGTGCGGTATGAACGCGGCCGTGCGCTCGTTCGTACGTAACTGCATCTACCGCGGCGATACCGTGCTCGGCATACACGACGGCATGGAGGGATTCATCAGCGGAAACATCGTCAAGATGGAGTGGTTTGTATTATTTTCCACAGACTTATAAAAAATAAAAAATAACATCTATTCTCAACTCGTATTTTTGTTTTTTAGTTGAAAAAAACGTTTTTTATCTGTAAGGTTGTTGTTCAGTAGTTAGATAGTGAAGTCGGATTTTCAAGTTTTAAAAACTTACTACATCTTATAATAAGTGTTAGTCTGAAGCACGCGCGTAAAATTCTCTCAAATTTGACACAGTGCACCTTAACAGAGTTTAAAATTCGCTATGAGAACCAGATTTACTATCCTATTTCCTACTAATATTATAAATGCGAAAATTACGATTTTTGGATGATTGTGGTTTAATCGCACCTTTATTACTAGAATGCACAGTTCACAAATACCGACTTGGCGGTTCTAAAGAGAGCCGTTTTAGAGGAACTTTCGAACTACATACTCCCGTATTGTAATTGATCCTTTAAAAATAAAGTTTCATTTAAATAACAGGTCTGACGTGACTGGATGGGTGGCCCAAGGCGGAGCATTCCTGGGCACTAAGCGTACCCTCCCCGGCGACAAGAAGGCGGAAATCGCAGCACGCATCAAGCAGTTCAACATACAAGGCCTGCTGATTATCGGCGGATTTGAGGTTCGCTGATTATACTTTCCTTTTTCTATGATTAGACTAACGGATTTTTCATAGTGTTTAGTACAGATGTATGCACTACACCAACAGCCTTACTGCCAAGTTTGATTCAGTTAATTTCGGATTCTCGTAATTTATGACTGCTTCCTAATAACCCGTTAATACATAATATCTAACCATTGCCGCGGCTACTCGCGTTACCGGAAATGTTTTCTAAATTATTTCTGAGCGCTATCGTCGGCGGCAATGTGTGTTCCCATTATCCGTGTTCCCTATTTCCCTGCACTTTGCCGCGGAAATAGGCAAAATGTATAATAAGTATGGTAGGCGTAACTTGGCGGGTCTGAAGTTAGCCTTTTGGTCAATTTGCCATTGTGCATTGGCTATTTTCGCACAAACGGCTCAGTTCAGACCCGCCAAGTTACACCGGTCAAACTGTGAACTTTCAAATACATACGATTTCGTAGATCTTTTGACAGAATTCGGGCCTAAGCCCGTATTCTAAAAATCTATGCTAGAGGCTCAACTCAGATTCAAGCACCGTTTCTGAATACGGGCCTTAGAACACAAATAACACCCAGAAAAAAACTATGTTTGCTCACCACTCAAATGTTTGTTCTCGATGGGGATCGAACCCACGCCTTCAAGTGCAGAAAGTGGGGAGGTGCAGGGAGTGAGGGCTGTCTTTGTATGAAGTTTGGACTATAGCAGTTTGTTGAATTCCAGGCGTACCAAGCCGGCTTAGAGATGTACGAGTCTCGCAGCCAGTTCCCGGAGTTCTGTCTGCCGCTGGTTGTGATCCCATCAACTATCAGTAACAACGTGCCCGGTACCGACTTCTCGCTCGGAGCCGACACCGCGCTCAACGAGATCACGGAGATATGCGACCGCATCCGACAATCCGCTCAGGTAACAATCTCATAACAATCCTTAGTTACTTGGACTTAGAGTTCAAAATTGTACGTATGATACGGCTAGGTTTTCAAGATCATATCCTATGGCTTTAGTCTTCATCTAAAATTTAAGAGCTTAGTTCTTGTCGAGGGTTTGATGCTGTTTTCTCCAATAAAGTCTTTCGTATGCGGCCTCCTTGACTTCCATATACGACATGACAGCGATCTTTTCTTTTATCTGGCTCACGTAACTTATTATTGGCCTTCCTCTTTCCCGTTTTCCTTCAACCTATTCAATGATGTTCTTTATGTAGCTGTCATGACGTAAAAGATGACCCAACATTTTTCCTCTTCGATTTTGTATCGTCTCAAGTATAACTCTCTTCTCCTTTACTCGCTCTAAGACCTCTTCGTTCGTAACTTTTTCCGTACAACCAATTTTCTAATGGCTATAGTACCACCAGCTGTTTTGTGGCTATAGGATTCGATTCGTGTGTATTACCCAAGAAATGGTGAGAAGACTTCAATTACATTATTGGATAGTTTACTTAAAAAAAAATGTTCTGTTTAGGGTACCAAACGCCGAGTCTTCATCATTGAAACCATGGGTGGCTACTGTGGATACCTTGCCACTTTAGCTGGTAAGTATTATTTCAAGTTCGTTACTCCGCTTAAAACATTTTCTTTTTATGCCATGGGATTTTAAATCTTACAACCAAGACACTGAAGCTCAATTTTCCATCCAGGTCTGGCCGGTGGTGCTGACGCCGCGTAT
This sequence comes from Thera obeliscata, assembly GCA_947578465.1. Lineage (NCBI taxonomy): Eukaryota > Metazoa > Arthropoda > Insecta > Lepidoptera > Geometridae > Thera > Thera obeliscata. Next base: position 7,941,149 of record OX387916.1, read on the forward strand.
ATCTACGAAGAGAAATTCTCCATCAAAGATCTGCAGCAAGATCTGTACCACATGGCTTCTAAGATGACGGGCGGCATCCAACGCGGCCTCATTCTGAGAAACGAGAAGGCGAATGACAACTACAACACTGACTTTATGTACCGTCTGTATTCTGAGGAAGGCAAGGGGCTGTTCACCGCAAGGAGTAATGTGCTGGGTAAGTTTCTAGCATCGACTGGAATATCTTTAACTTCGCAATGAAAAGTGGTTTCAGAGAAAAGACATTGAATGACTCCCTATAGTCCTTCGATCCGGATATATTTCATATAGCCGGATATATGAATGTATCCGGATCGAAGGACCATGCGCGTACCAGAATGTGCGTGCCAGCGGGTTCAAATCGAAATTAATAATTTCGTGCACTGAACTCGGCGCTCTCATAACCTGTCGTTGTAGTAGTAGTCGTTGTCAGCTAGTAACTAGCAAGATTACGATTTTTGATGATAATATCCAACCATTTTTCCAGGTCACATGCAACAAGGAGGGTCGCCCACTCCGTTTGACCGTAATATGGGAACAAAGATGGCTGCCAAATGCCTGCACTGGCTCGTCGAAGCTATGAAGAAGGGGCCTAACAACTCGCCCGATACTGCCTGCCTGCTTGGCGTCGTTCAACGCCAGTACAAGTTTTCGCCGCTAGAGGACCTCAAAGCGCAGACCAACTTTGCGTAAGTCTTTATAACTTAAGTAACACGCGCTGCTATTGGTCGAGCGTAAATGCCTGAATACCTGTGCTATTTGAATAAGATTGGCGTGGTACAGGAAATGCAATTTCTACAACTGTGAAATATTGCCCTCATGAGCGAAATACGTGTTAGATTGCAATCCTATTGCTTGTGCTAAAATACTCACTGGTTTTTTATGTTTTCTTTCCCGTTATCATACGGTTGTAACAGTTATTATTAGAATTACTTACTCTAGGTACCAGGATAAAAATAAATTCTTAAATTAAGTACAATGTTTTTAAGTTTATCTATTGAGGTTCTTTCTATGGCTTGTTTTTGCGAAACGTTATCCACTTTATTGAAACTATTACACGGGTATTTATCGCGTATATTACTTTGTATTTTATTAATTGGACAAAAAAGATCAAGTGAGGGTAGTGATTGTTGCTACCTCCACTTTTCAACGAAGGTAGCACTCATGTCAATGCTCCAGTCTGCCCGCGACCACGGTTGTTGCAATATAGCCGAAACGTCAGGAAATAGTTTTAATATGTGTTACGATCGTGAAAGTTTTAAAAGTTTGTTCTTACTACCCTACCAACTGATTTGAACATTTTGTGTTTATTTCAGTCAAAGAATACCGAAGCAACAATGGTGGATGCGTCTGCGCCCCCTCCTTCGTATTCTAGCGAAACACGACTCAACCTACGAGGAAGAAGGCATGTATCTGTCTGTGGAACAAGGAGAAATGGACTCCGAAAATATCATTTAAACGACATTTGAAATTCATACAGTTAGCTCTCAGGTGCGCGCTAAATATAAAGCGTATCGTATATTAAATACCGGTTTAAAACTAGATTTCCCTGTATTTATGCACATTATTCTTGCGCGTGTTCATGTTGGTTATTAAGGCTATGAAATGTGTTGTTTATTGATAATAGATTAGACAATTGTAATAAGGCTTTGCTGTTTAGTCCATTTTGTAATGTTAGGAACAATGACAAATGATAGATTATTTATCTAGTTTTCGTTGTTAATGAAACAGAAATTCACTGCGTTCTATTGTTTGAAACTGATTAGATTAGCGATGCCATTTCAATTTATTTTCTTTGCGCTTGATATTACTAAAGTTGATAGTATTTATACTGAAAATTATTATCGACGTACACATTTTTGTAGATAAAGTAAAGATTTTTCGACTCCCTATTTTTGTATTTTGTTGTTTTGCTCGCTACTTATTTTCTCTTACACAAACCAATGATGAAGAATAGTGTCCTTATTTATTTTAACTTATGATAAGTAGGTCTAACCATTCAATCAAGTGGCTGTGTAGTGACTGCAGGAATGTTGATTCACGGGTTTTATTTATTTAATTTATTTAAATAAGTGAAAGCTTTTTTTTGAGATTATATAAATATTTTTTTAATCACAATTTTTTGTAGTAAATTATTTTTACTAACATTTTGTTTGTTGCCATTTGGTTTGGCCATCAAATAAATTATGTGACGAGTGGAAATCAATCATGATTAGATTAGTAAGTTTCAAACAGTATTTAATTATGAGATGGCGTAATCGTTTATACAACATAATATTTAGATACTTATGTAGGTGCTGTTATTTGATTTGTGTAAAAGATTTATTTGAATGTATACATTTGCATATTCGTAATAAACTGTTTTTATTAGGCAAGTGTTGTTTTACTTCTGCAAAACCGGAAATGGCACTCTCCCGTGGGAACATACATTATGTCCTAGCTCTCTACTCTAGAGCTTACAGCTCATATAATTATGTTTTAAGTCGGTATCGGAAAACATAATTCTGAAAGGTGGACTCGGGTGATGGTCGACTTTCAGACTGGTGTCGTAGAAATTTCATCAAAATCGGTTCAGCAGTCAAGTAATGGAATGATCTAGCTAGATTGTCTAAGAATGGAATCTATCAAATTCATTAATCTTTAACCAGAAATAATTTTAAAAAACCTAGCCAAGGAATGAACGTTTTTTTTTGCCGGTCGAAAGGACATAGAAACAAAAATTGTCTATGCCATCGAGGATGTAAGTATTCGTACTCATATTTTTATTATAATAACTATCCTGCCATTGTTTAACGTAATTATCTATTAAACCCCATATATGTATTTTAAATATAAAATTCTGCATTTATTTCTAATTTATTGAGATTTTATCCAAAAAAGTTTTTCATTTGAGCCTTTTAGTGCCAACACAACTTCCCACATCAACAAACGACGTTGACGTTTCACCGCGTAGCAAGCAAGCAAGTGAAAGTGTCACGTCGATTGGCTGGTCTGTCAGGAATATTTTTAATCGGGTTCATTTTAGCACGCCTGTTTCGGGGTATACAGCATTTTCTATTAATTTTAAACTCGATAATACAATTGTATACGTCTTTTCATTGATAAACAGTGAGTGTGACGGCAGTAGCCCTAATTTACAGCTATTTTCACAAACAGGTTCTAACCGGGAAGATGGTAATAAAAACTGCAATTGGAAGGAAACCTAACAAGAATCCACCAATTTTCAGCCATGAATTTGTTATCCAGAACCATGCCGATATCGTATCATGCATGGTTATGGTCTTCTTGGTCGGGCTGATGGTCCAGGTACGTTTGAAATGAATGCCACGTAAGCCGAAATTTTGTGAATTATATTTTGTTTTATGTGCTATGTTGTTTTGTTTTCTGTTTAATAATTTTTCTAATTATCTTTTTAGTCTACCAGCCCCGTGGCCAGTTTATTCATCAGTCTGCACCACAATATCAGTGGTATTGACGCTACAAGAGAGAACTCTAAAATAGAGCCATTTCTGTATGAGTCTGGGTGGAAAGATGCCTGCTCTGTGTTCTTCTACTCACTGGTGTGCATTGTGATGCATGCTATCTTGCAGGAGTACTTCTTGGATGTAAGTTTCCATCCTCTATTGTACACACTGATATTCATTAAATATTATAGTAGTAAAATATAGTATTTCTAATAGGACAGCTTTAGTAATAACTGAACTTACTTCTTTTTCAGAGAATAACAAAGAAATTCCATTTATCAAAGTCAAGATTGAGTTCTTTGAATGAATCGGGCCAGCTGGTTGTATTTCATCTTCTAACTCTGCTTTGGGGAGGCGATGCTATCATCCGTGAGGGATTTGTCTTCAATATCTCTCAACTATGGGAAGGTAATTTTTAATAATAAGCTCTGAAACTTTAATTTTAATTTTTTCACAAACAAAATTATACTTCCTGATAAAAAATGTGTCTAAGAATTTTTCTTAAAATTTTTTGTTCTGAGAATTATTTACTTTGTACATAGACAGAACGGATTTTCTAGTGTTTTGTAAGGTTAAAGGTGGCTGATATGATATTTAACTGATAAATCAGGTTACGCCATGCTTTACATACAAAAAATGTTTCATTGTGCTGTATAAGGAAAATGTGAAAGGGGTATCAAGGTCACTTTAACATTTATGTTATCACAAAATGATTGTTTGTCGACTTACTGTGGAAGTTATTTTTAAGCTTAATTTTTATATGGCAATAGTGTTATTTTTATGATCCTGTAGCCCAGAATTGCTGTAGCCAGGAAGTTGGTAGAGGTAGGCCAAAGAAAAGATGTTGATGCAAAATGGCCTCCTGATAGAGGGAAATGGCAGGAAGGAACTGGTTACGCTGACCTCACATAAAGTTGGCAGGAAAAAAAGTGGTCCCAGAATCACAATGCCTGGAAAGCCTTTGCCTAGCAGTGGTACACGGAGGGCTCATAATAATAATGATCATATAATGCAATTAAAAGGTTTTGAATTAGACATCTTGAGCAATGCACTTTTTTGAAGATAATATAAAAATTCTTATCTATGGCTGGCATTGTAGCTCAGTTGGGACAAGTAGGTCTGCCTTCTCTGTAGGATGTGTGTTGTGATTGATTTGAGAATGAAACCCACATCCTACAGAGAAGTAATACCTAAATAATCCTACAGAGATGAATGGTGGTGAGCAAACATTTCTGTGGTATACACAGATGTGTGTTTCTTTATCTGGTTCCCATAGTACAAGCTTTGCTTAGTTTAAGACTAGGTTGCGCTGTGTGTAAAACCGAGATATTAAAATTATATTTACCTTGTTATAGCATGGCCCAATCACCCAATGAGTTTTCTCCTGAAGCTTTGGTGGATCGTACAGGCTTCTTACTGGGTGCACTCCATTCCTGAACTATACTTCCAACGGATCAAGAGAGAAGAGTGGCTCGGACGCATCAGACATGCTGCGGTGGCCTTTGCCTTCGTCGGGCTTGCTTACGGATTCAAGTAAGCTGATTTATAAATCTAGTCTTTATAGGCCAGCAATTGGAGCTAGTAAGCTCTAATAAATCAAGATGATAAATAGCTTATTGTTTACAAAAAATACACATAAAAACAAATAAATAATAAATAATAAATAAATATTGTGGACAATTCACACAACACTACCCAGCCCCAAACTAAGCAGAGCTTGTAATATGGGAACCGGATAGCTGATATAATACTTGAATACATTTTTTTTTGTAAATACATACTTAGAATACAATATAACACCCAGACAGAGAACAAACATTTATGTTAACCACACAAATATTTGTTCTCGGTGGGGATCGAACCCACGACCTACGGCGCAGAAGGCAGAGCTACTACCAACAGAGCTAGAGGCCAGTCATGATTCATTACAATGGCTGGCCTTATCTATATAAGCGATATCTTCTAAATTATCCAAACAGAAGCTATGTGAAAGATTACAACAGGGTTATGCATAGCAAATAACAGATTAAATATAAAAATGTTGAAAACTGAGAGTACTGGTGACAAGTGGTAGCGGCCCCGCCGCGACGACTGGGTTCGAATCCAGTTATTGTGTACCAATAACTTTGTCTGTACAAAAATTGATGTGCATCATGTGCACTATGCCAGTACTCTCAAACAAACCTAAAAAGTTCGAAAACGACCGACACGTGTACGAAAGGAGCCAGGCGGAGGAGAGGCGCTTGAAATCTTTTCACCACACTGAGTTGGGTTTTTTAATAATTAATGATGATGGCAAGTTGGCAAGTTTATCATGCGCACTTGATGTGCGGGCAGGTTTTTCCGCAAGTAGGCCGCAGGTGGGCCCTTTTTGCGTGACCCTTGACACGTGTTGCTCGAACTTTTTTAGGTTCTACAACACGCCGGTTTCCTCACGATGTTTTACTTCACCGTTTTGAGAGTACTGGCATAGTGCACATAAATTTTTCGACAGAAAAACTCATTGGTACACGAGTGGATTTGAACCCACGACCTACGGATCGGAAGGCGGAGCCACTACCACTAGACCACCAGTGCTCTCTACTCTTATGATAATTAATGATGATATATATAGAACAATGATAGTATAGAGATGGCCTATCGGCCTATGTGTTTTAAATTAGAATAAGATGGTTTATTTATTTGTTTATAAGAACAAGCATTCTAGTGATGGCTTTTAATATTGTTATTTTTTAAACTTTTGTGCATTTCTAGATTCCAGCGTGTGGGAGTATGCCTGATCGTGCTCCATTCACTGGCTGAGTTCGTAGCGCACGTCAACAGACTCAACAGCATCCTCAGAGGAGAAAAGGAAGACTTTGTGGACAAAGGTAACCTACTATAATATAATTTGGTGTTTAATAATAACGTTATCGTCATGCAGTTGGTTGATAAGGAGGTTCAATTTAAATACAAAAATATTTTACCATTTAAGGGCGATGACAGTATAATTGTACACTGATATAACTTTAGTTGGCTTTTTTATTGGTTTATATTTATGGCAAACTAAATTAAGTTGAAGAAAACAGTAGATTAACATATAAAATGAAGTATTGTTAGTTACACTATTTATAACTCAAAAACGACTGGACCGATTTTGCTGAAAATAAAAACTAGTAGACGTAGCTTAGAACCAGGAGATGTAACGTGAACAAACAAAACACACACACATACACACAACAGTTCATTATTTTATTACCCATCATCAAATACTAATGATAATCATTTGTCTTCAGCTATGAGTTTGAGCAACGGCACGATATTCGTGGGTGTGCGGCTGTGCTCTCTGGTGCTCGGTGTACTCACCTTCTACTTCGGGCTCGCCGGCGCTGCGCCGCTAGCGCTCCGAGTCGCAGCGCTGTCCATCCTCGTCTCATTCCAGGTACAATGCTTAGGGCTGTATGTGAGCATTATTTATAAACAAGGGGTTACCAGACCAGAGAAAAGTTTATATTGATGGGTATAACCCCTGAAGTTTTCAGTAGTAGTCTGGTAACAACCTGTATACAGCCAATAGGGAAAGATTAGTGGCTCTGTGTTCTGAAGACCGAGCAAGCTAGCTAATAGTGAACTGCATTCTGAAGAGCTATTCTACTCATGACCAATAAATAGCTTCAGATCGTCACCATATAAAAGAAAACCACCTTTCTTTCATGTGGCTCACCTTATGTTACCATCGCCTATACAAAAGGATTGCCTCGCACGTTAGGAACTTGTGTGCTTCAGCTTCAGATCGTAGGTTAGTTTCCTATTTCCTATCAATACTATGTTAGGAAATCTCTTTCAAATTACAAAATTACAAATTAAAGATACTCGCGCGCCATTTATGCTTCTAGCATCACGAGGCTGGATTAGTCTGTGTTGATTGTCAGTTGGTCTACAAATAAAACCAAAATAGAATTAACGTTTAATTAGCATAAGGACACTCTAAAATGTGTTTTATTTATCTCGTGCGACGAAATAGCATCGTTTGCTCGTACAATCGTAGCCTGAGGGCGCTTGTGCACGCTAAGAAAAAACGCCGGGTCTACCCAAGAATTCGTGTCGTAACAAGAAAATAACTGTGTACACTGCTCGCAGCGGTGCACGAAAAAAATCTTATCTGCGCAAGACAAGAATTTTGTCTTTTCCACACACGAAAACGCAACAACGTTCGCCGCGTCGTGTCTTGCGCAGATAAGATTTTTTTCGTGCACCGCTGCGAGCAGTGTACACAGTTATTTTCTAGTTACGACACGAATTCTTGGGTAGACCCGGCGTTTTTTCTTAGCGTGTACAAGCGCCCTAAAGACGCCGCTTAAAGTTGTGTTTGTTATGCAGGTTTACCTGATGTTTAACTTCGTGTCAGAGGCGATGAAGCAACGCCAGGAGGCGCGCCAACAAGTGCAGATCAAGGCCAAGAAGGAGAAGAAGGAGAAACCTAAGAAGGAGAAAGGTAACTAAACTTAATCAGAACTATTTCTTTTCACCACCAAATAATAAGGCTCTCCGTCGCTAAGTTTCGTAAGCATTCATTACAAGCGCTTTTGAACCGTAACCCAACCTATACAAAGTCGTTTGAAAACACTATGTTGACCGGAGTAGGCCGATAAAGTTTGTGGGTATGAGGCTCACCAAAAAACAAGATCGAGAACTGTGGAATATTATAAAAGTCGACACCACAGATACTTTCATAACAAAATGTAGCTTGATCAGAAGATTCCGAGATCAAGCTTCATTACATGCTGAGTTATGATAAATGTTGGTCCGGATATTGAAATTGTACGATTTTGTTTGTATTACAGTGAAGAAACCATCCATTGTGGACGATTCAGACCTGCCCGAAGTAGACCAGAACACGAACAAGACTCTTCGCCAGCGACAAGCTGCCGCGGCCGCCGCCGTCAAGGCAAAGTGAACGCACTCTCTTCAATAAAATGACAATTATTTATATGAAAATAATATATCTGTGTACATGTACTTCGTAGGTTGTCGTCATTCTCTCGTAACAGAGTCTTTCCACTATTTATACTTTACTAATTTTTATTCTTCCATTCTACTTACTTGAAAGCACAAAGAAAGCAGACTGACTGCAGATCTGACCAGGTCTGCGGTACATAAAGTGTTGTATTTTAGCGTAATGAGCCTTTACGACGATATCATACACTATGTGGTGACAACTTCCGTGAATGTGGATCGATAGATAAGGGTGCGAAATATGAATGTCATTAAAGCATAGTGGGTACAGGGTTGTAAGATATCTCCTAAAAACGGAAGTCTAGGCTATAAAGTTGTTTATATGAATATATTGATAAGTGTAACAAAGGCACTGGTGTTTACCACACTTTAAAATACGAGGAATTCCATTTTTTATTTTGCATTTGAATTTTTATAACTTTTTATTTCTTAATTTGTGAATTCCGATTAAAAGTGAGTGATATGTTTTAATCTATATTTTTTATATGCTGTTTTTACTTTGAATACAAATTTTACTTAAAATAAAACAAACTTTCTTTGTTTCTCTATTTCTGTTACTCTTTCATTTTAAATGAATTATTGGGCTTGTTTGTGTTTCATAAGATTTATCCACGATAAAATATAATTGTTAAATGTGTAATGTACTAAATGTGACGTAGGTATTTAAAATTCTTCCCAATCTGAAATTGTGCTCATAAATTATTCTTTGATTTTCACAAGAATTGTCAATTTACAAAGCTTGATGTTATTTTTATTTCAAAATAAATTTTGTAATAACACAACCCATGCTTTTGTTTTTTAACCGACTTCCAATCAAAAAGGAGGAGGTTCTCAATTCTGTTGTATGTTTTTTTTTTTTTTTTTTTTTTTTTAATTTTTTTTTTTAATGTTTGTTACCGCATAACTTCGTCATTTGTGAGCCGATTTGAAAAATTATTTTTTTATCTGAAAGGTACTGCTTCCAGATTGGTCCCATTTTAATTTTATTAAAATCGGTGTTGCCATTTTTTTTTAAATATTTTTTTTAATGTTTGTAACTGCATGCCTCCGTCATTTATGAACCGATTTAGAAAATTTTTTTTTTATTTGGAAGGTTATTCTTACGTCCAGATTGTCCCAAACAAATTTGATTAAAATCGGTTTAGCCGTTTGACAATGAAGTCGGTTTCTCAAGTTTTTTAAACTTAAATTATTATAAGTTTACATTATATGTACTACCTGTTTCAAGTATGCAAGGATACTACTGCCGTCGATTACTTACTATATGCAATTATTTTAATGCAAGGTTGTATATGATTTAATTGCTTGAACAATATAAAGTAGTTTTAAATCATATTTGTTATGACTCGCTAATTCTTTTCATATATATGGAAGGTTACCGTAGCTAAGTACAGACCTCTGCAATATATTACAGTAGATAATAGGTAGTTCATCACCTTAGAGAAGTCAAGGTACCTACTGAACGTACAGGTAGGCCTCCGTAATTACATTTCCTAGGAACCGACTTTCTTCATCCAACGGCTTTCAAAATCTGTGCTACTTTGTGAATGAAATTTATAGTAACCAAACAATAGTACCGCAACGGTAAAACGTAGGTCGATAGCTGAATGTGAAGAGTATATACAAATGCAGATGCCTCAGGCTGATAGACGGGCAGTGCATCATAGGGCACGTTCGTGCCGTGCGTGACTTACGAGGCAATGCCTTGTTTTAGGCGATGGTTATCACCATCAGGTGGGCCATATGTTTGTTCCATCCGCTAGTTGTATTAAAAATAAACGTTCATGCCAAGGAATTTTAAAGTAGCATATGTTTTCTTCCTTGATTCATGCAGTCTGGAATATCGTTTGGCCTGACAAGACTAAGCACGTTAGTTACATTCTTATTATAATTATGGACTGTTGGTTGTGCCCTAGAAGTATAAATAATTGTTCTTATTCAAAGAAGCCAAACTACTAAAACCTATTATTTTTCTAACTAGGTTAGTGCTTCTAATCATGCAGCTCTACCAAAATAGAGTTGCTAACCGCGAAACTTTTGTACTTATTTCTTTGGCAAGTTTCGATCTCATTTCTCTGGCACGTTTTTAAATGATAGAAATTCTTTGTAATTTTTATTACACTGTCTACCTAGTAGGTTAGTTTATAGTTCAAAAAATAATGATGATAGCTTTTTGCAGTGATGAGCGACCGTTATAGATGGTATTGCAACGAGCGTTCGAGCGTCTGCTCTTACGGCTCGCTATTTTCAGGCCAGTCAAGACGCTTCTCAACTAAATAAAGCCTTATAAAAAGGTTTGTGGGGAATGCAGTAACCAGTTCTTGCCTAACTCTCGCCAAGTACAGACGTCAAGATGCGTGCTTCTCTCGTACTATTAGCAGCGATGGTCTCCGTAGCTTATGCAGGTTAGTGCCCTTTGTTTTTACCGGCTCGTTCCGAGAAACCACTTGAGTTTCATTTGTTTGCAATTTGTCTGAGTAATTTCCGATTGGTTCTTTTGAGATAATCGCTTCTCATCATCACTGGGACTTTTGCAAGTTCCCTTAGCATGGTAATGACGTTGCGTTGTATGTTATATAGGTTGGACCATTTTGAACCAATTACGTTGCTACATCTATCGTATATGTATACAATGTACATCTATAGGTAGGTATATAGGTACTTCGGTATTTTTCGTTTCATACAAATTCAGATACTTTACCTACTAGGTTAAGCTTAATAAAAGTTTATTGTTAGGCGATGATCGACCATTGATCAGTGTAAGCACTACAGCTATCAAGCTTTTATTTGCGTATTCTTCGCAACGCATCTCCTAAACATGAGAAGATAATAACTTAAAAGCTAGTCTAGGTATTACTTGCTTGGTAGGTAAGGTACCTACGTTTTTTTTTTTTTTTTTTTTTTTTTACATATTATAGGCTTGCGTTTGACCGCAATCTCACCTGCTGTTAAGTGATGATGCGGTCAACGGTGTAGCACGCTTACCTAGAAGATACCTGTTCACTCTACTCTTAAAAACATCCAAGTTATAAGTGTCCGGAAAAACAGACGCCGGCAAGGAATTCCACTCCTTGGCTGTCCGCAACAAAAAAGTTGAAGCAAAGCGCTTGGTGCGGACAGTTGGAACATCAACCATGTATGGATGTCGCATTTCCGTACGTCTAGTCGTCCGATGGTAAAAAGGGGATGGGGGAACTAAATCGTGAAGTTCCATCGCACACTCTCCGAAATGTATCCTATAAAATACCGATAGACTGGCTACTTTACGGCGATGTTCGAGACTCAGGAGCTTAGACTCGACTAGAGTGTCGCTACCAATGAGTCTTTTGGCTCGTCTCTCAATAGATTCCAATGCCTCAAGCTGGTATTTGGCAGAGCCATCCCAGAGATGAGAACAGTACTCCATACACGATCGGACTTGTGCTTGGTACAGGTTGAGAAGCTGTCCCGGTGTGAAGTACTGTCTCACCTTCGATAGAACGCCAAGCTTCTTCGCAGCTGTCTTGGCCTTGGACTCTATGAACGAGCCAAAATTCAATTTTCTGGTTAGCGTGAACCCTAGAAGCTCAAGTTGGTCCGAAATCGGAAGAGATACATCACGGAGAGTAGGAGTCACGTGGAATGGACTCTTTTTAGTAGAAAAAAGACACGCCTGGGTCTTCGAAGCATTGAACTTGACCAGATTGGCATCCCCCCAATCAGCAACTGCTTTCAAAGTCAAGTTCATTCGATCAACCATGGCCTCTCTACAAGACTGGATCTGCAATCCGCTAGAACGTGTGTCGGGTATGTAGCTCTCTACGACTGTGCTGTCGTCTGCATACCCAATGATTCCGGGCTTAAGCAGATCATTGATGTGCAGCAAAAACAGTGTCGCAGAGAGAACTGATCCCTGAGGAACCCCGGCATTAATTGCCATGTGATCAGACGAGCATCCGTCAACGACTACTCGAAGTGATCGGTCCCTCAGAAAGTCTGATACCCACACACAAAAGCCAGCAGGTAAGCCGTACGATGGAAGCTTGCCTAAAAGGCCGTCGTGCCAAACCCTGTCAAATGCCTTTGAGATGTCCAGAGATACTGCAAGAGCTTCTCCGTTTTTCTCAATGGCTTCGCTCCATACATGCGTGACATACGCAAGAAGATCTCCAGTAGACCGGTTTCGGCGAAACCCGTATTGCCGGTCGCTTAGGAGGTCATTGTCTTCGAGGTATGCCAGGAGCTTGTTGTTAAGTATACGTTCCATACTCTTGCACAGTATGGACGTTACTGAGATGGGTCTGTAATTGGCAGGATTGGCGCGACTTCCCTTCTTGGGTACAGGCTGCACATTGGCAAACTTCCAAGACTTAGGCACTACACCAGTCTTAATTGAGAGTCGAAAAAGGCGTGTCAAAACTGGAGACAACTCAGGCGCACAAGTCCTCAGAACAATAGCTGGAATACCATCCGGGCCACTAGCTTTGTTCACGTCCAGATTACGCAGGGTTTTGCGAACCTCTATCTGTCGGATACGAATATCTGACATGACCGTCTCGCATCTACTCGAGACAGTTATAGGGGTTGCACTACCAGCATCTAGACGTGAAGACTCCGCAAAAAGAGAAGCAAATAAGTTTGCCTTTTCTTCAGCAGTGTGGGCTAGCGAACCATCAGGCTTCAGCATAGGAGGCAATGACGGCTTGCAGAAGTTCGATTCGACCGACTTAGCAAGGGACCAAAAAGCTTTGCTGCCTGCAGGGTATGAAGCTAATTTAGTCCCTACTCTGCTGATGTGATCAAACCTAGCCTTCCGAAGTGCCTTCTTGCAGGACTTGGCAGCTCTGTTAAAGGCTTTCTTCCGTTCACGCATATCATTCGACTTGCGGTTTCGAGCGCCAACCCATGCTAGGTATGCCTCATGTTTCCGCGCCTTAGCGCGGGAACATTCAGCTCCAAACCATGGGTCAGCTTTGCCAGACAGTGGCACGTCGGCAAATGGGATAAAATATTCCATTGCCTGCCGCAACACATCTGTCACGGCATCCGCACAGGCCGAAGAATCGCCAGAAGAGAAGCAGACTGACTGCCAAGGGTAGGATGCAAAAAAGGACCGCATCTCATCCCAATCTGCTGACCTGTATCGCCATACTCGCCGGTTACCTCTGAGGGTATGGTCCGGTGGGGAATACGTCGATACAGATTTCACCAGACAGTGGTCGGAGCTTCCCAATGGTGGGGCTATCGAGACCGAGTAGCGGTCTGGATCTGTTGTCAGCAGAAGGTCCAAGCAGTTGGCTGTGTGGCCATCAACATCAGGTATCCGGGTCGCTTCTTTGACAAGCTGGGTGAGACTTAAAGATATCGCAAGTTTTCTGATCTCTCTCCCAGCGTGGTCCGTATTCTGGTATGGGTATAGCCACTCCTGATGGTGAGCATTAAAGTCCCCCAGAAGAACCAGTTGAGCAGTTGGATAGGTCTGTTGGGCCTCATCAGCCTTGTCACTGAGGTATTCGGCGAGCCTGGTCGTCTCATGGTCTCCACTGTGCGATCGGTAGACACAAGCATAGAGAATCTTCTCTATACCAGAGTCCACCAAAACCCAAAGAGTACTAAAATTGGAGTAATATCTTAGCAGCCTCTCGGAAACTCGGAACTTGTAACGGTTATTAAGAAAATGAGTCATTACTTATTTACTTACTGAATCTCCTGAGATCATCGATTCGCTCACCCACATAAAGCTTTTGGTATAAGATCGTGAGTGACCCACACTTCTAGGTATATCTCTATGCATGCATAGTATTGGGGGGAAAAGAACCACTTCGGAAAAAACTTTAAATTAATTTTGGCCAAAATTGATCATGCAAATAAATACAAATACTAATTAGCCTTTAACAGTGCCATTTGTTATTTGCCTTGTATTATAACAAATGGCACAGTTAAAGACAGGTACTTAGCTTTTTCAAAAAAGTGATTTTAAAAGTTTAACAATAAGTATTTGATCACCTTTTTTAACACTTACCTACGCATATGCATCGACATATTGGATTCTTTCAGTGATATCTAGATGAAACGAAGTCGATAAGTGGTCTTTTTACACCCTGTATAGTGATAAACTATGATGTAGGTAAATATTAAGAATAAGAATAACGTTTATTTACAAACAAACAAGACATACAGTTATTTGTAATACCTATTACTAGTGCTAATGTCATTTTATTGCCTTTTAGTTCCAGATACAGCAATATTTATAAAATTACATGGCACTTTGATACAATGAAGGTACAAACATACCTACTTATCGGCAATTAAATCTTCCGTGAAAATAAATTACATGTCTTCCAAGAATGAATTCTTGAAAATTCCACTTAGTGATTCATCTTGGACCACACGATGTCCTAAAATTACCCAGTAACTCATGCATAATGTAGGGGTAGCGACTCCAAACAGTTATATGTGCATTCTGCTTTCTAAAGCCGCATTTAATGATGTGCAGCATTTTTACAGCTTACCGCAACACCGGTGCGGCACTATGAGGATTTTTTTATAATAAATTATATATTGTGGACAATCCACACTACACTATCAGGTTCCAAATTAAGCAGAGCTTGTGCTAGGAAACTAAGATAGCTGATAATAATACTTAGGTACATAGATTTTTTGGAATCGCGTCCCGTAAGTAGCATAAAAAAAACCGTTGGTACAGACGCTGTTAAGATCATCTACAATAGATGCAGAAGCCTGTTTACTTTATATCTCCCTAACTCCAACCATAAGTGAACAACATTGATGATTTTTATTTTTATTGACTTCTTTTGACGTATATTTTGGCTTATGTGGGTCATAATATTGTTGTGATTCCAGTGGGGCAATACTACGTGCCTCGCTCGTACTACACCATCGACTCTGACGGCCATGAGACCGCGCCTGTGCCGCTGAGGCGTCTGCGTCGGTCGGCAGAAATCTTCCGGCCGAAATCAGACGCTAGCCCCAACGCCAACGCTAATGCTGATAATGGAGCCCGTAAGTACCTAGCTAAATTTATTTCGATCTACCATACATTTTTTATTAAGTATTTATAAAATACACAGACTGTTAAAACGATCTAGAGATAGCTTCACTGATCTAAATCAGAGTCAGACGGAAGCGTCCCCAAGACGCTGGCGGCATTGCCACGCTGAATATAAAAATGCTAATGCGCTTGGGTCACGCGTCGCGTCGATCAGTCGCCTAGACGTAATTTTGAGAACCGCAATGCCTTTTTACGGACTCAAAATAGCAAATACGTAGGTTCTGTCGAGATCTGCATATTATACTTATGCAAGTTAGTATGCAAGTTGTTACTGAAACCCAAATCATTGAAAAAAAATCAAGCGCGGTCTAGCTAACACAACATCATGATTGTCTTCAAAATCTTTACATTTACAACAAAAGGTGCAGTCAGTGACTACCAACTAGCTAAAGTTCATGAACGAATTAAAAATAAGATTGCAAAATCTGTATGTTCACCAAAACGACTCTTTTATGTATGATAGGTAACTAATCATTATGTACCTATTGATTGTGGAAGACCTTCAATCAAGAACAGTCACGATCGTCTTACGAGAGGTCATTGATGCATTATCTGTCTCTCCAAATACTATAAAGCTTTGTGTAGTTCGCATTTCATACAAACGAAAAATGAAATAAAATATCTTTATTTGCATGAAGTATTTGTCCTACAGAATGAAAAAATCTGGCTCACATACTTCGCCGGAGCAGAAACCGACATAAGAAAAGGTTAACTTGTGGTGAAAATGTTCTTGACAATAAACCAACCGAAAAAAGTATAACTGTCACATTAAAAATTTCAAAAGCACTATAGATCGGTACCAACCTATTGTCTAAGGTACCAACCAATTCACACGATATTTAGAACATATCACTGTTAGGTATGCATTTCCAAGTCGTATGTAGCTATAATTATAAAAGCTTTTTTGGTGGCCCAAAACTAATTTTATTCTGTGTCGTGTCTTATTTTCTATGAATAATAAACTGGCACACAGATCTCAGATGTTACAGTTAACTTTCATAGTAGATTCGCTATAGCAGTGTGTAAGTAGAGCAAAGTAATAGAACCGAACGTGTATAGCAAGTAAAAGCTTTCGTCGTCGCACTCGCCTAACGGTTCTAGGAATGCCGCAGGCGACGGTCAATCACTTACCGTTTAAAACGACCGCAGCATTTTACTTTTTTTATACTTCTAGGTTACGGAACAAGCATATGGCCCACCTAATGTTAAATGGTAACCATCGCCTATACCTAATAAAGCATTGTCTCATTAAGTCACGCGCATCAGGAGCGTGCCCTACAAAGGAAAGCTTCCTGTTCTCATTTTGAGTTAGGTTATTTCGAACTGTAACTTCTAAGAAGCAGCGATAGACATATTGAATACGTGCGAAGCTTGGATAAGCCACGGGTTTCCTCACGATTTTTCTCTTCCCCGATTGAGAGCACTAGCATTGTGTGCACACAATTTTCAGACAGAAAAATTCACACTCGACAAGACTGCATCTAAACCCGCAACCGAAGGAATCGAAGTGCGCCATAAAAAGTATTTTCTGACAGTGTGTTAACAGAAGAATAACGAAACCCAGTATATAAATGTAACTTTTGTCTTTCTGCGTAACCATTCCAATTGTTTATTTTCCAGGAGGGGGTGGCATTGCTAGCGCGAACACCGATGCCAAACCTAACGTGAACGGATTAGGTCGCCGCGTTGGTGCCAGCCGGGGAACTGGCGTTGGTACCAGCCGGGGAACAAACGCCGGCTACCTTGGGACTAGGGCCCCCATCCCAGGCAGGTAGGTCCACCAGATCAACGATGACAATGTTAAGCTTAAAAAGCTTGAAACCTGCTTCTTTACTGATTTTGATGAAATTTCTATGGAACATTCTAGTATTTCAACTTTTCAGAATAAATCATTTGTTCACAAATGACAGAGATAAACGGTAGTATATTAAGTATATTAAAAAAAACGAATTGAGACCTCCTTTTTTATGTCAGTTAGAAGTATAGCTTACCGTCGGTAGACCAGACAAAACGACAATAATTGTGCATAGGCACATAGGCCTTAACTACTTTACAACTGCGTGTGATGGGCATAGTGTCCTAAGGCACGTAAAGTTGACCTCTACAGAGCCATGTATTTTTTTTCCAAGGGTAATTTTTCAACGCCAGGTATATTAATTTAGTTTAAATTTAGGAACTTCTGTCTACACTCGCCCGCAAAAATTAAGGTTCACCTAGGTGACCTTGATTAAAAATATTCATTTATTCATTTGAAAATAAAAATAATTCTGGTGCATTCTAAAAAGTCAAAGACATAATTTTACACAAATTAGTCGAAGGAAAATCAATTTCAAGCCCCATTTTTATACAAAATTTTAAAACAAAATCGAAATTGAAAATGAATCATAATTTAAAAACACGTCGTTTTCGTTCACGATGCATTTTTATGCCATTACAGTAAAAAAGGTTACATGAAGAGTTGCATACAGCCAATCATCTTTTTCTTTAACTTCATAGGTAAAAGAAGTTATCTTGATAATTTCTTGAATATATTACTGTTTTCAAAGGTGACCCTTTATTATGCAGGCGAGTGTAATAAAGTGAGTGTAAAGTGAGATTTGTGGTAAATAGACGCGGGAAAAAGAGAACTGTAAATCTTTAGGGGAGGCATTTGTCCAGTAGTGGGACGACGTAGCTAGAGGAAAAAAAATCCAAACATTCGTTTTTCGTGGGAAGTTTATTATGGGAGGCTTTAGAACGTGTCCAACAAGTGCTCCACCAATTTTTATACAGTGGCTACTTCTACTAGTGTATTTTGTAGGTACCTATATATTCTGACACCATTGTAACTCAATTTTTATGAAACGACGGGATATTTACCATGATTAAATTTTTCTGAGTTGAGTTGAGTTGAAGTTTTCTGAGTGAGAATGGAACCAATAGTAGTATCGAAACCAATAAAAGAGTGCGAAAGAGGGTAGATCGATTTATCTGCCAATAACATTTCTTTTACTCGTGGACTTCAGTTCATCCGTGATCATGGTGCATGCAACTGTGCCGAAAAATCGGAAGTCAACTCAGAAAAATTTAATCATGGTAAATATCCCGTCGTTTCATAAAAATTGTGTTAAAAACCATGATAGTTTCAAAAGTTATACCATTGTAACTAACTTGATGTTTGTGTTTTCTAGGGCTCACTAAGCAGCGTCGTAGCGTTAACTAACTCGGTGACGGCATCCATTCTGAACGCGTATTTTCCATCAGTTGCACCTTCGCGCACCAGCGTCATACCCGATCCAGCTGTCCGCGACCACTCGTGCAACTGCCGGAAGATTCTATTTATTTTAAAGTCTACATACCTTTATCCGAAATTAAACATTCATTGTTTATTTTTATTGTTTTTATCTCCGCAATTTCATAGACCGCACTTTGCTTTACAGCAAAGCAGTCTTCGCAAAGTAAGCTTTGTTTATCGAAGTTTCCTATCAATATTTTGAATAAAGAAGAGCTTGACAGAACTTTGAAATATAATTTTGGTTGAAAGTTGAACTTTCCATCAAAGTAAAGTCAAAGTTCGGTCTATGAATCTCGGCCTAAGTGCGAACGATTTTCTCCTACTACTAGCATGACCTAGCGGTTTTGGGACACACCTATATTTACTTATAGGTGTGTCCCAAAACCGCTAGGTGAAGAAAAATCATCGGAAAAGTAGCAGCACATTGGTCGTAAAACCAGTATTCCATATTTAATTAATTAACACATTGATTAAGTCATCATAATTTTTAACTTGCATGCGACGTGTGATCAATAGATTTAAACGTGCACCCGTAGATGAAGTGCTAAAAAAAATTGGTTTGACTTTTGGGCACCATCCAATTCTTAAAGGAGGCAAATTAGCCAAAATTTTATTTTATGTATGCTCTGCAAAATAAAATAATTAGTTTATATAGTAAATAATAGGTAACAATATGATTCATAGTTAACAATATGACTTACATTCTATTAAAATGAAATATTTTTCAATCAAAATTGCTATCAAAAGACTTCAACGCTCACCCTCGCATTTTCCATGTGCTGGAGAAAAGAGTAAGTAATACAAGTAATATTAATAATATTTCATTTTTAATACTGTGGCTGAAAATCTGTTGAAAAAATAACATTAAAAAAAGAAAAATTGAATCTATTGAGCAAACGTCATGAACGTTCTCGCTCTTGTGCCAAGAGGCTCAAACCAAAAGGCTTGATAGATTTATTTCAAGTGTTTCCTAGACTTTTACCAGGTTTGAATTATAACATAATTCGATGAGGCCCGTACCTATGCTGAAACATAGCGTAAGAATTGACAAAAAATCTATGCTTGTGGCTCGACTCAGACTCATCAGTCAAGCATTGTTTCTGCTTTAAGGCCTGCGCACATCTAACGCAATGGCGATGGCGATCAGTGAAACGCTGTTAAATAACGCTGTCATATTTGACAGTGTTTCAGCTGATCGCCATGGCCATCGCCTAGATGTGCGCAGGCCTTTACGGGCCTTAGTCCTGATTGCACCTATAACTAAACTAAGCATAGAAACTGCGATTATAAGTAGGTACCTACCTACCATAATAATTAATTTATGCAAGAGTAATTTGTGGATGTATGCCCATTCATTAATCATTGAATATTAGCCCCAATTTCCATAAACGTAACAATGGGCCCATAAATCGTAATTATGTAAATACCAAACCAATCCACCTAACTGCTCATAAAATTTCCACAATTCTGAGATAAGAAAGCTTTTAAGTTTGCATCATAAATCTGGGGTAGCACTTTCGGATTCTGATTGTTCAATCTACGGAATAACGCTGTTTAGTCCCAGAAGTTCTATTTGATTAAGTGTCATAGGTTTGAAGCTCCTGGGTTTGGGAAATATTAAAAACGCAGCCTTTCTATGAACGTATTGCCGATAAAGGTGGGTAAGTATAGTATAGTGAGTAAAAATTATGTTGCTGGTAAACCGGTCTGCGTCTGCAGCATTTGTAGAATGCAAATTAGCGGGAATAACGCTTTTCATCGAATAAAAAAAGGTCTTTGTTCTTGACAAGCCTAAAAAAGAGATGGATATATTTTTATCAGACGGATAAATTGAACAGTAGACTGAAAAATGAACCCTTATGAAACAGATGCATTCTATGCCGAATTTTTCCAACGATATTTTATAAGCTTGTCAAAAACAAGGAGTGACCGTTTTTATTCCGTAGATGGAAAAACAGCCCGAAGTCTCAACCATGTCAAGGCAAAATTAAAAAGGCCCACGCATACTCTGGTCATCGTCTACAAGCTGAAGCCTGAAAAATGCAACTGTTGGGCATAAGCCTCCTCCCTACATATTTTGGGTGTTTTGCCGTAGTCAACATGCTTGGCATGCTGATGGGTGACCAAAGTGTAGATGTGGCTGCATTATATTGAGAAAAAAGCTTACGATGGATAATCTAAAAGATGTCTAAACGATTTTTAAATATTGAAAGCTACATTGTCAGTGCGTAATTCAGAGGCTAATGGTTATAAAAAAAAAATTTTGCGATCTATCTACAAATAATCTTATAACCCGAGGTTATCAATAAAAATGCTTATAAAAGTTATTATTTGACGTGCACTGCAAAAAATATTAAATTTCAATACTTATATAAAATTGCATCCGTGCGTCGTGCGTCGTGTAGGTACCTATCGCCACCAGCACGTAAACATAAAGATATAAACTTGTTGAATTTAATCACATTAGTTACTATCAGTTTTCATTTTCGTGTACTTCATAAAAACCTAGTTATTGCTGCTACAAGCTGTGTACCTAAATCGACGGTGGACCATCTCACTAGCTCTCTTTATCCTTTTGAAAGATATTCCAACACTAAATTTATTTGGTGAAAATCTAGTGTGCAATTTACAGCTAAGCTAAAAAATGTACAAGTTACAAAAAGTAAGTTTTTTCACGGAGTTCAGCGTCTTTTATAGTGGATAAAAACTTGCATTTACATGGTATGGCGTAAATGCCTTACGTAGATGGGTTGGTTAAGTACCACCTATGTATATTTTTTGTTCGGATGAGTCATTCATCTCACGAATTTAGGAAGTAAATAGTTGTTTCTTATCAGGTTATGGGCCTCTGTATCTTATTCGCAAAAAGTTTGTGGCTCGTTAGAATAATTACTCTGATATTTACTTGGAGCGCGTATTATGCCAAAAAGTAAGCCTTAATTTTTGTAAATGGCGGTCTGTAAATTATTTTGATAAAACTCTAAGGCCCGATTCAGAAACAGTGCTCGAGTCCGAGTCGAGCCCCAAGCATAGATTTTTCGGTCAATCTCATCAATCAAAAATCGGTCTCTGTCAGACTCGAGCCTTGTTTTTAAATACGGGCATAAATTAACAAGTGTTTAGGGCACCAATGCAGTTGTTCAACTTGACGATGAAACAAGCATCGCTGCTATAGCCACCTGATGTAAAATGGTAACAAATTAACCATCGCCTTTAACAAAGCATTGCCTGGAGGTCACGCAGTTTAGGAACGTGCCCTACGATGCAATGAAGTCGTGCCATACGCTTCCTGTGCATGACGTGACAACCACTTAAGATTCCTACATGGTAGTTTGAACATACTTCGAAGCCCAAAAAAAAAATTGCCAAAGAGTGGATGCACTATGTGGTGAGAATATCACAAAGAATTCTTACACTTCAGAAGTTATAGTCCGGTCAAATTAGACCAAAAAATAAGAGTAAAGATACCTAAATTCCCACCAAGCTGAAAATCGGTAAGATAGTTTGAAATATCATTAAAAACAAAATTTGAAAGTTCCCCATCTTTCCCCTTTAAGGAAAAAAAAATATTCAAGGTCAAAGGTAAAAAAATAATAATTATATGATAAAACTTACCGTTTTGCTGAAAATCGCAAAAACTCATTTTTTTTTACCTTTGACCTTGAATATTTTTTTTTCCTTACAGGGGAAAGATGGGGAACTTTAAAATTTTGTTTTTAATGATATTTTAAACAATCTTACCGATTTTCAGCTTGGTGGGAATTTAGGAAACTTCGAATGTCTAAATTGACCGGACTATTATATTATTATTATCTGTCACCAGAAGCGAATCCGGACTTTTGCTCATCTCATCTACTGATCGCGAACACCGTAAGCACCGTCGCAGTAGACTCAGCCGGAAACGCCCGCTATGGACTATCAACTTCTGTCGATAAGTAGATCAATTTCTCGATCTTTTGCAATGTCGCCCAAGAAAAAGAAACCTTTGCGTAGTACCTACTTACCTACGAAATATTATTATTTGCAGCAAGATGGTAGTAAAAGTTATGATTGATATGCTTACTCAAGCGTCCAGGGGGCTAATTCTCGGGCCGATCTCGATCTTTTTGCAATTTTATTTTATTGCTTCTTTTCGAAGAGAGAATGGCAGATTTCCTTGAATAATTCATCAACGACCTCGTAATAAAAGCCTCGACAGGTACGATATAAGGAAATCGTAGAAAAAGTGCGGGGTTGTGAAAAGAAGCAATAAAATAAAATTGCAAAATGATCGAGATCGGCCCGAGAATTAGCCCCCAGCCTGCGTCCAGAGTCGTGGAACTTACGTCCGACAAGCGTCCAAAACGTCACTTCCTTAAGCTTGCTCATTAAATAAGTTTCGGGTGGATAAAAACGAATATAGATTCATTGACTTATTTTTATTTATTTCCCCAAAATTAGCGTAAAATAAATACATTATTAGCTATTATGTTTTTGATAAATTAATTCCGAAAATCAGGCTTCTGTAGAACAAATGTTTGTAGAGAGCCTGTGCACTTATATAATTTACATACTAAAATACCCGTTGGCATGAATGGCAATATTATTAAAGAGAGACTGAAATGAGAAGATTTTATACAAAAAAATAGCCGTATTCTTTAACTACAAAGGAAGATAATAATATATTATATTAAGGGTCATTCCAAACAAATTGACCAATTAAATATTTGACAGTGGTTTATGTCAGATTTTTGCTTGCAAAACTTGCGTTAAACAACTGACAAATATTTAACAGGTCAATTAGTAATCTGTGAAACCGGCCCCATACATTCCTGTAGTTGGAGAATACTGCTTTTACCTACAGCTAAGTTGCATCTATTTTGGCTTTAGCCTCATGGCGCCATGGCGTTTTAATAATAAAGATGTCCTTATTTATTTATGGGGCAACTCTAGTCGGTATTGAGGTTTGTTGTATTGGTATCCCTGGTCTACGGGCGCAGGAGCTGGCTGTGGAAAGGGTGCAGGAGCCGGCTGCGGGAAGGGCGCCGGGGCAGGCTGGGGCTCAGAAACGGGAACGAACGGAGGCGTCACTATCACGGCATCATCAGTAAAGCCCACATCCCGCCCGGACGGGACGAAACTTTGACCGACTTGCTGAGGAGACCGATAATACTGCTGTGGCTGTTGGTAAACCTGCTGAGGCTGACGGTAAACCTGCTGAGGCTGTTGGTAGACCTGTTGTGGCTGTTGGTAGAATTGTTGGGGCTGCTGGTAGAACTTTTGAGGCTGCTGGTAAAATTGCTGCTGAGGCACCTGGTTGAATCGGGGTACTTGACTCTGATATTCTGGAGCACCATATTGGGTAGAAGGCACGTTATATTGTGTTGAAAAATCATTGGGCACACCATATTGCGTCGGCAGCTGCTCCATTCTCCCGAACATATTTCCTAGGAACGGAAACTTGTTGGTCAGCGATGCCCACAATCCTGTGCCTCCGACTTGGTTAGTGCCCTGGGTGCCCCAAAACAACCGTTGCGATGGCTCCTGGTATTGGGAGTTCGGGTTAACCACAACAGAATATGGGTCATTTGGCCCGATGTTGTACGGAGCTTCCCTCTGCACATTGTATCCTACCGCACTACCTATAAAATCACATTAAATTGATTAGGTAATTGAATCATTTCAGTTTAGATTAGACACCTAATAACATTTCACTTGACGTACCGGCCACAAACAACACCAACACTACGAGAGACGCATCCATTTTCGCACGAGTCGCTGAACCAGAACTGCGTCTCATTGTTGCTCGTCTTCGCATTTATACCTCCTCTATTTGCTCCTAAAAGAGGGCCTTGAAGTAAAATTCTCGTAACCCAATATTGAAAGTATGAGGTAATTACGTAGTGGCTCGCCCAGTGGTGGACGCGGCGTGGACAATAGGTGCGACATCTAGGTGACTCGTGCGCTGCCGACGCGGACGCCCCGCCCGCCGACATACGCACGCACAGGTTGTTTTCAATCGATATGCAACATTAGCCCCGTAACAATGGTAACGCGAAATACCTACACCTGAATCTAAGAATAAAAAATACTTATGTAGGTATTGTTCAATTTTCAGTTATGATTATGTATATGCCACGGCTCATCCATCAATAAGGGTGGTCCGGACTGTGGCATTTGAAGTGGATAATGATGCAAAAATGATTGCATGCTTCTTCAGGTAGGTCATATTATTTTATAAATAACTGCCAATCAACATTTAATTCCATTCACCAAAATAAATGCAGGGAAAACTCGTTGTCTGGTGATGGGTTCAACTGGTTTCGATGCCTATAGGAGTTGATGCAATGCTTATGCAACAACAGATTTATTATTCAGTCAATGCATCATCGAAAGTAAAATTGCTTATCTTTTTATCTGATCGTACGAAAATAAATTAATCGCCGCATCCGTCGTATAAAGTTGTATTGTACTGTTCCCATGGTTGTTGCATGATCATGCGTGTCAAGTTGCCTCGAGCAACGCAACAATGATCATCGACATATTTTAAACACCATGTAGTTGATAAAGTTTGGTGAAAAATGCACTGGAACTGGTGTTTGCTCAATATAATCGGCATTATTCATAAGAT
Source organism: Thera obeliscata (assembly GCA_947578465.1). Classification (NCBI taxonomy): domain Eukaryota; kingdom Metazoa; phylum Arthropoda; class Insecta; order Lepidoptera; family Geometridae; genus Thera; species Thera obeliscata. The sequence goes on from OX387916.1 coordinate 7,966,561, forward strand.
AACATGGTGGTAGGTATTTGTCTTCGCCAGTTGTCACGCTTTGTCGCCTGTAGAAGCGTTTTGCGAAATGTTGCCCAATCAAGCTTTACCTACCTGCCTAGGTATTATCTACTGATGGATATGGACTGCGAATGGAAAGATAAGAACATGTACAAGCCATGCCTGTAGTTATGACTAAAGTATGCATACAAAAAACAATGACTATGGTATGATAATATTACTAGATACCTACCTAAAAACACACCTGTTGGCACAAATCTTACTCATTCATAAATGTCAGAACTTAAAGAATGGATAATAAGGTGAGTAAAATGATGAGCGTCGTCCAATTTTAAAGTAATTACGATAAGTATAGTGTGAAAAAACAGTCAATGACAGTTTTTTCCCATAAATTAAAAATTGTCCTTCATTGCTCTTTTGCGTTCTTTACTATAGGTATGAGTGAAATGCCCGTACGGGTGATGGGTAGGTATAATGTACAGTCGCTTCCACCAAGAAGAATGGAAATAATTTTCAAGTTTCTAACACTATTGGTTCAAAAAATAAAAATCCTGAGCGTCAGCGAAGGAATCCAAAGAACACGAGGTGAAAAATTATTTATAATTCGGCACCATGGTAGTACAATTAAAAATAGGTTTACCTACATAATGATGTGTACCAAACTAAGTACAGCGAGTACACACTATGTTCTAAATCCAATTTTACTTTATCCTGTGGCGGATAAAAAAAAACGGCTTTTGCATTCAGATATCGAAGAGCAAAAATACACTTTATGAGAGAGCAGCACACATCACAATAAGTACCTTAATCAAAAGAAGATGGGTATTGATTACCTAACTATACCTAAGGCAGGAAGTATCCTGCCCTGATCTCACTATATGTGAGGTCGGCACAACATGTTCTCTTCCTATCAGCCGTCATCTCTGTACCTACTTCTTTCCATGTCATCTTTGGCCTGCCTCCACCCACATATCCATTTACGTTCAGTCATCACTCTCCTGTAGGCCTAAGATGACCGACGTGACATATGTCTTCGCGAGAAGAGAAAATTTTGTCGACATCGATTCGTTTGTCGATTACGGTAAGATGAGCATCACGAGAGAGACAGCTGTCGTCGACGAATCGCCTATGTCGTGAAGACAAACCAGTGATCATTTCTTCCATATTCTACCATAATCTACCATTGTATTTTTATTTTTTAATGGTTTCGTTCATTCAATTTGATACCTGTGACTGAAAAAAAACCCCGCCAAAACTAAAATAAAATAATAGGGAAGCACACGGAATGAAAATGTAAGTAAATACCTATGGTACCCCTATTTATTGTTAAAAACCGATAGCACTAGCAAAATAGATTCATTGTATTCTCAAAATCGGTATACATACCTATGCTGCTAGCTATACTTGTTTGTATTAATATTTCAGGGTTAGAAGTAACAGAATCCAAATAGAGTTTCTTTGCCGGTATGATATGTCCGAGCACTATGAATTTGCGGCAGGTGATTAAAGCTCACTGCAAAGTGTCCAACAAATAACAGCGGGGTGGAACCGCCTCAAGACCGACGAGTTGAGCCTAGGTAGGACGGTGGACAGTGGAAAATTGTACGTTTTGATAGCAACCATACCTGTTTTGACCTGTTGCTATTTATCAATGAGGATTTTTAAAATAGGTAAAAAGATATCGAGGGTGCAGTGTTAAAACCCTCGATATGTAAGTAGGTATTAGTTACTTTAATATACTCCGTAGTACATAACTACCAAGTTTTGTTTTCAGTGTCCATTGAGCCGTATCTAACTAAACTAACTCATAGAACTACATAATGTATGTATGTGCGTAGACTAAGCAGTTTGCACTAAAGGAATGATTGCAGGATGCAGGATAGAGAATACAGAAATACCTTTATGAGCATGTCCGTATATTAATGTATTTGTTTCTTTTCAGATTCCACGGGCCATCCACAAACCAAACATTCCACCTTACATATGTATTTGCATAACTTGTAAATAATATACCTATTTTAATTTATGACAAATAAATTTATTTACACACAGAAAACTGTCTTTTTACCTAAATAATGTTGAACTAATGAAGAGGGCTTTCTTTGTAGGTGCTTATGGTTGATAAGCTATAAATATTTTTAAGGCTTTTGTAATATTCTATTCATTAACTTAACGTAGAAGTTCTGCGCGTCTTTGGCCTTGCCGAAGCAGACCCGCAGGTGATGGGTCCTCTGCAGCCAAATCTCCGTTGATAACTTCTTCGTTTTCGACTCGTGCATCTTCGTCCAATGTCACCCTGTTATTAAAATATTTTTACTAAAGTATTAGATAGGTAGGTAACTATACTCAGTTTTTACTTTGCATAAATTCGTAGTGTAGTAGTTCGTAGTTGGTAAACTGAGATCCAATGACACGTCTTCACTATTGAAACATTGAGTGAATCGGGTAAATGTATGAGAAGTGTTGACTCACACTAACCTAATTTGTTATTATTAATTTTAGACCTTTACAATAACATTTTAAGCAGGATAACACATAGAAATCTATGGGTAGTTAACCTCAAATGAACTAGGTACTCACCTTCCGCCCGCTAGGAATGCACCGCCCGCAGGAAGATAGGCCCGTCCCGTACTAGTTTTAGGCTCTAAATCGGGTTTTAGACGTTTGATGAGGTAGAATTCCCAGGGTTTTGATAATCTCCAGAGGCACTGAAATTCTACCTAAACAACGTCAACAGGATATCACATACCACATACGTCTCTGATTATTTTCCGTTGCATCTTTCTGTTTTGCTTATCGGCGTACATCGCAATAAGATGATTATAGTAAGTTATAGCCATCCTTTGAAAAGTTAGCAAAACAAAATCTAAAAGACAAGCGGAAGACTTATCTCGTTTTCAAAAACTGTCGACGAGAAAATTTACCGCGCAGAAACGTCAAAAGACGAGAAAATGTGGCGGTCATCTTACCATTTGACGACAAAATTCAAAAATCAAAATTCGAATTCCAAGTAAGTCTTCATTTGACAGATGATGACGACATATTTAGGCGGTCATCTTAGCTCGTGTAGAGATATAGACATATCTCTACTTTTGACGAGATAAATCGACTCTCGTGGCGGTCATCTTAGGCCTACTGGATGGTCACATGACTTTCACCCCTCCTGCGTGTACCACGCCTGCAGCCTGTTGCTCCTAAATTTTTATGTCACCGCTGCTACTTTCAGACTTCCTCTGATTGAGTAGGTACCTATATCATTCCTACTACCTAACTAAAATTGGGTAACCCACTTTTGTCGCTGACTATAATTGCCCACACATAGGTACCACCACTATCAGTTTTATATTGAATCTGTGGTCAGTGCTGGGTCAAGTGGTGTCGCATGCGTGTGAGACTCTCGTTGACATAGATCGACGTTCTTCATTATGTTAATCTCTTTATTTCATTTTTCAAATGTAAAGGTCAGAAAAAGCTTTTAGCAGAAAGCCGATTGCAGCCTTGCCGGCCTTGTTTCTGGCGCTTTCAATTTACGTGTAAAAACTAAACCTAGGTAATTCTATATTGTAAGACCTCGTACTTATAAGGGAGGTTGTCGTAGTCACCACGCTTGGAAGGTGGATTGGTGATCAACCGATCAATGATGATTGTAAAATGCTCAGGATCTCCAGAGCTATTCTAGTCTTTGCCGTCAAAAGCGAGAACGACGAGAATGCACTGTAGGTCTTTACTTTGCCAGTATCGTTGATATCACCTACCACAGGGCGTCGATTCCAGCAACGATCGTGGATCGTGCTGCTGAACACAAATCACACAAGCGATCGCGTAAATCGATGTGAGTTGTCAATTTTTGTTTGAAAAATTTGAAAATGGAACACGGATTCAGTGATCACTCAATCGAGCCACGTTGCTGGAATCGATTGAGTGATCGTCGAGTGATCGCTGAATCCGCGTTCCATTTTCAAATTTTTCAAACAAAAACTGACAACTCACATCGATTTACGCGATCACTTGAGTGATTTGTGTTGCTGGAATCGACGCCCTTTACACGTCGTCGTCGTAAGTATAAAAGTGCCTGATATAGGTAATATAGAATACAATAAGTATAATTTATGAGGCAAAGGTACAGCCCAGCTCAAAAGTAAAAATAAGGTACATAGGTAGAGTAGGTAGTAGGTACAAAATATTGTGAATATAGGAACAAGGACCTGCTTTCTACCAAAAGTCATTGCACTTCATAAATTCGATGCAGTGCAGTCTTATTATGTAAGGCGTTTTCAAAAGAGCCACCAAAGCCTATTTGCTTTGGGTGTTTAGTTATTCAATCAGTAGACGATAGTGAGAAATCATGCCGGTTAAGTACTTACGTGAAGACATGGAATTGGTGAGCATGCATCACCTATGGCGCATACAAATTCGTGCCAAAATCGATTTACAAGTACCTACCTATGACGTTGAAGCCTTATTTGGAGAGTCACTGCATTGGTAGGTAAGTCGAGATCGTTACATTAATCAATTCTCTTAACCATCATAATAAATTGAAACAAGATCTTTTACCTTCTTTTGTACCTACATGTAGATGACGCCAAACAAGCTGTCCGCTGAACGATGTGATAAACCACGTGAGCAGCGAACCAAAATTCATAAAGAAATGAGTTCTGCGCATCTAATTCACAGGTTCGTTAGAAAAACTTATTTGTCGACAAACTTTTTGACGTGACAACGTTTTATAATTTGATAGAGCCAGCTGCACGCGCGAAAAAACATGAACCATGCGGCGTTATCTCGCTCTGAGGCGTTCCATTTAAGGCTTGAAGTGCAAGCGAGAGCGCGGTACGAGCGACAAAGAGGCACAATCGGCCTCCGCGTTCGGTAGCGTTCGACATCTGTCTCTCTCCTATATACTTGAGTGAGCGATGCTTTCGCGTGGACAATAACGTCCCGGCTGTTATTCGCTATTGCCAAACCACGCGTGTATGACGTTATCACGTTCAACTATCGTCAGTAAACCGACTATAAAGACAACCGATTTTTTTAATACCACTGTTTCACCGGCACCCACACCCTTCAAACCAAAACACAGCTTACTTACTCCGAACTTACATTTATTTTGGTATATATTAACTACCTAATTATAGTGACAACGATCACAATTTGATCTCTATTCATTATAAAATACGATAAAAATACAAAATTGTTAATTATCGCATTCCATTTAGTGAATATGTAAAGTAGGTAGGTAATGTACTCTTACTTGATCACGGTCACGATAAATGTCTCCAAAAAACAATATCCCAATACCGAGAAATTGGTAATTGGCGACAGAAGATCATAAGTTAAGCCTGACAGAAATGCCAACATAATTAGAGTTGTTTATAAGTAATTAGGTATGTCTCTTAATAAATACTTACGTTAACATTTGAGAAGGTACCTCATCTACCGACTAATTTATCCTCTTCACATACAAAGTAAATTGATTCATTAAAGCATTTAAACTTAAATAACTTACTACAAGAGTACCTTACTACCTTATTTAAATAACTGAGTAATGAGAGGACACAACACAGTACCTAACATTTAAATTGTGCTAACTTGAGTTGTTTTTGCATAATTTACTCAATCGACCGCACCCAGTGACTGCATCATTGAACTATACAGTTAGTAGGTAGGCGCATGAATCTGTTTATTTTTTTTAATGACCTGACAAAAGATTTCTTCATCATCATCTCTGCCCTTATCGCACAAGGTCGGCACAATATACACTTGCGAGCTTTAAACTGGAATCGCTGCCTCAAGACCATTTTTTACAATTTCTGGCCTAACCTTATCTTTCAAATGTTATAGATACCACAATTCATAGTTCACTGCATATAAATTGTGGAATGATTAGTCTTGAACAACTTGCCATGAAGCTATAGTGGTAAAGCTTCATGGTTGTTGGTTGCTAGTGTATTTTAAAAAAGCTCGCAAGAGTATTTTAGATTTTACTCTCCTTATTTTTCTCGCATCGTGAAGGATCGTTCTTCAGAGGCGATTATGATAATTGTTAGTAAGTTGCTTCAACGGTTTGTATCGTAGACACAACCGGTATAGTCAGTTGTAGACGCAAAAAATGTAACCTATATAGATATGCTATGCACTAGAGCTTACCGTTTGTCACTTACCCATATGCAGGAAATGACGAAGTGGTCTTATTATTATTACAGCCAAAGATTTGTACGACACCAGCGACGGCGGAGGTGCAGTGAAAACTTACTCTCTAACAATGACTCTATAGATGTTTTGATTTTCCGTATTTTCAATCCATATAAAATAAAAAAAACATAATACTACTATTAAATAATACTCTTTCATTTAATTTATATGCATAATCATAATTAATTACAGGCTGTGTTTAGTTAGTTCGGGGGATGGCATTGGTATGCCATATCACACACAGGGTAATCCTAGTTTGGGTAAGTACCAATGTTATCCCGCCAGGAAAATTACATTTTAAGCTGTAACCGAACTGTATATGCTACTGTGATGTTTATGAATATTTCAATAAATTTCATTTAATTTCATTTCAAATTTCATTTCATTATTAGCCCGTAGTGTCCCATTGTCGGGAAAAGGCCTCCCCCATTCTCACCAAAAAATATGAATGTAATAAAACGCATGTAGGCACAAAACCAGGTGACGCTTCTTCAAGCAGGCAGGCGAAACTCAGTGTGTTGCTTCCAGAGTATCATATTTTGCCTAGCCAGGACCGTAAAAAAATCTCGTAAAATGCAAGCAGCCTTCAAATAGGTACCAAGTTGTTTACTATGTTTATGAATAATTTGTTAGAGTACCTACCTGACATCCGCGATCTCAAGTCGTGAACAATAGATGAGAGAACTAAATTATTGTGTCAGCGATACGTCTGTGATGCATGATCACTTCTCCTAAGAAGGCTAGACAAGATGTATTAATATTAGATAATATAATCATCATAATTTTCCTGGTAAAGATCTAGCTTTGTTATACCTACTTGTTGTAGGGCTGTACGAGTTATTGCTAAGCTCGCAGCAGTAAATTGACTGCTATACCATATACCACCATTACCTCCGACACGGAACCCTAGCATGTAACATAGGTACAGTTGTAGCCAATAAATATTGCATATCAGCTAATTTCGGCTTCATAGAGCGTAGTGTGCGCCAGAAAGAGATATGGCTCTACAAAGCCGAAAAGCCGATGTGCAATATTTATTGCCTACAACCGTATGACTTAGGTAAATTGTGGTGAACATTTTCACACAAGAGCTAGACTATGAGAAACAGAACACAATTTTTAGGTTGACTCTTCAAAAAAAAATTGGTTGTCTGTAAAGCCGGTTTACTGACGATAGTTGAACGTGACAACGTCATAAGAAAACTCTCTCGACTCGGACTCCCTTACCCGGGCTCGGGCTCGGGCTCGACGGAACGACGGTTACGACGCATGAGTCATGTTTTTTCATTCGTGCAGCCGGCTCCATCGATTTATAAGACGTTATCACGTCAAGCAGCATTTTATTGCACCCTCGAACTATATTCGCCCTCGCTCGCTTTGCTCGCTCGGGCATCTAAATATCTTGGGTACACTCGATCCATTAGCGCCCTATGCGGGCGGCGCAAAAGCTCACTTATTGCCCTTGTATTGTAGCAACACATTTGAAATGAAATGGAATGAAACTGAAGAATGTGAATGAAACTGAATGACACTGAATGAAACTGAATGACACTGAATGAAACTGAATGAAAATCCGGTCCGGACCCGGACCCGACTCGGACTCGCGGACTCGAGGACTCGCGGACTCGGACTCGGACTCGGACTCGGACTCGGACTCGGACTCGGACTCGGACTCGGACTCGAACTCTCGGACCCGGACCCGGAACCCGACCGAACCCTTACCCTTACCCTCATTTACCCTTACCCTCATTTACCCTTACCCATTACCCGACCCGGGCTCGGGCTCAGGTAAAATGGAACGACGAAACGACGTAACGACGCATGAGTCATGTTTTTTCGTGCGTGCAGCCGGCTCCATCGATTTATAAGACGTTATCACGTCAAAATTAGAAATATTAAGAAATAAGTACTTCGTTATTCATAAAACTCCAGTAAGATAAATTATACCTAATACAGTAAAATCTTTCGTAACTCCCTTTAAAGGGTTGAAGGAACCTAAGTTTATCATGCGCACTTGTCTTGATGTGCGGGCAGGTTTTTCCGCAAGTAGGCCGCTGGTGGGCCCTTTTTGCGTGACCCTTGACACGTGTTGCTCGATCTTTTTTAGGTTCTACAACACGCCGGTTTCCTCACGATGTTTTCCTTCACCGTTTTGAGAGTACTGGCATAGCGCACATAAATTTTTCGACAGAAAAACTCATTGTTACACGAGTGGATTTGAACCCACGACCTTCGGATCGGAAGGCGGGGCCACTACCACTAGACCACCAGTGCTCTCAAAGGAACTTGAAGGAACCTATTATCTGATTGAATTTTCATCTGTGGGTATTATTAATTTGTTACCTAATGCACAGATAAGATAATACTATACTAGTACCTAATGGAAGCTCTTCGATAGAAAAAAAACTGTCAGAGAGTACAAAATATTTATTCATAAAAACTATGTTATGGAAAAGAAGGTACCTACCTAATTTGTACGTATCAAAATATGTTTTCTATTAACATCAAAAAACTTTGTAGTATCACAATTCACAACATTCTACTTGCTTAGGTGCCTAAATGCCTATGCCTAAATAATTTTACATTTTACATCAAATAAGTCTTAATAGTTTGCTATATATCTACAGCTTTTAGAATCATCGTTTTCCATAACCTGAAACAAAAAATAATATAAATGAATATTAAGTTACTCATAAACTAACAATAAAAACCCAGTCACGTACGAACAACTGAACGAAGTAATTTTTTATCATGATACCGCAAAATAAAAACAGCATTTTGTTGTTTGGTACAAAAAATCCTATTGATTTATAATTTTGCAACAACAAATTGATATTCTTGAAATCCTAGAGGCTTTGAATATATTTTTAAGTGCATTAAAACGCGATGGCGCAATGTGTGTCATTTCCAAGAAAACTTCATAGAAATCAGCTTGATTATTTTGTCTTATTCAGAAAACACACAAAACATGGTAATTATTAATTTTACGTAATGCGTAAATAATAATATCTACTTAACAATTTATGTCTTTTATAAATTTTATAGTGTTTAGTAACTTAATTAAATCACAATGATTTTTACCGTACCAAGGGGACGGTCGCGGGTTCAAATCCCGCTCGGCTCTCAATTTATGGGACATTATAAATTTGTTTGTCATTGTTACTTGTTTATCATCCTTGTGCTGCTACTCTACTTCGATTATATTACGGAAGAGCGAGACCCTCTAACACAGTTATTTCTCTGCTTAAAAGACAAACCTATGAAATGTATTCCAGATTAAGTTCCAAAAACATATTATTTATATTTGCACTCTAGTTGTGTGGCATAAAATAAATAACTTTTGATTTGATGTAACATAATATTATGTCGAAAAAGTATCAATGAGTTCAAAGTCAATTATGACCTCTTCTTAGCTAAGAAAAATCAAAACTTATTTATTTACTTCTATTACAAGGATCGCTTTGAAACGTCTTAAACCTAGGTGAGTTTATTTGCCAGTCTAACGCATAAAAGAAAGGCAACAAACCACGGCTTGGTTCCTTCCGTTTTTTGTATGATTCTTTTATCCACTCACTCAGCTTACTCATTAAACAACCGAAAAACTTTGTGATCAAATGAAAATTACTTACTTCCTTTTATAGCTGCTCCGGATGTTGCCTGGGCAGAAGCGGAACTACTCGCGTAGCTGTTTCCGTACCCGCTGGAACTGCTAAGACTCTTAGCAGTCGCTCCCGCCGCCGCTTGTGAGCCAGAAAGGCCTCCGTCTATGCCGTATTTATTTCCACCGCGATGACCGCCGTAAGATCCACCACTTGGGGCTGCGCTATATGACCCGACACTGGGGGTACCGCCATACCCACCGATCGGGGCACCACCATATCCTCCACTTGATGCACCACCATAACCACCTACAGGTGCCCCGCAGTTCCCACCACAATCTTTATTAACAGGAAGCCCACCGTACGCTCCAGTAGCCGCACTGGCTACGGAATTCGCTTGAGCTGTAGCGGCAGCTTGATTGGCTAAGCTTTGTTGTGATTTCACACCATTATTAGAGTAAGATCCTTGATGCGATGCAACGCCATTGTTTGAATATGATCCTTGATGTGATCCAATTCCATTATTCGAATATGATCCTAGATATGGTCCAGCGCCATTATTCGAATATGATCCTTGATGTGATCCAACGCCATTATTCGAATATGACCCTTGATGTGATCCAACGCCATTGTTCGAATAAGACCCTTGATGTGGTTCTAAACCATTATTCGATTGCGATCCGGGTTGAGCTCCTTGAGGGTTTGCAGGTGAAGAACCGGTTTTCCCCCCATCGTAAGGCTTCAAAAAACCGGGAGGGCCACCGAAGCCACCCGTGTATGCAACTGCGTCCGCGTTTGCTGATGCACTGGCAATGGCTTGAGATCCCGAACCACTGGTCGCGTATGAAGGAGATGCACCTGGCTGTCCACAGTTACCAGAAATACATCCCGGTTTTGCTTCAGGCGTGCTTGATGAAACTGGTTTGTTATAAGCCGTACTAGGGATATTAAATTCGTTGGGTTTCAATATTCCAGGTGGACCTCCGAAGCCAGTATTAGTTCCAGCCCCAGCAGTAGGTTGAGTTCCTGGATATGATCCGTACGCAGGTAAAGGATCTGATTGTGATCCGCAGTTCCCGGTTACACATGAAGCCGGATTACTTATGATGGGCGTTATCGAAGCCGTTGGCTGACTTAGAGGCAATGCAGGAGCTTTAAATTCGTTTGGTTTCAATATTCCAGGTGGACCTCCGAAGCCAGTATTAGTTCCAGCCCCAACAGTAGGTTGAGTTCCTAGATACGATCCGTACGCAGGTGAAGGATGTGATTGCGATCCGCAGTTCCCGGTTATACATGAAACCGGATTATTTATAATGGGCGTTATCGAAGCCGTTGGCTGACTTAAAGGCAATGCAGGGGCTTTAAATTCGTTTGGTTTCAATATTCCAGGTGGTCCTCCAAAGCCAGTATTAGCCCCAGCCCCAGCAGTAGGGTGAGTTCCTGGATACGACCCGTACCCAGGTGACGGATGTGATTGCGGTCCGCAGTTCCCGGTTGCACATGGAGCCGGATTGTTTACGATGGGCGTGATTGAAACGGTAGATGGACCTAAAGGCAATGCAGGGGCATTAAATTCGTTTGGTTTTAGTATGCCAGAGGGGCCACCAAACCCACCATTGTAGGATGGCAGCTTTTCACTGTTCGAACTAACTCCAAAAGGATTCGGTAGTCCATTTGCTCCAGCTGCCACGTTTGCAGAGCCTATTCCTGCACAGTTTGGCGTGGTACAGCTTGTGGATGAAGGTGTGTTATAGGCCGGTGCAGTAATACTATTTTGACCTGCTAGGAATCCAGAAGAACCAGTTCCGCTACCTGTAGGCACCGGTTGGTATCCAGCGTATGATGTATGTGGTGACGATGAGCCAACCATGATAGGGAAACCAGGAGATGAATAAGATCCACCTGCATGTGTAGAAGTGAAAGTGGGGTTCTTACCGAAAGGAGGAGAACCATGATGGCTTGATGGAATAAGTGGCAACTCTGAATTAGGCTTAGCGGAATTATAACTAGTCGATGGTCCTAAATTACAATTGGCAGAACCAGGAGCACAACTTGGTCCAGATGGATAAGGATACTGCGAGCCTTCTGGCTTTCCGACAAAAGCATCATTACATGTAAGAGAACCTTCGGAACAAATTGATGCAGGTGATGGAACTTTCACTCCTGCATTACAATTGACAGAACCAGGGGAACAATCCGGCCCAGAAGATGGCAATGCATGTTGTGGATTTGGGTCTACATGTGGAGAATACGGGTTGCCGCTTGGAGAGCCACCATAACTAGTGGGGCGAGTAGAAGGGTATGAATTGCAGTTTCCAGAGGCACAATTGGATGGACTGCTTGTTATCTGAGGACTTAACGAATTTGTTACAGAGTTTGCGGAGTAAGGGGCGTTTGTGTGACCTTGTGTACAACTACCACCGAAACACGGAGTGGTGACTGTGTTTTGACCAGACGCACCGAAGTTTGTTGTTGAATAACTATTTGGGCTGTAGGGTTTAGTTTGCGTTGATGCACCTTGGCAATTTGGGGATGTACATTGTATATCTTCTTTCGGAGTTGTTAAAAGAGTGGATGGTTTATCGTAAACTTGGTTTCCGGGAGTGTTGGATGAACCTTGGCCGTAATTATTGCAGTCAGGTGAGCTACATGGTGGATAATCAGGGGTATAAGAAGTAGGTTTGGATTGGGTGCCACAGTTGCCATATTTACACCCTGAGTTCAAGTTCGTTGCTGAAGCCGTGCCTTGAGACCCGTAGTTTGTTTTAGGAATTGACGCTCCATAAGTACTAACGGGCACTTTAATATCATTGGAGTCGTATTCATTTGTAGAAGATTTAACGTTAGTATACTGCCCACATTGTCCGGATGCACATTTATCATCAGTTCCATACTGAGACGTAGGACTTCCCACTTCAGGCGTCGTTCCACAGCTACCAGACAAGCATTTGGTCTCAGCATCAATGTCTGGCTTTTTATTAACGTTAGGTGCGCATTGGCCGGAGCTACATCCACCATCCGACCCAGAGGGACTACCACACTCGGTGCCTTCGCAGCCGAGCTTATCATTAGATTTTTTGTTCTGCGAATAAGCCGATCCAGGTTGAAGTCCAGCTCCAGTCGAAGCTAATGCACTGCTGTATGCATTTGATGACGCAGTTGAACCTTGCGAGTCTTTGCCTCCGGTTGGCTTGCAATTCCCTGAGCCACAGTCAACTGTTTTAGATTCAATGTGAGATTTGTCGTTATAATGACCTGCTCCAGTAGTGCCCAAAGAAAGGGGTATTGCAGCGTTGTTGCCAGCTAGCGATTGGCTTCCCGCGGATCCCTTCACTCCGAATTTACAACTGTCAGTTCCACATCCAGTTTCCCCGCCAGGTGGTATGCCCCCAGCTCCAGCCCCACTGTAGCTAAATGAAGACGAGCTCGCACTAGAACTAGCACTGGATGAAGCACTGCTCGCAGAATATGACTTGGAGTAAATTCCTGAATAGCCTGCACTTTGTGGGGTGTTTAGTGGCAAAGCTCCGGGGCCACCGTAAGCTCCAGCCACTGCGCTAGCTTCAGCTATAAAGAAATAATAAATATTAAGCTTGGGTATTATTTACTCACAAACCTTATGTACCTCTCTAATAATGTAACAGAATCAAATTCTTGATGAGCCTTATCTAATATTTTTAAGACCCCGCTCCTCTATGGATCGATGACATTGTAAAGATCGCAGAAAAGCGGTGGATGGAGAAGGCCCACCATCATTCTTCCTGGAAAATGTATAGGGGAACCTTATGCAGCGGATTTCTCAAGCTTATGATGATCTAATACTTTTTGGTCCAGCCTTTTCCTTTATTTTGTATTGACTCTCGACTCAAGGGCAAGTAAATAATATAAACTCCGTAATTAATTCCTTCGGATCACATATAAAAACTCAAATGGATAAAAAAATATAGGTACTGACCTTTAGCCGAAGCGCCTGTCCTGGGGCCATACCCATAGGGGCTAGATATCACAAAACTAATTTGGACCAATAACACCAAGGCACATGTGAGCTCCATCGTGGTGAAGCTTCCTAACTACAATGCTAGTCCTTCTGAAATGACCGCATTTATAAAGCAATACTAAACAGCCACCCATTTATATTAGCAGCAAAAAACCTGTCTGTGTAAACTGCGAGCTAAGACACAGAGGTTGTATTCGCGTAGGCAGCCGGTATTGTTTCCCGTGTTTATTACGAACAGCGCTCCGCGGCACATTGTAATTGGCACCGGTGATGTCCCTCCGTACATATTTGCTACCTACTCACGCATCATGCAGTCATCTACATACCATACCTCAAGATGCTTAGGTACTCGGAGAAACCCGCTGATACCACCGACCTCTAGCTCCGGTTTGAAATTTTTATTGTATTGTGGTTATAGTAGATGTGAGTGAGATACAAATTGGTCAATTTGAGACTTTGCACGGATAGTTATCGAATTAACTGAGAACATGTGTTTTTTACATGACGTGTATCTATGGGTTATATTTACCAATACGATACCAGCCATATTAAGTTTGTTTACTATATTCATTCTCACTAAAAACTAATAATTGCGATTGCAAATCGTTACCTACATTATCTACCCAACATCAACATCTAACAAACGTTTCTTACCTCTCAGGTTTTGCCTAAAAAATTGTTGAGAGCCAACTGTAGGCTAAATGCGTATTTCTCCCATCCTGCCTATAATAATATGTCGGGAATTTGAGGCACACTTTCAATTTTCAATTCATCTCAGGATATTTTTTTCAAAATGATTGTCAGTTGTCGACAACTTATCACCCATTCTAACAAGGTATCTCTGCCAATGTAGGTTCTTCTTGAAACACTTATATCGTGGTTGGTTATTTCGAGCTGTTTTGAACCTACTTAGTACCAGATACATCCCTGAGCACAGTCATACTTTGTATGTATTGTACACAACAGAGTACCTAGATCCGGGTGAGACGATACTATACTTAGGTACACCTACGCAAAGTCATATACGAAGATCTTACCAAAGCATCTAGGTACATACAGAATCTTTATGGATCTCCAGCATTCCAAACATTGATTATTTATTCCATCCATATTTCTTTGTGCCAGTCATCATAATACAAGTATCAAGTACTGCATAAGTCATAAGTAGACACTGTCATAAACGGCGAGAATAAATGCCATTCACATCATCAAAAGTGATCTCTAATGGCATAATCAAGTCGGAAAAATCATAGGGAATTTTTAACTCTGTAAATGGTATCATGATGGTGTACTAGAGACACGTCATAAGACCCAGCCGATAAAGGTAATTTTAGAGGTCAAAGTTCAAAAGCCTCGTATTGTAGCACATGACATTACACGGCTGCTATTATATTATTTTACTCAAACATCGATCGGTGCTAAATAATAAGTTTAATGTTGGCAGTTTATTATTGTTTGTATCGTTTTCCTGCCTCATCCTGTTTTATTTCGTAGAAGCGTACAAGGAGAAGGCCATCATACGCGGAATAACGTATTTAGAAAGGACTAACATCAAGTTCATCTTATTGCGGTTAGAGGTAAATAAAACTATTTAATATTGTTTTATTTTTTGTGTTTAGTGTTGCTATACCTATAATGTTGACCTATAAACTTTAGTTTATCGTGATCATACCATCTGTGTGGGTGAAGTTTTTAGTCTCGAAGGCAAAAGGAAGGAATAAGTATAAACTTTTCATTTTACTTTGGCTTTGAAAATGAATTGCAGCAGATTTTCTCCATTAGATATAAGGGAAAAACATATCTAAGGCCTCCATGACGTAATTTCATTGTCGGCACGAACATGTTACCAGATTGATGTGTGCGATGACAATGAAAATTTCGGTTATTATTAAGCCGCGTTTCCATTCTTGCCAAGACTCGGCAAGCATCCACAAGCCCCAAGCGTCCACAAATCACGCTTGGCATTTGGAAGTCGATTACATTGCTTGTGAATGCGTCAGTGTGCTACGTACATCCAAGCATTGTTGGAAACCGAACTTATCGGCTTTTATTTTTGGTTTAACCTACTTTTATTTATTTATTTCAAACACAAGCAAACAAAACGCAAGGAAAGCCAAACGACCACGAAGAAGGAAGGTAAAGATTCATAGTTCAATAGATTCGTTCGTCGCGAAATCACAGCGGCCGTGCCAACGTGTGAACACATCGCAAACGCTTGCCGCAAGGGCCCTTTGATCTGTGTCCAAAAATCGACACTAGACTGGAGCGTATACAAGCATCCACAACCTCACGCCCGCAAGCGTAGCTAAACGCCCTCTTAACACGCTTGTGCTTGTGGAAGCTTGCCGAGCCTTGGCAAGCATGGAAACGCAGCTTTATGCAGATAAAAATGCTAGATCACAATGTTATGATGCCTATCCTATAGTTCAACTATAATGATTAATGACCTTCGGAAATACCTTAAAATTGATTGAATCATACTTTTAGGATATGAAAAACACAGTTCAAATTCGTAGTAAATGTAACTTGTTTGTATGAAACGGAACTGCAATCATCGTGAATCTGCAATCCCTCATTATAATAACGACATAATAGTTTAAGTCGTGATCGTTAGTCTCATTTAATGAGAATCCTCTGACATCCATGTAAATAACGATAAATGTTCTTAGATCGATTAGAAAGAGACGCAATTTCAACTGAATATCTATATATTTCATTTCCAAAATACAATATTTCCATTAACCGTCATCTTATTGATATTTAAGTCTATTAAGTAAACTACCGTCTATGCTATGTTATATCTACTGATACTGTCGAATGGTTCCTATTCCTAGCAAGTACAGTGATTCGAGTGAGAAAGAAGATCAAGATTACATGCGTAAGTTCCTTGTGAGTGACGTAGGTAGCGAGGGAAGGAGGTCCAACTCTATATGAACTCGTCGGGTTCACGAGGCGCGTCCAAGTCGCGGTAGTGTATAACTGGGCGGAATTCAGCACCACCGCCCCTTTAACAATAACCACATTATTCTATTAACTACTCAAAAAAACGAAACAAACACAACTCCACACTAAAAGGTGCTACTCTACTAGTTGGACAAGGTGCAAATCTTAGCTTCCCGGGGGTAAACTACAACAGGTAGG
This sequence comes from Thera obeliscata, assembly GCA_947578465.1. NCBI lineage: Eukaryota > Metazoa > Arthropoda > Insecta > Lepidoptera > Geometridae > Thera > Thera obeliscata. The sequence continues at coordinate 7,983,490 of OX387916.1, forward strand.
TAGCTTTTATAAATGCAGGAGGGAACAATTTAGAATAACATTTATTATTCGGATAGTTTATTATAACACGAATACATACATAATACAGCATTTGTAAAATACAATTCCTTATTTGAAGAATACAATCATTGGTGATGGTATGCAAGATCTTGTCATGAAATGTTGAAAAACATTGGAACCTTTTATAGAGGTGGATTTGATTTATTTTAGCACTGATTTACATATTGAACTAATTGTACTAAGATATAGTAACGCTTTTATTCATAATAATCCTATAGCAGTCATTTAGCTTAACAGGCCGCTAAGTCTATTGTTATCTCTATTTGCGAACATAAAAGTGACAGTGACAATAGACTTTTAGGGCGACCCGCTAAAAAGTGCCTGGCATTATGATTGAAGAGGTAAAGTGATTTATTAGTTAGGTATTTTATGATTAATGTCAAAAGCTACATTTTGTCTACGATCACTAATTGTATGTGATTTAACAATAATTGTTAGGGCCAGGACATCCCAAGCGAATCTGTTATCTCGGTAAAAATTGTATCGATAATATGTAAAAACTTAATAAATTATACATCTGAATGTGCCTTGTCAATTCTACGGAATGCTTAAAATTAATTTTAGTCATAAATTACTGCTATTATAATAGTACTCCTGTCATGGTTTGGTCATACATTCGTTAAAATATGTCACCACTGTCCGGGAAGTCAAGATCGTTGTATGCAATAATAGGCCGCGACCGATCCACATTTTCCCTGCAAATCATTCCTTTGGCTTAGAACACGATTTTTATATCACAAACAACCAAATAACATGCAAAAAATATATACACCTTTAATACGTGACACTTTTATTAGTCATGCAAAACAAATTAGCAATATTGTTCCAATGTAAAATCTACACTGTTATAATGTATAACTTAGTACACTTTAGAGCTTTAAACTGGAATCGTTTAATGGCGGGTTGTTCAAGGCATTTTTAAACAATTTCTATGCAGTGAACTATAAATTAGTATATCATTAGAAGGGTATTTTTGATAGCTTTCAAGTGATATCAGGAATAATTCAAATTAAATAAAATGGAAGTCAGTCTTCGTTCGACGTCAAATAAATATGAACACTAGATTTATGAAAGTCTGGTCAGAATATACATACAGAGTGAAAAAGGACTACCGAAATTTACAAGTCCTTCATAACATGCTTCTCGATCGACTACCGCCGAATATAGCGAGAAATATTTTTAACATTTCAATTTATGATCATTGAATTTTCTGAAATTTGTCTTTATATCTTTAGAAGATATTTATAAGGTGTAAATAAATAATCCTAACAGTCTACTTTTTAGTACTAGTCACAAACAAAAATAAATGCGTACAGTACAGGTTTGACTGAGTTTTATAACGCCCTGGTAAAATATTGAATGAAAAGAAAATCCCTGGAAATCTGACTGTCAATAAAACATTTTTTTCAACCCATTTTGTCCCACAGCTGGGCAAAGATATCCCCCAAAGACTTTCACTTATCTCCCTCTCGAACCTCCTCCCAAAACCGGTTTTGTCCCGCTTCTGGGCAAAGGTCTCCCCCAAAGACTTTCACTTTGTGGGAGGACCCACAATCTCCTTTCAAAGGCGTCAATATCGTCCCGCCAACATACACACACAAAGCATACCCAAAGACAATTCCCACCTGGCGGAGCTCGTCGGAACGCATTTTATATTGTAACTTAGTGTTCTTACTACTATTTGTCTTGACAAAGAAAATCTTTGCCGAGGATTAATGATTTATTATGACCTTTCCTATTGTGACGCCGTGCTGACGTAACTGCGTAAGCGTGCAAGGCAGTGAAGTTTTTGGCAAACATCGTCATTGTCACAACGGCCGGGCTGTCAGAGCTACGACTGCAAAGCAGACGTACGCGAGTTCGAGCCCGGTCCAGCTATGAAGATTTTTGTTCGACATTTTAATGTTACCAGAAAATTCTAGTAGCGGCGAGTGCCTTCTTTAAGGAATTCAAATAAAGAACCGAAAGTTCTGGACTAAAACAAGAAATGATGTAAGAAGGAAAAGACGATCGGAATCCAACAGAAGAAAACGAAAAGACTAACGAAATTCAATAAATGACGATCGAAATCCAATAAATGACAATCGAAATTCCGGGTATATAAGGAGCTGCAAGCGCGTCTACGGGCAGTTCAGTGGAAAGTGATCTGAAGAAAGGAACAAGAGGAAAAAAGTGAAAAAGTGGAAAAAGTGAACAGTGAAAGTGAAAAGTGAACAGTGAACAGTGAAGTGAAGTGCAAAGTGGTGAAGTGCTCCCAGTGGACTGTTAGTGTTCGGAGCACAGCGTTGGACCGAGTAACGCATAGTGCGCGGGGACAGTGTCGGACAGTGCTACGCGTTTCGTGCAGTGCCACGCATTCAGTGCAGTGTTACGTGTTCGTAGTGCGAATAAATCGCTACCTTCGGTGAAATCAGTCGTTTCCTTCCAATCCCTGTACCCACTTCCGTAACATTTGGTGTCAGAAGTGGGATTGGAAGGTAAAATGCCTGTCATGCCGAGGGAAGGCATGAGTACTCGCGCTAAGGCTGCTTCACAGCAAGCAGGTGGCTCCGGCGCCGAGGCTTCTGAGGAAGAAACCCCTGGGCGCCGAGACAACTCCGGTGGGGCAACCTCGGAAAGTTCGTCGATGAGGACCCAGGTTGGGCCAGATCTTGGCGCCTTGTTTGAGCAGCTGCGCGCCATGCAAGCGGATCAGGCTCGCCGGGAGGAGGAACAAGCCCGCCGGCAGGAGGAGCAAGCCCGCCGACAGGAGGAGCAGCTGCGCGCCATCCAGGAGGAGCAGGCTCGCCGCCAAGAAGAGGATGCCCGCCGGCAGGAGGAGCAAGCCCGCCGGCAGGAGGAACAAGCCCGCCGGCAGGAGGAGCAGCTACGTGCCATCCAGGAGGAGCAGGCTCACCGCCAGGAGAAGCAGCTGCGCGCCATCCAGGAGGAGCAGGCTCGCCGCCAGGAGGAGCAAGGCCACCGGCAAGAGGAACAGATGTGCGCATTGCAGAAAAGTCTTTTGACCGCCATCACCGACAGCATGCGGAGGGTAGAAGCGGTGGAGGAAACTATGCAGCAACATGAGACTCGCCTCTGTTCCATTGAGGAAGGTATTAAAACTGTACAACAACACGGAAACCGCCTCTCCTCCGTCGAGGAAGTCGTCAAGAAGCTCGAAACGAATGGAATCCCAGCCTCAGCGTCCATAAGTGCATCAACTGCAGGCGGAAATTTCAAAGTCCCGCCTTTCGATGGAACCTCCTCCTGGGCGGCCTACAAGCTACAGTTTGAGGCTGTGATGAACCTTAATGGGTGGACCAAGAGTCAGGCTAAAACCGCACTCACTTTGGGACTACGAGACAAGGCCTTGACCGTACTGGAGGCCTTGGGGAGTAATGCTACCTACGAGCAGTTACTAGAAGCCTTGGAGTCGCGCTATGGGGACTCGCACCTGGAGCATGTTTTCCGCGCTCAACTCCGTGATCGATGCCAACGAGCAAACGAGTCATTGCAACAGTGGTCCCTGGAGGTAGAAAAGTTGGTCCGGAAGGCATACCAAACATCGCCAGCATCGGTCATTGACAGCATGCTTTTGCAGTCATTTGTCGACGGTATTTTCGACGCGGAAGTAAGAGCTACTTTGCGCTTGGGTCACCATGGTCACATCAAGGAAGCCGTCGCGCATGCGCTCGAAGTAGAAGCCGTCCGACGAGACCCGAGGAGTGGACGTCTGAGGGAAATTAATTCTACGGAAGTGGAGCGGGTAAACCAACGCAGAGCTTTCGTCCCTAGATGCTACAACTGTGGGGAACGAGGACATCTAAGAAGCGGCTGCCCGAATCGGATTGCAGAGAGACGAGGGACCGATGCTTGTGTACAAGCGTCGGAGAACCAGGAAAACTAATTCCAGCCAGGGCTGAGGGGTGGGCGCTGGCCGGTAGACATGAAGCCCCGAAAATCAAGATTCATCAGAGCACAGATGGCAACAGCTTAACTGTTAATGGATCAGTAAATGGAATTTCATGCTCATTGACTTTGGATACTGGAGCGTCACGTACGGTAATTGGGACACAGCTGATAAGAAGAAACGGAAAGATCAACGTTCGGAAGGGAGCTTACCAGCTAACAACGGCTACCGGCCAGCGCATACCAGTATCAGGTGAACAGAAAGTGGCTATCAAGATTGGTGATAAACTTTACTGGCAACAGGCGGTAGTAGCTGACATTGTGGATGACTGCATTATTGGCCTGGACTTCTTGAAGGACCATCGGTGCAATCTCGACATTCACTCCGGCGTCCTCAAGTGTGGAGAAGACGAAATACCGATGAGAGGCGGTGGCGAAGGCAAGGTGTACTGCATTAAGAACACTAAACTATTGCCTAGATCACAGACGCTAGTTCCAGTAATTTTTCCTGGAAGTAAAAGTTTGAAACAGCGACGGTGGACAATACTAGAAAAAGTGGATAACGAGTCATCGTGGCTGCCAGCACGTACGGTCATAAATTCATCCGCAGAAACAGTGGTACCTGTGTTAAATTTGAGCAATGAGCAACAGGTGTTAAAGAAGGGTACCCTAATAGGGCGGAGCGAAGAAATCGTGTGGTTGCGGAATTGTCAAGAAACCAAAAAGACGGATGCAAGTTCAATCGACGTTAACAGTATACTGGAAGAATGTAAGCACGATTTGACAACTATTGAATTGCTCAAGGCGAAGAATTTGCTACGTCGGTTCTCCGATATATTTTCGAAGAATGATGGTGATATCGGAAGGACAAGCATGGTTCAGCATAAAATCAATACTGGAAATGAACAACCTATACGACAACGACCCCGCCGAATTCCTTTTGCCAGAGAAAAGGAGGTGGACGACATGATTCAAGACATGAAGGATAATGAAGTAATCGAACCATCGTCCAGTCCGTGGTGCTCACCAGTGGTTTTGGTAAAGAAGAAGGATGGGTCAACGAGGTTCTGTATTGACTATCGCCGCCTAAACGACGTGACCAAAAAGGACAGTTATCCATTACCAAGGATAGACGACACCTTGAATACTCTCAACGGCATGAAATGGTTTTCTACGCTGGACCTAAAAAGTGGCTATTGGCAGGTGGAGTTGGATCCTAAGGATAAGGAGAAGACCGCGTTCTCCACAGGGAAGGGCCTCTGGCAGTTCAGAGTGATGCCGTTTGGGCTGTGCAACGCCCCGGCTACTTTCGAGAGGTTAATGGAACGTGTCCTTGCTGGGTTGCTGGGAGAAACCTGCTTGGTGTATCTCGATGACATTATAATAGTGGGGCGAGAATTTGATGACCATTTGAAGAAGCTGGAATCCGTATTCAACAAGTTGAGAAGTGCAAATCTGAAACTAAGCCAGAAGAAGTGCTCATTCTTCAAACGGCAGGTGAACTATTTGGGACACGTTATTTCGGAAAGCGGCGTCGAAACGGATCCTTCGAAAATTTCGGCGGTTAAAGATTGGCCTGTGCCTTCGGACAAAACACAAGTACGGGCGTTTATGGGACTTTGCTCTTATTACCGTCGTTTTGTCAAGAGTTTTTCAGATATAGCGAAGCCATTGCATAGACTAACAGAAGAAAAACGGCCTTTCGTCTGGGACCAACAATGCCAGGCGGCTTTCGAGGAACTTAAGAGCCGGTTATGTGAAACACCAGTACTCGGATATCCGGATCAGTGCAATGAGTTTGTAGTTGACACAGACGCAAGTAATACAGGGATAGGAGGAACACTCTCACAAAGAAAAGAGGATCAAGAAGTTGTGATAGCTTATTACAGTAAATCCCTGTCAAAACCAGAGCGGAATTATTGTGTCACTCGAAGGGAGCTACTTGCAGTTGTCAAAACACTTCAGCATTTTAAGAAGTATTTATTGGGTCGGAAATTTCTAGTCAGAACAGATCATGCAGCCTTGAAGTGGCTACTGCAGTTCAAGAATCCTGAAGGACAAGTTGCGCGATGGATTGAACAACTACAGGAGTACGACTTTGTAGTAGAGCATCGCAATGGAAAGTCTCATGGGAATGCTGATGCTTTGTCAAGACGGCCGTGTTCTGAAGACTGCAAGCACTGTGTGAAACAGGAAGATAAAGAAAAATCTATGGTCCGAGTTATAAGAACTGATACAGTAAATGATGATTGGAGCAGCGATGCCATGCGTAAACTACAAGAAGAAGATGAAGACCTTAGACCAATACTCAATTGGGTGAGAGATGGATCCGCACGCCCAGGATGGAGTGAAGTTGCTGGAATGAGTGCAGTAACAAAGAGCTATTGGGCACAATGGAATAGCCTGCTCTTACACAATGGTCTTTTATGTCGAAAATGGGAGAGTGCATCAGGACAAGACAATCATCTTCAGACAGTTGTGCCAAAGTCAAAGATTTCTGATATACTGCGAGCGTATCACGACGGAACATCAGGCGGTCATCTCGGTGTGAAGAGAACTTTGGTGAAAATTCGTCAACGTTATTACTGGTTGCACTGCAAGGAAGATGTTGAAGACTGGTGCAAGAAATGTACGAGTTGTTCCTCTGTCAAAGGACCACAAACAAGAAGTCGGGGAGCGTTGAAGTTATACAACGTGGGTGCTCCTTGGGAACGAATAGCTTTGGATGTGGCCGGGCCGTTTCCAATGACGAATAGTGGAAATCGTTACATTTTGGTAATAATGGATTACTTCACAAAGTGGCCAGAAGCGTTTGCATTACCAAATCAAGAAGCTGTTACTGTGGCTAGCAAACTGGTGAATGAAGTTTTCTGCCGATTTGGACTACCCCTTGAAATCCATAGTGACCAAGGCAGGAATTTCGAGTCGCAAGTCTTTCAGGAAACATGCAAGATTATGGGGATACGCAAAACTCGGACTACGCCGTATCATCCGCAATCTGATGGAATGGTGGAGAGGTTCAACCAAACTCTAGAGCGGCATCTGGCAAAAGTTGTTGAAAGCCATCAGAACAATTGGGATGAGTACATTTCTCTGTTCCTTCTGTCGTATAGAACTGCGGTTCATGAGAGTACCTCTACTACACCGGCCCGAGCGAACTTTGGTAGAGAGCTTCGACTTCCAGCGGATCTTCTCGCGGGTTGTCCTCCAGATACGCCTAGCTGTATTTCGGAATACGCGGAAGATTTGAGAAGGAAAATGGGGAAGTTCACGGGCGTATGAGGGAAGAGAATCTGCGTGCTAGTGAGCGAATGAAAACGCGATACGACAGAAGCGTCAACTCCAAGTCCTTTGAAGAAGGTTCTGCTGTTTGGCTTCACAACCCCGTTCGAAGGAAAGGAAAATCTCCAAAACTACAACCGAGTTGGGAAGGCCCTTTTCAAGTAATTACGAGGATCAATGATGTCACATATAGAATTCGGAAAACGCCAAGAAGTCCAGCGAAAGTGGTTCATGTGGACAGGTTGGCACGGTACTACGGCTCTAACGATGCTCGGGACGAGCACGTCTAAGGAGGGGATAGTGTGACGCCGTGCTGACGTAACTGCGTAAGCGTGCAAGGCAGTGAAGTTTTTGGCAAACATCGTCATTGTCACAACGGCCGGGCTGTCAGAGCTACGACTGCAAAGCAGACGTACGCGAGTTCGAGCCCGGTCCAGCTATGAAGATTTTTGTTCGACATTTTAATGTTACCAGAAAATTCTAGTAGCGGCGAGTGCCTTCTTTAAGGAATTCAAATAAAGAACCGAAAGTTCTGGACTAAAACAAGAAATGATGTAAGAAGGAAAAGACGATCGGAATCCAACAGAAGAAAACGAAAAGACTAACGAAATTCAATAAATGACGATCGAAATCCAATAAATGACAATCGAAATTCCGGGTATATAAGGAGCTGCAAGCGCGTCTACGGGCAGTTCAGTGGAAAGTGATCTGAAGAAAGGAACAAGGGGAAAAAAGTGAAAAAGTGGAAAAAGTGAACAGTGAAAGTGAAAAGTGAACAGTGAAGTGAAGTGCAAAGTGGTGAAGTGCTCCCAGTGGACTGTTAGTGTTCGGAGCACAGCGTTGGACCGAGTAACGCATAGTGCGCGGGGACAGTGTCGGACAGTGCTACGCGTTTCGTGCAGTGCCACGCATTCAGTGCAGTGTTACGTGTTCGTAGTGCGAATAAATCGCTACCTTCGGTGAAATCAGTCGTTTCCTTCCAATCCCTGTACCCACTTCCGTAACACTATATAAACACGTCAACTTCCTTTATTACAATGTACAATACGCTCCGTCTATGGTTGATCTTGCGACGCATATTCATATTATAGAGATGCGATCAGAAGCCCTTTACAAAAAGCTTTGAACAAGCGTTGGCTAAGCAGAACATTTTTTTATACAACTAGCTGATGGAACAAACATAATGGCCCACCTGATGATAAGTGGTAACCATCACATATAACAAAGCATTGCATCGTAGGTCACGCAAGCCAGGAACGTGCCCTATGATGCACTTCCCTGTGTCCAACAACTTGAAGCATATAGTCATCACATCATTCTGACGGATGGAATTGTGTAAAGTTGAACCGGGGTTAACAGATTTTTAACCCTACTGTGGTTAGAGTAGCATGAGCGCAGGCACTTTGTCTGTTAAACCAAAGCTTGTTTTTGCAGGCTAAGAAAGCAATAACATTTTTTTTATTTTGAAATTGAAATTGAAATGCGACTGTTTGACGTTTGTTTTATTCGTCGCTTACTAGTTCAGTCAGAAGTAGAGTGACATTTTGGTTTCTAAGGTTTGAATATTTTTTACACCAGCTCACTTTAGATTGGTACTGAACTTTAAGAAAGCTAGATCGCAAGATAGTTTATATTTAGCTCAAAGAAGATCTGTTTTGAGCCCCCACTCAACCATACAAATCGTTATAGTATTATTAGTATTTCTAAGCCCGTAAAAACTGCATAAGCTCACTGCGGCAAAGTGCTGAATTACTATCACCCAACAAAAATTTTAAAGTAATTGGTATTTATGGAAGTTTCATAAATATATAGCATCCGAAATTGTTTCATAATCATTTGATAACATATTTGATCAATAACAACTAAAACTGAAAGTAAAACAACTTTTTACTCAGTTGATATTACCGAAGCCCTTTTCCGGATACTATACATATTATGATATTAAGTCGGTCTAAATAAGAAACGAGGTTTGTGTAGCTAAGGTCTAGACTTATGAGCTAAGCGTTTATTGATAGTACTGAATAGTGAATACTGGCGTTACTCGCTGGTGTTTTAATGAAAGCCCGGTAATGTACCTTATCAAACACAACGTTTTTTCAGTAGTAGTAGAGCTCTTTGTAAACTATTTCTGCCGTGAAGCAGCATAAAGTTATAGTTATAGAAATTATAAAAGTTGTACCACGAAGAATTTACTATTAGTTATTATATTATTTTGTTTCTGATTTCCAAGCCTCGTTTCTAATTAAAGGTGGATTCACGCTATACCGGGCCTTGCACTGTATACGTGCTTTCGAAGAAATGTTGTATGAAAAACGGGATAAAAAAACACACGAGGCGCATCAAGTTGCGTAGTTCAAAAGTAAAGATGGATTCACGCCACACCGGGCCTTGCACTGTACGTACTTTAAAGTGAGCGATCCAATGGCGAGCCAAAACCGACGAACCTGCGAGCCAAAGGTATAAAGCGCCAATGAACACCTACAAAACCGTGGTCTTTTAGATGCTCCAGTGGCGGTTTATACCTTTGGCTCGCAGGCTCGTCGGTTTTAGCTCGCCAATGGATCACCCACTTTAGTAGACTTCTTGTATGAATCTAGTGTATTTAAGCTGTTTTGATCCCCGGGCAAAAACATGAAACCACTAGTCCGGGTGTAGCGTGAATCGTTGATATCGTATGGTTGTATTACCTTGGTCGTGAGAAGCGTGGATGACGGGGCGCGTAGGGCTGCGGGGGTGCCCAGCCTCCCCATCCCCAGCCGCGCTGCGCCGGCGGACCAACCACACCGGGGCCGCCGCCGTACCTGTCGCCAAAACTATACCATAAACATAAGCGCCTCTCAGTTCGTCTGGTAGAGTTCGGCCGCCGTAAGTTAGCGGGTCTGAGTGTGCCGTGATTGCGAAAATGGGCAATGACTAACTTCTTTCTATCATGGTATTGAACATTATTTTTATAAACATCGGGGTATTGGCTCGTTTGAGCCGTGATCGTCAACAAAAAAGTATCGCCTACAGAGACTTGAAACGTATAAGCGACTCATCAATATCAATCACTAAATTTTTTAATATCCCCATTAAAATCGGAAAACCCCAATTTAAAAAAACCCCATAATAAATGTTTATGAATTCATCGAATTTATAAAAACCGGATTAAAATCAATTAATATCTATAACCTTTTTAAGGTAAAGTTATAATAATTAACTTGCAAAATATTATTTTGGTCAATTTGTCGTCATTGTGACCCAAAGCTTGAAATGTTTGAGGGTTCCTTTAGAAACATTCATATTCATTTAGTTATAGCCGCAAACAAAGTCGCGTGACATCTCTAGTTTCCAAAGAAATGTTTCAACCAAGCGTCTATGCAAAAATATAAGTTGGCAATAAATATTCTTTTAGAGGCAATAAATGCCAGCGATATTGCTTCGAATGAGCCAAAGTAAGTGATTTATGTTTCAAAATTAGAGTTATCTAGAAGTCTGACATTAAGTCTGCACGATCGCTTCGGTCTATTGAAAATGTAGGGTGTTTAGAACAAATATGAATGGTTCAAAACCTTATCCAAGGTCACCAAGGGGTCATAACCTCAAGTTCACACTAATCACACAATAGAAAGTTACTTTGACCCTACCCAAAAATAGGCTAACGCTATTAGTGTTTTTTTACACCCCTCTATATTTTTTAAAGATTAAATTTTTTTTTATGCAGTTTGCTGATGGAATGTCAGTTGCTTGGACACATGTCATGCGCTCTATGAATCTAGCGGTAGGGCTGCTATCTAAAGTGAGCAAACAGTAGTTATTCTTCCCCTTGAGCTGGAGAGCACAGATGGTCTAGTGGTAGCGGGCCCGCCTTCCTCCCTATGAGTATTTTTGTCGAAAAATGTGCACTATGCCAGTAGGTACTTTAAGACAGGAAACCGGCGTGTTGTAGAACCTAAAAAAGTTCGAGCAACACGTGTTAAGCGTTACGCAAAAAGGGCCTGCTAGCGGCCTACTTGCGGACACCAGTCCAGTCCCTTTGATATTGTTTTTTTGTTAGTCTTATGTACAGTTTGCAGGTATGTATTTGCTATGTTATGGTTTTGATAGGTTTAAATATTAAGTATTGTTCACTGTTTATACTATTACACGGGTATTTATCGGTTTATTTATTTACGGGTAGTATAAATATGTTTTATGATCGCGAAAGATAAAAAGTACTATTGTTCACTGTTTTTATGTGTTGCAACTAAAGTAATTTTCATATTTAATTTTCATGAATTTGGTATTTTTTTTGCCCCTTACGCTGAGAGGCCAGTGTGAAAGTACTTACGCGGCGGGTTGTGGCTGGTGCGACGGCGCAGGTGTGGCTCGACCCACTGGCTCTGGCTGCTGCGGCCGGCGCGTATCGCGCACGTATGCGTTAAAGTACGCCACTTCACGACGGACCTCGTCCACCTGACATAATGTACATTGTTACAAGGAGCTAAAATGAGTAGTAATGAGTATGACCCACTTTTATACGAGTGAAAATATAAACCGAGTTTTAATGGGTTTTAGCGCCGTGAGTTACACTATGCTTTTCACTTTATACGATTAGATTGCGAAATAAAATAATCCAATACCAATTAAATTAGCAATTAGATTAAAATTCTAAAAATTTCGCGGGTTACCTTCTCGCCGTGTTTGTTGAAGATATGTTTTCTTATGAAGTCAGGGCCTTTGAACTTTTTGCCACTCAGGGGACACAGCCATTTGTCTTTCCCCAACTCTTGCGTATTCGATAAAATAAACTTTTCAACTTCTACTTCAGGATCCTACAAAAAAGGAAATAAGGTTAGATAATCAAGAAATAATATTGTTCAATCTTTAATACAGCGCCATCTAGCCCCGAACTAAGCAAAGCTTGTATTTTGATATCTACAATACCTTGATTCCAAGTTTTTGCAACTCTTCGTCAGTAAGAGGCTTGATGTCTTGGAGGAAGGAAGCCATTTTGCCTTCAAATGCTTTTATGTAGTCTTGGATTTCTTGTTGTGTTGGTTGCTAAAACATTACAAAAACAATCCTATTTATTTAAGCCGAATCGTGAACATCAAACTAGCAATACATTTTTACACAATATTGACTATGTGTTATACATATAAAATTATGAATTAGGTATAATAATAATAATAATAATAATAACGTTTATTTCCAATCAAACAAGACATACGGTATGGTGTGAATGATTTTAAAATTACTATTAACTTCATTTTTACGATAATATTAATATTGCATGCCTAGATATGACGAGGATATTGCACATTTATAACACTTTTTCAACATGTATTTCATGCAATAAATACTGTAACTTTGGTGATAGGCTCGCATTCTCTCCATTGAAAAATGTGAAGCAAGCTCGGTACTCGCATTTATGGCAACTATAGTTCGAATAGGCTTGCTCGGTCATCCAAAGAAAACGGTTACGTTGGTTTATAAAAAAAAGACAAACCTTGGTCGGATGAGGTGCACAACGCGCATGCATTATCCCGCAACGATTCGGCATTTCATCTTCATACGGATACTCGCAATGGTTGTAATAGTCTACTGAATGCACAATCCGCAGATACATGACCAGACGGTCCAACACCCGCATTAGTTCTGGATCAGCTTGTTCTGCGGCGGAAGGCTCGGCAGTAGCTTCCAGACCAAGTAACTCCTCTTCTTCTGTGGAAGCCTCTTCGATCAGGTGCTCCGTGATCTTGTAGAGTACAGGGTTCTTTGACTCCAAACTGAAGTCATGAGCCTGAAACAAAAAAATGGTGAGAACCAAGCCACAGTTTGTTGCCTGTTCGTCTAGGGTTGGTCGCGTGGAACTGGCACCTAGACTCACCTAGCTGTAAAACGTTTCAAAGTGATCCTTGTGATACTACTGAATAAATACATCTTTGACTTTGAAACAGTTTTGAAATCTAAATATAAAGTGTATTTATTCAGTAGGATCGCAAGGATCACTTTGAAACGTCTTATAGCTAATTGCATATAAAAGAAGCATGGTATTACTTCTGCGCTACAACTTATTGTTTTGCTAGATTTTGGATGCCGATCGATAGAAAAAGAGCGCTGATAAGACGCACTCAATAAAGCGGTGACGATATTATTATGCGATCGCACAATGGCATGACAATTTTTCCATCCACTGAAGCCTATCATGTATCTAAGTTACTGTCATGTAATATTGTATGAAATAAATATATTTTATACTTTGCATCTTACCCTATTTTTGGACCACCACCCACCAGATGGACCGACGACATTGTTAAGATCTCGGGAAGTCGGTTGATGTAAAGAGCTCAGAATCGTTTTTCCTGGAAATGTGTGGGGGAGGCCTATGTCCAGCAGTGGACTTCTTCAGGCTAATTATGACCTTATTTTTGTAGGGTTTCACAATGACTGTTTGAAAATAAAATATTATGTATTATTATTGAATAACTTACGTCACTAGGCTCCTTCTTCTCCACAATCGCGGTGCCTTCCGGTGCGTCAGTCTCCCACAGCTTAGTCCGCGTGTCGAGTAGATGCGCGATCCTGGCAGCTAATCGCGCGTCAGCTCGCAATACCGCACGCTCGAGCGTGACGCCTGACACACCGCGGATTCGACGCTGCAAGTCGCGATTCACTATCGCACCGAGCTCACATTCCCGCAACTAAGGGTAAATAAATAGATGAATATAGATACCAAATATTGTGGTCAATCCACACACCACTATATAGCCCCAAACTAAGCAGAGCTTGTACTATAGGAACCAGATAGCTGATAATAATTAATATTTATAATTTTTTTTTGTAAATACATACTAGAATACGATATAACACCCAGACAGAGAACAGATATCTTTGTTCATCACCCAAATATTTGTTCTCGGCAGGGATCGAACCCTTTTTCGATTTCGATTTGTTCCAGCGCAGTAGGCAGAGCTACTACCCACTGAGCAGTCAGTCAAAAAGGGTAACAAGAACAAGCAAAGGTCCGGTTAGGATTTACTGAAATACTAAAATTCTTCTAAGAATGAAATAGTTCGTCTGAGGAAGTACTACTATTGACACTATTGTACCAATTGAGGTTCTGCCGCCAAGCACTAATGCTTGTTAGTTGCGTCTAATAATTGTTGTTTCAATTGAAGGGTATAGTTCCCGGTGTTTTTTTAGCTGATGATCTTGATAGAGGCTCATGTCAAAATAGCCTCTATCAAGAATAACATACACGAATGTTGTTTAGATTCCAGCAGATTTCCTTGATGTTGACCTCTCGACGGAAGGTGACCCACCCGCGCCGAAACCAGCGGCGGTCAGGCAGTGGGTCGGCTAGGGCGACGCGAAGGAAACCTCCGTAGCGTTTGCACATCTAAAACAAAATTATGATTAAAAAACATAGAATGATTTATCAGACACTGGGTTCTGTCCGACACCGATTTTGTTTCAAATATTTATCTGCCATCAGTTAAATGTTATCAACATCAGTCAAAAGTTAATGTAAGTGAAAATGAAATGCATTTATTTGCTTGAAGTATAGTCACTATGGAAAATCTTCTTATTAATAATAATGTTACCACATACTTGGCAATGAGTTACACTTACCGCTTCCACCTCAGCCTTAGTGATAGACGGAGCCAAGTTCCGCAAGAATATTGAGGTAGTCTTATGCAACGCGCGAGGTTCCTTCTTCTGAATCACGGTGCCAACGATTTCAGGCTCATCCTCTTTATCATTGCCGTTCTTTTCGCTGTGATCTTCCGGTGGCTATTAGTAAAATGAATATTTATGTGATTGGTAAAACAAACTTGCAATCTATTTTCGGGAAGGACTCTAAAAGACGGTTCTAAAAAATGATTCTTATTAAACTAACGATTGGCAATTATCCTTTTTTCTACTTACTGAGATTATAAAAAAAACACGGAAAAAACTCGTTCGCTATCTGAAAGGTGGAACTGCCCCCTGAACAACTACTGGATACAGCTGCACACTAAGCTTAAACAGTATTCCTCGAAATGTCTCTTACACTTGTTTTTATGTTGTGAAATACATACAATTTGATTTACTATGAGAACTATGCGAATGTTGGGTTTTAAACCAAACCTTTATTGTGATAGGACAATTCTGCCATTGCCTGCATGAAACTTTCAATAACTTTAGGACAAAGGGGATCTCCTATTATATTACGACTAAAGAAATAATTCTAAGTTTTAAAATAAAAGATTCCTATACCTTTTCAGTTGTCTCTGGCTTATCAGCGACCACCGCTGGCGCATCTTCTTTGGGAGATTTATCCGGCGTCTTGGATTTGGAGTTGGACTTGCGACGTGGACGCGTGCCAGCCTCACCCTCGTCTTCTGAACTTGATGACGAGGAGCTTGATGATGATGAACTGGATGAAGAGCCAGGAGGAGCTGAACGACAGAAATAATAATTAATTATCTTTTATTTTTTGAGAAATCTCACTCAGATAGCTAAGGTGACGGGAGTTTTTGGTCACCATACCATTGCTTAACATAACGTGAAAAATTAGCCGAGTCTAATCAATTGGTGACCACATAATGTCAAACTGTCATGTTATATTACTGTAACGAAATGGTTCAATAAATAAATATCAAACATATTTTGTCTCCAATGATGACTGAACTACCCCACACGGCAAGGATGATGTGGTCACTGAAAAAGGGTCTACCAGTGGTACTTGCAGCAACCAGTCCGCTCATCAAGTAGATGGTCTGAGCGGAGAAACTTAGACCAAAATAAAAATAAAACACATACGGGGTTCTTTTTCAGGCACTTTCTTCTCCGGCTCAGCGGGCTCATCAGACGAGTTGAATCGTGAGAACATCTTGGCTTGTTCCTGCAATTGGCGGAGGTGGGGATCGATCTCCATCGTCAGCGGCGCTGTTGGCTTCGCTGGCTCGTCTTTATTCTCCTGCAGATCAAGTAATGATCGAACATTATAGGCAACAACATTCAGTCATCAATATCAAAGCATCTAAAGTATAAATGTCTTTCCTGTGGATCAGGCCGACCAAGCTGTCAGGATGGTAAGAATAGGTGCTGGGCAAACCTATTCCATCTTAAACCCTGTCCCAGGCACTGTAGTGTCCCGTAAGTAGGGGCATGAGTAATCACCAGTTGCCCTTGACACGACATAAATCATCTACAATAGATGCAAAAAAAATCCTTTTTTAAAGTACAAAAGTCAGTGCAGGCGAGTGAATCCTTCAAAAACTATCTTCTCTTCCTCGTGTTTTATATGGATAAAGTAGTGCTATTAGGTATTCTGTAATTTCGTTGAAGCAAACCAATCTTACCGGTTCTTTTTCCTTTTCTTTCTCTTTCGGTTCAACTTCATCTTTTTCTTCCTTCACTTTGATAGTGTCATCCTCGATAACTATGGGCTTGTCGGAATCAATAATTATAGCTGAAAACAAATGTTATTACAAATAAACTGTAAAAATAAAATTTTCCATGCTTTTTCTACGACCGAATGTGGCAAAACTTTTTACTCAAGCGTCGCACTATTTTTATATCTTTGACTGTATTGCGCTGAACTAGAACACGCAAGATGAAACGGGTATACCAAATAATTGCTCTACTACCACCTCAGGACTGAATTTGAATTGCTCGTGTGGGGTAATACGCACTGAGAGCAACTTGTAATAGTTAACTTTAATGTATTTTAATTTTTATTTTCATCCATTAACACAATAGAGAGGTAATCAGTGCATCAGACTAACCAACAAAAAAAAACATATTTACCGGCTTTCTCAGTATTTTCCACTGGTATTGGATCATCCAGCTCTTTGAGATCCTCATCGGTTCCGCCTTCAAGTTTGATGACGACCGTGTCAAGGAGGCGGATTAGTTTTTCGGATTTATCAACATCTACTGTCACCTTGTCCAAGTCTCCACCATCCAGTAGCTCAAGGAAGACACCCAGACGACTCTGTTCAATATATTCAGGATTATTAGGAAGCTCGCAAAAGGAATATTTTTTCCCGTTTCTACAACATTTCTCATAGCGTGATGTTATAGCCTTCCTCGATAAATGGACTATCCAACACAAAAATAATTTTTCATGAAGTTAAGATGATTTTGAATACTAGGGCTATTCCGACTTTGAAACAAAGTATTCATCCAAGTATAATTGGTAGTGTTCTGACTCACCTTTAGTGCAACAAGTTGCTCCTCCTTACGCTTCACTGATTCTTCAGGATGGTATTTGATCTTGAACCTAGGGATTAAAATTACAATTTTATCAATATGACTCAATTAGTAAGGTAGTTTTGGTATAAAAATGAAAAACATAACTTTAAAATATTTTTTGTAGACAATATTAACTGTTCAATATAAAAATTAAACAAAAATTTACCAGATTTTGCTCACAACACTCCAGTGTGGTGCAAAAGTTACACAAAACTAAAATGACATAGTTATCATACTTAAAAAATCTTCATAATCTCACCTGTCCACACTCATGTGGAATATCATAGCCCTACAGCCCTAACAAAACGAAACCTGTAGCATTGCGCGCTACAGGTCAACGCGGAAATAGCTAGCTACACATTTGTATAAATTCTCATATAATTTTCATAACGTTGTCCAGCACCACGCGAAATCGCTGTAGACTGTAGGGAAAAAAGTTTATGTTAAGTTTTGCATAGCACAAAAAATCTAAGCATAAATACTGGAATGTTGCTTCTATCATATTGAGTTTGCAGTGGTTTTATGCTTAGAACTTTCTGATAACTAGCAAATTACTATGAGCAATTTTATAAAACTGACCTCTATTAGTTTGGCAAAATAAACAAACAAACAGTTTTAATTATTACATTCTCATGGGTCAGAGGAAACTCAATTGAGAAAGCTTGGTTGTAAACATGCAACCATCAGTGAATACTGCATACCATTCCTCATCCTTGTGTGCTATGAAGAACTCATTCAGTTGCTGTCTCCTGAACTCAAGTTTGTATTCATTGTACTTCACAATAGCATCATCAACTGTAATGGAGTCATCTTGAGCTGCCAAGAAGGCTTTGAAGGTCATCATTGAAGGTGGACCATCTGTGGGGCCAACTGGTACTGCTTCCCTATTATAAATAAAGATGCACCAGTTTAAAAATATTTTATATCTCAAAGAACATAACATAGTTCACCTATAGAGAATAATAATAATTTTACAGAAAGTGTGTACTCAGAGTACCGGTTTGAGTCCAGTGGTTTAACAGTGATATTACATACTTAAAGTTAGATTTTACAATTATTACAGCTTACAAGATGGCTATGTTTTTTGATGTGTTAAAAATGTTTTTATACAAATATACTTGAGACTTCCCACATGAGAGTTGAAATTTTGATTTCAATTGCTTAACTATCATGATCTCAAGAGGCAAATCACACATTTTATCAGTATTCATGTGATGATAAGAGTTTAAGATATTTTGATAAGCATGCAATTATGTTTCTGTGGGTAATAAAGCACATACCTTGCAGCAACTGGTGGCATTGGTTGTCCATAGCCCTGATGTGCAGGATGGGGCCCAAAATGGTCATGTGCCCAACCATAAGACCCATATGAGTCATGTGGCATACCCCCCCCATATCTACGTTCTTCAATAGGCCAGTCGGGTCTCATACGTTTGCTTGCTGGGCCTTCTCCTCGAACAGGAGAGTAGCCCCGGGTCGTACTTCCCCCAGCACGGTAGTCTCTATAGTCAGGACCGGAACGTCCACCTCGAGATCTTTGAACAATTATGATAAAAACTGAACAGATTCTTATAAAAAAACACACATGTGAATTGATGGCTACTCTACAATGTACATGTAATCAGTGGTGACCCCATTTAATTTACTAGACAATGGAGGATCATTAAGTGGTGGGTCTAATTAACAAATTTTTGACTGTGTGAAACAATTGCTGGAACCAACTACTTTTAGGACCCTGTACAAAAATACAAAAAAGAAAGATACCTACCTATCTAATAATAAAAGTTATCTATATAGGTAGTAGATAGGATCTGTAAAACGGGCTTGGTGAGCAGGTGGAAGAAACAATAATCAGGTTTTTTTTTCTAAATTTTACTTTGAATCCTAATGCAAGTGTAGAATAGTTGTTAGAGAAAAATACCTGATGGTAGCTATGGAACGTTTAGTAGGTTTTGGTACATGGGATTGGTTTTTCGGAGGTTCATGATGTTGGGATCTGGAAGTGGTAAAAGGAATAATTACGTAGAAAGCCTAGATGGATTATTTTAGGACAGGAGAGGTGTATTACCTTTCAGACCAGTCCTCTCGGCCCCGACTTCTTTCTTCGCGGCGGTCACTTCCGCGGTAACTGCTTCCTTCAGCGGTTCCTCTTTCGCCACGGAACTTGTCGCGCCTCTTCCGATCGTATTCATCGTCACTATCAGCCATTATTTAGTTTTATTATTTACAACTTTTACTTTTGCAACCCAATCCAATTCCAATGCAACAAAACATCTCACGCACGCACGCAGGAAACCATAGACTGTACACTCTATACTAGCGATGGGCGATTACTACTATATTTTATCGAATTAGTCGACTGTTCGGTTCAGTCGATAAAAGTCGATAACAATTGAAACTAGTCGATTGTTATCGACTGACGGCGCGTGCGGCGTGCGGCGCGTGGCGACAACGACTAGCACCAACTTTAACTACTATTTGCCGCGCGGTCACGCCACGCAACCACGCAACGCACCTAACTACTATTTTTGCCGCGCGGTCACGCATTCACGCAACGCACCTAACTACTATTTTCGTGCGTACTACTGAATCAGTAGTTACAAAAGACGGTGCGTCGGGCGTGCGCTGCGCTACAAATCTATAGATTAAGTCCGTGCGCCGCTACTTAATGCAGTTATTATGCGATTTAAGTTATTACATTAATTAATTTGTTTTAAAGTATAACAAATTACGAATAGAAGGGTAGGTAAAGAGTTTCTAACTAAGGAAAACACAGACTAGAATAAAAATTAAGTAAAAAAGGTACTTATAGATACTTATTTGAAATATATTTTCTTACAGAAAATCAACTTATAGCTAGAAATCTACCTTCTAACATAATTTTGGAAACTATACTTTTTACTTGACAAGGTCAATTTTACATTTCTATAAAATGTATATCCATAATATTAAAATATACTACCTACGTGTTAACATTAAATGCAACCGAAGTATTATTACTTAGAAACAATCGACGCAACTCCGTCCCGCTCCCGCATGCACCGCCCCGCGTGGCCTTCCGCAGCGCAGTTCACCGCAACGCACGCATACTTACATGTATAGTAGTTAGTAGTTTGTCGATTGTTATTCGAATAATCATGGGGAGGAACTACTAAATCGACAATCGAATGCGCAGTAGCGCAATTTTCGATTCATTCGATTGTTTTTTTTGAAGCAATCGCCCATCGCTACTCTATACCCAGATTCAGAAACTCAGTCTTTTTTTGTAAGCAAACAAATGTCATGATATGTCACTGTCATAGTGACAACTCAGGGGAGAAAAACATGTTTTACCATGGATCACTATTAGTAGGACCGGCGCGCGGTTTTACTCGTGCTATAGACCTACCTGAATATTACTACAACTACTTACCTACTAGAGTACACTGAAAAGTAGAACCTCATTTCCCTGTGCCTGATCATAAGGAAGTATACATAAAACAATGATCTTATAATTTCATATTTTTATATATCATATTTTTACCCACCGGCACGGGTTGAGGGTCTTTGTTTGATACAAACACAACAGCAACAACAACAAGGCTAAAACTTATCAAAAAACTGATAAAAGTAACAAACAACGATAATGTGAGCAAAAACTTAGGTAACAACGCACAATTGGACACGAGGAACAAATTCGACTTCGACGAACGAGAGACGATGCAAATGCATGACGATTAAAACAAATAACTACACAAACACAAGATAGAATGGCTTTAGAGTGCCAAAATGCACCAACTGTTTCGTAGCCCTGTGATTTACTATTATGTTAATCAAATGATACCAGTGTCGTAAAATATTTTCTACTATTTTCTACTATAATTTCTTCATCATTTAATAACTTTGTATTAACAATCAATTAAAATATATGAGATAGCAAGATACCATTGCTTTTTCCCATTCTATGGATATTGATTAGAAAATAAATCCTACCTCAGCTACTTTTCAAAATTTAAAAAAATATTAAAAAGTACCAGTTCAACATCGTTTTTTTGACATGGCCTTACCTTTGTTTACCAAAAAAGACTTAGGCCCGTATTCCGAAACAGCGCTTGAGTCTGAGTCGAGCCTCAAGCATAGATTTTATGACAGTTCTCCATTGAAAAGTGTCAAAAATCTGTGCTTGAGGCTCGACTCAGACTCAAGCACTGTTTCAGAATACGGGCCTAAGATTATGAATTAGGGTATAGTAGTGTTGAGTAGGACATACAAGAGGCACCTCGTTTGTCTTTGTCACAAGCATTCACTCAAAAATGTCCCGTTCCTCATGTTCAATGCATGTACCACCTCACAATATTTGTCATACTCTTTCCGGCGTCCCTTGCGAGAGCGGGGCGAAAGAGGAAAATATTTATCTTTCATTCGAGGGAGTGAGTGAGCTGATGTATTTGGTGACGTTGCGTTGAAGTGACGTAATATGACGTAAGTAATTTTGACGTAACGAAAATTTGAGTGCTTGATGTCGACTGATTAAGCTTTGTTGTCAGTTTTTAGTCTGCTAGATTTTAGCGGGAAATAACAAAACAGGATTGAAATCTGTCCAACAGATTTTGTGATTTGTTTGTTGCTAGGACATTTGTACATTTATTTTGTTTGCAATGGCTGAAACTGAAAGTGGTGAATTTGCCAGGTATGTGTACCGTATGGTATATACCTACTTAGTGATAATGAATATTAATAAGTTAATAATTTTAGTGTTGCTTTGTTTGATAACGCGGCTACTAACATTAAATTTAAGTTTAGGTTGTCATCCTCATCCTTCTTACAATGGGCTTTTTTCTTTATTTTATTTAACGAGACATTCATCAAGACACCACAACAGCAGTAGCTCATGAAAACAAATCCTGGATGACAAATGAAATGAGTCGAGCAAAATGAGTTAGACTCACTACTTCGCAACAGCATGTGACATGACATTTATTCATCAAGACACCTCAACAGCAGTAGCTCATGAAAAAAAATCCTGGATGACAAATGAAATGAGTCGAGCAAAATGAGTTACACTCACTACTTCGCATGTGACATGACATTTGAAGCATGACATTGTGACACCTCACGGTACAAGAACGAGGGCCTCATACAAACTCTTTTTGAAACGGTGTCCTACCCAACACTACACTCTAGAGCAGGGTTTCCCAAACTATTTTGGACAAGTGACCCCTTTTCCAAAATGAACGGTTACCTCGGACCCCCATGGCCAAATTACCTACTTTTAAGATCAACCCCCTTATTCACAATGGTCCGCTAACTTAAAACAGCTGCTACAGTGTGTTATTTTTGCATAGGTCTCTCTCGACTTAGGTCAATAGAAGAAGACAGAGTGAAAATTAGCTATGCTTTAATTTAGCAGACTATTATGAATAAGGGGGCTTATCTTTAGTTTTTTCCTAATGATACAAAATAGCTAGGTATTAAGGTACCAATTTGAAAACTTTGCACTTCGTTAAGTGAGTAAAGTTGACTTCATTTTCTCATCAAAATTTGACAAAATAAACGTACGTTGTACGAATTTGAGACTTTACATGACTACAACAATGCTATTTCCTACAAAAATATTAATTATTCTTAGTACACGTAACACAACATAAACAATACAGTACCTTTCTTGAAACTTTGAAATAAAAACTTGTGTTAATTTAATAGGGGTCGATTTTTTGACCTCGTCGACCCCCAAAATCAGTTTTCGTTTATGTCGACCCCTAGGAAACCAAAATCGACCCCAAGGGGTCGATATCGACCACTTTGGGAATCCCTGCTCTAGAGTCTAGTTTAGCATAGTGCTACCAGCTCTTTTTAATATTTACCCTAAACCAGAGCTTAAATTCAATTTATTCATTCTTATAATCTATATAGACTATGCTAGGTCACAATCATTAAAATAATATACATAAATAAAATATAAAATTAAGTAGCCATCGAGATCTAAAAAACTTAAACTTACCTAATTATATTCTAAAAATTGAAATAATAATATTATTAAGAAAACCAATAAAATACATTTAACAAGAAATAAAAACCTCCGAGGAAGAATTTTTATAAAAAAGAATCTTGAAGAAACACAATGAAATGCAAAAATAATTTCAGCTGTAAAGGGGCTTCGTCTCATACAAATCAAACAAACATCATTAATAGAGATTATACGTACTCGGTCCAATCCTATAGTTATTTTTTGACAGCAAGCCTAAACTCGTTAGATAATGACATGAAAATCATAAAACAAAATCTCATGCATACAGACTTTTCTTTTCAGACATGCTCTTTAGGCTATCGGGTCACGGTAATGAATTTAGAGTTACGGTTCATAAAATGGAATAGTTCTTATTATTATTATTTATTATTATTATTTGTATGCAAAATTACGGGGAAAATATACTGAGCTGGCACCATTGGCAGCTCATATCCTCTATCGTCTATGGATGAATTTTCATTCGCGAATGATGAAATGCAAGAAATGAATGGGACCAGCTCTATTAATGTTACAGATAAAAAAAATGTTCAGTGCTGTCATTGGCTGTCATGTTTCAGTTCAATCAATCCAAAGAAATGAAAATTAGTTTCTAGTGCGTACAGGGCCATCTAGAAATCGTTTAAGAACCATTTTTTTCAGAATGATCCTCATTCCTCAATTTATAGTGTTACTCACTCACCTACTGAGAGTAGGTTAGGTAGGTGAGTGAGTACCTACGTACATAATGCAAATAAGCAGGCAAATAGTTTAAGCTGGTAATGTATAAATAAATCAAATTATTCAATTCACTAATTTATTTAAGTAGGTACCTATACCTAAGTAACAAATTAACTGGCTTTGAGAAATCAAATTATTCTATTCTCTTATTTCTTTTATGTACCTAGTACCTTTAACTATGTAAAAACACAAGTCATGTGATATTAGTCCTTCGGAATGATACACTTCAATAAATAGCACCACACTAATTTTGGTGATCGCAAAGACCAACACGCGGTTTTTATCATGATTTCGGACCAATCTAAAGGCACTTGAGAGTTTTTTAGTAGAAGGAAAAGTTTCATTTAGGACAGTTCATTTCATCTGTGGCATCCCCACACTGGTCACGTCCATCGCAGAGGGCGACGCGTGGTATGCACCGGTGGTTGCGGCAACGGACCTCGTGAGCCCCACAGTCCCCATCACAGCCATCCGGCTCATCGCTTCCATCTGCGCAGTCTGCCAGACCATCACAAAACCTCGACGATAGAATGCATTGTCCGTCTGTGCACGTGAACTCTTCTTTGGGGCATTCTGGAGAGAAATACAAGAAGGTCTTTTAAATAAGTACAAAGAAATAAATAATCGTTCTCACATTTTCAACCTAGGTATACTTCTTCATAAACACTGATAAATGTTCAGTGTGCACTTTAAACGAACTTTATGTAGTTTTTTTTAGAAGTCCATTAAACATAATGAAACTAATGACTGTCTAGAAAAATACGTAATATGGGCATCGAGTTACTAGTTACTGCGTACCCATGGGTACCTAATAAGGTTACTAGGTAATAAGATAAACTAGACATTGCATGGAACTCGTTTCCTACGAACTAAAGTTTGAACTTTTGCATATTATTATAGGCATAGGTTTTCAATAAAAAGGAAGTCTACCTAAGAAGCCCCGTTAGGTTGAGTGAGCACATTCATAACCCAGTTTCGTGAGCCACTAAACGGTGTGTAAGTAGTCGGTAGGTGGCTACTTTTGTGTGCCAAAAGATGAACTAAGTATCAATTAGCTACTACTCTAGATATAGTTTTCTGTCAGTAATCTTACCCGCTGTGCAGTTAACTTCATCAAATCCATCCCAGCATTCTATAACTCCATCACATAGTTTCGAGTTTTCGAAGCAGGAGATGGAGTGGCCACAACGAAACTGCTTTGTCAAGTCACACTCTAAAAGACAATGAAAATATTTTTATACTACACCTGCTTGGAAAGTACCTTGATACTTTATCAAATTTACGGTAGAAAGTACGTCATTGCATATCGAACAAATATGCGGGGAGAAAACGCATCTGAGCGGGAGAGAAAAGTGTATGAAAATCCATTTCTTACGTGGTTTTTATTTTTTATTTTGGGTAAGACTATGCGCCGGTAACCTAAATGTCAAAAGCCAAAAAGTTTTTACAGTGAGTTTTTATCTCAAAGTTCGCAAAATGACACTGGCCACTAGCTGTGTGTTGGATGGTGTCGGGCTGGCAGTGCGACCCTGCGGCGGCAGGATAAACAATTTGAAAAAAGAACATGTGAAAATTGCAGACTCCATTTCCAATTTGTGTGTTTGTTTGAGGATTCAGTTTTCGTAGAATTTATTTTCCTTGTAGGTGTAGTATAAAGCACTATGTATCACTCGAGAGAAACTGCGATTCCCGATCTCGGGTGTTTTAAAGCCCTCGCCTACGGCTCGGGCTTCAAACGACACCCTCAACGGTAATCGGTCACTTTCTCCTCTCGGTGAACAATGTAATAGTATGAATTGATGATTTTTTATAGTGTTCTCTAAGAATTTGTTTTGGTACGCAAATTTAAATTCAGAACAGAAATTTTCATTTAATTGTATTAAATTTAGAAGTGCCAAAAAGGACATCAAAGTGTGACAAATTCAAAAACATGACATACCACAGTGCATCTCGTCGGAGCGGTCATAGCATTGGATAGAACCATCACAGCGAGCCTCGGCCGGCACGCACAGTCCATTGCGACAGCGCCATTCCTCCTGAGAGCAAGTCACCATCGCTAGGAGGCGGCATACGCGCACGCCTCGAGCCTTATCCACCAGCTGACATGCCTCCGTCTCTAAGGCGCACAGACCACCGCATCCTACAATATAAATTGCACTTTTAGCAAACTTTAAATGAAGGCGGACGGGTTTTAGGTAATGACAAGTCTAAAGTACCGAGAGAGATGGTGGTGATTGAAACTCGTCCTGAGTATTACGAATCCATGACTTACCTGTTGGGTCATCCTCATCAACTGGTATTCTGCACACCGATAGTCCGCTGCTCTCATCTAACATACATATTTCACTTCTTTGGCACGTGCAAAAACTCTTTGATAGATCTCTATTTATGATATCTTTCGATTTCGGACTACTGTGATTCCTATGTCTTGGATAAGTTCTTATATTTTTTCTTATTTTCAGCAAAACACTGGATTCTATTTCCGAACTATTGTCACTGTTAAGCGTGGTAATGTATTCTGTAGTAGTGGGGTTTTCAGTAGCGATATTTTCAGTAGGAATTAGATCAACGTAAATATTAGTAATAGCTGACGATGTTTTGTTATAATTATAGTTTTCAGTTGGCACTATCATTGTACTACTAGCATTCGTTGCGTGTATAAAATTAGGCGTAGTAAAGTTAACTAAAATAAAACTTATAACTACGATCGCAATAATCATCACACTTATTGAGCAGGCCTGTATCTGAGTGCGTTTCTTCACAGGACTTTCAGTCAAAGCGAAATTCACGATACACCCCATGCCTCCGAGACTTTTCCTCAGTCTTCGCCGATTTGATTGATTGGGTTGCGTTTCTCGGGATACATATTTATTGCGAAAATTTGAATCTATATCACCTGAAATTGACGGTATATAGTGTCTGTTTTCTAGATGAATTGGATCGGAGTCTCTTGAAAAACTAGTGTTATTTAAACGAATAGCTTCACAACTATTATTCAACGAATTTTCTTGCAGTTCGGAAGGAACTTTATCTACCGTCCAATTCCTGTTAGGTGTTGAATGATTCTCTGGTATAAAGTTGCTGGTCAGATCGTACTTTCTTATTTTACCCCTGCATGTATAGCAATATTTTATTGTATGATTTTCTTTTTGTGGTGCAGTAATAATCGCGTTTCGTAAACAGCTGTTATTCCAGAGATGTGAACAGTAGAGCGAGTCCAAATTTGTAGACGCATCTTGTACATTACTGGTCGTCGGTAAACTTTGTTCAAAATTACTGTTGGATTGAATCATCATGTTTGGTAAGCATCATCACAAAATATTTTACTACTTTTACAGCTTCATTAAAATTATCTGAAACAAAGAGCGCATACGATAAAATGATTTGGCACTTTGATACGCATACTTCGTATATAACAATACAATACCAGGAAATTCAATAATGGTGGACCGATAGTAGCGCGATGCTTGAAGGTAACAAACTAAACTGATACCTACCAACCAAAGACCCAACTATAAAGTATTAGGTACTCTGGGTCCCTCGTACAGATAGGTTTCAGCTTACTCAAGCGTGTGAATGATATCGGATATATTCGTTCTTCTAACTAAATTGACGAAACCTTATTAAGGCCCTTTATTTTAAAAGGGTGAACAAGTAACTTAAGACGAGGTGTTTTAATTATTGGGATCAATGGATAGGACAACAAAAAGAGTGCTTATATACCTACGTATTATGCAAATTTTGCATAAGTATTACTATAAGATGATCATAGGTAAGTACGCGGCATCTTTACCTTTTTAGAATAGGAATCAAAATAAATCTATTTACATAGGATTAAGTATAGGTAAGCGTAATGTAGGACACCTTCCAGCAAGGTGGGGCGACGATCTGCGAAATGTTGCTGGCAAGCACTGGAGGAGATGAGCCGAAGAGCGGGCTCAGTGGCGCGTCTTGGGAGAGACCTACGTCCAGCAGTGGACTGATATAGGTTGATGATGATGATGATGACGAATAGGTATGCAATCATGTAAACTAAAATAAAATATTACCAGAAATAGAAAGCGGCCAAGTGCGAGTCGGACTCGCCCATGAAGGGTTCCGTCCGTAGCAGTAAGTAATATAACATAGAGTTCTAGAAGTTCTAGTAGTTCGTCGAAAGGTAAATTGCGGTTTACGATTTATGACGTATAAAAAAAAACTACTGACTAGATCTCGTTCAAACCAAATATCGTTGGAAGTTTCTATAGTGATGTACAACATATATTTTTTTTAGCTTTATCAGTCACTTATTTTAGAAGTTAGAGGGGGGGACCAACTTTTTTCCACTTTGGAAGTGTCTCTCGCGCAAACTGTTCAGTTTAGAAAAAAACTATATTAGAAACCTCAATATCATTTTTGAAGACCTATTCATAGATACCCAACACGTATGGGTTTGATGAAAAAAAATTTTTTAAGTTTTTTTTCTATTTTTGTGTAAAAATCTTAATGCGGTTAACAGAATACATCTACTCGCCAAGTTTCATCAGTCTAGCTCTTACGGTTTCGGAGAAAAATGGCTGTGACATACGGACGGACAGACAGACAGACAGACAGACATGACGAATCTATAAGGGTTCCGTTTTTGTCATTTGGCTACGGAACCCTAAAAATTAGTCGTTTGTATAAAAGGGTTGCACAAATCAAACCAATGTTGTACAAACCTACCGACTAGAATTGACTAAGACTCGATCAAGGTATCATGGCTATAGTAAAGTAAACAGTTACGTAAATCTGTATCTAAGATTACCTACTTTTTTGTATTTTATCCGAGGTATGAATTAAACATTTTGTTTTTATTTCCATAAGTTTAGATTTGTTGTATCTACATAACACTAGGCATTTTTAGAGTGCTTATAATGCAAGTGTTAACTCAAAAATCCAATAAATAATGAAAAAAAAACAAAATCTAAGAGAACTAGACTAGACCGACAACATTCATTTTAATATTTAAACTACATGCTAAGTTGGTGCGTTCAAGTCTGTTCAAGTACTTCTTCTAGGTCAAGAAGATTTAAGGTTTTTTTCCTAACCTAATTTCGCTACAAAAAAATTATAAATACCACCTAGCTGAAACTTACCAGCAAAATATATTATTTTGAAACTGTTGCACTAAACACTTATTAATGTTATAATTATTTAACTTAGGTATTGTCGAGTGGAAGCGGTGGTGCTCGTCAGGTCACTGAGCAGGCACGGCCGGGTGTTGTATCAGGCTGCCGTTGCCAGTGACAACGTCAACAGCGGTGCTATAGAGCACCAACTCTTTTACCCAATAAAACCGATAAAGAGGGTGTATTGAGACTTAGTGGGAAAGTAAGAGACAGGTATATGGGGTTGGTGGCGGCTGGTGAACCAGCGAAGTTCGTGCTCACTCATGAGTGACACGTGGAACGGTTTTTAGTTTACATTAAACATCTGTTCCTTTTATTACCTACATCGGCAGTTGGTAAAGTAATATGAAAGTAAAATAAATACAAAATTCGATTGCATAAGATATCTAGGCAAATCATTATAAAAATATGCACACCATATTAGGCTAACTACGTTACTTCTACGCCGTAGCACCGTAGAGCTTTGTCAGTAGAACTTTATGGAATTGTAGTTTTCAAAGTTCTTTAAGTATCTACCGACATTATGACGATTGATGATGATAAATTTGTTGATGTCCCTGTGCGCGACACAGTAAGTACCTACTCAGTAAGTATAAGTGACCAATTACGAAATTTGTGTTATTTAACATCAGTGGATAGCAATTGATTGGCATTGAGAAAACTTTCTGAAACAGGAAGTTTTGACGCGTTGCGGCACTGATGAGACGGCCTCAGGCTCATATCTCTAAACTCCTGGGTTCCCGGGGCTATGGGCCGCCCGCGCCGCGGCGGCCGATGGCGCGTCTCGAGTGCATGTGCAATGAGCAGCATCTCGCGGATGCAGCCGCGGCCCTCGACTCTCTGGGATGTCTGCGACACGCAACCAGAGGAAGGCAAGACACAACAAAACACAACTCTCACTGCGCGCGCCGCGTGCGGTTGTGCTCACTCGCCCACCTCCTCGCCCGTTCGCTGCGTGCTGCGGACCCGAGCCACTCTTTAGTGTTCACTCATTCGGCTACCGTAAGCGCGTTTTACCGTAAATCGCACAATTTCTCTCGAAAAGAATTGCATAGGTATGTGAATACGACGGTTTGCGTTAAGCAGGAAAAGAGTGAAATGTTCACTCACTGACCAGGCGCTACGACTCTTGGACTCTTCGATTCTTGGATTGACTTCATGAGGAGTTGATAGCTGCTAATCTTCGACTTTAGGTGAGTCAAGTGTGTAAGATTGTTTTGAACTATAACGAATTAAATAATTTAATACTGTTCATCTGTCGCTGGATTTTTTACGTGCCAACGTAAGAATGTAATAAAGTCTGTTTATAGGTTTCTAACTTTCTAAATTAGTAGTCTTCAAATATCATTAGGTAAAGCATGAATTAGCACTTGTTTATCAGATACCTATCACAGTATTATTTTGTAATCTGAGCCTCGAGAAAAGCGTGTGTAGGTCACAATACCAGATGTCCTACTTCCCATCGAAGCGACAAGTAGGCAGGCAACCAAGTCGCGAACTGTTATTTTGTCCACTTATTCTTAGTCATTATTTATGTCGAAAAAGTTGGACTAAACTCAGTCAGTAGCTTTAATATGAAAGGGCTCAATTTACGCTTGTTTGTTGGGCAAATTTGCTAAAAAGTACAGTCAACGACAAAAGTGTGTACAATTTACATTTTTTCTGTACATTGCAAAGAAAAACATCAAATGGCATTTTCAAGATGAATACAACTAAAAAGAGGGGTGATAAAAGTTTGTACACACAATTTGTAGTAAAAGTGTGTATCTGTTGCTTGTCTGTTCTTTCGCTCGCAGTTTCGAGACTAATACTCCGATTTGAATGCGGTAGTTTTTGTAGAAAGAAAGCTTAGCTATATTTATTATTTTCTGACTGCTTTACATCTCAGTTGGTAGTCGCTTTGCGTTCTGTTATATCAGATACCTGATTACCATTGTACAAGCTCTGCCTAGTTTGGGGCTGGATAATTTTGTATGATTAATTAATTCAGGATTGCATGACTCGGCGGAATTTTTATTAAATCCATTGTTTAACATAAAATAACTAGATTAGTCTTGTGTGGATTGTCCGCAATATTTTATTTTATTTACATCTCGGGTTTTTGAATCATTGTAAAATTTGCTTGTGTTTGTTCGAGCATAACTTTCGAAACGATTATCTGATCTGCATAAAATTTGGAAGGTCGTTAAACATACATACATTCATACATAAAATCACGCCTTATTCCCATGGGGGTAGGCAGAGATCACGGATTTCCACTTGCTACGATCCTGACACACCTCGTTATGGGGGCGATAAATTAATATTGGCAGACATATCAGACAACGGCATCTGGCTTAGATTGGATAATGGCTTAGATTGGATAAAACCAAGCTTGCGAACATCGCTAAATAATATCTAGCTAGTGGTTCGGGGCAAACCACTAGATATTAGAACACCTTATAATGTGGTCATTGACCAATGTTATGTCACGAATTCTTGATGTTGGCTGTAGGTTAGTATTCCTCACAAAGCAAATATTTGCAGCTCTTTAAAATTTGGTCAAGGAACTTTTACAACCGATTCTCGATAAGATTTTATTTTATAAGATGAACGGAAAACGACGATTACTCGATTACCTTTTATATTCTTGATAACTCTTGATATCAATTATTATTTTATCTGGATTACTAGCAACAAAGAGTAAACAATACTTAGCTGTGTTTACCAATAAATTTTAAATCATGTCATGGTTCACAGCGCCAAACATCGATTGCGACTACTTTCTTTCTGGCAAACTAAAGTAGGTTAACGGCGATATCCGATGTGCTTAGAATCGCAAAGTAACGTCTCGGAGCCTCTTCAGACCTCGCATACAAATATAGAAATAACACACGAAATAGTACATTGTTACCTGAGTGTTGAAAGTCACGTTTTTTGAGTCCCGAGACGGGTTTGGCGCCAGAGCGTTAGCGAGGGCGCCAATGGAGCTTGAGGGACTCAAAAGACTTTCACCCGAGGTAAACACTGTGCTTTTCATTACGAATACAAGGAAAGTAAAAATAAAAACATGAAAGAAAAATTAGTGAAAATGAAGATTGAATTGCCGCCTTCCCGGTTTTTTTTTTCTTTTTCTCTGGCGGGCCTTCGGCTTCGGCTCGCCAGCATTATTCAGCCATTATTTTCATTTTCATAATTTAAATCTATGTTATTTTAAATAAATAGTTGAAGCTATACACTAATCAAGTAATTTAGAAGATATATTATTTATTTAATACTATCTTTATGTTATTTAAATTTAAATATTACATTGTGCTCTAATTAGACTTTTTAAACTTCTTACCGTTGTAATGGGTTTCCAACCTACTTGCTGAATAAAAAGTTGGAATTTGGTTGAACAACCTCCTTGCAGTTAGAAAGACTTTAGAAAGTTGGAACATGGTTGAATAAAATAGAACTTGTTTTTTTTTATAATTTGACAGCTGTCAGTAGAAAGCGATTCTCCCTAGGGCTGAAAG
The DNA here is from genome assembly GCA_947578465.1 of Thera obeliscata. Lineage (NCBI taxonomy): Eukaryota > Metazoa > Arthropoda > Insecta > Lepidoptera > Geometridae > Thera > Thera obeliscata. Next base: position 8,016,297 of record OX387916.1, read on the forward strand.
TTTTACTTTCAATTAGGCCCCTCAGGCAACTTCAGACCTACTTTCAGAGTATGAGTAATGAAAAGTCATTTTGTTTTAGCTGAATTATTCATAGATGGAAACTCTTGGCAAAAGTGCCGCCTGATAAATAATCACCACAGAAGGTCAACAACTTTCTCACTGGTCATTTACCTAATGCGGGGTGACAATCAAGAGGGCACAAAGGCGACATGATACATCAATAAACGAAACGATCACGAATTGTATTCACTACTTTCACTAATAAAAAAACAACACTATGCAGATCTCTAACAAACGATTCATTTAGTGCGACAAGTGAAGATAGTTCCGGCCAAATTACATCACTATAAGAACAGAATCAAGATAATTACGCTACAGAGTACCTACCTAATAGCTATAAGTCGGATGCAGTAGAGGTTCGAGTACCTGTTACGGTTACATCATGATGGCAAAGAAAGTGTGCCGGGGTCAGTCGTGTGATAATTTGAACACTTGTATGCATCTTCACTCATCATCGACCTACTGCTGCAATCGCTGGTGGCGCCTATTGGCGTAAGTTACCTACTGACACCAACATGAAACCACAAGTAGTGATGTGAACCGGTTTCATAAAAACCTTTAATAAACCGGTTTTTGTTAAAACCGATAATCACCGGTTCTGATTAAAAAACCGGTAACAATCACAATGTATGTATTCGAGTCTTCGATAAGTATCTGAACATAAGTCTGTTCCGTTTGGGTGCCAATAATGTACAACCAAGGATTGTACAGCCGAGGAAAACACAGCCCGGAATTGATGTACACTTTGGTTGCGAAATCCAAGGCTGTACATTCCAAATTATAAATTTCCTGGTAATTTCTTGTGTGTTTGACCACCATATGCCTAATTAATAATAAAAACCTATAAATAATTGAAAAATAGCATTTTATTAGAAAAAACCTAAAATAACCTTAAAAAACCGGTTTTTTTTAATAACTAATCGGTATAGACCGGTGTTAAAAATTGTAATCTGTTCACATCACTAACCACAAGCAATGCCTCCCCAAATCACGCGACAGTAGACTAGTTGCATAAGAAAGTACATGTTTGTTCACTAATTTTATTAGCTTAAACTTCCGTACACACAGAATTTTCATACACCGATTTTCAGATGTGTGTGATATCCAACTTATTTTAGGTATAATTTATCTATGTGTCTCTAATTTTATTTAATGGTACATGAGATACAAAGTTTTATCACTACTTAGTTCCATTGGTATCGGTTAACAATCATGGGGGAATATCCTCATATTTACCTCCGGACATCTAGGCGCACGGACAAGTGCCACTCTTTCATGGTAGATATTCCACATTCTCGTACAAAGCGCTTTGACTCCACTTTTATAGTACGAACTGCCAAGGAGTGGAACTCTCTTCCGCCGTCAGTATTTCCGGAACGTTACAATTTGGGAACTTTTAAGACAAGAGTGAACAGGTGGATTATGGCTAAGCATGCTCCATCTTAGGCTGCATCCTCACTTTCCATCAGGTGTGATGGCAGCCAAATGCTTAGCTATCTATATTAAAAAAAAAAAAAAAAAAAAAAAAAAATTTAATGGTCTAAATCTAAAGGATACAATGTTGAATCACTTGAATCATCAATGGAACAACTGAGACTAAGGCCTTACCAGCAGGTACCTAGCACCCACTCGTGTAAACGCTTTTCTCTATGGCGCAAGTATATAAATATTGTCAAGCTGTTTAGCAATTTTAATAAAGCCCTAAGCTGGAGTAAGATAATCGATTAAATATCGCAAACTATATGTAGGTGAAATACGTTAAACCGCTTTGTTGAGAATACAAAGACGCTATAAGATAATTGCGTGTTCTCATTAGATCGAATGTACGTATTTATCTACCCACGTATTTATCTTAGTCCTTGAACAACGAAGCTCTTTGGTTCCTTTATCAATAAAACAAAGGGCCTTTCCGGCGATAAACAAAAAATCTATTGATTCTAGACTATTTCTGGCGCGTATAGAAGATCACTTGAGAGTTAATTTATTACTCAGAAGTAATAATAAGGCCTCTGCCCAGCAGTGGGACGATGTAGGCTAAATAAAAAAATAATAATAATAAGGAAGTTGAGTTTTTGTGGAGATCTAAAGCTTTAATTTTGGTCGGAACATCTCACTCGTACTTTTTTAAACCGCTATTACGGAGAATTTCTCCATATCTCGTTTTCCTCAAACGCTTCAACCGCAAAATAATGCTGCCACATTCCTTCACTAATCCTCGAGGTGTGTTATAATAATTTGTCATAGCAAGCTTTTGGCTGCTAATAGCAGATCTGTTGTTTAGCTGAACTTAAGCATAGACAACTCTAGCCATAATAATATTAATAATTATTATTAATATTACTATTAATAGTTTATTTCATATATGAAAACTAGATAGCATAGCCAGTTTATGTATATTTTCTTGATTAATATAGCAATCATCACGTGTCGTTATTTATATGTACTCGTATCGTTCTGCTCCTGGTACACGAGTACATTCTCAAGCCGAGGTTTTTTAACGAGACTGAGCGAAACGAGGTTTTGCGAAGCAGGTTTTTTGTCAGTTTCGTAAAAGTTGTTAACCTCTTGCCAAGATGTGTAAGTAAATCTGTACTGTAGGAAACACTTGATAATGAAAACACGAATATTATCAGCTACTATTTTGAAATGTCCTCCAAAATTCTTTATCAACGAGTTTCTAGTCCAACACATTAATTTGATCGGTAAATAGGTTATCGTTTGCGTAACTAATTGATTAATCTATAACGATTAAACCTGTCGTTTGGAAAACCGAGTTCGGTTATAATAGCTGTTTTTGTCTAAAAAGGAACGTGATTAGATAAGGTTAACTTCAATTATTATTACAAATCGTCATCAGAGGTTTATGAGTATACACAGTATTTATTCTTTTTTATTAGCATCTTCGCTATAATATTTTTATAATTTTTACTGTTCATCAAAAATGCTATGCTACTTGTTACTCATAATACCCTTTTAAACGTTGACCGTACAAAAACGTAAACCGAAATTATTGTTAAGAGATCAAGCAAAAAAAATATCAATTGGAATCAACCCAGGACATCTTGCCTCTCTCCATAGAGTTCGTTGAAAAATTATCGGTCTACAGCTGTTTAAAAGCAAGTTCAATTATTGGTGAACTTTACATAGCGCAAGATATGTTGTGCGTCATTCATATTGTTTTATATGTTCTCAACGTACAACGAATTACATTTTTATCAGAGCTGGGAGGAGGTCAATCAGGTCAACAAACGCCTGATTTTCATAAGTGGACGAATAACTCAATTACGTTATTGTTTAATGTTAGCATAAGCATATTCTGTCAGCCATAGTGTACACGTGAACAGCTGTAGGTTAATAACAGAAGTGGTTGATCGACTAAAACATTAGGTAGCATGTAAGTAAGGTACTATTGTATTTTCCTGTTCCGCTAGTTTCAACAAACAGTGCCTGCCTTTTTATTGGTGAGTTGAACAACAATATATTCCGCTGAATCGCTTGACCGCTGAATTTTTTATGGAATTTCTATGGGACCAATTTGGAACGCTTCAGATAAAAAGAATTATTCAAATCGGCTCATAAATGACGAAGTTATGCAGAAACAAAAACAAAAAAAAAACAACTGAATTGAGGATCTCCTCCTTTTTTATTTGTAGTCGGTTAAAACTATGCATTATTAAAAACAGACCTTATCAACCTAAGGTGAGGCGCTACGCGTTGTTTTTGTACTTATTTACGTTATGATTAGCTTATGCTTTTGTTTATCGTTTTTACGCTAGAACATAATGGGTACTTTAGTATAAGCAAGCAGTTTAAGGTTTGCGAAAATGCGAAAGTGGAAGACAACATTGTTGAATATTGATAAAAAAACTGAATTAGCCGCGTTTGCACCTTATCTTTCATTAAATGCAACGTACCTTTTTTTTACATAATTATGATAGGCTTACGTTTGACCGCAATCTCACCTGCTGTTAAGTGATGATGCGGTCGACGGTGTAGACGCTTACCTAGAAAATCTCTACTCTTAAAAATCCCAAGTTATAAGTGCTCGGAAAAACAGACACCGGCAAGGAATTCCACTTACTACGTACCTCACTTCGTGTCGTCTTCTTCTTATGTTGATAATTCACTGAAATCTACAATAACGAGCATTTATTTATCATTTATATAAATCTGTAAGTATGTACGTTTTCCCGGCGTACATGCCGGCTACTAACAGTATCAAGACGATAGATAGTTGGGCGATACGAGTCAGACACGAGTAGCAAATGAGAAAAATCTTTGGATGACCAATGACTCTGTCGCGACCTCAACCTCGGCTATTAACGTTAAGTAATAAAATCATACGTATGTAGCATAATTTATATCAGATAAATGAGAAGCATGTTTATCTGCGTTATTCAACGTAACTGAAATATTATTGTCAACGTTTTGAAAGTTACATACATTGCGTGCATGTCCGATGAATTTCGCTTACGAAAGCTAATAAAACCGATCTATTACAAGATTTATCAACGTAGATGTATCTAACCAAAGAATAAAGGCATGTCTTTATCAGTTTGGATAAAGAGTCCATTATTCTTGAAGGCGTTTTATATTTTTTTGTATCTCACTCATTGGGAAACCTAAACAGCTGGGCCTGAATACACTTTTGGAGGAATCTTTGGCACAGACACTTCTTGACACACCTCAAGGCAATCATTTAAAAAAATTGGCGCTCCAAGAGGTTTTAATCTAAAGGGGTGTCAAAGAATGCGCGCAAAATCGCGTAAGATTAAATTAATACCTAAAAAAGCAAAAATCAAGTCAATGATATCCAGCAGTATAAGTAAAAAAATTGGCCTGAGGACTGATGATGAGCATAATTCGTGCTATGCTGGGTAAACCTAACCTTACAAATACCTGGGTATGGTTTATGTTCAAAGCTGCGATCTTGGCATGTTCCGCACTTCTTAGATATAGAAATCAAATTTCTCAGCGATCCCGCAATATTTTATGTGAATATGTTAGGAGGTCTGAAGAGGCGAGGGAGGGGTGAGTACAGTACCAAGCAGTAGTCTTCTTCATCCTGCTTAGATAATATAGACAGTGAAGAAAATAACATGGTAAAGGCTAATGTCCTAACACAATAGGTGTTGCATTTACCAACAAAGTAGGAGGCGTCTACAAATGCATTCCGATGAGAGCATGTACCAACAATAGGTGAAAGTATGCAAGTTCGATGAACTAAACGAAAGTTTTGACATGGGGGTTCCGGGATGCCAGGACGTTCCGCCCTTAGAAAGTAAAAGGTATATTGAAAATTTAATTCGACGCGGTAAAACTTACATGCGGACAAAAGTATTGTTAAAAGCTTTACCAAGAACGAACACAATCTAGATATTGATACATGATAGTATACATTCAGCGAGCGTTGTTGTTTGCAAGCAAATTACCATGGGTAGACTGACGTGCCACACGACCTAGCCTAGACCGTCAAAGCGTAGTATTATTTTATGTTCTGTGGTCTAAGCGTTCTATGGTTCACTCAAATTCTCCTTGCATTTAAATTATTTTCCTATTCCATTGTTTTGAGGATTTTGAGATTCTAGCTATGAGTGAGTGGCACGCACAGTTTTGTAAGAGAGAGAGAGAGTTCTCAAAATCTGAAGCAAAATAAAAAAAACTAAATTTTTTCCTTAAATTTATATCAATTTCCTATTTCCTTTGTTTCATTGGTTTTGAGATTCTGATAATAAAAACATTATGAAATAGGTAATGAAAAATTTCATTTATTTTTCTAAGTATAGATTTTGAGAAGTCTCTCTTACAAAAAGGGTCCAAAGATAAAACCATAATATGAAGTACCTACGTTATGAAATTATTTGTTTCGTTGCCGTGATAAATTCAATAACCTATAGTGTAGAATACTACTACCTAAAGCGCACCTAATTATATAATTATAAGTTTAAAAAACTTGAGAAACCGACTTCATTGCCAAACGGCTAAACCAATTTTAATGAAATTTGTTTGGGACAATCTGGACATAAAAATAACCTTCCAATAAAAAATAATTTTCTAAATCGGTTCATAAATGACGGAGGCATGCAGTTACAAACATTAAAATAATTATTGAAAAAAAAATGGCAACACCGAGTTTAATAAAATTAAAATGGGATCAATCTGAAACCAGTACCGTTCAGATAAAAAAATAATTTTTCAAATCGGCTCACAAATGACGAAGTTATGCGGTAACAAACATAAAAAAAAAAAAAAAAAAAATACAACCGAATTGAGAACCTCCTCCTATTTGATTGGTTAAAAAGAGAATGGCACAACTACTTACACAACGTAAAACATAGAAGAAAGGCGGCTCTATTTTGCTAAGACACCTATTACCTATTAGGTGTATGTCTTTGTATATTAGCTGCGTAAGCCTTACATAAGCTGATACTGCAATTCAACGAAGTGACCACCAGCCACCGGACATGGGCAGTGACAGATAAATGTCTACCTACTTATAGACCGGTGACCGCTCTCCCTGCCTTACGCACCCATACCCACTGCAGAACTGAAAACTGGTTTCTGCAAATCAGTTCGAGAGATCTAAACTCGTTCAAGGAAACGTGTGATAGAGAGATTTAGTTTTTTACGGATGTAAACGCAAATGACATCATAGGCTGTCAGATTTGTGAGAGCTATATAATTGCTTACCAAATCTGCTACTTTATCCAGCCAGAATACAATCTCTTGTATATTACACAAGAGAACCAAACATTTGGAGAAAATAATTTATTAAAACTTATGTGTAAGTAAGAAAGCTTACTAATTGCTGTTTGTATTATTGTTGATAAGGAAATAATAAAAAAACATAACTCTGTGAAAGTATATGCAAACCGATGTGAATTGTAAACGAGATTGCTTAGTCGACAGTTTCTAGATTTTACCGGAACTTTCTGGAGGTCTCGTTTACGCAAATAGCTCGAAAGCACGACTATACAGTTGCTGCTAAAATAGCCACAAAACTAGCCATTTCATTTACAGACCGAGTTTGGATTTCATCTGATAGCTCTTATTCCAGTTTAGATAAACAATTTTAGGTAGGTAGATAGTTAGATACTCAACTAAATATACTTATGTGTATTTCCTTTCAAGCACTATCGAATTTTAAGTTCCAAGAAACAAATACCTAGCTTAATAAACCTTGCAATAAAATAAAGGCTCAAATAACTTTCAGCAATGTAGATAAGCATAGAGATAAAACATACTATAATAATTACGAACTATTGTTTGTTGATCGGCAAAAGATTAGTTTTAAATTAAACGTTTTGGTTTGCCAACTGTGTACATAGTTGATTAACAAGCTCTGTAACCGTTTTTCTATATTCTATGGACTGCTCAGGAGACAGATAAGTGTCCGTTATGGAACACATTAAGCACGATGATAAAGCTTAATTACGTATGAATCTAAATGTAAGAAATACTAATTAAATAAATTATACAAAAACGCACAGTGACATAACGTGTCTGGCAATGCTAAATTGTAGAGTATTTTTGGCACCCATCTTAACTTAATCGGGGTTTATAAATAAATACATTATAAGTGACGACGACAACCAGGAAAAATTATATCAATACTTCTATACTAATCAATACTTAGGTACTAATATAATAAAGAGGAAAGATGTGTATTTTATTGTTTATATTTGAAATGAATACACTCAAAAACTACTGTGCTACATTCATCCTGAGTAAAATAGGCTATATTTATGTGTTTAAAAATCAAATGTCCACCCGTGCGAAGCCGGTACAGGCCGCTAGTGTTGAATATGGTGATATCTCAAGCATCTGTTCGAAGAATATAAAGAAGGTATGTGTTAGGCAACTGCATTATGGTCGGCGATTACAATGAGCGAACAAGCGCAGTGTGGTGTGCGCTACGCTGCCGTCACTTTCCAACAAAGTCAATGAAGCGCGGAGAAAGTGCCGACCTCCACGTCCGTATTCAGCCGCCTCAGTAAAATCCGCTGACTCACATGTTCATATAATACATCACGTCACTATCCCATCTGTTGATTTTGCAAGACATTTATAGGTATTCAAATTTATAGATTTTTAAGTAGATTAAATCACGCGGGCGAGATAAAGTCAAATCAATTCTGCTAATAAACTTTTAAAAGCGTCCTTTTATTGCATTAGTTAACTCTACCACGTAGAGGATGTTAGAAAACATGGCACGACCAGCATTTGACAAAATTTGGAAATTATTATTTTATAAGTTAATTAGAACGTGTAAGTAAACGTTCGTATTTATAATTTAAGATTATTGATTTCTCATAAAGTTTTACATATTACTAAGAAACTTAACGTATGTATACTACACAAATACATATTTAAGTACAAAAATATAAACGAAGTGAGCGTGAGTAAGTGAGGTATGATATGACACAATGCCAATATAATAAAAGGTACCTAAGTAACTTTATCACAACACCCTTTCTCCGTTAAAAAATATTAAGCAAAGTGAAACTTTCGACCAGTCAGAAACGGACATAACTTGCTACAAGCGAAAATTTACCTTATATTATATACGTAAAATGTGAGATCAGATACAACGGCCCACATAATATCACTGTCATTTCCTTACGTCGTAATCCCAGAATGTACCTATGCCAGTCTCCCTTTACAATAGGAAACACACAAATCATGAGCTATTCATGGTTTTACGACTTATGTAATAAAGTATCACGCATGCCCCTATGAATTTATGTTAAATTCCGAACTGCATAAATAGGCCATGCGAGGATCATCCGCTGACCTACTTTCACTGTAGTTTTTCTACAAAGTAATACGTAGTAGTAGAAACCTAAACCTCGAATAATACAAATCACACAAGACATTAAATGTTTATGTGTTATTTTATAGATATTTGTAGGATTGTCATTTATTTTATGGATTTCATTATGTTATGCTATGCGTAGCTCAAAGAGAGTTTATCTCTATAAAAATATAAAATACCAACCAGTAGGACCGAACGAAATAACTTTTATCTATAGGATTAGCTCTATCATTCACATTTTTGTTCTATCTAATTAAAAATATTTTTTCTATTGTTTCAGTGATCTTCCTCTTCGGTACTCTTCAGTTATGATCATAAGAATACCATGGCTACTTCAAATATTATTTTATATTACTATAATATCAGGTATGTCTAAAATATCGAAACTGGAACACGCTTATAAAATATTGCAAATTGGACATTTTATAATTGTGTTTTTTCTATATTTCCAGGTAGCCCTATTTTCCTTCAAGAAACAGGGCGGATGAATAAGCCAGTAATAAAATGGAACCTACCGATGGATACGTGGAACTGGACATTAGCACCACGCAACGAGCAGCCATTCTTTTTGCCTGCCAACTTTACCCACAAACTACCACCTTCAGCAAATGAAACTGAATTTTTGGCTCACATGACGATCCTCAAACGGAACTACTCCCGTCTTCTTTGGGATAGTGACAAGAGCAGCACTTTGCCGCTGTTCGTTGAAAAAGCTCTAAAACTTTTGAATTTGAGACAAGTTTATTATGAAGTAGAACATTCAGTCATGTCTAAGGTGTCATGCACAGCTTGCAAAGCTGGAGCAGGGCTTCTGCAGCACTATATACGGCTCGGCAAGAGCAATGAAGATATCAACAAAATGATATACCAATTCTGTGTATCATTGAAAATTCAGTCGGCTAGAGTTTGCGAAGGTATCACGAGATTGTTTGGGGTAAGGCCTCATTTTATTAAAACAACCTGACTAATAAAAAAGTTTTTTAAAATTTGGGCTAGATAGAGTTGTTGTATCCAAAAATGTCCACCAATGTATTTTTTTACTACTAAACTTGGATTTATGTTTTCAGAGTGAAGTGGTGTACGTGCTGAAAAGAATTACTATAGGCCCCGACGAGATATGCAGCTTTGTGATCGGTGATGCCTGTGGTGACGTTTACAATCCATACCACGAGTGGGAGGTTGCATTCCCACCTGTCCCGAAGCCAGCTGTGCGCACACTAGAGGCTCCTATCGATATGGCTCCGTCATTTAAAGTTCTACAGATTTCTGACACTCACTTCGATCCATATTACGCCGAAGGTAACGGTTATGTCAATTGCTCTGTATTCAAATTTCAGCTTAGTTCTTTCTAAGATTATATTCCTGCATACGCAACAACAACTAACGCGAGAGGGTTAAATTTAAAAACAGTGCTGGATGTTCATCCAGCGATAGCTGAATTTACACCCTTTGTGCTCGTATCTTTAGTTTATGTTAAAGTATAATAATATAGGCTTATAACAAGGCTATAATTTTTTTTATAATTTTATTGGCAAATGCAATTCTAGGCGCAAACGCAGAATGCAACGAGCCTCTTTGCTGCAGAGCATCAAACGGTCCTGCGTTGACTCCAGGCGGAGGTGCTGGAAGATGGGGAGATTATAGGAAGTGTGACACTCCCAAGCGGACCATCGATCACATGTTGAAACATATCGCTGACACACACACTGTAAGACTGCACCTGTTTACTAAGCTTATGAGTTATTTCTATTGATTCGCTTTCCTAAAAAAATAGTGAAATTAATAAAATGCGAATTCGAGCTAACAATTCCGAGAAATGTTGAATGCGAATGTACACTTACAATCTTTCTTTTTCTTTTTATATAAAGAATAGGTATATGAGAATGGTACATTCTGTAACTTCCGTTATTTTCAGGACATAGACTACATATTATGGACGGGAGATCTACCGCCTCATGATGTTTGGAACCAAACGAAGGAGGAGAATCTCAAGGTCTTGCAAGAAACAGTGGCGCAAATGTCAGATATGTTTCCGGGTGTTCCAATCTTTCCTGCGCTTGGGAACCATGAATCATCTCCTGTCAATAGGTACCTACGTCACAAAAAATTATGAACACCCTATGATAAACCTACTTATTTTCAGCGCGAAAAGTGATCAATTTCAAATAACTTTGCTATGATGCAATAGTAATACTTGCGTGCGAGATATTTTATTTAGTTACCCTAAAAAATGTAATGAAATTACGTTTGTCGCATCGAAATTTTGGTACAAAAGACTTCAACGCGCAAAGAACCGTGTTGGCTTTATTAAAATAATTTGATTTTAAATACCATCTTTATAAAGGATTAATTCGATTTTTGTGTCACAAGGTCTAATAGTTAATTCCAAGTAATGTTGTCGTTAGTTCACTTTTGATATTTAGTTCAATGTTAAATAGATGGAACTACGTTGGAATGCAATTATATTCCCATCATTTTTCATTGTTCAACGAAGTAATTGCTTTGTTAGTTTATCGAATATTTACATAATTACACTACGATGACTTTGAAGTAGGAACAAGTTATCAATTCAGTTCACAAACATTTGTTTAACCGCGGTGTCATTAGTATGATAATGCACAGGTCCCAAGGCAAATTATATGCGTTGCATGTTTATATGGCTAAACTCACCAACTTTCGATAGCTTCCCTCCGCCGTACATCTCTTCTCCGGACCTCAACATAGCCTGGCTGTACGACGAGCTGGACGCACAATGGCGGCGCTGGCTGCCAGCCGGGGTCTCCCACACCGTCCGCCGAGGCGCCTTCTACTCCGTGCTCGTCCGACCTGGCTTTCGCATCATATCCCTCAACATGAACTACTGCAATAACAAGAACTGGTAGGTCATTTGCGTGATTCAGTTGTGATTAATAAGAATGTCTCGATATCTTGTTTGAACAGGATAATTAGACTTCGAAAAAAACTTCGCAATGTAGGTCATGACTGTATTGTCTGCTTACAGGTGGTTGCTAATGAATAGTACAGATCCAGCGACAGAGCTCCAATGGTTCATCTACGAATTGCAATCAGCCGAGTTGAGCGGAGAAAAAGTTCACATAATCGGACACATACCTCCAGGCCATTCTGATTGCCTGAAAGTATGGAGCCGCAATTACTACGCTATAATCAACAGATATGAATCCACGATAACGGCGCAATTTTTCGGCCATACACATTATGATGAGTTCGAAGTTTTTTATGACCCCAATGATCTCGGTAAGTCAAGCGTAACAGTCTATGAAAAAATATCAGTGGTCTTTCATGGTCTGTTTTTTTTTATATATCTACTGTTCTGGTTTACAGGTAGAGCGACCAGTATCGCGTACGTTGGACCGTCGGTATCGCCTTACTATGACCTGAATCTAGGCTATCGAATATACTACGTAGACGGTGACCATGAAGCGACGACTCGAGTAACTAAACTACTTTCATTGATTCAATTAGGCGACGATTCGCGCTAGACATTGCCTAGTTTATGAACACTATTTTATGCTGAGCCGTTTTCTTAACCTCTCTTCGTTCCGTTTAAAAATAGAACGGAGTTATCAACATAGTCAAAAGCTCTAATAATGATATCTGCTCCTCTTCAATTTTACATGAATTGGGAGGTTTTTTATAAAACATCGTTACCTCCTATTTATGTAAAAATTTTCAGTGACGCGTCTTGGGAGAGACCTACGTCCAGCAGTGGACTGATATAGGTTGATGATGATGATATAAATTTATTTATTTACCAAAACAACATAATTAACGTTTACACAAATTACTGGGGATCCCCGTACTACGATAAGCCTGGTGTCGCGGGAGGCCAATAGCGTAAATACACCAATTTAATAACCCGATGACATACTTATCCGCTTATAACGCATGTTCCAGCAAGTGGTTGACCACGAGACCTGGATCATGAACTTAAAGGAGGCCAACCTGTACGGCTACCCGATGTGGTACAAGTTGTATTCGGCCCGCGCCGCATACCTGATGCCAGCTCTGCGGCCGCAAGACTGGAACACGTTTATTGATGAAATGACTGCTAAGGAAGACGTGTTCAATTTATATTTCAAGTAAGAACCATGTTATTTTATACGAGTAGGTATAATAACAATAGCGATATGTCTTTGTCTGCAGGTCTGCCGATGCTACCATGTGGCAGGCAGATGTTGATGGTAACAAAAAACCAGAACGCACAACACATTTTATGAATAATGGATCGTTTATGAAAATATTGTATGTTTCGGTTCATCTTGATAATAGGTACTTATGGAACATATTTAAATTTAAAAAAGCAGCCAAGTGCAAGTCGGACTCGCCCATGAAGGGTTCCGTAGCATCAAGTAATATAATATAAAGGTTCTTGTAGTTCGTCGAAAGGTAAATTGCGGTTTACGATTTATGACGTATAAAAAAAAAACTACTGACTAGATCTCGTTCAAACCAAATATCGTTGAAAGTTTACATAGTACAGATCCATATATTTTTTTTTAGTTTTATTTTTCTCTTATTTTAGAAGTTAGAGGGGGGGGGGGGACCAACTTTTTTTCACTTTGGAAGTGTCTCTCGCGCAAACTATTAAGTTTAGAAAAAAACTATATTAGAAACCTAAACATCATTTTTGAAGACCTATTCATAGATACCCCACACGTATGGGTTTGATGAAAAACAATTTTTTGAGTTTCAGTTTCAAGTATGGGGACCCCCAAAATTTATAGTTTTTTTTCTATTTTTGTGTAAAAATCTTAATGCGGTTCACATAATACATCTGATGAAACTTGGCAAGCCAAGTTTCATCAGTCTAGCTCTTACGGTTACGGAGAAAAATGGCTGTGACATACGGACGGATAGACAGACAGACAGACATGACGAATCTATAATGGTTCCGTTTTTGCCATTTGGCTATGGAACCCTAAAAATTAAAGTAGGAACAAAATCTCGAAAAAACTGAAAATCAATTCGAAATCCCTAGCTAGACAATGTTGATGAGTGTAATATGTACATTTATCTTGGAGCACATCTTTAACTTTGGAGTCTCCGTGATGTGCTATGCCATGCCACGTGACCATCGGTTGAATCTTCTTTATTTCTTTCAGAAACTACTGGAAAAACAGTCCTCGCCGAGGCTCATGTGACGGCGAGTGCCGCAAGCGGTTGATTTGCGACGCGCGCTCCGGACGATCGCACGACCGTCGCGCACTCTGTGGCAGCATCGAAGCGCGCATTGATGGAGCCTCACCAGCCCCGCAGACCTGGCGAGCGTGGTTCTACAATGGCATCTCTGTCTCGTAAGTTTCTGTCTGAACTTATTTCCATTTTAACTTTAGGATCGCAAAGGTTATGGGTATAATGTAATCTGTACAAAAACATTCCTAATTATATTTCAACTTTTTGGTTTTGGGAACGTTAGCACGTTGCTTGAAGATATAGCATCGTTTTCAAACAGATTATTCTGTTATGTTAAGCGGCCCACGTAAACTCTCTACTTCTTATTAGTCTAAGATCCCTAGAAGAAGGACCTTCACCGAGCTGGTTATTTAATGAAACGTATTTTATATATAATTAAACATGCCAATAAATATATTCTATATGGATTGCCTATCAAATTTCAGTCCAGGATAATTATGATTAATTAATAATTAAAAAAAAAAAAAAAATTACTTTCCACTGGTTTGTTTATTAAACAAATTCTATACCAATCGAAAGTATAGACCCCAGTATTTTTATTCAATAAACATACCGGTGCAAAATGCTAGTATCGATTTTCCTGTTTATACCTGGCTACCCGAGAGTTGTGACCGGAAAAAAATAGGCAACCTAACGTTTGCATATTCTATGGGGTCTATACTTTCGATTGGTATAGAATTTGTCTAATAAACAAACCGGTGGAAAGTTAAAAAAACTTTTTTTTTTTTAATTATTAATTAATCATATCCTGGACTGAAATTTGATAGGCAACCCATATAGAATACTAGCTGATACCCGCGACTTCGTCCGCGTGGATATTTGAGTTCGTTTGTTTTAGTTTGATATGACCAACTGCTAATTACCATTGTTTTGAGCTTGTACTTTAGAATGTATTTGAATTTAAAGGTGAGTGCTGTTGGAGATGATTTTTTTCAGCAGTGTTTAGTTTAAGTATGATAGATGTTTCCCGCGATTTTGTCTAAGTGGTTATCATCGGTTTTTTTGTAAACATTTGTGTGTATTAAAACCTGGTGACAAATGCTGCGGTAGCTGGAAATTTTTTAATGTTTTTTTTTTAGTATTTTGTAAAGCTATTTTTTGTGATTTTATGTTATATTAGTGGCTAATTTGGGGTTTCATATGCGTGTTGGTGTATAATCAAATCAGATTTTTTTAATTTGACATGACCAACTGCTGATTACTATAGATTTGAGCTTGTACTTTATAGTGTATTTGAATTTGAAGGCGAGTGCTGTTGGAGCCGATTTTTTTCAGCAGTGTTTAGTTTAAGTATGATAGATGTTTCCCGCGATTTTGTCTAAGTGGTTATCATCGGTTTTTTTGTAAACATTTGTGTGTATTAAAACCTGGTGACATATGCTGCGGTAGCTGGAAATTTTTTAATGTTTTTTTTTCGTATTTTGTAAAGCTATTTTTTGTGATTTTATGGTATATTAGTGGCTAATTTGGGGTTTCGTATGCGTGTTGGTGTATAATCGAATCAGATTTTTTTAATTTGATATGACCAACTGCTAGTTACCATTGTTTTGAGCTTGTACTTTAGAATGTATTTAAATGTGAGTGCTGTTGGAGCGGATTTTTTTCAGCAGTGTTTAGTTTAAGTATGATAGATGTTTCCTGTGATTTTGTCTAAGTGGTTATCATCGGTTTTTTTGAAAACATTTGTGTGTATAAAAACCTGGTGACAAATGCTGCGGTAGCTGAAAATTTTTTAATGTTTTTTTTTTCGTATTTTGTAAAGCTATTTTTTGTAGTTTTATGTTATATTAGTGGCTAATTTGGGGTTTCGTATGCGTGTTGGTGTTGATTTGTTTGTGAACCTTTGTGTGTAATCGAACCTGGTGCCAGATGCTGCGGTAGCTGATTTTTTTTAATGTTTTTTTGCGTATTTTGTAAAGCTATTTTTTGTGATTTTTCTTAAAATCATTTTCCATTTTTTCTTCTTTTAGAGAAATAACTTTCCTATTTTCTTTTTTAGTACACCTTTGCTCTATTAGAGGAATACACCTTCTAAGTTTCATGCTTCTAGGGCTAACGGTTTAGGCTGTGCGTTGATTTTTCTTTAAACCATTTTTCCCCTTTTTCTCCTCTTCGGAAATTAATTTTCCATTTTCCTTTCTTAGCGGATGCCTACGTCATAACATCTACCTGCATGCCAAATATTAGCCCGATCTGTCCAGTGGTTTGGGCTGTGCGTTGATAGATCACTATGTCAGTCAGTCAGTCACCTTTGAGTTATATATATATAGATATTTATTGGCATGTTTAATTAAATATAAATTACGTTTCATTAAATAACCAGCTCGGTGAAGGTCCTTCTTCTAGGGATCCTATACTATATCGTTTAGATGGTTCTTCGAACCAAGCGTGGTCAAAGGATTTTAAGTGCGCCTCAAAGAGACCCACTTTTCGTGGACTTTACACATTTTTTCGAACTTTTTAGGTTATACGACATGCCGGTTTCCTCACGTTTTCCTTCACCGTTTGAGAGTACTGGCATAGTGCACATACATTTTACTGAAGACCACGTACACTGAAGTATCATAATTATTTAGGAGTATATTCAACGCATAAAATTACCCATGAGCGTAAATGTTCTATGCGTAGCATTACTGTCTAGTGGTTCAACAAAGCACATTGAGGCTCTGATATTATTTCAATGACAAAGCTACATATTACAGCAAATGTTGCGTGGAGAACAGCCGGGTGCAGGCTATTATAACGCGCTTTTGTTAAAACACAATGAAAAACAACAATTGCATGCAACGGACACTATAATCGTTTTGGTGATCAGTATTTCTTTTGTGAGTCGCAAGAATATAAATGCAGTAACATACAAGTTACATAAATTTTCTATCAGAACTATTTCTTAATCTATTTTTCGAAAGTTACAAGATATAAGAACTTATAGGTAAAAGTTATAGCGAATAAAGAAAAAAACAAGCCTTTGTTTGGACTTAAGGGGCAGACCGCCGTGAAAGATATAAAATCACTCAACTTATTTATCGAAAAACGCGTCGCGAACTATCTTGTTCGCAATCTGATTGCACAAAGTTTAGCAAAACAAGAATTTTTATCCTACTTAAAAGTTTACCCAAGTACGAAAACAAGTTAGGCCAACACTAGTTAAGTTACTAACACTACGAGCGTTTGTAACACTTGCGTGCACGTATCTGAAATCTGCACTTTTCCAGGTTCCAACTTAATTTCTGCAATATTCCTGTATCTAACGTGTAATTATTTTCTTTGTACAGACCTAGTGTACAGCAAGTATAATCTGGTGGTGGAAATAACTTACAGGTCGATCGGTTTGTAAGGTTGGTACGGTTAATGTATTCTTGTATAATAACCCCCTATAAAATAAGTTTCCATACATTATGTAAGGTATTAAGTACGTCGTTGTGTTAACAGACGTAGCCAACTAAGTATGTACACAGCTTAATTCAGTCGGGTTCAACGAACTGCCTGGATGATAAACAGCGTTTAATTACCTAATCGAGGCCCGCATGCATGCTGAAACATTGCTAGAGTCCGAGTCGAGGATTGAGCATAGATTTCTTGACAGTTTCCCATTTAAAAGCGTCAAAAATCTAAGCTTGAGGCTCGACTCCGACTCAAGCATTGTTCTTGAATACGGCCCCTAGTCTAGTCATTAAAAAATTAACTTAATGAACTAACCAAACCTTTGTTATGGTTATTTAGATTTTTTCGTTTGATTTTTGACTGTCAGGCGAATATAATTCAGGCCGCGCCGTTTAGTAAAACGGCTGAGCTGCGACATAGGTACCTAAATCGATATTTAGATGCTGTGTGAGTGAAACATGACGTGGTAATAAGGCGTAATAAAAGCATTGAATTTAATCATTGGTGCTGGTAATTACATAAGGCTACGCATAATTCTAATAATAACGTTACAATACTGTCATATCTGAAAATACCATCATCATTTTCTTGTCCTTGTCTCACTTCATATGGGGTCGGCACAACCAAGTTTTCGTTCTCTAATCTCCTCTATTAGCTGTCATTTCAGCAGTCACTCCTTTCTTATCCATGATATCCTTCACAAAATCCATCCCTAACATATCTGAAAACATATCTTTCGAAATTCTAATTATATTGTTTTATATTTACAGTTTATCGTTGCTGAAGCAAATACCTCAAGCGGCTTACCAAATACCAAAGTACGTTATGGGACTCGGCTGAGAACATATACCTTAATATATTGAGCTAAATGTGTTGTATTATACCACCGGCCCAAGTCAAGATACTCAGAACCTCACAAACCTATTTATTTATTTTTTATAGAAAAATGTAGTCATATCAGCGAGCGTTAAAAAAATCAATCTCGTGATTTCCAGCGCCATAATAAGCCCTTGCGCTTTTATGGCAAATCCTGAGGAAGCCTTTTTTTCGTCACTTATTGCTTGTTGTTATATTTCTTGTGTGTACCATGTTTTGTGACGTTAAATACCTATCAAGTTCTCATTAATATGCCCGATGGCTGTCCCTGTTCATGCTTGTTCTGAAGTCCTGGGCTTACGGGGTGGAGCGAACCCATGTTGATTTAGTTAAATTTGTGTGTAAGTTATAACCTTCCATTGATCTTGTGCCTTATGAAATACAAATTACGTTTTAAGAGTTTCTTTTGTAAAAACGGCTACGACTCTAGTGAGCTTAGTATAAAACAATGGACCAATTTTATTTTTATTGATAATATTCTAAGAATATTTTAAAGTAATTTATTGTAAATAAATAACGTTATAAAAAGTAAGTCCCTTCATAAAAATAAAATATTGTTAATATCTAGTTTGTACTTTACTGAAGTTTTCTTTTCCTATCTTAATTAGGAAACCTTTAATAAGCTCGAAGTTAATTTTATTATAATTTTGAGAAAATGAAACAGATTTGATTAGCTTTATAAAAATGTTTATTGCTAAGTATAACTGAAAACAAAGTTCAATACAAAAAATATAACTTGGCGGACCTGGATCTAGCTGTTTGGCGAATATTCCATTTCCCATTTACGTAAAAACTGCTAACTTCAAACCCGACAAGTCATAATTTTTGAACTGTATGCTGGAAGTGTTCTCAATTTTCCAAGTCAATTGAAATACTTATTTACATTAATAAAATCATTAAGTAGTTTTGACATAGGCACTATCTACGCCAAATGTACCTGCAATTTCACATTTTGCTGTAAGGCACACGACTGACTATTTTATAGTCTTCTTAAAATAATTGGCCCACTTAAGGTAAGAGAGGTAAATAAATAGGAATGGTATGGACTTCGCAAGAACGCGTTTGTAGTTTAAAATTGGTAGGATATGACATGATGATTTATTGGCATTCGAAAGATAAAATTGAAAAAACTACAGATATTCGTCCTGTGAATAAAAAAACACGTCAGTCGTCAACTAAAGAATAAGATATTAACGCTTACGTTCCGACGAAAACCATACCAAAACTGTTAAATACATTGGGGTTGTTTTAAACTGAACTGGGATTGATAAAAATAATGTCATTACAATTGTAAAATATTTAAAAGCACAATTATCAAAATTATTTGGTACTGATATTAAAATTGTAATTCACATTCTCAATAATCCAATACATTATTTACAGACACAGCACACACAAACAAAAATGTCTTTTTATATAGGTACATGGAATGAATTTAGAAAACATACATATAAAATTGACATTTTAAATTAATAATAATAATTGAAAGAATAAAATGCAAACTAAACCACAAACGGGCTTTTAATTAAAATTACAAGTACTTAACCTGAAGGTTAATACTTATCATTAAGACTAGGGAGTATTTTAGATTTCAATTAAAAATGCCTCTTATTGTAACTGTCATTTGGACTTGACAGTCACATTTCCGCTGTTGCTTTTTTAAGTTATCTTTGGATGGGATTCTACTTTAAAGTCGGATTTTTAATTAGACGATACCGACTGACAGAAGCTAATGTCACTTTGTAAAATAATGTTACCATATTTATAGTAATAGTGCTGCGTTCAGTTCTCGTTCAATCAGATGAATGAACAATGAGTGAATAGTTAATCATTTGAAACTATAAAATAATATTGAAATTTGTATAAAAAAATGTATAAAAGTGCTCTGATATAAGTTACTTGTAGTATGTAACTACAATCAGTTGTTTGACGGTTTATTAAAAAGCGCGGCGTGGTGACAAGTGCCAACACCGATGAACGCCACGCGCGTCGGTCATCATATTGTTTGTAATTCGGCTTCTAACCTCTGGTCTGATAGCACGGATGTTTTTCTGCGCTCACGCTGTTTAGTTATTGTTTTTGTAAAGTTTTTCGTTACGTTGTGTTTGTGGTAATTGTTGTGTATTTTGTTGCTATATTGTTTCATGCAAACGATATGGATCCTCAATCGGGCACGTCAAGTCAAAATTGGCACACTAACTATTCACTTGAAAAACGAGGCAATTTCATTCATTCAGGAGTTTTTTCAATCATTCACTTTGTCACAACACTATTTTCATTTCATCAAAAACTGACAACACAGTAAACGTCAGCTAGCTTCGTCTAATTAAAAATCCGAGTATAGACAAAATGGAATCACCATAAAGTTATGATGATGAAAAAAGCAGCAAACATTTTCGACGTTCGTTGAAAACGGAGGCAGAACTGCGAGCTTCAGGCGGAGTTATGAATAGAGAGACATAATTCGACAAGTGCAGATTATAAACAGTGATGTATACAGTCTTTTGAACAATATTGTATTTTATTTTGTGACTTAGTTACAAAAACTTAACTACCTGTATCAGTAATAAGACCTAAAGGGCCTTTTGCATCTATTGTAGATGGTTTATAGCGTCAGGGGCAACTGGTGTTACTCATACCCCCTAAATATGGGACGCTATAGTGCCTGGGACAGATCAGACGCTTGTAAGATAGGACCTCCGTTAGATCAGCAACTCCATGTTTCATGACCAATTCACATTACAAACTCTATTGCTAATGGTGTTATTATTTGATAAATTCCAACTTTCATGAAACATGCCCTTGAACTTTCTTTATGACTGGTGAACAACATCAGTGTAATCATACAAACAAATAAAATAGCCAGCAGTTACATAAGTTCTGCCTTACCACCTTAAGAGTGCATTTTCTGTCACGCTAGTTACCGATATCCCGTTGTGTTTTATTGTGACCAGGTTTTAACTAGTCTTTGGAGTTGTAATTGTCATAAAACAGATGGCTTTTACTAAGTGAAGCAGATGTTTATGGTCCCATTGGTCAAAATTAGTGAACAAAGAAATAGGCGGAGTCTGCTAGCTAAAACGCTTGCAAGCAAATGTGTTTAAAAAGTGGTAAGGGGGAAATTTTGCTGATAGTACATAGTCTTGACCGTACACAGAGATCTACCTGCGTGGGTATCAGTCGAGCATAATGATACAGTAGGCGACGCGTTTAGACTGTTAGGACATTGATCGCTGTGAATCGAACCATCGCTCGTCATGATGTTATTTCATTCGTACCTCAAAACGCGCCGCCCGCTATCTCGTTTCTACGATTCTCTGCATAGTATACCACGTAGTTATGGGTTCAAACTTTGAAAACTTTGTTATGGTTTTGGAAGGTATTAATGTGTCATCATTTTTTTGATGTGTTGCAAATAAATGCATTTTCAAATCAAACCTAAAGGGGTCTTTATAGGGTATCTAGCCTGCATGTTTAGCCGACTGTACAACACCCAGAGCCGGAACAAATATTGACAGACCTTGCAAACATTTTCTATTTTCTTTCTCACCAGCTGAATCAGAGGTGATCATACATAATGTGGAGTCAGAACTATGCATGTGAATGTTGGGCGTTTGGATAACTATGACAGATAGGCGCAAGCATAGTGTGACATACGACCCCACAGAGTAAATTAGAGCAATAGATGGTTGGATGTTGGCTTTTTATTTATATAAAAAGGTTTGTTTGTATGAAGGAGGTTTAAATTTTAACCAGGTCCCTTAAAGTTCCTTTTTTTTCTCAAATTAAATAATTTACAAACTATTGTATCTATAATTCGATTTGTGAGTATTCAAGTCAGATGTATAGTAAGTAAGTAGAACATTCTTAGACTATTAAATTAAAATTACTAAAATCAGAAATGCCTTTTAAGAGATCAAACATGGTAGATCTTAGTATGACAATTAGGCTAGCAGCAAATATAATATTAGAAATTATGACAAATAAGTCACAAGGTACAGTCAGCATCAAAAGTAGATTGGCAATTTCAGTCAGTAAATTTATACTTCTGGATTTATCAAAAATAATATGGAAACTTCGGATAACAAATAGATGTAGCTCAAAGCAGATCCTCAAATAAAGTTCAAAGCTTCAATCTAAAATGAGCTGGTTTCAGAAATATTTGAGCTTTACAAATCAGAAATACCAATCTACTTTTGACTCTGACTGTACCTAAAACTTATAAACCTTTCAGTCTCATAACTTAAGTTCCTGGGTTACCATAGGAAGCAGAAGTGTGATGCAAAACTCTTGATGCTAATGTCACTGATAAGGTAGGCACAATATTTATAAAATGATTAGAGAGCTAACAATTCACAAACACACAGTAAAACTATTTACAAACTATCCTACAAATTAAAACAGATTCAGTCATTGACATGGCATATTGAATCAGTCTATTAAGTTATTGAATTTTGAATAATATGGCAAATAAAGTAATTAAACACATCAATGTCCTTGCATTTTTTTAAACCAATTGTGTGGCAGAATTTGCCTTAAAATATATTTAAATTAGGTATATTCTAAATTCCTAGCTTCATACTAGCATTCCTACTTATTTTATGCTGCTAAAATACAAATCATTTGAGGTAGGACTCCATACCTTGTGGTTCATCACAAAGTATAGTACATATCTAACAATGGCACTGCCTTTCTTGGAACTAATAATAATATCAACCCAATAATCTCAATGTACCACGACATTCCTAGACATTTTTAAAACAGGAATGTATAGTAACTTAAAACTAGCACTGGTATCAAGCTTAAGCTTAAATGTTCATAGCCGACGTAAGTTCTTCCTACTTTTCCTAGTTCCAACACCGTAATCACTTTTCTTTCTTTTGGATGGGCTCGGGCAGCTTAGATCATACTGAGAACAGCACTTACCTGGGTGTCTATCACATGAGCAGTCTTTGCAGAACTGGTATGAACATACAATGCTCTTGCACTCAGCCCAAATTTCACCCGCGGGTTCTGTTGTGACTTTGGCAGGGCCATTACACCGCACACACGAGGTTTGAGCTCGGGAATCCAAAGAGGCAGACTGGAAATAAATAACTTTTTTTACAAATGCAAGGCTTTGTTTTTATCTGTAAAATACCGTGATTCCGAAAATAATAGATATTTGACTGTTTATTGATGAAATCTGTGAATGAAGTGTTAACCAATTTAGGGATCATAATCATATAATAATTATAAAGTCAATGGATGGAAAGGGCTCAGAATCGTTTTTCCTGGAAATGTGTAAGGGAAGCCTATGTCCAGCAGTGGACTCTTTCAAGCTGATGATGATGTATTATAAACAGTTACAATTGACAAATTTTGAAAACTAAATAATTTTAATTTGGGTGTTACCTTTGTGAACGTTTTGAATCTGTTAGTTCTGGGCGTTCCTGGAGGAGTTCGCTCGGGTATCACAATGTTATCATTCAATTCATTGTGAATTTCTTTCAAGTATCTTTTTGGTTTGACATAGTTCTTGACAGGTGTGACTCCTTTCTCTCGATTCTCAAGATTTTCTTTTGCAATCTTTAGCGATGTTACATAAGATTGCTTCCTTTTGCTGCTGTGACTTACTAAGTTCCATGTATTATTCCAATTTTTACTGACCAAGCAAAAGTTGTGAATGTCTTTATTAGTCAAGTAGTTGAAAATGTTTTCAATCGGTGGCAAGTACTGTGCTTCTAAAAGCTTAGATATAACATCGACTTTGCGTTCAGATTTGAAGAGTATGTTCCTCACAGCTTTCGAATGAACTCTAGGTTTGTTGGAATACTGCAGTCCATTTGTTTCACATGAGAGTGAATGTGTAGAAAATAGGTTTTTTTTCCCCGACTTCCTGCAAGGACTTTGTTTGCTGCAGCTCCTCTTCACTGGAGTTGATGGATATGAGGCTATTTGACCCTCATCGTGTAAATAAAAGCTTTTATCAATAGCATCAAAGTAGATGGAATGCACTGGAGATACAGGTTTAGAATTTTCCTTATTTTCATTTACATCTAAGCTTCTTATTTTCCCAGCAATGAAGCTTGTAGGAGTTTCAATCTTTTCTTCATAAGGATAGGGCCTTTTGATACCCCTCCTGATGATTGGTGTCTCGGTGAGGTTTACATTGCAGGCCGAGGAGTGGTTACATGGTTGATAGAGAATCCGGGTTTGGTCAGGTGTAACATTGAAACCCAATTGTTTCTGCCTTGCAATCCTCGAGAAAGTGATATTGGTGCTTAGGGATGGATTGAAGTATTGGTTCGATAGGTCGTCGCACTCGAAGGATGGCGTGGAAGTGTGATATCCACTATCTTCAGCTTTGCCAAAACTAACGTTTCCGTAAGTTGATAATGCATTATCGCCGTAATCCGTGTGAATTTCCATCTTGTATCGTCCTTAGCTTTGTTCTTGTTTCACTTCACTGACGGTTCAGACGGTTCGTTGCCGCCGATGCCATAGCAACGGCCATTTGAAGCATTGGATACACTAAAATTCACGCAGGGCCAATTTTCACCTGAATAACTTGTTTAGATCGTGTAAAAACGTATCGTTAGGTTGTGTAGGAGTACAGATTCCACAAAAATTAAATTAATTTAACTGAGTGAGCGACAACAAACAACCCAAAACCAAAGGCGTAGGCGTTATTTTTTTATTTGAACAAACAATTTCTGACTTTGGATACTTAGTTTTTTCGCCATTCTGGTCGATCCTGTACATTCTTGCAGTCAATCAATGTCAATTCCTGTTCTGTCATGTCAGACGCCCGTCACTGATACTGTCAGTGTCATCTGCATCCGATCGCCCGTGCCGTGATTTGTTTGGTTTTGTTTGATGGAGTGGAATTATGTACATTTTTTGGATTTATTAATTATTTTTCTATTCCGTTTGAGATTCATTCACTCGAGGACAATGCTATGATTAATTTACATTCGTTTTATTGTTGTTAAACCTAACGTAGATAATGTATTTTGCGGTCATAATACGGTCTTTGCTGGCATAAAACTAGAAATCAAAATGGCCATGAAGGATTTATGTAGATTATGTGCTCGAGAAGATATTGAATTCTCAAAGGATCTTCTTACTGATACCAACAAAGGCATTCGAAAAATGGTACAAGATTTTATAGAAATTGTTGTAAGTACCTAGTGTTTTTTGTAGACCAGTCTGATACCAGATACATAGAGTACTATGTAAATAACAAACCTACCATAAGCGTTGCTAGCACTATGATCAATCGTACATGAATTACAGCAGCTTTACATTTAATTCCAGATATATGAAAGTGATGATTTACCCACAAGAATATGTTTAAACTGTGAAGAGAAAATGGTTACGTTCCAACTGTTTGTGCTGGAATGCTACAAGGCTCAAGAAAAATTGCAAAAAATGTGCAGTGAAACTAATCAAGATTTACTAATAAAACGTGAATTTTGTTCAAATATTGTAGAAGAGCCAATTATAAAGTCTGAGGTAAACATTTTTTATCCTTTATTGTGTTAGTGTGTGTTACCTACAAATAGTGACCTATGTGGATTTATAACTGAGCCTAATTCCAATTTCTCAATTAGATGTTGATATTTTCTGATTCAACTGCTTTCATGGCTCTGTTGGTATTAGCTTGCCTTCTGTGCTGGAGGGTTTGATCCCCACCGAGAAAAAATATTTGTGTGGTGATCATAGGATGTTTGCTCTCTGTCTGGGTGTTAACTGTATTCTATTTACAAAAAAATATATACAAGTATCTGATTCCCATCGTACAAGCTCTGATTAGTTTGGGGCTAGATAATTTGTGAATAGGCATGAAGACAGTAATCAAGTATCGCCAAAATATTTATCTGATCTAATGAAAAAGGATTCAAAGATTTTAAAAAATGTATTTATACTCTTATTAATGTCGAGATTGTCAATTTATTTGATAATATAAATCTACAAAATACAACAATCCGCCATGATGGCTCAAACACCGGTCAGAGCGAATTACGTCACGGCTATATAAATGTCATTCTGATTTAGTACAAAAGCACCAATGTTTACTGTTGAATACTATAACCGTGACGTAACAGACGCCATGACACCAGCGAGCGTTTTGGCGAGAATTTGAAAATTTAAATTTAAATGTACTTTTATTGCACAAAAACCTTAATTTTCTACAGAAATATGATATATTTTAGACATAATAGATACTTCTGAATATGATAGAAGAGATTTTGAAAATTAGTCGTCAGGCCTAGTGTCTGCAATATTTAATTATTATTATTTTACTGTACTGGTTTGGTTTTTGCACTAATGATACTCAGATACAAAAAAAATCATCTTGGTGCATGGGAATTTGATGCTAGTACATTTCATTTTACTCAATAAGATAAGGTACTAATGCTTATTTTTTTCTTTAATAGGTTAAAGATGAAATGACAGCTGAAGAAATTGTCAGTAAGTTTTTTTATTGTTTTCATTGAAGTATTAAAGTGTGGGCCACACATAAATAGACACGGCATGGATGGACAAAATGCATGGATATAAAGTGCAATTTAGTATATCCATGTTAGGTACAATTTTGGTACACACATCAACATTGTCTAGGGATATTCCATTTCGAATAGATTTCTTTATTTTTTATAATGAATTAATATCAAACAGTTATATTTTATTATTATTAATAAACAATGCAAAATAAAAATTCTTGCCAGCCCTAGTTTCATAAAGAAATTATTTTCAGTTATTGTAAAAATTAACAAAAGTTGAACATCCCTAGCTATGTTGATGAGTTGAATGTTGCTGTTTATACTAAATTGCACATTATTTCCATGCATTGGTCTGCCTGTGCCATTTTCGCGCCTGTCGCCATTTATGTGTCGCCCGCGCCTTAAAGTATCTCCTTTAAGAGCGGGTCATGCGAAAATTTGAGATGCGTTTTAAAAAAATTCGAATTAATCTCAAATGTATAGTCTACAATTAGTCCTTTTGCGATTTTTAAAATGTCACTTAGTTATTTAGTTATGAATTTTTAAAAACGCATCTCAAATTTTCGCACGACCCGCTCTTAAAGAAAACTTTATTTACATGTCAATTCTAAATATTATTTCAGATGCACTAAACAATGAAAAAACATTGTCTGAAATATTTGGAGGCAATGATGATGAAGATTATCATGATAATGAGGTTCATGATAATGAGGTCCATAATGGTGATGATGATGATGAGGATCTGGATGATGTTACAATTGCTACTTTGAAACAAATAAAGACCAATCAAATAAAACAGTTAACTAATCACAATGTTGATACTGAAGCTCTCAATCAAATTCTGAAATCACCTAGTTTGAAAGTTAAAGATCTTGTTAAGTAAGTCTTTTCTGAAATTTTAAAAACAAAATTTTAGTAATGAATAGGACTAAAACATTTATTTATACAAAGAAACTTACTAAATGTACAAAATACACAAAAAAACAGTTGAGCTATCTGGAGACCATTACAAACGATTTAGAGATAGCTCAACTTATCAAAATCAGTGCCAGACGGAAGCGTCCCCAAGACGCTGGCGGCATAATATTAAGAATTGATGATAATATAATAGTTGTGATTTTACTTTCCAGATTTGATTGCATTTTTTGCGAAAATAAATTGAAAAGTTGGTCCAGTTTACACACACACTACAACAAACGTCACAAAAGTGAGCCAGTAGCATTATGTATGTGTGGTTTTGAAATCCGAACAAAAAGTGCACTTTATAAGCATGTGTCCGAGCATAAGCTAGAAAGTACTAAATTAAGAAAAAATGAAGCCAGTGAAGAGGATAAACAAGAAGACATCAAGTATTCTAATCTGAATGTGAAAAATTTTGTTAGGTAAGTATTAGAATGGAGATAAATTCATTTATTATGATTTTTCATAAGATAACTTATAAATATGGTAAGGTGTTTAATAATATGGTAATAGTAATAATTCTACTTCCTACTAATATTAATAATGTATATCCTCCTATCACGCCCTGACTACTAGACTGATTGAGATGATATTTTCAGTAAAATATCTGTTTTTAACTTCGACATACAACAATGATTATTTATCCCGAAAATATAACAGGAATGGAGAAAAAAACAAGAAGAGTAGTCAGCTCTAGTAAAAAATAAGTAGAGTTTGGTCTGTGCAAAATTCGTATGATGACTGGGGTGTTGGCTTCAGCTCAGTGTTGGTCAATAATACTCTATAACTGATAGCCGGTTTTAGGAATAGGACATCACTATGAGACCGGGCAATCAAACATCACTATAGTCACCGCGTTACCAACTGAGTCGTCAATCGGCCCTTTTTAGGGCCACAATACTATCTACTTTGTTTCTATGTGATTTTATTCTTATCGATATGCGCCTAATCACTATGCGGCTCCATAGGACCCACAAGTGCGAGCGAGATAGACATAGAGAAATGATCGCTCGACTCTGTTATAGAAAAGAAAGATTTCACTCTATCAGTTCAGAAGTATCAGTATAGTTATAGATTGCAATAATGTTCTGGTTTGTCTCTTTTCAGGTTTATTTGCAATGAATGTAAACTAGAATGCTCCAGTTGGTATACTTTAAAAGCACATTGTGAAGAACATCACGATATCTTACCTGTTGTGCTATGCAAATGTGGAATTACCCTCAAGTCTAAATCTGTTATGTACAAACATATACATGATCACAAAACTCCTAATATTTTAGCGTAAGTATACTTAATAACACTATATATGTGAGTGCCTACTTAAATCTGAAAGTGTAGGGTAAGGAACCCCCTAGGAACTGAGGATAAATGAAGTGCCAACTAGCACAGATGGAAGCTAAAGACCAGGCTCAGTGGCGCATCATTGGGAGAAATGTATTTCCAGCAGTGGACTGAAATAGGTTTATGAGTATCTGAAACTTGTTCATTACAGAAACACCCATTCTAAGGACTATGTATAACATGATGGACTGCGTATGATTTTTGTTGTAGTATAAATACATACATTTTTATTTTTTTAAAGGTGTGATAAATGTCCAAAGGTATCGAAATCAGAAGCAGCATTGAATAAGCATAAAATGAGACACATTCCGAAATCAGAACGAAAATTCTGTTGCTCTGGCTGTGAAAAAATATACAATACAAAAGATGCTCTGAAATCTCATGAAAAATCTCATATTCCAATAGAAAATAGAAAAATATACCATTGTGACGTATGTAATTTGAAGTAAGTGTAAAAATAATAATTTCATGATTCCGAAAACATAATAAAATTATTGTAAAATTTACATAAATCTTTTATTTTTTTTAGATTTACGACGCGTTCGTCAGCGTCTTCGCACAAGAAGGTTGTGCATGAAAAGGTGAAAGGCTACATCTGTGACCTGTGCGGGTATGCCTGCGGGACCAACGGAGAGCTGCGGCAACACCGGGCTATACACAGTGATGAAAAACCTTTTGTTTGTAACAAATGCTCTAAACCGTAAGTTAATCAACAGTAATTTAGATTTATGATGCATTCGTCCGATTCCTCGCATACGAGGTACACAAGGATCTACACGACTAAATCGTATCGTGCGATCGTAGCCAATTAAGACGACATGGGCAATCATACTAAACTAGCGTCCGCCTTCGTCCGGCTTCGTTCGTCCTGTTCCCGTTCCCGTTGTTTTTTCGGGATAAAAGTATCCTATGTCCGTCTCCTGGTTCTAAGCTACACACCAATTTTCAGCCCAACCAGTTCAGTCGTTCTTGAGTTATAAATAGTGTAACTAACACGTCTAGGCATATTTAGCATGTTGTTGATTTTTACAAAAACTGAAAATAATTTATTTAGAAAACTATGGCAAGAATCATTATTTTGTGTTATTTATTAATAATTATAAAATACAACTATTTGATATTATTTATGAATAAAAATTAAAGTAGGAACAAAATCTAGAAAAATCTGAAAATTCATTCGAAATGGAATATTCCTAGACAATTTTGATGTGTGTACATATAGATTTCAATAGGCACACCCTTGTTTCAGCTTCAAAACGTACTCCAACCTCAAGACTCACATGGATACTCACGAAGACACAGCTTACGAGTGCTACATTTGCCGACGCGTCTTAAACAGTCGCCGCACGCTGCGCAAACATCTGTTGGTACATGAGGACAAATGCAGGCACGTTTGTTCATACTGCAATAAGGCTTTCAAGAGACGACAGACTTTGAAGGTAAGTAATAAAAACATACAGTACAGTAGGCTGCATGCGAATGTATACAAGTTGTAACTTTCAGGGTAGTGTCCCAGCATTGGAGTGGACATTTAATGGGCAAATTGAAGTAGTTGCGGAGTTGACTACATTTCTAATTGATTTGGAATCACCATTGCTTTGCGGTCCTGCTGCTATAGGTCTCATCTTTGTATCAATTCGTTAGGCAATCTGACTGCACACCCCGGATACTCACCAAATCCCACACAATGGAAAATTGTGTAATAATAGGTCGTTAGAACCCGGGCGTGTACAAAATAACATTTATACCATACCCCCTCTAAAAAGCTTATTTTATTCACTGGAAACAGTGAATAAAAAGCTCTTTTAATCACTGTTTTGGTGTTTGAATTTGGAACACACGAATAAGGTCAACGTCCATCTCAATACCTTACAACCTCCTTGCGTCATAAATACTCTCGATTTGATTGGTCGAAATTTTTGACAAGGAGTTTAGCATTGGATTAAAAACTGTTTTGTGTTCTTTGTTGTCATTGTCATACATAAGTAAATTGGCGCTATTTTGAATACGGCTCTTAGTAAGTTATGCAGCAAAAAGTTCGATAATAGTAAATCGATTGAAAATGCATTCTAGGAATTAAAAAGATGTGCTGAGTTGTTTGTTGTTCAATTGAGTTGTTGAGTTCATGAAAGAGAAGTAGGTATATTATTAATAATACAAAGTTCATAGTTTTTAATCCTTTTTCGCTTAAATCTTTCTTTTTCTCGAAGTCATGGTATAAAGTATAGTATGCAACTCTTGAATAAAACGGATTTATATCGAGGGCCATGAATCACTCGCGTCGTTTAGGATTCTAACACTTGAATCACTCGCTACGCTCGTGATTCAATCATCATGAATCACTCCCTACGGTCGTGATTCAGTTGTTAGATTCCTGCACTTGCTCGTGATTCATCTTTAGTCCTCGATTTAAATCCGTCTTTTATTCACTAGTTGCATAATATACTATTATACCATACCCCCTCTAAAAAGCTTATTTTATTCACGGGAAATCGTGAATAAAAAGCTCTTTTAATCACGATTTTGGTGTTTGAATTTGGAACACACCAATAGGGTCGACCTACATATTAATACTATACAACCATGATACAAACTCCTTGCGCCAAAAATACTCTAACTTGATTGGTCGAAATGTTTAACAAGGAGTTTAAGCAATGCTAACCTCCTTGGTTAAATACTGTTTTGTGTTCTTTGTTGTCATTGTCATAAATATCAATAAATTGCAGCTATTTTGAATACAGTGCACGTAGGTTATACAACACAAAGTTTGGTAATAATAAATCGATTGAAAATGCATTCTAGAGATGAAAAAGTTGTGAGTTTTGTTGTTCAATTGAGTTGTTTAGTTTATGAAAGAAAGGTCGGCCAATATAATAGAAAACTTGCATTAATTTAACCTTAAGTTAGTTTCCTTGTTTTCAAATAAAACCAAAATCAAAAGTTATTGGTTTTATGTCACATTAGAATAGAACAAACAAAGTTTTTAATTCTTTTTCGCTTCATCATCATCATCAGCCTGAAGAAGTCCCCTGCTGGACATAGGCCTCCCCTACACGTTTCCAGGAAGAACGATCCCTTTCCATCCACCGACTTCCCTCGTTCTTAACAATGTCGTCGGTTCATCTGGTGGATGGGCAGGACGCACGTTTTTCGCTTAAATCTTTCTTTTTCTCGAAGTCATGGTATAAAGTATAGTATGCAACTCTTGAATAAAACGGATTTGTATCGAGGGCCATGAATTACTCGCGTCGTTTAGGGTTCTAACACTTGAATCACTCGCTACGCTCGTGATTCAATCATTATGAATCACTCCCTACGGTCGTGATTCATTCGTTAGAACCCTTCACTTGCTCGTGATTCATCTATGACCCTCGATTTAAATCCGTCTTTTATTCACTAGTTACATAATATACTATTATACCATACCCCCTCTAAAAAGCTTATTTTATTCACTGCAAACAGTGAATAAAAAGCCCTTTTACTATCACTGTTTTGGTGTTTGAATTTGGAACACACTAGTAAGGTCAACGTCTATCTTAATACCTTAAAACCTTCTTGCGCCATAAATACTTTGGATATGAATTTTTGACAAGGAGTTTAGCGTTGGATTATATACTGTTTTATTAGAAAACTTAAATTTATTTATCCTTCTTTTTTTTCAAATCAAAACAAAATCAAAAATTATTTGTTTTATGTCATTTAAGAATAGTATAAACAAAGTTCATAGTTTTTAATCCCTTTTCGCTTAAATCTTTCTTTTTCTCGAAGTCTTGGTATAAAATATAGTATGCAACTCTTGAATAAAACGGATTTATATCGAGGGCCATGAATCACTGGCGTCGTTTAGGATTCTAGCACTTGAATCACTCGCTACGCTCGTGATTCAATCATTATGAATCACTCCCTACGGTCGTGATTCATTCGTTAGAATCCTTCACTTGCTTGTGATTCATCTACGGCCCTCGATTTAAATCAGTCTTTTATTCACTAGTTACATAATATACTATTGTGTACAATTGTCAATTATACACAATTGCTATTTTGTACACGCGCGTCTGTGTGTGGTTCTTACACAGACACTACGCAAATGTCGCTTTGTACACTCGCGTATGAGCGTGTGCCGTGTTTCTACTAAAATCAGATTAACGTGAATATTTGAAACGGGGCAGTGAGGAGCCACAGTGTCCGTTCTATTCGTAGTATTATTATTATAATTATATTCTGTGCTATTATTATATGTATTGTATGTTTGTGTGAAAGTAACCTGCTTTGTTGATGTAGGTACACATGTACACGCACACAGGCGATAAACCGCTCACGTGCAAGTGGTGCGAAGAGAGGTTTGCGTACGCGTCGACTCTTCGCTCGCATCGGCTGCGATGCCACCCGGACAAGATGGTGGGCAAGCACGAATACAATTCACCTTACGTCGTTATGACTCATGTGAGTGACAATTAATCTTACTAAACTGTTACTCTCTTTTAAGTCTACTCTATTTCAAGCACGCTAACAATTTTGCCTGTCAAGGCAGGGTAGAAAATGCTTTCTAGTATTAAGGTTCTCGAATGGCGACCACGAACCGGAAGACGAAGCGTAGGGTGCCCACCCACCAGATGAACCGACGATATTGTTAAGATGGCGAGAAGTCGATGGATGGAAAGGGCTCAGAATCGTTCTTCCTGGATATGTGTAGGGGAGGCTTATGTCCAGCAGTGGCCTTCTTCAGGCTGATAATGATGATGATGCTTTCCTTTTGTACAAACTTGTTTTAAAAATAAATAAATATTTTCCACAATCCACGCAACACTATCTAGCCCCGCTTGTACACAAGGATACGCATCAGACTATACACTGCTAGCTCTTATGTCCTTGCAGTAAGCGTCAATTTTCTTTGTTTTTAGGTAACTTGAGCTGTATCCCACTGTACTATGGGAACCAGATAGCTGATATAATATTTATATACTTGTTTGTAATACATACTTAGAATACAATATAACTCCCAGACAGAGAACAAACATCTAATTCTACATTCACCACACAAATATTTGTTCTCGATGGTGATCGAACCCACGACCTACGGCGCAGAAGGCATAGCCAACTAAGCTGGAGGTCAGTCAAATAGACTCTTATGCGGTACATAAGCCTCACTTCATGTTTGATGAGGCACATAATTATACTCTCGAACAATTAACTTCTGCGCCAGTTTTAAATGTTTAATCATGTTATTTCAAACTTTTTAACGAGAATTTGTTATTAACAAAAGTTGGGACTAAATTGCGTTAGTTGAAGTTTTAGCGCGCAACGGTAGCGTAATCGAATTGACAGGTTGAGTGGTTCCCAATGTTTTATTTATAAATTAAAATTGCTAAGTACTAAGCTAGGTAGAGATCGTCCAATCTTAAACTGCACGTCCCACTACTTCAGTCAGTCAAAGTAAATTGTTCTATAATACCTACATCACAAAGTTCATTTTGAAGTGCTTTGCTGTGAGCCAACTTCAAGAAAACGTGGTGGAGGGGCGTGCATTTTTAGACTGGTTAATCTATACTTCTACTTGCCGATGAGGCATCATCAGCCTGAGAAGTCCACTATTGAACATAACCCTCCCCTACACATTTCCAGGAAGAACAAATCTTAGCCCTTACCATCTACCGACTTCCCGCGACCTTAACAATATCGTTGGTTCTACTTGCCTACTTAACAAAATTTAAAATAGCACGAACAATACACGTGTCAAGTTATAGATGCAAGAACAATGAATATATTCCACAAATCGTGTTGGAGTTGGTGTTTTACTTAAATACCTAAGAAAATTATCGCCAACTTTAGCACCTATTATAGCGTCCGGAAACTGGACAAACAAAAAAAAAACAAATATATATTTATTCAATAATATCACAAGGATCACTTTGAAACGTCTTAAAGCTAGGTGAGTCTAGGTGCCAGTACCACGCGACCAAGCCTAGAAGAACAGGCAACAAACTACGGCTTGGTTCCTACCGTTTTTTTAACCGACTTCCAATCAAAAAGGAGGAGGTTCTCAATTCGGTTGTATTTTTTTTTTTATTTTTTTTATGTTTGTTACCGCATAACTTCGTCATTTGTGAGCCGATTTGAAAAATTATTTTTTTATCTGAAAGGTACTGCTTCCAGATTGGTCCCATTTTAATTTTATTAAAATCGGTGTTGCCATTTTTTTTTTAAATAATTTTTTTAATGTTTGTAACTGCATGCCTCCGTCATTTATGAACCGATTTAGAAAATTATTTTTTTATTTGGAAGGTTATGCTTACGTCCAGATTGTCCCAAACAAATTTGATTAAAATCGGTTTAGCCGTTTGACAATGAAGTCGGTTTCTCAAGTTTTTAAACTTATAATTATGTATGATCCTTTTACAAAACAAAAATAACAATAGTAGCAGTGAAGTTCCAGTGCCACAAACATTTATGTTCGTTAAACAAATATAAGTGAAATGCACCTATATGTATTTTATGTTTTGTTTCAGCATTACCACAAAAACGACGTGTCAACAGTAAGTGCTCCTGTGGCTAAAAACGAGGTGGAGGCTATGTAGGTCCGTGAACTTTGTAAGTGCGTGAAATCACAATGAAATTGTTTTACATCACACCGCTAGTGTATTAGAAAACTGTAGTATGTAAATAATAGATCAATCATCATAATACTTTGAATTTTAATGTATCACAAATTTGTATTCATTATAGTTGTATGAAATAAATATCATGAATATTCGTAGTTTACTATTTATTTACTTCATTTTCCTAGAAACTTGAGGTAGTAAACTAGCGATCAAGTAGGTAAATATTATGTTACGCAATGCAAATACGTGTTTTAATGCATTTATAATTGTGATCATATTATTGTATGTATCCTTCTCAAGATGATGTTAAAATAATAGTAAATAAGTGTATTCCATGTCAGGGTTGCTACAATTCCTCAGGAAAGTTGCTATGGATTCATGTTAAATTGATATATTTGAAAAATCTCCACGTGAATTTGAAATTGTTCAGGTAATAGGATTAGTATTTATTTGGTCACGAGTGCCAGGATAAACGAAAGTTCGTATTTACATTCAAGTTCACTATGGAGTAAGCACAATACAACAAGTTCGTAAAACATGGTGTCAAGTGCACTAAAAGAGCCTCTCTGTGGCGCACTTTAAATCCTTTCACCACACGGGTTTGAAAGAACCAATAGCACGATGAGAGGAGGATTTCCCTGCCATGCTGCGGTGCTATTCCTGCAACATTCATTCCAGCGATCGTTGAAACCGTTTTTAATTTTTTTTCAAAAATTTATAAGTAAATGGCGGATCCGGCGATCACCGAACGAAGTGTTTTGCAAGAATAGCATTGCTGTGCAGCGTAACTCAAACTGTCAATACGATCTTACTGAATACTGAAGATCGTATTCATACTGCAGATCTTCATTTATTGGTGGTCTATAAACCGTCCTTAAAACCAACGTTCATTTAAAAGTAAATCAGCTTTATAAATGAACGTATCCACTCTAAATGCAGCTCAATTCCGAAAGATTTTCTCTGCCTCGGAATGAGATGAGATGAGCTTATGAATAATGCAAAAGGAACCAATTCCATGGATTTCTTTTTATCCTCTGGTGTTTGCTTCGCTATTAGAGCACCTTCCATATAAAGTAAAAATTACTCGCGTCTCTTCGGTACTGTGTCGATTTCGTAGGAAGGTAAAACTTAAAAAATATTTACTAGCATTTTGTCAGCGGTTCGTGCGTTTTTCAACGGTATTTAGACACACACGATTAAAATAAATCGTAACTCCACTCCAGAGTGCAGGGTTTACATCTGTTATGTGTGTAGCTCGCGGTAAACGTAACGCTAATGATTGCTCAAAAAACTTTACAGTTATGCGTAGTTGCGTAACGGACTTGGTTATTTTACCTACTTGGTTATCTTACCGGATACCGGACTTCACCATAGTGATAGAGAAGCCAAAACAAAAGCAAGCTACAATATTTTTTTTAAACCGCTACAATTCTTTTTGACTCGTACCTTTGTAAACGTATCGACGTTTTGGAATAAAAGCGAAGCGTATTGAGATCGGTACAGATAAGGGTAAGTAGGTATGTACGTCAGCAGCTGGCGGTGCGCCAACTATCCAACTAGCGAGGATTTCGCTCCCGCCCCCACTTTTGCAACTTATTACGCAACACTGCAAAAACTTAACACTAGTTACCGGAACGGACGGAACATGTAACAAGAAATAGGGGCAAGTGCGAGATGACCTAAGTAGCGTTGTTTTGCTCAGCAAAAGCAAACCTTTATTATGACTGTTATCTTTAAGCGGTGGATCTTGACATCTGAATAAAATAATTTTTAATTGAAGTGAACATTTCTTTTGACGGGTTTGAGCTGTTTTTGAGGTGGAAAAAAACCTCTCGGGAAATGAACTCGCGAAACGGTCATGTAACTGACACTTCGGCTTCTGTTTTTTTAAGATGATTACGCATCTTTTGAACGTTTTTTACGAAGGTACACTAATTTATTACTATGGTTCTTAACCTACTTAAAGTACGTTAATGCTTAGAAATTTTGACTGACCTCAGTAATTTGAGCCTCATTTAAAATCAATAAACCGAACCAACTTCCGTCATCGTTAATCATTTTCGCTTTGATAAATCTGTCATTATTAGAATCAATTAGAGTATCGAGTGAGAGAGTTGCGACAGCTCAGATTTATCAACAAATAACTAATGAGGCAGTAATCAATTCATTACTCAACGACTGTGGTAGGTACCTACTTACGTAGGCAGAAGTAGGTGCAAGGTAGGTGCAATTATAATTTGGCTTTAAAATAGGTCCAGTTGTCATATAAACTATGGGACCTCTTGAGTCATATAAAAAAAAAATCAATCATAGTCCTTATTTTTATCAAAAACGAGCTCGGAACATTTTTTTCCATAGCTATAACCGATTTGATTTTGCCGTCAGAGGGCGATTAAAAATAACGATTTATATTATTCTGCTTAAATGCTATGTTACAGTTTTCGCAGATAGGTATCTGATGGATAACCCACAAACCTAAAGGTTAATGCACCTTATTTGTGATACCCGTCGAACGTCAATGTTCAATAAACCTAATCTGTCTGATATTCTATATCTATAGGATATCCGGTATGTATAGCGAGCGTCATTTGATCAACTCTCTCGAACCGTGATGAAGCCAGTACCTAACTGGTTACACGCTTCACTTCGTAACGGATAAACAAATTAATTTTGCAGCGTTCAATATAATATCCGGAGTCGAGTTAGTAGGCTTATGATTAAGCTTATGTTAAGCAGCAAAGCAGCAGTCTGTTAAACAGGAGCATGATAATAAA
Source organism: Thera obeliscata (assembly GCA_947578465.1). NCBI lineage: Eukaryota > Metazoa > Arthropoda > Insecta > Lepidoptera > Geometridae > Thera > Thera obeliscata. Next base: position 8,054,809 of record OX387916.1, read on the forward strand.
TATTTTGGACAATAAATAAAATAAATATTTTGGACAATCCACACAACAGTTTCTAGCCCCAAATTAAGCAGAGCTTATGTTATGGGAACCAGATAGTTGATAATAAGTTGGGAATAAACGTTGCCTAGACTACAAAAACAATCACAGCATACTCAATATTAAATATTCATAACATAATTCAGATACATTCTTTAGATCTTTGTCAAAGATTTTATAATATCCCGAAACTGATTGCCCGCGTGGGACCCGAACCTACAAATCTTTGTTGTTTTTCTTTATTTTAATTTTCTTTTTTTGGATGAAATTTAATTTTAGAGGTAATTTTTCAAAAATAAAAGGTAGGGTAATTTTTGTGATTTCCCTTAGTGTAGAAAACACAATAAAACCAATGAAAAATATGCATCTATCTGCATGCCCCTGGATTTTGAACTGATGAGCTAAAAGACTTGAAATTTAAAATAAATCCTTGTCTGAAACATAGTTTCACTACAACAACTTAGATTAAATTTAGCGAAATTGTATAACATTTACGCTTGACTCGCACTTCAGCAATCTCAAATATCTATTCATAACCGTAACATTCCGTAGACCATTTATGGAGCACAAATATATCATCCCCAGAACGTCGAAAGAAAAATATTTTCAATCTAAAATATTATTGGACCGTGATATTGGAGCATCCGATGGAATGTAATGCAATAAATATCCATCGGAGAGCAGAGGCAGGTAGCGTCTGAACGAGGACATTACATTATGATGTTTACTATCAGACCGCTCTGAACCCTGCGCCTTGCGATTATCACGTAAAATTATATGAGGGCAGTATAAAAATGGTATTCCTATTACGACTGGAGCGTACATCTACGGAAATAGAATTTAGCGTTGCTTCTAGTCCCGCCACGTTAAGGAAATCGTTGGAATTTCAGGCGTAGAGTAAAATTAAGTAAAGATACAGGGGATGGAGGGTGTAAGCGGCGAGGCGAGGGGTGTGCGCGGCTGGCCTCGGCGCCCTCAGTGTCGCGGAGGCTGCGGCTGATTCCACCGCCCGCCCTGCGCTGCCTCGCCGCCCTGCCAAAACATTCAATAAAACACTGCAAAGTTTATCATTTTACTTTCACTTGCAATTTCCACCGGTCTTCTAAGAGTATCATACAAATTTATACCTACTACTCATGTAGAGTTATTTTAAACAGTAGATACAAATTAAGATCTTAATTCGTGTGACATTGTCAGTCAGGAGGATTAAGCTGTTTATCTAAGCTGTGAATTAGTTCGCGTGTCACATGACTGTGTTTTTATTTAATACACCTTATGGCCGCATGATTACGTAAGTACCTGCATTATATTTTCCTTATTATTCACGTTATTATTTTTTAAGAAGTCGTTATAAGTTGATCGTGTTTAGGCCATAAAACCAAAATGACCTTTAAAAAATTATAATAGTTAGTTTATAAACTAGCTTTTTTTGCATTGTTATCTTTTTTTGTTACCCTAATTTATGTTCAGTCTCATATCAGAAGTTGTATTTGTTATTATCGAATTTTGTGAAACTTTTAGAATGTTAGGAGTAGGTTAGGTATCGAAAGCCTGCGACCAGTAGGTAGGTATTCCTAGTTATTTTGTTTAGCTGTTATCATGCTGGTTTTAGTTTATATCTCTATCTTTAATACTATAAGAAGTAAAACTTACTATAAGTAGTTGTTTCCTTGCGGTTTAGCGTTCAATCATCTTATTCCTTATGTTTCGGTTGTTTCCACAACCGAAACATAAGGGTCCGTTTAAAATGGAAATAAGCTGTTCAAGGAGTAGCCGATCCAAGGGCTGCACTTGTTCTGAAGAGGGTCACCACTCCGAGTGAGTGCTCTACAGCCTGTCCAATTATTATAGATGTTTTTGCTGAGAGGTGTCCCTTTGTTATTATGAGCAATAAGAGGTTTGAAGCCTTTTTGTGGGCTTGTTTTATATTGATTTATTACATTGTTGTTCAAAGCTTGAATTATAATACACCTACTCGATTGGTGCTCATGTGGTAATTATCACGGAAATGTAGACCTTTAGGCCTACCACAAGCTCTGTCTGGCTCTGTCTCTGGCTCTGGTTTTGAATCTGTGTGAGTGTTGACTAAATGAATCCTACACACGTCACAGTAATACACGGTGAGCACTCACACGGACTCAAAATCAAAGCCAGAGACAGAGCCAGGCAGAGCTTGTGGTAGGCCTACTTGCTTAGTGTAGCTGGCATCGGCAGCTGTTATACTAAGTTTAATGTTGCCGATATCAGTATAAATTGCAGCCAGCAGCTCATCTTTTGAGCCACTGAGGTCATCCATCGATCGGCATTGGAATTATTTTCTTATCTACCTCTACAAGCAAATATCCCTGAACTTTATGAATCTTCGTGCTCCATGGTGCCCGCGTCTTTTGTTGAGATCGGCGTGGTATAGTTGAGGCAAAGTTTTCCGTTTTTTCAAAGGAATTAAGAGGATTTCTATAAAAAGTAGCCTATTTATTGGTATCAGAAATGAAAGCTCTACCTCTTTTTTGCATTTATTATAATTATGCTCACAATTTTAGGCTATGATTATATTTCTTAATTTTTTATATTATAGGTTTATAAAAGTATAAAAGTCTTGTAACTTTCTTTTTACCAGGTCCAAATTAATTCAGTGCCAACTAATATCTTGTAGAAATAGAGCATCAACCTAAGAGTGGCAAGGATGTTCGTAAATCCCAGCAATATGAGCGTCGGTAAGAGGAGCCCGCACTATTTGCTAATGGCATTGGCGCTAATCCTAGCATTAGTCGGCGCCAGTTTGTGCGAGACAACTTCGGCTAAAGCCGAGAATTTAAGAGTATCCAGTTCTGAAACGCCAGCAACACTCGCTACTTTTAAGCCGCAGCCAGAGCCATTAAAAAGTCCAGCGACTTCGACAGTCGCGGCTTCAACTACAAAGAGAAGCTTTAGACCAACAAAAGCGTACGAAGCGATTGAGAGCGCGACGACCACCGAGCGCTATTCAACTAAAGTGCACGCAGGCACAAAAGGCTTGGTTAAAAGTGCAAGAAGGCAAATGTTAAACAATAGCTCTAACGTAGGAGTAGCGCATTCCCCTGCGCGGCTACAAGAGCGCCTCGGGGCTATAGATTGTGATCTGGCCGTGCTGCCGAGGGAGTCACGCCTGTGGCGGGGCAATGAAACGCATGAACTCAATCTTCCCGTCAAGGTGAGTATTATCCACGCCTCACTACATTTGAAAACTCCTCATTTCATGGAATTAAGTCTTTCAAAATCACTTATTTCAACCTTTTAGCTAAAACAAAACCAGTATATAAATACTTTGCGTACAAAGTTTGCTATAAGTAGTTATTGACGGGGCCTGAAGCTCGGTGTGCTGAAAGCTTTTGTGTCACATAAATCCTTGACAGGATTTATGTGACACAAAATGCTAAATGCCTACCTATTTCAGACAAACAAGTTAGTTTACGAACATCGTGTTTCGTATAAGGTTTCATACGATGGATGTGACAGATTGACAGGTTGTTTTCCATAACGCTGAAGAATGGCCTGTCTGAAAACATTTTGTTTCACATATTTCAGGGCTATGTTCGTTTTACTTAAATTTCACAAGCTCTGTTTAGTTTGGGGCTAGATAGTGTTGAGTTGGGTTGTCCGAAATATTTGAGTATTTAATATTAATGTAGGTATAACATCGTATTCAAATTTTCTTATCATAAAATCAACTAAATGATTGCTATAAATAATGTAAAACTCGGTTTCTATTTACTCCCGAGCTTTAGCGAGGGAAAAAAACTACCTCGTAGGTATATATTAGCATTTTAGCTCTCTGAATAACAATCTACTATCGTTTGCACATCAAGTAAACATGGAACAGTTAGCGAGAAAAGTGGATTAAAAATATTCAATGACCACTTTCTCTGGATTGGGTATGCAGATAGTTAAAGCTCAAGGTAGATCTTCAAATAAAGTTCAGCACTTTGATCAAAAACTCGCTGGTTTAATATTAGAATTTCATAAATCAAAAATACTTTTGCCTCTGACCGTACATTGGTTGCCGTAATAAGTAATTCGATAACCCCATTTTCTATAGTAAATATGCTCTGTTTGTCTCTACATTTATTTAAGAGAATCTACTTTAGGAGGCAAAATAAGCTATGGAATATCTTCTCTCAATGCAAATTTAAAAACATCCTGCGGTCGTTAGGCACTATTAAATATATTATGCCAATAAAATAAGGCCGATGCGTAGAATTATTAAACTAAATGTCCGCAGTTAATTCCAAGAACTTCTTTTTTTTGCCTCCATATTTCAGTTATAAGCATATTATTTTCGTTCAAACAACTTTGATTCTGACCGGCAGCTCGCACGCGAATAAGTAAGCTTTAAATCGTCTTATTGAAGTAGAATAAGGGGAAGAATTTTTACACCCCGGTGCTTCCATTCATTATTTTGATCATGGAAAATGTCGGTCAAGTCTCTTATAAAAATACCACTGTTTACCGTTTCCGAGATTGCTTTCAGGTTTCAAAGACGAAAGTCCGTCACTTTTGTGTACTGCTATCCGAATGAAAACTCATAATAGAAGCTTCTACAGCTTTCATAATGTCCCCGAAATGTCTGTCTCTCTTAACCTTAATTTTCGTATTATTATTCAAACATCCGTAGTCTGTTACATATTCATTATGTTCTGAAAATACAACTAAATAAAATGTAAATACAAGCCTAAACGTAACTTCAGTATCTACGTGTACCTACTGCTATTGATTTCATCCGGAGCGAAAATGCTTAGGATTACGATAGCTTAACGTCTCCATAACCCACATTCATGCAATAAAACGGAGCAAATGAAAGGAAGGCAATTTCAATTAGCATTCACGAAGGTTGAGTTGGTTATTAATGATTGTGTGACTTTGTGGTGCGGATGGCTGAGGAATGCGCGGGGGGAGCTTCGCCCGGTGACGACGAGTGCCCTCCAGTGGTTGTGTCGTGGGAGGGTTCCGCAGACATCCAGAGCGGAGATATCCTCATTGTGCGCATCGCCGACTCTCTTCTCATCGACACGCTTGTCAGACCCGATCCGAAGAACCTCACCCAAGACACGAATGCTTCACACGCGAATGCAGAGAGGTGGGTGAATAATTACTTCTTTATGACGACATGCTACATAGCTGTAATTAATAGGTACCCTTGGATGGTAGTATCGATCGCAGACGCGCCATTGACTGGAAAACCTTCATTTTCAATGCGTCTACGTGTATTAAACCTATGTATAGCATACTGCATGCAAATGTACAATTCACATGACGTATGTAAATGCACCCATAGGCATGACTAAATATAGGCATATCATGACACGCTATTTTTATTATTGAAGAAAAAGCTTTACTACATAGCGATTGCGTGAGCAAAGGCAATAACCGTCCAAAATAAAAGAAGGAAACGAACATTTTTCACGGACTCGCCCCACGTAGCACACGAACTTACCCACATTCACATAAACAAATGTGTATAATCACATCGTTTCCGGCTTTTTGGTACCTTCCTTGTGTATGTGACCTGTCGCATCCGCTGGGAAAGACTTTATATTGCCAAACTAAATTATTCGAAGCATGCCTGGACTGAAAAACACGCTTTGTTGGTACCTACCTACGATTACTATGATTTCTGAGTGAATAGTGCGGGTTATTTTAACCAAGTTAATCGTAACTAAATAATGATGATCAGAATTTTTTTTTACTTTGGGCATGCAAATGTTTACCTTCAACAGAAATTTACAAGTAGCATAATCGATTAAAAACATGAAACTAATAGAAAGTTGCTTCATACGAGGTATGATATATAGTAATAGTATGCTACATGATTGCAGAGATCACCGCACTTTGATCCAGCCAGCCGTGTACCAAGTGACGCGGCAGGGGCACGAGAACTGTGACGACTCCGACGGCACTCTTCTCGACATCACGCCACTTGACGAGCGCGGAGCTAAGATCTTCACTCTCTACGAGAAAGATTTGACTGACGGCGTCAACTTACTCATAGGTGAAGAGACTACTTGCGTTATGTTGTGAGAAAGGAAATCTTACAAATTTATGCGGTGCGGTCCATATTTTCTATACTACTACAAATCTTTCATCTTTTAAGGCTCTTATATGATTGTAGTGGTTTCGGAAAGCTGGAAGACGCAATGCGTACGGCTCAAAGTGACTGTCAAATCGGACAACTGCGGGGAATCTCAAGATTGTTCGGGCAAAGGAGTTTGCTACACCAACGTTTCTATGGTAAGAACTACAAACCCCAAATCTGCTGCATCATCTATTCTTCGTGACGACGATTTGTACGATAAACGACATCGGCACTAAAAACTCGCCTGCTGGCGACAGCGTGCACTTGGAATAAATGTTAGGAGAGCTCTACTTAAAAGCTTTCGCCCACCACATACCAAATTTGCTTGGCTCGAGTAGAAGTCTTTGGATTTTTTTTGTAATGCGAGTTTCACATACTCTGATGTCGGATTACCAAGCTGTCATTTATAGAAACAGCTTAGCTCATTAAACACTTAAGCGACGAGATTTTATGTTAGGTCATCAGATAATTTCTTTGCAGTTCACTGAACATTAAGCTCTCTGGTTGAACATTGCTTAAAATAAAGATATCTCGGTGTAGGCCGTAGGTGAATAATAAACACTGAACACATATTAATTATGTATTATTAGTATAGGATCCCGCTATAGAAGGACCTTCACCGAGCTGGTTATTTAATGAAACGTATTTTATATTTAATTAAACATGCCAATAAATATATTCTATACCTATGGGTTGCCTATCAAATTTCAGTCCAGGATATGATTAATTAATAATTAAAAAACTAAATTGTTTTTTTAACTTTCCACCGGTTTGTTTATTATACAAATTCTATACCAATCGAAAGTATAGACCCCATAGAATATGCAAACGTTAGGTTGCCTATATTTTTCCGGTCACAACTCTCGGGTAGCCAGGTATAAACAGGTAAATCGATACTAGCATTTTGCACCGGTATGTTTATTGAATAAAAATACTGGGGTCTATACTTTCGATTGGTATAGAATTTGTTTAATAAACAAACCAGTGGAAAGTTTTTTTTTTTTTTTTAATTATTAATTAATCATAATTATCCTGGACTGAAATTTGATAGGCAACCCATATAGAATATATTTATTGGCATGTTTAATTATATATAAAATACGTTTCATTAAATAACCAGCTCGGTGAAGGTCCTTCTATAGCGGGATCTTAGACTATATGAAGATTTTCGGGCCTGCGTCATAATCGCCTTCATTTTATAGCGGCTCAATAAAGGTGTACTTGTCACTGTTACATTCATGCCAATGAAAAGAGATGGTAACAGTTTCCTTCTTCTTCCTGCCCCTATCCCACTTTATGTGGGGTTGGCACAACATGTCTTTCTCCTCCATTTCCCTCTGTCAGCCACCATTTCTGCATTCACTCCTCTCTTATCCATGTCATCTTTCACTCAGTTCATCCATGTTTTCTTTGGTCTACCTCTGCTCACATATCCATCCACGTCACTCATCATTCTCCGTATCACATGACTTTCATCCCTCCTCATGATATGCATGTACCACGCCAGATTATTGCTCCTCAATTTTTCTCTCAACATTCGCATCTCTGCCACATGTACCTTTTTTTCATCAGCCCCTTTTTTTCTCAACACTCAGAACAGTCTTATCAGTTATTTTAACTAGTGGAAATGAAACCAATCACTGATGTTTAGGTGGTTTCCAGGAAGGTTACGAGTGCCAATGCTGCGGAGGATATGTCGGCCCGCATTGTGATGAGCGTGATGCGTGCAACCCGTCTCCGTGCCTAAACAATGGGGTGTGTGTTGACCTCACGCAAGCTCCCAACTCCATTAACTACACCTGCGTGTGTCCCTATGGTACGTACAATATCTGTCTGGGTTATTATACTCATATACACAGGGAAAAAATGCTTAGTTGCTTGAGAAGTCCTGCTGGTACGTATGTGCAAGGAAAAATTGCTTAGGTGCTTACAGGGGAGACAGGAAAGAGAATTGTTTTTCCTCAATTAACTTACTTGGCTGGCATATAGCAAGAAAACTATGGCCAAGGTGCAAGAAAATCTTTATTATGACTGTCGTAAAAATCTACTTCAGCATTACCTACTAGCTTCGTAAGACCGTAGTGTTATAGTTTTTCAAAAACTTATCCCGCATACTTAAAATAGGATATGTCATCCAAAAGAGTCCGGTTAATGTACGGCCAGTTAATGTACGCACTGATAAAACAATGCCACTTTTTCCACTGGAAAATTGTAAAGGCCCATGTACACTGTCGCAGATTAATATTTCGATTATTATTATTTTTATCTAGCGATGAATAATTATACTAAACAGGCAGCCCCTCTGAGGTTATTGGGAGAAAAACATTCTCTGGCACTGCGGCGGCCGCTGCCGCGGCACGCTCGCTCTGCTCGCTCGCCTTGTGCGTAATGTTTATGTTCTAACATAACCTAACCTATCCAAGTCGGATCCGCCCTATAAAGTATCAAGGACAAGGTATAAATATCCAGTGCCAGAACAAAAAAGTAAATGATCATGTTTGAATTGCTCCAGTGTCCATGTGGCTTAACTGGCATCGTAATAACATGATGTACATTATCGCCTCCCATCCGAAAAACCAAAAAGTTAATTGAGAAATTTAGATCGACGTGCTTACGTACCTACATACGTGCGGCTTGCGAGTTGGGGCTTGGTTATACTAACTCGGATAACACCTGTGGAGTAACGCATCTTATTTTGCAGTCAAACCCCATTTTGAGCTTCGATTGCAATAAAAAACGAATATAACAAAACATCTTTAACAAGGAACGATTGCAACAAGACTGAATTTTTACGTAATAAGCATGGTATAGCGAATAGGAATTTCGCTTCGTATTATAGCTTCGCTTAGTATATTTGCAACAATGACATGTATGGCAATATACACATGTATGTTGCCATACATGTAAGCAACAATCACATGATTGTTGCTTGTTCGTATCAAACTTTTGATTGCAACAGAATTACACAATCTGTGCTAGTTCTGTGAAACGTGTTCTCTGAATGTTCCTGTTTGTTTTCTATTTGTTTGAGAGGAAACATAGCTTTGTATACTGTGCATGAATATAATTTACCTAAGTATTTCATAAACATGTGGGCGAGCGTCCAAATATGTTGTTTGGGTACAGAATACCTAATAAGATTTATGATAAAAATAGGTTATTTTTCTTCCTAAAAACAAAGCATCCACATCTTTTGTCTAACTAAACAATGTTTCTGTATAGAAAATAAAAGTTAGAAATAGAGTACTAGGGTGAGTTTTACCATATTATCAGGGTGACGCTATCCGAGTTTTTTTCTTTTGAATTTTCTTCCTTTTTTTGAAAAGACTGCTTTTCACTACAGTCAAAAACAACGATATTTGGCGTATAGTGTTTCTTTGCGATGGTAATTTCAGCCTATATAAACAAAAGTTGACTAACACAATATTCTTATGTAGTTGTTTATGTCTGATTTTCTTTTATCTTCCGAAGCTCAGATAACATAGCTCGTCTGCATTTGTTGAATAAATGAATTGAGGGATTCGGGAGATCTACTTTCAGGAAATATACACGGATGCATGTTTTATTTATCGAGACTTTTTCTGAATTATGTTTTTGACAGCCGTGTGTTAGTTACTTCCCTTTGTAAAACCAAGGATTTTCATTTTCCGTACTAAAATTTTTAGGTTGGCTTAGTTTATCATCCGAGTTATTTCACAACCGAATGAGCTAAGCGAGCGAATCGTCTCAAAGCCAAATATGTATTTATTCAGTAGTATCACAAGGATCACTTTGAAACGTCTTATAGCTAGGTGAGTCTAGGTATCAGATCCACGCGACCAAGCCTAGAAGAACAGGCAACAAACTACGGCTTGATTCCTACCGTTTTCAAGTCGGACAATATTTACTTCTATCCGTTTGTTGGTGGTTTGTTGGTTCTACAGTATTTTACAACCGATCTGGACGAAACTTGGTATACAGGTTTTCCGACTTGATAGAGTTCTATGTATTTTGTTTGCATAGTAACTAAGATAGAGCAGTCGGTATTGGAGAGTTATAAAATCGTCTCACCAAATAATGGCTTGTAATTATTATAATGGATAATGTTGAGTGGGGAAACTTGGCTAAGCCCTGAGTGATAAATTGCGCTCATTTATCAATTCTTAATGTTATCAGGAGCGTTCGCTAGATTGTATTAAATCCATAAAGAATATTGAGTCAATTTGAGTCCATGGTTTCATTTTGAAAAGAATGTTGATGGATTTTATCTATTTAAATCAGAAATATATGCATCTATAAATATAAAAGAAAGTTGTGTTACACTATTTATAACTCAAGCACGGCTGAACCGATTTGGCTGAAAATTGGTAGGGTAGGTACCTATAGCTTAAGCCTGGGAGATGGTTATAGGATACTTTTTTCCCGAAAAGTAACGGGAACGAAGCGAGCGAAGCCGCGGGCGGCAACTTGTTATTTATAAATTATATTATAATACGTACAATACACCAAAGATTTATTTAAAAAAATCTGTTTTTTTGTATTGTTTTATTATAAGATTCGACAGAAAACATGAAAAATGTAGTGCTTGTAAGCAAGTGGTCAATAAAAATATTTTACGAATAATGGAGTGTGCCGATAAATATCGTTTTCTGGTCAATTAAACATCAATGTTTCGCAATCTGGCGCTGGGCCCATATGAAGCGAGCTGTTACGTAATCGGCGCGGCCGACCGTTTTGCAAGCTTTAAAAATTCATACGAAATCGAATTTTTTCGATTTATATTTCTGCAGATTTACGAGATCCCTCTTATTTGTTACGTTTACTGCTTTTATTATACGACTTGTTTTAGTTATTCATGTGTCAAGTATACGTCGTAAACTTTATTTTTGATGGTATAGTGTTGAACTTCTTGATGTGATTCAAAATTTAACTAAAAAAGCTCGATTCGTTTATTTTTTGTAGAGTTTTGTTTGCTTTTGACCTAGAAAGTGGGCAATTGAATTATAGAAATGAGAGGAATATTGCTTATGGATATTGGTTTATAATAAATTATGGTATTTATCTTATCTATGACACAGAAAATGCGGTCTCTCCATTTAGAGGCGTCATCTAAGTCGTTATGTAAATGGAGGTAGTTATGGTAACTGCAACATTTTCCAACGCAGGTATTACAGGCACGAATTGCGAGAAGGACCCGTGTTTCTCCACGCCATGTTTGAACAGCGGAACGTGCATGACAATGGCCATGAATGGGTCTACGACTTTCCACTGCGCGTGCGCCGACGGCTGGGCCGGGGCGCAGTGCGAGCTTTCCATCACGGGCGGCGCTTGCGCTTCAAACCCTTGCGTCAAAGGCATCTGCATCGAACAGGTCGATGACAATGCCGATGGTGAAGAGTATCGATGCTTCTGTCAGCCAGGTACGTAACAATCAGGCCAGTTTGTATCGTGCACCTCAGATGTACTGGTACTAGGAAATCCATCCTAATATTCATTTTGGTATTTTTTTAAATTCTAATATTTGAATTCAAGGGTCAATTGTCATAATATGGAAGAGATTTTTTGTACGCTCTAAATAAATTTTAGCTTGGTATTTATTTTTTGAGATTCGACCAAACTGTATACTAATTCAAATTCAAATTAGATAAAAATATGTTCTATCACAAGAACCAATTTGGATAGATACCAATTAAGTGTATTTTTTGGAATTTCCTAGACTTCATAGGTCAGGTAAAGCTTATAGATTACGAGATCTTAGTTCGGGGTGAAGCACTATTAATAATTAAGCTTTGACCCGGCGGAAGACATTCTGAGGCGCATACTAAATCGTTCCAAACTTACTGAATTCAATAATGCTTTATCTTGTTTGCAAATGTTGGGGCGAGCGAGGGAATTTCTGGTGGCGATTTATATAAAGTGAAGTTGGAAGATTGCCCGCAGTCTGTAATCGTGCGACCTTGCTTCGATCGCTCTTATCTTACAGTGTCCAGTGGAACGCTGCCTTATCTTTATGAGAATTACTTGTTAATGTTAGCAATTATGTTGCTTATTTAAACTCCGAGTACAAGATAAGTACAAGAAATTAATATAGTCATAAAAACTTTGAAATCAATTTTAAGCATACGTTATTGAAGGTACTTGGTGATTATAAATTTTATGAACGCCTATTTCGTACTTTATATAGATGATGATAGTGTGTTTTTTTCAAATATTGATTGCGTGATTGTAATCTTTGCACGAAACATTAAAAGAGTCTCGACCCAACAATTCACAAAACTCCCTTCAGACGCGTAACAATAGGTAAGTCTTGAACAAAAGCTTCGTTTCTCTCAATGGGAAAATTTCCAATTCAGATGTATCGAGGGACCTCATTTATTTTCTCAATATAGGTAGATATCTTGGAAATACGAAGCAAGAAGGGTTTCTCGATCTTCAAATAAAATGAAATAATTGTGGCTTGTTTCGCTGAAAGCGAAGAACGAAGCAAATTCGCAACGGATGCAAACAACTGGCCCTCGGGCCAGATGGTTTTGCCGAAGGGAATTTGAACTTTGCTCTTTCATGCTTAGCAGAACGGTAAATTTTATTTTAATTGAAATTTTCTGGGGCAAGTAAATCTTGTGTTATTTCTCTTGAATAAATTAAAGATTCTTAAGCAAAAATACATCAAAATATTTTGTTTTAGTATTTTATTCTCTTTGATAAGAAATACTTAAAAGTGTTTTAATGAGAAAGAAAAAGTTTGCAAAGGTTTTGTGGTGTTTTATTTCTTTTTCAGATACTTGCGATTTAAAAATTCCTTCACTTTTTATGTCTAAAATGTACTATATTGTGATTATTGTAAACCACGATGACACTCGTAAGGGACCAATAAGACTAGCAAGATAAAATGGTGGAATGACGAATGATGATGATTGAAAACATTCGTCATTGCTTGTGCAAAGATCATACAGATTTTATTCCGGGTTCGAAAGCCCGGTAATGGTTTTGTTACTGTATAAAAGGACCATGATTCAGCGAATAACGTTATTTCGTGGAATCCTTTCACTTCATTTTCCTTATTTAAAACTGTTACGTACCTTCTCCCCAATAGGGTACACCGGGGAGCAATGCCAACAGGAATACAATGAGTGTGTCTCATCTCCCTGTGCTAATGGAGGAACATGCACCGACCGCGTGGGAGGGTTTGTCTGCTCATGTGGACGAGGCTTTACAGGAAATACGTGCCAAATAAAGGTATGTATTTGAGTTTAAAACGTCTTTTCCACACATAAGAAATTGTACCGTGTAAAATTGAAAACATTGCTATTATATTTGCGACAAAACTTGAAATTATTAAATCAAAATGTATAAAAACTAAGTTCCGAGAGTGTAAGTACGATTCTCGCGGCATGAGACGTTCTACTATAAGTATTTACAGTTCTTAGATCCGTATTCAGAAACAGTGCTTGAGTCAAGACTCAAGTATAGATTTGGGTCATTATTCAATGGTGACCTGTCAAAAATCTATACTTGAGGCACCACTCAGACTCAAGCACTGTTTTGGAAAACGGGCCTTAGTGTTGTCGTAATATAGTTTTAGATACCCACGTACATTATGAATCTTATGCAGTTTGCGGGATAGTGTCTCGGGAGACACGACCATAACGCTTCCGGAAACACTAAATAGTTAAAGTTATGGTTATGCATGTTATCCGGTTTCTTAGTCTTACTAACCATGTATTTTATTCTGAAACATCGTACTTTTGGGACTGAATAATTTAAGACTACATTCCGCTCGCTATTTCAATTCTGTTCATCTAAACAAAGAACATTATCTCTTAAAGCTGGCACTTATATATTTAAATTGGTTTACACCTAAAACTGGCGTATTAACTCAAAAACAACTTTTGGTCGGTTTCCAGGCTTTATGTTCTCCAGCAAATATTTTACCGAAAATTACCAAAGCAATAATTTCACCCTGACTAAAATTTGGTAGAAGTATTTTACGAGTGGAAGTTAGGCCATAAATACTTTACTTGCGAAATAAATTTCGTCTTATTTCTCCTTGCATTTCAAATTCAAATGTTGCTTTAGGTCCTGTAAGGAAGCAATTTACGGAGATCAAATTTGATGATTTTCCTTATCTAATTGTGTAAATTTATGATATTTAATAATGTTCGCATTGTGTATTATAAGTAGCAGTAAGAGACCAATTATCATCGTTGATGTATTTTTATGTAATCAAATAGCATTTTAATTATAAATTTCAATTAAACGAATAATATTTTTGACAATAAAATTAAAGTTATTTGAAAAAGCTTTGACTCCGTCTCTTTACAATTACTTTGATATTCTTACGTCTCCATACAGTTCATAGAGTAAGTTCGTATTAGTTAGTGTAGAACTATAGTTCATGAGTTTAAGGTCTCCTTAAGGCTTCCTTATAGCCGAGATCGACATTAATGTAATCATTAAAGCACGAAATTGCTCTACAACCAATAACACACCTAATTTGTAGGTGGATTTGTGCTCGCCAAACCCATGTTCAGACCATAAGTACTGTATGGATCACGGCAATAGCTACTCTTGCGAATGCCCAAGGGGGTACTCCGGCGATGAGTGCCACATTCCAACTAAATTGGTAAGTACTAATACATTTTTTTATAAAAATAAATGTTTTCCTTCACCGTTCGAAAGTACTACTGATTAAAAAAGATGTGAACCATAGCAGTACTCTCAAGCGGTGAAGGAATGTTTGAAAAAAGTGGTGTCAAAGTGCATGAAATGAGCCACTGGGTTTGTATGAATGAGTGAACAGAAGTCACATTATACTGCTTCGAAATAACCGTATTTCCGTCCATCTATCTATATGATTCAACACACGATAGACAGAGACAAAATATCACCGCAAGATTAAACTAGTCTCTATTCCATCATTTAGTTACTTTGAAATATAAAAGAGCTCATGCCTACGTAATCTCTTACCTTTCAGCGTAATAGGCCTCTTTACGACATCTTAGGGAAGTTAATCCGCGAATACGGAATTGAATAGTCTGATCTTATCAAAGACCCAACTCGATTTTTACATTAGATGTCGTCACATACCCTTTGGGTTGGCATGTAGGAAATAGTCATAGCATAGGACTCATCTTTTATAATATTGTACAGTATAATATGTCGAATAAAAACGAATAAATTTCTGTACCTACCGATTCCAAAGGTTTCATTCGAAGAAATGAAATTATACTAGCGACTTAATTAGTATTTTAATGATCTAGGATGATAAGTTAGCAGTCTGCCAGAAATCCTGTAATAGTGGAAGTTGTCCTGTAATAGGCAAAGGCCTGGAAGATATTGCAACTGAGCGATAAGGCACCTTACTTTTGATGGGTTCCATGTTCTTATTGTGTTATTGTATTATTTTCTAGTGTATGTGTAATAAAGTGTATTCATTTACTTTTAACTACCAAATTTCAGGCTTGCGACAACAACCCATGCGCTCACGGAGGTACTTGTTGGAACGACGTAGACACATTATTCTTTTGTTCGTGCAGACCTGGCTATACTGGAAAACTATGCGATGGTAAATATTCAACTTAGAAATCGATTATCTATTATTTCTCCCCTCCGTAGCACGTGCTACGAATGTTATACTAAGCTTTCGTCGCGCACATTAAAGCATTTTAGTACGTCTCATCCTTACGTATAGAAAATCTAACATGTCTGGAAAGGTTATAAAAGGTAGCCGCTGGTTTTCTTTGCCAAAGAATATTTTGAATTGGAAAGTTTACTTTCTCTTACTTCTGTTTTTCGTAGCACCTGCTACGAGATGTCTACGAAATTAGGTTAGGCTAGGAAAACAAACTGGTATTTGTTATTTTTCCTTGAATCAAACTTTTAATAGAGTACAATTTTATACGAGGAAAAAATAACAAATCTGATGGAATGGAATTAGAACTTTTTTGGTCGCTTTTTGTTACTCATAGATTTGACGTACGCCATGGGTACCTATCTTATCTGATGTGTTTAATCGACTGTACCTACCAAATTAAGGTGGGTTTATGTCTGAGACGTGGCGTGGTAGTAGACAAAAAAATATTAACGGGCTGTCGGAAGACCAGCGTTATTGGTTGCTAGCCAACCAACATAATATGCTTAGGCAGAATCCGTATTGCAACGCAAAAAGTCCACCTCAGTACCCAAAGTCGGAGTTCTGGTACCACATTTCATCTACAAAATGTTGTTTTCGTTTCGCCTATTTGTCTCTCTCTATTAGTATAGGATCCCTAGAAGAAGGACCTTCACCGAGCTGGTTATTTAATGAAACGTATTTTATATTTAATTAAACATGCCAATAAATATATTCTATATGGGTTGCCTATCAGATTTCAGTCCAGGATATGAATAATTAATAATTAAAAAAAAAAAAAAGTTTTTCTAACTTTCCACTGGTTTGTTTATTAGACAAATTCTATACCAATCGAAAGTATAGACCCCATAGAATATGCAAACGTTAGGTTGCCTATTTTTTTCCGGTCACAACTCTCGGGTAGCCAGGTATAAACAGGAAAATCGATACTAGCATTTTGCACCGGTATGTTTATTGAATAAAAATACTGGGGTCTATACTTTCGATTGGTATAGAATTTCTTTAATAAACAAACCAGTGGAAAGTTTTTTTTTTTTTTTTTAATTATTAATTAATCATAATTATCCTGGACTGAAATTTGATAGGCAACCCATATAGAATATATTTATTGGCATGTTTAAATATATACAATAAAATACGTTTCATTAAATAACCAGCTCGGTGAAGGTCCTTCTTCTAGGGATCTTAGACTATATTATTGTGTGGAGAAAAGATGAGTCAGCAAAAATACGTTACGTAAAAAAAATCGAAACGAGTTGTTGTCTCATCAATCTATTTTCTATACAAAAGGGAGAGACACGTGCTTACACGAAAACAACATTTGGTAGACGAAATGTGGTAGCAAAACTCCGACTTCGGGTACTATAGTTTAGTAGTATAGTGATAAGTAATGAATAGATTCAGGACCGAGCCCGGTCAGTATTTGCAAAAAGAATATTCTGTAGATAATAGATACACATGAACCTGAATAGAGGCACCAGTACAGCTCATTTTTGAACTTGTTCCATTTCCCCACTTCCAGAAGACTTCATTCTGGAGCCAGTGATAAGTGGTGAGGAGTTGGAGAGTGAACCTCGTGGTGGAGGCTCAGTCCGTGAAGTGCGAATGCCCTTAGGCCTCTACCACGATCGACTGCACAACGTGTACATAGCAGCTGGCACGCTGGGCGCTGCCATTGCCATAGTAGGAGTCGTGGTAAGCACTCACTTTACTAGCTTTTCGATAAATTAGAAAAACATACAATTAAACACAATGCAAATTTAAATTGTGGCGGAAAGAGAGCAAAGTGAATTTTCAAAGCATCGAAAAACATTCACCCACCAGATGGACCGACGAAATTGTTCAAATCGCGGGAAGTCGGTGGATGGAAAGAGCTCAGAATCGTTCTTCCTGGTAATGTGTAGAGGAGGCCTATGTCCAGCCATGGACTTCTCAGGTTGTTGATAATGATGATGAGAAAAACATAGTATGCATATGTAGTAACATAGTAGTATGTGACTAAGAGAGTGAGTATGGATGTGGATGGATATGTGAGCAGAGGTAGACCAAAGAAAACATGAATGAACTGTGTGAAAGATGACATGGATAAGAGAGCAGGGAATGCAGAAATGACGGCTGACAGAGGGGTATGGAGGCGGAAGACATGTTGTGCCACATAAAGTGGCATAAGGGCAGGAAGAAGAGTAAAACGAGTCCAAATTGACATTGACGGTATTAGCTCACACAATTCTCACGAATTTGCGAGAAGTTGACAGATGAAGTTGTTTATGAAACAGTTATTTTAAAGTGAAGGAACGCATAGTCTCTTTGTTCTGTTACGAGGTAGGTCAAGTAGTCAAGTTTGGATGAATTATGCACCTTCAGGTTTGTTTTCAATTCCAGGTGACGGCTTGCCACTGCCGCGTGAACAAAACGTACTCCCGTCTGCTCTCTCGCTTGTCTCGCGTTACAGAGCCCGGGCCTCCCCACCACTGGCTTCAGGACAAACGTGCCCCCCCTCCCTCGGCCCCCTTCCCCCCTCCCTCCAACTCCCTCGATACCACCGACATGTACTACACTCTCGATTTCAGCGACAGCCAGAGCTCTCCTCTCATTCAATAGCAATCATTCCTGAACTGCTCCGAAGGGGAACGGTTCAAAATACAGTTTTAAAATGCGCCATTACCAAGAAAATTGCTCTTTTCTTGTATGAAGCCTCTGTAACGTAAAGGTCAGATATAAGAAATTCTTGCCAAATGTCACAAATATCTATATCATTATCGAATGATACTCAAATTAATCTGACCACAAAGGTCAGAGTGTCTATTTTACGGCTAAAATTTTCAACGAATTCACATTATCTTAATTGCTTGCGTGGGAGCTATAACTGACGAATAATTTTGGGCCATTAGAAGTGGCCTTGTAAATTATGAGTCAACAAAATACGTAAGATAAAGCTGTAATAAATTATTCTGTCAGTTTGCAATTACGGTGTTTTAGATTTTTTTATTAATTGATTGTCTCCAAACGCTGTATTTAAACATGTATAGGTCACATAGATCTTTAACCAGCACGAAATAATTATTTACTAGGCACTTCTATACTGTGGATTCCATTTCAATTCTATGTAAAGTTTAGCTTTAGCTTCATTCTAGCTCTAGTTCTATCGGTGAATAATTTTCACTCATTAATTTGAAAAAATAACTCTTAGAAATGTGCTTCTATATTGTGTTCTTAAAACGCCAAATATATTTCTAAATCTCAGTGTTGTAGTTTTCAAGTGCTAGTTATTTAGTTTTAAGGTGTATATGAGAATTTTATTATACCTAATAGGAGCATTAGTTTATACAAATCACGATGTAAAATTTTAACAAAATATTTTGTTGTAATTTAGACGATATACTAGATATTAATTTTATTTTCTGCTGTATAATAAATACCAGGTCACGATCTACTATGTATATTGAATCTCATTATAATCAGTCCATGATTGAACAACCTACATCCAAGCATCGACATTGCATCTTAAATTTTGCATTTTAGAGTATCTAGTAGTTTCGTTAGAGGCACACCACATCGCACTCCTCCGTAGCACACTAAGCCTGATTCATAGACCGAACTTTGACTTTACTTTGATGAAAAGTTCAACTTTCAACCAAAAATATATTTCATAGTTCTGTCAAGCTCTTTTTCATTCAAAATGTTGAACGTAAACTTCGATAAACAAAGCTTACTTTGCAAAGGCTCCTTTGCTGTAAAGCAAAGTCACGTCTATGAATCTCGGCCTAAGGGACAGTTGCTAATCGACCATATAAATATTAGACAGTTGTTTATCTCTAAATTTTCAAGCGAAAATTAGAGTTTAATGACTGTCAAACATTAAATTGATCGATTAGCAATTTAATATTTGACAGTTATCAAATTAAAAATTTGAATTAAACTGTCAAATATTGAATTGATTGATTATTAATCTGTGAAAGCGGCTCTTAAATATTTGTTAGCATCACTCGGGCAATAAAGTATAAAATCGAAATAACAACCTATTATCAAAGCTCTATTTCACAAAGGATATAATGGGTGGTTTTTTTCGTATACTATCGATTTCATTATAATAAATAATCGGTTTAAAAACATTACAGATTTTCTTAATACAAATAATTCATTGTGATTAACTTGACTGATAATAGTGATAACACGGTAATCGCTAGACACTACTATTAAACCTTATATTGACTGGCCTCTCAGCTCAGTTGGTAGTAGTACCTACTGCTTTCTGCACCGTAGATTGTGGGTTCGATCCCCACTGAGAACAAATATTTTTGTGGTGAAAACAGATGTTTGTTCTATGTCTATGTATTTATAAAAAAAAAAATGCTATGTCAGCTATCTGGTTCCCATAGTACAAGCTCTACTTAATTTGGGGCTAGTGGTGTGGATTGTCCACAATATTTATCATTATTTTATTTATATACTATGTAAAACAGAGTATAATACAATATGGTATAGAATGTTGGCCAAAGAAGCGGAAGGAAGCGATGTGTGTCTATTAGGTATGTATTGTGAGTGGACGTGGAAAATTGACTGATCTTCCAATTAGATTTTCTTCTATCCTTAAACTAGCTTGCTTTAGTCAGATTCAAACGCGTTACTAATTTTACTAAGGACACCTAATTCAATGTTCAATTCATCTTAATACATCTTTATTTGTTGTGTTTATTTATAGAAAGCACACAAAAATATTATAGAAGCAAGAACACAGCCTTATGCCCGGGATACACGAGGCTAGTTTTTCAAGCCAGGATAGCAAGATAGTTATAGTAAGCTGCCAAGCTAGCAGTTCTAGCTTCGTGTAAACAGAGCTAGCTTAATTTTTCACATAGCAGTTTTGTTTACACGAAGCTAAAACTGCTAGCTCGCTAGTTTACAATGGCTATCATGCTATCGTGGCTTGAAAAAGAAGACTCGTGCATCCCGGGCATAAGGCTGTGTTCTTGCTTCTTTAATATTTTGTGTGTATATTGCTTAGTAAAAATAAACAATAAACACAAAAAATATAGAATTGATGAATTATACATTGAATTAGGTGTCCTTAGTAATTTTTTTAGCTTCACTCCTATGATGCTTTTGTAATATTAGAAGCTTTCTGAATGTCGTGTAAATATTGTGAGTTTTATTGTTAATAAACAAATAAACGTTATTATGTGTTTAACTCCTTGCCAATCGTTAGGTTATAGCACAGTCTAAATCAGGATAAAACAAGAAATAAAAACTCAAACTATAGTTACGTTTTGAAGAAAAACATTTTTATTTAGATTATAAACTTTGATAAAAATAATTATATTAATATTTTATGACAACTTAAGAAATATTTTATAAAATAATAACGTAACATCTATTCAATTAAAACTTAATTATTTTTTATAACGAAAATGTGCTACCACTTTCGGGTTGTGTTTAACTAGTGTGACTATCCACGAGATGGCGCTGCCTCGTCGGTTCGCCAAAGCCACTATCTACACCCACATCACACGCGTAATCTCTACCATGGCTCTACGCAATTTTAACAGGAAATCACGGTGCTCACACCTCATTGGAAAAGCTGCCTGTGAAGCTGCAGCATTTATACAGGGTGCCCCAGAAATCAACGTCAAGCCGAAAACACGCGATGGACCAGTCATGATAGTTATCAGAAAAAAAAATACCGAACACCCATGTCCCCAAATTAGTTCGGATAATTGACGATCTACTGTAGTAATTCGAAAGGTACATGACAAATATTTTTTTTATATTTTCCTGATAACTATCATGACTTGGCCCATCGCCCGTTTCGGCTTGACATTGATTTCTGGAACACCTGTATATTTCGAAACAATGTCATATTACCGTTATATCAAACTGTATAGAGCCACCATCAAATATATCTTTACATTGCACAACCATGACGAGCGGCGAGGTACCAACGACGCAGCGCGACCGCGCCCTTCTACCAACTAACTGATTTACGTATTTATTGCTAACTGTTGTGACTTATGACGAGATTCTGAATCACGATCTAACATCATTGTAAGTAAATATTAAAGCTGCACAATTTAATAATAATAAGTACATAAATAAATACAATTACATACACGTACGCGTATGAGTAGATAAACAACGTCGTTAGAGTCCGGCGCGCTACGTTGGCGATGCAGACTTTGAGCAATGGAAGTACTTGTACTTCAAACAAACATTAAAAACTTAAAGAAACAATTTCGATGTGGAGAGTTTTTAACAAGTGTATGTTACTCAAACGAATGGAAGAAATATTCGCAACAATTCGTATTATCACGATATGAGATTGCAGCTAAGAAGTAAAGAAGAAACAAAACAATATATTACATAAACTAAAGTAATAGAGTAGTATCTCAATAACGTTATATCTAAAATAATTCGATGTGTACTTGCAAGTCACACTTTAAACGAACTACTGTTGAGATTCTATAACTAAGATCAAATAAGTATCTAGTCTACTAAATTATGTCATAATATGGCAGTTAATGCAACCGTCCGCACAAGGCACATCATTTCTCATATACATAGTACGTAACTATAGATATAATAATACATAACACATTCAAAATTTCGGGCGACACATCCTCTACAATCAATCCTTTCAAGGAAACAGAACCTTGTTCTGAATTTTGAAAATAAATCGGTGGAAAAACTTAAATTAATCACGGACATCGAAATATATTTTTTTTCTTTCAAAATTCTCATGTTTTTTTTATAATTTCTTAGAATAAACAAGCGGTAAAGTAAATTGAAGTTAGGGGTAAAATCATAAACACTATCGTGTATTATTCGTATTAAAATGAGGTTCCATTCATACGAAACCTTAAACATAAATAAGTCTTGGACACAAATACTTTCATAAGCTAAGTTGTCATGGCCCGATAATCTACTTTAAAGTAATAAAAGTTACTATCAATAAATTCTTAAAATTAACCTTAAACCACTCCCATCGATGATAATGTTTGTTGATCAGATATACGACTTTTGTGACTACATTTGAAATGACTATGACCGTACGGGTTATCGTTCAATATGTAAAATTGTGACTGTCTCGACATAAAATGTTATTGGTTATTCATTGCTTCCATGTATTCATTATTTTAGAATTTTAATTAGGTACAGCTACAGTAAGATTAAGTTTATTATACCGAAAATTTGATATTTATTTAAATTTATGATGATTAGCTAGTCGTTATTTCAATGTTGTTTTTGTTCTTGAAATAAATATTTGCTAAGCTTGAGGAAGCAATGAACGCTCGTACTAAAACTAATTTTACTTCTACGTATGAATTGAGCAGCTTAATGTATCGCAAACTTACGCTTATTATAAAGATAAAACTTAACAAAATTGGATGGCATTTATTGTGACTTAAACTCACTTATTTTTCTAAAATTATCAACGTAATTATTATGATAAGGCACTTTATTACGTTTTATTCAATGTAGGTTTAATCCTACAATTTATTGACAAGAATTTCTTACTTTATCATCATCATGGCAAGATAAAAAAGGTACCTGTTGAAATGTAAACTAACGAACCTAGTATGATAACCGAGTGAATGGCACATACCTACGTACTTACATACATATTTCAGTAACAGATAAGTCATTTAAAAATTATAAACGAAAATATCAGGAGCAACATAAAATTGTATTTTTTGCCATCACCTCGCAAATTATATCGTAATCATAATACGGCACTAAAAAATTAAAAAAAAACCTTATGTACACAAGGTCGTTTAAGGACCAGAAGTTGATTTGTGACATGTTTTGATGGAATGCTTAAAAGTAAATTTCAATGTGAGATCGATATTATCCGACACAATCTTATCCCATTTTTTTGAGTGCAGAAGGGAATGTCTGAGTAGGTTTATAACTAGGCGAATGCAAATATTCGCTACATCGTGTATAGTCCTTATTCACATGAATGCAATTGTTCGTGTTGAACGTTGTCACAATGGGCACAAACACCGGCTGGCTAGTGCTCCAGCGGTAGCTCCACAAAGGTGATGTCGTAGAGTCGTTCCTCGCCGTTGTCTCCCGCGGGCCGCACTTCCAACAGGAACAGGTCTTCATTGCAATAGTACGCTAACATTTCATCGTCAATTTTGGCCGTAATCCTGAAATAAACGGTTATAGTTCAATTCGCCGCCCATCATATCAAAGTTGGTTTATTTTTGATAACTTTCAAGAAAAATTTTAGGTGTTTTAACTTTCACATCACAAAAAATTATGTTTTAATGTTTTTATTGTTAAGTGCACAGGTTTACATAGTATAGTGCAAGTGCTTTGCGTGATGCTAATTGTGTTATAGGGGTTCAGTAAGGTATTTAATAAGGACAGTGATTAAATGACGGGTACTTATTAAAAGCTGATCCACAAAGTAACAACAGGGACGGTAACAAAAGCATTGCGTAGTTAGTGGCGCGCCCTTTCGGTAAGCGATGCTCCATTACGCGAGGCGGCCGGCTCGTATAGGTACCCTAATAATAACTAACTGAGGCCAATGATTAACCACTTACCCTTTCTTGTTCTTTCGATAAAGATTATTAATTGCCGAACCAGAAATTTTGTACTTATTCTCAATCTGAAAATAAGCAAAAAATAAAAATTACTATGGGCTTTTAGCCAATCTAAGACCGAGACGTCTCGTCTAACGGATCGCGTAACCGGTACGGAGGCGCGGCGCGGACGGAGCGCGGGCGAGGCGCGAGAGATGCGCGGGAGATGCGCGGGAGATGCGCGGGCAACGCGCGGGCGAGGTGCGGGGAGCGCGGGGTCCTGTGCGCCGCGAGTGTTAATTACAACATGCAGTTATGATGATCGTGTGTGCCGTATTAGACGGGGTTATGAAGCGCCAACTCGGTTACAGCGGCACCGCGGACGCCGGCCCACCGCGGCGGCCGGCGTCCGCGGCTGACGAAGCGTCTCGATATTAGATTAGGTATCAAACATTTCTCCTCACTCCACACAGCGAGAAACCGAGTAAGCAACGAGATCCAACTCGTTCCCTCGCATTCCGTGGTTAGCCGAATTCACCAAGGTTATTCAAAACGGCTGGTCCCAGTATTCTTACTAAAGATTCATCAACAGTATAATATGTACTGGGAGTTAATGGTTTTAATATTTCTACCATGTCCATGCAATGCTTCCATAAACTAACCTTTAATGTTTGATTTATGAAAAATTATTACTTGTCATGGTTTTCTAGTAAACTGGAAAATAATTCCCTATTATTCTTACAGGAGTAGAGCAAAATGGGAAGCTAATTCACATTGTTACTGATGGAAATCTTTGTTGTCTGGGATCAGTCGGTTCGAGGTGGAGTCCGCAGGTTCGTTGTTGTACTCACAGCGTGCAGGAGGCCTTGTGTGGTGGGTGGCACTACATGCAGTGCGGTGTAAACGTCTTCAGAGTCTTGCCGCACGTACAGCATGACGCGCTCGCTGAGCGGCGGCGTGGCAGTACGCGCGCGTTTGCCGAGCACGCCTTCCAGCTCCAGCGAATCCTTCCGGTCACTGTACGGAGACAGTCCGCCTACGTCTCTGTACCTGGAAACAACAACACTTTTATAACTAACCGTTACCTGTTCAAAGGTACGCCAATTATTCCCAAAGTCATATTTTTTCAGCTGAACTGTGTTAAAAACTGTGCTTAAAAAACTTTTCGGAAAACTATACAATTTGTAGCAACTTCTAGCTGTGTCGAACGTGCACAAATTTTTATGAACACAAGTAGCGTCTATAAGAGGACCACACAGTGGTATAAAAAATGACTACATAATTTCAATCTTACTAGGATTAAGTCAGAAATGACTTGAAATAGCGATTTGTTTTAGTGCAATCTCATTTAATAACGATGATTGTCGAATGGTCAAGGCTCGTAGCCTCGATTATATCAGTAGTAATTAGGTATGTAACCTATAGTTTACGTATGAACAACTGAGTAAGGAGACTCATTACCGCCTTGTTTTTCCTGACCACTACATTTTGAATTTAATTTAAAGCAAGAGTGAGCAGGTATGTCCTAGAGCGTGACTGTTGTCAATGGATCAGCTATTCATTGTCTATACTAGTATTATAAAGAGGAAAGATTTGTATTATTGTGTGTATGTTTGTAATGAATAAACTCAAAAACTTTTGTGCCGATTCCAAAAATTCTTTCACAATTGGAAAGCTACACTCACCTTGAGTAACAGGCTATATTTATGTGTTTAAAAAATAAATTTCCACTTTTGCGAAGCCGGGACAGGCCGCTAGTATTATATAAAGAGTAACTTTTAAATTGCAGGCAAACTTACACGGGTGCGTCTGGAGGGAAGTGATTGTGGAACTTGAGGGCAGGAGCTTGCGGCTTTGCAGTGTGAAGCAGGAATGGAGATGCGCCCTTCAAATGGGCATCGGTTAGCGTTGAATCGTCATGTCCGTAGAACCCTTGAATGTCCATGCCGGCTAGCTTGTCTATGTCTTCCGCAGGGCTAAACAACACAGGTGGTTTTGCCAGGTCAGCCATCGTGTAGAATTCACTCCTCTCCGTCACAGGATGGTAAATCTCGTCTAGCTTCTTTCTGTTCGTAGCAGACATTTTTCTTTTCGCAGCTCTTCTTTCCTCGTCCCTCGTTTTCCTTTCAGCGCCCTTCAATAAAGAGAAATGTAATATAAAATCTCATATTCTGAAAACGATTAGGAAAATGTGACGGCTTATCAAATAATTTATCAAAATTAGTTAAAAAATCTTACCTTATCGCAGAACACTTTTATTTGGCAATAGCCCCGGTGGTAGACCTGTGTGTCGCGTGGATCTTCAAAGGTATCAATTTGTATGTGTAGTGGTAAACCCTGAAGCAAATAAAGATTTAGTAAGAATGGAATACTTTCTAATTTGACACCCAAAATAATTGTAGATGACCTGGCTGTCTAGGTCAACTTTAGTTTATTAAAAATCATATGTGTCTAGCTATAAAAGGAAAGAAGGTTGGGCATAATTGGTCAATTACACACATCACGCTATTTCCGTGTCCATATTCATTTTCACGTTTATAAAATCAACTGCTTTTGAGGTAAACGATTTCACGCATCAAATCTACGCTTGTCTCGGAATCATGGCAAAAACGGTTTTAATAAACGTTGGTAAGGAATAATTGCAATAAACTTGTCTGAGGATAAATAATGCACGTGTCTGTATCGAATTGGATTGTAATTTCGTGTGTGTATATTAATATCGTCATCACCACGCCGGCCGGCTTGTCGTCGCTTAAGTTATGGACCGACTATGACACTGTTCAATATAAATTTTATTCCGAAAGTACATCATCATCATCTTAATTCTCTAAAAAAAGTAGAAATAAATAAGGTTGAGAGAAATGAGTCGTATAAAATCAAAAACTGCAATCTGCACTGGTGAATGTTGGCAATTCAATAATAACGTGTTATTATGTAGGCTGGGAACTACCAAAGTTTGCCGCATTTGAAACTAATTTTGAACGACATAGTGCCACATTTGATACAGTTTGAGGAAAATTAGTTCCGTTATTGTAAATTTCCTAAATTTCCATACCAATAAGTCTTTTTCGTAAAATTTTACAGATTGCCGCCTTTGATATCGACTCAAATATTGTTATGAGAGAGAGAGAGACCATTGATCGCCAATCAATAAATTAACTATCTGTAGAGACATAAGGATAGCTCTAAAAATTATACGACTGCATATATTCGTAATTTCTCCAACCACCTGCTCAATCGTATGTTTTCTTTAAACTTTATAGCAATGTAGGTATCTATGTCTGATTATGTTTATCGAAATGTCTTTACGACAACGCGGTTACCGACCCCATTGAGCCTTGACGTGAAAACTTATAGGCATGTTATTTCAGCTTCATTTACATTTTGCTGATAACCAGTACGTACCTACTGATGGATAAAGTAATGTTTTCGAGTAAAAATGCAAGCGCATTATAAATAAATAAAAATTTGTTTTAAATATTTGTGGACAATTCAAAACACTCTCGAGCGCCAAACTAAGCAGAGCTTGTAATATAGGAATAACATAATCGAAGCCGGAAGACGGGCCTGGTTACCCGATGGTTTTCATTTAAAACCTCCTTGGGTACTAGCTCTCAATTTAAGTTAGGTATAATCATATATGTCCTAGATCAAATTTTCTCATTATCCTTTGCGTAAGTGAGAGAAATAAATAAATAAAATCTAATTTGCTTTATTTCGTGTTAAAAAGGTTTAGAGGAAATGAAATGTACTTGTTCTATGAAATCTTGCATATTTAACTATATTCAGTACCTACAAAAATGAACGAATTAACTATGCAAATAATTTGTTTATGGCTGTCGTTTTCCTTAACTAATCCCGTCTCAATAAGTATACGAATCTATAAAAACCTTTATTTACAAACTAAGCCAATAATAATGTTTTTGTTTAATCTTAACAACGCGTAGGTAATTTGAATTGCTAAGGACGTATTATAAGATACATAATTACAGTACTCACAACAAAAAATAATTTTACGTGCACACTAGAAAAAATATGGTTTTTGATACGCACCTTGACTCCTTTTTGGCTACTGAAGTCTGTACTGAGGCATTGAACGGCAATGTTGATCTGAAAATAAGATAAAAAATTAATTAGAACAAGTAAGTATGCAATATAACCGCAGAGACAGGCGCCAAGACGCGATGGGAGCACTTTATACGCTGTGACTTCATGTTTTAATCTAATTCAAGCTCTATAGAGATACACGGCATGTCTCAGTTCGCTATGTTCATTGATGAGTGTTGGTTGTCGGTGTATCATCCCTAGGGGCGGTATTAGCGCGGCAATCGGCAGGCGTAGGGCATGGCTCAGCGGCCGGCTCGCCGGGAGTCCGCTCGCTGGACGCTCATTACCGCAGTCTATGCAAATGACTACCTCCACTTTTTACCGACCACCGACACGGCCACAGATCACTGTCCATACCCATATTACCCATATTATACGTTCGTCGCAAACAACTCGCATCCGCTACGCTTACCCACACTGGCCAACAATAAATAATTACGGATATCGATAACTGCTTACCAGTAGCCGAGTAATCAATGGCCATAAAATAAATCTAAAAAGAACTTAGCCAAGACGTATTTGAAACGGTTTTAATTTAATACTGCAAGTAATTCGAACTATCAATTTAACGATCACAACCCAAATTGCAGCTCAATGTAGTAGGAGTCGTTAAACGCTAATTACTCCCTTGGTTCGATTTGCATACTGTCATAGAATTGAGGCTATTTCACGCAGGCTTTTAATTGTTTGATGAATATTAAAAAGTGAACTTGCCTACCTATCTACCCGAGTAAAATGTTATTTATCAATGAAGAATGGTTTTTGTGATAGCATATTATAAGCTCTGTATATGTAATGCAATGTGCGCAATTAAAACGGTCATTTATAATTCAATAATTTAATGAGGGCTCGGTAGGTATCTCCAGTCGAGCTCGCTGCCCGCGCCCAGCAACGACGGTAGATACACAATTTACAGTTTTTGCTCCATTTACTTCAACCAAATATGGCAACAAGATTCAATTTAATTACACTTTAATAAACGTAATAAAATCATGATCAGGGTTTTAATTTTGTACAATGAGTGGAAGGCACGCTGTGTAGCCACGGCCTTTTATTAATTTAGCTTTAAATATGCACATATTTTTGCATCGCTGAGGTATGTCGTTAGTCGGTGCACTTTTGCACTGACAGAAGACACATTACTCCATTTAACGGAGCACGTAAACATGCACAAAGGTTTATGGAAATGATGTTTTGAGGATATATAGGTACACACAGTTGCAAGTATTAACTACCAATTGAATAAGGGTATAATCATTTCAAGCAAAACAAAAAGGAAAAAATATATTCAGTACATATTCAATAAAACCCAGGAGCATTTGGATAGATACACAAAATATTGCAAAACTATGAAAAAAGTAATACGAAAATCTAAGAAATTAATTAATACAAAGTATATACAAAATAGCACGAACAAAGTAAAAGCAACATGGGGAATCATAAAACAATACACAACACCTAATAATTATATAAGAACGACATTAAATAACATAAAAATAAATAATGAAGTAATAAATGACCCGGTCAATGTGGCAAAATTATTTAATAGCTATTACATTAATTTAAATAATTTAAGTACTTTATTAAAGGAAAAAGAACCACAGCAAAACTGTAAAAGTATGTTCATGGCTCCTGT
The DNA here is from genome assembly GCA_947578465.1 of Thera obeliscata. NCBI lineage: Eukaryota > Metazoa > Arthropoda > Insecta > Lepidoptera > Geometridae > Thera > Thera obeliscata. Next base: position 8,084,838 of record OX387916.1, read on the forward strand.
AGATGCTACAGAAATAAAAAACATAGTAAGGAGTATAAAAAATAAAAAGAGTGCAGGTCACGATAATATTCCAATTCAAATAATCAAAGCGAGTATAGAATACATAGTTGATCCCTTAGTTTACATTATAAATCTATCATTAGCAAATGGCTGTTTTCCAGACGATCTAAAAAAGGCTTTAATTAAACCACTATACAAAAAAGGTTCTAAATCTGATATGGGTAATTATAGGCCCATTGCATTATTGCCAAGTTTTTCTAAAATCTTTGAAAAAGTTATATATCGACGAATAATTTCATTCATAGATTATAATAACATTTTAAGTTCTAACCAATTCGGATTTCAAAAAAATAAAAATACTTCACTAGCTATATTTAAAATGTTAAAACAGGTCTGGGATGAGATAAACAATAAATCCTATGGGGTAGCTCTTTTCTTGGATATGTCAAAAGCTTTTGACTGCGTTGAGCATAATACTCTATTAAGCAAATTAGAAAACATAGGCATAAGAGGAGTGGCACTCTCACTTATTACCTCTTACTTAAGCAACCGTAGTCAAGCAACTGTTATAGAAAGTTACAACAAAAAGACAAAAACCGTTGAAACAATCCAATCTAAATTTGAAAAATTAATACTTGGTGTGCCTCAAGGTAGCATACTTGGGCCATTATTATTTTTAATATACATCAACCATTTGCCAAACGTTACCACACACTTGTGTATCATGTTTGCCGATGACGCAACAATTTTCATTCCGCAAGGAAAAAAAACTATATCCGAGTATGAAACTGAAATAAATAAAACTCTAAGCTCCATTGTAAACTGGCTTGAAAGTATTAACCTGAAAGTAAATATAAATAAAACAAATATACTACGTTTTCAAAATTATAAAACACCTCCACTTAATATAAAAATTGTTAATAGAAATAATGAACTCAAAGAAATTAATAACACAAATTTCCTAGGTATAACCATTGATTCATATTTAAATTGGAAGGCCCATATTTGTAAAATAAATAGTAAAATCGCAAAATATTGTTATGCATTAGCGGTTCTTAGCTCTGTATCTTCAAAAAGTATCGCAAAACAGGCATACTACGGATTTGTTTACCCTCAGTTAAATTATGGGATTATTTTTTGGGGCAACTCTGTAGATATCCAATCCACTTTTATTATGCAAAAAAGATGTTTGCGTTCTATATACAATATGAAGTCCACGGAATCTCTGCGTAGTATTTTTAAAAATGAAAAATTGCTAACACTTACTTGTATTTATATTTTAGAATTGTGTCTCTTTGTTAAAAATAATGCAGAATATTTCTTTGTTATAAAATCATTTAGAGCCGATTCCTTACGAATAAAACATAAACATAATATATGTATACCGCAGATTAACAATACCATGTACAAAAAAAGTACTTTTGTTACAGCCATCAAAATTTATAATAGTTTACCCATAGACATGAAACCTCTTCAAGGAAATATTTTCAAAAACCATTTAAGAAAATGGCTAGTAGCAAATGCGTTTTACGATCTGAAAGAATATTTCGAAAGATAATACACAGTTCAAGTTTTACGTATTATTTTGGATGTATGTGTAATTAATGTTCTTGCCAACTAACTTGTATTTAAGTACCTATAATTGTTTTGTTGTTATTGGGCACAAACTTCCCATTGCCCTTTTATTGTACGTCCGGAACGGACAAACTGTGAAAACTGTACCTACCTAGCCATTAAGATCTTCTCTGTACAACAGTTATGCAATAAATATTTCTGATTTCTGATTTCTGAATAATATCTGTCTAGGCATGGCATAGTTTAGTCATTTATCTGCTGTCAAATGTTAATATTAATTCAATTGTGCAATCAAATATGTAAAGAGTTTGATGGTTATTTAATGTGTACTGTACAATAAACAGGAGATGTAGTGATTCTGCGGTTGCTATTTTTTCAGTGGGTAGTGAAGTTACATGAAAGATGGTACATACCTTAGCGGCACTCTCGAGCGGGTTCCAGTAGACGGCGATGGCGTTATGCGAGATCTCTTCGATGGAACCCGCCAGCCCAATGCTGTTCTTGGTGTCTGCAATCAAACATTCATTGTCATTAATCTTGTCTTTAAGTGCAGTTATGCCGTCGCAGATTTCGATTAAGATATCAACGCACAATACGTCATCCAGGATGGAAATTTATTTGCAGGGCGTGAACCTGATACTATCAATTTAACGACGATTGCACCGATGCCCTTCCTAAGCTTAACATTATTGGAAACTAAATAACATGTTCGCTCATATTCCAATCACCATATGCGAAACACTGGCAGTAATTAATCCAGATCGATCAATTAATTCACCACCGGAATAATCTATAGTTTCATTATGTTTCCGCTTTATTTAAATGTAAGTATAATTAACTATTAAATTGGCAATCTCTACCGGTAATAACGAGGACAAGATGCTTGTGATAAATTTAGCTGCCTTATTTGGAGGTTGCGTTTATGTTTGTCGTCGGTTTAATCAGCGTGTTGGTATTGTAGAGATGAATGTTCTCAGCGTGTGATGGTGCGAGTGTGAAAGTGTGGAGGGTGCGTGGGCGCAGGCTATCTGGCTGGCTGCGATCTGTGCGGGCACGGGCAGGGCCGGGCGTGCGTCTCCTGAAGTGTTTACGAGCAGCGCGGCTGCGGGAGGACCCCGCCCGCCCTCGAGCTGCCTTATTGTCTTAACAGCCGCGCGCAAATTTACGAGTCCACCCGACATCTTGCTACTAATAAATCCACCTACTCAAACGCAGACTTGCACAACAGTAATTGACTCGCCGACTCTGTCGCGGCGTAGGCTTTTCTAGTTAGAATACCTTTGCAGTCAATATCCTGATGGAAATAGAGATGCATTGGCAAAGTAATCTTGTAGCAAATTCCGCCTGCAAACTTCCACAGTATTTTGCAAAAAATTGTAATCTTAATCTTAGTTGTATCTCAAATCTCTGAATCTGAATCTTGTATAGTTTACACTCAATTTATTTTATTGCAAGAATTTTATCGCATTTCAGTCATCGAAATCCTTACCGACGTTTAACGTTATCCGCCAATATAATCTCTGCTGATTTAAACTTAACATAATCAAAACAAATACTTAAGCAGTAATCTGTCGAATCGGTGAAGCATGTTACAAGCGAAAACTGTCAAAAGAAATAAACGTAGGGGCAAGGAGGCTTTGCTGCAGCGAGCGCTGGACACGCGATACAAGAAGACATGTAGGTAATCGGAGAAGGCATTGTGCGGAGGCGCAGTGCGTTGCGAGTGCGGTGCGAGCCTCTCCCTTCCCGCAGTCCTCGCTTCCCGCCTCGTCCCGCTCGGCTTTCACACGCCTGCGCACAGGTGTCCGATGTCGCCCTTGACGCTCCCAAGTTCGTTTCATGCATTAAGAGTTTTAAATGCAGGCAGATCCATGCACTTCTTACATCCATGGCAGCGCAAAGATTGTTTATCGTAAGTAAATAACCGTTTAATTGAGCATGAATACGACAAAGTAGGCTTTATAGCAAATTCAAATATAGTGTGGTACCTCGTTGTAGGTACCTAATTTCGTAGTTTTTTATGTACATAGCAACTGTATAAATAAATAATCCTTAGTCAAATTCATTTTTTCAAACGTTTTTACAATAATTACTATAAAATTCTAACATTATTTTAATCTACATACTTAATATCGCCAGCAACGTAAAAAATAAAACGTAACTAACATCGAGATAAGCTAAAAAACCTTGACATTAAACTTGGCCCGGCGCGCGAATTAATGGCTTCCATGTTTTTATTTTCCTTGAGATTTAATTTATTGGCACCGCTTGTGGCCGCGGCGTCACTCATTACAAATGCTACAAGCCTCAGTTAAGTAATGTTAGAATGTGTAAAGTGTCATATATCAACGCTGTTTACTTCGAGAGACCGATTAATAAGCAACAATTCTTAGCGGGGCTTAAGCCTTTATCGGTTAACCCCTCACGTAAAAAAAACCTAAATTTGCTACATACAAATAAGATTGAGACCGAGACCACCAAAAACGAATAAGAAAATGGGTGATCAAATAACTTTATCGCCCAAAACGAACAAATCGTAGTGCATTTGCATGATAATAATGTTTTCGAAAACTGTTTTTTTTTTAGAAATGAATTGAATTAGTTTTGTAAATAGATGTTTTGTAGATACCTAATGGATCTATTTACAAAATGATCAAAGTAACCAGGCATTTTGTGTTGGTAGCGGTCTCAGGCGCAGGCGCACGCCGAGGCTCGTCGCGCAATTAACATGCTAATGAGCGCGCTCCTCGATATCATCACTGTAATTATGTCCGCTCGCGACTATATTATATGCTAACTTATGTCCTCCACTCTATACTGACAATCCAACGCGTGTTTCTCTGTAAAGTTGATAAAACACTCCTCTTAGCACGGAAACAACAAAGTATAGATAGACTAGGTGCTTGAATTTTAGGATGAAGATTTCTCACGAATTTTAACGATTTCCTGTTACTCACCGTTGGCTGCGCTCGTAGCGCTTCAGTGTCTCGGATATCTTTATTATATTGTAACCGACCTCAGCTCGTGGAAGCGACGCATTGACTATATCTCAGATCTATTTCAAACTTGGAATGTGTCGTTATGAGAAGTGTAATTTGAGCATTCCAGGCTTAGAAGGCTGGCAGTGGCCTGCGCTTTGCTCTGTCTGCGGTGGGGCGACACGCCATGGATTATTATTTTCATGTTGTGCGATTGATAGGTTCAATGGGCGGTGTAGGCTGCATCGTGCGTGTTATTTATGCAAATGTCCTAACGAGATATAATAGTGGGTAGCGGGGTGCGCGGGTGCATCTCGGCGGCGACTATCTGCCTGCAGCAGGTAATTAGGTTCTGCGTGCCGAGAGCCAAGAGGACTCTCAGCCTCTCATGCCGCTTAGCACGCAACTTCATCGGCATATTTCTGTGTCGCCTCGAGCACGATTTCGTGTCTAAAAACCTTTTGCACAGTCATCAGAGACTTGAAAAAACAACAAATTGTTTTCTGTGTTGTTGCGGCCTCTCTTTACGAAGTATTATTTTTTAAATAATGATCGGGGACTCACCAGCATCAAGTATCCTTTGTTTGACCGAATGTTGTCTACCGTGCCAAAACTGCCACGCTTTGATTTCATCTTCAGGGGATTTTTCTTCTCTGAACATTAACATTACTACACTCTGAAACAAAATAATAAAAAAATTAGGACATATTACTATACGCATTCTGAGCACATCGCAACAATACATTCTTGTAAGCTAAGATAAGTATTTATTACGAGCATCAAATTGAAGCAAGTATAACGTCCTTATAAATTGACACAGAGGGTGGTCATTAGAAACACCTGACCGGAGATATGTTTCCTCTTTATTTATCGCCAACTTTTAATGGTGAAAGTAATAGCAAAATGCCGTGAGCTGTGCATCTCGCGAATACGCAAAACGCGATTACCGCCGCGCATTTCTCAGCTATTACTTTAAACGAGTGTGATTACGTCGTTATTGCGAGTATCTTAATTTCATACGCATTTAAAAGGACTTAAAATGTTGCGTGAAATCTTTAGTCGATTTCCGTTCAGTTAAAAAAGTGAAATATGCAGTTTGGACGATTTCTATCGACGAGTTAGAAAATGCAATGAAAAAGAAGTGGTATATGCGAGGCGTGGTGCTCACCGCACCATGTAGGGCTAACGACGAGAAAGCACCTGTGATCGAAGCTGCAGATTGATGGATCGCGCGCGAGATGACCCAAAAATGCGCGTCGTGCGCACCTCTATTTTACCGAATTACAGCGAACCTTACACTTTTTGCCATATTTTCTGGGAAACATATATATGCGTACTATATTAACAAATGATAATAACTCTGTAAATCTTAAAATTATGTTTGATCTTATGCACTTATCAATATACTTGGAGAAACAGGATGCGAGGTACTTAATATCAAGTAAGTAGTAAAGTTAAAACTATTTCGGTGCAAAGTGCAATTTTAAAGCAAATTTAATCAGCATCTAAATTATTAAGCAAAAGCTGTCTCTCCATTACGACTCTTCGAGGAGTGGCTCTATAACCAACCGCAACACAAATAATTACTTAGGCTGAGCTGTATCAGAAGTAAAGTCTCGACGTTGTCAAGCTTGCCTTGAGTTTCTTCGAGATTTGATGTCGTCTACTGGCTAATTCGAGATTGAACTCAGTGGTGCACGTCGCATTTACAACTTAACTGTAGAGTTAGTCGTCATTATAAGGGCATGAATATGCATCGCAGGCGATAAGCTAAAATAAGATGAAGTGTTCGGCGTCTGAATCGGCCAATTACGTTCGCACTGCAATTAAATATTGCAAGGACTTCGGTTACAGTGTTGGCCAGGGGCGATAAAAACACAGTTTTACTGAGAATCAATGAATTTATGAGTAATTTTGTATCTGCAAATAGTTGAGAATTTCTATAAGCGGGACACGGGCTTTCTCCGGAGATCGGCGCAGGCGCAGACGCGTAAAGCCAACGGAACCACGCATACTAATGGATAGCCCATGTATAAAATTGTAACGGTGCAATCCACCTCTAACCGTCATCTCGTAGCTTATCATGTAAATAAATATAAACATTTACTGCTTTATTAGAATTCCTCAGACCGCAAGCATTTGACGAAATACATAATACATAACTAACTGTTAAATCGAATTAGCTATATATCGCGTCAACGACATTCAAAATGGAGCCAAATAGCGAGAGTTAAAAGTAGAGTTTATGGTGCCATTATATTTTTATTTATTATTGTTCTTTATGTTTTAGCAACGGCCTACCGTTTAGTAATTTAACAGCCGTAATACTTTGGCTTCAAATAGGAGCTTTTGTTTATTGTATTGAAATAATGATTCATAAACACTTGCCAGCTAATTTAGAGTTAGCTGGTAATGGTTTACGCAATTTAATGCCTATTTTGTAGTTGCAATTGGTACCGAACAACGTCGGCTATTGTTGCATGACAGAGATACATTGTAATAACTGGCAATCTTAAACGTTTCATTTCCACAATTTATCAAAGACAAGTTATATTTTGATTTCATTAGCAACAGACTATATCGGAGTTAAATTGAATTGGTTTGCTAGTGTAATTGCTTAATAGTCTTAATACTCAGTTTGTTACTTACGGTGTAAGTGTAAACTTGTCGTGTAAATAAAGACCATTATATTTACCACCTGCATTTAAAAATATTATTCTATACCGCCACAATAATAGGTTTTCTATCAATACCACCGCAAACTATACGCTATCTGTGTTACAACAGTTTTCATTCGGGGTTTGAATACATTACTAAAGTACCTAGATAAAGCAAATGATTTTGAGCATTTATGATTTGATAGTGCTTGTCTATCGCGTTATGATCAAAAACTTACGATACTACTATATTATTATTTAAAATACCAATGTTAGCCGTTGTTGCCTACAGTGGATAAGAACGGGAAAGGATTTTTTTAATTTGAACCGAATTTTACGTATTATAGTATTTTTTGCGTATTATTTCTTGGTGATCCTAATAAATAAACACACAGCAAGGTGTTTTTATAAAATAAAAACGTTTTGAATTATATAAATATAATAATTTAAATAAAATTACCAGTGTTTGCAAAATAAACTTTTAAAGTCACGGGAAATAAGTATCTATAATAAAGGCCTGCGTGTAAACGCCCACGCACGCCAATTTTGCCTACAAGAGCAATTTTATGATTATCATCTCAAAACTTAATTAACGACTGTTGCTTGGCAATTATACAAGATCTTTTTCAAAGTTTTTCCTCTGAGATTATTAATACAAACAAACTACTCTACTCGTAGTACCTATATACTCTATTAACATCATGCTTAATGATCTGATTTTACAAAATAACATAGTTTTAATACGTAAGTATGCAAATATTGTTTTGAAAATATGTAACTTCGTATAAACAAATAGATTAACTACCTTTTGCTTCCTTCTACTTATACATGTTTATGTATAAGTATAGAAGAAACATGATATACTATAGAACTACGGCGAGTTTCGTAAGCAACACAGTTTTGGCTTCTTGTTCCAGTTTACCAACTTTTCTGACCGTCAATTAATTAATCGAGTGTATCGACATTCGACCCGATTTCAGGAGCTGGGTTGACAATTTTAACTGATTAAGTACTACGCTTTCTCTTACATGTGTGAACGCACAATATTAGCGCAGGGGCTAGATAACAATTTGGGTTATGTGATGTTTACGTACAGTCTGCATTCTTTTTCTACCAGTTTGGCCAATGCGACTTTACGTAAACGAAAAACGTACAAAGAAGCAATAAAGTAGGTACACAATATATTTAAATCGACTTCTTGATCGATAAAAATCGAAAGGTACCTGCATATTTTTATTGTTTATAATTTTTTTGCCGTAGATCGTAGGTTCGATACCCACAGAGATCAAATGTTTGTCTGGTAAAAAAACAGATGTTTGTATGTTTGTCTGGGTTGTATGTTTGTATATTGTATTGTAAGAATATGTTTGCAAAAAAATATATAAGTTTTATACTTACCAGCTATCTAGTTCGCAAAGTACAAGCTTTGCTTAATTTAGGGCTAGTCCTGTATGGATTGTACACCATATTTATTAATTTAGTTGGTACTGTCCGAGGTGTTATGTAATAACTTTCTGGTACGCATATCGCCCTATTTGTACATATTCTCGATTTCCGATCAGCTCTCTCGCTATCAGGTACTTAAGGAGGCGTGTCACTCACTGGTTACGTTCTAACAGCCATACCGCATTAATTTCGTCATTCTATTTGAATAAATAACCAATTGCATATAATTTATAACACATGTGGCCTGTAGGTGCTACGCAATCTGATGATCTGTATCTGAAATCCAAGTGTGACAGCTTGCGACCACTCATTTATCTAACCGTAATCAGGCATAGCCAGACACATGGACGTAGTTTGCGTGTAATACCATCTATCACACCAAAACAACAATTTTTCTATTATAATAAATCGAAGCTAGCTTGCTTCCGGATGTAATCAACAGTTTACCGAAAGGTTTGAATGTCGAAATAACAACAAATGGCCTCATTTAGAACACTGCACGGGCGTGTATTCACTTTATTCCTATATCGTCAGTGATTTCTCATCAGAGTCGCTGTCGGCGACTATAAGACGGAATCACCACGCACCTGTCTAATTGTTAACTATAAATTGTAAGATAATGGGATCGTTAACGTATTGGTAATAGTAACAATTACTGATATCAGATTCAATCCATGCTATACGCTCGTGTGAGCTACGAGTGGTGGGGTGCAGTAATTAGAAGCAAAACTTGGCGTTCAATTGTGTATGCGTTCATGAATTGAAATAGATAATGTGCATAAGCAAGCATAACAGTTGAGTAATAGTGCATGTTGCGAGGTATTTCATTCCACATGTTTTTGCCGTTGTTACGCTTCCTCGTTAGTCGTGGCGTCGGACGCGGCGCCCATCCATCAGCGCCTATCTGTTTTATGACAATTATTTATGTTCACTGCGTGGCAAAACTATTTCGCTCACCGTTGAGCTTTATCGATAGTGCAGAAGTAATGTCCTGCCGTCTCGATACGCTATATCTGATACGGATACGTCTGTTTGTTAAGTGCGCTAGTTGTCCGTGCTAGGTAGTTGTTTTAACGCCTAGGTTATTTGCTGCGAGTGTTCTCAGTGAATGTCGATTTCGACATAAATTCTGAGCGGAACTGTGGGTGTAACTGCTGCTCGGTTGCCTACGTATCCGTATTTATTTCACATCAGGTGAAATATATCAGTGACCATTTTTGTCCCGTAAACAAAGCGATAACAACTTACGTATTTGAATGTTCTTGGTTCATAACAGTTGGAACACTATAAATTAAAAAAAAATCTATACAACTCAGGATTCTCAGGCACGATGGACATCCGTAGAATTAAGATCTTCTAAATATGTCTATGGCAGTCATGCTCCCAATGTTAGGTTTGTATGAGCACTTTGGCATTGCTGACTGTTGTTCATTATTTTTTTAATTTTCATTACAGTTTTTGATACCTACTTTATGAAAGATTAAGTTTAATTTTGATTGTCTGTGGTCATCGAAAAAATTTAGGGACCAACATATCCATTCGCGCGATTGTCGCTGTACATTTAAAGTCTACCTAGTACTTTAGGTTCTTAGAAATTATAGAAAACCCGCTTATTACGTAGTGCGTGCACCTATATAGTGACGTGTTTGCCCCCAAGCCCGGCAGATATCCAGAGATGCAGCTTCCGCCGCCGGACAAATTGCACACTGTTACTCTCATGTTCCTCAACATCCGCTGCGAAACCATCTACATGTAATTGAATATTAAGTATGTAAGCGTATTAGTTGCAATGATCTATGATCAAGAACAATTCATGCGTGAAATGGCTTGATCGATGCAATAAGACGTGGCTTTGATATAAGCCGTCACCGACATGTTCGAGGAAATGACGCGTAGAAAGTTTTTCAGAATATTTCTGAGAACGAGTTGCAGTAAACCATCTACCATGAGTCACTTCTTTAGTATTTTTGTTCAGTTTAATGTAAGCAAAAGATTAACGGGTATATTTATAATGGTCCTATAGAAGTCATTTAGCATTAGTAAACCGATGAGTCTGTTGCCATCTTTATTTCTTGATATGAAAGTGACAGTGACAAGATACTTTGAGTGGGTAAATATCCAAGTGTTTATTTGTTGCCTATTGCATAAAATACCCGGTGATCGTTACTCAGATATCGGTACCCAATGACCGTTAGCTGTAGATTATATCAGAGCAAATCCCGTGACCCATCGGGCGTCAGATTAACATCCGGACTCGCTTCGTAGCACTAATCTGCTCGAACGTCGAAAGGAAACGTCAGATTGTAATGCAGGGCTCTGGACGCGTGATGCGGCTTAAGCATTACTTACCTACCTACCTACCGCTGAGCTTTCAATTACGCCCTACTCTTGCATAAATTAACTTTGTTGCTTCACACAAACACACGCCATAAATGCAATTATAAAACCTATTCGTTTATTAATTCTAATTCGATTATTCGTATTAAGAATTTTCCCAATTATATAGTCATAAACCAACCTTTGAATTAAAAATCCACAAGTATCAATAGTAAAATATCATGGGCCAATAGTAGAAAAGAAAATCTATCTGGAATGCCGGACTTGCCTAGAATTATATTTTTAGGATTTTTACAAATTTATTGTTTCAGACATCTTTTGGAACTAATAAATTGAGTCAAAGGTCAATTTGAAGTCAGTTTTATTTATTTTTATTTTTAAATAAGATACAAAAATTGTTACTTATTTGTCGGACTGTATTTTTATCATATTAAAATATTCTGAAACATTATTCAGGCAGGATCAACCTTTAAGTTTTAGCTGGTGTCGTGTTGTGTAATTGTGTCTTAGATCACCTTAATGCAGCTGATTAGGGCCAGTTGTCGGCGGCGATGCTATCGAGGATTGACGCTAAATACGCACGCTGTCACAGCTCCAATATCGAGACAATGACGGACTTGAATTACGTAACGCCATTTACGTCTAGTGTCAGCCAAGCCGCCGAGAGAAAGCTGTTATCCTAGATAGATAAAAAATCCCCCTTCCTTTTGATCATTCATAAACTTTACTTGGGCTGGTATTTTCTGTTGCCATTTTAATATTTACTTTTGTTCGTCATTTTTTTCTCTTGATAAATGAAATAAACAGTTGCAGTAAATCACATAGAAATGAGCAATTATGCGTGATTTAATAACGAGTAATATTTAAAGTTGTTACATGTAAGATTACCGAATAGGACGTAATATTTTGAAAGTGTAATAGTTACCAATTGAAGTTACGCGAATCTGAAACCGAAGGTGGAAAATTCACGCTCGGTGAAGCGACGCGGCGCCGCGCCGCTTCGTGCAGCCACTGTTTCGCAACTCTATATTGATAATAAAGTATTTTTGAAGTGAAAACTTCTTTAGCGGCGTTGAGCACTTTCTGAATGGGTATAAAATCTTAAACTCGCGTCAGGATCACGTGACCCTGATCGAAAAAGCGTAGGACGGATTTTTTGCAGAAATGTACCCTAAGACTACAACGTAGAGTTCATAATAAAAATCGAAAAAAAGCGTAAGACGCTACAGATACGCTAGTAGTTACTATGACACGGTAACGTCACAGAATAGATAATAGTTAGTAGCAAGCATACCAAGGCGTTTTTCGTGACTGTAGTAGGTATAGGTACATACCTATTATAGATTTTATGAACTAGCGGCCGCCCGCGGCAGGTAGTAGTGGTCATTGGTACATGATTTTATAGATCTACTGTATTTATTTTTCGAGTGGAGCATTGCGGCGAGCGAAGCGAGCCGCCATGCGACCATGGGAACAGCGCGGCGAGCGAAGCGAGCCGTGCTGTGACTCCCCCCAAGCCCCCCAGAACCCCCTCCTCCTGAACCCGGGGGGAGCGTCGCGGCGAGCGAAGCGAGCCGCCACGTGACCACGGGGAACAGCGCGGCGAGCGAAGCGAGCCGTGCTGTGACCCCCTCTAAGCCCCCCAGAACCCCCTCCTCCGAAACCCGGGGGGAGCGTCGCGGCGAGCGAAGCGAGCCGCCACGCGATCACGGGGAACAGCGTGGCGAGTGAAGCGAGCCGTGCTGTTACCCCCCTAAGCCCCCCAGAACCCCCTCTTCCTGAACCCGGGGGGAGCGTCGCGGCGAGCGAAGCGAGCCGCCACGTGACCACGGGGAACAGCGCGGCGAGCGAAGCGAGCCGTGCTGTGACCCCCCTTAGCCCCCCAGAACCCCCTCCTCCTATGTCTGCCGTTTTACTTCATTTAGGACCTACTTGTAGGTCGCGCGACAAGGTCCCTTCTAGCGGTTCCGACCCGTTGAGGATTTGGCTTTACGTAAAATTTAGGGTTCCGTATAGGGTTTTGATTGGGGTTATACTATATTGAGGAATTTGATTAAATGGTCGACTTTTAGGGTTCCTTAGGACTTTGATTGGAGTTTCAACTACACTTAGAAGCTTGATAATGTTAAAATTTTTAGGGTTCCTTAGGACTTTGATTGGGGTTTTACTACATTGAGGAATTTGATTAAGTGGTCAACTTTTAGGGTTCCTTAGGACTTTGATTGGAGTTTCAACTACACTTAGGAGCTTGATAATGTTAACATTTTTAGGGTTCCTTAGGACTTTGATTGGAATTTCAACTACACTTAGGAGCTTGATAATGCTAAAATTTTTAGGGTTCCTTAGGACTTTGATTGGGGTTTTACTACATTGAGGAACTTGATAAAATAAACAACTTTTAGGGTTCCTTAGGCCTTTAATTGGACTTTCAACTACACTTAGGACCTTGATTATGTAAACAACTTTAGGGTTCCTTAGCACTTTGATTGGAATTTCAACTACACTTAGGAGCTTGATAATGCTAAAATTTTTAGGGTTCCTTAGGACTTTGATTGGGGTTTTACTACATTGAGGAACTTGATAAAATAAACAACTTTTAGGGTTCCTACGTTAATAATCAAGTTTTCACTTCTGCCGGCACTCCCGGAGTGCAACCCGTATTTTTTTTCCATTTTCAGGCCTTTGCCCAGCAGTGGGCCATAGAAGGCTCATAATAATAAAAAATAATTTTGAGGTGGCTTCGAAGCTTTTCCTACCCATACCTTAATATCAACTTATTACCAATGCTTACCAATACTTTTCCACTAGCCAATTCTAAAGTAGGTACTTAGGTAGAGGTTGAGTTATAATATTACTCAGACGAATTTCGATAAAATGTTTAATTTTAAAACAAAATTACATAAAGTTATAGTCAATAAATCAAAAAAGTAATTTAGGTACATTAAAATCACATAAATTACTTGTAAAAAAATAAGAAAAGACAAAAAGCACATTACGATAAGGCGAGACTGAGAGAGATTGATAAATAACCAATTTAACCTTAAAGTTGAGTACTGCTATAAGAACATAAAATGCATTCTACTCTTCCATGGTGACTACGTAGAGGGCTTGGTATGCACAATAAAATGAAATTACTTTTTAGATCGTGGAAGTGTGTGACTTTGGAGGTTCATCTTAATATGCTTCAAAAATATATCAATCTCAAGTCATTTAAAGAAATGCCGTTACTACAAGCTCCGTTGTATAATTCCGCAATTTATAATCATTATAGTTTTTCTGGTGCGACAGGAGTTGCGGAGCGGTTGGCGCTGGATGCAGAGCGCGGGACAAAGCGATGAGGGTGCAAGCTTAATTGAGACATCTCAACACATGATTGATTGCAGGCATGATTGGCAACTCCATACGTGCAAGTAACAAACATCAGAAATGCAAAACGCATTTTTTTTCGCATAAGCTATTGTAAAAAAACCGTCCTGTATAAAAATTTAATAAGAGCCGCCTTGCTTTCTGTGAGAATATTCGGGTGTGTCGTATGTATGACAGCCCTTCACTTGTCCGCTCGGCGGCGGCAGCGGCCGAAAGGTGCGTGCCAGAAGGAGCCGCTCCGAAAGCGACCGTTATAATCCCTCATCAGACGTAATACGTTCAGTGTAAAAGGCATCATTAAGGACTGCCTTAAAAAGGCAAACTGGAGCAATCATTAAAATTGCTAAATATTATAAAAAGAAATTAAAACAGACGACGTGTCTCGTTACGCGAGTTTCCGTTGCTACGAAAGTGAACACAATGATGTCAGTATTGCTGTAAAAACGCTTGCAAAAAATGATCTGAATGAGTGGGTGCACCTAACACACGCAAGATTCAGTCTACTTGCTGCTGATACATACTCGTAAATAATGTATGTGGCGGAAGATCGCGATTGAATGAACAATCATGCTCATCATACTTTGTTATCGTTAACATTAATACAGTATAGTAGGTACTTATTACCAGTAAACATTAATAAATACGAAATATGTATAAAAAAGAACCAAATTAAAACTCTGGCTGATACAACAATGCAACTAACGAAGCTAAAATCTCTCTCTCTCTTTATATCTTAAAATCTGTATCTTTCTTCTGTCTATTTCGTGCATTTAGTGGACACTGGCCTTTCAGTGTAAAGGTTATAGCACATTATACCGGCACCGCAACTGCGCAGCTGCAGCACGGCTTCGCCTCGAATTTAGACTACGGCTAGCTGCCAGCGCGCTAACTACGCGTTGTCCGCAAGGTGCAAGCTCGCAGTCCGCGCGCCGGCCGCGACGTGTAAGCTCACAGTCCGCGCGGTGGCCGCGAGGTGCAAGCTTGTTGTCACCGCGAACTCAATATTGTTATTATGGCATTTATGATTGAACACTCGCCTGGCTTTAGCTGCCGACTCGGAGTCGGCGCGTAATAAGCATGCCGTCGGCGCGCTGTGCGCACAAGGTCCGCTCGCTTGCAGCACGCGGGCTGCGAGTCGAGTTGTGTGGTAGCGGCAAGCGCGCTGACTGCCCGCCGTTGGCTTTTTCATATTGACATTATAAAATATATTATACTACACACGATTTAATGCTCTAAATTGAATGACAAGTTAATTGCTGGTTTGGAGCGGTGCTGTTGCGGTGCCGGTATAATGTGCTATAACCTTTAGTCAGCGAGTAAAAGAGCTCTCACTAAGGACGGACAGACAGTCATGGCAAAGTAATTGTTTAGTTTCTTGTTGTACTTCAGAACCCCTAAAACGGTAGCATAATGTATAATTTGTTATTATAACTTTGCTCAGCCACCCTTCGATGACGATGATCACTGACAGCGAAGACATTTTGCTAGAGAGATGATTAATTACCCCCATATTCAGTGATTGATCGAACTCTTTATAACCTACAGCAAAAACTATTCAACCAGCTACATTTTAACTTATGCAAATAGAAGGTCGTTTTAAATTAAACATTTTAAAAATCTATTTGTCAAATATGTTATGATGCAAATAAAGCTGTGTTGCCAGTTGCTAAGGCTCTGAGTCAGCATCGCAGTGGGAACACGCCGCAGTGTTTAATTAGGTTGCAATCTCGAATTCGTGTTGTGTTTGTTAGTTGTGTTCTTCGTGCGGAAATCGCGAGGGCGGCGATGGTATCTGCGCCGAAGGCAAAGTCCGCCGAAACAGGGGCGGTGCCCAACGTAATTACAATCCCGCCAAACACTCCACTCGCAAGCCGAATTTCTGTTTACTTGTATATATTTTTACAGATCGTAACAGCTTTTTGGCACGCAAAACATATGTATGAATTGCTTACAAATCGCGTGTGAATTAAAACATTTCAGCTACGGTTTGATCAGTAACGAAAAAACGTTTCAAAGTTTACGCACGCAGCTATACATTTTTTGCTTGTTTATTAAATAAGTATCGGAACTAACTATGGGAGAATTTACAATATTCCCTTAGTGAAATGCACCGTATGATAATCGATCAATAGCACGACGTGTCCGTAGTTAAACATGTGCGGAAATCAATACGTCTAATACGACCAAGAAGTATTGTTGAACTGTTTTCTCGACTCGTTAATTAACTGTAAGTGAGTAGATATCAGTGGCCTGGCTAACATATTGCGCTCGAGTCGAACGTACATATAAATACATTGGAATCTTTGCTGCTTTTTGTTCCACGCTCCAAAACATAAAGGAATTCTCGTTAAGAAACACGATGTTTGCCGCATTGAAATTGTTTTATCATAATGCAGAACGGTTATTGTTTAAGGGACGATATTATCCGAGCGGAGGCCCGGACTCCCGGGGCGGTCATTGTGTTCCTATATGGTGAATGTCAAAAGCGTCGTCTTAATTATCGGGCGCGGCTATACAATGCGGACTCGATCGCGACGCGATAAGCGTCGCCCGGACCGCGCGCTGCCCGGCTCGGCCGATCCACCGGACCTGCGAGCCTCACTCGCTGCCATAATAATAACTTCAAACGTATACCTCATTGTATCTCTGATTATTCCGATTAACTCCATTCAAATGAGATAAAACTGTGCTCAAAATGTTGCCTGCCCATAAAAACTGTTTCAATTAATAGCTGTTTATTCAATATGTCTAAATCATCGTTTTATGCTAAGTTTTTTTAACAGTCACGTTTTTTTCCAAAGTTAAAATCAAAACATAAGATAACAAATTAATAATGGTTACATTCTGAGCAATCTTGCGTAATTGTTATTATGATCAAACAATGCGTACAACAAATTATATGACTAAACCTGATTAACCAGATTAACCGAAAGTGGATTTTCTCGTTATTCAAGAATACCCAGTAATTTGTTCATTATGGTGTAATTTCATTGTATTAGTTCCCATGTTCTACGTGATTAATGTTATAATTTTCCACGAAAGTGTCAGGAAACAATAAATAGAGGGATTTCCGTTTTCCACGGTCGCCCCGGCAGCGGTGCGTTGCGGTGCGGTGGCTGCGACGCGGCGCACGTGGGTGACGATGTGGATTTTATTCTTTTGTTTTCCAGATTTTCTCATGAGATAATGGCGCGTTAACTCACGCTAATGTATCATTACTGAAAAAATACTCGCCTTGCCCTTGTTCTATTGCAAGTTAAGTATTTATTGTTATGAAGACGATTATGTAATGAACATGACACATCTGGGAATTTTATTTTTCCAAGCTCTTCGTTGTTAGTTCAAAGTTAATTTCGTTTTTACACGTAAGTAAGAGTTCTGTACACAAATTCTATTGTGACTATGTCAAGTACATTATCATATGTGGTCAGGCATAGCGCTATAGAAAGATCGATAGCCGTAATATTTTTACCATGTCTCTCAAATCAATCAATTTGTCTCAATCACAATCATAATTCCGGTTTTCCGCAAATGGTATAATATTAAATAGCACACCTTCAAGTAGGTACCTATCTAATCTATTGTGACAAAGTAACAAATGATTAATTTACCCATGACGTTATCCATTCACGGATTCCTTAGCAATTTATTTGGTATCGAGTTACATGAATAATTTTTATTTTGTAATTCGAGTGGTCAACCACGATTGTAAGAAATATGATGAAAGTGAATACTTGAAGGTGAGCAAGTGAGCAAGATGCGGTAACCGGGAGCAAGCGGCCTGAAACTGAGACGGGTTGCGGTTGGCTTCCCGCCTCAGGCTTGCGTGCTCTCCCGCGAAACCCTGCCGATTTCGCAATTATGTTGCTTCACTTACTAGCTTTACTTGCTACTTGTGTATTATTATAAACACTGTCCCGCCTTGGCTCTGTACGACTAACACTCGATTATAGTCATCACAGTCTCGAGTAGATGTTCATTCACACAAAAAGGTTTCGACTTAAGAAAAACGTTTTTTGATTAAGGTTATCTACGACAAAATAAAGTAGAGTGTAAAATTTAAAAATATATAACCAAACTAGTAGGTAGCATTACAGTTTGTTTCTGTAGCAAAATTTTAGTAATTTATTGATTTGACAATTGACCAGTTAAATCACGCATACAAAAGATATCAACGAGCGCACGCTGCTACGAGCATTCTACAAAAGGTCTACGCATTCAAAAATTTACAATAAGCCTAAAATAATGTGCGTCAAACTTCGTAGAGTTTTGTAGAAGTATCATTTGAAATCTTAAAATATGGTGTTAGACGCTTTCAAAATAATATTTGCAATTAGCCATAGTCTGAAGTAAGTTGAAGAACAAGAACAAAAATGAACGAATGACTCAATAATTAAAGCATAAGCCTTGCAAATATTGATTAAAATAATCAATTGAACTTTTTATAGGAGCTTCAAGTTTTTAATTTACGCACAAACAGCCATTAAGGACTGCCACAGCACATAGAGAATTGCTGACTTTCAAACCACAACAAGTAGTTATATTATTCTATAAATAAAACGAGTTTACTGGTTTGTCGTACCTTACAAAAATGCTCCAGCCCGCTTAAAGAAGTTTTCACTTCAATAACTTGTACCTATGCAAAGTATTGAACACCTGTCATATTTTTGTATGATTAAATGAAAAGAAATGAAAAAAAAATTAAGAAGGGGTTTAAAGTAATCGACAGTAATACATATTGACAGCGCAAGTTGGTCTGGCCAACCTTACTTCATCGCCTTTAATTTTTACAGTTACACCCGATAGCTATAAATTGAGATGTTTGTTGATTGCGGTTGTGTTTTACGATTCCCTACGCCGCGCCGAGTGCGTCGGCGCAGCTTTCTATGGTGCACTACAAGTAAACATCCGGCTGGAGCTATTAACGCCTTATTTCAAAGCTACTAGTACTTACCATGTGGGTTTTATTGAAATAAACTTACTAGCTTTATAAAATAGTAATTACGATTTCCTCTTTAACTGTTAACCGTTATAATAACAGTTGAAATATCCCGTAGTACAAGCTAAGTATCACGTACTTACTAAGCAACTAATAAACTCACCTTGACAGTTTGGTTCTTGAGTGGTTTGTCAGGATCGTGCACGTACTCGAGCGTGATCCCGTAGAACTGGCCTTTGTTGATGTAGGTGATGCGGTCATCTTCGCGACGCTGCGAACTACTGCTCGCTGTCTCCAGGTGATACTTGAACCCGTACGGGGAAAACCTGATAAAAATAACTCTTGCTCAGTCCGAGAAAACATTACACACAAAACATTAAAGCTATCTAACGACACCAGCGCATACAAGATTTAAGATAAACGCAAACTACTCGCGCGATACGGAGTAGCGCAGTAGGCAAGTCGTTCAAAACGGTCGGCGGAATATAAAACCTGCAATAAGAGCTGCTTTCAGAAACATTTAGAAAAATGCGATTTCTTCTTTGAGATACTTATCTACGGATACACGTTCTCGACAATAAAGTTTCCATGAAGTAAAGCAATAAAAGTGTGCAAAAAGTGGAAATCTTAATTGCAGTGCCAGTAAAGCCTGTCAGCGGTGAAGTTACATAAAGGCGCGGAGATCCAGTTCGTAGTGCGCAATGAAAAAATGTGTTTTCTCGAGATTTCCTGAGCGTTGGATTGACGGAAGGAAAACCCCGCTGATTAAGCAGCGATCGCGTGCCTCGCATCGTTAGCGACAGTGGCGCGAGAGCACGCACCAAGCTTGTCGAGCGGCCATCACTCGTTCTCCGCGGCCACGAGTAACCACCACACCACCGCTTCACCGAAAATGCATTGAATCAGTGACGTCATTATCTGCCCACTCGGTTGTACTTCGCGTTAACTTATGTAACCTGCTAAAAAGCTATAAATCGTTATGAAATATTTAATCCTTTAATAAATCTCTAAGAGGAATGTTAGCCGAGCGGTTAACGTCGATTCTGTTCCTGCGGTTGCGCCATTATTGGGCTTATTGAAAACAATTTGGTAAACAGGCTCGCTGATGTTTTGCGATTTAAACCGAGCCTGTGAAGATAAAAGCCGTGTAATGCAAACGCAGGCCGACATTGACGGATCGGTCGCGGCGGCGCACGCCTATCTGATGCTCTCTAAGTGATTCCGACCACAATTTACATTTGCGACGTCGTCGTTCTGTATTGTCATTTAGATTATCCTTTTCCTTTGTTTACTGATGCTGGAGAACATTTCCTAAAAATATGGCAAAACTTTAATTAGGTACCTTTCGAAAACATACGCATAACTATTGGAGCAGCAGGTATGTATAATGTGCATGAGTACATGTGCTATACGGTTGGTCGTTATAAATAACACATTGATTTCGGACGAACACCATTACAAATTTCAGTGCAGTTGCCATAAAAAGCCTCGCCTTTCATGAATAAATCAATCGGCGAGGCGCGGAAATTGATGAGAGCACAAAAAGCATCAGAACGCAGCGACAACAAAGTGCTCGCGACAAAAACGCATGCCGCGATAAGGGACCAGCGAGTGTCCCGCAGAGACACTCTGCCCAACGTATAAGTAGATGCGCATAAATCCGTTCCTCTAACTTGCCTTTTACATGTAAACGCATGCAAAAACTTGCTGATACTGTTCATATTATTGTGTTTTAAAATCCAAAAGCATATACGCAACATTAAACCTCAAAATAACCTGCATTAACCTTCAACATTATATCTGCAGCGAGGTAAATAAAAGTTTCTGAGAAACTCATTGAGGTGAGTTGAGTTCATAGTTATGAACACATACACTACATAGGTAGTTATGTAGTAAAAACAAAACGCATCTAATATTATCTTTACTGACATCACCCAGGCTATCACGTTACTAGGTTAGTAAATTACTTGCTTTGGATTAGGGGTTCCAGGTTCGGTGGAATTTCATTGAAATTAAAAGATAGTATCTTTTAATACTTAGGGGCGGATAGTGCATTAGAACGGTGAGCGGGCGCATCTCGGCAGGCGGCTGGCATAGGAGGCTGGTGGTTAATGAGAACGCTTAGCCGCGTAATAGCGGACCGTGATTATCGGGTGCCGTGACAGCCAACACGCACGAGACCAACCGTATCATCACACAACACAACCATCATTTGCTGCTACTTGAAAAGTATCCTAGGAACTACAAATAGACCGACTTTAAATGGATTCCTTTGCGGATTTTGACCTGTAGTTTATAAACTTTTGTGTTTACTCTAGGAGAACTGAAATTTTAATTATTACAAGATGAAGACATAACCAATGTATGTTTTGTGCTTTGACCGTATTGGCAACAAGTAATCCACACAATTTTAATTACTCCTCCTTATCGTATCACTGGTTCTTTCAAACCAAGCGTGGTGAAAGAATTTTAAGTGTGATTGTATAATAAAGCAGATAAAAAAAATCGGTTGTCTGTAAAGTCGGTTTACTGACGATAGTTGAACGTGACAACGTCATACAGCTGTCCACGCGGACGCATCGCTCACTCAAGTAGGAGAGAGACAGATGTCAAACGCTGCCGAACGCGGAGGCAGTGCGTGCCTCTTTGTCGCTCGTTCCGCGCTCTCGCTTGCACTTCAAGCCTTAAATGGAACGCCTCAGAGCGAGGTAACGCCGCGTGAGTCATGTTTTTTCATGCTTGCAGCCGGCTCCATCGAATTACAAGACGTTATTACTTCAAAAAATTGGCCAGCGGCTAATCGAGCAGAGAAATGGAACTGTCGTCCTTCGAGTATTAACAGAGGCGGTAAAACGCCGTTATAAAATACATTAATTTAGCTTAAAACAGACAGATGTTAAGTTCGCGTGCAGACTGCACTCCTGAAGCATAACGATACTACTCGAGAATAAACGACCATAATGAGTTTGTTGGGTAAAAAGTACTATGCGAACAGGAAGATAAGATACAAAATACAATATGAACTAAAATGATGGAATAAAACTTTCATGGGTACAATTTTCAAATGCATCATGAATCGACGTCTGTTTAGTTTCTCAAAAACTGATAACAGTAACAATAACAGTCAGCAAAAAAATTACACTAACAGCTTTTTTCTCCGTTATGTAAATACCTAATTACTTTATTCCCGTGATGTATTGCCTGAAAATTTACATGAACTAAGGCAAATCTTCAAATATCAGTCCAAATATTGATCACGATCCTACGGGTTACGTAGTTATTTATGTTTTTAAATCATTATGTATTCATAAACTTCCGTTGCTGACTCTACTTGATTAAGCTTACTTTTTAAAAGCTTATACTCGAAGTGAGTATCCGACATGTAAACAGAGCTATTTGAGACATCCAGCGGCGAGTATTAGCCGAGTGCTTAACTGGACGGTAAGCGGTAGAGCAAACATGTGCATGAAGGCGTTAGCATACGGCTAGAGCATCTACACTGCATCCATGGTTCAACTGTCTTCAATACCGTGTACATTGTCTACAGTACTTAGTTTGCATATTATTATTAGAAAAAAAAAACGATCACCAAGATGTTTTCGACATTGAATATTGTAGAGTTTGTAGACAATCTGTCATTTCGGGAAAAGTTATTTTTGAAGTACTAACTTTATGTAGATTTTGACATTCAGACCTAACCACCCGGAAACTTTTTTTGCTTGTTTTTCTTAGTATAGTTAAATCCTTGGTTCTATGGAATCTAAAGTTTATAAATTTAAAGCGGCATGATCTTAATTTAAAACCTCGATTAGGCAAACATGCTTCCGAATATAGCGTGAATTCATGGTAGGGTTACTAATCGGCGGTGAACGAGCTCTTATCAGCATCAGAGGTAATATAAGACGGTAGAAGCGACCAAGCTATTTGGGCCAAATGCAAGCGAGTAATTATTGAGATAATAATGCTAATGCACTTATCATGTCGACGAGTGCTTCCGCCGCGACCGTCGTCGCAATCGTCGCCCGCGCACTTTTAACCGATGCCGGGGGTGGATAACTTAGAACATAACTATTTCGATTCTTTTTCACATGCATAAACTTTTATTACAGACGAAGATGAGTAGAACAGTAAAGGGATCAACTCTGAACAAATGAAATCGAATTAAAATGAAAATTTATTTTGCTGTTTTTAACAAATCTAATATAGAGATCATAATAGGCATGCTTATTCTTGCTTTGTCGAATCCATAAATTTCTAGGTGAACTTTTTATATTTTATTATAAAAACTATACTTAGGTCAAACTACGTAAATTAATAAATAAAACTAACTAAACAAGGAACTTAATTAAAATAATATAAAGTCTACATGATTCAACGTAGGTTTAATACTTACACCGGATGAAAAGTTTTCCTTATGTCTGCATGAAAAATTACAATATCAGAATTTTATAATGATCAAGGAAGTAAAAACAAAACTACCAATATCGAATGACTCAACGTATGACGCCATACTTATACTACTGTAAGCCCACTATTTTAAAAATTCCCCTTGGTTATCACCACACGTAATTACCTACACACCATAATTTTAGCAATCAAAATATTTCTAAGACGAACCAATTAGAATCTATCCCTAGAACTATTTAGTGGAATAATTAAGCCATATTAGCCTTTTACAGGGTAATTAACTTGTCTACTTTGGAAATTACTCATTTGCGTCCACTTTTACCGGCATATGTAGAGATCACGAAGAACAAGTTAGCACCTTTTGAAAAAGTGCGTTGTAACGGCAACAAAAGAGGCACGGGAGCCGACCGACGCGACGACAGGTAATGACTGTTAACTTGATTTAATACTTATACATGTGCGAGTGCTTCATACAAACACAATACTCGGGTGATGGTTTTTTCACTTGTTGCGATAAAACTTCTTTATTTATAAGACTAATTTTATATACCTATTTTTACAAAATAATATTATTGGTGCATATCAAACAAAGTACTTCCACAATATTTTACACATCCATTTAGCAACTCCTTATATAAATGAGATCTATTATTTTTTTTATACAATATTTGCAGATCGAAAATCAACGCACCGCGCTAAGTTGGTTTTGGAATTTACCTAATATTTAGCATGTATCTTAGATCGATACGTTTATCAACTTATTAATTTATGTATGTAAATTTAAGTAAATTATTCAAAAAACTAATTCGTTAAATCTGGAACACAATAATATTTTCAACGTATAAAAACGATCGGGTATGGAGCGCGTTGAAGTCTTTTTTTATGGAAAAACTTTTTTTATACAATATTATCTAAAGATGATCAAGTTTTCAGGTGTCACGCATAATATTTTTGTAGAATTTACTAGTAAGAAAAAAATCATTACAGTAAAAAAAAGTTGAATGCTTTTCTACAGAGAAATGAAATTTAGATTTTTGGGTATCTTGTAGTATTTTAGTAGATTGATATTTACTTTAAAATGCATTGCGTGTGTCCAAACATTAGGCACAAAAAGCTTTTCCTAGAAAGGGCCACGCCATAACCGTCAAGCGGGAAGGTGCAAAGTGGTTGGTCAACAGTGGGCCTACTCACACCAGCAAATTACTTACGACTAGGAAAAAGGTTTAATCAAATTGTTCTACTCTTTATTTTTCTTATTTATGGCAATATGTTTGTTTGATTTTTGATTCACAGTTGATTGCCTAACCATCCTACTTTAACGGAAGCTGTTGTTCCTACCTTATTTATATCATAGTAGGTTTTTATAGTGTTTTGTTTATTAATGTCTTAATAAATAATTCATTTCAAATTAAAACAAACTGAATACTGTTATGCCCTTCCTCAAACTTATAATGCGGATCTAGATTTATATCATTGGCCAACTTCGGTGGCAAATTTTAATATGATAATAATATGATATACCCATAAAATACATGCTTGTTTAATTTAAACAATCACCATGGAATTAGCATGTTCAACAAACAGATTTATAAATAAATTGGGCTAAGTGGACACATGCCTATAATTACTTTGAGAATAATTCAAGTGATTTCTAAAAAACATGTAGTTGTAAAAAACATGTATCATTTTTGGTATCAGGCCTTATAGATATCCAACTCAGTTCATAACTTTCGGGATATTATAAAAATATTTGCCAATTGCGTGCTTATGAGTAGAAACATACAGCTAATTTCCAGCAATTACTAAATTTAATTTAAAGAGTAAAGATTTATAGGTCTCTACTCCTATGAGTAGAGACTTATAGCTATACTTACTTACTTAGAATCTCCCAAAAGTTATGAACTGAAGGGTAAGTGTCTATGAAATGTTGTATTCGTTTCGTCTATTTGTCTCTCTCTGTTGTATGGAAAAAAGATGAGACAGCTAAAATACGCTACGTGGAAACGATCGAAACGAGTGGTTGTCTCATCAATTTTCCATACAAAAGAGAGAGACATGTGCTCACACGAAAACATCATTGTAGACGAAATGTGCTAGCAAAACTCTGACTTCGGGTACTGAGTTGGATATCCCTAAGAGTTATAAGTCGCCTAGACATACGAGTATTACACACTGGTATAAAAGATGGCAATAGTTTAAGCACGATTTATCTTTCAACAGATTTTTATAAGTAAGGCCATGAATGTAAAAAACTAAAATATACTTACAGTTTGGCAATTTGTATCTTATCAGCGTCGTTTTGCCGGCCGAAGTCGTGCCAGGGTCGTGTACGTGGCACTTGCGATGGCGAGTGGTGCGACGGCGTCCCTCGCCCGTCTTCCACCACGCCTTGCTGTTGGCAGATCACCGTGTAGTCAAACGACTTCACGGGCAAATACATCATTTAGTTTTACTTTTTGGGAAATCTTGTCTGAGAGACCGTAAGAGTAGGTTATGGAAACAAGTATTTTATATTGTAAGGCTTAGTGTATACTTACCTAAGTGTGAGTTAAAACTTCCTATGATACCTAACCGGTAAGGACTTCCCATTCCTTGGCGGTTTGCACAACAAAGATGAAAGCTATAAAGCTAAAGTAGTAGTACACTTTGTAAGTTCAGATGCCACTCGGTTAATTTGAATCCACAAACTGACGGTTTTTTGTACAAAGTTCATAGTGAGATGATTCTTACAGAGCCAAACCGTGTCGCATCGTTTTGTGTATTTTTTTCACGATATGATCACGTAAAATGCTCTACTACACATACTCTATAGTAAGTTCTACGCTATTTTTGCAGAGATCTTTAGCATTGGTAGCTGCTTAAAACATATTTATATCTTCTATCTATATTAACATTTGCCTATCTTTCCGAAATAAAATATTATTAAGCCAGCCATTGGATTAGGAATTTGTTTTGAAGAACGTAACAGATACAATGTTAAATCCAAATCACCAACAAATCTTACATTTCTTTTAAATATGAAAAAAATATGTGCTTACATTTTTGCTAATGCAGACAAATCTTTGTCGACGAATCTTTTATGAAAACTAATGTTACTGCGTTTATTTTAAAAGGTTCGTTAGAATAAGGGTACCTTATCTACCAAAAGTAGGTGCCAATAGATCACATATTCATTTATTATGCAGTATTTGGTTTCCCAATTTCTGTAAGTAAACAGAAAAGCGTAAAAACAGATCTAAAGTGATATTTTATGTCGCAACATTCCATAAATTATGTCTAATTGCCTACTAATTTATGATAATGGTTACACATTAAAATATCATTGAAATTACGTCATACTTTAGGTACTACCTTCATTTAAATTAGAGGTGAAGAATTGTCGAAATAAGCATATTTTAGGAAATAAAAATAATTGGATTGCTTTTGCACTAGTCACTATTTATGAATTAATTAATAGTGAATTTGATATTTTGTTTCTGACAAAGTAGATATTTTGTACAAATAGATATTTGAAATATAAAAAACAAGCACACAGTTTTGCACCCTTAAAACGAACTTTAACTGAACTTTGCAGTTCTGAATATCTAATTCTAAGCTAGCAATTTTCTTAGATAATTATTTGAGCAACAATGAAATAATCATTTTTGAACTCGGGTTTAAACAACCGGAGTTATAAGTAGCCAGATGTTGAGGTAGATTTATTTGGCGTCAGTCAGTTGTTCCTTTAGTTACGTCAAGATAACAAAAGCGAATTATTAAATGTCGGATCTAGATCAGCGAGGCAGGCGAGCCCGAGCCCAAGGTACTACATTGTTCGTGATCGCCACGCCCTGGAGCAAGAAGTCCTTCTAGACCTAGACTAGGCAGCTTTTAATCATGCTAATTTGTCATTTTACTATGTATACTCATAAGTTTAAGTCAAATGCGTGGTGTTAGAATGATTAGTACGAAGGTCTTGCGTGGCGAGCTCCATTGTCTGCCCATCAATAGAGGTGCAATTAATGGAACCTAGTTATTATGCCTAGCTAGTTGTCTCATGATTGTCGGCAACTAATATTCTAATAAGATTTGCATGAGTAACCAAGACCAATTATCAAAATTCATGAAGGTTAAATGAATTAAGACGTACATATTCATGAAACAGCACCAGGGGTTGGTTTTATCCTTGTTTGTACCCTGCATAGTCCTTAGGACATTATTACAGAATTAGCTGTTGATTTGTTCAACATCTGTGACGTATTCTCACCCTAGTTGAAGTAGCCGGGCTCATCGAACCAATGACTTTAGGATCCCTTGAGATCGTTACTATACTGTTTTCATAAAATTAGTGAGTATTAGTGAGAAATTTTCGTTACATTAGTGAATTCCAAATGTAATGCCATCAACATAGGTAGAGAGAGACCAAATATACCAATATACATCAGTACATTTTGCTGTTTTTAATATACTAACCCTACACTTGCAGGGGAAATCAAATAATATCATGCAAAAGAGAATATAAATTACACCGAGCGCGGGAGGGCTTCCAGCTATGTTCGTTAACAATCCTGTAAGTGGTCGATTGTACACTAGGTATCAGTCAAGTAAATAAACAATGTTGGCGCATAAAACCATGCTCATTTAATTGACTGAAAATGTATGAATGTACCTAGAAAGATTCTGATACGAATACCAGTTAGATTTTGTAATTGACTGGATTATGTACTAGATAATGACGTTGCATTATATCAAAGCACTGATCAAAACATAGTGTGGACTCAAAATAACACAAAAAACAACAAACTAATGCTACAGGTATGTACTTTCAATGCACAATATGTTAGTGTTAGCTAAGTAGGTACTTATAATAATGTAATATGTGTTGGTGTGTGTTTTTGTGGATGATGTGGGAAGCCGACCCGCCCGCGCCCTGGTTCATACACCGACCTGCTGAACAGTGGTGTGGTCCCGGGGTGTGACAGCATCCGCTCCGATTCCACTGTCAGGTGAAGGTAAATCCACGGTCAGGCCAGCAGCTGCGATCACGCTCTTGCTGTGGTAGCGAGGAGTAGCATATCGATCGCTGAAGTTGGACGCCGAAGCAGACTCTCCGTCGTATGGCGGTGCAGCTCTCTGTTGGTAGCCATCGCCAACAAAGTACTCTCTGTAGTAAGGCTCGCTGGCAAAAGTTGCAGGCTGCCGCGAGTATTGATCCCCGTATGGGGTCGGACTGGGTGTGCCTGGGGGCGCGAACATCTGCGCCGCGTACATGGCTGCGTCTGGCAGAAGAGAGCCAGCTGAAGAGGCCCTTGACGGCACCGGGGAGGGCGATGCCGCTTCGCCGGGCTCGCCGACCGCCACCTGAGGACACACGCGCCTGTTACACGCGTTCTCCCACGACAACTGTCCGGTTCGAAGCGACGACGCGTACATGCCGCGTCGATAAACACAGTTCACAGCTCCACGTACACTAGGTTCCTCAGAAACACGAGCACGGTAAGAGTTAAAGATATTCCAGGATATAGCAGTCCTTAGGGATGGCCGGTATCGGCAGATAGGGCGGGCGGCACTGCCGGCCTGTGGGGGCGCGGGCGGGCGCGGCTAGTGCGTAGCGAGCGCCAAGCTCGGCGCATCGTACGCAAACCGCGATAAATAAAACATGAGTGACCGGTAAAGTAAGTGTGTGAGTGCGTGCGCGCGCGACGGCGGCGTACGGACGTGTGACGCACCTTGTGTCGCGGCGGCTTGAGCGCGTGCGGCTCGGGCTCGTCGGCCACCTTGCGGCTCAGGTCCTCGGGCTCGCGCTTCACGAGCCCCGCGTGGAACAGGCCCGACAGTTCGCCCAGCTCCGCCCCGTGCGCGCCATTGGTCACCACCTTCAGCGCGCCGCCGGCCCTGCGGAGGGGAGACAGGCGTGATTGGCGACAATGCGCGCGCGCAGCTACTTCTACGATTGAACTCGTTGTGCTCGCGCAAAGTCGTCATGCTATCATCGACGCTCAATGTGCTAGATTATGTCAAATTGTTGCAAAGCATTTTCAGCAACAGCACAACAAACAATAATAAACATTCCTCATATATTTTTATTTCTTATCTCAAATCTGTTACAAACAATGATTGAAGGCAGGGTGAGTCTATTCGATCGCACTCTGAGAGCAAAATCTGAACGCTTTTAGGTAGTTATGGAAAAATGTTGCAAGGAGCCAAGGGCTCGATATTGATAAAATAATAAATCAGAGCATTTAAAAAAAACAGAAAAATCATAGATTTCAAAAAGCTATTCATTTTTATAAAAAAAATGTTTTCGCATATTATAATTTTGCACAACACACACAAATTCTGTTATCAAACAAACAAGTTCAGTTTGAGCTAACGAAAATAAAGCCTAGCAAAAAAATATTACCTGAAAAAACATACACGAATTTTTATTAAAATATGTGAAAAACTAAAATATAAACAAAACAAATGTTAAAATAAAATAAAAAACAAAAAAAAAGAATGTACCAAGGATACACATCAGACTATACACTGCTCGCTCTTATGTCCTTGTGGTAAGCGTCGTTTTTCTTTGTTTTTATGTAACTTGAGCTGTACTCAAAGCAGTTTTGTGAAAATAATTGGGTTTCTTGTTCATATAATATTAACAACAGTAGATCATAACAAGCTCTGTCTAACTATTAACAAGCAATTTTATTTCTGTTCGGTTTTGCATTGGTAGGTTTTGTAAAATAATGTAGGTACTAAGGACTAGTTTCACGGATTGCTAATCGACCAATTAAATCGACCAATTAAATATTTGACAGTTGTTTATCTCAAATTTGGCAAGCAAAAACTTTGAGTTACACAGCTATCAAATATTTTATTAGTCGATTATCAATCCGTGAACCCGCCATAAGCTATACTTTTTGCTATTATTTAATTTTGCGCCATCTGTGAACAGCTTGTATTACTAGTTGCGCTATCTGAACCTATTCGTTCATCCTTCGCATTGCATTGGTGCATTGTGGTTCAAACAATTCAGTGGCTGACAATCTACGGATAAATGTATCTGTCAGGTAAAAATATATCCATCTCTTTTCAGGCTTGTCAAAAACAAGGACTGACATTTTCTATTCGACGAATTGCATATTCCGTATTCCGTAAATTAAACAATCAGCTTTTTGTCCGGTAGCGCTGTAAGAATCGATAACCAGCGTTTAGTCCATTCAAAAAATATAAAAAAATAGTTCATACAAATGTGAAAATACTCTGTAGAATCTATTAAAACTTATCAATTTAAAAATTATAACGAAACCAAATAGAATCATAATCATAGTAATGAAAGTTTTTTTTTATTTTTTATGTTGAATTATGTATTCAGATTTATTACTTAAAGTTATGGCACACTAGCATAGATGTCGATCGTTTCCAAAAATCTATGAAATAAAATGAATAATATTTGTTTGCATGAAGTATGGTACAACTACGTTATTCCTTAATGATATGTACTGAATGCGTCGTAGCAGCGTAGCATTTTTCCGCGTAGGATTTTTATTTTGCTGTCAGAAAACCCTAACAAGTTTATCTCGGAATGATGTTAATTAAGTTTGTAATTTCCTTAGCAATGATTCCTTTTATTCATTAGGCTTGTGTTAGGGTTACGACTAGTATAATATTATTTTAAAAAAAGCTGGCGTCCTGAACCTCTGCCCGGCTCTACGTTTAAAATTCTACGAACATTTGGGGGGTGGAAACTATATCTTACCTTGCATACATATATCTACATTAGTGTTTTAGCAGCATTTTGCATTTGTAACGCATTTCGTAAATATTTTTTAACTAAAAACCATATTGCAGTGAACTAAGAAAATACAGCTAGCTAAGGCTCATTTTTTCATCTATGGAGTAACGTCGAATCAAATTACGTAATAATATATCTAGACTTTGTTTTTGACAAGCATTAAAAGAGCGTTACTACAAAGATTGAAAAATAAGCTCTAAATATATGTTTTGAGTATACATACATTATGTATCCAGTAGGTACTCATTTGATCACTCAGTTCCAATACCTGAAAACTAACCTACTTTGTAGCTATAGACAGATTTTATCAAATCATATTATTTTTAAAAACAAATGCACAATTCAATACATGCGGCGATAGTATTTATTGAAATTGAAGTCAGTTGATTTGTTTACATGTGCTGAGCGTAGGCACCTCGGCGAGTGGTGGCAAGGCGCGGCTTTCGTCGGCCGATGTCAGTACGAGCCGATTTATGATAATTGAAGGCATGTTTCATTGGCGTTCAGATGTTTATTTTAGATAACAGGCGGTTGCGGCACTATTTCATGCGTCCGAATTGGTAAGATCGCGCGACCTCCCGCAATCGCGCGCCGCCTGCTGCCCAGTCCGAGTGCATCGCACGCCCGTGTCTGATTGCAATTCTCACTCCGCTCACTCAAGATTTAAACACGAAATTTACAAGAGAAACGCGACGAGTGTAAAATTGCTTATCGGAATGATAGAGAACCACGAACTTTGCTCAAAACAGACAAGCTTAGTGCGTCGGACTTTTAAATTATTATAAATCTATTCGTCGGGTAGTTGGATGATTTGACTATTCGCTGTATGCAAATTGAATTTGAAGCTAATCCGGGCGAAACATGCCTTCGTCAGTGAGGAAGCGTAGACATCGTTATTCATGTGCTCCCTACACAATACAATGTTTGCTTGTCGTTCTCAAAAAAGACATGAACACAAAGCGATCTTCGTTGACAGCTGAAGAGTTTCGATCCCAATGCGCAAACGATCTTTTCAATGCTCGCGGCTATTCGCTTAATTTATTTCCATATCTTTTTAAAAACACTTGGTCTTAAAATATTTATAAGATGGTTGATGCCATTTTTATAATATTTTGGGATATTATACACCGATACCCTAACCGAAGATTTTTTTCATCAGCATTTGATCTTAAGTTGTTGTCAGCCTATTGCAAACGCAAATAACTTCTTGAATGACACAAATAGGACTTTTATAGATTAGTCGTGTGGTTCACTAAAGCAAACTTATCACTTACGTACGCGTATTGTAGTTACATAAAATTTGATGAACAATAGATCGAAAGTATCTACTATTTTACAATTTATACAAAAATGATTCAGGTACACAGCCACATTCAAATTTCCAAGCTTCTAATCTGATATCAGTGTCATGTTGCATCCGATTACCATAACACTGCAGGTAATAAAAGATAGGAATAATCACGACGACCTCGCAACTGTTGCTACATCTTACATGCAAAGTAAAGTTTCCTTATCAAAGCTGAATCTACGGATATGCTAAGATGCAATTGCCATTATAATTATTTGCAATGTTTACTTAACACCCTTTCACACATGATGAGATTTCGACAAAGCGACGCATGGGGTGCACCGTACCCTCGGTAAACATACAATTCATTGGATTTTTCAAAATGCCTTTTAAAATGACAATAGGGTTATCATTTTACTTTTACTTATGCACTAAGAAATGGGTTATTTAGCTTTACATTACAATATTTCAGCAAATAACGAAACGAGTAAGAAAACGTAAGTTAAATGTGTTGTTGTCGCCTTAAATAAGCCTTCTGGACGCTGGACTCCTATCTTTGAACCCCTCCCGTGTTTCAGAGTGTTAGGGCATACTACTGTTCATCCTTTTGTGCATTCTCTTATGCACCTCTTACAACATTAACGCGAGGTGAAGGATGGGTCATATTGTAAGGAACCACCCCAGCCAAGTAAAGTTATACTGCCAAACCAAATAAAAATTACAAACTATGAAAACACTTAAAAGTACTTATGTACCAACGTATATCAAAAACTATACTTCATATACAAAGTACTTCTGCCAAGCTTTTTCATCGAAGAAAGAGCAACTGGCTTGGGGTAGTTAAGCTATCAGTATCAAAATCAGTTTATCAATCGAATGAGAATCAGATAAAAATCCACAGAGCGATGTAAGAGGAGGTGCTTGCAACGGATGTGAGCAACGAAATTCAATTCTATTTGAATATATCATTCGACAATATCTAGGTTTATTGCTACTTTTCTCACGGAACTAATTCATTACCAAAAACTTTAATTGAAAACGATTTCGCTATTTGTTTACGTTATCTATGTTGGATGAGTAGTATGTAATTAGTACTAGCTATAGGAAACACGTAGGAAGTTTCGTAGGCCTCTATGAATGTTAAGGTTGTGTTAGTTTATTGCACATAACCATTTCAAAGAGATTTATATTCCGTTAGGTTATTTCCTATTAAACCTAATTAGCAAAGCTGGTAATAATAACTTTGCATCTGGCAGTTGGATTATTCGCGCATAATAGTGATTGTAATTAAATTTCTACAGCTGGCCTTTCAATGGAAATGGTTCGCATAAAAGATGGTCAAGAATGAATGGTCAAACCCCGTTTTCATAGTGCGTTACGTGATGACCATCGCGTTCGGGGACATAACGATGTTAACTGTCTTTTTTACGCATTATCTTCGTAAGAGGGTCGGGTGTTTCTAAGGGAGTTGAATGGATTTAACTGTTAGCTATTAACAATACCGACGGATCTTCAAGAAAACCGGTTTCAGCACTAAATGGGTCACACGGTTCCAGTGCCTCGAGTTTTTGTTAATCCACCGCGACACCAACGGCGTATATTCTAACAGCGCTTCATGTGTTACATTTTTTCAATTGAATTGCTTGATATTTTTATTTGCTAGACTTCAAAAAATTAAGAGCTTATTTAAGTGATATGTAAGAGCTCAAGTATTAATAGGATAGTTTTGGGTTCTGAATTACTCCTAAATAGTTTAAATAGGTTTTAAGCCATACTGAATTGAAAAGCTTTCTTTGTGCATAGTACGACACGCATACACAACATTGGACGACACGAAATCTAAATCCAGTCTAAATACGTATAGAATAATTAGATAAATTATATGAACATTACTATAATATGTATAGGTAGGGAGCTAGGCACAAAGTAATTAAGTACGAAGATTATCTCTATCATTATCTCGTAAAGTGAAGATACCCAAGAGAAACTTCCCGTTAGTGTGGCAAGTGCGAACAGTGACAGGGTCAAGAGGGCGAGGCCCTCCCCGAAGGCATCCTGCAGCGCATTTCTATGCTAATCTTAGCGTTAGCATTCGACAACCTCCGCCAACTTATTAATGGTTATAGCCGCAGTTTCCATTTAATACCCGCAGTCCTGCTTGTAGGTATTTATAGGACAGATTGGCTTCGCCCGCGCACTACGCAATGCGTTTACGAAA
This sequence comes from Thera obeliscata, assembly GCA_947578465.1. Classification (NCBI taxonomy): domain Eukaryota; kingdom Metazoa; phylum Arthropoda; class Insecta; order Lepidoptera; family Geometridae; genus Thera; species Thera obeliscata. The sequence goes on from OX387916.1 coordinate 8,119,808, forward strand.
CACATTCACGCCTACGTCTTCAGGCCGCAGAGGAATACGAACGGAACTAGTTCATTTCTACATCTATCGAGTATTCAATTCAAATAATGCGAGCGATTTAGACAACAAATACAGCGTTCCAAACCTGACGATGCACTGGCGCTGAGCGATTAGCATACAAACACATTCGGAGACACAGAACTCACAGATGGGTGCGGGCGAGTGGTACGTTCGTTATAATTTTGAATGTATGAATGAGCAATAGCAGCGCGTTGAACCGCGCGCGTGGGACGCGTGCCGACAATGACTCGAGACAAGTCCTGGGCGTCCTTGTCAATGTGAGCCGCTTCCAGCCACATCCGTCTATTGTCATTATTTGTATTTATGTACTCCCGTAAACAACGCAACGACTAGGATGACGAGCACGGAGGCCGTTGCTGTGGCATTGCACTGCACATACGGTCTGGACCATTTGTTTGGAGAGCATGACGCTTCAAGAACTCTCAACGCGGGATGCATCAGCGACGTGTGCGGTCAAAACGTAGGAGGCTATTTACCATTTTAACTATGATTCAATACCTACTCAACTCTATTGAAATTCAAGAGCAGATTCTGGAAAGAATATAACAAAGAATGTCAAAATGCTTGTCACCATTTATATGAATTCCTAAAATTTACATTTTCATGGATATATATAAACTAGTTCTCATTTAGTGTTATGAAATACAACAAAACATTTATAAAAGTTTAAATGGTTTGTATGGGGTCAAGTTAACACTATGCACTGCCTCTGTAAAGAATATGTCACGGCGTTTGCTCATTTTTGCGTCGCTATTCAAAGGATGCTGTTAACAACCTCTTTCAAAGAGCGAGTATAATTTGATCGGGGTCGCATTTCTATGGGAATAAATGCACCGACAACTCTTATCTTTTTCACGTTTATAATAAAATTATACTACTCGTTGCTCTTGATGTGTTTGTATAGTTTTTTTTTAAATAAGGTGATATAGATATGTTTCTTTACATGTAACCTCGGAATATTATCCGTAAACTACGTTATAATTATTTGAGCAATCAAATTGAATGAAAGTTGCGATTTCTTAAAAAAAAGCTATAGGTAGCAAACTAAAGCTATCAAATAGCATAAATATGTAAATGATACAAAAATATGCACACAGGTATAAATGAAAGGGTTCGCAGCTCCTTCACAGTTGCGAACTGATATTTCGTTAATCCCTGCATAGGTATTCAAATGAGCACCTATGATTTATTGAGTGGAACATTAACATTTTTATTATTTGTTATTCTTGCACGTTGTGCTAGGGCCGGAAGCCACGCGGCTTCTTGTCTCAGTGTACTCGTCCGTGAGACTCGGCAACACATTCGCGCACCCCGCCACCCCGCCTGTATCCGTCTCCATACAAAAACAGCACTACAAAAAGATTGCATATTATCATAGTTTACATATAAATTTTACGCGAATTCATTCCGTATTCACCGTGCCTCGAACTCAAACGTTTATAATGATAATTGTTTCGATGCACGAATGTTCGATTTGATCTACGGCCGTGAGAATCGACTATTGATTTTCCGCGATCATTTATTGATTCCTCTTGATTGGACTCAGATTTTTTTGTAACGTATGATTCTTTAATAACGTATTTATACGTAGGTAGGTATCTTTGCAAGCTAACTTTGTTTTATCACCTAGTGATATTTTAGATTTTAGATTATTATTGGGAATATATCTATATTTTTGAAGACATTCCATGTATTACAACCAAAACCTGACAAAATGTGCAGTACTCAATAACCAAATCACCCAACCTACTGCAATTATGCCTAGGTATAAAACCTGATTCCTGACAGAAATATTGATAAATGTAATCATACATATAATCGATAATGCTATTCTGTTAAGGGGAAGACCACCGTCAATTACTTTTAAAATGTTTGACCGAGAAGGTCATCGACGCCGACGGTAGTAAGTGCCTTAACAAAGAAGTTTTTAAAATTACGTATATCTTCTTGCTGCTTGCTCATTCTTGCCCACAAAGCATTTATGTTATGGGCCCTATTTTATGTTGTACTGTGTAGCCTGAAATAAATTGGTTATATGGGTATATAATACTTATAGAAAAGCACGATAAAGCAATAAACTTACGGCCAGACGTCAACAAGCTTTGCATCTTTGTGCTGAGCGAGATGTCCATCCTGTCCAAGCGGCGGCAGCTTGTAGTACTCGGTGACGAGGGTGCCGGAGTGATCGTCAGCCATGCCGAGCACTGCGGAGGTGGCACCACTGAGCGGGTGCTCCGTGCCACTCGGGTAGTAGCGCCACGACTCCCCGCTGACCTCCATCACCTCCTTACGCCGTCTGTTGACAAAGAACCAACAATCAATACACATACATCACACTTTGAATCGATAAGCACGATCTACTTTCGCTAATTTAATAAGTGAAGGCTACATCTCTAAGTAACCGTATCTAACGGTAGGTATAGTGTTCTCATTCATTCTATCGTGATTTCAACGAGTAAATAAACATAGCGTAAAATACTGGTACTCCAAACCGAGTTTCACGTGCCGGTCTGCTACAACTTACGAACCAGTTATTAGGCGTGACCATTTTGGTACGGATACTGACCTTTGATGGCACAAACAGACGGTCATCGTGTATTGTGACGCTACGTTTGCTAATTGTTGCGTTTGCATGGGATGAGTCAGCGGAGTGGTCGATGCGAGAGTGAAACTGGTAGTCAACGGAACAGGCTTTTGCGAGGATAGAGCGTTCAAATAGGCGGTTTCGGGTTAGCCCGCTGCAGCCCGTACGTCACGCCGCCTGCTGCCGTACAATCTGGTGTAGAACAGGTCCAAACCACTTGCAGAACCGGAAGGATACGAGGCAAATCCCTGCTCCCTCACTAACCAGTTTAGGACGCCTGACGTCACACCCAGCGGTATCCGACGATGCAGACAAATAAATAAAAAATGTTGGAAGCACGCGTCGGACGGGTTTGACCGGATCGTAGTTCTACCTGATTCCTGTTCCTGGTCATGTGTTGATATCTTGCCATTATTTGCCGTGTAACATATTATACAGGCTGATATACATTTCTATTGAGTGCTACACGGCAAGAAATAAGATAGGTACATCAAAAATGACAACCACAATAGCGTTTATGAAAATATTGATCAGAAACTTGTTAAAGTCCGATTATCAGCATGTTATGAACGTGTCATAAGATCATTTTAGAAGTATTACATTCCTTTATTACTATGTTAACAGCTATTTTCTACCACCGTTGTGATCAAAATAAGAGATAGCGACACTGAAAACGGCCTAATCCTTTTAAAGTGCCTCGAAAAAGCTCTGCGTCTAGTTCAATTATAACTAAAACCAAAACCAGGTACGTGGCAGTGTTTTACTATTGATTACTTTATCAATATATCATATACACACCACATATTACATCAATATACACACCACAAGTATTCCATCCATATTATTATATGCTATTTTGTTAATGAACAAAAACGAATCAATCGATTTCGATAAAAAACTACACGTAAGCAGGTGTTCAAGCTTTTAAAAGTAATCCGTAGGCATGTTTACATACATTCAATACTAAACCAGAAACATGTAGCGCAGCCGATGATCTAACACGGTCTAAAAATGTAGTATTAGTGACAAGTAAGAATAGAATGTGCGAATTGGATCAGAGAACTGGAAAAGCCAGCTTCTGGCATTTAACCAGCCGAAGCGTGAGTCATTTGACGAGTTAACTGGCAGACGAAGGCGCGGGCACCACGTGAATGAGATTCCGGTAGGTGCGCACGTAAAAATCGTGCAACGAATCTAACAGGTTTGCTGGGTCCTTGCGAGGCCACCGGGACTGGTCTAACCTGCCCTGCACTGCACCGCTGAACCTCGAATTTCCAACCGTTTCCTATCAAGTTTGCCTCGAATCAACACATGTAAAGTTTGTTTACTAATAATACATAACGTATAATAATAAGTTGTTTTATCAAGCTACGCTAATTTGTTGTTGAACAGGAACGCGCATCGTTATTCTAATCTAAATCCTAAAACACCGAGTAGTCAGTATTCCGCGTGTAATCTGTAGACCTACCACAAGCTCTGTCTGGATCTGCATGTCTCTGGCTCTGGTTTTGAGTCTGTGTGAGTGCTCACCTGTTTATTATACTGTATGTGTGACGTTTTGACGTAGGATTTATTTAGTCAACACTCACACAGACTCAAAACCAGAGCCAGAGACAGATCCAGACAGAGCTTGTAGTAGGCCTACTGATCACTGATCAATTTCCTAAACTAAGACAGCGAAAATGCTGTGTTATACGCTGACGACTGTACCTACACCTTATGCCCGAAAAGACAGCAGAGACTATCTATCTATGAATCTCTTCTGCTTATAATATCAACGTTCTTTTCATCGTAACCAATTGTTCTGATCTTTATTTCGCAACCTTCTTAGCACTAGTTCCGAAAAATGATTGAACCACGACTTTATATCCGTTTTACTTCAGCAATTCATGAACGTCGACTGACTTTTTAGCTTAGTTGGTATAGAGGTATATTAGCTCTGCCTTTTGCGCCGTTTGTGGGTTCGATCCCTACCGAGAACAAACATTTGTGTGGTGAACACAGACTGATGTTTGTTCTCTGCCTGGGTGTTATATTTAATTCTAAGTAATGTATTTAGAAAAAACTGGCTATCTGGTTCCCACAGTACAAGCTCTGCTTAGTTTGTGGCTAGATAGTGTTGTGTGGATAGTCTACAATGTTTATTTATTTATTTATTTTTACATTTGCAACCGAAATTTAAATTGAAAGTAAAACAGCATATATCTAGTCACTGACACGTTTCAAAGACGTTTAAGACGTTTCAAAGTGATTCTTGCATCGTACTGAATAAAAAACTATTGACTTTGACTTTGACTTTGACTGTTATTAGTGATTTTACATATAATTTGCGATGGTTTCACTAGTGACTTGTAAGCATCTTGCTAACTGATGCTGTGGGCACCTCCTCGTGTTTGTTTGCTGTGCATATTGAATGGCGCGATTAGAAAGTATCTTGCACAGCTGTCACGAGTAGACGTGACGTATGGTAGAGCGGAACGGATGGCTTGGCGCAAAGGGTTGAAGGAGCCTTGCTTACTCAAACAATGAATTCGGCACGGCTATTCGTTGCACGACCGTTGCAATCAATAGACGCTCGCATAGTTTTTAGCATAATCCAATCTATCTAAGCCATATTTGCTGACATCACCCTCAACTTCTATAAGCTGACTAAGTACGTATTACATTGGTTGCATAATCCAAATATTGAGCAATTTTCAACTACAATCAATTTAATAATAATCACTGACTGGAAAGGTGACATCATTGATTGATACTGGTGGCGGTATCTATAAAAAATTGAACTTATACACAAAGTTATTGCCTCTATAAAGCAGCACCAATAATTTTTGTCAGATGAGATTTCAATTATATATGCTAGAGAGCAAAACACTCTCTAAACATGAGTTTCGTGGTTGAGTGAGTCGCAGACGTTGCGAGATAGATGTACCAGAGGTTCTGAGGGCTGCGGCGGCGATGGCGGCGAGTTTCGAAAGGCTCGTCCACGTCCGGTGACGCGTCCAACTATCGATCATTCGGTTCGTTAATAAATAACACGTCGACGTCGCTCGCCGCTTATCTCCTGCTCGGGCATGTGGAAAAATTTGGTGTAGGTGTCGTAACGGAGCAACACGCATGTCGCGTAGGGTTGCGTGCGCCCGCCTGGCGTGCTTATCCCCATCGGTCGTTGCCTCGTCTCTTGCTTCATTATTAATCTCTTAATTAAAACACGACGAGAGCACAGAGATAACTGAGCATAAATTAGTAAATAAACTTCCTATTGAAAAGATCGGTTATAAGCATGTGAGCGCAGAACCTATAGATGGCGCGTAATTTATCAGTTACATTGAGTCGCCGGGTCCTAAAGGGAAACTTTCTCGGGGATCTTTTAACCTGTCTCACTTGCAATAACCTCACGTAGATACATATCCATAAACGCTGGGGTCGCATTGCAGAATATATTGAATCACGCATTAGTGGCAGAACAGGCTGTGCAGCTTCGGCCGTCGACGGTGGCGGCGCGGCAGTGGCGGCAGGTGCGCGCCGCTTTGAGGGAAAGTGCGGGGTGCGGCACTACACGCATGTTTTATCATCACTGATAAGAGAAACTACAGTCTCGCTTGTAAACTAGTACTCAGCTAAAAAAGCTCGTCCAGTTAAAACACATCTATTAAATCTATTAAACAAACAATCTTTTCACAGTTTTCACATGGATTTTTGCAGTTATCTGAACTTCAACTTAATTAGCTAAGCTAAAAAATACTATTCTTCAACCCAAGTACGTACCTCAGTATTTTTTTCAACCATTACTTCTTCGACACAGTTAGAAGTCCAGCCAACAAGTAGAATATTTCACTCAGAATCGGAAATCCCTCGCGTAAGATACTAGCTAAAAAAAACTATTATAGAATCATGAGCCCCTTGTATAACCATTTTCTATTGCTGCTGAATAAAGTACCCAAACATAACCGGCATTTACCAAATAGTAGCAAGTACATAATATATGAAAGTATTTTTCCTAATACTAGGTATTGCAGTTTATTTTTATCTGTACCTACGTAGTAACTACCTACCTACATTGACAAACGACTTCCCAGTTCAATGAAAGTTTACTTGTTTAATTCTATGTCAAATAAATGATTGAGAAAAATAAATTGTCCTCCAATTATATTAATTAAGAGCTAACAAAAACTGAATGTTTTTAATTCATTAACCGTCAGATAAAATAAATTAACATTGCCCGTCGTTATTTCTTTATACATTCGTAGTTTTATTTTGCAACAGTGAAAATATGCTTATTACCATTAATCTATTTTGTATTGAATTCCCACATTACGAGTAACGATTGGAAACGGAATGCGGTTTTGCTGCCTTTTGTCAATTAAGGAATTTGGCGCTGTGAGACTGCGGCAGGTTGGCTGCGCAGCGCTGCGCAGCGCTGTTGACGCTGACGCGGGCGCGGGTCATTGGGTACGGCCGCTGCCGCGGGACGTACGCTGTTATGGCTTCACAAAAAATGAGCATTCCTCATACCAGTATAAATAAATAAGGGATGAGTGCGGCCAGCGGGCAGCTCGGAGCCGCACGGAGCAAACTAAACGAGATGAACATTTTCGACAAACCTCTTTTTGCGCTTTGACGAGGAACGCATATGCGATGATTCATTTACGGAGTTCTTTGCCGTACAAGTATGGCCAGCATTATTACTTCTGTTTTCATGGCAGCATTATATACGGTCAACAAGAAATGTTTTCTCGGAAATATGCGCCCACGCAGATTAAAGATGGAAACGCAACATGGGCACTAAATAAGTCGTGTCTTCTGTCTGCGTAACTATTAGCTCTGGGGTAATTTGAAAAAAGTTACCATGATCCCAACCTTTATTTTTCACTGATTAATAAAAATGCTAAAGCTTGAAGAAGCTCATTCATGTAATGTGTCTAGGTATGGCCTTATTATATTTCGCCATCACGGTAGGGAATCATTATGTTGCGTAATATTTAAAGCTTCAAACTAAAATGACCGTTACAATTTAGCACTTCTTTCAAAATGTGTAACGGTTGGTGACAATAATTCATTTTAAGTTTCAAAATTTTACAAGGACGTAAATTTTATAAAAGACGCAAAAAAACCTTATTCATATTATATTATCCTTGTCTGACCGTTGAGTGACACCACTCAGTAGATTGACACACTCAATAAAAGCGATGTAATGTCGCGTTTATACAATGTTTATATGAAGTGGCCTTTTGTGTTGTGCTCTCCCGAACCTGAATGGTAGCCGCGGTCTTTGACGTGGCCTGGACGCGTCCGTGACTCCGATGATGTGCGATTGTTCAAAAGCAAATTCGTGTCTGCAAAACGGCTACTTTATAAAATCAGTTCTTAAGGTTGTTCGATTCCGATACAAACTGAATTTACACAACTATGGGCAAACAAAGTATAAATGTACACTGAAATAGCTGTAATAGAGTTTTACAGTAGTCTTTATTGCCGGCCAGTTATATACAGTTGGAGAAAACTGTAGGATAACAGAAATATTAATAAAAAACCAAAAAAGTAATTTTTTCGTCATTCTTTCTAACGGGTACTCGGCATTGAATACGTGAATGAGCTTAAAACATATGTCTCAAAATAGTCGTAAAAGTCTGTTAGTTCTTTTTCTGAAGCCCCGACTGCCACGACCAACGGCTACCACTCCAACTTTATATAACTGGCCGGTAATAAGGACCACTGTAAAAGCCTATTACAGCTATTTCAGTGTACATTAATACTTTAATCGCCCATAGTTGTGTAAATTAAGTTTGTATGGAAATCGTACCCCCTTAAGGGGGTAAAATCAACGTACACGTACAACCATTAAGGTAGGTTGTACGTGTATTTGATTTGAGTATATTTAGTATATAACTCTTAGTTTTCCTTAAACTTCTCACTCCGATATTTATAAAGTAAGTTACGATAAGTACCTAAGTAACCTTTCAGCGTAATTAAAAGCATTTTCTGAGTGGAAATAATAAAATAGATAATATGGAGGAGGTAAACACATATTTAATCCAGATTAAAAAAACTGTATATACTTAATAGAATCCCGAGCGGCTATAGTGAGGCCTTTGAACTGATTTTTTATTTTGACGAAGGTTTCACTCGTCCAAGGCAAAAACCACGGCTTTTCACCATTACAACGGCGAGGACAAATTAAATAATTTCATCAAATAAAGGATACATTTTCTGAAGAGCAATAAAAATATAGCGATAAAAATTGGAGTAGAGTGCAAGCTTCAACGGTTGAAATAAAGCCCTTTCCATGTTGAAATCGAATAAACATTATGTGTTACTTTGGTACACTAATTGTATAGATAGAATAACCACTCGTTGCAATGCACACACTCCGTATAGCCTCACTTTGTACCACATTAGCCAATTATCCAACCGCATAATGGGCGGCGTCGGCGTCTCGGTGCTAATCGCAGAAAAAACATTACCATGCAGCACTTGATAAGTTGTAGAACAAATTATATCTAACTACCATTAATAATAAATAAATGTAAATATACGCTGCTGTAAGGTCTATATCAAGCATTAAACATGTCATGCTCTAAATGGATGAATACATACTACTTCACAAAATTCAAAGCTAGTCCAGTCTTAGGAAAATTATTACACTAATCGCCTTAACTGAGGAAACTCTAAGCCGAACGATTTAAAATGTTTTGGTTTCAACACAAATCAAAATGAAATATATATAAATGGAAGTTGTGCGCATAAAGCACTAGTTAAGCTCGCGTTAAGTGTCTTATTAGAAGAGTTACGAGCTTAGAAAGAAGGGACGCCCGCGGCGCCCGCTGCTCACTAAAACCAGAATAAATGCATCATTTCCGTTTTGTCAGACTTTTCTAATTTGAATGCCCGTGTGTGGTCCGCGTTCATTGAAATATTGAAAAAACAAATCCTTATAAATCAGATACCTACCTACGAAGCTTACAAGATTACATATAAAGAAATACAGGTGTAAACTTTTATTGAGCTTAGGTAGGTTTATCTTAGAGGAGACAAAAAGTACTTTCAATAGAACTCAGCCTCGCCATACTGTCAGTGGGATAAGTCATGTTTGGGCTGAGCGACTTGGATCGCCTGATTATAGCGGGCACGTTTCAATGGAAATGTTAATACTCTCAATTGTGTGCTAAACGGAATACGTACGAGCTGAACTAAGCTGAACAAAGAGCACGTTAAGTTGGATATCTATAAATTTTATGAAGCAATGCAGAAAAAAAATTGTGAGAACAGAAAGAACTAATTTGCAATTCTGTAAAGAATAAAATGTAAAATGTTTGATACGTTATAGTTTTGGATGGATTTCGCTGCTGTTTCTTAATAAGCATGAAGGTATAAATTAGAAGGATGTCGCTTGCGCGGGCGCACAATGGAGTGCGCGATCCCTACGAGTATTGTGTCGTGCGAATTGAAACAGGTTGTGCTTGGCAGGTATCCATACCTTGTGATTTATGTCCGATTATGTGAAATCTTGTGACTGTAATTAAACCGTGAACCTATTAATGACTAAAGGTTGGACGATCTCTGATACTCCAACATAAAATGCAGCACAATATATTGGAGACAGCCCGTACAAACACAATTTTATTTTGTCCAAACATAATAAAATCTACACTACATGACTACTTGACAATCGCCATAACAATCAACGCACCGCCTAAACTAGAACCACTAGGAACTGAGCCCAAACAGAACGGCCAGGACCAAAATAGATTCACGTGAACAAAGTCGCGTTAGATTTCACAAGCCCTCGGAAAAGATCCATTTGCATGTTAGTACCGCTATTCAAATACAGTCATTTACCGAAAATACAAAAACCGTTCTAACAATATGCCACGGTATGTACAGAACGATTAAAAAATACATAAGTGCGGATAGACAAGTCAATAAGCTCCGTACACCGATGTAAGTATTTGTCGTATTAAGATATAATTTATCGAGAATTAACCAATAAAAAATAAAAGCTGTATGTAGAAGAAGTGCGAGTGTTGAGTATGTGGACAGGCCGCGGCGCCTCACCACACAAGTCCTTAAAAAATAGCAAGCAGCTCGTCAGCCTTCTGACAATTGTGAGAACGCGATCAATTATCCTGTGCAAATAGTGATTGTCAACAATAAATAAAATATGAATAAACTGTGGAGAAACGTTTTCATTATCGGTACGCTGTTAAAACAGCATGTCAATCATTTTACGAAGCAATCAGCGAGGCGGGATGGCAGGGCGCAAGATAAGCTTTAATTACCTTGGACGCCTATATTTACATATTGTAGGAGATACTCGAGGATATATCGCAATTAGGGGCGTGCTTCTTCCTTTTACGCCGCGAAGTGGTTAGTTTGTTGCGTGGTGTGGATACCATCTGTTTGACGGAAAGATTAAACGCGCCTTCAAGGAAAATTTGCAATACGCTGCACATGCGACTCGGTGCTTCTACTTATTAAGAAATATCTACTGACTTCCATATTTTATATGCAGTGAACATTAATAAACTTGTCATTTTTATACTAGATACTACTGTATAGGTAACAACAATTTGCATTTAATACAAAATCGTTCTTAAATATATAGGTAGGTATATTTACGCCAGTTTGAGTTATTTATTGTAATTATTGACACAATTATATTCTCGCAAGTATTCTTTGTAAGCATCCCAGCTTACCACCATTTTATATAGGTACATAAAATGGTGTTTTTTGTTTTTATCTACAACATAGTAAGGCTGTCTGCATGTTTCTAGATAAGCTAGGGCAGTAATCTAGCTTTATCGAAGCTCACTGAATAAAATGAACCACTGAGTGACCGAGCAGCTATTCCTTTTTGACCTCGGACACATAGGTACTAGTGGCGATACTATACCACTGTGAATAGGAAACTTATAATACGCCAAATTGGCGCCTTCTAATTGCAGTGGTGGGATATTTATGAGCAACGTGGACAGTGCGCACCCGCCTTCCACCAATAGGTACGGCCTAACCGATTTACACTAACTATTTTACCTACCTTTTACACTATCCGATGTAAAGCAATACTGTACTAAACTGGCCTTTTTCATGAGTGGATCGTGTATTTATGACAGAATGCATCGTTTAAATTCATGCCATCATTTTTGAAAATAATATCACAGAAGACACGTTAATGGGCTTCAATCATGCTAATCATCGGTTTTGTCCATTGAAAGTCATCCGACGTCGGATGGAAGCTAACATGGCTCGATGATTGCTCGATTAAATCTCTCATTATTGGGTTGCAAAGCTATCTTCATTTTTTTAACAGGGAGATAATTTTATAGTTAATTTAACGTGCGATAGAGTAAAGCGGCTTCATCGTGGGACGCAGTGGTCCCGGCCGCCGCCCGCCGAGCCACCGTGCTATCTAAATGCAAATCGGATAGGTTCGGTGGATGTCCGCGATAAATCAGCCTCGCGGCCGCGATCCGTTATCCCCGAGCTCAGCCGCCCGAGGGCGCGACGCTATCAACCTCGCTACTACGCACTCAATCCAACCAAACATTTCGCACTCTACATTACATTGTACGACTTTTGAATATTCTAATTTCGAAAAAATTGTGCAGCAAAAATATCGCTAGATCATCCCACCAGCGCAGACTCGTCTATTATCTGGGGTAATGCTGACTTGAGACGTATGTTCGCTCTTAAAAGCTTGAAGGAAAGCTAAATGCAAAAGGTGCTTAAGGAAACGCAATCCCTTGAATCATTTATCATTAGTGTAGTACACGCTCAGACAGACATTGGTGCTGGTGCCGCTGCCTATCCATTACTGTAACTGCCTACGTTAACATTAACGAATAATGTGTATAAATCCGCATGAACCTTTGACCACAACGACGACGACGCTTCTACAAATCGTGGAGTGTTGGTATTTCCAACGCAAGTGGTAATATTTAATTGTGTCATTGCAATCTGTTACCGAAATTAATAAACTCGGTAACTCATGTAACTGTTCAAGTTACACGTAAACTTTTTACCTATGAATACTATAAAAAAATATGTTTGGAGCAAATATTAATGACCTACATGTACACAAGTTTCTATTGACTTTGCAATAAATCTGTGATTCTCACGATGGCTTCTCAAGAAGCATATTATTACAATCCCGGATATTAGCCACTGTCAATTAGCTCTATGAGCTAGTGGAACGGAAATCAGAAAGTGAAGCAAACTAATTGCATTCAAATATCTAATAGGTAATAGTAAATAAATTTTATTACTAAATACTTTAACGACTTTGAAATAAAAACTAGCATGATTCATTTAGATTTATATTTAAATATGCGACATGCCTATCACAGTTTCCTATTACCATTGATTTTAGCAAGGTGTATTAAGCATTGTAAGTAGCTGTTTGGCGTTGAATCATAAAAGATCTGTAGAGTTGTTAAAGTGCAATCTGATAAGGCAGACGCATAATTGTCCCGGGTACCCAGTAGCAACATCCACTCCACTCCAGCTTCATAACCGTGTTTATCGACTAGTTCTACCCACTAGTTGGAATCTTATTAGATTATCCGTGCACAGCTCAACAGACTAAAAATAAAAATTATCTACAATCAAACGGAAATGTCTATGTAATAAAATAGTTTTCTGTAATACTTTTTTCTCTTTTCCGTTCTCGATTGCCATGTATCGTGTTTATGATTTCATTGAACACTGAAATATTCTCTAGGTATTGGCTTAGCAATTATTTGTAGAGTCCGCGTAAGATAACTTTGTGCGTGTCAAATGGCGACAATAATAAAAAAAAAAGCAGCCAAGTGCAAGTCGGACTCGCCCATGAAGGGTTCCGTAGCATCAAGTAACATAATAAAAAGGTTCTTGTAGTTCGTCGAAAGGTAAATTGCTGTTTACGATTTATGACGTATAAAAAAAAACTACTGACTAGATCTTGTTCAAACCAAATATCGTTGAAAGTTTGCATAGTAATGTATAACATATATTTTTTTTAGTGTTATCATTCTCTTACTTTAGAAGTTAGAGGGGGGGACCAGCTTTTTTTCACTTTGAAAGTGTCTGTCGCGCAAACTATTCAGTTTAGAAAAAAACGATATAAGAAACCTCAACATCATTTTTGAAGACCTATTCATAAATATCCCACACGTATGGGTTTGATGAAATTTTTTTGAGTTTCAGTTTCAACAATGTGGACCCCCAAAATTTATAGTTTTTTTTCTATTTTTGTGTAAAAATCTTAATGCGGTTCGCAGAATACATGTACTCGCCAAGTTTCATCAGTCTAGCTCATACGGTTTCGGAGAAAAATGGCTGTGACATACGGACGGACAGACAGACAGACAGACAGACAGACATGACGAATCTATAAGGGTTCCATTTTTGCCATTTGGCTACGGAACCCTAAAAAGATTGAAAATACATCTTCCGATCACAATCATGAATGGGGAGATCAAACTTACCTACATTGCGATTAATGCAAGTCCATATTTGTTATTGGGAGATGTGTTCTTTTTTATTTATCGCCATCTGTCACGCGCTGAATTATCTTGCGCAGGCTCTAGTAGATTTATATGAAGTCATAAACCTTCTAATGTCTTTGACACTTCCAGTAACAATTATTTATCTATTTTCAATCATTGAGATAATATTTGATGACTGTTTTCAAAACTGTTTAAAGGCAATAATAACCCGATTTTTGTTAGTTTTCACCATCCTAATTATTATTATAATAGGATAATGAAAACTAACTTAAACTTGTAACTAAGTGTTGGAAACAATATTAAAGTATCCTTGTGTAGTAATGTTTCAAAGTCAAAGAATATTTATTGCTTGAAATATTTGTTGATGAGATGTCCAATTAATAAAATAAATATAGTGTTCCCAAAGTGAATGGTTGAAGTAACGTCTAGTCTACTAACGATGTTCTATTGATTTATTGAAAAATTATCCTTCTTCAATTTTGATCACCTTTTTATAAAGATGAACGAACTTTAATATACACTTTTTTGTCATAACACATAGAATACAGTTCAGATCACTGATATTATAGGACAGCATTTACGTAATATATTCTACACGCATTATTTGTTGCATAGCTTGAAAGCTTTCTACCTTCAAATCTAATAAGAAATATCCAAATAAAATGTGAACTCTAAATGACTTCAAATAACTAATAGGGTGATGTCAAATACAGGTCAATTTATTAACAAAAAGTATCACGCTTGTATAAAATTTTAATAATATTACAGCAACAAGATATTACTTATTTATTTTTTTATATATTATTATGCTAGTAGGTATCAAGACTCAAGACTAAAACGACACACTTATTCAGGTGGAACGATCTAATTATACAAAAGTTTAAATAAAATGGTTATTAAAATGATTCCGCCGTTACACACTTAATGGGAAATTTATTCTAAATAAATATTAATTAAGAGACGCAGCTATACTGAGGAAATATTCGATTGAAGCGATTTTCATCATAGCTAAATATAGAGGAGTCTTGAAAAAGACGCAATTTTATGTAGATACGAACACTTAACGGACACAATTATGCAAATATGCAACGTCAATTATTGCCTAGTAACCATTGGCTAGCCATGGGAATTTATCGACTACCCACCATCCAATACCAAGTGCAGGCCAATGTCCGCCATGCTGCCGAGCTCAGTGTCCTCAACGCAGACTTATTCATTACCTGTACTATCAAACGACTAGAAGTACTAACAGATACATAGATATACAGCAAATGGACTGTAAAATTCTACTCAGAATGTCCACCTAAATTAAATTAATAGAAAAATATTTTATGCATTTTCTCAGAGCTGTTATGGCCGCCTCGAGAGTTGTACATATTTGGTCGAGAGGTTGCATGCCTGTCATTTAGTCAATTAAGATACTATTCTTCTTTTGCAACCGAGAAATATTATTATACAGGCTCTATAATTATCGCAACACATACTTTACATTACCTACCAACTTAGGCGATATCACAAAATGCTGTTTTATAGATACTTTTTCCTTCTAAGCTTTTTTTTATTAAATTAAAAATGTCCTGGAGTTGTAATGAATTCGTTTGTTTAATGTAAACAGGCTTTTGTATCTTTTGTAGATGATTTTTAGGTTTTTTTACTCATGGCGCTACGTACGGGACGCTATAGTGCCTGGGACAAGATTTTGAAATAGAATAGGCTTGCCCAGCATGTTTTTCTTTTTCACCAAGTGTGTGTCGGACTACGCACGAGAAAAGCTTTCGAGTTACGGTGACTTAGAATTACTTTTAAAGCATAATCCACAGACAGTTTTCAGAAGAAACCTTGTGATTTTTTGAAAGAACTATCCAATGACTCCCAACAGCAAGGAAAAATTAAATTAAAGAAAATTTGATATAGATATAATATGTAATTGTGGTTGTGATCTGCAAAATTTCAATAATATGGTACATACATTATATCCATTCTATGTAAAATATATGCTGTAACATGACTCTACAAACTAAGGAAAGTCGGATATGATACATCAAAAATGGCATAATATAGGAAGAAATGAATGGCATATTCATAATTAGGAATACGTAGACTGAACGCTTATTCGTTCCACCCGTGGGAGAACGCTTCAGTAATACCATACGCATGATATAATTTTTCGCCAAAACTCTTTGTATATATGCAATTATAAGTGCATTTTGTCGGTGTGTCTGTCATTAACTTAAACGTACGATGTTATTTTAAGGGCCGTAATCGCCGTTCCAGCGCAGCTCGGGCTTTTTGCGCACACTCACGAAAAGCTATGCATTTAAACGCTTGAATTATGAAATTACAGTATTGAGTGTAAACACCAGACGCGGAGAACCTTGGATTTACAAAAAATAACTACCTAAAGGCTCATGAATGTCAATTTAAGTCGCAAATTCTATACGCTCCATCATGTACTGGGTATAGTTCCAAATATATAAAAAAGCTAGGAAAGGAAAATAAAAAATATTATTTAATTTCAGGTTTCAGAACAAAAGATATCAACGCGTTCTTCAGGGATTACCATTTGGACCTAAACTGTTCAGAGTTATAAATATGTATGTCGTGTTTAATAAAGCACTAAATTGTTTGAGAGTTAGGCGGGCTTAGTTATATTATAATACTTTTGATGAATTATATGGCTAAGTAGCTGCCTATTGTATCTACAAATATTTAATAACCATAAAGAACTGACAAACGACTTTCAAATCAAACCGGATTTTTATCATTACAGTACAATATAAATGAGTGCCCATTGTCTAAAGTATCCACTTACCTATTATACAATTTAATGTCAAATCCTACATTGCGTAAGGCCAACACCCAGAAACAAAAGCTGTGTATAGATGAGATCATTATATTGATTCACAATGCGTGAGTTTATTCTGTTATGACAGGCGAGCATAAATTGAAGGCAGGACCCTCGGATGCTGCAAAACAATGCACGTCCCTTACCCGTGTGTCGCGACGCGCAGTGAGATACCATAGGCGTCGACGCTCACCGACACTGGGCTAAGAAGGGTTGAACACAATAAGGCTCGCAATTTTCTTTTTGTGACTGGCGAGACAATGGTCAGTGCAGCGCTCAGCGTGTGAAATCGACGAAGACAATTTAGATGCGAGATCTTCTTATAAAGCACCAGAATAAATTAGTAATCTCTGACGACGAATGATACAAAAAAAAATAGGTTTAGCCATATACTATATCATACTAAAATCTTTATTTAAATTTTTAGGCATCCATTAAGTTTAATTGTTCTGATCATCAATATAGACATAAAATGATGTTATGTTATTGATTTGATGTTAACTTTTGGGTTCTAAAAAGATATTCCATTAAAAAGTATAAATCAAATTATCATTATCTCATACGCTTCTCTCATTGAATTCTCTACTTGAGTACACGTAGACATCAATTACCACTGGGTATTATTGGTTCGAGTTCACAAGTGAACACGTCAAGATGCAATCCTAATTGACGCATCCTGTCGGACTATTCCCAATATAAAGCTAGTTAACGGCAGTAACGTGATAAACAGTTAAACACCTGCAAGTCCTCTGAGTAACCGCAAAATTACAGGATCTTTAACTCAGCGGGCAACGGTATACAATACAAGGGCACGGTGGTTATTCTGATTGCCAAATTACAGGGTAAAGTGTCATAATCACCAGTTATACACCCCATATCTAATAACATTTGATATGGATTAATGCTTTATCGCGTTTTTTTTGTAACGTTGCTTACATTTCATACATTCTAATGAAAAATATGTTGGAAATTATATATTTTCTAGATGTATAAAATATTCAATTCACACCTCAGATTAAAACACAAACTAAAACTCTAATGGGCTAACAGACAAATAAAAAACGATAATAAACTTAGATTGAACAAATTTTAATTTATAATGAATAAATTATGTACCTAATATTTATTACTAAAATTTATTTGAACGTGATTTAAATTCGATGTTGCAAATAATAATACATATAATTAATTATACTTTTTCCCTAATGACAAAATACATACACTGGTTGCACAAAAACCCTAAAGCGTTGCGGGCAATATAAAGGGTCTCGTATAAGAAAGCGACAAAAAATTAAGAATCGCCCCGATGAGCCATTATCTTCGCATGCTAAAAATAATATGGTCATAGGGTAATGTACATTCATGCGAGCCACGTCCAAGAGCGCATTTGAATATTCCTTTGTAGCTCTACCCCCTGCCTGCGCCGGACTTCACACGCTCTCGGCAGGTACTCTGCAACCCTGTGCTCGCCCTTCGGCCACAATACCGGCTACTTTTATCAACACATTTTGATAGTTGAAAATTAAATTTCTTAAAATGTTTATTTTTAAAAGCAAGTTGTTTTTTCTTTTCTTTAAAAATTAATGCATCAAATTACATCAGCATCGTCGAGGTTAGATTATTTACCTTGTTATAATTTCAAAAATACGAAGCTCATAAATATTTTTTACAAGTTTAACTGCCTAGGCTAGATGATTGTATTGTTTCATGCAATAGTTTTTGTTATTCTCACTGCTACCTACTTCAAAAGTAGGTAGCAGTGAGCATAACAAAAGATAGATATAGATATAGATTTTCTAGAAGCTTTGAAAAGATTTTACATGTTAGTCTTAGTAAGAATTGGTACTCTCAATGCTAAGCTAAGGCATTCTTTTTCAATTTGGACTATCCATGTTGGCTATCCATTTCAATCATGTCACACTTCCAATATACGATAAAAAAACATTCACAACGCGCTTTGTATCTGCTCTGCGTTCGTTACGTCAAATCAAATTAACAAGCGTCAAAAAACCAAGTGTCAAGACCTGTTTCTCCAACTACTTTGATGGACGCGTAAAAGCATTGTGCTTACATCGCGATTGCTAATAATATGGTTATTATTAGTCAAACAAATTATTTAGAAGTGTAATTATATAATAAATTGATTTATTTTTGTATTTATAAAAGAACATTAATTTTGGTTTTTGTTCACACCAACGTAAATTCTAATAACCATGAAACAAACTTATTGTGATAATAGAAAACACCTTTTCCTTGCAAAGGTTGATAATAGTCGAATGGCTGTTGCTTGGGAATTTGGAACTATAAATAGTAAACACGCAATAAATTGTACATTCCACTCCGTTACACCGGAGGTTCATCCGCCAGATCACATTAAATTTATTTATTAGTTTAAAATTAACTGTTACGAAATGTGTTCGTATCTCATGCAGATACACGAACACATACAGAGATATCCAGTTACCTGTATTGGTTTATAATAGTAATAAGTCTAATTAAACTTTATTAGAATCTTGATTATGGTTGATGCAAAACGTCACGGAATTTATATATAAAAATCACAAGCGACAAATTTGTGTGCAAATAAATTGCACACAGTTCATCAAAAACATTATTTACATCTATGCCCGTTATAGTAAAAAGTTTGTTATACTAGTTTATGTACTTATACATTTCATAGATATGTTTGTTATATTTTGCCATCTTGTTTTTTAATGCTAGTAATGAATGCATGTGGGTAGTTAGGTTTATTTACACTAACGGTAATATTATAAGGAGGAAAGATGTGTACTTTTGTAATTAATAAATCGGTCAGTCGGTATATACACATACGCAGCCATTGTCGTTTCAATCTTGACCGATGTCATACTATTATGAACAGTCGACAAAAAGATGACGATGGGTCGGTGGTGGAAACAGTCTCAATATCATTATTTCTGCCTTTTTTTGAATGGCCTAAATGCTGGTCATGGTTTAACGATTCTTACAATGCTACTGAACAACTTAAAATCAATCGGGGGATGCCATATGTCTAGCAGTGCATTTTTTCAAACTTTTGACAATGATGATGATAATTTATATCTATGTTGTTTCTACCACAATAACATCAAGTTCACCTACTCCATTGAGGTATAACTGACCTGCGCATTCTTATTTAAAATAATGTTGATGATTTTAGTTTGCAATAAAGTGCCTCCGCCTGACAACATCGCGTGTCATTTGACATTCGTGAGTATTCAGCTTTATATAGCTGCGCAAGCGCAGGGCTTTAGAAAGCGCGCTTGCCAATAAATACTCGTCCGATTATGATCTACGGCGCGTAGCCCGTAGCTACACCGAGTAAGTACCTCGAGGCCCGCTACGCACGCATCTCTGCTTTATTTTACAGTCAACTACAAAAAATGATGAATATTCTGAATCGCAACACTCAATAAAGGCCTGCGCGATGGTGGTGGCGATCAGTGAAACGCTGTCAAATATCGCTATCATATTTGACAACATTTCACTGATAGCTATTGCAGATTGCTTAGATGTGCGCAAGGCTTAAATAAATAAAATAAAATATTAATGTTGTGGACAATCCACACAACACTATCTAGCCTCAAATTAAGCAGAGCTTGTATTATGGGAACCAGATAGCTAATAAAATACTTAGATACATTTTTTTTGTACATTCATAGAATATAATATAACACCCAGACAGAGAACAAACATCTGTTTTCACCACAAAAATATTTGTTCTCGGTGGGAATCGAACCCGCGACCTATGGCGCAGAAAGCAGAGGTAATAAATACCAACTGAGCTGAGAGGCTGAGAGTCAAACACTTTAAAACTATTTAAATACCTACGTTTTATGGCCTAGCTTTATACTGAATAATTTTGTTACTCATATTTTTATAAAAATATGAGTACAGGTGGTTTTATTTATACTTTTGCCTGTGACTGTACTTTTGTACATACATACAACAGCGTTAATTTGTGTAAGTTGATATATTTGCAATCAATAGTCCGTAGTCCATCATAGACCACAGTAAAAAAAACATATTGTCTCTAGAGGTAAACACAAAAAAATTCTACGCTGAGGAATTCGGCCCTTAACTACAACGGTTAAATGCCTCCATGAGGTAGGTAGGGTTGCCAGATGTTCAGTATTCGTTGGGATACTCCCGACATTTTAGCAGACTTTCGCCAAAATACAAAAAATCTGAAAAAAATTGTACCGACCACAATCATGATTACTTTACCTTATATACGGTAAGTAATTATTAATTGCGAATACTACTAACTTAAAAAAATATATCAATAAGAAATAAGAATAATGTTTGTTCAGTTTAAAGGACATTGCACATTTAGCGATGGCGATAAGTGAAACACCGTCAAATATCGCTGTCATATTTGACAGCGTTTCACTGATTGCCACCGCATAACGCTTAGGCTTAAAAGCTATATGTATTTTAAAATGTGAAATCCATCACATTATAATGATGAATTTCACTAACATTTAGTTTTCCAGGCACAAACCTGGACTTTTTCAAGTCTAGATTTCATTGGATCATTAGTATTTGGTTTTCCCATCTGGCAACCCTATAAGCGGAGGACACGGGCCGCATTCCCCACTGCACTCACGCCCTATACCTAGAAAAACGTACAACGTGCGTGGGATTCTCGGGAACACGCTAAATAAACACGGAAAAAACACGGTCACGTTAGGATACTGCGACATAATTACATCTTCAAAGTTTTTTTGTAGATGCTGACTTCAAAATATGTAGTTGACATGAGTGAATAGTTTAAGATGGTTCAATTTCCATACAAATTGATTTTTTACATTTATCGGCGATGAGACTCTTATTTTACACTGAAATAACTGTGGTTAGTTTTTTATGGGCCTTGCTTAGAAATTAATTAAGTTAAAGAAAACTTTAGATTAACAGTTATACTATTAATAAATATAAACATTTCGCTTCTATTTATTGATCGTCCATGGTCTGGTCCTTAAAAAATATGGTTATTAGGTATAAATACTCACTACAAATCAATGTGAGTCGTTATCTCTATAAACTGATTTCATTAGTTCTTAAAAGTTATGAACCAAGTGCGATTAAACCCATGCCCCTGCCCTTAATATAGGGATGTGCTAGCCAACTAAGCTACAGGCTCAATCTTGCCCAGGAGTGTATGGATTAATAACATTCAAACGTGTGAAGCATTCAATAAGTCAGTACATTGCTGTTGTAATTGTTTCTTATAGAGTTATCTCGTTGAGCTCCATAATTAACGCCGTAGAAACATATCTTGAATCGAGATATCGGTTCTGGAAATTAAATTAGTCGCCGTAACCGTTCTTCACAGAAATGCTATTAAAACTTTCTGCTTTACATATACGATAGATAATTAACCCGTTAATATCTCGACGCACTTTCAAGTATGTTTTAGATATGTGACGGAAAGTTTTCTAGTAAAACGAGCATCGGAGTCATACATTGTATGTGTGTATGAGGCACCCCTACCGTCTCGCCGCCGCGCGGGCTCATCGCCCCAGGCCGGTATTAGCATACTCTTTGGTAGCCACGCTCGCTATCGTTTGGCGTGGCCATATTCAAATCTCAGATATGCAATATCGACATGTCCGCATGTGGGAGGTTGTATCGCAAAATGTTTCTAAATGTAGGTCAGCCGAATATATGTAAGTACGTCGTACAACCTCTAGTAATTGGACGTGGAAGTAATTGTACACCTATGAAGCATTTTATGATATACTCTACCCAAGCCTGTGATTACGATAATACACGTTTTTGATTTATTCTTTATTAAACGCAATTTAGAAAGATAAATGATTTTTGTATAGGGAACACAATTTCTGAACGTTTAATTTTTATTAATTCTTTTGATTTGATGTGGTTATAAAGTGACGTTGAAATGTTTCTTTCAAATTATTAAACTTAGTGCTCATTTTTAAACTAAAAAGAAAGCTAAGAGCACTCGCGACGACACGAAAGGACTTGTATCAATTACATAAACAGAAACATTTTATTTTTCTTGTAGCAGATAACGCAAGTGTGTGTGTGAGTGATATCGTTACATTAAGTATTTATTTATATACTTGCCATACATGTATGTATACTATAGAGACGGCACACATGTGGCCTGTGTCTGCTACTTTCACGCGAGACGGGCGCGCCCATATTAATTGCTCCCGTTCTTCGTCGAAGCTTTATTTATTGCCCTCACCGGTGATTGTGAAAAGCTTTGAGTTCAATGTACATTAGTTTTAGTTTATCTCGTATATTTGATCTGACGTGTGACACACGAGCGCAGCCACTCGCTTGCGGTCACCCATTTGCTCCGCACTCGACATTATTTTGAGAGTGTTTTGCCAGGAAATTTAAGCGGAATGAAAACGATAGCAAGCCGCGATCGTGAGAAAATGTTCTTAAAAAAATCGGTTGTCTGTAAAGTCGGTTTACTGACGATAGTTGAACGTGATAACGTCATAAGAAAATACTGATGGAATGCTTGCATTTTTCAAAAGAAAATTTTAGTTTTACTGAATTGAATTGAATGTGAATGAAACTGAATGAAACTGAATGATACTGAATGAAACTGAATGGAACTGAATGAAAATCCGGACCCGGACCCGGACCCGGACCCGGACCCGGACCCGGACCCGGACCCGGACCCGGACCCGGACCCAGACTGAACCCTTACCCTTACCCTCATTTACCCTTACCCATTACCCGACCCGGGCTCGGGCTCAGGTAAATGGAACGACGAAACGACGTAACGACGCATGAGTCATGTTTTTTCGTGCGTGCAGCCGGCTCCATCGATTTATAAGACGTTATCACGTCAAAATGTTTGTCATGTTCTTTTTACGGCAACACTCTAAGACAGGATAAATAAAAAATCAATTATTATATAAACAAAAGTATGAGCGGGCGTGCGCCGATGTTTTAGAGAAATAAACATTAATTGTGTGCACAACGACGGCCGCCAAAACAAATATTTGATTTTCGAAAATACTATTCTAATGTATGTCGCGGTACATAGCGGTGGGCTCCACTCGACGCATCTGGCACTTTAGCGGCTCTTTTGGTCTGTCCATATTACGTGAGATTTTAACGACAAACACAATACTTTTAAACATAGCTAATCGCTTAGAAGTATCGCATTGTTTTATCCAATATAAAACAGACAAAATTACTGGTTAATTAAATTTCTCACATGAAAAAAAAACATAAAGTATATATTTCAACAAAATAATTTGTTGAAATTACTTACTATTTTTTTCATAGAAGTAATAATAACATAGAAGTAATAATAAAACTCAAAATTACTTTGAACTAACATTACAGACCCTGGAATCATACTTAACGTGGGTAGGCCTGGGTCGACTACGAGCGACCTTCACAATGTTTTTATCAATATCGGATAGTGTAATTAGTTAAATTGAAGTCGCAAGAAATGAATAAGCAAACATATTAAAGCTACAGTAAATACGTTTACTACATTAGGTATGGTTTTAATATTCATGAGGCGATCGATAGTCTTAAGTTACGACGTGAGCCATGTTGCTTGTAAAATTAGCTTGGGCTATTTTATAGCTGGTCAAATTTTCATAAAAAACACATTACGCAAAAAACGGCTACGCTTCAGGTCTCACGGTCAACTCGCTATAAATCTGTTGACGAATGCCGTGTGCGCCCGCGCCGCCGCCGCCGCCGAATGCGGAAATAATATTACAGCCTAATTATTTATAATAACCCATTATCAGAGTAGCTTGTTTATGTGTTTTATACATACTAAGCATAAAACAAATTATTTCTGAAGGATATAAAAGCCTCACAATAGTCCAAAAATATACTGTGAGGAGATATTAGTATGACCAATGCAAATTCTCTTAAAATCTCGTCATGGTAAAGAGACCTATGATGTCCACGTAATTTGAAATAAAATACTTTGAAATAAACACCATCAGTACATTAACTAGCTAATTCGGTATATAGATTGGATATACAATGATAACCATTAAATAGAAATCATCTACCATCATTGTTGATGTTTTTATCACAATGAATAGCACTATGTTTAAACTGTGGTCACTATGAACGGGTCATGCCAATAATCAAAAATACCTGTGTAACAAGTCGAAAACTGGTCGCGGAGGGGGCAGCCGGGCAACCCCGCATCAAAGTCCGAGGGCGTTTTGCATGACGCGGTCAGGCACCGGTCAGTCGTCGGGCTTGTCAAATAGGGGTCAGCAGTTGACAATGCGAGGTCCGGTCCGGCTCCTGACTTCGGATGGGGTTGGAAGGAGCAGGTTCGCGCTGCGCTGGTGAGGTCGCGATGGAGGCTCAGTGCGCAGCGGACGGCGGTGCGGTCCGGGTGCGGCGTAGCTCGCTACTGCTGCGGCGCCAGCCTTCGCCCCACACGCACCGCCGCCGAACGCTCACTCGCGCTTGGAGAAGGGTGACATCGTGATTCTTCCTCATTGTCCGACTCCATAAAGGGTTGATGAGCGTTAAACGCAGGGATCTTTTCAGTTATCCCTTATTTTAACTAAGAGGTCAAATGAACAAAGAAGATTTTTTCATTGTTCTTCCGGGTATGCACACACCTTACGATGCCCGTTTTATTTGAATATTCAGCAGTAATATGATACAAATAACGGCTAGGTACTTTTACACGATTTGGTACGGTAAACGTTAAAAACGATTAACTAGGATTACTAGGAGGTAATCCCTGCTAACCTGCTGCCGTAGTTTGTTGTCTGTTCTTCTAGGCTTGGTCGCGTGGAACTGGCACCTAGAATCATCTAGTTTTAAGACGTTCTAAAGTGTTCCTTGTGATTCTTCTGAATAAATACACTTTTTATTTTGATTTAACTGTATTCAAGATGCTAATAACGCAAAATGTGCTGGGTCAGCGTATACCTACAGTTACTCTGGGTTTTACTGAGAATAGTTTTGAGATACTGCATAGATGGTCCGATAAGGATTTGCATAAGTAAGAAGTAGTAACATGTTAACGACTGCACTGCATTGCAAAGCATAGGCAAAATAATTAGTTATATTAGCATCACAAGTAGATTCAAAAAATAATTGGAATAAAATTGCGTGAGAAAAACTTAAACCAATGTTTAGAGCTAATTAAAATAATGGTCTAAGGAAACATAAAATGTTGGTAGTGGTGGGGTAATTACTCTAACTAAACTTAGTGAAATCGGGAGCCGTGGAGACGGACGCGGAAGTCAACACTGTTGCATATTATTCAAAAATTAGTTCATTCGATCTAAGAATAGAACTAATTTACAATTAGGTGGTGAAGTCAGATTTTGAAAGTTTTAGGCACATCTACAGTACAAACTTACAGAATAGGTTTGTGGATCTCCCTCCCGTTTGCAAGTGTCTGAGAGACACCGTGTACGTCGCATCGACTCCATGTCTGTGTGGTGGTAGGAAGTATGATATATACATATGTATATATATAATATATCATTCTTACTACCAAGACCCAGACTTTTGGGAGCGTAAAAAAGTTACGTTCGCTGCTGATTAAGGAATAAATAAGCATTCTTGAGATAGGTACTTTACCTCAATGGGATGAACTAAACAGCAAAAAGGATTATCTTAATGCCTCAGGTGCTTGGAATCTTGTTTCTGGCTCCAAACGCAGCTATTAAACTAACATAAATGGCTCTTATTTTACTGTGTATTTGGAGTAAAAACGTGAAAAACATAAGTCCAGCCAGAGATTCGCTTCCATTAAAAATTATACGTAGAACCTATGGTGACGAGCGGCTTTTCTTAATTGTTTGGACATTGGATATTTGTGGCTCGCTCGAAAATTGGAATTATATTATTATAAACCTGAATTATATTATTACTATACTATTTATCCCAAAAAGTACAGGACCTTACTCAATTAAACGGATAGCATCTTCTAAATTAATACAAACAAATCACTACTACCACTTGAGCCGCAGCTAGTTCATAAATTACTACTTTTAATAATCCCATGTAATTGAATTTTAAAACTTGAGCACTCGTGTTACGTCTGTTGAATGGAGCCAAAACAGCTTCATAACGTTTAAAGTCTCCAAATTTTATTATAACGGCCAATAATTTATAGCACGTTACATATACCAAACGATTTGAGTCTTGGTTTTTTACCGTTTTACATAATTACAAAATTATGTTTACGAGCATGTAGTCCATAGGCGCGCCCACTCGAGAATAGAATTATTAAGAAGCTATCGAGATGAATTGCTGCAGATAATGTGTCAGGTTCATTTTTTATCCAGTAAAAAAAACACTAGCGACAATCAGACAAATAGCTAATGGTTCATCCGTTAAGAGTTGTCGGCTTGACTCTTGTTATTCTTAGCCATGTGAATGTTCGGCACCGCTACTGAACTGTTTTGTTATGAAACTAATTATCATTAGACTGAAACAAAAACATGTTAAACATTGTTTAATTCGTTTGTTTAAACTTAGCTATTGATTTGAATACAATTAACCATACATTAGGCTTAAATTATACCAGAAATTTAATTTAAAACCGTGGTTTTCAGCAATGCAATAAGACATCGCGTGGTGAGTGTATGATTGGCGTAACGAGCACAGGCACCGATTTTGGCCAATAATCGCCATAAGTATAGTGAATGCCTTCTTACCGAATGCAATAATAATTGGAGGGTCCGATTTATCACATTGCTGTTCTCCGAAATGGTCGAACAGTTCTTGTGCAAGCCCTTCACGTCGTGCGCACGAAAATATCTCGAAGAGTCCATGCCGAGTTCGCGTAATTATAGGTAGAAAAATACATGCATGAGAAGTTCGTAAGAGAACATTTTTTATCTCATTTATTTGAACTAACCGTTAAAAACGTGCAAAAAATAAATAATTACATTTGACTTGAATTCAATGCCTCGGAGTGACCCTTTTCATAAAGGATAAAACATTATCAATAGCTCCATAAAGCAAGGGTCAAGCTTTTACAAAGCATTAAATGTCGCTTCCCACACTGGTCATCCGTTCGTTGGCTACCTACTGGTCATCGGTGGTCATCGGAAGCTTTGTTTAAATCGTCTCCCTAAAGAGCGACCCCTTTCATTTTGAATAGCACAAAGATAGTGCTTAGTTGTGTGACACCCCTTTGAATTGCGCAAAAGGCTATTCATGGTATGACTGGTGCAATAGACAGGTAGATGTGTATATTGCGGAGAGAGCCGGCCTGAGAACGATGCGCCACAGCTATGCGACTGTAACGGACTTACGACCTTATCACTGAAACTCTATTTAATCAGCAACGGTTCCTTGGAACACAAATTGTTCACTAAACATATTTAATTATTGGGTTTTTATGACCTCGTGGTTTTAACTGATTTGAAATTAAATAAATGATCCAATAACAAGATTAAATGACCATGGAATTCAACTCATTTGCTTTTTTCATCTTACACAAAAGACGTTTTCCTCTATTTAAGCAAGTATATTCGACACCTCGTATTAAAACGATGTTGTATGTACGTAGTGGGTTTAAAACTAGATTCTTATAAAGTGTATATCTATGTAAGAATGCAGTGCCATAACAGTTAGGCGATATAGCTCGGACCGATCGATGCAGCTTTCTGCGCGCGGGCGCAGGCTGGGCGGGGCGCGTGTGTGCCGGCCTGGGAGCGAGGTGCATCGACACTCAGAGAAAGTTGGATCATGATAAGCTGCTTGCCGGCGATCAATTTATGCGCCCTTTGTTTCTTTTCAACGATTTATCAAAAAATATCCCCTTTGTGTTTGCGACGTCATAGACAGGTCAAATGGTTAGCTTTTATGCTATTGTTCTGCAGTTTCACATTAAGCTCAATGAAATGGCTTATGCACACTATACCTTCTTAATAATGAACCGTTAGGTACGATATCGTCGATCCCGTGTAATAAAATAAGCATCTCAATAATTTGTACACATTTCGAATACCCCGTGTCATTATCGCAAGCCGCTATAACGAGATATGGAACGGGGTAGAACACAACAGTAATATTTTGAGCGGTTGAAATTGCTCGTTTTGTTCCTATAAGCCGCAGGCGGAACAATTTGACCCTTATCGAGAAAATAACCGACGAAAGCGTAGTCCTATTAACTGCTTCAAGAAAAAATTAATTGTTCGTGATTATGGACGGTGGATAAATTGATTGTCGTAGACGGGATGTGTCGCGGCCGTCCTCCTGCGTGTTAAATTACATACAACTATAAACTTATGCGCACACATACCTAATACATGCTAACAAATGGTATGCGTCAGTGCACTAACTCAGCACTATTAATGTTGGAGCGCCATTCACATTTATAAAATACTATACGTACTCTTTCTTATAAATTGCATTGACTATATAAGGAAATAATTGGTGACTCAGACACTTATAATAAATGCAAATGAAAAATCTCTTTGAGTTAGTCACAGAGATGAGTACGATAATTTATATTTATAAGAGTTTCAAGTACCCACATTACTTGCACATCGTTCTTGAAAATACTTTAAGCCTTTATCAGGCGGGTGTTCTAAAATAGAAAACAAATAGACACTAACTTACAAATTGCTTACATTTACACAAATTTTAACCCTATTGCAACATCTTAAAGTTGTAGTAATAAGAATGTTTTAAGCCTTTAAGTTGTTCTACCATGTTACAATAAAGTGTAAAGTATATTGCTCTCCTTGAAGTAATTGAGTAAAATGTTGCCAATGATATGATAATCGTAGTAAATTATACTAAGAGACTTCCGGCTTTTGGATTGTATACAGGCAGGTTATATACAAACGTTGAGTGAACCTATTGATCAAATAATGTAGGCACATTATATTGATAATAGACGAAGTGGTACTGAAGTGAAGTCGGTTGGGAGGTCACGAAGTAGGTCCTCGACAATATGACCGGCTCGCGTGCAATACCACAGAAACTTATACATTTTGCTTTAAAAACAAAATAAGTTAATTTATACGACAGAAACTACCAATTTTACTATCGTACAAAAAAGACAAAAAAACCATGAAAAAAAGGAGTTTTGAGAAAACTTTGTTATTTTATATACCTACATAATGTAGATGCAAGTTCAAATGATTGGAGTCTTAGGATTCTTAATCTCTCCACATAAATTAGGCATTGTCTCTCTTTTTAAAGATCTTTTGATACATCATTATTGCAGTTATTTTGTCTTTGATAGCTCATTATATTAACACTTTTAATATCACAATTATTATTGTCTTTAAATCAAGTATTTTCCGATAGTAAACAAAAATACAAAATAAAGTACCAATAATGCAGTGGTAGACAAGGCAATTTAGATTTAGTAGGTTTGCACGTGGGTTAAGCGACAGTCCAGCAACACGTGGCAATCGGTTCGCCAGCGCTGATTGCCGCGTGGGCGAAGAATGTGCGTCGCCGTCGCTACGGCTGCCGAGAAATGCAACCATGCACAACATTTTAGTACAGATTTGCATTTTTATGTTATTTTACTACAAACGCCAAGAAATTTTAAACAGTTTGTGATAAGACTGTTTTTTTATGATAAAGGAGCAATAGGCTGGCGTGTGGTCGAGTCATGAGCAGGGATGAAAGTCATGTAGCATGAAAGTGATGAGTCTCTAATCTCATCGAGTCTAAAACTAACACAAACTCAAATCTAAACATTGTTAATGTGTGTGTCGAAGGAGTAAATAACAAAGGACAAAGCCTAATGGGACCCTGAAGCTAAACCTCAGGCCTGACTGATGTCGAATTAATGCAATTAGGTTTCCGTTTATAACAATGTTGTATGTTGTCAGTTGAATTAATGGGTTAAGTAATGACAGTTACCAGACAATATTATCCACTATGCTACGTCAACTCTCTGTGTACTTGTCCGAGTCACAATCCATGTAAATAACAAATACTTGATTGAGTAGATAGCATATCTGTTGCGAATTGATTACGATTGAAAATTCAAGTTAATAACTTTCCTTTCTTTATTTTCCACTTGTTTCTTGAATGAATGACGGGTCGAGTCTTCATAATTTATCAAAAGCTCTATAATCATAATCATTTGATTATGATTATAGAGCGAATAAATATTCGCAGGAATGTATGTAGCTCTAATACCACTTTTCCCGTTTAAACAAACTCATTTATTTTCAAGCAAAAAAGTGTAGGTTCTACTCAGATGATTGTTTGTTTGTTTGTTTATTCATAACAGAAGCTAAGTTTAAAAGGAATCCAAGCAACTAATGGTAAGTGTTGTATTTTTATGCAATGAATGCTAATATTTCCCTCGTATACTTTGTTGCTAATGTTTCGATATCCGCAGAAATCATAAAGACAATTTCCACACTAATAATGCTGCGAGTCGCCAAGCAGCTTCCTAACGGCCGTCTTCATACTCGCGCACCTTTATGACAAAGTAATCGAAGTTGAATTGTTAATTGCGTACGTCGCATGAATTTAAAAATGTATGGCATTTAAATGCCAGCTCGGTCGCCATTTTAGTTCGATGTGAGAGAGACTGTTACCTTGAATGCGACTTAAATCTGACAGCCTCGAGTGTCACTCTCGCCTGAACCAATTAAATTAAAATAAAAACATACATACATAATGTAGATACATTAATGTATTATCATTGTAGCAATGTTGTAGCACATAGCCTTTTATGTTTAATGAGACTCTTCCTATGAAATCGTTTTAAAACGGGACGCCCTATGATTTATTTCGGTAGGTACTTTTAAAAATCTAGTTCTATCTTATTCCTATGTAGTCTTTTGCACGTGAGGTGAATAGTGAGTTTAGGTATGGGTACAATTTTATATAGAATAATAAATATTTGATCAAAGAATCGATAACATTATGGATTTTACCGACACTAAAATTGACAGAAGTTTTATCTTACTGTCCTGATTTTTCATCTCAAAACACAGCATCCATCAATAAAAATATTTCTACCCTTTTTTTGACAAGCTTAGACATGAGAAGGACATTATTTTTATTTGGCAAATAGCGTAACTTTAGTGTCACTTTAGAAAATGTGTATTTTAAATAATTGATAGTATTTAAAACGAATATTGTGAGTTATATTTGCTCTAAGACTCGACTTTTCCAAATAACTACTATAAGTACTCACTAATATAAAATTATGTCTGATTTATTTAATTGTACTCCTTGGAAGCCTGCACTGTAAAGTCTGAGAGCAACTATTTGGACGTGACTACTTACTACGTGACTATGTGAGTTATGCTACGAGCTTTTTTGTGCATTTTGCTACACCTTGCCTTGGAACAAAATATAGCTAGTACAAATAAGCTATTAAAATTGACGCACAATGTAAGGAAAAGTTACAAGTAGTTTTAGGTACTCTACGTGTTATGTGTTACGGTTGCGAAAGTTTTATAGCGCAGGTATAAGACAGACCTGAAAACACGAGCAAAACACGCAGTTACGAGCATACGATTAAGAGATAAGTTACCAGAACACCTTAACCGGAAAAAAGTGTGACGGCGTCGGTGCACTAACACTGCTTCATTCATCTGCAGATAGCCATCATTTCTGTCTCAGTACCGCTAAATTACATTTCTAGTAGCCGTGCAACGCGTTTACGAGCCACTTTGAAGATGCTATGCTTTGCCCGTAATGGCTATTGCAATATTATACGGTCAGATCTCGAGTGATATAAGCATATTCTCCACTGTATAATTTTGGACCAGGAACGTACCGCATTCAGGGTCAAAGAAAATTGTAGAGGACATATCGCTTAATGCCTAACATTTGCCGTGTATCAGACATCTATGTTTTCTAAGAAATGCAGGACGTTACTTTATTCCGACGAGACCTGACGTTTTTATATTATCTCATCATTTTAGTGTTCATCGTAGCCCATAAAAGCTGTGATAAATGCCGTTATCGCTCTGAAGTTATCTTTTGTTTCACTATTTGAGTGTTGTGGTGCATTAATGTGGCACAAAAGTAGTTTGATGATTTCGTTCTGATAGTGATATCAATTGGCAGCGACATGAGACTATAGAGGTCCATTGCTCTAATAGAAGTGGAACATCAGATTGATGGCTCCGGCTTCTTTATCATTTGTACAATAAAAGCTTCTCGGTAGCCGCCCGTGCCGCTCACTCGAAAGTAATGCGAGTATGTAGACACGAAATTTAAGACTCATGCTTGTATTCTACAGTTTCAGATCCTAATCTCGAAAGCAATGTTTGAACTCAATTATTTATGAGTTGCCTACGCGTTTGACAGTTGCATTATGAAACTTATAATCGTGCTGTAACCACAACTAATTACCTACCTATAATAGGTACTTACAAATTAATTATGTTATAATACACGTAGATATCAATCAATACACTCAAGTAAATTTGTATGAGCCACCCACCTAAAATGATTGATTTTTTAGACTGCCTTATGGACTGCTCAACATATTTATTCCAGCCAATTTGAATCCGACTTTTTGTAAAAACATTAATAGGCATGATCTAGGGTTTTCGTTCATTAAAAAAAAAAATACCCATTAAGCAAGGTGTGTCAGTATACTACTTGACGAATAACGAACGACAAATACTTACCAAACTTCGAAATTAATAGTTTATACTTCACAAGCAATTCTATTCGTATATTTTACTACAATCCAACCGTGACCATAAATCATATTGACTTTTATGACATCTTTGAAGAATCTCAAGATCGTGAGTATTGTAGGCAGTATCATATCCGAGTCTGAGTTTTGCCATTAGATGAATAAGCGCGGAAGCGATCATTTTTGAACTCACTGATTAATCAATCATAAACGCTATCGTAAAACTGTAATACCCAAATGAACGCCGGCGGCAACTCCTCAGTCCGCTCCCCAACTCTGCATTATACCTCCATGTTGCCATAAAATTTATGAGGGCTCTATTTTGGAAGCTAATTAAAAAAATTGTGATGGCCGTTAGAAACTTCGATCGTGAGAGAGTGATAAAACTCAGACAGAAGTAATTTGAAACATAGGTTCTAAATATAATTAGCATCCACGTTACCTTGAATATGTTTGTGAAGCTTAGGATTTAATTAAATTGATTCAATATTGCTGCGAAGAAATTAGAAAATGCCCATATGTAGTATGATTGTGTATAGGTAATCCGATAGTAAACCTGGCAGCTCAGAGGTGCTAATTAAGTGGCCCGGGCGGTCTGTAACTTACTTATATGAAAGTTAGGTAGGTACTTGTTACATAGGACTTGGAGGATGCTCACTTAGTAAAAACAAGATGCACGATCAGCGACAAAATTTGTTCATTTTATTTCAGACGGATTTAGCTAGAAGATGGTCACTTTAGTTCGCACATTGTTATTATTACTCAAGTTCAAAACTTTAATCAAAAAAATGCTGCCAGCGTCTTGGGGACGCTTCCGTCTGGCACTGATTTGGATCAGTTGAGCTATCTCTAGATCGTTTGTAACGATCTGCAGATAGCTCAACTGTTTCTTGTATATTTTGTACATTTTGTAAATATTTGTTTAATTGTAAGTTTCTTTGTGTAAATAAATTCGGTATTAAGGACGCTATTACATTTTTCCCTGTCTCAAATTCGGCTTTCTGCGCCAGCACACAACAGCAAAGTGACCACGAACACATTCAAGCCCATTTACGCTCCATTTTCTGCATTATTCAAATAATCTTGATACTTGATGGTTAGGTAGGCAATTAATTGAAATTACTTTTTTTAATATAAGTCGAATGTGTCTTTAAGCTATTGTTTTACTCACAAATCAAATCAAAACAAAATCATTTTTTTTTTTTCAGGAATACAAAAATACAAAATTTTGTTTAGGCGACCGATCGAAGCGACGCGTGACTCAGACGCCAGCGTCTTGGGGACGCTTCCGTCTGGCACTGATTTGGATCAGTTGAGCTATCTCTATATCGTTTGTAATGGTCTGCAGATAGCTCAACTGTTTCTTGTGTATTTTGTACATTTTGTAAATGTATTAATTGAAAGTTTTTTGTGTAAATAAATACTTTATTAAATACTAAATAAAATGAAAAAAACACACCAAATCCAAGCAAAAGGTTGATGGATTACATTAATGGGGAACTGAGTACGCTCCTACAATAAACTTCCAAAAATGCAACTAAGCTACATAAGCGGAAGTCCTACTTCCTACTATCCTACTATATTATAAGTTGATATATTTATTTATATATATATATATATATATATATAGTTTGTAAGTATGGATGGATGTTTGTTACTCTTTCACGTAAAAACTACTGGACAGATTTGGATGAAATTTGAAATGAATACAGTTAATAACCTGGATTGGAATATAGGTTACTTTTTATCCCAAAAAAATAACAGGAACGGGTTAATCATAACTACCACGCGGACGAAGCCGCTGGCAGCCACTAGTCCTAAATATAATTATTACGACTTGCTATTTGCATTTTTTTCTGTTAATATTGTTTAGCTTGTGTGTGAGCTATGATCTCTAAGATCCATTGACCTCACATAACGAGGGTCAACAAGTTCAAGAAGCAAACAGTTATTGTAGAATTTTACTAAATGCCCCTCCATGTTTTCCTTCCAGAACCGGTCGTCTCTTTTTACGAATTCATATTTAATTTTGCCGTCTCCAGTCCAAACGGCAAATACATACATATTTTGGTCAGTAACTCGTAATTGGCCCTGAATCTGGTAGAACCACTTGCTTTTTTTATTCACTGCGTAAACATCAGATTTATAATAACATCAGATTAAAATTGACTTTTGGTTGTCCAAAAGTCAATTTTCTTCTGTTTGATTGCTTTTTCGGGCTCTAAATTGTAAGCTGATGATGGGCATTTCACTTCTACAATGCCATGTATGCATTTGCCGTCCGGAGTAGCTCCCAGAAATGGAAATTCTTTGTCAATGTGCAATCCTCATTCTTGAATAATAATAATAATAATATATTTTTATTTCAGGCATTAAAAAACCCATAAATTACATTAAAACAAAAGAGATTACAAATATATTAACAAATATTAACGTTTAACGTCTTTTCTAAATCCGGAAGCACTATAAGTTTTCGAAATATGACCATTTTCAGTTTGACAGCTGTCATTAAAAATGCAGGTCTTAGTCATACCTATCATTTGGGATTGGAACGAGGAGTCCAGGACGACTAGTTTCCGAGATATGACCGTTTCAAGTTTGACAGCTGTCATTAAAAATGCAGGTCTTGGTAATACCTATCATTTGGGATTAGAACGAGGAGTCCGGGACGAGTAGTTTTCGAGATATGACCATTTCAAGTTTGACAGCTGTCATTAAAAAGGCAGGTCTTGGTCATACCTATCATTTGGGATTAGAACGAGAAGATCGAGACGAGTAGTTTCTGAGATATGACCGTTTCAAGTTTGACAGCTGTCATAAATGAAGGTCTTGGTCATACATATCATTTGGGATTGGAACGAGGAGTCCGGGACGAATAGCTTTCGAGATATGACCATTTTAAGATTGACAACCGTCATTTTAAAATGCAGGTCTTGACCTTTAATTGGCTGTTTTGAATTTGACCGCTGTCATTAACAGGTAGGTATATAGGTAATATCATCCTCATCAGCCTGGAAAAGTTCACTGCTGGACATAGGCCTCCCCTATACATTTCCAGGAAAAAAAATGTAAATTTATATACATAATCAATGTATAAACATTTTCATTTTCCTTTCCCAGCCAATGCCATGACGTACTTGAAGGTTCGTTCCATGACTTCTTCTGGCTGATAATGATGACTTTTATTATGGTCCAAGAAAGTATCAACTTTATCCAGGCACAGTACACACACGCACGGCGCATCTTGTGTACTGATGGTGGACAAGGTTCTTCAAGCAGGCGCCGCAGTGCTTTCTTTAGAACCTTGTCGTATTCATCCTAATTATTTGCAAAAATGTGTGACACCCGTCCTTCCAGGACCGCGTCTGAGCGCGGAATGGCGAACGAAATGTAATGAAGTCTACCTACTATCTACCTACCCTTGGAAAAATGTATGGAGAAATTTTAGTGCGTTTTAAAATTGTCTATTCTTTCAAAGTAATTTATTTGGGTACAAAATAATAACGAAGACGAATAGAAGACTCTGTATGCCACAATTTCGTTTTATTTTCAAGTTATAATATTCAGCGGATTTAGCTATTTATGTACCTATCCAGACCCCATTTTTAGCGATTTTTGCTATGGTAAAAACGTATTCATGTGAAAATGTTGTATAGGACTGCCCATTTTTTATTGGCTATCACTATAGATGAACATATCATCTTTAATTTTATACCATGTTATATCTACAGTTATGATTCCTGGTTCCATAAATGGTACCCAAAAACCGCTGGTATTCGTAATTCCCCCCTTAAAACATGGTAATTTAAGAAATATTCGATTTTGTAAACCTAATGTTCATATACTTTTGTCACCGATTGTATTTAGCTTTTTTCAGGGTTCCATTCTTGCTTTAATGAGGGCTCAGATTACATGGTTCCAATAAGACATTTATATTTCGATTTAAAATAATAGCCTTCCAATTAGCCTTTTAATATGTAAGCTTTTTCTGCGCAAAGCTTACTATTTACACTAGGATTTTTCTACATCTTACTACCTCAAGACTCTTTGTCGAATGGGTATTTGTACCCACGTATTTTGCGACACGCAATCATAAGTATTCTTTAATAATATAAAATATCATTTGTCTTGTATATTTTTTGTCTGTCAAGCTTGTATCTTACTGGATTATAAGAAAGTTATCATTCTTACAAGACTGCATTCTTTCAATATTTCATCTTCGAGAGAAATCTAGAATAAATACTAAGTTAATGAAAAACATGTTTCTCAATAACTAGATTATACTCTATACTTGTGGCATGCATACAGATGCATTTTATCGGCATAATTATGATTTTTAGCTACATGGACTACCAAAGTTCAGACTGCGTTTTTATAATGTCCCAAAAGTTAAGAACGACATAGAAACGACATAAGAAAGACATTCTAATACTATAAAATTAATAAAAATGTTCTGACTGAGTTTCAGGAGCCAGCGGCTTGTAACATGCAAATACAAGTTTTAATAAGTAATGTCGTTTTATTAGAATAATATCTGAAAAGGGTTGGCAAGGCAATCGTTAATGAACCTCGTCCAATCAACGCTGTGGAACGGGACTCAACGCAGCGATATTTTATAGTGACCCGGCGCGGCACGGTCAAGTCTTATCTTGGACACACGGAAACTATTCCTCGTAGTTAGTGTTGACTGCAAGTAACGATCAATGATACATACTCTTAGGGTTGTCAGGTATATTATGAAAATTGAGACGGTTGCAAGCTCAAAAAAAATAATATAACTATTTTTACTCAATTTATTTCAATGCTAAACTCTCAACAACGAACAATAGTACTTACCTAAATTTATAGAGGCTAGACATTATCATTGGGAAGGAAAAAAGTACCTTGGACTTCAAAATTTGAAGTCCAAGGTACTTTTTTCCTTAACGCGTTTACGCAACTACGAGTATGTTTTGTAATTAATTTATTTATGAATAAAATGAAAATATTTTGCATAAACGTGCCTTGCATTGTAACCACAACAACGCTTCATGAAATAATATGATTATGAGTTTACCTGTTTTCTTCTGCTTTAATCCCTGTCTACACTCAAGCTAGAGTTACTGCCTTGTATAGAAATCCGCGAGATTTATATCAACAGAATTACTTATTGACCCAAAACGAATTTGTTTCTAATATATCGACTCATTAATTATAGCGTTGGGGCGACGCGAATGAATTGCGAGCCAGATACAGAACCTACGGTCTCGGAATTTAGTCACGCAATTATTCCAGGCGGGCTAAGACGGGTCGACAACCAGCGACAAATCTCGTGATTTCTATTACCTACAAATGATTTGCACATAATCAATCGACGCCTACATTGAATAAACCGTATCAAAAATTCTGAAAGTACGCTTAAAAATTCTGCGCGGCACGAAACCTATTAATCAAAGCTCGTCCAATGAGCGACTTGCAATCGGATCGAATCGACGAAAAGAATAAATTTATATAATGAGCCGACTAAGTGGTTGGTTTAGTGGCCTGTAATAACTAAATCACGTTCGGTTTTCAGTTGAACTATTCAATGGCTGAATGGTGACACGAAGACTCGCGCGTGGCGAAAGCTCGGAGTCAAGTCTCTCTAGCCGCTCGTTGGAGGACGCGTGGAGTATCAAAGCTCGCGTGCCTCTTGGGACCTATCTGTACGATCTGCTTAATAAGCGACAAGCTCATGCGCATGCACTTTGCTCGACATAACAAATGGCACCTCCCACAATGTCATACAATTGGAGCCGTAGTCGTGTGGAGGATGAGATAGAGATCGAGTGGCGTGGCTACACGTCCATGACTCTTTTGTTTTTACGAGAAACTGCATAACAATAGTACTAAACATAAAAGTATAGTATTGTGACTTGTTCATGTGTAGAAATTGTCCATATGTTTCAGTCGTTATGCAAATCATCGTATTATCCTTTAAAACATGCAACTGTTTCCAACAATATTGATGCTTGATCCTGCGCTCCCAAAAAAATTCTCGATATTTGAAAGTAGTTTCTAGAACCGAAAAATCTTAATTCACCTATTTAGGTACTAACAAGAATCTTAGTAATATGTTCTGTTTATAAATTACGAGCAGAAAAAATAATCATGTAAGTATCGAATAGATTAGTCTCGTTATATTGATAATTCTAATAAGGTATATACCTACCTGAACTTTTTGTGTCCGCTTATACCAATTTATTTAGCTAAGAAAATAGTTGTGGTTGATTTATGTTCTAGTCATTGCAGCGGTAATTTCAAATGGATTAATGCTAATGTAAATAATATTATTATAACAGCTGATAAGTCACATACCTACATGAAGCCCTGACCTCATAGGGACTGCTACTTAAAGTTATCAATATCTTGCATATTCTTATTATACTTATACACGGGGACGCATACATACAAGTATTCTAGTTATGTAGTCCTATCTTTAAATGGTCCTACTAATTATTGAGCTTCTTGTAAATCGATTTCATTCTCGATCCTTAAAACTAATTGTTAGTAGCTTTTTATCTGCCGCCCACAAACAATGGAAACGTGACTGTACTGGGCAATCCTGTGCACGTTGTTATTACTACCCCACGTCCTTGTGTACTGACCAATACTTTCACACTGCACTGGGAAATACATTCGGTACCTATTATACTTACTGGTATATGATAAGTACGTAATAAATTATATTTATAGCTACCAAGTAGTACCTACTCACTTCATTTGGAATTTGCTCTTATTATTCGCGTGACTTCCTACGTTTTGTTGACATAAACATGATAAGGAAGTATCGTAGCTTATTTGTTTAAAAACAACACTTGAAACTTGATAGACGAGACTCCTTAAATTATCGAGGATATTGCGCGAGGCACTAAGGCGGCTGTCGCATTACTTCTCTTTACTCGTTTCTTTACAACGGCCATTACTTTGGTATCGGTCGCCAACCGAAACGTACAAACCAACAAATACATTTTACACTTTACATATTACAAATATGTGCTGTAAAGTGAACAACAAACAAGTCCTAACTAAGTTGTTGTACCAAGCAAACCACGTGCTAAACGGCGCAGACGCATTTCTTGGACGCAAAAGGTGTGGTGGTGTACCTTATAACCAACTTTTTGGAAAGAAATAAATTTGAGTTAACTTGTGTAACGTGCAATAACTTGTTTGTCGCTAACTATACTATTGCTTAGATAATTTGGCATCATCTAGTTAGAGCTTACGCAAAACTCAAATTTAGACAGAGTTCATAGAACGTTTAATAGTTTTACTTTAATAAGCTAAAAAAAGGTTGGCAAGGAATTATTGAAGGCTATAGGGTATTTTCACGCATTGATAATACCTATAGGTAACGAAACTAATTATTATTGTTTTTTTATGTATTTTCAGCCTATCTTGTCCCACGCAAAAGCCTCCCATCTTTTTCCAATAGGAGTGTAAGGGCGTCAAACAACATCTTTCAAAACCCAAATCAACTTCTCCGGCCCGTGATGCACCCTGTTGTCCAGCGAACGAGACTCGGACGTTCCACCAACAAACCCGTACTACGAGTAGCGTACTAGATCAGCGTGGTGGGTTATAGTCTAAGCCCCTCCTTTTATGATGTTTAACCAATAGTTACAATTCATTTATTAACTATAAGCAAGCTTATTTTGCATTGAGTGTGAAATCGTAGCTGGGTTTTGCGTAATATACCTACTGATATTCACCATATATACCTTTTTGCATTTAATAGGTAATTTTTTGTAACGATGTAAAATATTTATTGTTTACATATAAGTTTATTGTCCAGTTATTACGTATTTTTGCAAGTTTTATGATTTTATTTATTTTAAATTTTTACGAAGCAGAGTAGTTTAAAGTCCGTCAACCGCAAATAAAATAAGAACTGCGATAAAAGTGCATAAGGGACAGTGCCCACTGCAGTAATCAGATACCAGAATTGCTTAATTTATATTATACCTAAACCATTATTTTGCAAAAACATATACCCTAAAATAATATAGTGCGGGAGCTGATAGTCAGATTGCCGACTACAAAGAGTATAGTGTCTACAAAGAGTAGACCTGGATGACATCAGGTCAGGACCGCTAAGTGATACTGATTCCCAATCAATCAGATTTTTTTTACCAAAAAACCAAGAAAAAAAATATTACCCTATATTGTCCCGCTGCCAGATAAAAACCTGCTCCAAAGGCTTCCAGTTCCTTCTATTCTGAGCCTCCCCCCACCATCAGTACAATTAAAAAGTACAAAAGTTAAACGTATGGCAGCAGTTTCTTCAACAAATATTTGAAAATAATCAAAATTATTTTACCTGGATGCAGTGGGTGCCGGCCTTTATGCACGGTTTCAATAACGACTGTCAATAAAACGGTTATGGCTGTGTATACCATGACCATAAATTGTAAAGATTAGGGTCAATAGCGCGATGGATATGATAACTGCAAGAAAACGCTAACTGAAGCTTAGTTTGAGAAAAGCTTTTGAAAAGACGTTCTACTATTTGATTTGTCTGAACATGAAGATTACAAAAAGTGCTCTAAGATGGAGTGGATCTAAGATAGAACTGGATTTAATGTTATGTAAAATGTGTGGTTCTTAAATTCCTAACCATGCTAAGTTAATATTATGAAAACCTCACCCAGAGTGTGTGTGTGATTTTCTTAAACTGAACTACAAGCGCCATCTCTGGATGTATA
This sequence comes from Thera obeliscata, assembly GCA_947578465.1. NCBI lineage: Eukaryota > Metazoa > Arthropoda > Insecta > Lepidoptera > Geometridae > Thera > Thera obeliscata. Next base: position 8,162,112 of record OX387916.1, read on the forward strand.
TTGAAACTAGAGAGCCAGTCCTGACATCTTTGGGGCTTTTCCGGAAACAAACTTGACTCAATCTTCACGATTCATTTTTGTATACAAAAATTATCGATATTTTTTACGTTTTTAGGTGGTAATTTTTATAATTATGAAGTAAATGCGATTTTTTAAGTGTACCTAGTGAAAATGAAAAATTGCAAGCAGCAAAGTTGTGTATGTACAATCAAATTGCACACAGTTCAGCAATAGCATCCAGTTTTTCTACCAAAAAGTTTGCTTACCTAAGCATAAGTAAACTTTTTTATTGCGAAAATGAAGAGTTCATTGACGGTTCACCCCTTTATGTATAATTGAGTTATATAAAGTGTTCCTGAATGTTTTTTGAACTCATCCCAACTTTTTACTGCTATATTAGGTTCACCTTCCGCGTCGTATAATGTAAACCATAAATGCGAAATGAATAAATACAAGTGTATACAGCTGCCATTGATTGGCGGGGCAGGGATGTCGTTGTCGAAGAGTATGCTGACCACGTCCACTATTGTTTTAAAACGCTATCTCGGTGTGGACACAAAAACGGAGCCATCTCGTTACCCTCGAATACTGTCATTCATTCAACTTCAGTTATGTTAAATGAGCTTTCTTTCTTTTTACACGTTATTATAACAGAAACATTGTTCACCATTTTTTTCTGTGACATCTTTGATTATTTACACTGCTAGTGTAAATAATCAAAGACATTTCCTTTCGTTTTTCAGATCTGGATCCCTTTATAATTATTTAAATAAAAAAATCTCTAAAGATAGGGCAATGGTTATAAATACATAAAATAAAATAAATATTACAAATAATAATATGTATAATATGAACACAAATTTTTGTCAGAGAACAAAATTTTGTGTTCATATTATACATAATATTATCTGTGCGTTATATAGAATTCTAAAGGCTTGCGCACATCCAGGCCATGGCGATGGCGATCAGTAAAACGCTGTCAAATATAGCTGTCATATTTGACAGCGTTTCACCTAATTAATGGTAAAAAATAAATGGTAATTAATGGTAATTAATGGTTTGGTTTTCCATCCAAAGGTTGTCTGGAAGAAATCGCTATTAGCGATAAGACCGCCCATTGTACCTCTAGTTTTTAAGTTTTCTTTTATGCCATGTTTCTGTAATTTTTTTGGTGTACAATAAAGTTATATTCTATTCTATTCTATTCTAAAAGTAATGGCTTATGTATGTATTTACAAAATATAATGTTGATAAGCATTAGCATTAGCTATCTGGTTCCCATTGAACAAGCTCTGCTTAGTTTGGGGCTTGGTAGTGTTGAGTGACTTGCCTATACAATATTTATGTTTAAGTATTTATATTTTCATGTAGAAAAATATGTAGGTCTGTTTCTACACTCGCAATAATATGACTCACTGAGCTTTCCAAGGTTAAGATCCAGTGATGGTTTTAAATTAATCGTTCAATATACACCCCATCCATCATAATTATATGGGTACCGTTTCAAAACTTCTGCCCCAGAGTCTCGAGAATTTTACATTCAGTGCTCGTGCGTTGCAAAAGTTACCTATTATATGTAATTATGTGGCCGCATAAACCGACCACTTTGCTGCTCAAGCCCCAATTACACTTAGCGAGCCTTTTAATATTGTTCATTATGCTAAGGAAATGACAAGATTTTGCTAGAACCCATTTAATATCTCTGTAGTGCAGTTGGTTTTTATATCGGTGATAGGATTAAGTATTTAAGTTGTACCACAATACAAATAGTTCCATTGCGGACTCCTACATGGCTCACCACATACCTACATGCAAAACTAGTAAACGTATGAAAAATACCTGTGTCTGATAAGATACTGATAAAGTATTTGATGCAAAGTACTGTGGTTAAAATTGCAAGCTTGCTTCTATTCTCTTGGCATAATTTTATTATTTGAAAATTAGTTAAATATGCCAATATCGGGCAATAACTGTCCTAGTCTAGTAGTATAAAACATCCAATAAATAGTGAGGTTGGTAATGGTGTTGGTATTACAGACCTAATACATTAGCATTAATAGCTAACTATAAACGTTACTAAGGTTTATAATGCTCCTATTTTAGTTTTAAATAATATTCGAAAGTCGTATTTTTTTTTGGTTCTGTACTAGTAGCGACATCTGTTTATTGCACGAAGAACTTTTTCTTACGACCGAGCTTTGAAAGCGCTAGCGCCTTTGCGGATGTGCGCTCGGTCCCTGTCGGTCAAAAGTTTTGTTACAATGCGTTATTTTAGTTCTCAATATGTAAAGATACAGTGATGTTCATTGGAATATTCTACAAAACCACATTCGAGTATTATCATCATTAGTGTGAATCTTTGAAAATGTTTTCAAGAAATGTACGAAGTTGACATACATAACCTAGTGGTTTTGTTGTTCTTTTTTCATAATATAAATCAACAGAGCGTCGGTAAATTAATGTTCGATGAAATTTTCAAGCTTAACAGGTACCCATATTCATACTTTTCTCATTAACTTTCGAGTATGAATTATACGTAGGTTACTACATCAATGTTTTTGCACAGAAACTCAGTGTTCATCCATCAATCAAATTCAAGATAAACATTTTATTTTTTATTAAAATAACCGTTCGTACAATCTGTGCTGAGTTTCGCAAAAAAGTCTTTAAAATCGTCAGGTTGCCTTTTTGTTTTTTATTGTGGGCTTTAAAATAATCTAGAATGGTTGACAACAGTATCATATCCGTATGCTTATGATAATGTTACAGGTTATTTCTAGTAAAAAAAAAAAAATCGAACGTTCTGGTAAGTAGTCATAAAATAGGATGTATATGATGAATAAAACTAGCCAAGTGTGAGTCGAGCCGTCTTAAAAAACTGCAAAAAAATTTTTTGTTGTATGGGAGCTCCCTTAAATATTTATTTTCTTCTGGTTTTTAGTATTTGTTGAGCGGCAACAGAAATACATCATCTATGTAAATTTCAACTGTCTTACTATCACGGTTCATGAGATACAGCCTGGTGACAGACGGACAGTCAGACAGACAGACAGACAGACAGACGGATGGATAACGGAGTTTAATTAATAAGTTGTCGTTTGGCTACGGAACCCTGAAAAATTTGGCCATGTAATACGTCAGAAAGAAAATTTAGGCAGTTGGTGCAGTAGCGCGTTGATATCTTTTGTATGAGTAACTCGCAAACAAAGTCTATTACTATACAATTTAAAGATAAATAGAATATCTATAAAAATAATCATTTGGAACGTGTGAGTTTCTCCTATGATGTTGTTCAACTATAAAAATAAATCAGTTGCATTGAAAATGTATTTTTTCCTTTATAAAAATATAACGTCAAACAACATCAAATATTCAAAACAGCACAAAAAAAAACATTATAACTACTCGTACCTATGAATCCGTGAACGTGCCACTTCGATAAAGAAATACATTAAGTACGAATTTAATTAAGTATGTAAATACATTTGGTATAAAATAAATCAAAACTCAACAGTGGAAATAAAAATAAAGTTTTAGAAGGTATTATTTCAGTGGAAATGTTAAGCAGACATGGTCGTATATAACTACCTCATGTTTAATTTACAATGTGTTAATGGCTACAAGTGTAAATTACACTTACCGAGGTTCCTATTTTTTGCCGCAATCTATTTTAAGAGTTCCGGCCTAGTTAAGGAAAAAATAACACTTATCCCATTACAGAGACATTTTGCCCGTCTGAATACTGAGTAGTAGCCGGGCTGAAAGTTGGAAGATATCTATTAATAGGGTATAAAAAAAGGATTGAAGCAGATTAAAAAAACAATATTTCTACCCCATCGTGTCCTTTAATAAGAGTAATTTGAAAAAAAAACAATGTGTGAACTATTACTGTTCCTACATAAGGTTTGTTTATTTGTTATATTTGGGATTTAATAACTATTATAAACACATTATAAGTATAATTAAACCAAACTCACATTGGTTTATTTTATGTGAAAAGCTTTGTATAATAAAATTATATATAATTTATTTTTGATGTTCCTTTGCCATATCTACTAAAACTATCATGATATTTATACTTATGCCTTTTTGGGCCAATTTTTCGATATCAGAATAACGCTATTCGTCGCCTAATAATCAGTCAGTCCTTTTTTGATAAGCCTAAACAAAAGATGGACTTATATTCTTATCAGACGAATAAATTGATCGATATACGAAATAATTTATTTAAAACAGTTTTTTTTTAAGAATCTGCCTACTGACTCGATAGATGGCGCTCACTGGTGTGATTTTCAAAAAAGTTACTAGCTGAAATCTATACACAGTCACAATGAGTCATGTTTTAACCCTTGCGCACATCTAGATCGCCTGAGATGGCACATCAGCCTTCATCAGATGGATCAGTGTATCGCTGTCAAATATCGCACCATCAAAGTTCGCAGCAGATGGTCTAGATATGCGCAAGTCTTTACTTTATTTCCGTAAGTTTTCAGTACTGCTATATTTACCCACATAAATTGAGAGAATACCTATTTTTTTAATTTGTTTGTTAAAACACTAACACTAACAAATTCTACATATTTATTCAAATTCTTTATATTTGATAGTTATTAGATCGCACCGTCTGGTTTCGATTTGAAAACTATGGCCATAAAAAATATCATTGTCACACGATATCTTTCAAAAAGTCAAAGATTGCGAGCGAAAATTGGTTTCACCGAGTTCAGCGTCTTAAGCCACGTATCTTTATTAAAAGATAAATTATTTCATGACTCCAAATGGAATGTCCTTGATCTTTCCAAGTGTTTGAGTTGATGGTTAATCAAAAATCGAATAAATGAAGCAATTTGCATAATAGTGACGTTAAATCTAAGCTACACGCGTCAGGCTTGAAATATATTCATAAAATGGAAGTGGACAAAACATTCAGAGAATTAAGGCGGTGAACACCTTGAAGCAACTTCTCGCTTGCACACCAACACGTTTTCCTACGTTTTCCGCAAAGGCGCTAAACTTACTCTTAGGCTTTTTTTTTGAGTAAAGCTAACTTTTCAGTTTTAGGGAAAATAAAACTTTGGGGTGCTTGTGGGCTTAATTCACCTTAATTTTTATTTTAATTAATCATTATACATCTTTGGCTAATACATGTTAGGGGCAGACAAAAGACAAAAATTGTAATAGTACATTTTACAATACGTTTGAAGATGGTGGACATTAAACGTTCTGTTTTTAAAGTCTGTTAAAAGCTGAGGAGTGTGGTATTTTTCTCCGTCATACGTGGCGGAGATACAAATGGTTGTTCCAGTATATAATAAGCAACATTAGCGTGTGCAAGCTGTGAACGAGATGCCATTTGTGGCGCTCGTTACAACTTCACACCGAGTAAGGAATATCCGCTGAGCGCTTTTCTTTATGATTAGCACATCCCATTTGCAGAATTTGTTCGTTAAATTATCTAGATACTAGTGACGTTCATCGTTTTGACCGTTATGCGATTACCATCGAGTTAATATGTACTTCGTACTTGAGAAGCTATTCGGAACGAAAGTTTTTTCCATTTTTAACATGTTTTGCTACAGTACTTTACGTGGTTAGATCGTCTAACCAAGCCAAATATATGCAGCACCAGATTGATTCTAATGTGCTTTCGTTTGACTCAAGTTTTTACTGATGAGAGCGCGTGTTGTCACATAGAGTGCCTAGCTTCATGTGAGTTGATTATGCTGGCCGGCTTATCCACTGTGTTCGACTATGCCAGTAAGAGATGTGCCGTCTATACATTATATGTCGATGTTATTTACACGCGATTTTGGAATATTCAAAGATTCGAAAAAATATTCAAAGGACTTAAGTCCTAAGTTGTCCAAAAAGGTTTGATCATGTGTCTTGCGCCGTAGGTAAGAATAACCTGCCTACATTATTAACAATATAATTGGCTTGGGTTGAAAATAACTGTGCATGCTAAAGGGTGCTGGCACACTGAGAGAGAGTCTCAGTCTCAGGAGAAAGTGCGCAAAAGCACGCAACAACGCCCTGTTAAGGCGACATTCTCAGACCCCGATACCTTTTCTCCTATTATCCTCAAATCGCAGAAGTAGAACTATTTATTCAGTATTTTATTTTAATTTATAATAGTCATATTTTTTATTTACAGATGATTGGTAATATAGTATTAGTTGGGCAAAACCTTGGTTATAAGTTGTCCATCGTGCAATTTAAGTTCAAAATTAGCAGGTATTTGACAATCTCCGGGTTGAATGAACATTCTAACTCGCTCGCCTTTATTATTTGAGATATTATATATCTGTCTCTATCTACAATCTTGAAATATCAAATTAAAATATCATATCACCACTACCTGCGATATGTGTGCGCGTCACAGGTAGATTGATAAAGGTAAAGATGCTATATTATAACTTTATATGAGTATAGAGGTAGTAGCGGCAATAACACTTTATACTACGTTGGGTTATTACCTACCTAATTAGTACTTATACGGAATGAGTAACTAAGAAATAAATCTGACAATAACAAATTTTCGATGACGTAAAAGACTGGTAACAATGTTTTTTTCCGTTTGGTATACTGATTTGGATAATTTGAGCTATCTCTAGATGGTTTGTAACGGTCTGCAGATAGCTATAGCAACTGTTTCTTGTGTACTTTGTAAATGTTTGGTTAATTTTCTTTGTTTAGATACATATTTATATTTTTTTTATTTCTGAGGAAAACAAACAGTTCTTATATTCCATTTGATAAATAACAACTATGAACCATTAAAAAGTTTTCGCATAGTGAAACAATTGGAACTTACTTAAAGATGATGATGATGACGAAAGATTAGTAAGCTATTGAATTGAAGAAAGTAGGTAGGTTCATCATCATCATTTACAGAAGAAGTTCACTGCTGCACATAGGCTAACTACGCTATACAATAACAGGAATATTCTGAACCCTCTCCTTTCACAGTAGGTAAGCTGCTAGAGGTTAATTGAGCAGTTTGTGGGAACCTATGCTAGGTTTGACAAATAAAACCTATTGACGGAATGGCTGACCTAGGCTAGCAGTTGCGAGCGCGCTTGAACTTTGATAGCGTGGTCGTAGCGCGAGGAGCGCATCAACACAAGATTATGACCTCTGCGAGGCGCGGGCGCAAGGTCACGAACGCGCGTGCGCGTCAGTCGTGACCTGCTCGCGGGCCTTACCCGATCTGCAACGGCCACATCGCACATTCACACCACTCACAATCACTTTAAAGCTCAATATTATATGCCAAGCTAACTTGGCCACAATGTCTCGCTTGCCTATGTCTGCTAATGTAACACTGGTGTGTGGTATTTTAGCCAGACCGTCGCTAAGAATCAATTTGTATTATGTGGATGTTTTTTCCGTTTGAAATCATTCCTCTCAATCGGACACTATTTCCAAGAAGCTAAATTGTTTTTAAAATACCTATTTTATTTGATCCTGGCAGTGTGCCGATTTATTCTCGTATGCTGACTAATCACTATAATTGTTCGTGATGTCACGGATTATACCTACCTATATCTTGATACCTGCGCTTAGTCGGGTCAAGTTAAGACCATATAGTATCTACTGGTGTTTTAGTGATTTTCAAAGATGCAGCAAAAAGGCTGTGAGAACAAGGTCAGAGAGAATCGTGAATTTATTTCTCTGCAATAATTCACATTAGATATGGGTATAGGCACTAACTTACCTCTATGAATTTCGTTTATTATTCTATAAACGTTTTCCTTCCTACGCCTACGGAGATACAATTTTGACATCACCAGCATTAAATGTTACCTAGTAACAGAGTAGGCTATCGCTAGATTATAAATGATTGTCTCGATACTTATTATTTGTGTTTCACACACAGTGACAAAAAATAATGTATGAGGGCTGTTTTTTCAACTACGGATTATCGCTATCGTCGAATGAAAAATGTCAGCCCTTATTTTTTACAAACCAAAACATGAGATGGATATATTTTGATGATTGTGTCGATTAAATTTATAAAACTAGGCCTTAAATCACAGTAAACATTATTGTTTGCGTGGATTTTTTTATAGGCTACATTTATTCGATTTAGGAAAAACATGATCATAAAATTATCAACATAAGAAGTGATCTATACTATAGCATAAAACAGGTAAAGTACCTAACCTATCAAAATTAATAAAATATTATCATGTTTAGCACAATGGAACCTTAAATGACTAATAAAGTCGTTACAGATATCTCGGAATCATCTTTCGTCATTCTATTGTAATAACTTTTTGTTGTTTTAATATACCGGAACAAAAACATGCGGAAGAGCCAACATTAGGTATCTGCGGTATGCCGTGCAACGTATTATTAGTTTAGGCATACCTACTTATTATATGTACAGATACGTGTACTCTGGAGGCCGTGAACTCGGTTACATCGTCGAGAGGCAAACAAAACAAAATTATCGTGACTGCGTTACACCGCATTGTTAGCAGTGAATCTTTTGACATTGTTGTAAAGTCCCGTCTTATTTTTCACTACTTTTTAAGACGACAACAGTCAATTATCGCTCGCAATAAACTTATTGATGAAAAATCATCAGCAGCAATTTCGTGTGCAATCTCAGTGCATACAGTTCATTAAAAACATTTCCTTGATCCAAACAAGTTTTCTTACCAAAAAGTTTGCTTTACTGGTCCTCGTATTGCAACTTTTCTCATAACTTAGATGAATATATTTACAAAATTAGCGAATTTATTTTTATTAAACTTAATACATATCAAAGTAACAACGTAAAAGTTATGATTCCCATTATCATTTTTATTTTGCGATCGCACCTAAGATCTATTTTAGCTTTACGCAAGCAGTGCGATTCGTCTAGATTCCTCTAGGAACATAACAAAGAATAGGGGTTCCAAGCATCAACCTACTACTACTTAAGAAGAAGAAGAAGAACTACTTGACCAAGCAAAAACTAAAAGCAATTGTAAGTATCAAACTCACAACAAATTAATCTGATAGTTTCATGTTGATTTTAGTCATGAATGAGAAATGCTGCTTTACCGTAAGCCACTGACGTTTATATTAAAAGTTGTTGTTAATTTATGTTTATTTCTTTGAATATGTAGCCGGTATCGGTTAGAAGTAACGGTCTTCTGCCGTGTGCCATATACGCGATTGGTAGAAGTGCCGAGAATGGGATACATTATTCAAGGGGATCATTTACATCGCAGAGACGCGGACGTGGCGGACTGCGTCTCCTTGTATGTGCTACGGCTCGCACGGAACCCACATCACTGCATGCCACAAAAACAATCTTCCATATTGCTTCTTGAGGCTTTCTTTTTTAATACACGCCAAGTATTCGCTTAATGATCGAACAGCGTCCATAGATTGCATTCAATTCAAAAAGATAAGGAGTTTTTCTTGAAAACACCTGCTGTTTTAAACTTTTTTTGTTGTCGTTATTGAAACAAAGTTTGATGAACTTTACAAAAGCCTTGCGCACATAGATCGCCTGCAATGGCAATCAGTGTATCGCTGTCAAATATTGTACGGATGTATGTTAAATCATATTATGAAACTGATCGCTATCGTAATCGCAGATCGCCTAGATGTGCACAAGGTTTTGTAGTTCGCCAATTCATTGTCATTGCGGTCCGTTTATTTCTGGTGAAATTTATTTAGTGTTAGTGCTTTGTTCCAGCTACATTTTAGTGGTCATAAATTGAGCATTAAAATCACTATTTGTTTATTTTAACACACTTCATAGTTATTGGTACTATGTGTTTATTAACCTCAGTTTAATAACTATGCAGCCACGGTAGTTACCTACTCGTATTTACTATCTAACGTAGCAAGAGACGAGCATTAATACTTTATGCCCATAAATAATAATACATCCAACCTACCACCTTACTACTACTAACCTTTTATGCATACTACTAACCTACCACAAATAAATGACTTGCTGTCGACTCGGGTAAAATATATTGGGATACAGTGTCCCAATTGACACTTTTGATTTTAATATTTTTGTAACTATCGATTTGGACACCATTAAAATTAGCTGCATTAGCATTGTACATTCAGGTAAAAAGGTCTGCTATAGCAGATATACAAGATAAAGGTCTTACTAAAAAATTCATAAATACAGAAGTTTTTTACCCACAGTAAGATGTAGCAAAACCTTAAATGCAGGCATTTTCTTTATCCTCCGTACTTATTAAGTAGGTACACAGTACACACGTAAGTTAGTAATTATTAATAATATATGACCAATTCGACAGCTTAGTTACTTTATTATACAATTAGGTGAATACCAATAAATAAAAAGGTCAATTCATTTTTTAAAAACGTAAAACGTTAGTTTTTAAAGCCATGTGTAAGGTGTTGTAAGTTTGAGGCCGTGGGTCTGTCGCTCTGGCTGTGGTAGTTTCCACCTACGGTAAAATTCAAAAAACCTCTAATCGGGCCATAATAACCGACGCAACCGACACGAACGAGGCAAACGTAGGATATGGAATAGTACGTACCAACTTCAAAAGTAACATCCTAAATCAGAGCTACCAAAGATTGGCTATTTATGTTATTGAATACTGAACCATTTACTTTGTATCAAATGTATATTAAAATACCTATAACGTGGATAATGCTTTTGTGTTACATGAAAACATGAATATTTTATGTATAAATCGAGAAGAACGATTAAAAAATTCCACAGACCAAAAAAAACAAGCAACCATTAGTTTTTTTACTGAGATCAAATAAAATATTTTTGTACCTACGAGTATATACCTACTGGCTGTGCACATCAAACATGCAGTATATTTTTTGTACTACAATTTGTTTAAAGGTCACTTAGTTGCATTCTATCTTCATCGCAGTCCCAAAAGTAACCTCTACCTACCGACCAATTTAATTGCAATAATTACACTGGCATCCAAAACCGTATTATGTGCGTAGCATGGCGCGGGTGAGAGGCGCGCCCTTGCAGCGCTCCCTACCGTCTCGTTACTGTCCGTCGCGTCGTCGTCGTCTCGTTGCAAGAGCACCGCAACTCAAGACACCCTGGCCGCGATCGAAATCGACATACCTCGAACCAACAGTCCACCACGGAGAATGTTTTAACCTTTAAAGTCCTTATTTACACCCGCCTCTGGCGGTATATTAACATAAAAACAACGAAACTTAATATTTATAGCAATTGTTACATTTTGCGTAAATAAACAACCATCGCCTGCGCTACCTTGTCGAGTGACGTGTCCGCATTATCCAAATTTATGAAGTGATTGACCTTTTCGACCCTTCTGGGATCAAATGTCGTAAAAGCCAACTCGTTCTGGGATCAAATGTCGTAACAGCCAACTCATTGAGATGGCTGTTACGACATTTGATCCCAGAATGAGTTGGCTTTTACGACATTTGATCCCAGAAGGGTCGTTTTGTTCTTTAAAATCTTTCAATGCCGTTGAATATCAGCTGACAATAAAATACTTGCGGTCTTGTAATTTATGTTTTGAAATACCTTTATCAATTACTTAGATGAACTCACCATGATTAGATAAAGCTTGAATAAGGAAGGTGCCTATAGAAGGTAACTACTACACGCTTATCTCAGCTAAATCAGTACTTGTATCGACTGCCAACTACAAAGATAACGAGTTATTTTATTTACTTCTCCGACAACAATTGTAAATACAATATCAGCGCAATTATTATTGTTTTATTCTATACCAAACATAGTGAATTGTCTATAATTTACAGTTTAAATTTAATGTAGCCTGTGGAACGGGAAATAAAACCATGTCTGATAGATAAAGCAGACACTTAACGCAGTAGTTTAGTACACGTTTGATAAATAAATATAGAAATGAAATAAAACTAAGTGCCTAATGCAGTAGATTGCCGGTAGGTAAGTAGAAGTATATAGGTGCGGTGCGTACGTAAAAGGCTATAAGTACCAAAAAGTTAGTTTTCGTTTTCAATATTTCAATTTGTTGGTTTGAATTCATATCAACCGTTCTATGTTGTATGATATTTTAATACGTCGCTATTTAAAACCCAAATATAATATACAGTTAGTACTGGCGTATTCAATTACCATTAATGTATTAGAAACAGCAGATTACGCTATATAATGAGAATCAAAGTTGGGGATAAAGCGTTATTGCACCCGCAAAGCAACTTTCTTACAAAAGACATCAACGCGCTCCACTTTTATTGTACGTTTTATTTTTAGATTTGTTTGGAGGCCATCGAATGTTGACATTAATTAATTTAACCTAAATGGAAAACATTATTATTGTTTCTTGCTGCGTGTTGAATAGAGATTTGCATAAATTATAAATAAACCTAAATCCACTAGATAAATAAACCATATTTATTCGTATGCACTAAAGTCAATACCTTTGCCAAGCTGTTGTTTTATATTTTTTGTAAACTTAAGACCGTAATCTTCAAGTTGGTCTGAAATGTGATTATCTGTACTCATATATTATTATAATGGCAGACCGTATAACGAATCAAGTTAATAAAAACGTACATTCATATACTTATAAGGTAAAGCTAGCCTTGTTGTCGTCTGTTCCTCTCACTCGCACATTAAGATTCCATATGCGCCGTCTTATCACACTAATAAGCAACAAAACAGACTCACACTTGACGCACACATACAATGTATCACTACGTAGGTATACGATGTCAATGTGATGAATAAACAGTTTCTCCGATTTTACGATTCACTGATCAAAGATCCTATCTATGCAAAGTTGGTTAATGATTTAGAAATATCTAAATGGAATTGTGTAATATATAAAACAGTCATTTGAGTGCTGTTGTGGCAACAGGGTTGTTTTTATATCTCAGTTCTTTATATTTATTGAAATTGCGTGTATTTACCTACCTGAAAAAACCACAAAGATATAACATTGTCCCAAAAGTTATGACCCGAGTGGGATTCGAACCCACGACCTTCCCCTTGATGCGGGAATGCGCTAACCAACTGCGCTATTGGATCTTCATCTAAGATAAACAACGAGGGTTCAAATCCCACTCTTAACTAAAGGAAAAATATAAAATATTTACCTCAGTTCTATTTCAAATCGGCTCAACTTTAATCAAAAGTCAGCCGCCCAGCCTTGTATGGCTTAAATTAGATATAATGAACCGTCGTTCAAAAACGTGCCTATTTTAGTTAAGGTGGTTACTGCTGCTAGATTAGTGCATTGCCGCACGCGTAATATCGTCGAAGTAAACCAGACAATAAAAATCGGCGGTGAAAAATATAAACAGAACGCGAATGTCGTTGAAAAGCTGTAAAGCCTTTTCGGTCAAGCCATAAGTTTCTTGGCCGTTCTTCTTGGGTGCGTAGAACTGGCTGGCGCATACACTCACGTTTCAAAGTGAATGAAGCATCTTGAAGTTTTACTTACAAAATATTCATAAATATGAAAAAACCTCATGGCCAAAAAGTATTGGCAACATTCAAAGTGTTAGCTTTACTAATTTGAAACAATATTCAGTGACCAACTAATACACTTTTACTGTATAGGTAATCATTTAGGTTACCAAAAGTGGGAGCTCTCATTACATGAATATGTTAAATATTCTTCGATGCAATTAAAATTGGTGAAAATAACACTTGACTATTATTTTCGCTTGGAATCCTAAGTACTTAGGTATTATCAATATTATTTGTTTTTTAATTTTCAATTGTACTATGTTGAGTTTAAGAATATACAAAAACAGTTGAGTTATCTGCAAATGCTAGACGGAAACGTCCCCAAAACGCTGGATAAATGATAAATAACTGTTAAATATTTAATTAATCGATTCGTTCGATTACAATCCGTGAAACTAGCATTAATACTGCAATAAACATCGGCAAAACCTGTGGTTGATTTGAATTGATCATACAAATGCTGAATGCACAACGGGAGACCAAATACAGATGTAGCCTTTAAAATACATCGAATCATGACTTGCTGAAAATAATCATAATAACTGCCCCTTAACAAGTTACTTTATTTGTATCATAGAAGCATCAAAGTGAGAACGTTATAACTATACGCATAGGTAAGTACATCCTATATATGCCTATATATAGGATGCTTTGCGCACATCTATAGATCGCCTGCGATGACGACCAGTGTACTACTGTCCAATATCGCACTGTCTGAGTTCAAGGCAGTGGGTGCATAAATATGCAAAACCCTATGCTTAAACTGATTGCTATTTCCATCGCAGATCGCTTCATCATCATCATCATCATCAGCCTGAAGAAGTCCACTGCTGGACATAGGCCTCCCCTACACATTTCCAGGAAGAACGATTCTGAGCCCTTTCCATCCACCGACTTCCTACGATCTTAACAATGTCATCAGTCCATCTGGTGGGTGAGCGCCCTACTTTTCGTCTTCCGGTTCGTTGTCGCAGATCGCTTAGATGCATGCAAATAATGAAAAATAATTGGCTCTAAATTTTGCCAGTACGATTAGCTATTATAATTATCATCCATCACACTAACTTACGATCTTTAGAACCAAAAAACTCATTATTATTTAATAATGTATGCTAACTGACCCAGCAACAGGTTGATCTTGAATTATTTAAAAAGAATTACCACAAGGAATCCCCAAGCAACACAAAAAAGTCGCGGTGAGTCTATGCATGCTTAACTTCCTAATCTACTTTCATTTTTACTCATAAACGTATGTGCCATAGAATATATTTTCAATTGGATGGTTTGGACCTTTACGTATGGCCCTTTTAGTCTTATGTCTTACGATTCAGAACTTTGATGTAAGATAATAAAACCCCATAATGGATTCGCCGTTGTATGGTTGTGGTTAAAAAACAAAACAAAAAATCCCATCTTACTATGGACATGACTTTACATTTAGTATTTATTATAGTAGAGTTATATCTACAATTTTCTTCAATTATTGAAATATATATAAAAAAAAGTAATATATAAATAGCAATAATACTTAATAGAAATTAATTTATTAGTCTGTGCAACCATTTCCCTGGGTCTTGGGGCGGGTGCCGAGCCCTAAAACTCGTGAAGAAAACTTTTCAGCACGTATAGAAAATGTATATCATGATCTATACTATTATGTTTCTACATCAAATAGGTGAGTAACTAACCCTAAATGATCTCACTTTTTTACAAATGCTTATCATATTGCACAGCCTATCTGTTTGACCGACGCAACGTAATGATCGTACTCGTTTAGAATAGCAAACAGGTGACTAGCGGCAATGTTCCTAGGAAGTATTTGAGAATAATAGTTTCGTAGAACTTATCTACAGCTCATAGTATTTCAGATGAATATAGACGAATTTAGTACTCAGGTAATACAGGTCAGTCCCAAAAAGTTCAAGAAAAATATGTATATGAGTTCTGTATGTTAATTTATATACAGAATCCACATGTTTCTTTCGTGATTCGGAAATCTTATCCCCCGTTGGGATTTCTTCGGACTCTGGGCCTTCGGTGCCAGAAGCTCACACACAAACAAGCGTATGATTGTGTGGAGTCTTTGTTCGTGTGCGTGAGTACCTTCAACCTCAATGTGATGGGAAGTGAACCCTTTACGCGGGAAACCGTTTTTTATTTGCGATCGGACAGCGCAGCGCTGCGGCGAGGCACCAGGTAGAAAGGATGATCGTTAATTTTTAAAGGACACTCTAAAGCTCTTAGTTTACACATTCGAAGATCGACAGGTAGGTAATAGAATAATGTATTTCTTATTAGGATCTTGTTTTTTAATCAATTTATTGATTAATAATAAAAGTTTAAAAACTTGAGAAACCGACTTCATTGCCAAACTATTAAACTGATTTTGATGAAATTTATATAGGATCAATCGGAAAATATTATTTTTCAGAAGAAAAAAAAATAAAATTGGCTCATAAATGACGAAATTATGCGATAATAAAACATTTGAAAAAACTTCCTAATTGAGAACCTCCTCCTTTTTTGTTGGTTTTGAAGTTGGTTAAAAAATACGATATGGACTGCCTTCTGGATTCTTTGTTTTGTAACAAAAACCAAAATTTCATATTTATATTTGTTATATACCTATGTAGTGGTTTAGTCTCGCTCCCGGTAACCGAAGCGGTGAATTTAATAGGTAGCTGGATATACTTGATAATTCTATTGCACGTTAGCATTGCATGCAATAAAACATTAATTTACTTTATGGCTTTAGAAGTAAACTTTCGTAAAAACATTTCTCTATGGGCACCGAAATACGACAAAATTAAATACGGAACCTCATTCTTAAATCAAAAGTGTTTATTAAAAGACTGGTTTGTTAATTAGTGTAAATTATTCGAGAGATAAAGAAGGAAAAGGCCGATGTGACCAAAGGGCGTGCCGGCATCGGCCAGCCGACTGCGGCCAGCTTCGTAGGTACTAAGTACGTAAGGCGAGCCGTGATGTCTTTCGCTAAGAACCACCTCGCGCTTTCACGAGTTCGTTAACTTCACTCGGTTATTATGAGCTGCTTACGTAATTTTTATAAGATATCGATAAATAAAACACATTGAGGTTGGTACTCAGAAGACGGACACAAATTATTTAATTAGTGTAACTGTACTTAACAAATAAGTACGCAAAGACTTTTATTGCTACCTTTTTTTTCTCAAAAACGTGACAGATGTTGATGATATCAGGCAGAACAGAAGGCAGAAGCCGACAGGCAAAAAGTTGTATAACTGTTACGATTTCCAAAAAAAGCTGTTTACTGGCCAAATAATTACATTAAGAAAAGATTGGGCTGAAAGTCAGGGATTGCGATGGTAAGCTCATCTCGAGGGCTGGCGGCGGCCGCAGCGAGTGAGCGAGGCAATAAAATAAGGCTGCGCGGGGTGAGGGGTAAGGAGTGCGGGGCGGGGGCAGCTAGCTCAGCCGCGGCGAGTGGGCCCCTACAGCACAAGAGGCAGCGATTTGATGAATACAGTATAACACAATTCATTCAGGCGATCAATGAATCCGCTGTGGGTTATCAATATTTGTTTGAAAAGTTTGAAAATCGAACGCGGATTCAGCGATCACCCGAACGAGCTGTATTGGTAGGAATAGCAGGGCTGACTCTCGGTCAACACGCACTTGACCAGTTTTGTATAAAACCTTGTATATAACCATACTTTTGTAGTTCTTGATAAGAAATACTTAGGTATCAAAAACTATCTAATTCATAAGTAGGTACTTTATATGGTTTAGGTATTACATATTACATAATAAAATAGAATATCTTTTGTTTTACAATTTGTAACTGAACATGTAGGTAGGTAATTTAATTAAGATTGTCTTGTGTTGTTTTAACAGTGTTGAACGTTTGACGTTGAGTTATGTTTTCATCTAGAAGGCCGTACATTCCTGTCTTTTCTAGCCAAAAGTGTAACGTCCAGTTTTGAGAACGTTAATGAAATAAATAAGATATAGAAGTCGCATTCAGCTTTTGGTGTGTACCAGGGCGCAACAAAAAGTGATCATTAAAGGTTGGTAGGCGCGGAGAGGCTGCGCGCGCAGCCTCCCGGCTGCGGCCAACTCCTAAACGATTCAGCAGAGTTTTTACTACTTACCAATCCATATCGAGCGCTTTTAATACATTTTTACTCAGAATCAGCTCATTTTAAATTCCCTTATCAACATTAATATCCATCCACGACTCTGCACATCCAGAATTTCTAAAATAAACGTGCACGTATAACGCCTATTTAATGGTCTTATTCACATCGCGATGTAAAGATATAAAATTCTTTGCATAAATTAGTATAATTTTATATCATAGAATATTTCCCTTCGTGATTACATGCGTAAAAGCATACTCTCATCAAGGTAGTTGCACGTTGGAGTGTTTTCAAATCATTTCCACTTCTCTTGTAATAAAATTCCGTATGTTTGTGAACAAATATACTAAATTAAACTTTACAGCTGTAACGGGACTTTTAATTAAACCTATGGCTTGCACAAAACGTCTGATCTGCAGCCGCACCTATTCTTTATCTTTAGTGCAGTTGAGTTATTATGGGTTCTATTTTCAAAAATAATACTCATCCATGGCTTTTCACTGTCAAGTTGGCATTGTGTCAATTATTTTGAAAATAGAATCCTTATTCCAACCCCAGTCAAAATACACAATACGAGACGACTGATCAGATCATAATTATAAACATTGTTTTAAAAGTAGGTAATTTTTTTAGGACTATAACTTCAATATTCAATTAAAGATAAAATTAGAGGCGCTTTAGATGGAAAAACACTTTGGATAGCAACCTCAGATCGTAAAGTTGAATGGTCGCTCGTATTACAGAGACATTTTATTAAAGTAAATTCGTTCTTAGTGTAACAAAAATACAGTTCGAAATGGAACCAATGTTCGAATTTCCGAACAAGATGGGTTTTATGTGAAACATATTCTTATATCAACATAGCTCTTCAAAAATATAAAGCTGTATGTGATTAAACTTTAAGTTTGAGAAGAAACCTTGTTTCTAAGTAAGGTGAGTATACTGTTATAAGAATAGAAGATATAGGTAGGTAAGGTACCTATCTCTTCTCACGCGTGATATCGCTGAGATGCCTGCCATCTTAGATTTGACTTCAATTTCTTAATGTATTCAAAAACAGGTTTTGTAAGAGATAACTTATCGTTATTTATTGATTATAGGGGACCCCAATTTATTTAAGTTGGGTTAACTTACAGCTGTGAGTCAAAAGGTGTCTTAAGGCTGGTTTCATGGATTGTTAATCGACTAATTAAGTATTTAACAGGTGGTCATCACAAATTTGGCAAGCTAAAATTTGAGTTATACTGCGGTCAAACATTTAGTTGGTTGATTAATTAGCAATCCGTGTAACCAGCCCGTAGACGTATTTCAGTTGATTATATTTTAACATGAGTTCAGTCAGCAGGTCACACCTACAGTGCGGGCACCGAAACTTTACCCATTTAGAGTTTGTTTGTTAGAGGTATCTGTAGATCAGTTATACGCCGCACCATAATTATGACAGTGATATTTGACAGGGTTTCACTAATCGCCACCGCAGAATTATTAGATGTGCACAAGGCACTAGAAACAATAATGCATGTGCATGGTGTTGTTGTGCGGAGAAATGTCAAGTGGTTGGCCGACCCAAAAATAGGAACTACACAACTACTAGCAGCTGGCAGATCCGGTGCGCATACTGTTCATCATTGATGTAGGTACTAAAAGGACGTTGATCGACGCAACCAATATCGATTTATAAGGTTTTTATTTTAGCCAACCGATAAACGCTAGAGACGAAAGACGAAACGTAGGATGCTCCTCACCTGATGGACCGACTACATTGTAAAAATCAAGGAATTCAGTGTATAGAGATTGCTCAAAATCATTATTTCTGATGGAAATGTATGGGGTAGCCTAATCCCGCAGTGAATTCAGGCTTCAGGCTGATCATAAGAAAACTTTTAGAGATATTGTGGATGGTATTAATATATAGTATTATGGCAACTTCTCGTCTGGTTTGCATGGTCAGACTATGACCATGGTCTAAAAAACTATGGATTTGTAATTCAAATAAACAGTCAATTTAGAAGATGATGATTTTTTCATATACCTAAAACACTGATTTCCCTTTGACAGATATTTAGGGCTCCGAAGATTTACAAGGAACCCTTTTAGTTTCACTCCGCCCGTCGATCTGTCTGTACTTAGTCAGAAGAACTGTAGACTTCTTAAGTTCGAACGATTTTGCTAGAATAAACTTTTGGGTGCTCGTTTTTACAGTAAAGAATCAAAAACTTAAAAAAAAAATATTTTTCAGGATCATAGAATATGGTTCTTTCTTTAACCCATTGATATTTTAAAAATGGGCGCTGGCGATTGATGGCAGCTACATTCAACGTGATGCTGTAATAGTCAGGGTTCTTTCACTTCACTTAATGATGAACTCTCCTCGAGTCCTGTAGTAATCCAGTTTAATAATTCGTACAGGCAGGTACCTAGGTGCAATAGATCGGCATCTGGGGCTTGATTGGTACTGGTTCGATTTTGATGATACATAGAAACGCAATGCGTTGTGTGATGGGTTGTTTGGTAGGATTGTAATAGTTGATATGATAGGGTATCTATGTATGGTTGTAGTGAATGTTGTATTGTATGGTATAGGTGCGGTGGCTGGCGTGGATCGTTGGCAGCTCTCGCGGCAAGTTCAAGGTGAGCGCGTCGCTCCGCCCACACAGTCGCAACGCGCCGGCCGCGGCCGCTCCTAGCTAGCGCACAACCGTTACACACAACACAACGAACACATTGGACCACAGACTCATTCCTCGTAGACACATCTCATTCCTCGCTCTCCAAACACAACACCACTAACTTACTCAAACAATCGATTGTTTCTAACTACGAAACCAAATCTCCGTGTCTACGAGGTGCCAACACGCAAATGAATTAATTACGTGAGGTCGTTACGATGCTGTTTGAGCAGGTTGGTATTGTAGAGTTATGGAATGAAAATTGTAACAGACTGCCATTTAAAAACCAATTAAGTACCTTCTTAATTACCTATCATCTCGGTATGATGAAATTAAATGTTCTATATTATACCAGTAGAGAGCCGAAGCATAAATTACTCAGGTATCTGTTGAAACATAATTTAACACTTTAAGACCTCTTTTTATTATCGGTAGGCAGGTAATTCTAATCTTGTGAGATTTGGACACCGCAGTGATGGAATTTTCCACCAACGAATACCTAAAATTCTTTCGGATACGCTGTCACCTCAATAATTTCCATATCGTAAATGTAATTTAAAGCAATAAAACACAACTAGCATAACCTACTGTGACTTTGTCAGTAGGGATTAAATATAGCATACGGTAGTTTTGTTTTAGCTATCATACGCTACTATCATTTTAATCTAGTATTTGCTAAAGGTTCCGAACTTAAAAGGAACCCTCTTATACATAGTTTCACTTTGTCTTCAGTCAGAACCATTTTACTCGTTGACAAATGAGACAAACTCTAAATTTACATGGCTATACTATTGGTATGTACCAATAGTATAGCCATGTAAACTAAGAGTTTGTCTCCTACCTAATACTAAATTACTAATACAAATATAATTACTAATAAACATTAGTAATTATATTTGTTTCAGTCGCATGTCACCTCCTCTACAGGTTAAACCACTATTCTTGAACACTTCAAAGGATCCAAAAATAATAGCAAAATAATAATATAAAGTGCAATCTTGGTAATGATATTGGCAAGATCCGCCTTCTCTGGCGCGAATGCAGTTGAGTCACTCACCACCTAGTTCGCCAGAGAAATAATCAACAGATACACCAACCATACCAGCAGTAAACAGTGCATACCAATCGGCCGGTTCGATTGTTAAATACGACCTGCAAGTAAGTACCAACAAACTAACAGATTCGGAGGAGACACGATTCCCTCGCGTCGCTCGCTAGATCAAAAAATTAACAGGAATAGATAAATTAAGTTACCTGGGAATAGTGATGACTTGTCCTAGCTCGTCGACGACGTGGTCGGCCAGCACCAAGACGGTAGGCGGCTGACCGGGCGCGCCCACCACCACCGACACGCCGCCATCCTGGTGCACCAGCTGGCCTTCACTGCTGACGAGCTGCCCGTCGTCCAGCTGCCCGCTGATCATCTCCACTCTCTTCTGGTCCGGCGTCGTCGTATATATCACGGTCTGCTTTTCATCCTCGTATATCAAATCTATTGGAGTTTTCTCATCGATTGACTCCATGCCCTGGTCGTAGACGTCCGGCTGGACGGGCACTTTGCTGTCCGTCGCGTAGGCAGCGAGCTCGTGCGGGGAGTGGCGGTAAGAGTGCGCTTCGGGAGGGTAGCCGTCGTCGGAGTCCATCTCGACCTTGTGCGGGTAGTAGTCGTGCGCGGGCTGCACTGGGGTCATGGTGGCCAGCACGGCGTGCGCGGGCGCGGGCGAGCGCGGCGCGGACGCGGGCGAAGGCGGCGGCAGACCGCGCGGGGACCCGCCGCCCGAGCCAGGGGACGCGGACATGGCGCTGCCGATGCCGATGCCGCCCTGCACGCAACCAAAAGGCGACGTCGTCCTAGTGCGCGCGGAGGCTCCTCTTAGGAGCACCCCGCTCTACGTTGTTTTGTCTTCACTTTCTGAAACATATTCATGAATTTAAAGTTTTGTTTTAAAAGTACAGCCGACATGATAATTACGGAAGTGTATTTAAAAAAATATTGTTCAAGCGTCTGATGACGATTGCTTCGGTTATTACAAGGGAGCATGTTGTGCACATGTGCGGACTCCGCGGACAGACAATGAACAACGGAATCTCGCCATATAGTTCCATAATGGGTACCCAAAGCCCTAAACAATTGATATTATAATAATTAGTGTTAGTTAAGTTGAAACATCCTAATAAGAGTCATAAGCGGTGAGACACCGTGCTAAAACGTGTTCACTTGTGTCAGAGGTCAAATAAAATCATGAGATGTGCATAGTGCATAGTTAGTATATACTTATAGATAAATGGTTCTCCATTCAGAAATGCCTCACAAACAAGAGCCCAAGGGCAACGCAGAAACAGCTGATTTGAGTCCTGTTAGAAAAGAACGAGTATCAAGTGGCACTTGATCGGCGAGAAGCGGCCCAACTCGTTGAGCAGCCCCCTGCTCGCCGCCGCCGCCGCCGCTACGAGGACCACCATAGAACGGTACAAACTGGTAACTATTGTATCCACGTGCCTGCCAAACTTGTCAATAAACGAGCAACGCATGAAATGTAAACACACCATTGTTATGCATCTCATAGCGTGAGATACTGTGGATTACCGCCAATTTTATGATCACAGCAAAGATAACCTAATATTATCTATTGTATTTCAGACTCGCAGCGCTTTACAGTTAAATAGTCATCAAAGATAGACTTTCTGTTTTTTATATAGCAGCTACATAATTATATTTAGAAACAAGAAGCCTAACTTGGGCATCACCGCAGACTTTCCTTTTTTGATCAGGCTTAAAAATAAAGAAAATGTATTTAATGCTTCAGAAGCGGTACTGAGTCAGGTTGGTACAGAGGCTGAAGCTCGATCTCGAACGTGCGACAAGGAAAGACATATGGCTGACATGAAAGTTCGAAAGAGAAATATATTTATAGCTCAGTAAAGTCTTTGAGCCACACGCTGTCCATGTGTGCATCAAGGAATTTCACGATTAAAAGCCATGAGCTCTTTGTCCGTGGACAGTAGTATTGAATCTTCCATGGCGGTGAACATAACTAGGTACACCTATTTGTACCAAACGTATCTAGGTTGGGTACCTATGGTTACAGCACGACTTCAACTACGATTTAGGGTACATTACTTTTATAGGCTGGTATGTAGCTGCATTCACCAACAGAGCTGATATAAAGTTATTTGAAATTGCTTTATATAAAAGAATCATAATATTTTGAGGAACTCGGAAAATGTATCAGTTTGTGGAGTAAAGTTAATTGGATTTTTGCGAGGTGTTGTTTGAAAATGACCGACGCGACGGATTTTGTGGATCTCTTGGCTCCAAAAACTTTCAGGCAACGATTTCTTAGTTATAAATAAACAAACTTTCAACGGAGCTTATCGTATGTATAGATCGTAACAGAAAAGTACTATCGAACTACGAGCCTATGTATCTACCTGCAACAGAGAATATGTGTCCTAATTTCACAAAAGTATTAGGAGACTGTCAATGTTTGTGATCGCCCTCGCTTCATGCTTAGCTCTTTGCGTTGTAGGTACCTACAGGTACCTACAAGGTACCTACTGAAGGAGGAAAAATAATATTACAAAAAGGTTCGACCGGACCGTCGTCGTTGGTCGAGACGGTTGAGTGTGTGTGCTCGCGCAAGAGTACGCACACAAAGATACTAAGTGAAGCTTTGGACTGGACCAAGTCGGTATAAAACACAACCGCATCTTTTACCTACTCACATGCAGGAAATAATTGCATAGGGCGTACTAGTTAACCGAGGCTCAACATAACACACTGAATTTATGCGAACAAGAATTCTGATAATAGAAATATTGTCTCCAAAGCCTTAGGTCTTTAGGTAAACACACCGTAGCTAGATCGTGTTATTCTTAATTATGTTATTCAGTCGCACAAGTAATTTGACATCTAATAAAACGTTTGTTAGTACCGTCCCTTTCGGAAAAACTGAAACAACGAAGGCAAGTTAATTTTAACGATCATAAAACTTAGTTAATTTATAAACTAACTAAAGTTAGTTGATCGAACTAAATTTGCACTATGAGTAGGGTGGTTACGCACGCGAACGGTTTATAAAAATATACAAACAAAATCTAGTTGGATTCGAAACAGAATGTAGGCATGTTGGCTGGAAAAGCAGACGGGTCGAGTACAACTAAAATTAAAACTAGTGACAGGCAAGCAGCATGCATGCCACACAACATCGTAGTTGTGTTGTTAGAGAAGACAAGTGAACACGTCATGCACTGGTACTAAGGTCGGGGGCGACGCGGCGGCGACGGCGACGACACGGGGCGAGGGCGTCCTGGCACAAGCCGTCACGCACGCGAGTCAAACTAGTCTCGTGACGTCACAGCCTGCCCGGCAAAAATACAAAACCGGCCGAGCGGGCGCAGCTGAGCGCCGCGCCAGCAAGAGGCTCGCAGGCGCGGGCGGCAGCGCAGTGGCGGACGCGCGGCCGCCCGACCCCGACGCGCCACCGGCGATTCACATACCGTGGGCGGCGTCTCGACGCCTCGGGGCGCAGGCGCGGGCGCGGGCGCGGGAGTAGGAGCGCGCGGCGAGCGGCGGCGCTTCGGAGCGCGGGCGCAGGTGCTCTGAGCGCAGCAGCCTCCGCGCGCCGGGCGGCGCCGCGCCCTCCGCGCCTCCCCGCGCGCGCCTCTCGCCTCCGCTCTCGCACGCACCAAAACGACCAATTTATCTTCCGATCCGAACATACTAAATGCGGACCCTCCACCCGAGGACGTTAGCCAAGGTGCCTCTGTGAATCCCTTTTTGTACCGTATCGTTACTAAGGTGCCTTAAGTTGTGTCCAGCCAGCGTGATCAAAGCCATGCTTTTCTCCATCAAAATAACTGTATTGAAAAGGTTGCCACGTCCTAGGGGCCTCTTCACTGTCTTGCATATGTTGCAATCTTTTTTGCAAAAATACATGCAAAATTGCTCACACATTTTGAAGAGCGATCTATGTTTCGAAAACATAGTAACAAAAACCATGTCTGTTTATTAATATTAGTGGTAACAGTTATCTATAGTTAGCAATTCTAGTAGGCAAAGATCCTATAAAGAGTCGGCAGGCAATGTGCAATGGGGCGGTCATTTGCGGCACTGCCTGAGGCGAGGTTGCCTCCGCTCCGCCGTCAACGTCGTCGCCGTGGCTCGCACTCATTACAAAACCTGCGTCCTGACGATGCAGTTACCCAACTTTACGCAATTTCACATAATGAACTTTCATGCAATAATGTATCATAACTTTACTATACACATTGCAAAATAAAAGTCTGCATTTTTAGAGTTTCCAGAGTTATTTGTTTCACCATGCCCGGCTGTCTGTTTTGAATAATAACCGTTTTAATCACAGGCCTATGACATCATTTCGTATCAAGCAGCCCACAAAGCTATGTTTTAGGGTTCCGAACCAAAACTATGAAACTATTCTATTCTTATGGTCCACCATGATGATGTTAAAAACTTCTAGCCTAGGATTGAAGTTGGGCGTTAAACGAAAAGCATTTAATTAAGTAGACTTTTTCAGTTAAGCAACGAATCATACTTACAATGCCAAGCACTTTTCGTTTAGTGCTTTTCAATTATCTGATGAAATTAATTATTATTTTTATCATCAGTAAGCAATAAAAAAAATTAAGATTTGACCTAACCAAATTAAACGATGATAATCTTAATATATAAAAATGAATTGCTGTTCGTTATTCTCGCTAAAACTCGAGAACGGCTGGACCGATTTGGCTGATTTTGGTCTTGAATGATTTGTAGAGGTCCAGAGAAGGTTTAAAATGTGAATAAATATGTTTTTTTCAACGGGAACGGTAACGGGGCGAGCGAAGCCGCGGGCGGCCGCTAGTTTAGATATAAAATTGATTGAAAATTATGACTTTTAGGTTATGTTCGGGTTATAAACTTGTTATCTGCTTGAAGCTTTTAAAACTGAGATACGTTTTGTGCGACGAAAAAAGCTGATAAGTAAAAAACTACTAACAAATATCGTTAAAAAAAAGCTTAAGCATAAAGTTTTAATTTAAAATTTGAATCATATTATGGTGATTTAAATTCCAATGAACATTACTTACTGGTAATAGGTATCTGTTAAAAGTAAAAATAGTTCGAAGCACTCCGCCTTTTGGGGCTTTTAGGTCTTGACGTACGGAACCTTAATTCCCGAGACACAATTCACACTAAATTTGAATTGTGAATATAATTTAATTTCAGTTTCGCACTTGACCAATCTTATTTTTTGAGGAAAATGATATTTTAGGTTGCCTTTGGTTGTCGGTTTTTAATTATTCGTGTGAGTTTTATATAAAAAAAAGTAAAATACTACAGTACCTACTACCTATAAGTACCATACTTAGGGTAAAATAGTACTTACACCTATAAAGGCAAAATTTACCTATTTACCAGTCTACTATTAATCAAGCAAGTTTCATAATAGCCATAGGAGCGCGTTGAAGTCTTTTGAACAGATAAATGTCAATTTGGGTCTTAAAGGGACAACCTGGTACATACATATCTCAAAAACAATGAAATTACAAATACAAATTCATTTATATTATGAATTAGATTTTTTACATATAAGTAATGAATCTAAAAACGGTTTTGAAATGTACAAAATAGCAACTCATTGACTGCTTGCTTCAAGTTTGCTTGCGTGTGTCTGTCTAGAGTCCGTAATTCCTGATGACGTAGCTTGGTAAGATTTTGGTCGTCGAGGGTTTTTGAATGTTACTTCTATTTTTGAAGTCTCCAAAAAAGGCAAAGAAGGGGTTACTAGATGACGTTGTATAAAATCCGATTTCGACGGTTTTCATTTGTAAGGTCTGTGCTTTTCCCTAGCGACTACAGCATGGGGTTCTACAAAAAGGGGAAAATATTTAAGGGGTCAGCAACGCGCGAGTGATGCCTCTGGTGTTGCAAGCATTCATAGGCTACGGTAACCGCTTTCCATCAGGTGGGCCGTATGCTTGTTTGCTATCTTTGTTGTATAAAAAAAAAGGTAGTACTTAACTTACGATTTGGTCTCCTAAACTTAAGGTGAAGTTCTGATCGTGATGAGCAGAATAGCTCTTCAAAATGCAGTAAATTGCTCACTGTAAGCATGCTCGCAAGATCCACGGTTCACAGAGCTACTAGTACCTAACTTACTTTCCTTTGCCCCTTTGTGAAATCCCATAGAAATTACGATGCATGCTGATTTGAGTAAGTGGTGACCCCAAGACAGCTTTTTGTTTACAATCGAATACCAGGCAGAGATTGTTTGTGCCAATTATTATCAAAATCTAATAACTTGCGCCGTGCCTTCCCGTAGGCATCACGGAGACATCATAACCTAACCATCAAGTAGTCATTCAGAAACCAACACGTAGCCAATAAAAAGCCATTGCGTATCCTCACGTAGCCGTCCCGTAGCACCCCGTACACATCTAATCGTTATCTCGTAGGCATCTGGAGCTATCTCGCAGCCACCCCGTGAGCATCCGGGGGCCAACCTGAAGCTAATAAAGGCATCCCGGTGTCATTCCGGTGCTATACCGTAGCTTTTTCGTAGGCATCCCACTAAAACCTTTGTATCTCTCTCCGTATAATTATTATAGGTAAGAACGCTTATGTCCATACCATACCATTACCTGTCCATACCTACCATCCAAAAGCTACGCGATAACTGTTTTGAGGAACAACTTTATGTTTATTTATTTATTTGTTTATTGGAAGACCAACAGCTTAAAATAACTTATTATCTAATTAATTTAGGTTATCAGAGAAGCCAATTAGCGGTCTTCACGAATAGCTACATAGTAGTAGGTAAATAGGATACGCGCAAACAATATTTTCAGCCCTATTACTTCTATTAACTGCCAATAAGATAGCATTTTGTTAACAAACAATAAGTATTGACTACCTTACCTACCTACTATCTATTCTAAACATAAAGGCTAAGTTCAACAAATATGAAAAAGAATTTTTCTATTTCTATTCTATATGATTATAATGTAAGTACCTACTTACAAGTTGTTTTATTTTTTTTATATAAGTAATCAGTAAGTACCTAAGTAAGCACATTTATTTGCACAAAGAAACTATTTGTCTAATAGTAATTTTAAAAAAATACACAAGAAATAAGTATTTGAGCTATCTGCAGACGATCTAAAGATAGCTCAACTGATCCAAATCAGTACCAGACGGAAGCGTCCGCAAAACGCTGGCGGCATTACCACGCTGAATAGCAATGCTAATACGCTGCGCCAGATACTGTTTTATGTATGGGGACCCCCAATATACATATTTTTTTTCTATTTTTATGTGATAATCATAATGCGGTTCACAGAATACTTACATCAAAACTTACCCACCAAGTTTCATCAGTATATCTCCTAAAGTTACGGAAAAAATTGGCTGTGACATACGGACGGACAGACATGACGAATCTGGGTTAACGAATAAGGGTTCCGTTTTTGCCATTTAGCTAGGGAACCCTAAAAAGGAATGCCTATTTCCCTTGGCCACGCCATCACGCGTGAACGGCTGGAACGATTTCCGAAAAAGTAACGGGAACGGAGCGAGTGAAGCGTGCGGCCGCTATAATAAGTTTATAAATTCTTTGTAGACCATGTAGACTGTTGTAGACATTTAAAAACATTCAAAAGTGTCAATTTAATAAATAAATAGAACTTAGCAAAAAGTACATGTTTCCAGCGCCAGTATTTAAAAGTAGCTCTTCTATTCATTCTTTCCGTTCCTTCCTTTCGCTCGTTCGTTTCGTAAATTTCATTCATTCATTCATATCGTACGTATTTGCAGTGTGGTCAACGTAGGCGATTTATCGCCATTTAGGCTACTCAGGACTAAAATCGGCGACGAAAAAATCATAAATGCGACTGGTCGCCTGTTAGGCTACTTCAGGGACAAGCCATTTAGATTATCCGAATCGCAAATGAATTGCTTTTAATAAAAATCATAGTCACCCTACAGTCATTCTTGTATGGTTGGTTGTTTAGTTACGGGGCGGGGAATACCCAGAATTTGTCCTAGCAATTATGAAACCAAATTTAGGAGGCAATAAAGTGAAATGTACTTGTATTGCTGTTAGTGACTACCGCAATTATTTAGATTATGCTAACTACGTAGTTCAGGAAAATGTTTTGTCACTGTCTTTAGTTTTGTTCGCTTTGGAACTTATCCTGTCCGTGTACAAACTGTGTCCGTGTCCGTGTAAAATATTATTTCCGTGATAAAAACATGGGAAAGCATGGAAAATATGTGAAGCATTATCGCGATGAAGGGCCTTGTCCTTCTGTCGTAAGCAGCACTTCTATGACATTAAAGGATCTCTAGGAACTGTCTGTGAAGACCTTGGTGGCGCGGTTGTCAAAGGCAGAGGTTGCGGGTTCGATTCTCGCCTTGGGACAAATGTTTGTACGATTTACAGATATTTGTTCCAGGTGTTCTGGATGTTTTCTATGAATGATAAAAATGCTGTATCATTCATAGAAAACACGCTGCTAAAAACGGTGCTTTATAACGATAAAGCACCGTTTTTAATAAATTTGTAGCCAGCAACGGCTGGCTACAAATTTATTTTATGGTTAAACTACAAATTTATTTTATTTTATATTTCGGGCATTTTAAGCGAAATAATCCTAAATTGGGCTACATTAGGCTACCTGAGCTGTGAAAAATGGCGATATCAGTCCCGGCGTCGTTGGCAACACTGCGTATTTGTCTATTTGTGGACGTGGAGCTCAACGAAAGCTGTGTGCGGGAAAATTCTATTCGTGGAAAATTAACTTTACAAAAAGTAAGTAAAAGTACCTAGCGGTTTATATCTAGAGTACGCGTAGTAATTAAATATTGTGGAATAATACGATAGAGGAACTAACTGCTAGAGTACTTCCTAACCCTAAAGTAATTATTGAACTTTCGGGGTCTTTCAAGTTGAATTCTATTGTCATACATTCTAAATAGCTTACTACTACATATTGATAAACTAATTGTTTATCAATCACTAGGCAGTACTTGGTACGTAGGTACGTACATCACTGCTTTGTTTAATTTAGTAGAGGTAGAGCGGTTCATTGGTTGTGGTGGCGGCGTCTGACTACCGCCAAAATCAAAATCAAAAGTGTATTTATTCAGTAGAATCGCAAGGATCACTTTGAAACGTCTTAAAGCTAGGTGAGGTGCCAGTTCCACGCGATCGGCATGAAGTTCGCTTCCCGCATCGCTGGCAGGACTTTATGTTTACATGATTTGCTCTGCTGATTAGGGTGTTGTGTTAGAAACTTGTAGGTTCTTGTAAAGTATCAGTGTACCACTTAATAGTCCGTTCTTTATTTATTTTTTTCAGATTCATTATGTCTGCCCTTATCCATGAGAAGGTTTGGCTCGATAAACCATTGTACACTGAAGCTGAGAAAAAATACTACGAGTCCTTGTCTAAGGTCAGCAACTACATAATTATATGTTATGAATGCATATCTACTATACTAAGACTTCTTAGCTCATTACAATTTCTTCTATGCAATATTATTGAATGAATGTCATGTAAAGCCTTACTTTTCTTGTAGGTTCAAGGGTCTCCACTTTCATTGGCCCGGTCATCTCTGGCCAATGAAGTTGCGAAGGCTAGACAGCATATTAAAAACTCTCTAGAATGTGTGAGTAATCAAATTAGTCTTTTAAAGTCACACACTATTATCATTGCTAATGTTCCTCAGGAAGAATCAGCTTTGTTATTTATTTTACCTACAAAATGTATTTGTCTTATAAAATTAAAACGGATGACTTCTTTGAGAAATTAATACAATTATTATCATAATTTACAGATGGAAAGTGTTGCCAGCTTAGCTGGTGTTCCAAACACAGAACTTAACAACAAAATTAACAGCTTGGAGAAAGAAAATGGTGAGCTGAAGAAGGCAATAGATGATTTGAGAAACATAGTGATCAGCCTGCAAGCTAGAGTTGAAACTCTGGAGTCATCTAAGGGTGGTGCTAAAGTAGAAGCACCTAAGGTAAGTAAGTAAGGCACGTAATTTTGATTATATTCATTTCAATGAGACTAATCTTGAGATAAAAAAATATTTATTCTAATTATTATGAGTTGTCAAATTAATAATTATGACGAAGTTATACTATAACAAACATTTAAAAACAATACAACCGAATTGAGAATATCTCCCTTTTTTATTTGAAATTGGTTGTTTTTGCTAACCTTTACACTTGAACTCTGCATAAGTACAACCAAGAAGATAAAAGTATGTTGATAACACTTTGATCATTATTTTTTTAATGACTGAGATTCAACATTTAATTATGAACTTGTATGACTATGCATCCCAGGCTTAATTTTCTTTATCAGTTTTGCCAATCTTAACTCAAATTAACCAAGTGCATATACCTACTTCTAATTCTAATTGTGTTGGGGGAATAAGACTGCACTGACGTCCCGCGATGGGGTGTATTGTGCAATGTCCCCCTGCTAACCCTTACCCCAGCCAGCCCA
Organism: Thera obeliscata; assembly: GCA_947578465.1. Classification (NCBI taxonomy): domain Eukaryota; kingdom Metazoa; phylum Arthropoda; class Insecta; order Lepidoptera; family Geometridae; genus Thera; species Thera obeliscata. The sequence goes on from OX387916.1 coordinate 8,193,877, forward strand.
ACTCCTTAAAATAGCGGAGAAGGACTTAGGGTTGGTGGCAGCAATGTTCTATATCGTCTATATACCTACTTGCATTACCTGCACAAGAAACTGCATAGAATGTACTGATACGGCGAAAACTCTTCATTGATTAAAGCTACAACTCTGGTTTTACTTTATTACACGGCAAACAATACATCTACGCAAGCCGCCATCTTCCTCTTCTTCCTTTTTCTTCTACCCTAGGGATGTGTGTCCCGTTGCTTGATCCAATGAGGGATGTTCTATATCCAAAACTGGTTAATAGTGCTCATTGCCCCAAAAAAGGAGTATCTGAAAAGTTGTAAACCCAGAGTGATTCAAATCTCTTTGTTATCCAGCAAATCATTCAGGCTGATGATGATCATAAGAATATTGTTCCAGGCTGCATCTGCTCCAGCTGCAGCTGATGACTCAGATGATGGTGTGGATCTGTTTGGGTCTGATGATGAAGAAGAAAATGCAGAGGCAGCCAAAATACGCGAAGAGCGTCTTGCCGCATACAATGCCAAGAAATCTAAGAGTAAGTTTAGTGTTTTAGAATTTGATTACTTTGATTTCCCTTTAAATTGAGTTTATTAAGGTTTCATATTTACACCTAGCGCTGTGGCTGTGGAAAAAACGGGCAGCAAATGTTGTTTTTATATTGACTAATCTACTACATTCTACTTCAACCTAGGTATAAAGTTATTAGTTTAAATTTTACTAAAGGAACTGATTTTTATTACAGAGCCTGTTCTTATTGCTAAGTCTAACATAATTTTGGATGTCAAACCTTGGGATGATGAGACTGACATGAAAGCTATGGAGGAAGCCGTGAGAGCAATCAAAACAGATGGTCTACTGTGGGGAGCTGCTAAACTGGTACCATTAGCCTATGGCATCCACAAGCTTCAGATTTCTTGTGTTGTCGAAGATGACAAAGTTTCTGTAGACTGGCTTAATGAAGAACTGGAGAAAATTGAGGACTATGTTAGTACCTTATTATAAAAACGTTTTAAGAATAGAATATAAATTCTTTATTGCACACCTTAAAACTTATCTCGATGCTTAAAACTGACAAAGGAAAACAAGTACATAATTAAGAATAAGGGGGCGTCCATAAATTACGTGAGGTGTTTTTTTAAATTTTCTGTCCCTCCCTCCCCCCCTGGTGAGATGTCGTAAGATTTTATTCAACCCCCTCCCCCATCCCCCAATCTCACGTGAGATTTTTCAAAATGTTTTTTACGTAAATACGTTGGATTATTAATGTAAAAAAAAAATTGCTTCGTGCTTTTATTTACGACAAGTAATCAATATTGCTGAGAGTTATAAGTGTAATAAAAATATAACAATAGAAAACTTAAAACGGGACCAAAATAGTATAAGTACCTATATATATTTTTTTCAATCAGAAAAAAAATTGCGTGATATTTGCCGAGCCCCCCCTCTCTCCAACGTAAGATTAGATGAGATTTGACTCGACCCCCTCCCCCCCTTAAACATCTCACGTAATTTGTGGACGCCCCCTAATTTTAAAACCACGTAAATATGTAAACTACATAGTAGAATACGATAAAACGCCAATATAATACATCTTCAATATTTTGTTACAGGTTCAAAGTGTTGACATTGCAGCTTTCAACAAAGTGTAATTACAGGGTACACCAACATACAATTTGTTATCATTATGTAATAGGTACCTAATAAATAAAAAATATTTGGCTATTTATGGTTGCAGTGTTTATTTAAATTCGTTTCTGTTCTGGAGTGGGGCATATAATAAGATCGAGCAACTATGGGGGGGGGCAGTCATTGCGGTACGGTACGTACGCGGCAACCGCGTCGCGGTTGCTTGTGCCAGGCACGATTGACGTACACGTGCATTAGAGAGAAATGCTGCTGGAATAGTTATTTGCTAAGCAAGAGTGCAAAGCTGCTCTTTAGCCGCGTGCTCATTTTTTATGGCCGAAGGAGGAAAGATTCTATCTTCAAATAAAATTTAAAAAAATATATATTTAAAATTATTAGCGTTAGCGAGGGAATCAAAAGAGCACGAGATGAAAAATCTTTGCACTCGATTGCAACACGTAACGCCACCTTCCCACCTCGGAGGAAACGACAAAATAGGCTTGTTGAAAAAATATCGATACATCGATATATCGATATTATTTTTTCAATATATCGATATTTTTGAGCGATATTTAATAGTTCGATATATCGATGTATCGATATAAAATTCTAAGTATCGAAAAGGTATAAAAACCGATATTTTTTTCAGACCAATACACATTTATAAGTTTTAGGATTAAAAAATCCCAAAAAGAAAACCCTTTTTTTATACTAACATCTTATAACAAATTATATTTTATGTATTTTTTGTTTTTGGTCGACTTGATTTGCTGTTTTATAGTTTGGTTTTTAAGTTGGCAACTCTGTAATCAATTTCAATTTCAACTGCCCGTTCCTAACCACTTGAGCGTCCCGACCTGCGTCCACTGGATTGGGACAAGCACAAGGCTTTTTAGAGCACGAATATTCTCTGTCAAATCATACCGATATATCGATATATCGATATTTTTTAATAAAAATATCAATATCGATATCGATATTTTCAAAAAACATCGATACGATATATATCGATACTTTATTGCATTTCCGACATCCCTACGACAAAATACAAAAAATAACAGGGCATGCGTGAAAGTGAAACAAATTAAAAAAAAAGAAAGACACCAAGAAGGTTCCGAATCAGAGTTTTTATAAGCTCTCGTGGCAATCGAGTTATTAGGATGACCATGATTGATATTACACAGACTACATAGATAGATAAATGTATAAGATATACTATGTATAGTTTGTATGAATATGTGGTGCGATCCAGTAACAATCAAAGATTTTAAAATCTAATTTATAAATGTATGTAAGATATACCAAACAAAATAATAAGATTTGTAAAAATAAAAAACAAGTTCCACCTTTTATAAAAATGGTGAACTTGTACCGATACCATAACAGTCAATCTCCCTCAACCCAACCGTCACTCATTTTACTTGAGGAGATTCGTTTTGTCATTTGAGGAAGTCACAGCTTTTCGATTTTAATTGTTTTTCTGGTGTTATTTTCAGTTTTTTTGTGTAATTTCGGTGGTATTCTAAGAAACATTACTTGAGGTCTTAGCTCAAAGTGTTTAGCAGTTGGAATGAAAGTGTATTGTGTGTTATTCTGATTTGATCAAAAATGTTTCTGATGGTTTTGAAATCAAACGACCACCATTTTGTTTTCAAAGCCAAGTAATGCCGACTTGTCAATGACTGATTGACTTGGCGAAAAAGTTTAGACAATTTAACCTAAGGACTTGCCTTGCATCTATTCAGCCTAACAAATTTTTCTGCCATATTTTGAGGGGGACGAGGAAAGCACACACTGAAACGAAAGCGACACACATTCAAACGATCGTAACACACACAACAATTATTTGTGTTGTTATGAACGCACACAAATACAAATCTTTAACACTAGTTCAAGTTTACTGTATATACAGGTGACACACATTCAAAATACAGAGAACCACAACAGTGATGCCGTATCATCATTTTATTTTACCCTATGTTAAGTATGAAAGAATGTAAGGCTTCCGAAGTCAGTAAGATTTATTTATTAAAATATTCATTCTGAATATTATTTTAGATTTCATGGCACTAATGGTCGTCGGGTATTTATGTTCAAGACAAACAATATAAAAATTACTAGCAGTTGGTGCGGGCACCAACTGCTAGCTCGAAGAAACTGAAGCTCGGGAGCTTCGCTCGGTATTTTTTGATTGGTAAACGTGTTTTGAAGGTCTAAAATGTTGTTGTGAATTATATTTAAATACGAATTACTTACATACTGATTAAATATTAATATTTTTCCATCTTACCGACATAATAATAAACTCCACTACTCGTCAGTAGATGGCGTTCTCTGTCCCATTAACTCATGACTTAATCAACAGATGGCGCTAGGAGTTATGATTTTATGATAAAGTTGATTATTTACTTTACGATTATGGAGACATTTTCTAAAAATGAATCCTAGCTAGATCGTTTTATCGTCCCCGAAAACCCCTGTATACTTAATTTCATTCTAACTATATTTATTCAAAACTAGACTAAAGCAGCTTTTGTTGAAAGGGTGTTTTTATTCTACTGATGATTTTATAAATATGGTGTGACATTGCTAGTATTATTTGATAACAATTTCTTTGATAATTATTTAATTTATGATATGACTCATATTATTTTTGCTTATTATGTACTATTTTTCAGACACAAATGTGTAATTGTTAATGAATGAATATCACAGGCAGAGTAGTTCATTTCGTTCAATTGATCTGGACTGGACAACACTAAAACTACAGCCAGCTCTCTAGGATGCCATGAGGGACAAATCCTTTAATGTATGTTACTCATTACTTGCACTAAGAACCTATTTTTACCCCAAATCTCGACAAACTACATCTTGATTAAGTTGGCAGCATTACTACTCAAAACTGACACTTTGATAGAGATTGATAAATTTTCTGAGCTTAAAATCAAAGATATCGTTGTTTTTATTTGGCCTAAATAAACTTATCATTTTAGAACCAATATGGGGTCAACCTCAGAATAAGAGCGAATAAGCTGGAAACTCGTATACACCGTCATAAAGGTGTTCTAAAAGTTATTTCAAAAATATCATGAAATTCTATGATGACTACGTTAGTTTTTCAAGGTAAAAGGTCACAAAAACTATCCATCTTATAAAAGGTGGGATAAATAAATGTTTGGAACTAAATTTGAGTCAAATGCTATGCTTTTGGATGTCCGAATACGCAAATTGGCAAATTTTATCATACGCACTTGATGTGCGGGCTGGTTTTTCCACAAGGTATAAAGTTAAAAGTTTTTTAAGTTCCTAAATTGTTCAACAGCTACATTGTTAAATTAAACAAGTAGGCTACGTAATGTTATGTATAAAATAACACGTTACAACTTCAACACAATCCGTTGGTGCACGACTGGATTTGAACCCACAACCAATCAGAAAGCTAAGACAAATCTACTCGCTAGAACACCCGTGCTTTTATCGATATCGATAAAAACTGTGTGTAAACATTTATCCACCTCTAACACTAGTCTCGCTACCGGAGGGCGGGGTTTTGATGTCTCGGGCCTGTCAGGTCTGGAAAAATTCAAAGCCAAATCGACTTAATATCTAAATCGGTAAGGTCAAAAACTCATTTTTGAAATGCCAACTATCTCGTGAGGAGTTCATAGGTACGTCATAGGTAGTCTCGTTACAATTTTAAATTTTTGCTAGTGACTAAAATTGCTTGGCAATTAGAGATTATTTCGCAATTATAGTCTATTTCATTTTGTGATAAGGTTGAAAATTAAATGCGGATAATTGACGGCAGGAAACTCGAGGCGATTCGATCTTTTTCGTATAATCGTATACTGAATCGATGTTCTAGAGCTAAACGCCGCACAACAATTTTACATTATTTTAATAGAAAAAAGCATTAACTATGCAAAAAAATAATTACATAATATGAAATGTTACACCATCCTTTTACAAGCTTGATGTGTATGACTTCTTATTACACACTGCAACTGCACATGTTGGCATTTTTAGAAGAGGTCCTTTCACCGCGATACCGATACTGACACTGATAAAGATCGATTACGAAGTGGTTTTTATAAACGTGCTAGATATGTCAGATTCATTAGTCTTGTACCTTTTGGCAGAGGGGAAGATCCATGCAAGGCAGGTCCTGATCTAAATTGTCTAAGCGAAAAAGTATTAAAAACCCAACTCAAGGGAAAAAACAAAACTTAAGACTAGGCGGTATGGTCTTGGTACTATAGCCTGCTTCGAAAGAAGCGCAAACAAAAAAAAAGCATTTTACTTGACATTGACTGACACTGGTTAGAGCATGACTAACATGACAGACGGATTAAGAAGAAGAAGTCCTAGCGGAGCGTTATAGTGTTTTCACTTTTAGGGATTTCGCCTTTTTTTAGGGCGAAACTTCTCATTTCAAGTACAGCTTATGGCTGTTTTTATTGCGGCAGGGTTTTAGGGAATTTTAGGGCAAAAATATACTTTATGTGGTAACCTTATTTACTCTTACTCTATGGCTCTACCTAATATGGGATTTCCAAAATTAGTTCTGTATTATAATTCGACGAATGTTAGTTTACCTTTTGGATAGTAATTAACCTATGTATGTTTTAGAGGACATTCGATATTAGTAACAAGATAATTTTCGATTGCTAGTTTTATAACAGTCGCGAACAAAATAAGCAGGTAGCATAATTTGAGTCGCATAAAATCGAAAACGGCAATTTGCACTCGGGGTGAATTTTGGCAATTCAACAAAAACGTTATAGGCAGGCGGGGAACTACCAAAGATTGCCGTATTTGAAACTAATGTTGAGTTTTAAAGTTGATTTTGAATGACATTGCCAAATTACAGATTCATTTAAAGATAATAAAGGTGAAAAGTCAGCTGCAAGTAATAGTACATTGTTACCTGAGTGTTGAAAGTCATGTTTTTTGAGTCCCGAGACGGGTTTGGCGCCAGAGCGTAGCGAGGGCGCCAATGGAGCTTGAGGGACTTAAAAGACTTTCATCCGAGGTAAACACTGTGCTTTTCATTACGAATACAAGGAAAGTAAAAATAAAAACATGAAAGAAAAATTTGTGAAAATGAAGATTGAATTGCCGCCTTCCCGGTTTTTTTTTCTTTTTCTCTGGCGGGCCTTCGGCTACGGCTCGCCAGCATTATTCAGCCATTATTTTCATTTTCATAATTTAAAAAATGGTAAATTGTTTGCTCAAATTTATGTTATTTTAAATAAATAGTTGAAGCTATATATTAATCAAGTAATTTAGAAGATATATTATTTATTTAATACTATCTTTATGTTATTAAAATTTAAATTTTACATTGCGCTCTAAACTTCTTACCGTTGTAATGGGTTTCCAACCTACTTGCTGAATAAAAAGTTGGAATTTGATTCACGACCTCCTTGCAGTTAGAAAGACTTTAGAAAGTTGGAACATGGTTGAATAAAATAGAACTTGTTTTTTTTTATAATTTGACAGCTGTCAGTAGAAAGCGATTCTCCCTAGGGCTGAAAGTTTTACTTTCTATTAGGCCCCTCAGGCAACTTCAGACCTACTTTCAGAGTATGAGTAATGAAAAGATATTTTTTAATAAGCGCCCTATATCAGGGAATTTCGAAATAAAAATAGGGATTTTTAGATCCAATTTATAAAGAATTCAGGGCAAACCCAAAATCTTAAGTGGAAACACTTTTTACCTAAAGAGGTAAAGGCTCATCTCATTCATTGTTTCGAAGAACACTAGGTCAAAAGATAAATTAACAAGAACTTTGAATTTTTGCGGTGCGCTTGTGTATGAAATAAGAGAAGATGAGTAATTGCAGTAAATGTAATTCAATTAGCTCGGTTATTTTAAGGAAAAAAGACCTCTACTGTAACGAGTGTTTTCTATCGGCCACGAATCATAAATTTCGAGCTTGTATTGGCAAAAACAAAATATTATCAAAGAATGATAAAGTTCTATTATGTGCATCTGGAGGACCGGGTTCCACTGTTTTGCTAGATTTAGTGAAACATGGACTTTCTCTAGATATACACAAAAAACTACGCATACTTCCAGTTATCCTGCATGTCATAGGTAAGTTACATACATCTACCAACCAGACCTTAGCTAGGACCCCCATAGATTTACCTACCTACATAAATACCTAACATTTAAATTGTATTAATAAAAATCTGCAACATTTGATTTCTTACTTGTTTCTAAATCTGTAACTGCTACCTAACCTATGTGATAATTAATGTTTTTTTTTTCAGGATCATCAGATCAAAGTGTCGCCGCTTCTTTGCTAAAACTATGTAGATTGTACAACTTTGATATTTACTTTGTACATATTTTCAATTACATGACACCAAACAAGCTGTCACTAGACGTGAACAATATACCAGAAGATAATCCTGAAAGTAACGAAAAGTTTCAGTCTTTACTGAAAAGCATGCCTGCAACAGCCTGTAATGATTTCATAAAAAAAGTAAAGCGAAGTCTTTTCATTAAATGTGCAGAGCTATTACACTGTAAATATGTATTCACTGCAGAAACAACAACTAGTTTAGCGATTAATCTATTATCAAATATCACCATTGGAAGGGGATCACAGGTTCAAAATGATGTTGTAAGTAACCTACCCACACAAAAATAATTACTTGCATAATTACTAAGTACCTATTTCATAATGCCAATGCTATCTCCATACCTATTATGTACCTCAATAAACTTAATGTCAAATTGCAGGGCTTCATCGATGCATGTGATATAAATGTGAAAATATTAAGGCCAATGAAGGACATCAGCCAAGAAGAGTTAGATTATTACATCAAAATCAAAGGATTAAATCCAAAAACTTATAAAGATTTAAGGAATAACAGTCTACAAACAGTAATCAGCACTTTTGTAACAGAACTACAGGATAACTTCCAGTCCACCATATCCACAGTGTGCAAGACAGCTGATAAAATTGGTATTACGAGTGAAGGCGCTACAAACCGCAAGAGCTGCTCCATCTGTGAGGTAGGTACTTCCAACATCTGCCAGCATCACACCTTTTTGATCTCCAAAAAGCTAGCCATAAGAAAAAAATTCTAAAGAAAAGAATAAATTGTGAGTTTTTCTGCTCGAAAATGTATGTACACGATGCCTATACTCTAAAACGATGAAGGAAAACCAAGTGAGGAAACTGAAATGCTGTACACACATACCGCCCATGCCGTTGTGTCAAGTGTATTATAGCGCCGCAGCAAACTTCCCCCCCTTTTTTTATGAAAATACCTCTCCAATCAACTCAAAAAAAGCCCAAGTTTCATCAAACTTTCATAAAAAAATACGACGGTAACGCGTACATATCAACAAATACCTACATAGAGACAAACAAATGAAATGCAAAATGATAGCAAATTCCATTTGTTCATATAGAGATATTTCATTATAAATCTCTCGAGTTGTTTGTGTAATATATTTTCGTTATTTAATTTCAGAATCCTTTAACTGAAAGGAGCCCCAAGCTGTCTGCCATGGATGCTACCAACTTTTCAAGAACTGCATCATTTGGAAAAACTCTTCATGACAACAACATCAATGAAACAATGTTTCCCTACATTGATGAACAACTTTGTTATAGCTGCAGTAGAAATTATTCGGAAATTAAGTGTGATTATTTGGCTTGTACACTAGACTTACCAACAAACAATGTGCTACAGTGTGACGCAGAATAGAAATAAATGCTAACTAAACTGGAAAAAGTTCAAGTGATTATTACCTTACATAGCTAGGTCCATTCATTCCTAATTCCTAAATGAATGATATGCTAATGATATTAATGGTCTAATAGTAATACGCATTTAATCTTCATTGTTGATTGTATCAATCAAACGCCAATTCGCCCAAATGTTAAGTAGTATCAGGTAATTAGTGACGCAGATTAGTATAGGTTTCAGGATTTGTGGCTACTACTCGACTTGTGAATATCTAGGTAGAGTATCTCCTGTTGTGCAGTGGCGAATTTTCCCTAGGGCACAGTGCGCCCGAGCCTAACTACCTAATATCTGCTGCCCTTTTGTTGGGCCTAGGGCGGCAAATCGTGATAAAAAATTTGCTGATGATAGCAAATACAAAGTTTGTCTAAGGGTGACTTCTGGCATAAAAGTACCGCAACCACGAGAAGGGATGGCACATCTCCGTCATCCAATGTCGAGTTGGAGGCATTTCATCCCCGCCAAGATGGTATCAGTAATGGCGGTGGCCCGCATGTACCTACCTATCAAATTTTTATGTTTTCCGATGTGAAGCAAAGCTGCTGCACGCAATCCATCCCAGTCTTCCGACTTGTAGGGCCAAATTTCACGCTATTGTGTCGTCGGAAGTAGAACGGCCCGAGCACGAGGAGTGGTGTATCCACTGAGGTCCAACAGCTTGTATGACTCAATATCTCGGATTCTCGTTGGAGAATTTACCAGCTGAGAAGACATACGCCAAGACAAATTCCTAAGTTAATTCTTCCTGCAAGGTCAGTGGACCAAGGACGCAAGCCATTGAACGTGGTGGGCAAATGGCAAATTTTATCATCCGCACTTGATGTGCGGGCTGGTTTTCCGCAAGTAGGCCGCTGGTGGGCCCTTTTGCGTGACCCTTGACTCGTGTTGCTCGAACTTTTTTAGGTTCTACGACACGCTAGTTTCCTCACAATATTTTTCTTCACCGTTTTTGAGAGTACTGGCATAGTGCACATAAATTTTTCGACAGAAAACTCATTGGTACACGTCTGGAATTGAACCCACGACCTTCGGATCGGAAGGCGGGGCCGCTACCACTAGACCACCAGTGCTCTCCAACGTGATGGGCTCTCTAAAATCAACTCCGCGGAAGGATACTACTCGGTCACTTTATCAACAGACTATTGCAGATGCTGATTATGCAAACTTGTGTTCAAATTGCCACTGTGAAACTTGTAGAGGCACGCGCCAGTCTCTGTCATCAAAGTAGTGAAGACAAAGACAGCAAACATCCAAATCTTCAAATAATGTTCAAGAATTTATTCTAAAGTGAGCTGGGTTTAAAAATATTCGAACTTTACAAACCAGAAATGCCAATCTACTCATGACGCTGACGACTATTATATACATAAATATCCATACCCCACTTTGCTTAGAACCATTAGAAAAGTAGAAAATTCTAAGCGACTGGGACTACTACGCAAGTAGGTAGAAGAGAAGTATACTTCAGTCGTATAACTTATGCTTAACCATGCGGCCAGACACCAAGGAGTCTGTTTGGTATCTATAGCGACGCCCTAACAGCCATTGATCAACTAGCTAGCAATTAGCCTAATTGCATGGTGAGGCTTCCCAACTTATAAGACGTGCTCGCTCGTCGTCATTCGATATGCTTTGTTCCTATCTTTCCTTGCGATTGTCGGTGGTTCTACGAGCTGTACTGTACCTACCCATCGTGGCGGCCAGCCTATTGTCACTTTAGCTTGTTCAGACGCTGAACTCGTGAAGCAAAAGCGTGTTTGGTGCTCTGTGACTCCGTGAAACAACTTCTCACTCGCACACTTTGGACCTTTTGAGAGATATTTATACACTAAAATTATTCATCGACCTTGGTTTTTCCGAATTTTTAAAGAATTTAAAATACCGATTTGGAATGTGTATATAACTCCTTACTAACAATATTATCAAGATTATAAAGATTTTATGTCCCAAAAAGTTAAGAGCCGAGCGGGATTTGAACCCGCGACTTTCCCCTTGGTACGGAACTGCGAACTAAAATCAATAAAATTGACAAGATTAAGTTTGAAAAAGAGTCATGTTAAAAAATCCAAAAGATATCCAGGCAAAAGTTAGTATTGTTTATTTATGAAAATTGTATGTAACAACTTGGAGTTATCACACTAAAAAATAAATTAAACTCATGAGGCTCACCTTCAAATAGAAGATATTTGATTTAGCTAGGTACTATATTATAAGGATAGCTAACATAACTTAAAAATAAACTAGGTAGTAATAGAAACAATATTCTAATTCGACAATATCTAAAATAATAAAAAATTACTGGTCTCTTTTATAATAAAATAAAGAAAACGATTAATTAGTTATCTTAAAATTTTGTATTTATATCACACATAATATCTACATTTTACTCTATTACATAAATACAAAATTTTAAAGTAGAGTACCAACGAAAAGCTGCTAACCAGTATTTGCAATGGTATGCAGGTGTTATCAATATTATATTTTACAAGTAATTACAATATCAATACCATAGGTTAATAAATGCAAAAGATCAAGTGCCATGTTTTTTTCTTCATTACTTCATTCAATAACGAATTTCAAGTACAAAAAACTGCTTTTATTTGTATAATTCATAACCCCACCCACCAAAATTATATTACTCAGAGAGTTGAGTAGACTTGCACTTCCACAGGTTTATTTAACATGTTGGAGAGGATAAGACACTTTTAAAACAATGAATAAACAAGATTTTTCTAGATAACACTAAACTATATTGTCTTTCCGAATATTTATAAAAACAGTGGAATTTGTGGAGATTTATGTTCTATGGAGATGGATTCACTGTTTTGGTTTGCATGGTATTTACACCAACCATTATTCTGTATTACAGCATGAGTTTGTCCTCTGAATCTTTCACATTACATACTCAATATAATAAGCATTACTAAGAGTTGCTAACCCGTTAGTAATCATTATTCTGTATTATTTATTGGTCCTTGCAATGCATTAGGAGTTGGGGAACTTGAAGACACCATTCGTCCCTGCTCCTTCACAATCGGATCTGTAAAAACCATAATTAATTCAGTACTCCATTAAAACAATTCATATATTTTGGTTACATTAGTAAGGTACTAAAAATAATATCCATTCTGATCTAAAGAGACCTGTATTTTCAAGTCAGTATATTTTTTATGCTACGTTTTTCTGATAAAGGCGTGGCCTCGTCAGTGCGTAGCGTTGCGTCGTCGCAACGGATCAAGACATTGTATGACCTACGGCTAAGTACTCCGTCGATCGATTCGAGCTCGAGCTTCACCAGCTCCAACAGCGCAAAGCATCATCCTCCCCCCGCTTTTCTCTCGTCCGTCGATCAGTATAAACGACGCAGCATTGACGGGGGTAGAGTGATGCACTACGTTGTCGGAGCTCCACTGCGAAGACTAACAGTGTTGCTAGGCGACTACGCTGCGCTGCGATGACATGAGTCGCCTGAGGTGTGGCATACAATGCGTAGATCCATTGCGAAGACGCAAAGTAACAACGCATAAATGGGAAAGGCCCCTCACGCATCAAGCTTAGCACGACTAAATAATCTTCCTGTTTTATCTAATAAAACACTGGAAAAGCACGTGTCGAACCACGCACATGGAAGGCTTCCGAAGGCAGTATTACTATCTATACATACTACACTTTTACGAATTTTTTGCAAATACATCAAAACGAGATCTAGAAACGTAGGTACATGTTTAATCGCGAGATCTAATTCTGTGTAACAAGAGAACAACTTCGAAAACTAAAAAACCGTAATAATAATTATTCTGTGATATTCTTCCTACAATTATTTAAATATGCAGGCTTTTAGTTTGGTTACTTTTCAGGGGTTCAAGGTTAGCGGTTCAGCCTGTAGGGGGAGTGGGGTGCGACATGCGACTGTAATGAGTATAACCACTTAAAATCTTTATAAATACGAAACGGACTTTTGAATTGATAAATTACTAATCCAATTTTAACGATACTTAAATTACAATACTAAACCAACCCTACTTTACAGTAAGTGCCCATTGACACGGCATACGCCATTCACGATTACAAATTTCTGCAAATGACTGCAGTCCCGTGTACTATCCCTTTCATTTAGTATGGGGCAGGCAGAAGCGGAGATATAATTCGTCGACCCACGCGGTCTGCACTAGTGTGATCAGCTCTAACCAAATTATATGGGAGTGGGGTCCGATTTTACGCGACGCACTAGGTTTATTCGTAAATGACGGACTTCTGAACCCTAGGAAATATCTAATGTAGTTTAGCAGGATTACATTGGTTTATCATGTCAATCAAAAACCACTTTGGGTGGCAAGTGGTTATTATATAAACTGGGACAGTATTGGGAAATTCGAGACAATAGAAAATACAGGGGGAAAAAAATAGGAAGAAGTTCTTGTTTTCTTATAAATCGAGGAGATGACTTCTTTCACGACTATTTCCTAACTCTCGTGGTTTCAGACTTGGATCACTGCCCTTCTCATAAAACCACCCTGTATACATAGTTTGTGATCTGGACTAACATGGGCTACTTTTTTCCAGGGAGATTGAGGATTGTCTATTCACGGCTGTCGTGAGTTACGCGATATAGGGACCGCCTCTGTTATGAATAGCATGCTGTGATGAATCATACAATCTGTAAATGAGATAAATAAATGTAGGTACTTACAGAAGTATGGGTGATCCATAGCTTCACGTGCAGTGTAGCGCTCATAGTGATCATAGCGGAGAAGGCGGTCCAGGAAGTCTAACGCTTCAGGTGACACCAGGTGCTGATTCTCTGAGTGCACAAATCGCTCCCATCTTTTACGAGAATGCCTGTAGACAAAACCATGAAAAATTTAAGATTTTAACCTTTACAAAGCATGTTTTTCCAAATTTTAGATATGTAGGTGAATAATTTACCTTCCAAGTATATCATTAAATCGTGGATCTAATTCTATATGGTATTTATCCAAATATTCGAACAACTCTTCAGTGCCCAGCACTTTTGCGATCCGCACGAGTTGATCATAGTTGTCATGGCCATGAAAAAATGGCTCTTTGCGGAAGATCATGGATGCCAACATACAACCCAACGACCACATGTCTAATGAGTAGTCATACATCTGATAATCCACCAGGAGTTCAGGACCCTGAAAATGAAATTGAATATTGCACATCATTATTGAACTATTTCAATACATTGCTTGTGATAATAATATATAATGTATATAAAGAATGGAGGATTTACCTTGAAGTAGCGGGAAGCCACTCTAACATTGTAATCCTGTCCTGGGTGGTAGAACTCTGCTAACCCCCAGTCAATGAGACGCAACTTTCTGTGGTCATGATCAATCATCACATTGTGGGGTTTCACGTCTCTGTGCATTATGCCCATACTATGGCAGTAATCTAATGCCTTCAAGAGTTCATACAAGTAGTATCTGAAATTATTCATGTTTTATTCACATGTCATTTATAAAATTATAAGATATATCACAATATTATTAGTTATTTAAATATACTTTACCTTATATCATAATCTGACAAGGTTTGATAGAGCTGTTTGAAATCTGTGTTATTCACATGTTCAAAAATGAGGGCTGGAGTACGCGAAACAGGGTCTTTGACTACAGCTTGTAATGTTATTATATTTGTGCCTCCTCTTAAGTTTTCTAATATTTTTATCTCTCTTTTAATCTTCTTCTTTTTCACAGGCTGAAATTATATTATAAATAAATAAAAATAGTCTATTTGAAAGAAAACGGACAATGGTGAATCAAAGATTGGCTAACTTCAGCCGGTTTACTCTTGAAAGCTATTCCGATCCCAATTTTAAGTTTAGATTCTAAACAATATGGCTAGCGGGTCTGAAGTTAGCTCTTAACTTTAGATTGATTAGACACCATTGCGTTAGAAAACTCGTCTCTTAAGATTACAACAAAAATTTTGGCAATTGAAAAAGATGTGGTAGTTATCAAGTGAGCAGTGAAGCGTAGCAAGAATCAATGTCTAATGTAAACCTCCTAACAATGTTCTTGGTACACAGCAAGTAATCAGGATCAATTAAATAAAACAGGTGCATCAGGCGAGTGTGAATGGTTTAGCAGAAAGGGGAAGACCTCGGTGCACATATCTCAATCAGATAGCAGACAATTTCAGAAGGCCAGGTCAAGAGTACCCTAAACCGATGAGCATGTATGAAGAATGTTAGCAGTGCGTGAAGTGAATGAGGTATGTCAGAATTGTAGCAAGTGGAAATCCATGATCTCTGCCTACTCCCCTGAGAAAGGGGCGTGATTTTATGTATGAATGCAAGTAATGCAACGGGACAAGACATGCTTTTGAGATATTGAGGCCAGGATCACAGATGCAAGCTTATGTCAAATTCATTAACAGTAAATTTATTTTTTTACGGATTAGAACTGCAAGCTGTTGGTAATACAAATCTTAGGCCTCATTGAATATAACAACATCATCAGCCTGTCTGCTGCCGGACATAGGCATCCTCTCATTTCCATAAAGTATGATTCTTAGCCTGATTATAGTACTACTCGGCCTAGGTCATTGACTAGCAGGGAGGTAAAATATTAACATAAAGAAGCAACCACATCAAATTTATTCTAGGTGTGAAGATGTTGCCTAAAACCATGTCGGTTGATGTATATGTTTATAAATAATCATCATGATTCATTCTCCATGCATGGTTGATTAAAACTGTAAATATATCTGGTAAGTACTCACCTTTAATATTTTGACTACACATTTTTCATTATTTGTAATATTTATTGCCTCGAATACTTCACTGTATTTTCCACGTCCTAGTTTGCGCACTAACTGATAGTCTTCCTGATTGCCCCAGTCCACCACATAGCTCTCATAATCCCAATATTCTCTTGGATTCTGTGAGTTGACATCGGCATATACCCGCGCTCTACTAGGTACTGCCATCGTATTGTACCTCTGCCAACCAAATGTTTTATCTGCTATAGTCTTCCCGGAAATAGCGTATGTCTTGAGTAATGATACTGCAAATAAAATAATTTTGGTCACTTTTTCGATTTCACCAGCAATTGACACACACACATGGTAATGGATAAGCGCGTAAAGGCGTAAACGCTCTCGACCAGTCGAAACGAATCGCAAGATTACGAGTCACTATTCAATTACAGTATTGTGATGTATAACCTAAAAACGACATCCAGCTCACTCACTAATCTTCAACTACAAAACTAGTGTGAAAAGAAGTTCATTTCTTCAACAGTAACCACACAATCTGAGTTCACATGCACTTATTGAAACTGTCCAAAGGATCTGACATAATGAATAGGATACGAAGAAAGTATCTTTGAGAGAAAAACGCACGCCATTACTAGTCAAATGATCAAATGCTTCAGTTGATATTCATACCTAAAACATAACTGTAGTTTGTCCTAATCTAAACAATAAATACGTAGTTTCAGCATACATGAAACTTATTGAAAATTAACGATTGTCGTAAAATTAAAACTACAAAAATCACTTTTGCTAAAACCGGCTTCAAGTCCAGTAAAATTTCAAGATGGACGCCCACATAGCCACCACCACAGTATCCTTCTACGTACTACAACTACCACTCCTTTTCCATTCCACTATTGCCAACAACAGCTGCTCAGCGGAGCAGCGCAGTGGAAAAAGCTTTCAAGCGCTGAATGATTGGAAGTCGTTTCCCTAATTTTTTTTTTTACCATACACGTATTTATTAATTTATGTAGAAGGCTAGGTATAGTATGTGTTCCTCCCCATTAAATTATGATTTTATATTGTGCGACTGTAGGTGCAATATTAGTAGTTATAGTGTGTAGTTAAATAAATAGCTTGTAAGATATTTTTAGTCAAAGTTTAGATATTTCATTAGTTTTTAATTTTTTCCAAAAACGCATTAGATTAAATATCTGTAATGTTATTTTATAAGTGAATAAATTGAAATTGAAAATTGAATATAATGTATTATTATTATGTTAAAGGTTAATATTTGGGACTTATCAGTGCTGTGTGGAATGCATAAGAATATTTAGATTACATATCATGATTATGTAGGTACCATAATCACGATAAATTAAAAATTGTGTGATCACAAAAAATATTTCATTCATGTTATGCCTTGGAGTGTTATGCAGATATCAAGCGCTAAGTTGGCTCTATTTTAGAAAACAACTATGGCCACATTTTTTTACGACAACACAGTGCCGCCAACAAAAAAAAAGAATGGCACAGAGTGTGTATCGAACCACAGGTAATAAATAAAAGCTTCCTCTGTGCACAGAAGGAAAAACACAGTGTAACGCACAGAATATAATCCTAGTCTGGCCACGCTAAAGCTGATTTTCATTAAAGCAGTATGCTTCTGATGTCGAGACCAAAGAGCAAGAGCAAAGTGGCAATGTGCGTATGCAGCCATCTCGCAACGCATCAGAACCAGAAGCCTATATAATACAGGGTGTACTACAACCACAGACTAGTAAGAGATACTACGACTACAACTACTACTCCCGAGAACTAGATGACTCTGATTCTGAACAAAAAATGCAAAAAAACGTCTGGTTCTTGATTTGTCTGCTGTTTTCGTATTTACTTCATCGATATCCACAATACATCGTAAAATTAACATAACATAGCTTCTTCTACATATCGTGTCACTAATTCTTTCGAACAAAGTGCCGAGTAAATATTTTAAGTTTGCTTTAGACTTATATCTTATACCTTTAAACGAGAAAATCTTGTATATATATATATATATACTAGTTGGTAATTGGTAATTGGAATTTTTTTTGTTTATTAGTATTTTTAAGAAATCATAAGAGTCATATTACTATCTTTACTGGTTTATTCTTACTGAACCACGCCATCTGCTGAACATGCTTGCAGTTAGTTGCTCACAATCGTCAATAGATGGCAGGAACAGTCACATTTATTCAGTTTATGTTTTTAGTTTTTTTTAACGAACAGACTCATTTTCTGAAAATGAATCCTAGCTAGATCGTTTTATCGTCCCCGAAAACCCCTGTATACTTAATTTCATGAAAATCGTTGGCTCAGTTTCCGAGATCCTAAATATATATATAATATATATATACTAGTTGGTAACCGAGCTTCGCTCGGAATTTTTTTCGTTAATTTGTATTTTAAAGAAATCATAAGAGTCATAATTATTATCATCTTTACTGGTTTATTCTTACTGAACAACGCCATCTGGTGGACATGCTTGCAGTTAGTTGCTCACAATCGTCAATAGATGGCAGGAGCAGTCACATATTCAGTTCATGTTTAATTATTGAACTCGGAAAGAAATAATCATTTTCTTAAAATGAATCCTAGCTAGATCGTTTTATCGTCCCCGAAAACCCCTGTATACTTAATTTCATGAAAATCGTTGGCTCAGTTTCCGAGATCCTAAATATATATATATATATACAAGATTTTCTCGTTTAAAGGTGCATACTAGTTGGTAACCGAGCTTCGCTCGGAATTTTTTTCGTTAATTTGTATTTTAAAGAAATCATAAGAGTCATAATTATTATCATCTTTACTGGTTTATTCTTACTGAACAACGCCATCTGGTGGACATTCATGTTTAATTATTGAACTCGGAAAGAAATAATCATTTTCTTAAAATGAATCCTAGCTAGATCAATTTATCGCCCCCGAAAACCCCTGTATACTAAATTTCGTGAAAATCGTTGGTGCAGTTTCCGATATCCTAAATATATATTATATATATATACAAGATTTTCTCGTTTAAAGGTATAAGATATATATATATATATTTAGGATCTCGGAAACTGCACCAACAATTTTCACGAAATTTAGTATACAGGGGTTTTCGGGGGCGATAAATCGATCTAGCTAGGATTCATTTTAAGAAAATGATTATTTATTTCAGAGTTCAATAATTAAACATAAACTGAATATGTGACTGCTCCTGCCATCTATTGACGATTGTGAGCAACTAACTGCAAGTATGTCCAGTAGATGGCGTTGTTCAGTAAGAATAAACCAGTAAAGATGATAATGACTCATATGATTTCTTAAATATACAAATTAACGAAAAAAATTCCGAGCGAAGCTCGGTTACCAACTGCTAGTGAGTGCTTATGCTACGTAAGTGGACGTAACTATCATAAGCGAACATGGACAGACTGCAATACTGCATGCATCCTTAAAAAAGCGCTGCATATGCATAAACGGGGCTAATTAGATGGTGCTGCGTGGAATGACCACCAATATTTATTTTACTACCATGAATACCAACGTAACGTAATTAAATACTGCATCTTCGTGTCCCGAAATTTCACAAAATATGATAATAGTGTCGCGACCCATAATTCCAAGCACGGTAGGCATCCTCAATCAGGTATTTTATGCATACCGAGGTACCTACCGATATAAACCCATACACCCAATATCTTAGGATGTTTACGAGGCCATCTATTATATATTAGGACACTCCCAAATATAAGATTCCACTGATTCATATTACTTACCACAAATAATGTAACTGACTACGGACATTGTTTCTTCGATTTCACAAATGGCACATAGTATCACGTACCTAGGTACTTTCGTGACCTAATATTTACACTCATTTGATACAACAAGATCTTTAGACATAAAAAAACAATAGTATACCTAAGGAAAAAAATATACAAAATTGTTGATTGCTTAGATTATCGCGCCCGCTCCGCGCCAGT
The DNA here is from genome assembly GCA_947578465.1 of Thera obeliscata. NCBI lineage: Eukaryota > Metazoa > Arthropoda > Insecta > Lepidoptera > Geometridae > Thera > Thera obeliscata. The sequence goes on from OX387916.1 coordinate 8,214,012, forward strand.
GTAAGCACACAGTTAGTTCTACACACACACAGTTTTATGTGCCTGTTTTTGCCTCATACATATTCTTTGGTTATCAAATGTTTATGTAGTGAATATAATAATAAAATTACTGATAATCTTTGTTACTATAGGTTGTATTACACTGGAGGTCAACACACAAAATATAATAAAATTAAATAATAATCAAGGTCCACAGGCAAACTTGACGTTAGATGATAAAATCAAGCGTACCTAATTTATTCAGTAGAATCGTAGGTAAGTTCCCCGTGAACAAACAGGCAACAAACTACGGTTGGGTTCCTACCGTTTTTTTAAACGATCCTTTTAAAAATATAAAATTATAATGTTATTATCTCAAAGATTTTTAAGTCCCAAAAGTTAAGAGCCGAGCGGGATTTGAACCCGCGACCTTCCTCTTGGTACGGGGCTGCGCTGACCACTGCGCCATCGGACCCTAATCACTCTCGACGAATAACTCTCGGACTGTTCTGCACTAACGCGACCGTGGTTCCATCTACAGGTTTGACGTTACAGTCAACTACTTGCAGTTAACTTTTGGGACATTATAAAAAAACTAGCAGTTGGTGACCGAGCTTCACTCGGTATTTTTTTTTTGGTAAACTGTTGTTGTGAATTATATTTAAATACGAATTAGGTACTTACATATTGATGAAATATTAATAATATTTTTCGATCTTACCGACATAATAATAAACTCCACTACTCGACAATAGATGGTGTTCTCTGTCCCACTAACTCATGACTTAAGCAACAGATGGCGCTAGGAGTTATGATTTTTTGATAAAGTTGATTATTTACTACACGAATAATGTGACATTTTCTAAGAATGAATCCTAGCTAGATCGTTTTATCGTCCCCGAAAACCCCTGTATACAAAATTTCATGAAAATCGTTGGCTCAGTTTCCGAGATTCTAAATATACTAGTTGGTAACCGAGCTTCGCTCGGAATTTTTTTCGTCAATTTGTATTTTTAAGAAATCACGAGCCGGTATGACCGAGCTTTGCTCGGTATTTTTATTTACTAATTTTCATGAAAATCTCCGGAACTTTTGTCTCGAGTGTTTACGTATAAGCCCAATAGATGGCGTTCTCCGTGACACTAATTCGTGATTTCGACTACTCGGCAAGAGATGGCGCTAATTTTTTTATTAATAAAATAACTTTTAACCCGAGTCTTTCCTGAAAATGAAACCTAGCTAGATCGATTTATCGTCCCCGAAACCCTCTGTATACTTAATTTCATGAAAATTGTTGGCTCAGTTTCCGAGATCCTAAATATATATACAAGGTGTATCTAAATATGTGTACTATGCGAAGGTGGGGAGTTTCAGACCACAATGGTGATCAGTTGTGGGGGGGAGATAATTAAAAATTCCTATTTTCAGTTTCCCATGCAAAAATATTTAATTTCATAATGCCTAAATAAATTGACAACCCTATCCTTGTAACCCCTTGACCCCTTGACCTACTACCTCTGTAGGTCTACTACTACTACCTACTACCTCTGTAGCTGAGTTAAGGGTTGTCACTTTGTATAAAGTCAGCTGTTAATGTTGAAACTTCGTTGCAGTTTTTTTCAGAGATACCAATCGAAGTTCGAAAAGTCGTTGAACAAAAGTTGTTCCCCGGGGGGTGTAAATTCACCCCCCTTCAGGATAGTACACATATTTTGATACACGTTGTATATATATATATATACAAGATTTTCTCGTTTAAAGGTATAAGATAGGAGTCATATTATTATCTTTACTGGTTTATTTTTACTGAACAACGCCATCTACTGGACATGCTTGCAGTTAGTTGCGCACAATCGTCAATAGATGGCAGGAGCAGTCACATATTCAGTTTATGTTTTTAGTTTTTTTTAACGAACAGACTCATTTTCTGGAAATGAATCCTAGCTAGATCGATTTATGGCCCCCGTAACCCTCTGTATACTTAATTTCATGAAAATCGTTGGCTCAATTTCCGAGATCCTAAATATATATATATATATATATATACAAGATTTTCTCGTTTAAAGGTATACGATTATGATATCATCTACCAGTAAACCATAGTGGGTACATATTTTTATATGTGCTTTCGAACCTGCACTTAGTTCCCATTTTGTCAGTCAGTCAGTTCCTTGGTCAGTTCACATTAATTTTAATTATAACAGAGATTTTCCAGTTCCCTACTTTTAAATAATTGTACACTGAATTCATGGCCAGTTAACTTTATTGGTGAAAATGGCTTATGATTAATGAAAATAACAATTTCTACTACAAACTAATATAATATAATATAATATAATCTATTCATACTTAATTTAACAAAAACATGCCTGCCTAATAATTTAATATATTTTTCATATATAACTATGTACCTAAATTAATACTTCTATAACTGATTTGCATAACTTCGACTACATTTTTGACTAACAACCCGGCTTCGAACGAGTGTAATTTATAAAAAGCAGCCAAGTGCGAGTCGGACTCGCCCATGAAGGGTTCCGTAGCATCAATTAACATAATATAAAGGTTTTTGTAGTTCGTCGAAAGGCAAATTGCGGTTTACGATTTATGACGTATACAAAAAAACTACTGACTAGATCTCGTTCAAACCAAATATCGTTGAAAGTTTGCATAGTAATGTACAACATATATTTTTTTTAGTTTTATCATTCTCTTATTTTAGAAGTTAGAGGGGGGGACCAACTTTTTTCCACTTTGGAAGTGTCTCTCGCGCAAACTATTCAGTTTAGAAAAAAACGATGTTTGAAACCTCAACATCTTTTTTGAAGACCTATCCATAGATAATAGATAACCCACACGTATGGGTTCGATGAAAAAAAATTTTTTGAGTTTCAGTTTCAAGTATGGGGACCCCCAAAATTTATTGTTTTTTTTCTATTTTTGTGTAAAAACCTTAATGCGGTTCACAGAATACATCTACTCACCAAGTTTCATCAGTCTAGCTCTTATGGTTTCGGAGAAAAATGGCTGTGACACGGCCGGACAGACAGACAGACAGACAGACAGACAGACATGACGAATCTATAAGGGTTCCGTTTTTGCCATTTGGCTACGGAACCCTAAAAAGATGAAAAATGTATCTCCCTTTTAATTTTTCCACCCGTGCAAATCTGGAGCGGATCGCTAATAGCAGATGTATTTAAGCTTGGTGTACAATAAGCAGGGAAGTGTTATCGGAGAGTCGTGTGACGTGGAGGGGCTCTTGCCCTGTGCGTTCCCGGGCGGAGGCCGAAAAAGCCGCGCCCACGAGGTAGGTACCCGCCGCTGCACATACGCCGCGGACAGGCACGCGCCGCGACTCGAACCGCTCCAAATCCAGCCTCACGCCGATCTCTTTGCCGTCCGAACCCTCGTCTGCGCTCAGAGTGCCGGCCCAGCCAAGGTCTCCGGAACACTCTCTGAAATACCACATTATATTGGTAAGCAACAAATATTACACATCGACTAATTTCGGCTTCATAGAGCGTAGTGTGCGTCAGAAAGAGATAGCGCTCTACAAAAGTAGAATAGCCGATGTGCAATATTTATTGCCTTCAATCGTACGTGTTTGAAGATTATTGTCTTATATTTATTGCGATCAGGCTTCAAAGTAATAATAATAGGTACATTATTATTATTAGCGTGTGCTGTTTTTGAAACTTTTGCTTTTGTATTATTGCCTTAGTCTCACTAAGTGACGTGGCACCACACTGGAACTTCACTGCTATTATTATTATTTTTGATTGGTAAAAAGATAATACAAAAAAACCGTAGGAACCAAGCCGTAGTTTGTTGCCTGTTCTTCTAAGCTTGGTCGCGTGGAACTGGCACCTAGACTCACCTAGCTTTAGGACATTTCAAAGTGACCCTTGTGTTACTACTGAATAAAGACATCTTTGACTTTGACCTAACTAGAAATTGCAAAACTAAACAAACACGCATAGACTTTAAAACGCTTCAGCAAAATGCGTTATACCAAATCAGCAGAATAAAAATCTCACCTATTTTTTTGCTTCGTCATATCAATGAAAACTTTAACAGGAACTCCATAGCAGTTGACAACATTCAAAGTGATGGGAATCAGGCATATCTTTCGCTCCTTGAAATTGTGGCTGATCTGACTGGAGTGTTCCAAGTTAAACATAACAACGTTATCTTTCTTGACTTTTTTATTTGTTTCTGTGAAGTCAGGTTTGCTATCACATTCATCTATTTGTAGTGTTGCGTTGTCTGCGGGTGTTCGGATGATGTCATGAGACAAAGCTTTCGAAAAGCAGTCGATCCACAAGCATTGTTGTCCTATAGCTGTTCTTCCATTGCTCTTATCGTCGACTTTCCACCGTAGAACAAACATGGACTCTATCAAGCCAGCGCGCTTCTTTTTATCTTGTGAAAGTAAACTGTCGTTGGTATCGTGGAATACAGGTGCGCCGTCCATTACAAATATGGAATAAGGTGGAGCTGTAGCGACTAATTTTCTATAGTCAGTTTCAGTAATTTTTAGAAGAGAGTGATTTACTTTCGCTTCAGGGAGGTTTTGAAGAATGCGTTTAGCTTTTAAAACTAGATGTAGCCTCTCTCGCTGCAAGAGGGGATCGCTTTTGCATCCTGTAGCGATTAAATGTGTCAATTGCCACTGTCGGCTGAATAGTGACGCCTCGAGAAGTTCAACGGTCACGTCATTTTTGTCCGTATAAATGTTTTTGATTTCAACAGCTAGACTCATATTTTCTAGTACTTGACCTTCATTATTGCTGAGATTTCTTCGTGGGGTGACTGATACTTCAACCGCCTCCTAAAACAATGAAATAATATTTTAATATAAAATAATAAACAAAATCTTCCGACGGAGGATGTTTTGATTTTATTCGATCGTAAAATAGTGGTGATTTGCATTGGGTTGCGCTCAGTGGGAGTCCGTTTTTGTACCCATTTGTGTCTCCATAAAAAAACCACCGAAAAACAACAGCTGTCCGTGCTGTCGTTTTTCAACGTGACAGTCCGCGCAAATCATTGCAAATGTTTGGATGGGTTCCCAGTTCTCAACATTATTTGTCGTTAGCTTCCCACAAAATGACTTATCGTTAGCAAGGGCGACATTCGTTATCGTACCGGATTTTGTGAAGAAACGATGAAGCGTTGCGACCGCGTTTACTCATCATTCGTTCCTGCACTCCCTACAGCAGGGCTCATACAAAATCATCAAAAAATCTCTCTCAACAAATCTTACGGAAAGGAAATGATGTCGAAAACGGGGTATCGACCTTATGGTTCGTTAGTATAAGTGCCTCCATAGACGGACCGCAAGTTGCAGTCGAGACCGACTGAAAAATACTGGTAGAAAGGTACTGGTCCGAACGCTCAGGAACTGCTCGAGCGGTCCGTGTATTGCGGATATGAATTTAGTATGGAAACTGTAGATCGCCGTGCTCCGCTTTATAGCAGTCGGTCTCGACTACAACATGCGGTCCGTCTATGGGCCTACTAAGACAGCACTGACCGCGACTCTGAAGTTGAACACGTGTCTCAGCAGGCGGTAGGGGCGCGCGCGCAGCCCCGTCTCGTAGTAGGCGAGCAGCCGCAGCGCGGGCGCGGCGGAATGCGCGCGCAGACGGAGCGCCGCGCGCCGCGAGCCCCCGCCCGCACACGTCACGTGACGCAGGGCGCACGCGCGCCACGCCAGCGACCGCGCCGTGCGCTCGTCTGGACACAAACACACACTCATTTTCATAATGCACCTATACAGTGGGTATACCATCGGCGAGCCAAAACCGTCGAGCCTGCAAGCCAAAGGTTTAAACCGCAAATGGTGCACCTAAAAGACCTTCGTTTTGTAGGTGCTCCATTGGCGGTTTATACCTTTGGCTCGCGGGCTTGTCGGTTACACACACAGTATAATAAACTGGTGAGCACTCTACAGACTCAATACCAGAGCCAGAGACAGAGCCAGACATAGCTTGTGGTAGGCCTACAGGTGGGAGTAAACGGACATCCCCGACATAGACATCTAACTGGTATAGTAAAGCTACTAAGTCGTGACGTGTTTATCTAGTAAATACTTGACTTGTCCCTTGTAGCACTTACCCATATCAGAAGGCGGAACTCGATACTTTTCATCGTACAATAGCGCAAAGTCGTCGGGGTCTTCGTCGGGAGAAACTAAGCGTATGCAGTCTGGATGCGAGACTGCTAGATGCAAGTTCTTCATGTCCACTGGACCCACGTTTGTAAACTCCACGTCAATGGTCCTCATCTCTCCACTTATTATGTCTGGATTTGTTTCAGAGAAGGTCATCTACAAGCAATCAAAACCTGTAGCATCTTCCTTCGCCCAGACACCAGAACCTAGGTTTAGGTGAATATCAAAATCCAAAGTGTATTTAGTCAGTAGAATCGCAAGGATCACTTTGAAATGTCTTAAAGCTAGGTGAGTCTAGGTGCCAGTTCCACGCGACCAAGCCTAAAAGAACAGCAACAAACTATGGCGTAACACTTTTCTTTTATACATTACTATGAGCTTTCACAGATTACATTTAATTAAGTTATGTCTCACTGCAGTTCCGTTTTATAAATCTTAATTCTTAGCCAATATTGAACGTCATAAGACCTTGTAATATGAAATCCGATTTGATTCTGTGTGCTTGGCTTGTGTGTGTGTTGATACTGACATATTTTATATCAAACTTCGGTTATGTTTTGAGATTCTGCTACAAAAACGTCTTCCAAAAAAGTTCACTGTACTCTAGGTTTACCTGTAAACAAGGCGCTTCAGGAATAATAGTGATTTGTAACCGCCTGTCCGTGCTCTTTACATCAGATAAAAGCTCTAATTTGCCAGATATTGTGATTCCGCTACCGTTTTCGTTGCCTCCCTCGCCAACATTCACTAGTCTGTAAGTTTTTATTAGAAGTTATTATTAGACCGATCCCAAGTAGAATATTAAATAGTTCTTAAACTTACTTGTAGGCAAGGCCATGGATGTAAAGTCGACCAACCCGTAGAGGTGTCAAAGTAAACGTCAACACTTTCTTAGAATCTCCTTCAATGAGGGTAGATTTAATTTTCTGTCCGCAAATGGCATTGCTCTCGATAGTGCTACCAGAAGCCACCGCCGGTTCATTGTTCCACACTTCCTCTGGGCCTTCCTCAGTGGCAGCCGAAACAAATCTCCACAGTAACTCCACTTCCTTTAGCACTAGAGAAATCTTGAGAGGATTCGATAGGGTAATCGAAATTTGGATCGGCTCTGCAAGAAATAACCAGTTTTTTTATTAGTCAATTGAAATAAACATAAATATTTTATGCGAGTTAGTTTTACGTTCTTCATAAAACATGAAAGTAACTTGATATGATGAAAAGTGGTCTGGAAAATAATGATCCTGGTGATATAACCACCTATTGTAATTCAATATAGCAATCGAATTGTTTTTTTTAATAACATTGTGGTGTACAATAAGGTTTTCCATGATCTACTTTGCCATCGGACTTCAGAAAACCTATGGCATAGAATGAAATGGCAACGAATGGGTCGGGTGGGCATTTGACTCACCCCCTTGCGGCACAACCGGATCACAATCAGTAGCGTCATTGTACAAATCGACAGTTGGCTTGAAGATCATTGGCACAGAGCCCTGCGTCACTTGTAAGAGCATCTCCTCCAATCTGGTCCAGATCTTTTGATCAGCGACCGATGCTGGCGGGTCTGATAGCGATAGCGAGGTGGCCGCGAGACGGCCGGCCGAGGAAAGTGGAGCTGGGCCGACGCATAGCACGCAAGTCGCGCGCTGTTCTACCACTGGAAGCGGCAGCACGGGCAGAGTCTGGCGGTCTTTGAACTCTTCAGAGTTTTCAATCCATTGCTATGAAATACAGAATTAGTGACGTTAGACAGAAAGAAGAACATTCGTTGTGCTAACAACTATAGTTGTCAGGAATAAAAGGCGATGTCCATGTGGCATAATATGGTACTATGCCACTCGCGGCTTCGCTCGCCACGTTCCCGTCACATTTCGGGATAAAAAGTATCCTATGTCTGTCTCCTGGTTCTAAGCTCCCTCCCCACCAATTTTCTACGAAATCGGTTCTGCCGGTCTTGAGTTATAAGTAGTGTAACTAACACGATTTTCTTTTATTTATTAGAGAAGACTAGCAGATGCCTGCGGCTTTGCTCGCCCCGTTCTTGTTACGTTTTCGGGTTATAAAGTATCCTATGCCCTTCTTCCGGTTCTAAGCTACCTCCCTATCCCCCCCCACCAATTTTTGAGTTATAAATAGTGAAACTAACACGACTTTCTTTAATTTATATAAGAAGACTAGCGGCCGCCCACGGCTTCGCTCGCCCCGCAGCCGTTACGTTCCGTTGATTTTCCTTTTATAGTTTTTCCTCTTTTTCTCCGCTCAGGGAAATAATTTTCCAATTTCCTTTCTTAGTGCACCCCTATGCTATAAAACGAACATACCCTTCAAGTTTCATGCTTCTAGGACATATGATTTAGGCTGTGCGTTGATTGTCAGTCATTCAGTCAGTAACGTAAGAGTTTTATATATTTAGATAAGATAAGTTTTAGGGTAAAAATGTTGAACTGGTGATTCTATTGTTATTCTTTGTGTGTATTAAGGGACCTCAAAGAGGTGGTTCAGTCAGTATGTGCTCGTGGTCCGAATTTATAAGACCTGTCGTGTCTAATTAAATCATATTTGAAACAATTGTGCTTTTATTGATGGCATATACCTGGTGTTGATGCATGTACTCTCGCAAGAAGGCGGCTTGCTGGTGCGTGTGATGCGTGGCGGGCGCGGCCGTGCCTCGCAGCGGTGCGGCCAGCCAGCGTAGAGCTGCGCGTCCGTCGCGTAACGCGCTTGCCAGACGGCCCAACGCAAACTGGACGTGGTCCGTGGCCAGCCTCCATCCACTATCGCCATACACCTGTACACATTATCTTTATTTATTTATTTATTCATAGGACATCTAACAAAGGAACCACGAGAATAACAAATAACTAACAAAAGGTCATAAAACTATGTGTCCCTACAGTTAGAGGATGCCTCTCTCTATTGACTCTATAGGTAGGTGGACATTCCACCCACCAAAGTAAACCAAAAAGTTTAGTATTACGGGATTTAGTAGTTTAGGAATGAACTGAACTAAAGTGGAGTTTTAAAGAATAAACATACATTTTCGGGTTTTTAACTTTTTAGCTGGGATATCCTTCTCATTTTATTTCGTAAATTAAAGGCTAAATAATAAATTGTAAGTTATTTTCACCTGATACGCTTGTTTATAGCATCTGTGAGCATGTTTCTTTTGCCCTGCCTTTGAAAACCTGTGCCCAGCTAGGACCATGTGAAAAGCATACTTTCTGCACATAGCTTTAGATCCTGGCCCACAAAGAAAGCACAACGAAGCCTGTTCTAGGAGCATAGCGCTGCGAAGATCGCTGTCCTCAGACGTCATTCTAATGAGTTGTTTTGCTGCTTCGCCGTGCTGGCCGACGCTGCTCAGGCATAGCACTGAGAGTAAAGATGCTCTTACGGCATACTGCACCATTCTGTGAAAAATAAGACACTTATTAGAGATTTAAGAAAAGAAATCTAAGAGATTTATTAAATAAATAAATAATAAATAAATATTGTGGACAATTCACACAACACTACCCAGCCCCAAACTAAGCAGAGCTTGTAATATGGGAACCAGATAGCTGATATAATACATGAATACATTTTTATTTTTTTTGTAAATACATACTTAGAATACAATATAACACCCAGACAGAGAACAAACATTTATGTTCACCACACAAATATTTGTTCTCGGTGGGGATCGAACCCACGACCTACGGCGCAGAAGGCAGAGCTACTACCAACTGAGCTAGAGACCAGTATTGATTGTTTAGTGTTTACTACCCTTACGGAAATCACAAAGATTTTAGTAATGTCTCAAAAGTTAAGAGAGCCGAGCGGGATTTGAACCCGCGACCTTTCCCTTGGTACGGGGCTGCGCTGACAGCTGCGCCATCGGATCTTAATCACACTCGACGAATAACTCTTAAGGACTTTTGATACAGCACTAATGCGACCGTGTCTCCATTTATAGGTTTGACATTACAGTCAACTACTTACCTGCTCGATAACCGAAGTTGCATTCAGTTGAACCAACGAGAGATGTCACCGTTTGCTTTTTCATATTTTTTATTGATTTTATAATGTTTACTACGATTATGGAAATCACAAAGAACCTCTTATCTTTTAGGACATAAGAATATTGATATATTTAGTGTTTACAAAATCTAAAGGAAATCACAAAGAATCGCGGGTTTAAATTAAATCCCTTTAGCATTTAACTTTTGGGACATTATAAAAATCTTAATATTAGGAACCTCAAACCTACAAGAGTGTCCAAGTATACAAACCTGCAGGTATTCAAGTATGTGACAATGCTCTCCTCCATATAGGCATGCGTCTTCTTATTAGCATCGCCCGCCATGAAGGCGCTGATTGCCGCCATCTCAAGAGCTCCGGCGTAGAACAACCACGCGCTGTCAGCGTAGAACTCTCGCTTGGCTGTGTGGTAGGCGTCAAACGCGCGCTGCCATTGCCCGCACATGAACCAGAGGTCACCGAGCCGACGCAACTGGAGCTCGGGACAATCGCTTGTATATCTGAAATAATTTAGGTCTGAGATAATGCTTGTACTTTACTATAACTATTTATGGCAGGGCGCAAACGTGGACACTTTTGAGTCTGGTGTAAAACTGTGTCCGATCACACAAACATACAAAAAGCGGCCAAGTGCGAGTCGGACTCGCCCATGAAGGGTTCCGTAGCAGTAAGCAATATAACATAGAGTTCTAGAAGTTCTAGTAGTTCGTCGAAAGGTAAATTGCAGTTTACGATTTATGACGTATAAAAAAAAACTACTGACTAGATCTCGTTCAAACCAAATATCGTTGGAAGTTTCCATAGTAATGTACAACATATATTTTTTTTAGCTTTATCAGTCACTTATTTTAGAAGTTAGAGGGGGGGGACCAACTTTTTTCCACTTTGGAAGTGTCTCTCGCGCAAACTATTCAGTTTAGAAAAAAACAATATTAGAAACCTCAACATCATTTTTGAAGACCTATTCATAGATACCCCACACATATGGGTTTGATGAAAAAAAATTTTTGAGTTTCAGTTTCAAGTATGGGGACCCCCAAAATTTATAGTTTTTTTTCTAGTTTTGTGTAAAAATCTTAATGCGGTTCACAGAATACATCTACTCGCCAAGTTTCATCAGTCTAGCTCTAACGGTTTCGGAGAAAAATGGCTACGGAACCCTAAAAACTACGGTTCCCTGTGATGGTGGGCCGTGTCGGCAACAAATAGTGCGTTTGCGCAGCGCCTTTCAGCTATCGATTTTCAGAATCAAAAACTACAAATATACGAAACTAGGTTCAGGTACTTAGTTATTTCATACTTTTTTTTAATACAACTAGCTGATGGAACAAGCATATGGGTAGCCTGATGTTAAGTGGTGACCAAGCCCCGTAGGTCACGCACGTCACGAACGTACCCTACGATGCTCTGCCCATCAACTGGGACTTACATGACAGCATTGTTGGCAGCTGTACTTCCAGTTTTTCCAGTGCCAAACCATCTTTTCGTAGCTGACAGCAAAGATCTGCTAACTCCTTTTCTATTAGAAACCTGAAAATCGAGGGTAGTAAATACATAGCACAAAGGGGCATGATTGAGTGATCATAATCAGCCATTTGAATACTTACAACTTCAGATAGCTGTGATATTTGTTTTTCTACATAAGGCAACAGTGTTTTTAGAGCATAGTCTTGCAGGAACTTTTTTATATCATCAATATCAATCATATTCAAAGACGATCCATGGACTTCCATTGATAAATCTAGCCCTTTGCTGGTCACACTGACACTTTCAGAACTGCCTGAGAAGGAATGTGTCTGAAAGCCAAAATAACTATTCTGAAGTGATTTAAAACTATTTACAAAGCATATTTTAATAGTTACTTACTTCTCTTCTAATGCCTTATATTTAGCTGTGTACCATCTTTATTATGTAATTAGAGCTGACGAGGAAAGAGCCCTCATAAAAGTTGTTGAGAACAGAAGAGGAAAGATGACTGGCCATCTTGTACGACATGACAGCTTTATCAAAAATATTATAGAAGGAAAGGTAGAAGGAAAGAGAGGAACGTGAAGACCAAGGATAAGCTACATGAGCCAAATAAAAGCGAAGATCACTGTCATGTCGTTTAAGGAGGTCAAGGAGGTTGAACTCAAAAGAAATACCTGGAGAAAAACGCAGACAAGAGCATTGCTCTTAAATAAGAAGACAGATGGTTTAAAATTTCCGAGCCTAAAGATACAAACTCACCTATCTAATCATGCTTGAATTTCATACCTGCAAACTGTTGGCATTATCATAAATATCGGTGTCTGGAGATGTGAGGGGATGTGAAGTGTCAGCTTGCACTGAGGTAGATAAGCCAGTGAGTTCATCTGTAAATAGTTTAAATAAATGATTGTTGGTTTGACTTCGTGTTTCTCATAAGCATATTCAAAATATTGATTGTGGAGAAAAATGTTTTTATCATATCAGTGAGTGTTCTAAACAGAATAATTATTTTAGAGTCTGCACAGGTATCTTTTTACGCGATATATCTTCCGATCACAAACATGAATGGGGAAATCGAACTTACATTGCATTTAATGCAAGTACATACTTTTCATTTGGCGATAATTTAAAGTCGGGTTTTTTTACATTTTCCGCTATCCGTCACGTGCAGAGTTACCTTGAGATTTTCAGAGTTATGACATTACCTATGTTAGTGTTTGAAGGAACTATCATTGTTTGTGGTTCAGCTGGAGTTGTAGGCTGGGTGATTGATGACGTCATTTCATTCTGTATGAAAATATAATCAATTAATGAATGGGTAACAGCAATGGTACAAGATAACAAACAAGATAATCTAAATATATAAAACTCTTTCGTTACTGACTGACTGACTGACTGACTGACTGACTGACTGACAATCAACGCACAGCCTAAACCGTTAGTCCTAGAAGCATGAAACTTGGAGGGTATGTTCCTCTTATAACGTAGAGGTGTACTAAGAAAGGAAATTGGAAAATTATTTCCCGAAGAGGAGAAAAAGGGGAAAAATGGTTTAAAGAAAAATCAACGCACAGCCTAAACCATTAGTCCTAGAAGCATGAAACTTGGAAGATGTGTTGCTCTTATAGAGCAAAGGTGCATTAAGAAAGAAAATTGGAAAATTATTTACCTAAAAGAAGAAAAAAAAGGAAAAAAGTTTCATGAAAATTCACAAAAAATTGCTTTACAAAATACGCAAAAAAACAGTAAAAAAAAATCTGCTACCGCAGCATCTGTCACCAAATTTGAATACACACAAAAGTTTACATTAACCCCACCGTAACCACAAAGACAAAATCGCGGAAAACACCTATCGTACCGAAACTAAACACCGCACCGCTTCAAAAAACGGCTAAAGTACATGCTCAAAACTATGGTAACCAGCTGGTCATGTCAAATTAAAAAAATCTGATTCGATTATACACCAACACGCAGACGAAACCCTAAATTAGCCACTAATATAACATAAAATCACAAGAAATTGCCTTACAAAATACGCAAAAAAAACCATTAAAAATTTTTCAGCTACCGCAGCATTTGTCACCAGGTTTTAATACACACAAATGTTTACAAAAAAACCGATGATAACCACCAAGACAAAATCGCGGGAAGCACCTTTCATACCAAAACTAAACAAAGCTGAAAAAAATCGGCTACAACAGCAGTTAACATCTTTCGAACACACTTTATATAGTTTTGAATGCAAACTCAAAACTAAGGTAACCAGAACTTGATCATGTAAAACCAACGCATACATAACCCAACTTAGCCACTAAGGCAAATTCACGAAAAATAACTCTCAAAATATAAGCAAAAAACAGTGAAAACATAATAATATCAATAGTTGTCCGCTTTCCACCATAAAATAGTTTCTTTAAAACGAACTCAAACTATGACTTTATACTAACCACGCGGACGAAGTCGCGGGTGTCAGCTAGTTGATAAAATAAAATTAAATTAAATTGCATACTTTTTAGTACATTACATACTTTTAACAGAACCCAGACACAGAACACAATTTATCCAGTGTGGGACACTGAAACCACAAGCTTCAGATCAGAGCAGAGCATCAACCACACCAGATGATATGTGAAGCCAGGTTAGCCATATCCAGCAGTTGACTCCAGGATGATGTTGTTTCTATATGATTGATGAGAAGAGAGATTCACTTACATTTATTTCAGTTCTTTTAACATAAGGAGCCCACATATCTGTTAAAATGGTATCTGATGCGCTTTTTGAGTTGATTGTTAGTATGAAGCAGTTACTTGCTCCAAAACTCTGCTTTAATATCTCAAATGTCACTTCAGCTCTGAAACACTTGCAAAGTAAAAATACCTGCCTACAAATTATTTACATGATAGGCATATATAAATGTATATTGTTATACATACTTTTCTCTTGAAATAATAGAAGCATCATGCAAAAGTAGATATGACTTCAAAACCCCACTGTTGAACCATTTAGGCAACTTAGGTGGTGTAACGTTCTGCAGTTGTGCATATTGTTGGTTTAGCGCATTGAAACTATCTATCACATTGTCATCATGGGCTACTCCGACAATGATACATGACAAGAAGTGCTTTGTGAACTCATGATCCGATGGAAATTGTACTTCTAGGTATGTTTCTCGCCAGGCATCAAACCAATATGTTGATTGAGGAATGTCAAATTTCCTTTTTTCTGTAAGAAACCAGTAAATTAAATTAAAATGTTGTATGTTTTATTTGTATGACTACATTGGTATAAGCGCAACTTTACCAAATTCCATCGCCACAGTTTTGTCATAGTAATTGTGTAAAACAGCATTGTTCAGTTGTCTTCTAGCTTCGGTTGGTTGCAGAGGCTTCCAATTCACATCCCTTATGATAAGCTTCCAGTTTTTTATGGCGCACACACTGCCACCAGGTTCTTTCAACTGACCTGTAATGTAAAATAATCAATCTCTATGCTGGATGTTAAGAAAAGACTAGTCTATGGGTTCTGGTGGTCACCTCTATGATTACCTACCTTCAGGTTCTATTGTTGTAAATGGCTGCAAAAGCTCAGTGAACGTAAGATTGTTCTTAGATACTACATTTTCTACTTTAGGGCTGCACAAAACTGCTACAATGGGAGAAAAAGAGTCTTTGATAAATTCTTGAGCTGTTTTCCCCGTTCTAGCCATTGTTCGGCTTTGTAACAATAGCGAGAAGAATGATAGATAATCACTTTTATCTTAATTATTACACACAGCACCTATTTAATTGTATTTATTTGTTTGAATTCTTGAATAGTATTGTGAATTTGCAAATTGCAAAACAAATCTTCTTCTTTTTGGCCGATCTTATTTTCACGAAAAAAGAAGAAGCAGATTTCTATGGTTTATGTGTGCGTATACGTATGTATATCTACATTTGTGTGCGTAAATCTTATATTTCAACTGTCAAAACTGACATCTTAACTGTCAAATGTCAAGAGGTCAATGTCATGCTTGCTTCTGCTTGCTACTGTTCTATAATTCTTGCTAGGCTATTTCGAGTTCGAGATGCGAGCTACTATTTACGAAATAAAATCCACCGGAATAATAAATAGGACAGAAATGCGATGGCTGCAACAGCATCGGTAATTAATGATCTGTCTTATTATTATCATCTGAAGAGTATTTACCATTTCCTACAGCACAGACGACTCCAATGCCTCCAGCAGCGTTGGGAACCAACCGCTCCTAAACAACTCCTACGCAATAGAACTGGGCAGTCATCACTAATGAGAAGAACTTTTAATTCTTCAGGGCTGGACACTTCTGCCACATGCCAGACACCTCGTGGGCTTTAATCTTCAGTGGGCTGAAGATGTGTGTCAAACTTAGCGCTAGAAAGTGGTAGACCAGACTTTAGTGGGTTTGTGATGTGTGTTTAAAACCCTGCCAAAAGTGTGTGAAGTCAGATTGTGAATGAAGTATAATTAGGTAGATGTGCGTGATGAAGTAACTACCTACTAAAGATATCTTCAATGTTGTATCAATGTTTTCATTGCGTTAAAGATTTCATATAAATTATTTTCTATTTCTTTAAGAATTATTATACTGAATTGATTATTGTTATTATTCTGACACACTGATTCATTTTAATTTAACTTATATTTTCTACTTTTTGTTTGAATTTTGTATATTGTTCTCCGACAAAGTATGTGAGCCGCTTTTTTACATACCCTATGATCTAATAGTTGTACCATACTTCTTGCAAATAAATATATTTCATTTCCTTTGTCTTGTACCACCCACCAGTCGAACTACTCAGTAGTTACTGAACTGCAAATGCAGAGTTATTGGTGAAAGAGACTCATTTCCTGTAGGTTTCATTTGCTCGAACTAGGTATAATGTAACCAAGGGCGGATCCAGGGGGGGGGTCATGGGGGTCATGATCCCCCCCTGAGCTGGTTCCAGGACTTAGGTGGACCACTAATTGTACATAATGATTTTGTATTATATATTTTGTCACCATACAGATTTTATGTAATTACATACCTTCAATATTTAATTAATTTAATCTAAATATATGAAACTCTTACGCTACTGACTGACTGTCTGACAATCAACGCACAGCCTAGGCCGTTAGTCCTAGAAGCATGAAACTTGGAGGGTGTGTTCCTTTTATAATGTAGAGGTTCACTAAGAAAGGAAATTGGAAACATCTTTTCCAAACAGGAGAAAAAGGAGAAAAATGGTTTTAAGGAAAATGATGATTGTAAAAATCAAAGCAAAGTTAGAAGCATGAAACTTGGACAATAATACATACAAGGTGGCCCAAAAGTCGTGGATCAAACGCAACTAGGGGTAAGATGGGGTCATCAGCTGAAAAAAGTTGTTCTACGGGAGGTCCTTAAGGTCAACCCCTGTAGAGTTATAATTTATTTTGTGTTTTATTAGAAAATTGACTTTTTTAACTTATTCTTATTAAAATTCGAAAAAATCTACATCCTGTATTTTTTGTATTATTTTCACTAGATTGGTACCTACTGATGAGCCCTTGCGTTAGACATGCTATTTATGGTTGTTTATTGGGTGTGTTGAAGATAATAATTATTAAGTTTTACGATTTTCTTTTTTCTCAAGTCATAACTTTTCATTTACTTCGGACCCCACTGTGAAAAAAATATACTCTACCAAAAAGTGACCCTGTATTACATGTTTTGGCGCGTTTTGGCAATACGAAGTTATTATGTGTTAAGTTTTTCAAGTGTACAATAAAGAATAAATATTTTTAAGTACAGTAGGTACTTACGTACATTAATAACGTACCTACTTTTTAGGGTTCCGTAGCCAAATGGCAAAAACGGAACCCTTATAGATTCGTCATGTCTGTCTGTCTGTCTGTCCGTCCGTATGTCAGCCATTTTTCTCCGAAACCGTAAGAGCTAGACTGATGATACTGGGCGAGTAGATGTATTCTGTGAACCGCATTAAGATTTTTACACAAAAATAGAAAAAAAACTATAAATTTTGGGGGTCCCCATACTTGAAACTGAAACTCAAAAACTTTTTTTTCATCGAACCCCTACGTGTTGGTTATCTATGAATAGGTCTTTAAAAATGATGTTGAGGTTTCTAATATCGTTTTTTTTCGAAACTTAATAGTTTGTGCGAGAGACACTTCGAAAGTGGAAAAAAGTTGATGAAAAAATAAGAGAAAGATAAAACTAAAAAAATATAAATGTGTTGTACGCAAACTATGCAATCTATGCAAACTTTCAACGATATTTGGTTTGAACGAGATCTAGTCAGTAGTTTTTTTTTTATACGTCATAAATCGTAAACCGCAATTTACCTTTCGACGAGCTACAAGAACTTATATGTATGTACATATTATGTTACTTGTTGCTACGGAACCCTTCATGGGCGAGTCCAACTCGCACTTGGCCGCTTTTTTACTTGTATCTATTGTTATCAAAATTAAATTATAAGTTCTTGACTTGACCACGTCTATGTGACCCCCTCCTGGTGCCAAAACTGGATCCGCCCTTGAATGTAACTATGTTATTCGGGGATAATTCAGCATTATAGTGGCAAAAGAAGTTTATCAGTCCAGTAGTTTTTGAGTTTATTCGTTACAAAAATACAAATCTGTACAATTTATAATAATGATGATGATCCACAGTAGCCCAAACAAGAGATGAATGGAGAGAAGGAAGGGAGGCCTTTGCTCTGCAGTGGGACACAACAGGCTTTTAATAATAATAATAATGATGATGATAAGTTACCTACCTAAGTACCTATAAGTACATACCTACCTATTTGCTGAGAAGTCCCATTTTCCCACAGAACGCCTACCTACATATATGATTATAATGATTACCAGCTCCTCTGAATCCAACATCAGGTAAGCTCGTTGGCAGAGAGCACTGGTGGTCTAGACGTAGCGGACCCGCCGTCCGATCCGCCTAAGGTCGTGGGTTCAAATCCAGTCGTGTACCAAGTAGTTTTTCTGTAGAAAAATGTGTGTGCACTATGCCAGTAAAGAAGCCTTGCGGAAACCAGCCCTCAGTGCCTTGCCTACCTTATTCATAATACCTAACTAAATGCAGTAGATCTACAAAATCATGTAGATAAATAAAACAAACATTCCACAGGATGGATGTTAGCAATGACCACTACTAAGCGGGCAAAGCCTGCCGCGGGCGGCCGCTAGTTCATAAAATCTATAATAGGTAGGTATATAAAGTACAGTCACGAAAAACGCCGTAAGATGCTTGATACTAACTATTATCTATTCTGTGACGTTACCGTGTCATCATAGTAACTACTAGCGTATCTGTAATTCGAAAATATCTTAGAGTCACGAAATCTAACATCATCATCACCCTATCCCTGTCGTAAGAACCACCCATTTTTTATTTTTTTACTTAATTGCATCCGGTACAAGCCAATGTAGGAGAAGATTTGACTTCCGTAAAAAAAAATGTTTGCTTAATGTTTGCTAGTGTGTATCATCAACTTATTATTATAAAATGATGAAAGCTTTAATTAAAATTCGATGATAGATAAATGCAGTGAGATTAAACGTAATTAAGCTTACAAAGAAAGAATAAAGAAAGATAGTGGAATATTACAGAAAACTTTAACCCAGAAAGTACAATCAAAAATTAAAAAAAAGTTTTGATAAACATGCCGTGGGGAATATTGCGTAAATATAAGAGCGCCGCTTCTTTTCACCCCTTCCTTAGGGATGTCATTATTCATCGATGGTTGATAAACATCGATGTTACGAGAATAATATCAAACGAAACATCGCTATTTTAGTTAGTGTAGTGTGCTATAGTAGAGACCACATAATATAACAGTGGACCTCCACCCATTTCATTCGAGGTGGCGTGGTGCAGGAGAGGGACCAGTGGCGATTTGTAAGTTTCGCAACCCATGAACTGAGAATTTGCGATCCCCCTTTGTTTTATGGTCTCGGAGTTCTTCTCTTGAAGGACTGCAGCATGGAACTAAAAATATGGCAATAGACTTTTACACTCCTTGTTGAATAAGTTTATTTCTTAACTCATTGCTGCTATAACAGTGGGGCGCTTCAGAGAGGAACATGCAATGAATTAGAAGGAACCGATCTTTTCCTTCGATACCTATTCATCGTATATCGACTTTTGGGATAGATGTCAACATAGAGCATCCCTACGGCCTCTTATCTGTCATTTTGACAGGTTTCACTTGTTTTTTTTTGCATTATGTATCAGAAAGAAGCCTCGGTTAAAGGATTTTTTGCCAGGTAAAACGGGCCTGAAGGAAGTTTGTCGTTTGCTTGCAAATGGACAATGACGTATGGTTTTTTTTATACAACTGATAGGGCAAGCTTAAGGCCCACCTGATGTTAAGTGTGGCTGTTATCGCTTAGAGCAAAGTATTTTATTTTTTTTAAACATTGTGGACCATCCATACAAGACTAAGCAGCCCCAAACTAAGCAGAGCTTGTACTATGGGAATCTATGGGTATTGCCTTGTAGGGCACGTTCCTGACGTGCGTGACTTATTATGATGCACTGCCCTGCGTCCATTATCTTCATGAATAGGCATAGGAATATTCACCAATCGGGTAACTCCGTGAAACAGCAATAAGTTTTGGTAGATAAAGCAATTAGGTGAGGCGTTCCATGTGGCTCCATGATTAGGTGACTCAATAAATATTATCACTACACATGAGGATACCAGCCAGGCTAGTTAGGCTACATGGTAGAGGACAATGCGGTAAAGATTCTCAAAATGGAAATATACGAAAATGCTTATGGAAGTGCATGTTGTTTGTTTCCATTTCCCACGTATCTCCGTTGTCTTGTAACGAATGATACGGAGATGCAGCTGCTTACATTGCATTAGTGACTGGGTTTAGGAGAAAACATTCAAATCAATAAAAAAATTGTGCTTGTATCCTTTAGATTTAATGAAAAATTCATTTTACAAAATTCAGATAATCTTTTTCACCGAGAATAAATCAAAATACGAAATGTATGTACTCGTAAATGCATTAAACTTATCAAAATAATTATGTTTAATTTCACGTAAAATAAACATTATACATAATGTATACTTAAATCAATAAAAAAATGGAATAAATTTAATTACATAATATTCTACATAATCTGATAAAAATACTGTAAAATAATATAATCATTAATGCAGAGTCATGTAACAATGATTTTAACCAACAACAAAAACTATAGAACTAGCAAAATCATTGATGCTTAGAGTAACCTTCGCAATAACACAAAACTCTGTACCTAAATTACACTATACAGTTCTACTAGCTTTCAAAAATAATTCTAAATAAACCTTCTGGTAATAAGTAACCTAAATAATAAGTTTAAGTGTGACCCTGCCATGATTCAAAACAGTTAATAATTTGCTAGTTTCAAATTACAGGGTAAAAGATCTGTATCTTATTTTATATTTGATTTTTGGTACAAATAATATAAGCTTCATGATATATTTTGTTAAAATACAACATCATCAATTACCTATTTCTTTGAATCCATCGTAATTATTTTCATATTCAAAATATCAAAATTAATTTATTATACTTCAACCCCGATAGGCCGATTTGTATACTGGTACCATTTCGCGCAAGATAATGCAGGTTCAAACGCACACACCGCTTTCTGCGTCGTAGCAATGTACGAGTATAGTAATGCACAGCACACGGTTCACGTCAGGTCCACGAGTCAGGGCGCGTAGCGGGATCACGCGCGCGCGCTCGTGTTATTCAAAGTTCGGGTGGAACATGTTGATGTTGAGGTCCTCGAAGGTAGATCCGCTCTGGTCCAGGATCTGCAGCATGTCTGAGAGCTCGTGCGGCGCGTGGGCCCCCTCGCCGGCGGGCGCCGCGCCTCCACCCCCGCCGCCGCCACCAGCGCCTCCGCCCCACGTCCACATACCTGCACAATACATACTATTTGAGACAACTCATTCTGAACCAATGGATTGGATTTACTTAAAAATTAACAGTCAACCCCAATCATGGACCTGCCAATCATCATCCGCACTTGGTGTGCGGACCGATTTCCGCAAGTAAGCCGCTGGCTGGCTCTTTTGTGTGACGATTGGCATTGTGTTGGTCCAACTTTTTTAGGTTCTACGACACGCCGGTTTCCTCACGATGTTTCCTTCACCGTTTTGAGAGTACAACTGGCATAGTGCACATACATTTTTCTGACAGAAAAACTCATTGGTACATGACTGGATTTGAAACCACGACCTTAGGATCGGAAGGTGGGACCGCTATCACTAGTGCTTCCAACCCCTCCCAATCATTGTTTAAAGATAGTAAAAATTGACCGTGACAGGCTTCACGGGCCTTAAAACTTTAAAGCCCAAGTAGTCGTTCAGAAGATATTGAGAGATGTTGGTTGGTTAGTGTGTGCAGTAGTTTGTTTACCGTGCGTGGGATGCGGCTGATGGTTGTGGTTGTGGTAGTGCGCGGCAGGCGGCAGGTAGGCGGCGGGCGCGGGCGGGGAGCGCGCGGGGCTGCCGTCCGCCGCGGCCGCGCCGCCGCCGCCCGTCTCGCCGCTGTACGCGTAGCTCTCTCCGCCGGCGCCTCCACTCTGACAACACCAAGCATGCCTTGTTATTGCACAGTACCGTCAGAGTTTTGGAATGATCAACAAAGTTCTTGTGACATCCACATAAACTCAATTATTTATATTTTGGAACCCCGAAACAGTTCGAAATTGGATGAAGATCGACAGTTATGCTCTGGTAAACAAATATCACAGCGTCAAATTTGTTCAAGTTGAGAAACCGTAGCAAACTCTTGACAATACCTATATAAATCATTCTTAAAATAAATTAAAATCACGACTATGCATAAGCGTCGTCGGCTCGGTAGGTTTTATACAACTTAATTAGCAAACAAGCATACGGCCCACCTGATGGAAAGCGACTACCGTAGCCTATGTACGCTTGCAACACCAGAGGCAACACTCACTCGCGCGTTGCTAACCCTTTAAATATTTTAAAAACGCCCTTTTTGAAGTCTACTGAAGTTACTGTAGTCTATAAAGGAAAGTCTCAGCAGGAAGAGCATTCCACAACCTTAGGCCGAGATTCATAGACGTGACTTTGCTTTACAGCAAAGGAGTCTTCGCAAAGTAAGCTTTGTTTATCGAAGTTTACCTTCAACATTTTGAATAAAGAAGAGCTTGACTGAACTATGAAATATATTTTTGGTTGAAAGTAGAACTTTCCATCAAAGTAAAGTCAAAGTGCGGTCTATGAATCTGGGCCTTAGAGAGCGCGGTAGGAAGTTCCTCTGAAAGCGAACAGTGCGCGACCATGCTGGCTCCAAGGGATGAGCCCTCTGCCTATGGCGAGCTGCGTGATGATAAAATGAAGCTGTGGGCATCAAGTCGAACAGTTTTTCAGGACCCAGCGTACGCGCGGCAAAACACAGGTTCAAGTACCGGTCTGAGCGTGGTCCAGGTGGTGTGCGGCGGCGTGTTGGTCGGCGGCCGATGCGGCGAGTACTCGGGCGCGTAGTGCGGCGCGTACGCCGGCGCCGGCACGCCCACGCCCGCCTCGCCCGGCGACCGCGCACTCGCGCCGCCCGCTACTCCGCCGCTCACTGCACAACACAACAACACAATGTAAGCCACACTTTCATTACTACAGTCCAGTGTCTCCATATACACGGTAATTACCGTAGATGCACCGTAATCTGACATAATCTACGGTCAACGGTAAACGTCCATTACCGTGTCGTAATTCTACCGTATTATGGTGATGAATATCTTTTCGCATTTTTGATAATTTTTTGATTAGTTGTGAAAAACCTGTGTTGATTTCATGCCCATTAAAGAAATGATCAGCAAAATGAATGCTTCTAATTACGAAAAAGAAATTGACGTCTTAGATTCAGATTAAGGAACTAGTTTTTTCTAACTACGTAGGTTTAGATTCATTACAAAAAATTAGAAATTCCCTTTAAATTTGTTTTTTATCTACTTATTTACCAATTTTACCATACATTTAAACATTACACGGTAATTACGGTAAATTTTTAATTGACACACCGTAAAACACCGTATTTTCAGCCTGGCAACACGGTAATCCTTTATTTTTATATGGAGACACTGCTACAGTCCCATGTGTTGGAACGCACCAGAAGCCAATCAGCCCCATACATCTTGACGACATGACTTTCTTTAGTCTATATAACATACTAGCAGCTTGTCCCGGCTTCGCAAGGGTGGATATTTATTTTTTAAACACATAATATATAGCCTATTTTACTCAGGGTGAATGTAGCTTTCCAATGGTGTAAGAATTTTCGAAATCGGCACTGTAGTTTTTGCATTACAAATACGATGACGAGAAGTGAGAGATACGTAGTATGATTTTATTTATTAGAAAATCAATCTGTTACAAAAGTTGAAAAGCAGCTTAATAATTCTAAAATAATAGATTTTATACCATACCCCCTCTAAAAAGTTGATTTTATTCACTGAAAACAAGGAAATAAAAAGCTCTTTTATTCACTGTTTTGGTGTTTGAATTTGGAACACACCAATAAGGTCGACCTCCATAACAATACTATACAACCTCCTTGCGCCAAAAACACTCTAATTTGATTGGTCGAAATTATTAACAATGAGTTTAGACAATGCTGAACTCCTTGTTTAAATACTGTTTTGTGTTCTTTGTTGTCATTGTCATATTTTAATAGTAAATTGGCGCTATTTTGAATACTGTACTTACGTAAGTTATACAACACAAAGTTCGGTAATAATAAATCGATTGAAAATGCATTTTAAGGATGAAAAAGTGGCGAGTTTTGTTGTTCGATTGAGTTGTTTAGTTTATGAAAGAGAGGTCGGCCAAGAATAGTAGAAACTTGCATTAATTTTACCTTCCTTTTTTTTTTCAAATAAAGTTAAAAGTTATTGGTTTTATGTCACATTAGAATAGTATAAACAAAGTTTTTAATCCTTTTTCGCTTCATCATCATCATCATCAGCCTGAAGAAATCAACTGCTGGACACAGGCCTCCCCTACACGTTTCCAGGAAGAACGATCCCTTTCCATCCACCGACTTCCCGCGATCTTAACAATGTCGTCGGTCCATCTGGTGGAGGGGCACCCTACGCACGTTTTTCGCTTAAATCTTTCTTTTTCTCGAAGTCATGGTATAAAGTATAGTATGCAACTCTTGAATAAAACGGATTTGTATCGAGGGCCATGAATTACTCGCGTCGTTTAGGGTTCTAACACTTGAATCACTCGCTACGCTCGTGATTTAATCATTATGAATACCCTTCACTTGCTCGTGATTCATCTATGACCCTTGATTTAAATCCGTCTTTTATTCACTAGTTACATAATATACTATTCCCAAGATGTTATTTTTACAAAAAGTGTTTTACTGCTCTCTAGCAGTAGGTTAACGAGTTATGGCACATAAGTTGAGACGACAGTATGAGGGGGTGTGTGCGTGAGTGAAGGAAGGTGTGTATGTGAGGGTGGGTGTATGAATTCAAATTATACAGTTATCTTACCCGGCGGGACATGGTGCTGCTGTTGGTGTAAGGCGGGAGGTGGGGCTTGGTATACGTCACGATGCCGTATGTGGTAATCGTAGCCTTCCTCCGCCGCCGGCTCTCCTGTGGTACTCCCTAGTGAACGACTGCACACAAACAACAAACATTACTAGAATTAGACAACACAATCCTGAGTATCTGAACAAAACCAAACCCAAGCACTGAATTTCCAACCACATGGACAAATATAAATGTCTACCTACACAGGTACACATTTATATTTCTGTACGTACAGCGCAATTAAGCAAGGCCCTTAAAAAAATGGTAAAAATGAAAGAAACCAATAAGTGATTTCTATTTCTGTAAAAATAGAGTTGTGTTCTAGAACAGAAGAGATAGAGATAAGATTCTAACGTTTAACATTGATTAATATCTAGTAAGCTCTAGCGAAAACAATTACGAAATCCATATTTTGAGGGGCTATCTTGGGCTTTTTGTCATTTTAACGCAAGATGTAAAGAACTTTAAAGAAATAGAAATATGTACTTACTTAGCTAATGTGTTAGTGCAAACAATATATTCTACGTCGTCATTGTACGGATTCAAGAAGGCAAAGGCGGAAGTCCGTAGCCATATCCATTCTCTGCTCTTTGTCCGAAATCGGTACATGAGAGAGATGATCTGGCCTTTCAGTTTCAATACTGTAACAAAGAAAGGACATAAATAAGTCACATTACCCCTGACAGGTCGCCTAACAAGTGTGGTTATTATAATATGGCATTTCAGGCGGCAGGACAAACATGACCTGTATGACAGTTCAAATGCCATGTTTGTTAAATCGTGTTGTGTCGTCGATCGTGGGAAAACTATTTAAGGGTTTTGTTCAATTTCAAATCATTTATTATGCTTGAATGGTAACATACAGAACAGAAGCAAACAGTTTTGTAGAACAGAATTCTGCTAGTATTGTCCAAACGTCACATTGGGAATAGGGCATCCTTACTCGGACCGAAATATAAAAAAATAATTACACCTTAACTTAAATAACACAAATAATGAATGTCATAATAACATTAAATAATAAAAAAACAAACAAATATATACAAAATTCACCTACGCTTCGAGTTCTGTCAATGATTGTTAGGTCCCTGGGAACCAAAGACATGAGGCTATTTCATTGATTACCTTGGTCAAAGTTATCTCGCATGTGCTGCTGGTCTTCCGGATGGTAGAACTCATAGCAAAGCTTGCCGAGCAGGTCAGCGGGCGCATAGCCGACCACCTGAGCGGCGCGCTGGTCCGCGAACGTGAACCGACCGTCCACGGAGTGCCGAGACACGAACTCCGCGCCGCCGCTGCAAAGGCTACCTTCAGCCGCGTTCGGAGTTGACGTCACCTGGGGTTGGACAACATAATGCATATCCGAAACATTCACCAACATACTCAAGGAGTCACATCGGATCATAGAAACTTTGAAAGGAGGCTCTGCAATTCTGCGTTCCGATTAAGCCTATGCGACAGTTCAGAAGGGCAAGTCCCAGTGTATTTACAACACTTCGTCTAGCAAATGTTTTCGTGTGAGCACGTGTCTCTCTCTCTCTTTTGTATCGAAAATTGATGAAACAACAACTCGTTTCGATCGTTTTTACGTAAGGCATTTTTGCTGTCTCATCATTTCTCCATACAATGGAGAGAGACAAATAGGCGAAGACATTTCGTTGAAAATGAAGTGGGACTTGCCCTTCAGATAATAACTATATCGGATGTGACTTCTGTAGTAGTCAGTGTAAAACGTAGTCCTGACCTTACACTAGGGCGGCATTCATGGGTCAAGCGGTACCCCATTGTTGCCATAGCTTGCTATGTTTACATTGTCTAAATCATTCTCAGAGATTTGTAATAACGTCCTAAAAACAGTTTATACAATTATTTCTTGCTGTCATCACAACAGCGATTCTCTAAAAAGCACTTCTTTCTTGATCACATCATATTGTTGGTCTGAAAACTATGCAACAGTGTTTAAATAATTAGCTTCAACAACAGTCCGCCTTTTTTGCGATGTTTCCGAATACCCTCACAAATGTAAGATTAGGGTAAATATGATTGCTCAGTAAAGACCGTAAGGTCACATCCGTGGCGTGTCAGGGACGAAGCCGGGCCGTGGCGGTACCGTCGATTAAATTTGAACCCTATATCTGTGCAAATTGAGTAGAATTCTCGTATTTGGCTCCGATCCGGCCAAAGCTCGGGCGACGGGATATTGTATTGTTTATAAATTCAACTCATTGTGTGTACAGATAGGGTTCAAATTCAATAGACAGCTCCGCCACGTGTGGGGATAGAGTCTTTACTGAGCAATAATATTGATCCTAATCTCAAAGGTCTCTATTATAATACATGTAGGTTATGTACCTGTAGTCGGCCAATAGCGACCAAGCAACAATGGGACTCGTGAAGCTCGTCATCCACCGGTCGGTCCATCTGCATGCCTGGAAACAAATCTAATGTCCCGACATAAATAACATTTAGTTCTCAAAGTTAAATGAACTTAAGAATCAAGAATGGCGAATCTAGCTGTCTTCAATTAGTTAAGTTCACACTTTGAAAGTTCTTATAAGATAGAAGACGAAATTACCACAGACCATTTGATGAACAAAGGGAGTTGATTATAGAAGTTACGATTGAAAAAGATAACTTTTCGAGAGGTGAAGGGAAATGTTTACATTTCCTCAGAGTTCGAGACTTGGAAGCATAACACAATTATTATCCTGAAAGTATGTCTAGTTAGAGAAGTCTAAGTCATAAGTAACCTTAATATTGTTTTGTAGAAAAGAATTCTGCTACCACTTAGGGGGCGTCCATAAATTACGTGAGGTGTTTTTTCGAATTTTCTGTCCCTCCCTCCCCCCTGGTGAGATGTCGTGAGATTTAATTCAACCCCCTCCCCTATCCCCCAATCTCACGTGAGATTTTTCAAAATGTGGGTTTCTTACGTAAGCGCGTTGGATTGTTATAGTAAAAAGAAAAAAAAATGCTTTGTGCTTTTATTTACAACTAGTTAAGACTAGTAATCAATATTGCTGAGAATTATAAGTGTAATAAAAATTTAACTCATAAAACGGGACCAAACTAGTAAGTACAATTTTTTTTTGTTTCAATCAGAAAAAAAATTGCGTGATATTTGGCGAGACCCCCCCTCTCTCCAACGTAAGACTAGATGAGATTTGACTCGACCCCCTCCCCCCCTTAAATATCTCACGTAATTTGTGGACGCCCTCTTATGCCAACATTCCGGTCACAAGTATTAGCCGGTTTTGGGAATGGAACATACCTACTGAGACCGAGCGACAAGACACATCACTAGTCGGGAGAAGATGGCGTCGTAATGCGTAGATGTTTGATTTGGGGTGTTATAAAGTTAAACAGAGTTCTAGCTATATTCAATGGATAGTTTTCGCCGTAACAAAAGGGATTTGATGATCTGTGATTATTGAGATAAAATAAAAAGCTTTTCCTCGTCTGAGATAATTCTGTGAACATGCACACTTTCATCCATTTGGTTTACATGCGTAACACAAGGGATCTGATGATCTGTGATTATTAAGATAAAATAAAAAGCTTTTCCTCGTCTGAGAGAATTCTGTGAACATGCACACTTCATCCATTTGGTTTACATGCGTAACACAAGGGATCTGATGATCTGTGATTATTAAGATAAAATAAAAAGCTTTTCCTCGTCTGAGAGAATTCTGTGAACATGCACACTTCATCCATTTGGTTTACATGCGTAACACAAGGGATCTGATGATCTGTGATTATTAAGTTAGAAAAAAATTAAAAATAAAAAGCTTTTCCTCTTCTGAGAGAATGCTGCGATAAACAACCTCGGCATCCAAAAGGTCGTGCACCTACCTGTAGGGGGCCAGTTCTTGATGTACCCTGTGCAATGCACGACCGCGTAGTTGTGTCCGTCGTGCGAAGGGCCGAGTGAGTTGCGAGCGCGCAGTCTCCCTAGGTGGGCGCCTTCCGCTGACCCACCCACGCGCATGCGACAGATAAACCCGCGACGGGAACCCATCACTTGACGCATCGACGCTGGAATGCACATGGATGTATAGAAAACTTATTCAATTCCCAATCAAATTACCAAACATTATTTTACGATGGAGAAGAACTAGTCTAAAGCCTTGTTTAAAGAGAATCTAGTAAAATTTGTTGTAAAATTTCAATATAACAACTAGGTACATACACCACATAAGACTTACATTGGTGGCCTTCTTTTTTGACAGTTCCTGTCTTCAGATCTAAAATACGGCCTGTATTTTGAGGTTCCTGTGTACTCAATTGTTCCCGAACTTTTTCCAGATCATCTGGATGCACTTGGTCATACAGACATTTTGAATACCATTCTCCCTGAAAACACAAATAGCAATTATTTGTTGCTTTAGTTAACAAGCTAGCCACTAGTCATGACTGAGATATAGGTATATTGTAAGTTCTTTCATACCTGAGAATAGTTCAGTACTGGGGCTATACTGTCACTAACGTAAATAATTCGGCCAGTATCACAGCTAACCACAAATAGGAAGCCATCAGCTGCCTCAAGGATGAGATGCTTCAGTTCTTGGTCAGTCAAAAATGATGGCTTGTAAGTGCCGTCGGTAGAAGTATTTCCTGTACCTACAAAGTTATAGGATTTATTCATCATTTCATAATTAATCATTCTTACCTTTTTAGCTCAACTTTTTATGATACTTGTTATTGTATTCATCACACGTGTAATTCATAATATGCAGAAGTATCATAAAATTAACTTACTATCATAAATAAGCATAAAAGTCATAATGTGTAATTTCCGAAGAAAAAAAAACTTGCCAAGGTATATAGTGGTATGTGATGTCACTGTTACCCTATTATAGTAGTCACTATGCTATAAAAAAATAAGCGGACAATGCCAATACTCTCAAACAGTGAAGGAAACATCACGAAGGAACTGGCATGTCTTAGAACAAAAAAAAAGTTCGAAAAATATGTCAAGTGCACGATAAGAGCCTCTTTGAGGCGCACTTTAATTAATTCACCACACTTTGTTCAAAAGAACCTGTGAAACGATAAGAAGACTGAACTGTATTGTTATTCCTAAAAATAATAGTTGGGTACCTCTCAAAGCCTTCATATGAGCCACCGCCATACGCAGTATGGTGAGCTTGTCTGGTTTTCGCGCCAGCGCGGAACATGTTGGAACCATGTCAGATAGTTCCGTGATATATGCCGTCATCTTGTTTCTTCTGCGTCGCTCAATTTCGCAGTGATTTTCACGGCTAAAAGATATTAATCTAGTTAGAGAGTTTATCAAAAACTTGAACAGCGAAAAGGCGATACGAGAATTTGTTCGATTTTTATAATCAGATTCGCCATGTTAATAAATGGTTTCCAACCTACTTATAGCTAAAGTGTTATACGCAAAAGTAATCAAGAGATCGTTTTGAATATATTTAAAGAAAGTGCGAGTTTATGGTAGATAAGACACGTTTTCAATCACATTGATGGGAACTTGTTGCTGGGAATGGCGAGATTATGGCAAAATAATAACCATTCATCCGCCAAGTTGCATAATTTTTACACTAAACATGACCTATTGAATAAAAATGAACTATTGTATTTGAATGGATGTTG
Organism: Thera obeliscata; assembly: GCA_947578465.1. NCBI lineage: Eukaryota > Metazoa > Arthropoda > Insecta > Lepidoptera > Geometridae > Thera > Thera obeliscata. Next base: position 8,244,881 of record OX387916.1, read on the forward strand.
GAGACCCTGGCCTTATTCTTCTTTCTCCTCTAACTAGGCTGAAGCGGTTTTGGGAATTATTATCTAAGATCCCTCATGTCAAGGCATTGCCGCGGATTAACACACAACATTGCTCTAGCAACTCTTCGAGCATGTGCCTCGCCGACTACTACATTTTTTTATTAATTTTTGCTGTAAGAAGGTGCAAATGTTCATCCACCAGCTGTATTATTGTTTAGAATATTAACAGAATTTTAGATTTGATTAGCAAATTACTGCAATTTCAGTATTATAGGTTCACATTGTATGCAAAATATGGAATAAAAAGTAGATTTTTTATGTCATAAAAAGCATTGAACATTTGAATTAGTTCATTGTAAAGCACCTTGTGTTGCAGGTAGGTAAAAGGAAACCTGGATGAGGTTGGCCAGAGAAGACCAAAGTCAAATGCAACTTTTTATAAAACTAGCAGAATCTAGGCGCCAGTTCTACACAAGCCTAGAAGAACAGAAAACACCTTACTGCTAAGTCCCTAGGTTTTTGTAATTGTGAATGGCACAGAGTAGAGAAGATAATTATGTTTTATAGATAGATGTCAAGCTATGTGTATTCAATATGCTAATGATGAATTTTTCCTTACCTTGCAAACCTTTCTTTGTCTTGAATGTTGTCCTCTTCCATCCTTGTGTATTTTCCACCACTAGCGTCGTCCTCATCGGATCTATTTTAATGACAAATAAATAAATAAATATTGGGAGGCATTGGAAGCAACACTATCTAACCCCAAACTAAGCAAAGCTTGTAATATGGGTTTTTTAATCTCCTCTGTTTCTTACAACCTGCCCATGCGAGCATTGAGCTCGAATTTGGTCAGTTATTCACTTCTTCATGGTCATGTATGGAGAAGGCCCAGTAGTGTATCCATCTCTTTTGGAGGAGAGCTCCTCCAGACGAGAAATCAGATGAATCTCTCTTAATTCTTTCAAAAGAATTAAGAGAGATTCATCTGATGGAATACTCCATCAGATGTCTGGCTAGCTATGTTGTTTGAGTGGATTTCTAGACATTTGGCGAATGATTTAGAAAAATAGCTGATATAATACTTACATACTTTTTTATTTATTGTTAAAAAGTAGTCTAAATTTTTAACTAAGAACAAATGAAATAGAAATTGCTACTCTAAGTGTGTTAGAAAATACAGCAGTATCATCATGAAAAATAGGCCCTCTAGCAGCCCACTTGCTGAAACTAGTCTGCTCAGCAGCTATGGATCAAATAATAAGAATTTACAGCAGTATACTTCTTGTGGATCCCTGTTTCCCTAACGCTAATTAATTATTTCTTCAAATTTTACTGTGTGCTATTTGCTCTCACTACGTAAATTAGGTATGTATTTAAAAGCTGTGGTTTTTAATTATTATGATTTTACTCATACAACAATATTTATTATTTGTGGTTACAAGGATAGAAAATATGGTTAAAACTGATTTAAATATATTTAGCATATTCATACAGCAAAATAAAAATTTGAAACTCACCCAACACTGCCAGCACGGCGTTTTTGTAAATCCTTTGTTGGGTCAGCCCCTGTACAGAAATGGGGTAATTTTAAACATATTTTCTTCCATGATATCTAAATTTGTTAGGGGTGTTTTATGATAGTATATATTTTTTTAAGCTTTTGGCTGCTTTGTTAGGATCCATTCAAAAACAACAAAAATGCAAATATTATAATATTGTCTCCACAATATACATAATGAGCTTGGAATGAAGATTCGTCTTACCTTGACAAAACTTTGATTTCATCTTACTTTGAGAGTTGAGAAACCAGCTACATCAATTGGCAGGTGGGTTGGTGTTAACCACATTATACTTATAAGCTTCTGATGGCCATCCAACAGAAAATAAGTATCAGAGTTAACTGAGGTAAATATGGTTGAAAGAGCACTAGGCTGAACAGAACTTCTAAGGATTTTGTATATATTTTGTTAGCCTTCAGATTGTTTTGTTCTTGTCTTTTGTACCTACCTACATGTTTCTCACAGAAATGCAATAGTATTGTAGTAAACACTATACCTACTTTATTTATGCCCAATCAGTGAAAAATCTGCTGAATCCACATTCCTTTGAATAATCACCAACAACGCGTCACGCGGAGCAATGTCAGAGAAAATAGGTCGCATGCTATGGTTATTCAAACATCTTTTCAGCTATGCTCTAACGCTACAAAGACTTTAGCTACCGGTAATTTTGTACTATGGGTTATCGTCGCCCTCATGTTGCGTTTAGATTCAAGGAAACTACAAATAAATATACAAAATTTTTAATACTAACCGGGGATAGTGGGAGCCACGGCAGACATCAGTCAATAAACTCATTAGTCCACTTTTAATTACCTCTAGTCAATGTTAGAACAATAAACAATTTTTTGAGAGAAACAAGTTTACTGAAATACAAAGCACTACGTATGTTTACAGCTTTTCATTCAACACAACACGCCATTTTTAATCGAGAACAGGCAGACCGAAGATAGTTACACTTTCCATTACAGGTTAACCAACCGATCCAACTCAACTCACATTTGGGTCAGTGTTGCCACCCGTACTTCAAATTTCAAATGGCTCAAAAGCCGAAAAACTTTTTTTTTTAATGTTACAGCATCCGGTAATGTGGGTGATCCATTGGCGAGCTAAAACTTTGAAGTAAACAAGAGTACTCTGGGAGCTATAAATTTAGGATGTGACTATTTGTACGGGTGCTGGATGAGTAAATTATATTTATTCGTACATTTATTCAATTTTATAATGAGTATATACATACGGATATTATTCAAACTCGGGGCACGTAACAGTAGGTTGTTAGGTTTTTTTTTTATACCTACTTAATTTCAAGAATGGTGCATGTCGGTGCAGAGAGGACCCCTCCCCCGTCCCTCCTCCTACCTAACAATACTAAAGCCAACCCAAATTTTAACTTTACTACGCCTTTTAAGCGACTGTAAAGTGTTTTAAAAATCCAGATTCAAACTCGGGGCACTCCGACTTAAGTCACAAAAGTAACAGTAGGTTGCTAAGTTTTTTTTTTTTATACCTACATAATTTCAAGAATGGTGCCCCCCCTCCCCCCGCAGTACCCGTATTAATAATTATAAATTGTTCGTACGGTAACCGTATTAATAATTATAAATTGTTCGTACAGTACCTGTATTAATAGAATCAGTCACAAAATATACCGCCAATGGATTGATTTTGCATGTGGCCTTATGACTGGCGGTCGTCTATAGTTTAAAAATAAAAAGCAAAAGTGACAAAAGTACACAATCATGACATGACATGTTTATTTTGAAATAGTCATCCAAAATTATGTCAATTTCTAGGTAACCGTAAATAATTTATTAGATATTGGTTGATCAAAATAGGAGCCATGGACGGTGAGCCTGAAGTATTATCAGATACAGCTACTAACTGTAATTTAGCCTCCGCATCTGAAACTATAACTGATCACAACCAAGCCAAGCTCGATTCACTCGAAAAAAAAGCAGTTCACCTGAGGTAAGTAGGTAGATAGAACCTACTGCACTCAATTTAGCACTGCATCATAGGCAATTAGGGATCTGCTTATGTACCTATGTAATGTACCTACCTATAGAGGTACAATATTTTAAAATGAAAAGGCGGTAGAATGATCATAGTAAATGGAAAGACTTTGATCATCTTTATGAAATGAATGATGTCTCCAAACTCTCCTAGACTAAAATATACTTAGGTACCAGGCTAGCATACTGATGCAGTAGGTTTCGGTGCAGCGAGCTAAGTATTTCGCGGGCACACGCAGCTCGGTTTCCTTACTTTCTAATAAGCTCGGGAGTGGCATAGCATAGTAGTAGGTACAGTTCGCCCGGTGTAACTTGGCGAGTCTGAACTGAGCCGTTTGTGCAAAAATGGCCAATGACGAATGAAAGATTGGGTCAAACTGCTAACTTCAGAGTTCAGACCCACCGAGATACGCTGCGCCCGCGCCGGCCGTATTGAAGGTGGTGTGAAATGGAACGTAAAGGGGCTTTTGTGTGCAGTAGCGACTCAACCAGACTTTTACCGGCTGACCACCTTTCCTTACCTTCGTAAAAAGGCCCTCTTGCTTGCACCGGTGATCTTACGTAAGAACCAAAAGTCACTGCCTTTTTTTTTCAGATTGGTACTTGAAAAAGATTTTAAAGCTGCTGATTTAAAATGGAGTCTATTCGTCGCAGCAGCATTTAGTTTTAGATATAAAAGCTGTCTCAGGCCATATCCTCCTGCCTTCATGAAATTTGGAATTATGGATATGGACGAATTAGTTTGTACCTCCTCTTCTTTCCTTACCTTACAGAATTTAAATATTATATATTTATGTTTATTTATTTAATCTTAGACTCACAGTTACAATATTGTTTATCTTATGCTATTCGATGTATTTTATACATTAATCAATTCGAATCTACATTATGTAAGTAAGCAATAAAGTAAGTAGGTAAGGTAGGTACAAAAACAGCAATAATATTATCTTTCTAAAGTTATGCTCGGCGAACTAATTGAAATAGGTATCATATCAGGTTATTATTATATTATATACCTAGTTGTAATGGTTTTGCATGATGCATCATGCTCCAAACATTTTAGATAGTTATATCTACATTCGATGCATGCAGTGAGACTGAATTTTATAGGTTTAGGTAGGTACATTGGGACATTGATCTAAAACAGTTGCTCGTTGCTCGATAAAATGAAAAGTTGTTACTTGGTTGTATGTAGTAGGTAGGTACTTATTGGTATTTTAGGTAAAAATATTTGGGTTAGATTTGATGAATTATTGTAAAAAAGTGTTAATGCTAATACTATGTTTGTTATGAAAATAACTAAACTTAAATTTTCAGCTTAGCGTGATAACTGACGTGCCAGCGCTGGACTTGGTGTTGCATCAATTGGATAATCTAGATCAATTACCAAACATTAGCGGAATTATTGACTTGTTATTCTACGTTTTAGTGAGATTGAAAGAACCAGCACTGAAAACTGTTCCATTAGAAGCGGTTAGTTTTGATTCTTATCTTAGGACACAGACAACCATCAGTGACCTTCTTGCCAGAAAGAACCACTTTGCCACTTTGACCTTTGAAACATTATAAAACTATTCTTATTTGAAAAAAATGCATTTCAATCACATTGTAAATTTCAAAAAGTAATTTTTTCCCCTGCAAGTTTTCCTAACAAAAAGTTCGCATAGGTACGAAAACCAGTAATTAGGTTGGGAGGTATTTACTTAGGAAGATATATTTATTTCAGCACGAAACTATTCTTTCTTATCCACATTCTACTCAACCAGCTCCAAAGCCACAATATATTTTTCAAGTAATCGGCTCTAACAAATCCAATTCTGAGGCAAAATGGAAGGAACTTTCTAAAAATCACCATGTTTTCTATGCGTTTCATGGAAATCGCTTAGAAAATTTCTACACAATGTTAAATTTTGGTTTACAGCAACATCTCAATAAGGTTAGCACATACATAAATTAAGTACCTAGTATGCTAGAATAGCTTTTCAAATTACACAAGTACATTATGTAAATGTCATGCGTAGGGATTGCAATCCCGCCTGTTGCTTTTATCAATCTGCTGGGTCCCGCGCTCTCAAAGCTTGTTAATTCAAGAAATGTTTATTAAAAGTTGTTTTTTGACGCAGAAACTTTGTGTTGCAATTTGATTTTGTATGTTTCATATCATTATTACACACAGAACACATTGTTTGGAAACGGCGTGTACCTGTCACCCGAGCTAAGTGTGAGTCTGCCCTACAGCCACGGTGGTTTTGGTTGGGGAGCCAGCTGTATCGGGGGTCACCTTTCATGTATAGCCATGTGTGAAGTCATTGATGCTCCAGAAGGAATTAACTATCAGAAGCCGGTAACCAATGAAGGTATATTTATTTCAAATATAGCCGTCGCGTTCGTGAGTCTATACTTACGTTATTTTGCTTATTGCATAGTACCTACTAAATACAATTTGTACATAGGCGATGGTATTTATGAAGATAATGAAAATAAGAACAATATCCTCACCGATGGGCATGAAGGGCCATTGCCACAATACATAGTCACTAACTGTGATCTAGTAAGAGTTCGCTACATGCTAGTGTACGCGAAACAACCAGCTTCAATGAGATTTCCTACAAGCGCAAATAGAAATTGTGAGTCTGATTGATATTGCTTTAGTTACTTTTAAATAAATAAACTACCGATAGGTTGTATGGAACAAACGGGTATTTATCGCGATTACTTTCATTATTACCCGACGTTTCGACCGTGTTACAACAGCCGTGGTCACGGTCAGACACTGGTAAATATATACCCGTTTATTCCATATAACGATCGCTTTAATTTAATAAGTGCTACCAATAGGTTTCATAGCTAGGTATGACCTGCGCCAACAAATACCCAAATCGAATAAAAAAGCGCCGCAAATCACTGTCTCAGTTCACATCATAATGTACGATTTGGATTATTTTCGTCATTGCGACGTTGTTGATTCATCACTTGTTTTAGGGAACAGTAATTATGAATGAATTATATCAGTAGGTAAATACAGAGTAACAAAAGTGAAACTGTAACACCTAACTCTGAGTAACCTAGCAAATTGTATTTCAGTTGGAGGTCTTCGTCAATGGCTGTCTAAACATAAGCTATTATCAATTTTACTAGGATATGGAATTATGCTGGCGACTATTGGTTTCGCTAATAATCAGCCTATTCATTATTATTACAAAATATTATTGAAGAAACTCGATATTGCTTACAGCACCGGCAAAGTTTAATTAATTAGAAATCGTTTTCCTATCATGTTTTATAACAAACGCCTTCGGGAATTTTTTTAACATGCTTGATTCAAATTGTATGTACCTTTAACAATATTCTTAGTTGATATGGTTTATTTTACATTAATTTCGTAAATAAAATTATATTTAGTTTCTTTACATTCATTTTATACCATTCATTTGTTACCTAATAAATACGTTATAATGAGAGAAGTAACTACTTAGATTTTGTTAAAACATATTACGATGTGTTCCCATTTTGGTCACAAAGCAAAATTGCCAGTGAATTAGAACAATGGCAGACAGTCATAGTCACGGTAGCTCGTCATGGACTGCAGCACAATCATTGTATCATCTAATTTTGTTGTGTTGATCTCTATCGCACGTTGGATGCTATACAGAGTGGTAAAACATCAGTTACATAGGATACACATAGCCATTGCGCAGGATAACGTGTGCTCTAGTGGTTTAATCTATATTTAAAATATTATTTGTCGTCTTTTTTAACTTTGTTTTGATACCTGTTGAAGTATTCAACTACCTTATTGTAACAATATTGGTGAAAATGCGTTATAATCATGAAATATTGCTGGAAAAAATTCTTCTGTTTGCAAGTTTAGTATGCGTAAATGCTCAAGATCCAATATTAAACTTGCCTCAAGGACGAATAGTTGGAGTGAGTTAAAGCAATGTTTATAATTTTTAACACAAGTTTTAATTTTTTATAGTTCTGTATCATGTTATTTACCTACCTTAAATACATTTATTTGACAGACAAAAGTATACACTGATAAATCGTTAATACCAATCGAAATTTACTATGGAATACCATATGCAACACCTCCAATCGGGAGATTCAGATTTTCAGTAAGTAATGATTGAATGCGTATTATTTGTGTACTAAGTGCTGTTAGTAAATTTTCAGCATGTTTTATATGTCTGACAGGCTCCAGAGCGACACACAGGATGGAGGCGTACTTATTACGCCCATCGGCAACCACCACATTGTCCACATAATGGTGATATTACTACTGAATCAACAAACTACAGCGAAGATTGCCTTTTTCTAAACATTTGGACTCCACGGGTTCGTGTACTTACCTTATTCGTTTTATTTATATCCATCAACGCGTTGTATGTATTATGTATATCTTGGAGTCTGTGATAATAATATAAACTATTTTTTAGCTAGCCAGCAGATGGTAAACCCCTATCCGTATTGGTTATATTCTACAGTGAGTCTTGGACTAGAGGTGGAGTGTCTTTACCTTGCCAGGAGTTAGCAGCTGAAGACATAGTAGTTGTGACGGTCGGATATCGTCTTCACTTGCTGAGTTTTTTCACACTGGAGTCTATATCGGCTCGCGGTAATCTAGCATTACTAGATCAATACCTAGCTCTATTATGGATACGGGATAATATTGCAACATTTGGAGGTGATCCTAATGCAATCACGCTCCTCGGACACTCCGCTGGGGCCGATAGTGTTTTGTATCATATGATTTCTCCGCGTTCCAAAGGTATATATTAAGTATATCTACTATGTTTTGTATGTTATTGTTCAATTTGTATTCATAGCTAAATAATAAGGCTGATTTTATTTGAATTTCCTAAGTAAGATCGCTAATAAGCCGTCAAGCCTTCGTTGATGGATGAAGTTTCCGTTGGATTTCAACTGTTAGTGTGATAACAACTGTGCGTGAACTCAGCAGATCATTGTAATATACATAGGACTTCGCGATTATGAGACTCTATTTGGACTGACTGTGCGCGACATTTTTACCCATTTTTGTCGTGCTTGTGTCAATCTTGAGTCTTGAGTGTGATAACAAGTTCAGACACTTTTTAACCGACTTCCAATCAAAAAGGAGGAGGTTCTCAATTCGGTTGTATTATTATTATTATTGTGGTTCTAGTTTTAAACTACTCGGCTTCAGAAAAAAGCCGGGGTTAACTAAGGTACACGGGTTATTATTATTATTATTGTTATTTTTAATGTTTGTTACCGCATAACTTCGTCATTTGTGAGCCGATTGGAGAAAATATTTTTCTATCTGAAAGGTACTGTTTCCAGATTGGTCCCATTTTAATTTTATTAAAATCGGTGCTGCCATTTTTTTTTAATGTTTTAACTGCATGCCTCCGTCATTTATGAACCAATTTAGAAGATTATTTTTTTATTTGGAAGGTTATTTTTACGTCCAGATTGTCCCAAACAAATTTCATTAAAATCGGTTTAGCCGTTTGGCAATGAAGTCGGTTTCTCAAGTTTTTTAAACTTATAATTATTACAGGACTGTTTCAAAGAGCAGTAATAATGTCCCCGAATGACATCTGGAAACTCATTGACGACCAGCGAAATACAAATGCTTTAAAAGCTTCTAATTCATCGCGACAAATTGCTTTGTATTTAGGATGCAATAGTAAATTGGAAGTAGACATTTTGAATTGTATGCGAACTCGACCGTTGTCAGATATTCTGTCAGCTTATTCGGTACGTATACAAATTTTTATTTTGGAAAGGTAGGTACTTTCTTAGTTTTTTCACAAATATTCTACCTAGGCAGCTATACATAGCTCCAGCTCTCTATCATTTTTATTTTCAGAATACGAATTGGAGTGAATCGTTAATACCTATCCCTGAAACATATTTGCCGGAGTCCGAACAATATTTACCAACATCACTGCTTACAGCTTTTTCTAGTACTTCCAAACAGCCTGTCATACAAGTTGACCTTCTTTTGGGTACAACCGACCTTGACGCATTGAACTACAATGGTATGTAAGTGTATCAAGTTTTGTGAAAACGAGCTCAAGGCTTAATGATTTAAAAGTAAAAAGATTATTTGAATACATCATTTTGGTTTATTGCAGATAGAACTTTCTACGATCTTTTGAAATACAATGCATCGTACGTATCCAACTACGTAAACAGTAAAGCTATTCCAGAACTTTTGAGGATGTTTTCTCTATATCGACTAGAAGCAATGCCAATGGTTAGAGCTTCTTGAAATGTGTTTTTTTAAGCCGAGACTGAGTAGCCGACTGAGTAACTGAAGGTTAATGAACTGCCTCTGACTAACCCTCTCCTCTCGCACTATATCTCACAAACTTTGAGCTTTTTAAAGATACACTGAACGTATTTTGCGAGAAACTATTTTCAATCCGATTGCGCACACTAAGTAGGTACCTAAGCCTAAAAATTATTTTGATCCTTGATCCTTGCACGTTTTCCTGCAAAAGTTTGATTTTACCTACTTACTAATTTCTTACATGTTCCATCTACCAGCGAAGAACTATTTAGACCTAGTTAGTTTAATATGAATTGCAGCTAACACGCGCTATACGTTGGGAATATTGGGACAAAAATTACAAAAGCAAGGAAGATATGCATGAGGTCATTGAACAATTAGCTCGTATGGAGACATCAGCACGATGGGGCGCTGGTGGAGCACTTCTGGCGGCCAGGTTAGCCCGACACGTCACTCGTCTGTATGTATATCGCTACTCGCTACCGTCGATCGTTGATCTCGAAGGAAGGCGTCTTAATCACACAGGCAAGATTTGTCCCTATTTTTGTAACTAATTTGCACCAACTGCGAGCTAAGCATTAACTACTTGAGTAAAAAAAGAAGGTAAAGTATTAAAATAAAATTATTTTGGTGCAGGTGCTGTGCATGGATCAGATTTGATTTCGTTACTTGGTGATTCTATGTTGCTCCAAATAGCTCGTCGTCCTGCAATGCCTGAAGAGAGGCGGCATTCTTCTATTTTCCGAAGTTACGTCATAAATTTTGTCAAGAATGGGTAAGATGACCTTAATACAAATACAAAGAAGTTTATTGCCAAAATAAGACACAACACATAAAAAGAAAACACATTATATAAATTTTACAGTTTGACAATAGGAGTAGGCTCAGCACTAATTCTGTGCAACATACATAGATGATGCACAGGGCTGGTTTTCAGCATACCCCAATGTTCGACGTTGTAGGTGGTAGTCGAACCAGAAAAAAAAATAAGTAAGTAGCGGGATTTAAAAACAAAGAAATAACATGTTATATGCAGAAAAAAAGGAAATAGGAATTAAAAACAAAAAACAAAAACACATAAAAAAAGAGATCTTGCTACCGTGTGTTATGCGTGTATAGTGTGAGTGTATGTGTATAGTATGTGAGAGGGTTGTGTGTTGTGACAAGAGTGGAGTTAATGGAACCATGCGCAAAATATGTACATATAGAAAGATAAAGGTAGTAGGTAACTATTCGATAAAACTAGAAGTACCACGAAAGAACAAGAAAATAATTATAAGTTTAAAAAACTTGAGAAACCGACTTCATTGTCAAACGGCTAAACCAATTTTAATCAAATTTGTTTGGGACAATCTGGACGTAAGAATAACCTTCCAAATAAAAAAATAATTTTCTAAATCGGTTCATAAATGACGGAGGCATGCAGTTACAAACATAAAAAAAATTATTTAAAAAAAAATGGCAACACCGATTTTAATAAAATTAAAATGGGACCAATCTGGAAGCAGTACCTTTCAGATAAAAAAATAATTTTTCAAATCGGCTCACAAATGACGAAGTTATGCGGTAACAAACATTAAAAAAAAAAATAAAAAAAAAAAAAAAATACAACCGAATTGAGAACCTCCTCCTTTTTGATTGGAAGTCGGTTAAAAATAGGCATACACCTACCACTTTTTAAATTAGTCCCTTATGAACTTCATCAAAAGTAGTCTCGTTTTTAAATAAATTTGGTAGTAGGGAGTAACCTAACTCGACCCTCTCGACTCAGTCTCAGACCGTTTATGGGCCCCACATTCTGTAATTATTCTTAGTATATTAATTTACTTATTGATATTAGGTACCTACTTGACATTTCAGCCATCCTGAAGCAGAAGATAAATGGCAGCGATATAAACCTGGTAACGCAAAAATATTCGAAATACGCGATGAGGACACTTTTGCGTTTAAAGAACATAATGCCAACAATGATGTGAAGTTCTGGCTTCAGTATTTACCAGAATTGTCTAATCTCTTTGCAAAGTTAGAACAAACAGAGCAATTTATTTCTTCGGAGAGAGGTATGACATTACTGCAATATTCTGTTTAAAATCTTAGATTAGACAATTCTCAACGGCGATGTAACCAGCGTTTATACCTTCCTAACTTAATCTACCTTTCAGATGATGGTAGACTCCGAGGAGGTGTATTCGCAATGTGTGGTGTAGCAATAGTCCTGCTTCTACTGCTTTGCACAAGCACGATTTTACTACATAGACAACGTTTACGACGAAGATTTTCTGTTTCCGAAGATATTCAACATTGAAATTCGTTCATTTTACTTTAGTAATTAGTAGTGTGTGGTATGTTGGATTGGCATTAACTTAATAATATCACTTCATATTATGAAGGTCCCGTCCCTATTCAAGTTGGCTATTGAAGTTATCAGTTTATAGTGAGCCTTCCAACAACGGCTCACTCGGCCGTCAGGAGTCAAGACCTACCTACTTACTAAACTGATTTGTTTGATCCCATCATGTTCTTAAAAATTTGGGTTTATATTCATTCTGTTGTAATAAACGTATAAATAATGAGATGATTTTATTTGTTCTTTACGGTCCGGTGCCAGAGACCATCATCAAACTAAATACTGAATCTTAAAGAAGGGAAGCTATATATCCAGGAAGCACGATTCAGAGCCCTCTCGATCCATCCCCAGACTTCCCGCAATCTGAACTTTGTCATCGGTCCATCGGTGGGTGGGCGACTCCTACGTTCCGTCTTCCGGTTTGTGGTCGCCAATCGAGATTTATTCCCCACCGGTGGTATACGCCGGTTGACGGTCCCACAAAAAAATATTTTAGACAATCCATTTCACATAATGCTTTTGGACTTTGGTGGAAACCAGGTGGAAACCTTGTCTATGTAACTACAAGCATAAAACCAGGTTAGACATAATGGCTATACCGTCTTTACCATAAGGGCACACGGGGCCCGTGCCCAGGGCCCCCATTCTCAGGGGGCCCCGAAGGGCCGACAATTTCTCTAACACATTTTTGTCGGGCACATTACATTTTTTTCACAATACTACGCCATTATATGCTACTGTATTTGATTACCTATAATAAATGGTTATACTTAGTAAAAAATGTTATTATAATTCGCTTTTATTACTTTCCAAAAGGGCCCAATATTCTTGTGTGCCCAAGGGCCCCAGCCTAGTTTAGACGGCATTGCATAATGGAGGAAGTGGAAGCACGCAGTGATGGTGACCGCCAGTTCCACAAACTAATAATAAACGTTATAATCTATCCATAGATAAAGCAGGGAAGAACCACGTTTACTTTCCACCTATTACCTAATACTACGTGATTTTACTTCCATGCATTTCTAGTTCTACTAATACAAGGTGTATCTAAATATGTGTACTATGCGAAGGTGGGGGGTTTCAGACCACAATGGTGATCAGTTGTGGGGGGGAGAAAATTAAAAATTCCTATTTTCAGTTTCCCATACAAAAATATTAAATTTCATAATGCCTAAATAAATTGACAACCCTATCCTTGTAACCCCTTGACCCCTTGACCTACTACCTCTGTAGGTCTACTACTACTACCTACTACCTCTGTAGCTGAGTTTAGGGTTGTCACTTTGTATAAAGTCAGCTGTTCATGTTGAAACTTCGTTGCAGTTTTTTTCAGAGATACCAATCGAAGTTCGGAAAGTCGTTGAACAAAAGTTGTTCCCCGGGGGGTGGAAATTCACCCCCCTTCGGGATAGTACACATATTTTGATACACGTTGTATAGACGAGGAGATGATAGATATTCCCAAAGTTAGAGATAGATTAAGCAAAAAATTAAGCATCGTGTTATCTAATTGTGATTCCAACTTGAAATCATGCTTTTAAGTTTTAGCAAAAAAAGGTGTTTAAAAAGACTTGGCATAAACACAAATATCCAACGCCAGAGTAAAGCAAATTGTGACGAAATAAAATACATTTCCAGAGTTGCCAGAATGTTACTTTTGTAACATTTTACGTTACTTTTAACCCTCTCATATTACCCCCATGATACACGTCTCAATGTAAATAAACTTTAAAAATGTTTTCCTGCAAACAAAAATATCGACTGTATGTAACGGAAGGCAACCAATAATATTTTAGTTTTTGTGTAATAAAGTGCCATAATTTATATATGTATGTTATTTTTCTCGTGAAAATATTACTTTTTGAGCTGTCTTATGTTATATTTGACTATCTGCCACTAGCAACACTGCAAATCGTAAACAATGTTTTATAGGACTTGGCGGAAGGACTTTGAATCCAAGCCAGCACAAAATTAAAAAAAAAAAAAAAATAAACAATGTTTTTGCAATTTTATGTTGTTGCAAGTTGCAATCATAGTGTTTTGTTCCTCGAATAAATAAACAAAAACTCCACGTTTTCCGTTGTAAACTCCAAATAGCATTGTTGCGATATGGCTTTAGCACTGCAAAGAAGAGCAAATGTAAGTTCAGCTTAATACTAACCTCTAACTGCCTCTTGTCCCTTGAGGATTTTGGAGTCCCATGGTGAGAGTCGGTACTTTCGCCGACACTTGCATCAACCGTGAATATCTAGTAACAGGGCTGGACAAGGAAAGGTTCTCACTAAGCGAATGACAAGTCTGTTTTCTGAATAACTAGATTGAAAATTCAGTCTATTTGAACCAAGAGTGAAAAGCAAATATTGTCTCCACATAACTGTATACTCAGTGCGTTGCTCATTTGGGATCAGCATATCATAGTGCCAGGGTGATGATTTCCCCTCCTAATGATATTTCACACAGCAGCCTTTGTGTTATTATAAACATATAATTTTGTCATAACACTCCTAATTTAGTTTTTTACATCCTGTATTACAAAATGGTTTCCTGTTATTTTTCAGGTACGACTCCCGCCTGAAGTAAATAGAGTCTTATATATTAGGAATTTGCCTTACAAAATATCAGCCGAGGAAATGTACGACATCTTTGGAAAATATGGAGCAATCAGACAGATTCGTGTGTATGTTTATTGATTTTGTCTCTCAATACCAGATCAATATTTTTTGTAAATAGATAGGTACCTTACGGGTATGGGTATCTCTCACAGAACAAACATGTTAGAGTGTTATCTATTACACAATTAGTTGTCCTGGTGCGAAAACAAACCCACAATCTATAGCTCTAAAGTTACAGCTGAGCTTTGAGTCTAGTTGATTTTAGACATTATTATTATTATGTGCCCTCCGGGTCCCACTGCTGGGCAAAGGCCAGAGACATTATTGATTGTTAAATTACTTACATGGAGGAATCATTGTGCCCAAGGCTCAGTACTTATATTAAAAAGCTCTTTTCAACTTTCAGAGGTAACACACCTGAGACCAGGGGGACTGCTTTTGTAGTTTATGAAGATATCTTTGATGCCAAAAATGCATGTGACCATCTCTCCGGCTTTAATGTTTGCAACAGATATTTAGTTGTCCTTTACTACAGATCCAATAAAGCATTCAAGGGTATGGATATTGAGAAGAAGCAAGAAGAAATAGATGCACTGAAAAAGAAATATGGCATATCCACAGAAGAACTTCGTAAATAAATCTCTTAGTTTCGTAAAGGCAAACAACAGTTGTTATGTGACTGTACCCTACTTAATTTAATAAACATCTAATAATATATACCTGTTGTCTTTATTTGATTGAGCAAATGAAACAGCAATATCATATTAGCAACTGACTGCCCTCACAGTGCAGTAGTTGGTAGTAGCTCTGCCTTCTGTGCATGGGTTCAATTCCCACCGAAAGCAAACATTTTTATAACGCTTTTATTAGCTTCACCTGTATGTATGTATGTATGTAACCGACCCCTTTGAGCTCGATTTTGTCCTACTTTGAACGATCAGATTTGATTCAAACTTTGCACACCTGTCAAAAGTAGTTGACAATGCAATAATATGAAAAAAAAAAAAAAAAAAAACCTACTTTGAACGATCAGATTTGATTTAAACTTTGCACACCTGTCAAAGGTCGATGACAATGCAATAATATGAAAAAAAAAAAACACAGAAGTTAAAAATAAACTATAGTTTAAAAAACTAAAAAAAAACGCTTTTATAACTAATTGAACTAAAAATTTAAAAATAAAACTGTAATAATCAATTGAAAATTTATATTATTGTACAAAAAGCGTGGGGGGCTTGATTTTGATTGTTGTAAATATTTTATCAATAGTTTATTATATCTGAAGTTGTTATAAAAAAGTACCCCACGCTTTTTGTACAATAATATAAATTTTCAATTGATCATTACAGTTTTATTTTTAAATTTTTAGTTCAATTAGTTATAAAAGCGTTTTTTTTTAGTTTTTTAAACTATAGTTTATTGATAGCGAGAGTCAGTACAGTACTTTCTGGTATACTAAGTTAGTTGAGAGTTGTCAGAGGCAAGTCCAAACACACTGTGCTTGGTCTAGTGGGCACAAATTTCAAAATTTATAAAAGGTGGCATCCGCCAGGATATTACGAGACGATCTCAGTTCGAGTTTCATCTCTGTGAAATACGAATTAAGTAGGGAACAGAAGATAAATGATAGGTACAGTACAATAATGAAACAACACCATAGATACAGAGTCAAAGATACACATTTATTTGTCGAATGTTATAGTCAATTACATAGTTACATTCAATGCTGAACTACACCTATGCAGCAACACTCACTAATATCAACTTTTTTTTTGTGAAAAAGTTTTAGGAGTAACATAGCGTGAATACAGATCTTTATACGTAGTTAATATAACAATAAAATGTATTAATTACTTTTAACTGATGCAAAATCTGTGAATGTTACTTAATTTAAACAGCATTATCAATTTATCACACACGACCTTTCTACGCGCGAGCGACACTCTTATTAAATACCATACCTTTGCATAGGTTTAGCAACGCTAACGAGCAAGAAAAGTCGTGTGACTATAACTAATCTAATAGGACAGAAAGTCCTATTGACATCTTAAATAATTATAGGTACACTGTAATTTTTTTTTATTTTTCTTTTTTACTATAGCCATAAACGGGATAGCAAATAAACAGTGCAATATCGTGACTCTAGCTTTCGTAATTTATTATTTTAAAAGATACAAAGGAACTCCTCTTTCATGAAAATGACTCTACCAGACAATTTACACGTCGATGTCCGTTCGCTCGCTACCACTAGTGCGCTCAGAATGGTCGACGCACAGATGGATCCGCTTAGCCCCACGCTTCTGTACCGCGAGATATCATCCAAAATTATGCAGGACTAAATATGTTTGCAGTATAGACCAGCCGCGCAGTTTAAGTAAGCATATATTTATTAGGTACCTACTTACATTATAATTGTAACTTACGACTAAAAACGATAAATAAATACCTATGTAATTCTGCCAGGAGGTAAACCAAAAATATTTGGTAGCAGTGATATTGCCTTCGTACGGTGTTTTTGTTATTTTTTATCATGATTAATTGCCTCATTAAGTAGGTATATCTAGTAAATATTATGCCGAATCGAGTACACAAACCTACCTAGTTTTAAAACTTATTTTACGAGTAAGATAGAGAATATAAATAGCATGGTGCTTTCTAGATAAATGTCTTTAACGTTAGGTACATTTTGGTACAATTTACAGTGTTTTGACTTTTATGTAACAACAAAGGAAAAACAAAACTAACATTACAACATAAAACAATTTAATCGATTTTGCAGTGTGCAACAGGAATCTCATTTCTCCAAGACATTACAACACGTTATAGAGTTTTATTGGTTGCTCATTCACGTAATTTCTGTTTGATGATAGACGACTTTCTCCTTGTAAAGAAATACATTATCACTTTATACAATCATTAAATGTGTGTTTTTTAATATCTAAATTAAAATACAGCCCAGTAGCTTATAAAAACAAAATAAAAACGTTTGGAATGTTAAAACATGCAGGCACATTCAGTACACTATGCTGCGCTATGCACTATTCTGTGTAAGTAAAGTAACCACTCCATATTCAATTTAAGCTTGAACTTTTGTTATAAAACCAGCAACGCAATTATAAAAAACATGTTTACTTCTTATACAAAGTCACTTTCTTACTAATTACTAATCAAACACAGTCTTACATTCAACAGATAGCAATCTGTATTATTTCATTGTCACACTCTGCAATCTCAAAATATAACAACATACATAAAATAAAAGAGAGTAACTGACTTAGGAGGCAGAAACGAGACGTGCTCTACCTTCTTTGACTAATTGCTTATTGATGTAGAAGTCATCATCAGTGGAGGTGTCAATGAGTTGTATTGTGAGCAAGGGCTCATTGGGGTTCAAGGGATCTTTGCCCACGTCCATGCAGATGGCGACAAACATTTGCTCCACACACAATTCTTGAAACCTAACACAGTCTTCTACAGTCCAGTCTTGATGTAAAGGGCACACGTCTGTAGGAAAATAATTATATGTTAATATAAATTATATTTACACCAGCACTGCACCGTTACCACTTAAATAACTAAAGAGTTACTATGATACAAACTCATACTGACTCTGATACAACATCTAGACAGAGGTACACATCACGCTATACACTGCTCATTTTTTTATGCCTCAATTTTGTTTGGCTTTTAGCTTGGTGTAGCTTGATCTGTATCAGTATTTACTAGGATCCATATTCATAAAATAATATGGCACCCACCTGGTGGGCACAACCTAACAGAGTGATCACAGATTAAGTTATTTTCGGCGAAATTACGCGTATGCTCTTGTGACACTAGCTGGGCTGTTATTCACTATTGCCAAACCACGCGTGTTACGTGAACACGATAAGACATCGGCGTGGAATCGCTTAAAATCGTATTCCCTATGCCAAAGTTGTCATTCCATAGCGCGGCACGGTACGATTTGGGCACGGTTAGATCTGTTAAATGAACGCGCTCGATTCTTGCGCGATACGCCACAGATTAGCGTGTTCCTGATAAAGTTAGTATGGCTCGTTTCTCTTGTGCATGTTTTGAGGTTATGTTTGAAAGTTGTTTATCATTGTATCAACAAAGTATCATACAATTATCTACATGGTATAAAATAAAGAAAAACAATGAAAGTAGTGTGGCTTAGCTTTTATAATATTGAAACCATTTTTTTTTACAGGATTGTATGGAGATTTCAAACAAATACTTAGTAGAATTAAATTATACACTTGTTTGATTACATCCTTTCTTGTTCGGTGGTAGGAAATTTCACATAGATTGGAAGCAGCTCATTGAGGGCATTAACAACTTCCTCTTCACAGCGACTTTACCTGAAATCAATAAATAAAATAAAATAAAATAAAAATAAGCCTTTATTTCTCTGACCAAAACAGTTTTGCTTAACCTAACTTATACTAATCCTGCTTACTAAATATACTAACTAAGCAAAAGTTTCTATTATGTATGACACCGACGTGGCGGTACTACATAGGTCGGTCGGGTTGTCCTTCGACAAAGGCCTCCTCCAGGGTTTGCCACTTGGCTCGGTCCAGACATGCTCTGCGCCACTCCTTAGGGAGCTCATCCTCCCAACGCTTCAACTGCCGCCCTCTGTTGCGTTTTCCATCTCTAGGGTACCAGACTGCAATCATACGTCCATTTACTCCTTCGGGACCTCATTTTTGGACGTATGAGGTCCTGAAATCAATATCAACCTTTAAATATTGTAGACAATCTACTCAACACTATCTAGCCCCATACTAAGCAGAGCTTGTACTATGGGAACTAGATAGCTGATATTAATACTTAGTATATTTTTTTGTAAATACATAGAATATAATATAACACCCAGACAGAGAACAAACATATTATGTGTTCACCACACAAATTATATTTGTTCTCGGTAGGTATCGAACCCACGACCTACGGCGCAGAAGGCAGAGCTACTCTACCAACTGAGCCAGTAAAGTAGGTAGGTACATTCATCCACTTCACCTCAGCAGCCTGAAATGGTCCACTCCACTGCTGAAGGCAGGCATCTAGGTACCTACTACCACTGCTACTAGTACCGTAGTATTCTTATTTTATCGATGCACTTACTTGGTGTTATGCTGGTAAACCTTTGAGGAGTCATTGTATCCTGCTTGCAAAGATCTCAAGGAGGAAAGAATATACATAATTCTTTGGTAGCCTTGTAGGACCGCAGTATAATATCCATTTTATCTTCGCAGAATAACATCCACTTTGTTTTTTTGCCTTTTCAAAGTGTAGATCGTGGTTTATTTGGATGAAGGACATTGGTAAATAATTTCACGCAATCAAAACATACGTTCCGAAACTAGTCAAAGGTGACGGAATGTCATATAATGTTATCAATTATGTTTGGTTCTAAATTTTCAAATCGCTATAGAATATTGTAAGCTCAACAATAGATGGATTAGCATGCTTATAATTCAAAATATTTATTATTTGAGTTGAAAATATGGAAACAAAAACTTATCCTGCAAATTTATTTAAAAACCGATAATTTTCCGAGTGGATCAGACGCAAGAGTTTGAACGCATCATGTGAAATAAAACGTGGGGCATAGACAACTAGTCTTGTGGCTTAGTGAATACCATTTTTCGATTCCACACCAAGGCACGATAAGAATCGCGTTGGTGTTTAAATCACGTTGTGACGTCACACGTTTTGGGCACGGAATCTCCAATGTCATAGTGAATAACGTCCCTGTACTGGGCTGCAATTCTAGCAACACAAGCGATTGCTGAATGCGATGTGAAACGCGGATTCAGCGATCACTCAATCGAGCCGTGTTGCCGGAATAGCAGGGCTGTACGTACAAGGAGCGATCGATGGCGCGCGCCATGCTAAAGTCCAAGTGACTATATATTGTGCAAGTTTGATCACATGATGTGATGTTACCATGGAGGCGAGCCTTGAGGGCTTGCGGCGGCAGCGAGCGCGCCAGCGGGACGGCGGCAGGCACGGGCCGCAGTTGCGAGTTCGCGAACAGAGCGAGGTCGCCAAAATCGCAGAAATATACTGACACCATTTCGTTCGACACACATCCCGCTACCAGCACTCTGGAAATTAAATAAACTTCTTCTTGACTGATCTTGAGAAATGACTGGAAAGTGCTAAGGGATCTGATAGAATTACCAATATATCTGATCTATGTCTATCACGCATAAGATTTACAAAGATAAATGGAATAAGCCTTTTCCATTTTTAATTTTTAATAATTATGATAGTACTACAATATTATTACCTGTACCACATAGCATCTTTTTCATAAAGCACTGTATACAATTCCCCGCTGGCTGGGTTGAGTGGCGCTTCGTCAGCGGACATCTTCGGACATTCACGTTGAAGGGACGACATCATAGAGCTCAGCGCACTTGAAGTGGTAGATGGCTGGACCTAACAAAATATTAGATTTATTATTTATTTCACCAACATAATGTACACCATTGCAATATTCAGGCAGAACACCGTCGTTATTTGATTATTGTCAGCTCCTAAAGACATTAATTTGTTCTCTGTCTGGGTATTATATTGTATTTTAGTATGTATTTACAAAAAAAGTATTTAAGTATTATATCAGCTATGTGGTTCCCATAGTACAAGCTCTGCTTAATTTGGGGCCAGATAGGGTTGTGTGAATTGTCCATAATAAAAAAAAATTGAAATAGACTATGCAAGTTTGTAAATAATAAAGTGTATAGTTACGACGAAGTTCCACGGGTTGGCTGCCATGGCGACGCTGACGTCGAAGCACTTGCCGGGCGCGGGCAGCGCGGGCGGTGGCAGCGTGCCGGCGCCGAGTCGTTCCTCTCCCGTCGCGCCACCCCCGCCCCCTGCGCCCCCCGCTCCCGACAGGCTGCGGAACACGCGCTCCTTCTTCTTGTTGAGAGCCTCCACGTGGTCCACCGCCACCTGCGGCTTCTCCTCCTTCTTTTCTTTGCTGCTACTATAATAACAGATTACAACATTATTGCACAAGAAAGAAGTACATGCACCGGTGAGCTCACAGGCCTTCGCACACCTAGGCCGCTGGCGAACGCGATCAGTGAAACGCCTAGGCCTAGGTGTTCGAAGGCCTTTAGGGTTTGCATAGGTACGAAACATGGAATGGAGGAATGAGGGGCGACGCGGCATGCGCACACTTCGACGCATCCGCAGCTATCCCCTCCGCGTATCGCTCAGCACTAGAATTATGTGCCGCTAGTTATAGCAAAACTCCGACTTCTGGTACCGAGTTTAAAATCGATTATGTGCACTCACGTCTGCAGATAGTCGTACTCGATGGTGATGCAGTGGTTGACGGAGGCGAGTATGTTCTGCGGGCCGGTGCGCACGAACAGCTCCACGCGCTGCGGGGCGCCGGCGCCGGGCGGGCGCGACCCGCCGCGGCACAGCACGCATGCGCCCAGCAGCAGCTCGCGCAGGCGGCCCACCATGCTGCCCGCCTGACGCTCCGCGCGCTCCAGCGACGCCAACATCGCCTGAAATATAACAATGTTATGCACAATCCACACAACACTATCTATCCTTCCCAGCACTAGCACTAGCAGAGCTTGTACGATGGAAATCAGATAGCTGGTGTAATACTTAAATACATATTTTTTTTGTTAATACATAAGTAGTTAGAATTCAATATAACATAATGATATGTAACAAACGGGTATTTATCGCGATTACTTTTATTATTTCGATCGAAACGTCGGAAAATAATAAAGGTAATCGCGATAAATACCCGTTTCCGTCCGTTTGTTCCATATAATTATGCATAACAATCGCGTTAATTTAAAAAGTGCTACAATATAACATCAAGGCAGAGGTCCAACATTTATGCTCACCACACAAATATTTGTTCTCGGTGGAGATCGAACCCACGGCCTACGGCTCAGAAGGCAAGGCTACTACCAACTGAGCCGTGCACCGTCCAAATCTTTCGATCACAATCGTGAATGAGGAAATCGAACCTGCATTGCGTTTAATGCTTTTAAATATTTGTGATTGGGTGATTTTTCCAGTGCATTTTTATCATGTTTTCTGCCATCAGGCACGCGCAGAGCTACCGTACTACCAAAACTGGCAACGTCTGTCAAATAACCAAGTGCATTAACGTTGTCATCTTACTTGTGGGGGGAATTCGTTAAGCGCCATCGAGAAGGCCTGCAGAGGCACGAGCGACGATAGCGGAGCGCGCAGTATGAGTCCGCTGTCGACCAGTTGAGTGCGCACCGTGCCTTCGCCGTCCAAGCCGCTTATGATCGCGCAGCGTACCCTGCAATCACACATTATGCTACTATAATAATAGTCTAACATTATAATACCTAAATTTTCCTAGGCTCTCGTAACTCTTTTTTAGCAATGAAATCCAAGCATATTACTTATAACTTCCTGCCCTCACATAATGCTAAGAATAGAATAGAAAATTCTTTATTGCACACCTTAAATCAATGGAAAAACAAGTAACAATAATTTAAAACATACTAATGTACAATGGGTGGTCTTATCGCTGAAGAGCGATCTCTTCTAGACAGTAGTAGTAGTATTATTAAGTAGTGGTCGCTGAGTGGTCGCCACCACAGACTTTCAAGATTATAATAACTCTTCATTGATCACAATGACACATTAGGAACGGTAGTAGGCTAGTAGGCATCAAATATTGCACATCGGCTAATCTCGGCTTCATAGAGAAGAGATAGCGCTTTACGAAACCGAAAAACCGATGTGCAATATTGATTGCCTACAACCGTAGTTACCAGTCTCCGTCGATGGTGCGCACGATGTACAGCGGCTGTGGAGTGCCAGGCGGGTGCGATGCGGGTGGTGCGGGCGGCGCGGACGGCAGGGGCCGGCGGTATGGCCCCGCGGTCAGCATGGCCAGCGCCGCGCGCACCAGCGCCGCGCCGCCAGCGTTCTGCACCCACACCTGACCCTCCTCCGTCACGCAGCCCACCTCCACCTCGCACAGCTTCTGCACAACGACACAAACCCATACATATTATATACTATACTTGAGTCATGTAGAAGCAAAAGTAGCAACATCCATGTCTACTAAAATTACGGTAGGCAGTTTTTGAAAACGAATGTTGCTTTGCTTTGGTGCTTGCTTTAAATGCTTTAAAAATGAAGGGATGACGCTGTTTTTGCTACCAACAACAAACAACCACAATCTAAAACACTCATTTTGTATAGGATGTTACTAGTTTTTACACGATTTTATTATTCGGTCAAGTAAACTTGTCAGAACACTATCAAACTGCATTAAAAGTTGCCACATTAAGCAAATGGGATGTTGTTATCTTTGCTTCTATATGACTCACTTATTGTATAGAGAGCACTGGTGGTCTAGTGATAACGGAAAATTCAAAGATGAAGCCTGCGACCTAAAGATCAGGGGCCTTATGCTCGACTTGTCCGAGAATGCCCGAAAAAAACTCACGCAGGAGATGACGTCAATTTCGGCCAAAATTTAGGTCTCAAGTTTTGGTATCCGAGACCTTCACGGTTGACGTCATCTCCACCATGATATTTTCTCGAGCAAACCGAATATAAGCCCACAAGTACTCACAGATCTGGTGAGATAGCGAAAGCGTCAAACCACTGAAAAAATAAGAGGGTAAGTACGGTTGTAGACAATAAATATTGCACATCGGCTTTTTCTGACACACACTACGCTCTATAAAGCCGTAATGCAATATTTGTTGGCTACTACTGTATGTATGTGTGAGGGTGTGTGTGTGTGTGTGTGTACCGGCGTGAGTGCGAACGCGCCCGCGATGCAGAAGTCGTGCACGATCTCCCGGTTGAGGTTGAGGTCGCGCTGCGTGGAGGTATCGTAGAGCACGAGCGGCACGGCGGGGTCCGTGACGTCAGGCCGCGCGCCCGGCGCCGCCACCAGCGACTCGCCCAGCAGCCGCGCGCTCACCAGCTCGCCGCCCAGCGCGTGCGCCGACAGCTCCTCCAGCCCTTCCAGTCGGCACAGCACCGCCTTACAAATACAACACATTATGGCAGCGTCGGACTAGCCGGAATAGCATTTGCCGCCCGATCCCCCCACGGGCCAGGCTTGAGGGGCTTGAGGCAACCGTAGGATAGAAGGCCCACGCAGGTAAGGTTGCAGCTCTTGCGACCCAAATGTAAAACTAGACCAGAAATCCTATGGGTTTTCTGTCAAAATTCCGCCAAAACTTAAGATTATGATCGGAATCGGAAAATAAATTAGAGAGAAATAAAATATAAAATTCGATAAATGGTTGCGGGCTTGTGGTCAGCCACTCGGCCCTTCCCGGCCCAGTCCGAAGCTGCATTAGGGTGCCACTGAAAACCAGCGCTGCAAGGGCTACCAAGCCCTTGCAGCTAATGCTGAGTAGTTTACATTTATTCCGACATTACATTTAAGTTGAACTGTACCTATTAATTTTAAGTTGATGCAAAATACAATATTTCTGTTTCTATACTTAACAATAATTTTAATGAGGCCTCACTAATGTACTACGATGCGCTGTCGTCGCAGCGTCAAGACGCCTCGTTTTACATATTTTTAGGGACATGCCACATATCTAATAAGGTACTGTAATGTTTGCTACTTACTTGTGCCGGCAGTTTTCTAAACTGTGGTTCGAGAATTTTTATCATGTTTATATCTACTACATCGTCGTCCCCGTGGTCACCCAAAAATACTGTCACAACTTCGTCCTCTATTTCTAAAATCTTGGCCCTCTGCCATCCGCCGTTAGTGAGATGTACTGCGTACCTGAAATTTTTAAAAATTAAAAAAAAGTGCAAGTGTAGAAGAAATAAGCGTGGAACTGTAATCCAAATAAGTTTTAGGTCTTAATTTTTACCTTATGTTTGACGGTAGGTACTTACCACGCGTTTTTAATCAACATCGCCTTGTCTACTGTTGTTCCGGAACGTTTGTAATAGTTTTCCATATCTTGTAGGAGATTATCGAGGATGACCTGGAAAAGATTTAACTATGAGTACTTCAGTCATTAGCATTACTGAAAAGTCTCTGAACTACAAAAAATAAATGATCATTTTCATGCACTACAAGTAAACAAACTTTCGAGATTCCTTAGTTTTGAAGTTATCAAATCAGTTCGTTTAGGCTAGTGGCTAAATCTGGCGACGGAATTATAAATAAAAATAAATATTGTGGACCATTCACACAACACTACCCAGCCCCAAACTAAGCAGAGCTTGTAATATGGGAACCAGATAGCTGATATAATACTTGAATACATTTTTTTTTGTAAATACATACTTAGAATACAATACAACACCCAGACAGAGAACAAACACTTATGTTTACCACACAAATATTTGTTCTCGGTGGGGATCGAACCCACGACCTACGGCGCAGAAGGCAGAGCTACTACCAACTGAGCTAGAGGCCAGTCACTGAGCTAGAGGCCAGGCAATTATAGTTATGGCTTAACGACCTCTAAAATACAAATACATCCTAGTAACGTTAATAAAGTTTTTTTTGCAAAGTACAAACAATATACTTTTTTAACTATTATACAGGGTTATTCATTATTAGCTGCAAATACTCAGGAATTTGGTTCAACAAATAAAATAAAAAATATTTATGAAATGATTTTTTTTAAGTTTTGTTATGAAAATCCCGAGAAAATCGATAAAGGAATCATTGGCGCCTGACCTATTTTGACCTTTGATCCGCGCCCGCGCGCCGTGAGTGACACTCTGCGTTCAGTCACCGCCTGGGTGGGTCATCGTCCTGTTCTCCGTGGCAATCATTATGCAATAGCCGTAAAGAAATTAATAAAAATAAAATTTTGATACAAAAACTTGAAAAAAATTTTGATCAAATTTAAAAAAAAAAAAAACATAAATATTTTTTATTCTATTTGTTGAATCTAATTCCTGAGTATTTGCAGTTAATAATGAATAACCCTGTATATGAAAAAAAACTCTTGGAACTTTACCATAATACCCCACTCTAATCCGAGTGTAAGTTGTTACGAAAAATACCTAAAAGTGTACTCACGCTATACTGATCGCCTATGATCCGAATCCAGATCTCGATACTGGAATTGGCAACCGTCACATACACGTTCCAAAAGTCGTCGTCAGGAAACTGCAGTGGCGGCAAGTCGCTGTCTATTGTGTCTTCTGCTACGTACGTAGCGTCAACAAATGACGCCAGCGATGAGCCCTGTATTTATTAATTGCTATAGAATAACTGTAAAGCGTTGTATTCATATAAGCAACCACAACTGAACTAAAGCTGACCTCCCTAAAGCAAAAGGCCGAGGGATGACGCTGCCTTTTTGTTAAGGTCGATTTACATCAAACGAGCGAATGCTCATTCTATCCCCACTACAGCTAATTCTTCTAGTGTAAACAGGCGTAGAGCATTCCTTCGTTGTTCTTAGTGCGTTCGCAAAGATTCTATGGAATATTCTAAGAATGCTCGCTCGCTTGATGTAAACGGCGCAAGAGCGCGCGAACAGTTGCTTAGAGCGTTCTAGCGCGTTCGGACGTGCTCGCGCCCCTGAGTGGTCTCTTCAAAGCGTTCTTGTGTTCTAGCAATTGTATGCTCTTGTTCTAGCTCTAGCTCTTTGTTCGTTTGATGTAAACGCTGAATACATGTTTTCGTTTACACTAAAAGAGCACGAAGGAATGCTCTTGTTCTAGCTCTAGCTCTATGTTCGTTTGATGTAAATCGACCTTTAGATGATGATGATTTAGAATCGAACAGAAGGGTAAGACCCACTTCATTTACAAAATTTCTTCTGCGAAACGTTGTTTTCGTTTCGCCTATTTCTCTCTCTCTATTGAATGGAGAAAAGATGAGACAGAAAAAATACGTAACGTAATAGAAACGATCGAAACGAGTTGCTGTCTCATCAATTTTCCATACAAAAGACAGAGACACTTGCTCACGCGAAAACAACATTTGTTAGACGAAATGTGATGGCAAAACTCCGACTTCGGGAACAGAAATTATTTATTTTCACCACAAAAAACCATAACCTAGAACAATATCGAAAAACGTACGCAGCAGATTAGTTAAAACAGCTTACCTCGTTATTGGGTAGATAAATCAATCCATTTACAACCCGCTCTGTTATAATTTGCGGGCAGTTTTCCACAAGCTCTTGCCAGTTGCTGGGCAAGTTTTGGGAGTATTTGCTCCTGAAATCAATAACGTACGGTTGTAGGCAATAAATATTGCGCATCGGCTTTTCTGCTTTCATAGAGCGCTATCTCTTTCTGACGCACACTACGCTCTATGAAGCCGAAATTAGCCGATGTGCAATATTTGTTGCCTACAACTATACTACTTTGAGTTTTGGTACATCTATGAGTTTTGGATAATAAATAAAGTTCATTTATTTAAAAGACTTGCCCCCGAATACTGAAACGCAACTCAGATTTAAGCACGTCTCAAGTGACGAATATTTGACAGACTTTCATTGAAAACTGACAAATATTCGTCGCTTGAGACGTGCTTAAATCTGAGTTGCGTTTCAGTATTCGGTGGTAAGTTATTGAATTTGTTTGAGTACTTTCGAAGTTAACCGTATTTACTTTCTAAAGAAGAGTGTGGTTACAAAGATTTTTATAATGTCCCAAAATTTAGGATCCGATGGCGCAGTGGTCAGCGCAGCCCCGTACAAAAGCGAAGGACGCAGGTTCAAATCCCGCTCGGCTCTCAACTTTTGGGACATTATAAAAATCTTTGTGATCCTCAAGAATAGTAAACACTTTAAACTTAATAAAAATTAAGAGTGTGGTTGATTATGATGCGTGAGTTACCTGTACATGTGCGGCAGTATAGAAGCCCAGAGGCCGGCCTCGTGTTCGGCCACCAAGTCCGCGAGCCACTGCACAGCGTCGTCGACGGAGGAGGTCGACATACCACTGGCCTCAGAGCTCTCGATGATCGCCAGGAGTTTCAACGCGGCAACCTCCTTCGCCAACTCTTCGCTCGGCGATGATTCTGGGTATGAGGATGCAGAGCAACTTGCGCCAACCTGTATTTTTTTCTTTTACCATAAGCTTCCTAAGAACTCTATGTGGATAAATATATGGAAGGAACGGGTATTTATCGCGAAAACCTTTATTATTTCCCGACGTTTTGGCCGTGTTAAAACAGTCGTGGTCGCGCGTGGTGGCTCTTGGAACGCGGTCGCGTTCATCGCGTTAATTTAAAAAGTCCATGTGGATATATCACCCAAAGCAACTAAGTCCCAAACTTAGCAAAACTTGTACTATGGGAGCTAAAAGACACTTGACACATAAGACAGAATTTATATATTGTTTACAATGTTTGTCACCCTAATTCGCAAATAATTTTCCTGGATAGGAATCGAACCTACCATCTATTACCCAGTAGACAGAGCTACTATCAACCGAGCATTGAGCCCATCTAACTCAATTTATTGCTTAATTCTTAATTCCGAGATAGGTGTCACAATTAATAAAACATTACTTGATTAAACTTACAAAAAGTTACAAATTTTTGCGACTTACTTTAACATGACAGTGGTAGTCGATAGGCCCTCGTTTCGGTCGTATATCGTGTACTTTGTAAACAGGTTGTTGCAATCCTAGTTTTTTACAAGTCCATTCCAATTTTGCAACAGACGACGTCGAGTCCGGTGGTGGTTCCAAGCTGTAAGCTGGCGTCACGTAAGACACTGGACCACTGCTTTCCTGAAACAAGAAAAACCTCAATTAGCCATTTCATTTTAATACCTTAAAAAAAGAAACGTTGTTATAATCTCATATCTGAAACGCATCCAGCAAGAGATCGTTGCTGTAGTTTATTTCCAATAAATAAATAAAACATTTACTTACGTATTTGTTACCAACCACGCATTCATTAGTGGCTGCCGGCAGTTGTAGTGGTATAAGATCTACTGTATTGAGACGATCTCGCAAGTTGGAAAGCCTCTGTGATGCTGATACTTTAGCACTAGATGCACTACATTTGCCGTTACTTTCGGCGCTGGTGCGTACGGAATGTTTGGACTGTAACAAAAACAAAAGTCAGTACCGATTTCTACAAAAACATTAATGTGAGAATAGAACCAATTTTATTCTACCGACCTGCTGCGCCTCAGTAGTCGAAGCAGGCACGTCATGTAACGGCGGTGTTAGGCTGGACGTGCTTTTTGGTGCATTTGATTCAAAACTATGAGTCGAAGTCTTTGCTTGTGGTTTAGGAGCTGCGGGTTGAACTGCTTTAGGAGCTGCTGGTTGAACTGCTTTAGGAGCTGCTGGTTGAACTGCTTTTGGAGGTGCTGGATAAACTGCTGTTGGAGCTGCAGCACTTCTCGTATCGTTAGTTCTATAGTTATATCTGACAGCCTGAAAAATTATACATATAGTTTTACCTGCAATTAATCAATAAAACGACCTACAATAATTGTAAATGTAGATCATTTCATTGATTCGTTTTACATTTCAAACTAATTTGAGCGTATTTTATGTGAGAGTATTTTACCTTATAATTGTTATTATTAGTTTGCGACGTTGTTCCGCTGTTCGGTCTATAATACTGGTTTGAGTACTGACTGTTGTAACTAGGTGTATAACTGGAAACCGGCTTACGCCATGAACCTTGCTTTCTGGGTAATCGATTCTGCAAAAAGAATAATTTGTTATAGGCGATGGTTACCACTTAGAATCAGGTGTGCCATATGCTTGTTCTGTAAGCTAGTTGATTAAAAAAGGATATAAAACTTACTAGACCACTTGAACTTTTTTTTGAGGGTTTCTGTCGAGAAACCATTGCAGCGATATGTTGAGTCTCTTTGCTGGCAATGGCGTCAACATACCATTCACCGTTTGATTGAATCACTTTAAAGCCAGGGACATCTAAAAATAGCTTTTCGAGTGATGGGTATCCCAATTTCTTAAAAGGTATCCATTCCCCTTGTAGTTCACGATAGTCACCTAAAAATTATTGAAAATAAAACATAAAGATAAGTTATTGAACAACAGGCTTTCATACTTACTGCAAGTACCTACTTATTTTATTCTGCCGTTTCCATTAAATAGACCACGTTCTGACTGCGCCAGAATAGCAAAATACAGAATAGGTTTAAGAAAGGCCAAAGTCGGTACAAGACGATGGGTAAGTGAATATAATAAATAAAGGTGAATAATAAAGGTCTAACCGACAACTTGGGAGATTTGGCATTGTATACATACACTCATCACCATTGTCTTGGGATATTCCATTTCAAATTGATTTTCAGATTAATCGAGATTTTGTTACTACTTTAATTTATATTAATAAATAAAATCAAACAGTTGTATTTTATTACTATTAATAAACAACACAAAATAAAGTTTCTTACCATACCTAGTTTCCAAAAAAAATATTTTCAGCTTTTGTAAAAATCAACAAAAGTTGAATATCCCTAGACAATGTTGATGTGTGTATGTGTTCAAAAAATACATAAAATATGTTTGGCGCGCCACAATATGCTAGAAGTTGTGACTGACCAGCTGACAGCTGCCAAAAGATAATTCTGTAGGTACTAATACAATACCGAAAAACATATGTTTTGTTCATGTTACAATTTGTAAGCATAAATTTAGAATCATTTTAGAATTAGATTCATAGTAGGTACTTACGATTGCATTGCTTTATCGTGATTGCTCCTTTTACAGATATAAGAGTGGCTCGGAGTGCCTGAATTACTTGTTCTTTATCAGCCATGGTGATGTTATCCACTGAGTCTGCTAAAAGGGATTAACAGAACTTATTTTATTTACAATTTATAGTTGATAAATAATTAAATATTGGAGGATTTTTATTTCTCACCAGCTGACCAGCTCGTAATTTCGTCCACATTTGAAAGTATGGGTTCTCTATTAGGTGGTATATTTTTTTTATTATAATATAAAAATTCATAACAACTTTTAATATAATTATCGATTAGCATAATAATCACGTGTTATAAAATTTATATCCATAAAATAGTTAAGACTAACAACTAAATTAATAACGATTATAACTCATAACATTACATGCTATAAATTATACTATACATAATATATTTATCCACAATATTTTTCATAATACTTCATAACAATAACACTTTTTATTATAACAACCACTGACATAAAATAAACATTAAAATCAAATTATCCAATCACCTACTTAAAAAAAGCAGCCAAGTGCGAGTCGGACTCGCCCATGAAGGGTTCCGTAGCATCAAGTAACATAATATAAAGGTTCTTGTAGTTCGTCGAAGGGTAAATTGCGGTCTACGATTTATGACGTATAAAAAAAAAACTACTGACTAGATCTCGTTCAAACCAAATATCGTTGAAAGTTTGCATAGTAATGTACAACATATATTTTTTCTAGTTTTATCATTCTCTTATTTTAGAAGTTAGAGGGGGGGACCAACTTTTTTCCACTTTGGAAGTGTCTTTCGCGCAAACTTTTTAGTTTAGAAAAAAACGATATAAGAAACCTCAACATTATTTTTGAAGACCTATTCATAGATACCCCACACGTATGGGTTCGATGAAAAACATTTTTTGAGTTTCAGTTTCAAGTATGGGGACCCCCAAAATTTATAGTTTTTTTTCTATTTTTGTGTAAAAACCTTAATGCGGTTTACAGAATACATCTACTCGCCAAGTTTCATCAGTCTAGCTCTTACGGTTTCGAAGTAAAATGGCTGTGACACGGACGGACGGACAGACAGACAGACAGACAGACAGACATGACGAATCTATAAGGGTTCCGTTTTTGCCATTTGGCTACGGAACCCTAAAAAGCAGCCAAGTGCGAGTCGGACTCGCCCATGAAGGGTTCCGTAGCATCAAGTAACATAATAATTATAAAGGTTCTAGTAGTTCGTCGAAAGGTAAATTGCGGTTTACGATTTATGACGTATAAAAAAAAAACTACTGGCTAGATCTCGTTCAAACCAAATATCGTTGAAAGTTTGCATAGTAATGTACAACTTATATTTTTTTTAGTTTTATCATTCCCTTAATTTAGAAGTTAGAGGGGGGGGGAGGGGGCAACTTTTTTCAACTTTGGAAATGTCTCTCGCGCAAACTATTCAGTTTAGAAAAAAACGATATTAAAAACGTATGGGTTCGACGAAAAAAAATTTTTTTTGTGTCAGTTTGAAGTATGGGGGGGACCGCCAAAATTTATAGTTTTTTTTCTATTTTTGTGTAAAAATCTTAATGCGGTTTACAGAATACATCTACTCGCTAAGTTTCATCAGTGTAGCTCTTATGGTTTCGGAGAAAAATGGCTGTGACATGGACGGACAGACAGACAGACAGACAGACATGACGAATCTTTAAGGGTTCCGTTTTTGCCATTTGGCTACGGAACCCTAAAAATAGCACAATATCATGGTAACAATTGCTCTTAGAAATTGCTCAGAAATGAAATCACTATTCGCGCTTTCTTACCTATCACCAGATGATATTCCGTTATATTTTGAAGAATGGCAGAAAAATATATCAAAAGATGCAAAAATTATTGCAACATGGTTTGAATGCAATTTTGTATTAGGAAGCTGTAGTTCGCCGGCAAAATATGATCCAAAATTTTGGAGTACAAAGGAACTTATGTTCAATTCCATTCCACGGACACAAAATTGTGCCGAAGCCTGGCACAACAGAATTTATATACTCGTAAACCACAGTCTCATAGGTACAGGATCAAATTATCTCATAAGTATATGAAATGAAGCATACCTTAGTTGAAAAAGAGGAGGGACACTATCCTGAAAGTGACAAATCATATACATTCCAGTGCAGCTGACTGTACACAATATAGATGTAGGGAAGGGAAGTCCTCCATACGTGTCACGCAGCGGCGGACGCTGCCGCGCCACGCACGCTCTGCTCGCTCGCCTCGCGCAGTAATGTGTATGTTCTAACAAAATATATAGTAACCTAACAAACCTAACCCACAATATTTATATCATCACGTTTTTGAAGGTAATTAGTACTATCTACGAAGTTATAAGTATTATGCGTCGAAAACATTAGAACTCACATGTTTATAACAAACTAGCATTATAACTCTTATGTTTATAACTACTAACATTATGTTAAAGGTGCATTAGGAATAACAAAATTATGAAAGATGATGAATGATTATGAAAGATATAAAATATGTTATATCTGACATAAATTATGACACGCGAATACTATTAAAATTTAAAATTTAATATTTATTAGAAACAAGTTATGAATACTGAAAAACGGACAAACAATTTTATGCAAGGTAATGGGATCCTGAAAGTATGTTTCTTTCTACCTATCTTATATTATACTAGCTGATACCCGCGACTTCGTCCGCGTGGGTATTTGAGTTCGTTTTTTTTAGTTTGATATGACCAACTGCTGGTTACTATAGTTTTGAGCTTGTACTTTAGAATGTATTTGAATTTGAAGGCGAGTGCTGTTGTCGCCGATTTTTTTCAGCAGTGTTTAGTTTAAGTATGATACATGTTTCCCGTGATTTTGTCTTAGTGGTTATCATCGGTTTTTTGTAAACATTTGTGTGTATTAAAACCTGGTGACAAATGCTGAGGTAGCAAAAAATTTTTTAATGTTTTTTTTTTCGTATTTTGTAAAACTATTTTTTGTGATTTTATGTTATATAAGTGGCTAATTTGGGGTTTCGTATGCGTGTTGGTGTATAATCGAATCAGATTTTTTTAATTTGACATGACCAACTGCTGGTTACTATAGTTTTGAGCTTGTACTTAAGAGTGTATTTGAATTTGAAGGCGAGTGCTGTTGTAGCCGATTTTTTTCAGCAGTGTTTAGTGCTGCGGTAGCTGAAATTTTTTTTTTTTTTTTTTTGCGTATTTTGTAAAGCTATTTTTTGTAATTTTATGTTATATTAGTGGCTAATTTGGAGTTTCGTATGCGTGTTGGTGTATAATCGAATCAGATTTTTTTAATTTGACATGACCAACTGCTGGTTACTATAGTTTGGAGCTTGTACTTTAGAGTGTATTTGAAGGCGAGTGCTGTTGTAGCCGATTTTTTTCAGCAGTGTTTAGTTTAAGTATGATAGATGTTTCCCGCAATTTTGTCGTAGTGGTTATCATCGGTTTGTTTGTGAACTTTTGTGTGTAATCAAACCTGTTGCCAGATGCTGCGGTAGCTGAAATTTTTTTAATGTTTATTTTTACGTATTTTGTAAAGCTATTTGTTGTGATTTTATGTTATATTAGTGGCTAATTTGGAGTTTCGTATGCGTGTTGGTGTATAATCGAATCAGATTTTTTTAATTTGACATGACCAATTGCTGGTTACTATAGTTTTGATCTTGTACTTTAGAGTGTATTTGAATTTGAAGGCGAGTGTTGTTGGAGCCAATTTTTTTCAGCAGTGTCTAGTTTAAGTATGATAGATAGATAGATAGATTAATACTTTATTGTACACATAAGAAACATATTATAACAGAAACATTACAATAGGTACAATGGGCGGCCTTATCGCTAAAAGCGATCTCTTCCAGACAACCTTTGGATGGAGAGATTTTACGAGAACAGAAAAACGGTGGTGTACAAGTATGATAGATGTTTCCCGCGATTTTGTCGTAGTAGTTATCATCGGTTTTTTTGTAAACATTTGTGTGTATTAAAACCTGGTGACAAATGCTGCGGTAGCTGAATTTTTTTTATGATTTTTTTCGTATTTTGTAAAGCTATTTTTTGTGATTTTATGTTATACTAGCTGACACCCGCGACTTCGTCCACGTGGTTAGTTTAAAGTCATAGTTTGAGTTCGTTTAAAAGAAACTATTTTATGGTGGAAAGCGGACAACTATTGATATGTTTTCACTGTTTTTTGCTTATATTTTGAGAGTTATTTTTCGTGAATTTGCCTTAGTGCCTAGGTTGGGTTATGTATGCGTTGGTTTTACATGACCAAGTTCTGGTTACCTTAGTTTTGAGTTTGCATTCAAAACTATATAAAGTGTGTTTGAAAGATGGTAACTGCTGTTGTAGCCGATTTTTTTCAGCTGTGTTTAGTTTTGGTATGATAGGTGCTTCCCGCGATTTTGTCTTGGTGGTTATCATCAGTTTTTTTGTAAACATTTGTGTGTATTAAAACCTGGTGACAAATGCTGCGGTAGCTGAATTTTTTTAAATGTTTTTTTGCGTATTTTGTAAAGCTCTTTTTCGTGATTTTGTTTAAGTGGCTAATTTGGGCTATCGTATTCGTTGGTGTATAATTGAATCTTGTTTTTTTAGTTTGATATGATCAAATGCAAGTTACCATCGTTTTGAGCTTGTACTTTAGAGTGTATTTGAATTTGAAGGTGAGTGCTGTTGCAGCCGTTTTTTTTCAGCGGTGCTTAGTTTAAGTATTATAGATGATTCCCGCGATTTTGTCTTGGTGGTTATCATCGGTTTTTGAGTAAACATTTGTGTGTATTAAAACCTGGTGACAAATGCTGCGGTAGCTGAAAATTTTTTAATGTTTTTTTTTGCGTATTTTGTAAAGCTATTTTTTGTGATTTTATGTTATATTAGTGGCTAATTTGGGGTTTCGTATGCGTGTTGGTGTATAATCAAATCAGATTTTTAATTTGACATGACCAACTGCTGGTTACCATAGTTTTGAGCATGTACTTTAGAGTGTATTTGAATTTGAAGACAGGTGCTGTTGTACCCGATTTTTTTCAGCGGTGTTTAGTTTAAGTATGATAGATGATTCCCGCAATTTTGTCTAAGTGGTTATCATTGGTTTTTTTGTAAACCTTTGTGTGTATTCAAACCTGGTGACAGATGCTGCGGTAGCTGAAAATTTTTTAATGGTTTTTTTTGCGTATTTTGTAAAGCAATTTCTTGTGATTTTATGTTATATTAGTGGCTAATTTAGGGTTTCGTCTGCGTGTTGGTGTATAATCGAATCAGATTTTTTTAATTTGACATGACCAGCTGGTTACCATAGTTTTGAGCATGTACTTTAGCCGTTTTTTGAAGCGGTGCGGTGTTTAGTTTCGGTACGATAGGTGTTTTCCGCGATTTTGTCTTAGTGGTTACGGTGGGGTTAATGTAAACTTTTGTGTGTATTCAAATTTGGTGACAAATGCTGCGGTAGCAGATTTTTTTTTTAACTGTTTTTTTGCGTATTTTGTAAAGCAATTTTTTGTGAATTTTCATGAAACTTTTTTCCATTTTTTTCTTCTTTTAGGTAAATAATTTTCCAATTTTCTTTCTTAATGCACCTTTGCTCTATAAGAGCAACACATCTTCCAAGTTTCATGCTTCTAGGACTAATGGTTTAGGCTGTGCGTTGATTTTTCTTTAAACCATTTTTCCCCTTTTTCTCCTCTTCGGGAAATAATTTTCCGATTTCCTTTCTTAGTACATCTCTACGTTATAAGAGGAACATACCCTCCAAGTTTCATGCTTCTAGGACTAACGGTTTAGGCTGTGCGTTGATTGTCAGTCAGTCAGTCAGTCAGTCAGTCAGTCAGTCAGTCAGTCAGTAACGAAAGAGTTTTATATATTTAGATTAGTGGCTAATTTGGGGTTTCGTATGCGTGTTGGTGTATAATCAAATCAGATTTTTAATTTGACATGACCAACTGCTGGTTACCATAGTTTTGAGCATGTACTTTAGAGTGTATTTGAATTTGAAGACAGGTGCTGTTGTACCCGATTTTTTTCAGCGGTGTTTAGTTTAAGTATGATAGATGATTCCCGCAATTTTGTCTAAGTGGTTATCATTGGTTTTTTTGTAAACCTTTGTGTGTATTCAAACCTGGTGACAGATGCTGCGGTAGCTGAAAATTTTTTAATGGTTTTTTTTGCGTATTTTGTAAAGCAATTTCTTGTGATTTTATGTTATATTAGTGGCTAATTTAGGGTTTCGTCTGCGTGTTGGTGTATAATCGAATCAGATTTTTTTAATTTGACATGACCAGCTGGTTACCATAGTTTTGAGCATGTACTTTAGCCGTTTTTTGAAGCGGTGCGGTGTTTAGTTTCGGTACGATAGGTGTTTTCCGCGATTTTGTCTTAGTGGTTACGGTGGGGTTAATGTAAACTTTTGTGTGTATTCAAATTTGGTGACAAATGCTGCGGTAGCAGATTTTTTTTTTAACTGTTTTTTTGCGTATTTTGTAAAGCAATTTTTTGTGAATTTTCATGAAACTTTTTTCCATTTTTTTCTTCTTTTAGGTAAATAATTTTCCAATTTTCTTTCTTAATGCACCTTTGCTCTATAAGAGCAACACATCTTCCAAGTTTCATGCTTCTAGGACTAATGGTTTAGGCTGTGCGTTGATTTTTCTTTAAACCATTTTTCCCCTTTTTCTCCTCTTCGGGAAATAATTTTCCGATTTCCTTTCTTAGTACATCTCTACGTTATAAGAGGAACATACCCTCCAAGTTTCATGCTTCTAGGACTAACGGTTTAGGCTGTGCGTTGATTGTCAGTCAGTCAGTCAGTCAGTCAGTCAGTCAGTCAGTCAGTCAGTAACGAAAGAGTTTTATATATTTAGATTAGTGGCTAATTTGGGGTTTCGTATGCGTGTTGGTGTATAATCAAATCAGATTTTTAATTTGACATGACCAACTGCTGGTTACCATAGTTTTGAGCATGTACTTTAGAGTGTATTTGAATTTGAAGACAGGTGCTGTTGTACCCGATTTTTTTCAGCGGTGTTTAGTTTAAGTATGATAGATGATTCCCGCAATTTTGTCTAAGTGGTTATCATTGGTTTTTTTGTAAACCTTTGTGTGTATTCAAACCTGGTGACAGATGCTGCGGTAGCTGAAAATTTTTTAATGGTTTTTTTTGCGTATTTTGTAAAGCAATTTCTTGTGATTTTATGTTATATTAGTGGCTAATTTAGGGTTTCGTCTGCGTGTTGGTGTATAATCGAATCAGATTTTTTTAATTTGACATGACCAGCTGGTTACCATAGTTTTGAGCATGTACTTTAGCCGTTTTTTGAAGCGGTGCGGTGTTTAGTTTCGGTACGATAGGTGTTTTCCGCGATTTTGTCTTAGTGGTTACGGTGGGGTTAATGTAAACTTTTGTGTGTATTCAAATTTGGTGACAAATGCTGCGGTAGCAGATTTTTTTTTTAACTGTTTTTTTGCGTATTTTGTAAAGCAATTTTTTGTGAATTTTCATGAAACTTTTTTCCATTTTTTTCTTCTTTTAGGTAAATAATTTTCCAATTTTCTTTCTTAATGCACCTTTGCTCTATAAGAGCAACACATCTTCCAAGTTTCATGCTTCTAGGACTAATGGTTTAGGCTGTGCGTTGATTTTTCTTTAAACCATTTTTCCCCTTTTTCTCCTCTTCGGGAAATAATTTTCCGATTTCCTTTCTTAGTACATCTCTACGTTATAAGAGGAACATACCCTCCAAGTTTCATGCTTCTAGGACTAACGGTTTAGGCTGTGCGTTGATTGTCAGTCAGTCAGTCAGTCAGTCAGTCAGTCAGTCAGTCAGTCAGTAACGAAAGAGTTTTATATATTTAGATTAGTGGCTAATTTAGGGTTTCGTCTGCGTGTTGGTGTATAATCGAATCAGATTTTTTTAATTTGACATGACCAGCTGGTTAC
Organism: Thera obeliscata; assembly: GCA_947578465.1. Lineage (NCBI taxonomy): Eukaryota > Metazoa > Arthropoda > Insecta > Lepidoptera > Geometridae > Thera > Thera obeliscata. Next base: position 8,284,324 of record OX387916.1, read on the forward strand.
CATAGTTTTGAGCATGTACTTTAGCCGTTTTTTGAAGCGGTGCGGTGTTTAGTTTCGGTACGATAGGTGTTTTCCGCGATTTTGTCTTAGTGGTTACGGTGGGGTTAATGTAAACTTTTGTGTGTATTCAAATTTGGTGACAAATGCTGCGGTAGCAGATTTTTTTTTTAACTGTTTTTTTGCGTATTTTGTAAAGCAATTTTTTGTGAATTTTCATGAAACTTTTTTCCATTTTTTTCTTCTTTTAGGTAAATAATTTTCCAATTTTCTTTCTTAATGCACCTTTGCTCTATAAGAGCAACACATCTTCCAAGTTTCATGCTTCTAGGACTAATGGTTTAGGCTGTGCGTTGATTTTTCTTTAAACCATTTTTCCCCTTTTTCTCCTCTTCGGGAAATAATTTTCCGATTTCCTTTCTTAGTACATCTCTACGTTATAAGAGGAACATACCCTCCAAGTTTCATGCTTCTAGGACTAACGGTTTAGGCTGTGCGTTGATTGTCAGTCAGTCAGTCAGTCAGTCAGTCAGTCAGTCAGTCAGTCAGTAACGAAAGAGTTTTATATATTTAGATTAGTGGCTAATTTAGGGTTTCGTCTGCGTGTTGGTGTATAATCGAATCAGATTTTTTTAATTTGACATGACCAGCTGGTTACCATAGTTTTGAGCATGTACTTTAGCCGTTTTTTGAAGCGGTGCGGTGTTTAGTTTCGGTACGATAGGTGTTTTCCGCGATTTTGTCTTAGTGGTTACGGTGGGGTTAATGTAAACTTTTGTGTGTATTCAAATTTGGTGACAAATGCTGCGGTAGCAGATTTTTTTTTTAACTGTTTTTTTGCGTATTTTGTAAAGCAATTTTTTGTGAATTTTCATGAAACTTTTTTCCATTTTTTTCTTCTTTTAGGTAAATAATTTTCCAATTTTCTTTCTTAATGCACCTTTGCTCTATAAGAGCAACACATCTTCCAAGTTTCATGCTTCTAGGACTAATGGTTTAGGCTGTGCGTTGATTTTTCTTTAAACCATTTTTCCCCTTTTTCTCCTCTTCGGGAAATAATTTTCCGATTTCCTTTCTTAGTACATCTCTACGTTATAAGAGGAACATACCCTCCAAGTTTCATGCTTCTAGGACTAACGGTTTAGGCTGTGCGTTGATTGTCAGTCAGTCAGTCAGTCAGTCAGTCAGTCAGTCAGTCAGTCAGTAACGAAAGAGTTTTATATATTTAGATTAGTGGCTAATTTGGGGTTTCGTATGCGTGTTGGTGTATAATCGTATCAGATTTTTTTAATTTGACATGACCAACTGCTGGTTACTATAGTTTTGAGCTTGTACTTTAGAGTGTATTTGAATTTGAAGGCGAGTGCTGTTGTCGCCGATTTTTTTCAGCAGTGTTTAGTTTAAGTATGATAGATGTTTCCCGCGATTTTGTCGTAGTGGTTATCATCGGTTTGTTTGTGAACCTTTGTGTGTAATCGAACCTGGTGCCAGATGCTGCGGTAGCTGAAATTTTTTAAATGTTTTTTTGCGTATTTTGTAAAGCAATTTTATGTGATTTTTCTTAAAATCATTTTCCGTTTTTTCTTCTTCTAGGGGAAGAATTTTCCTATTTTCTTTCTTAGTGCACCTCTGCTCTATTAGAGGAACACACCTTCTAAGTTTCATGCTTCTAGGGCTAACGGTTTAGGCTGTGCGTTGATTTTTCTTTAAACCATTTTTCCCCTTTTTCTCCTCTTTGGAAAATAATTTTCCATTTTCCTTTCTTAGCGGATGTCTACGTCATAACATCTACCTGCATGCTAAATTTTAGCCCGATCCGTCCAGTGGTTTGGGCTGTGCGTTGATAGATCACTATGTCAGTCAGTCAGTCACCTTTGAGTTATATATATATAGATTTAAGATCTTATGTACATACACCATTCAGGCAAATAAATGATTATGATTATGATTAGACTTACTAACAACATTCCTTCTGCGGTTAAGATAGGTATACTTTAGCCAAATTCAATGAAGAATATTCGTAAACAAACATGTAAGTTACTTAACCTAAAAAAATCCTTTTCATTAATTTTTTACAGATTTTGGATTTCTAGTTGATTTGATATTTTGTCTAAAGTTAGGTTTAAGATCATTGATTTCTCATAAAATTTATCAATCACTTATTGAGAAACACAAAGTTATACTACAAAAGTATTTATATAATGTTTATAAATGCAGTGAGCATTATCATATTAAAATTATATTACTTATTAGGTATGAACTATTACTGCTAACTTAAACTGATAGATAAACACACCAAGAAAAAAAATATTTGAGGGTACTTTCAAAAATATGCAGTTCATATATGATACCAATGCTTACTGGTTCAATGTTCGGGGGGCACTTGCACCGAGTCAATGAGCTATTCTAAGATTGTAAATGTAAAGTGAACAATTGATTATGTTCTTGGCCGCGTTCTAACGCTTAGCCGATGCCGCAGCATCAAACTTTTATGGGCCTAGAATGGCCTGGTTTGTATTTGCCCATTGCAGCTATGTTTGCAATATTAGTAACTTGTTCCATGTCATAGGCTATTCTTTCGTTGAGTTTGCAGATTTTGATTCCTCTACTCCTGTGACAATATCAATAATGTTTTTCTTTCCTACAGACCACTCTCGTATTTCAAAGATCATCTCGTATTTTATGCTGAAAAGTATTTCATTAACTTAACACCAAATTTTAGATTTGTTTGCTTTGCACACAACATCCAAAATTTGTCCACATTGAATTTGGCAATCAATAAATAAAAATTCCTTATAGGTGTACTTAGTGCAAAATCTCGAAACTCATGTTTCATCCTTTTCAATACCCAAATAACTTCCCCTAAAATCTTAAAAATTGTTAGCTGCCCAATTTTTCTTTAGTGCTTTTACTTAGCTAACCTTTTTCTGCAACCAATCATTGTTTTTTTCTTTCTTACAAATGGGATTACTGTTTACTACTAAAAAATAAATGGAATAAAAAATATAGTGTCACAATTCTTTCTTGGTTCTGTATTAGTTTGCAACAACCATGGTGTGCCTCATGGCATAGGACTCCTCTAACACTAAAATGGTACAGTGTAGCAAATACTGAGCCAGAGGCCTATCATCAGTATTCATTATTATAATGATTGCTAACTTTATATTTTTGTCATCATTAAATTACATTATTCCTTTTCTATATAAATTTTACCTCATTTATGTACCCATTTATCTTTTTATTCTAAGTATTTGTAACCTTGAAATTTAATAGGTATTGCGGAGGGGGGCGATGATGTTCGCGACACAGTTTTTGACTCCTGCGAATTTCATCGTTTTCCATCTGTTTCTGCTCCATTTGTAATAAGATCCAATTGTAGAAATTTTGAATTTTTTGAAAAAAATTGAATTTCGAACCCTGCAGTCATTGTGCATACAGTGGTGTGACTTCTTAATGTTAGTTTTATTGTACATACCTAGACTTACAATATGTATTTAAACATGTAAAACTTGTTGTTGGTTGGTTGGTATTGATGCAAAACTTTCACATTTTTAGTAAGTGTTCGTTTCTGGTTTTGCTTAGGAAGAACTATTCTGAAATCTATGTACATGGTAACAGCTGCATACACTACTCAGCACCACAGCATCAGAATCAAGCATGTCTACTTTTCTGCAATGTGGGCAGAATTCTTGGAAGATTCTACAGCAGACTCTATTGACATGGGCTGACAGTGCTTGTTACTCACCAAGCCATACACTTGCAATGCTTATGTGATTATGGCAAAGCATTGGTTAAATGAAGAATTCCAAATGCAAGAGACTATAGAACACACCTATACCTAGATATTTAGCAATGTTCCGAAATCATCATACCTACTCGCCTACTTACTTAGAATATGACTTTCCTGCACATTGTAGTAAACATAAACCGTGAAGTATGTACTGCATAAAGCTAACAGTTCAGCTATTGCTTTCACCGCAAAAGCAAACGGATAAATGAAATGAAGCCACATACATACCTAGTTTCGTACACGGATTAGCCGAACGATGAACAAAAACAGACTCTGCATTGGATTATCTCCTTATTTTTCGTCCGTCTCAGCATAGATTTTACTCAGCCCTCTTTTTCGTTGCACTTCGCTTTTTGCACTCGATGAACTTTTTTCAATAAATTCAGTCGCGTCGTCCCTCCATACCCCATAGAACAAAACTTCGGTTTCAGTCAAAAAGAAAGAAAGAATGTAGTTCTAGTTTCATTCAGTTGTCTTCGTTCGACTCGGTTTCGGTCTTGGTTTCGGTCGTCGCTCGTTTCGTTTGGATCCGGTTAATGTACGTCCAGTTATTGTACAGCATGTTATTGTACACCCAGTTAAAATGATACCTTTTTTTGTTATTTGGATTCGTTTATCCTCTTTTAACTAGCTGCGAATTAACTGGGTGCACAAAATTATCACGTGATGTTATTGTACAGCATGTTAATTGGATACCATTAGGGCCCGTGCACACTGAGGCAATTCAATTATTTCTTATTTTTTGTAGGCAATGGATACTGCCCCTAAAGAGAATAGCCCTTTGGGGTAATTGTAAAAAATAAACATTTTCTGGCACTCGGGTGGCGCGGGCGGCCCTATAATCCAATCCCTGGCATCGTAATAACGCTATCGTTAATCTGCTGTACATTATCCTACTGTGCATTAACGGGTCGTACATTATTGCCTCCCGCTACATTTTTATAATTTTGTACTCACTGACTGGGGTTGGAAACATAGTCTTTATGCCAAGCAGGTTGACTGTGGATAAATAGGGCGTGGAATAAAATTACGAGTAGATAGCAATAATATATTCATTTGCTCTTTTGTCAATTATGTCAACTGACGCGACTAACGCTAAATATTTGCAGCTACAAGTCCGCGCCACGGCTGAAGTCTTACGGCAAAAGCGAGAACTAAGCCTCTTTACGCACAAAAATAGTAGTAGAATAACACCTAAAGACCCCTTAAAAGTCACACAAGAATCTCAGCGAGATTATCAGTGAGAGTCTCAGCAAGATTCTTCGGAGAACGTCTCTGGCTCCATATTCACAAGAGAATCTCTTGAGAACGTGAAAATACCGCAAGAAGCGTGAATGTAGAGCCAATGCTCCCGTTGCTCCCATTTCCGCTTCTTGCGGTTTTTATCGCGTTCTCAGGAGATTCTCGTATGAATGTGGAGTGGGCATAATAAGCCTGCCATCAAAAGCCTTCCGGGGCAGAGTTTGACTATTGATGACCCGTGTGTTGTGGCGCGTCAGAAGCCTACTAATCGGTTTTCAATGAAATTGTTTTATTATAGCAGAGCAGATCCATGTGAAGACTCTCATTTACGATGGGGCAGACAGAGACGAGGATAAAATTTGTAGACCCACGCGCTCTGCACTAGTGTGATCCACCTTCTTGCAAAATCTATGGGACCGTCAGGCTACTGATGCGCCGTGAATTATGAATGAACACACGAGTCGTCAACTCTGCCTCTACAATTGATGTTATCTGATGATATGCGCCTTGCCCATAACCAAATGTCACCATTTTTGAAAAGTCTAATTTAGTTTGTGTTGCTGAAATGGTTGCTGTTTAGGGTAGCACTGCCCCACTATACTCATTGATATTTTTTTTGGCAAAAATCTTTGACTCCAGTGCCAATACATAATTAAAAAAAAACTGACATTCATATTCATTCATCATTTCATTTGGTTGAACTTTGATTTGAAGTGTTTCTTTCTGCTGACTGCCTTGCTTTTGCGAATTTAAAGCTTCTAGCCGGAAAATCAATAAGTATGGAAGATTCCAAAGCATTATCAAATAATGAATGCCAAAACGACAATGATGATTACCAAAAAAAGAAAAACAAAAAAAAGCGGGATGGTGGAGATGGAGACCAAAGTGTTACGACGTTGAGTGATGGCCTTTCAGTGGCCAATTCAAGTGATGCACCTAACTTATCTCTAAAAGATATAAAAAAAGCGATGGAAGTTTTGAATTTACACCAAAAACCGGCTAAAACTACCGAGGAAGCACTCAATAAATCTTATCAATTTTGGTCGACCCAGCCTGTTCCCAAGATGGATGAAAAGATCAATTGTAATGAACCTATTGAACAACCTAAAGCGCCAGAAGAAATTAGGGCTGAACCATATACACTTCCAGATGGCTTTCAATGGGACACACTTAATTTAAATGAACCTCTGGTATTAAAGGAACTGTACACTCTTCTCAATGAAAACTATGTTGAGGATGACGATTGCATGTTTAGGTTTGATTACCAAACCGAATTTCTTAAATGGGCGTTGCAGCCTCCAGGGTGGAGGATGGAATGGCATTGTGGAGTGCGCGTTGTGAAGTCTGGTAGGCTAGTTGGATTTATATCTGCTATTCCAGCTCAGCTCAGAATTTATGAACATGTGCAGAGAGTGGTTGAAATAAACTTTCTTTGCGTACACAAAAAGCTTAGAGCTAAAAGAGTGGCGCCAGTATTGATCAGAGAGATAACAAGAAGAGTTAACCTAACTGGTATATTTCAAGGTGTGTACACTGCTGGTATTGTGCTGCCAAAACCTGTTTCCACATGTCGTTACTGGCACAGATCCTTAAACCCAAAAAAGTTGATTGATATCAAGTTCAGTCACCTATCAAGAAATATGACAATGCAACGAACTCTTAAGCTGTTTAAGCTCCCTGATGCACCAAGAACCCCTGGCTTTCGTAAGATGGATATCGAAGATAGTACCAAAGTTGTTAAATTATTGAATGGTTATCTAAGAAAATTTGACTTGGCTCCAGTTTTTGAGGAGGAAGAGTTTAAGCATTGGTTTTCACCGCAATGTGGAATTATTGACAGTTTTGTGGTTGAGACACCTGATGGTGTAATAACAGACTTTGTAAGTTATTATACATTACCTTCTACTGTGGTGTACCACCCTTTACACAAAACATTGAAAGCCGCTTATTCATTTTACAATGTTTCTACCAAGACACCATGGATTGACTTGATGCTTGATGCATTAATAACTGCAAAAAATTCAGGATTTGATGTTTTCAATGCCTTGGATTTAATGGAAAACAAAGAGTTTTTAGAACCACTCAAATTTGGTATTGGTGATGGCAACTTACAATACTATTTGTATAATTGGAGATGCCCTGGGATGACTCCAAATAAAATAGGTCTTGTCCTCCAATAATATGATTTATTTTGTATAAAATATGACTGTTTTCACATCTCTGTAAGATTTATTTTGTTCATATTTTCTTAAAATGTAAAGCATTTCATCTAATAAAATAGCTACTAAACTTAGTGCCTGTTTCACATCTGCTGGGTAAAAGCTATCCTATATCATATTTACATTGTTGGTTTTGACAAGTTGCTGTGAGATATTGTGTTGTATGTGATAGTTACCTGTTCTAGTCAGGTGGACCATCCGTAAGTCCAATGGATGGTTAAATATTTTAACTGATGGATGGCATGCAATAATCAGACATGTCATGGTGAAACAGATTTCTAAGCTAAAAAAAATTTTTTTTTATGTTTATCCCAGTGAATACAAAATCCTCTATAAATAAATAAATAAATATCTTTATTTAATTGTGTTTGAAAGTGTTCCACATTACTTAAAACTAACACAAATACAAAAAAATTACAAGCACAGCAAATATTGGCATACCAGCCAGATTGTCCTCTTTACTATGTGGCCAAACGATTGGCTGCTTGCCTGGCTGGTATAATATAGTAGTAGTTCAGTCGGGGCAGACAAAAAACTAGCCTGAAATAGAAAAAAATGCGGGGAGCAATTTTTTTTGAAACGTCGGGGGGAGTGGTTGGACGTATAAATCTCAATTTTTTTAACTAATCCCAGTAGAGGATTAGTAAAAAAATCGAGAGAATACGCTAACATCATTACTTGCAGAGTTATACTTTCAAATTTATCAAAAAAATCGTAACTTATTGATAAAGAAAATATGACCCTCATATGATTTAAAATATGAATTGGAGGTGATATTTTCTTTATCAATAAGTTTCTGAAAAAAAGGAAAACATACGAGCACGTATACAGGGTGGAATTTTGTAATGCCACCTGGAGGGAAAGTACTCTTAATACTGCAGATATAACATTTTACTCAAAGAAAACAATCCTTTATTTTTGAATAGAAGAAAACTGCATTCAAAGATTTTCGAAAATTCTCTTCTCGCACACCCGGGAATCGAACCGGCTAAAATCTGAAAAAATTATACCCTGTACTTCTATTGCATCGATCGTTAGGGTCATTAATAAGGATGAAATCTACGAGTATGTCGCAAAGGAGTCTGCATTACAAAAGTTGGAAGTTAGTTAAAGAGCTTTAACTTGACTCATTAAATTTGTAACTTCAGATTTCCTGGTTTTCCTTTCATTTAATTTATCATGTTTGCTAGAGAGATTTCATCCTTATAATTGACCCTAACGATCGATGCAATAAAAGAACAGGGTATATTTTTTTCAGATTTTAGCCGGTTCTATTCCGGGTGTGGGAGAAGAGAATTTTCGAAAATCTTTGAATGCAGTTTGCTTTCTATTCAAAAATAAAGGAATGTTTTCTTTGAGTAAAATTTTCTATCTGCAGTATTAAGAGTACTTTCCCTCCAGGTGGCATTACAAAAGTCCACCCTGTATAGCAGATCTTCTGGATTTTATGAGAAAAAAAGCAGCCAAGTACGAGTCGGACTCGCCCATGAAGGGTTCCGTAGCATCAATTAACATAATATAAAGGTTTTTGTAGTTTGTCGAATGGTAAATTGCGGTTTACGATTTATGACGTATAAAAAAAAAACTACTGACTAGATCTCGTTCAAACCAAATATCGTTGGAAGTTTGCATAGTAATGTACAACATATATTTTTTTTGGATTTATCATTCTATTATTTTAGAAGTTAGAGGGGGGGACCAACTTTTTTCCACTTTGGAAGTGTCTCTCGCGTAAACTATTCAGTTTAGAAAAAAACGATATTAGAAACCTCAATATAATTTTTGAAGACCTATCCATAGATACCCCACACGTATGAGTTCAATGAAAAAAAAATTTTTTGAGTTTCAGTTTCAAGTATGGGGACCCCCAAAATTTATAGTTTTTTTTCTATTTTTGTGTAAAAACCTTAATGCGGTTCACAGAATACATCTACTCACCAAGTTTCATCAGTCTAGCTCTTATGGTTTTGGAGAAAAATGGCTGTGACACGGCCGGACAGACAGACAGACAGACATGACGAATCTATAAGGGTTCCGTTTTTGCCATTTGGCTACCGAACCCTAAAAATGGTTACTCTAGCTAGAGGCATTATCCAGGGAGGAAATAGGGGACTACGTTTGTATGGAGAGTCGCCTGTGTGATTCCCTCTTAATGCGGTTTACAGAATACATCTACTCGCCAAGTTTCATCAGTCTAGATCTTAAGTGGGTGATAGACGTACGAGCAAGTACTCGTACTTATGATGGCCCGCCGACCTTTTTCGCTTGTGTGTCACCGTAAGTACGCGTACTTGCTCGTACGTCTATCATCCACTTTAAATTTTCGGTGAAAAATGGCTGTGACATACCTACGGACGCACACACAGACATGACGAATCTATAATAGCCCCTTTCCACCGGTGCGTGATATCGCGCACCAGCTCGCACGACACAGCATGGGAACGGTCTCGTGCGCTGAGGTGCGCGGTAGCACAGGAGCCTTTTCTGTGTGCGTTGCCGTGCGGCGTGCGTGTTCGTGCGTAGGAAGGCGTTTTTACGAAGGGTTCCGTTTTTGCTACGGAACCCTGAAAAAGACATGGAATTTTTTCTGTTTTTTTCTATGTCATCGTCTGGCCATACGGTTAAGAGGACAATATTTAAATATGTGTGCCTAAAATCGTCTGGCCACATGAGGACAATCAGCAAAGTAGGTAGGTACCTAGTTATGTTGTCCTCTCACGGTGAGAGGACAACATAACTAGGTACCTACCTACCTACTTTGCTGATTGTAAGGCAGAGGGGTGAGAGTCTCACCCCTCTGCCCTAGCATAAGGACTAGATTAGCATTTGTCTTCTGCGCATTGTCCTCTTGACGCGCCGTAGGTCGTGGGTTCGATCCTCACTGAGAACAAATGAGTGTGTGGTGAACGCAGATGTTTGTTCTCTGTGTCATATTATACTATATATTTTCTTATACAACTAGCTGATGGAACAAACCTAAGGCCCACTTGATGCTAATAAATACCTACATAAGCTTAGGGGGTGCATGCTTGTTCCATACCACTTAGGTAACCATCGCCTCTATCATAGCATTGCCTCGTACGCACATTAGGAACGTGCTCTACGATGCAATACCCTGCTTCCATCAACTTATACCTATCCAGCCTCACGTGCCAGCTATTCTCACCAAATGTTCACGCTAGGCTGCCGCGCGCTCAAGCCACCGCCATCTGAACTGCTGAACATAAACTACCTTGTTGGCGGCGACGCATGGAAATAAAACATCATTGATGAATAAGGATATTCCAAAGAATACTATATTTATTGAAACAAACAGACATACATATTAGAGAAGTAAATAATCAGTTACAATGTCTGCGAGGACCTTGTTCACCATTCAAGGTAGGTACAGTATAAATATACCTACATACAAGTTCCAAAGTACCTAGTAATCTGATCGAAAAAAGAAAGATACATGAAAGAACAAAATAGCCAACTCCATTTCTTGGTATACAAGACAAGAAATATAATATTTTCGTCGTAAAACCTAAAACAAACTTCTTATTCAATGTAAAAAGTCAAAGAGTTATGAGTATGTAACATAACTCTTATTTATACAGTTACATTATTTTTGTTTGCAGAAATACGCTCCCTGATATAAAATTTCATATATTAAAGGGAGCATAATCCACCTTTTATATTTTTTTCAATTTTTATAATGTATTTTTATTAGCGGGATCATTATTATATAATAACTATTTCATTTAGTGTTCAAAGCATAATAAAAAATTGTCAAGAACAATGTCTCGAAAATGCTGAAGGTGGCCTTACCAGGACAACCAACTTTAGAGCAGCAGTATTATTCTTTTTTGGTAGCTTGCTGCTTAGCCTGGTGAGCTTGTAAAACAGCAACAGCTTCATCAACTTTAGCCTTTAGGGCTTCTCCATGCTCCAACATGTAAAGCAATTCGGAATTATCAATTTCCAATAACATACCAGTTATTTTTCCAGCTAGATCAGGATGCATGCGCTGAATAAGAGGGAACAGACGTTCACCAAGCATCTGTTTTTGCTCTTGGATAGGTGCAGTAGCCAACATAGTTGCTGTGAGTGGCTCTTGCCCTTGGATATGGACAGCTGGTTGAGGTGCAGGCGGGTTGCGCATGTTGGCTGTGTACTTATATCCAGCAGGACGTCCTCCTTGGTTCACAAGTGGTGCGCGAATCGATGCCTGACCAGCAACACCTTGCTGACCTGTGATAGGTCTAGCTCCCAGAGAAGAGCGCAGAGCAGCTTGAGCAGGTGCTCTCGGGGCAGGACGGAAAGTGGCCTGCATGTTTGGATAGCCTGATCCAGCCGACTGAGTATTAGGACGAACAGGCGGTTGAGCAGTCCAGCGTGGAGATGGTCTTATTTGAGCCATTTGTGCTGGGCCATAGAAACGCTGAGCTGGTGGTATTGTTGGCACAAAATAGCCTCCAGCACCACCAGGTTGGAAGATTTGTCCCATTTGTTGCATACGTACACTAGCCATGCGCTGCATGTATTGGGATGTCAGGTGGGCCTTACGATCTTCTTTGCGTTGTGCAAGAGCTACATAAAGAGGTTTAGTACCAACTATGCGTCCATTCATTTCAGTCACAGCTTTAGTTGCTTCTTCAGGAGAGGAGAAGCACACAAATCCAAACCCTTTACTGCGTCCATCTTCCAGCATCACCTGTAAATTAAAACAAGAAATTATAGTTTGTAATGATACATTATTTATAGTGCACATTATGTATTGCTTCATATTTATTTTAATTATGACTCAACATAGGTAATATTTTAGGAATAGAATTATACAAACCTTAGCTGAAGTAATTGTCCCGAATGGAGCAAACTCTTTGCGCAGGCGTTCATCATCAATGGTATCATCCAAGTTCTTAACATATAAGTTAACTCCTTGAAAGCGGGTCAAGCGGTCAGATTTAAGTTGTTCAAACTTTCGTTTCAATTCTTTTTGACGTTCTGCTTTCTTTTGAGCACGTCCAACATACAATGGTTTGCCCTCAACCAGTTCTTTCCCATTCAATTCCATGCAGGCTCTTTCAGCACAGTCGGGATCTTCAAAGGCTACAAACCCAAAGCCCCTGGAATGCCCATCATCTTTGTACATTACTTTGTGACTGGTAATGCGACCATACTTTTCAAACATATCCCTCAACAGTTCATCTGAAAAATCTTCTCCAAAATTCTTTACATAAACATTTGTGAAAAGCTTGGCTTTTTCTCCTAGTTCCTTTTCGCGTTCCTTGCGAGGGATGAATCGGCCTACATATACTTTTTTACCATTTAATAACATTCCATTGACTTTTTCAATTGATTTGTTAGCTGCTTCCTCAGTCTCGAAATGAACAAAGCCATAACCTTTGGAGGCACCAGTTTCATCCTGAGCAACCTTACAGCTCAGTATATTTCCAAAAGCTGTAAATGTGTCATACATTGCTTTATTATCAATAGTTTTGTCTAGATTCTTGATAAAAACATTCCCAACTCCTGACTTGCGTAGAGAAGGGTCACGCTGGGACCACATGATTCTAATTGGTCTTTCCTTGATTATATCAAAGTTCATAGTGTCTAGAGCTCTTTCAGCTAAAACAAAAGAAAATTATCTGTTTAGTCATACAGTAAGTGTAACAGGTTTTATCGGAAGTGCACGCGTGTCACAATTTTAATCAATATATTTTTTAACCATATGGTTATGTATTTCGGAGGTTAAAAATTTTGAACGAAGTAGATAGGTAGAAATGGAAAATAGACACATTAGTACAAAGCTAAAGCAGTGAAACTTACCATCCGCTGGCTGCTGAAAGTTGACATAAGCGTAGCCCAAGGATCTACGTGTTATCATGTCGCGACAAACGCGTATGGAAAGCACCGGACCAGCCGTTGAAAATTTTTCAAACAACATGGCTTCAGTAATATCGGAGTGCAAATCTCCGACATACAACGATGCCATCGGATAATTTGGTGGCCCTGGATTCATCTTGAATATCTGTTTGTTGCAATTTCACGTCGACATCAAACACGACACAAAGTCAAAGAACAACTTCACTTTCTCTTTACAATGACTATCGCATTCCTCAGACCACGTTGCACGCTTACGTACACTAACTAAAATCAAGTGATTCCCGTTTGTTTTTTCTTATTTTACTATTTTTTTGGATTTTGTGAATTTTATGTTTTTTTTTTTATTTTACAAGATTATTTCACGAAATTCTGAGGATTGTGTGGCCTAAAATGGCCTTATTCCAGGGGGACACACAACCTCACGTGAACACACCTTGCTCACCAAAGGAAAAGGTGACGTTTGGCGAAAATCAAAATGGTGGCTGTGGGCCGGGTGATCGTGTGGTGTCCGTTCAGCTAGTCACGCTTTTGCCAACATACAGAAATAAATTAAAAACAAAACTCGTTATTAGTCACAGATAAACAATACATTACTAAGCCGATTTTCACTACAGCAGACCTGTATGTTGCGCGATTGTTGATGTATGTTGAGCATCAAATCAAATAAATGTTGTGGGTATCAACATTGAGTTGGGTGATGTTTGCCTTCGCCCGTGGCCCGTCTTATTACACGGTTATTTTTTATGGAAATGTAGAGCTTGCATTACAGCTGAAGGCAAACAGTTTGAACATTTGCTAAAAATCCTTGATGTAGTTACTTGCCACGATAGTGTAGTACATATTTTTTGCGGTACTACAGTCGTTTAAAGTTGGGTTATATAATGATCTAAAATGAAATGTTGGCCAAAACTCCACGATTTTATTGAAAACTGAGGCAGTTATGACTCAATTTTGAATTGTAATTTACAGAAGGGTTATTCATGCTTACGTTGCAGAAAAAAGTTTCACGAAAAGTGTCAGTCATTACGTCAGAGTGTCAGTTTTTCCTGTTTTTTTTTTAAATACTCTCTCGAAAGTTATATTACAATTTGTTTTTTATATTTTTCTGATAACTGTCGTGACTTGGCCTATTGCCAGTTTTCGGCTTGACGTTGAGTTTTGGGACACCCTGTATACTTATAATAGGTACACTAAACACCCAGACAAAAATCAGACATCTACACAAATATTTTTTCTCGATGGGGACGAACCCACGGCATACGGCAGAAGAGGCAAACAAAGGCAGATCTACTACCAACTGAGCTCAGAGGCTAGTCAAATCTATGACCGGCCTCTAATTAATTATCATGTCCATCTAGTAAGGCAAACTTAGTTATAAATGGAACTTGTATTACTGGCCTATCAGTTTCAGTAGCCTAGCAGTATCAGTCCTTAAATTTATTTTAAATAACCTTAAACACTAGAGCCAACTAGAGCAGAGCGCGTGGGATGGGTTTTTTTGACATAGTTTATGCTTGCGTTTGATCTTCCACCGCATGGAAAATCGGACGTGTATTGATTGCCTTTTTTTTGTTGACCATAGACTTTGGATGCGTCGCCGTCGCATCGCTTCGTGCGTGAGTCGAACTCGCGTGACACATGTCTCTGCTCTAGTGAAAACGGTGTTAAGCTGGGAACATATTGGGCGGACGCGTCCGACGGACGCGACTGACAGCCGCGACTGATATATATCTAGCTTAGATAGAATGTACACTGAAGTGTGCATACTATCGGACGCGTCCGACGTCCGCGGCTTACATCCGATAGTTTGCACACTTCAGTGTACATTCATTAGCTAGATATCTTCAGTCGCGGCTGTCAGCCTCAGCCGCGTCCGTCGGACGCGTCCGCTTAATATGTTTCCAGCTTTACGTCAAATATGTCAACGTCAACAGTCACTAGAATAGGGCTGTCAAATGTCAAATATTGACAAACTAGGAAATGTCATTTTGTTGGAATGTCTATTTCACGGCATTGAATTTTTCTTTTGTAAACGTCTCTTTGCATAGGTGCTGGTCAGTGTTCTTTATTTCCCTATTCATATCTGTATTTATTAGACAAATCTCTTGAAATATGTAGTAAATGACTGAGGGCCTAAAATTATATTATATCGACGTATCGAACACATAGCTAATTTTTTAAATTACATTTTAGGTCTATCAGTAGATAAGCAAACATGGGGAAGGGAAATAATATGATCCCCAATGGGCACTTTCACAAGGATTGGCAAAGATTCGTGAAGACTTGGTTTAACCAACCTGCAAGGCGTCACCGCAGGAAACAAAATAGAATAAAGAAGGCTAAAGCCGTTGCTCCACGTCCTGCTGCCGGGCCATTGAGACCGGTCGTGCGGTGCCCCACTGTCCGCTATCACACTAAAGTGCGAGCAGGTAGAGGCTTTACTCTTCGTGAAGTCAGAGTAAGTAAC
The DNA here is from genome assembly GCA_947578465.1 of Thera obeliscata. Lineage (NCBI taxonomy): Eukaryota > Metazoa > Arthropoda > Insecta > Lepidoptera > Geometridae > Thera > Thera obeliscata. The sequence continues at coordinate 8,299,907 of OX387916.1, forward strand.
CATTGTATTGCTATTGTACCCCTAGGCTAGGCGATAGCAGTTTTGTCTCTATGTCAATCTTAACCGAGTTGGTTTTTGTTGTTAACACTTAAAGATCCACACAGAATTCATACTGAAATCATTATGCATTGTTGGTAATGGTGAGAGGGGATTATACTGCATTATAGATAGGTAATTAGAATTAGTTCTAAGGCTAAGCAAAAGCTTTGTGGGGTTAGGTAGTGAAACTGAAATTTCAACCAATATTATATTATCAAATTTTAAACATATTTTGGTGCACTTACTGCACTAACTGGTGGTGTTTAAATCACACAGCAGTTTCTGCTGGTGTTCTAAGTTTATTCATCTTATTTATTTCAGGCAGCTGGACTTAGTGCGGCATTTGCCAGGACTATTGGCGTCTCTGTAGACCCACGCAGGCGTAACAAGTCTGTGGAGTCCCTGCAAGTAAATGTACAAAGATTGAAGGAATACAGAGCTCGTCTCATTCTCTTCCCTAAGGGCAAGAAGGTAAGAATTTTCTTCTTGCTACTAGTTCTTTAGAACCAGTGAGATTAAAAGAGTATAAGTGTTTAAAGAGGTTCCCTTACTCCCAAGATTTATAAATCACATCAAATAACTGCTATACAACATGAAATATTAACTTTTCAGGTACTGAAGGGTGAAGCCAATGAAGAGGAACGTAAACTGGCTACCCAGCTCCAAGGCCCACTGATGCCTGTCCAACAACCTGCACCTAAATCCATAGCCAGGGCTATCACTGAAGATGAGAAGAACTTCAATGCATACCTTTATCTCAGAGGGGTAAGTCTATTTGAATTAGGCTACAAGATTCTGTTAAAAGCCACACAACTGGGGAGGAGCCACACGCTGTTCGCCAACCTCTATTATTTTTAATAGACTCTGTGGTGTATCACTTGCACTGTCATTGAGTTTGCGGCTGATTCTCAGTAAAATTATGCTCAAAATTTGTAGGCCGTGAAGTACACTCTATGTGAGCAAATGGTTTGGTTATTTAAACACTGCCTTCTTACCTACCTGCTGAATAGCAACTGAGATTACCTTCTTCAAGAGTTCACCAACACCGAGTCGCTAATTATTTGCAGTTCACTGCTCGCAGTGACGATGCAGCCACTCACTGGGCCTATTTTATTATGAAAATCACCCTTATGAGACATAAAGTACTCTTAAAACATGCAAGTACAAACAAATGAGTTTGAAATGTAAAACAAACATTGTAGTTTTAAGTCTACTTAATATGGTAGAAAATTTATTTCATATGTATTTTTTTGTTATAGGCACGTTCACTAGCGAGACTGGTTGGTATCCGCGCCAAGAGGTTGAAGGATGCAGCAGAAAATCCTGATGATGTCACCAAGGCTCCAACCGTTGTAAAGGAAGCAAAAGCTAAGAAGTGATTGCTAAATAAATTATGAAAACAAAATTGTATTCTTTTTTCAAAATTGGTCCTACAACTAAGTGGGTGGGATGAGAGTGACTCGGCCTTTCCAGTACGTAGGTAGGGGAATATTTCTGATCAATGATATTAGTCCGTCCTAGCTAAGAGCCTGTCCAGATGGAGCGTTTTACGCGCGAGTGCCCTCGCGCGTTTCAATTTATATTGCGTCCAGATGCCGCGTTTTACGCGCGCTCCTACCAAATAGTTGCTCGCGCGATTGAGGAATCGCGCGTAAAACGCCCCATCTGGACAGGCTCTAAGTCTGAATAATTCGAGACGAATATTGAATTCCACTATTTCTCGATTAATAATTGTTATTCGAAAAATAGAGCATGGAATTAGATGTTAAAAATGCGCCAGGTCAATGTACACTCTTGTTTGAATTAAAATATAGGTAAATTGCGGTTTACGATTTATGACGTATTAAAAAAAACTACAACTAGATCTCGTGCAAACCGATTTTCGGTGGAAGTTTGCATGGTAATGTACTTGAACATCATATATTTTTTTTGTTTTATCATTCTCGTAGTTTAGAAGTTACAGTTACACACACATTTTACCACTACTCAGACTTGTTTAGTCCTTGCGTTATTTTAAATTCCCTTTAGTGCCTTACCATTGTCTTCAGTAAATTTGACAGATTGCCGCAAGGATGTTTTATTGATTGCCGCCTTTGATATTAAACGACTCACGATTGTCTAAAGATTGATTAATCGTTTTAAAATAACTTTGCAACCGAAATTTAGATAGGGTCTGAAATCATTTCATAAATATTTTTTATTTTATTTGTTGAACCTAATTCCTGAGTATTTGCAGCTAATTATGAATAACCCTGTATAAAGGCTCTCTCTCAAAAGGGTAGACAGAGAGGCTCTGTCACTCTGAGAGAGCGCCGTAGAAATCTCTCGCCCAGTGTGCTGAAAGTAGGTACACTCTGTGTCTGTACTGTCCGTCAAAACGTAAGAGGACCTCACTATGTTGCATTGAATTAAATAGAATTAAACAACGACAAAAATATTTCATAGGTTTATTTCTTGGACCTATTTAAATTACTAGACACATCACAAGAGACATATCTCTTTAGAAACGATAGGATCAACATAAAATAGGTATGTCTACTTAGCATAGAACAAGGACCTACATTTTTTTATTCGACGAATATGTAGCATTATTCCGTAATGTAAAAATCTGCCCTGCCCATAAAGTAGGTAAACACAAAATAAAAACTTGAAAGTGCCACTTTTATAACATTCTTTTACCACAGTTAATCTGAAACTACTCGGGTGATAGGAGTGGAAGAGTAGCTTTTTTGTACAGTCAATTACAATACATCATCAAATCAAAACATCATTTCAGGGTAAAAACAAGATCACAAATCTGTACTTGAAGTTGTTGGTTGGTTGTTAAATTAATTTATTTTTTTATGTTGGCTGAGTTAAGGTTATAGCACATTATACCGGCACCGCAACAGCACCGCTCCAAACCAGCAATTAACTTGTCATTCAATTTAGAGCATTAAATCGTGTGTAGTATAATATATTTCATAATGTCAATATGAAAAAGCCAACGGCGGGCAGTCAGCGCGCTTGCCGCTACCACACAACTCGACTCGCAGCCCGCGTGCTGCAAGCGAGCGGACCTTGTGCGCACAGCGCGCCGACGGCATGCTTATTACGCGCCGACTCCGAGTCGGCAGCTAAAGCCAGGCGAGTGTTCAATCATAAATGCCATAATAACAATATTGAGTTCGCGGTGACAACAAGCTTGCACCTCGCGGCCACCGCGCGGACTGTGAGCTTACACGTCGCGGCCGGCGCGCGGACTGCGAGCTTGCACCTTGCGGACAACGCGTAGTTAGCGCGCTGGCAGCTAGCCGTAGTCTAAATTCGAGGCGAAGCCGTGCTGCAGCTGCGCAGTTGCGGTGCCGGTATAATGTGCTATAACCTTTAGGGATCAAATAGGGCATCGTCAGTTTGCAACTTCACATGTGATTGGGATGAAATAATTGTTTGTACGTCTCCTGAGGCATACATGAGAAGCGAATAGCTGCACGTATCTCCACCCAAGCAGTCTCGACGAGTCGAACAGAACAGGGGGCTAATTCTCGGGCCGATCTCGATCATTTTGAAATTTTATTTTATTGCTTCTTTTCACAACCCCGCACTTTTTGTACGTTTTCCGTATATCGTAGCTGTCGAGGATTTTTCGAAGAGGTCGTTTATGAATTACTCAAGGAAATTATCCATTCCCCCTTCGAAAAGAAGCAATAAAATAAATTTCAAAATGATCGAGATCGGCCCGAGAATTAGCCCCCTGAGCATGCTTATCCTGCACATGAGGCAGCGGCCGAGTACGCCATCGCAGTCAGTTTCGTGCAAACATCTCTCTGAGAATCTACTTGCGCAGCTTAGAGACGAGGTGCCTCATGCTGAGTGACCTGAGAAATATTCATGTCATGCATCTCTATACAATTGAGCAAACAGGCAGTGCTCACTAGGCGGCCGCTTCACTAAGGCTAAAGAGTGATCTACAGCTTGCCGTAGGTCAAATCGCGCTGTTGGAATAACAGCTTTTGACGCTAGTCGCACGTCCTATACTTTATTACTCGCGTTTACACAATCGCGTAAATCGATGTGAGTTCGATCGAGAATGATTGCCAACATAAATATTAAATGCATTTAATCCTGAGCCCGTTTTCCTTCACTACTAATTAGTATTATGCTACTAGCTGATGGAACAAGCATATGGCCTACCTGATGTTAAGTGGTAACCATCGCCTATAACAAAGCAGTGCCTCGTAGGTCACGCACGTCTGGAACGTGCCTTACGATGCACTGCCCTGCGTCCATCAACTACTACTATGAATCCTTGTCGGGATAAAAGTATCATGTGTGTCGGTCTGGTAGCGTCATGTGTTATTACTTATTAGCGCTGAACCTAAACAGTGGGAATATGCGCACAACAATAAATCTCCATACGTCAATAAAACTTAGTTCTGCGCACTCCGGCCAGCGTTATTTAACCGTCATAAACATCTAAATATCCTAAAATTGCTTAAAAACTATGAATACAATTACATTATTAATAATTCATGCTAACTGGGCATAAACTTATATAACTAGTATATTACATACTAATGCATCATCAATTAGGTATTATGTATCTTATGCAGTGGTGTTTATTTCCGAATTAGTTTTTTCAGTGGGAACGTCTGCTGCGCTTGCTTCATTTTCAGCACTGGTTCCATTCTTAATTTTTTTGTCACTTTTCCGAAACTTATCATATCTGTTGAAAAAAAAAATTACATTAGGCACTAACAAAACTAAAACTACCCACTAATTATTTAAATGAATGTGCCCATCCGCATCTATACACATTTTACCTGCCGTTATCTTCTTCATCGCCGCTATCTTCATTGCCTTGAGGGTCGACTTCGCGTAAAAATTCGCCTATGTCTTTGTCAACATCAGCCCACAGTTTGTCTTCACTTCCTGTACAAAAAAATGTCAATCAGCAAGAAGTATTTAAAAAAAAAATGTAACAGTGCAAGAGTTGTTTATCTTCCCGCCTCGTATGAGTTCTCATGTAAGTAATTGTTTGGTGCGTCATTTAATAATGAACATTGTCTTTTTGCACACCTACTTTATAAAACCTGGAGTTCTAAGGCACTTACGCCGTTTGTCCACCGCCACTGTCACGGGGACATCGTCAGTTACCAAGACCAGCAGGGATATTCCTGCAACACGATACGTGCAGGCGATCGCTGAATCCGTGTTGCAGGAATAGCAGGGCTGAAGACGGTGCCAAAATGGCCACCGAGTGTGCAACCGAGATCGTCGCGGTGGACACACGATCGCCGTCACAATCTTGAATTTGGCCCGAAATAATATCGTTTTTTGTGACGTCCCAGCGAAGGTGGTGGTGGAAAAACGCCGTTAGGCTCAAAATGAACAGAACCACATAATAATACAATAACTAAGATCACCTGCAGCAAGTGTTGCATCACCCCCATTCTCAAGCTTTTTGGTTTCTTCAGACTCTGACTTTTCATTTTTCACTTTATCACCGGATTCGTTAGCAGTATCTTTCCCTTCTTCTGTAATCAATATAAAATATTGGTTAATAAAATTCAGATTGATTGTTATTCATTCAGTTTCATGTGAACAAAGTGACCTGGGATTTGTAAGTCTATAAATACATACAAATAAAAATTAAACCAAGTAAATCTGTGCTTTCTCAAAAAATGTTGAAATTACTGACCATGAAGTTGTTTGACTCTCAAGAACGGCTGAACAGATTTGACTGAAAATTGGTGGATAGGTAGCTTAAAACCAGTGACATTGGATACTTTTTATCCTGAAAAATTTACTGGAATGGGGCGAGCGTAGCCTCGGGCGGCCGGTTGTAGTTTAAATATGTAATGTTTGTTTACCGATCTGCATGTGCAGTTGGCGATGTATCCGCTCAGCGTGCTTGCGCAGCGTGCGAGTGTCGCGGTGCTGCACGTAGCGGCCGAGGTGGATGCGCAGCCGGCAGTGGCGGCGCAGCGCATCACTCTCCTCGGCACCGCCCGCCTCCACGCGCGGCAGGTACACCCGGCACAGCTCGCAGTACCACACCTGCCGACAACACACATGGTTTGCTCATATTCAAGCTCCAAATTCGATTTTTGTTTATGAATAAATAGGTTTACGTTTATGAATAAATAGGTTTACCACAGGCAAAATTAGCACACGCTATCGTAGCGTTTTAGGCTATAATAGACCTCACTGCAGTTTGTTCAAATAAATAATTGAGTATTTTCTGAGCATCGAAGTGTTATTGGTACCTTTGAAAATAAAGCTGGCGGAACTTATGCAGAAAATTTGGTATACTGTTCTGTTTAAATTAGGTATTCAATAAATTACCTCCATCTTTTTGATATGCTCACTGCCAATATTGATCTCCTTTTTGGGCTCCTTTGTAGGCACTTCATCCTTCTTCTCGCCCCCAGAATCATCATCTTCCACTTCTACAAAAAAAAAAACAATTTAGATTGCAGAATTCGAAATCGCATAAACATCGAGGAAGTTCTAGTAGCTAGAATAAATAAATAGTAAAAAATTCACCATCCACATCTCCTACAGAGTCAAGGGTCATGAAGTTGTCCAAATCCACATCCATGCCTTCGTCTCCACTCGCTTCGACCTTAGGGCTGGCAGCGCGCCGGTTAGCCTGGTTGGCTTTTCTCTGTATACAACACCTCACAATTATTATTTATATCATTTCACATAATGTATCGGCAAGATTTCAGTGTTAACAAAGACAATCTAAAACTATGTAGATCTTTTGGGGCTTGTATTTTAGAACAACCAAAATATCATCATCATCATTATCAGCCTGAAGAAGTCTACTGCTGGACATAGGCCTCCCCTAAACAAATAACCAAACTATATAACTAACCAAAATATATACTTGCTCTATTTATTTCTAGATTCAGTTCAAATAACTGAATAAAGGAATATTTTTTTACCGACTAAACACCATTGTGTTTAGTTTGAGAGATTTATGGATAGTTTCAACATACATGGCTTACTTTGTTCCATCGTTCAAGAAAAGAACTCACCTTGAGATGGTCCAGAGAGCTAATGTGGTGCTCGTAAATCATAGGCGAGCGGAATGTCATGCGGCAGATGCGGCAGAAAGGCATCAGGAAGCGCTTCATAGCGCGATGGGTGTCCGTGAGGTTATGTGCGTGGCGAGTGGTGCGGTGGTTGAGCCGGCAGACGAGGCAGAAGGTGGTGCGAGAGGCCAGGTCCGCGCCCGCCGCCGCCTCCAACTCTCGTTGGGCGCCGCGCTGAGCCACGCGCATTCGAAGCAACTGCGCCTTGTGACGCCGCGCTACGGAGCCCATCGCGGCGCGATGCTTAGACGACACCAAGTGTTTCGCGTACCCCTACACACATGATAGAGTAATTATTCATCATTATAAACAGTAAGCTGCATTAGAATGTACAACTCCTTACTTTTAAAGTAGTGGCAGTATTGCAAAGGGTTTTAACAGGGCAAAAATTCAAACATCAGGAACTCGGTTGATCAGTTCACTCATTTTTCAGAATTTGCCCTGTACCATGAAAGTTACGATAAGTATACATTCTAACGCATTGGACTATATACAAGGATACCCATCAAACTATACACTTCTAGCTCCTTTGTCCTTGCAGTAAGCATAATCTTTGTTTTTAGGTAACTTGAGCCTTATCCTACTGTACATATCTATAGAGGGACTGACGACATTAAAACTCAAAATTCTATAGCAACCCACTAACCCACTTTTCGAAATTTATTCAAATAAATACGCCGTTCAGTATAAGCCATCGCAAAACTGTGGCGGCGGGAGTACGACGCATGCGCAGCTATCCCCTCCGCGTATCTCTCAGCGCTAAAGTCATGTGCCGCTAGTTATACTCACCGCGAAGGTCTGGTACTTGTCCTTGCAGTGCACGCAGGAGAGATGCACGTAGGGGCGCGGACGGCGCGGCGGCGCGTCGGACGCTGCGTCCGGCTCCTTGTCAGTCTCTTCGCCGCCGTCAGCAGCGTCCGGCTCAGACGGCGGGTCCTCTTCTTCATCAACCTAACAGTTTACTTTGCATTTAACTTTGCTCACGGGATGTATTGTAATTTAACGTAATTGAATTCGAACACGTGCTCGTAAATGTTTTTTTGACGTGACAACGTGACTCATGCGGCGTTACCTCGCTCTGAGGCGTTCCATTTAAGGCTTGAAGAAGTGCAAGCGAGAGCGCAGAACGAGCGACAGAGGCACAATCGGCCTCCGCGTTCGGCAGCGTTCGACATCTGTCTCTCTCCTACTTGAGTGAGCGATGCGTCCGCGTGGACAGCTGCTATACAATAATACATGTACATGTTTTCGTTAAGTATGAAGTGCAGTGAAAAGTGAATGTGGTGTCAATTGTTTATAGCAACGATAATTGCAGGGCGTCGATTCCAGCAACACAACTCGATTGAGTGATCGCTGAACCCGCGTTCCATTTTCAAATTTTTCAAACATAAATTGACAACTCACATCGATTTACGCGATCGCTTGAGTGATTTGTGTTCTTGGAATCGACGCCCTGCTTATGACGTTGTCACGTTCAACTATCGTCAGTAAACAGACTTTACAGACAACCGATTTTTTTATAGGATTCTAGATGCCTAAGGGTAACTTGTACAAGCAAAATTGCAAGCATGTAGGTTTATGGGGGTGCAAGTGCGTCGCAAATAAGCTTGACTAACCTTAGGAGATTTTAATTTCAACTCCTTCTTCTCTTCACCAGACTCGTCTTTTTCATCTACATCCCATTCCTCTTCAGTGGAGGATGCCTCTTCTTTCTTGATGGGGCTGTGTATAAGATGGTATTCATTACCCTAATATACAAAGCAAGTTGCTATTTAATATGCAGTGAATAGCCTATTATCATTTGTAAACATTTGTTCCTGCATATGGGCTAAGTTACATCATCAAGATTTCCACCTATTTGGTTAACAATCTTATGCCATAGGATTTATGTGTTGTACAAAGAGTGATTTGGGTTTTTTAGTTAATTGGCGTTTTAAGATATTGTACTCTTTCGCATGTCGCAAATGCTACATTTTAGATGCCTCTTATAGAATGGGAGTGTTTACACAACTGGGATATGGCAGAGGTTGACTGATATTCGAACAATATTTGTTTATGAGTAATTAATGCGTCATTCTGTCCAAAGGCATTTGCTTAAAGTTGAAGTAAATTACTAATAATGTTGCTAAACAAATGTTTACCAATGAATGCATGTCTAGTAAGGATATTTTAAATTATTTACCCAGTTCTAACAAGTTATGCTCACTCTTAGTTCAAGTGGCTTCAATACCATTCATTGGTCTACCAGCCATTGATTTTTATGAAAACACCCCAATACCTTCTTGTCATTTTCCGTGCAGGTGGGTGCTTGTGGAATTTTCAGTGACAACATGGTTTCAATTCCTTTGGTTGACATCATTACAATGGGATCTGTTTCCGTATTCTTCTGCATATAAAATGAATCAATGTGTACCTACGCGATGTCAACATATCGAATTACCTTCGGCTCTTGATAGGTTTGTATGCGCGTCCGTACGAGATCGAGGAGTCTGGGTATCTGCGTGCGACGAAGGAGGAGCGCGCGCGCGCGGCGCCGCGGTACAGGGTCCTTGAGCGCATGGTGCGGCCGCGGAAGGAGCGGCGCGGCGCGCGCGGCCGCATGCTGGAGCGCAGCGGCTCGCGCGCCGCGGGGGGGCCCATGCCGCTCGACTTGCGGTAAGCCTCGCGCAAGGGAGACCGCCGCCGCTCCTCGCCTCCGAACGACCGTCTCTCGCTGCCGTACTCTTGTCGGCCACCATACGACGAGCCGCCATAGTGACTGCTGCCATCGTGGCTACGTCTATCGCTCGACGACCCCTGTACACAACTCTCGTTTTGTTCTTTCTGCATGCCTTACATTTCAGATTGCATAAAAAGGTAATTATTAGTGGCAGAACCCATGATTCCTCATCCTGTGCAAGTCTGGTCAGTCAAAATTAACATACATTTATGAAGCTCTTGGGAATCCCTTAAAACAGCAGGTAGCTTTCAGAAGAGATTGGTGATTTGTATTTCTCTACTTTGATTATGCATAAAGTGAGATTGAGTGAATGCCAGGATGTGTCCATAAGTCAATTTACTAGTTTTTTTTAAACATCTATAACTCTTTTGTAATGTTTTTGCCAATTTCATCGCTTAGTTCACCTCAATGAGTTTCAGCCATAATTTTAGGCAATTCTCCTTTTTATATAATGAGAAGTGGAGATACAGTCATAATTCCTCAATTTACTCATCAATACTATGTGAGTACTCATCTGAATAATATGGCTATGGAGAGGTATCTACTTAGAAGACAAAATATATTTGTTGAGTAGTTTTATAACATTTATCAAACAACATAATAGAAAACCAGTTGATAAGAATCAATAAGTCAGATCATTTCATGGGTATATTATCTCATCATGCTTTCATCTTAGATTTGCCTCTTGGTGGTTTATCCCATAATCTTCAATGCAGATGAATATTTCAAAATATTAAATTGCTGCCATATTGCAGGCTAGAACAACATTGAAATTGTAAATGTGGAACAACAATATGGTCATAAGCTAAAAATTGGTTTCATATAATTTCCTCAGTCTCACAACTTCTTCATTTGCCAACAGACCAGTACTAGGTAGTAGCTCCTTACCTTTCATTTAGGGATATTTTTCATCTTGTGTAGATTTAACTACAATGCCTCAAAAATCAAGTTCTAGATGCAAGAAATGTATCTCCTTTCAAAGATTGTTTTTCATGTCATACCCACTATGCCGAAGATACCTTGTGTTTTCCATCTTTGCCTCTCAATAACAACAGCATGATTAGCCTTTTCACTAAGTTCAATGGCCTCACAAGCTTTTCTGGCACATCTTCTTTTTAGAAGGTAGGTACTTGATTACTCCACTTGCAATTACTCTGAGCTTATAGGAAGTTGTATTCCAGATTATGTGTTTGTTTATTATTCCAAAATACTCAAATTAGAGTGAATACATACCTCCATCCTCATTCTTTTGCGTTCAGGTGATCCAGAACGACCACCATAGTCACGATTGGAGTAACCACCAGATGTTTCCTGGAAATTATTAAAATCCATAATGCTCCATCCTACGGCCATTCGAGTGTGTCTCACATAGTCTATGCATTAATTATAACACTTGCCGATCGGTAAGGTTTCTTGTAGGACTCTTCAACTCTGTCCCGATTGCTGTATCTGGTACCACTGCTGGTATAGCGAGAATCATTGTTGTAAGATGAGTAACCTCCACGGCCGCCACCCCGGCTTTCATAGGAGCCACGATTACTACCACGGTAGGATCCTCTATAAGATCCACGGCCTCCACTGTAGCTGGCTCTCCCACCATAGCCTCCATATCCTCTTCCACGTGATGACATCTGGATATATAATAAAACACTACTATCATTGACCTAAATTGACACAGGATAAATTGGGGGCGCTTTCTTACCAACCTTCTAACTAGACGTCTAGTAGTAATTAAGTAATTAGTAAATGACCTGAATATCAGATGGAGCTCTATTTTTACGGTCTACTCATGGATGTTTTACATTCACAACCAATTAATTCCATGCTGGCTTACAATTTGAAATGCACGCAGTGGTGTTAATAGGTGAAACTCGACATAATCAATAATGTTGTTTATCAGGTGCGCTGCGTGTGAGCAATGTTTAGGCTGAAGTGAAGAAGTATTTGATTATGGGAATCGGACCTAACCGGTAAGGAAGAATAGCGCCTATACCGTCAAAATGGCTACCAACCAACAAATCGATAATGAAATGCGGCCATTGTTACGGACTGGCTGGCTCGTTTACCCAAATTATTTCCCTACACTGTATATTCCATTTGTTTTATTTTACTTACATTCAATTAGCAGCGTGTACTGTAAAAACTAGAATAACGATGATCAGCGAATACAAAAAAGCCGAACAAATCCGAAACTTCATCAAGCAAGAACAAGAATTCAAGAAAAAGAAGGAATTCAAGATGGTGACGAGCGAGTCTGACGAGACGAGAGTCGAGAGATATTTTTTTATTTTATACTCGCGCTGGAGCAATGTTTTTTTGGCCAAGTTTTTTGTTTATGGTGAGAGAAGTTCTATAAAGAGAACTAACAGGCCTGCCAGCCAAACCCATGCTCATGTAGTAAAATGTAAAATAACCACAAATCACAATCATACGATTTTAGCAAAAGTAGCCTCTTCAAGTACAATTTTTTTAAATGATTTATGGAAGCTGGTAATATCTCGTAATATGGTACATTTTATTGAGATAAACTATGAACCATTTTAATTTTAAGTTGAAAATTTAGGTCACCGAACGTAAAATTTTCACTTTGGATCTTCATTTTTATAACTTTCATCAAAGTAACAATGCTTTTAAGGCCTGCGCACACCTAGTTCGATGGCGGTAGCGATCAGTGAAACGCTGTCAAATATCGCTGTCAAATCTCACTTCACTTCTTCTTTTTTGGCAACTGCGACTAATATGCCACAATTCTGCCAACTGTCAAATCTCAAATCTGACAGCGATATTTGACAGCGTTTCACTGATCGCTACCGCCAGCGAACTAGGTGTGCGCAGGCCTTTAAGCTAAGTACAGCAGAAAATTTAGTTGCAAAAAAAATGACGGGTTGCACTCCGGGAGTGCCGGCAGAAGTGAAAACTTGATTATTAACGTTGAGCATGTTTGATATTTTGGAATGGTTAGGGGGGGCTTGTTTGTTATTTGGCACGCTGTAACATACACGAACATTCGCGCAAGCGCCCTGCGCTGCCTAAACGAAACAGTAGGCCCAGGCATACATTTTCGCCGCGCCGTAGAGAGGGGATAGCTGTCTACTCTCCATCCGTCTTACGCTTTTTCGATCAGGTCACGTGTCCTGACGCGCTGACGCGAGTTTAAGATTTTATACCCATTACAGAAAAAGTGCTCAACGCCGCTAAAGAAGTTTTCACTTCAAAAAAAAATACGAAAATGTCTTCTACTTTTTTTATAAATTTTTAAGTTGCTCATCGCCATACATCGCGAAACCGTGAAGAACAACCCCTGTTGGTTTTACAATTTTTTTTTGCCAGCATCAAAATGAATGTCATGAACTTAACTTATGAAATGTACTATTTACAGATTTTAATGGAGCGAGTCCATAACATAAATCATCAAGACAGCGTGAAGCGCTACTATGGAAAACGTCTACTACTTTTTTTATAAATTTTTAAGTTGTTCAGGTAAAATGTCCCGAAAATTCAGAAACAAATTAATAACTCGAATACTTTATAAAATCGCGGAGCATACATGGGGGTGATTTGGATACCCCACGATACGACGGGGGCCCAAAATTTTTATTTTGGACGTAAATTTTTTGGCCAGCTTAAATTATAGGAAGTGACTATTTGTACGGGTGCTGGATGAATAAATTATATTTATTCGTACGGATATTATTCAAACTCGGGACACCCCGACTTATGACACAAAAGTAACAGTAGGTTGTTAGGTTTTTTTATTTTTTTATACCTACTTAATTTCAAGAATGGTGCATGTCAGTGCAGAGAGGACCCCTCCCCCGTCCCTCCTCCTCCCTAACAATACTAAAGCTAACCCAAATTTTAACTTTACTACGCCTTATAAGCGACTGTAAAGTGTTTTAAAAATCCAAATTCAAACTCCGACTTAGGTCACAAAAGTAACAGTAGGTTGTTAGGTTTTTTTTTTTATACCTACTTAATTTCAAGAATGGGCCCCCCCCCCCTTTCCCCGCAGTACCCGTATTAATAATTATAAATTGTTCATACGGTAACCGTATTAATAATTATAAATTGTTCATACAGTACCTGTATTAATAGACTCAGTCTAAATTATATCCTCACTTGACGCTGGCAAAATTGTTCAAAAATGGACAGATTCCATTAACCATTAATTGAGAAGAAGAAGAAAACCGTGTTGTATTTTTTGAGTACCTATTCTGAAAGTTTTTATTTATTATTCCATTCTCTCCTTTCTGTTTGTTGCATTGTTTGGCGTATTTACAATAAAAAAAGGGCAAGCAAAGTCGATCAAGATACAACAAACAATGCAAGCTAAAAAACGCTATATACTCCTATTCATGACCTGTGCATTTCTTATTTATTGCTATTTTGGAAGTTATCATTTGAAGACTGAAATAACCCAAAGCGACCGTCGAATGCAACTGAAATCTTTTGCTACCTTGGAAGAACTCGAAGAAGCCCCATCATTACAACAAAGACAGCCAAAAGCTGCTGCAGCACCATGCCGGATGGATACATGTTTTGATTTTTCAAAATGTGGCAGTGACCCTAAAATTTATGTATACCCAAGTGAAGGGCCAGTTAGTGCGTCGTACCGTAAAGTGCTGTCTGTTATACGAGAGTCACGCTATGCCACAAGGGATCCCAATGAAGCTTGTCTCTATGTACCAGCTATAGACACTCTAGATGCAGATCCTTTGTCGCCGGAGCATGTGCCAGATGTTGGATCTCGCCTAACGCATTTGCCTTACTGGAAGAATGGTCGAAATCATTTAATTTTCAACTTGTATGCTGGTACTTGGCCTGATTATGCTGAAGATGCTCTAGGTTTTGACCCTGGTGAAGCTATTTTAGCCAGAGCCAGTGCTTCAGAAACAATTTTCCGTGAAGGATTTGATGTGTCGCTGCCTCTCTTTCACAAGGAACACCCAGAGAGAGGTGGTGCACCACCAGCAGCCACTGGTAATCTATTCCCATCCCCTAAACGACATCTTCTTGCATTCAAAGGCAAAAGATATGTTCACGGTATAGGTAGTGAGACTAGAAACTCTCTGTGGCATCTTCATGATGGAAATAATCTTATATTGGTTACTACTTGTCGACATGGAAAATCATGGAAAGATCTAAGAGATGAAAGATGTGATGAAGATAATAGGGAATATGATAAGTAAGCACAAACATGTTTAATCTGACTACATATTTTATAAATTGACTATATTTTATAATATATAATATTACATAAATTGACTGCACTGCCAGCTTATTTGGTAGTATCTCCTTCTGCACTGTAGCTTGTAGGTTCAATCTCCACTGAATTTGGGTGCTGATATTGATTCTGTGTGTATGTGGGTGTGTTTATCTATGTTTGTTTGTTATTATATTGTATATTCTCAGCCTGTCATTTCATCTGATTCATACATGTAGTTCAAGCTTTGTTTAGTTTGAGCCTAGATAGAGTTCTGTGAAAATGTCCAAAAATATTTATTCATTTTAGATTTGATTATGAGCAGTTATTGGCCAACTCTACATTCTGCTTGGTTGCGAGAGGCCGCCGGCTAGGCTCTTACCGGTTCCTAGAGGCCCTGGCAGCGGGCTGTGTGCCTGTACTGCTCAGTAACGGCTGGCGTTTACCATTTGATGAGCGCATTGACTGGCGCCGCGCTGTGATATGGGCTGATGAAAGGCTGTTACTGCAGGTAAAAATATGCTATAAACACAAACACCCCTAAAACATGGAACAACCAAAAAAAAATGCACCCTGGCTACTTGATAGCATGAATAAGCTGTTGTTTGTTTGCCAGGTCCCAGAGCTGGTGCGCTCAGTACCACCTGAGCGCATACTCGCGCTGCGTCAACAGACACAGTTACTCTGGGAGCTCTACTTCTCATCTATTGAAAAAATTGTCTTCACTACTATTGAGGTAAGAATCTAGGTTGTATGATATTATTCCCCACCATTCCCTAACGGCATCAGCTCACAGTGTCAATATTATAGTTACAAATTAAGTTAAATAATTTGTATTTTACTATATAGGCCATGAATATTCTCTTATAATGTTACTTGCTACAATATACCCATAGTAAAATTTAAAAGAAATGTTAAGATGTGCTTTTCTTGCATACATCGCGAAACCGTGAAGAACAACCCCTGTTGGTTTTACAATTTTTTTTTGCCAGCATCAAAATGAATGTCATGAACTTAACTTAAGAAGTGTACTATTTACAGATTTTACTGGAGCGAGTGACAGCACATAAATCATCAAGACAGCGTGAAGCGCTAATATGGAATGCATCACCTGGAGCCTTGAACACTCTGGCTTCGTACGGAGATTCGCGAGCGCACTATCCTATTGCCGTCACTGTCCCCCCCGCGCCGGCGGCTCCCTCCGCCCCGCTAGCCCCCCTCCCGGCGCCCTCGGTCGCGATCACTGCCCCTCCTCCCACTCCCGGTAATTCCTTCACAGCCTTGCTATACGTTCAAACCACTTCACCAGCTCTGCACAAACTTCTTGCCAATATAGCAAGCAGCCAGTTTTGTGAAAAGGTTAGTAGGGTGGAATCCCAGGCTTAGTTTTTTTTTAAACAATAAAACTGCATGCAAATTGATTATTCACGTCTGGCAGGAATAGCGCTAGAGAGCACGCTCTAGGTAAGCTAGTTCAATAACAAGAGGTAATCTTTCTTATGTTCAGCTTCTGTATGCCATTCGGATTCCGAGATTTAACAAAAAGTGGTTTATATTATCTGTGATATAGATAATAGAAACCACTGTGTTAGGAGTTTAAAATCAGAAAAGTTAGGGGTAGTTTGTCTAACTAGTACTTATCAAATATTATCGAATCTGATGGTCAGCATCTTGAATGGTACTACTATTCATTGATTTTAAAAGTACAATAAAAAAATTGGTAAACTGAACGATGTTTATTTTTACAGATTGTTTTAGTATGGGACAGCGAACGTGCTGCGCCTTCTCTGAAGTCACTGTCGCGTGTGGCTGGCGACACTCGTGAACCATTACCCGTGCTCGTGTTGGATGCCACTACACATTTTCCTGGGTAGGCATAGCCTAGTAGTAGAAGATAATTAAGACTCTGAAGTCGCGGCCATTGTAGACAATATTTTTCGTGTTTCAAGTTGGTAGACCATGCAGCTCTCATACAATAAACAAAATGTCCATCCCCATCCGTTTACTAGGAAATCATCATCATCATCCATGCAGCCATTTATGCAGTGGTAGTTTACCATTCTACGCCCTCGCTAAAAAGGCCCCCGATTTTGCTAAAAAAAACAGTGGCATAAAAGTATAGTATAGTATGTTCGGTTTCTTAAATTTCGAAGATCTGTTTCCATAAATCTCTGATGAAATATGGACTTCATTATAATCTCAGGATTTTTATAATAGGCTTGGTTGTTTTATGTATGTTCTTAGTGAAGGAGTATCAGCTCGCTGGCAGCCGCTGTGGGCAGTGCCGACGGCGGGCGTGTTCTCTCTAGACGGTGACGCACCGCTGTTGGCCGAAGAGATGGACTTCGCTTTCCGCGTCTGGCAGAGCTTCCCCGAACGTATCGTAGGCTATCCCGCGCGCACGCACTTCTGGGATGAAGCTAAGGTATACAGCCCGCGGTAAGAAAGCTTACCGCAATCTAGCCACCGATCCTTTTGCTTGAAGCACGTTGCAAGCATGATTTGTGTGATGAACGCAGATGTTTGTTCTCTGTCTGGGTGTTATATTGTATTTTAATTTTTAAGTAAGTATTTACAAAACAATATGTTTTAGTATAACATCAGCGATCTAGTTCCCAAAGAACAAGCTCTGCCTAATTTGGGGCTAGATTTTTTTTATACAACTAGTTGATGGAACACGCAAATATGACCCACCTGATTTTATGTGGTAACCATCGCCTATAACAAAGTCACGCACGTCGGTAACGCGCCCATCTGCGTCCATCAACTTGATAGATAGTGTTGTGTGGATTGTCTACAATAAATAAATATTGTAGACAATAAATAAAATAAATATTGTAGACAATTTACACAACACTATCTAGCCCCAAACTAAGCAGAGCTTGTACTATGGAAACCAGATAGCTGAAATAATACTTATTTAGTTTTTTTTTTGTAAATACATACTTAGAATACAGTACAACACCCTGACAGAGAACAAACATCTGTGTTTACCACACAAATGTTTGTTCTCGGTGGGGATTGAACCCACGGCCTACGGCGCAGAAGGCACCAACTGAGCTGAGAGGCCAGTCAACACTATTGTTTTATTTTGTCAGGGCTCGTGGGGCTACAGCAGCAAGTGGGGCGGTGCGTACTCGATGGTTCTGCCGGGCGCCGCGCTCGTGCACCGCGCCTCGCTCGCGCTGTACGCGGCCGGCGCGCCCGCACTCCGCCGCGCCGTGCGTCGCGCCGCCAACTGCGAAGACATCCTGCTCAACTGCCTCGTGGCACATCTCACGCGTCGCCCGCCGCTCAAGCTGGCGCAGCGCCGCCGCTACAAGGCGCATCATCACAGATACAGGTAACCCACATGCACTCATCTAGTTTCAGTTTTACTTTTTGACGTGACAGTCTTATAATTCGATGGAGCCGGCTGCACGCACGAAAATAATGACGTCATGCGGCGTTACCTCGCTTTGAGGCGTTCTATTTAAGGTTGAAGTGCAAGCGAGAGCGCGGAACGAGCGACAAAGAGGCACAATCGGCCTCCGCGTTCGGGAGCGTTCGACATGTGTCGCTCTCCTACTTGAGTGAGCGATGCGTCCGCGTGGACAGCTGTATGACGTTGGTCACGTTCAACTATCACGTATATCGTCAGTAAGCCGACTTTACAGGCAACCGATTTTTTTTATACAACTAAGTTATCAAACAAGCATACGGCCCACCTGATGGAAAGCGGTTACCCGTAGCCTATGTACGCTTGCAACACCAGAGGCAACACTCGCGCGTTGCTGACCCTTTAAATGTTAAGTTTGTTAGAAACTAGCCGCGAGTCCCGGCGTTGCCCGGGTTTTCCAGAATGTTAAAGAAAATTCAAGAGCGTTTAGGATTATATTCTTATCAAAATTGAGAACTTTTTGAAAAGTCCTTACGTGATAGAAAAGGATAGACGTAGAAAAGTTCCTACGTGTTAGAAAAGAAAAGACATAGATTTTCGCAACATTTTGTATTGATGATGCTGTTCTTATTAGTCGTCGTGATGTTTAAAAGCCTAGCCTTCCTCAATAAATAAACTATCTAACACAAAAATATTTTTCAATTCG
The DNA here is from genome assembly GCA_947578465.1 of Thera obeliscata. Taxonomy (NCBI): domain Eukaryota; kingdom Metazoa; phylum Arthropoda; class Insecta; order Lepidoptera; family Geometridae; genus Thera; species Thera obeliscata. The sequence continues at coordinate 8,319,035 of OX387916.1, forward strand.
GACCCGAGCAGTTCCCGAGATTAACGCGTTCAACCAAACAAACTCTTCAGCTTTATAATATTAGTATACATATTCTGTACTTAATTATAAGCTATCGGCTTAAGTCTCTCTAGTACAAGCTCTGCTTAGTTTGGGGCTAGATAGTGTTGTGTGAATGGTCCACATTATTATTATTGTTTTAGTAGCCATATCCTTACAAACCTAAGTGGCAAAAAACTGCGAGCTTTACGCTATATTGTTGAATGGTCGCCCATTCAATAATATCTTAGTTTGGACAGGTGTCGTCAATGAGGCTCTTGTAGCAAAGGTTTTCTGAAATGCATTTTAATTGGCAGGTCGTCCTGGAGTGATCCAGAGCATTTCATCCAGAGACAATCGTGCCTGAACACATTCGCTGCAGCATGGGGTTACATGCCGCTCATGCGATCCGTGCTACGACTCGACCCGGTGCTCTTCAAAGACCCAGTGTCCATCTTACGGAAGAAATACAGAAAAATGGAGCTTGTGACTTCGTGAGTTGACGGTTATTGATAACAAGACATATTATTTATTCATTGTCGGCACACATAGGCAAACGTGAATGGGCACAGCTGGTGTGATGACATGACAGAAATCCACATGGGATTACGAGGTGTTATTGGACGCCATTGATCCATAGTTACACTACTCTAGACGCTCACTGTTGGCAACGATCGACGTTTGTCTACGCACGTAATTAGACCCGAGATTATCTTATTCAAATCGACAAACGATTATAAAAGCTGTAGACGGAATATAGGGCTTCGAACCCATTGTTATATTGAAAGCAACAGTGATTAGTACGAACCAGTACATAGTACTTACTTACCTAATTGCTAATCACCAGATTTATTGAGTTCTCTGTAATAAGTAGGTACCAACGTTACCAACTCGTAGAATTGCCACACTTTTGATGATTAGCGTGACTCAGAAGATAAGTAGGGAAATTTTGAATGTTGTGAACCTAATATAAGATGTGGCAAAATCCACTGCACTTTAGGTCCATCATTCATACTAGATACCTGAATAAGGTACATCTGCACGTTTCAGCATTTATTAACTTTATTTTAGAATTATAACATTACCAATACCAGTATAATTTCAGACAAGTAGGCCGGTACAATTATATATTATTATGTATGTATGTAATTGGCTTTACATGGCCTTATTAAATAGCGTTACTGAGGGAGTAACACACTGCTTAAAGTTCGCCATCTGACCGTTTGTCATTACTCGGTGGTAAGAGATGGCAGTTGCTCTAAAGCCCGTCACATACGTAGCTATAATATATCTTCTTCTTTCTGCTCTTATTTATATTATATCTCACATAAAGTGGGATAAGAATATGATATTATTATAAATTATAGCATGGCATATTACGATATTACTAACTTATACGGTAATTTATATTATCGCACGGCATATTATTAGCTAGGTGTGTGACGGGCTTCACACTGATTATCTTTTGAAAAACGCTTGTTAGTAAAGGGGTAAATGTTGAATGCACTATAAAAATAATTGTATTATTATTTGAAATAAAGTGTTATTTAATATAAAGTCTAGTTCTGTTGTATGAATTAGTTGGCCGCTATTGGGTCGTAGTCTGTATCTAATTTATAGTAATTATTTAACTCGAATTTTATACTCATTATCGACACCAAATATCAAATAAAATCTTAAAAATCTTAAAAGTTTTTTTTTTCTATGTATACAATTCCTTTTTTTATGTAAAAATAAATAAATAAACTTATCAAGTAATTCAGGATCTAGCTAGAGTTAATGTCCAATTGCAAGGCTGCAAACCAACTTGAAATTAACAAATGGTAATACATTCTAGTGCAGCTGAATCTGTACATCGTAACGTAATTTTTTGTGCTTTAGATTAGAGTAATAAAAGCGATTAAGCGCGCAGATACATAATTATTAATGAAAAAATGATAGGGGCCATCGAACTGCATTTGGTCGGCAAGCATTGCATAAGTAGAACGCAACTGACATAACGAACGTACTAGGAGCCGCAATCGGCGGCCTTGGCCCCGATCGACACCATCGGGTGTTGCGGAGTAGCGACGGCTCTGCTAGCATTGCACTGCACTCGCCAGTGCTTGCGACTCGGTGCCAGCGCCCGCGCGCTCCTTTCAAGCCCTGCAGGATTGACCTTTTGGTAATCACATGCATATTTGATTTTGGATTGGAAGTGTTTAAAAATAATTCGCTATTTATTATGGATAATCTGGATCGGCGGAAAAAATCCTGACATTTATTTTGAGCTTTTATAATTTTTAAGTATTTATTTGGGAATTAGTAATTTAATTCTTATAGTTTTTTAAATACTTATAACATGTTTCATATTATACTGATGAGTTTTAGTTTATTTTCAACTTATTTAACTGCCAAAGATTTTATATTGACTCAAAAGCTGTTTAACTCTGTTGATATGGTTTGAAAACTTCACATTAGACCACAAACAAGTGATCATAATTTATCCACTTCGAAAGGACCTAACTAGTTTGTATATTTATAATTTTATACATGGGTTTAATCCGTAAGTTATTCATATTTTATTTATTACACAAAATCCAGTAACACATTAATCATAGTTGGTTCTTAACGACGAATTAACAAAAATTACTTTATTATAGTTTTTTCCTTAGCCTTCAAGTATAGAAGGTTGAGCATACTAATAGATGATTGCGAGACAGCAAACATCTTAGTGTGCCGTGTGCTAACTTTGGTGCACAGAAACGCAAGATTCTACCTGTGAGTTCAAGAGGTTCAAGACAATCTATGTTACCATTGTTGCATAAACCGTGTGAAGGAAGGACACTAAGCGTACGCCATTACCTTTTACTGCCTGGAATAGAGTTAAAAATTGTTGATAAAAATCATGTTGCATGTTTTGGATTGCACTGTATGTTTGAGCAATGTAGAAATTTTTATCCATAATTAACTAATAGACCTTTATCAGGTACCTACTTACAAGTTAAGTAGGCTGCGAAAATTCGTAAAACGACCCTGCCAAAAAGTAGTCAATTTCAGGTCGTCGTATATAAATTACATGTTACGATACATCACCGTCGTTATAATATTAGTCAGGTAGGGTTTCAAGTTCATGGCCTAATGAACGCCTACATCTGCCAACCGCAAGTGGGAGAAAATAATGGTAGTTTAACTTCACAAAAAACTATAAAAATTAAAAAATATAGAGTCTAATCCCCAGAAACGGTAGAGATCCCTTGTTTTCCAAAGTCTTTAAATATATCTAACTTCTTTTTAGGGTTCCGTAGCCAAATGGCAAAAACGGAACCCTTATAGATTCGTCATGTCTGTCTGTCTGTCTGTCTGTCTGTCTGTCTGTCCGGCCGTGTCACAGCCATTTTTCTCCGAAACCATAAAAACTGGACTGATGAAACTTGGTGAGTAGATGTATTCTGTGAACCGCATTAAGGTTTTTACACAAAAATAGAAAAAAATCTATAAATTTTGGGGGTCCCCATACTTGAAACTGAAACACAAAAAATTTTTTTTCATCGAACCCATTTGTGTGGGGTATCTATGGATAGGTCTTCAAAAATTATGCTGAGGTTTCTAATATCGTTTTTTTCTAAAACTATAAATTTGGGGGTCCCCATACTTGAAACTGAAACTCAATTTTTTTTTTTTCATCAAACCCATACGTGTGGGGTATCTATGGATAGGTCTTCAAAAATGATGTTTAGGTTTCTAATATCGTTTTTTTCTAAACTGAATAGTTTGCGCGAGAGACACTTCCAAAGTAGAAAAAAGTTGGTCCCCCCCCCTCTAACTTCTAAAATAAGAGAATAATAAATCCAAAAAAAATATATGTTGTACATTACTATGTAAACTTCCAACGATATTTGGTTTGAACGAGATCTAGTCAGTAGTTTTTTTTTATACGTCATAAATCGTAAACCGCAATTTACCTTTCGACGAACTACAAAAACCTTTATATTATGTTAATTGATGCTACGGAACCCTTCATGGGCGAGTCCGACTCGCACTTGGCTGCTTTTTTTTGTTTAGTTTAGGTCTAGCTAGCTAGATAGCTATTCATCAGCGTTGAGAAAGGATGCCCAATAAAAATGCGCAATCCTAGCTAGCCAGGTCATGGTCTTGCCACTTTGGTGTGCTTAGATGTTGGTTGACCACCCAAATAACCATATTGAGTTTGAGTGACGACATTTTTTTGTATTTTGCTACAAAGGTAAATCCATCCTTAATTGGTAAGTTAAAATCTGTCAGTTCAGGCTGTTATTGTTTCAAGTAAACTATATTAACCATGGATCAGAAAAATATTCAATCAAAGTGGTTTCAATGTGCGAAGCCCCATGTAATGTTCCATAGTTTTGGATGGGCCGTTACATTTGGACTTTGGAGGTATGGGCCATACCTCCAACGTCCAAATGTAACGGCCGCTATACCGTATGGCGGCACACGGAAGTGACGTAGCGGAGGCGATAGCCGGGGTGGCAGCGGTTGGGCCAAGTCCAAATACTCTAGCACCCCACCGATATGTGTTTTGCGCCTAGGTCAGCAGGTTATTTGTTCTGAGGTTTGCAAACTGCCTGTACGACTGTTGTGTGGTGTTTGTAAGTAATTCTTCCGCGTTCCGTAATCATGCATTGCATGAACTGGGGTAATCGACATACTATATGGACGAGAGACAAATGAGTGTAGGTAATAAGCAAGTTTACTTGCGACTGATATTGAAGAAACTGGTTGTTAAACGAGAAGTCTATAAGGTACCTGCAGTTTTGGAAGTATCCTATCCTACATCATATAAAAATGCGAAAGTTACGAAGTTTGTGGCTCAATCACGCCCTAACTTACGCACTGATTTGGATGAAACTTGGAATATTTTTTTCTTATAACATAATTATAGCCCATATAAGCTACTTTAGGCCCAGAATATTTTACAAGAATAAGTAAGCGAGCGGCGGTTTCAGGTGGCCACTAGTGGACAATAGGTATATTATGACAGGCGTCACGGCTCAGTTGGTAATAATTAACCATGCCTTCTGCGCCGTAGGCCGTGGGTTCGATCCCCACCGAGAACCCACTTCCACCCAAACTCCCTTCTCACAGCAGGAGACCCAGGAGTATCTACCACCACAACGGGGAGTAGATCCTTGTTGGCGGTGATAAAGAAAACCCTGTATACACACACATGCTTTTTATAATATACCTATTGATTGATTGATTATGATGGTAAGTTATTAACTGGCGACAGGATAAGGTGAAAGGCCTTTAACTTTGCGTTGGTTCGGCCTTCATTATGCTACAACCCATAACCGCGCAAATATCGCTGTCTACGCGTACCTATGCCATTTGCCATTAATTTAAAATGATTATTTGTTTCTCCTAGACTTGAGTAAGGATGGCATTCCGACGGCAGGACCTGGTGTGGATCACGGCGCTGATACTTGCCATTGTCGCACCACGCTTCACCGCGCAACCAGTTAGTACATCCAGCAAGTACACTAACGAGTTTAATTGAAATACTCGCAAAAACAATAGCACATAATCCTACTTTAGAAGTGTTTAGTGAAACTAGTTTATCGAATTTAAAAATTACATGCGATATTTTGACGTGTCTTTGTGACACCTACTCAAGTTTATTTTTAGAGTACCTAGTTATAAAGAAAATATGTTATGAAAATATCTTTTTCATTACTCATACTCTGAAAGTAGGTCTGAAGTTGCCTGAGGGGCCTAATTGAAAGTAATACTTTCAGCCCTAGGGAGAATCGCTTTCTACTGACAGCTGTCAAATTATAAAAAAAAACAAGTTCTATTTTATTCAACTATGTTCCAACTTTCTAAACTGCAAGGAGGTTGAACCAAATTCCAACTTTTTATTCAGCAAGTAGGTTGGAAACCCATTACAACGGTAAGAAGTTTAAAAACTCTAATTAGAGCGCAATGTAAAATTTAAATAACATAAAGATAGTATTAAATAAATAATATATCTTCTAAATTACTTGATTAATATATAACTTCAACTATTTATTTAAAATAACATAGATTTGAGCAAACAATTTACCATTTTTAGGGTTCCGTAGCCAAATGGCAAAAACGGAACCCTTATAGATTCGTCATGTCTGTCTGTCTGTCTGTCTGTCTGTCCGTCCGTATGTCACAGCCATTTTTCTCCGAAACCGTAAGAGCTAGACTGATGAAACTTGGCGAGTAGATGTATTCTGTGAACCGCATTAAGATTTTAACATAAAAATAAAAAAAAAACTATGAATTTCGGGGGTCCCCATACTTGAAACTGAAACTCAAAAATTTTTTTTTCATCGAACCCATACGTGTGGGGTATCTATGAATAGGTCTTCAAAAATGATGTTGAGGTTTCTAATATCGTTTTTTTCTAAACTGAATAGTTTGCGCGAGAGACACTTCCAAAGTGGAAAAAAGTTGGTCCCCCCCCTCTAACTTCTAAAGTAAGAGAATGATAATACTAAAAAAATATATGTTGTACATTACTATGTAAACTTCCAACGATTTTTGGTTTGAACGAGATCTAGTCAGTAGTTTTTTTTTATACGTCATAAACCGTAAACCGCAATTTACCTTTCGACGAACTACAAGAACCTTATTATGTTACATCAAGTAACATAATATACAGGTTCTTGTAGTTCGTCGTGCTACGGAACCCTTCATGGGCGAGTCCGACTCGCACTTGGCTGCTTTTTTTTAAATTATGAAAATGAAAATAATGGCTGAATAATGCTGGCGAACCGTAGCCGAAGGCCCGCCATAGAAAAAGAAAAAAAAAACCGGGAAGGCGGCAATTCAATCTTCATTTTCACAAATTTTTCATTCATGTTTTTATTTTTACTTTCCTTGTATTCGTAATGAAAAGCACAGTGTTTACCTCGGGTGAAAGTCTTTTAAGTCCCTCAAGCTCCATTGGCGCCCTCGCTAACGCTCTGGCGCCAAACCCGTCTCGGGACTCAAAAAACGTGACTTTCAACACTCGGGTAACAATGTACTATTTTATTTTATGTTGCACACAACATAAAATAAAAAAGGAATACAGAAAAAACATCAAAGTGGAACACAATGGGCGGTCTTATCACTGAAATCGATCTCTTCCAGACAACCTTGGGATGAACTGGAGTGAAATCAGTAAAAGGCAAAACATATTTCGGTCAGAAACCTTGAATTACCTACATTTTACCGGGGGGGGGGGCCCGGGTCGTAAGCCTTTCCTGATCACAATAGGTACAACCTGAGATATTGTAGGTACCTATTACTTATCTCCAACTGTCGATATTTATTTAAGTATAATGATAGCAATTTCATTTCTAGCCAACTGCTGACGATGTCATCGACCACGACCGTCAGTCAAGGCAAACTGCAGTAAAAGGAGGAAAGAATATTGCCGCTGCGCCTAAATGGGGATTTTTCGGAACAATTTTTCATCTTATCTTAGAAGTAAACAACATGTCTTCTGTATAAATCAAATTAACTTGGTAAGGTGGTGTATGGGTTTTAGAAACTTTATCAGTGACTTTATGTTTCAGCAAGTCAACGATACCAAGAGTGCTTACACTCAAATATCGGATTTGGTAAATGCACAATTCGTTGCTGACGACGTAAGTTCTATAACCATTGCCTCGCAGACGAAGTTCCACATTTAAATCGATCAAATTATTGAACACTTGCGTTGCGTTTCAGTATTCGGGGGTTACCCCCTTACTTATAAGCGTTTTTTTTAAATATAATCAGTGCTTAAGCACTGTCATCTCTTACCACAAACAGTGACAAGGCTAACTTGTTGCAATGTCTCACACCTAAGTAACGATTTTAAGGCCACGGAATGTATGATTCGTACGAGGAACTACGTTTGCATGACGGCGGAAACCTTGTAGTACATACCTTGTAGAACCCTGATTTTACCGAAACACTCACCGGTAATAAATGGGTTTATTAGTACATTTTTGTATAGCACACGTTGTGTTTTGTAGACTCCTACAAAGGCGCCACCTACGGACAATAATGGGACCACGGAAACGCCGAAGATAACCCGTTCAGAGTTTCTCAAAATCCTTGACCGTAATCTTAAAGGGCTAAATCGTCTCCGGAATCTCGAGTGGAGGGAAGCAAAAAAGGTAAGTTATATTTGAAAAACTCTTTACAAAGATATTTCTGTGAACCTTGCCTTGCTTGTGAACTCAAAATAATTCATATTTTGATCCTCATCAACTAAGTATGTCGCCTTTACGTCAGCAAAGTTACATGTCACGTCGTAACATACATACATTGTAATGTCTACAAAAACTTGTTCTATTCTCTTCAAACATTTGTAGGTCTATCGTTACAATCATTAACCCCAATGTGGTAAGCGCCCTTTAAAAATAACTTATTTGTTTCTTCTTTTCAGGATTCTGGTGCGAATTTCAGAGCGTATATGGATGAAATATTTAGAGGAAAACAAAAAGGGAATAATATATAATACTTTTGAGTCACTAATGTTAAGGGTGTAAGAATAAATAAATTAAGATTAAAAGAGAAAAAAAAAAGAGTGTTTAATTATTCTTTATCCTGCTGTTTCATTAGTTTTCATGATTGTTTGCTTATTACAGAGAGACAACAGAACCTATTGACTTACTTTATTTTCTATTACTTCGGCATCTATAGACTTCTTTGGCTTAACTTTTATATTTGTATAAATATGCATTATAGCGCGGCAATCCGGATACCATTCGTACTTTGTACGCAATATACCATTCCTTATCCACTTTTGGATCGCTTTTTGCTCTAGCATCAATTGTAGAGCCTTTTCTTGATTTAGTGTGAGAAGGTCAGTTGCTTTAATTTTAAGTTCACATCTATCTGCCCCATCTACCTGAAAACATGTCAATGTTACCAATTACAAATTGACAAATAGATAACATAAAAATTATTAATTTTATGTTATCATTGTTATGATAGTGCAATCCACGAAGGCGCGCCCCACTATTCCTCCTAACCGTTTATAGTATATGTGTGCAAGCTTCCGTCAATGTTTGAGTGTTGTCGGTACACACTAATTACCTATGAGTGCACACGCACACTACAATGAATAGACTACGGTTGGCGACTGCCGCTCGGAGCAAACTCCCCGCACCCCGCGAGGGGCACGTCTTCGTGAATTGCACTATCTATAGGTATCAATTTTATCCCACCCATAATATTAACACAATTTACAAAATAGATAAGAAACAGTTGAGCTATCTGCATAAAATAAATCATTTTAAAGAATGATGGTGTTATTCTCAAACTAGTAGGAACCTATCAAAATCTACCTAAGTTTCAAAAACTTACTTTGCATGTGTATGCTAGTTCAAAGTTATGGTCGACTTTGGGCCAAGTCTGTTCCAGTACTGGTTTATTCCAATTTATCAAATGCGAGTTTTCATTCAGTCTGTTTGGAGCAGAGAGGAATCCAGCCCAGAGTTCAGAGCAGAAGTGAGGGGTGACTGGTGCCAGCATGATTATGAGTGTAGCCAGCGCTAGTTCAAACTCTTTGCTGTTTGATATTACTTCAGGAGGGACATTTCTCTGCAAAGACACAAAATATCAAATGACACCGCACAAGAAAAATGTCGCTTTCGTGACACCTACCGAATGTGAAATATCTTTTTCGAAAGTGACCTTCGATCCTGTCAGGGCCACTCACTGCCTACCTAGAACGCGCGGCCAGATAAGTGCGTAGACTTGCGTGATCAAAACCGGGGACTCATAAAACTAAAATAGCCATTTGCCAGCGTGACAAGAGCGTGTAACTGCGCCGGCCGCCACGCCACTCCGTCAAAATTGGCTGAACGCGTCTCGGTTTGACTAGCAGTAGCGTTAAAACTAAAACAGACAGCTTTTCAAAATAATTTAAATCATAGCAAACTAGGTAGTAGGTACTCATAAAATATAGGTCGTAAAATTAGACCATACGCGACACAGTTAAAACTCCTGCGGATTTCATAGATTTGAAAATTTCTTTATTATTTATTGAGAGATCCAAATAAATATACGTATATTTTTTATAAACAAAATTTTTAGATAGTGTAGTGTGAATTGTCCACAATATTTATTCATTTCTTTTACACTTATTATTCACTCATTGCTCTTACATACCCTCAAAGTGCTAGTTAGGCTCTGCAGTCTTGAAATGGCAACACTTAATTTCTGCGTGTATTTAAAATGGTATGTGGCTGTTGCAGTAAAGTAGTTTCTTGCTTCATTTAGTATGTTCTCATAGTTTACAAACTCCTCTTGAGATATCGATGAATTGATAGGATTATTTCTGCATTGGAGAAATTGCCGCATGCTTAGCCAAATACGTTTTTGCCAGTTCAATACACCAGGCAAAGCTGTAAATTAAAACTAGTTTTAGAATAAAGTACTTGATTAAAAAAGCATTATTAGGGCCAATCTGATGTTAAGATACATTACCTACCCCTTATACTTTTCCATATGCAAGTTTAAAAAAGCACACAAGCGCGAGTCGGACTCGCCCATGAAGAGTTCCGTAGCAACAAGTAACATAATATAAAAGTTCTTGTAGTTCGTCGCAAGGTAAATTGCGGTTTACGATTTATGACGTATAAAAAAAACTACTTACTAGATCTCGTTCAAACCAAATATCTTTGGAAGTTTATAATGTACATCATATTATATTTTTTTTAGGTTTATCATTCTCTTATTTTAAAAGTTACAGGGGGGACACACATTTTACCACTTTGGAAGTGTCTCTCGCGCAAACTATTCAGTTTAGAAAAAAAACTATATTAGAAACCTCATAATCATCATTTTTGAATACCTACCTATTCATAGATACCTACCCCACACGTATGGGTTTGATGAAAAATAATTTTTGAGTTTCAGTTTCAATTTCGGGGGGGACCCCGAAAATTTATTGTATTTTTTCTATTTTTGTGTAAAAATCTTAATGCGGCCCACAGAATACATCTACTCGCCAATTTTCATCAGTTTAGCTTTTACAGTTTCAGAGAAAAATGGCTGTGACATACGGACGGACAGACAGACAGACATGACGAATCTATAAGGGTTCCGTTTTTGCCATTTGGCTACGGAACCCTAAAAAATGACTTAATTACGTACCTACCAACTGCTGATCTGATTTTAATTAAATTTATATGGGACCCATCTGAAAGTAATCTTACAGACGATAAAATAGTTACTTAAGTGCGTAATATCGAACACAAGTAAATATAGTATGGTGGACTCACTTTCATCTGACCAGCGCCTCGGTGTCGCAGGAGGCACATCTGCCAAAATGAGCAGGCGTGTGGTATCACAACCATACAATGCAAGAAGCCTTTCTGGATTTACTCCATTGTACTTGGACTTGCTCATCTTTTCCCACTGCATCATAACTGGCTCTCCTGAATCCTTTTCTTTATATGCCTTTCCTATCTTTTCAACTTTTTCTGGTGGTATGTATTTTCCTGATGACTTTAATTTATATGACTGTCCCATTACCATCCCTTGCACCAGTAGCTTCCTAAAAGGCTCTGCAGTAGGAGTCCATCCTAGGGAGTGTAGGAAATAGCTCATAAACCGAGCATAGTACAAATGTAAGACAGCATGTTCTTTTCCCCCGACGTAAATCTCTACCGGGGTATGGTTTTCTAAACATTTCTTGCTAAAAGGTTCCTTATCATTTTTTGAATCTAAAAATCTATAATAATACCAGGAAGAGTCAACAAATGTGTCCATGGTATCGGTTTCTCTTTTAGCATCAGACTGACAATTAGGACACTTGCAGTTTACCCAGTCATGCATACTTGTAAGTGTGCACATGCCAGATTTGCTTGAGCTGATCTCTGGAAGTGTGACAGGCAGGTCTTGATATGGAACAGGAACGGCACCACATTTGATGCAATGGATGATTGGTATAGGGGTACCCCAGTATCTTTGGCGAGATATTAACCAATCCTTGAGTTTTGAACTAACTAAATACCCATCAACTTCTTTACTCAAGGCTATTTCAAGGGCTTTCTGGTTATCAGCTTCAATATTGATTTTTCCGGAATCTTTCTTTACAACAATGCTCAAAGCACAAGCTAGTTCCTTATCTTGAATATTATTAGATGAGCAAGCTAAATATACATCTCTACCTTCTGGATATTCAACAGTGTCTGATACATAGATAGGTATATCTTTACTGTTCACTGGGTTTCTGGCTGTTATGCAGTTCACAATATTACCCAGTTCTTGAGTAAGTGTATGACTTGTACTCAGCACCAGGAAGTCTCCATGAATTAACTTATATGGGTCATCAGTCCAAACATTTAAACTTTTGTTCTTTCCATCAATTTCAACTGCAAAGGTGACAACTACTCCATTGCATTCACCAATCCAATGCTTTTGTAAATTTATGATATCTTTCCAATTTTCTAAACATTCTTGATTAAGGCCTTCATACAAAGCTTTGGCAAACTTTGTTGTCTTCAAGAACCACTGGGTGAGATATTTCTTCTCAACTTTGGCCCCAGACCTCCAGGAACAGCCCAGCTCATCCACTTGTTCATCAGCTAATACAGTCTTATCCACTGGATCCCAATTCACTTGTGCCTGGAATGTAACAATTGTTCTTAATTCAAATTTTCTAATGAGGCATGATTGGCTAACACAAATGGCCAATGTGTTTTAAATATTCTTACCATGTTTTGATAGGCTAATCCTTTCTCTAATAATTTCAAGAATATAAATTGAGTCCATTTGTAGTAGCGAGGATCACATGTTGATATTTCCTTTTCCCAGTCAAAATTAAATCCCAGTTGTATCAGTTGGGTTTTCATTGAACTTATATTTGATTTAGTCCAAGCACTAGGTTCAATATTTCTCTCAATGGCTGCATTCTCTGCAGGCAAACCAAAGGCATCCCAGCCAATCGGATGTATGGCATCATACCCATTCAATATTTGGAACCTAGCTAAAGTGTCTGATATGGAATATACTCGCACATGACCCATATGCAAGTTACCAGACGGGTAAGGAAACATAGGAAGAACATAGTAGCCCATATTTTTACCAATACTTGTGTTTCTATTAGAAACATCTCTAGCCCAGTGCTTTTCTATGTTCTGTTTGATGTCTGTATTGATATCCTTGTGCTGAAAATGAATAATACATGTAACATTTATTGCATTTAGGCACTCATATTGACCACAATAATAATGATTTGAATGCGTACCCATAAGTTAAGGCTTGTTAGTCGTCTAATAAAGACTAACTGAGTTTGGTTAAACTTAGGAAAAAATTCACAGCCAAATCTACAGCCCAGTTGATTCCAAATCATTATTAAGATATGACAATGGCTTTCCTATGATGCAGCAGTTCTAGATTCTTGGGCAGGTTTTTGAGTTCTGGACTAAGAAAAATTCTAAATGCGTAAAGAAACCCAGGATTACAGCTTCAACAAAGGCCTGGGAGTCTAAACTCTAAAGCTAAGAACGATAACGTCTGTTTATATCAAAGCATAATAAATTAATTCTTTCGGTCTGGAATATTTAAAAAACCCAAGAAAGTTAGTTAGAACGGCAATAAGAATTTTAGAATTCACAAAGTACCATTTAGGATTTATGTAAATAAACAAACTGATTCTTCTTCTTCTTCTCAATTAGTGGCATCTGTCCATTTCGAATCAATTTTGCGTGTCTGCCAGTCAAGTGAGGATATATTTACACAAGATTCCATTCGGATGTTCAAATTCGGAAAACGAGTGCGGAAAACAAACGTCTGCGGTCAGGCATAAGCTGGGAACATGTTATGCCACGTTTCCACGCGTGCGTTCAACTCGACATTCAACGTGCACATTCACATTCACGCGCGTGGAAACGGTACGCCCGAGCGCGCGCGGGCCAAATTGGTGTTGCCAATTATACAGATTTATCTGTATTTATACAGAATTTAGGGTAGTATTACAGATTACAGATTTTACCCTACTTTTATACAGATTTTTGGAATCTGATTTAGTCTATGATAAGATGAACATCTTTAAACATAATAAAGGCAAAAAATATTCATTTAGATCCACTTTTGATAATACTATTAGTATAGTTAATATAGTTACTAAGACTTCACTGTCTGTCCGTCTGACTGTCTGTCTGTCTATCTGTCCGTCTGTCCCCAGATATTTTGCTTTGGCACGTGGCAACACTGGTGGGCAGTCAGTCTCCAAGGAATATAATACTCTCTACGAGAGAAGAACCACAACTCCATACATAAAAAGTGTAGACGAAATGTCGCATAGACGCTAACGCCATCTACTAGGGATCCCACACTAACTGCGAGTGCTGGCGAGTTGGCGGGTAGTTTGACATTAGTACCTACCTACGCCCTACTGTTATCCGCTTGAGATGGAGCAGCGCCCTTCCATACCACGACAAATTTCCGTCAAAGCCTCGTGGTGCACATCACAACCAAAAAAAAATAGTTGGGTAAACGTGTGACGTCACGCGACCTCGAGGCTGAATCACCGACGCTAGCATATGTTTTGGCGCCAAGACGCCCCGTCGCGCGCGACCCACTTGAAACGCCAGATGTGTGTTTATGTTCTTGGAACTCCCGTCTTGTAACCATCTCTTGTATTCGAGCATAATGGCATGATGAATTGCATTTAGAACTTTGATAAGTTTGCTGGCCTAATACTACGGTAAACAGTTCCGAATCAAAAATTTTGACTAACTCAAAATCTTTGACAGTACTCGAAGCATTAATTTAAATTAACTTAAAAATAAAGTGATAAAAATGTTTTATATGTGATATTATATTCAATCTGAGCATAAATATATAAAAACACAACAGTCCGTAGTATAAAAAACATTTTAAAAATATTTCTTTAGGTACCTGCTTTTAAGAAAATAATAGCAATATTTTTTTTGCATCTAGGTGCGCAGGCGGATCATAATAATATTTAATTTCTAGAAAAGTCCTACTTGTAATTATAGTTCAAAAAATAGTATCCCCTGAAAGCTTATTTCAGCCCTGAAGCAAGGGTTTAGTTGCATTTATCATAATTTGTCATACTAATAATTTTTAATACTTACATAAAAAAGTGGCTTAAAAAAAATTTCTTGCGAAAAAATTTCAAGAATGTGCTGGTTATTTAAGTCGATTTTAACGAATTCAATCACTGCTAACACAAAACTATATCGTTAATAACTACTTATTGAGTTATTATTGCGATATTTAAACACTAAACAACACAAAACACTTGCAAAATAGCAAAAACACAAAAATTCACACGTAAACAATGCCCGCGCGCGTGGTTCCGTAAGACTGATTTTGAATTTTTGTGTTGTTGACGTCTAGGTAACTGTTTTGAAGTTGACCTACATATTTACAAAGCTCAAATTAGTGCGAAAAGGATGGTGATTCGTTCCTTACGTGCATTATAGTAGAAAAAGCGAGTCAGACAGATGTCTCAGCGCTTGGCGCGAAACTTTTTTTTGGTATGGAAATGCACCACGGTGCTTTTACGGAGTTTTGTGTTTGGTATGGAAGTGCATCAAGGCGTTTTTACCGGTTAGTGACTTTACGTGTCAGTGATTGTCAAATCCTCAAAATGGCGACGGTAGCACTAGCGGTTATTGCAATACTTTAGATAGGTATAAAATAAAACGAAATCATGATGATGATGCTTCGTTTATTGGTCTAAAATCTAAATACATAAATTAATTGTTGTATAACAAACAGAAGTACAATTACTATATAAATTATTAACACATCCAAATTCAACGTGAGGTATTTGTCAATAACCGCAACAATATAATCGAAAATTCACTTTTTGGTTTTTACTATCAGGATTGAACATTGTAGGCAAGATCTCACATCAACCATAATAAATATTTTTGGACAAGAACAGATTTTTTATTTGTTTTCTCTTCAGCACTGTTTTCACACAAGGTTTCTATAAGTCACTATATTATTTCTCACTTTTTTACTAACTAGTCTCAACCACAGTGTTGCGAGTTGCCTCAAGCAAACAGGGGGAGAAGATAGTAAACATGTATTTGTAGAACCTTTCATCACAAACTAGAAAAACTCGAACAACAAAACAAAAACTTTGTGAGATTTTCAGTTGAAGTTGACATTTTGTTAAAATTAGGGTTGCCATCCAACAAATCTTGATCTCGATTCTTGACATCTCACTTTGTTGAAAATAATCGATTATTTTTAATATTGAGCGTATTAATGTGTAGGTTTTTAATAAAATAATAAATTAACTTTCCATTTAGTAATTTATTAATCAAAATAAGTGTAAACATATCATTAACAAGTAAAATAAACTATAGAAAATAAAGTTAGTATCGATATTAATAATCGTTTTCATCATTGTTGATATTCATCACAAGACTTTTGTATAATGGTAACTTTTCCTTGTTCTGTCTCGTTTCCTCTTGCATATTCAATATCTTCTGCCTCACTCACTATGATTCCATATTTTGTAGTCTTCACAGCTTCAAACAAAGTTATATGACCCTGGTCAGTCTCTATCGCGCTTTCGTGACGAGTGGACGTTGCTAAAAAAAGTCGCTACGATCGGAGATTACTGTTGAGGTTGCATCAGTTAGAATAAAACCTCTGTGACTGTTGCTAAGACAACGAGTCAATTATTGTTTGACAAATGTCTTCATGTTTAGTTAGGTTACAAAGTCGTAATCACCGAGTACTCTTCTATATTGGTCGTAATAATTACAACATGGTCGATTGGTCTAACGAGACAATTTTGACGTTCCTGGAACATTACCAGGAACAAGAATTATTATGGAACCCCGAGCATAAATTCCATAAGGACAAGAAAAAAATCCACAATGCTTGGGGGAAAAAAGCTATCAGTGTCACTATGACTACCCATTTTTGTGTAGGTACGTTGTGTCGAACGAAATTAAAAGTATTGTTTCATTGAATAATGCACTGCGCACTTGCCAAATGTCAATCAAACACCAACAAAACTATCGAAGAAAAAAGAGTACGGTGAGAGTTGCGAGAAAGCGATTCATTCATTCATTTATTATACAAGCAATTTTCATATACACTAATTGTTTAACTAGTGGGCAGGGCAAAGGGCATACTTTTACATTTAGACGTATTTTGATGATCGGGGAATACCTACTTCGTAATTATTTACATATTGACTGTCAATGTAATTCATAATTAAAAATACCGTAGAAAATGACACGGTAGTGAAACATTACCGTATACCGTGTTTAAGCCAAAAATACCGTGCATCTACGGTAATTACCGTGTACCTGGTAACACTGGTTGCATGCCGCGCAGCTCGCCAGGCAGCCTGCCATACTTTCACTGCACTAAGTGGTTGGCCAACTGGTGGTGTGACAAATTGCAGTGGCCGTACCGTTGGCAGTCGCGGCCGCTAATTTGTTCCCAGCTTAAAGCCCGGTTTCCACTGCGAAAGGGTAATGTGCGGAAAATGGTTAGGCGGAACGGAGTCCTTTTTATTGAAATAGGTTTGCGTTTCCACCGACGAAGAGTTGGTCATGAGAAATGAGCGGACTGAGCTGAACGGAAAATTAGAAATGAAAAACGAATAGATAATTTCCACAGAGAACGAGTTCAGTTGAAGTTTTGAGCTAGTTGCGTGTGGTCGTGTTGTTGCGATGTTATCGAGTGCCCCACTCACCACTTTCTGTGTGGAAACGCTAATAAATAAATTGTAATTGCGAAATGAGCGGAGTCCGTAAGTACCTCGCTCCGCTCCCTAGAACTGAGCGAGCTCATTTCTACTCTTTCTACACGCTCGGCTCTTTCCGTCCGACTATTTGTTGGTGGAAATACAAGTATGCAGTTTGCGTTTGCGAGTTTAACGAAGTCATTAATGGGTCCGTTCCGCTCGCAGTGGAAACCGGGCTTTAAAGGCAGCTAGAGGCGGTATGGTCTTGGTATTATAGCCTGCTTCAAAAGAAGAAGAAGCGAAAAGGAAAAATAAATGAAGTGAATGTCAAAATTGACAAATCAAATGTCAAATTGAATTTAGCTAATGTCGTACGTCGTGATTTCGTGAAATTCGTAATTGATCGTCGTGATTTTACTGGCATTTTGATAAATTAAAATTGTGCCAAGTGAGTGACCACCATATTCATAAAAAAACAGCATGGCTAGACCTAGAAATGAAGATCCAGCTGAGGGCGCGAAGAAAATCATTGATGATGCGAATAACTTTATCGAAAAAGCTATTGCAAACATCGGCCAAACATCCGCAACAAAGCAGCTAATTTTAGGAACTGCGTCAGGATGGTATGTACCTAGATGTATCTCAATAAACTTAATATTATGCAAATGCACAAAGGTACGTGGGTACCTACATAATGTTTTGAGCTTTTAATGGTAGGTATCCTCTAAATAATTCCTATAGTTTCTATTGGAACAAAGGTTAGGTAAATAAGATTTTGTGTTAATGTACCTTCCTAGTGTTCGTAGATATAATTTACCTCTAAGGCAGCCTTAATATTTGCAAAGAAACTGCAACTTCTTTCTTGTGTTGCTAACATACTCAATGCAGATCCGCAATCTGTTTGAGAAAATATTTGAGCATAAAAATCAGGAGAATGTTCATTTGCTTTTGTTGCTGCCAGAAGATACTACTTTTTTTCCTACTAGTCAAGTTTATGTTTCAAGATTATTGCAAATCGCAATCAACTTTCAAATAACAGATGACTCAGAACCAGAAGAGATGATGTAATATCTAAGTTTGTGATCAAAGTAAGGTACATACTAATTTTCAGAATTATTTTTAGGATAACAGGATTCATTTCTATGAAAATTGGCAAAGTGGCTGCTGTTGGTTTGGGTGGAAGTGTTATACTACTACATATTGCGAGCCAGAAAGGTTATATTGATATTAACTGGGACAAAATAAATAAAAGAGTTGACAAAATCGCAGATAAAATTGAGAAAGAGGCGACCGGCAAATCTCCGAACTGGACTGAGAAAGTTAGTATGCAACCAATTGATCAAATACTCCTAAATCTATCCTACTGGTGAATTTTCTTTCCTCTGTGCATATTACATAGCTGATATTCTGTAGACAGGTGACAAGTGCTACAGAACAATTCATGATCTATAAGGCTAAGCTATCTAGCTAGAAAGTAGTTGATCACTATTTTCATTCAGATCAGACCTACAGTAAAATGCCTTTTTTTCTCTTGGATGAAAATATTAATTTCACGCAAACCCTGGCAGTTTTAAACTATTAAATATTATTAGTCTATTATACCAGTGAGTTGGTTAAATTATAAATACTGAACAAACAAGAACAAAGCAGAATCATAATAAACTTATTAAAATTGAGTAGTAACTTGAAAACATTCCATTTCTATTTGTTGCAGGTGTTATTATTTGTCAAAGATAATTCATATTATTCAGCAGGGTTTACTGGAGGATTCTTTTTTGGTATTGCATCTTCATAAATTTAATTCAAAACCAAATACATAAGGCGAGTGGTTTTATTTGCAATTCTATAAATCGTAAACTTTAAAACATGTCAAACTATTTATTTTGACTATATTATTTTACCATGCAATATTTTGGGATATCAGCTATGTATCAGGACAGAAAGATATCCTAAGCATCTCATGGCATATTTAGTTTGCTGTCCCCAAGCTTACAATTTTATTTGAATCCAATCAAAATTTATGACAAAGATGAGTTACATAATAGAATTTTAATTTATTAACCTGCTTTTTTTTGCAGATTGAGCGGTTTGTAGATCGTAAACTCGATAAAGCAGAAGGACTACTTAAAAAGAAAGAAACAAAAGCAAAGAAATGGTATAACAAGTTCACAGGTGATGATGATTACCATGCAACAGAGAGCCACGTGTTTCTGGCGTCTTTTGTCGCTGGTATGGCATTAGGACTCATTTGTGGTAAATAAATGAGAAACTTTATTGTCATAACTTTTCCTCCACTAATAAATTATGCTTCTTGCACAATGTTTACTAAGCAAAAGTTGTAGATTACGCTAAAAGTATTATTTTAAACTATTTAATAAAAGTTTGCATGTCCATTGTGGACATGGTGAAGTCTGTTTCTGGAGTGTTTAATGGATCTTGTTTAATGGAGTGTTGAGTCCGCTCAAAGGTTTCCACCATGGCGGCCGGAACAGACAGCTTGAAAGTGCGCTCGAAGGATGGAAGCGTTCAGCGTAAAACTATTTTCTGCTTGCGTTTACGCCTGCAGTTAGAGATGAACTGGACATTAGTATGGCACACGCAATTGCATGCACATGCAATCTAACTTTCCCCAGGCGTTAATATTTATTTGCGTAAATGCGAACATAATTATTTATATCCTGCCTCAATGTTATTGCCAGTCACTCATCCAAATGATAACCACATAGAACGTTGAACTAGTTAATGAGTTAAGTAGGAATGACCAAGCAAGCTACGCGACAAGCTATTTAAATATTTATTAATTATTATAAAATCATTGGCTGTAAAATTAAGTTTCCTGGCAGATTTAGAATTCTGTTGGGAGTTTTATTAACCATTGAATAGGATAGGATTTATCTTTGCTGCTTAAACACGATTTATTGTTAGTGATTAAAAATTAATAGCTGTAGAGATTATGATAGATGTACTTGTAAGAACTCAATACTGTTCATATAATAATAAAAACTATCAAATTGAATCTGATCACATTTTTAATGTTTTACTGTAACTACCTACCTTTAAATTGTAGACCTCTTCAAATTATTTCTTGTTATTCGACATATTTATTGTCCTTAGTATAATTAGTGTGTAATGCACAAAAAATATGTTGTCTACTATTACTCGCCCAAACGCATAATTAAAGTTAAAATATGTGTAGGTAAGTAAATACTCTCTAAATTACTCTCGCATAACAGTGAAAAAAATATCATGCAAATACTTTGTTAACGGTTTTTGATTACTTAGTGGTAGTCTAGATGTTTTGGCAAGGCCATCACAAACTGAAACCTTTACCAATCTGCATTATATCCTGAACGCTCAATAAAAGCTTTATATTGAGAAGGCGACATCCTTTTCCGGCGAATTTCTACCAGTTTTCATACTTTTATACAGACAACATCCGGTCAAGTGGCGCCACCTGGCAGCCGCGCGCAGTTTTACTTCGTTAAACATGCAGCGCCATATTGAAATCATTGGCGTTTTGTTTTCCGTCGAAGCAACATGTGTCCAGCAGCTAGCTCTGCGACGACCGTGGTTGCTAATAATATTTTAAATCTTTGTTCTTACAAAAGTGAATAAATAATTAATTTTATTTAGTGAAGTGTTCTTCTTTGAGCAGTGCAAGGAGGGAAAACCGTGAGTACCCTCATAATAATAAAAAATGAACGTGATTAATTTTTTTTAACGATTTTTTTCGTTCGGATCACGTTCTTTTAGTTTTAAAAAATCCAGTTTATTTATATAGTTTAGTTTCATTTTCAGTAGTACATTTTATTGTGCACATAAGCTGTGGTTGGTATACGTGCCGTTCTTTGAGGCAAAAGCCGGAACCGCTGCCATAGCTATAAAATGAACAAATAGGCATGGCGTCGTTTGAACGTATTTTTAGAATTGTTTTCCAAACAATTTGCTAATATTTATTTTTCATAGTACTTCTGCCTTCTGTGTGATCGTGGGTTCGATCCCCACCGAAATACGTGTGATGAACATGGGTCTTTGTTCTGAGGTTACAATGTTTTTCCGAGGAGGTTAAATCAAAATCGTAGAAGGAATAGTTTTTTATTGAATATTATCATTCATTCATTGCTTCATGTTAACTGCTATTTTGATATCCAGTGCGTTTTGCTTAAAGTCTTATACCCTAACATACTCCAGGTTTCATAGACTTGGAAACAAACAAAGAGGGGTAAAACGTATGATACCTGACGTCATCGGGCCATACCTACCTATACGGTTAAGCATTGTTAAAATAATATTAAATTTTATTTTGTTTTTGATAAAAATTATGCCTACCTTCCCAAAGCAGAAATAATATTACTTATATTCTCTCTTGGGTTTATTATACGAATACGTTTACTTCTAGAAAAATCTTAAGAAACTTTTTTCTTAATACCCACTTTATTATTTTAAAACTATGTTCATCACACCATCGCTTTCAATCAGTTTACTGGTCACCGACTCGAAGGTTTACTATAAAGTTTTCAAGTAAAAAGGCTTACTTTATTAGCAGCAAGGTATTTTTGGTCTTGAGAACCTACCAACCACCCCTCGCGGGGGTAAGGCGTTTGTGAACTAGCTGCGTTCTATGGAATGGAACTCTATAGACCTCCAGTGAAACTGGCCTGTTCCTGTTAAGTCTGAAAAGAGAAACTCAATAAACCTAACAACCGCCCCTCGCGGGGGTTAGGCGTTTGTAAAGTGTGTTCTATCGAGTTGAACTCTCTAAACTTCCAGTGAAACTGTCTCGCTAAATCGAATGGATTCTCGCAAGAGAACCTCGATCAACTTAACAGCCACCTCTCGCGGGGGTTAGGCGTAAAGCGAATTTGTGTTCCATCGCGTGGAACTCTGTGAACTATTCAAGATTCAAGATTCAATAAGCGTTTATTCAATACGATACAAGAATCACTTTGAAACGTCTTAAAGCTAGGTGAGTCTAGGTGCCAGTTCCACGCGACCAAGCGTAGAAGAACAGGCAACAAACTACGTCTCGGTTCCTACCGTTTTTTTATATGATCCTTTTACAAATCAAAAATAGTCTAAAATAATAGCAGTGAAGTTCCAGTGTGGTGCCACTTCACTTAGTCAGACGTATGCAATGTAATTATACAAAAGCAAAAGTTTCAAAGACAGCACACGCTACGCTTCAAAGTTATAATAAAGTATCTACACAGATATAAAAATAAGATATTAAAATAGTAGGTACAGACATTGCAAATTGACATGCTAGCTTCCTATGGGTAGAGTGACCGGGACATCGGGCCACGCAGTTTTATCATTCATATAGCTATCTAGAGTATAGTACGCTTTCTTTATCAAATTACTCTTAATATAGGCTTTAAACTTCCGAATTGGAAGCTTAGTTGCATTTTCCGGAAGTATTATTGGTAAGCGAATCTAGTCTCTGAAATGTAGTGGTTCTCACAAGAAAAAATTTAATCTTACAACTGCCTCTCGCGGGGGTTAAGTGTTTTAACTGTGTTCCATCATACAGATTTGATACAATTTTAGTAAATGTGCCTGTATCAAGTACAGCCTCGCGGGTTGGAAATTTAAGCCACATTTAAACTCGCACAGGGGTCAACACTCGAATGTGCAATATACGAACTGTGTTTTTACAATGAGAAAGGTAAGTAACGAGTCGCGACTCGAAAGTGAAGATTATAATGACCTCGAGAAGTTCATTATGGTGTAAGTGTGCTGGCTTAGGCATATATAAAATAAAAATAAATACAACACTATCTAGCCCCAAACTAAGCAGAGCTTGTACGATGGGAACCAGATAGCTGATATAGTACATAGATACTTAAATAAAAGAAATAATACTCAAGGTAAGGAAAGCCAGTTACACACTTCCATCCAATAAAGTGTTTTACATCAAAAGCCTAGTCTTGTTTGATCTAATGAAAAATGGCTCTTTTAAATCCACTGAAATGCTTGTCATAGTGTAAGTAGACCCTTGTCTGCTTTTGGACCCGAACCTAAAAGTGCAACCCTTAAAGTATTTGCCAAAGATAGGAATTTCTTAATTTCCGAGTTAACCTAAACCGAACCTAACTCTTAGATTTACACTGTACTGTGTTTTTGCAAGTCGCACACATAGGTGCGTTTCACATAACCTCATTCAGGCTAAGCACGCTTTTGAAACAAATACTTGTTGTGAATCTTTATGATCATTTGTCTTGAATGGGACAAAACAAAGACATTCTTTGCGAACATTTAAAATTACGTAAGAAATTCAAGACTACCCGCTTAAAAGCATCAGACTTTTAGACTTTGCCAACCTTGTAGTTCATCATGGTGCTAAATTAATGTTTATACATTTATTAAAACTAGCAAAGACCTACTCTACCTAAGGATGCCTTAAAACACATCACTAAGTTATCAGGGTTCAGGAACAATTAAAATGAAATGAATGTTTTATGAAAAGCAATTTCATGCGATTATTTTTACGCATTGAGAAAAGATACCAAGGAGGACCATGTTTTTCCTAGCAAGACAGAGTGTTTTTTGACGTTTCAGTATTTGACAAAGTCGTACCAATTTGTACCTTATTTATACTTTGCCGTTTGGTTTTTGACACTAATAAACCGTTCATTAGTGGCGTGTGGTACACGCACAAAAAACGCATTATTGCCGGTCTATCTGCGCGAGCAGGGGCCTTATTCGCTATTACATTGGGATTCCGTGCCCAAAACGTGTGACTTTACAACGTGATCTAAACGCAAACGCGCCTTTGTGTGGAATTGAAAAAAGGTATTCTGTATGCCACAAGACTAGTTGTCTATGCCCCACGTTTGATCTTTTGGTTGTTTCACATGATTCGTTCAAAATCCGACTATTGCTAAGCCGATGTCTTAACGTGTTCACGTAACGCGCGTGGGTTGGCAATAGCGAATAACGGCCCAGGTGTTGGTATGTCGATGTGTTTACGTCATTACCACCCTCCTGAGTGGCGGCCAACTTATGCTACTATAATGCTTGTAAAGTAACTTCGGTTTTTGACCTGTTTGTCTCTGAAATCGCACGTGCAGTCTTTAGTCAAGTAAATATTTTTATTTGTTTTGAGATGCGGTCTACCTGCAAATATTTTAGTAAGGAACCGTCAAGGTTTACAACGCGGTCACTATACTATGAAACTACCCACACATGCTCGTGGATGTAATGTATCTACCATCCTAAGTACACACTCCCCAAAGCGTGTATGCTATTGTTTCCTAGCGAAAAACTGTAGTTTGCCGAAATAATTTCTTTATATAAACAAATGGAATACGGATCAATACCGATGCTTAATAGGTACGTTGCGTTGATAATTTTTACCGTTGCTTGATCAAAATTTGCTTAAGTATGTAATAACGTGTGGTTTGTAACCATCTTTAGTGTAGCGCTAAAAGCTGCTTTTGGGGTCACAACTAATAATGATGACCACATTTTCTATGTGATTTACACTTGATTAGAGCTATCACATGAAGCCATATTTCCTATGTTATGAAGCAAACACTGTCTTTGTGTTTTTTATGCTCGACTTTTTGTATTTTACTCAATACAATTTTATTGCCCAATAAATAATTTTCTTATCTTATCTTAACACTCATATAAATCCGTACTTCCTATGACGCAGACACTGTCTTTTTGTCTTTCATGTTTTACTTTTGGTATATTCTATACAATACGACACTAACGCATGAATCTGTACTTCCTACGTTATAACGCAGACACTGTCTTGTCTGTTATGTTCTAAGTTCTGAATATTCTTGAGTTAATGATGATGGTTTAGACTTTTGACAAATCAGAGTTTCCGATGGGACGTTAGCAAAAGTAATTCACTAAGATACTGCTAGAATAAGTATAAGAATAAAGAATAAGCTTTATTATATACTACTATTGATAGGTATAGATACTGCTGATAGTACTTACATTGCAGTAATATTCTTAGCTCATAAAGGTCCTTACAGGATAAGTCCTTATTCACCACAGATCTTATTGGCATTTGATTTTATTCTGGGTTAGATCTAGATACTAAGTAGTAATTATTTTATCCAAGTATAGTTAGAAACTGATTGCAGTTATTATTTATGCAATGAACAGTAAAATTTTTAAGCTAAACTTGTTTTGCGCAACGTCATAGCAGACGATCTGAATATTTATTAAGGAGGCTGTTATTACAGCACTGCGAGGTAGCACTTTGAGCTACGATTTACTGTTCTAAGCATTGTTTTAAAAAGATCTTGACGATATCTACAGGAAGTAAACAATTGTTGAGTTTGATTGCCGCCATCTATCATCTCTTTACACTAGCTACATAGCATCTGACAAAGTTACGAGACCAGTACACACTATTAGGTATAGAGTTTAACCAGGCCTATCGCGCGGCTTGTTTGAATGCATTCAATTAACATGGCATTATGATAACTTCATCATTATGATCAGCCTAAAGAAGTTCATAGCTGGACTTAAGCCAGGAACTTTGGGTGGTTTGTCTGTTACCATGCTTAGCAGATTTTTTAAATAATTTAAGATAATTTAAGATAATTTTCTTAGATAATTTAAGATTATAGCAATGTCTGATAGAATTAAAATAATCATGTTATTATTAATAATATAATATAGTCAGGCACTATTTTGTGCACAATTGATTAAAATACGGTTTTATTTACTATTGTAGGCAAACTTACCTACATTATTGAGTAAAAAATATAATATCACATTGGCGCTAGAGTAACCCAGATCTTACAAGTGGCGTCACCAGGCGATAACAAACAGGTCTCAATATAAAGCTTTTATTGAGCGTTCAGGATATAATAGCAGCGTTTTACCTGAAATAAAACGCACATTATATACTTACCTCAATAAAAGCTTTCACTTTAATTGCTGCCTGGTGAAATAAAAAAGCCAATGAGTTCAATATGGCGCTGCATGTTTAACGAAGTAAAACTGCGCGCGGCTGCCAGGTGGCGCCACTTGACCGGATGTTGACTGTATAAAAGTATGAAAACTGGTAGAAATTCGCCGGAAAAGGATGTCGCCTTCTCAATATAAAGCTTTTATTGAGGTAAGTATATAATGTGCGTTTTATTTCAGGTAAAACGCTGCTATTCACCAATGGTAGGTATCACTAAACATTGGCATAGTATTACTATGATAGTAACCAGGCTCACACGGCCACACGGTTAGGGCGCTTGTACACGCTAAGAAAAAACGCCGGGTCTACCCAAGAATTCGTGTCGTAACTAGAAAATAACTGTGTACACTGCTCGCAGCGGTGCACGAAAAAAATCTTATCTGCGCAAGACACGACGCGGCGAACGTTGTTGCGTTTTCGTGTGTGGAAAAGACAAAATTCTTGTCTTGCGCAGATAAGATTTTTTTCGTGCACCGCTGCGAGCAGTGTACACAGTTATTTTCTTGTTACGACACGAATTCTTGGGTAGGCCCGGCGTTTTTTCTTAGCGTGTACAAGCGCCCTTAGGAGGTCAATGGCAATGCAACAAATAATGACTACTTTTCTGTGTTTCAAAATATTTTTTTATAGTAATCAAACAGTTGTCTAGATGACAGGCTTTCTAGGTATTCTTTGTATTTCTTGACATAATCCTTCTTTATAACTGTAACTGCACGCCCATAAAACATTTTATCTTGCCCAGTCAGATCCTCGTAAGATTTGTTACCTTCATTCCTAGCCTTGAGTAAATCAAAGAGTTCTTTTCCACTCCTGAAACAAGAAATAATTACAATAAATATAGGTGCTTGAGAAATGAGAGAGCATTTAGTCATCAGGTAGGTACCTAGGTGAGTAAACAGGCCTTTGCATCTATTTTAGATGATTTGTATAATAGCGTCAGGGGCAACTGGTGCATAAATACACAAGTTTTATTTTTTTATGGCATCCAACAGAGAAATCGCACTTAAATAAACGATTTCAAATCTTAAAGTAATCAGTGCATTGTGTCTCTCTAATTAAAGGATAAATAATTAGTGTGCTCTACTTGCGGGACGCTATAGTGCCTGGGACAGGATTAGATATGGAATAGGCTTTCCCAGCACTTACACCATCCTGACAGCTTAGTCGGCCTAATCCACAGGAAAAACATGGTTAATAAATAAAATGCGTAGATAGGTAGGTGCATTACTACACATTTTAGTTTTTTTGTGCAATAGTAATAGAAAACAATTATTCTAGTCCCATTTTTTGACTAAAGATTTACAGAGAAGAATGTTACAAAAATAACATGAGTTTTGCTTACTTTGCTATCGGTAAAATCGGCTCAACCAGAGGGACCTTTTCTGCCTTTCTTTCGTCTTCAAATTCATCCGCGGTATCAGTTTCTTCATCTTCATCTACGACGCTCTTGAATGCTGGTTGCTGTGGTCTCTTCTCAACTATAGTTTTTTTTCTGCAAAAAGGAATAAATTACTGATAATAGAAAGGTAAAGAGTGGGAGTATAGGTTGAAGAAAAAGAAAAAAAATGTCTGTTAAAACCGATTTTGAAAATTATTTTACCGATAGAAAGCGACGTTATTTGTGAGTGTTACAGGCTGTAGTATTACAAGCAACCTGCTCCGATTTCGCACTGCCTTTGAATTATTTTTCCACCCTCGCAAAGCCAGGGTGGGTCGCCACGTCGCCAGTGATACATAATTTACTAGTGAAATGCCCACCTTTTAGAAAGCCTACCCCTGTCAGCATCATGTCGCTGTCTTGCTCACTCGCGCACAAGCATGACGGGCGTAGCGTAATGTTAGGGTAAGCTTTTGTTTTTCAGGATTTACCAAGCTGTATTAATTAGTACATAAAATTACCACTTCCAAGCTGGAAATACCGCGCCCTTGAAAAATTACGCTTACTAAAAGGACACATATAATTAAATGTTTTATTTCAGAAGCTTGAGTAGCTTGAGAATCTTATTTTTATTACTTTGTAACTTTTTTTTTCAGTTTTAATCGGGATCTACGTTTATCTTCAAATTCATCTGCGGTATCAGTTTCTTCATCTATGTCGCTCATGTAGGGCTGTTGTTGTTTCTGTACATCACTTATTTCAGGTTCATTACTGTAAAAAATAATAAGTTAGTATGATTTTATTGAACATAATACCTATTTAAATGAATATTTTAGCATTTATTTCATTATTATTATTAAACCTATAAATAAATAAATAATAAATAAATAAATATTGTGGACAATTCACACAACACTACCCAGCCCCAAACTAAGCAGAGCTTGTAATATGGGAACCAGATAGCTGATATAATACTTGAATACATTTTTTTTTGTAAATACATACTTAGAATACAATATAACACCCAGACAGAGAACAAACATTTATGTTCACCACACAAATATTTGTTCTCGGTGGGGATCGAATCCACAACCTACGGCGCAGAAGGCAGAGCTACTATCAACTGAGCTAGAGGCCAGTCAATAAAGCTATATTTTCCAGTAAGTAAACAATTATTTGTACTTGTTACTTACACTTGGTGATCATCAACATATGAATTGCTGTCACACTCCATAATTGTATCATCATGTAGAGATTGAGCAGGGTTATCCGTAGTGGTGTCATCAGAATCAGATTTTCCATTGTTTATGTACCCTTTGCTTGTAGCATTTATTTTATTTTGTTTTAGAACTTTTGTTAGAAGCTTTTCTTTAAGATAAGGCTCCGTTTGAATTAAAGGTTGTGCTTTCTTCACTGCAGATGTGGTTGAAATTGTATCATAGAAGTGTTGCTTTTTAGTAAGGCTAAGTGAGAGCCATGATTGGGCTGCATTATGTAGATTTTCCTGAAAATGTTAATATACATACCTAGTTACATATAGGTATTTGTATGTTGACCTGCTTTAAGGGATCACCTTTAAACAAAATGTATGGGATTGATAGGCTAAGGTCTGCTCGAATGAAAATTCGGTTTATTAAAGTCAGCATTTTAGCAAATAATCTAGGTAGGTATAATTTTTATACTTACATTTGTTTCACCGCCTTGCTTTTCGCAGTAAAGTTGAATAAATAAATCTTTTGCATGGCTGGGTATTTCAGTAGTTTTTAGTTTCGTCATTTTGCTGATGCAGCCTAGCTCTTCGCAGGCTACCG
The DNA here is from genome assembly GCA_947578465.1 of Thera obeliscata. Lineage (NCBI taxonomy): Eukaryota > Metazoa > Arthropoda > Insecta > Lepidoptera > Geometridae > Thera > Thera obeliscata. The sequence continues at coordinate 8,348,851 of OX387916.1, forward strand.
GTCCGGTACTGCGGCAGCGCTACGCTATATTTACTTTGACGGCGAAGATGATTTTCAAGCTCTCACGACGACTCAGACGGGAATATTACGATGTAAAGTTCGTAACAAAGATAGCCGATCATTTGCTTCGAGATAGCGAGCTTTCAATTTCTCACGTTTTGCGAGCCTTCTCTTTACTACTCTGATAGCGCTTATAACTTTGTGTTAGCGGAAAACAGTGTTGCCAGATGCGAAAGTTGGAAATGCGGTAACAGTACTCCAAAAACGAGGATTTTCAACAAAAAAAGCGGAATTTCCTGTTTTAACGTTAGATCGATTTTTCTCACTCAATTCATAATCATATTACAATTCAAAGAGTAATAACACCATATTTCAGTCATCAAGCTTTAATCAATTATGTTTTTTCGTATAAGTACTTTGCTTGCTATTATCATTGGAAGGAAAACACATCCTCAGCATTGTCTCCAGATTCTCCGACCCCAACCTCTGCTTTTGGGAAGTTGTAAACTTGTTTGGAAGTCATTTTTGACAACATGTTTTGAGAAGCTTTGAAATTTTTGCAGCAGCCCTCATTTTTTCTAGAGTCTGTTCAGAAGGAGAACAGTCGTGGGATTGGAGGGCGCTACTGTGCTTAATCACCTTTTTTGTTTAGTGTGCAATACAATAGCGCGTCTGTTGCGTTTTGATCCTATCACAACTAGTGTACTATTCCTTTATTTAATTTTTATGATGCAAAATGCTGACAGAAAGAAAGGGATGAGCTGCCATATAAAAATCGAAACGTTAGTTCTCAATTTGGCCACGACGGTTTTCTTTCTGAACAGACTCTAACAGCCTGATCCGCCAAAAGAACTCCGTTTACAGTTGACGTTATTAAACGAATGTAGAGCCCGCTTAACTATAGACATTTTTTAGTTTCTTCCATTTAAAAGGGTAAACGGATCGGTGCCCATACGGTGGTCTTTAGTGGGAAGATAATAATTTAATCCTCAAGTCCCATCAAAGTCGTAAAAAGCGGAACCGCGCAGGCTAAAAGCGGATGGCGGATTCATTGTCAAAAAGGCGGTGTAAAAAGCGGAAAAGCGGTATAATCTGGCAATGCTGGCGGAAGTTTTTCTTCTTCTTAATGAATGGCATCTGTCCTTTCGGATCAATTTTGCCAAAGAATGTATTTTTTCATCTGTATATAGCTAGGTTTATAGGGAAAAAACTAAACGTAAGACTAGGCGGTATGGTCTTGGTACTATAGCCTGCTTCGAAAGGAGCGAAAAGAAAAAATAAAAAAAAATTAATCATCTGTCAAAGGCAACTATTGACATTATATAATGTTCTAGTTGTTTTTCGCTCCTTTCGAAGCAGGCTATAGTACCAAGACCATACCGCCTAGTCTTACGTTTTGTAATTACTACTGAGTTTGAGTAGCTGTCCTACTCAAACTCAGGCTGCTGCCCGTCCTAAAATTATTTATTATATTAACTTTTTGTACGAACTTTTTAAGAAAAATGACGCTTATCACAAGGACATAAGAGCGAGCGAGCAGTGTCTGATGTCTATCCGATCCGTGTGTACTTAAAACCTCACTCACTCGACATTGGCATAATTGAATTGAAATAGACAGATCACAGAACAATAATAAGGGACAGACATGAATCTACATACTTCGTAAACTATAAAATCCTTGGGGACAGATGCCATTAATCCTACGGTTTTCAAGGAGTGGGTTGTAACAGATAAAATAAGAAACCTGTTCCGCCTGTTCCAGTTCCAGTAAAATAACAGTTCCAAAAACCTGTTCCAAAATAACAGCTTACCTATTATTTCTACTACTCATACTGTTGCATGCAGTAGTAGAAATATAGGTAACAGGTGCTGCAACATTAAAATATGACAAGACGATTTAAAAATACATATTTGTACTGTAATGTAATAAGGTTAATTTTAATCATGTGTATGTTTGACAATGCAACAATAATTTACATTCTCAAGAATGAAATGCCTACAACATTTTTTTTTCTGTAAGAAATGAGCCTGACATTTCCGAACGCAACACCTGTTCTCTGCTTGTAACAGGCTATCTCGTTCTAACAAAGGTAAGATGCGTAAGCTAGAATAGAGAAGAGCATGTTCCGTGCGTGGTGTCTCCTTCTAACAAAAGTTATCTCCATAAGCTAGAATAAAGAGACGCATGTTTCGGCAGATTCGGGCTGTTGTGGAATGGAACAGGCTCTCATTGGTTTAAACAACAGTTCCAAGCTGTTATTTTAAAATACCTGTTATTTTTATCTGTTTCGATATTTAAGCCTCACTCCTATTTTCACATGGTTTTCATAATCTGTCTGGTCTGTCTGAGTCTGTGGTGTGGTCAAAGTGTTAGCTTGGTGTTAGCACAGCACAGACTGTAGGTTTACGGAATTTTGAAGAACGTAATATTTAATTTCCGTAATCCACAATATTCACTTTGGTTACTCGGTGTGGTGAGACGTTTAAACTCATTGGTGGGTCGTAACAACCGATTGCAGCACTATAAAAAAAAAATTTCTGGTAAAAATTTAGAGATTTGCTACGGGAAAACACGGGAGGGGTGGGGGGGGGGGAGGAGGGGGGGGGGGTCCCCCTGCCCCCTGGTACCACCGGCATTACTTGCTGATGCACCATTCCTGAGAAAAACCGATTAATGTAACCTAACCTCAAAACACTTTACAGTCACTTGAAAGGCGTAGTAAAGTTAAAATTTAGGTTGGCTTTAGTATTGTTAGAGAGGAAGAGGGACGGGGGAGGGGTCCTCTCTGCACTGCCATGCACCATTCTTGAAATTAAGTAGGTATGAAAAAAAAAAAAAAAAAACCTAACAACCTACTGTTACTTTTGTGACTTAAATCGGGGTGCCCCGAGTTTGAATCTGCAATGGCTCAGCCAGAACACTCGCGAGGAGCCCTGAGCGTCGCTTCACCCGCTCAACCTTCGCTCCACTTAGGAGGTCGCCGGCTCGCTTCGCTCGCCACCTCCCCCCTTCGCTCCACTCGGCATCGCGGGCTAGCTCAACTCAGGACCTCCTCGCGAGCGTCTGGCTTCACGATTTGTATATACACTCTAGGGGTAGGGACCTCAAGACTACGTGGAGTCGGGGTGCTCTGTGTCGGTTTTGTCACACATTTCCAACCTAACTGACTCAAGTCGAGGTGCTCTGTGTAGAAAAACCACGAAACACGGAACACGGGAGCACATTCACGCAACTCGAAGAGAAACGGAATGCACAGAACAAACGAATGACACTGACACTTTTTTTTTTTACGTTCCGTTTTGCCATTGCTGTTCGTCATTTTGCACCATAGACTATTATGTGGAACAGATTTGGTTGTCAATCAGCCATTTTAACGTTCCGTTTTCGCTATAAAACTGTTTTAATGTTAGAAAATTATTTCACGAATTTCTCGAAAAATATGCAATTCCAAGTAATATTAATGATAGCGTTATAATCAGGGACCCAAACCAATTCAACATTGACCCTTTTTCCCCTCCTCCGCGCGTAGCAAATCGCTAAAGCCAACCCAAATTTCTTGTCCAAAACTTCTGTGTTCAATGAGGAAACATTTTTAGTACGCCTACCAGCTACCCACAGCTACCACTGCCGATAGCAAGTACCCTGCCACCGCTACTATGACTGATACTAAAAAGTAAGAACCTAAGATGTAAAACTAAAACATTTTGGCACACGACATAGATGTAGCTCTATATTGCTGCAGATTTTGCAGTTAAACAACATGAATACCTGCTCATTTAGGCTAATTTCTAAGTTGTAGCACTAGCAAATTCATCCGGAGAGCCTTGAAGAATTAACCCATTTACTACTTTACAGATATGGTCTTATCCTATCAGAAAAAGGAAAACATAAAACACCCAAGTTTCAAGCAGCTCGTAATGTATTTGGAAATGATTCTGATTCAGAGGAAGAAACTCAAAAAAGAAGACCAGTGCTTTTGCGTCCAAGTGATATTATAAAAAGACAGGTATTACATGTTCAGCCTACTAACATGCCAGTTATTTCACCGGTACCCATACCCTTCAAGTAAAAACGTAGCAATACTGTTTTACCACAGAAATTTCATATTTTACACCTCCCTTTTTCTAAATTATAGTCAGGTGGGTCCCTAGAAAATATAGCCTATGTAACTCAGTGATAAATGTAGCTTTCCAATGGTGAAAAAGTCTTTGAAATTGGTTAAGTTGTTTTTTAGTTTATAACACAATAAACATAGCTTTTTGAGAATGTGCCACATTCATTCTACCCATTTTCACAATAAATGAATTATAACTATGATTATTCATTGTGATAGTATAATATCATTCAGATGCAATATATTTGCATCAGTATGTGTGTACCAGCTTAAGATCTCCTTATTAGCTTTGCTGATGCGGCAATGACTGGTTAAAGCTTGTCCTAAATGTTTTAGACTAAAATATCTCAAGAGAAAGCCATAACTGAAGACCCAACAGTGTACCAATATGATGAAATTTATGAAGAAATGGTTGGTTCAAAAGAAAAGGAAAAAAATAAATTGAAAGAAGAAAAAAAGCCTCGCTACATTGAGAACCTCCTAAAGACAGCTAACAAGCGAAAAATTGAGAATGAACGTCGGACAGAAAGACAGGTATGTTATGCTATGCAGTCAGCATAAGTTAAATAAAGTTCAAATTTAAATCAAAAGAAATGTCTGAAACAACATTTGTTTTAGAATTTTTCATCGTCATCAAAAAAAGCCTGAAAACCAGACATTACATTTCCAGGATGTCTTAAAATTATGCCTTAAAATAAGTGAAAAGTATACCAAAATATTTGGATTTTTATTACAGATTCAGAAAGAGAGAGAACAGGAAGGGGAAGAATTCAAGGGTAAAGAAGTGTTTGTAACTTCTGCATATAAAAAGAAATTGGAAGAAATGCGCCTGGAGGAAGAAAAGGAAAAACGTGAAGAGTACTTAGAGAAAATTGGAGATGTTACAAAGCAGCATGATTTGGGTAGGTACCTACTTATACTTGCTTATATTTTATTTGAGAAGCTCTGTAACTGTTGTCATCTAATCTAATGTAGTTTGGTAATCTCTTAACAAAGTGGTATAGTGGTTGATTAATAGATGCACAAAAGTTGGAAAGGTAGCTGGCCCGCGCGATATTCCATTAAAACTTATTTTAAAAAACAAAGACGAAGAGTGACATCAATCAGGCAGGGTAAAATAACTAAAAAACATGTTTAAAATTACGGGCTCACTAACACAAATACAAACTAATAACAAAGGTACATAAATAGGTAATACACAGTGAGTACAAATGAATGCCAGATTCTCACAAATTATTATTTCAGGAGGATTCTATCGCCATTTGTATGAACAAAAATTAGGAACTGACAAAGCTACTGAAGGCAAAAAACCATCAGCTTCTGATAAAGAAATCACAGAGACATCTATAGTAGACAAAAACGATGAATCGCAATTTGCTGATGCCAAAAAGAGAAATTACAGAAAGAGAAAGTCAGCAGACAACAAAGATCTATCTGAAGGAGAAATTGAAGATTCTGATGATGGTATCAACAGAATGAATCTTGAAAATATCAGACTATCAAAGAAGAATAAACCAAATGAGGAAAATATAGATGCTGATTCAGATTTTTCAGTTGATGATCCCAGTGATGAAGAACCTGAGACAAAAGAGGCAACAAATAAAGAAATTAAATTTAAAATTGAATTGAAAACTGTCAAGAGTCCTAAAAGGTCTGCTACTCCTGAGATAAAATCAGTTACTGATGTTAATGATAAGAAGGCAAACATGGATCAAAAAGATATTATTGAGGACAAGCCTAAAATAGATATTTGGAAAAAGAGAACTGTTGGTGAAGTATTTGAACAGGCTCTGAAACGCTATTATGAAAGGAAGGCTAATAGAGGATGAATATTTAAGTAAACAAGTATTTTTATTGTTTCCGATTTATTTCATATCTACTTACGATAAAATAATAGTAGTAATAAAATATATTCTTTTGATTATCTACTTATAAAAAAACAAACAATCTTCATGTAAATTAGACTACCACATAGTGCGCCTTGCAGTGAACTGAAACAAAAAGAAGCACAAATAGTTATTTTGTCGTAATTTCTTTAAAATAGTTAATTTTGTGAAGATCAGCCAACTAAAGAGATCTAATACAATGATTACACATTCATATATACCTATAAACTCTGAAACAGGATCATTTTCGCCCTCAGCTCTCATTGTTCCTGTTATTTCTTCATTCTCAACCATAGGTAATACAAGCTGTACAAATTCTGGTGTATAAGGTGGGGCAATAGCATCAAGGACCTGAAAAATATACTAGATTAGTTCTTTTGTTTATTGAGTTGAATGTAAAGGTAGGTAAGAATTCAGTTATTTGGCGTAGTCAGGATTGAACAACATGTATTTACAATCATCTTCGTCAATAATATTAAGTGATGATGAATAGATGTGGTTGCGCACGACCCTGGCATAAGCGAAGGTGAAAGTTGAAATAAGAGGTATTTTAATAGGTTCAAAGTTTTTCCTTACTTCGGTAATGAAATAACGAATCAATGATATATCGGTGTCTCCACGTTGCCAGCATTGTTTAATGTACCTCAGAACCGGTACTACGCAGCCGCGACTTAACAAGTTGACCATACGATCAAGTAGCATCTTTTTCAACTCCAACTGGAAAAAGCGTTTTTTCTCTTTAAAAACTTAAGAAGAAAAATATAAGAACAATAACTTGTCTAGCAGTAAAAAGTCATAGGTTAAAACTAAATACGATGAATGACTTAATTAATAAAACAACATAAAACAAACAGTAATGAAAAAACTCAGCTTACTCAAATTACGATGTTTAAATGTATGCAACACGTTGGCAAGTTTTATCATGCGCACTTGATGTGCGGGCAGGTTTTTTCCGCAAGTAGGCCGCTGGTGGGCCCTTTTTGCGTGACCCCTGACACGTGTTGCTCGAACTTTTTTAGGTTCTACAACACGCCGGTTTCCTCACGATGTTTTCCTTCACCGTTTTGAGAGTACTGGCATAGTGCACATACATTTTTCGACAGAAAAACTCATTGGTACACGAGTGGATTTGAACCCACGACCTTCGGATCGGAAGGCGGGACCACAACCACTAAGACTACCAGTGCTCTCTATGCAACACGTTATAAAATCAATATAAAAAAGGGTTTATCCATTAGACCTATGTAATGTAGGTACCTAGGTACCATGGACGAATAATGTAGGTCAACTTAAATAAGCACCTTACCCACTCTGTTGCCTAGAGCGCGGAGCCAGATACACAGATATTTTGATTCTTACCTGAACCAAAATTTCCAATTCATCTTGAGGTGATTCGAACAGCTGCACAAGTAACCTCAACAGGCGGTGGTGTAACAGTTGGTGGCAGGATGCGACTTCGTCGAGAAGTGCCAAGTGAACGGGACAGTGTTCCGTGCACAGCTTGAAATACGACGGCTCTGTTACTACGCACTCGACCCACACCAGAACACCCATACCGACGACAGGAAATCTAAATATATAAAACTCTTACGTTACTGACTGACTGACTGACAATCAACGCACAGCTTAAACCGTTATTCCTAGAAGCATGAAACTTGGAGGGTATGTTCCTCTTATAACGTAGAGGTGCACTAAGAAAGAAAATTGGAAAATTATTTCCCGAAGAGGAGAAAAAGGGGAAAAATGGTTTAAAGAAAAATCAGCGCACAGCCTAAACCATTAGTCCTAGAAGCATGAAACTTGGAGGGTATGTTTCTCTTATAACGTAGAGGTGCACTAAGAAAGGAAATTGGAAAATTATTTCCCGAAGAGGAGAAAAAGGGGAAAAATGGTTTAAAGAAAAATCAACGCACAGCCTAAACCATTAGTCCTAGAAGCATGAAACTTGGAAGATGTGTTGCTCTTATAGAGCAAAGGTGCATTAAGAAAGAAAATCGGAAAATTGTTCACCTATTCATTCGTTCACCTAATAAGTTTCATGAAAATTCACAAAAAATTGCTTTACAAAATACGCAAAAAAACAGTTAAAAAAAAATCTGCTACCGCAGCATCTGTCACAGAATTTGAATACACACAAAAGTTTACATAAACCCCACCGTAACCACTAAGACAAAATCGCGGAAAACACCTATCATACCGAAACTAAACACCGCACCGCTTCAAAAAACGGCTAAAGTACATGTTCAAAACTATGGTAACCAGCTGGTCATGTCAAATTAAAAAAATCTGATTCGATTATACACCAACACGCATACGAAACCCTAAATTAGCCACTAATATAACATAAAATCACAAAAAATTGCTTTACAAAATACACAAAAAAAAAACATAAAAAAATTTCAGCTACCGCAGCATTTGTCACCAGGTTTTAATACACACAAATGCTTACAAAAAACCGATGATAACCACCAAGACAAAATCGCGGGAATCATCTATCATACTTAAACTAAACACCGCTGAAAAAAAACGGCTACAACAGCACTCGCCTTCAAATTCAAATACACTCTAAAGTACAAGCTCAAAACGATGGTAACTTGCATTTGATCATGTCAAACTAAAAAAACAAGATTCGATTATACACCAACGAATACGATAGCCCAAATTATTAGCCACTAAAACAAAATCACGAAAAAGAGCTATACAAAATACGCAAAAAAAACATAAAAAAAAATCTGCTACCGCAGCATCTGTCACCAGGTTTGAATACACACAAAGGTTTACAAAAAACCCCATGATAACCACTAAGACAAAATCGCGGGAAGCACCTATCATACCAAAACTAAACACAGCTGAAAAAAATCGGCTACAACAGCATTTACCATCTTTCGAACATACTTTATATAGTTTTGAATGCAAACTCAAAACTAAGGTAACCAGCACTTGGTCATGTAAAACCAACGCATACATAACTCAACTTAGCCACTAAGACAAATTCACGAAAAATAACTCTCAAAAAATACGCAAAAAACAGTGATAACATATCAATAGTTGTCCGCTTTCCACCATAAAATAGTTTCTTTTAAACGAACTCAAACTATGACTTTATACTAACCACGCGGACGAAGTCGCGGGTGACAGCTAGTCTAAAATATTTTCAGGTTTGCAATAACAAAACACATAAGGCGACTAAGCGGCTGAAATGCAAATGGTGTTAGTTCGTATCCCGTCGTAACACGGGACAAAATGTTTGAATACGCTTTATAAAAGTTTTATATTAATGGTGTGCGAGTCATCATGTTATGTACCTTATGCAGTGATACAATGTAGGCAGCTCCGCAATAAGGTCACTGTAGCTTGCTGAACTGCAGGTGACAGCATGCACTTTCTCGATAGCTTGCACTGTGGCCTTCAATTCGTCCTTGATAGGCTTGCCCGGAGACACGCCTTCGCATACACTGGCTGCGTACGCCAGGAGGTACATGTACTTGGATTTGTGCTCAGGATTCAGCTTGCTTCCCGATTTAAATAAGGAGTCGACGAGGAGCTCTGAAATGTTATTTCAACTTGGTCATCTCTTTTTCATTTATTGAGACTTAGCTTTGAACTATGATACGTAAACGAGTTTCTATTCTATTAATATACTTTTAGACCATTATGTATATAAGTATACAGAATAGATACACAGGTTTATATTTTACAGATTTATATTTTATTCAAAAACCACCGCCCACAATCATGTGGGCGGTGGTTTTTGAATAAAATATAAAAAAAACACCGTGAGGAAACCGGCGGCATGCCGTAGAACCTAAAATGTTCGAGAGCATGTGTCAAGTGCACGAAAGGAGCCTCTTTGAGGCGCAGTAAAAATCCTATAGCCAAGTTGGTTCAATACTCGTAGAACTAGTGACACGAAAAAAAAGAAAAAAATGAGGATTATACCTAGAAACTGGGGTATTCTGAGCAAATGGACCGGCGGCGGCTCCGACTGCGTGTAAGCTCTGAACAGCACGGAGATGTCAGCCGGGTTGAGTGCGCCGCGAGACAGCATAGCAGCCAGCGCCGTCCGCGCGTTCCGCCATGACTCGCCTGACGTCAGCGCCAGAGTTATAGGCGTCACGTCGTGTCCGCTAAAGTAAGTACGGATAGCACTGCTTTTAGTTTTTATAACCTTATGGCCTGCGCACATCTAGGCAATGGCGATCAGCTACGCTGTCATATTTGACAGCGTTTCAGCAGCTATCGCCTAGATCTGCTCAAGACTGTACGAAAACAAACAGCTAGAAATAGAATACAAAAAATGGGATGGTTAATTAACGCCAATTAAAAGTTTTCACTTATAGTATGGACTTGATACAAAGATGAAACCCATGGTAATATGGTGTTGCTCTCGTTTCAGTATTAGCCCAAGCTGACAGAGTTTTGATCCCCTTATTATGACCGAGCAACAGCTATAACTGGGTAGGTACCCTAGGACTTACCTCTGTTGAGCACATCGCGTTATCTCCTGGCACAATCTTTTCATCACAGCTCCACCTCTGGGCTCTTGGGCTAGTATATGCACAATAACTTGGCTGTACACATATGTATGCGCGCCATGGCATACCATTTTCTGAAAGTGTAAATTATAATGATTAAATTAAGCCATCACAAAATTCCGTTTTTGAATACCTCCAAAACTTGAAAGCTTATAATTTATCTGGTTATTTCTAATACGTAGATCACTTTTAAGGTATTCCCAGGGAATAGCAACACAAGGTTGTCACTGTATAACATGGCCAGTGAAAAATGACCCCTTTCGGGTCCGTGTATGTATGGTCTGCAAATTTCATTTAAATCAAAAGTTAAAAAGAAACTTACTGCACATTCATTGACACTATTCTGCCAATCATCAGAGCTTTGAAGAAATCCAACAATAGCTGATTTAAGTACTCTTGAAAACACTTCTATTTGCTGGGCTGCAGTGGATATACTGGTGATCTCGCCTTGGAAACCAGCATCGGATATAAGCTAAAACATAACATAAATGTAAATCAGATAGCTAGTTCCAATATTAAAAGCTTTACTATGGTATCGTAGCACTGTGTAAACACCAACTTTTTTAATTAACATGCTGAAATAGCTACCAAACCAGTTGTGAAGCCAGAAAAGGAACAATAATATGAATGAATATCAGTCCAAACCTTGATTGTAAAGTTGAGCATTAGACAGTCAGGATACTCTTCTGCTAGTCTGTATATCAATGAACGCCATGTTGGATGTTCTATCATCTCTGTCAGCCAAGCTGGAGTCTGTAGTAAAATTTGTTTTATTAGTGGTAAAATCAAAATAACTCTTACAAAGTTAAGTACTCTATTACAAAGTTAAGTTGGTGTGATGAGGTAGTGGTCATCTGTGGGGAGAGCATTTTAAGGCCGCCCTAGGTCTCCAGTTAACAACTCCTAAACACTGAAGCTGCAAGCTCTCAGACACAAAATGCTACTAGTGATATCTGGTCTACCTTAATGGAGACACTTTATCTGGTCAAAAACACATAAAAATGTCCAAAACTGTCTGATAAATTATATACTTACCTCACCCTCTTCAGTGAAAATTGTATCAGCCTTCTTTGGATCAAATGTTTTTAATATCATATCCTTCAAGTGGTTTTCTACCATAGCTTGTACTTCAGTTACTTTTACACCTGTTTTAAAATGTATGGTCATTAAACATTCTCATCAATATTTAGACTAGCCTCTCAGGTCAGTAGCTCTGCCTTCTGCATCATAGATTGTTGGTTCGACAATGTTGATATATCTGGTTGCAACTGGTATTTATTAATACCAGTTGCAACTACTAAAAATATCTACATAATGAAACTGTGAATCTGTTTAAAGTCTTACAGATATAACATAAAAAAAAAATTAACATCACAGGCACTGCAGTGAGTGATCAAATTTTATTACCTGCAAGAATCAACCACTCTGCCAATAAATTAGCCATTTGGGCTACAGCACTATAGTTGAGAGACAGCTGTTCAATAACCTGCTCTGGATTGCCACCAGCTTGGAAGTAACGTTTCAATTGCCCAAATATTCCAGGTTCCATAATATAGTCGGGAGTTTTGAATTTCTCCAAACATTCAAGCAATACCTCCTCCGGGTTTTCGATAACATCTTCACCACCTTCTTCCTGAAACGAGTATTGAGTATGGTAAGCTACTAGTAGGATGAACAGAAGCCTAGTAAATCTAGGTTTGAAAAACTAGTCTTACTTCATACTGATTTTGACCGGAGCCTTCCCAATTACGTTCTTCTTCGTATTGGGTAGGCATTTTAGAAGCAAATAAAAACAAGGTTTTAAATTGTATTCAGTATTAAAGTATTAATTAATGCCTCAGTTTGCCTAGGCTAGGCTAGGATGCTTAAAAATCACTGTTTATTAATTTTGATGACAACAAACAACAAAAAATAAAAAACAGTGTCTTCTTCTTCTTCTTCAAACTGTGCGTCAGTTTGCGTGGCCTTCTCAGTGCTGCCAGCTTTTTTATTGAGGCCCACTATATTCAATGACCATCCTCCACATCAATATCAGTGGAGTGAGGAAAATGAATTGTGGTTGATGACTTTATTCAACTGCTGAACCTACAACAATAATTCGCCATCAAAAAATTGTATGTCCCGATCTGAATTATAGTAAGTACCTACCTACCTTGTTGTGTTGTAGGCAAGGCCGTCTTAAACTAGGCTGGGGCCCTTGGGCACACAAGAATTTGGGGCCCTTTTGGAAAGTAATAAAAGCTAATTATAATAACATTTTTTTACTAAGCATAACCATTTATTATAGGAACCTAATCAAATACAGTAGACTATAATGGCGTAGTATTGGGAAAAAAATGTAATGTGCCCGACAAAAGTGTTTTGAGAATGAATGTGCAGAAATTTTCGGTCCTTCGGGGCCCCCTGAGAATGGGGGCCCTGGGCACGAGCCCCGTGTGCCCTTATGGTAAAGACGGAATAGGTTGTAGGTTGTAGGTAGTACACCTTTATTTGGGTACGGATTGTTAGCGCTGACCTAGACTCACCATCATCATCTCTCTCAGCCCGGTATCACCCACTGCGGTGTGCTGGCTATTTAAATTTGATTAATGCAGAACTAAATAAAAAAGAATAGGTATTTTGTGTTACCCACTATTTAAGCTAGGTGCTTTTAGACCATGACGCTAAATTTAAACTCTCGTTATCTAAAGCATTATAGCAAGCTTAAATAAAATAGAGCCCATGGAAGTCCGAGCCACCAGTTCTAATGGTATATTTACTGAGTTGGCAGCACTGGCCTGCTTTCGGATCTTATCTGTCACTGTCATTTCGACGGTCAACCTTGCCGACGTGTGCGTCGCGTAGTTGTCAAATACGTCAAGCCGGCTGACCCTTTTTTTTTAAGATTTTCCGGCTGATGGCTTTTTTCAAGGATGGAATAAATGAGTGGGAGTGGCTACTGGCTACTGTGCTGTGGCTACCGGCTACTGTGCTGTGGCTACCGGCTAATGTAAAAACGTAGTTAGCCGCCCACTTACGTTTGTCGGGTATCTGCTATTTGGTAACGACAACTGCGTAGGAACAAATAACTAAACTAGAAAATTAAATAAAGCTAAGTTTAGTTTCTATTCACTCGCTTTATTGTACAATACCTACTTTACATTATTTTTATGCAATAGGACTTACAAGCAAATAAATGTCTCTGTCGTTTTAGAAAATCTAATATTTAGATGCTTAGTAATTACTTTATGGCCAAAAAGCCAGCTTTATAATAAGACTGTAAGTAACTTAAATGTAACGCTTTGAGATGATTGGTAATACTTAACTGAGTTTGGTAATTGCATAGGTAACTGAGCTTTATGTATTCCAACCAACGATAACAATAAAATTATTAGGTATCTTCCCACATCACTTACTTAGGTCCTGTAAAATAACATAGTACAATTATGGACAAGCGACACAGACATAGGTATAAGGTAAGTACCTACCTACATATACAACATTTATCTAATTCCTTGGGACTGTGAGTGTATCCAGGGTGTTACCAGACTACTACCAAAAACTTCAGTAGGTAGGTACTTACCTATCAATATGAATAACGTTTTTTACGGAACCAATACTATGAACATAAAAAAAACAGCTGTTCCATGCAAAAGTTCATTACTTATCTACTTGGCAAAATTGTACCTAATGTTCCTTGCATGGACAAAGTTATTCATGTTTTTTTAGTAGTCTGGTAACATCCTGTATAATAAAGTGTCCTAAAATATTGTTTTGACCACAGAATGAGTAGGTAGGTTAGGTTACACGCAGAGGCGTCTCTAGCTCATGTAGCGCCCGTGTGCAAACATTACCCAAGCGCCCCCTAGTAAGCGCGCGTTCTGAAACTTAGAGGGTATGTTTCTTTTATAGCTTAGAAATGCAATTAGAAAGAAAATTGGAAAAATTCTTCCCCTTATAGGAGAAAAATGCTATGATGTTATTCATCAAATATTAGAAGAGCTCAAGATGCTATACAAAATCTATGCAGAGCGGAGCTCTTTTTACGTTGGTCATTGAAAGTGCAGCGCCCGGCCAACGCACCCGCCGAGTGGCCGAGTGAGGCTCGGGGGCGCTGAGCGCAAGCTGCTATACAAAATCTATGCAGAGCGGAGCTCTTTTTACGTCAGTCATTGAAAGTGTGGTGCCCAGCCAACATGCCCCCCGAGTGGCCGAGTGGGGCTAGGGGGCGCCGAGCGCAAGATGCTATACAAAATCAATGCAGAGCGAAGCTCTTTTTACGTTGGTCATTGAAAGTGCGGCACCCGGCCAACGCGCCCACCGAGTGGCCGAGTGGAGCCCTAGCTCCACTCGGCGCCCCCTAGGGCGCCGAGCGCTATACAAAATCTATGCAGACCGGAGCTCTTCGGAGCTTTCGACCGTTTCGGAGCCCCACTTGGCAGGCGCGCCAAGTGGGGCTCCGAAGCGGTCCTAGGGGGCGCAGAGAGGCGCTCGGCGCCCCCTAGGACCGCTGCGCCCGTGTGCCTCGCACACCCTGCACAATAGGTAAAGACGCCGCTGGTTACACGGTGATTTCAGGTCAGTTAAAGGTTAACGGCCGTTGCAGGGTCCAACATAATAATAATGCGCGTCAAAATTATAGGGCGATAATTGATAATTTACTGGTCCTTTTATTTACATGTTACCTACATTATAATATTATTTTATTTTTTCAAAAACCTGTTTTTCATAGATGTTAAGTAAATATCAAGGAAAATAAGAATCTACCTACCTACTTAAAAATTAGTATTTTATAAATTAAGTATCTGGTTCCTTATTGCAAGCTTTGCTTAGTTTGGGGCTAGATACCACTGTAAGTAAAGTTCACCAGCAATAATTATTTGCTACTTAACGCTGGCCCCAAAGTTAGTTAAATAAAAATATTTGTAGGCTTTGCAGCGAACAATAAAAATAGGCAGTGAATAAGATGATCCAATTGGAATAATGGTTTAAGGCAATAATTTAATTCATTTGTTGCATTACCCTAACTTTGAATAGTATTTAGGTAGACAAGGACTAAAGGCTTGTAACTTCACTTGTTATAAGCCCATAGATTTAAGAGTCTTATAAACAGGTAAGGTACAACGTTCTTGAAATATATTTGCTTAGTTAAAATCTACCTCAATTAACAGTAAATATATACAATTAGCTTATCGAGGGAAATAGCAGATACCTATTTGATTGTGATAACAATGCATTCATAAATAGATACGAGTAGTTGGTACAATAATCTTTTAGCGATGCGATACATAACTTTTTATTAAAATTATTTCATAAATATTATGTTTAAGCATATCACAATTTCTCTAAGGTCTAACAGTTAGGCAAAAGTAGGTCCCATTGTACTTATGTTTCATCCATTGAATTGGTGAGTATGTTAAGTTATTATTATGAATAATTTAATTACATTTTATTTTAAGGTGTCTTTACAAAAGTTTAATTGCTTGACGATTTCATTAAGAGCGGGTCGTGCGAAAATTTGAGATTTAAAAAAAAAATCATAACTAAATACTATTTAACATGACATTCTATTTAACGCTAATGAAAATCGTATGTCAGCGTTAAATAGAATGTCATGTTAAATAGTATATTTTTTTAACACACTTAAATTCGAATTAATCTCAAATGTATAGTCTACAATTAGTCCTTTTGCGATTTTTAAAATGTCACTTAGTTATTTAGTTATGACTTTTTTTTTTTAAATCTCAAATTTTCGCACGACCCGCTCTTAATCAGTAAGTAAACTATTCAAAGCAGATATTTATTTTAAAGTGAGAGTAGATGATGAAAAGTAAGTATTTTTAGGTTAATAAGTAAATTATGACGAAATTGAATTAATTTTAAATCATTCATAAACCTTATCCATTCAATTAGACATTTGGAATCCCAGGCAATAATTACCCTGCTTTTTATTGAGAAAAATGTCCAAAATTTCAAAATTGGTTCAAGAATAGGATTTTCTAGTAAAATATGCACCTACTCGTACATAATATAGAGTTTCACTTTCGTGTCTACTGACTTAGCTATATTTAAGACTTGAAGCATCAAAGATGGGAAACCTACGGCTAGATAGATACGTACACGATGTAAAAGACAACTCCTAAAACTATAGGTGATTTTCAACCAGAGTTTTGGAATATTTTACCAAAAAACTCAAGATGTTGGAACTTTAATTAAGTGAAAAGGGCCCACCAAAGTATTAGTTGCGGAAAACAGTCCAACGAGTAATTCTTAATTAATAATTCATTACGTTTATTGTGACAATCGATCAAGAAGTTTCGAAATTGTCTTTTTACACCCCGTATAAGGCATTTGTTATTAATTAAAACTATCACAGGTTATTTGTCAATTCTTCATAGTGTAGTACAAGTAATACTAAGGCTATCAAAATAGCTGTTCAATTATCCAGTCAAGACATGTATTTTGTTAAACGATTTAACGAATATTAAAATCGTAAAGAATAGAATCGACCCTCACTCCTCAGTTGGCCTTCTTTGCTGTAGGCCGTGGGTTCAATCCCCACTGAGAGCAAGACAAATTTGATTGATGAGCATAGACATTCGTTTCTGTCTTGGTGTTATAAATGTCGTAAATTGCGGCTTGCTGAGGTATACGGATGGCCTACGCCGTAGCATCTACGAGCGTGACACACGACGAATTTTTAAATAGGCGCGATGTTTGCCTTAGAAGAAACTCCGAGAGGCGCCATGGGTTGTTAGTAGCGTATTATGTATGGTCTACGTTCGTAGTCGTACGTTCGTTCGTAGCACTACGAGAGGCCTGCGTAGCGAACGTGCATAATGGTCTACGCCGTAGCCTTCACTCTACGCCGCCGTAGCATGAATTCTGCGAGCCGCGGGCAGATGCTAGTAAATTATGTCTTTTTAAATTGAATAATAATTCACTTGACTGAATGCTTGATTATCTTTGAACAGTTACTTTGACATGGTTCTACATTGTTAAATTAGAAAATCAATCACTAAATTACTATTATATGTAGGATAGTTAAAATATTAACAACTTACGAAGACAATCTATGAAAACTAAATTAAGTAAATATAAATTGATCCATTCATGTAATATCTGAAGGTTACCTAGCCTAAGTTTCACAGTATGAAGGTATCTTCAACATTTCTTGCGACCAAAAGATTCATTAAGTAAAGTACGAGTATCTAACCTATAATAGCAAATAACTACGTTTAATTATACTTAATCGTAAAATATATTTACAACGTAATAAGTTATTTAAATTTAATTGGTATTTTAAATCCGTAAAATTAAAGCACCTACAATAAAATAGTTTCTTTTATAAAAGCAATTGATTTATCTACTTATTCAATAAATTAAACAAGATAAGCGTAGGTTTTAAAAATAATATAGTTAGATAGGTATGTACATATTTCTAAAATTCATAATAAATTACCGATTGGAAGTGACGTTATTCGATCGCCCAGTTTATTAAGACGTAGCTAACTACTACATGACCGGCTCGTTGTATAATTTATATGTATTCGATCAAGATTTAAGACACACTTCAACCATTATCATCTAAATTCTTATTTTAATCCTAATCAATGATTGCTCTTTTTTGTAAATAAAGCACCTATCTAAGAGGAAATTTGTGATTGGACAGTTGTGTCGTTTATTTACTATTATTGTGCGGAGAAGGCCAACGTGGGAATTAATGTAGCGGGAGTAAGCCCGCGGGTATACTTAAAGCGTTGTCGTCCTAACCTTAGCCCCTAGCCCTTAGCCCACCAGCTATAGGACGTCACTAGCCATCTGTCGTTTGGCTCACTTAAATATGTGACGCGACACCATTCCTATAAGAATGTCCCGAAGAGTGAGTGAGTCGGATCCAAATAGCGTTCACAAGCATCACACCAAAACTCATTCGCTCCTCTGAAGAGCAGCCGCCGTAATACGAAACTAAGTGGTAATGGACATCATTTGATGATAATTCTAGTTCACTTCTTATTGACAGCCCTCATAGCTCAGCTGGTGCCATCAGCGCAGTATGCCCTATGGGCTCGATCCCCACCGACAACAAACATTTGTGTAATGAACGCAAATGTTTGTTCTCGTTTTGTCTGGGTGCTATTATTTTATAGGCGTTTACAAAAAATCTATGTTAGTATTATAATTATCATCTACCTATTCCCATAGTTCAAGCTTTGCTTAGTTTGGGCCAAGATAGTGATATGTGGAATGTCCACCTATTTTTTTCAATCTAGCAATGTCTTATTTTAATATGGGTTACTTTAGGTTGAGATACATATATTCAATATAAAGGCAATGCAGTATGCTTTTAGAAGTAATTTAAAGTTTTTTTTTCAGTTTTTTCCTAAACTGAACACGAAGACTAAAAAATATCACCCGGAACATTTTAACTGTCAAAAGATGCGAATAAATAAATTTAATATCCACCACCAAGTTTCGCAATACGGTGACAAAGTGTATAGGTGGGTCTCAGACATCTGGTCGCAGGAGATGCAGGTCGACGACGGCAACGTCCCTTTTCTGGTTACGGAGGATCCGTGGCGGCGCATGCGCGTCACCCAGCAGCGCCGCGTCCTCCGCCAGCGAGTCCCCGGACCCGTAACCCTCGCCGTCTCCTTCCCCCTCCAGCACCCCCTCCCCCTCGCACCATGAGCCCGAGCCGGAACTGCCCACCTCGGGTGCCGTCTCCACCTCAACGGAACAGCTCGCGCATGCCTCTGGAATGACACACAATCCTAATTAAACGACGATAACGATTTCACTAAAAACCCCACAAATTCTACCAAATCTATCATGGTTATCAACTAAAAACCCCACCAGTTATGCTACAATTCATACAGTAAACGCCACTAATCAAAATTTATAATTATTCTGCTCTATAAACATCGTTAATACTAGGTTAGTTGTTGAGGCCCGTATTCTGAAACAATGCCAACGATCAAATACAAATTCAATGAAAATTTATGACAAAACCAATGCTTGAATTTAGCGTTATGCTGATGTTTTGCTTTACAATGAAGGGAGCCCACTGTTGAAAGTGTTAGAGACGAGTATTTAGACCGACGAACAAAGGACTTTGTCACGCTTAGCACGACTCACTTTGTTTCCTTTTTTTGTATTTTGCAGTCAGACGATAAAATGAAGATAACAATGACGTCACATAAATAATATCCTCCCCTCCATTCAAAACAAACTACAGAACAGCTACTCTAGTTTACGAGACGTGCGAAGATAATGTAAAACAGGAAAACTCAAGGTAGCGTATAGCATTCCCATAATAAGAAATTTAAATAAATCAACACAACACTACACTACACTAGATAGATAGATAGATAACACTGTATTGTACACCACAAGAATAGGACATTACACATTTAACGAAAATACTTAAACTAAAGCGAAGTACAATGGGCGGTCTTATCGCTATGAGCGATCTCTTCAAGACAACCTTTGGATGGACAGGATTTTATTGATATTCGAAAAGGCGGTGCCATAATTCTACACTAATTTGACTACTTATTTAAACTAAAATTTGCATGAACTTAAGTTGGAACTATAAATAAATAAATACTGCAGACTACTACAGTTTATAAACGTGAGTACATAGATAGCAATAATAATATAAACGTACATAAATACTGACAACATAGGTACACTACTAGGTAGGTACTAATTGAAGAATATAAACATTGTAGAATATCACAAAAATACATATTAAGTAAACAGCGAGGTAACTTTTTGGCAGTGTCAGGTTAAAATAATAACGTAGCATGCAAAGTAATTTGATTAGTTGATGATCCCTTTGTATTTAAAATGCCATTGGCATCGGTTTCTTTACGATATAAAAACACATAAAGAAGCTTTACGAATGACTGTGTGCGTACTAAAACTTTGATAATATAATACTCAATTGCTTAGAGAGCACTTTCCGATAGGAGATTTCACGTTGGAGGAACCTACTAGGCGGACATGAACAATGATCACACATTTCTCAAGAATGCGAAAGTTTGTGAGTGGGCGTATTATAAGTGAGTGTAGTAGTGAGTTTCCCTTTCATGGAGTTCGTGGAGTTTAAAAAAATATATATGATGTACATTACTGTGTAAACTTCCAACGATATTTGTTTTGAACGAAATCTAGAAAGTAGTTTTTTTGATACGTCATAAATCGTTAACCACAATTTACCTTTTGACGTACTACAAGAACTTTTATATTATGTAACTTGTTGCTACGGAACCCTTCATGGGCGAGTCCGACTCGCACTTGGCCGCTTTTTTAAGATGAAGGGTCACTTTAAAATATAAATAAAAGCCGGTAGCTCACAAGGATAGCTAAGTGATCATCTTAAAAGCTATGTTTGATAGTAGAGTAGCTTTTACAACCAGCTCGGAAATGTACTAACTAAACTTCCTTTAAAAACCACTGGAATTCTGTTTATCGACCTTCTTTACGAATGTTCTAGGATCAATTAAGCAAAGAGAAACATTTGCTTCCGCAATAATGATATGCATTAATACGGTAAAAAAGTAAGGAGTAAAATGTTATTCTCTTTTGCAGAAATAGAGAGATTTATTCTTACCCCAGTTATCTGCAAGAAATAAGCGAAATACTCGTGCCATCCATCTGCATGGATAACAATTTTTAGGTCGGTTTTTTATGGTGATTCAATTGTACCTAACCTACAGGTATAGGCCTACAGTGTGCAATACGAAGTTCCCAGTAAGTGGAACATACAACCTAGAAATAAAGAATCCTAATGTGCAATATTATTAATCATCGTGTGTAGCGAGCCACGAAATATTCTTGTTCTGTAAAGCGGAAAGCATCTATAACTAATAATAACTACGGACTTATAAAAAAACAGAAAAAAATTGGAGGGAACGCAGCTTTTCTGGCGACCTTAAATTTTATTTAAAACTTCATTCAAATAGGTTAAGCTATTCAGTGTGATTGAACCACAAACATTCTCGAAAGCTTTGACATTTAAAATAATAGCAGAATGAATCAGTCTGCGACCTGCTTGGGGTTCACGACCTCATGCTGAGAAAAGAGCAGCACATTATCAAGTATACCTAACTATTGTACCTACGATTAAAAATGCACGTACATAAAATTGTTTTTTCATTACTCATACTCTGAAAGTAGGTCTGAAGTTGCCTGAGGGGCCTAATTGAAAGTAAAACTTTCAGCCCTAGGGAGAATCGCTTTCTACTGACAGCTGTCAAATTATAAAAAAAACAAGTTCTATTTTATTCAACCATGTTCCAACTTTCTAAAGTCTTTCTGACTGCAAAGAGGTCGTTGAACCAAATTCCAACTTTTTATTCAGCAAGTAGGTTGGAAACCCATTACAACGGTAAGAAGTTTAAAAAGTCTAATTAGAGCGCAATGTAAAATTTAAATTTAAATAACATAAAGATAGTATTAAATAAATAATATATCTTCTAAATTACTTGATTAATATATAGCTTCAACTATTTATTTAAAATAACATAGATTTGAGCAAACAATTTACCATTTTTTAAATTATGAGAATGAAAACAATGGCTGAATAATGCTGGCGAGCCGTAGCCGAAGGCCCGCCAGAGAAAAAGAAAAAAAAAACCGGGAAGGCGGCAATTCAATCTTCATTTTCACAAATTTTTCTTTCATGTTTTTATTTTTACTTTCCTTGTATTCGTAATGAAAAGCACAGTGTTTACCTCGGGTGAAAGTCTTTTAAGTCCCTCAAGCTCCATTGGCGCCCTCGCTTACGCTCTGGCGCCAAACCCGTCTCGGGACTCAAAAAACGTGACTTTCAACACTCAGGTAACAATGTACTATTAAGAGATAAACCAGATTGATTGATTATTAATAGCTTCGTGAGGATACTTTTTAAAAATCATAATATTATACTTTACGTATTATAGATTATATTTATGACACAGCGAAATTAAATGCTAATAAGTAAATATAAAATTAAAAATGATTGGGTAGGTACTTTACATATATAAAAATGCATAGCAACACATAGTAGTAGTAAACGCCACGGAATCTATTTCTAGATGAAAGTATAGAACAGATGATACACACATTCCTTCAACACATTGTATTTTGGAGAATATTAAAGAGAGTCCACATAAAAAAGGTAAGAACTAAACACTCTAAGTAACATTCCACATCGATATGGGTAGGGTAGTAGGACTCACGTAGCCCTCGGCGTCCGATAAGAACGGGGCTCTCCCAAGTTGTCAGTCAGAGAGAAGTGGACGACGAAAAATCTTCATAAGATGCTGCAATTTTGTAATATGCGCATATTTATACCTAAGGCAATGACGTGTTATTGGTTAATTTGCATTCAATGCGCTAACTACTAAATTCTTACGTATTATAATCTACTTACTTTGATATTATAAAATGCAAATAGTTTTAAAGTGTTGAGTATATAACTATAATTGCACATTTACCTGTCATCTGTGGATTGTCGTGTGACTGAAGTGTTAGATGCAGAAGAGGGGATTAATTTCAAAGTGGACACTTAGTGCATATCTGAAGTGATCGTATTAGTGTTATCGTATTAAACTGGGTATTTAATTAGATAAATTGAATGCGAACCTGAGCTGTCAGTGATGAGGCGGGGAGGCGTGTCATCTCGATCAGTGGGCACTACGATCACTACTTCATCGTCCCGCGGGGAATCTCCGTTACGGCTTGCCGATGTTCTGCAAATTAAATGAAATCATTGACAGCATTGTGGCACGTCATGTCGAAATCAATTAATTAAGTAAAATGTTCTGTGCGCTTTGGATATACTTAATATGAAATTAATTTAGTAAGGGCTAACCAGCCCTTCATGTCAAAGTATATATATTATTATGATCAAGAAATTCTAGTTGACACGAATTGATTTTTGAAGTATCTGCTGAATGAAAATCTAAGCCGATTGGTCGTTAGAGCAAGTAACAAAGAATAGTTATCATGAAATGTGCTCACTTAACAATCATTTTTTTTCGTGTAAATCTGGTGCCGACATCAGAGTAACCCCGATTCATGGGCCGCTTGACGGGCACAGGTGGCGCGGACGCCGGTGCTGGCTGCTCGAAGGTGCGCGACACTGGTGAATTAGGCTCGGAACATTGCTTCTCTGCCCTCGCCGTCCTCACGCGGAGCGTCGGCGGTGCCTCGGTCAGCCTACAGCCACCACCACCGCCACCACTTTCGCCACCACCGCCACTGGCCAAACTATTGCCACCTATCCTTCGCATTCGTCTATCCTCTTCATATAACTCTAATAAATTATCCAACTTATTTTCTATATCATCTACCTGAAAATAAAGTACATTTATTAGCGTACCTATAAATGTTCGTGAGTGTAATTTTTAGGATAAATCTATAGCATTATGTTACTCACTTGTCTTTCAATTTTAACTACTCTGGAAGCTAGACTGATTTTGGATGCGTAGACGTCTTTTGCTTTGGATCCTTGCTTACCGAGAATTTGGTCTAACCTGTTCAAGAAATAAAAAATTGATATCAGTTAACTTTTTTTATTTTTTAACAGAAATTTGAAGTTGAAACATGGACTGCTGAATGTTTTAAAAGTACGGCCTAGATGAACAAAAAGCGTCGACAGAGGTCTAAAGTGAAAAGTGCGTGTCAAAATTAAACTAAACTTTTTTAGATTGATAAGGGTATCCTGCGAATGAAAACCAATATTAACCCATATTTTATCTTTACGTAACAATATATCATAGATATGTAGAAAGGCACCTCGGTATATCAACTTTTAGTTTGGACTCTGAGCAGTAGGCAACATTAGCAGAAAAAATATATTTATGTCCGGGCGTTAAACATAATTAATTCCATGTAGAAATAAAGTTGCTTGGCAGCACTGCGGACACCCTTCGTGACAAGGGTGATAAATTAAAATAATAGTAGGCCATCAGAGAAACGTGGCTTCTGCCATTTGTAGTAATATTCACAGAATTGCGCTTGTTTATAATAAAGAAATCCTCTTACCCTTCAACAAAAAAACAATCAGTGATAATTAATTATTATTATTATAATAAAATAAAATTAAAGATTCTATTTAAGCTGGGATATTTATTGTATTTGACTATATCTAAGGATATGTGTTAAGCTACAGAATCTGATTGACAGTCAAGCGTGTGCAGAAGCGAGTGAAAATGTCTGAGATATGACGGTGATAATCCTAAAAGCAGCACACACTCCACAACTTACAAATCATTGGCAATGTACAAAGCCCTTAAACTTAGCAAAGTACTGTTTAGGGTAAATAATGAAAGCTAAGTCCTCACTCCTCAGAGTGGTGGTTCTCCTTGGTAAAACAAAGCTTGCTAGATTACCATTTGGTTTCGGTTTGAGCAAAAGCTCATCGGATATTTTCATAAGCCGAAATACGGAATACAAAACTACTGCAAAATTTACTCTGTAAGATATTTTCTAGGAGTCTTGAGTTTGTATACTTGTACTTGTTTCTATGAGATCTGAGAGTAAATGTATGTATACTGCGCCTGGGAATCAAAGTCGTGAAGCTGTTTCATTGTTTTATTCGTAAGCGGAGCCAATAACCGTTGATTTTAAAACGCTGAGAAACATCTAATCTTTTTATTTGTTGTGAATATTAAAACGCTCTCAGCGATATTTTATTTATAGACGATGAAAACGTTATGATGGTTGTATAAACGATGTTTTAAAAGGCCTATTTACGAGTACCAGCAAAAAAGCAGACATATTTTATATAACGGCTTTTGGCACGGCAGTGAATTGCAATAGCAACATCACAGATTGTAACTAAATATGCAAAATATTTACAAATATTTTTATTTCAATTTAACTGAACTTGTTTTAGATTTTACATTGCTTGTTCTTATATTTTAATTGTATTTTAGAGTAAATTATTTGTAGGTGTAATGTTATGGCTAGGAAGTTCATTAAACGGTGGATTTTACTATTTGGCTGCGACATAACCACAATGTCAAAGAATACTCCTGAAAATTTAAAAATGATCGAAATTATAAGAATCTTTATACAATTACCACCAAAAATGCAAAAAAGGTTTTGGAAAAAAATATTGTAGAGATTCTTAAACCAAATATTAACTTGTGTGTTCCTGGGCTCAGCATTACATTTTTTTTGACTCAGAGCAGCGTTAAAACGCCAGTGGGTTTTTGTAATATTTTGAGATATTATAGCCAGCAGAAAACCTACTTTGAAACCAAAATGAAATGCTTCAATACAGCTATTTTGTTTCGATTGTGAGCATGTGCCTTAGGTTTGCAGGAGTATTCTTATTACGCCTTATGTAAATATATACATTGTTTCCAGTTTAAGTGAGTTTTACAATTAGGGCAGTATGATTAGCGGTGAATGATAGAGCTGCAGGCGGCTGCGGCGGCGGCGCGGCAAAGATGACGTCCTTGCGATTCATCTTATATCATCTCTCCTCTCTTTCTCTCTCATCTCACCTGTACTGTAGATTCTTGGTTCGGTTTAGCAGATCCGCATGCCCCGACGAGTATTGCTCAATGACGTCTTTCACATCATAAGGTTTCAACGCTTCTCTAAACCTCTTGCGTGCCACAAAATACTTGAGCTACACAGAAACAAAACAATCCTGATAGCTAATGTTATAGGATACCTTACGACTAAAAATTAAACGACAGCGTTTGGATAGTTTCAAATTCGTGGAAGTACTTAGGTATGTTTATTTTATCGCATATGTTGTACGTTACGAGTGTCAAGGTTATTAGTAGGAGTAAGTATTAATAATATTAGGTTTAGGTTTTCTAGCACGACTTTTTAAATCCATTAAATATTTTGATTGCATAATTTCAAAACGCTGCTTGACAGGATTTTCTTTACGGCATCAATATTTAGTATGAAGCTATAGCTACCAGAAAACGTACTGTTTTAACGAAGGCTAATAATGATAGCACAGTACTAGAAAATACCTCAGAAGTCAACCTTATGCCTTCAATGAGGTTTATTTGCTAAGTTTTTTGTTATGATTTTTGTAAAATTTGTCCTGTTTTTAACCTTGAATGACTTTTTGGGAGGTGTTAGTTCTGCCAGTGCAAAACTTCGGTTTAAATTTCAAGAGTTTTAGTGAGTGATGATTGAACAAATTTAATATCTTAAAAAAGGTTTAAATATAAACAAGCTGACGCCTAAGATTCTTCTTTTCAATGTCATTTTAGTTTCTTCGAACCAGTAGTGTAGCTACTAGCAATTTTAGGGTCACTTCTAAATTGCTGTACCAATAAAAACATTATCTTAGGTTTTCGTGGGCTTTTCTTTTTACTTACACTTTTTTTTAGTTTTGTGTTGCTTGTTATGTTTGGAACAACTTGGTATAATAATTTATTCAAACTGTATAATACCTATAACATGTTATTAATAGGTTTAACATGCATAGTTGATGGAGTATGTTTATTCATCCTATTTCAACGTAGTAGTAAGTGCAAGGAATAAAAGTAAATCAAGTAGAGAAAAATACCCGATTTCGAAGCAGCCATGAAAATAGGTAGATTTTTGAAGTTATGCATTATGTTTAGCAATGCAAGTACTAACTACACACTATAAGTAA
Organism: Thera obeliscata; assembly: GCA_947578465.1. NCBI lineage: Eukaryota > Metazoa > Arthropoda > Insecta > Lepidoptera > Geometridae > Thera > Thera obeliscata. The sequence goes on from OX387916.1 coordinate 8,375,993, forward strand.
AGTAAGTATTAGGTTTGATGCCAGCTTTGACTACAGGTAACATGGCAAGACAATAGGGTACAGTCCAGAGAGAGTATGGAATGTAGAAGGTAGGTAATGGCGGGCGCGGCAGTGCATGGTGTTTGTTGGTCGGACGGAAGGGTTGTGTTGGCGGTGGTCGGTAGGTACCTAGTCTGGACGTGTTTCACCCGGCCGAGCAGGTCCACGTGGCCCGCAGAATACTGCTCAATAACGTCCTTGACGTCGTATGGCTTAAGGGCTTCCTTAAACTTACGTCGGGCCACAAAATACTTCATCTGTTAGAATTCCATAATTTTTGTCAAACACTTTCCATAGTACAAAGACAAGATCGTGTATTACGTGTGCCGTGTGTAAAATCGAATAAATCCCAAGTAAGTACAAGTGTGGTTAGATTCCCTAATATACCTATAATACCTATATTATCTGAATACTCATTATTGATCATATTATTATGTATAAAGTTCATCAAGTTATACAATTGTTATGTTGGAATTTTTGTAAGTAAACATATTATGATAGTACATAATGCCTAGTTTTATTGTACTATCTGTCCAACATAACAATATGTTAGGTACGTGATTTTTGAATAGTTTTTTTTGTTATAATGTCTTATGTGTATCTTTATGTTAATTGTATGTAAAGTATAAACAGAACGTAGATGTACCTTTCTAATGAAGCGGATAGCAGCTTTGTGGCGCGGCGTCAAACTCACACACCGAGGCTCGTCGTCCTCGTCTGCGGAAACAAGAAAACTTTTGTTAGGCGGAAAATTACGATACAAAGGAAAACGTCCATAGCACAGTACCCTTATTACCATGAGCTCTGTCTGGCTCTGTCTCTGGTTCTGGTTTTGCGTATGTGTGAGTGTTGACTAAATAAATCCAACGTCAAAACGTCACACACACAGTATAATGCACTGGTGAGCACTCACACAGACTCAAAACCAGAGCCAGACAGAGGTCATAGTAGGCCTACAGGCTTATATAAGTTTTGTTTTGTATTTCAACAGATTCGACATGTATGTTTTGAAATCGAATTTTTAAATAGGTATTTAATTTAAACAATGAGCATGTATGATTATAATTTTCCTTTCTTATTGAAATGAATGAATACATTTTATAAAACTAAAGACTGATATTGAAATATCTAACAAAAATTAATCAAAAATCATATAGTATTTATTCGTGAAGCCGTTCGTAACGCCACATAAAAGACGACTTACATAATATCTATAAATACATATTACCGCTAAGTGGGTTTTACCTGCAGTGGATTTTGTGCTATTGAAGTAGTCATTTGCATATACGTTTTATGCTCATTAGGCACTGTCAGGCGACGGAATCTACCTTTGGTAGGTCATGTATATTCGTAGGTAACATGGCATATCGTTTGGGTTGATTCGTTACTATTATCACTTTAATAACATTTTATCATATTTTTATGTAATCCTGTATTTAATAGAAGACTGATATGTATATCAGTCTTCTATTAAGTATTATAGTAGTATGAATACATACTCATATTAACCGAGATCTAGATATTTCAAATTTTTATAGATAGTAAATTACGCTTGACACAAAACCTAAAACAAGAAAAAAACACCTAGAACTTGTAATTCATTTTTTAGTGTTTACTTGAGGAAATCACAAGGAGAAGGTCGCGGGTTCAAATCCCGCTCGGCTCTTAACTTTTAGGACATCTTTGTGAACACCTAGAATGTTGCCAAGATAGTTTTCTTGTTTCTCCTTTATTTTCGTATTTCTTCAAACTGTCCCAATTAAAAAACTACTCTTTTAAAAAGGAACGAGTAAAAATAAAAATAAAACCCGCTTGTAGTAGCTAGCTATGAGGTGGGGGCTATAATAGCAGTCAGCAAAGTGGCACTTGCACTATCGATATTCAAAGCGGGCGGGTGCAAGCTTTCGTATAAATAATAAAGAACTGACAACCGACAGTGTTGTCAAAGTCTCACCCATATTCTTAGTTGTTACCTACCTCCTTTCATTGCAATATCATCCACCTCGGCTAAAACCCGCTATCGTTTTTCGTAGTTATAGCTTATAAAATGACCTCACGTTTGCCTCTTTTCGACGACTCCTCGACATTTTTTTCAATTGTAAAACTTTTAATTTAATGAAGTACCTTAAGAGGGGGTCGTGCGAAAATTTGAGATTTATTGTTAAAAAATTCATAACTAAATAACTAAGTGACATTTTAAAAATCGCAAAAGGACTAATTGTAGACTATACATTTGAGATTAATTCGAATTTAAGTGTGTTAAAAAAATATACAATTTAACATGACATTCTATTTAACGCTAATTCAGCGTTAAATAGAATGTCATGTTAAATAGTATATTTTATAATGTATAGTCTACAATTAGTCCTTTTGCGATTTTTAAAATGTCACTTAGTTATTTAGTTATGAATTTTTTAACAACAAATCTCAAATTTTCGCACGACCCGCTCTTAACCACCTCGAAAGTTTATCTCTATATTCAAATTAAATGTTTATTTGACTGAAACAACTAACATTTTGAAATAACGATAAGTTTTTTGGAAAAAAATCTGTTACATTAAGCCTGGATAAAATTTTCTCATGATTATAATTTTTCTTCAAACTGTTAACGTGCCGGTAATACTCGAGATAAATTTGAGGAACCTCAAACAGATCAATTTACTACATTAAAGGGTTTTTGAAGGGCCCTCGAAATAGGTTAAGTTGAGGCAGTTTTGAGGTGGTTTTCATTACAAGTTTTATTGGCTATATAATATTGTTTTAGTGCATCCACTACCATTAATTAAATCATTTTTCGTTGGATTCAAATCGAGGATAAAAACAAAATCTAAATTTTTCCAGTACATAATTATGTGACACGTGAGAATTGGATTGATTTACACGACAGTAAATTAAAAACTACACCTACGAAAAAATCATCACTCTCATTATGAAAAATCAGCAATTTTTTGGCAATCATTATTTCACACACTCTGCCAGATTTATTTTGTCTCTATTGATACAAAATAAAAGAACGTAGTATTTCATTTTTTTAATATATGTGTTTAGTCACTTCGCCAGTGCAGTTGTGACTATCTCTGTAAATATGCACTTTTTGCTTTGATTGATATTGTGTATGGCAAACATAAGCTTGGTAAACAATTACAATAATGAGGCTCCGATCTAACATTGATACCTATCTGGAAAATAAACATCTGCCGTAGCTTCAACTGTGTTTGATAATAGCGATGAAGCTTCATTTTTATTTTCTACAGTGAATAGGTATAAACACTATTATGAGTCATATAAAACAAAGCAGACTAACCGGATTTTGTGTAGGTGAAAATATTTATTGATTTTATAACATGTTGGTAGGTGGTATCTACTTAACTATCGGAAATTATATGGAGGGCGCCAAGCCAACTTTACTTTGCCCATTTCATGTGTTACGTAATTTATGGACGCATCAAGTAGAGTAAAGTTTTTAGGTGATCATTAGCGTGACAAATAGAACCTACTGGGTTTCAAATAAAATCAATGCAATGATGATGTACCTACTACCGTGGTATTTATTTGGAAATACAGTGTAAAAAATCGTATGGATAGGGCCATATATTACATCACACGATTTTTTACTAATAATATAAGCGGTAATAATATAAGCCGCTGCGACAAGTGTGATTTCGTCAGCCATAGTTGCCGATGTGTGTAGCCCATTTAGGAGTCTGCATCATAACCCATACTATTGCAGTCACAACACATGGCCCAGCCATACATTGCTCGGCCATCAATATTATTGTGATGGCCGGACAACTAGTTGCAGTAAAACATGGCCCGCTTAGAACCCTTTATGGTTTGGTCCGCATGATTAGCAGGATCTTGATATCAGCTGATGCATATAGCACAGCATTGTCCACACGTAGATACTATAACGTGGCTCAAAGGTATAGATTAACTATTTGCGTGACGTGGATAGGTGTAGGTAATCGCGGCGTAACGTACCTACCAACCATGATATTCGTGACGCAAATGACATGGTAATAAAAATGGTATAAAAGGTCAAATACTTTCAGGTCATGATAGCGAATCACAATTAAAGCGAAGTGTCGATGTACTACTCACTCGCACATTTTTTACTACTTGAACCACAGTCATGGAATGACAAAAAAAGTGCGATACGTCGTTGTCCCGTTTTATTAGTTTAGCTGTTTGCAGAAAGAAGTGTATACAAGTGTGTACTTCATAATTTACGAAATGTATTCACGTTGGCACCAGCTGTGAATACAAACGACAGATCTACCAAATGCACAAAATAATTTGAAAATTTGTAAAGTGCATCTAGTGCTGGCAACTTTATCTAATCACGTACACGACGATCCTTAGACTGGCCCTAAGGCTGTTTTTTTATTACATAAATATTAAAATAGTATCTAAGAACTATATTTCAATAAAATAGACCGGTGCACCTATACCACCGTCGCGTCGTCGCCAATAAGCCTACAGAGAATGATATTATATTATGATAAGACAAGACATCCCTATTAGGAAAATGTTTTCCCATTAGTTCATCCGTGGTAATAAAATACAGAGATAAGAATGCGGTATAGAAATACTATCTAGGCTGTTTTACCGTCATCAGATAAGCTATAGTGGCACTCGGAGAAACTTTTAAAACCATTTAAACTACACTGCTTTACGGATGTAGGTTAAACAAACACGACGTTAGAGACAGATGACTGGAGTTGGGTGGATCTAGACTAAATTAGGTGATCCCTCTTTGACAACGTATAAAAAGGGTAATGTTTTTTATCCTAATAATATTATGGATTAAATTAATCCATATTTTAAATAGTGTTTATTAGTAACAACGACAAGATATTTGTAGTAGCAGTTAATATGTACACAGCACTCTAAATCGACAACGCACGTCAACTAAACAAATAAGTAAGTATATTCCATCTAATGAATCTAGAGACAATAAAAAAGGTGCAACTTTCAAGAAATCTGATCAATAGAAAACAAGAAACAGCTTCAACTAGCAAGAGCAAGTTACAACTTTGTTACAAGCAGTGTCGGTAACCACTACTTAAGTAAACTTAAAATACCTAAATACCTTTTAGTAAACAGTTCTATGACTATTTAGCATTAACAATCTAAGTGAAACATCAATATATTATGTGTAACAATATTTGAAATCATCAAAGACTTCGAAGAAAGGTGGCAGATAGAGGACAATGTGTGACACCAAATTACAATTACCAATCGTACACATACTAAGGTTACGGAAGTTGCTACTCGAAAGCGACAGAGAGAGATGTCAGTGATCGTCATATTTATCTAAGACGGAAAAACTAAATTTAGGAGCTGTCGCATGACACATCTGATTTATAATTTCTTACCGTCCGAGTTTTTCTTGGAGAGTGCAGTCTCTGGCACGGATTCCTCGCTGTGCGAAGGGTTGACGGGTCGCGCGCGCCCTGTGCCTGTGCGCCCGTGCGTCGCGCCTGCCGAGCCACACAATGCTCACTTCAACACTTACTACTTCACTCAGTCCATCCTCTACTCATGTTGCTTCCCTTCACTAGGCACCTAGATCTACCCCCCGACGCCGCCGTGACGCCTATAACGATACTATCCAAATACCTTTTCGATCTTAGATTGTGTGGCTTTAGTAGGAATCAAAATATTGTACATGCATTCGTCTAGCTGGACTACTATCCGTGATATCGTGGATCCGTAACCTCACCACAGATATTTATGTTTATAGAGAAACTATGACTAAATGGTTGGTTATACAGGGTTATTCATTATTAACTGCAAATACTCAGGAATTAGGTTCAACAAATAGAATAAAAAATATTTATGAAATTATTTTTTTTAAATTTGATCAAAAAAATTTTCAAGTTTTTGTATCAAAATTTTATTTTTATTAATTTCTTTACGGCTATTGCATAATGATTGCCATGGAGAACAGGACGATGACCCACCCAGGCGGTGACTGAACGCAGAGTGTCACTCACGGCGCGCGGGCGCGGATCAAAGGTCAAAATAGGTCAGGCGCCAATGATTCCTTTATCGATTTTCTCGGAATTTTCATAACAAAACTTTAAAAAAATCATTTCATAAATATTTTTTATTTTATTTGTTGAACCTAATTCCTGAGTATTTGCCGCTAATAACGAATAACCCTGTATAGTAGGTCAACAATTTTATTTATATCCATGTTGATGATCCAAGGAATTAAAATAACATTACAGGTTCTATGAGACATTATAAGCCCTGTCCCATTGTTGGGCAAAAGCCTTCGTTTCGCCAGTCACTATGACCTTGTTCCCTCGTTCAGTTCTTCCTGCCTTCTTATGTGTTCTTCCACGACGCCATTATAAATGATAGGTTTAGAAACACAAATCGCTTTAGTTTCTTTTTGATTTTTGATTGATCAAAGGTGCGATAAGTGCCTTTTTTGTATGGCGGGCTAGTTGCGCCATCATACATAATCCTCTTTCCATGAAGTTAAGTAGGTACTTACAGTTGATTCGGTTCGGGTTCGGTTGAAACGACTTATAAATAAATGAGATTTTTCTAAAGCTTATGCTAAGTAGAAAGCCATGAAGCTAAGATGAAAGACGAGTGTCTTTCATCTTGATTTATATTACAGGGTTGTAGACAACCTCTTAAGAAAGGATTCTTTCATATTTCTTATAAGAGCATGTCATTACGAACCCTGCATCAAGTAATTGCTATATACGAGCAAGTTATGTCGTAAATGGTAATGCTATTCCAAATATAAAGTTATTTTGAAGAAGTTTTTGTAGAATGTCATGTTTTACCTCCATGAACATAATTATTATGCTACAGGTTTACGGTAGCACATACTTGCTTTATGATTTGGTTTTACTATGCTGTAGAATTTAGCAATAAAATAATAATGTATCCTCATCTTTTATCTGAGATTTAGACGATTCTAGTCATCCGGGCTTTAATTTACCCAAATTATGCTGTTTATAAATTGGCATCAGATAAAACATGAAATCGGTGCCAATATAGATGGACTTTACCGAGGTAATAACATGTTCTTCTATTATTAGGAATGAGGTACTCATAAATTGATCAATGCTAGGTAAATTCGTGGGCAGAATATCGAAGTCAACAAAAACAGGAATTTGCCTACGATATTTAGATGTTAGACACCACGTGTGAAATATTTTATACAAGTTTTGAATTGTTGTCCCCTCTTACTTACAAAAGCTTCGTTTGAGACAATGTTAAAAATTAATGTTGTCAGTTCTGTAGTTTAAACCCAGTTTATTGTTTGAGAGACTGGTATAAGGATTCTATCATGAAGTATACCCACCATTTTCTTGCTGATAATGGAGCCTCGCATTACAGAGGGTCTTATGATTTTTTTTTTTTTTAATTATGCGAACTGCTTTCCGCTTCTTCCCTTAATATAGGTCAGCAAATAACTAACGCAAAATATCATAGAGCAATAATTAATTCATTCCACGACACTCAGAACCAAAACTAGTACTAGATCGGGATCGGGAATCGAACCAGTTCTCGTGTTTCAGGCAGGCAAATCGCCGTAATGCAAAGGTCTATTAATAATAGTTGTATTTTAAAATGCAGCAAGTATCATGAAATAATATAAGTAAGTATATGACTCTACTAAGTTAGTGACTATAAGTAGTAACTGACTATAAAACATCTAGGTATTTAATCTATTCACTCAGCCTGTGTCAAGTGAGAACCTACATATCGACATTTTAATTTAGGCCATAGCCACTTGCTTTCAACTATGGAACTGACTTGGATAACAGGCTTTTGAAACGGGACTAAGCACGCGGTATGTGAAAAGCTAGGAAGGCCCTTAATTAGAATGCCTTCCTAGCTTTTCTAAAATAAATGTAGGTAGGCAGTAAAACGAAGACGCATATCAACATCATTTGTGAAAGTAACCTATAACGATTCAGTTGTCTATTTTAAAACAGTAAATGCAACACGCTTTGTCTATTCTTGAATTAACCTTAGTGAAGGCCGAAGGTGCTCAAAATCAATGTCGAACCGTTTGTTATGACCGCAATAAAGAAACATATCTAATAAGGTCAATGCAGCATTTTCTAATATAGGTATCAAGTAAACTATCGATCCATTTGCTGTCTCTTTCTTCATCGTGGAAACTTCTTTTGGTAATGAAACTATAAAAATCAATTTGATGTTGATGGATGACTATATGCATAGCATTCACTGATCTGGAAGAAGGTTTTGTTTGATTTTATATGTCAGTCATATGTACATAATCATATTAATAAAAAATATATAGGGGTAGAGTTTATGTTAGTTTATCTTTCTCCTGTTTTGAAGTGCCGAATGGAATATTTGCGTGTCGATAACACAATTGAGATAGCGAGCAAGGGATCACTATCTCTACCATGACATACCTACCGTGTTACAATCAATGAGAGATATAGACTCGAAAAAGCGGCAGACTGGCCCTTTAAATTTGATAAACAAAAATAATGTGTCCACAACAACAATACCTAACGAAAGAAACTGTTTTTTTTATGACTGCAAAAGTTGTTTACTGCCGTAAAACTCGATTCATGTTTTTGTGATCCCAAGAGGGCTATCTATTATTTTTTAGTATAAGTACTCACTATATTTTTATAGTATAAATAACCCCGTTTCATAAAAATAAGATGAGACTTGCCTATAATGTTTTCCAAAATCGTTATAGCGATTACGTACGAATGGGCTTTTCCATGGTAGAATAGTATTAACAGCTCTTCGAGCAAACATTAACCGCCAGAGGAAAATTATTCCTATATACTTAATACGTACATACGAACGTATATAATTGTGTAAAGTTTATCTTACAGACTCCTATGAACTATTTCTGACATGCATAATAAAAAATGCAAAGCAGTGTGTAATCAGTGGGTACCTTTTATTTGATTCATTTTAATACGTAACCGAATTCAAAAGACAAGCTTTGATTGAAGCCATTCCAGTAACATGATGTAACCTACACTAAAACGCTTGTAATAGTTTTAAAAGTCAAGTGATCCGCAATCTATGATGCTAAATGAGCGCAAGTTGGGCAATCGTTGTAAAATCATCTCAAAAGTCTCTACCTCAGCACTTACAATACGCGAAAGCTCATAATCATTTAGAAGCCACTCTGTCAAAAGAAATACGTGAAGCTTCTTGTTGCAATTTAAGTACTTCACAAAGTATTTCGAAGCGATTTTTCAATCTACGCGAGTGCATTCATATTTCAAAAAAGTGAAAAAATAACAAAAGAAGGAAGTAGAAAGTCAGTAGGATATTAGCATCGTGTCTGGAGCTAAAAAACGCAGCCATTATCTCCGGAAGGCTGGAGTTCTGTCCGGACTAAATGCTACGTTTAACATTTTACATCTGTGTATTCACATAGGTATTTTGGGAAAGTTTGTCTAATAAGAATTAATAAGAAACGCAGCAGAAGTTTATGGTCTGTAATATTTTCATGCCATAGTGCCGTCTAAGATATTGGAATAGAACCTTTAAAGCAGCTTTTCCAACAATGCAGTAGGCAACACGGACGGTCCCCTCTGGATGTATGATTATCTAAGGAACAGGGTAACAAATAATATCACTTTCCATTCCAACAAACAACTGTATCACAATCAGTAGAGACTCTATCTATTGTTGTGATTATTGAAGGAATGTCATTCGGTTTAGGGAAATGTTGAGAGACTTCAGTGTTTTTATGTTGTGTTGAATACCAGTTTCGATTGTAATTTTTTAACCAAATTATTGTATAGACATGAATTTCTTTAAGATTTAAGTGAATTTCGAGCTAAGAAACATTATTATGAGCTTGTCCGTATAGTGGGAAAAATTGTTTTTTTTTGTTTGATTGTAGATAGTTATATTTAGTAAAGTAATAAAAAACATATAATTTTGATTGGCTAGTAGAGCTTTGGTTTGAAGAGTAAAATATGTTTTGAAGCCTTTATTAATTTAGAAAACCGTTCTTCATTTATTTGCCACAAATGCAGCAAGTAAATCGGAAATACGAGTGATGTGCTATGCTCAATAAAAAGAAAAGTAATATGTGTTTAGCGTAGCCTGATCGGTGAAGTGGTCAACTGAGGTTTTTCTGATATCGTGAGTGATACGGCTAGTTTTACATCGATAAAGTTTTATGATGTAGGCTTAATATCTATGTTAGTATTGAAACGATTGTTTGTTTTTCGTAAGTAGTGTAAGTAGCATAAATCGGTAGAGATAGTGATTGAAAGTGGCTTACCGAGATTTTCAGCGCTTGCATTGACATCGTATCTGTGCGCGGGCTTGGAGTGCGGCGCCGGAGAATGCAGCGAGGTGCTCTTGTGTCGCCTGATGGTCGGCAGCCGCGACACAAAGGACGCATTGTTCTTGAACGACGCACTCATCACTCGGCTGTCAAATATACATAATGCTCGTCATCCTCACTTACCCTTGTTCGAACTCTCGACATCGTATTTTCCAACCGCCAAGTGCGATTAGTGAGGGTTGAGTATCGGGAGCGGAAATTAGGTTTCACTGGATGAAAGAGATACATAGAACTGATAGCTAAATCTACTTTCCGCGTCGCTATTATTTGCCTATTTAAAAAGATTGTCATAAGTTGAAATAGGACATAAGATTTGCGTATATACCTAAAACCTACCAATATTTGTATTTCAATGATAAATAAAACAACCTAGTCGGCAACCAGATATCAATTTAAAGCTTTTCTATCAACACTCGTATACTGCAAAAGCTATAAGTTATTACAAAATACCATAGCAATTCGTTGTAGCTTACGATCTAATCGGTGCAATTTCTTGAAGTGCGTGTAGCTGTTATCAAATCAAAACGAGATGGCATTTTGATGGTGATCGTATTTCACATAGCCAGAAGAGAAAACAAGTGATCGATTCCGCCCGCACGAGAAAGCTAATGAAAACCCATTTCGGAACGGACAAAGTTTTTGAAACCGTCTTTTGACTTATTTCCTGTAATGAATTTCCATGCAAGTGCTTTTAAATTACTTAATTTTGCAATTCAGTGGTACAGGATCAAACAAAGGTTCAATTATTCGGTAAAAAAGTTACAAAATGTAAGAAGCCCTTTGTCTCGCTCAGAGTAGGTTGAATTTAATTGCCTACCGAGTTTGTTTACTTCCTTTTAGCCTGTTATATCCTGTGCTACATTGTGTAAATTGCTTTAAAGATTGCCGTATTGCAAGGCCTCAAAAGCGTATGGACCTAACAGCAGCGTTCTGAAAGAGAGACAGTTAGAGTATGTCACGAGCTGAACGACTCATGACACGGTACAGTCATTTTACCTGGTTTGTGGACTGGGCAACGGCACATGGTGTATTTTCCAGGTGGCAATGCTGATGGAATGCTCGTCGGCCGCGTAGCACCTCCAGAGCGCCTGGATAAGACTGGCCGCGGGCTGCCGGCGTCGGATCATGTGTTTCTGACGCTGCTGCTGCTGCACCTTCAGTGCGAACCCTGAGCCTAGGATACCCTGGTAAGATTGAAAGCAAGATTTAGAAACATTACATTATTTATTTTTCTTTACATAGTTATTTTACCATATCTGTAAGTATGATACGAGCTGGAATGACCGAGATTTGCTCGGTATTTTTTATTTGTAAACCATATTTTTAAAAAATTATATTTGAATAGACAACTAGCAAAACTATCCTATAATGTGAGCTTATCTCTATCAATCTCTAAAAAGCTCTATAAACATTTAATTGAGAGATTGAGAGCTTATTGAGATAAAATGACCTATAAACAATGGATAAACGTTTACTTCACCTTTTTATACTACCTTTATAGACCTTTATACCTTGGCTATAGCAAGTTCTAACATAACTCATATAATACATACACAAGATAAGATAATAAGTACCATTGCATGTTGTTTTCATTAGCCATTTTAATCCAAGCTTTCCTTTTATAATTTCAGCAAAAAGGCGCAATTGAATCAATACACTCCATAAACAAATAAGACGTGTGAGTGATACTCACCGCAGGGAGTGCGAAGAACGATATCCCCAATAGTGCGCAGAAGGAGGCGATGAACTTGCCTTGCCACGTCTGAGGCACCATGTCGCCGTATCCTACGGTGCACAGCGTGATCTACAGAACATAGAACGTTCGAGATACATTAAATTACTTATGTACAACGTTTCAGCAGAGTAAAGGAAACTTGATTACTTAAATAATGTATAAGGGTACAAAAACCGATACTCACAACTCCCCACCAAAGAGCTTCGGCGAAATTTTTGAACTTTGTGTCTGCTACGTCTTTTTCTGCTAGATAAACCAAGAACGATGCGAATATCAACCCTAGAAATCCTATGTATAATGTTGTTATTAACTCCTGCAAAGAAAAGAAAACCAATAAATAAACATGAAAGTATCTACATAAAAAATAAGTAGATATCACACAGCGTTTCTACTGCAAACAACAAGTTGAATAATAATCATACAAGTATATTATGTCCATGTACAAAGCTTTTGATTCCAACGATTTTATGTTTTAGCATCACAGAATACATAATGTTTCAGTTTACGCTAAAACGCAACACAGTAACTAGGTCAAGTATAACTAAAAGTAGGCAGTCTTTCGTTCCTAGCTCAGCTCTTATTTATCGCAGACTCCTGCAGTTAGTTGAGGCACTTTCTTTCTAACGAAGCGTGCGCAAAGTTAATATTATATTGGGGAGTGGAAAATGTAGCGTGGGCTTCATTTTATTTGTTCAGCATTGTGATCATGCAATTTTAACCTGAACAGATTGTAAATAGATTTTTGTGCCACCGGATTAGTATTCCGACGTACGTGAAATTTGAAATTACACGTGTTATGTCCTTGAATTAAAAATCAAAACACACTCTGCAGTGTCGCTTGCGACTACGAACCGACGGCGTGAGGTACATAATGTGAGATAATAGCGCAGTTTTTTGATAGAGCTGTAAAAACCCTATACTGTTTTTATATATTTAGGATAAAATATTTGTAGTTTTTTGTTACTCATTTTACCGTTAAAATAACAGTTTTACCGCAGTGTTTTTTTGAAAATGTATAAATATTCTGTGTTGAGATTTAGGCTTCCGAATGTCAGCCTTAATTCCTACTAGCACGGCCTGCGCGGCCGTGTCGGCATGGCAAAGGAAATTGCGGTCAAACCCACTACGGTGATGCTTGCTTACTCAGCATGGTTATGCAAAAAGATACCGACAGCATAAATGCGCTACCGTATTTTTCGTGTAGGGTAAGGTTGATCCATGTTTTCCGAGCTTACATTTTTTAAGCTCTGTAACTATTAACTCAGAACACGTACAGTTTACTGTCTAAAAATTCCATGCAATATGTGGGTGTTTCTCGAAAATATTTTATAGCAAGAGCCAGAGGCGTCTCTAGCCCATGTAGCGCCCGTGTGCAAACATTACCCAAGCGCCCCCTAGTAAGCGCGCATTCAAAATGGAATGGATACAAAGTACAAGTTACGTAACAGCACATCAAGTTACCTTAAACTGTCAAATTTCCCCAATGGGTAATAAACTTGTTCGGAGATTTTTAAGAAAAAAAAATCAGTTTGTTTACCACGATGTGCTGTTGAATGTATTTAGAATTATGTAAGGTGTTCTGGTGTTTACTAGGTATAACAAGTCAAAACGTATCCGATTATGATGTTGACATGACTATCTTCTTCTTCTTCTTTCTTCTAAATATATAAAACTCTTATTACTGACTGACTGACTGACAATCAACGCACAGCCTAAACCTAAACCGTTAGTCTTAGAAGCATGAAACTTGGAGGGTGTGTTCCTTTTATAGCTTATATGTGCACTAAGAAAGAAAATTGGAAAATTCTTTCCTTAAGAGGAGAAAAAGGGGGAAAATGGTTTTAAGAAAAATCAACGCACAGCCTAAGCTGTTAGTTCTAGAAACATGAAACTTGGAGGGTCTGTTTATTTTATAGCTTAGAAATGCATTTAGAAAGAAAATTGGAAAATTCTTTTTCTAAAAGGAGAAAAAAGGGGGGCGCCGAGCGCCGTGGCCTTCGGCGCCCCCTATGATGTTATTTATCAAATATTAGAAGAACTCAAGATGCTATACAAAACCTATGCAGAGCGGAGCTCTTTTTACGTTGGTCATTGAAAGTGCGGCGCCCGGCCAACGTGCCAGCCAAGTGGGGCTTCGTAGTGGTCATAGAGGGCGCCGAGCGCCATGGGGCTCCGTAGTGGTCCGCAGCGCTCGGCGCCCCCTAGGACGCTGCGCCCGTGTGCACCGCACACCCTGCACAATAGGTAAAGACGCCGCTGCCAAGAGCCATTATAAAAAGCCACAATATTGTTTCTGATTGTCTATAGATTCAACATTCTGCGACGTCTGATCGACCAAAATAAACAAAAAACATAAACACAGATTTTATAATCACTGAAGAGCTTTTTCAGACATTGTTTATAATAAAATAAGAGCTATGGCCTTGTCTCATCATGTGTCACTCGCACGAATGTATGTACTTAGATATTAATGTCCACGTGAGCGCAGAATTGAACAAAATAATTACGACTTATTACGACTATAAAATAATTACGAATAATGAATAATTACGAATTATTACGACGACTTTGTTTTTAATGTTTATGTTTTAAATAACCTATTGTTTAGAAAAAACTAAGGTAAGGACAAACAACCTACAATCTAGGTTTGTTGGATACTTATTTATCAATGAATCAAGGCACGGTATTAATACACATTAAATTAAATTAGACAAACTTGAGTATAAATCAGTCTGTTCGGCGCATCTGTTCAATTTATTGTTTGTAAATTACGTAACCTAGGCGTACATACGTACGGGAGAGCCACTTTGTTTTATGAAGTGGAATTACTTGCTCTGCTACTATAATTATATAAGAACTGATTCATAATTGCATTTACACGAGGATATCCGAAAGACTTTAAAGTCAATCCATGGTTATAGGGAACAGGTTGTATCGATTGCAGATAATTTATACATCGCGAGGGTCTACTTTCATTACATACCTACCCCAAATTACAGGTCGCTTCAGTCCCGGGATTATCGATGCTTAGTTATGCCTACTATAAAGGAGCAGCCTTTTACAGCCTGAAAAGTCCAGCACGAGAAATAGCATGGAATGGATGTTACTTTTAATTATTTAATTATTTGTGAATTTTGAAAATCACAAGAATAATTTTAAAATATCTCATAAGCTAGGCGAGTAGAGGTGCAAATTCCACGTGAATAAGCTCAGTAGGAACAGGAAGGAAACTTAATTAAATGGGCCATCGATATAAAAAGTATTTATAGGGTGTAAAATTACCACTCCCTAAAACTGAAAGGGCATGTAAAGCTACCATGCACTAATTAGGATGAAATGAATCTATTTCTGTGAATGTTCCGATTATTAGGGTGTGCACCGGTGGAATTAGAGGCACATGATGCCTCAAGCTGTCAGACGTATACGAGAGTGCATCGAATGACCAAGGAGGCAATGCTTTGTTATAGGCGATGGTTAATCAGGTTGTCTATATTATTTGACTTGTTGGCAATTAGCAAAATATTTGAATTTTAAAATGAAAATAAATATGTATTTATTCAGTAGTATCACAAGGATTATTTTGAAGTTGAGTTGAGTCTAAATAGGTAAAATAAAAACCTTCCTTTTTCAGTTTTCAGGAGTGATCCTTTTACGCCTTGTGAACTAGAAAGAACCGCAATGCCAAGTATTTCCTTCTCACCTCCGTATTGCGTAGTCTAGATTACGTTTCCGTCATGTGTTCCGATGGGGTCGTGGCCTAGGAATGCAAATTTCTTGAAAAACGTTCCTCTTCCACAACGAGTTCTAGTGTAGGCTCTGTAAGTCTGCTAACGATGATTTTATTCACGATGCGTGCTGAAGGGTAATATCCTATGTACCACCTACTCTAGGGACATTAACGTAGGCATGTATATCTATTTTTGTGACCTCGTTATTATTTTACGTCTGGTTACTTCAATATTTGTTTGGACACGTACTAAAAGATAACAGCTGTATTTTCTTTTTCTACATTTATGATTTATAGTCGCGTAGAGTTTATAAAACAGAGAATGTGCCTAAACAAACGAATAAAAAGGAGCGAACGTTTCAATTTCCTACATTTTGTTTACTTATTTTAATTTCGTTTAGAACATTATCAATATTTTGTTAGATAAATACAAATGTATGTAGTTAGCGTTAACCTGTCGATGTGCGTAGACGACGGAGCCGAGCAGTTTCCAGGTGCCGCCGCGTCGATCCATGCGCACCATGCGTAGAATCTGGAAAAAGCGCAGGCCGCGCAGCGCCGACGCCGCGAACACCTGGCCCGACGAACCCATGCCCAGCACCACCAGCGACGCCAGGATCGTGGTCACATCTGCACACGAGTCCACATTATTACCTACTACCTCCAATCCATACCTGTGAACGTCTAATTACTTTTACCTAAAGTAGGTCACACTTTAATTGCTACTCAAAAACAGGCGAATCGATTCTCCGCTAATGAAACATTATTGCGAAAAGCTATTATCTTTTGTAATATTAAAATAGTCTATAAATCGCCGATCGTTCGGTAATTGGTTTTGCATCAGTAATGTTGTTTTAAACTGTATACAACAGTCGGCAAACACGGAATCGTTTGCCGAGCGAGTGCAAAGAAACGCATCATTAATAATCCAGAGACGGCTGAATAATTGCGGAAGGTTTGTTTTATAGTCGGCTGTGGTAATATCGCGTGGCGATGGGTGACGGCGG
Organism: Thera obeliscata; assembly: GCA_947578465.1. Classification (NCBI taxonomy): domain Eukaryota; kingdom Metazoa; phylum Arthropoda; class Insecta; order Lepidoptera; family Geometridae; genus Thera; species Thera obeliscata. The sequence continues at coordinate 8,392,840 of OX387916.1, forward strand.
GTCTGATCCCAGGCGAGCGGTCAGCTCCCCAGAGAATAGAATAGCGTTCGCACGAACTCGACTCTGGACATGGGAGGGTACACCGAAAATGAGAAGGTCATCACAGATTGCTGGAACCAGAAATAGGGTCACTTCGTCACGCTTCATAGACGAAACGTGCCTTTTACTTTGAAAAGTTCATAAACCTGGCTAAGCACGTGTCAAACTAAGCATAGTGACTTTCGCAGTAGGTATGACTCTATAACTCTTTGACAATGATGAAGTTAAACTAAGTGACCAGTATAGTGACAAACAAACTTCTATTAAAACCTTATATGAAATCCTACTAATATGAAATATGAAAGTTTGTGTGTTTGTTTGTTCTCACTCATCTCCGTAAAGCCTGTACAAATATTAATGAAAATTTTAATTTGGGCTTTTTTTTTAATAGAATTTAATGCTATTCCTGTGCGGCGAGAGGTAAACAGCTTGGGAGAAGTTTCATCTCTTTTTCAGTCACGAATCTGGATTGGATCATTTTAAAACTTCGATAAACGATAGTTAATTGACATCGCTACTGGAGTGACGGCAGCATTGCCCAGGATTTGACAAACAAAACCTTCTCCACAAACTCTAAACAGAGCAATTACTGTATTAGCCGGCTTTGAAGACCCGAAAAATTACACGACACGGCAGCATTTACGAATCACCATAACTACATTACCGGAAAAAACTTGTCGTGTCAAGCTTTTTATTTGGCATGCTAATTTGTTGAAAATAAAAGGTTATGGCTTGGCATTATCTCAGTAGGCCAAGGTTTTTGGCTTTTGTGTTCTTGGGTATAGCTTTACAGGTAGGTATTCTATCAATTTAAATAACCCAAAGAATACAAAATATTTTTTTGTTGTTGTCAGCTCTTTCTGTATTTCACGGAGCAACGGCGACGAGTCACGAAACGTTTCGTGAATCATAAAACTTGCAAAGTAGCCTGTTGCAGTACTTGGCTGATGCTCTACCTACATAGTAATACAATTTTACTCTCAATTTTGCATCTATTTTTGCATCCACTGGATTGTTACCTTAATTTATTATTTTTTGATAATTTTTATCGTAGACGACTGTGACAAGTTTGCCTGAGTTTTTAATGGATATTTTACCTAAGAATTAAAATAGCTTAGTCGGTGGTTTCTATATATAACCTTCAGGGACCAGTTACTACATTACACACAGGCGAATAATCTAAAACAGGAACACACGAAAAAACTATGAGAAATGGACGCAATAAAACTAAGAGACTCACCGATAATGCAGAAAGGCCGCCGTAGAAACTTCAAACGGCCCATCGAGCCCTGGTATCGGGACCTGCATCCTGACGACCATAACCTAAACAAAAAAAGTAAGGTTATGTTTATTTCCTTAACTTCAGCTTGCAGTCATTATTATTTATTCTGTGGTATAACAGCTTCGGTAACTATAAATCTTGTGCCGTGTAATATTTATTGCGCATGGTTTACTTGCTCGACGGTAATGACCAATCATTAAAAATACTTCCACACTTTGATTTATTGACTTTTCGTCATACTGTTCGAAGCTATTGACACAGTAAATTTAGCATGTTAACTTCTGTGACTTAAATTTATTTGCTTTTCTAAAACTTCTAATGGAGTTCATAATATAATAACAAGATAGAAAAGTAAAGCATGCCAAAGTTTAAAATTTTCTTTCTTGTTGTAAATATTGAGGTTTATGTATGTCCCTGTTACACTAAAAGTAAAATTAAAACAAAATTAAGATCAATAATGTTCTATGAATAAAATACATAATTCGTAGATTGCTATTTATATTTAGCGTGTTGATATTTATAGGAACTTCGAAATAAATACGGTATCGGTATCTGCTGGGTCATGAATATGTGAATTTATTTGGGGTGAAAATAAGAAGGTGATGTCCAAAACCACTGCTTTTGCAATACCGACAGTATAAATGAAAAAGCAGCCAAGTGCGAGTCGGACTCGCCCATGAAGGGTTCCGTAGCATCAAGTAACATAATTATAGGTTCTTGTAGTTCGTCGAAAGGTAAATTGCGGTTTACGATTTATAACGTTTAAAAAAAAAAAACTACTGGCTAGATCTCGTTCAAACCAAATATCGTTGAAAGTTTGCATAGTACTGTACAACATATATTTTTTTTAGTTTTATCATTCTCTTATTTTAGAAGTTAGAGGGGGGGGGGGACCAACTTTTTTCCACTTTGGAAGTGTCTCTCGCGCAAACTATTCAGTTTAGAAAAAAACGATATTAGAAACCTCAACATCATTTTTGAAGACCTATTCATAGATACCCCACACGTATGGGTTCGATGAAAAATTTTTTTTTTGTTTCAGTTTTAAGTATTTTGGGGGACCCCCAAAATGTATAGTTCTTTTTCTATTTTTGTGTAAAAATCTTAATGCGGGTTACAGAATACATCTACTCGCCAACTTTCATCAGTCTAGCTCTTATGGTTTCGGCTGTGACACGGTCGGACAGACAGACAGACAGACAGACAGACAGACATGACGAATCTATAAGGGTCCCGTTTTTGCCATTTGGCTACGGAACCCTAAAAATAACATCCAAAGTGAACTAAAAATACAGAAGACCAAAAATGGACGCGTTCCGATTATTCTTAATTTCTTACAAAAAATACTTGCGATCAGAATCAGAAGATCAGGCTGAATAATCAAAGTCCGATTTTAGCGCGTTTTGAAGGAAAGAAGTTCAAACTAAGAAAATTTCAAGCTTCACTGGCGAAATTATCAGAGTAGGCTATCTGTGTATTGAATTGAAAATAAAAATTACTACAAGCTCGAGTGAACCGTTTTCGGCGAGTGACGTATTACCTGCTCCACGTTTTCTATTAAAGATGATTGTGTTTATTGTATCCTCACACCTATCATTGAAACAGACATGTGCGATCAGCCAGGTTACGACTCTGTTAGAAAACTATTTAAACAACATTTCTAAAATTAATTTAAGTTTATTTCGAGCGAGATTTGTAAAAAAGAAGAGAGAGGTCATGTTTCGATAAATATTGAAGATCAATTTAATGAACAATGTTATTACTTAGTTAAATGTTGTCTATTGTACAACTTTGTTTGGACTATCATTTTAAAGTAGGTCGAAATGTAGAAAGATGTCTCGGGATGTGTCGGGGGATAGTTGATTATAAATATGCGTTTGAATAGGTTCGAATAGCTGAATAGAGTGGTACAACGTATATAAAACTTCGTTTATACTGTCTACAAAACGACCATTCGACAGAACGAAATGAAAAAAACTGAATAAATACTTTTAGGGCCCAAATAGCTACGATATCGTAGCAATATACGCTCTGGATAGTGCTACGCGTGCCAATAAAATGAACAGCGTCGAGCACAATATGGGATCGTTATGGCAAGACTATTTAACTAATTCATGATAATTATAGATCAGAGTCAGAAAGGTCGGTCATTCGGCGAGCAATTCTAAGCACGTTTGGACACGCGGCGGTTAGTGAATTCTGACAATGAAAATCCAAATTATTCATGAAAGATGGTGGCGTTTTGATAAAATTATAGCACATTTCATTCTGCGATGTATATGTATACATAGACGCGTGTGCTATAAGTTAAGGTATACCTTGTAAAATTATTGATCCGACATGAGTGTTAAAGAAGTTCGTAGCAAGTACCTACGGTTCGTAGCATCGCGTAGCGAGAAACTCCACGGCTTGGTGCTGCAATATTTTAATTTGTTTCTTGGAAAAAGATTATTACTTTTTAAAAACATTCTGTACCTACCCGCACTTAGCAAAAATAACACGCTCACCATCGCTTGATTGTGTTTAAATATCTGAAAAAGATTTTATTCGCTATATGGAGTAAATTTACCAACAATCTTCCCCTCGGTAAGGGGGAGATTTTTTATTATTTATCTGGGAGTCTGTTTATTATTAAGATTGCAAACCCTTAATAAAAGCCCTCTTTTTCATCGCAACCTGATTAGGTCAAACATTGACTGGGCCAGCAGGCCAGGACCCACAACAATATTATTATTATGGTGGTAACTATAAATGTTTGTAAATGCAATGAAAAAGGTACAATCAAACCATCGAAAATGCAAAAATGTATAAAAAAATGTGGTATTACGCCAAAAATGTATTTACCATTACGGTAAATATCCTGCTCCGTGATAACCAATTGACATGACTAACTGATTAGATGATCGGTCAAAGGATATTTGAGTGCTTGTCTTGGAAAATCTAAGCCTTAGTTTTTTGATGGATTTATCATGTTTCTTAATGTCATTTACATATTGAAATATCGATAAATTAAATCCAACATATTAAATTTCAAGTAACATTTGCCAAATTTTTAATCCAGATTTTTGATTATCATTTTATTTTCACAAAACAGACGTATTAAATGATTACAATAAAACGAAATACAGAAGTAGCGAAATCCAACCAATGCACTCTAACGTGAAGTTGGGAAACCCACTCACGGTAAAGTGAATTGGTTGGATTTACTCTGTGTGTTATTTGGTGGATAATAAATGTATTATCCACCAAATAACAAAACGAGTAAATATTATGTTTAAGTGATTACCTACTATGTAGAACTTTTCTATCGCCTAGACGCAACTAAAAAAATGTTGCGGAGGTTGTAAAATTATTTCAAAATGACCTATTCACTCAAGTGGGGTTGCCCCGTGTTTGACTCTAGCTCTGAATGTCACTTCACCCACTTTACCACCACCGTAGCCACCTTTGTTAAATAACTCCGCTCAGGTCCTCAAAAAAAAAATTGGGAAGGTCTAAAGATTATTAGTCTTATGCGCTACAAATGGTGCATGAGACCCACAACATAATGTTTTAATCATAGGTATATTTAACTTTTATTAACATTTCGCGTGTTTCATGCATAAATAGAATGGCACTGACCTTAAAAAGAACTCTATTGCGAACCAAATGACGACGACTGTCTCCATGTAGAAGAGGACTATCCCTGCCTTCGCCTCGTACTCTTCAATGGTGGAGAAAACCGACAGCGACAAACACATGAACACCATCAGAAACCTGTGTTACCAACATTCAATATATTTAATTATGAAATGTCGGCGAAGCTAAAAGCTTTCATAATGGGATTCCCCTAGGTGAATGAGCGGTAAATTGCCAAACACAGCTCGCTGAATATTCACATTGGGTCTCTGTCTTTAATATAATTCGTTAACCAACGTGAATAAATTAGGCTTGATTTGAACGGAGGCAGATATTAAAAACCATTTTTAATTATTGTCATATTTGTAAATACAGTCTTTTTTTTCTGAAGTACTTTCCAAAACTCTATCCAAAGTTTTCAAGATGTTTTTACTGGTACAGGTGTTGTTTTGTGGAACACTTATACATTACTCTTATAGTATGAATTCAATATAGTTGAAACTGTACTAATTTCAGGAAGGAAAATAGGTACACAATCTTTATTCTCGTTAAAACTTCTGCCTGTTACTGTACTGAAAACGAAACGACGAGTTATCTAGCTAGATGGTCGAATATTAATGAGTGGTGGAATGAAGAATTAATCTTACACCATCATGTGATAGAGAACTGCCTTCACGCCCCTTGGCCTTTCAAGGAAGTTGTATATCTTGGATTGTACCCGGCGGTAGCGCGCGTCGCGTCGCGTGGCGCGGTAGCTGAGCGGCTTGCCCAGCAGCGACATCCGCGGCGTCGCCAGCCGGTCGCCGCCACTCTTACACTCACTGCAACCAATCACTCATGCGCTCAACTCATCCTGCCTGATCTCATGTCATATATCAAAAGTACAATCATTCCCACCAACAAGGATAGTTTGCAGGGGATTTCACGAATGATTAGTGTTTTTCAAGCAGTACGGTTAGCTTAGCTGACCCGCATGTCAATGGAGATACGAACTGTTGAATTACGGGACTGTAAACACAAATAATGTAGTACAGTTGGAAGTCAGGCCGCGTATTTTTTTAGGCGACTTAATGTAAACACACTGTACATTTGTTAGGTAGTTAGGTACATACCACTTACATACTCACTGTCGGTAAGTACCTACATATTATTCGTTTATATGACTTATATTTCAAAAAACTCGTTGTTATAACGACGTCAGAATCATTTCTAAGTTTTTGTTAACATTCAACAATATTATTCATGCATATACCTACGACCTACTACGATGTTAGTTATTATAGAACACAAAAGTTAAAACTGTTATACACACCCACACATCCAAACTATTTAAAACTACGTTCATTTAGTGCAGAACCCTAGTGTGAGTAGTGACAGTTGAGTTTATCAACACGTCGGAAACGCGATGAAATCGTAGCGATAAACTTCTTGGCGCTGCCTCTTGCCAATGGAGAAGACCCGATCTACAAACACCTAGCAGATAGTTTACAAGTCCATCTACCCATAGAAAGTTTTCCTCAGCACGCTTGGATGTACCCATTTTGTCGGATTGAATAGTTTGCCTTTACCGCTATCGTTCAGAGCGTGCCGCAGCAAACATGAAATAGCATTCAACTGACGCAAAACTTTGTAAACAATTTAACTTTTGAGTTAGCAACAAATTGTTGAAACGTAAAGGGGAAGAGGAATCCGGGCGATCGATCCCTTCCTATGCGCAAAATTATATATCACTCGAGTTTTCTCTACGGAGAGTTTTAATTGATTATTTTGGGCGGTGAGTGTAGATCCAGAGCTACTCACTCATCGTAAGTAGAGTAGGTCCAAAGAGACTCTCGAAGTAAGTGCAAACATTTCAGGAGTATTGTGCAATTATTGAAGCCCTCGGAAACATACTTATATTCTCATTTCCATTATAAAGGAATACGAACGGATTTATTTTTATTCCACTATTTGATAAGGTGAAAATAGTACATTTCGATACAATATGTGTGCGATGTTGATGATTAAACACAAAGTTGATTATTCGCGCGAGTCGTAGGCGAGCATAAAGCATCTTCTACATTGTGTAGTAGCTACCTATACATTAGTCACTCTCTTCTGCGCTTGGAAATCTACGGACAAACTTTCAACCTTAATCCTATATTATTCAATCAGCTTGCTGGATTTGACGATACATTTGATTATGCTACATGCTTTCACCAAATGTACTGGAAAGATGTTGATATTTATAGGCGTACCCATATATTTGCCATATAAAAAGGTGCAGTTATCATAACATAAGAACCTACCTACCTAGGTTCGAAAAATAATTTTGCCCTGTAAGCTTATTTAGTGAACTGGTTATAGGTCCGCAACAAAATCCAGTATGGTAATATAAATCTTGCTTTTGGTTCAGAGCGTAGCATAAAGGATATACTTATGCAAGAAATGTGAACTTTTACGTAGGTTCTGCCTAAAGAGCCAAAACGATTTTTATATTGACATAGGTACTTTTACATAATTGTATGATTCGTATAAACGTATTCATAATAGAGGTACGATTTCATTGCCTTGGGCCAGTGGGTAATTTGTCTCTGCGGTATCAAGTAACTACTACCTGTACCGTCGAGGCTTTCTCTACTAAATATTTTTTAGATCCTTGTTTGATTGTTTATAAATTAAATCCAAAATAACAAGTTTTAATTCAAATTTTTTTTCTTAGATATGTTTATATGTATAATATTTGAATATTTTTTAATATAATTAAGTGCTTAGGTACTTTTACTGAGTTAAGTCTTTTTTAATTAACCTATTTTGTCCCACTGCTGGGCAAAGGTCTCCCCCAAAGACTTCCACTTATCTCTCTCTTAAGTCTTATAAATAAAAAAATAAAAACATTTTTATTTTTATTGAAGCTCTAAATTAATATTCGGCTAATATTAATTTAGAGGTTCAAAAAAGCTCAAATACCAAAAAAAATAAAAAAAAGAAGCTGTATAAGCTTAAGATTATAGCTGAAATTATTTATCCATCGTCATCAGAGATTCATCATCATCATCAGAATTTCAAGTAAGTTTTTTATCCAGCCCCAAAATAGCTGATATAATACTTATACATTTGTTTTGTAAATGCCTACTAAGAATACAATGTAACATTCAGACAGAGAACAAACTTTGTAATGCCAAATGTTGAAGAAGCTTCCGAAAATAATTTATTCATCTTCGTTGTATGAGTAATAGAACAGTTAGTTATTAAAATATCAAGCAAGCTTACGTATAGGTCGAAGGTAAGCAAGTCGTTATCAAAGTCCGTGGTAAGTTACGTCATTAGTTATTCTCATACTATGAATATAATATCAGGCAGCACCAGGTTAATTATTTCGATGTGAAAATTAACTTGCTTGTAAGCAAAGTGCGGTGGCTTACGCGTGCCTACATTTTAATTACATGTCTTATTGATTCTAAGTTTAAAACCACTAGATCTCTTTATTAATAGTATGATGTTACATAAAGGCAATAGCTGCTTATGCAACCGAGGTAAGCATTCTGCTTTAAATCATTAATGGCAGGTAAAAAAACATTTATAAGCATGAGAAAATGTATTTTTTATCAAGAATAATGATTTATTAAATAAATATGTAAAATATTTGCACCAGTATCTGCTATAAAAGTCGCAGGCGCACATTAATGCACACATTTGTGGGCCTAAGTACTATTTTTTTTTTCAAAATAAAAATTTTGTATAATTTTTTAAGGAAAAACATTTTATTAGAAATAGCGATATTCGACAACGTTTCACTGATCGCCACCGCAGAACGCCTTGGTTTTGCTATGTAGGTACCTACCTATTTTTGAAGTAACTTTATTTACGTCTTTCCTTCCTTATTACGTACCACTTCAGTCTCTATTGAGTGAATTTTAAACGAGAACGCCTACGATTCTCTTTACCTTCTAATGATTATTTTCATGGTTCGGATGAATTGATGCCATATTATTCTTTTCACATTTTGTAGGGTGTATTCGTTGGCGGTTGTACTCTTATATTTATTAATATAATAATATTTTTTATTAATAGCATTGGAAATAATATTTCAAAATTTGCTCATAAAATGATTTTATTAAGATTTGTGACGATTACGCCTAATAACACGGCTTTATCAAGCAAATTGTACAAAAGAGACGTTCTCTTATTCGTAACGAAATATACCTCCTTTACTTACATTTGTTGGAGCACAGGGAAAATACGCAATATCAATTCACATACAATGTAATATTGTTTCAGATTGCGTACCTACGTGGATACATTGGATATCCGTTACTATACCCTCAGTATATCTTCTAATAAAATAGACACGAGTCAATGGATGTAATGACCTCGGGCCGGTTTTCTCCCTAGGGATCAAGTTTTGCTCCAATCTTTAGTTTATTAGCCTATAAATAAGACTATACACGGTCAAACCTAAAAAAGAACTATTATGAAAGTCAGATAATATCGTCATTGTCTATAAATATGTACTCTTCTTCTTCTTCTTATCGTGTCACTGATTCTTTCGAACCAAGTGTGGTGAAAGGATTTTAAGTGCGCCTCGAAGAGGCTCCTTTCGTGCACTAATATGTACTCAAATTCTTTTATTTACATACATATATGTACTTAATAACTTTCTTCCCGGCAAGACAAATATATTTCAAAAAATATCTGTGTGTGTGGGTGTGGCAAAATTAAGAACAAGTGCTGTCAAGGAAACGTTAGATTCATACCAGAATAGTTTAATTAATATTTATTAGTGTTATACAATATTTGTTTAAAAAAAATTATGTCAATGATAAATTTCAAATCAGGCTTTTACATTTTCTGATGGAACTAGATTCGTCAAATACCTAAATCGTGAAGGGAATTAAACCTAGTTTGAAACTAGTGCCTAGATTGAACAAGGAATATTTACAAAAGACGAAAGCGCATGGTCAAGTTTTAATTTATATTTAGTTTATTACAGAACAAATTAGTAGGCGATTTAGAATAAAAACCTATAGGTTGGCATACGTAGTCATAGGCAAACAAAATTCAATCAAAATTTTTCAATATAAGGTACTTACACTTAGCTATGATAAGTATAAGACTACTATTAAATAATTATATTAGGTACTCATTTTCATAATCTAGCTACATTTCAAACCAATCACGGTTAATGTTTTATTCTAATGCCAATAAATAAATATAATAATAATAAGGAGGACTCTACTGCAAGACTACTGAAATATGTATATGATAGAATTAATGTTAAGTACAGATAATGCATTACCTATGACGTATAGCATCTTCATGTACTCGAACACGCCTGGCCGTTTTCATCATTTTCACCTAAACATTTCAGGCCAATAAATATATTTATTTCCTACTAAATAAAAAAAAGTTCTTTTTAATTTTGCACCAATTAATAACAGATCTCTTTCAGTCATTTTTTACTCAACCTAGTGTAAGGTTTTATTTATAATAGTCTAATGTTATTCCTTATGTTTAAATATACATGTAACTACGCACTAGTTACACTGTAACTTACAAAAACAAGGGTAAGTATTCTATATTTATTATCATTCTTGACTATAGTTAAGATCGAAATTCAATAAAGTGCTCTTGTTGACTGATATATTTGTCGCTTCAGTGAATGCTCTACAATCTAACTATATCTCTGCTATCTAACTATTTATCTACCATAGTTTTGAATCAATGTTCAAGATTTTAAATATTGTAGGCATCTCTAGAACCTAGGGTCAGAGTAAAAGGTCAGTAACTGAATATAATCTTTGACGATGCTGATGTGGATAACCGTTGGATTATTCATAAATTATTGCAAGGATTTATAATCATAAAAAACCATTGTCTTAGCATTATACCTAACTTTGTCATCCAGTGTTGTTCAAAAAGTTAAGTTGAGAGAGAGTTGTTAGGAATGTATTGTCTGACAATTTGGCAAGTTCGCGGCGGCGCATTGTGGATGTCGGTCACTTGCGGTCGTCATATTTTAATAGTGTAATGTAATGCAAAAATCTGTGTGACCTAGAAAGCTACTCACTACTATAATGGTTAACTATCGACCCCAATAAGTGGTTTTAGAATGCCACTTTCAACGCCATTAAAGGACATCGTTTGTACAAGGGCACAAAGAACTACACGATACCGAACAGGCATGCCGTTTATTTTATATCATTATCTAACTAATAAATAATGACGGCAATTCGATAAAACGTCCAATAAAATGTCTGTACCTACTATGTAGACATCGTGCGAAATCGAAACATCAGTAATTAATTACTTACGTACCTTAAAATTCACAGCCAATCTAAACAACTGAAAACTGACATCCATAAATATTTACATTCCGGTAGACGTGAGTCGTGTAACCGCGCCAGCAGTGAGCGCGGGTGAGCTAGCTAGGCGCGCGTAGAGTAGTCGCGGCGCGGGTGCCGGCGGCGGGCTCGCGGCACGTGGGGAGCGGCTCCGGGCCACCGGCATAATACCCGCCTCTCGCCACCCAGCCAGCTATACGGCAGCGCGCCGCGGACGAGACGCGAGCGCCGACTGACGCGCCCGCCTCGCCTCCTCCGCCTCGCCTGCCACCACATCAGCACAGCAGCGCAGCGCCCCCTCCCGAACCCATGCCCATGGCCCGCAACCAAACTCTAACTCCTATTGTTGACCACCTCTGATAAACCAGGTCATCGTACCTGCATTCGATTCCATCCTAAAACGAAGGTCCGGGATGAGATTTTCATATTTAATACAGTGATTCAATTCAATACAGCGAGAGAACGCGCTACGTAGAGTTTAATAAAAAGTTACTAGTCCATAACTTAAATCAATTATTAAGAGGAGCCCTAACGAACCATTTAAGCTCCGGGAATGTTTTTGTTCTTTTAATACACGTCTGTCTATGGTATATTTCACGTTATAGGCTAGAACGACTACTACACTACACTTCAAGTAATAAAAGTATCATCATCACGAAGAGCTAGAGATTTTCCGGAAATACGAAATTTCTGTTTCAGCTTCTGCTATGTCGGTATACATACCAGGAGGCGTGAGTGTCATATCAGCTTCAGCTACACTACATACATCAAATGTCTAGGGATCACCTACATATTTAACTTTACTTTTTTCTTCTAACTGAATTCTTACTTCAACTTCTATGTTAAAGTTAACAATTAAATAAAATTTTTGCTAATTGTGGGAAACTTTCTTGAAATTGTATTTCTCTGTATCGTAACTGAATAAAATTGCATCGATATAGAGATCCAACATCATTTGACACGAGAACAGATGATGAGGCCCTTGGAAATGTTGGAAAACTCGTTCCAGGCAACGTACTGTGGCTGTCGCTCTTGGCAGAACACAGAGCATAATGAGCGGCCTCTGGACACGCTATCGTAATAAAGGCAGCATGGCCGAGCGACATGGAGGACGATCTCGCATCACCACTCGCAGACAGGACCGGCACAAAATACTAATTACAAAAAGTGTTTTTTTTTTAATTGTTACAAAATGTGTAAGTGTAACTTAGGCATGGGAATTAAAGAAGCTCTAGTATGGCAGACTAGATTTGGTAAATATTAATTGGATCATTTTTTATAGTTAAAAATGTATACTTGACTTGTATACTTGATCCCTAGACCCTTTAGGTGTGTGTACATCAACACACAGTTAGAGTTATTTGTTAAAATTATTTGAGACTAGTGATCCACCCCGACTTCGCACGGGTGTAAGTTCGTAGTTGAAGTTCACGGCTAGGTAACCGTCGTCGCGTAGTATTGTGCGCTGACCTTCCACCGCGTCACCGTCAACCTTGTTGGTAGATAGTATTTCGTTGGATAGGGTGGTATATAATATTAAAATCATGATGCGAATGTCACCATCTTTCGATTCAACCCGTGTTTTGATTGGCTAATTGCAACATGGCACACGTTTTTGTGGGCTATAATTTAACTTTATATTCATAAAAATAGATTTACTTATTATCATTTACAAACAATAAAACCGTTATATTAGTGTTACCTATGTATTTTATTTTCTGAGCTTGCATGCGTATTACCTTATTTATACATGCCTAATACAATATTAGCTCTATTGTTTCTAAACGTGTTCCGTTATTTCAGTCTTCGAGTCAGACGCATTTAATTTTGAGCGCCATAGTAGACAGCAATATTTTTAACTCGGGAATTGCTGCAGTTCAATTAAATTCTTGTTTGTGAGTGGCCTTTGCAAGGTTGTCCAGTATTTCAGTTGTTAACATTTTCTATGTGAGGGTCGGTACCGCACGAATAATACTTTTGGTGTTGCAAGCGATAGACGCTACGGTAACCGCTTACCGTCAGGTGGGCTGTAAGCTTGTTCGCTTTCTCAGTGCCACACACGCTATCTATAAATAAATTAATAAATATCGTGGTCAATTTACACAACACTATGTACCCCCAAATGGAGCAGAGCCCCCCAAAAATAATACTTTACTTAGAATACAACTTAACACCCAGATAGAGAACAAACATCTGTGCTCACCGCACAAATATTTATTATAGGTGTTTGAGTTGGTAGTAGCTCGGCCTTCTGCGCCGTAGGTCGTGGTTTCCATCCCCACCGAGAACCAATATTTGTATAGTGAACGCAGGTGTTTGTTCTCTGTCTGGGTGTTATATTGTAATCTATGTATGTATTTACAAAAAATAGAAGCTTATGTAGGTATAAGTATTAAATCTATCTAGTTCCCATAGTGCAAGCTCTGTTTAATTGGTGGCTAGATAGTAGTGTCTGCATGGTCCACAATAATGATAATTATTATAGGTAGGAGTTTAAGATTCTAAAATGAAGTTTCAGACCATTCTGGCTGCATTGCATGGTAGAGAAAGTAGGCCATTTGCTTACTGCAACACGATCTGCGAAAGCCTGTTTGCCTGAAGGAATATGTAATAATGCGGAAAGGAAAAGCTCGCGGGACCGGCTGTAATCCTATTGTTTACGAGTTAAATTGAAACGAGCCGCATTTCAGGAATTATTGTGTTAGTGGAACGCAGACGTTTCATTTACGCGTAGTACACCTACTTATTGAAATGCATTTCACATTAGCAGTGAATTAATTTTTTTATTAATTGACTTCACAATATAAGGATAACAACTAGCTTTTAATCTATCTATTTTTTCAGACTTCGGCCCACTTCCACTCCAAATATTGCTATGCCCTGAACATTAGGGCCCATTATGTATTCACCATTTTTAACTTTAAGACCTCACCATGTAACATGATAATTGCAATAAATAATAATTGAGTATGAGTATTATATCCTACTAATATTATAAACGCGAAAGTTTGTAACTAAGGATAGATGGATGTTTGTTACACTTTCACGCAAAATGTACAGAATAGATTTTAATGAAACTTTACAATACTATTACAATACGATTGCTTATACATCAGAATAACACATAAGCTACAATTTGTAAATATATTGTAACGGAGAACGGATGTAAGTAACGGGAACGGGGCGTAACGGGAACAGGGCGAGCAAAGCCGCGAGCGGCCGCTAGTAAATAAATATTATGGACAATCCAAACAGCACTATCTAGCCCCAAATCAAGCAGAGCAAGTTGTACGGGAACCAGATAGCTGATATTATTATAATACACACAAATATTAATTGTTCTCAGTGGGGATCGAACCCACGGCCTACTATATCTACTTTATTGCTGGATATTTAAGTAGGCACATTGCCTAGAACATCTTGTACTTCAGGAAAAGATAGATGTCTGTATTATTCTTAGATGACTTACTTTATACGACTGGCATCTCAGCTCATTGTTTAAAATTAAAATATTACACAGGTAGTTTCAAGATCAATGTGTACTGCCAACTTGATCTTTGAATCTGTACGGCCTGAAATATACAAGATGTAGGTTCACGAATATATGCTTTCCCTTAGCGGGTAAAAGCTATTATGATGGCGGATAATTGGTTTGGCGCAGTTTGTTTTAACTTTTACTCGATAAATAGCCACATTATATTGTTACAGCGCTGTAAGCTAAATAGAGCGGTTATAGGCACGGTACTATTACTAACTTCATATTTGTAAACAATGGAAGCGCTTACGGCTGATTTGCTTACACGGCCGCCTACAGAACGCGTGTTGCGTTTCCTATTATTTTGACGAGTAAACCTATCGCGTAAATATAAAGCGGAAGTGAATTTCCCTTAGTTGTTTATTTTAAGGCAAATTGCACATGAATTCAAATTTGAAAATGCAAAAGTTTTTGCTACTACGGGTAGATGTCTACGCAAGCAATTAATTATATCTAACGAAAGTAACTAGGTTAAAACCATTCAGCAAAAATGTTTGTTTAACACTACGGTACACGCGCCCATTTTTTTTACACGAGTTCACGCGTGGCCTACTATAGTAGGCCTTTTTGAAATGTCAATAAATTTTATATTATTAATCATTTGGTTAAAATAATAAATGGAATAGAAAAGTTATTTATTATACTTATAATTACAACATTACAAATTAGATTATATTATTTAAAATAGTGAACAATTAGCAATTTAGTAAATATCTAAGAAAATGTAACAATATTGGCACTTCTGAGATCGACGTATTTTTTTTTTATAAACTTTAAACTTAATTACGATTCTTCTCGATTTTCGTAGCATTCAGGACACAATACTGCTTGGTGATCGGGACATTTCCATTTGTAGCATGTCTTGCACCACTTTTTTGTCGACTGATTTCGGGTCCTCGAGCAGAGTGCACATAGACCAACTCGTCCTGTCTTTGGTCCTATCATTTACTATATCAGTAAGGCTAGCATCCCTGTTTCGTTGAAAATTGTTTTTTTATTTTATCTACTTAATATATGAGTGCATCTTACTAAGATTTCCAAAATATCTTGCATAATAAATAGTTCGAGACAGGATAATGGATCCTTAGCATTCCTAGCTTTATCTCCTTTGGGTCTGGTGGTCTAATCCTAATATTTTGGGTTTGAGTTCGCGTTGCCGATGGTATATCTTTGTGCCAAATAGTTCCGTTTGTCGATTTTTATACTGGACCGTGCCATCTAGATGCTAGTTGCAAGAGTGTAGCGTTTTCTGATTTTGATGTTTCGTCACATTCACTCAACATTTTCCTCTTCATTTTTCTGGAGTTCTGACTCACAAACTAGGGCCTGAAAGTCTGGTTCTGGCTTAACTTCGTCATCTTCACTCTCAATCACATCATCATCATCAGTATCTAACTCATGTAGCCACCTTTCCACTTGTGAGTTGCCCATGACGTAAACGGCTATAAATATGTAAAAATACAAAAATAATATATATTTTTCAATTTAAGAATAACAATAATTATATGAACTACAAATATACATACATATTATAACTAGAGAACAAAATTTTAGCTTTTTATATTGATAATACACGAAAAGCTACTTACCTGATTTTGATTCACCAATACACGCGCGGACTACTATAGTAGGCCCACGGTTTTGGCGTCAAATATCTCACAAATGTATTCGCTCAAGGATCGCAAACGGTACTGAGGTTGCGACAAATATATTAGATGAGGCATACCTGGAATCGCTAGTTTCTAGCACGCAAAAATAAAAAATTACCGCAAAAAGATTAACCCTGGTCTACTATAGTAGTCCACGCGTGTACTCTAGTGTTAAGGTTTCAATTGATGTAAAGGACCTATAAAACGTAGACGCGCGCGTAGCTGCCGATACTACAGCATACCTCGTAGCAGCACCTCTACGAGCGCGATACGTGTAGCTTTGCTACGCGAAAATAATCAAAGGCGAGGTACTGGCAGCTACATCTGATAGATGGCGCTATATTGGCTAATCGAAGAACCTTCATAGCGTATACGTGTGCGTTGCTTTCAATACTGCAGCGAAACTTCGAACCTCGTAGCAGAACCTCTACAAGCATACTAAGCGTAGCTTTACTTTGCGTAAATAGAGAGGTACTGGCAAAGCTAAATCCAATAGATGGTGCTGTATTGGCAAATCACAGTACCTTCATAGTGATACGTGCGCGTAACTGCCGATACTACAGAGAATCAAACCTAGTAGCAGCGCGCTACGCGAAAAGTTTACAATCAGAAGAGAGGCACTGGTAAAGCTAAATTCAATAGATGGCGATGTATTGGTAAATCAAAGTACCTTCATAGCATATAACATGCGTCTATAGCTGCCGATACGGACTACTATTTCTTCTGTGCCGATACTACAGCGATTAAAAGCTCGTAGAAACTTCTCTACGTGCGCGCTACGCGTAGTTTCGCTATTACGCAAAAATATAACAATGAGGACTACTTGCAAACCTAGATCCAATAGCGAGCCATTGTTTGGTTTAGAGTGCAAGCAATGCTAACACTAACCTTGCGTATTCATTGAAATTACTCAGCATATAATTTAAATGATTGATTACGCATCCTTTTCTTGATATCATCAGCTTAAAAAAAATCTATGGAGTGCCTAAACTTTTCAATCGAATGCGAGTTGTCTAACGCTCGTTACAAACCTTACTTCGTCATTTAGTTCGGTATGCTGTGTCGTGTAGCGCAGACGGGCAGGCTTCCTTCAATGTTTCATGCATCATGAAAAAGAATAAGACGGTGATCTAAAATATCTTTAAAAAAATATGATTTAATGAGCGCAGAGTAGGTACCTAACGTAATCATCATCAGCTTGAAGAAATCCACGACTGGACATAGGCCTCCCTTACACATTCCCAGGAGGAACGATTCTGAGCCCGTTCCATCCATCGACTTCCCACGATCTTAACGATGTCGTCAGTGACCATTAGTGGGTGGGCGCCCTAAGTTTCGTCTTCAGGTTTGTTGTGGTCACTATTCGAGAACCTTTATTCCCCAGCGGTTGTCAGTTTTTCGAGCTATATGACCTGCTCATTGCGACTTCGACTTCTAAGAGCTATGTACGAGTTAAAAATGGTGGGTGGTCTTGTGGTGTTCAGATTTTTATCCAACAGCAGATTGACAAGACGAGTAGGTATTTTGTCGGATCTGCCTCCAGCCAGCTGATTTGAATTATCCCGAGCTATAATGATGAAAGATGATAATAGATATTATTATTAGCACCAGATGGTGCTGCTCACATCTTAATCTACCTAGTATAGTATTCTCTTATCTGTGACGAGAGCGGTAAGGGGTTAATTAAACAAGAGTTTAGTAATTTCAGAAGTTTTATTGCAATCTTACAGCCGCTAGGCTGGCTAAAAGTTTAGCCAGAACACACCACGCTTAATGGACCACCTTGTTTATCACGCGTATGGTATGTAGGTATGAGTTTAGCCTAATTGCGGATACGGCAGTTCAACACAAGTAACAACTCTTGCAACCGCACTCAAAAAGAACTGTCAATTTACGTCATCATTATAAAGTGGGCGATCCATTGGCGAGCTAAAACCGACAAGCCTGCGAGCCAAAGGTTTAGACCGCAAATGGAGCACCTACAAAACTACGCGGTTTTGTAGGTGCTCCATTGGTTGCGGTTTTAGCTCGCCAATGGATCACCCACTTTAGTCAGGGATTAAACTCGACAGGCCTTTGTTAATAAGGTTGTTAGAAATCAGGGGTGCAATTCTAGCAACACAAATCACTAAAGGGATCGCTGAATTTGATGTGAGTTGTCAATTTTTGTTTGATAAATTTGAAATTCAGCGATCACTCAATCGAGGCATGTTGCCGGAATAGCAGGGCTGTTTTTAACGTATACTGAAGTTCAGTACTAACAATAATAATATGGCTGGAGACACCCAAGCAATAAGGTAGGTACCTACTTACAGAAATATTTTTATAAACCAAATCAATTAAGATGGTTTCATTTCTATACAAATTGATCTTACCATTCATACACACTGAAATAACTATGGTTAGCTTTCATATTGGTCTTGATTTACATTTAAATGCATTTTTTAGCTTTTAATTATTATTAAGCGAAAGACGTGTGTCAGGATCGTAGCAAGTGGAAATCCGTGATCTCTGCCTACCCCCATGGGAATAAGGCGTGATTTTATGTATGTTATTATTAATGTCAATCTACAGTTTTCTTCAACATAATAACATAGTTTTCCGCAAAAAAAACAGACTATAGTTATTTCAGTTAACAATTATACTAACTACTACCCATATATAATAAAAATCAGTTTATAAGGAAATTAAACAATCTTCATAACATGAAACATTGCCTTGAATGCATTCTTATTTCGGCTTTGAATTAAGCTCTTAATGTTAACTATTGTACAACATTGAATGTAAATATAATGAACAAGGTATACTAAATATTTAATCTGGGTTTGGAAATAACTAGCATTATCCCCCTTTCTTCCATTTTTCCCCTGGTGTGTAATCAGTCATGGGTTTACCTGATATGCCACAAGTCCCAATCCCTACTCTGCCTGTTAAGTTATCGGGAGATGCAAAAATACTCTTTCCCTTGGTGCCTGATTTTTTCGTGGCTTTAGTGTGGAAATTGAGCCATTTATTTTTTTCACTTTCTCTTTCCTCTTCAATCTGTTTGAATCTCTGTTGTTTTTTTTGCTTTTTCTTTTTCAGGTATTCTCTATTGTAGCCTTTTCCAGTTCTGTAATAAAAGAACATTAAAAATAAAAATCCGAATACAACCTTAAGAAAAATTAACTGTTCTTATATTTTATATTTAGTTAATCTTAAGTTTTGATGTTTGTTTGTGGCACAATCGCGGCCTAACCACTTGACCAATAAACAGTTTGTTAGCTTGAAAAAGACATAACAAGACTAAACTTACTTTTCATCTGGGTTTAAAGTTCTTTTGACTGCAGACCCCAAAGGTTTCACATCATTAATTGACACCACTTCAAATGTTGTGTAGCCATCAAACTTTACTTTCATTGTATCTTCCAAAACCTCTTCAATCAAGGCTTCATAAAACCTGTAAAATAGGCACAGTGAGGAGTAGATCAGTAACATTTTAGTCATATTTTTCTAGAAAAAACCTTTTCCAGGCCTAAGGCTAATCAATAAATACTTTTGGTTTAATAAAAATATATTTTAATAAGAAGCCTATTACCAGACCAGACCAGATAGATCAACGACTTTGTTAAGATCGCAGGAAGTCGGTGGATGGAAAGGGCTCAAAATCGTTCTTCCTGGAAATGGGTAGGGGAGGCCTATGATGATGATAAAGAAGCCTGTCTGAATTATCATGAATCCCTGCGAACAGACACATGACTGCACTCGCACTTCAAATCAGCTGAGCAGTGGATAAAAATAAGTTTCCACCTGTAAAAACTTACCGCAGATACACAGATTGTTTGGCAGGTCGGTGGTAAAATACATTATACACAATATTATCATCATTTTCTTACTAAATTATTGCTTTAAAATATAAGCAGCATAGCTATGTTTCGGTATGAATGATGGTGCTGGTGAAATTATTGGCATATGATGCTGAAGATCTGTATGCCTCAAGTTGATGATTGCAGGCCATTGCATTGTAGGGCCTGACATGTGTGACCTAAGAGGCAATGTTACACTTAAGATCAGGTGGACCATGTGCGTGTTCAATCAGCTAGTTGTATAAATAAAAATTAGACTGGTTTAAATAATGTTTGTTCTAGAAAGCTTTGTTAGTACATCAAATGGACAGTACTATAACATTGACAGTATGATTAGTGTCTCATTCCCAAGTAAGATAGGTGTATAAATAAATAATTACACACAGACAGAAAGGAACAGATTGTGTTAAGTAAGTAGTAAGGTATACTGTTGACTATATTTATCCTCAAGCCACTCCAAAATAATTTATGCCTTTAAACATATATGTATAGATAACTCTTAATTGATTACCATGATACGCTAGGTAAGTTGAAAGAATCAGTGACTAGGTAAATATAGGATACAGTTTTTAGCTTTAAAATAAATAATCACAGGAATGGGTGGCGTTATCGCTAACAGCTATATCTACGAAGCATTCTTGGGATAGATAAACATATCATTAGTAATTGATGAAGGTATACTTTAATCAAATAGTGTATCTTCCATTTAAACTTACATGGCATCAGCTCTCCATTTGGCCAGGCACTTTTCCCCGACCTGCCATTTGGAGGATTGCTTGTCTGTATAACTGCCACCTTCCTCCGCAGCCAGCAGGGAAGCTGTAACATCATCATCATTACTAGAACCATGAATATTAGGCACTTTGTGTTCACCTTCTTGTGTCTTAATAAGATCTTGTGTTAACTCTATTACTTCCTCTAGATCAGTTTTCAACTTCAAGAGCTCTTCATTTTCTGCATCGGTCAGCAAGGCAGCTTCTACCTAGAACCCCACGAAAATAACATTATTTGTTTGTATTACAATTGTGCAGGTACCAGCGGAACCAGTAATTTTATTAAGCATTTTCATAGTAACCTAAACTAGAGAAACTTTTTTGTTTACCTGCTGTAGTTGAAGCTTGTAATTTCTCAAATCGTCAGCCATGACAATAACAAATAAGATTTGGTTATTGGTGAATCACATAAGAGGGCAATGTAAGAAATTAGAAAAGGCAGCGAAATTTATAATATTATTGCACAGAAATGTACGAAAAACAAAGCAAAGAGGACAATGCAACGCAATATTTTCAATTAAATTGATTGTTTTGCTTGCTGGCATTGCTTGCTGCTGTGCTGCTTGCTAACTTTCCTGATGTGATGGATTGATTTGATTGCTAATGCTAAAAGCAAGCAGACAGAACAAACCGAACTTTTTCGCTTTGCTCATCCGTATAAGGCACCCTGTCAGTCTGTCATTTCAACAATCAATCTTGCCAATGTCAAAAGTGACACACACACATAATCACATAATTACTGGCAATGCCATTGCATTGATGGGTCCGACACCCGAGGCCCTTACCTGGAACTCCCATGGAGGATGAAGAGCGAGTGTAGAAGACTACCAGGGATATTAATTCTGGTAGTTGAAGATTTTAGGCCATCCCTTGCCTTATGCCAACATTATCATAAGAGGCTGAAAACCTTCAAATATCTAGTTAGGGGCCGACAATCGTCACTCAAAAATGTTCTTTTTATTCCATAGCTGGCAGACGGGCCACCTGATGGAAAGTAGTCACCCCTAAACACCTGCAACACCAGAGTTGGTGCTGATGCGCTGCCGGCCTTTAAAAGTGATAGACCCGCCTTTTGAAGGACCCCATGTCGAAGATGCTCCGAGGGAACCGCAGAGGCAGAAGGCATTTATTTATCAATTATTATTTACGAAGACTACCGTACTGTAATAGCTTTGATAAAGAAAATAAACGCATGTTTTAGTTTTTACTTTCTTAACTATAAATAATCTACAGGGTTATCAACATAATATAGCTTGCCGGAAATAGAAACCAATATAAAAGCCAATCCATAACAATGTTGATCCTGGGTAAGAATTAAGTAATACACTAGCTAGTCTCTTTAGCTCTAATAGTGTCGAAAGAATCGTGTGCACATTAACATTATATTCTGTGTCCGCTGAGTGAACTTATTAAAAATTGGTCATACGAAAAAAAGCTGGTGTAGACAAATTGATAAATGAAAGATAGACGCTATATAATTATAATAAATGCATTATATTGCGTGGAAAATATTTAAAATACCTATTAAGCTATTACAAGTTTATAGAATAATAAATAAAACAATTAAAGCATAATTTAAAAGTAGCTAAATATCACTTCGAATTATTATAAAAAAAATATGGGTGTCAATAAGTCAGTCATATCATAAGTTAATGAAGTTAAATAAAATCTTCGTTTAAATTACACAACATTCTGCTTGCGGCTTCACCCGCGAGTTATGATTAGAGTATATTAGTTCAATCTTTAAAATTTAACCCGAATCGGTTCAGCCTGTAGAGCAGCAGCAGCAGCTTAAAAATGAAGGAGGAATTTCTAAAATGTAGCGCGGGCGAAGTCGTATTACAACCTTTACGAATTTTTCTTCTATATTGGCGATACAGGCTTGCGGAATGTAGCATGCAATGTAACATGAAAGGAGCATTTCATGAGTGTGGAAGCAGGGCGCGCACGAACCGAGCATACACGTACTCGTGCCTGTTTCCAGCATGTACGCGGCGAACATGTCTCTGTCGAGAACATGCGAAGAGAATGGATAGTTCCAGTTTCATAGTCGCATGCGTTTCGCATTACAGACACAAACAACTAGCACTTCGAATACACTGCGCGCCCCTTTGTGTTCGGCGAGCAAACCGACAAATGTTAAAGAAGGGAGTTGAAATGCTCTGTTCGTGCGCATAGATGCATGGTTCTAGCGCGCAAGGCGCCCTCACTATGGTAATTCAGTTACATAAAATAAATTATTTTTTAGCTACATTGTTACAATGTGGACGGCAAATTCTTTCATTTTTACATTGCATGCTACATTTGTGGGTTCGATCCCCACCGAGAACAAATATTTGTGTGGCAAACATAAATGTTTGTTCTCTGTCTGGGTGTTGTATTGTATTCTAAGTATGTATTTACAAAAAAAAAATGTATTCAAGTATTATATCAGTTATCTGGTTCCCATATTACAAGCTCTGCTTAGTTTGGGGCTGGGTAGTGTTGTGTGAATTGTCCACAATATTTATTATTATTTATTATTATTATTTCGCAAATCTGTACTGTACCCGCCATAACTCGCGACAAAACGAATCCAAAATGGCGTCGCTAATCATAACCTCATTTACACACTATTATCAATAACAATGTATGGTGGGAGGTAATGACTTGTGCTGTTTATTTGATTAGTTTCTTAGTGTGTTTCTTAGTGCGGGTCATACAGACAAATTAACTATCAACGCTAACTAGATGGCTCTGCAGCGCTGTGGACTGATGGTAGCGGCGCCGCGACGCGAAGTCTTCATTGTCGTCGTTCAATCGTTCCTGCTCCACCGATATATCGGCGTGAACTGGCGTTACCACCAACTGCTCGTATTCTAGTGGCCTTTTTCTGCAAACAAATAATACAGGGTACTTAAATAAATTATGAGCTGAGTTTATACGTAGCTTGAAGTCATGGTCTGTCAACTGTATATACAACACTGCGTGCCCTATTAAGCATGGAAGCGCTCGTAATGGGCCACAATTGAAAAAAATCCAGAAAATAGAGTTTGCAAATGTGTAGTTCTGTCAAGGGTCAACTTTGTAAAGTACTATAGCGTAAATTTAGATAAGCTCTTATCGAAGTTTTCTCTTTTTATTGTGTGTATATAGAATCGCTTCGAAATCAATGTGGCTTGGCCAGGCCCTCAGAACATAATGAAGCAGTATTAAATTAAAACCCTTTGGTTTATTATAAACTGAAGCCCTTTATGAAATTGTCGCTGACACTTCACTGATCTCGTATATTTTCGCACATAAATCTTACCCAATAGCTTGCAGGAATGATATTTTCAGCCAATGGAAGAAGCGGAACTCGGAGGCTCTGCCCGGCTTCACGGCAGGGTTAGCAGCGCCGATGTAGAACCACAGAAGCCATAGGATACTGAGACAACCGAGCGCGTAGCCCCAGTTTACCAGGAACATCAGCAACAGTTTTATTGCCACCTGGTGGAATAGAAAATATTATTTTATGCTTGTGGTTCGCCCCGCACTAAGTTCTCAAGATTTTACGCTGTTAGCTTCAAATATTATTTTGTCTTACCTGAATAATGACGTTACAAAAAACGCTAAGAATTAGAAATCTATGTTGATGTTGAATGGATTTCGCACTTTTATTATTTTGTTGTATCTCAAAAACCGAGTCACAGGAACAGTTTGAATCTCAGTTTGTAACTTGAAAGAAGTGCCAGAAATATAATGTCTAATCAATTGGTATGTACCTTCCTACTCAGATTGCATAAAAATTACTGATTACCGTTACCATTGATTACATACCCCAACAAGAGACAGCCACCGGTTGCAGAGATGAGAGTACCAATTTTTGTTTTTGGAGTGAACACTGACGCTCGGCCGGCGTACTTCTCCATTCGAAAGACGTCCATTCATTATGGCGGGATCGGTTGGCGACGGCGTAAAATCCTGAAAAATATATTCACGTTATGGTTTCAAATAGATGATTCATTTTTTGTGGTGTGTAACTAGTTAGATACTTACGCCAACGTTTTTATGTCGTATCCTCTCGGGGAAAAGTAAGTCAAGATCACTACCAGTAGCTCCATAGACTTGTGTATCCCGTGGCGAATGTCCTTGGAACCTGAAAGTGAATTACAATAATAATCCAATGAAATCACTTTTAATTAATTAAGTCATGAGCTTTTTACGTTTTTTTTAGTGTACCTGTATCACACACAGTGTAACCAATGATACAGCTCGAGATTCAAAAAGATAAACGAAAATTATGCCTACTACAAAGACATTAAGCGAGCAGTGTATAGTCTGATGTGTATCCTTGTGTACACGCCACGTGTTGGCTTAGTCTTCACTTTAAAACTTTTTTTATCATAGAAAAAATCATAGGTAGAAGTGTAAACTTATTGAGTACCTACCTCATTTCACGCTTGTGTTGCAAATCAAAGGTTTGGGCGAGGGCAAAGTAAGAGTAATCAATGCTAGCGTAAGTGATGAGAAACGGCATAGTGACGATGGGTGCGAGTAAGTTGATGTCGCCAATGATGATGAATGTAACTGTCACTATTGCTACGACAACCATGGAGTATAACGGCACTTTGTTGGGACCTCTCTGTAAATAATTCAACATAAAACAAGAAAATTAAGCAAACAATAAAAAAAGGTTTAGTAGTAGGAAACAAATATTGCACATTGGCTAATTTCAGCTTCATAGAGCGTAGTGTGCGTCAGAAAGAGATAGCGCTCCACGAAAGTAGAAATGCCGATGTGCAATATTTATTGCCTACAACCGTAATACCTAACTGCCTACTAAAGATGTTATGTCCTTGTGGTACTTTCATAGTGATAATAAGCAAGCTTAACTCAAGACTTAAAAGTAATCTTTGACTGGATCTTTTGCAAAGGGAATGACAACATAAAATAGCTCTGGATTCATTGTCTACCCTTTTACCCCTTGTTATAATAATGTACTATTAACATGCAATTCATACACATAAAATTTAATAACATAATAAAAAATGCATGGGTATTTTATGCCATGCAACATAATGCAGTGAAACTTACCCCATGTCCTAGAAATTCTAATCCGGGTATTACTTTCTCATTTGCAATACTTTGCAGGACTCTGGGAGTGCCATACATAGCGCCGAGACAAGAACTCATAGAGCTCACATACAAGCCCGCTAGTAGAAGTACTGTTACAGCAGATATTTCTGCAGTTATTGAGTAGTTTGTGAGCAGTGCTTCTCTTGTGACCGTTGCTGCCAATGTTATCACAAACATCAGGTATAAAAATGTTCTGGAAAATAAAGTTTTAGTTAGGAATCATATTTTATTTGAATTTGCTATGTTGAAAGAAATCTGACTCACCCTGTTCCAATAGCTGCTAAAGACCCATTGGGGATATTATTAGAAGGATTTTTGAGGTCTCCACTCATATTAATTCCTGCCAATATACCAGTAATAGTCGGGAAGAAGACTCCAAAGCATTTGAACCATGTGTAGTTATCTTGATAGTCTGACCATGTGTTGTTGGCTATTGTTCCTCCGAGCCAACCTTTGAATTCTACAGCTGAAATTTTAATGGACTTAAATTAAACCCGTAACTAACTATGTTTATATTGTAAAGACAATTTTATTTAAAACTCACTTGGCATGCTTGTTAGAGAGCCAACAAAGAAATCCAATGCTGCCAACAATATGATAACAAGCAGCAGGAATTGCAGTTTGATAACCCATTTGACTCCGGCTATGTTGATGGTCCCAAGGAGAATCACAGCTGCCACTGCAAAGGCCCTCGCTGCCCAGGTGTTGTCAGTCGTCACTAAATTTGCCATTGATTCACCAAAACCAAACACATTTAAGGCACATCCAACAGCCTGGAAAAATAAAGAACATACATTTTTTATTCTGACCTACATACTAGTTGCAGTAAACCTTTGGAGTGGTAAATAGCAGTGCTTAAAATAATAATTATGGATATTTTTTTTCCTTAGTTCTCAATAAAGATATTTGTGTGCTAGGGAGTGATTGCATTGCCAGTGATTTGCAACAATACAATCATACATCACAAGCCTATTTATATAAAAAATAGAGGTACATACCTGTCCAAAACAGTAAACCATGCCTAGAGCCCCTCCCATTCTGGAGCCCAGTGTATGGGCCAGTATAAAGTACACTCCCCCACTTTCTATTCTGCATCTTTCACATATACCAACAGCAGAAAGTACTGAAATGAGTGCTACAAACACTGAAAACAAAATAGGTGTTAATAGTGAAAGGTCTAAAAATCTTAAAGATTGTTTGTTGTACTAAGTTGTATGCAACTTTATGTTTAAGCATAATACAGAACAGTTCTTTTGTAGGCATGGCCAACTTACCAGTAAAAATTACAATAAATACAGCATTAACAACTCCTGCTTGCCCTACAATCCAACCAGAACGCAGGAATACAATCACGCCGAAGATGTTTATGAGACATGAAGTAAACACTCCATCCCAGGTTCCAAAAAGCACTGGTTGTGATATGAAGAAGTTGGATTTCCACCAAGGGACATCACCCTAAAAAGAACTTTAGGTTTTATATTGCATTTGTTTATGTATCCTTTTATCAGGTACTGTAGGGAACAAATAGGTTCTTACTTGAATATCTGCGAATATTTCGTTGGCACCTGAGGCTTGGTGGCCACCTGTTCCATACTGTGATTCATTTCCTAAGTCAACGAAACCACCTGATTGTCTTCTCATACGTGTTCGGTCAAACCCTGGTTCATCACTTCGAAAACTATCTACGTCCAAGTCATTTCTTCTCTGTCGATTATTTTGGTCCATTTTTACTTAGTTTTGCTCTACATTTATATAATTATCAGTTAAAATACTAGAATCTGTTGTTTACATTGATGTGATTGACTTTAATGACTGACTGACAGTGACATGAAGTAATTTGTTGACAAGATGACGTGATGACAGTGACAGACGTAAGAGTGTTGGTGGCTAAGGTAATGGGTAGCCGTCAGAACAATAATGTTCTGTGATCACAGCACAGAGTACAGAGTTTTATGTACTGGTTACGGTCCATGGTCCCCAGTCCCCACCCAACACAAAAATAAATACCTCGTGTAAAGAAGTTTGAAACCCAGATACTGCGCAGCCAGCTAGGAGTTTTCTAATTCTATGACAGCACGTTAGCAGCCCGTGGCTCACCCTAAAAAGTACAATGATTAAATGGGTTCACCCGAGATAAAACAATATAGCAGCTAGCCATCGAGTTATAAGTACTAGCGAAGCTACGTCAAATAACTGAATTGTCCTATTCTTCGTAATTTATTCTCGGCCAAAAGGTCTTAAGCGCCATGTAAATCACGGCACTTACGCGCGAGCTAGAGAGCGACTGAATGAGGTGTGGTGAAACTGCGGCGCGATCGCCGCAGTTGAACGAGATAAAGTAGGAATTTTCGGTGTCTTCTCTAGTACAAAAAAATGCACAAAATCTTTTATGTACAAAAGGTGGGCTTAATGCTATAAGCATTTTCAAACCTGCCAACCTAAGGGGTAGAGAATGGCGTTGGCGTGCTAACATAAAAAGAAAAGCTAAATTCTAGCTTCTATAATTATAGATATACTATAAAACTATAATTAACTATACCTAATTGTGACGTTAGGTAGGCCACCCTGCGAGACATAGTGGTAGCTGCTGGAGTAGGTAAAGCTGTGATTGAATGGTGGTCAAAATCATGCCGAAAAAATCCGGGCTAATCTTGTAGGCAATGTCGGCGACTGCTTTCGGACAAGCGCGATGTGTTGTCGACATTGTTTAAGACAGCAGAGACAGAAACAGACCCGCGCTGTACTACCCACCGCCATCGTCGTCTGCTTTAAATATTTCTATGCAAAATGTATGGAACTGATATGCTGGTACACATAGGGTGGACACACGGGACAGATGTAGTGAAACACTACCTTTACAATGGCCTACGAGCTCTCCTAGTAGGCTTAACTTTTAGTATAAATGGTCTAAGTACTTAGGTAACCGAATATATGAGTAAGGGATGGAGTGGCATGTTGTACCTAGTACCTGCTATGTATTGTATTTTTTTTGCTTAGCGAACCGAATTCAATTAGATTCGATTCACTTAATAAAAATTAAAAACTACTCAGTAAAGAAAAAAACAAAGTTATAAAATCAAGAGCTCTGTTTATTGCCAAACGCAGAGATATCGCGTTAGTTTTATTTTTGTAGTGAATTGTGTCATAGTTCTATTTCATGCATTTTTTATGTGGTCGTTACCACTTGACTTCAGGTGGTCCATATCTGCTTGTTTCATTATTAGGTATACTTATTGCTTAGTATAAAAACACCAAGCATAAGTATAAACAAGCACCTTATGCAGACAAAACGGTCTGCATAGAGTCACATGGAATAAATACATACACGAAACTGATTTGGTACTATCCTCCTTCTTTGCAGTTGGGTTAAAAAGTAGGTACTTAGCTACTATAAATGTCATTTCTTTGTAAAGGCCTGCGCACACCTAGGTCGCTGGCCTTTAATTGGAACTCTACCTATTACCACCGAAGAGATTGCAAAATTGCAAATTTTGTTTCAAACCTATGAAATGTACTAGAGTATGCGTAGAGTGTATCTAGAGATTAAGTTGAAAGAAAAGAAAATATTTGTATTTTTGTATTCTTGCAAATTTTATAATATCGTAGACCTACTACACCGTAGACCGTAGAGCAAAGCTACAACGGGCATTGCTCTTTGCTGTGGCGTAGACTCTACGTGAGTCTACGAGTGCCGTAGCTAATCATTCTGGCACGTATAGACACTCTAGCGTAAGGGTCTACGAGCAGTTCGTTGTGCTACGGTTGAGTGTTGTATAGCTAATCTTATTAGCTGTTATAGCTGTACAACACTCTTGTATCGTACATAACAGGACAAAATGTTAGTCATGTTCTCTAAAGTTTTTTCAATACCTTTAGGATAGGCAGTAGGTACAGCAGGTGTTTATATGCAATAATTTACTCATGCAAGCTAAATCATACTCCCATGCAAAGGAATTAGGTACAACCAGTTGACTATACAATGTATGCAATTCCTAAGTTTCGAGGTAGTATGGTAGCATTGAGTAATCAACTTGATGGACACAGGGCAGTGCATAATAGGGCACATTTTTAAGTGACTTGCAACGCAGTGCTTTTATAGGTGATGGTTACCACATAACATCAGGCATATGCTTGTTCCATAAGCAATGCAGCATAGCAAAGGACATATTCAGTCTATCTAACTATCTGTGTTTCTCTCTATCCTTACCTTAGGACTGGTTTCACGGATACCTAATCGTTTAACTCCCATTTTGCAAGCAAAAAAGCGATCTTAACAACTGTCAACTATTTGATTGGTCGATTAGTCATCCGTGAATCAGCCCTGAGTCGTCGCTTATGAAACAGCCAGCCTTTTCTACGTCCATGACCGATGACGAGCACTTTCAACTAAAGATGGTCGTTTTAACAACAAGCATTTAACTGAGCAGACTTTTTAACTTAAGCAACCAAACTTTCTCTTTACGTTTAGTGCTTTTGACTTATCTGATGAAACTGAACCTTATTTTTATCACAGTAAGCAAACTACTGGTTGCACAATCAAAAAGTTGAAAAAATATGACCTAACCAAATTAAACGTCGACAATTTAGATACCTACATACTGTTTACAATTATGTAGGTATCTAAATTGTAATATAACCCTTTGAATATATTCAGGTTAATAAACTTATGCTTTAGGCTTTTGAAAAGTTTTGGAACTTAAAAATTAAAATCATTGATTACCAATTAATTAGTTTTATTGTTGCTATGTAATACAATAAGTAGATAACCGAAAAAGCAACCCAGAAAAGTAGTTTTTTTAAAGCGTAAGCATATAGTTTGTTAGAAGTTTTAAGCAGTTATTCACATAATTCTTTACTATCTTTACATGCCATCTATTGAACTCTTTTTAAATTTGAACACGTACTTACATATAAAGTCCGTTTATATCAAGGCTCTTTTTTTGAGAAACGGCCAATTTAAGCTTTTTACCCAACTTCTTTTTCTTGACCTCTCGTGACTTCGTCTGCGTGGACTTTGTGTTCTCAGGATACGCAACAACTTGGAGAAACTCACAACCAAATTAAAAAAAAAAACAATTTCGCTCTTTACCTTACAACATGTAACAACTTTTAACTCCAAATTCAGTTCTAAGTTAGCCCTAACATCTTTTATACAAGACACAACCTTCGAAGTCCTTAATACCTAATGAGTACCTACGCCAGTCAAGACTTTGATCTTATACGAGTATGATAGTGTTTGAGATTTGTTGTCAGTGTAAATAAATATTTACGTAATAAGCAAAACGTTTTTACCGAACCCTCCAAACCTGAGCCTCTCCAAACAATGCGAATTCGAAATCACTGTCAGAACAAGGTGATTAAGTTCTAAAGCCTTTACGTCCCAACTTCTAAAGAGATTTTGCAAGGTCATATAATAAAAAGCCTTCCCGCCGCGAGCCTACTCGGAAATATTGGAGTTTCTCTGTAAAGTACATAATATTACAGAAAGGAAAATTGGTAGGCAGGTAATGGCTCGAGGCAGGGTCGGCACTTCGACACCGTTTCGGGCGCTATCTTAATCGTCCAGCGTTTAAGCATATTTATGTAGCAATAAGTTATCAGAAGGCTAATTACGGCCGCGAAACCACCTGTCCGCTATCATCTGTACATAGGCCTTCGCATATACTTCCGTGCGTCTTACGCGTAGTCCCACCCCCTCGGCGCGATTGGTCGGCGGGAAGGGTGCGCGCGCAGAGGCCCTCCTAGCAGTCTGGCGCGAGAAGCTGCGACTACGGAGGAGCATGTCGCGGACGCGATGTGGCCTCGCGGACAGTGTTCTCGCGACCACGCTCACTCGCCGCCGCCGCCGCCGCCGCGACGCACTCGCTCCCGCGCCTTCGCTCCACGAACTCGCACACAAGTTTCAATACCCGACGCGATCTCATCTCTCCATCTTCACTCGAACATACCTAATGCACTTTTGGAACTTCAATAACTTTACCTGGAAACCTTTAGCATAGAAACTAAGCAATTTAAAAACTATTTTAGTAACTTTTAGGTGTACTTTGAACTCTGGAACAGAATAGTGTTTTAAAAAGGATTTAGCCTGTGATGTGCTATGGCTAGACGTAGAAAGGAGCGCGGTGGCGGAAGGGTCGGCAGTGCGTGCCTGCTGGCCGGCTGCGCTTGGGCATGCGCGCTGTTCGCGGCGACCGCCGTAGATGCACATGCCGATGTTGACACCTCCACGGGACTAAGTGACAATACGCTTACTAATTCAGGTAAGTGGCACTTTACCAGTCCTTGAAACTTTTTACCTTATTATGGTACCTACCAAGTAATTATATTAAGTAACTGCGGTAGCTACCGGGACCTTTCGTTTTTCAACGCAAGTTTTTAAGATAACTTCAGAAAAAAATTAAATGTTTTATACATTTTTGGAGTCGCAAACCACGATTATAACTTTTTATCGTAACGTTTACTCGTTTATTGAAACAATGGTGGGCGGCGACTAAAGAGAACAACACCTTCCTTACAGAAATCCTACATATAAATATATACAACTTTTACGTAACTGACGGACTGACAATCAACGCACAGCCGAATTACAAAAACACATGCGTACATGACAACATAAAATGCTAAAAAGCATGTTTTGTTAAATAATGTTTATAGTTTTGTGTATAGAAGAGTATAAGAAAAAAGGCCTTTGCATTTAGATTGTAGATGATTTATATAGCGACAGAGGCAACTTGTCTTTACTCATGCCCATACTTACGGGACTATATAGCCTGGGATAGGATTGAATAGGCTTGCCCAGCACCTATACTATCCTGATAGCTTAGTCGGCCTAACCCACAGGAAAGACATGGTCAATACATGTCGTGGTTTTCTCACGATGTTTCCCTTCACTTTTGAGAGCACTAGCATTGTGTACATACATTTTTCTAACAGGAACATCTGGGTCCAAGACTGGATTCGAACCTGCGACCGTAAGGCCAGAAAGTGGGGGCTACTATCATTAGACAGCAGTGTTCAGTGTAGAAGAGTGCTTCTGTTATTATAGGTATGTTTTCTGTAGACGTTACAGTCGTTCGAATTTTCTCGAAATCAAATACATTTTTGACTCTTTATGGGTAACATATTAATTCAATTAACTTTTATATTTTGTACCAATTTTCCGTCGGTGGTTGTCATATGATTTACGAATTAAGACTAAAATAATAACTACTTTATGACTGTTTTTTTGCTGGATACAAAAATCATCCTCTTTTATTGATTTGGATGTAGCTCTAACATGGCTATTGCCAGAGTTTATTACAAATAAGTAGAAGCTTGAATACTCATCTTATTGTTAAGTATATAATATGGGATTATTAAAATGTAATTCTTATTTTAATCAAAATCGAGCCAGTAGCTACGAAAGAAGACTTATTAAACATATTTATATTTTTGTATCCGTGAAAACCTTTAATTGGCTCTCCGTTTCTATACTATGAATGTTATTAGTTATTTCTTGCTGTTGGTTTTCCAATAAATAAATAAATAAATATTTTTCCATACCTATAAGCCGTTTAGATTTTGCCCTCAGAGGGCGATTGAAAAACTCACCCTGTATGTTACAGAAGTTGGGACCTACTATGTAAATATTAAAGATAAATAAACGAAATCTCTACTAACACGACTTTTTAAAAATCTTACAAAATAGGGTGAAGTGAGTGGTAAAGTTATAAAGGGAGTTACTAGGTCATTAGACGTTTTATAATATTTACAACTTTAAGCAATCTTACAAAATAAGGGGAAGGGAGTGGTGCCATGTGGTATTTGTGTTTTTTTAGATTTATACATTTACTAATTAATAAGAGGAATTGAGTGGTGAATTTTTGAGGTATACTAGGTCATGTGGTTTTTTTTCTGTTTCATACAACATATAATATACAAATTTATTTTTATGAATAACGGAATATTTGCCATGATTAAATTTTGTGAGTTTTGACATATTTCGACAGCATGCTCCATGATCACGGTTGAACTGTGGTAACGGTAAAGGCTCGAACACACCTAGTTCGCTGGCGGGCGCGGTGGCGAACCGTTCAGTTTCAACATAGGGAATTGTATACATCCGCACACACTGCCGCGTCTTTTGACAGTTGCACGCTGCGATCACTACTAATAAAAACGAAAGTTCCCAGATCGTGACAGACAAAGCATCCCCTATTTAATGTTTTACTACCCCCTACTTAATTTTTCTTAATTTTGTGTATTAAACAATCGTCAAATATTTGATCTACTGATTAGTCATCGGTGAAAACGACCCGTAGAGTCTAAAATTTGGAAAAAGAGAACTATTGAGGATTCGTTCTAATATTATTGAACTCTGGAAATTGTTTTTCCTATTAGTTTTAATAGAAAAAAAATGTATTACTTCTAAAAATATTTGTTTAACTACGTTAAAAGCAAAAAAAGATGTTGTGTAAGATAATAATAGGATTGAATCTTATTTGAAACTATTTAAAAATATAGTAATGCATAATGGGCGGTTATATCGCTGCAAATCAGTATTTTCCAATCAAATTTTGGATGGAGAGAAGCTTAGAATAAGATCAAATATCAATAAAAAATAAAATAAGGGCATTTACATACCTAGAATGAGCCGTCATAATCAAAGTAAATCAATAAATACAAAAACAAATACAATCATAAGGCTAAGTTTATGGTATTCGATATGAATGTTTAACAGCGTGTAATATTTTGATTGATGGAGAAAAAACAGAACAAGTGAATGTATTTATAATATTTGGGGACTTTTTTATAAGAGATGGAATGCATAAATATAATATCGAAACAAGGAAGTGTATAATCACCACCCGTGGAGACAGTCGATGAAGTCGCGGGCATCAATTAGTTCAGCCACCCATCAGTTTCCCATCTGACATTACGTCCTGACTAGGGCGTGCAAACCCGGTTTTCCGGTTTTGCGAAAAGCCGGACAGCTAAGCAAAATTTATCAATAGTACTTTTTTAAACTTTTGCGATCATAACACACATTAAACTGTTACACGGGTATTTTTACCGCGTTTAGGTAAGCGTAGTGTAGGACGCCCTCCGGCAAGGTGGGGCGACGATCTGCGAAATGTAGCTGGCAAGCACTGGAGAAGAAGAGCCGAAGACCGGGCTCAGTGGCGCGTCTTGCGAGAGACCTACGTCCAGCAGTGGACTAATATAGGTTGATGATGATGATAATGATGATGATGGGTGTTTACCGCGTATAATTTTCCCCGACGCTTCGGCTATGTTGTAATAACTGTGGTCGTGGGCAGACTGAAGCATTGACATGAGTGCTATCGTCGTTGAGAGGTGGAGGTATAATAACTACCCTCACTTCAGGACGCAATGATAGATAGGCGTATGCCTATACAGTGAGGGAAGTTTTACGTATTCCGATTTTCCTTAGTATCAGAAACATAAATCTTACTGATTGAGCCTCAAAAATATTGTTTTGTTTTTAATCCCCGTGAACAAAAACTACCTAGGTACCCCGGACTAGCGGGTGAATGAATTAAGCTTAGAAAAGATTGCGGCGAACAGTTTCGAACTGCGATGGCGATGGCGATCAGTTTCAAGCGTAGGGTTTTGCATTCATCCCCACACAGCGCCGCGAACTGTCATTGTACGCAGCGAGCTAGTATTAGTGTTAGATACTGTCTTGAAACTGCGCTAAATCTTGTTCCTCAAAAGTCATAACAGTGGCAATATGGAGGCAATGGTGTGGGTGTTGTTTGCACAAGGTTCGCGCGTTCAGTTCACCATCACTTTATTCTTAGCCCTAATATGTCCAGATAATTGAAACATTACTAAAAAGATGCATTATTTTTATAAATGGATTTTTTTTGTCTAAAAGCATACATAGCTAAAAACCGATAAAATATAATAAAACCAATACTTTGTTTTTCTATTATTGCACTGCGTCTTTTTTTTTAATACATCTAGCTGATGGAACAAGCATATGGTCCACCTGATGTTAAGTGGTAACTATAAAAAAAAAAAAAAAAAAAGCCCATTCATTCCATAACTACATTAAGTTACATTTCATGCATATTATTACTTATTATTTCGATTATTATTATATCATCATTATTATTTACATTCATACATTATAGTCATTATTTTGTTTAAATTTAATTTTAAACTTTATTTTTATGTTAGATTTATTTTTATTAGTTTTTTTTCAGTTTTACTTTTTGTTCATTTGTGTTCTTATTTTTCTTTAGCTAGGACCCCACTCGGGTATAGGCCTGTAAGTGGTAACAGTGGTACCTATAGCCTGTAACAAAGCATTGCCTCGTAAGTCACACACGCCAGGAATTTGCCCTACGATGCACTGCCCTGCGTCCATCAGCTTCACGCGTACAGATGTTCAGCCTCAAGTGCCAGTAATTTCACCGGCACCCACACCCTTCAAACAGAAACACAGCAATGCTGCTTCACGGCAGAAACAGGTATGGTGGTAGTACTTCCCTGGATGAGCACTTCACAAAAAGCTCCACTACTACTACTAATCTACTCAACAATAAACTACTCAATAATAAAGTAAGTAATATTAAACTTCACTAGATACTAATTCCTATTTCATACAATTTTTTAATAGTTGATTTTGTAGGTATCTTAGAATATTGTTTTCTTGTTAAAATTCTACTAGGTATATGAAAAAATATTACGTTGACCAAACCTGGAAACGGTTTTTGGCCGGAAGCCGGAGATAATCCGGTTTTTAATACTTTCCTGTTTTGCAAGCGCTATAGTTTTGACGTTTTTTCAAATTGACAATTGATTTCGAGCAATTCAAAGAGTTATCAAATGGAGATTACAATGGAGTAGCAGTATTCAAAGTGAAAGTCAAAGTAAAGTAAAAATGTTTAATTTTATTCATTGTACCTTTAAAATTACATAAATATCAATGATCACTTTGAGAAGTCTTAGAGCTAGGTTTATCTTGTCGATAAACCTACAGCTACAGTATATCTATTTATATAATAAGATAGGTGATGAACTGACAGAATAGTATACATTGGTGGTGCACGACCAAATTTTAACCCACGATCTTTATAAAATAAATTAATAATGTAGACAATCCACAAAACACTATCTAACCCCGAGCTTGTCTTGTACTATAGGAATCAGATAGTTGATGTATTACAATCAACTATCTCATTCCTATAGTACATACATTTTACTACACATCATTTTGTTAACACATAGTTAGAATACAATATAACACTCAGACAGAGAACAAACATCTGCATTCACCAAAGAAATATTTGTTCTCGGTGGGAATTGAACCCACGACCTACGGCGCAGAAGGCAGAGCTACTGCCAAATGAGCTGAGAGTCCAGTCAATCTTTGGATTGGACTGCTCGCTACCCTCTAAACTAGACTACCCGTGCTCTAATTCAATAGTATAAGGCCGGGTGTTTAATAGGTAGGTACTTAAGTAAGTACATCAGAAAACGTTTGATAGAAAAATTCTAATGAACCAAGGATACTGTTCAGTCTGTCAACTTTCTTACCATTTAGGTCTAGCACAAAATGTGTTCGGCGAAAATCTTGTGCGGATTAGAAATTTAAAACTGATTGAATTTGAATTGTTGTATTCGACGTTTTCTGATCTATCTAATCTATATCGCGCCCGACCTTATACTATTTATACTCGATTAGATATAGACATAGACTGCGGCGAAGAAAATAAAAAAAGGAAAGGTTATGATTTTCACCGCTATGTACCTATGCTATGTATGTTAACATGTCTGTTCCACGCATTTCATTTAATCTTGGGTGTGAGATGTTTGAGGATCGCTGGATGAAAACTATTTCTGAATGCTTGGGATTCTGCGAGCGTGATGCGTGTGATTTTCTACTTTATTTTTGTTTTTAATTTCCTGACATTTTATTTTATATTTTTCATTACTCATATTCAGAAAGAAGGTCTGAAGTTGCCTGAGGAGTGGGTTGAAAATAATACTTTTCAGCCCTAGATAGAATCGCTTTCAACTGACAGCTGTCATATAATTAAAATAAACTAGTTCTATTTTTATATTTATTTGATATAGGGGAACAGATGAGCAATCATAAAATACTTATACACACACATAGTGGTCAATATCATAACATTCCTGTTTGCATCAGCATGTTGGGTAAAAGCAATACCTACGAAGCCGTTTGACTTTGTCAAAAACAATGCTGCTGCTCTATGGGTTTAACAAGTTTTATATTTCCTACTTCTTTGGTCGTGGCGGCGGCGTAGCCACGCCCACCTCTTGTGTCAAAGTTTGGTAAAGTGATATGGTCGAAGACAGAAGGAGTCATTATTATCTACGTTTTGTGCAGCTCAGTGTAGCTCACACCAAAATTGAATCAAACCAAAACTTTTTATTTCAGCTCTCATTTAGAAAGCATTGCAGCCTTAACATACTTAATACTACGGTGACAAAAGTTCATTCAAAAGTAATGTGATGAAAGAATTATAAACGCACCTCAATGAGGCTCTTCTCGTGCACTTGACAATGTTTTACGGTTTATGTAGGTTCTACGACATGCCAGTTATCTCACTATGTATTCCATGTACATAACTAGCCAATCGCCTTAGCTTTGCACAGGCTTAGTGTAGAAAAAAGCAGCCAAGTGCGAGTCGGACTCGCCCCATGAAGGGTTCCGTAGCATCAAATAACATAATATAAAGGTTTTTGTAGTTCGTCGAAAGGTAAATTGCGGTTTACGATTTATGACGTATAAAAAAAAAACTACTGACCAGATCTCGTTCAAACCAAATATCGTTGGAAGTTTGCATAGTAATGTACAACATATATTTTTTTTAGTTTTATCATGCTCTTATTTTAGAAGTTAGAAGGGGGGGGGGCAACTTTTTTCCACTTTGGAAGTGTCTCTCGCGCAAACTATTCAGTTTAGAAAAAAACGATGTTAAAAACCTCAACATCATTTTTAAAGACCTATCCATAGATACCCCACACGTATGGGTTTGATGAAAAAAAATTTTTTGAGTGTCAGTTTCAAGTATGGGGACCCCCAAAATTTATCGTTTTTTTTCTATTTTTCTGTAAAAACCTTAATGCGGTTCACAGAATACATCTACTCACCAAGTTTCATCAGTCTAGCTCTTATGGTTTCGGAGAAAAATGGCTGTGTCTCGGCCGGACAGACAGACAGACAGACAGACAGACATGACGAATCTATAAGGGTTCCGTTTTTGCCATTTGGCTACGGAACCCTAAAAAGGAGGGCAAAATGTGCTTTTGTATTTTGCACCCATGCAAAGCCTTAAATTTAAATCTGCAAATTATGAGTTGAAAAACGAGCCTTGTGGTCGGCTGGCAACCGTTGTCAACAACGATATGAAGGCCTGTGTACACCTAGGTCACTGGCAATGGCTATCAATGAAACGATGTCAAATATCGCTTTCAAATTTGACAGCGTTTCACTGATCGCCATGGCCAGCGACATTAGGTATTTTTTTTATTGTTGATAGCTAAACGTTTGACTGCCATCAAACCTGATGGAAAGTGAAAATGCAGCCTAAGGTGGAGCACGCTTAGCTATTATTCACTTGTTCACTCTTGACTTGAAAATTCCAAGGTTGTAATGCTTCGAAAATACTGACGACGGTAAAGAGCACATAGGTGTGTGCAGGCCTTGAATTGAAGACGATAGTAGAAGTGGTGAAAAAGTTGGACCGAAGAATTGGAACCCCGCGGCAAGCTTAGCCGTGATGGAGTTAGACCAACTAATTATACGGCTGAGCTTGCTGTGGGGTTTGGAGCCTTACGCCTATCTAATTTTAATGGCATAAAAAATATTCAAATGTACAATTTCATAGGTAAAGACCTAGATTAAGACGAGCTATGGAGCCTGGCGTTGCTCGCCCTGATCAAATTGGAAGTCGTTCTGGAAGAAGCACAAAGAGATATAAGGTTTACGGTATGCATAGCCAATAATAGAAACTATGTTGAAAATTTGCTTCTGCAATAAATACGTAAGGGCCAAAACCGCACATCATAGCATTTTATACTTTAGCATAGCTAGCAGTTTAATTTTAATAAATAACGGCTCAAAACAAACAGTGGCGATAATAGTTTAAACAGACTTTATTTATTCAGTTTATTTGCTGCTTGCTACTTTGGTAGGTAGGTTAGGTATTTCAGTGAAAAAAATTAAAGTAGGTAACTATATTAACTGAATGATTCCGAAGTGAAGCCAGAAGGTCTGTAAGAGGCTTAACTTCTGCACTCGCACTTCCACACTTCTACAACAACTACATGATGTTTGAGCCGCTGAGTTGTTTGAGCTGAACAAGCTCAAGGTTGTAAATGAGCCGATTAACTGCAGGTAATTATTTCCCATGCCTAGCAGTAGTTAAGTGTTTTGATTGGGCTAAATATCTTTCATATCTTGACAGTCTAAATTGCGGCCAGTGCTGCCAGGTCCATTCCAGGGTTTGGCTATTTTTACTAATGTATTTTTATTTTTTTTAAATTAAGCATTGTAGTCATAAACCTAGACACTTTAAATGCTTCTAGATACTTTGAATAGACACAAGTTGTCCGATAAAATAGGTGCGCATGTCACAGTGCTCAATAAATATCTTTTTTTTTTGAAAACTCAATAGAAATGTAATTTTTTTTTAACTTGGCAATTTATATGAACTAAAAAACTGCGACACGTATTTAAAATCCAAGGTTAATCCAAGATTAGCCTACAAAATAATAGCAGTTAAATGCTTTGAAATTGCGCTAGACCTAGCGCCAAAAGCGCCATTGTGATGGCAATGTACATTTCGGAGACTTCAAATTATTTGGGGGCTAGTTCGCCATCGCTAGCGAACTAGTTCGCTGGCGGTGTGTTCAAGCCTTAAATACCCCGTTGTTCATAAAAAAAAGAAATTTAAAACCATTATAGAAATCAAAAAATCTTATATGAGAAATTATGGGGAAGGGAGTGGTGAAGTCATAGAGGAAGTTAGAAGGAGGTTTAAATAGGTTATTTGTTTTTTTGCCGTTTCTCACAAACTTTCTTCATTATAAGTAGGTGACTATTGGAACATAAGATAAGAATGATAACTATTCCTAATGTTACACCGATAGCTCTTTGTTCCTGAAATTATCAGCCATGCCAGGATGGAATAACGATGATAATAAACTGATATATACAACAAAAAATATTGAAAGTGTATCAATATTGCAAAAAAGTAAAAACATCTTAATTTAAAAATATTTTCAATCAAGTTTAATTATTAGAGCGGGTATACACATTAGGCTCTATGTTACTTAATTTGGTTACTCCGCAATGACTGCTTCGATCTCGATTTTGCTTGTCACGGTTCGCTTTGTATAAACCCGGCATTAAAATCTCGTACAGGCAGTAAGAGACATCGCACTTAAATGATAATTGCAAAACTCAGCCTGGCAAATAAAATCTCTATCAAAATAATCGATCTGCGGTCGATCCAAAAAGCAACTGCTCGATATGGCTGCGCCGCATGCGCAGTTGCTCTTTGCCAAGATCACAGAGCTAACTCTTGTGATCAAAAGAGCCAAGTAGGCCTACTACAAGCTCTGTCTCTGGCTCTGGTTTTGAATCTGTGAATACGTGTGTGTGACGTTTTGACGTAGGATTTATTTAGTCACACAGACTCAACACCAGAGTCAGAGACAGAGCCAGATAGAGCTTGTGGTAGGCCTAAAAAAGCGGCTAGGCACAACTCAACCCAGCAAAACTTATTTTGGCTGTGTATCTTAGTTATTGAAAAATACAGCGTAAACAATTTTAGCACTTACTGAAATGTTCATCCTGCAATCGCGTTACTTACTAACATGGCTACATCATGTATCAAATAGCCAAACACAGTGATGGGTGCAATTTGGCCAGTTATAAATTACGCGTTTAACTGAATTACGTGAGTTGAAAGCATTCCGGCATCAGTATCGAACCGTGACCATTCTCTGTGCTGCCCACTGATATGTACCTAGCACTATAGCCACTTCAAATGAGCAATCAATGAACTAAGCTTTTTGCTGGCAATGGGTCTTAAACCTATATATCTATAATATATCTATACTAGTCTATTTCTATACTAATATTAATGAAGAGAAGATATAAAAATATGTATTTTTGTGTGTATGTTTGTAATGGATAAACTCAAAAACGACTGTGCCGATTTCAAAAATACTTTCACCATTGGAAAGCTACATTCACCCTGAGTAACACAGGATATAGGTATTTATTTGCATAAATAATAAATATTCACCCGTGGGAAGCCGGGACAGGCCGCTAGTGAGTTATATATCTATTAAATACAAGCGGCCGCCCGCAGCTTCGCTCGGTCCGTTTCCGATACTTTTTCGGCATAATAAGTATTCTTTGTCCGTTTGTTCCTCAATTTTCAGCCAAATCGGTCCAGCCAGCCGTTCACGCGTGATGGCGTGACCGAGAGAAATAGGGATTAACCAAACAGTAATAAAAATAGCAATGCAATTCCAATGTTGTGGCACTTCAACTAAGTGAGGCGTAGGCTGTACAAAAATAAAAGTTTCAAAGACAACACACCCTACGCTTCAATAAAGTACTTACACAGTGTAATAACAATAGTACATTGTTCCCTGAGTATAGAAAGTCACGTTTTTGAGTCCCGAGACGGGTTTGGCACTTAAAAAAGCCTTTCTCCCGAGGTAAACACTGTGCTTTTCATTACGAATACAAGGAAAGTAAAAATAAAAACATGATAGAAAAATTAGTGAAAATGAAGATTGAATTGCCGCCTTCCCACTTTTTTTTTTATTTTTCTGGCGGGCCTTCGACTGGCCAGCATTATGTTCATTTTCATAATTATATAAATGGTAAATTTTTTGCTCAAATATGTTATTTTAAATAAATAGATGAAGCTAAATAATAATGAAGTCATTTAGAAAATATATTCTGTATTTAATAGTATTTTTATGTTATTTAAATTTAAATTTTACATCGCGGACTAATTAGACTTTTTAAACTTCTTACCGTTGTAATGGGTGTCCAACCTCTTTGCTGAATAAAAAGTTGGAATTTGGTTCAATAACCTCCTTGCAGTTAGAAAGACTTTAGAAAGTTGAAACATGGTTGAATAAAATAGAACTTGTTTATTTTATAATTTGACAGCTGTCAGTAGAAAGCGATTCTCTCTAGGGCTGAAAGTATTACTTTCAATTAGGCCCCTCAGGCAACTTCAGACCTACTTTCCGAGTATGAGCAATGAAAAGAACTTACACAGAATATTCAGCAAAGATACGGAAATAATAGGTACAGTGCCGTTCCAGTGTGGTACCACTCCAACTTAATAGTGAGACGTAGGCAATACAAAAGCAAAATTTTCAAAGACAGCACACGTTAGTTTATCTATGTCTAGTTGTGGTCAACGCACTTTTCTCTAATAATGCGAGGTAATTAAAACTAAGTGAGTGTGGGAATGGTGCCTCTCAGGGGTTTGTTGGGGTTAAAATAAATGGGTTACCATTGCTTTCAACTTTTCACAGCTCTGTAATGTCTGAAAACACTTATTATAAACGGCAATCGCAATAAAACAATAATAGAATACAAAATATGCGTC
The DNA here is from genome assembly GCA_947578465.1 of Thera obeliscata. Lineage (NCBI taxonomy): Eukaryota > Metazoa > Arthropoda > Insecta > Lepidoptera > Geometridae > Thera > Thera obeliscata. Next base: position 8,436,628 of record OX387916.1, read on the forward strand.
GGCGCGTAATAACGCCGCCGGTCGTCTATCTCTCTGATAATTCGCTGGCGTAGGCGGAGAATTAGATAACTAACACTTTTTGCGAAATCGACTTTATTGCTTTTTCATAGAGTCTAGCACAGGCTGCATCGTTTGTTCTGGCCCATGTCTCGATATCTCTAGCTGTCACAACAAAAACATTATCTGCACGTTGCATATCACAAAAGTTGAACTCACTGTAAAATATAAAAAATACTGATGTTTTTTAGATAATTGGGTTTACTTATATTAATCAGAGTTTCGTGTAATTATTTAATAACGAACCAAGTGGAACATAAGGTTAAACTAAATTAGAGTCAGTGTCAGCCAAAATAGTATATTGAACAGTTTCAGAGATATGGCATCTCCATTTCTCACGCCTCATACACAAGCTCAAAGTTGTGCCATAAGCTAGAAGCTAGAGTTATGCTGAGAGAGAGTCACTACACGTAGTGAAACCCTCAGCATAACTCTAGCTTTGAGATATAATAAGAAACGAGGATATACGTAGAAAAACCAAGCCGGAAGTTGGTGGATGGATATGTGTAGGAAAGGCTATGTGGCTATGTCCCCGGCCAAACCGATGCAAATTAAAGGTTTCACACAGTGTTTACCTCGGGTGAAAGACTTATTTAAGTCCCTCAAGCTCCATTGGCGCCCTCGCTACGCTCTGGCGCCAAACCCGTCTCGGGACTCAAAACGTGACTTTCAACCCTCAGGTAACAATGTACTATTGATAGGTTACCTCCTTGGTTGCCATGTTACGGAGTAAAAAATCGTTCCGTTTTTGAATTACTTGACAGACATGAGTACTATGCAATTTATTTGGTTGCTAAAAGGTACGACAGAACAGAAGAGTAAAGTTCTAATACAAACTACAAAAAAAAACAGTAATATTACGTTACCTACCCATGAAAAATAGTAAGTACCAGGTAGTAAATGCCAATTGTCAAATAATGTGCAGCATTAACGTTCAAAGTGAACCGGTGCGGTGCAGCAATAACTCTGAAACTGAAAAGCCTTTCAATGAAGTTCGTCGGCTGGAAGCATCGGCAACTAAGAACTATTGTAACGAATTAATCAAAATTTCACCTCCGGGTCTAATATGAGTCATGACTTAAGGCGTGAACAATAGAAGTGGAGCCGTATTTGAATCAAAGTTGAATCACAACGTATTCGGGGAGTTCCTTTGTTACAGAGCGAACTAATGAAAGCGCTAGCTGATAATAATTTACGAACAGCAGAAGTGCCGCTGTTTAATGGTGAAAATAGGGGTCCGGCGAGGAGCATTCCAGCGGACGGACGCCGCCAGCGCGAGTGACACCCGCGCCGACTCCAAACTAAAATAATTATCATCATTGTCCCTGGCCACGGCGAGCGCTTTAATTGTTCATTTACATTTGCAACGATGATACCAGTTCGAAACTATTTCGCCCGACGTTTATTTTACTCTCGCCCGTTCCGCTCCCGTGTTATTGTTCGAAGTTAATGGCCTGAAAAATAGAAATGATTCGCAATTTGTGTGACGTCATTACTGCGTGTAGTGTACTGAAGTTATTGCCACCGTTTGATTTCACAATGGAGTTCTTAGAATTATTGACTTAGCACTTTGTGGCCTATGTCACTTTAGCATCAGACTGAGAAATCTATTGCTGAAAATAAGCTTCCTCTATACATTTCCGGGAGATTTTGAGCTCTCTTCATCCATCGATTTCTTGCAATGTTCAATATCGTATGGAATATCATCGTCTTCTGTCCAGTGCAGTGCCAGGCTTTGTAAAACTTCCACTATAGCTCAATTTATGGCCTGTTGTCCGACTTTAAGCTGGTGTATGAAACCAAAGGTTAGTTCCATAAGTAATCACTGCCTAACTGACTGGCACATGCACTCACTCAGATCAGTGCGTGGATGCCGTGTCTTGCATCAACAACAACCTGATTCCAATCAGCAATTGTAGCATGGTTTATGGACTCAACATAAATTCAACTGCGACACAAGTCATCATACTAGGCAGCTAGCGAAAATTTTCTGAAATTGACTGGCAATCATTACCTACCTCAGGCATATCATATTTTTTAACTTTAAAAATTTTACCGCCGTTAAATTTTGCCACCCTGGGCACTTGCCCCGAATGCCACTAGCGTAAATCCAGCGCTAAGGGTTAACTTGCCACTGCCCACGATTCCCATCTTAACGCTATTGAATATCGCAGCTTACAGCCTAGATGTGGCCGTACCTTTACATAGGCCGATGCTATTGCAAAATGAAATAGCAAGAGCAGCTTGTGAAGTCGTCCCGCGGCATTAATTTGTATCAAGAATTTGTAGAGATTTAGCTTGAGCCGGGACAGAGTGTTCATCGCAGCCGGCGAGCGTTAACACTTATTAAGGGGGTGCATCCCCGCGACAGATGTAGGGGAGGACCCGCCATTTGCGTAATGTCAGGAATGGTTACACTCGATTTAATAAAACTCCGACAGCATTTCGTTTTGAAGAATTTAAGAGTCAATTCGTTTTAAACGCGACAGTAGCATAGCGAGAAAAAACCGTGAGCCGAAACGTGCCTGGAATACATTGGCGTGGCTTGGATTTCTTATCGGTAGCAATTGAGATGAGTACTTATGGCTTTTCGAGTGGCTCGGCTTCGTTTAATTTGTTGTTTCAGCGTGGAATTTTTATTAACGTCTCCCCCTCACTTTACATTTTTAGGAACGTTGCTCTTATTTGCGAGTCAAGGTGAAGAGAAAGTTCTACGTCGTTTTTGAGTTTCTTTGAAGGTTGATGTGAATTTGTAATTTTAAACTAGTGGTGAATGAAGACAAGATACATGTGATTCTAGTCTTGTTTATGTGCATGTCTCCAGCTTCCTCATATGGAAATTGCGAATTCTGAAAACGCCAACATTTAAAGCATAATTGGAGCAATCATTGATTTGAAGGAAAATTTAGCAGCAAAAAAAACAACGACTCTATGAGACTTTATAGGTGTGTTAGCTGGAGAGCGGCTCCACAGCTTCCTCATTCAGTGTGGGCAAACGGCTAACGATAGAGCTATATAGTAAACGCCAAATTTTAGAGCATAATTAGAGCACCCGGCATAAAAAAAATCAAGTCTCTAGCTCGAAAACTCTTTGAGTTAGAAGACTATAACAACGTGTTTGCTGGGAAGTCATTTCTCCAGCTAACACATGTGGATCTCAGGAATGGCTATAGCTAGAAAGTTGCTTGATATCTCCAAATTTAGAGCAAAAAATATCATGGATGCTCCAAATATTTCAAGTGTCTAGGTTCAAAACTCACCGAGTTAGAAGCTTTGATGACTGTGTTAGCTGGAGACACGTTTGTCTGGCACGCACATGCTACATCTGAGGATCTACAATAGCTACAGATTCGGTTGACGTGTCCAAACCGAGCTATGAATTAGAGCACTCGGCTCCAAAATTTTGGACTCTCTAGGACAAGTAGTTTCCTAGTAATCAACAAAAGAACATTTTGCCGCCAGAATTTTCAAATATTATGTTCGCACCCGTAAAAATGCGGCGTTGCCGCTCTGAAAGTATGGTATCAGCGTAGGAATTTGAACGTTAGCCGGATTGGAGTTGTGTGTTGCCCGTGCCTGGTAAATAGTTACCCTAGGATTCATGTCTTAAACACTCATTACGTAGCTCAAGAAGCGGAATATAGGTTAAAATGAAACAAAAAAACACCAAAGAAAAGTTTTATAATGGTTAGTTTAAGTTTAAATATGTATTTATTAAGAAACCTGACTTCAGATTTTTTATTTTTAGTTTTAAATATCATGAAATTATATCTCTAAGTCTCTCAACTAACCAACAATGTTTTCAAATCATGAGTTACCTACTCTTGTCACACTAGGTGTAAATGGCATCGTGCGAAACTATCATTGTGTCTGTGAGTACGTACATAACTATAGATAGTGCAATTCCCGAAGACGCGCCCCTCGCGGGGTGCGGGGAGTTTGCTCCGAGCGGCAGTCGCCAACCGTAGTCTATTAATTGTAGTGTGCGTGTGCACTCATAGGTAATTAGTGTGTACCGATAACACTCAAACATTGACGGAAGCTTGCACACATATACTATAAACGGTTAGGAGGAATAGTGGGGCGCGCCTTCGTGGGTTGCACTATCTATAGCGAGCTGCAGTAAATACTCACGGGAAAGCGAAAGGAAATATTATAAATATAATAATTATGAAGAAAAGTGGGGGGGCTCTATTCCGGAAAATATTTTATTTTTTTTCTTCAAAAGTTGTTAACGTAGATACCTATTGTTCTAAAGGTTTTTAGGGCTCTAATTGTGAATTTGACATTCATTTTTGAATTCAAGATGGTGGCTTCATTTTTTTTCTTAAATAATGGATATGGGTATCGTTTAATAGGTTTTTGGGGGCTCTGATTGTGAATTCAACATTAATTTTTGAATCCAAGATGGTGGCTTCATTTTTTTCTCAAAAAATGGATATGGGTATCGTTTAATAGGTTTTTGGGGGCTCTGATTGTGAATTCAACATTAATTTTTGAATCCAAGATGGTGGCTTCATTTTTTTCTCAAAAAATGGATATGGGTATCGTTCAATAGGTTTTTGGGGGCTATGATTGTGAATTCAACATTAATTTTTGAATCCAAGATGGTGGCTTCATATTTTTCTCAAAAAATGGATATGGGTATCGTTTAATAGGTTTTTGGGGGCTCTGATTGTGAATTCAACATTAATTTTTTAATTCAAGATGGCAGCTTCATTTTTTTCCTTAAAAAATGGGTATGGGTATCGTTTAATAGGTTTTTGGGGGCTCTGATTGTGAATTCCACAATATTTTTTCAATCCAAGATGGCGGCTTAATTTTTTTTCACAATACTTTGATTATGGGTGTCGTTTAATAGGTTTTTGGGGGCTCGGATTATAAATTCGACATTGTTTTTTGAATCCAAGATGGCGGCTTCATTTTTTTCCTTAAAAAATGGGTATGGGTATCGTTTAATAGGTTTCTGGGGGCTCTGATTGTGAATTTGACATTATTTTTTGAATCCAAAATAGCTGCTACATTTTTTTCCTTAAGAAATGGGTATGGGTATCGTTTAATAGGTTTTGGGGGGCTCTGATTGTGAATTCGACAATATTTTTTCAATCCAAGATGGCAGCTTAATTTTTTTTCACAATATATTGATATGGGTATCGTTTAATAGGTTTTTGGGGGCTCGGATTACAAATTCGACATTATTTTTTGAATCCAAGATGGCGGCTTCATTTTTTTCCTTAAAAATGGGTTTGGGTATCGTTTAATAGGTTTTTGGGGGCTCTGATTGTGAATTTGACATTATTTTTTGAATCCAAAATGGCTGCTACATTTTTTTTCTCAAAAAATGGATATGGATATCGTTTAATAGGTTTTTGGGGGCTCTGATTGTGAATTCAACATTGTTTTTTGAATCAAAGATGGCAGCTTCATTTTTTTTCAAAAAAACTGGTTAAGGGTATCATTTAATAGGTTTTTGGGGGCTCGAATGATAAATTCGACATTATTTTTTGAATCCAAGATGGCAGCTTCATTTTTTTTCTTAAAAAATGGGTATGGGTATCGTTTAATAGGTTTTTGGGGGCTCTGATTGTGAATTCGACATTATTTTTTGAATCCAAAATGGCTGCTTCATTTTTTTTCTCAAAAAATGGATATGGGTATCGTTTAATAGGTATTTGAGGGCTCTGATTGTGAATTCGACATTATTTTTTGAATCCAAGATGGCTGCTTCATTTTTTTTCTCAAAAAATGGATATGGGTATCGTTTAATAGGTTTTTGAGGGCTCTGACTGTGAATTCGACATTGTTTTTGAATCAAAAATGGCAGCTTCATTTTTTTTCTTAAAAAATGGTTATGGATATCGTTTAATAGGTTTTTGGGGGCTCTGATTGTGAATTCAACATTGTTTTTTGAATCAAAGATGGCAGCTTCATTTTTTTTCTAAAAAACTGGTTAAGGGTATCATTTAATAGGTTTTTGGGGGCTCGAATGATAAATTCGACATTATTTTTTGAATCCAAGATGGCAGCTTCATTTTTTTTCTTAAAAAATGGGTATGGGTATCGTTTAATAGGTTTTTGGGGGCTCTGATTGTGAATTCGACATTATTTTTTGAATCCAAAATGGCTGCTTCATTTTTTTTCTCAAAAAATGGATATGGGTATCGTTTAATAGGTATTTGAGGGCTCTGATTGTGAATTCGACATTATTTTTTGAATCCAAGATGGCTGCTTCATTTTTTTTCTCAAAAAATGGATATGGGTATCGTTTAATAGGTTTTTGAGGGCTCTGACTGTGAATTCGACATTGTTTTTGAATCAAAAATGGCAGCTTCATTTTTTTTCTTAAAAAATGGTTATGGATATCGTTTAATAGGTTTTTGGGGGCTCTGATTGTGAATTCGACATTATATTTTGAATCCGAGATGTGGGCTTCATTTTTTTTTTCTTAAAAAATGGATATAGATATCATTTATATCTTATAGTCTTATAATTCAATAGAGCCAAATGCACGCAATGCAAACGAGAGCGTGGAAAGAGTGCCAAAGAAGCACAATCGGCCTCAGCGTTCGGCAGTGTTCGACATCTGTTTCTCCTTTTTGAGTGAGCGATGCTTTCGCGTCAGCTGTATGACGTTGTCTCGTTCAACTATCGTAAGTAAACCAACTATACAGAAAACCATTTTTTTAAGAAAAAAAATGTAGCCGCCATGTTGGATTAAAAAATTAATGTCGAATTCACAATCAGAGCCCCCAAAAACATATTGAACGATACCCATATCCATTTTTTGAGAAAAAAAATGATGCCGCCATCTTGGATTCAAAAAATAATGTCGAATTCACAATCAGGGCCCCCAAAAACCTATTAAACGATACCCATGTTCATTTTTAAAGAAAAAAATGAAGCCGCCATCTTGGATTCAAAAAATAATGTCGAATTCATAATCAGAGCCATCAAAAACCTATTAAACGATCCATTATTTGAGAAAAAAAAGCAACCATCTTGGATTCAAAAAATAATGTTGAATTCACAATCAGAGCCCCCAAAAACCTATTAAACTATATCCATATCCATTTTTTAAGAAATAAAATGAAACTGCCATCTTGGATTCAAAAATTCATGTTGAATTCACAATCAGAGCCCCCAAAAACTTATTAAATTATACCCATATCCATTATTTAAAAAAAAAAACTGAAGCCGCCATCTTTGATAAAAAAATAATGTCGAATTCACAATCAGAGCCCCCAGAAACCTATTAAACGATATCCATAGGTATCCATTTTTTAAGAAATAAAATGAAACCACCATCTTGGATACAAAAAATAATGTCGAATTCACAATCAGAGCCATTTAAAACCTATTAAACAATACCCATATCCATTTAAAAAAAAAAATAATGAAGCCACCATCTTAGATTCAAAAAAATATTGTCGAATTCACAACCAGAGCCCCCAAAAACCTATTAAACGATACCCATATCCATTTTTTGAGAAAAAAATGAAGCCGCCATCTTGGATACAAAAAATAATATCGAATTCACAATCAGAGCCCCCAAAAACCTTTTAAACGATACCCATATCCATTTTGAAGGAAAAAAATGAAGCCGCCATCTTGGATTCAAAAAAGAATGTCGAATTCATTATTAGAGCCCTCAAAAACCTATTAAACGATACCCATAATCAATTTTTTGAGAAAAAAATGAAGCAGCCATTTTGGATTCAAAAAATAATGTCGTATTCATTATCAGAGCCCCCAAAAACCTATTAAACGATACCCATATCCATTTTTTTAGAAAAAAAATGAAGCTGCCATCTTGGAGTTAAAAAATAATGTCGAATTCACAACCAGAGCCCCAGAAAACCTATTAAACGATACTAATATCCATTTTTTGGGAAAAAAAATGAAGCCGCCATCTTGGATTCAAAAAATAATGTCGAATTCACAATTGTAGCCCCCAAAAACCTATTAAACGATACCCATATCAATTTTTTGAGAAAAAAAAGGAAGCAGCCATTTTGGATTCAAAAAATAATGTCGTATTCACAATCAGAGCCCCCAAAAACCTATTAAACGATACCCATATCCATTTTTTAAGGAAAAAAATGAAGCCACCATCTTGGATTCAAAAAATAATGTCGTATTCACAATCAGAGCCCCCAAAAACCTATTAAACGATACCCATATCCATTTTTTAAGAAAAAAAATGAAGCTGCCATCTTGGATTCAAAAAATAATGTCGAATTCACAACCAGAGCCCCCAAAAACCTATTAAACGATACCCATATCCATTTTTTAAGAAAAAAAATGAAGCCGCCATCTTGGATTCAAAAAATTATGTCCAATTCACAATATAGGAATATAGTTGAAAATGAAACAAAAAACCCCAAAAAGTGCTTTTTCTTCTTCCTGCCCTTACCCACCAGGTGGGGTCGGCACAACATGGTGAGATGCCCCCCCTATCACTTGCCATCTGGTGAGATGGCAAGTGATAGGGGGCAAGTGTGCGTGAGTACGCACACAACTAGCAAGCCGCAGTAAATACCTATTTTCCGTCCGCCTGGTTTACTCGATACGCTCATAAAAACCTGACTGAATACAGTAAAACACAGAGAACAGACGGCTAACAACAGGCAGAGTAGGTAGAATCATCAACACTGGCCTAGCAGGTACCTATTTACAGAACCAAATAAAGTTTTTTTTCTAAGAATACCTAAAGACACGCATTACTAAAGAAACTATAAAACGAACAAGAACAGGCAACACACAATTCTCATATAGATAGAGAGAAAGCTCTCAACCTAACAAAAAGAGAAAATATGAGTTTTAGGTTTCAGAAATCAAAACCGCTAAGCGCATACGAAAATGACTCGTATCGCGATCTAAAATAAACCGAATAACGTTCAAATTCCTACGCTGATACCAAACTTTCAGAGCGGCAACGCCGCATTTTTACGGGTGCGAACATACATTTGAAAATTCTGGCGGCAAAATGTTCTTTTGTTCATTACTAGGAAACTACTTGTCCTAGAGAGTCCAAAATTTTGGAGCCGAGTGCTCTAATTCATAGCTCGGTTTGGACACGTCAACCGAATCTGTAGCTATTGTAGATCCTCAGATGTAGCATGTGCGTGCCAGACAAACGTGTCTCCAGCTAACACAGTCATCAAAGCTTCTAACTCGGTGAGTTTTGAACCTAGACACTTGAAATATTTGGAGCATCCATGATATTTTTTGCTCTAAATTTGGAGATATCAAGCAACTTTCTAGCTATAGCCATTCCTGAGATCCACATGTGTTAGCTGGAGAAATGGCTTCCCAGCAAACACGTTGTTATAGTCTTCTAACTCAAAGAGTTTTCGAGCTAGAGACTTGATTTTTTTTATGCCGGGTGCTCTAATTATGCTCTAAAATTTGGCGTTTACTATATACCTCTATCGTTAGCCGTTTGCCCACACTGAATGAGGAAGCTGTGGAGCCGCTCTCCAGCTAACACACCTATAAAGTCTCATAGAGTCGTTGTTTTTTTTGCTGCTAAATTTTCCTTCAAATCAATGATTGCTCCAATTATGCTTTAAATGTTGGCGTTTTCAGAATTCGCAATTTCCATATGAGGAAGCTGGAGAAATGCACATTCTTGTTTTGGTTAAGAAAAATAACAGTATAACCCGGTTATGATCACAGAACTGGAACTGGATGACAGAAGATTTTTATTGGTCGGTAACCCGGTTGAGAACTAAGAAAAACAATCCTTCCTGGTAGCTGCATGGTTACGAAACCTGTAGGTTTACCACAAGCTCAGTTTGGCTCTGTCTCTGGCTCTGTTTTTGAGTGTGTGTGAGTGCTCACCAGTGTATACTGTGTGTGTGACGTTTCGATGTAGAATTTATTTTGTCAACACTCACACAGACTCAAAGCCAGAGACAGAGCCAGACAGAGTTTGTGCTATAGGCTTTAATGATTTTAATATCTTTAAAAAGGTGTGGGAGTGATAAAGTCATCGACGGCAGTCTGCCCCTTAACATTTTGTAAATATCATGCGTGCTCATAATACTTATCCTTTTTTCCAAACGTTATTTTTGAAACTGCAGTAATTTTACACAATATAGTATTCCATTTACTTAAATAATTTTCTTGGGCCCAACATTCTTGTGTCAAATAAAGAATCAATAATAAAAATCGGTTAAAATTAAGTAAATCGGTTAATTGTCAAAGTTATAAGAAATTAAAATTCCATAAAAAAAACTGATTTGATAACCTCCTCCCCACTTGCTGTACCAGTTGGTTATCCCCACTTAATAAACCAATTATTATCTGTCCTAAATAAATAGTGAGCGGTCTAGTTATCGGTGCCTTACTTAAAATACAAAATAAAAAAACCAAAAAGTAGCGGTAACTGCGGTACGAGTTCTCAAACTTTGTAACCTTATTTCCACAATAAGAGGGTGCAGCTAGATACAAATTGAACTTTTGCTTTTGTATTATTGCATTGCATACGTCTGACTAAGTGAAGTGGCACCACACTGGAACTTCACTGCTATTATTTTAGACTATTTTTGATTTGTAAAAGGATCATATTATAAAAAAACGGTAGGAACCGAGACGTAGTTTGTTGCCTGTTCTTCTACGCTTGGTCGCGTGGAACTGGCACCTAGACTCACCTAGCTTTAAGACGTTTCAAAGTGATTCTTGCATCGTACTGAATAAAAAACTATTGACTTTGACTTTGCATTATAGTATTTAAAAATACTGATTAGATGAATAATCAATTCTCGTCATAACCCTTAAAATCGGTGGGATGGAATATCTTGCGTAATGCAATTTGCTTCAAACGCTTTTACGATACTAAAAACTGCTGGGGTGTTTATCATAAGCAGACATAAATTGCTTATACTGCGCCTCTGGTTTTTACAACGTACGAGAAGTGTTCATCAACATTCACACAGGGATTTTACTAAGACCACAATAATGGGCCAGCATAAAATAATATTATAATACACATTTTACTTGCAAATATAATCACATTATGTCCTAGCTTTGTCACAGGGTGGAGAAATTAATAGCGAGATTGAGCGTGTGTCGATCGAAAACACAAGGGGACCACTCTGCAGATGCTTATCGGCACACACGCTCGCCTCCAACGCTTCTGCTCTTACGTGCCAATGCCAGTTGCTGATTATTATCTTACTTATATAGGTACCATTACATTATAATATTAGTTGCTGCATTATACGTTCAATATTTTATAGGAGTCTGCAAGAGGCAGTACATAAAACGAATACAGTAGGCCTACCACAAGCTCTGTCTGGTTCTGTCTCTGGCTCTGGTTGAGGCTTACTGAAGTAATCAAAACAAAACCTTCTCTTTTGGCGTTTATTTTTCAACTTTAAAATTCGTAAGCTTACAACCAGATGCACGTTTATTAAAACGTGCCGTCTGCATGTTACAAGGGTTTAGTGGTGTTCTGCCTACAGTAACATGTGGCGTATAAATGTGACTAAACGTAATTAATGATCGATTGTAGCTTGTCGACCATAGCGAATGGGCTGGAGAACGGAACCCTCCGCAAATCTTTACTGACGCAAAATAGAAGGCCCTTGGGACTACCGCGCCTTTTAATTTGCGAGAATTAGGGGTACTCCTTACGTCACTAGCGTCCTTCGGCTTATTTAAAAAAAATCGATTAGTTTTATTTTTATTCGACAGCGGTATAATGTTCTTCTGGTTCAAAATGGAAATGAACGAGGAAGGGGCTGGACAAAAACATAAAATCACGTCTCTTTAGAATTAGAATAGGCTTATAAAAGCAAGGTTGCCTGGTAGAGATCGCTGTTAGCGATAAAGCCACCCATTGTTTTACTGTGAATTTTTATTTTTAAGCTAAATACTGTATTCCTATATGTGTCATAGTAATCAATAAAGAGTTATCTATCTATCTATCTATAAAAGGTAGTCTTTATTTTTTTTCTATGAAATCAACCCAAAATCTAAAAACTGTTATAAAAACAGCAGTTTTTAAAAATTTTGGAACAAAAGTAGGTTCTCATAGCACTGTCAAACAAAAAAATTCACTGTCTTTTTCCTTTTTTTTTTGGTTCCTTGCTGTATCTGCATGAGCTTTTGGCAGAATTGTGGCATATAGTCGCAGTAGCCAAAAAAGAAGAAGTGAAGTGAAGTATCTGCATGTTTTGAAGCTTCTTGTATAGTGACAGAAAGATAGAAAAGTTGTAAAAATAAGTAACAGCATTATGATGGAGCTGGGATGGGTGGAGAACGTATTATCTTGGATAGGTATAGGTATAATACGCGTGCTGATTATGTATTAACTATGTATAACTAGGTACTTATCTAGATGGTCTTTTGATTTTTTTACTTTTAACGGTGTCAAGTACACTAGGAACCTAATAACAATGGAAACATAGCTATTGATAAAAATTTAATCGCTTGTGCTATCTTTACATCGAATTTATACTCAGTATGAAACATTAATGGCACGTTCCTGACGTGCGTGACCTACGAGGCAATGCTTTGTTATAGGCGATGGTTACCGCTTAACATCAGGTGGGCCATAAGTATTCTTGTTCCATCAACAAGTAGCATAAAAAAAAATTAGTTTTTGACGGAGGGACGCCTCAAGCAACATCGCCAATTATCATGTGGCTACTGCTACTACTGGCTACCCTTCTCCACAATGCAATTTAAGTAAATGTGTTTTTTATTCCATCACATGTTCGGTTTACAGAATATAGAAATCTATGAACACCACGTGGTTAATTAATACCAAATTGATCTGTTCAATAAAAATACGCTTTGTTTGTTGATCCTCAAAATTTCAGCATACGTATAAAAACAGTGTATACGCACAAGCAGCGTCCAATCCAATCGTAAATCAATTTTGTGGACGAAAGAGGCGATATCGATATTGGTAAAACCGCACACGCTCCCTCAGTATAATATGAGATGGCAAGTCCGCCGTAATGTTTATTTGATACATGTAATCGCCACATGATGTATGGGCGCGATCGACGGAGTACGGCAATCGCGTCGCAGCTCGCCACTCTCGACGGCCGGTGACGACGACGGCGTAAGGTTTATGATGATTATTCCATCTAAATGATGATTTATTACAGGATTAGGCTAGCCTGCGGTCCATTTTGTGGGGATGTATGAGCTTTATTTATAATAATAAAGTCATCCCTTTAGCCTCCACGTTCGATATGAAATTATCAATTTTCAAAAAGGATTTGATTTAGTATAATTGGGTTCTTAGGTACTTTATTTTACTGACTGTTATCTTTAAATTTAAACTCGGCCGCAATCCAATTTTGAGTCAAAAAGTTATTAAAACCTAAAGCTATTATATTGTTCACGTGTTTCTTATTGGCAATCTTTTCCAGACGACCACTTCTCAAATCCCAGTTGGTATTTTAAGAACCTTGGTAATTTAATATAGGTACCTGCCTACCCTCTGACCAAGATTTAAGAATTTAATATTGGCAGCAGCTTGTATAAATGGACGGATGCTTTTTTCGTTATCATAATTTTAAGCTCGAGATAATCAAATTATGATTTGACGAAAAAATTGTGTTTTAGAAAACGTTCTCTGTCGTGTTGGATATTGAAAAGAGCAATTTACGAAAAGTTGTTATCCACTTCGATATATCAAGTAGTGTTAACGAAAGCTCGAATGCTTGTTATATTTAAGGTACGGCCACATCTAGGCGTTGAGCTGCGATATTTGTCAGCGAAGCAGGTATCACTGTCAAATAGCGAAGCTTATTGCCTATATCTTATAGGTTAAATTGTCTAAGATCTTAAACCAATATGATTTGCCCAAGCGGGCAAATCATATTTTTGACGCAGGTAAATGCTTTTTTACTTTTAAAAGACTCAGAATTGAATTATTACAATTTGCATTACTGCTTTACCTAAGCAAATGTACAAAATGCATAACTTCTAACTTTATCTAGGGAATAACAAAGACGCCATTTAAATTACTTTAATATAAAGTTTGTTTCTTTGAATCGCAGCGTTGTTGAGGGGAAATTTTTGGAATTTATTTTAAAGCATTTCTTGCAAAGAAGCTTCCGACGTTTCCCGGAGTTAGACGGTTCACAACATGTAAAAAGTACTTAAATATAAGACCATGAACAACTTGCCGCGAGCTCATAACTAGACAGCGACAGACAGCGAGGTTCCGTGAATTCTTGGGGCTAGAAAAGCACGAAGTTAGACAAGGCATTGCTTTGCTGCTTAAGTACAGATTTTTTGGCGTATCTTGATAAAGTTTACAATAAGATATGTAAGTACATAAACCTTACCCGAGCTCTGGGTCATAAAACAAAAGAACGAGCAAGCCCTACTAGAATGGAAATATGGAATGGTTCCAAGCTGCAACCTACGATGGGTTATATATAGGTAAGTTACCCTGCGGCTGCCATCGATTCAAAAGAAAGACAAGTAGAAAGTTTCCCGCCGAAGACATGAAATCATAGAACGATTTCTTTTACGACTTCGGTTTCAACTTCATAGCGATGAATTATGCAGAGAGCAGAGAGATTTCCTACGATAAAAGTCGTAACACCCAAGAGTGTTCTAAAAAGAGCTCTTAGGATATGATAGGGAAACCAGTCAATATCTTTGAACGTATAGCTTACGAATATGCTATTCTTTATTTGGAAATATATTCTGGTAGGGTTACGTAATGCTATAGAAAGTTTTGTAGTAGGTAAGTTGTGTGGGTATTTATTTATTTTGGAACGATCCAGCTTAAAAAATAGAGTTTTTTCATCTTGGGTAAAAAATTATTGCCACAGATAAGATAATACTATACTAGTTATTGCTAAGTGTCTCTCCTACCTATCCCATTTAAGGCCTGCGCACACCTAGGCCGCTGGCGTCGGCGATCAGTGAAACGCTGTCAAATTTGACAGCGATATTTGACAGCGTTTCACTGATCGCTACCGCCAGCAAACTAGGTGTGCGCAGGCCTTCAGTCCTGATTGCTAACAGTATCTAAAGCTAGTAATAGTAGCACAAAATATGATGGAGCATGCTGAAATGACCCTTTGATAATCAACAAAAGGATCGCGTAAGCTATCCGCATTGACAAGTTAGTTTGCTGACTTGCTATGAAAATTTAATAACAATACAATTGACATTGTAATATCTTTATCCACCAGCTTGTACATACAAAGCGTGTATTTAATTGGCAATGGGATGCGGTGGGGTGAGCGAGGCCGCGCGCAGCAGCTA
The DNA here is from genome assembly GCA_947578465.1 of Thera obeliscata. Classification (NCBI taxonomy): domain Eukaryota; kingdom Metazoa; phylum Arthropoda; class Insecta; order Lepidoptera; family Geometridae; genus Thera; species Thera obeliscata. Next base: position 8,451,934 of record OX387916.1, read on the forward strand.
GTCGGACGCAACGAGCGGCCGCGCTCGCGTCCTGAATACCTAATTGACTAATATTAGTTGCGGAGGGGAACTTCCTTATAGGTGAGCGCAAACTTGAGACAAAGAACACGTACGGGCTTTGCAAGGGCTACTTTTAAACTTTTAAAACGTGAACTTGGACGATCTGGCGCTCCCGATCCGTTATTACCTTTAGCTTTAATTACCGATGAGTAGATAGTTCTTGAAGTATTTCATAAAATGAAATAACAAGTGCGTATCAAAACACGTACGTAATCAGAACTATTATACCAGCCCACAACTAACTCGTGCGCACAACAACCTTTATTATTTTCTTAATTAGGTACATTAATTTAGGTACATACATTATAAGTAGGTACTTGGTTTGGTATGTATTAATTAATTTGTGATATAATGCATCTAGTAATTCTAGTAATTTTAGTAATTAGTAGATAAATTATACCACAGGTTAATAATTAGTAGTAATTTTCAATTTCAACAATTAGAAAAACATGCATTGAATTTAAAATAAAATCATAATACAAAACTCTCAAACGTAGGTAATCACCTAATCACATTGAAGAGGTAACACATTGTTATTAAAGTTGTTGCAGCTAGCGATAAAGTCTCCCAACGTTTTATTGAGTTGTTTTAATTTGAAAATACGTCGTACCTAGTGATCAACAACTAGTTATCAAATAGCTAATAACAAGTAAGTGATTCAAAGTTCTTTTCATTTTTGTTACAAAATCATCTCGTATTGCTAGGAGTGGAGTGGACTAGCCAGAGGCAGGGGTTTGAAATGAAATAAATTCCATTAGCGTAATTGGAGCCGAAAGCGAGTTATTGGAGCCGTCTCGTTTAGTGGCTATACGAGCGGTGCACCGTGTCATTATGCGTTCGCATATGGCCTGAATAGCAAAACTGAACCACCATAAATGCGTTGAAATGTCCGGAAATATGTTTTTTAAAATGAACTTATTTTTATCATAGTAAATTATAAAAAAAACACTTATTTTTTACAATTAATAAAATTAATAGAACAAGCCAATTATACTGAACTTTTTTTTCACCCCACCACTGCGGGCAAAAGAACTAAATAGTGAAACATAAAATGTAAAAAAACACGCAGATTTGAAACTTTCAAAATACGACGCATTCTCTGAACACGGTTACGGCTCACTTTGTTATGCTAATCTTCATAATTCTTCAGGCGAAGGAAGTTTCGTAAAGTTACTTTTTTCAAAATAAGTTGTAATTCGGTCGTAATTTGTTACGTCGTTGAATGCTCGCGCATACATATAAAAGGAAGCTGTTATTATCACAGTCGAATAGCTCTTCATTTAACTTATTTTGGTGTTCCCTATCTGCAAAAATGGAAATAGAAACCTTTAGCAACGTAAAAAGTATGGTGTTAACTACCAAATTGGTACCTTCCTACTTACAATGTTCATTTTTAGGGTTACTTAATTTTATATTTTTATCCCGTGACAGCTGTTATTTACGAACATATACCATTTTTACATGATAGTGTTCTTCATTTAGAGAAGTGATATAAAACATATACTAGATAAATTAAAAAATAAAAATAAACTAGCAGTGGCGAATAATAAAATGGAACCCTTTTCGTCCAACACGATCTTGGTTGATTATTAAAAGTTATGTTCTCAATAAAAAGATTTCTGTCACTTGGAAGTTATTTTCAATTACTATCGTGTCAAATAACTTCTGAAGCAAATACATCACAATCATAAAAAACGCGTCGAACGGAATTTGCTGAAGTGTAATAATGGTGTTTGACAAAGAAGGTAGATAACTGAAAACTAATCGCGTAAAAGAGAATGAACAGTGCAACGTAGCAAATTTTTTTTATATTTATTTTCCCACAGCGAATGAGGTAGGTACTGTCTACCTCGTAGTTGTACTATCAACATTTAAAAACTTGATTAAAAGGTCCCTCCTCAATGGGAAAAATAAGAATGGCACTGTAAAATGGGTTCTAAAACTATCTTGACAGTCTTGTAACGCCCTGCCTTGTTCAAATTAGCAAAGAAAACTTCTCGATCAAGTCTCTCTACCTGAAAACACAAAGTAAACTCGGTGCCTTCGCAACTTATCCATTAACTTGAGTAGAATCTGTAGACAGCAAGGAGAGAATAGTGCCTCCTTTGTCGTCTCAGGACTTAGTTTGAGCGTAACCGAAATTTATTATATGAGATTGATTGGGAGTGAAAGAGCAATCAAAATATTTGTTACTCTCACAAAGTAAATACTTACCTAGTCCGCGTACAGACAGCGAAATATGGTTTAGTAGCTTTTTATATTAGGCTTAAACGAACTCTAAAAATCAAAAGTAATGATTCAAAAGTCATTGTTCTTTGTCCATGAAACCTTCATTAATTTTATGACACTCCAACAATGTCCTTTTTGACTGGGGATCTGAAAATGAAAAATTACTTCTTGAATTTTTACTTCACTTAAAATCTGCACCCTGTAGTCGACGACCGCTTTATTATTTATGACAAGGAACACGAAACTCATCTCGAGTTATAAACTTCTTGGAATTTCTCCTAAAGTAATGCAGAGCTATTATTATGAAGTCCCCACAAAAAATATTCGTCGTGTAGCGGGGCCAGGGTCGGTGGGGCTTGAGGGCAAAGGGGCAAGGGGCGAACGAGCCACCTCTGTTCTGTCGTCTTGTAAAACCGCCGTAGCTGCCACGCCGCCAGTTGCTCTCCACAAAACGTTTTTCAAAATTATGCAGTGAATTCGAACATAAATGAAACTGATCTTGTTTAACAACGCTCAAACTTAGATAAAATGTAATTTCTTGTGTGACAAAAATTACTAAGAATCTTATTATTCAATTATTATAATTCATACATATAATCATTACAAATTTGCAAGGTATTAATGTTTCATGGCAGGACTGAGATTTCAAATGTACGCTTTACGCGTTGATCCTTTACGACTATTTGACAGTCATAAAATTTTATATATCTTCCTTATCCGAAAACAAATGCGTTACCCTTCACTATTTACATAAGACCCGTGAAATGTTCCAGCAGTCCTTACTTCTTTATTTATAGCTAAACTTGAATAGATTTCATACAAAGTAAACTAAGTACTTACCATCTAAAAAGTCAAGCATCCATTATCAGCGCAGCTGATATCTGAATCTATTACCAACATAAAGCAAAAATAACGTCCCTATGGGTAAAAGCTCACACAAAAAGAAATAGTTCATTATTACACGCTTGAGCTCCATTCGTACAAATGGTACTCACCTATACAAAAGAAATATGCCTTAAATGGCTTACGACAATAAAAAAGTTTCTCTGATGTTTTTCTTCCAAACCACTTAACAAGCTTGGCGCACGTAGACATGTTTGCGTCTTGCTTGCATTATGACACCGTGGTACTATAAGATTTAGAGGGGACAAAAGTGAGGAGACATTGTGGCGCCGGAGCCTTCGTCATAACTGCTGTACCTATCGTGGAAGTGTTCTCTCATAGTCAATGGGAATAATCTATTCAGTTCGCTCAGCCGTACAATTTAGTCTCTATCTCGGTTATTAGTAAATCTGGAATATTCATAGGTTTGTCATATTGCCAGTTATGTGAGAAAACATTTTGTAATACCGACAAACTCGTAAACCTAGTCACCTAGCTTTAAGACGTTTCAAAGTGATTCTTGTATCGTATTGAATAAACGCTTATTGAATCTTGAATCTTGAATCTTGAACCTTATGCGGAAAGAAGTATATGAATGTTGAAATAGCACTTTTTAAACTTTCGCGATCATAGCACATCATCATAGAAACGTTGGGAAACAAATAAAATAAGGAAATAACTCGATAAATACCCGTGTAATAGATTCAGAATGTAAAATTAAATGACATAACCAGATTGTAGTGCAGTGATTTAAAAGTGCTGTTTCACGTAAACTAGTGGCTCTGTGTGTTGTAGACCTAGTGAGCACTCTAAAAGTGAACAATTTACTTTTAGCTATTCTGCTCATCGTGATGAAGATCCTTATCAGATCGGCGTATTTTTTTTTATGAGACCATTTTAAATTGGAGTAAGGAAGTACCACTCTAATCAAATATCACCAACGTCAAATAAATTTTACATAGTCATAATAGCCTGTGTATGTACCAAGAATCGTCCAGATCCGTTGAAAAATGCGACCTGTGGGCGAGAACAGACAGACAGCGGGGCAAAAGCATTTTTGGCCAACCTCTTGGTGGCAATCAGTAAAACGTTTTGAATTAGGTATAGTTAATATTTGACAGCGTGTCACTGATCACCACCGCAGAACGCTTCGATGTGCGTAAGGCTTCACTCGGTTAACTACTAATTGATTTTTATCATTAATAGACGACTAGAGTATAATTTGCATACTAAAATAACTGTGGTTGGCTTTTATATTGGTCTTTATTTACAGAAAACTGTATTTAGTTGTAGAAAACTGTAGGTGTTACCTACAGTTTTCTACAACTAAATACAAGTAATAATAATAAAAAACTAAAAAAAAATAGTGCGTAAAGGTTAACCACAATATTTTGGAGTGGTACGAAGTCCGTAGTCTTTTATTTCATTGCGTTAAGCTGTGCTAATTCCCGAAACGATGAATGAGCAATTGTAAGCTGTGCGTTATTTCTTTACGAATGACAAGTGACGGTTTATATGCTCGTGACATCGCTCGTAATATACTGATTCTTCGATGTTTTAAATCTTTTTAATAATTCTGATTTATTCTACTTCGGTAAATTTTACGAGATTAATTTAACTATCAAAATTGGACCACATACTGGTGGAGATATCCAGTAGATCCCTTTTTCCCATTTTAGAGGAAAGTACCCCTCCAATCGAAAAACCCCAATGACAAAAAAAACTACTAGCCCGAGTACCTACCAACTTTCAATCAGATCGGTTGAAAAATGCAGCCTGTAGGCGATAACAGACATATTATTATGTATACAACCGGACATATGCATTTTTGGCCAATCTCAAAACGAACACTCTCGCTAATAACTACTAATACGCTCGCTTCGCTCGCTCGGTCAGTTAATGATTTTCTGTCATTGGTCAAGAAACAACGCACGCACTTAAGCGTGGCAACTGGCAACGGAGTAAAGAAGCACGCCAGCGGGCGATGTCTCAGCCCAACGTAATATACGTTAACGGCCCGGGACAAGACAAATGTGTTTTCTCTCGCTTGCTTAATAGCAACTTTCCGCCGGCTCTCTCATGCGCCCCCTGGATCTTGATTGAAAACTGTAGCTTATTATTGAGATTTAAAGGCACATTCGAAATCGTGCACATTTTATTGAATTATTTATGTTCTTTCCGATGGCGATGGCGATGGCAGTCAAATATGACAGCGATATTTGACAGCATTACACTGATCGTCATCGCAGATCGCTTGTATGTGCGCAAGGCTTAACAGTAACCAACACCATTACTGGATTTGCCTACCAGCTCCTACGATCTAAAAAAAAATACGGGTTGCACTCCGGGAGTGCCGGCAGAAGTGAAAACTTGATTATTAACGTTGAGCATGTTTGATATTTTGGAATGGTTAGGGGGGGCTTGTTTGTTATTTGGCACCCTGTAACATACACGAACATTCGCGCAAGCGCCCTGCGCTGCCTAAACGAAACAGTAGGCCCAGGCATACATTTTCGCCGCGCCGTAGAGAGGGGATAGCTGTCTACTCTCCATCCGTCTTACGCTTTTTCGATCAGGTCACGTGTCCTGACGCGCTGACGCGAGTTTAAGATTTTATACCCATTACAGAAAAAGTGCTCAACGCCGCTAAAGAAGTTTTCACTTCAAAAAAATAGGAAACCCTATTAATATTTATGTGTAAACTTAATTCTTATTATGCTTAGGTGATCCCAGTTTGAAGTCGTGTTTCATAGCTTTACCCTCGCTTGACCGTTTTAGTTTAGTACGAAAAGCAGGGAGATATTTTGAAAGGTGAAAAGGTGCTAAAACACAAATCCTTAGATATAATATAAAGACAAGGTTGGCAGCATTCACGTCGCAGCTAGTTAGCAGCGCAAACTGGCTCGTCGTCGGCGTTCGCGCAAATTGAATTTGTCTCGAACACCGACGAACGCTCTCTCAGTAGAGAATACTTAGGTACATATACTATAGGCTACGGACAGCTGGTCACTTTTGTGCTTTACATGTCGCTTGCTACTACCGACAATAGCAATATCAACTGGACTCAACCAAAACAAATGCCAATTATTATTGTTGGTTTGGTTTTATCAATTTACGAGGTTTGTCTCAATAGTCGCTTAGGCATCATAAAAAGTATCTCTATCATTGATGGTGACCTGTCAGCTGAAATGGTATGTGCATAATCTAAATCGCCGGTGATGGCAATCAGTGATCTCTGTCAAATATTGCACTGTCATAGTTCGCGGCAGTGCGCCTATATGTGCGCAAGCGTACATATGAACTTATCCAACAGAGTTCACAGTCCGTTTTGATTACTGTACCGTGAGAATTAGGAACTAAGAGTATATAAGAGCACAAATGTACCTACCTAATAAATCTGAATCAAACTTTTTGCAAATTTTATTCATCTTGCAAATCGCTGTGGTTATCCTGTGTTAAGGGAAATAAAAGCATTAATTTATTGTACCTACCAATGATTTCCTTGTTGGACGCCTATTAGACATATAAAATGTTCGTTCTGTCGCAAGAATCAAAACTGCACATTTCGCGTCTCAGTAAGCATAATTCGACTATACAGTTTTGCAAACCCTAGCTAATTTTAATAAACGCAATATCATTTGGCAAGTGTGACTCGCGCAATTCGTCTGGTTGGCTGGCGAGGGTACGAACATTGTGTGATGACTTGCGTTATATCGAGTGCTTGTGAGATTAATGGCGGTGTCGCACGCGCGGCTATTACGCGCTATGTGGCGCTTGACACGGTTTTGTTTCATCTCAAAATGAAATTACTAAAATATATTAGTGACTATATAGTGTTATGTAGTTCCCAGTAACTATGTTCAATTTAATAACTTTTCATCTATTAAAAACTGAGGCGCAAAATAAAAAAGCTTATTTTGAAAACTAAAAAAATATATTTTATATTATAGCTATATTTAGGTACACAAAGAAACTTACAATTAAACAAATATTTACAAAATGTACAAAATAGCTCAACTGATCCAAATCTGTATATTTATAGCTAAATAATATCAGTTATTCGGTTCCTATAGCGCAGGTTGTGTTTGGTTTAGAGCTAGATGGCGTAAGGTACACTAACATTTATTTTATTAATTTTGTTTTTTTGTTTTATAATAAGGCATCTGGATTATGCGCACAAAAATATCATCATAATTACCAAAAACTAAAAGTTATCGTGTAAGCTATAAGTGACTAAATAAATGTATTCATTAGGAATGCAAATTCTCATATTACCGTACGGTATGTTCTCATACATACGAAATGCTCATTCATAAAATATTCAAAATGGTTTCATGCTCCTTAATTATCTGCGTTTGTCGGCGGCCGACGAAAACTTTCAAATGTTTTGTGAATTATGGTTTCGACACTTCTCTCACATATATCTTTGTTTACAAAAGATCGCTGTACACTTAGCGTAATAAGTTAATGTTGTTCGTGTCTTCGTATTAATTTACGGGAAGGAAAAGTTTGCAAAGTGTTTCACGTAAAGAAGAAAGTAGCTAGAAAACAGTCGGCACCACTTGTATAGTTTTGGTTTAACTAATAGCCGAGCAGGATTTGAACCCTACCCTTCCCCTTGGTACGGGGCTGTGCTGACCGCTGCACCATTGGATTTTCATCACACTTGGAGAGTTACTCTTAGGAACCGCTTGGCTCTAAATTTTTGGGACATTACAAAAATCTTTGTGATTTCCTTAAGCCTAGTAAACAATATAAAATCAGTTTACACAAGACACACATACAAAGCGGCTGAAATGATTTGGCCAACTTCACGAAGTTATAAGACCCTCAAATGTGTGGATGTTAGGGTGGTCTCACCAGTTATAATAACAAAACTTTGAATGAAAGCAGCAGTGAGTGCGACTTATACCTTCAAGAACTTTTTGACCTCCCCTCGTACGTAATCCATGCAAACAGTAATTCCATAGAGTGCTTTGCACTGTCACCTGCATCACTACATTTTAAGGTCCTAAGTTGCTACATTTTAAGGTCCTGGGTTACTACATTTTAGATCCTATTTTGTCAATTGTTCATTTTTAGAAGTTTTTACTGTAAATAATAAAATAAATACAATTGATGAAATTTTTCACATTTGTCACTTCATTTATCTCATATTTTCATATTTAATAAAAACTAAAAAGTTGAAGCAAAATATTTTTTTAAATGTTGCTTCTACTTCTATGGTCATAAAGTTGTAAAAAACGCATAGACTCAGATACACACAGACGCATGGACAGTCACCGAAGCGACGTCTTTGTGTTTCGTTTGTACAAACTTTAGAACATGGCTAGCATTTAGTTTTAATAATATGGCAAGTTGAATTGACCAAGTCGTTCGTGCTGCGTAGCTTATTCGTAGCTGATTCGTAGCCGCGTAGCACACGTGTAGACAGCGCTTCAGCTGTGCGTTGCAATTACACGCCAAACGTACTGCCAGTAATCTTAATATGTGTCGCCACATTTCACTGCAATACAAGCCCGTTAGGAATTTAATAGAATCTGTTTTTGTTTTAGAACTTCTAAATACTGTTTTTGTCTCAGTTTGTGGTTATAAAAGGTCAAGGTATCACCATCAGAAGTCATTTTTTTTAGTGAATCTAATAATAATATTTTTTATTTGAATAAAACACTTTTAAGATTTATATTTAAACCTATTATATCAGTTACCTGATATAATAGGTACTTGAATACATTTTTTCCCATATTACATTTAGTTTGGGGCTGGGTAGTGTTGTGTGAATTGTCCACAATATTTATCTATTTATTTATATTTATCATCATTTGATAGAGATTTCTTAATTTTTATTCATAGTAACCCTTTTGTAACATGTCTAAAATTTTATTTTAACTTTGTTGTTGAATGTTCTTTAATATTGTTATGTTTATTGCCCAAACGAAATGCAAGTTTGCTTTGACTTACAACATTCAGTTTATCTACTACTATAGTTCGTAATGTTACAGGAAAATAAAAACATAGCCATGAAATCATAAACAAAGTGTTAAAACCCGCGGGTGCTTTCAATCCCATTCAATAAACAGCTTGGTCAAATCTAAACATACGCTTACCAAATCTGCTAAGAGCCCATCTCGCCGCTACGTGACTGAATCAAAACGAATTTGTCCCGTTAAAGCCGCAGCTTTTTTCACACATTCGATGGACAGATAGAGATAGTGGTCCCTTCTCCGAAGAATGGCCGCACTAAATCCTTAACACTCAACTTCACTGCAGCTTTACCTTTTACATTCAATGTTTATAGAGTGGTGTTGTGATAAAGATGTATTGATGAACGAGCAGAAATATATTTAGTTAAAACATTATTCAAAATGAAACAGTGGCTATCTAACAAAACAATTTGATAACGTCTTTTCAATTCTGGTTGATCATCACTATGATGATAAACTTTGTACACATACTAATAAACAGGCTTTTGCATCTATTGTAGATGATTTATATAGCAGCAGGGGCAACTGTTTTTGCTCATGCCTGAACTTGCGGGACCTTTGGTGCCTGGGGCAGGATTTTTAGATGGAGTAGGCGTGCCTATCCCATGCTGACAGCTTACTCATAGTCTACCTTATCCACAAGAAAGACATTATTAATATGTGTAGCGCTGACTAAACCGCGGGTTTTTTGAAGTTGTTTTCCTTCACCGATTGAGAGCACTAGCTTTGCGCACATTAATTTTTTGAAAAGACAAAAAGCCATAGGTGCACCACTGGATTTGAACCCGTGACTTTAGAGACAGAAGGCGGTGTTGCAACCGCTAGATCACGTGTACTCGTACTATTGTTCAAAAAAAAGTTCAACAGAAACAAAAACGAAAAGCAAGCGTAGTTTTAATAAAAATCATAGGAAGAATAATGAAACAAATGGTGAGTGAGCGCACGGACGCACGGGCGCAAGGCAAACGGGTCTCTCGAGGCTTCCGCCAGGTGCAAAGATGTTTCATGATTTAATTTGGGACTTAGGGATCTGCTCTATTGAATCTATTGAACCGTGCAATGTTTTTATCGCGTCCGTTTTCTGTAAATGGTTTACTGTGAAATGTCGACTTATTCTCGTCAAACCTAATAACCCCATTTTTATACGGCACGGCAGTGATACAATATTAGAGTGACGACCCACACGTTATGACCAATGAATGGATGGTCCGTGTTCTGTTTTATTTTGATACAAATAACTTTGGGGATATTCGAATAAGCACATCGAAACGTACAGAGACTAAACCAAATGCCCAGAAACAAAATCACGCTTGAATGAGCGCGCCGCGAGCCGCTGGAAAACCGAATGGGTATTTTGGTATAATTGTGACCCCAGGCAGACAATATATAGCACGGTATATCAATGATAACTATTGGTGTTTTTATACAAAAAACATTCATAATGAAACATTAAATAAAAAAATATATGCATTTCAAAAGAACAATAAAAAAAAATTATGTAAATTTTATTCAATAAATCAGTTTTTTACATCTCTCGTAAATGGAAAAATATTAGTCATTACACTTATAAACAAAGAAAAAAAAAACTTCGAAAATGTCAACAAAAGTGAAAACTTGACCAATTACCCCAATGACACCCAAATTACAACAATATGTTATTATACGCGTAGTGTAATGCGTAGGTGTATGTAGGAAGATGTTATTTTTCACAAATTAATTTAGTTAAAATGGTAAATAAATAATAACAAAAGGTAACACCAGCTTAGCTAATGTTGTAATAGGAGGCGCAAGGCAGTCACCGGACGAGCGCCAGTGCCGCGCGACGAATACCAAGCAGGCTTCCTTGCAGGCCTCGGCTAATATTGTGCTGACTCACCTACCCACCGTACACTAATATATTACGCCATTTATACTTTTATTTTGCACTGCATCACGATTCTCGAATAAGACTCGTTGTTAGTTTTAATTAATCCTTAGTTATGTGGGAAATTAAAATGGTTTTTGCACATTATTATGTAACTTGTTCTAGAATATGGAGTAGTTTAAACAAACCTACCACTGTGATCACGAAAATGGCCAGTTGTTTAACTAGAATTACGTTAAAAACCTATTTTAAAGTTTCTGGAAAAAGAGTTGTAGGTTTATCATTTGTTTTAAGTTTGTCTATGCATGGTATTATCATATCTATGTCTTACCTATAGCGTCTATGTTTTCGTATAAGGCTCTAGAATTAATACATTATAAACCGATTCACTGCTGAAATTCATGCATAATATAGGTGGTTAAATCATTACAAATAGTAATATCTGAACAAATTCAGTGCATTTATGTTAGCAATAATAACGTTGTCGGCATAGAGGTACCACGGGCGCGGTATGCGACGCGGTATGTCGTACCACATGATTTCGTTGTTATTACACCCCAGCCTGGAACGATGACAAAGCAACATGTCTGAACATACTACGTCAGGGATCTGCGAGCACAAACCGCTTAAACAATTTTACGCCATCCATTAAGTACCTACGTATTTTGTACAAAAGATTCTTAAATCGAACAAAGCTGAAACCGAAAAATTCGATTCATGATCGGAGTAAAAGATCAGCAAAAGCGCGTAACCATGCGTTAATCCCAGAGAGAATATAGACAGTGTAACTTTTCGCCTCCTTTATCGTACCGTTGAAATCGTACTTCTTTGTGAGTAATCCCTCCACGTCCCAGCCATGTCGCCGACGAAGATAGAGCACGATCTTCACAAATAATGTCACATGCGATTCGTTTCAGACGACGTGACTCGCATCACCGCGGCTAACCGGCGTGCCGTGCATAATGGGATAAATATGCTGCGGTTATGTGCCCACACATGGCCCTCAAATTAAGTGAGCGCTATTTACTGCATGCGGCGAAACTTCCTTACCCGCTTGATTAACTGGATTGTGTTTACCTTTACATCTGGCTTAGTACCGGCAACATGTCTGCGCATAGGGCTGCTACGCAATGTCACAGATGCTGCATTTATATATTACTTACTATTAGTTCGCCAAAAAAAAACAGTAAATAGTATCTGTGGTTCGTCATTTTCTTATAATTTTTCAGATCCCATCTCAAACTTGTTTCCACTTACCGCACTGTATGATGATTACACTCATGTATTGTACATAACTACATGGTCGTAGAAAGTCTAATTTTACTTAGATTGTTTTAATAAAATTGCAAGGAAAAGTATGCGATTCCAGGAAGATCTCGAGTAAAATATGTAATTTGAGATAAAACGACATCCCATTCCAGATAAGACGCAGCACGAGCCGCACGTCGAGAGTCATCCTCCGACTCGTTACGAGCCGCCCGCGCCGCCCGAAGCGAGGTGTGATACAAAATCATCAATCTTTCCCGAGATTGTACTATTAAATGCCTCTTCGCTCTTTTCCCTCGAACTCGAGACCAGAAACAAATGTAAAAAGTTGTGTGATAAGTTCAATTTGAATTTGTAAAGCCCCCTTTCACCGTTTCTCGCCTGTTTATCTCGGCGAGGAGAGAACGGAAAATACAAAAGTAAGAGATAGGAAATGAAGAGGCGGAAAAAAGTGTCGGGCTCCGAACAAACGCGAAAAAGTTGGCGTTATCCGGAAGACAAGTTAAATCGCAATTTATTAGGGCGTAGGTAGTGGCGGCTTAGCACTGACTGGGAGCAAACCCGTGACGACGTAATCGCTGCTGGCCTTCCCACCAAGAAGCAATGCTCACAACGTGAATTCTGACAATATAGCTTACCCTTGGTGGGACTTCATCAAGCACTGATTGTCCATACTGAAACCTAATAATATATTAATGTTATCCAAACATTAATACTATTGGATAACATTTTATATCCATTAAATAAGTTATTTATTTGTTAAAATATAATCATTTAGTAACTAATAATCTTCTTTATAAAAAAGCGTAAACTATACAGCCCGCGTTTTCGTCAATTTTCTCATATGATGTAAAGTATTCACTCGGGTGCAAATATATTTTTGGCTCGGGTGACGTATTTTGAATCCCTCGCTACGTTCTGGATTCTGATAAAGAATCCCTCACTTCGCTCTAGATTAAAAAATTAAAAAAATATTATTTTGCTCTATTATACAATACTACTACTATTTCTACATTTACATGGGATTACCTCAGGCTCGTTTTCTGCAGCATAAAATAATAACTTACAGTATTAGGTCTTGCAAACTTTATAAAAGGCATCCCACGGGTATGCGTCATGAGGGAAAAGTATCTTTAATATTGTAGATGGAGCATTTGAATGAAAGAACACATTTTATTAATTTAAAAAACAATTTAAACTGCATTTAAAGTTTTTTTTTTTCCTTACGGCAATATCAGCTTTTAATTTTTCTGAACAAATTTTAACATTCACAACAGTCTTTCTTTTATTTCTGACACTATGTTGTTTACCAAAAAATTATGCTTATGATAAAGCGTTTCGGTATTATACTACAGGGTGATTATTTTTCTTGTGTAACGGGTTCGATTCCCATGTAATTATTTATATGTATATCTACGAATGCAGTTCAGCAGTTTTAAATAGTATGAAAATTTTGAAATTTAAATTATGCCTTCTTTCAGTAAAATTTTCCATCTTAAAGGTACTTTCCCTCTATGTGGCATACCCGTGGGACGCCCTGTATATCCTGCACACTGATTTGAAGTCTTCGTTTTGCTCGGTCCAATTATGTTTGATATCCCACTGAAAGCTCTGCCTGCGGCTGTTCTCTAATAAAAATACATTAGCATGGATAATACCCTTTCAAGCCATGACTTTAATATCAAAACCACAGGGATATAGCTTTTGGTCTACTCTGTGATAAATTACCCGTTAAAAATCAAATGGCGGGTTGATGTTTGTTTTACTTGTTTGAGATGAGACGTAAACAATACTTACGGTGCACTTGCAGGGGTGGGCGGCACGTGCTTATTCTACGGTTCTGCTATCGCGCATCTCCAGCCTCATTCGCATCTTTATTCATGCCCCACACATACTAGTAAAACTGCCAAACTACATAATGCAGTATCTTTACTAACTGGTGTTGAATGTTCCTAACCTATATTTGACAATATTATCGGAATTATCTGTTATTGATCAAGATAAATCTATAAATTTTCATAATTGGTCATTTGGGCTTCGTTTATCGTTATAAAAATCTAGTTTTAGGTATAGTATAGTAGCTGTCGCAAAGATAATAGATAAAAGAATAAACTGTCGTATTTTTTGTTATAAAGAATGGGGCACGTTTTTACTTTTGGATTTTTTTTCTAAGCGACGTCCGCTAATTGTGGCAAAGACTAATCGGATCTGCTTTCGTGTGCAGATTCCATTATCTGCAGGATCGTGTTCATCCGCCCATACATATTCATATGACGCTCCGGCTCACCGGCTAGCCGGCTAAATCAATGGAGTTATCAACTACAATTTTATGAGATTTTCAATAAGGGTGTATAAAATAGCAGAATAAGTACTATTTTCATTAATAAATTGTATTTTACATCTCTATTTTGTAAATACTAGAAAAAAACCTGCATAAGATAATAGCACCGTCCGTAATTTTTATTCACTATTTACCGGACTGCTCAAATTTTACAAATATTTGTTCGAAAACACACAAGTAAACCTTGTACTCACTGGGTGGTTGACTTTGTGACGTATTTTCTAGTATTGTCTCCATAAAACAAGCCCCGTGTTTTGGGTAAATATTCTTTTTTAAATAATTACTAAAAACAACTTTTGACTCGTACTACTATTATCATAGCTTTTGCTGAAGTAGTCCTTAATTTTTTTTCTGGTAATTACAAAATAAAAATTAACTAAAATATCTACAGCTAGTTAAGAATAAGAATAAGAAAAAAAAAAAGACACAGTTATTTGTTATTTATATTAAAGACATTTTTAGTTTTAGTTGCTCTCAAAATAACTTTTTGGAAGTACTGGATTTAATTTACGAATCGCTATCTAAATATATTTCGACATCAAATCACGCCAGTTTTACTTCGCCTCTACCTCTCAGAAGTTCTAGGAAGAAACTTTTTAATTAGTCTGCGAGGACAAACAAGCTGTGTCTCTTAGTTTGGTATACTTGTACGTACTCCCTCTTCAAATAGAACTCGGTCTTAATTATTGTTCTTGATTTATTGAACAATCAACTGACACTGGTAACAAAAGGTAACTAATTAGTAAAAGTTCTTATGTATAGGTACATCTATCCTTTAGCAAATTTGCTATGCAGAATATCTAATAACATAATTGTTTGCCTTGCGAAGAGATGCTTTAATTAATAGTCAACAAGCAGCACCGTCGCATTGGACGTGTATCACCATTGTTTTATTACGGCTATCATAACAAAGTTACTGCATGTTAAACCAGAACTCGCTCGCTCTACATAGTGTGGGTATAGACTAAAATAGGAGGGTCTTTATAACAACCACTGTCTGGTATAGTGCTGTAAGAATCGTCAGATGATATACAGCATTTCAGTCCATTCGTAAAAACAGGATAGTTTAGGTTAGGTTAGGTTAGGATAGTTTAGGTCTTGCTTGATCAACAAACATAATTTAGAGAACAATTTAAAAAGAACATCACAGTAATATATTTATCACAAAACTGTTAAGCGAAAATTAATTGTTCTTGAGAGTGTTGTAATTGTAGTGTTAATTTGCAAGTGTCGGCGAGGCAGGTCGGCGGCACTCAACACGATAAAGCAAACAGCTGGTTTATTTCGTAATGAATAACACTATTTTCTGACTCTTTCATTCACCGCTTATGAGTCCAAAGCTCCTCCAAAAATGAATGAATATAAGCACATACTTCAGCTGAGAACAATTTATAGAGAGTGATCCAGCTGCTGTCATCAAGTGGCGGCGGCGCGCAGGCCGCGACAGCCAGACGCCACAATTACACCACCCTGTAAATCATAAACATCAACCCCCATTTAATCCAAATAGTCCGTCGTTAGTCGAGCAGCCTGCGTCTAATTTGTCTCCCGTAACTGGAGATTAATTTATTAACATTAATTACATGACAATAGATTGCGCACCAGACTTGTGAGTGGTGCTGGATACGTAGAGGAAACAATTAAATTATATAAAGATCAACTGAATCGATCTAACCGATTCAACTGAATGCAACTTCGGTTATCGAGCAGGTAAATAGTTGACTGTAACGTCAAACCTGTAGATGGAGCCACGGTTGCGTTGCGTTAGTCCAAACAGTTGGCCTACCTTGAGCTGTGTCTGGTTCTGTTTCTAGGCTGTGTGAGTACTCTGTGTGAGACCACACTCACACAGACTCAAAACCAGAACCAGAGACAGAGCCAGACAGAGCTCATGGTAGGCCTACAGTCCCTAAGAGTTATTAGAGACCCGATGGGCGCAGCATGCGGCGCAGGCCCGTTCCAAGGGGTAGGTCGCGGGTTCAAATACCGTTCGGCTCTTAACTTTTGGAATATTAAAAAAAAATATGTTTGAACCAGGTTCAATATTGTCGAACTTACATTCATGGTATTAATCACTTTCTACAACAAATGCACGAGCCTGTTTTTTTATTACAGCTCCATAACACACATGCTTTGTTTTAACACTAAAGAAGCAATATTCGTTTTGATTAAATCTCAAAAAAACAATCATTTTAATAAACTGTTATGTGCCGTAATATAAAATAGATAAACATCAGAGTGTTCTCATTTATTAATTTTCTTTGGCAATATTTTGCACCCGCGCCCTAAACTATGGTTGGCTCGAAGCTCGCATGAAACTAAATTGAGCATAACTTTTTATGCGCCCTTATTTTTCCACTAAGCTAATATGGATGTTACAAAGCCTATTTCAAGCACAATCAGAATAAATGATTAGTCTAGTAACTTTGGTACTGGTATATTATTCCGTAGTAGGTATTTAGACCAAAGCAGGCGTACCTGTAAAAAATCAGCATTATTACACATAGTATATCTCGTCGTATATCTAAATTGGTAACAAGTAGATAAGTTTTGTTGCCAAAAATAAAAACATGACTCTATTTTTCAATACAAAAATATTTCTAGTACTATCAATATATTTCAGTCAATTTGCATAAATTTTAGCTCACTGCAGAGTGCTTTGACCATTTTTATTGCAGCCTTTTAGTTTCCGCGGTTTCATGACTCTTTCATAATGGTCCATACGTTAGTGCGGTATGTTGCATGCCAATTTAGATATGCGTAGCTACCTTTTAAGGCCCATCCATATCAATTGATAACTATTTGAGAGTGCAGTTTCACATACATTCTTTGCTGGATATGAATCTGATGTTTGAGTATACAATTTTATGGTAGAAACGCTAATGTTATTCTTAGAAATGTTCGCTTAAGTGGAGTGGTGTGTAAAACTCACTCACAAATAATGTGAGGCCAAAGATTTTTTTAAGTAATTGCCTACATAATTAACGGAAGAGCCAATAGTAGTGGCTATTGGCTTGTTAGCGCGACCGCGCGGCATGAAATGGGGTCTCTGACAGCAAGAAGTCGTTCTACGTATGTCGGTGTCGTTATGGTTTGCGATGCCGTGAGCCCTACCATTCAGTTCACTTTTGTTAAGTTTTACGACTGATCAGTTCCATAAGTATATCTAATTATTTAAGAGAAACTCTTATTACCGTGCTCTTGTAGCAAATGTTGAGTGGTTTACCTTTTTTGCCGTCATTTCATTTAAGTTGAACTGTACCTTTTAATTTTAAGTTGACGCAAAATAAATTACTTTTATTCTATTATATTCTATTCTATTCTATTAAACATTCGATACTAAGAAATATGTATATAGACACCGGCTTTATAATCATGGGTGTATTTTTACGTGTTGACCTAAGACCTATAATACTTAATCAGTATTAGTAAGCCACTGCACACATCAAACAATACGTGACACAGTGATATGAAGATCTAGGTAGGAGTTTGCTTTAAATTCATGACAATCAGCATATGTTTATCCCTGCGATCACATTTTCATCCGTGTGCGCTCTTTTAAATAAAGGGCGAGGGCGGCTGGCGGTTGTTTGGAAAATTGTGCAAAATTGCCCGCGGAAAAATTACTCAGAGGAGCGGCGAGCCAGCCACATGGCGCGCGACGATACGCCCTACATAACTGATGACTTTTCAATGGCCATTCATTCGCGGACACGCCGCCGCTGCCGCCGTAGGCTACCGGTCACTGACCAAGGCTGAACTCAGAATTCAACTCTCGGGGCTATCAGAAAGAAAGAAAATATATTTATTGACCATAAAAAGATACAAATAGGCATGGTACTTAACAAAATTGCACACGATCAATTAGGTCCCTGGCTCAGTATTTGTCGCACCGTGTAGGTCACATGACGTCACACTACACAGTGAAACCCTGGTATTCTGCCAAGGCCAATTAAACAACTTATTTCAAAGCAAAATGATATTTTTTTTCGGTTGTCATCATCCGAAAAAATGCTCAAACACAATCATACTCTACAAAAGTGTGACCACATACAGCATGTTTACAATAACAACATTATACAGGGCGTGTGAAGACTGCTCCTGAAAACTAAAATGAAATTTCAACCTTGCTTTTCGATCGTCAAAATTATCGTAACATACACAACTGCCAACTTTCAAAAACTCGGTCTCTGAATGAACGTAATCATTTTTAGCTGTATCGTACCATAACTTTTTCTTAGGTGTGGCAATACATTTGAAACAGCTGTGAGCTTAGCAGCAGTTAATGTCTGACGCCTGTCACCACAGCTTTTTGTATGGAAAAACTGTGAGCCCGCACTTTGAAATCTTTATGTTTCCATGTAAAAAAATATGTACACCACACCACTCTCTGTCAAAAATCGTACAATCAACTGGCGATAAGGGTACAGTACCTAAAATTGAAATAGCCAAATTTATTTGTTGCTCATCCATTTCAAGTTTTGTATTTTTACACCCTGCGTGTGCGTTCAAAATTTCATAATAATTAGGCCTATTTCAACTACGTATATAAGTACTTACCCCATTCATTACACGATGACATCCTACTTCCTTCCTACTAATTTTATAAACGCGAAAGTTTGTAAGTAACTAACACTTAAAAACTACTGAATGGATTTTAATGAATCTTTACAATAATGTAGCTTATACATCAGAATAACACATAGGCTTAAATTTATAAAGATATTGTCACGGAGAACGGATGTAAGTAAGTAACGGGAACCTGGGCGTAACGGGAATGGGGCGAGCGAAACCGTGGGCGGCTGCTAGTTCCATATAAAAAAGCAGACCCGGTTTTCTGACTACAGATCTGTGAACCAGTCACCCCTTGCCGCCACCTATACATACGTATAATCCTCAACACGCTCGTAAAACAATTGCCTACATTTTAATACATAAGCACACATTTCGGTATATTTTCTTTACAGGTTGCTGTGGTGACACTTTGATCTATATTTTACTTTGTAGGGTTGTACTTGAATAATACAGTTGTGTTTTGCTAAGATTAAAACTATGTAAGTAAAACTACATTCGTATTTTTTTAATGTTCGAAAAAATTATCAATAATGTGTGTATTCATATAGTGTCGTATTTTTCCTTTGTTTGAATAATTTGGGTAGGAAATACAAAAGTAAAATACAATAATGAATGGATTGCCACCTAAGAAAAATGAGTTTATTTTAATTATGAAAGCATCCAGGTTCCTCATACAAAATAAACCATTAATTTTAATGAAAACTCAATCAATTGAACATTATTTTATATTTATTACAAGAATAGATTATTATACTTATCGTTATCTGTATGGTTATATCTAGGTGTAAATAAATAAACGAATAAATAATAATAATAATGTGTAAAACAACTTAAAATTCGTAAATTAAAAATATTTTTCAAATTATTGTATTCTTCGGAGGCGTTGGGAAAATAGGCAGTACCTACCTAATTTAAATTTAAAGAAACTCTTCAATTATGGTCGTTGAACTCATTAAAAAGTAAGGATTTGATCCTTCAACGAGCAGACAGGTATACCTATTAAGCAGTTCAATAGGTACATGTTAAAGATTTATGAAAGTGAGGACGTGTCTTTTTCAAGTATTATTTACTGAAACTGTGGAGCAGTTTCAGTAAATAATACTTGAAAAAGACTGAGGTTTGTTAATTTCGTTTAAAATACCAAGTTAGTCACTAACTGTTAGTTCAATTTTTTGTCAAGTAGTAAGACTAACCATTAGTGCTACGTTTTCAAAGGATAAACCTATCTATTATTTGGGACTACTGCCTGTGTGCAAACTCTCAGTAATAGGTTAGACTGCCTTCTCCTGTTGAAAGCGCCTCTGTCGTCGTACCCATCCAAACGTAAACGTCTGTAGGTACCCATCGAACTAACGACGAGATATCGCAATAACTTTACTCTTCCACTGAATAATAGGACATTACGCTTGTTTGACAACTCTGAGAGAGTCTCTTGAGTATATAGCTTCAGGAAACTGCGCTTCAACTGGCGCTTTGTCTCTGGCTAGGAACAAATTATTTTAGAAATAAAGGTCGTATAATTTATATCACTGTTGTCACACACGTATTTGAACAGCGAACACGGGCGGTTCACTCATCCAAACAGTGGCGTACAAAGCAAGAGTAGGTACCGGGCATCCATCGCTCCAGTGCACCGTTTTTCCGCCTCTCAGGCTTTAAATTGAAACAAAACCGTACACGCAAACCGTGTACACTCGCCTTCTGGTGTACACACTCGCGTTGGTACATACCGGTGACTGAACGCATAAAATTTAATCTTACCTTTTTACTTTATTGAGCAGTTTCTTTCCCATAGACTACTCGCATATTATATGCCCCAGCTTCACTCCCGTGGTAGGTACAAGGAATAAAAAAACTCAATTTTTTTGTGTAGCAAACATCCTTACTTTGCAGGAGAATACTTTTTCATTTATTCACGTCAATCATGTTTTACAAGCTTCAGTCATCTTAAATGGCTATAGTCATTCAGTAAATCTTTGTATTGGTATACAAAAGTAACAGTAAAGAGTTATTTCTCAAATGTAACGTTTTATGAACAAACCTTTGCCTCAAATCTATCTCGAAGTACTTCGTCTGTTTCAAGGAGAATAATAGAATTTCGATTGAACTACGAGGCACTTGAGTTTCTGTCATGTTTCTATATAGGTTTTGTCACTAGTGACGCAAAGTAAATCGTTATTCAAAGGTGCTAAGTAGTGGGGAGCGAAGTGTAGCCGAAACGTGGCACTCCCTTGGGATGCGGACGCAGTCAGGAGTCTTTTGATAAATATTTTATGCTCCTCCCGACTCCATACACATAACTTGTGATATTTCTTCTTGTTTAGATTAAAATAGTTTCTTTTGCTATCTTTTATGTGCGCCTCATTGATATTCATACGGCTTCTCTTTGTGTATCGTCCCATCATAAAGTGGGAATTGCTAAAATAGAGATCAGTGAAAATGTGAAAATGTTTTTGCAAACCAAGTAACTTTACTACAGCGCTATATAAAGTATAGTCGTGATTTAGTGCTTATTCGGCTTACAAAGTCTCGTGATTATTGTAAATTTTCGAGAAGGACAAGTAACAACATTCTCGTTACATGGTTTCTTCAGTTGTCTGGGATTTAAGACTATGAATCTTTAAATAATATAAAACACATATTGTTAAGTTATATTAATTATTAATTAATCGGAAATTGTATCGTTATTGCTATTCTTCTATATATTTAATTAATGTAATTGGTGTGTAACCGTTTTTAATTTTTAATAAATAAACAAATAAATAATTAGATCTCAAAAAAAAAAAACGAAAAATCTGGGTTCATAGGTGAAAAAGTCTCCACGTTAATTCAACTTTTACGACAAGAAGTACGTACGTACGTAAACGAGAGGATAGAATGCTATTAAGTATACTAATGTCCTAATATACGAGAAACTTGTTTTCCATGCGGCTCTACTAACAGTTAAATAAATTAGATAAGGCGAGCTACAAGCTGACGTAGGCACTTAGCAACTTTCTGTGTTGTCAACATTTGTAACTATCTGTATCAATCAGTAGAGGCTTAACATGGGTACGCATTTTAAATGTTCAAGGCATTAAAAGTTGCTGAATAAAATTATGTTGTTGACCGACTTCAAATAAAAAAGAGGAGGTTCTCAATTCGGTTGTATATTTTTTATGTTTGTTATCGCATAACTTCGTCATTTATGAGCTGATTTGAAACATTATTTTTGGTCTGTAAGGTAATATTACCATAGAAATGCCATCAAAACCGGTTAAGCAGTTTGGTCATTAAAGTCCGTTTATCAAGTTTTTAAACTTGTAGTAGTCATTAACTATTTGTATAATTTAATCCCTAAAACGAATGAAATCTTAGACGTTATCTAAGTAAAGCCAAACAAATAAATACATATATCATACTTGTATATTCGTCTACTATACAAGATAACTCTTTGTAACTAGTACAACTTATGTATAATATGGCAATAAATCTAATTTAAACACAGCGAACCCCTTGTTATAAGCAAATATCTCGTATTGTAAGTAAAATATTAAAGAAAATCTTACTATATAATATTATAAACGCGAAAGTTTATAAGTATGGATGGATGGATGGATAGATGTTTGTTACACTTTCACGTAAAAATGGCTGAATAGATTTTAATGAAACTGTACAATAATATAGCTTATACATCAGAATAACACATACGCTACAATTTATAAAAACAATATTGAAACGGAGAACGGATGTAAGTGACGGGAACGGGACCAGCGAACCCTCGGGCGGCCGCTAGTAAGAATATAATTCTACCCACCTAGCGATGAAATCTCTACCAGTACCAGGCTACCCGATGAAGCCTAATTTATTGTAAAACCTCAACTCAACAACATGAACGCTATAGAACTACCACCGACTATTAAGTATTGAAAATCAAAGAGTTTTTTCTTTTATCGGTTCCTCTTTGAACGTCTCGCTGAAGCAAGCCGCAGCTCGGTTGAGAAAAGGGAATACTGTCGGAAACCTCGTATTTCTAGCCTTAGAAGCTTCATTTAATCAGGACTTCACTTTACTATTTGTTTGAAGGTGTAGGTTTTTTCGCTTACACTATACCTACTAAAATATATAAGCATAATTACAGAAACAAAGTTTTTATAAAACTACGACCTAAAAGTACACTGGACACTGACTCATTAGCATTACGCAAAATAAAGCAAGTGGCAAGGAGGTGACTAGCAGTAGACTAGAGTCTGATGGTGAAAGGCCCAATAAATGAACAAAAAACAATAAAAAATAATTGTTCACAACACCACACTATCAAAAAACTACCATGGGAACCACAAAGCTGATATTATACTTATGCACCTTTTTTGTAAATACATACTTAGAATACAATATAACACCTAGACAGAGAAGAAACATCTGCGTGCACCACACAAATATTTATTCTCGGTGGGTAACAATCTCATGAACTACAGCGCAGAAGGCAGAAGGTACCCAACTGAGAGCTGAGAGGCTATATTCTCTCTACATTCACTCTTATGTAAGTAAAGAATAAAGATACCATGTAATAAAACACGGTACTAACTTTTACTAATCTCTTTCTGACTTAAGCCTTGCGCACATGTAAGTGTTCTGCGATGGCGATCAGTGAAACACTGTCAAATATGATAGCAATATTTAACAGCGTTTCACTAATCGCCATTGCCATCGCCTAGATGGGCGCAGGCCTTGACGAGATACAGAAGAAACTAAAATCACAATTGTTATTCCCAGCCAAATCCAATCTCTGATATAGGTAACGTTACATAACTCATAAGAAATATGAATGTAATAACGTTTTTTTTATTGCAAGCCGAATAATTTTTACCGTGTAATGGAAAGGAGGACTTGGTTCTAAGAAAAGTTTTAATATCTATTCCGATTAGATTCAGTGTCAGGAAGGAACGCAGATAGCTTCGGCGGAGTTGGAAGGAAATATTAGATGGATCAGGCTTCGAATACAAATATGGGGAGATAGGGAAATCCGATTTGCCTGTAGTCCCAGACGTGTCGTATCGGACTCTTTTTGTGAAACATATCATATTTTAATAAGACGACCCGACTATTTTACTCTGTTACAATACTGTCAACCATTTTTGTAGTTTTTTTCATTCAAGATTTTTCAAGATTTGTGTATTTTTGACCATGTCCCTGATTTTTTATAGTAAAAGTTTAATTATGATCCTTCTTCATCAAAGAATCCACACATCACCATCATATTATAGGTTATTCGTCAATAGATAGTATATACATTTAAATATCTTCACAACGGCTATACGAAATATACTTTTGACAGTGGTATTTTATTTACAGTAATTGGGTTTTAACCTCCTAAGACCCCGGGTACATGATAATGTACATATTTAATTACTTTCATCAGTCCCATTACAACATCTGTCTCTTTAGTCAGTGAGACCCGCTGTACATTTTTCTGTACATAACATTCAAACAACTCGGGGGCTTTTTGATTTTTCGCGGGCTTGAGTTTAGACAGTTGACGTATGTGAGTGATGTTTTTTGTCTGTGGTTTTCAATATTACCAACCGTTTGACACCACCTGCCACGCACACGAGTGGATGTGGGAAAAGATGGCGCCGCCCGGCCGCGCTGGTGCGTTTTTATCGTAATTTATCAAAATGATCATGATAGATATTACATCAAACTAATATACGTTTCATTGAGCAATAATCAATTTATTCGATTTTTTAAATTTTAACTCGAATTTCACTTTTCTAACCTACTTTATTTCGCATGGAATAATTATGTACATATTTCTGCACTTTGGGTCTGAAGATCGTTTCTTCGTCCCACAATTTTAGTACATTTTTATGTACTTTGGGACTCAAAGTACCTTTTTTCCGTACAGTATTTGTACATATTTTTGCACTTTGGGTCTCTAGAGGGGCGCTTCCAGCTTGAACGCGTAGAGCCTCGATGGTTGGTAATCATTTCACTATTATCCACAGATCTCGCAGAAGAGCAAATCAGTCACATACTTGAGAATTCTGATTATGAAGGGGACGATTTTCAATAGAATAAAAAATAGAAGAATAGAAGTGCAATTTTTAAGTTTTTTTGTATCAAACGCGCCAAATAACTGAATACGCAATTGTTAATTGAAACTAAGATATAACTAATTTGTGTGTAACGTTCCTAATATACTATAATAACAATAAATAATGAATATAAGTTTAATTTTATTTTTTTAATTTCTATATTTCTTGTTTTATTTACTAAACTAAACAATCGAATAGGTAAATGCTAAGACCCAATGTACATTTTTATGTACTAATTAAAAATACATTTTACAACTATAGGTGTATTCTAAACATTCAAAATTAACCTAAACAAAATAAATTTTCATCTCAAAAACTCAAAAAATACAAAAATAAAGTATTTTTAACCTTGGGTCTGACAACGAATTTTTAATTTGTACATTTTTCTGTACAGAATGTACAAATGAGTACTTAAAAAATATAGTTCCGGGTCTTAGGAGGTTAATAGTATATGCCTAGCTCAGTAGGTACACTAGATCATTAACATGATAAACTAAAAAATATTTATATGCAGTGTATATTTTGGCCAAATGCTGAGCTGGCCAGGCACGCGACGGCGAGTCGGAATTGTTCCCTCACTAATTAAATCTCACCGACTACGCCGCGGTTTCAAACCGACAGCCTCTTAATTATTGTTCCGGCTCTTAACATCTGTCTTAATGTCACTTTCCGTTTAATTCTCGCATTCTTTGCCTTTCGGCATGTTATAAATGTTAATTTCTTTGAACGCGACCTTTGTCTTTGCTGCAGTCTTTTGTGTTCCACGTAATGAATAACAAGTGAGCGTCTATTGTGACCTAATTGTAGAAATGCTTTTAAAACCCTCAAACAAAAAAAGCTATTGTTTAAGCTATCATAAAAATGTTTTAGCAGGAACCGCACTGAAATTACTGGCACGGGTGGCTGAACATCTGTGTGCCTCAATTTTATGGACGCAAGGCAGTGCATCGTTCCTGACGTGCGTGACCTTTAAGACAATGATTAAATAAAGGCAATGGTACCACTTAACATCAGGTGGGCCATATGCTTGTTCCTATCAGCAAGTTGTATAAAAAAAGCGCTTTTGAACACATACCTTTACTAATACATTGGCATCCTTCAAAACTCAAGCTTTTTTTTTCTTTCTTCTTTTATACTCACATTAGTCAAGATTTAATAGTAAATTCCTGAAGTAAAAATGACAAAATTATTTAGGTAAGTACACTCTTAATTGTATGAGAGTAGCAATAACCAACAGTACCTTTCTACGATTACAACCTCAGCAAAATAAACCAAATTGTTGAGAGTCTCGCAACATTGCTCCCAGATTAAAAGCTTTTATTAGGTAAGGGAGGTAAATGCGAAAACATCCGAAAGTTTTTAATTTTCTTACTGGTATACAAATTGGTTTCTGAAGCTACAAAAGGAGCACACGCCTGCCTCTCTCGGCGGTCCGAGGGCCGAATACAAATTAAGAGGCAGACTTGCTTCTCACAAAACTATTTAATGTGTGCAACGTCTGGATTTGAGATAGTCTGAAAGCAGAGCTTCTATTTGTGAAAGCGAATAATTCACTTTATCGTTGTAGTCTATGGCACTGCGCTGCGTCCCAATTTGGTACGACAACCAATACAGGCATTACTTGTACGGCATGCATTTTAGTTTGCAGTATGGATTTTGCAGTGCCAGTATGTGTTTTTTATTTGGAATGTTCGAGCAATGCAATTTTATACTAAACATTTGTTTAATAGTCAGATAAAAACTTTTAAAATGGTTTCTCTGAGTTATTATAAAAGTAGTTCGTTACGCAAGAACCTTTGCCATTTGGCCGAATAATGTTAGAATTTGACTTTTTAGTAAAAACTTTTTCCTCTCGTTACAAAAGCCTGTCAGACTGTATTATTGGACTGTTTTTATTCATCATCATCATCATCCACAGCCCGACTTCACCCACTGCTGGGTATAGGCCTCTCTCTGTATGTGCCACTGTTGCCGGTCTTGTGCCAATCTCATCTCACTGTTTTTATTATGTACTACAAATTATATTTAAAATTATTGAGATTTGTTTCTCTATTGTTAGTTGTAATGTGTTTAATACAGAATTTTCTATTCTATTCTATGATATGGTGGACATTCCCCACAGTACTATTTTACCCCCAACCTAGGCAAATATAGAACCAGAAGACATATTTAATAACATACTCACACTCTTTTATTACAGAACTAGAAGTTGGTTCATAATCATTTAGACAAAATGTGGTCCTAAGTGTACGGTGAAAATATAATTTGAAGTATAAGTAAACAGCTCTCTCAATTTGAGTTTTTAAGATAACAGGAAGAAAAATTCTACTCTAATTACGATCTACCTACTCCAGCCAAGGCAAGCTGCGTCGAACGTTTTCTTAATTATTAATGTGCTGCAGGCTGAATAAAGAAACTGCCTTATACTTCTGCTAGGTACTCTCAGCATCAAGAGCGTTGCTTAAAAAAAGTTCTCAAACATATTTTATTTATGCATAAAGATTTGAATACTGCAGATTATATTTGGAACATTCACAAACAATTTTATTCTGAGCCCGCATTATTTACCTATAGTACGTATTATGAATGTACTGATTTAACTATCGGGAAATGTTTAGGAAAAGCTGAATAATTTTCCTAAAGAGAGGAGCCCGGTTGCATTATAAAAAGTTTTTCAAACTATTTGTTTTTTGCTTTTTTACTGGTGATTTGATGGTTATTTTATAGTTGTAGAATCAGTCGTTTTACTTACGTACACGCCAACATTTTTTTATTACGGCGAACCAATCTATAAATGGGGAGAACTATACCCAGCAGTGGCAAATTTGCAAATTTTATCATCCGCACTTGATGTGCGGGCTGGTTTTTCCGCAAGTAGGCCGCTGGCGGGCCCTTTTTGCGTGACCCTTGACACGTGTTGCTCAATCTTTTTTAGGTTCTACGACAAGTCGGTTTCCTCACGATGTTTTCCTTCACCGTTTGAGAGTACACATAATTTTTTTGACAAAAAAACTCATTGGTACACGACTGGATTTGTACCCACGACCTTCGGATCGGAAGGCGGGCCCGCTACCACTACACACTACCCAGCAGTGAACTGAAGATGATTGTGACACGCTAAAATCAATTGACTTGAGTTCGCTATTATTTTTGTGCGCGTGACTATAAAGGTCTGCGCACACCTAGGTCGCTGGTGATGGCGATCAATGAAACGCTGTCAATATTTAACAGCGTTTCATTGATTGCAATCGCCAGCGACCTAGGTGTGCGCAGGCCTAAGGTCCATCTGACAACTCACAGTAAGTATTTTTTTTGTAAATACAACTCTGGGCTAACAAGTAGTTAGCCGAAATGTCCAATAGTTGTGACAAGATTACCGATAAAACTCACCATCAGTTATAAGTAAGTAGTTCGATTAGTTCCCGATTAACATGATGAAAACCTTGAAACAACTTCTCGCTCGCACACGAAAAAGGTCAAAGTGTGCGAGTGATGAGGTCATCGACGGTAGTCTGCCTCTTAAGAGCGGGTCGTGCGAAAATTTGAGATTTAAAAAATATACTATTTAACATGACATTCTATTTAACGCTAATGTCAGCGTTAAATAGAATGTCATGTTAAATAGTATATTTTTTAACACACTTAAATTCGAATTAATCTCAAATGTATAGTCTACAATTAGTCCTTTTGCGATTTTTAAAATGTCACTTAGTTATTTAGTTGTGAATTTTTTTTTTTTAAATCTCAAATTTTCGCACGACCCGCTCTTAAAGCCGCTCGCAGACATATCGAGCACTCTCACCAATTATTTCATGAAATTCTAAAGTTGAATTATTTTGGTTCGACTCTAAAAAAGTGATTATGCTGGGCCGAGTCGAGGTGCGCTCTTGTATTAAGGGCCAGAGTAGGTACGACTGGTAGAAAGTTTTTAATATCCCTCCGATTGGATTTAGCCGCAAGTAAGGATGAGAGCGTCTACTTTCGACCAAACATTCCAAGGAAATGTTCACCATTGAACGCTAATACGAAAATCGGACGATAAGGAAATCGACTAAGGCCCTGCTTCCGTCGTTTGACTTGTTCGGAACTTTGCAAAAATATTTTCTTTCAAATAGCTTCTTCATTACTGTATATAGTAACTTTAGATTTAGTTTAGATTTAGTTGTGGGATCCTTTATCTTTGCTTTATTATTTACTTAAATATACTTTTATTTATTTTGACTTCATTATAGATCGAAGATTAAAATGTGAATAAGCTAATTTGGATCAAAAATTACTGAAGAAAATATATGCCGGTGTTGGTCTAATCTTGCTTATTTATCAATCCTACTTGCACTACGAAATCATTGAAACTCAAAAGAATATGAACTCACGTAAAATTTTAAATTTGTGTTCTATTTTTTACTATTTTCATTGAATTTCAGTCAAAATTAAAGGTTACTTTTGAGATATTCAACCCTCCTACGTGACTCTTTACTCACCCATTTTTGGACCCTATATCAGTAATTTTGATAAAATACACCTGAGTACGAAGTTCTATGCAGATCGGTTATAATTGATTACCTACAGCTAATAAAAAGATCCCTTCCGGAAATTCATGGCACATGATCCAGATAATAAGATACACAATATAGGCTTAATCTAATTTTAAGAAAAACTTCAATATTTATCGAATTTTTAAAGTTACTTGTCGTTAAAATAAATGAAATTTACCAACTGAAAATATTGAAACCGTAATACTGAAATGGAAAAGTTGCAGGAGAATTTAGTTCCAGTTGTTTTATTAGAATGTAGAGATTATTTTTCGGCTGTCCAACCTCGTCGATAGACGGCGTGGAGGGTGTCAGTCGAAGCGAACGAAATAGGGACGACTCTAAATCCATATTCGATCTGCGGAATCTGCACTGAGCCGATCTGACAAGCTGCCGATCTGTTTTGCATTTATATAAACAGCTCCTTACCTTAATACCAGTGCGTTTCATGAAAGTGACAGACACTTTCGTTTCTGGTTTGTGCGAATTAGATTTTGGTGAAAACGTAGACACCTGTAGACACGATGTCAGAAAAATCATGTTTTGTCGGAAGCAAAGTTATTCACAATCCCATCACATAACATTAGGAACCAATCGTGGTGTGGCGTTGCTTGGACATTCACTATCGATCAAGATAAGCAACAGTTTGCACGCTTAGCAATTGAACGGGTATCCAAACGAAAACGCTAAACTGACACGGTCCCTTAGAAAAATAGTATTTTTGCTACGGAACTTTTTTAAGCGTTTTGGCCGTTATTATGTTTCTTGTTTTGATCGTAAAAGATCTGATATTTACACTATTTTAGATGTCGGCCAAACATCAGCCATCACCGTCGTACTTTAAAATTTACGTGCTGTTGCAAAGAAAGACTTCAAACATTATCAGCAGAAAACAAGCCGTGTTAAGTTTACGCATTATAAACAAAAGCAACATCGACGATTAAGTCAAACCTATAAATTGGAAAAAAAAGTGTGAATCCTGCAGAAGCATTTCTGATAATACAGGTACAGGTAGCAGCACGGCATTTAGTAGCACCACATCTTATAAAACTGCCTTACACACCACTTATAAGATAAAAGCTTATTGTTGAGGTGAGAGAATGAACGGCATAGAAGGTATTTGGCGGCGTGGTGGCATGGGCGCGGGCGGCAGTGTGTGCGGAGCGGCTGACAGGAAGTGGCGCGGGCGGGGTGGCTGGACCTTCATCAAGCGGTTGACTGGTATTACGCCTTGCGATTGTTCCACTACGCCACATTCCTCTCTCGATACCTAAATGAAACCTTTATCATTGAGATTTAGCAAATTAGCACACATTTGAAGCCAACAATTTATTTAAATCTATGTTGTTCTGAGCGAGTAATTTTTGCAGAAAGAACAATTAAAACGTCGTTTATCTTACATTCGGTTTCCATTGCGAGAACACAAGCTGTTTGTTTAAGAGGTATAATTACAAAATCCCTCGTGGACTGAATTTTCCGATGTTTTCGCGCGCCGCGCCGTGCGAGTACGTGCCGTAAAAATAATTCGACGCTCCTCGGGGATCGTTTGTAAAACGTCACGCGTAAAACATATTATAAAGCCAATAAAACGTGTTTACAAGGGTGAGTAGAACTCGCCGTCCTCGGGGTGTTTCGCTTCCGC
This sequence comes from Thera obeliscata, assembly GCA_947578465.1. Lineage (NCBI taxonomy): Eukaryota > Metazoa > Arthropoda > Insecta > Lepidoptera > Geometridae > Thera > Thera obeliscata. Next base: position 8,483,386 of record OX387916.1, read on the forward strand.
GCGATATCCGTAAACATTTTAGCGCTGCAATAAATTGAACATTATCCAAGACGCGAGACATTCTGTTTCTTCCGTCCCGGGATCAGTCGGTTAACGGTTGTAATCTCAACTCGCCTCGGATTTTCCGCTCTCTCCTAACAGGAATTATACAATTATAAGGAATTCGCATGTTGTTTCCGCTCAGCTTTATTTACGAGGCAGATTTTTGAGATATCTGTCCCCTAAGACTCCCGCATACAGATTTAAAGTGGATAGTACTAAGATTTTCATTTGTATGAAGTCATTGCTAGAATAAATGTACATTTATACACAATGTTATTTATTTTATAACTTATTTAACGTGGTGCCTTATTAGAATCATTGTGATTTACGCGAGGAATTCACTCTCCTGAGAGCCTGATAAAAACTAATTGAACTCCTAGTGAAACAAAGCTTTTTCTCAATACGTACTACAAGATTAATAAAAACCGGACTGAGGGTTTCATACAAATTTGCAGTTACAAATTATATTTAAAAAAGTCGGCGACAGCTTAACTATCATATTATATTTAAGTGCGTCGGAATATACGTGTTTTGCGGCATAAACGACTATCCTAACGTATATTTTTTTAAATTAACTTTGAAGCTGGATTTTTCCACAGCTTCCAAGATACTGTAGACCTGAGTATATATTTTTTTACGTTTCTCTATACCTCCATGCGTTCCCTAGGTATTGAGAAACCGTCAGACGGAGAGACAGACGGGAAGACGGACAGCACAGTGATCCCATAAGGGTGACGGTTTTTTTCTTTTCAGGAACCCTAAAATTAAGTCGAGTACTCGACCAGAAGCCGGAATTTTGTCTCATTGTGTGTGTGAGTGTATGAAAGAAAGGAAATTCTTACATTTTTGTGGAACTGTACTGATGAGCAGAATATTTGGTCACTTGCTTTCAATGGAAAAAAGCCTTATTCAAATGGAAATTGTTTTTCCGGTCCGTATGTCACAGCCATTTTTCTCCGAAACTACGAGTATAAAAGCTAGACTGATGAAACTTAGCCAGAAGATGTATTCTTTATACTGCATTAGGATTTTTACACAAAAGTTGAAAAAATAACAATAAATTTTGGGGGTCTCCATACTTAGAACTGAAATTAAAAAAACTTTTTTTGATCAAACCCATGCATGTGGAGTGGGGTATCTATGAATAGGTCTTCAAAAATGATGTTGGTTTTTTTCTAAACGTAGTAGTTTTTGCGAGAGACACTTCCAAAGTGGTAAAATGTTGGTTCTCCCCCCTCTAACTTCTAAAATAAGAGAATGATAAAACTAAAAAAAATATGTGTGTACATTACTATGCAAACTTTCAACGATATTTGGTTTGAACGAGATCTAGTGAGTAGTTTTTTTTAATACGTCATAAATCGTAAACATCAATTTACCTTTCGACGAACTACAAGAACTTTTATATTATGTTACTTGTTGCTACGGAACCCTTCATGGGCGAGTCCGACTCGCACTTGACCGCTTTTTTTTTCATAAATGTAAATTTAATGAAACTCGATTGGCGTTTGGAAGCTTATGATTAGCCTCAGCTTAGCATTTTCAAAAGCAATTTGATTTATTATTTTATTGTTAAATAAACTACTTATTTTTTCAGTATACTCAAGCTTATAGATTTAAATATTCTTCGGTCGTACCTACTCAGGGACACTATTCATTTTTTCTATGCTTCAGTCAAAACTATCACCATGCCTATTTATACCTTGAAGGGGCCGGTGAAATTACAGGCACGTGAGGCTGAACATTTGTATGCCTCAAGTTGATGGAGGGCAGTGCATCGTAGGGCACGTTCCTGACGTGCGTGTACGTGGCAATGGTTACCACTTAATATCAGGTGGGCCATATGCTTGTTCCATTAGATAGTTGTATTCATAAAAAACTAGGTAGCTCCGATAACTAAGACAATATAAAAGGTTATTCGAAAGTTTTTCAAATAAAGTAGAAATCTCGCCAAAACACGTAAGATCATTGCAGTTGGCTCAACAAAAGATCGTTACCCAAGATACACTAGTCGGAATTCCGGGAGGGCGCCGACCAGGAGTCGAAAAGTAACCTCAAATTAGTTCGGGAAAATAAAATCCCCTGTTTTTGTGAGCGACGTTGACAGGGGTGCGGGTTGGAGTGGCCACATTGGGAATACTGTTTTGGCCTACGGCCGCCCATCTGCCCTCATTATGTCGTGAAAACACTTGCTCGGATTTTTATGAGACTTGTAAATGTTTAACTACGCATTCGAGCCATTCGAGTGCTGAATGGTGTTTTTATAGACTGTTACGACTTCTTGGCCGTAAGCGGTTACGTAATTTATTGCTCTGCTGAATCCACAGAACTGATTTTATAAATTGCTTGTCGTGTTTAACATCTGTGGGGAATAAACAATATACAAACCTTTTTATAATTATATTTTTTGAAAAGCGTTTCTAAAATGTACCAGTACATAATAACGGCACTACATTGCACTTCGTATCACAATCAGCAGTGCTAAATGATTTTTTACAGACATAAGTATAAATAAGTTGCTTAAAAAAAGTATGCGTTGAGGACTAATAAACATATTTTTAAAAGTGTTGAAACATTACGCTTAGATAAAGGTACCGATTTCAATAAAACTACATTGTAAGCTAATCAAAGCTCTTTCGCTTATTTTAAAATAAAACAAAACTAATAGGAAGGTACTATCACAATAGATTAATCAGAATCGTGTCTGGGAGCACTGTCTGCATTGCAATGCCCTTTTGCAACGCTGATCCACTTTTCTACGGATGCGAGATTAAAGGGGACCGTAACAAAATGAGAAATGGAACGATTTCAGAACGCATTGTTAGACGGCCGCCCGTTGTCGGATTTATGACAAAGAACAGCGGATGATTCAATCAGCCCCGTTCTTTAGTTTGTTATATTCATGTTACATGCGACCATCTGCGAGTCTTATTGTCATCGACAATGTTGTCATTTTGCTCCATTTGTTCATGCTCTCTTTTCGCAAATTCAGTTTCTTTTTGCCACTGGGCTCCTAACATCATTTTTTATGGCATTTGAATTGTATTCCTAGTAATTTCATATTGAGGACAAAATTAAATGATGTTAAGATATTATGTTATACACTAATTAAAGATTCAGACTGGCACGTGAGGCTGAACATCTGTATGCCTCAAGTTGATGGACGCAGGGAAGTGCATCGTAGGGCACGTTCCTTACGTGCGTGACCTACGAGGCCATACTTTGTTAAAGGCGATGGTTACCACTTAACATCAGGTCGGCCATATGCTTGTTCCATCAACTAGATAAATAAAAAAACACGATAGTAACATAAGCTTCCTGATGATTTCTTTCTTTGGTTGAACTCTATTACGATACCTCGGGAAATATGAATGCATTCCGACATGGATTGAAATGAAAACAATATGCTTATTTAACCCGGTTTGTAAGTTTCCGGGAAGTTGTATAAAGGGCAAACTTTTGGCAAATAGGTATTCAGTGCAGGGAGCAATTTACAATTTAAATATTCTTAATGTCTCCAAGTTGTCGCAGTGAGGGTGCGCACCGGCCCGGCTTCCACTACATCAATCACTCGCGGACGCTGCCTCCCAACATTTCTAATTATTCGCCTCGCTTTGTAATGGATGAATTCTTACTTAACACTTTTGAATTTTACAATAATTTAGACATATCATTTCGATTATTTTAATCTTAATTTTCCTCTTAAAACGAATTCAGCATCTAATGGATTGAGTGGTTATTTGATCTAATACAGCAACGTACGCCACAATGAGGAGACATCCTAAAATGTGCGTGAATTGTATGTGATTCAAATTCGGATTTTCAGCTAGTGTTGACAGACCCAGGCTTACAAAGCATGATAGTAACATCAATACAAAACAAACACGTCCAAACCAATTTCACATTATTTTAGGGATGCGTTCTAGGAGTTCACATGAAAGTTTCGGTCGTGTTCTGCATATTTGAGTTGTTTGCAGACGGGTCTCGTCTCGAGAGCCACTCGGGTCGAGAGCGCCACGCGGTAACAGCCAGCACCGTCTAATCTCCGGAGCTTAAGGTCTAGCCATTGACACACTTGTGTACTCAAGTCAAGAGCACTTCTCGATCGATATCGAGAACTTGTTGATTTGTTAATTGGTTACGAATTTGGCTCAAGGGAAAATTATAACTAGGTACGAGTATGTTACTGGGCTACCTCAGAGTAAGCAAAGCACTTGCAAATCACACTAATGATAAAATTAGTGCATAAATCTGAAACCTAATTTTGTACCCTATTTTCCGGAGAATCAATCTATCTATTAGTTTTAAATGCATAGTTTTATAAATACATAAAATGGTTTTGTTAGGAATATACCCTTTCCTGCGTGGTTAGGGTGTGAACTGTCAACTTGCCGGGAACGGGACAATGAATGTGTTTACAGGAAATCTGGGAGAAGTGAACGCCTTTTCTACTCAGGCGGTCAGGCGGTACACGCATGCAAATATTAAGCATAAGAGTGGCAACACTGAGGCAACATTTTCAAAAATAGAAATCAATTTATACCTGGGGTTTAAGCTAATTTCTATTTTATTGGTGCTTCCGCTAATGCTAGACATCAATTTGAAACAACTGTATAAATTTAAGGAGAGTTAATTGCCACACTATCTCAATTTTTAATGTCACAAGAGAATAATAAAACATAATTGAAAGTAATTGAATGAATGATGCCTGTTTTAAACTATTGAAGGATTCACCAGAAATTGAATAACAAAAAACTGGTAGGTATTTTTAAACTGATTTTGTCCAATGATAATAACAATGTATATGTGTGTGTGCCCTCCGTCCCGTTTTACGGTATTGTTCAATGGCAATCCAATCCAAAATAAAATTTATAGGCATTCATATTCGTTTGTGCAGGTAGCCAACGGATCAATTTCAACTTAATTGAGATTACATATAAATAAGTACATAGGCGCTCTTATTTTGCAAGATGCATTTATTTATCAACCAATTACTGTAGAAAGCTTGGTTTCATTCCCCGCAATGTAATTGAAGACGTGCGCCGTACGCAGTCGTTCTGTGATCGGTAAATTGATTGTAAGTTCGGTCTTTGATAAGATATGGAAGTCTTTGATGCACTGACAAGTACCTATTCGTTCACAACTTTGGTAAGGAATCCCAGCTTTGAAATAGGATGCTATGCAGAAATACCTTTTTATTAGTTGGCTCGGTATAAACACGTAGCGACACACTTTTTCATATTCATTCACTGCGTTGAGGTGGTGTTATGAATAAGTATGGCATGTCGCCGGTATTATCTTCGTGTTCGGTAATGTATTCAAATATGTATTAAGCTCCATCCGCACCATGTTGCCGTTGTTATTTTATTTCACACGCGTGACGGCGTATCAGCTTTATTTTTTTGCAATACGCTTGCATCAATGAAATATAAATTCATACCAACTGATGGTATTTTTATAAACTTGACCGGCAAGAAAAAAATGTTTGAACTATTATTACTTGTAACTATAGTAACAAGTATGGAATGTCGAGAGATTTAAACACTACCGACAGTAAGAAATCTATTGTACTTATAGGTTTAGAAAGAAAAATTGCTTCACACAGGACAACCCTGTCCATGCTCTCGGTGTTCAACGGATATTGATTACTTGTCTGTAAGGAATACAAATGTATCAAGGAAACTGTGTTCTAGCGTTTCTGTGAACGCCATCCTTTGTACTGACATCTAACATTAAACTTCATATAGTCGATGTCTCGTTTTGTATTTCTACCGTCGTGTGTTGAGACTGACATTTTTATTGAGAACAAGCCCTAACAAAAGTTTTATTCATGATAATTTCAAGCAATTTAAACTGACGCACTTTTTCATAATATTAGCGTAGAAGCCATGAGAGCCTCAGGCAGCTAACAAGCAGGTGAACGCTAGCAAAGAAAAATGAAATAGCGAAAAAAAGGAGATGCCGACTCTAGCGAAAGGGGACGGTGAAACCGTCGGGTGGTTCTTTCGTAGAAAAGCCAGTTTCCTTTAGTGGAAACAGATAACGATCCGCTGCCGACGACAGAATACGTAACTGCACTTACTAGCCATATATACCTAGCTAGAGCTACCTTCGTGCATCCCAAAGTTACTTGCTTATCAAGAGAGCTTTTGTGAAAACGAAAACTCTAGAAGGGGAAAATCTGCAAAGTCATTTCACTATGATGTTACGCTTGAACATAAGCTATTACGTTTTATACATTGAACAACTCAGTATTTTCTCAGAAAACTTATTTTTCCGTTTTACATTCGCCGATTGGACGAAATCAATAGAACACACAAGATTTAACTTTCCGTGTGGGAATAAGAAAAATTGATTCCAGATAGATGCCACGTCATGCAATCGCACGTTGCATCATAATATATGGTGATTTCAGGGAGGATGTTAGATATAGCAGAAAATATAATATGGTGTGTGTAACAGCCGGGAATAATTTGTTGATTTTTCGGTAGCGCTGCCTCGCTTTTAGAGGCAGTCAATACGGAAAATGCATATTGTGCATTCATTTGTTGTGGCAAGCTGAGCGTAGTTTTGCGGTGGATGTTGTTGTAGGTATGGAACAAAATGTGTGAGGTCACCGCGCTCGTGACCTGCATTGTTGCTTCTGCAGTCACTACGCAGCTCCACGCTTCTTGTAAAATTTAGTTGAAATCGAACTGGTTAAACTTTATCAAGGTTTTTTGTTGGTTGTTTTTGTAAAAATAAATGTTGGTTATGGGAATTTTGGTGATCTTCGGTTAATGAAATCATATTTAAAAAAAAAATATGTTTTGCGGCTCTATCAAAGCTTTATATTGCACGTGTTTTAATATCTCAATAAGCCTATAAAAAGATGTGCTTTGCTGTCACTGGATGGGATGTCAGTGCAAATATTGCCAGTCGCGGCGTCCCCGCTCGGCATTGTGCCCAAAATGACACGCGAAAGGCGTCGAGAGCGGCGCGCTCCAGCCTTCACAAAAGGCTTACAGATGCGCGCACCAGAAGATTTTAATGAGGCAACGACTCTGTGTGATTTTATCGCGTGTGCTTTAATGAGAAATAACCAAGCGCATCCTCTTTGAGATCACGCACACAGTGCTGCCAGCAAAAATGCTGAAAGTGACGGCTACACAGATACGCTTTCTAATTTATACGCGTTTCCTATGCAAATAAAATGCGAATGTAATCTCGTATGAGAGTGCGCTTTCTAAACTAAAGCTATGAATTTTTAACAAGCTTGCCGGATGTCGCTACAGTTTGTGGCTTTGTAGACTTCTACGTGCACGTCTACGCCGTAGACGTACGCGTAGACATGCTACGTGTGGTTTCGTACGATCGACAAGTTTTCTTATTTTAGTTAATTCAGTTCAGTTTTGTTTGAAAATGCCGCGTGGTTAAATTTTATTTCCAAATGGCTTGAGTAATATTCATATTTTTAGTTTACAAAGTTAATAAAACAAATTAGTCGAAGTAAGTAACAAGGGCCTAGGTAGATATACTGGCCAATTTTCATCAATGCAAATCACGTTGTCGACTCGTCAACCCAATTACCAAGAAGTGAATTTAAATAAAGATAAGTATCGCCCTCGAGGAGACAATGCTAATAGGAGGCGGAGGCGTGTTAATAGGCTCCGACTGGGGTTCGGTTCGGCAGTTCGGTGCGGCGCACCGCGGAAGGTGCTTTAATTAGATCTCTCGACTTACGCCGTGAGCCTCAAAACACTTGTTCAATTAGTGATTAGCCTTAAAAAGTTACTATGCAAGCATCCCTCGTTCAGGCGCTGCTGTTTGAATGCTAAATTGCGTCCCACCCTTAATTTCCTTGCAGTTTTAACCAAAAAGCATTAGAAGTACACGTTTAATTAGTTCTGTACATATAAGATCACATATTAATTAAACTCTATGAAAAGGGAGATTTTGTGCTTAAAAATATTGAAATGATTTTGATGTTGATATGAAGTACCGTTGACAGGCAAGTCGGGAATTCGGCGACCAAAGCCTGTCAACATCTGCTTCCGGACTTCCGCCTAACTGACCGCGACGTCGCCCGACTCCGGTCTTCGTGACCCTAACAAATATTATGACGTGTACTCGACGACTTGAACTAATGTTTTTTTTTCACATATTCCATTTAGCTCGATTAATTATGATCGTTTCCACAAAATAGCATTATTGTACCAATGGTCTACGAGTAAAACGGCTCTGAGCAAAAACAGACAGTGAAACTATAGGGTTCCTTGTTCGACTTCCGAACCCTCAACAGAAGGGTCGTAAAATCGAAACCTACTCGCTCCATCCATCTTTTGATGAAATATTATAAAATCTGTATACATTATGATGATCGCACAAAGCTAGAAGCTCCAAGGATAACAATAAAACAAAACTATCATCCATAATACAATCCGTCCACTAAAAGATAATACGTATGTAACTTTATTTCTATTTTCTGTATTCACTCAGGGTTTATGTATCTCGAATAGTCACGTCGCGGCCAGCGAAGGGTGAAGCATACAAATAAGTGAAAGTCCAAACCGTCCAAACACCCGCCGCCATGTTCTTTATCTCAGAATCTCTTAAGAATTTGATCGTATATGAGAATATTACGAGCAACATCTGTGACAAGGGACGTATAAACTTAAATATTTGGCTTGTAGACCGCCATGGCACGTTCAAACTACACGGTCACATGGGTTAAAATAATCACATTTTATTTGAGATTCAAACTGCGATACGAAGATTTGTATTTTCCCTTTTTAGTATTTGCGTAATAAGAAATTGGCAGCATCAATTTATTTGTACAATAATATGCTTTTTGTAAAACCCACCAACTACTTCGCAAAAATACAGTATAAGGCAGACTCTACATTCCCTTATTGGTATTTAGGTACATTAGTTCGAAGACGGAATTGCAAATGCAGAGAGTGGTATTGACTATCGACTCGGTGCTATGTGGCGTAACACAATATTAGAATCCTTGCATTTGGAGTTTTTTAGTTGCGACCCAAGTTGTTTACTCGACTTGGATAAACAAACAAACTCGTAGATACTTAAATAAATCGCAGTTTTGTAAACACAATTGAATTTGAAACGTTTTAAATCGGATGAATTACAAAGCTATTCATTAAGTTTGTCGCTCTTTTATTTCTTTAATCAGAACTATGTTTATAGTCTAAGATCCCTAGAAGAAGGACCTTCACCGAGCTGGTTATTTAATGAAACGTATTTTATATATAATTAAACATGCCAATAAATATATTCTATATGGGTTGCCTATCAAATTTCAGTCCAGGATAATTATGATTAATTAATAATAAAAAAAAAAAAAATTAAAAACTTTCCACTGGTTTGTTTATTAAACAAATTCTATACCAATCGAAAGTATAGACCCCAGTATTTTTATTCAATAAACATACCGGTGCAAAATGCTAGTATCGATTTTCCTGTTTATACCTGGCTACCCGAGAGTTGTGACCGGAAAAAAATAGGCAACCTAACGTTTGCATATTCTATGGGGTCTATACTTTCGATTGGTATAGAATTTGTCTAATAAACAAACCGGTGGATAGTTAAAAAAACATTATATTTTTTTCATTATTAATTAATCATATCCTGGACTGAAATTTGATAGGCAACCCATATAGAATATATTTATTGGCATGTTTAATTAAATATAAAATACGTTTCATTAAATAACCAGCTCGGTGAAGGTCCTTCTTCTAGGGATCCTATACTATTAAAAACTAGTAGTTTTCAACGATTAACAATTATTATTATCGAATAGTTTATTTTTTTGTTAAACATAACAAAAAAATAAACTATTCAATAATTGTCTGCCTTTAAAAGCTCAGGTACTACTAAGGAAGGTCCTGCCTTCTGCACTATAGTTTGTGGGCTTCCAATGAGGAAAAACATTGCATGATGAAACTAGCTGATGGAACAAGCATATGGCCCACCTGGTATTAAGTGATTACCATCGCCTATAAAAAAGCACTGCCTCGTTTCAGTACCAGTACCAGTTTCGCTTAGTTTGAGTTGGTTAGTAGTGGTGGTGTTGGTGTTTATTGCTAATCCACCCTTGAATAGTTCCCATAAATGAAGTTGCAATGCTGCAATATTTTCAAGGCTCTGAATCGTTTTCTCACGTAGTTTATGGGGATCAAAACAAAATTATCCAACAAAGGGGCACACTATTTGTCAGGGGAATGTCACTTGTATCATAACGAGGTGTCTGTGTAGCAATCAATTAGGTGGTACAGGCTCTGTCAATTTGCAGCGGTCTCGCTGGTCCCGTCCATTCGGTCGGTCCCGCGCTCGCCTGATGACTTCCGAGTGACCGCTTCTGATTTGCATAAGGGCCCAGCTTTAATATGAGATTATTCTCGAGTTAGAAACATTAGGACTGACGTGGTCCCATTCATTATTAGTTTTGGAATATTTAGTCGGCGGAATCTCGGTCGTAATTATTTAAATTGGTACTGTTTGATTTGTTTGGCAAATTGCAATTAAGTTAGTTTTGACACTTTACTTTTGGTTCACGGTAGTACGAGTAGACCATATGAATTTAATGAACAGGACAAATGTTTTCCTTTTTTATAAATTTGGTGCATGTGCACAAAATATTGGATTTTTTATGAAATCATAGAAAGTTAAAGTGCATACCTGCAAATTATTTTTTGACACGATTTTGTCCTCATAATCGAGTCAAAGCAGGATCGAAAACAGGAACTCATTAGTGTGCAACAAGAGATACAAGTAAGTATTGAAACTGTTTGCCATAAATTACAGCAACATACATACATACCCGTTCGTGCCACGAAAAGGTAGTCATAACAATAGTAATAACATCATGTAGCCATTGAGCGTCTTGCCGGCGGTGACAAAGGGATTACTCCCCCTCCCACTGCCGTCTGCGGTTTCTTAATTAACCCCTAAATACCCTTGCAACCACGCTGCGGCGTGTAAGATTATTGCGAACGCTACCCTTGTTAATTTTAATGTGCCTACGGTATTATTGAAACAAATAGAAGTTCGCTTCACGAGCCTCTTAGCATGTGAGTAGCACTTTCACGCGTCTTAAAGGAATCCCTGTTGCTCTATAAGATTGGTGCGGTTTGCTAAATGTTACGTGGAAATTGAACAGCCGAAATAGTAGCAGCGCGTTTTTAGTTTGTGCAAAAAAGCGATCTACGTCTATTGTTTGCTTATTTTCTTCAAGCCCAACAATAAATGGAATTTAAAAATGGAACGATATTTTACTCTGAAACATGGCAACTAAAGAGGTAACTTATCAAAGGTTTTATTTAAATTTCGAACTAGGTGCAAAATTAAATGCTGTTAATTGAAAAAAAAAGCAGCCAAGTGCGAGTCGGACTCGCCCATGAAGGGTTCCGTAGCATCAAATAACAAATAACATAATATAAAGGTTTTTGTAGTTCGTCGAAAGGTAAATTGCGGCTTACGATTTATGACGTATAAAAAAAAACTACTGACTAGATCTCGTTCAAACCAAATATCGTTGGAAGTTTGCATAGTAATGTACAACATATATTTTTTTTAGTTTTATCATTCTCTCATTTTAGAAGTTAGAGGGGGGGGGGGACCAACTTTTTTCCACTTTGGAAGTGTCTCTCGTGCAATCTATTCAGTTTAGAAAAAAATGATGTTAAAAACCTCAACATCATTTTTGAAGACCTATCCATAGATACCCCACACGTATGGGTTCGATGAAAAAAAAATTTTTTAGTTTCTGTTTCAAGTATGGGGACCCCCAAAATTTATAGTTTTTTTTCTATTTTTGTGTAAAAACCTTAATGCGGTTCACAGAATACATATACTCACAAAGTTTCATCAGTCTAACTCTTATGGTTTCGGAGAAAAATGGCTGTGACACGGCCGGACAGACAGACAGACATGACGAATCTATAAGGGTTCCGTTTTTGCCATTTGGCTACGGAACCCTAAAAACGAATGAATGAACTTCAACGCGAGTAAAATTTGTGTTGCTCGTTGTTTGTCAGCCAGGGCAAGTGAAGGTTTTAGTAAGGAAAATGCCAACGGTTAAATAGTTAATCAGACGATCAGTAGATAGATTATCAACTTGGAAATTGTTAAATCAATTGAACCATTCATGGTTATAGAAACGCATGAGCATATACGATTCTAACCAAGTCAGGGCCAACCGGGTAGAAAATGGAGCGTCGTGCTTTAGAGCTAATACGATCAGGTGAGCAAACACGCAACACAGCTTTCATCTTCGCTCGGGTATCTCTTAGCCATGCTCAAACAAACACTAATACGACTGTGCTGTGCATACTTAAAATATATACAGTTATAAAAGTGGGATTCATCTGAAAAAAATTATGTTATGCTATAACTTAAGTGCATTGTACTAAGTGATAATAAACATAATATAACAAAATAGTAACATATTTATATAAATATGTATTAATATAAATAGTAGGTAGATAACACATTTTTGACGCTATGACATGACACTCTTAACTTTCCAAAACACCGTTTTAGAAGGTAAGAGTGTATTAATCATGGTGATATCATCACAACGAACCAAGGTCTAGTTACAAATTTAATTTGTTTCAAACAATTGCACTCTTTCAAATTATGTATAAATAATGTTTGTTGATTTAACTAGATAAAGTTTTTGCCAGCCCTAGTCGCGAAGAGTAGGTGGAAATCAGGCGAATGCGACGTGCACTCGTTCGTATTGTGAGCGGCTTTGTTTGTCAACTTAGTCTCTCGAGCGTAATTTATTCGGTTTAAATTATTAAGTATCTACTACCGTACGATTCATTTTGATAAATAATGATCGCTCATATCAAGTAACTAGGTAACTTGTTAGTAACTTAACTTGTTATTTGTTGAAGATCCGGAAGACCTTAGTTCTTTATCTCAATGTGTTATGGTTGTTTTATGCCTTGGTGGTAGTAGTTTTGGTGCCACATAACAGATACGAATCAAATTAGGAATATCAGCTAAGATATCTATCATTCAAATGTTTGTCTCGATGCGGGAATAGGAGTTGGAAACTTCCGAGAACTTTTAATGTGATTTCAGGATTTCAATATCAGAACATGCATGGGTCAATAACTTTGTTGCTTTGATGTTAAATCTTATTTTGTTAGTTTGTGTATTAGTTGCAAGTACACATATTCTATGTAGCGTGGCATAGAGAGAGTTACTCTTATTTCTTCGCTACCCGTACGTAATAAATATGGAAATAAATAAAATCACGCCTTCTTTTATGATGTCTTCTAGATAACATGTAACAAGACATAATATGAATGTTGCATCTGTAGCGCAAAATGTTTATTGTGATTGTGCAAAAGCTGAATAAAATAAATGTATTGTTGTCGGTGTGAGCAAGACTCGGGTACGTAAACAAGTAGAAAGCAGACAAACTAACACCACTGAGTAAGTTTATTCAGTATACAGAGTAGTGCTTGCTCGAGGGGTCAAACTGACATAACAACGATATCGGTTATCGCTTTCACGCATAGATGTTACATGTCGTTATGTAGTTACGTAGGTGTTTGAGTTTTACTCGTACCTTGTTGATCGAAAAAGCTAAGATTTCTCAAACTTTTTGGATGAATCGGTGCTTTTTGTGTTTGTTATGTAAATGTGCTTGTGGTTTATAAAAAAAAGTAATTGGTAAGGAATTCAGGGTACTAATAAGTAAAAAAAGTATTTCTAAAATAGGAAATGGAAAGTCTGTGTGTACCAACCTACGAAAATTACAGTCAAAAATATACACTTGGTAATAGATTACCCAGATGCAGATACAGGTGTACCTTAAACTTGTTACATTAACTAGTTCTAAATAAAAATATTGCGTTACCTACTAATCATTCAATATTATGAGCAACTATGATAGTGTAATGTGTTGTGAAGGATCAGATGATAAATCTATATGCTTTCTTCCGATTCCAAAAGCTTATTTTTACTATTTCATAATGTTCAGCTTCACGGTCTTCGTCGTGACACTTCCGTTCGCTCCTTCCACTGACTGCCACTTCGCTCGTTGAATGACAAATGTTTACTTTACGCCACCCCTCCGTAACCCCTTCTCTTGCTCAATACAGCATCAGAGCACTTATAAGCACTAACGTTTTTGCAATTAATCGATATTAGCCGTTTTCATCCACTATCTGTTACTCGATATCTACAAAAGTGAGAAGAAAACAAAAAACGCCAATTTGGCAAGTCGAAGACAAACGCATTTAAAATGGGCAGAGCATAGCTACGGCCATCTATCTCGGCGCTTGATAAACGACGACATTATTCCTTATCGCCCACTCAATTTGTTTAAAAGCGTTCTGCTTTGATAATTTGAGAATTACAAATCGTATTTTTGACACAAAAATGGTCTCATAAATGTAGATACTCGCCAGCTTCTTGATAACGCTAAGAAGAGGAATCGTTTCAATTTATCAATTTATATTATCAGAATATGCTACGTTATAGGTATAGACTTGGGTAAACCAGTAAAGGGGGTGGCCAGGCCTACCACAAGTTCTGTCTGGTTCTGTCTCTGGCTCTGGTTTTGAGTCTGTGTGAGTGCAGTCTAAATAAATCCGACGTCGAAACATCACAAACACAGTATAGCACGCACACAGACTCAAAAGCAGAGCCAGAGACAGAGCAAGACAGAGCTTGTGGTAGGTCAACTGGTATAAGAATGTTGTTGCTCAGTGGTGGCTTATATTGTTTCAGTGGTGGAAGAGCCGGAGTTCACGGATGTAATTCAGAACGTGACTGTGCCTGCTGGCCGGAGCGTGCGCCTCGCCTGCTCCGTCAAGAACCTGGGCTCTTACAAGGTACACAACTCTATTTATTTCATAGAGAGAAAGATTTTTATAATTATATTAGCGGCCTGTCCCGGCTTCGTACGGGTGGACATTTATTTTTTAAACACATATAATATATAGCTTATGTGGGGTTACTCAGGGTGAATGTGTAGCTTTCCAAAGAATTTTCGAAATCGGCACAGTAGTTTTTGAGTTTATTCATTACAAACATACACACAAAAATACAAATCTTTCCTCTTTTATAATATTATATTAAATATTATTAGTATAGATGTATAGATATATAGATAGTATAGAGAGTATAGATAAAAAATACTTTGATCATAATATTTGTAGTAAATAACTTATTTAAAAATCCCAGTCAATTTGAGGAAGAGATTATATTCAAGCATACAAAATAATGTATGGAAAGTAGTTCCTCAGCATTTTATACGAACACTATTGTACTATTTGCGGTAGAGGATGGCGGGACGACAATATGCTTATAGTGGTGAAAGGAAACATAAAATATAAAAAGCATTTTATCATTTGATTTAGAACGCGCCGTCGTAATAAAGTGTCCATATAAATGGAGGAAGATATGATTTACCGCCTTTACGCTGAGTTTGAACCTCACTTTGGTGGTAAGGAGGTTCAAATTCTTAAATATTTTACTGCAAAACGAACTTAGTCTTAGTCGAAATATAAAAAAAACACTGCATTTACACAAAAAACTTACAACTAATTCAAGTATTTACAAAATGGGTTTGAAATTCACTGAATAGAAAATTTATAAAATAAATCTGTGAGTGAATTATTATGAATACATCACTCAGTAGTGCCGAGTGCAGCAAATTCAATTTTAATCACTTTTAATTTTGACCAAATAGCACGCATTTTTAATTATGATTAAAAAATTAGTCGGCTACACCTATAATATACTGACTATAAAAAAAAACTGCTGCCCAAGCACAAGATTCAACAATTTGCTTTGTTCAGCCACTTCGAAACATCGTTTACAAACAGAAAAGTTAAACTTTACAGATTCAAGTTTCATAATATTTGCAAAACCCGTTACGAGCACGTTACGTAGCACCTTCGTAGAACATGCGTAGCACTGGTTAAAAAGCACATCTCGACAACATCAATTTAGCATTTCGAATAATATCTGCCATCATAATAATAGTGCAGTGCAGTCTGTCGACAGTCGGTAAGGCGTCCGGCGTGACCGGACGGCCGATAAGCCGCAAGGTGACGCCGGGCTCGGCTAACTACCGGGACCACAGGGGGGCTGCTTCATTTGGCTACGTCCGAACCCCCTCGCCAAGAACTGTTTGGCTACCGGACGTAAAGTAAAACAATTTGACAAAAATGTTTTGTTTCTTGCTGTAATCTGGAATGGAATAATAATAAAGAAACTCATAATTATAGGTGCCATAGTATAAAGTGGAATTAGACACAATTTTGATACTATAGATAGGCTGTCCATGCACAATAAATAAATATCGCGGACAATCCACACAACACTATCTAGCTCCAAATTAAGCAGGGCTTGTACTCTGGGAACCAGAAATCTGATAAAATACTTATACACCATTTTTATAAATACATACTTAAAATACAATATACCACCCAGACAGAGAACAAACACATGCGTTCACCGCACAAAAATTTGATGTCGTTCGGGATCGAACCCACGACCTACGGCGCAGAAGGTAGAAAAATTAAAACATTATTATTTGCAGATCGCCATACGATACGAACACCATAACGGTGAATAGTCATAATACAAGCTTTGTCATAATAATTAAAGGGGTTTCTCAACAGTCGAAATAATTGAATTGTTTCAACTTCTCGTCCAGTAGCTGTATCGTGCCAGCTCCGCACCCACTGCTACCCGAAACGTAGATTAGTTAGGACTAATCGTCAAACGTCGTGTAACTGCAGCTTTGGATTTCAGTGTTAGCAAAGTGAAGCTGAATTTAGTTGACTACATCATACTTGTAACTGAGTGGTGAATTAGCAATTACTAGGCAACATTAATTATTCATATAATCAAATATTTGTGTAAAAGCAAATTTTGACTCGTAATACGCACTGCGTTACATCCCCAAAACACGCTTTACATTGCTTTGGAATGTAAACCACGAAACTTCGATAGAATTCCTATCGATTTCCGTTTAACCGACTTTTTCTCCTCATTTTATTGCATTTACTTACGTCGGAGGCTGCCGGTGGTGCGAGCGCAATAAAAGCCAAGATAGTGTTCTTCAAATATAAAGGCTTAACTGAGGGAGCCATCACGGGTGCCCTGTATTGACAACAAGAAGCGGATTTTCTCGAAAGCCTCGCCTGTGCCATTAGTTTCCCGCGTCGGTTAAAAAGATTTGCCTTCTCAGTCCCATTTTTTATTTAGAATTATAGTCTCATGCGAAATATAGCAATGAAACGACAAAAAGCTTCTGTCGTTTCATCTTTCTATTGATATGAAAATCGATTTGCTTACCTGCGAGCGTGGCTTGTTTTATTATTTCTATACTTTATAGATAAATATAATCTTAGTTTTTCACATAATTTACATACATAATGTGTAACTTTGTCAAAATAGCAAGCTAGTTCTTTATTTGAATTATAAACAAACATGAAACAGGCCATAATTCACGAAACAAGAGGCATGCAAATATTTTGCCCGTGAAATTTTATTCATGATGCGCAGTTATGAGATTTCTCGTTCCGTATTACGTTGAAATTTTGGTAAGTATGTGCACGTGGACGGTTCATCGGCATGAAATGCCTGATAGTCGGCAGCAGCACGTATGTGGGTTTGCAATAACATGCCACAACGAGTCGTAGCAATGTTACACTCGCGCCGCATGCGAACACCGGCTGTTCAAATTCTGGCATATTTCTCGTGCCATAATACTGTGCCCGTGGCAGCAAACTGAACCAAAGACGCGAGGGCTCAGGGCACTTTTTCCCGCGACCGCCCACCGCGCCCTACAATGTAATGATGGTGCTCCCCTATCATACAGATGCAAATGCCAAACATTTTTAATTAATATTATTGTCATCATGTTCGTTTTGTCTTGTTACGGACCAATGCATTTGCCTATTTTTGTTATTCAAAAGTGTATTTTTATACGCTATGTAGGAGGTATGGCTTAAATAAACCACTCTGGATTTATTTTTGTCTAAACATCAACCTCAACTCAACTCTTATTTACTAGATACTATTGGCTAAAGATTTTGCTAAAACTTCGAGAGCCCTCTGCGTAAATCCGATGCCGAAGAGATCTTTAAGTGGGCTTTTAGCAGGAGTAGGCTAAGCCGTCTTGTGCAAGATGTTCAATTCTGTCTACGCCATTGCATTAGTGTGTCAACATTTTGCCAGCTCACTTAAGACAATAGACATGAGGAAAGTGTGCGTCAGAATTTAAGTAGACGCAAGGTTTCATGCTTTATTATTGAACAGTTCAATCCTAAAATTAGAAATTACCTACTTTAATTTTAAAAGAACTCACTTAGCACAAATAGATATTGAGCCTGACGCAACCAAACAATTATATACCTTCGTCATATGACTAGCTCATCATCGACGTGAAATATTAATAAATTTTGAATTTTACAATCATGTTGCGCTAATGAGTAATTAATAGTAATTTTATAGTTTACGTCGAATAACAGAGGCACTCATCAAAATAAATATGTATCTTATAAAACCAAAACGAATCTTAACGGTTACAGTATAAACAAACAAACGATAAAAACAGAACTGCCTAACAAACTCGAAACAAACAAAGTGAGCCATAATAACGTAAGATGAAGCCCGTTAAACGTTTCATAATTAAATCTGTCGTAATATTATTAAACACGTCTAGGAATCATCTCCTCCGGCGATGGGGTCCGTCGTTAAAGAGGTTCGGTCGACGCGGCGTCGTGAGCGGTACAGCTAGAATGGCCAAAGTTTCCAACGAGTCCATTATAAATCAAACGACGCCTCGGAGGCATGTCCTGAGGGACGCAAACATCTCCCACCGTGCCACCGAACTTCAACTTTGCCTCCATAATGCCTCAACAATTAAGATAAAAAGAAAGAAGAGCCTAAATTAAAGGTGGTTAAGAGATAACGAGTTAATAGGCCTTTGTAACTTTGTCAGTGAACCGTGGTAACTCAGATTATAAAATAGGCGAAGAGTCGCGCCTTCTTCAACCCTCGAAGGCAACCACTCAGCGAAAGTTTCATTTTTAAACTTATCAGATTCTCTAAAATTCCGAGGTATCTTACATTTTTGGTATTTAAATTGTCCGGTTGGTAAATTTGGGTTGATTAATTCAAATCAAGGCAAGGTGTGTGCAGCTGCGCCTAGCGGCTGGCTACTGGCGGCTGGCGGCTGTAAAACGTCGTCTCCCCAACTAACTCGTTTAGGATCCGCAGACGAATCGAATTAGTTAGCACTGCAGCCATTACGAATATTATATTTGCATCTGCCACTTCCTGGCTTCATTACTGAGAAAATTGAAAATACTGCTCTTAGAACTCCTGAAACGAATAAGAAATGTAAAATTGTTTTTGGTATTCTATATAACATACCCTAGAGCAATCTAATTATTTTAAGGGAGTGACCAAAAATAGCAGAATATATTTTTCACCCGGACTCTACGAGAGCGAAGCCGAAGATAGTAGTTAGTATTGATAAAGCGTTTTTCAATATGATATTTTTTGGCATGCCAATGATATCGGTTTCAGTTTAGTACTTTCCCAATCTAATGGAATTTTCAAAGTAGATACAATCTTCAATTCTGAGTCTTCCAACCTTCTGAATGCTATTTGAGAACTTCTTCAACTTTAACACTCAACGTTTATCTCCTAACCGCTTATAAAATTTTGATTCCTATTTAATTTTATCTTAATTGTTCATTTGAAAGAGAAGTTCAAGTATTATCGCTCCGGGTTAAATTATAACTGTTCTAAGTAGTTCGACGCTCGTGGTTCGATTGGGAGTTTGAGGGAGAGATTGTTGGATCTTCGAATAAGTATTTTTTACAGCTTTGGTTAAATTGTTTAAGTTGGGTCTTAAATATTATACCTGTTCTCCGTAGTTAAATCAATAGGTAGGTATGATACCACATTGCTATTAGGTATGCTATTACAAAAGCCATTATGCTTACATATTGTAAAATCTATTTCTAGCTACCTTACCCATACTGGACACTCAAACACTTTACCATTTTTACCTTTGAATGAAATCTACTAGCTTGATCGTTTTAGGGTATTGGAGTTTTTGAACCGAGTGTTTTTAGTTAAAATATCGCGGTGTTCTGGCCGGTGAAACCTGGCGTCGACGCGGCGGCGACCTGGCTCGACGAGCTCGTAATTCAATCAGTTCGGTGCAGAGGGACACACTGCCGCGATTAGATTAGACGCCGGCCACAATTACGCAGATCAGATTTACATCCGCCGTCTCCGCCGTGTCGTCGCCTCCCTCGCTACCAGTATTAGAAACCACTCAACTCTGACCCGTACAGCGACCAATAATTGTTTATGGTTGATGCCACAGCGATGACATGGACAAAGACAACTCGTATTCCAGCTTGTTTGACCAACTCAAAAATAAATTACAAGAAAACCTACCAGAAGTTGTGTCTAAAAACCACTTCATTGCGTTTATAAATGTTTATGTAAATCTTAGGAAATATTACTGAGCCCTTTAATATCCTTGAGCCTCAGGTTACAGCGACAAATCAGGTCGTCGTCATTAGAGGGGTTACCATCCCATTGCATAATAAAATGGCCAAAGTTTCCACAAGTCCATTATAAATTAGACAGTGTAGAGCCGCATCACTTAAGATAGGCAGCATGACCCGGTACGAGTTTTAGTCGAACTTACCCTATATTGCCAGCTCAATCTTGATAAAAAGAACTAACTACCCATGGTTCAAACTTTAAGCTGGATTATGAGGGAAAGGATGCTCGGCGAACTTCTAAGCTTTCTATAAAGGCTCCTTCAGTTAATTTAGCTCGTTGATTTTACCTTCCTATATTTCATTTTAGATGGCTTTTCAAAAATATTGCTATTACAAATAATGTATCTCTTTTTAGCACAAAGTTATCAAATGTCATGTTTAATCATTGAAATAAAACTAAGGGCTCATTTTTTTTTATATATGGAATAACGCAATTCGTCAAATAAAAAGCGTCAGTCTTTGTTTTTAATAAGCCTAAAATACGGTGAACATATTTTTATTTGACGGGTAAATTTACCTGCAGTTTGAAAAACGTCGACCAGTCAACCTATCAAATATTTATTTTTACGTTGCGAACGTAAATAAAAAACATCATCATCATTTTCGAAAGAAAAGCTGCCCCCTCCCGCCTTTTGATGAGATTAAATCATTTGGACGACTATAAAAGTGGTGAGATCGTCGTGGGTATAACAATCTGTGTAAAATGCATTTTGAGCGCTTAATGCCGCGGAAATTGGTGTGAAGCGGGACGCGATGGCAGCTCCATGCAATTACACAAATGTCGTAGAGACGACGCACCACTGCCTCGGAATTTCACTCAAAATCGCTGTTTACGCTCCCCGCTCTATAACGGTATCGAAACTTTTTCCATCTTTGTTCGTTATAACGTCGTGTACAAAGAAAACCATTTTAAATCCATTTGATTTTAGGTTGACACTTACTAAGATTGCTTTTAGCTTTTTAGCTAGCTAAAGCAAGGGATATAATACTCTCTACGAGAAAGCTAAAGTCTTGCGAACATCTAGAAACGCTGTCAAATATGACAGCGATATTTGACAGCGCTTCACTGATCGCCATCGCCATCGCCTAGGTGTGCGCAGGCCTTAACAGTATATCAACGAAGCTATCTAAAATATTTTACCAAAACAGATGATTATCAAGCCTTCACAAACATGATAGACTTTTGCCGAAATATTTATAAAAGTATGTTTGAAAAGAAGCGACGTTTCTTTAATTTCCGTTACGTCACTCGTCCAATTGGGAGAAATTGGAAATCATTCAAGCAAGAATTCTCCACACGGTGTTTCATTCCATCCGAGACATATTTTTCACGGTTATTTTACCAAATCAGGGAAATATAAGGGAGAGATATAGTACTTGTTGGATACTCAATGTCGGTTATAAACTAAGCTAAAGTAGTACTACTATTTACCAAACTTTCTTTTATTTTACTCAATAGCCCGATAGGTAATGTACATATTTGAGGCTTCCGTCGAGTCGGACCGTTAGGTACTCGGACCGCAGTCCCACTCGCCGGAGTGATTTAATTTTAATATTTTTCTTCCGGAGTCTCGGACCACAAACCACGTGACGTAAATTGTACAGTCATCGTCAGAAACAGATCTGACATAAATACGAAATGTTGTTAAGTAGTAGCGTAATGTCAATTAAAAATATTATTTTTTCCAATTTCGCCCCGAACGTTCGTTTCGTTATTATGTATGTGTGTGTTGTTTTTGAAACAAGAAAACTACAGCGAAACTTGAACCCGAAAATAAGATCACCGTTTTGCAGTTAATTACTAGTACATGTAGTGAAATTGCCTAAATGCAAAAGGTCTAGCTAGAGTCTAGTACAACAACCTCCACAAAACTC
Organism: Thera obeliscata; assembly: GCA_947578465.1. Classification (NCBI taxonomy): domain Eukaryota; kingdom Metazoa; phylum Arthropoda; class Insecta; order Lepidoptera; family Geometridae; genus Thera; species Thera obeliscata. The sequence goes on from OX387916.1 coordinate 8,505,870, forward strand.
TATGGAAAGCTTTTAATTCAAATAAAATGATATTTTGTATTCGTCGCTGAGCATACTCACTTCTATTTTACTCCTACCTACGCCTGTGACTAATCCTTGCGGATGTAGTATGGATCAAATCTCCATCTCCGTCTTTCAATCTCAAGAAAGAAAGAGAGACGGTGATTTGATCCTTAAATATTATTAATTTATTAAATCTTCATGATGCTCTGTACAGGTGGCATGGATGCACTTCGAGCAGTCAGCGATCCTCACGGTGCACAACCACGTGATCACGCGGAACCCTCGAGTTAGCGTTACCCATGACAAACACCGCACATGGTTCCTCCATATATCCGACGTGAGGGAAGAAGACCGTGGCCGGTACATGTGCCAGATCAACACGGTCACCGCGAAGACTCAGTTTGGATATTTGCATGTTGTTGGTAAGTAAAGAAATTATGTCCCCTTTGTCGTTTCAATATTGCTGAAGGTCGTGTGACCGGTGCAATTTTCTGCGTATGGCTTCATTTTTTGTCTACTTATCGTGTCACTGGCTCTCTTTAACCGGTAGGCCCCAATGAAGCTTTTATGCACTTGAAAAAATTTTCAAACTTATAATAATAATAATAATAATCATAATGTACAAAATACACAAGTATGGGTGATTCTATGGGTCATTGTATTATAACAATAATCATAACACGATAATGGCATAAAAGCTTCACAAGATAGTTATGTAGATTTCTAGACATACGGAATGTTGTTACCGCTTCTTGACTAAAGTAGTTGGATAAAACTAGTTTGGTAGTTATTGAAGCCGTAAATGTTGGAAATTATGAACTTCTTCATTTCCAAAACGCATCAGCTAATTAGAATCGGAGCAGCGAGTACTCGTAATTCCGTCAGCATCTTGGCAAGTGGACTTGAATGTTTGTTCCCAGCGCTACCGACGATTGAAGATTTGTTGAGTTTTCGAAACGATACCAATCACTTTGATTCTTTGAGAACGGAACTGCAATTCTCTCAAGCGTACTTTCATTACTTACTACCTATAAATGATTACAAATAAAAACAGATAAAAACATTAGTTTCTGACTTGGCATCCTACATAGTGAAATAAAATAAAAATAAAAAAGCCTATTTATTCTAATTTTTAATTTTCATCCTACATAGTTACGTATCTAATAATTTTTGAAAGCTCGTAGTTAGAACAAGAACACGTAACATATACGTACTGTGGTAACACGTAATGTGGTAATTTAACTTTTATTTTCGACCATATTTCTGTAGGTACTGTTTAGAAAAAAAAGCAAAGGCGGATCAGTCGCGTCTCACTTATATTTACCTTGGAACGAACTTATATTATAACCGAATTAGAAAAAGCAACTTTAGTAAAAAGCTTATCAGAAATGAAAGTGACCCGTCGGTCGCTTTACAGTCTGGGTCGCGTAGATCCAAATTCTACTTTAATATTTGTTTACAGTGCCGCCGACCATCGACGACTCGTTGAGCTCGAGCGACGTTATCGTGCGCGAGGGCGCCAACGTCACTCTGACGTGCCGCGCTAATGGCTCGCCTAAGCCCACCATCAAGTGGAAACGGGACGACAACTCAAAAATCTCCATCAGCAAGGGGCATACTGGTGAGATATCGATTGCTAACGACCATTGGTCATCAGTTTTTTGTCGCACTATCAATTACATAGAAGTTTAATCATTTGATGACTTGTTTTAGTTTGGTTGGTGGTTGGAATACCCAATGGCCTGCGCACACCTAGGTCGCTGGCGATCAATGAAACGCTGTCAAATATCGCTGTCAAATTTGACAGTGTTTCACTGATCGCCGATGCCAGCGACCTAGGTGTGCGCAGGCCTTAAGTGCAGTCAGCAACGGAAGTTAACTAACTTAAATGATTTGAATTCGAATAATTCGTTACTATTGAAGATTTTCCTTGCCTTATTACAAATTTCATTTCACAGTTCCCTACCATAAATTTATGAACATGACGTAAACAGTTACAATGTCATAAACGTCTCAAAAAGCTCAATTTGTTATAAACCATGCCATGTTTTCAGTATCAGAATGGGAAGGAGAAGTGTTGGAGATGGCCAGGATTTCTAGGCTCGACATGGGAGCATACCTTTGTATCGCCAGCAACGGAGTGCCTCCAACTGTATCCAAGCGAGTAAAAGTTAGCGTTGATTGTAAGTATAGTAGTCGCTATAAAAATCGTATTTTTAGGGTTCCGTAGCCAAATGGCAAAAACGGAACCCTTATAGATTCGTCATGTCTGTCTGTCTGTCTGTCTGTCTGTCTGTCTGTCTGTCTGTCCGGCCGTGTCACAGCCATTTTTCTCCGAAACCATAAGAGCTAGACTGATGAAACTTGGTGAGTAGATGTATTCTGTGAACCGCATTAAGGTTTTTATACAAAAATAAGAAAAAAAACTATAAATACTTGAAACTGGAACTCAAAACAATTTTTTTCATCGAACCCATACGTGTGGGGTATCTATGGATAGGTCTTCAAAAATGATGTTGAGGCTTCTAACATCGTTTTTTTCTAAACTGAATAGTTTGCGCGAGAGACACTTCCAAAGTGGAAAAAAGTTGGTCCCCCCCCCTCTAACTTCTAAAGTAAGGGAATGATAATACTAAAAAAAATATATGTTGTACATTACTATGCAAACTTCCAGCGATATTTGGTTTGAACGAGATCTAGTCAGTAGTTTTTTTTTTATACGTCATAAACCGTAAACCGCAATTTACCTTTCGACGAACTACAAGAACCTTATTATGTTACATCAAGTAACATAATATAAAGGTTCTTGTAGTTCGTCGTGCTACGGAACCCTTCATGGGCGAGTCCAACTCGCACTTGGCTGCTTTTTTTTTTCATGATGCCTAAATTTTCTATTTATAACTAAGTTAAACGTTTAAACTTTTTCAACTTTATTTAATTAAGAAAAGAGGTTTTATTTATTAAGAATTTTGTCACTTATGTTTACCTAATTGTAATTAGCCGTAAGGCCATTGTAATGCCCCAGGGGCTCATGTTCTGGATGTTATTACCCCCTTAGACCTATAAAACACATGAAGCAGTTAATAAATGAATATGAACTATGTTTCTTATACAGTTCCACCGATGCTCTGGATCCCCCACCAGCTAGTTGGAGCCCCGTTGGCCTACAATGTTACCCTCGAATGCCATACCGAGGCCCATCCTACCTCCCTAAACTACTGGACCAGGGATGACGGTCATATGATCCACGAAAGTGCTAAATACCACATGGAGAACACAGTAGGAGTACCTGCTTATAAGACCCACATGAATTTGCTAATCCGAAGCATAGATCATGAGGACTATGGCACTTACAAATGTGTGGCTAAGAACCCGAGAGGAGAGTCCGATGGAACGATTCGTCTTTACAGTAAGTAAATTAAAACACTGTCACTGTCGTGTATTATTGTGATACAAAAAAGTTCGTTTCAAACTATCACCACATTAATACAAAAGTTTATGATTAGTAAAATGGATACGTAGCCAATAACTGTTTACTGTACATTTTTATATGTATGTGTATATGTATGTAAAATCATAGGTATTTAAAAAGTTTGACCAATTGGCCTACCACAAGCTCAGTCTGGCTCTGTCTCTAGCTCTGGTTTTGAGTCTGTGTGAGTGTATTATACTGTATGTGTGACGTTTCGTAGACGTACGATGACGTAGGATTTATTTAGTCAACACTCACACAGACTCAAAACCAGAGCCAGATACAGAGCCAGACAGAGCTTGTGGTAGGCCTATAGGTTTGGTGCTTGACTTGGCACAACATTGTTTATTTATTTGGCAGCTTCATCACCACCAACGACGACGCCAGACCCTCGAGCCGTGACCTCACCACCGCCATCCAAACCTCCTAGACGCGATACTCCAATTACTGACAAAGGTAAAATTATTATCATCGTTTTATTGTTTTCTCAGTCGAGACACATCAGTCAGATGGTAAACTCTGCTATACACTGAACTGAACATATAGGACTTCCCACTTCGCTTCACTCTTGAGTCTTGTCAGCGCGGTCGTGGTCAATATGAATATCTTATGATTTCTTTTTATCAGGGGCTGTGGCACGCCTCACGATATCTCGGCACTTTTCTCTACATGTCGTCATCCAGGAGCACTCTTGTAGGGTTTCACCCACTGCTGACTTGACCTGATCAGCCCAGCGCATATCTTCCACGTGGTCTTGTACCCTCTACTTGTCCTTGAAGCGCGAGGCGCTCAATCGAGTCAGTGTCTCTACATAATACATAGGAAGAACGATTTCGAGCTTTCCCCTGTCACCGAGATCCGATAACTTTACAATGTCGTCGGTCTAACAAATAAGCACGATTGTTTCATTATAACATTTTGTTACTAATCTAGAGACACAAAAATGTAAAAGTAAGTCAATTGTGGTATTATGGCAAAGTTTAACATCCCAATCCAAATACCTAGTAGGTGTAACGACGAATAAGTCGATTAATTCCCAACGCGGGCGGCGGCAATAAAATGCATCGGAACAACAGTTTTACCGACGATTCCGTTTATTAAGAGATAATATTACCTTTACGAGTGATCCAGTGGGTCGTTCGTTTCGTTTTCATTGTTTGCTGCTGTTTCAGTTATTATTAGTGCCAGTTATTTGTTTATAGATCGTAAACTGTTACGATGCTTGTCGGACTAGTTTGCTAGCTTCGTTATGATCGCACGTAAAGTATAAACAAATCGTTTGGGAGTATACATAATTGTTTGAAGTGGTTCTTAAAATTATAGTGTATGTGTACATTTTGATAATGTATAATTGTAAAAGTGAAAACCTGGTTAATTTCTTTGTTTCGAGCATTATATTCATAGGTTAGAGTACTATTTAATAGGTAAAGCATTAGGTATATAGGTTAGCTCTAGATTAGTCTAGAGCCACAATTAGAATCATATATTGGTTCACGTAGTTTCCAAAATAAAAGTACTTGGATAAAATAATTGCATGGTAAAAATGTAAAAAATCCCTTTCAAGTTTAAGTTTTATCCATTTTAATATCATAACCGCACTGGAAAGGATAAGGGAACGCCTGTATTAAAATTCGTAATTTTGTGTCATAAGTTGTTAGTTCCGCGTCATTACTCCGGCGTTGGCAATATTGGCAAGTTGGCCGTCCCCGGACATGCCACCGGACAACATCTTGCCCGACAACCTATTACGGCCAACTGTTCGCCGCTCTCTTGTTGCAAACTCTTAATAAGCTTTGTAAACGCAGCAAGTTTAATGTCTACGAGCGCATAAAAAAGCACTCTCGCAAAACATATTCTAGGAAAACTCTTAGTATAAAATGCCGATAGCGTTGTCACGTCTGCCGATTTTTTTAAATCCATCTTTTCATTACAGTTCAGGCTCCATGAACTTGAAAAATCCATTTAGATTGCGACGGCGGCAGCGCGGTGTAAGTTCAGCGGCTGGTTGTTTTTGCGCGAGCTTCGGCGGCGCGCTCTTCGCTGTTTTATTTTTTGCACCCATTACGAATTTACGGCTACCCACCACTCGACAATATTGCGCAACTTTTCAATAACTGTTAGCCGACCGCCCGCCCTCGGCCAAACCCTTGCCATATTGAATCCTTTAGCCGATCAGTTCACTTTGTCGTTTCGCCCCTCGTATATTTTTTTGGAAAGCAAAAATATTGTATCCTCACTACTAATATTGTTTTTTTAGGGACGAAATATCAATCGAATCTGAACGAAATCGACAAAGGAAAACAGAAGACCGACGAGGGAGGCGGGAAGACGCAGCACAACTGGGCTGGGGGCGCTTCACAGGTTACAGGTGAGCACTTTACAGAAAACAATTAATTCGCATGGATATACGCACATCAAAAACATAACTTACAATGTAATTTACTGTTGCAGGGAATGCTGCATGGAGACAGAGCCAGTGGTGGATATCTATTTCAGTAGTTATCACAATCTCAATTAGTTTGTAGTTTTTTTGATGATATTTAAAGCCTGTTAAGATTATTTGTATACCTCTTTAGGCACGACTTATGGAAAAATTGAAACCCGGATAGATATTAAACGTTACACGAAAAAAAAATCTTATAAACCTCATCCACTAATACTCGATACAGACATTTATTAAGTCAAAAATGATGAACTACTACATTACTAAGCTTCCAAAGCGATATGTTTATTTTTTCTACTACTGAATAACGAACTTTATATTCATGCTACTGCGTTGCGTATGCTACCAACTACAAGCCAGGGGCCTTATACTTGTTTGACCGGACATCAATCTGACTTCTCTCACGGTAGAAACTCGTAACAATCACTTCGTTTTTGGCGTCACCTCCATCGTGAAATTTTCTCGGTCAAATCAAGCATAATAGGCCCCAGACTCTAGATTGCCGTTCTATAAAATATGGCGACCAAGGTGGTTGCATCTATTTTAATGGAAATTGTTATAGCCCTTTACGAATTTCAATCCAAATGTAAATTGTTGTTTAAATAATAACAGAGCTTAGAGCTTACGACCAAGGTGATCGACAGTTAATCTGCTTAAAGGAAATATACATATTATCAATCATGAGGCTATTATTAGGACCGTCAAATGTCCTAGAAAACAGGTTATTTAGAAAAAATATTATTGTATGAAATTGTAGACTTCAATATCGTTAAAACCTACAACAACTATACTATACTTAACTATACTTACAAGGCTATATTTTCGGTATAGAAAATGATTCTTTATACTAACCGTCGATTTGAAATACCTACATTCACTCAATACAAATTATAAATAGACACTATAGTTATATTACGATGTTCCTCGACCTACTACACGATTCAGAAAACACTTGAAATCTGGATCATTTCAATTATTCTTAATAATATCAAAGTCATCCTATTACATAACTTAAAAACTAGGCTTAAATACACATAATAATATATAAAATAAATATCATGTGTGATTCTAAAAAAAATGAGAAAAGCTTTTCAGCGCATTGTGTAGATGTTAGCACTACTGCCCATGCATTCACTAAAATTGAAAAATCTATACATGCGTTCACGAGGCAATTACTTTAGTGCGGGTTTGATTTGATTGATGCACGCACACTTTTCATAGATACACGTATAAACTAATAGGGTAACATGTTCGAAATTATTTACCTGAATCGTGTAGTTTATAGAAAATTAATTGCACAATATTATTAATTATATAATGTGCACTATTAACATAGTCTATTTGATTTTAACCTTAGGTAGGTAGATTAAGACTGAATGAATTAAACCGTGTCTTTAGATAATTATTTTATTTTCGTGCTTATGTAAACCTATTAATGTTTGCTGTGATACATAATTATTGTCTCTTGTGTATATTTTGAAAAAAAAAAACCGATAAACGATAAATAAACTGCAGCCTCAGAAAAGGCCCATGCGCCAACTTATCCACCCAATCACAATTTTTGAAAATGTGCCGTTACAGTTGAAAGCACTATCATATTATTATGGCTTAAACGGGTATTTATCGTGATAACCTCTTTCATATTTCGTTTTATTATTAAAAAAAGGGCAATCACAATAAATTCCCGTTTGATCCATCTAATTATGCTTAACGATTGCGTTAATTCAAAAAAAGCTAATACAGCACTATTAATCTGTTGTTAAATGTACACATCATAAAAATATTCTATTTTGCATGAATGGTTTAATAATTTCAAAAATATGTGTGTTATTTATAAGTACCTACCTTCTTATTTCGTCAATGTTAAAAAGCCAATATTTCTTCTGTCAATTATCCGTATAGAAATATATGTAAATGTTACCATAAACACGTTGCCAAATTGCTAAATATAAGCTAAAATAGATAGAAATATTGTAAATATAATATACCCTTGCCAAGATAATGGGGAGCGTTTTAAATTAAATGTATTGAATGTTATACCTATGTGAGATTGTTTGGATGAATGTAACATACCTACGTAAATAGTTTAATAGTAGTTTAAGAACATAGGTTATGAAATAAATAAAGCTTGTTTTAAAAATAGTACTTTTTATTTGATTTTATAATACCCCAATAATAACAGAACAGATTCAATAATAAAAGTACTGAATACCGAAATAATCTGAACACAGACGGACATGGCAAGATTAAGGGTTACTTGTTGAGACTTTTAAAATAAGTAGTAGTAGTAGTACGAAAGTACTATCTATGCCCAAAGACCTGAAACAAAAGCCGGTCAAATATTTTTTTACAAAAATGGTGTGTTTTTATCATTCATGTTATCGTTATAAACAGTTATTGTATCGTTAAAATTTCTTCTAGACCAAATACAAAAAGTATAGAGAAAAATCTGAGATTACTCCATATTTCAGCATGTGCGCAACCATTAATCTACGTCACAGGCCATGCAAAGCACGTTAGATACTTGAGTAGAACTCTTTCCGTGGTGTATCCTGAACACTGGACGTCTTTTCTACACGAGTCTTGATGTCAAATAATCTGCAGTAATTCTTATTGTAGCCATTTTTATCACATTACTCTGTCCTTTATCTTACAAACCTCGGTACCCATTGTTGAGTGTAGGCCTTCTTTCTAAAACGCTAAGTTACCCAACCCAGTCTTGAGCATGTCTCACTCATTGCTGGCCTGCTAAAATGAAACGATCACACTCTCGTAGCAAAAAAACTGCGAACATAAAATTAAACAGCGTTTAGTCAAAAAGCTTAACTACGTACTTGTTGTGGAATTAATTTATGTGGGAAAGTTCACCCTCGTCATATTTTGATGAAGCAAAGTGCGCGCAAACAATCTGCGGCGGATCTCCCAAGATTAGGACCGAGGCGCCGCCAAGGCTCGGAGCCCCGAACTCCGTGTGGCCGCCCGCCAACTCCTGTAAGCCAATCTAACTTCTTTTAAATGTGTTTTTGATGTAAAGAACACATTACCGTACGCATCGCTTCTCGACTACCAAATCTCGGACCAAATTAGCTTTTGATTTATATAGGACTTTAAGTTTGTTGCTGGTTCTGTGTATGAGCTTAGCCGCATTAAACAACTTATAAGTTGGGTGAGTGTTCGCTGTTCAATATGAACTGGAATAAAATTTGCATTCTGTTAAATTTACTACCAACATTGGTAAGTTGCTTTTTTAGAAGTACTACTTTATACTTTACGCTGTGTAGCCTCAAACTAAACAAGAGTTGTACTATGAAAGACAGATAACTAGAATACTTAAATGTTTACCCACTAGTACATTTAATATTATCCAAATGCAGAACAAACATTTGTGCTTAACGCACAAAATTCGCTAGGGATCGAACCCACAACATACAGTGTAAACGACATTGGTTACTAGCCCTGACTGAACTGAGCTGCGAGGCCAAGGTAGGTAAATAACTACGTGTAAATGTTCATACTCGCATTCACCACCAAACTACTGTCTCCGATGGCAATTGAAAACACGCCCAATGTAAAATGAACCAAATGGGTAGGTAGTTAGGGGTGAAAATGTGGTGTGTCGTGTGTGATAATTTATTGCCATTGACGAGTGCACCGTGGTAACATTAGCCTCATTACTTAGTGGTGTAGGCGTGGGCTTCCGTCGAAACCGGATATGTTGGTAGACGGACAAATAAAATTAATTTTTATTGCCTTCCTGTTAAAACGCCCAGCACAAAACCATGCTTCCTTTTACTCTTATCACTTGTATCTCTAGATTTGTTACTTTCTCTTCCCTTTGGAGGTGAGCTGTGACATTAGATAAACGTTAAGAATAGGGGTAAAATGTTTCGCATTTATTTTACCGGGCAATACCAACACTTTCCATAATTTAACTAGGGATAGTTTTAAAGAAACGGTATTTTTCATACAACATGCAAAAAACGATGACATCTCATTACATACATACATTTCGAGATAATAAATTTTAAAGCCATTCATAATTCAAATACAGTCAAGTGCCAATATAACTCATGCGCTTGGTCTTTACAACCTTTTACAGACAGTTTATCTCGAAAACTAAATATAAAAGTCAAAAACTTTTTAGTTTTCTTGGGTAGCTACAACATTGACCGTAAATATTCATAATTAGCCCGAGAATTCGGACATAAGGCTCCCCCATGAATTCCGAAAATAATGATTACAAGACAATTAGAAAGTGCTAAATCTAAATATTAGCGAGCAATTATGTAAAGGGGCATCTTTGCATAATTGCTTACCAATGGGGGTAGCTCTTACACAAAAAGTTACAATCTCTAGGGTTCACTCAGAGACGATAGACGAGCGGCGCCAGCAGCGGAAAAGCAAAACAATAACATACGGAGCGATCGTTCCAGCCTCCATAATTTCCAGGAGGCAAATTAATCCGAGCACGGGCGGCGATCGGCGATGGTCAGCGCGCCCTCGCATACTAATGCTATTGTTTATCGGAGGGCTAATCTGTGCGTACCCAGCCGTCACTGTCCAGCCCTGAAATTATAACGGATCACTTTCGGGATCGTCTAATCCGCTGCCGTGACGCCGATCGCACACGCCTTCCACACGCCGATTCTCATTAATATGCAAATTTTATAGTGAACCAATTTAAGGTGATTGAGGGGACAATCAAAAGATGTTAATTATAAAAAATCTTTGGGGAAAAGTGAGGATGCGCCAAAAATATATTAGGATACTATATACCTATTATAATAAGCACACTACCTAACAATCTTTTTAATCTACTGCATAGAACGAGGGAGGAAGGTTATGTTTTTTTGTAGTATGAATTGGAATGTACAATATTACTATGTATTATTATTATATTAAATATTTGTGTTGAACACACCATATTTGTTCTCTGTCTGGCTGTTATATTGTATTATAAGTATGTATTTTCCAAAAAAAACAACGTAGGTATTATATCAGGTATCTGGTTCCCTTAGTACGAGCTCTGCTTAATTTGGAGCTTGATAGTGTTGTGTGGATTGTCCACAATATTAATTTATATCAGAATTAGCTGAGGCCATTACACCTAACTCTACCTTACAGCTAGTTGTAGACTAGTTGTAAAAATACTTAATGCTACTTTTAAAACATAGCAAACCACCAAATCTCCAAATAATAAAAACGTTAAACATAAACTATAAAACAGCGTTCCCATTCCGTCCTATAACATGTGTAAAGTTGTAAAAGAGTCGTCCCGCACTGAGTGATAATAAAGGTAACCCTCTGCGGCACCTTTATTGTTATCGAATAAAAATAATCCCTGGATTTTTCGGGATGATCGTAAATTATAACGGGATTCGCTACCGGGGCGGTGGTGGAGACGCGGCATCTAGCTATGCTTAGAGATCGTTTCAACGTAATGCCTTTTCAGCGTACTTTCTTATACTTTTGCACGCCTTTTTTACCGTAATTATTTCACAGTAAAAGTATGCTTGTATACGAATACTATTATATTTTATAACAATATCAATTAGCAACCCGCAAAAAAGAAATAGCAGGCTAAATTCACACAGCTGTAGGCAATTTTCGCCGAGAGACGAGATCTTATTACAAAGTGTCAAAGTTTCTCAAGAACATTCTCTAATCGCCCCTCGAACAGCGTTTATAAATATTTTAAACGCCTGACATTCAGAACGAACGAAACAGTAAAGACTCACAGTAAGCAGACCCTCAACGCATATTTTTGACGGTGTGAAGCGCTGAAAACCCACCGATACCAACAAAAGTGGCAACTGAAACTAATGAATTATTCATGCCAACGGCGCGGTGCATGTTCTATCACTGTTTTATCTATTGTGGGGCTTACAGCGACCACGACGCGGGCCTCGCTCGCCCCGCGGCTCCTGCTCTTTGCTCGCCCGAAAGGGTTAACTACCTTGCACCAACAATTTTAGTGTCGTTTGAGAACACTTGATAAGCACCGTGTTGCAAGTAAACATTAGCCAAAAAACCGCCGACGCAGTTACGGTAATATCCGACCGTTCGCTTATTTGTTTAGGTGAATCAATATTTAGACCATCTTTTATTCTTACTTACGGGCTTTAATGTAAAGCTGTGAACTGTGTGGTTCAGATGGCGGTGTACAGGAATAGGGCCCTTTACGTTGACAGTACTCAATTAGTAGTTTGTTATAAAACTTGAAAAATGTTTTCTATTTTATCGGATATTCGCAGAAAGAGAGAAATTGTAGTTTATTGTCAGCCAATTTGAAACTTCCACTCTGTAAACCTTTTAAAAGCTAAAGGTGGTCCACAAATTCCCATACATACCATTTCAGTGTCCGTAAACAAGATAAAGTCTGTCTCCGCCGGCACCGGCAACGCCGCGACACATAAATCTGCAGATTTCATTGGCCACATCTGATCCACGATCCCGCTGGTGATCTTACCCGGGATTACCTTTACGTTTTCTTTAAGTGCCGTTTATATTGTATTAAAGGTTAAGGCGCTGGGTTTTGCTGTACGGCTTCCTAGTATAAATATTAGAAAAATGAAAATACGGAATGCAACATACCGGACTACTTTCTAACTTTTAGGTTGTAAGTAAACACTGTCTATAGCTCGCTCAATGCCTAGTTTAATTCAATAGACAAGTTAAGTAACAGTTAGTAATTGTGTGACAGAATACCCTGCATAGATCAACTCTAGTAGAGTTGTCAATCGTAGTAAAAATACCGGACAGTGATAACAGAAAATCTCTACGGAAGTTTTCATTTCATTCATAAATTAGCCCGTTTTGTTGACCGCTAGAGTCAAATGACTAAAGCCAATAAAACATAAACACAGTAGCTTTGTAACGTTCATCAATGATTGTAATTATTAAGTACTGTAGTTTGATTAGCAAAATAAAAATTATGCGGTTGCGTAACATAAAGGCCTGCACACATCTAGGCGATGGCAATGGAGATCAGTGAAACGCTGTCAAATACCGCTGTCATATTTGACAGCGTTTCACTGATTGCCAACGCAGAACACTTAGATGTGCGCAAGGCTATCATGAAGTAATGTATGAATTGTTATTTCCGACTCGATTAACTACAGTTACGTGGCTGGCTGTATGAAAAGCCAAATACATTTATTAAGTAATCTGGCCGGATGCTAGGCAACCCTAGGCTCGAAGCATCTTCTTGGTCGCCTGTCGTCTGCTCACTATAAACAACTTTCGCAATTAAACTTTTATTCGGAGATCGATATTACTCCGTCCCGTCTATATTTTGCTTATCAACTACAACTTGGATAAACTAGTGCGAAGTGCCCCTAACGAACTTGTCTTTGTCTGTTGCAGTCTGACAAAGTTAGTGAGGCAACTAAATTAACATTCGAATTAAAGAGAGTATTGGGAGCGAACTTTGATTTGGACAAATAATTCAACAATTATAGAAAATCTTGATGCAAAATATGTAATATGTATCTATGTAAAGGATATAATGAAAAATTTCACAGGTTTATGTATTATTTTTTATCGGATACAATTTTTTTTATGTATTGTTATCGCTCGTTGGTTGAATAATGTATAATTTCACCACTAGATAGCGCGACTTTGTGTACGGTTTTCTAGATCGCGCTAACGATGCATTTTTGAGGTTAGCATAGGTGAAATTGACAGTTGGAATAAAGAAGGCTCACTGTACAGACGTTGTTTTTCATAATACCCGGTACCCCTCTCGTAGCTACCTACCTAGTCAGTAGTCCAGATTTATACATGGTCCTTCGTAAGCCAGATTGGTACTAGTACAGTACATAGTGCAGTGAGTTCGCAGTACATTGTGAGTGGTGTAAATAATCACTTCACACCAAGAGGTCAAGCTGCGCAAAGGCATAGGATTGCCTTTTGCGAAGCCCAGAACAATAGAAGCAGTACAAGGCGTGTGGGTCTGTTGACCCCACGTCCCCCCGAAGATCAGTCCAAGGCGTGGGTTACCAGAACCGCACGCCCCCCTCGCATAGCAGTCCAAGGAGTGTGAGGCCCTCTGACCTCACGCCCCCGAAGAATAAATAGTACAAGGCGCGCGGACCAAGGAAACCTCGCGCCTCAGAAGATCAGAACAAAGGAGTGTGGGCCCCCCGACCCTCACGTCCCCCCGAAGAACATCCCAGAGGTGGGCACACGGAGCCTACAACAGAAGTACAAAGGCAGCCAGGACGCAATTCGCCGTCCGGCCTACCCGCCGCTAGAAAAAGTTGACCGCGCATCTACGCAGTGAGTGACGTGTTTGTATTGTGGTGAAGAAATCGTGAGTACTCTTTTCGTTAACATTTTATAGTGCATTGGTGTTTATTTCTAGTGAGAACTTTGCGTTATTTGTAGTTGTTGTTTAGTAGTGAAGAAACTTTGAGGTTAAAATTGTATTTGGTACACTTACGAGCACAGAATTCGAGTCAAACAAAATTTTGTATTTGGTACACTGACGAGCACAGAATTCGAGTAAAATATTTTTATTTGTAAAATTACTTTGTAAACATTTAAGTGTTATTTTGATTTATTAATTCGCTATGGAGTCTACTATTAATTTACAAAAAGACATTCAAAAGTCTATAGAAAGAGCACTAATTAATTTCAAAAAATGTTCTAAGGAAAGATGTACTGTTGCATACAAAGAGGCTAAACTAGATATATTAGAGAAAGACTGGACTTTGTTTCGTATAAATAATGCCAGATTGTACGAATCTTACAAAGCCAGCGATTTGGAGGATTCTGTTTATGTCAAAAACGATATATATGCAAACACAGAAGAAAGTTATATAGAAGCTGTATCACACATTAAGTCACTATTAAAGTTAGGTCAAACAATACAGTCAGGTCAAACAGTAAATAGTTGTAAAAGTACAAATGAAGGCCATTCGAGTTCACTGGCGAAACTGCCCAAGATCACCATTCCAACATTTAGTGGAAAATACGATGAATGGACTACATTTAAAGACTTATTTGTTTCATTGATACACAAAAGTAAGTCATTAGATAATGTTCAGAAACTTCACTATCTAAAAGGGCATCTCACCGGTGAAGCCGAACTTTTGATTAGACATACGCCAATAGCCGATTCGAATTATGAACGTTGTTGGGAGCTGTTAGAAAGTAGATACAGTAATAAAAGGTTTTTGTCAAATACAATACTCAACAAGTTATTTACACTTCGGTCCATTAAATTCGAGTCAGCTACAGCAATCAAAGAATTGATAGATATAACATCTGATTGTTTAAGTGCATTGAAGGCATTAGATGTTGATGTAAGCACGTGGGACATCATCATCATCCACATTGTAAGTTCGAAACTTGACCTAGAAACTCGTAAACAATGGGAACTAAGCGTCTCCAATGCGTCAAATATCGATAGTAAAAATGATTTACCAACCTTTTCACAGTTCAAATCCTTTCTAGAGAATCGTTTTCGTGCTTTAGAGTTTATTGAACCTAACAAGCGATCTGTAGTAGTTCAGCATGGAAGTGGTTCATCTTGTAGGTCTATGGTAGCGACATCAGAGTCGATGGCTTGCGAGTTTTGTTCAGACAGTCACAAGTTAAGTTTCTGCAAGGCGTTTGCTAAACAAGACGTTAGTGAGAGAAGAGCGTTCGTCAGCAATAACAGGATGTGTTTCAACTGCTTAGGCGGAAACCATAATGTCTATAGTTGCAAAAAACCAACCGTCTGTCGAATCTGCAAGAGGAGACATCACTCGTTACTCCATCTTGCAGTAGAAGAGTCCAATGCAAACCAGCTAGCCACTCAAGAGCAAGCAATATCTACAACTACAGAAGAGGAAGAAACTACATCCAGTAATCAAGTCGTGTCATGCCACACTACAAGCGATATACCGAAGACCAAACAGGTTTTATTAGCGACAGCCTTGATAAATGCCGAAGCGATG
The DNA here is from genome assembly GCA_947578465.1 of Thera obeliscata. Lineage (NCBI taxonomy): Eukaryota > Metazoa > Arthropoda > Insecta > Lepidoptera > Geometridae > Thera > Thera obeliscata. Next base: position 8,521,735 of record OX387916.1, read on the forward strand.
ACAGGAGAATATCGAACAGTCCGAGCCCTGATGGACCAGGGATCTCAAGCTTGCTTCATCACCGAGGCGGCTGTTCAAATGCTGCGTTTGGAGAAGATACCTGTAAACGGAACGGTTTCTGGATTAGGTAATGATAACAATATCAAAGCAAGGTATTTAGTACAAACCACTATTCAGTCACGTACTGATCCACAGTTCAAAATAGAAGTTCAAGCTTATGTGTTAAGTAATATAACATCATATCTACCAGAGAAACGCATTGAGAATATAGATTGGGTAGATATAGGATCCATACAGTTAGCAGATCCGCAGTTTGCGAGTCCTCGTAAAATCGATATGCTGCTTGGTGCAGACGTCTACAGTCAGGTCCTGAAACAAGGTATGAAGAAAAGTGCTAGTGGAAACCTTGTCGCACAAAGCACAAGTCTAGGTTGGATCCTTTCTGGAGGTGTTGTACCAATAACTACGGCACAAAATGAAATATCAGTCCTGCACGTAGCCTGTAATAAAAGTAAAAATGACTTAATAAAGCAAATTTGGATAGTTGAAGAAAATATTAGTACAAAAAAGAAAGTTCAAGAAGCAATCAGGTCCAAAGAGGTAACACTCGAAGAAGAGCGAGAATGTAAAGCTTTCTTTAAAGCAGCAACCAAGAGAGAAGCATATAAATGTAAAGTAAAGCAATCGATTAAGAATGAAGAACCACAGATCAAATATAGTATTTCAAAGGGCACAGAGCTAAAAGGACAATACACGGAAGTGAATGAAAATAATAATAAATATTTGAGTTCAAACCATATGCAAATGGTAAAAGAAAGAGGAATCAATAAAGCTGCGTACTTACCAAATTGTGAAGTAGTCAGGAACGAGAAAGAATCCAAGACAATGCGAGTAGCTGAAAAGGATGCCATCTACCAGCGTATAGATTGGAGAGACAATCCTGGAATAAAAATGCGAGATGATGAGTTAGGGACGGTAACAGTCTCTACGCCGTACTTAGGCGAGCAAGAAATAGATCAAGCCACACATGATGAAAGAGACGAATGTTTGGTACCCGTAGAGAAGTTCACCGAAGAAAGAACACACCTGTACAAACAAATAGTAGGATTACTAGACAAAGGTGAATACGAAATAAAAAAGTCAGACAGCAGCAACCGGAAACTCCTGAAACAGAAATACACACATGAAAACACAGAAAAGTACAAAATAGAGAACAAACAGAACAAAGAAGTAGTACAAAAGAATGAAAATGATCGATCAAATGAGGACAACAAAGAAATGAAATTAGGTAAAACTAAGAAAATATTAGATCTTACCTTTAATCGAAGCGAAGATATATTCCAGTGCAAGATGCAGCTTCCTCCATCATCAGGACCTGTAACCAAAATGAAAATTATAGACATACGAAGAATATTTTATCCGATAGGATGGATAGCCTCAACGGAAATATTAGTAAAAATGATGATTCAAAAGCTATGGTTGTCAGTTATTGAGCGGAATAAAGCAGTGTTCGGATTGTTAAATGAATGTAGTACTTACCTCGCAGAACTGCAACAACCCACCACATTGAAAATCCCTCAATGGCTAGCCATGAGAACGAATGACACCGTCATCAATAGTACCGATCCGGGTGAACCGCTTCCACTGATGTCGTCAGGTTGTTTTTAGTAGAATAAACTGGTGCTTTGCCAGAAGTAGAATTTGAGAGTTCACTTAATAGTTCATTGTCAAGATGGCAATTAGTTCAGCAATTGTTGCAAGGTTTCTGGCGTCGTCGTTAGTCTCAGAACTAACTTCCCGCGTGGTTACATTGCGTACCACCAATTTTGAAATTAAAAGGCCAACATCAAAATTGTGTGTGTTCCCAATATACAAAGTTTAAATAGATACAAGTGTTTCTTACTAGTTCAAATGGTTAAATATAAGTATAAATAGATGTGTAAGACTCAGTAAAATTGGTAAAGGTTTAAAGTTAGGTAAAATGTAAAATTATGTCGAAGGTAAAAGCTATGTAAAAGATACAGTCCTGCTAGTTCAAAAGATTTAACATCCATTATGTTTGTTAAAATTTAATATAGTTCAGTTATGTAAAAGGTTATCAAAGTTATAGTTAAGGACCCATCACTAGGTCCTTGGCGGGCGATATGTTAACGCTCGTTGGTTGAATAATGTATAATTTCACCACTAGATAGCGCGACTTTGTGTACGGTTTTCTAGATCGCGCTAACGATGCATTTTTGAGGTTAGCATAGGTGAAATTGACAGTTGGAATAAAGAAGGCTCACTGTACAGACGTTGTTTTTCATAATACCCGGTACCCCTCTCGTAGCTACCTACCTAGTCAGTAGTCCAGATTTATACATGTATCCAGTTGTATTTTCTCATTTATATTATATTAATGAAACCGTGTGTAGCCTTGGTGGATAGTAGGTTTAAAATATATTAACTAATTATCCTTAACATTACACTGTAAGGTTATGTGATGCATGGTAACTGTATTTCTACAAGCCAAAGTTCATGATAAATAAACATGGTTTTAGATTATAATGATGCTTGTTTTTACACAACTGCAGTTCTCGTTGCCATTGACAAAGTTTGCTTATTACGATTTTATGGGAGTACGTTTGGAAAACCACAAAGTTGTTTACATAGATTTCAAGTAGAGTTTTTAGTTGGAATTACAAAGCAGTCACTGTTGCCAGTTGGCATTTCAGTTTCATTTGTTTATAAAAGTTATAAAACGTAGTGAATATGTTAAATAGCTATGTATTACGAGTACTACAGTTATTACCTCCATGTTTACTGATATCATGCTAAATAATAATTTTAAAGTTATCTTCATTGTGCATAACACGATAGACTTGTTTAACTAGTATTTATGAAAAAGCATTATAAAAAATTGCTACTCGTAAAAGTACAACCTCTCATAAAAAAGAATTGCAAGTATTTCGATGTCAGTAAGTACTTAGGCACTGTTTACATTAGTGCGAGTTTATCTTCTTTAGAATAAAAATATATTTTTTTAACGCAAGCAATCTTAATGATTGCTTGCGTTTGCTTAGTTTGTTTGTTATGGGAAATATTACAAACGACTCATTCAAAGGTTTATATTATCAGTATTTTTACCTAAAATCCTGTAAGAATAATGTATCTGAATAATACACGGTATTGTTCTTCCTGTGAATAAATAGACTAAGTCTAGCAAAATACTTCTACAGGCTGATAATGATGATCATACACAAAGACAGAAACATAAAACATTCCTCGCAAGACTATGCCGTTTTTAGGGTTCCGTAGCCAAATGGCAAAAACGGAACCCTTATAGATTCGTCATGTCTGTCTGTCTGTCTGTCTGTCCGACCGTGTCACAGCCATTTTTCTCCGAAACCATAAAAGCTAGACTGATGAAACTTGGTGAGTAGATGTATTCTGTGAACCGCATTAAGGTTTTTACATAAAAATAGAAAAAAAATTATAAATTTTGGGGGTCCCCGTACTTGAAACTGAAACTCAAAAATTTTTTTATCATCGAACCCATACGTGTGGGGTATTTATGGATAGGTCTTTAAAAATGATATTGAGGTTTCTAATATCGTTTTTTTCTAAACTGAATAGTTTGCGCGAGAGACACTTCCAAAGTGGAAAAAAGTTGGTCCCCCCCCCTCTAACTTCTAAAATAAGAGAATGATAAATCCAAAAAAAATATATGTTGTACATTACTATACAAACTTTCAACGATATTTGGTTTGAACGAGATCTAGCCCGTAGTTTTTTTTTTATACGTCATAAATCGTAAACCGCAATTTTTTTTTTCATCGAACCCATACGTGTGGGGTATCTATGGATAGGTCTTTAAAAATGATGTTGAGGTTTCTAATATAGTTTTTTTCTAAACTGAAAAGTTTGCGCGAGAAACACATCCAAAGTGGAAAAAAGTTGGTCCCCCCCCCTCTAACTTCTAAAATAAGAGAATGATAAATCCAAAAAAAATATATGTTGTACATTACTATGCAAACTTTCAACGATATTTGGTTTGAACGAGATCTAGTCAGTAGTTTTTTTTTTATACGTCATAAATCGTAAACCGCAATTTACCTTTCGACGAACTACAAAAACCTTTATATTATGTTAATTGATGCTACGGAACCATTCATGGGCGAGTCCAACTCGCACTTGGCTGCTTTTTTTTTAAGAAGTTGATAAGCAAAAACATGGACAATAACAATTGTAGTGAAAATTGAATGTATATAATAATATGTGTGGCTGTCTCGTCCACGTAAATAGTTTGAACGTGAGACAGCTATACAAATGCAGCAATAAATTGTCATACAACTAGACTAACTTCCTACGGTACTATGCGCGCCATTCTCAAAAAATTCAAACAAAAATAAACTTCGTAGCACCGCGTAGCACGTTCGTAGACAGTACTACGAATTTTCAAATGCATCTTCTGGTTACAGTATAACAAGGATGTGAATTTTCTTCTATCATTTTATCCAATAGTGGTCACCGGTCCGCCAGTACACAGACGTAGACGCGACGACCACGTTTAGCCGCACATAAATCTCGCGCGCAATATGAGACGCCGCAATATCGCAATAACCCTTCCCGCAGCGATGCCATCACTATAATACGCCGACATGGAACCAAATTGAAATTATTATAATGCGATATAATATACCCTCAGAGCTGATTTCAATATACGAAGGTACTCTACCCTTCCTACCGTAAAAAATACGACAGGTATTGTTACTTTTGATTTGTTTAGTAATTTCGAATACGTGTACTTACATAAAATCTGACGGAATGTTTGTACACAATATACACAATATCGGCTAAGTGCCTTTTACTAAATGCTAGCTCAGAGTAGAGATTTGTTTATGGGTAAACACAAAAATCACATTCAGAATTCACGTCAACATTATATTATTAAATCTTATAATTTAAATTCTATTGGCAGCTTAAAAAATAGTTCCATTTTAATTCATCCATAAAGCATCCGCAAATGGGTACGAGATTAATCCCTCTATCTGATTCAATACCGAAATAATGATAATAGGTTTTACAATAAAACAACCATACTAGATATGTATACAAAGGCCGAATAGAGTAGCGAGGGAACACGTTCTCATTATTCAAATGCATTGAAGCAAATTATGGTAATCTCAGAAACCTGCTCTGTTTCAGCAATATTAATAGGAACAAACATTCACATGTCCCCGCGGCTATCCGGTAGGTATAGCCTTTGCACATTCGGGCTGCTCGGCCAGCTCATCATCATTCCACCGTGACTGCTCTTCAAGGGAGCATGCCACTGTTTTATGCATTATGCATTGATAGCTAGCATTATGTCACCGTCACCGAATAAATACTCGTAGCTCGTCCATTCAAAATTAACATACGGTGATACGTTCTCAAGGTAAACATTTAGTTCCAATATCAAGCTGAAGTCAACTAACATTTAGATTTGATTTTACGGCACATAATATGGCTGTAAATGGCATATTAGGCAGATGTCTACAAGGTCGTTCGTTAGTGGTCAGGAGACTACTTTTCTGAACTTTCTGTTGCTGCACACTTGAACCGAGTAGGTCTAACACCGGAAACTTAAACGCTTCTTTCTGCAATACTGACTTAATTTAAAAAAAAGGAGAGTCATGAATAGATATTTTTTTTCCTAACACAATAGTTTATTCAATAAGCGTAACCATTTCCACCAACTATAAACGAAACGAACTCAGTAATAGTGTTAAAATAGTTTTGTTTTGAAATGTAGCTTCGTTAGCAAAACCCGATGCGCCAGTTTTCGGGAATATTTAATAAACATAGACATTCCCCGGAACTGGGATTGGCAGACGCCGAAATTAAATAAAGCAACACTATTTCCTCACGTCACGTTACATATGCGACACGTTCATTGACATGTAGTGCGGGACAACGTGACATTGCTGACGCGCTGTTTCGTCGTGTCCCGTTTATCACGGGAGTGTTTTTACACTTGTCACGGCACTCGACATGAAATTAAATTAGTGGGCAGCGTACAATTCATATTCTTTGCAGCCATACAATTACAGGAAAACAATAGAGTGGATTGTTTTAAATGGAGGAAAATTATCAGTGGTAATAATGATAAAACCTCAAATGACATGAAGCCTAAAGGGCTTCATGTCGACAAAAATTCCTGACAAAGTGAAGCTAAGTGATGACGCGCTGTGTCTATATAAAGTACTACCGGTCTGTCCCGGTTTCGCATGGGTAGACGTTTATTTTTTAAACACATAAATATAGGCTCTTTTACTCAGGGTGAATGTAGGTTTCTAATGGTGAAATAATTTTTGAAATCTACGCAGTAGTTTTTGAGTTTATTTATTACATACATAGGTACAGATCTTTCTTCTATAGATATAGTAATATACTCGTAGTATAGAAATAATTATAAGTAAAAACGTGATACCATATCAGGTACTATTATTACTTTTATCCCGTTTTAATGTTTGGGATTCGCGAAAAATTTCATTTTTTTAGGACAGCGTGCTTGTGTGATTTACGAGTGCTAACATGCCATTTTGTCACCACCCATAGACACTGGCATGCTGATGTAACGCTAACGTGTTACATCACTCGTTTGCAAACAGTGGACTTCTACTGCTTTTCAGTTTAAATTTGGTTGCCAAACAAATTATGATTTTTTATAAAATTTACATTTATATAGAACAATGTATATCTATATATATAAATCTTTCGTGTCACAATTTGGAACGCGATAAACTCCGAAACTGCTGAACGGATTTCGATAAAATTTTGCAACTGCCTTTAATATGGTCGGACTTAAAAGATAGGATAGTTTATATTCAATATTTAGGTGTTATTAATTTATAAGAGGCAAAAGTTTCGAAATCTATGTCTATCCCTTTCTATCACGTAGGGACTTATATATATCTATCCCTTTCTATCGCTTAGGGATTTTTCAGAAAATTCTTGCCTTTGACGAGAACAGAATGCACATAGACGCTCTAGAATGTTATTTATGGTTCTCGAATGATCTGGAATAATCAACTTTAAAGTCGGTTAGCATCCGGAATGCTCCCACCCAAACGTTAGTAATCCAGAATTATCTAGAATACTCAAATATACCCATGCAAACGGTTAATGTTCTAGAAAATAGTGCTCCTTAACGTTATAGAATGTTCTTTCATCATCATCATCAATTGATATCAGTCCACTGCTGGACGTAGGTTCACCTTGAGTAACATAGGCTATATTTATGTGTTTAAAAAATAAATGTCCACCCGTGCGAAGCCGGGACAGGCAGCTAGTCTATATATATAAATCTTTCGTGTCACAATTTGGAACGCGATAAACTCCGAAACTACTGAACGGATTTCGATAAAATTTTGCAACTGCCTATAATATGGTCGGACTTAAAAGATAGGATAGTTTATATTCAATATTTAGGTGTTTTTAATTTATAAGGGGCAAAAGTTTCGAAATCTATGTCTATCCCTTTCTATCGCTTAGGGATTTTTCTGAAAATTCTCGACTTTGACGAGGAAAGAACGCTCTAGAATGTCTTTGAGGTTCTGGAATGATCAAATTTAATTCGAACACTGAAATTATTCGGCTAGCATCCGGAATGCATCTAAACGTTAGTAATTCAGAATTATCTGGAATACTCAAATATACCCATGCAAACGGTTTTGAATTCTAGATTTGGACAAAATGTTCTAGAAAATAGTGCCCCTAAACGTTATAGAATGTTCTTTTCATCATCATCATCAATTGATATCAGTCCACTGATGGACGTCAGTTCACCTTGAGTAACAAAGGCTATATTTGTGTGTTTAAAAAATAAATGTCCACCCGTGCGAAGCCGGGACAGGCAGCTAGTGTTCCTATAAATATTTAAATAATGTTCTATACTTGGCTTCAACTTCAACATGCATTTTGGGCTTAATAGATGATCTTCTTCTTATAAGGATATTAGATACAAGTGCACAGTAATAGTCCTCGAAAAGTGTAGGAAAACATCACAAAGGATCCATTCGAAGCTATGACCTAGCAGCCTGTTTACGTATGGAATACTAATTTAGATCAAGGTATTTGTGTAGCAAATGTTTTATTTGTTTATCTGACTACCCCGTTTAATAGGAATCATCAAGGATCCAGAGTACCTAAAGATCTAAAGAAATGTCTACCGTGCATGAAAATTACAGTCGAGGCTAAGGCTAGTAACAGGCATTAATATTTTTTTAACAAGTGAGTCTTTTGAGTCCAACCTAATCTCCACAGAAAATGGATATTCATTACTCACACAAACCTATACTCATATAATCATGTGCCAGCGGCATTGCTTTATTAAATTTCTTGGAAAAACATCCTAAGGTTTTCTTATTATCTAAGATTTTTAACGGTTTATTTTTATGCTATCGGAAATTTCATGCGGCCAAAGTAATTTTCCGCGAGCACCGAACGGAAATTACCACATAGTGAAGTGACGTGTTCGACAAACGTCACGTAGCCGGATTCAAGCGCGCAGATCCTTATATCCAATTTCCAGCCGTTTTTTGTGGGAAACGCGAATTAGCTGACGAGCCTGACGGAAAGCTCAATGTGGTTGTGGCTCAACCACTGACATATACAGGGTTTCCCAAAAATAGTGAATAATCCTGCACGTGCGTGTGCAGGCGAGTAAGTGGGCTACACATCCCAAAAAAAAAACAATTAACAATAGCCCACGGTCCACGACATTTTTTGTAAAATTTAGAAATATCCCAGTTTAAATGCTTTATAACGGTTATTATTGGATTGGGAATCCAAATTAAGTATTTGAGCTGAAGTTGTTCAGTAATTTTCCCCAAGACATTTTTTCGTGATAAAAAGGAAAGAAAATTAATAACAAGACAAGTAAATTTTACTAATTTCAAGAATATATATTGTTTTCCTCACATATGAATCACGCAATGTCTTGACCAAGAGAAATAAATATTCTTGGTTTAATTTTTTTTTTCGTGTATTTCGACATACAGTTATATTATTATTTAGATATTTTATTTGGTTAATATCACTTAAAAGTTACATAAAGCCATAAAAAAGTACTATGTCAAGAATTTACAAATTGGGATAACGAGCCTTACTTTATGGATACTTCAGTTTTCTAATCCGTGTAAATCCGGGTAAAACTTTTCCAGCTACGTATGCAAACGACAAAATATAACGTCAACCCGCTTGAAGATGAAAACTAAGGCCCTCCACTTTCAGTCCTCGTCAACTTGTTGAGTTGAAAAAGGTGCTTTTTTGCTTAATACATTTTCGCGGATGATATTCAGTTGTGAAGAGACTCGTCGGTGTCACTCGCGGAGTCAGTGGAGCGCGCGTAACGAACCCGGGACGAAGCGGTCGAGGGCGCTTCCACAAATACTAACTGCGTCTTGTGTAAATTACATTTCCGTTGCACGGTGCAAATTAAATTCAAAATCTGGTAGGTATAATTTGTTAGTTTGGTGACGATAAAACAAACTACAACTAAAGTATCGTCACCAAGAGATCGGCATCTCTTGGTGACGATGTAGTGTAGTCGTAGTTTGTTTTAAAAAATATTATTGGTATTTTAACGTGTTTTTACTTCAGGAATAGTCCTTCCTGGAAACGTATAAGAAAGGTCTGTGTCCAGCAGAGTTACACTCAGGCCAATGACGAGGAAGATGATGTTGGTTTTTATTAGGATATCTAATAAACAATTTTTTGATAAAGATAAGGCAGTGAATTCTTTAACCATTAATATTTGTACTCATACATTTTATTACAATAAATGCGTAGCGTAGTCAGATGGCGTGTTATTGAAAACCACACTCGATGGTTGAAAAATTACTTTTTCCGCGTCGTCGTCCCGCGCGTTCTTTCTCCCTTTCTGTGATACTCCTTGCACGGTGCGGGGGCGGCGGCGGCGGTGTAGCACGGCGCGACTCATATGATTTTCTTTATATTTTTGGTAAAAAAACATTATATTATACCATCATCACGGTATACTATTTATAGATATAAAATAGAATCACAACTGTAATTCGCATGGCTGATATTGAAAATATAATTAAAAGTAACTGCAAATAGAAACGGAAAGCCAGTTTTTTCTTCAAGTTATGCAATGTGTTAATATAGTATTTTCTCGCTATTTTTCTTACCAAAAACTCACTTATGGTTAACCGACTCTGCCGATCCCTCATACCGAGCTCACGAGCTCAATGTTCCTTCTGCGTCGCGTAGATTTAAATATAGAAGCCGTGCTGCCACACCGTGTGTGTTCCGTGTTTCGTTGGTGTATACGGTATGTAAAACGCAAGTGGACAGCCTACTTTTTTCTTCAAGTTGTGCAACTGTGTGTAACATAGTATGTTCTCGCTATTTTATTTACCTACCAAAAAACTCACTTTTGGTAAACCGACTCTACCATCTCACATACCGAGCTCACGAGCTCATATTCCTTCTGCGTCGTGTAAATTTGAATATAGAAGCCGTGCCGTCGCCCCGTGCCGTGTGTGTTCCGTGTTTTGTTGGTGTATACGGTCGGATGCAAATACGAGATTCTGCTCGAACACAATAGACGTAATGCTGAGCTCCGACGGAAAATGTTGAGATAAGTTATTTGTCTGTTAGCATGTTGAGCGAGTGTACTATGGCTTATACACGCTACTAAAGCTAGACTTGAAATTTGGGGTATGTTCAGTGGATCTCTTAAGGCATCCTACAATTTTTTTATATTAGACAATCTTTTTTACCAAAACTACTTAAAAAATGATAGCGAAAGATTAAAATTATTATAGTGTAAATCTCAAAAGATTTGCACTATAATAATTATATTCTTTCGAGTTAATATATTTATTTATATTTAAATAAATAAATTAACTCGAAATAAATATATTGACTCTTTTTTATTGAATGCTTCTTTCTCATTCAATCTTTTTCATTCAATAAAGAATCGATCGCTAACAGGATTCCTATATACTTTACTCCTCTTTTTATAAAACTCAAATGTACCTACAGCAACTTACAATAATTATTAGGCTTCGCGCAGTCAGAGCCAGTTAAGGTCGGCACCAGCACAGGTTAGTTAATGTGCGAAGGGGTAAGAAAGTTTCGTGTAAGCGTCTTCTTTCGAAACGTGCGCAGCCTACAGTATTCGTGGTAGCATGTTCTATGGAACTCCACGTAACGTAACTTTACAACTGCCATTTGCAAGCACTCAAATACACAATTTTTGGTCACAACAAAATCTTCCCCAACAACTGGTACTCAAAAGTAGTTAAAAACATCAAATTCATACATATTTAGGCAAAGTATAATTCTCATCAGTAAAGCCTAAATGAATCCTCAGTTTTTTAGGTTTTCTATATCTCGAGGCTCGTACAACAATTTGTCAAAGAATATAAAAATATTTGATTAATTCCGGTTTAACGAAATATGCGACCAACTTCAGAGTTCACGAACCTCTTTCCATCTCAGCCTGTCATGGGACCGTCTGAAGAAAATATAATAATAGAGGCGCATCAAACGTGATGTTATTAAGGGGTTGCGTGACCTGGGTGGCGATTCCACGCACCGCACTCGTGCATAGAATACTACCGTGCCCATTCACATGCAAAATCAACTGCTTGGCGAATCCTACACGACATTCCGATACTAAAGTGGCTCATAAATTTCGCTATTTTGACTGCAACCCGACGGATTCGAAAGTGATTTGAAAATGATGTGCTGATTTCTTTACTTGAAATATGTCTCAATCGGAAAAGTCTTTGTTTTTCAATCATTCAAAAAGACTACCTTTCAACTCTAATTAAATTGAATATTGCTTTTTCAAAGACTTAAAAAGCAAAGGATCAGAGAAAAGTAATAAAAAAAATAAAGTAGCATTAGCCGTGCACATTTTCGCATTGAATTCTTCGGTTCTCGTGCGGGTAAAAATCTTTTATTTGTTGCGGCTGAGAAGCATCGCCCGTCGGCGCCTAATCAAGGAGTTGGCCGGGACTTGTGCCGCTAACGAACAGGTGTACCTATAAATACTTTCCGGGGCGATTGCTCTAGGCTTTAATCAGCGCAGCGGCACCACTTTACCGCTTTTCATTGACTTCCCAGCTGACCTCCCAGCGAGGATTGGAAACCTACTCGAGGAAATACTGTCGAAAGAAAATTTACACCCCATTTCGGTTTCTTCGCGACTGTATCTGAAGAATGGCGGCTGTATTAACCCCCCGGGATTAGGTGCTCAATGAATTCATCTTGTCAATATTTCCTGATCAAAGAGATTTATCAGAAGCTTGAACCACCAAAAGTTTATTTGATTATTTAGTATTTCAGACCCCTCTACAGATATAGACAGCTTTATACTTTGTCAGGACACGCGTTGAAACCAACTTCGGCGGTGTTGAATTAAAAATGAATGCAGTGCAGACGGCGAGCTAACTAAACTTGGTGGAGTACACTCCAGAAAAATAAAATGAGGAAATCTAGGAACTTCCACATTCAATAGGTAAGTAGGCGAACTTTAGATGTATTCATTGGTCTATAGTTAAAGTATAAGGTTTGTTTAATAAACTACTCTAACTTTAATAGGCACAAGGCCTTGACTTTATTCGTTTTAATCTATTCGACTGGCCTCTCACCTCAGTTGGTAGTAGCTCTACCTTCTACGCCGTAAGTCATAGCTTCGATCCTCACCGAGAGCAAATATCTGTGTGTCGAACACAGAAGTTTGTTCTCTGCCTGTTATATTGTATTCTAAGTAGGTATGTATTTACAAAAAAAAATATGCAAGTATGTATTGATACTCATAATACTTGGGCGTTTACAAACTATGCCAAAAACAAGTAGTTTACCTTCTACGATTGCGATCACCAACGAACTACTCATACAAATTACTAGTAGTTACCCTTCGATTATTTACACATTTACGATGGAAACAAAATTCAATGGCTACAAAATTCAATTAGTTGCAACTGTTTGTTAAAAGTTGTTTGATTTTTGCGGTGACGCAGTGACCGTGCAACCACTCGGATCCAATTAAAGCCACCTCGATAGCGCAGCCATTGAAAGGAACTCTCTGTAGGAATATTTGAGAGTGTAATGAGGTCTTTGGTTGTACATTTTATCGATAGGGCTTTGAATCTATTTGTAAACGTGCCTCCTCTTGAGGTTGTCAAGAATGCCAGACAGTCCAAATGTAGAGGCACAATGTTTTGAAATACCTACGCCATTAAGCCTTCCGCACATCTAAGCGTTCTGCGGTAGCGATCAGGAAACGCTGTCATATATAACAGGGATATTTGACAGCGTTTCAATTATCGTCATCGCCATCGCCTAATAGATGTGCGACGTGTTTAATTTTGATTCTTTTACTTTCTTTGTTTATCGTTAATTAAAGATAAATAAAATTACAGAAAATCATACCCAATTATATTTAAATTCATTGAAATTGATTGTATACGTGTTTCAGTTCTTAATACACAGTAAATGAATTGAATATTTTCTTTGACACTGAAAAACACGTACGCATTCGTTTATTCCACGTGCAGTTTCACAAAATAATGTTCGATTTATTTTGTAGTAAATGAAAGCGCTTCCAAAAATACCGTTTTTAATAAACCACGTTATGCTATGAACTTCACATCGCCATTTTTAAAACTTCAAATTGGGCTATTAAATTGGCATGCGATGCTACTTGTTAACCCCCTACACCCTTATTTTGGGGGTAAAGGGTTAAAAAAGTATAGGGCCTTAGTTTATGTGTCTGTCAATTTTTTTAACTATTTTTGCATAATTTACTTGTTTAGGTTATCTTTATAAAGATTTTTTCTAAGGCCCAAAGTGAGTAACCGAGAAAAAAAACAATAATACGTGGAACGAGCGAAACAAATAAATCAAGGAGAGCGATCTCAAACTTCTCAAGTAAATTAATATAAAGTTGTGCAATCCTTCGTGCATTAGTATTCAGAGTCTACGTTCATATATCACGGTAACGAAAGATTTTAATGAAAACCTGACACCGATATACTCGATAGAGTAATTAATACCTTTGATATCGATTAGTTGAGATAGATAGATAGATAGATAAATCATTTATTTGCCTAAAAAGTAAACACACACAAAACAAATAACAAGGAAAATAGATCAAAAGCATAATTAAAACTAAAAATACAACCAAGTATAATATAAACTAAACCTGAGCTATCTCTAGATCGTTTGTAACGGTCTACAGATAGCTAAACTGTTTATTGTGTATTTTGTAAGTAATAATAATTATAAGTTTATACTACCTATTACATTTATTGTTTTAAAAAACGAAAGTTTACATTCTTCTGCTATAAATTAAGCGTTGCTGAGATGAGAGACATTGCGTTTGTCACTACTTTGTGGTAAAAGATTGTGGCAGTTGCATAAACACATAGTATATTTTAAGAAATGCCCATGCACTAATTAGGCTAATAATTTAAATCTGACAGCTTTAATCGATGTTCTGATCCAATACATGGATGCCACTTAAAATTGATTAAATGAAGAACAGCCGTAAGATTTGATTAGTGGTTCACTAATATACTGGATACTACATGTTATACGAAGCTAGATGCATGCACTTTATACAGCACGCATAGTTTTTTGAGCGTGACAATTACCATACGTTTTCTTCTAATATTATAAAAAATAAAGTCGTGTTAATCACACTTTTTATAACTCAAGAATGGCTGAACCGATTTGGCTGAAAATTGGTGGAGAGCTAGCTTAAAACTAGGAGACGGACACAAAATACTTTTTATCCCGAAAAAGTAACAGGACCAGGAATAGGGCGAGCGAAGCCGTGGGTGCCCGCTAGTATTATATAAAAGAAATAGTCGTGTTAATTACACTTTTTGTAACTCCAGAACGGCTGAACCCTGCTGAATGATAAGTGGGGAGCTAGCTTATAACTAGGAAACGGACATAGGATATTTTTATCCCAAATATGAATGGGAACAGGATGAGTGTAGCCTTGGGCGGCTGCTAGTATGTTAATAAATAAGACGGGCGGCGGGTGTATCATCAGCTCTACTATGTCCGGAGTACCTACTGAGTTCGCGGCATCTGCTGTTCTTAAGTACTACTTCCAGTTCTGCGGCCGACCGCCGCCCGCCGCTCGCCCTACGCTCATCTTCATTATTTGTTCCGTCTCTATAAGCAAATAATTTAAAATTTTAAAACTAATTAGTGAACATCCAGTTGAAAATTGATATAGAGCACTTGTGTACGCAAAACGTTCGAACAATGCAGATATAAATAAATCATTATTTTGATTTTGATCTGTTGAGGAAGATTTTGCTCAGTTTTGATCAGCCATACCTACATTAGTTTCACGTACTAACACCTACTCACAAAATAATGAAACTCATGACTTATTGAATGACTATTCGGTCTCATAGAAAAATATAAATATTTAAATTCAAATTATATTTACGTTTAGTTCCAAGAGTTTCCCAAAATCCACATTAACCGATTTGTAAGTGTGCGTAAAGCTGTGACCGCAGGTAATGTTGTAGTTGGTTAGTCAGTGGCCGCGGTGGTTCTCCGACCTCATTAAATCCCGGTATTTGTTTAGGACCGCAACCCAAACACGTCACTCCAACGCGAATAACGGATTTTACGATTTAAAATATTTAGCCAGCAATTTCACTTTCAGCGTTTATGACAACAAACAGGGTTTTTGTCGTTTCAGCACACATAATAGATGTTGCTACTGGATTTTTACAACAGCATTTATAACATTCATGCAAATGTTTTACAGCCTAAAACATTTTCACATTTTTGCAGACGGGCTTTGTATTCCCAAAAATAAAAAGAGTGCGAATTGCACCTTGCGATTAAAAAATCTTAGGTTGGCTAACTTGTCATTCTTTGCCCAATTTTAAAATAATAAACTTCTCCTGGCAAACTCCACCCTCCTATTTAAGTTAACCTTACCTCAAGATTTCCCATTATATTAAGCCACAAAGGCTCTCGGCATGCCTTTCAGCACTAGTACAAAGTTTCCAGAGGAGTTAACAATGAAACCAATGTTTAGTACACTTTTAACCTGCATTCATTTTAGCCCTATAAAGCTGAAAAAGCTCAAAAAAAGTATCAGTCACAATAACAACGGCAAAAATCTCTAAGCTACAAGTAAATAAAAATTTCATCAAAATGCATGAACTACGAGTATCGATGGGAATGTGGGACATTTGAAGCCAGATGTCACTTCGCAATTGCAGTACACGTTGACACAGTAAATTTTCATTGCAAATTCTGCTATCGTGCTACATACGCGAGGGGCTGGCTACACAAACAGCCAGGTTATAGATGTCACAACTTAAACGAACCGAAATCGACCTCTCGACGCGTGCCCTCTCCAAACAGGGGTGTTTCGCGAAAAAGTTTGCTTGTCATTTTTAGTGTGATCACACTAAAAATGACAAGCAAACTTTTTCGCAAACTGATCATATTTTTTTGTGCGTGTCCTTTTATAGGATAGTGAATTCAGGGATTTTAAAAAATCTTTTTACATTTCATTGCCAGCCTCAGCCACCACTTTTTCTCCATTTAACTTTCTTATCAGGCACATTTAGAGAACCAAACAGTTCTGTGGAATAGAACTATGATTTGATTTATTTTTGAAAGAACTATGAGGTACCGACACAGTATGCGGACTCACTTCGGGTACGTATTCCACTCCCGAGCGACAACTTTAACGAACCACACAAGTACGTGAGTTGTCTCACTGATGTTCCTACGTTTTTATTTTATAAAATTGCTAGTTAGTTTTTGGCTTTTACTCTTATGTGTTGATTTTAAACATTTAATTGACTTGATTGAGATTGTATTTTCATCTCCCTCATTATCACGATCCCTGCCATAGTGAAAACAAATGATAAGCCAAACATGTTTTTTTGTATTCCAACCATGTGTATTGGGAGAAACCCGTATTAAATTGCACTCACATGAGTGTATTATTTAATAAGATTATGAATTAGATTGTACTTACTCATCATATGAAAGGTCCTTGATCTTAGTCTAAGCTATCATAAACATCGGATAAGTGATAAGTGAAGTAAGTTAAAATTCAAGTAGTGATAATTACAATGGCGAGCCTAAAGCCATTCCAAAATGTCCACAGGAACTGACTTCGATTGAGCGTCCGGTGCAAATTGGAGGCTGCTCACATAAATCACGCTCTGCTGGAAACAATCGCTAAAACAGATTTGCGTCAATTAAATTTCCACATCAACTCTTCACTCCAAACTCCGAGGGGAAAGGCAATCCAACTATGACAATCATTGAACTGTCGAAGTCGGATGACCAATATCGGAGCTGTTGAAACAGAGGGACTGGAAGACAGATACGGCATATTGATCGAGTCAATTCGAATCATCGATGCGACAGCAATTTGCCGGTCCGCTCGGCTCGAGTGCTGCTATGCAAATGCCTGCGCTTCATTTTCCGCTCCGAGCGACGGCGGTGGCGGTCTCGCTGGCGGAGCGGCTACGCGTAGGGCGCCGAAGCCACGACGGGAGCCACCGGATGCTCCACTGTCGTCGCAGGAAATTGAGAGCGCTGCATATAAATCCTGATCCTACAAACCAAATTCGAATCAATCTAATCCGGATATTGATACGAAACAACACTGCTGACGGGTATTTTTAAGATCGTTTCTACTTCAGGATTCGATCATCGAGACGTTTTTGTATATAAATAAACTGACTGACTATAAGTGCGGGTTGTAGGTAATAAAGATATACTTTACCCATATTATTAAATAAAAAAGATTTTTTTTAATGTGGACACGCAACACTATTTAGCCCCACTCTAAGTAGAGCTTGTACCATGAGAACCAGGTAGGATATGATTGCTTACATTTTTTTTACTTTAATTTAACAAAACTGTAGTTGACTTTTTGTACTTCAAACGTCTGTAGAAACTAGTAACATTTTTGAGAAATTGCCAAAACGAAACGAAATTTTTTATACCATTTCGCAGAAAAAGCTGGATCTGATAAGAAATTCCAATATTAAAATCGCTTGGTTCTTCCCACCTGTTCTCTGTGATTAAAGTGTGTTTCTTGCAAACACTCGGCACGAGACGCCGCCAAATGTAAATGTTGGCCTAACGAAACCTCTTGCGGAAAACCAAAGGAAAAATTACACGCAGCCTCTGGGTAGTTGTGATTTATTTATTTTACGCTAGATAAATAATTTTGAGTACGATTCAAGATTAAACCACATTTTTTTGTCATTATCTAGTAAAGTCTTTCATGTTGTGTCGATTTCGTTGAACTTCTATTATGATGCCCGAATTAGTAAACTGCAGGTACATACCTACTTGCGTAAATAGCAAGAACTGGTGAGAGGGATTAGATTGGATCAGTTAGGCTATCTCTAGATCGTTTCTAACGGTCTGCAGATAGATCAACTGTTTCCTGTGTATTTTGTACATTTTGGAAATATTTGTTTAATTGTATAATAAAATGTAAATAAAATCTTAATGCGAGGGATTAAATTTAACTTAAGCTTGGTTAGTAGGTTGGATTCAACTTTATTAGGGATAATTAAACGAGTACAAAATCTGTGTTTTTATTAATAACTGTATTTTTTTATTGATAAGAAAATTGGTTTTTATACTGATTTATATTCTATGTCCCAACTTTACACAATAAAATAAAATCCTTACAATTCGTTAGACGTGCGAATAACTATAGTTAGCAAGTGATTTTATCGTCACTGAATAGAGCTAGTGTTGAGGGTACATTAAATTCAATAACACGAGTTAGGAAGTTTGAAGTTCGCTACGACCGTCCTCAAAATAAGTAAAGAAAAGTTTCGAAAAACTCTCCTGAACTCGTACACCGTTGTATGAAAAATTTGCAAGGGAAAATAACGTAGGTATGTCTCCATACGAGTGTATCTGTCATCAATAACTTGGGAGGCGAAGGTCCGTAATGGTCCATGTTGTTCACGTAACTTTTCTTTGTGTTTTTTAAGATGATCCAAAAAATAAAATACATAAATAAATGGGAACGTATTATGAACAATATTTCATGAATATTAGGGCGTTTTGATGAGAATTATTTATTTGCCACTATAAAAACTATATAGCATAAGTATTTTCTCTCATTTTAGTTCTTTTCTACCGCCCATGATTGTCATAATAAAAAATCCAAAAACCTATGTAGGTAATTGAATTAATATTACTGTTTTGTATGTTCTTTACGAAGCATAGACGGGAAGCAACCAGAGGCTATCCAGCTATGTTGCATTAAGTTAGAGTCGTAATGATCCATAGCTAGAGATTCACGCTGCTGATTGTACATTGTTATTCAGCGAGCTTGGGGGATAGTTCCCTTGTTAGTTTATTCTCAACCAGCTTAGTTTGAAATCGCCGTTATGTGCTTATCACTAAACGAAGTGTTTGCTGCTCGGCCTGTAATTTTCACTCCCCACATGAGAGACGGGACGCCTTATGCACGAGTGCCCTACAATTTACGAACGCTCTCGTGTCGTTTGCAAGTCAACAAAGTATAAAATGATTAAAACTCCTCAACCTACTTCCGGGAGAGTTGAACAATATCTTATATCATCCTATGTAAATAATTGGCAAACTTGGCAATTCTTAGAGTATAAAGGTGGTATAAAGGTATGCATTAGGCGGCCTATCGTGGTATCCACTAAGGTCTTTTTATTCCAGATTTATTCCACTGGTCCCAGAAATTTGATTTTTTTTTATTATTACTTGCTTAGGACTGCTATTTTTATTCAAGTTGATTTACTACTCACTAATACGAGATGTGTATAGTGCACTTATTACCTGAGATCAACCTTCCTAAATACAAAGCAATCTTAACAATAACAAAACAAAGCGGCTGTTTACGAATGCTGCAGATGTCTTTTATATAATAGTAATAACAAACATTCGTGCTAAGAAAATACATTTAGTTTTACTGACATGTATATTATAGATTGTTGAACCATACAAGATATATTAGATCAGTACTTAGACCCTAGGATAAGTCACTTAAATTAACCTAATTTCTACATTACGAAACGTCCTACATTTTATCAACCAAAACGAAAATAATTTATATCGTATCTACATTTCCGTGCTTATGACACTAATTTTATTCTTACTAACACCCCCATAGACTTTGGGTCCAAGGTAATTCAAATTTAAGCACCCCCACAGACTTAAGGTCCTAGGTTATTCAAATTTAAGCACCCCCACAGACTTTAGGTCTTAGGTAACTCAAATTTAAACAACCGCATAGACTAAAATAATATCCTAGGTATTTTAAGGTTATTTGGACACATATAATCACGTTTGTGTCTTTTCCAAAACAGTCTCTGGAACTCTTTCCATTTCACGAACATCAATTGTAGGCTATAAAGCCCACTTTAAGTTAAAGATTACTCCAATTATTCTGGTCCTGAGGCACCAATTGTAACTAAACCACCCGCACGCATAAGGAAATCCACGAAGAATCGGCCAGATGATCGTCTACACCCTCGTTGTGAGATAAGTAACCCTGGAACTTTTAGAGTCAGAGAATGTTAAGGAACACAAACTAAGATATATTTTTTTTTTGTTTGAGAAGAGAAGAGCAGGCTCCAACCTCGCCCACTCTTGTGAGTGCCATCCACAGTATGCACCCCCCGGGGATTAGGTAAGGGTAGGACAGATGAGTTATGTTTTATATGTATCAAAACAAATAACCACTCAGTCCCGTGTGAATGATATTCTCCCCTTTACCCCTTCCCCGTTTACTTCTTACTTCTTTATTTTTTTTTAAATGTTATTCATCATAAGTTTGACCATACAAGGTTCTTTCATTGTTTGTAATTATCGGCTATGCCGTATTTAGTAATCGTGTTGATCACCATAAGTTGACCATATAAAGTTCTTTCATTGTTTTTAATGATCGGCTATGCCGTATTTAGTAATCGTGTTGATCACCATAAGTTGACCATATAAGGTTCTTTATAATATTGGATTTTCCCAACTATATGATTCCATCAAGCGATCAATGGTCAAGACCCCGATCCATCCATAATACTAGACAGCGCCAGAAGGTACACCCAGGGGTCCCACGAATGTAATCCCAGCACATTCGTGATTATCCAGGAGTGCTGGATGCCCAGCTACAGATTAGACTGAAGCCCCATATGTTTCACCTTTAGAAACCAGATTGTCACAGTAGAATTTATTGTATATCAGTATTTACAACATTATTCATGTTATGAATAAATACTAACTTTGATTGTAATAGAAAGAAAGAAAAGAAGAAAACGTATTTATTTATGACGGCACACGGTAGACAAAAGAAACACGAACATTTTAGACAAATAACAAAAGAAAACGCATATTAACATAACATAAGAAGTGAGGTGATGGAAGAATACATAGTAATACATTGAAATGGTGTCTCTCAATCCCCCGCGATGACGTCACAAAATGGTATCCAACTCAGCTTGATGTTGTGTTTGGTGTAGGCAACACAACGCTGATCTTCCGTTGGATCCAAGTGGGTACGTCACGACATTTAATTTTTAGAACAAAGCATTGTGAAAAATTTTAATTAGTTAATAAATAAGTGCTTAAACAGTAAGACTATGAACATCAGATACACATTAAGTACCCGCTGTAAGTATGGTTGGCGCAAGGACATACATTAAAACTGCAAAAAGGCCGTGGATATGGAGAAGAAAGATAATAATAACGCAACGTTGTTTGGGGCTTAACAGCTAGACCAAGAAGCAGTGTGCAGGTTTCGATACCTGCTAAACCTGTAGCAAATTATAAAAAGGATACCTCATTTCTGAGGTGTTCTTGCATTTTCTGGTGATCGGTCAACAATAATTTCAATTTTATTCGAAAGTTCTTAATGCTTTCGAGATCTCTTATTGGCGGCGGAATATTGTTCCAGCACTTAGAAGCAGCATATCGGAAGCTGCCTCTAAATGCCGCTGAGTGATGCTTCTGTATGGTCAGCTGCTTCGAGCACTTGCGTAAAGACCTAGTCTCAGACATCCACGTCAACTTTTCGGACAGATAAGCTGGTTGTTGGTGCTTAATAATTCCAAAAAGCAGACACGCAAGGTGAAGTTTTTGCCGGGCTTTCATTTTTAAAATCGAGTTAGAATTTAAAAATGGAGTAACATGAGTTCTGGGTGGTATTTTGAAACAAAACCGGGCGCAAGCATTTTGTACTCTTTGTATCAACCGCTGAGTTTTACTTAACAAACGAGGACCAGTAACTGTGTCCACATAATTAAGCTTGGAGAGTATAAGAGACTCAACAAGTTGGATGCGTAGTTCTTCACTTAGAAATGATCGAATATTGTACAGAACTTTAAGTTTATAGAAACACGATTTAACTGACGCTATTATATGCTTTTCAAATCTTAGCCCTGTGTCCATGTAAAGACCCAGGTTACGTGCCTCGTAAACGCGCTCAACAGGTTCTCCCAGTAGCGATATATGTGTTGGCAAGTTCAACCTACTGAGTTTATGTTTGGTGCCAATAGCCATATACTTGGTTTTCGCTGGATTTAAAACTAGGTTATTCTCAAACGACCAGTTAGATATTCTAGCAAGATCTTCATTAAGTTTGTCAATCGCTGAAAGTGCATTTTCTGGCCTAAAAGAAATGTAGAGTTGGACATCGTCTGCATACATATGATATCTACAATGTTTGATGCAGCGAGTAATATCTGCAGTATAAATTATAAATAAGATAGGGCCTAAAATTGACCCTTGAGGCACACCTCTCACCACAGATACCTCGTCAGATTGTATAGAAATTCCACGATTATTCACTAACTTAACGAGCTGACGACGACCACTCAGATAGCTATCAAACCATTTGATGGCACCCGCACTAAGACCATAGTAGCTAAGTTTAGATAGAAGCAAGGTGCAATTTAATGCATCAAACGCCCGCGAAAAATCGAGCAGCACCAATAGAGTAACCAAGCCTTTGTCTTGAGCACCAATGATATTGTCCGTAACATCTATAAGTGCTGTGGCGGTGCTACGCCCTTTTCTAAAACCCGATTGTACATCTGGCAATAATTGATTCGTCTCAAGGAATTCTGTTAACTGATTACACACTACTTTTTCCAGTATTTTCGACATACAGGGAAGTAAACTAATTGGCCGAAGATCCTTCATTGCCACTGGGTCTAAAATCTTGGGTAGCGGACACACAGTAGCTGACTTCCAAGCATCAGGAAAAGTTGACGTCACGATAGAGGTGTTCACGATAGAAGTTATTGTTTCCAGACTCTCAGGACAGGTCATAAGTAACATCTTAAGATTTATCTTATCTGAACCCTCTGCGTTTGATTTAAGTGAAGTGATGCTTTTCATAATTTTTTCGCAATCAACTGGGGCTATGTCAAAAACTGCGTCATTAAACTTATGGTATTCGTAGAACGTTAGCTGAGATATGTTGATAAAAAAAGTACCAGGGATATTTAGAAAATGATCATTTATTGAATTTGGATCAGTAAAGTGGGGTGGGAGTTCGCTGGGCTTTGGGGGCAAGATAGTCGTTTTTAAATTTTTCCAAAGAGATTTGGGGTCATCTATTCTATTGTTAATGCTCTGGTTAAAATAGGCAACTTTTTCAGAATAAAGGGCTTGGTTCACTACTGATTTTAATTCTTTGTAATAGGCCTTTTTAATGTCAGACTGTGTTCTACGAAAAGTGAGGAGCGCTTCATCTCTCAGTTTCATCATTTCTTTGATAGTAAAAGTAATCCATGGATACGTACCGTCCTTAATGACTATAGATTTTACGGGAGCGTGAAGATCAAACAATGTTAGGACGTTGCAGTTAAATAACTCTACCATATCGTCAACACAAGAGAGTGAGGCAATCGAGTCCCATGGTATCGTTTTCAAATCACTTTTAAATATGTCGTCAGATATGTTGCCAAGCGGCCTGTAGGTATGCATGCGGGGGGGTATTTTGTCACGCTTTATCTTAAATTCGCATACTATCAGGTGATGGCCTGTTGATCGACCCACCGGATCATCTGTTAACCTTTTTACTGGCAGATTTGTGCACACAACGTCTAAAACCGATTCAGTTGTATCAGTGAAATGAGTGGGCATAGTAACGAGTTGAGAGAGACCAAGGCATTCCAAAAAAGTTTGAAATTTGCTCAACTTACTGTTATCGTTTATATTAAAGTCACCGAGCAGTATTATATTATCACAACAAGGAGAGGCATTGATTGAGTCCGTTAGTGCATCAAAAAACATGTCAACATCCATTCGAGGTGGCCTGTAGGCGGTGCCAATGACAAGTTTTTTTCCTTTTATGGTCATGGTAATCCACATTTGCTCTACGGACACATGCACGGGATCAACTGGATGTGACCAAGTACGGACCGCTACCCCCTTTTTAATATAGAAACCCACCCCACCACCTCGTTTTGCGACAAACGATGGACGTGGGATATGGCGCAATCTGTAATTAGGTATAACTGGGGCACGATCATCTTCACCAGAAGTTAGCCAAGTCTCATTTATGGCCACTAAATCCATGGAGTGTTTAGTGAAAGATGCAATGATATTATCATGATTTGTGCCTAGTGATCCGGGATTATACAAACCAATCTTAAAATTATTATCGAACACTATAACTATATAAAATTATACGAATCACATTACAAACCACTACATACTGAATTTTAATACATTGCAACGTTGTCTTATACACCATGGTCTCTGTCAGGTAGAGCACAGGCGGATGCCTTACTTTTAAGTGGTTGACAACAAAAGGATAAAAATTTAAAACTAACATAAAATGATCAAAATAATAAATATCGAGCACAACTTCATTGATTAAAATTGATAAATTCAATGAGATAAAATAAGAACAGGAAAGTGTTTGGTTGCAGTATATAAGAAAACAAAATTGCTTCAGATAAATGTAGGCAAGGTACGTACAATTATAACTAGTTAAGCACGAAGTAAGAAAAAAAACATATGAACTAAAGAAAACTAAACTAATAACATTAACAAACAAGTTGGGCGTTGAGAGACACCTTTGAAACAAATAAAACAGTGATTGCATACTAAAAAAGAACAGAAGAGAGTAAATGATAGGTAACACACAACATAAATAATAACATAAATTAACTTTTATATTTGCTTCCGGGTTAAACTGAACTGATCCCAAAAACCCGTTTGATATCCTCCTCTGACCGTATCGGGTACGCTTGCTTGCCTTCGGCTTGCCTCGCGTAGACGCGACCACGCTTGGTCCAGGAGTACCTCCACTGGAGCCTATGGCACTCGTCACGCACCCGATGAAATAGCTGCCTGTTGACTCGCGTGAGCCGCTCGTTGACGAAGATTCGAGTTCGTGGGGGTGAGGTGGCACCTGCGATGGCGCTGGGGTCCCGGCCGGCATCGGTAGCAGTTAAGTTGCGACGAACACGCGCGGCTTGCAGCAGCTGGTCACGCAGATGGCGGCGCGCTAAGCGAACCACAACACGACGAGTGCGCGGAGCTTCACCAGCAGCGTTAGCGCCCTGAGCCACCCCCAAACGTTCTGCGAATACAATATCGCGCTCATCGAGCGTGACTCCAAGCCTGGTAGCCAGCACAGACACCGCATGGACTACGTTCTCACCCTTCTCTTCCGGCAGGTGACCTATTTCCAAATCAGAGGAGAGCGCGTCCTGGTCACGGTCATTAAGCTCTTGCTGGAGCAGTGCAACCTTACACCGAAGATCAGCAAGTACTGGAGAAGACTGTCCACGCCCTTGCTCTACCGCTTCGAGCCGCATCTCGATGGAGTCCATGCGCGCGGTGAGGCTCGTGACGGAGGCGCGAAACTCCGTCATTTCATGTCGGAACTCGCGCATCTCCAACATCCACTCCGCCATCTCTTGGCGTACGTCTTGCAGGTTAAGAACGGGCGCGACAGGTGGGGTGACGGGGGTGGCGGGCCGTGGTACCGCGAGGGTGGCAGAAGCAGCGCGGTGCGCCGCAAGGGCAGCGGTGGTGTTAGTGGTGTCGGCGGCAACAGAGGCGGCGGCGACGGCGGCTACGGTGAGGGCGGAGGTAGGAGCGGTGGCAGCAGCAGCAAGTCGTGGGGTGGGCCCGGGTCCCGAAGCGTCTTGGTTGGCGGACCGCACAGGGGTGTTGTCCCCCTTGCGAGTCCTAGTTTTACACTGGGGACACACCCAGCCTCCGCTGACGGGAGAGGATTCCGGGAGAGAAACGCAACCCTTATGATATAACGCTGGGCAGACGCTACAACTAGCGACACCTATTGCCGAAATGAATTTTCCGCAAGCGACGCACTTGGCCATTATTGAACTCTACAGAGTAGTACCAGCAAACTCAGATAGATGGAGTTGAACTGATGTTCGATTATTTCCCAATAGACGGCGACAATTTTGCAGTCCGATGATGGTATGGCAGCACTGGCGAGTTGTCTCAGGCAGTACTACTTATTGGCAGATGGCACCGCTGTTCAGTATAGTTTTAGAGTGTTGGCGTTAATTATTTTGATTCACTGATTCAATTTTTCTAACTACCCTCACTGTTAGGATGAAATATGCAGATTCAACAGTTTAATTACCAGATTATAGGCTTATCACAGCTTCAAATGATTCACCAACACTCACACACGCGCACCAAACCACAGTTAAGAATATGTATACAAATACGGGGTTATTCGAGCGATTATTTACTCAAAATAAAAATAAAGGTACGGACACAATGCGACTACTACGTCGTCCGTGACGAACCAGTAATAGTTATTACTTTATTATCACACCAATCACATCGAAGCTGAATAGTTTTAGTTAATTTCAATTCAATTACTTTAATCCTTTATAAGGATATAGGAACGAGTGGGAGGGATAATAAATGATTGATAGGAGGAACACTAGTTGAAGTCCGGACTCCAACATCTAACCAAACTTACTGGTTTGACAATAGTCTACTGTACCTATGTTTTGGTTGGTTATAGTGTCGAAGGTTGAATTAATAAGCGATGAACTGTCGGCCTAACAGAACATACACTCATTAACTCTATGTAAAGTGTGGGGAATATTTATCAGCTGCATGTATAGTATTTGTGCGTGCAATGAGCTGTAATCACTAATATCAAACTCAATAGAATAATTCCGCTCGTCAAGGTTTGTGAGGTCTTGACGCCACAACAATTCCACACAGTCTCATACTAGTTATGAAAACACCCATAGTGTGTAAAATGTAGTAGACCATTGCAACCCAGCAATTAATAACCTTGAATGGTTAATTATTATTAGTCTAACCTAGAGGAATTTTACCTGGTCAAAACCTTTACCTGATACCTTTACCTCCGTTTACCCTTTACCACAGTTTATTGAATACAATTGAATTTAGACAATCCCACCATTGTCTCTAATTATGTAATTAGCGAGATGGGACTGCCTGTACCTCGCACAGCAAGTAAATCTAGTAATTTAAAATTATTATTATGATTACTTATTCATTTAGGTAAGAACTTAATAACTACGCCATATTTTGATAAGGTTATATCATACTTCCACCTACTGGCTTAATGACTATAATGCAGATTCTGTACGAAATAATTTACACCTTAGACTCGATAGGATTAAATAATAAATTTCAAAGATTCAAGTTGGAAGAAACAGTTGCAAGTTCAATGTGAACCTATTGATGAAAGAGTATCATGGTAATAGATTGTTTATAAAAGTAAATAACAAACAATCATAAGTTCAAGACTGAAAATAAACACGTATTGATTTAGTTGTATCATAAACAATGGAAGTGCTAGATTTCTTGTAAGCTGTACATAAAGAGTAAGATGGAAATGGCAAGTAAATTCAAAAGCTGAAACAACTGCTGAAAATTATAGAATATATAAATTACAATTCCCAAATGACTCGTAGATAACATATTAAATAATGAACACAACAAAATAAAAGCTGGAAGGCACACAGTATTTGATACTAGTTCTTCAGAAGTACAATAAGTGATTTATGTATTAATTTACTCAAAACTGTGAAAACTTATCACTCATTATAACAACTGGTATTGCCAAATTGGATCATCACACACAGATAAACTTAAGGATTCTCGATATTAATCTGTTCTTTGCGAATATTTGAATAAGATAAGTTAGGTTTTACCTAAGTTATTATTATGTCAAGGAAATTCAATTCTAAGGAAAACAACAAACCGGTTTTCTATTACTGCATGAACTGATCCAAAATGGCCTATTATAAAATAATAAAACCAACCTCCAGTAGTCTTCTTTTACCTTAGAACCACCATGCAAAACTGAAATAAAATTAGCCTACATAAAGTGCTAGGTATCATTAATTGTCCATTTATAAATTCAGAAATCACTCGAAGATTTCACATAATATACAGAAGTTGATAGAAGACTTTGCTTCGCTAACCAGTCATCATCATCATCATCATTTCAGCCCGGTATCATCCACTGCTGGATATACACCTCCTTCACCTCTTGTTCCTCCTCTGTCCCATGTCCTCCTCTGTCCTCTGTCGCTCGCCAGTAAGTACAACTTAATTTAACCACATAATAATGCAGAGCCAATTGAAGGCCCTCTTTTGCTAGCTTGTATGTACATTTCAGATAACTCTCGTAAAACATAGAAGTCGATCGAAAACTTCATTTCAGTAGACTGTATGTACAATTTAGTTTAGTATCTGGAAGAAATTGTATAATTAATCGGAGTACATGGTGGTTCATAAGGTCTCCTCCGGCACCTCAGAAGTCCCTGGATCTATAAGGAACTTGATTAGTACTCTACGGATTTTATTACGAGGTTTGAATTTTTAAGACCTAACATCTATTTCTAGACAGGTCATGTAAAACTTTGGAAGGATTTTAATCGCGAGAAACAAGGAAGCGAAATTCATTTGCCCATCACTGTTGTCACATAGTTTATAACTAAGATAGAATTTCCTTAATACTACACGTAGAGGCTGGAATAAATTTATTAGACTAACTAATATGTGACTTTCCGGTGCACGATAATGAGAATTCGCAATTTTGATTGTTTTTTGTCGCCTTGTTTCTATAGATACACTATCTCAGAGAGTTCCCAATCCACTTTTGGGCTTTGAGGCCCTCCGAGACAATGTTTCGAACAAGTGATTTTAATAAGTTACCAATTAATATGTCCGCGACTGTGCTCATTTTCCAAGAATAGTATTTACCAAGTTAAAAGAGCCGCCAACACACGAGGCATCCAACGGAATTGCTACACCTCCTTTGCAATGAGATTGTCCTACCGACAGCCAAGACAGCCCAGAAGTATATTCTAGACTACGGAGTCCGTTCGGCAGTACTATATCATTGTTGGCTCACAACAAATTGCATTATAAAGAATGCAAATAGCAAATAGTTTACTAATATGTAGCACAGTATCAAAAGTCCCTACTCCCTACTTAAAACTAGCTGAAAAGTTTGTTGCTTCACTCAATTTAAAACTTTTGTTATTTAAAATATTTACGGAAATAGATTTCCAGCCTTGGTTCCATTCGTGCTATCACTTAAAACTAGGACGGGAGACTTCTACTGTTAGTCTCAAACTAACGAATTGAACCAGTGCTTTTACAAATGTGTTATGTAAATAGTGTATATTAATATATAAATAAATAATCATCTAAATAAAAATTAGATGGATTCCTCCTTTCCTCCTAGGTTCGATTATTGCTTGGTGTGTAATTTCTTAAATATAATGAATACTTAAAATCTAAATTATAATCTAAAGCTGTATCTAACTTCGATTTCGTGAATTATTATTTTCCCTTACGGATAATAATTCAGTACTGAAATAAATGTAAAGCATTTCCCTAAGATCCATTGATTTAACTGGCGGTTCAGCTTCTATCAAAGGATCAGTCCCGGATGATATGTACTATTTACTGAGTGAGGCAACAATTAAACACAGAAAAAACACATAAACAGAAATGAAAATCAAAGAGACTCGAATAATGAAATATTCACATTTATTTTAAAAATATGTAATTATTTATCTATGTGAACATTACAATAATCGGAAATAGCTAAATGTCAGCTGGAAGAGTCTCGATCCCCTGCATGGAACAATCTAGGCAATCAAGATTCCCTAGATAAAGCACACATTACAAAGTGATTATAGATTAGAAACTCACAGACTCAGCCTGAAGAAAACTTTCACTTCACTTCACTGACTCTATAATCAAATTGAACCACTTATTTATTTATTTATTTACTTTTCGATTTATTTATTTCCCCAAAATATAACTGATTAGCCCAAGTAACTATTCAAATTTAAAAAACGAAAGACTAATTTTCAAACGGACAATCACAATTAAGCTAATGAGATATTTTAAAACACTGCCGTGACGTCTCAACGATAATAAAAGATGCTATCCGATTCCTAACTCTAAACACTAATTTTTAACACTTCCGCGATAACTGCTAAAAACCCAAGCTATCATCCCACTATCTATTAAAAATTAACGCTCTCGTTCGCACAACTAGCTCCATTCGAGAGCTCCGATCCGACCTACTTGACCCGCGTCTCAAAGCTAACTAAACATTATTCTTAACCGTCTCCCTCCGCGCGCGCGACCACTCAGTTCCGTGATTCCGAGCCGACTATCAAGCCCCCCTGCTCCCGCGCCGAGTGTCCAGTCAGGATCCTAAATCCTCCCCTTTCGTCTAACTGTGTGGGAGCGTGCGACCTCTATGCATCCTATTCTAACTCCCCATGAATCGCTCTCTATGTCTTTGTCTTCAACCTTTGCTTGTATCTGCCTCCTAACCAAAGCTGTTTGCGAGTGCACGGTTTTTAATATTGAATCTTAGCTACCATAGAGGTAGGTACAATAGACGGGAAGCAACCAGAGGCTATCCAGCTATGTTGCATTAAGTTAGAGTCGTAATGATCCATAGCTAGAGATTCACGCTGCTGATTGTACATTGTTATTCAGCGAGCTTGGGGGATAGTTCCCTTGTTAGTTTATTCTCAACCAGCTTAGTTTGAAATCGCCGTTATGTGCTTATCACTAAACGAAGTGTTTGCTGCTCGGCCTGTAATTTTCACTCCCCACATGAGAGACGGGACGCCTTATGCACGAGTGCCCTACAATTTACGAACGCTCTCGTGTCGTTTGCAAGTCAACAAAGTATAAAATGATTAAAACTCCTCAACCTACTTCCGGGAGAGTTGAACAATATCTTATATCATCCTATGTAAATAATTGGCAAACTTGGCAATTCTTAGAGTATAAAGGTGGTATAAAGGTATGCATTAGGCGGCCTATCGTGGTATCCACTAAGGTCTTTTTATTCCAGATTTATTCCACTGGTCCCAGAAATTTGAAATAGCTGCTTCAAAGAACCTATGGTGTCGTGCTTATTAATAAAATACAATTTACAAACTATTATGACACTGTTTCTGCAATAGCACTTTTCCATCTCTTCTCTTATTTATTGATTACAGTCGGAATACAGTCCTTTACAAACTAGCGGTGCCAAATACTCGTTACTATAGAGATTAAGTAGATATGGTGAAACATGGTCGCCTAATGCGTTAAAGCTCTTACGGTTTCGAAGATTTGAAGTGAGTTTTTTAAAACTTTTAGCAGACAGATTTGTTGAAAATCTATTTAAATCCAGAACGTGAATCAGTAAAGTTACGAGAAGTATTTATGGCTCGCGGAGAACGTGATTAAAACTTTATTTTTCGGATAGATTCAAATCACGTAAATACGTAGTATGAGGCTGAGGCGAGGGTGGCTGGAAGTGCAGCAAACTGGCGGCGCCTCTCATCAAGCAATCATTATGGACGCGCCATGTTTTTAAAACGGCTTTAGATTGCGCTTACCCGCAATCCAAATTAATCTTTCAGTACAAGGTTTTTACATGAAATTATAATCTGAACTGGGTCAAATCAGCTAAAAAACTTTAAAAAGCTTTTGTTTTCATTATTCGTTGCTCTACCTACGGAGCGGTCCGTGACTTCCGCCGTGATTCTGCATATAATTTTCTACTCAATGAACGTTACGTTCTCTTTGCTATACTGGATAATGAAGCGTGTAAAATAGAAATGCTCTTCTGAAGATAGCTTGTTATCTCTTTTGTCTTTTCTGTAGTAAATTTTGTTTAACGTACATTCTTACTTTACCTATAATTTTAAGACATCTAGGAAACATTCTGAAATAAAGAAATGTCAAAACAACAAATAAATCATATCCGAAATCACGGAGCATTATTATCCTGTCCAAAATCCTCATGATTTCATAAGTTTATAAGCGATGATAATATAATATTTACGACCACAATTAAAGTTGGCATTTTAAAAAAAGGTAGACTGTAAAACGATCAAATATATTGAAAAAACATTGGAACAAGTACACGGGCGGCTTAGTTCTCGTGTCGTCGGATAACACTGGTTCGGGTGCGGCAATAACCGGCACAATGCGGTACAACTAACGACTGTATCCCCCTCCCCAGGGCTGAATTCAGTATTTCTAAATTGGTTCAAGGTTTGCAAATAAAGGCACCACACTTTGTTATCTAGTTTTTATTTTTGGTGCCATTTTAATACTGTTACAGTAAGTTGTCGCTTGGGTTTGTATGTGTGTGTGTGTATTTACAGGAATATCCGCTAACTATTTTTAGGATCCACTGCCCTACATGATAAAATCTCCCCATCATTCATAATGCCTGTCACTTATTAGCAGTTCCCTAGAAGTCTCTTGACACTGTCACTTTTATGTCAAGAAATAGAGATGGCAACAGATTTAGCAACATGCTAAGCTAAATGAGTTCTCCAGAGACCATTATGAATAAGGGTCATCTTTACAAAACTGATCCTTTAATTTTTATATGTAATTATTTTAACAATTGATGCCCCTAGGGGCTTATGCCTGACAACAACCCTGCCACCCTCTAACCTGCCGAGGGTAATAAAACCACGGATTCCACTTGCAAGTCACGGAGTAGATTACCGCGGGACATCGCGACAGCCTTCCGATGCGCCGATCGGCAACGGCAACCAGCTAGTTATACGTGTTTCTGCCAATGTTGATAATTCGAACTTCTTAGAAAATTGGGATTTTACTTTTGAATTTAATTCCGTTTAGCAAATTTGAGGCTACATATTTTATTAATAAATCAGCGTAAACATCAAAATAGATTAGACACTATATTAAACACACTTCGGGAAGCATAGAGGTAGTTTTAAGTACATTCATACATCATGTTATATAAAGAATTTTTTTTTATTACCTACCATCAGATTTGACGAGTCCGGTTAATGTACGGCCAGTTAATGTACGCACTGTTAAAACGATGCCACTTTTTTCCACTGGAAAATTGTAAGGGTCCATGTAGACTGTAGCAGATTAATATTTCGATTATTATTATTTTTATCTAGCGATGAATAATTGTACTAAACAGGCAGCCCCTTTGAGGTTATTGGGAAAAAACATTCTCTGGCACTGCGGCGGCCGCTACCGCGGCACGCTCGCTCTGCTCGCTCGCCTTGTGCGTAATTTTTATGTTCTAACATAACCTAACCTATCCAAGTCGGATCCGCCCTTTAAAGTATCAAGGACAAGGTTTAAGTATCCGGTGCCAGAACAAAAAAGTAAATGATCATGTTTGAATTGCTCCAGTGTGCATGTGGCACCGTAATAACAGTGTGTACAATATCATGATGTACATTATCGCCTCCCGATTTGACAATAACACGCATTTCTCGACACTGACGAGAAAATGGACTAGAATAATAATACTACCCTCGATACTCGTTCGTACTTCATAAACATGACGGGAAAACAATGTATGCTATTTAATTCGCATGGAACGTGTTATGATTTCAGTAGCAGTTGCGGTAGAGTTGCCGTTATGAGAATCAAGTATCCAGAGAGTTATAGGGATAAGCTGTTACACAATCTGTCAAGTTATTTTATGTTTGCGATTTATTCAATAATATTTTTAGTTTATGCCCCGGTTCTACAAGCAATTACCCAAATAGCTCCATTAATCTACAAAACTCTCATAAACAAGAACAGGACATAAAGTTCAATTTGCAATCCAATCAGAACATCCTAAACTACGAGCGAAGTTAAAGAGCAGAGTCACATCGTAACTCCCTATTGTTAGTCCGCCCGACTCCACTAAATTAGGAGTGGACAAAGAATAGTAGGTGTCTATCTAGTGGGTAGGTATGCGAGTATACTAGGTGTAAAAGAACACTCTCGAAACCATTGCTCAGTCCGCAGCTTCTTTAGCTACGTTGCTGCATTCAAATCTGATCAAGTTCTCAGAAAGTCTTGTAAAACGATCAAATTTGTTTTTAGGGTTCCGTAGCCAAATGGCAAAAACGGAACCCTTATAGATTCATCATGTCTGTCTGCTTGTCTGTCTTTCGGTCCGTATGCCACAGCCATTTTTCTCCGAAACTGTAAGAGCTAGACTGATGAAACTTTGCGAGTAGATGTATTCTGTAAACCGCATTAAGATTTCTACACAAAAATAGAAAACAACAAATTTTGGGGCTCCCCATACTTGAAACTGAAACTCAAAAAGTTTATTTTCATCAAACTCATACGTGTGTAAAAATGATGTTGAGGTTTCTAATATAGTTTTTTTCTAAACTTAATAGTTTTTGCGAGAGCAGTTCCAAAGTGGTAAAATGTTGATCCCCCCCCTCTAACTTCTAAAATAAGAGAATGATAAATCTAAAAAAAAAATATTATGTACAAACTACTAATATTATATGCAAACTTCCAACGATATTTGGTTAGAACGAGATCTAGTGAGTAGTTTTCTTTTTATAAGTCATAAATCGTAAACCGCAATTAACTTTCGACGAACTACAAGAAATTTTAATTATGTTACTTTGTGCTACGCAACCCTTCATGGGCGAGTCAGACTCGCCCATGAAGTGTTAATAATAATATAATAATACAACATTGTTTATCAGAAAATAACACAAGTATTCAAATCCAAAATCAGAAAGAATGAAGAGAAGGAAGGGTAGCCTTCGCCCTGCAGTGAATGTGACATAACGGACTCATTAAAATACGAGTTGATGAAGTCTTTTGGTCTTAAAAAATACAAAAGTCGACATTAAAAAAAATATTTATTTTACACCCTGTTTAGAAGTCTATGTGCTATCAATAAGTGGCAGTGGAGTTGGCAAATTGAATTGAATAAAACACACAGTCCGCTAACGAGCCGGTGTTTACCCAAGTGGACACTAATTGGCTTAGCCGGCGGTCGGCACCACGACGACTGGGGAACCAGTAAAACTCGCATCCGATTTGGATGCGGCAACTTGCAAAAAATCGCATTTTCTCTTGGATTCATTTTCATGGTGCACGAGTATAAAAGCGAATCTTTATCAGCATATATTACCCGTAGGTTATCATCATCTTATCATCTTCCTGCACTTAATTATCCCACTTTATCGGTCGGCACAACATGTTTTCCTCTTCTATTCCCCTCTATATATGTTCAATAAATACGTTTTTTGCTAAATCGTATCGATATGGATGGCATTTGGAAAAACAGAACATACTTAATAATCTAATCATGATTGAACTCGAGTAGCTATCTCTGACCAGACGTCCGAAATTACTTAAGTATATCAGTATTATTTTAATAATAATAGTTAATATTGGCTCATCAGAATAATTTTTCAGTAATGCTCAACTTATTTAGGCCAGAGCTACAATGTAATGAAGATGCAGCCAGTGTCAGCTGACGCACGTTTAACAAACTTGACCTTGTTTTATCTTATAGAACAAATGCAATTAAAAAATGAAATAAATTTAAAATTGAGTACGGTGGTTTTTCAAAGAACCACCCGTATTCGGTGATGGAATGCCCCCAGGCAATTAGAAATACATCTTTTTATATTTCAAAAGATTCAATTTTGAATGAAAAAATAAATAGGTAAACAGTTATTCGTTCAAACTTCAAGGAAATTGCTTTCACCGACTGATTAAAGATACTTAAATATTTAAGAAAAACACGGCGCTAATTTATACATTCATATTTACGATATTTACGAGGTGATGTAGTGCCTGAGATAGGATTGTAAATGGAGTAGATTCACCCTGCTTCTAATACCATCCTCGCATCAGCTAGTTGGCTAACCCACAGGAAAGAAATTAATATATACCGAAATGACTCAACGATCCGGATTCGATCCTGATATCAAAGATGGGGTTGCTACCAACCTAAACTGCTAAACCTGATCTGTAACTGATATTTCCCATTACAACATATTCAAAAGACGAACATCTTTTTGTAAGTATTTTCCCTCAGATGTCCTTCTGGTTTGTTAGTCAACAAATTGAAGCATGTGGTGTCTCTAAAAAAACTCGTGGTCTGTCATGCAAATATGTTGTCAGCTCGGATATGAATATTCTGTTCGCAAAAGTAATTTTAAAGGCTATCAAGAACGTACCAGGTCCGACAGACACCAAGCAACATCAGTGGCTCGTATCTTGCGTTATTAGCATATAAATTGTATCTTCTGGTCAGGCGACCAAGATGACACGTCTGACAGCCTCTATTGGCTTCATATTTTGGATGTTATTACCTACGTTACATTGTAAAGGTCATAAAATATGAACTGGTTACGACTGACGGTTTTATTTACTTAGAAATTATAAAATAAGGGATCTGTTTGTTTTTGCGAAAAGAGTTTCAAGGAAAGATGTTTAGTTTAGTTTAAAAACATTTTGTTTCATTACGCTCTCACAAGCAAGCACAATCTTAGAAAGAATAATTTTAATTTTGCTTATGCTTTATTTTACCCTTCATTAAATCGGAAAAACTATTGTTCGGACTATGATAAGGCCCGCGACGTGTTAAGCCTTGGTATGTTTGCTTATAATATCTAAACAAAGGCACGCTTATAAAATAATTACGACGTTATAGGCGAAACCAAAACAATTTATAAAGATAATAAATCATTTCAACCAAAATTACCGTTCGTATTAGTCTTCATCAGCGGCTCACGATACACGGGCAATAAAACGATGAAAAGAAGCTAATTTTTCAGCGAATCATCTCCGGCCTATTCATACCCTGTGTGTGTCCAACTACCTGGTATTTGGATGTATTTATCCATTTTTAAATTACTAAATTAATTACATTTTTTTCTGCAATGGGATTTTTTATGCTGATGATATTAAATCATCATTAATAAAAAAAAAACATCATCCTCACTTGGTGAGCGAACTGGTTTCCGAAAGTAGGTCGCTGGTGGGCCCTTTTTGCGTGACGCTTGACACGTGTTGTTCAAACTTTTTTAGGTTCTACGACACGCTGGGTTCCTCATGATTTTTTCCTTCACCGTTTGAGAGTAGGTACGCGCGTCATTTTTTCAGGTTGCTGATCATGATAGTAATTTAAACAGTTTTTGAGGAAATTCGACTTTTTTCCTATGCGCTTATTACACACTATGTTCAAATATTGAAATTACGACACAACTGTTTAAAACTTCCAACATTGGCTTTTATTTTTGTCAAATCTAGCAAAACCTTTTTAGTGAGCTGGAAAGCATAAGCTCATGAAGTCATCAATATTCATTTTCCGGCGCGCCCCAGAAACAACACCTTTCAGCATAACGCTTCCTTTGAAGGGACCGACTTTGGGACCGTGACACTGCAACACCGGCAACTCAATTTATCTACATAATTGCCTTGTTCCATTGAGGGATCAGACCTACTGTTTTGTGATAGTTTGTTTTCGATTGTGTATCAACCTCGGTGAATCAAAAGTTCTAATCCACGCGGCTGTTTGTCACATCAACGAAATCATCAAAGAATAACATGGAAAATTTATATAAATTGGAGATCACCATTGATCTTAAATATAAGTTTTTCAAGTGCACCATTTTAGTGGCAGCTTCTAATCAGTTGTAAAATCTCAAATGGAGCTTTCAACTAAAGCCATAAAACAATTATAGCAAAACTTTTCCCATAACTTAAGGATATTTGGCAAATGGTAGAGTTAAAGCCACATTGCTATTCTATGGTCTACATAATTCATCCAACTATTAGATGTGTTATATTAATACCGATTTATTTGTGCGAGCGAAATGAAATTGGCTTGTTTTGATTTAGTGGATAATAGTAAACAAATTACCCGTGAACTGTTTGTTCTCAATTGGCATTGTTTGTTTGTGATTATCAAATCACGATGCCATACCAGCGAGCCCATTAATATTCCGAATAGGGAGATAGGTATTCTGGCGTAGTGGTGTAGCGGTGCGGCGTAGCTTCTCGTAGCATTATTCGTACCACATTGTACAGCTGTTCCTAACTTAAACTTAGCATGTTCAGACACGTTTCACATACTTTATCAAATCAGGAATAAGGTGGTTACTAGTCTTGCTATAAAATAAATACAAATCAACATAATTTAAACCCGAGAGCAGTTGAAACTAACTCACAAACCTCAATTACAATAAAAGAGCACGTTATTTAACAGCAAAACGACATTCAAAAGACGGAAAAACCGAGGGTCGGAACATCTGCACATAAAGAGGCAATTTGGAGATTGCCGGGGGCGCACAGCCACCACGGAGAATTGTACTCGAATGTATTCAAAATTAAAAAATGAAGAAAATATTGCAAGGAAAATTCATTGCGGTAAAATAAACAAGAGTGGCTTGTTACTGTGGACAGTGTAGCGAGGTCGGCGAGAGCTCGGGACGGGACGGGAGCGGCAGCGACCGACGGTGGCGGCCGCTCTTAGCGCGCTCGAGTGCTGGGCCGAGCCACACTTACTCACTGGTTGACGGGGCCTTCCACAACCCTTTCTGCACTTTTTGCTGAAACAGTAGATACTTTATTTGAAAAACAAATTAAATCTGTAGTGTAACTAAAGTCGTCTAAGTTTTTACTCTGAAAACTCTGTAGTTGAACCTTCAACAATAGTAAGTCGAACTAACCTGAGTAGGAATACAATTTTCATACTACATTCCCATTATGTTGACCGCAGTAATTGAATTTCCAATAGTCACCGCATCGCCAAGGGTACTGTTTCACAGAAGCTTCCTTAATTGGGATCAGGCCTTGAGGAATTAGTGTCAGGATTCAAACTCCTCAGCGGCAAAGGCAGGATATCGCAATTTGGCGCGGCGAGTAGGTAATGACGGGACGTTGCGGCCGTACGTGCACCAACTACTCACTAGATGCCGACGCAACGGTCAAATCAGAGAGTTGAAAGGCCACTATTCCTCCTATCACATCTAATACTTACCAATTAGATACAGTTTCATTTTGCAGCAACTTCAAAATAACCACGGATTTTTAAATGATATCAGAATCAAAACTAATTTAACAACACTTACTTCTGTACTTCAACGCTTGTTCATTTTTAGGGTTCCGTAGCCAAATGGCAAAAACGGAACCCTATAGATTCGTCATGTCTGTCTGCCTGTCTGTCTATCTGTCTGTCCGTCCGTATGTAACAGCCACTTTTCTCCGAAACTATAAGAGCTACACTGATGAAAATTGGTAAGTAAATGTATTCTGTGAACCGCATTAAGATTTTTTCATAAAAATAGAAAGAAAAAAAAAATTTTGGGGGTCCCCATACTTAGCTTTATTCAAAAAACTTTATATCATCAAACCCATTCGTGTGGGGTATTTATGAATAGGTCTTCTAAAATTATGTTGAGGTTTCTTATATCGTTTTTTTCTAAATATAATAGTTTTTGCGAAAGACTCTTTCAAAGTGGTAAAATGTTGGTAACCCCCCTGTAACATCTAAAATATTAGAATGATAAAACTAAAAAATAAATATGATGTACATTACTTTGTAAACTTCCAACGATATTTGGTTTGAACTAAATCTAGTGAGTAGTTTTTTTTTAATACGTCATTAATCGTCGCAATGTACCTTTCGACGAACTACTAGAACTTCTATATTATATTACTTACTGCTACGAAACCCTTCGCACTTGGCCGCTTTTATTATATGAATATATTCTGAAATGTGTATAAATATGTATATGTGTTCTTTGTGTACCGACCGAGCATAGTGTCGCGAAAGACCAGCGATATATAATAGCACACGCTTTTACTACTCTCATGTAACGTTAAAATAAATAATTTTTGATTTGATGTGATTTTGATTTTATAATTTTTTTAAACGAATCTTTCAAATCCAGTTACAAATTAATTTTAGATTAATATTTAACAGAATAATTGCGCTAAGCTCAAATTTCAATTCATTTCTTTTGCACGAGGGTTTATTTCTCGTGAATCAAAATTAATTTCTCAGGATCGTACTTCTTTCAAGATCTGAATAAATTCAAAAGAGATTTCGTAAAAAAACAGTCGGTCTGCAGCCCGCGGCTAACACAAATTACGCCTTTAGTAACAAGGAGGTATCTTAAACATTTTACCCTCGCTTAAAAGAAGGTACAAATAGGTTTTTGCAAAGTTGTGGGAGACGTAGTATACAAGCAGATATTAATAATAATTTAATTCCATTAAAATTTCCGTTTTTTAATAACATAGATAGAACTTATTACTAAGAAACACACTTTAGAATTATAGATAGTTAAGGGTATAAAAATTCCCCTTCCTCGTCAGCTGTCTAATTTTTACTTACTTATAACAAGAAATATAGCTGAAACAAAAAGACATACATAAATTAATAGTACACTGGTATTCGTTTTAATAATTAACCCTTTGAAATGTTACTTTACAGCAATCGTAAAGTAAGTCATAGAACACTTTAAATTAAGGTGTCTTTGTATTTTTTCTACGACTTTAAAACTCGATGAATAAAATAGAAGATTCGTTTGGAGACGCCTGAGTATTATAAAGGTTCCCAATCACGATAAGTAACTTCGAAGACTCGGTAGCTCAGCCACAGAAGTTCAATGAAAATTGTTGTTTTTTTTTAAATCTTGAATAACTAATAAATTAGTATTGTAATAGTTTACCTAGGAAAACCTGTAATTGGCTAGTTATTTTCTCCTATTTAAGTTCAATTTGTTTTATCTTAACTGCTGTTGGTTTTCTAATAAAATAAAATAAAAAATAAAATAACTCAGGAAAATAATCTTCATGGTCATTGTAGACTCATATATGATTTAATTTGGCTCATAACAGTTTTGAGACACTTAGTTTATTTATCTATTACGTAATTAGAAAAATAAGTCAAACTTTGTGGTTATCAACTTTTCTTGCTGACTTTACCTAATTCTACCAGACTCAGCATTGCTTAGAGTTTATTTAAAAAAATAAGATAATTTATAGAAGTTTAAATTATTTTAAAATTAAACTTACATCAGGGTCCTTTTCATAGGAGCATACATGAACATCATAGGCTCTTTGGCAGCCTGCTTTGTCTTTCGTATCTGTATAACAGAAAATCTCCATTGATTACATTTTTTAATACAACAATGCTTTTTTAAAGACATTTTGATACACATAGGCTCAAAGAACCGACAGCTGTTGGGGAATAAAGGTTCTCGAATGGCGATCACGAACCGGAAGACGCAAAGCCACCCACCAGGATGGACTGACGACATTGTTAAGATCGCAGGAAGTCGGAGATGGAAAGGGCTCAGAATCGTTCTTCCTGGAAATGCGTAGGGGAGGCCTATGTCCAGCAGTGGACTTCTTCAGGCTGATGATGATGGGGGAATTATAACGATCACAGGTTCACGTGGAAGTATTGAAAGAACAAATACCTGTTCATGATAGTGTAATGCAAATCTTACCACAAGCTCTGTCTGGCTCTGGCTCTGGCTCTGGTTTTGAGTCTGTGTGAGTGCTCACTAGTGTATTATATTGTGTGTGTGACGTTTCGACGTAGGATTTATTAAGTCAACTCACTCAAAACCAGAGCTAGTGAGCACAAAATGTACTCGATCAAAAGCCATCAGCTTAAAAAACTTACCAAGATGTTTACACGCAAACAGCATCTTCCTAGTTCGGTCCTGTATGCCTTCCGGCATCAAACTGATCAACATGTCGTAGTCCACCTCACCATCATCCACCTGGAATATTACAATTTCTTAGCACCCAGGCAGCAATTTATTCATAATTATAAAAAAAATACCCTTAGGTACCTACATTTCGGCTCAGAACTTCTGTCACAAACATTTGTCATGCTCTTATTGCTCGTAATTGTTATTATAGCCACTAATTGTGGGTACTTATTAGTTAATATTTTCAGTAAATCAAAGACAATGAAACAAATAAAGAACACGAAACTACTGCTGTACTAGACATGATTAAAGTTTGAATTCAAAGCAAACAAACAGTATTAAAATTAAATTAAAACGTTTGTTTGTATCTAATTTGGTGCCTCAGCCAGGGTGGAGAGAGAAATAAATAAAGAAAACTCACGAGACTCGCTTCTTCCAGTAGGCAAACCATATAGCACTTCAATTTTTCGTCATCCTTAAATATGCCCTTTTCGCAATTTGCTATATCCTCTGGGGGCAAGTAGGAATAAAGACTCTTTAATGTACCCTAACATGAGACATTGTATTTCAAAACAATAGTAATATGAATGTTTAGAATAGGGCAGGTGTCATTGTCAATAAATAGTCTATAGCACTATACTGACATAGGGTAAGTTAAAGACGTGTATGGTCTTATGCTGCCTTCCTACGGTGCGTGGTTCTGCAGATCATCACGCACCGCGCACGACGACGCACGGCAACGCACACAGAAAAGACTCCCGCGCTCCGCGCACCTCGGCACACGAGACCGTTCCCATGGTGTGTCGTGCGAGCTGGTGCGGGCTGGTGCGCGATATCACGTACCGGTGGGAAGGGGCTATTAGATATAGACACAAGGACCATCAAGAGTCACGCTACGATCATGCTACGAAATGCCTACAGCTCTACGACAGTGCTACACGTTGTATAAACAACGTCGGCACTAAATAGTGGCGTATTCCTAGATCAGTCGAGAACAATATGTCACATTATTCTCGACCTTAGACAATTTAGATCCGAGAATAATGTGACATATTGTATAACTCATTCTCTTTGGTCTGAGATTGAAAATTCTAGCAGTAGTGCTATTTCTATGTTGCCTTAGCTCTATGCCACTGAGCTTAGCCGTGCCGATTGCTTCGCGTTATTCGCGTGCATAGAACAAAGG
Organism: Thera obeliscata; assembly: GCA_947578465.1. Lineage (NCBI taxonomy): Eukaryota > Metazoa > Arthropoda > Insecta > Lepidoptera > Geometridae > Thera > Thera obeliscata. Next base: position 8,564,938 of record OX387916.1, read on the forward strand.
ATAAATATTACTTCTGTTAGGGCTCACCTTCAGATGCGCCAGTTTTTGCGACACAGTCTGAGTGAACTGTGTCTATTATTTCTTGAACATCTTCACTGAATACCTGCAAAAGAGCGCAAATGTTGTATACACGGAGTGGAAGAAATAATTCGCTGAGTGATAAAGTCCTAAAAATTAAATAGTTATTTCTTATACAAGAGAGCAAAGTTTTTTTTTAACCACGTGCTCAATTTTGATTACAAAGCAAGTGAAGAATTCAAATTTCATCACGGGTGCAGCGATTGGTTTAAAAGTTAGAATACTGAGCGTTAGCGAGGGAATCAAAAGAGCACGAGGTTAAAAATCTTTGCACTCGAGTGCAACACGTAACTTTTCATCCCACCTCAGCGAGGTAGTGACTAAATAAAAATAAAAAGCAGCCAAGTGCGAGTCGGACTCGCCCATGAAGGGTTCCGTAGCAACAAGTTATATAATATAAAAGTTCTTGTAGTTCGTCGAAAGGTAAATTGCGGTTAACGATTGATGACGTATAAAAAAACTTACCTACTAGATCTCGTTCAAACCAAATTTCGTTGGAAGTTTGCATAGTAATGTACATCATATATTTTTTTTTAGTTTTATCATTCTCTTATTTTAGACGTTACAGGGGGGGGGGACACACATTTTACCACTTTGGAAGTGTGTATTGCGCAAACGGTTGTATGATAAATTCAGCGCCATGGAGGGAGAAGTAAACAGGTTTAGTTAATGAGGTTTTGAATTCACAAACTTCGCAAACACGATGTTCTAAATTCAATTTTACTTTATCTTCTATTGCATAAAAAATTCTCTCTATTAATAAAAACAGTTTTTCCACTCAGATATCCAAGAGCAGAAATACACTTTCCGAGATGGGGAGGATGAAAAATACTTTTTTTATAGAACTAACTGATGGAACAAGCTTGTCCACCTGGATGGTAAGACTAGTGCCACTTCTATCTATTACTGCTTAAAACTCTTTACGCCTGAAAAGTAGGTGCAAAGTGCCGAGCGGCTGCACCGCTGCTACATATACAAGTAAGTTTACATTTATTTATCGTTTATTAAACAATATAGCAAAAAAAGGAATGTTGACTGTGAAGGATAGTTTCCCGAATATTTTATTCTCTTTTACTTTCTGAATTTTGCCCAAGAACACTATATTTTATGTATGCGCATTATAAGTTATATTTATTCCCAACAGTCTCCTCATACGGGTACCTTTGTGAACACCGTAGTCCCCCAAGGGTTCCCTTCCCAACCCATAAGTCGTTTCAATATTAAAAATAAGATAACATCTCAAAGAAAATATTAAGTCGTGATTCCGCGGAGACCAACTCGATCTGCATCAACTTGTGTCATAATGTTAAATATTCATTTAAATGGTACGAGTTTGTTTCCATTGCCGCTTTGAACATTTTAAAAGCTCGTAGATTAAATCCCCTTAAAGTTAATGCTCGCTAAAATGAGCTTGTTTTGGTGCCTAGTAAGATATGCCACTCAAATACCCTTTGAGGATATAATCTCGCAGATTCTTGCAAATAAATGTATGTATTACTAAGTCTCACCACTACCTATAATATTATGTAAGTATTTATACACACCTATTCGACTCATCTTAGGTATAAAATACACCTTTATAGGTGTAAAGCGAATGAATACATTTTTTATTTCTTTACATTAAAACTTTGAAAGTTGACTTTGGGTACCCAATTAAAATAAACAGTAAAATAAAAGTCTGTCCGTAAAGTGAATTAAAATTACATTATTAGTTTATCTTGGTCACTAAGTTAGTGGCACTGCATTACTGTCCCTATGCCCTGAGTAAAGATTTGAATAGCGGCTTCATTTTCCTAACAAATTTTATGTTTACGCTTATTTAAATAAATGGTTTTTCAAGTTGCTTTTTCACTTAATGATCTTCTCTCTCAAAAGCAAAAAGATTATAATTTTATATCCCGAACATATCCAAAAGGTTTTAAATTGACAACACTATGTATGTATGTAGATATCAGGTGGGTCATATGCTTGTTCCATTAGTAAGTTAATAGTATCAGTATGTAAGTAAAGCATAAAAAAAAACAACTCGTAAATCATCGTCTTCTAATTTGGTTAGGTCACATTTTTCAACTTTTTTATTGTACATCCAGTATGCTAGTTTACGGTGATAAAAATAAGGTTGCTTAACTAAAAAATTCTGCTTAATTAAATGCTTGTCCCCTAAACGTTTTTTACTTATTTAGTCCTGAGTATTAAAATATTGAAACAGTGGAAACGTCCCGGAGTAGGAATATTCTTTGACACCTGACGGTAAGTAGGAGAGTCACCACAATGGCACTCCATGCATTAGGTATTCTCGCAGACGACGGCGACGTTGAGGAATAGTGTCGCTCCGTGCGTGCCGCAGCACCAGCCATCCATCACCCTCGCGTTCACTTCATAAACTACATCGTGTGACAAATTGACGGGACTTTGTACACTTGCCGCTTACTTACAAATGTCGCGGAAGGATGTCAACTGAATTGAATGCGGGGGACTGCTGCTAGATTAGAAGCGCGAACATATTCATTTATTTTTATTTTATTTATTATTAGCGGCCTGTCCCGGCTTCGCACTGGTGGACGTTTATTTATAAAACACATATATATAGCCTATGTTACTCAAGGTGAATGTAGCTTTCCAATTGTGAAGTATTTTTTTAAAACGGCACATTCGTTTTTGAGTTTATTCATTACAAACATACACACAAAAATACTAAAACACAAATATTTTTCCTCTTTATAATATTAGTATAGAAACCTATAGAAGTGTAGATTTAATCAGAAATTAGGAAATCCGTAAAAGAACCAATCTCACCGGCATAATTCCTAGAATCAGTACGTTGAATTGGAATGGGCAGGTCATATATAGCTCAAAGAACCGACAACCGTTGGGGAATAAAGGTTCTCGAATGGCTACCACAAAACGGAAAACGATACGTAGAACGCCTATACCCACCTGATGGACCGACGACATTGTTAAGTCGGTGAATAGAGAGGGCTCAAATTCGTTCTTCCTTGAAATGTATAGGAGAGGCCTACTATTATTATGTCATGTCCAGTTGTGGACTTCTACAGGTTGATTTTGATGATGTATTTTCTTTGTAAATAAGGAAGGCGTTCTTCTGCCGTGAAGCAGCATTGCTGTTTCGGTTAGAAAGGTGTGTGTGTTGCGTGTTGCAACCTGGACGCAGAGCAGGGCATCGTAGAGCACGTTCCTGTCGTGTGTGACTTAGAGGGCAATGCTTTGTAACAGGCATTTTTACCATTAAAATCAGGTGGGCCATATAAAAGTATTTAGGTGAATACGTACCGGTTTGTCCTTGCCACAGTGTGCACTGGCAAGCAGTAGAAGCAAGACAGGCAGCGTCGACAACATGGTTCACCGCCGGCGCCGTTGCACTATAGCCTCTATCAACACAACAGTTTATATTATATCGTAGCTCGAGTAAAATAGTCAGAGGGTACAACCAATAGTTAGCTGAAGTGCCAATTAGCCCATTAGCGGTCTTGTTGCGCACAAGGCGTAATCATGACACGACACTTTTCACACCGTCAATGAATAAGTATCAGAGTAGATGGTTTCTTAAGGTTTTCAAACGGGGAATACCTTATTTTTTTGGTGTTACGAATGCTACACTAAAACTCACAAGTTAAATACCGTATCTCATAAAAAAGAAATAATTGGTATTTAGGAGTTTGAGCTAGGATCCGATGGCGTTGTTGGCTTCGATTCACTTTGGAATACTCATTATTAACTACAGAAGAATCTGCCGGAAGGGTTCACGGTCTATCTATAGGAGAAAATACTTTTTTCTCAAAAGTATATAGGGTCCAACAACATAGGTATTTTTTTATTGACAGAATCTGTTCTTTTCTATTGCTTGGACAACTACTCAGTCGTGCTAAGTGATACTAGGTTAGCTAAGGTGCATGTTAAGCCGAGATAATTTTTAATTGTTAGGTATGACATGAATCTTCTTTTCCTTTAACAACTATGATGACTCTAAGTCAAGATTATACATTTATACATCATACATTATATTATCCTCACATAGATTTTGTACCTGAAATGATGCATAGGTACCTAATGCATCAAAAATTGCGATGACTTTTTCTAAAGTTCAAAGATTTTTATCCAATACAATCAAATGGCGCTACACAGTTTCACATAGGCTGAGTTTTCTTCGCTTTTTTCTTACTGTGTTTCGAGTACTTACTTAATCGATTAAACAAATAACATGACAATCTAGTCGAACAAAATTTTTTCATTGCTTTCAAATTAGGTAAATGGAGGGAATCTATGGACAGTTTTATTAATTAATCGATGCAGACCCAAAGCTAAACCATTTAGCATTCGATCATCTCACGCATAGGTTTTAAAAGGCTTGTTCAATGGACATGAAAAATCCATTAGAGTTGTTTGTGCTGGCGCGGCGCGGTGCGGCCAGCAGGCGGCGCCAGTGACCGTGCCTAAGGGGATTTGTTGCAAGCCTGCGGCTGCAGATCTGCGTTTTGTATATTGTATTAGTCAGACTTTCACAAAATACCAAACAACCTGAATAAGGTAAACTCGTACCTCGGATGGCAGATTATGATGCCTAAATAAACAGGGCCGGATTATCCATATGGCAGATTAGGCCACTGCCTGAGGGCCCCGCACCAACTAAGGGCCCACGGGGGCCGAGTCGATGCGGGCCATGCACCAAGAAATAAAAAAGCAGCCAAGTGCGAGTCGGACTCGCCCATGAAGGGTTCCGTAGCATCAAGTAACATAATATAGGTTCTTGTAGTTCGTCGAAAGGTAAATTGCGGTTTACGATTTATGACGTATAAAAAAAAAACTACTGACTAGATCTCGTTCAAACTAAATATCGTTGAAAGTTTGCATAGCAATGTACAACATATATTTTTCATTGCTCATACTCTGAAAGTAGGTCTGAAGTTGCCTGAGGGGCCCAATTGAAAGTAATACTTTCAGCCCTAGGGAGAATCGCTTTCTACTGACAGCTGTCAAATTATAAAAAAAACAAGTTCTATTTTATTCAACCATGTTCCAACTTTCTAAAGTCTTTCTAACTGCAAAGAGGTTGCTGAACCAAATTCCAACTTTTTATTCAGCAAGTAGGTTGGAAACCCATTACAACGGTAAGAAGTTTAAAAAGTCTAATTAGAGCGCAATGTAAAATTTAAATTTTAATAACATAAAGATAGTATTAAATAAATAATATATCTTCTAAATTACTTGATTAATATAAAACTTCAACTATTTATTTAAAATAACATAGATTTGAGCTAACAAATTACCATTTTTAGGGTTCCGTAGCCAAATGGCAAAAACGGAACCCTTATAGATTCGTCATGTCTGTCTGTCTGTCTGTCCGGCCGTGTCACAGCCATTTTTCTCCGAAACCATAAAAGCTAAACTGATGAAACTTGGTGAGTAGATGTATTCTGTGAACCGCATTAAGGTTTTTACACAAAAATAGAAAAAAAACTAGAAATTTTGGGGGTCCCCATACTTGAAACTGAAACTCAAAATTTTTTTTTCATCGAACCCATACGTGTGGGTGTGGTATATGGATAGGTCTTCAAAAATTATGTTGAGGTTTCTAATATAGTTTTTTTCTAAACTGAATAGTTTGCGCGAGAGACACTTCCAAAGTGGAAAAAAGTTGGTCCCCCCCTCTAACTTCTAAAATAAGAGAATGATAAAACTAAAAAAAATATATGTTGTACATTACTATGCAAACTTCCAACGATATTTGGTTTGAACGAGATCTAGTCAGTATTTTTTTTTTATACGTCATAAATCGTAAACAGCAATTTACCTTTCGACGAACTACAAAAACCTTTATATTATGTTATTTGATGCTACGGAACCCTTCATGGGCGAGTCCGACTCGCACTTGGCTGCTTTTTTAAATTATGAAAATGAAAATAATGGCTGAATAATGCTGGCGAGCCGTAGCCGAAGGCCCGCCAGAGAAAAAGAAAAAAAAACCGGGAAGGCGGCAATTCAATCTTCATTTTCCGTATAATTTTTCTTTCATGTTTTTATTTTGACTTTCCTTGTATTCGTAATGAAAAGCACAGTGTTTACCTCGGATGAAAGTCATTTAAGTCCCTCAAGCTCCATTGGCACCCTCGCTACGCTCTGGCGCCAAACCCGTCTCGGGACTCAAAAAACGTGACTTTCAACACTCGGGTAACAATGTACTATTGTTAGAGGGGGGGGGGACCAACTTTTTTCCACTTTGGAAGTGTCTCTTGCGCAAACGATTCAGTTTGGAAAAAAACAATATTATAAACCTCAACATCATTTTTGAAGACCTATTCATAGATCCCCCACACGTATGTGTTCGATGAAAAAAAAATTTTTGAGTTTCAGTTTCAAGTATGGGGACCCCCAAAATTTATGGTTTTTTTTTCTATTTTTGTGTAAAAATCTTAATGCGGTTCACAGAATACATCTACTCGCTAAGTTTCATCAGTCTAGCTCTTACGGTTTCGGAGAAAAATGGCTGTGACATACGGACGGACAGACAGACAGACATGACGAATCTATAAGGGTTCCGTTTTTGCCATTTGGCTACGGAACCCTAAAAACGTTTCATTCGTGACATTCGACAGGTAAAGGCCCCGATAAATTTAATCCGGCCCTGTAAATAAATCGCGCTGCTTTCTTAAAAAAAGACACGTCGAAAAATCAACGCAAGGAGATCTCATTATAAATTAATTATTTTTAACTTCTAGTTGTAAGAGGATGGCATCATTAATATGTAAAGGAATAATCATGAAGATAGTAAGAGGAGACAAGTGGGGACGTGAGAGGTGAGAGACGTCATTACCGCAATCAAAGCATCCACAGCCACAGCACGCCTCCCGCCTAACGACGAGTGCTCTCGATAAAAATTAAAAACACGTGCAAGCCAGCCTGAGGAAAGTTTTAATGAGTACACGGCTCGCTCCATGGATAGGGCGCATTCTCAGATGAAGCAGGTGTCCCTTGTTAGGCTTTACAGAATCCCTCTTCAATATGCCATACCTGATATAGCTACCCCTTATAAGTCCACTACTAACCTTCCCCATATTTGAGTGGTTAAACTTGGCATACAGGTGGATTGGTGATTGCAGTTCCGGTCTAAAATACCTACCTGGTGCGTTTTCTTCCAACATGGCTTTTATAATTATGGTCTACGCATTAGAAGACCAGGCACCGAAAAACTGCTTTCTGCCTAGCTTAGACCATGGATAGTAGGTATGTATATCTCGATTTTTGCTGGCTTTTGCTGAGTGGCGAACAGGTAGAAAAAGTTAACAGTTTGCTGGAGAAAGTATATTTTGTTTTGTAGGTAGAGCTCATGCACAGGCAGCATTAGAGGTTAATGACTTTTTTCATAACTATATGAAAATATTAACCATTTATGTACTTGCCAAAGGAACCCTACTTCGTTTATAGTGGATGAATTTTTTTGAGTTTTTGAGGTTGACTGTACCTAACCTACCTAGTCAGTCATGATAAATAAATTATAGTTTAAAAAACTAAAAACAAACTCTTTTATAACTAATTGAACTAAAAAGTTGAAAATAAAACTGTAATAATCTATTGAAAAATTTATATTATTGTACAAAAAAGCGTGGGGTGCTTTTTATAAAAACTTCAGATATAATAAACTACCTATTGATAAATTATTTACAACAATCAAAATCAAGCACCCCACGCTTTTTGTACAATAATATAAATTTTTCAATTGATTATTACAGTTTTATTTTTAACTTTTTAGTTCAATTAGTTATAAAAGGTTTTTTTTTTTTTTTTATATTATTGCATTGTCATCGACCTTTGACAGGTGTGCAAAGTTTGAATCAAATCTGATCGTTCAAAGTAGGACAAAATCGAGCTCAAAGAGGTCGGTTACATACATACCTACATACACACATACATAAATACATACATACAGGTGAAGCTAATAAAAGCGTTATAAAATGATACTGGATCCCATACCAAATAACCTAACAAAGTCGGTTAAAGTACCTAAATTCTATGTATTTACTCTTCTTCTTCTTATCGTGTCAGGGTTCTTTGTATAGAAAATATACAAAAATCTTTTGAAGGTTTATAAATGTATGTTGCATATTTATTTTAAGACCCTGTTTCACGGATGAGTAGCCGCCCAATTATTGATGATTGCCCAATCAAAAAATAATTTTTGCTTGCGAAATTGGAGTTAAACAACTGACAAATATTTGATTGGTCGATTAGTCAACCGTGAAACCGGGCCTTAACCATCGTAAAACTAAAAGATGCCGCCACCATCGGACTATTTCAATCACTTCACAAAAACGATAAAAATAAATCTGATTTATAACGGGTTGGTTTATCCTTTTGGCAAGGTGCATTTTTCCAATTTTATTCATATTGATACCGTACCTACATTTTCTGGAAACATAAAAAGTCCATTAGATTTGTGCATTGGCATTGGCTTAGCGAAACTGCAGCGCGGACTCGGGGCATCGCACAACCGACCGATTTTAGACCAGGCTGATGGTTATATTGTTATTGCCAACGGTGGATTTATACTAGAGGCAGTCGGGCAAGTGCCTGCTGAAATTTTTTAAGACAGCAAAATTTTGAAGGTGAAAATCATATTATTATGGCGCCAAATAATAATACCTACCGTAAATTGGGCTATGTGGATTTTTTTTTTAAGAAATAAGTTTTTGCTAAATACCAATTTATGCGCTTCCATTCTTATTTGCACTGAAAAACTGATGGAACAGAATTCGCTCGCAATTGGGGCGGATTTTTTCTTGTGCCCCATGAGCGGCATTAAGTTGAGTAGGTAAATGCGACCCTAAATAAATTGCGATATATTCCTAGGTAAAAAAATCATCTACTACAGGCTTGTTTAGTGACAATACCAAGCTAGGTATACCTAAACATATTAAAACCCGGCCAAGTGCGAGTCTGACTCACGCACGAAGAGTTCCGTAACATCTATAAAAACGGCAATAATTTAATGCCGGTGGTATGAGAGCCCCGCTTAAATATTTATCTCATTCTGTTTTAGTATTTTTTGTAATAGTGGCTACCTAAATATAGTAGGTAGGTACATACCTACCTAATCCGTGAAAATGTCACGGTTCATGAGATACAGCCTGGGGGGCAATTCTAGACCAGTGACTTTTTTGTCACGGTAGATATATATCACAAGAACTGTCAAATTTAAATAGACATGACATTTTCAATAGATATCGTATTCCAGCAATATCACTATAGACATTTATCGAGCGAAGGCCGTTAGATATGTGTCGAGTGGTGAGTAGTAGTCGACATTGACATCTCTAATATACTTTGGGTGACTTTGGGCTTTTTTTTTCTTTCGGTCCTTGGAGCAGGCTAGAGTACCAAGACCATACCACCTAGTCTTACTTTTTGATAAAAAGTCAATGATGTTTACTTGTTTGTAGGGGATACAAGTTGGGAGCGAGAACGCGAATAATGCTTTCTCATAAACTTACAATAAGTGAGGAGTGATTGAATTTAGCTCGTACTTAGTAATTATCAATGACGCAGTTAGAAGAGCAGTCAATCAGACAGTCAACGTCTATACTTGTATCCGGGGTTCAAGCTTCGAGAGAAATATTCTTTTTGCATTGAATGGCCATCTAGTTGTTAACCTTTGAATTAAAAATTCAAGTCATCGGAGTCCTTCTCTTGAGTGTAATGATCCTGACAATGACATATATCTACAACGCTTCATATACAACTGACCATAGATTACAAACAACAAAGTTTACAGTTTTATGGTACATACATAACGTTCCGTGTGTTTCCAGAATTAATTATTGTAACTAACATTTTGTGCGAAAAGTCCATTGATTACTATCTAATGAAAATTAATTTATTATAAACAACAACAAGAACGCATTAGAAACGCCGTTTAATAGGAAATGTGTTTATTTGAAGACAATAATAAAGTTATTGCTATTGAACTATTCTATCGATAGAAACGGAACGTAGATAAACATGAACAACAACGGGATAGTCTGTGGAAGTTCTAAGAATGAACCTTCTTTCTGACATCTCTAAAGTAAAAGTCTAACGTAAAAGTCTAACGGTGGCTAGAATACGCATTTTAGCGCGGTTCGATATTATCTTCGACAAATTTGGTGATATGACACTGCTTTCGCGACATTTCAAATCTCTATTTCGAGCGTAAATCTCTAAAAGTCTAGAATTGGCCCCCAGGGGACAGATAGACAAACGGACGGACGGACGACAGCGTAGTCTTAGCGTTAGTCCCGTTTTACCCTTTGGGTACGGAACCCTAAACAAGACGAGGCAAGTAGTAATATCGGTGAGCAAAAAATAAAATATTCTTAGGTGCTATATTTTATTTTATGCTTTATTAGGTATACATACAGAATAATTTGTATCGAACACGAATGTGCCCATTTGAAGAAACACAGAATAAAGTTTAGAGCTCCTCGTCATTTGAATGCAACTCAAAAAGTGTAAAATTCATCAGTCTATGGGGCTTTCCTTTTGTTTCGCGCCAACCTCAGTTGACCAGGCGTAGGTAAGCGGCTTTTTTGCGTTCCTTTCAGCATCAACGGGCTGCTAGCCACGCACACTCGCACACGCGCATTCTCATAGTGGTAGGTGCCATAGGTATGTAATGTACCTACCAGAGGTACCGGAGATCACCTTTATCTTTTATAATAAATAAAATAGTAGGTATCCCGTAAAAATCACGATGAAAAATCTTATAGCTGGCTATCATGATAAAATGCGTACACAATATTACCTACGTAGGTAGGGTAAACCGACAGTTATTGGACAGCTAACGATCAATTTTTGCAAGATTCAAATTTTTGTAAAAAGTTTATACATTTTTAAGGTAATTTTATGAGATTCTAATTCTAGAATATATGCACTAACATGTAAATAATCAAAAATACATAATCTAAAAGGCTATTTATATTTTAAGTGAGTTTAAAAAAAAAGTTGTTGAAATCATAGTCATTGGACATTTTTTTTAATTATTGGACAAGGGCTATATAGTTATTGGACAGATTATAAAAATACCTTTTTTCTCCAAAATGTGTTGCATTCGTCACAATAGAGTGTTTAAGGGAAGTCTAATAAAACACAGTATTAAAAATAACGAACTTTAATCAAGGAACTCATACCGTATTTATCAAATATAATAACTTTGTTAGGTACCATTTCTTTTATTCATTCTTTCAGGGGTCTAAGGCAGCGATTTTTTTGGCACACCGTATTTTCTAGCTATTTCGCGTATCTTTGGTTTATCTGATTCTTCTAGCTACTTCAGTGCTAAATTCAAATCATTTGAAGACTTATCTGCAACAGCAATTTTATTGGATATAATAATATATTGGACGGCTGTCCAATGACTGACTTAATATTATTATGACAGTCATTGGACAGCCGTCCAATAACTGAAATAAGCCACCGACAAAGCTTAAAATATGAATACGCCTTTATCAACCAAATGGCCAACATATAGAAGTGTCAAAATGGTTAAAACTTCTTATTGAAAAAAAATATAGTTATTGGACATTGTCCAATATTAGATTTTTGTTTAAAAAAAATTATAGTCATTGGACAGTGCAAAAGAACCTCAAAACAGCACACCTTTTTATTTAAAACCAAAGAAATAAACAGCTTAAGCAATAGTCTTACCGCTCCACTAATATTTAGAAACATAAATACTTCAGACCCGCTGATATCACTCTGGAACCAAACTTCTATCCTCATGATTTTTTTAAGTTTTACGCTCAAATTCCACCTGCCACGATGTCCGACCGGAAAATATTTTTTTGTGTTTTTACTGCTGCCATCTGTGATACTCACTAAGGACTATTACAATAACAAATGTCAACAGTCCCTATTGGAATCAACTTATGGCGCATTTTTTCAAACGATATCTTATTATTAACGTGTAAATTGTATGTGTCCAATAATAGTATGGTGTCCAACGACTGTCGGTTTACCCTATGTGTGCTGTTCACCAGTGAGGAGTTCCCCTGCTAGAGAAAGAAATATTTTTTTTTCTATTTCTATCTATACTTATCATTTAGTCTTTCAGGTTTTTTGCTAAGGATCCAATCCTGAGAGCAGTAGCCATGTCTTGGTTAGACTTATAACTGGTTTCACAACATTTCGTGCCTGGGCTGCTGACCGTTGAAGAATTAAAAAACCCAGAGACCCAAGAGCTAATCCTGGATGGCCATTCAGGCCATGCACAAAAATGCATTATCATCAGAAATGACCCATCATTAAAAATCCAACTGCAAATAATAAAAGGAAGTGGTTCTAATTCAGCTCGCAAGAGATTTGACCCAAACAATCAAAAAACAAGCTAAATAAAACCGTTTAAAAATCTACGTAAATTCTAAAAGCTATAGGTAATTCTAGGATGGTAATAACCTAATAACCCACGAGTGGGCTCATAATATAGGTACCTCGGATTACTAATTGAACAATCAAATATTTGAAATGTTTATCTCAAAATTTGTAAGTACCTACCTAGGTAAAAATTTTACACAATGTCAAATATATTAGATTGGTCGATTAGGTCAACCCGCCCTATGAGATTATTACCTACTTACCTATGTAGGTACCGGCATTCTGCGCAAAAGCCAATTCAGTAAGTAAGTCGGTATGCAACCACCTATACAACTATAAAAGGTTTTTTCTTTTTACCTGAATGCCCGAAGGAAGAGTGGTTTGTATTTCAACGTCTAGGCACTTACGAGGCAAACAACGGCTCGAGTCAATTCAATATATAACCCACTTTGACAACACCAATTTCCCTGCGTCTAAATGGCTAGGTACCTTTGCCCGGAAAGCATTTCAAACACAATAATAAATCTTCACTGAAATCACGGTCTAATTTCGTAAAAGCCCCATCTCGCTTTGCTAATTAATATGAATGGCATTTGCATCCGGCTTTTTCTCGCGCACACCATTTCCAACTATTGTTTTGCAAGATCCTCACAATTTATTCCTGCTTTTTACTCCACTTCACAGAAGGAGGGTTATGGAGAATAATGAAAACATCCGTTTTATGGTTCTGCCTAAATGAAAACTTTTGTTGTTTGTTGCAATTAATTATGAAGAATAAGGTTTTGTACACCGACTTAAAAAATAATTAGATAACAATGTGAAAAATAATAGAACTAGTAAGGTACATACTACCTAATAGTAATATAAGTACTAACTATGAGGTATTGATCTGATTTGTTTGAATGCAGTTCTTATTTTTATAAGATGGAGGCCGTGACTCCTGCCTGGCCAATATTTTCCTTAACTAGTTTTTCCACTTTCCTTTTGACCCGCCCCGGCATTGCTCGGGTAGGTATATTTTATAAAAAAATTAGATGAAAAAGTAAACATAGATAGATACATTTGGTCATAAAATTTTTATAAAAATAAATGCCGGCGCGAGTCGCTAGTTGTGTTATTTAGAAAAACTTTCCTAGAAAAATTATCTCACAGAGTACCTACCGGTAATGTTCAAGTTAATCACTTCTGTCGGAATTCCCGGAGTGCCACGATTTTTTTTTACTTTCGTCCTTGCAGTAGCTATGCATCTGTGATAATAAGATGTCTCGTAATCCCGATTGTTGCCCATCCCAGTTAGGTGATCTCATAGTTATTTCAGAAAGTCTAAACATGTCATAACATTTGGCATAATGCACGCAGTTTTCTTATAAGTACCTACCTATTTATCTCATTAAAATGTCCTATATAGGTAGGTAACTAATTTCACGTTTAGCACCATACTGACATAGTTTACCAACTAGGTATCTAGGTTCGTAAAGTACCTACTAACTTACCCTGTTATCAGTTGGATACCTAGATAATAACTACTTATGTCAAGCAAAATATTCAAATGCTAGTATCTACGGGAGCATTGGAATATTATACATTGATTTACCGATCTAGGGACGTGTCTAGTAGTAGTAGAGCGCCTTTGTGAAGGGCTCGTCCGGGGAAGTACTACCACCATGCCTATTTCTGATGTAAAGTAGTATATGTTTCGGTTTGAAAGGTCCGAGTGCCGGTGAAACTACTGGCACGTGAGGCTGATCATCTGTATTGCCTCAAGTTGATGGACGCAGGGCCGTGGATCGTAGGGCACGTTCCTGACGTGCGTGACCTACGAGGTAATGCTTTGTTACCTTTGGCGATGGTTACCACATAACATCAGGTGAATCATAATAAAAAAACTTATTTTACATAAAATACCTACACGATACTCAAAAACAAAACACACTAATGCTCACTAATTTGAGAAATGTTGAGTCGAAAATCCTACTACTACCTTACCTATACATATAACAAGAAAGAAATTACCAGCATGCACCAGCAATAATAAGAAACAAATTAAATTAAATATCGATGATCATAAAAACAGAGCCATTTATTTATTTTATGTACTTACTAAACCATACAATAGTCACAACAAAATTAATTTATCTAGATAAATACCACCAAAATGGCGTTGTTATCATAAGAACATAAATTAACACAACCACAATTTGTTTTACTTTCTACATTCATGATCAATTTTAGTAAAAAATTACACTTTTAAAAATAAGTATTTGGACTAAAGTTCTATTACAAATTTTTGTTAGTGTGTTCCTACATTTATATTATTATTTAAGCCTTGCATTTTTTTTATAAAGAGAGAAATCGTTTTATTTTTTCTTATCAACTAGGTACATTATTAACACATGCGTTTGATAAGTATACACAAAAATGCATTTACAGAATGTGTAAAATCTAGTAAGAATGATATTATTTTGTACAAAAGTTATGTTTTCAATTCATTTTACAAGTAGGCATTGTGCAAAGTCTTATTACAATTAGGTCTAAAGCTAATTGGAAGCAAATAAATTATTTCTAAAAGCCTCAAATTATACTTAACAAAGTCAATCCTCTACTAAGATGACTTGATATGCCGATTTCATTACAAATAGATATATAAAACTCTTACCACCCTACTTAGTAATACTTCTGCTTAAATTGGCAATGTTTTAGATTTTATACAAAATGCAAAAAATAATCAAATCTTAAAACTCAACTAAAGAGTATAAATACGAAGGAGATTGAATACAAAATTACTTCTGCTTATAAAAGTTAATCTGAAAATGCAAAATGTACTAACACTATCATTTTAATCACTTTTATGTTCATAGTTTTACTTTTTATTTTATTATGTTTCAAAAGTTAAGAGCCAAGCGGGATTTGAACCCAGAACCTGGGCCTTGGTACAGGGTCGCACTAACCGCTGCACCATTGGATCCTAATCACACTCCCCAAATAACTCCCAGAACTGTTAACACCACACTAATGTGACCGTGGAAAATATTAATGATTTCCATAAGAGTAGTAGCAGTATAAAATCAATAAAAAATTTGGTTTACTATATCTTAGTATCATTCAGTGGTTCATAGTAGTATGCACTAGGTCTCTTGACAACCTTATGTCACAAACATGGTGGTGGAAGCGGCATGTCAATAAGTTTGCAGACTTCAAGCAGTAAGTTCTTCAGCACCGCAGCTTGGTTGTTGTGAGAACCATTCAGTAGTATAAGAGGTATAAAGGTGGGTTTTTGAATGTGTGTGTCATCACCATGCTTTTTGAGTAAGTTTGATCCATGCTCGTGAGTTGCGCAGTTGCTGATTGGGTCAGGATCAATCTTCATGTCTTTGGCACACTGAAATTTTAAAATATTTTTATAATCCCATTCGGCTAATAATTAACTGCCTTCTTGACAGTAGCTCTGCGTTCGGCAAACACGGGAAGAAATATTTGTGTGGTGAACATAGAGGTTTCTTCTCTGTCTGGATGTTATATTGTATTCCATGTATGTATTTACAAGATAAAAATTATACAAGTATTTTATCGGCTATCTGGTTCCCATAGTACAAGCTCTGCTTAGTTTAGGGCTAGATAGTGTGGATTGTCCGCATTATTTATAATTTATTAAATCTTTCTGGAAATATTTATGAATTAGAAAATATTTTAGGAATGATAAATTTTGTATGATAATTTTTACATAAAGCATAATAATGTACATACCCTTGACAAAGCCTTATCAGGATCCATGTTATCAGCAATCATACAATCAGTGAATTTAACTGAAGTTGTCATGTTTTCAATAGAATCTATTGAGCAGGCATGAACCTTGTTTGCATAGCACTCTTCTTCTCCATGCTGGCATTGAAATATATACTGGCCATTTACTTGTTTAGTCTGAAAATTATTTATTAAAACATTTAAACATCATAGAATTTTCAGGATTACACTAAATACTTAAAAATTAAAATGAAAAATGTTTATTAGATTAATACATACATACATACATACATAAAATTACGCCTTATTTCCATGGGGGCAGGGCAAAGATCACGGATTTCCACTTGCTACAATCCTGACACACCTCTTTCGCTTCATTCACTCTCATAACATTTTTATTGGATTATGATGAGTAAAATAAATACAATTCCTTTGAAAGTGAAAAATAAATTGAAAGTGACTGTTGGGTATTTAAATTTAGAATACTTCTTCCTGGAAATGTATAAGGGATGCCTATGTCCATCTATCTGGTAGAGATCGGTGCTAAGCGATAAGACCTATTGTTTTTACAAATAGTAGTTAAGTTTTTCATGTTCCATTGTTTAATCCTAAGTATTTGCGAGCAATAAAGTATTTTATATCTTCTATCTAATGAACATAGATAATGTCCAGCAGTGGACTTTTTCAGGCAGATGATGATGGCAATGATAGAATTTAGGTACTTACAGATGCTTTGCCATAAGGTACTAGGGTAACGTCTACAAACTCATATAGTTTTTCTGCGACTGGTGTGAGATGCTTGTGGAAGAAATGTTTGGAGTCAGGGCATAGAGCTTCATAGTACACTCTTACTTTCACCTTGTCTTGCTTATGTTTATTGTATTTATCATCTTCAAGCTCTATTATATCTACCTGGAAATATAACATGGATTGTATGCAATCATGGATCATTGATAAGACTGGATATAACTCAGTTTAGTTAAAATAATAAATCACTTGATTCAAAATCCTACCTCTGGCGCCAACAGCGGTGAATCACTTGGCATCAAACGAAAAGCCTGCCACATGATTAGTACTACAAGAATAAGCACAATCGTCCTATATCGATTACAGGAATAAAAGGCCATTTTAGTGCTTTAAACTAATAAATTAGTTGGATTATGGAACAATACGATCTCAAGGTACTCTTAGCACAACCGTAAAGCGCCGACGAAAACGCGGCGAGCCGGGGCGGCGGCGCAGACAGATGGAGATCAATAAATGAAGTGTTTAGTACTTCGTATACGCATAGATAGGCTACTATCGCTTCGTACAACAAGTTGTATGAAGAACGTAAGTATCATCCAGCTGTTGAGCTGCCTATATTATAACAAAGACAACCGTTAACTGAAGTGAATAGTATAATATGTACACAGAAAGTAGTTGAGAACAGAGACTGTTATTAGACGTAACATAGTCAATAGAAAAAGGAGTTATAGAGACATTTTATCGAATTTAATCCATTTTTAGTATTTTTTGGCTCTGGCTTGGCTAGCTGTGGCAGAGGCAGACTGACTTTGACTTTTGGTTAACTCTTTTCTTGGCACCTGCCATTTGTCAATGTCAAATGACAGCTGACAAATGACAGACGACTTATTTAGACAGAACCATAAAATAGACTATCACTGTAAAGCCCCCAGTACACAATGGCCTGTGATGGGCCACGCTTTGCAATGCACAATTGTAGGCCACGATCACTTGGTGTTCACACAATTGCGATGGACGTCGAAGTAATTACGGCTGCGGCTATTTATTTGTATACTGTTTACAAGTATTACAGAAGTGTGTACCGTCACGATTGACAATTGTCCGCCATCCTATACCATTACCCCCTGTACACCAAAGGCGATGGCCTGTAGTGGGTCCGCATGGGCCAATGTGCACTGAAGCCATAACGGTAAGATATCGGTCTTCTGTGAAGGGGTGAAGGTGATGCAAGATAACTACGGGTTAAAAAAACTCCCTAAAACGCAGAACCAGACAGAAGCTTAATCAAAGATCAAGATATATTGCTCCTCCTCGTCTACCACCACTCCGCTAGATAACTTTTTCTTTATTTTTATTCTATCATACGATTCGCTTCAGGTTTGAAAAATAAAACAAGCAAAGAAACTTTTGCATCAATTTTTTTTGTAGCAAGTCATATTTTCTCTACGTGCCGCCGGAGACACAGCACGGCCACAACTTAAGTTGGCTGGTAGAAAATGTATTTGCAATAGACACTCTTTGATTATTTACTCTCCTCCTTTTGAACTTACCTGATATTTTAGTGCATTATAAAACAGCATAAATATAAGTCGGTACAATTATTGGCTATGCCAATTTATAAATGACAAACCCAGAACTATTGCAGCACATACTCAAACCAAGTAATTTATTCTGTTAATTGCAAGGCAGCAAATTTTTCTACACAATAGAAACCAGCCTTTACTTGTCTCCCTCCAAAAAACCTTCCATTTAGATCGACAACAGCTTTTATAGCGCTTTCTATGCGCTTGAACTCTACGAATATTCTAACGGCCTCATCAGACGGCGCATTAGGTAGTTCGAATATTATAACTTTTATGACATCTCCGTATTTGGTGTTGCATTCGTCTTTCACTTCAGGCTCCAACTCTTCGTCGACGTCGCCTGGTCCAACCATGTTCTAAGGAATAAAAAGTAAATAAGTACCTAGGTAGCATAGACGACCTAGGTGACGTAACCAGCAGGTTGAGACTTATCGGACACGCATCTCTTAGATGCGGATTCGATTTCCGTGCCGCCGAATATAATATATTATGCATAAAAACATGAGTGACTGTTCCTTTTTATTACATGGTCGTCTTGTCGTCCTACTGAACAGGAATTTTAGTGTAGGTTAAGAAGATTTATGAGGCGTGTGTGACTCGACTATTAGGTGCTTATTTATTTATTAGTCAAATCCATCAAAATAAAATAGCTTATAAATAATAATGTACCTACCTACACACTGTATGGGTGTGTGTAATGTGTGTAATATTAATGCATGTAATGAACACAGCGATAATGTAGCTTTAAAATGGCTTTTTGAAACCGGTCTAGTTGTTTCTGAGTTATATTTTTTGAGTACATACAAACCATTCATCTTTATAATATTACTGTAGTGTAGATAGATTATAATAAAAAAAAAATACTTACTCTCAACAAAACCACTTTGCTAGGTGATTTCATTATCTCAGTTATTGATGGTTCTAGCTTTCCTGAATGTGGTGAATTGGAAGATGCATTAGGCGAATCTGGAAATTGATAACGTGGTTTCAATTTTCTAACTGTTATATCTCACTTCGGCCTGAATTTAAAGATATGCATGCCTAATACGTTACGTTTGATAAAAACATACGTATTTTAAGATTAAAATTTTATTCTATTACTATTTACTAGAAAAACAAGGTTAGGTTGATGGCCACGAAATTATATTTTTTTTTAAAAGACGCCAATTTCAGTCATTGTCTTTTACCAATTTCTTATATGAAAAATCATAATTTTGCATGTATTTATTTACCTGGACCAGCTGGCATCGCAAATCCAGGGGGTGGCATAACAACAGCAGGACTGTCTTTTTCGTGAATAATTCTCCCGCCTCGTTTAGAGGTCTTCTCCACTTGCAATGCTACAGACATGCCTTGTTCTTTCTTACCTAGGCCTTGGCCTTCCTACGGAGAAAGTAAGATTTAATAAATTAATTTGATTCTTGAGTCATCAGCAGTAAACTTATCACTCCAACTACGGACTTTGTCTTGATGCAGCTTCATAATTTGTTTAATTGTAAACAAAAAAAAAATTATGAGAGAAATGAAAGTATACATTGTGCATAAACTAGTACTCCAGCAGATGCTTGCACCTTTCATCCAAGAATGAGTGGGTATCTACAAAGTTTTGCTATTTTTATTTTGCGATAATATTGTAGGTATACATTTCAGTCAAACAAGTTTCTGAGCAAAATATAACAATTTAAGTTTTTTTTTCTTTAATTTAGCCCGGTCTGTCCCACTGCTGAGCAAAGGTCTTTTGATTTAAAAGATTATTCTGTTGATTTTGCTTTACTCACTTTAAACCCATATTTGGCCATGATCTTGGCAGCAACTGAGCTGGCACCGTACCCTCCAATAGAAAAGCCTGTACTTTGTCCATGAGCAGGAGTGCTTGGTGGCGAGGGTGTTTCCGTTGTCAGTGAAGGAGGAGGTGCAATGGCGACTCCAGTAGCACGCTTTGATATCTCCATAGCTTCCTCTTCTTCTGGAGGCTGAAATATGGGTATAGTGACAATGTCAGTGCGTGTCAAGTGTGTACGGACTGGCTTCCGCAAGTTTGAGCTCTTTTTGTGTGAAGCTTGACACATGTTTTCAAGCAAGTTAGATTCTACAACATGCCGGTTTCCTTACAATGTTTTCCTTTAACGTTTGAGAGTATACTGGCATAGTGCGCATAAATTTTCAGACAGGAGAAAAGAGAATGGAAATGTTATCTTTAATAGGCTAATTAGTCAGAATGTCAAATAATATTTTAAAAACTGTTGAAGCGAAAGTATAATTACCAGTGGCATAAGAGTTTTTTCGGGTATACTTTCATCTTCCTCCCCAAATCTGGATTTTCTTTTTCTCTCAGACCTGTCAACTCTATCTCCTTCATGTATTCTCTTATTCTGCAACTCTGTAATAAAATAGAGTTTGTACTAGGGTGTGGTCCTTGTGATATTGATATTGTTATCATTAACATGATTACGATATCAATCAATAAGATATCTTTACAATTTATTGAATGTAGTGTATATGAATGCATAAATTAATTTTGACTTCAACCAAGACCTTAGGGTCAACCATAAGGTATGTCTATGAAGTTATTAGTTGCAGACAACATAGGTTTCTAATAATATTTGGCTATCTAGGCATATGAGAATACAATTGATTTATTCCTAGCTTCAGTTAATTTCAAGAGTATTGAGAAACTTTTTACCTTTAGCAACTTTTTCATAGTCATTAGGCCACATTGGATCATACTCATTTGCTACATTCCAGTCAAAGTCTTTCACACTGAGAGAAGCCACCAGATTTTTTGACTGTGGGGCTGTTACATTTATAACTGTCTCTTCTTCATCTTTTGTTTTGCTTTTTAAGTCTATAACTGGAGTCAACACCTGTAAAAATCATTCATTGATCAAGCTGCAGTTTGTTTACAGAGCCAAACCTAAGTCTCTAGGAACTTTACCTGAGTTGAGCGCCTGGCTGCATCTCTTTTCGGCTGGGTTATGGCTGCCTTTTTGAGCTGCAGTTGAGACTGCAATAGTTTGATCCCGGAAGACCATCCAGCAACCTTTTCGGTGTTACGGGCTTTGATGGTATCGAGATCATCGTATAGAGACATTATTGTTTTCTAGGCCCTCCTTTTTCCAAGCACAGTGCAATGTAAGTATATACCATGCGTTAAGGAAGTTCGATAAAAATGTCTAAAGTTGTCTTTGAATTAACACGACAGAGCTAACCTACCCCTGGCTAATACATAATTACGTAGTTAGTATTAACGAAAAATGAATTTCGGCACATAGGCACGAATTACGATCACATTTTTCGATGTTCTTTCCTTTCCTCTCCTCGTATTTGTTGGTATTTTTCGTTCAGATTAATTCTTCTTCTTTGCTTCGATGTTGTCTGTCTTTTAGGCAGACAATGTTGTCAGTGTCATTCAATTGAACTAAAGATGGAATGGTTGATTGATGCTCACGTTTCTGTAAGGGTTTTTTCATAAATAAAGCCGAATTTTCACTACGACTGAGTCTATTAATACAGGTACTTTACGAACAATTTATAATTATTAATACGGTTACCGTACGAACAATTTATATTTATTAATACGGGTACTGCGGGGGGAGGGGGGCACCATTCTTGAAAATTTAGTAGGTATAAAAAAAAAAAACCTAACAACCTACTGTTACTTTTGTGACTTAAGTCGGAGTGCCCCGAGTTTAAATCTGGATTTTTAAAACACTTTACAGTCGCCTAAAAAGGCGTAGTAAAGTTAAAATTTGGGTTGTCTTTAGTATTGTTAGGGAGGAGGAGGGACGGGGGAGGGGTCCTCTCTGCACTGACTTACAAATGTACGAATAAATATAATTTATTCATCCAGCACCCGTACAAATAGTCACTTCCTTTCACTACAGCAACCTCCCATGCTGACTTGTTTAATTATACCTCCTTGGGCATACCCAAGGAAATAGATACATTGATTTGATGTTATTCAATCAAATAAAACGACATGTTTCTTTCAAATTCGTCTGTACCTAAATGTAAATTTTAAGTAGGTAAATAATTTATTGCATGCATAATGGGAACAATAGCAAGTAAAGATACAAGACGTATCAGTTTTGATAACAAGTTCGCCTTAAATTCTGCAATCACTGTTTCAAAATCCATAGAAGATGAAAACCTGCTCGACTTTGACAATATAGCAGCAGTAAGCATAATATAATAATTGATAAGATTGGTTAGGTTGGTGCATGGACTGGATTTGAACTTATGACCTTAGAATCGGAGAGCAGGGCCGCTACCACTAAGCCACTTGTGCCTTCGAAGCATGGATGTGTTGGAAGGTTAGGTAGTTAGGCAGCGGCGTCTTTACCTATTGTGCAGGGTGTGCGGTGCACACGGGCGCAGCGTTCCTAGGGGGCGCCGAGTGCCGCGGCGGGGCGCTCGGCCACTATCAGCAGGCGCGTTGGCCGGATGCCGCACTTTCAATGACCAACGTAAAAAGGGTTCCGCTCTGCGTTCGGCGCCCCCTAGGACCGCTACGGAGCTCAACATGGCGGGCGCGTTGGCCAGGCGCCGCACTTTCAATGACCAACGTAAAAAAAGCTCCGCTCTGCATAGATTTTGTATAGCATCTTGAGCTCTTCTAATATTTGATGAATAACATCATAGGGGCCGACACGCGCCGCTGGCACTCGGCGCCCTCCCCCCCCCCCTTTTTTCTCCTCATAAAGAAATAATTTTCAAATTTTCTTTCTAAATGCATTTCTAAGCTATAATAGAAACACACCCTCCAAGTTTCATGCTTCTAGAACTTACGGTTTAGGCTGTGCGTTGTTTTTTTTTTAAACCATTTTCCCCCTTTTTCTCTAAGTTCTTTTTCGATAAGTTTTGGCTTGTTAAGGTTTACACCAGAACACCTTGCATAATAATTATAAATATAGTCAACAGGACATTGTGGTAACCAAACTGCATTTCTTCTTAAAAATCTCCAAGCAATAGAGTTAATTACCCATTGGGGAAATTTTGCAGTTTGTTGTAACTTGATGTGCTGTTACTTTGTACTTTGTATCCATTCCATTTTGAACGCGCACTTACTAGGGGGCGCTTGGGTAATGTTTGCACACGGGCGCTACATGGGCTAGAGACGCCTCTGTAGTTAGGGTTCCTACTAGGTTTCTACAATACGGCAGGCGGTTCTTGGCAGGTTTCTGAAATAGCCGTTCATAACGAATCTGCCTTCAGTCTTTGGCCATTTTCTCACAAACGGTTAACTCCAGACCTCTCAAGAACCGGTAAGGAACCGGTATTGTAAATACGCATTTGATATATCTTTGCATGTTTTTGTTTGACAATGATGACAATTGCCTACCTTAATAGTTTACATTTAGCTTTAAAACGATTTGCTACAAACTGTACCTATCTTGAATTTTTTTTATGGCGCTTAGTTTCCGAGATGATATCTTAAAATCATAACGTGTTTGCAGTTTGCACCCCTTTTTCCAAGATGGCGGCCGAGGAACAAGGGTGGCAGCCCCACAAACTTGGGGTTAAGCTTCTTATTGACCCCCACACATTTTCCAAAATAAAATTGTGTCCTCTAATAAATGCATTAGTCGGTCCATAAATTGTTACATATCAATTGACTAACATATCATTATTATAGTGAACCCGGCCACTGAAATAAAAGCACCCTCTCTTTCCCAGTGACTGAAAGATGTGAAAATGCATATTTTAATAGATAAAATTTCTAATACAACGGGTGGTAGGTACTCAGGGTAAAGTAATATTATTTTGTAGGAAGCAACCGGAGAACTGATTTTTGCCGATAGCAATAAATGTCTGGAAACACAGGAAGATACTGAAGGCGATTACTGGGCTCATAGAATTGATAATTTGAAAAAAGAGCATCAAGTTATCAACAAAATAATTGAAGTTGAATATGATAAGCAAATAGAAAGCACTAACAAAACCTTTGAACCACCAAAAGTTACGCATGAACGAATACAAAAAATAAAGCCGTGTTTCGACTGGCGCACAAAGGCAAGATATTAAAACCTCAAATACTTTTTACTATGCATAGGCTTAGAATAAATTTCGTAAAACGTGCATAGTGGCACGCACCAGGAAATGGACAACCGCCTCCCCATTTCTTTGAGTGGGTACTCTGGTTACCAATCAGTCTACCAAGTGGGATGCTTACCTACGGCAAACCTTCACTGCCTCAAATATTGAAAAGGCTAAGGCTAAGATTTCTGTCCTTAGGGGCTCATAGCTTGAAAACTATATTTTGAGCGTAGGTAAGTAACGTGCAAATTATTTTTATAAGATCTATTTTCCAGTTTCCAATCATATTTTACAGATTGTGCAATGCTATGAAGACAATCCCCATCAACCTTTGGTATGTTCATCAGCAGTCCAAGCGTTTAGCAAATGTGTTGCGTCGTGCAGAGTTGAAGAGCAATAATAACAATTGTTCCTTGATGATATTTTATTTGTATTTTTTAAAATTTACTTATTATATCCAATGAATGTAAGTGTATGTACCTGCAGTTATTTTTAATACTCCCTCATCAATACCCTGGTTAGGACACCTACCTACTTGTATTGATGGGAATACAAATTATAACTCATAACTCAGAACCTACTCTTAATATCTACAAAGAAACAAAACTAATGAACCTTAATCAAACGTACAAATTATTATATACTTATCTAGCATGAATTTTTCAAGTTCTGTTCTGACAGTCGAGTGCGCTGTCGAGAAGTAGAGTACTGCGTAGCGTGCCGTACCGCGAGATAGACATAATCTCACTTTCTTCAAGCGTTTGGTTCGTGTAAAAAGCATAGACTTGGGGTGTATTGCATAGCCTCTTTGCAAAAAAGTTGCTTGTTGTATAATGGCCACAAACATGCCATATAAGCATTATTATGACACCGGCTGTCAATGACATTAATTGCGAATTTAACATGATTTTTGTATTCTCGTCCATGGATTAGAGTCATGGTTTCTGAAGATTTTGTATGATAATATTTTTAGAGTGCTTATTTTTTAGATGCCTTTCTAACTAAGGAGTTTTTTTTATTTATTTTGCTCACACGCTCATCTAAAATGTCAAGCAGTAGTAGTGTGGAAGAAGAAGAGACTGAGATTATTTACCAAAACGAAGTGGAGAGTTCTGGCGAAGATCCACCAAGGAGCGAATGGTCTTCTCTTGTAGTTGAAGTTGCTGAAGAAAATTGGAAAAAGGTTCTTCAATCAAAAGGTCTATTTTCACCAGGCAGTGGAGAAGTATGTGCCAAGTACATTACACAGTCAGATAGTGACGTCTTTAGGCATCCGTACTATAACTACCCTGCAGTGCACGACCCAGGAATCAAAGAAGCTATTTTAAGTGCTGAAAAACCAGTTATACACAGTGACGATGGCCAGTCTCTATATCTAGCGCTGTGTGAGGAAATGAACAGTTGTCCAGTCAGAATGTTTCATAGAAACCTGCTGGCAGATGATATTAATCTGAGTTACTACGGTGTAAACCCGAATGGAGTGCGAGCGATGGCTATGGCGTTACAGTACAATAAGTTCGTCAAAACCTTCAACCTCACTGATAACCACCTGAGCGATGATGCTTGCTATCATTTAGGACAAATGCTGAACTCAAACGTGACTTTGAAGGAACTTAACCTAGCAGGTTGCCGCATTGGTAATACAGGGATTCTTCGCTTAGGCGAAACATTGCACCTAAACAAATCGCTGAACCTTCTGAATCTCGCTAAAAATAACATCGGAGAACAAGGCGGGATACATTTTGCTAAAATTATATTCAACGGTATAACAGTTAAACGTGTAAACATAAGCAAGAACGAGTTAGGGCGACAAGCGGCCCTTGCAATTAGTGAAGCTTTTGAGTATAAGGATAAAATCACCCATTTGGATCTTTCATTCAATAATTTTTTTCACCCTCCTTCGACCAGTAAACTCCTTGAACAAATGGCTCAAAGCGATGTACTAAAAGAAGTGAACCTGGCATGGAATGGGCTGGAAGGAGAACGCGTTGCAGAAGCTATAAAAAGTATGATGAGGATCCCGACTTTAACGATTCTTGATCTTAGCAATAACAGATTTACTGGTGAAGCTATTGCGATAATTATTACAAACCTTATGCGAGCAAAGAAACTCGTAACTCTAGATCTGTCTTACAATCCAATGACTCCTAGCGATGCTTTTATTGCTCTCGAGAAGATGTTGCGACCACGGGTCAAGTTAGAGAACCTTTTAATGGCGAATGTGTGGGTAAACAAATCATTTATGGTTCTACTGGATCGTGTGAAAAAAATGAAGTCCAGGAAAACTTTCGTCGTAACTTTCAGTGGGGTGCTTGAAAATTGGACCGTGGTCGGGGCTGATGCTAGAGAGGTTGTTTTAAGGAGAGCTGATTACCTCTGTAATTTAAGTAAGAGGAACAAAGTTGACGTGGTGCTATATTTTTTGGCACTGGAAAAAGAACGTCCGAAGCCAATTACTGTCAAGGATATGGTGGATAGGCGCGATGCTGATCTGATCCCTATTGATGATGGGTTGATTAATGAGTTAGCCGTGGTCTTCCCTGGACCTAAATCAGCAAAGTCAAAATCAATTAATTTGCAAGCTTTGTGCGAGTTCATGCATCGTATGTGGCCATTGAGACAGCTACCCCCAACTCCGCAATCGGAACCGGTACCTGAACCGATCCCGGTGCCGGAACAGGTACCAAATATGGGCAAAACAAAAAAAGGAAAAAAATAGTTTTGACTTAGGATATGATTCTGAATAATTTATTTGTGATGCCATGTTATATTTGATGGTTTTTAGTGATAATAATCTTTCTAGGTTTTGTTTTAAATATTTTAAATTTTACTTTTTACGGGCAATTTTTTATTTCAAATCTAGCTTACAGATAAATTTAATCTTTTGATAAAAATCCTTAAAGCTATATCTTTTTTAGGCTTGTCATGAACAAGGACTGTTATTTTTTATTCGACGAATAGCGTTATTTCGAAGATGTAACAATCTATGAATAATCAGCCTTAGGCGACTGAGTCTTGTTTATTCTATTAAAGGCCTGCGCACACCTAGTTCGCTGGCGGTAGCGATCAGTGATGGCCCGAACACACCTAGTTCGCTGGCGGTAGCGATCAGTGAAACGGTGTCAAATATCGCTGTCAGATTTGAGATTTGACAGCGAATATTTGACAGCGTTTCACTGTTTGCTACCGCCAGCGAACTAGGTGTGTTCGAGCCTTCAAACGCTGTCAAATATCGCTGTCAAATCTCAAATCTCAAATCTGACAGCGATATTTGACAGCGTTTCACTGATCGCTACCGCCAGCGAACTAGGTGTGTTCGAGCCTTTAAAGTTGGTGACAGAGCTTCGCTCGGTATTTTTTTTAATTGTGTTTTTGGATATTATATAAAGGTAGGTACTGTGATGACCTAATGAACTGAGACGTGGTCGCTAACTATTGGCCTCGTGCAAAAGCAAAAATCAAAGTCGCGCAATGAGCTATGGAGAGAAGCTATGCTGGGAGTTTCCCTACGCGATAGAATCAGAAATGAGGAAATCCGTAGAAGAACAAAGGTCACCGACATAGCTCGAAGAATTACTAAGTTGAAGTGGCGATGGACAGGCTTTATAGCTCGAAGGACCGACAACCGTTGGGGAATAAAGGTTCTCGAATGGCGACCACGAACCAGAAGACGAAGCGTAGGACGCCCACCCACCAGATGGACCGACGACATTGATAAGATCGCGGAAAGTCGATGGATGGAAAGGGCTCAGAATCGTTCTTCCTGGAAATGTGTAGGGGAAGCCTATGTCCAGCAGTGGACTTCTTCAGGATGATTATGATGATTTAAATACGAATTACATGTAGGACTAATTAAATGATGAAATATGAATAATATTTTTCGATATGAATAAGTTTATAGTGAATACATTAGTTTAGAGAGTGAGTTCATTATTATTTGTAACTAGTGGCTGCCCGCGGCTTCGCTCGCCCGTTCCCGTAACACCCCGTTCCCGTTGCTTTTTCGGGATATAAAGTATCCTATGTCCTTCTCCCGGTTCTAAGCTACCTCCCCACTTATTTTCTGCCAATCAGTTCCGCCGTTCTTGAGTTATAAATAGTGTAACTAACACGACTTTATTTTATAAATATAGATTAGGAGATTTTTTTACATTTTCCACCACCTGTCACGACTCGTGACAGGTGGTGGAAAATGTAAAAAAAAAAAAGCAGCCAAGTGCGAGTCGGACTCGCCCATGAAGGGTTCCATAGCATCAAGTAACATAATATAAAGGTTCTTGTAGTTCATCGAAAGGTAAATTGCGGTTTACGATTTATGACGTATAAAAAAAAAACTACTGACTAGATCTCGTTCAAACCAAATATCGTTGAAAGTTTGCATAGTAATGTACAACATATATTTTTTTTAGTTTTATCATTCCCTTATTTTAGAAGTTAGAGGGGGGGGGACCAACTTTTTTCAACTTTGGAAGTGTCTCTCGCGCAAACTATTCAGTTTAGAAAAAAACTGTATTACAAACCTCAACATCATTTTTGAAGACCTATTCATAGATACCCCACACGTATGGGTTCGATGAAAAAAATTTTTTTGAGTTTCAGTTTGAAGTATCCCCCAAAATTTATAGTTTTTTTTCTATTTTTGTGTAAAAATCTTAATGCGGTTTACAGAATACATCTACTCGCCAAGTTTCATCAGTGTAGCTCTTATGGTTTCGGAGAAAAATGGCTGTGACACGGTCGGACAGACAGACAGACAGACAGACAGACAGACAGACATGACGAATCTATAAGGGTTCCGTTTTTGCCATTTGGCTACGGAACCCTAAAAAAAAAGCGCAAGCGCAAAGCTATCTTGCGCGAACTCAACAACGAGGAGTTTACAGGAAAGGGAATGACTTTGATTTAACTTGACAGTTGACACCACCACACCACCTCAGATTCTGACAAAATTGTCTGTTGGAATGACGGACAGGACAGGACAGATGCTAATAACGAAGAAGAAGAAAAATTGGTTGTCTGTAAAGTCGGTTTACTGACGATAGTTGAACGTGATAACGTCATAAGAAAATACTGATTGCATTTTTCAAAAGAAAATTTTAGTTTTACTGTATTGAATTGAATGTGAATGAAACTGAATGAAACTGAATGAAAATCTGGACCCGGACCCGGACCCGGACCCAGATTGAACCCTTACCCTCATTTACCTTTACCCTCATTTACCCTTACCCATTACGGGCTCGGGCTCAGGTAAATGGAACGACGAAACGACGTAACGACGCATGAGTCATGTTTTTTCGTGCGTGCAGCCGGCTCCATCGATTTATAAGACGTTATCACGTCAAAAATTCAGACAAAATCCTTGTTCGAATTTTAAAACGTCGGGTTGAATTTTCAAAATGCTAATTTGATATTCTCGAAACGAAACTTTGGTATTTTTTTCGGTTTCGGTGTGTGTTGTATGTATCGTATTGAGTATTAGTCCATGTATATAGTCTAATAGATACTATGGCGACTAACGAGTTGACCGCAGACGAAAGCTTAACCTGCCATACTATATTGGAAAAAATTAATGCGAACAATGATAATATAACGAAGGTATGTTTTGCATTGCTGCGTTGAGGCATGTACAAAATTATCTAAACAAAATGTGTATGTACCTACTTACTATTCATATTTATTATAGCTTCCAGATATAAACGATTTTACCATCATAAAACCTATAAGCCGCGGCGCCTTTGGTAAAGTGTTCCTTGCACACAAGAAAACCAATAAAGATATGATGTATGCCATAAAAGTTATGAAGAAGTCTGATATGATAAACAAAAATATGGTGGCCCAAGTAGTGACAGAAAGGAATGCATTAGCTCTGTCTAGAAGCCCATTTTGTGTTCATTTGTATTACTCTCTTCAGTCCATTTCATCAGTTTACTTGGTAAGCATAAGTTTCCTTAGATTGCATGACTAAGGCACAAAACGCACTAGGCGGCTATCCGTCTGTGGCTCTTGAATTTCGATTTTTACATGAAACTGCATTGCATGGAATTGCATAATTGCAATGCACTGACTTGCGGCTAGTTTCCTATAAAAATCAATCAGTATGTGATGAGCTGCTTAGGGCATTTTTTGCCTAGTAAAACTGAACTATACCTTGTAGGTGCCCTATAAAATATTATTTGTAATAATATTATACAATAAATATTATAGTTTTTTTAGTTTAAACTGAACTATACCTTGTTTGTATACAAGGTATAGTTCAGTTTAAACTAAAAAAACTAAAAAAAGATGAGAGAAGACTGGTTCAATTTTAGATAGTTTCAGTTTATCTTGGGGAGTCTGAACCAAACAGTTTGTATGACGAGACTTACCTGATCAGAAATATACTAGAGCTTAGCTAGTTAAAAATCTAAATAAACTATTTAACAATTTTAAACAGACGCTAGGCTGTGCCATTAATATGTATATTGCTTATATTTTTCAGGTAATGGAATATATGGTTGGTGGGGATATGAAGTCTCTCCTAGGGGTTTATGGATTCTTAGAAGAGTCCATGGCAGTTTTCTACGTAGCAGAAGTAGTTCTAGCTCTTGATTACCTACATAAACACCACATAGTCCATAGAGATTTAAAACCTGACAACATGTTAATTGCTAAGTCTGGGCATGTTAAATTAACAGATTTTGGACTATCTAAAATTGAAATTCACAGAGGTTAGATTTTATTTTAGACTAATTTGTTGTACTAAGAAACTGAAGAACTGGGTGATTCTATATAATTAGGCCTTTTATTAATAAAATAAATAAATTAATGGACAATCCACACAACACTATCTAGCCCTGAACTAAGCAGAGCTTGTACTATTGGAAGCAGGTAGCTGGTTTAATACTTATACATTTGTAAATACATACTTAGAATACAAAATAACACCCAGACAGAGAGCACACTGTACTATCATATTTGGAGAGCACACTATATTTACTAAGACTATATTACTATATAACTACTATATTTGAAGAGACTGTTGGTAGCGGTCCCGCCTTACGATCCTAAGGTGGTGGGTTCAAATCCAATCGGGTACCAATGAGTTTTTCTGTCGAAAATTGTAGTATATGCCAGTACTCTCAAAACGGTGAAGGAAAACATCGTGAGGAAACCAGCGTCAAAGTCAAAGTAAATTTATTGCTTGAAATACATGTCGAGAAGATGTTAAATTATAATAGGTAAGCGTGTCGTAGAACCTAAAAAATTTTGAGCAACATGTGTCAAGGGTCACACAAAAAGTGCCCGCCAGCAGTCTTGCGGAAAAACCAACCCGTACATCAAGTGCGTATGATAAATTTGCCTGACTATATTATTTGTCAATTCATATCATTCAAATTTTTCAGACTTGGAGATATCCGACTTTGTGAACCGCACACCTAGCCTGAACATGAGGACACCTGGTCAATTGCTCTCGTTGACCTCTCACCTGTCCTTTGGTTCTGGAGGTGGAGATAGCACCATGCACACTGTCTCCTCCGATGCTTGTGAGAACCTTCTTGATGAACTTAAACAGACCAGTATGCTTTTGCTATTGAAAATATGGACTGTGATTCAACTAGTCATTTTTGCGTGGACTTAAATTTGAAAATTGCTTAAATTTAGTTTGCTTCTATAGCTGTTACTGTGTTTTGATGACCGCATGTATAACATTGCATCTTTTATTAGTTTTTATCCGTAAATCTTTTTTTTTACCTATTGTGCTTGATATGAAATGTTCTTTCTTGTATTTAATAGTTGAATCATTGTCAGCATTATGCATTTAAAGACGATTACTCCAGTTTCAGTAAAAGTAATTTTTCAGGTAAACTTAAAGGTCTGTTTGA
Organism: Thera obeliscata; assembly: GCA_947578465.1. Lineage (NCBI taxonomy): Eukaryota > Metazoa > Arthropoda > Insecta > Lepidoptera > Geometridae > Thera > Thera obeliscata. Next base: position 8,597,345 of record OX387916.1, read on the forward strand.
AGGTGTCAGCGGCCTTGAAAGCTCACCCTTGTTGGACCACTCACAATTATCAGGGATCCATCCATTCATGAGTGCTGAGAGTATAACTTTGGATAACATTGTAAGTAGACTGTAATAGACTATTCTTATATTATTTATGAATGCGAAAGTAACAATAGTTGTGGCTCAATCACGCCGTAACTACTGGGCCGATTTGAATAAGATTTGGTATGAATATAGTTTGTAACCTGGATTAGCATTTAGGCTACTACTTATTTTATTCAAAAAAATAATAACAGGAACGGGAAAAAATGTAAAAAGTGAGTGAAGCTTCTCGATTGATATATTTGATTGATAACTGTGAGTCGAAAATGCGGGATAAAACCGAACTTACCCTAAAAACATTTTTGAATAAAGTTTTGGCCATTTTGAAAATCGTAAGAGAAATAAATATCTTAAACCATAGACTAAGTTCTAGGTCTATTATCTTCAGGCAATTATCATTTTCTCTGCTAGTTCCCTTCCTACAAAGGAAATTCTGTTTAAAATCTTTGATGTTTTTTTTCTTTTGCAGTGTCAAGACTCAGGCTCAGAATCTCTACCCTCCGGCTCAAGTTCCTACCACACTTGCGAGAGCTCCAAAACAAGCACAAACTCTCAAAGCACCAAATCTACAGATATGAGCAGCACCAATGCTTCTTCCCTGGGAGAGTCTGCTGTGATGTCAGATTCACAACATGACCAGTCCACTTCCCCTTTGTGCAGGGGTCATTCTTTGAAGAGAATACCCAGGTAACTTCATAACTACTTGGCAAATTCATCATCCGCGCTTGGTGTGCAGACTGGTTTCCGCAAGTAGGCCGCTGACGGGACCTTTTTGCGTGTTGTTCGAACTTTTTTAGGTTCTACAACACGCCGGTTTTCTTCACCGTTTGAGAGTATTGGCATAGTGCACATAATTTTTTTCACAGAAAAGCTCTTTGGTACACGACTGAATTTGAAACCACGACCTTAGAATCGGAAGGCAGGGCCGTTACCATTAGACCACCAGTGCTCTTTTACTAACTACTTGCGCTGCGCAAACGTAAACTCTTGTGGCCGACACGGCACACCATCAAAGGGAACCGTAATTGCTGTGTCCTGTAGCGGTGATCGGACACAGTTTTACGTATGCGCAGGAGTGGATGATTTCATACTAGTTCTATATATATATAGAATTCATAGTAGATTGTTATACAAGGGCAGTAAGTGAGCTTTTGCAGAACAAGATCCTTTTTGGCGCCCGTGCGAGCGCAGCTCGCAAAGGGCGCTAATGGATCGAGTGTACCCGAGATATTTAGATGCCCGAGCGAGCAAAGCGAGCGAGGGCAAATATAGTTCGAGGGTGCAATAGCTACTTATGACCGAGGTAAGCATTCTACTTTACATCATTCATGCGAGGTAAATTTTTACCTAGCTGATGGAACAAACATATGGCCCACCTGATGTTAAGTGGTAACCATTGTTTATAGCAAAGTAGGAGTGAGGCATATATATCGGAACAGGTAAAAATAACAGGTATTTTACAACAACAGCTTGGAACTGTTGTCTAAACCACTGAGAACCTGTTCCAGTTCCATTCCACAACAGCCCGAATCTGCCGAAACATGCGTCTCTTTATTCTAGCATAAGGAGATTACTTTTGTTAGAAGGAGACGCCACGCACGGAACATGTGAGGCATATAATTATATCGGAACAGATAACAAAATAACAGGTGTTTTAAAATAACAGCTTGGAACTGTTGTCTAAACCAACCAATGAGAGCCTGTTCCCTGCCTGTTCCAGTTCCAGTTCCATTCCACAACAGCCCGAATCTGCCGAAACATGCGTCTCTTTATTCTAGCTTATGGAGATTACTTTTGTTAGAAGGAGACGCCACGCACGGAACATGCTCTTCTCTATTCTAGCTTACGCATCTTACCTTTGTTAGAACGAGATAGCCTGTTACAAGCAGAGAACAGGTGTTGCGTTCGGAAAATACTATGTTGCATGCAACACAACCAGCTGTTATTTTGGAACAGGTTTTTGGAACTGTTGTTTTACTGGAACTGGAACAGGCGGAACAGGTTTCTTATTTTACCTGTTCCAACCCACTCCTATAGCAAAGCATTGCCTCGTAGGTCAAGCACGTCAGGAACGTGCCCTACAATGCACTGCCCTACGACCATCAACTTTAGGTATACGGATGTTCAGCCTCACGTGTCAGTGATATCACCGGCACCCATACCCTTCAACTCGAAACACAGCAATGCTGCTTTTCGGCAGAAATAGGCTTACAATACAGCAATAACACAACATTTATACGGGTATGACAAAATGTAATTTTAATTTGAGAAAAATAAAATTATAATAATATAATAAGTATTATTATAATTAAACTATTAATTTTATTAAAATTAATAGTAAAATATTTGTACCGGTAGGTATCTGCTAAAACAGTCGTAGACGCACACTTATGTACACATCTGTGAGCTACTATATATTTTCAGTAAAAAGTTTTCGTATCATTTGTAAGAAAAGAGATTGTTTCACCAAGGAGGTTTGCATACCTCTTGAACTGTAATGAACCCTCACCAAGGAGGTTTGCATAGCTCTTGAACTGTAATGAACCATTACGTATCAAGCATAGTGTGACGGTGAAGTGATTTGAAAATGGAACGCATTTTACAATGCACTGGGTTGCACACGCCTACTTACACAGCCTCTTTGCGTTAAAGTAAATCCTATTTACTGAGCATGTATGATGTAAAATATTAATCGGTAGCTTGTGTCTGACACCAGACACAAAAGTGTCCACGTTTGCGCCCTGCCTTAACTAACACAATAGGCTGCAACCTATATTATACTACTATTATTTGAGTTCGAGTTTTTTTATTATTTGAGGGTAGGTACAAATTTATTTTTATTATTGTAAAACTTCGTTTAAAAAGGCTAGTATTTTTTTCCTTACAGTTTCAGAGCTAAGAAAAGAAAGCGCATATTAGAAGGAGACTGTGACATGCATATCGATGTTACCAGCTTAGCAGAGTCTAAGGAGAACCGCAGCGGCCTCACACAGGAGATAATGGCTTTAGAGTTGAGCCAGAACACGCCAAAGCGCATGGCTATCCACCCCACGCCAGATCGCCGCAAAAACCCTATCAAAGGAGTGCTCAAGAAAAGGTATAATGGATTTATTTATCACTAGCGGCCGCCCACGGCTTCGCTCGTCCCGTTCCCGTTACCAACATCCGTTCTCCGTTACAATAATATCTTTATATATTATAAATTTCATTAAAATCCATTCAGTAGGTTTTACGTGAAAGAGTCAACAAACATCCATCCATCCATACTTATAAACTTACAAACAAAGTAATCCTGGTGATCATCATGATGAATGATGATCACAACGATTACTTTGGAACGTGTTAAAGCTAGGTGAGTCTAAGTGCCAGTTCCACGCGACCAAGCCTAGAAGAACACTGGTTTTTGTTATGATCCTTTTATAAAACAATATAAAACTAGCAGAGAAGTTCGTGTGATATCTTAAATCTGTGTCTTAAAAGAACTGTGTCGTATTAAATTCCAGATGGGCCTCCCAAAACGATAGTCATCACTTCAATGTCGGCGTAATATTCTCAACGCCAGTATCGAATAATAAATGCCAAGAAACAAAGAAACGGTTGAAAGAGACGCGTTTCGTCCTACCCAAGGACGACCAGCCGACTTCGGGCGCGAAAGAAAAGTCATTCAATTTCAGCAAACACGTTTCCACCAGTCTAGAAATATTTCCTACGAGACGAATGAGCAAGGTATAATTTATCAAGTTTTTCATACTCTCTTTACAATGCACGAAGTTTAACCAAACTGCCTATCCTACTTTCTAAACTTATCCTATCCTACCTTTTAACTGACAGAGTTTCGTTAGATGTTTATGGTTGAATCACATCCTAACTACTGAACCGATTTGAACATATCCTATCCTACTTTCTAAACTTATCCTATCCTACCTTTTAACTGAGATAGTTTCGTTAGATGTTTATGGTTGAATCACACCCTAACTAGTGAACCGATTTGAACATATCCTATCCTACCTTTTAACTGAGAGAGTTTCGTTAGATGTTTATGGTTGAATCAAACCCTAACTAGTGAACCGATTTGAACATATCCTATCCTACCTTTTAACAGAGAGAGTTTAGTTAGATGTTTATGGTTCAATCACACCCTAACCACTGAACCGATTAGCGCGATACTACATACTTTATACTAAATAACACGTGCTGAAATAGACTTAATACAAAACCCGCTCAGAAAACAGACTTGCATTACTCAAAAAAACGCATAACTAATGCTCGGGGCACAGGTAGGTACACAATACACTTTTTTATTGAAATTAATTTACAGGACGCCAATAGATCGCCAACAGATTTATGCAAAACGCCATTAGCAGCCGCGCAAACTCCATATCGTACGCCAAAAAGCGTGAGACGAGGAAACCAAATGTCAGATCAAAGGATATTGGGCACGCCAGATTACTTAGCTCCTGAACTTCTTCTAAAGTAAGCTTGAGAACTTTTGCTAGGGTTACGTTTCTTCGCATAAATAATTATTCGATTTAGTTTTCCCGCAATATCAAATTTTGTCGCTGATCTGGGGTCCTACTCTAGCAACACAAATCACTCAAGCGATCGCTGAATTCGAAATGAGATGTCAATTTTTATTTGAAAATTTTTAAAATGGAACGTGGAGGCAGCGATCACTCAATCGAGCCGTGTTGCGGGAATAGCCGGTCTACTCTTGAACGCGATTCCGATCCCAATTTTAAGTTTTGACGGATTTATGACAGAAAACCCATACGATTTCTGTCAAAACTTAAGAAGTAAGATTAAGATCGGTATCGCGTTCAAGGGTAGACCGGCAGGGCTGGGGCCTTATACTCGAATAATCCCAATCTGACGTCTTCTTCTTCTTCTTCTTAATGAATGGCATCTGTCCATTTCGGATCAATTTTGCCAGTGTCGAGTAGTTTAATGAGAATGATGATAAAGAACTCGTGACAACCACCTAGTTTTTGGCCGAGATTGACGTCATTTCCATCGTGAGTTTTTCTCGGTGAAATCGAGCATAAAGCTTCTGGTCGACGATATTGGTGACGCGATTTTGTTGAACTTTAAAGGCTTCAAATAATTTGATTTATATTTTGTTTAGGCAAGGACATGGGCCACAAGTGGATTGGTGGGCGTTAGGAGTGTGCCTCTATGAGTTTATGACAGGTGTGCCTCCATTCAATGATGGAACGCCTCAAGCTGTCTTCAAAAATATACTGTCTAGAAGTGAGTTTTTTTTCTAGAGAACCTAACTAGTCCTAGCTAAAGCTAAGCTAAGCTAAAAGCTCCTTCAGTCTTTTGAAGAAACTACTGATACAAGAAAGGCTCAGTAGTTCCTTTGTCAAATACAGAAGAGATTTTTATATGGTGAGATAGATCACTTATTATATTAATGATCCACAGACATAGAATGGCCTGAAGACGATGAGTCGTTATCCACCGAAGCAGTAAGCGCTATAGAAGCGCTTCTCACGACGGACCCTGCCGATCGGCCGGCGGCGGTAGTTGTACGGCAAATGTCTCTCTTCAGAAACGTAGACTGGGAGGACCTACTGAACCAAGAACCGCCTTTCATCCCCACTCCCGATGATCTGCACGATACGGGATATTTTCAAGGTAAGGCTTAGAAACAAATAAGGTAAATAAGTTGGTATGTGCAAGTTTAAGTTGGCAAGTTTATCATGCGCACTTGATGTGCGGGCAGGTTTTTCCGCAAGTAGGCCGCTGGCGGGCCCTTTTTGCGTGACCCTTGACACGTGTTGCTTGAACTTTTTTAGGTTCTACAACACGCCGGTTTCCTCACGATGTTTTCCTTCACCGTTATGAGAGTACTGGCATAGTGCACATACATTTTTCGACAGAAAAACTCATTGGTACACGACTGGATTACTACTGGACCACTAGACCACCAGTGCTCTCGTTGGTATGTGCTTGTGGCAATGTTTTTTAGCCGCCCTTTGCATGTCCTTGATAATTATGTTAGGTTAGATTAATATGTTAAAAAACAATGCCTTGCTGCAGCCCCGCTGCTTTGAATTAGAAAAGAAAATCAGCAGTTATCAGAATGCACAACACAAGCTTTGCTTAATTTTTGACTGGCCTCTCAACTCAGTTGGTAGTAGGTCTGTCTTCTGCGACGTAGGTCGTGGGCTCGAAATATTTGTGTGGTGAACGCGGATGTTTGTTCTCTGTCTGGGTGTAATTATATTTTAAGTACATAAAAATATACCTAAACATTATATCAGTAATCTGATTCCCATAGCTTTGCTTGATTTGGGGCTAGATAGCGCTGTGTGGATTGTTCAAAATTTCGCTTTGGGAAATATCCGCTTTATTATTTTATACGGGTTTTTTTATAACTCAGCTTTTTTGTTTCAGCGCGGAATATTCTTCAGCAGCTACACGTATCCAATTTTGACATTTAGGATAACGTAGCTATAAATAGTAATAATTTAAACTGTACTTCCATTTACCAATGATATAAGAATTAGTTGATCATGTAAAGCTATTAGTTGTGGGTGTTCCTTCGTCTAGTCATGGTTTTGTACAATTCTCATGTTTGTGCTCTCAGTGTGAGTTTTATTTTGCTTAAAAAATGTGCTCTGTAAAGTAAACTAACTCTTCTTCAAGATGGCGTTGTTTATCACCTATTATGATCAGCTAGCTAATTGTATAGACAGATATTAGGACGAATCAATAGATTTATTGCAATATATTTGCTGTATCATACTAAGAGAGGGAATCCCAAAGTAAATAATGAATATGTGAATAATTTATCGACCTCTAATGAACTAGAATTATCAATTAAAGACTGAATGAGAGCTGTATAACTTATATAAATTAATGAACTAATCGTAATTATAAATGTAAATTCATTTGAGCCTAGTTTGTAAATTAAAATAATACCGTATTCATTACAAAATATGTTTTATTGAATGAACTTATTTTAAATTGGCACATACATATCAATCAATTGAGAAAAACAAGTTGCACAGGTTGTCTTTCTCAAAGTAATTGTTTTACGAATTATCCATTGAATAATCGTGTAATTTTACAGCGATTATTGCTAATACAAGACTTATTTCTACAGTTAGAACTTGTTCACTTAACTACTCTGCTCTTGACAATATAATATCAAAAGCGCTGTCATATTTCAACATGCTTAGATGAAATTTTACGAATTCATAATAATTCTAATTATGAGAAGGCTCTTTTGCTTTTATAGCTTAGATCTTCAATTTCAGTATTATTTATCGTCATACATGGTGAACAAGTACTAAGGATTTCAAATCACTTTGAGTTCTTCTGAATCCAAGGCAGGAATGCGGTGACGCGTGTGTACACGCCCGGATACTGGCCTTTGCCGCAGCCGATACCCCATGAGACTACTCCCACTTGGTTCCACCTTCCGCCCTCGTTCACCATCAATGGACCACCACTGTCACCCTGTTACCAAAAAATCTTATTACACGAAGCTGTCACAAGGTTAATTCACAGACCGATGCATTAAACTTTTTTTCCTTTTGTAATGGGGTATATGCATTCAAAAAGTAATTAGTGATATTCAACTCGTCATGAGATTAAAGTCGTAAACAAAGTAGCAAGCACTCCATTGTATACATTATAATGTAAGATTAATACATTTGAGAAATCGACTTCATAGTTCATTTGACCAATCTGGAAGTACTAACAACCTTTCAGAAAAAAATAGAAGGTATTCAAATCGGCTCTTATATGAAAAATTAAGCGAAAACAGAAATTAAAAAAAAAAACAACCGAATTGAGAACCTCTTTTTTTAATTGAAGTCTGTTAAAAATGATCTCAATTTGCAATCACCGCAAATTATTTAAAAAATATAAGGAAAAAATATGTATGAAGCTTGTGAAGACGATGCAAGGTAATAAATGGTATCCGTTTTATTTAATTAAAGCTCAAATATATTTGGCTAACGTTGACTTACACTGCAGGAATCCCTACTGGCCTTGCCAGCGCAGATCATGTGGTCGACTATACCACCGGGAGCCGCTGCTCCGTACTTGAGGCGGCATTCCGAATTGGTCCAGATCGGAATGGATACTTCTTGCAGAACCGATGGCTGGGGACCACCTAGAAGAAAATTGCGTGAGTCAATCTGATGCTACATTCTAATGTTTAAAGCTCGAATTCGATAACAAATGTCAAGAACTATAGGGCAGCGTAATAGAAAAAGAAACAATACATTTTGGGTGTTGTGTGTGCCTGTATAGGTGTGGTAGGGACGTAGGACGTAGTTGCAGGGACTTAGAAACCACTAAAAACACTGGAAACGTTGAACTATTATATATTGATACTGTACGAAACAAGACAAGGTTAGGAACCATGCGCACGGTCTGAGATGAATAATCTATCCAATCATGCATAAAATTACACTTCTATAAATGTTTTTATATTACAATTATTATAATCTGTGTACTTAGAACTGAAACTCAAAAACTATTTTTCATCAAACCCATACTTGTAGGTAAACAACACACACACATAAAATAATTAGTCGCAATAAGTAAATAATAATCATGGTAGATTTAAACTTACTCTCTCGCAAACTTCCCCAACCGATTACGGTGGCGACCTGTCCAGCATAAGCTCTGCTTGAGGTTGGCAAGCAAATGGGGTGAATGTACTTGGTAAATGTCACAGGCTGGTCTAGCGTCAAGATCGCGATGTCATTGTACTGCAAAAGAAAACAATAAGGTATTTTTATTGAAAGTCAGTCAGAGATGAGTCTTGCTGTAACTTTTAAAAGCCCTTACCAAAGTACGCATGTCGAATCCTCTGTGCCTCACAACCCTCTTGATCTTCCTCTCGATATGTTGGGTTTCAGTAGGGGTCTTAATATTGTAATCTCCAAGTCTTGCAGTCAAGCGAGCGACATCCCATGACGTCATGCTGATGGATTACCGAAACAATGATTAACGTGTTATTGACGCTTTCGGCTAGATCGCATATTTAGGGAACTTACTGGGCAACGCAATGTGCTGCTGAAATGACGTGTTTGTCGTCCATGAGAGATCCACCGCAGAATTGACGGCCATTGTTGAAGAGTGCCACGATCCACGGCCACTCGTTCAGTTCCGCGTTCTGTCCGCCAACAATACGCTCCTCATCCTCTACGCCTCCGTAAAACTGTAATGAGAAACCGTAACTTTGCGTGTGGGTATACTAGCTTATTTTTTAGATGATCTTATGAGTGAGCAGCAAAATATTGTAACTAAAAAAAATCACGTATCTACTTTTTGTTTTTGGAAGAGGTCATCCAACTTTTTTCGCTTGGCAGTTAAACCTGTGGGCGTCACTGTCGCATACAAGGGGCCTGACCTACAACCGTATTTTTTGGGATATAACAGTACTCGATACAAACTAATATTGTTATTTACCTGAGGTCCATTTTTGGCACCACACCCAGTTACAGCAGGTTGTGTAGGCTTCGTTGGATAGGCAGGATTCGTTGTTTGCCATGTCTAAGAAATAAGAAAAATATGGGACTATTAGAACAAATATTTCGAATATTGATTTCTATTTAAAAAATCACGAATGCCTTACTTGTTTTGTCGTAGGTCTGGTTGTACTAGGGGGCTTGGTCGCCCACGTTGTTTGAGAAGGAGGTTTTCCCGTAATCGGAGTTGGTTTTGTAGTTGCACCTATAAGTTCAGTTCGTTTTAGTAACATAAAATTAGTATAGGAACGTAGTTAGCTATTTTGAATAATCCTTACCCATTGCTGGCGGGTGCGTAGGTGCTGCGTGGTCTGGAGGATGGGTCGGTAGTGGCGGGATAGTAGGTGGCCATTGAGCGGGTATCTGCCGAATGCCAACACCCTGACTTGCCCATTGGGGTGACAACGCCGAAATACCAAAGCGAGCTGGGAATCTAAAAATATGACGTGTTAGAACTTTTGGAACTAATTTAACCTATAGTGTAAAAGTGAATAGAATAAAATAAACTCACCCGTAACCATTTTGTGTGTGATAGGGTGGTATTTGCACTGGCATTGTTGGTGCTAGCGATCCTAGCCTCTGTACGTCTGGTTCTTGTTGAGGTGGTGTGCCCACGGGCTCTGTGCAGCATACTCCAAATACCTACGATTTTTAATCATACAATATCAATCTTGTAACATTTACACTGAATATTTGATTATGGAAAGCTCTTCAAGTAATACCTCCATGTTGTCTCCGCTGATGTAACTGCAAGTGTCATAGTGTCCCATGACCCATCCGTCCCAGCCGGACATGTCAGCCACTTTGACTAGAGGGTAACAGTCTCGAAAACTTTTACAAGATCCTTTCTTGCCCATGATGCTTTGGCATTCCATGCCAAAAGCTCCGTCCATCTGCTGTAACGATGAGATTGAGATTTGATTGCGATATTTCTTTTTTTAGGAGTTAGGTATAATTACCGGGTACGGGTTTTATATTTTCACCGATTATTTCGCCCACTAGAGACCGATTTTGAATCTTATAATTTTGTAAGGATATGTTATACAGGGCATTATTAGCTGCAAATACTCAGGAATTAGGTTCAACAAATAAAATAAAAAATATTGATGAAATGATTTTTTTTAAGCTTTGATTCAAGTTTCTGTATCATTTTTTTTTTTAATTTCTTTACGGCTATTGCATAATGATTGCCATGGAGAACAGGACGATGACCCACCCAGACGGTGACTGAACGCAGAGTGTCGCTCACGGCGCGCGGGCGTGGATCAAAAGTCAAAATAGGTCAGGCGCCAATGATTCCAAAGGATATTCTTTATCGATTTTCTCGGGATTTTCATAACAAAACTTAAAAAAAATCATTTCATAAATATTTTTTATTTTATTTGTTGAACCTAATTCCTGAGTATTTGCAGCTAATTATGAATAACCCTGTATATTATTATAGGTGAATATCTCGAGATGGTCCGATTGTCATAAAGTTAATCACTATGCTAAAAAAAACCAACGCTTGTTCATTCTTCCTGAAAAAGTTGCTAAACCAGTTGAGCTTTATTCGCTGAACTAAAAATATCGTGCTAATATCATAACCTGTATTAAAAAGGAATCCAAAGCATTCATATTAATCTTCCCTTTTGCGGTATTGGCAGCACTCATTTTGTTTTATTATTTATACGATTTTATAATTTACTGTTCTTTTTGCAGTATAAATAGCATAATTTATGCGTCAGGCCTTGTTTGGATTTTGGAATGGAATGAATAGGTACCTGACTGTGTCGAAGCAGAAACAGCTGTTTTCCATCGCGTGTAGAGTTGACTGCTTCTCGCTTTTGCCGTCCAACGTGCGCTGAAATCATGGTTCTTTTATGGTGACATCTGATTTCCTGGGCGAAGGTATGAGGGGAAACTATGAGGTTATTTTGTCTTGATTTATGGTAGTATTTTCTTGAAGTTTAGGTATTTTGACCATTTCTTCATGATTTGGCTTAGCGATTATGATTAGTCTTATAATTGAAACACTTTTTGCATCGTTATTCGTAATGAGCTTGCCATTTAACTTGAATGTATAACGGGTCGTATCATTGACCATGTGTAAGTACCGTAATATTAACATCTACATATTGCAAGTACATCTACACAGGTTTTTCAAAAATCTATTAATATAATTATTACATTTTTGAATAACCTGTTTTTGCTCACGATCTAATTAAGATGTCGATAAACTACTTCACTTTCTACTGATTTCGGAAAAGTCGTCTGCGTCCTCTCCGGAAAGATACCTCGATGGAAAATGTTTTTGGTATCGCCTTTGATTCAACTTTATCTGCGATATTCGTAAAAATCCTTGGAAATTATTATTCACAGGACGAAACAGGCATTCCATTGTAAAGTGAATGCGTCGTAAACATGTACGTTATTTATTTTGGATTGGTACATAACGGTTTCTATCAGGGTATTGAAATGTACTCATTGGAATTCCTTGAGAGGCATGCTAAAACAATTACCTAAACTCAGTTCCGAAAATAATTTGGTAATTCGTGTCATTCAAAATGTTGCTACTAGTTTCCACTGTTTTCCACAAATTATCATCCTACAAGAGATGCCGCTGGTTTGTCGACTGCGTTTTATAAACAAAAATATGAATGTAAACAAACTTGCCTTGATGCCAGGAATTTATGCGACGTTTTTTAAACCACTCAAGATCTAAATAAATTAAACTTGATTTCCAGAGACACTGATGAAAAAATACGGCCTTTAAAGGTCCCTAGATTCAAAATAAACTAAAATAATGATTCGATACTGCCGAGGCAATTTAAGCTGTAATTTTAGATACTTAAGCCCGTTTTTCATTTAAAAGTGCGTAATGCAAGTGAATAGCTGAGTGCGGCATGCCAGCAAGCGCGCGACGACAGATGCAGCGCCTAGAACTTGATACCAATACGTATCAAGTGATTTAATTTTCCTGTCCTCTGTTTACTGAATATTGTTAAATGAACTGACTTAAAACCATTGAAATACCTAGTTAGCTATGCAGATTTCGCAATAGATACATTAAGTACCGTGCTTTGTACAAGTATGATATTTCTGTATACCTTTTTCAAGTTCTGTTGCCTATTAGATGATATTAATGTAGTAAGCTTTCCGGGTTCGGCAATCTAATGCCAGGAAATGTCAGGGGCATTATCCTGCCTCAATATCGACTCACCGATCTAATTAATGTCCTCGAAGCGAGTGACAAAAAATTTGTAAGTACCATATTGTAGCACTGAGTGCTCGCCGGCGAACTTTAAGAAGACAATGCTTTTGATTGATGCGGTAGATCGCGGATATGTGGGCGGTTGAAGATTTGCATTGAATTGGTTCCAAACTTTTTCAATGCCCAGTATAAACCCACGTGCTCTTGAGTTTATTAGTATTTGACGAGAACACAAAATAATCATCAATTTGTACAGGTGTCAGTGCCTAAGGTTGACGACATGACGACGACGATACTTATCCTGTGTAGCGCTTCCGAAATCTAATCGGAACTTGTAAACAAATACCAGTTTCTGAGCTAAATGTAAAATGCTTAAATAAAGCAAATTATATAAACTAGTCTAAAAATGTGATCAATACTTATTTATGATCCCTGTTTCGGTCGTGGCCGGACATCTTAGTTGCAAATTTTTACTTTCTCTAGCCTCAAAACCTCATACTCACATGTGCCGTGAATTGTTTGGAGTCGAAACAACAACACTGGCTACTATACTTAAGACACTTTCTTTAATGGAAAATGTAAACAGTAATTTCATTTTCAATGCGTAGTCTGTATCAAATACCTACTATTTTAACTTATAAATTAAGTTCCATTTATTAAACATTTCGTTCCCTAAAAAATTATAATATTTTTTTCAGTTATGAGACCGAAAGAAACCAGCAAAACTTTGGGATTTTAATTAAATAAACTAAACATTGTTCAAAAGAAAATCATCATCAGCAACCTATTAATCCATTCCTGAAGGTAGGTCTCTCCCAAGGCGCGTCACGAAATCTGGTCCGGCTCTTTTCATCCAGCTTTTATTAGTAACAATCATTAGGTTTATTGTGTGAAGTATATATCAATAATAATTAACCCAATTTCGCTCACCAGTAATTACAACTGCATCTTCGGTATAAAAAGCTCCATTTTTTGAAGAAAATCCAGTTTTAAAATCATCATCTGAAACACTCCCGTGGCCCGAAGCCAACAGCCCCACCCAAAGGAAAAATGTTTTTGTCCCTATAAACATTTTCCAGGACTTTTTAATACATTTACGGATTTATTTATCCAAGAACAAAAAAAAGTGAATATCGAGTTCGCGCGTCGCGTCAATGTGCAGCCCGCAAGGAGTCACTTTGCAAAATGCTTCAAACTCTCTACGTCGCGCCTTTATAATATTTACACAGACGCTCCACATTCAGTTTAAATTAAAAGATAACAGAGCTTTTTTTGTCCTCTTGTAACTTACATTAACTGAGGCTAAGCTTTATAAAATATGACAAGCATTCTGCGTGCACGCCTGAGAAGACATTGGCTTAGATATTTATTATGCCATGTTCACACGACATTATAACAAAGGAAGAATCGGGAGATCAATGAACCTCGAACAACCCATAATTGAGGGCTTTCCTTATGGTAATCACGAATGTTATTTCGGTACTGCAAATTAAGGTTCGTTTATGGGTTTCGATTTAGGGCCACCGTTTCTGGCTTCAGAACCGATACTGTTTTAATGCGAACTGTTATTACATAAATTGCAAAAATCACGTGTTACAGTCGGTTTTCGTTAAGTTTCATCCTGCTTTACGAAATCGATCTAATTTCAAAAAGTTGTTCGATGATTTCAATACAAACAGATTTTACCATTTACGGGCGATGAGAGTATAATTGTACACTGATATAACTATGGTTGGCTTTTATACTGGTCTTTATTTACGGCAAGGTATATTAAGTTGAAGAAAACTGTATATTATCAAAAAGTAAATAAATGTATTTAACATTTTGTAATGGTAAAATCCATTTTGTCTGGAAATCGTACTACCTTAAGGGGGTACGATTTCCATACAAACTTAATTTACACAACTATGGGTGAATAAAGTATTAATGTACACTGAAATAGCTGTAATAGGCTTTTACAGTGGTCCTTATTACCGGCCAGTTATATAAAGTTGGAGTGTCAGCCGTTGGTCGTGGCAGTCGGGGCTTCAGAAAAAGAACTCACAGACTTTTACGACTATTTTGAGACATATGTTTTAAGCTCATTCACGTATTCAATGCCGAGTACCCGTTAGAAAGAATGACGAAAAAATTACTTTTTTGGTTTTTTATTAATATTTCTGTTATCCTACAGTTTTCTCCAACTTTATATAACTGGCCGGCAATAAAGACCACTGTAAAATTCTATTACAGCTATTTCAGTGTACATTTATACTTTGTTTGCCCATAGTTGTGTAAATTCAGTTTGTATCGGAATCGAACAACCTTAAGTTATATTTGTATACTTAAGATTGCACCATAATATGAAACGGAACCTTTTTTACAGAAAATGAAAAATAAACTTCCAAGATTACGGCGATTAAGCAGGTGATTGATTATAAAATACTAATGGAGCGGTGATGGACTAAAACCTTTTAAGGATCTAAATAGGTATTTTTTGGCTAATGCAAAAACTGCTAGGGACCTCAAAGTCAACGATCTTTGGACAGTAAAAAGAAAGGACTGCCCAACATATTTTATAGCAAGTCACATCACTTAGATCGTAAACCTCAGACAAGAAAGCTGTATGAAGATTTATTTATTCAAATCAATACAGGAACATAAAACAAAATTATAAATAAAAAGAAATGAGCGAACTTGTAATTTTAATACATTGGGCGTTGCTCTTCGTATATAATGTATCCGTAATGAACGTTGCTCGTATAATGGAGTATCGAAACAATGAAATGTATAAACGAATAAATAAAATATCCAACAGGTTATAGAGTAAAACATAAAATGTAAATTTTGTTTATATGATTTTATGACCGCGGAGTCTTTTAGATTTGCTCGGCACTTTGTTCACGCACTTTATTTTCTTTGAAGGAACTTATTTAAAACTGTCTCTGTACTAACCACATAAATAAATCCATAGGTCTACTTATAATTATACTCTAAAAAGAAATAAAAAAAAATTGGGTGTACTTTCTATTCGTCAAAAACCGCAAGGAAAAATACAGTTGTTGCTTGAACTAATGATAAATGAATACGTTTAACTAGGGGCCGGCTCTTGCAAAAATATGATCGCAATTTCGGTATTGACGGCTATCACATTGAGCAGCTTGTTCGTATCATGAATAAATGTAAGACATTAATCTGAGACATGTCGTGTACCGTTATATCTATATCGTTGATCGGTTAAAGAGACGCTAAAGCAAAAATTAGGCAGTATAATGTGTCACAATTATTAGGTACCTATGTAACATCTACATGCCTCTCATTATCTTTCTTCTTCTTTCTTTATAACCAGAATATCAACTCTGATCCACGGCATTGGTTGATTCATCAAATCATCACTTAAGAAAAATGTGAGAAACGACGCAACTTGCGAAAACGATCAATTTTTTAAAAACTCAACTTTTAAACCCATCCTTAAATATGTTTAGCTGTACTTACCTATAGTGTTAGTGTCTTCGAGAAGAAGTTGGCATGGATGGAATCCCGAATACCTGTGACATTTAGGCATGTTTCTTTGTGGTCATTGCGGCTACTTATCTACTAAGTACCGGTTTTTTGATCTGGCATGGGAATATCAGAAAGGTGTAAAATATTATTGCAGATGCATTCTTACAAAGGTTTCAAAATAACTTTTCGGCAAGACCTGTTAAACAAGTTTAAAGGAAAGGGTCCCGTTGGAATCGCGATAAATCTGTACGGTTTTGATATTCAATTGGCTGTGGGCGAGTTTTCCTCAAGAATGCAAATTAAAGCAACATCACACGGACAGTTACATTTATTGATTTTGACGTTTGCTACAAACGCGAATGTTTTTGCTAGACCTAGTTTATCGGTTAAAGAAAGCGATAGACGACTAACGCTGACATCTAACGCTGCTTGGTAATTATTGATCTAGAAAAATACCTACCTATTGATTTTGTCGTGATAAGTACCTCTTTATATCCTTTTGATCGTTTAAATCCTGATAAAGAAGAAGTTGGCATGGATGAAAGCCCGAATACCTGTGACATTTAGGCATGTTTCTTTGTGGTCGTTGCGGCTACTTATCTACTACCGGTTTTTTGATCTGGCATGGGAATATCAGAAAGGTGTAAAACTACTACATTATTGCAGATGCATTCTTTTAAAGGTTTCAAAATAACTTTTCGGCAAGACCTGTTAAACAAGTTTAAAGGAAAGGGTCCCGTTGGAATCGCGATAAATCTGTACGGTTTTGATATTCAATTGGCTGTGGGCGAGTTTTACCTTAATATAGGTCCTCAAGAATGCAAATCTAAGCAATATCAAACGGACAGTTACATTTATTGATTTTGACGTTTGCTACAAACGCGAATGTTTTTGCTAGACCTAGTTTATCGGTTAAAGAAAGCGATAGACGACTAACGCTGACATCTAACGCTGCTTGGTAATTATTGATCTAGAAAAATACCTACCTATTGATTTTGTCGTGATAAGTACCTCTTTATATTGGTCTTCAGAATTAATGCATGCCTTCCTTTTGATCGTTTAAATCCTGATAAAATTACAAGACATAAAGTAAAGTAAACAGGCCTTTGCATATAATGAAGATGATTTATATAGCGTCAGGGGAACTGGTGTTTACTCATGCCCCTACTGGCAGGACGATAAAGTGCCTGGGACAGGATTTTAGATGGAATAGGCTTGCCCAGCACCTATACCATCCTGACAGCTTAGTCGGCCTAATCCACAGGAAAGACATGGTCAATACGTGCGGAGCTGACTAAGCCGCGGGCTTCCTCACGATGTTTTCCTTCATCGTTTGAGAGTACTAGCATTGTATACATAAATTTTTTGACATAAAAACTCATTGGTACACGAGTGGGTTTGAACCCACGACCTTACAAGACATATTTTAGCATTTAAGATACTTTAGCAGTTAAACATAAAATTATAGTCTCAAAGTCGGTTAATTATTAACCGACTTTGAGACTATATTTTTATGTTGGTAGAGTTGCATTGCAACACTATGAAATTAACGAATTATAATCAATACTAAATACTCAAATTATTTATTGCATACACAATACGCATGGTTTAGTTTAGGTACATACCTGCATAGTGGACCCTATGTATAGGGTAAAGCAACATGGAAGTAGGCCGAGGTTCATAAACAGTAGGTATTAGGTACGTATAAATTAGAGATAGATATTGATTTATTCATTCTGGTAGTGGTTTGTTTCAAGCATCTACAATGTCTTATTTATTTAATGTGTTTCAAAGCAACATTACTTCGAAGTGTTTACATAGCCTCGTCCATTGGATCAGATTCGTGATAGCAATCATTATAATACCGCTACGTATTCTCAGTGTTTATGTTTAGGCGTTGTTCGTCCTTGCTCATAGCATTTCAAAGGCTCTCGGATCTAGTCAACTCTGGTTTTGAGAGACAGTGTATGAGTAAGCTTTTTTTTATCTTTATCTTTCGGATTTTACTAAATTGGTATGGCTAAAATATTTTTAAAACAGCCTTGCTATAAGCAAGTACAAATACACCAGATTGATGTGTTGATACAAAACCGCAAAATAAATAATACTTCTAAAAATATAAAGGTCTTAGGAACGAAAGTATTCCGATTGCAATAAAAAACGAATTAAAACAAAACTTATCTTGGCAAGGAACAATTTCAACATGACTGAATGTTGACGTAGGTCTACCTAATAAACATGAGATAGCAAAAAGCAAAAAGGAACTTCGCTTTGTAAAACTAGGAATGCAACAAATAGATAGTATGATGGTAACAAGATATATGATCGCTGTTCCTTGTTAGTATCAAACTCTCGATTGCAACAGAATTACCCAATCGCCCAGCAACGTCAAAAGTTCACGCATATGCATACAAATGCATTTCGAGATGCAATTGTAAAGTCATGTGAACTTAGCACTACTGTATTCATAAATGTTTTTTTGAGATTATGAACCTCAAAAGTTTCTAATATTCTCGATGTTTGGTTTTATTGTTTCTTCAATTTTGTTAAACAGTTTACAGATCTGCGAATGAAATAACCTAGGTTGTGTAGCAAGGCAACAAGGCCTCTGGGGATTGAAAGAGGCTTGCTTTATAAAATGTACCCTATGTAGGGCTAAGCTTCACAAGGCGCTATATAATTCACAAGGCGGTTAGTTCTGCTAGATGAGCCAAACGAAGACAACGACGCCTGAAATTTCAAAATTCCGATGGTTTTACATAAAATATCAAATAAAAGTTTCTAGTTTTGAAACTCTAAACGTAAAGAAGACCAAAATGTGAAAAATTTGCAAGTTTTTTTACATGTTTTACAGCGCATTTAGAAAATTCAAAAGTTTTCCTTGTTGAAGTGTCGTGATGGTCAAATACCTACTCACGTTGGTTCTGTTGAGAAATAAACATCAGAATATTAATAAAGGCGCAGACCACCGTCGATGACCTTATCGCCCGCACATTTTGACCTTTTGAAACACTGAACTTATTAAAGATTTTTTTCCCCATAAGTGTAGTAAGCACTATAAAAAATTATTTCTGAAAATTTGCGAGCATCAATATCAGTAGCGAATTTTCCTACCAAAAACATTGCATAGTACGAAAATCAGTCTACTTAAAGCAAACTGTGTTGGTAGGAGAACTTGATAAAAGCAAAATTATTTTTCGCCTAACTGTGCCAAAGTGCAAACAAAATTGTTGCTCGCGGTTTTTATAAATAAGTTCAGTAATTTGATAACGTAAAAATATGCAAGCGAGGAGTTGTTCCACGGTGTTCAGCGCCTTAAGTTAAGAAAATATATTGTCTGGCGCAAACCTCACCTCAATGGCATGTTATGGCCAAGGACACTTGCTTCCTGGGCGAATAAATTTATTCCAATATCAAGTTAGACTATTGTTACAACTTGATATTTACGTATATAGCATTATGACCAAATTCCCAGAACCAGTACGTGACATTGGGCTCGCTTTTATGCAATCTGCGCAGACGGCGGAGCTTGTAGCAACAAACGATGCCGTAAGCTAGGCCGTAGTACTCGTGTCTGTTATTATTTGTTTTAACATTTTACTGTACTTCATAAACAGAAACAACTTTTGAATAACAAATTGTAATATCATGGTCGGGTTAATGTATAGAGTATTGTTTTGTATGACAGTGATTGCTGGGTGCTACGGTGCTGTAGATATTAGTAAGCAAAATGTTTTTTGTTTTATTTTTCTATATTGTGAATGTTGTTTGTGCGTTTACCTTTAAACAAATATGATTCTGCAAAATGTTAACAGATCTTCGTGCGCCGTAATTTAATACCCACGTTAAAATCTGACTGCTCTAGAATCTTAATACGATAAAAAGAGAAATCCAATACAAGGTACAATCTTATGCGTTTTTTGGCGGTCAGTGTCGTTTGAAGTTTGAGTCACGCGCGAGTCCTTTACATTATTTCATTAACTAATAAAATGTAACTGCCTAGATGGTCACTCGCCAAGTGCTGACCTTGCATCAAGCACAATCCTTAGAACAGTAATTTCATATGTAAACCTTATAATCCTTTATCGTTAAAAATACCAAACTACCTATTTAAAATATAAGACATAGTTTTGTCTTCAGTAAACCTAAGGGTCTTATTAATAATCCTGGCGTAGCGTTGGACTAGTTGATCCGTATTTTGTCTCTTGCATTGACATGAAATTGTCAACTCGAACAAATGTGACAAAACACGATTTAACTACTTCAGCGTTGCGCCAGGATTATTAATAACACCCATAGGGTGTTATTAATAGTAGTTAGTATAGTAGTAAAAAATATAAGACAAAACTATGTCTTATATTTTTTAATATTTGTTAGCTAACATTTTAAACCACTCGAGTGCACTCGCGGGATCGCGGGATCGTGGAAAGTCGGTGGATGGAGTGGGCTCAGAATTGTTCTTCCTAGATTTTTTTTATGGGGCCTTGGCCAGCTGTTACCTTCTTCATGCTGATGATGATGACTCGACTGCAAAGCTAGTCTAGTCCGCAAAACTAGTCTAGTTCTAACTAGTAGTTCTAGTAGTAACTAATCTAGTTCTGCCTGATTGATGAAAATTTGTGAATAATTCACAAATTTTCATCAATCAGACAGAACTAGATGTAAGGTATTATTTTCGTCGCTTCTTCTTTTCGTGTCACAAGTTCTTTGTCAGTGTGGTGAAAGGATTTTAAGGCCGCCTCAAAAAGGCTCCTTTCTTGTTCGTTCGTCGCTATTATTATATCACATGCTATATAATAATAGTAGTGGTTGGCCCGAACTGATATTATCTTCTTAGATATGTATAGTGGCGGAATGAAAATGTTCGTCGATTTTCAACTTGATTTATTCAACGTATCACGATCACATACTAACTTTAGAAACTGAATAGAACCGATAAGTTAACGTCACAAATTATGTAAAAATGTGTTCATGATCAAGGCACTGCGGTGCAAGCGAAAACCGACTCTAAGGTGACGAACATTTTCATACCGCGACTATACCTACAGCGATGGTGACTATCATTAGAATCAAAACTTACAACTTCACAATTTCAGGCAAGTACCTGAAAGTATGCGACAGGAACTCTGTTGATGTAAACGACTGCATGATAGAAGCGGTTCAAATGGGATTGACGACGATGGCTGATGGAATCAAGGATCTGGATATGCCAAGCGTGGACCCTTACCATCAGAAAGAGTTCAAACTGGAATATAACAATAATCAGGTAAGATATCACCGTCCAAAGTTTTTTTAAATTACTAACTTTCAGTGATGTTTCCGTTGCCAATTTTATGATGTCCAAAAGAGAACATGGTCGCGTGGAACTGGCACCTAGGCTCACTTAGATCCTCGGTCTCAAAAAATATTTTTGAACGGGGTGAAAAAAGGTTTGAAAATACGTATGTGTGTGCGATAGCTCCTCATGTAAGGGATCTGATACAATAGGCTTTTGTAAGAAATAAAATAATACTATGTATATAAAATAAATAATAATGTGTTTCAATATTTTTGCCTGATCATCCCTAAAGGGCGCGTAAAAATACCATCTCTCTTAAAAATGCGGATGAAGTCGCGAGTAACAGCTAGTTAGTTTACTTTTAATATAACGATAAACAAAACATTAAATTTATTCTGAACAGGCGCAATAATTTACATAATTAACGCTTTGTTCTTGTAAAATTCTTTTTATTAGATTTTTTACTAAGATATGTACTATGTTTTACAATTTTACCTCTAAGTGATGAATAGATAACTTTTAATATTATGTGTGAACTTAAATTTAGATAATAATATAGCACTGGGATCCATAATTATGATTTTATTTGAAAACGGAAGTCATAAATAATATAGGCGTATTGTATACAAATAGGGTACGACTACATATAGGCGATGAAGGTACATCGCCTAATGTAGTCGTACCCTAAGAGGCTAATAACCATCGTCAAACATCTTCTCAAACGCATATTTCAACATTTCTGAAGACATAAACTCATTGAACGTAGGTACCTACTCGTATTTGAAAATCGCAATTAACAAAGTTGAAAACAAGGTTTCAAGGTTTTTTTTTCACAAGGTTCAGCAAAAATATATAAACTTTTTGGTAGGAATACTTGTTTGGATCAAAATGATTCTTGGCTACATTAGTTATACGAGTAGGTACCTGAAGTTAGGTTTCCTTGCTTGTGCTGGGCTGTCTATTTTTACTTCCTGCTTGAGCCCCTGGTACCTATTATTACTATTATTAAACCAGTATTACCATGTACGTTACTAATAATATATGTAATACCATTGACCTCTAAAATCGCGACTGTAGTTTTTGAGTGTCTATAATTAGATTCTCTAATACCTACTAGTGATTGGCAGAATCGTGATTTCACCGAACATTCGGCCGAATACGAATAGTTGGCCGAATTTTCGGTGAAAAGTTTACTGAACTGTGTGTGATCCTTCTGCCTACTTCTTCGGTTTTCCGCAATTTTCATCTCATTAAGTACATACATTTGCAACAAAATGTTGATATGTGCGTTTGTTTATCTACACGAAAAACAATGAGTTTAAGAAGAAAAGATCAAACGTAAAATGATATTCGTATAATCCATTTAACTTGTCACAATAATGTATGTAGGATAAGTTAGAAAGGTTGGTAATTGGTAAAAAAACATCATAATGTTTTGTGAAAAATACTTTAATAATTAGTACTTAGTCTTATGTTCGGCAGAAATATGGCATTTTACCGAGCCTTGTACGAATTTTCGGTAAAACTGCCGAACATGCCGAATACTACGAACATGAATCGAATGTTCGGCCCATCCCTAATACCTACTATTCGTTTATTATTGGTCCTTCATTTATTTTAAAGTATAAAAACGTTTATGATTAGTAAAAAACATATCACACGTTAATCAAATCATCAAATTACAAAGCGTTAATTAGTAATACTACGCTAAAACCCCCAAAATAAAAAACTAAATTTTTAGTTTTAGACACAAAAACTATACTACATCTTATCGTTACAATAAGATAGTAAATAAATGATTTATTGTCTTTTAATCTTTACTTTATTTATACAATTTTCTTCGTTCGCGAGTTCAAATAACAATTTTAACCCTAGATCACTAACCATTCGTAAAAATTACGACGTGTACCTTGCACATTTTGTGTTTCGGTAAGATCCCCACCCCCGTGACCCCGGCCGCTCTCAGTACCTTCCTAGTTCGCTCCATTGGTGACCCGCACACACTCATTGCGGATGCACGTTACCTAGTTTCGGATATATAGCTTGATCGTCGTAAAAATTACGTAAGGTTAGTAAGCATGTTACTTTTTTTCAAGGTTGTGCATTTATTTATTTATTAAAAATTTTCAATAATTACTATGAGAACGTATTATTTTTATGTTATAATAAGACGTAATAATTACTGTAGATTATTATATCATTAATAGATTTCAATGTTTGTATTTAACTTTTGATGTTTTGTTGTTTATTAAGATATAAAATTGATCTTCTTTATGTTATAATTATATAGGTACTTTCAGATGGACTTGAGGAGTCAAAATGACAGAATTTTACAGTGGTTAGCTGAATCTGACCTGGAGTCATTCCCCGAAGATCAACCACAGTCATCTGAATCCGAGGATGATAATCATTTGAAGACGGAAATTGACGTTGGTGCTGTCATATAAACCGAAGTCAAATAAGGTTGTTTACCTGCTTTCTACCACACATGATTAACCTGTCATCAATACCAATTCAAAGAAACCAGAAATTATTGAATTTTACAATTCTACAAAAGGTGCGGTTGATACTGTGGACCAGATGTGCTCGATTATGAGTACCAGCCGTAAGACCAATCGATGGCCTCTATGCTTGTTTTACGACATCCTAAATTTGTCTTTAGTAAATGCATATGTCATCTACGTTTCCAATGCGATCAGAAATGGAAAAAAATCCAATGAAAAGAAGGCTTTTTGCATTAAAAATGGCAGACGACATGATGAAGTCTTGACTGGGAGAAAGATATCAAACTGTCACTTTGCCACGAAATTTGAAGCAAAGCATCGTGGAGATCTTGAAGTTTAATAACCCTCCGGAAGGTTCTAGTCAAGATGTTCCCAGAACTCGCAAAACATGCAGATACTGCCCTGCAAAAAAACGTCGTATGACGACGACCTTTTGCAAGGGCTGCAAAAAGCAATTTGCAGAGAGCATATTGTTGCTATGTGCAATCATTGTTCAATGTAGGTTTTTTCTAAAACATTTATTGTTATCTTGATTTTAAGAAAACGAAGACTGCTAATTAAGGTCATTTAATGTCATAAATAAAGTTCATTATATTTATATTGAAGTTTTAATTCGTCGTAAAATCTACGAATGGTTAGTGATAACGTTACTCGAAATTAAGGTTAGTGAGCTAGGGTTAAGCTGGGAACCGGTGAAATGAAAAATACTTTAACATTTTTAACATTCTTAATATTTCGTTTCTTGGACAAAGCTTATAAGCTGTGCATTCGTTAAAAAAATCTAACAAAAAAGATGTTGTGCGTTATGGTATGCTTTCTATGTAGATTGTTGTGTAGGCACAGTCTACAGAAGATCTTCTGTTGGTTTATCGACTAGTGTTATTAAGACTTTGGATCTATCATACAAAAGTCTATCTTGTTTGTGGTTAATGCCTATGCGCACAGTTTGCTTGTCCTGTCTACCTTGACTGAAGTAACTTAGCCAACTTATTACAATATAACTGCTAGCCACGGAATATAATTATCCTGACGGCTGCTAGCACTTTATGCAAAGTAAGGTGACACACATAGCGTATCCATAATGACCGTGTATTTACATAGAATAAGTAGCTACGTACCTCTAGGTATCATATCTGAGGAAAATTGTCTAACTAATGGTGAAAACTGCATCAAAATCCGTTGCGTGGTCTATTAGGAGTTAGCGGAAATACAGACAGACAGATTCAAATTCATATTCAATATTTATTTATTCAGTTGTAAGTATCTCAAGGATCACTTTGCAACGTTTAAACCAGTAGGTGAGTCTCGTGCCAGTTCCACGCGACTAGGGTTACCATATGACAGGCGTTTGCCGCATTTGACAGGCATTTTAAGATTTAGACAGGCGTGCGGCCGGCATTGGTCTGAAACAGGCATTTTTAAATTTCGTTTCTCTAGTTCTGGTTTAGCTTCATCTGTAGAATTTATCTCTAAGCTG
Organism: Thera obeliscata; assembly: GCA_947578465.1. NCBI lineage: Eukaryota > Metazoa > Arthropoda > Insecta > Lepidoptera > Geometridae > Thera > Thera obeliscata. Next base: position 8,622,858 of record OX387916.1, read on the forward strand.
AATATCAGTGTTGACGACGTGAAACTGTTTGACGAGTACGAAGTTCTAAAAGAATATTGTAGAAGTTCAGATAACAAATTTTTTACTGAAAGCTTAACTACACAGTGGTGCAATTTTCTCAAAAGTAGGGAAGTGAATGGTGACATTACAGAATTTTTGAAAATCTGCCAGTTTGTGTTCTCTATTTTGGCACACAATGCGAACGTTGAACGTATGTTTTCTCTCGTCAACGCCCAGTGGAGTAAAGAAAGAAATCGGCTGACAATTGAATCAGTAAAAGCAATATTGATTACTCAGGAAAATTACAAAACTGTATCTTGTGAAGATTTTTACGTTTATTTATTAGAAAAGAAAGAACTATAAAAAAAAATAATGTCCTCTGACAAATATCAGTAATAAATATCCTTTTGCATTATTATCTGTTGGCTTTTACTTATTACCTACAGCGTTTTGCACAGGCATTTTTCTGAAAAGTCAGGCATTTTAGGTACCATAGACAGGCATCTCTCTATTAACTTATGGTAACCCTACACGCGACCAAGCTTATAAGAAAAGGTACAGACGTTGCAAATTGACATGTTAGCTCCTATGGGTAGAGTGACCGGGTCATCATTTATATAGCTATCTAAAGTATAGTAGGCTTTCTTTATGAGATTATGTTTTATACTTCCGATTCTTCAGAATAGGCGGACAGAGGCGGAGAGAGACTTCATTTTACACTATGTAAGGATAAAACGCTTAAAAATTACCTGCGCATTCTATAAACAACTGTCTACGGTAGACAAGATACCATGGAGAGGTACACAGTCTACAGTAGTTGGAAAATGTTTGTGTTTAAGTATTTGACTACTCCTAACTAAAAGAACATTAATTTAATTACATTACAAATTACAGTACCTACCTACTTTATTTTCTGCATTATATATTATTATTTTGTAACTAGTGGTACAGAAGCAATAAAGTAATCTAGTGGCTCTGTAAACTGACCTCGCAACCATAGTCTTAGTAGACGTAGACCTTGCTAGTCCGATTTTTCATTTCAGCCAACATTTTCAAGTCAACATGTTTTGTTATTGTGGAAACTTCTCTGTTTTATTTTTAGTTAGCATTTAGATTCTGAAACACCTTGTAGATGCAATTAGTGACATACATTATCTTCAATTTGATTTCATAATTATATAGCACGGTAACCTGTATTTCCGCATCAATCCATTTGCTGCTTTGACACGAGCTGTTTTGTTTCTCGGAATGTAAAAAAATATGTAGAAGTAACGACTGGGTACTTAGGTACATTTTCTTTGTGCAAATCATCACAAGATAAGTTTAATTTTGCGAATAACAATAAGTACAGCCCAAGCTTGTTTTATATTACAAACGTTGCTTCAGGGGTTAAATTCAGATTAATATTTTTATTGTATGTAGAGAGCTTAGAATCGATCTTCCTGGGAATCTAAGGGTAGGTAATAATTATCATGCTCAGCAGTGGTCTTGTTTAGAATGATGATGATGACATTCTCATTGTTTGTTAATAATATTGTTACGGTTTTCATTATGTGTGCGTTTTATTGCGTTCAAAAATAAGAACCTAACCACTTACTTTTACAAATTATTGGATGATGTGACTAATTGCAAGTTTTTGTTTCAGATATCAGCCAAGATGACCATGAAAGATATATACGTTATAGGTTTAAAGGGAGCCACGGTTCTCGATGCAAGGTCAGTAGATCATATACTTCAAATAACATCACGCATATTCCTTATGCGTAGGTTTATGCTAGAGCCAGACGACGTATTTTCACTTTGCCTCTTTGGCAACATTTACTCTTTAACTGGCTAGAATAAATCATAGTTCTACGTAGTTATACGCAATTACGCTCCCAGTTACATGCTGTCGCAAAAAATTGTAGCAACTTAGTACTAAGATAGTAGTCTCCAAGCTTAGTATTATGGTGAGAAGTAGGTAGACCTAGATTAACATCGACGCTTGCAATTTCAAACTACTGACATAATATCGTTGAATAGCACTATGTTTTCCTTCAACGTTTGAGTAATTCTATTATAAGATCGTGTGTTAGTTAGTTACTTTGTAAATTATATAAAATCGTGACAATGATTTTTTCATCGCGGTACTGTGAAGAATCTAAGGATATCGTATTTGAAGAGGTCGCGCATTTACAGACCGGTTTTGTTTGGCAAGGTAATGGTAGGTAGAGGTGATGTTTTCAAGTATGGTACTCATCCAGGTTCGTAAAACAAACCAGTATTTATATTTACTTCTACGTCACATGCAAATCAAAGCATCTGTCGCCAGCCGTTGCTTAATGTCTCGGTAAATAACCTTTGCTGCCTCCTTAAATATAATGAACTTAAATAAGTATTGATTTTATAATAACATAATAATATGGGCAGACATTGGCAGAAACCAGAACAAATCAAATCAAAAGTGTATTTATTCAGTAGAATAGCAAGGATTAATTTTTATTGCACACAATACAAAACGTAGGAAAAGGACAGAAATAGAGGACAAGAATGTACAAAGGCGAGCTTTACCCTGAGCAAAGTTTTCTTAAAGCAAACCTTTGAGGCTAGAGAGAGGTGACTAAGGATCACTTAGAAACGTCTTAAAACTAGGTGAGTCTAGGTGCCAGTTCCACGCGACCAAGCCTAAAAGAGCAGGCAACAAACTACGGCTTGGTTCCTACCGTTTTTTATATGATCCTTTTTACCTTTGTACAGTATGCAAGTACTTACCTTTAAATTTATTTCAGGGTAAAAGCGGACGATGACCGACTTCATGTTGAAATTGACTTAAAGGCTCCGAAGGTTATCGTCAATGGAACATACAAAGGATCAGGCCAATACAATGCTTTGAAACTCGACGCGTATGGAGAATTCAATACTACAATGAGTAAGCTTTTCCAATAATTACAAAAAAACCCTCTGATATACGACTACTATTTATAACTAGTAGAGCTCTATGATCTGTAGACTTAAATGTTTGCAATTTAACTGCATTTTGAGGAGCTATTCTGCTCATCATACCGAAGCCCCTTATCAGATCTTCGCATAATTACCTATACATTTAGTAGTAGTAGAGCTCTTTGTGAAGGGCTCGTCTCGGGGAAGTACTACCACCATGCCTATTTCTGCCGTGAAGCGGCATTGCTGTGTTTCGGTTTGAAGGGTGTGGGTGCCGATGAATTTACTGGCACGTGAGGCTGAACATCTGTATCCCTCAAGTTGATGGACGCAGGGAAGTGCATCGTAGAGCACGTTCCTGACGTGCGTGGCCTACGAAGCAATGCTTTGTTATAGGCGATGGTTACCACTTAACATCAGGTGGGCCATATGCTTGTTCCATCAGGTATTTGTTTAAAAAAAACATAATTACCTACCCATAATGTATTTCGTTTTCAGCTGGACTCGTATGGACGTGGAAGCTCGATGGAATTCCTGAAAAAATTGGTACAAACACCTTCGTCAGAATAAACTCTTTATACATGAGGCCCAACGTCGAGAATATGTTTGTACATTTAATAAACGAAAACCCAGCTACTAAAGAATGGAGTAAGTATACCCTATCTCAATCCAGTTTGCGATCAAACCACCATTAGGATTAGGACAGGGTATAATTACATATCGAGCGTTGATAATATTTTAATATTCATGTATCAATCAGTTAATACATCGAGCGTTATTAGATCAATTAAAAATCTAAATTTAACTACAAACTAATAAAAGTACATAACATAGGTATGTTGTGCTTTTTGTAAGGTGGCGTGAGATTTTTTTTTATACAAATAGCTGATGGAACAAGCATAAGGCCCCACCTGATGTATGGTAACCTCCGCCTATGACAAAGCATTGCCTCGTAGATCACATACGTCAGGAACGTGCCCTGAACGTGCACTTCCTGCGTCCATCAACTTGACGCAGGACCGGCATCCACACCCTTCAAACCGAAACACAGCAATGCTGCTTCACGGCAGAAATAGGCATGATGGTAGTGCCAAGCCATTCACAAAGAGCTCTATTACTACTGCTTTACGTCCAGGTGGACCTGAGACTATGCAAGGGGGTCCATGTGATACTTACTTAAACCTAAGAACGATGTACCTATACATAATGTAGATACCTAAACTAATACTAACAATGTATCGTATTTGTTACAGCTGACTTAGGCAACCGGTTTGTAAATAGCAACTGGAGGGTCCTGTACAGTGAATTAGTCCCCTTCGCGCAGGCAAATTGGAACAAAACCGGAATCCGCATAGCCAATAAAATCTTCCTAAAAGTACCTTACGATGAAATCTTTCCTATTAGTTCGTGAAGCTGAATACTCCTAACCTGATTATGTGTAAGCCAATAAAATTAAAAGACCGGTTTTCTGTGACAAACATGGTGGATGGCTCTCTATTTATGTAGTGTACCTACCTGTTTAGGTTTTTTTTTTAAATAAATGTGAACGAAATTGTATTTTATCATTTGTGTCAAAGTACCTATCTTTTCTTCAGTTTATATACCATGGACGTTTCAGTAGGTACCTGTAGGTGCCTAGCCTTCCTTGCCTACTTTCCCTGCTATGAGGTTAAAAATAAAAACCGCTGGTTGACCTCGGTTGCTCCTGTCCACCTGTGTTGCGCAGCACCGTGTTGAAGAAGTCGTAGGGGTCAACGGTGGGTAGAGGTGGAACCGAACATTTATTTTTGTAGAACATGTTTAGACGGTTTGAAACCACAGTTGTCTCTGCTTCTGCGTGACTTTGCAACACTTCTGTCTACACGGTTTAAAACCAACCCAAAACTTTGCCAGGCGCGCCTTTCTACCAAAGGCATTATAGGTCATGCGTTTGGTTTGAAATTACTGCCTACACGATTTAAAACCTCTGTTTTAAACGTTGGTTTAAAACTGTGTAGCCATGCTTAGTTATTATAGGGTTATATAGGGTTGATTGGCATGTAGGGGTAAGTATAAAGACGTAGTGGACCGATTGAATAAAATCTTATATCATCTGACATTAGCAAGATTATATGTCGAAATGACAGTGTGACAGTGACAGACGGGAACGCTTTGTAGAACAGAATGTTCAGTTTGTTTGGAAAATAAAATAAAATGCAAACTCGAGTCTTGGGTTTGGTTTCTGCATTGAAATAATTATAATTAGAACAGAAAAATGGGTGCGACTATAAAGTATTTAGTAGCCGGTTTCGTGAGATACTGGCTGATTCACATTGATTATTGGCAAACTCTATCAAACAGGGTTGAAATTGCAACGCCTTTGAACTCATGGAAGAGGCTTATTGAGGGAGTATACCTTTACGATCGCAAAATAAACCCTTACGAAGGTGATTCCTTCCATGAATCACCAATCATGTTGGTATTCTTTCATTTCCTGATGAAAAATGTGCCATACTTGCTACCCCTCTTGTTTACCCTACTAGACTTGTTAACAGCTCACTTGCTGTATAAAACTTCGAAAGCTTTCGTTCGAATCCTGAAAGCATCTCAGGAGAAACAGATAAATGAGATCTCTGAAGAATCAAAAGACATGCTTCTTAGTGATGTTCAACTGGATGAGGCATCGGACTATGTTTTATCTGTTTACTTGTTCAATCCGTATTCGGTGTTCAACTGTGTCGGAATGACAACAACTGTTGTACAGAATCTGTTGGTTGCTGCATCATTGTGGGGTGCGTCTAATGGGCATCGTCTGATAGCATGTGTCTTTATTGCCTTGGCAACGCACCAGGCACTCTACCCAGTGTTACTGATAGTGCCTATTGCTATACTATTGGCAGATGTACATGAAGGATGCAACAAGTGCTCCTATATCAAAACTCTGTTGGCATTTGTACTAAGCTGGGGATTCTTAGTTTACATCTCTGCATTTATTATGGATGGTTCTTATGATTATGTGTACAATACATATGGGTTTATGTGAGTATTTCTCTACTTCACAAAATTTTATTATATGGAGACTGGTACGGAAGAGTACTATAAAGACACACACATTCTATGAGAAGCTTAGCTGTGCATCTAACATGTATGTTTGCAATTATTTTATAGAGAAGCTATAAAACATTAATAAAAGTTATTAACTAACTTCCAAACCGAAAAAAAGAAGAGGTTCTCTATTCTTTTTTTTTTTAATGTTTGTTATCGCATAAGTTTATCATTTATGAGCCAATTTGAATAATTATTTTTTTACGTATGAGGTTATACTTCCAGATTGATACCATAAATTTCATCAAAGTCGGTTCAGCACTTTGGTCAATAGGACTTAAATTATTTTTGTAATAATTAAAGCTTTTCAATTTCAGATTATCTGTACCAGATCTGAAGCCTAATATTGGATTATTCTGGTACTTCTTCACGGAGATGTTTGAGCACTTTCGTCTGCTATTTGTCTGCGCATTCCAAATCAATGCCTTAGCACTGTACATTGTTCCGCTGACCTTGAGGTTCAAGAAGGAACCAGTATTACTTGCTACAGTACTGATAGCTCTGTCAACAATATTCCGATCTTATCCCTGTGTTGGAGATGTGGGATTCTACCTGGCATTACTCCCAATGTGGAAACATTTATTCACATGTAAGTTTATTTTGTTATCATGTTATGGTAATGTGTTGAGAAATAAAGGTTCTTGAATGGCGACCACGAACCAGAAGACGAAATATAGGGCGCCCACCTACCAAATGGACTGACGACATTGTTAAGATCGCGAGAAGTCGGTGGAAAGGGTTCGAAATATGTAGGGGAGGACTATGGCCAGCAGTGGCCTTTATCAGGCTGATGATGATGATTCTGTTCATCAATCTAAATCATATATTAATAATAACAGAATGTAAAATGAAATGGTTAAGGGGCAAATTTTCATACAAACGTAATACCAAAATGATCACTAATTTAAGTAGATTTTCACTATATTATTGTAACAATTGTATTTTTATTGTATTTATCTAGGTTCCTGGGCAGTTTTTATTTTAAATTACTTACCTCAAATGAAATTAACGCCAATCACATTTTGCAATGAAAAAAAATGTGTAGAAACTTAGATAAATACTATACATATACAATTATTACAATAATATAGTGTAAATCTGTCTAAATTAGAAATCATTTTGGTATTCCGTTTGTATGAAAATTTTCCCTCCGCTGGCCCCTTAAGCATCAAACATTTTTATGATAAGAGAAAAACCTGATAATTGACCAAAAAAAAATGTTACTCAAACATTATTTTATTGTTTCAGTTATGCAACAAAAGTTTATAGTGGGATGTGCCTTCATCATTGCCTCCGCTCTGGGACCTACTGTGTGGCACTTGTGGATCTACTCCGGCTCAGCGAACGCCAATTTCTTCTTTGGCGTGACACTCTCTTTTGCAACTGCGCAAATTTTCCTTATTACCGATGTTCTCTTTGCATATATTAAGAGAGAATTTACGCTGAAACACGGTTCATCGCGGCTAGTCAAAGGAAAACCCGCCAAATTAGTACTACGATAGTATGCACTGTTTTTAGTGCTAGCTAATGTTAAAAAGCTGTGCTAAACTAATGTAAAAGCACACACTGTGACTTATACAAAATTACTTTTAAAATAACAAAGATAGCATTTTTTTAAATCTTCAATTTGTAAGTTTATTAGTGTCACCTATTTAAACCACATTCTGCACAGTCATCTTTGAATGTAGCTTTGAAAAGCATGTTAAAAAGTCCTGGTTTTAGCTGTTGTTAAGCCATGGCCTTTGAGCCACCTGAAAACTGTCACCAGGAGCTCATACAAAATTATTTATATTTTAAAATAAATATTGGTGGACATTCCGCTATCTAGCCCTGAGCTCAGCCGAGTACTTGTATAGGTAGCGGCACATAACTTTAGCGGTGACCGTTATTGCGCAGAAGTCAAAAATAAGATACCTGAGGAGGGCTAGCGGGATGAAGGACGGGCGTGCGTAACGCTGATTGGCTCTGCAGTCGCACTCCGCTCTCTGTACCAATAGGACACTCTGCACACCGCGACATGGCACACTACGACGCATGCGCAGCGCAGCGCGTATCGCTGACCGCTCAAGTTATGTGCCGCTAGTTATAAATTCTTATTCTAGAATTAATTCGTTCAAAAAATCACATGAGTGTCAACAGACAACTCAGAGGAGTTAGAAAGTAGAAATTTGGTTTAAACTAATTTGAAGGTTTCCATCACACCTGTACCTGTGGGTACCTGAACTTGTTGGTTAATAATTATTTATAAATTGGTGTGTAAGTTTTTGTGTAAATTGCATTTAAATATATTACCTAAGTATCTATCTCCATAGAAATACCCAGCACATGGGAACATGTCACACAGAACAAAGATTTTAAATTAATGTTAGTGTAAATAACTAGGTACTTTAAAGTTAATCGACTGCTATAGATAGGAATTATTGGCCAATTGTTACCATAGCAAAGTTATAAGTATGTAACAGTATCTTAAAAGGGTTGTGTTCAAGTCTTCTATTTTTTCCGAGGAAAATTTTAACTTAGTAGGAAATGCCGTTTATCTACAAAGAAAATAAAATCCTGTTAGCTACGAGGAAAAAGTATTCGCAGATCACCAGATATTACGTTATGTGACGCGAGTTACCTGCAAGGAACAAACGTTTAAAATGACAATTGACAGCTGGGAGCTGTAAGATTCAAATATGAAATACTTACTACTTTAAGTTTAACTACTACAACTACTTTACTTTACTTTACTTTATTATGTCTAACCGAATCAATCGAACAAAAGGAAACAAAATTATCCAATCACCGCCAAGCAGTGAATTGGGAGATTTTTTTAAAGAATGTTCTCTATGTTACAGAATTCACAATGGGCACCTAATCCTTATTAATATTATAAATGCGTTTGTAACTCTGTCTGTCTGTCTGTCTGTCTGTCTTCCTGTCTGGCTTTCACGCCAAAACTACTGAACCGATTGAAATGAAATTTGGTACACAGATAGTTGAGGGCCTGGGGAAGGACATAGGCTACTTTTTATTGCGAAAAAAAGGTTGTAAGGGGTTGAAAATAGGGGTTGAAAGTTGTATGGAAGTATCGTCATTTTAAGAGCTAGAAACTTAAAACTTATTTTTTAGTCTGTTGATTTGATATAAAAAATATAACATTCAAAGTTTGTGCTGGGGGGATAGAGGGAGGGGAGTACAGGGGGGAGTGTGGAGGGGAGTACAGGGGGGAGTGTGGAGGGGAGTACAGGGGGAGTGTGGAGGGGAGGTGCGGGGGGAGTGTGGAGGGGAGTACAGAGGGGAGTGTGGAGGGGAGTACAGGGGGGAGTTGGGGGAGGGGAGGTGCGGGGGGAGTGTGGAGGGGAGTACAGGGGGAGTGTGGAGGGGAGGTGCGGGGAGAGTGTGGAGGGGAGGTGCGGGGTGAGTGTGGAGGGGAGTACAGGGGGGAGTGTGGAGGGGTGGTGCGGGGGGAGTGTGGAGGGAAGGTGCGGGGGGAGTGTGGAAGGGAGTACAGGGGGGAGTGTGGAGGGGAGGAGCGAGGGGGGATGCGGGGGGAGTACAGGAGGAGTGTGGAGGGGAGGTGCGGGGGGAGTGTGGAGGGGAGTACAGGGGGGAGTGTGGAAAGGGAGGTGCGGGGGGAGTACAGGGGGATTGTGGAGGGGAGTCTGGGGGGAGTGGGGGGGGAATGTGGGGGGGTGTTGAGGAGAGTTGGGTGAGTGTGGGGGGAGTTCGGAGAGGAATGCGGGGGGGATGAAAGTGTGGCGTAGTACGACGCCATATGTCTAAGTTTAGTAAGAGGGCAGACGACTGTGTCACGTGCACGCGAATATGACGTTGTTATTTAATTACTGTTTTCTTCCGCTGCAAATTAAAAATGCTACCCATAGACACTATACCACGCGGACGAAGTCGCGGGCACAGCTAGTCAAATTATAATCACAAACACAGAACATCACAAACTTATCTGTACTAATGTAAATTATTTTTGCCTGAATAAACCTACCTACTTGTTTTCATCATATTGACCACATTATAGTTACAATAACCACCTGTTTATGTGTCGAAGGCTGTATTGGCTCTTAGTCATTTTGCAAAAAGTTTTTTCTGTAATGTCCTAAACGCTATCGACGGAGATACATTTACTAACTTCTAATGTTTATTGTATCTACTCAAGATCCTTTGAGGATGTATAAAGGGTGTTATGAGAGGCCCGTTGGCATGGTGTCATGTTGAAGTATTTGTACGGGACCTCAAGAATAGAAGTTGTTTAATTTGACACACGTTTACTTAATACTTTACAAAAGGTGTTGATGAGTCGCGGTCTTGGTCGCGGTTTGATCAAAGACTGGCCGCGCCCGCTCGGTTTCCACGCAATTGCATGAAAATGCGATTTCAGCCAAACTGTACGGTAAGTGGACCGTACAGTATTATTTGTAACTCTCTTATATTTTGTTGTCAGTAGCAAACCTCGCTTATAATAAGAGATTTTGTTTTTGTAGTATGAATAGGTAAGGTACCTGTTACAATAAAATATTAGATACAATTTCCAAATAATATTATAAGGATTTTTTAAATATAGAATGCTATGGAGTTGTCAATAAAGGAAAGTATTTTTACTCATATTTTATTTATTCCTTGTTAGATAGTAAATTATACAAATAGGTTCAGAATTGTAACTTAGGCAGGGTAATTCTTCACACATTTGCTACCCCAGAACTTGAGTATGTGTGAGTTTAGTCAGGGGCATGTCCTAGCCAAAATTTTATATATTATGTTATGCAGTAATGTGTTTAATTTGTATATCGCAACGGCATTTATAGTGATTCATTATCTACTATCTTATCAGTGCGTGTACCTACTGATCTATATTGTGTAGCACTCCTTCCCGCGTTGTCGCATTGTGTTGTTTTACGGTGTTACCAAAAATGGATGAGTGAAGTGACAATGGCCAAAACACTAGGATTTCTCTATTATGCTCTTGTCATTTTAACGTGTAAGTAGATCTCTGTTTTAGCTTTTGTGTGATTCATTATCTTACTTACTCGTAGGCTAGCTACTGTTTTTCAAAGGTACCTAAGTACTGCACATTTTTTTATTTGTTTTACTCTATGTTTTATAACCAACAATCTGGGCCTCTTTAAGGCTAGAGTGCATGCTAGGTGTCTTCTAGACTGCCCTGCTACATCGTCGGCTACATCGTCGCTTACCATCAGGTGAGATCGTGGCCAAAGGATAGTCTATTAATTATTTAAAAAAAAAAATAACCAACAGGCTGTAAATAAATTTGTAACTGACCTAAATTCCTAAATTAAAGTACTGAAATATAAGTAATTTTTTTTTCTGTTAAATATTCCTGTGTCCTGTAAAAATGTTCTTAGTGCGTTCGTTCGTTGCCAACGTTTCTCTTCTTTGCTTGCAACAATGTGCTACATGAATGGTGTTCTGGTATTAGTTTCAGAATGCGTGGTCCTACCAAGCATACCCCCACACTTGTTAGACTGCTACCGCACTGGAGCACCAGACCTGCAAGCCCCGCGTCGCCTCGATGTCTTCTTGTCTCTCATAAGGAAAGTTGAACGAACCACTCAGCTAGACTTGAGACTGCTGAGCACTAGTTTACTAAAAAGGTAAATAACTAACCTTTTTTAACTTATGCAAAGTACGTACTTAGGTGCTGTAAATGTATCAACAGCAACTTTAAGTAGGTGATTTACATACATGCTGGTTCAATTAGCTCACTGAAATATTTGTTGCAAGAATTATGAAGGCATTTCAAACTTATTTACAAAAGGTACCTTTGCACGGGTATGCACGGTAATGTTAAAATTAGCAACCTATTCAGAAATAAGTGCATGTATTGGGTAATTGGGTACACATATCCACCTATGTACTTATACTTACCTTATGCGGATGGTCTAAGAAGTTTTCTCATCTAGATCTGACGATCTTTGTCTTGTTGTCAGAATAATCATCACACATTTTATGCTTTCAGGCTTCGTCTCGATGGTATCGAACAGTCGTCGGCCAATGCAGTCCAAACCGAATTCGTTCTGCCTTATCGGGCGTCCGCCTTTCAGTTCCACAGATACAAGCTCCTTATGGACCTGTTCCTGCCCAGTCAGAATCTCATAGACGTTGATGAAGTACTGACGGTCGATGAGAAATGCCTGCTTCATAAGATGATAAGCTCTACTGTACGGCAGTGGGAGAGAGGAGATGAGAGGACTGTGTGTCCAGTTTCGGCTGAACAGACGCAAAATATGGCTACGGCAAGCAGCAGTAGGTCAGCACACTATTATACTCTTATTTTAATTTCGAGAGAATGAATAAAATATTTAGGACGAAAAGTATAGGTATTTAGGACCAGTTGAAGCATATAAAATCGAGAAACCATTTGGGGCTGTTCAATCGGACTGTAAATACCTAAATACTTTGAGTCCGAGCCGTGGAAATGTTAGAAGGGGAGGAAGGAAGTTAGAAATAATGCATTTCTTAACTCACTAGAAGAATTAAACTATGTTTATCTACGTAGGAGTAGGGATTTATTAGCGAATTATTGAAATTTTGGTGCTGCCATTAATCGAAAGTCCTTCGATTCGAAATCACTACTTTATGGAGTTGGGCTGGCTAGGGTGAGGTTAACAGGAGGACAATGTACAACACGCCCAATGGATGTCGGTACAGATTCAATCGATTAGAAGTTTCTATGACACTCCTTACAGAATACGAAGCAGATGTCCTATAGAAGAGGGGGTAATCCAGACCGACTGGGGAACTATATCTCCCGGTACCGTCATGGCTGCCATAGCTGCGTCTGTAGAAACCCAGCGAGTGCCTGTAACAGATATACTAAACGCGAACATATTTAAGGAGGATGTAGCAGAACCACTCATGGCTTCCGCTATGCAAGACTGGTTTGATGATATCGAGACGTTGAATACCACTGCACAGCGGCAGGTTGAAGTTGCTGATATTGGAAATGTATGGGTGTCAACACTAGCTGGTAAGTTTATCAGATTTCATACTGTTTGAGACATACTTCGGTGGAAACTTACGATCACGCTTGGTAAAGCGTAGGTATGAGATTCTGGTGAAACTCAGTGTTAAAAATACTAAGCCGTACAAATGCCACCATCATGATGTTCTGGCACTATTAGCCCTAGAGCATGTAAATAGACAACGACACCGTTAGTTGCAAATGCCACTAACGTCAGCCAAATAAGGCCAACTAAAATGTTGAAAGTGCTGAACATTATTTGACCTTTTACTAGATAGAGAACACTAAAACTACTGATCAAATATGGGAAGCCTAAATGTGTAGCAGTGCACTTATTTTGGTTGATGACGATAAGGGTTTGTTGGTCATTGAAACCCTAAGAAGTAATAGTAGAAAGAAAACCTATAGGGGTGAGGGAAAAATACCTTGTATGGGATGGATATAAGGTACAGTCGTGCGCATCGCAATAAAATAATTTAAATTATTCCAGGGGATTTGGCAGAAGTAGTAGTAAACCAGGGTCCAAGAGTGGGGTCAGTTGCGCAGATGATGACAGTGGGGAGCAATAACCGATGGAACGACACCCTGCTGCCACGGCGACATTACATCTTCCCTGCTAATAGCTCGGTGATCGACTGGCATCTTACTGATGCGGAGATTTTAGCAGGCATTGATGGTAAATTGCTATCACATTTTTATACCGGCATCTGTTCATCCATACCAATAGTCCTACCATACAATTCCTTAAAAGAGGCCATAATAATAATTTATGAATAGTTTATTTTTTGCCATCAGTAATTAAAGAGTGTTTTTTGCAGGATTGATTTTATCAAACTACGTGTCAAAATGGGTAGAACAGCGTCGATCACTTCGCTTATCACAAATAATTGAGATGTACTACTCCCATGGAGGAGTATCCTTCGATCCTGAAGTAAAAGCGTGCAATAGACAGCATCTGTTCACCGAATTATTTAAAACGACGGATTTGTTCACTGAAACAACGAGGTTTGCGCATGTACTGTCTTTGAGGCAGATTACTGTTTATATTCCTGTGGACGAGATGGAGAGAATAACGAATGCTGCGGTTGAAGCTTTTACAGCTTATGTTTGTGAGTATTGAACAGATATTTTATGAAGGTACTACTACCACATACCTACTTAGCTACTCACATTGTTTTGCGATGGCAGTGTTTAGCCTTCCATCCATCCACCTTTGAAATCTGCTAATAGTTCTTTTTCCCTGCACTCGAGCTCCATTTATTGGCAAATGGAAGTGACGAGGCATGGAGGCATTCCGTCAGTTGTTTTTTTTTGCTTGAATATTTCAGCTACTCTTCTAAGGCGGTCTCATAAAGCTTGCCAAGTGACCTATAATAGTGTTCCTGTCATTGACTTAGTGGTCGTGACTGATGGCTCTTGGAAGGGATATGATGTAGAACAGTTTATGTCGTAAGTGAAATACTACAAACATTCTTATGATTATTTATTATGAAAGCTTGATTTCCATACAATCAGATTTTTACCATTCATGAGCAATTAGTATTATTGTAATTTAAAATAACTGTAGCTGGCTTTTATATTGATCCTTATTTCCTGCAAACTTGTGACCACTTTCATTTCAAACTCTCATCACCCAAAATTAATTGGTATGGAAATCGTACTACCTTAAACTTCCTTTCTCGTCCTGGCTTCACACAGGCAGTATTACCTCTTCCGGAAATACAACACGAATTTTCATAGATAGATAGATAGATAAAACTTTATTTGCCTAGATTTCACACACACAAAATAAAATAAAAACATACAGAGATATATTATACAAAACAAGACATTAACAAGAAAATAAAAAACTAGCTACAAAAATTAAGATAGCGTGTGTGTTGCATTCCAGACAAAAAGGTAATAGCTCAGCGCATATATTGCACAAGTGCAAACACTGATTTTCAGCTATTACCTTTTTAAGCGACAAGTTGAGATGCCAAACGACGGAACCAGTGTTTGTGAATGACGGAGAACTTAAAAGATTGTGTATGGGTGTGTATATGTGTGTATGGGTGCATGTGGGTGTGTGCGAATGGTTGAGTGTGTAGTGTTGTGCGTTTCGTGAGTAGGCTTCCATGATTCTCCCAGTCTCTTAAGAGTCTGGTAAGCACAGAGGGAAGCCTACCCCGAAGAGTGTGTGTGTATGCGTTTTCATACAATATAAACTTGCCGTATTTTTCAGCTGGATAGGAGGTGCTTTAGAGATAAATCTGCAACGAAGCACGATATCGCTGCTCCAAGGCAACACCGGAGCATGGATTGTGCCGCCAACTAATAACTTGACAGAGTTGTTCTCTTGCATATCCAACTTTACAGATGAATGTAAGCCTCATATAATGCTCGGTTGCAGTTAACCTACCTTTGGGCTTAGCCTCTTAGAACCAGTAAAAAATCTGATTTGTCAAAGCCAAAATAAACTGAGTCAAGTTCAACATAGTGGGTTACCTTATAGAGACGTTTATCTTTCTATTCCGTAACCTCCTGAGTTGGCCTAAGCTCAATATGTGCTTGCTGACTCATCCAAAAATAAATAATGCTAGATTACCTGAGTACCTTTTAAACTTTCGCGATTATAAGTTCATAACACATTAAATCTATTAAGTACTCGTACTCGAGTATTTATCGCGCATATTAACTCTGCCTGCGACCACGGCTATTGCAACATCATAGCTGAAACGTCGGGAAAATAAATAAAATAAGTTAATTTACGCGATAAATACCAGTGTAATAGATTCACAACATCTAAGTAACCTAATACATTTCAAGTTTTGGCACTTTGGGTTAACTTTATTTCAGAGGGCACATTAACCACAACTGGTCCTAACCCTCTCAGTTGGTCTTAGCTCAATATGTGCTTGCTTGTTCATAAAATGCTAGATTTCATTTCTTTAAGGGCCGACCCGTCTAAACATGCCGACGATAATTTCCACCATGATCCAGCACTCCCAAAACAAATCCTTGTTAGAAATCGAGGAGAAAGCAAGTGCTGCACCCAGTACAGTTGTCCTGGTTATAAGTCCTACCGACCGACCTTCCGCCACGGAGACGGACAGAGTCCGAGACCTCATGGTGTTGTTGAGAAGCAGCTATTTTGATGTATACTTCGCGTATGTTGCTACGGAGCTGACTGACTTTCAGAATATTAATAACGAATATTTGGATTATTCGGAGTTGTTTTTAACGGTGAGTACTGATACTCTACCTTTAGTAGTAGAAGAGCTCCTTGTGAAGGGCTCGTCCGGGGAACCACCATGCCTATTTCTGCCGTGAAGCAGCATCGCTGTGTTTCGGTTTGAAGGGTGTGGGTGCTGGTGTAATTACAGGCACGTGAGGCGAAACATCTGTAAGCCTCAAGTTGATGGACGCAGGGTAGTGCATCGTAGGGCATATTCCTGACGTGCGTGACCTACGAGGCAATGCTTTGTTATAGGCGATGGTAACCGCTTAACATCAGGTGGGCCAAATGCTTGTTCCATCAGCTAGTAGTATAAAAAAAACCTAGGAGGCTATAATCAGAGTCTTTGAAAGCATAATATAATTATGTAGAATAGAATAGAAATCCATTATTATTATTATGTACCTTCATTATGTCTCACAAGAGAAGTTCCATAACTTTCTTAATTTTCCAGACTCCATCAACAAGTGTGCTGGATATAATAGACACAGTCAATACGCATTTAATAAAAAGCACTATCCCCACAAGAATATTTGGCGTCCAATGCCCTTTCAACGGTACAGAGTTCGACCAAATCGAGTACGAAGACTTTGTTATACCGAATAGACAGACGACTTACAGAATTCACCCATATTATCTGAAGCAACAACCCTTGATCCGAGTACAGGTATGTACACATGTACGAGTACGTAGACGAATTGGGTCCGCAGACTGGGTATAAGGTACCTACTTAGGATATTTTGTCTAGGGCAGATTTTGTTTCATCAACTAAAATCACCCTTAATATTACTATTAAGTTTCAGATACAAAATCTAATGAGAATTATGTATAATATGTTCCAAGAGCAATGCCTATTATCTACTTTTATAAAATTGTGGTGAACCCCTATTTTTATTTTAGTTCCGTAATGACGGTCAAGGCAATCTCATGGTGTGTATGTGGCGAGGGGCTGACGTATCTCACACCTGTCAAACAATCCCAGAAAGACAGCTTTACACTTTCAATTTGACAACACCATGTCCGTCTCCTGAGTTTTGTCCACCAGCCCATTTTATAACAACGGCTGTGTCTTCGGCAAATATTTGTGCACGTGAGTATATACAACTGCTAACTAGGTTCCGTCGTACAGTAAAAAATAAGTGCAAAAATTAAACCACAACTCGGTTAGGCCCCGACGAGATTCGAACTCGTGATCTCCTGTTTACTAGACAGGCGCTTTAACCAACTAAGCCACGGCGCCGATGTGTAAGCGGTTGAAATATAATGCTACAAACCTAGTTCGGCTTACGTCATATCACTAACGGTACTGTCAACTCTACGCTTGATAGAGAAAAGTATCCAAGATTAAATTAAAAAAAAACTAGAACACATAATAATAACTTCAAAATTTACAGATAACGATTGCCGTTTTCCAAATCAAGTCGGATATTATTTACAACATACCGGGCTCAGATGTTTGCCACTCCAGGGATCAGGCACGTCCTTATCGGTATCTTTCTTTATAAACATTAGTTATTTGATATTTTTATTGAAAATTGTACTATTATAAAAAAAAAGACTAATTGGGTTATAAAACACCAAAATAAAACTGTACCCCTGGTGGGACTCGAACCCACAATCCCCGGCTTAGGAGGCCGATGCCTTATCCATTAGGCCACAGGGGCGGATGATGAAACGGTGAAATTACATATTGGTAACTAAGACTAATACTTTTTTCCATTTCAATGTGTTGTGAAGTTTTTTTAACATACCTAATCATTAAAATAAACAAATCAACGCAACTCTATGAAATAAGTCTATAATAATATAAGAGTCATAAAGCTGTATTATCAATGCACATGAGAATTTGTTGCTTTTTTAAAATTATTTGATTAATAAAGAAAATAAATGCATATTTGGTGTGTAATGCTAATGTATCACCATCAACTAAAATTCAAATTTTTTCCTTATGTTTAAGTTCATCAAACTCTATCTAGTGAGCAACCATACGAACCTTTATGTAGTTCAACTGAGCAAATAGTTACTTTATGCGCCGATAGAGGGCGTGTGCTCAGGTGCTCACCATTCATCTTATTTTTGGTAATTTAGTTTTACGCACTCTAGTTATTCTTTATGAGGACTAATAATGTAGCCTTTAGACATGTGTATTTTTTAATTATTTTCAGAGGTAAGTATGTATTTACATGCATACTAAATAAAATAAAGCATTTTATTATTTCGTACTATAATCCATCGACTCCGTGGCGCAACGGTAGCGCGTCTGACTCCAGATCAGAAGGTTGCGTGTTCAAATCACGTCGGGGTCAAAATCTATTTTTGCAGTTATTTGATGCCCGGATATAAGAACACTTTTTTTGTCTTCCCTTCATCTACTGAATATGTTACATGTTTTCGTGAAAGCTATTTAGACCTTTTTATATTGAAGACATAAATCGTAAATCGCAGTAGGTATACCAAATCATGCATGGAAGTCATGAACTGAATACTTTGCTGAAAACCCCAGGTTTTCCTAACATGAAAAATCAATATTACTTATTTGAAATGTGGTAAGTGCGATGGAGTCACGAATAAACCATAAATCAAATTGAAAGCAGTTATTTCTGGTATAAGCCGGAACAATTCGTGGAAGGCAAGTCAGTATCCGACCACCTATAGTGATAACTCGACAGTAAAAGTTTCTTTACCATTAAAACAAGTAGGTATCGTATCGAGTAAACTCATACCTCTCTGTCCGTAAACGAATAGGAGGCTTCAGCGTGACTGATTTGGTAATTAAAACGGATACAAAAAGAAAGAAGAAATTATTGCAATAAAACAGCATTATAGTCTTATCGCTATACAATGATGACTGTTCGAAAAATAACCTTGCAAAGCTCTGAAGAGACGTACATCACATACTCATGATTCGGTGACATTTTAAACGTTGATTTTGGAGTCGCATCAATTAGTTTTGCCTTGGCAGGTATTTATTTTAGGCACTGTGTTTGTTTTTACTTCTTGACACTTTATGAGTTATCGTTTATTCTATAATTAAAGATATAATATAGTGTAAATGGTAAATAAGTTTATGCTTTTAGAGGTGTGTGGTGCTGGTGCGGTGTGGTTAGCAAGAAGTCGTCGGGTTACGTATCCACTGGCGCCTTCTCAAGTGAATAGCAATAAGCACACTACTAAACATTATCACTGTGTGCTTACTGCATGTTTACATCGAGTTCGTGCATGTATACGAACGAGCCTCTGCTTTTCCGTCGTTGTATGACTGAAGGCAGACTTGTGTGAGGTTTGGAGGTCACGAAGTGATTGGTCTAATAACACTTAGGAACTTATTCTATGAGCTCTGCTTGTTATTTTATTGGTTTTGTGTGGTTCGTGAATTGTTTAGCGAAATAAACACATTGTCACTTGCTTATTTTTGGCAGTGTACGCACAATCTAAAATTTTCCAGGGGCTTTCCTATCGTTTAAGCTTTGGAGTCCTGTTTTAAAATATAAATGCTATCGATGATGTCATTCAGAGGCCTTCAGGCAGATAAAGTTCCATGAATTGGCGGCTGACGCAAATCAGCTCGTTCTTTGATGTAAGTAAATTCGTTAGCGTCCACTTTAGGTTTTATGAACTTTTAAAACCAATTGACCCTCATTCTGTTGGCCGTGCGTGAGCGTCGTCACATCCGTCATTGCAGTTGTTCTTTGTGTTATACTTTTCTCAGAATTCTCAGAACACCTACATAGCTAAATCCGTGGGTGCTGGTAGGTGTAAGTCTATCCCGCACAAACAAATCTCTTTAAAACCTAAAAAAGGTTTGCACTCTACCTACTTGTGCCTTAAAATTTTTAAGTTCATATTGATGGTTCCGTGAACTGAAACAGACAATAAGCAAATGACCTACTAACTTAGGTATTTCTAAAAACTAAAAAAACTAGGCAATTTGGTATGGCACGTGTAAGTCAGACCAGTCGTTCGGGCCAGTTTCATTTTGTTCAACTTTAAATAAGTTTGTAATACTTGATAACCTTTGCAAAACCTGAAATTGTCTCCGGGTTTTTAACACTTGAATAGTATAATGCCAGTAGTTGACTCTCGTGGGGTGAGTAATTTTTTTATATTTAGGGCTCCTCAGCAAAAAAAATAACTTCATTGGTTGCACGTCGTTATTTGGACTATTTGGACTGACGTGAATGAAGATTACCAAGAAACAAGAATAGAGCGTTCGAAAACGATCTCCGATGGTCGCAATTAACGCGACCTACTCGCAAGTAAAAAACACAGCAGTTCTCACACACAGCCTAGTAATATATTAATGCTGGTCACAGTTTTGTTTGTAGCATTCAGTGATGAAAACAGTTTTCATCTGTACATTATGAGATCCTAAAAGCAATATCTTTCAATAACGAAAAAACAAATGAAGATCTGATTACATAATCTGATCAAATTCCTCTTCTGTAGCCGAAGTCGGAGTTTTACTACAGCATTTCGTGTCTCTCTCTCTTTTGTATGGAAAATTGATCAGACAACAACTCGTTTTGATCGTTTGTACGTAACGTATTTTGGCTACCTCATCTTTTCTCCATACAATAGAGAGAGACAAATAGGTAAAACGAAAACAACATTTGGTAGACGAAATGTGGTAGTAAAACTCCGACTTAGGGTACTGAAAAAAACCCAATCATCCTCTTCTTCTTCTGAGTTTCGTTGTCGGACTTCAGAACGCATTAAAATTTAAAAACACCTCAGTTTTTTTGCTCCGTGTGCATCATCGTGGCCACGGCCGGCTAACCTACCTATTCACTGAAGGTTACATGTGCCTCATTGTAAAAAAACTGAAAAACAATGTATCTTACCTCTGAGTATACTGAATAGGTATGTTTTTATGTTGGTGCTGGTACTTTGGATTTTAGTATGTTTTTTAATGATTCTAGAGTTAAACCGTTAAACTTTGTCGCATTCGGAACCCTTAACCTGCTTGTTTGTATCCACAGAAATATACCTAATACTAAAGCACCAAATGCAACTTACGACCACATACCTACCTAGCAAATACAATTTGGATTTGTCACTAGAAGGGTGTAAATGTTTTTTCCCTTATGCAAACCATAATGGATTCTGGTTTTCCTTAAAACCGAAACACTGCAAAATAATTGAATTTCCTATACCTAACTATGCATTATATAACCAATGTAATAAGTACCTAACCTACTATTGCTAAGCCCATTATTAGCAAAGCAAGCTTTTTGTTATCGGTACGTTGGTATAGGTTTAGTGACAGTGAGTGTTGCAACGTCATTCGGAATTTAGTTTCAGGAACCGATAACCGTAAAAAAATCCAACGACACATTATCCACTTGCGGTTGCCAAAATTCTCATTTACCTTGGTACGACAAAAACTGAGAAGTTTCAAGGCTGTCAAGAATTTCTGAGTTCGCTTTCAGAATTCTTTAAAATAATTATAATAGAATGAGTGTATGGTAGTGCCGTACGTAGGTAATGGAGGTGTGTAATACCTACCTTTTATAAGTCACGAGTATTGTAGGTAATATGGCAGCGACTGTTATCGATATGGAATGACGACGTGACGGCTTGGGGGCTTGGTATAACCAGCCAATCGGGTTTTGCCAGCAACAAAACACGTCATAATAAGTAAAATTTCGAATTTAACATACAAATAAACTGGAACTAATTTATAATCGATACCAAAAGGCACGGGGACGTTAACCGTTTATTTAAACGTGCTGTTTCGTTTGATTATGCAAAGAACGAAGAACGTTGTGTGATGTAAATTCAATGCCCTGTTTGCTGTAGGTAGGTATAGTGGCAAGCGCAACTACTAAAAGGAACTAATCAGCGATTGCTGTACAAAAGATTGGTCCGATAAACCTAAAATTAGGTGCTAGTGTTAGACGGCTGATGCAATGTTGTGTATTATTGTCTGTGTGCGGCTGGGGGCTTGCGTGTGCACACATACAAGTGTCGGTATACCTACGTGTTGCAAACCGTGTGCGCTGCCAGCTGCCAGCCACACCTCCGCATCATTCTACCTACACTATGTGCCTACTGCCTAGGCACCTACATGATCGAGCAAACGTACGACTTTCTAATAAACGTCATTGAACTCAGAAACTAAGGTTTTCTCGTTCTTAAACCCAAAGTTATAGTTGTTTCCGCACGTATGACTTAACTGTAGGTAATACATTTGTATTTTTTTGTTAAATATAATCACAGATCGGCAATGAAATACAAGAAGGTAGGTTTACTACCTTCTCGTATTTCATTGCCGATCTGTTACAATAAGTCTGAAACAAAGTAAGTGTTATTCCTCTTTTATTGATATTCTAGGCTATTTTCAATAGACATTCGAGCATGACTTATAATGAAAATTATCAATAAATGACTATTATGACTGAATTATAATAACCTTCTTTACTGTTTACACTTCTACAATTTTTGTTTCTTTTTTAGCTTCAGTGCCTGTTCAGTACTCATCTTCCCTTCCTGCCTTCTTCTTCTATTTTTTTTGTGCCTCTTTAACCTAATTGGCTAGTGATGTAATGGTTACTATAAGAATAAGTTTTAACTATACCTATATGGACTTGATTAGCAAAATGTCGTCCTATTTTTAGTCTTTAAAAATTGATGCATTACTCCAAGTCCCTAAAGTCACAGTTCTACCTGACTCTTCGTATCTTGATCATCATGACAAGCAATTTTATGATTTACTAATCATTTAATTAGGTTTATAAGTACAGTACATAGTACTAGTTTTTGTAGCTACTCGTACTTTACCCACTCGTACAAAAAGCTGGCTAAAGACGCTGTGGTTCAAAAAAGTTGAATAAGACATTGCGTGACCGATGGCTGCATGCCTGCTTGGACCAGCATCTTGTTATCAGCGTTTTTACACTAACGCAACGTGCCTATATTTTTATGCTGACTCGAATAACATTATAGCTACATTCTATTACCCGATGGACATCGGGTAATTATACATGTACCGTGTGGACGTTTGAAATCAATAAAGATTAATTAATGTAAAACTTAATAGATAAAACTTAAGAACCTAAATATATCAAAGCCAAGCACTTAATATTACCTATTTCAAACAAAGTATATACATTCATATATATTTTTATTTTAAAGACGATCACAGAATCATTATTTTCTCATCTTTT
Organism: Thera obeliscata; assembly: GCA_947578465.1. Classification (NCBI taxonomy): domain Eukaryota; kingdom Metazoa; phylum Arthropoda; class Insecta; order Lepidoptera; family Geometridae; genus Thera; species Thera obeliscata. The sequence continues at coordinate 8,646,223 of OX387916.1, forward strand.
CGTTATTTCAGCCCTTCGAATTAACAGTATCTGTAGAAACAGAGACAATTTTTTTTGCCCAGTTTGTTTAACTTGGTTGAACTGGACTGAATACTAAAACGTGTCAGGCGGCGATACTAATAAAAATATTAATGGCAATAATTGTAGCCGATCAAGTGGAGAGTGGAATTTTCCGATTGCTCCTAAAGTGGCAGAACAAACAAATTCACATCTGTTAAAGGCATAACATACCGAGCAAGTGGTCACAATTAACTCAACTAAGACAGCTCTCAGAGAAACTGTAATTTCTAACGATTATCAGAGAAAACATCCAGTTGAACCAGCCATTGCGCTTGAAATGAGCCTCTCTTAGGAGCACTTTGAATCCTTTCACCACACTGGTTTGAAAGAACCTGTGACATGATAAGAAGAAAAAGCTATTGCGCTCTATGTACCTATATCAAACTTTAGCGCTAACAGGCTGCATGCTCAGGGCAAGGTAATACTTTTTGAGCACCACCTCAACATTTAACAGTATTTTTGTACCGACAGCAAATGCATGACAGATGATTTTTTTTATTTCAAATTAAAAAAAAAACTAATATTTTGAATGAATAGGTATTCAAATTATTCAATCCCAAATCTTAGAAGGCAAGACTGGAGATCAGTTATAATTATGTATTTGCTAATTATATGGCAGTTAGTAGGTACTTAGTTTAGAATGGAACGTTACTGACGTCAAAATAAAATTATACAGACCACAGAAATAATTTTCTTGCAAGTCGTTAAATTGGCATTCTTCTCGGTATAGCATGAGGTTGGAAAAAATATCTATACCTAACTGTCTGCAATACGTGACAAAAATCAAGTTGTTTTAGCGTCGTCGAAACAATTAAAACTTACACGATAGCTCACCTTTAGAGGACGAAATATTTGAAATATGTATGTATATGAACTAGATTTTATTGGAGCTAATTGAGAAAATAGTTCGTTATTTAGCATCTGATTGTAATCGGCCATAACTGCTCCAGACTCTACCAGCTAATTGAAGTTAACTAGTTAGCACGAACTGTGAAGTTGTGACAAGAAGTCACAACTTCTACTCATTGGACAATGCGCTAAGGTTAGGTAGGATTATTTTATTGATTGTCCACAAATATTTTTATATTTAAAAACATAGGTACAAGCTTTTTTTTTTCAATTTAATCACAAGCATATGGTGGAGCAAATCTTGATAAAATTCATGATCAAGTATTTTTATTTTATTTTTCTCCCTTTTTTGGGTGAATTCAGATTTTTATCTATCCAGGATCGACAGGTCGAGCTGCCAGTCGATATTCTCCATTCGACATCATCAGCCTGACATAGGCTTCACCTACACATTTTCAGGAAGATTCTGAGTACTTTCCATCCATTGAATTCCCGGGATCTTAACTATATCGTTGGTCCATCGGATGGGTGGGCGCCCTACGTTTCGTCTTCGGGTTCGTGGTCGCCATTCGAGAAACTATATTCTCCATGGTTGTCGGCTGGTCATATAGCTCAAAGAACCGATTCTCTAATAAACTTACTAAAATAAATAATGTATTCTTATGTACATTACTAAATCCGAATTAATGTGTAAAGACACCCGTAGAATTTTCTCGATTCTCGATCAAACGAGGATTTTGTATAGGCAAAGTCGACAAGGTGTTTTGTTTCATAAACATTGGCTTGTTCATCGTGAGTGGAAAGTTACGGCTGAAGTAGAGTGACCATGAAAGATTTTACCACTAAAGGCACTAGGTGCTTCGTAAATATATAGTTTTTTTTTATCTCCTAAGAGTAGTTGACCACTAATTCGTACGATACCCACAAAACGTCATCATTGAAATTTTGGAATGATGAAGTTTACGGAAAATAGCTCTCCTTCATTCTATGTAATATAGTAACACTGTTTTAATAACACTGTTTTAAAAAGAAAATAAGTTCTTGGCTATGTGTTTCTCTTGTCTATTAGGATTATGACAAAAAAGACACGCATTATTTTATTTATAAAAAAGTATGCGTTACTTTGTTTAGAATTATTCAACATAAATAGAACATTCCTACAGCTTTAAACCAACAGCTATCTCATACCACTTCTTCTAGCTAAGGACTGGAAATAGAATGTTGGGATTCCATAGAGGTGATGTTTATTTTTACGACAGAACTGGCTCCGTGTCTGGCTGAATCAAACCTGTTGCAGGACTTGCAGTTCGAAAACTTGTTGGACCTGATCCCATGGCATGCTCGCCGATGGTCACAGTAACTCGCACACAGCTATTTGTACAGATTCTGAAACATTTTGTTTGGTGTTGAGTTTTCATAAATACTTTTACATTAATAACAAGCTAAACCGCCGTTTGAGAATACCATTAAATATCTTATAAGCTACTGGCCAACTCGGAAAACTCAGTTTTTAGGCCTCTGTACTTCTGTAGCATATAGTTGAGGGCCAAGACCTAGACAATGTTAAGGAAAATTATAACCCATAACGCAGCTTATCGCCTACATGTAGCCGCACCTTGAGTGCACGTTATCAGTCATATTAAAAATATTTCCGTCTTTGTTTTTCACAAGTCTAATGTAGAGCCGGAATTATTTGTATCGGACGGATAGCTTAATTCAGAAATAGTAAAACCTACCTACCCTAGTAGGATGAGTCAGGTTTGCAAGACTATTTTAATCCTTGTACTGGTTTTAGAACCTTTACGATGTTAGACTGGTTAGACTGTGATGTTCGAAGACTGCAAATTTTGTGCACTCACTTACGTACTACCTATATGGTTGGGGTTTTTATGATTGTATTAAAAAAAAAATACTCAGATTATATTGACACATAAAACGCTTTGCTAGATAATTTGCAATTATCAGCACGAGCATTACCTGACGCAACACTTATTTTCACCCAAGGTTGTCCATAGTCGACAGCAGCGATGCCGAGTTAGAAGTACCTACTTACCAACTGATTATTTGCGGTGGAGGATTGTGATTGGCTGGCACTGGAGGCCTGGCCGGGTGTGGCGGAACGTGTTCACGTTTGAAATGCCACAAGCTTCAAAGTCGCTGAATTAACAAAAAACTGACTACCAGGAAATAGAAGAGATGTATATTGTATAAAGTATTATAAATTATAGAAAAAAAGGCACGTGATGATGGCTAAATTAATTAAGCGGACGTTCTCTCTATAGTAGGTAGATGATGTAATCAGTGATCACGCGATATTAAAAACGCTGAAAGTAACTTTCCGAAATACACACAAATCTTACTCTATTAATTGATATGATTATGGTAAGCAATAAACTATCATGGTATGGTACACTGAATCCCGAGTAGATAATAAAGAGCAACGAGACTGGCGCCAAGCATTTCCAGGTCGTCCTAGATCTCCAATGATCTTGATTCATCTTCAATCAATAAATCATAGATCCATTGCTTCTAGTGCATCCTTTCATTATCTAGTTGCTGATTATATAGGTTACAGGCCTTCTTTATCCATTCATACTGATTACTAATTTATTAAGACTACAAGGAGACATATTTCTGTAAGTAAGAAAGTCCTCAAATTGATAGACGTAGGACAGTGCATCGTATTAAGCACTGCTTTGATGGGGCCTTAGAGAATAAAAAACATTGCGAGATCTCGATGACCTCATTTTAATGTGAAAGCATTATTGTCCAGTCCCAATCTCAGCGTCGCATTTAGTAGGTACATTGTGTGATATGAATCTGCAGATATTTTGGTACCAAATTAATTTTGAACAAAATAAGTACTTATTACACCTACTTTAAGGTAAGTAATCGTGAGTACGGTATCGTTATCGTTATCAGCAACTCGATGTTGACTCTTTGATAAGCGACATACCGTGGCTAATGCCAAGCTAATTAATAAATGGCAAATTTTAATAAAGTATATTTACATACTTATGTACCTTACCTTATGTATAGTTACCTACCTTAATTACTTATGTATAGTTACCTACTTACACAAATTAATACTATTAAGAGGGAATCACACAGGCGACTCTCCATACAAACGTAGTCCCCTATTTCCTCCCTGGATAATGCCTCTAGAGTAACCTTTTTGTCTCATAAAATCCAGATCTGCTATGTACGTGCTCGTATGTTTTCCTTTTTTTCAGAAACTTATTGATCCAGGGAGGAAATAGGGGACTACGTTTCTAAGGAGAATCGCCTGTGTTGTACCCTCTAAGTTAGGCGGTTTAACCATCTCAGAATTCTCAGAGTAGGTAGCGCTAAACACCAGATAAAGATCTCTCTAGGACACTCTCTCTCTCTTTAAGAAGGAAATATTTTTCTTTTACCTACATGTAGATTACCCAGATGTTCGAGTGTTTCCAAAAAAATGTTTTGGTTACTATTTTTACTTTGTGCAAAGAAGCGATTTTTATCAACGAATTGTGCATTTTCCTTGACATACATGTCTGAACATTTTATTGCATACAATTATATTGGTAGTAGGTAGTACTTATCGTAGGGAACGTAGGTAAATTAGCTCGTGAGTGGCTACTTGTATGCAAGATGGAAAATTCAGGTCGCATATTGATGGAAATGCGTCGCCTACAAAATCATTTACCATTATAAAACAGCTCTTATTGATACGACATTGATTTTAATAACCTTTATTGATGGTCTTTACAAGTAGTTGTATTACCTACGCACATCGCATCACTTTACCAAGCAATACCTACGCTCTCTAAGGAATAAAGGTAACAAAATCTATATGAGCTTTTCTAAAAAAACTTCTGCACTTAGTAAAGTAGGAAGTCCGGGAGCCGCTTGATTTTACGATTGAGCAGATTTCAGTTTCAATTTAAGTTCAAAGTCGGCCGAGTGAAGGTTGCCCGATGTTGCGTGGTAAAAACTGAAAAAAAAGACGAAGTTCTACTTACCACCATAATACGTCGAAAACCACCCGGGTCTCCTATCAACCGATTTGAATCACTCGGCCGGCAACGAGGCAATACTTTGTTTTTTTTATAACACTTGCTGACGGAACAAGAATGTGTGTGACCCGCCTGATCTGAAGTGGAACCTAACCATCGCCTATAATAAAGCTTGGGCCATATGCTTATTCCATCAGCGATTGTATGAAAAAATATAAAATGCACTCAAATAGGCGCACAACTATATACATTCCCTTGGGTTTTTAGAGAACTGAGGATATTTAATTAGTTAGGCCCTATTCTCCAACACTAATTAGTTAGTTCCTATTCTGAAACAGTGCTTGAGTCTGAGTCGAGCCTCAAGCACTCTCAAGCATAGATTTTTTTATCAGTTCTCCATTGGAAAATGACAAAAACCTATGCTTGAGGCTCGACTCAGAAGTACACTGGTGGTCTCAAGGAGGTGGACGATGGGTAAAAACTGGACTCAAGCACTGTTTCTGAATACGGGCCTTAGAGTTCAAATTGGCATAGTCAAGTCTGTGACTTTCGTTGTAATAATGCTACAAATCCAAATGGGCAAAATGAGGAAAAATTATCATTGCCAAGAAGCCCATTAACTCGCTCTGCTTCTGTAGTCCAATGTCAAAAACGAATACCTAATTACAATTCATAAAAAACACGAACATTATCTTTGTCTCCTCGCACTCGCTAGCGAAGGTAAAATCGTCATTAAAAATAAACAGCCAAGAGCAGCTCAGCCAAGCGCACCGAAGGGTTCCATACCACTAACAATACAACAACGAATTAGGTAAATAACATGGGAATTGTCACATTTCTCTACTTATGCTCTCATTTTATTAGTCTTTTAGTCCTTAACCACCACTCGGCTTGGCTCTTCAAGCCGCAGCCGCAAGACTAAAAAAATAGGGTCCTGTTGACAACTTTTGAGCACGGAGTATTACTGCGCTTTCATAGTAGCTGCATGGACAGCAGTGCAGCAGCCGCTGCACCGCTGTCGCTTCAAGAACGTCGACGAAGCCACAAATTTGAAGGCGAGATGGTGTCAAGGTCTAGCAACAGCGCTACCCTACAGTTTGGTGGATGAGCCAGTCCTGGAGCTGCAGTTCATGCCAGCGGTTGATCTGCGTGATGAGCCGAGTACCTATACAACCTCCTCTGCGACGGTGGACTTGCAATCGCATGTCCCCGACCCGACTGCCTATCTCTCTTGATGACTCTTGTCCCTCGGGAGAAGTCGGATTGGCGACATGCGACTGAAAAAGACCTAAAGAAAGATAAGAAAAAAAAGACTTAAACAACCTACATAAAAAGCACAGACGTACAAACCACCTTAAAAGGTATGGAATGGACGTATTAGGCGGAAACATTTTAAACAATCTACTTTAAACTCAGTAATCTGGTGGTAACATTGGTTTTCCGCGACCAATTAGTCAGGAGTATGGTCAAAAATAACATTTTATACAGGATGATGATGGGGTGTCTAAATGATGACATGGTATACATACAAAGTGGGTAATTTTCCTTTACAAAAGTAAACTTACACAGGGTGTGATAAACAATGAATAACTATGTTTACACACGTGATTAATAGCAGTCATTAGTGCTAGCGATCTACAAAGCTAACAAGCAACTTCATATTACACAATCAATACGAATAATAACCATTAAACACGAATGAAGTACATGCTAAATTAGTTTCATTGCCCTAGCATTATTAGGTTTAGCGTCGTGCGTGTTTTCAGCGCCAAAACAAAATTAAAATGTACCTACCTATAGCATTTGTGACAATACCTCTAACGACCTACGCCATCAAGTTATTTAACTTACTATAGGTACCTACGGCACTCACTTGAAAACGAATTGCTGTGCTTTCTAAGGCTAGCTAAGCAATTTGTTTTCAGTTTAGTGCCGCATCGTAATGAACATTAACCTGCTGGGTATAAGTTCGAAGACCATGAAATAAGTTTAGGTACTTATATTTTGAGATTTTTGTAGTAACTAATATAAACAATTCGTAAATTTGAAGTTTGTTTGTTTCACCATAGCTAGCAAAATATACCTACTTCAAATAATTATAACAAAAATACTAAAAGAAATACTGAAAAAAAGTATTTCTTTTAGTATTTTCGTAATATGAATTTATTCAATCTAAATTTGTAATGCAAATTTAGATCGAATAAATTGAAATTGAATTCTAGCAGCCGACCTGTACCTATTAGTCAATTGATCACTGGAGATCTTTACGATTATCTATTTACAGTTGCAGCAATAATTGACTCGCAAGACGTGTTACATAACTCGTTGCACACTCAAGTGCAACAATGATACTATTAAAAGTTATAATTGACTTTTGTTTCTTAAATTGCCTACTATTATGTAGATACATAACATAGCATAGCATGTAGGCATCATTGTAGGAGCACAGATTACTATATATTAGCTACCTTTATAGATAGGACTGTACATAAATATGTACAACCGCCTACAATAAGATGGTTATATTTCAAAGCTATGCCTATATTCTAGTCGCCAGACGTAAATCCATAAGTAGTGACAGTCATTTAGCTTCGGCGTTAAGTCTGTTGCCATCTCTATTTATTGGCATCAAAGTGACAGTGACCTGAGACTTTAAGCGAGTCGCTAAAGTGTTATTGAGACTATGAACGAGGGGGTGAATCTTTAAAAATTCGAGTGTACCGGTAAAGAAATGAAAGTCAGTTTAATTGCTTAGACAGTTTTATAATAGCTTACAGTATTACGGTATGAGATCACTTCCCCATGCGCTGTATAGACCACTCCTGCTGGCAGAGCGGGCAGCGGTTGTTCTGTTTCACCCACAACGACATGCAGCAGAAGTGGAAGCTGTGGTTGCATTCCCCCCAAACCACCACGCAGTCTTGCTTGCCGTACGAGTCCTTCTTGCTTTCACCTTGGCAACGCAGACAAGCATCTGAGAACAAAGACAATACAAGATTATGGTTGACATCAAAACTTAGCTCAGTTCCCTAAGCTGGCTTAAGCATGGGCTACACGGTTTCAAACCATATCGTTTAAAACAGACGTTTTAAACCGTGTAGACAGTAATTTCAAACCAAATTTCTCATGACCTTTAGATGCCCTTAGTAGAAAGGCGCACCCGGCAGAGCATAGGGTTGGTTTTAATCCGTGTAGACAGAAGCGTTCTACCAAGGTCACCTTGGCAGATACTGTGGTTTAAAACCGATTAAAACATGTGATTAATTATTATGCATATTTTTTTGCTGATTACTCGGGGTTAAAAATCTCAAATAACGCCAGACCAGAGACAAGAGGTTTATAACAAGAGATGAATAATTGTTTACTGATTAGCATCAGCTGGCTGATATTTTTAAGTCAAGATAAGTAGAATGATGATATTTTTAAGGTGACGATGACGCACTTTGAGACAGATCGTTACTCTCTGTCTCATTCATCTCAATCCATATTGAACGACGCGCGACGTCTCGTTGTTAGGAGAACCTTTCTGACAACTAATAGTTCTGATGATCTGTTAAAGTATAGGTACATATATGTGCCGTTCTGTTCAGGTAGGTATGTAAGTAGTAAGTACCTACATTATACAAAATAACAAATCAGCCCGCGGGAAGTAAAAGGTACCTCTATACTTAATCGCTTAAAAAGTGCAAGAATGGTTTGTTGTAGAGCTACAGTGTAACGTGGAGCGACAAACGTCTAAATGAAATGTATTTATTAGCTTGAAGTATGGTCAATATTGAATACCTTCGTATTAATAATAATGTTGGTACCACACTTAACATACGATCTTCTACGATACCGCCTTCCGATCCTAAGGTCATGGGCTCAAATCAAGCTGCGTGCCAGTGAGTTTTTTTAACGAAAAAGGTATGTGCACTATGCTAGCACTCTCAAACGGTGAAGGAAAACATCGCGAGGAAACCGGCATGTCGTAGAATCTAAAAAGTACGAAAACAGGTGTCAAATGCACGAAAGGAGCCTCTCTGAGACGCACTTGAAATCCTTTCACCACACTGGTTTGAAGGAACCAATGACACGATAAGAAGAAGAAGAAGAATGTTAAATTGCTAACAATAATCGTAAGAGCTATAAATTAAAGGACACTCAGGTATCCAAATATAAAAACATAGAACATGACAGCTTAGCAGAAATAAATAAACTACAGAATGTCGGGAAACATTAATTGTAACTAAATATACCTAGCTGCTGGTAGAATCAAGTGACCGTGAAATTATAAGCAAATAACCTACTAATTGCAGTCATAATTATACACGCATTCGCCCCCGACTCTACCTTAAAGGAAATAACACTTAGTAAGTATCCAGGGAAAATAGAGAGTTTATAAATTAGTATCTAACACCTTGAACTAAAACCTTGTTAATTATTTTATTTTTATTTTAAAGTACTCTAGGTAGGTTATGTACCCTAAGGTTATGATTATGTATGTATCTCTAATTCAAAGGATAATCCTGTGAATTAGGGATAAGGTTTATATTTAAATTCGTTTTGTCTGTTCACTGGAATGCTTTGTACTGACGCATATTTTATCCCTAATGCAACTACGGGAAAGATGAAAAAAGTGACTTGAATGGAATACACATACTCTACACAGCCAATTCACCATGAAAATACTCATACCTACTTGTTTATTTTTTCCACGTTTGGATGATTCGAGACAAAACTTGAATAATACTATGAGAAACAGAACGTAATGAAGGGCAAACTACCCCAATTTAGAAAGAGACAGTTTGTTAGACAGAGAGAAAGTGATGTCTTAGGGGGGATCGAAAGTTGATCTTATAGGGCGATGGACAATAACTTTGTGGGAAACGTGACTTTACCTACCATCTGCTGGCTAACCTCCCCGGGTTAAAAATACAGTACAAACTTCAATTTATTTTACTTGACGTAGAAAATGTCCTACGTGGTAAGCTAAAGACTTAAAGCGATGAGAAAAAGTTGTAATTATAAATTTATTATTAAATTGCTTGAGAATTTGGGATTGTGAAAAAGGAAATTAGCAATCGAAGTCTTGAAGAGGAGACTCTGGGATTATTATTTTGAGCTAATCTTATTTATTACTTAAAAAACCAACAGCTTTTAACAACTTAATAATATTTATGGTCTAGAAACGAGTGAGCCAATTACAGGTAGGTACAGTAGTAAAATCCAGTCGTGTACCAATAAGTTTTTCAGTCAAAAGACATGTATGTACACAATGCTAGTTCTCACACGATGTAGGAAAACATCGCGAGGAAACCAACGGCTTAGTCAGCTCCGCACGTATTTTAAACCATGACCATTTGATGATGTATTGACCATGTCTTTCCTGTGGTTAGACCCACTTTGTTGTCAGGAATGGTATTAAGTTGCTGGGCAAGCCTATTCCATCTAAAATCCTGTCCCAGGCAACAGATAGGTTGGTGGCTGTACTTAGCGTCCCGCAAGTAGGGGCATGAGTAAACACCAGTTGCCCCTGACGCTATACATTATAAATCATCTACAATAGATGCAAAGGCCTGTTTGCTTTACTTATTTATTTATTTATTTAACTCTTTATTGCACCAAAACTTAATGCTATGTACAAAAGGTATAAATATATATAGTATAGTATATAAATATAAAGGGGCTTAATGCTTTAAGCATTTTCTACCTGCCAACCTTAGAGGTAGGAATGGCGTTGTCGTTATCTATATATATAAATCTTTCGTGTCACAATTTGGAACGCGATAAACTCCGAAACTACTGAACGGATTTCGATAAAATTTTGCAACTGCCTAAAATATGGTCGGACTTAAAATATAGGATAGTTTATATTCAATATTTAGGTGTTATTAATTTATAAGGGGCAAAAGTTTCGAAATCTATGTCTATCCCTTTCTAGCACGTAGGGACTTATATATGTCTATCCCTTTCTATCGCTTAGGGATTTTTCTGAAAATTCTCGACTTTGACGAGGAAAGAACGCTCTAGAATGTCTTTGAGGTTCTGGAATGATCAAATTTAATTCGAAGACTGAAATTATTCGGCTAGCATCCGGAATGCTCCCACCCAAACGTCGAACGTAGAATTATCTAGAATACTCAAATATACCTATGCAAACGGTTCGATTTTCGTTTCTTGGTTTTCCCGAATTTAATACTTATATCTTAATCTTCCAGAATATTCCGTCTCGGAAGGTCGCGGGTTCAAATCTCGCTCGGGTCTTAACTTTTGGGACATTTTTAAAATTTTCTCAAGGAAATCTTCTAGAATGTTATTTCATCATCATCATCAATATCAGTCCACAGCTGGACGTAGGTTTCTTCCAAGACGTGCCACTGAGCCCGGTCTGCGGCTCATGAACGGCAATGTTCTTTAACATTCTGGAATGCCCGGGCGGGATTATAAAGAGGAAAGATTTGTATTTTTGTGTGTATGTATTTAACTCAAAAACCATTGTCGTGATTTCAAAAATTCTTTCACAATTGGAAAACTATATTCACATAGTAACTAACATAGGCTATATTTATTATTATTGTTATTATTATGTGCCCTCCGGGTCCCACTGCTGGGCAAAGGCCTCCCCCCATTCCTTCCAGACATCGCGATCCTGGGCTACGCCTGCCCAATCCGTCAGGAAACCATCAAGCTCGTCTCGCCATCGCCGTTTTGGTCTGCCGCGTCGCCTTCTCGCTGGGTCAGGATGCCAATCAGTGGCTATCTTTGCCCACAGCTCATTTGGCATACGGCAAATATGACCAGCCCAGTTCCACTTCAGCTTTGCGGCTTTCAAAGCTACATCTGCGATTTGTGTTTTTGAGCGCAGTTCTGTGTTACGGATTCTATCCAGCCGTTTGACACCTAGAATACTGCGCTCCATCGCACGTTGGCAAACCTTGAGTTTGGACTTTTGAAGTTGCGTCAATGACCAAGTTTGCGCACCATAGGTCAAGACGGGGAGAATGCATGTGTCCATCAGCTTTCGCTTTAGTGACAGTGGGAAATCGGGATTTTTCATCAGATCTCCCTTGGCCCAATAGCTCCTCCAGGCATTTTCGGTTCGCCGAGCGATTTCCTTGTCTTGCCTGGACTCGAAGGATACTATTTGGCCAAGGTAGATGTAGTCTTCCACGTAAAGCAATTCTTCCCCGTCTACTTCAACTCTGGTTTTAACGCTATTGGTCATGAGCTTGGTTTTCGACCTATTCATCTTAAGTCCAACCTCAAGGCTATATTAATGTGTTTAAAAAATAAATGTCCACCCGTGCGAAGCCGGGACAGGCAGCTAGTCTATATATATAAATCTTTCGTGTCACAATTTGGAACGCGATAAACTCCGAAACTACTGAACGGATTTCGATAAAATTTTGCAACTGCCTAAAATATGGTCGGACTTAAAATATAGGATAGTTTATATTCAATATTTAGGTGTTATTAATTTATAAGGGGCAAAAGTTTCGAAATCTATGTCTATCCCTTTCTATCACGTAGGGACTTATATATATGTCTATCCCTTTCTATCGCATAAGGATTATTCTGAAAATTCTCGACTTTGACGAGGAAAGAACGCTCTAGAATGTCTTTGAGCTTCTGGAATGATCAAATTTAATTCGAAGACTGAAATTATTCGGCTAGCATCCGGAATGCATCCAAACGTTAGTAATCCAGAATTATCTAGAATACTCAAATATACCCATGCAAACGGTTTTGAATTCTAGATTTGGACAAAATGTTCTAGAAAATAGTGCCCCTAAACGTTATAGAATGTTCTTTCATCATCATCATCAATTGATATCAGTCCACTGCTGGACGTAGGTTCACCTTGAGTAACAAAGGCTATATTTGTGTGTTTAAAAAATAAATGTCCACCCGTGCGAAGCCGGGACAGGCAGCTAGTACTTATATAACAAGTAGTATAACAAGTACTAGTATAACATGAACTGATGTCGCTAAGTACCTATAGTATCGCATCGCTTTGTTGTTCTCCTATAGGACAATGGGAAGCAGTTAAGTTTTAAAATGACCATGAGTATTGAAATTAACATTCCAACAATACTGCAATATCCTTTGTGGAGGGCAATTTAGCAGAAATAGACTAATTAGGGATTTTTCATTTTATGCGTTGCGCTTGGGCTAGGTTATTTCCATTCACCTTTCAATAATTTCATTTCAGTTTCCAGTGCTACCAACGTATTTGGTCAAGTGACGTAAAAGTAACTTTTAATGTGTATTTCGTTTCCTTGACAGCAGTTGTCTTTTGTTTCACAGTTTTATTATGATGGTATGCCTCTCACTTGAACAGGTAGGTTAGTGGCACCATACAGATAAGTTATTCAAGGCTGTATTGTAGTTTGCGTCACTTAGGGGTCATATACCTTCACTTCAAAGTATATTATATTTGATTACTAAATAAAACTGGGTAAGTGCAAATTGGACTCGCGCCCTAAAAGCCTACGCACATCTAAGACGATGGCGATAGCGATCAGTGAAACTCTGTCAAATATCGTTTCACTGATCGCCATCGCCATTGCCTGGATGTGCGCAAGCCTTAAGGGTTCATCAACTGAATCGTCTATTTTGTTATGTATGTAGTAACAGTTCATTCACCTTGGGAATCTTTACGAGATCCAGATACTATTTCATCATTTCATTTTGAGTAGGTTTGGACGCGTGGAACTGGCACCTAGACTGAATCCATATGTTTGGTTTTGAGTAAAAAACGAAGTTCCTCATTGTGAGGTATTTATGTCTTAGAGATTTTTCATTTTAGCTATTTCCATTTAAAAAAAATATATACAATGTCGGGACTATAAACTAAAATACCTTCCACTTTGGTAGATACTTTACTTAACAAGTTGATACCTGAAGTTTCAGCGAAAAAAGTAGATAGATAGACAATTGAGGTACTTAAGGAACCCAAAAAATAATCTTGTGACGTTTGCTTTCTAGGAACTGAGTCATCGTAGCAATTGTCAAGATTTATGAATTCAATATGCACATAACTAAATAAATGCCGGATGCATGTCAAGTCACGTTAAAGACTGACAACTGTCAAACAACTTCTCACTAGCACATTTCACATTTTAAAAGTGAACATAGTTATCAAAATCGCAAACAACTTCGTTCGGGGACTAACTTAACAAAATTTCAGCAAAAAAATATAATGTTGATCCAAACATGTGGCCTTACCCAAAAATTTGTTCTCGTCTGAAAACTAGTATACAAATTATGTGACAATAGAGGCTTTACTAATACATCCATTTAGAGTCTACGCAAGATAAGTCTGCGCGTGATAGATGGCGGAAAACGTGAATAAAACAGACTGAAAATATATCTTTCGATCACGGGGAAATCGAACTTGCATTGCGTATAACGCAAGTTCGTATTTCATAATAATTATAATCAGTGATGGGGAGATTATTCAAAGTTAGTTTTTTTTTTAACTTTCTGCCATCTGTCACGCGCAATGTTATCTTGCGTGGACTCTAAATGGATTAGTAAAGCCTCCATTGTCACATAATTCGCCAAAAGATGTACCTATTTATTGGTATTTGTCTTAATCGGCTTACATCACATTTTTTACTGTTTTATAAAAACTGTTTGGTTTTATTTTTAAATTGAGATGGAACGGGTTTGAATCTTTGTATCTGTGGCGCTATATGAAGACCACGAATTTGTAAAAATATGTCCATGTTCAGTAATAAAACACCCTATTGTAAAAATACTAGCGTTTGAGCAATTTCCGAACATAGACTCTACGAGTAATTTCGAAATAAATCCCGTAGGTAGTAGTATTTATAGCGGCTAAAAGCGTTGGGAAATGCGTAAATGCAGGCGTTTCGATTGCATGATGGCCGTCACGTCCATCAGGCCAGTCGCAAAAATTCTCAGGAAAATTTTCTGTATAAATAATTACAATGTAAACTTTTTGTGCATGCATGACTCTACCGTAATTGACGTCATTCGACATTTCAGTAAACAAAATAGAGGGTGTGGTTGAGTTTAAATTAAATTGACTGAAATATCGCCAATAAATTATAAAGTATGTAGCACCGCCTCCAATCAAGTTCAATCACAGCTCGCGTCAGCGCCTGCGCCAGAGCACGTCAAGCAATTTAACACCTTTTCAATTTACCATGTTGACCTTCCAATTTGCAAACGCTAACAATTTAAACGATAGCAAACAAGCACTGTTGGTTTTTAAGTTCCTAGTACTTGTAAAATTAAACGTTTTTACTAAACTGGCCTTTTGCAAAAACAGATATTTTAGCATAGTGATAATTCAATTCAAATAATGTTCCTAAATGGTAAGTATAGGTACAAGGAACGGCGCAAGATTTAATTTACATTTCAAAACCTGCAGCGAGCACGGCACATCACATCAAATATCGGATTTGGATGTAGGAAATAGGAAATCATATTTGAACAGCAATGCTTATTTGCAATGTTGAAGATTGTGGTATTTGTAGGTACTGCATTAGACAGTGTCATGTTAATATTTTAACCATTCATATTCCCAAAACAAACTCAACCATTATGGTTTGAGTGATAAAAAAAACAAAAGCAGGGATAACCTTGGATTAAAAAGCTTATAGAAATCTCTCAACAAAGACGACTGGAAGGTGATAAAATAGATAATCTGTTTATTAAGACTGCAATCATCGCTGGATGGGTTAAAACAGTTTTGGTGGGATAACAATCATCTACGTTGAATCAAATAGAAAGATTCTTTAATAAAATAAGGAATTCTCCATGAATTTAATTCCCTTGCACGGTAGATCTCTCAGATTTTTAGCGTCAAGTATACTAAAAACTAAAAATTCCTTGATAATGTCTAAGTACTGTTAACCGGTTTTGGGAATAGGACATCTCTAATCAGATAAAGCAGCAGAACACATCCCTATGAGTAGGAAGAAGAGGAATAAGGAAGATGGCGTCGTGATGCGTAGAGGTATTGTTTCCGTGTATTAAAGTAAAACAGAGTTCTAGCTATATTCAGTGAAGAGTTTTCGTCATATTAGTACATACCTACTGCTGTAGACTAGTTCAGGGGTAGTCAAAATATATAGCCTAAGGTACAAATCTACTTTAATCGAGAAAAGGGTAGGGTAAAACTTGCAATTTGCCAGAACTATAGAGTAGCGTATGGTGTGATTCGTCGCTAGGCATGCTCCCGAGGTGATTGCTCCCGTCTGCCTTGCACCAAATGTCTAAAATAGAACATTGTGACATTTATAAATAACATAGTAGGTTAATTACGTGGGTCGTCTCTACATGGTGGAATACAGGTGCTTCTTCTTGAAGGTAATTAAAAAAAGTAGGATGTTATAAGTTTGAAGACTGTGGGTCTGTTTGTCTGTTTGAGATGGTTCTTCAGCCATGTTTGGTAGAGATCCATGAATTTGTTTCCAAACTAAAAAAAACACCTCGGATTATGGTGTACGTGCCCTGAGGGTAAATTAGAGATAACCCAACAACAGGCGGCCCATCTGCCTGCTCTTCATCTCTTTTTACAAGTTTTTATCTAAGTAAATCTAAAACATGAAAAGGCAGCGATAGTACATTTTGCTAGTAGTGATAGTCCAATGATATCGTATCTAATAAACCTCATAAATTGATGTTTAGTGGATAATTCAAAGGATTCTAGGTCAAAATATTTCCCTCGGTCAATCCCCGCGTGGAAACTGGAACTCTTGTCGTTGCGTGCGATGACACGAGGGCAGTTCAAATGTATGCCGCTCAATGAGGCAAAAAACCCATTAGAGTTTGCAAGTCTGATACTGATTTACTCAATCAATATGCAAACCTCATTTGTATAATAAGAAATATTTCTTTAATTAATTAAATATTTTTAAATAACTTTTTGTTTAAAACAGTAATTTTATTCTCATTTATTGTCGACTGTACGGCTATCCACGCACTAAAACTTGCGCTAGCGCACAAATTCGTGATGAAGGCGCCTCGATTTACACTTTCACACATCCTTATCATATTGTGTACATTGAGCACTCATGAACGTCGACGTAAATGTTACAAAAATTGAGGATGTGTGGGTAAGTATTCATTGTGTCTGTCGATTTATTCAGGTTCTTCAGAGGTACTGCACTGTTGTAAACTTTCACGGTGGAATATTTTATGGCCAGGATGGATTTATTTACACCTAGCAATGACTGTAAGTTACTTGGTAAAAGTAATGTTATCTAAGAATCTGAAGAACGGAAAGCTTACGAGTATGTGTTTATAAGATTATTTAGAAACTAAGGTGACATAAGGCCTCATATTGCTCATTACCAGATGGTTTTGACAAAAGGTTTGGAACCGCTGATGTGTCGGTGGTCCGTTGTTGTTTCGCGCACTTTTCTTCCAGTACTTTTCCATCGGAACCTTGGTGCGCGTCCATTCGGAACAGACGAATATAGATGTGCCTCCCTCGCACACATCGAACCATGCGTTCATGACTATGTATAGATGGACGAGTTGCACGACATTGGGGAATCGAATTGTTTACTGCATACCTGTAAGCCATCTTTATGCAAGAATGCGGCACGGCGACCTCTGCAAGTGGCGTGAAAATACATTTTACCAATGAATAATTAGGTAAGACGACCTGCCGTGATTTATGCATTATTAATTTATTTAAGCATGGTGTTATTATAAATATTCCACATGTTGGAATGTAAAAGCGAATGGCGCCACGCCACCCTCGCCTTGATCGGACCACGTCGCGTGCGTGACCGACGCAGCTCATTACCACAGCACCGCGTATAGCCTACGGCCATCGCCGTTGCTGAAGACGCCGATTAGTCAGAGTACTTGGAGCTGTAGAATTAAACTTATACCTTCTTTAAACTAAGCAATTAATTATATTTTCCTACCCTAGACTTTTTTTCTATATCATACAACCTACATTTGTCTTAAGAAAGCAATACAGAACGGAAAGTTCTTAACGGATTTGCTCTATACCGCTCTATACCGCCCGGGTACTCTCAGGTTTTCCACACAAAATATGCTCAAGCCTTAAAGAAGTTTTTACTCCAAAAAATAAAATTACTAAACTGCCAATTTGCACTAGGTTGTGTATACTTATGTATTCATCGTGATAGAGCAATTTTAGAGCCTCTAGTATTTCTAGAGCGTTATTTTATGGAATAACGATGGGAACCACTATCTATAGTAGAAGGCAAACTACGCGCAATATCGAACCATATTATTAATTATTTACTGATAAGTATTTATGGGATTAGATAGACGTTAAACACTGCGCCAAAGCATAGTCGGGATCATAATTATTTAACAATGCATAATGTTTAGATGAGTAGGTACCTACCTTCCATATGTTAAACAATACATAATGCGCAATGCCGTGCTACACAGGAATACTGATTTCAATTGATCAATTCTTACATACAAGGTCACATGTATGATTATGGTAAATCGGGCTTAGCATAATCATAAGCAAAATGAGTGTGACCATAATGATAAACGATATACTTCTACCTGCTCTAGGTCGGAACTTTAATTGTGATGGACCAAACCTATACAGGGTGGTTTCTTGCGAAGGGCGGTGATGACCAAGTCCAAAACCACGAGAGTTAGGGAAAAGTCCTGCAAGGAGTCATTCCCTCGATTTATAATGGGCATGACTCCTTTCACGACTTTTCCCTAACTCACGTGGTTTTGGGCTTGGCCATCACCGCCCTTCTCAAAACACCACCCTGTATGGACGATTTTCTACCTGATAGTGTTTACAAAGTACGCTAAAATGACTTTGAAAGATACAAAACTCTTTCAGAGAGACGATTATACGATATAGATGTTTTCGTATCAGACACATGCAATACTGCTTACAACACACCAAACATTCAATAACCTATAAATATGCATATTTTCTAACCAGAGCCCAGAACCTTTACCAATCTTGTTAGGACGGGTCAGGTTAAACAAACCATTCTCACCTTCGATTTTACAACAGTGTCGTGTTTCTACCAGCCAAGGACGGTACTTGAGGCCTGCGTACATTTAGGCGATGGCGATTGCTAGCAGCTGAAACGCTGGCAAATATCGTTGTCATATTTGACAGCGTTTCACGTGATCGCCATCGCCATCGCCTAGATGTACGCAGGCCTTTACAAACCTGTTGGCATCAGTGTCATCGCACGCACCATCTGATTATTATTACGTCATAATGTTCCTACAATACTCTGTTACTGTAAATTATTCTGGGTCTTCTAACCCATAAGTAGCGAAAGTGATCGTGTCTATTATGTGCTTTTTTTATTAATTTCTTAAGTTGTAGGTGGTCTGTCTAATGTGCTTTATTGGAATATGGTGTCATATTATTTATGATTATGATTAGTTCTTTTATGTACCTTGAGCACGTTTTTTAGCATGCAGAGTCATACTGAATAACATGGTAATTATTACAGAATCTACAGTGTTAATTGCTAAGCTCAAACATTGAGCTCAATAGATGACTATTTGAGAACAAATGTTTTCTCAGGCAAAGAGTCTTATTGTATGGGTTTCATATATCACTATCGTGTGCATGATTTCCATCAAAAAGGCTTAATAGCATGTGAATATACAGGCAGCATAAAAAAGTCAACTCTAACTTAGTTATTATTGCTATTGAAATATCTTTCCAAACTTGTACTATGAACAGGATTATCGATCGCTTTAGGTACTATAGGCGTGTTAATATTTTGTTCTGTTAACGATTCAGCACTTATTAACATAATCATAACTGGGCTGTTAAGAATAAATATGGTCGGTTCTCAATAAGCTTTCCATACTTCACAGCCTCGTGTCGTAACTTTCTTTTGCGATGGAAATTTTTAATCTATACCTATCTAGATTTATTGCTGATAAGATAGGACACTCCCACTTGGACGAGACGCGTGACACATTTGCGTATGCAATAAGATTATAATTATTGTTATCTTAGCTGTATATTCACATAGGTATAAAAAAGCAGCCAAGTGCGAGTCGGACTCGCCCATGAAGGGTTCCGTAGCATCAAGTAACATGATATAAAGGTTCTTGTAGTTCGTCGAAATTGCGGTTTACGATTTATGACGTATAAAAAAAAACTACTGGCTAGATCTCGTTCAAACCAAATATCGTTGAAAGTTTGCATAGTAATGTACAACATATATTTTTTTTAGTTTTATCTTTCTCTTATTTTAGAAGTTAGAGGGGGGGGGGACCAACTTTTTTCCACTTTGGAAGTGTCTCTCGCGCAAACTATTAAGTTTAGAAAAAAACTATATTAGAAACCTCAACATCATTTTTGAAGACCTATTCATAGTACCCCACACGTATGGGTTCGATGAAAAAAAAATTCTTGAGTTTCAGTTTCAAGTATGGGGACCCCCAAAATTTATAGTTTTTTTTCTATTTTTATGTAAAAATCTTAATGCGGTTCACAGAATACATCTACTCGCCAAGTTTCATCAGTCTAGCTCTACGTAACCCTTACACAATGCAACAAATTTTCCACTCCTAGACTATTGAAAAATAGTTACGTTATTCATTGAACAATTTAAACATGTTACAGTGATGGACGCAACACTGGACATGTTTTGTACTTTCAGTTGCTGGGAGAATTTTAGACGAGCGCTCACCATGAGCGCGTTCCAAGAACATTCGAGAACGTTGAACCATCCAACGCAACCAACGTTTCTCGCTGTAATATTCCATTGATTTTAACTTACGAATTACAAGGTATACATTTAGGCTTGTTCCTTAGTCATCGACGACTTCAAAAGCTTAATTAACGGGTTCATGGGGATTTTATCAAATGATGCAACCGTTAGACATCACGTTCTACATTTGACTGTTGTCTGGGGCAGTGCAGTGGCCAAATTTTTTGTGAATCATCTACTATGACGCGTCAGTCGACGCACCATGCCATGACGAAAGCTTTAAGGTACTCTGCGTGTGTGTGTGTGTGTTTTGGAGGGCGGAGCAAAGCTTTAGGGATCACCGGCACCAGACGAAGGCAAGCGCACGTGACGCCAGACACGCGCCCATTCACAATATAATGTTATTGCATAGGTTAGTTCGGGTATTCAAAGAACCTTCTGGAATGTTCCATTGCTACCAGGTCTGGGGCAGACGACACGCGGGCTACGGAACGGTACGCGGCTGTTTTCTGCCACGTCTAACTGTATCAGATAACGATAGTCTGAAAGTCCTTAGGTACTTAATAATATTTAGGTGACTCATTGGATTGATAGCCTAGCCTTTGAGGCTATGAATCCTATGAATTGTAATAACCTTATCTTGTAGTAACCTTACCTTTTAGATAAACAAGTACCGATAATTGTTTTCAATTACGTATTATAGCGTCATCTACCCAGAATAATAAAAAAAAGAAAAGCTGGGTCAAGATTAGATGAACGGATGAATACTGATTCAAATCAATTGTTTATTGTTAGTTAGTGAATTATGTTTATTTATTTGTTATTGCTAGGTATTGCGTGTCGTTGAGTTAATTTGAGATTTGTTGATGACTAATATTTTTGGGGATTTTTTTACAGGTAAGGTACACCTAATTGTTTGCTCAGCGCGCGCCGATGTTGCAGCCAAGCAGTGGTTAATGACGAAGTCCTTATTTATATTAGGCAACAGCTTGTAACACAGCACTATAAGAATGTGTAGCAGAAAATATGTATTTGCTGGTGTTGTTTCCTACTAATGTTTATCTTAGGTTCTGTGATTCTTTGACGCGCACGACCCGCCTTCACTATTGTCACAGCCTATCTTACGTCTTTTTATTGTTCTGCTTCTTCATGTTAATTGTGACGACGACAATTACATTTTCATATACATACAATACTTGAACAGCACATTATGAAGGAAAAGATAGGTCAATCTATGTCTTTTAATCCACTGTGTGTGTCTCTGTAGAGGTGACATGTGTTTGCACGTGACAGATATGTTTCAGAAACACGAGGATTATCTACGTGTTCTGAATTTGACGCGTTTAACGTCTGAGTTTTTACACCAGCAAGTAAATATTCACTCCCATATTTGTATTCATATCTTACTATAACAGACACGTGTCCGGCCACACACAGCCTAGCTACTGAATAATAACCGCAGTCAAACAGACGCGCCTCTCGTGTTGCACTGCTCATTATTTCTGCGGTTGACTGTATTTCAAAACAAGCCAGATTATTCTGTACTTTGTCAGTCTGAACAAAAGCCTGTCCCACAGGATTTTAAGGGACTACACTGACTTCCCGCAACATTCCAGAATGTCGTCAGTGTATTTTTCTGTTTTAGTAACTATGGCGAAATAGTATAGAGTACTTTTGACACAAGCCAATGAAAACATGAATGACGTCAATACAACACCATTAAGTTCAATCAAAGCTTTTTCCAATTATGGTTCCTTAGTATATGATGTCCTTGTTTTTGACATGCTTATAAAAGAGATTGATATATTTTTATCTGACGGTTTTTTTTATATATTGAACAATTATCTTTACTAAAGTAACGGGCCAACAAAGTTTTATGATTGAAAACAACACACTTTTGCGATTGGTATTGCTATAGCTGCTAATAGAAAATGTAGAACAAAAAATATACATTCACTTTTTTAAATATACATTTTGTTGTTCTACAGTCGTTTGGCGAAGGTCACATAAAAACTATTCTGGTTGTTCGGTCACGAGGAAAACAACGTAACAAAACGTTATCGCTCAGTGGGGGTGTGTCGATACTCAGGTAGCGAGCCTACTCATTCACAAGACTTCGAACCACGTCGTACTCTCAAGGATGACACACCTTCGTCAGGCGTAGCGGGCAAAGGAAGGGCAGAAAACTTGTTTAACTTAAGACAAAGCTCACTAAAAGGAGTTTTAACAGGGATTGCTTACAGTAGATGCGCTTCAAAATAATATTACCCAAAATGATCTTGTGAAAAAGAGGAATTTCGCCAGAAATCAGCATTGTCCTCGTCCACGCTATCAATTTGGTCCTACTCGTAGAAGGAATATGTGGGTAAGTACATAGTAGAAAGTAATGACAAATACGGGTAGAGTCAAATGTCACAATTTTAATTTTTTATTAGGTAGGTACTTTATAATTTTAAAATGCCTAACATACGTAGGTACTGTATGTATAAGTAAAGCAGCTGCACACATCAGGGTTTTACGGCACGAATACTTCCGGTTCCGGTTTGAAAAATAATCTTTATAATGTGTTTTTAAAACAACTGAATAGCTTGCAATTTATTTCTTATTAATTTTGCAAAAGCGTTACTGTCAAACAATACTAATTTTGTCACGAAGTTTTCATAGTTATTATCCCTTATTGCTTGTCCTATTAGAAGCAGGTGTTTAAAAAGTTGGTAATTAACATTGTAATAATACTAATTTATTATTTCCTAGATGAATGAAAGTAATAAAGTAAAAAGTAAAGTGCGCCAAAAAATAACAAAGATTTTTTATTTACGTCACATTCTATGCTCGTCGGTTTAGAAGGCCTTTCTCTAGAAAGCATATTTCCTGAGTATGTTTGCGGAGATTCACTCAAACATAATTTTTGTAGGACTTGTAGTTTCATTCAAATAAAGTTATAGTCATAATCACCTAACATTATTCATGTAAAGCGTATTTTCAAAATACTTAATTAATAGTATATTATGTAACTAGTGAATAAAAGGCGGATTTAAATCGAGGGTCATAGATGAATCACGAGCAAGTGAAGGGTTCTAACGAATGAATCACGACCGTAGGGAGTGATTCATAATGATTGAATCACGAGCGTAGCGAGTGATTCAAGTGTTAGAACCCTAAACGACGCGAGTAATTCATGGCCCTCGATACAAATCCGTTTTATTCAAGAGTTGCATACTATACTTTATACCATGACTTCGAGAAAAAGAAAGATTTAAGCGAAAAACGTGCGTCCTGCCCATCCACCAGATGAACCGACGACATTGTTAAGAACGAGGGAAGTCGGTGGATGGAAAGGGATCGTTCTTCCTGGAAACGTGTAGGGGAGGCCTATGTCCAGCAGGGGACTTCTTCAGGCTGATGATGATGATGAAGCGAAAAAGAATTAAAAACTTTGTTTGTTCTATTCTAATGTGACATAAAACCAATAACTTTTGATTTTGGTTTTATTTGAAAACAAGGAAACTAACTTAAGGTTAAATTAATGCAAGTTTTCTATTATATTGGCCGACCTTTCTTTCATAAACTAAACAACTCAATTGAACAACAAAACTCACAACTTTTTCATCTCTAGAATGCATTTTCAATCGATTTATTATTACCAAACTTTGTGTTGTATAACTTACGTGCACTGTATTCAAAATACAAAGACAAAGAACACAAAACAGTATTTAACCAAGGAGGTTAGCATTGCTTAAACTCCTTGTTAAACATTTCGACCAATCAAGTTAGAGTATTTTTGGCGCAAGGAGTTTGTATCATGGTTGTATAGTATTAATATGTAGGTCGACCCTATTGGTGTGTTCCAAATTCAAACACCAAAATCGTGATTAAAAGAGCTTTTTATTCACGATTTCCCGTGAATAAAATAAGCTTTTTAGAGGGGGTATGGTATAAAAATATTTTTCAGGTTACCGAATGCAGTTCTAGCGAATATAGTTCACGATGATAAACGTTTTGAAAAAGTCTACGTGAATTCTAAGCTTCAATCGCTAGTTACAAAAATATTCAAAGTAATTCAGGTGCAAACCGACAGCAGCGGAATAACTGTGTGTGCACCTGAAACGCACACAGAGCTGCTGTACACACACATGAAAAGACGCTATACCGATAACATAGCACGGAGTGAGGCGTGCGGGGGGCCGTCGGCGCCACCACCGCCATGCCACAGGCAACCTCCTATATAAAACTCGGCGCTGCCATCTACACGTTTCAATAGATAACTTGAGCTCTGAAACCCCGGTTCACGTTGTCAACTTTTCGTTGCAAAGCTGTTTACAAAACTTGAATGTTGTGCATCCTTGAAGGATACCGCGGGAATATTACAAATAATCGATTGTTTTTTAGTGCATTGAATTCATAAAATAAAGTGTTGGCTTTAAAAGTGTTTCAAATCGCGGTAGTGGCACTCGCCTAGATCTAGAACAGCCGACAACAGCCTTGCATCGTCAGCGCTGACTGAGTGATGTCCGCTGCTCACCGGTAACATTCGCGAACCTGGATTATAAGGAACAATCAAAGTTCGGGAAATATACCGTTATTACCAGTGCCGTTTTACAAAGACATTATCATTTTGACGTTCCTTGATTGACTATTGAGATTCATCGAGCGAAGGCATCAAGATGAGCTTCAATAAGAACAACCCCAACCCCATGGGGAAAATCATGGGATACCTCAAGCAGCTGTCCGTAGAAAGGGTAAGTTATTTTAATTATACAGAACAATACAAATGCAGGGCAATCTTTCCCATTTTCACAGAAAGCCTACGACTGAAACTGCGCAAGCCCCTCAAGCACTAAGTGCGTTTTGGGGTTGCTCGGCAACCATTACAACCACATTGACCCTCGTATTCACTACGTCACACATGGACATTTTCTAATCGATAAAATACCTAACATAAGGGCGCTTGTACACGCTAAGAAAAAACGCCGGGTCTACCCAAGAATTCGTGTCGTAACTAGAAAATAACTGTGTACACTGCTCGCAGCGGTGCACGAAAAAAATCTTATCTGCGCAAGACACGACGCGGCGAACGTTGTTGCGTTTTCGTGTGTGGAAAAGACAAAATTCTTGTCTTGCGCAGATAAGATTTTTTTCGTGCACCGCTGCGAGCAGTGTACACAGTAATTTTCTTGTTACGACACGAATTCTTGGGTAGGCCCGGCGTTTTTTCTTAGCGTGTACAAGCGCCCTAAAAATACGTCTTCATCAAGTTGAACGCATGGCATCATAATATATTATGCCGGTGGGTATCCAGAAGGCCTTGCAAGGTCGATGATGCTATGGAAGTATGTTTAATGTTCATATAATTTTAAAAGTAAAATTTTGTACAAAATTATTTAAGCGAAAAATTTTAGGTAAAGTTAGGTAGGTATAATATTATGTTACAAAAAGAAGTTGTAAAAATATAACTAGAATTACTTAGTTCGTTTTAATTTGAACTAAAATTATATAACTTTTAGAAAGTTTACACTGTTAATTCAAAAATATTTAAATTTTTACTCATGAATTTTTATAAAAAAATCTTAAGTCCATTTCAGCCACCTTTGGTCAGAGGCGCTACCAGCGCTATATTCTGTTGCAACCAGTTTATTTCCTAAGTAATTCTGTGAGCTTCCAATAGATGGCTCTGTAGCTACAGTAACTGACTAAAGCTTGATTCTACTAGTAGATGGCAGCAGTCATCGATTATTCGCCCTCATTACAATACAATGCTAATTAAAAACTATTTAGCGCTTAGATCCATAGCCAAAGTATTTTTTAGACTACTCTTCTTTCTTTTCAGTTTCTTCTTGGTTTTTAGTGTTCGCAAAACTGGTCTCTTTTTGCAAAAAAATAATTTGGCACTATTTAGAAGATTTTTAAATAGCATCCTATTTTTCTTTAAATAATAAACATTTATTTATGAGGGCGCCACTGGACCTTTTCTGAACTTTTACCCAGGACCTTAAGTAGTGAAGAAGCAGCCTCCCTGCTGGCTTTCTTCTGTAGGTATATGAGTTAATTGTTTTAGGTGAAGTCTTGTAGGTTTTGGGTTTAGGCACAGAATAAATAATATTACTAAGCTTACTTACTACATACGCAGTGACGATTGTAAGATTGTAGAGCAATGAAGATTTGTAGGTACGTTAATTTCAGGATTTTAGTAATTCCTAAGCTAAAAAACATTGCTATCCAAAGTTAAGCAACGTTCTGCGCTGTCACCATTTTTAGAGGACCGCTAATGGCATTTGCATCTGAATGTGCTTCGTAGGGCACCCTTACGATTTCGGCCCCGGAGCCATGACGGAAGCTTGGAGGTGCCCTCAAAATTTCGTCACTACAGTTCGCGACTCTATACGAATTTACTTGACGAATCATTTTCCAGCAGTGGTAAAGAATGCTGGCAATACCGCCAGCTCCTTTGGTACCCTTCGATTTGGCACTGATTTTGATCAGTTGAGCTATCTCTAGATCGTTTGTAACGGTCTACAGATGGCTTCTTGTGTATTTTGTAAATACTTGTAAGTGTTTTCTTTGTAAATAAAGTTAGCTATGATACACATGAAATCTTATGCTCTCTGGTAGGTCTAGTGGTAGTAATCCCTCCAATCCTATGGTCGCGGGTTCGAATCCAGTCGTGTACCTATGGATTTTTCTATTCGAAAAATGTATACAAGTATAGTAGTAGTAGGGAACAAGTATTGCACATCGGCTAATTTCGGCTTCATGGAGCGTAGTGTGCGTTAGAAAGGGATAGCGCTCTACGAAAGCCGAAACTCCGATGTGCTATATTTATTGCCTACAAGTCCTACAACCGTAGGTACACGATGCTATTGCTCTCAAACGGTGAAGGAAAGCATCTAAACACCAGTTGCCCTTGACGCTAATATATAAATCATCTACAGTAGATGCCTGTTTACTTTTTTTGCAACAAACACATAGGTACCTAGTTGTAATTCTATAAAAATGTTAGAACATGAAGAAACGTAGCTGTAAAAGCATTTCTATTTTCGTACCCACCTAAGGAAACAGAACGAATAATAAATCAAGTGATGGCCAGTTCTACCCTCATACGTCTTTGCATGTGGACTTTTACCCTTCCCATAACAATGTTTTCAGGGTCACTTCAATTCGATTACCTACGTACACAGTTTTATCTGACATGGATGGAAAATTTATAGAAACCCTACGAAAAGCTCAAATGGTGTTCTTTAGAATACTTAAATATTTTATTGATAAAGAGAAATATCACGATCAGAGTAAAAATAGCCCCAACAATAATTGTAAATATTGATATAATCAATCATGCGTCGTCTATATTTTGGTTAATATGCCAAAATAGAGGAAGCTGATAAAAGTTGCATGGCTATTATTTTCTAAGAATACACCCAATCCCGCCGCGTCAGTTATCGAACCTGCACCTTTCGCGTCTCAGTCACAATGATCCACTTTATAATAATGCTGATCTACATCTATAAATACTACAAGTAATGAAAATATAAATGTGGCATCTTTCCATAATTAGTTAATTTATTTGCACTAAAAATAATAAAAATGTTATTTAGCTGAAAATACCCCAAATCATCCGCACGGATCGGACGGAGGACGTCGCAGATGGACCATGAGTACATGAACGACTGAACTGAGTGTCCCCTTGGTCCCCTTGCATGCTTGTTTGACTTGCTTGACATTCTTTAGGCATTATACTTTTTGATTTACAATTTCTGAACCAAACAACACCTGTCAAATTGTAAGCTGCATGTTTTGTAAACAACTAAAAATAATGAGAAGTAGTTTACAAATTTTCAGTTTCGTAAATGAAAACACGAAGGCACCATAAATTAAAACACTAAAATACATTTGACAATGAATTTTCGGTGAGTTTGAGTTAATAAATGTAAAAATGCGATCAGTTTTGATGAACTAGGTTTTGTTTTTAGATAGTAGGGCCCGTATTCTGAAACAGTGCTTAGGTCTGAGTCGAGCCTCAAGCACAGATTTTTGATACTTTTCAATGGAGAACTGTCATAAAATCTATGCTTGAGGCTCGACTCAGACTCAAGCGCTGTTTCGGAATACGGGCCTAGGTCTAACATCTCATGGACAATTATTATCATCTTGTGGAAAAGTAGGAGCTTGAGTAAAAAGCAGTTTTCGACGATGTATACGAATAATCTACATGTTGGTTTATATTGTCTTGAAATGACAAAAATATTTGCATGATGATTTCAAATTGCGAAGGTTGGGAAGTCCTGTGTGAAGTGGTGAATACAGGATATTAAGTCCAAATTGTGTAAACTATGCGGAGGGTCAGGGTAGGCACTGCGCATATCATCAGTAGGTTATCGAACATGCAGTGTCTGTATGATAGACTGTGGTCAATAAGCGAGCAATGTGTGTTTTCTTGATCTGACCTCCGACTCCCTTGGTTCAAGACTCTTATCGTTTCTACTGACTTACGCACATTAGATAGCGGATATAATAAATGGGGTGTGTTTGCGGACGATTCCTTTAGTGTCGAATGTCCAGTGAGCTCGATTGACCACTCTACTTAGGTACTCACTAATTACTTGATGAAGTTGGTAGAGTCACAACAAAATTGTGGGTCGCAAGTTCCAGAAGCAACGTGTATTAAAAGTGTTTGTTTATTTTTTCCAGGGCGGGAACGAGCAGCCACGCCGAGGACAAGGCGACGAAGAACGGCTGTATCGAGCTCGTGGACCCAAGTACGCCAGGGTACCCTCTCGAGCAACACTCTCAGCGTCGACCACTTGCACATCCCTCGCCACCTCGTGCGGCTCGCAAGGTACCCTTGCCCCAAACTACGCTGTTATCCCGGAAAACGTTTCTACAGAAAGCAGTAGTGAAGACGAACACGACAGAGAAGACTTCGAGAAGACCCGTCGTCATTTTCAACAACTACGTCAAGTCAGCTTAGGAAACGAATTCAAATACAAGATGGAGATGGAAATCAAGAGTGCTAAAGATGAGAATTTACGTAATTCCATCCCCTTCGTGAAACAGCTGAGCTTGGACAGCAATAAAGTCAAAGGAGATACTTCAATCAATGGAGATGGACCGTATAAGGCTCCCACTACGCAGAAGATTTTTATATGGACACAGGTAAAACGTCCGTTTATTATTAAATTGCATTAAGTACTGTTTATTTATGAAATTTACTTTGATTAGCGGAATCCACTTGTTCCGTCCGATAAGGCTTAATGAGACGTGAAAAGAGCACTAAATGCTAATTGTTTGTAGCAATCGCAAATCAAATTTTGTTTTCAAAGTGATTACTGATTCAAAAGATTTCTATTGCGTTAGGCATTTCTACGATGTTAGTATCAATCTCATTTTTAGGGTTCCGTAGCCAAATGGCAAAAACGGAACCCTTATAGATTCGTCATGTCTGTCTGTCTGTCTGTCCGGCCGTGTCACAGCCATTTTTCTCCGAAACCATAAGAGCTAGATTGATGCAACTTGGTGAGTGGATGTATTCTGTGAACCGCATTAAGGTTTTTACACAAAAATAGAAAAGAAACTATAAATTTTGGTGGTCCCCATACTTAAAACTGAAACTCAAAAATTTTTTTTTCATTGAACCCATACGTGTGGGGTATCTATGGATAGGTCTTAAAAAATGATGTTGAGGTTTCTAATATCGTTTTTTTCTAAACTGAATAGTTTGCGCGAGAGACACTTCCAAAGTGGAAAAAAGTTGGTCCCCCACCCCCTAACTTCTAAAATAAGAGAATGATAAATCCAAAAAATATATGTTGTACATTACTATGCAAACTTCCAACGATATTTGGTTTGAACGAGATCTAGTCAGTAGTTTTTGAAGTGAAAACTTCTTTAGCGGCGTTGAGCACTTTCTGAATGGGGATAAAATCTTAAACTCGCGTCAGGATCACGTGACCCTGATCGAAAAAGCGTAGGACGGATTTTTTGCAGAAATGTACCCTAAGACTACAACGTAGAGTTCATAATAAAAATCGAAAAAGCGACGCTACAGATACGCTAGTAGTTACTATGACACGGTAACGTCACAGAATAGATAATAGTTAGTAGCAAGCATACCAAGGCGTTTTTCGTGACTGTAGTAGGTATAGGTACATACCTATTATAGATTTTATGAACTAGCGGCCGCCCGCGGCAGGTAGTAGTGGTCATTGGTACATGATTTTATAGATCTACTGTATTTATTTTTCGAGTGGAGCATTGCGGCGAGCGAAGCGAGCCGCCATGCGACCATGGGAACAGCGCGGCGAGCGAAGCGAGCCGTGCTGTGACTCCCCCCAAGCCCCCCAGAACCCCCTCCTCCTGAACCCGGGGGGAGCGTCGCGGCGAGCGAAGCGAGCCGCCACGTGACCACGGGGAACAGCGCGGCGAGCGAAGCGAGCCGTGCTGTGACCCCCCCTAAGCCCCCCAGAACCCCCTCCTCCGAAACCCGGGGGGAGCGTCGCGGCGAGCGAAGCGAGCCGCCACGCGATCACGGGGAACAGCGTGGCGAGTGAAGCGAGCCGTGCTGTTACCCCCCTAAGCCCCCCAGAACCCCCTCTTCCTGAACCCGGGGGGAGCGTCGCGGCGAGCGAAGCGAGCCGCCACGCGACCACGGGGAACAGCGCGGCGAGCGAAGCGAGCCTTTCTGTGACCCCCCTTAGCCCCCCAGAACCCCCTCCTCCTATGTCTGCCGTTTTACTTCATTTAGGACCTACTTGTAGGTCGCGCGACAAGGTCCCTTCTAGCGGTTCCGACCCGTTGAAGATTTGGCTTTACGTAAAATTTAGGGTTCCGTATAGGGTTTTGATTGGGGTTATACTATATTGAGGAATTTGATTAAATGGTCGACTTTTAGGGTTCCTTAGGACTTTGATTGGAGTTTCAACTACACTTAGAAGCTTGATAATGTTAAAATTTTTAGGGTTCCTTAGGACTTTGATTGGGGTTTTACTACATTGAGGAATTTGATTAAGTGGTCAACTTTTAGGGTTCCTTAGGACTTTGATTGGAGTTTCAACTACACTTAGGAGCTTGATAATGTTAACATTTTTAGGGTTCCTTAGGACTTTGATTGGAATTTCAACTACACTTAGGAGCTTGATAATGCTAAAATTTTTAGGGTTCCTTAGGACTTTGATTGGGGTTTTACTACATTGAGGAACTTGATAAAATAAACAACTTTTAGGGTTCCTTAGGCCTTTAATTGGACTTTCAACTACACTTAGGACCTTGATTATGTAAACAATTTTAGGGTTCCTTAGCACTTTGATTGGAATTTCAACTACACTTAGGAGCTTAATAATGCTAAAATTTTTAGGGTTCCTTAGGACTTTGATTGGGGTTTTACTACATTGAGGAACTTGATAAAATAAACAACTTTTAGGGTTCCTACGTTAATAATCAAGTTTTCACTTCTGCCGGCACTCCCGGAGTGCAACCCGTATTTTTTTTTTTTACGTCATAAATCGTAAACAGCAATTTACCTTTCGACGAACTACAAAAACCTTTATATTATGTTAATTGATGCTACGGAACCCTTCATGGGCGAGACCGACTCGCACTTGGCTGCTTTTTTAAAATTAGTCTTTATTCACAACAAGTAAGTTATTTTTTATTTTGGTGGATTTTTAACTAAAGAACGATAACCAAGCTCTAATACAAAAATGTGTTTACTAAGAATGCCTACGCTACCTATGTTTAAACTATGGGAGCGTTCTACATATAAGACAGAACCACCCCATAGAACCGCAGAGCGTTCCGTAAAAGCTCCGCGAGAATACGCAGTACCTAGATGATCAGTATTTTTTTTGCCTTCCGAATGATAAACAAAATTAAATATCAGGTTAGATGTAACACAGATGAAAACTATTTTTTCGTGATAATAACAACATTTGTTTTATTTTTTACAGTTGCTAGCCGCATTTGCTGTATCCATGGGATCCTTGATTGTGGGCTTTTCTTCGGGTTACACTTCTCCTGCCTTACCTAACATGAACAGGACTTTGCATATCAACGAAGAAGAGGTACAAATTACATTTCTAACTATTAAAAATATGATAGCTAAACAATCTTCTATACAGGGCATTTAATTTATACATAATTATAATAAAGGGGTCTTCAAAAAGAGCGCTATATAGATTTTGAAGAGTCGGCAATGCGCTTATGAATTCTCTGGTATTGCAGGCGTGTACAGGCGTTTTCATCAGATGGGCTGCAAGCTTTTGTCTCCTTAGTTGTATTAAAAATATAGTTTTTTTTAAAAGGAATCGAAGTTCTTACTGACTGACATACAACCAACCAACAGCCAAAAACAATGGTATAAAAGAGAACAGTGCTTTATTTTTTGAACGTGCCGCGCATGCTAGAACTTTGTGTCAAAAACCTATGAACAACCGAATAAATTTGGCACGCGCATCTTACTAAAACCAATGAAATTTCCTCTCAATTGTAATGGATTTCACTCCTTGCCTTGAGTATGAAGTCACGAGTAATTACGCACTCCATAGTAGGTATTATTTATAGCACTCTATCAATCACGATTTTTGTGTTTATTATTATTGAAAGTTGACTAAACTTGTATTTATTTTATTTATATTATTATTTCTAAGTGCTATCCTTGTGCAGATAAAAATATTTTACGTCAAAATAATTGTTTCAGAAAACTTGGGTCGGTGGACTGATGCCCTTGGCCGCTTTAGTTGGTGGCATCTCTGGAGGACCTCTGATTGAGTACATAGGCCGACGACGCACTATTATTGTGACTGCAGTTCCATTCTTTCTTGGCTGGATGCTGATAGCGACTGCATCGAAAGTGTTCATGGTTTTCGCCGGTCGCGTTCTTTGCGGACTTTGCGTGGGTATCGCATCCTTAGCCTTCCCAGTTTACCTCGGAGAAACAATACAACCCGAAGTTCGAGGCGCTCTTGGATTACTGCCAACTGCGTTTGGTAACACTGGAATTCTATTGGCGTTCTTCGTGGGCAGCTTATTGGACTGGTCTAAGTTAGCCTTTGTCGGTGCAGCTTTACCAGTACCATTTTTTTTGCTGATGCTTGTCGTTCCGGAGACACCAAGATGGTATGTTACTAAAGGACGAGCGGAGGATGCACGCAAGGCTTTACAATGGCTGAGAGGCAGGAATATAAACATCGACAGGGAAATGCGTGATCTCACACGATCACAAGCGGAGGCAGACAGAACAGGAGGAAATGCTATAAGAACTTTGTTCTCGATGAAATACCTGCCCGCCGTACTTATATCTTTAGGTTTGATGTTGTTCCAACAACTAAGTGGAATTAATGCTGTGATATTTTACGCTACAGATATTTTTTTAATGTCCGGAAGCACTATCGATAAAAATGTGAGTAGCATTATTATTGGAGTGGTTAATTTTATTTCAACATTCATAGCCACGGTGCTTATTGACCGTTTGGGACGTAAAATGCTACTGTACATATCTTCAGTTTCCATGATTATAACTTTGATAACACTAGGGGTTTATTTCTATTTAATGCTAGCCATCAAGTTAGACGTCAGCTCATGCGGGTGGCTACCACTGGCTTGTCTTGTCATCTACGTGTTAGGTTTTTCTATAGGCTTCGGACCCATTCCTTGGCTCATGCTGGGCGAGATTCTACCTTCCAAAATCAGAGGCACCGCTGCTTCTGTTGCAACCGGGTTCAACTGGGCGTGTACTTTCATTGTGACCAAAACATTCCACAACATTAATGATACTATAAACCTATATGGCACATTTTGGTTGTTTGGTGTCATTTGTATATTTGGACTATTATTTGTAATATTCTTTGTACCTGAGACCCAAGGCAAAAGCTTGGAGGAAATAGAAAATAAATTAACAGGCGGGTCACGAAAAGTGCGGGCTATTAGCAAACCACCTCACAACCAATGCTAAGCCTGGAAACAAAAGGCTAACTAACTTATTAAGACAGATTAACATTCCAATGAGCAAAAAACGTGTATTTTTGATAAACTGTGACTTAAAAAGGGGGTGAAGCGCTTTTCAGTTCATACTGAAGACAGATTGCGACTGTTGCCTAGCCATAGACTAAAATTCTATGTAAATATTAGTAAAACTAGATGTTAGATTTGCCGATAGTTCCTATATTACGTAAATTGTCATAGCATTAACTAACACCTAACGGCATTCGTTTTGTACACATGTTCCTTGGTCGTTGCTATAAATAAGTCTGATTGTAAAATACAGATAAACATTTTATATAGTTTTTGTTTAAACTAGGAAATAAGTACACAATCACGCATTATGTTAGTGAGTTCATGTTGTAAATATGTAATTTCAAATAAAACATTTCATTTGCCTGGCTAGTAGTCGTAACCTTATTGTTAAGATATTAGAGTTTTTAAAGCCTAGTTAAATTATTGTATCGTATTTGTTGTACAATGCATCACTGAAATGAATCTGTTACTTGTAGAAAACTAATGTTGATCATGACAAATAATGATTAGTTTAGGTAATTTAAACCAAATGTTGATTTTAAGCCATTTATTTACATACATCATTATTTTAAGTTTTTATTATGATTTCGTATATTACGAAGTCTTTTATTTATTTGATTGTTATTTTTTTTATTAACTTTAAATAATAAAAAAAACGGATACACCTATGTTTGCTTTTTACTGGTAACCTTAGCCTAGGTCCATAGTTTTACATTTAATAGAAATAGGTAAATGGTTTTATATCAAGTGTTATTAAAAGGATGCGTCCAAAATAAATGGACTAATTTATTTGACTTCCGAGTCGCGTGATTCGATTGCTATACATTTGACTATGAAATCGAACAGGACGTAAATTACGAGGCACTTGCACCACGCAGTCCTACAGATGCTCCGTTGTCGTCTTGACGCAAACTCGAGATACACGAGGATTAGTACTTAGACCCAGAATAATAGAATCAAAACCACACTCTCTTGCATCTTGCGGCTACGAGCCTTCGTAGAAACATTGATCACATCTTTAAGCGACCTGCGATGACGATCAGTGAAACGCTGTCAAATATGACAGCGATATTTGACAGCGTATTTGACAGCGTTTCAGCTGATCGCCATCACCTAGATGTGCGCAAGCCTTTAGGTAGCAAGTAGCAATGATATTTATCGAGCGAAGCAAGATCTCCAATCGACTGCCATTCACACATAGCAACGATTTCCTTAGTAATCAGTAATAATCGGTTTGCTACAGATTTTCTCGATATTTAATAGAAATGGAAGGTTCGATTACACTAATAATACAGAAGGAAATCATTTCTGTGAAAGATATACAACCTATGTGCACGTAAAACAGACAACAAGTTACCTAAGCTGCTACGAGTAGGTCTAATGGACTTCAGAAAAAAAATCATGCTTTCTATGCGACTTGCTGATGGAAAAAGCACATATGGACCACCTGATGTTAAGTGGTAACCATCGCCTATAACAAAGCACTGCCTCACGCACGTTTAAAACGCGCCCTACGAGGCACTGCCATGCGTCCATTAATTTGAGGCAGGTAGGCCTCATGTGACTATAATTTCACGGGCAACGCAGCAACGCTACTTGGCGTCAGGAAAAAGCAAGGTGGTCCTTTCCCGGACGAGGCCTTCACAAAGAGCTCTACTACTACTGAAATGATGTGGTAAGTACTTTGACTTGACAAGTCAGAAATCCATAGCATGCTTGATTGGATCCTTATCGCTGACCCTATAAGGGTTACGGATGATAGTAGGTATAAAAACACAGGATAACTATATTTGCAAGATACAAGATAATTCAATTCTTCGATTATAAAAAATAATAATGAGGATATCCGTAGAAGAACCAAGGTCACCGACATAGCTCTTAGAATTAGTAAGTTGAAGTGGCAATGCGCAGGTTATATTGCTCGAAGAACTGACAACCGTTGGGGAATAAAGGTTCTCGATTGGCGACCACGAACCGGAAGACAAAACGTAGGAGGAGGAGGCTAGCTTAAGTGTCAATGCACAAAAGGAGCCTCTTCGCTTTATTTTATTCGGGACTAAATCTCGTTTTTTTTATATTTTAGTCTACTGGTGGACAGTTTGAACATAGGTCTCTCCCATGGCGCGCTACTAAGCCCGAGTTTCGGCTCTTCTTATCCAGTTGCTGCCCGCCGCGCCACACTTCACATTTCGTTGCTCCATCTAGTCTGCTGCTGAGGGCGTCCTACACTACGTTTGGCAAGTTTTTTGAACAACCTAATAAATTAAATTTGCAAATAACGATTCACATAGCTTGTGTGCGATATCTACACTAATAATAAATTAATTTAACTGACGTTTTCATCCTTAGAAATTGAAAAAAAAAACATTCCATAGCGCAGACGTAAAGTCAGTAAACATTCGTAACATGTGCTACGAATAAAACGATTGTAGCTACAAAACATGTTTATCATAACCTGAGACAAGCACGGTTCACTTACTATAAACAAACTACAACATACTGTATAGGTACTTTTTTTAGCTATGTTTTTAGAAGATAGTCTTCAGCGATATTAGACAAAAAAGCTGGATTGTTAATCATAATAAAAACATATTTTTTCTTTGGTATGTAAACACAGGTCATCTACACAGATTTTTGGGGTTCCGTACCTCAAAAGACAAAAACGGAACCCCTAAAGGATAATAAATTTGTTGTCCGTTTGTCTGTCTGTCCGTCTATCTGACCATCTACTATAGCGTCTGTCGGTCTGCCAAGACTCTTTATCTCGGGAACGCGTGGAGGTATCGAAATTTCGAGGATACTGAAATTAAAACGATACACCTACTTCTACAGTTTCTTAAAGCTATCGAAAATCAAACTTCTAAGTTAACGTAAATAAAAAGAAACGGCCGTTCATGCAGCAACGGCGTTCCGTGTCGTTCCGAATTTTTCTTAGTTGTCCGCTAACTTATAACGTGTTTGTGTTGTTGTTTGTGGGAACTTTGTTAGACTAGACAAAAAAAGAGCTTATCTATTCAGTTATATTTGATGTAACCGCATAACTGCGTCATCTACAAATCTTTGAAATTCTTTTTAATCATTCAAAAACATGTTAATACGATTGTGCCAATTAACCTACCATGCCAGAAGCACAAAAACAATAAGATCTCATGTTGCTAGGTCGGACATTCTAAAAGGACTTTTCTTATCAATTAGAAGAAATTAAACAGCTAAGTATGTTTATTTACTAAAATCAGAATAACTGGAAATTCCCACATTTCAGGAGTGTTTTGAATATACAACCTCGAATACCAATCAATTGTCCCCATATAAACGGCATCTTGCGTGGTGTAACACTCATTTCTTCAGTAGCCAATGCCGGGTACGCAGTTGATAGTGCATGACGGTTTCTGCATGTGAACACTTGTGCAGTGAATTGTATAGTTAAATAAAAAAACATCCACAATGAAGGTCCTTATGAGAGCGGACACGCATTACAGTATGCATGTGAGGTGCAGTGATTATGAGGAGCCTAAATACACATTTTCACAGGTACGGTCAACTCTTTTAGCAGAAGAAATACCTACTATTTCTTCCTAGATGAAGTATTACGATTGCAATTTTTGATTCTAATTTGATTTGCAACCTTACTCAGAGGTTCTATTTTGAGAAACCATAATTAGGTTACGATCTTATCTTCTTATATAATTCTACTATACGTGTGTATGTCACTGAACACTTCCCAACGGCTGGACCGATTTGAATGATTTTTGTATGCGTTTGGGTGGCACCTTGGATGGTTTAGATTCACAAATTAATTAAAAATAATAATAATAAATTAATAATCATGCAGGACAACGTCTGTCGAGTCCGCTAGTATATTATAATCGTTTTAATTTTTTTTTGTGTAGCAATAAATGCTTATTCTCTTCTATACTATTATTTTGTCTGAATACAAATTGAGAGTTTGTATGAAGCATATTGGTAGAAACTCATTGGCAATTAAAACCTCATCTAGCCATTCGGTTCATCATCCTGTGTATGTGATGTGATGGCTAATGGAAATGGAGCCATTTTGTATGTATTATTGCGTCAATATTTTTTATTGGTGAGAATATACTTTTTGAATGGTAAGTACATAGGAATTTTCATGGTATGTTACCTTATCAAATAATGGAATATTAGAACCATACGGACAAAATTGAAATTCAAGCGAAATACTTTCGTATTTCAAATACGTAATGATTCTACTGTATAGTAGAATTTGTATAAATTAGTATGTGTATGAAAATTATGCATTAAATTTTATTTGAAACAAAAGTTTTGGCAAATGACAGTTATTGAATTCAAAAAAAAAGTCGATATCCTTCTTTATTATATTTCATTCTATTCTATTTTCTTCGAGTGTAGATGTGGGCTTATAGAATAATTATAAACATTTTTTATGTTTATGGTTTAAAAATCTTACACGTAGTACCTAACTACATAAAACTTAGTTCCATGATGGTCAATACTGCGAGGCACAACCACAAGACCTCTCAGTTATAAACAGAACAGTAGCACGTCTCGGATACGAGAATCGAACCCGTAGCTTTATGTCTCAGCTGGTTAGTTGGCCACTCGTCACAAGAGAATGCAACAACATGTTGGCTGACGAATAAGATGAATCTCGGCAGCGTTTGTTGTTTGTATCTAAGCAGATACAAACTCCGATCATAACTTTCAATTAACAAATCAATCTTGAAAAAGCTAATACTGTGGTTCAATATCTTGCAATTTTCATTGACAATAAATAATTTGGTTGAGGTACGGCTACAAAGGGGGATAAAAAAGTAATAGCACTAACATTGAAGTACTAGTATTTATACCAACTATTAGGATAAAAGCAGCCTCCAATGCAGAAGAGGCATAATGTTACAAAAATAAAAAAGTTTTCGATGATTTAGAGATATAAGCCCAAAGGTAAGATGTGAATGGAAACCCTAAAGGAATTTGAATGATGTTGCAGTTCTACTTTACGTTGGATTTCTCCTCATTACGTATCTGAAATATTGTGATGTTTTTAAATGTCATGAAAATGGCCTTAATATTTTTTCACTCCCTTTCAGGTTGTTAAAATAATCACGGTTAGAATTATTATCCACATGGTTCTAACATAATTGCCCACATGATTTTAATAATTGTTGATCTAAGGCTGCATGCTTAGAACCCACATGGCATTGCACTTCAGTAATACATCACCCTGACATAATAGAACATTACATTTTCTAAATTCTGGTACAGACATAATTAGGTACATGCTTATACTTTCCATGGTATAGTTATTATATTTAGGGAATGCAATCCCGGTATACCGGGATCCCGGATACAATTAGCTAAAGGCAATGGCTGGATAAGCGATGCGCGCACGATTTGGGGCCACCTAGGGTAACCTTGGCATGAGGGAGCAAATTCCCCTCCCGCACGTTGTTACTAAAATTTCACCAGTTACAAACGAAGCCCTGACGCAGTGATCAATTCAAAAATTGACTAATGGGTTTGAGAATTTTTTAGATTAATTAATCTTTAGGCATAGGTTTTTACGTTGTCATGTCGGAAACCTTCAATTCACTAATTACTATTGTACCAAACATCGTGTAACCTGAGCGAGCTTTTCCAGCCACTGGCTGACCCTGCGGGATCCCGGTATTTGTGGGATTCCGCAGGCACGATTGTGATTGTTTAATCCCGCAAATATCGGGATCGAAATTATTCATGCGGGATTGCAATATTTAATAAAAAAACAAAATTAAATTTTCTGAATTTAATATTAAAATGAATAGCTTCGGATATTGAATGTGTTGAACAATTAATGTTTATTTATTGTGACGAGGAGTAAGTGGACACAATCAGAGTCAATGATTGCTTAAATTAATCGTAGGCGGCTGGCAGCACACACCTCCCGGCAAATAACGTCATGCGTTTAAATTGACCATATTATTGAGAGGCTTGTTTCAAAATGAATATTAACACAATACAATGATGCTTCAGGCTACAACATACTAATATTATGTAACAGCCATGATGAAATCTAAGAATGTTGATAATAAAATCGGGATTAAGTACTGCTATTTCTGCCAGTTCATAAATATGATTGACTTCTCATTCTTCCAAACATATTCGATTCCAGGTATTAGCAGCGGTAGCAGTGTCCATGGGCTCGATGATCGTTGGATTCTCATCAGCTTACACATCACCAGCTCTCGCTTCAATGGAAGACAGCGATGTCATTCAAGTTACTGAAGAACAGGTAACTTGCTATATATTTACTTATTACCTTTCTCTTATAGTATAAAAGTAACAAGCTACTAACACACAATTTAGATTTTATCTGTTCTGTGGCAACTACTTAATACTTTTTGTTTTGTTTTACAGGCTAGTTGGATCGGTAGTCTCATGCCCTTAGCTGCGTTGGCTGGCGGATTGATCGGTGGACCACTAGTAGACTACATAGGACGAAGAAGAACCATCTTATTCATCGCACCACCATTCTTCATAGCTTGGATCCTCATAGCCAGCGCCAAGGTCGTCCACCTAGTGCTCGTAGGACGCGCCATATGCGGTCTGTGTGTCGGAGTAGGATCACTAGCTTTTCCGGTGTATCTAGGAGAAACTATTCAACCAGAAGTCAGGGGTACCTTAGGATTGTTTCCTACGGCGATTGGAAATATAGGCATTTTAATCTGCTACCTAGCAGGGAAGTACCTCGATTGGTCGCAACTTGCATATTTAGGCGCAGCTTTGCCGATTCCATTTTTCATTTTGATGTTAATGATTCCCGAAACTCCTAGATGGTATATATCCC
Organism: Thera obeliscata; assembly: GCA_947578465.1. Lineage (NCBI taxonomy): Eukaryota > Metazoa > Arthropoda > Insecta > Lepidoptera > Geometridae > Thera > Thera obeliscata. The sequence continues at coordinate 8,687,619 of OX387916.1, forward strand.
GGGGACGAGAAGACGAAGCTCGTAAAGCGCTGCAATGGCTGCGTGGAAAAAATGCTAAGGTTGATAGCGAGTTGCGTGATATTGCGTTCTCCGATGCAAACAACGCTTCCAATGATATAACCATTCGGGAACTTTTGAGTATGAAATACATGAAGGCTATTTTAATCTGTTTGGGTTTGATGACTTTTCAGCAATTATCTGGCATAAATGCGGTCATATTTTACACGGTTAAAATATTCCGTATGTCAGGAAGTTCGGTAGATGAGAAACTTTCAACCATCATCGTGGGTGTCGTTAACTTTGTTTCTACTTTTCTGGCTACGGCAACCATTGATAGAGCCGGACGTAAAGTCTTACTTTATATTTCATCGGTAACAATGACCCTAACATTGGTGGTGCTGGGTACCTTTTTCTATGTACAGAAAGATTTAAATGTTGACGTGTCAAATCTAGGATGGATACCGCTAGCTAGTCTCATGATTTATTTATTAGGATTTTCACTGGCGTTTGGTCCAATCCCATGGCTCATGATGGGAGAAATTTTACCGGCGAAAATTAGAGGAAATGCTGCATCAATTTGCACCGCTTTCAACTGGCTGTGCACGTTTACAGTGACCAAGACGTTTCATAATATTATCGATGGTATCGGCCCAGCTGGCACTTTTTGGTTATTTGGCGCCATATGTTTCGTTGGGTTGTTTTTTGTAGTAATTTGCGTACCGGAAACTCGCGGTAAAAGTCTCGAGCAAATTGAGACCAAGATGACAGGCAGGGAAGGCGTCACTAGGACGCGAAGAATGAGTTCTATAGCAAATATCAAGCCTTTACCAAATGGCTGTTAGATTATTTTAGTGCTTAGGTAGCTAATATTTATCTACGTAAATTGTACTTATTCTGTGAAAATCTAAGCATTTTAATTTTATTAATGTAATTTGAGATGAGTTTTTTTAATTCATATAGTAGTGATATTAATATTAGGTATGATTCTCATAGTATTTGAAAGAAACCTACTTTTGATGCCGACTGTACCCATAACTAGTACCGCTAACTTATGTAGTGAATAAAAATTTAATTTTAAGTACCTGGTTGTTTACTACACTAGTAAAAAGGTGTTAGATTCAATCTGACATGTCTATTTATTAAATAACTTCTAAATATAATATTTAGTCAATTTAGTCAAACCATGTTAAATAAAAAACAAACACTGATATTTTTCTTTTAATTATGATGCATTATATATTTTATCATATACAAAATTTAATTAAATGGTAAGACTTAAGGGTAAAATTAGAGACTGCTAAAGGGAATGTTGTGTTATAGTCGATATACCCTCAGATCTCTCAGTACCAAGAACACACTCAGGACAGGATTCAATGTTATAGGTTTGGCGCATACCCACATTTTGCAGTTGATAGATACCTAATTTATATTCCCTCCATCAGAGAACATAAAATAATACAAGTCATAGAACAACTAGAACTACCGAAATGCTGATCGCAATCAAAATATCAAGGATCTTTCTTACAATATTATAGTCATTTTTAAATACTTGTTAATATAAACTACTTCCTACATAAGTTTTAAAGAATTTGGATATTGCTTATAATGTAAATTATTGACAAAGTTTCCCTCTACCAATATGTAATTCAGTTTTATGGTATACTGGTCTAGATACCATAAATGTGTGTTATCTGGTTCCTTGGCTAAATAAGCACCTAATTAAAATATAAATCCAATGATTGGTGGTTGGATGTCACAAGAAAATCGATGGGTAATACGTGCCTAGCCAAGAATATTCTTAGTATAACCGTATAAGCTCTATTTGTGTCTAAGCAGCTTCCCCAAGGACAATATCTCAAATCTGAAGCAACGTAGCTGTGATGTTATGCACTATGCTGTTTTCAAGGCTTCAAGAAAAGGATAGAGTTTAATTCGTCCAAGATTATGAGGCTTGAGGCTGCCGATGCCGAATTAATGTACACAAAACCACTTACCCATAACTTGGACGCGGCAAATAGCACAGGTATCGCATTCCACATCCCAACTCCACATAGCAACAGCATTCCACTTTTTCAAGGTAAACATTTTGTCTGGTTTCTGGCCATCATTATCGCCGCGATCTAGAGCATCGCAATCTTCTCCTGACATTCTAAAGGTCGATGGAAGACACCTTATTTTGTGAAAATGCGAAGAAGAAAATAACAATAATTTGCACTTTTGTAAATAAACAAAGTAGGAGTCTTGTCATGTCATGTCAGTCAACTGTCAATTTGTTTGTAAAGCCAACTGTTCTGTCAATGTCAACAGAATGGGCTTCTGTCTGTCAATTCGACAGACAATCGTAGTAAATGCTTAAATTTTAAAGTGATAGCATGGTGATAGCATTATTTTAATCCGCTAGTCGGCTAGTCGGCTCAGTAGTGTTGGGTAGGACACCGTTTCAAAAAGAGTTTGTATGAGGCCCTCGTTCTTGTACCGTGAGGTGTCACAATGTCATGCTTCAAATGTCATGTCACATGCGAAGTAGTGAGTGTAACTCATTTTGCTCGACTCATTTCATTTGTCATCCAGGATTTTTTTTCATGAACTACTGCTGTTGAGGTGTCTTGATGAATGTCTCATTATTTATTTCTAGCCTCTCTCTACTCTACATAGTATTATCATGGACTAATTATATAATAGACTTACAATCTCGAACAAAAATTCGTGTTTCGATAATTAATTACCTGTGAAGGCGTGAGATGGCGTTACGTGTTTCGAATCGATGTTATTAAATGCTGCATAAATTTGTTTGAACCATTTCTTTACCACCACATTTAGAAGTACGAATAAAAACGCAAGATGGCGCTATTTCCAAATGTAGCAAAGCGTCAGTCTGTCATGAAGCGCGTGGCGTTGCCAGCTCATAGACGTGCCCCGTTGTAACCTGCCCGCGCGATGTTGCCGCTCTGCCGTGTGTAAAAGCTAGCTAGCCATGATTTTTTGAGTTTAGATTCTATTCAACAAATTGCCAGGGGCCTTATTCTCGGCTCATCTCGGATCATTTTGCAATTTTATTTTATTGCTTCTTTTCGAAGAGAGAATAGATGATTTTCTTGAGAAATTCATCGACGACCTCATCGTAGAAGCCTTGACAGCTATGATATACGGAAAACGTAGAAAAAGTGCGGGGCTGTGCAATGCCAATGTGTATTTAGGGGACATTGAAAATCTCGGTCGGCCCGAGAATTAGGCCCCAGAAATGTTAAAAATTTTTGACAAAATATTTTTGCGGGGTGCAGGGGGAGGAGACGCTTGAAGCAGACGGGACACTTCGGTTGTGTGTGTGATTTTTTGAGTTTACATTCTATTCAACAAATTGCCAGAAATGTTAAAAATTTTTGACAAAATATTTTTGCGGGGTGCAGGGGGAGGAGACGCTTGAAGCAGACGGGACACTTCGGTTGTGTGTGTGAATCGCTCGGGCTTTGGACTAGTTAAATACCTACACTGGCATAAAGAATAATGCTTAGATATTTGATAGGTTAGTTTAGGAAGGGTACTAAGTGAAGATGGGAAGTACTAAGTACCTAGGTAGGTTGTAGGTTGGGTTAACGATATCAAGGTGCAGTACTAGGTCAAAGAGGCTGCCGAAATTTTGAAAAAAACACATAGCCAACATTTCGACTAAAAAATCTTATAAATCATTAATATCAACAATTTTTTTTTTGTTAATTTATGTGGAGCTACCGCTCATCATCAGGTGGAAATATTGATAAAAACACTTTTATTTTTTATTTTTCTGGATCTCAAAAAACCAACTACCGCTCAACGTCCGGTGGAAATATTGATAAAAGGATTAAGAAAAATTTCAAAAAATATTTTTTTTTCTTTATTTATTTGGAGCTCAAAAAACTGCTACCACTCAACGTCAGGTGGAAATATTGATAAAAAGATTAAGAAATATTTTTATTATTTATTTATATGGAGCTGAAAAAACAGAGTACCTACCGCTGAACGTCAGGTGGAAATAATGATAAAAAGACTAAAAAAGTTCATAAAATATTTTTGTTCTTTATTTATCTGGAGCTCAAAAAACTGCTACCACTCAACGTCCGGTGGGAATATTGGTTAAAGGACTTGAAAAAATGTAAACAAAACATTTTTATTTTTTATTTTTCTGGAGCTCAAGAAACAGAGTACCGCTCAACGTCCAGTGGAAATATTGATAAAAAGAGAAAAATGGCTGTGACATACGGGCGGACAGACAGACAGACAAACAGACAGACATGACGAATCTATAAGGGTTCCGTTTTTGCCATTTGGCTACGGAACCCTAAAAATTGGTTGACTGTAAAGTCGGTTTACTGACGATAGTTGAACGTGACAACGTCATAAGAAAATACTGATGGAACGACGCCGGCTCCATCGATTTACAAGACGTTATCACGTCAATAAGTCAATGCGCGCTCACCTTACTTGGATATTTTATGTAGCCTTGGTTACATGCGCGCTGGAGTAGTTTTTTTTTTAATTAATCGTAATAAATCGAAATCTTACCGATAAAGTTATCGCTAACAGACCAGTTCTCTCCATCCCTAGCTGTTTGTTTATGGTTTGCTCAGCAAACAAAGCATACCTACCTAGTCTGTGAAACAAAGCAAGCAAACCTTTCTTTCGCTGTCCAATTATTAGTACATTTATAGTTTAGATACTCACATTTATTAGTAAACTACTGCTAGGGTACTATTTCATGCGATTTTTTTGCTCAGAGTAAATCGCCATTAGTTTGAAAATAATAATAATAGCTCCATCTAGTAGTAAAATGATGCGTTAGTTTATAAGCTTTCATTTTTATCACAGCGCCATCTATTATTATACATGAACAACAGGTAAAATAGTCGATGTGAAATAAAACTAAGAAATTTATTATTATGATCATTATTACACATTCCTAAAATACTAGATTGTTTTTAATGGTTTTCAAAGAAGAAATTAGTTAAGTTTCTCGGTTTCACCGGCTGCTAGCAAGGTTTTCAGGCTATGAGTCAGGGCCATCTAGGCATAATACGGGATTTTGAGCTTTTTGAGAGTTACGATTTTTTGTTCAAGATTGTGAGTCTATTTATATAATTAGTCCATGGTATTATTTACCTATTGTGGGTTACGTTTTAATTCTTTCACTAAAAGTGAGGCGCCTTGCTTGATGAGCAGGTAGGTACTACATATGGTACTTAGATTGAGGAAGCTAAGTACTAGCAATGTAGCAAGCAAAGACAAACGAGCTCACATTTCGGTCCCAAAATCCAGGGTCATCCATCTTTGTTTGAAGCTGTGAAGACTACAAAATATGGAATAAGAGTAAGTGAGGCAGAAGATATTCAATATGCAAGAGTAAACGAGACAGAACAAGAAAAAGTTACCAATAGTGAATTTTCGAATATATTGTTGCGGTTATTGACAAATACCTCACGTTGAATTTGGCTGTGTTAATAATATATATAGTAATTGTACTTCTGTTTGTTATACAACAATTTATGTATTTAGATTTTAGACCAATAAACGAAGCATCATCATCATGATTTCGTTTTATCTTATACCTACCTATAGTATTGCAATAACAGTAGGGCGTAGGTAGGTACTAATGTCAAACTACCCGCCAACTCACCAGCACTCGCAGTTACTGTGGAATCCCTAATAGATGGCGTTAGCGTCTATGCGATATTTCATCTACACTTTTTATGTATGGAGTTGTAGTTCTTCTCTCGTAGAGAGTATTAAATTCCTAGAATACATCAGCTCACTCACTCCCAAGAATGAAAGATTTATATTTTCCTCTTTCGTCCCGCTCTCGCAAGTGACGCCGCGCGCCGGAAAGAGTATGACAAATATTGTGAGGTGGTGAGGTGGTACATGCATTGAACATGAGGAACGGGACATTTTTGAGTGAATGCTTGTGACAAACGAGGTGCCTCTTGTATGTCCTACTCACTCGGCTGTCATTTCATTTGTTTTGAAGAAAATAAAATACTGGCGCCTTTCTTGAAAATAAATAAAAGAAATGCGAATCGCTCAAGCCGAATGTTATTGTTTTTCACTAAAAGCGTACCACAACCACAACCCTAATGATGTTGGTAGAAAAATCGTAACGGACGTTTCGGGTTAGAGTTTACGTTAGGTACCAAACAACAATCTGCCAATATTCTCATCACAAAGGTTCTCCTCCCGCAGTCTGCGCCCTCATGCTTGGCAGCCAAGCTTGGCAGGCTGGAACTATCTACGGTCCAAAGCAGAGCTTCCCTTTAGAGATGGCTTTTGAATAGAGCCAAGCCTAGCATCACATCGAGCCTCATCGAGGATATGCCGTATCGAACCTACCACGAGCGGCGGGCGTAATGCAATGTAAGTAAAAAGTTAGAACTCTGTTTTACTTTATTACACGGCAAACCATCACAACTATGTAAGACGCCCTTTTCTACTTCTTCTTAGTCCTGTATCCCGTTGCTCGGTCCGTACCGTACTAACAACTCGGTCAATACCGGCTAACAGTTGGTACCTACACCTATAGGTAAGTAGGTAGGTAATAAAAATACGGTTTTATGACATTTTGGTATTTTATTGTGCTGGATACAGAACACAGAAAGAGACGTGTCGTCGGAGTACAAAATGCGCTACACCTAGGTCTACTATCTACTTTCAAAACTATTAAATAATCGGTAGGGCAAGAAAATTTACAACGAACACCACATAATCTAGTACTTATTACCTACTTACATAGTTAAATAAAAAAATATTATGAAGGTAGCCTCATTATTGTCTAATTATTGTGTCTTATGAAAGTTAGTAATAACGCCGAGAATATGAACGCAAAGCTGCCTCCGATACTGCCGGCTCCACTGAAGCATCCTAACTCTTCAACCTGCACTTGGTATCTGATGTTGTAGGGAAATCGGCAAACAGCATTATCTAAAGCAAAAAATAAACCTCATAGCATCGTTCGTCTCCACATAATTTCTCTCTAACTGAAAGTTATGATGTAGGTAGCTTAATAGGTTATAGATTAGGTAGCAACTTACCTACCAAGACTACTTACCAACCTACTCATAGGTGTAAGTAGAAGTGTAAGCAGTACGAATTGGAAGAAATAATAACGGTAATTATTAAAAAAAAAACAATTTCATGCGTAGGTATGATGATAAAACAATGCATTTACTTCATGACAGTGTCATGACGTGTTGCTCACCTGTGCACACAGCCGTTGTAGCAGCAGAACCTCCTGTGTTTGACTGCACTGACAGATACAATGGCGGGCAGGAGTTGATGGTCGAGTATCCAGAACACGGGTCCTGCAGGCCTATTTCAACGTTTCCATTGGCAGCTAGAGTTTGGCATGAAATTGCGCTTTCATCCACACCAATAGCTGTGAAGTTACTCCTGCAATCAAGATTACCAACATAAAAGCAAGCAAGGAAGGGGAAATAAGTAGGTATCATGAATAAAGAAGATCGATGCAGAACATGAAACGGCTCATAATAATGGTGAAATAATAAGTAGTCAAAAAGACCTGGGTAAAATGTTGATGATATTGATATTGATAATGATGTTAAACAAACGCACCTTGGCTGGACCACTGATCGTGAATAGCAGATAACAAGGCTACCGACGCCTGAACTGCTTCTTGCAATCCTCACTTTTCGGTTTTCGTTTTCGGTGAAGAAATAGTTGGCACGCATAGCGTAGAAATTTATGTAATTTGGTTCAACAAAGTCATCAAATTGACGTGTTCCTGATGAACCCGCTGTGAACTGAAAACCACAGACAGGGTTGACGATTCTTCTGCCAGCTGTAAAAAAAGTAGCTAATTTATTTTCTTTACTACGATAGTACAATCCTGGTAGATCCAACTGCTTTTTTTTCTGAGCATAGGATACTAGGTCCTACACTAGTAATTTTTCGTAAAACTTACATTGGCGAATTCTTTCTAACACTGGGCCCATAACAATTTCGACGTTGGTTCCAGCTGACGAGAGAGTTATTGTTCTGATGTCATTGTGCATGTCGCGTACGAGGTTCCATAAAACATCAAACTGGTTCGTTGCTGTTGCGAAGATAATTCTCAAATCTGGTAAAAAATAATTAATTATTACCTTATAGAATAGCCTAACAATAAACTGAAACCCGTCCAAAGAAGACAGTGTATAAAATCATGAGTGCTTTTGACTTTCAGCTTCTAAGTAGGAGAGTAGTCTTTACCGGGAACGGTGTCGTTGATCAGCCGAGCTTGTTCCCAAGCTTCGTTAGTTTGTAAATTGCCGGAATTGAGCAAGAAAAGCAGAACCGTCGAGTTTCCACCAACGTAGTTTCTCAGAGTTTCATTGCCGAGAGACTCTTGCATATGGATACGGATGTTTGTCAGGCTGGTTTGTAGGTTGACACCACTCAACACTGAAAAATATGAACTAATCATAGCAGTTTCAAACAAACTGAACACAAAATAGGAATGCTTGTTAGGATGAACTTACTGGCCTGATGCTTTAGTAGTGTGTACTCGGAATGGAAATCAGCAGGAGAGAATGTGGTGTTGACCACAATACTACCATCAAACGCGCTGAGTAATGTTACACTGGAGCCATATTTCCCTACTTCAATACCATCCAAGAGGTATGCGATAGCTGGGTACACTGCCGAATATTGCCACGTCGAGTCAAGAACTATGTAGAGGTTAGTTTTAAGCCTGTAATCTGGCCCTTGTCCATCTGTAGCGCAGTCTAAATCATTCAAAGTGCTAGCTAGAAATAAAATTAACATTAACAAGTAGGCCATCATAAAATTTGAAGAAAATTTAAATAATATATTTCACTTACTGGTATAAGATTGAAAATTACTGACGGCGCTGTTGACGAGGGACTCCAGACCACCAATAATAGTACCCCGAAGGGGTATATTTGTGTCCAAAGCAGCTGCAAAAGCATATGTTTCGGCCACTAAGTTATCGTTGGTAATATACTGCTGACTTAGGGATTTACGATTACATGCTCGGAAATCTGCATTGAAAATACCATTCTGGAATCGAAACATGATATTCAAACGCAAGTAACTTAGCTTCTCACCATCATAAGCTGGCAAGTAAGTACCTAACCTACCTACTCGTCTTTCCATGAATTAATATTTGTAAAAATAGTACTCTTACCCTGGAGGAATAATACATGTCCAGTAATTGCGATAACTTCAAAGAACTGTAGCTGTTTAGTGTATTAGTGATTGTGAATCCTAAAAAGAAACCATCGATATCTCCTCGAATTTCAGGATCAGTTATTTCGACATTGACTCTGCTGTGCAGCATGTAGTGTCTGTGAGCCTGGCTACTATTCCAGTTGCCTGAGGTGCCGACGGAAATCGAGGAGCTTCCTCTTTCAGTCCCTTGAATAAGAACAGCTTCTGCTAAATCTCCTGAAACGTTATGAAGAAAAATAGATTAATAAGGGTAGAATGAAAGCATTGTTTTGTTTATACTCTCGAGTTTGGGTGAATTCATACCTGTAAGTGTGGCTGGGTAAAGAGAAGTGACAGTCTGCTGCACGTTGTTGTAATTCATTACCGACCCCTTTGCGAGTTCCACCACTGGAACCTGTTGCAAATGAGCTCCTGCAGCTATACCAGCTATCACATTACCCATGGAAACTGCACCCCAGTCTGTGAAGGTCACGCCTCCCAACAATGGACACTGGCTTTCTCCGAGCAACTGGTTTTCGGATTTTAAGCTTCCGTAGTTAGCGTATTCTATATCATCTTTTGGGTTGTACTGACGTATATTACCGTGGGTTGCAGAATTCCTGGAAATATATACGGTGGTCAGTTAATCTAGAGTAGAATGGACATAAAACTTTTATGACACTCAAATAAAGAAACGTATTACGCACGCCAGGTTCAAAATTTCGACGTCGTCACTGACGGAGCGCGCAGTCCTCAAGGCACGATACTGGGAGAGCTGATTGCAACTGTTTTCATCACCACGAACCCGTGCATCTACAGTAGTGGAAAGCATGTTGTGGATGGCGCACTGAAACATCATGAAGCTTTTTTAGAAAGTTAAGGTATACTTAAAATCTACAGAAATGCAGACATTTTTTGTCATTATAAAAAGTGGGGGCGATGCAGAAGAAAATAGAAAGTAGTCATCTGTAACTTACCTTCAATGATGAGCTTAAAGTCGTATTTGCCAGCTCAACCTGCAAGTTCCTGGGGATAAGCCTTGTCAGCAGAAGGCGGTGCCGATGAAATGAATGGAATGTGGGTGCATAAGGAAGAACGTTCGATGAAGAAGCCAGTGTTGATTCTGGCTGATGGAACTCGATTCCATCCTGACGATATCTGGAGAAAACATAACTTCTTTTAAGTGAGTTTAAACCCTTTAGTGAAGGGTTTCACTACTAGGTATTTATGTGCTCAAATAGATCAGTAATTTTTATTATCGGAGGTTGATCACATTTGTTTGCAAGTAATATTAATCTTAATCTTGATGTTTTCAATGAAAATAAACATAAACTTACGTGTGAAGTAATAAAGCGGAGAGCTGCCTCAAGTCTACATTCACATTGGGGTTGTCTTCTATCTTCTGGATGATGTCAATCAGCACTTGTATCGTAGTTGTAGGTAAATTGTTCCTGTTTACCAATAGGGGGTCCAGGTAACACTCCCTCAGTTCAGGAGCCACGCTGGTTTGCGCAGTCTGTTGCGCATGTGTGTGGCTAGCAACAGCTAGTAGAACCAGTGGTAGCCAATACATGTTTGGCTATTTATCTGTGGAATCATAATTTACTTCAGTTGTTTTCTGTACTTCTCAAGATTTCTTACACTGCCAATGAAAGTCATCGAATCGGTCCAAACTGGTGGTAAATTATTGACAGTAGTTTGGCAAATAAACCCTGCTGCTGGCTGATTCAGATGGCATGAACAATTGAACAAGGAATTTATTTGGAACTCATACCGGTACGGTACCTAGGTTTTTCAATAAAAATATGCGTGTAATCAGTGATAAACAATATCGATTATGCGGTTCGAATAGCATTTATAATAAGCTACTACATGTTTTATCAGTTGACGGGTGCGGCCATCCTGCTTGAGGACATGGAAATATAGTGGAACAAGATCTTCTGCCTATATTATTACAGTAATTTATTATTTATTATTATGGGCCCCATACCTACTGCTATTTTTCGTATAATCTTTCGTGCATGAATTTTTTCACGTAGTGATATTTGATTTAGAACTATGTAGAACAAGGACGTTAAGATTAGCTCCTCAATCGTAATTATATGTTTACAATTATTCAAGAATTATCTATTCCCTACCTAAATACAGGGTGTCCCATAAGTCAACGTCCAGCCGAAAACGGGTGATGCGCCAAATCATGACAGTTATCAGAAAAATATAAAAAAAAATATTTGCTAAGTAACTTTCGAGTTATGAGTATTTAAAAAAAACAGGAAAAACTGACACCCTGTGATGATCTTTTAAGTCCTGTGACTACAAATATTAACTTTTCATGAAATTTTTATCTGCAACGTAAGCATGAATAACCCTTCTGTAAATTACAATTCAAAATTAAACCATAACTGCCTCATTTTTCAATGAAATCGTGGAGTTTTGGCCAACGTTTCATTTCAGATAATTACATCAACCAACTTTAACCATCTGTACTGCAAAAAAAATGTACTACACTATCGTGGCATGTAACTTTAAAAATTGGCGCATTTATCCAGGATTCCAAAATGGTATAATACTTGCTAGAGTACTTCTTAGTTTTGGAAATAAAAAATGTTTTTTCAACTAAACAGGATTTCCAATCAATTTTATTTCAATAGATAAAATGTTTGTACCCTTTAAATGACGGACTTAAAATGCCTACGCTGTGTTTTTAAGTGACTCACAATTCACAGGTACAAGTAAATACCATTTCGACAATGCAAGTAAACAGATAGATCCACCATCTTGTCGAAAGAGTAATAACCATGGGTGTTCAAGTAATTTGTTAGTTTTAGGTAAAAGTTTGAAATAAAATTCAATCATAAGATTACTTCAATCGTGATTTTAATCTAAAGTTTTCCTTCGCCCGTCGCCGGTCTTATTACATGGTTTTTGACGTGATAACGTCTTATAATTCGATGGAGCCGGCTGCTCGTACGAAAAAACATGACTCATGCGGCGTTACCTCGCTCTGAGGCGTTCCATTTAATACTTGAAGTGCAAGTGAGAGCGCGGAGCGAGCGACAAAGAGGCACAATCAGCCTCCGTGTTCGGCAGCGTTCGACATCGGTCTCTCTCCTACTTGAGTGAGCGATGCGTCCGCGTGGACAGCTGTATGACGTTGTCACGTTCAACTGTCGTCTGTTAACTGACTTTACAGACAGCTGATTTTTTAAGGAAATGTAGAGCTTGCATTACTGCTGAAGGCTAACAGTTTGAAAATTTGCTGTAAATCCTTGATGTAGTTAAATTAAAATCACGATTGAAGAAATCCTATGATTGAATTTTATTTCAAACTTTCACCTAAAACTAACAAATTACTTGAACACCCATGGTTATTACTCTTTCGACAAGATGGTGGCTCTATCTGTTTACTTGCATTGTCGAAATGGTATTTACTTGTATCTGTAAATTGTGAGCGATTTAAAGACGCAGCGTAGGCATTTTAAGTCCATAATTTAAAGGGTAAAAACATTTTATCTCATGAAATAAAATTGATTGGAAATCCGGTTTAGTTGAAAAAACATTTTTTATTTCCAAAACTAAGAAGTACTCTAGCAAGTATTATACCATTTTAGAATCCTGGATAAATGCGCTAATTTTTAAAGTTACATGCCATGATAGTGTAGTACATTTTTTTTGCGGTACAGACGGATAAAGTTGGGTGATGTAATTATCTGAAATGAAACGTTTGCCAAAACTCCACGATTTCATTGAAAGCTGAGGCAGTTATGGCTTAATTTTGAATTGTAATTTACAGAAGGGTTATTCATGCTTACGTTGCAGAAAAAAGTTTCATGAAAAGTTAATATTTGTAGTCACAGGACTTAAAAGATCATCACAGGGTGTCAGTTTTTCCTGTTTTTTTTAAATACTCATAACTCGAAAGTTATTTAGCAAATATTTTTTTTTATATTTTTCTGATAACTGTCATGATTTGGCGCATCACCCGTTTTCGGCTGGACGTTGACTTATGGGACACCCTGTATATTATTATTTAAAACAAAAGTTGCATTGAATATCGAAATAACATGCTTAAAATGTATCTGACATATGATAGACGATGTCCCGGGCGCGACCTAGGTAGGCTAGGTAGGTACTACCTATATAATATATGTATATACAACCTAAGTATAAGTATTATATTGGGTCAAATAAATAAAACGTAATCTGTGGGTAAATACAATTGCATTACAATTTAGAAGGTTGCCCAACTCATTGTTAGCTTTAGCATAGGTACCACCCGTTCTAAGTACCTAGGTAGGTAGATTTGCTTTGATAAGGATAAGTGTCAGATAAGTGACCATCGCATGCTGATGTGATTCATGTTTTTATGAAACAAACGAAATTAAAATGAAACTTTACCTAGTTCCATGTAGGTTATTTACTACAGGCATAGTAAGTACTAACTACAACTTATGCCTGATTTCAAATAAGGGGCTCCTACGAGTAGACTATGTAGGTGTAACTACCTCGGTTAGGTTAGTAAAATTACCTAATAATTTTAAGACTAGGTTACTTAAGACAGACTATGTAATATCAAGATTATTGCTACATTTATTGAAAAAGTTAACTAGTATGTAGGACCTAGCATAAAAGCATAATATTCATTATTCGGAAAATGAAAATACAAGAGTATAATTTTCCAAACCAATGTTTCGGATGCGCGATGGGAACCCGAACCGGGACAGGAAACCACAGAAAACTTATATTCGAGAACTTTTCAGTCTTTTTTGATTCACAAACACTCACTTAGTTATAAGTTCAAATAATCAGTCCAAAACATCACCAGGTTCGCTACAAAATAACAATTTTCTGTGAAAATGCCACAATAATGAACAAAGTTTCGCACGTTCACGCGCCCTACAAATATCTGAACTAAACTGGTAAAATAAAGGGAATCTACAGTGTTGATAAGATAGTGGAAAGCAGGTCTAGATAAATTCACAACGAATGATAGCCACACGCTGTACCTGCTAGCTAGAGGTATCTGTTTTCACCTACGATTACGACGATAACACTTGATTATGGCTTCAAAGTGAGTCAATCGGTCAGGTTCGGAGGCCCCACTGCACTAACAGCCCAAAGAAAAATAACCAATGTTTTAAATAGGTATATAACAGCGCTAAAAAAATACAGATACGTTTGCTTTTAAAAGATAATATGTTATCGTGGTATGTAATGGATGCCTATAATCTTACGGTCTTTTAACGGCCGCCGAATATATTTAATTACAATAATGAACAAAATATGTATGAATAATTAATTATGTACATAATATTCTAATAAAAATATAGGGCAACATTTAGTTACATGCAAAAACTACGACGAGGATGGGATTCGAACCCACGCGTGCAGAGCACATTGGATTAGCAGTCCAACGCCTTAACCACTCGGCCACCTCGTCACATAAACGTAGTGTGAAATTATGTAACTGACTAAATAGGCTTACTCGTGTCATAAAGACTTACAATTTTTTATGAAACTTTCGAACTTTCAAATTCACATACTTGAATGAATACCCAGATCAGTTTTATTTCACCTAATTTTCGTTTAATACTTTCTCTGACCATTCATAAAATGTTAAAGCCAGCGACATCTACCAAACATTTGTATAAAGTTTTTTCTCTATGATCTTGTTCTAACACGACCTACTGAATAAAACAAATAATAATAAATACCTACTGGTAAACAGTTTACTTACACAATTTAGGCAGGTAAGTTATTATTGAGCCAAAATTTAAAACAAAAATAATTACGACATCTATGATCAACCTTATTAACTACAACAATAAAATATGAAAATAGGACGAACAACCTTGTAGAAGTGGTTTTAGTAAGTCACAATAGATGGCGCGATTCTGAAATCTGCGATTACACTCACTGTAATGTAAAAGATACCTGAAACCATTGAAACTTAGTTGATTTTGGTTCAATTTCTGTTAAAAAGTAGGAAATAAGTCGTCTAGGTCTAGGGACCTCTAATTAAATAGCATTCATCAGGTGAGGATTGCGGTCAAGCGTTAGCCTTTAAATTGTGAAAAAAAGGCAGTTTTTCCTATGATAAAGGTTAAGAGAAGGTAGGTTAGGTACCTACTTAAACTTACTTACCTGTTCGTAGAAAGAAAAGATTACGTTTTAATTACTTGCTCACCTACTCGCTGCGCTTTTAAGTCGAAGATACATTTTAGTCAAATCTTTAGGAATATGTTGGTACACCTAGGCGATAATAATGGTCTCTCAGCTATCAGCAAACAAATGTCTCCAGCTTCAAGGGGCATTGGGATGAGTGACCTCCAGGGTCAACCGGGCTCCTGCGAGGGATGCGTTGCCTAGCAACGGAGCAGGGTTGGCGCCCGACGCGTCTCGGTGCTTCACCCTCCATTCATGAAAAGGCTCACGTCACGTACGAATTACTTCGTAAACAAGAATAATCGAACATGAATCTAAAAGAAAGAAAAAAGATAAAATTGCTTATTTATATCTAATGTACATTACATATTATAAATAAGCAATTTTATCTATTTATATTTATTTTATTTTTATTTTAGGTATTTTATATTTATTTTTTTAATATATTTTATTTATATGTACTTACTATTCAATATGTTTATCATATTATTACCTGACAGTGGGCCGGTCATGTTTGTCGTAGAACAGACAATCGCTGGAGCAAACGAATACTACTATAGTGGACACGTTTAGGTAAGCGTAGTCTAGGACGCCCTCCGGCAAAGATGGGGCGTCGATTTGCGAAAAATGTAGCTGGCAAGCACTAGAGGAGAAGAGCCGAAGACTACTACTATTAATATTCTTGTTTTGTTTTTTAGTACCCTTTCACGTTGGTGTTCTATTCTTCTATTCGAAGGATTTCAACATCGTATATACAGTGAGGACCTAGATTTTTGGATACAATACATGGCATTTCCCATGGCCATGGGAATAGGGTAGAGAGCCGTCAGATATTGGAAAATATTCAATGTATTGAGGACCCATATCAAATTAGTTTTTACTAGTGGCCTGAACTGGCTTCGCACGGGTGGACATTTATTTTTATACACGTTCCCATGGTGTGTCGTGCGAGCTGATCCGCCTCCGTGCGCGATATCACACACCGGTGGGAAGGGGCTATAGGTACTCAGGGTGAATGTGGGTTTCCAATGGTGAAATAACTTTTGAAATGGGCACAGTAGTTTTTGAGTTTATTCATTATAAACATACACACAAAAATACAAATCTTTCCTCTTTATAATATTATATAGTAGGTATAGATTAATCTTAGCTTTGCTTATTTGTAGTGTAAATAATCACCAATAGGTTTATTTTATTACAAACATCATTACAAAAAGAAACATGAATAATCGCAGGTTTTTACTATACCACAGCAAATTTAAGTTCACTTTACTGGATAGGGTAATAGTTGCAGGAACTACTACTTCTTGCAGAATTTGATGCGTCGCATTCACTTTGATTTTATTAATTAAGGCTCGACCAGAGAGGTTCGTCTAGACAGGCTCCTCTTAAATTGCTTTAGCTCAGCACATTACATTGATTTGTGCGACCGTACGTTTGCAACTCTACAACCCGGAAGTACATTATACGAGTGCTTCCGAAGTGGCGTTCCGGATATCGTGCATTTTATTTGTTCTGTAGCAGAACCCGTATTGATGCATATATCTGAAAGGCCACACAATAAAAAAGGAGTCCCGAAAAAATCATTTTTTTCTCACGTGTCGGCATCAAGAGGTTATTTTTTTCCTGTACCTTAGCTAAATGGATCGCTTAGAGCTACAGGTCCTGAAAAAAACTGTTTTTTTCTCACGTCGCGTCGGCACCAAGAGGTCATTTTTATCCTGTAATCAAGGTATAAAAATATAGTACAGTGTACAGTAGTAGTAATATAGTGTAGTATAGGTTTTACTATTACATTTCCTACGAATTGACCTTCTGATTATTTTCTCTATTCCGTGGCACACACTCGGCAATGCGGTGCGCTCCATCAATTCTGCTTCGACTGCTGCGGGAACTTATACGGGAATAAAAGGGTTTATAGACGTATTCCGGCATTGAAAATCAGTCTACATCTGGACGTTTTCAATTCTACTCTTTGTATCGTGGGGTTTTACTATGGCGGGTTTTGTTGTGGGCTTTCGATTCGAGTCCATGCACCCATCATGACATTATTTTGTTTGAATTGCACAGCGTTGGTTCAAAAACCAAAGGTCTTACTAATTTGAAGTAAATTTCTACTCATAACTAACCACAGAGGTTCATTCTAAGTGACTTGAACTTTGGCACAAATATAGAACTATTACAACTATCACTCTAAGTACACTACTCATAACACGGAGTAGTAGGTATATTAGGAAAGCTATGGAATTTAAAATATGTTTGGTTTCAGATTTATCAGCAAAATTCAACGGTAATTAAGATAATTCTACTACATAAAAAGCAGACTTTTTGTACAAACCATCACAAGACGCGACCCCATAACATTGCTAAGGTTGTTAGTCTACAGAGAAAGAAAAATCTTGATGATCGTGAGATGTGCGAAGTAAACACTACACACATCCTCCTTGGCATGTCAAAGCAATACCTCCAGGCACATTACCCAGCAGTCGGCTATAAAAAGGATAGTGGACGTGTTTCCTTTTCAGGAGGTTAGCTCGACAGCCGCTTCAAGCCTCGCCGCAGTCACGAACCGTCCAAAGTACACAACACTGTTGCTAATTCCTTCTTACAATTTCTGAGCCTGTACAACTTTGTATTGATGATATTTAAGAAAATAGTTATAGGCTTTTTATGAAGTAGTCATAATGTACCGAAGGTTCTCCAATTTGATACAAAATTGGCAGACAAAAGAATATTTTAATACTTGCAATTTTCAGTAAAGAATTTTGTATAATTTAATAAGGAAGGAAAACATACAAATGCCGGGACTTAACTTGCGAATGCCCGGATTTGCAGTGAAAGACATCGAAAGGTCTTCAAAGTCGATGAATTTTACGGGATTAAGGTTGTGGACTCTTATTTCAATCGATGTTCGCGGAGAAATGGAACTTTCCGAAGTTATGAAGGAAAACAGACGGAAAGTTTCAGAAGTGGTTTAATCCGCTCTGTTTGAAAATTAAGAAATTGTGGAGTATGAGAAATACGAGAACTCCTTTTATTCTCATAATACATTATTTTAGCTTCTATTTTATGTAATAGGATTAATGGTACATGGCATATTTTACGGGCGGCAGTCTTTTGTAGGAATAAAATCACAAAGACTACCGTCCGTAAAATATACCCATACTCAACGTTCGAAAATATGATTTATCGTGAAATTTCCGAAGAAAATTGGTAGAGAACCCATCCATCCTTACTACAGGCATTATATTTCAATACATCGCTAGAATGACGCCGACATCGCGGCGGAGGGATTATCCACTTAACCGGGATGGATTTTTCACCTCACCTCCCCAAAGAACAGCTTTAAAGTGAATTTTATTTTCACTGCAAAAATATTTTGATTTATTTATAAGTTCATGCATAAAATTACGCAGGCGGTTACAGAAAATAACTTAGCAATTTTGTGCTACTCATAGGATGAAGTGCCATACTAGCCTAGCAATTTCACTGTAGGTACTATGCAATTATGCAGCTTATTATCTGGATTCTCTGCATGAATGCGGCTATTTGCATCCATCACTATCATTATCGGCAATCACAGTCAGAGAACAAACCTCAGCTACAATGGTAAAGTTTTCAATCAATAAAACGGATGGGCCGTTTTATTGATTGAAAACTTTACCTAGTACATAATTATCGCCATTTACTTATCTACTTACTTTAGTTTTGCTTACAACCTTTATTTATTTTACATGCTTACATAAAAGCATGCATTCAAATACAAGCAGTTTGCTAGCTGCTATGTGTATAGGTATAACAGTGTGATTGCGAATTCTTTTTCTTTTTTGGCTATACGCCATTTGCGTACTTTTCTCGCGATCCAAGCAGCGGCCACTTAGTAGCGAATGAAGACGAAACTACTCTAAACAATCACCTTACCTTACAATATTGATTCCGGATGCACCTATTATTCAGAATCAGAAGTCCTATACGCCTGGGCATTGTAGTCCTGCCATCGCGGTTGCGGTGAGCCATCCATTGGACGTCCGCCGCACATTTCCCTCCTCCATAGACAATTTGCCACCCGCTAGATTGAATAGCTACAAAGCAAGCAGTGTTTTGAACGAGCACTTGCTTTATTAGCTTTACACACTTTAAACTTTAGTAGTGTATTCACATACACTAAATGATTATGATTTACAAAAATGGAACACAATCGGCATCAAGCCGATCAATATTTTTCAGGAACGCCATCACGCTGATTTCAGGAGCATTCAAATAGCGCGATTATTTGCCCCGGGTGTGTCTTAAATTTTGATTCCCAACATCATTCGATTCATTTTCGACATTAGAGCTGTAATGAATTTGTGCAATCATCACTTACTCTGTATCAATACTTTCAATACCGGCGTTAATTAATTGCACATTGGGCAGGCGTCTCATTACGTTCCGACGGACAGCTCGCTTTTATTTCTGCACGAGCGCATAGATCCGCACTCCAATTACTTGACTAGGACTTGAACAGCACTGGATTTGGATTTAAGATTTCGATATGATTTACACTCTGAAACTTCCTATAGTAAACAGACCTGTAAATGGTGATTCTCGTATGCCATGATATACCTAACGATGAGGGGTAATCCTGATATTATCACAAAAAACATTTTCCTCTATGACAATATCTTGGCAAGCGTTTTGAGCTAAATATATTTAATTCACTTCTATAATGAATAAATAAATAAATAAATAAATATTGTGGACAATTTACACAACACTACCCAGCCCCAAACTAAGCAGAACTTGTAATATGGGAACCGGATAGCTGATATAATACTTGAATACTTTTTTTTTTTGTAAATACATACTTAGAATACAATATAACACCCAGACAGAGAACAAACATTTATGTTAACCACACAAATATTTGTTCTCGGTGGGGATCGAACCCACGACCTACGGCGCAGAAGGCAGAGCTACTACCAACTGAGCTAGAGGCCAGTCCAATGTTTTGGGTCGTATGTTATGTACTATTATGTGACTGTGAAAAAATAATGGACCAAAATATGAACAGTATCACGACAGAATATCAGTCAATGATTCCGTGGATATGGAAGAGCTGATACTTGATGAAGTTGATCAAAGGCTCAGGCAGACGGATATGGTGAATAAGCTATTTTATTTTAAACCAGGTTAAACTGCATGTACCTACCCTTCAGTATAAAATCGCGAATAGTCTATCTACAGATAGAGCGGGCTCACAACCGTTCTTTCTCGAGATGTATATTAGGTACGGACCTATTTTCAGCGGGCTTCCTCAGGTTATTGACTGACTTACAACACAATAATAGCAGTCGAATAGCTGAATCCGTCTCTGTATCTTTTATCCAGGCACTCACTTTGTGTCTGCGCCGAGATGCTTCGCTTCGAAGAAAAAGTGCCTCGAACAGCAACAGACAATAAAGGGGCAACAGCTAGAATTCTTTGTCAGAACGCTTTTGCAGCAAATTGTGGACGTCGTTATCAAGTTAAGATTTTGCTTTATAAATGTAGGTACTTAGCCACCACTCCACGTTTGAATTGAAAAAGCGTATAATTGGACACCCAACCCAACAAGTTCTTACAAAAGTAAATCGTTAAAGGATATCTTTTGTATTATAGGATTTATGCCTTCGAATCAAGTGCGACCAAGCGTTTATGCTCAAAGCCTTCGTAATGTAGGTATATTTGTCAACGAACTTATTTGAACTTATTATTTATAAATGGTTATTTTAACAAAACATTCATGGAATAAGTACCTAGTTTAGACATTACCAGTAAATTATTTTGTGAGGATAAATGTCACCTACATTTATCCTCACAGTAGGAAAGTATCACGAACTCTATCCAAACCTTTGGGGACAATTTACTGTTACTACAATTCAAACTGTCACAAAGTACCCAGCTTTAAACTCCCATTGTGGCCAGCTCAGCTAATTTCCCCTGAATAATCAACAGCTTTGGAAATAATGAGTTTTGTCGTAGGCATTAATAGATTGCGTTGCGTGTGACACGCATTATGTGCACGGCATTATTATTTATACCAACACATAGGTACTTCTTGTGAAACAGCATGTTATTAATGGTGTGGAAATAAACCTAACAAAGACATAGTGTTCAAAACAAGACAAATTTTTTGTCATGATGCATTTCTCTACTCTGCTATAATTTGTTTCATAAGCCCAGTAGTGCCCACCCCATAATATCCACACTTAAAGTACACACATAATATTTACGCAACTATACTTACCATCAGGTAAGATTGTAGCTAAAGAATGGTCTAAATCATGTAAAAAAAAAACTTTACATGCTTGCGCTAAGTACATAGTGTTTATCAAAGTTACGCATCCTATTTCAACCATCTACGAGTTTTTCGTAGAGACCACAATAAACGGGCTAACTTAGCTTTGACTAAAAGTTGAAACTGACGAACAACTTTGAAGTGGCATGGCACACCGCATTGAAAAAACCCACGTCTAAACTCAAAAGTAAAACTTCTGGTTGAGAAATAAATTAAGTCAAGAGAGTCTAAACATTGAATAGGGCACAAGGGATAAAAATGTTTAACATCATTTAAAAAAAACTCAGTCAAAAGTATAGGCACTTATTTTATAACAAAATTTCAATTCAAATAATTTACATACCCCATCTCGGAATGAATATTTTTGCTGTTCGATAACTGAGTGCAAAAGCCGTTTTTATAAAATAAATTGAATTAAGAACATCGTGCGCAATAAGTTTGTGATTTCAAAACATAATTAAACTTCTACCTCCATGGTGCCGAATTCGTCATACTTATAATCTTATTTAATTTGTTGAACACTCAGACTCGGAACCTTCTTGGTGTATTACTTACTTTTTTTTAATTTGCTTTACGTGCACCAGTTTCTTCTTTGCATTTAGTTATTTCCTCGCTGAGGTGGGATGAAAAGTTACGTGTTGCACTCGAGTGCAAAGATTTTTCACCTCATGCTCTTTTAATTCCCTTACTAGCGCTCAGAATTATAATTCTTCTTTCGCTTGCTCGGTCATCAAAATTGAGCACGCGGTTAAAAATCAACTTTGCACTCTTAATTGTATAAGAAGTAACTATTATTTGGTTGGCTATTAGTAGCTAAGTTGTTAACTTGATTAATATTTTTGAATTTTCAATCCATATAATGTACCTAGTACCTACCATTACCACACCATAAGCAGAAAGTTATTTTCAAAAAACGAAAGGGTTTCAATAAACGAATTAAAATTAGAATCTCAGTATTATAAGATTCTGATTATCATCAACCCTTCTGCTAATCGGCGAATAAATGAAACCATTGAAGAAACAGATGTGCCCAATTCCATAAAGGTGATTGCCCCCGTTGAATAACCTTACGACTTCGCGGGTGTCGACCCGCAAGACTTCGCCCCCGGCGCCAGCGGGGGCGGGCGGCGTCAGGGCGAACAGAAAGACATTCACCTAGCGAGGAAGTGTGCTTCTGCCCTGTCTGGAAGGGTAATCGATTCTATGAAATAGCCCCTAGGAAAGTTAAACAAAAAAGAAACCTATACCATTATTGTGTATATACATACTTTCGTTTTTAATTTATTTATGATATGGGCCCTATTGTTTTATGATCTACTTATATTACTATTATGCTGCCTTCTTCTTCTTGTCGTGTCACTAGTACGTTCAACCCAGTGTGGTGAAAGGATTTTAAGTGTGCCTCTTATTAAAGAGACTCTACTATGTTGCCTGAAATAAATTAATTAATAACAATAATAATCTGAATCGTACAAAATATTGTAATAAGTACAGTATTCACGCCTTTACAGGAAAATAGCGAAGGGAAAACATAACTCACAGCAGAAATAATGCAAATTAGTAGAATGTACGTTTTGTTTTTAAGCCCTTTGGGACGAGAAGATCAATGAGAGTAGAAAAGGCACAGAAAGCGATACCGTGTATCCGGTAGGTGAGGTAAGGTCAAGAGGTGCTATCGGTAGTAGATGGCACGCTTTGACGTAGACACATCAGCGAAAGCTGCTCGTCTATAATTAAATAATAATAATATAATTATAATGTCAACAATAGAAGCAATAATGATTAGGTTTCTTTATCGACACGCGGGACTTCAAAACAATAATGTGCGCACAACTTGCTTGTTCATATTTTTGCTGTACTTACCGAGGAACAATCACAACATTGCTGTCCTCTTCATGGTGTACCTATCAGGTACAGATCTCTCGTTTCATGAGGTACGCCTTAGTTCGTGGCTACCTGCTTCCTCTGCGAACGTACTCTGGCTCGGTCATAATTTAACTGAGGCTTTAAAACCGCTTCTGTAGGCTTTGTCTCGTGTAATGTTTCGGGAAAATGTTTTGCGTACATCATGAATTATTAATTTCAAAGGCTTTTCAAACAGATGTGGTAGAAACAAGGATTACACAAATGTAATTTTTGACAATCACATACCTTGCGAGTTATTTTAGTAGAACCTGCCTATTACAAGTAAATTGAACTTTAACTTTTATCATATAAAGATGATGGGCACATAGAATAGATGAGCGGCAATGCTGGAAACATTTTCTTTTTCTGCATAAGTAGATACTTATTATATGTACCTGCGCTCCGATATCCAGTTCAACGACCCTGTCAACCAATAATGTGTAGCTGCATACCTAACTACCAATAGTAGATACATTCGTACGCGTAAACATTTCCTCGTATCACCCTTACACCCTTCTCTAATGGGGTGGAAATAGTTATAAAAACACAGACTTTTTTTGCAGTCGACGAGACGAAACTCTCAGGGCGGTGCGGGTGAGGTGTTCTGGCCTTTGATAACTCATGAAAAATTCAACTGCTGCCGAGTAAATTTGAAGTACCTAGATACGAATACGAACTACCCTCTTCCATCATTTAAAAAATAAAGCAGCGTAAAGTCTTCATAAAGGTGTGCTATTCAATTGTATTCCTGATAAATTATAGTCATTTGAATTAAACGACACTATTCGTCTCAAAATAGCTCGTACGCATATGAAAAAACAGGGTGATGGAGACTGAAGTCAAAGATATAAACAATGTTGGGTAGAAAACGTTGAGATGTTGTTGATGATATTGAATTAGTTTCTATGAATAATAATGAATACCAGCAATAGGCTGAAACAGAACCAAATTATTTCAAATCTTCACGAAAGGACCAAAAGCTTTTACACAAACAACTGAAATAGCATAGATATGATAATTTCCGACAATTCATGTAAATAATTGTTATTATATCTTTCCCTCGGAGTAGCCGGCATGTTTGCCTTAATAAAAACGCGTGTTATTAGTCCAATCTCAGTTTCCTTTCCCAGACAGTAATATATTGCCCTTAGATCAGATACGAGAATTTATCAAGCATATCACTTTATTATTTATATATTTTTGCTTTTCTGGGTTTAACTGGAGTTGTAGACATTGTACTTTGAGGACTACAATAATATTGAAAAAAAAACGTGGTCGTATCGTTTCTGGCGTTTTAAGCTGGCACAGCAAATGTTGTTTTGGGCGGACCCAAAAAGATAAACAGAGCAGAACCCACTCTGCGGAATAAATTCATTATTGTCGAAATTTTCCTTGCGCTGATTTGTGGCCAATGTGTTTTGTAAGTTAGCTAGGAAGATGGTGTATTTATTATCTCTTTATTATATTTTTTACCTTTACTTTTAACGCCTGGCGTTGGTGAAAGGTGGTGAAAGGCGCTTGAAAGGATATGAATTCAAGCAATTACAAAACATTTGGAACTGTTATTTGTGTACATACTTCAATTATCTTGCCATTTACATGATTAGATATTAATTATAGCTGTGAAAAATATATCAAAATCAGCTTTTTAAATAAAGATGAGTCTATGAATACGTATATTTTAATAATTTTATTTAATACCATTCGCGATTGCCTTTATTTAAAACGACTAACGCTGTTTTGGTCCATTAAAATACGGTTTTAGTGCATAAATTATTGTTCATCACGACGTTGCCTTCCTATCTTAATTTTTCGCTCTCCCATTATTTTTCCGAAACCCCCGTCTGATATTCAGAATATTCCCCGTGAATGTCTATTGAACCGAATTAATGGCACTCCAATCAGTCATCCCGCGTCACCTGGGCCCTGTTTAATAAAGCTGATTATTTTTCCGACCCAAATATCGACCAATAGAATTGCACCATTCGACGTCACGTGGTACAACCTACATGGTATTATACTGATAATTTTTTAAAAATTTTCTAGGTTGTACCACGTGACGTCGAATGGTGCAATTGGTCGATATTTGGGACGGAAAAATAATCCCCCGAATACCACACGAGCTTCAAAATTATCTGGATATTTCCCTCAAGGTTCCCTGCAAACAAATAAGGTCGTCAAGTTTTTCAGGTTAAAAAATCACGAGCGCGAAGCGCGAGTGATTTTTTAACCTGAAAAACTTGACTCCTTCATTTGTTTGCAACGAACCTATAAGTGACAATTCGACGAGTCCGACATATGTCAAAAAGTGACAATTCGACAATTATTCTGTTTAATAAAACCGACAGGCGACAAAATTTTGATGGTAGTAAATTTACAAATATGTCAGATTGCCACGACAATTCGGCCTTTTTCTGTATAATATTTTTTTTGAAACGACAAGTGACAGGTGACAATTTGTCGTTGAAAACTTGTCAAATTCTTCACTGTCACTTGTCTTCTTTATAAAACATAAAATTGTCGCGAAATATTGACATATTTGTAGAATTGTCTGACGATTCTGACAGGAGCTTTACCCTGTGTCACGAAATCATATTTTGAAGGTGTTTGTTTAGCTCCGTAAAACAAAATTATGTCAGAAGTAGAGATGGGCAGAGGGTTTAAACCCAGTTGGGCAAAAAGGCCATAAACTGGACAAATAGGGCAAAAACGAATTAACGTCCTTTTAAATGTCCAAAATCAGGGCGGAAACTCTAATTAGTCAAAATCAGATTTTTTCATTGAGTATTCGTAAGATGTACCTGTTTTAACCATTTTAATATTAGAACAAATAGTAATTGACCAAAAAGGAGGATCTCACTGAAAATAAAAAATGTATTTGTTGCCAAATTACAGAATTATCAGCAGAATCACAGTCGGTTGGTATTATTTAAATCAACATTTTACCGCAACATGATATTCGTGATTCGTGCCTGCTAATCGCTGTCACTATCGTAATTCATCATCAACCTTTTGAAGTCCACTGGACATGGTCACTCCCATGGCGCGCCACTGAGCCCAGGGTTCGGTTTGGCTCTTCCTATCAAGTTGCTGGCCGCCATTCTGCATAAGTCGTCACTCCATCTAATCTGAGGCATCCTACACTACGTTTGCCTAAACGTGGTCTTCACATTATCGGTTCTTCGAATCATGACCGGCCCACTGCCACTTGAGCTTGCTAGTTCTTTAGGCTCTGTTGACAACTTTGGTCCTCTATCGAATGACCTCGTTCCAGATCCTGTCTCTGAGAGAGACTCCGAGCATAGCCTTAACCATAGCTTGTTGAGCGACTTTTAATTTATGGACCCGTCAGTGTCCACGTGTTATGATAACTGGTAGGAGGCTTTTGTTTTTGAGCACTGTGGGATGGGTTACTAGAAGACCTGACGAAGTTTCCCAAATACCGCCCAACCCAGCTAAATTATCTTACTTAACTCCATACTGAACTATCATAATAAAGTCGGGACAAATTCAAATATTCTTGATGTAGAAGTTGATGCTTGACCATTGAAGGCGTAGGAGACCCCCACTTCTGGAAGTTCCGCGCGCTAGAACCAACTTGTTGGGCAAAACACCTCTCACTCGAACCATTAGGACCCTAAATCTGGTGGCAGAAAATATAGATATATTTCATTGTTCTTTGAGCGATTTCATAAAAGCTTCTCTGTCTATCCTGGAGCTATAATCTGTCGTGTTTAATTTTGAATGTGTATTGTTTTTATTTTTGTTAGGTAATTGATTTGATTCAGGGTATATTATTGTGATTATTTTTATTATGTTTTTTTTTGTTTGTTTGTAATGAACCAAATATGACCATGTTTCCGATTTTTGTAATAAGCTTAAGTTCTTGCCTATTCGTTTTTGCAGGAATACTCGTCTCCTTTCCCTCTTGTACAGTGTCATGTTTAACCCCTCCACCCCCTTATCTAAAAGCTAAACTAATCTCAACGCTTTGAATACCTAAATCTTTCTAACTCTCGTACCTTACGGTCTTCTGAAACTCAAAAACTTTCTGTCCACTCTTATTCTTTTTATAAGCACTTATTCATTGTGCAACCTATCCGTATTTGGAACTCTCTTCCTATTGATATCAGAAAAGTGAAATCTCTTCCCATCTTCAAAAAGCTTTTGCACAGCCGCTATTCAGTTGAATTAGGAAGTCGCTACTTTCGTCAGCCTATACGAGATCCGAACGGCTCTCAAGCAGCTTAAGAGTAACAAGGCACCGGGGGAAGACGGAATAACGACAGATCTTCTGAAAGCGGGCGGAACGCCGATACTTGAAGTTCTTCAGAAGCTTTTTAATTCTGTCATCCTCGAGGGTTACGACGCCTGAAGCGTGGGGCAAGAGCGTAGTGGTGCTCTTCTCCAAGAAGGGTAATAACACCGTCTTAAAAAACTATAGGCCCATCTCTCTGCTTAGCCACGTCTATAAGCTGTTTTCGAGAGTAGTTACCAATCGTCTCGCTCGATGGTTTGACGACTTTCAGCCTCCCGAACAAGCCGGGTTCCGGAATGGCTTTAGCACCATAGACCATATCCACACGCTACGGCAGGTTATACAGAAGACTGAGGACTATAATCGGCCACTTTGCTTAGCGTTTGTGGACTATACGAAAGCCTTCGATTCAGTTGAAACCTGGGCAGTGCTACAGTCGCTCCAGCGGTGTCAAATTGACTATTGGCATATCGAAGTGTTGAAATGTATCTACAGGAATGCCACAATGTCTATCCAACTTCAGACCCAGAGTACAAATCTAATCCACATGCAAAAAGGGGTGAGACAGGGAGATGTCATATCTCCGAAACTGTTCACCTCAGCACTGGAGGATGTTTTCAAGCTCGTGTCCTGGACAAGGTATGGCATTAACATCAACGGCGAATTCATCACTCACTTTCGATTTGCCGACGTCTTCCAGTCTTCCAGCGACTCCGCCATTATGACTAAGTAGTCATAATGGCGGAGTTGCTGGAAGATTTAGGCACAAGGCTCAGAGACCTCAATATTATCTCCCAATAGGTCGGTCTAAAAATGAACATGAGCAAGACAAAAATCATGTCTAATGCTCATGTTAATGTGGGTCAGACGATCCAATTAGGTAGAGCCAACTAAGACAAAGAGGTCAGCCGACGAATCCAACTCAGATGGGCAGCGTCGGGAAATTGCGCCACATCTTCTCGTCGCAGGTACCGCAAAGCTTCAAGACAAAAGTCTTTAATCAGTGCTTGTTGCCAGTGATGACTTACGGAACTGAGACGTGGTCGCTAACTGTTGGCCTCGTACACAAGCTCAAAGTCGCGCAACGAGCTATAGAGAGAGCTATGCTGGGAGTTTCACTACGTGATAGAATCAGAAATGAGGATATCCGTAGAAGAACCAAGGTCCCTACATAGCTTTTAGAATTAGTAAATTTAAGTGGCAATGGGCAGGTCATATAGCACGAAGAACCGACAACCGTTGGGGAATAAAGATTCTCGAATGGCAACCACGAACCGGAAGACGAAAAGTATGGCGCCCACCCACCAGATGGCCAGACGACATTGTTAAGATCGCAGGAAGTCGGTCGATGGAAAGGGCTCAGATTAAAGGAGCTTTCGTTCTTCCTGGAAATGTGTAGAGGAGGCCTATGTCCAGCAGTGGACTTCTTCAATCTGCTGATGATTATAGATTAACTTAAAAAAACCTTATAAGTCATTTGAACTTAGCATTGTGTAATAATTTGTGAATTTTGCGATATTTTACAATAAAAATATATCCGCCCTGTTTTGGGACATTTACTGGGCGTAAATGGACGTTTACTCGGCATTTACTCAATACGTCCATAAATGCCCAGGCAAAAACCCATCTCTAGTCAGAAGTCGACAAAAATGTCGCGACAACCCGACAAATGTCAGAAATAATTTGACTGTGGTTTCATGACATAATTGTCGAGTTTTGACAAATATGTCGTAATACCACCTGTTTGTAACATATTTGTCACTTTTATAAAACAGCTTAAGCGCGACAATTCCACAATTTTGTCGCTTTTTGACTTAAATGTCGAATTGACAGCTTTATTAAACAGGGCCGAGCGTGCATCCGTCTCCGTTTCATTACCCTCTGTCTGGGCTGGGAGGGTGTGGTATATACTGACCACAGAACTTATAGAATTCAGAATTCTGTGGTACTGCCGGAACACGACTCAATCGATTGCCTGTCCGTCTACTCGTCCATCTGTCCCTTGTTAACAGTCTCAGAGCCAAAACTTGGGAGTATTCACCACTTGCTACAATTACTTACTACATTATAACAATTATTTTTTAGCGGTAAACGTAAGTTAAAAATTAAATCATTTTATATATAATTGGTAGATACATTGCATCTAGTCCAATCCCTAGCGTATAATTCCACATTTTTGATTTTATATGGTTTATGGGACATATACCTTGTAAGTTACATGTCCCATAAACCATAATTAAGTCCTAAGTTAGGTAAAACTACGAGTATACTGGCTGTTCATAAAACACTGCCTCTTCATATACCTTATTTATTTATTTATTTATTATACAGAAAGTTAGGTACATTTAACATCGAACAGTGGTTTAAAGCCTAAGTAAGGTTTATTCCTTCTTGTAATTTTGCGAGACTGGGCTTGCAGCTAGAAGACGAGACGAGACCCTTGAGCCGAGGTCCTGAGTGTTTTCCAAAGAGCTGATGTAAATCATGCCATTAGGCTGCTGCAGCAATCGACGCTCGCTCTACCTTATTGAAAATAAATTTAATTTCCAGTGAGGTCGGTGGAAAGCAGGAAGCGCGTTCTACGTTTGGCCGATCTAATTTTATGTTTACCATTTATCTACTAAAAAGTGGATAAAAATCAGTGATGTTCTCTTTGTCCTGAACGCCAAGAAGAAGATAATAAAAATATGTATGCCTTGATTCATAGCATCCAGAATATTTTGATCCTCTCAGAATGCATTTTTAAATATAAAAATAGGCATTTTTAAAAGCTGCTATTTTTATTACGGGTAACTACTGAAAATTAAAAGCATATTCCCGTGGGCAAGAGATAAAAGCTTAAACTCGTATAAATGAAGGCCGATAGTAGGTTGAAAACAAAAGCGCACTGTTTGACCTGACTCAGATAGACTCGGCGATGAGAGAATGGAATGAAGCCCGGGTAAAACTATGTTAGCAGATTTTCATGCTAAAAGCTGTTGGCGAATTAAAAATGAACTCCAGAATGCTATTCAATTTGCCAGAAAATTGCAAAAAAATACTAAGAGAAATCCGGCCCGAGTAAAACTCAGCGTATTTTTTATTCAGAGCTTTTTGTTGATTGAAAATATTCGAAGGCCTAAAAATAGCTGCATCGTAAAATCTAGGGCACTCCAGTGAACATAGAATGGAAGGCCAAAGTCCTGTTGAAGGGTCGATCCAAATTAATATTTAACGAGTATTTATACCTACCTCCGGGAATAGGGAAACCCTCCGATGTGACATTAATGAATTCTCGGTCACCGTGAGAGCCCCCACGTGGCAAGTATAATTTACTCCCGCCGTTTACATGCATGAAATACATAAGTGCATAGAAAAGTTGCTCGCGGTAATTATGTTGATTTTATACGGTCTGGCACCTGTGTAAACTTCATTTTTGGCATAGGAAAATGTGTGGTCTGGGGACTACAAGATATTCACCTAGTTGTTTGAAACGGATAACCGGTTACAGTCAGTGGAAAATCGCCACGTGTATAATTTTATGAAGTCCATCGCAGGGCAAAGGCGTTTTATTTTTTTATTTTTTTTATTTCCTCACGTTTCCAGGAAGAAAGATTCTGAACCTCTCCCTGCGATCTCCATCCACCGACTTCCCGCGATTTTTACAACTTCGTCATTCCATCTCGCGGAGAAGTACCCCATGCTTCGTTCTCCAGTTCGTGTGGTTGGTGGCATGGTTATGAAAGCTAACATTTTGCTTTTGAAGTGACACTGCAGTGATTTTTATATTTCAAAGCTTTCAATCGCTAAACCCTGTAACTGCCATTCAAGTACATACTACAAACTACATTCGAGGTTAGTTTTCGTGTTGCATACGGGAAGGCATTCACTTCAATTTTTCATTTCACTGCAGATAAATAAACAGGTCCGCCGACCACCTGCCGGTGCTTTCAATGTTTCTATGCTCCCTCGTTTCTCATTCACGTTAATGTTAAAATCTTTTAAAATGTTTCCCGAAAGAAATAACTAACTGTTGTTTGGTGCAGTGTACAGACTTATTTTTTTAGCATTAGTAGGTTGCAATTTGTGGAAGTTACAGGGGTTTTTGAAGTGAAAACTTCTTTAGCGGCGTTGAGCACTTTTTCTGTAATGGGTATAAAATCTTAAACTCGCGTCAGCGCGTCAGGACACGTGACCTGATCGAAAAAGCGTAAGACGGATGGAGAGTAGACAGCTATCCCCTCTCTACGGCGCGGCGAAAATGTATGCCTGGGCCTACTGTTTCGTTTAGGCAGCGCAGGGCGCTTGCGCGAATGTTCGTGTATGTTACAGCGTGCCAAATAACAAACAAGCCCCCCCTAACCATTCCAAAATATCAAACATGCTCAACGTTAATAATCAAGTGTTCACTTCGGCCGGCACTCCCGGAGTGCAACCCGTATTTTTTTTTTCTAAAGAAACGCTTACAGTACACTGAATTTTTTTTTCAAAGAAACCATAGGAAAAAAGCAGATTCCTTTGTGGAATTGACATTTTTGCCAAAAATGTCAATTCCGAATTATGGCGATTGGCAATCCATTAAACCAGCCCTTTCATACATAATTTATATTGCAGTGAAAGTTTCAGAGGTTTTTCATCTTTTTTCTCCACATCAAACTACAGTAAGTAGGTGAGTACATTGAAAAAATATAGTGTGCCTATTACCTACTATTCTGTAGGTATATCTTTCATGTCATTGCTTCTATTGCAATAGTATTTATGAAAGTTTAAAGTAGGTATATTAAACTTACCAAAACCTATCCGAAACGCAAAAATTGAAAAAAGTTTACTAAGTGCAAATCAAATCAACGTTGGATTGAAGTTATTTTTTACTGTTTGCTTATCGTCCGGGCAAGTGAAGTCCGCTGAAACCTCGATAGATCACGCCTGAAATTCAATTTACAGTGCAAGAGCGTACCAATTTGCATGGAAAATCCATTTTATTCGCTGAAGGCAAGTTGTAACGTTGAATTTCTGTGCGTTACATGTAAAATGTCGTTATCAGCAGCATGTAATCAGACTGGAGGGTCTGGGACAAAATCTTATTAGGGGTAAATAGGAAACATAGCGAACGACGTTTGTGGGTTCCAATTCCAAAGCTCTAGAGTCTGTTTTGTCTGTTTTGTGGCTTGCACAATGATAGTTTTATTAAACACGCAATATTTTTTTTCGTAATCAGAATCACGCACCGCTTCAGTTTTCGGAAGTAGTCCTATTATACCCATTTGGCCCAGTACAGAAAGTCAACATCGTACATTTAAAACAAAAGAGTATGCTTTTTGGTTTTTGTGCAATGTTTTTCGTCAGTGTCAGGTGTATTCCGGAAACGGGAAATGTCTGTGCTCCGGAACGAGATGAAATTCGCCTGTTGTGCAAACAAAAGCGGGGGCATCTCTCGTTCATCAAATAAATGCCAGCCGAGAACCGTAGCGGGCACGTAGGAGCTTTCCGGAATATCCAAAATGAACTAAATGGCTTTGTAAGATTTAAATACTTTATGCAACTTTCAGACTTTTCAGAGTGCTACCTTACTATTTTATTGAATATTTTTTATGTGGACTTTGACAAGAAACCAGCTCTGTCCAATCTAGACTTTGCATTAAATAATGCTTCGACGCTAGATTCCACAGCTTTACTTATTGCAAATAATTATAAAATAAATAGGAGAACTCGTTACTCCAGGAATAACCAAATCTCTTAGTACCCAGTGTACCCAATTAAAAATTATTTGAGGATGTATTAAAATTTTGTCAGTGGTAATTTAGCACAAAAAAACTTACCATTAATACAAGTATTTACAAAATACACATAAATCAGTTGATTTATATTAGGGCCGTTACAAACGATCTAGAGATAGCTCAACTGTTCCAGTAAGTTGGTATTTTGTACAAAACAGGTTGCAAACCCATCGTCAACTGATAAACTGAATAAACTGGTATCCTCACGATGTTTTTCTTTGGCGTTTGAGAGGAAAATATTTTTGTTGGCTAACGTAATTTTACATTAAACCATCACCATGAATTCTCAGAGTAAACATACAACTAATTGCAAAAGAGATTTAGTCCAACTCAGGCGTTTGAACGAAAATTTGATTGCTAAAATCAAGTTAGCGCTCTACATTCAGGGAAAATCTACTTAGTAACACTGCGGGGTTTTTTATGCACACGCTACTCTGATGGTTAATAAGAATAAATATATAAATATTTTGTGGACGATCCACAAAAACACTATCTAGTCCCACGCAAAGCAGAGCTTGTACGATGGGTTCCAGATAGTTGATAATAATAGTTATGTACATACAGTAAAAAAATGATGCTTACTGCAAGGACATAAGAGCAAGCAGTGTATAGTCTGATGCGTCTTTTTGTAAATACATAATTATGTACTTAGGATACAATAATAACAGCCAGACAGAGAACAATCATCTATACGTTTACCACACAAATATTTGTTTTCAGTGGGGATCGAACCCAATGCCAGAAGATAGGGTTACTACCAACTGAGCCGTGACGCCTGTCAAAATCTATAAAGAACCTATGTAATTAATTCATTATCCGTTTCGAATTGTTTTTAAAACGACCGTCGGACTCAGTGGGAACAACCCTGATGCTTGGTTTTCCAATAGATCCATAGATACGTGCACAACACATAATCCGGTAGTACCAAAGGACTTTTCTATATACGGACCAAAATATGTGCGAAATGCCAGAGCTCTCACAAAGTGTGTTATTATTACCATAATTTGTTGATTGTATTAGGACTTACTTTTCCGACTGACAGGCGACTTGCTCAAATAATCTTGATTCGTTTATAAAGAATACAGAAATGATATGCCAAACATTTTACGCCTATAGGGTAATAAACAAATTACTTATTAAATAAATATTTTTAATAGCATTTCGTGAATGTCCTTTGTTTATAGTTACTTATTCAAATGTATTTTACTTATCTGACCCATATTTGTTAATGATTTGTTATCGCTTCTGCGCATAGTTATACTCGTAGGTACCGAACACATTATAAGTATATAATTGGCAACGGCGTCTCCGTGTTTACCATTTATTTACGTACACTTGAGCTTCTTAAACGTATAAAAAAACAAAATGATTAATAAGTTTTCAGTATTTTTTTTCCGTGTGATTATCAGTTTCATTCAGGCGAGCGATGACGAAAGTAAGTTGTTTATGTGTAACTGGCTATTCTATAAAATGAATAGCCTTATCTAAAATATGTGCCAACGCTTTTGCCGTAGTTTGCTTGGTCGCGTAGTCAGCCAAAACATGTGCATTAACTTTACTTTTACGACCAAAATGTATTTTACGCGATAAATTATTCAGATACGTACTTAGGGGGTATAAATACATAATCAATTCCTTGGTTTCTTTAATGGAGTCCTTCGGGGATTTAGTCACCGGGTCTATGCCAGCACCACTAAATATTGAAAATCAAATGTATACATATTTTAAAATATTTTTAATTTTAATGTAGTTACATAATTAACATTTAATTTGCTTATTTTTCAGGTATATTTATGAATGTTAACGACCACAGTGCAGTGAATAATATAACCAAGGTAAACAGCTGACCTACTGAGAGCTTCATAAATGGTTATGGCTGTCCAATCTGACTCAAATTAATATTCAAACTTAATTTGACAGCCATAGCCAATAACATAGCCAATAACATATTCAATTTGGCTACACAGGTTCAGTTGTTCTACGAATCCTTATGCCCTGGCTGTCGAGAATTTGACACAACCCAGTTTGGACCGACTGTTAAGGAATTACACCCATATTTGGATATAGGGGTGTATCCTTATGGACATACAAAGGTGGGTTTGAAGTGGACTCCGCTAAGTAAGCTATTACTAGGGTTGGAATCACAAATATTATTGTACTACGGAATTCCATTCTGGTTATCAGAGGATATTTACAGTTTTTTTATATAACTAACGACGGAGCAAGCGTATGGTCTGCTAACAGCCGGTAACCATCGCCTATTAAAAAAAATGCCTTGTAGGTCACGCACGTCAGGAACGTTCCTTACGATGCACTGCCATGCGCCCATCAACAGGCATACAGAAGTTCAACCTCACGTGCCAGTTATTTCACCCGGCACACCCTTCAAGTCAAAACACAGCGATGCTGCTTGACGGCTGAAATAGGCATGGTGGTAGTTCTTCCCCGGACGAGCCCTTCACACTGAGCTCTACTACTACTTAGTTTAAACATAAGCACAAACTTTATTTTACCATCAGTAAAATATTTTTGGACATAATACCAACCGGTTAATTATTAATTATTTTTCAGACCAGGAAACAGGACGGTAAATACAAGTTTACCTGCCAGCATGGCCCTAAGGAGTGCTATGGGAATATGCTTCACGCGTGTGCTATTGACTACCTGAATAACCTCCCTCAGGCTGTTTTATACAACTCATGTATGATGTCGCTGAACTACACATTGGGATCAGACGATGTAGCTGCTAAGGAGGTGACGTACACGCTTAATTATCTTACAAGTGCTTAGCAGAGTTGGTTGTTTTTTTTTTTTGCATTTATGTATATGAAAACACGAAGTTCTCTAAGTCCCGTATGCAGAAACAAGCCTGAGTCGAGCCTCTGGAATTGACTTTTTGACAGTTCTCCTTTGAAAAGCCTCAAGTATTTTAAGTATCGACTTATGGCACGTTTTTTGCCATATTAAAATTGCGTCAAAAATTCAAATCAACATCGTGTATTTATTCAGTAGGACTACAGCAGGGCTACCACGAGCTCTATATGGTTATGGTTATGGCTGTCAAAATTGTGTCAACAGTGTCAACACATTCAAATCCAAGAAGAAAATGAATGTGTGGGTCAGCCTCTATACACTATTTGACAGCCATAGCCATAACCATCGTGGTAGCCCTGCAGTTCCATGCAATCAAGCTAAATGACTATATACTTCTTTTTACTTTTAATAACTTTTACTTCTACGTTACAGTGTGGAAATACAATGAACATTAAGTCTAAACCAATTATAGCTTGCGCTAAAGGTGATAGAGGATCATACCTCCTCAACAAGTATGGCGAGATGAGCAAAAAAGTTCATTACCCTTACGTGCCATATGTTTTAATCAATGGTGTACAGTTCAAGGGCGCTGAAGGCTTTAAGGAAGCGGTCTGTAAAACATTTACGGATCCTCCACCAGCGTGCCAATAGATCTTGGCCCAAACCTATGAGTGAAAACTTTGCATAGGTACTTATTTTTAATTTATCTATTAATAAGGTGAAATCTATCCATTAAATACAGTTAGAACTCTGTTCATCTTTTTAACACGGAAAACAATTCCATACCCATTACGACGCCATTTTATTTCTCTCTTCTCTTCTCTCTCCCGACTAGTGACGGGTCTCGTTGCCCGGTCTCAGAAAGGATGTTCTATTCCCAAAACCGGCTTACACTATAGTTATACATATTATTATTAGTTAGTATAATTAATATTTAGGAGTTACAATTTAGCGTTTTAATTTTGTATCTGGGTTTATCATTATTTTCATTTTTAGCGAGTCCCATGTTTGTTCGATTTAAAATATTAATGGCTCGAACACACCTAGTTCGCTAGCGGTAGCGATCAGTGAAACGCTGTCAAATATCGCTGTCAGATTTGAGATTTGACAGCGAATATTTGACAGCGTTTCACTGATCGCTACCGCCAGCGAACTAGGTGTGTTCTGGCCAAGCAATCATTACTAAAATATATAATGTATAATATTAACCTATACATAACATCTATCATAGCTAATGTTTTATAGAAAGTTTAATAGGTTCGATTAAAATCGTTCCGTGTAAAAACAATCGAATCGTTTACAAATGGTTTTAACTTAATATTGAATGCGCAGCACAGAGAGCGGTGTTTGATAAATATTATGACTTCCGAGCTATTATTTTTTTTTATCAGTGATGTTAGGTTATAAATTAGGTCCAAAAGATAAATTAGTTTCTTTTGCTTTTTCCTACTTCCCTCTTAGGTGTAAAAAATGCTTCATAAGGCTATAGTTTTGTTGAGCTGTGTTTTGTTTATCACAATCCACACCGATGGCCAGGGTAAGTTATTTTAATTTTTATTATGACACAGGTTATGCTTTGCTACTTTAATAATTTTAGGTAAGTAGCTTTGTACTTACCGTCTAAGTTGTCACTGAAAACCTGCAAGCAGGTTTATTAATCAAATTTTTGTATAATTTATATTAAAATTACAATAAATAGAAATTTAATTACCAGGTTACTACTACGGAAATTATGGCAATAATTTAAATGGCTATGCTACGTCTTTGGCAGATTGGTCTTCTTACCCCCTTGGTCAGGTACGTCCAAATGTGTTAAACTAGATTTATGTCGAGAAAAACATTACTAAAACCTGATTTGTATTTAAATTTATGAAGGTAATTTACTTACTTTTACTTGTATATTTCTCTCTGTGAGACTGGCTGATAGTGAGACTGGCTCACGAACAAAATTTTTTGCATATAATTGTAGGTATTACTGTGTATATTATAGTATGGAACTAGCTACCGCCCGTGGCTTCCTTCACCCCGTTCCCGTTATGTTTTCGGAAAAAAAGTAGCCTATATGTAAACTAACTACATAATATATTCATCCTATAAGTTTCATCCAAATCAGCCCAGTCGTTATTAAGTTATAAATGGTGTAACTAGCCCCACTTTGCTTTATGTTTAAACACTGTAAATAAAGATATTCATGTGTACCTATTACAGTTATCTAAATATATAAAACTCTTTCGTTACTGACTGACTGACTGACTGACTGACTGACTGACTGACAATCAACGCACAGCCTAAACCGTTAGTCCTAGAAGCATGAAACTTGGAGGGTATGTTCCTCTTATAGCGTAGAGGTGTACTGAGAAAGGAAATTGGAAAATTCTTTCCCAAAGAGGAGAAAAAAGGGAAAAATGGTTTAAAGAAAAATCAACGCCCAGCCTAAACTGTTAGTCCTAGAAGCATGAAACTTGGAGGGCATGTTCCTCTTATAGTGTAGAGGTGCAGTAAGAAAGGAAATTGGAAATTTTTTTCCCGAAGAGGAGAAAAAAAGGAAAACTGGTTTAAAGAAAAATCACAAAAAATTGCTTTACAAAATACGCAAAAAAACAGTAAAAAAAAATCTGCTACCGCAGCTTCTGTCACCAAATTTGAATACACACAAAAGTTTACATAAACCCCACCGTAACCACTAAGACAAAATCGCGGAAAACACCTATCATACCGAAACTAAACACCGCACCGCTTCAAAAAATGGCTAAAGAACATGCTCAAAACTATGGTAACCAGCTGGTCATGTCAAATTAAAAAATCTGTTTCGATTATACACCAACACGTATACGAAACCCTAAATTAGCCACTAATACAACATGAAATCACAAAAAATTGCTTTACAAAATACGCAAAAAAAACCATTAAAAAATTTTCAGCTACCGCAGCATCTGTCACCAGGTTTGAATACACACAAAGGTTTACAAAAAAAACAATGATAATCACTTAGACAAAATTGCGGGAATCATCTATCATACTTAAGCTAAACACCGCTGAAAAAAATCGGCTACAACAGCACTCGCCTTCAAATTCAAATAAACTCTAAAGTACATGCTCAAAACTATGGTAACCAACAGTTGGTCACGTCAAATTAAAAAAATTGATTCGATTATACACCAACACGCATACGAAACCCCAAATTAGCCACTAATTTAACATTAAATCACAAAAAATAGCTTTACAAAATACGCAAAAAAAAAAAGTTAAAAAAATTTCTGCTACCGCAGCATTTGTCACCAGGTTTTAATACAAACAAATGTTTACAAAAAAACCGATGATAACCACCAAGACAAAATTGCGGGAATCATCTATCAAACTTAAACTAAACACCGCTGAAAAAAAACAGCTACAACAGAACTCGCCTTCAAATTCAAATACACTCTAAAGTACAAGCTCAAAACTATGGTAACTTGCATTTGATCATGTCAAACTAAAAAACCAGATTCGATCATACACCAACGAATACGATAGCCCAAATTAGCCACTAAAACAAATCACGAAAACGAGCTTTACAAAATACGCAAAAAAAACATTAAAAAAATTTCAGCTACCGCAGCATCTGTCACCAGTTTTGAATACACACAAAGGTTTACAATAAAACCAAAGATAACCACTTAGACAAAATTGCGGGAATTATCTATCATACTTTAACTAAACACCTCTGAAAGAAATCGGCTACAACAGCACTCGCCTTCAAATTCAAAGACACTCTAAAGCACATGCTTAAAACTATGGTAACCAGCAGTTGGTCATGTCAAATTAAAAATTCAGATTCGATTATACACCAACATGCATACGAAACCCCAAATTAGCCACTAATATAACATAAAATCACAAAAAATAGCTTTACAAAATACGCAAAAAAAAACATTAAAAAATTTTCAGCTACCGCAGCATTTGTCACCAGGTTTTAATACACACAAATGTTTACAAAAAAACCGATGATAACCACCAAGACAAAATTGCGGAAATCATCTATCATACTTAAACTAAACCCCGCTGAAAAAAAACAGCTACAACAGAACTCGCCTTCAAATTCAAATACACTCTAAAGTACAAGCTCAAAACTATGGTAACTTGCATTTGATCATGTCAAACTAAAAAAACCAGATTCGATCATACACTAACGAATACGATAGCCCAAATTAGCCACTAAAACAAATCACGAAAACGAGCTTTACAAAATACGCAAAAAAAAACATTAAAAAATTTTCAGCTACCGCAGCATCTGTCACCAGGTTTTAATACACACAAATGTTTACAAAAAAACCGATGATAACCACCAAGACAAAATTGCGGAAATCATCTATCATACTTAAACTAAACACCGCTGAAAAAAAACAGCTACAACAGAACTCGCCTTCAAATTCAAATACACTCTAAAGTACAAGCTCAAAACTATGGTAACTTGCATTTGATCATGTCAAACTAAAAAAACCAGATTCGATCATACACTAACGAATACGATAGCCCAAATTAGCCACTAAAACAAATCACGAAAACGAGCTTTACAATATACGCAAAAAAAACATTTAAAAAATTCTGCTACCGCAGCATGTGTCACCAGGTTTGAATACACACAAAGGTTTACAAAAAACCCCATGATAACCACTAAGACAAAATCGCGGGAAGCACCTACCATACCAAAACTAAACACAGCTGAAGAAAATCGGCTACAACAGCATTTACCATCTTTCGAACACACTTTATATAGTTTTGAATGCAAACTCAAAACTAAGGTAACCAGCACTTGGTCATGTAAAACCAACGCATACATAACCCAACTTAGCCACTAAGGCAAATTCACGAAAAATAACTCTCAAAAAATACGCAAAAAACAGTGAAAACATATCAATAGTTGTCCGCTTTCCACCATAAAATAGTTTCTTTTAAACGAACTCAAACTATGACTTTATACTAACCACGCGGACGAAGTCGCGGGTGACAGCTAGTCTATATATATAAATCTTTCGTGTCACAATTTGGAACGCGATAAACTCCGAAACCGAAACTACTGAACGGATTTCGATAAAATTTTGCAACTGCCTAAAATATGGTCGGACTTAAAAGATAGGATAGTTTATATTCAATATTTAGGTGTTATTAATTTATAAGGAGCAAAAGTTTCGAAATCTATGTCTATCCCTTTCTATCGCTTAGGGATTTTTCAGAAAATTCTCGACTTTGACGAGGAAAGAACGCTCTAAAATGTCTTTGAGGTTCTGGAATGATCAAATTTAATTCGAAGACTGAAATTATTCGGCTAGCATCCGGAATGCATCCAAACGTTAGTATTATCTAGAATACTCAAATATACCCATGCAAACGGTTCTGAATTCTAGATTTGGACAAAATGTTCTAGAAAATAGTGCTCCTAAACGTTATAGAATGTTCTTTCATCATCATCATCAATTGATATCAGTCCACTGCTGGACGTAGGTTCATCTTGAGTAACATAGGCTATTATTTATGTGTTTTTAAAATAAATGTCCACCCGTGCGAAGCCGGGACAGGCAGCTAGTAGTATAATAATTTCAGGGTGACAACGGATATGGAAACGAAAAAGTTACGATCCAGCTTTACTACGAAGCCCATTGCCCGGCGTGTAAAGATTTTGATAACGGCGCGTTCAAGCAAACAGTTCTTGAACTGGGACCCTACCTTGATATAAACCTTTATCCGTACGGCAACGCAAAGGTACGAAAGAAAAACTATTTTTTCTGTTCCAATTTAACCAATAACCACTGACATGTTATCATTATGCTGCAATCTGTGTTAATTTAGTGTTTTATATTTCCTTGCGTGCGGGAAGAATATTTATATAACTTATTGGCAATATTAGATTGACAATAATTATTGAGGTGTGAGTGTGTAACTGTGTACCTTAAGGAAGGTTTTTAAATTCGTTTGTCTTGTCTTAAAATTTGCACTATAGGTATACCTACATTACCCAACTTTTTTAAGGATGCATTTTGTTATTGTTATTCAGACGATAGTCAACGCATATGGTGGCTACGAGTTTATAAGTCAGCATGGTCCTGATGAGACGTATGGGAACAAGCTCCACGCATGTGCCATCCATGTGCTGCAGAACATGACTACGGCTGTGCTCTTCAACTCCTGCATGATGGATAGCTCACAGGGTGGAAAAGGCTCAGATGACGCTGCTGCTGATG
Source organism: Thera obeliscata (assembly GCA_947578465.1). Classification (NCBI taxonomy): domain Eukaryota; kingdom Metazoa; phylum Arthropoda; class Insecta; order Lepidoptera; family Geometridae; genus Thera; species Thera obeliscata. The sequence goes on from OX387916.1 coordinate 8,730,246, forward strand.
TGGTAAATATTTGCTCTTAATCATGATTGGATTTTGACAGCCTTGTTCGAGATAAATCTAAATTGTTATTCTGGCCATATTATGAGAGCAGCGGACGGCAAAAGCTGTATGAAAATCCCTTACTGTCGTGTTTAGCCGCCGGATAAATAGTAATTATGTCGTGTAATTTAAAAATGGAACGGTCTTTTATTCCGAAACATGGCAACCAAGAAGATAACTTATCGTAGGTTTTAATTAAATTTCGAACTGGCTTGTAAAATTAAACGCTGTTTAATGAAAAAAAAAAACGAACACTTCAAAGCGAGAAAATTAGTGTTAGCTGTCGTAATTGTATTTGACAAAATGAGTTCAAAAAGTACTATACAAGATGCCTCAGACTCTTTATTTCGGGTCAGCAACTGCACTATCTGCTACTTTGCATATTCTTAGTAAATGTGGATAAAGCTTTGCAACACAGTCAAATGAAGTGGTTTACTAACATTTATTTTTTGTATTTTAGTGCGGAAGGTCCATGTGGGTAAACTCAGAAGCCATCAAACAGTGCGCCAAGAGTTACAAAGGTTCACAGCTCCTCAAATACTATGGAGATGAGAGTAAGAAAGCTGGTTTCAAGACAGTTCCTACGGTATTAGTTAACGGAATGCAATCTTCCCTCGAAAACTTCAAAGCAGATGTCCGTAAGGCCTTCAGGAGTCTGCCTCTACAATTCAGTTTTTAATAAACATGAAGTTGTAAAGAAACAATTGTTTTATTTGCTAAGTAACATGTTTTATTAAAAATGTTGCATGACCTAGTTTTTTACCCTTAACATATTTACATGAATGTAAAAAGCCTGTCACTCATTTTGAAGACTATATATATACTTTATCTAAATGCTGCGTTGCGGTGAAAAAAATATACAAAAGTCGTTTTAAAGATATAATTACTTACATACCTGTAACTACCATCATATTTTTTTCGAAATTATATGTGTAGGTAGGTAATCTTTCCTCGTTGAGGTTGCAGCTGGTCCTCTGATGGTTTTCATGAGGAAAACATGTGCTGACTCTACATTAAGTGGAATAAGGGCAGGAAGAAGAAGACATAGTTCATTTGTAATCGGTTTCCCTAATTTCGAAGCTAATATAGCACTATTTACCTCGTGGTTTATTCTGTTTGGTGGCTAAAGTAGGTACAAAATACAAGGCGTTATCAGCATTAACCTATGTATGAATTCATAATTTACGGTAAAGTTACCTACTGTACAAACAGTCTGTTATCAATCACAAGTAATGGTCGAGTGTCTTGATATTTCTGTTAATCTGCATTGTGTCTCACTTGGGAAGAGTCAATTATAAGCAGAATACAAATAATACGGATATAAAATAAAATGTTTCGCAAGTTTTTATTTATTTTCCTATGTGTTCTGATTGACATGACCATCGCGGTAAACGCACAGGGTAAGTGATATATTTATCGTTATATTATGTTATATTTATCGTTATTTTGCTACCTAGAAATTTGGAAGTAACCTACCTATAGTTTTTTTTATTCCGTTTAAGTTAAAGATAGGTAATAACTGGGCTTGCTGTCACTGCTAGAGTCAAAGTATTTCAGATGGAGTATCTGCCTTACCTACACTTTCCAAAGTTTTTATTTTTTAACATAAGATCTTATGTAGGTATCTAAACCTATTTATAAGTTCCTCTGGACCTCGATAGTTACCTAATTTGATATTTTAACAAAGTACCCTTATTTAACGTTAGCTAATAGAGCATTGGTTTAATGCCAAATTAGATTTAATATATTGAAATAAGCCTATTCAGCTAGATAACCTACCTAAATTTTAATTTTCAGATCTTGGAACTGATGTGCCTGTTGAGGTTAGTGTAGCTTTATTTATTAAACTCTTTTCAGAGGTCTAACTATATAAAATAATAAATAATGATTGTGGACAATCCAAATAACCCTATCTATAGTCACTAATTAAGTTAAAACTTGTACTATGGGAGCCAGATAGCTGATATAATACTTTTAATTATTTTTTTGTAAACACATACCTAGAATACAATATAACACTCAGACAGAGAAGAAGCACCTGCGTTCACCACACAAACATTTAGTTCTCGGTGGCGATTGAACCAGCGCTTCTGCGCTCACTTGGTATTATGATCTGCCTTCTGGCAGATCTTATACCAAGTTAGCTATGATGGCAGTCGAACTATAACTGGTAGCTCTGTTTCAATTGCCCATTATATACTTTCACCTTGCTTTATCATATTCAACATTGTTTTCCATAGAGCCATCCGAATGTGACATGACACTTCACCGAATTGCTAGGAAAAACCTTCACATACAAATCAAGGTGCAACCTTCCTGCTTGCGTTAATCGCCTTTTCCTGCTCCAACACTTAACCCGAGGTTTAGCTTTAATTTCACCAAAAAAAAATTGTCCGAAAATAAATATATGAAAAACTATCAATTTAATTTTTTTTCTACAATGGCACAAATTATTCGTGGCAAATCACATTGTGATGGTGTTGCTTTCCTATTTTGCAGAGTAGTTATGAACTTTATTTATTTATACACCGCTGTTTTTTTTTTGTTTCTCTGTTGTTTAATTGCTTTCCATCTTCATTATTCTAAAATTGATGGCCCATTGTGTGATCAGTAGTAATTAATTCTACAAATTTATGGATATGTAAGCTAAGGGCACAGATAAGAGAATATTATTCTAGTATCTAAGGTCAGTACAAACAAACGCTTATTAAATAACATTTTATTGGCTTTCAGAAAAGCAATAACATGGTAAAGGTGCAGCTATACTACGAATGCCTGTGTCCAGATTGTAGAAAATTTGACTCAAATGCCTTCAAGGAAACTGTACTGCAATTGGGATCTGAACTTGACATTCATCTGTACCCGTATGGTAACGCTAAAGTGAGTGAATTGTTCTTAATTTGTCTTCTTCTGGAAGAAAAGACGCCTACCATGAGCTTCATATGTTTATGGTTATGGCTGTCAAAATTGTGTCAACAGTGTCAACACATTCAAACCCAAGAAGAAATTGAATGTGTGGGTCAGCCTATCTATACACAATTTGACAGCCATAGCCATATGGAGCTCGCGTGGTAGCCCTGCTGTAAAGAAAATGTAAATTTTACATCTATTCATTCAACCCTTGTTTTATAGCCCTCAATGTTCCCGTCACCTTCCACGCATCGCTGCCGCGGCGCTCTTTCCCGGTTGTCTGTCATTGTATTGTCACAGTAAGACTGTGGTCACTCACACAATACAACTCTCTTGTATTGCGGTTTCAGACAGTAGACCACGGAGATGGTAACTACGAGTTCATCTGCCAGCATGGCCCTGCAGAGTGCTATGGGAACAAGTTACACGCGTGTGCCATCGATGTGCTGCAGAACATTACATTGGCTGTGCTCTACAACTCCTGCCTGATGGACTATTCACAAACCAAAAATGGGTCTAATGACGCATCTGCTGACGTGGTAGGTGCATTACACATTTTATTTTATGCCTAATCTTTTGCATGCGATTATTTGGTAATGCTCGAAAAAATATAAATAATACGATATCTTACCTACTAGAGAGATTGTTGTTATAAGACAAGATTGATCAGGCCCTTCATCCATCTTATGGTTGAGCGGAGATGCATGAAACCGAACTACATTAGTTAATTTGACATAGACAAAGACAAATTATATTTGTGGTTGAAAAACAAAAAAAGTTAGCAATAAATAATTTATTGAATTGCAGTGTGGAACATCGATGAGCATAGACTCAGAACCCATCAAACTCTGTGCTAAGGGCGCCAAAGGTTCAGAGCTGCTAAAATTGTATGGTGATGAGAGTGAAAAAGCCGCTTTCAAATCTGTCCCATACATTATGATCAACGGCGGGCCGGGGAGAGATGACCACTTCAAGGAAGACGTCTGCAAAGCTTTCCAGAATCCGCCTCTGCAATGCAAACAATAGACATAAGAGATCAATCAACGGCAAACCAAGGGCTCAATATTTAAATTCCAGAATTTGAATACTAAGCCCGAGGAAATTGACGAGACAGACACACACAACTCAGTTCTTCTCTCACTCCAGTGACAATTTTTAAGAAAATGAATACATAAATAAAGTTTTTTTCAAAAAAGAGGTAATCAAAGTCTTCCTTCCCACAAATCACTCTTCTTCTTGTGGTGTCACTGATTCTTTCAAACCAAAGTGGGGTGAAAGGATTTTAAGTGCGCCTTATCATCATCATCATCAGCCTAAAGAAGTCCACTGCTGGACATAGGCCTCCCCTACACATTTCCAGGAAGAACGAGCCCTTTCCATCCACCGACTTCCTGCGATCTTAACAATGTCGTCAGTCCATCTGGTGGGTGGGCGCCCTACTTTTCGTCTTCCGGTTCGTGGTCGCCATTCGAGAACCTTTATTCCCCAACGGTTGTCAGTTCTTCGAGCTATATGACCTGCCCATTGCCATTTTAACTTACTAATTATAAGAGCTATGGCGATGACCTTGATTCTTCTACGGATATCCTCATTTCTGATTCTATCACGTAGTGAAACTCCCAGCATAGCTCTCTCCATAGCTCGTTGCGCGACTTTGAGCATGTGTACGAGGCCAATAGTTTGCGACCACTCTCTCAGTTCCGTAAGTCATCACTGGCAACACGCACTGATTAAAGACTTTTGTCTTGAGGCTTTGCGGTATCTGCGACGAGAAGATATGGCGCAATTTCCCGAACGCTGCCCATCCGAGCTGGATTCGTCGGCTGACCTCTAAGTGTGCCTCAAAGAGGCTCCTAATAAAGCCTGGCGCAGAGCTAAATGATCTGTGGTGGCGATTAGTGAAACGCTGTCAAATATCTCTGTCACATTTGACAGCGTTTCACTGATCGCCACCACAGAACGCTCAGAGTAGATTATGTGCGCAAGGCTTTAGAGTTCCGAGATTCCTTGATAGTGGCCGTGGATGGTTATCCCCCTGTGGGCACTTTCCCACACATGTATTCACGGTTGGGACTCTCGCCAAACTACAACTGTTATTGTCGCAAGCAGTCATTAGGGAACCCGAGAACGTTGACTTTTATTATTCATACAAAGAGCTTAGAATACTTTTTTTCAATAGAATATTTTTAGAATTGACAGGTAAGAGTCTTACCTGTCAATTCTAAAAATATTCTATTAGGGTCTTACCGTAAGACCCTTTATAGAAGAATTGAATAGAAATATAAATATAAATAAATATACATTTATTATTTACAACAAAATATACATTATTTACAAAAACTATTATTATAAAACATTAATGATTAAAATAAAAATAGTATATTTCATTACAAGTGCGGGAAGGCTGTCATTGCAAAGAGTTCCGACAAGGCGAGGGTTGACAGTCGGAACAAGTTGCAATGACGGTTCCGCACGTGTACTGAACGACTATTTTTAATACAGTTGCGAAAAAATTAAGCAATTTAATAAAATAATAAAAATACCATTTGCTTTTTTCTCTTCTCTCCACGCAATAAGTTCTTCGTATGTAAAGCATGTAGCGACTTTTTGACTTTTCCGGTAAAATATTCTCCGAAGCATTTGTGCAATTATACTGAGTTTCGGTGGTGTTAATCCAAAAAAACTAGGGTCGAAATTACTCATTTTGCAACAAACAAATAAACTCGCAAAGAAAATTTCTGAAAAATGGCGCCAACCGTAAAATATAAGCCGAGATTTTTTTTTTCTTCACCCATTCTGGAAGGCAAAGGGAACTATACTCATACAGCCAAGTCTTCAGTAGATTTTTTTTATTGATATGAATTGAAAATGAAATTTAATGAGATGAAATGAAATGAAACCTAACATAACTCATTCAATCAAATCATTAAATCTGTTAATGAAACAAATAAGTAGCTTCTTTTTAGAAATAATACGTATTTGCATGAATCATAAAAACTTCGATGAATTTTTTTTAGTAAAAACTTCATGGTCGGTTTTTCTTTTTAGACATTATTTTGACAGTTGGGAAAGAAAAAGCACTAGTGCGGGAATGGTAAAAAAAAAGCACGCGTGTGTAATAGCCCACATCCCGAACGCTATACGTCCCTGCAATACGCCACTTTTTGAGCAACTGTATTAAAAATACTTTTTATGAGAACAATGAACTAGAAAATTTAACATTGAACTCTGTTTTCCACCTGTAGGTTTTACAGGTAGAAAACAGAGTTCAGATCACCGACCGCAGGCAATGTGCCCATAAGGCTGGCAAAGCTTCCTCTTTGAATAGCTAAGCTAATTCTATGTAAGCGTAGTATATTGCACACCTTAAAACTAACAATGGAAAAACAAGTCAAAAAAGAAGATTTAAAGAAGGTAATCAAAGTCTTCCTTCTAGTAGATACTTTAAATACTTAGGAACTTACGCTTGCATGCTCATAGAAACTTTGTCCAAAGAATTGTATGATATGGATGGGCATCATAGGTAAAACTCTGCATAATATAGGAATCGAAGGTCCTACAAAATACCCGTATTCTATAATCCGTATAAATTTTAGTTTTGTCATGGCTTTTAGGTTGCCTACCCTGCCGTGACCACAGCGTGCCTATTCACAGTCACCTGATAATAATTTTCTTTTGACGAGCAACATCATTATAGTATCAAATCAGTAATTTCAAATCGAGTGACCCAACGAATGACATTTGAACATTTTCATAGCAAACTATTTGGAGGCGATTCATGATGTGATTTTAGTAAGGAGCTATGCAAACTGAACCTACACCGTTTCATAGTGTATTGCTATGCTCAGTGAGAAGGGCGTTGACTATGTAACTATGAATGTATTATATCCTTGCATCCTTGCATCCTTGGTCCGAACATTCGGTGGAAATTACCTGACATGTTATATAATATCTACCGTTTGTGTAGGTATTTAGTTTGTATTACCATTATAATGTACCGCCAGTTTCTAATTATTATTTTCAACTGAGTACCGTTTAGTTTTGAATATTGATTGTATTTAAAGTCAGAATGACTTCTGCAGCTTGTATACTTACTATACATTCATACATGGTGTACATACCATTCTTGAAATCGGAAAAGTGTTGTGCTATGGTTCCACGAGACAAACTAGCTGCTGTGTTGTGTCACAGAGAGTATACCAAATTAACTTATTTGTTCAGGTGGTCAAGAAGGAACGAATGATATCATTTTATGTCGCCTTGCATCTTTTGTTTCTCAATTTTGTTATAGTGGCGTTCCTATCGCTTGCACAGATGAGTGGATGGTAATATACATATTCTGACAGTTCCAGAATAATATTCAGCTGCGGTGCGGTGGACGTCTCAAAATCAGAATCATGCTCGTATCATCGTCAAAAATGAATTTAAGCTGGCGTCTGTCAAACAATACAAGTGAGCTTAGTTTTTTTTCAGAAACCATCAAAAGTTATCAAGAGAGTTATTTTCGTTTTCGGTAGCCAGACGTCCGACCTCACATAAAATTGGGATAAGGACAAGAAAACTAAGATGGTAGCCAGACGTCAAATGGGTCAGAGGTGTGATGGTCAGACGACATCTTTGAACTTTTCGAGATTATCCTAGTCTTTTTACACTCTGTGTACGATGATTCATGAAGTAAACATTTCAATAACTCTTTCGTTATGACTAAGAGCATTGTGGTCATTGACCATAGCTATATTTAAAAGTGGATCCGATAATACTAAAGTTTGTTCTCCATTTTGTTTTTTTCTTGATAAAAAAGCTAAATATGGTACCTACCTACGCTTATTTTCATAACTTTGTTGACTCACAAGTAGGCCTACTACAAGCTCTGTCTGGCTCTGTCATTGGTTTTGAGTCTGTGTGAGTGTTGACTAAATAAATCCTACGTCGAAACGTCACACACACAGTATAATACACTGGTAAGCACTAGCACAGACTCAAAACCAGAGCCAGAGACAGAGCCATGGCAGAGCTTGTGGTAGGCAGGGGCGTATTTACCCTTAGGCCAAGAGGGCCATGGCCCGGGGCGGCAGGCTGCGAGGGGCGGCACGAGCCGCCCCTCGTTCAGATTCGTGCGCCTTTTTTACTTTACATCATCATCATCATCATCCACAGCCCGACTTCACCCACTGCTGGGTATAGGCCTCCCTTAGTTTGTGCCATCTACCTCGATCCTGTGCCAGTCTAAGCCATTGCCGCCCCACGACCCTAAATATATCTGACTTTACATCCCTGAAGCAATTTTAAAAAGCCTACTAACCAAAACTAACCTCGTTCGTCGAACGAACGAACAAAAGATGAAATTCATAAAAATAACGTTAATTTTAACGGGGCGGTTGGCCGGCGGCCGGTCAACGGGAACGGGCGAGAGCGGCTCGCGCCGCCCCTCGTTCAGATTCGTGCGCCTTTTTTACTTTACATCATCATCATCATCATCCACAGCCCGACTTCACCCACTGCTGGGTATAGGCCTCCCTTAGTTTGTGCCATCTACCTCGATCCTGTGCCAGTCTAAGCCATTGCCGCCCCACGACCCTAAATATATCTGACTTTACATCCCTGAAGCAATTTTAAAAAGCCTACTAACCAAAACTAACCTCGTTCGTCGAACGAACGAACAAAAGATGAAATTCATAAAAATAACGTTAATTTTAACGGGGCGGTTGGCCGGCGGCCGGTCAACGGGAACGGGCGAGAGCGGGGCGAGGCGAACTCCGTCGCTCGTGAGTGACTCGGGACTAGTCGGGATGCTTCGACTTTCGTTTCTCGTGTTGTAAAGCAGCCGGGGCGGCGGCGCGGTCGCGGGTGGACTAGTGGCTAGCGGCACGTAAGTCTAGCGCTGAGCGATACGCGGAGGGGATAGCTGCGCATGTGTACTGTCGCGCACGCAATACAATTATAACTTTAAATAATTATTTAGTCAATTGAAATGTTACATAAGCTTTACATTTTTTCATTGCTAACTCTTTTCCTTAGTTATAGAACTTTCCAAATTATTGTTTCTTGTAGTAATTTCTAAGAGGAGTGTACATTTTCGATAATGTTAGGCAGGTAGAAAAGGTGCGGGTTACCGTTTGGGGACAAATTAACATCTACCTGCTACGACTATTATTATTGTTAAAGAAGTAATAAAGTGAATAAGCAAAAAAGTGAGAAAATTTCTAGACAAAATTTCTTCCCTTTTTGCTTATAACTTCTTTAGTTTTAAATTTAAGGCAAAAAGTTATATATATATTTTTAGCAAAGCGATTTCCTATAAATTATTCCTTGATGAATTTTTTGTAGGACGCATAGTTTCCGAGATATCGCGAAAAAAGTGTTTGTACGCCTTTATCGAAGATGGCGGCCGGGGAACAAGGGCGGCAACCCCATAAACTTGGAGTTAAGCTATTATTGACACACATCCCAAAAATAAAATTGCGTCTTTTATCAAAAATGCAATATTCGGTCCTTAAATTGTAACATTTCAATGGACTTATTAGCTAAATAATGACATGATTTTAATGTAATGTTAAATAGTAAGATGTCCAAACATTTATAGTAGGTACCTAAGACATAAACTTTTGACAAGTTTATGGGGAGTAGAAAAAGAAAAACTTCTTAGCAGTCAATAACAACACAATTATTGAGAACGCGACTGTACACTGTATGTGCACGGGGTTTGGTATGGGTGTGGGGAGGGGAACTCGATCGGAGAGCCAATCGGCGCTACGCACGCCTGCCCTTCATCTCGCTAGCCCCCCTCAGGTACCTTAATTTTGACTTCTGCGTAATAACGGTCAGCGCTAAAGTTACGTGCCGCTACTCATACTTTTTAGGGTTCCGTAGCCAAATGGCAAAAACGGAACCCTTATAGATTCGTCATGTCTGTCTGTCTGTCTGTCTGTCCGTCCGTATGTCACAGCCATTTTTCTCCGAAACCGTAAGAGCTAGACTAATAAAACTTGGCGAGTAGATGTATTCTGTGAACCGCATTAAGATTTTTACACAAAAATAGAAAAAAAACTATAAATTTTGGGGGTCCCCATACTTGAAACTGAAACTCAAAAATTTATTATTGAGTCTTTAGTACTGATTATCTATGCATAGGTCTTCAAAAATGATGGTGAGGTTTCTAATATCGTTTTTTTCTAAACTGAATAGTTTGCGCGAGAGACACTTCCAAAGTGGAAAAAAGTTGCCCCCCCCCCCCTCTAACTTCTAAAATAAGAGAATGATAAAACTAAGAAAAATATATGTTGTACTATGCAAACTTTCAACGATATTTGGTTTTAACGAGATCTAATGAGTAGTTTTTTTTTATACGTCATAAATCGTAAACCGCAATTTACCTTTCGACGAACTAAAAGAACCTTTATTATGTTACTTGATGCTACGGAACCCTTCATGGGCGAGTCCGACTCGCACTTGGCTGCTTTTTTTTTTTTTCTTCAGCCTACATTGTCCCACTACTGGGCAAAGGCCTCCCCCAAAGACTTCCAGTTCCCCCTATTCTGGGCCTCCTCTCACCATTTCTTATATATTTTATAAATAAAATATAAAATATTGGCAGGGTGTGCTCAAACGCAAACCTATTTAGGTAGTAGGTACGTAAAAAAAAAAACTTTTTTTCCGAAAAATTTATGGGGCGGCATATCTTTTTGGCCCGGGGCGCCAAATCTTTAAATACGCCTCTGGTGGTAGGCCTAGTGTTCATGCTGCAATCACATATCAGTTATCTGGTTTTCAGGGTACAAGCTCTGCTTAGTTTGGGGCTAGATAGTCGTGTGTGGAATGCCCAATATATTTAATAACATATTAAAGCGATAGGTGTATTCTTGTCAGCAATGATGACGGAACATAATGGATGGAATAATTTATGTTCCATCATAATTTGCAAAAAAGCCCGATGAATTTTTTATGCAAATTGACCAGCTTACCCAAGTTAATTTCCTGCAGCAAAATTACTCCAATCAAACAATCCATTGGCCTTCACTTTTCCATTGAAAGTTCCCGTCCCGGCGGGATTCAAACTAATTAATACTCAGCACAAGTTCAAACAATGTCGCCGATGCCCTGAGGTCCAATTACTTTGTTCGGTTACATACAACTGAGTTCCGTATCCGACTGCTACTCCTAAGGTTCTTGTTTTTCCTCTGGGACGCTACAGTTCACAGCGGTGAGGCACAAAGGTAAATGAAACAAAAAAACTTCGGATAAACTTGGGAGCTTAGAAGCCGTGCTCTGTGGAAGCTCTATTAGCCGACTTCAAATAAAAAAGGAGGTGGTCTCAATTCGGTGGTATTTTTATTATGTTTGCTATCGCATTAATTCGTTAATTATGAGCAAATAATATGAATAAACTTTTATAATCTGAAAGGTCCAAATTAGTCCCATAGAAATTACGTCAAAATCAGGTTCAGTAGATTACCCTAGAAGTCGGTTTCTCAATATTTTTAAAATTAGGTATTTTCATTTTGTCAACCTGTATTTTTTAATATTGTATTTTATATTATAATGTATAAGTAAACGTCTTACCGCCTGTTAAACCTACCAACCTACTCTACATGGGTGCATGCATACAGAATTGCATTATTTTAAAACTCCCGAATGCTGGAAATAAGTCTAGGAAAGTAACTACCGAGTACAGGGGTACCTAAGTATAGAAACTAAGAAGATGAACATATTGAACATACTGCAGCCTGTCGAATTATGAAGCATACAGAAACTACTAGTGCGAGCGCGAACTTGTTAGACAGGTGCTTAGTTCGTTCGGTAGAAGGAAGTTCGCAATCGAATGGTAAGAACTAAGGAAGGGTATAAAGATTGTGCAACTGAGTAATGAAGAACATTAATTAATGTTGCATGGTCTATCTTAGAAGATCGTTTACTCACACACTTACACGCAGCGTACGGCTCTACATTCGTAACTACATAATTTCGTAACTCAAACGTAAATCAAAATCAATTTCATAGAAAATCTTGAAAATCCGAATCTGAAGAGTCAAAAGATGAATAACACATTTTTTTATAATATAAAAAAACGTTCTAAAATCAGACCAGAGATTACATAAAATAAAATAACGTGCCAATTTCACGTGCTCTCTCAGTAAAGTACCCTAGACATAATCACACGAGTGATCATAAAAATATATGATAGGTACTTACTACAGTAAAAAATTTTTTTTATTGAAGCCGCTGACAACCGTTAAACTTATTCTCGCTCGCACGCTTTGACCTTTTGAAAGATATAGAACACAAATTTGCCCAAGTAGAATACTAGGCCAACTTTTATGTAGGAAAACGATTTAGAGACAACATTATTTTTTAAAACTTTGTACAATCGGATTGCACACAAGATGGTTGCTTGCATTTTTCGATAAATAAGTTCAGTGATTTTATATATTTCAAAGGCTCAAAATGTAAAGCAAGTAGTAGATCGACGGTTTTCTTCGCCTTAAAATGCAGCCTGAATGAAAATAAAAATCTGCTACGAAAGGTTTTTAATCACTGACGCTGACGCATATCGTTCCATTCCACGACTCATAAGCGTACTGATGGAACAGCCATGTTGGGGATATTCTCAATTATTTTCCAGCTTTGACAAACCTAGCGTGTTAATTAAAAACTTCACTGAAACTACGAATATCAGAGCCTGTTTTACTGCCACTGATGTTAGTTATTTGCTCTGGATAGGTTAGCACACTTTTTAATATAAATTGATCTGAAGTTCTGAAAATGGTTTTCTGTGTGGGATTTTTGGATAGCTCCATGATGTAGAATAGATTATAGAGCTGCAGCTAACCTTCCAACCCTGTTTATTTAGTTAAATGAAAATAACTCTTTAGCTTGCGTGTGTATTTGTTGCCTAGACATAATTGTGTTTTTGGTAGAGGCATTGAAAACTACGTCACACTGCGGACGATTCATTAAAACGAAGGTCTTTTCTATTCATGCTTTACGCTATAACAACTCATTATAATGAAACCTTGACTTTACATTTGAAATTGAACACTGGAACCGCAAAACTTGTGTTGCGGTTGATGCAACATGATCTTTATCTTTACAGAATAAATAAATAAAATGTTAAGTATCCATACTAATATTATAAAGAGGAAAGATTTGTACCTATTTTTGTATGTTTGTAATGAATAGGCTCAAAAAGTACTGGGCCGATTTAAAAAATTCTTTCACCAATAGAATGCTACATTCTTCCAATTTGACATAGGTTACATTTCATTTTGAAAAAAATTAGGGATCCTTGGTAAAATTTGAACAATGTAACCAAAGGTGTAGAAAAATGAGTCTTAAAATGTCTTTCGTCGAATGCGCTGCCGAAACTATTAGCGATAGAACAAAATAATGTACTTACAACAATATTGTCTACCCCGTGCGAAGCCGGGACGGGCTGCTAGTATCCAATAAAGCTATGAGGAAGACACAAAACAAAATGTCAAGTATTCTAAGTGGAAACTCTTTGCTCTGTTTGAATTAATATGAACAAAGTGAGAGATGGCTAGACCAAGTGGCCTATGGAATTCTAATGGGGTTGAAAATAACATGCTAATTTTTCGAATCGGAGCTGAATACGAATAGCTTTTGAGGAAATCTTCCGAATATCGTTCAGGTTCTTATTCTGCAGAACCTACCCATTATACAAATGTGAAAGCAGGTCTGTTTGTTTGTTACATTATGTAAGTTTAGAGGGAACCCTTACATACTACCTACTAATACACGAGATCTCCGAAACGTAGACCCTCTTTGAGGAGTTAGGTGTAGGTATGTAGTACATGCTCACCACTAAGAAAATAATTTTGATATTCGCACGGCCTCGTAATGACTGAGAACGAGACACAATTACAAAGGACAAAAGAAGTACTTTTAAAAAAAAATGTCGTCTCGTCATAGCTTGCAGAATAATTATTTTAATGATTTCATTCCGAGTCACTGTGGCGAGTCCATAAATGCGATAAGTTCAGCAAAATAAACAGTCAGTGTGAATATCGAAGGTCAAAAACGTTTCTGATAGAAATAGCTATTGACAAGTTTTTCTCGATTCTTCATAGCATGCCTGTTGATAATGGCAAATGACGTAGCCGGTATCTAGTGGTATCTTGCAAGGCCAAGGTCAACGGTGTCGAGATTATGGAAATCGTGAACATGGCGTGCTACATGGACAGCTGAATTAATTACCTGTTTGTAAAATCTGACAAGCTTCTGTAACCTGATACAGTATATGCTACCAGTGTTGTCAAGAAGACTTAGTTAGTAGTAGAGCTCTTTGCGAAGGGCTCGTCCGGGGAAGTACTACCACCATGCCTTTTACTGCCGTGAAGTAGCTCTAATGTTTCGGTTTGAAAGATGTGGGTGCCGGTTAAATTACTGGCACGTGAGGCTGAACATTTGTACGCCTCAAGTTGATGGATGCCGGGAAGTGCGTCGTAGGGCACGTTCCTGACGTACATGACCTACGAGGCAATGCTTTGCTATACGCGATGGTTACCGTAAAAAATCAGGTGCCAGGGCCATATATGCTTATTCTATCAGCTTGTATAAAAAAAGAAAGACAAAGATGGCGAGGTTCTGAAGAAGTTTATGAGATAGTGACTTCTTTTTTATTCCAACTTTGTTTTGCGTATCCTGTACAATCTTCATGAAAGGATGAATGAAAAACAAATATTTCAGACGTCAACGACAAAGAAGAAACTATTTCAACAAACTATCGAATACAATGAACTGAATACAAAAGTAAATGGATGTCAAAACTTTTACTTTTATGTCATGAGGGTTGGGAGTCAGTTATTAGGTAATTTGGGACTCCATTCAGGTTGTGTTGTTTAGTTATAGCAAGTTTGGTGTTATATACATACATACCTACTACTATAAAAAAAAACCAAGCACTCATCACGAAATATCCGAAATTCGGGGAAGTAGGGACATGCGCTTTTTGATAAATGTAATGTATAGGCGCTGATAAAGAAACGATTCTATAATGGTTACACCCCAAGTGGAATTGCTTTGGACGAATGATATGACGCGCGTAATCCCACTGGTTTTACAGGTACTATGTATATGTTAGGTACCTATTACAGCAGTATGGTGTGTGCTTATCGGGTATTTGGCAGCGGGCCCAAAGACTGCCTTGCGCTGCCCAGACCAAATGCCAACTTAATTGAGTTTACGAATTTGGTTGTTTATCATCGTCATTTTGAAATGTTGTGTACCTAAATTAGTATAGACATTTGTTAACTTTATAAAATCATTTTGATTACTCACGAACCTACAGAGAGCACTGGTGGCGTAGTGGCAGTGGCCCGCCTTCTGATCTTAGAAACGACCTTAGGGTCGTGAGTTAAAATTCAATCGTGTGCCAATGAGTTATTCTGTCCAAAAATGTATGTGCACTATGCCATTCTAAAGCGGTGAAGGAAAACCGCCTAAAAAGTTCGAAAACAAGTGCAAGGGAGACTCTTTGAGGCGCACGCGCACTAGAAAATACACTGGTTAGAAAGAACTAGTGACACGATAAAAAGAAGCCTAACCTACATAGTATTGAAGATCACGTTAAATAAAAAGAGAAAAATCTATGCCGTGGCAATCTCTAAGTACCAAACATCTGAGTCACTTTACTATGTGGGTCTATTGTCACAAATTGAAGTGCGATTTCCCGCAGTTATTGCGTGAACATGTGCGATATCATCAGACACCAGTGGGCATGCGTGCACACAAGCCTGTAATTTACGTTATAGACCAATAAACTTTCATACATTACGATCTATTGAGATAAGGTGCAATTGTAAACAATAAACAGAAGTGCAACTTGGCTTTTGGCTAACTTATTCCAATCTAAGTTGTGCACTCACACACACATAATACACTTTTAGATGCTGTCAAATCATGAAAATGAAAACGCTAGAACTGGGTGACGTGGTTCAAAAACAAGCCATCGTTTATTTTTACAATAAAAAGGAGCTAATTCGTTCGATGCTTAGACACCCTGCATAGCCGTTTTCGCGTTCAGTGAAAATATATTGTACTCAGTCAATGACGTTCGTTGTATCCACAGAACACCTAACCTGTAATATCCTAACGGGCTGTATCGCGGGAGCATGCCCTTCCCCTAATTATTGTAGCGAGCGGAAGTAAAGAATCAGTATTATTTAATGTATGAACCTTCTTAATACATTGTATACGTTCGAACTTCTTATCTACGGCCAGTCCAGTCGCCAACACGCTAAGGTTTGTTTCTCATAAAAGTAAGACGGAGAATGATTAATTATTTGCGTCACTATTACGTTTTCTTCTATGATTCGGCGCATTTGAGTGTGCGTAAGTCAAGTCAGAGACATTTCTTTGAAGATGAGTCTCTGCACAATGCACACTGGATGAATCCGAGCATGGTACAGAAAAACAACAACTTGTTGCTAGTAGAACGTGGTAATTAATAACTAGGTCGGACGTTGAGAGGTCAGTTTTCATTAACGATGTTATCATTCCGATGATTTGAAGCCAAGGTTTTAGGAAATCATACCGTGTTTGACTTTGCATTAGCTGGGTACTTAGCGTGGTTGTGTAATGACATGACTCAAACATAAATCCACCGTGTGAGACTGTTGAGCATACCTACGGACATTATTGTGTAGTTCACCTACTTCTGAGGTTGGTAGAGTTGCACACTCAAAATGAAGAGTACAAGTTCCACGTGCACACGTGGACAACACATCAGTAACTAGAATAGATAATGAAAGAATTGGTAATATAATGTAGTAATCAGTAATGTACCTTTTACCTAATAATCAGTCCGTTGCAGTCTCTGCTTTTCAATTTATTGGCTTGAGTCATGGTCTAGTGTCACATTCATACCAAGTTTATCATTTATCGAAAAAGTATTTTTAGACTACTGTACTGTGCTTTCTTCTTTCTTCTATCCTATACTAACGGGTGCCTCTAATCCAAGACTTGAGCTTTATCACGTTTTCAATTTTTATTTCTTGGTTCTACTCTATTTTCGCAGATCACCTTTCCATTCAGAACATGGCAAAATTGACGAACCTAATATAATTAGTTACCTACCATTTTACCATTTGGCTTGGACCATAATAAAAAACTGCAGTCGATCGTTATGTTTCATAACTGTGAGAGAGGGATAAGGTTGTCTGGTCAGGTGACGTCACCTATATGCAGTTGATTCATCACTCGCCCGCTGCGTTTACGCATTCCACAGTCCACACCAACGTCTGTTGCTTCGTCTACCAAAAACGATGTCAAGTGAATAATGCTCCTGTCGTAATCTAGGACCTATTTACAGAGTGCATCCTTATTGAATTTATCACATACAGCCATCTTGGCGATGAGACAAAATTGTGCACACTTATCAAGGCTCAAAGGGCCTGCATGAATGAATGGCCTATGGCCTGAGATGACAAGAGACTGCTAGCTATGCAATGTTATAACAATGGTCCGGATTTCGCAGTCATAAATAAAGAAAATATTAAGATGTGAGCAATTATACGATGGCTCATCTCAAGTTTGAAGTATCTACCTAAGTGAATAACTATACATAATAGGCTCTGTATCAAACTGTAATAGTCTAAGCAAACATACTAATATAATAATCGTTTTTTATTAGTTAGTAAATAATGTACAGCCTGTTGTAAATAAACTTCAAATTAAAAAATAATGAACATAATGATAAGATTTTGTTCATCACACATTACCTAAATGTTTGCGTGTGGACGACATGCTCAATGCTCATCCATCATAGAAGTTGTAAAACATAACATCAATTCGTTTGCTATACGGACGCATTGTGGATTAAAGTACGAGCGATATCGTAGAATGATAGAATAAGACAACTTTTATTATTTAGCTTGATAAGTTACGATTCCTATATCAAGAGAACACGAACAATGATAATGATTGTATGTAGAATGGCTAGTTGGCAGGCAGCGCACGTTTGTGGAGGCGCGCGCTATGGTCATCCGGCGCGCATTCTCAGGCCAGCCCTTCCACCAACATGCTAACAAGTAGTGGTCACTTAAGAACTACACTCGGAACTAACTAGGTAACTATACTCGGAGTACAAGCCACAATCTCTAAGTCTCTAGTGCTGCTAAGCCACAATCACATTTTTCCACAGACAGATCCTCTGCAAAAGAACAAAATGACCTTTTGATTAAGTAAATTATTATTTAGCCGTTCTTGTCCCACTGCAGGGCAAAGGCCTCCCTTCCCTCTTTACACTCTTCACGACTCAACGCAGTGACAGGCCACGATCTAAGGTTGGAGTCAAGTTCGTCCCGCCATCTCATTCTTAATATCACCTTATTCTATACGTAACGATAACGAGACTAATATTTATAGTCTACCATCTTATAGCTCACTCTAACCTACTGGCATAGCCACTACACGTAAAACCATCCACCGAAAGATTCTTCCACGCTTTAGAATTTTGGTAAAAATAAACACTTACACAACCGATCTGAAATAAGCCCAAGGTTCTCCGAAGATAATTTAATTATGACGAAACAGCGCACACAGAGTAGGAAAACTCATATTTGTAAATTCACAGTTCATTGGACTTGCGCAAAATGATTCGACTGATAGTAACATCCGCTCATTACTGCACTATCAGTGTCGCAGCATATGCTTGCTACAGAAGCATCAATCATTGGGGCGATAAGTCCCTGGCCCTGCCCTGGTGCAGATATTACTGTTGTAAATCAAACTATTGTTATTATTGTATGACGGCCGACGATATATCAATCATGCTTCTCGTTTATGTTTATTATCATGTAAGTAATCATTACCACAATTCTTTCGAGCATAATTCTTTTATTATCACTCGCGCAGTCGCGGAGTTCCCTGAATCGCTGTTAAATTTTCAATAAATGAGAATAAGCACTGCATTGATGGTCTTTGGATGATGAATCAGAAATTCAAAGAAATGCTAATTATACCTATGTTTTGTTAATGCGAAGCTTTGATACGATTGCCTAAAGATTTTAAAGTACGATACGTGCAGTAAACGACGAATTAATCTTTTTTACGAACTAATTTAAGTTGACATTACTGATAATTTTATTAACAAAGTGATGTACTTGTTGCCGTCATTACATTTCAGTTGAAATATAAAGTGGACGCAAAATAAACTACATATTTCTATTTCTATTAATCTTGATTTGGCATTAAACTAAAGATAGTAAGAAGGTATAGATACCTAAATACATCAATAGATATGAAGGTACAGCGCACATTTGCGTTGCCCTTTATGAAGGTCGACGACATAAAAAGCTTAATCACCACGTCTTCTAAATAAATCTGGGCCGCTCTTTGTGAATCCGGGCATGCCCCGACCCCTGCCGAAGTATTTGCAGATATTCGTTGGAATCGGAATCCTATCACATTCGCTATAAGCTATTGAAATGATCATTAGGGTCAGCACGCGCAGTACATACTAAGCAGACAGGGGTGAAGAACCCGAGCGGCCGATAAGTAACCTGCCATGTATACCAACCATCATTATAAATCATGTACTTACCTACGTAAATGCTGCAGCCTCTGACCCCTCGTTAGTGTTTAATGCTTTCCACTCGCTATTGCCCACAGGAGCGATAAAAAAAATAGTTTAGATGAAACTTAATGCTAACCTTGCCTACACACCTACTACTGTACTGAAATACACATAGTGAAATATGGACATAACAAACAGAATGGTGAAGTTTCAATGGAAGTAAAACTTTGGCACTGAAGTATAGTTGGATAGGCAACCTGACCAAAGTTAGTGGGCCTACGTTGGGAAATGGTGGGCCCACGTTGGGGAAAGTATGTAAAACTCATGCATACCAACAAAAATAAAGTCCATCTATAAGTACATACATAAAACCAACAAAAACTAGCAAATAACTATGGAACGTGACATCAATTTAAGACTATTTATACAAATGCGGAAACACAGTAATACGAATGTGGCCAAAATAATAAATCATTAGATTAGGTTAGTTAAACGAGTATTGTTATATTCCATCACGTAATTGGATATGCGGATAAAATAATGTCCATAGTCAACTAAATCATGAATCATAATAATGTATGATATGGCTGGGTGTGCTAAATCCTAGAAGAGAAAAAGTACTTTTACAGAAATTCCAAAACGTTCTGCCATGAATAGTGATCGATTTTCTTCATCATCAGACTTAAGGGTATACAGATACAGAATATAGATAGATAATTAATATAAAAGTGCTTAAAGAAGCTGAATCTTGAAATAATTTTGTCCACTCAAAGCTGGTTCTCATCAGCCCCTGGAATATATCCTCACGTAAGCATATACAAAATCAAACAAGATAATTTTAACAAACTTTAAAAACTCACGACCGAATTAATATCTTCATAAAATAGGAGCAGATGGATGAACTAAATTTCTAATCAAACGAGGCTACAGTCAGACCGACAGATAAACAGACAGACACATACTAAGGTCTTAAACTTGTAAAACCTCTCGTTTTGGTCAGGATGTATAAAAATACTTATAGCGAAACAGTTGTTTAGTTGTGTATGCATTGAATACTTGATACACTTCGCAGAAATAACTGATGACTGGTTTGTCGTTGCAGATAATAATGTTATACACAAGTATCTGTATTCTGTATACATAGTGGATATTAGCATTATGTATCTATAGTTATAAATAAAGTACAAAATTGCATAAATAATGAGTAACAGAGCAACAGCAGCTCGTTTAATTTAGTTGCAGTGGCCGTGTTGACCACCATTTCCTGTGATACTGGCTCGGGCCGCGCCGCCTGCGATAAACGTTCTCTTCGACCCACATCCGCCGAGATGTCTCCACAATGTAAATAGGGGTGTCTGTATATCTATTGATTACTTATGCATACGAGTAATAAACGCTACTCTTCGAATAAAAATATGTCAGTCCTTGTTTTTGACAAGCCTAAAAAGAGATGGATATATCTGATGGATAAAATCTGTAATGAATTACGTGAAAGATGACCTACACTGTGTGTGTAAGTGTAGGTATAAAGTTGTTTATTACTCTACCTCGGTAAGCAAAAGCAAGCACAGGTACACTTTTCAGCGTTGGTTCTTTGACGACATATAGGTCAAAACGATAAGGCTCTCCCAAAACGCAAGCTTTGTCAATAACACCAGAAGTATGTTTTTTTGACAGAAATATTCAGAATCGATTACAAAAGTCCCTATTGTAATAATAATTTGGACGGTCTGATGGTCACAAAGTAAATAATTACTCTATGCACATACAAGAAATTAAAAGCATTGAGTAGCAAGTTCACACAATGTTAGCCAATCAAGGCCCCAGTAAGGTTTATAAATTTGTAACGGTCTTTGTTTTATGTTATAACTCACACCACATCACCGGTTAAATCTTGTGTGAAGAAATATGATGCAAACGGTCACGGATGGATACATTCTGTAAAAAATGAACAATTTGTAAAAAAATCTAACACTGCTTGATACTGTTTCGCGGCCCCTGAATACCTATGCCAGACAGTGTTCTTGGCTTGATGATAGTAAATACTCTGACATCAAAAACTAGTTGTCTTGGTATTAAGAGCTCTAAACAACTTGAATACAACTTCGAAGCGACGAATACGTTGTCATCGGATATAAGGGTCAATTGGCCTGCTCTACACATTGGGTTGGGTTAGTCTTCGATAAGACTATTTACTGGCTAGTGTCGTGTCGCCTCCTAAATAAACATCTGCGTTACATAAGTTTGGTCACTGATCTGCAATGGAGTCACCATTACCGATCATAATACTTAATCATTGCATTTAACATAGGATTATTTCAACAGTTGTTTTATATCATTATTAAATCCGATGTATGATTGATGCAGCGTGTATTTGCTATGCACATAAATCAACCGATTTCTAGAACGTAATCGCAAATTGTAATTTCGTAAGTTTTTGTGCGTATTATATCTGCAATGATATTTTATAGCTAGAGACAAAAAACAACTGGCATTTTATCGGTGATTTTATATGCCAATATTCTTTCTTTAGGTAATTATCTGTCTCTACTCTACTTATCTTCAATTATCCAATGCCGTGTCATGGGTACTTATAATTATTAGTACTTACTACTAATCTTTGATTACATACCATATTTAAGTAAGTATATTGCTTGCAGAATAGTTTCTTTCTCATCAGCATCGAAGTTTCCAGCTTACTGAGCTGGACTACTACCTATAAGTTGATTGACGTTAGATAGGACAAAAAACGTCTCTACCTGCAGACGTTTTAGTACAAGGGTATTGCTTCTATCCTTGTCCGTTAACTGTTTTTATCACATTGTTTTTATAGTGTTCAAGATCTGCTTTATGAAGATATAATTTCAATTCTAATAGTAATTAGTTACCCACTATGAAGTCCAACCAAACATATTTCCTTTGATTGTCTTTCATCACTACCTAAACTAACATTGTACCTACTTACTGGTTTTCTAGACCTGAGTCATAAAATACTTACTGATAGGTATTGTGAAGGAAAAATAATCAGCTCTTTTTACTTTTTTACTTGCAAGAGTAGAAGGTAATAAAAATAAAATAGTCAAGGTGTAAGTGAAACTAGCTTAGAGTTTTCCGAAAGACGTATAATTTTATTTCCTCATCAGCACTACTAACGATTTTGGCACCCCAACCAGCTGCTTATTTCAAAAAGCTCTTGTTGGAGAAAAGTTTTCGGTCATCAAATCGGGGGACAAAAGAGTGAGACCATTGTGTTCCGTTTTTATAAACTGGGGAATCCTTTGTACATCTTTTACTGTAATTTTATTAGCCCAAACCGGTCATAATAAAGATGAAACAAATTCAAAAATTATTCATAGACAGACAACCACTCTAGTCTGATAGCACCATGCGTCGAAGTCGCCAGCCGTGAGTCAGTCAGCAATTTTTGTTTTATGTAAACCTAGTTGAATGTTGGAACTTTGAATCTATACGGTTCGTCATGCTATATTGATGGATTCGGTACACGGAAGTTTACCAGCGTGGTTTGCACAAGTGTTTTCTAGTGAAATAGAAAACGTAAAATCATTCATCATGAAATGTCGCAGACATAGCGGCAAGGTATGTTGGAGCACTGATGTCATGGTCACGCGCCGTTGCGTCACAAGCAGTCACAATGACAGGACGCGAGCCGAGTCACCGAGAGTTCAGTGGAGATCGGCCTCAAGCGAACGTTCCACTGCCCTCGCTGACCAATGATCTACTCTGTTATTGGTTTCAATCCTTTATGATAACTTAGTACCTATAAAACTTTTAGGTTAGTATCTCTATGAATCATAACTTTCAATCGTCAGTTTCCGCCACACGAATAAAGGCTACTTTACCGCAGATATGATTAAAGCTAAAGTATGGAAGTAACCATATCACGATCTCATATTTCCTCCAAAAGATATTGACGCAAGATAAACTTTCCTTGCAGACGATCCCGCCTGAGTCCAAAAGAAACTTTCCAAGAATAAATTAAAGGGGACCGCATAAGCAAATACAAGCCAAATATGGAGGAACAAGATTTACTTTATATTATAAGTCTCGGCTAGATATAGGTATGTATGAAGATAGACAATGAATATTCAAGGCGTACTACCTAGTTTGTAAATAATCCATCGATGTCTATATAGTCATAAGCATTACATTACATTAGTGTATGTTTACAGCACGTATAAGCAAGCACGTTATCATCACCGACGGATTTATCGAAGTTTTTTGAGGTTTTTCCATACAGATTAATTTTACCATTTATGGGTGTATAATGAGATTAATGAGCTATAATGATGAGAGTATATTTGTACACTGAAATAAATGTATTGGTATTTTATTTTACTTTCGTATTGGTCTTGGCAAAAACTGTAGATTGACAATGATAATAGAAAAAACTAGAATATGTATTTCGTTTTTTGCAAATACGATAGCCAGCTTCAGTTATTTCAACGCAGAACTATAGTCAAATCACCCATAAATTTTAAAATACAGTTTGATATTTCAAACTGTATTTTACAGAAATCCAAAACAATAAAATAATTAATAAAAATAAATAAATCTTAAATCTGACGCGCTCGAGTATCTTCCACATTGTCCAAGCAACAGTATTTTTTACTTTTTGAAAATCTACAGCCGCTTCCCCCACCGATGAAAAGGGTCCATAACATTATTTTCTTCTTATCTATAAGCTTTGCAACCCAATAAGTCTCTATGACGCTCGAGTAAATCTCCATTTAGTACCGTGGGCTACCCTACTATAAACTGTGAGTTTGTTCCATTCATTTTATTGACATCAAAAATCTTTCAGAGTACCAAATCTAAACCCTGGAAAAGCCCTCGAAAGCAAATGCAATCTGACTGTGACGACGTGATCGAAGCGGCGCCGTGACGGCGATGCAAATGGAAGGCCTTTCCACTTTTCTACAAATTGACGAGCAACAATTTTTCCGATAATTGGGACTGAAATATTCTGGCCCCGAGCTAGAATTACATCGCAGTTTGCACTTCATAACCAACCATTTCACTAATTATATTTTTATTACAGTAAAGGCTAGTCCTTTACTAATCTCGCTGGCCAATGCCAATGCAATTATTAATTCTATCCAGATTATTAACGCAACCAACGCGTGTAATGGACGCCGAATTGGATCCGCGTCGTTCCATATCAACACGCGTAAATAGACGGATGACGTCTCACGGCCTATTATTTTAAATCCCATCGGACGCCAGTTCCATTATCCATGCGACTTTTGACCCTCATCACTAGCAGAGGATAAAACTCGGGTCATGACTAGGAAACAATACATCAATTTGCACAAGCTACTTGGATTCTTTTTTGCAGCCCGACTTCAGACTTCTGATTTCTAAGGTTGCAGACTTCTGACGTGCTGCAACACACGGGTCGTCACTAGTGAAAATACGGCTTGATGCTCGTAGTGACAAGTCGCTTTCATGACAGGATTAAAGAACACCAATTGTAAACCTTTTTTTTCGACTCTACGGCTTGTTACAGAGATTTAAATCTAAGAAACCTAGCAATCAGCCAGTTTGCTTTCTGTACTTTTAGTTTATAGTACTTTCTGTTGTTAAGTACTTGCCTGTACTCTTAGTATTTCTGTATTTACGCAAAATATACTCTTGCCCACTATGTCTTGTAATAACTTCCAAGCCAGGTCAGTCAGGAAACATTAAATCAGGTGGGTACCTCAGCACTACCCATTCCATTAGAAGTCCGAGTTTGGAAAACATTGCCCGAAATCAATTTAGGCCGCTCTGTCGCTCACTTTGAAGGGTTTTGTTTGATGAAGCAATAATAATTAATCAGTTCACGGACGGACACCGTCTATTTACAACTTCCTTTTGAAAATAGACGAATGCTGCGAAGAACGGAATGGAAAATTTAACATAATTATTGCACTGTTTGTTTATTCTTCTTCTTGTTGAGTCATTAGTTTTTCAAACCAGTGCGTGTGATGAAGGGGTTTCAAGTGTGTCTACAGCAGGCTCCTTTCGTGAACTTGTGATTTTAAACTAGCCCAACACATTTGTAAGTAATAATGAAGTTCAAGTATAAAGAAAACGTACATCTCTCATTGACTTGTGCGTTCTAAGCATTCTGCGGTGATGTCATATGACAACGTTTCACTGATCGCCACCAGAACGCTTAGAGATGTGCCCAAGACTTTAGAAGAATTGAATAATTTGATGAATGGCTGTTCGAACTGTAGGACAGCTTTTCGAGTCGTGTCACACAGCTGACATTGTTACATAAACTGGAATGCGACAACAAAAGGGCCCCAACTCAATTAATCTGAACAGACTTTAATTGCAACTTAAATATCCAAGATAACGTTGATGGTTGACATTAATGGAAGCTAAAAATTTCTAGGGTTAGCAATTTACACAATCAAGACAAGTTAACTTTTGAAATACATCACAAGCACACAGAGCTGGACTCTATAAGCTGTACTTATTTATCGAATTACGAACAAAATTAGCCCGAAGACCACTCGAAAACACATCACACACAGTGAGAATCATCGCCATTTTTAGCCCCCATTCGATAAATGGGTGTTAAGTTTGAGAACTTTTGGTCTATGTTGCTTATAGTTTGTCTTTGGATCTCTTGGAAACTAATGCTACGATTTGAATGTGCGTATGTTTTTTTTGGCAGAATGCTGAGGTTCTGAGGTGGTTTATGTTTGGTTAAAATCCATGTTCTGAGGATGGTGATGTGATGAATACATCACCTCGGTCAGGGATTTAAAAATATTTGTAAAATTAATGAACGACCAGAAATCGAGCTCTGCACGGTTCCTCCACCAAATTTTTAGCTCTCTCTCCACTAGTATCATAAATAGTATGATCATACATTATATTATACTGGTACGTGTACGAAATGTGTGTACTTACTAACACCCTAGGGATCACTACACTTCTCTCAATACTGTTTACCTGAAAAATGAAACCAGAATCTAGATACAATTTATTAAGAAAGAAAAGAAATTACCATTTGGACGGACTTCTGCAGGGCTACCCCGAGCTCCATATGGTTATGGCTATGGCTGTCAAATTGTGTATAGATAGGCTGACCCACACATTCATTTTCTTCTCGAGTTTGAATGTGTTGACACTGTTGACACAATTTTGACAGCCATAACCATATCCATATGAAGCTTATGGTAGGCCAGCTGATTGGGAATGGAAACGGGTGAATTTGTTTACAAAGGAGATAACTTGAGTCACTCTCAATAGTCATGGTTTCAAGGTCTAAACTGGCAAAAGTGCTTCAATTAACAGTGTTAGCACAGTAGTGATAGTGTTAGATCACTTAGCTGCTGGTTAGAGGGCAAGCAGGGACGAGGACGCAGCGACAGTAATTATCGTGGCCCGTGTCGACGACTCCCGGCAGAGCGTTCACCCCGCTCCGCCGCGACCCTCGCACAATACGCAACTGTAGTGCGACGCACTATCACAAATCTGGGACGATGCACGCAGACAAGTGCTCCATGCACCAACCTCATTAAATGCTTCTCACTTAGAGATGGGCGCTTACCCGGTAAAAACCCGAACTTTGGGTATTTACCCATTTATACCTAATTTTACCCACCCATTTTGAATTAATACCGGGTAAAAATTCAAAACAACTTTTCTATTAATGAAGTTTAGTTTTAGTAGGAATATTATGTTTTTATTGGTAAGTATTCATTCTGATCTACAATGGTTTAGTATTAAAGGTAAAATAAACCAAAAAAAATACATATATTAAGTAGAACAATAAATATATAGTACTAATCCGCTAATCTAATCTAAGTAAGCTAATTTAATGTAGACTTGTGTGTGCACCCCACGCCGCGAAGACTTCTTATAGCCCAGTTGTAAGACTAAGCTGGTTTTAAACAGCCCGTACAGACAAGTGGCAAACAGACGCAATGGCCCAGTTGTAAGACTAATGCTGGTTTTAAACAGCCCGTACAGACAAGTGGCAAAAATACTTAATAGCCCAGTTGAAAGACTAAGCTGGTTTTAAACAGCCCGTACAGACAAGTGGCAAACAGACACAACAGCCCAGTTGTAAGACTAATGCTGGTTTTAAACAGCCCGTACAGACAAGTGGCAAAAAAATACTCAATAGCCCAGTTGAAAGACTAAGCTGGTTTTAAACAGCCCGTACAGACAAGTGGCAAACAGACTCAACAGCCCAGTTGTAAGACTAAGCTGGTTTTAAACAGCCCGTACAGACAAGTGGCAAATACAAAGCGAAATAAGGTACACACAACAATTATACCACAAGAAATAAAAAACTTAATAAGATTCGACACGTGTTTCACCTCTCTACGAAGCATCCTCAGGAAAATCGACTCTCTGTGCACTATTAGGACGTGTTGCCTTGTCGAGCGCTGAGCAGAAAGACTTTCTGCTCACGTGTCGAATCTTATTAAGTTTTTTATTTCTTGTGGTATAATTGTTGTGTGTACCTTATTTCGCTTTGTATTTGCCACTTGTCTGTACGGGCTGTTTAAAACCAGCATTAGTCTTACAACTGGGCCATTGCGTCTGTTTGCCACTTGTCTGTACGGGCTGTTTAAAACCAGCTTAGTCTTACAACTGAGCTATAAGAAGTCTTCGCGGCGTGGGGTGCACACACAAGTCTACATTAAATTAGCTTACTTAGATTAGATTAGCGGATTAGTACTATATATTTTTATTGTTCTACTTAATTTATGTTTAACAATGGAATTCCGCAAAGTCACGCCTGAATCTATTAATTAACAAAAAAAATACATTTCACCAGTGTAGGAAACTATTAAAAACATATATTTTTGATGAGGTGTAGTTTTAACTAAGTATATATTATAGATCGAGTGAGCAAAGCGAACGAAGATCTTTCAAACAGCCCGACTTAATGAACAAAATTGTAAGAAAAAAGAAAAGTGGCGAAACGTTAAAGTTGCTGGTAAAGACACGGTGGGGTAGTCATGTAACCGCACTAAAAAGTCTAAAAAATACAAAAACAGCCTTAATGGCCCTAGCTATACACGAAACCACGGTACTATTGCCTTCAGAAACAAAGTCTACACTTCTGGATGAAGATTTTTGGAGCATGACAGAAGATTAAGATAGAAGAATTTCGGAACCAGTTACAGGACCTATTTTCAAACTTAAATCAAATGAATGTAATAAACACATTTAAAGATATCAAATCAAAGATGGAGTTCATTTTACCCAATATGGTGATATTGGGTAAAATGAACTCCATCTTTGATTAAAAGATCGATTGTTTGTGATCATCACCTAACTAGCTGTTACCCACGACTTCGTCATCGTGGATATTTGAATTCGTTTTTAGGGTTCCGTAGCCAAATGGCAAAAACGGAACCCTTATAGATTCGTCATGTCTGTCTGTCTGTCTGTCTGTCCGTGTATGTCACAGCCATTTTTCTCCGAAACTATAAAAGCTAGACCGATGAAACTTAGCGAGTATTTGAGATTATGTATTCTGTAAGCCGCATCAATATTTTTACACAAAAGTAGAAAAAAAACAAAAAAATTGGGGGGTCCCCCATACTTGAAAATGAAACTCAAATTTTTTTTTTATCAAACCCGTACGTGTGAGGTATCTATGAATAGGTCTTCAAAAATGATATTGAGGTTTCTGATACCGTTTTTTTCTAAACTGAATAGTTTGCGCGAGAGACCAAAGTGGTAAAAAGTTGGTCCCCCCCCATAACTTCTAAAATAAGAGAATGAAAAATCTAAACAAAATATATGATGTACATTACTATGCAAACTTTCAACGATATTTGGTTTGAACGAGATCTAGTGAGTAGTTTTTTTTTATACGTCATAAATCGCAAACCGTAATTTACCTTTCGACGAACTACAAGAACTTTTATATTATGTTACTTGTTGCTACGGAACCCTTCATGGGCGAGTCCGACTCGCACTTTTTAGTTTGACATGACCAACTGCTAGTTACCATTGTTTTGAGCTTGTACTTAGAGTGTATTTGAATTTGAAGGCGAGTGCTGTTGGAGCGGCCTTTTTTCAGCAGTGTTTAGTTTAAGTATGATAGATGTTTCCCGCGATTTTGTCTTAGTGGTTATCATCGGTTTTTTTGTTAACCTTTGTGTGTATTCAAACCTGGTGACAGATGCTGCGGCAGCTGAAATTTTTTTAAAGTTTTTTTTTGCGTATTTTGTAAAGATCTTTTCGTGATTTTCTTCTATTGGGTAATTTGGGTAATATCGTATTCGTTGGTGTATAATCGAATCTGGTTTTTTTATTTGACATGACCAACTGCTAGTTACCATAGTTTTGAGCTTGTACTTTAGAGTGTATTTGAATTTGGAGGCATGTCCTATTGTAGCTGATTTTTTTCAGCGGTGCTTAGTTTCGGTATGATAGGTGTTTTCCGTGATTTTGTCTTAGTGGTTATCATCGGTTTTTTTGTTAACCTTTGTGTGTATTCAAAACTGGTGACAGATGCTACGGTAGCCAAAAATTTTTTAATGTTTTTTTTGCGTATTTTGTAAACATCTTTTTCGTGATTTTCTTTTTGTGGGTAGGTAATTTGGGCTTTTGGCAATGGGCGGTCTTACCGCTATGAGCGATTTCTTCCAGACAACCTTTGGATGGACAGGATCATTTGGATCGATTCACGCAATCTCAGTTCGGGGCGAACTACTAGTTATTGTGATGAGTTTCATTGATGAGCACTTAACTGAAACGATAATTAGTGCGCTATTTATTTATATTGGACCAAATAGCACACTAATTTATCTTCTGTCATTGGTTTTATTTGTCAAAGCATGTATCATAAAGGTTTAATAAGATGATATTTACCATTAAAATACATTGTTAGTACTTTTTTAAGTATTTAGATTTTCTAGGATTATAAAAATGCAGGCCGAATTTTTACCCGGTATTAATAAAATTTACCCGGTATAAATGGGTATTTTTAATTTTTAACATTTCTTCCCTTCCCTTTCCTTTTTTACCCTTCCAATTTTTACCCACCCGCCCATCTCTATTCTCACTAGGTGTGTCGTTCAACCGCATGTGCATAACAACTTTGTTAACAGGTAAGGTACCCCACCCACACACCTTACCGACAACTGTGTAATGAACGCAATCCAGACATTTTTATCAGATGAGAAGTCTCAAATTATTTGCATTTCGCATAACCAGTAGTTTCTGCTGATGCAACGACCGTCCGTT
The DNA here is from genome assembly GCA_947578465.1 of Thera obeliscata. Classification (NCBI taxonomy): domain Eukaryota; kingdom Metazoa; phylum Arthropoda; class Insecta; order Lepidoptera; family Geometridae; genus Thera; species Thera obeliscata. Next base: position 8,760,964 of record OX387916.1, read on the forward strand.
TCGGTATGGTAAATGAATGTGCGGTGCCACGTAACGACGTCGGGCATTAGCGAAGCATTTCTTCAGGTCGCGGCTTGCACATCATGATCTTGGGTTGAACAAGGATATTGTAAGTATAATAGGCGATTATTAATGTAGGTACAGTGTCGCAAGCAGGCGAGGCTGCCGGCTGCCAGTCGGCTAATCGTGCAACCGACGCTCACGGTCGCCAGCCGCCCACTCTCTGGTTAAGCCCATATAAGAGTGTTCGACGCCCCAATGCACAGTATTATTCATATTTTTATACCAATGAGGCAATATGCTAATTGTGAAACAATCACATGAACCATCAGCTACCTAAAACCTAAAATGTAGTTCTAGTTTCCATGCGAGTTTGTCATGTTCTGTTCTTAAAATGATAACTTTACCACTCTCTACCAAGTCGGAAGTCATTTCTAAGTCTAGTTCAGTAATTTTGCATTACCACTCAAATTACCCAAGGCTCGGTAGGCAGCTGCTATTAACAGGAGCTTAGTTCGCCATTGTTCTAGTCTTCGACTAGTATATCAACATTCCACGACGGGTGTCAGTCCTCGGAGCTCGAACACAGGATAGGTAACGTAAGGTAAGGTAACTGCCTACGCGCGCACCAGTTTTATCGCCACACTTGCGTATTCCAATCTGAATTTATTGAATCAAATTGCAATGTGCAAGGACCTTGTTTGTATTGCGATGTCTTTTTGAAACGACAATGTTATCCACAATATAATGTCAGTTGAGGATAATTTCGTATTATTTTAAAACATGAGTGGCAGCACAGGCAGTGGTTTCTGTAATAGTCTACATAATTACCTACCTTACCAAGGAATGATTTCGAAGAAAAGGAAAGGTATGTTCCTAGTACCTATTTATTTATTCATTCAACTAAAAGCTATGAGTCATTTAATTAAGCGTATGACCAAACCACGATAACCAAGTAATTTGAATGTAGGTAATGTAAACTTCGGTAATGTTACAACTAAATTATTTACTTTTGTATTTTACTTTCTACGAATACGTATACATCGTAATTATTGCAACATGATTCCAACTTAGGTCCAATTTCACCGTTAAACGCGTTTAACTAAACTCGTTTATATGTACGTACACAAAAGAAATGCAACGACATTGACAGGTTTTTAAGCGCGTTTAGAGAAAAATGTACCAACTGAATGCTTAAACGAGTTTAAACGTCAGTAGAACGCGTTCAATTTCAACGGTGAAATTGGACCTTAGACGTAAGGTGATCAAAAGACCCAGTGACATCACAAAATTCTCGATTAAGATGAAATCGAGATGTCTGCTACTCCTATTACAAAGTCAAACATGTTTATACAGAGGTGATTATCGCCAGAAAAGGCACCCGGCATGACAAGGCTCTTGAGAATTACCTTATCCAATATGGGCTCGCCCCTGATGTTTTTAGACATGACTCAAGAAAATAAGCTAACATCCATATACATAGCAACATAAAAATAACATCAGTTGGTATGCGAAGTAGACCACTCAAAGTTGGCTACCTACAGAATGACCTACCAGACTACACTACACAAACGCTGCAACTAATTACATACCAATCGAGTCTTGCGACTGGACAGCGAGAATTTGAGACAGATTACAGATTATCAGCTTACAATAAAAATAGATAGAGAATGGGACACCGACGACACAGTACATTCATCACAACAGCAAATCTCTGAATCAATTGTACTATCAAGTATCCTGACTACGACTAGCAACTAAAGCTGTTTCCGAGTCAGTATCAACTGGGTCTTTTAGGTAATGCTGTATATCCACTTCGATAACCAATTGAACTAAAAGTTAAAAATTATCTTACGAAATCTTTTCTAAAACATCCTATCGGACTATCGCCGTGTCGTCTACCAGATTATAGAGCTCTTTGTCTCGCAGGTCATCGATCCCTTTATCTACATCTACAGGTAACCTATTATTCTATTTCAGGGTAGCTTTCGTTCGGCAGTTTTTTACTTAGCCTAGATATTGAGCTGCTAATCTACCGGAAATCGATAACGAATCAGGGTCAGACAAGACCCTTCAATATTTGCGAATAATAGCCCAACCGCTGCTGCGAATAACAGGTAAATATTTAGCTACTGTTATTAAGCATTTGAAATATTTCCAAACGCAGAACCGAAACGAAATTACAAATATCTAATGCCAACCTTCACCCCTCGCTTTGGTGTTGGGTGCTCGTACAAATACACGTATAATGCACACAACTACGCGTGTTTACAGGAGTGTTTGTCTGGGTGTAAGGACCGGCTGGCGCTCTCAGCCTAATAACTGCCGCCTCATAAACTAGATAATTAATCATACTGAAACAACGCCCAGTACCAACAGATATTGAACGCAAAACGTTTCACACCGTGGTGCAAAATTAAAATAACACAGGTAGGTATTTCACTACCTAGCTAGGCTTATGCAGAACTAGGCCTCGCAGATTATTATCTTAGGAAAATTATTAAGACAGTTAATACGAGTATTTGCATTGCTACAAAACCTTGCAGAAACGACTAATCTAATCGCATTGCTCATGCAAAAAATAATCGCGATAAAACGACTCATTCGCAACAATAACCAATAACTCATTCTGATATCCAGAACTTATCATAACAAGATAAAGCAATTTCTTCGCAAACAAAATGTTCCCCGAAACGACTCTATCGTTAAACAGATTAGTTACCAAAATTAGTCCGTTGCGGGTAGTTTAAACAAGGGAACGGAAGGAGAGGGGCGTCCGCTCGGACCGCGAAAGGAGTGGGTACGCAAATAGCCACGTGACCCGGCCATTGACTCGGTTTATCCTAATCCGTCCCACTACTCCAGTTCAGCCCTCGTTTCGAACCGCGCCGCGACTCGAGCCAGTCCCGCTCGCCTGCTCTGCAACGGCGACATGCCAACACAACACCGACTGCTCCACACATTTGAACTTTCACATGACCTAATATCGCAGCTGTCTAAACCACCATCTGCAACACTACAATAGCAATGTAAACACATCAATAATTCCTAAAACAGGGATTACTAATATATGGAAATCAAACTAAATTAATAACATTCAAAATTCGGATGTGGTTGCTGTACTTATCTGAACCAGATGTGAGAATATATAATAACTCCGTTACCAAAATTTAAATACATATTTACTCATGTTCTACTCAAACATCTACCTACTCTTTTATTAGATGCTGCTTCATAGATGACTTATATTTCTGCTTTTGCTGCTACCGTGAAGAGTCAATTCTTTGAAGACTGAAAAACCTTATTTTGTTTTTTCTTTGCTATCTGCAACTCTTGACTCTTTTTTCAAAATGTAATAGACTTATGCCTATGTTTTCATTTATATTATATGAAACACTAATCACTAATAAATGACGCATTGTGATGATCTAAAAAATTTTTAGGCAGCTGAAAGCTTACAGTCATAAATTAAGTAAGTTTGTGCAAAAGGCTCGCTTCAAGCTAAGATTATGTAAATGCCGTCCTGCTCAACAGATCTTCTTATTGCGATATACCTATGTGTTTGACAGAAAAAACAATGCTTGAGCACTGAGACACTTTTCAATGAAGAACTTTGCAATAATTTATGCTTGAGGCTCGACAACATTGTTTCTGCATATGGGCCTTTTCTATCTGAAGCACATGAAGTTGAAATATGTTTTTGTTTTCAGTAGGTTATTCGTGCCAGAGGTTTTTTCTTGCGTAATATATTATGTAAGAAATCAAAATTAATAGACAACTGGGTCAAGATTGACATGAACCTATTATCCAGCAGCGTTCTACAAGATTGGTTCCAACCGAATAACAGCATTAAATATGGAAATGGCTCCAAGCGCAATGTTGAGTGACGACAAGTCGCAGCTGCTCGGACAAGTCGATAGCAACGCCTTACTAACTCACTTGTTACGGCTTCAACACTTGCAGCCTGTCAGCTATGTGGGACACTTCAGTGTTTCTTGCCAATCAATATCTGCGCCATCTAACTGTATTGTGTAACTTGACAGCATTATTTAAAACAGTGGGTATCTGGTTCCACATTCAGTTCAGCTCGCTGTCAGACGCACACTTTCAACTCAGGGTTCACACGCTTTGTTCCAACACAATGACTCTCTACATTCTTTTTGTTTTCGTTCGAGACGACCTTTGTTGATAATATACAATATCGCGACTTTAATGAAAGAAATCATGAACCGTGAGATTTTAATATCATTTATTTTGCAATTGACACATTCCGAATCTATTGTGCTCGCACATAAAGTGCAAGATCGTAGAGTAGACCGTCAAGGCTTTTAATAAAGCAGTTCAGTTAAATTCGGCGTTACATCCATTCCTTGCAGCAACAGATTATTTGCGTGTCTGTATGGTGTTACATCTTCCAAATGGCCACCATAAAACTATTCAGCGGCAAATGCGAGGATTTTGCGGTGCTTCCCACGTCCGCCGAAATGGTTTAGCTAGGTACGTCTGTGCGTCTATTACGCTCAAAATACTCACCGCGCGAGCTCTAGTCAGATAAAAAGCGTGTCAATCAATTTACGTTAGGCCTGTGGTGATGATGCTAGAAATACCAGCGCAAATACGAATTTAGTTGAATAAATCAATCAATGTTGCAACACATCTGTGAATCTGCCGCTGGAGCGGGAACATGTTTTTCTATCAATCAACACTCCGCGAATAGAATTCTCAATCGTAGCGTGGGCGGTAAAAACAATAGTGTGTTCATTCGTTCAGACTTCAGAAACAAGTCTTCTTTCCTGAGTCCTTTTGTCGTGCGTTGCCTCATTGCATTTTATTATGCAACATCAGGTATTATAGCTGGAGACGGTGGGCCTGACATTTACATATGACGGCGCCTGCTGCCTGCGGCTTCGTCCCAAATTGGCTACTGGCCTTCAATTTGCTGAAGTGGCACACCGCTCAACGCACGCGCCTATGATAATATCTTCGATTAACTCGACTCAAAGCACTTGCAGTGCGCGTGCACAATGCAACTTGTCAACTCGGACAAATAGGTCCTTGCAGTGCTGTTCCACTATCTGCATGATAGTGGAATAGCACTTTAAGTTAGTAATGGGACACATTTAAATGTATGTCAAGTGAACTTGTCTTTGAAATTGATTAAAAATAAACAAGTAAAAAAACTAGCCTGGTCCGTAATTAAAGAGAGAAGATGCATGTTTCTCAGCTATTAACTTTTCTGCAGTTGAAACTTGTTCAGTTTTAAAATAGACCACAACAGTCTACATCGGCCGTTCCAGATCGAGTCATACGGAGCATGTTATGAAAACGCAGACCGGTTTTGAAAATATATCAATTGAAAGCCCTCGACAGCGTGCATGTATAATGTTATGGTGCAGATCAATGCGCCCGCGCAGCTTGCAACACTGGCGACGAGACTGTTACATGACAGATTACCAGACGCCACCGCAACACAGGTCCAGATAGGTCATTCCATTTATATACCATGCTAGTGATTTATATACGTAACCCATCCTTTAAGTGTCGATAAGCATTACCGATTCACCATTCCTCAGCACCATCCCATGCGGAGAAAGTGCTGCCTACTTTATCTGCAGCTTTGCAAAATGCGCTTCCTTCAACCGGCCGACATGACATCGAGTCACACTGGTTTTTTCGCATTAGCCAATTTGCATAACGGTTCGTACCAAGTATGACTGGATTTAAGACGTATTGGATAACCGACGGAAAATATAAACCAGCTCTACGTGACGACACGATATGAATATGCAGCGATTTGTACACTAAGTTCCAAAAATTCATTCATTGAGCTTTTCGAGGAACGTGACGCGTTTGATTTCGTATACATTCTGACGGTTCCTAAAACCATGCTGAAATAAAGACTCTTTATCGAGGCCACGAGATGAACCCACTTGGTGTAACATCTGCCAGCTAATTGCTAATTACGATAAAAAGTAAGAGCTGCTATTAGATTGGTGAGAGATGATTATTAGAGCAATTAGTCTCCTGTGATAGGGCTGGACTGGAACCCACTTGTCGGCACCGGCGTTGCTCAGTTCTAAAATTTTTATTTATGAGTAGGTTTGCTTATTATATTTTCCTTTTGTACAGTGAGCAAGCACGCGCTTGGCTTGTGTAAAAATCGAATTACCGTTAGACATGTGTCATCGTGTCCTCGTTACGGCCCGACAGGCGACCAAACCTGTTCCACGTGCATACCCTTATTCTATGGCACAATAATTGCCGAACTTGCAACGCGTTGGTTGGTACTGTTGCAAGTGACTTGGTGTCACTAGGCTCGTTAACGTCAGATCATCTCACTGGAACAATAAACCATTTGGCCGTATCAGTGCAAGCAAGGTCGGCTTGGTGGAACTGGGTCGCGTTCCTATTGAACTGACTATCGAGAGAGTTTCTACCTGTATTGGCAAAAAACGTATTCTGTATCGTATCCTATTTATGCCTTATTTAGTGTATGTTGTAGAAGGTCTTAGTTTGGAAGCTAACTCCTACAATAACCTATAGATTATTGATATATACAAATAGACTTTGACGACGAGGTGGCTTCTTCAATAACCTAGACTAGATTAACTAGTTTTTAAGTTTTATAAAGTTGTTGGTCTTTCCTCAAATAAATAAATAAATAGATGATATCCGGGAGAATAAACAATCCTTAAATTCTTTCTTTGGTTTGACCTTTCATAAGGGAGTAAATAGTTTAGAGGAAAATATAGTTAAACATATTTGCTTGGTTGGAAAATACCAATCTGTCTATTAATTTAGTTTTGTATAATAATATTATGCATAGAATATTGGTTCGGCCGCCATCGAAGTCACGAGGACAAAGATTTTATACAATTAATTCCATTTATAAAATTTCCTACCTATCCAATATACTAATACCTACCTATACCATGATTATGCAATATATTTTATGACCCATTTTATACCCTTTATAGCTAGAAGTTCAGGATTATAATAAATACAAGTGAAGGTGAGAAACCGACTTCATAGCCAAAGTGTTGAACCGATTTTGATGAAATTTCTATGGGGCCAATGGACCATCCTGGAAGTTTAGAAACAGGAAAAAACTTTTAAATTTTTTAATGTTTCTTATGTGATTAAAAAAAAATACAACCGACTTGAGTAAGTACGCCCTTCTTTTTTCTTTAAAGTCGGTTAAAAATAATTTATACGATCGATAGTTCACTACACTACCTACAGGAAAGACGATACTTATAACTAGCTATGTGCTGTGAATAATGTATGTATAACATACGCTTAAATCGCCAATAGTATCCCAGCACCTCCACATAATAATTACAGTAATTAGATCCTTCTATGCTTATGAACCAGCATTATTTGACAGGTGTTTACCCGAAGCTCCGGATGCAGATGAAGACCGTGACCACTACACTCCTAGGTACTTACGTACTTCGGTATTATCATCATTAGTCTGCAAAAGGTCACTACTTCTTCTTCTAACAAGTTGCTGAACGTCATTCAATATCCAGCACTTGTTATCCTGAAACAGGTATTTATCGCGAATACCTTTATTATTTCCCTTTCTCCTTCCTTCTTTTTTCCCTTTTTTATTTTTTTCATTTTGTTCTAGGAATGTATCTTATTCTATTTCAGTCATGTCATGTCATGGCAAATATCAGGTCAAAATAATAATAATAATAATAAATATTATAGACAATGCACGCAGCACTATTTTTTAGCCCCAAAATATCAGATGTAAGTATCTCATGGATCACTTTGAAACGGAGTCTTTAAGGTGCTAGTTCCACGCGAACCTAGAATAAACAGGCATCAAAGTACGGCTAGGTTCCTACCGTTGTTTTCTTCTGATTCTTTTATAAAAAAAATACGGGTTGCACTCCGTGAGTGCCGGCAGAAGTGAAAACTTGATTATTAACGTAGGAACCCTAAAAGTTGTTTATTTTATCAAGTTCCTCAATGTAGTAAAACCCCAATCAAAGTCCTAAGGAACCCTAAAAATTTTAGCATTATCAAGCTCCTAAGTGTAGTTGAAATTCCAATCAAAGTGCTAAGGAACCCTAAAATTGTTTACATAATCAAGGTCCTAAGTGTAGTTGAAAGTCCAATTAAAGGCCTAAGGAACCCTAAAAGTTGTTTATTTTATCAAGTTCCTCAATGTAGTAAAACCCCAATCAAAGTCCTAAGGAACCCTAAAAATTTTAGCATTATCAAGCTCCTAAGTGTAGTTGAAATTCCAATCAAAGTCCTAAGGAACCCTAAAAATGTTAACATTATCAAGCTCCTAAGTGTAGTTGAAACTCCAATCAAAGTCCTAAGGAACCCTAAAAGTTGACCACTTAATCAAATTCCTCAATGTAGTAAAACCCCAATCAAAGTCCTAAGGAACCCTAAAAATTTTAACATTATCAAGCTTCTAAGTGTAGTTGAAACTCCAATCAAAGTCCTAAGGAACCCTAAAAGTCGACCATTTAATCAAATTCCTCAATATAGTATAACCCCAATCAAAACCCTATACGGAACCCTAAATTTTACGTAAAGCCAAATCCTCAACGGGTCGGAACCGCTAGAAGGGACCTTGTCGCGCGACCTACAAGTAGGTCCTAAATGAAGTAAAACGGCAGACATAGGAGGAGGGGGTTCTGGGGGGCTAAGGGGGGTCACAGCACGGCTCGCTTCGCTCGCCGCGCTGTTCCCCGTGGTCACGTGGCGGCTCGCTTCGCTCGCCGCGACGCTCCCCCCGGGTTCAGGAAGAGGGGGTTCTGGGGGGCTTAGGGGGGTAACAGCACGGCTCGCTTCACTCGCCACGCTGTTCCCCGTGATCGCGTGGCGGCTCGCTTCGCTCGCCGCGACGCTTCCCCCGGGTTTCGGAGGAGGGGGTTCTGGGGGGCTTAGGGGGGGTCACAGCACGGCTCGCTTCGCTCGCCGCGACGCTCCCCCCGGGTTCAGGAGGAGGGGGTTCTGGGGGGCTTGGGGGGAGTCACAGCACGGCTCGCTTCGCTCGCCGCGCTGTTCCCATGGTCGCATGGCGGCTCGCTTCGCTCGCCGCAATGCTCCACTCGAAAAATAAATACAGTAGATCTATAAAATCATGTACCAATGACCACTACTACCTGCAGCGGGCGGCCGCTAGTTCATAAAATCTATAATAGGTATGTACCTATACCTACTACAGTCACGAAAAACGCCTTGGTATGCTTGCTACTAACTATTATCTATTCTGTGACGTTACCGTGTCATAGTAACTACTAGCGTATCTGTAGCGTCTTACGCTTTTTTTCGATTTTTATTATGAACTCTACGTTGTAGTCTTAGGGTACATTTCTGCAAAAAATCCGTCCTACGCTTTTTCGATCAGGGTCACGTGATCCTGACGCGAGTTTAAGATTTTATCCCCATTCAGAAAGTGCTCAACGCCGCTAAAGAAGTTTTCACTTCAAAAATACGGGTTGCACTCCGGGAGTGCCGGCAGAAGTGAAAACTTGATTATTAACGTAGGAACCCTAAAAGTTGTTTATTTTATCAAGTTCCTCAATGTAGTAAAACCCCAATCAAAGTCCTAAGGAACCCTAAAAATTTTAGCATTATCAAGCTCCTAAGTGTAGTTGAAATTCCAATCAAAGTGCTAAGGAACCCTAAAATTGTTTACATAATCAAGGTCCTAAGTGTAGTTGAAAGTCCAATTAAAGGCCTAAGGAACCCTAAAAGTTGTTTATTTTATCAAGTTCCTCAATGTAGTAAAACCCCAATCAAAGTCCTAAGGAACCCTAAAAATTTTAGCATTATCAAGCTCCTAAGTGTAGTTGAAATTCCAATCAAAGTCCTAAGGAACCCTAAAAATGTTAACATTATCAAGCTCCTAAGTGTAGTTGAAACTCCAATCAAAGTCCTAAGGAACCCTAAAAGTTGACCACTTAATCAAATTCCTCAATGTAGTAAAACCCCAATCAAAGTCCTAAGGAACCCTAAAAATTTTAACATTATCAAGCTTCTAAGTGTAGTTGAAACTCCAATCAAAGTCCTAAGGAACCCTAAAAGTCGACCATTTAATCAAATTCCTCAATATAGTATAACCCCAATCAAAACCCTATACGGAACCCTAAATTTTACGTAAAGCCAAATCCTCAACGGGTCGGAACCGCTAGAAGGGACCTTGTCGCGCGACCTACAAGTAGGTCCTAAATGAAGTAAAACGGCAGACATAGGAGGAGGGGGTTCTGGGGGGCTAAGGGGGGTCACAGCACGGCTCGCTTCGCTCGCCGCGCTGTTCCCCGTGGTCGCGTGGCGGCTCGCTTCGCTCGCCGCGACGCTCCCCCCGGGTTCAGGAAGAGGGGGTTCTGGGGGGCTTAGGGGGGTAACAGCACGGCTCGCTTCACTCGCCACGCTGTTCCCCGTGATCGCGTGGCGGCTCGCTTCGCTCGCCGCGACGCTTCCCCCGGGTTTCGGAGGAGGGGGTTCTGGGGGGCTTAGGGGGGGTCACAGCACGGCTCGCTTCGCTCGCCGCGCTGTTCCCCGTGGTCACGTGGCGGCTCGCTTCGCTCGCCGCAATGCTCCACTCGAAAAATAAATACAGTAGATCTATAAAATCATGTACCAATGACCACTACTACCTGCCGCGGGCGGCCGCTAGTTCATAATAGTAGATTGTTTTACAAGGGCAGTAAGTGAGCTTTTGCAGAACAAGATCCTTTTTGGCGCCCGTGCGAGCGCAGCTCGCAAAGGGCGCTAATGGATCGAGTGTACCCGAGATATTTAGATGCCCGAGCGAGCAAAGCGAGCGAGGGCAAATATAGTTCGAGGGTGCAATAGCTACTTATGACCGAGGTAAGCATTCTACTTTACATCATTCATGCGAGGTAAATTTTTAACTAGCTGATGGAACAAACATATGGCCCACCTGATGTTAAGTGGTAACCATTGCCTATAGCAAAGCATTGCCTCGTAGGTCAAGCACGTCAGGAACGTGCCCTACAATGCACTGCCCTACGACCATCAACTTGAGGCATACGGATGTTCAGCCTCACGTGTCAGTGATTTCACCGGCACCCATACCCTTCAACTCAAAACACAGCAATGCTGCTTTTCGGCAGAAATAGGCTTACAATACAACAATAACACAACATTTATACGGGTATGACGAAATGTAATTTTAATTTGAGAAAAATAAAATTACAATAATAATGTAAGTATTATTATAATTATACTATTAATTTTATTAAAATTAATAGTAAAATATTTGTACCGGTAGGTATCTGCTAAAACAGTCGTAGACGCACACTTATGCACACATCTGTGAGCTACTATATCTTTTCAGTAAAAAGTTTTCATATCATTTTGTAAGAAAAGAGATTGTTTCACCAAAGAGGTTTGCATAGCTCTTGAACTGTAATGAACCATCACCAAAGAGGTTTGCATAGCTCTTGAACTTTAATGAACCATTACGTATCAAGCATAGTGTGACGGTAAAAGTTATTTGAAAATGGAACGAATTTACAATGCACTGGGCTGCACACGCCTACTTTCACAGCCTCTTTGTGCTAAAGTAAATCCTATTTACTGAGCATGTATGATGTAAAATCTATAATAGGTATGTACCTATACCTACTACAGTCACGAAAAACGCCTTGGTATGCTTGCTACTAACTATTATCTATTCTGTGACGTTACCGTGTCATAGTAACTACTAGCGTATCTGTAGCGTCGCTTTTTCGATTTTTATTATGAACTCTACGTTGTAGTCTTAGGGTACATTTCTGCAAAAAATCCGTCCTACGCTTTTTCGATCAGGGTCACGTGATCCTGACGCGAGTTTAAGATTTTATCCCCATTCAGAAAGTGCTCAACGCCGCTAAAGAAGTTTTCACTTCAAAAATATGTTTCACAAATAAAAATAAACAACAAAAATGGCAGTGAAATTCCAGTTACCATGAATCATGGAAACTGATTCAAAAAAATATGTTTGTACCACATTTAATTACCTACTTGCATCGGACGAAGGTTTCAGTGATTTTTTAGTTAATCCCAAGCCGTTTTAGGATGAGTGGGAACAACACAAAAATTTCAAAGATTAAACTCTATTTTCATTATATTAGGTTCAAAATGGGATGACTTGGTAAGTACTTATACAATAAATTGTCATTGTGTGACAAAAGGAATGAAGTCCCAGTTCCTACAGGAAAACGAACACAATAACAACATGACCTTAATTGAGCTTTGCTATCATTTTAATAATCATAATAAGTTGATACTAAATTGTTAATATTTTTAAATTTTCCTTCTATTGCGAAAAATATTAGATTCTACAACGTGTATCAAAATATGTGTACTATCCCGAAGGGGGGTGAATTTCCACCCCCAGGGGAACAACTTTTGTTCAACGACTTTTCGAACTTCGATTGGTATCTCTGAAAAAAACTGCAACGAAGTTTCAACATGAACAGCTGACTTTATACAAATTGACAACCCTAAACTCAGCTACAGAGGTAGTAGGTAGTAGTAGTAGACCTACAGAGGTAGCAGGTCAAGGGGTCAAGGGGTTACAAGGATAGGGTTGTCAATTTATTTAGGCATTATGAAATTAAATATTATTGTATGGGAAACTGAAAATAGGAATTTTTAATTTTCTCCCCCCCACAATTGATCACCATTGTGGTCTGAAACCCCCCACCTTCGCATAGTACACATATTTAGATACACCTTGTATATTGATTTATGGTGTTTACTACAAAGATTTTATAGTGTCCCTAAATTTAAGAGCCGAGCGGGATTAAACCCTTTTGTTAGTGCCGAAGAGTTTTTCGTTGAGTGGGGCTAGGATCCGATGGCGCAGCGGTCAACGCAGCCACGTACCAAGGGGAAGGTCGCGAGTCCAAATCCCGCTCGCGGCTCTTAACTTTTGGGACACTATAAAAATATTAGATTTATCAATGATCATAAATAAATAAATAATGTAGACAATCGACACAACACTATCTAGCCCCAAACTAAGCAGAGCTTGTACTATGGGAACCAGGTAGCTGATATATTACTTAAATACTTTTTTTTTGTAAATACAGGGTTATTCATTATTAACTGCAAATACTCAGGAATTAGGTTCAACAAATAGAATAAAAAATATTTATGAAATATTTTTTTTTAAATTTGTTCAAAAAAATTTTCAAGTTTTTGTATCAAAATTTTATTTTTATTAATTTCTTTACGGCTATGGCATAATGATTGCCATGGAGAACAGGTCGATGACCCACCCAGGCGGTGACTGAACGCAGAGTGTCACTCACGGCGCGCGGGCGCGGATCAAAGGTCAAAATAGGTCAGGCGCCAATGATTTCTTTATCGATTTTCTCGGGATTTTCATAACAAAACTTAAAAAAAATCATTTCATAAATATTTTTTATTTTATTTGTTGAACCTAATTCCTGAGTATTTGCAGCTAATAATGAATAACCCTGTATGTACATAGAATACAATATAATACCCAGACAGAGAACAAACATCTGTGTTCACCACACAAATATTTGTTCTCGGTGGAGATCGAACCCACGCCCTCCAGCGCAGAAGGCAGAGCTACTACCAACTGAGCTGTGAAGGCAGTCATCATCTCATCTCGTCGTTATCATGAATGAATTATTTAAAGTAGGGATTTTCACATACCAACTTACTAATCCACTTTTATCCCAACTGCTTTCATCCGATGGTGACGGTGACAGTGTTACTTGTGATAGGGTACTTACTCCTTGAAACGGAATGGTCAATCGACTAGCCTAGAAGAAGACTATTCGGATGGCTATAAAACTCCGTTTGCAAAGTTGGACGAAATTACTTATCAATGGCCCGCATTAAAAGCAGCTTTTTAGGAAATGTGTATCACATTCCATCACCCGCATCGATTAATTTCATCCTGTTCTGTTAGAGCCCATATAATAATGTCCTAAGACAAGTAGTAGCATTCATAACGTAAGTAAGTATACTTGGGACTCTATACAATATCAGTTCATCCTGTTTCTGCATAGCTAATTAGGTTAGAATATTTTTTGGGCATTAAGTACATTGCATTGTTAAGTTTAGGTACAATAAAATAAAATCATACAAGTAAATTATTTATTTGAAGTACATAGACAATTTATCAGAACTCATATTAATATTACTAGCAGTTGGTGCCCGAGCTTCGCTCGGTATTTTTTTTTTGGTAAACTGTTGTTGTGAATTATTATATTTAAATACGAATTACCTACATACTGATTAAATATTAATATTTTTCGATCTTACCGACATAATAATAAACTCCACTACTCGTCAATAGATGGCGTTCTCTGTCCCACTAACTCATGACTTAATCAACAGATGGCGCTAGGAGTTATGATTTTATGATAAAGTTGATTATTTACTTTACGATTAGGGAGACATTTTCTAAAAATGAATCCTAGCTAGATCGTTTTATCGTCCCCGAAAACCCCTGTATACTTAATTTCATGAAAATCGTTGGCTCAGTTTCCGAGATCCTAAATATATTTATAAAATAAAAAATAAATAAAATAAATATTGTGGACAATTCACACAACACTACCCAGCCCCAAACTAAGCAGAGCTTGTAATATGGGAACCAGATAGCTGATATAATACTTGAATACATTTTTTTTTTGTAAATACATGCTTAGAATACAATATAACACCCAGACAGAGAACAAACATTTATGTTCACCACACAAATATTTGTTCTCGGTGGGGATCGAACCCACGACCTATGGCGCAGAAGGCAGAGCTACTACCAACTTAGCTAGAGGCCAGTCAATATATATATATATATACAAGATTTTCTCGTTTAAAGGTATAAGATAATACTTATCGAGCGATACATTTTCTGGAAAATTGATCGATTCCTTACCTACGCTAAAATACCTAAAGTAGCTAATAATTTATACAGGGTGTCCCATAAATCAACTATTGTGCATTTTATTCTTACAAAGAAATATAAACATGGCAATGACATTAGCTCGGCCTTACTCTAGCTCTGAGGTGAAATATTTTGGTTCTGGTCATGCTTCATTCGTAGTCTACCTGGAAACCTAAGTTGGCCAACAAAGTTTCGATAAACCATAACCATCACTTTCATTTCATGTTTTAGACGTGCCTAAGGTCTGTTCAGACGATCATCATTTTTGTGTTCTCTTTTGCCGTTATAAACGCCATCAAGGACTTGACTAAACATGCTTCCGCAATGGTTGGAAATGCAACAAATTCCTATGTTTACTCAGTAACCCTTCCAAGAAACTGTAATTTACAATTCAACGCATTACCGGCGAGCTAATGAGTCAACTTATGACGTGAAACATAATGGGCCTCCAAGCTAAATAGAGAGCGGTCTAATAGACCAACATCATTACCGTTATCGAACACTTAGGAAAGTACCTATATACATTTCAACACAGGATGATCCTATCCTCATACATGATATGATTCTTAATCAGCAGTAGTTACATTTCAACTCTTGTTGTTTTCTTCAAATACTTAGCCAGAAGCTGTAAGGAGTAGTTGGTTTTTTTTCTGTATTCTGATGTCCAGGTGCTAATCTGTCCAGTTGTTCAGCAGGCATTTGTATAAGCCATAGTGTGTAGCATCACCTAAGTCAGTTTACTAAATTGTTTTGTCGGTGCAATAGAACTTAAGTATGTAGAGTATTTCAACTCTCGTCGCTAGTCACAGTTTTAACCACATGACCGGTTCATTGTTATGGTCACTATCACTCATATTAATCATCATTGGCTAGCTAAATGACAATGTATCTGAACGGTCCTCCAGCACCAGCTGACGCATACGTTATCTAATCTCGCTTCCTTTGGTTGTGTTTTCGTATATACTCAAGCCTTGCGCGCATATAAGCGTTTCTGCAGTGGCAATCAGTGAAACGCTCATATTTCAAATTAAATGTATTTATTTCAGATTAAAAATATCTTTTACAGCGTTTCTCTGAACACTTAGAAGTGCGCAAGGCTTGAAAAAGAGTCACTGCGTTGGGCTAACTTCGAATTCAAGTATTAACTCTCTATTTAGACCTATAAGTTTAACAGTCTGGTACCTACCTGTACAATGCAAGCATGCTGATGCAAGCATTTCATGTAATGTTGCTATTATTGTAAGGGGGTTTGGCCAAAATAGTTTATCTGACTAAGTAGGTATTATGTCAAATTAATAATGTGATCACTTGATTTTGCGTAAAAACCACCAGGTATTTATGATTGTTACTAAGTAGTTCGCCTCTTGATTCAACCAGAACGGTAGCGTTGACTCACAAAATTAAATGTTATTGATGTTAATATTGACAATTGTTTGGGAAAAATAAACAACGACGATGTCTATAGGTAAATTATTATTATAAAATATTAGATTGCATATTGAAAGAATTTTTTCTACCCTATGCGCTGTTGATTCACTGATTAGAGGTAAATACTTAGGTCGAAAACCTTAAAACATCTGGTAACCAAGTTCTCTAGATCTCTGCGACGTTGTTTCTTATGTACTCAAATAACTATGGCTAAGTAAGATATTTATTTGTATCTCTTTAGTTAGATTCAAATGCTTGTGCAAAAAATTCCATAAATAAAATACTAGTTCTTATGTTCTATCACGTAGACTAAGCACGGCCATTGTCCATACTACCATACCATACCACTTGCTTCCAAGTAATACGAGTATACTTAGGTACGGTCATACCATAACATTACGTATATTAGTTGTGACAGGCCAGTGTGCGTGTATTGTGATGTGGATGTGATGTTCTGTACCTACCACACAGAAGATAGAATAGTAACAGAAGAATGTTAGTTTAGTCGTAAGTTTCACTTAGTTGACCGTAGACATCATTCGATTTCAATCTGTGCGTGCGTGCGCATGCGATTGTCTTTGATTATTGCTAAAATAATCGAAGGCGATTGTAATTGTAAGCGAGTCATAGTAGGAACCCTATCTATCTATATGCTAGTGTATGCACACAAAGCGACCGCTACTAACCAAAGGCTAACGTACGAACCAAGCGTCACTTTTCATTTGTTTGGTCTAGTCTATCTACAAGACAACGACTATATTCAAGAAATCCCATAAGAATAGGATGTCTTGGACAAGGAAATCTATGATTTAGATTGCCACATCAAAACTGTGGACAAGAATGGAGAAAAGTCTAATCCCGATGTAAATCAATCTTTATGGATCATCGTTATGAAAACGTCTCCGCCTGATAAAGATGAGCTCACAGGATGCGCCACAGTGAATCAAAAACTCATCACGCTACAGTCCATTTTACATTGAAAGCCCTTCGGAGTGACACCAACCATAAGAGCTTATCGCTCGGCAGGAAGTGGCTTGGTTTATTATTCGTGTCGTGCATCATTTGGCTGCGTGTGCCGGCGTAGTCATCCAATGCTCCAGGATAATTGCGCCTATCTAACAGATAACCACCTACCCACTAACGGGCTACAGATTATAACCTCTAATTAACCCAGCTGTGTCAACGAAATTATAAATAAGACAAGCGCGACTGTTGAAGTAATCCTAGGCAATAAGACTACAGAAGGAAATCTCTTGATTCTAAAAATGCAGTTGATAGTTATAAAGAACAAAAGTCAAAGTCACGCACGAACAAATATTACCTACTCTTGGACATTCTTACTTGGTTCCTATTTCCATTTTGAATGAAATAGATTGCTAGCCCAACACCAATGAATATATACTAACTGAAAAGAAAGAACAGCCTGCTGATCTGTGCCACCGGTAAAAGATATGTGTGTTGTGGTGACAAAGTTGGCCCACCCGACAGAGTGTGTCATAAAATATCGTATTGAAACGGTAACACCGCCACCATCAATCGTTAGCCGACCGGGAGAATACGACATAAAACGCTGATAGGGAATTGAGTTGGTATCAACGAACTGTCTGCTATCGTGTCACTGATAACGAATAATCAGACTACATTCTAATCAACTCTTTACTAGGCCAGGCTTCTGTGAAACTAGAAATGAGTTATTACAATATTGAAAATTGTCAGCGTTGAAGATATTGCAACTTGTAGAAAACTGTTTAGCTGATAGATCGAAAGTCTGTTTATTGTCTTCTAAAATACCAGTAAACAAAATAAACTTAAAGAGGTTTATTTGTTTAGGATTTCAGTATCCCATTCGTAAACGAAAATAGAATTTTGGACTAAGAAGCACTTTCTATCAGATCCTGTCCAATCCGACCCTTTTACCATAAGTGTTTGACTAATTTTGATCTACTGTATATTCTCCTTCTACTAAAGTACATTCCGTATGCTATCGATGAACATCACTCACTAATAAATGTATGGATAAAAATATGGCTAGGTTTATTAGAACACAGCAGGAAAATTAGTTGTCTACTGTACACTTAACAATTTTGGTAGCTCCGATCATTATACACAATTTATAGAATTATTTTAATTCTAGCTGCTCGTTGTAATTCCTCAAGGTTATGCCATAAAACTTGTCTCGTCTACTTGCTGACAGGCGCGACTATTTTTAGTTGAATTTGGATTGTTATTGTTTTATTATCGAGAGCGAGGAGGGGAGCGGGACTTCGGCCGTCTCATCTCCAAACCGGTTCGTGAGGAGGGTGCAAGCAGGTCAACCGCTCACCTCACTGATCCAAACACGTAGGTTGATCAGCGAAAATCCTCCTACGCAACACTTTCTGATTAGTATCAGGGAAGGCAACTGTCTTTATTGCCCACTTTATATTCGTTTGCATAGAATTAGCCCCTTATTCATAACACCCAAGGGTCTGCATCTTTAGCAACTTTTAGCGTTCTTTGTTCCTAAGTACACTTAAATTTATTTTTAAATATGGTGTTTTATGCCATCTTAAAAACCGTAACAGTTCGAATCGTACATAAAAACTGATTTGATTGGTGATATTTTTTTGCAACTATATTCATTTGAATCAAGACAATGACAGAATAAGTTATAGGTTTACTTATAGTATCGTTAGCGCTGATGTCGTTTTTGTTTACCAACATTTTAGTTTCTTTTGGTAAAAGCCAACGTTTTTTACAACGGAATTATCAATAAAAGGGGCTTAACTGTTTATTCTAAGTACTGAATTTATAAGGGTGAAGCAATTGGAATCGTGTCGCTAAACGAGGCACTTATTTTATCAGCGCTAACGCTACTTTATGTAAACCTCTAACTTATTCTATCTTTGGCTCGATTCAAATGACCTTCGGATCATCTATTTAAAAATAATTGGAGAGGTTTATCAATTTCCAAAAAATATCAGCAATCAAATCAGTTCTAATGTACTATTCGGGGGGCATAATACACCATATTTAAAAATAAGCAAACATTAGATGATTTATTTTTAACACAAATGACTTTATGTTATGTTAAATTAAATTCAGTTCACGACTGTATCAAATAGTTATGGATTCCACTGCACGAACACAAAATATCGTATATCAACACCAAATAATATACTATGAAGTACCTTACCTACCTATGGGCTAATTTTAGAAGGGGAAGGAAGACAACCAATGTCATATGTAAGTTATTTATTTATGTCAGACCATTTGAACTATTATTTATTACCCTATATAATATATGCCTATCAATAGGTATTGGTATCTAAACTACACAACAAAAACCCCCGCCTATAATGTATTGTGAAGCCATATTCTGCCTAACCGCTAAATATATTATCCCCCTAATACCCATGCATAATGCGATACTTAGTAATTTGTTAGTGGAAAATTTGAAAACAACACCATGCGAGTGTAAAAAGATCACGAAAATGGTCGTCTAAACGTTACAAAGTTAATGAATGACCACAAGCTTATGGCCAGCTCAACTGGTTTCAAGCCGCTACTTTTATAAGAACCAGTAGGCTGCTAATAAAGCCAGCAGAGTGAATAAAAACATCTTTGTAAACGAGACAAGGGCCATTTGCATTTGCACTTAGCGGGGATGAGAGCAAAAACGAAAATAAGTGAAGCAGTTATCCCGCACGCACTCGCACACACCAGAAATGTCTCTCATCATTTTACATTAGCAGTACCTAAGAACCTACATATTAAAAGAGTAGTAACTTACTATAGGTACCTATACAAAGTTATGGAATTAATAAAGCGCCTACTTTTTTCACAGATTCCGTTTTATTCGGTGATAGGTTCCATATTTTACGACGAAGATAATTATGAATACTCGTTGCTAAAAAGGACATAATAGGAAACTTGTATCCCAATACGGCAGCGTCTCAGCTCGATTATTTGATCATAACATTTATAAATATTTAATATAATCATCGTGAATATGGATGAGCTGCTCAAAGTCACTGTCACGGCTAGTGTCCATAGCACGCTGGGGAAGATTACAAAGATACGAGAGTTTCACTTTGCTTTAGAACTGTAATTATTTCTTTTGATGAAGCTCACCTATCGACAGTACCTATTTCAAGAGGTAAAAGTAAATACTTTCTCACGTCGCTATATCAGGTTTCCGATAGGATAGACGAAACAAGTAAGAGCTCACCTTTTAATGAATACAAAAAAGTAAAAAGACAAGCCTAGTTAAAGAGTTGAGACGTCTGTGAGAGCCGGATGGGCCAATCACCGCGTATGAGTCACAGTTACAACCTGCGCTTGCGCTCCCGTCCTCATATGAAAAGATGTCGGGCTACATGAGAATGAATTGAAAGTTCGGTATGTGGCTCCGCACCATATGACTAAGCTTATGAAAAACATTACGTCACTATAATAAAATAAGATAAAAGATAAAAATTGTTTATAGCGTAGTCTAAACATGTCCAACACTTTAAACATAATATAACCAAAAATTGCCTGACTAACGTTACATCTCCTACCAAATGATTACAATATGAAATGGTTGTCCCTCGAAATTCTCAATTATAACTAAAAGATGCAGGCTCTCTCGACCTACTCTGATAATATAGATAAAAACACAAAGGTTTATACAGTAGGTACAATGTAACAGGGAGCGTGTGCAATTATCCATTATACTTGTCGGTACTAGTAGATCATTATGTATTACGATTCATCATACAAACCGGTAGCAATGAGCCGGCTCTACCAAGAGTTCTTTAGTTACAGTTCTTCTAGAGCTTCATAGTAACAGTTTTCAGTGACATTTTACTAGAGTCTGCTCAAGATAACTTTGTATGTGAAAGATGGCGAAAAACATGAATAAAATGGATTGGAAATAATATCTTCCGATCACAAACATGAATGGGGAAATCGAACTTGCATTGCGTTTAATGTAAATCCATATTGGTTATTGGGAAATTATTTAAAGTCAGTTTTAATACATTTTGCGTCATCTGTCGCAGAGTTATCGCGGTCTCTACTACACAATAATCTAGGATAAGGATAGGATAAGGATACATTTATTTAGCAACTAGCGGACGCCCGCGGCTTCGCCCTCTCCTTGGTCGTTACGCCCCGTTGATTTTTCTTTTAAAAGTTTTTTCTCCGCTTAAGGAAATCATTTTCCAATTTCCTTTCTTAGTGCACCCCTATGCTATAAAATAAACATACCCTCCAAGTTTCATGCTTCTAGGACTTACGGTTTAGGCTGAGCGTTGATAGTCAGTCAGTAACGTAAGAGTTTTATATATTTAGATAAGGACACATAAACCATTTATTAGATGCATATGAAAAAATTCGGTAATCATAAATTAATATGGGTTGTAATAAGTCAATACATACTTGTGCTGTTGGGATATTTGGAACTTTCAGTTTTCAGTAAACAACTTCCAAATTATTGGCATTGCCGCATGCAAAATCATCCGTATGGCATTAATTGCACTCCTACATAATTAATTGAAAATTTCTGATTGTAATCAACGGTTTGATTGTGAAAATTAATTGGGTGAAAACCAATTAATAGGAATAAGTAATTAGGTAGGTATTTAAATTCCCATAGGCCGTAGGTTTTAAAGCAATACTTTTGCAGCCAGGAAAGTATGGATCAGTGGTGATTGACTGGCGTTTCAGCTCAGTCAGTCCCCACCCGGTTTGTTCTCTGTCTGGGTGTTATATTGTTTTCTTTGTATGGGTTCCAATAGCTCTGCTTAATTTAGGGCTAGATAGAGTTCTGTGGATTGTCCATATTTACAAAGTCAAAAATACCTACTGTATACAAAAATGACCAATATTGTCGGATAGCAAAGTCGTACATTGGTTATGTAGTATGTACACATTCAGTAGGTCTGAAAGAAAATCGGATGTCCCCAACACACTTCTCGGTAGGTAGTATGTTCTTACTTTACCTGTAGCGTACCTACCTTTCCCTCTTTTAGAGCCTTAGAATCGGTGATGGAATTTTATACTTTGTAATTGTTTCGATTTTCGCCCAATATTGACATTAAATGGAACCACAAGATCTCTTGCGCAAGTGTTCTTGAAAACGCTTTCTACGCGGCACAGGGGCGTCGCGTCGTCGCGTCGCCACCGCTGATGATAAGCCAAGCCGAACCTTTGCTTACGTAAATCTGACTGTCGATAAAGAAATACAACATGCACCTTACTTACCCGCACCGTCACTTGTTACTTACCTACATTATGGTATTGCATTAAAACTCTTGATTGCACTCTGACATTTAAGCTCTGGTAGAGACAAATGAAGTTTAATAAACTTGACAAATCGACTTCATAGCCAAACTGCTAAACTGATTTTGAAGATTTTTTTTATGGTACCCATCTGAAAATATTACTTTTCAGATAAAAACAATATTTCGACGAAGTTATGCGATAGATAACAAACATAAAAAATACAATCGAATTGAGAACCTTTCCTCCTCCTTTTGCATTTGAAGGTTAAAAAGGGATAAAATTGCAGCCAATCGCAGTACAAATCGAAAATAGGTCCAATCCCTAAACTTCAATTAAACTAAGCGACCCACCCCGGCTTCGTATGGGTGGAATAAAGTGAAAAGGCAGTTTACAAATTATCAACTCCTATGTTCTAAATTACACCCGAGCGAAACTGGGGTAATTCGTTAGTTTTTTATACGTTTCTTTCACAGTATTTTTTCATCATTAATGAATTCAGTTTAGGAAATAATTTATACTTACTCTGTTAAACTGAAGTCTTGCAAGGGGGCAAACTACTTAACTATTCGGGAATCAAACCCATGCCCTCTGCAAAGGAATTTGTAATTCAATTGACTGCCTATCATTGTGTTCATAATAAGGTAAGGTAATATAGTACTTTATAATCTTTTAAAAAGTTAGCATGACGCATCGTATTCAGCATTGCTTACCTACTCATTAGAACACGATGCGATTTTCCAAGGGGAGAACATAATAGGGCATGCTAAGTAAAATGTATAAATAATATTCGAAAAAATTCATTTCATTTTATTTCATACTAGCGGCTCCCGGCTTCGCACGGGTGGACATATTTTCAAAAAAGCAGCCAAGTGCGAGTCGGACTCGCCCATGAAGGGTTCCGTAGCATCAAATAGCATAATATACAGGTTTTTGTAGTTCGTCGAAAGGTAAATTGCGGTTTACGATTTATGACGTATAAAAAAAAAACTACTGACTAGATCTCGTTCAAACCAAATATCGTTGAAAAATTTTTGAGTTTCAGTTTCAAGTATGGGGACCCCCAAAATGTTTTTTTTCTATTTTTGTGTAAAAATCTTAATGCGGTTCACAGAATACATCTACTCTCCAAGTTTCATCAGTCTACCTCTTACGGTTTCGGAGAAAAATGGCTGTGACATACGGACGGACAGACAGACAGATAGACAGACAGACATGACGAATCTATAAGGGTTCCGTTTTTGCCATTTGGCTACGGAACCCTAAAAACATGAATATAGCCTATGTTACTCAGGGTGATTGTAGCTTTTGCAAAAGTGAAAGAATTTTTGAAATCGGCACATTAGTTTTTATAGTGTATTTATTACAAACATACACACTAAAATACAAATCTTTCCTCTTTATAAATATGTAGATTGAATGTATGTCGACTGATGTAATTGCTATTAAAGGGACCGATCCACCCATTGTCCTATTGGATCAAGGATAACCTATGTATACTCCTGGTCTACTCCATGGCCATGGCATCCTCACAGAAGCTAGGTATTATGCTCAGTCAAGGCCCTTTTGCTGCTGTGCTAGCACATAGAAACACGACGAATTTCTGCAGTATCGATACATCTCTTTGTATCTTTTATTGTCCTTGTTTTATACCGTTTTATTGTGCGTATGTAGTAAATAAATAAATGCCTATATATCATAGAATTAATCTCAATAGCTTATGTCGCTAACTTGAACCTACTAAAACTCTTCTGACAATCTTTGCAGAGAAATTTGGAATGGGCTCATTTAGGCAGGTTCACGGTTGATGGCGTTCTAATTCGCAGGCCCGCACAGATAGGTTGTTACACCATGTTCGAAGTGCGGGAAACGGTTCGCCATGCCACGACCCGCTTACGTAAATTGATTATAATTATCATCCAAATTGCTCTTCTTCCGTCTATTAGCGCCGGCCTTGCACAACGTTTGTTTGCACTTACCTATTGAAATTGACGCTAACTAAAATAAAGTTTGTTGATTCGGGCGAGTCGAACTTACTTCTGCAATTTTTACCAATAGACTTTTTAGATTTTTGAGGATGCCCACAGATATTATGTGCAATAGGTACTTATGGCTAATGGAATTTGATGCGACACACGTTAGCGGTTGGCTCGGAGACCGAGACCAGAGACACAGAGACTGGAGACGTAAGATCGGCTAGTCATTTGGGATTTGTGGCGCGCCAGTTCGCGCATGTGACTAAGGCCGAATACCGAGACTGTATTATGCATAATCGACCGAGATAATTGACACGTTCTTCTGTAGGTATCTGTCTCTGGTCTCAGTCTTTGCGCGAACGGCCACCTTCACGTAGAGTCGAGTGAGAGTTGAGAGCCCAAGAAGCTCCCGGGACGTTGGCTATAGATCTGAAATCACAAGCCTTGAAGAACCCACCGTGGGCCATGAGAGACAACAATAGAATGACCAGCAGATAGGATGCCGTTCGAGGCAAGGCAAGGCCACACCACTCTCCAAGCTAGAAGTAGGTATTTCTTCAGTAGCCGGTTTTAGGTTAGGTTTGGACTATCGACCGAATTGATTCAACAGTTCAAATCAGGGAAAACGCTATTTAATAACAGCGTTTTTTCCTAAAGAGGTACTTTGTAACGTACTTACCTAGAACGATTTTGATATTATAATAAATGCTCTAGTTATCCTACACCACCCTCAGGCTATGCAGAAGGGCACGTAAACACAACCTGCTCGTAACAAGCTAGTAATGCATAGGCATAAGATGTAGAGGTATAATAATAATAATATAAGGTACCTACTTATTAGGTATTGATTGAAACAGTAAAATAATATAATCAAACGATTTGGTTATAGGAACATTGGCAAATTGCCAAAACAGTTTCGGTTCAACCCGATTCTACTAATATAAAAACATCAGATTCTTTACTAAGCGGCGTTTCTGTTTTGCGCTTCTCATCATCGTCTTGTAGATTAGTAAGTATAAGTACTACCAAGGTAGGTACCTACCTATATACGCAACTATCTGCAATTTTTTGCGAACTTCGTGTGAGAATAGTTGCCTACAAACGATTTCACCGGGAAACGTAGCACTATGATGATGATACCTTTCGCTCGATTCGACGGCAGATACTAACAGTAAAAACATTTGTGCCACTTCCCAGTGACCTTTGTTACAAACAACTACTAGAAAACACTCGTTACCTGCCAGACAGACGCTAGGTGGATAGGTTTTGAGAGAAAACCGTACACTTCTCCATTATAATTTTAAAAATCACTTAAAACGACACAGATTTACATCGTCGTCGACATTGAACTCCGCGGTGAGTGCACAAGGAAATTGGCAAAGCACCAAGTCATGAAAGAGAGTTATGAAGACAAAGGTTTTCGACAAAGCAATTATCGTACACCATCACAATAGGTGCGGCGAATCTAGAAGAGACACTTTTTAGCGAAGGACAATGCCGCCCTCGCCCTCGGGTTTCGTCGCCACGTGCGTCCGGGTGCATGTTTTATGAATGAGCTTAGCAATTTTTGCAAGTTCCCTTAGTTACTTTGAAAACGGGGGGTTACTTATTATGAAGAAACCAGGCCGGAATATCGATGAGCCTTGAAGGGTGGGTTGTCTTACCAATGAATCGATAGTGGTAAACTAGGTCTCTACATGTACCTATGGATGGATTTAACAGTGATTGAAGCAACTGCAATAGAATAAAGGAACATATAAGAGCATGCTGAGATTTATTGGTATGACATGAGCAAGAAAGGAGTGAGCACTGAGATGACGAATGATAGAGGTGAGTGGAGGAAAAAAACCTGTTTCTGTCCCTACTTAGCGTGTAGGTAATAAGGGCAGGGAGATGATGAGCCTAAAAGCCTATCATTGGAACATGTAGGCAACCAACTAGGTTCATGTCAGTCATCATTTCAAAATACAAATACTTATATTATTAGGTTCTCAGTCTTCGCTGACGATGCCGCGTGCAAAATCTATTGTCATCTAATCTAGTACAAAACTACAAGTCTAAACAAGACATAACAAGAGGAAAGGAAAAAATATACTTACAAAAGTTTCACTTTATGCTTTAGTTTGTAATTTGTATCGACATTGCATGTCAGAATATAGCTACCTGTAGGCCTACCATGAGCACTATCTGGCTCTGTCTCTGGCTCTGGTTTTGAGTCTGTGTGAGTGCTCACCAGTGCATTATACTGTGTGTGTGATGTTTTGACGTAGGATTTATTTCGTCAGCACTCACACAGACTCAAAACCAGAACCAGAGACAGAGCCAGACAGAGCTCATGGTAGGCCTACTGCTGGTAATCACACACGCGAACTAATGGGTATAACTAACACTAGTAGGTAGGTAAGATAATCTGTAAAATCCCGGTTCATGACATTCAAATCGAGATGGTTTCACTTCGATAAGTTTTAGTAAACATTATTATTATTATGACCTTGATTATACACCTAATATAGATATGAAAATACCTTCTATGAGCATAAGTAGGAAATCGAGTTAGGATTTTTTTTTTTTCATAATTTAGGATGCACACAAGATGTTGCTCTCAATTTTCGATAAGTTCAGTGATTTTGCAGTTTTCAAGCGCCGACGCTGAACTCTGTCAAACAACTTCTATCTCTCTCGCACACTTTGACCACTCCTAAAAATAAAAATACAGATCCGAGTGATTTTATATTTTTCATATCGAAAAGATATTTAACAGTTGTCAGGCCCTTATCAAAATAAAATAAAATATTTTTTTAGCTTTTAGCACTTATTTTATCCACATAATTATGTATTTTTATTAATAAATAAAGTCGTTTTATTTGCAATAGGTTTAATCGCGTCCTTCAGATCGGACCCGTAATAATTCTGAACATAAAAATTGAAATATTGCGCGAGCAAAATGATGAAAATTATAGCGGTCTAACAACTGTGAAATCGTTTTTAGCCGTTACGGAGTCATTCTCATTAGTATTCAATCAGGCTACTGATGGAGCCTATTCTGTTTGCGATGACGAGTCGAATTTTGCAGACTTATGTGTTTGTGGGGCCCACCGCGTGTTTCAGAAGTTTTTCGTCAAGATTTAATAGGTTCAGTATTAAGTAGGTACACTACCTATACGAATTTATTTTTAAAAGAAGACTCACCCCACTTACTAGACATAGAAGCGTCAAGCAGGAAGAACGCGCGCTCAGGTTGTCCCGACGGAAGTTGGAAGAAACTGGAATCTGCTCGCCACGTGTCTCATCCCAGGCCCTGGGGTTGTTGAGGGGCAACGGAACAATGGTCGTCTTGTTTTGTTATTGTGGCTAACGCGACGGAGCTGAGTTGGGAGCACGTGTTGCTCATCCTATCCAGTAAAATACTATTCATAAGTACCATACTTACCTACTTGTCTTTGTCACCATTTTGTCACGGCTAAATGTCACTTTCAAGGCTGAGACTATTTTGGAAGATTTGAAGCACAACCTTCTTACTTAGGTACCTGGCTTCTCAGCTGAGTTGGTAGAATAGCTCTGTTTTCTGCGCCGTAGGTCGTGGGTTCGATCCCCACCGAGAACAAATATTTGTGTAGTGAACATAGATGTTCTCTGTCTGGGTGTTATACTGTATTCTAAGTAGGTATTTATAAAAAAATATATATGTAAGTATTATAGGTATCCGCTATTGGGTCCCATTTGGGGTCAGATAGTGTTGTGTGGATTGTCCACAACATTTATTTATCTGTATTTGAGTAGTGGTCTTGCATTTTTTATTGTTTGCAAAATTAGGCATTCGGTAACCCAATTCGGTGTAATCTGACCTGACGCTGCTATCATTTATTGGTAGATAGCCTTGAACACCCACGTCATTGCTCATGTGATGCTTTGATAGCCTCTTATTTCATTTTTAACGACATAGAATAAAACTTAGGCTCAAATAAAACTACTTTAGTATCGATCTACTGTATGTAAATAAACTACCAATTTTGTTTTTTTTCTCATAAGATTATTTATTATGTGTGCCCTTAGACCTCATGGTTATAGGTAACGACGCTTTAGCCTGGACTGTCATCTGGCGCACTATAGTAATGCATTCTGAACAGCAAGCCAAGGCAGGCACTTGCGCAACTCATCGAGGATCGCGCAACGGCTCTGGGAAGTAACTATAGGCACCTACCTAGTTAGCAGCTTGATGATGACACGAATATAGAAGCCCCTACTCTCGACAGCAAACTTCACTTATACCTACTACAAAAAAAAACCAAACGGGAAAAACAGGTCTAATGGCCCGAACACACCTAGTTCGCTGGCGGTAGCGATCAGTGAAACGCTGTCAAATATCGCTGTCAGATTTGAGATTTGACAGCGAATATTTGACAGCGTTTCACTGATCGCTACCGCCAGCGAACTAGGTGTGCGCAGGCCTTAAGGGCCGCATGCAGAAAAAAAACTAGAGTCTGAGGCCCGTATTCAGAAATAGAGCTAGAGTCTGAGTAGAGCCTTAAGCTCTCTCAAGCATATACATATTTATTGGCAGTTCTTCAGCTCGACTCAGACTCAAGGACTGTTTCTCAATACGGACTTGAATTGAGCCTCAAACACAGATTTTTGACAGTTCTCCATTGAAAAGTGTCAAAGTCGTACAAAAAGTAAGATGGCTGATAACCGCCAGAGAGTCTGGCATGGCAGCGATGCGTTGGTATTGATCCCCGGCCATGTTAGGAGAAAATTCAAGGCAGTTTCTGCCTACACGCATTGAAGGCTTGCACAATACAATGCATGCGTGCACCAGTAGTCACGTAACGCCTGACGTGTTTCTTTGTTTGACCACGTCTTACAGATGTTTGAACCTACCAATGCTGATGACGAAGCTTAGTCGTGCATTCTTAGTAGTAGGTATCAGTCACGATTACTATACCATGTGTGCGATAAATGCGTGTGAAATAAAACCAATTAGGAAGAAAAGAAAAACAACTAACGAACTAAAAACATTGCGCTTGCATTGATTGTTTCCGAACGTTCCATTCCTATCATGAGAACCGGAGAGCAACGGCCATTCATGTTGTACATAAGTAGGACCGTGTAAACAACAGTTCTATTATTTGTGATTACCAGCTTAGGTAGGTTCATAACTGCATACCAATAGCAACCTAATGAACAAGTTATGCATTCTGTCGCAAATAATGTAACCTCAAGGGCTGTTGTAAATACACAAAGCAAAGAGGCTGAATTGTTCGGGTTTAGAGCTAACTGTTTGATACTATAAAAGCAATAGTGTGTGGCACGGACATGTAACGCATGTTCGTAAAGTATTTATAGACGCCCCACACGCAGAAGCGAGGTGCGCGGGAGACTCAAACTTGCTTCTATTCCAAGCGAGACCTTGCATGCCCATGGAGCGCATTTTAAACTGCTACATTGATGGTATAACTCATTTTATTACTTTGCTCTCATACTCATAAACTTTACATTCAATAAAAAAACTTATGCTTTATCGACTTTCTGTATTCTAGCTGTCGGATTGCTCTATGAGAGATACACAATAATATAGTGGTCTGAGGACGCTACCTTGTGGCACACTCTTGATCATTTATCGAAAGCAGCTTACTTATTATATGTTTCGGCTCGGCTTTCGTTCCTACAGGTCAATCTATTGGTAGATTGACTAACAATTCGAATATGAAACCAGTTAAATGCTCAATAAAAAATGCAGGTATGACGACGGCTTCAGACTAGCAGACGGGGAAACTATGTATTTCTCTTTGTGTAATGTAATCAATACCAAAGCCCCGAGGGTTGCGCGTTGCCGGTTGTATGTAGGTACGGCTGTCTCGATGATTTTGACACAAACCTCGTTTGCGAACACCCCTGTGGTTTTACAAATTTATCGTGTCGCCCTTCACTGTTGGTATTTTGAATTTCCATGATAGGGTTAGTATTGAATTTAACAAATTTTGCACCCATTGCGTGCAAAAAATAAATATTAGTAAGTACTAGCGTAGTACTTAGGTACTTGCATTATTTATATTCTTTAGTAAAGCAAGTCAAAAGATCAGGTTAGGTACCTAACCTACTTACCTACCGGCCTAAGTACAGTAAGTACCTACTTCATATTTTTTAATTCAACGAAACAAAGCTCTCAGCTCAATAGTCCAACGTCATTCAACCTCAATGCTTGAGTTTTCCTCAATCGGAACACCTCACTGAAACAGCCCAG
This sequence comes from Thera obeliscata, assembly GCA_947578465.1. Taxonomy (NCBI): domain Eukaryota; kingdom Metazoa; phylum Arthropoda; class Insecta; order Lepidoptera; family Geometridae; genus Thera; species Thera obeliscata. The sequence continues at coordinate 8,791,766 of OX387916.1, forward strand.
CCTCAATCAAGAAAAGGAATAGGTTGGTAGGTACATAGAACCTACGTTACGTACTTATGTAAAGAACCTACTTACCTAGACCACTATCAGGTGATTCCACGTAAGCAGTTAGGTTAGCCTAACTGTAAGCTCTAATCTACTGGTTAACTATACCTACCTAGGTGATAAGGTAGCCTGCAGGTCAGATACCTAAGTATGTATGTATGTATCACCTAGACAGTTAGATATGTATAGATAGATATATACAGAACAAATAGCAGATAAAATTAAGTAGGTGGGTAGGTACCTTGCATGGTAACCTACCTTGTTTATTTGTATAACATCGAAAAGCTCGTTATAATATTTAAAATTAGGGGCCTGATTCCCAGTAGACTATGTAACACGGTAAATATCTCAGAAACTGTCAAATTCAATAGAAATTTACCTTACATAACCTCTCAGCAGGTACCTACGCACTATCAGAAAACCGCTGAACGAGTTTATGAATAGAGAAATCGTGTTTAGTCTTTCCATGTGAATATTATTGCAATAATAGAGTATGTAGAAACCGAGGATGGTTGCGTACCGAACGTCACGGTCCAACAGCTGAGCTGGCTACCGTATACAACTATTAAACACGCGGCCCCGCAGCCGCCGTCGGTTAGAGAAGTCCCGTTAACAACATCGGACGAATAAACACGGACTATATCATTAGACCTACCTAGCATATGGAATAAAGTAGTCTAGCTTAACCAGTCCCAAAAAAATTGCAAATTGCCCAGTCAACAACAATATTAGCAATAGTTTAGGGCAAGGCAAGATAATTTGTGCTTACTGGTCTAAGCTTTATTTATGTAGATTGGTAGGTTACATAAGATAACATTTTGGGTATGTGAATGATACATCCTGGGTCAACAATACAGGACAACATCTATGGCTATGCATACTCATACATAAAGATAATGATACATCAACATATACACTAAGAATGTATTTACTGGCTCTTACTGAACCCAGTAAGGGCCTGCGCCCATCTAGGCGATGGCAATCAGTTGAAACCCTGTCAAATATGACAGTGATATTTGACAGTGTTTCAGCTGATCACCATCGCCTGATCGCCGTACACCATAGATCTGCGCAGGCTTTAAGATATCACAGCTCATTAGAAAAAAAAACAAACCACATCAATAACAGTTGTAGGTACGAACCTGCAATTTTTAAATTGTTATGGCCAGCCTACCATTCTTAAAAGCTGCTAACTTCAACAGATTCTCACAGCATATTTCAGAAATGAATTCTATTATGACCACTGTAAACACAATAAGAGATATAGAACCACCAGTCCTACCAGTTGCATTGCCATGCATCTATAGTTAGTGCATGGTTTAATGATTACATAGAATGAAAAGAGAAACAAATTTTGGCAAAGTAATTTTTATCAGTGCTGTGACATCATTGATGTTTTTAAATTAATTCATACTTCACTTTCAAGTTAATTTTGTTCTATGATGTTCAAACCCATTGATTAAATCTGGCATCTAAGAAAATATGTAAATCTATTTACCTTTTGATCCGATGAATAAAACTTCACTATTTAATCTCCCACTTAAAACTTTTATTATACTTTGTTATATTGTATTATCACAAATCCTGGTAGATTTAAAACACAATCACGCAACTGACAAATCTTACTGTTCTTTGATTATTGATTTTTCATATAAACATAATTTACACAATAAAACACGATCTGCGACATGACTTAGATGTAAACTCTTACTCATCGCACTCCACCCTACACAATCATATAAAGTTATTGCATATTGGATGGCTTTATATTATCTACGTCTTCCCCGTCCCTCCCCATTAATCTCATGAAATTATTTACAAACTTGACTAATAATTATTTATACATTACACATAGTTGTTCACGGAGGCAGCTTGTGCTCACACCTCTGATTCAACACAAACAAAACTAAGCTTAGGATGCTCATCCAGAGTATGTTACGTATGGACTGTACACTTCAACTGAATATTTTGTTCTTTTTACAACTGTAACTGCAGGAGTATCTACCAGTACTAAAGTATGAAAATATAAGATAAAGCACCTCGTTTGGACAATGGTATGTATCAAAGATATTAACAACGTGATATGACGCGCTTTGCGGCCGCCACCGGCCGCAGCGGGCGCGCCGCCGCCCGCCGCGCATCGCCGGCGTCGGCACCCACACGGCGCCCTCGTCGGGCCCAGGCGCTCCCGCCTCGCCCTTGCAGTCTTACGAGAAATAAATGCCACATTACACTCTAAATATTAAAGCACTGTACAACAACAATATTTTGTCTTGTCTTTTTCGGGACTAACGTTCATTTCGCGCACGATTTCTGCGAACATTTCGTTGACGTTGGTGCGGCTCTTGGCGGAGGCCTCCTTGAAGGGGCAGGCCCACAGCTGCGCCAGCGCCGCGCCCTCCGCGTGCGACACCTCTCGCTGGTGCTCCAGGTCCGCCTTGTTGCCCACCAGCAGGATCGGCACGCGCTCGGACCCCTTCACGCGCGTTATTAGCTCCTTCATGGGCTTTATATCTTGAAACGTCTGATGATTTGTTAGCGAGTATACTACGACGAATCCTTGCCCGTTCTTTATGTACAGATCCCGCATAGATGCGAACTGTTCTGTGCCGGCGGTATCCAATATTTCTAATACACATGGTGAATTGTCCACTTCTATTTCTTTCCTATAAAAATCCTCTATCGTGGGGTCATATTTTTCCATGAAACATCCGGACACAAATTGCACAGTCAAAGCACTCTTTCCGACCCCACCCGAGCCCAGCACGACCACTTTGAATTCGCGCATTATTGTGCTCCGTAAATCACACACTTGCGAGTCTTCCACACGACGTTTTAGAAACGTATTCACACTGTGCGCTATATAAATGTCATTGCTATGTTGGTTTATGACTCACTCGGATGCGATCACTGAGCAACGTTCACGTAGAGCCAGCTAATTGATAAACAGCGACGCCATTTTAGTTAGACGAGTGGCAAAACAACTCCGATTGCATTTGCATCGCGATGATGGTGGTTCAAAGTGTCCAAGGTGGATACAAACGCGGAAGCAAACATCTATTCAACTGAGGTGCTCACTGCTTGAAATCGACAACAGCAGGTTGGTCAATGCACCATTGCAAACAAAGCGAGCTTGATTTGATTGGCGAATGAGAATTCTCCCAACCGGATATGGGTGTTGTCAGCATAAAATTTAAAAATATACCAATTAAAAGTGCTTGCGATTATTATAGCAGTAAATTGTGGTATAATCTGGAGATAACGGTGTTCAATCTAGGATTGAGTTTAGTGACGCAATCACTTTGCCTTAGCTTTAGCTAGCTAACGATTCCTAGAGCAGTAGGCACTAGGCAATAACAGTGAATATTCACATTCATCTATCATGACTAGAACTTCTTCTGACTCTGAGCTACTTCTTCTAAGAGGTAAAAGTGTCTTGGGGACACTTCTACTTACCACTACTGCTGCCGTGGTAGTACATACTTATTAATCTGCCTGACTGTTTTTAGTAATGTTATGCATCGTACATATAATTTTTTGAAGTGAAAACTTCTTTAGCGGCGTTGAGCACTTTCGTAATGGGTATAAAATCTTAAACTCGCGTCAGGATCACGTGACCTGATTTGCGTCAGGATCACGTGACCTGATTCGCGTCAGGATCACGTGACCTGATTCGCGTCAGGATCACGTGACTTGATCGAAAAAGCGTAAGACGGATGGAGAGTAGACAGTTTCGTTTAGGCAGCGCAGGGCGCTTGCGCGAATGTTCGTGTATGTTACAGCGTGCCAAATAACAAACAAGCCCCCCCTAACCATTCCAAAATATCAAACATGCTCAACGTTAATAATCAAGTTTTCACTTCTGCCGGCACTCCCGGAGTGCAACCCGTATTTTTTTTTATTCAAACCACTCCAGTATAAAAAGCCATTGAGCCATATTGTTTTTAGAGCTAACCCTCATAGCCAGCCCTCATAGCTCTGTTAATAGTTACCTCTGCCTTCTGCAACATTGCTGACACTCAACCAAATCCCATAGAAAGTAACGTTGTACTGTCTATTACACAGACAACACACAAATATAGTGTGGTGAATACTGATGTATTCGTAATATTTATGTATTTACAAAAAAAGTACCTATTATTTTGAGCAGTAATAATGTAGTCCGCTATTTAATCAGCTCTAAGGATTCCATAGATTAGAAGCTCTGCTTAATTTGGGGCTAGGTACTATTGTTTACTTCGTACTTATTTATTTTTTCTCTTATTGATTCTATACAATATTTATTTATTGATTTTTATTCACCTTATATTTAATTTTACACTTGTTTCTTTTTTCCAACAAATTAGGGAAAAATGTGTATTTATGGCCACACTAACCGGATACTTCTCACTTTTTTAAAGGTTGTCAGCTCTGATGAGCTATGTTCGGATAGTATTCTTTGAGGTGAATTTTTGCTAAATTAAAAAAATCGGTTGTCTGTAAAGTCGGTTTACTGACGATAGTTGAACGTGATAACGTCATAAGAATATACTGATGGAATGGTTGCATTTTTCAAAAGAATATTTTAGTTTAACTGAATTGAATTGAATGTGAATGAAACTGAATGATACTGAATGAAACTGAATGAAACTGAATGAAACTTATAGAACTGAATGAAACTGAATGAAACTGAATGAAACTGAATGGAACTGAATGAAACTGAATGGAACTGAATGAAAATCCGGACCCGGACCCAGACTGAACCCTTACCCTCATTTACCCTTACCCTCATTTACCCTTACCCTCATTTACCCTTACCCATTACCCGACCCGGGCTCGGACTCAGGTAAATGGAACGACGAAACGACGTAACGACGCATGAGTCATGTTTTTTCGTGCGTGCAGCCGGCTCCATCGATTTATAAGACGTTATCACGTCAATAAAATAAGACCCGTCGATTCCTAGATGGATTAGAAACGCACACTGTGCGTAGTGTGCGTTTCTAATTGATATAGTAAAATTTCATAATTTTCTTGGTTTGGTCCATGCTCCGGCACAGATCACTTATAGAACGCCTGACCCTTTCGCCTTTAACATTAGATATATCAATAAATATAAAATAACTAATCAAATAAATCGAGACGTTTATAGATCTCCCATGGGGTAACTTAAATTATGCTACATTTAGCTTTAAACTCTAACTTCCGTCGACAGTAACTTTCAAACATTAAGATCACCTTCTGTCATGTCAATGAAGTGTCAGTGTCACCTTCCCCAGGCCGGAGAGCCATTGAGGTTGAGGCTTTTGTGGTGGATTCGTTTTCTGTCATTTTGGGAAGTAACATAGCATTTTGATTTTAATTGTTTTTCTGGTGTTATTTTGAGTTCTGTTGTGTAATTTCGGTGGTATTTTATCCAACATTACTTGAGGTCCTAGCTCAAAGTGTTAGCAGTTAGAATTAAAGTGTATTATGTGATATTCTGATTTTGATCGAAAATGTTTCAGGTTTTGGATAAAACGGCCATCTTTTATCCATAGCCAATTAAGGTAGGGGGGCCGACTCGACTTTGACTGACTCGACATGACGGAAAAGTATTATATCTATGCAATTTATTATCATTGATCTCATTCTCAATAAACTACTCGACACTGGCAAAATTGATTCAAAAAGGACAGATGCCATTCATTAAGAAGAAGAAGAGCTTTGCAATGTTGCCAGAATGTTACTTTTGTAACATTTTACGTTACTTTTGACCCTCTCATTACCCTCTCGTTACATCCAATAGTGTGCAAGACATAATAAAAATAAAATTTTAAAATATTTCGAGCTAACAAAATATATATCAAGAAACGGAATGCATCCAAGAATGTCCTTGTTTTGGTGTAATGCCATATAAAGCGTATCGTTTGTCACATAATTTGCGGTAATGTTAATTTTTGAGCTGTCTCATGTTCAATTTGACTATCTGCCACTGGCAGCACTGGTTTGACGTCCATGTCTAGTACTTGCTTCGGCAGTACATCAAGGAATATAATACTCTCTACGAGAGAAGAACCACAACTCCATACATAAAAAGTGTAGACGAAATATCGCATAGACGCTAACGCCATCTATTAGGGATCCCACAGTAACTGCGAGTGCTGGCGAGTTGGCGGGTAGTTTGACATTAGGACCTACCTACGCCCTACTGTTATTGCAATACTATAGGTAGGTATAAAATAAAACGAAATCATGATGATGCTTCGTTTATTGGTCTAAAATTTAACAAATACATAAATTGTTGTATAACAAACAGAAGTACAATTACTATAATATTATTAACACAGCCAAATTCAACGTGAAGTATTTGTCAATAACCGCAACAATATAATCGTAAATTCACTTTTTGTTTTTATTTATGAAATAGTAATAACTATCAGGATTGAACATTGTAGGCAAGATCTCAAATCAACCATAATAAATATATTTGGACAAGAACAGATTTTTTATTTGTTTTCTCTTCAGAACTGTTCTCACACAAGGTCACTATATTGTTTCTCACTTTTTTACTAACTAGTCTCAACCACAGTGTTGTTGCTTCAAGCAAACAGATACGACGGGGAGAAGATAGTAAACATAATTATATTTGTAGAAGCTTTCATCACAAACTCTAGAAAAACTGAAAAACTCAAACAACAAAACAAAAACTTTGTTTGATTTCAGATGAAGTTGACATTTTGTTAAAATTAGGGTTGCCATCCAACAAATCTATCAAAATATTGATCTCGATTCTTGACATCTCACTTTGTTGAAAATAATCGATTATTTTAAATATTCAGCTTATTAATGTGTAGGTTTTTCATAAACTAATAAATAAACTTTTCATTTAGTAATTTATTAATTAAAATAAGTGTAAACATATCATTTACATGTAAATTTAACTATAGAAAATAAAGTTAGTATCGATATTAATAATCGTTTTCATCGATTGTTGATATTCATCACAAGGCTTTTGTATAATGGTAACTTTTTCTTGTTCTGTCTCGTTTCCTCTTGCATATTCAATACCTTCTCCCTCACTCACTTCGATTCCATATTTTGTAGTCTTCACAGCTTCAAACAAAGTTATATGACCCTGGCAGTACATATACTACTAGTCCATGTCTAAACAAAAATAGGCTCTTCTGCTAAGTTCTGTTACTGTTAACAAATCCATTTATTATTCTTAGTGGTAAGTGCCGACTCTGATAGATTATCGTCTCTCAGGATAACATTCAATTTAATGTTAACAATCTTTGGAAGAAAGGTAAGTTATTACAAATACGAAGGTATTCTGGAGCTGCTGGGTGACCTATTCTTGTACCGACTAAACAGAGGTATTATTTATGTACTTACGGACTGAACTGGGTAGCTACCTACTATAGAATAGTCTGAATAAAAACAAGAAGGCTTAGACAACGCATAAATAACATATTCATGTAGGACTAGTATTATTTGTGAATAGCTTTATTTAATTCTTGTAGGTAGGTACATACATGTTTCATTTGTTGTAACTCATACATATAATTAATTTCGCTGAATGACAAATTATTTAATACCATAGAATCATAGCAGAAACTCTTAAAACGATACATCTTACTTATTGCAGATACTAAGTACAGCACATAATATTTTACCCCTCTTAAATTTAAGGACATAGTATAACACAAAAAAAGAACAATATCAAAAATATAACCATGATGTACTTATCATGCCTGTGGGTTGGATAAGATATTGCTTGTTTGTGACAAGGATGACACAACTCAAACATCATGATTTTTTAATGAAATAAACACCTTAGTTTCAAAATAAATCTAGTTTTTTATACAAAAATGTCATTTTCTCTAACAGGCAAGGTAAGAGCGGGACAGAAGAAGTGACATTGTAGCAATATCCATTTAGCGTTGATGGTTCATAATGACAATGTCACTACTCAGTTATGTTGTGGCAGATTCCCCATGATGGAACACGGGTTTTCCCTTATGAAACGGCATGTTTTAGCAAGTGACATTCTTTGTGATAAGTAAGTTGATTTTATTTGAAAATGGAAATATTCTGTCAGAAAAAACTAGTAGTCATAAATTTTGTAGGCAAAACACAAAGCATTGATTTGCAATAAAAGTTACATTAAATAAGTTGGCTCTTTAAGCTTTTTATGATTGATTTTGAATTACCTACCTTAGAATATTTTTTTTCGAGCATCATCATCAGCCTGAAAAGTCTACTGCCGGTTAAAGGGTTCCCCTTTACATTTCCAGGAAGAATGATTCTCAGCCCTCTCCATCTACTGACTTCTCTTTTAACAGTAATTAGAAATGTACCTACTAATAAAAAATACATTGAGATTGATTAGACCTAGGTAGGTAGTTGCTGGAACAGTGCCCAAGCATTCTGAATTCTCAAAAATAAAATTCTATTTGCGTTCTTGTAATATTTGATTATTGATTCCACTCTAACATAGCATAGTTTTGTTATTCTATAACTATCTTTGCTGTAATTAGTGGAACCGGAAGACGAAACGTAGGGCGCCCACCCACCGGATAGAACGGCGACATTGTTAAGATCGCGGTCAGTGGATGGAAAGAGCTCAGAATCATTCTTCCTGGAAATGTGTAGGGGAGGCCTATGTCCAGCTATGGACTTCTTCAGGCTGATAGTGATGATGATGATGACTGCGGATAGTGGGTATCTGGACTAACTGGGCAGCTAAGATACAGAAGATAAGACGGCATTTGACCATGCTTGCCCCGTGTAGAACCATCATGTCAGACATTTTTTAAGGGACAGACAGAGAAAGAAACACTAGAAATGCCCCGTCAGTTCTAGTTTCATCACTTCTATGTTATAAAATGTATGGAACAGACTAGCTTCTGTCGCGCCATGGACGGCGACGACACGCGGGGCTGTTTTGGTAAAAACTCTACCTCTATTCAATCATTGTAGTGTAGTGTATTGTGTTTGGGGGTGGGCCCAACTACACTGTTTGTGTCGTGTGTTCGTGGCAGGCGTTTTGCGACTAACGTGTTGAGATGTTGGTCGCAAACCGCCACAAATTTTTAAATCTTCCATATTGTTCCAGAAACATACCAGTTCTGGTAGTTAGCCAATCCATGGTAGGAAACCCTATTCATTATGTTCGGGACCATTAGTGATTTTTAAATAATTTTAAGGCTTAATACCTATTGACTGACGACATACCTACTTAACACTAATTACATGCTAAATTACCAAATTATTTGGCTAGTAGGTGAATACAGTCAGCATCATAAATAATGATTCAGTTGATCAGGTTTCAGAAGGGTTTATGAATAATACGAGTTACTGCCGCCAAAGCAGAAGCCCAGTATGATTGTGATCGTTAATGTAGCGGCCCCTCCATGGCCCCTCCTTTCGATCTGAACACCGTGATCGCGCTAATCTTTAATGCGAAGACAAGATTTTTGTTTTAACCGTAGGTATCTCCACTTCGTTTGGGTATTAGCCGTGTCCCTGTACCTACCTCAAAATACTAAAGTACGAAGAATGAGCTTCCACAAGCAATACCTAATATCATAGACAATGTTTCATTTCTACTTCCAGGTATCAGCATAACTCAGCATGTCGCACAAACCGACACCATACTCGCCGAACTTTCCAGCAACCCAAGGATATGAAGATGTCAAGCTAAACGAAGGTTATCCTTCAAGTCAGACTGGCTACCCCCATCCTCCGTCCGGTTACCCAGGGCCTCCGCCCGGCTCGGCAGGGCCAGCGGCGCCGCCCGGGGCTCAACCGATGCCCATGCCTGGCATGCAACCAGGGTATCAACCAGGGTTTCAGCCAGGCATGCAACCAGGGTTTCAACCAGGCATGCAACCTGGGTTTCAACCAGGCATGCAGCCTGGATTCCAGCCGGGATACCAGCCTGGTTATGCACCAGGCTACCCTGGAGCGGGCCCGGTGATGCAGCAACCGGGACCTCAAGCGCCAGGTAAAGACACTATCACCAACTTTCATAAAAAAATATTCGTTTGTCACGCACGATGTTTATGTTTAAATCACGCCGCGTCGATTATTAACTAGTGAGGTAACTTCTTATAAAAAAAAACCTCGACATAAATTTTTAGTCTTCTAGTAGCTTCATTTAATCATTATGCCAATGAGTCAAAATTCTGATGAGGATTTTGATAGAATTGACTCTGATGGAGCCTCAAAAACTTAATTTATAAATGAAATTTTTACTGGTAGTGAAAACAAAAAGGTTTCGTGTCAGACTACAGAACCCTAATTGTTGTTCATTGTCATGAAGATAAGGTTTAATATCATTTACGATACAAAAAAGCAGCTGGCACGTTTTTATTTGTTATAGCATCCATGTCTTATTTGTATCGCAAACCGAAGACGAAGCTAATGACTTGTACTCAGATAATGAATTTATGTTTAATACTTTGACGCCAGGCAGTCATCGGTCGGTTCAAGTGTGCAGATAGTCGCATTTATTTACATTCCAATTCTCCTTATCATTTGGGTCCTTTCTCATTCTATATTGAGTTTCCAATCGAATTGAATGCATTTTTAATTGCTGCAAAAAATTGTACCGTCCCATTATGTCTAACAGCGGTTACTCTAAATACCAATTTGAGCCAGCTAACGAACAAGCAATTAAAAATAAAATTGTAGCTGCTAAGTGGTCTAAATTCAAACATTTCGTCGCGAAAAAACGTGCAAACATAGATGTGAAGGACAAGCGTGTGTATTTGGAGACATTGAGTGTGGCTACTGTTAAGAGAAGTCTTTACCGTGTGTGCAGACGCATCTTTAAGTCTAAGCATAGCGGTTATGAACGGTTTTTAACCGACGAAGAAAAGAGGTTGATGTTGCCTATAGATCACAGTTTGGTGGAAGGGCTTTACTAACATTAAATTATTTGATTACGATTTAAAATCTTAAAGTGACACTGTATTTGTGTTTTTTAAATAAGTGGTTTTAATATTAAGATATTGTATAATAATTATTATTTGCTCAAATGTGTGTCGTATTAGTTTTACGTGTAATAAGCTTGGGCTGTTGTTGATGTTTTGTGCTTATTTGTTCCATAAAGTGTTTTTACTATTTGTGAGTATTGCATAAAATATCTAGGTAGTAGTCCTTACACTATATTTATTGGATAGATGAGTGTCGCCATCCGTCATACTTTTAATGACCTACGTCCAGCAGTGGACAGAGTTGACAGGCGACCACGAAATGCAACTCGCGGCAAATACCTCTACGCGGGCCTTCTATCTATCGGTTGTAAAACCAGTTGTTTTCTTTTGGTTCCAGGTGGATGGATGACTATACCTCAAGGGCTCAGCAACTGCCCGCCAGGTTTGGAGTACCTATCTATGATTGATCAGTTGCTAGTTCACCAGAAAGTAGAGTTGCTAGAGGCCTTCGTTGGTTTTGAGACCAACAATAAGTATACCGTGAAGAATAGCGTCGGACAGAAGGTCTACTACGCTGTGGAGGACAACGATTGTTGTACAAGAATGTGCTGTGGACCTATTCGTCCCTTCGACATGAAAATTTACGACAATTTTCAAAATGAGGTAAGTACGCTGAACAGTCACATAGTCTTGACTTCTTGCTAGATTCCCTTTTCCTGGGTACCTACAAATCCATCCAAACTTACTAATACTTACACGCAAACGTTTTTGTGATAGTACGTGTTTATTGTGACCGAATTGCAGCAACGTCGTAGGTATTATTATTTTATGATAACAGAGTTGTATACATATTTGCTAAACGCTCAAGTGACTTGATTCATTAGTAAATACTGGTACAATTTTATCGCTTCGGGCTTAATGTTTGCATTTAATCTAACAAATATTATAAGTGTTTATTTATTTCTTACATTATTGTACCTAAATGAGAGCATTGATGATTAGTGTTCTAAACTCAATTTATTATGTTGCGTAATTTAATTTGTAGTCGTGCGTCAAATTAATTAAAATAATTTCCTATAACCTGCTAGGGGCCAAGCTTTAGGCTGAGGCCAAACGAGCGTAATTTTGTGAGTCGTGAGTCGCGTATTTTCGGTCAAAAATTCTGCCTGGCTGAAATTCTGTTGGGATGCCAGACGAGCGCATTTTATTCAGTTACTATCGAACGTTTATAGCGGATGTTTGCGTCGTGCAATGGAACCGATGAAAATTTTGTGTATTTACGAAGCATATTTAGAAGACGAAGAAGTAGATAACACCAGAAAACAATTAAAATCAACAAGTGCCTTCCCGAAATGACAGAAAACGAATCCCCCCCGCAAACTCAATTCGGTCCGAATAACGCGTGTGAGTCGGCAGACAACTCATTATGCGTCGCCGTGTGAATGAAACAGGACTTTTGTATGAAACCGAATGCAGCAGAATTTCTGCGACCGAAAATACGCGACTCACAACTCAAAAAAATTACGCTCGTTTGGCTCCACCCTTAGGGTGGAAAGGTTGCGATGGACCAGCATTCTGAGTGTGAAGAGATAGAATCGAGTTCAAAACACCACACTGCGTATTATACTAGTATCGCTGAAGTAAGTCGTAAGGTAGAGAAATTGAAAGAGGAGGCACCGTCGACTTAGTTCAACTGGGGTAATTCACCTAGGTAAATTTAATCACGTGATAAAGTCACGTGATCTGATAGGTGGGCTAAAGAAGTCACAGAATCCACCAGCACAGGGTAGAAATGCTGGCGAGACGACCTAGACGCCTTGAATAACGAGTGCATGGGTAGAGACGATCGAGAGGAGTGGAAAATCGGGGGGGGGGATCTTTGCCCAACTGTGGGACAATACTGTCCCACAGTTACGGTACGGTATCAAAGATTTAAAGCGCGATCTAGCATCCCTCGTACCTAGATAGATACTGATATTCGCTTCAATACTTCCTATGACATTTTCGACTAAAGTACTTGAAATGCTATCAAACGATGATGGAAAACATTGTGAGGGAACAGATAGTATTCTAATAGCAGCGCTGGGTGGCGCAGTCACGTGTGGAATACCAACTTACCTAATGCATTGGGCAGTCACATATGGAATATCGACGTTCTCTGTTCCCTTAGCATCTTTAGGTGAGTATAGTACCAACTACACTCAAACTAAATCAACCATACGATCTCAGAAGATGTCTACAGTGCCTGAGTAACACAGTATTGAACTCATTTTAATTATTTTATGTATTAACGCTTCCGAGTCCCTGTTTGCTTCTGACCTTGAATCTTTAAACTTTTTTTTTCATTTAATAATAATAAAGAAAGACCTAAACAGAGTTTCACGTGAGGCGATGACTTGTGGATTCTCCGGGCGACCATGTGGCCAACGACATATAGTGCTCTTCGCTGACGTTCAACATCTGCATCATCTGCATCATCTATTTCAATTTAAGCATTCAATTTCCAGGTGATACATCTAAATCGCCCGCTGGCCTGCGACTCGTGTTTCTGCCCCTGCTGGCTGCAGACAATGGAAGTGTATTCTCCTCCAGGCACCATCATCGGCTCCATAGAACAGCAGTGGTCGATCTGCAAACCGCACTACGCCATCAAAAATGCGCTCGGCGACGTCGTGCTACGGATCAAAGGACCGCTCTGTACGTTCTCGATGTGCGGTTCTGTGAAATTCAATGTGAGTTTTCCTTCTACCTATCGGAAGCTAACATGTCAATTTGCAATGTCTGTATACCTACTATTTTCGTACTTTATTATTACTTTGAAGCGTGTGTTGTCTTTGAAACTTTTGCTTTTTATATTATTGCATACGTCTCTAAGTGAAGTGGCACCACACTGGAACTTCACTTCTATTATTTTAGATTTGTAAAAATTGTAAAATGATCATATAAAAAAACAGTAGGAACCGAGCCGTATAGTTTGTTGCCTGTTCTTCTAGGCTTGGTCGCGTGGAACTGTGGCACCTAGACTCACCTAGCTCTAGACGTTTCAAAGTGGTTCATGTAATCCTACTGAATAAATACACTTTTGATTTGATTTTCTCAAACTTTTACCAGTTTGATACAAACCTTCCTACATCACAGACTAAATTTTTACTAGTTTGATATAAACCTTCTTACATACTAAAGTAAATTATAAACTGACTAGCGACCCGCCCCGGCTTTGCACAAGTGGAAAAATTCAAAGGCAGTTCATATAGTTGACGGGCCTCTCAGCTCAGTTGGTAGTAGCTCTGCCTCCTGCGCCGTAGGTCGTGGGTTCGATCCCCACCGAGAACAAAGTTGTGTGGTGAATGCATGTTTGTTCTCTGTCCGAGTTATATTGTATTCTAGGTATGTATGTATTTAAAAAAAAATATTATCAGCTATCTGGTTCCCATAGTACAAGCTCTGCTTAGTTTGGGACTGCTGTATGGATTGCCCATAATATTTACTTGTTTAAATTTTTTTTATTGCACCTATGCGAAACTGGGGCGGGTAATAAACATAGCCCATGCGGCAATGTAATGAAATAATTTTGAAATCAGGCCAATAGTTTTTGGGTGTCTTGATTTGTTACAATAATACAAATCTTTCTTTCTATTATTAGCATTATTAACGCTTGTGGCGTATCTGGCTTGGTTGTTGTCCCTAACCGAAGTTATGCAATCGCTATTACACGGAGTTAAGAACCAAAAGCGTGTTTGCTGCATTTACATTTAAGTATACCGCAGTTAGAAGCTACACAAGTGTGGGCCAAGTGGCCCAAGCAATAAAATTACCTTTTTATGTTACATTTTCTTTACGACGATGTTTTCCTTAATTTAAGAACACTGGCATTACGCACATTATTTTATAGACAAGAAAAACCCGTTCACCGCAGTTCCGTCACCTCTGCGGCAAAGATTAACAAACATCGCAAAATTTGAGGCAAGGGGTGTTTAGTTGATTAAGTTTTCACTGGCCGGCATTCCAGGAATGCCACGGTTTTTTTTTTTCATTTTTAAACTTTTGTCGGCATTCCAGGAGTGCCACGTATTTTCATTTTTATCTAACTTTGTCTGAACTTCCTTCCAGGTGTACTCAAGCGACGGTGAGAGGAAAGTAGGCGTGATAAAGAAGCAATGGTCAGGACTCGCGCGGGAAGCTTTCACTGATGCAGACATGTTTGGAATATCCTTCCCTATGGATCTGGATGTAAAGATAAAAGCAGTTTTGCTTGGAGCTTGCTTTTTAATTGTAAGTTAACACACATTATGTACACATTACACATTGTTGTGAAGTACACATTATGTATTGTAGAAAAAAGAAGAGCCTCAATATTTTATTATTCAATTTGTTTCAAAAACCTCTGCTAGAGGATCTCTCCTTAGACATGAACCCATAACGTTGAAACTTACTTATTTTATACTTATACTGTATGTATGTTATATTGGTATAAGTTATAGAAAATACCCGCGAATTGGTTCGCGTGGAGTTAATTTATCAAACTTTATAAAACGCACGGGACCGAACTCTACGGGACTGGCCTCTAGCTCAGTTGGTAGTAGCTCTGCCTTCTGCGCCGTAGGTCGTGGGTTCGATCCCCACCGAGAACAAATATTTGTGTGGCAAACATAAATATTTGTTCTCTGTCTGGGTGTTGTATTGTATTCTAAGTATGTATTTACAAAAAAAAAAAAAATGTATTCAAGTATTATATCAGCTATCTGGTTCCCATATTACAAGCTCTGCTTAGTTTGGGGCTGGGTAGTGTTGTGTGAATTGTCCACAATATTTATTTATTATTTATTATTATTATTAACTGTATCTTAGCTCTTTAGAAGTTGAATTTCGAGAACTTATTAGTGCATACCATTACTGAATACGTCCCAATGGTTAAATTGGAAGTTCCTTGATGGCCATCAGTCGGCATATTTAAATTTAGAAGAAAATCTAACCCTTTTTTTCCCTTGTTTCAGGATTTCATGTTTTTCGAAAAACAAGGTAATAAAGAATCGGATCGTCCTGGCATGCTGTAAAACGGAAACCACCAATTCTCTTATTCATATTGGTATATAAATAAATTAATATTGTGGGCAATCCACAACATTATCTAGCCCTCAAATTAAGCAGCTTGTACACAAGGATTTACGCATCAG
Source organism: Thera obeliscata (assembly GCA_947578465.1). Taxonomy (NCBI): domain Eukaryota; kingdom Metazoa; phylum Arthropoda; class Insecta; order Lepidoptera; family Geometridae; genus Thera; species Thera obeliscata. Next base: position 8,807,889 of record OX387916.1, read on the forward strand.
ACTATACACTGTTAGCTTTTATGTCCTTGCAGTAAGAGTCATTTTTCTTTCTTTTTAGGTAACTTGAGCTGTATCCTTGTGTACTATGGAAACCAGATAGCTGATTTAATACTTAAATACATTTTATTTTGTAAAAACATACTCAGATTAAAATGTGTTAATCGCATTTGAATATTGTTTCAGGAAATGGTCAATAACACATGTCCCCGTGTTAATAAATACCAAACCAGCATCTTAATTTAAGAATCTCATGTTTCTATAAAGACAATAAAAATAATTTGATCGAAAGATTGACATTGACTACTCTTTTATGAGTATCAATCTTTGTTAAGCTCAAAAACAGGTGAAGGTATAAGTAAGTGGTGTACTGCATGGGTGGACTAAACATTATGCGATACTGCAGTCACCATTACACACATTCAACACTTACCATGAACCAAACCCCATATCCCATAATCATTATCGAGAGCTAATAAAAATTGGATATAAGTATCTTAGGCGTGTGCTACTACTAGCTACTAATATAATATTTTGCATGAATTTGTTTTCGGGCACATTATCTGCAAAGCTGGTTGTTTTCGATAATAGGTACTAATATTTAACCCAAAACACACCTATAACTACCAACCCCTATAATTTATAGTTTTGCTTTTTATTTTGGTAATAACCGCATTTATATCTGCAGACAACCTTTCCAGGCCCTATAAATATGTAGGTACTTCCTAAAATGTTCTATTACTTGACTGTAAAATGTTAAAATGAAAAATTGCATATATTTTTTTTATTAAACATTAATTACATAATATTTTATCTTATGATTGTTGATTGTTAATTTATATTGTGAATTTTATATTTGCATTAATTGCAACTTTTATTAAATTTATTTTAAATAGAATCTCTTATCTTGATACTTACTCGTTTTCATATTTTATTATTTCGTGTTTGTAGTGTCGTGTTTCGCACAATTATTTGTTTTATTGTAATTTAACATACTGCACTACGACCACTGCATACTGTGTGTGTAGAATACTATTTTGTAATTAATGTAAGTTGTTTGAAAAAAAAACCGGTGTCTTCTTATTTTTCTGGAACTATAGCGTGCTTAATTTACTATTTGATAAATAAATATTGAAAAAGTGACACAGAGTACAATGTGATACTAATCTTATGAATAGAGATTCAATGTTAAATCTTGTCAAATGCATTTTATATGGAGTCGATGTTTCCTAACTTGTCAAATGCATTTTTTATGTAAGTACATACCTACTCAAAAATAAGTCTAGAAAGAACACACCTATTTAGTTTGATAAGTCTACCTCATAAATATTTGTTGATGTACTGTTGTGGTTATTTCAAGAGTCTAGTTGTGAGTGCTATTTATTCATAATTAAAAATATTCGATATTTAAGCTGAAAATAACACTTTTATGTGATGGCATTAAGTATTTACTTACTAGCACTATTTAAATTAACGCGATCGTTATGCATAATTGTAATTGGAAGAAAAAAAGGTAATCGCGATAAATACTCGTTTCTTCCAATTATAATGATGTACCTAATGTTTGTAAAATTAATATTCGCATGTTCGAGACTCGGGAAACTCCAAAACTCTTAAAACACTGCCAGTGCCAAGTAGCTATAATCATAATAATAGCGCTATACAGCAGCTGTTAGTGAATAACAATTTTCACATGTTACTGACCTGACATGAAAATGCTGTTATTTAGAATTTAAGTACATTATGGCAGATTTTTATGGAATATTTTTTCTGGAAAAATGCTATCCGTTGAGTAAAACATACAGGTGTTATTAATCCGTGTTTTGTCTCTTGCATTGACATGCAATTGTCAACTCGAGCAAATGTGACAAAACACGATTTAACTACTCCAGCGTTGCGCCAGGATTATTAATAACACCCTTAGGGCGTATACAGAAACAGTGCTTGAGTTTCATTCTAGCCTCATGCATAGATTTGTTGACAGTTCTCCATTGAAATATTACAAAAATCTATGCTTGAGGCTCAACTCAAGTTCTAATTACAGGCACGTGAGGCGAAACATCTGTATGCCTCAAGTTGATGGACGCAGGGCAGTGCATCGTAGGGCACGTCCCTGACTTGCGTGACCTACGAGGCAATGCTTTGTTATAGGCAATGTATACCGCTTAACATCTGTGGGGCCGTAATGCTTGTACCATCAGCTAGTTGTACAAAAAAAAACTCAGACTCAAGCAATGTTTCTGAATACGAGCCTTAGTGATTTAAGTTTTTAAAAAATCTATAAAAAAGAGAAGGATAGGATCACATCGAAGGCAGTTCGAACTCTAATCAGCATCACTATGTAAACAGGTCTATGAGCACAAAAGCATTACAAGCTGGGAACATATTAGGCGGACGCGTCCGCGGCTTACATCCGATAGTTTGCACACTTCAGTGTACATTCATTAGCTAGATATCTTCACTTCAGTCGCGGCTGTCAGCCGCGTCCGTGGGACGCGTCCGCCTAATATGTTCCCAGCTTTACAATTTTTCATTTTTTTGTAATTTAATGATCTGTCGTTTTTGAATATTATACTGTGAATGTCTATGGATAGTATGAAATCTACACAATAAAAGCTTAAAGCCATAGTCTGTTTTTTACATTCTTACTTTCTCCTCCATCCCCAATATCTTCAGGCTAATGATGTTAATTTCTCAGAGAACAGAGTTCACTAAAAGGATAATACATTTTCATAAAGTGCTTACACAGTGTACTGGTTTCTATATCCTATGTATGTTAGTGATATTATTGTTGCAAGCAAATTAAAATACAATAATTAACAATTTAGAAAGTTTATTCCAAGATTAGTGTCAAAATTGTTGTTAGCTAAGATAACTCAGCGCATGACAGATGAAAAATGTAAAACAAACTAACATGCAATAATTTTCCAATGACATAGTTATGTGAACTTGCAATAAACACAATACAAGTTCGATTATCGGTTTGGAAGATATATTTCCATTTTATACATGTTTTTCGCCATCTGCCACGCGCAGTTATTTTTCGCTGACTCTAATGCAAATCAACGTTTATTGGTAGACTTGAAAGCGGTTTTTTGAGTGCAAACAGATACCTCTGCCTGATTGCAAGACAGATTAGCAAAACTGTCCTCTTTATTTGAAAGTAACGGTTTTTTCACAAGATTTACTTCTCTATTCACATGCTTCATAACTGTAGGCTTGGATGATGTAATTTTCTTCACCCATGGACTTTGGGGTAATTTGTTCTCATCTGGTAATTGTATCTGAAATTTGAAAATTGTATAAAAGTAGGTGGGTGGGCAGGGTATGTAAAGTAATGAAAACTATAATTTAATTTTACTAAAATTGAAAATAATAAAGTTTAACTTGTAAAACAGACTTTATAACCAAACTGCAGAACCAATTTTAATGAAATTTCTATGAGACTCATCTGAACTTTTCAGACAAGTTCTTTTTTTCTAATAATAGTAACACACATAAACACATTTCTTTTTTTGAAAGCTTGTTATATAACTATTCTATGTCAAGTAATGGAATTGGCTGACCTGGGCAAAAATAGTTTCGTGACACTGCATAAGGTCAATGAAGAAGACAGGTTGATGAAAGTGAAAAGATTGATAAGTTCCTAGTTTACTTACCACTTTAGTTTTCTTTGCACTTTTATAGGCAACAGCAGGCAGATTGATGTTTTCCTTATTTTTATTTATTTGTATTTTACTTTGAGAATTGTTTCTAATGAACTTTGGAATCGATGAGCTTCCCTGCAGGGGTTTCTTAGGGTGCACATCTTTCACTAATGGAACTTGTGGGCAATTCTTTATGTATGATGCTATTGGACTACTAATGTGTTGGTAAGCATTTGATCGGCCAGGTGTGAGTCTAGGAGTTAATGGCTTCTTGAGAGTTGGATTAGCTGGAGTCTTGAATAAAGGTGTTCTAGATGCTATACTGCTTGATGATGGAGTAGCAGCATTGAAAGGCTTTTTCATTACACTTTTAGCTGGTGTAAAATAGTTTGGAGAGCCCTTGTAGTCTGTATCTACTGGTAATTTGATTGTTTCCTTAGCAGGCCTCTCATTCTTAGGGCTTACTTTTACTGGTGAGCTATATTCGATTTTTACAGACACACTGCCTTTGTCCTCTTCTGCATGATCATGTTTTACCTCTGGTTTTTTATTTGGTCCATGGTTTAGAATGTAGTCAATGACTTCTAATGTATTATTAAGCTCCACATTATCAGAGGTTCTGGGAGACATACAAAGTTTGGAAACTATGTTTTCCATTTCTATAAAACTATCATCAGATGCTCCATTGAGAGCAGGGGATCCAACGTTAGATGAGAAGACTGGACTATCTGCTGGTTTCAATTGCAAGTTAGGCTGTGAATGTGATTCAATAAGCCTTAAACTAGTATCTTTTTCATTTTTAGAACTGATATCATACCTGTAACAAAATATAAACATAAACTAAGCAAAGCTTGTACGCTATGAACCAGATAGGTGATATATTACACAATAATTACTATAAATACTAGCAGTACTATATTATTGCTTAACTGAGCTTTCATTCCTATCCAATTCCTATATAAGTAATGAAATTAACTCTTGTACTTCAAATTCAATACAACAAATTTAAAGAGTCTTATTAAGGAGCTTGTCGCTATTGCCAACGTCCCTGAGATTTTTTTTAATTAAATTTTTTAGACAATAGTTAAGAAGCTTTATAAGCATGCCTCTATTGTCCTTAATTATTGTAGCTTTGAAAAGCTAAATAAAGGAATGGATGGAGTATTGGTACATAGTACAGTTCGATCGGGAGATCTTAGCGGTTCTGAAGCGAGCTGTTAGTGCGTAATTGACCAATGGCGTATGGAACATTCGCCAAACGGCTAACTTCAAGACCCGTAGGCCGAAATTGGTGTGGAAGATTAATCGGACCCGTTAGTTAGAAATTAGAAGAACCATTCAAAGATCGCAATAGTATCTACCTACCTATAAAAAGAGCCATGAAACCAACAAATATGCAACTCACGATAGGTTTGGTCCTTTTCGGTGGTCTCTAAGAAACATCTTTTTGATTTCTTTGATCGATAACTTTCCAAAAAATATTTCATCATCGCTTACTTCTTCTTCGATTTTGGGAGTATCCATATTTTTGTAGTTTGACTGAGAAAACCTACTCGACAACTGAACCCTTGTTAATTCGGCAAACTCCCACACCCAATAGCAATAGGTACATAACAACTAATCTCCTTCTTGATTTCCAAAGTACAGTACGTGTACGTACACGATTTCGATTTGTAACTGCTTTTCTGCTTTTGCTTTGCTTTCAAATCATTCTCACTGCTTCTTCTTCTTAATTAATGACATCTATTTTGACAGACTATTTGCCAATGTCAAGTGAGAATTAATAAAAAAATGTTTATTCAAGTCAGTCACTTTATAAGTCAGCCGTCAGCTCTACAGAAAATGATGGCGGTTTTTTTTAAAACCATCGGAAACATTTTCGTTCAAATCAGGATCACATAAACACTTTCTTTCATTCTAACTGCTCACACTGCTAAGACCTCAAGACAAAGTAATGTTGGTTAAAATGCTACAGAAATTACCTAGCAGAACTCAAACAACACTAGAAAAGCAACTAAAATGAATAATTATAAGTTTAAAAAACTTGAGAAACCGACTTCATTGCCAAACGGCTAAACCGATTTTAATGAAATTTGTTTGGGACAAACTGGACGTAAGAATAACCTTCCAAATAAAAAAATAATTTTCTAAATCGGTTCATAAATGACGGAGGCATGCAGTTACAAACATTAAAAAATTTATTAAAAAAAAATGGCAACACCGATTTTAATAAAATTAAAATGGGACCAATCTGGAAGCAGTACCTTTCAGATAAAAAAATAATTTTTCAAATCGGCTCACAAATGACGAAGATGCGGTAACAAACATTAAAAAAAAAAAAAAAAAACATACAACCGAATTGAGAACCTCCTCCTTTTTGATTGGAAGTCGGTTAAAAAGTTAGGTGACTTCCCAAAATGACAGAAAACGAATCCTTTTCCCTTTTTCCTCTCTCAGGTTCTAAGATGCTGGTTGTCTTTTCTGCCTGTCATCCACCGGATCGGTCAAGCCAGCATCGAGCGGGAGTCACTTAGTAGCTTTTTGATTTTAATTGTTTTTCTGCTGTTATTTTGAGTTCTGTTGTGTAATTTCGGTGGTATTCTAGCCAACATTACTTGAGATCTTAGTTCCAAGTGTTAGCAGTTGGAATTAAAGTGAAGTGATATTCTGATTTGATCGAAAATGTTTCAGATGCATTTGGAAGAAACGGCCATCTTTCTTCCAAAGACAATTATAGTAGGGCCTTTAACTATGTATTAGAATATCATTCTCATTAGACTACTCGACACTGGCAAAATTGATCCGCAAAGGACAGATGCCATTCATTATAGGCTACCACTGACGATACGTCCATTTAGTAGACTTCCTTTTGGATGCACTCCAAATGGAAATTTATCCAGATACGGTACCATTCACAATACTTCCATTTGGATGCATAGCGTCACTTCGAACTTTGCAATCGTACGGAACGGAAATAAATAATACTATGGATAACAATACTTTACTGGTGGCAGCAGCTGTGTGTATTTTATTAAAAAGACAAAAAAATATATTTAATAATTTTACATTTATTTATATTTTATTAGTAATAATATTTTTCTATTACTTCCAACACAAAGTCACGCGCGGACAAAGACATAATAAAAAAAAATTATAACGCTTGACAAATACACAGCACATGCACCACCATCGAAATCAAAACATAAACTGAAACAATAACCTTAAAAAAATGGACGCCGTTTCGCCCATTCACGGACAATTCGGACTGCTTCCATATGGCGTTTCTGACATTGACGGACGGCCACGGATGACGTCCATTTGGCCTGGACGCATGGATTTCAATCCGTTTGGAAATCCAGAGCTGCCTGACGTCCATCCAAATGGAATATTTTTTTACCATTCATGGGACGATTTTGGACGACGACTACTCCATTCGGATTAATCGTCAGTGGTAGCCTTAAGAAGAAGAAGAATTTACATCTAGATTGAATTAATTTTCGTATACTAAATTAGTGGTGTGCCGATTCGATTATTTATCTAATCGATTAATCGATATCGAGCCCTAAGGGCTATCGATTAATAATCGATTTGGCCCGATTATTATTGAAAAAAAAAGGTACTAAATCAGATTCCAAAAATCTGTATTTACACTGACAAAAACCCAATTTTTCAGGAGAGCAGAACCCTGCAGAACCAGTAGTCGTGCTAAACTATGATACTCATTTATTTCACCGATACACTGATAAATGCCGCAAGGCTCAATGGACTTTTAACCGACTTCTCTAAAAAGAGGTTCTCAATTCGATTGCTTTTTTTACATTTGTTACCCGTTGTTACACCGCATTTAAGAATTGATTTGAAAGGGAAGAGACAAAATATAAAATACAGACTGATTCGATTTATAATAAGCTATTATTTATGAGCTCCATCACCATTATTATTACCTAAATTGTAGTAAAATAAAAAAATGTTATATTCATGTTTCTAAGAATATACCTACTCCAAGCTCCAACATTACAGTAGAAAGTTCAGTATCTAACGAATTTTTTTCAACAGTTCTGTAGCTTCCCTATTTGCTTGATGATCATCATTAGACTTTGCAGGATAACTAGCAGCAAGCTTAAGATAATACTTGGCCTGATCATCTTTTTCCAATTTCAAATAGCAGTTTCCTATTCTAAGCAAATTCATGCTGTAAAACCTAGGTTCAGCTGTCTCTGCTTTTAAAAAGTATTCGAGAGCATCTTCATAAGTGGAATGGGGAGGGGAGGCAAACAGGACTTCTGCAATCTTCCTTTGGTGCCATGGCATCTCTGTAATCTGATAACACCACTCCCCCAGCATGTGTAAACTTGTTGCATCCTCAGAGTTCAGGGTTACAGCCAACTGGAAAAGAACATCTACAACTTAGTTTCAGAGTAGTTCAAACAGACTGCTTTTTGGCATGCCTGTAATATTCATTTTAGTTTAATAGTAGGCAACAAATATTGCACATCAGCTAATTTCGGTTTCTTATGGCGTAGTTGTGCGTCAGAAAGAGATAGCCTAGAACCATAACTCTTTTTAAATGAACTGTTTTTTATAACTTTGCATAGTGTGTCTTTAGAAGAGGCTTATGATATTTTATAGATTTAAACTCACATCCAAATGTTTTTTTACATTTTCCAACTGCTGTATCCTCGCTTTGATACCTTCATAAGAACTTTTGGCATCTAATATCAAAGCATACCATTTGTGAACAATGTGGTTATCTGAGTGGCACGTTATTAATCTTGTTACAATTTCATGAGCTTGGTACACAAACTCTTTTCTGCGATTGGTGTCATATTTTGATTCCTTTGACATATTGTATAGAGCTCGAACTAATCTCCACTGGACTTCCACATTATCATCTCCCTGAAATCAAGTTATGAAGATTGTTATTCCAATAAATACCCAGAACCATGAGACTACTAGTGGTCTAGTCGACGCAGCCCTGCCCCCCGATCCTAAGGTTGTGGGTTCAAATCACATAAGTTTTTATGTCTGAAAATGTAGTCTGTCCCTATAATTATTGTAGCACGTGACATGTTTTTTTGGTTTTCTTTATATCAATTATGAATGAATTGGTGTATACGATGTTGGTGACTCTAATAAATAAACAAAAATTAATGTGCACTGTGCCAGTACTTCAAATGGTGAAGGAAAATAATGTGAGGAGGCATGTCGTAAAACCTAAAAAGTTTGAAAACATTTGTCAAGTATCATGCAAATAGAGCCTGCTGGCAGCCTACTTGCAGAAACTAGTCTGCACACCAAGTATGGAATACACGAGGAACCATCTCTAGTCTCTAGTCTCAGTCAAGCTAGAATAATACTTACATTGCATTGAGCGAGTACTTCAAAGCTATTCTCATAATGCCCATTTTCAAATAAGTTATCTGCATTTTGTATTACCACATGTGTTTTGTCCTCAATCTTGACATTAGTTAATGGCTTGGCTTTCTTCATGGGCCATATGAATGCGTAACTGGCCACTACTGTAAAAACACTTGTGAATTTACATGATGGCTGTGGGTGAAAGTATAGCAATTAATAATTAAAACAGTAAGTTTATAAATAAATTTTCACCCTGAAGAAGTCCAACGGAAATATGTTTTTTTCCCATACACTAACAGAGAGAATGAAGTTGGGCCTAGTGTCTTCCCTAATATGCAAGTAGACAGTTAATAAAATTGGTAGTAGCTCGCAATGTAATAAATGGTAAGTATTCTAAACATTTATACTACAAAACAGTTTAATATCACCTATCTGGTTTCTCTACAAGTTCTGCTTAGTTTGGAGCTAGATGGCGTGTTGATTGTTCACAATACCTATTTATATTTTATTATTTGTGTGGCAGCCACATGTGCCAGGAACAGTAGAGGAACAGGGCTCCGAGCCGTTTATGTTAATCATGTACATTATGTAGGTACCTACACTGGTAGCAATTTATGTTCTTACATGGAAATCGTAACTTACCGAAACAAAAAGTACCATTACCTTCGGTAGGATGCGTTTACTGTTATTTTTATTTACTTTGATGGAGTTAATTGTAGCCCATTGAAGTAACTTCAACGAAGTTGGTCGAAACTTTTCCCAAAAAGTCATAGTGAAGATTAAGTAATATTGATAGCTGACTTGCTATGCCTTTTCTACATTAGTCGAAATTATTCTAAAAAAAATATTATGTATATTAGAATAATTTCGATCCCAATCAACACAAAGCTGCCTGCGCGTACACAGACACAGACACACAACAGAATAATAAAAAAAAAATAAACAAACAAAAAAAAAATGTATCGTATAAACATAGACCAAAGACAATTGTCTTTGGTCTATGTTTTTATACGATACGTTAAAAAAAACTTTAATTATTTAGGTTTAGGCACTACCTTCATTCGGCGTTTCATTCTTACGCGCAGGCATAAAAAATGCATAAATTAAAAATAACCCCAAGCCGTAGTGTGCCTAGCCCTATGAATATATTATTTCCTCTTGGCCCAGCCAGGTTATGTAAGAAGCAACAAAGAGCCCAGTTGAGTTGGAAAAACATTCTTCGGTAAAACCTTGGTGAAAGAGAATAGAGAATACCCTGATTTCCACTACAAGCACAACATTCCTACTCTCACATTCTGTCCAATTCTGCCACCATACGCACTATACTCTTTGAAAAGACAACTGAAATTGTTAAATATTTAGTTTTGCATAGAAATAAATTCTAGAAATTCAAAATATACCACACTTATTTATCTGAAAGTAAGCCTGACAGAGCCAAGCTCTATCTAAGTTACTTTTGTTTTGTGTTTCGAATAGATGACAGTGATCATTTTATTTTTTGAATTCCTTGTTACCGCTGGTTTCCAACTTCCTGGGTCGCGCGCAATGCATCACCTTACCCACACCTAGCGATGGGCGATTACTACTATATTTTATCGAATAAGTCGATTGTTCGGTTCAGTCGATAAAAGTCGATAACAATTGAAACTAGTCGATTGTTATCGACTGACGGCGCGTGCGGCGTGCGGCGCGCGGCGACAATGACTGGCACCAACTTTAACTACTATTTGCCGCGCGGTCACGCCACGCAACCACGCAACGCACCTAACTACTATTTTTGCCGCGCGGTCACGCATTCACGCAACGCACCTAACTACTATTTTCGTGCGTACTACTGAATCAGTAGTTACAAAAGATGGTGCGTCGGGCGTGCGCTGCGCTACAAATCTATAGATTGAGTCCGTGCGCCGCTACTTAATGCAGTTATTATGCGATTTAAGTTATTACATTAATTAATTTGTTTTAAAGTATAACAAATTACGAATAGAAGGGTAGGTAAAGAGTTTCTAACTAAGGAAAACACAGACTAGAATAAAAATTAAGTAAAAAAGGTACTTATAGATACTTATTTGAAATATATTTTCTTACAGAAAATCAACTTATAGCTAGAAATCTACCTTCTAACATAAATTTGGTAACTACACTTTTTACGTGACAAGGTCAATTTTACATTTCTATAAATTGTATATTCATAATATTAAAATATACTACCTACGTGTTAACATTAAATGCAACCGAAGTATTATTACTTAGAAACAATCGACGCAACACCGTCCCGCCCCCGCATGCACCGCCCCGCGTGGCCTTCCGCAGCGCAGTTCACCGCACCGCACGCATACTTACATGTATAGTAGTTAGTAGTTTGTCGATTGTTATTCGAATAATCATGGGGAGGAACTACTAAATCGACAATCGAATGCGCAGTAGCGCAATTTTCGATTCATTCGATTGTTTTTTTTTAAGCAATCGCCCATCGCTAACCCACACCCAAGTTCGAACTTCCAAATCCAAAACATGCGTTTTAATTATAAAATCTGGCAATAATTTCCAAAAATCAATTACTTTCTGCCCAATGAGCAGTGCGCGGGTGCGCGGCAAGGTGCGCGGGGTTGAAGTTTGGAGTTTGTTTGGTTTGATCGGTTTGATGCACGCAGCAGGCCAATGGCCATGCGCGGCGCTTTATGGAAATTGAATGTTCCCAACCTGAAACCAGGCAGCTATCGTGCCAGGGTCGTAAATTTATCGTAATGGACCAAATTTGATCAAAATTATCGTACCCTTTTGATTTTGAATAGTCTATGTGACTATAGTGCACTCTTGTTACGTAAAACTATTAGGTTGCAATAACTTTGTAGCGTTTGAATTTACACTCTTAGAACGTATCAATAAAATGTTGCAAATAATTTGTGGAACGTCTGTTTTTCTAAATAAATGTTTGGCTCGATTTGCATAATATCACCTAATAAATGGCTATGTATGAGTATTTGTATCAGGATCACTTACTTTGTATACGATGGTAGTGTACGTACTTACCATCGAACGCAGTCCAAAATTATCATACTCGTGCGATAAATTATCGTACGGTTGGGAGCACTATAGTGAAGTGTGAGAATGAATGAAAGAAAGAAACTTGTCTTCTCGGATTTGTCGATTCATTTCATTCAGTCAGTCAGTTTTTCGGCGCTCATAAATTTACGCAATATTCACCACGGCATGTTTATCAAAACTTTTTTTTAATTTTAATTTGAGCTTTCTGGGTTAAAGTTTTCTGTAATATTCCACTATCTTTCTTCATCTTCTTTCTTTATTCTTAATCTGTAAGCTTATTTAAGTTAAATCTTACTGCATTCATCTAACATCGATTTTTGATTAGAGCTTTCATCATTTTTTAATAATAAGTTGATGATACACACTAGCAAACATTTAGCAAACATTTTTTTTAAGGAAGTCAAATCTTCTCCTGCCTTGGCTTTTACCGAATGCAACTAGAATGTAAAAAAAAAAGCGGTGTTTCTCACGACATGGAATAAAGGATAGTTAGTATGGGATAAGGTTCGGGATAGGGTGATGATGATGTTAGATTTCGTGAATCTAAGATATTTCCGAATTACAGATACGCTAGTAGTTACTATGACACGGGGTGCTTGCTACTAACTATTATCTATTCTGTGACGGTTCACAGAATAGATATTACAGATACGCTAGTAGTTACTATGACACGGGGTGCTTGCTACTAACTATTATCTATTCTGTGACGGTTCACAGAATAGATAATAGTTAGTAGCAAGCATCCCAAGGCGTTTTTCGTGACTGTAGATTTTATGAACTAGCGGTCGCCCGCGGCAGGCTTTGCCCGCGTAGTAGGCCATTGCTAACATCCATCCTGTGGAATGTTTGTTTTATTTACCTACATGATTTTGTAGATCTACTGCATTTAGTTAGGTATTATGAGTAAGGTGGGCACTGATGCAAACGAGCTTACCTGATGGTGGATTCAGAAGCTGAATACCTATGTTTAAAATGATTACCAGCTCTTAGGTAGGTAGGAGTTCTGTGTGTAAAATGGGACTTCTCAGCAAATAGATAGATAGACTTGTCTACCTACATAGAGGTACCTTTTCATCATCATCATCATCATTAGGCCTACCTTATTTAGGTACCTACCTATTATGAATAAGGTAGACAAGGCACTGATGTCAACGAGCTGCGGCAAATTCATCATCCACACTTGATGTGCGGGCTGGTTTCCGCAAGGCCTCTAGTGGGCCCTTATTGCGTGGCGCTGAACACGAACGAGTTGCTCGAACTTTTGTAGGTTCTACAACACCCCGGTTTCCTCACGATGTTTTACTGGCATAGTGCACATACATTTTTCTACAGAAAAACTCATTGGTACACGACTGGATTTGAACCCACGACTAAGGATCGGAAGGCGGGTCCGCTACCACTAGACCACCAGTGCTCTCTGCCAACGAGCTTACCTGATGGTGGATTCAGAGGAGCGTGTAATCATAATACTCAATCATATGTATGTATAGGTAGGCGTTCTGTGTGATAATGGGACTTCTCAGCAAATAGGTAGGTATGTACTTATAGGTACTTAGGTAGGTAACATTGTCATCATCATTATTATACAGATTTGTATTTTGTAACAAATAAACTCAAAAACTACTGGACTGATAAATTTCTTTCGCCTCTTTAATGCTGAATTATCCCCGAGTACCATAGTTACATTATATCTAGTTTGAGCAAATGAAACCTACAGGAAATAAGTCTCTTTCACCAATAACTCTGCATCTGTAGTTTAGTAACTACTGAGTAGTTCGACAGTTGGTACAAATAAAATGAAATGAAATATATTTATTTGCAAGAAGTATGGTACAATTATAAGATCATAGGGTATGTAAAAAAGTGGCTCACATACTTCATCGGCGACCAATATACAAAATTCAAACAAAAAGTAGAAAATATAAGTTAAATTAAAATAAATCAGTGTGAGAATAATAACAATAATCAATTCAGAATAATAATTCTTAAAGAAAATATAAAATAATTTAAATGAAATCTTTAACGCTATAAAAACATTTATACAACATTGTAGATTATCTTTAGTAGGTAGTTACTCCATCACACACATATAGCAAGTTTCTTCATTCACAATCTGACCTATCACACTTTTGGCAGGGTTATAAACACACATCACACACCCACTAAAGTCGGGTCTACCACCTGCTAGCGCTAAGTTTGACACACATCTTCAGCCCACTGAAGATGAAAGCCCACGAGGTGGTCTGGCATGCGGCAGAGGTGTCCAGCCCTGAAGAATTAAATGTTCTTCTCATTATTGATGACTGCCCAGTTGTAACTATGCGTAGGAGTTGACTATGAGCGGTTGGTTCCCAACGCTGCTGGAGGTATTGGAGTCGTCTGTGCTGTAGGAAATGGTAAATACTCTTCAGATGATAATAATAAGACAGATGATTAATTACCGATGCTGTTGCAGCCATCGCATTTCTGTCTTATTTAATATTCCGGTGGATTTTATTTCGTAAATATTAGCTCGTATCTCGAAATAGCCTAGCAAGAAATATAGAACAGTAGCAAGCAGAAGCAAGCATGACATTGACCTCTTGATATTTGACAGTTTGAGATGTCAGTTTTGACAGTTTAAATATAAGATTTACGCACACAAATGTAGATATACATACGTATACGCACACATACACCATAGAAATCTGCTTCTTCTTTTTTCGTGAAAATAAGATCGGCCTCAGTTTTTTGGTTTTTGGTGGTGAAGTCAGGAAATTTGGATTACGGAGTTCATCGTAGGATTATGTTTGCAATTTGAAAAAGTGTTTAATAGTATCAGTATGCAGAGATCAGGTAAATTGGTGGAAACATTATCATCTAGCTACCGTGGATAAGAGAGTGCAAAAAACGCTGCTCTGGGTTCTTTCACTTGATCAAAATAATCGTTACAGGTTTTATCTAGTAGTACCTAAAATCTAATCATTACATAGATAATCAGTTAATATGACCGGGAGAATGCATTCTCCATCCAGAAATACGTAGATACGCTATCACTATCGCTCGTTCTAAAGATTACTAAAATCTGTGCTGGGTTCTGGTAACAGTAAACATGAACATTTTTAGAAGAATTGCTGGGACCTATCAATCAAAACATCCGAATGATCCGAATGAAAGCATTGTCTAAGCTTGTCTATCCTTGCCTAAGATATTGTCAGTGAGGAGGGAACCCTGTAACATAGGCAATTATCTGTTTTCAGCTAGAGTAGTTACTTGCCAAAGGCTATTTCATGATCTAATGTTTTCATCAATCTCTTCCATTGTTTCCTATAAAGATAGTAGGCTAAGTAACTGGTGAGATCAGTTAAACTATTTCATTTGACTGAGGTTTTGCCAATTAATGTTTTTCACGCTCATGGCCTGTCTATCTCAAGTAGTAGTATGCTTTTTATAAGAATAATATTCAAAGCTTATAGTTTGAAGCCTAAAGTTTAGAACCGCATTAAAAATGCTAATATTGCTTCTATAAAGAAATATTAAATTGTTTCATACCCGTAATCGTTAGGAATGATAGATAGGCAGGCATCAATTATATTTTAGTGTAATTCTTTGAATCACAAACTGTTGATAGCATTTTTTTCCCTATTATACCAACATACAGCTTTACCTACAGTCTTTTTCAGGCAATCATTATTTAAGTTTTCATTGATAATTGTACTACCTAGTTGCATAGAGGTGGCAAGGTGGCAACCTTGATCTTTTTGCTGACCCTGGATTTTTTTCACAAAAGATCTGCCGTGCAAAACTCGAATTATAGAATTTTATACATAAATAACATCAAACCACATTAATTTAATCACACTCACAAAATATGTGATCGATTTAAAAAGAGATTGAGACTGCAAAGGTAAGGTCCCCGAGGCACATTCATAACTAGGCATTTTGACACACCCTGTTTGTTTTGTAAAGTTACCTGCTTGCCTCAAATATAATCTACTAGTGGCCTGTCCCGGTTTCTTTTTTAAACCCATAAATATAGCCCCTCAGAGTGAATGTAGCTTTCCAATGGGGAAATAATTTTTGAAATCGATACAGTAGTTTTTGAGTTTATTAATTACAAACATACTTATAATATTACTAAGTATAGATAAAAAAATTTCTTGACCTGTATAATGTATAAACTTTTCCGAAATGTTATTTTAATTATTTAAAGTGCATAGACAGTGCCCGAGTAACTCGTATCCAGATGAGAAGGATTCTAGTACATACACAATAAATATGAAAACAACATTTATGTAGGTATTGTGTAGGTAAGGTAGACATGCACATACCTACATAATCTTGTCGCGAAGTATTGTGTCGTGCTCAGCGAGCGTGCGACCTCATCCCGGGACCTGCGCCCTCACGCGGAAACTGACCGCGGTGCCTGTAACTGACACCCTTTCTCACTTCCGCGCCACTCTTTACTGACGCACTCTCGTGTACTATTTGAAGCAAGTAGGGTAAAACACCTTCTCAGCCTTTTAGCGCGCGTTTTATCCTACCATTCATCATCTTCCTGAACCGTGGAAACCGGCATATCGTAGAACCTAAAAAGTCTATCCATGTGTCTAGTGCATGAAAGGAGCCTCTTTGAGGTGCATTTAAAATCCTTTCACCACACTGGTTCAATAGAACTAGTGAAACGTCAAGAAGATCATCTTTCAAAGTAGGTATTTCCTACTTAGATACCATCAATAATATTTCTATAGATCACGTGGCAGGCCGCCATGTCAGCCAAGTAGTCAATTATATACCTACTGTCGATATCGTTACGATAGTCGCAGCTAGGTTTATTCAATTGACCAGGAAGAAGTGGCGTGCTAAAGAAGAGGCCTAAGCTAAACCAATCAGTGGGTGAACATAGGCGGACTAGATTACCTTATATGAATATAGGTCCCTTCTCACGATTACATGGCTTAAACTGAATTTTCGCTGTCGCATCGGGTTTATGCCTTTCGCATCAAAAAATTGTCAATAATCATCATGGCAGGCAGATCAAAGTCCGCGTAAACTTAATTGATGATTTAAACTGCATTCCTATTCCTACCTACACGGCGCCATCTCATCATTAATTAATCTGAACTCTTTGATACACGTTAAGTCATGCACTACTTTATTTTAAGTAGGCTGGGCTCCTCCATCATGAACACTAGCAGTTGGTAACCGAGCTTCGCTCGGAATTTTTTTCGTTAATTTGTATTTTTAAGAAATCTTATGAGTCATAATTATTATCTTTACTGGTTTATTCTTACTGAACCATGCTATCTGCTGGACATGCTTGCAGTTAGTTGCTCACAATCATATTCAGTTTATGTTTTTAGTTTTTTTTTAGCGAACAGACTCATTTTCTGAAAATGAATCCTAGCTAGATCGATTTATCGCCCCCGAAACCCTCTGTATACATAATTTCATGAAAATCGTTGGCGCAGTTTCCGAGATCCTAAATATATATAATAAATATATACAAGATTTTCTCGTTTAAAGGTATAAGATTATGATGTCTCAATCAAAATTAAACTCAAATCAACTCAAGACCTCTGTATTGATGTCTCACAAAAAAAGTATAGATCGCTCTAAAACAATTCCATAAAAAACAATTCTATTTCATAAAACACATCTTGCACATTGTGATGTGAGTACCTTATCTAAAATAGGATTTGGAGCCTGCGACCCAGTTTAGCTGGAGCAGCACAGCACCAGTCGCTACCTTTTATGAGCCCTTATAGTCAAAATCAAAAGTCTAATTATCCAGTAGGATCGCAAGGATCACTTTGAAACGTTTTAAAACTAGGCGAGTCTAGGTGCCAGTGACCAAACCTAGAAGAACTCCTTCACGTCTCCTTTTAATAAAACAGAGCATGCCTAATACGTGCTATAAGAAGGTTGACCTGAGAGGGCATGCGACGCTGCACGGCCGTCGGCCACCCCGACCGCGTGGAATCCGCCGAGTTGCGAATTCTCTGCATGTATTGAAATAGCTTGTAGTGCAATTGCACGCGCTTTACCGCCTCTCCCAGCTCAGTACCCGGCGACGTCCGCGCACACCGCTTGCTCTCCGCTAAAACACATCTCACATACGTAAACACCGAACCACACGTTTACGTCGTTCTGTCTCATTGTAAATAAACTTTGTCACTTATCAATATTAACTTGTAACGGGGTCGATGAACAGTTTATTTTAATTTGTCCAATGTTATGGATTGACTTAGAAAGTGCGGTGATTGTCTGCTAACATGTAATTTTTATTTACGTGGAACATTTGATTTCTACCTGATTGTAAATGCAAAATTGCGAAGACAAGGTTTTTTCTACATATTCACCTGTACACAATGGAAACTATGGAGAGCTCGAGCCAGTCATGTAAGAAAGTTTTATACAATTTTTTTATTGTACTCAGATGCAAACCACCCTTACATCTACCATAGTTACTTGCGTCACTGGATCCTTACGTTCGAAAAGTTGAGCTATAAGCACTACAAATAGTAGAGCCGTAGTAGAGATAGTAATAGAAAGAGAAGTACCTATTTAATTTATTTTGTTGATATTGTTGTGTCTGCCATACAATACGATATGGCTTAGTGATTCTAACGTGAAAAATACTTCCACGTCAATTATAATGGTAATCTTTGTTTAATTTATTGTTGTTTAGTCATCAATATTGCTTTGATTGACATAGATTGAAAACAATCGTTGCTAAAACAATGCATCCACAATCATAGATAGTGAATCACTGATTCGTACGTTGACCAACACAGTGAAGATGCGAGGTTCACTTTGCAATGCCAAGTCGTAGTGCCTGTCTTTTGGAATATTTCAATTGTATATTATGAACAAAACTAAACAGGTGGTAAAAAATCGTAAATGGAAGTAGATTATGTGAGCACAGATAGTCTAGAAGACATAGGTACTTGTTGTCTACCTTGTCTGGGTATGTAGATATTTTATAGAAAATATATCTATTAAAAAAAAAAATCTTGAACAAAAATAAAGCATAATATTGATTTTATTTGTTTTGTTCCATGTGCTGCTTCATCAACATCATCAAAATCAGCGGTGAGTATTTTATTTTATAGATTTCCATCATCATCAGCCCAAAGAAGTCCACTGCTGGATATAGGCCCCCCCTACACATTTCCAGGAAGAACGATTCTGAGCTCTTTCTATCCACCGGCTTCCCGCGATCTTAACAATATCGTCGATCCATCTGGTGGGTGGGCGCCCTACTTTTCGTCTTCCATACCAGATTTTCCATACCATCAGAACGTTTAACAAATTAAATTACCTGAAATATTCACGGTTCACAGTTACGTTCTATAAGAGCACACTGTTATTATGCATTGGTATCATACATGCTATAAAACTGATATCTAGTTGGAGTTTATTAGGTCGTCAGGACCATTTTGTCCACTGGGCACGTATACGTTGCGTGCGTCGTTTGAATTACGCGTAGGAATTCGCGACCGCTATTCGGCCCTCAGGCGATTGTGCCTGCGGAGTGTCGACTGCAGACCACCGAACACCATGACACCGATATCGAACTCCCTATGGTCGTCGTCGCCACTGTCGCTTGCGTATCGCCCCAGTATGCAGTGACGAACGCGTTTGCTATCCACGACGCGCAGATTGTTTTATTGTTTCAGTTAGCAAATTTGTAATCGTGGAACGGTCGTTGCATTGCATTGTGTATTCGCGTAAATAAGAAATCTTTTATTTACTGACTGTAATACAACCAAAACTTGAAATTTCCTTCGTGCGCGATCGTCCTCCTTTAACGTTCACCGTGTTGTAAATACTGAAAGTGGTTTGTAATCGCTTGAATCACCAGCGCGGGCTTCGCTCGAATCTCCGGATGTGATTTGTCGACGGAAAAATGTGGTATCGTGTTTGCTAGTAGTAGCTACCGCCCCATATTGCAGTAATTGTAACAGTATGTTTTCCTCCTGAACGCTCCTGGGTGTTTGTTTTACGGACCTATTATCATCTTACGTTTAGTTTGTTGCGATTGCAATCCAAAGCTCAGTGAAAGTGTAATTATTGTCCCAGTGATTGACAATGACATCTTTATCAGATTCTCCGTTAAATCGATCTAGAAATAGACCAGTGCTATCACGATACAAACCTAATAATAACAGCACAAGTACCGAACAGGTATGTCATTAGTTCAATTAACACTTGTATTAATATTAGTTGTATATTATAATTTGTGTTTATCATGTCTCGAAGAACAACTAGACGGCCGTTCATCTTCTGCCTGTTTTAAATACTGTTTGTGAAACCTACTGACCATAGTTAAATAATTTAAACAAACAGAATATTTCAATTGTTTGTAATTTATACAATTTTATTACAGAAAAGTGAAGCATCAATTAGATTTACACGCTCCCGTTTTCCCTTTAGCACTCAAGTTACTTTTATAATTATCCTCTTTGTGGTATTCTAAAGTATTTGATTTACTATTTACTAAGTACTACTTTACTTTATAAAAATTAGGCCTAGGTAGTCATTTTGCAAATAGCAGAACTGTTAGTAAAATTATCATTAAATATCATTAATCATTTTTCAAACAGCATGATTCATGTAACTAGTACCATGGTCATATAACGTCTGATAATCTCATAGCAAACTAAACGCCTAGCTTTATCATTGTTCTAACATTGTACGTAGATTAAGTGCTTACGTCTTACTGACCAAGCCTACATTTAACGAATTAGTCATTGAGTATTTACTATATCACTCTCAATTTTACTGTAAAGGTATACTGATAGTGTGAAAACTTGTTTATTTGATTTCTTACTAACTGAAGTCAAATAGATTACTATGTAGGTAATGTAGGCATAATTCATTAGTAAATCACTATTACCTATTACTACTATCCCATACTGTTCTATTGTTGGGCTGAGGCCATCCTCCATTTCCGCCAGTCACTACGATCTTGTGCCTTTAGTGTTAAATAAAATAACTTTTCATTTAAATCTTACTTTACGATGTGTGTGAGCCCGAGAGCTGGTATTCACTTTGGGTCGGTGTTTGAGGTATGCTGAAGACTTGTTTATAAGATACGATTTTTGACAAGTGCTAAATAATATTTCCTGAGGCATTTTTCGATGTATTTGTTCAATATTTCTATAGAACACTAAACACATAACCAAAAATGTTTACCAGCTCTCCAGCTATAAGCACTTGAAATTTGTTTCGTGGGTTGATCTTTTTAATACATCATCCTAAAACATTTATCATAAATAATTTGTGTAGGATGTCGTAAGACTTTTCTCATCAATATTAAATGCCTTGTGCATTATAGAGCCGTTGGGCTGTGGGATGATTTTCGTCTTATTTAGAAATCAATAGACTCCATGTATCAGTTATTGCAAATTAACTATCCAGGTCGAGTTTGGCATAAATATTTAGCTTAATGTGGATTGTTTTAGAAACACTGCCTGTAGCGCACGTGCCTGTTTAGCTTAAAGGCACGTTCGCCGATCGTATATTTGTGCACAGTGATAAATCACGAGTTTATTGTTCTTTTACCACTTCTAAAAACTACTCCAAACAAGGCATTGAAACTAACCGCGACGGACTTGGATGCTGTCCAATCTCAGGGTCACGGCTAGACAATCGTCGACAACATTTTCACTCTTTTTTGCGTCATTAGTGTAGTGCTACCTAACTCTATTTGTTTACAACTAAATGTAGATACATCCTAACTAATTACCAACCTAAATAGTTATCGCAGCTAATGTCCACACATTATAAGGTTTGACATGTTACGGAGTCTTATCACTTGGAAGTATGTGGTGCTTACCGATAACTGCAGGCACTGGAATGAGCTACATGATTGGGTGCACCCTAATAAGGACTTCAAAGTATTATTTGATCTTTTCTGAATAGGCACTTGTAACGTTCTGTAACAGCGAATCAAAAATATCAGTGTACGGTATAAATAAAATCACTTTATGTATCCAGCGAATTGAATAGCCCGTCGTCATATGTTTCGAATTAGCTGATTTACAATGAGCGGAACGCACGCTACTCGTATTTGATGAAATGCCAACATACTCATAATCTAAAGGCATACTCCGCCTGTGTTTAGGCGAAGGCTGCACTCAGAATATTACAAAGAATGTTCCCACTTCTGTACGCCAAGTTCCTGGGTTTCTGCACCGTTGGTTTCACCCTTATTTGAAAGTTCTGTTTCTAAACATAGCTTTGATTACACGTCTGAAGTTATGTTTACGTTTCTCTGTAATGTTTTACTAGTTGTGTGTAGCACGTATACACCGGTCCACATCTTTATAATATCTTTCAACATGTTTTCAGTTCAACAAACTTTGTTTGAAGATGTTACACCTGAAAATATATAAAGTTTGTAAAATATTTTTAATTCTCGATTTTGGAGCGAGTGAGATACCTTTTGCAAACTATGAGTACAAAATTTTGTAGTGTACAGTGGCGGTGCTCATCGATCAGATGATTCTGTAAACAGTAGATTTTCAAGACTAACGCCACCTAGCGGTCATTGTAAGCAAATCAACTAATGAGTGCATGGCCGAGACAGTCAGGTTGTTCATACACGAAGCCTCATGCATGCATGGATTGCTTGCCAGTTGCGTTAGATGGCGTTAGTTTGAATAAATAAACAGTTTTAGGTAGGTCCAAGATTTAAGAGGGTTATAAATTATAATTATGGCACAAAGTATGCAAAAATTTTCAGCTGAAACGTAAATTACACGTTCTGAATATCTTATCCGATTTATTATTTCGGTGTGTTTAATTTTTTTGTAGTGTTCATATTTATTAATTATGTATTTAGCGATATCTGGCAGGTAACATCTTGCGACCAAGCAGGTAGGACCTGAAATTCAAGTTTTATTAACACTTTCTACTCAATTTATCGAATGACCCAAATAATGAAACGGCATTTATATTGTACAGTCAATAATAATATATTTTGTATAAAAACGGTAATATTAAGATCCGAAAGTTTTATGGTATCGTTCAAGGTCTAAGTTATTTTAAGAAGTTCATTCAGAAAGTTACGGCAGTCCATAGTAAGTGAGACTGATTCCAGGCGGTGAATGTGGGGTGCCCGCTTGCTAACCACCACAGTCCTATGGGGTTGCAGACATGACAGAACGAGGGTGTCGGCGCGCCTGCGCGGTAGCAAGCCGGTCGATGCTGGACATTACTACCACATAAGACTTACACGTGCTCGAAATACTAACCTTTAAAACACCCACAAATGCTCAACTAACGCCAATATTCTTTATTTCCACCATGTTATATTAAAACGTAATGAATTGTTAGCTAGAAGTGGAAGTCCTTCGACAAATTATGCTATCAAAGATATAGCATGATACAATGTCTTTGCAGATGCCATATAAGCACTTCCGCTAACAGCTATCCTATCCTGTGGTCGCCTTGACACAACATGGATCCAGGCCGATGAACTAGCCGTCTTGTCACTTCCTTTGGCGCGCTCGTACTGTACTTGTCTAGAAACTTATTGATGTTTTGGCGAACATATTCATACGAAATGCAATCTTCTGCGGTATAAAACTAATTATTTACGTATACTGCTAGATTGGAAATTTAAGTACGCGGAACTTTTATTACTATCATAAATATAGATAAGTACTGAACTAAAGTTAATGCATATTGTGTTGGTATTTTATACTTACTTTCTAATAATCCAGTTATGTTTAAAAGATTAGTAAAGCTGAGCTACCTGAATCTAATAAGCCTTTGTAATTGTAGCTCACATGTCCAGATTCAGAGTGGCTACCGAAAATAGAGTTACCGACGCATGACATTCACGTGTTGACCTTGAAAAGAAAAATGCAACAGCGCATTTTCAACCCTCCTGCCGGGTGCCGGTGGAGTAGTATGGCAATAATCAGGAATGAAGAGGGTTCGCGTGGTGGGTGACGACGACGGCGTCGAGTGCGGGGCGGCCGGCGCCTCCGCCCGCGCGCCTCCGTCTGCACCGCGCGAGCTGTCAAACCGCCTCCGACAGGCACCCGGCTTGAACGCTCTTACTCCAATCGCGATCGTACCATAGCGCGCATTCTGTGACTCAGTGCGTGATTGTGTTCTAACATTCGCATGACGGCAGGCAACTTGAGGAGATGAACGGAAGTACTACGACGGTGAATGGCGCCGCCGT
Organism: Thera obeliscata; assembly: GCA_947578465.1. Taxonomy (NCBI): domain Eukaryota; kingdom Metazoa; phylum Arthropoda; class Insecta; order Lepidoptera; family Geometridae; genus Thera; species Thera obeliscata. The sequence continues at coordinate 8,832,123 of OX387916.1, forward strand.
CAATGGGACCAACGGCACCTTGAATGGTATTGGCGCTGCACCACGAACCGCTACCCTCGGCACCCCCAGCAGTTACGCATATACTTCCAGCGGTTCCCTTCTCGGTCGGGGAGGAGCTGCAAGACCCGTTCCTCCGCCGACGTTGCCAAAATACAGTGGATCTTTCAGTGCTGGTAGTACCACTGGACTTCGGGAACGTGACAGAGAAGGCACGGGTGGGTCGCACCGGCTGGCCAGCCTCGAGAGATTAGCACTTCGTCAGAGAATTATTGAACAAAGTGCCAACAATCAGATTCCAATCGGGTTGCCTATCACTGCTCCTGCCAATGGCGGGCCCACCTCAGCTACCGTGACCCTCACCGATACTGCCACAGTGAGTCCCCTAGCCATACTTCTTGTGCACCCTCATACGAATCCCCTAATCGAAGTTAGCGCACCCCGAAAAGGGCTACGGCGATGTTTTAATGCGCCGATTGCAACCCCTCTTAAGTCACCGGAGTGTTTTATTTGTGTGACTAGTGGGCATATTGCAATCAGCGTTTAAATTTTACGGTAAGCGGAGGAAAGGAATAGACATTAATAAAATTTTGTTCATAGCGATCGAGGAATCTAATATGACTGCAACGAAAACGAAACTATATATTATACTCTTCAAATATTACAACGATGTTCTACATCTACACCGTGAACATGATGTTTATCACGATAAAGGTTGTAATATGAATACAAACTATGCATGGATACGGTTTGTTTACATTCTGCTATATCGATGCAATAACCACATTGAGTCAGGTGTTGTATTACTAACATAAACAATTATATTCTTACTATACTTATATTATCCATACTTGGTAAGATCTATTCTTACCAGAGGTGTATCAGGTTACTTGATCAATAATATATCTAGTACACAAATTTTACCTTCGTTCAATATTGTAATGAAAATATTAACATCGAAGTCTGGCGGTCATCGACATGTCTAGACAGAACGTTACTTTGTTAAAAAATCTAACTGGATCTGCTCAAAATTGTTGTTGTTATCAAATCAACACTAATTATCTAACTTGATCTAAGTATTCCAATATGTTGGTAATTATCAAATTAACAATAATATTGTTGCTTCATGGCTTCCATAACTATTGTATGCTCTTAATATTGCTGTAATGTTACAAGATTTGCGGAAGTTATTAGTAGTAAATTGCTACTCGTGAAAGGTACGAGTAACAGGCCGGCAATCATTTCTCTCGGTTTTATTTTATAATTTGGTATGGATTTTTCGATTCTTCTTGTCGAGTCGAGAATCACAAAAACGTCTGAAAGTAAGGCGATTGTACATCGTTCAGATGATTATGATAATACTTTATACCGACCTAAAAGTTTAAGTAAAAAATGTTCTTAGTCACTATCATGAATCATCAGTATCCAGTTAGTCGTGACTTGAGGTTCCAGGGCGTTTTTGCTTCTAGGCTTCTTATAGTTCCGTAGAAAGGACTAAGGACATGGAATTCCAGCATATTCCCACGCAGTTCCTCATATGATAGGACTGGTTCGGTTGCGGGAGGGTGGACGGGTGACTGACCCCATGCCTACAGGGTTAAAAATAACCTTATGATGCTGCGGCGGCCATTCTGCTCACATGTGTCGAATTCACTAAACAGACATTAACTGTTTCACGGTCGCACCCTGACCTGAAATTCTCGAAACACTAAAGTACTACATCAAATATTAATGGAAAACCGTGAACTAGTTATGTCGGTTTGCGCCCGCTTATAGTAAGTTATTGATATTATCCTAGAACCCCGTTTACCTACTTATTTGTACCAAATGATCGTGAATCGGATGTTTTGTTCTACACAGAGCTTTTCTGTGCGCTCTTCAAGTACCCATGTTAGAGTATAATGATCTTTGAGTCTATTATAAGACTTATTGGGTTCCGAGAATTGTTATCAACAGCACGTTATCGCCAGCTGTGTCGAGAAAGTCGAAGATAATAACGACTCTTTGTCAGAAGCTCATATTCTTACATTCACTTTACATTTTCATACTCGTGCAACAAGTTATTCTAGAAGCCCTTGATAACTTAAAATGTATTGTACGAATACCAAATAACTTCTTCCCATAGTATTTTTTGTTTTTAAGTTTTTAACGACTGGCAAAAGCGGTTGGGGCACGTTCTCCTTCTGCATTGTTACTTTCGACGTCCAAAAAGGTTATATGCCCTTCAGACGATAATGCGTTTGCGGCTTTCACGCTCTAGTATTAAGATTCATTTTGCCTTTATCATGTGTTTAGTTTGTTTTCTTTGGTGCGATTGCCCTTGCGTTTGTGCGTCTGGTGGGCATGAGTGTGACGGGCTGGATCCTTTTGCGTCTATATAGATATAGACATAATTAACTCGGTTGTACCTGAGTTAACGCGGCCCTCGCTACACGTATTGCTTTTAAACCATGTTCATTTTAAAGTTTTGTCCATTGTAAAGTCTCATGACTTTTTGAACGTCAATTCAATTTTGGATCCTCAGTCCTTTTTTCACATGTTTGTTTACTTAGTTTACGCAGTATGTTTTGTTTTGAGGAGTTTGGGTTTCCATTTTGAGTTTGGACTTTATTCATTGTCGCGTGTTAATTTGCGCGTTGAAGTCTTTTGTATAGAGATTTGAATTATGGTTTGATATAATATATTTTCCTGCTAGCTTGGTCAACTTACGCTTACGATTTGTTTTGGAAACCTTTACCTATTTGTTTTTTCCTCATATTACAGAAAGGGTTTTCTTTAACACTTTTTATCATCTTACGTATCGAAAGCGAAAATGCCACTTCGTTGTTTTTCTATCTGCTCATATATCCATTTGCTGGTGTAGTTTTTTCTGATGAAAGTTTTCACCCCGTGTAAGCCGGTCCCAAAACTGCGCTTGTGTTACCCCGCCAACCGGTGGCAGCCGCTAGCCGGTATCGCCTGTAACTTAACCTCAAACTGACAACAGTCGTGAATGGTGCTTCATATTGCGACAGTTAACTTGTTACAAAATAAAACCGATTTACTTCCCAAAATAATTATTTAAACCTTTTATTGTATCAAAGTTGAAAATAATGGTGCTGAACCTATATCAGTGAGTGCAATAACAAAATTAAAAGACGCCAACTTGAGTATAAAACTTATGCGGTATGCATGTGAACGACAGTTTTGTATTTTTTTGTAATTGAAAATGCTCAACAAGTTTCCGTGGATGTGTGTGAGAATCGTGCCGAGCTCAGTGCGAAGTTTGTGAGCATTACACAGAATTATAACATCTAGATTCAGCTGTGTTACGTGGTATACTTTGATGTGTTCAGAATGGCAAATCGAGCGTTATCTAATGGCAGTGGACAGCAAAACAAAGTAACCAGATGCTCTAGTAATGTCGCGGACAGTGTCGCAGATAAATCCAAAATTGGATGGACAAGTCCTCGGGACATTTGGAGAAACTTATCTCTGCGCAGGAAAGCCGAGGTGAATAAGCACTGAATCGTTTTACCATTTTGTTTTGTCTTGATCTTTACCTCTCCCTCTTCCTTCAACTCCTCAACCCTCTTCAGGTTGTTGAAGACTATTTTTGTTATCAATAAGGTTTTGTTGACGTTTCGGTGGTAAATATATTTTGTGGTTTTGCTAACTCACATCAGATTGCGTCCCACCCAAGTTCTTTCTTATTGCTTTTGCTCATGCTTAGCTTTGATTTGTAAACAGACAACGTACTGTTTTTGTTAACTATTTATTGAGCTCAAGATTGACTGGTATCCGAATATTGGCTGGTATTATAATACATATTACGAAATCACCATGTGAACCGGTATATCGTATCGACTTCCTTTGGCAGAACAAATCAAAGTATCCATTTCCTAATCCTCGTAGCTGGGTCGTTGACTCATGCTAGCATAGGTAGGTACATAAGTCACAATCGCAGTCGGCGCCTTAGCTTGATGCACTATCTATTAAATAAATGTGCCTCAGCCTTACCTACCGGGACAGCGGGCCCCTCCTTATTTACGCAGACAAAATACACGCTTGACAATCTCTGCTATGATCTACTAAATTCTGTATTTAAATTTGAAAGGTTTTATGCGCACGACCTGGGGCTCAATTCTAGACTAGTGACTTCTTTGTCACGGAAGATATACATATATCACACGAACTGTCAGTTTCTTTAGTGAATTTGGCAGTTCTTGTGATATATATCTACCATGACAAAAAAGTCACTGGTCTAGAGGACTAGGTCCCCTGGGTTTATTTATCTAAGCAACGCAATCAGGGGATAGCGACTCGTCACTTATAGAATATTTTATATCGCGAAATGTGGGCATAATTCTGATTATTTATAGTATTCGGACGTAGTACCTACCTTTTACCTCAGCTATAGATATTACTCATCAAGATATGTGAATTTTTAAAATTTAAAGATTCTTCATTTATTACAGTCATTTATTTCATAGGAGGGATTTGATAACATGGTAGGTGCCTAAACTACCAAATTGGATTTTATCTGACATTATGGCTAATATCATTCTCCAAATGTGGCGAAGAAGTCGAGAGCAATGTGTGAAACTTTAATAGACTTTAAGATTTTTTAAATAGTTTCGATCCAAAAATATCATAGCGTCAACTTGCATTTACGCCACTTCTGTCTTCGCGTCAGATGTTTCCATTTTGAGAGGGCCATTTTTGTTTCATTTCAATTTCATTTGTGATTCAATAATTTTTTAATAGATTTAAAAGTATTATTTGTTAATAAACATGAATGTTAAATAAAACAATAAAATTGTAAACACAAAAATTAAATGCGTAAGTCTATGTGCGCTAACTCCCACTCTAGGAGGTTGTGTTGTGGGTAGTTTAATCTCTTCAATGATCAAAACTTGACTCAAGTTTATGAACTTGATTAAAACTAAATTAGTAATCCTCCAGGGATTTACTTATTGTAAATAATTCAGGGGTGGGAAGGATTGAATAATAAAAAAAACAAATTTTGGTTGCCTACTACAGGATGGATACCAAACAAGTACCTAAGCCATAATTATCATCATGATGATGATAATTGACTAATTATGCAAACGCAGCAGTACTCACGCTCACTCGCTGACGCCAATTTGAGACAATTAATTTAACCTCAATTAATACAGTTCATGGTCATTCAAAGCAAAGGTGTTGTTTGAAGGGTCTGAAACCAGTGACGTATATACTACATGCCCATGATTAATAACTACGAAACAAAGTTCACTTTACCGATCCGTCACCGACCCAAGCTGAAATTCATGCTGGGAATTACAGTCCGGTCCTATTACGGCCATGGTTTGGCCCAATGAAGTCAGGCAGTCCTATTATGGTTAAACTGAGGTAATTAAATATTTAGGTACTTTTTTTGTGATAAAAATATTAGAGTGGCTTCTTTAAAATAAGAGGAATGCCAGTTGCCCATACGTGCATCCTCGATCGTCGGATCCTTTGGCTTAAATTATGCCATTTATGTATCTTCTAAACTTGCCAGACTTGTCTTCGCTTCACGTTGCTGTATGAATAATGCAGTAACTACAAGAAGCAATCTATTCTGCTTGATTTCGGAGAAACTGGACTTTTAATTTACAAAGAATTATCGTCTGCTCGAACTTCTTCACTCGAGTCTTTATTGCGTAATTACATTCTGTACTCTAACTTTAAACAATATCTTTATTCAACTATCGAAATTATTTTATGATATAATTTGTAGTTAGAGCATATTGTTTTGCTACTAGCATAATAGCACGCTTTCAGAGTACCTAGTTGATAACAAAAACGCTACCATTGTACTATTCGCAATTTCACATGTGGGAATGAGACTACAGACGCAGGGGAGACGAGACACGAAGTTTCACTGTAAACTATGTACGTATTGATGCGATTCTTATTTACAGTGAAATAGGTGATAAATAAATATTTGTGACATGTCAAATTTCACACAGCAACTAGCCCTAAACCGATGCAAAAGTACTATGGAAACCATATAGCTGACATGATATCTTAGTACTTAAATGCTATATTATAAATACATTCCTATATTATATCAACCAGACAAAGAGCAAATATAACACAAGCCTTCGGTCCTCCGTGGGATCCCTTCTGAAATCCGTAAGCTAGAATGCATTTTCTGTAAAGTGTCACAAAAAATAGTTTTTAAAAATATTAAAGTATTTTAACAAGACAATTTCAGCGACAAGAGCAACATCGTCGGTTAATTCTTCTTTCACGATTTAGTGTCTATTCTTCTCGACTCTGGTTTGCCTACGCATAACAGACCCACTTACACCCACTCTTGTAACATGCGATGTTCTTTACAACTGAAGATTAATAAAACCGTAGGTAATTCCCGTTGAGCGTAGGTTCAAGCGACCTATTTTTATTACAAAATTTAATTATCACCTTTAGGCTCTCAACTTTTTTTTTTTGAATATTATAAATTGCTTAACTGGACTGATCATTTAATAATATAACTGGAAACTGAAATACGATTAAACTAGGTCACGTAATTTGATACCCGTCTACAACGAAAGGAGGTTAAGAATTGGTTAGGTATTCAATCGATTACGTATACATAACATACACGTAGGTAACTTTGATAATCCGTGTAACTACTACCTAGCTCTTACGAATGCGATAGGAATGTTATAAACTATTGCAGTAATGATGCGATTACGATTGAGGTTCTTGGTAATTTATCTTCTAATTACGGAGTGCAGTAATTTGTTTACCTGATTGGAGGCCCTGGCTGGAGGGAAACTACCTCATCTTTATGCTATCGCGCCGAGTCAGTCTTCAAGGGTATTTAATTCATATTCATTAGGAATATCTACTCATTTAACTTGCAAATTATGTAAAGTCAAGGATTACCATCTCCATCCAACAGTTCTAATAGCAACGCGAACAAGAAATCCTGTTACCTTGGAGTTCATTATGATTATATAGTTCTTCCATCATGCATAGTTGACCCCTGAATTCGGACCTGGTGCCCTCGGATTCGGAATGGATGACATAATTTCGGTGTTTCCTGATTAACCCGAGAATGTACATCTCAATGTTTGGTTCCACCTGTTGGGGCAGTGTTGCCGATGTATCCAATATTGGTCGTTGTCCCTGTATCAGTTCACTATGACTATGCATCAACACCAATTTAAGATGAATGAGTGCATAAAACCTTAAACAAATTGTGTCAAATTGTTGAGCATTTCTTTCCGAATCACCCAGAGAACTTTCTCTGGTACTTGCCAAGACTAAGTGTGCGTCCACACTGAATGCGCGGTGACTGGGGCCTAGGCGGGCGCGGCGAGCGGAGGCGTGCGGTGGCCACAGTGACGCGCGAGCTCTTGTAGCTGTTCGAAGTATGTCAGGGGTTGCAAACTATGGACGAGGATTTGCTATTTTTACTAGACAGTCCGATCTTGAGATGGGAGGTGTTTAACACTAGAGATGGTGTGCACGAAATAAATAAAAACAGAGGAATAACTGGTGAATTTTTTAACTCGTATGAAGTATTGAGATTATACCTTAAAAAATTCAGTATTTACCGCCATTTTATATAGACAAACAAAATACAGACGCGTATACGCCGAGCGACAAGACCGAAATGGTTTGTTACCCCTGCCACCCGCGCATTGGATCGCTCGCTGACTAGACCCGTAGTGAGGCCAGAATGCGCGGACAGGAACGTTTGAAAACTACGCGCGTTTTCTCGCTCAATCCCGTCGCACTAGGCTTCCGCCTTAGTCACTACAATATGGACGCAAAGGCGTGTTTCATATGTTTGATACTTCGCGCCCGTCGTCGCAACCGCGCTAGGCTCGCAGTGTGGACCCACACTAAGTAAACTGACAGGCGACCCAAATTATCGTCATTAAATATGAAATGAAATCTTTGCAGTTGCGGTTTTGCAGTTTATTTTATATTTATCTGGAACATTTGACTTGTCTTTTTGTTGTTTTTCATCAACTTTTGATACTATCTCATTATCGAGAACATTATGAAGCGACAATGAGTCAGCCAGGAAGACCGCGTTTTCTCCGCGTCGAGTCAATGTCTCAAGAGCTTGGCGCCACAGCCAAGCCTTGTAATTATACTTTAAGTTACTTTGAGGCTTGTTCGGAATCTGAATTGTCCTGTTAAGTTTCATTGGATAAAATATAATTTCCAAATCTTTTGTGTTTAGATTGCAATGGATCAACTGGCTCGTTTCGAGTGTCCAGTCTGTTTGTAACGGGTATCATCAGCTGTAGCATCATTAAGCCTTAGAGCGCTATACACACGTTACATTTCATGAATACTCATTCAAAAACATTATTTCTATAGTGTTTTATTCAATATATTTGGGATCCAATTGTTATAAAATAAGTTACAGCAACAGCTTTCGAATGTAAATGCACAAAAGACCAAATGAGCCGAGCCTGAATTGTAGCTTTGATCGGTGACGCCTGGCGATTGGAAGTTCCGAATAATGTGCCATTGTTAAAATGCAATGGTTCGTGTAATTACTGTCATTACATAATACTATAGCGCATCAAATAAATACTTCCTGGAGAGTATGTTTTATTTTTATCAAAAAATACTAGTAATCCTTTTGATAATAAAATGGCTAAATAAGGAATTTATTGTTTCAGTAGGCAAGCCACCTAATTATTATGTGCGCTGCTGATTGTTAACTGGATATTATTAGTCATTGTGTTAACAGAATGACAATGATTTCATCTTTTGCAGTTAATAGCTATATTATGATTCAGTTGACTGAACACTGTCCATGTAGACAGTAAAGGCTTCCCATAATATATTTTCAATAAAGGATGTCATGTTAAATATTGTGTGTACGAGCTTGTCAAAACAAGGAATATGACATTTTTAAGCCTATTTTATCATATTTCCTAGTAATAAAACAGTTGTTTATTAGTTATTTGTGCTAAATCAATTATGCAATGTAATGAAGTTTTCAATTCGCTGAAAAAACGGATGAGTTTGAAAAAGCGTAAGAAAAATATCGTACGACCGGATTCAGATGTTTATGTAAGTACTACTAACTCATCATCATTATCATCATCAGCCTGAAGAGAACATTTCTAGGAAAAAACATTCTGAGCTCTTTCCATCCACCGACTTCCCGCGATTTTAACAATGTACTACCACTACTCCCCTCTATTCGATAGCTTTCCAAATTAAGCCTATTTGGTTCAGTACCTGAGGCATGGATTGTTTATGGTTATGTATTTCCTTTGGAAACAAACAAATTCCTCTTCGATGTTGAGGCAGTTTGATTATTTACGTTGTGCACTATAACGTCCGTGCTCTGGTAAACACTTGCCGGATGACGATGCTTTGTATCGTACTCATTCACTTAGCATTGGTACTTGTCACGTAACCTCATTTACCTTCTTAAGTGATCAAATAGACTTTTTGAAGTGAATACGTTTGTGGGTCACTTATTATTATGTCTTTTGTTTTTTAAGTGTTGTGATATGGAGATTACTAGAGTATTTAAAGACGGACCTCTATTAGTGAAACGCATTCCTCGGTGATGATAAGATTATGTGTCGAAGATACTATTATTGCGTGCGCGTGAGCTGTCAACTAACTGAGATGTCACTGAGATCTTCCGATTGGTGCTGGGTAAGAAAGGAAAGGCCCATAGATCCGCGCTGTCTTAGTTCTACATACAGAGTATATCTCATTATCTACAGTGTATTTTGTATTATTTTCCAATCTAAGTTTAAGGTTAACCATAATATAGTACGGGCGTTGCATAGTTGCTGATCGCAGAACTGATATTTATAGAATCAAACGTCGCTGTCTCATACGGTCGTCGCACTTCAGTAAACCTAGACGTGCATGCATATTTCATATTATGCATATACGTATACCAAATACCTATTGACTTTCTAGTCTAGACTAAAAATGTCGCTCGATCAATATTGAACACCAACATAATCTTAAAAAACTGTGACAAAAATAGGTGGCTGCTATAAAATATTCATTTCTCTTAGTATGGCCTACTTGACACTTGAATAGGCCGGAGAACTACGAACTTGCGCATTAATCATCCTTTCTAGATCATCTCGGGTTTGCCCTGAGGCACGGGCATGCTTTTGTACGGCTTCTTTTTAAATTTCATTGTTTTTTTGTAGACAGTATAATAACGGCTTTCGAGTTCATTAGCACGCAACGTATACTTTGGGGCTCGTTATTGCAAGGGAATGTGCATCGAATTCACGTGTTCAATGACGGGTAGTGTACACAGTTCCGTATGAATCACCGCTTTCATTCTTCGCACCCACATGGGTAATTACTCGTTATTGGCAGGTTTACTTACGTGATGCTTTGGTTTTATGCGCTCTGACAACAGCGCGTAATTAGCACGTGTGCTCATTTTACTGTGAAACTATGTTGCGTTTCTTCACATCACATTGTTTGGTAAATAATAGGCTGGAGATTATGATCCATCTCCACCTTCGTAACATCGATTCCTGCTTTATTGTAGGCTGTTGACACATTGTAAATTAATAATTGAATTGAATTTATTGTTATGATCATTAGAATCGTAGCTTATCGATGAGTCATCTGGCGTCATAACCCAGCAAGACCGTCATTCGCATCCATAAGGCATATAATCGTATGATACGGCCTTCTACAAAGTATATAGTTACCTAGGTAGGTAGCACTTATGCTACGTACAAGCATAGCTTCTCGTCATTCGAGAGCGAATTTATGTCTTCCCGCAGCGGGAGTCTCGTTAGTGGGTCCTATTACTGAGTGCGATATACGCGTAGTTTTTGCAAACTTGTACAATTTTGTACATTTTGTGATTGTTACTCGAGTATTTATACAGATTATGGTTATAGCATAGCGGTTTCAACGAATTTTCTGACCCTTTTGAAATTCAACATGTTCGTCATTTTCGCTAAGGCTGACAATGTTACTCAAATCAATAGTACATTGTTACCCGAGTGTTGAAAGTCACGTTTTTTGAGTCCCGAGACGGGTTTGGCGCCAGAGCGATAGCGAGGGCGCCAATGGAGCTTGAGGGACTTACAAGACTTTCACCCGAGGTAAACACTGTGCTTTTCATTACGAATACAAGGAAAGTAAAAATAAAAACATGAAAGAAAAATTAGTGAAAATGAAGATAGAATTGCCGCCTTCCCGGTTTTTTTGAAGTGAAAACTTCTTTAGCGGCGTTGAGCACTTTCGTAATGGGTATAAAAACTTAAACTCGCGTCAGGATCACGTGACCCTGATCGAAAAAGCGTAGGACGGATTTTTTGCAGAAATGTACCCTAAGACTACAACGTAGAGTTCATAATAAAAATCGAAAAAAAGCGTAAGACGCTACAGATACGCTAGTAGTTAGTATGACACGGTAACGTCACAGAATAGATAATAGTTAGTAGCAAGCATACCAAGGCGTTTTTCGTGACTGTAGTAGGTATAGGTACATACCTATTATAGATTTTATGAACTAGCGGCCGCCCGCGGCAGGTAGTAGTGGTCATTGGTACATGATTTTATAGATCTACTGTATTTATTTTTCGAGTGGAGCATTGCGGCGAGCGAAGCGAGCCGCCATGCGACCATGGGAACAGCGCGGCGAGCGAAGCGAGCCGTGCTGTGACTCCCCCCAAGCCCCCCAGAACCCCCTCCTCCTGAACCCGGGGGGAGCGTCGCGGCGAGCGAAGCGAGCCGCCACGTGACCACGGGGAACAGCGCGGCGAGCGAAGCGAGCCGTGCTGTGACCCCCCTTAGCCCCCCAGAACCCCCTCCTCCTATGTCTGCCGTTTTACTTCATTTAGGACCTACTTGTAGGTCGCGCGACAAGGTCCCTTCTAGCGGTTCCGACCCGTTGAGGATTTGGCTTTACGTAAAATTTAGGGTTCCGTATAGGGTTTTGATTGGGGTTATACTATATTGAGGAATTTGATTAAATGGTCGCCTTTTAGGGTTCCTTAGGACTTTTATTGGAGTTTCAACTACACTTAGAAGCTTGATAATGTTAAAATTTTTAGGGTTCCTTAGAACTTTGATTGGGGTTTTACTACATTGAGGAATTTGATTAAGTGGTCAACTTTTAGGGTTCCTTAGGACTTTGATTGGAGTTTCAACTACACTTAGGAGCTTGATAATGTTAACATTTTTAGGGTTCCTTAGGACTTTGATTGGAATTTCAACTACACTTAGGAGCTTGATAATGCTAAAATTTTAAGGTTCCTTAGGACTTTGATTGGGGTTTTACTACATTGAGGAACTTGATAAAATAAACAACTTTTAGGGTTCCTTAGGCCTTTAATTGGACTTTCAACTACACTTAGGACCTTGATTATGTAAACAATTTTAGGGTTCCTTAGCACTTTGATTGGAATTTCAACTACACTTAGGAGCGCGATAATGCTAAAATTTTTAGGGTTCCTTAGGACTTTGATTGGGGTTTTACTACATTGAGGAACTTGATAAAATAAACAACTTTTAGGGTTCCTACGTTAATAATCAAGTTTTCACTTCTGCCGGCACTCCCGGAGTGCAACCCGTATTTTTTTTCTTTTTCTCTGGCGGGCCTTCGGCTTCGGCTCGCCAGCATTATTCAGCCATTATTTTCATTCTCATAATTTAAAAAGTTGTAAATTGTTTGCTCAAATCTATGTTATTTTAAATAAATAGTTGAAGCTATATATTAATCAAGTAATTTAGAAGATATGTTATTTATTTAATACTATCTTTATGTTATTAAAATTTTACATTGCGCTTTAATTAAACTTTATAAAAACTTCTTACCGTTGTAATGGGTTTCCAACCTACTTGCTGAATAAAAAGTTGGAATTTCAACGACCTCCTTGCAGTTAGAAAGACTTTAGAAAGTTGGAACATGGTTGAATAAAAACGAACTTGTTTTTTTTTATAGTTTGACAGCTGTCAGTAGAAAGCGATTCTCCCTAGGGCTGAAAGTTTTACTTTCAATTAGGCCCCTCAGGCAACTTCAGACCTACTTTCAGAGTATGAGTAATGAAAAATGTATTATTTATTCCAGTTGCAAAGTAAACGCGAGCTGTTCTTCAAGTCGGACACGGTGAGCGGTGTGAGCTCGACCGGGCCGCCGGTATCGGCGCCGCCCGCGCCTCCCACCGGCCTGAAGGATGCCCTCTCGAAGCGTTCAGCCACGCTGCCCGATGCCCTCGAGAACCACCACGAGCCAAACGGCACCGCCGCGCCGAATGCGAAGCTGAGCAATAGCGCGTCTGTGGACAATGCGCCGAAACTGCCGAACGCTGTGCCACCGTTGAACCCAGCGCCGCCTGTTCCGACATCTGGGCCGCCTGGATCTGTTCTCAGGAGTACAGAGAACATTATTAAGGTAATATCGGAGTTAAAACGCTTCGATCATCAACAACAATTCAGTTGTTTGATGGTCTGTGAGCTATTTTAAAGGATGAGTAACATAATTGCTAGTGAATTATTAAATTATAGTAATAACAGAATAACAACTTCTAAATCATTAATATGAAGGCTGAAAAACAGTAAATAGTCCATTATGAAATTATTGTTAGCCTAGATTAAACAGGATATACGAATTTCGACATGTGAATGTAAAATGTGTTTGAACGCTATTTATGTAAATGACGTTATAATGAATTATTCTATTAAAACATGCATATTTATCCTTATTTCGGTATAACTGTTTCGGAATTTACAACACGATCAGTCGTGTTAATACGTATTTGTGTGAGCAAGATACTATGCGATCTCATAATAAAACATTGTTCAAATATCGAAACAATGATGACTCTTGTAGTGTAAGATAGTGATGTTCAACAATTAGGTGTCTTTGTACATTGCAGTTATTTCTGAGTTAGACATTAACTTGATATTGACTTCTTCCAGAAACCAGACCACCCACCAGTTGCACCAAAACCCGAACTACCTAAGATAGAAAAGCCAAAAACCAAAGAATTAGATGGATATGTCGGGTTCGCGAATCTACCGAACCAAGTGTACAGGAAAGCGGTCAAGAAAGGATTTGAGTTCACGTTAATGGTTGTAGGTAAGCTGGTCTTATCACAAAGTGATGTTCAATTTAGTTTTAAAGTTTAATGGTCAAACGGGGCATTTGTCTCTAGTCTTTTTATACTGATGAGTTTCTCCCCTAATTGAACAAAGACTCGTGAAGTAATTCCTCAAAACAAACATTATTTTAATCCAATTCGGACTTTGTCACAGGAAATCAACAGAGATAGCAACTGACCTTTTCACTTTATTTATAGGCGAGACCGGATTGGGCAAGTCGACGCTCATAAACTCTTTGTTCCTGACCGATGTGTATGATAAGGATAAGCACCCTGGGCCGTCACTACGCGTCAAGAAAACAGTCGGAGTCGAAACTAGTGTTGTACTCCTGAAGGAAAATGGCGTCAACCTAACTCTGACTATTGTCGACACGCCGGGCTTTGGGGACGCGGTCGATAACAGCAATTGGTGAGTGCGGTTGATTGCAATTGATTGCGCACCCGGTAAATGCCTTAGAATTGAGCCAATTACGAATTGTCAGTAAATTACTGTATCATGTTTGTCTGCACTTCAGTGGTTGTAAGAGTGATATGACAGCATGTTGAGGTTCACTGTACAAAGCGGTCAGAATCATTAATACAAACGCATTCTAAGATTACACTGTGTGTATTGACTATAGCTTTGGAACTGATTTTTGATCAGAAAGCTTGAATCAAAGTTAAAAGATTTTAGAAAGAAATAAATAAGTATGCCTTCTTTCACGACTTTTCCCTAACTCTCGTGGTTTCGGACTTCGTCATAACCGCCCTAAAAAAACCACCCTGTATACATTTGGTTATGCCGGTAAATACAAATAGCCGTTCAACTATTTATAGATATTAATTTATAGAAAACGAATACCTACAACATAATCATTTCGGGCATGCATTTCAATTCCTAAAACCTTTTTTTTTTATTTCAGCTGGCAGCCGATCATTGACTTCGTAGAGTCCAAGTACGAAGAGTTCCTGAACGCAGAATCCCGAGTGGCGCGTAAGGCTGCACCGCCGGACACTCGCGTCCACTGCTGCTTATACTTCATAGCGCCGAGCGGCCACGGCCTCAAACCCCTCGATGTAGAGTTCATGCAGCGACTTGGCGATAAAGTCAATATCATACCCGTTATCGCCAAAGCCGATACCATGACGCCTGAGGAATGCAAGGACTTCAAAGAACAGGTACTTTTATTTCAACAAATGCTACTTGTTCAGGTAGTCGGGTCACGGTCGACGTCTGACCTGCCTTGTACGGCATCTGTGCGAAAATTACGTATTTAATAGTCGACTGATACGAGTTGTGAAAATTGTATTACGCTTACACTGCAGTGTTTTGGCTAAAAGCAACTGACAATATTTTGATTTCGTCTTTCACAATTCCATCAATAGTTCCTGTGGATTTTTTTTTTGTGTGGTTGTATTTGTTAGCTGCCATATGGATTTCTTGAAAATGTATCGTTCTCTAGGGTTGGTCGCGTTGAAATGGTACTTACATAAACTCACCTAGCTTTGAGACGTTTTAAAATGATCCTTAGGATACAAATGAATAAAGCATTTTGATTTTGTCATAGGTCTGTCTTTGCTTTTGCCATGCCAAACGATCGTGTATTTTCAACTTTATGTAATTTCCAGATTATGAAAGAACTGGGTCAGCATAAGATCAAGATCTACGACTTCCCGGAGAGTACGGGCGAGGAAGGCGAGGGTGCGGACACTAGTAAAGTGTTGCGCACCCGGGTGCCCTTCGCTGTGGTGGGCGCCAACACAGTCATCGAGCAGGACGGCAGAAGAATCCGAGGCCGGAAGTACCCCTGGGGTATCGCTGAAGGTAAATTTAAGCATAATATTTTTTATTATTTAAAATATATTTCATTTTGTAAAACTAACTGGCAATCGCAAATTTTTATATCAGGTGAGGTGCTCGTTCCACAAGTTGCACAATAAGGGCACGTCCATGCTAAATTACTATTACTATTAGCCCGAATCTCATCCCATTGTTGGGCCAAGGCCTCCCCCCGATGCCACCAGTTGCCAGTTCCTCTCAATGGCTGCTAAAAACAAAATCAATTCGTATTCGATTAATATGACACTATTCGCTCGGATTGAGTTTCACCTCGCGTGGTGGATAGAATTATTTTAGTTCATTTGGGTTTACAATTAAAATAGACGGCGGCCGCATTCGAAAGACTTAATTGTAGAAAACTGCATCAAACCCCCGATAAGAGCTATGTTCTTAAATTTGACACCAGAATTTTATTCGATCTTGGTTATTTGGTTTAAGTTAGGTACTGTTTACTCATGCGTTAATTAGGTGCGACCTTATCCGTCTTTGTAGAAAGCGATACTTTCACAACAAACAATACACTAAGCTTCCGGACGTTTACGTTTCATATGTTAGAGTAACATGATTATTGAACGAGTATCGATACTGAGAGGGGGAGGCGAATTTCCCGCGGGAATCCATGGGGAAGTGATCTGGAACAGCAAATACGCCTCAATCGATATATCTCATTACTCTGACCAACCCCTCTTCGTTTGTTGAGTGGTTTACCTTTTTTGCCGTCATTACATTTAAGTTGAACTGTACCTATTGATTTTTATTGACGCAAAATAAACTATTTCTGTTTCTATCCCATACGTATAAATCAACGTCAAACCGAAAACGGGCGATGAGCCAGTCATAATATTAAGAGAAAAATATTTGCCTGTATAATCGTGACAGTGAAGTGATTCTGCAATTACTGTAGTAAGCTTTGCGTTAGCTTTTGACAACTAACTACGTAAGCTAAGGCAGGGGCCCTGCCTTAGCACCAGACACAAGCTACCGATGAATATTTGATTTCTTTAGAACCAATATGAGATCATCCACTTCCTGCGCATACGTAAAACTGTGTCCGATCACCGCTACAGGACAGAGCAACTACGGCTCCCTGTAATAGTGCGCCGTGTCGGCAACAAAAAGTGTCTACGTTTGCGCAGCGCCTAAGCCGAATGTAGCGGTAAATAGCACTGCCAAAGTTGTTTCATTGGAATGTACAAATGGATCATTCATGGCGCTTATAACTGTAATGCCACATGGTGCACGCAACACATGTGTTTTTATGACATTTTTCTGAGTTATTTGTCACGATAAAGCCAGAAATGTAAAAATACGTTTAACTTTACTCTCTTTTTCCTTAATAAAATAAACTAGGTTAGGCAGTATTATTTTAATTATATGCGTAAATAGGTTATTCAGTTGTTAAGAGAACGCATTGTATTCTGAAACACTACTGATTTATATACGGAAAACAAGGAAATTGTAAAATTGTGTTGGCTCACGGCTGTAATAAGAAAATAATTCTATTTTTATGAACATTGGGATATTTACCATGATTAGATTTTACGAGTTTTTGAGAGTCAACTTACAAAATCGAATCATGGTAAATATCTCGTTGTTCATAAAAATGTTTTTCTTCTTCTCATCATGTCACAGATTTTTTCGAACCAAGTGGGGTGAAAAGATTTTATTCGCGCCTCAACAAGGCTCCTTTCGTGCACTTGACACACATTTTCGAACTTTTTAGGTTAAAAACCATAATAGTTTCAAAAGTTATTATAAGAGGAGATTGTAGATTGAGTAAATCCACGATACATTATGACGGGTGACGGTCGATTATTATTTTCTAATATTGTTCTCGTACTTAAAATATCACTAATATTTCCAGTTGAGAACCTCGAGCACTGCGATTTCCTGGCGCTCCGCAACATGGTGATCCGGACGCATCTTCAGGATCTGAAGGACGTCACCAGTTCCGTGCACTACGAGAACTATCGCTGCCGCAAGCTCGCCGGCCTGTCGGACGACGGAAAACCGCACAGGATCAACTCGAACAAGTAAGATCTTGGCTAGAACTGAACTGTCTAATCATTTATGTATTGAAGTAGAATACTTCTACGGATGCTCGATTTTCGCTTTTTACTGTTGTGGTATATCTGCTAAACCTTCATCTTTTATTAATTGTTACTAAAATCTAAGCAAGTTTTATTATAAATTTCAATGTGCTTGTTAGCATAAGCGTGTGGCTTAGTTTCCCAAGGATTCAATGCTAAGATATTTATATCACAAAAGTGTTTTTTAAGAAAAAGTTTAAACGATTAATGCAAGAAGTATTCTACTTAATTTTCGTTTGTTTCGCTGATATAATCCAGCCGATCTTTGTTTATTAATGTAACTAACTTGGGATGTATATTTTATACGCTTCCATCTTTGTGTCACTCTGTTTTGTGTCTCTCACAATAAAATGTTTGTCTAGTTTTTTGTTTTTATAGGTGGAAGCGAATAAATAAACGTTATCATAATGACTAGGCATGGTAAAAACTAATAATAACAACCCGAGTAGACTGGGTTGGTTTCAAATATTTAATTTTTAGTTTTGTTTACTACTGTCGTCACCGCTTTTAAGGTGACCAGACTAATGAATACATTTTATCATAATCACTAAAATACTTAAAAATGTTTCTCTAATCTTCTAACTGATTTCTCCATCGTTTGTTCGTTGCTGCATGTCTGGTCACCTTCAATAAACTTCTTAATCTGTCGCAGTAGCTACAGAGTTTTAGTTTATTCGTGTCATGTTAAATGTTAGTTGCATACGACATTCTTCTAATATTTTGAATGATCTGTGCTTGGGCATGCAGAAATGAAATCATTGTTAACATTATCATTTGGTCGTGCTACTTCTAAAATGCCGTTGATTTTGATGGATGGTTATTTTTGAAGGAGCATGATTTGTGCTATAAATCATAATAACTTGCAGTTCACGCGCTTTTCCAGCGGCATTAGTAACAGTTTATTGTCCATTATTTATCGACTCGATGACAGCATTCTATTTACGAGTGTACTTGTAGATTGCACATTCGCATAGCATTCGCACTCGGGGTCCTATTTGTTTTGATTTACACGGAGCCGAGTAATTGGTAGTCCGATCGTCTCGAATGCTAATAAACTTACTGATCAGACATTGATGTAAACATTGTTGCATAAATAAAGCCTTGTGAAGATTATTAAAACAAAACACGACTGTCTCTTGGTCTTCACTGAACGACAATAACAATACGGTTTTTTTTTTGTATTCCAGATATAAATTATTTAACTGTGTGGCCCGTTTTTGACATTGAACCTCTTTTATTATTTCAATAAGACTTGAAGTTTTTTTTCTTTTACTTAATAGGTACACTTTGGGTTAAAATGGGGGATGAAAGCATAGAAAAAAAATATTGGTAATTGAACCCTGTGTTTTTAATTCCAAGAGTATTAAGGCTAACAGATTGATTTCTTTATAAAAGATAGAAAAATACTTTTTATGTTTTTTTTATAATGAAGCTGTTACTTTTGCCGCTGCGGTGTGTTCACGCGCACAGCCACGTGTTAACTATGGTTGTGTTGGTGTTCAGTTTGTGCCCGCAAGGACTGATGAACAGTTTCATGACCGTTTGGTAAGTCCGTCCGTTTCTCTACTTACTCTTCGACAGAAAGTGACTTACTGTAATTTTATAGAGCAGTAAATTGAATTAAGTAAGACGCTTTAGAGTTGAAGATTCGTACACTGTTGCATATTTAAGTTGAAACATCACTACTTTGCATCACTTTCGTTCGATCAGCAACATTGATTGGTCATACTATGTTGCGAAATACATTTTCAAAATCTATTTCGTCTAAACTTATATTCATTTTGTGTCATATTATCATTCACTATCATGATTTCTATTTTCTTATCTGCATATAGTTTTATTATATCTGTGGTGGATTATTTTCTAACAATTGCTTAATTTAACCAGCTCTTGAGCTTTGCATTCAAATAGTTAAGTTTGCGGAAAGCTTTTTAAACTTGAGGCTAGTTGCATAACAAAAAACATAACAATTTCATTATTTCCCATAAACTTCATAAATTGAGTGAAACTGGTATTTTATTGTGCAACCGACTTTATGTAATTCGATAATCTGTCGCTTGAATGTTTTTATTGGTAGTACTTTACGGGTCATTGTAATTGGGTTTTGTTTGTTATTTCATTGATAAATGAAAATTATGTAGTTTTTTATCGGAATACACTTCTATTTGTTTTCAAGGTATGTACACTCAAGGTAATAAACATATAATAATGGTTTATACTTTATCTGAAACTTATGTTAGAAGTCAGTAATTACGAGTATTTTAGAAGTAATTTATGTGAGTAAACTAAAAAATTCTGTGTTAGTTTTGGTTCATTAAGCTAAACAATTCAGTAAAATAATAATTAATTGTTCTCAGGAATCCTTTGGCCCAAATGGAAGAAGAAAAACGGGAGCACGATCTTAAGATGAAGAAAATGGAAAGTGAAATGGAACAGGTAAGCCTTACTTCAATTATTTTTAAGGATAAGATTAAGTTAAAATTGACTTATTAAATAAGTATGTTTGAGTATGCATGCAAACTGCTTTTAAAACGACATGGAACAAAAGATATAACCTAACATCAACAAATAAAATGACTTCTCGTGAACTGGCAGATTTAGGTTTACCAGAGATGAAACAATATTTACCCTATATTATCTGCTAGAGGTACCTGCAGCCATACAATTTGCCGAGGCTTTGACTGTTTGAATAAATGGCGTCAATGTTCCTCTTTGGTCAACGAAACAGATAAGTTGGTGGCAGTATACAAGGCTCCACTAATCCATTTATCATGTTCATTCACAGTTCACAGCCAGACTTAATTTAAATAATTAATTATAAATCTTTCTATACATTAATAAAACTGAAATTCGTTTGCAGGTGTTTGAGATGAAAGTACGCGAAAAGCGCGCCAAGCTCAAGGAATCTGAGGCGGAGTTGGCGCGACGGCACGAGGGCACGCGGCGTGCCCTCGAGGCACAGGCACGCGAGCTCGAGGACAGGCAGCGTGCCCTACAGGCAGAGAAGGCAGCATGGGAACGCGAGACCGGACTCTCATTGGACGATCTGCGACGCCGCTCGCTCGAGGCCAATAGCAAGGAGTGAGTACAACACCTGTAGTAATCAAAAACAAACCTCGCAAAGACTGATAAGGTGTCTTGGCGTGTGATACAAGGAGTTAATATATGCCTGTGCATCGTCGAAAAACCACGTGAATCAGACAGTGTAATAATTTTTTGAGTAATGATCCTTGTATTTCGCACATGTGGGTGAAAGCCAAGACCTTTCTATTGCTCAATTTCGACATTTTAATTCATAATTCTTTATTGCACACAGAGACATTTACAAATCAGTGATAACACAGGACATGTACATATGCGAGCTTAACCCTATAATAAG
This sequence comes from Thera obeliscata, assembly GCA_947578465.1. NCBI lineage: Eukaryota > Metazoa > Arthropoda > Insecta > Lepidoptera > Geometridae > Thera > Thera obeliscata. The sequence continues at coordinate 8,853,504 of OX387916.1, forward strand.
AGTTTTCTTCCAGCAAACCTTTGGGGCTAAGAGAGAGCTAAAAGTAAAATGGTAGTAATGTGTACCAACTTAACCGAAAGCTACGACGAAAACTTATTCGTCAGCTAAAAATGTAGCATGTTACGAATGCTACGATGCAAAGTGCTAAAATGTACCCTATTATTTATGAGATGTTTAATATTTTTCAGGACTGTGGACGGCAAGGAGAAAAAGGACAAGAAAAAGAAAGGTTTGTTCTAAATAGTTGAAAACAGTCGTCGGCCTCGCACCCACCGTTGCTCACGCGTGACTAACAGTGTTCGTCACCGTGACAGATCATCGATCGACGACTATAGATCGGCTTAACAGTCGCATCGACTAATCGAGTACAATATAGAGTGTTTTTCCTATTCACTTTGTAGTTACGCGTGTTTCCACTAAGTCAAAACGGCCTTAGTATTATGGTCGTTGTAAAATTGTAATAAATAATTCGATCGATGATTTGCATACTAAAACTGTTCTTACCGTAGTTTCTCTTTACGGACTTACAATATTGTATCTGACGAATTAACTAAATAGAAATTAACTTTGACTATTCGATTTAGTCACACTTTTACTACAAATGCATAGTTGCGAATAGATGGATTAGCTTGGACAAATAGGTCTGTACATATCGAATAAAAAATGAGAAGCTTAGGTTTGTGTTGTACAGTCAGCGACCAAAGTAGATTTGCAAAATGGTTCTTTCGTGCCCATTTTCTCTGGATTTAACACAGAAACAACAAATTATTGTTGAAGAAATATTTTTTCTGCTTTTGTCGCTGATTATACCTAAACAGGCAATAATAATGTGATTTCTTGGAAAGGGTTTTCTATTCATCTCTTGACTTTCACTTTGAAGTGCCATGTCTAGAATTTGAAGTGTATTAACTCTTTGTGTGCAATCGCCCACGTGTACGTATTTGTCTTGTAGTAGAAGCCCTGTTTCTACCAAGGTTCTGAGATTGTATTGAGGTGCGCTCATTGACGTTTGACGTTTTTCTAGCGGTTTTTGTGTCTCTAGTTCCTAGCAGACGTTTTTGAAACTCTTATATCTATAACTCTTCTCTCTCTCCTCTCTTTTTATCTATAGAAACGGGCAGTACCAGTCAGTGAGCGAACTCAATACAATCTCAGGATCGCGGTTCTGAAAAGCGCTTTAGTTTTGTTAAAAATACATCTACCTGTCGCTGATTGTAACCGGTCATTAAAATAGCTTCTGTCTTCTGTACGTCAAGTCACTGTGTTCATTATTGTATGTGTCACTAGGTGTGTTTCACGTTTCAAAACTGTCGCTATAGCTATTTTGTTCTTGTCTGTGATTACTTATTCCAGGCTAAAGGTTTTCTTTTGTAAATAAAATCAAGTCCCATACATTTTCTCGATGAGCCTGCATCGTGCAGTGATTCATTCTCTGACTATCTAAAAAACATCAGTGTTATCTGAAAGTCAGCACCTACTATATTTATTACTATGGCTCATGTCCACTTATCCGCACGAAACACGTCGTAAAGGCCAGTTTTGGTTTTGGCATTTATAATCCGGATTGCACACCGTTGTTTGCATTTATGTAAAGAATGCGATTCGTATGCGTGAGGCGAATTCGGAGCACTTAAGTGGACGTGAGCCATCGAAGGCCATCTTGCTAAACTGGGGATTGTAAATTAATACCTGTTTAATTTATATTTAGTTTTAAGTTTCCTAACTTATCATTTCGATAAACTCTATTATATGAGATTATATTTATGATTTCTTTATGTAATTTCCAGATTGGTCTTTTAAGAGTGTTGCGACCGGAATAGTTATATAAGGGCATCTGTCCTCAATCATCGCACTTAATGTTATTACTTATTATTAAAAAAAATATAGAGTAATAATGGAACAACGATTAGTTTAAGACTAAAGATGGTGAAAATAATAACCGTTCATATTACACAGAATTCCTATAAGCAAACTTTTGTATGAATTTATTTAAGAGATTTTTTCTCCATGACAAGGCATTTATATTTTGTAAGTGAGGCCTAGTTTTGTATTCCTTACTTTTTGTTTCCAAAATATTTGATGACATTTTTAGAACGTAAAACTGAATATCATTCTAGAGTATATACTAGTTGTGACCTCATAGCAATGGATACAGCACAAACATTTTTACAGCTTATGATTCGACGTTTACGTCCATAAAGTTGCCAAATAGCTTATAATGATCTGCTTTAATCGAAGATATGTCTGAAATCGATTGTATTTAAGATTAATTCTATTCAGAATTTTATGATAGACATCTAGCTAGCTAGAAACTGCAAAGTTAAATTTCAGCTCAAAAAAAGAGTTATTATTGATAGTCATGGGATCTCTACTGATAAATATATAGCATAATAAGTCAAGTCTAGTTTACGAGTCGTCTAATCGGACTTTATTTTCTGTAATATTTATAAGTAGAGGGATAATGGTAGTGATTTGATAACGATTGCATTAGAGACTACAATATTTAAATTTTATCGTGAGATAGGTATATTTTTGACTTTATATCAATGAAGATACCAACATAATAATATGGCTTATTCGGTGCGCCAGACGTCATGAAGATGTTTGGACGGCACGGCGTTTGTTGCTTAGTGATATTAAAGTATGCTCATAGCTCAGTTGTGAAATAGAAGTCTAGCCCTAGCTAGTTGTTAGAGTTTTCTTAAAGTGTAAGGGAATGAGTAAAGGATCTCTCAACTTGCAAGGTTATAAGTAAGAATCGCTCTGTTTTCAATCACATTTAGACATGTTAAACTCTATAATTCTTTATTCTCTTTATGAAAACATATTGAAATATCTTTATCTAGCTATAATTAAGAACCGCTTGACAATTTTTATGTAAATATTTTTAGTTATTACGATTGTATCAACTGGATATAATATTTTCAAGTTACTCGTCAAAATATGCATAATCTTTATTTTACCTGCATACCGTGGAATAATTTGTATTATTTAAAAAACTACAGTATTCACTTCCGCATTAAATTTAGGTATTTTAGGTAGTAAGATTATGCTTAGTTTTTGTATTTTGTGTAGGGCTATGGCCCATTTTACCATACTGATCTTTTGCTTAGTCATTTGTAATGGACATTGTGATGAATGTTGGGAGAGAATTCGAGTTGTGGCGATGTAATATATTGTACCTTTGATTATAAATAAATACGTAATATATAGGACGAACTTGTTTCATTTAAACTTATAATAACGTTAAGCTTCTTAATCCTAGAGAATCCTGCTGGCATTCTCCTCTATATTGACGGGCACAGGGTCCCGACCATGCTTGTCAAAAGCAATAGGTACTAGTAGGGAAACAGAGGGGTAGGTTAGGCTGGCCTCAGACCTTGTGAACAAGTCATGTCGCGGAAGATAACTTCCGAGCTCCCGATCTGCAGCTGGAGACCTTGTTAAATACGAGGATATCTACCGAATTTATCGAATCGTATAGTTTTCTACTGTTTGCCTTAGGATTATACAGATATCTGATTGAATTATGTTCGTTCTGAAACCAACTTATTACTCTTGCGAGTTTTATTTGATGAAAAAAAATCTAAGGTGAGGAAGAAGGAATCCATGATATTCGTCCTTCAGAATAGGCCTGGGCGGCGGCTGGGCGGGCTGGGCTGCATGCCTCTCGCTAGAGAAAGAAGGATCAACTGAGGAAGGTCGCATAGGAGACAACACCCTCGGGAGTCTCGGGACTATGGACGAGTCCGTAAGAAGGACCGCCATTGGGTTTTAGTCTGTAGTCTGACATGAGCTATGTTCCGTTCCTCGCCACAGACAGGCGGAAGAGTATCCATTAGGATTTCCAGGATTTCCCAACGTTAAAAAAAAAGTACAGACAACCGGAATCCGGAGATTTGATTTTGGATAAATATATTGCCTTCTCAAATACCTATAGTTCTGCCTCTTCTGTCTGTGGTTGGGTTCATATTATTGCCGTGGGTCAGGTAGGTACACTTCATAATTTTTGATTATTATTTTAGGTCTGACGTCTGGCTGGCTTTGTAATCACGTCTACGTTGTGCTGTACACAACAATGACCTACAATTTTGAAAATTATGAAGTGCATTCGTCTTATTTTTGACGCCTGGTAGGTAAGTACCTATTGTACTTAGGTACCCTTTGTACTAGTTTAGTAGTCTATAGGTATTAGCTAATTTGACTTGCGCCCTTACAGTTACAACGAATTATTTGACAAAGTATGGTTAGAATAGAAAAACTTTTTACGTAGGTATATTTTTTTATTTGGTGATTCATTAAATCACATACACAGTGTTTATTACATTCGCCAATCACATCAAAATGCAATTCATAAATTCACGAACAACCTCAAAATATTCTGTAATATGTAAACAACATTACTACATCTAGATAATATTAAATATCTTTGGCAGCACTATGGAAAATATATTTCTACTTATTTTAGTGAAAATGCGACTTCAAATTTATATGTTAACAATCACAACATGTCCTCGACGATACAAACTTTACACACATGGTAACATTCAATAGATTTAAAATATTCCACAATACTTTACGGAAACAATCGAATAAACTTTATGAAAATTACTTTATTTACAAAATATATTTCATATCGGGGTTTTTGTCCTTCAGTGTCGCGCGCGAATCATTCAATTACTTTTTATTACATTTATTTAGGTAGTTACATAGTGGTACTTTGCACCTCACTTTACGATTTTAGTTGGCTACAACAACTTTTGTAAGATTTGCCTTGGTTCGTTTACCCATCGACTTTCCTAGCAGCTCATTCCGTTGTATGTAGTACAAATATATAGCTACTAATAAAGAGATGTATTCTCACTAGTTCACTCTCAAATCATTAAAATTTAATACTATCAGGTACTAAGAAAAAAATATATTAGTGATGAACGTAATTATTTTATTCTAGTAGCTTCCTAAATAGGTTACATTTTGAGTGAACTAGTGGTCTTACAGAAAGGTAAAGATGAAGACAGACTTACCTAAAGATTTATTTGTAGCTAACTACATAATATATTGAATAAGATTGTGAATCAGCTGTTCAGGAAAGCTTACTTGAAATGAGCAATAAGCCACCAGGTGACATTCGAAGAATTTTCCAATTCAACCATTATCTCGCTACCTACTGGTTTTCATTTTCAATAAGGATATGTACTACCTTCAAGATCTTGCCATTCATTTTCCCAAACAATGCTTTCTCTATACCTAAATATAATAATGTTACTATTTATATTGGTGTTCTTTTGTGTCAATCTAAATTTAATTACTCTAAAAACTTGAATTCAAAGGACGTTGTACTAGAATTCTCAATTTAATATCACAAATTACTGTAAGTACCTATAGTTATTACTACGTATTACATGCTAACCAATAGTATAGGTGGTCTCTATTAGTTAATATTTTTAATTGCAGTACCTATTCTGGTGTATCATTTTGTAAATAATGGTCTTGCGGAATAATAATGTTGTTTCATATAATAAATATATTATTGTAGAGAAGTACCTAATAACACTTTTATGTACCTAACTAGGCTCTGTTGTTATCTAAAAATTAGGCACAATGCGGTTAGATTGATATTTATTATACACCCATTACTTTCAGAAAAAACGATAACCACAGCGGCTACTAATGATAATAGCACCGTCATATTTTTTTATTATTTATTTAGATACCACAGAGTTATTGAGGTTCGGGTTTTCCCATTTTTGGCTAAAACCGAGCCTCGATAACTTAGTAGACGCGTGACCCAATGGCAAGACCACCAAGGGCTGCGTAAGCATTGCTATTCAGAGTGGCAATGCCGTCTGGCACTGAGTAAGATCAGTTGAGCTATCTTGAGATCGTTTGTAGCGGTCTGTTGATAGCTCAGCTGTTTATCGAGTTATTAGTACCTAGGTACATTTTGTAAATACCTACTAGCATAAATTGTAAATAAAAGTTGTGGTAGTTAAATAATAAAAAGTCCCAACGGTGCTACTATCATACATGCCTTTGCTGATGACCCTTAATTTTTTCTGGTAGGTACTTCATTGCAAAATATGGTTGTATACTGTTTCTATGTTAACATACGTACCTAGTACTTTTTCAGAGCTGATGTATACAATTGAACAGGATTAGCCCTAGTCATAATCAGGATTCAAGGAGATCCGGTGGGCTTTTCAAATTTTCAGACCAGCTGTATAATCTACGAATATTTCCCTTGAACATCATGAACCCGCATTTTATTTCAATCGCATAACCATCAGTTCTTATACTTCAATGTGTAAAAAATATCATTTTATTTCCTAATGCGATTTATACATAACGCTACAATCATAAGTATTTAAGTTCCTCGATTTTGTATCATTAGGTACTCTAATATTGTACTTTAATATCATATTTAGGCTTCCGACTTTATTAAAGTAGATACTGTGCTAATAACGTTTGGAGTAGCAGTAAAAGTTTGGAGCATTCTATACCTAGATAAAAAGATATTCAGAAAGATAGAAGAACTTACGGCTGTTTATCTCTACAAAGTTTAACAAGAATAAAAGTTTGACTGATTAACTAAATGGCTTTATTTTAGCCGATTCGTTTATAACTAAAGTTGAAAATGTCAAATAGTAAAAGGCCATGAAAACTACGTACGTTTCTGATTGGAAAATAGCTTTCGTTTAGTTATTGAAAAACGTGAAACGACTTATTTATTTAGTTTGGTATTATTTAACAGTCAAAGCAGTTTATACTAATCATCGAATTTAATGTTACGTGGCCACAAGTTCGATTCACAACTCTTCTTTATAAAGCTTAACGAAGCTCTTTACATTAGTCATATCATAGTTAAAATTAGTTAAAACTATTCTAATTAATTCTTACAATTGAAACTGACTTATTTTGAGGAAGTAAAACTAGAAAGGCGTTAGAGTAGGCAAAGATCAATTTAACAATTTCTTATCTACATTTTAAAACGAAAGCCGAAGAGTAAACACTAGTAGTAAATGCAAGTGAAGTGTTATAAAGACCGATTGTTGAGGATAGTTCGAGCACAGACGATAGGCAACTTCGTATATGAGCGGAAGTTAGCAGCGGTGTGGCAAGCATAGGTGTCTTAATGACAATACACAATAGTTATTTCCTTGACTACCAAGGTGCTTCTAATACATAGAAAAAAATATGTTTAAAGTCAAGTACCTACACTTCAAAGGTGAAAACATACAGAGGTAGTGTTATTCACTTAGCCTAAATTAGCACTATTCAAATATTAAGAACTAGTACACATTCAAAGAAATCATAATTAGCCAGTCACTGAATCAACGATTCAATCTTTTGGCATGGAGCCACAGCATTGCAGAGTATCTAAACCTCTGCGATGCAAGCTTGCCAAGAAAAGCCTACAACTTGGATACAAGCATTGTGTTAGACCTCATTTCTTATACACTATAACGACTTGGTCGTGCTTCTGCCGCAGGTACAAATTAACCTACTTAAATTGATATGTTCATTATTGCCTGTTCGATTACATAGTTAAGTTCATTATCGATATAAGATAGACATGCCGCGCGATGATTTGCTCACATACAAGGCCAGCAGCCATATTGAACATGCATACCTATTTATGACATAAGTGTAACCATTTGAAATTCAGCTTTTTAAGAATTTGATGTTTTGTTATGAAGAAATAAATTAACTCTGAAAGCAAAGCTATCTTTAAAATTTTAAGAATTATATAAATAAGTATTTCAAAACCTTTTCAATCAATAAATATTAGTGATTTGGTTACACCTATGATAATGTTGGCACAACAAAAGCTTGCCCACAGTCTGTGTCGGTGTTGCCTCGTAGGTCTTATAACACTGCCTTGCAGGGCGATTGGGAGTTGCTGAAGCATCCACCAAGGTCAATTTCCCTTATCTTAACTTTAAACATCCTGCCGTCGAAAGATGATACGTACGACATCCATTACGATTTCACGTTAACACACATGCAACACACAGCTAGTTCTCCGTTTCACAATCATGCAATGCACTCGCCGTACGGTATTCGAAGTCATTAATACTTGTAAGTGTATGACAGTTATGCTAATGTATGTACACGAAATCGTTGAAATAGATACGGCTAGTAATACGGCAACATCGAATGCAAGAGTAACACTGTGTTGTTCTGAAATAATGTAGACTTAGCATGTTCGGGTGATGTTCGCCATCTGATTCTATGCCAACATAAAGTGATAAGCGAAACGTGCATTAAAATAAAGTGCAACAGGACCACGGACAGTGCAGTTGGTGCTTTGTAAACAAATACTTAGGTGTAAACTATAGAAACAGGACAAGAAGAAGACAGTAAAGGCTGTATACAATTAGGTATGGGGTTACTAATAGAAGTACTTAATACTAAGGCATATGAGGGGTAAATTTAAAAAAATAGGCTTCTTGTTTGTTTACGTATCCATGTAACAGAGTGTAACATTATGTAAGTGTTATAAGTATTTAGGTATTTAATTATTGTACGATTTTCTTTTCTTAATTTATCACACTAGGTATTCGAGGCAATGTTTTATTAATATTTATATTGTAACAACTGTTTATATGACTCTAGATCTCTTAATATAATTATGAAACACTAGGTAAAGTGTATTTGTGGTGTTTTTTAAGGCGTTATTGTTTACAAGTAATTTATTTCACATTATTAATTTTAATTTCTATCCACAGCCAAATACGTCGCCGATCGCTACCTAACATTAAATAAAAGAGAGCTAAGACGCTTTGTGTGTCGCAAGTGCTCTTTCAAAACTTAATTTAACTATATCGTAATGTCCATCTTATAATTTACTATCACTGCAATCCATTCAAAAGTAGCTAAATGCAATTTATGCGTATTTTGCGGATGATGAACAGATTGACAGCGTTGTTTGTCGGTGTTCAAGTATCACATGCATGAACGTCTACTCGCTCGCTATTCGAGCGGAGTAGTCGCAGATGCATGTCATTTCCAGGGCTTGCGTCAACTCACCGCGCATAAAGCTGTTGGAAGAATTCTGTATACTCAAGCTTTTATTACAAGTTAACCATAACTTTTCTGGTTTATTTGTCAGATCACCAGACCCTGATGGGTCCTTAAATGTCGGTCGTTCATCTTCCTGAGGTCGTTTTGGAAAAATATAGATTTTTTTTGGTTTTATTTCTTAATCAGAGTGGTGACTGAACTTTGTAGAGCCAGTTCACCTGTCTGTATTATGTAAGGATTGTTATATTGCTATGCCATGGCTTTGTTTAGGTACAATAAAGGTCAACCCACTTTCTATCCACCAATCGTCATCACCCATGCCCATACATGGTAGAATCCTCATGTGAAGACAAAGGCGGTTTGACCTCATTGAGAATTCATTTAAATCACCGACTCTTGATGATTTCCTCAGCTTTATGCGTGTAAAGCTGCGTTCACATCAGGGCATTTTGACATGTTAACCTATTGCTAGTGAAGTACTAGTAACCCATTTCCTAGGTACTTCACTAGCGATTGGTTGTCGAAATGTCCAGTGCCCGAAGTCGGGGCTTTGCTACCGCATTTTGTCTACCAAATGTTGTTTTCGTTTCGCCTATATTTTGTCTCTCTCTATTGTATAGGAGAGAAGATGAGACAGCAAAAATAAGTTACGTAGAAACGAGTTGTCTCATCAATTTTCCCTACAAAAGAGAGAGACACGTGCTCACACGAAAACAACATTTGGTAGACGAAATGTGGGAGCAAAACTCCAAGTTGGGGTAGTGATGTGGATGCAGCTCAAGAGCTGAGTTCTGCCCTCCCGACATGAGGCGACGTGTTGTTCCAAGACGTTAAAGTCTTTAAAACAAGAGGAAGCTGACCCTGGTCCGGCGCGCGTCGCCCTTGCCGCGCCGGCCCATGCCGTACTGTCACATGGCCGTGTCAGAGCTGCTCCCCCCCGGCTTGGCGTCCCCCCCCACCCCCGCGCCGCCGTCCTCCTCCCGCGCGCTGCCCCGCCCGCACCCCGCGCCCACACCCGCCGATAGACCCGTGAAGTCCAGCTTGTACTGCAGCACAAAACAATACGTCACATATCTCAACGTGGAACTTTTCAGTGCACACTGATCTACGCTTCCAAACTGACTATCTGATTCTCAAAGCGGTCACATTTCTCTATGGGATCGACTATCTTGGGACAACACCATGCATAATTGTTTACACAAAGCATGTTTATTCTGATATAAATGGTGATTATGAGTTATCGTTACTGATTATTATATTATGCAAAGGTATTATTTTAGTCACAAAGAGAGACAAAAGGACCGTATTATTGCAACTTTACTGAAGACTTATGAAACGGTTATAGTACACCTAATACGTTAATACCACACATATACTAAACTAGATTAATAATAATTAACAATTGCAACAACACATCAACAACATTCAAATTAGCTATAACCATCAAACGATTCTACACTAAATTAAAACACAGCTGTAAATAATAGTATTTAGTTTGTCGGTTAGTATGTTATTTCTATGCACTGATTGAAAGTTAATGTTGTGTTCAAATCCACATATTAATATATCAATTACCTACTTCAACCATTCAATACACTATTTTCACTTTTATAAGTGGATGCTTTTTGTAAATTTGGCTTCCAATGCATAGGGACTCTCTCGGGCATACACAGGGAATACTGAAAATACCAAAACCATAAACAAAAAAGGACCAAAACATAAAGCGCAGTAAAAAAAAGAAAGCAAAAAATAGGACATAAGTCGGTATTGGAGACCAGGACTTTAGTTATATTATGAACATAGGCACATGTTGTAGCTTGCCACAGCAATGTTATGTGTACTAGCGATTTATCCGGTGTGACGAATTTATAGTATTCATTTTATTCATAGCGAAAATACGAGTAATATAGATGAATAATGAACTTCATAAACTATACATTGATATGGGCATGAAACACAGTACATGCTTTATTCTACACATGAAAGAACACACAGAAATACATAAATAAAGGGAAGTACACATGATAGTGTAATATAGAGACAGACCGAGTCGTCCCTTGTATTCGCTGATGATTTGTTTATCGCTTTTTCCAATGGTATAAGACCCTGGAGTGGAGGGAACCACCCGGTGCGTGGCGGAAGATAAAACAGAAACAAACAAATAAAATACAGGTCATAAAAACAAAAATGGAACCCCAAAAGTCACTCAATATCTTCTATTTCTATTTCAAACTAGTTTCTAAATTACTAAAAGAGTTATCCTTGGTTTTGTACGTCTTCTGCAATGACGACTTGATGTGAATGATTAAATAACTGTTGTTAAGGAACCAAGGATAAGCCTTGTTACTGGTCACACGGTTCACCCTCGTCCCGAAACTCTAACAATCACGAATGAAATATAATCTTTAAAGTACTTAACAGGTGCAACACTCTGGTGTCTTTTAACCACTCCCACACTCGCCTCCCACGGCAAAGGTACCTAAGGAACATTACGTTCCAATGCACTAAAATCTTTATAATTCCTAGTTAAATTACTATGTTAAAAATGTGCGATGTGTTGTTCGAAAAGATCTTAAGAAAAAATGCTTTAAAGTTATTAGAAATAGAGTGGTCACCTTGTTCGCGCAGTCGAAGCAAGTTGTCACGACTTTGCTTATCACGTTCATGAGATGTTTCGTCTCCTGGATTACGTTATCTACTTTGCTGAAGGTGGCTGCTCGTCCTACTGTTGGTTCCTTTACCGTGAACTGTAATTGTTGGACATATGTTGGAACTTTATCTAAATGCTCTAACAGTTCTTTTTTCGTCGTTCCTGCAGGAACCTGGAATGAAATGACACCATTTGAGCAACGTATAATTTTTCGAATGAATAGTAAAAAAACTATGTGTGCTTTCCTTACCTGATATGAAAATTGTCTTACTATTTTGTAAAGTCTATTTGCTTCTTCCGCAAAGTATTCTGCTTGTGTGAAGAGGTCTTGAGTAGTATTGAGTCGGCCCTCACCTTTCGTGAATTGATACATAGCGAAGGCCATGGAAGACATATTTTTAGCTCTGAAATAGAATAATGTGCTTTTGAGTAGGTACCTATCTTATTGAAAGCTTTCTATAAGATAGGTACCTATCTTATAGAATATAGCTTCATATTTGAAGCTATATAGCTTTCAGTGATATAGCTTCAAATATGAAGCTATATCACTGAAAATTACTGATATTGAAGATAAACTCAAGGGTCAGCAAACCTACATATCAATTCTAGAATCGAAGATAGAAGACCTCACTAGGCAAGCTCAAAGCTGTCACGTAGAATTACGTAACGTCCCAATCGTCGGAAAGGAATCCAAAAGCGATCTCCGGAAATATGTCCTAAACGTCTCCAATTCACTAAAAGTGGACTCACTAGAGATTCGTGATGTTTATCGCTGGGCCAGCATTAGAGATGGAAAGCAGACCATTGTGGCAGAGTTGGGAAACTCTGCTTCTAGGTACGACCTTCTGAAGGCTGCAAAAACTCACAACCTCAACCAGCCAAGAAATAAGCTGAACTCCGCTCATCTCGGAATGACTGTTGAGTCGTCCCCCATTTACATAAGTGAGCACCTTACCACCAAAGCCAGAAGACTACACTACCTTGGTAGGCAGATGGTAAGATCAAACGACTACAAATTTTGCTGGACGGCCAACGGACGTGTCTACATGCGAAAAAGTGAGGGGTCGACGGTCATCCTCATTAAGGACGAGGAACAACTAAACCAGCTCAAGTCCGGGGACTGACTTATTTTATTTCTAAATAATGTAGTTTCTGTCAAAACCCGTTATATACCTAATCCTCCCGGGAAAATGTTTTGTATGACGTTTTTTATAGAAGTTACGCCCTGGGATATATATATAGTGGCAGTATCTCAAACACCCGTGCACCAGATATTTATATTAGTTTGTAACATGAACGTTCTCACCACTAAAAACCCATATTTTTACATAACTAACCACTTGGTGAAACTATGCTTAGAAAACACACTAATAGCTAGACATCTTTGGTGTAAAAAATCCTTCTTAGTTGTATTTAATCTTTCATACCTTATTATATCAAAAGTATTTAATTTTTCTATAACTATTTTGATTGCATGCACTCTGGAAATATATTTCTACACATTTAAGACCATAAACACTATGTCGCAGTATGATAAGTGTGTTTGTCTCAGACATAAGTCCGATCCTTTGTACATTGCGGCACATAAAGAGTTGCATAACGGTTCAATAACCTGTACCGCAGCTGTTTGCACTCACGTAGTAACATTCACGCGTCGAACTTGTACTTTGCTTTGCACAAATTGTTTCTTAATCTACCTATCGTTTAGCACGCTGACCCCCCAGAAACAAAGTTCTTATCTGTTGCCACCTAATACGTTATCTCTCCATAACGATATGATTAGCTTTATGTCTTCGTATTTCTTAAATATTTGCGGTGCATTTATTCATCATTTATTGCATAAATATGCCACTACATTGATTACACTGTTGTACGAAGAAATCAAACCCTTGATAGCATCATACCTACAAAACATAAGATTCCAATCCTATTACCTAAATTTAAGCAACAACCTTTTAAACGTTTTACACAGTACTCAGTTCACACTCAGCCCGGTTGACTATGGAGCCCTGCTTGTAGCCAATACGTCAAAACTAATCCGTCACTCTTACTTTTTAGATTCTGCACTAAAACAATACTACCCCCACTTTTTAATATGCTATTATGCTCTCTGATACGATAAATAAAGACTTGGACACATTCATTATTGCCACATCCACCACCTGTAGTGTTGAACAATGCATTTCACACATTGGTAATCCAAATAGCGGTCTTAAAGTTATATCATTAAACATTCGAAGTATTTATAAAAACTTTGTTAGTCTGGAAGTTTTATTGCTTAGATTAAAAATAGAATTTCACGTAATAATACTTAGTGAGTGCCGCCTCAGTGAATATAAGACAATTCCTGTTTTAGACGAATACAATGCCCACTTTACCAAAAACTGTAAAATACAAAACGATGGCGTGGTTATATATGCCCGGAACTCCCTCGAATATTCTATCGAAGAACCTGTGATGGAAGGTGGCAACTACTTGGTCATTAAAGTAAAACAGGAAACTGCCTTAGTAGGAATTTATAGATCGCCATCATATCATGTTGTTGATGGCTTCCTGAACTCAATTGAACAAATAGTTGTATCACTAAAATCATTTCCCAACGTAGCTTTAATAGGTGATATCAATCTCGACATAAGAAATAATTCCCTTGATCACAAAGTCGCTCGCTACCTTAACCTGACAGCCGAGCTTGGCTTACTGGCCGCCCATACCCTTCCAACTAGGGATAATAACTGCCTCGACCACGCCATGATTAAAACTGCTGCTACTATTCATATCGCAGTCTTACAGACTCAAATCACCGACCACTTACCAGTTATTATCAATATAGAAAAATTCGTAGATAAGAAGAAGCCACCGACCCAACGTATAAAAACTGACTGGCAGGCAGCACTCTCTCAACTTGATGAAACTGATTTCGAGCACATCTTTGTCTCCAATGATATCGATAAGATAGCTGAAGATCTCATCAATTCTATCACTCTTGCAATAAAAGCGAACACTAAACAACACACCATACCAAAGAAATTCAGAATTAAAAACCCATGGATTACACCAGGAATCCTCCGATGTATACAAAACAAGGACAAATTACACCACGAACACAAAACAGATCCACTTAATACAAACAAAAGGCTAATCTATACTAGATACTCAAAGTTTTGCTCTGAAGTCATCACAAAAGCCAAAAACCTTTACAACCAATCAAAAATTCAAAGCAGTCTACACTCATCCAAGTTAACATGGAAAGCGATCAAGGACATTTCAAATGTCTCCAAGACTAAAAACCTACCGATGGAACTGTTACAGATCGAACAAACTCCACAGGACTCTGTTGAACTCGTCAACAAGTATTTCTCTACGATTGGACAAGAGCTCAGCTTAAAAATTAGTCGATCATATTCCTCCAGCTCAACAGTTTCGTCCAAACTCATTACACCCACACTTAACTCTTTAGGACTGCTTCCCACTGATGTTCCAGAAATACGTAAAGTTATTCTAGGCCTTAAATCTGATTCTGCATCAGGCTGGGATCTTATCCCACCGAAATTCTTAAAAATGGCTGTAGACATTCTTGCTCCTCCTTTATCTAAACTAATTAACCTATGCATAGAACACGGTAAGTTTCCACTGGCGTTCAAAAAATCGATAATTCACCCTGTCTACAAGTCTGGGAACAAATATTCTTTAAATAACTATCGCCCTATCTCTATCCTACCTTCTTTGTCGAAAGTTTTTGAAAAAATACTAAATTCTAGGCTTCTTTCATATTTAAATACTCACAATCTTATCGCCAACCAACAATTTGGCTTCAGAGCAGGCATCTCTACTGAGGATGCAGTTTTACAACTGTGTAATACCGTATCGGATGCCCTGGACAGCAAGCAAAAATGTGTCGCCCTATTCCTTGACCTGGCCAAGGCGTTTGATACGGTGTCCATTCCAATTCTTATCAGTAAGATGGAACGGATGGGTATTAGGGGAACTTGTTTGAGTCTTTTCTCTGACTTTTTATGTAACAGATTTCAACGGGTCAAAATTGGTGACTTTTTAAGTTCTGAGGCACCAATCACCTTTGGAGTACCACAAGGTAGTATCCTTGGTCCAAGTCTCTTCCTGATCTATATCAATGACCTCTGCCAATTACCTCTAAGCAACACCAACATCTTTACCTACGCTGATGACACAGCGTTAGTTTTTCGGGAGGAGACTTGGGAACAGGTTTTTACCTCTGCAGAAAAGGGTCTCCAAGAGGTGATTCAGTGGCTTAACAATAACCTACTTACCTTAAATGTCAGTAAAACTAAATTTATTCCTTTCGCTTTGAGGTCAAACTCCTCCCCCCCAAACTTTCACAAAATAACAGCGCATTATTGCACCGATCACCTTTACCGAAATTGTAGTTGCCAGGCCGTAGAAAAAACGTCAGAGATGAAGTATCTAGGTGTTATGATAGATGAGAGAATGACATGGGTTCCCCATATTAAATTAGTCACGAGTCGAACACGTAAACTAATCTGGATTTTCAAAAAACTTCGACAGGTCGCTTGCCCTACACTCCTAAAAACTGTATATCTTGCACTGTGCCAGTCCATTCTTACTTATTGCGTAACGGCTTGGGGAGGTGCCTACAAAGTCCACATGATATCTGTAGAAAGGGCACAGAGATCGGTTCTGAAGACGATTCACTTCAAACCTTATCGCTATCCGACAACCGACCTGTATAAGTTGTCTCAGGTCTTAACTGTACGACAACTATACATCCTATCCTGTACTCTACGAACACACATCCGCTTGTCAGAAATCATACTGATCACACATCGAGGAAGAAGAGACAGTAGAAACGTTACGGCTAGGAAAAGATATCGGACGGAATTCATGCACCACCAATTCAAATTCCTCTCATCATTCCTTTATGACAGATTAAACAAAAAACTTAAAATACATTACCTAAACAAACATAACTGTAAACAAAAGGTTACTAGGTGGCTGCTAACTTGTACCTACGATGAAACCGAGGTGCTCTTGAGAGTTCAAAGATAAAAAACTTTTCTATAAGCCAGGTGTAGGTAGGTACATGTTATCGGGGCTTAGTCCCACTCAACACAATAAAAAGACACTGGCCAAAGAACTATTTGGTTTTTCTCCATGACGACCCTCCTTCTAAAATTGAAATAACGATGTTTCCGGTCTGGTGCATTTTCGACTTGTGTGAATGTTATACATGCTTCATACCTAATATAATAAATGTATAATTATATATAAAGAGGTCTTATTTATATGTCTAAGGTCACAGTATGTTTATCCCAAACCACAGTGGAACAGCTGAGCTATTGAGTGCTTGAACCGTACTGCAATAATAATTAAAATATCTTAGTTTAAATAATCTTATTCTATAGATACTTACTTAAATTTACATACTTAAGTCATACGTAGTTTACGCCTAGTTTAAATTTATTTTTATATAATTAAGAAATAAATAATTAGCCACAACTTTGTAACAAAAGCATCTGTGGCGATAATATGGCCTAGGTAATCCATCTGTTGCCTTTGCTCACTAAATAAAGTAATTTTTAAGATGTATTGTATCCCTAGCATTAATAATTTCTCGCAGTTCGAAGGGAAGCGCTGGAGGTCGGGATACAGAATTTCTCGTCCGACCCCCAACACACCCTACCTACTTTATGTTTGAGTACGTACGAGTTTAAAATTTCCCTAGAATAGGATAGATATATTTAGTATGATATTGTTTTTGTAACTCGTTTGTACTTGTAACTCTAATTTTTGTGAAATAAATTATTTGATTTTGATTTGATAATGACTTTTTAAAATTAAATAAATGTCATGGCAGACCCTACTTGTAAGTACGATTACGATTGGTTCAAAAAGTTTATTAAAAGTTAAAAGTTGAAAAGTTGAATATTTCCAAGTCTTATCTTGAAGAAGGGTACCTCTTCACAATATCGTTGTTTTCGTCTGCGGCTGCACCCTGCCATTTTTCAGTCTCAGCGTCCATCTCAGAGGACATCATTTTCATCTCCAGACCCGATTTTGCAATCTTCGCTTGCTCGTCAGAATCCAGACGCACCGCTTTGAGCGGCTTAGTCGTTGTACCATGTTTCTGAAACGAGATTTAGATTTAGATGGGAATTAATAATTAGTTTCGCTACAACGTTCTACGACGTAGCACATAAGCTACGTCAAAAGCTACGAGGACTCGCACATTACGTCTTTGGCGTAGCTTCTACGGCGTAGCTTCTACAGCGTAGCTTCTACAGCGTAACTCCTGCGAAGCCGCAGGGTCCACGACAAAGATGCCAGTTCAAATAAAAATTTGATGATACGCCACGAAATTCCGAACGATACGCCAAAAATATAGTATAGCTATTGGAAATAATAAAAACTCATTGGCACAAAAAATCTTGCAAAGTTTAGCTATTTTTTTTCTATAAAGTAATACATTATTGCAAAGTAGCTGATTGCGTCCGCTTTGCACTCTCCGAAAATCAAGCTATAATTTGTCAAAACCGTTAAATAATTGCAAATATTTAATTTGTAAACAATGCAGGTTGTAATATCTATAAATAAACTGACCCCCGGCCTGGGTAAGCTGCTATAGAGCTGCTTATCAGGTCTCGTGTCGGTGAGGTTGAGTAGTTCCCTGGCGAGGCGTGCCGCGTCCGCCAGTAGCCACGCCCACATGTCCACGAACACGTCCAGGTTCTCCCTGGCGGCCGCACTGCCCTGGTGCGCCGCCAGAGTACGCGCCGCCGTCACCACTTGCGGACCGTATATCCGCAGGTTGATCTCCGCGAACTTTGCACTCACTTGTAGCGTCTCTGACATCGTTATATGCCTCAACAGTTTACACACCTGAAACATCACACGCGTTAGAAAATATTTAAAATTGGAAAGAGATAAAGACTAAACTTACCTCTATTATGTGTTCTAACTGTTCGTGGAGCCGGCTGGCTATAGTGTGCAGTCTCTCTGATTCTCTCTCACCGCAGGAACTAGCTGTAATCAGGCGGTGGTTCATTGTCGGCCATGTTGACGTTAACTGTTGTTAGTAAAGGATTATGGGAGGGAGCACTTTGTGCGGTGGATGCGACTTCTGTCACCGCAAGTGATCGCATAATGCCAACTTTTCGTTTCTGACTAATCGGTTTCAATAATCTTCAGATGATCCGTATAGTTCGCTTAGTAGGCTACGTAATACGAGTCAGCGAATAAAGGATTCCATAACCAAACAAGCCT
This sequence comes from Thera obeliscata, assembly GCA_947578465.1. Lineage (NCBI taxonomy): Eukaryota > Metazoa > Arthropoda > Insecta > Lepidoptera > Geometridae > Thera > Thera obeliscata. The sequence goes on from OX387916.1 coordinate 8,872,435, forward strand.
TGACCTTTCAAAGTATCAATGAAGCTCGATGAGAGGTGAGTGCTTGTAAAGTAAAAAGGATTCATATGCCAAAACGAGGGATGCGCGTGACCTTTGATTATTAACATGCTCAAAATTCGTGACCTTTCACGGTATCTGGTAATTGCATACGTCTCACTAAGTGAAGTGGCACCACACTGAAACTTTACTGCTATTAGTATTACTCGTATTTTGATTTGTAAAAGGATCATATAAAAAAACGGTGGGAACCAAGCCGTAGTGTTGCCTGATCTTCTTAACCTGGTTGCATGGAACTGGCACCTAGACTCACCTAGCTTTAAGACGTTACAAAGTGATCCTTGCGATTCTGCTGAATAAATACACTTTTGATTTGATTTGAATTGAGGGTGAGTGTTGAGTGATCCACCGCACAAGATGTCTCGCTCCAGTAAAGTGTTGCCGGTGTACCTAGTATCCGTGGAGGGTTACCTATGTGCGCGAGGTCTGCGGCGAGGCGCTTGGCCTCGTCGGCCAGCGGCGCCAGGTCGCGTGCCTGGTCGCGTGCCGCCAGCACCAGCGCACGCTCCAGTTCGCCGGCCGCGCTGGTCGCGCCTGCGCATGCGCTCTCCAGAGCCGCGCCACTGCCGCTGCTGCCTTGCTCTTCCTACACCACATAAATACAAACTCATTCAACACCGACAGGCATAAATACCATGTGGTGCAACGTAGTATTTTCATGAACAATATTTTGCTGAATAGGTACATATCTTACTATTTTTATATATATAAATATAAAAATATAAAATATTTGATTTTATGAATGTTTTCGTAAAAAATATATCTGTTTGGTTTTAGTGGATTAGTGGGGAAAGATTTCTATACATCTCATATGTTTGGCGCTCGCGGTTTCGTTGAACCTGTTCCCGTTACTTTTTAGGGATAAAAAGTATCCTATCTCCGTCTCCTGGTTTTGAGCTACCTCCCCACCAATTTACAGCCAAATCGGTTCAGCCGTTCTTGAGTTGTAAATATCCTGTTAGTTCTCTATTAATTACATTCTATAGAAATATAAATGTAGTGGACTCACAAGAGAAACAGCGACGGACACCAGCCTCTCCAGTTCGTAGGCTATTCGCTCCGCAAGTGACAGTATCCTCTGCCGGAACTCATGTGACGTGTACGCGGAGTCTGTGAAGTCGTGTGTTCGTTCTACGAGTGCTCTTAGCGTCGAGGCGAGCGCTCGTCTCCTGACTGCGTCGGCGCCGCCTCGGGCCCTCGCCGCGCGGACCTGTGACGTCAGACCACGGAGGGCGCCTAACGCTGTCCCCGCTTCCCACTGGGCTGCCTGAATACGGTTCCAATTTTTGAAATCCTTCATAGTCCATGTAAAAAGTTTTAACAGATAACCTGGACGGATATAAAAAGTTGCATATCAAAGGGTAATGAAGGGATCTATTTCTGGAACGCATCCTATTCTATTTTACCTGCAGTACTTTGGTTTAACAATTAATTACATAGATGAATAAGAAAAATGATTATTTACAGGAAAATATACTTAAAAATCTAGTCTTAAAAAAACTATCCTATGAAACCTAGCGAACTTTCCAATTTACGCAATTTACGGAACTGGCGTAGCAAGCAAAATTTAGGCCCAAGAGTCACTGAAAAACGTATAGACATGCACGTTCCACTGCGTTGTCAAAGTCATGAATGTATGAAGGTACATACAGTTTCACATGATCGAGCCTATAACAGGAAAAGAACTTACGACTTGGTTCCGCCACGTTTCGATCTGATCTTTATACAAATTAATATTATTGAGAAGCTCCAGTGCTTGCATACAGAACCACCCATTGAACGTGCACGTCTATAAGCGTACGCCTGCGGTGTGCCTAACAAACCTGTGCTTAACCGCCCAAAAGTCATAATCAAAACTTATTATAGTAAATCCTCCATGTTATTATGTGCACAGAAAGCATGTACCTGAACTCCGCGCTAGTTCGAAGTCATTTTGTGCTCTGCGCCTGTACAATTTTATTGTACTTTAATCTAAAGCAATCGCAATAAGCTTGGCAAAAGCTTAGTTCAGCGTTTCAGAGCGTGGTTTAGCAAAACTGGTGATAAAATTTAAATTTGAAACTCGTTTGGACTACCATCTACCTTCCTAAATGCCTACTGGTGGCCTTAGCGCTTTCTCGTTAAATAGCTTAGACAAAATGGATGAAATGAATTAATTAGATTTCATACACGATTGATTTGTATTACAATTTGGAGGAACAAAATAATGTAATAGATTCAAATGCATATAGGGCAGGATACGGTGAAGCTGAGACGAGCAAACGACACTATACTATGATATAAGGTCTAAATTTGCTGTTCATCACCTACATTTTAATAAAACTTTACGATCAAAATGTATGTAGAAGCGAGGTACACTACAAATGCGGAGTTACAAAAATATTTGAAAACGAAGCATACTTTGTTCTAGTGATTCAGTACATTAAACTCGTAGGTTAAAAGGCACATATCTACCTGCCGTTTAAATATTTGTACCTGTTCATGGCTATCCGAGAAAGGTTTCAACTACAAGAGAGAGAAAAAACTTTATTTATGCATTGAATATAAATAGGTAATGTAATAAAGACGGGCAGACTCTACTTTCATCAACGTTATCGTACTTACCTCCACCCCTTCATGTTCTTTGCTAACTTTTATAAATTTTCAGAGCAGAATTACTATTACCTATTACTTATAAACATACCTAATTATATAAATATTTTACTGACTGGCATGCGAAATACTATCTCACAATAACCGGCACTTGTGTTATAAAGTTCGATCGATTACTAACTTATAATTCGTTTCTTTACTTCATCTTACAATCCAACGAATGTCACTGAAGTAGATATCCGGGTGGAAATTCAAGCTTTGCCCATCACGATAACAACATAAGATGATCTAGTCTGCGATCGACGCGACTCGTAACCTAGACGGATTCTACCAACAATAAAAAAATATCACTGAACTTTTCACATCTAATTTATGAAATCATATTTTACTGAAAAACTAAACAATCCAAATGAAAAACATTTCAACTAATTTTTATTTTTTGTTTCTATTTTTAAGACTTCAATTTTACATAGATTTTTATAATGTCCCAAAAGTTAAGAGTCGAGCGTTGATTTATTATAGTATAGGATCCCTAGAAGAAGGACCTTCACCGAGCTGGTTATTTAATGAAACGTATTTTATATTTAATTAAACATGCCAATAAATATATTCTATATGGGTTGCCTAACAAATTTCAGTCCAGGATATGATTAATTAATTAATAAAAAAAAAAAGTTTTTTTAACTTTCCACCGGTTTGTTTATTAGACAAATTCTATATCAATCGAAAGTATAGACCCCATAGAATATGCAAACGTTAGGTTGCCTATTTTTTTCCGGTCACAACTCTCGGGTAGCCAGGTATAAACAGGAAAATCGATACTAGCATTTTGCACCGGTATGTTTATTGAATAAAAATACTGGGGTCTACTTTCGATTGGTATAGAATTTGTTTAATAAACAAACCAGTGGAAAGTTAAATTTTTTTTTTTTTTAATCATTAATTAATCATAATTATCCTGGACTGAAATTTGATAGGCAACCCATATAGAATATATTTATTGGCATGTTTAATTATATATAAAATACGTTTCATTAAATAACCAGCTCGGTGAAGGTCCTTCTTCTAGGGATCTTAGACTATTAGTCTTTGTGATTTCCTTAAGTGTAGTAAACACTATAAATTCAATAAAAAAATCAATTTTACATGGCAATTAAACCAGGTAAATCCAAGTGGAAATACGAGTACATCATATTACAACAAATTGAATCTCTTATATTAGAATATCGGAGTAGTGAGGCTTGTTAGGCCTATAACAACAAGTTATGTATGTGTTGTGTGTATAAATATATCGTATGACCGGATATCTGCACTTCCGGCTGTGTTGCGAAGCCTCTCTAGTGTCCCGCGTTAGACTTGATAAAGGTAACTACATACTGAGCACGGGTAAGACGGTAATAATACATCAATTTTTTTAACCAACACTCTCATAATATGTAGAAGTACCAATTACCTATAATGGCTGAAGTATTGAACGTCTCGCTTGAATGTTTCATTTTCTTTAATAATAACAGTATCGAATTTAATGAGATTGAATATCGGTTGTAAATTCAGGTTAGGGTCAAGTTCAATAACATACGAAAATAGCGCACGATGTGTTGCTGGGAAATATAATTAGAGACTTCCAAATAAACCGTGACCTTTGGCCCCATGATGCCGATCATAGATTAAGACAACACAGAGTCAAGGGCGCAGGGGCGGCAACCCAGCCCTATCTCGACTGGCAACGTGCCAACCCTGGGTCTGTTTAATACATGACGATGTTGCAAACACACCTCTCATTTATCGAGAAAGCTAGTATCGCAGTACGTAAAGCATCCCATAGCATTGTAAAATAATCCTATTATTGATTAAAACGTGAGGCACTAGAAAACTAAACGAGCCATGCGATGCGACGACTTTTGTTTGTGCTCAGAATGTTTAACTAATCTGTTTATGTGTCTGTATTAGGTAAACTTCTTTCCAACGTTATAAAGTGATTCCACACCTTAAGTATTTATGGAAAGATATTCTGCACTATCAGCATTTACATAGTGTACGTTCACCTTTATTAATTTACAGAATGTTAGGTACTTGTTTTGTTTAGTCAGTCCTTGACACAAGTTGGGTACTAAAATGTTCGCTAGTGATTAAAGTTTTACTTGAATTTTATTATTCTTATAAATAAAAATTTAAACGAATTTATAAATTACCTGTGAATGTACTCGTACCTATATAGTAAACCAATTTACCCAAATCAAACAAATGGCTTGTGTTTTTAAATAACTTTAAGATGTTTATAGAGTTTTCAGAAACACATTAGGCAGGCGTAAACACCTACCCAAACACTTTCTAAAAAAACACCACCACCACCACCAAAAACCCACTAAAAAGACCCATCATCATCATTCTGCCTCGCGGCATTGACTATGTCGTCCATAGTAAAAAAAAGCCCAACCCCACTAAAACCCACTAAAAAGTTTTAAATCAGTTTCACAGCAGTTTGTTTTTACAATTTATAGCTTGATCGCAATCTCAAGTGAAGTTAAATCATAATGCGGTCAACGGTGTAGCGCGCTCACATATTCACTCTTTTTTTGAAAACGTCCAAATCATAGGTTAGTATATTTTATGAATATTATGGTTCACAGAGAGAACTCACGCTGCGTGTCGGCTTTTGTTTGAGCTCAGACAGAAACGTTTCATTTGCATTTATTGTCCTCACCATACCGTGCTTGTGTCGTGGATTAGGACAATGCGGTGGCCGTTGTTCTACACACAGCATGAACTAACAAAGCTGGGTAACCGCTAAGCGCGGTACAACGGCAGACAGAAATGTAATTTTAATAAATAACAAACATACAATATCTGAATGTTTGTTTAAGACTTGAGTAAACTAAATACCCTAAAGTTATTGGTCATAATTTTAGGTCCTTCACGCATTTGGTATATAAGATCCCATCATCGAAGCATCCAGTTGCTTCGATGATGGGATCTTGGTGGTGGTGCATCAATGGTGGTGCATCAAGCAGTTCATCGAACCACCGATCAGTAAACGGCGAGCTAATTATCTTAAAAACTTTGGATATAGGAGTCACGATCCTTGGCAAGAGACTATGAATGGAAGAGAAAGTATCTATATTTGCGTAAAACTCTGTAGCAACTTAAAATGTTTCCCATGCCAAAACCATAATTTGCCTGAAATTTTATGGAGGAAGAAGTATTGCTATTTGCAAAAACATAGCAATTACAGATCCAAAACTAGCAATTACATCTATCTCCCGTTTCCAAGACAACATTGTCTCTTCATCTAAAATAACTAATATCGTTTATTTAGACGACGAATTATTTACATTTTTAAAAAACTTAAGCAATTAAAGATGTGTCTCGTTTCCAGAACCATAGGCGTTCATTAGAGAAAAACCCGCGGCTTAGTCAGCTCTGCACGTATTGACCATGTCTTTATTGTGGATTAGGCCGACTAAGCTGTCAGGATGGGCAGGTACTGGTCAAGCATATTCCATCCAAAATCCTGTCCCAGGCACTATAGCGTCCCGTAAGGGGCATGAGTCAACAACAGTTGCCTCTGATGCTATATAAATCATCTACAATAGGTTCAAAAATAAAAAATCAAAATCCAGTAGCATAATTTGTCAAGTCAAACCTCATGTGTGGGCTCGTCGTGTCCAGGAAGGCCGTCGCGCACCACATAGTGGATGAGGTCCATAGCGCGTCGCATTTGGCAGAACACTGTGTCGCGGTTCTCGCGGGCCGACGCGCTCCCCGGATGTCGCATACACGTCTGTGGGAAACACATAAGGTGAATGTGAAATGGCAGGAAAAGTAAATTGGTAAAAAGTCAGCGGGATTATGTAGGTAAGCTCTACAAGACATTGTTTTAAATGTTGTTGCTTTGCATTGAAATTTTTGAAATGTTTGTTGTTGTAGTGAGACTAATACTGAGTTATGGACCTAATTGACCGTGTGCAATTTTGTCACCTACCTATTTTGATTAAATTTGTTTTTGTTGTCATTAAATACATGTTTTTACTTTCTTTTCTTGAAATATACCTAAGCCTAAACCATAGCACGAACCCCTTCCGTCGTGTTGACAAAGAAAGTAACAAGTCTTACCTACCTAATATTTACAGCTATCGCATTTTGTGTATCTTATTTCTGACCCTTCTCTCAATTTCCTTAGCAAAGCCTTACCTTTCTGGTGGCGGTGCTCGGTTAAACAAAGGAATTCTAAATAAACATGTTGCGGTTCCCACGTTTCCGCGGCTTCCCAACAGTCAGCCACGTAATCCAACTTTTACGTGGCGTAATAAAGTTTCATAGACTGCTCATAAGATCCGTTTAAATCTGAGCCAAGTTTTACCACCGTTTATTTACCCCATGTTTCTATAAATTTTAACACCAGTTTAAATGGCTGGTAACAGTTAATGGACACATGTCGTTGATAGCATAATCCTATATCCATGTCCAATTAGAAGTAGGTGACTAGGTACTTACTGGGCACGCTGCCATCTGGTCTCAGCGTGGGTCAACTAGATCATCTATGACAAACTAGGCTATAATCCTAAAACATATCTACCTATTCTAGCGAAATTTTGTTGTTTTTGCTTTTTCTTGTTGTCAACAAATTTGTTTCCAAAAACAGATATCCGAAAAAAAGAATGCTGAAAAGAGAAAATGCTCGTAAAAAGTATTGTGAAATACGCGGCGTGGCGGCTAGGGACGTGAAATTAAAGGCACGCTCTCGCCCCGGAAACGTTGACAAATAGCTGGAGATCGTCGAGCCAGCCAGCCAACGATTGTTCACACGTGTCAGTTTTGTGACCCTTGAAAACACACGAAAACGTCCATTCATCTGATAAAATGAGCATTCGTCTGCAAAAACTGAGCACAGTTGTTAAAATAAGAATACATTTAAATTTATGCAGCGCAATGTATTCGAACATTAGACAATAAATGGGACCATTAACTAAGTAGATTAGGACACGGAGTTTTTGCTCCCTTTGGCCCGAGATGGAGGCATCGCTCTCACAAACTTTACGCCACAAGCACTCTAACGATTTCGTTTCTTATATCCCACTAAATTTGTCGTAAAAGTGCTATTACAGAGGATTAGGTACAGTTTTGTTTCCTACCCCAACCTACATTCTATTTTACTATTTACATTTAAGACCCATTGTAGTGTTTCTCCGATTGCTTTCAGATCGCTTTTATGCATCTCTTGAGAGAGCATTAGACCACCAAACGGTTATAAAGTCCACAATACTTTTATTTTACGAATTTATCCTTGCATTATTATACATATTAAATACAATTGAAAACATTTGCCTTTAAAACACCAATTTATATCAGGCAAAATAAGTCATAATGAAATGCAAAAGGCTAAATTGCGTTTATCATCACCTGTGAACGACCGCGGTTATTGAAAACCAATAAATGGGGTGAGGAAGTGGTCATAAAGTGTAATGCCACAAACAACAAAGTGCGGTCCTGAATTTGCCTGATACCTACATAATTGATAGGAGCGGCCGGCAGCGGGCCACTGACGGCGGTAATTTACACGAGCTGGGTCTAACCGGACACCCGGATTCCAAATTTATTACGATTCATCGTTAATAACACTCCAACGCTCGGAGTCCCTCTTAAGGATAAATCCGGAACGAGGTTATCCGACAGAGAACCAAGGTAGTCGACATAGCTTAAAGGATTAGCAAGCATAAGTGGCCGGTCTTGTTTGTCGTAGAACATATTGTTGGAGTAAACGAATATCAGAGTGGAGACCGCGTTTAGGCAAGCGTAGTGTAGGACGCCCTTCGGCAAGGTGGGGCGACGATCTGCGGAATGAAGCATGAGCTAACAAGCACTGGAGGAGAAGAGCCGAAGATCGAGCTAAGTGGCGGCGCGTCTTGGGAGGGACCTACGTCCAATAGTGGACTGATATAGATTGATGATGAACACTCCAACCGGGCCAAGTAATTTAGTTTAGTTCCTACCTTTAGCCTACTACCTTTTAAACGAATCGATTACAGCCGGAACAGTGTCTTCCTTTATTCGGAATGCAATAAAAAGTGCTATTAAGTACGCCAAAGCTCAAATCAAATGAGACCAATTGGATTAACAGAGAACGACTGCACTTGACAAGTGCAGCGGTGCATTCCTGGAACACGAGTCTTTCAGGCAATTGCTGAGTCCGCCATGAGTTTTTAGTAAATTTTTGAAGTGAAAACTTATTTAAGGCTTGCGCACATCTGGCGATGGCGATTGCGATCAGCTGAAACGCTGTAAAATATCGCTGTCATACTTGACAACGTTTCAACTGATCACCACCGTGTCATTTAATTTAATTTATATGTATAATCATAATTAATACAAGCTGTGCATAGTAGTGCTTGTTGGGGGAGGGCATTGGTATGCCATATCATAGGGTAATCCTAGTTTGGGTACCAATTTTATATCCAACCAGGAAATTTACATTGTAAGCTGTAACGTAACTGTATAATAATGTTTGTTAATATCCAATAAATTTCATTTCATTTCATTTCATTTAGTGACTGCTGTTTCTTGAGTGTATTACCTTAGATGAGGTCAGGAGCATCAGTGTGGAGCGTTCAAGGACATTTCTTGCTGCGGCGACTTGCGCCCTTCGTCTCTCGTCGCGTAGGTCTGCTCGTCTCTCCGCGGTGAGTCTCGCCAGCTCCACCATACTGCCTCCAAACTCTGTGAAGGCTCGGACGAACTCCGCAAAGTTCGACACTGACTCCAGCCGATCCAGTGAACGCGCCACCTGCATTATCCATTACCAAGTAAACGCGTCCACTACCTACGTAGTTTCTGCAGAGTTGTACGACCAAGTTGGCAGGAACTAAAGCATAGTTTCGTATGTTGACTGAAACTGGTGCCAGATTCAAAACGGTCTTGTAATACTTGCATCTAAATTGCATAACACCTGTGTGTATGATAATTGTTCTGACGATGTTATCTTCTCTTGGGAATTCAAACAACTAGAGAAACTAGAACAGACTGTTAAGTGTGTTTAAAAGAGTGCATCTTTTAACACAATAATACTGCAAAGTCAAAGTCAAAGTCAAAGTCAATAATTTTTTATTCAGTACGATGCAAGAATCACTTTGAAACGTCTTAAAGATAAGTGAGTCTAGGTGCCAGTTACACGCGACCAAGCGTAGAAGAACAGGCAACAAACTACGTCTCGGTTCCTACCGTTTTTTTTATATGATGCTTTTACAAACAAAGTGGTCTATTACACGTAGAGCTAAGGATTTTGGCAGAACATTACCTTATCCTTGGCAAGGAGTAGTTGTCGTACCACCACCATATCTGCCAGTAGCAGCACCCTGGTGACGGCTGTGAGAAGGGCACGCGCCGCCTCCACCATGGCCGTTCCGTCTGCGTTTGCCCCGCAAACACGTTCTATTGCTCTACCTGGAACAAAATTATACATTTTTAAAAAGAAAAGCTAAATTGTCCGACCACGTTGAAAATTGTGAAAATATTGCGAAAATTGAAAATTGAATCGGATGCTTTAGAGCGGACGATACCGCGATTGATATCCGTCCGGATTCCGACCGTCGTCGTCGCCGGCGAAATTTATCTCGATCAAGTTAAAATATCACAGGCTTTTTATTACTGAATCTGAGGACTTGAGATTAAATTTGAAAAACTTAATAAACTATTTATAAGACCCTGAGGAGCTATTGAAAATCCCGGAACTTTAAACTTTCCGCTGTCCACTTGATCACCACTTTACCTCTAATTTGGTTAATTCATTATCTTTGTATAATTTATTGCAATATTCTTGGCAACAAAGGCGGAGCACGGGAGTGGCATTCATTTCAAGATATTAAATTCCTGAACGCTGCCTGTTAAATTATTTGGTAACTTTGAGGGCGAAACGATTTTATAGTTATTTTTACAGTGAACTTTTTGAACTTCAATACCTGTAGTGCTGAAAAAATATGAGCTGGTATTAACCAAGTTTTTATATGATAATCCATCTTTTAGATAAGAGTAGTCGAGACTCAGTACCCACAAATTATTTAAGTAGCTATCTAGTTCCCATAGTACAAGCTCTGCTTAGTTTGGGGCTAGATAGTGTCGTGTCAATGTCCAAAATATTTATTTATTTATTTTAAATAATATAAGTAGGAAAATGTATATGGATCTCTATGCTCATCCACGTTAAACCAATGCCGAGGAACTGCATTTTAGTGGTTATGAGAAACAAGAAACTACACATTGTCTACTCATTGGAATTCCGAACAGAAATCCTTGCGAATCTCTCACGGCCGATTGGAGCCGCTATCGAGCTTTAGATGAGATTAATAAACGACCTCAAAATGTGACACAAAGCCATTTGTACACCTCGAGCCATTATTTAGGGTTGTTGTAGCGTTTGGATTAGATAGTTTAAACTTAGGGCGGATTATCTAGTAAAATATATTATGAAAAGCAGATGCGTGTGTGATTTGCTGTCTTTTAACCCACGTGGCAACGGCCACCACGGCCAAACTCTGATAATATCTTAATCTTTAGAACCAGTTTAAACACTTTAAAAAAAAAGTTTGGACGCCACCGATGCCGATACTAACATACTCGTAATATGCAACTAACTCGAAAGAACAAAAATGTAATGTGTACTATGCTAGTACTCGTAAACGGTGACGGAAAACATCCTGAAGAAATCTGCATGTCGTAGAACCTTGAAATTTCGAAAACTTGTGCCAAGTACACGAAAGGAGCCTCTTTGAGCCGCACTTCAAATCCTTTCACCACACTCTGGTTCGAAAAAGTTCTTAAAGGTTCGATAAGCATCAGAAGATTCGAAAGAATTAGTGACCAAAGACTTAAGGTACATCTACACTTAATCGTAACTATAGTTTATATTCTATGTTAGTGACATGACAAGAATAATTCTCACGCGTCATCGACACTATCGACAGCTTGTTAACGATTTCTCGGAAAGCTCTTGGCTGTAACATGTCAAGTTGTCAAGTTATATTAGTGCGAACACACGCGATTGCGACATCAACAGACCATTATTTTAAACATAATAATTTTGCCAAGCATAGGTCTGGCATCTCAGCTCAGTTGGTCTGGCTCTGCCATCTGCGTCATAGGTCGTGGGTTTCCCGCCGGGTAGGTACAAATATTTGTGTGGTGAACACAGATGTTTGTTCTCTGTCTAGGTGTTATATTGTATTCAAAGCAAATTTACAAAAAAATGCATAATCAGTATTATATCAGCTATCTGGTTCCGATAGTACAAGCTCTGCTTAATTTGGGGCTAGATGTTGTGTGTTTTGATTGTCCACAATATTTATTTAATTAGGGATGATGGACGATAAACAGCTTTAAAATAAATTTAATAAAACTTACTTTGTTATGGGAATACTCTCTATTCGTGGCGCGATTTTGGAAGTAACTTTTTACCTATATACTTGAAAAATAAATGGTAAGTTTGGCTTATACAATTCTAAATAATTCTTATAAACAATACAAATGAAAATATGCAAACTAACTTTGTAATCAATGGAAATAATTATTGGTAGACCTTTGTTATTTGTCTTCTTCTAGAAAAATAATAGTTAGTCACATTCGAATTTCAAATTCAAACTTCTTGAAAGAGGTTTTTGTCAATCGAGTAATTTGAAAAAGGTGATACACTTATCTTTGCTGAAAGGACTAGCATAAATCTATATTTATAAAAGAAAGTCGTGTTAGTTACACTATTTATAACTCAAGAACGGCGGAACCGATTTGGCAGAAAATTAGTGGGGAGGTAGCTTAAAACCGGGACATAGAATACTTTTTATCCCGAAAAAGCAACGGGAACGGGGTGTTACGGGAACGGGCGAGCGAAACCGCGGGCGGCCACTAGTATATTATATTCATTATTAATACTAAAATCATAACATCGAGTGGTCTATAAAAAAGATTTGTCTTAAAAATATTATGGCTATCTTTGTAATAAATAGGAGCTACGCTAAGTTTGTCCGCCCTGACTAATTACGAGTGCGTGACTAGAAAAGTAAAATTAACACTGCCGCTTTACCTATTATGTAAATAATAGCGTTTATTTTATACACAGTTTTCTAAAACACTCTTAATTCGTATTTTGGTAGTACTACTACGCGAATTACATTTTAGTTTTATTGCTTTCTGTTTACAAAACCGCGGTCCAAGCAGTCATAAACATAAATTAACTCTCAATCTCTCTCCAGCTTCTAGAATAAATATATTCAATTACTCGTAGGTACCATAGTAGGTATAAGTCAGTAGGTTAGGTACCTATTTCGTGTTTTGTAGTGATAATTTGATAAAATGTAAGTACTATTTTTCCGAACGAAACGAAATAGTACGATTACCTATTTCTTACGGAATCTTGAGAATGATCTCATGAACCTACTTATCCATCTTGGAAATAAAATAAAACTTCATATATTTTCCCATCCAAAGCAGTTGTATTGCAAAATCACAAGTCTTCTAAAACTTTGATTATTCACTTTGGCTCTTTGCAGGAAATCGCTGAATAGCACTTCATCTCAGTTAGCGCCAGATTCAGACAAGCTATTACTGAAAGGTTGTCCCAAATACATTTACAAAATAGAAAACAGAATGGAACTACAAAATAATGCCAACAATCTTTTACGTAAGCGTATCTAAAGGTCGGCCGCACCTGTGCCTGATGCGGATAAGCTGGGCCCGCAATATCTTCGGACCTATACCTACCAGCACAGCTAGTAAAATACAAGCCACCACATAATATACTGCAAGCAGCGATACTTTCAAAGTACAATCAAGGCTGTTCAATTCGTTCTAAAGATGCACTTCACCAAATTATTTGTTCAGTTGACCAAATAAGAACTATTCATGTCATTTCATTTCGGTTCGCTGACAATTTAATCCCTTTTTCATTACTCATACTCGGAAAGTAGGTCTGTTAGTTGCCTGAGAAGCGAGTAGAAAGTAATACTTGTTATCGCTGTCGTTTTCAACAGACAGCGGTCAATTTTTTAAAAAAATAATTAGGTTTGTTTTCTATTAGTAAAAAATATACTATTTAACATGACATTCTATTTAACGCTGACATACGATTTTCATTAGCGTTAAATATAATGTCATGTTAAATAGTATATTTTTTTAACACACTTAAATTCGAATTAATCTCAAATGTATAGTCTACAATTAGTCCTTTTGCGATTTTTAAAATGTCACTTAGTTATTTAGTTATGAATTTTTAAAAAAGCATCTCAAACTTCCGTATGTATTTTGTTTATATTCCTTGTAGCTATGTAATGAAAAGCTCAGTGCTTACCTCAGGTTAGATACTTATTTAGCCTCTCGAACAATTGGCGCCCGAGCGCTCGGGACTAAAGAAGTTACTTTTACCCCTAGGATAACAATGTACTATTTCAAATACTGTTTGGGATTGTGATCATATGACAGATAAGTTTATAGCACTGTTCTGTGCTTGGCAAGATATGTTCATGAGAGAAGGCCGGTAGAGGCCTGAATAGTTACGACATACAAGCTTACATATAAGTGTAACTCCAAGAAAAAGCCAGTAGAAAAATAATATTTTGGGTTGGAAGGTCTATTTTTCCTTATTTCTGTGCTGTGAGGCAAGAGTAATGACATGGCCCGTGTCAACCGCACTACATTTTACGTGCCGTGTGCAATGTATCGCAGTTTATTTATTGTTGCTGTCACATATTTACACAAAACGAATACGACTTTGTTGTGGACACTACTATGGAAGTCGACTTCTAGTTGTTTGAGAGGTATAGTGGGGATAGCTGCTGTCCTTGTAGAAATTATCTTCTTAGGGGCTTATGATGTCATCTATTGTGAAAATAGGAATAAAAAACGAATGCTCTCTTATTCCTCTTTTAAAGGCTTAGTTAAGCCAGCACGTGACCATATTCATTTCTAGGTAAATCAATATTATTTAGGTAGGTATTTGAGTAATATGACAGCGTATCTAAAGGTTACTTATCTACGTCTGTATGCCCGAGATGACACTTATTTGCTTGCATATAATAAAAATTCATTCTGTTTTTCAATGAATCAAATAGGTATATACATAGAAGGTATATTTGAAGGTCACATAACTTCGAATAAGCTGTTACCCGAGAGACGTGTTTATCGTTCAAAGCAGGGGTGGGTTCGCAAGTACTTCGTTTGAACGTTACTAAATTACACAACATGTTCAATGAGTTCGCGACGCGATTACAAAGTTTCAATTTACGTTAGAGCCGATGTGATGACTATGGGCCCGAATTGCGCAAGATCGTTTCCCTCCTGCCTGCCGGAGACGTGATCTTTATTACAATCGCCAAGTTGACGTTATTCACACTCACGTGTTTTACGTTCTCCCGCAGATCGAATATTCCACGTAGAGAACATTATACGAACTTTATTATGTTTGTGTTATGATGATACAGGTAAACGAGAAGCAATGTATGTTCTTTTTCACATACTTCTGTAAGTATGTGAAAAAGAACATACATTTATTGACTCTCGTCTCGATGTCTCTTTTCGAATTCTCTTGTGTGCTAAATAAGAATCTGTCTTATTTTTTCGTTCTATCGTAAAGCCTAAGTCTAAGACCATTTTATTTGTAAACCTGTAGCAAACCTAATCTGACATGCCGCTGTATTAAGGTTTACCACTTTTTTATGTGATGTTGCTTTAACATCCAACTTCCGCTGTTGAAGAAATAATTCCATGAAAGCTTCAGAGTTTCAGTCACGCTAGATCGTCAATAAATAATGTCGACAAGACAAGTTACGACTGGCGCGTGTTCTCGTCATGAGAAGATTTATTTTGTGTCACAACGAGCAAATTCCCGACGCGACACCGAGAACGGCAAGTGGTTTTACTGCCGCCTCCGATAACGTACCAATATCCTTTTATAACAGCCACGCTGGAGACGCACGACTACTCTCGCCTACCACGTCTCACCTCGCGAGTAAACTTCCCTAAATATTTTATTTATGTTCTCGCAACCCGATAGGGATTCGTGAAGCGTTCGCGGATTATAGAACTTACTTTATGAATTATTTACGGGTAGATATTTATGAACCTCTCGCGAAACGGCGGAAGCTGTAAACAAAAGTTTATTAATTACTGCGGCGCTAATTGAAGCATTTTTAACTCGGGAAAGTTTTATCTTCTTTCATTATTTATTTAAGTAGGTATAACTGGGATTTCTATGACGCGATGCTCGGAAGTAGATAGGTATGGTAATATAATAGATAGGTGGGTATCAGTGCCTGTTTTCTAAACTGAATCTGTATCTAATGTGTATGAAGGGCATCGGCCAAAACTATCCAATTACCGAACCTCACACAGATCGTAAGTAAACCAAAAACTGCGTGCATTGTGCAAGTCTTTATTAAAAAAAACAGAGGTCTAGTAACACAATTTTTTTTGAGGGGCTCTCAATACTACTTATTGGCAAATGCTCCCTTTTTTAGTGACTTGAAAATATTATAACTCTCGTTATCTGCATGCATCAAGCTAAATTTACGACGGTTTAACCTTTTCGGCAAACAATAAAACGTCCGAATTGTTTACGACTGCGAAATTGAAATCAAACGGGGAATTAAACATGCAAATTGTATTATTATTGTTCTGGCCTTCAGGTTCATGATGCTGTCCAAAAATAAGTTTGAAAAATAATTTCAACCTTTGTTTCCGATACAGTAGTTCTAATTATAGGACTTTAAAATAGACTTTGGTAAACAAACATGTAGGTTACCGGTGTAAGCCAATAAGAGGGTAATAATGCTATTAGACTCGTGCGTACGTTACGGTGTGCAACTTGTGTATTCATATCTATTGACATTCATGTTATTATAGGCTCACGAGGAAGAATAACCAAGGTCATTTATAATAGCTCGCAACATTAGCTGAAGTTGAAGTGGTAATGGCAGGGCATATTAGCTCGTTGAAACAAAAACCGTTGGGTAAAATTCTAGAATGATAAGAACTAGGTACCCAGAAGGGGAGAAGCGTGGGATGACCCTGGACTCGATGATGCGACGGTGGAAAATGGCAAAAAAGACTGCTTATTTTGGGTACGCAACGCAGACCTATTTACATTCTGTGGTTTGGGGCTGGATGGCACAGTGTGCCAATCCGGAGTTTATTAAAAAAAAAGTTACTACCGACCTTATCAATAACCATAACTTATGAATGAACTAAAATGTTTAAGTTACCTACTGTTGGTACGATCAGATTTTAATAAAACTCGAAAAGCAATTTTAAATGTAATAATTCAGCAGTCGACTTTCTTCAAGAATTATTTCTTCCATAACATTTTAATTGAGTCCAAATGAACAAATTAAGTGGAACAACGCAAAGAAAACGCCATTTCTCTCAGAAGGTAGGTATGACTGCGAGCGAAGTGAGTTACAGCATATTACCTCGACAGCTCTCGGTAATGGAGTTGGAGCTTTTATACATTGAAAGACATTCCTACGGCAAGCAAATTTACATTTAAATGTGCCTGTTACCTTTACCTTCCATCAAATTATTCTGTCACAAATAGGCTTACATTGAATAATATCGGGGCGCGTTTTGGTGAAATTTCCAACAGATTGGAAATACTGAAAGCAAAAAGCACAATAACGATGCAAATTGTGCGCAATCGCGCCTGACTTGGCAGCGTCTGAATAGAATGGTTTCTAAAAGTTCAATAAGTAGGTTTATTTTGATAAAAAAAACGAGCTTTACGGCCCAAATCATGTTTGTTTATTCTCATCCTAAGGTAGAGAAGCTGGGTGTTTTACCTTGCCTGTATTATCTCACCTCACTTACGCGAAATATGAGGCAGTCCACTGTTATAAAAAAAAAGTTTATTTCAGATCACACAAATCCATAAGTGCACTTTTTCAACTTATTCCAAAAACCAAAAAACAGTTTTGCATGCCCTGTATGCTTTGCATAACAATGTGAGCAGTATTGACCCTCATATACGTATAAAGCTTTAGTGCATCTAACGTTCCGAGCATAATGGCGGACGACTAGAACATGCTATCCGGCGTTTCCGTTTATTGTGTTATACTTGTGCTAGATATTTTAAATATAGGGTTTTATTGAGACTCTATTTTCATTCTTTATAACAGGAAGTTTGGTTGATGGAGACGGCTCAGAGTAGTTCTTCCTGGAAACGTATAACGCTTATGTCCTGCCGTGGACTTCTTCAGGCTAATAATGACGATAAAACCTTTAAGATATTAATGTTATTCTTCATCGATATAAAAATATAACGCAGCTTTCATATTTACAGCTAAGAATAAAAATACTCCGTATCATTAGTATATTTTGCTAAGTAATTACGTCTCGTAAAAGCTTGTTTGAAGACAAACTGCTTTGTCATCTAATGAGTTAGACTCAGCACATGTTCGGTGGAGAACAGATTACACCGTAAAGTACCGGACTATTCATCAATCATGGTTTCTATGGACAGCTATGGATGCAAAATTAATGGAGTATCCCTACAGGAATAACCGAAAAGGGTATATCTGTAGATATTATGTAAAATAGCCAATCTTAGATAGATGTTTAAGAATTGGGAAACTACTTGAGGGTTCCGAAGGTACCCTATTTGTGTGGCCACCAAAGTGGTGGCCACTGTAGATGTATGATTTATTTTTTGTCCGGATCATTGGTTACGAAATAATATTCTGAATATAGGTGGACTCTGGAATCTTTTCGACCATTTTTATGAAACTACCAAATACCTTCTAGAATTCTCGACGATCCCAAGAAGCAAGAGTGTACCTAGCGATGATGTAGGTTAGTCACCTATACGTATCACAAACAGCAGGTGAGTAAATGACTGGCTAGCCTCACCCAATTCACAAAATGGATGACTACATTATAAAAATAGTAGGAACTCTGTTGATGGAACAATCTTAAAAGCATGTTCATTCTTACGAACTTCTTTCAACCACGCAATTAATAATTGTTGGTCTGCTTGCATGTCTTATAATGGCTACTAGGAAATTAGCAGTTGTGGTATTTTTAATAAAAGAGTGCGGTCTATATTCTTTTGTTGTGTCCTATGGAAACCTGGGAAACTCAACGATGCTACCTTTCGAAAAGTGCAAAAGCATTTCAGCTTATTAGGAAAAAATCTTTGTCCTTCTTTCAAAAGCTGCTTGCTTCGGTTAAGTTTTGCCACTGTTTTAGGAGAAATCGTATTTTTGTAGCAAAAGTGCGGCCAATTCAATTTTGACTTCATTTTTTTTATTAAAAAATATTATAAGTATGCTCTGAGCTGTGAAAACAAGCCTTTGGTATCTTAGTAGGCCCAATAAAGATTTCGTTGGCAGATTAAACACATAAACGCGCCTGTAAAAACTTAATGGTTGCTAAAGAGAAATGCTGTTGTGCCTGCCTGCCTGCCTATTTTCACAGTCAGGACTTTTAAGGACTTAGAGGAGTTATAATTAGTGAGTGGGGAGTTATTTAATGAAATATTTTAAACTATTTCAGCAAAAGTGTTTAGTAGTAGCCTCTATAAATAAATAAATAGTTGCAAGTAGAAAACTGTAATCAAATAGTGGCTGTCCTACAGCTACATTGTTATGTAGATATCTATTTTAGAGATATACATATTCCATTTCATTTATTTTTTTGCAGTAAAAAGATAACAATCATGACACACTTGAAAAGTCAAAATCATTTATCATACGATTCAAAACCAAAATAATACCACATAAGTAATAGAAATAATCGAACTAATAAGTGGACAAGAAAAAAATAGAAAATAGCAGCTTTGCCTCAATTAGTTAAGTATTCTAGAAGTGAAGTATTAATCATACCAATTTCCAAATACCTTGACCTTCTTTTCATATTATAAATCCTAACTTACGAAATGTTATTAAGTTATTTAACCGTAAGTAGTTGTCTTCATTGTAGAATCGATACTACATATTCTACGCTCAGTATGTACTTTCAAGTTAAGTCTCACTTTCGCTCTAAATAGCTCTACCATTGACGGGCGTCAGGGTGGTGCAACGGAGGTAGCACACGATAAATGAAGACTACAGTATGTAAACTCAAAAGTTTGCTCTAGTTAATTACGTTGTCGAAGTTGGTTGACACATTTGCCTTTCTCTTCCGCCGTGGGCATATGACACCACATATTTGGGGTAGAGTTTCTTCAAAGTAAGTTCACCTAGATGTGTATACTGAACTGTGGTTTGATTCATACAGTAGCTTACACAGGATAGGTTCTTGAACTTATTTCAGTACCTATACAAAAACTTCTAGTACATTAATTAGAAATTTCGCAGTTTGTTAATTGTTAGCCATACCAATACTAGTAATAATAGACGACAACTTCAAAGTAATATATGAACTAACTAAGGAATTCCAGAAATTAGCGGCGTGGTTGAAGTTTTTTAATAAATAATACCAAACAATAGACATGGATATTTATGTCCGCCCATAGCATTGCCATAAAAGTGCTTATGTTGAATTATTTGCGTTTGGAAATCGATAATAGTGATTTATCCTCTACTAAGCGAAACTACTTTGGCTCTGCACGTAATACGACTAATACGTAGGTCCGTCGAAGATGACATACTGCTTATAGATTTGTCGTGGCAGGAGCGGACTGGGCTATATTTAGACGACCCTCGCAGTAGGACAAGGCCGCGCTCCCGTCTCACCCGACCCAGGTATAACTGAACATGAACATCCTTCAGTCCGTATCCGTATCATAGATTTCTAGCATTATAAAAGCGATTGCGAGTCCGTTTCCTCGTACGTAAAAGGAAATTTATATTTTTAGGGATATATAAGGATAACACGATTTTATGATTGCACGCTTAGAAAAGATCGCTACTGCGTCATGTGGCCGCCCATTATACTTTTGATACGTAAATTACTCCGTTTAGAGTAATGTACAACAAGGTGTTTTTAAATTCGTTTCACTATATTAAAAAGGTTGAGTACTGATTATGTAATTAAAGTATTATGAATAAGATAGTGTAGTATCCGTTTTAATAATGTTAGAAACTCGTGCTAAAGGTTAATTAATCCTGTCTCATTCGCAACTTCACTCAACTGTCGGATAAGATGTGTTTAGGTAAAATCTTGTCTCTTGACTATTACTGTTTGAGGTCATATGGACTTATAGTTAGATAACCTGTCCCGAGCTGCGATTTGGGACTCAATGGTGTGTGCAAATTTTATAATATTGCCTTTGTATAAAACAATTCTGATTTAGGCTCGAGCCGTAATAAAAATGTATTTCAAATGGTTTTTTTCTAGTCCATAAAGATTCAGGAATGGTTTTTGTTGGAACGCTTATTAACATAAGTTTTTATTACTTTTTCAGCTGTATTTTTAGGGAGTTGAATCCTCCTTGGGGTAGAAAGCTTAATTCATAAATGAAGCGGAGTTATAACTTCAGGCTGTTGTTGCCAACTGATTATAGATCGTGATGGATGGCGCAGCGCTAAAAGTGGCCAGAGTCTAATGACACCTCCCATTTTGTTCTCGCTTCAAGATTAATGTGACGCTACCCTTTTTACTCGAAAAAGTAATGAGTTCTCAATGTCTTGCATAATTTACCTTAGATGTGTATTTGCATTTTGTATGAGCCGGTGACCAACTCTGCTAACGGATATAGCAATAAAAAGTGGAACCCAGAACACCATACCTACATACACAACGGATTATTACCTAATTTTCTATTTAAATATCAGCGAACTGTGAATATCGAGGAAACAATGTTTTAAATAAATATATTTATTATTGTATATTATCGAAGCTTTTTCCTGAAAACTGGTTCCTGCGTTATAGAGTCATTACTAGTTCGACACGTATCACAAAAGTGGGTCAAAGCCTAAAATACGTAGCTAGCAGTAATATAAATCGATGAAAAGGAATTTTCAAAAAGCTAGTCGTTTTGTAAATTCCAGGTTTCGTCTTTTAAAGACCAGATTACGTCTTGGGGCTTTTAAGAACTGCATTCATACGGTGGATAGGTCTGAAACGTAGCGAATGCCGTTTTCGACGGCGTGGCGGTAGGAAATGAAAAAACGCCTTGGAAGCTCGGTAGAATTCAGCCTTTTGTTCAGGTGAGGACGTTGAGAGCGCATCACTCCACTTATGGATTTTCGTAACTCACAGATAAAATCTAAGCTCCATGTAATCTGCGACTGGTTTTGTGAAGTAATATTGTAGCTTGACCTAAGCTATTTGGTATCTATAAGAAATGTGAAGTTATTGAAATTTTTGTATCACACAACTAACTCACAGAGCGTAACGACTGTATACAGGGTTATTCATTATTAACTGCAAATACTCAGGAATTAGGTTCAACAAATAGAATAAAAAATATTTATGAATTTTTTTTTTTTAAATTTGATCAAAAATTTTTTCATGTTTTTGTATCAAAATTTTATTTTTATTAATTTCTTTACGGCTATTGCATAATCATTGCCACGGAGAACAGGACGATGACCCACCCAGGCGGTGACTGAACGCAGAGTGTCACTCACGGCGCGCAGGCGCGGATCAAAGGTCAAAATAGGTCAGGTGTCAATGATTTCTTTATCGATTTTCTCGGGATTTTTATAACAAAACTTAAAAAAAATCATTTCATAAATATTTTTTATTTTATTTGTTGAACCTAATTCCTGAGTATTTTCAGCTAATAATGAATAACCCTGTATAATTAAGAAAGATAAATTCGGCATAAGGTTCAATTTAGGAGCTAAATTATTATACGGCCGGCGTAAGCACTCCAATTCACCTACATTATATAAGTATTTTTTTTTTATTAACCCTGTGTGTCCCACTGTTGGGTAAAGGTCTCCCCCAAAACTTTCCACTCATCTCGGTCTCCAACGATCTCCCACTAATCTTTCCTGTGAACGTCGAGATCGTCCCGCGATCGACACGTTTCCTCGGCTAAGTTACATTTCGAATAAATTATAGTTTAAAAAACTAAAACAAACACGCTTTTATAACTAACTAGTGGCCGCCCGCGGCTTCGCTCGCCCGTTCCCGTAACACCCCGTTCCCGTTGCTTTTTCGGGATAAAAAGTATCCTATGTCCTTCTCCTGGTTCTAAGCTACCTCCCTGTTAATTTTCTGCCAAATCGGTTCCGCCGTTCTTGAGTTATAAATAATGTAACTAACACGACTTTCTTTTATAAATATAGATAGATTGAATTAAAAAGTTAAAAATAAAACTGTAATAATCAATTGAAAAATTTATATTATTGTACAAAAAAGCGTGGGGTGCTTTTTATAATAACTTCTGATATAATAAACTATTGATAAAATATTTACAACAATCAAAATCAAGGCCCCCACGCTTTTTGTACAATAATATACATTTTTTAATTGATTATTAACAGGTATGCAAAGTTTGAATCAAATCTGATCGTTCAAAGTAGGACAAAATCGAGCTCAAAGGGGTCTGTTACATACAAGCTTACAATGTACAAACTTACATACAGGTGAAGCTAATAAAAGCGTTATAAAAACAAATAGTGTCTATATAAGCAACTGTTCATTTCTTTGTTAGTATTCATGTAATATGTAGATTACAAACATAGATTCAAAACAGGCCTAGTAATTGGATGGATGTGTTTACTCACAGCTAGCTATTCTTGTCGTCTGGAAATAACAAATACCAATCTAATAGGCGTAAATGTACTTATGCAACTTTGTAGAAGTTTCAGCTCTTCGATAAGGGAACGTGACACAAAGTCAATTGAGAGGTTTGGACTTACGTTACACTTAGCTTTAGGTAGGTATAGGTAAATTAACTAGGTCAATTTTTAGATTTCGGAATACATTTTATTTAAGGTACCTGCACGTGAATAAAAGTTTTCCAATATACTTAGAATTAGATGTGTTAGAGATTATATTAAACTCTACTAACTAACTCTCTAATATCTTTGTTTACAAATAATTATACTTACTTGATTATTTTTGATTATAGACGCTCCAAAAGTACGATCTGAGAGAATGGTTTAAGGCCTGCGCACACCTAGGTCGCGGGCGATGGCAATCAGTGAAACGCTGTCAAATTTGACAAATTACGCCGGCGACCTAGGTGTGCGCAGACTTTTTTGAAGTGAAAACTTCTTTAGCGGCGTTGAGCACTTTCTGAATGGGGATAAAATCTTAAACTCGCGTCAGGATCACGTGACCCTGATCGAAAAAGCGTAGGACGGATTTTTTGCAGAAATGAACCCTAAGACTACAACGTAGAGTTCATAATAAAAATCGAAAAAGCGACGCTACAGATACGCTAGTAGTTACTATGACACGGTAACGTCACAGAATAGATAATAGTTAGTAGCAAGCATACCAAGGCGTTTTTCGTGACTGTAGTAGGTATAGGTACATACCTAATAGATTTTATGAACTAGCGGCCGCCCGCGGCAGGTAGTAGTGGTCATTGGTACATGATTTTATAGATCTACTGTATTTATTTTTCGAGTGGAGCATTGCGGCGAGCGAAGCGAGCCGCCACGTGACCACGGGGAACAGCGCGGCGAGCGAAGCGAGCCGTGCTGTGACCCCCCCTAAGCCCCCCAGAACCCCCTCCTCCGAAACCCGGGGGGAGCGTCGCGGCGAGCGAAGCGAGCCGCCACGCGATCACGGGGAACAGCGTGGCGAGTGAAGCGAGCCGTGCTGTTACCCCCCTAAGCCCCCCAGAACCCCCTCTTCCTGAACCCGGGGGGAGCGTCGCGGCGAGCGAAGCGAGCCGCCACGCGACCACGGGGAACAGCGCGGCGAGCGAAGCGAGCCGTGCTGTGACCCCCCTTAGCCCCCCAGAACCCCCTCCTCCTATGTCTGCCGTTTTACTTCATTTAGGACCTACTTGTAGGTCGCGCGACAAGGTCCCTTCTAGCGGTTCCGACCCGTTGAGGATTTGGCTTTACGTAAAATTTAGGGTTCCGTATAGGGTTTTGATTGGGGTTATACTATATTGAGGAATTTGATTAAATGGTCGACTTTTAGGGTTCCTTAGGACTTTGATTGGAGTTTCAACTACACTTAGAAGCTTGATAATGTTAAAATTTTTAGGGTTCCTTAGGACTTTGATTGGGGTTTTACTACATTGAGGAATTTGATTAAGTGGTCAACTTTTAGGGTTCCTTAGGACTTTGATTGGAGTTTCAACTACACTTAGGAGCTTGATAATGTTAACATTTTTAGGGTTCCTTAGGACTTTGATTGGAATTTCAACTACACTTAGGAGCTTGATAATGCTAAAATTTTTAGGGTTCCTTAGGACTTTGATTGGGGTTTTACTACATTGAGGAACTTGATAAAATAAACAACTTTTAGGGTTCCTTAGGCCTTTAATTGGACTTTCAACTACACTTAGGACCTTGATTATGTAAACAATTTTAGGGTTCCTTAGCACTTTGATTGGAATTTCAACTACACTTAGGAGCTTGATAATGCTAAAATTTTTAGGGTTCCTTAGGACTTTGATTGGGGTTTTACTACATTGAGGAACTTGATAAAATAAACAACTTTTAGGGTTCCTACGTTAATAATCAAGTTTTCACTTCTGCCGGCACTCCCGGAGTGCAACCCGTATTTTTATTTTTCTTTAGAGTCACACAGCATAAACTACTTCAAGCAAATAAATTATTTCATTTCAAAGCGGATATAACATGATATTTAGATATATGCTAAAGAGTAAGATACTCAGACTTTGCTTTAGTAGGTTCTACAAAGACGGGACACGGTAAACATGCCTCTTTATAAAGACGTCACAGGCTTAGCGACGGCTGGCATTCAAAAGAATAATATGAGGTTGGGAGAGCGTTTAGCTTAGAAGTACGAATACGTATTATGAGCTTTCACAGCCCTTGGAACTTACTAGACTAGTGTACCTTCAATGTAGTGTTAGTGAAGTGCTTATAAGAGCCTATAAGACGAGAGCTTTTAACCGTATGTAATAAGTACTTTAAGTCCTAGAGTTGGCGAAGTTTAGGTTCAAAATAACTATTGACACGAATATTAGAAGTACTATACTCTCGGTCTTAACTTTAATAATGGTAACAGGTTTGCTTAATCTTACCAAAACGTAATTTCTTTAGTACCATAGCACAAAACTGTTCCAAAAAATCTATTTAGTTTTCAGTCCGGGTTAAATAAAAACAAATAAATGTCATAAAAACAAATATTAAGCCATTATTAATAAAAGTATTGCAAAGCTACTAAATTACGCGACATATGCGAGTAAGCTCTGGGTATAAAAAAATGGGGACGCAGAATAATTTGCCTAAATGTCCCCAAATTAAAAAAGTCCCACGCATAACAGATTTAAAATGTAGGCACCTCTATAAATAAGCGTCCTCGTAAAGATAATTACGTTTTTTTCGACGGGCACTCCAATCCAGAGTCCAAATCCAAATCGTAAAAAGTCCCCAATTACAGTATACTTACGTTTTTGTGACTTACTTATTCTATGGCGTTCATTTTGCACGCTCAAAGATCTGTTTTAAGATATTAAGGCTTCGGATTAAATGAAGTTAGAGACATTTTACCACGAGTAGGCAAAAACAGGGATTAAAACCAGTGAAACCACAAGTAATTGTTGAAGTTGAAACTATCGAATGGGGTTAGCGCTTCATTAATTTTCCGTTATATTAGAGTGAAAGAGCAATCGGGGTGCTAGCTCGGGGCGTTGCACTGAGCTAACAAGGTACATGCTAGCTGGTAATGAGATCTCGGCTGCGACACTGTATTTCTTTCAAATGATTTGAATATTATGACAACTCATTATTTTCACTGGTATAAAATTGAGACTGTTCGTCATTGGGTAAGTAAATAGATTCTAAAAGTATTACTGTTTAAAAAAATATCTGGTGCTTTCTACGTATAAAGTTATATGTTGCAACAAGCTAGCTCGTATGAATTAGTGGACGTATATAGTGACGAGAGTTTTTAGGGCACCCTAAAGCCTCCGTCATAGTTTAATGACTGCGAAAGCTATTCCTTACTGATTTACATGCCCTCTGAGACACGAAAGCGTTACGTAGTGAATGATTCGTGCTACGAAGTTGACAACAGTTCGTAACGTGCTACAAAAAGTGCTACGTCGTAACCCCTGAGACGCTTATAGATTTTACCAAAAAAAAATACGAGTCATTATACACAATATATTACCAGTTATTATCCATACGTGAATACAAAAACTACTGCTTTCGTCACGCGTATAATTCTTTTATGTGCATGTCTCCAGCTTCCTCATATGGAAATTGCGAATTCTGAAAACGCCAACATTTAAAGCATAATTGGAGCAATCATTGATTTGAAGGAAAATTTAGCAGCAAAAAAAACAACGACTCTATGAGACTTTATAGGTGTGTTAGCTGGAGAGCGGCTCCACAGCTTCCTCATTCAGTGTGGGCAAACGGCTAACGATAGAGCTATATAGTAAACGCCAAATTTTAGAGCATAATTAGAGCACCCGGCATAAAAAAAATCAAGTCTCTAGCTCGAAAACTCTTTGAGTTAGAAGACTATAACAACGTGTTTGCTGGGAAGCCATTTCTCCAGCTAACACATGTGGATCTCAGGAATGGCTATAGCTAGAAAGTTGCTTGATATCTCCAAATTTAGAGCAAAAAATATCATGGATGCTCCAAATATTTCAAGTGTCTAGGTTCAAAACTCACCGAGTTAGAAGCTTTGATGACTGTGTTAGCTGGAGACACGTTTGTCTGGCACGCACATGCTACATCTGAGGATCTACAATAGCTACAGATTCGGTTGACGTGTCCAAACCGAGCTATGAATTAGAGCACTCGGCTCCAAAATTTTGGACTCTCTAGGACAAGTAGTTTCCTAGTAATCAACAAAAGAACATTTTGCCGCCAGAATTTTCAAATATTATGTTCGCACCCGTAAAAATGCGGCGTTGCCGCTCTGAAAGTATGGTATCAGCGTAGGAATTTGAACGTTAGTCGGATGGAGTTGTGTGTTGCCCGTGCCTGGTAAATAGTTACCCTAGGATTCATGTCTTAAACACTCATTACGTAGCTCAAGAAGCGGAATATAGGTTAAAATGAAACAAAAAAACACCAAAGAAAAGTTTTATAATGGTTAGTTTAAGTTTAAATATGTATTTATTAAGAAACCTGACTTCAGATTTTTTATTTTTAGTTTTAAATATCATGAAATTATATCTCTAAGTCTCTCAACTAACCAACAATGTTTTCAAATCATGAGTTACCTAATCTTGTCACACTAGGTGTAAATGGCATCGTGCGAAACTATCATTGTGTCTGTGAGTACGTACATAACTATAGATAGTGCAATTCACGAAGACGCGCCCCTCGCGGGGTGCGGGGAGTTTGCTCCGAGCGGCAGTTGCCAACCGTAGTCTATTAATTGTAGTGTACGTGTGCACTCATAGGTAATTAGTGTGTACCGATAACACTCAAACATTGACAAAAGCTTGCACACATATACTATAAACGGTTAGGAGGAATAGTGGGGCGCGCCTTCGTGGGTTGCACTATCTATAGCGAGCTGCAGTAAATACTCACGGGAAAGCGAAAGGAAATATTATAAATATAATAATTATGAAGAAAAGTGGGGGGGCTCTATTCCGGAAAACGTTTTATTTTTTTCTTCAAAAGTTGTTAACGTAGATACCTATTGTTCTAAAGGTTTTTAGGGCTCTAATTGTGAATTTGACATTCATTTTTGAATTCAAGATGGTGGCTTCATTTTTTTTCTTAAATAATGGATATGGGTATCGTTTAATAGGTTTTTGGGGGCTCTGATTGTGAATTCAACATTAATTTTTGAATCCAAGATGGTGGCTTCATTTTTTTCTCAAAAAATGGATATGGGTATCGTTTAATAGGTTTTTGGGGGCTATGATTGTGAATTCAACATTAATTTTTGAATCCAAGATGGTGGCTTCATATTTTTCTCAAAAAATGGATATGGGTATCGTTTAATAGGTTTTTGGGGGCTCTGATTGTGAATTCAACATTGTTTTTTTAGTTCAAGATGGCAGCTTCATTTTTTTCCTTAAAAAATGGGTATGGGTATCGTTTAATAGGTTTTTGGGGGCTCTGATTGTGAATTCCACAATATTTTTTCAATCCAAGATGGCGGCTTAATTTTTTTTCACAATATATTGATATGGGTGTCGTTTAATAGGTTTTTGGGGGCTCGGATTATAAATTCGACATTGTTTTTTGAATCCAAGATGGCGGCTTCATTTTTTTCCTTAAAAAATGGGTATGGGTATGGTTTAATAGGTTTTTGGGGGCTCTGATTGTCAATTTGACATTATTTTTTGAATCCAAAATGGCTGCTACATTTTTTTCCTTAAGAAATGGGTATGGGTTTCGTTTAATAGGTTTTTGGGGGCTCTGATTGTGAATTTGACATTATTTTTTGAATCCAAAATGGCTGCTACATTTTTTTCCTTAAGAAATGGGTATGGGTATCGTTTAATAGGTTTTTGGGGGCTCTGATTGTGAATTCGACAATATTTTTTCAATCCAAGATGACAGCTTAATTTTTTTTTCACAATATATTGATATGGGTATCGTTTAATAGGTTTTTGGGGGCTCGGATTACAAATTCGACATTATTTTTTGAATCCAAGATGGCGGCTTCATTTTTTTCCTTAAAAATGGGTATGGGTATCGTTTAATAGGTTTTTGGGGGCTCTGATTGTGAATTCGACAATATTTTTTCAATCCAAAATGACAGCTTAATTTTTTTTCACAATATATTGATATGGGTATCGTTTAATAGGTTTTTGGGGGCTCGGATTACAAATTCGACATTATTTTTTGAATCCAAGATGGCGGCTTCATTTTTTTCCTTAAAAATGGGTATGGGTATCGTTTAATAGGTTTTTGGGGGCTCTGATTGTGAATTTGACATTATTTTTTGAATCCAAAATGGCTGCTACATTTTTTTTCTCAAAAAACGGATATGGATATCGTTTAATAGGTTTTTGGGGGCTCTGATTGTGAATTCAACATTATTTTTTGAATCCAAGATGGCTGCTTCATTTTTTTCATAAAAAATGGATATGGGCATCGTTTAATAGGTTTTTGAGGGCTCTGATTGTGAATTCGACATTGTTTTTTGAATCAAAGATGGCAGCTTCATTTTTTTTCTAAAAAAATGGTTAAGGGTATCATTTAATAGGTTTTTGGGGGCTCGAATTATAAATTCGACATTATTTTTTGAATCCAAGATGGCAGCTTCATTTTTTTTCTTAAAAAATGGGTATGGGTATCGTTTAATAGGTTTTTGGGGGCTCTGATTGTGAATTCGACATTATTTTTTGAATCCAAAATGGCTACTTCATTTTTTTTCTCATAAAATGGATATGGGTATCGTTTAATAGGTTTTTGAGGGCTCTGATTGTGAATTCGACATTATTTTTTGAATCCAAGATGGCTGCTTCATTTTTTTTCTCAAAAAATGGATATGGGTATCGTTTAATAGGTTTTTGAGGGCTCTGACTGTGAATTCGACATTGTTTTTTAAATCAAAGATGGCAGCTTCATTTTTTTTCTTAAAAAATGGTTATGGATATCGTTTAATAGGTTTTTGGGGGCTCTGATTGTGAATTCGACATTATTTTTTGAATCCAAGATGTGGGCTTCATTTTTTTTTTCTTAAAAAATGGATATAGATATCATTTATATCTTATAGTCTTATAATTCAATAGAGCCAAATGCACGCAATGCAAACGAGAGCGTGGAAAGAGTGCCAAAGAAGCACAATCGGCCTCAGCGTTCGGCAGTGTTCGACATCTGTTTCTCCTTTTTGAGTGAGCGATGCGTTCGCGTGGACAGCTGTATGACGTTGTCTCGTTCAACTATCGTAAGTAAACCAACTATACAGAAAACCGTTTTTTTAAGAAAAAAAATGTAGCCGCCATGTTGGATTAAAAAATTAATGTCGAATTCACAATCAGAGCCCCCAAAAACATATTGAACGATACCCATATCCATTTTTTGAGAAAAAAAATGATGCCGCCATCTTGGATTCAAAAAATAATGTCGAATTCACAATCAGGGCCCCCAAAAACCTATTAAACGATACCCATGTTCATTTTTAAAGAAAAAAATGAAGCCGCCATCTTGGATTCAAAAAATAATGTCGAATTCATTATTAGAGCCCTCAAAAACCTATTAAACGATACCCATAATCATTTTTTTGAGAAAAAAAATGAAGCAGCCATTTTGGATTCAAAAAATAATGTCGTATTCATTATCAGAGCCCCCAAAAACCTATTAAACGATACCCATATCCATTTTTTTTGAAGAAAAATGAAGCTGCCATCTTGGAGTCAAAAAATAATGTCCAATTCACAACCAGAGCCCCCAAAAACCTATTAAACGATACTAATATCCATTTTTTGGGAAAAAAAATTAAGCCACCATCTTGGATTCAAAAAATAATGTCGAATTCACAATTGTAGCCCCCAAAAACCTATTAAACGATACCCATATCAATTTTTTGAGAAAAAAAAGGAAGCAGCCATTTTGGATTCAAAAAATAATGTCGTATTCACAATCAGAGCCCTCAAAAACCTATTGAACGATACCCATATCCATTTTTTGAGAAAAAAAATGATGCCGCCATCTTGGATTCAAAAAATAATGTCGAATTCACAATCAGGGCCCCCAAAAACCTATTAAACGATACCCATGTTCATTTTTAAAGAAAAAAATGAAGCCGCCATCTTGGATTCAAAAAATAATGTCGAATTCATTATTAGAGCCCTCAAAAACCTATTAAACGATATCCATAATCAATTTTTTGAGAAAAAAAATGAAGCAGCCATTTTGGATTCAAAAAATAATGTCGTATTCATTATCAGAGCCCCCAAAATCCTATTAAACGATACCCATATCCATTTTTTCACCCCCCCTATCACTTGCCATCTAGTGAGATGGTAAGTGATAGGGGGCAAGTGTGCGTGAGTACGCACACAACTAGCAGCCGCAGTAAATACCTATTTTCCGTCCGCCTGGTTTACTCGATACGCTCATAAAAACCTGACTGAATACAGTAAAACACAGAGAACAGACGGCTAACAACAGGCAGAGTAGGTAGAATCATCAACACTGGCCTAGCAGGTACCTATTTACAGAACTGTAGTGTATAAGAATAGTTGTGGGTAGATTTGTATATTGTATTGGTGGGGGGTAGTTCTAGTTCTGACAGTGGGAATATACTGAGCACTCGTACCAGACATCCTTGCAGTTTCCTTTATATCCTAGCTAATATCTTACATTGGCGAACGAGTTAAATTATATTTTGTGCGTGCAGTAACTGAACCGTAATCACGAACAATGTCTATCGGTAAAATTCGTGAGTTTAACGTGAAAACGGGATCGTGGCAGTCGTACGTGGACCGACTTGACATGTATTTTCAAGCGAATGGAATCAAGGAGGAGTTACAAATGCCTACGTTGATCTCGTTGATGGGGGACGAGGCTTACGAGTTGCTGATGAACCTTGCAAGTCCGAAAAAACCAGCGGAGTTGACCTACATTGCTGCAAAGGACATGTTGCGTAATCATCTTCAACCTACCCCGTCTTTGCTCGCGGAACGCTACAGATTTCGTCAGAGGAGGCAGCGAGTAGACGAGAATGCTGGTGACTATATAGCAGAGTTGAAAAAGCTGGCGCGGAATTGCAAATTCAAAGAAACTTTAGAAGACAATTTGCGGGATCAATTTGTGTGCGGATTGAAAAGTGACGTCATCAGGCAACGGTTGTTCGCGGAGGATGACAGTCTAACGTATGTAAAGGCGGTAAAACTGGCGATATCACTAGAAGCAGCGGAGCGCGATGCAGCTGCGGTAGAAGATAAGAGCCAGCAGGTATCCGCGGGAAGTGTGGACATGCACGCGTTGAAAGCGCGGGAGCCGCGCTCAGGCCGAGCCTGGCTGGCGCGCGGAGGCAGCGCCGGCGCTCGGCACGGCGACTCACAGCAGAGGTCGGCGCAGCGCAGCGAGACGCGGGGGAACTGTACGGGCTGCGGAGCGACGGGTCACGCCATTAGAGACTGTCGATTTCGTGACTACGTGTGCAGTCGGTGCAAGCGACCTGGTCATTTACGACGAGTGTGCCCAAACGAAGGTTCCACTGGAGCTAATGGAGCTGTGCGTCCGGGCGTACGCGGTCGGGGCTTCCATTACGGCCAGGCGGCTGATGATGGGGCGGAGTCGCAGGAAGACTCCGGAGATGAAGTGTATCTACATCAATTGTGTTTGAGAGACTATAAGGCGGTGAGTTTGGCTATAAAAATACAATATACAAATCTACCCACAACTATTCTTATACACTACACTATAATAATATATAACATTTAACATATAACAATATACAATAAAAATCAATAACAAAGTTATACCTATGGAAGTAGATACCGGAACGCCTATATCATGCATTAGTAAAAGTACTTACGATTCATATTTTAATCATATACCCATTCAGCCTCACAAATTATGTTTAACATTTTATGATGGATCGAAAATCAGACCATTAGGTTTTATTAAGCCGACGATTGAATATCAAGACAGGACAAAAGAATTAGAACTTTTTGTGATCGAAGGAGGAACCACTTCTCTTTTAGGTAGACAGTGGCTTACGGAATTGAACATAGGAATTCCGAATCTTGAGTGTTTTAATATGGCCAGTGATAACTCCAAAAATGTTCTCATAAATGATGGGATTTGTATTCTGTTGGATAGGTATAAGCAGCTGTTCGATGGTAGCCTGGGGAGGTTCACGGGAGGTAAGGCGACCTTGAGGGTACGCTCGGGCGCGGCGCCGGTGTTCCACCGCGCGCGGCCGCTGCCGTTCGCGCTGCGCGAGCGCGTCGACGCCGAGCTGGACGCCATGCTGTGCGCCGGCATCATCGAACCTGTTGACTGCTCTGACTGGGCCTCGCCGCTTGTTCCCGTTAATAAATCGGATGGTACACTCAGGATCTGTGTAGACTACAAAGGTACTCTAAATCCCGCTTTATTGGTCGATAGGTTTCCTCTTCCGAGAATAGATGACGTGCTCGTATCATTAAATGGGGCTCAATTTTTTAGTAAAATTGATCTATCGCAGTCGTATAATCAAATCGAGTTAGACGAATCAAAAAAATATACTGTCATAAATAGTCATAGGGGTCTGTTTAGGTATAATAGATTAGTATTTGGATTGTCTTCTAGTCCGGGCATATTTCAACGTATCATGACTACGTTAATGAAAGATATACCGAATGTGGCAGTATTCATTGATGACATTATAATAGGCGGCCATTCAAAAAAGGAACATCTCAAAGCGTTAGAAATGGTTTTTAGACGACTAGTAGACAGTGGGTTAAGACTTAAAAAGTCAAAATGCGTATTTTTAGTGCAGGAGGTATCTTACCTAGGTTACATTTTATCGAAGGACGGTATTAAGGCGGATCCTTCAAAGATAGAAGCGGTGACTAAGATTCCCACACCACAAAGTGTATCGGAATTAAGGTCATTTTTAGGTCTTGCTAATTTCTTTGCAAAGTTTGTAAATAACTTTAGTCTGAAGTTAGTGCCATTGTATAATCTTTTAAAAAAAGGTACAGAATGGAACTGGACGGGGGAATGTGAACAAGTATTTAGAGGTATTAAGAAAGACTTAGTAAGTTCAAAGGTTCTCGCACATTATGATCCAAACAGGCCGTTAGTAATGACGTGCGACGCGAGTCCGTGCGGGGTCGGGGGCGTCTTGTCGCAGCCGAGTGGGAGCGATGCTGAGGGGCCGGAGCGGCCGGTGGCGTTCGTGTCGCGCACTCTCACTAGTGCTGAGAAAAATTATTCCCAGATCCATAGGGAAGCCTTAGCTATCATATTTTGTATGAAAAAGTTTCACCAATATGTTTTCGGTAGGCGATTTACACTTCGGACCGACCACAAACCTTTAGTGTCTATTTTCGGTCCAAATACTGGCATTCCTACCATGACGGCGAGTAGGATGCAAAGATGGGCGATTATATTATCTGCGTATACCTATGATATTGAGTATGTAAGAACAGACGATAACAGTGCGGACGGCTTGTCTCGCTTACCGTTGCCCGATAAGAAACCGGTTTCTTACTCGCTACCTGAACAAACACATTTACATCATGCTCAAGCAGCGATGCTATTAGATTATAATGAAATTAAAAGCTGCACTGCTAAAGACCCAATCACGAGTAGGGTGCTAAGTTTTATTAGGAATGGTTGGCCGTCTGAATGCGAAATCATAGGACTACAGCCGTATTATAATAGACGAAATGAGCTGTACGAAGAGCTAGGTTGTGTTATGTGGGGTCACCGGTTGATAATTCCAGATAGGTGCCGGCGGAGGGTCTTGGAAATGCTACATGAACCCCACATGGGAATCGTGAAATCTAAAGCGTTAGCACGGAGTTATGTGTGGTGGGCAGGCATCGATGAAGCCATCGAAAGCATGTGTCGCGCCTGTGCGACGTGCGCGGCGCAGGCGGACGCGCCGCCACGGCAGGCGCCGCGACCTTGGCCCTGGCCGCGCTGCCCCTGGTCGAGGGTTCACCTTGATTTTTTAGGACCTATCTTTGGTAAAACATACTTAGTAGTTGTAGACGCCATGTCTAAATGGCTGGAGATTTTTTGTGTGCCAAGTACGGCGTCGGCTAATGTTATTCCAAAGTTGAGAGAACTGTGGAGTAGGTGGGGCATACCTAAACAGATAGTTACGGATAATGGGCCACCGTTTACGGGCAGCGAGTTTGCAGCGTTTATCAAGGCTGACGGAATAGTACATACGTTTTCGGCGCCTTATCATCCCGCATCAAACGGGGCCGCGGAAAACGCAGTCAAAACATTAAAACGAGTTATCAAAAAGGCTGATTTTGAAAATAAAAACATAAGTGAAGCATTGCATACATTTTTATTGTTCTACCGAAATACCGAACATGCGTCTACGGGTCAAAGTCCCGCCATGCTAATGTTAGGTAGGCCAATGAGAACTCGTTTAGATGCTTTGAAGCCCGATTTGGAGTCGCGAATGAGCCGCGTGCAGCGACGACAGGTCGAATACGCGGGTGGCGCCGGCGGCGAGCGCACGGTTGATACCGGAGACGAAGTGTGGTACCGACAGTATCTCAAGGGAGAAAAGTGGATACCGGGAACAGTGGATTCTAAAGTAGGTTCTTCCAACTTTAAGGTTATAGGCGAAGGGGGGAATCAGGTTCATCGACACATTGACCAGATAAAGCGTAGGACTAGGAGTTCCATTGTCTTCCCAGATTCTGATGTAGATAGGGGTGAAGGGGGGGATGTAGCGGATGAGCCAGTTATAAATCCGATTAGTAATAGCCTTCAGCGAACAAAGGATGAGTCGGATCAGTCACCGTCACAGGTCATCATTACTACTTGCCCGGAGGAACCGAAGCCCGTTGAACCTCCCCCGGACCAGTCACCTAACAACCTGCCGCGGTCGCGGCCTATTCGTCAATGTCGACTAAATAAGCCGAACTACAATCAATAGTTTTGTTAAAATGTACTAGGTACCGAATTGTGTTTTGTACTTTTCAATATAAGATTTGTTGTCTAAATTAAGTGTAGAGGAGTGTAGTGTATAAGAATAGTTGTGGGTAGATTTGTATATTGTATTGGTGGGGGGTAGTTCTAGTTCTGACAGTGGGAATATACTGAGCACTCGTACCAGACATCCTTGCAGTTTCCTTTATATCCTAGCTAATATCTTACAAGAACCAAATAAAGTTTTTTTTCTAAGAATACCTAAAAGACACGCATTACTAAAGAAACTATAAAACGAACAAGAACGGGCAACACACAATTCTCATATAGATAGAGAGAAAGCTCTCAACCTAACAAAAAGAGAAAATATGAGTTTGAGGTTTCAGAAATCAAAACCGCTAAACGCATACGAAAATGACTCGTATCGCGATCTAAAATAAACCGAATAACGTTCAAATTCCTACGCTGATACCAAACTTTCAGAGCGGCAACGCCGCATTTTTACGGGTGCGAACATACATTTGAAAATTCTGGCGGCAAAATGTTCTTTTGTTCATTACTAGGAAACTACTTGTCCTAGAGAGTCCAAAATTTTGGAGCCGAGTGCTCTAATTCATAGCTCGGTTTGGACACGTCAACCGAATCTGTAGCTATTGTAGATCCTCAGATGTAGCATGTGCGTGCCAGACAAACGTGTCTCCAGCTAACACAGTCATCAAAGCTTCTAACTCGGTGAGTTTTGAACCTAGACACTTGAAATATTTGGAGCATCCATGATATTTTTTGCTCTAAATTTGGAGATATCAAGCAACTTTCTAGCTATAGCCATTCCTGAGATCCACATGTGTTAGCTGGAGAAATGGCTTCCCAGCAAACACGTTGTTATAGTCTTCTAACTCAAAGAGTTTTCGAGCTAGAGACTTGATTTTTTTATGCCGGGTGCTCTAATTATTCTCTAAAATTTGGCGTTTACTATATAGCTCTATCGTTAGCCGTTTGCCCACACTGAATGAGGAAGCTGTGGAGCCGCTCTCCAGCTAACACACCTATAAAGTCTCATAGAGTCGTTGTTTTTTTTGCTGCTAAATTTTCCTTCAAATCAATGATTGCTCCAATTATGCTTTAAATGTTGGCGTTTTCAGAATTCGCAATTTCCATATGAGGAAGCTGGAGAAATGCACATATTCTTTTTACTGTGTTTATTCACCGTTTTCCCTGAAAATTTGAATACAGCAGAACGTGAAGTGCTCAAAAAATGTATCATCTGAGATTTTCGGACTCCTTATCTATAATTCTGGAATTTTTCCATAGTGTTTTCAGGGATATATAATTATTTTGTCATATCAATTACGACGTTATTATCTATTTAAACCTATTATGGTGGAGATCTGTGTATGTTGTATTTGTTGTATTTGTTGTCGTATTGTGGCATTCTGCCAAAAAAACCTTATTTTGTGCGAACATTTCGCTGGAAAGACGCAGAAATACCTCTTCTTTTGTTTGTTTCCCCAATCGTGACGGTCCGGGACACTCGTATGCTCTCGATACGAGAAACTGTGATATTGATGCCAGATTTGTAGTTCTGAGGTTGTTTGTGAAAGTTTTTGGCACTGCGGTATATGGGGCACTAGGTTCATGAAGGTTGGTTCTAACGTGTTGGCAAACATCTGATTCTCCTCAAACAATAATAGTCAAGAATAAAAAGGTTTTGAAAAAAATATGTGCCTTCGGAAAAAATAAACAACAGCTTTACATAAATAAACATCATCTGCTTGATAATTATGTCAAGGGTTTGTTAATAAGTCCTGGGGCCATACAATAAACTCTTATTGCTATTAAATTCTCAAATAATTAAAATAATTACCTAAAATGGTCTGTATCACAACGGCATAAAATAATTAAATTCTTCAAAATTAAATGTGAAATTCGGAGGGTTGAACCATCGCAAACCTTCATCGGTTTCAGGTAAATAACTATACATCTTTATTACACAGGGAATTGCTCTTGTCTTGACGTTTGGAAATGGAATTCGATAAACATTATTCTATACGGAGTTAGAATGACAGCTATAAAATATAGACAAATGGCAGCGCGGGCCGCTGTCTCAGGGGTAATGTAAAGGAAACTTATCCAGTTAAACTTTCCAAACCATTTGGGCGCGGTCGACTCGCTTTAAACTCCAATGCATAACCATAAGTGTGGGAAGACACAAGTTCATCAACATAAACGGCTGCCTCTGCTCAATGACCTTTCGTTCCCTGTTAAACATTATTAGGCCTTAATTCCATGAAACTACTTCTAAGTTTCCTTTACCTAATGCTCTTGGACATAAAACCTGTTTTCCTTGAAGGCTCTCGGCTAATGTATGTTATCAAAACTTCTCGTTCGTGCTCCCAAATACATACTAGGCAGTAACTAAACTACCAGGAAGTTCAAATTTTCTTTTCGTCTTGCAAATCGAGGAAATGAACTTTTTCTACATCTGATATATCTTTTATATGGA
Source organism: Thera obeliscata (assembly GCA_947578465.1). NCBI lineage: Eukaryota > Metazoa > Arthropoda > Insecta > Lepidoptera > Geometridae > Thera > Thera obeliscata. The sequence goes on from OX387916.1 coordinate 8,911,147, forward strand.
ATAACTTTTTTGGATTACAAAAGTTTTGACGAAACTCCGTGGACTTATCAATTTTGTCTTCAGAAAATTACGTACGAGTGCGCCATTTTACTGATTCAAATCCAGATATAGGGGTTATGAGATTTGATGTTATAATACGATAGCCTACTTTAGTAAGATACCTAGCGTTAATAATATTCTGCAAACACAGGTATGCAAATACGATCAAAATAAGCTCGCAGTTCCTGAATGGTATAAATAAATAAATTAATATTCATTAAACTAGCGTCTAACGGATAATAATACAGAATGCTTTCCATAATATTATGTTGTTTGCTCAGAGTATTTTCGAATAGATTCTAAGAGATTAATATACGACTAGGCTCGACATTAGGATGAAATTGCGAGTATATTTATCTATATATCTATCACATCGGTACTAGATATTTGAATTGCAGATACACTGTTAGAAATGTGGAGTGAGCACATCAGCAAACTTGTAATACATCGATACCCGTTTCCGCATCTCTTCACTCCTCGTAGCGTATGCAAATGTAATTCTCTCATTGATGTATGCTAGTTGCTTTTTTCAAGAATGACAAAACTCTACCTATCCTTGACTATTTCATGGCAACTGACACTAAAAATCCGTTTACAAATACGTTTTACACGCACTCAAAAATTTCAAAACAACACACACGCATAGAAATGCGTGGTTGAATTGGCTTTACTTATGGAAATGCTTGACTTATGCAAATGCTCGGTTGTTTCAAGCTTAATAAATTAAATAGAGCTGTATAAGCAAACAATAGCTCACAGCAATAAATCACTGAGCGATCCAAGATGACTGGGATTAATTACACGATTGACGGCTGTTTCTAACTATTCATAAGCGGCTGCTCTAATTTGATCTAATTTCAGGTCAATTTGTGCGATTCATTTATTTTATTCGTTCGTCCAATGACCAGTTGTGAATTCCAATCTATTTTTTATCCTTTAGGTGGCCAATTAAAATTTGAATCGAAAACATTGGTAAAGTAATGATGGATATTAGTAGTTAAAAGTCAAAATGAGCTACGCGTTTGGAAATTAATGCTATTCCACGCCAAACAGAAAAGGTTTTTATTATGCGGCGAACTGAAAGATCACATAGACTTTTGCAGAAAGGAAAATGAGATCAAAAGCATTCGCGTGTGTTATTAAACGGCACACCGAAGCGTAGACCAACAAAGACCAAAGAATAACATCGGTTTACAGGCACAATTTTTTGCGAATGGTTGTCAAGCGAACGGCGGCGGCGGCTTTTAGCTGCTCTACGCGATACTTGCTACACTCCGTGGAGTTTCTCCTCTAGTAGTACATTACTCTGAAAAAAAAGCAATCGATGCAATATACAGACAATAAATTCCCGTCTCGCCTTCTGGGACCTATTGATGTTTTCTTCCTAACTAATAGCCAGTCCAGTTTTGTAACTATTTTCCTCTATCAACTTACTTTTATCCAATTGATACACTAATCGGATGCGCTGTATCCAGTTAGTTGATTGATATGCTAGTATAAAAAGCTAGAAGCTAAATAACTGCCATAAGTGAATAATTTCTTGTTTCTTTTTGTCTTCACTCTTTCGTAAAATATGGCAATAGTAACTGTATAAGCATTTCTTAATTTTTGATAGATTTTGTTCTCTGTGATCTGTGTAAAGTTTTGGTTTTGTTTAATTTAAAAACCACTTCAAATAAAAAAATCTCAAGTCCGTTATATTTTTATAGGTTTGTTGTCTAACTTCGACTTTATCAGCCGATGTAAAAAAAAATATAGGAAGGTTATATTTCCAGATTGGTTCCAAATAAATTTAAACAAAATCGGTTTAGCACTTTGGCCATGAAGTCAGTTTCTCAAGTTTTTTAAACTTCTATTGCTCAGAGGAAACAGGATCAACATTATAATGTTTGACATATTTTAATGAAAAAAATTAATAAGGCATTTAAAAATGTATCGAAATGTTTAAAGTAAATGTCTCAAGTGTATCGCGTGCATCGCGTGCCCGTATGAATGGGGTTCAGATGCGATCGATATCTGGGCTAAGTGATGACCACGACGACTTCTGCCGACTGCGGATCGGCCACAATGCCTTTCGACAGAGTTCACCACTTAATCGAAATGGGCCGGTTGGCGCCCTATCGATTTTTTTCTGCTGACGTATAGAATTGTTATAGCGGTATCCGTATTAGTATTTAACCTTTACGGGAAAGACGTATATTATATTTATTTTGTGACAATAAAATCTTCTTAATGACCTAATTAATAAATATTAATTCGAATAATTCTGGTGTCGAAGATTTTGGGCACCCAAATGCCTCTTCGGCTTTGGAGCGCCTAAAATAATATTTTCAATAATTTATATTTAAATATACTGTAACGTTGTTAGGCTATTGTGATGATATTGATTGAGTATGATAAAATAAAAGTTTGTATGTTTGCATTTATGTGACAACGCATAAATAGGTACTCTTATTTGATTAGATATATATATCTGTGAAATAAGAGCAACAATACCGCATGCATTTGTAGTTTTATTTTGCTATTTCTCAAGATGTAGTATTTTAAAAACCAAGCACGAATTTAGTTTATACTACTCGACGGAGAAGTGGAACAAAGAGTTCGCGTCGTGAATTTTTATTTCGTCTGTTTAAATTCTTCTTTACTGTAGGAAACCTAAATAGTTTTATTTAAATGTTAGGTTTCATTTTTATAAAGAAACTAGCAGCTTGTCCCGGCTTCGCACGGGTGGACATTTTTTTTTAAACACATAAATATATCTTTCCAATGGTGAAAGAATTTTTAAAATAGGCTCAGTAGTTTTTGAGTTTATTCATTACAAAAATACAAATTTTCCTCTTTATAATATTAATTTAGATTGTCAGAAATTGTAGTAGTTGAAAATGTACTATCTGTGATTCGTAGCTCGATACAGAACTAATTTAACAAAGTATGTACACAGTAAATGCATTACTGTGGAGTCTATATTATATTATTAAAACTGAGTGCACATTAAAACTGAGTGCAGACACGCAATGCTGAATAATAGCTGCAATCAAGCGGATACATCGGCAAATTGCAGACCATTTAACTCGTTACTGGTCTAAGCTAATTAACAAATTAGGGCTGGTATTCTAGGAATTCGAACGGACACGAACCGGAAGACGAAAAGTAGGGTGCCCACCCACCGACGACATTGTTAAGATCGTGGGAAGTCGGTGGATGTAAAGAGCTCGGAATCTTTCTGGAAATCGTCCTGTCCTGGGAATCCTGGAAATGTGTAGGGAAGACCTTTTTCCAGCAGTGGACTTCTTCAGGCTGATGATGATGATGATTCTAGGAATGCATAGAAAAAACCACCTTAAAACAATACACGTCATCATAGAATTTTGAAAAAACTAGCGTCGTGTATCCCGGGCATGAGCGACAACTACTTGTATGGATATATCTAAGTGGTAAGGTGAAAAGGCATAGTTTATTGACGTACACCTCATTTGGCAGTCCAGTTCACTTCGACCGTGTAAAAGGAGCAAACATGCGAGACTATGCACTAAATAATGGGATATCTGAAGAAATGACTACGCTCTGTTATGTGCCGCAAAGCCGTATTTACCTTCTTGTGGAAAATAAATCACGCATTCCATTAGTTATCGATTACCCAGCATTTTATGGCATTATTTTCTCATTATGAGCTTTATTGTACCCTTCTTTATATTGATGGATACCTCGCTACAGATTTATATTACTTATTACAGCGAATATTCTGAGGTCCTGAGTTTTCTCGCTTATTCTCACAGGATATATTGGCCGAGGCGTCTAAATAAATGGCCAGCCATTTGGCCGAGGTCAGGTGATCATAGTTAGTGAACATTTTCGAACGGACCAACAAATTGCGCTACTTTCCGATGAATTTCCGCAGGTGACGTCATTTCCGGGAAATGACGAAGCGTTCGCACGTCCACTATCAGCACGGGATACCGAAATATTATTCAAAAATTCTTGACTTCTGCTCTCTCACGTAGTGTTATGTTGTAAGTACTATAACAGAAAACCCGCAATTATTCAGAATTCAGAAAGTTATGTTACATGATGAAAGAATATTTTCTATACAACCGATAAAAAAAACTAGTTATCTCTGTCTTTGACTGATATTTACAAAGATTGATAGTCTGGTTTTTTTATCAAACACAATCAAATCGGTTCAGCCGTTCTTGAGTTAGAAATAGTGTAACGAACACTACTTTGTTTTATAATTGTATAGATATCAAGTGTTGAGAAACCGAAAACACGGCAGTCGAACATATTTTCAAACACGCTCGACACATTTATGACAGGTTGTAGCGATATCTTATTTTCTTTCGCAAGCTTCCTCGTGGTAATGCTGTAAATATTTCGACACGCGACCATTTATACGCCCAATAAATAAGGCCTATAACTATCGTTTTTATTTAGCGCGAAGGCAAGTTTGACAGGCTAATTGTAAACCGTGGATAATTTATATGATTCGAGAATACAAGCGGTTCGGATGCTATCATTTCGAGGCCAAACCAAACAATTAACAAGATTTTTTTACACTATCAACACAACGGTATGATTATTATTATTCTTAGCATAAGTATTTTTTATCAGCAATTTCTGTGCGGTGTTGTTTGGCCTTATAGATCACACGGGCTAAATTAGTGGCCCATTAGTCTTAGCTGAAACCAATATTCTAGTCGAGAAATACCAACTTTGAAACCGGAACTCTAGCTCGATTTTCGGATCAAATAAAGCACGTTCCTAAACGAGGCTCGCCTTTGATCAATAGTACCCTTTGACGACGCTAGTCAAGGGAAATTGTAGGATAAATCTTTTTTGTTTTTATAAAAGCCCTCGAGTGGTTTTCGCTTTTGTTCGGTCGTTAAAGTACTTTTATTCCTTTATTCTGATCTCTTTTCAGAATAACATGAAAAAAACATTAAAATAACCGTTTTTATTACCAAAATAGAGTTTGAATAAGTTTTGGTCGTGCCAGCTTCGAATCTAAGTGTCAGGCTCAACTTGTTTACAAAGAAGTTTCAGAAATGAAATGAAATGTATTTATTCGCTTGAAGTATGGTCAATTTCGAAAAACTTCTTAATAATAACAGTGTAGTACCACATACTTCGTCGGAGACCGACATGCAAAGTTTAATGCTAGATTGCTAAAATAAAGTAAAACTAAATTTAAAAACAATAAACTACAGAGACAGTTAAAAAAATACTAGAAATTTAAAGACAACTTAGGTATACAGTATAAAAACATGGAACAGGTGATTCTACTGCATTTAGCGTTTCGATTTGTGTTTCCGGAAAACCTGATCTTGCCTACAACATAACTACTATGATATTGAGACATAATTCCGCAATTGTTTCACCAGCTGCTTCTGTGTCTCCGACCGGTTCGTTTAACTCCAGTTTGAAGTAATTGCATTTATTTTGTGTGTTCAGTTGGCACAAGGAGAAATGTCTACGATCATTCGATTTGCAGTGAAGCCCCAGAGGGCTGTAATCCCAAGCTTATGCCTGTTGCGTCCTGCTTTTGATACACCTTTGTAGTTTTTTATGCTATCATATTTTCACACCAGACCACCAACAAGAACCGCCAGAAAACAGTATTACTGGTCAATTTTCAGTACAATTCGGTACCTTATCTCGGCACCTATACCTCTTGAAAATTAACAATGCGGGCTACCAATTGAGCCACATATTACAGGTATTTCGACTTCAGGGCCGGGTTGCATACATAATAGAGTACAAATTCATAATGTCAGTGTTCGTATTGGAATTCACTAGCACTATTTGTTTATGCTTTATTATGCTTCCCGGCCCAGGATATGAATATGAATGTGAATTAGTAAGGCTTCGTTACGTAGTTCAATTATTTATTCTGTCAGGCAAACAAAGCATTCGCATCAGATATAAAACAGCTCATTTCATTACAAAGCAAAAAAAGATAGGTAGGTAAGTCAGAATTGTACTAGTGCTAAGGTACCTAAAAATAATACAAACTAAGTGGCTCTGTGAGCTGTAGTAGATCGCATCATGTCAAAAATCCACAGATTGTCGCCAAACTTTTACGAAATTAATTTAAAGTTAAAAAAAAATATCAGAATAAAAAGGTTGGCTATGTTGTCTACCCTGATTGCGACACGACTACGGTAATATAATGTACCAGCTGTTTCCTGCCACGCGTCGCTGTGGCATATTGCGATTGAAAAAATCAATCCTTGATGCGGATTAGTTTTTGAAGCGTACACAAACCAACATAACATTTTTATATAAGTATATTAGATTTGAACAGCTGCATAAACTAGCCATGCTCAATTACAGTACATAGCAACGAAATGATAGATATAATATGAATCGAAAAGTCACTTTTTATACAATCTGCCAAGCGCAGTGCAAGGGTTGGTTCGTCCTATGTTGGAAACTTCGCACATTTATTAAAAAAGGGGTTAACTAATGACGATTGTCAGATTACTATTTTGGGCGCCGCACCGGCTGTTCCATATCTCTCCAAAACGGATAGTGAATTCAATATTACGTCCGTCTGTCACGCAGGAGGTAAGGTATTTTGAAGAAGGTCGAAAATAGATGAAAAAGTCTGGGATGCGTTTCTCATCGAATGATTCAGCTGTTTGCATATAAGTTCAAATAAACTTTGATCGTATCCAAACCTAAACCCAGCCCAGAATATAAAGAATTCTAATTTAGACAAAATTTAGCATGCAAATAGTTTCTCGCGATCAACCCTAGATGCACAGACAGCAAATCACTACCAAAGTACTATTAAAACTTTCGCACACTAAAAATTAATGTGCACTATGCCAGTACTCTCAAACGGAGAATGAAAACATCGTGAGAAAACCGGCATGTTATGGAATCAAACATTATGTCAAGTGCGCGAAAAGAGCCTCTTTGAGTCGCACTTAAAATCCTTTCACCACACTGCTGGTTTGAAAGAACCAGTGACACGATGAAAAAGACCGTCAATATATGAGAATATAGGTACCGTAAAGTGGAAGAATGCCTTCCACTTTTTCCCCCCCCGGCATTGTGGGCTCAACGTTTTATCAAAAGAAACTCTTACCTATAATAATTTCCACGAAACGAAATGCCACGTATAAGATCGCATTGACGATAAGATTCTTATTTCCTGTATAGTTTACGCGGCGGATGCGACATGCCTGTCGGTGTCGTTTTTCAAACCTTCCTTCCGCGAACTTTTACATGAGCTCGTCGTGGTTTATTCATATATTCATGTAAAATGATATCAACAGATTGTCTTCAACCAGAAAGGCAACCTTGGTAGACGGAATGTGGTAGCAAAACTCCGACTTTGGGTACAGGAGACTTTTTGTCATGGTAAAGGAAAATAAAACGGTGTTTCCAAATTTTTTCTGCTGGATTACACAAATAAAAAAGAAAAACAAGATTTATATGTGGATGAGAGACAAGAAACTTCCTAGTGTTTTACAACGTAAGCAAGCCTACACAACCGACGCTTAAATTTAAACTACCTAGGTACTTTGTATAAACCAGGTACCTAAGTAGGTAAGCAAAAGCAAATTACTTCGAGAGTGGCTTATCTAACAACAGCGATTCCCCTGACTCGTGCTCTCTTAGATTAAATTACCTTCTGCAAACATATACTTAAGAAATCATCTACTAATAAGTTCCGAAAAATAAACATGAATTTTAATAAACATGCCGTACTGTGAAATTGTTCACTTCTCAGTTTTGATACTGATTACCTACATAAGATATAACACACAAGATATTTGTTCAATGATTACAATTTAAACATGTTCACCAAACTCAGCTCAAACAACGCCATTAGTTCTCTCCATCTGAACGTGAAAATCTCAAAATCAAGTGTTCATTCAGTAGAATCGCAAGGATTCGCAGAAACAAAGCATTCGCATCAGATATAAAACAGCTCATTTCATTACAAAGCAAAAAAAGATAGGTAGGTAAGTCAGAATTGTACTAGTGCTAAGGTACCTAAAAATAATACAAACTAAGTGGCTCTGTGAGCTGTAGTAGATCGCATCATGTCAAAAATCCACAGATTGTCGCCAAACTTTTACGAAATTAATTTAAAGTTAAAAAAAAATATCAGAATAAAAAGGTTGGCTATGTTGTCTACCCTGATTGCGACACGACTACGGTAATATAATGTACCAGCTGTTTCCTGCCACGCGTCGCTGTGGCATATTGCGATTGAAAAAATCAATCCTTGATGCGGATTAGTTTTTGAAGCGTACACAAACCAACATAACATTTTTATATAAGTATATTAGATTTGAACAGCTGCATAAACTAGCCATGCTCAATTACAGTACATAGCAACGAAATGATAGATATAATATGAATCGAAAAGTCACTTTTTATACAATCTGCCAAGCGCAGTGCAAGGGTTGGTTCGTCCTATGTTGGAAACTTCGCACATTTATTAAAAAAGGGGTTAACTAATGACGATTGTCAGATTACTATTTTGGGCGCCGCACCGGCTGTTCCATATCTCTCCAAAACGGATAGTGAATTCAATATTACGTCCGTCTGTCACGCAGGAGGTAAGGTATTTTGAAGAAGGTCGAAAATAGATGAAAAAGTCTGGGATGCGTTTCTCATCGAATGATTCAGCTGTTTGCATATAAGTTCAAATAAACTTTGATCGTATCCAAACCTAAACCCAGCCCAGAATATAAAGAATTCTAATTTAGACAAAATTTAGCATGCAAATAGTTTCTCGCGATCAACCCTAGATGCACAGACAGCAAATCACTACCAAAGTACTATTAAAACTTTCGCACACTAAAAATTAATGTGCACTATGCCAGTACTCTCAAACGGAGAATGAAAACATCGTGAGAAAACCGGCATGTTATGGAATCAAACATTATGTCAAGTGCGCGAAAAGAGCCTCTTTGAGTCGCACTTAAAATCCTTTCACCACACTGCTGGTTTGAAAGAACCAGTGACACGATGAAAAAGACCGTCAATATATGAGAATATAGGTACCGTAAAGTGGAAGAATGCCTTCCACTTTTTCCCCCCCCGGCATTGTGGGCTCAACGTTTTATCAAAAGAAACTCTTACCTATAATAATTTCCACGAAACGAAATGCCACGTATAAGATCGCATTGACGATAAGATTCTTATTTCCTGTATAGTTTACGCGGCGGATGCGACATGCCTGTCGGTGTCGTTTTTCAAACCTTCCTTCCGCGAACTTTTACATGAGCTCGTCGTGGTTTATTCATATATTCATGTAAAATGATATCAACAGATTGTCTTCAACCAGAAAGGCAACCTTGGTAGACGGAATGTGGTAGCAAAACTCCGACTTTGGGTACAGGAGACTTTTTGTCATGGTAAAGGAAAATAAAACGGTGTTTCCAAATTTTTTCTGCTGGATTACACAAATAAAAAAGAAAAACAAGATTTATATGTGGATGAGAGACAAGAAACTTCCTAGTGTTTTACAACGTAAGCAAGCCTACACAACCGACGCTTAAATTTAAACTACCTAGGTACTTTGTATAAACCAGGTACCTAAGTAGGTAAGCAAAAGCAAATTACTTCGAGAGTGGCTTATCTAACAACAGCGATTCCCCTGACTCGTGCTCTCTTAGATTAAATTACCTTCTGCAAACATATACTTAAGAAATCATCTACTAATAAGTTCCGAAAAATAAACATGAATTTTAATAAACATGCCGTACTGTGAAATTGTTCACTTCTCAGTTTTGATACTGATTACCTACATAAGATATAACACACAAGATATTTGTTCAATGATTACAATTTAAACATGTTCACCAAACTCAGCTCAAACAACGCCATTAGTTCTCTCCATCTGAACGTGAAAATCTCAAAATCAAGTGTTCATTCAGTAGAATCGCAAGGATCACTTTGAACTTTGAAGTGAAGGTGTTCGGTTGTTTTTGATGACATGTGGTAGTGGAGCTATTTTTAACACCAGTGTTTAATTTATTTTCTATAGAACTCTTGCTAAAACCCAATTTTAAAAAAGTAGAAGAGTTTGTAAAACAACGTATTAAACGTATTACGTTAGTAGAGACACCCTGCCGAGATACTTTGTTGAAATGAAGGTCTCTGACAAGTACTGGTATTATAAGCCCGCGTTGTCAAATTGCGTTCCGCATCAATAGGGCTCGACTGTGCCCTAAGCTGGATTAATATATTTGTCGATATCCTCTTTTAACATACCGTTATGCCATACATAAATGACAAACCATTCATGAAAAACAGCCATAACAAACAAGCAGAATCTTGAATAAAAACTGTCGGAACAACAGTTTCAACTTTTGTTTTTTACGTAACAAGTTAATAGTGGTAACATTTACATTTTCCTAACCTTTTTCCAATTACAAGTAAATTACAACAGTAAATCTCCAAGCGTGTTATGTAGGTACAATTTTAGTTTCAGAAAATAAATCTGCAAAAAAAATGCGTATTAACATTTTGGAGGTATCTGGATCTCTGGAGTTATAATCTATCTAACAAAGGATGGCCAGGCAAGCTTAAAGAGGTTATTTGGGCGAGGAGCCGGTGGCTATAATCCGCAGGGCGCGGATCTAGGCCGCACTCAAGGAGCGCATTATCACGGTATTATGCTGATGCGTGCCTGGGCCCTCAACGGTTCGTGACATCACATTTATGCCAGTAAATATTGGCGGTCTCTCGCCCAAAGTGACTTTTAGTTTTCGATTGATGAAAATGCCTGAGACAGCAACCTCTAAAGGTATATTTCTAAATAAATTAGATGAGATTGACCCATGGACTTACAAAGACTGTGCAGAATCCTTGGCGTAGATTACGTCAAGGAACCAGTGGATCTGGCCATGACAATGTATAAAAATAAAATAAAAATAAGGATAGAGGTGCAGGTACATTATTAACTGTTTAAGGGGATAAGCTATTTTAATTTTATCCCCACTGAAAAAGTTGGAAGATCTAAGATTTGCGCCAAAGTAATTTATTTCAAGAGCTCAACTGAGAGGAGATATATCTCGTTGAAAGTTTTGAACAGTTTTGTATAATTTTCCCGCGTCTCTATCAGGACTCACGCATCGTTGCTTTCCTACTTCAGTGAGTTTGTGCAAAATTCTGGCAAAATGGGCACCTAAGCCACCGTTTAAAAATAGCATTTAAAGTTCATAGCCCAATAACATTTTTACTTCACTGGACGACAATGAATGTAGTTTAAGTAAACCAAGAAATGGAGAGAGTACATTGTTTTGGTTATGTCATTTTGTTATGACCACTAGTGAGTGAAGTGTATTAATAAAAATCCGGTCAAATAACAATAATTCCCACAGAGCCAAATATTGGCAGAGAGCTGGGGTTCACCATTTCAAATTAAGCTTTAAAAATCCCCACCGATCCTATTTGAGCAACAAAAGTCATTTGAGGTTTCAGGTTTTTTGATTTTTCTCGAAAACGGTAAGTTTTATCAAAAAAACCTCAAACCAAAGTGGTAGATTTCTTTTTTTTACAGAAACAGTAATGGTCTGCTTATTTTTTTCCCTAAGAGTTACCAAGATTTCTAAGATATCGTGAATGGTTATATAAGAGTCACATTATTTTAATGTTTCAGTTACCATTAAAATATATTTTACCGTTTATGGGAGATGAGAGTATAAATGTACTCTGAAATAACTCTAAACATTCAACATTTCTAAGCAATTTAATCTTATTTTTTCACCAAAAAAATAAACTTTAAGCTAAGTAACGTAAGTAACAACAAGAGTGTCAGCTGAGAGAAAAAGTTTGGGATGTGAAAAAGTAGACCAAAGAGGTTTCTTTAAGTTGTACAAAGCTAGCCAAGTAAAAAGCGTTGTAAGCAGAATGGCTATCTGATAAACCTCTCAAAGTCCTCTCAACTTTTTTACAACTCATCGGGGGACTCGCTGCTACAAGTATGTATGTCTACGTCCGTAATAGCTGTGACATAAAATAAAATTGTCATAAACGCCTCAGGGGAAGGGTAAATTATATTTCATAGCACGCACGGTTCGATACGTTTCATATTGCATCTTAATCATTACTGTAATGCTTTCACGTCACGCTCAAAGCATCTTCCGATGAGTGATCCTCTTTGTTAAAGCTGGGATAGGAGACAATTATTATGATGCACGTTTCAGTTTCAGATTTTTGCAACTGTTTTGCTTGCCTCGTATACCAACGAATATAATTATATACTGTCATCCATATTACTATTATAAATGCGTTTGTAACTCTGTCTGTCTGTCTGTCGGGTTTTCACGCCAAAACTACTGAACAGCTTTAAAAGAAATATGGCACACAGAAAGTCTACAGCCTGAAGATGGACATAGGCTACTTTTTATTGTAAAAACAGGCTTACAAACCTTATAAAACACGTTATAAAGAGCAATTCTTTGATGTTTCTGTCTCACTATCACACTTAGCCACTTCACCGATCACATGCCAATCACCGATTGCAATTAAATTTGGTACACAGATAGGCAAAAGCATTAGAATGCACATTTATGCTACTTATTAATGCAAAACACAAGTTTTCATGATAATTTCGCTTTGCTTTTTCGAGATCGAGAACTTTCTGTTTATTTTGTGACTGACTGACAGCACTGTCACGTGTCACAAATGTTACCAACATTTGCGAGTAACAGTTGACAAGTAGCAGTTAACAGTAACATTATCAGCGTTGCCAGAATGTTACTTTTAAAAAATATTCCCTTTTTTAACATGAGATAATAGGTGGATGGTAAGCGATGATGTAGCCAACCATAGAGCAGGATGGTCAAGAAGACACCTAGGTATCTTATGAATGAATTAGTTAATACAAAGAAACAGTTGAGCTATCTGCAGATCGTTATAAACGATCTAGAGATGAATAAACTGATCCAAATCAGGTTGCAATACGGAATTATAAAAATGATTTAGGTATTTATTATATTCGTTGATATAAAAAACACAGTGCAGTTTCTCGTCTTCTTAACCTTGTTTTGGTTGGTACGTGTTTTAGAAATGCAAACATTACAAATAAAACTAAATACCTACGCGTAAAGCTGATGATTTTTCTCTAGGAACTCTGGATCGTTCCCTGTAGGCATTCCTGCGGTCTGTAGGTAGGTATGGCAAGCCAAGGTAAGGTAAGGTAAGGTAAGGCAGGTGGTTGAAGGTTTCTTTGAAAGGAAAATGTATAATTGGCGCACTGGAAAAACGTGCCTTTTCATTAACGGCTGTATTGTGTTCAGTAAAGCAAGCCTAGCCACTGCGTACAGGTACATAAAAAAAAAAAAAAAAAGAGGTTTTGGACTTAAGTCTTTATAAGTCAGTCATTTTTTTGTTCAATCATCATTATTGTATTTTGCGTATTCTTGTGGCCAAAATAACTGACCCATTTACGCAGGAGACTCTATTTTTCAACCTCAGATCGGGTAATCCAACTGATCCCATTACCAAGATTAATCATCCACGTCCTTCATATTTAAACCAAGACATAATCTATCGATTTATTTATTTAGCTTCTTAATAAGGCTATATATGCCTCTATATGTATGTTAAAAACTAAAATAATTTACAATTGCAATTTTTAAAGGCGCAACGAATTGAAACTTCTAAGAATGCGTAAACTTGTAATAAAAAACTGTGCACAATAAAATCGCAGGTACTCTATAAATCGAGTGAGCGTGTAGGTAAGTACGATGCAATATTCATAGTAGTAGTAAATGTTGAACAGGATGCGGTCGACACGAACTCAACGAAATGACGGTTGGGGCACTTACAGTAGACCGTTCCTTTTTACTGTGCAAGGCAAGGTAATCTACAAAAATGTTGTTGAATAGATTCAAGAAAATAATCTATATTATTTTGAAATGTAGAGGAAACTCTATAATAGTCGTGCTTTATGACGACTTTCCAAAAATGCTCTTTATTTTAATTAAAAAAGGTTAGCAGGAAAGTCATTAAAACTTAAATGAATTTGTATGCATACTAACTTTGGTGCAAAGCAGTAGAAATATTGAAACCATGATTAAATTAATCAAGTATTTTAAACGAACACAGGCCTCAAATAAACAAAATCCAGAACAGATAAAATCGATGCTAATATTATAATGAAGAGTTTGATTGTTTGTTTTGTTTGAACGCGCTAATCTCGGTAACTGCTGGTCCGACTTGAATATTTTTTTTTATGTTGGATAGTCTATTTGTCGAGGAAGGCTATAACATCAAGGTATTTTCTCGCTAGTTAAATCATAAAAGCCAAGATAACTATTCATATGTATATCTAATCACATGGGAAAGTGTGTACCTACTAGAGTCTGTTCAGAAAAAGAACCGTCGGCGTCGTGGGATTGGAGGGTGCTGCTGTGCTTAATCACCTCTTTTGTTTAGTGGGCAATACAATAGCGCGTCTGTTGCGTTTTGATCCTATCACAACTAGTGTACTTTTCTTTTCTTTTATTCTTTTCTTTTTTTTCTTTTCTTTCTTTTTTCTTTTCTTTTATTCCTTTATTTAATTTTTATGATGCAAAATGCTGACAAAAAGAAAGGGATGATCTGCCATATAAAAATCGAAACGTTAGTTCTCAATTTGGCCACGACGGCTTTCTTTCTGAACAGACTCTACCTACCAATATAGGTGTGGTTACACTCGTAGATATGATACGCGTGGTCATGGGTGACATAAAGTGTAAATATTTGCGTCGCACCCTTTACTTGTATGTAACATAAGGTTTATTTATCTTTTACTTAGAATTGGCTTAACCGGGGTCACCTTGTTACATACAAGTGAGAGAGTGGTGGCCAGCGGCGGTGTGATGTTGGCGGTATCTTTAGATATAGCCAACGCGTTCAACACACTGCCGTGGGCTTGCAATAGAGAGGCACTGAAGTATCATGAAGTGCCCCTTTATCTCAGTCGGATAGTGACCGCCTACCTATCTGATAGGTACATAACGTACGTTGGCAGAAATGGCAGGCTAATTAAGAGAGAGATGTCGTGCGGTGTTCCACAGGGCTCGGTTCTTGGGCCCCTCCTGTGGAACATCGGCTACGACTGGGTGCTGCGTGGTTCTCTTAATCCGGGAGCCAGCCTAGTCTGCTATGCGGACGATACGCTGGTGACCGCCCGGGGTGAGACATACGAGGAGGCAGTTCGTCTTGTTACTGTCTCGGTGGCACAAGTCGTTGACAGGATAGAGCTATTGAGACTCCAGGTGGCGCTCAATAAGTCGGAGGCTATTTGTTTTCATGGCCCTCGGCGAGCGCCACCGCATGGCTCCCACATAAGAATAGGGGCAGTGAATATCGAGGTGGATTCAAAGATGAAATATCTTGGGCTCTACCTCGATAGCAGGTGGAGCTTCTGCGAGCACTTTACTCGCATTGTTCCCCGATTGATGGGAGTGGCAAACGCGTTAAAACGCCTTTTGCCTAATCTTGGGGGACCAAAGGCGGCTAGCCGCCGTCTGTACTTGGGGGTTGTGCGGTCCATGGCCCTTTACGGGGCCCCAGTGTGGGCACCGCTGGCCAAGAAGAATATCATCATACTAAATCGAGCTCAGAGGGTTATGGCCATCGGTGTCATACGCGGGTATCGCACTGTCTCGAACGAGGCGGCGTGCGTGCTGGCGGGTTCTCCCCCTTGGGACCTTGAGGCGGAATGCCTGTTGGCATCGTACAAACGGCGTATAGAGCTTCGGTCCAGGGGGGAGTACCCACCACCAGCAGTGGAGGAACTCGCGTGGAAGCGGTACCTAAGGGAGGAGACAGTAGAAGAGTGGAAAGAGAGGCTGGAGGAGCCTAGTGCTGGTCACTGGACGGTAGATGCTGTCCAACCAGTTCTGAACGAATGGTTGGACAGGGCACACGGGCTGCTTTCCTTCCGGCTGGTGCAGGTGCTGACGGGGCATGGATGCTTCGGGAAGTACCTGCACCAAATAGCCCGAAGGGAACCAACAACCGCATGCCATCATTGTAGGTGCGGTGAGGACACGGCAAGACACACACTAGAGGAGTGTGAAGCATGGGTGGAGGAGCGCCGTGTTCTCGTCGCTGCAATAGGGAATGACCTCTCTCTTCCAGCATTAATAAAATCAATGCTGGAAAGTGAGACGTCGTGGGAAGAGGGGAAATCCTTCTGCGACATGACCTGTTCGCAGGCTGCGGAGCGGGAGAGAGAGATAACTTCCGAGCTCCCGATCCGCAGGCAGAGAGCTAGGCGAGGCAGAAGATGGAGGCAGAGCCTCCATGATATTCGTCCTCCAGAATAGGCTTGGGTGGCGGCACTGGGGAGCAGTAGCTGTCACCAATTACATCAAGCCTGGAGGTGTTGCGCGCGGTGATTCCGCGTGCCTCTCGCAAGAGAAGGAGGGATCTGCTGAGGAGGGTCTCTGGTATGAGACAGCACAGTCGGGGCCATGGACGAGTCCGTAAGAGTTCCCACAGCCCCGGCACTTAAAGGTGCAGAGAAGGACCACCGTTGGGTTTTAGTCGGTAGGAGTCCGACATAACTCTTCCGTTGCTCGTCACGACGGAAGAGTATCCATGAGGATTTCCCAACGTTAAAAAAAAAAAAAAAATACGGGTTGCACTCCGGGAGTGCCGGCAGAAGTGAAAACTTGATTATTAACGTTGAGCATGTTTGATATTTTGGAATGGTTAGGGGGGGCTTGTTTGTTATTTGGCACGCTGTAACATACACGAACATTCGCGCAAGCGCCCTGCGCTGCCTAAACGAAACAGTAGGCCCAGGCATACATTTTCGCCGCGCCGTAGAGAGGGGATAGCTGTCTACTCTCCATCCGTCTTACGCTTTTTCGATCAGGTCACGTGTCCTGACGCGCTGACGCGAGTTTAAGATTTTATACCCATTACAGAAAAAGTGCTCAACGCCGCTAAAGAAGTTTTCACTTCAAAAAAAAAATACGGGTTGCACTCCGGGAGTGCCGGCAGAAGTGAAAACTTGATTATTAACGTTGAGCATGTTTGATATTTTGGAATGGTTAGGGGGGGCTTGTTTGTTATTTGGCACGCTGTAACATACACGAACATTCGCGCAAGCGCCCTGCGCTGCCTAAACGAAACAGTAGGCCCAGGCATACATTTTCACCGCGCCGTAGAGAGGGGATAGCTGTCTACTCTCCATCCGTCTTACGCTTTTTCGATCAGGTCACGTGTCCTGACGCGCTGACGCGAGTTTAAGATTTTATACCCATTACAGAAAAAGTGCTCAACGCCGCTAAAGAAGTTTTCACTTCAAAAAAGGGTCACCTTGTTACTTGAATAAGACCCGGATTCGCAGATGACGGAATCGAATTTTTGCTTGAACATTTTGGAAACAAAACCTGACAAATATTTTAACTGTTGATTAGTCATCCATCCAATATTTGATCGGGCGATTTGACATCCGCGAAATCGGTAAATGGTAATGCTTACGAAATACTGCGAACAATAAATAAGGGTGATTATAAAATAAATTGAATTGAAACAAATTATTAAAATATGTACATAGGTATTCCTAATAAATGTGGATATTTTTCCACAGTGCCTTTGAATGTCTATTTTACCCACACACAAAATAAATAGCCTAGAAGGTAGCAAATACATTTGAATAGGTTTACTCGTGCGTTCGTCACAAGTATCGTAAACATGCCCTAATAAGGTTTACGATCGCGCTGGTAGCTCTATTTGGAATCAACAGCTAGGATTTTGACATAGTTTACTTTATCTTATTTTCGTAAAAGAAATTCTTATTCGTTTCTTATTTTACTATGAAAAAATACCATTTGGGTTAACAGCTAACGTCAAAGCACATAAATGTTATTAAACAGACTGTTATTTAAGAAAAGTAAATAATTGCTATCAATTATATTATATTTCAACGTAAGGTTTCATTTTAGACAACTTTTTTGCAGTTAACTCTGAATTAAATCATAACAAATGAATGCTTATTTTCTATTTCTATAATTACAATTTAAAACGTAAGTTTCCGATCAATTTTATTTTTTTTAGTTTTTAAAAGTTTAATGAAATGAAATTAGAAATGAAATGTATTTATTGTTAGAAAATAAGTTTTTTCCCAGATAGCAAATCCGCCCCCTGTGCCGAATCTGTTGTGGATTGAGGAGGTAGGTACCTAAAACAAACTGCCATGACTATAGTATTTTTGTGAAACTGGCTTTGACCTCGTTTTTGGCAATCACATCAGCATTGGCGTTAAATAAGCATGTTTTTTCCATTTGTGCCAGGGCGTGGTGGAGGTCACTGTCGACACCTGCTATTTATTAGATTTGTTTCGATCCAAGATAATCTTGTTATAGCTGACCTCAGCCAAAGATTCATATTGACGGTTTATGTCACACTGCGCAGCATGCGAGATGGTGAACACTACATTGTGGAACGGTTACTCAGTTGCCCGGCAGTGTAATTCAAAACTTCATCTGTTGTTTTTCATGGTCAATCAGCTGATGCCGGGCTGATCAAAGAACATTAATTTTGGTAAAGGCTACCAATACAAATAAACCATTATCAACCTTGTTTTTTAAAATCAATACCAACTTTATGAAATAGTTGTATGAATTTCCTGTTCAACTTATTTCCACTACCCAATAAAATTGCCAAAACAATTAGAATAAAATCTCAAATTCTTCTTAAAACAAATAGATTTATAGGAATTTAGAGCTCGAACGTCACAAATGCAATTCTAAAGCAACCATTGTGTTCGATTCAATTCCATATTGAAATTGTCATTTGAATTGGAATTCAACTTGAATGTGAGCAGATTGATTTTTAATACTCGCATAATTACTTGCATAAGAAACAAACAATAATGTTCAAAAAGTTATCGCCTAGATAAAATAAGTAAACATCCTAATTATAAATAATAATAATTCATTATTGTTAGTGATTTTTGTAATGTTTATTTATTATATTTGTATAATAATATAGCCTAGCGACCTAACAGTCTTATCACTAGATTATTAATAAGATTTCCCAGACAAAACGCCGATTCTAAGTTTTTGTTATAAAAATTAGAAATCCACCTCGTCATTAAGAATTTTAATTAAAACTTCGAAGTCAGAAGAAAACATTATTCCCAACATTCTCTCAGTTATCTTTCTTTTGTCTTGCTCAAAATGTAGAAAACAAAAGAAATTGATAAGTAGGTAAAGAAAATGCTACATGCTTTTCGAATCAAAAAGTTTACGCTTTCGCGACAACGAATAAGTTTTGGGCTTCGAGAGCCTTGTTAATAAATTTTATTTATCATAAAAGTAGCCTCGTAAAAATGGAATAAAAAAATAAAGTGATTTATTTATTAGTAACATTAGGTCCATTCGCTCAGGGTGACCTACTGAATTTGATTTAGGATATTTTAACTCTTATATTTTCAAGCATTACACGTTCAAATTTCCTTATGCAGTAGCGAATCCGTTTCAAATTTTTGTTAAATTGTCTACGAAAAATAGGTATAAAAAGGTGGTGGGATAGTTAATTTAAAAAGAGCCAGGTATTGTCTAAAAAATAAAGAAAACCGTATGTGATTAGTATGCAGCTTACAAAATAGTGCTAAGCGAAATAGTACTTTTCAGGTATTGCCAAAATAATACGGTTCCGTGTCGGAATTCGTGCTCTAAAAATAATATTTCACCTTTCAACATTAGTTGAACCATGCCATAATTCACACATTTTCTAATACCATATTAATCGGTGCTCCCTCTGGGCAGGCGGATGAGTTAGTGGGTGGGACCTATTGTTTCCATCTTTTGTTTGTTCAGTGCTGTAGACCTGGTAATAACGCTCAAGCATTAAAATTCGGGTCAGGTTGTTGACACAAATTTATGAGGGCTCTAAAAAGGGTAGCCTTGATTTGCGACGAGCACGAGGCGGAAAGGTTATAATTGGTAATAATAATTAGGCAAAAATGCATTAATTGAAAGAGTTTATTTCATTTTGGTAATATGTTATTGTACAGGGAGCCATTGAAATCCAGCCTTACGTGAAAATAATTACCGGTGCGCCATTCCACGAAGGTCTGAATAGAAAGGCTTTGTCCCGGGCGAATTGTAGCAATAAAAACTTTAAATTAATGGTACAATCAGAACGGGTGGAACATTTACGTAAGCAGTTGTCTGCCGAGGCTTTGGAACTGAAGCAGTCGCATTGATGAAAGCTGTAGAGGTCGTAAAGTAAAGAATGAATGTTTCCACTGCCCGTTTTATGGCAAAAGTTATCGTTGACAAACTATCACAAGAGAATTCTTTCTGTGAATTTGGTATGCCTGGGGATTATAACAATGTGTTTTCATAGTTTGAAAATTATTTTAGAGTTGCTTTTAGCTTTGAAATGCAAGTATTCTATAATTTTGACGTGTATAGAAGGGCTCTAAGAGGAAAGGTAAATAGCTGGTCGGGGGAAGTTCCTACTAACCTGCTTTACAAGTGGTAGGTACGCAAGTATCTAGTAGTAATTTTGTCATGCATAGAAGAGCTCTTGTAAAGAGCTCATCTACGTCCCTACTCATCATTATGCTTTACAAGTGTTAATTAAAATTGTCTTGTTATTCGGTTCGTTACAAGTTTGCAACCATTGATCTAAAGTTCCTCTTCCAATACAACGAAAGCATCTCACCCGATAGAGACGTCTAAAGATTTATGGTTAACGCAAGCCTTGATTAAAATACCCTGAATGTTTTGACGTGATCGAACTTTCGTTGGAGTTTGAATTTTAGATTACTTTTATGACTTATAATTTCTTACTTTTGCCGGAGTTAAAAGCTCACACATTTGAAACACGTGCGTTATTCATTTTTTATATTTACACTGAATTTAGAGTAGGTACATTTAGTATAACAGGAAGCATACAACCTTTATGTTAGTATCCCACGAAATAAAAGACAGGTTTGCATTAACCCACACAAACGGCCTAGGTATATAAAATTAGCAACATACCAGCGCATTGTCGCTATATTTTACGAACTGTGTAGGTAAAATTGTTTCTGCTATTTTTTTAAGAGTTACGTAAAGGGACACGTATTCACGCTGTAGTCGCTTTACCACTACGCTCGTGGTCTACAATTCGTCTGAATCCTAATGAAGGAGCTTATTGGGGCAAGACGTGTAAATTTTCTTTTTGACGTGACAACGTCTTATAATACGATGGAACCGGCTGCACGAAAAAACATGACGTTATGCGGCGTTACCTCGCTCTGAGGCGTTCCATTTATTTAAGTATTTACTTATGACGTTGTCACGTTCAACTATCGTCAGTAAACTGACTTTACAGACAATCGATTTTTTGTTTTTACTCATATTGTTGGGCTACTACCATCTGTGTAAATCGAAATCATCCCGTTTTAAGTAAAACCTTGCGTTCGCAACAGTGATCATTTTAAAAGTAACATTGCCTGCTGAACATAGTTTTTTTATACAACTAGCTGTTGGAACAAGCATATGGCTCACTTGATGTTAAGTAGTAACCATCGCCTATAACAAAGCATTGCCTCGTAGGTCACGCACGTCAGGTACGTGCTCTAAGATGCGTTCCCTGCGTCCATCAACTTGAGGCATACCATTTCACCGGCACCCTTCAAACCGAAACACATCAGCAATGTTGCTTCACGGATAGATGTAATATTACCAGCAGCGCGTGCATCCTTGCAAGCCAGCACCATGCTGTGCCTGACGTCTGGGTTATCATCGGCGATGGTCTCTCCGACCGCCACGAACCGCTCGACTGCGCAGCAGACTGCGGCACCTACGCGCTGTACCGCTACGCCGCTCGACGCAGCTTCGCCCCGCGTCGCCACCAGCGTACTGATCTGTAACGATGAGACAAGTCAACAAAAGCTTTAAATTTCCATCAGCCTCAAGCCTAAACAAGTCTGTAGCCAGACATGAACCTTAATAAATCACCAGGAAGAACGATTCCAAACCTTCTCCACCCCCCGACCTCGCTTTCTTCACAATAATGTCTTCGGTCCTACGTCATCCAGTTCGTGGTCGCCATTAGATAACTTTTATTTTCAAGTATGAATTTAAATATTAAGAAACTGACTGGAATAGATGGTTGTACGAATCTAGAGACAGTTTAGGTATTCATCTCAATTTAACGGAACCCTTTGTACTAACCCTTCTAATCTTGAACATTAATAACTTAGTTGAATGATCAATGCTGGAGGATTACAACCCCTTTTGTTAACAATATAGGCCAAGTTTAGTTACGCCTATTAGTCTTTCTTTAGTTAGAAATAACCTTCGGTAAGCCTCGAAATCCATGTTATTGCTTTTGACAGTCTCATGATTAACTACCGGACTTCGTACAAAAGGGACATTTTATCATTTGTTCAAATTCTTTGTTCTATTGTGATGTGAACAAAGAAAATGACAGTACCGTATGCACAGATAACTAGTAAGAATTCTTACTACTAGTAAGAACACCATAACGACACGAAGTTGACTTAGTAGAAATTCATAGTTTCATCCAGTTCATTATGCACCCTCGGCAAATATATAAACTATTTTCAATCGAATGTAGGTAGATTCGAGCGAGAAATGCTTTTTTATGGCCGGCAGAGATAGCTGCATTCAGTCGACTGAAGTCAGCCCAAATTGCTTTTTTGATTGATCTGCTTTTCATTTTCGTAATAATATTGCCATTGTGGCGGAATGGCCTTGAATTTATTTATAGAAGCTTGTTCTATTGAGTTCATCGTGATAAAGGTGTATGAGTAACCCAGAACTTATTTCCCAAGCATGAAAAAATACCCTTCCCTATGGCACATATCGATGCACAAACTTCGGCATCGTACTTAACAAATAAAATACCATCTGGGGTTTTAATGATAGTGAAAAAAGGAAAATTGTTTTTTCATCAGTTTATCTTCAAATGCTTTTGGCAAGGTCTCAAAACGAGACAAAGGAAAGCTTGAATTGCCCATAAGAACACTCGGTCTGGCTGAATTGCGACATCAAAAATAATAAATATATAAGTGGTTGGACTTTCATTCCGAAAGTGAAAAGTTGTGAAAAGATGAATCGTTTTTTTGGACACTATGGTAATAGTTGTTACCATAATTAACTATGTTTTAAAAATAAAACCGTGATACCTGCCTACCTATTGATAAAGTAATGCAGTAAAGTATAGGCATTTCGTCAATAATTCAAAGTATTGCCTTCAGCGTGTTATGTAAGTATAGCTACTTTGAGTGATTACGAGTGGAGCTGCAGAGTTATGAAGCCCTAGAAAAGGTACAATTAAATTAGCTTCCTGATATATTTCGAAGGTTTGAAGGTAAGAAGTGACCCGCCACCTCAACGACGTCGGCGGCCGGGACGGGGCGAGACCGCGCGGCGCGAGCTCCGATCAAGGTCATTCTTGCACGCAACCGTCTTTGCCACCTGACACTACTTGTTGCGTCCAGCAGCCCAGCTGCGGGCCTCTTGGCGCTGGTCGTGCTGACCACTTTCACTCATGTTTGTTTTGTTTTGTTGTGAGCGCGTCCGGCGGGCGGGCGGCAGGCGGAGGTGGCTGGCAGTGGCACGTACCTGAGCGTCGCGGCGCGCGTACTCGTCGTCATCGGAGAGCACGTCCATGTCGGGAGTGAGGCGGCGGCGGCGGCGGCGCGCTGTCCGCGGACGCGCGCACGTGCCCCGTGCCCGTGATGCGAGTCGTTGCGGCACCGCGCCGCTCCGCCTGCGATCGCCGCGGCACTGCCGCCTCCACCGCCGCCGCCGCTGCCGCCGTCACGCGCCTCCCGCCCGACGCGGGAGCGAGCGCACCATCGATCGCCCGCCCGAGCCCGAGCGAACCTCCTACTCCCCCGCACTCGCTACGCTACACGTGCTCTACCGCCCGCCCGCCCTGACAATATCTACATTGTGACGGCTGACATTCACTAAACTTTTAAAGTAGTTTTCTATGACTTTTTTTCTTGAATTCCTAAAAATGCAAGTTAGTAAGCGTGGAATTGTTGGATAGGGTCGATTGAGCTATTTACAAATCATCCAGGCACGCATAACTTTTAAAGCCTAAAATATACGGTGGATTCCCATTCAAACGGGGCATCGTTCCGTCGTCGTCACTGCGATTGCGCGACGAAGGCGCAACAGATTGTTGTTGTAGCTGGCGGGAAATTCTAACGATGCACGTCAAAACGGCCGAACGTCGTAATAACTCGTGCACCAAAATAAAACTACAATTTTAGATCGCTTGCGTAAACCGGTGTGCTATAGTGGAAGTACTTTGTCGACGTCAGAAAGGCGCCGGCGACGTAATGTTCGCGTACTCGGCACCGGTGACGGTGACACGTCACGGCCGTGGGAGCGATGCCGGCTCGCGTCCGTCCGCGGTGAGGAGTGAGGGAATGCACCAGACCGTACCTGCTTGATGAGGGGGAGCAGAGTCCTCTCGATGGAGCGCGTTTTAATTTGCGTAAAGTCTAGTTCGGGCAGGCCGGCGGCGGCCGCCATGGCTAGCGCGGGCGCGACTGCGCGTGTGCGCGCGCAGGCCGCTGCCGGCCGCCATTGGCCGCCGCGACCGGCACTGACGCGTCACGCATCTCCCGCCCGCCTGCGCCCGCCCGCCCGCCGTTAGCACGACATCGCGTGTTTCATCAACTGAACTTTTAAAACTTTACGTGTTTACTTTGTTTTGATTGTATCGCTAATCATATGAACTGGTTTCACCTCTCAATCCGCTAGATGTGCGTCTTGCGCACATCTAGCGCGATGGCGATGGCGATCAGTGAAACGTTGTCAAATTTCGCTGTCATATTTAACAGCGTTTCAGCTGGTCGCCATCGCCTAGATGTGCGCTGGTATATAATTATAATGAAGTTTCGCTGTCGCCTAAAGGCCTGCGCACACCTAGTTCGCTGGCGGTAGCGATCAGTGAAACGCTGTCAAATATTCGCTGTCAAATCTCAAATCTGACAGCGATATTTGACAGCGTTTCACTGATCGCTACCGCCAGCGAACTAGGTGTGTTCGGGCCATCAGTCACTTCGTTTGTATATGAATATCGACTAGGGTTTAATGAAATACAAACTATACTTCTTAATTTAACATAGTTTATTTTCCAACTCATTATTTTCACATGACTTACGCTTAATATTCAACAAATCATTGGCACATAATCACAAAACTTGTCAATGATTTTATTAGTTCACATCATCAGCTTTTTTATTCAAAAGTTAACAAATAATTATGTAGATTCACAATCTATACTGCTCGGGAGACTTTCATATTGTTGAAGATGATTTTGATTCGAGTACATTTGTTTATAAATAATATCAAACTCACGACCGCGGGACGGTAAAGGAGATCTAGATATCTATTGATCTGTATCAGGGCATAGCGCGGCCTTGACATTGACCAACCCCCGACAAATTAATAAGGGGTGAAAAGCTGCACTTCTGCTCTAGCTATAAATACATTCAAAACATCAACACAAACCCGTCCCTCTAACACAATAAATAAAGCTACAGTAGTGTGATACAAAAACAAATCTGACGAATACATTAACATGATTATTTACAAGAAAAAAAAACTAAATATCCAAAATTATATTTGACTATAACGAAATATATAGGCTGTAAAAAGACTACTTCCAAAACATCAAAAGACAATGACAAATACCTACAACGTCAATGACAATTTACGGCTATTATACGTCGAATAAGAGCGTTAGGCACTTGTCACACCGCCGGCGACAAGCGAGAAGCGAGTGTTTATTTATATTATTTTGTTATGTTATGTGCTATTAATAGCACAGCGACAGAATCATATAAATAAGTGCCTCACTGGCTCAAGACTGTAGCTTTAGGTATAATTATGAACGTTGACAGTTTTCAAGAGTAATCTTTTTACACCCTGAATATTGAACAAAAAATATAAATGAACATAATGTTCATGTAACATTAGCATTAGTTCTAAGGCTATTGATTTAATCATAAAACTTTGGTGGTTACTTAAGAGAAACTTCACTAATAATAATATATCTAAGACAATGGTGGATCAATAAGATAACCTATTATAAAACGCTAGCGTAAACTAGTTACAGCTATTTTCTATTTAAATTGATAAAATCTCTTCTGCCTTACAATAATTTACTAAAATGGCTGCCTATGGACATACTTTCCAACCATTTTCAGATCATACTATAACAATTGCATAGTTTCCACATGCAGTTTCTGTCACATATCTTCCAGAAACTCGCTCGATACCAAGTTATAAGGAATAACAAATCTATTGCGTCTAGAAACACAATCTACAATCTACAAGTTGCTTGTTTAAAGAGTAAAATCAAAGGAGATGTTTCATGAAGCTATAGAGCCTGCGCTAGGTCTGTGTACACCAATCATAAATACAGCTTAGCAATATAGTATTCGGTATAAATTGTTATTTTTCTTTTATTTTACTTCGTTTACTTGTACATAGAGATTAGTACATAGGTACTAATCTCTATGTACAAGTAAACGAAGAACATTTCTACTGCTTCTTTATAGAAGCAGTAGAAATGTCATTTTGACAACTAACGCTGTCAGATAGCATAACAATGACACTTACTGACACAACAGTCACTGCGATAAAACTATCTTGATGACGTCTTTTGGTGTTCTCCGCTACAAAAAATCAACTACTATTCACCATCTTAGTACAACGTACTTGTTTATAAATTTGTGATTTAAGTATTTTTGTGGTAATCTTCACTATTAACCGCATTTTCTAACAAGTGTACATAGACCTAGCGCATTATGAAACATCTTATTTCAAGCTTTTATACGTGTTTTAGTTTTTTATGGAACCCGCGGCTTAGTCAGCTCCGCACATATTGAACATGTTTTTCCTGTGGATTAGGCCGACTCAGCTGTCAGCTATCCATCTAAAATTCCTGTTCCAGGCACTATAAATCGTAAATAGGGGCCTTAAAAAATAATTGAACCCCAGACGCTATATAAATCATCTACAATTAGATGCAAAGGCCTGTTTAATTTTCTTTTTAATTATAGAACACTCCCATACTAATTTGCGGTCGTCGCTTACAGAACGCTTGCTTAGATCCGTTTGTACTCTCCTGGGAGCTGTCCGACATCCACGGACTTTGTCCCGGAGAGTTTTTAACTTTCCTCTTCCTCAAGCTTTCCGTTGGCCCTAAGGTCGGCCTTAGGAGCTGTTTGAATCTAAAGGGACCTTCGGTGTAATCGTCATCGGAGCTAAACATAGGTGTAGCGAGGATTTCGGGGGAGTTTCGTAGGATTTTTCGCAAGTCTTTGCCAGGATCCGGGGCTGGGTTGTAGATGGGTCGCGGTGGTACATCCCGTTGGGAACTGCGGACTAGTTCGTTGATTTTGTTGCTGTAAAACATACAATAAGTAATTAGATCAAGAGTCACTAGAGTTCGATTTCACGGATGGCTAATCGCCCAATCAAAAATTTGACAGTTGCTTAACTAAAATGTTGGCTTGCAAACCTTGAGTTAAGTATTTGATTGGTTAGTCATCCGTGAAACTAAGCCTAAAATGGACCGAAAATGGTGGTGAAAATTACTTGATTATTGCAGAGTGAAAATCTAAATTTACTGAAAAAATAAAAATAAATATTTTTGACACCACACTATCTAGCCTCAAATTAAGCAAAGCTACTTAGGGAACCTGATAGCTGATATAATACTTATTTTCTTTTTTGTAAATATTTACTTAGAATCCAATATAACACCCAGACAGAGAACAAACATTTGCGTTCACCACACAAATAGTTGTTCTCGTTGGCATTAATAGCTGGAAAATAATCGTCTGATACTGTTACTTTATCCCTGAACCCGATATCGGTAGTATAAATACATATCACGTAAAATTTTTATGTGTTTCTAATCAATGTTATTGCTTGTAAAATGGTTGCGTCACTGGAAACTATGACGAATATAAATAAGCTGAAATTGGACTGGTTCCCTATAAAATTGACATAAAATACTGTTTATTGCGAGCGCGTAAGCGTGAAGTATCTGTGCCAAAAGTCCCATCGATTTAATTATGCTGAGAGTAACGTCATTTGATAGTTTGTAATAATATAGTAAACGAATTTAATTTCTCATGATTTTTTTCAAATATTCTTGTTGTCAGTGAGATATGAGCGCGTGGGCTGAGATGGTAAAACCGCTAGCTGCGACTATGAGACAAGCTTGGTTGAAGCTTAGAGCGAATTAAGTGTATTTGTAAGGTGATCAATATGAGCTCAGTAGGTCTATTCACAATTTTAAGTCTCATCAGTCATAAAGATGATAAAAGTGACGAAGGAGAAACGATGCGATGAGCGCCTCTGTCGAGCCTTGTGAGAACTAATGTTTTTTTGTAACTTAGCGTTCGTAACCTACAAACATGGTTTAAATTAGTTAAGTATAGAAGATTATGTTGTTTGAATTGTATTTTATTATAAGTACCTATCCATAGGCTAGACAATAACATGTTGGTATTAAAGAAACCTTAAAAAAATGATTAAAAAACATCATTTCTCGCAAGCTCAACCCCTGCGCACATCGATTCTTCATACAAAATTCAGGTCGTTAACTTTTGCCATCTTTGTTAACTACAAGTGGTTTTTCCGCTAGAATTTTGACAAATGATGTAAAAAAACTGCGAATCGACCAACAGAAAAGACAAGCCCTACCCAATGTTCAAAGACCATACCCATTATCTCTAAAGCCCGGAAAGTAAGCATGCGGAAAGAATATATTAGTTAAGGCCAATGGCTCCAGCCGTCGCAATGTGGTCCGTACCTGACTAGTCCGCCGCAAGCTCGGCTGCAAGGAAGGTTCTGCCAGTTTTGGTTATTCACAAGATGACGGTCCTCTTCATATTGCGGGTTTTGTTGATATCTGGAGACAATATGATGCGAATAGAGTAAACAGCCTGTGATGCTTGCGGTTTTGCAGGCGTCCATAGGCTACGGTAACCACTTCCTATCAGGTCGGCTGTGAACTTGTTCGTCTACTTGGTTTTATAAAAAAAACAGGGTTTATTTTACTTTTTATCGTTTCATTTCAAACCAAAGAAAGAAAAGAAAAATGATTTATTTATTTGACATAACATACACAGAACGGCTACATTGGTAAAAAGTATAGTTACGCACAGAAAATGGGAAAAAATACAAACACAAACATAATAAAGTAGATACCTATCCTAGCTAAACACAAACAACTACTTAGGTATAGCCTCGTCCCTTGCCAAATAGGCCCTGACTCAGCTTTTGCTCCTTAGCAAGATATGATAACACCTACCTACCACGTGTACCACAAACCAGTGTGGTGAAAGGATTTTACGTGCGCCTCAGAGAGGCTTCTATTTTACATGATGTATACAGCGGCGTCAGGGGCAACTTTTTAACTCATGTTTTTATTTGCACAGCGCAAATAAACAAACGAATACATACGAAAATACAAACAGTGAACAGGAATTTAGATGGAAAAATTGCAGTTCGTAGTTTTGAAACGATTTGTAGAATTTGTAAAAGCTACAACCAAAACATAAACGAATACAAAAATTGTATAAGCTATTTGTTTTTACTAACTTTATACGTTGTCTAGCTTACAACCCACATTGGATAAAACGCAACAGTGTCTATTGTGTCTGGAATCGCCTGAAGGGATTGAGACTCTCTCACAATAGGAGCTCAATGGGACAACACAAACGGTCAACAAAACTAAAGACGTCACGTAGGTTCCCAACAAACCTGGGAGATTTGATCTGATGTTCCTTCTTGTTTATTGGTTCGTCCCAAGGCCTCCCCGGGCTAACGACAAACTCCGGGGATGGACTAAGTTGGGTGCAGCGTGCAAACGTAATACATTATTATTTGCTGATGTGATTGTGCAATGATTTGAAAGATAATGTACGTACGAAAAATAAAAATACAGAATAAAAGGCTAGCTACTAGGAAAATATCTATAGTAATAATAAATAAATAAAGAGTTGATCAGAAAATTCTAATTTATAATTGTTCAGGTTTTCACATGTCTCGGCATTCCCGGAGTGCCACGATTTTTTTCTTCAGTACACCTAGCCAGAAATATAGCAACAGTAACGGTGTTATCCAGGATATAGGTTTCTCTTGGCTACCTTCTAGAATGCATTCTATTCCTTTTACAAAAAAGTATTTATTCATGTGCAGAACACGTTACTTAGACACTGAACTTATAGAATTGGTGTTTTAGTGTCTTTTAATACAACTAGCTGATGGAACAAGCACATGGCCCACCTGATGTTAAGTGTAACCATCGCTTATAACAAAGCATTGCCTCGTAGGTCACGCACTTCTCACTCTCGTAGGTCACGAACGTGACCTACGATGCACTGCCCTGCGTCCATCAACTATCTAAACTACTATAAAAATATCTGAAATCCTTGTTCATCAATAGTTGCGAGAAACTCGGGCGATGGACTGTTCCGAGCCGGTGGAGCGTGCAGTCTCGTGACCGTTTACTTTATAATCGCACCATTACAATTCGCTTAGCTAAGCGATATGCTACCAAGTGTATGAATTCACACTTGCTAAGTACTGACAGTGATACATTGTGTAAATGTGATAAAGTATTTGACTCAAATCGCCATTTTGTATCAGATATAGTAAATTAATATATAAATCATCATCATCATCCCTGCCTGGCCTGAAGAATTGCTTGCCATTGCTGCCGATTTCCCGCGACCTTAACAATGTCGTCGGTCCATCTGGTGTATATGGATTCCCTACGTTTCGTCTTCCGGTTCGTGGTCGCCGTTCGTGAATCTTTATTTCCCAACGGCTGTCGGTTCTTCGAGCTATTTATATAAATAGATAGATACCTAATGAATAAATATTGTGGACATTCTAAACAACAATCAAGCCCCAAATTAAGCAGTGCTTATACCAGATAGCTAGAATACAACATAACACCCAGGCAGAGAACAAACATCTGCGTTCATCACAAAAATATTTGTTCTCAATGGGGATCGAAACCACGCTCTATGGTGCAGGAGACAGAGCTACTACCAACTGAGCTGAGAGGCCAGTAATTAACAAATGAGTGTTTTATAAAAATAACAGTAAAAAGTATTATAAAATACCTCTAAAAATATTGTGTAGATATATCAATGCTAATTTATTGCAAACATTTACCGAAAGGTGTAAAACAGTGACAATGGCCAATTAAAGTAATGTTTTATGCATCACTGTTACACATGCATCAGATTCGTAGAACGTTTTTCTACATAAAAAACAGTGGCACTCCGGGAGTGCCAGCCAACAGACGTGAGAACAAAAATTATACCTCCAGAAACCCCTCCCCCCCCGAGTGTTGGTGAAGTTGGTCGATCTTTGCCGAAAGGTGTCGGTTACGTGACAGTGTCGCGAGTTTATTGGTTTTATCCCACTTCAAAAAATGCTCGAGCCTGCATAAAGAAGATTTCACTTCAAAAACGTGTAAGAAAGAACCCCACTTTCTTACACGTTTTTGAAGTGAAAACTTCATGAACTAGTACTCCTAGCTTTAAAATGCAGCTTTTGTATGGGATTTGGTCGAATGTCCGGGGTGTGACTGCTTGCTTTTCTTACAAATGTGCTCATACCTGGACAATCGACTAGCATCCCTCTCAACTTGCGAGGGCTGTCCCCTCAAGATGGCTGGAACTAGCGTGAAGCCAGGAGGTGGTCGGTACTCCTCAGGGGGTTGTAACACTTCCTTCAGTCTGATGCCTGGCTTGTTCCGACGTAAGTTCTTGTGGACTTCTTGGTTTTTATTGTGCACCTGGAATGTAATAGGGGTAAGATAGAATATAGTACTTATGTATAACTTTTTATTACACCAAAATAAAATGTTAAATCAGAAGTTATGAGGTACAATAAGCGGTCATATCGAACCATCTGACATCCTTGTTCAAAAGTTTTCTGAAAGTAGAACTTATGGCGCACTTTTGGATAGAACATATTGCATTAGTAATGTATGATGTACGAAACGAATTGTTCAAACTGATCTAGTAAAACTCAGACTAGGGGTACGGTTGACAAAAATGATAGCGTGCTACACCTGCAAATAAATGGAGCATCAGACAACGGGATTAGTCCCGATTGGTCACGTGGTCGTATGTTTGGATTAACCGGACCAATGTTCATGTTACCCTTCATCATCATCATCCACAGCCCGACTTCACCCACTGCTGGGTATAGGCCTCTCTCTGTATGTGCCACTGTTGCCGGTCTTGTGCCAATCTCATCCAGGTCTTGCCTGCGATGTTAACCACATCGTCTGCCCATCTTGCCGCGGGGCGACCAACGCTTCTATAGCCAGTTCTTGGACGCCATTCAGTCATCGCCTTACTCCACCTGTCATCACCTCGCCTTGCCAGGTGTCCTGCCCAGCTCCATTTTAGTTCCGTTATGCGATTCCTAACATCTTTGACCTTTGTACGACTTCGAATCTCGATGTTGGGAACACGGTCTATAAGCTTGATGCCGAGCATGGCACGCTCCATGGCTCTCTGTGCAACTCTCATCCGGTACACAGCCTCCTGTGTGAGCGTCCACGCCTCGGCACCGTAAGTCATGGTAGGCAAAGCACACTGGTTATTGTACATGTTACCCTTAAGCTAGGGTAACATGAACATTGGTCCCGCCCATAGTGCCGTTGTCTGTGTGTCACCTGTTCAGCGAAGGTCTGCAGTTGCGCCGCTCTCTCGTGCACGGAGTAGTGTTGCATGAGGCGCGGCGCGGCGGGCGCGGCGTGCGGCGGCGGCGGCGCGCGACCCTTAGCCCACTTGCGGCGCGCCGTGTACCCGCGGAAATCTAACATCACACCAAAAACAATTGGCTAATAGGCATGACGACTAATTTTCAAAATCTCTTCTTATTCAGAAATATCTATTATATCTAAAATATATCATATTTCTGTAGAAAATTAAAGTTTTTGTGAAATAAAAGTACCTACATTTAAATTTAAATTTTCAAATTCACGCCAAAGCGCTCGCTGGTGTCATGGCGACTGTAATTACGTCACGATGTAGTATATCAACAGTAAACATTAGTGCTTTTGTACTAAATCAGAATGACGTTTACAACACCGTGATGTAATTCGCTCTGACCGGTGTTTTAAGCTATCATGGCGGATTGTTGTATTTTGTAGATTTATTTTAACACATAAATTATTAATCTCGACATTAATAAGAGAATAAATAAATTTTTCAAAATCTTTGAATCCTTTTTCATTAGATCAGATAAATATTTTGGCGATACTTGATTACTGTCTTCATGCCTATTCTTTGATCCGCACTCTCAAGGGTAAGGATAAATACCCAGTGCCAGAACGAAAAAGCAAATATCAATAATTGAATTGCTACATTGATGAGGCTTAACTGGATCAAAAAACTAACGGGTTGTACAAAAAGTTTGAACTTCGGTTTGATTTTCAAAAGTCTTACACAACCACCAATCGCCTCACGTTACCAATCACATACCTTATTACTTACAAGCGTTTTAAAAAGATAATCTGTGTGTAAGCCTGACGTTTAAGTAACTGTCAAACAGTTCGGTAATGTCAAACAGTGACAGGGAAGCAATGCGTCACACTTAAGTTTAGAAGCCTGATTCGTTTTCTGTCATTTCGGGAAGTCACATAGCTTTTTGATTTTAATTGTTTTTCTGGTGTTATTTTGAGTTCTGTTGTGTAATTTCGGTTAGCTCAAATTGTTAGCAGTTGGAATTAAAGTGTATTATGTGATATCCTGATTTGATCGAAAATGTTTCAGATGGTTTTGGGAAAAAACGGCCATCTTTTTTCCTATGCCAATTAGGGTAGGGCCGACCTGTGATTGACGACTGACGACTTGACGGAAAAGTATTTTATATATGTAATATATTATCATCATTCTCATTAAACTACTCGACACTGGCAAAATTAATCCGAAAAGGACAGATGCCATTCATTAAGAAGAAAAAAGTAATAGAAGCCGGCGCGTAAGTTGAGTCATGCGCTAACACATTTTAGGGCCAAAACTGAAGTGCGGTATGAGGTGCTACGCGGGGTAAGGCTTGCGCACATCTAGGTGATGGCGATCATCTAGTGTTTCATGGACACTGTAAAATATAACAGCGATATTTGACAGCGTTTCAGCTGATCGCCATCGCCATCGCGCTAAATGTGCCCAAGGCTTTAGGCCAATAGTTTTTATGTAAAACTTATCTATGAATACTCACGGCTTTGTATAACAACAGCAGCTTTGTTAGTGTCGATGTTCTCTTTGTTGCCGGAGTGTGTATCATTGGAGTCGCTGTCGTCTGACGTCATCCGTCTCAGCACCTTAGCCTTCATCATTGCTTTGTTCTTATATGGAATACCTGAAAACATGCAGACGTAACTATGAGATTAACATAATATGCCTAAAGCTTAAATAAATAAATAAATATTCTAGACAATCCATTCGACACTATCTAGTCCCAAACTAAGCAGAGCTTGTACTATGGGAACCAGATAGCTGATATACTATGTACTTTTAAAGTATATTTTTTTGTAAATACATACTTGGAATACAACTATAAGTAACGTTAAGGTGTAAGTAGTTAAGGGTACATGGCAGCATCGTAGGGCACGTTAATAACGTGTGTGACCTATGAGGCAATGCTTTGTTATAGGCGATGGTTACCACTTAATATAAGTGGGCTATAGCGCTGTTCGATAGCAAGCCGTTTGAAAAACTTAGTGGCAATTTTTAAGAGTGAAAAAAAATACAAAAAATCCCAATCCTCCTGAGGTTTAGCGAAGTTTGTCGATCTTTGCCGAAGTAGTGTCGGTTACGTGACAGATGAAGTGAGAGTGTCGCGAGTTCATTGGATTTTTTCCACCTCAAGCTCGCCTATAGAAATGATTACTTCACTTCAAAATAAATAAAGTTGAGAAGATACATAAGTTAACCTTGCTTGTAATGTTTATGGGGTCACTAGTTGCTCCAAATTGTATAAGAACACTGAAAAAATTGGCAAAAGCTCAATGGTAAAACTTTCACTTCTGACCATGCTACGTATCGTAGAGTATGTTTTGTTGTACGTACACAAAACACGACGTACCTCAATGCACTGGCTACAATCAACTTGAGGCATACAGATGTTCAGCCTCACATGCCAGTAATTTCACCGGTACCACACCCTACCGAAATACACCAATGCTGCTTCACGGTAGAAATAGGCAAGAGTATTAGAACCCACCCACCAGATAGACCGACGACATTGTTTAGATCGCGGTAAGTCGGTGGATGGAAAGAGCTCAGAATCCTTCTTCCTGGAAATGTGTAGGGGAGGCCTATGTCCAACAGTTCTCAGGCTATGATGATGATGATGACATAGACATTTATTTATTTACTACATAAGCACCATAAACCAGTAAAAACCAAGGACACTAAAACAAGAAAGATACAAACAAAACATCGATACTGGAGAAGTGCGTCGTGTTTCTGTGTGCCTAGCTACTGTGAGGAAGATGATTAGAACCCACCTTGTTTGTGATGTTTCCTCTGACTGTCCTGCTCTCTCTGGAACTCCCGAGCTAGCTGTCTCTGTCTCTCCTGCAATCGTTTCCTAGTGAGCCAGCCTCGCACATGCTTCTGCAGTGTTAGAACGGATATGGCCATCTGCATCTTCAGTCTTCGAAAGTAGAGGCGGGCGAGCCACGCACGGGCACACGCTTGCACTAATATCACCTTTCTTATCTGAAATATTAAAGTAAAACAATGCTAAGTAACGTTAATTTTCTTTAACAACGTTAAAGAAATTTAAGCTTAATAAGAAAAAAAATACAATTTCGATCTGGTATGCTATGCCAGCTCTTTTTGAGCAAAAGGAGTTGAAAATGTTTTTTATTCCTGCAGCTTGGCCAACAGTTTGATTGACTTTGTTTAGCCATAATCGTAAAGTAGTTGGGTAACAGATGTTCTAGATGCGACGCCAAAAAAAAACAGATTTTCTCATATGGGTTCCAACCAATTATAATAATGTTTTCATTTTCAGTACCTGCTCTTCATAAATCCTGGCCAGTAGTTCGACGTGGTAGTACTTCAAGAAGACCTTAGACTTGCCGAGTGCCCAGCCATCCAGTTTCAGTCTCAACAGCAACATGCGACAAGAATCACGACTCGGTTTCATTACTTCATCGTAGCTAAATGCCAGGAAACCATACCTGAAATTAAAACAAAACCGAATTTAAACTCATTGTGAAAAGAACACTCTCTCATTTGTTGGAATTCCTTTGCTAGTGTTTTTTTTTATAAATAAAACAGGATGGAGACGATTTCAACGCTTCCGAGCGAGGATGGTAACAAGTAACGAAGGATAGAGACGATTTGAGGGAATTTAAGATGATCTTTGCCCAGAAATGGGACGATATGGGTTAAGAAACACGGTCGACGGTCTTACCTTTTCAAAAATTCATCGTAAGTCAGTCGATGAGAGAAACCGTTCTGTCTTATCCTGATGGTCTCCAAAACTCCAGTGTACCGAAGTTGCTTCAAGATCTTGGTGGAATCAAAGTGCTTTGGAGATCGTGACTCGTTCGGTTTCAGACATCTTACAAATTGAGGAGTTCCGCTGACCATTTTCTGCAGCAGTTCCATCAATGAGTAGCGGAAGTATGTTGATACTGTTTGCTGGGCTCTAGATTGTGATGCAAGACCTCTGCTGTTAAACCGATCCTGAAATATACACTCAAAATGTATTAGATTCACGTGGTAAAGGAACAAATTAAGACAATTAGCAAGCAACCAAAGCTTCCACTTAACAAAAGCGTATTTAATAGGAGCTTTTACCCTTGAATCCCCCACGGGCGGGCTCTCTAAGCTTCTGGAATCCACGTCGCTGTCGCCGTGTAGGGGCGAATACAAATTGCCAGTCTTAGTTATCGGACACTGGAACAAAAACCTTATTATGTCGTACTGGCTCTGTCTCATCAGTTGGACCACTTCCGGAGGCAGGAAATTTCTATTCTTCTCCAAAAACCCGTCTGCTTGATAGACCACACGTCCCGCAAAATGGTGTACGGCAAAGCATATTGCGTCAGATTTCGGCCGCACGTAATATTTGCTTTTCACGTTATTATGAAATTTTTCTGCAACGAAAATTGCATGCTTAAATTATTCATTCTAATCAGTGTATTGCATTATTTTGTGCAAATGCTATTGTGTAAAGTTCTGGTATTTACCAATTAGGCTCCGGTCCGTGGCACGTGGGAAACGGCTTTCTTCATCAAGCAGCGCTAACAATCCCATCGGTCTCGACAGTAGCATGTCCAGAACGGGCCTATTGTCCGAGAACTCAACTAAATCTACGGGAACACCTTCGGCCATATATTCTTGTTGTTCCCACGTGAAAATATGTTGGTTGAAGTAATACTGAATCTGCTCATTCGCAATGTTGATGCAAAGCTGTTCGAAAGAGTTTTTGGCAAAGTTCTCAAATCCAAAGATGTCTAATATCCCAATCGATTGCTGGTCGTTGCTGTGAATGAGAACGTAGTTGTCAGTATTACTATCCTTAGTTATTATAATAATTGTAACCTTTTCAAAATGTCAAAGGTCACTATTGTTTCAGTGCTTATGAACCTTTGACAAATGGTTAGCAAAATACGATAGGTCATGTCTTACTAAGTTAAAGTGCAAGGTTCATCAAGCGTGAACTCTGTTGGATTGCAGATTTTATATTGTGCCAAAAAGTATGAACCGAGTGGGATTTGCTTCCTCGGAGCATGGGACAATATTAAAACTTTGTGGTTTTTTTTGAATAAGTAAACATTCATTGAAAAATAGTGCATAAGACTTACTTGTTCGGTCTATTTTGGCATAGCAAAGCATTGATCCTTTCCACAATTCTATCGAATGCTCTCGCATAGAGTCCTCTGGCAGTCGCGTCTCTGGCCACAGCCGCTTCAGTGGGTGAGTTATGGCGTGCTATCGTTTCACCGCGGGCTACCACGCTACTGCTTGTAAGACATTCTCGGAGATCACTGGTTTCCACGCCTAATAGGCAGGAAGCTGAAAAGAAATCAGTAATTTTATTTATTTCTCAAAATACTAAATATCGTCGACAATCCACATAACACCTTTTCTAGCCCAAACTAAGCAGAGCTTGCATCAATCAATAGATATAATCAATATATATATAAATAACATTTAACAACACGATCTTTACTATGGAAAGAGCTGATACGATGATACATACAATGTTCTTTGTAAATTCATACATAGTATACATACAGGTTCTTTGTAAATTCATACATAGTATACATTCTTTGTAAATTCATACATAGTATAGTATACAGGTACATAGAATGCAATATAACACACCCAGACAGAAAATAAACATCGCTGTTCACGATACATATTTATTCTCGGTGGGGTTCCAACTTTCGAACCCACGTCTTTTAGCGCAGCAGGCAGAGCAACTACCTACTCAGATGTAAGGGCTGTGAATTATATGGCAAATCGAAGATCAAACTAAAGAAGGCTAAATATCAGGCAACGTACAAGAACAATCTGAATTCGACACCAAGCGCGTAGTTGTTGTAATATTTTGAATATAAGCGACGTACAGATTATGTTTGATTGCTATTTAATGATCACCGGAGCATATTACACCACTCGTATTACGCTATTACACGGTAATCTCAGTCATTTACCTATCAGTTATTTAATATGGATATAGTGAACAAAAGTATTTCTATGAAATTAAAGTTCTACTTTTGATGCATAAAAATAAATTTTAATTCCACTAATTAAGCCATAGAAAAAACACTCTTGCAGCCAGCTTCACTCTAAGTGGTATTTTTTGATACCCAGTCTAAGCGCCTTCTATAGCAAACTAAGTATTTTGAAATGCAATACAAGTCCAACAACCAATTTAAAACTAACAACCAAATTTTATGATGAAAAAGCACATTTCCATTAAACATTACTAGTCCAAACGACGTAGTGTTACGCATCAGTAGTCTACGCGACAGTTGTTTGTAACTTCTGAACGTAATCTTTGTTTGGGTGGAAGGAGAGGCTGGCAGAAGAACCCAAGTCATGTTTAAGGAAGCACATATTATACTAGTTTACCAAAGTTAAAAACTTAATTCTTTGGTCAACTTAATTGTTGCGGAGAACACGGAATACACGTATAAAGATAAAGATTAAAATATTTTATTGTAAAACTGTGCATAAAAGATCTTGAAAGTAATTATGTTCCAACAGCTTACCTATTTCGTGAGTACAATATAGCAAAAAAGTATAAAAATAGACCTGATGATCTCTCCTCGAAAAGCACCCTATATTTCTGAAACTGCAATTAATACTTTATACTCCACAAGACTACAAGAAAGTTATGGCAAGCTGCAGAACAAAGAATCACAAATACTGAAGAAAAGGAAAAAGCTATTGTCAACAGAAAAAAGATAACAGTGGGCGAGAAGGTCAATAATAATTGGTTAAGAATAAACCAGATAAAGGAAACCTAAAATCATCCATTGCCTCATTATGTCAAGGCAGGAGCAGTAGAAGAGGAAGAAAGCTTAGAAATTCATGTAAAGAAAAGAAAGGGTAGGAAAGGACAAAATGTTTCAGAGAAAAAACTAAAAGATTTAAAATCACTGTTTCATAATATCCCAAACGACGCTATAGCATTTGACAAAGATTTGATTTCTGATGACACGATTGAAGATGATATTGTTGTTGAAGGTGTTGATGGCCATTTAGGTTTTTGATCCGGAACTTATTGAAGAAGAGTAGATTTATATATTATTTACCTACTCCATCCTACATCCTACCCGAT
Organism: Thera obeliscata; assembly: GCA_947578465.1. Classification (NCBI taxonomy): domain Eukaryota; kingdom Metazoa; phylum Arthropoda; class Insecta; order Lepidoptera; family Geometridae; genus Thera; species Thera obeliscata. The sequence continues at coordinate 8,951,016 of OX387916.1, forward strand.
ATGTTCTGGGTTTGGGGTTGGTGTTGACCAATAATATCATCAATCATTTTTCTGTCTGTCTGAAAGCTGAAGATATATCTGAGATAGTCCTTATCTTGTTTTAAATTATTATTGTTTATTTAATATATTTTTAATATATTTTTTAGATAATTATATTGTTTTATTTTCTGGACATACTATCAGTGCCATTTTAATAGTTTTTTATTTATTTTTATCAATCCTCTGTAACATCTAATATGCTGAGTAAATACGGAAATTCAAGGGTTTTTTATTAAACGATAAGAAAATAGTCCAGGAAACATTTTTATGTTATACTACTCATTTTGCAAAATGAGTACATCATATTAATTCGTTTCCGAGTGCATTTAAAGCTAATCTTCCAGAATAAATAATTATTTTGTCTCTTGGACTCGTTTTGCAAAATGAGAACATCATATTTATTAGGAGTCCAAGTGCATTTTTAACGATATATTCCAAAATAAAAACATTTTTTGTGTTTTTTTCTTGTAACATGTTAAATTACAAATATAAGCTTCGATGTACATAGATTTACTTTCTGACGATGCAAATGCAAATCTTCTACCAATAAAAACGCGTTTATGTAATTTCCCAAAAAACTGAAAATGGCGCTTGGACTCACTATGCATAACTGTATCCAGTTATGCATAGTGAGTCCAAGCGCCATTTTCAGTTTTTTGGGAAATTACATAAACGCGTTTTTATTGGTAGAAGATTTGCATTTGCATCGTCAGAAAGTAAATCTATGTACATCGAAGCTTATATTTGTAATTTAACATGTTACAAAAAAAAAACACAAAAAAAGGTTTTATTTTGGAATATATTGTTAAAAATGCACTTGGACTCCTAATAAATATGATGTTCTCATTTTGCAAAACGAGTCCAAGAGACAAAATAATTATTTATTCTGGAAGATTAGCTTTATGTGCACGTGGAAACGAATTAATATGATGTACTCATTTTGCAAAATGAGTATAAGTATAACATAAAAATGTTTCCTGGACTATTTTCCTATCGTTTAATAAAAACCCCTTGAATTTCCGTATTTACTCAGCATCTTTTAATAGATGTTACAGAGGATTGATAAAAATAAATAAAAAACTATTAAAATGGCACTGATAGTATATGTCCAGAAAATAAAACAATGTAATTATCATAATTTAATAAACAATAATAATTTAAAACAAGATAAGGACTATCTCAGATATTATCTTCAGCTTTCAGACAAACAGAATAATGATTGATGATATTATTGGTAAACACCAACCCCAAACCCAGAACATATCGGGTAGGATGTAGGATGGAGTAGGTAAATAATATATAAATCTACTCTTCTTCAATATGTTCCGGATCAAAAACCTAAATGGCCATCAACACCTTCAACAACAATATCATCTTCAATCGTGTCATCAAAAATCAAATCTTTGTCAAATGCTATAGCGTCGTTTGGGATATTATGAAACAGTGATTTTAAATCTTTTAGTTTTTTCTCTGAAACATTTTGTCCTTTCCTACCCTTTCTTTTCTTTACATCAATTTCTAAGCTTTCTTCCTCTTCTACTGCTCCTGCCTTGACATAATGAGGCAATGGATGATTTTAGGTTTCCTTTATCTGGTTTATTCTTAACCAATTATTATTGACCTTCTCGCCCACTGTTATCTTTTTTCTGTTGACAATAGCTTTTTCCTTTTTTTCAGTATTTGTGATTCTTTGTTCTGCAGCTTGCCATAACTTTCTTGTAGTCTTGTGGAGTATAAAGTATTAATTGCAGTTTCAGAAATTTAAGGTGCTTTTCGAGGAGACATCATCAGGTCTATTTTTATACTTTTTTGCTATATTGTACGCCCGAAATAGGTAAGCTAGCACAGTTTTACAATAAAATATTTTTATCTTTATCTTTATACGTGTATTCTGGCCTTTATTTTTTTTATTCTGTTCTCCGCAACAATTAAGTTGACCAAAGAATTAAGTTTTTGACTTTGGTAAACTAGTATAATATGTGCTTCCTTAAACATGACTTGGGTTCTTCTGCCAGCCTCTCCTTCCACCCAAACAAAGATTACGTTCAGAAGTTACAAACAACTGTCGCGTAGACTACTGATGCGTAACACTACGTCGTTTGGACTAGTAATGTATAATGGAAATGTGCTTTTTCATCATAAAATTTGGTTGTTAGTTTTAAATTGGTTGTTGGACTTGTATTGCATTTCAAAATACTTAGTTTGCTATAGAAGGCGCTTGGACTGGGTATCAAAAAATACCACTTAGAGTGAAGCTGGCTGCAAGAGTGTTTTTTCTATGGCTTAATTATGCCCTAGTGATTACGAAAATGCGAAAAAATCAAAAAATGAAATTTGGCGCTTGGACTCCTTATGCATAACTGTATCCAACTGTATCCAATTATGCCCTAGTGATTACGAAAATGCGAAAAAATCAAAAAATGAAATTTGGCGCTTTGACTCCTTATGCATAACTGTATCCACTTGTGAACTAGTAAAAAGCATCGTAAGTGTGGTTTTGCCTCTCCTGAAAAGTGCAGAATTTGAGTTGGACCCTTTTTGACTAGAAGCACTGATTGAGCGACATAGCTCTTAAAATTAGTAAGTTGAAATGGCAATGGGCAGTTCATATAGCTCGAAGAACTGAAACAGTTGGGGAATAAAGATTCTCGAATGGCAACCACGCACCGGAAGACGAAACGTTGGGCACCCATTAACCAGATGGATCTACATTGTTAAGATCGCGGGAAGTCGGTGGATGAAAAGGGCTCAGAATCGTTCTTCCTGGAAATGTGTAGGGGAGGCCTATGACCAGCAGTAGACTTCTTCAGGCTGATGATGATGACTAAAGACGTCTCAAAGTGATCCTTGAGGTCCAACTTATTATGTTTTACTTTGACTTTGAGCTCACCTCGATGCAATGGCGCTGTGTCTATAATAGTAGCTCGGTTGTCAGCGTTATGATCATCGGTTTCCCCAAATTCTATATCTCCTAAGTGAAGGATGGCTGCCAGCATTTTGTAGATTATTAGAACTTCTTCTTCTAAAAACCCTACTACCTGAAAATTAATTATATTGAACAACTTTTTCAGGTAAGTACCTACCTAATATTTTATTAAGTAAAAGCATATCTAAAATCCTGTCCCCCAGTAAACACCCAGTTGCCCCTGACGCTATATAAATCATCTACAATAGATGCAAAGGTCTTACAAGTATGTCTAAAAAGACTGCATAATATTTATACAGTTGATAAGAAAAGTAGTAGACCGTTATCAAACTATGAACATAATAATTACGTCCTATTTATAATTATTTTAGGCACTTTTAACTTTATTAATTAATCAATATTGTAGACAATCCACAAAACAATACTAGCCCTAAATTAAGCAGAGCTTGTACATACTATGGGAATGTTATAGCTGATTATAAAGCTTATATTTTTTTTATGTAAATACAGAAACCCAGACAGAGAACAAACATCTGCGTTTATCACACAAATACTTGTTCTCGGTGGGGATCGAACCCACGGCCTACAACGCAAAAGGCAGAGCTACTACCAACTGAGCTCTAAGAAAGACCAGTCAAATTGGCATTGAAGTGTTGTTAAGAATTACTTTAAAAGCCTGATTAAGTAGTCGCCATCGATGGACATTGTGTTCTCGATGCGCGACCGATAACGGTTGCAAGTATCGATGTCTGGACTTCAGTTGTTCGTCGAGATAGAACTTCCTCCAACGCCCTTCACTTTCCAAGCCATCGTATAGATAGTAAAACACGTGGAAATTGCTTTCTCCTCTGAAACGTAAAAACGAATATTAAACTTCAAATAAATGGGATATAAATTAAGTTATAGCTGGGAAGTGTACTTACAAAGCTTGATGAACGACTCTCGACTGTTCGAGAAGATAAACAGATATGCGAGCGCTGGAGATTCGGCCTACTCTCATCATAGATAGGTCTAAATATTTGCCAAAACGAGAACTGTTTGCGTTTATACCCGTGCGGGCGTTACCGAACGATTCCATGATCGGATTCACCTGGAGTATCTTTTCTTCTAAGTTTCTGTTTTGTGTCTGTCAACAAAACATGCATTGTTATGGATTTTATAGCACAAAGCTGCTGACTGATTGATATGTAAGATACAATACTCTTTCATTTAATTTATATGCATAATCATTATTAATACAAGATGTGCTTTGTTTGTTCGGGGGAGAGCATTGGTATGCCATATCACAGGGTAATCCTAGTTTGGGTATCAATGTTATCTAACCAGGAAATTTACATTATAAGCTGTTACTTAACTGTATAATAATGTTACTGTAATGTTTGTTAATCTTCTTCTTCTTCTTCCTGCCCTTATCCCACTTTATGTGGGGTCGGCACAACATGTCTTCTTCCTCCATTTCACTGTAATGTTTGTTAATATCCAATAAATTTCATTATTTTTACCTTTGACAGAAACACGAGCTGCTTCAATAACAGATTAGCAGATTCAGTCTTTCCAGCTCCACTCTCTCCAGAAATAACTATGGCTTGATGAATTTTTTGATGCATTAGCGCTTGATGTGCCGCGTCGGCAACAGCGAAGATGTGAGGGGGATTGTCAGACCGACACCGGCCTTGGTATATCTGCTGACTCTATAAACAAAGCAAAGGTTAAGCAACCTGCAATTATATAAGTAGAAAGAAAGCGCTAATGTTCTCACCTTTGTTGTATAAATTCCCACATCAGTAAAGGGATTGACCGCAACCAAGATGTCTCCGATATACGTGTATATGTGATTTTCCGTATATCTTTTCTGTAATTGCTCGACAATAGCCTCTTCCGTGAGCACTTCCAAAGTGGCTAGATCGTCGGTGTACATTTTTTCAGGTCGCGCTTTTCGATGGGACTTCAATTTGCCTCGTTTCGTCGTCGCTTCGGCGGCTCGACAGCTTCGACCTTCGGCTCGCTGTCGTTTTATCTCAGTCTGAAGTTCTTTACGGATCTACAAGCAAGGTTGAATTTATTGACTTACATTCAGAATACATTTAAGGTAGCAGTTATTTGAAAGTACACCTACTGACCTTATCCTCGAAGCTACTGACGGCGAGTAGCAGAGGATGCTCCAAAAGCTCTCTGGCAAAAGGTCTTTGGTTCATATCTTTTATAAGACAGTCCGCTATGAAATCTGAGAGTTGAGGTGAAAATATTTCTGGATGATTTAACCTCGGCGGTGGGTTTCTCGGGATTTGAAATAACGCTCTCATTGGGTGAAGTCCAGACAGCGGCGGCTCACCTTCTGCCAACTCAATAGCAGTGATACCCACTGACCATACATCGCATCTGCAGTCGTATGACTCGTCTAGCTGTTGTTCACACGCTATTACCTAAAAATATGATCAAATTAACCTTTGAGCTAAGATTTAAGATAAACACTGAGGAACATAACATTTATGCTGTAGTAATTATAGAGGGGTAATAAGTAATTTACATATAAATGATATAATTACGCAGTTATGGTAATTTAACAATGAAACAGTGTTTAGTTGTTACCTCTGGGGCCATCCAGTAAGGTGTGCCAACTGAGGTGTTCCTCCTAGCGGCTGTAGCTGCCAGATGTGATGAGACCCCGAAATCGACTAGTTTCACTTCCGCGTCTTCAGTCAAAAGTATGTTGTGTCCTTTAACGTCACGGTGCATGCAGCGATGGGCATGGAGATGTGTCAAGGCCCGCACTGTCCCGCGGAGGACGTACGCCAGTTGTGGCTCAGTGAGACTGCTATTCCGGGCTCGCATGCCCGCGCATAAATCAGTCACGGAACCCCCAGTACAAAGCTACAAACAACAAGGCCATAAAATACCTTTCATTTACCGACAGACACACACACAAATGAATTAGCTCGAAGAACCGGCAACCGTTGGGGAATAAAGGTTCTCGAATGGCGATCACGAACCGGAAGACGGACCCACCAGATGAATCGACGACATTGTTAAGATCGCGGGAAGTCGTAGGATGGGAAGACCTCAGAATCGTTCTTCCTGGAAATGTATAGGGGAGGCCTATGTCCAGCAGTAGACTTCATCACGATGATGATGATGATGATGCCCTACAGACTGTAAGTTAGTAAGTTTTTCTAAGCATGCTTAAATAAGATTAATTTACACACCTCCATAACAAACCATATTTGGTCGTCGTCTGAGCTCACGCCGCGTTTTAGAAACAGTCCGAAGAACTCAGGTATGTTAGGATGGCTGGATAGATCGCGGAATACAAGAAACTCCTCTTCTATTTCTTCTATATTTTCGGTTATGTTTTCCAAAATCTGCAAGAAATACATGCGAATGTCAAACGTGCCTATACATAATAGGCAAGTGTTACTTAGATAGAATATCTGCCGCTATTGAAAATGGGCCTTCGTCCGTAGTGTACCCACGTATTGTTTTATGGCCTTGACATCGATGTTGAGCTCCAAGATAACATCTAAGCAATCAATTAAAAACTGTATGCTAACAATGCCTTTATATAAACTCATGGTGTGTCCTGTTGTCCGAACAAAATGCTATACGTTGATCTATTTTATACTAGCGACCTGTACCCCTTGTCTGAGTTTTACTCGATAAGTTTGAACAATTCGTTTCGCCTACGTGTCTCTCTCTTTTGTATGGAGACAACTCGTTTCGATCATTTCTACGTAACGTATTGTCGGTGTCTCATTTTTTCTCCATACAAAAGAGGGAGACACGTAGGCGAAACGAATTGTTCAAACTGATCGAGTAATACTCAGACTAGGGGTACTGAGTGTCTGTGCTTCTGTATGTGGCATTGTTTCGTAACGGGGTCAGTGGATTTAGCTAGATAAACTTGAGCTGACCACTACTAATTCGCGAACTTTAAAAACTTGCTACAGAAATACCTATTATCAATATACCTAAGTATTATTATGATAAACATTAAAAAAATATTTAGATGAATTGGATTGTAAAAATGCGTTTTCTAAAGTCAGTAAAATTAAATCAGTATAACCAGAAGGTCCGTTAATCTTACCAGTTTCTCGAGCGTTTTCTCCAATACAATATAAAATTCCAGCGGCAAGTAAGTACTGAACCTTGGCGAGAAACAACAGGTTTATTTACAATTTTATTGGAGAATTTCTATTTATGCAAAGTCGCGCTGGTCTTGAATATCTAACATAAGGAAAGTGCACACAGAGAGATCACGGTGGCTTACATTATATTTTAAAATAGCCATATATTTACTACAAACATTTGCAGCAAGTAGTACTACTACTTTGTTTTAAAACCGTGCGTGCTTTATTCAAAATGTTTACGGCCACTTGTTAAATATCCGGCCATTGATTGGCACTTATGGAGTAGATATTTTGCTTACTCATGCATGGGTCATAGGTGCAAGAAACTGCAGTTCTAGTGCCTATACGGATGTCCAGAAGTATAGTTCTTATTGATAACACGCGATTAATAAATTAACAAAAAGAAATGTTCTGCGTGTGCAAATTCTGTTAAAGTATTTCCTCTAACACGCAAAGCGGCATTGTTTTATTTTTCACAATCCCACATACACATAAAAATGAGGCTAATTGTTTTGAGGTTTACATTTGAAACAATTTTCTTTCTCTATTTGTGGCAAACATGAAAGAAAGCCATTAGACTTGTATGCCCCCAAGGTATGTTAACCCTGATAACTGATGATTTCCATCTTATCACAGCGATAAAGTTATATTTTAGTCATTATATTAATATATCTAAATACCTACCTATAGGAACAACGTCGTACGCGTGTGAACGTTTAAATACATAGCAACAATGCTCCTCAAGTGCAAAAAATTACTTTCTTATCTTACCTTTTATTCCATACAATAATAACCGATTCTTTTAAAGACAAAGAATGATTAATAAGTTAAAGTTAACGAATAATGTAGCATTCCATGATTAAATAATTATAAATTACCATTCTATGATTGCCATTTTCGAGTTTATTTCTTAGAAACATAAAAAAATACAAATCTTTCTTCTTTAAGATATTAGTATGATAATAAGTAGGTATACTTACTAAACTGAACAGCAACTCGTCTCCAGGTCTTCTTGTCCCTAGAGGAGTAGACTTTAAACTACCAACCTTAACGGCAACTCGTCTTCCGGTCTTCTTATCCCTAGCGCAGTAGACCTCGCCGTATGTGCCTTCTCCGATGAGCTCCTGCAGCGAGACCCGGTCCCGCGGGTCTGCGGCGCGGTCCAGCTCCACGTGCCGGGACAGCCCGCGGTACGCCATGTCGCTACGCATGGCTCAGCCAGGAGGCCTCATCTGGAACAACCATAACGTTGATTAGTTGAGTCATCGTCGCCATCAGCCTAAGAAGCTCAACATTTCCAGGAAGAGCGATTCTAAACCCTTTCCATCCACCGGCTTTCCGCGATCTAAACAATATCATTGTTCGAAAACATGGTGTCAAATGCACGAAAGAAGCCTCATAAAGCGCACCTAAAATTATTTCGTCACCAAGTTTCGAAAGAGCTAGTGGCACGAGAAGAGAAAAATTTGAAATGAAATGAAATTTATTTTTACCAAACGTCACATAGTAGGTAGCAGTGAAATGTTTATGCTTATAAGTAACTATTAACTATACAGGGTTATTCATTATTAGCTGCAAATACTCAGGAATTAGGTTCAACAAATAAAATAAAAAATATTTATGAAATGATTTTTTTTAAGTTTTGTTATGAAAATCCCGAGAAAATCGATAAAGGAATCATTGGCGCCTGACCTATTTTGACCTTTGATCCGCGCCCGCGCGCCGTGAGTGACACTCTGCGTTCAGTCACCGCCTGGGTGGGTCATCGTCCTGTTCTCCATGGCAATCATTATGCAATAGCCGTAAAGAAATTAATAAAAATAAAATTTTGATACAAAAACTTGAAATTTTTTTTGATCAAATTAAAAAATAATAATTTCATAAATATTTTTTATTCTATTTGTTGAACCTAATTCCTGAGTATTTGCAGCTAATAATGAATAACCCTGTACCTAGTAGGTAGTAGATTTACTTATTTGGTAGGCAAAGTTGGGTACATAGTGGTAGTAGCACTGATGGCGTGTGGATTCAATTCTCATCCATCTTACTTTGGGACTAGATGGCGTTGCGTGTAACGTCCACATTTATTTATGAAACACTTCTCAGATACGACCAAATCAATACTCCTCAAGTGACCTAAAACTGGAGTACTGGAGTAGTAGATAGGAATGGATGATGAAACTTTCACTGTTGTTAAATAAATTACGGTCAGCATTTTTATTTGTAATAAAACCAAAATTGTAATGGCGGCTGTACACATGGGGCCAAGGTGTTGGGCCAACGTGTTGGGCAAAAATGATGGATAACCAAGATTTCTGTTCACACATTGGCTTACTGATCATTCTGCATTGGCGCTTCAAAGATGATGGACGTAGAAGTTCTTGCAGCCGCGGCAATTTATTTATACAATGCGTTTAGTTATTACGTACATGTGCACCAAAATAGAATGACTAAAAAGAAATGGCGCAAAAGAAGGTGCTAGATGGTTTTTTTGGATTCCAAATTATTCCTTCATGTCAATACAATTCTATGAATTGTAAAACCTCATTGCTTATCCACACCGGCGCCGCCATCGCTATCGGAACATGGGATCGTAAATTTCACTCACGTACGAACTGAACAAGACACCAACGTGTGAACGCTGTTTGCGGAGCGCGCCAAGATCCTTTGATGTGTGCACAAAAAACCGACACTATGGCGGCTGTACACATGGGGCCAAGGTGTTGGGCCAACGTGTACAGGGCTACCTGGCGGTATGTTGGCTTAATTGGTCTAGTTGGCGCCAACATTGGCAGGCCATCCGAATAGTGTCGGTTTTTTGTGCACACATCAAAGGATCTTGGCGCGCTCCGCAAACAGCGTTCACACGTTGGTGTCTTGTTCAGTTCGTTGTTACTCGTCAGCGGAGACAGACAGTATCGTTGCGCGTGAGTGAAATTTACGATCCCATTTTCCGATAGCGATGGCGGCGCCGGTGTGGATAAGCAATGAGGTTTTACAATTCATAGAATTGTATCGACATGAAGGAATAATTTGGAATCCAAAAAAACCATCCACCACCTTCTTTTGCGCCATTTCTTTTTAGTCATTCTACTTTGGTGCACATGTAGGTACGTAATAACTAAACGCATTGTATAAATAAATTGCCGCGGCTGCAAGAACTTCTACGTCCATCATCTTTGAAGCGCCAATGCAGAATGATCAGTAAGCCAATGTGTGAACAGAAATCTTGGTTATGCATCATTTTTGCCCAACACGTTGGCCCAACACCTTGGCCCCATGTGTACAGCCGCCATAAAGATTTCGCGCCTACGGCTTTTTTTTCTTCTGTGGCCGCAACGCAATTCACGCATTCAGCGCATTCTACCAAAAAATTGCCGCTTTTGAATATTCCATTTTCAAAAATGAATGAATGTTCTTTTCTTTTTAAACAGTTATGCAACTAAGAAGTCTTTAATCATGATTATTCTACTATATTTCGTTTTGTGTAAATGCTCGTTGCTACCAGATAACAACATAATACAAAAAAAAATACGGGTTGCACTCCGGGAGTGCCGGCAGAAGTGAAAACTTGATTATTAACGTAGGAACCCTAAAAGTTGTTTATTTAATCAAGTTCCTCAATGTAGTAAAACCCCAATCAAAGTCCTAAGGAACCCTAAAAATTTTAGCATTATCAAGCTCCTAAGTGTAGTTGAAATTCCAATCAAAGTGCTAAGGAACCCTAAAATTGTTTACATAATCAAGGTCCTAAGTGTAGTTGAAAGTCCAATTAAAGGCCTAAGGAACCCTAAAAGTTGTTTATTTTATCAAGTTCCTCAATGTAGTAAAACCCCAATCAAAGTCCTAAGGAACCCTAAAAATTTTAGCATTATCAAGCTCCTAAGTGTAGTTGAAATTCCAATCAAAGTCCTAAGGAACCCTAAAAATGTTAACATTATCAAGCTCCTAAGTGTAGTTGAAACTCCAATCAAAGTCCTAAGGAACCCTAAAAGTTGACCACTTAATCAAATTCCTCAATGTAGTAAAACCCCAATCAAAGTCCTAAGGAACCCTAAAAATTTTAACATTATCAAGCTTCTAAGTGTAGTTGAAACTCCAATCAAAGTCCTAAGGAACCCTAAAAGTCGACCATTTAATCAAATTCCTCAATATAGTATAACCCTAATCAAAACCCTATACGGAACCCTAAATTTTACGTAAAGCCAAATCCTCAACGGGTCGGAACCGCTAGAAGGGACCTTGTCGCGCGACCTACAAGTAGGTCCTAAATGAAGTAAAACGGCAGACATAGGAGGAGGGGGTTCTGGGGGGCTAAGGGGGGTCACAGCACGGCTCGCTTCGCTCGCCGCGCTGTTCCCCGTGGTCGCGTGGCGGCTCGCTTCGCTCGCCGCGACGCTCCCCCCGGGTTCAGGAAGAGGGGGTTCTTGGGGGCTTAGGGGGGTAACAGCACGGCTCGCTTCACTCGCCACGCTGTTCCCCGTGATCGCGTGGCGGCTCGCTTCGCTCGCCGCGATGCTCCCCCCGGGTTTCGGAGGAGGGGGTTCTGGGGGGCTTAGGGGGGGTCACAGCACGGCTCGCTTCGCTCGCCGCGCTGTTCCCCGTGGTCACGTGGCGGCTCGCTTCGCTCGCCGCGACGCTCCCCCCGGGTTCAGGAGGAGGGGGTTCTGGGGGGCTTGGGGGGAGTCACAGCACGGCTCGCTTCGCTCGCCGCGCTGTTCCCATGGTCGCATGGCGGCTCGCTTCGCTCGCCGCAATGCTCCACTCGAAAAATAAATACAGTAGATCTATAAAATCATGTACCAATGACCACTACTACCTGCCGCGGGCGGCCGCTAGTTCATAAAATCTATAATAGGTATGTACCTATACCTACTACAGTCACGAAAAACGCCTTGGTATGCTTGCTACTAACTATTATCTATTCTGTGACGTTACCGTGTCATAGTAACTACTAGCGTATCTGTAGCGTCTTACGCTTTTTTTCGATTTTTATTATGAACTCTACGTTGTAGTCTTAGGGTACATTTCTGCAAAAAATCCGTCCTACGCTTTTTCGATAAGGTCACGTGATCCTGACGCCCTGACGCCCTGACGCGAGTTTAAGATTTTATACCCATTACAGAAAGTGCTCAACGCCGCTAAAGAAGTTTTCACTTCAAAAATCCAGTCTAGAGGATAAATACGCTACTTTATCCCCCTGGGTACGATACAAAGAAGATATTTTTGTGCGCATAGTGAAAATTGGCTTACACCGTAATTACAAAATCCCACCTTCAAAAATACCTTCTGAGCATCGATGTAATCAAAGGTGTTAACTGTGTGTTACTGTCTCTATCTCGACATCTTCACATTATTCACAATACTGTGAGAGATAGAGACTTGGCGAGTTACCTAAATATACTTATCTTGATAGCCAAACATGATGCATAACCGTAATTTATCGCTGTTTAGGCAAATAGCCATAAATTACGTGGTAAATTACAGGTTTCTCTATTTTTCTTTATAAATAATTAATAGACATCAATCTTTGGAGTATAATTTAGTTAGCATTTTGTAGGATCACAGATTTAACTTTCTACAGTATTTTATTGCAGCTAGAATAAAGGAGCCAGTTAAAGGTGTAAAAAAATACTTCTTATAGTACGATAACGCCACAGCATATTATGGTAAGTACGATTGTAGGCAATAAATATTGCACATCGGCTTATCTGCTTTCGTAGAGCGCTATCTCTTTCTGACGCACACTAAGCTCTATGAAGCCGAAATTAGCCGATGTGCAAAATTGGTTGCCTACTACCGTACCGCAGTTTGCAAAAACCCCCCATTGCCTACCCCCATTACCCCCATTACCTATATTTTATGTAAAAGTAATTCCTTTACACAGAAGAGATGCACCTCTTAGACATCGTCAAGATATTCATCATAATCATAATCATAATCATAATCTTTATTTCTCTTTAGACATGTTACATGTACTTAGATTCGTCACACAAAATAGTTAACATAATAATAAAACAAATTCTAATCAACACATACGAAATAAAAAGTTAAATAATAAAAGTTAAATTACGAAATAAAAATAAAACAATTAAAAATTAAAAATTAAATTAAATGACGTTATTCGTAGACACAGCTAGTAATATCTTCAAAGATTGACTGGTAAAGGCCCGCGCACATCTAGGCGATGGCAATGGCGATCAGTGAAACGCTGTCATATTTGACAGCGTGTCCCTGATCGCCATCGCAGATCACCTAGATGTGTTCGTACTCTAAGGTATTAAAATTTCAGTTTGCTCAATTAAAATATTTAATATTTTGCAAGAAACATAATGTTTCACAAAACTGATTATATCTAAAAATTGTTATCTATAAATTATAATTTAAGATTTAAGGTTATGAAACCTTAAAACAGTTTGACGTTGTGTATTATTGCGTGATTTTCTTGACAGATAATGTAGCTTTATCTTTAATCTTCTAGAAACATCAAAAAAGCCTTTTGCATTACAATAGTACATTATCCAACGAGTGAATAAAAGACGGATTTAAATCGAGGGTCATAGATGAACCACGACCAAGTGAAGGGTTCTAACGAATGAATCACGACCGTAGGGAGTGATTCATAATGATTGAATCACGAGCGTAGCGAGTGATTCAAGTGTTAGAACCCTAAACGACGCAAGTGATTCATGGCCCTCGATACAAATCCGTTTTATTCAAGAGTTGCATACTATACTTTATACCATAACTTCGAGAAAAAGAAAGATTTAAGCGAAAAACGTACGTGGGGCGCCCACCCACCAGATGGAACGACGACATTGTTAAGATCGCGGGAAGGTGGATGGATGGCTCAGAATCGTTCTTCCTGGAAATGTGTAGGGGAGGCCTATGTCCAGCAGTGGACTTTTTCAGGCTAATGATGATGATGATGAAGCGAAAAAGGATTTAAAACTATGATTTTACTATTCTAATGAGACATAAAATCAATAACTTTTGATTTTATTTGAAAACAAGGAAGGTTAAATTAATGCAAGTTTTCTACTATACAAGGTGTATCTAAATATGTGTACTATGCGAAGGTGGGGGGTTTCAGACCACAATGGTGATCAGTTGTGGAGGGGAGATAATTAAAAATTCCTATTTTCAGTTTCCCATACAAAAATATTTAATTTCATAATGCCTAAATAAATTGACAACCCTATCCTTGTAACCCCTTGACCCCTTGACCTACTACCTCTGTAGGTCTACTACTACTACCTACTACCTCTGTAGCTGAGTTTAGGGTTGTCACTTTGTATAAAGTCAGCTGTTAATGTTGAAACTTCATTGCAGTTTTTTTCAGAGATACCAATCAAAGTTTGGAAAATCGTTGAACAAAAGTTGTTTCCCGGGGGGTGGAAATTCACCCCCCTTCAGGATAGTACACATATTTTGATACACCTTGTATTGGCCGACTTCTCTTTCATAAAATTAAACAACTCAATTGAACAACAAAACTCACAATATTTTCATCCCTAGAATGCATTTTCAATCGATTTATTATTACCGAACTTTGTGTTGTATAACTTACATTGGTACAGTATTCAAAATAGCGCCAATTTACTAATATATGACAATGACAACAAAGAACAGAAAACAGTATTTAACCAAGGAGTTTAGCATTGTCTAAACTCCTTGTTAAATATTTCGACCAATCAAATTTGAGTATTTTAAGCGCAAGGAGGTTGTATCATGGTTGTATAGTATTAATATGTAGGTCAACCTTATTGGTGTGTTCCAAATTCAAACACCAAAACAGTGATTAAAAGGGCTTTTTATTCACTGTTTTCAGTGAATAAAATAAGCTTTTTAGAGGGGGTATGGTATAAAAATATTTTTTAAAATGAGTACTCTTATTGAGTACAGTGGGTGCTTATTGTTATGTGAAAAGAACAAACAAACTCACGGGCATACCACTACAAAATGCAATGCATACTTGCATACCTACTCTGTTTACACATTGCTTTACGCGGCCAACTTGGCGCAGCGTATAAGGAGAGGTATGGAATTATTACCTATGTAAATGTATCGTTTCCTTTCATGCATTGCACTCTGACGGATGTTGAAATTGTAGACTTACTGACATAATGAAATGTAAGGCAAATAGGTACTTGTATTTCTATGTACGGAGAAATTAGACCGATGGCTTACGACATTAAAGAAAAAGGTGGCTTTAATGTCTTTTTATTAAATGTCATTACTGATAGGTACTTGGTAAACTCACCCTACCTGCCCACCCACCCTATAGACCAGCAGCATAGTTATAAGATCACGGGAAGTTGGTGGATGGAAAAAGCTCAGAATCGTCCTTCGTGAAAATGTATAGGAGAGGCCTATGTTCAACTGTGGACTTCTTTCGTGTAGTAACAAAGTACTCGTACCTTCAAGTTATTTAACTTGCGACTGATCGAAGAGACGCGTGACCCAAGGGCTGGTAGGTATATTATGGCACAGCGCATTAGCATTGCTATTCAGCGTGGCAATGCCGCCAGCATATTGGGGACGCTTCCGTCTGGTACTGATTTGGATCAGTTGAGCTATTTCTAGATCGTTTGTAATGATCTGCAGATAGCTTAACTGTTTCTTGTGTATTTTGTAAAATTGTAAGTTTCTTTGTGTAAATAAAATTTTAACTCGGTAAACAAACATTTTCAACGAAATTGTACGATAAAAACCTTCGTGACTCACAGTCAGACCGTCATGCCGCAGATGTCCTCAGTAAACAGTACAAACTTGTTAATAACAAGTCTATTAGGAGTACTTCAAGTAGAAAATATTTGTATCTCACACAAACATTATAGCTTTACATGAGTTTTTAAACACTCACTAATCTTAAAACGTTATTATTGTTCTGCGATAGCATCGCAGTAATTATCGTCTTGCATAAATAAAGTCTACGCATCTTCACGAGCGTTGTCTATGAAAAATGTAGGTAACCTATTGATGTTTACATTATATACCTAAAGGCGATGGCGATGGCAATCAGTGAAACGCTGTCATATTTGACAGCTTTTCACTGATCGCCTTCGCAGATCGTGTAGATGTGCGCAGGGCTTAATAAAATTGACGTAAAGTAGAATTTCAGGTTCGATTTGCGGTTGTAAAAATAAATTTGAATGATTGGTTCTAAATAGAGTTTTTGGTTATTCAAGTCAGAAATGCGGTAAAGATAAAATGCACATGGTTGGTGTTTATTATACCAAGGCAGGTAAAACTGGTAAGGTAATTAATTAGGTAACCTATCATTAACCGAAGCAAGCGCGACAAATTTACCGACTTCCATAGAAAGTCTATAATTTTTAATGATGATTATGCTATTATAGACGTTAATCACACTTCTATGGAGTTTAGTGCGAATTAACAAATTAATGTACGAGTGTGTGAAAATAATTAATTTGGCTACTGACCGTGGTTTCAAAATCAGATCAAATTTTTATAGCCAGTCATTAAGGGCCTACATCAGGTGAAACCGAAAATGTAAAGTAGCATTTTTTTTCGTTGTATGGACGAATCCATTTAATTTTTTTGTAAAATATAACAATTAAATGGTGTAAAAAAATTATGATTAGGCTAGAAATTCTCTTAAACTCACTGGGTTCGATAAAATTGAACGCAAAGTTTGCCAAAAACTCTCAATTTTTTTTGGATTTGAAATGGTTTTTTTCCGTTGCTGTTAGAGCCATTGCAATGAAAGTTTTGTTCCCGTATACCTAAATAAATACGTAAAAACCTGATGTTATTGCACTTTTCTTAGTTGCCGTAGTTTTTATAAAAAAATGAAATTTTCAAAAATATATATAGGTAGGATTTCCTAGCTACTTCTCTCAGTACAGCCCGCGCGGCCGACGAGGAGAGGTCTATGTCAAATTTCGCGACATGACATTTCATCTCTGACTACGTAAAATATACCCTAGATTAAATCATAGCTACTACTGGTACTATAAATTTGCCACAGTGTAACATAAAACAAATTGTCACAGTATAACGAAATGACATAATACCATCTTCATCATACATTATGATCGATAACCTGTATTCACATCATCATCAGCCTGTAGAAGTATATATTTTATGTAGCATATAACTTATCTAGTACATTCTAGGGCACGTTCCTATCGTGCGTGACCAGCGAAGCGCAATGCTTTTGTTAAATACCTCCATTTTTGTAGTTGCATAAGTAGCTATCTTCCTATCTACCCAGTGCTTTCCGTCATCATCATCAGTAAGTAGAAGTCCACTGCTAGATATCCTCCTTTATACATTTCCATGAAAAAACAATTTGCCGATTTCCCACGTACTTTAGAATGTCATCGGTCCATTAGGTGGAGGGGCGCTCTGGTTGCTTAGCACCGGTTATATTGTCGTAGCGACCCGCTTTTTGATTCTAAAGGCGTGTGTTCAAACCCCGTCATGCACAAATTAGTTTATCTGCCAAAAAACCTATGTGCACTATGTCAGTACACTCTAACGGTGAAGGAAAACAATAAATGAAACCAACGTGAAGTAGCAAAACTTTTGAGGCACATTCATAATCCACCACACCAGCTTTAATTTTCTATTGACATGACAAGAAGAAGACTCAAAAACTAGTAGCCGATTTTAGGCCTTTATAAAAATAGTGTCGATTTTGCAAAGAGTTTGGGAGCCCATTACAATGAAAAGGAAGTATATATATATATATATATTATGGACAATCTACACTACACTATCTAGCCCTAAACTAAGCAGAGTTAGTATTATGGGAACCAGATAGCTGATGTAATACTTAAATACATTTTGTTTGTAAATACATAGGTACTTGGAAAACAATATAACATCCAGATGGAGAACAAATATTTATGATCACCACACAAATATTTTTTCTCGGTGGGGATCGAACCCACGACCTATGGCGCAGAAGGCAGAGCTACTAATAAATGAGCTGAGAGCCCAGTCATAACAATAATATCATGGGTTTTGAGTATTTTTGATTGCCGTCTTTTAAATCTGGAGGTGTCTGTAATGTCCCGAATTCTGGAACTTTCTGTCAAAGGCTTCATGCACGGTGCGCTCAAATACCCAAATACCAAAATACATGTGCCTATTTCTATACACGCAGCAAGGAGTTTCCCAAGATTTTGCGTTTGACAGAACTTTGAAGAGTCAGTTGGGGTTGTCGAAACTCTTTGGTATACCTAATATTTTTAAATGCCGATAAAATACAATAATATAAGTCGAATAGACAGTGTTATTTCACAATGCTTCACTGATCTCCACCGCAATGAGCACCGAAGGCCTAAATGAGTGCAAAGCTTAAAGCCACCCATAAATAATTTCCATTTCAATTCATTTATGAATTGAAATGAAAATTATCTATGCATGTAATGTATTGTATTATGTATATCAGTTATCTAGCACCCATAACACAAGCTTTGCTTAGCTTGGGGCTAGATCATGTTGTGTGAATTGTCCAGCATTATTATTATTATTATTATTATTTATTTCCATAGGCATGAATTCTATGCACTAAGTTATACTTACTAGATTTACATACAGATCTGGAAGTATAACCTTTTAGATAAAAGAAAAAATTACTAAATTGGATCATAAAATTAAATGACGAAGGTATGCAGTAACAAACAATAAAACAAAACGGCTAAGCCGATTTTGATGAAATATTACTTTTCAGAAAAAAAAAGATTAAAAGGGAGAAGACGAAAGAGAAGAAAAAAGATAAGAATGTTATTGTACAAAAAAATTGCCCCCCTTGCCCCCCAGGACCCCCCCTTTTGTGAGTGCTACCGGATGCCGTCGAGATAGGGGGTTTTTGATTGGGGTTTCGTATAGAGGGTTTCTTCCTGAATTGAAAAAACAAAAAAAACACCCCCCTCTTGCCCCTTTTTTCACCCCCCCCTTTCGTATCTTCCAAGCGGAGTGACTTGCAAGACTTTTTTTTTTGGGTCATGTAGGGAAGGTGAGATTATTTTGAAAGCAAAATAAATTTTGCCCCCCTCCCCCCTCTAGACCCCTTTATTATTTTTGACCCTTTTTTTCGAGTGGAGCATTGCGGCGAGCGAAGCGAGCCGCCATGCAACCATGGGGAACAGTGCGGCGAGCAAAGCGAGCCTGCTGTGACCCCCCCCCCCCCCCTAAGCCCCCCAGAACCCCCTCCTCCTGAACCCGGGGGGAGGGTCGCGGCGAGCGAAGCGAGCCGTGCTGTGACCCCCCCCTCAAGCCCCCAGAACCCCCTCCTCCTGAACCCGGGGGGAACGTTGCGGCGAGCGAAGCGAGCCGCCACGCGACCACGCCCACCCTACTGAAATTTAGGGAAATTTAGAACCCCCTCCTACTGAAATTTAGGGTGTCTTAGGGGTGTGAAAAAATGTTCACTAGACTGACAGTTCAAAATTCAAAATGGTGGCTGTGCCACTTCCGGTTTTGCAAAAATCGTCCGATTAAGGTCGTTCAAACGGTTCATTCGACTGAGGACTATGATTGGAGATTGAATTTTAGGTTTTTTAAGGTGTTTGATTGGATCTTCACTTGGTTTAGGGTTCCGCCCCTGTGGGAACGCATTGAGGACGCGACCCGGTAGTCAACGTTTGGGTTCCTTCCAGTGGTTTCGACCCGTTAAGGGTTTTGGCTTGACGTACAATTTAGGGTTCCGTATAAGGTTTTGATTGGGGTCTTACTACATTGAGCAATTTGATTAAGTGTTCGACTTTTAGGGTTCCTTAGGACTTTGATTGGAGTTTCAACTACACTTAGGAGCTTGATAATGTTAACATTTTTAGGGTTCCTTTGGACTTTGATTGGGGTTTTACTACATTGAGGAACTTGATAAAATAAACAACTTTTAGGGTTCCTTAGGCCTTTAATTGGAATTTTACTTCGCTTAGGACCTTGATTATGTAAACAATTTTAGGGTTCTTTAGGACTTTGATTGGGGTTTTACTACACTGAGGAACTTGATTCACTGATCGACTTTTAGGGTTACTTAGGACTTTCTTTACTACTTTTTGGGGTTTTACAAGTGCAAGTGTAATGTAAAACTGGGAGTAGCACACCGACACGCGAGCTGCTTGCAGCTCGCGCACACGAAAAAACTAGTTAAGGGGCTGACGTATGGAAAATTTTCATACAAACGGAATACCAAAATGATTTCTAATTTAGACAGATTTACACTATATTATTGTAATAATTGTATTTTAATAGTATTTATCTAGGTTCCTCAACAGTTTTTATTTCAAATTACTTACCTAATAAATAATAATAAATACTAACCTAAAATGAAATAAACACCAATCGCATTTTGCACATTTTTATGCTAAACTTATCAAGTTTTCTACCTATTGGTTTCGTACTAAAAACAACAATATCTTACGTGTTTTTTGTTAAGGAACCTAGTTTATATTGTCTAGTTACAGAATAACAATACTATGTGAAGAATACAAAAAGTTTTCAGTCATCATTTTTGGTATTACGGAACACGATCAAATTCATGGCATTTTCGAACGGCTACTATTGCTATCGCGCACGCACGGTGCGGGTGGCGGGGTGCAGGGGGAGGAAACGCTTGAAGCACACGGGACACTTCGGTTGTGTGTGTGAATCGCTCGGACTTCGGACTAGTTAAATACCTACACTGGCATAAAACATAATGCTTAGATATTTGATAATTGTTAGTTTAGGAAGGGTACTAAGTGAAGATGGGAAATACTAAGTACCTAGGTAGGTTGTAGGTTGGGTAAACGAAATCAAGGTGCAGCACTAGGTCAAAAAGTCTGCCGAAATTTCGAAAAAAGCCAACATTTCGACTAAAACAAATTATGAACCATTAATTTCTATACAGGGTGGAATTTTGTAATGCCACCTGGAGGGAAAGTACTCTTAATACTGCAGATAGAAAATTTTACTCAAAGGAAACATTCCTTTATTTTTGGATAGAAAGCAATTTCTAAAATTAAAAATAAAATAATTTTTAAATTAATTTTTTTTTTGAAAGGAATAAATTTATTCTTTTAAAGAAATGAATTCGTTAAAAGAATAAATTTGTGTATCCAAGAGAATGGAGCCCATTTCAAGCAACTAATTTCAAGTAACTAGTTAGTTAACTATTTTTTGTAAATAATTAAATTAATTTAAGATTTCCTGGTTTTTCTTTCATTTAATTTATCATGTTTGTTAGAGAGATTTCATCCTTATAATTGACTAACGATCGATGCAATAAAAGTACAAGGTATAATTTTTCTGATTTTAGCCGGTTCAATTCCCGGGTGTGAGAGAATTTTCGAAAAACTTTGAATGCAGTTTGCTTTCTATTCAAAAATAAAGGAATGTTTCCTGTGAGTAAAATTTTCTATCTGCAGTATTAAGAGTACTTTCCCTCCAGGTGGCATTACAAAACTCCACCCTGTATATGAAGTATTGATAAAAGGTCTAAGAAAAATTACAACAAATTATTTTTTTTCTTTATTTATTTGTAGTTCAAAAAACTGCTACCACTCAACGTCCGGTGGAAATATTGATAAAAGGACTGAGAAATACTTGAACAAAATAGTTTTTTTTTTTATATAACTGGAGCTCAATAAACAGAGTACCGCTCAACGTCTGGTGGAAATATTGATAAAAAGACTTGGAAAAATTTCAGCAAAATATTTTTTTTCTTTATTTATCTGGATCTCAAAAAACCGACTACCGCTCAACGTCAGGTGGAAAGATTGATGAAAGGACTAAGAAAAATTGCCACAAAATATTTTTAGTCTTTATTTATCTGGGGCTTAAAAAAACTGCTACCACTCAAAGTCAGGTGGAAATATTGATAAAAAGACTTGGAAAAATTTCAGCAAAATATTTTTTTTCTTTATTTATCTGAATCTCAAACACCCGACTACCGCTCAACGACAGGTGGAAATATTGATAAAAGGACTAAGAAAAATGGCTACAAAATATTTTTATTCTTTATTTATCTGGGGCTTAAAAAAACTGATACCACTCAACGTCAGGTAGAAATATTGATAAAAAGACTTGTAAAAATTTGAACCACATATTTCTGTTTTATTTTTCTGGAGCTCAAGAAATAAACTACAGCTCAACGTCAGGTGGAAATATTGATAAAACGACTAAGAAATTAAAAAAAAAACTTTATTTATTTGGAGCTCAAAAAATTGCTACCACTCAACGTCCGGTGGAAATATTGATAAAAAGACTGAGAAATACTTTAACAAAATAGTTTTTCTTTATATAACTGGAGCTCAATAAACAGAGTACTGCTCAACGTCTGGTGGAAATATTGATAAAAAGACTTGGAAAAATTTCTGTAACGTTCACTAGAAGTTGCTTCATGCAATCAAAATTGAGTTCTATATAGTAATTGTGATAAAACATAAATATTTTTTTTTTCAGTTTGTTTATAATCATTATATAAGTATCCACCTATAGTAGGTTAGCTTGGTACACTTTTTTCGCGAGTTTTGTGCGAAAGCCGAGGTCCATGTAATTGTAGGTCGATGTTCGCAATCGTTGGTTTTGCGAATGTAAATAAGCAGAATAAAAGCAACCTAATTGCTCAACGAATAAAGTATATTTTTAAATGCAGTCACATTATTAGACTTTCTGTACTTTGGTAAGTGAGCCACTTTGCGTGTTTTTTATTGCTGTG
This sequence comes from Thera obeliscata, assembly GCA_947578465.1. Taxonomy (NCBI): domain Eukaryota; kingdom Metazoa; phylum Arthropoda; class Insecta; order Lepidoptera; family Geometridae; genus Thera; species Thera obeliscata. The sequence continues at coordinate 8,973,784 of OX387916.1, forward strand.
TGTGTGTGATCGATGAGGTCTGGCGAACCACACCCCACCTGATGTTGAGCGGACCTCCACCCATGATCTTCAACTGTAACGTCATGACTGGTTTTGAACCCACGCTCCCCAACCGCTAAGCCGATGAGGTCTGGCGAACCACACCCCACCTGACGTAGAGCGGACCCCACCCATCATCTATTACTGTAACGTTATCACTGATTTTGAACCCGCACCCTCCAACCACTAGGCCAATGAGGTCAAGCAAACCACACCACACCTGATGTTGAGCGGACTCCCACCCATCATCCTCTACTGGAACGTCATCAACCACAACTCCATCGCTCCGCGCCGGGGTCAATGGCTCTCTCAACTCAACTCGGAGTCAATGGTTCTCTTTACTCTTCTTCAATTTGGTCCAGAACCCGCACAAACCCTACCTGATGAATAAACTCACTCGTATCATGTTAGAGAATTTCCTGGTGTCTTTTCTAAGTGCGTAAATAGCTACTCTGAAGGTTCTTTATCGGTTCAGGAATGTTGTTTTTTTTTTCACTTTATTCTTGCATTCAGAGCATGACCAATCCTTGCTTATTGAATACTAGAAAAGCGAAACAAGCAAGCAATAAGCTTAGAGGGTTAGTCAGGTAATGCAGCCACAAAAAATAAAAACATAAAATTGTAGGGTGCAAAAAGTCAACTCTCTTTGACCAGATTTGAACTCCCGCCCACCTCGTCCTCTCAGTGTGAATCCGCACGCCCTAGCCACTAGCCTATCTGACGCTTAGTAACGTTGACGAAATTAGGCAATGCATAAAAATCGTTATCAGTGGCTGACGCACACGCACAAGCGCGGCACTATGGTTGGATTCACGTATAGAAGTAGCGCGTCACACGAGCGCCTGTGTGTGTATACTACTATTATATATTCCGTGGTGCCCGCATCAAATGAATAGAGATAGCTATATTCGGAGCAGTTTTTGCTCACGCCTCGAATTGAAGTTGCGAGCTGTGTACGTCGGCCCGTTAATATTTAGGCATCCGATTTAGGCGTCGCCTAGGTTTAGTGAAAACGGGTGTTAGTAACGTTGACGAAATTAGGCAATGCATAAAAATCGTTATCAGTGGCTGACGCACACGCACAAGCGCGGCAATATGGTTGGATTCACGTATAGAAGTAGCGCGTCACACGAGCGCCTGTGTGTGTATACTACTATTATATATTCCGTGGCGCCCGCATCAAATGAATAGAGATAGCTATATTCGGAGCAATTTTTGCCCGCGCCTCGAATTGAAGTTGCGAGCTGCGTCCGTCACCCTCTTAATATCTTAACTTAAACATTACGGTATTCTAAATCGCTCCATTGACTTATTACAATCGTACTTGACTGATAGAATCCTTAAATTTGATGTGGGCGGTGAGAGATCTTTTGGGTCAGTTATTGACATAGGGGTGCCACAAGGTTCGATAAATAAATAAATAACCTTCCTTTTTTGGTTAAAAAACTATGTGAAACAGTACTATTTGCTGACGATACCTCATTAATTTTTAAAGTCGATAGATAGAAGGCTAATTACGATGACGTTAACGCATCTCTGTCGTAAATACTTAACTGGTTTAATAATCTTTTACTTAATGTTAAGAAAACTCATAAGTTTTATGAAAAAATATTTTTTGAGTGTCAGTTCTAAGTATAAAAATCTTAATGCGGTTTACAGAATACATCTATTTACCAAGTTTCATCAGTACATATAGCTTTTACAGTTTTGTAAGTACCATACTTCAAGCAAATAAATTATTTCTTTTCATTTCATTTTTTTGAAAAAAAGTGACTGTGACATACGGATGGACAGACAGACAGACATGACGAATTTATAAGGGTTTCGTTTTTTACCTTTAAAAAATACAAGTGTTCATTCACCGACTACCGACATTTATGAACTTGCAACTCACTCTGGTTTTGCATAATATGAGGAAAATCTCTTCTTGGTTGAAGGTTTCTTTTATTAAATCTGGGGCTATTTGCTTGTTATACTATATAAATTAGACTACTACTACTACACTACTATATAAGTTAGATTTAAAATGTAGCGTTCGTGGTAGTTTAAAAAATCCGCACAGCTTGCCATTGTTATCACCAATCCTGGATGAAAAATATGCAATGGAAACTCTGCGACGGGAATCAGCTAACATAACAATTGGGTTATATTTATTTACTGAATATCTGTCTGTGCTTTTGTCTAACGAAGCGTATTCTAGTCAACACATTGTAATGTCGTGACAAATGTCAGACCCAAGCACAGAATAAGTAATAGTTGGTATCAAATACATGAATTCACAGCTCAGGTCAGGCAACGCCATCTTTATTTTAAATTTTTCCAACTTTCCGGTCGTGTTTTGTTTTTAGACCAGAGTATAGCGGAGGCTTAAACCATAACGATAATTGGACTTACCTACTTAGTTACGTCCGTTCTCGTAACATGCCTCGTAATATGACATCTCTACTGCGCTAGACTAGTAGTGTCAAATTGGTGTCATTGTGTGAACTACAAGCAGTTTCGTAATATCGCCATGACGGGCCAATATTTGCTATTGAGCCAATTCACAATGAAATGAGGACGCACCGCACATGTTTCGTACGGTAACTGAGTAATTATTTGCATCGGTATTATTGCAGAACTAGTTTGCCAGCTCATCATGCGTATAAAGACGACAAAACTATAAGAACGTAACGAACCTATCAAGTTAAATTGATAGTACAATCAGCATGTACTCTAAGGTTAAGTTTATTTTTAACTATGATTGAGTCTGAGTCGAGTCTCAAGCATAGGTTTTTTGACTCTTTTGAATAAGGAACTGTCACAATATCTATGCTTGAGGCTTGACTCAGACTCAAGCATTGTTTCTGCATACGGCCCCTAGACTCATAGATACCATATTGCTATTCTATCTCTGTTATTAACCAATTTGTATCTACATTATGTGAGCAAAATATGTAAGGTATAGCTACTAATGATTTTATAATGTCCTAAAAGTGGACCCGGTTGGAATGTTTGGGACACCATAAAATCTTTATGTCAACACTTTATGGACCAATAAATACGATTAGCAGGTATTTCTCTACTGATTCGATCATTCAATACACCGAACCTAAACAGACTTACTACCTAGGTTATTACCGCTTACCTACTTGACTATCCGCAAAACATTACTCATGTTTTTTTCGAAGTTTCCTTGTTGTAACATAATATTTTCAAACAACAATTCCAATATTTGTATACAAATCGGTATTTGTTAGGTACATAACCTAATCTAATAGCAAAATGTGAATGTGAATAGCAAAATAAGACGGGTAAACAGAACAATTGTGTAATATACTTACGACGCAATTGTTCACCTGTATTTTTATTAAAAAAAAGAGTCGCATGTCAAGAATACTATTGAATATGTTCTGATAAGTACGTCATGAAACAGTAATAACTAGTAGTAGTAGTAGTAACTAATACACTACCACCAGAAAAAACAATCGGGCTTGTAAAGCAAGAAACGAATGAATTGCTGCAATTTAAACTTACAGCGCAATAAAATGTCTTGAAGAAATAAATTAATATGTATAAACACAAAAAAGTATCGGGTGTAAAGAGTGACGTAGAGACGCGGCTGAAGCGGCACTTTCACTGTTTGTAAGTACATTAAAAAGTGTCACGGCACGAATACCGAGTTACGGACTTATCAGTTGCTTCGAGCAAATAGTGTTTATTTATGAAATCCAGTAGATACAGTTGCCTCTTTGCTAAAAATAATGTATTGTTTTGAAATGTTAAATTCGGCAATTCGACAAATTTGCACCTTTAATATTTTGCAATAAAACTTGATTGCTCTATAAAAGCAAGCCTATTAGTAGTCTTCCTGATTGCAGACAATAACAACGCTCTGAATATCTAAATCTAGACCAGTTTTAATTATTGCAATTTACTAAGAATTCTGTGCCATTGAACTGTTTTAAAACATGAGAGAGCGTTCCTTCTCATGATTGCTGCTCTATTGTTTTAGATAAGTAACTCTTTGTAGGCGAGTTAAATGTTCAGCAGCGTAATTCAAATGTCTTCACATCTTATCTCCCTCAATCAAAGTTTTGGTTCAGAGTTTTGATAAAAAATATGAATGATTTGAAGTTTGCTTTACAGAACTATTGTAGCCATGACAAGTATAATAAATGAAAAACAAAACACGAGGTTTTCGAGCATAATGTACCTGATTCCGTCTTACTCTATAATGACCACCATTACTTATAATAATGTGGTCTATCTAGGAACAGAGCGTTACTTTTGTTCGAGCAAGACCATGTAGCCACTAATAGCCAATTTGATATATTGCCTCCAATAAGCGAGACAGTGGAGCCCATTGCCGTGGACAGACTGCTTCTATAGTGTTGCCAATCAATTTTACACTCGTATAATTGGAGCGAAAGCGTAAAGAAATTTTTACTAATGTTCTGTGAATGGCACATTATTACCATAGCAAGAATATTTTGTACCACTAAATTTCTACTTTCGAGTAGTATCATTCGTTTTTGTGTCGGTATGTATGTACTAGTATCATTTAAATTTTCAACATTTTTTTGGTAACTAAACCTAGTCCAGAAAATTTACCGGTGTCAAAAAACCAGCCAGCGTATGCTTGTTTCAAAGTTTTAATATTTTAACAGGATTACCTACTAGCAAACCTTGTTTAGAAATCATAATGGTGTTTACAGGCTTTGTTGATTTAATATTGTTCGTGAAGCCTTACAAAGCAATCCTTTCATGGCACTGTCGAGTAGAGTAATGCATGATCACGGTCAGCCGTCGCCCGCTGTCGGGGCACTCGGCATTACGCCCCTGTTCAGCTATTCAAGCCCGTCAAGTGCTGGAGCACTTATTCAACGCAGATTCTGTAGGGACAAAGCAAGGACTCTTTGGATGAAAACGGGACAATGTATGTGCGTATGTGTCATCCTTCGCAGTTACGATTCTAGACAAAATCCAAAAGTTATAGGCGAAGAACAGATAATAAGTAGCCCTTATTAAAATAACGTGATCTTAATGCATAGTTATATGGATTAAATTCATCGCGATTGCCTTTTTATGATGACAAGTATTCATGAGAAGTCATTTGACGAACGTTATAGGTAGTATATTACATACCAGTAACTATAATATCAACTCATAATAGCGGTCAGTAGAGTATTCGTATACCGACTTCCGTGTGTTATTCTGACGGTTATTTGAAACTGCATATCACATATCGGAAATCGATGAATTTTAATACATTTCGTATCAACAATATAAGCTAATAAATATAAATAGGAATGGTTATTCATATATTTAATTTTATAGTCAGTAAGCTCCAATAAAGCTTAGCAGATTAACCCGGGTGAATCATACAGTTACCTAACTTGTAGCCTGGTTCAATCATTCAATAAGATCCAGTCATTGGAGTCAATTGAATAGTCTGATTCCAATTGACGGTAACAATAGAATTAAAGTTCGATTCTGTACAATCGCAACTTTGCGATTCATTGGAGGGTCCAACTATGATCAACGCCAACGTAGCGGATACGGGACGATACGGTGATGCTAGAAAAAAAATCTAAACTTGTCCACACTCACCTAGTTTTAAGACGTTTTAAGGTGATCGTTGTGAATGTGATGCAACTGAATAAATGCATTTTGACAAACCCATTCCGCTGTAGTCGACGACCTGTCCATACCGTGACAGTAGACAAAGACCGGAGAGCGATCGTGGATCTTCAAATTATCGTGAAGTCAAAATAATTGTGCCGCCACGGTGTGAGAAAGCAACTTTCTATTGTAATCGAGAGAATCCATTGGATGTTTTGATGTGCTTGTGATGTTCGATATCAAGATATTGGTTAGCTATTTTTAGCTGCAGCTGATTACTAGCTTTGATAATTCTAAAGTGGTAGAACCAACTTTGTTCGCCGTGTACCTACGTGTGAAATAATCCTTATCGGCTTACACCCTGTATGATTATTGATTATCATATATTTAGAATTTGTGTTGAAATGAAATCAAAATATGGTTTATTTTTGTTTGAAGTATGGTTGTGTACAAGTCTTAAAGTAGTGTTTGTGCCAATGGGTGTGCAGTACTTTTTTAAGGGCTCGCAACATATTATTTAAAGTTACGAATAGGTATTTGGAATGATTTGGTATGGTTCAAAAGGAGGTAAACAATTTACCAATATTTACCAAAAAATAAATCTTACAAAAAAAGTGCAAAAATTCGCGCTTATCAGATCATAAAACTTAAATTTTATATATTTTTTAATCTTATAAATAAATATGAGGTTATGTCACTATGAAATAAAGATGGCCATCGACGACTCTAAAATTTAACTGAGCAGAAATAATTGCTTTATTTATATGGGTATTTGCCAACTTATACTCACCTTAACAGTTTGATTTCAGAAAGAATTAAATTATATGCGTTTATCGCTATTACTTTATTATATCTGTATAATACATAGTGGTAGCAGATGCTTTTTGTGTGAATTTGGTTTCATCTTCTTTTCAATATTAAAATTTTAAAAAATACGACTGCAAAAAAATATTTATGAAAACGAAATCTGTATTTTTTCAATTTCTATAGCCAGAAAAACGTCGGTATGTATTGTATACCTATATGTATAATGTATACTTATCTACCCATTGATAATAAATAAATAAATATTGAGGACAATCCACACAACACTATCTAGCCCTAAACTAAGCAGAGCTTGTAGGATGATAACCAAATAGCTGATATAATACTTGAACATTTTTTTCTTGTTACTATTTGTACTTAAAATACGATATAACACCCAGACAGAGAACAAACATCTTTGTTCACCTCACAATTATTTGTTCTCGCTGGGAATCCAACCCACGACCTACGGCGCAGAAGGCAGGATTAGGTACTACCAACTGAGCCGTGACGCCTGTACAAAACAGCGTTATTTGCGAATGCAGGTCGCATCTTGAAGAGTCTATAATCTTGGATATACGACCTGTATTCACAAACTTTGAATATTTCGTGTTGCCAAACGATCCTCGTATAAATTGGCTCTTTCGGACAAATTGAGGTAAGTTCGACGTTTCTTTACATTTCGTCGGAAATGAGAAAATCTATCCTGCATTTATCATGCAAGTAGAATTTTGCATATTTTGTAGGTAACGTAGCGAGTGGAGCAACGTTTGCATACTAGCCCACACGATATCTTATCGTGAGTGAGGATTATATACTATATTATGCATATTAATATTCAAGCATGCCCGTTGAATCGATCATTAGTAACGGTGCGCGGTGTCACGGTTCTACGCGGCATCACACGGTATTGGAAGCATGCATGCATGGATGCATGGATGTTTGATGCTCGCGTACCAAATCAAATCAAAGTTTAAAAAGTTATTTACTTTTATTTTTCTTACCGCTGTAAATCAGAATCTCCATCCTCACAACATAGTAAACAATAACATTTTCACTGCTATAAAATAAATTATATTTTATAGTCACCAATTCTTTGTTAAAAAAAAAACATTCGCGCCAATATCTTTTTTATTTATTTTTTCTTTCTCCGCAACGCAATGCACGCATTCTACCAAGGAGACCACCGCTTTTATGGTTCCATTTTCAAATAAATGTTCTGCTCTTTTTATGAAACAGTATTTACATAATAAGTCGAGTCTTTATTCATGATTATTCTACTCATAAATAAAAACTGTTTCGTTTTTGAAAAAAAATACTTTTTCCAAAATAAAATTATCTACTCTATAAAATTTGCCAGAGCCGATTTGCTGCAGTAGCACTATACACTGATCTCTTTTTGTTGTTTTTAGTAAGTATGTTGTTACCTATGTTTTTTTTCTTATGTTAAGTTCATTTTGTATGTTTTTGTAATATTGTGTTATCTTTCTGTGCTTTTTTTATTTCTAAATTTATTAGTATGGTTCAGTTAAGGTTCAGATAGACAAAGGCCAAACTAGTAATTACATTCCCTTCGTTCAGTGGGCCGCACCTTGTGCTGCGCCCTACATTGCATGTAAACGATCAATTGGTCCATTCGATCCACTATTAACAAGAGCATTTGTCTAACAATATCGTGCCAGCGAAGCGAACTTCCTAGCAACAGCCCGTTTAATTGAATCTCAATGACTCCAATGGAGCATGAGAGCGCTGGAATAACGGGTGAATGCAGAAAAAGTGTTATTTGTGCCAGGCGCGGCTGGCAAGGTCGCGAGTAGATGGATGCTGCATTGCATCGATTACTGTTTTGAATGAAAATCTAAATAGATAAAAAGTCGGAATAAATACCATGATTTAATTTTGGGAGTTTTGACTCCCGATATTTCGGTACAGTTACACTCACAAATTAAATCATGGTAAATATCCCGTTGTTCACAAAAATTGTGTTGAAAACCATGATAGTTTCAAAGGAACATCTAACAGTAAAAAATACAATCTTCATGGACCAAAAAAGCGCTAGTGGCACTTGCTTTATTGCTTACAACCGACTAATGGAATTTAGCAATGTTTATTGCGATCGACATCATTTTCTTATTTTCTTATCTATATAAGCTTATTCGATGCAAAGTTTTTAAACTTAAACCCTTCCGGCTATGCCATACCGGAGGTCTTCGAGCGGCCTTCAGATCTCAGCTGACCGCATGACAGAGGTCATCGTCATACATTTTTTGTTAATAGCTCATACAAAAGATTTGAACGCGCTCCTGTACTGCTGACGTTTGTATTGACCTGACCTGATGTTTGTAATAAATAATCATGTTTTTATTAGAATGATGACATACAGATACAATGGTTTTAGTTACTGTGGCTTGTTTTCTGGGCTTTGAACTCTTTGAATTGTTTTGCTTTGTAATGATGACTTTTAGGAATTTAGATTTTTGTAAACTTTGCAACATTTAAAAAGTACCTTCTTGGTATTTCAGTCGGTTTTGCATTGCACCACATCCAATCGATCAAGTAACAAACAATAGCGGAGATCGTCGATTTCTACTTGAGCAACTGTCTATAGTTCAGGATCAAATGTCATGGTGTACTCGCCGATACACCAACGTTACTATCGGTGAACCACTGAGGTGAAAGAATTTGTCAGCCTAGAACACTGCGTTACCGTGTCCTATCTGTTCCCGAAGTGCACCACGTTGAGGCTTTTTTTCGAAACTGTCTTGTGTACCAGTGACATGATAGAAGAAGAATAGGATCCGAATAGGATCTTGATCGCAATAGCTCACTTACTGCCCTTGTGTAACAATCTAATATTTCAAATACTCTTTCATGCGTGCACATCTACAAAGTAATTATTACAAAAGCTGAGTCATGTTATTTTTATACAACTTTCTGATGCAAATAAATACGTTTCATTTCATTTCATGTATTATGTCTATGGCTCACCTGATGTTAAGTGGTAACCATCACCTTTATTTAAGCATTGCCTCGCAGGTCACGCACGATGGAAATGTGAGTGCAAAAGTAATGAAATACTAAAGCAACCAACTCAATAAAGGTGACTGTACGTTGTAATATACCTATTACCTACGCTGGTATATTATAATGTGCAATAACTTTCGTTATTTGATTCCAACGTTTCATTTGAGCTATTCGCAATAATTTGCATGCATTTAATATTTATAATCGACCAAAATTATTCACAAGAAGTCGTCGAATAATAAAAATTGAAACTTTCCAAACGCGTTCTTCATCACTAAAGCAGGGAGGCTATTTACCAATCTGAAAAAAATATTTTCCATACTTTGACATAAAGCTGTTTCTAAGAAGTCTCCACTGTTCAGTAGGTACAATTTGAAATTATCGGACACCAATATATTTATAGGCACATACAAATCTTTTGCAAAAAAATATTAACTGGCATTATTATTCCCGAAACAGCATCTCAGATAATCTCGTGAATTTCAATAATTTTGTGGATGTCATTGAATAGTCTTATCATATAATAGGAGATTGCCACGTGAATATCCAGTTTAAGAGTATAATTCCAAATGCAATATACTCTGAAGTTCTTCGAACTCGATCGCGTGATTGCACTTGAGCGGCTTCCACTAATATCCAACATCTTCACGTGATAGCCTCGAACTCGCAATGTCATGTGCAAGGCTAACTGGATAATCCTTTTTAATCTTAATACACGTGGAATGAAAGGGCACGATTATTTTTAACTCGAATGACTTTGGTACGATGCATACTTTTTGCTTTAGTAGACCATCCGATTGCACTCCGTTTGTATTGCGTGTCTACTAGAATCGATATTTTCTGTAATGGTTCCTGTGTTGTATCTGTCTGTCTGCAGTGTCTTACAGTTTATATTCAAAGTCTCTCTTTTAATATAAACTGAACGTGTAGGTACAAGTATTCATTTATTTGAGTTTAAGAGCACGTTGTTAAAAGTAATTGTGAAATTATTATGCTTAAAATGAAATAGATTTTCTGATTATTTGATTTGCTGATTTTTAGTTGATGTAATCAGTCCTTCAGAATTAGTTGGTCTCATTTTTATTCTACTTTGCCTTTTGGTAAGGACATCGGTATTTGTGAATTTTCGAGACTAAATCACTCCGTAACGGCTTGACTGATTGGGATGAAACTTTATTCATAGCCTGGAATATATTTCTTAGCACGGTACAGCATGAATAGAATAATTTATTTATAAATCTAACTAAAACGTGACGAGGTGGACGAACACGAAATACCTTAACCTTATTAGAGTAGGAACTAATCTCATTTTCGATAGTCACCTTCGTTTTTACACAGTGGCCTCGAAATTACAAAGTCACGAGTAAGGTCCTTGCTTCATATGAAATCCTGTTACAAATGAAAAAAAAACTTAGGACTTCACCTTTGGACCCTTTATATTTGGCACATGCCCACATGGTTATAAGTCTTTATCTGCTGCCTGATTATGTTTCTGAAGTAGAACAATGGTTTTACGATGTCACCTGAACTACTAACATCTGACCAGTTTAGCACATAAGTAGGTATGCTGCGAGGTATAAGTGGGTTGTGTAGCAAAACCTGTTTCAGAGGACATTGATCTGGTGCTCCACTGACGACTAGTAATTTATCAAAGACACATAATTAGATTTTCTGATTATTGACAAGCTATAATAAGAACTTACAGTCATCTTAGGATGAGCGAATATCAATTTTCTAAGATTTAGGCCATAATGAATTGATGGTGATTTTCTAGCCGTTTTTGGCGGGGGTAAATGAATAGACATTAGTATTGTTTATTGTTTGATGGCTTCGTTGTTCTGCCCTCTGATGTGCCCTAGTGTGGCATGTGTACACAGTTTATAATTTTGAAACATGATCCAAAAAACATGTATTTGAAAATTTTGATTGCATAACCAAAAACGATGACTTACAAATTAACAGTCATAAAATTCAAAAGATGATCCCTATAGATGATAGGATGATCGCCAAAATTAATTTATAAATAATTGGTTATGCAAAACCGATAACTGTAGCAATATACATTCACTATTATTGTCAATTATGTTATGAATTTGAGTTTTGTAGATATCATCTAAAAATGACATAACTTTAGAAAGGAGCTCTATCAAAATCCAAAAGTAACATTTCCTCGTATAATGCAACTGTAAAATTGCTTCTATGATATCGTGCATCTTGTATGGAGATGTGCAATCGAAAATTATAATGTAGTTATTGCCACTAAGAATCACTTTTTACATCGTTTGCCTGGAAGCCATTCATTACCCACACACCTCGTAATGATAGAATACACCAGCATATTGATATAACGGTTGCTTACAAATTATGTCGGCTCGTGTAGTAAGAAATTATATATTTTATACAGGTAATTATACTTATTTTAGACTGTAATATGCTTTACTTAGACCACGTAGCTGTCCTTAATATTTTTTTAATATCATTTAAAATAGTAGTCTTAATTACTATACATAAAAAAACAACTGATTGCAGCCAGTCAGAGGGTATAGAAGATTCAAGGTTGTTCTTCCTGGGCCTGTAGGTATCACGGTTATATTGCGGTTCACAAATTAGCTTCTTTAATCTTCTTCCCTGTATTATGACATTTGTATAGCAGCGCATTCAGCATTTCGTAGTTATCATATAATAAAAAAAAGCAGCCAAGTGCGAGTCGTACTCGCCCATGAAGGGTTCCGTAGCATCAAGTAACATAATATAAAGGTTCTTGTAGTTCGTCGAAAGGTAAATTGCGGTTTACGATTTATGACATATAAAAAAAAACTACTGACTAGATCTCATTCAAACCAAATATAGTTGAAAGTTTGCATAGTAAGAGGGGGGGGGACCAACTTTTTTCTACTTTGGAAGTGTCTCTCGCGCAAACTATTAAGCTTAGAAAAAAACTATATTAGAAACATCAACATCATTTTTAAAAACCTATTCATAGATACCCCACACGTATGGGTTCGATGAAACAAAAAAAATTGAGTTTCAGTTTCAAGTATGGGGACCCCCAAAATTTATAGTTTTTTTTTCTATTTTTGTGTAAAAATCTTAATGAGGTTCACAGAATACATCTACTCAACAAGTCTCATCAGTCTAGCTCTTACGGTTTCAGAGAAAAATGGCTGTGACATACGGACGGACAGACAGACAGACATGACGAATCTATAAGGGTTCCGTTTTTGCCATTTGGCTACGGAACCCTAAAAAGTAACCGATATTTTAACACGACGGCGACGGCGTAAAGTTATGCGTGTCAAACATGAAAAATCACAGCAAAACTACATTATTTCCATCCGCATACTTTTTCATCTTGAAATGAAAAATGTATTATCCGTGAAACGTTATATTGTTGTTGCTGCTTGATGTTGATGACAACTATTTCTTAATTGCCTCTCTCCCCTCACTAAGAGGGCCTACCACAAGCTCTGTCTGGCTCTGTCTCCTGCTCTGGTTTTGAGTCTGTGTGATTGCTCACCAATGTATTACACTGTGTGTGTGTGACGTTTTGACGTAAGATTTATTTAGACAGCACTCACACGGACTCAAACCATCAGAGACAGAAACAGAGCCAGACAGTGTGAGTGCTCACCAGTGTTTTATAGTGTGTGTGTGTGACGTTTTGACGTAGGAATTATTTAGACAGCACTCACACAGACTCAAAACCAGAGACAGAAACAGAGCTTGTGGTAGGCCTAAGGTTATAAAGAGGGTATGTGCTCAAAACAACGCAGTCGCTTGCAACGACTAGTCAAATAATATCAGGCAAGTAAAATTTCATAATATCAGATAACACTCCCATGTTTTGACAGCGTACAGAATTAACGTGTAAATTACCTAGCTCAATTCATTGCATGACAAAGGTTTGTGGGTCGTTTTCCATATTTAGAAACTAGCTAATGAGCATGGCACTACTTAGTCGCATCTATTTTAATCAGTTTTTGCTTTGTGTCCAGCTCTTGTAAAATAATCGTGGTAATAAAGCAATTCCTTCCTTGATGTACGGGACCTTAAGAATAGAAGAGATGTTTTATTTGACACACGTTTATTTAAGGCTTTACAAAAGGTGTTGATGAGTCGCGGGCTGTTGAAAGACTGACCGCGCCCGCTCGGTTTCCACGCATTTGCATGAAAATGCAGTGTAAGCAAAACTGTACGGTATGTGGACCGTACATGAGTTATGTAAAATCTGAAAGTGATTTTTATTAGAGTAATTGATAGAACCAGGGATACGATTCCACGATAGAAGCCGGCTTAAAAATTAAGCATGAGACACGATTTGCTCACTTATGTATGCCTCAAAACGCGATCAAACACAAATTGTAAATTGATTGCTTCCAATTGATGGATAACTGGGCAATTGACAGTGCAGTTAAGTAATTTACTTTGCCTAAGAATTTACTTCACAAATGGACTTCGACGCAGTCGTTTTACTCATATTCTATTCTGTGGTCTTGTTATGGCCACACTAATAACTGATATCATAATGACTTACAAAAATCTATCGTATAGAAGAATAAAATGCAGCTACAAAAATGAACCCACTACCCAGGTGCAGAATAAAAGACGCGCAATTGTTTGCAGTTTGCAGACTACCTTCAAAGCACATTGTGATTTGAACAGGGCTAAATTGTAATAAGACATAGGAGGTCTATTACAACCGAATTTATGGATTGACGTTTTGGGCTACATTGCTGGGCATGCGCGGCAACGGCAATTTAATTTCGGAACTGTTAGCACGTTGCTGTGCAGTGTACTCGTATCAAAATGACAATACGAATAGACACCCCGTGTATTTTTTTTTATTGATTTCTATAGTATTTACTACACTCCCGAGTTATTCGACAAGTTTGATTGAATCCAATGGCGCAGTGGTTAGCGCAGCCCTGTACTAAGGGGAAGGTTGCGGGCTCAAATCCCGCTCGTCTCTTAACTTTTCAATATAAAACTTAATACTCGTACGAATTTAATCTAATTATAAGTTCGGCTAGTTTGGTTTAAATATGCTTTATTTGTGACTATCTGGCGTAGAATAATTTATAAATTAATAAGTCATAATGATTTTGGAGATGTTATTTACATAAATAATATTTTTTTCTTGCCTTGATGTAACTTCCGCTCCACAAGTTATTCATCTTGGTCACAAACATCAGAAGGAGGTTACAATGCAAATAAAATTAAAACTATGTGGGCCAAAACGACGACTTGCCTACCTACTAATCTTTAGATCGTCGATTCGTCAGTGAAATCTAGAAACGAGGTCAACAATCGATATCGTCCGATAGTGCATTCATCCGCTCCAAATGACAACTGGCGTGAATATCCAGTGTTGCCAGTGGCAGATAGTCAAATATAACACGAGACAGCTCAAAAAGTTTTCACGAGAAAAGTAACAGTACAATAAATTAGGTGGAAAACGATGCACTTCTTTATTGAAGCATTACAAAAAAACAAAAACATTCTTCGACATATTTTTTGTTTGCTGTGAAATATTTTTTAAAATTTTATTTATATCAGTCTTGCACAATGGATGTAACATGGAATGGAGGTAGCATGAGAGGGTCAAAAGTAACGTAAAATGTTAAAAAAGTAACATTCTGGCAACGCTGTGAATATCGTAATACTTTCCGACCACGGCCAGTATTCACAATGGCACATTCATCCGATATTGCATGAATACTACATGGATGGATAACCTTTTGTGTTAGCTTGTGTATGAATATAGGCCAAGTATATGACCTGTGGTCTACAATGAAAATGTATAAAACTATTTCGGTGATCTTTATTCTTGTCGAATTCTAATAACTGCTTTTAAATACTCTCGTGACCAATTAGGATACCTAACCAACTATACCTTCTAACTATTATTGTAGTTACTAAAGACCTGCGCACACCTAGGTCGCTGGCTATGGCGATCAGTGATATGCTGTCAAATTTGACAGCGATATTTGTCAACATTTCACTGATCGCCATCGCCAGCGACTTAGGTGTGCGCAGGCCTTAGACGTTAACACTTTTTATACGATATTAGTATCATTGAGTTTAAAATTGCCAATACTGCATTAGTTTTCTTTGTCGTCATATTTTATCATCATCATCATCACCCTGAAGAAGTCCACTGCTGGACATAGGCCTCCCCTACACATTTCCAGGAAGAACGATTCATAGCCATTTCCATCCGCCGCCTTCCCGCGATCTTAACAATGCCGTCGGTCCATATGGTGGGTGGGTGCCCTACGTTTCGTCTTCCGGTTCATAGTCGCCATTCGAGAACTTTTATTCCCCAACGGTTGTCGGATGTTTTATTTTATTACTCATGATCATGAATAATGCTACTGTCAGGGGGTTTACTCTGCAAAGCGATAAACGAAAGTTCGTATTGACATTGTTTCAGACATATCATGTAGGTACTTTGTCAACATATAGTTCAATGAATTACTGTAATTGACAAGTAACCGTGTTATGAATAAATGAACATTGAACTTCATTGTGGCACTGTGTTGTAACTACAACTCGATCGTGCTGTGTTGCGATTCGCACAGCCTAACTCATACTCACCCACTCACTTCATTTATTGTTTAGTAGACCAGAGTAGACCCCTGGCGTTACGTCAGTGCCCTTGTGTACATTTAAAAATAAATGCAACAAAAGTAGATTGAAAATTTCCATAAACGCTATAAAAACTCTCGAACGATGTCGCCATTCCGCAATTAGATCCGGAAGAGTCTCACTTGAAAGCCACGGACCATCTCTAATGCTTTTCACAGCGATTGTGCCGAGTAAATTGTCAAAAATTGTATGTAAATAAACGCAGTGCACGTAACTGCTTTTATTTTAGTGTCGCTATAATTACGTGCCTTTTGCTTTATTATAAAGGAGAAATGTATGAAGAAAGTCGTATTTTACTAAAGTAGAAATGCAAGGAAGTAAAACATCTACGTTTCCACGCCATATAGTATGTACTACTATAGGGTGGAAAAATATATACTTATTTAAATAAATCTGCATTTTTTTAAATTCGCCTACCGTGAGGCCCCTGCAAGAGCGAGGCCCCGGGCGATTGCCTTGTTCGCTATCCCCTAAGGCCGCCGCTGTACAGTAGTAATAGGTGGGAAAAAAATCCGTTCTTTCCTACCATCAGCAGGATAGATTAGTAGAGATATGATCATCAAAAAGATCAGCGTTGTGTTGCCAATGCCAAACACACAATCAAGCTGAGTCGGATACCATTTTGTGACGTCTTTATGTGGAACTGAGAGACAGCGTTTCAATGTCCATATCACTATTGTACTCTTCCTTCATCACTTCATTTCTTTTAATGTTAATATTTGTTTACCAACTCGGTTTCTTGTTTGTTGGGTATCTAAATTGTTCGTGTTAATCTTATCTACCATGTGCTGTCATAAAAAAAAGTTTTCATTATTTCTCTCTTAATTTTTCCTTATGGGTTAGTTAGGTTGGAAAAGCCTTGAAAAATAGATTATCATCACCGCTCTACAATATAGTACATTGTTACCTGAGGATTGAAAGTCACGAATTTAAGTCCCGAGACGGGCTTGAGGGACTTAAATAAGTCTTTCACCCGAGGTAAACACTGTGCTTTTCATTACGAATACAAGGAAAGTAAGTAGTACAATAGTTACACACTACCAAGTCGTACAATAGTTATTAATTATAATATCATCACTGCTCTACAAGAAACTTTACAAAAATTCTAGATATTTTTCAAAATTTTCAAAAACCGTATCTAATAGGTAAATTATCGATTTAAAAAAAATGCTTTTTGCGACATTTGACGCAACATCTTTTATATAATAATGCTTTATTTGTGATCGATAATCCCAAGTAGGTATATAAAGGAAACCATAAACGCATTGTTTATGACTTGTATTATGTACAAAAAGCGATAAATTACAAAGCCCAATAAAATGGAACATTCTCATTGCACTTTTCCGGTATAATTGCATCAGTCGGCCGAACAAAACCGTGGGTGTGCTATAGGAAATCATGAGAAATTAACAGAACAATACATTCTGGAACACCCTGTATAACAAACGATCTGAATATTATACCTTTCGTTTAAGGCCAATGTTCACCAATACACTGAACTAAACTGAACGGCCGTTTTGTATCAACAGATTTTTATTTTCGAGAAAGAAGATTTAAGTACTTACGAGGGATCACAACTTTTCCTCAGTTTTTTTACATGACATAATAGTAGGTACGGGAGCCGACAGATTGCCTATACGAACTTGATACAAACATGAGATCCGAGTCAATCAGATCGGTAAAGTACAAATAAAAATTAAACAGTTTAAACAATAGCAAAAAAATAATGCTGATTTCGAGTCAATCAGAAAGAGTAGTAAAAATAAAATACCCAAAAATCGACCTGAATGTCCCCAATTTTTGCTACTTTTTCTCATTGATTCGGAATCGGCATCATATCGCGGTTCTGCTGCTATGGTTTTATTTTTGTTATATTTTTCAACTGTTACAAATCGTTAAATTTTTGCCATCCTCATCTTTGTATCAAGTCGATAGGCAATCTGACTGTCGGCTCCCGTACTATTTCAAGTACCTACATTGACTGTCACCTTGGCGCTAATTAATAATGGCGTAAATGAGTTGTAATAATTAGTAATTTACTTAGTTTGAGTTCAGCCAGTGTGATGCCAAACAAATCATCTACAATAATATAGCAAACTTGAACATTATTCTTGTCTTATTTTGAAGCATTTGCCTGTTTTAAATTTTCGAATAATAAATAAATCTCAAGCCCCAAATTAAGCCAAGCTTGTACTATGGGAACCAGATAGCTGATATAATACATACTTAGAATATAATATATAACACCCAGACAGAGAACAAACACCTGTGTTCACCACACAAATATTTGTTCTCAATGAGGATCGAACCCACGACCTACAAAATGCCAGTCAAATATGTATAATGAAATGACCTAAAACCTTTTTGTATCCTCCACTTAAATGCCATCTAGTATCCTACTTCAGCTTAATATCATATATCATAATAAGAACCTACTACGTTTACATCCACACGTAGGAGGCTGCATGCACGTAGGTATATTAGATTGAATACCTACTTGGTACATACATGATTATACATGGGTTTATTGCGTGCGTCACTGTTTGTGTACAGAGTTTTAACTATATTTTATAATGACTCGTATATTTCACGTCATGTATGATAGGTTTTTTCTCTTGTTTATGTTCAGTTCTATCCATCCCAAGGTTGCCTGATATAAATCACTATTACCGATAAAGCCGTCCATTGTAGTATTATTGACTAAGAGAGACTTAAGCTTCAAACTATGTATATCCTACTTACCTAGAGTGTAATGATAATCAATAAAGAGTTATCTATCTATCTATCTAGCCTATATGTTAGCCTAGGCTACACTCCATATTTGGTACAAATTCAATATAGATCGGTAAAGTGGTTAGGGCCAAGGCCGTCTTAAACTTGGCTGGGGCCCTTGGGCACACAAGAATTTGGGGCCCTTTTAAAAAGTAATAAAAGCTAATTATAATAACCTTTTTTTACTAAGCATAACCATTTATTATAGGTAATCAAATACAGTAGGCTATAATGGCGTAGTATTGTGAAAAAAATGTCAGGCGCCCGACAAAAATGTTTTGAGAATGAATGTGCAGAAATTGTCGGTCCTTCGGGGCCCCCTGAGAATGGGGGCCCTGGGCACGGGCCCCGTGTGCCCTTATGGTAAAGACGGAATAGGTTAGGGCATGATTGTGCCACAAATATACCTAGTAGGATCGGCTTCGTATAGGCTTGAGTATGAAATTAGAATGCCTGACCGGTGATATTTATATTTTGATAATGCACTTACTGATCCTGTGTTCAAAACGATCCTACATTGTATCAGAAGTGGTCTGAAGATCACGACGCGATAGTAAGTAATATTACCAACTTGGTAGGAATTTAAGTTGTATCACCATCAAGGACATTGTTGGACCAACAAAGCAATTATTAAACCAATATAACAATAAAGTATAGGTGTTGTAAGATAAGAAAATGATCACGTGATCTATTATACTTATTAGTATACCTGCTATAAAGCACGGTTCAGCGAGCATTTTCGTAGCACAATAAACCTAACTGTAATTTGTTTGGTTTATGAAATGTACGGTACGTGTGCCAGTCAACATTGTTACAATTATCTCGCTATTAGTAATTCAAGGCCATGGTTTAGAGAGTTGAATTTATGAGTTGATAAAAACTGTTTTTGCAAATACTTCTTTGCAGTTTGGCTAATAGTCGTTGGACCCTAATAAACCTTTGTCCCCTTTGCCCCTCACAACACAGCTGGGATAGGTATAATGTAGCTACCTAACTACCTGTCCAAGCAAATTGATGTTATTTCAAACATATTTTCCTTTTAGTTTTTAGTTGTTTTTTTATTGTTACCTACTAGTTTGTTAAACGTGTTTGTGGGTCAAATAAATAAGTTTTGTTTCTTATTTTTTCTTTCTTTCTACAACTCGTACTTAGGTACATTGGCTAAGAGACCGTTCAGCCTTCTGGCCTTATTATAGTATTGCAATAAATAATAAATAGGTATGTAAAAAAAAGGGAAAACATAATCAAAACTTCTGTTAAAAGTTGAAAAACACCCTGATTTTCATGGAAAAACGAACCTAGCTTTTACTAGTAAATATGATAGTTTCTTTAAATAATAAATAATTTTTAACTCAATAGTGACATTAAATTATACACACAGTGTTATAATACCTATAACTTTCCAATCTTTTTCTAAATGAACAACAATATTTTCGTTTTGTTTTATCATTATATTATTATAATAATAATCAACCATTCTTTTATAAAAGGTATTTAAAAAACAGATAAGTTTAAAACAATACTACTTTTCTCAACAAAGAAGTCTGAATAAAACTAGAACAAGAAAGGTGTATCTAAGTCCAACTAAGTCAGTGACTAATAATAAATGAGTCGTGAAAAATTTACTGTTATGAGTAAAAATTCAGTTAAGTATAGGAATATACACCATGTTTTGCAATCACCGATAGAATATAAATAATAACTCACCCGCTAATAAAGAAAGCCAATATTATCGATTGAATATCCGTCCAAAGTTTATCGCCAATGGGTAAACCAGTTAACCAGCACAAATCACTATCGAAACTACCGTATTATTCGTGACGAGCCGGCATTTTCGAGGCACGCGGGCTCACAGCGGACAAACTCAGTACATGTGAAATCAGCTGTGGTGACTGCCGACTCGCGGGAGGCAGTGTGGCGCGTAGCGGCAGTGTTGCCAGCACAGCAGCCTTTTGCGGATACAATCGGCGCTATGGGGACAGATTCCACAATATCGACTGGCTTCTCAGCAAAGTTGGCTCAACGTTCTGCGCCGTAGGTCGTGGGTTCGATCCCCACCGAGAACAAATATATTTGAGTGGTGAACACCGATGTTTGTTCTCTGTCTGGGTGTTACGAGTAAATTGTAAGTATTCGAAGTATGTATTTGCAAAAAAATATACATAATATGTATTATATCAGCAATCCGGTTTTCATAGTATACAAGCTCTGCCTTATTTTTATTTGTTTTACTGTGAATTTTTTAATTTTTAAGCTAAATACTGTATTCCTATATGTGTCATAGTAATCAATAAAGAGTTATCTATCTATCTATCTATCTTAATTTGGGGCTAGATAGTGTTGTGTAGATTGTCCATAATATTTATATTTATATATACAGCTACTTTAAAATAAAAAAACAATGAAAACTAAACCAAAGTATAGTAAATCAGTTCAGTAGAAGTCTTCCTCCTCGCGTCGTGCTCCTCACTGCTGAGGGTCGTGACCTCCTTCATGGATCAATTTATCCTTAACAATATTTCGCCACCTGGACATGTAACCGGCAACCTTAGTGGCCTTCACGTTGAGAGAGGAGCAACAGAGTGGTCAGTTCTAGTAGAGACCTCGTTATTGTAGTTCCACGTTCAAAGACTATCAAAAGAAAATAGGTAACCATCTTTTTAGTTACCTACATACTTGTTTGGTATCAGCCATCATCTGATGAACGTATTCCTATAGTTTCTATACTATTCACAGTCTAATAATATCGACTGTGAATTAGTATAGAAACTATAGGAATACGTTCATTTTGCAAGAATGATTAAAAATGTCAGAACTAATGCTCGCTCAATGTTTCAAAATGTTTTAGAGTTGGCAACAATGACACGACTTCCACTTCCATAGTCAGACTTGAATTCAGCAGATAAGCAGCAAGATAAGATTATCACACACCTTGTTTTTAAACGGATCAATTATGTGGACTGAAGACTGCATTTCCGTGAATATTTTGTCATTCAAAATGAAAGCTTGTGTTTTTTTCAGTAACTTTATTTCTATACTCACTATTCAGCTATTAGCTACTTACTATTAAAAATAAAAATTAAGAAAATTTTGATCAAGGTATCAAAGTTGATAATTTCGCCGTTTTTTCGTGGTCCCATTACTTTGTCTCATCAGGGACCACGAGGGAGGACCAGGCGGGTGTTGAAATGTTCGTCCTGTATATTTTTAACATCTACGAGTCAATAATCACATAGGTAGGTACTTTCTGAGTGTGTATCTTGGTTTATAGATAACGCTAGCTAAAATAGAAAATTTGAGGTTGGTGCATAGGAAAGGAATTCCTGAAGCTAAATTCCTACAGAAGCGCAAAGGGCTTCTAAGTAAATAGCGACACACAAATAGAGTCGAGTGAGTATTACCATTTTTCGACTAAAAGACAGACCTAAGCAGTTCATCCAAATCAGACCAGCTCATTAAAATAAATTACCAATAAGAAGAAACGACTGTGAATCACATTAACTTTCCTTTTTAATATGCCTTATTTTATATAAGTTCAGTGCACAAAAAAGGCAAACATAAATTTTAATCTTTAAAATTTTTATTTTGCAATATATTTTAGGCACCTCCTACACAACATCACCCAGCGCGTAACTTTTCAAAAATTATTTCTCAGTGACTGTGTACTCTTCGTGTGTCAGTGAACAGTGGCACTTTGATATCATCATCTGGGTATTTGTGGCACAGAATAATTAGACACTGTATGTTTTCTTTTTTGCCTTAGTGTTACTTGTATGACGACCAAGTTCTAACGATATCTAAAAGTAAGACAATTAGCGTTACGCAACTGATGGTATCTCGCTATTTGCTAAATATTTATGATGATATCTCTTGGCGTTTATTTGGTTCAGTGCGGAGAATAATTTTACTGGCATCGTCATTTCTCAGTTGTTTTAAATAGGAATCCAGATGTATTTGTAAACAGGAATTGCAATATAATGAGTGTGTGTTTGATTCTGGCTACTATAGACATCTCGGGGGATCTTGCATATTTACCTACCAATCATAAAAGCCTGAGAATTACAGTCATTAGCCTCATTTATTTAGATTTAAGATACATAATTATAAAGTAGTCCAGTGAATTACGATAGATCAGTGAATGACGAAAGTGATGAAATTAAAAGAGGAAATAGACGACGTAATATGTTGTTATTATTAATTTATACTTAGTTATTTATAATTTGTATTAATTTGAGACATTTTGTTTTAAGGTTTGACTGGATTATGCAACGTAAACTGCTTATTAGGTATGTTATGTCCCCACTTATCTATACATAGAGTATTATGTGATGTGTGTCAGTTTCGATTAGTGAACGCTTAAACTTCATTAAATGTGTACTTTATATTCCTAAAACTTATACTATTTATACTTAACTACTTATATTACTCAAAACTTATTATGGTATTTATTTATTTCCTTATGATCGCTACGTAAGGTGTTTAAATGATGTCATTTTCTGGGTATACAGTTGCATGACACAGACTCCAATCGTATTTTGTGTTGTTTTTGGTCATCGCTGCTTATAAGTTAGCTTTCTTGTTTCTGTTAAAGTAGGTAGGTACTTTCTCTCCAAACTCAACTCTTGGAATATTTTTGATTGCAATAGGTAAATTACTTGGTTTTGTCATTGTTTTTCTAAAAATCATTTTATGTAGCAATAAAACATTATCATGTGAGTAGAGGTAGACCAAAGAAAACATGGATGAAATGTGTGAAAGATGATTGTCATCTTTAGGAGATGGGTAAGAGAGCAGAAAATGCAGAAATTATGGCTGACAGAGAGGAATGGAGAAGGAAGACAATGTTGTGCCGACCCTTATCTTACATAAAGTGAGATAAGGGCAAGAAGAAGAAACCAAAGAAGAATGACTTAGTTTTTTCACACAAAAATATTGTAATTGTAATTGTAAGAAACCTCAATAGATACCAAATCGAAATAAAGTAATCTAATTTACAATAGTGTCATAATCACAACGCGAATTGCAAACTAATACCTGCCTAATTGCATTTCGCAGGATTTTTTCGACATCTTGTCTTTCACTATTTTATTGAAGTTTGTTTACATCTAAAAACCCGTAAGATGAAAATTAGGGCCTAGCCTATGTATTCAATAAAAAAATTTTAACTTGATTGTAATGTCCTGTGTTTTTGTCTGTCAGTCACAAATATGTTTTTTTCTTTCTTTCTATGATATAGTATAGTAAAAAAAACAATAGAAAAGCAATTACAGCCTCTTACCATGAAGGCTTTTGAAAGTAAAATTGTCAAAAACGGTACTTGATTGGGTCGCAGTCGTAATTAGAGCATGCAATGCGTATAGTTTCTATGTCCCATGATTTTGGCTGTTATTTAGTTAGATCATTCATCAATTTATTTAAACCAGTGAACGAAGATAAAACTTGGAAGAACTCCTTCAGGGCAAATAGACTGGAATGGTGCAAAAAATTACAGTTCTAATAAAACACGCTTTTGTAGATAACCAAACTAAAAAGAAGAAAATGAATAAGTAATTATAAGCCTGTTTACGGAATTCATTTCGTGATTCAACGTGTTTTTTAGCTATTTTAACTATAATTTATTTTAACTATAGGTATAGTTTCTGAATGTAGGTTTTCCGTTGGAATTTTATAAAATAATTATTTTTGAAACGAAAGCGATAAAAAAATAGGATATTCATAAAACGTCATTACTTGAGCCTGTACTCTCTTGGTTTACACAATTTCGTCGGTCTATTGGATTGGCCAAAAACTCGTACAAACTTGGATTTATATTTAAAATCCAAGTTTTTGCCCAATCCAATTGTCCCATCCAATTGTTTCTGGCTAGCACAACTAACAAGTGAGTTAGTAAGTGCTACTTTTTGAATGCGTGTAGCCTACGTTGACCGAGGTCAACGATATCTGACCAGTTGCCTTGATCTTTAGAGAAGCTGCGAGACGTATTTGACCTCCGTACTTTCAATTACTGAACAATAGAGCCCTGTATGTACCCACTCCGAAACATAAACCTTGAAAAAGCTAAAAATAATCACTCAAAATATTATGTTTAATCTATAAATATTGTGGACAATCCGCACAATACTATCTAGCCCCAAATAAAGCAGAGCTTGTACTATAAGAATCAGAGAGCTAATAATATTGATAATACTTACACACTTTTTTTGTAAATTTAACTTAAAGAATACAATA
This sequence comes from Thera obeliscata, assembly GCA_947578465.1. Taxonomy (NCBI): domain Eukaryota; kingdom Metazoa; phylum Arthropoda; class Insecta; order Lepidoptera; family Geometridae; genus Thera; species Thera obeliscata. Next base: position 8,998,903 of record OX387916.1, read on the forward strand.
AAACACTCGCACAGAGAATAAACTGTGTTTACTACACAAATCTCTCGGTTCTCGGTGAGGATGGAACCCGCGGCCTATTACAGTGCAGAAGGCAGAGCTGACTGAGCTTGAGAGGCCATTGTATCATTTGTGTCAAAAGAAACTGAACTACACCGGATGGGTTATTAAGTAATAGCTAATGTATGTCCTAAAAAGTATAATGGACCCGCCTCTTCAACTTTCCATCCAATTTAGATGTGTTGTTTATGCGGGTGTTTCAGAATGATCTTCTTCTCCGAATGTAAGTCTATATATACATAGTTATATACTTCTATATATATAGTTTACTGATTTGCCTCTCATAGGGCATTGCCTGGAAGAATTAATTACACCTCTCTCTATCCACCGACTGCATTTAATTTTATATATGAGATATTTTTTTCGTTAATAAATATCGTCCGTCTTTTGTGTGAGGAGGCTTTAAACGTTTTCCAATACTTCGCCGATAACCGTTATTCCCCGACCATTTCGGTCCACAATGCTATGTTATGTATGACCTATCGACACCTCAACATGGCTACTTTGCAAACTACGAGTATGTCACAGTTTGCAGACATAGTTTCTTGTCAATTTTAGTTTAATTTAGCGAGTGATATCGAGTGTTTAACCCGTGCGTAGCCGGGACTGGTCCAAAAAGTACCACGCTAAATTAACAACAGTTAAATAAAAAGCTGTGGTTTTGGTTAAGCGAGCAAGCAGTCCAGTTTGAAAACCTGAGTTAAAAACCAAAGGCATTCAGCTCTCAATACAAGCTTCGGTTGATTTGCTAAAAGGTTTTTGTAGGACACGGCATAACAGCACCACCAAAGGGAAATGCCGCGAGGAAATGTCATGGACTACAAATGGTAACCTGTAATTTTGTAGAAACTTGTGCTATGACTAACTGACAGTATGAAACATAAAAGCAGTGTTCAATTTTATTTTCACCGCGATTATAGACAGCCATTTATCTAGGTTTTAATATGAAAACTGATTTTATATTGTTGCCAGACTGGGTGTACAAATTGAAAACATATTATAATTTTATGGTATAACACCTTTACCCAAAAAAATATTTACACTATGTTAGTGCTTTCAAACGGTGAAGGAAAAAAATCGTGAGGACACCGCCATAATATCATAGAACCTAAAAAGTTGTGGCAAATGCACGAAAGGAGCCTCGTTAAGGCGCACACCGCAATTGTTACGACGAAAAAATTTGTGACACGATAAGAAAAAGATGGTAAACGTTGTGTGTATTTGTGGAGAGCATTAGTAGTAGGTAAGTACTCACTTTACTTTAGACCGCCTGCGAGCTTAGACGTGCAAAAAACGTTATTAGTTCAAAGACCAGTTGGCATGCACGATGATAATTTAATGCTTATGTATTTGATTAGGTATCGTGATCCAATCTATATCATAAACATCGAAACAAGTACTTGATATAGTATAATAATAGAGTACACTTGACTTGAGTACAGTTTTGCGTGCAATAGAGTTTTTTCCGTAACCAACAGCGCAAGAACAGTTGGTTATTTTATTGCCAAGTTTTATTTACTGTTATTTTATTGGATAGTTTCGATTAAGCTGACTTTGACATCAATTTACAGCAACTTTTAACAGTATAGGCTTAAGGGGGTACGATTTCCATACAAACTTAATTTACACAACTATGGGCGAATAAAGTATTAATGTACACTGAAATAGCTGTAATAGGCTTTTACAGTGGTCCTTATTACCGGCCAGTTATATAAAGTTGGAGTGTCAGCCGTTGGTCGTGGCAGTCGGGGCTTCAGAAAAAGAATGACGTAAAAATTACTTTTTTGGTTTTTTATTAATATTTCTGTTATCCTACAGTTTTCTCCAACTTTGTATAACTGGCTGGCAATAAAGACCACTGTAAAATTCTATTACAGCTATTTCAGTGTACATTTATTCTTTGTTTGCCCAAAGTTGTGTAAATTCAGTTTGTATCGGAATCGAACAACCTTAAATAAAGTGAAGTAAAGAGGTGTGGAAGAAGGGGAGGGAGGCCTTTGCCCTGCAGTGGGACGACCCAGGCTAAAAATAAACTAAATAAAATATCGGTTTGGCTAGCAGTTATGACAAATTTTGTGAGTTTTGACTATTTTATTTTATTATTGATATTCAACTGACCAAAATTGAGTTCAACCGCTGATTACGCAACTGTGCCGAAATATCGGAAGTCAAAACTCAAAATTTAATAATGGTAAATATCCCTCTGTTCATAAAATAGACCCAAATAAACCTATGTTCTATTTTATTGTTCTATGTTACACAAATTATCAATCCAACCCGATTTCAGCACTGCAAACCATTCGTCTTACTTTCTAGAGCTTTTCTGTGAAAGTGTTGCTCTTGTTACTGTTATTGTACTATAACAAGCATGTCGTTACCGCACGTATAGCCTCACCGGTGTTTACGGCAAATCGCGAGGTACCATTTTTCATCGGTTGCAGTTGTCGACAAATTCCTCTGTTACTAGGTGTAGGTACCTAACTATCGGCCACAACACTTTCACCACGTAGAACTTTGATTTTTATCAATTTAATCAATCAATATAATATCTACCTATTATGCTAATATTATAAGGAGGAGAGATTTGTGTTTTTGTATGTTTGTAATGAATTAACTCAAAAACTACTCCACCGGCTAGTTTAATAAAAAAACTTATATTGTTGACATTGGGTTTCCCTAATCTTAACATAGCTTGTATATACTATGGGAACCAGATAGCTGATAATAATACTAAATAGATTTTATTGTAAATACATTCTTAGAATACAATATGCCACCCAGACAGAGAACAAACATCTGGGTTCACCACACATTTTTTTATTCTCGGTGGGGATCGAACCCACGACTTACGACGCAGAAGGCAGAGCTAATACCAAACTGAGCTGAGCGGCCAGTAATTTTCTTTTTCTTTCACTAGTACTTCTGATTAAAGTCGCTACCTGTACCACGGGCTATACCAGACCGTGTGACTGCATAACTTTCAAACATAATAAAATAATTAACTAAATACTTTTATAGTGTCCCACGGAAGTAGATTTGTATAATTTTAATGATAGGAAAATATTCTTTGCAGACGTAATAAAGAATTATCTGAATATTTTTGAGCGGTAATTGTTTTAGATTATTTGTTGAGACTGATGGAATGTCGGCTTCTTGTGTTCAGAACAAATCTTGAACTGAATCGGGAGACCAAAAAATCAAGAGAACTTTTATAATGAAATCAGAACTATGAGTAATTTGGGTCATAATATGCTCCTTTGTCTATCTTTTACATAAAAAAAGAAGGTTGGACTGCATACATTTAGGAATATCAAAACATAAAATAAGGTATGATAGTGTGGATCAGTGCAAAATTCATCAACTTATTAATTAACTAGAGGCTTTGCACGGGTGGAAATTTATTTTTCAAACACATAGCCTATGTAACTCAGGGTGAATGTAGCTTTCCAATGGAGAAATAATTTTTGAAATCGGCACAAATTTGAGTTTATTCATTACAAACATACATACAAAATTACAAATCTTTCCTTTTCATAATATCAGTATAGATGTATAGATTGGCGTTGATAATCTTAATTTTTTTGTAAACTTGCTGAGGTGTTCCAACATAGACACATAGGGTCTTATTAATAATCCTGGCGTAGCGTTGGACTATACTCGGATTTTTAATTAGACGAAGCTAGCTGACGTTTACTGTGTTGTCAGTTTTTGATAAAATAAAAATAGTGTTGTGACAAAGTGAATGATTGAAAAAACTCCTGAATGAATGAAATTGCCTCGTTTTTCTAGTGAATAGTTAGTGTGCCGAACTTGACTTGACGTGCTTGGTTGAGGATCCATATCGTTTGCGCGAAACAATATAGCAACAAAATACACAACAATTACCACAAACACAACGTAACGAAAAACTTTACAAAAACAATAACTGAACAGCGTGAGCGCAGAAAAACATTCGTGCTATCCACCAGAGGTTATAAGCCGAATTACAAACAAAATGGTGGCGTTCATCGGTGTTGGCACTAGTCGCCACGCCGCGCTTTGTAATAAAACGTCAAAAAACTGATTGTACCTAGTTACATACTACAAGTCACTTATATCAGAGCACTTTTATACATTTTTTATACAAATTGCAATATTATTTTATAGTTTGAAATGATTAACTATTCACTCATTGTTCATTCATCTGATTGAACGAGAACTGAACGCAGCACTATTACTTTAAATGTAGCAACATTATTTTACAAAGTGACATTAGCAACTGTCAGTCGGTATCGTCTAATTAAAAATCCGACTATAGTTGATCCGTGTTTTGTCTCTTGCATTGACATGCAATTGTCAACTCGAACAAATGTGACAAAACACGATTTAACTACTCCAGCGTTGCGCCAGGATTATTAATAACACCTATAAGGGATAATTCATAATATCCTCTAATATATTTATCTTATTCAATCGGTACTCAAGCACATTCCTTTACGTTACTTGTCAAGCTGGTGTTACTGGATAATTTATGTTGTCTATACACGAATAGAGCGTAACATCTATTGAAGGCACTTATGAAATCCACACATAAATTTTACTCCATCTTGAGAAGCATTACTGAATAAAAAATTATCTTGAGGCCATTTATTTAAGCGTATTTATGAGTAGCTGACGTTTCGGACAAATTTCACTGGGACAAAGTGTCCCAAATGACACATTTGATTTTAATATTAATTTTACTGACGTTTCGGACACCATCAAATTATTAATACTTTTGAGTACAGTCAGGTAAAATATGTTTAAGCAAAATATAATGTAATGTGATAAAGCTAATTATGCGATAGAAACTTGTCTGTACAGTTTTACTTGTCTAGTCTCTAGACCAAAATAATGCAAGGAACATGTTTTGCATTTTATGGTTTTTTATCGGTTCTTAATTTTTCTTTTTATTTTATTTCAAAGAGAAATGTTTGAATATAATATTACTTATGGCTAAAATACATTAAGCCATTATTATTTATCTTTTTAGAAAGGGGCCACTTGTGGGGATTTGGTGAACAATTTCAATTACAAGACTCGATTATCACAGAAGACCAATTACTTAGGTAAATCACTGTGCTGCCAATGGCACCGATGGGAGCAATCGTGTCTACGTATATAGGTAACGCATAGCTTTTCATACATGAATATGTTAATATTTGCACTACATATTATGAATTTTTCAGAGTTCACATCTTGACATTCGTAAAAAATAGGCGCATCTACCTAAACTTTTTGATCTGTATTTAAAATTTACTTATTATCTTGTATTAAAGAAAATAATAACCTGTACCCGAAGTCGGAGATTTGCTACCACATTTTGTTTACCAAATGTTGTTTTCATGTGAGCACGTATTTCTCTCTTTTGTATGGAAAATTGATGAGACAACTCGTTTCGATCGCGTCTATAACATATTTTTGCTTTCTCATCTTTTCTTCATACAATAGAGAGAGAGAGACAAATTATAGGCAAAACGAAAACAACATGGTGTCCTATTTTTGTAGATTATAATAATACTCGTATTGGTAACGCTTTGTTACTATCTCGTACTTTAAGCTTTAAGAAAATGCTATTTGTTAAACAAAATCATTTTGCAAATTACACGGTGTCTTCATAACTTATTGCAAGTGACGTCAGGAAGGTAAGTAAAATAAAACTAATTGAAATTTGAATATATTTCGTTTAATTTTGTTGTGATCACTTAGTTTATTTTTCTAAATCATTTTAAAAGAATATTGTGTCTAATGAGATCGATTCTGCGGTTACCAGTATCAATCATTACCTACTATATTATAGCCATGCTCAATAGATATTTCAGATTTAAAATCTAGCTAAGGTCTTGGTGCTTACCTATTTACTTGGCTTATTATTACCGGCCTAAAAAGGCCTTCTTGTATTCGTTTCTAGAAAGAAAGATAGGACAGTGCAACAACTAAATTGACAACAGTCTTCTGGGTCTAAAATCACCTATCTTATTTGTTGACATACAAATAGTATAGCTATTAAATTACTACTACTATACTACTTATATTATGCTCTAAATTTATTAGATAATCTTAGAGTGCACAATAAATTATTATTTAATTCAAATATTAATTTTAAATTATAAATGGCTTCCTGCCAGTCTTTGGGCATGGTATTCTAAAGTATCTCAGTATTAGATGCATATCGAAAAATGTCATGTGTTGGAAGGAGAAATACTCTGGATTTTGATAGTAGGAACACTTAGCAGCACCACGCCCGAGCACCTGTACAAATTGTATGGTTAATCATGTGTTTTAGGATTTGTCAATTCCATCTTCCTCTGAGGTTTTGCCGTCGGTTGTGGAATCTAATCCCACCAAGAACAATTTTGTTTGTGTTTGAGTCAACGATATCTATGTTATGTTCGAGTGTTGTTTTATGTATTAACTTAGTTAAGTTGACGCCTGTTTCCCATTTTCTATGTTGTTTAACTTTTAAACTTAAAGTAAATGACGCGGCTGATTTTGACTGCTTCAAAAATCCCCTATGTTAGAGTATTAGAAATGTATGTTATGCGAAGGAAATAAAAATACCTCTCCAGCGGTGCATCGAAATATACCAGTCGGTATGTTAGGCAAGGGCTCGAAACAAGGCATTACATTACTGCAGGGCAAGGAGTGGCCGTACTTCCGAATCTGAAATAAATTATAAACTCTTAAACTTATCATAATATTATCAGAGACATCTAGTGCAAAGTTTGGGTATTAATATGACCGCTCGGTCAAGATGGTAAGATCGGTGTGTTTGCGCTTCTTACACCCAGCACCGTAGTATTCAAAATTTTCACTAGGTGGCATGCATGAGTCAAGTTTATTAGGTACTCTATGAGTCAAGTTTATAAGTTTATTATAATTCGTCGCTTCATTCTTCAGTTATAAAACGAGGTAGTATTATTTTATGCTACTGGCATTTGCACATTTTTTAAAGTATAAAAAAAAAATAAAGTTTGGTTTGACATTTCCCTCAGCAGATCGTCATTCTTTTTTTGTGCACGGCATCAAGCACACATTCTGCAGTGAAAAATTGGAAAAAATGCTGAAATGTATTGCCGGCAATACAAATTTGGATATTTTTCCGAAAAACTTCGTAAGCAAAATACGGCTAAAAAGCGTTGCGTGATTGTGATTTCGTCATGATCTGATTCTGATGAAAATCCAGGTAAGTAAGTCTTGCATTTTTGCATTCCTGATACCTGAGTGAAGTGAAAAATGTCACAAGCCGATTTAAATATCAGCATCTAGTAAGCGCCCTGGAGGATTAACTGCGGGTTATCACGAAGGGTTAGCATGATGCTTAAAAATTGCCTGGAGGTTTGACTGCGGGTCAACACGAAGGTTTTAATCTTTACAAAGCACCACCTGTGCCGGCTCTCCTCACGACACCAGACGAGGCCTCAACGCCCCGCATGAGGCTACTAAACCTGTGTCTGAACTCGATACAGAGTCATTACAGGCTTTGGGTAATGCTTCTGATGACCTTAATACCAGTTTATGGTCTTGATATTCATGACAAGCTGGGCCAACTTTGGCTACCAATCCTCAAGAAGGAGATGCAGAAGGAGGTAAAAGAAAAGCTTTTTATTTATTAGAAAGACTATTTTATTTCCAGTAACTGCAAACTGTTGAAAGCAAACACATTAAGCGCGGAAATATCCGCTGCCGTGTCTGGTATAGTGAGAACTAGAAAATTATTATTATTATAAAATTATGCCACGTTGGATCGTCTCTGATGATGATGATGATTTACTCTGTAGTATCGGGTCGTTTCTTGTATTTCTACAAATTAAATAAATAAATAAATAAATAAAATTAAAAGTTGAAGAAAATTCAGACCAAACAAGATTAGCTGGGCCTAGGCATATCAGTACTCAACAAAGCGTGAGTTTGCTTTTGACCAGCGATGATAAGGTACAAGCTGTATGAATATTATCTCATGGTTGCCATATACTAACGGACTTCCACTATGCCGAATCTCAAGTGAGAACAAAGCTTTAGCTCGCTCTAGGATTATAGAAAGCGTTCCTTACATTCATAAAGAACCAAGAAAGAGATATGAAACTCTCTTTGAGAGTGAGTTGCCTGAAAACATTAAGGTTTCAAAGGCAATTTAAAACAAGGGTTACAAATAAGTGTATTTATTCAGTTTGATTGCAAGAATCACTTTTAAACGTCGTCGAAGCCTTCTTCTTCGGATATTCAGTCGTCAGCTGGCAGTTTTTTCAACACCAGGGAAACTGATCGGGCACTCTCGTTACCCCTCGTTACCATTGAGAAAGGGGGGGGGGGGCAGTCAGCATACAGGACGACAGCGCAACAACCGTATCGATGAGCGCAACGCAACCAACGACACGTCTATGTCTCGGCGCAGTTCACGCGTCCTTCGACGAACTTGTCAAGCTATAACAAATATGCTCCTACGAAACAATAACGTAGGTGGACATGCTGGAAGATTACAATTTTATTATAATTGCTGGATTGGTGTAACTAATAATCAAGTTATTTTGGAACTGATTCGTAACTGTTAACCTTTTAATCGTAGAGTAGAACAAGGTTCTCCTAATAACTTATAACAATAATTTTCATTCAATCAAAGAAAATAATGAAATGAGGTTAGCCATCCAGAACCTAACTAATTTAGGTGCCATTTCTATAATGTTATCCTCAAAAATTTCAATTTGTATCAAATATTATTATTATTTTTTAGCACCAACGCCTAATGGTGGTCACCGATTCTAAGCCTTAATCTGCTAAATAAACTCATTTCTATTGTCCATTTCAACATGGGAGACCATGGGGCTGCGTCGAAAATGATACTTACCTGTGGATTCATGGCGATCATTGATCTTACAGAATCATACTTGTTCCTGTAGCTAAGTCCGATCGAAAGAATTTAAGATTTCAATTTGACAAAACTACATAATCAGTTTAGTGCATGACTTTGTTCGATTTCTCGAACTTTTACAAAGATAATGAAAGAAGTTGCAGGCTTTATTATGAGACATCGCAGATTTAGATCTGTAATATGTATATCTTGACGATTGGCTCTGTCAAGGTGACAGTTTCGAGGAGTGACGGATACATGTTACTGAAACTCTAAAGTTACTTTACTGCTTATATAGGTTTCGTGGTCAATTTCGAAAAAAGATGTTCATCCTCGTAAATGTTGCAATTTTATTTGGACCTATACATCACTATGGGTATATTATATTGTCAATATCACTGCCGTTAACCAAGCGGCACAAAATGTTTTTTGCGAATGCCAGTTGGTAGGTACTATTCAGGAATTTGCCCACTTGTTCGGGATTCTTACATCAATCAGCGTATCCAGCTGTGAAGTATGGTTGGCTCTATACTAAAGAGTTTGAGAGACAAAAATATTTAGCTTGTAAAATATTAGACAACACTCTCTCTGGAAATCCCTTGTTTATTAGTTTTAGCGCCTTGAACAGGATGGGGCGTATATTGTAATTACAGCGCGTAAACGGTGGATGGAAAAATACTGAACTAGATTTCCATAACAACCATTAGAGATACCAAAAGCATGGAGAGATTGTTGTTTTATTATAACAATAATAAACTAATGTTTATTGATTTTTGGTTTCAAATGTTTTGCTCACAAATGTTTTTATGTTATCGTAGTACATCAAAAGGATGGGAGTGATCCAATTCCCTCACCTACCCTACCTGAAAAAAAAACATTTAGCAATGGTACAAAATATGAAATATCTGTCTGTTAGCTTCTTAAATTTATACAAAAGATAGTCCAGGATCACATCAGGAGTTTAGAAAAATTAATACGGATATTGAATGGTATCTTTCGGTCACGGAATATACCATAGAGTAGTAACAGCTTTTGGAGAACCAGGAATCGAACCAGAACTAATAGTTTGTAGAGGCCAGATCTAGGTGTCATAACAGTTGACGCATTCACTATAGGCTGGAAAAATAATGTAATTATATGCTTTCCTTGCTTTTCACTTGTCTTGAAATGCTTATAGAAAATAAACATGGATGAGGCCTGAAAATATCCTAATATTTCCTTACTGGCCGTCTCAGCCCTAGTTTCTCTCCTCTGCTTAAAAAACTGATTCGCTCGGCTATTATATATTTCACTCTTAATTTTTTGTTCTGTTTCACCGCCAAGACAGTTTATCCTGGCTGCAGCAATGCTCTCCAGGATACCTTTGGAGCAAAAGGATCACCAAGCCTATCACTCGATCTATGTAGTTATGGTTTATTTTTTCAAAATCACTCTGCTTCAGTACAATGAAATGAAACCTACAAACAGTAGTGAAAGTTCTGTTGAACTCTTAATTTAAACCCTTGTGGATGTTCACTTTCAAACATAAAGTTATTCCTTACTCAACAGTAATAATATATTATTATAATGGGACCCTTACGAATCTTTGAACAGTCTTCGCTCAGCTCTTTTTGCTAGGCCGTAACATAGCTTCCGATGACCATGTAAAACGCCTCCTCAAAGGGGCTCACAAGCTTAGACCAGTTTTGCTGAAATATAGTTACGTTCACCGGGGACCCGATCCAACCGGGAAGGTAGTTTGAAACTACATCGCGGATTGGGTATATACCCAGTAGAAACCTACTTCTAGGAAAAATCACCATAAAGTTGGTTGTTCTTTTAGCATTAGGCACAGGATATAATTATAGTGTAAACACTCTCCCTGATAAAATGAGAAAACATTTTAGTTAATTCTACCGGCGTTAAGATAGGTATTTCTGATGTAATCAAAACATCTGGTGCCGGTCATGAACAACCGGTACTGATTTAACCTATTTTCATGAAAATAGAGCAATATGTCCTGCTACTACTATACTACTATAGTTGAAGATTACATACACATCTCACAAAAACAACGTCACAGTCGACGTTCAACGCGCACAGCACGTGGCACGTCGCCTCGTCCGCAGCGCGCACTTCTGTTATCTTGTTGATACGATTATGAAAGCGGCTGGTTGGACTAGTTTTCTAGTCGTTCGCAAAATGTTACCCTCGACCAATATTATATGAGGGTAATTTTGCAAGATCGGTATTATGTATTATGACCTAATCATTCAGTGATTGATTGTAATAAGTAACATAATAAGTAAATTATGTAAAATAGTTCATCATAGTATTTATTGATGATCGGTTTATATAATATAAATACTTAAGATTACGTTAAAAAATCTGAAAGTAAATCATTCCAATTCTAATTTCCCTGCATTTATTTTCACAAAAATTTCGTCTCTAAACGTCTACCTCGTTTTATAACTGAAGAATGAAGCGACGAATTATAATATATGATCAAACGAACTTGCAAAGTGAAGTTCGATCGATATTATATGAGTACGCTTCATTCGAAGTTATAATCACCCTCCCACCCAATACCCAAAGTTAAATTTTTGTGGTTCTTCTCTAAAATGAATGACGATCTGCTGAGGGAAATGTCAAACCAAACTTTATTTTTTTTTTATACTTTAAAAAATGTGCAAATGCCAGTAGCATAAAATAATACTACCTCGTTTTATAACTTCGAATGAAGCGTACTCATATAATATCGATCGAACTTCACTTTGCAAGTTCGTTTGATCATATATTATAATGCGTCGCTTCATTCTTCAGTTATAAAACTTAGAAATAATAAAGTTAGCAATATAAGTAGATATAAAAAAAAAATATTATAAAAGATGGAGAGACTTACATTACTACTCAGATCACTGAAAAAAACGAATTAAAAGAATTTGGGAATTTAAATACGTGAGCCATACCAGCGCTCTCAAATTAATTGCATTGTCCATTGACCATGGCTTCCTATTAATAATTTATTCTTAAATCCAGTTCCAGTATTATAAATAAAAATACTTTCGCGATCATAACACATACTGGAATCTATTATGATCACTATTATATTTTTTTGTACTTCCTCGAAGGACTTCCCTGTATTAAATAAGTAAAATAAATAAATAATATCCGCGAAAAATACCCGTACAGTAAATACCCGTACCCGTCCAGTCAGTACTAAATACATAGGTACTTTTAACTTACATCATACATAGTCGGAGTAGAAGGGTTTAAGTCACTCGGGCTGTGGCACACAGGGCATGGATCACAAGGTTCGCAAGGATCGCATGGGTCTTTGCCATCTTTACCGCCTTTATTAGCACCACAGTGACCTGAGTAGCATACGCCAGGCCTGGGAACTGCAGTGGCTCTGCCGCACCGCATGGTGCTCTGAAGTATTTTAGAGAGTGTGAACATTATTGCTATAATTATTCGAAAAGGCGCTTGGTTTTTCCAGAACAGTTTTGCTTTTTCATTTACGCTAGGAATTTAGAAACATTATTTTGGTGTTTTTTGTATTAATTGACCAGTTCCATGATTTGGCCAATGAAGGTTAATTATTCTTCTTCTTCTTCTCTCCGTTAATGCTACCTGTCATGCACCTTTGTCAATTTTGCCAGTGTCAAGTGATCTAGATAAGTAGTTTTTAGTCAAGTAAATTCATATAGGTAAGTTAAGTACAAATACAAATCTTATGCTACGTTCACACGCGCGCGTTCAACTCGACATTCAACGTGCACATTCACATTCCCGAGCGTGTAAACGGTACGCCCGAGCCCGTAAACGCACCTGTGAACGTGAATGCCGCGAACCGGGCGAGTGTCGGTTTTTTGGCAAAGTTCATGCTATGTTCACATGCACGCCGTGCAGCCCGGCGGGCTGCCTGGCGGGCTGCGTGGAATGCAGCCCGTCCCGGGTCGGTGAAAATTCAAGCTGTTCACACGCACGCCGTCGTGTCTGCATGCACTCGCCCGGTTCGCGGCATTCACGTTCACAGGCGCGTTTACACGCTCGGGAATGTGAATGTCGAGTTGAACGCGCGCGTGTGAACGTAGCATGGACTTTGCCAAAAAATCGACACTCGCCCGGTTCGCGGCATTCACGTTCACAGGCGCGTTTACGGGCTCGGGCGCACGTTGAATGTCGAGTTGAAGGCGCGCGTGTGAACGTAGCATTACCATCATAAGCTTCAATTTCATACGACAAGCAGGCAGTGGCATTAGCAATATAATTTGACTGGCCTCTCAGCTCAGTTGGTAGTAGTTCTGCCTTCTGAGCCGTAGGTGGGGTTAGAGATGGGTTTTTGCCTGGACATTTATGGACGTATTGAGTAAATGCCGAATAAACGTCCATTTACGCTCAGTAAACGTCCCAAAACAGGGCGGATATATTTTTATTGTAATATATCGCAAAATTCACAAATTATTACACAATGCTATGTTCAAACTACTTAAAAGGCTTTTTTTAAGTAAATCTATAATCATCATCAGACTGAAGAAGTCCACTGCTTTTTTTTGGTTTTTTTGATACAACTAAGTTGACAAACAAGCATACGGCCCACATGATGGGAAGCGGTTACCGTAGCCTATGATGGACACCTGCAATACCAGAGGCATCACAAGCGCGTTGCCGACCCTTTAAAACTTTTAAAACGCCCTTTTTGAAGAACCTCTGCTATAGTCCTTAGGGAAGACCTCAGCAGGGAGATCATTCCACAGCCTGAGTGTTCGCGGGAGGAAGTTCCTCTGAAACCGAACGGTGCGCGACCACCCAGGCTCTAAGGTGTGAGGATGAACTCTCAGCCTATGGCGAGCAGTGCGATGGTAGAATGTAGCTGTTGGCATGATGTCAAACAGCTCTTCAGAGCATACCCCATTATACAAGCGGTAGAACACGCACAATGAGGAGAAGTCTCTCCTCAGACTAATGGGTTCAATACCGCTTGTGAGCTTGGGATCGTCAACAATTCTCACAGCACGTTTTTGGATCGAATCAAGGGGTCCAAGCTGGTATCCAAGTGCTCCTGCCCAGAGGTGACAGCAATACTCCATGTGAGGCCGGACTTGCGACTTATAAAGGAGTCGCTGGCCTGCACTGAAGTATGACTTCGCTCACATGTGCATATGTCGGTGTGATGTGGCGCAATTTCCCGAACGCTTCCCATCCGAGTTGGATTCGTCAGCTGACCTTTTTGTCGAAGTTGGCTCTACCTAATTGGATCGTCTGACCCAAATAAACATAGTGGTCCACAACTTCGATGATATCGCTCCTAACATGTACGAGCACGGGTGTGACATGAGGCATGATTTATGTCTTGCTCATGTTTTGTTGGGAGACGATATTGAGGTGTCTGAGCATTGTGCCTAAGTCTTCCGGCAAATCAAAGGTGAGTGATGAATTCGCCGTTGAACATCAACCTTTGAATGCCATACCTTGTCCAGGACACGAGTTGAAAATATCAACCAGTGCCGAAGTGAACAGTTTCGGAGATATGACATCTCCCTGTCTCACCCCTTTTTGCATGTGGATTGGATTTGTACTCTAGTCCTGAAGTCGGATAGACATTGTGGCATTCCCGTAGATACATTTCAACACTTCGATATACCGATAGTCAATTTGACATCGCTGGAGCGACTGTAGCACTGCCCAGGTTTCGACTGAATCGAAGGCTTTCTCATAGTCCACAAATACTAAGCAAAGTGGCCGATTATACTCCTCAGTCTTCTGTATAATCTGCCGTAGCAGGTGGATGTGGTCTATGGTGCTAAAATTCATATTCATAATTATTTATTTCGGTCAACATGGATCATTTTGTTAGTAAAACTTAAATCTATTGTTAGTAGTACTTAATTAACCTATACACATACATTTATATGGAGAGAACCCCGCAGCGTGTAACCTATCTAATTGTAGTTTTGCTTGTCATTAAATGAACCATATCGCAATGGTTCATGTAATGACAATCAAACCTACTGGCAAACACGCTCAGGATGGTGTTGGAGCTGGCCCGCAAGCTGCGCACCAGGGACGTGCAGCGCTTGCGCATTGCGCATGGTAGCGTAGAAACAGTCTACTCGCGCTTCTGCAAACATCCCGGATGCGCTGCAGAAGCGAGGCAGCCCCACCAGCACCCTGAACGCGTTATTATATTGTACGCGAAGGGCACTGTACTGCTTTTGAGTATAGTTCGCCCACAGCCTAAGCTAAAGCCTTTCCGGAACCCGGCTTGTTTGGGAGGCTGAAAGTCGTCGAACCTACGAGCGAGACGATTGGTAACTACAGCTTAAAGACGTGGCTAAGCAGAGAGATGGGCCTGTAGTTCCTTAAGAGAAAAGATAAGAGGGAGAATAAGAGTAGACAGGAAGTTGTAGAGTTTCAGAAGACCGTAAGGTGGAGGGTGGAGTTAGAAAGATTTAGGTATTCAAAGCGTTTAGATTAGTTAAGCTTTTAGGTAAGGGGGGTGGAGGGGTTAAACATGACCCTGTACAAGAGGGAAAGGAGATGAGTATTCCGGCAAAAACCAATAGGCAACCACTTAAGCTTATTACAAAAATCGGAAACATTGTCATATTTGCGTAAACCAAATATGAACCTAATGGAGAAGCAATGGTCAAGCATCAACTTCTACATCTAGAATATTTGAATTGGTCCCGACTTTATTATTATAGTACAGTATGGAGTTAAGTAAGAGAATTCAGCTAGGTTGGGCGGTATTTGGGGAACTTCGTCAGGTCTTCTAGTAACCCATCCAACAGTGCTCAAAAACGAAAGCCAGTCCGTCCTACCTACGTCCGTCCTAGCAGCCAGTGACGGTAGGACGGGTCCATAAATTAAAAGTCGCTCAACAAGCTGTGGTAAAGGCTATGCTCGGAGTCTCTCTCAAAGACAAGATTCGGAACGAGGTCATTCGATAGAGGACCAAAGTTCTCAACGTAGCCCAAAGAACTAGCAAGCTCAAGTGGCAGTGGGCCGGTCATGATTCGAAGAACCGATAATGTGAAGACCACGTTTAGGCAAACGTAGTGTAGGATGCCTCAGATTACATGGAGCGACGACTTGCGCAGAGTGGCGGCCAGCAACTTGATAGGAAGAGCCAAACCGAACCCTGGGCTCAGTGGCTGGGAGTGACCTATGTCCAGCAGTGGTCTTCAAAAGGTTGATGATGATTACGATAGTGACAGCGATTAGCAGGCACGAATCTCGAATACCATGTGCGGTGAAATATTGATTTAAATAATACCGACCGACTGTGATTTTGTTGATAATTCTGTAATTTGGCAACAAACACATTTTTTATTTTCAGTGAGATCCTCCTTTTTGGTCAATTACCATAAATTGTTCTAATATTAAAATAGTTTAAAAAGGTACATCTTACGAATACTCAATGAAAAAGTCTGATTTTGACTAATTGTAGTTTCCGCCCTGATTTTGGACATTTAAAAGGACGTTTATTCGTTTTTGCCCTATTTGTCCAGTTTATGGCCTTTTCGCCCAACTGGGTTTAAACCCTCTGCCCATCTCTACGTGGGGTTGATCCCCACCGAGAACAATAATAATTGTGTGGTAAACACAGATGTTTGTTTTGTCTGGGTGTTATATTGTATTCTAAGAATGTATTTACAAAAAAAAAATGTAGGGTAGACTGACCTAATTTTGGCACCGCACTAATTATTGGCACTTTTGTGTTTAAGCCTCTAATATAAGAATCTACCTAATATCACGGTGTTGCAACATATTTAAATAGAGTAGTACAATCCTGAGCCACCAAACTAGCAACACATTAAAAAGAGAAATGTCAACATGGCGTCGGAGCGATAACATCAGCTGAACGTGTCTCTACTTGATCGGTGAAAATATTTTTTTGCTAAGGTAAGAGCTTTTTTAAAATCATTTTTAATATTAGTTATCAAGTATTTATAATGTAGTTATGATTTAAAGCAAATTCAGTACGTATTATTCCACATAACTGACAGTTTATTTCCAAGAATTGCATTTTTTTTATTATTTTATCACAGTGCCAACATTTAGTATCTAAAAATGTCCGTATTCTAATTTATTGGCCCTGATGACAATAATTGGTTTTTTAGAGTTGTTGTTTTTAAGTGTTTGTTTTGTGCATTTATATACTAGTGGACCACCTAATTTTGTATGATTAATAAATAAAAGTAAAAAACACAACGGTTCCAAATCTTAGCCCCTGTGCCAACCGTAAAAATCTAATTATTGACACTAGGGCCAATAATTAGGCATAAGTATGGTAATAATTGGTGTCATCTATGATTTTACCTATGATTTTATTTTCAGACTACCTAGGTACCTACCCGATTTATCTAAACATAAAACCAAAAACTAAAACTAGGAGCACAAGAAAAAAACCCAAGAAATACAAGAAAAACAAGAGGATACAGAAAATGACATCAACTATACCAGTTTGATACCTGATAATAAGGATAAAAAACAAAAGAAGAAATTATACTCTGATGCTGAAATAGAGAAGTTTTTGACTGACTTTGATACCTCTTAGGATTAAGTTATTGTGTAGTGATAAGTGAAACTTTATGATTGTTTTTTCTTTTTCTAAAATTTTACTGAATACTGATTTTATATTGTATGAACCAACTGATTGCTAAGGAGGTTGCACTGATTGTATTGTTTTCATTATTAAGTATCTAAGTAGCTACATAGGTAATTAATAAAAGTTATTATAACCTTTTTTACTTTATCCTTATCCTCTTTAAACAATTTTCTTTTAATCACTAATGAATCCGAAATGCCAATAAATGGGACTAGGCCTATGCAGATAATTGGCCAAAGTATGCCAGTAATTGGGAAAATAGTGTTATTTGGAATAGATATAAAAAAATAAATAAAAATGATGAAATAGTTGACGTTCCATTTAATTAAAACAAAAAATAGCTCTTGTTCTATAATTTTAATAAATTTATTTTACTGGCAACCCTCCATGTAGATAGTTTTCGTGATCTATGTAGAAAGTGATGCCTAAAGTGCCAATAATTGGGTACTTTACCCTATATAAGTATTTTAGCAGCTATCTGGTTCCCATAGTACAAGCTCAGCTTAGTTTGGGGTTAGGTAGTGTTGTGTGAATTGTCTATAAAAAATATAAAATAGCAATGGCAGTAGAGTGATCCGGTCGAACTCTAGTCAGCTCTTGGACGACAATCAATACGATTGTGCTTTTCGGAAGTAGAACTGGTTGAAAGGTTTGAGGCCAGACGTTTGCGAGCACAAGTTCACCCACTTGACCGATAAAGTACCTAAAACTTATCATGTCAACTAAAGCTGTCATGTTATCGCAGATCGCTGTTTTAGTGTTGATGAATCGCTATTGCTGTATGTCGCTACCATCCTTCCATCGCATGCCTACTTGTCACTGCAACAACTTACTGCTTAGCCCGGCAATAAGCGGTCGCAGCACCCAAGCAAAAACTATAAATAGAAAATAAAACATTTGAAATCATCGCTGTTTTAGTGTTGATGAATCGCTATTGCTGTATGTCGCTACCATCCTTCCATCGCATGCCTACTTGTCACTGCAACAACTTACTGCTTAGTCCGGCAATAAGCGGTCGCAGCACCCAAACAAAAATTATAAATAGAAAATAAAACATTTGAAATCAAAAAAAAATGTATATTTAATAATGTGATTCGTTATTTTCCACTTTTTCTTAGCTTTCAGAAGAGTAATAAGACGAGAAAATCAGCAAAGCTTCATGACCAGCACCGGTAGTCCCGCCGCCGGCCCGCCTCCGCCTGCCGCCACGCTGCCACCACCGCCACCGCCCGGCGCTGAACAACCTGTGCAACATTCGGGAGTCAGCAATTTCATTTTATCACGAGGCTGCTGGGAACCACGTGAACTCCCAGCCGGCTTCAATTCACCCGCTACAGACTGAACCCCACCACCAGTCAGTGGATTTCGGCCTGGCTGGATCCCTGGATGGGCTTCAAAACAATCAGCTTTACAAGGAGCATCCCAAAGGCAGGGCGGCGGTGGCTGCCAGTGCACACATCCTGGCCTAGTACACGGCTCCTCTTTAGCCATAGTCTTTGAAACCTTACGCGCACGACCGCCGGGACCTATCACCGTGTCATCCTTCTTGGCTGCCAACTCTTTGCTATCAAAACTAGAAAGGATCTTCTTGACAGTTTGCTCATCGAACACGAACATCGTGTTTCGATCTGATTGTGCCGCGTTGGAACTGGGACATGGGCACCTAGACTTGCTAACATTTTCCGATCCCATTGCTGGTTTCGGCGCAGAGCCGCTAGGACAAATACATGCATGAGATCCAGTACGAAATCCGCCAGGACCAGTAGAAGGAGCAGATTGCGAAGTACACTTACAGCATCTACCTCCTTGGTCCGTGGATACATTCGGCGCAATGCTTTTCAGTTCGCAGACGATAAATTTCTTTCTGGAGCCGGGTCCCGAGTCGGGCGATCCAGACCCGCCGCCGCCGCCCTGCGCGCGCATGTGCCCGGCTAGCGCGGCGGGGTCGGCTAGGCCGCGTGCGCGCGCCAGCTGGCTCGGCGCGCACACTGGGTCCGGCAGCATCAGGCATGACGGCTCCCCGCCGCACCCAGTGCGACGACAATCATGCTGAAGTCCGTTGCGTTTTATGCAGTGACAGCTGTAGTACATGATCCCTCCCCGAAGCTCGCGGCTCTTCGTCCTCTTCAGCTGATTTTCTTTTTCATCCTTTTTTTCACTACCGCTCTCCTCTGCTCTGGAGGCGTCAGAAGACTTCCCTTTCTGAAAAATGAATAAATTGAGTTATTTGGTCCAAAATGTGCCCGTCCGCCATGAATTACAAGAATGGAGATTACCCCGAGCTTAGGAGAACGACGACATCGTCGATCACTTTACCACTGTGAAATAAGGTCAAAGTCGCTGAAGCGCGTGACGTAGGTCTTGCCGGGAGGTGGGCGACGCACGCACGGCGGACAGGGCGGAGGACACGGCTTGGGGCAGGGCCCTTGCCGGCACAAGTACCGGATGGAGCCCTGCTGGAAGAACTGGCAATCTTGCAGTCCGTTCCGCTTGAATGCAGACCGCGGAAGGCATTGAAGCTGCAACATAAGGTTGCAAACATTACATTTTCGTACTTATCACATAAATTGCGATTTTTTACAATAAACTTACCGCTGGGCCACAATCTTCATATTTATAGCAAACCATAGGACCACACGGACTACACCTGAAGAAAAATAAGACGCTTTAGAGAAAAATAAACGTTCTACTTAGTGGGGATTTTTGATGAATTTGATAATAGTACTCACATTGTGGTGGATTCTGGTTTCGCCTACAGAACAGAGAAGGGGTATTTTACTATATTTTTCTATTATCGCAAATTACATAGATAAAACTCAAAAATTTAGTTTTTTATTTATTTTTATACAAAATAAACACTTTAAAATTTTATATCAAAATCATCTGACCAATTTGGATTTCAAAAGTCTTCTGTCAAAAAAACACTTTTGGCTGTGTTCGATTTTTTCGAGTTCTATATTTAAAAAAAATTGAAACAGCCAGTATTCAAAAAATAGAGCGGGGTGTACACACTTTTATGTTTTTATTTAGAAAAGATGAGTAAAATAAAAAGAAAGAAAAAAAGAATAGATGAACCCACCCACTTTGTAAGAGACTGGAGCTTGAGATAGGCTTTTTAAACCTGTAATACAATACAAATCTCAATATAGAGAATCCCATTTTCTGACGAGGAAATGGGATACACATGAATACTCCTATTCAATTACACCTTAGTGTAGAAAAGTGGCTATAATCTCATTTAAAATATCTTTAAATAACACGGGTCAGAAAAAAAATATCCTTAACTAAATTTTTCCATACCAATTATTAGTTTAGCATTTTAGTTTTTACAATCGAAAAAACTCACCCTGCGTAAGTCAGTACCTACCTAATTATGCGCTTTTGCGATGATATCCAAAAACATCTGCCGCTAAAATATTCGTCGAAAGATGCATCGATTTGTAGATTTAAGAGCGTCGCATTTTACAAATAGCACTAAGAGCTTCCGCGTGAGGATTGGCGCAATGAGTCATACATGCTATGCGCGCTGGCTCACAAAGCGGGGTAGGAGAGCTTTGGCAGAGATGGCTTGAAGCAATGCATCTGCTCCTCCTACAATCATGTTGCAGTCCATTTCTACGAAGGCAGTTGCAATCCGTGTACAGAATACCGCCTCTTAGTTCCCGACTTTTGCAAGCACGGAGCAGCACGCAGGGGGCGCAGCGATATTTACCCATATTGAATGGATTCTGGAATGTTTTAAATGTTAAAGCACTAAAAGTAACAAACAATATTCGTAGACTCTTAGCGGACTAACTTTTTGGAATAGTTTTAATTATGAGCTTTTGGTTATTAGTTAAACACAAAAAATTTGTCCACTATCAGATATTTAGAATTTTTAACACAATAAATTTTGAACCATCATCAAACAATACTGAATTCTTAAAGATCTACATGGCCATGCTTGATTCAGATAATTTCATTAAATTACGTAAATCTATACGGTTACATTATATTTAACCTTTTTTATAAACAATAAACAGATCAAGAGTGACCCGACTCTGACCGAGGGTTCCGACTTGTAGCCTGTTATCAAATCAGATATTACCCACTACAATATTACAGATCGTAATTTATAATTGCTATAGTGTAGACTTTGCTTAAAAATCGTAGCTTAAAAACTTTTTTTTCTATGAAAAGGTTCCTATTCAAAAGAATCAGTACAACACTGTCAAATAATCTTCTTAAAATTAAAAACAAAACGCTATTTTCGAATTCATTGGCCAGATTCGAACAGCATCCGAGGTATTCTGTAAAATCCAGCGGCAAAGGAAGGTCAGTACACTCAAATCTTCAGCGAGATACACATCTAAAAAATAGTAAAAAAATAACAAAATTGTTCCCTAAAACCAGTATCAAAAAACAACATAGAACTTTGACTACTAGTAACTTCTTCTCTCTTCAACTTTTTGGAAACTTCGGTCTTCTTGACCCATTTTTAGAACTCTAGTAGTACTCTTCTTCAATTTCAAATCTCAACATGTAAGTATATCATGGTGGGGACGCTCTAGCATGACCAATGTGAGTGTTCCTGGTGGTTCTAACTCCCATTTTGTTTCCAGGTGTTGCGGACCTTGCGGTGGTGGTTGCTGCGGAGGCTGCTGCGGTGGCTGCGGATGCGGCTGCCCTTGCATCACCATTTACACGTGTTGCACCAAGATTTGCTAATCGCCAAGATAAGCATGTTTGCGCTTAGGACGCGTAGACAAGCCATGGGGTCTACGATGTCCACGTGGGCGCAACAAGCTTATAACTTCGTGTCAAAGTATACTTACGTGCCGTTCTGTGAAATAAACTGCTTTATTGCATAAGCGTAAAAATGTTTTTCTTTGAAGATTCCTACTGCTTTTTAATACTGGCCTATGCCAGTAATACATTAGGAGGTATATCGCTAACAGCGACAGGCAGCCTTTGAGTTAATTGATGAGGTTTATGGCGGCTCCACATTAGTGCCGTGAATTCACGCGCGAATTCTCGCTGTGAATTCACGGCACAAGTCGTGCCCTCCACATTCACGGGATGCTCTCTGAAACCTGCCGCAAAATGGACGTAGAAGCTGCTGCTGCAATAACTTTGTTTGCTGTGCACGACTGTACATTGATGTTCATTTTTTTAATCAGTCTTATAAACATTCAGGCATAATAAATTTCAGGCATTTTGGGGCCTAAAGTGGGTGACAGACGTACGAGCAAGTACGCGTACTTATGGCTCACCGACCTTTTTCGCTTGTGTGTCACTGTACGCGTACTTTAAAACCACCGAGCAAAATCGTCGGCGATCCAACCGGTCTGAAATCTTGCTCGTAGCTCGTCATGGCTCGAACGTGTGGCAGCATTGCGAGCCGCGAGCCGCGAGTTTGTTTCGCCAGTTCGTGGATGGCGCACGCTTGTCGTGTTAATTTTTGCAATTTTTGTTAATTTAAGGGTCATTCACACCGAGACGCGACGCGACGATACTCAAAGAGGCCAATAGCCGGGTCCACACCGGACGATCCATCGATCCCGCGATCCGCAATCCAGGATCGCGGAGCGTGGATCGTGGATCGTGTTAGGCCGATCCACTCTTGGAAACTTGCGATCCCAAATATGCGCTCCAAGCGATCCTAAGGTGATCCGTGATTCAGCCAGTCTAAAGGTTATAGCACATTATACCGGCACCGCAACAGCACCGCTCCAAACCAGCAATTAACTTGTCATTCAATTTAGAGCATTAAATCGTGTGTAGTATAATATATTTTATAATGTCAATATGAAAAAGCCAACGGCGGGCAGTCAGCGCGCTTGCCGCTACCACACAACTCGACTCGCAGCCCGCGTGCTGCAAGCGAGCGGACCTTGTGCGCACAGCGCGCCGACGGCATGCTTATTACGCGCCGACTCCGAGTCGGCAGCTAAAGCCAGGCGAGTGTTCAATCATAAATGCCATAATAAATAACAATATTGAGTTCGCGGTGACAACAAGCTTGCACCTCGCGGCCACCGCGCGGACTGTGAGCTTACACGTCGCGGCCGGCGCGCGGACTGCGAGCTTGCACCTTGCGGACAACGCGTAGTTAGCGCGCTGGCAGCTAGCCGTAGTCTAAATTCGAGGCGAAGCCGTGCTGCAGCTGCGCAGTTGCGGTGCCGGTATAATGTGCTATAACCTTAACTCTTGTACGAGGTGGATCGCGCGAACCAACACAACCGTCCACACCGCGCGCATCACGCAACTGAGGCACCTTTGAGGCTGGCACAAAAACCGACCGCACACGGATCGCGCGAGGTAGGGAGCGCGCGCTCCAATACGTGCGCATGGATCGCGCGCGGCACGTCCACACCGCCTGCATCTTTGGATCGCGCTGCTGCCGCGCTTGATCGGAGCGCGATGGATCGTCCGGTGTGGACCCGGCTAATGATTTCGCGCTACGCCGCGCGTCGTCGCGAGACGCATCGCAACGTCGCGAGGCGCATCTTAAAATCGTAGCAGGACGACCGCTCTTGCACGCCGCGCGTACCGGCGATGCACCGCTGCGTCACGATACGTCGCGCTACGCCGCGAGGCACCTCGAGGCCGGTCCGGGGACGCAGGTCTTTATGTCAAATTACCGACCTGCACTTACGACTTTATGTTAAAATAGCAACATACCATATCATCTGAAAGTCAAAATGCCTTAGGCCCCAAAATGCCTGAAATTCAAATCGGCTCTTTTATATAATGACTGAATTACTATATACCTGTGGTGTTTCATACAATCGACAAGAAAAAACTTTTTTTTTTCTTAATTTATTCAAACTTTTTACAGAGTGTCGATGATGTCTTGACAATAGCCGTTATATCGACGATTGATGTGACGTACGTATGTATGCAAAAATAGATTTCATAATAGATATTTCTTGGTCATGCCTAATAGGTTGGTTAGGTCATGCCTTTTCCTGACGTAAATCTAATATTAATATTTTTAAATGTGATTTTGAAAAAGCACAGATCAACGCTGTAAAGACAACTTTTCCTGACGTAAATCTAAATGGCTGTTATTTTCATTACAACAGGGCGGTATGGAAAAAGGCTAAAAGTTTAGGAATATGCGAAAACAAAGCTGGACGCCATATTACTCGTTTATGTGCAAGTCTCCCGTTGTTGCCTGAACAACATATACATACCAGTTGGTTGAAGATAGTTGAAAAAATGAAGAAAAACTCGAAAATGAATAAATTTAAAAAATATTTTAAAAGACAATGGATGAATATGGACTCCGCAATCATCAGCTGTGGAAACGATAAGCTTCGCCGCAGCAATAATGCTTTGTAAGGGTGGAACAGGCGGCTGAATGTTAGAATGCCACACAAGCCTACACTCATTCGTTTTGTCTATATCTTGAAGAGGCAAAATACCAAGGCACCCGTGTAAGAAATGTGTTATTTTTATTTTCAGGTGCCCGTCGTAAGTGAAATGAAATAAGCTTTAACTACAATTATAAAAAACAATTGAGGGAGCTAAGAGAGGAAAACATTACACCAATTTCATTTTTGGAAAATGTTATATCACTAAGAAAACGATACAGATAAAAAAAATATAATTATTATTAAATAAGAAAATAAAGTTTTTTTTTGTGCACGACTGTACATTGACGTTCTTTTTTTTAATCAGTCTTATAAACATTCAGGCATAATAAATTTCAGGCATTTTGGGGCCTAAGGCATTTTGCCTTTCAGATGATATGGTATGTTGCTATTTTAACATAAAGTCGTAAGTGCAGGTCGGTAATTTGACATAAAGACCTGCGTCCCCGGACCGCTCGAGGCGCAGTGCTGCGTGGTGCAACGTAATCTGAATTCTCACAATGTAATGTGTATCTTTTCATGTAGTGAATAAAGTATATTCTGAGTCGCTCTATGAAAAATGTGCGCGCAGCGTCGCGCCGCGTCGCGTCTCGGTGTGAACTGACCCTTAATCGGTCCGGGGACGCAGGTCTTTATGTCAAATTACCGACCTGCACTTACGACTTTATGTTAAAATAGCAACATACCATATCATCTTGCATCCAATATTACGTGATCGGCTCACATGGTCAGTTTCAGGCTTTATATCCAAAATTAACAGGTTAGCTGTCCGACGAGGCACATGTGCCTCATGGGTGATTGCACTGGTACGTCCATGAGGCATATGTGCCTCATGGCCAATGATGTAGATATGTCATTATTTACTACGAGGACGTGTACAAAGAAGATCGAAACTTGCTTCGGGACAGCTAACCTGTTAAGAAGTTTTGTAACGTAATGGTTACATGTTTAAAAAAAAAAAAAAAAACCTTGCATCTAATATATAAAGTACAGAAAATCAAGTAAAAAACACAAATGCAAGTACCTGTAAAGATTCCTTTTTAAAACATAATAATAGTAAGCTAAAAATATTTAACTTAATAGCTACTTTTCATTCATAAAAAATCATTTATAGAAACAGAAAAATGTAATTATTTTGCTACTTTCGTAACAAAGAATAAATTTACAAAAGCAAACACCTACAAAGTTACCTACAACAGAAAAAATAATAATAGGCGAAAAAGAATCATCGTAATAGCTACTTTTCATACATAAACTTAGCAAACTAAGAAATTTCATGTACTTGTTGTACTCATACGTACTCTAAGGTACTTCATGTACTTAGATCGTATTCCAACAATCACGTTTATGTTGAAGGGAGCAAAAGGTTGTCTGTCTTGCTCGCTCCACAAGGAGCGCCCATTACAAAAAAACTGAACAATTTCTAGCGTTGCCAACTTACGACGATTGCACGATATTTTTCCGGTTGCCACCAAAAGTGTATCAAACTGCATTATTTTCGTAGGCTTGCATAAATACTCAGTCGCCGAAGCACCGTCATCATACCACAGTTGAGCCTCGCCAAGTCGCGATTACTAGCTACTATATCCTCGTATAGGACATCAAAGTACCTAGGTATTATCGTGCATTGTTCGTATATAAAGTGAACGTGATTTCACCCATAGGAATCTATAACTAGCTCAGTCTTCGTAAGTGATAGGAAGCTTATTATCAAATCAGTGAAACCCCCATCTTGGGTAAGTGTGAACAATACGTTTCTCTAATCCACTGTAGGAATAGGTAACTTGTAGCATCTTGTAATAAGTACCTAGGGTTCTATCGCTAATAGCAAACGCTTGCATTTTACCCGCACCGTACTTACGATCTCATGTTTTAATTTCATGTCTGTGAATCAGCTTGCCATGTCATGCTTATGTACCTATTATAGCTGCTTGGAGGAATCTTCGTGTTTTCCTCTATGATTTGAAGGGCATCCAAATGCTACATTTTATTTAACTTGTCATAAAAATACGCCCGTCATATTATCACCCTAATTTTTATGGCGAGGTAGGTAGTTCATAAAAAATATCTGTATAAAATACTTGCCTTGTTATTTAGGATTTATATCAAAATGCATTTCATTTCATTTCATTACTTTTATTGTATATAGGTCACTTATGTGCTTTTATTTCGTTATCTAGTAACAAAACATGTAAACTCGCTCTGCTTATTCTTAGCTAGGCCACCTCACATTATATACCTAGGCATTCCCCTAAAGAGCGGTTTTCTTCCTGAGGTGGTCACGCTTAATATTGGACAACAGATATTAATCTGGACGTCATTCCAGGGTTTCACGGCGCTACGCGTTTTACGCTTACGCTACTTCTCACCACCACCACTCCATGCTGCACTGATGAGCTGCTAGCGGAGTGCTACTACTTACCAGCAGCGGCCGCTTCGCTGCCAATCCCCTGCCCGCCTGGCCGAACACCTGCCAACGACACCCTGGATCTGCGCTGATCGACCTTCTCGTCTCCTCACGTCGCGCTAATACCAGGGGAGTGCCGTACTACCCAAACTAAAGTTAAGCGGGCCATAGAATCCACGACCTTGAGTTTTTTAATAAATAATTTTACTGTGTTGACACTTGTTTACATTCATAAACCCGTAGATACGTCACAGTTTAGAACCAAAATTCTTAAATTATCTAAGAATGTCGATAAATTCATTTTAGCAGGTCTTTTTTCCACCTCATCGATGAATAGCTCGGTGTCGAAGCGATGCATTGTCACCATCCGATACGCGCGGCGTCCGCGCAGTAACTGAACGCGCTCTTGGTACGTCAAGTAAATAGATCCGAGCGGCAACCGCGCGAATTCATTTTCTAGCGGTTGAGTGGCGGTAGCCGCGTGGATTGTCAATCCGCCCGGACAGGTATGAACGAATGAATAGGCGCTAATGTAAATAAGATCCGCGCGGTTGACCCGCGCGGTTTGGAACCGCGCGGATTCCACCGTGTCTGAACCAGCTCTTTACAGTGTCGATGTCTTGACAATAGCCGTTATATCGACGATTGATGTGACGTACGTATGTATGCAAAGGCAAACGAAAATAATTATTATGAAAAAAATATAATTATTATGAAATAAGAAAATAAAGTTTTTTTTTGTGCACGACTGTACATTGATGTTCATTTTTTTAATCAGTCTTATTATAAACATTCAGGCATAATAAATTTCAGGCAATTTGGGGCCTAAGGCATTTTGACTTTCAGATGATATGGTATGTTGCTATTTTAACACAAAGTCTTATGCTATGTTTCCATGCGTGCCGTGCAGCCCGGCAGGCTGCCTGGCAGGCTGCCTGGTGGGCTGCGTGGCATGCAGCCCGTCCCGGGCCGGCGAACATTCAAGCTGTTTACATGCATGCCGTGCAGCCCGGCGAGCTGCCTGGCGGCATGCAACCAGTGTTACCAGGTACACGGTAATTACCGTAGATGCACGGTATTTTTGGCTTACACGGTATACGGTAGTGTTTCACTACCGTGTCATTTTCTACGGTATTTTTAATTATGAATTAGGCAGGGTTCTCACTACGCCGGACCGGCAGATCTGCCGCGCCGGTAAATCTGCCGGAAGGGCTAGTGGCTGTACAATTTATATGAAGCTATTCACATTATCCCGGGTCCAGCATTTTTGCCGAGCCCGGCATTTTTACCTAGCGTTTTGTCACTACAAAATGCCGGCAAAATCACCGGACCGGAGTAATGTGAACCAGTTCCGGTCCGTGTTCCCCGCCCCGCCCGTGCTCCCCGCACTTCATTCGGCTCGCATTTTCTGAGTAAAGTAAACGTGTAGCATCCAGCACGACTTTGATCCGACACTTCTAAGTTCACCGATCAATGTTTCAAATGTCCCAAGTGAAAATCTTTCCCGTAAAATAGGATGTACCCAATACTTTCTTGTTTTATTTTGCCTTCTGTACTACCACCACCACAACACAACAATTTCATCGTCCATTGTGGGCACAGGTCCAAATTCAACTGAGGTGCTTGTCCGATTTTCTTGTGGGATCCGGTGTAATGTGAACACTCCGTCCGGTGTCCGGTTTCCGGCAGATCTGCCGGTCCGGCATAGTGGGAACCCGGCCTTACCTTGACAAAACGCTAGGTAAAAATGCCGGGCTCGGTAAAAATGCCGGACCCGGGATAATGTGAATAGCTTCATATAAATTGTACAGCCACTAGCCCTTCCGGCAGATTTACCGGCGCGGCAGATCTGCCGGTCTGGCGTAGTGGGAACTCTGCCTTAAAGACCTGCGTCTCCGGACGGTTATAAACATTCAGGCATAATAAATTTCAGGCATTTTGGGGCCTAAGGCATTTTGACTTTCAGATGATATGGTATGTTGCTATTTTAACATAAAGTCGTAAGTGCAGGTCGGTAATTTGACATAAAGACCTGCGTCCCCGGACCGGTATTTGCAGCTAATAATGAATAACCCTGTACATACCAGTTGGTTGAAGATAGTTGAAAAAATGAAGAAAAACTCGGAAATGAATAAATTAAAAAAATATTTTAAAAGACAATGGATGAATATGGACTCCGCAATCATCAGCTGTGGAAACGATAAGCTTCGCCGCAGCAATAATGCTTTGTAATGGTCGATTTACATCAAACGAACATAGAGCTAGAGCTAGAACAAGAGCATTCCTTCGTGCTCTTTTAGTGTAAACGAAAACTTGTATTCAGCGTTTACATCAAACGAACAAAGAGTTAGAGCTAGAACATAAGAACGCTTTGAAGAGACCGCTCAGGGGCGCGAGCACGTTCGAACACGCTAGAACGCTTTATGCAACTGTTCGCGCGCTCTTGCGCCGTTTACATCAAGCGAGCGAGCATTCTTAGAATATTCCTAGAATCTTTGCGAACGCACTAAGAACAACGAAGGAATGCTCTACGCCTGTTTACACTAGAAGAATTAGCTGTAGTGGGGATAGAATCAGCATTCGCTCGTTTGATGTAAATCGACCTTAAGGGTGGAACAGGCGGCTGAATGTTAGAATGCCACACAAGCCTACACTCATTCGTTTTGTCTATATCTTGAAGAGAGAGGCGAAATACCAAGACACCCGTGTAAGAAATGCGTTATTTTCAGGTGCCCGTCGTAAGCGAAATGAAATAAGCTTTAACTACAATTATAAAAAACAATTGAGGGAGCTAAGAGAGGAAAACATTACACCAATTTCATTTTTGGAAAATGTTATATCACTAAGAAAACGATACAGATAAAAAAATTATAATTATTATTAAATAAGAAAATAAAGTTTTTTTTTGTGCACGACTGTACATTGACGTTCATTTTTTTAATCAGTCTAAAGTGGGTGACAGACGTACGAGCAAGTACGCGTACTTATGGCTCGCCGACCTTTTTCGCTTGTGTGTCACCGTAAGTACGCGTACTTTAAAACCGCCGAGCAAAATCGTCGGCGATCCAACCGGTCTGAAATCTTGCTCGTAGCTCGTCATGGCTCGAACGTGTGGCAGCATTGCGAGCCGCGATTTTGTTTCGCCAGCTCGAGGATGCGCACGCTTGTCGTGTTAATTTTTGTTAATTTTAATTCAGAAATTTCAAAATGAGTGATTTCCAAACATATTCGCATGAACTGCTAACCGAATTCATAGAAGCTTTCCAAAATTACCCTTGTCTTTGGTAAAATTAGAAGCAACGATTACAAAGACAAAAATATGAAGCTGCACAGCACAGCATAAGCACAGCATAAGTACAATAATTTATTAGAAATTATACGTAAGGTGGAAAGAGATGCTACGATTGAGAACGTCAAGAAAAAAATTAATTCATTAAGAGCTGGGTACCGTAAAGAACATAAAAAAGTGCAAGATAGCAAGTTTTTAAAATGTAATACGATATTATTCCTAAATAACAAAAAGCTTCTTCAGTCGACGACATCGCAATACAGAGTGAGTAAGCTTCACGTGTGTCACCAACGTCGAGCCGAGTAAGTTCGCGATCTTAAAAACCGCGTACTTTAAGTTCGTACGTCTATCGCCCACTTTAAGTGCACGTCGGTAATTTGACTTAAAGACCTGCGTCCCCGGACGGGTCAAGAGGACAACTGTAATTTGACTTAAAGACCTGTGTCGGACGGAGTCACCACTGCGGGCTCGTGCCGCCGCTCAGTCCTACCGCAGAGGGCTCGTGACGCCGCTCAATCCTACCGCAGAGGGCTCGTGACGCCGCTCAGTCCTACCGCAGAGGGCTCGTGACGCCGCTCAATCCTACCGCAGAGGGCTCGTGACGCCGCTCAGTCCTACCGCAGAGGGCTCGTGACGCCGCTCAGTCCTAGCGCAGAGGGCTCGTGACGCCGCTC
This sequence comes from Thera obeliscata, assembly GCA_947578465.1. Classification (NCBI taxonomy): domain Eukaryota; kingdom Metazoa; phylum Arthropoda; class Insecta; order Lepidoptera; family Geometridae; genus Thera; species Thera obeliscata. The sequence goes on from OX387916.1 coordinate 9,030,150, forward strand.
AGTCCTACCGCAGAGGGCTCGTGACGCCGCTCAGTCCTACCGCAGAGGGCTCGTGACGCCGCTCAGTCCTAGCGCAGAGGGCTCGTGACGCCGCTCAGTCCTACCGCAGAGGGCTCGTGACGCCGCTCAGTCCTACCGCAGAGGGCTCGTGACGCCGCTCAGTCCTACCGCAGAGGCAACCCAGAATACCCCAAATAAAATTAAAGAATAATTATTTAACATCTTATTATGCACTAAAACAACACTGGACGAAGTTACTCGAAGCGGTTTGCATTTCGTAAGTTCGCTTCATGATGTGGCGAGCCAGATCTTGTTGGCAATCATCGCTCAGCAAATCTTCGTGCAGCAGGTGTAGATTGTGATTGTGGGGCAGCAAGGGCCTGGAGGGCAAGGTCCGCAGCACCTGGAAAAAAACAATAATTTTGAAAATCGTGCCTTGAGTACAGTGCAACGTTCTGGGGAGTACCTACATTAAAGTCCGAGGACTTTTACTAAAAGAAGCCGAAGTTGTTCGGAACTAGGTAGTTACATGTTTCAGAGTTCTTTGATCCGGCTTGTAGTACTTCACCAAAAATCGATGAAGCGTTTAACTTAAAAAAATAGTCTAAAACATAGAAATATTTATAATATTTTAAAAGTTTTAAACTTTTTTTATTTTTTTGTTTATTTCACATGAGATTTCAGTGCAATAATACCCCAACTTTATATTTTCTTCATCTTTTATACCTTTAATTACGGTTCTAGAAGCGTCTGCTTCTAGGTTCAAATTTGAATTTCTGCCATGTTCATAGGTTCTAAAAAGTATTTATTAAAAATAAATATTATTTTAGCAAATCACGTGAACAATTTATAAAAATGGTTCCGTACCTTTTATTTTATGATAATATCGCTGTTTTATGCCCACTGAGCGGAACGAGTTCCATAAGAAAGTAGTAATTAATTCGATTCCTGTTAAAATTACTCGGTCCCTCACTAATTTTCTTGTGCGCCTGTGAAGTGGGTGATCCATTGGCGAGCTAAAACCGACAAGCCTGCGAGCTAAAGGGCCCCACTCACTAACAGTTTACCGGACGATATCAATCTGTCAGTTAATCGCAATAGCCAACACACTAACAGTTCAGTAATGTAATAAAAAATAGTAAGTGTCCGTAATATAATATTTTGTAAGTAGTTATCCTCTTAATCCTCGTCTACAAGAACCCCTTCACAGGTGAAGGCCTCCTCCAAAGATTGCCATTCTTCACGATTTGTAGCAGTATGGAGCCATTTTGAAAAACCTCTATAAAGGGTTATTCATTATTAGCTGCAAATACTCAGGAATTAGGTTCAACAAATAAAATAAAAAATATTTATTAAATGATTTTTTTAAGTTTTGTTATGAAAATCCCAAGAAAATCGATAAAGGAATCATTGGTGCCTGACCTATTTTGACCTTTGATCCGCGCCCGCGCGCCGCGCCGTAAGCGACACTCTGCGTTCAGTCACCGCCTGGGTGGGTCATCGTCCTGTTCTCCATGGCAATCATTATGCAATAGCCGTAAAGAAATAAAAAAAAATAATTTTGATACAAAAACTCAAAATTAAAAAAATAATAATTTCATAAATATTTTTTATTTTATTTGTTGAACCTAATTCCTGAGAATTTGCAGCTAATAATGAATAACCCTGTATAACTCAATAATGTCGACACAAATTGAGGTTTGTTGCCCATTTTGGCAAAAAAATTAAACAAGTCGAAAAACTTGAAACCGAAGGCGCCCAACTGACACGAGACGTCGGTCGACAGGCCGCCGGCTGCTAATGTGTGTTCATTCGCCCTCAAGGCCATAGACTATCCGGGCGATATCTGTTGGCGCTGACCGGAATCGTCAAGTGGCCACACATTCTCAGTTCGTACTAGTCGTCAGTCCAAAATCTTAAACTGAACTGTTAGTGTGTGGGCTATTGCGATTAACTGACAGATTGATATCGTCCGGTAAACTGTTAGTGAGTGGGGCCCTTAAAGGTATAAATTGGCAGTTTATACCTTTGGCTCGCCGCCGCGACGGCTCGTTCGCCAATGGATCGCCCACTTTTGACACTTATTATACTTTAGATTCTGTGACAAAAAACGTAGGGTCTACGACCTTCGCCGTTTGAGATGACTATGTACCTATATAGGTACGGCTAGTTTAACCTACTCACTACTCACCTCTAGCTGACTGGCCTCTAGCTCAGTTGGTAGTAGCTCTGCCTTCTGCGCCGTAGGTCGTGGGTTCGATCCCCACCGAGAACAAATATTTGTGTGGTGAACATAAATGTTTGTTCTCTGTCTGGGTGTTATATTGTATTCTAAGTATGTATTTACAAAAAAATAATGTATTCAAGTATTATATCAGCTATCTGGTTCCCATATTACAAGCTCTGCTTAGTTTGGGGCTGGGTAGTGTTGTGTGAATTGTCCACAATATTTATTATTTATTTATTATTTTATTATTATTTAAATGAATCCACTTTTTGTCACAGTGAAATTATTGAGGCCAATTTACACTGTAGAAGGTCAATAATTAGATTATTCCTTTTTTTTAGCGTAGAAGTAAATAAACGACAAAACGTACCTAATATCAAAACCATGTGCAGCCCCATTGAAAATTTACCAAGCTACAAGGAACCTCGGGAATGCTATCCCTGCTATCCTGTTCAGGTGAGTTATACATTCATGAACGTTCATTTTGATTAGTAAGACAAAAATAAGGTACCTACATGGTGTCAAGAGTACGAAAGGTAGCCTTTTTGAAGTCGCACTTAAAGCTCTCACCACGTTTTGCTCGAAAGAACTACTTACACGACGAGAAGAAGAATCAGTAGAGCTGAAAGAAAAAAAGCTAGATTCGCACACATAGTATCAAACAGGTTATATTGACATTTTGTAGATATAGGTGCACAAGTGTGTGTCCACTGATCCCCTCCGTACGGATCGTTCGAATGTATATAATTATGTTTGGTAACGATGCGTCCGATACACGATGTATATTATAATAATATATAATAATGTTTGATACGATGTGTCTGATACACGATACGTATTATAATATGGACGCTAGGCTAGTCTTGATTGCATAATGAATTCCCCAGGGCCCAGCATGCCTCCCTTGCGGCATGGATCCAGTAACTGTCCGCCGGCCGCTGATCGTCCAAGACAGCACTATCGACTACCGGCCTACTAGCTGGCCAGGCATGCTCCTCAACAATCAGGACAAGAAAGTTAGATACCAGCTGATCAACTACGAACGTCCTGTAAGTATCGTAGTAGTAGGCAGTACTTGGCCTCTGTTTAAATAAAATAAATTAATACGTAAATTAATAATAGGCGATCGCGATGGTGGAACGAGCTGGACGCCTTTGAGAGGGATCGTGGAAAGTAGCAAAGAGAATGTAAAACTACGAAAGAGAGTAGCGGGATTGGGAGAGAGTCCTTTGTCCAGTATTGGAATGATGCGGGCTGATATTAAATAAATAAAAAAAGCCTGTTTATTCCATAATCAATAAAAGCGGACTGATGGTTATAGTCAATGAATACGTGGACATTCCACACAGCAATATCTAGCTCCAAACTGACTAGATCTTGTACTGTGGAAACCAGATTACAAAATATTTAAATATAAATATAGTACCTAAGTACTATATTTATATTAAAAAAAATGTGTAAACATTTTTTTTTTGTAAATACATCTGCGCAGAAGACTAAGCTACTACCAACTGAGCTGTGATGGTAATTAAAGAAAATTTAGCCTATTTCTGCCTTTCAGATGCATAATTAGGCTAATTTTCTGATCTCATTACTGTGTTTCGATAGGTTTGTATGTGAAGATCTAACACCTACGTCTCAGAGTATAAAAAGTGCAATACAATGCCGCAAAGGGCACGTCTTTGGTGGACGTCCTATATGCTGTTTATAGATAGGTACCTACATATCTATAAACAGCATATAGGACGTAGCTGTTTATCATTAGGGAGGCCATCGCAACATCGGCTTGTTTTTAAAAAAAATCCAATAGAAAAATATGACCCAGATAGTTTTTCTTTAGCAACAACATAGTTTCTGTTTTATTTTACAGGTGAAATCACATTATCCTTCTTGTGCACACTCATACAATTATTAAGGTATGTAAATATCAAAGTTTATGACATAAATAAGATATGCGTTACATTAAGTAACCACATCCAAGATTACCAGTTCTTCTCTGATCACGAACCAAATCTGCTGTTCTATTCTCATCCGTAGTAGTATTAAAGCTAGTTATAGAATTAAAGGTCTGTTTTACATAACCCTCGACCAAATATAGGGGTGTTATAAGCTTGTGGCTGTGTGTCTTTTATTTTGGTCTGTCTAGTGTCTATCTGTGGTCTCATAGCTTCGGCTTGAGTACGAATTTTTGTTAAAAAATTGCTCAAAATAATCTTTGAACTATCAACATAGTTCAAAGATTATTTTGAGCAATTTTTGGTAGATATCCATCCGTATACATGTTCAGAGAGTATTCAAGTATTCATTACCTCTGTCGGGGGTTTTCTAATGGCCTGCGCACACCTAGTTCGCTGGCGGTAGCTGAGCTGAGCTGAGCTGAGATTTGACAGCGTTTCACTGTTCGCTACCGCCAGCGAACTAGGTGTGCGCAGGCCAAAACTCTTCTAAAGTTAACTTCTCATCTGCATTCTAGTTCAATTGTCAAAATAAAATTGAGTATTTTTATCATTGCGTACCTATAACTTATTAGGACTTAATATTAGACAGCATTCTCTTCCAGTTGAATTTTGTTGTAGTTTGTTAAATCTGAAAGAGTCGCAAATCTACTGTTAGTTAAAATGATTGCTGTAGACTTTGCTTAAAAAAATAAGCTCATTTTTGGTAGCTGTATTTCGCCATTTCATAGATTCCATGCAATTTAAACCATCCTATTTCAATTGCCTAAAAAAGGTTTTGAGCAATCAAATGTCATAATAAATCCCAAAAAAAGTTTGATTCGTACAGTCATCTTGACATTAGCATGAATTTTCACAGCATTTCATTGGATTTGGTTGCAAAATTTTCGTTGTTTTAACAAATTATCTACGCTAAAATTTTAATTAATCACTCAATTCGTGACAATATCCGTGGGTCCGTTACGTTCGGGTTTTTCTATTTATTGGTCCGTTTCGCATATTATTTCAGATAATCGAAAATGTGCGACAGAATGGGTGTTATTGGTCAACTTCAATCAGTGATGTCTGCTATTCGGTGAGCTATGTTATAGTTTTTGAGAAAATGGTATGTATTACAGCAATGCCTTTTTCAGTTTCAAAGCGCTTTTTCAAAGAGGCTTACAGATATCATTATCAACTTATTTCCAGCTCGGACGTCCACGACCGATTTGATGTGTCTTTAATACTAAAGTCTTTTCATAGAGTAGATATTCTACGATGCTGTTTTCGGTGCTTGCTAAGTTGTAATTGAAACTGTCATTACATTTCATCTATTCTTCAAGCATCCGCAAGTTAAAGGTTAAATAAAATAGGCTTTTAATTATTGTACACGGGCAAATACGCCCTGTAGAATCTATGAAACGTAATGATGCCTCAGTGACCCTTATGTCCTGCACGTTATTGGTGCCCAAGACACTGAGAATGTTTAAAAAACACTTATAAAGCACACATAGTTTTTAACCTCTAAAAGCAATCGCTATACCACTGAATGAGTGGATGAGACTCGCGAGGGACCAGAAAGAGTGGCGCAATAAAGAGGAGGCCTATATACTCAGCAGTGGGTGCAAACGGGTTGAGATGATGATGATGATGCTATACCTCAGTGACACGTCATAGCCTAGTGATTTTATGGCAGCTTCAATGTTTCTTACAGGGGAGGCTGCGGTGGCTGTCAACCATGCTGTGGACCTAAACCCTCCTGCTGCACACCGTGCTGTGGTGGAGGAGGCTCTCTCGTCACAGTTTACAGTCAAGTAGCGCATATCCAGTGATATTGTCACGTGCGCAAGCTTTTTAAAAGCCCACCTTCCACACAGCTGAGTGTGGAAGGTGGGCTTTTAAAATTATAAGCTACAAGTTCTGTTTTACAAAACCCACGCTACAAAACGAAACAAATTCAAACTGTTGAGCTAAACATTTCCTCTAACCACAAATTCTAAAGCATGTGTCAAGTGCACGAAAGAAGTTTCTTTGAGGCGCGCTTAAGATCTTTTCCCCACACTCTGGTTCGAGGGAGCTAGTGTCACGTATGAAGACACTATTATTGTTAACTTAAAGTTTTCTGTTGTCTTTCTTTTCAAACCAGCTCTTCAGACTTAAGCTTTGTTACACAGATTGATGAAAACCTGACAACAGAGAACAATAAACGTTCGGAAAGCTTCGGATCGAAAACAACCTATTTTTTGCTCTTTTTTTTTGTTTTACGAACCCATGCAAAACTTTTTCGGTAAAATAGCTTGCTGCAATCGTGTATTAGTTAAGTGTGGGTGGCGGTGACCTAAAATCACTTTTCTTTGCAACGTTTTTTCTAGTAAATACCTCGAAAATCATAGTACGTTTTACGACTCTGTAGCACTCGCTACGAGTGCTACGCGCGCATGCACTATGTTGTTTTCCCAATTTTATTTCCGATTCCATTTTTTTTGTGTAGCTCAGTACAGATAGTATCGGACATAAAATTTTTAGGATTTTTTTTATGCCATAAATAGCAGACGGGCCTTTTGATGGAAAGCAGTCACCGTCGCCGATAGATACCTGCAACACCAAAGGTGGTGCTGATGTACTGCCGGCCTTTTAAGAATACTCCTCTTTTGCGTTTACCAACGCTCAAACTTCACACCGCTAAAATTTTACTAAGAACGAACACGTAATCTGATCTGTAAAGTGTATCGTAACTAGTAGCCTACTCATTGTAATCATTGTTCAACAGATGCAATCCTGGCTGTGGGTCAACCCCCTCGTCCAGTGGCTGCGTTCGACAAAGCAACCATAGCTATCGGTCATTATGGAGCAACCTTTGGGGGATCCTGCTGACAATACTAGAACTTCTAAATTATTCCAGTTTCCTTGTTTTGTAACAGTCCTGTAACTGACTTGTCATGTAAAACTTAATAAAGATAAGTTTAATTTAAAAGGATTCTTTTTTTACCTCTGGGTTTGAGAATCCTGGTTATAATAATTGCAGTTTGAAACATTTTGGTTTATAACTCAAATTTCAGACTCTTACCCCCGAATACTGCAACTCAGATTTAAGCACGTCTCAAGCGACGAATATTTGACAGATTTTCATTGAAAACTATAAAAAAAGCAATTTGTGACGTGCTCAAAATCTGAGTTGCGTTTCAGTATTCGGGGGTTAGGGTCATACTACACGAGCGGTTCTCCCGCCGCGAGAATCCGCTCGACAATACTACCGCAGACCATCAAACTACACGGGATGCGGTTTATCGCTGTCTTTTGTTCATTTCAACATGTACCCGCAACATGGAACGCAAGTGCACGGACGAAGAGTGAACGCCAAGGTCCTGCGCAGAATGACGTAATAGCGGGAAACCGCCCGTGTAGTTTAGAACGGCGGTAAACAGCGGCGGCTTGACGCTGCATGCGGCGGTCGAATTTCTCCCGCCTGCAAACCGCGGCGGGAAACCGCGCCGTGTAGTTTGTAGCATACAATGTCCATAAGAATTGAGTCTAGTGCGGTTCAGAAGCGGATTCCCTCGGCGGGAGAACCGCCCGTGTAGCATAGCCCTTATGAGGACGAGCAGCCGGTTTACTCTTGAACGCGATTCCGATCCCAATTTTAAGTTTTGACGGAATTCTGACAGAAAATCTAAAGGATTTCTGTCTAAATTTCGTCAAAACTTAAGATTGGGATCGGAATCGCGTTTAAGAGCCTGCCCAGATGGGGCGTTTTACGCGCGCTCCTACGCGCGATGTATTTGGGAGGGACCCAGGGACAGTTATAAACATGGAGCCAGACAAAGCAGTCTTGTTGTGGCTTGCATACCGCAGATGGAAACGTCGTAATCAAAGAGAAAGTCGACGATTTAAGGTGCATTCAATTTTACGTGACAGAATGACACACAGTATGTTTATAACATTATACCCAAAGCTCAGAGAACATAACGAAAAGTTTTTTAACTACTTTCGGATGTCAGTAACATCGTTTGATGATTTACTAGAAATTATCAAAATTATCACTCTCCATTTTCGTTCCAAATACGTCCACTCGCGTCGGACTCGCGCGCACCACTGGACGCAGCAATGGCACCAGAGTATCTCGACTCGCGTGGCGCTCGCGCGTAACACGTGCTAGTCGAGAGTCCGGCGAGTTGCTCGCGTTTTACGCGCGATTGAGGAATCGCACGGCAGCGTCTGGACGGGATGTATAGCGCTCTAGTATCTGGAGAACGCGCGAATGTTTACGCGCGAGGACACTCGCGCGTAAAACGCCCCATCTGGACAGGCTCTAAGGGTAGACCGCGGCAGGATCCAGAGAAATATCTTCTTGTTAGAAGTTCTTATTACCATTGAGTTCTTACAATTTTCATCGTTGATACCGCTTCGGACCCACCATAGCCATAGCCCTAGGGGCAGGGCGGGACGAAACCATACCTCTATAAAGTTCGAAAATATGTGTCAAGGCACGAAAGGAGCACTTAAAATCCTTTCACCATACTTGGTTCGAAAGAACCAGTGACACGATAAGAGAGAGAGAGAGAGACAGAGAAAGAGAGATGGGAATTCAAAAATTAAATTGATGTACCTAGGTGCATTGGTGATTGCAGTGTCGGTGTTACTAATTTCTGCCAGTCTCATGTCGCGATTTTTTAATCACCACTTATGACACCAACGGGAATTGTAGGAGGAGTCTTCTATACTGAACCACATAGCAACTACGTATGCAGGCCGTCTACGGGTAACCAAACGTGGTTGTATTTTGGCCGGAACCATGCACTGAAAGACTGATGCATATTACTTTCGGGGTCGAGCCCTCACGGATGCAAAAACTGTTTCAGTAGCTTGAACATGATCCTGATATAGAATGTGAAAGACAGCCTGGCTACCATTAAGCCATGGATCCGTAATTTGAGGCTGTTTTTGCCTGAACCAACACGATTCCTAACAAAACCGCCTAGATTTATCAACAAATTCGCGATGGTTTCACCATTGTTATAAATAGACCCCCCATTCTGAATCACTCTCATTTCATTCTTCATCATAAGCACAAACAGTTAAGGTCTTCTTCAAAATTTTCAAGTAAATTTTCAAACTTTAAAAATGGTGTCAGGTTGCCCCCAACCTTGCTTGCCTCCTAGTTGCGGACCCTGTGGACCATGCATACCTTGTGGACCTTGTGGACCGTGTCCCCCAACCGGAGGTAATATGTATTGTGGACTGCAGAAGCCTATGATGTATACAAACAACATTCATCCTCCACTAAAGTGCTACCCGGTCAACCCCTGTATCAATATTTACAGTTGCCATACACAAATAATGTAATGAAAAAGTGCTAGTGCAATAGTCAAAAGTGGAACGTGTGCCAAATAAATATCTAATCAATTCTCATGGTTGTTTGACTTCGTGAAATGATAAGATTTTCGTAGTCTATCTATCTAAAAGTGGTAGCATTTTTTTAACATTAAGATGAAGATAAACTAGTCTCCCTCGTGGTCCTACTACTAGGATAAAATAGTAGGACCACGAGAAAACGGCGTAGTGAACCTCATGTTCTAAACCAGCACAGCTATTGTACATGCAACCCACTGTGGTAAAACGTAACTCCAAATTTATAGCATCAAATACTTAGACTGGTGTTTATAAAAGCTAAAAATACTTACTCTTTTTTTGTTAGATAATGAATTTTTAACATGATCCCCATCCTGCGATACTACACTTTGCACGACACTACAGTATTACGCAGTAGAATTAAATAGAAAATAAATATAGTAAATATTTTTGAAAGTAAGATTGATTACCAGTCTTGCTTTGGGTAGAAGTAGATATCCAGAAATAGAAGGAGCGCCTATGCATTAGCTAGTAGCTACCTAAATAAAATGTACCTATTTCAGAGTAAAAATAAGCAGATTTTCAAATATAGATCAATTTATGTTTGCAATAAAAAAGGGACACTACAAAATATTATCAAAACTCGAGACAGTAAACAAAACTTTTCACAACCAATGTTCAAAGTGCCAGCATAAGCAGGACTCACTACATCAATGGGACATCAACTGCATAGGCACAACCTGATTGAGGTCCCTGAAATGAAAATACATAAAAATATTATACTACCAACTCCATAGTAGAAAATCCAAAAGAAATACACGTCGGAGGAAAGTCGTATTTACCTGTTTCACGTAATTATTGACGGTATACCGAACGTTAGGGTTGCGTCTTGTAAAGGTTTCCACAGGCAATCCTGAAGGTCTGTTCTGAAAGACACTGTCATGGACAATAAGCGGTCTTCTTCTCGTCACAGGGTCGTACTCGCAGTCTTTACAGCAACTTCTAGCTAGTGGTAAGCAGGGGTAGGGAGCCGGAGGTGCCCGAGGGCAGATAGGACGCTGCTTTGGAAGGATAGGAGGTGGACACTGTGGATTGCAGCACGGAAGCACTGGTTGGTAGCATGGTGTTGGATCTGGGCATGGTTGCATCTGGAAAAGTAAATAAATATAAAGTGATATGATATGAATGTGTACTTGAAAAACGTGAGGTTTTATAGAGAAAACTACAAGCATCACCTACGTGCTTACATATTAAGAGAAACCTATACGTACTGGTGGAGGATCGCAAGGTTCCGGCCGTGGACAGCAAGGCAGTACAGGGGGACAGCACACAGGCCGAGGAGGTGGATACGGCGGTGGGTCGACTGGTGGACAACGGCGGGGCTTGCAAGGCGGTAACATCGGGACGATTGGAGGAACATAATCAGGTATGACAGGCGCTGGACACTGTCTGAACATTGGCTTGCAGATGCATGGCGGGCACGGAGTGCAAGGGCATGGTGGTGGACAGCACGGCTGGCAGCAAGCCGGTGGCATAGGACAGGAATAGGAACATGGTCCGGTTCCACAAGGCAGTATAGCCGGGCAGGTTGGAGCAAAGCTGCACATTTTCAATTAACTTTGTAATTTTTTCAGAATTTTTTAACTATTTTTTCCAAATATTTATGTACGAAATTTTTTTTTCACTTCAATGTTCTGTCACATATTTATGTCAAAATTGAGTAGTCTCTGGTTGAAGACTAGAAGCTAAAAAGTCTGAAAAAGTATACTTACAAAACTTTCCAAAGAGTATAATAGAAAGGAAGTGACTATTTGTACGGGTGCTGGATGAATAAATTATATTTATTCGTACGGATATTATTCAAACTCGGGGCACCCCGACTTAAGTCACAAAAGTAACAGTAGGTTGTTAGGTTTTTTTTTTTTTTTATACCTACTTAATTTCAAGAATGGTGCATGTCAGTGCAGAGAGGACCCCTCCCCCGTCCCTCCTCCTCCCTAACAATACTAAAGCCAACCCAAATGTTAACTTTACTACGCCTTTTATGCGACTGTAAAGTGTTTTAAAAATCCAGATTCAAACTTGGGGCACTCTGACATAAGTCACAAAAGTAACAGTAGGTTGTTAGGTTTTTTTTTTTTATACCTACTTAATTTCAAGAATGGTGCCCCCCCCTTCCCCCGCAGTACCCGTATTAATAATTATAAATTCTTCGTACGGTAACCGTATTAATAATTATAAATTGTTCGTACAGTACCTGTATTAATAGACTCAGCCTAATAGAAATAACATTCCTGCCTATTTAGGTCGTATGAAACCTTTTCAAATTATTCCCGAAAGAAACTTCTTGCAAAAATTTAAAATAGGAAAAAATATCTAAAAAAGCGTGTCTCATTTCTGTCATTATTTTTATCAAAAACTAAAAAAACATTGATTTTATCTTTTCTATAAAATATTTAATTTTTATATCAATAAAAACCCGAAAAACTTCAAAAATGAGTGCTCCGTTCTATAGTTTTGACCCGTGTGTTTGTACTGGAATGCCTTGTGGCGCCTGCTACCCATACTCCACGAAGCCCTGTGCAGCATCCAGCAACTATATTGGAGTGTGTTCAGTTTGTCCTGGAGGCGGATGCTCCCCTTGTCCAGCTCCAGTACGACCCTGTCCATGCCCGTGCCCAGCAGAACCAATCCTGCCCTGTCTTCCTCCATGCCCACCGTGTGACAAGGTATGTAGAATTGTAGAGTAATTTAGTGAACTCGTTATGATTTGTCACGGTCATGGTTGAGCAAACTAAACATTGTTGGCGCTGATCCAACATGACTTTCAACAACTATTTGACAAAGATAATTTGTTTCAGCCTGGTACGCCTGTTCCGAAGCCTGAGCCTTTATGCGACACGGTAGCTATTCCTATATGCAGGCCAAATCGATGCAAGCCCTGCCGTGTTACTGCTGTACGGAAGCAGGAGTGTGTTCACCGAAACGCTGCAGTTACCCTGGAGTTCCCGTTTGTGCAGGAAACTTTGGCCCTTGCATGCCGGTGTGGTAGACGGATCAGTAAACACATGTGGTGTATTCTTTGTGTGATGAAACACCTGTTCTAAATTATACTTTGTTGTTTTATTCATAACTCGCTGGCCTCTCAGCTCAATTAGTAGTAGCTCTCCCATCTCCACACATGACCACAAATAATTGTGTGATGAACGCAGATGTTTCTCTTGGATGTTTGTCACATAGTATTCTTAACTATTTGGTTCCCATAATTACAAGTTCTGCTTAGTATTTCATCGGTTCAGTGGCCAGAAAAACTTTGGTACCTATTTATTATATTAGTGAGAGGGTGACTAATAAAATAGAATACTTGGAATTTATTTTATATTTTATTGGACAGCACAGGTAACGATTCACAAACATGTCGGTACAAAAACAGCCCCAGCTTAGCATGGAATTCTGAGAATGACCACGTCTTCACATCATCAGCATCATCTAAACGAGCTTGTTGCAAGTGTGGTAGCAGCACGGATGGTAGGGAGGGTTGGGGCAGGTAAAAGCTTGGCACGGAGGCACGGCCGGCTTGCACTCGCCAGGGTACCAGGCGGTGCGTGCATAACGCCCGCTGGGCCGAGTGCAAGCTCCGTGATTGAAGCAATCAGCTTTGCATGGGTAATCGTAGCAGCAGGGCCTAGAAAATACCAAACTTTGAGGCAAGCTACTTTCATTTAGTAGGCGACAGGTCCGAACCCACTAGAGTCTCTAACGAGTAACAATGGTTACAAACAGGCCCGAAGGTCTTTTTGGTTAGGCTTCCCCACTTGAGCACAAATTGTTGATTGTACAATAGTTTGAGAATCGATGTACTCTATTAAGTGTACAATGGCAGTATAATCAGAGAGTAAGACAAAATAGATGTCATAATAGTCGGCATATAAATAACAAATTATAATAGTTGTATCTTATTTAAACAGTCTTACTTGGGAAAAAGGATTCCTTCCATGTATTTTCGTGCATTGTTCTTTCTAGTAAATATTAGGGCGTTCCTGTTTTCATGACACTATTGGTAGGCAGAAAATAGTTTCATGCCATAGCTTAGCTACGTTGATAAATTAGACTTTTTGTACCTTTCTTGAGGTGCATCAGAAGGTCCCCCGTTGTAGCATGCACATTCCCGCTGGAAGGGCTGTGGTCTCGGCTGGCCGCACCTAGGTCGTTTGTAGAAAACGCTGTATTCGCCTCTCACGCAGCCGTACCTAGGGCACGGCTGGAAGCTCTCATACCCTCGGGGAAGAACTGACATGCTCGTGTATCGTTACCTGTGTTCTTGGGTTGAACTCCTGAAATATGAGCTAATTTTTCATAGGGTTTCAATGATTTTAAGAAGCCATCGGATGGACAGAGTTATTCTAGATTTTTAACAGTTTCTCTGCATTTACAATTTAAATTATGTTTGAGCGTACTCACTTGGTTTATTAAGTATTACTTATTTTTTTAAATTTTATAAAAATTTTGCAACTTTTTACAATTTGAGATTTTTCTGTAAAATTGATTCTTTTTCTATGACATGACAGCAGTTGTCTTTATTCTGAATGTCAATTATTTTTTTCTAGAGCTATCAGAATGTAGAAAGTTTGCTATTGGCATAATGAAGTTTTATGTACAGACATTTTCATGTGTTTTTGTAGTACGGGAGCCCACAGTCATTTTCCCTATCGCCTTGATGGAAAAGTTTTTTTTGGTTAGCCCATTGGCAGTAAGATTGCTAAGTGATGCATGCTGATATGTACCGAAAAGGACCTAAGATTAAGGATATTATAAACTGGTATATTCTGTAACTGTGGACTAAAGGTACTCAAGAGACACCCTAATTCTCAATCCTTATAAGGTAAGGTATTTGTTTATTTCTTTAAACAAACTTGTTGAGATACGTATAAACTATCTGAGCACACCGCATAATACTTGCGATCATAATAAGATCAGTGGTAATATATTCTGGCGTGTATGAGCATTCCGCCCACGCTTAAGCTTCCGACTTCAGTCTTTACCCGCATTTTTGGCGAACGGTTGCATTCTGGGAAAAGTGACGAAAACCCGCGTAAAAACCAAGTGCGTAAAACATATTTGACAAAAGTTTTAATTTATTAGAAACACGGATGTTTCACTCAACATGTTTGTAGTCTCTACAATTTTAATTTTAAGCATTGTTGGTAAGTTTTTGTCGTGATCTTTTCATTTTTAGTTTGAATATGTTGCCTCTAAAGATTCCTGACCATATAGGGCCTAAGCCTTACTGAAAGCTCAATACAAGCACAATTTTTATAAATATGATTTTATTAGACACGACTTTCAAGTTCGGGCCCGAGCACAAACTGCTTGGACCACCTCTGAACCTCGGTGAGGTCCATAACACAAAGAATAACAATATAACCACCAGTTCAGCATTTTACTCTAACAGTTCTGGCAGACTCCATTCGTCTGAGCATCTGCCTTCCTTAGTCCTCTGTCTAAGTCCTCACTCGCAGACTATTGGTATCCTTTACTTATGCAATGGGGTATGTTTTGTTTATACTACTAAGTAAGCAAACAAACATACGACCACCTGATGGGAAGCGGTTACCGTAGTATGTGGACTCTTGCAAATCAAAAGGCAAAACAATCACAAACTAAAGGCATCACAAAATAAATATCTAAGGGGCTCGGGGAAGAAACGTGATATTTTTGGTAGTTTTTGCTCGATATTGATAATGATAAAAATAAATAATTATATTATTGTTATTGTTGTCAAATTAAATCAAAATCAAAAGTTACTTATTTTACGCCACACAACAAGAGCAGTAGGTATTATACAAGGATGATAATACCTACAAGTATGAGGCGAATATTCAAATAATAGCCTTAATTTTAACCATAAGCCACGATGAGTTATTACAAGATTTGAAACCATCAAAGATAAAAATATTTGCATTAACGTGTCTAGAATTAGGTACGGTGTAAAATGATGTGTCACAACATGCTTTACCAACTGTGAATCAACTTCTACTAATGACTGTACCTACTAACACATGAGTTGCAATCTATACTAATATTATACAGAGGATTTATTTTTAATTGTTTGTTTTTTTTATTTAATAGACTTTAAGATTGTTTTAATACCTGTAGATATTTTTTAAAATTATTGATCTCGAACCTTCCATTCAATAGTATATTATGTAACTAGTGAATAAAAGACTGATTTAAATCGAGGGCCGTAGATGAATCACAAGCAAGTGAAGGATTCTAACGAATGAATCACGACCGTAGGGAGCGATTCATAATGATTGAATCACGAGCGTAGCGAGTGATTCAAGTGTTAGAATCCTAAACGACGCCAGTGATTCATGGCCCTCGATATTAATCCGTTTTATTCAAGAGTTGCATACTATATTTTATACCAAGACTTCGAGAAAAAGAAAGATTTAAGCGAAAAGGGATTAAAAACTATGAACTTTGTTTATACTATTTTTTCATGACATAAAACAAATAATTTTTGATTTTGTTTTGATTTGTAAAAAAAGAAGGATAAATAAATTTAAGTTTTCTACTAAAACAGTATATAATCCAACGCTCAACTCCTTGTCAAAAATTCATATCCAAAGTATTTATGGCGCAAGAAGGTTTAAAGGTATTGAGATGGACGTTGACCTTATTAGTGTGTTCCAAATTCAAACACCAAAACAGTGATTAAAAGGGCTTTTTATTCACTGTTTGCAGTGAATAAAATAAGCTTTTTAGAGGGGGTATGGTATAAAAGATATTAAGCAGTTATAAAAACACTCATAATAAAATAAATGCCACCGCGTCCGTGTAGCGGACACTACGATGAGACTAGCGACCCGCCCCAGCTCTGCACGTACAATTCAAAGGGAGTGACTTCAAATTGTTCACCTCCTTTTTCAAAATTAAGAGAAGCCGGATCGATCTCCTAGTTATTTATATGAGTGTGTAGATTAGGTAACCTACAGCATAAAAATTATAATATTTATGTACATACATAAATATTCAAGAGTCAATAAGAATAAAATACTTAAGTACTAAAAGCTTTTACATACCAATCATATTCGATGCATAAAATAACGATGAAGATTATTATTCTGTAATTATTTACCACTGAGCAAGATTAGTTATCTATAAAGTACATTACATACACTTACTACGAGTTCATAATTATATTTACTATCTAACAAATAATTTATCATGCAATAATTATTTCAATTTCATTATTTACAAAAGAATGATTCCGGACAAGGTTCATTTAAAAATCGAACAGAAATACAACAGGAAAGGGAAAAAGCTGACACGTGGGTGAACCTGCAGACAGATACCTATAAAGGCCTGTGCACATCTAGGCGATAGCGATGGCGATCACGTGAATCGCTGTCAAATATAACAGCGATAATTGACAGCGTTTCAGTTTAAATAAATACTCAGAGATATCTCGTGACAGTTATTTAATTTAAAAGCACTAAACACTGACTAAACATACGTAATCTGAAACTTCAAACACATTTTTTAGGTTCCCTTGGCGCCTGGCAGCCGGACATCGACATCAACAGGTTAGTCAACACAAAATTGGCACGACATAACAGCATCTTCCCATTGCACGACTGCTCATAATTTCTCTAAATAACATCACTTTCCAAGGTTGGGATGACCGAGAAAAATGCGCATCGATGATTGTATTCATACTGCGATTTTTATAAGCAGTGCAGTGTTCACTTCACAAAACAACAAAATGTGGTTCGTTCGGGCAGGTGAACATTTCTATTGAAAGAAAGAACCTGTGACTCCGTTGTGACACTATAAGAAGAAGAAGAAGTGCAGTAGTACCTACCAATCTAGCGAGAATCCAAAGTTGGTCATGTTTTTTTTAAATTGATTTAAAGGGCTTTGTCACCTAACGACTATACCTACTGTCCATTAGTAGGTAATAATAAGTCCAGTTAAAAAAAATAGGACACTTATCAGTTGTAAACAATATGTACATGATATTATAATAATCATATCATAAGGAACCGATCTCCGTTCGGGACGAACCTGTTCTAAACATAAATTGTTGCGTGCTTGTTGTAAATTGCCTGAATCACACACAAAAAACTCGTCATTTTCACTGAGAAATCACGCACACATCCTTGAATTATTAGTCAGACATAACTAATTGGGTAATGTTATGCTTTTCAGAGACTTTCACGATTCTTTCACACAAAGCGTATATTACCTTTCTTTGAAACTAAAAATAACCTCTGATGTCGTTTAATTTAAATTTCAAAACACCTTCCTGCCATTATAATCTTCTTCTTCTGCCCTTATCCCGCTATTCCGTCTTTACCTTAAGGGCACACGGGGCCCGTGCCCAGGGCCCCCATTCTCAGGGGGCCCCGAAGGACCGACAATTTCTGCACATTCATTCTCAAAACATTTTTGTCGGGCACATTACATATTTTTCACAATACTACGCCATTATAGCCTACTGTATTTGATTACCTATAATAACCTATAATATATAATATACCTGGTTATACTTCGTAAAAAAATGTTATTATAATTAGCTTTTATTACTTTCCAAAAAGGCCCCAAATTCTTGTGTGCCCAAGGGCCCCAGCCTAGTTTAAGACGGCCTTGCTTATCCCCTTTATGTGGGGTGTGCACAACATGCCTTCTTCCTCCATTCCCCTCTGTCAGCCGTCATTCTCTGCACTAACTCCTCTCTTATCCATATAATAATGTCATCATTCACACAGTTCATCCATGATTTCTTTGGTCTACCTCTGCTCACCCCGGACGGATACCTATCTGTCCACATCCACACTCATCACTCCTCCGAGTCGTATGATTTTCATCCCTCTCATGACATGGCCCATACCACGCCAGCCTATTCCTCGTAAACTTTCCTGTCACTACTTTTGCGCTACTTTCAAACTTCTGATATACTTACTCATTCCGGATCCTATCCACCTGCAAGTGTAGAGTCATTTTAAAAAATCCTGTTGACGGCAAAACTGAAAAATGAGAATCAAACTTTGGTGGTAATTTTTACCCGATTTTCTTGTACTTGTCATGACAATAGCGCATCGCAGTAAAATAACCTATCGCCTCGATTTTCGAAGGCTCTGGTTGGCTTCTGTCACCATTTTCGCTTGTTTATGCTATGCTCCTCGCATGTTTAAAATTTCAGATTTCAGAAGTGGTATTTTTGTTCTCTCTCAAACACTGAAAATCTGAAATAGCTGATTTACGTCATTCCCATTCCTTTGGTAGATTTATAGCAGCTTGCATTTCAATCGACCTAGGAATTTGTTAGGAAACATGCGCAAATATTTGGACTTCGCACTCATTTATGGTTAGGTGCCGACAGAACGAAACCAATTTTTAGCTATACCTAGATAAATTCATAAAAGCAACGCAAATAAATCTACTTGATGGGATCTATGATCATTGTGTTTCTTTTCTAATTAAAAATAAGTGAGTAACTTAATTCTCAGTACCTATCTACACTACACAGCAGCACGTGAATTAATTATTATTATGGCCTACGTTTCAGAGTACGACTCCTACAAACCAAAGGCTCAAACTATAAGCGATCACCTCACAGCCGTCGCTCAATATTCACTCACAAATTCGGAAATGATAATGACTATAGTCGCAGCGGGCTCGATAAACCACGGTCACAGATGTACCCTGTATCAAATACGCCGCCTGCCGAACCGAAGGCGCTCAAGGTCCACCAACCCAGAGAAGATCCGCGCCTCTTCTACCAGTCTGATACATACGCTAAGGAAGCTATTGGGAATAGCTTGAACAACGAAGTTTCTGAGATATACCCCGGAAGGGATGTGGTTCGGGCAGGTGAACATTTCTACCGAAGGCCGCATTCCGCTCGATTGAAAGAAAGAGGAACAATTATTAACGATTTGCTCTATGGTAAGTGTTACCTGGCTATCAGTGGCGCAGCTACCAAAGGGCTAGACAAGGACTGCCCTGTAAGTCAGAGTCCGAGGGCACTGGCCCCGAGGCCTCTCGGTCTACAAACCATGCATTGAACTAGTGAACATTTCTCACACAATCGGAATATAAATAATCCAGATGAGTATAACAACTTATTTAAAAAATACAGGGGAACATAAACAATCAAGTCTCGAATATACTTCTGAAGCATTCTGGAACATTTTCACGGATCTGGAGTAACGTCGAATTCAGAACACGACGAATGCGGACCAAACGGTATTAAATAGTTTAGTTGGGGTTTTTTTTGTTGTTTCATCATTTTTCCATACAAAAGAAAGAGACAACATTTGGTAGACGAAATGTGGTAACAAAACTCCGACTTCGGGTAGTGTACTCATACTCACCCACTAAGGATAATTATGCACACGCATAGGGTAAACCGACAGTTATTGGACAGCTAACGATCAATTTTTGCAAGATTCAAATATTTGTAAAAAGTTTATACATTTTTTAGGTAATTTTATGAGATTCTAATTCTAGAATATATGCACTAACATGTAAATATTCAAAAATACATAATCTAAAAGGCTATTTATATTTTAAGTGAGTTTAAAAAAAAAGTTGTTGAAATCATAGTCATTGGACATTTTTTTTAATTATTGGACAAGGGCTATATAGTTATTGGACAGATTATAAAAATACCTTTTTTCTTCAAAATGTGTTGCATTCGTCACAATAGAGTGTTTAAAGGAAGTCTAATAAAACACAGTATTAAAAATAACGAACTTTAATCAAGGAACTTATACCGTATTTATCAAATACAGGGTGGGCCATATCAGTGTTGGCGATTTAATTCTTCAATTTCTCGGTAACGCGCGGTGCGGGGTGGCGGGGGGATATGTTGTTCGCCGCACCGCTTCCTGGAAATTTAGTCGCCATGGAGCCGTACACGGGAGTGCAGCGTGCATTTTGTGTCCGAGTTTTTAGTGATGAGGCTAATTTTCACCTTAATGGCCAAAAGCAAGCAAAATTGTCGGTTCTGGTCCAAGACTAATCCCCGACGCTTGCATGAACGTCCACTTCACAGCCCTAAGCTTGTCGTGTGGGCTGGGATAACGTCAACCGGTATTATTGGGCCATACTTTTTTGAGGACGAAAGAGGGCAAGCGATGACGGTTAGAGCTAACAATTATTGCTAACAGACTTTTTGGTGCCAGCTTTGCAAGAACTTCAAGGCAATACCTCGAGGATGTGGTTTCAACAGGATGGGGCCACATGTCATACGGCTAGGGTATCCATAGAGCTGCTGAAAAATGTTTTTCCCGGAAAACTCATCTCGAAAAGGGGGGATATTGAATGGCCCCCGCGTAGCCCCGATCATAAGGATAGAAGTTTGGTTCCAGAGTGATATCAGCGGGTCTGATGAATTTATGCTTCTAGCTATTGGTGGAGCGGTAAGACTATTGCTTAAGCTGTTTATTTCTATGGTTTTAAATAAAAAGGTGTGCTGTTTTAAGGTTCTTTTGCACTGTCCAATGTCTATAATTTTTTTCAATGCCAAAAAATTCACTGCCTAAGACCCCTGAAAGAATGAATAAAAGAAATGGTACCTAACAAAGTTATTATATTTGATAAATACGGTATAAGTTCCTTGATTAAAGTTCGTTATTTTTAATACTGTGTTTTATTAGACTTTCCTTAAACACTCTATTGTGACGAATGCAACACATATTGAAGAAAAAAGGTATTATTATAATCTGTCCAATAACTATATAGCCCTTATCCAATAATTAAAAAAAATGTCCAATGACTATGATTTCAACAACTTTTTTTTTAAACATACTTAAAATATAAATAGCCTTTTAGGTATTTTTGAATATTTACATGTTAGTGCATATATTCTAGAATTAGAATCTCATAAAATTACCTAAAAAATGTATAAACTTTTTACAAATATTTGAATCTTGGAAAAATTGATCGTTAGCTGTCCAATAACTGTCGGTTTACCCTATGGTGTCCAACGACTGTCGGTTTACCCTACCTAATAAAAACTACTAACAATCGTTTCTCTATTGTTTGTTCCAGACGACGTCTGTGTAACTTGTCCTCACGATAGGACTATCATCGCAAAATCAGGTTCTGATCGTGTTATGCTCCAGTACCCTCGTCTACTATCGTGCCATGGATACAAAGTCTCTAGGGAAGTTAAATTTATCCCCATGTACGGGCCCCAATTTGGATCTTTACTACAAAAGGGGTCCTATGGAATTTTAGGTCAAATCAAATATCAGAATAAGGTAAGTTATTCATCATACTTATTATAACGCTTTTATTAGCTTCACCTGTATGTATGTAGGTATGTCTGTATGTAACCGACCTCTTTGAGCTCGATTTTGTCCTACTTTGAACGATCAGATTTGATTCAAACTTTGCACACCTGTCAAAGGTCGATGACAACGCAATAAAATGAAAAAAAAATAAAAAAAATGAAAAAAAAAAAACTTTAAAGTAAAAAATAAATTACAGTTTAAAAAACTAAAAAAAAACGCTTTTATAACTAATTGAACTAAAAAGTTAAAAATAAAACTGTACCTAATAATCAATTGAAAAATTTATATTATTGTACAAAAAGCGTTTTTTTTAGTTTTTTAAACTATAATTTATTTGCAAAACTACCACCATGACTATTTCTGACGTGAAGAGCATCGCTGTGTTTTGGTTTGAAGGGTGTGGGTGCCGGGGCTAAACATCTCTATGCCTCAAAATGATAGACGCAAGACAGTGCATCGTAAGGCACGTTCCTGACATGAGCTGCGTGAGCGTGAGCTGCGAGACAATGCTTTTTTAATAGTCGATGGTTAACCACTTAACATCAAGAGGGTCATATTGCTTGTTTCATCAGCAAGTTGTACAAAAACTGTTCTGAGTTCACGTATATGGCTGATTATAATCTGCCATTCAGACAGCTTTTAAAGTTGTAAATACAAAAGTACTGCAATGACATCATCTAATAAACGCTAATCATAGTAGGTATGACGTCATTTTCAGAAATTACAACTTTGAATCTCAACATGACGAAGTAGACGATCTGCTCATTCGATCAGTAAGCGGTATAATAGAATTATTACATGCTGAACGTATTCTTTCAGATGCTGAGATATTGCTACATGACTGTGCATGTGCTGAGTCAAACTTGCCCTCTGCCAAAATATTTGATAGCTGATTGTAAAGACGGAAACAAGACATGCAGTTTTACATGTCGCGACTCTAAGGCCGAACTGCGAGGATCGACAACACTTTCTTGTGGAGACGATGCGCGATGGATTGGGCGACTACCGGCATGTTCAGGTACTTACCTATTATAGACCTGTCTTATCTCTGGTTCAGGTAAAGATTCACAGCACATAATACCATTCGCAGAAGTTTTAAATAGTTAAGAGAGCAAGAAAAAATATTATTGCTAAAATTATGCAACGAAATCCCACATCTGCGATTAAGCTCTGTTTTAATAAAAATACGTAATAAGTAAACCATACTCCTGAGTTTGTTCCTTGAGTTCCTTCTGTATTTTAAGTGGGTATCCTATACTTACCTACACTTTTATTCCATTTTCATTCAAATCTGTCGAGCCGTTACACCACAAACACCTAAATTATCGTATTTAATATAACAATTTTACAGCTATACCATCTTACTGCATGATACTTACCTACAGATACTTAGATGCATGATTTATCATTAACTGGCTACTTGCCAGGATATTTTAATAGGAATGCAAATATTTACATTACACCTGCAATGTCAGTGGTGTTCATAATGGTCGGTAGGTATTTGAATAACTGAGAATACGTACTTACCAACCCACTAAATCTACAAAAAGGTTCTATCCCAAGGAATATAATACTCTTATCCTTCTTATTTTAACTCACAGAATAAGGGTTCCTTACCCAGTTTTTTTTCTATTTCAGCCCGAAGATGGTGCGAGCCAGTTCAACCGCCAGACCACGGACGCGTCAGTTGCAAGGGAGACACAGTGCACGGCTGGGCCCTCGCAGATGGCGCCATCTGCCGCATCAAATGTGCCAGAGGCTGGAAACCCAACACGAAACCTGTGTCTGTATGCCGCAGAGGTGTTTGGTCACAAAATTTCACTTGCACGCTTAAAAATATTGATTGATAGTAGCGTAGGCAGATTAATTTATTTAGCAACCTTTAATTATACTTTACTACGTAATTCTACTGAATGTAACGTCATGTCAAAATATAGAGATAATTAGAAATGTTAGGTAATTTAGTTCGTATACACTAATTGGGTACGGATGTAATTAACTATTATTAGGCATTACATTATTGTATTTCTATGTACCTACACAAATTCTTGTAATTTTTCACAGTTTATACAAATATAAACAATAAACGTTTTTTAAATTTACCGCTCCATCAGGCGGACGTCCGGTTTTTTCCCCGCGATTTGATGACCAATAAGCAGGCGAGGCGGTACGATACGACAGATTCTGTCGTACCGCCTCGCCTGCTTATGCTGGCCATACACCATACTTCCTATCGTCCAATCGGCATGACGCTACCGATTGGATCAGTTATAACTGACCGTGTGTGGGAGTGGATTGGCATTATTTGGCATGACAGATAAAATTGACGGAACAATCGAATTTCGATTCTTTTGGCTTGATCATGGCGATTGGATCATGCCGATTGGACCGTGTATGCGATGTTAACCTCTCGTGTGCCGAGATAGCGTTTCTCATAACAGTGTCTTGCTTCTCAATTAGAGGAGTAACTAACGTTAGAAGTTTCGTGTATGTTTCTTCATTCATTCGTAAATAATTACAATAATCTTTAGACGTAGTCCTCAATTCTTGTAATAAATTTGTATGAGTAAACTGTTTTCTTTTCATTAACCACTTTTTGCACCACTCTGCTCGATCTTTTCTTGTTTTTGTTTCATTTTTACGAGTAAAACGCCCAAAACGGCTAAAACATCGTCGTCTGTCACCGGTGACGCCATGGCTTCAACTGAACGTTGCTGCCGATTGGACAATTAAAACGTTGTGTGCGTGGTCTCTATGGACAAACTGCAGATTGGATCAAGCTGCAGCGTCATGCCGATTGGACGATAGGAAGTATGGTGTATGGCCAGCATTATTGGTCGTCAAATCTCATCAAATCAAACTTCTGAAGTTGATACAAGTTGATAAGTTCGTTCGGAAATTATCTCTTCGTTTCATTATTTTCAGTCAATGAGATGATTAAAAATATTATGTATAATAAATTATGATTAATACCAGAATTCGTAAGTATGAAACGTTGTACTAGTTGGATCATTACAAAATCTTACTATCAAAATACAAAACTCGTTTCATGTCAACACCGAGGCCCGCTCACCTTAAATCGTATAAGACGCATAAATTGTGACTGCACTGCTTTGTTTTGCCGCTGACACTGGCTCTGTTTATTTGCATAGGTTAGCCTCTGTTTATTGTTTTAAATAGTTTTATTTTATTACTCAATTTTATTTCCTAGTGATTACAAAGTTGTAAAATGGCCGCTTTACTCCTCTAAATATTTCTGAACGAACAACAACGCCACCATTGGTCCGAATCTGACATTCATTTGAAAATAGAAATAGTCTGACGTTTGCTGCGGCCGTTAGATGTTTTGTGAGTTTGTAATTTGTACTTTTGAAAACGCAATATTTTCCTAAACCCGTGTATTTTAATGAAAATGTTTATAATATTGGAGTAAGTTGTAAACAGAAAAGAAAGGACTGTGATTTTTATAATGGGGAGCAACGGCAGCAAACCGAACAATGATACATCTGTGGTGGTGCAGAAAAGGGACGCAGACGTTTGTGATAATCTAGATCCAAGATCTCCAACTCCTGAAGTCTCACGGACTCCCTTACATGTAAGTTCCCAGTGGGTATAACTTTACCTACCCTTTATTCATTCTGCTTCGTATTTTAATAATTGTTGTCAATTTTTGTGAACAGCTGACAATAATATCAGGAGCAACTTAATTTACAAGTATGTTTATACATAAGTCTAGCTATTCTCAATCATGAAATTCCAGTCTGCTAACTTTCTCCTACAACGTTTTAAAATACCTTTATATTGCGTCACCAGTGTCTACATTTGCCGCCAAAAATAACATCTGTTATTTTGTTTCCAGAATAAACCTGGAACCAAGCACAACATCACAAAAAATATGGACCTCAGGAAGACTTTTGAGAGTGCAACAGAAGAAAAACTTATCCATAACAACCCTATTC
The DNA here is from genome assembly GCA_947578465.1 of Thera obeliscata. NCBI lineage: Eukaryota > Metazoa > Arthropoda > Insecta > Lepidoptera > Geometridae > Thera > Thera obeliscata. Next base: position 9,055,927 of record OX387916.1, read on the forward strand.
TGTCAGCTGTTATCAAGAATCATTTACAATCATATGATCCCCGTTCACCAACGCAGGATTTCGAGAGAACTCCTATAGTGATCTCATCTAAAGATGAGTTATCAAAAGAGAAGAAATTGATGCAGCTTCAACGTGAAAACTTAGCAAGCCCGCAGTTAAAAACGGAGACTGATGAGAACTTTGACAGCTGCACTGAAGCAAATGAACTTAGTCCTGAGCTGATAATGCCCAAAAACCTGTGTGAAGGTTTCTATGACATGTCATTAAATGAATCTATTAAAGAAACTTCAGGGCCATTGGGATCATCCACTGCTTCTAATGATGTGATTGAAAATAATATGTCAAACGTTGAAGAAAAACCAACAACATTATTAGAAACAAACTTTGAATACCTTGAAAGTGATGACAAGTTTGAGGATAGTCATGAAAGTCCTTGTTCAAAATCTGAAGAAAAGATTGAAGAGATTCCAGTCTTTGAAGTTCATGATATTGATCCTCGTTCTCCATCAATTGGTATTGAAAGAACTCCAATTGTACTTGCAACAAAAACTGAAGACAGCGGTGAAGACAATGTTGAAGAGATGTCAGATGACTCCCTTATTAAAGTTTTGCAAAATACTAATGTTGAATTACGCCAAACTAAACCTACAAACATGAATACAGAAGGACTTCTTATTTATGAAGATGAGACCACAAATATAAATGATACTCCAAAGAAGTCCAAATCAACTAGCAACAGTGGCTCAAGGACTCCGTTATCATGCATGAAGAATAAAGATGCAGGACATACTAGATCAAAATCAGCAAACACATTGTACGATCCCAAGAAAGGATCAAAGATACCGAAAAGAGTTTCTCATATTCCTAGATTGAAGTCTTTGTCTAAACAGCCCAATATTATTCATACTAACAGTAGCATCTCTTTAAAAAATATTTCCAAGCCTTCTTCTATTGGTGGTGACTGTGAGAATACACCACCTCACTCCCACCGTGATAGATGGGACAAGGATAGCAGTATTGTGCTTTGAACTCAATTTAATTTCAGTTGTATCTAAATAAAATATGGTCAGTTGTTTTGGTTTATTAAAAATTTTGACTTGTAATACTTCAATCATGACAGTTTTTTCCTGACATTGTGACTTATTAGTTAATGTTTACAATAAGTACTTTTTGACACAATAAAACCGACATGTTTAGAAAAATGCTGTGTTTTCTACATAATATGACGTCAAGGGGACAGTTGGCTACTGTTTAACCAGAGCGGCGGCGGAAGGTGCCATAGAAGCAACAGGTGTAAATAGCTTTGCAGGCGGGTCCTATATTTCTTACTAAGAGAAAATATAGGTAGGTACCGTCACGGTCTAGCGATGATCAGAGGAATAGTAGGGATACATACAAAACATAACAAATATATACCTCCGCCACTAAAAATGAGATCACCACCTACTTTACTATAATTAACTAATTTAAAACAACATTATTAGGCACATTTACTTTATTATATATATTAGCAACAAACTTTAATACATAGGTACAGTACCAGTAATAACACAGAAAATAATACAATATAAAATAAAGATAAGTGAATCACGAATAACATTGCTTATTATCGGTTCATATGGAATGGCTTAGAAAAAAAACGCTTTATTAACTTTTAAATTATACAAAAATAAGCCCACGATTTTACAATAAAAAAGTATAATAATTGATTATTTTTATTGATTCTTTCTCCTTCACAGCCCTCGAAGAACTGGAAATCAAAATACTAAATGATACATACATAACATCCTGATAGTTATGCATTAATAACAAAACAAATAAAAAAAGACTACGAAGATTAGTGGTAGGCGGCAGCAGAACAAAGCTAAGGCTAACAGTTTTCTACACATTGAGCACACAAGCAAATCTACACATCAAGATTTGAACCATGGATTACAGGATAATTAGATGTATATCTACTAGGTCGTCGCTGCTACCTAACCGCGAAACCAAAATGGTTGTTGAAATCAAAACTTAAATGAGTTTTTTTTTTAATTTAGTTGTACTTTATCTAAAAGTTGTAACACATTATTTTTATTTAAGTTATTGAAAAGATCAACAGCAGAGTATAATAAAACAGAGTTTCTTAAGTATTCATCAAGGACAACCAATAACAGGTCTCTCTAAATAATCCAACAAATATCGAAACAATTATTATTATCTACCTACTTCATGTTGGTTGTTTAATATTTATAAACCTATCCCTTTAGTAAAATTTAAAAAGACAGTCAACGATCATCAAAGGTTTGTCTATCATTCTGGGTTCGCGAGAAGGCAGTAGACCTAAAAACTTTGACACAAAGTGATTTATCAAACTTGCTTTAAGTAAGAAATTATCAATTTTAAGCTAAAACTTCAAGCAAAGCAACACAAGGAATGCAGGTTAGAATCAGAATGGATATACTCTATTAACAAACACCTATGTATCTAACAATCTACTCTGAAATACAGTTGCTATAGGTTCGGCGCTAGTTTTTCCACAATCACAAAACCGGTTACCTACTTATTTTAAAATTATGATGTTCTGTCTATTTCTGTACCATTCAAGGCCGCTTGTACGATGTTATCAACTGCAAATGTAACAATTTTAATCAATTATTATAATATAATGTTTCTGTTTTGTTGTGATATTCTTTCACATTTTCGTGCATATGATAAATTATAAGATTAATTGTTTTAATACACTGACTATGGTTGTATTGAGAATCGAAAACCCTACGTGCATCATGCACGCGTCATGCATTCTGACTGAATCCCTCCTATATTTATATAGGTGATATAATTCCTATACAGGGGCTCAATTCTAGACCAGTGACTTTTTTGTCACGGTAGATATATATCACAAGAACTGACAGTTTCCTTAGTGAATTTGACAGTTCTGGTGATATATATCAACCGTGACAAAAAAGTCACTGGTCTAGAATTGAACCCCAGGGCGTCACACGGATACGCCACATGACAAGTACCTTCAATATTTTGAATGGAACATTTTACTGAAAGAAGACATCATTTGAATATGCAAATCAATTTAAACTACATTCATAGATATTTAAATTGGTTGTATCGGATTATTAATTTTTATTTCACACTAATAAAAATTCATGGTCTTCCGTGTAACTTCGTGTAACTGGTTCGATTTCCGGTTCAACCATGTAATTATTTAAATATCTATGAATACAGTTCAATTTTTTTTCAATTTAAATATTGTGTTCTTTCAGTAAAATGTTCCATCTATAATATTCAAGGTACTTTCCCTCCATTTAGCATGTCCGTGGGACGCCCTGTTTAGGTTATCCTAAAGCGAATAGAGCCTCTTTGCTCTTAAATACTTTCATTACACTGGTTTAACGTCAAGAAAAACTGAATCCCTATGTCGCGACACACTCTTGACAAAGAAAAATTGTATAAATAACTACCAAACCTAGCTATTTTAAATAACAATAATTTAAATAAATACATACAGTCAGCATCATAAAAGAGTAAAATGACTTTACTAAAGTGTATGGAATTTAATTTAAAAAAAAACTAATTGTGATGTTGACTGTATCAATAATGGAAATTCTACTAACTCGTTTTGTACAGTCGCGGTATGAAAATGTTCGTCACCTTAGAGTCGGTTTTCGCTTGCACCAGTGCCTTGATCAAGAACACATTTTGACATAATTTGAGACGTTTACCTAACTTATCGGTGTATTCTGGCTGTCTATTCAGTTTCAAAGTAGTATGTGATCGTGATACGTTGAACAAATCAAGTTGTAAATCGACGAACATTTTCATTCCGCCACTATACAAAGTAACAGGTGTTTTAAAAACATAATTATTCAGTTATGATAAATATATGGCAACTAACTAGCTATCTGCATAAAAATTATGACCTCAGCTTAGCCAATAAAACCAAACAATCTTAATTTTCTATACATCAGGATAGTATAAAGACGCGAATGAATATAACTAAAAAGTAATTTTAGTATCGGTAGGAACATAATTATTATGCTTATGATTATAATTATTCTCACAACATTTAATAAATTATACACAGATCAGGAATGCAGAAATAACTGCCAATGCTGGAATGTTATCAATAAATAAAAACCACAAACTCTCAATTTAATTATCAAAGTATAAAATTGTACCTATCAGTACAAAGTAGGTATATACCTATTTTATTTTCCAAATATTATGACCAATGTCAATGCATTGTTTTACAACACTGTATTCTTACATGTTAGTCGGAGGTAGTATTTTTTGAAAATGCTTTCCACAAAATTCTTAAGACTATTGGGGCCAATATTAAAGAGCTAAGAAACACCTAACATCAATATGAATAATAACAAGTGAATGGGAATAATCTAATTTTCCCCATTACTGACATGCTACATGCAGGGTTTTCACTTTTCTTTATCGCCGTTTGACCCAGCATCTGTCAAATAAGGTTAGTAGGTTATTAGTTAATCAAATTCAAACCCCACACGCTATTTGTTATTTTTTATATTATACAACTAGCTGATGGAACAAGCATATGGACCACCTGATGATAAGTGGTAACCATCGCCTATAACAAAGCATTGCCTCGTAGGTCACGCACGTCAGCAACATGCCCTACGATGCACTGCCCTGCGTTTATGAACTTAAGGTATACATATGTTCAGCTTCACGTGCCAGTAATTTCACCGGCACCCACACCCTTCAAACCGAAACACAGCAATTCTGATTATTCTTGCATTTGTAAAACAAAGAAAAACCATGCACACGCAAAACTTTAAATTCACATAGTGTTTCTCGTCTAAATTTGCGATTATCGTAGCGCCAGTAGTCACATAAGTACACGATATTTTTTGTAGTAAGTACCTATTGTGTCTCATGTTGATAATGCAAACAATCACATGGCCATGCGCGATTATTTACTACTAAGCAGGTACATAACATTACGCAATATGACTGAAATATATTTGACTGGCCTCTCAGCTCAGTTGCTCTGCCTTTTCTGAGCCGTCGTGGGTTCGATCCCCACCGAGAACAAATATTTGTGTGGTGAACACAGATGTTTGTTCTCAGTCTGGGTGTTATATTGTATTCTAAGTATGTCTTTACAAAAAAAATGTATCTGGTTCCCGTAGTACAAGCTCAGCTTAGTTTGGGGCTAGATAGTGTTGTGTGGATTGTCTATAAAATTTATTTATTTATTTAATGCGACCTTATGTATGTTTTTGGCTTCAGTCAACATTTTACTTGAAAGTTCTTTAATAATCGCATGAATTTATCGCCACAAACCGTGCGAAAAACTTTCCACTTATATGGTCCTCATACTGATTTTGTTCAGAATTAGATAAAAATAACAACAGCTAATTAAGCCTCCTATCTGGAATCTAATTAGTAGTCTTTGTTATCTTTTTTGGTGATGAAACTCTTATAACATATTTGTTTACTTCTACCAAAAGAATGTAGATAGGTACTATCATATTAGTTAGTAGACGCCGCGCAAGATAACTCTGCGCGGAAAATGTAAAAAAATATAAATGTGACTGGTGTTAATATTTCATTAACAAACATACATTTGCAATAAGCGATGTAAGTTCGTTTTCCGCTTTCATATTTGTGATCGGGAGATATATTTCCAGTCTATTTATTTCATGTTTTACCCCATCAGTCCTGCGCAGAGTTATCTTGTGCAAGGTCTAGTGAACTAAGTCTGGCATTATAAATGAGGGGATATAATATAGTGAATACCTTGTTTCTTTTCCTCCACATTCTGAGCAATGAAGTCGCGGAGCTCGGAGTATGCCTTATCCAAGTTGTCGTTCAGAATTATGATGTGGAAATTCCCTGGTTCTTGTCCTGAAATTCATACAAAATGTCCTTTAAAACTATTTATACCACCATGGTTGGGTTGGGATAATTATTTTTTTGGGCAGGACAAACATTTTGTGAGATAAACGCTTTGTCATTTTAATATTTTTTTGATCCGCACTTCATCGCGAAATTCCGCAAGTAGACTGCTGGGGGCCTCTTTCGCGTGGCAAATTACTAGCATAGCACATGGTGCAAAACTGCATATGAACCCATGACCTGAGGATAGGAAGGTGGGGCCGCTACCACTAGTGCTCTCACACTACTTAATGTTTTGTTTGAAAGTAAACAATATTTGCTTAGATTGGGGCTAGATGACAATCACCTAGAAGAGGACTAAAACAGTATAAACAGTTGTATTTGTAAAAGCCTACGTAAGGATCAGCTGAACCGCTGTATAAGACTGAGATATTTCACAGAGTCTCAGCTGATCACCATCACCTGGATTTGTGCAAGGCTTAAATTTCATACCAAATTCTATTTCCCTTCTGGCAGTTTCCAATCTCTTGCGCAGAGCTTCTTCGTTTTCTGTATTGCGAGCTCGCAGACGTCTCTCCAGCTCCTCAAGAGAAGGCGGCATCACGAATACCAGCAGTGGGTTGAGATCTGTGCGCTTCACTTGCTTCACTCCCTCCATCTCTATATCCAGTACACATATCTTTCCAGTGTAGCGAACGTCATCCACTGCTCTCTTACTGGAAATAACAATAAGATTCTGTTATAGCCGTCTTGATTTACCTGATGTACAACAGACCTCCTTCGAGTCTCATTACAGACTAAGGAGTCCTCCTACAAGATACAGAAAAGGTAGTGCTTTGGAAGTCTTTATATATAACTTGTTGTACCATTCTAGAAACACAATTCAGGCCATGATGTTGGATGTTACCACATAAAATTAGGAAAATAACATTTGGTAAATATATTTACATGGTATTTAAAGTATTTTCCTTCCTGTTACTCCAGAAATTAAATGTAGTAAACAACAATGACCGGAACAAGTATAACTAGACCTACTTTACTTACTAATAATCTGGCAGCATGCCAATGTTCTCAAAACAACAAGCACATGGCCATGCAAGTTCAATCAAATGTGAGTTAGGGGGAATGCTTCAAATTACCTTGTTCCATACATATTCCCACTGAAAGAGGCTGTCTCAATGAACTCTCCTTTATTGACTGCATCGGTCATGTCGTCTTTGTTTGTGAAATGGTAGTGAACGCCATCCTTTTCACCGGGTCGAGGGCCTCGCGTTGTATGTGACACACTAAACCCAAATTTATCAGGAAACTCTTTTAGGAGGCGCTTCAGCAGTGTACTCTTGCCCGACCCTGATGGCCCGCACAGTACCAAAGGACGAGGGCCTTTCTGCACCATTTTCGCTAGAACTGTTCACAATAATTAATTGAATTATAGCTAGAGAACATAAATCGCAAGAGTATGAAAATGTTTTAGCCTCACATTTCAGTAAAATCTTGGCGGTGGTATTATAATTAAATAAATATATAAATTAATGGAAATAAAGTTCCGCCCGCGCCTCTACAGTAATTTATTTTTTGAATTAAAAATCGCACCAATGCAATGACAGACAGACAGACACCAATCGATTTATCATACGAAATACGAATTTATGAATGAACTCAGTGTTACCCACTTGCCTGGTAATCCTGGTTTCTTTTTTGACAGAGTCTATTTAATACAGGTACTGTACGAACAATTTATAATTATTAATACGGTTACCGTACGAACAATTTATAATCATTAATACGGGTACTGCGGGGTGAGGGGGGGGGGCACCATTCTTGAAATTAAGTAGGTATAAAAAAAACCTAACAACCTACTGTTACTTTTGTGACTTAAGTTGGAGTACCCCGAGTTTGAATCGGGATTTTTAAAACACTTTACAGTCGCTTAAAAGGCGTAGTAAAGTTAAAATTTGGGTTGGCTTTAGTATTGTTAGGGAGGAGGAGGGACGGGGGAGGGGTCCTCTCTGCACTGAAATGCACCATTCTTGAAATTAAGTAAGTATAAAAAAAAAAACCTAGTAACCCACTGTTACTTTTGTCGGGGTGCCCCGAGTTTGAATAATATCCGTATGAATATACTCATTATAAAATTGAATAAATGTACGGATAAATATAATTTATTCATCCAGCACCCGTACAAATAGTCACTTCCTTCTTCTTTTGTATTAGTTGTATCACAAGATACAATTATTACAACAAAACTGACATACAAATGTCAAATAAAATTGTCGCGATGTGTAAGCACCATCAAAAGTACGTCCAAGCTAAGTCTGCTTCATGGGTTTCCTTTCATTCCAATTCCAACCTCTTACGTACAATTGGCTAACGCAATTCCGCATTGTCGATGGTCGTTGTCGTACAAGTTGACCGCACAACGAATGAGTTGCAATGCTTTTAGGAAGAACGATGCGAGCCACTTTATCAGGCAGTGCTACCAGGTGGAAAACGCGGAAATCAAATCAACCCAAGATGTTTATTTGGTTACTGGTAACTTTTTGTATTCTCTGATATACTTGGCAAAATAATGTTGTTTCCAGCGCCAGTAATAAAATGTTATGTTCTTGTTGCTAGTCTGCCTGCATAGGAGCGAAAAGACGTTGCTAGTCTATGATATCTAGTAAACCACAGTACTTTTTATTTATTAATTTTAACTATCATTATTAAAATACCAGTGTTACTTGTAAAAATGATAAAAAATATTTCAAAATGTTTTCTTGTTGACTTTATTTATTACGAATTTATCGAACTAATTCATAGAAAAGTGATGAAAGAAATAAGAATCTATTTTGCTTATTTTCTGAGGACACCATAGGCAATCAAATTCAAACTGTCCAATCATAGCATCAACAGCTGATAAAATTTATCCAATGACGAACGTTCTTCAGTGCGTATTTCTTTGAAAATTTGTATCACAGGGCCGTTATTTTGTTTGTTGAGTTGAATGCGATTTGTAAGCGCAGAGCGAGGAAGGAAATCGGTTAATTTTATTTAGCCTACCGATAGAGGAAGCAGTAGCGGCAGGAAAGTTTGTTTTTGGATGTAATTCGTGATTACATTCCTAGACTTTCGCTGCTTTCGTTTAAATTGAAAATACGAAGACATGGAGGTTCAAAGGAGACATAGAACGGTAAGATATTTTCATGGTCGTGTGCTGGGGTTTTTCAGCAATCTTCTTACCAAACTCGTAGTTTGTTTACGCATCTTATCTGTTCAGGTGCAGATTCAAGACCAAGAAAATGTGTACGCTGTCAAAGGAAAAGGTAATCTCGCATTGCCAGCGAAGAAACAAGGATTGGGTGTCAGAGGAGCGCTCGGTGATATTAGCACAAATGTGCAGATTCAACGCGATATCAATATTGGAAAGGTCGCCTGCGCCGCTGCTGAGTTCGAAAAAAAGGTCACGCTTAACCGCGGAGCCGTAAAATGGTAATTATTCCCCTCAAACTTATCACCAACTATTCTACCCCCAATTCAAAAAGATTTGAACTGACTTTCATCATTGTTCTAGCTAATAGTCTTTTATTATCTATCTCGGCAATTACTATTCTTTGTATTCAGCGTCGTTTATTGCGATTACAGCAACTACAACCATGTCCAGTCAAAGATTGACACTGGACTTCCAACAAAGAATGCTGTTCAGCCGTCTGCAAGGCCGCCTTTACGTCGTGAAGAGAGCACAGCTGGACTTGCTAACAGGGCTGTGGCTCGCACTCGGGTATATATTACAGTTAAATCTACTATTCAACTAAACCCAAAGTTTGGTTTTAAGAATCTAATTAAATTAATTTTCTAGGCTGCTCTCAAAGATAAATCTGCTGAAATCAAAGAGTCTATTTATATTCAAAAGAAAGCTGAATCAAAGAAGGTGGCTAAGCTACCAGGCATTAAGGAACACAAGGAGTCGCGGACACTGAAACCAATCTTGAAAGAGCCTACTGAATCTTTAGGCAAACTGAAGCTCGTTGCTGATGAAAAAACTTCAATAGTAGACCATACAAAGTTACAGCTACATTCTAACCATTTGCATGAGATTCTTGACACCACTCCGGAACTCCCCAATGACATTGAGGATATTGATGCACGAGACAACCATAACCCGCTGCTTATGTCAGTTTACATCAAGGATATTTATAGATATTTGACAGAATTGGAAGTAAAATATCCTATTGAAGCTGACCATCTGAAGATACAGGTACCTTATTTTTATTTAAAGTAACAGGGTTTTTTTTTTTTTAATTTATTTAACCCGCCAACGGTGACGTCGATTTGACTTACATCTTCGGTGACCCCGGTCTCACGCACCGAGTTTTTCAATGGAAGATTTTTCAGAATCTAATACTAACTGACAATTTTTTTTATTAATTATAAATTATTTGACAATAAAACAACCATACTTGATGAATCACAGCCTCGTTTATTCACTTTTTCTTATGATTAGACAACTTCACATAGAACCTATAAAATTAGTTAGTTTTACACATTGTCGCTTTCAAAACATTTGAAAACACAACAATCAACATATTAATGAAATTTTTCAGCTTTTTCAGTTTCTAGACTCTCTAAACTTACTTAAAATAAACAAAAAAATAACATCCTACCTACAAAAAAACAACAAAAAAAAAACTATGAAAATAACTTTTCTTCATTCAAGCAAATACTGCAATAAGGCACTATATTATGCTTATGACACAAATGTTTCTTGCTCTTGTGGCAAGTGATGATGAAGGTGAAGTCAATGACAGTCTGTCGTCATCAAGCAGTTCCTGGAGAAGTGATTCTAAACGATGCTGTTCCCTTTCGTACGACATGCTGTAACAAAGTTTATATTTGAATCAGGATAAAGAAAAATTTTGTGGTATTACGTTGAAATTGATAAAATCATGCAATAAACTTACTGATTATAAAATAAAGCAATGACACAATAACAAAAGTAAGCAAACAGTACATAAACCAGACAAAAAACGAAAAATAAATAATTAAACTATGTATGTTTTACTTACATATTCGGTGACCCCGGTCTACCGCACCGGGTTGGCATCAAAACTCAGGAACTTGCGCCCACTCCGATTTCGTGGGCTGATCTAACAGTGGGGGATGGGAAATCAGGCAGCTACTCAAAATCGCGACAAAAATCGGCGGCGGGGGAAAAAGTTATTCAAATTTTTCAAGTCACCCGGTCTCACAGACATATAGGTCACCGTTCCCGGGTTAAAAGGCTTTGTCGCAATACGACCACACTGCCCTATAATAACACAACAAATAAAACTTAACTTAATCTAAATTTATACAAACTTATTATTGTCTAGCTAAACCAATTTCTGCTAATTTATACAACATCTTGGCTTGATCCGACAAGGGACAAGCCAAGATGCTATTTATCATACCAACATTCATACATCTTCTTCCAAAACAACCTAATCTAAATCTATAATTTCGAACACACTCCAGCAAAACATGTTGTACATCTTCCAATGTACCACATTCGGTACAATTCGGAGATGGGACTGTAACAGGGTTATTTGGAAGTTATTTTTACTATTTGATCCTATTGTAGGTAGGTATTAATATCAGTTAGTCTTGATGACATCTTGGCGATCTGATTCTGAAAAGTGGTACCAGTTATTTGAAAACCAATGGATTGAAATACATAATAGGGCTGAACTTGAAACTTCTAATACAGTATACTATCATCTCTGATACTATGCAAATTTAGTTTTTGTATGATGTAAATTTTTAAGCAGGCTAGAAATGAAATGTCAAAAAAAAAAAAACATCAAACATTTTGCCTTCATATTTTGGTTATCATCAGCCTGAAGAAGTCCAGTCTTTACATGTGTCCAAGAAGAACGATTCTGAGCCCTTTACATACAGAATATTTCTTATATTCCTTACAATGTTGTAGGCCCATCAGGTGGGGTGACATACTTTGTTCGTAAGAAGTTTTTCATCATCATCATCAGCCTGAAGAAGTCCACTGCTGGGCATAGGCCTCTCCTACACATTTCCAGGAAGAACGATTCTGAGCCCTTTCCATCCATGGACTTCCCGCGATCTTAACAATGTCGTCGGTCCATCTGGTGGGTGGGCGCCCTACGCTTCGTCTTCCGGTTCGTGGTCGCCATTCGAGAACGTTTATTCCCCAACGGTTGTCGGTTCTTCGAGCTATATGGCCTGCCCATTGCCACTTCAACTTACTAACTCTACGAGCTATGTCGGTGACCTTGGGTCTTCTACAAACGTTTGTGAAAGTTTTTCTTATAATTAGGGAATTCAATATTATTCTTCAATTGCAGAGTGAAATAACGGGTAAGATGCGGGCGACGCTGATCGACTGGCTGGTAGAAGTGCAGCGGCAATTCTCACTGGTCCTGGAGACATTCCATTTGACTGTTGGAATCCTTGACAGATATCTACAGGTATAACATGAATTATCTACTATAGGTCAGTGACAGAAACCAACTGGGAATAAAAACAACTACAATCTGGGCCTCTTCAAGGCAAGAGTTAATAGGTGTATTCTAGACCATCCTGCTTCATCGTCGGCTACATCGTCGATTACGATCAGGTGAGATTGTAGACAAAAGATGGTCTATTTAATGTAAAAAAAAATATACATTGATGACAATCCACACAACACTGTCTAGCCCAGGACTAAGCAGAGCTTGTACTATGGGAACCAGGTATAGCTGTTTTTTTGTTCTAAATACATATTTAGAATGCAATACAACCCAGACAGAGAACAAACAACTGAGTTCACCACACAAATTTTTTTTTGCAGTGGACTTCTTTACAGATAGATAGATAGATAGATAAACTTTTTCATTTGGCTCACAAAACACACAGCTTATAAATAAAATTAAACAACAGAAAGAAAAGAACACTGAGTAACTTTAGGTTGATAATGATGTTTTTTTTTTGCAGGCGGTACCAAATATTCAGCGCAATCAGCTCCAGCTAGTCGGTATAACAGCAATGTTTATCGCGTCCAAGTACGAAGAGATCTACGCGCCTGATATCGGTGATTTCGTGTACGTCACTGACAAGGCCTACTCCAAAGCTGACGTCTTCCAGTGTGAACGTGAAATTATGTCCAAGCTTGGCTTCTGTCTCGCTCGGCCGATTCCACTCAGCTTCCTGCGGAGGTAAGTTTTTTTTATCTAAATATTTACAACTATTACGTTACTGACTGACTGGCTGACAATCAACCCACAGCCTGAATTAATGGTCCTAGGAGTATGAAATTTGGAAAGTACATTTCTGGTGTAGTGTGGGAGTGCACTATGAAAGGGATTCCCAAAGCTGAACACCTAAAGGTGTGTAGCGGGGGTTGAAGTTTGTTGTAAGTAACAGATTTAATTTTGATGTAATTAAGTCGGTGGTCTTATACATTTAGGTTGGTAGTCGGTTTTCTGATGGTAAAAAATAGTTGGAACAAAAAGAAAAGTATGTATTTCTATTGTTAACATCTAAGAAAGAGATTGGATTTAGTTTCAATGTTCAAAATGTGATTATTGTTACAGATTAGTGAAAGCTGCTAACGGGACTTCGAGAATCCACCATTTGGCAAAATATTTTATAGACCTTTGCCTTATCGAGTACTCCATGGCTCACTACAGACCTTCAGAGTTGGCAGCCGCCGCACTGTGTCTATCGCTCCACCTTCTATCCACCCAACAATTTGAAGTTGTATGGACGCCCACAATGGCTTACTACTCAGGCTACTCAATCGAGCATCTCGATCCGATAATTAGGAAAATAGCTAAAGTAGTAATAAATGTAAACCATTCCAAATACAAGGCGGTCTATAAGAAATATTCTGACCCTGGCTTAGCCAAAGTTGCACTTCTTCCTGAACTCCAAAGCGAAGCCATTGAGGAACTCGCGTGCTCTTAGATATTTTTATAGCGTTTGTGTATGACCAGATCGCTGACTGAATTTTTTTAAGGTTTGTACCTGTCTGCTTGCTAAGTTTTAATTTAGATGTAGTTTAGACTTTTTAGATATAATTTAGTATGACTGTGAATTTTCATTTGATATGATGACTTGGTATTTATGTAATTGATGATTTATGTAATAATGATTTAACCGGGTACTGAGTATTTTATAATATCGTTTTAACTATGACCGCCCAGTGTTTTATTTATGTATTGTAATGTATATCTCTGACTTGTAATAAATTGTCTGGAGGTTTTGCAAATCTCATCCATGTTTTTGATTGAAGACGGTTTGGTGTTAAGACACAATAACATCCATAACTTTGACTGTATAAGTAACCAAAATTGCCTTCTTGACCTATAATATTTATTAAAAAACTTTCCTTTGCTTTTTTTCCGATCAGGTTTTTTGACTTAGATTAATTAATTGAGGTTTGAGTGTTCTTAAAATTGTTGGTACTTGAGAAAATTTCAGAACTTGTTCTCTACAATTATTGGAATAAATGAATTCGTGTAATTGATAACGATTGTATTAACATTATAATTCTTCAGAAAAAGTTAACTTCTTTTACGTACCTTATAATTATTTAAACTAGATTTTGTGTACCTATCATATTTTTTTTTAGTTAAGATCTACATTTTATTGTGATTATTAGAATATTTTGCGTGGTCATCGTAGTTATGTACGTACGTGTAATTTGTTAAAAATAAATCTTGTTTTACAAATATTCCGTGGTTATTATTGAACTATTTAAGTAGCTCTCATTTACTAAGTTAAATAATGAGTAAGCTAAATACACACATGAACATTGTCTAGGGATATTCAACACTGTTGATTTTAGTTAAACTTGAAATAACTTCTTAAAAAAAAATGACTAAAATCTTTGTTTTGGGGGGTTTATTAATAATAATGAAATACGACTGTTTATTAATACAATCTTAAGTAAGAACAAAATCATGAAAAATCAGAAAATCCATTCGAAATAATAATTGAATATCCATAATTAGATCATGTTAATGTGTAGTAGTAGTTGGTAGGTAGGTAGTTCTTCTGTGATGGATGACTATGACAGTACGGTGCTAATTCTTCACGCACGTGGAACTGGAAGAATGTCGTGTAGAAAGGTTTGATAAATTATTATTTTACATAATTCTCCTTCATGGTAGATATTCCAAATTCTCGAAAAAAGGTTTTATTCCACTTTCATAGTAAGAACCATGAATCTACATACTTCGTAAACTATAAAATCCTTGGTAAGAACTGCCAAAGAGCTCTATGTCTCTACCGTCAGTATTTCCAAAACTTTTGAATTTCGGATTTTTAAAACAAGATTGAATAGGTGGATTGGATTATGACTTAGGCTACATCCTCACATTCCATTAGGTGTGATGGTAATGCTTGGCTATGTTGAATTTCAGTCTGCGTTTGTTGACGAATCTTTGTTATATAATACCTACACAAGGACACAATTACACAAGGAGCAGTATACCTACTTACCAACTGTACTATAGAAATCATAAATCGAAATAATATAAATCTATCAACATCAAATGCATAGGTTTATACTGGTGTGTCTATTTGAATGGGGTCTCCCGTTTTTGGCACCACGACATGTGATGTGAGGGCATATTGCGTCGCAAAGTCTGTCGACATAGCCAGCGGTTGCGCGTTGCGTTTTCCACTTTTTCTCTCCGCAAATTCGAAGAATTTATTAACGCTTGGCGGTTAGCCGAACCGTTTTTGTTCACCCTTTTTTCACTGACCGAACTCCTGCAGCGAGACCAATGTACAAAGAAATCTGTTCTTTTTTTGCCTAAAGGTTTTTTTGCTGGTTTTAGTGTTTGTTTCGTTTACAGGCAGTATTTTAGTAAAACTATTCATCTGTGTGTCCTGCCCAATATTTAGGTGGGAAATAAATAAGAAACAATATAGTAGGTAACTAAGTAGGTAAGTACCTACTTCAAATGCCCAAATTCCATTACTAAGTACTAAGAATATTCGGCGACATTTATAACAGCAGTTAACCTCTAGGTATTCATCTGTGAAAGTCACGTGAAAGCTCCACTATCCACTTACCATATTCAGAAAAGGCTCTGAAGTTCCTTTGTTACGGGCACTATCAACGAAATTGTGAGAACAGTGTCATGTCCAATAAACAGTGCAGTTATCTAGTCCGCGTAGTGTCTGGGGCATAGGTAAGAGAAACATTCGTACTAGGTTGTGCTAGGTTTTTCGGACATAATTGTGTAGTTCAGTACGTATATTTTTTTGGCAGGACAAGGGAGTCGATCACACTAACCATAATGCAAAAAGAACACCACAGGCAGAAACGTTACATAATTATAGATCCCTTTTTTTAATTATTTGTGGACATTTTGACACAACGCTATAAGAACTACGTCGGAATGCAAATACTAAGGGTCAATTCACACCGAGACGCGACGCGACGCGACGATACTCAAAGAGGCCAATGATTTCGCGCTACGAAGCGCGTCGTCGCGAGACGCATCGCAACGTCGCGAGGCGCATCTGAAAATCGTAGCAGGACGACCGCTCTTGCACGCCGCGCGTACCGGCGATGCACCGCTGCGTCACGATACGTCGCGCTACGCCGCGAGGCACCTCGAGGCGCAGTGCTGCGTGGTGCAACGTAATCTGAATTCTCACAATGTAATGTGTATCTTTTCGTGTAGTAAATAATGTATATTCTGAGTCGCTCTATGAAAAATGTGCGCGCAGCGTCGCGCCGCGTCGCGTCTCGGTGTGAACTGACCCTAACTCTCCTGTGGATCAGCGGATCCTAAACTTGCTTCAGAATTCGTTCAGGCGATCGCTGAATCCGCTCTGAGTTTTCAATTTATGTTTGAAAAATTTGAAAATCGAACGCGGATTCAGGGATACCCGAACGAGCAGTGCTGCAGGCAGATCAGAGTCAATAGCTAGGGTCTTCCGAAGTTGCGATACCTACCTGCCGGCTTGACTTTGAATTTTTCCGACTTTCGGAGTAGTGTCGCGACATCCCTAGCACAGTTAATGCAGCACCCGAGTCGACCATGTTGAATTTTTGCAACAAGCGCTCTGCAATGTATGCATACAACTATGTGTAATGCCGCGAAAGCCTGTCTCGTAAATATTTCCTGCACGCAATTTACAGCTTTCGGTATCCTCTTACGGAATACAGGCAGTTAGTGAATACCAGCTTTTCATTTTGTAGAGCTATTTAGGTGGGTATTCACTTCTTAGATTCGTAACAAAGATCTACGAATACAATAGTGAATGCTACGGTGTAGCGGACGCTCAATTTACCATCGATAAAAACGGAAAAACCAATCTTGTTGACAACCATCAAGCTTCACGCATACTTAATAAATTTAACAGATCACTGAATATCGTTATAAAAAACGCTCACTACTACATTGACTACTTCGTAGCATGCTACGGCGTAGCAGTAGGGATTCGTGGTTTGCGCAGTTGTATGAAGCGCAACCTAATCAATTGAGATTATATTATGTCAATCTCTATGGAGACCAGCGATAATGTTGCCGATGTTAACCTAATTATCGTCTGAAAATCTCGTATCCAGTGCCTATAATGTATTATTATCTTTAATCCAATCTGTAGGTAAATTAGTATAGGTCAACATATTACATTGTATTTTAAATTGCCCATTTAAAATATTGGGATCCGAAAATGTGTTGAATGATTACCAATTTATTTTAAACTAGCGGCCGCCTGCGGCTTTGCTCGTCCCGTTCCCGAAAAAAATAATGTTTTTATTGAATTGTGAGCATTTTCATATTTATCCACATTTTAAACCTTTTCTGGACTCCCACAAATAATTCAAAACCAAAATTAGTCAAATCGGTCCAGCCGCTCTCGAGTTTTAGTGAGACTAAAGAGCAGCAATTCTTTTTTTATATTTATAGAGATGCTTACTTAAAATAAATATTTTGAGGTACACGCAGTAAGTTTTTGAACTGTGTCTGTCATCAAACAATAGACTGCATCCAACACCGACGCTGAAAAACTAAAAACTGTAAAGTGAGTTTCGTATCAGCTTAAATATTAAGAAGTTCGTCGCGCACCGCCAACAAAATGTTTCATATTATTGTCGTGTTATACTTTTCTACTTAGCGTCGCAAGTGGCAAGTGTCTCCGAAGTCGGGGCTTCGGTTGTTTCGCCAACTTTTAACGAGTTTGTCGGACATGGAACGGCGCGGCTGGCGAGACTTGCTGCACATGTGTTACAGGCTGTAACCTGACCCGCAAATAACCACGTCAACAATCACCATGTCATGGATAGCGGATGTTTTTACGACTTTACTTAGAATGTATTCGACTAAACCAGTAACGTCGTAACGCTACGGGTCAGTCAATAATGTTGCCACCTCTGTTTTAAAGATGCAATCCGCCATCTGATGGATTGCGTTTCTGAACATTAATAACCCACCCGTAGAAGAATGTTACATCACGCGTGTATCCCAAAGAGTTCCGTTTCTTCTTCTTAAATTTAAGAGCTTAGCTCTTGTCGGGGTTTTGATGCAGTTTTCTCCAAATAAGTCTTTCGAATGCGGCCTCCTTGACTTCTTTATTACGACTTGACAGCGACTTTTTCTTTTATCTGGCTCATGTAACTTATTCTTGGCCTTCCTCTTTCCCGTTTTCCTTCAACCTTTCCTTCAATGATGTTCTTTATGCAGCTGCTTTATTTTTCCTCTTCGTTTTTATATCGTCTCAAGTATCAGGTATTACAGAAAGAAAGAAAGAGTTTCTACAGATACTTTAATTTGTAATAGTGTCCTTTTATTACCTAACTACATTGTAGCTTGATGACTTGGTACTACAAAATGTTTGTTGCAATATCCAATATCAGCGATAGTTGACCCGAGAGAGTTGGCTTTGAAACCAGTAATCACATTAACTTGCCAATTATTGATAGCATGCATGAAGAGTAGGTGTACCTATAAACTGAGTACAGGATATAATAACTTTAGAGGTAAACTACAAATAATAAAAAAATATATCGACAAATTCTGATATCCGGATCAGTAAGTTGTAAATTCTAATATCCAGACTCGTGGGTTGTAAATTCTTATATCCAAACTAATAAGTTGTGAATTAGTTTTATTGCTCTGTTGCATTGATTTTTTTACAGCCTAGATGTTTTTCTGGTGAAGGCAATAATTTTAAATCCAAATGAGCAAGTAGATACATAGCCTCTTGAATTGGCACAAATAGACAGTAAAGTACCAAGGAGATCAGATACTACTGGTAATTTTAAATCTTGTGTGAAGAAATATGATGCAAATGGGCACAGATGGATACATTTTCTAGATTTCCTATCATACAGTTCCTAAGACAGTACTCGAAACTTGCTCTGAAAATCCACATCATCACCATCGAAACTCTACAAGATGGTCCAAAATTAATCCGAACATTTCGCGTGTCGCCAATCACTTGTGGTCCTTATACCGATCGGTCTCGACCGCCCATGGGATGGAGCACTTAAAACTGCTATTAAAAGGGGCACCGCTCAAAAGCTACGTATAAATAACGCAGCATTTACGTTGCCAACGATATTTTACAGTATTCTTTCATTTCCATTTACCGTTACGAACTGAATGGAACTGGTTTTGTAAATAGCATGAGTTGATTCACCGGCTTGAGAACCAAACGGTGGAGGCTGTGCTTTGTCTGTTTTCGTACACAAGGGTACAGCTCAAGCTACTTATAGATAAAGAAAAATGAAACTTACTACAAGGACTTAAAGAATAATTACCCACCTTACCCTGTTGTTGTTACGACGCACACACACCCAATTTATCAAGTTTGCACAAATAATACACCGGAAACCCGTTTAGTACCAAGCCATTATTTAGGACCAAGTTACTATAGTGTTTATTAATATGTAGGCAATAAATTAATACCACACTTATAGATCTGAAATAAAAAGCCTACACCACAGAAGCTATCAAATTCTTTTGTGAAAAATGAGCTTTGATTCTTTTATTTGTAAATTCATCAATCCTAATAGGCCGCTTATTTGGGGCTAAATCACCCCTCGCAGGTGGGGCAATCGTCACCCCCTTCACGTCCGCCAATAACTCCCGTTTGATTTGTTCCAGAAGATTAGCACCTCAATACGTGTTTGGGAAGTTTATTAGATAGGTGCGTCGGTGACTTAGAAACTGTTTGAAAAGATAGAATTTCTTCTTCTCTTTCCTGCCCTTATCCCACTAGGTGGGATCGGTACAACATGTCTTTTTCTTCCATTCTCCCCTATCATTCGTCATCTCAGTACTCACTCCTATCTTAGACATATCATCTCTCAACACAATCCATCCACACTTACCTACCTTACCTACCTTACCTACCACATTACCACTTGACTACCCCTATAATATCCATCTACATTCATGCGTAACACTCTTTTGGTCACATACCTATCATTCTCGTCTCTATAACATGCCCATACTACGCTAGCTGATCGAGCTAGTTTTCATATCATGTATTTCTTATCATTTTAAAAGTAAAGTCAACGTAATAGTCTTTCAGACTGTGTTTTTACACAAATTCATGGATGTTTATTTATGCATAAACAAAATGATGTGTAACACCACACGACTTCGTTCACGTGAAGATATTTCAAACTGGGGTGCGATTTTCAAAAATCCACACAATCCACCCCTCAAAACGTGCCTGTGTCAAATTTCCAACCCTGTTAGTTTTGGGGATCTCGTGATGAGTGAACTTTTCCTCTATAAAATAAATATAGATTATAGTTGCTGCTTCCACACATTGCATGCAATATAAAAGTTTGTACAAGTTCGCTGACTTTGCTGAGCCAACATGGCAAATATGAAAGAACTCTTGTTAATAACGTAGCACTTGCTGCTGTTATTTTCGTATATGTCTCGTCTATTTTATTTTTCTATCAAATATCGAATGCTTTAAAACTATACAAATGTTTTGCCTTTTTACGCTCGTCGCTACGGGGTCCATTTGGTAAAAACACATCTTTGACATCATCCAAGCCAGTTTTGAATTTTATATGCAAATCTGCTATGGAAACTTGATTTGGACTAAAAATATCGTGCATTAATAATAACTACCTAATGAGGGGTTTTTATATGCGACAAGCACTTTATTCACTATAGTGGCCTCTATTACAAGTGCTACTTAACTTAGGTCTTGTTCGACATTGCTTAAGAGGGCATCACACAGGCGACTCTCCATACAAACGTAGTCCCCTATTTCCTCCCTGGATAATGCCTCTAGAGTAACCATTTTTTCTCTTATAATCCAGATCTGCTATACTATACGTGCTCGTATGTTTTCCTTTTTTTCAGAAACTTATTGATAAAGAAAATATGACCCTCATATGATTTATATGAAATATGAATTGGAGTTGAGAGAGATGGCAGTTTCTTGTACCGAGATAAACTTTTAAGAATCGCTGTTTAAAACTATTGTGCCTTGAAATGATTTAAGTGCCGTAAACTACGGATATCGGATTTATTCCCAAAAATGCCAGTACTTCGTTTATCTACCCATAGTTTAACGCTGGCATTTTCACTACATAAAGGCTCGATAATTTGCGTCCTCATTTTATTTGCTGAAACCGGCCGTATGCTGATGGATGGAGCAATCAGACCCGGCCTGTGCTGACGCGTCCCAAGGTCTCACGAAGGAATTTATTTATCATGCGTTGTAAATTTCCCTTATTTAATAGGTACCTTTGGTGAGTTGAAATTGCTGAATTACCTCCTATGTTTTCGTAAAGAGTGGTGGTTTTAGGATTTAAATCTACACAAATTATTATTACAAAGAGGGGTGGTTTGTATGTAACGAATAAACTCAAAAACGACTGGACCAAATTCGAAAACTCTTTCACCATTAGAATGCTACATTAACCCTGCGTAACATGCTATTTACTAGTGACCCGCCCCGGCTTCGCACGGGTGAAAAAATGACAACCGTGTGAACGTGGCGTGGGGCTGTTCGCTAGTTATGGTGGTAATTTCGTCTAGCGATCATATCAAGAACTTAGTTTAGATCAAGATTTTTTGCTCGTATAGTAGTGTCGAAAAAGTCAAGAAGGACCATCTTGGGTAGGTACCCTGAGGGGTGCCTAGTACCTACCCAATAAAACTCAAGGGGTAATATTTTCGTAGATGGAAAAAAGAAAAATTTATTTATATCCAAATTAACCAGTAGGTAACATACCTATTAAGGTAATTTACGTGCAGCCTACAATAAACTAAAAAGCCGTGAAAAAGTATTTTTTTTTCTCTGAACAAGCCACAAGAACCTTCTCAGTAGCTCAGTTATTCCATCCGCATTATTATGCATATTTTATTCACCGAAGCGTTTGCGGCAAGAGCAGCCATAAAATTGCCTATTGTCGATGCACGTAAAGCCGGCATTAAACTGAAAGCGATTCTCGAATGCGTCGCGACGTAAAGTACCTAATATCGACACAGTATAGAGCTTGCCTGCAAACAGTAGAATGACTTCAGAATTAAATGCGTAAGTACGCTAACTCCCACCCTAGGAGAACCTGTGTTGCGGGTAGTTAGCCTCTTTCGTCCAATTAGTAACCGACGTATGTGCTTACGCTAGTTGAGAGTGCAACAGATAATTATGATAATTTGGGTGTGTTAAGTGTATGTATGTTAATTTTTAAGATGATTAAAGTAAACATTGTGTTTAAATAATACTGTATGTAAATATAATTTAGGTGCAGGTAAAAAATGTGCATGTAAATAGGTAATGTATGTAGGTAAGGTACTATTTTAATTGAATACGTATGGGAGTTTGGTAGAGAGATTCAGTTTCGTGATAGTTTAGACTACTGAGCCAGTCGGAAGTTAATCTTCTACACTTTTTTCTAGTTAGTGATATTAAGTTAAGTTTTTTATTTAATTTTGTGTATATGAATGGTCCTAGGTAGTAGTGACATCGCTTGCCGAAGCTAGTCCCTACTTTAGGTATTTTCCATACGAGCCTACGGTTCGTATGTGTTTCCAGCATATTTGTATGTGCCGTTTTGTGGAAGTTTATGGCAGTGATAAGCAGAAAGAGTTGTCTAACAGAAAGGAGTCTGGTATCCTGGTACAATGAAGTGGTAGGGTATCGGTATGGTTTAGAGTAGGCGACCTTTAATACTGCTCGCTGAGCTCGTTCTAGGCGAAGTAAGTGAGTTTTACAAGCTGAACCCCATGTGGAAATACAGTACGTAAGTACCGACTGGCAGAGGGCCTGATAGACCAGTTTTATGGTTTGACTGTCAGCGCAAGATCTCAACATTTTGAATAAGTATAGCAGTTTCCGTAATCTACAGCACATTGCTGCTATTTGGTTTTTCCAAGAAAGGTTCTCATCAATTATCACCCCAAGATATTTAAGGTGTTGTACCCTTTCAATGCTAGAGCAGGAACAGGGGATCGTACAGGAATGAGGTTTGTGGAGTTTTATGTTTAAGTCAGATTTGGGAGATGTGCGGTTTGAAATGCTAAAAGTGATAAGCTTGGTTTTATCGGTGTTGAGAGTCAACAAATTCTCTTGCAACCATATTGAAATAAGATTGAGCCCAGACTGCGCAGCCGCAGCTGCGGTACCCCAGGAGTCTCCGTGAAAGACAAAAGCAGTATCATCTGCGAAAGCAAAGGTTTCCGCTCTATCAAGGTTCAACATGCACAAGCCGTTAATGTACACGAGGAACAAAGTGGGCTCTAAGACACTGCTGTTATAAGATCAAAACATGATCCATGTACCAAATAAACATACCTACTATTCATAAATAACGTGCAGAGAAAGCTGCTGTTCGGAATAACCAACTACTAAATCTCCTGCCGCCAGCTAAATCGCAATCTTTTCCACATTTTTTCTCAAATTGCAAAATCCGTCCGCAAAGGGGACGTCCCATAAAGGCAGTGTCAATTTCTCCTTTAAAAATACGGCACGATCAGAGAGTAGCGATGCAGCCACTCTGCGGGACGCCGGCGTCAATTGCCAGATCCCTTCCGCTTCCGGCTCCACTCTGCTGCCGGTTTAGATTCATAACTCCGATGCTTAGAACATTGTCGGCGTCCAACTGAAAAATACGATCTCTTTCGCCAGATATTTATAACACTGCAATAAACCAAAATATCCTTGACTTATTAGCTTTCGCTTCGATTTTATTTTACCTCATTTGCGATACAACTTTGACTTTAGAAGTAGTTTCCCGGAAATTTACAAAGGACGGCCGCCTTCAAGTATTTGTTTGAGAAAATACGGAGCTAGAGCGTTGCTTCAACTACTTAAAAGTTCCGTTGCAAATGAAGCGTTACAAAAATGAACGCCGCTTGGGAAAACGTTGGGAACTTTGTCATAGCCTGGTCGCGGTTTAGTGAGCGATTAAATTGAAAATAATTACAAAGAAGAACTTAAATTCTAAATTCAACCATCATCATGTTCATAGGATATTTTTAAATAAAAGCAAATTTATTTGCGCTTTAACTTTGTTATTATGAATGATGTAAAGTGGGTTCTCTCAAATGTCAAGCCCAACAAATTGAGAGAAACAGCTAGCAAGTCAAAGCAAAGCCGAAAAAGTGATTAGGAGTGGAGCGCTCGTGTAATCGGTACGCTAAGACGTCTCGAGTCGAACACGACCCCGCTAAACCCCCTCTCGGCGACAAGCAGGGGTCGTGTAGATCCCAGAAGTCACTTTTAAGCCATTACTTACTCGCTTGTTTTCGATTTGTTTTTTACCAACGGAAAAAAGACAGCGTGAAATACAGCCGGGACTAACTTTCGGGCAAACAGAGGCCCAACTCCGGGAAGGGTTAAATCAAAGGGTTCCGGTTTTATGAAGACTTATTTCAGACTTACCTTCAAGTTGAAATTAGATTTAATCTGGCTCGAAGCTTTAGGATTGAATTTTGTAAACAATTTCGAATACCTCTACAACTTCCAGGCTTTGTTGAAATGCCATTGGGAACTCGGGAACCCGTTGTTTAGAAATTCCTTTCAAATGAATTTCTACTTATATGAGGTTGAGTTTTGTAAATATGTGGACCATTTTCATGTTCAATGGGCACTCTGTATACACCTCTAATGGTTATTTCATTTTGTTGACTTTTCTTTTCCTGTTTGGAGTTCTGTTCCAATGATCAAAAAACGGGAACGAGAATGTGGTGGCATTTTCCTAGTGACAGTCCGATAATCCACTTGTATATTAGTCCAAGCTAAGCTAAGCAGTAAAGTTAGTCAAAACGTAAGTTATTTAAATGAAATACTAAATTTATAAGAGTAAGTAGGTAGTAGATTTGTTCATTATATCGGTCAACTAAAATAAAAACATTATTTATAAAAGTTTCATTCAGTTTCGTATAATAATGTCATGTAAAATATTGTTTTCGTAAAACTCATTTCGTAACCGAACTCGGACTTGGCAACTTTATTATTATTTTGTTGACTTTAGATACTAATAAAAACATAGCAATCAAAGCTTTTGTTTCATGTTAACAAAACGGTACATATTTGATAGGAACGCTACCTGAAACACCAAAATTATGTGCTATATAATCAGCGCCAAACTTTTATTAATGAAAATAATTTAAAGCTACTTTTATTTGGTTACATTGTGATAAAATGGTGAATACAATGATTACTATTTAAAAAAAACCAAGGGTTTTTGAATCTTTTATGACAAAAAAAGAAAAACGAGGCCTCAGTAACAAAAAAAATTCTTAAACATTAATTATTTTGAACTTTTAAATTATATTTCAAGCCAAGTTACGACTCACATAAAAATACTAATGAGTAGAATAAATTTTGATTTAAAAGCTTTTAGATTACGAAATTTCCATAGAAATACGAGAATATCACAAATTATGTTAATAATTTACTAGAAACGATACTCCATTCGAAATAAAAAAAAAATGGTAAAACTTAGCCAGTTAAAAAAAAGAAAGTGCTTTTATTTATACCTACTATAGGTACCTAGAATTATAAATTAAAAGTAAATTGTGCTCTCATACAACTTTTAAATGATATTCCTTTTTTCTCCATATGAAAATTTATTTTCTAGCCATTTTGTTTTTAATCTGGACTTGAGTATAAAACAAGTCTCGTCATTTTACTCTCTGAAAAGCTCATGCAAGAGGTCGAGCTGAAAGCTAATTATCCCACAGTCTTCGTTCAAGTGTACCGCCATCAAATCGCATGAATCGTTCGCTTGTTGGGCTTTCACACGAAGCGGTTTAGAAGCATTCACCTGAGTATTCCGATCCAGTAGAAAAACAAAATGATTGACTGTATGTTCCATTCGAATACATCTGTCACTACTGTTACCGAATAGAACAAAACCAAGGCGTATTTATCTTTATTATGTTTTACATGACAAGTTAATTACAGGACTGTTACAACGCATGAAGAAACTGAAATAATTTAGGAATCCTTAGTGTTGTCAGCAGGATCCCCCAAATTTTAACTTGTGAAGACACAACGTCTCACTCGGATGCTTTGACCTTTAAAGATTAAAAAACACTGGACTTATTTGTCGATAATCACGTGTGTGCAATCCCAACGCACACAGTTTAGCAAAACAAATAATTTAATTTTAGTAGTTTTAATAATTAAAATTATTCATTCGGCCAACAATGGCGGTCTGCTTCTTAATTTGTAACAGTAACCGATTTGCCGTAAACTCAACATCTTTGCAAAAAGAGAACTAAGATCAATCTATGCATACGTCATCGAAATTATGTAATTGACAAACACAGGTAACGCCGACGCTAAATCTTATTTAAACCGCTTCGTGTGCCAGAGCCCTTATACCGAGAAGAGGGTAAAATGACGTGCTGAATTAAGCCAACATTTTTTTCCAATTGGGCAGTAAAATACCATGATATTTTACGATCCATCTCGCTAAGGGACTCTTATGAGCCGATGGGCGAACATTCGCATTAGTGACAAATTGCCTTCTGGAATGAGCATGATTACTGACATACCAACATCCTACTTCAAAGATCGGGTCCCACGATTTTGGACGACAAGGCTCAAATCTGAAAGAAAAATGTTCGTTAGTGTCATAAATCGTGAAGAAATCTAAAAATTAAGACCACATTATAGAAACGAAGACATCTGTAGGTACATACTATATGTAGTCTTGCGCACATCAAGGCATTCATTTGCGATCTGCGATGGCGATCAGCTTAACATCAGATTTGCATTCATGCGCACTCCGCACACACTGCCGCAAACTTTGACAACGATGCACTGATCGCGATCTAGATGTACGCAAGGTCTAACACGGTATTATACTACCAAATACACTGGCATTGCAATGCTCACCCCAAAGGCACCTTATGCAAAAAACCCGCAACATGCGCAAACAGCAAAAAAACCAGTCGTGATAAATACCACGACAAGGACTACACCACAAGTTTTATCCCGTATTAAAACGGTTTAACCCCACTAGCACTAACCCTTAAACACTCGTTTTCGTTCAAATTACAACGTAAATATAAATAATAATGCTCATTTACAGACATTACGTAACGCTGTACAGCCCCAAACTACGCTATGTTGTGGAAACCGGAAAAGCTGCTGACTAAAACTTTTTTTTCGAAATCCTAAGACATATTTTTTTTTTTTTTTAGTTACGCTTGGTTACTGTGATGTGTCCTTGTGTACAATAAAGTGTTATCTATCTACCTAAAAAACAGAACCGCGGGATAGAAAGAGTTTTTCCCATATCAGGGATAAATGAAATTAACCGTGGTGGAAGTGGAGCTTAGTTCGTTATACAATACAGGGTGCTCTAGAAGGGACGTCTTCGGACATGCTAACAATTAATTACAAGGGTTATAAATGCTGGACATTAGTCAGACTGTCGACGGTCCCGGACTCGCGGGTTGAAGCCGCAGCCATACCGTGTACTAAATTTAAATTATCTTAAATACTGCTCTAAGCTTTCATTTCAGTTACGCATAGACTGGAAGCTGCGTAACATTTTTGAATAGTGCCAGGGATTTTTTTTAATTTTCGGTTATAACTTTTATTTAAGATTGGTGAACTTACGAATTCTTCTCTTATTACAGTGTATATTTTTCAGGTCATGAGGAGGCATGGACGTGATGAGACTAAGAGAATGATGATTATGAATGTAGATGATTGTGGGCAAAAAAAAGATGGATGAACAGAATGAAAGGTGACATGGATAAAGAAAGAAGTGATGGCAGCTTATAGAGGAGAATGAAAGAGGAGAACATGTTGTGCCGACCCCACAAGTGGGATAAAGGCAAGAAGATTTATTTAGCATTCAGGAAGTATATTTTTCAGATCATGTATGCAACAAACATCGGTCTTTACCTCAGGACTGCTTACTTTTTATATAGGTTTACATCTCGTAATATAAACTTTTTCTACGATATTTTGCGGCGAAACATCAGCAATAGGCACACATAAAACCTCTCATTTCGCTCAACAAACAACAGGTAGCTCGAAGTATTTTAAATAATGAAAACAAAGTTTGTGTATCTTTAACGTCAGTTTAGAAGACTTTTTGCCTTTACTCACCTGGTTATTGCAAAAGTTCTTGATAGCGTTATATTTGCCGACAAACAAGCTTCGCAGCATTTACGACGTTTGTATAATAAAATATGTTTGATTATGAAAAAATATCGTTTGACGTCAATGAAATTGCTGTTTAGAACAACTTTTGGATTGTCATCTGCCAATCAGAGGACGCACAAAAGGCTTTACAAAGCGATCGCCTCGGGCCACAGAAAACTCAGGGGTGCCGTCATTTATTTAGGAAACCTAGTTGTAGTGATGAATAGAAGAATAAACATATTTTAACTAACAAAAACAGACGCACCAAAATAAAAAAAATACTTCTGAGTGTAAATAAAACTGATCCTTGCGATTCAAGTGAATAATGATTCATATTTGATTATAACTTTCATCCAAAAAGAACTTGAAGTGTACACAGATCAGTTTAAACTTAATGTTTCCCAAGTTTAGAAGATAGAAGGTTATGTGTTTGAATGAACTGCATACCAGTATTGCCAATTTACGCTAAAAGTCCTCAAGAAAGTACCAACCCTAACATACGCAATCCGTGGAATTTCACAAAAAGAGAAACGATACCTAATCAGTTTACTTTAAAACCAGGTTCTGTGGGTTCATTGTTTGAGAAAATAGACAAAAGAATTGTTATGTATACCACTCAAACGTATTTTAATTATTTGATGATGATGGCTTTAAGAAAATCGACGATAAACAACAATAGCACGTAGAACTTTTGTGTCCGCATTAGACTCAAAAGCGGTCCATAGTGCCTCAGGATGGGGCTTTAGTTGTAGCCAGCAGAACTCCTTTCAAAAGCGCAGACGCTTCCTGGTGGCTTGGAAAAGTGACCTGGGGTTCTCCAGGATTTCCTGACATTGAGTTGCTAAACCCTCGCATTACAGGACTATGAGTGCAGCACATTTTTTTTTCAGATAGGTATCCTCTGAAGAGCCGAATGCTTTGGGATCCAATGGTCCATGTGTTTGACAGTGACCCGTTACCCCATGATGGTTCTGAGGTTCAGTCTGTGTAGGTTTATTAGTTATTGTTAAAATCGCGGGAAGTTAGTGGATGGAAAGAGATGGAGAATCGTTCTTCCTGGACATGTTTAGGGGAGGCCTATGTCTAGCAGTGGACTTCTTCACGCTGATGATGATGATGATGAGGTTTATAAGACGACGTATCAGTCTAGGTGTAGAGCACTGATAGCCTTCCGTCATATGGTTGTGGGTTCTAATCCAGTCGTGTTTTTCTGCCCTACAGTTTTTGTACACAATGCCAGTTCTCTCTAACGACGAAGGAAAACATTATGAGGAAACCAACACGTTGTCGTATTGGTTTCCTCATAATGTAATTTCATGTCATATTTTCGTAATTTTTAGGTCTATATACAAATATAGACCTAAAAATTACGAAAATATGTGTCAAGTGCACGAAAAAGTCTATGGGGCGCAATCCTTTCACCACACTTGGTTTAAAAGAACCAGTGACACGATAGGATGAAGACGTCTAGGTGCTGTTGTTGGTATTGCTGCTCTTGACTGCTCTTGCTTCCTAAAGAAAGATTCGCTGTCAAGTAACCACGCTTCTCTAGCAAGCTATAAGGTCGAAGTTTTGCTAGCTTTTCTCACAAGTTATTCCGTGGTTCTATCTTAGCGAAGTATCTGATCATTACATTGTTGGCTCATACTGTTAATTAATCATCGACATTCTAGAACGAGCTTCGCTTGGACCGAAGTTGATAACGTACAGTTATCAACACAATACTTTTTGTAAAAATGTGGCTTATGATAAACAGAGTCTGTAGTAGTAGAGCTTTTTGTGAAAAGCTCGTCCAGGGAAATATTACCACCATACCTATTTCTGCCGTGAAACAGCATTGCTGTGTTTCGGTTTGAAGGGTCTGGGTGAAATTACTGGCAAGTGAGGCTGAACGTCTGTATGCCTCAACATGATAGATGCAGGGCAGTGCATGACGTGCATGACCTATGAAGCAAAGCTTTGTTGTAGGTGGTGGATGGTTTGTTCCATCTGCTATTTCTATAAAAAACATAAGAGAAATTAAATTAGAAACGTGGAAAACTTAAGCAAAATCAGAAACAAGTTAGAACATAATTATCACTTGTGTCGGCAACTGTACGTGTAATCCGATAAAATATACCTATTGCCGGCGGCCCCGCTCGTTACTTGTAATTACATCTCCAACGTTTTCGTGGTGGGTGTACCTTCCTCCACAGGCCGAAGGTAGTAAAAAGTTATGGAGTTTTTCTATAGCTAAAACAACCATGATAATTTTTCCATGAGGTTACTGTGATAATTTTGACTTATGTATATCGATCAATTATATAAAATACGGAATAGGTACATAAAAAACAGTATTTTTAGGAAAGTTTTTATTTGCCGTTTGTATGGGCTCTTTGGCTTATCTGATAGTTAAATAAAAAAATCAGTTGTCTGTAAAGGCGGTTTACTGACGATAGTTGAACGTGACAACGTCATACACCTGTCCACGCGGACGCATCGCTCACTCAAGTAGGAGAGAGACATATGTCGAACGCTGCTGAACGCGGAGGCCACGCTTGCATTTCAAGCCTTAAATGGAACGCCTCAGAGCGAGGTAACGTCCCATGAGTCATGTTTTTTTCATGCTTGCAGCCGGCTCCATCGAATTATAAGACGTTGTCATGTCAAAACATTATAGACAAGTTGACGAGTAGAGTACTTAGTAGGTAAAATTATGACTGCAACTACAAATTATTTTCGCAAAATCACAGCATTTTGCTTCCAAAATTATCCTTGAGTTATGCTAATTGCTAATCGTTGATAACACAAACTGTAATGAGCAAATCTCGCATTTGATAGCTCTAATTGGAATGTGTTCAAATACGAAATAATTTCATTGTAAACGCTGTTCGGAAAAGTTTGAGTTTTATTTTAAATTAGCTATAGTGTCTTGCAAATATTCTGATCTTACTATCTGCTAATCTATTGCAATAATATTATTGCTCATGTTTTTTTTCCCACTACGTGTATAACCACGTTCTACTTCAATTTCCTTCCACATTTTCCTTCTGGTATACCACCATTATGTACCACACATTCGTTATTAATTTTCTTTCACTAGACACCGTTGTCTTTGAATAATATTCAACAAATTTATTTGTTAACAAATCAGTAGCGTCAGAAACCGATGTTTAGAGTACAGCCACCACAGCCACAGTATGCATTTCCATTGGTGTTTGTGAAGCAAATCCTTAGCCGGAATCGACGACGTCGCTTTGACTGGATCTCGTTTGATGTGTTTAATTACTTTGTTTGTTGTTCTGACGGTGCTTGCGAGCTGCGGCCGCAAGTCGAGTACTTCCAAAACTGTTAGCATTTCCAAATTAGACGCTGGCAGGCCCCGGTCTCTACGCAACGGCTCCAATGGCAAATGAGCTTTATGTCGATGTGAGTTGAGTGTTTGATGGCTTGGTAAACTTGGAAAAAATTGGTGCCAGAACCCGCTGGTCATTTGAATTTCCATGGCGTATTTTGCTATCTACGGAATATCACTCATTTCTGACGTATCAATTTATCTGTAGATTTAACAATTTGCTCTAAGTATTAGTGTGCGTATGGTCTAATGGCAGA
Source organism: Thera obeliscata (assembly GCA_947578465.1). Classification (NCBI taxonomy): domain Eukaryota; kingdom Metazoa; phylum Arthropoda; class Insecta; order Lepidoptera; family Geometridae; genus Thera; species Thera obeliscata. Next base: position 9,087,970 of record OX387916.1, read on the forward strand.
CGCACACACAAAATTAAATTAAATACGACAGACGACATACAATAAACCGTTCTGATACTACTGAATAGTCTTCAGTATAGGTAGGTACAATACGAGTAACTAGTAATAATTAATTAAAATAAGATAAAAATCGGAAGGCGACGGCGTGGCCGCCCAAAAAGACGATGGCGAGACGATCTGGAAGCTCTGGAGAAGGATTGGTGGGAAGTCGCCAAAGATCGGGATAGTTGGAAGATTTTGGGGGAGACCTTTGCCCAGCAGTGGGACAGTGCAGGTTATTTAAAAAAAAAAAAAAAGTTAAAAATAGCTAAAAATATACAATATAAAACAGGATACAGCACAATAAAAAAAATATTAATAAACATATATATAAATAAATAAAAAGGCAAATAAACTTACAGTTACATTATTCTAAAACATATAGCATTCTTGTGATATTACATGCTTTTTTATTACGTTCTGGGTGTCTGTCGCTATAATTAAAATTATGCTTGAATACAATCACGAGAAGAATATTCAAAACTAGCTATTGTGTATTCTGTGATGGTACCCACGTCAAACTAACCAAAGAGTTTTATACACGCAACGAAATAATTAAAATACTATTGAGCTGGGTGGGTGTCAATCAGGTTACCGATTTCCCCTAATCACTCTTGTGATGGATTGTGTTTGAGTGGTGATTTGTCATAGAATGGAAAGCAGGCGGCAGCACGGCAACGGGCAACTTAGATGCTACATTAAATAACAAAAAAAAATTATTTGACTGGCCTCACAACTTGGTATAAAGAGTCCTTTCAAGATAAGGCTGCGCGTGACAGAAAGCATGAGTAAAATGGACTGGAAATATATCTTCCGATCACTAAAATTAATTGGGAAATCGAGCTATTAAATGCATCCCCGTATTACAACACGTAAGATTTATTTTAATTCGTGTAAAGCATTTGACATTGATAAAAAACATATCAGATCAACATAATACTATAATAAACATAGGCTCAACAACAATCGATTCGGTAGCCAATCCCATAGATATCCTGGGACACTGCGGTTAGACGATCTAGGTACATAACGCGTATAATTACTGAAATGGTTAATTTTAAAATAACGCGAGGGGCGGGCGTTCCACAAGGGCGATCCTTGGGTCCACAATATATCTTGTGGGCAGGCAACCGCGATTTGACTGACGGCGCGCTCTGAAAGGACATTTATCAGTCTCACTACTCGGGTTACTCTAAACCAAACAACAATGAATTCTCATTGACAAATTATCTTGGTATTTGTTGGTGTTGAGTCTATTCTTTTGACTAATCTTCTCATTATTTGTTTATTTATTTGCGTGTCTTAAACAACAGCACGAAAAACAGAAAGAGGTAACATGATTGGTAACATTATGGCCATAACACGTTTTCACGAACAGTAAATAGTCATACCGGAAAAGTGCAAAAGTGCACAGAATTGACATTATGTCATTTTTGACCTTCAGCTTTTATGTTATAAATGCCGCCAATGGTGTTGTTTTTAAAAGCTTTTTTATTATAAACACAACACATGTGTTATTTTTTATATAAAAAATCCGGTTGTCTGGAAAGTCGGTTTATTGACGATAATTGCACGTGACAACGTCATAAGAAAATACACAGATGTCGAACGCTGCCGAAAGCGGAGGCCGATTGTGCCTCTTTGTTACTCGTTCCGCGCTCTCGCTTGCACTTCAAGCCTTAAATGGAACGCCTCAGAGCGAGGTAACGCCGCATGAGTCATGTTTTTTCGTGCGTGCAGCCGGCTCCATCGAATTATAAGACGTTGTCACGTCAAAAAGTGTATTTGAATATAAATCAAACCAAGTGTTTTCCTTGAGTAGGTACATTCCAAAAATACACATTCCTTGTAAGCCACTTACCAAAATGAATGTAAAACGCGGATAAACTAAAGCCTATTTTCCGCGCCGCATACCGGCCGGTTACAAATTGCTTTGGGCAAAGCGTAAATTTTAATTTTATCTCTAATACCCGAATGAGTGCCGTGACTCGGCGTAATAAATGTACTCTTACCACGTTAGCTGGTTTGTGTAAAGGGTGTCTTTATGTACAAAGCAGGACTATAATATTGACTTCCGCGATATTTTGTCATCATTGGATAATAAACAGATAGCTATATTTCAAAAAATATGGAACCAATAAATCTGTAAGCGCTTTACCATTCTTATTTCGATATTTTTGATCTTATTTATTTACCTTTTTGAAAGTAACTCTTGTGATTTTATTTGATTGAGTAACTGAATTTTGTATTGAATGATAAGTAAAATTTTGTGTATTTCAAATGTTTCTGTTTCATTAACGCTGTAAATCAAAGCTTCATTTATACATAATGTTACCACACTAATACTTCTCTATTTTTAAATTCATGATCATTCTAACTTTATACTTTAGTAAAATTGCTTAAAAATTAAATTAAATTAGTTTAAAGGAAAATATTACAGCGACTCAAACTACTTTAGCAATCAATGTCAAACATAAGGAACATACCCTATAGGTAATAAAAATACCCATAAACTACCTAGAAAACTATTAAACGTGTTCACATTTGTAAGTAAACGTCAGAACCCGGGGCGGTCTGCCTTCCGGTTTGAAGGAGGGCTACAGTGAAAGACAACTGGATCTTTGCAGAAGCAAGATTAACTTGGGTCAAAGTCAAAGTCTAAAATCGTTAATTCATTTGTATGACAAAAACACTTTGAAACGTTTTAAAGCTAGGTGAGTCAGGGTGCCAGTTCCACGCAACCAGGTTAAGAAGATCAAGACATCATCACTACAAATACAATGTTTTCATTCATACTTTGATAAACTTTAGTTTACCATCGAATTCTCAGTTTTTAGTAAGTCAAGTGCAGTTTTAGTTTTTTTTTAATATTATGTTTTTTTTTTGTTGTTTAAGTTATCTATACTCCACTACTTTTTAATTACCAGAAAAAAAAAAATAGGGTAATGTAGTAGGGATAGAACATATGAATGTGCAATCAGAATTTTTAGTTTCGATAAAATGACAAAGTTATTAAATGTTAAAATTTTCAGAAATCCTGCATAAAATTATGGACATATTAGTTACGTAGTACTAGAGAGAAAAAAAATTACGCTGTTCGGTTCCGCTTGGTATTTAGCGTTTATGAATGAAATGCTTGTTGAATCATTTCTCAATATTTGACTAAAAATTGTGGTTATTTAAAAAGATTTTTTTTTACTCAAAAAAAATTTTTTTTTTCGTGGATGTGTTCAGTATCAGCAGCCAATATCGGCATTTTTTTTTTTGGTAATTAAAAAGTAGGGGTGTATATTTATAAGAGAAAGTCGTGGTAGTTACACTATTTATAACTCAAGAACGGCTGAACCGATTTGGCAGAAAATAAGTGGGAAGGTAGCTTACAACCGGGAGAAGGACATAGGATACTTTTTATCCCGAAAAAGCAACGGGAACGGGGTGTTACGGGAAAGGGCGAGCGAAGCCGCGGGCGGCCACTAGTAGTTCAATAAAACCCAAATAAAATTTGATTGGTTGAAATTTTGACTTTGGTATGTGGGTTTTCTGTAGTAGCCTCGCTGGTCGGTCCTTTCGGCGTAGCACCCTAGATCAGTGTGCGAGTCACGACGGGACAGTTTATTTCAACTTCTCAACTCCTTGGAGCGTTCGAAATGGGCATAATTTTCAAGGAACGCGCCGTTGCGCCCGACGCAAAAATTAGATTCATCAGCCGCATAGGCATTCGTATATTCGGTGCAAATTCGATTTTACTTGTAATGAGTGCGTGAATGTGAAACTTTTGCCACCAATAATATTGCTTTGTAATTTTTAACTTGATGATCATTATGATCTAGCGCTACTCTGTCGCTCATTAACAAGACTACGACGAAGAATGTTGGCCCGATTTCTTTATTCGGAGTTCAAAAAGTAGTGGTTGACTTTTGTTTTATTTCTCTGTCTCGGTTCGAAAAATTTAAAACGTTAGAGTACATTTTTAAAAGTTTATAAGTACTACCCAAGTTATATTTAAATTTCCAAGGTATAACGAGCAAACTGAATATCATCGAAGTTTTCTACAAAATGATGCAATAAGCATGCAATAAGCATGCAATGTTTATTTGAGCACATCGATTGGAGCCGCGCGCTGCGTCTCATTGAATACAAGGTGGATGGCGTTCGGGACGCAAACATAATTTAGTTATCTCACACGAGACCAGAAAGTTTCGCTCAAACAAATAATATAGGTTTCCATGTGGGGAGCACCTGGGCGGCTTGCGATCGGTGTGTCCCCTGGGAAATAAAAACTTTGCTACACGTCGCTTGCCCTAAAGCCTTCTTACCGTATCTGAGACACGTTCGTCGATTTGATACCGACGTACAGTTTATGGCTTTGATTCTCAACGATACGTTTACGATATTGTTTCACATAACTGCTGCGTAAAGTGAGTGTAAAACGCTGACGGACCCTAACTGGAATGGCCGGGCGAGGATGAGATGTACTTATTCCGCATGGATTCATAACCCTTCTCTTAAAACAAATATCGATTTATGAACTATGCAAAATTTGTGCTTTTTCGTTATCGATTTTTTTTTATTTCGCTGTTGTTCAAATTGTTATATCATTATCATCATCTTCGGCCTGAGAAGTCCAGAAAGAGTGATTCTGAGCCCTTTCCATCCATCGATGTAGTCCTGTACAAATGTAGTCCTCTATTTCCTCCCTGGATAATGCCTCTAGAGTAGCCATTTTTTCTCATATAATTATAAGTTTAAAAAACTTGAGAAACCGACTTCATTGCCAAACGGCTAAACCGATTTTAATGAAATTTGTTTGGGACAGTCTGGACGTAAAAGTAACCTTCCAAATAAAAAAATAATTTTCTAAATCGGTTCATAAATGACGGAGGCATGCAGTTACAAACATTAAAAAAATTATTTAAAAAAAAATGGCAACACCGATTTTAATAAAATTAAAATGGGACCAATCTGGAAGCAGTACCTTTCAGATAAAAAAATATTTTTTCAAATCGGCTCACAAATGATGAAGTTATGCGGTAACAAACATTAAAAAAAAAAAAAAAAAAAAAAAAAAACATACAATCGAATTGAGAACCTCCTCCTTTTTGATAGGAAGTCGGTTAAAAATCGAGATCTGCTATATACGTGCTCGTATGTTTTCCTTTTTTTCAGAAACTTATTGATAAATAAAATATCACCTCCAATTCATATTTCATATAAATCATGAGGGTCATATTTTTAATATAATATAAGTTTCTGAAAAAAAGGAAAAGATACGAGCACGTATATAGCAGATCTGGATTTTAAGAGAAAAAATGGCTACTCTAGACTAGAGGCATTATCCAGGCAGAAAATAGGGGACTACGTTTGTATGGAGAGTCACCTGTGTGATGCCCTCTTAAATTTCGTCTTCCGGTTCGTGGTTGCCATTCGAGAATCTTTATTTCCCAATGGCTCAATACTAATAAAAATACTAAGATTATCTCTCTATTAATAAGATGTGGGTAAAAGTTAGTCATTCACCTCATCGAATCGGAATAAAAACTTTCCGTGAGATTAGTCTTCAGTCTATTTTGAAACTAGTGCTCTCTTGAAAGTTACCATATTCTTTGGGAGTAATTTTCCATCTTACATCTGCAGCCCTGCGATCCGATGTCAGAATTTCTTGAAATGACTTCGCTAATATAACTAGTGCTGAAAGTTCCAGACGTCCCAAGTTCGATAACTGCCCGGATCTCAGCAAGAATTTTTAAATTAATTCAAACGAAAAATAAAATTAACGAAGTTGGTGAAGATTAAATTATACTCGGAGTAATTTGTGTCGAGGAGTTCGGTGTAGATTGCGTCACGGCGGAGTTTACGGACTGGCTGGATTATGTGCTGTAAACATAAATCACTAGGGTGCTATTTCGTTTATAATTAAATATTCGCAGGTATAGTACACACGGCTACGCATCAGACTTAACCCTGTTTGAATTTAATGCTATTAAAAGTTAAAGCAGCAAATTTCGTGATGGTGTGACCATGCTGCTATTTCGTTCGCACCATGCGCTTCCCGCCTCCGCGCCGCCCGTTTCTTTCCTTCTATTCTCTGTGTACATAGCGTAGTTATAGGTATGTAGGGTGTGTAATATGATGTGTAGTCAACTGTATAATGAGACGGTACATTCTAATATCACGTAATATCACAGGGTTAGGTTTGAAATAACTTGTGACACGAGAACAAGAAGAAGACAAGGTTAGTTCCAGTACTTCAAAAACGTTCGGATAAGTTCTTACTCTCCAAGTTTATGTATTTCAAAGGTTAGTTTGCAACTTCCCCTATCCTTTCCAATAAATAGTACAAACTTGTGACTCTTCGTTCCATTCACTCAACGCAATCTATAAAATCTTTGAATAAACATTTGGCTTCTTTGCCCTTTTGCACTCGTAAAAGGGATCTCAGGAACTCCCCTAAACTTATTTAAACTTTTACCCTAGGAAATCCTTTTCGCAAGCAGTTTAAATGTGGAATTGAATATGTATTAGAGTATCGGGAGAGGTTATTGGGAATCGGCTCGGCAGGTAAACAAAACGGTTTGTAAGCTTCTGAATTATGCTTATGAACAAACTTTTTGAGCTACTTATTTGGCATGTTACTCGTATAAAATTTTTGCTTACTTTATTTTGTAAGGTTAGGAAACAATAGTTATGTGAAATCGTCTTCTTCTTATCGTGTCACTGGTTCTTTCAAACTAAGTGGGGTGAAAGGATTTTAAGTGCGCCTGAATGAGGCGTGAAATATGTTCCCGGCTATAATCCACCAGGCAGGTAGATAATAAAAAAACTGTTTTTATACAAAAGTGACAAACATAGATATACAAAGAATAAACAAAGAACAGAGGCTACATAATATAAAACAAAATGACTGAATGAAATGAAAATATAGTATATACTAAATATAACATAAAATAATATATGTTGGATAAAGGTTCACTATACTATATAAACTACTCTACAACTTCCCTATTTAAGGTCTTTATAAAGTTAACCCTTCACTTTTCAATCAACAAATCTGGCAGGCATACCAAAAAAGCTAATTTAGAAATTGCTGCCGCCTCCTTCCGAAGTTGAAATTAGAAAACCGTGACGAACCCAGAATACCTCCGGGCGGGCTTCACGACCCTTTGAACTGATCTATCCGATAGACGTTATTGGAAAGTGTTTATGTTTAGTTACCTACTTTAGTTTGTAAGTACAACCCTTGTCAATAATAATAATTAGTTGTGAGCTTATTTATATATTTAGCGAGAATCAAAAGGAGTGAAGTTGTTTACAGATGTATTTTTTTGGTTCTAGTGTAGTTTAAAATATACTTGCATAATCATAAGTATCTATTTATTATTCATTTTTTTTTAAGAGCTTAGCTCTTGTCGGGGTTTTGATGCAGTTTTCTCTAATTAAGTTTTCTGAATGTGGCCTCCTTGAATACTTTACAGCGAATTTTTCTATGAAATGTTTTATATTTTATATTATTATTTCTATGAAATGTATTTTTATTACCTATACCTCAAAAAAAGAAAATTTTGCGTAATCAAAAAAAAGTCGGGTTTTCTGATACGTAATAAAATAAAAGCATTAATGGCCTTACTTATAACAATATTTCAAAAGATAAACAGTGCTTAAACTATTGGCATCTCTTACCACTGAGTAATGACAAACAGTGACAGGGCTAACTTTAAACAATGATTAAATATAAATTGCGTTTATAAGTAAAAGTGTAAAAGTAGTATATTGGCAATTTTAGTTATTCACTTTTTTTCTCTGGAATCAAAGGTATGGGAACTTCTTTTTGCAAATAAAGATCAGTACTTACTTCAATTTAGTTATCTAGAAAGTGATCTGGCTTAAGAAATATTCTAACTTTATAAATCAGAAACGTAAATTTACTTCTGACGCTGACTTTACTTACTTTTACAAACAGGACTCAGATGGTATAATTGTTGCTGTTCTAATGCGTTTTGTAACTCATAGAAAAAGAATGGTTGCGTCGTTGAAAGTTAAAAGCTAAAACTCTTTAGCGTTGGACAACTGCCCAAACACTTTGGACTTCGAAACTTTAGGGTTAAGCATTCGTACAGACTGCAAGTGTCGTGAGGCAAGAAAGTTAGGTTTCTCCTGATGAGCTGAGACTGTGAGACAGTTCTCATTTAATGAACTCGTACCATTTAAGCCCAGCGCACATCGCATCGTCACCGCGGAACGCTTACATGTGCGCAATGATTTAATTAGTGTTCAAATTAGGATTTTAATATGACGTATAGAATAATGAAACTTGCATCTAAAATAATAGTGCTTCACAATTTTATATTGTCGAACTAGCCATTAACTATCTAATTGGTAGTGAAGACTGAAGACACAGGAAAACTGGACTGAACCGCTGAGACTGATGACGATCAGCTGAAATGCTGTCAAATATGACAGATATTTGACAGCGTTTCAGCTGATCGCCATCGCCATCGCCTAGGTGTGCGCAGGCCTAGACTCTTTAAATAGTCATAATAAACTCATATTCTCAAGAACATATTATCCAAATAGTTTACCTCCAAACCGTAATATTTGAGGACTGATAGATAATTATTAAACTATTGCAACAATTTAGTTGCAATTTATTCTAGAATGTTTGTGTAAATTGTGAAAACAAACACTACTTTGAACGCATGTGAAGTGTGGCCACAACTAAATGAGAAATACCCAATCAAATCGCACAAAGTCCCATCAACATGTCCTACGTTTTACAGAGCAGGGGGTTTTATAAACTGCCAGTCCTCACTTAACCCGACAAAAAACTTTTTTCATTAAAATAAACTTTATTTCGTGCTGAAAAGCGCGTAAATCTCCCACAAACACAAACACGTAGGCAATATAGGACATCAGTTCCGCCCGTTCGTGTGCAGTCCTATTGGTTACATCGTATGTTTATCACGCTGATTCATTATTCAGTTGCACACCTGTTTAAACCGAGTATTGATTTTCGCCACTAACTAGTAGTCACAGATCTTTTATAAATAGTAATGTATAAATATTGTGGACAATCTGCTAAAAACTGTCTAGCTCTAAAGTAAGCAGATCTTATACTCTGGGGGCCTTATTAATAATCCTGGCGTAGCGTTGGACTAGTTAATCCGTGTTTTGTCACATTTGCTCGAGTTGACAATTGCATGTCAATGCAAGAGACAAAACACGGATTAACTAGTCCAACGCTACGCCAGGATTATTAATAAGACCCTGGGGATATAATAATACATATTTAGTTGCCTTCTTCTTCCTGCCCTTATCCCACTTTATGTGGGGTCGTCACAACATGTCTTCCTCCTCGCTTATCCATGTCATCTTTCACACAGTTCATCCATGTTTTCTTTGGTCTACCTCTGCTCACATATCCATCCACATCCATACTCATATACTCATCACTCTCCTAGTCACATGACTTTCATCTCTCCTCATGACATGCCCGTACCACGCCAGCCATATATATTTTTTCACCAGAACCCTTCAAACTAAAACACAGTCATGCTGCTTCTAGACAGAAATAGGCATGGTGGTAGTACTTCCTCGGACGAACCCTTCACAAAGAGCTCTACTACTAATACTGTAACTTTCTGTGGTTGTGATTTTTTTTCCACAGTCCATCTTTGTAGCTCGTGCTCGATCAAATTTGTTCATTAGTATAATTATTATTGTGTGTGGGCTGCATCTGTCAGTTCATTTTAAATTCACTACACTGTGTATAAAGTAAAGTGGCACTGATTTATTTCGACAACTTCTGAATAATGTGTTTTTTCGATAAAAACCCGACTATTCGAATCATTGCTTTTTTGGAGCTTGTGGAGTGAATAATTCTATTAAAATAGTTACAAGCAATATTGTTTGAGAAGGGTAGTTATGGTCAAGTCTGACTGAAAACCACCAGAGTTAGGGAAAGTCTTGAAAAGAGTCATGCCCTCAATTTATAAGAAAACATTATCAGCATATTTTTTTTTCATAAATCTTCATAAACTTTTGGAGGAAATGGACCCAAATGGTTTAATAAAAAATTACACCTTGTGTAATTGAACCAATGGATTCTACTAAAAATGAACTCTGGGTGTTTACAAAAAACTAAAAATGCATGGAAATAGCCAATTTTTACTATTTTTATACGGAAGTAAACTCGCTACTTATTTAAACTTTTAAAGTAAAAATAAAAAAAAGTATGCAGCCATTGTTTTCTACTCAAAATACCACCCTGTGTATTTTATTTCCTTAATATTTCCATAGCATAATTTATTTCCTAGCTGAATATTGTCCAATACAAATCACAAAAATGCGAGACTTATTAATTTCCCCCGAGAAAAATGTAAAGCATTTGTTACAGCTGCAATACAGTAAAAGTGCATCGGATTAAAATGGTCGTGTGTTCTGTAACTCAGTACCGTGTGTCATTGTTTAGAGATCTCGGTACGTCGCCGGAGTCAATATGCGGAACATTTCCTATTACACGCCCACTTCTTTCCGTGGGCTCGGAGATTTCTATAGAGTAGTTACATGGTTGAACGCAAAAAAATATGGCAGAAGCCGTAAGTTCTTGCGGGTCTTTTCCTACAACATAATCCATTCAAGCGATCGCTAAATCTAAGGTGAGTTTTCAATCTTTGTTTAGCAAATTTGAAAATCGAAAGTCGAACGTCTGAAGTCCGTATTCAAAAATCGAACGTCTTGTACTTTGTTACGTGGAACTGTGCCTAAATTTACGTAGCTTTAAAATAATTATTTCAAGCTTAATATGCGTGTTTCATTAGCTAGTTGTAGGTATACAAAAAGCTCACTGATCAAATCATCACAACTAAACAAATGACTTTTACTAGTTAACTGTTTAAAATGCAAAATGTCAAAAGAGAGTGAAGTGTTAGTTTAACATAAGCGGTATTTTTTTTAGTTTTTTAAGAAGTTTCGATTTTTGCTTAAGAAGAGTATGTGAAATTATTCGAGTCGACGCATCAGCTCTATACATTTCAGACCATATTTTTATCCCAACACAATTTGTAATGGAAGCGACACGCGGAGACAAGAGAGCAAGACTGGGGGTGAGAGGGGAAGAGGGGTGAAGAGGGACGAAATTACTTGCAAATTCCATTTACTAACTCCGCGGTCGGCGGCAGAAGAAACCGGCGTCTGTTCAGCTTGTTACCTAGATTGTGGTCTAACAATTCGGGAAGTCGGAGGTGAGACTTGCAGGGACAGAATAATTTTAAAGGAAATTGAGAAAAAAGTATAGAAATAATGTTGCTCGATTTATAACTTCATAGCTTCTTATTTTATTACGCCTCTAAACCAATCTTGCAAAACACAAGTGTGTGTGATAAATACTTAATATACGATGACGATAATAATCAAAGTAGACGTAAACCAAGATTATAGCAAAAGAAAATCCAATGAAGCCGTTATAGCTCAGTTTCCCTGCGCTGGAGGGCGTGAAGTCTATTAACAAATATTTCTGTAATGAACATAAATTTCTGATCTCTGTCTGGGTGTTATAATTATAACATTCTAATTATGAATGTATCTATAAAAAAATATGATTAAATTTTTTTATTCAGCTATCTGGTTCCATTCAAAATTAGGCTATGCTTAATTTGGGGCCAGATATTGCGGGGGTATTGCGTGGATAGTCCACCACAGTATCTATTTAATCTGAAAAATATATCAATTTCTAAATGCTCACTGCACGAGTATCAGATGCTATAACATCACGAGACATCAACAAGACCAAAGTTCCCAGTCTTCAAATCCAGGACATAATCTGAAGTTTGTTTCCATGTTTGTGGTGCGATTACCAATGGATGCTGGACCTCTGATTGGTATGTAAGCTACGAGGCGTTACCGCGAACTTAGCTCATTACCAATGTTACGCCAGCAGAATGACAATGCTGGAAATTTTTACTTTATTCTTTCAAACACAGAGCTTTGCCCACGGTCCATATCGCCACTTGGATAGAGGCGACAAAGCATTTTGTACGACTGCTTATCAAACAAATATTTAATTAATTAATTGATTAAATTACACAAACTGAGGGACGCCTATACCAAGCCGTGGGTACAATTAAATGGTCAAAAAAATACTGTAAATCGTAGCGTATGCCATGGGTGGAAAATCCGCTAAAAACCACCTAAGGTTACGTTCGGCCTGGAATATAGGAAATGCCTATTGTACCTCTAGACTTAGTAGACTACAATTTTTACACATGTCTTTTCTAGCAGTCATTCCTCTGATTTATTGACTCTAAAATTGAGCATGGCTTCTCTAGAACGTCAAAGAAATTTACTTCCATTCTCCTTGTCCTACGCTTATTAGGTGGTAGACGTGTAGTGGCAAGACGAGCAGTCTCTCGCGGCTATATTGAATTTTTCACATTAATTCTATTTCTTTGTTTCAACTTAAAATGCAGCGCAGATCCTGAGGTAACTTGTAATCTAACTGGATAAAATTAGACTGATGCCTTATAATTTTCATAAAACAATGTGTTACTATGAAACATACAAAAACTGTTGTTGTTTTCTGACATCCGCAAATCGATGTTATACAATTCGAAGTCAAGACATGTTTCAGTTCGATTTAAAAAGATAACAGTCATTAGACCCGATATTACTGGTAATTATTGTTCTAGAAACAATAGTATTTACTGAGGAAAAGCAAAGCAGTTTGAGTATTAAATCGAAATATTTGTGTGCCTTATATTGGCAGTATCTATTCCAAGACATGTCACAAACCTTTGGCCTATGAATAATTTAGAATCCCACCGCGACCGCAAAGTGTTTATTGTGATAGCGCGCCTGACTTCACAACCGCAAGCTCATGTGATATAAAACACCTAGATTTTTCCTCTCAATCTCTGAGGTATGTCTGCCAAACTCTCCCTCTTTACAACATCCTAAGCGGTCGGAAACACTTCGCCAAAACGAATTATATTTCCGGGAGCTAAGTTCTACTCTTGAATTTTTCCGAACCGCTCTTGGGACGCCGTTCTTGAGCAGACATCAAGAATGTAAGGAGTTATGCCAGACGACTACAGCATTGTAATTTAAGACGAATGTCGCAGCGGTAAGGTAGATAATTACGTGTTCGTGCCGGGGTCGTTTACCGCGAGCATCGGAATCGAGGGATGGTGGCAGTAAATAACAAGTGAGATCGGATTATTTCGATAAGATCGTAAAATGAAACAAGGCAAGCCTCAGCGGGACGTTTTCTTTCTGAATATGTTATACGGTAGCCGGCACATTGCCCACGTACGGATGTAAAATGTGAAAGTTTGACTTAGCTCATTTCCTTTACGTCTAGCGCCAGTTGCAGTTTTGCCAGCGAATATTACCTGTGTGATAGAGTTAACGTAGCGTCTCTGAACTAAGGAGCTACGGATGTGCTACGAAGGTACAGCTACGCTACGAAGTCTACAGAAATGCTACGAATTTAGGCAAGTTTACTATAATTTGTATTGTATAACTTAGTCCAGTTTCTACATGTAATTGTTTGACTTACATTGTAGTTTAGCTTTGACTTAAAAGTATAAGTTAAGCTGTATAATAAACTTTCAAATTATAACCTAGGCCTTGAATAATTGTAGAGTACCAAGGCCTTTAAAAAAATATTTCAGGGCTGGTCTAATTAATAAGTCTGAGTCAATAAACAATTTTTTTTTAGAAGTGTCTACTAATTAAGTTGACAATTGGTAAAAGTGATAATAAGATAATAAATAACTAAAATGAATTATACACATCAAACTCCCCCCTCTCTGGTTTATGTGCAGTTCCATACATCCCAAGGTTGCCTGGTAGGTTACCTATTAGCGATAAGACCGCCTATTTGATTACTGTGGCAGATCATTTTTAAGCTAAAAACTGTACCCTACTTACCTAGTGTGTCATTGTAATCAATAAAGAATTTATCTATAAATATACTCGTATCTATCTACATTACTACATATGAAGAGGATAAGGAAACATCTACTATCTACTGACAGAAAGAGACTTCCTTAACTTAGATATTCAAGCAGAAGTGTTACCAAACAGGTAGTCTTTTGGAAATGGCTTGAATTTTTGCATCTGGGAGCTCACTGGCATCTGTAGGCACGCGCGGTCCGATTGTCCAAGTGCAATCTTATTTTTCTCGAGTCTGGCGCTCTGCCGGTAGCTTATTGCCTACGTGCCGGCCGGCAGCGGACGGTCGCGCTGCCGTCATATTATTCTATCGAGCGGCTATCGGCGACCCACACGCGCGATATTAGTAGCTCTGCCTTCTCCAGATATTGCTCCAGGTCGTAAATAAAATTGCTGTTTCGGTAAGCTGTTCTTATCTTTGAGTATGTTTCGGGCACGTAGTAGGTACTTAGTAAGTACCTGCTTATACTCAAAGTCGAAGTATATTTATTTGTTGAATAACATGTAGTAAAAAATTTTAAATTGTGGTTGAATCAACGTATTTCTACCCACAATATACGTAAAGAATAAATAGTGGCAAAGCGTGATTAAAGACTCTACTTAGATTTCACCTGCATCACACCTATTTTATTTTAGCAACGTCTAACAAGTATTACGCAGTTATTACGTCTCTATGATTAAGAACTAAAAATTTCTCAGTTGAAAAATCGTTGACAAGAAGTATTGCAAATAGAACAAACTATTTCTTTTGCTTTGAACCCAAAAACAAAACATACAATTTAGTTTTTGGTATATCGTATGAATTCTTTCACCACACTTGGTTCGAAAGAATCAGTGACACGATAAGAAGAAGAAAAAGTATGAAACCCTGCGACTGCCAACTATGGAAGAGTTTGGAGGGTTATGGGAGGCCTATGTTAAAATTGTTATTAAAGGATATTGACACTTTTGGACAAGCCTGTATCGATAGAGGCCAAAGCACAAAAAATATGATTCCTATTTTTATGTGAAACAAAAGCAGATAACACATAAAATAATTCATTTATACTCAATTTTTTTAACGCAAGTTGTGACTAATTTATTCAGAAATTAAATTTGTCAGCAAGAAATACCGAAGAATGACGTCCCGTTTATGTAAAAACTTGTTTATCACAATTACAACAATAACCTAATAAGGGCAGCCACGACCGGGTTTATTGTTAGCGAATGTTGCCGCCGAGACTTGTTGGAAAAAGTGAAAGTTTTTATCTGTAGTCCCCGGCCGCGCGTTCTCATTTCCACCGCTCTTGATCGCTATCGCAAGCCTGTAGCGCGGTCGAGATAATTGCTGATTAGGCGATACCTATTCAAAAGTCATGGATCGGGAAACACTTTATTTATTCGACGGTTATAGGTATTTATCAGGGGTTATGGGTGGGTGAAATGCTATAGGTTAGTTGGTAAAAGTAGCATAAACATTTAATTACCTAATATATTCATGCTTATTTATTTCAATACTGGTGGTAACTTTCAACCAGAGCTATACAATTTCAATGGATAAAATAAATGCGGTATTTTTACACGTCACTATTTAGCTTACAAAGAGTTCTACTGAAAAGAAGCTTCCTTTAAAGCAGCTTATACTTAGAATCAATTCAGTACTGATACGAGAATGAATAGAGAAACATCGTACGTATTATATTACTCACTACTATTAGGTGTGCAAGGTTCTGATTTGTTCATCCACAACGAAGAAGCACGAGGCCAAACTAGGAACATATAGCCACGGGACGAACACCAATTCTAGCTGAAAGTTGATGAAGAGCACAGCTTTTTTTGGTTATAAGACTGCGTTTGGGAAATGCTTTGAACAATATATTATTCGAACTCAAGATAATCAACCGTTTTCAAACCTTCCTGATGTGAAGTCGTTACCGTAGCCTCTGAACTACTGCAGCCTCAGAGGTATCAAATTTGCGAAGCTGACGCTCTAAAAATTTAAGATGATCTATTTTGTAGTCTGTTCATTTCAAACCTTCCTGATGTGAAGTCGTTACCGTAGCCTCTGAACTACTGCAGCCTCAGAGGTATCAAATTTGCGAAGCTGACGCTCTAAAAATTTAAGATGATCTATTTTGTAGTCTGTACATTTCAAACCTTCCTGATGTGAAGTCGTTACCGTAGCCTCTGAACTACTGCAGCCTCAGAGGTATCAAATTTGCGAAGCTGACGCTCTAAAAATTTAAGATGATCTATTTTGTAGTCTGTACATTTCAAACCTTCCTGATGTGAAGTCGTTACCGTAGCCTATGAACTACTGCAGCCTCAGAGGTATCAAATTTGCGAAGCTGACGCTCTAAAAATTTAAGATGATCTATTTTGTAGTCTGTACATTTCAAACCTTCCTGATGTGAAGTCGTTACCGTAGCCTCTGAACTACTGCAGCCTCAGAGGTATCAAATTTGCGAAGCTGACGCTCTAAAAATTTAAGATGATCTATTTTGTAGTCTGTACATTTCAAACCTTCCTGATGTGAAGTCGTTACCGTAGCCTCTGAACTAATGCAGCCTCAGAGGTATCAAATTTGCGAAGCTGACGCTCTAAAAATTTAAGATGATCTATTTTGTAGTCTGTACATTTCAAACCTTCCTGATGTGAAGTCGTTACCGTAGCCTATGAACTACTGCAGCCTCAGAGGTATCAAATTTGCGAAGCTGACGCTCTAAAAATTTAAGATGATCTATTTTGTAGTCTGTACATTTCAAACCTTCCTGATGTGAAGTCGTTACCGTAGCCTCTGAACTACTGCAGCCTCAGAGGTATCAAATTTGCGAAGCTGACGCTCTAAAAATTTAAGATGATCTATTTTGTAGTCTGTACATTTCAAACCTTCCTGATGTGAAGTCGTTACCGTAGCCTCTGAACTACTGCAGCCACAGAGGTATCAAATTTGCGAAGCTGACGCTCTAAAAATTTAAGATGATCTATTTTGTAGTCTGTACATTTCAAACCTTCCTGACGTGAAGTCGTTACCGTATCCTATGAACTACTGCAGCCTCAGAGGTATCAAATTTGCGAAGCTGACGCTCTAAAAATTTAAGATGATCTATTTTGTAGTCTGTACATTTCAAACCTTCCTGATGTGAAGTCGTTACCGTAGCCTCTGAACTACTGCAGCCTAAGAGGTATCAAATTTGCGAAGCTGACGCTCTAAAAATTTAAGATGATCTATTTTGTAGTCTGTTCATTTCAAACCTTCTTGATGTGAAGTCGTTACCTCTGAACTACTGCAGCCTCGGAAGTATCAAATTTGCAAAAATGACTCTCTGAAAATTTAAGATGATCTATTTTGTAGTCTGGTCATTTGGAACACCTCATTTATGAATGGAGATAATTCCATAACTACGACGACGACGATGACGACGTTTACGACTACTTTTATGCGTAGTTTGACTGCCTTCACAGCTCAGTTGGTAGTAGCTCTGCCTTCTGCGCTGGCGGGCGTTCGATCCCCACTGAGAACAAATATTTGTGTGGTTAACGCAGATGTTTGTTCTCTGACTGGGTGTTATATTGTATTCTATGTATGTATTTACAAAAAAAAAAGTATTTAAGTAATGTATCAGATATCTGGTTCCCATAATACAAGCTCTGCTTAGTTTGGGGCTAGATAGTGTTGTGTGGATTGTCCGCATTATTTATTTACTAGCAGTTGGTAACCGAGCTTCGCTCGGATTTTTTTTCCTTAATTTGTATTTTTAAGAAATCATAAGAGTCACATTTATCATCTTTACTGGTTTATTCTTACAGAACAACGCCATCTGCTAGACATGCTTGCAGTTAGTTGCTCACAATCGTCAATTCAATTTCAATTTCAATTTCAATTTATTCACTTAAAAAATAACTTTACAGAATATAAATCCAATGCGTTATTCTAAGTCTTTGGATATTAAAAATGAACTAATACTACTAATATATCTAATATACCTACTAAAAATATCTTAAAAGCTAACTAATAGTTGGTAGTCAATAGATGGCAGGAGCAGTCACATATTCAGTTTATGTTTAATTATTGAATTCGGAAAGAAATAATCATTTCCTTAAAATGAATCCTGGCTAGATCGTTTTATCGTCCCCGAAAACCCCTGTATACTTAATTTCATGAAAATCGTTGGCTCAGTTTCCGAGATCCTAAATATATATATATAACGGAGGACCAGCTCCAGATTGGTTTTTAAAAACCGTGACGTCAGCAAAGCTGTCGTCACAATCATCACTATCAGGCTGGTTACTCATGGTGGCCACAAAAACACGAGGAGATGTTCTTCAAACTTCTTTATTTTCGGTCCGATCGGTGCGACGACTCGAGCTAGAATGAATTCTGCCTCGACCGTCGCCCGTATTTATACAAAAACTCGACCGGGCCAAGCAAGTGTTTGAACAAACACAAACTTGCTTCGACGTGTCTGATTTTTGCTTTTAAAATCACAAACTGTTTTTATTTGTCTTACAATAGTTAAATTAACTAACTAGATTACATAATTAATAATCATTAATCAAACGACTAACTAAATCAATTTCAAAACAAACTAAGTAAAACACGTTGCTTCACGTCCGTGATGTATTCTCGTGGTATGTGATAACGTCTTTGCGCCGATATATATATATATACAAGATTTTCTCGTTTAAAGGTATAAGATTTATTTAGTTCTGCTCTAATAATGTCTGACTCTGGCTTGATTGGTGATGAATTTTCAGCCGAAGCGGCTAGTTCTTGTTTTTATCATGTCCGTTACCTCTAAAGCTCCAGGATACGGGGCCCGGTCCCTAATAAAATGAGCGGCGGTAACGCGGTGTTTGCACCGACGCGACCGAGATGAATGATACGGCACGCCGCCATCCACCGTTCTTATAAACTAACACTGTATAGTGAACGAAAATTTTGAAAATATTTTACGTGTTTATATATCTGGCTTCAAGTTTTGGCGGTGAGCGTGAAGATAAAAGATGAGAGCTGATTTAATTTTATCAACATCATGATTTGCCTGTCCTTATCCTATGTGGGGTCGGCACAACAAGTTTTTTAATACAACTAGCTGATGTAAAAAGCATATGGCCCACCTGTATGGCCTACCACAAGGTCTGTCTGGCTCTGTCTCTGGCTCTGGTTTTGAGTCTGTGTGAGGCTCACCAGTGTCTTATACTGTGTGTAATACACACTCACACCACAGCACTGTTCATTCTAACTTGACAAGTCTTTGATTAGAATAACGATAATAATTTTGAGTCAGAAAGAAAAGTGAAGCTATAACAATAAGCATGTTTATAACAATCTTTTGTAAAGTAAAACTCCACGCAGAGGTCGTAACTTAGTCCGAGTTGTGTGTAAATCAACAGTTTAATAATATAAAGCAGCCACGCCTGAAGTGCGCTTAATATAACTTTTGAAGCAAACCCTGTTTCTTTGTTTGGTATCGTTTACATTTATTTGTTCAATTTGAGGATAATATGCATAATACGACATATTTTTTCGGTCTACTTACTTCTTAAATCAATGAATCTATTAGCATCTTAATAACAAACCATTGGATGGACTAGAAAATATCTTTCTATGACAAAAATGAATTGAATTTGCATCGCGTTTAATGCAAGTTCATGTTTGTAATTGGGACAAGTCAGTTTTTTTACATTTACCGCTATCTGGCACGCGCAAAGTTGTCTTTAGCGGACTCTACTTACGCATTTTCTTTATCCTGAGCATTTAAAGCATTTTAAAGTATGAAGTATTTTACTTTTAAATTTAGCCTTGTGACTGTTTGTCGCTACCATTTATTGGACATTGCATGCGACGTTTTTCTTTCTCGTCTCAAACTTAACAAAACTATCTCAAATAAAATTATTTATTTACAACTATGTGATATTCTTTATATATACTTCTGTGTATTTAAGTTTAAGGTTTTTTTTCTCTTTTCCCAATGCCTGTGTGTTTGTACACCCATCCCACCACTATAATCAACTCTCTCTATCCTCCAAGGTTTGCTGGTAGAAAACTCTATTTAGGGTTAAGCTCGCCTCTGTGCATGCCCGCTTTATAAAGTTTATCTATCATCTGTATGTGTGTACAATAAAGAATAAAGTAAGCCAGAATCATCAAACCAAGGCAGAGCCAGAGGTTCAAACTCAGTTATGAGCTCTGTCTTAAAAATTGTATTTCCCGACGTTGACCACAATTTGATCAGCTTTGCTAGGCAAGGCTTTATTTATTACACCTTTTTTCCGTCTCGTTAAAACGAGAAAGCATTACTTTGCACTGCAGTGACATTTTTCTTTATGAACTCCCTCGTCCTGTTTTCATTAATTCCCACTCCCTCATGACCCCAAATAAAAGCTAAAAAGGAAATGTTTTCATAGAGTTCGCACTCAAAGGGAGAATATTTTACTTATCTACTCACGCAAATCTATGCTCAGTTTTTGTCTTACTTTTTCGCAAAAGCTAAATAAATAAATACTGTAGACAATCCAAACAAGACTATTTAGCCCTAAACTAAGCAGAGCTTGTGCTATGGGAACCAGATAGCTGATATAATACTTATATGTATGCGTTTTTTCAATACATTCTTAGAATACAATATAACACCCAGACAAACAACAAACAAATAAGAGACAGAGTCCGTTTTGCGACGCCCAAAGCTCACTTCTGTAGTTAAGTGTTAATTCTGTTAAGTTTTAATTGTTAGGCTTCGTTCACACGGCATTGTCCTGCACGTTTTTTTCGTATTTGTTTTCTTAACGTACAATCATCCGGGTCTTCACACGGTAAATTATCATTCGTGTAAAAGACGAATAGCCGCAGTCTTCACACAGTTGTCACAGCGAGTAGACGTCACTGATTGATCCACGCGTTAAAGTTCATTCGATTTGCTTGACAAGTCCGTTGAGTATGCGTTTAAACGTATAAGCGGTACACGTTTTTTTGCAGTACAATCGACGTGTGAATCGATATATGTACGCTGTATGGTCACTATTTATACGTTAAGACGTATACTGCAAAAAAACGTGCAGGACAATGCCGTGTGAACGAAGCCTTAGTGTGAGTTTTGCTTCGCAAATAAATATATATATTTTTCTTTCCTTTCAAAAGTATTTTTGATAAAGAAACAAGCAGTTAAAGCTATAAAGAGCAGCAAAAAAGTATAAAAGCTACGTTCGCTTTGGAAAACATGCTAACAGCGAAACCATTACAGCGAGAATCGTCTACTCATACAGTATTTACTTGCCATTTACCATTGTGAAGCGAAATATTAATACGATGCATGCAATGTATTTAATTAGAGTAATTGGCAAGCAATATAAGTTTCTCAAAGGGACAGCATTGCCTAAGGCTGTTGACAAAACTGTAGTAACTTACCTCTTTTTATGAAATGCGTTCTGTTTAATTAAAAAATTCTCTAAGCTCGTTGCTGAATATAAATAGCTATTTTAAATACTTGAGGCTTTTTGTTCCAATATTGAACTTACGTGCTAATTTCTTTTACTTTTGCTCTACTTGGAGTATAAAATGAGTATGGTATTTAAAACTACAATTACCTTTGAGACAAAATTTTGTGTAAGAAAAATCTTGTTTCGTTAGTTCAAAAGAAAAAGTCAGAAGAGTGATTCAGTTAAGGATCCAAAACTATTCGAAGGTATCGTAATTTTCTCGAACAACTTTGTAGACACTACAATTGAATTACATTCGTAATATCGCCTGAAACTGGTTACGATCGAGATAATTTTAGAGGTGAACTCGAATTGATTCGACAAGTTAATGGCTCATTCGGAACGCCATAAAGTTGGCGGCGTCTCACTGCTTAATATAGCCACGTTGCAAGAAACAATTAGACAAGCGGCACAATCATCCTACGGGAGTTCATGAATGTACAAAGCTCTTGAAACTAAGGATATGACATTTCATTTATTTGTAGCACGAACAAAATTAAATGTACGTAACATTGGGTAGGAAAATAGTTATTCATCTATTCTGTACCTATGAAAGATACACAGCTTGTTAGTTAAATATACTAAAGGATATTTTTTTTCCATCAACAGATAAATTTATCTGTTTAATAAAAATACGGTGAAAGCAGTCAAATATGACAGCGGTATTTGACAGCGTTTCACTGATGGCCATCGCCATCGCCTAGATGTGCGCAGGCCTTTAGAATTGTCAAAAATAATTACTTTTATTTTTGCTTCGATTGTATCAGCTTTTTATAAGCCCATAGATAGAAAAATCTGCTCGTAGCTGTGATATATTTTAAGCAGACGGATTAATTTATTGTTACGCAAAAAAATAGTTTTAAATCAAATTTAATAAAAAAAACAAGTCTTGCACTATCGACTAAGTGGACTAGGCGAGAAGGCTTAATAAAAAAGTGATTTCGATTTGCTGTTTCACTTGCCAGTAAGTTTGCACCACTCACAACATTTCAAAGTTTACTGGGTAACAAAAAAATCTACCAAATTTTATTAAAAGTGCATGTTTTTTTCATAGATCCAAGTTGGAGGTAGCAACGTGTCGAATGGCGTGTAATACGGCGAGCATAAATCGTGAAGACACGGTGACGAGCGGCGCTTACACTCGGAATGAGAGACATCCACGATCTACGCCAGAACACCCTAAAATTTCCTTTTAATTGTCGCCTCGACGTACGACTGCCTTATTACATATCTAAAGGCAGCGGTTCTATCTGACGAAACCAAATTAAAAGTTACGGGCTGGCAAATTACATTATCAATTCCGAAGTGTTCAGATCGGCGACAGTTAGTAAATCGAGATAGTTCACTAAGCGATAGTTTGACGTCATCACTTCTATTATCCCACGAGAATTTCAGTTGATCCCAAGAATGACCTGCTATGACCTTTGTTCAATCTTTGATAGTAATAATTTATATACGTCGTCTTTTTAGCGACTCGCTAAAAGTCTCTTGTCACTGTTACTTTCATGTCAACAAATATGAGATGGAAACAGACTTATCGGTTACTAAACTAAATGACTGTTAAAAGAATATTATGAACATGAATGTAAAAGTTTATTTGGACTGTTTTAACCACTAATTTCATCGTTTCGAAATTGTTTTCATATTGAGTCAAAAATTCAAAAGCAATTTTGTATCCAACACTGTATTTTTGTATAATTAAACAGTTCAGACCCATCCCTAACATGCTCAGTTAACATTTAAAACTATTAAAAACAAAGAGCAAACTGTTTCACGACTATAATCGTTGACTTGCAATATTCAAATGAAATTGCATCTTTGCCAAAACTAGCGAGAGAAAATGGCGTCTACATTAATATACAAAAGCGTTTGACCTGCCTTGTGTCGTGGCGCGGGCGCCTCTTTGTTTTTATAGGTTGTTGAATAAGCATTAACTAAGTAATTTGAGGGGCAGGTAGGTACGAATTGAGGTACATTTAGACCTTTTTATGTTTCTATAGGTATGGAAACGACACATGTGCGGCGGAGGGTGATTGTTACTGTGTGAAGCTGTGAGTACGTTTAGAATATTGTCTTGATCAACTGGCGCATGTTGCCTTCATTCTCAAAACCCACTCAATTCTACAGACTAAATCTAGTTATACTAATAGATGACTAAATAATATATAAATAATATAACGTAAAATACATTTCAGAACCAATACATATTTTGTTAATAATTATGAGCGTCCAAGTAAAAAAATATTTAAAACGCATATCCATGCGTTTTAAATATTGCGTTTAGCTTTAACAAGATCCAAAGCGATCCCGCTTTGGATCTTGTTAAAGCTAGATTAGTTTTCGGCTAGAAACTTGTGCTTAGGGTTCAGTATTAGTACTGGTTCTGTGGCGCAAGTATTCACCGTCCGGCTATAGGCCCGTATCAATAGCAGATGCAATTAGTTTGAGTGCACCGTTTTTGATGTAGTGCCAGACTGCGGGCATCGTGTGAAGGACTCCAGCATAAATAAATTCAATACCTACGTTAATAGGGTACAAGAGCTAGCTGATTTTAGCTCGGATTTATATGATAGTCGCGCTGATGGCACTGACTGATTACATATTCGATAGGGTCAGATAGGTTTGAGTGAGTGTTTTTTGCATCAGTTGATTTGGCTTTGCAATAGTTTGTTTGGTAGATTTGTAATTTTTGTGTAGCATCGTTTTAATGTTACTGAATACTGCCGAATGATCAGTTCATTTTATTTTATGATAAAGCAATGCTGAACATGCGTTATTGGTAGCTAGGTATCTGTTTAATTACAAAATATTTACTTCATCGTAATTACAAAAAGCCTCATCGCTATAAAATGTGGATGTGCCGTCAACCAACCAATATTATTTTTTGCTTTATCTCCATTTTCACACCAGGAAAGGAAAATATACTTTAAAATCCCTCTCAGATAATTGGCATACTGTTGAGCTGTTCATCAAGTCTGGTTTTAATTCTATTAATTAACAAGGCGCCACTCGGCTGGAGAGTAATGTCGGAATGCAAAATATTTGCACGCTGAAAATCTGTCGATTGTACGCTGAGCAGCGTTGATTTACGATTTCATTAGTTCCGCGGATCGACAGACAGAAACAATATTATACGTCGACTGATTGTGGTGATTGCACTCATTTTCAAGTTATAGTTAATATTTTATTTTATATCTATCTGTGCCGGAGGCCGTGGGTTCGATCCCAACCGAGTACAAATATTTGTGTTGTGAGCACAGATGTTCGTTCGTTGTGAGGCTATATAATTGTCAAACATAGTATTGTGTGGATTATCCATCATATTTATTTATTGACACAGCTACCGCATTTACACCATAATTTTGAAGCTGTATACAGCAACACATTCCACAATTTGAGAAGCTTCAATAAAGCATTCATAGAACACAATATTGTTGCTGGAGATCATTCTGGAATGAATAAGTGCGATGATATCAATTACAATCAATAAAGAACATGTCATGTATTGAATTAAGATACAAGAGATGGCTACATACTTATCTTTAGTTGCCTGATAAAATATTTTTCCCGAACGTGCTTGGACATTTGAGCATTATTTTGACATCCTTCTTTGAAATAAGCCGAAATTGCTATACTGGCCAAATACTCGCATGCGAGCAGCGGCCGGCAAAAGTTTTATGAAAATCCATTATACTGTCGTGTTTAGCAGCTAGATCCCAAGGTTAAGACTTAAGGCCTGCGCACACTTAGGTCGCTGGCAATGGTGATCAATGAAACGCTGTCAAATATCGCGTTTCACTGATCGCCATCGCCGTTGACCTAGGTGTGCGCAGACCTTCACATAGTTAACTCAAATCTGTCGTCTAACTTAAAAATGGAACCATTTTTACTTTTAAACATGGCAACCAAGGCGGTAACTTATCAAAGGTTTTATTTAAATTTCGAACTGGGTAGCAAAATTAAATGCTGTTTATGAAAAAAAAAACAAATTAACTCTTTAATGCGAGAAAAAATTGTGTTGTTTGCCTGCTAAGCTAGTTAAGTAACCAATAATATGAAGATCCATAAAGTTAAAAGTTATCAAACTGGGGTCTAGTAAACCACCACCAAGTTTGTAAAATTGTGAAAACTAGTGCACGTCAGTTGCACAAAGTTAAATTTATCCCGTTTAAGCTCTGATCTCCAAGGTGAATAGAACAAACGGGCCCTGGAGGGTGCTAACCCTAAATATGAGAGTTAGAAAATTTTACGCAAGGGAGAGTTACTTTATTCTTAAAACAAGTGAATCTTATGAAACAACTGCAAAGAAGTTATGTGTCGTATATTTGTACCGCTAACATAAAACTATTAAAAATATAATATAAAATACAAAAATATTATATGTCATTAATAACATATTATATTATACATAATGGCGGGTTACGGTCCAACCCCCCCCCCCCCATGAATAGTAGTACACAACAATGGCCCCCAGTGCCCGGTGACTCCAGCAGCTGTGCTGGCGTTGACGGGCGTCATGCCTGCTCTGTAGTCAGGGGTGCGAAGAATCCCCGGGTGACATCCCACCGTCAGACGACCAAGGCTTACGAATTACAGGACACCGATTTGCTCAACGTATTGACGTATAATGTTAGGACACTAATGAAGGATGAGCGCCTTTTAGAACTGGAAAACGCTCTCAAAGATATAAATTGGGACATAATAGGTCTCGCAGAAGTTCGAAGGCTTGGAGAAGAAACAGTAGAGCGAAAGGATAATATATTCTTCCACTTCGGAGAAACTCCAGGACTTTATGGTGTAGGGTTCTTGGTGGCTAAGAAGTGGAAGAATAATATTATCGAGTTTATCGGCTACTCCGAAAGAATTGCGGTTCTCAAATTCCAACTAGCATCTACAAAAACTTTAACCTTAATACAGGTTTATGCACCAACATCAGCTCATTCCGATGATGAAGTAGAGGACTTTTACGATGTGTTGAATAAAGTTTATGACGAGAACCGCGGTTCCTGGACCTTGATTTTGGGAGATTTTAATGCGAAAGTAGGACTACGGCAAGCATCCGATTGCGATTCTGAGGTTTTAGGTAAGTTTGGCCTTGGGACACTTAACGAGCGAGGAACTCGCCTAATTCAATTCACCTTTGGGCAAAATATGTTTATAGCCAATAGCTTCTTTGATAAAAAACCGCAAAGGCGTTGGACTTGGGTGTCACCCAACCAAAACGTCAAAAATGAGGTTGATTTTATATTAACATCTAACAAACGAATCATAAAAGACGTTAGTGTAATAAATAAAATCAAATTTGCCTCTGATCACAGACCCGTTCAGGCTAAATTAAGGTTTGAGTTCAAAATACACAAGTCAGAATTATATAAAAAACACATGATAAAACACAGTAAACAAAACCTTATTCAAAATTATGATAAATTCACTTTGGAACTAAGTAATTATTTTAAAGAATTGAAAACAGATGATTTGGATCCAGCAGAAACCCAATACGAAAACACTGTTAAAGCCATTCATATATGCAGCAAATTAATTAAACCATTAAAAAAGAGTAAATTTAAGCTAACAACTAAAACGATCAAACTTATTGAAAAGAGGCTTGATACACAAATTGGATCCACAGATTATAGAAATTTAGACAAAGAGGTCAAACGGAGTATACAGCATGATACAAGAACTTATAGCACATTTAGAGTTAAAGCGGCACTGGTAAACAGCACATCTTTAAGAACAGCTAAAGATGGTTTCTCAAAAAGCAAGACATGGATTAATAGTTTACAAGATAGTTCGGGTAAAAAACATAACAATCGACACAAAATTTTAGAGATCTGTAGTCAATTTTATAGAAATCTTTATTCAGGCTCGCAAAAAATAGAGGAACCAATCAATTATTCTCGTTCGGATTCTATACCTTTCATAACAGGTCGCGAGGTTCATGATGTTTTTAAAACAATGCGATTTGAAAAAAGCCCTGGAGAAGACGGAGTCACCACAGAAGCATTAAAAATAGGCGCTTCGATTCTGCTTCCTCACGTAACAAACTTTTTTAATAACATTCTTCAGACGGGTGAGTTGCCAGTAAAGATGTGTCACTCAAACATAATACTTTTACACAAAAAAGGAGATAAAAGCAACATCAACAACTATCGGCCTATTAGTTTAGTGTCACATCTTTACAAGGCATTTATCAAAGTAATTCAGAGACGAATTGATGCCATATTAGATGACAACCAACCGCCAGAACAAGCTGGCTTTAGACCTGGTTATTCCACCACTGATCACATTCACACTCTTAATCAAATCATTGAAAAATACAACGAATACAATAAACCACTATACGTAGCTTTTGTGGATTACACAAAAGCCTTCGATAGTGTTAAGCATACTGCAATATTTGCAGCTTTAGAGCAACAAAATTTAGAAAAAACATACATAGACCTCATTAAATTAATATACAGTAATAGTCAGGGCAACATTCAATTGGAATCAGCTGGAACAAAATTTCCAATTAAAAATCGGTTGTCTGTAAAGTCGGTTTACTGACGATAGTTGAACGTGATAACGTCATAAGAAAATACTCGCGGACTCGCGGACTCGGACTCGGACTCGGACTCGGACTCGGACTCGGACTCGGACTCGGACTCGGACTCGAACTCTCGGACCCCCTCCGGACCCTCATTTACCCTTACCCTCATTTACCCTTACCCATTACCCGACCCGGGCTCGGGCTCAGGTAAATGGAACGACGAAACGACGTAACGACGCATGAGTCATGTTTTTTCGTGCGTGCAGCCGGCTCCATCGATTTATAAGACGTTATCACGTCAAAAATGGGGTCAAGCAGGGTGATCCGCTTTCTCCTAAGTTATTCACTAGCACCTTGGAGGAAATTTTTAAGCCATTAGCAGCACTATGGATGACGAAGGGCATTGAAGTCGGTGGCCGAAGGCTTACAAACCTAAGGTTTGCTGATGACATTGTACTTTTTGCTCCAAACGCACTTGACTTGCAACAAATGCTCCAAGACCTGAGCACGGCAAGCCTCGAGGTTGGACTAATGATGAATCGGTCAAAAACCCAAATCATGACCAATAGCACGAAACGTAGGGTGGT
Organism: Thera obeliscata; assembly: GCA_947578465.1. Classification (NCBI taxonomy): domain Eukaryota; kingdom Metazoa; phylum Arthropoda; class Insecta; order Lepidoptera; family Geometridae; genus Thera; species Thera obeliscata. The sequence goes on from OX387916.1 coordinate 9,116,533, forward strand.
GGTAGATAGGGAAGAAATACACTACGTCGATGAGTACATCTACCTGGGCCAGTTAGCATCCTTCAAAAACAGGCAAGACAAGGAAGTCGACCGTCGAGTTGAAAATGCCTGGAAGAGCTACTGGTCCATGAAGCAGCTAATGAAGGGCAACCTTCCTTTATCTCTCAAGCGCCAACTCATCGACTCGTGTATTCTCCCTGTCCTAACTTACGGTGCCCAGTCTTGGTCACTGACCGAATCACAAAAGTCCAAGCTCGGGGTTTGTCAGAGAGCAATGGAGCGTAGCATTTTGGGTGTCAAGAGAATTGACAGGATCCGTAACACCTGGCTACGCTCAAAAACCGGGATCGCTGACGTGGACGCTAAGGCTGCCAAGTTAAAGTGGGACTGGGCAGGTCACATCTGTCGTATGAAACCCGAAAGATGGGCCAAAGCCAGCACAGAGTGGGTCCCTGCAGACGGAATTCGCCGCCGAGGCAGACCCAGGAAGCGTTGGCGGGATGACCTGGACGCGTTCTGCAAGGAGTGGCCGAGTTTGGGTCAGGAGCGAGATGAGTGGAAGGAACGGGGGGAGGCCTTTGCCCAGCAGTGGGACAGACCAGGCTGAATAAAAATAAAAAAAAATATTATACATAATAATATAACTTCTTTGCAGTTGTTTCATCGGGTCCGTTCGTTCTTTCCCACCTTGTATAATCTCCCTTAAATTTAAGGCCTGCGCACACCTAGGTCGATGGCGTCTGTGAAATTCGACAGCGATATTTGACAGCGTTTCACTGATCGCTATCGCCAGCGACCTAGGTGTGCGCAGGCCTTTACCGTCGCCAGTGACATTTTAATTACAAACCGTCGCAGTCTCACAATGACAAAAAAATATTGTTGTTTTAAATAAGTTGTCTAAAATGGTGTTTTAAATAATAGCTTGAGCAAGAGTTCGCGTTACCTATTTTGGATCGAATCCAAGGAAGTAATACGTTTTCTGCAACGCTTGGCAACAAAAAGTGTTGTTATTTGGTTATGTACCTTTAGTGGCATATTTTTTATATTTATTAACAGTTTTATGTTGTGTATCATCATCGTCATCATCAGCCTGATGAAGTCCACTGCTGGACATATGCCTGCCCGACACATTTCCAGGAAGAAAGATTATGAGCTCCTTCCATCCACCGACTTCCCGCGATCTTAACAATGTCGTTGGTTCATCTGGTGGGTGGGCGCCTTACTTTTCGCCATTTTGAGAGTCTTCATTATATACACTGCCTATTGTATACTTTGTCATAAGTAAAGTTAAAGCTAGCCAGGTAATTTTTTTTGTTGTCTTATTGTTATGTTTTGGTAATGTTTTTTCCTAACAGACAGTAACCTACAAACCCAGTTTACATCACAATGATAAAAATGCCGTAAAAATTGCCTACAATCGAGCATAACCGAGTAGATTGATTGTGTTTCAGGCGTCATCGCATAGAAAATATTGCGAATGTGTAATTGGATATTCGAGTGCTATACGTCGCCCGCATGTGACGCCCGCGTGCCGATGACAGGCTTGACAAATAATATGACGGACGATGAACACTTCCCATTGGCTAAATGCAATTTCATACCGCTTGTTTTTGGTTGGTATAGAAGGATACGGCTCAAGTAACTTAAAAAAAAGAAAAATGACGCGCCACGAGGACATAAGGGCGAGCAGTGTATAGTCTGATGTGTATGGGTGTGTACATGCTATTTTGGGGTTTCAAAGTCCGGCAAAGAACCCTTGGTTTCATACAAGAAAAATGACGCTTACCACGAGGACATAAAAGCTAGCAGTGTATAGTCTGATGTGTACATGCTGTTTTGGGGTTTCAAAGTCCTCTAAAAGCCCTTGGTTTCTCAAAAAAAATGACGCTTACCACGAGGACATAAAAGCGAGCAGGGTATAGTCTGATGTGTATCCTTGCGTACATGATGTTTTGGGGTTTCAAAGTCCTCTAAAAGCCCTTGGTTTCTCAAAAAAAAAATGACGCTTACAACGAGGACATAAGAGCAAGCAGTGTATATTCTGATGTGTATCCTTGTGTGCATGTTTTTTGGGGTTTCAAAGTCTGACATGAAACGCTAGGTCTAGGGATCTGCTTGATCACGGATTAAAGTGGATCTGACTACAGAGATCGCAGGAATTAATAAAATCATGATGAAAGTTTTCAGGGTAACAGATAACAGCTAGGTATCCCTGAAGTTATTACAAATGTAATTAGGTAGTTATTACAAATGACGATATTATCACTATAATTGCAGCCTTAATCGAGTAAGCTTGAAACATCGATTTCCATCTTAATCACATCTTATAGATAATCGAATAAGCTTGTCTAATGAGAAACCTAATAAATATTTGACTATGACTCTTGCGTGAATAAGCCGAAAATAGTATACACATTTGGAATTTGCAATGATTTTACAAACTAGCAAAACGTAAAGAGATTCAACTCCAATTTTCCGCTTACACATTTTCGATACGTTTAAAAGATAAATATAGATACAGTTGCAAGCACTGGGCAGATAAAAGAGATGAAATGCACCCAGCAAAATATACAGCCTTTCAGATGCCAAGTAAATACCTGTGTAGACCCAGAAAGTAATTACAAAATGCAAGACCGTACTGAGAATTGATGTGAAACTTGCATCGAGAAAAAAATATTTTAAAATAGTAGGTAATATAGTTTTTTTTAACGAATAGAAAAGTGGGTTTTGGTGTCTTCATCTTGACTATTTGATTTTATCTACGTACACATATCCTATAGTTGTTACCAAGAGAGTTGATAAATGCCCAGTGCCGAGGTGCCGAAGTGCTATTGCGCAACGGCAGTACTCTCATCTCTCGCCAATATTTTACAATAAGATTACCGCTGAAAGAAAAATAAAAGACTTATCGAAGATTAGGTTAAAAGAGACAATAAAGAACTGGCTGGACGACAAAAACTATGACGAAGTGGAGAGTCTTTTAGTGAAGGTAGTATAACGGTAAACTGATTCATTTAAGTAAATAACCTACGACACGCACACACACCCTCCCCCCCCACATACACACTCTCCCCCCACACACACCCTCCCTCGCACACACTCACACATCCAAACCATCAAATTCAATAAAGATAAATTAAAAAAAAAAAAAAAAAATGTTCAATGCTGTGCTCTTTCCATGTATTTCCCTACTTTTTATGTTCAATTTTGATATGTAGTTTAATTATATGTAGTTGTTATTCGTTGATTTTAAGTAATTATTTGTAAAACCCTAGTTATAGTTTTTTTTTTCTTTTGTTTATTTTTATAATAATTGTATTTTCATGTTTGGAAGAGGCGTTACTTCCTGCAACACAGCGCAAGCTAAAGCAGGAAGGCGCGTTGCACCTAACGTTAAGCATACCTTTAAGGTAATAAATATTTTTACATATTTTTACATTTTTTACATAGTAGGTAGGGAATACTTACTAATAAGAATGGAAGTACTTATGTACCTACTATCAGCGCTGTATATTATGTACTTCATATTAGTATGATTGGAGTTCAAAAATTGCTAAAAAAAAACAACAATTGAAAATAAGATCAGAACTATGTGATTATTTTACGTAGGATACTTTAAAGTTACTTATACACTAACAATGTCAGAATGAGTACAATTTTTGCAGCCCTTGCGAATGAAGGCGCTAAAAACTCGACGGCTTCATTAATAAACTAAAGTGTTTTCTTCCTGTGTGTCGCTATTCGCTACGGAAATAGTTTCGTACAGTTCTCACAGTTTAGGCAACAAGGGGGATCGAATAGAATATTCTTGACTTGAAGAAATACGATCGATTCTCACGAGATGCATTTGACTCATAAATCGACTTTAGAATTTATACCATACATGCGGGAAGTAAGGTTGTCGAGTTGTTTTGGATACAGGTAGGTACATACAATTTGTTTTAAAGGTGAGTCTCTCTCCCTCCTCTCTCTCAATTTTTTTAAAGTGAGGTGAGGTGAGGTGTATCTGCGATGTTTTATAATAATTTTACCTCAATTGCGTTCTGTAACTAGCCAACAACGACAAACTTAGCATATTCCTACTATAATATTCCACAAAATTGTTTTAGAAACCTCTGAATTTCCATTTTATATCAACACATGATACGCTCTCGACTCTGCTCTAGTTTCACAGGTAGAGTTTTTTGTAAGGCCCTTTATCGTAGACACTTTCCACGACCGCACAGTGGGTAGTTGAATAGTGCTCCACAGTTTTATTTTTCAAGCTAGCGCAGTAAAATGTTTTGAAAGGACCGATTTCACTTTGCGTCTGTGGCGTCCCCGCCCGCATGTCTCTGCTATGCCATTGTGAAGCAACTACAATCGTACCTACAGTATTGTTTCGACGGCGAACCTGCCTCCTTTTTATTCGAGTTTTCATGAAAAACCGTATCTTTACACGGCTGAGTTATGGTGATGAAATTAAAACCGGGGCTTTTAGTCGAACGTTTTGTTTCCATCGTTTCAACGATAGCACTACATCCGTACTTTTATGGAGATTATTATTTTTATGATCCTTTTCATCTTTGAGAATGGATGGGAGTAATTTTGTGCTCGAAAGATAAATGTTTTGAGATCGTGTTTGAATAAAAACGCTATTCAATTTGTTGTTATTCATGTTAAGTACAGCGATGGAGGGCTTTGTTTATTTGTATTCTTGTATTATCTTTGTCAGTGTGGTTTTATCTAAATGTATATGGCATTGAAAAATTTCGCTTGTGTTGTCATGTTTTATTTGGAGAATTGTTTAGTTTTCTTAGTTGGTTTCTGGTTCAAACATGCAGATATGATCCTTATATGACTGATAGTAAGATTTATGATCACAAATAATATTCTAATATTGGACTGATTAATCTGAGCGAGCTTAGCAAAGCTACGGCTACACTGCAAATCATTAGCAGGATAGAGACGGCTGCGGCAGACCACACTCGCTGTTTGCATTTGTAATTAATACACTGTTTGCACTTCTGATTTACGATACCGTCCGCTGTTCTATATTAATGTGTTAATAGTTTGGAAAATTAGCAACAGAGATACAGATCAGTGTCATTTTGAAGCTTGAAATTATTAAATTTAGCATAACAGCTACACATCATTCTATCGAAACCATTGAATCAGTTTTAATAGAAATTTTAATAAAAATAAACTGCAATGTTTGTAGTTATATTTAGGAGTAGGCGTAGTTACATCTTACGTATAACACATAGTTACGTTATTCTAGAGATGATAACGTGCAAACAGACTGTTTTACTTGTGTAAGAGTGTTATTATAAAAAAGCAGCCAAGTGCGAGTCGGACTCGCCCATAAGGGTTCCGTAGCATCAAGTAACATAATATACAGAAAATAAACAGGAAACAGGTTCTTGTAGTTCGTCGAAAGGTAAATTGCGGTTTACGATTTATGACGTATAAAAAAAAAACTACTGGCTAGATCTCGTTCAAACCAAATATCGTTGAAAGTTTGCATAGTAATGTACAACATATATTTTTTTTAGTTTTATTATTCCCTTATTTCAGAAGTTAGAGGGGGGGGGACCAACTTTTTTCAACTTTGGAAGTGTCTCTCGCGCAAACTATTCAGTTTAGAAAAAAACTATATTAGAAACCTCAACATCATTTTTGAAGACCTATTCATAGATACCCCACACGTATGGGTTCGAATTTTTTTTTTGAGTTGCAGTTTGAAGTATGGGGACCCCCAAAATTTATAGTTTTTTTTTCTATTTTTGTGTAAAAATCTTAATGCGGTTTACAGAATACATCTACTCGCCAAGTTTCATTAGTGTAGCTCTTATGGTTTCGGAGAAAAATGGCTGTGACACGGTCGGACAGACAGACAGACAGACAGACAGACAGACATGACAAATCTATAAGGGTTCCGTTTTTGCCATTTGGCTACGGAACCCTAAAAATGGATTGCGTGAGAAATTATATTATGCCCAAGAAAGAAATGAAGCGAAAGAAGCAAAACTTTGGGATAAGGACTGATAGAAGAAAAAGACATGATGTGCCGACCTCATCTAGTGGGATAAGCGCAGGAAGAAGAAACGTCAATATACAAAGCGTGTGCCTACCCCACGACATACAACACTTTTAGGTGAAATTATCAACACATCCATAAAGCCAAGCTCATTTACAAAATCACGGCGTGTAATGAAATACTGACAAAGAGCCTACGCTAACGCACTCGACGACTCCAAGGGGAGTGTCTTGCTCATTTTGGTTTCGTGAAAAATTGTGCCCCCCACTCTTGTAGGTCCCTAAGTCAGCGCCGACCCGAGGGCGTGGTGGCACTCTGAAGAGAAATTTGCATTTTTAGCGAAAGTACGAACGCACGTCCCGAACAGACGGATTCACGAGACGGATGATCTCGCGACGTGAATCGACACCGCTGTGCGATATTTTTTCATGGTATATCGCTTATTGATTTACGTAAATAAATAGAATTTAATTTGGTGTAATAAATAAAGAAAGCAGCAAGTGCAAAACGTAAGTAATATAAAGTAGTAAATCCGCTGGAAAGTCTAAGGAGTCGCGAGTGGTGCTTGCGAAAAGTTTGTGTACATAAAACAGCTGTAAATACTGCCGGGTTCAACTAAAATTTTAATATTATTGCATCTCACGTTGTTTAAAAGCAATAAAAATCCAAAAACTTTAGTTTTCCTAAAAGTTCCGCGTAGCTTTAGTCGCATTTGGGTTGAAAGCAGTTTTGCGGCGTTTTTATCTTTATAATTACTTTTGGTATAGGTAGTCCAAAAATTGCATTATAGTTCCATCACATCAATATTATATTGGCTCTTGCTTATTATGCTTTAAATAAACTTATCGATTACAATAAAGCTATTGGTCGGTGGCATAACATATACCTAACTAAACGATTTTGATGATTCATTACTTGATCATTGTACACATTTGAAACATTGTGTATTCTTCTGCAGCGGGACGATAACCACGGTACATTTATTTTGCCTCTGAGTTTACGCTGGAAAACGGGTAATATTTACCTGTTTTCTGCAAGAGTTGGACGAGCTTACGGCGAGCGCCGAACGCACCCAGCCCGCGCCCTACAAGGAATAGGCGTGTGCGGAATGCATAATAAAGCAGAAGATTAAAAACTACAAAACCTTGTCAATACCATGCCTGTGTCGAACATTCTGACGAATTTTGATTAAATATACAATCTACTGTTTTTATTCCTTTAGCTTTTATTATTTATGGATGTGGTAGACATTAAGTTTCTTTTGATTTTAATTATTATTAGAAAAAATGTGGGAGAGAAGTTAAGAATTTTATAACCACATTGAATTAAATTGAGTCTCCAAAACGGTTATGTTTAGGTACGTCGTATAATTTGTGTGTTTACGTGCCTTATCGCAGGCTCGTCTGCTCAGCTGAAGCAGAAAACAATTTGTCAATAAAACTAAAGAACTCCTACTGCTACTTTTGAAGAAAATAGACTGAGCGAAACTACGAGCACACAGTACCAAATTAAGTTTAGTGTTGGACACCAAGTCTCGGATTTTCGATCGCATGAATTTTTTATCTGCTCACCAAAAAATAGAAAGCAGGAATAGCAGTTCCACTTTCGGAACCATTATTGTAAGTGCATGTTTCAAATATCGATCCCTGTCGGAGGATTTAGAAGTGATCCTTCTCAACTCAGCCTTTGAACTAAAGTTATTGTTCGACAGAATTCAAATTGTGTACAAAACTTTAAAATATGATTTACGAAGAATTGAACGTTATTTCACAAAATAGTATCAACAGAACCTATTAATACAAAAAGCAAGAACTGGCAGTAAATTAAAACATTTATACAGGGCTATTCAAAACAAACGCCCGTGTCTCCTACTCCGAAAAATATAAATAATGTCAATATAATAAGTGTTTTCAAACAGCGTCACAGGTGCTGCCACTGAATATTATGGAACGTTTGTGATCAGAATCGAGATGCAGTTTTATTGTCACTCCACGTTCGGTAAAGCAATGGAATTTTACTGCTCTAAAAATTCTAGAATATTCACACTCGTTACACCATATTCCTTGTAATAACTGTCGTTTGCTCGCGTAAAATGATTTCTTCTGAAACTTTGGTTTCTAGGTTATGCGCATCTTCCTATCCACTTAGGTACCTACTGAAATCTGATGATTTGATTTAATATTTATGAAAAACAATTTGGTAGTAAGATATCGGCACAATATCATATCAGGGTTTTCTTGTAAAATAATCGGCACCGCATTTAGAGAAAAAGGCCTTTGAGTATATTATATACATATACGCACGTTGTATAGACATTTAGAGCCTGTCCAGATGGGGCGTTTTACGCGCGATTCCTCAATCGCGCGTAAAACGCGAGCAACTATTTGGTAGGAGCGCGCGTAAAACGCGGCATCTGGACGCAATATAAATTGAAACGCGCGAGCGCACTCGCGCGTAAAACGCTCCATCTGGACAGGCTCTAAGGTCTAATTTGTGAAAATTACCTAATTTAAAAAATGTATCAAACCTGTATACTCTTTTTTAATTATTTCATGAATCATCAGAAAGAGTAATTCATCCTCGAAAAGCTAGTATTCAAATCATATAGCCAATGCTGGTTTCTGAGTGAATTTCTAAGTCACAGTGAATTATTCCTAATAATAATGGAATATGTTTCGTAGTTAACCCTTAGCAAAAGGAAATGAGAGCCTGTATCTTAGGATTCACACGCGAGCGGCTCCCGTGCAGATTGTAGCGAAATGTGCCGTCACTAATGTAGCTAATGTCGTATGAAAGGGGAGCTATTGCTTTATCACGTCTCGTGTCTCACTGCCTTTATTTGCGGTTTTTGCGAATGAAGAAATATGAATGACAACAGAAATGTCATACGGTTTTTCCCCAAATCAGGACGCTTATCTCGTGATTTTTCTTAGATTACCCTCAATTCTAATTAAGAAAATTAAGAAATCAAAACATAAAAAAGGTAGAAAGATTATGAAACACGCTACTACTCATAAATTATAAAAATCTGATGTCCAAAAAACCATACCCCACTTTCTTTTAGGATTATTAAAAAAATCATTTAGCTTTTCTATGAGTTGGTTTTACTGAACCAACTAAACAAAAAAACGTTACTACGTTTTTCTGAAATAAAAAATAAATGGATCTTTGCAGTTTTTGTAAAAAAACGTTGTATCACGTGTAAAAAAGGGTTTGTCTGGTGATAAAGAAAAAGTCTGCAGAAACAGGCACGCAGCGAGTAACCGCCAGCCAATATGAATATCGTACGGCCATGCATCAATTACGTAATCTTTGACCGTCGAAGCGGCGGCGAGGGCCATACATCAATCAGCTGAGCAGGCTGACGGCTCGCAATCAAATAAAATTTAACACAAAAGCGCTCAGCTTTCACATGTGCTCTGTTTATTGTATTCGTAGATCATCGAGTTTTGTGTAGTTGTTGATTTTATTTACCTTTCTACGGTTTTTGTTTTATAATATCCTAATTATTAAGATTATAAATAATAAATAAATAAATACTGTGGATAATCTACACAATACTATCTAACCCCAAATTAAGCATTGTGTATGTTCTACATTTTGTAAATATTTGTTTAATTATAAGTTTCTTTGTGTAAATAAATGTATTTTTTTATACAACTAGCTGATGGAACTAGCTTATGGCCCACCTGATATTAAGTGGTTACCATCGCCTATAGCAAAGCATTGTCTCGTAGGTCACGCACGTCAGGAACGTGCCCTAAGATGCACTTCTCCTTAACTTGAGGCATACAGATGTTCAGCTTACCTATACTCTTTTGTACATTTATGACTTAAAAAATCCTGCATTTTGCGATTTCATGTAAAAAAATTATTCGTGAACACACGCTTAAATTTCAGCATAATATGTTATTAAGTAAATGTGAATGAATGGGTATCAAAGAGAAAAATATTCTCTACCCGCAATATTACTCATTAATTACTAACGAATAGCCACAAAGCAAGTATGCTTCTGGGAAATTGTAATACTCAAAACATTTGTTTTACACATAAAAACTAACAATAACTACAAGTAACTACAAAATGAACAAAATACGTAAGAAACAGTTGAGCTATTTGCAGACCGTTACAAATAATGTAGAGATAAAAAGAAGAAGATGAGTTAAAATATGAGACTTTGCCTCAAAGGCAGACCAGATTGCTAACTAGGAGAAAGAATATTGATATACCTTTTACTGCGAAATTACAAATTACAAAACACTGTTGTCGGTATCAAGCCGTTAAACTGTTTAATGCATTACCGGTTGAGTTGAAATGTTTGGAAAGCCCTGTCAAATTTAACACACACCTAAAAAAGCTCTTGTTGGATGGGTGTTTTTATTCAATTGAGGAATTCATTGACTCCCAGACGTGACATTTTGATGACTTATATATTGATGACTTATTAATTTATTCTGACATTTGTTTTTGTTTGTTTATGTGTACTTATATTATTTGATAACAGTGTATTTAAATGTTTTATTGATTTTTATTATTATTTTGTAGCATGTTAGTTTATAGTGGACATTCAGACACGATTTATAAAAGGATTGTTATTGAATAAATGAAATGAAATGAAATGAAATGATAAAAAGAAGAATCATTTTATCCGTGCCAGATGGAAGCGTCCCCAAGACTCTAGTGGGAAATGCCATGCTGAAAAACTGCTATCATATGAGTATCAAAATTTTTAATATGATCCCGAATGACATAAAAGCTTAGCCTTTAAAAAAATTTTAATGTGTTTTACGCGTTTGCTTAATTATGGGTTTTACACGGTTAGGGAATATTATGGATTTTAAAATGTAAATTTAGGTATAAATATATTTTAATTTAGGTAATTTAAATTATATTTTTGCATGCTATGAGCTAAATATAGCGAAATATGGAACATTTTTAGGAAATTGCAACACCCTGTTACACCTGTTTCAAGCAAATAAAGAAATTATATTCTTCTATTCTGAATAAAGGTAAAAAAAAAAATTGCAAATCTAATGTGCTGCGCCAGGTACCCTCCAGCTTTTGAGCCACGCGTCGCTTTGACCAGTGTCCTTTGCAACATTTTTTAAATGTTGCAAAGAACAAGACGTCCGCAAACTCGCAGTTCTCCACGGCCCTACAGTTTCAACCCGTAAAGGAGCAAATAAGTAAGCTCTGAATATAATTATTAAAAGAATTAATAAAAAATGTCTATATTAAGTGATTTATTTTTAAGACGTTAAGAAACTCCTCGAGGGTAGGCAACGCAACGACAGCACACTTGGTGTTGTTGGTGTCTATGGGTGAAGGTGATCGCTTACCATCAGGTGGGCCTTACACTCGTTGTCTTTCTTTTACCTACATAAAAAAAGAAGGTAAACAGCTTATTGATTAATACATATGATAGACGTATAAAAATACATTATTATTATCAGTCCTCTACTAACTAAAAAGGGAAACACGAATTTAATGATAATTCAATATTCATATTGGACATTTTCACACAGCAATACCCATAGGTATAATAATAGGTATAGATAAGCATACGAATACGTATAATAATAGAAGAGACAGGTAAAGTTGTGTTATACCTGATTTGTTTGAAACAACACCCAAAAGTAGCCGCGAGCGAGGACGCACATCCTAATCATGAAACATCCTATCCAACCTGTACCTGTAACCTTAATTATAATGTAAAGTTTGGAATACTTATATCTATAGTTACTTTTATTGCAGGTAGAGTGAACGTTAGTGGACCTCTCAGCTCAGTTGGTAGTAGCTCTGCCTTCTGGGCCGTAGTTTATTACGTCAGCATTCGGTCTTGTTGCAATTGTTTAGTGTTAATTCGTTTTTTATTGCAATTGAAGCTCAAAATAATGTCAAAACTGACAAATGTGACTAGGTTTTGATTGCAACAAAAGATACACAAATTACGCAATCAGCCCACTGGTGTTCCATCACCTCTTCTTTATAATACTAATTATACACTCATCACTATCTAGCCCCAAACTAAGCAGAGCTTGTACGATGGGAACCACATAGCTTATATATATAGCTCTTTTTACTTTGTAAATACATAAGTACAACAAGTAGAATACAATATAACACCCAGACAGAGAACAAACATGTATGTTGTATGTTCACCACACAAATATTTGTTCTCGGTGGGAATCGAATCCTCGACCTACGGCGCAGAAGGCAGAGCTACTACCAACTGAGCTAGAGGCCAGTCAAGAAAGAAGAAGAAGAAAAATGCCGGTCAAATGACGAAGATATGCGATAGCAAACATAAAAAAATAATTATAAAGACAATTTCAGAACCTCCTCTTTTTTATTTGAAGTCAGTTGAAAACAGGCTTTACAGTTTTTCAGTCCATTAAATAATCTGATGATAATAATTTTGTGTCACAAAAGTCAAGTTTCATTCATCGATAGCTCATATGACTGGCCTCTAGCTCAGTTGGTAGTAGCTCTGCCTTCTGCGCCGTAGGTCGTGGGTTCGATCCCCACCGAGAACAAATATTTGTGTGGTGAACATAAATGTTTGTTCTCTGTCTGGGTGTTATATTGTATTCTAAGTATGTATTTACAAAAAAAAAATGTATTCAAGTATTATATCAGCTATCCGGTTCCCATATTACAAGCTCTGCTTAGTTTGGGGCTGGGTAGTGTTGTGTGAATTGTCCACAATATTTATTTATTTATTTATTTATTTATATAAAACAATGAGAATATTTCACGGCTGTTAGCATTCGTTCATCGTGGCTGTAATCGACAAAGTCACAAGTCCCGCTTCGCTGGTTTTAAATGTATTGGCTCGCATTATCGTCATGTCTGACTGTCGGCCGCACGCCAGATGAGTGGCCAGGGGGTCTACTCTGCACAGCCATACGAAGTTTATAACATGTTGTGATACTACACATCACACACACGCCTTCACACTTTCCGCAGACGAGCTACAATAGTCAAAAAGCTTCTATGAAATAACTCTATTCTTCGAACAAAATATTGTGTCCGTCCTTGTTTTTGACAAGGCTAAAAATGACCTGTCTGTGTGTGTGTGAAATTAGCCTTATCACAAGTCTCAATTTGAATTCGTTTTTTTATCGCTGCAGCGCACATCACGCAATGTCACTGGAAATGTCAATACCGAATTCGTAGATTATTTTCGTGTTTATTATCACGTAATTCACTACACTCGTAGGCGCCCACCCACCAGATGGACCGACGACATCGCGGGAAGTCGGTGGATGGAAAGAGCTCAGAATCGTTCTTCCTGGAAATGCGTAGGGGAAGCCCATAGGCTCATCCATAGGCATAATCCATAGGCATCATCATCAGCCTTAAGAAGTCCACTGCTGGACATATCCAGCAGTGGACTTCTTCAGGCTGATGATGATGATGATTCACCACACTACGCCACAAAGTGCGGTAACAGCTTCGCATAGTCGATCTCTCGTTGCGTTGCGTTACGTGCTACGCAGTTTAACTCCAAATGTGTCAATTTGAAAATTCGTTGATCGATTTGCAGAGACCCCACAGACTTCCGTTTTCTGTGGTAGACCTCCAGACTTCAATAACGTCATTCAATGACTCTGATGACTGACATTTACTGGTAATGCGAGGGCAGGTGGAGTGTGGGTAATCACACTAGAGGTAGGTATCAGGGTTACTGAGCTGCTAAGTAGTTATGTGTTTAGCGAACTGTACGTTTGTGCATATAGGATTTCGAGTTCAACGGTTCCGTATGCTCCTTTTACAGACGTATAGCGTATTATTCAATTCTAGAATCAACTGTAATCCTATAAAAATAATATTTATTGAAAATGGATTGAAAATTATTGCGTGTGTGGTGTATTGGTAACTTCTTGTTAACAATACCTACAAAAAAGGCTATTAATTTTTTTCGAGAGCGCTGATGGTCTAGGGGCTGCAGCTCCGCCTTCTAATCCTAAGGTCGTGGGTTCAAATCCAGTCGTGATCCAATGAGTTTTTCCATCGAAAAATTTATGTACACAATGCTAGTGCTCTCAAACAGTGAAGGAAAACATCGTGAAGAAACCCACGGCTTAGCTCCGCACGTATTGACTATGTCTTTCCTGTGGATTAGGCCGACTAAGCTGTCAGTATGGTATAGGTGGGCAAGCCTATTCCATCCGGTTCCAAGCACTGTAGCGTCCCATAAGTAGGGGCATGAGTATGAGTAATCACCAGTTGCCCCACGCTATATAAATACGCCAGTTTTCTTTTTTTTATCAGATCTTGTAATTTATTATTTATTAGAACAAGGTTTTCGTGGTCTAAATCATTAAATTTTCAAGCACTAGTTTCATTCACAGTTTTTTCACAAAGGAACATAGCAGGTACGTCACAACTGGTCATGAGAAGTTGACCAGTTCTGGATATGGCTCCGCATCGCTTCTGTGTCATTTCGGCGATGCTGTCTGTTATGGGACCCCAAAGGGCGTAACCAGCTTCAGTTAAAGAATCACCTTGAACAATACACAGTTTGTCTCTTTGAAATGATTCAAAGTGTTTTGCTTCAACTTTTTACTTTGGAAAATCAATCTTCATCATCAGTTAATAGGCGAACTCCGTTGCTGAAAAAAGGCCTCCCCTTTACATATTCAGAAAGAACGATTCTGAACCTTCTCCTTGCATCGAATTCCGACGATCATCATACTGTCGTCAGTCCATCGGTGAGGGGCATCCTATGTTTTGTTTTCCAGTTCTTGGTCACCATTCAAGAACTTTTTATTTTCCAACGCTTGTCGGTTCTTCGTGCTATTTTTTCGTAAGAAAATATCTCAAAGTCATGCCAATTTTACCTTTACGAATAAAATAGGTACCGAGTTCAGATCGTGGCTAGAAACTTATATTGATATAGAGATAAGTCAACGTGTAAAGTACCTTTCAGGGTCCTATATTCAAATGGGAACATGAGATCACTGAATCCAATCAGCAATATATTTGGATTTGGCGATTTACTATCCAAATGGTTACTGAGATAACTAGTTATCAATGTAGCTTCTTCGTCAGAAGTGGCGATTGCTAAATGTGCTTGCTCCTCTTTACAGACCAGATAAGCATCATGCCAGGATAGTGGTTCTCGGTGGAACTTGTAGCACTTGCCATTTACCTTAGATCCTGGAGCATACCCTGAAGAGAACGAATACTATTGTAGTTATTTTATAAGATATTTTTTTGAATTTTCGTATCTCCAATTAAGTTCAATAATGTTGAACTTTATAATATAATTTATTATAAGATATTAGGAGTTATAGGGTAAGCTTTGGTTTAATGATCCAGAGTGGCCCTAAAAAACCACTATAGAAAAGAAAGAAAAGCTTTCGCCCTGTAGCTGCAGTGGGACACTTAAGACTCTTATAATCTTATACTTTCTATTTATCTTACATCTAAAAATAATAATTTTGTTGTAGATAAGGGTTCTGTCAGATAACTACGATAAAATTATATCCATCACACTAATCTTAACACATATTACGTACCCATATCAAAATTATTACACATTTTATTAAAATGCGTGTTGTTTCCTAGTATTTTGCATATGAACGGGTAAATATCAGAACAGGATCGGTCATCGAACAAGCCTTCTCTTGTCATGACAACGCAATGCTCTTTGCCGCTTACATTGTCAGGGCTCCCCGGTGCCCAGAGGAGTTCCAATACTGTGTCAGATATGGGTTCACCTACAACAGGTGAGTAAAGTATCATTTTAATAGGTTACAAAGTGGAAGGGAATTAAGAACAAATAAAACATAAATATTTTATACTCCACCTTTGAGGTTCACGAAATTTCCATCGGAATATCTGTCGTGCAATCCTACGAAAATGGCGGTAGAATGAGCTTTCATATTACTCATCAGCAGTTTCAAGTTCTCCATCTCATCGAGGCTGTCAGGGATGAGCAAAACAGTACCCTCTGCCTCACAGATCTGCCGCGCCTGGTGCCAGTCCGTCGCCAAGTCATGGAGTCGGTAGAACGTTTGAAACGCATGAGCCCACATGTAATCCATCCGAAATTTCTGTGCTAACAACATATTAAATCAACGCCATTCACAATCTTTCGTTACTAAAATTCCATTGTCTTAAATAACATTACCTTGTGAATTTTCCGGCCATAACTGTAAAATTATTGCAAATAACAAAAATACCATCGTTGAAGCTCCTTATTTCGTATTCAATAACACTGGAAAAATATTACTTATTCAATTTTACGGCAGAAATAATAAGAATCGGAATAACTGCGATGCAAGTAGCGATAAAATTGAATTATTGTTAACGAACGACTGACGTGGGAATAAATGAAACGAGGTTTTCAATTTACCGGACGAAAGAAAAATAGAAGGAAAGTGAGTGCACGGCAGTAAAACCGCAACATTCGAACGCAATCACAAACACTTCATGGCGAGACCCAAATTCAATTGGCCGATACCTGGTTTCGGTCGATCGCGCGGTCGGATAGCGCGGTATCAGTTATTTTTCTCGTGATCGAAGTGGCGTGGGCTGCGATCGCCCGCCCGCCTCTCTCGGTCCTTCCTATACGCTTATTTGAATCTCCTTTCTGGGAGACTTCCTTTTCTGTGAGTGTCAGGTAATTATCTGTGCGGCATTCCAATTTTACGATCGAACGGTTAATTCAGTTTAAATCTCTTCGTGTAATACGTACTCGGCGGTAGGCAGTGCCTAATCCTAGTCCCTCGGAGTCAGTTCCCATGTCGGCTAGCTATGGAAAAGGCTTCTTTATTCAAGCTTACATTCAACTAAGCCGGGGGATTATTTTATTAATTAAAAAAGGAACCTCTGATTGTGGGCAAACTTGTTATGTTTGGGACCGTGTATGGGATTGTGTGTCGTAGGATGCGGTTTTTAATAAGACAACTGGTAGCTTTGAGCTACCTGAGGTTCTATTTTAAACAAAAACTAATACCAGCTCTGACCAATGTCTGAAGTGGTGCTGGCAATTATTAAAATAAAATTTGATTCTTTACATCGATCTCAGATTAAATATTTAGATTAGAAATAGCGCGGTTTTTTGTTTTAATAAATGTTATATTTAGTTTACAAGGAAAGTAAGCTGCTGTAAAAATTCACATAGGTAAATGTATGTATTTGTTTTGAAACCCGCTCTCTTTCTCTCTCTCTCTCTCTCTCTCTTTCTCTTGTAATGTAGTCTTCTTCTCTTGTAGTGTGGTGAAAGGATTTTAAGTGCGCCCCGAGGAGGCTCTTTTTGTGCACTCGACACACAACTATTATACATATAGCATTTTAGTAGTTCCATCTCCATTGAATTATATCGTGGCACAGTGAATAAAGTTCTGCGCCAACTCATCAGCCGCAGTCGGCTGGGATCAGATAAAAGTTGTCGGGAACTTTCTTTTGCGATATCGCCACCTCCGTCATGTAAATTGGACAAGTTGTGGTCGAGGATGATGCTTGTTTCATTGGTAAATATAGATTAGCTCTTAATCTCTCCGGTTCTCCCTACAAAATTGTTTACAGACGAATGAGAAAGGCCCGGGTCTGCCCGGATTGGGTTATTTGGGTCAACTTGCTTTTGTAAAACATACTTCAAACACAGAAAAATATTTGGATAATAGGTTAAGATCAACTTTAAAACGATTAAGCTGTCCTGATTTTCAGTTTTATACACACCTAAAGATAGTTAATATAAAAGCAGCGACAAACCTATATTCTCCAAAACTTTTAATGAGGAGTCGAGAATACTTTTAGATTTATAAATCGATGATAAAGTCTACTGAAGGGATCAAACTCAATTTCCGTCTGTCTAAGTTAAAAGTTGAGCCGGATCGCGATATAATAAAGAGCGTGGCCAAAGTGCGCGATTGACTTTAAAGGCTTGAAAGTTTTTATTGAAACGAGGCAAATCCAAAAAGTAAACAACCGAGGATACTTTTATCCTTTTCAACCGGGTTAACCCGTAAACCATCTCAGTTTAAGGAGGCATTAAATCGCAACTCAAACAAGAACCGTTACACAGAAGTTAACTCACATATTGCTTTGTGTCACGAACGCTAAAGCGAACAGAGTATAGTTGAAGAGATGCGAGGTCGGAGTGAGATGGGGGATGCTAGATGGGAGAATGGGTGTGGAGGGCGTAAAAGGAGAAAAACTACACCGCTAAAAGTGAATGCGGTCGAAAGCCGCGCTTATTTTCAGCGCTAAGTGCATGGATTTTTTCAAGTGATGCTATGAGTGCATGCCATAGTGTTTATAGCTGCAGACAAAGCGTCAACATTGTCGTGTTGAGGCGTCAGTGGCGCTTGTTAGGATAGGTTACAGGCTGGTTTCAGAAGCTATTACCTACATCAGTGGCTTTGGTCGATTGTATAGCGAGCCTATATAGTCTGATTACTTCCAATCAAAATACTAATTTAACTGATAGGTGATTTGAATGTGCTTCAGGCAATTAGACTATGATACAGACTGTCATACTCGAATTAATAAATGAAAATATTGTTCTAGAATAACATACATTTTGTCAAATTCTTGCATCACAGACGGTTAGCCATCCTCTGTGCCGCAAAATATTGTCAAAAATGATTACAAAATAAAGATCACTACAAAATAAAGAAAACTCCCATAAATGATAAGGTATAATGCGAAAAGTAAAGAGGTATTTGTGTATAAGAACGCTATTTCAATTATAAGGTATAACTAAAGGTGGTTTCGCGGATGAAAAATCGATCTAGCAAATATGCAGCTGTTTATCTCAAATTTGGCCAGCAAAACTTTGAGTTATACAACTGCCAAATATTTGATTGACGATTAGTCATTCGTGAAATAGGCTCTAAATACAATAAGCAAAAGCGTGTTTGGTGCTCTGTGGCATAGTCATAATGACGTTTAAACTACACAATAGTTTTTGTTTATTTAAAATATTGCAAACACAAATTGAGTGTACACCTGATATTTCGGTGGTAAATGCACCGGACAAAGGACGACCGTAATTAGATCGCCGTCAAAGTGCAAGCTTTTAAAATACGTGGTTTATCTGGTTATTACGCACCACCTATCCGGTCAAAGGGTGCTCCGGTGAAATTCAATTTTGAAAACCATATTCTGTTTCCAGGCTGGCTGAAATATTTTTGTTTTAAGCGAACCGGTGTGATATTATTAACCAATTTAAGTAAAACGTAGTGGCTGTGTGTAGTTTATCAGAAAGCCAATCCACGGTATTATACTTGTAGTCAGTAGCAGTAGGCCTACCACAAGCTCTATCTGGCTATGTCTCTGGCTCTGGGTCTAAGGCTGTGTACACAAACAAATTACACTCTTTAAAATGTGATTTTTTTTATCTAGACAAACGCATAAACTTGCTACTACTAACTGTAGGCCTACCACAAGCTCTATCTGGCTATGTCTCTGGCTCTGGGTTTTAGTCTGTTTGAGTACAGTGGGATACAGCTCAAGTTACCTAAAAACAAAGAAAAATGACTCTTACTGCAAGGACATAAGAGCTAGCAGTGTATAGTCTGATGCGTATCCTTGTGTACACAGTAAATTTACACATTTTAAAGAGTGCAATTTGTTTGTAGTCTTCATCAACTACTAGTCTAAAATTTAATATCGCGATATGGTCAAAAGAAGCTAGCTTTGTTTTAAATTTTACAATATTGGCCATAACTCAATAACAATGTAGCTATGGAATTATTTGATCAAAGCTTCGCATGACACTCCATTTCAATATTTTGTATATATTATTGATATTCGATATTCGTACCAACACATTTTGATAGTAACTACATACACCTGTCGACCTACAAAATGATATGCAGATTGGGTTATCCGCTTGAATTATGGTCGAACAAACATATACGTCGATTCGTCTAAGTTACTTGGGATATTGCGGCTCGCTTCGCTCGCTTTATCAATCAGACACAAAGAAAAATTGAATAGAATAGAAAATACTTTAAAGCATGCAACATTTCTATACAGTCAAAAACAGACTACAGAAATAGCTATAATAACTATAGCTTTGTCAAGTCGTGTCAGTTTATTTAATTTAACTTGGCTTGCTCGATCAAGTTGTTAGCCTTCGATTTAGTAAAGTTAATTAACAAAACAGGGAGAAAAAGTTTAATTTGCTCTGGGAAATTGGGATGTGACCAAAAAGCTATCAAGGAACACTCATTGGACGACCTTTTATTTATCATTTGCTTTACAAAAGGACTCTGTTTTTAAGAAAATGTGTGGCATTTATTTTAATTGATGTATCCGTTATGTTTAAGGGAAGAGTTAGATTATATACGTTCTCGTAATAATACTAGTATCTAAGAAGTTTAAGGTAGGTAAGTTGTAGGTGAGCTTTTTGTGAGTGGCTCGTCCGAGGAAGTACTACCTATTTCTACCGCGAAGCAGCATTGCTCTGTTTCGGTTTATAGGGTGTGGGTGCCAGAATTGAATGAAATTACTGGCTCATGTGGCTGAACATCTGTATGCCTCATGATGGAGGCAGTGCATTTTAGGGCACGCTCCTAAGGTGCGTGACCTACGAGGCAATGAAAACCGGGTGTCGTAGAGCCTAAAAAGTTTGAAAACCTGTGTCAAGTGCACGAAAGGGGCTTTTTAGACGTGCACTTATAATTCTTTCACCACGATAAGAAGGTGGTTACCCATCTTTCCACATATGAAAAACTAAAGAAACAAGAAAGATTCGAAAAAATATTGTTTCCGGTACATTTGATCACGTATCGTAAGAATACATTTATGGGCAAACAGAACAACCGTGTTTTTGACATTCATAACGTTATTGTAAGTGAATGTATAAGGGCCGTCGCACCTGGGCCCAACAATGGACCCACACAATACGGCGAAGTAAACTGAATAACTTTATTTAAGAACACAATAAACCACTTTTTACCGGAGAGGTTCTGTATTGTATACCGCCTTGGGTCGGATAGGTAAAGGAAAAAATCTCGTTTTATTTTTATTTTGTAAATCGTCTCTTTTTGCTGAAAACTGTGGGAGTCTATCGATACGTAAATAGCCCATGGGTTGATTACACTGAGTCAACAAACGTATGTGTGTTTAATATTATTAATTAATAACTATATCATTTGCAAGAACAATATACAGGTAAGTATGGTTCTCACAATAGCTGCGAGGCAAAAGATGCTTCTCAAATAATTACATTTCATAAAAAAAAAATATTTACAATAAAAACAACAATTAATACAAATGTGCAGAAGGTAATATTATGTGGCATGAAGATATACATGTAGGTTTTTACCAGTGTGTTTATAAAAAAAAAACAAAATATTACCAAACATTTTTCATATCCATTTAAACTAAGTTATGTTATTGAGGATGTAGGTATGACTACCACTGTGTACATAAATTAGTCTTCAAAGCTATTGCTCAAACGGTGAAGGAAAACATCGTGAGCAAACCCATGGCTTAGTCAGCTCTGCACGTATTGACCATGTCTTTCTTGTGGAGTAGGCCAACTTAGCTGTCAGGATGGTATAGGTGCTGGGCAAGCCCTCTAAAACCCTGTCCCAGGCACTATAGCGTCCTGCAAGTAAGACTTAAATAATAACTAGTTGTAATAACTTGACGCTATACAGGGTTATTCATTATTAGCTGCAAATACTCAGGAATTAGGTTCAACAAATAAAATAAAAAATATTTATTAAGTGATTTTTTTTAAGTTTTGTTATGAAAATCCCGAGAAAATCGATAAAGGAATCATTGGCGCCTGACCTATTTTGACCTTTGATCCGCGCCCGCGCGCCGTGAGTGACACTCTGAGTTCAGTCACCGCCTGGGTGGGTCATCGTCCTGTTCTCCATGGCAATCATTATGCAATATCCGTAAAGAAATTGATAAAAATAAAATTTTGATACAAAAACTTGAAAAAATTTTTGATCAAATTTAAAAAAAATAATTTCATAAATATTTTTTATTCTATTTGTTGAACCTAATTCCTGAGTATTTGCAGCTAATAATGAATAACCCTGTATATACATCTACAACAGATGCTAATATAGCGTCCCGCCAGTAACTAGTAGGGCTTGAATAGGTAATCACCGGTTGCCCCTTCTTTCACCACACTTGGTTCGAAAGAATTAGTGACCACGATAAGAAGAAGTTGCCCCTGACGCTATATAAATCATCTACAATTGCAAAAGCCTGTTTAGTTACAAGGTATGACTAATACTCTGTACTTTCCTACTGTTATTATTTCTTTAATTAGAAGAGATATACTACCTCATACAACAACAGTCGTAATGCTATTCTTCATCAGAGACTCATGGAATCCAATCACATATTGAGTTCCCGAGGGCATACATGCACATCACATGTCGTTGTTTGCATCTTAACTGATCAATACCATATCCACCAACATTCAAATTAATGATTGCGTGAGCTTTGACTTCACTGAACCGGTTAGTTAATTATTTTAATTAATTTCATCAAGGCAATAATTTGAAAAATTACGCCCCTTTAAGTTCTAGATTTTTTATTATACAACTAGCCGATTGGCACATAACCCACCTATAAGCCTACCACAAGCTCGGTCTGGCTCTGTCTATGGCGCTGATTTTGAGTTTGTGTGAGTGCTCACCAGTGTATTATACTGTTTAGGTGACGTCTCGACGTAGGATTCATTTAGTCAACACTCATACAGCCTCAAAACCAGAGCCAGAGACAGAATCAGACAGAGCTTGTGATACTACAGATGTTAAAAAATAAATTAATAAATAAATACATTTGAGGCGTAAAGATGACATATTATGGTCTAGGTACCATGAGAAGCTCTGGGTCATCATCAACTTGAAGAAGTCCACTGCTGGACATAGGCCTCCCCTATACATTTTCAGGAAGAACGATTCTGATTCCATTCCATCCAGTGACTTCCCTTGATATATACAATATCATATATCAATACAATATCATCTGCCCATTCACGTGTTGGTAGTCTTGGGTGAAAGGTAGACATCCGTAAGGGTTATAACATGGCAGTTATTGATTCGTCGCTGCGTCCTTACAAACTTACTTACACAATTCCATTGTCTATGTCTTTGTTTACGTCATAATCGAGGGAATAGCCGGCGCGACGTCCGGTACAATTTGCATAACAATGCTGTTCCATAGTTGCTCTCCAGATAGATGCTAATGCCCTCTCCATTCATAATTCATGTCGTAATGAAGTGGACGAGCGTAAGTATGCCTAAAACGTAACCTAAAATGGATTAGAAACGATTTTTAACAGTGAAGGAAAACATTAGAGGAAACCCGTGGCTTAGTCAGCTCCGCACGTTTTGACCATGCCTTTCCTATGGATTAAGCCGACTTAGCTGTCGGGATGGTATAGGTGCTGGGCAAGCTACGTCATATAAAAATTATGTCCCAGACATTATAAAAGAATTAAAAAAAGCCTTATCCAGTTCAATTTTAATTTGTATATTACTAGTGGCCTGTCCCAGCTTCGCACGGTTGGATATTTCTTTTTTAAACTCATCAATATACTTATTCTATGTTAATTCGGGTGAATGTAGCTTTCCAAAGGTGAAATAATAAGATCGGCACAGTAGTTTTTTGAGTTTATTCATTACAAACATACAAAAATACAAATCCTTCTCTTTATAATATTAGCATAGATTATGTTTACGCTCTAGTTCCAGGCACTATAGCGTCCCGTAGATAAAAATAAGGGCATAAAAAAAAGTATTAAATTTACTTCAGCATATCGAACATTATTTTTTTACTGTACATGATAGTCTGAGTTTGAATATCATGAGAAGCTTCTGGTTTTCAGCATCTATATGTTGAGATAGTAATAATCCCATGCCTGAAGGTTCGAATTGCAATACACTTTAATCAGATTTGCCAATCCTGTTCTCGCCGACATAAGCGTTGTAATTGCCGAACTAATGGACTTTGTTATCGCCAACAATACGGTCGTATTTGCTATAAATACTTATGCACACGGCGCATGCAACCACTTTCTAAATAATCTGGGTTACAATGCGCTTATAAGCGCTATTTCGATAGCGAGATATAGAAAATGATTGCCGAATCGGACTGTTATCATATCGACTTATTTTGCGAGTGGCTTTCGGTTATTTTGTGATTGGATGGTGGCTATATTATACTTGTGGCGAGGTCATTATAACGTTCCAATATAATTAAACAATGCGTAAAGATGTTCCTCACTTTAATCTAAGTCGAGAAATATTTATATCGATGAGGTAATTCGGATACTTTAGAATTACCTACCTATACTGATCATAATTTTGACTCTGAAGTTTTTTTGTTCTTTTTGTATTCAAATTGCATGAATGCAAGATAATGCTGACGCTTTTCTAATACCTTGCTTATTCTGTGGCGGCGATCAAAACATCGCTGTCATATTTGACTTAAGGTGTATTTTCGTTAAGTCAAATATGACAGCGTTCGGCTTAAGTAACTTAAGGGCCTACATGAGGTGAAACCGAAAATGTAAAGTAGCATTTTTTTTCGTTGTATGGACGAATCCATTTATTTTTTTTGTAAAATATTACAATTAAATGGTGTAAAAAAAATATGATTAGGCTAGAAATTCTCCTCAACTCACAGGGTTCGATAAAGTTGAACGCAAAGTTTGCCAAAAACCCTCAATTTTTTTTGGATTTGAAATGGTTTTTTTCCGTTGCTGTTAGAGCCATTGCAATGAAAGTTTTGTTCCCGTTTACCTTAATAAATACGTAAAAACCTGATGTTATTGCATTTTTCTTAGTTGCCGTAGTTTTTATAAAAAAATAAAATTTTCAAAAATATAAATAGATAGGTTTCTGTACTTACTTCTCAGTACAGCCCGAGCGGCCAAGAAGGTTGGACCTATGTCAAATTTCGTGACATGACATTTCATCTCTGACTACGTAAAATATACCCTAGATTAAATCATAGCTACTACTGGTACTATAAATTTGCCACAGTGTAACATAAAACAAACTGTCACAGTATAACGAAATGACATAAAACCATCTTCATCGTACATTATGATCGATAACCTGTATTCACATCATCATCAGCCTGTAGAAGTATATATTTTATGTAGCATATAACTTATCAAGTACATTCTAGGGCACGTTCCTATCGTGCGTGACCAGCGAAGCTCAATGCTTTTGTTAAATACCACCATCTTTTGCTCAAAATAGCATGTTAGCTGTAGTTGCATAAGTAGCTATATTCCTATCTACGCAGTGCTTTCCGTCATCACCATCAGTAAGTAGAAGTCCACTGCTAGATATAGACCTCCTTTATACATTTCCATGAAAAAACAATTTGCCGATTTCCCACGATCTTTAGAATGTCATCGGTCCATTAGGTGGAGGGGCGCTCTGGTTGCTTAGCACCGGTTATATTGTCGTAGCGACCCGCTTTTTGATTCTAAAGGCCTGTGTTCAAACCCCGTCATGCACAAATTAGTTTATCTGCCAAAAAACCTATGTGCACTATGTCAGTACACTCTAACGGTGAAGGAAAACAATAAATGAAACCAACGTGAAGTAGCAAAACTTTTGAGGCACATTCATAATCCACCACACCAGCTTTAATTTTCTATTGACATGACAAGAAGAAGACTCAAAAACTAGTAGCCGATTTTAGGCCTATACAAAAATAGTGTCGATTTTGCAAAGAGTTTGGGAGCCCATTACAATGAAAAGGAAGTATATATATATATATATATATTATGGACAATCTACACTACACTATCTAGCCCTAAACTAAGCAGAGTTTGTATTATGGGAACCAGATAGCTGATGTAATACTTAAATACATTTTGTTTGTAAATACATACTTGGAAAACAATATAACATCCAGATGGAGAACAAATATCTATGATCACCACACAAATATTTGTTCTCGGTGGGGATCGAACCCACGACCTATGGCGCAGAAGGCAGAGCTACTAATAAATGAGCTGAGAGGGCTCTCATAACAATAATATCATGGGTTTTGAGTATTTTTGATTGCCGTCTTTTAAATCTGGAGATGTCTGTAATGTATCAAAATGTTATCCCGAATTCTGGAACTTTCTGTCAAAGGCTTCATGCACGGTGCGCTCAAATACCCAAATACCAAAATATATGTGCCTATTTCTATACACGCAGCAAGGAGTTTTCCAAGATTTTGCGTTTGACAGAACTTTGAAGAGTCAGTTGGGGTTGTCGAAACTCTTTGGTATAACTAATATTTTTAAATGCCGATAAAATACAATAATATAAGTCGAATAGACAGTGTTATTTCACAATGCTTCACTGATCTCCACCGCAATGAGCACCGAAGGCCTAAATGAGTGCAAAGCTTAAAGCCACCCATAAATAATTTACATTTCAATTCATTTATTTCCATAGGCATGAATTCTATGCACTAAGTTATACTTACTAGATTTACATACAGATCTGGAAGTATAACCTTTAAGATAAAAGAAAAATTTACTAAATTGGATCATAAAATTAAATGACGGAGGTATGCAGTAACAAACAATAAAACAAAACGGCTAAGCCGATTTTGATGAAATATTACTTTTCAGAAAAAAAAAGATTAAAAGGGAGAAGACGAAAGAGAAAAAAAAAGATAAGAATGTTATTGTATGAAAATTTGCCCCCCTTGCCCCCCAGGACCCCCCCTTTTGAGAGTGCTACCGGATGCCGTCGAGATAGGGGGGTTTCGATTGGGGTTTCGTATAGAAGGTTTCTTCCTGAATTGAAAAAACAAAAAAAAACCCCCCCTCTTGCCCCTTTTTTCACCCCCCCTTTCGTATCTTCCAAGCGGAGTGACTTGCAAGACTTTTTTTTGGGTCATGTAGGGAAGGTGAGATTATTTTGAAAGCAAAATAAATTTTTCCCCCCTCCCCCCTCTAGACCCCTTTATTATTAAACAACCTAAAAATGCCATATTTTTGACCCTTTTTTTCGAGTGGAGCATTGCGGCGAGCGAAGCGAGCCACCATGCAATCATGGGGAACAGTGCGGCGAGCGAAGCGAGCCGTGCTGTGACCCCCCCCAAGCCCCCCAGAACCCCCTCCTCCTAAACCCGGGGGGAGCGTTGCGGCGAGCGAAGCGAGCCGTGTTGTGACCCCCCTAAGCCCCTCAGAACCCCCTCCTCCTGAACCCGGGGGGAGCGTCGTGGCGAGCGAAGCGAGCTGCCACGCGACCACGGGGAACCATGTGACCCCCCTAAGCCCCCCAGAACCCCCTCCTCCTGAACCCGGGGGGAGCGAGCTGCTTGCAGCTCGCGCTGCACGCGACCCGGTAGTCAACGTTTGGGTTCCTTCCAGCGGTTTCGACCCGTTAAGGGTTTTGGCTTGACGTACAATTTAGGGTTCCGTATAAGGTTTTGATTGGGGTTTACTACATTGAGCAATTTGATTAAGTGTTCGACTTTTAGGGTTCCTTAGGACTTTGATTAGATCTTTATTTCACGTAGGACCTTGATTATTTTAACAATTTTAGGGTCCCTTAGGACTTTGATTGGAATTTAAACTACAATCAAGAACTTGACCATAAATACACTTTTAGGGATCTTTTGGGCTTTCTTTTGCATCTTTACTACTTTTTGGGGTTTTAAAAGTGTAAACAAAAGCCACCACACCGACGCGAGCTGCTTGCAGCTCGCGCAGCACGCGACCCGGTAGTCAACTTTTGGGTCCCTTCTAGCGGTTCCAACCCGTTGAAGATTTGGCTTTACTTAAAATTTAGGGTTCCGTATAGGGTTATGATTGGGATTTTACTACATTAAGGAATTTGATTAAGTGGTCGACTTTTAGGGTTCCTTAGGACTTTGATTGGAGTTTCAACTACACTTAGGAGCTTGATAATGTTAACATTTTTAGGGTTCCTTAGGACTTTGATTGGAATTTTACTTCACTTAGGACCTTGATTATGTAAACAATTTTAGGGTTCTTTAGGACTTTGATTGGGGTTTTACTACACTGAGGAACTTGATTCACTGATAGACTTTTAGGGTTACTTAGGACTTTCTTTACTACTTTTTGGGGTTTTACAAGTGCAAGTGTAATGTAAAACTGGGAGCAGCACACCGACACGCGAGCTGCTTGCAGCTCGCGCACACGAAAAAACGAGTTAAGGGGCTGACGTATGGAAAATTTTCATACAAACGGAATACCAAAATGATTTCTAATTAAGACAGATTTACACTATATTATTGTAATAATTGTATTTGCATAGTATTTATCTAGGTTCCTCAACAGTTTTTATTTCAAATTACTTACCTAAAATGAAATAAACACCAATCGCATTTTGCACATTTTTATGCTAAACTTATCAAGTTTTCTACCTATTGGTTTCGTACTAAAAACAACAATATCTTACGTGTTTTTTGTTAAGGAACCTAGTTTATATTGTCTAGTTACAGAATAACAGTACTATGTGTGAAGAATACAAAAAGTTTTCAGTCATCATTTTTGGTATTACGGAACACGATCAAATTCATGGCATTTTCGAACGGCTACTATTGCTATCGCGCACGCACGGCGCGGGTGGCGGGGTGCAGGGGGAGGAACTGCTTGAAGCACACGGGACACTTCGGTTGTGTGTGTGAATCGCTCGGACTTCGGGCTAGTTAAATAGGTACCTACACTGGCATAAAACATAATGCTTAGATATTTGATAATTGTTAGTTTAGGAAGGGTACTAAGTGAAGATGGGAAGTACTAAGTACCTAGGTAGGTTGTAGGTTGGGTAAACGAAATCAAGGTGCAGCACTAGGTCAAAAAGTCTGCCGAAATTTCGAAAAAAAAACACATAGCCAACATTTCGACTAAAACAAACTTATGAACCATTAATTTCAACAAAATACATATTTTTTTTGTTAATTTATGTGGAGCTACCGCTCATCATCAGTTGGAAATATTGATAAAATGTCTAAGAAAAATTACAACAAACTATTTTTTTTCTTTATTTATCTGGAGCTCAAAAAACTTCTACCGCGCATCGTAAGGTGGAAATATTGATACAAAGACTAGTAAAAATTTGAACAAAATATTTCCATGTTTTATTTTTCTGGAGCTCAAGAAATAGACTTCTGCTCAACGTCAGGTAGAAATATTGATAAAACGACTAAGAAATATAAAAAACTTTTATTTATTTGTAGTTCAAAAAACTGCTACCACTCAACGTCCGGTGGAAATATTGATAAAAAGACTGAAAAATACTTGAACAAAATAGTTTTTTTTATATAACTGGAGCTCAATAAACAGAGTACCGCTCAACGTCTGGGGGAAATATTGATAAAAAGACTTGGAAAAATTTCAGCAAAATATTTTTTTTCTTTATTTATCTAGATCTCAAAAAATCGACTACCGCTCAACGTCAGGTGGAAATAAAAAAATTGAACAAAATATTTCTGTTTTATTTTTCTGAAGCTCGAGAAATAAACTACTGCTTAGCGTCAGGTGGAAATATTGATAAAACGAATATGAAATAAAAAAATACTTTATTTATTTAAAAAAACTGCAACCACTCAACGTCCGGTGGAAATATTGATTTAAAAAAAAGTAGAAAGTTTTCAACAATTTTTTTTGTTTTATTTATCTGGAGCTCAAAAACAGACTGCCGCTCAATGTCAGGGGGAAATATTGATAAAAAGACTGAGAAATATTTAAAAAAAAATTTTTTTTTCTTTATTTATCTGGAGCTCAAAAATATTGATAGAAGGACTCAAAAATATTGATAGTGGAAATATTGATAGAAGGACTTAGAAATATTTAGACTTATTTCAACAAATATTTTTTTCTTCGCAATCATTCGTGAGTTTTGTGCGAAAGCCGAGGTCCATGTAATTGTAGGGGGAGACAGGAATGTACAACCACGGATTGTACGGCTTGGAAAGCACAGCCCGGAATTGATGTACATTTTGGCAGCCAATTCCATGGTTGTGCATTCCGTGGTTGGATATTCCAGGCTGTACAATCTCGGCTCGGGCCGGGAATGTACGACCATGGAAAAGGCTGCCAAATGGTTTCAAATTCTCAGGTTGTGTTTTCCTGGCTGCGTATTCCTGGCTGTACATTCTCGGCACGTAACGGGATTGTACGACCCTGGAAAACACGACCTGAGAATTTGTGACCATTTCTGATTGGTCGCCTGACAATGAATCAGAGTTCATCGAAATTTTGTGCTTCGTTTACAGGGTTACATTTACTAAACCATTTTCAATAAGACGAGTACCACAGATTAAGCGAACTTTAGAACACACTTGTTCAGGCCTTAGATTTTGAGTGTGTGGACTCTATTCTTGCGAATATATTATCTGTCCAAGCTTGCGAATGTCTTGCTTGACTTGCGTTTCCACACCACAGTGAGTGAACATCGATTTACGTAGAGTTTTGGTCAGGGAAGAGGGATCCAATCCATGAGCTAATGCTATTCAACGTGGGAATGCAACCAGCGTTCTTGGCACCATGCCTCATGGGCACCCACTTTTGCTAGATTTTTAAGGTTTAGTTATAGTTTTTTTAATATCATGAATTTTTTGTTGTCTAAGGTACCTAATAAAAGTTTTTTTTTCAATGTTTTAATAATGTTTTACTTAACACTAGCTGTCTGTCCCGGCTTCGCACGGGTGGACATTTATTTTTGAAACACATAAATATAGCCTATGTTACTCAAGGTGAACCTACGTCCAGCAGTGGACTGATATCAATTGTTGATCATGATGATGAAAGAACATTCTATAACGTTTAGGAGCACTACTTTCTAGAACATTTTGACAAATTATTGACAACATTTAAGAATTCACAAAGATTTTAAAAATGTCCCAAAAGTTAAGACGGGATTTGAACCCGTGACCTTCCTGTCAGTGCCGAATAGGTATACTACTATAATTATAGTCCCTTGGAGTTATTCGTCGAGTATGATTAGGCCGATAACGGCAGCCCTGCGCGTCGCCGTCACAAACCATTAAAATAATACGGTTATATCGTGCACATATTATATAAATATTACGTGAAATAAAGTAATAAAATTTATATTCTAAGAAACAGAACACAGCGCCATCTATTGGTGTATTTGCAACCTAGATGTCAATCAATATTGAAGAATTTTATCGATGAATCAGGAGGCAATAATGTACGACCCGTTAATGCACAGCATGATAATAATGTACAGCAGGTTAATGTACACACCGTTATTACGATGCCAGGGTTTGGATTAACGACGGGAGTATCCATTGCCTACAAAAAATAAGAAATAATTGAATTGCCTCAGTGTGCATCCAATTAACATGCTGTACAATACATCACGTGACCATTTTGTGCACCCAGTTAATTCGCAGCCAATTATTTTACGGCATGTTAAAACGAATCCGAAAAAACAAAAAAGCAGCCAAGTGCGAGTCGGATTCGCCCATGTAGGGTTCCGTAGCAACAAGTAACATAATAAAAAGGTTTTTGTAGTTCATCGAAAGGTAAATTGCGGATTTCGGTTTATGACGCATAAAAAAAAACTATTCACTAGATCTCGTTCAAACCAAATATCGTTGAAAGTTTGCATCGCAATGTACAACATATTTTTTTTTTAATTTTATCATTCTCTTATTTTAGAAGTTAGAGGGGGGGGACCAACTTTTTACCACTTTGGAAGTGTCTCTCGCGCAAACTATTCGGTTTAGAAAAAAACGATATTAGAAACCTCAACATAATTTTTAAAGACCTATTCATAGATACCCCACACGTATTTCGTAGAAAACTTTTTTGTGTTTCAGTTTCAAGTATGGGGACGCCCCAAATATATAGTTTCTTTTTCTATTTTTGAGGAAAAACCTAAATGCGGTTCACAGAATACATATACTCGCCAAGTTTCATCAGTCTAGCTCTTACGGTTTTTGAGAAAAATGGCTGTGACATACGGACGGACAGACATGATTAATCTGTAAGGGTTCCGTTTTTGCCATTTGGCTACGGAACCCTAAAAAGGTTTCGTTTTAACTGGGTGTACAATAGCATGCTGTACTGGTCGTACATTATCCGGACCCGATGATTCAACGTACACTGCCATCTATGAGAACTTCCTAAAACTAAACAGCAAATCAACACGAAACAATTAATTGACATTTTATTCGTTTACATTCATGACCTAAGCGAATAATTGAAAAGTAGGTATATTTGAGCATTCTAATTAGTCTTCAGAATTAAATTTGATTCCAGAACCTGTAGCCAGGGAATTATTCAATTTAGTCCTTAGAAATTAAGGTTCCTAATTACAAATTTGCGATCCGGATATATTCTTCTTCTTCTTAGCGTGTCACTGATTCTTTTCGAACCAAGTGTGGTGAAAGGATTTTAAGTGCGCCTCAAAAAGGCTCCTTTCGTGCACTTGACACATATTTTCGAATTTTTTAGGTTCTACGATATTATGCCGGATATATTAATATGCTATGTAAATTTTAACTTTACCTTTTATAAAATAGGGTCTATTCTGTATTTTTTCTATTCAATTTTTTCAAAACGCATCCCATACCTATTTGTGTATTATTACTTCACTTGATGGATTAACGCATTTAATTGTGAATATTTGAGAGTTTATTGCGCACGGACGTACATGAACCGGTACACCCTTTTGAAGTACATACACAACATAATACCTACTGCGTTTACGTAGCGAGCATGGAAAGCGAGTGACGTTCTTCAAGCTTCGAATGGTGGTGTATAGCTAATTAGCTACCTACCTATACCTACGTTTAGTTTTTAGATTCGTTCATCTACCTACTACCTACATGTCTCTTTGAAATGGACAGTACACAAGGATACACATCAGACTATACACAGCTAGCTCTTATGTCCTTGTGGTAAGTGTTATTTTTCTTTGTTTTTAGGTAACTTGAGCTGTATCCTACTGTACCACTGACCAATAGCTTATGGCCCGAACACACCTAGTTCGCTGGCGGTAGCGATCAGTGAAACGCTGTCAAATATCGCTGTCAGATTTGAGATTTGACAGCGAATATTTGACAGCGTTTCACTGATCGCTACCGCCAGCGAACTAGGTGTGCGCAGGCCTTTACTGCTTACTAGACACCTATGTACCTTTTTATAACAAAAGTTTGCTTTTATGTAAGAACCTCTTTTAGTTTATCTGGATTTATAAGCATTTCAATTATTTGTGATATTTATTATTATTCTCCGTGCATAATATCTACCTACACTACCCTACCATGATTTTGATTGTTTGATTTTGTGCCTGCCTACAACGGCTTATAATAATGTTTATTTCCGACCTTTGTTGAAATTTTGAACATCACTGCACTTACGTTTAGAAACCGAAGGAATAATCGAAATCTATAACACAGGTTTTTCAACCTGAGCGTGGTTTTTATTTGATTTCATCAAATCAAGTGCATGTTACATAACACATAGGTACTCCTACCTACTTGGGTTGGCTGTCACCTATTCTAGCTAATACCTCTCTAGCATAGTGCCTACCAATTAAGGACATACTACCTAGGTACCTACTACTAGTTCAAACAGTTACTTAATAGTACATTGTTACCTGAGTGTTGAAAGTCACGTTTTTTGAGTCCCGAGACGGGTTTGGCGCCAGAGCGTTAGCGAGGGCGCCAATGGAGCTTGAGGGACTTAAAAGACTTTCACCCGAGGTAAACACTGTGCTTTTCATTACGAATACAAGGAAAGTAAAAATAAAAACATGAAAGAAAAATTAGTGAAAATGAAGATTGAATTGCCGCCTTCCCGGTTTTTTTTTTCTTTTTCTCTGGCGGGCCTTCGGTTTCGGCTCGCCAGCATTATTCAGCCATTATTTTCATTCTCATAATTTAAAAAATGGTAAATGTCAAATCTATGTTCTTTTAAATAAATAGTTGAAGCTATATATTAATGAAGTAATTTAGAAGATATATTATTTATTTAATACAATATTTATGTTATTTAAATTTAAATTTTTCATTGCGCTCTAATTAGACTTTTTAAACTTCTTACTGTTGTAATGGGTTTCCAACCTACTTGCTGAATAAAAAGTTGGAATTTGGTTCAACGACCTCCTTGCAGTTAGAAAGACTTTAGAAAGTTGGAACATGGTTGAATAAAATAGAACTTGTTTTTTTTTATAATTTGACAGCTGTCAGTAGAAAGCGATTCTCCCTAGGGCTGAAAGTTTTACTTTCA
Organism: Thera obeliscata; assembly: GCA_947578465.1. Lineage (NCBI taxonomy): Eukaryota > Metazoa > Arthropoda > Insecta > Lepidoptera > Geometridae > Thera > Thera obeliscata. Next base: position 9,150,744 of record OX387916.1, read on the forward strand.
ATTAGGCCCCTCAGGCAACTTCAGACCTACTTTCAGAGTATGAGTAATGAAAAAGACTTTTCATTTTTTATTTTATTCAACTTCACTTATTTTATTCACTTTTTATTTTATTCAACCATGTTCCAACTTTCTAAAGTCTTTCTGACTGCAAAGAGGTCGTTGAACCAAATTCCAACTTTTTATTCAGCAAGTATAGGTTGGAAACCCATTACAACGGTAAGAAGTTTAAAAAGTCTAATTAGAGCGCAATGTAAAAATTAAATTTAAATAACATAAAGATAGTATTAAATAAATAATATATCTTCTAAATTACTTGATTAATATATGGCTTCAACTATTTATTTAAAATAACATAGATTTGAGCAAACAATTTACCATTTTTTAAATTATGAGAATGAAAACAATGGCTGAATAATGCTGGCGAGCCGTAGCCGAAGGCCCGCCAGAGAAAAAAAAAAAAAACCGGGAAGGCGGCAATTCAATCTTCATTTTCACTAATTTTTCTTTCATGTTTTTATTTTTACTTTCCTTGTATTCGTAATGAAAAGCACAGTGTTTACCTCGGGTGAAAGTCTTTTAAGTCCCTCAAGCTCCATTGGCGCCCTCGCTTACGCTCTGGCGCCAAACCCGTCTCGGGACTCAAAAAACGTGACTTTCAACACTCAGGTAACAATGTACTATTTCACTCATACCTATTCTTTATCATTTGCGTGGTAGCGGTGCTTGCTAGTATTAATCTTTAAGGCATTTGCCATATTTCAGCTTAGAAAAATACACATTAGCGGGGTAGTGACTACGTAAGGCCTGCGCACATCTAGGCGACGGCGATGGTGATCACGTGAAACGCTGTCAAAAATGACAGCGTTTTAGCTGATCGTCATCACCATTACCTAGATGTGCGCAGGCCTTTAGATACCTACGTAACTATAACTAGTACGGATTCCAAATTTAATCTTTATACCTACATCGCTTAAGCAAAAGCGTGTTTGGTGCTCTGTGATCGCATGTATTGTACCTACCTACTACTATTAAGTAACATAGGAATACATAGGATATTGATATGAACTCCTTCATTCGTAAGAGCTACGAAGTTTCTGTTTAGTTTGTTTGACAAGAGACGTTGTCATGTTTTAAATCATATCATTTTATTGCAAATGTTTACGTTAATTCTTTAGTTGAATAAAGCATAATATTTCTCCAGTATTAGTATCTTTGTATGTATCAGATCTAGTGGATTCACCTACCTATCTACTTGTTACCGTTCTATGGTTTATTTGCGTCATCTAGCGGGTTGTATGTGCGTCAAGTGCGCAAGACTCAATCAACCGAGATTCATTTGAGATCGTGATTTTAGATAATTTATGTAACAACCTGACTGTGAAGACTTCACGTAGTTCGCTTTAGTTCCGCGAGATGGAACCTATCATAATCATAGCATGTGATGATATTATTGCTTCTACAGTTTTTCTTGCTCGTTCACTGATTATAAATATTGCTAATTTTACAATAGCTTTTTCAAACTACATGGAACAAGCAGATGGCCCACTTGATACTGAGCAAGCCTTTTGAAATATAGGAAGTCTTTGTATAACAAATAACAATGCACTTTGCTAAGCTGATAGCTACTCATGATTTACATGGAACGTAATTACAATACTTAGTCAAGAAATAGTTTTACTTACACGTAAAAAATGCGAAATGAAATGTAATGCCTTAAATATAACATACTAGCAGCCCGTCCCAGCTTCGCACGGGGTAGACAATATTGTTGTACATTATTTTGTTCTATCGCTAATAGTTTCGGCAGCGCATTCGACGAAAGACATTTTAAGACTCATTTTTCTACACCTTCGGTTACCTACATTGTTCAAATTTTACCAAGGACCCCTAATTTTTTTCAAAATGAAATGTAGCCTATATAATATATTATGTCAGATTGGAAGAATGTAGCATTATAGTGGTGAAAGATTTTTTTAAATCGGCCCAGTACCCCCACTACATACTATACTCTTTGCCCAGTACTTTTTGAGCCTATTCATTACAAACATACAAACATACAAAAATAGGTACAAATCTTTCCTCGTTATGATATTAGCGTAGACAACGAAAATGATATAAAAAATACTGTTTACGCATGAAAACCAATAAATTATATCGATTATCGATTGTTCGTTCGGCCAATTTTACTTGGTGGAGTTAGCAGGTCTGAACTAAGCAAAGCAGTAAGCCGGCGAAAATATCCAATCAAAATAGCAAATCGAAGTATAGGCAAGGATTTTATATACTATCTGGATAACGCACGAAGATTAAAAATCAATATTTCATTCATACAAACTTATGCTGTAAATACTATACTATAAAGTTTATTTTTTTCTGTCTCAACTCAGAATAGAAAAACGAACTACATGAGAGACTCAAAAATAGTAGTTTGTCCTTGTCTAGCAAGTTGCCATTGCAAAACAAAAAGTATTTGGTAGATTTAGAAGATTTCTCTCATTTCAATAAATTTAATTAAAAATAGGTCATTTGAATTCTTCTAACTTAATATTTTTTTATTTTGCGTGTTTGATATTTTTTACGATAATATTGCAAGTAGGTACAAGTTGTAAATGCTATTTATAAGAAGTCATATTAGTAATATTTCGTCAGCTGCAAGCGGCAATACTGGCTATAACTAAAAATGGCGATGTGACGTGGTTTGTTGATCTAAAATTATTGGTGTGTTTTTGTGATTTTTAGCTAAAGGAATTGATATTATTCGTCAAAATGGTTCATTTTTGCTGCGTAAATGGTTGCAAAAAGGAATGGTATCCCGGTTGCGGCTTAACATTTCACAGGTGAGCTATTTTAAATGTTTTTATGTAAGTGGTGTTATAGGGTGTCCATGAATATCAGAGGGCCTAGGAACAAAGATTGTAATAAGTAGGTACAATTATTATGGTTAAATTTTTGTAGAAGTATTGCATACTATTACACAAGCATGACGACTATGTTAATGAGTCACGAAAAAATGAAACCGAATACAGTACCTTCAATCTTTAAAATGGAAAGTCATACTTTTATAGGTGGTCATAAAAGTTATAATTACAAGAAGTAATATAAGTTAGAAGTAATATAAAAGTTATAATTACTTAATTGTGTTGTATCAAAGATAATATATTTTGTTTATTTACAGATCAGACCTACAGCAGTGATTTATAAATTGAGCAGTATACTGCTCACTGTTTTAATGTTATAACATTAAAAAGCCCAGAAAAGAAAGAAGTGCCACAAAGTATCAGAAGCCCCATGCTCGTCAGGACCACCTGAGAAAAAAGCTAGGAGGGAAGAATCCGAAAAATCAACCCAATCGAACTTAAATACTAATACGCCAATACACAAATACAAAAACACATACATACGCACATAAAATGCCAAATTGCCCAAGTTGTTTATAAGATCTTCGTTCGCTTCGCTCACTCGATCAATTATAATACAAGTTGGAATATAAAAGATTGTACCTTAACATTTACTTGTTTTATTTTTTAGAAAACATAATTATTATGCCTAGTAAGTACCTAGTTTTTATACTTAATTGCGTATCTGGGCTCGTGTGAAAATCAATAAAGCTATTTTTCTCAGAAATAAGAATATTCCCAGAAATAAGCCCTAGCTAGCTCGATTATTCACCCCCGTAAACCGCCATACTGCAAATTTCATCGAAATCATTACAGCCGTTTGAAGAACGTGAATACAAATCAGTTTGTACAAATAAATAAACAAATATTGCTAGTTTAGGATAGGTAGTAATTTATTCTAATAAACAAGATACACCTACAGTGCTTTAAGAATCAGGTAAAAAAAAAATACGGGTTGCACTCCGGGAGTGCCGGCAGAAGTGAAAACTTGATTATTAACGTAGGAACCGTAAAAGTTGTTTATTTTATCAAGTTCCTCAATGTAGTAAAACCCCAATCAAAGTCCTAAGGAACCCTAAAAATTTTAGCATTATCAAGCTCCTAAGTGTAGTTGAAATTCCAATCAAAGTGCTAAGGAACCCTAAAATTGTTTACATAATCAAGGTCCTAAGTGTAGTTGAAAGTCCAATTAAAGGCCTAAGGAACCCTAAAAGTTGTTTATTTTATCAAGTTCCTCAATGTAGTAAAACCCCAATCAAAGTCCTAAGGAACCCTAAAAATTTTAGCATTATCAAGCTCCTAAGTGTAGTTGAAATTCCAATCAAAGTCCTAAGGAACCCTAAAAATGTTAACATTATCAAGCTCCTAAGTGTAGTTGAAACTCCAATCAAAGTCCTAAGGAACCCTAAAAGTTGACCACTTAATCAAATTCCTCAATGTAGTAAAACCCCAATCAAAGTCCTAAGGAACCCTAAAAATTTTAACATTATCAAGCTTCTAAGTGTAGTTGAAACTCCAATCAAAGTCCTAAGGAACCCTAAAAGTCGACCATTTAATCAAATTCCTCAATATAGTATAACCCCAATCAAAACCCTATACGGAACCCTAAATTTTACGTAAAGCCAAATCCTCAACGGGTCGGAACCGCTAGAAGGGACCTTGTCGCGCGACCTACAAGTAGGTCCTAAATGAAGTAAAACGGCAGACATAGGAGGAGGGGGTTCTGGGGGGCTAAGGGGGGTCACAGCACGGCTCGCTTCGCTCGCCGCGCTGTTCCCCGTGGTCGCGTGGCGGCTCGCTTCGCTCGCCGCGACGCTCCCCCCGGGTTTCGGAGGAGGGGGTTCTGGGGGGCTTAGGGGGGGTCACAGCACGGCTCGCTTCGCTCGCCGCGCTGTTCCCCGTGGTCACGTGGCGGCTCGCTTCGCTCGCCGCAATGCTCCACTCGAAAAATAAATACAGTAGATCTATAAAATCATGTACCAATGACCACTACTACCTGCCGCGGGCGGCCGCTAGTTCATAAAATCTATAATAGGTATGTACCTATACCTACTACAGTCACGAAAAACGCCTTGGTATGCTTGCTACTAACTATTATCTATTCTGTGACGTTACCGTGTCATAGTAACTACTAGCGTCTACAGATACTATGTACTAGCGTACATAGTATCTGTAGCGTCGCTTTTTCGATTTTTATTATGAACTCTACGTTGTAGTCTTAGGGTACATTTCTGCAAAAAATCCGTCCTACGCTTTTTCGATCAGGGTCACGTGATCCTGACGCGAGTTTAAGATTTTATCCCCATTCAGAAAGTGCTCAACGCCGCTAAAGAAGTTTTCACTTCAAAAAAAACAATAAAAAATAATTGACTGAATCGTGATGAATGACAGAGGTGAAACTGAATTTTTTTTTTTAAAATCGTTTCATTAAATTATGAAATTATGCGATAACAAACATTGAAAAGAAAACGGCTAAGCCGATTATGATAAAATTTTAATGGGAACACCACCAATCTGGAAGAATTTGGACCTACCAAATGAAAAAAAAAAAACATTATCAAGCTCCTAAGTGTAGTTGAAACTCCAATCAAAGTCCTAAGGAACCCTAAAAGTTGACCACTTAATCAAATTCCTCAATGTAGTAAAACCCCAATCAAAGTCCTAAGGAACCCTAAAAATTTTAACATTATCAAGCTTCTAAGTGTAGTTGAAACTCCAATCAAAGTCCTAAGGAACCCTAAAAGTCGACCATTTAATCAAATTCCTCAATATAGTATAACCCTAATCAAAACCCTATACGGAACCCTAAATTTTACGTAAAGCCAAATCCTCAACGGGTCGGAACCGCTAGAAGGGACCTTGTCGCGCGACCTACAAGTAGGTCCTAAATGAAGTAAAACGGCAGACATAGGAGGAGGGGGTTCTGGGGGGCTAAGGGGGGTCACAGCACGGCTCGCTTCGCTCGCCGCGCTGTTCCCCGTGGTCGCGTGGCGGCTCGCTTCGCTCGCCGCGACGCTCCCCCCGGGTTTCGGAGGAGGGGGTTCTGGGGGGCTTAGGGGGGGTCACAGCACGGCTCGCTTCGCTCGCCGCGCTGTTCCCCGTGGTCACGTGGCGGCTCGCTTCGCTCGCCGCGACGCTCCCCCCGGGTTCAGGAGGAGGGGGTTCTGGGGGGCTTGGGGGGAGTCACAGCACGGCTCGCTTCGCTCGCCGCGCTGTTCCCATGGTCGCATGGCGGCTCGCTTCGCTCGCCGCAATGCTCCACTCGAAAAATAAATACAGTAGATCTATAAAATCATGTACCAATGACCACTACTACCTGCCGCGGGCGGCCGCTAGTTCATAAAATCTATAATAGGTATGTACCTATACCTACTACAGTCACGAAAAACGCCTTGGTATGCTTGCTACTAACTATTATCTATTCTGTGACGTTACCGTGTCATAGTAACTACTAGCGTATCTGTAGCGTCTTACGCTTTTTTTCGATTTTTATTATGAACTCTACGTTGTAGTCTTAGGGTACATTTCTGCAAAAAATCCGTCCTACGCTTTTTCGATCAGGGTCACGTGATCCTGACGCGAGTTTAAGTTTTTATACCCATTACGAAAGTGCTCAACGCCGCTAAAGAAGTTTTCACTTCAAAAAAATATCAAAAGAAATATTCATGAAGTGCCTATGTTGTTACCTATAATAATAGAGGGAAGGGAGGCCTTCGCCCTGTACGGGGAAACAAAAGTCAGTAATTAACAAATCAGTACATTTTATTTCAAGCAGTTTCTTTCGATTTTATAAAAAGTACAGATGTGTGGACATCCTACTTAGAAAGAGATGCGTTACTACTTTGGTGCTCTCACCGGGCTCGTTTTTAGGAAACACTGCGTTATCCAGTTTACGAAGTATGTAGATTCATGAGTATAGGTCACCAAACGGCTAACTTCAGTCTCGCCAACCAAGTTACGCCCGGCCGTACGTAGTGTACCTTGGAGGAAAGATTTGATATTTACTCAAAGTAGTTGTTGTCGAAAGGGTGTTTCGGTGTTTCTAATAATGCGTGACGATGATTATCGAATTTGTCACCTGTATTATATTATGTATCTACTTGCATTACAATACAAATACATGTACATAAAATTAGTGCCTGGTCAAGTGTGTGAAATAATTCTATTCAGAATTTAATTTTTTCATCTGTGCTATTTGTCTAATCGAAATTGGGATAGTACAATTTTTACTCTGTAGTTTTAGATAAATGAGGCATAGGATTCCGATCAATCAGAAAGTCTCTGTGATTGGTTGACTGTCAATAGCCACTCAACCAATCACAGTGATATGGCAGCCAATTCCATGGTTGTGTAATCCAGGGTGTGCACACGTTTGTACGGCTAGGAAAGCACAGCCAGGATTTTGGAGCCAAAATGTACATCAATTCCGGGCCGTGTATTCCAGGGTTGTGTTTTCCTTGGTTGCACAATCTCGGAACGTTCTGAGAATGTACAGCCATGGAATTGATGACCATTGGTTGCCAAATCCTGGCTGTGTTTTCCTGCCTGTGCTTTCCTGGCCGTGCTTTCTCGGGTTGTGTAATCCATGGTTGTACATTAACCGCACCCATTGTAGGTCGATGTTCGCAATCGTTTTTTTGCGAATGTAAATAAGCAGAATAAAAGCTTCCTAACTGCCCAACGAATAAAGTATATTTTTAAATGCAGTCACATTATTAGACGTTCTGTACTTTGGTAAGTGAGCCGCTTTGCGTGTTTTTTATTGCTGTGTGTGTGTGTGATCGATAAGGTCTGGCGAACCACACCCCACCTGATGTTGAGCGGACCTCCACCCATGATCTTCAACTGTAACGTCATGACTGGTTTTGAACCCACGCCCCCCAACCGCTAGGCCGATGATGTCTGGCGAACCACACCCCACCTGACGTAGAGTCCGCCCCACCCATCATCTATTACTGTAACGTTATCACTGATTTTGAACCCGCACCCTCCAACCACTAGGCCGATGAGGTCAAGCGAACCACACCACACCTGATGTTGAGCGGACTCCCACCCATCATCCTCTACTGGAACTTCATCAACCACAACGCCATCGCTTCGCGCCGGGGTCAATGGCTCTCTCAACTCAACTCGGAGTCAATGGTTCTCTTTACTCTTCTTCAATTTGGTCCAGAACCCGCACAAACCCCACCTGATGAATAAACTCACTCGTATCATGTTAGAGAATTCCCTGGTGTCTTTTCTAAACGCGTAAATAGCTACTCTGAAGGTTCTTTATCGGTTCAGGAATGTTGTTTTTTTTCACTTTATTCTAGCACTCAGGGCATGACCAATCCTTGCTTATTGAATACTAGAAAAGCGAAACAAGCAAGCAATAAGCTTAGAGGGTTAGTCAGGTAATGCAGCCACAAAAAATAAAAACATAAAATTGTAGGGTGCAAAAAGTCAACTCTCTTTAACCAGATTTGAACTCCCGCCCACCTCGTCCTCTCAGGTGTGAATCCGCACGCCCTAGCCACTAGCCTATCTGACGCTTACACCCATTTTCACTAACGACGATCAAGGAGTCACCTCACTAAGTAACGCCTAGTCTAGGCAATTCCCTAACAAAATTTTTCCTTTCACCAATCGATTTTCACTAGTTGAATCCTACAGTAGGAGTTGCCTAAATTTTTGACAATTGTCTATGATTTTGTTTGTTTTGTTGTCAGCATCCGAGTGTTTGACGTTTCACATTATGTGAATTTGTAGTCTGTGAATACAAAACAAACATAAAAAAAATCATTCGTAATTTCATAACGTAATTTGGCTCATTTTCTGTTTCTTCTGGTGATATTTAACTAACAAGTAACATCCTGAAATGTCAACGAATAAGCGTAAGCGCTCTGCTAACTTCAACGAGGATGAGAAATTGAAGTTATTGTAATAAACCGTCGGCACTCATGTTATTTAGACGTAGACGTAGCTTTATTTAAATTATCTGAAACGGCTGACACTAAACACACATTTATTAGAAGTAAAGCTCTTTGTGAAGGGCTCGTCCGGGGTAGGGGTTCGTAGGTGGTAGTACTTACTACCACCATGCCTATTTCTGCCGTGAAGCAGCATTACTGTGTTTCGGTTTGAAGGGTGTGGGTGCCGGTGTATTTACAGGCACGTGAGGCTGAATATCTGTATGCCTCCAGTTGATGGACGCAGGGCAATGCATCGTAGGGCAGGCAGGTTCCTGACGTGCGTGACCTTCGAGGCATTGCTTTCATATAGGCGATGGTTACCACTTAATATCAGGTGGGCCATATGCTTGTTCCATCAAATAATCACATAAAAAAAGCACATTCTGTCAGTCAGTTTAGGTGAGTTGCCTAACATTACGCCACGCTTAATCAATGTCATAACTTTAGGCAGCGCCTAACGCCGTAGTCATCGCCTAAAGGTTAAAAAAAAAAAAAAAAAATATTTAGGCATCCGATTTAGGCATCGCCTAGGTTTAGTGAAAACGGGTGTTAGTAACGTTGACGAAATTAGGCAATGCATAAAAATCGTTATCAGTGGCTGACGCACACGCACAAGCGCGGCACTATGGTTGGCACTATGGTTGGATTCACGTATAGAAGTAGCGCGTCACACGAGCGCCTGTGTGTGTATACTACTATTATAATATTCCGTGGCGCCCGCATCAAATGAATAGAGATAGCTATATTCGGAGCAATTTTTGCCCGCGCCTCGAATTGAAGTTGCGAGCTGCATCCGTCACCCTCTTAATATCTAAACTTAAACATTACGGCATTCTAAATCGCTCCATTGACTTATTACAATCGTACTTGACTGATAGAGTCTTTAAAGTTGATGTGGGCGGTGCGAGATCTTTTGGGTCAGTTATCGACATAGGGGTGCCACAAGGTTCGATATTAGGTCCTTTCTTGTTTCTAGTGTACGTAAATGACCTCCCTTTTTTGGTCAAAAAACTATGTGAAACAGTACTATTTGCTGACGATACCTCATTAATTTTTAAAGTCGATAGATAGAAGGCTAATTACGATGACGTTAACGCATCTCGGTCGTAAATACTTAACTGGTTTAATAATCTTTTACTTAATGTTAAGAAAACTCATAAGTTTTATGAAAAAATATTTTTGACGTGATAACGTCTTATAAATCGATGGAGCCGGCTGCACGCACGAAAAAACATGACTCATGCGTCGTTACGTCGTTTCGTCGTTCCATTTACCTGAGCCCGAGCCCGGGTCGGGTAATGGGTAAGGGTAAATGAGGGTAAGGGTAAATGAGGGTCCGGAGGGGGTCCGAGAGTTCGAGTCCGAGTCCGAGTCCGCGAGTCCGCGAGTATTTTCTTATGACGTTATCACGTTCAACTATCGTCAGTAAACCGACTTTACAGACAACCGATTTTTTTGAGTGTCAGTTCTAAGTATAAAAATCTTAATGCGGTTTACAGAATACATCTATTTACCAAGCTTCATCAGTACCTATAGCTTTTATAGTTTTGTAAGTACCATACTTCAAGCAAATAAATTATTTCATTTCATTTCATTTTTTCGAAAAAAAGTGTGACATACGGATGGACAGACAGACAGACATGACGAATTTATAAGGGTTCCGTTTTTGCCATTTGGCTACGGAACCTTTAAAAAATACAAGTGCTCATTCACCGACTACCGACATTTATGAACTTGCAACTCACTCTGGTTTTGCATAATATGAGGAAAATGTCTTCTTGGTGGAAGGTTTCTTTTATTAAATCTGTGTGAGGCTGGGGCTATTTGCTTGTTTTTTTTTTATTCAGCCTGGTCTGTCCCACTGCTGTGTGTGTGTGCTTTAAAAAATACCGCACAGCTTGCCATTGTTATCACCAATCCTGGATGAAAAATATGCAATGGAAACTCTGCGACGGGAATCAGCTAACATAACAATTGGGTTATATTTATTTACTGAATATCTGTCTGTGTTTTTGTCTAACGAAGCGTATTCTAGTCAACACATTGTAATGTCGTGACAAATGTCAGACCCAAGCACAGAATAAGTAATAGTTGGTATCAAATACATGAATTCACAGCTCAGGTCAGGCAACGCCATCTTTATTTTAAATTTTTCCAACTTTCCGGTCGTGTTTTGTTTTTAGACCAGAGTATAGCGGAGGCTTAAGGTGTATTTTCGTCAAGCCAATAACTATACGTGCAAAGCAAATTCCCAAGTAAGGTACCGGTACTTCCTTTTATTAGAAACACTCACACAAGCCATATGTTACATTTCTATCAGTGTATTGAAGCTCAAAAGCCTGCCAGCTCCCATTTCGCCCAGAACTATATACGCTAGGGTTGTCGGTGTCGCAATGAAAATAACAAAGCCTCAGGTAATTTCGCTAATGCAAGCGGTTACACCGTATCTACATCGCACTTACACAGGCTTCGCCCGAAGGTACCTATTAAGAGGGTCGGCACACGTGATATTGTCAGACCCTCCACGAAATTGTCTATTTTGACTAAGTGTTAAATTAAGGGCGGATCGTCACGAGATAGTTTGGAAGGATGAATTTTCTAGGAAGTGGGAGACGCTGTTCATTACGTATGCTGCTATTTTGCCGCAGGATGGAAAGTGCAAATTGAAAGTAGGGACCCAACTCTCCAAGCTTTTCGGTCTTCACATATGTCGGAGGAACGAGACGGTAGACATTAATCGTCTCAGACAGAAATGATGTTACTAAACGATGAGGCATTTTCCTGCAAGCTGTAGTGGAAACACCAGTAGGTGTGTTATTTTAGATATTTGCCGATGGAATGAAAGCCAGTATTAAGCTTATACGCTGGTTTCAGGTATTTTTTTAGCGGACATGTTCTATGAACAAGATTTTCTATGGATAGTAAATAAAACAACTTGAATATTACTTTGGTTTATATTTCTGTCGCAGGCATTATATATTATACATTCATACGAGGCCATTACGTAAGACTTGCGGTTAACGATCATTACATTAAATACAACTTAAAAATTAAACTTTAAATTATAGAATTTAACAGCTATTACAACTTAATATTTCCCTATTAAAACTTTACACTTTATAAAATTTAATAGTAGTTTACAAAATGATTTCAATAAAATTTAACAATTTTAAAAAACTTTAACAATTTACATTTTCTTCTAAAATATTCATATAATTCATAGCACTTTATTTTTACATTTATAAGAGAACAAGCTTTATTTTTGCATTTATAAGATATTTAAAAAAAATCCAAACAAAATCCATCAGTATATTATATTTTTACTTATACTTTCAGCTTCCAAGAACTTTCCGATTTTATCTAAAAAAGTTTCGGAAAGATTCATAAACATACATTTTTAGGACTGAGCTTGTAATCCGGCTTTAAAGGGAAGAAGAGAAAAATAAATAACATAAAATATAATTTGGGATAACAACGCTGGGAATAAAAAGATTTGATAAAATGACAAGCAGACTGACAACACAACGATTACAGAGATGTGTGTTATCTACTGACTCATAATAACTATTGTAATGTACATATTTTATAAACATCTAAAATAACAATTTTAATAAATGATAGGATAGTAATGATAGGTAGTACAATCTTCTCTCGAAAACATTGTTAAACATAATCATTATAGACACAATGATTATTATAATAATTATACATAACACAATGATTATTATAATAATTATACATAATCATTATACACTTTGATAGCGTAAGTTAAACCTACATTGGAATAATTGTGTGCATAAACTAACATTAGCAGGTAAATTAAACTGAATATTTCAATACAGACATGAGCATTTACATATTTTAAGCTTGACACCAGATGAACACCTAAATCTAACTATTTATTCAGATTTGCGATATCAATCGTCCATTATTAATTTATCTTAAGGGGCTTAAAAATAGTAATATAATATTTTGCCAATTTCAAACTACATTGTGAAAAACTTCCTGTTAGTTTTAAAACAGAACTTGGTAGGTAATTTTATGAAGACACTGCATAGACTACTCACATCACTGTTCCAACTTTAAAACAAGAAGCCTCAACTTTGCGGCTTTCGAAGTTTAGTACAGGACGAGAGCACAGGCCGATATTAAAAACACAACGGATTGTAATCGGTGCGACGAGGAGGGAGGTGGCACCCCCGCTCCGAGGAAGCCCGCGTCTTCAGCCCTGGGGCCCCCTTCTCTCAGGGGCCCCTGGAGACTGGAGCGCACGTCGTTGGTCTCCTCAACGGCGTAGTCGTCATCTTCGTTTGTTTTGCGATTAGGAAGCTCCATTTCTGTTGGGATATTTTGAAGGCTATCTTATGTTTTGCGTATAAATACATCTTTATTCAAATCTCATCTATTTTGGATTAGATCACATAAATTGATATAATTTTTTGATGATGAGTGATAAGTTACCCCTGATTTTTTATAAACTATCTACAATAGTCGTCAAAACGCTTATTAAGTATTTCATAATTATTAAAAAAGTCGACAGTATACGAAAATTGATAAACGATTATTTACATAGAAATTTCCTAAAGTCGGCACTCCGCTATCACCTGTATTGAATACAAAAAAAGTCGGCACAGTGCGAAAGTCAGTACTCCACTCCGAAATCACGCAAGCTTACAAGAAAGTTGCACAGACCCGACTATTTTTTATATTCACACAGGCCCCCTGTCACCCCTTCCTCTATTAACTGGACGCAATAGTATCTATTGGACATAGCTTCAAGAAAAACACATTGAATATGGTAATTATCAATTCACCCTGTACTTACCATACAACCTGATGTTCCCTTCAGCGTCTCCAATAGAGTTCTTTGATATACACTTGTACCCGCCAAGGTCACTGCGCTGTATGTTGCGAATGATGAGACGCATTTGGACGCTGTACGCTGAGCTGTTGATCTCGCTCATCTGGTACTTGTCGTTGGAGATTATCATCTCACCTGTGATAAAAATCTGGTTTTATTTGTATCTTTACACAGGGACATAATGGCTCTGCCTTGCAAAGGAGGGCGTGGGTTTGATCCCCACCGAGAACAAATATTTGTGTGGTGAACATAGATGTATGTTCTCTGTCTGGGTGTTGTATTGTATTCTAAGTATATGTATATATGTACAAGCTCTGCTTAGTTAATTAATATCCATGTACGTATGCACTTAATTATAGAAATATTAATGCTGATGCCAAAAGATAAATAGATCGTAGAGGTCGTCGTATGAGGCACTTGTTGACGTTCTTCTTTCAAGTAAGTTTAAGTTGACATTTTTCTTTCTAACGTAGTTATTGAGTATGAACAAATTCCTAAAGTCAAAATAATGACATTTTGTTCTCCCTTTATTCGAATGCATAAACCTTACCATCCATTTATATTCGGCTACTTCCGACCTTTATGCGCCGATATCGAATTGAAATATTGTTTCGGTATGTCGTGTGCGGAACAATACTGTACGCTCATGTAATTTATCCGCGATATGTTCTTTATTAAAGCCTACACAATGGATATTAATCAGTGATGAATAGTTTACGTGTAAATTATCATGTTTTTATTTGAATTATTTTTTTAAAATAATCACGACCCAATTGATAGAAGCCTTTTGCGCCATAGGCCGTGGATTCGATCCCCACCTGAACAAATATTTGTGTGGTGAACACAGATGTTCGTTCTCTGTTTGGTGTTATATTGTATTCTAAGTGCGTATGTATTTGTTTGGGTCTAGATAGTGTTTTGTGAATTGTCTACAATGTTTAGAATAACTTTTAATTCACCGACACATATTTGTTCTTGGTGGGGGTCGAACCCACGCCCTCCAGTGCCAAAGGCAGAGCTACTTGGATAGATTCTACAAATATTCGCATCAAAATGTGCGAGAAACTTCTTGTAAGAGTAAATTACAATGACACAGTTCGCGTCGACCCTGCGTCAGATATAAATCGTAATCCAATGCTTTAAAGTCGACAATCCAACGTTGGTTTTGAGAGCAAGTGTTGCTATTATTTCCGCCAGTTCAATTTGTCAGTCAGAGCTAATAATGCGCTTCACGAAACAACAGTAGGTAATTACAGAGATAAACTTTCGCTTTTGTATCGGCAATACATTCAATCTGATTATTCTGGCGTATCAGTTAAAATGTTGCTTCTGGATTTATAGTTATTATGAATGCTAAAGTTTGTGAGTCAGTGTATGTTTGTTTATTTATCACCGTAGCGGCTTTACGGTTTTTTTTATACAACTAGCTGATGGAACAAGCATATGGCCCACCTGATGTTAAGTGGTAACCATCGCCTATAACAAAGCATTGCATCGTAGGTCACCCACGTCAGGAACGTACCCTACGGTACACTGCCCTGCGTCCATCAACTTGAGGCATACAGATGTTTAGCCTTACGTGCCAGTAATTTCCTCGGCACCCAAACCTTTCAAGCCGAAACACAGCAATGCTGCTTCCATTTGATAAATAAATAGATCGTGACTTGGAATTACACAAAGGCTACTTTTTATAAAGGTACCGTTCAAGAAGAGCTGCGTGCGGATGCAAATAATAAATAAAAATGGTGTAAACTTTAATAAAGTCTAAACTAAGCAAAGCTTAGTAACGCTTGAAGGTAATCTTACTTGTCTAAAATGTTTCATATCCGTGACAACCTCTAATTGGCTCTCGTATTTCTATACCATGAAAATTAATTAACTAAGTTATAATAAGCTGTTTGTTTTCCAATAAATCAATAATGGGGATCAAATAACTGAATCTTTTAACTTTTGACATCATACATGCTCAGTAAGTAGGATTTACTGTTGTGCAAAGAGGCTGTGTAAGTATATGCGTTTGCTGCTCAATGCATTGTAAATGCGTTCCATATTCAAACCACTTTCCTGCTCACACTAAGCTTGATACGTTATAGTGTTATAGTTCATAACTTAGCAAGCTATGCAAATCTCCATGGTGAAACCATCTTATCTATCATATATTTTTAAAAGAAAGTCGTGTTAGTTACACTATTTATAACTCAAGAACGGCGGAACTGATTTGGCAGAAAATTAGTGGGGAGGTAGCTTAGAACCGGGAGAAGGACATAGGATACTTTTTATCCCGAAAAAGCAACGGGCGAGCGAAGCCACGGGCGGCCACTAGTTTCTTATAAAATATAGTAGTGACACAGATGTGTGCATTAATGTGCGTCTGCGACTATTTTAGCAGATACCGGTGCAAAAGTTTTACTAATAATTTAATACATACATTGACCTTTCATCATACCTATGTATATAAATGTTGTATTCACCTCGCATGAATGATGTAAAGTAGAATGATTACTTCAGCTGAAAGTAGCTATTGCACCCTCAAACTATCTAAATATTTCAGGTGCACTTGATCCACTAGCGCCCTTTAGGACGCTAAATAGAATCTGGTTCACAGTAGCACTTACTGCCCTTGTGTAACAACCTACTATTATCTTATATTTTTTTTTAGTACCAATATTATTGAACAGTCGTGTGGGCTATATAATAATATAATGTCTGTATCGTGATATCGAATGATTAATGATTAATAATTCAACTTAACTAAAAGGTTTTATTGCTTTATGAAAGGAGAGTGATGAATAATCCACTGTTGATAGGGTTTTTGCATTTTATGTCGTTACTATTTTAGCGAGGGTCTCGTTGCGCGTGCTACATTAAAAATTACTTGCATTTTTGTTGCTTCGTTTTATAAGAAGGGATTTTTATTTTCAGTAGCCGTAGCGTCGTGGCTTTTAAAGATATTAAATTGCTGCTTTTTCGTTGAACTTATATAATGTAAGTCTTTATAAAATGTTTGCCTACTCGTATATAAAAGCGATCAAGTGCGAGTCGGAGTCACCCATGAAGGGTTCTGTATAGCAGCAAGTAAGATACACAAAAGTAACACAAAAAGCAAAGTAAAGTATATACAAACAGGGGCAATACATGGGACAACGACACATTTTACCATTTTGGAAGTGTCTCTCGCGCAAACTATTCAGTTTAGAAAAAACTATGTTAGAAACCTCAACATCATTTTTGAAGAACTATCCATAGAAACCACCCCAAACAACGTATGGGTTTCATGTTTTTTTTTGAGTTTCAGTTCTATCAAAATTTATTGTTTTGTTAGTCAGAAAAAAGAGGCTGTGACATACGGACAGGCAGACAGAAAGACATGACGAATCTATAAGGGTTCCGTTTTTTGCTATTTGGTTACGGAACCTTAAAAACCGAACCGACACTACACGAACCGGAAGATAAACATAGGGCGACCAAAGGGCTTTCATTCTATTTTATGCGTATCAAATACGCTCTGTACAAGCATCTAATTTAGCTGTGCTTTGAATTACAATGAAAGTTTATTAATAACCGCGGTCAAGCCGAAGACATGCTCCCGCTTTGGTCTGGCAATCGACCACAAATCCACGGCTCTCTGTGGCCGTCTGCTGCTGACACTTTGGTGTTGGCCGTCGCAGACACGCCCACTTTTGTTTATCGTCTGACAAGTTTGTTAATTAATTATCGATGGAATCTGTGCTGAGAATGCTGTAGGGCATTGATTTTGATCGTCCTGAAAATTACTCTGGTCAAGACTGTAACTCGGTTTATTCGGTTTTATCGTCTCAGTTCAGTTGGTAGTAGCCTTCAATATAATAAAATATCTGAAAAATAATTCGTTGTGGCATATCAAGTTTAATTACTACTTAAATACCTACTTAGGCATTTAAAAATATCAATTTTCTTGCTCACTGAGTTCAAACTTTTTTTGGAACACTAAAAATATCTACTTGGTTCTCAATCTACGTCATTGTTTTTCAACGACCTCTCAATTCTGTCACTGATTGATTAAAAACGCTCAATTCACCAACAAAATACATAATGAGTACAAAAACTGGAACGCTGTTAGTCGGGGCTGCGGGAGAGCGGTCACACCCATTCCATGTCCGTCGCGTCCAGCCCGCTTGTCCCATCTCGTCACAGCCGTGTATTACCTAATTTAATTTGTACTCTCCACAATTTATGGCCACAGAAGTGCCGTCTGCCTCCCTCTATTTGTTAGTAATGTCACAGACGCGTTTCATGTCGCGATTGCTACTGATTTGGCGTTTGAGCGTTTTGAATGTTCGGAAATTCATCAAAGTTTTAATTACTCGGAAGTTCCTAATTGTAGAAATATGCATTATCATCATCTTTTTGACCTTACTCCACGCTAAGTAGGGTCGGCATAACAGTTTTTCTTCTTTCACTTACCTCTATCATTCGTCATCTCAGTACTCACTCCTTTCTTGCTCATGTGTCATCTTCGACACAGTCAATCTTTTCTTTGGTAATCTTTTTTGACGTGATAACGTCTTATAAATCGATGGAGCCGGCTGCACGCACGAAAAAACATGACTCATGCGTCGTTACGTCGTTTCGTCGTTCCATTTACCTGTGCCCGAGCCCGGGTCGGGTAATGGGTAAGGGTAAATGAGGGTAAGGGTAAATGAGGGTAAGGGTAAATGAGGGTAAGGGTTCAGTCTGGGTCCGGGTCCGGGTCCGGGTCCGGGTCCGGATTTTCATTCAGTTCCATTCAGTTTCATTCAGTTTCATTCAGTTTCATTCAGTATCATTCAGTTTCATTCACATTCAATGCAATTCAGTAAAACTAAAATTTTCTTTTGAAAAATGCAACCATTCCATCAGTATTTTCTTATGACGTTATCACGTTCAACTATCGTCAGTAAACCGACTTTACAGACAACCTATTTTTTTTTGGTTTTCTTTGGTTTTGGTGGTTTGGTTGTGTCTGGTTTGGTTTGGTTTTCTTCCTCTATAGCCACATCCATCTCCATGCCTAACACTTTTCTCATATATGACTTCCATGTCTACGCATGACATGCCTATACCATACTAACCTAATCCCTCATCTTGCCTGTCACAGGCGCTTCTTTCAGACTTCCTGTATTTGAAACTTTCAATTGGCTGTGCAGTTGGTCTTTTGAAAACGAAATTAGCTGGATTATCAACATCATCATCACCATCAGCCTGAAGAAGTCCACTGCTGGACATAGGTCTCCCCTACATATTTCCAGGAAGAACGATTGTGAGCTCTT
Source organism: Thera obeliscata (assembly GCA_947578465.1). NCBI lineage: Eukaryota > Metazoa > Arthropoda > Insecta > Lepidoptera > Geometridae > Thera > Thera obeliscata. The sequence continues at coordinate 9,169,744 of OX387916.1, forward strand.
TCCATCGACTTCCCGCGATCTTAATAATTTTGTCGGTCCATCCCGTGGGTGGGCGCCCTACTTTTCGTCTTCCGGTTTGTGGTCACCATTCGAGAACCTTGGTGATTAACAACATCGGTGTTGAGTATTAAGAAAGTAGAAGAATATTGTAGCACAGAAATGTAAGAACAGTAACTAACACGTACAAGGTTCACAAAGGCCAAATAAACCAAATTCAATTTATATAGCCCGGTATTGTGATAGGTATGAGTAAATATTGTGACTGTAGCATAAAGCAATTTGTAGCGGGCGGACCAGCGGTCTTTGTTGCATATCGGGCGGTAATAGAATTTGATCCGCTTTTTGCGTGGTTCGGTCGGGCGGGCCAGCCGCGTTATAGCGAACTCGGAGCCTTTGTAACTGCATCTAAATCTGCCCACTATGTATTCGCTTGGCTATGGTATAACCAATTATCCGGGAGCGACTAGGTTCTTACGGATTATTGCCCGTTCGAGCGCTTGTAATTTTAGAACAATGTTACCAGCTTTGCAGGAGAAATATTTGCACTGCATCGTTCTAGAACGCAATGCAATTTTTTATAGTTGAATTTAATAGAAAATGGTCATAATAGTTGCAATATTTTTCATTAAAATAAAGACGAAGTTTGAACACACTCGACATAATAACATTAAGCTAAAGAATCTTTGCTCTCCATCTGAAGGAAGGCAAAGACGGTCTTGCTGCAAATGAAATTAGCCAGGTTACGTTGAGTGGAATTTCGCGAAGACGTCTCTATTTATTTCAATAATATCTCATTTGGATGTTTTTATTTAGCGGCTGCATTCAAAATCATCGAATAATATAACATTAGGTACTTTTCCTGATGGAATGAAAATGAAATGAGGAAATTATTTAACAAGTAGATACAAATTTAAAATGTGAAAATACATTTTGATTTTAAAAATGCACGTGAATGTGAATAACAGAACTATACTTATATACATGTAAATATTGTAAAAATATAATAAATAGGAGTAATTATTTTTTATATTTTTTTTTATAAAGGTAGTTACATCATTTTATATTGTACACACAAACATGATATTTATTAATATGAACATATTTTTTTGTATTTTCTTTATGTTTCTTACCTCAGAAGCTAATTTATTTCATTTTTAGGGTTCCGTAGCCAAATGGCAAAAACGGAACCCTTATAGATTCGTCATGTCTGTCTGTCTGTCTGTCTGTCCGTCCGTATGTCACAGCCATTTTTCTCCGAAACCGTAAGAGCTAGGCTGATGAAACTTGGTGAGTAGATGTATTCTGTAAACCGCATTAAGATTTTTACACAAAAATAGAAAAAAAACTATAAATTTTGGGGGTCCCCATACTTTAAACTGAAACTCAAAAAATTTTTTTTCATCGAACCCATACGATCTATGAATAGGTCTTCAAAAATGATGCTGAAGTTTCTAATATGGTTTTTTTCTAAACTGAATAGTTTGCGCGAGAGACACTTCCAAAGTGGAAAAAAGTTGGTCCCCCCCCCTCTAACTTCTAAAATAAGAGAATGATAAAACTAAAAAAAAAATATATGTTGTACATTACTATGCAAACTTTCAACGATATTTGGTTTGAACGAGATCTAGTCAGTAGTTTTTTTTTATACGTCATAAATCGTAAACCGCAATTTACCTTTCGACGAACTACAAGAACCTTTATATTAATGTTACTTGATGCTACGGAACCCTTCATGGGCGAGTCCGACTCGCACTTGGCTGCTTTTTATTTTATTTTTCGAGCGTGGAATCTCTCTAGTCTAGAAGATACACAATCTACCATCGCGAAACCTAAGATCGCCACGACAAGCGGTGCTTTATGCAAACCGCCAAAACAGTTCGATAACCGACAAAAAATATAAGTTTAAAGACCGCATTGCGAAAAAGTTTTGTTCGTTTTGGCGGTGCGAGGACCGCTCACACACATGTCGTGGCGTGCGCTGCGGTCAGGGTTGCCAGTTCATTCCAGCTGGGAATTGAAACCGGAACACCATTAATACGAAAAGTGACAATACGAGTTTTAGTCGCTGCAGTCAAATAAATTGGAAATCGCCCCCCTAGCCCATCAGATAGCCAAATATTTTTCCAAAAACTTGAGAGATTCGGAGTTTGCTATAATAATTACGGGATTGACAGCCGTCAAACAACTTGTCGCTCGCACATTTCGATATAAAATCATTGAATTTGTGTGAAAATCGTTGAAACAGTTGAAAATACAATGTTATGAAATTTACGAACGAGAGGTTTGAAGGTTGTCATTGTCAATTGATTAAGCAATTTTTTTGTTACAGGTTTTTCTCCTAGTAGCCGCATAACTATTGGGTTTGTTGGCTATATTTTAAGTTTGCAAAGGTTTGTTTATATTTTTCGGTTTTGACAACCCTTAGTTAGCGAGCGGCACTACTGACGATTTTAGACGGTCTGTTAAACGTAAATCCATACCTAATCTAACTTGGCTTCTCGAACCGGATCGGAACCAGATTCTTCCACCTGGCTGGAACTTGGATGGCAGTAATAGAAATGGCTGAGCTGATCGTGTAATAACTTTTTTTACCGCAGTGCATTGTGATTTTGGTCTACGGTTTTATTGGATACGCAATAAGTTCTGAGGAGTTTATGCCTGTTTTATTTGGGAAATAAAAAAAACGTGTAATGCCGAGGTTTCATATATGTCTGTTAAAAAGTTTGATCAACCTATCAAGTTCAATATAAGCAATAATTTGTGACCTTTTGAACAATGGGTCACACCTTAAGGTAACATTTCTGTAGTTACACACTTCACGGCTGGCCTAAATTACCTTGATTGTGAGCAGTAGAATTCTCTCTCTATTTCTTCTTCTCAATCTTTAAAAATGTTCAGGCTAATGTTTATGACAAATTAATGCTACGCAAAAGTGCTACGCTAAAGTGCTACATAAAAGTGCTACGCATGCTACGCGTGATTATGATATTGTTGAACCTAAAAGTGATGAACTAAGAAAATAGATGTACTAAGCGGCACTCTTTGCGAGCACTTTACTCATCTGTCACTCCTGCAACTTTTATCCTTAGGTCGGTGTTTTAATGAGAAATAATGAAGTCCCGTCCCAACCCAGTCAATGTTTTGTTAGGTTAAGAGCCTAATGCCGCAATTACTCTCCTGTTGTGTGGTTTGTCGTGGACCGCCTTTATGTGGTGACATATTTGGACGCTATTTTACATCGTACACAGTCGTGAAAAGAGGTATACGTTCTTAGGATTTGCTAAGAATGTAATTAATTCATATTTTACAAAATAAATAAAAAACAATTAGCTATTCGCAACCGATATACGGACGGTAATTTGTAAAAATTCGGGAAGTTGGTATAAGGGGAATTGTTCTTCCCGGAAATAAATAGAAGAGGCATTATGTCCAGCTGATTTTTTTTTCAGGTTGATGATGATAGTATCAAGTCTAGCCAGTGCCTTGGCTAAGCAGTTCCGAGCTATTATTCAACAGCAATAATTAATCTGCAGATAAATTTAATCTAACAGTTAATCTATTATTAGCTAACGGTAATATTTTACGCTGTCATCATCTGTATAATTACGCGATCGTTAATAAGCCGTAACATTGGCGCCTTATAATCAATGTAGAAATAAATCTTTGAAAGCAGACATGAAATATAAGCGCATATTTTCCCTTTAAATACACCATAAAAACGCCATAAGTCGTAAGCTAGCACTGGCCTATGGAGGGGCCGAATTAAGGGCAAAAAGGATAGGGCAGCCCGGGTATTATCATTCATGGGGTAGCCCTGCGCATTTAATACTTCCAGGACATGCTTGAAAATTGTTTTTATTATTTCAGGAGCCAAAGCGTCATGGCAGACTCATATTGAGCTAGATGAGCTCAAGTATTGTGATGTGTGCTATATTCAGTACAATACCGCATGGAGTAAAGAAATGCGGGTAAGATATTGCCCTGCTGTGGGACTTAAAAGGTTCATAATTATAAAGCATAATTCGAAATGGTTTATTTGGTCTAGTTTGTGTGAGACCTCGTCTTGATCTATTCCCGTCATTGTGTATAAATTAACGTGATTTTTACCTATAGTTGTTATTTATAGAAGTACAAAAAAATTACGCACTTTTATTTATACAATAATTTTGTTATACGTAATTTTGGTAAGGGTTATGACCAATGACGACCCGGGATAGACATCTATGGAGAAGAATGATAAGGAGAGCCAACCCCAAATAAAGATGAAACAAGGCCTGAAGAAAATGTAGAAGGTAAGGGTGTACAAGTCTCTCTAATCGAAGCTAGGAAAGTGACACAATTTGCCCTGCTTTCCCCTCTTCAAGCCGACCCTGCTCCGCGTCGCGTCAAAGAGGATAGTAGAAAAATGAATAACAGCTTGTTTAATGAGCGCCTTAGCGCTTTCAATATGCTTTATGTATAATTAAATTAGTTGCTTATTCCGTTCTTGAATTCTGTGCTTGGGTGTTTAATGATGTTTAGAAGTAACCTTTATTGACATAATTAATAAATAGGTTAAACAATATAGGGGAAGGTCATAGAACGCTAGACTTATATCCTGAAATGAACTTCTTAACCTACTTCAAATAAAAAGGAAGAGGTTCTCAATTCTCTCTCTTATTCTTTCCTTCTCCTATTCCCAAATCTCGGTTGTATTTTTTTTTAATTACTTGATTCTTAACAAGCTGACTTTTAGAGCTAATAACGGTAGGAAACAAGCCGTAGTTTGCTGCCTGTTCTTCCATGCCTAGACATGGTCGCGTGGAACTGGCATCTAGACTCATCTATCTTTAAGAAGTTTCAAAGTGATCCTTGCGATTCTACTGAATAAATACATTTTTTTTTTTAATTTTGATTTGAAATTTTTATCTGAAATGTAATGTTGAATACTTCCGAATTTATCCCATAGAAATTTCATCAAAATTGGTTCAGTGGTTTGGCTATGAAATCAGTTTTTCAAGAGTTTTAACCTAATATTATTTAAATACATGATGGCCATTTATTTACTGCAGCCTATCATGATAGGTCGTCCCAAACCTGATCTTAATAGATTGAATCTAAGGGTTAGCCCTTACCATTCTCTCTGGTCCAATAGTTGATGGCCTTCGGTGAAGCCTCGACGTGACACTGAAGTGTGACGTCAGTACCCGTTGGCGCTCCCACCAGTTGATTTGGCACCTGCACGAGAGGATGAACTGCAAAAAAAAACAAAAATACTGGATCATCTTTCTTGGGAGGGACATACGTCCAGCAGTAGGTTTCATTTGTATAAGGAGTTTCACTAATCGATAGAGTAATGAGCGAAGAAATTTGTTGAAAAATCTAAACGTAGATCATAATATCAAGAAGAACCGACAGCCAATGTTCTAAAATGGTGACCATGAAATTAGACATCTGATGTAAATATTTAAAAAACATAAATTAGCATTAAAACATAAAATTTCATAAATTTTCAAACAAACACAGCATTCGCCGCACGTTCTGTGGGTCTAGAATTTTTGCTCACATAACTTCCTATTTGCGCCTTGCATAGAACGAATTTCTATAGGCACGCAAAGGCTTTGCATTTGGCATGAAATGCATGCTGAAATATTTTACTAGCTTATTCAAATGGAGAGAAAATGTGAACTAGTGTTATGCAGGCTTATCATTAACGTTTATTAAGTATGGGCAGTGAGGAGATTTGTTCAATCAGTTAATAGAAAAGTGGCGAAAATTTACAGTCACTATAGAAAGTTTCACTGTATCAGCACATTAGCTGAATATAAATAAAATGCAGTAAATAAAAGGGATCAATAATTTTATATTTAGCTAATCGTGTCGTCGAATCGTTACCTGTATTCGTCGATTAGTATGTTACACGCAAAAGCCTCCCTACAATATATGCTGTTTTTTTAAACTTTCGCGAACATCATGTGATGTTCGCGAAAGTTTGGTCGAGCGACTTCTGGTAGCGACGAGTATGGTGAATAATATAGCAAAGATATATAAGTTAAATGGTGAAGGATAACACCGTATAGAAACTCATGGCTTAGTCAGCTCTGCATGTATTGACCATGTCTTTCCCGTGGATTAAGCCGACCAACCGGTCAGGATGGTGCTGGATAGGCCTACTCAATCTAAAATTGTGTCTCAGGTAATATAGCGTCATAGCGCCGCAAGTAGTTGAGTAATCACCAGTTGCCCCTGATATGATGATACCTGATGATGATGCCCATTTATATAGTGACAAATTATCTACAATAAATATATAAAAAGCCTTACTTATGCCTTACCTTGATTACTTTTTATTAAATTTTATTGTGTATCTATTTCCTTACTTCAAAAATGTAATATGTTTGGAGAAACGTGGTAAGACACTACGCCTTGTGGAGTTAGGCAAACTTTATCCTACCAATTTAGTGCAGAATGTAACTGATATAACTACAAACAAGCCGTACTTATCATGTTGACACGCTTTTCGCGCATGTTTGTGGGTACCACTTGCGACATGCAGTTTGAAAACTCTGCGAGAGTCAGGTGTTTGCATTGCATACTACGAAAACTAGCTAGCTCTTAAGACGCTCATAGCAGTGCGACAACTATCTCGATCATACATCGCAATATTTTTGAAAAAATATAATGTTTTTCATAATCACATGTAATCACATTAACATTTGATTATGAAAAATCACAATCAATCAAGTGTCTGATTTTGTAAATATTTTTTATATAGAAGCAACGCAATAAATGTGACTTTTGAAGGTACTCTCGTGTACGGTCTTGTGAAGAGAAGCAATAAATCAAAGAAACTGAAAACAAATAAAAACCAAAGGAAATTGCCACTTAGCGAAAAGAAAACCGAAAACGGACGCGACAAGTTGTTCTTTTAAAGAACGGATTATATTTCAAATGTAAACAATCGCGCCGGCAGCACCCCAAATGCCTATTTAGGGTGAATTAAGGAAAAAGGAATTTTCTACCACGACCTAAGATCGGAGCTTATTTGCGGTTATTCTCTTTGACCGTCGTTAAGTTCCTACGGACGGCTTTTACGAGTTTGAGTGGCCAATTTAGCTAACAAAATCTGAACGATCAGAAATTTTGTTCTAATTAATAACTTTACGGAACAATATAACTGACTTTTTATAGTATTTTGTTTTCCTTTGGAGTCATAATAAACAGACAGATTATTAATTACCTATTGTTAATAGTATTCGTGTTTTATTAGTTTCATTATACATAAATCTAATACACTCAGATTTTATAATCGGGATTTGAATGGGTTAACCGACTATGCATAATTCTAAGAAATTTGTCTCCTATAATTACGCATGAAAAGATGAAGAGAAGAAAAATAGATTTGTTAGAGTGGTTCCATTTAACTGGTCTGACATACGCAGGCTTAATGCACATGAGTATCAATGCGACGGTTGTACGTTCAAACCTTAGTCGGTTCATAATTTTTGGGATAAACAATGAAAAAAAATTAAAATACCTACCCACAACTGTTTTTTAAATTATTTTAGAAAAACTTAGAAAATCGCACCTTTAGTGAGGCCGTAAAAGAACGTGATTAAGCAATCTCCAACTGTATAAGTAGATAGGGATTCTTAACAGCAATCAAAAGTTACGGAGAGTTTTCTCGGTAGGATTCCAAGAGGAATTCTTCAAGTGACAGTTTGATTAACCGAGCGGCGCACACGCTTTCGGATTTCTTGGCGTTTTGTGGCTATTACCTGACTTCAGTTGACTTTGGAATTCCGTGTTGCGAAACTAGCTTCGAACATTTTATAACTTTGAAAACAATTTGTAAGCAATTGTTTTCTGTCTTCGGAACAAACACTACGCCGGACAAACTAGTGGTATTATCCGGCAATTAATTAGGGTGAACTGGAATCTGTTAAGCAAATCGATAAAGATTTGTTCTCTTCGCTTATCGCTCGTCTTTTTCTCTCAATTTATTCACTGTCTTGAAATCTTGAATCTAGTTTGTGAAACTCATCGCGGTGCGGTTACGGACAGTGAATGAATTGCTTCACTTGAGTTCTAAAAAAGTGTTTTAATGCGTTCAGACACGGCCGCAAGGGAAACCCGCTGTTATCATTCGTTTTCGGGGGGAGGAAATTTAAATTAAATATTTGAGAGCGTTAATTTTGTCTCCTCATCGAGCGAACGCGACGCATTCTTTGTGAAGTAATTAAACTGAGTAGAAGGGTTTCAGACGGCAGTAGTTTGTTTGTTCGCTTCAAATTGCGTTTCCTATGAAGTGGATTTCTCCCGACTGTTGTCAAGATGTCGACTGGCGTTTGTTTTACTGTTATGTTATGACTTGTGAGGTTGTTGATGAGGGGTGTTTCAAGACACTGATTTTGTTTTAGGCCTTGCGCACATCTAAGCGATCTGCGATGGCAATCAGTGAAACTCTGTCAAATATGGCAGAGAGATTTGACAGCGCTTCACTGATCGCCATCGCCTAGATGTGAGCAGGTCTTTACTCAATTTTAATTTATGCAGTACGCACATAGTACATACATCAAATAAATTGTGATCAGTATACTAAAAAGAACAATCAGTGTAAAGTTCATACAGCACCCTTAAATGTAATTTAATAAAATTATATTTGAATTTAACTACCTATGTTATCATGTGTAGTGTTCAAATATTTTTGATTTATGAGGAAAAAAAACCATGAAATCATCTCCACCAGCAGTTGGTCACTCTAGCAGATTTCGACTAGTTACCTGTATTATATCAACTTCATACCTAATGCAGAAAATTATCCAAAAACCTATCCATGGTATGTGGCATGGATGACACTAAGACCATACCAATGATGTTATTTCTACCAAGCGCAAAAAGGCTTTAAGCTTTTTACAATGTAACCTACTTTAGCATGACCTGCATGTTCCGTGGTCGAGTCCAACAAATTTTGATATGCAAATTGAGCTTGAAGAGAGCTTACAGTGTATCTGTGTGCATATAAATATATAGCATCCAATCAGACGAGTGTTTACACGGAGCTGCCAATAACAGAATGCAAATACCTAGTGGACGCATTCGGCTGACCTCTGCGCTACTCGCTACGAACTTTTATACTATGTTGGATCAAAGCAAGAGGTAGCCAAGCATTCAAATACTTTTTAAATTCTCTTTTTAAATTGACTGGCCTCTCAGCTCAGTTGGCAGTAGCTCTGCCTTCTGCGCCGTAGGTTGTGGGTTCGATCCCCACCGAGAACAAATATTTGAGTTCACATAGATGTTTGTTCTCTATCTGGATGTTATATTGTATTCTATGTATGTATTTACAAAAAAAGTACTCAAGTTTTATTTCAGCTATCTGGATCCCATAGCACAAGCTCTGCTTAGTTTGGGGCTAGATAGTGTTGTCTGTATTGTCCGCAATATTTATTTATTTATTATTATTTTGACACTATTGGATTATACGCGATTGAACATTATCGTTGTTGTTATCTGTCAAAATGATTTATAACTTCATAATTTTATGTTGCTAAAATGCACATTGTGTTTATTGTATCTACCAAGGTCTTATTTGAGGTCAGGTCATATAGGTAAAAACAAGTATTTAAGTAATATATCAGCTATCTGGTTCCCATAATACAAGCTCTGCTTAGTTTGGGGCTAGATAGTGTTGTGAAGATTGTCCACACTATTTATTTATTTTATTATTTATTCTAGACTGCGGGGTTCTTTCCAAATATTGTCTAGGATAATTAAGTACAAGCAATGGATTTATAAGTTTTATTAACAAAATGATCCTATGGTGATTCAAATAAATGACATACATTCTGTCACTTTTTGAGAATAAAATATTAACATACAAAAATATTTAATTACTTTGTCTTAGCGTGATTGAAAGCTTTGTATGTTGTGGATTTACAAAATAACCCTTCCAATTTTTATAGCGATGATTGATTGTATTCTAAAAATACTCGCATTCAGCTTGGCTTAAATGTATAATTTCATAATCATTAGCATTAATGCAGTCCGTTTACACACATTGATTGTTGAATAAAAGCCTATATACACGTCTATTTCTGGTTTCTTGTTAGTCTCATCGACTTCACTCACAGCAGTACCATTGGACCTGCGGCTATAATTTATGCGAGTGGAAATAGGTTAGTCTGGCACAGGATTGAGGTAGATAGCACAAACTAATAGAGGCCTTTACCGATCAGTGAGTAAAGTCGGGGTGTGGATAATGATGATGATTTGAGAGCGCCTGGTAACAGCATGAATATTATATTAACTAGTACCAAGTATGTTAGTATTAATTAAATAGGATTGAATGTGCTATGTTGCATAAGCCCGTCCAGCATTGCAAAAAACTTTTTCATGAAAAAGGTTACGTTTTCCAACTCTGATAACGTGCGCTCAATATCCCAATTACGTTTTACATTTGCAACTTAGTTGCAGTGTTATCAAAGCAGATAACAAAAGCTTGCATTGCGTTGAAATTTTCAGAACTGATCAGCCAATTCCCAATTGTGTACGCTATCCATACAAATGGGAATGTAACACACAGAGCTTCGACTAGGAGTATGGGTATTGGGGTTTGAACCAAAATTTTGTAAAACGGGCTTTATTTTGTATTTATTTACTTTTTTGGCTAAGAAATATGAAAATATTTGAAAATACGGAGTGGTACTCGTATGATGGGTCGAAAGTAAACTGGCCTTTCTGCCATTTAGAGAATGCCATCTCTAGATGGCATTCTTTAAATGACACAACAAAAATCTCGTTTCGGAATACGGTCCTTAGACTACTGACCAAATCTTTGCAGTCTAATTCAGAATACGTTTCTCTTGTATCGTGCAGTATAACTTTCCTGCACCGATTTACGATCTGTGTGTGAATATGACCGGTTGATCACGGCTGATAACAGATTAATTTTTTAGAGTGCCGATGGAGTGTGTTGTTTTTGTGTCGTGACTTGAAAAAAATCAGAATCCCATCTAGGCTTTATTTTTTAAACTATCAATGCATATTCACAGCATAATTTGTGTTTGCGATTTTTTCTTCGGGCTGAGAAATTTGCACATTCTTTTGTCTTTCCTGTTTTATTTGCACCCAATTTAGTTTGTTGTATTTACGAGTAAAGTTCTTGGAACTTTTTAACAAAACTACCGAGAAAACGGACCCAAAAGTTTGATGACGACATTAGACTTGAACAAATAGGAGATATTACATTCATTTCACCTGCAAACTCTCAATTTCTCTACTAAAACTGAATTCCTCAGAACTTTCACTGAACTCTCCCTCAAGATGCAAGGCACGCGCCTCAGATGATACGTGATAACACGAAAATCTCCCAATTGCTTACGTGTTCGAGTCATGTCTGTCCCGCCGGCTCCCCACTTGCCTCAGTAACCGACTGAGTAACTCCTGGTTATAAATTAGCCCCACGATCCTCTGATAAGTGAGCTCGGTAAATGCTTTTTGTCGGTGCTTCACGCAGGTGAGTAGACTTTATCGATGATTGAATTGATACGTGACGGGCATGGTAACCTTTTTGTTCCTGCGCCGGTTTTGCTTAATGGTGGGTAATGTGAGCTTTGTGTGTGCATTTCGCGTAATCTTATGGCTTTTAGAAGAGTTCAGCTGCGTAAGGAAATCCCTTTGTGGAATGTTTATGAGGAGGGGATTTGTAGAAGCTTGAATAAGTTTTGTTCTAACTGATTACACTTTTGACATGTGGATCTTATATTTATCATTATCATCAGCCTGAAAATGTGTGGATACTTGCTTCGCCTACCATTCCAAGATGCTCATCATGGAAGAGCGATTTGATTTTCCTTAGTACACTTGGCAGGGGGATTAGTGACCGTAGTGGTCGTATTATGTACCTTCTTCGGGAATGCCACTACCACACCACTAATAATTGGTGCGTTTCCTTAGTCACCCTTACGACATCTACGGGAGGGAATACTGTTCTATGGTAGGATCACCAACACACTAAGTTGCTAATCTTTCTTCTTCACCGTGTTACTAGTTCATCGTGTTAAGTGTGGTGAAATAATTTTGAGTGCACCTTTCGTGACATCACTAGAGGCTTCTTTCGTGCACTTGACACATTGTCATAATCTTCGAACTTATTACGTTATGCAACATATCGGTTTCCTCACAATGTTTTCTTTCGCCGTATGCTGGCACTGGCATAGTGTAATTTTTTAGGCAGAAACACTCATTGGTAGACGACTGGATTTGGACCCACGACCTCAAGGATTGGAAGTCGGGGCGGCTACTATTAGGCCATAAGCGCTCTCAACCAATTTGCTAGTAAAGTATCAGTACTTACAATGAACATGAAGCATTATCCTCTTGCTGACCGAAGGTGGCACTCCATTTGCAGCGATGCAAAGATAAGCTCCCATTTCTGAGCGGGTCACTTTTGTCAGGTTTACTATGTCGCCTTCCAGTGACGTCACTGTGAAAGATAAAAGCAATGTAGGAAGTCTTGTTAGCATGAACTTTTTTAAAATTCCTTAGAAATGAAATGAGTTATACTTCAAACTAGTCATAGTAAAAAAGGTGTTTCAACATAAACTGGTTATCCGAAGCTAGAAATAAGCGTAAAATGAGCATTGTAGAATCCAAACAAGTAGGTACATATCTCGAAAAAACCCCTGAAAATATCTTATTATATTTTTAACTACATTTTTCCCGAACTCATTCCTGCACTAAAAATCGCTACATAACAAAGCTCATTCATAAATTTTTGCATTGTATTTTTTATCGAAATGGAATCTATTTCATGGAAGTTCCAAGAAACTTGAACAATAGTGATTGCATAGTAGGTACAGTTCGAGTATAAAGCTCCTTTTGGTTCATACAACACATACTGCATAATTTAAATCGAAGTGTAGTGTTATTAATTTTGAAGACATCAAAGAAAAAAAAAGTAAGAATCAGCAACTTAGTAAGTTTTCTCTATTCACTGAATTACACAACGCTATTTTACCACACAAAATACGCCACCCAGCAAGAAAATAATCGCCTTAACTTTCACGCTTTAAATTCATAAAACAACTACGAAAACCAACATTATTTTTTATTATGTAAAAGCGTAGACTAACTGTTTGAACAACCGACGGTCTAGTGCTTACTTTACTTTTCATTTTCAGCAACTGTTAGGAAACACTTCGAAAAGTTGACGGTTAGGTAAACAAGTCCCGTTAGTGGGAACCGAAGCTGACACCTTCAAATGGCACTGAAGTACGTTTACAGCCATTATTCAAACAAGAGGATAAAAAGGGGCAATATTTTCCGAAGGAACCGCGGGCTGATGGTTTAAAGTGAACTCTTGGACGACGACGCTTCGTTAGCAAACAGTGCGGCCTAGCGGAAGGCGTGGAGTAGGCGTTCGAGTGTTGGAATGTTAAAATTATAACATTTTGATGAATTTGCTGACGGTAAATAAATTGTGTTTGAATTTTTATTTATTTTAACTTTTACTGAGCTGCCTCTGTTTTATTCTTAACATGCCAGTCAAGTTCTACCAGACGAAGTAAATATTATTTTTTTATAAATTAATTTATATTTTTTTTTTTTAATATCCATTAAACACTATTATTAAAAAAAACTATTTTGTTGTACACCACATTTATGATGTATCTAAAAGCTCACTATAAATGTGATGTTGCTATTAAGCTAAAATAAAAAAAAAACCTTTAAGCCCAGAGTTTCGTGAGCATAGAGATTATGGAGTCTCCATGTTTTTTTGTCAGTCTTCGACGCGGACCGTTGAATAAACTTGGCCTGTCGATGTGTCATATAAGTCAAGTGGCGCTTGAACCTACAAACCCTAGTGGTTCGCCTTAGATAAACGAATAAAAATGGGAAGAACTGCAAAATTTCATTTTTATGTTGATTTTATGTATTGTGGGCGTTAGTTAGACAAAATCTTAAGGTTGTTCGATTTCCATACAAACTGGTTTTTACAACATAACAGATTTATACAGGCGTTTATAGTATAATGGTGCTTTGAAATAACTGTAGCTGGCTATCATATTGGATTTTATTTCCGGCAAACTTTAGTAAGTTGAAGAAAGCTTTAGTTTTATTTTACAAAGTTATTACCGAATACAGTTTATCTTAAATAAATAAATAGGCAGTTTTAATTTTTTTTTATTATCACGGTCAATCCACAGTTTTCTTCAAATTAATAAATTTGCCAGAAATAAAGACCATTAAGAGAGCCAACCACATTTATTTCAGTGTACAATTATTATCTCATCGCCCATAAATGGTAAAATTATTTTTATGGAAATCGTGCAAGGTTTTTTCTATAAATTCCCATAGAGGTGTTTTATGTAGTGGAACTAAGCACCATAAACGACCAAAGTCTTATCACGTCTCGTGGCTCTTACTCGTACGTTGAATACTATCGCTTACCTGTGGCACTTCTATACCTTTTTAGCCTGAACGCAAAAGTTTTTTTTAACACACATTGCAAGTGCATTTTTTAATGCAGATGGAAAGTGAATATGCAACTTAAGATGGAGCATGCTTAGCCATCATCGACCTGTTTGGTCTTGCCTTAAAAAATCTAAATTAAAAATGTAATTATTAGGTTATTAAGGTTAATATAATTTTACCGTCAAGTTTGAAATAATCTGTAAAACAAGGTTTATCGCTTCTGGTAAATCGCAACTTTTGGGTGGAGGTAACAGTAGTTACACTTATCGACCGCAACCGATCTCCAAGATATGATTAGCTTTGATTTAGTCCCTGATTAAGATTGAGCCCGGTAAGCCGTCCTGGTTAAAAGTGAATAATTTTCTAATCATCCTAAACTTCTTCAAATTAATTTAACGGAAATGACTTTTCTGTGGAATTTCACCAAAGTTTATGGAAAGACAACTAAGTCTATGACCCGGTACTTTGGTAAAGTACTCTCAAGTATAATGGAAAAGCAACATTTTCCTATCGGTTTTCGCTTCAAAGCCATGTTTTTAATTAAGAGTTCGGAACGTGTCACTCAATGAGGCTACTTTTCTAGTTGGCGCTTTTGTTGTAACTTTTGGTTGTTTTAGTACCTATTCTACACGTGACAGGTTGCAAGCCCATTGCCGCTGCTAGAATACCAACGGGTTTTCTCACGGCATTTTCCTACACCGAAAGCACTGGCATTGATTATATACAATTATACATCCTATCTGTTATAATAAATAATAAAAAAATAAAAACTGTTTTCTTTTAGACCTTGATCCATAAAGGTTAGTACCATAAAATAAATTAAAACTATGTAAAAGAAAAAAGTGGGTTTATATAATATGTGTATGTATTGTTTATACATCCTATCAAAGTATAAAAAACATGATTTTAGTGAACATCAGTTTAAAGCGATAATAGATCCTATTTTACCCATTGGAATAAGTTATTTTCACCAGCTTTTACCAACTGATTTACATCTTAGTTCTAGCCGTTATTCAAGCTACTCGATAATGGTTATTAACATCCCCGATTAAAGCAGTTAGATTCAACTCGTATCTATTTCAAACTAAGTTGAGTTGATGAAAAGCGTCGAATGAAGTCAATTTGCATTACGACTAAGTTTCTATTCATTCGCCTATCTGCATAATTTCCATGAAACAAATAGGTACATGTACCGTTGTCACAGCTCACATGTTTTATGCGGAACAATAAAGGGCAGATTTTGAATAATAACCCTTTGTTATACTGCTTTCTGTCGTCATTATATTGTTGTTGTTGTCTTAATACCCATTTTGATCTTGGATTTACATAGAATTGTTTTATTTTGTGGGCAATTTTCTAAAATAGTTTGTTATACTAACGCTATTTAGACAGGCTATATTATTTTCAACCCATCTATTCGAAAAATGACCCTTTGTTCCTCGATAAGTGTACGCAAAATAGGTCATTGACTCAAAAATTCAAAATGACTTTTGAATTTGGAGCACTATTATATTAAAAAGTTTGAGCGGAATTCGCTTCGATATAGTCCTGGGGGTCGATTCTAGCAACACAAATCGCGTAAATCGATGTGAGTTGTCAATGTTTGTTTGAAAAATTTGAAAATGGAACGCGGATTCAGCGATCGCTCAATCGAGCCGCGTTGCTGGAATCGACACGCAGGACGGTATTAAAAAAAAGCAGCCAAGTGCGAGTCGGACTCGCCCATGAAGGGTTCCGTAGCATCAATTAACATAATATAAAGGTTTTTGTAGTTCGTCGAAAAGTAAATTGCGGTTTACGATTTATGACGTATAAAAAAAAAACTACTGACTAGATCTCGTTCAAACCAAATATCGTTGGAAGTTTGCATAGTAATGTACAACATATATTTTTTTTGGATTTATCATTCTCTTATTTTAGAAGTTAGAGGGGGGGGGGACCAACTTTTTTCCACTTTGGAAGTGTCTCTCGCGCAAACTATTCAGTTTAGAAAAAAACTATATTAGAAACCTCAACATCATTTTTGAAGACCTATCCATAAATACCCCACACGTATGGGTTTTATGAAAAAAACATTGTTGAGTTTCAGTTTCAAGTATGGGGACCCCCAAAATTTATAGGTGTTTTTTCTATTTTTGTGTAAAAACCTTAATGCGGTTCACAGATTACATCTACTCACCAAGTTTCATCAGTCTAGCTCTTATGGTTTCGGAGAAAAATGGATGTGACACGACCGGACAGACAGACAGACAGACAGACATGACGAATCTATAAGGGTTCCGTTTTTGCCATTTGGCTACGGAACCTTAAAATACGAGCCTGCAGCCGCAGTATTGGTAAACCAAATAAAAAAAAAATACACGTGAACTTCTAGTCAGTTTTTAAATTACTTTATACCATAATTCTACTGACAATTTGAAAATAACTCACAATTTTTTTATAAAAAAAATAACACAACGGGCTCTTAGTTAATACTTTTTTTGCCTCAATTATTCAAAGTTAATACATATTTTAATAGAGCAAACATTCTTTGAACGCACTTTGATGTAAGCATCAGTCACAAAAAAGAGATAAATAAAATAAAGGTAAATGTTGTAAAAAATAGTTGTAGGTTGTTGAAGCCTCAGAAGTAAAAGTTTTAACTCAATGGACGCAGGCAACTTAAGAAAGATTTGTAACTAAATGCAATTTACGTCGAAGATAACAAATTTGAAGTGCCAGACACTTATTAAAAACTATATTTGCTGCCGCCCCAAACTTTGCTCATTGGAATATTCTGAAGAAACATTGGCCTTCGTAATGAATAGCTTGTATTGTTTCCTGCTCAGATTTATGGAGGTAACTTGTAACAGCTTCTTTAATTATACTTCTTCACTCAAGTTAATGATTGTTATTGATGCTACTTAATTTCAAAATTGGTCGAGGTTGGGTTCCGTCCTTACATAATTATACACAATTTGTAGAGTCGCTTTCCAGTGTAGCATTACCTTAATGGAATGGATTTTCCAAAGATTCTCTCCGAAAATGCCACAGTCTCTTGCAGCTTTTGCCATACACCTTTAGTAAATTCTCTAACGTACAGCATTCAGAGCAAGATATGCTCGAATCTTAGCTGTATTGAAGCTCGTTTCGTTGTGAAAGTCATTACCGGTAGTACTTTGTTAGCTTAATGAATTGACTGATGGCAAGAGAAGGACTGAACAGTGGTAGGGTTAAGTGGGACCTGCTGATTAATCACCCTGTCAGTACAGTTTCCAATTGCCACTCGTCACGAATTCCCTTTGCTAGTATAATTTTTGTGTTCGGTTTTCACATAGCTCAATTGATAGTGTTTGTATTTGAACGTCAGCAATCCAAAAATATACGTTACGTTTTCAATTTGATAAATGGAATTGGTTTTTCTAAAATTTTGCAACGATTTAATTCATTGATGTGAGTATTTTGAAAGTGAATGAATTGAGTGGTCTATTTTTTTGGTGTTAAAGTGTCACACTTTTGATTTGAATCGTTTAATTCGTGTAAGTGATAACCCTTAATCCGTATTTGGGCGAGTGCAGAGATGAGTAAGTAATTATTCCCGGACCGTCTCGAGATTGTAATCCGGTGGGATTAGGAAGGGCGGTGTGAATGGTAATAGGAGTTGCGGAGGTGCTGCGGTGTGATTTACTGCTAAGATTCAATAGTGAATATTTTATTCCTTGATTTATTTTGTAACATGGTTCTCTGTGTTCTAAATGGCTTATGGTTGTTAAGCGGGCTAAAAGCCTAATTTCTAGTTTAAATTATTATAACTTGTGAATAGAGGAGCAAAATGAGAAATTTCTAAAAGCATAGTCTATTCGGCTGGCAGCTCAGGCACACTCCCTAAAGATTTTGTACTTGTATCTGCTTTGGTAATCTATACTAATATCATAAATAGGAAAGATTTGTAGTTTTGTATTTTTGTGTGTTTGTAATGAATAAACTCAAAAACTATTGGCCCGATTTCAATAATTCTTCCACCATTGGAAATCTAACGTTCACTAAGTAACATAGGCTATATTTGTGTGTTTAAAAAATAAATGTCCACCCGTGCGAAGCTGGGACAGGCCGCTAGTACATATTTCTATAAATTTAATCGTTTGAAAACAGGTTACTCCTTTTCTTTTGTGTACGAATAGCATCGTTCAAAGTTATTATCTATATTTTTCTTCAAACAAACTTACCTCACATTTTGTTTTTATTTTATTTGCACATTAGTATAATATCATTTACGTATAAATACCTAACAAAACAATTTATTGCGACATTTTAATCTAAAATAGTTTAAAATAGAAACTGGGTTAGGGTAAGCCTTCCCCGGTTTGAGCTCTGTAGTTTGAGACGCTTGAACCTTACACTGAAGGCAGTCGCAGAGTGGGGCGACGCAAATTTGGTAAAGTTCAATGCTTCAAAAACACAGGCGTGTCTATTCTCCGCTAAGAGGAGTCAATTCGACCTGACTCCCACTTTCCGAGATGTGTCTTTACCGATCTCCAACCAGCTTGAGCTTTTAGGGTTCACGCTTACCCCTAAGTTGAACTTTGGCTCGTTTATTGAGTCGAAGGCCAAAACAGCTGCGAAAAAGCTAGGAGTGCTATCAAAGGTGAGACGGTATTTCACACCGGGACAGCTTCTGAATCTGTACCAAGCACAAGTCCGGTCGTGTATGGAATACTGTTCTCATCTTTGGGATGGCTCGGCTAAATACCAGCTGGAGGCCCTGGACTCGATAGAACGGCGAGCGAAAAGGCTCATAGGCGACGATGCATTGGTGGAGTCTAAACTCCTTAGTCTCGAGCATCGTCGTAAAGTAGCTGCCTTATCGGTCTTCTACAGGATACATTTCGGCGAGTGTGCCCAGGAACTTTTCAACTTGGTTCCCCCATCCCCATTCCATCACCGGACCAGTAGACGTACGGAGACGAGGCATCCATTCATGGTTGACACACCTTCTTCCCGCACTAAGCGCTTTGCTTCCACTTTTATATTGCGGACAGCCAAAGTGTGGAACTCGTTGCCGGCGTCCATTTTTCCGAATACCTATAATTTGGGAGTTTTCAAAAAAAGAGTGAATAGGTATCTTCTAGGTGAGCGCGCTACACCGTCGATCGCATCATCACTTAACATCAGGTGAGATTGCGGTCAAGCGCTACCCTATAAATTATAAAAAAAATCGGTTGTCTGTAAAGTCGGTTTACTGACGATAGTTGAACGTGATAACGTGATAAGAAAATACTGATGGAATGGTTGCATTTTTCATGCCTCGTTTCCACGCGTGCGTTCAACTCGACATTCAACGTGCACATTCACATTCACGCGCGTGGAAACGGTACGCCCGAGCCCGTAAACGCGCCCGCTGAACGTGAATGCCGCGAACCGGGCGAGTGTCAGTTTTTTGATGAATGTGCGGGCGCCCGGTGACTGTTTACACGCGCGCGGGCCAAATTGGTGTTGCCAATCATACAGATTTATCTGTATTTATACAGAATTTAGGGTAGTATTACAGATTACAGATTTTACCCTACTTTTATACAGATTTTTGGAATCTGATTTAGTCTATGTTAAGATGAACATCTTTAGACATACCTAATAAAGGCTAAAAATATTAATTTAGATCCACTTTTGATAATACTATTCTTCTTCTTCTTAATGAATGGCATCTGCCCTTTTCGGATCAATTTTGCCAGTGTCGAGTAGTTTGAGAATGATGATAATATATTACATAGATAAAATACTTTTCCGTCAAATCGTCAGTCTTCTGTCATAGTTGGCCCTACATAATTGGCTTTGGAAGAAAGATGGCCGTTTATTCCAAAACCATCTGAAACATTTTCGATCAAATCAGAATATCACATAATACACTTTAATTCTAATTGCTAACACTTTGAGCTAAGACCTCAAGTAATGTTAAAATACTCAAGTTGTGTTAAAATACCACCAAAATTACACAACAGAACTCAAAATAACACCAGAAAAACAATTAAAATCAAAAAGCTATGTTCCTTCCCGAAATGACAGAAAAAGAATCGATAATACTATTAGTATAGTTAATATAGTTACTAAGACTTCACTGTCAGTCCGTCTGACTGTCTGACTGTCTGTCTGTCTATCTGTCCGTCTGTCACCAGATATTTTGCTTTGGCACGTGGCATAACTGGCGGGCAGTCAGTCAGTCTCTCTCACGCTTTCGTGACGAGTGGACGTTGCTAAAAAAAGTCGCTACGATCGGAGATTACTGTTGAGGTTGCATCAGTTAGAATAAAACCTCTGTGACTGTTGCTAAGACAACGAGTCAATTATTGTTTAACAAATGTCTTCATGTTTAGTTAGGTAACAAAGTCGTAATCACAGAGTATCGTAATAATTACAACATGGTCGAAATTAAAAGTATTGTTTCGCTGAATAATGCACTGCGCACTTGCCAAACATCAAACACCAACAAAACTATCAAAGAAAAAAAGAGTACGGTGCGAGTTGCGAGAAAGCGATTCATTCATTCATATATTATACCTACAACCAATTTTCATATACACTGATTGTTTAACTAGTGGGCAGGGCAAAGGGCATACTTTTACATTTAGACGTATTTTGATGATCGGGGAATACTTCGTAATTATTTACATATTGACTGTCAAGGTAATTCATAATTAAAAATACCCTAGAAAATGACACGGTAGTGAAACATTACCGTATACCGTGTTTAAGCCAAAAATACCGTGCATCTACGGTAATTACCGTGTACCTGGTAACACTGGTTGCATGCCGCGCAGCTCGCCAGGCAGCTCGCCGGGCTGCACGGCAAGCATGTAAATAGCTTGAATGTTCGCTGGCCCGGGACGGGCTGCATGCCACGCAGCCCGCCAGGCAGCCTGCCAGGCAGCCTGCCGGGCTGCCCGGCACGCATGGAAACATAGCATCAAAAGAAAATGTTAGTTTTACTGAATTGAATTGAATGTGAATGAAACTGAATGATACTGAATGAAACTGAATGGAACTGAATGAAACTGAATGAAAATCCGGACCCGGACCCAGACTGAACCCTTACCCTTACCCTCATTTACCCTTACCCTCATTTACCCTTACCCATTACCCGACCAGGCTCGGGCTCAGGTAAATGGAACGACGAAACGACGTAACGACGCATGAGTCATGTTTTTTCGTGCGTGCAGCCGGCTCCATCGATTTATAAGACGTTATCACGTCAAAAAAAAAAAAAAAAAAAAAAAAGAAGGGTTGGACTGGCACAAGTTATATGAGGCACACACTTCACGAGCAATGAGCATGCATTTCCATATGCATTACTAGTGCAGTACTAGTATTATTAAGTATTCATTCAATCATAAAGATTTGCCTTATTACCTATGCAACCATATTTGTTTAATTCTTAATGCGTTTATTTAAAAAAATGGCCAAGCACGAGTCGGGCTCGCACATGAAGGGTTTCGTAGGAGCAGGTAACATAATATAACTTAATATTTAAGTTAATTGAATGAAAGGCAAATTGCGATTTACGATTTATGACGTATTCAAAACCAATCTACGTCCAAACCAATTTTCGGTTCAACACATTTTTTTTAGCTTTAGCATTCTTTAATTTTAGAAGTTACAGGGGAGCACACATTTTACCACACTTTGGAAGTGTCTCTCGCACAAACCTTTCAGTTTAGAAAAAAATAATATTATAAACCTCAATATTATTTATCAAGGCCTATCCATAAGGGTTTAATGAAAAAAAATCTAGAGTTTCTGTTCTAATTATGGGGAACCCCAATTTTTTTTCCTATTTTTGTGTGAAAATCTTAATGCAGTTCGCAGAATACATCTACTTACCAAGTTCCCACGGTACAGTTCTTATAGTTTAGGAGAAAAATGCCTGTGATATATGGACGGACAGACATGACGAATCCATAAGGGTTCCGTTTTTTGACATTCGGCTATGGAACCCTAGAACATTTGAAATAGTTTCTTTTATGAATTTTAGAGCACTGATGGCCTAGCGGTAGCGGTTCCCCCTTGCAGTTCTAAAGCCAGGAGTTTGGCCATGAAGTCGTTTTTTCAAGTTTTTTAAACTACACTTGTTATTGAACCAAGTATCCAAAACTTTTCCCTATTTAACAACACGCATAACTAGTCCTAGGTTTATAATCTGATAAATTCGCTGAATTATCGCAGCTAACCTGACTTTATGTTGCACTTCATTGGCGTGAATAATTCTCAATTGGCACGCGAGCTTGCACTATGTGATTATGGACGACTTGCAACTACTTTGATTTATTTTAAATGTAAATAAGCTTAGTGGTTTTTGAATAAGTTGGTTCAACATGTTCGAGTATATATTTTTGTATAGTAGTAGAGCTCTTTGTGAAGGGCTCGTCCGGCACCCACACCCTTTAAACCGAAAGACATGCAGCAATGCTGCTTCACGGTAGAAATAGAAATGGTGGTAGCACTCTAAAGACCAACGAATGAAAAGCTACAGATTCGACTTTGGGAAGGAGTTTGGATCCTCACAATAAAGAATCAATAACAGACGAGGTATAAAAAATACGTAATAGTATTGTGAATTTTTCAAAATAAAAATGTTTGTCCTAGATAAAATCATGTACCACTAAGCCAGGCCCAAGCTCTGTCAGGCTTTGTCCTTGGCTTTGCTTTTGAGTCTGTGTGAGTGTTGACTAAATAAATCCTACGTCATAACGTCACACACACACACACACACAGTACAATACACTGGTGAGCTAGACAGAGCTTGTGGTAGGCCTACTTAACTGAGCTACGAAGCCCGTTTAAAATCCGTTTGTTGACATACCTTTGTGTTTCCCTTGCGGGCCACCTCTTGAAATTATGTCGCCCCCATCTTCCCTGCGCCAGAGGATCTTGGGAGGAGGAAAGCCCCGAGCCTTGCAGATCAGCTTAGCTGAGCCACCTTCCGGTACCATCATGTCACCAGACGTCTCTTCGTAGACTATGTCCGGTGGAATCACTACCTCCAAAAACGCTGTCTGGAAGAATACACTTTGTTTCAAAATCTACTGATGATCTCCTGAGATCTTTTAGTAATCCTAGAACCCAGTTAATTCCTGGTTATGTGATCATTGAACTCGTCTATGTTGGTGGATCCAAATATGATTGGAAACTATCGTAACTTGAATCTTAAGTTATGATAGTTTCCAATCATATCCCAATAGCTGTGAATTATTAAATGTCACGCTTGTGAAAAGAGCGAGACTCCCACCATAGCCATGCTTTTTTCCCATTCAATGCCATGGATTTTAAAAACAAATGAGTCACTTCTCCACAAAAAGTACAAGTATTCAAATAGAGTACTAGTACTTGTTAGGTTGAGTCCACAGAAGCTTGTTAATACGTTCGTCATGGCATGGAACATGATTGGGAATCAATGAATGAAAATTTGTATTAATCATTGGTATGGAAGTGGCATTCGTGGGACTAGCTCAAAATAGCAAAACTATTCGAATAGTAGATACAAAATATTCCTTACTATTTTCGAAATAAATTATAATAGAGAGGAGTAGGAATAGAATAGAATTATTCGTCAGCATTGTCACTGAGTATTTATTTGTGTTAAATGCTAAACCGAATATGCCATGCATAAAATGGCTAGCTAAAAGCATTTGAAACTATTAATATTTTACCTGCATTTTCATAGGATCAGTGTTCACTTGGCACATGTATTGTCCTCTGTCCTCACGCTTCACACCCCTTATGTTTAGCGTCCAGGTGTTGTAGTCGTTGTGTGTGACGCTTAGCCGGGCATTGTTCGTAATGACGTGCTCGTGGATCGCCAGAATTGCTTTAGTATCCGCCTTGATCCATGCGACCTGCTCCCACAGTCCACGACGGCACACAGCAACAAAAAGCGCACGAATAAGATCAACCCACACAACAGTGTGTTGTTAAACGCCACATTTCTGTTATGATATCTTTGATCACGTATATTGCAAGACAGGATAGGACTTATAACGAGTAAATGCTTCCCAAGAGGCGATCATGACAACGATCCTGGAGCGTACGGCACTATCTTGTTGCGAACGCGGAAAATGCTCATGGAATTTTTAATTACATTTTCGTCTGGTCGGCGGTATGGGCGCGTTGTACGCCCTCGTTTCGCCCGCTTTACCAAAAGCGTCGACGTCGCAATAGGAGCTAATTTCCTGCATAGCGTGGTGTACAAAAAATAACTGACAGAAATATGGCGTTCATACTTTCTAACATGGCCAGGGTTTTAAACTTTGTGGGAAACATATTAATATACTGCTCACAGACAGTTTTTTTAAACTGGGTTATAAACGAGATGCCAGAGACGCTGCATTTATTTTAATTATGAATTTTCATTTCACATATAAATCAGATTTTATTTTATTTCAGATTTTCATAGTCTTATTTGTAAGAAGGTGGAATTGTAAGAAATAGTGCACTAATAGAGGTGTAAGTTAAAGAGACAGTTTATACTACAGTTTAAACAGTGCTTGTGCAACAACACTAATAGAATAGTGTCACTAAAAGTGCTTAGTGAAGAATAATGCGTCCGATACACTCAGCCGATATTCAAACAACTATTAAAAGTGTTTTATAACTGTATGGGTCATTTATTAACCATTACATCTGGTTAAAATCCACGTTTGGTTTCATAAAATACTGGATGGTTTTATTTGTTGAGGCTTTGCATAACGTCATCTATATTTTGCAACTTCTAAACGCGATAAACAAAATATTACTATGAATATTTTATTAAAAGATTTTGAATATACAATTTATTCTCAGTCTGAATAGTTTATGCAATCAACTTGAAATATGCTTGTAATGTCAGTGAGTGTAAACGACGCTGAACATCTACAATATTTTTATACTTTCATAATTCCTACAGCTCTCTTTTGACTAGTAAAAGTTTACTAAATAACAGATAAAGAGAAAGATAAATAGTGAGATGCAAAGAAAAAACTATCGACCGTCATAAGAGAGTTGTAATATTGTCGCAACGGTGTAAGTGCAAATGATAAACGACTGAAATTAAGTTACATTTCAGAATCCGTCATAAAAGTCGCTTCGCAAGAGACTTCTTACTTCCAAACCGATCGCATAATAAATTTGTTAAATGCACCGCGCTGCAATTTCAAGACTGAAGTATTCTGAAATAATTCTGCAAACGATTAAGTCTGAAATTATGTATCTTAGTTACAATAAGAAACATTCTATTTTTACAACTCATCCATACCAGTGGTGCATATCGTTGATTGTTGAATACAAATTGAAGTTACTGTGTGATCTGTGCAAGTATTAAAATTGAGTAATTATCAAAGTATCATGACTTCAAAGAAATTGTGTGTAACTGTTTGAAACTAGTCTCCGCCAAATACTTTCACAGCTGACTGGACACGGTTCCATTTATTATTACATCGAGGGAATACCTTCTAATATCCATTCCGAAGTTATTAGTCTTGTATGATTTTGATTACTTAGACGCTCGATATAGAGCAAATATGTACGTACCTACGTTTGTGATACAGAGTCGATAGTGTATCGTGGGGAAATAGAGTGACCTGCTCAAACGGCCCCAAAGAGACTATTATCGAATCTCGCTTCTTGTACGAATAGATTCGCGAACAGAATCAGTATTTATATCTGTTTTATAGCTTGGTATCTTGTTTTCTGTCGAGCCCGTGGGAGCACGCAAGATTACCACCAATAACTATGTTTACGCGATCAAAATACAAAGGCTTACGAGTTGTGAAAAGCAATGAAACTGATAAAATTCACTTGGGATACCATAATTTTGTTTGAATAAACGGCTCCCTCGATTACATTTTATACCTGGCTGCAAAGTAAACAAAACAGTTTTTTTTAATTGTTAAAAAACAAAAGCACAAGAGAATCTGAGTCTCGTATTCTGTAAAATATCGAGTGCCAAAACATTAGTAGTGAGGTATCTGTTTTATACATTCATGTAGATTAACTCTCGGGGCAGTTTGAGAGCAGTGCCTCTCGAAATGATTGAACGGGGACTAAGGGGGTTTGTCCCGGCTTTATTTTAATTTCGTAAAGTGACTGTTTTGCAACGTAAATTCTGTAAATTCGGTTAAACGCAAGGAAGGTCGATCATACTGGTATTTTCGGTTTTGATATAAATAAAATTAATAAAAGTGCTAAGCTAAATTGAAAAGAAAATAGTGCTTTCAGAAGTCATTGCATGCTCTGAAGGGCAGAGTGAATAAACAGTCTAGGAGATTGTGCGGTGTGTAGACATACTCATAACTTAAAACCCAAGATCGTACCAGATTGTGTTGTCTGTTTGCGCGATGGTTTTTGTTGGGCTCTTGGGTCTTAGTTCAATTGTGCAAGTGTACAAAGTGTCTAGTGCAAGTGGTGCTTCGTAATCTAGAAGCTACGACTATTGTGGACAAACTTACAGTTTATTGTGCAAACATAGTTGTGTGCTCTATACTAGGATAGAGAACTATCAGTGCTGGCTCCGAAAGAGTGCTGAAGAAGTGCATTGAAGATTGTGTGCTAGGAAGTGTGATAGTTAGTGCAGAGGTCTATTGGTTGAGATCTATAATTTTTGTAAAAAACTTTCTTTTAAACAATTTACGCAAAAATACAGATATTATGTATCTGTGATGTACCTATGATATACATTATATAAAATGATTATAGGGTACTTCTGATATACATATTAAATATTTTAGTTCGTTTTTTTGTACTATAATTCACTCTACTTAATCATTTTTTGGATTTTCCTGTATCATTCTTAGATTTGAAACCAAGGTTGAACTTATGAAACTATCATGGATTTTTCATTATTTATATAAACAATGGGATTTTATCAAACCTTGAACAAAATATATTTTTATAGAAGAAATACAAAAATTGCTGGGTATTTTCAGCAGAATTATAGATCTCAATCCAGGAGAGTGCGAGGGTGCTGCTCTATGCAGGCTGTATTAATCAGTTGGATACACACCCTGGCTGTGGCGGAGTCGCCACTCACCCTATAACCTCCCAGGTTATTGACCACACACGTGAACATGGCGTCCCTTCCCTGGGCGATGGTCACGTTCTCCAGAGGGTACAGGAAATCAGGCTCCAAACCTAACGCTGAAACAAGAAAAAACACTTTTATTGAGACGCTGAAGGAATTATAAAGAACATTCTTTATTGCGCACCATACAAACAGTAAATAGATATTATATTGCTTAATTAATACAATACAATAATACAATGGGTGGTTTTTGCATCAAAAGCGATCTCTACTACCCAAAAGGGAGACAAACGAATATGTTAAGGGTTGACAGATTTAAAAGTAAAGTATTTCAGACAAAGGACTTTTTTCCATATAAAATTAGCGAAGAAAGTTTTGCAAAGTTAGTTCATTATAATTACAAAAACTATTACTAAACAACATGAAATACCTAATTAAAAAGAAAAAATAAAAATTACATTTTATAAGAAACTAGAAAATTATATAATGAACTCTGTTTTCCACCTGTAGGTATTACAGGTAGAAAACAGAGTTCAGATCACCGACCGCAGGCAATGTGCCCAAAAGGCTGGCAACGTTACCTCTTTGAATAGCTAAGCTAATTCTTTGCCCTAGGTAAGCGCCAGCCCTTTGGTCACCAGTAATTGTAAGTGGTTCATTATAATTGTAATTAATATGTGTAACTAAACTTTGTTTCGCAAACTAGCTATAGCAAGAAATTCGCTTGCTTCTGTTGATTGGACTGATAATAAAGTTAGGTGAAAGTATGTCTTGAAATAGCGGAAAATAAGGTGAAAATCTTTAATTTGTCTACAAATGACTCGTCATTTCGATTTACCCTTTAATGTATTTTCTTGCATATCTAACGTTCTGCCTACAAAAATGTGGTACAACCTCTAGGAACATCAATCTCCGCCGCTTGAAGCAAGACGTAAGATGTAATCGCATGGTTTACGACATACACGAATAATTCAACAGCGCCATCGCCATTCTAGGAGCAAATAGATAGTCCTCACTTCCGACACATGTTTCCGTGGACGGGACACAACCGGTCACGTAGAATATTGACGCCTCGAGCTATCCATTCGCAGGGGACAATGCCTACTCGATGCCAGGGGAGACATTTTTATGCGAACTGTATTTCAACATTTGATATAGCGCTTTTTAATGGCGAGTTCTGACCAGGGACATTTTAGATACACGTTTCGTTCGTTTAGAAGAACCTCGTGAAATTCTGAGCAGGAATTCATATTCAAACTTCTATTCAATTTTGTAATCATTATCTGACGTCAAAGTTGTTTCGAAAATAATTATTGTAGCCTAACTTTTTGTTCAAATTCTTGTGAACAATGGCGTAAATGAATCCGAGTTTATTTTCGGTTTCAATACTTGGTGCTATTTATACAAATCCAGGAAGATGGCGATGGCGTCTGCATTGAAATTATAATATATTTCTTGGCACCAATGAGATTTTTTTGGTCTGGTTTTGATTATTTTCATTTTTACTCTATAACTTTAAGTCAATATTTATTTGGACTTAGGCTTCCATTTACCATGAAGAACGATTTTATGTATTTTAACCGACTTCCAATCAAAAAGGAGGAGGTTCTCAATTCGGTTGTATTATTCTTTTTTTTTTTTTATGTTTGTTACCGCAAAACTTCATCATTTGTGAGCCGATTTGAAAAAATATTTTTTTTATCTGAAAAGTACTGCTTCCAGATTGGTCCCATTTCAATTTTATTAAAATCGGTTTTGCCATTTTTTTTTTAATAATTTTTTTAATGTTTGTAACTGCATGCCTCCGTCATTTATAAACCGATTTAGAAAATTATTTTTTTATTTGGAAGGTTATTCTTACGTTCAGATTGTCCCAAACAAATTTGATTAAAATCGGTTTAGACGTTTGACAATGAAGTCGTTTTCTCAAGTTTTTTAAACTTATAATTATTAAATAAATGGCATGATTTCAAGGGAATGTTTTAGCCTTAGCTACAGATTGAAATAATACGATGATTCCATCAGCCTTTGGCTACGAGGTCAGCAAAAATGTCGCCAGACAAAATGCCACAACAATACGTTACAGAATCGTTCGAAATGTCAATTGCCGGCCTTTACCAATTTACTATGTGTTTCTGTGGACCAAAACTCGAAACATTGTTCACCTATGGCGACAAAAGGTTGAAATTGTCTAGACAAACTGTTAAACTTGCGTGGTTGAAGTCAAGGCCTGTTAAATATTATAAGAAATAAAAATAAATAGAGAACCATCTTATGCAGTTATTTATTATGCTCTATAAAAATACGTGGATGACTATCCAGACAACTGCGGCTAGTATCAATTAAGCAAATATTCAAATCCACTCTCGTATCTGATAGCACAATTTAACTAACATGATTTCGTACTTTACAAAGTTGCCCACCAAAAACTCTTGACCGAACGTGCGGTCTAGGTGATAAACTAGTTTGGTTACTCGTGGGCTGGCTCTGTTAAACTTGTCTGTTAGTTATTTATGATTAACCTGTAGTCCTACCATGAGCTCTGTCTGGCGCTGTCTTTAGCTCTGGTTTTGAGTCTGTGTGAGTGCTCACCAGTGTATCTTATTGTGTGTGTGACGTTTCAATGTATTGTTTAGACAGCACTCACAACCAGAGCCAGAGCTAGACATAGCTTGTGGTAGGCCTACTGTTGGTTTGACAATAAATTATTCTATTGAAATACTTACAAATATTTTTTTAAACCATATTTTTCCCATTGAAATGAGAAGAAAAATAACCAGCCTATTATGAAAGCAGTAAGGATCTCACTTTGAGTATTAGGTAAAAAGTACTTTAGCAGGATATTAATGAATATTTGATGTCGCTCTGAATTTAATATTATACAAGCTACAAGTAAAATAAAAAAAAGTTTAATTGCTGATTCTACTAAAAGATAACATAATATAAATGTGAATGATTCTATATTTGAATGATAATCTGAATATTATCATGGCCTGAAAATGCCATTTTTGAGGCCATATTATTATACATTTACATAAATATGCTGTAACTAACCAATATCGTAGCTTTTATGTGTATTAATACGCAGCGTGAGGTCAGTGATGTTACCGGTCGAGCCTACATTTGTAATTTGGTTCAGTGATTCTGCTCGAAGCCTCTCAGCTGCGCCACAGCTTCAGAAAAACAGCTTGCTTGTATTTATCCAAATTACGTTAGCTTAACATATAATTATTTTTGTTCACATGAAAATGTCCGTGACCAGAATATTTTATAAAGTTGTTTTAAAGAGTCAGGAAAAATGAAAATGATGGCAGATTAAAGTAATTTACCTACTATGTATTGTATTATACACATGTGTATTGTAATACATTTTAATGCCACAGTCAGATTTTGGGTGTAAAAATTATGCATTGGTTGTGTGTGTTTTATTATACAATTAGCTGATGGAACACGCATATGGCCCATTCAGCGAACGCCTATGACAAAGCATTGTCTCGTAGGTCACGCACGTCATGAACGTGCCCTACTATGCACTGCGCTACGATGTCCATCAACTTGATGCATACAGATGTTCAGCCGCATGTGCCAGTAATTTTTCAGGCGCCCACACCCTTCAAACCGAAACAGCGATGCAGATTGAAATAGGCATGGTGGTAGTACTTCCCCGAACGAGCCCTTTACATAAATAGTTGTGGTTATCAATAAAGAGTTAAAAACTTGTAAGCCTAATAGTAAAAAGGTGTAGGTACGCGTACGCCTGATTTCACGATCTAAGATTGATTTGGATACCTTCTCAGAAGTGAGTGTTCTGTGGTTTTCACCAGTCTGTGGCCATGTGAAGCCTTTGGGAGTGAATTACGAGTGCCTATTGTTGTTTCAGCGGTAGGGGATGCGTCGGCGTGCATTGTTTCAAAGATTTATCTCGTGGTTTAGAAGTGTTATCGTATGTGCTACCAACAAGCGTACCTACCTTTCAACGGATTGACAGGAAAGGAATGGAGTACAAAAAACCTCGAAACCAAAATTGTTATGGGAATTAAATCTTTGGTTTAATAATTTATAAAGTCTTGTAAATAAAACTATTTCCCAATAAAACTAACTTTTATAATTAATGGTGAGGTGAGTGTGTTAGTGGTATTGGTGACATGGTATTATTATGTTTTCTGTTTTAGGTATTTTGCACAAAAACTTTGATTTTTAGCAAAACTTCTTAAAAATATTTCGTGATAGTTTTACAATGACTCACTGGTAACCTGTAAAGGTCTGCGCACACCTATAGGCCGCTGACGACCGCGATCAATGAAACGATGTCAAATATCGCTGTCAAATTTGACAACGCCTTACTGATCGCGTTTGCCAGCGGCCTAGGCGTGCGCAGGCCTTAAAGCCTTGCGTACATCTAAGCGATCTGTAATGGCGATCTGTCATACAATGTCAAAATGACGGCGATATTTGATAGCGTTTCACTGATCGACATTGCCAATAAAGCAAAAAATAATATCATACTACATACATAACTATTAACCATACTGCAGGCAAACATTCTCTTTTTCTAGCAAATTTAGTAGCATATTTAAAAATAGCAATACTTAGCTTATGACTTAGATCACAAAAAGCGAAGGCACTAACATAGTTTCAAAACTAGATTCAAAAAGAATCCATCAAATTCGCTTCAAATCTGATAGTCTGTCGGAAAACAAATATTCTCCTAGACATTTTTGAAGTCGTTACCAACAAGTTAGACCGGTCCAGGAGGCTGCCTGTCGCACTCCAGGTTTGTTTGCCTCAACTAGTTAAATGTTACGCTAAACTTTATTTTGGACCAGAACACTTTGAAATGTTCCTTGTTATTGTTGTTTGAGTATATTTTAGAGACTGATTTAAGAACAAAGCTATACGTTAGTCTGACGCAATCTCTCTGTTTTTTTATTAATCTAGAAGATTTGGAAACGGTTCACGATTTTAATCCCTAGGTATGTGCTAGATATCCCCACAAGCCGCCATTGAAGATTCTTTGTCGAAACCAGAGCGAAAAATGTGTCTAATAAATTCTTGAATAATAATACCGATCAAATTAAAACCACATTCTGAGCGAATAGTTGAACCGCAGAAATAGTACATTGTTACCCGAGTGTTGAAAGTCACGTTTTTTGAGTCCCGAGACGGGTTTGGCGCCAGAGCGTTAGCGAGGGCGCCAATGGAGCTTGAGGGACTTAAAAAACTTTCACCCGAGGTAAACACTGTGCTTTTCATTACGAATACAAGGACAGTAAAAATAAAAACATGAATGAAAAATTTGTGAAAATGAAGATTGAATTGCCGCCTTCCCGGTTTTTTTTTTCTTTTTCTCTGGCGGGCCTTCGGCTACGGCTTGCCAGCATTATTCAGCCATTATTTTCATTTTCATAATTTAAAAAATGATAAATTGTTTGCTCAAATCTATGTTATTTTAAATAAATAGTTGAAGTTATATATTAATCAAGTAATTTAGAAGATATATTATTTATTTAATACTATCTTTATGTTATTTAAATTTTACATTGCGCTCTAATTAGAGTTTTTAAACTTCTTACCGTTGTAATGGGTTTCCAACCTACTTGCTGAATAAAAAGTTGGAATTTGGTTCAACCTCCTTGCAGTTTAGAAAGTTGGAACATGGTTGAATAAAAAAGAACTTGTTTTTTTTTATAATTTGACAGCTGTCAGTAGAAAGCGATTCTCCCTAGGGCTGAAAGTATTACTTTCAATTAGGCCCCTCAGGCAACTTCAGACCTACTTTCAGAGTATGAGCAATGAAAAATAAATTACGAGATCGAAAAGCAGGCAATAACCGAGGAACAATGTTGAACGAAACCAAGAATTTTGGTTTGGGGTTTCGAGCGCCGGAGTAAGGAAATTCTTCAACAAACATTGTTTCTAAATTAAAACAATCTCATAATTGCACATTCTCCAACTTCTTTGATGCAATATAGGTATCTTAAGAGCGTGTTGGGTGGGGTAAAAGGGGGTATGAAGCCCACAGTCGGGTAAGTTTTGAGGCAAAGTTAAGCCGATTAAGTGTCACTTCTGCCACGGAACTAGCAATGTTCATTAAATATTTCGAGTGACTTAATTGCGGAGGTCGTCTACCAAGTTTGATTTGAATGAATTTGCTTGGTTTTTTCTTTCTTAACAAGTTTTTAGTTAAACTTTACAAAGTGGTGTATATTTAGACATGAGTTAGTAAGAACATTTAATTGGATAAGTCAAAGTAGGGCTTCAAGTTTTCATTAGATCAGGTAAATGACTAAGATGATCACGGATAGACAAACACACTCTTCATAAATATTTTGTTTTCTCAATTTAGTAATTACCAGAATACTAATAAAAAAGACAGGCAGACATGCTGAATCCATAAGGGTTCCGTTTTTTGCCATTTGGCTACGGAACCCTAAAAAGGAGCATGCTCGTAATTTGCCAGTATTTTTGATGAATCATCCATCACTTTCTATTTAATTTTGTTTGTGGACTCGGACATACGTCAAAAAATAAAAGCAAACGGCAAACAAAGCAATATTCCACACATGCGATCAACGCAAACGTTTGTTCAGGGGTTAATTCTCGGGCCGATCTCGATCATTTTGCAATTTTATTTTATTGCTTGTTTTCGAAGAAAGAATCGATGATGTCCTTGAGTAATTCATCAACGACCTCATCGTAAAAGCCTCGATAGCTATGATATACGGAAAACGTAGAAGAAGTGCGGGGTTGTGAAAAGAAGCAATAAAATAAAATTGCAAAATGATCGAGATCGGCCCGAGAATTAGCCCCCAGATAGGATGTTCTATTTTTCTCTGTTCCCAATTATTATATCCGTCAGTAGTCCGTGAATCTGTTGTCAACAAATTAAAAATCGGCCCAATTGCGATCAAGTGGCTGTGTGTGTGTGTTTATTCGTTCAATCGATTTCACACAATAGCAAAAGAACAATAATCTCGTATAACTAAGCACTATATTTTGAATAAAGTAGTAAAGTAAGAAGAATACCTTTGAGTATGGTTTAATTGAAAGCCAACATTTTACGGCACAAAAGATCTCGAATAGAAATCACGCATCGGAAAAAGATAGCGAAGGATGGCTTAGATGAGAAGACGATCACTGCGAAATTCGCTGGGTGAAAGCTTTACAAGATGTGTCGTTCTGAAAAAAGCAATATATTCAGCCCATATTCAGCAGTGGACAATTGGACATCCTACGTCAAAGATGATGATAAAGTTGTACTTACTAAAGTCCCTAAAGTTAAGTTAAATAAGTAATTTAAGGTCAGTACTACCATTTAATTTAGTGTATTTCAAAATATGTGGATTAAATTGCATGTTTGTTTTTTTTTCTATAGAGAAAAAGAAAGTGGAGGAAACTATTCGTCGGGCCACACCCGTTCGGGCACAAAGTCCATTACGGTCCATTCGTCTAGACGAAGGCACGTGCTAAACTATTCTCACGAGTAAACGAATTACCTGCGCTGTATAAATAAAAGAAACTGCCGAGTACAAGGATAAACAGTATAACAATTAAGGCGTGAAGGATAAAAATAGTGTTGAATGTGGCTTGTTCCTGTGTGTAAACAGTTGTTTCTATGAATTTTAGCTGCTAGTGTAAGTACGCTACAAAAGTCTCATTATGAGCCGTCAATCTTAGGAAAGTTTATCTTACCGCGAAACACCTTTTCAATGCTAAAAGTTTCTCCTTTGCTGTACCTGCAAAAAGCTTTGTTAGGTAACTATAGATACAAACTTTCTATTCGGAAAACGTATTTCAAACGTTTCAATTCAATAGGTTATTGAAAAAATAGGTAAATACAGTGTGAAAAGCTAACTCGACCTATTTTCTATACAAGCACTCAAGGAAGGATAAAAGGATGGTTTTACAGTGAAATAGAAAGAAGCGAATGAGATCTACACACATGTGCGTCGGGCGATATTTTTGCAGGGTATTCGTACGTACGGCGATCGGTGTGGCTCACTTTTTCAATATCCGTACCTAATGGCCACCAGATGGCAAGTTGGGCAAAGTGATGCTATCAAAAAGCGATAGGCCGCGGTTTCGCCGGTTATCGGGCCACTTTGCGCCCATCCTGACGTGGGTCAACTTCAGCGTGTTATACACGGGTTTACGGATTCTTTGTGAAAGGTTTTACGGATTCGATGGCCGGTTACCTTATGAATCTGAAATGTTTTGAATGAAGCTTCCTTGGAATACTTGACGTTGAGTAGGAGAGGGCATTTACTTATTGGTGGGTATTTACAGTATTGACGTGAGCAAGCGTATCATACAAAACAGTAGAAACTATACATAGAGAAGATTATTATACTATAGTCCTTTTGTATGGTTTAAACATTATTTAATCTTATTAAGGTATTATTTATTGCAGTATTAGGGATTTCCAAGTGTTGTTGTTATTGGAGCTAGATGATGCTGCATGAAATGTCTGCGTGTTTATCAATTATTTTCATGCAGTAAAAACTGGATATTTTTTCAAGGATTTATTTATGTCACGGAAACTAAGCATAATCAAAAATTCATGCCATCAAGCTAACTGCAAGTTTTGTACTAAAACCCACATTCCAGTTGCTTCATTTTATGATTACTGTTGTAATACCACTTCTGTTTATGAACAAAGGGCCTGTAATTTCAGTTAATTGTATTTGCTACAGCACATGATCACCTACCCGCTGTGGGGTTTATTTTCCGTCTCAGATAAAATTACTAAATGCTATCATATCAGACCTCTTTTCCACCCTTATTTTGGGGTACATTAAGTGATGGCTATCTTTTTAACTGTAATTTACTACTAGTGTTTGCTCCAGTTTTCGTCAACGTGAACTTTTATTTCGTGCTATTAAAAAAATACTTCAAATAAATACTTATTTCAATGTGTACTTTTATAACTTCTTTCTCTGTGTTTGCCTTCTTGCTGCAAGGAACATACTCCTTAAATTATAATTATCTAAGGTAGGTTGTTTTATGAATTTCAGTCAGTTAGCCAGGCAGTCAGAATTAATAATGACAATAAATATTTTTGACAATCCACACAATTTTTTTTTGTAAATACATACTAAGAATACAATATATCACCCAGACAGAGATCAAACATCTGCGCTCACCATACAAATATTTATTCTCGGTGGGGATCAAACCCACGACCTACGGCGCAGAAGCCAGAGCTACTACCAACTGAGCTGAGAGGCCAGTCAGTGAGAGTAATTATGATTATTATGCCATTTATATTTCAAAGTATAAATAAGTGCTACGCCTACGTCATCCATCCGATAGAAGGCTACTTACTCTTCACACTTCTTTGACTCTCATGTCAAAGAAGGGCTGGCGTCCGTAGTTACCATCACACATCACGACAACGAATTTTTCGAGTTTTTTTTTATATTTGACATCACTAATAGGTACTATTCTTTTGCATACTCCAGCAGCATTTTAGGCACAATATTCTATTGTTATTCAGTCGACGGAGCAAGCCGCGCACGCCCCTCGCCTTATCGCCAGCCCCCAGCCGTTGTAAATTAAATAAATATACACCTAATGAGCCGGAAATACGATGCACGACTAAGCTAAATAATTGCTTCATCTACTTTTTTTGTGAGTTCTCACCGGCTTGTGAAAAGTACTCTGAAATGTTTTGGGGACGCGTGAGATAAATCACGTGGTTTAGTCTTTTAAAATAAAGTAAAAAAGAAGTGTGATAATACATTGAGTGTGAGTACATACAAAAGAAGTGTGATAATGTAATTTTTTTTGTAAGTATATATTTACGAACCTAGTATTGGAATTTGTATGCTAAACATCTTACCTCACTATACAATCACACTATAAAAAAGCGATTGAGTCTGGAATCGGCGAAGGTAAAAAAAGGTTAGAGTCAGATTTAAATTTTTCGTAGACACTTTTCTGTTTAGGTTTCTTATTCTAAAATGAAACTAATGGAACTAAGCAGAAAATTTCCAAATTGCTTATTTAAGGGGGCCAAAAAGCTCCACATAATGTTCCTATAAAAAAAATTATTATCGTTAGTATGTTAAACATAGAAGCTAAATGGATAAACATGGTGCATCAATGTAATCAATGTATATCTTTTTAGCATCTTTCCGGGGAAATAACTTCCACTGTGGCATCTTATTCTACGAAAAAGCACTTACTTAAAAACGTTTCGCTCCAATGAAAATTTATTCAGACTGAATACGTAAATTTTCCAAGTATTAATTTAAGATTCTCCATGAATTTAAAATATTTTATGCGGAAACTATGTTGTTATTTATTACTTTCCGTTGAGTTGCTGCTGTTTTTATTCAAAGAAGTGAAAAGAGATGAAAAATGTAGTGAATCCTTCCTGCCTTCCTAGAGTTCGGAAGGAAGTTATGATATAGGGCGACTTTATACGATTTGACTGGCTCTACGAGGTCTTGGATGGATTACATCGGGGTCGATACAGACTATGAATAGAAAACAATTATTCGAACAAGCGATTTGTTTGCTATGTTTGTAACTCCGTTTGTTTTAGTAATTCGGGAGTTTGAAATCTTGTTAGCTTTTCAAATGCGTAGAGTAGTGTAGAAAAATAAAAGCTACTTTTTTTGCTACAGTGATGCGACCTTGGACTGGCCTCAAAGCAGTTGGTAGTACCTCTGCCTTCTGCGCTATAGGTTTTTGATTGAAAGAAAGAAAAGTGTGCGGGCGAGAAATTGTTTCACGGAGTTCAGAGTCTTAGTAGAATACTTTTACTTTTTATTTGGTTTCAGGCCAAAAAAAACATAAAGTTGCATGTATTTTCGTTGGATGGACGAATGTTTTTACGTTTTTTTTTAAATACACGAAAAGTGCCCTGATTTGAAATATTTTGGATATTCCTCGTAGAGACCTAAAACAAAGAACAAGTTCAGTGTTCAAAATTCCGTGTTCTATGAGGAAAACTTTTTTAAAGGCACCGGCGTTATATTTTATGAAATGCCATTCGTAACTTTTTCGTTACTGGATAACGCCAAAAATAGGTGCTAGGTGAACTTGGAGCTACTGCGCTATTTTTTTGCTAAAACACTAGGCTCTCTCAAGGTGGCCTGGTAAAGATGTTAGCGATAAGGCCGCCCATTGTATTACTGTGACTGTTTTTATTTTTTAGTCAAAAACTGTATCCTACTGACCTAGTGTGTCATGGTAATCAATAAAGAGTTGTCTATCTATCTTTCTAGGTATATCTATGTAGATATACCTAGATAGATAGACATACAACAACACACACAACAGTAACAATGTTCGACAAATATTTTTAACAGAACTCTTCTAAATTCTCTTCTAATACAGGTTTCACAACTTAAAAGAAGATATCCTAGCCCTTTATTTGTCAATACCTGTAAAAAAACACAAATACAACAACACACACAACAGCTACAGTGTTCGACAAACCTTTTTTTACAGAACAACCGCAGTTTCCACACGGTAAAATACCAGGAAACCAGGAATAAATTAGTTACAGGCTAAAAGCATCCTACACAAAGCGCGTTTTTATGCAAAATAACAAGACAAACATTAGTGTCCCGTACAAAAGAAACCGCTCGATAACCGTTCACACAAAGGCATAAGATAGGATGAGTTTTTCGCCAAATGCCCGTGGAGAGAGCTTTTATACCCTTGTACATTGATCTGAGTGGGAAAGTACAGCTTGTTTCGTTCTAACACATCCTTTGAACCAGTATGTTACTCTTTGTGTGGCTAGCGACGGTGCATTTTGATAGTGGTATCGATTTCCACGCCGAGTAAAATTTTACTTTGGAATACGCTGTATTTCTTGGGATTTTGCATTGGAATTTGGGTTAGTTGGGCATGATTTTTTATGAGCTGAAAATTAATTTATTCACTTTATGTATATACATATATTATATTGTATCGTGACTATTAAGCTACTTCTATATCCGTTGCCAGTACCTGTAAAACATAAAAAAAAATCTGTTTCTCATGAAAAAGGTAAAACTTTTGACCATAAAAAACATTTTTTTAATCACAACCATTCTTCAATGAAATGACAAAAAATCCGCATTCAGAAAATGTCTAGGAAAAATGATATTTGATCACATTAATCGAACGGTTAAAGTATTTGTCTTTTGGCTCTGACCCCGTCCCAGCTACGAAGGGGAACGTTTGAGAATTTCAATTTACGAGAAGAATGCGCCGGCATAACATGTGGCCCGAGATATTTTGATAGGACATGTTCTCGGTGAATAAATTTCTTTAAACATATTAAAAAGTTTTTAAACGGTTTTATTTATTATCATAATAATGGGCGAGGTAGAGAAAGACGTTTTTTTATGCTCTCGTATTGAAAGGAAACTGGACTCTTTGTTGTGTGAATACCTTTTTCTAGCACATTTCTTTTGTTTGTTTAAAAACGGTGAGGTTTTTCAATAAGGTATTAAAACAGTTATGAGTACATAATGTAGTTTAGAATCGAGGTAGTTTTTTCATAACTGCATGCTGATAGACGGTTATTATTTATAAACCATCGACTCTTTGGTAACATTATCCCTACAAACTTTAGTGGTTTCTAAAGAAACCGCTATTTGAAAGTGCTATTTAAAATAATTAGATTCCGTATTTTTTAAAGATAAGTGAATTAAAAAAAAGATGTACATATTACCCACCAATTCTTTTTTAAAACCCATAAAAACATATATTTTCACGAAAATCAAAGAAAGCTTTTAATTCACTATACGAGGAGACAAGACAAACTTAGAGGAATTCCCAATTGGTGCCAAGAATGTGCCACAAGGAAAGAAAGGCCGAGCTTTGCATGTGCTATTTTGAACACCACGTATTTCCACTTTATCGTAGCAATTCTATGCAAAAGGTTTGCCATAGATATCGTCAGTTTTGATACCAGTGAAAACTTGAAATGAATACAAGCTAAAACGGCAAGGCTTAATGTTGATGGAGTAAGCTTGCCAAGTCGGCCTAATCCAATGGAAAGACTTGGTCAATACGTGTGGAGCTGACTAAACCGCAGGTTTCCTCAGTGTTCTCTTTTTCGTGAGAGATCACTAGCAATGCGCACATACGTTTTTCGAAGAGTATATTTTTTTATTTTAGAGAATTCACACAACAATATCTGGCCCCAAACTAAGCAGAGCTTGTACTATGGAACCAGATAGCTGGTATAATACTTAAATATTTTTTTGTAAATATATACATAGAATACAATTTATCACCCAGGCAGAGAAAGTAAAAAAAAAACGATTGTTGCACGACCGGATTTAAGCCCGTTGCCTTTGGACCAAAAGGCGCCACTAGACTACTAGTGCACTAGAATACTCATAATAGGTATAATGGGATACTCATAAAATCACAACAATACAAACAAACATGACTGCTTTCACAGCTCAGTTGGTAGTAGCTCTTTCTTCTGCGCTGGTGGGCTTGGGTTCGATCCCCACCGAAAACAAATATTTGTGTGGTAAACATAAATGTTTGTTCTCTGTTTGGGTGTCGTATTGTAATAAAGGCATGTTTCTACAAAAAAAAACATCAAGTATTATATCAGCCATCTGGTTCTCATAGTACAAGCTCTGCTTAGTTTGGGGCTAGATAGTGTTATGTGGATTGTCCGCATTAGTGTTTAAAATCTAAGGCATTTAGCAACAATAGCATTTAGCAAGGCAAATCTAACTGAAAATCAAAAATTCAACACAGTAACTGAGAATGATAAGCCAGTGTTTCCATAAGCCATATCAAATTCATTATGACAATAAACTCCCAAATGTATTTACGAGGGATCGTGTCATGAATAAATTTCGTCAGCAAAGTTTGATGCGTAAAATAGCCCTACAAGGCTACAACTTAGACAACGCGCTTATAACAATGAACAAGTTTCGTTAATTTGAGCTTTATTAGCAATCGTAGTCGGCAGGTACATACCTAATATAAATAAGTAAACACAAGTTTAGTGTTAAGTTCTAGGCATGCCATCCTATAAGCCGACGAAATGGTGTAGGTCGCAGAAAGCCGGTGGATGATCAAGGCTCTAAATACATAGATCGTGCTTGAAATCTTTGGAGAAGATTTTTGTCTAGTCGTTGGCATTATGTTTCTACCTATATTGTTTTTATATAATGTTAATTTGATTGAGTAACTTTGTTTTCATATGTTGTAAAAAATAATGTTCAAAAAATGGATTTAAAATATGTCCATAAATAAATATTCTATAAGTTATTTTTTCACTTTCACTTGTCATTTCAAAGTAGTCAAAAACAACGATTATTTTATCATGCGGATATATTTTAGAGATGGTAAAACCCGTTTTCAGTCGATTTCAAAACAATGTTCAAAGGTCCGTCATCTTTGATTAA
Source organism: Thera obeliscata (assembly GCA_947578465.1). NCBI lineage: Eukaryota > Metazoa > Arthropoda > Insecta > Lepidoptera > Geometridae > Thera > Thera obeliscata. The sequence goes on from OX387916.1 coordinate 9,211,603, forward strand.
GTAAAACACCTTGTTTTTTGTTTTGCTATGCACATGATAGTAAAAGTATGTTCAATAACCCATAAGTTATGCCCAAGTTATGCCCAAGTATCGATATAAACAGTTAATAAAACGCTTCGAGCTCAAGCGTCCAGTCTACGCCTGACCCTCACCCTAACATAACAATTTTACATCGCATAAATTTTCTTGTCATATTTTTCCAGTTTACTAACATTATAAAAGTTATGGATGTAATAAAATGAATATACGTTACTTAAACATGTATGGAAAATATGGTTTTACCGAGTGATGTCCGTGTAGACAATGTAAATAGTAAAGATTTTTATAATGTCCCAAAAGTTAAGAGCCGAGCGGGATTTGAACCCGCGACCTTAACTTTTGGGACATTATAAAAATCTTTGTGATTTCCTTAAGTGTAGTAAACACTATAAAATTAATAAACAATGTAAATAGTAGTCTACTTCTTATCGTGTCACTGTGGTTTTTTCAAACAGTGTGGCGAAAGGATTTTAAATACGCCTTAGAGAGGTTTTTTTTTTGCACTAAATAGTGGTAGCAAAGATATTGAGCAATATAGCACGAATAGTTTTCAGTTGTGGAAAAGTTGAAAATGTGTAGGTAAGTAAAAATGTGGCCTGAGGACCTCTACTATATGTTGGTGATAACAAATGCTGAGCTTCTGAGGAGATGGTTTTTTTTGTGAAAAACAGGGAACACGGCAGGAAACCTCTCAACTTGCCGTAATCAGTGTACCCAAGTCAACAAGTATATTGATACAAGACAATTCAAAGTTCTATCTATAGTAGTGAATGGTGTATTGATCTTCCAGTGATTCTTTGTGTACCTCGTATAGATTTTGGGATCTTTTAGAGCCTGTGTAGTGCAAACTTGGAAGATGCTACGGTAGTGAGAAGATCTATAGATTATTATAATGTGTATTTTCAACAGATGAAAATAATGAGTTTATAAAAATGACCACTTCTGGACAAAGGTTTTCTTCATACGTACCCCTCGTATTCTTTCAGGAAAACTGTTTATGAGCCTTCTTCTGAGATCTTTATGAGGGTAAAATCTGCGTGCAGACGTCCACTGCTGGACATAGGCGAGAACGAGCGACTCTGAGCTTTCCCCGTCCACCGACTTGCGACGACTTTCCCCGTTTTTACGAATTGTCAGAATGCCGCTGATGTTTACATTGAAGCATAGAAATTGAAATACAAGCAAACACTTGATAACATAGCGTGTTTGAAACTTTGTGGTTAAACAAGTTAAACACACTAAACTACGTCTATCATTTGATTCCTACTTTTTAATAAGCAAACAAGAGTGGTTGGCACGAAGTAGATAAAACCTTTACTGGCGACGGACGACAAGTGACGACGGTCACGTTTTTAATTACCCGAGACTCATCCGTAACGTGTCACTAGGGGAGTTCTCCAATTGTGTACTTTTAGTTGCCTGTTACGGCTTGAAGCTAAGCTTTCACTGATGTGTGGAGCTTCGAAAGTTAAATGAGGATTGGACGCGTGCATGGATTATATAAGGGCAAGCGAAAACTGACGGATGCCACGGCAGAGAATTTTAAGGTCGATTAATTTCCATACAAACGGGTTTTTACCACTTATGGGCGAGTAGAGAATAATAATACCTTGAAATATCTGTAGCTGGCTTCTATGTTATTATTGTCTTTAGTTCCAGCAAACTTTATTTCGTTGAAGAAAACTGTAGGTTGACAGTAATAATAAGAAAAACTTTGCAGTTTCGTTTTGGTCGGTTTCTCAAGTTTTTTAAACTTCACTTGTTTAGGATATAATTATGTTTTCTCTGAAATAAACATTTTATAATTTTGAATATCAAAATGTAGCTTCAAAAAGCACCTGCTAAATAATATTTGAGAGCTTAGTTTTCCTGTACAACGTCATAATTTATTAAAATTTCAAGAGCATCGAGTGTTTTCAATCTTCTTGTTCGTTATTTTCCGAGTACGGATATAATATTTATGTGGTTTGAAAGCTCACATTCGAGTGAACGCGGGTATTTTGTGGTGACAGCATGGTCCTTAAAACTGTATAAGCTGTTCCTAATTTTGTGTCACCGGCTGCATTCGTTTCTGAAGATGACCAATAATTGGTCATCTTCAGAAACGAATGCACAAAATTTTGTCAGCATCAGAATTATTCTGATATCTGAGTCTGAAAATGGGTACGCTTTTCCATATTCTTACTTGTTGCCTCGATATATTTATCAGCCAACTCGATTCAAAACCTCAAATCATCGATTAACGATAAAGAGTTTTGAATTATCAACTAACCCTCTCAATAATGCCGCACGATTTTTAAGGGCTCGCTAAAGTCTCTTGTCCTTGTCCAGTTTCATGTCAACAAATAAAGATGGCAACAGACTTATCGGTCTGCTAAGTTATTAATTACTGGTATAGTTGGTACTACGATGATGCTCGTAAGAATATACAATACGCGAATTGGATGTCTCTCTTTAAAGCAAGGCACTAAATATTATTGCGCATGAAGCTTTTATTCGTAAATATGCCAAATGGTTATCTATCTGAACCAATAAGTGAAGTTTAAAAAACTTGTAACGATTACCATTATTTATTAACCCCTAAGCAAAGAATACTACCCGGTGAACTTTCCGGATATATTGTAAAATATTTGTGATTGGCAAACCCTGATATTACAAAGGTTCAGCGTTATTTCCCAAAAACGATCAATTTTTATTATTGATTATATTTCGTTAATAAAATTAATTTAAAGAAACTGGCATTTTCTTGTGGACTGTACAGTCACTCATTTTCACGCAGCCCAGCAGTGATGTATAAAGTCAAGAAGGAGGGTAATAAATAAAACAGCTCCCTTTTCCCAATTTTACATAAAAACGCGTCTCATCCGCAATCTGCATGTTTATGAGGGTATATTCTATAAACAAGTCAGCAGAGTTTGTTTTCATTGAACCAAATCTCATAAAAAATTGAATTTTAGACAGACGGTTTTGTCATCCAGTTTTATCGCCTAGCAATTTTTATATGAGTAGAACTTCAATCCATAGCAATATGCTACGTTCTAAGCCCCAGAATACCTAATAATGAACGGAAGCTCAGTTTCAAATGTTCACAATTTGACACGAATAAAAAACAAAAGCAATGTTTCAGAACAGCCCGAAAAAAAACGTGTCTAAAAATGGTATAGTGGAAACAGATTCTCATGGTGTGCTTTCTTGAGACAGCAATACCCAAAATTGCATGCAAATAAGATAACAGTAATAAATATGAGTTGCCCTTCTGCTGTTGTTTTATACAATTTCCTTATTGCATGTTAAAGTTTATGAGTTTCTTGACCCATCTTTGAGTGCAATTGTATTATGGACCATGTGTGTAGTAGGCGTAAAAATACAACTAAAACTTTACCAATTCAACCAAGGTATCAAAGGCGAAAAAAAATAAAAAAAATAAGTGTGGTTGTGTGTAAATGTTTGGTTAAATTGCATCATCTAATAATAAGGTAATTTACTCGTATAAAATCAACTTCTCCCAAATTCAAATGCTGAGCTTTAGGATGTTATTTCTTACTTATGGAAGTGAATTAATTGTACCAACATTAGTGTTGTAAATTATATCACCAGTTTTTTATATTAAAATTATAAGAGAAACTGAAGGTTTGATAAATATCCATTTTGTATACCCTCTAAGAATTCTTCTTAAAAATGCAAATTTCATTGTCATAAATTTCCAGGGCACTTATTAAAACCATAACTTTTAGGCCATTTTTGCGCCTGTCAGTAAATCGCCAGGGAAGGATTATTCATCGGCGGTGTCCAAACAAAACGGCTCATTGACTTCGTGATTAATGGCAAGGAAAACGACGTTGACATTCCGATGTGGAAATATTACAACAAGAAATAAATACTCCCAGTAATTAACACGGTTGCGATTTTGCCTTTATGTACGCCCCAAACGAAATACGTGACAGCACTTTCAGACCCAGACCTCATCTAGAGTCCGCGTAAGATAGCTCGGCGCGTGACTGATAACGGAAAAAGTAAAAAAAAACGAACTGGAAATAATTTCCCGTCTTCCTTCCCGAAATGACATTGCATTAAACGCAATGTAATTTCGATTTCCCCATTCATGTTTACGATCGGTAGATTATTTCCAGTCCACTTTTTTGACATTTTGTGCAATCACCATCAGTTTGTGCAATGTTATCTTGCGCGCACTCTAATAAATTACTTAACATCAGCAAACAAAAATATACATAAATTGTGTTATCACGTACTTGTAATTCAGAGTAGTCTACGTGAATGTGTCGTGTTTCACATAAGTAGGGATTTGCCAAAAAGGTGGTAATAAGGTATGCAAGCCCTCTTTCCTTTGTCGGCCACTCACCGGCAACGTGACAAGAATCACCGCGTGAGATTTAGTAGTAAGTAGGTATATGAAGAATTCGAGATGTGAAACGTAGACGGCACAATTCGTAAAAGTGTTTACCATTCCGAGCCCTAGCTCGGAATCGCGCGATTGTGAAGCCACTTTGCTTGAATTTGAATAGGGTTTTGTGGGTAAAGTGTACTATCCATTTGGTAAATAATACGGGCGGCGAGTTCTTCCTCATTTATTATAGAAACTCGAATTTGTACGATAGCGTAAAGGTAAAGCTGGTGTACACAAGCGGGGTCGAACGGTCGCATCATTGTGCGGGTGAGCCGCGGGCGCGATTACAATGCCCTCGCTGTGACATTCTCGCTAATGGTTCGAGGGTAGGCACAATAAAACGACAATACGACGAGAGATAACGTGGCAAGTGAAAATTTTACAGCGGGATTAATTCAATTCCGCCTTCCGTTGTAGGAGCAAGGTAAGCTCTTGAACTAATAAAGTTTGAAGTGAATCTTTAGAACTATATTTTCAACGCTGTAACTGATAAATGATTTAATTGTTAAGATCAAACAAAGTAAAACGCTTTGATGTTTTGTTCAGATAATCAACTTTTCTCGTTTAAAACTCGTCTGTTTTAAAGATAAAAAGAAACAAAACAGTTCAAGTTCAACCAGCTCTTGATCTATGTCAGTGAAGGCCATAAACGTCCACTCTAGCTTCGTTCTCAATCTATCCATAATCTATACATCACTGGGGGACACGCGTTACTATACGTCCTGACATTTTGACCCGTGGGCCGTTTTTCAATGAGGATTCCGAGCTGGCATCGCTTTGACTCATGAAAGGGTTATCCATGTTACGAAACTCTGCGAGCCTTTTGTATTTTTATCATCGTCGAATGAATCGCTTTAAAATGTGTCTACCTAAAATCTATTTGCAAATTTCGCATTGTTGATGTTTTTTGTGCGTGGTGCAGAGAGAATTTTAAAAGAAATAATGTTGGTAGAAAAAACAGGAGTAAACAGATAATTATACTTTTTAGATGTAAATAAATCATGATCCAGAGTGACTGTAATTTGGTTCCATTTATTTGAGTGGCACCGTGTCTTAGTAATGTCGTGTTTGATGACGCTTTGATTTATTTGCCTTTGAAGACAAGTTGTTGGGGAATATTTAACGCTTTCTGTACGATCACGAGTGCTTAGTCAAAGATGTGAAATTCTAGCTTGGTTTCACTTACACCAGGTGTATTTGGCTTTTCTTGGAACCATTCATTAAAATAGTATATATATATAAAGAGCCAAAAGGTTTTAAGCCTTGCGCTTCTTAAACGCTGTCAAATATGACAGCGATATTTGACAGCGTTTCACAAATTGCCACCACAGAACGAATAGATGTGCGCAAAGCTTTACTAATTCACAGTTCAGTTAGAGATTTATTAGTGCCTAACCTAAAACACTGTTATTGTTATTGTGAAACGCGATTCACGCAAACGCCGTGAAAGCTTGCACTTTGTGAAATGAGAGCGAGTGCAAAACAAAGCTGGACACCGCTCGCAAATGTCGTAAATGTGCGGTCTGGGTTAGGTATGTGGCCTATTTGCTGAGTTTAGGGCATGTTTAGCTTACGGGTGGGTGCTCGTGCTATAGGTAAACATATACGATAGGGTAAATAGAACGGATGACGCGTGGTCAGTTGAAGCGAAGGCCGAACCAAAACGTGTTAAACCTGCGTCTGCGGTTGTTCGTTGGTGCTGATAGAAAGACATGAGCTAGAAAAATCTTAACATAATTCTCGATGCCATGTCACGTTGCTACTATCACGATGTCTTTCTTCTAGTACTTTCTACCATATACCTACCTAGACAGGTTCCTACTTTCCTAGAATAGTCAGGATCCTATCTACATGCCTAGTTTGCCTGCCAGCGGCCTCAGTCAGCAGAGCGTCAAGAGGGCGTGGGTTCGGTGCCGTGTGTCCTGCTTTCTAAGGCCGTGACATGAGTACCTAGCAGAGTTGTGGGTTCCCTCGACAAAGAAATAACAAGAGTTCAATCAATAATTATAATGAGATCAGATCACTAGCAAACACAATCATACAACACGACAGGGGGAGACTTATCGAACTAAACCTTTTCTAGCGAGAGCGAATATCGCGGGTCAACCATACCAGATACCAGGTCCACGCTGCACGTCTTCCAGCTTGCTACGGCAAGGGAGCGGAGCGGAGGCTGCCCGACTTTCGGGAGGCGGCGGCAACAAATCACCTTCCGGAGATCAGCTCGGCCTGCGTCTATGCAAGGCCCCAAGATGGCTGCTCGGAGCTGCTGCTTGCGAACACGTCCTCCCGCTGCGATGGCTTGGCCCAAAGAGAACGACGCTGCCTCATTCAATGAGCAGGGTCGCGATATATTCCCGTCTGTTGTCTCGCTTGCTCTCTCGGCCGAGGCAGGCCGGATTCGTCCGATTGTCATCCCAACTGTCAGTGTCATCGATTGCGCAGCCAATCAAGGCCGTAGCTGCGTCTGCTTTTGCAAAACGGTTGCGGATCCTCCAATGAAACGCCCGCGCTGCTAACCGCCATTCGACTTCTTAGGACGCTACCTTCCGGCGCCGCCAACCGCATCCGCGACGACAACTTACTAAAACTACAATGCTTGCCATATATTAAACTAAAATATGTACCATTACAGCCACGGATGCAGGTTCTTGCTTCGAAGAAGGTAAAATTAGGAATTTCTTAGAGAAAAAAATTTTTTTTCGAGTAGAAATTTTTGCTGATCGTTGGTTTTGTAGATAATCTTGTGAGTGGTTTCCTTTCACATCTAGGAGCTGGGAACATGATAGTAACCGAATTACTTCTAAATGCATAGCGCGTGTAAGCCCTAGACAAACAAACGATTAGGCGTGACGTTATTCTGTGCAAACCTGTACTTCAAAATTGCTGAAATGCTGTTTGAAAAGGATAGTGCACCGCAATAATTTCACCAAAAATAGTTCACATTTCTAGCTACTCTTCAATTCAAAGCTGGAAACAGCAAATATTGATGAAAGAAAGAAAAATAATAACACGTGTCATGGAATACATCATTACGACGATGAACACAGTGAAACATCTTCTCACTAGCATACTTTGACCTTTTCAAAGGTTAAAAAAACTCTGAACTTATCAAAGAAAAAGTTTGCATAACTGGTTTTCGTACTTACTGTTAACTCAACTGCGTGAACTACGAAAAAAAGTTGCTCGCGGTTTTCATTCACAAGTTCGTTGTTTTTTTTCCCAGAGTGTAAAAGTGATTAGTCAGCAACGGCGTATGCGCATAAAAATGTAGTGGTGAACTAACCAACAAAATTGACGTGGAGTACAGCTAGCACGAGAATGCGCGCGAGTGGTCCGCCCCCTGCCGCCTTCCCCGCCATGTTGCCTCACCAACGCAGCCATCTACTGCCGCTCTGCAGTCTCCATGAGCTCCGAGTTCTTCTCATATTTGCCAGCGTCACCAAAATCCTGTGAAAAGAAGTTTATGTTGGTAGTTCTCTTCTTATCGTGTCACTGGTTCTTTCGAACCAAGTGTGGTGAAAGGGATTTAAGTGCGCTTCAAAGAGGCTCCTTTCGTGCACTTATTGGTAGTTGATCTAGGTAGACTCGAGACGAAGTTGTTCAAAAAAAGCGTTTTAAAAAGTTAGCATTTTATTTGCCATTCCATAGTGCTGTTTTGCTAGCTTTTGCCGCTAAACATCATGGTAACAAAATGACCTAAAATATTGTTGCATTCCAATGGGGCTAATAATGGAATATTATATATTAATGAACGAATATCTCAAACGCAGGTCGTGTATTTTATATCCAGCGTAAGGTATCGTTCCTAATTAGCGTGAGTGCTCCCCAGGCTTTGCAGGCGTCAATGGGCGACGACAACCGCCTCAGGTAAGTCTTTCATTTTATTTTTCTACATATACTCTAAAGACTGTGCTGTATGTATTAATATATCTTCGATTCTTTAGTTCGCACGACCAATGGTTATAATAATGACAATTTGTACTTTATACCAAAATCTACTTTTGGCATAACAATATACCTACAATGTAAAACACGATAGATTCAACTGTGTGAATAAAACATTTTCAATGCTTTTAAGACTATTTCTGTTTAGAATTTACTGAAAATTTTAACTCAATAGCCAAACCTTTCATCGGCAGCGTGAAATAAAAGAGCACTCCTAATACCTACATAATATTTCAGTATCACTGTGCGAGGAAAAATGGTAATGTATACGTATTTTATTCCCATTCCAGTAGAATGCCACAGAAACAGTCGAACGCTATCTAAAATATGAGTGAATGTGGGGAGGCTACGTGCGGTCTGTTCTAAAAGAATTTGATATCAAGGATTTGCTCGAAGCAGCATACATAAAATTTATTTGGTACCAGAATTAAACAATTAAACCTTCAACGCACTATTTTTGAGATAGTAGTTCAGATTAGAAAAGACGGAGAGTGTGTGATGGAACTTTACGATTTAGTTCCCCATCTCCATTCTATCATCGGACAACTAGACGACGGAAATGCGACATCCATACATACATGGTTGATGTTCCAACTGTCCGCACCAAGCGTTTTGCCTCAATTTTTATGTTGCGGACAGCCAAGGAGTGGAATTCCTTGCCGGTGTCTGTTTTTCGAATACTTATAACTTGGATTTTTTTGAGAGTAGAGTAAACATGTATCTTCTAGGTAAGCGTGCTACACCGTCGACCGCATTTTATGTAAAAATAATTATAAGTTTAAAAAACTTGAGAAACCGACTTCATTGCCAAACGGCTAAGCCGATTTTAATGAAATTTGTTTGGGACAGTCTGGACGTAAAAATAACCTTCCAAATAAAAAAATAATTGTCTAAATCGGTTCATAAATGACGAAGGCATGCAGTTACAAACATTAAAAAAATTATTTAAAAAAAAATGGCAACACCGATTTTAATAAAATTAAAATGGGACCAATCTGGAAGCAGTACCTTTCAGATAAAAAAATAATTTTTCAAATCGGCTCACAAATGACGAAGTTATGCGGTAACAAACATTAAAAAAATAAATAAAAAAAAAAATAAAAAAAAAAAAAAAAACATACAACCGAATTGAGAACCTCCTCCTTTTTGATTGGAAGTCGGTTAAAAAAGGGAAATTCAATATATTGTATCCAAATCTACTTACTACGGCAGATTTTTTTGTCATCAGGTTTATGTAAATAATTTTAGCATGGCTACTTCCTAAGCACCCTATACAAACGTCTGAAAGAATCACTAAGGTTCCTAAACGCATTCTACATTATTTCTTGATTGACTGAACTGGAATATTACCTTTTCCAGTAATGCTAACCAATATTAAATGCTAATGCAAATGCTAATGAATATTTTTGCATTAGGTATAATAGAATTTATGCGATGTTTTGATAAGACTTTGCTTTATATCGAATTATGTATCAGGGTGTTTTAATCCTGTTACAACACAAATTGCAATATAAAAACGTGACTTTTATTATTTTTGCATAATAATATACTTTTGAGAAAATTTAAACTATCCTATATTTTTGCACAATTTTCTATCAAAAATACAGTCAGAATTATGTATAAGTAATATAAACGCTATATTTTTTTTAATAATATTCTTAAAAATATATTTATTCCGTGACTTATATTATTTTTGCAATAAAATAATATTATACTTTTGTGAAAATTTATACTTTCCTCTATTTTTGCACAATTTTCCATCAAAAATACAGTCAGAATTATGTTAATACTAACTGCCTGTCCCGGCTTCGCACGGGTGGACATTTATTTTTTAAACACATAAATATAGCCTATGTTACTCAAGGTGAACCTACGTCCAGCAGTGGACTGATATCAATTGATGATGATGATGAAAGAACATTCTATAACGTTTAGGAGCACTATTTTCTAGAACATTTTGTCCAAATCTAGAATTCAGAACCGTTTGCATGGGTATATTTGAGTATTCTAGATAATTCTGGATTACTAACGTTAGGATGCATTCCGGATGCTAGCCGAATAATTTCAGTCTTCGAATTAAATTTGATCATTCCAGAACCTCAAAGACATTCTAGAGCGTTCGTTCCTCGTCAAAGTCGAGAATTTTCCGAAAAATCCCTAAGCGATAGAAGGGGATAGACATATATAAGTCCCTACGTGATAGAAAGGGATAGACATAGATTTCGAAACGTTTGCCCTTTATAAATTAATAACACCAAAATATTGAATATAAACTATCCTATATTTTAAGTCCGACCATATTAAAGGCAGTTGCAAAATTTTATCGAAATCCGTTCAGTAGTTTCGGAGTTTATCGCGTTCCAAATTGTGACACGAAAGATTTATATATATAGATAAACACTATATTTTTTTATTAATATTCTTAAAAATATATTTATTCCACCCAGACACTGAACCATCCCCTTTGATCATTTAGATCACCTTTGATAATTACAGCTTTAGGCTAAAGACAGAGTTAATCAACGAGCTGTGAGATCAGTCCAGCACTAACTGCTATCCTGCTATCTTCTTGAATCAGCCATGAAATAAAACACAATGCAATGTTTTATTTTATCAGCGAGCAGGGCCAGTGGCAAAGCGATAGCGCGTTCGCCACCGGAAGTTGTAATTAATGCCAGCACCACATTATGCGTTTCCTTTCCGGTTGCGTGTGTGCCACTAAACGTAATTTAACTGAAACGGTAGTTCAAGTATTTAGATTATCTAGCCTTTTAAGAATTACAAATAGAACCCTTTAATAGCGAGAACCACCCCATAATAAAAAATATATCATTTTGTTTCAACTTTGTATTTTTATGTTATCTGTATCTAACTTATTACTTTCCGGGGAATTCAGGGGATGAAAATAGGACTTTTAAAACTACTGCGATGATAACATATACTGAATATGAACACTGCTATTTATCGCGTAAATTACGTTATTTTATTTATTTTCCCGGCGCCGGCGTTTCGACTATGTTGCAATAGCCATGGTTGCGGGAGCAGACAAGACAGACTGGAGCATTGACATGACTACTTATATACCGTCGTTGAGAAGTGGAGGCAGTATCACTACCCTCACTTGATCTTCTTTTTCTGTAATATCCGTGTCCCGCACTACGACTTTTTTAGTCGTACACACTGGTCTACAAAAGACGTGATTAGTGGATAAAGCTTTTTCCAGCAGTGGTCTTCTTCAGGCTGATGATAATGATTACTTTGTAATATTTGGTTATTTCATACTGGATGTCGGGAAGTTAAGAATACTCTCTGTGTATCGTTTCGTGCCGATTTATAACAACTAAAGCTCTAAAGTTATGCCCGACCGGGTGAATTATTTCAATTTGCAAGACCTGGAACTATTCGAAGAGGCAAAGTTTTAAGAGTATTTTTCGCTTGACTGCTTTTTGCGAACATCAGATTAGAGCTAAGACAAAGACGTAGCTAGAGTGACTGTAATACACCAATGGCATAAACACACGGATAAATATCAGGCCATACGCTGCTCCCGCTGCTCGCTTTTATGCATCACTAGCGGACGCCCGCGGCTTTGCTCGCCCCTTTGCCGTTACGCCCCGTTGATTTTTCTTTTAAAAGTTTTTCCTCTTTTTCTCCGCTTGGGGAAATCATTTTCCAATTTCCTTTCTTAGTGCACCCCTATGCTATAAAAGAAACATACCCTCCAAGTTTCATGCTTCTAGGACTAACGGTTTAGGCTGTGCGTTGATTGTCAGTCAGTCAGTCAGTCAGTCAGTCAGTAACGTAAGAGTTTTATATATTTAGATTTTTCTTCGGTTTCGCTTATGAATGTATGTGGGTGATGTACAGGAGCAAATCACAACTGCCCTATAGGGGTTAAATTTCTCACGCTTTTTTATAAAATTATAGCAGAGTTTGCGCACTCATTGCCGAAAATAGTACCTTTTTATTCAAGTGAAAATGTATGAGGAATGGCTAACGATGGCTGCTGGCTTAAGCAAATGATCTGTATTGGGAAAACCTTAGAAGCATGATCCACCTCTCGACAAGCGTATAAAAAAAAGCAGCCAAGTGCGAGTCGGACTCGCCCATGAAGGGTTCCGTAGCATCAAGTAACATAATATAAAGGTTCTTGTAGTTCTTTGAAAGGTAAATTGCGGTTTACAATTATTTATGACGTATAAAAAAAACTACTGACTAGATCTCGTTCAAACCAAATATCGTTGAAAGTTTGCATAGTAATGTACATTATAGAAGTTAGAGGGGGGAGACCAACTTTTTTCCACTTTGGAAGTGTCTCTCGCGCAAACTATTAAGTTTAGAAAAAAACGATACTAGAAACCTCAACATCATTTTTGAAGACCTATTCATACCCCACATGTATGTGTTCGATGAAAAAAAAATTTTTGAGTTTCAGTTTCAAGTATTTGTTGTTCTGTTTTTGCCATTTGGCTACGGAACCCTAAAAAGTGATATTATTATGCGATGTTTTATGAATTCATTGGACACAGGCATTTGTTTTTGCTGTCGGTTTTCATGATCAAAACTTGATGCTAATCTTCTTACATTGGTTGAAACTATTGAAATTCAACCTCGCAGTAGTGATCTGAAATCCTTTGAAATGCAGCTCGTGTAGTGGATTACTTCATGTTCACTTCCACTAATTGAGATAGCTAGAAACCGACAGACTATGAAGCCTCTGCTGGAAATATAACGAAGTGAAGGTTTCCGGGAATCGTTAGGTGCCGCACGAGATCGATCTGTCTAGAAAAATACTCATGAATATGCTTCGCTTGAACTTCTAACGGCAGAAGTGATGATGACGATGCTAATTTACTATGACTTACTACGACTGCAACAAATATACAAAACCAAATATCAATTACAAATGTTTAATTCAAAAATGGCTACTGGAATTGGTGACCTCAAATTAAATAAATAAATATTGTGGGCAACTCACACAACACTATCTAGCCCCAAACTATGCAGATCTTGTACGATGGGAACCAGATGACTGATATAATACTTGAATCCTTTTGAAGACAGAGAACAAACATCTATGTTACCACACAATTTGTGTTCGGTGAGGATCAAACCCACGACCTACGGCGCAGAAGGCAGAGCTACTACCAACTGAGTGCTCGCCAGCTGTAGCTGGCGAGCACTGGAGGAGTGAATTGGGTGACGATCTGCGAAATGAATTTCGCAGATCGTCACCCAATCTTGCCGGAGGGCGTCCTACAGACGCTTAGGATCGTCTGTTCTATGGCAAACATGACCAGCCCACTACCACTTCAGCTTACTAAACCTTTGAGCTATGTTGACGGTTATAATGACGTTGAAAATAAATAAGCTGAAATGCATTGCGTCAACAATTAAAAAAAACAGTGGAAATTCAGAATCGCGCTCCGATTTCGTTGCGCTTTAATCAGACAATTGTCACAATGAACACAATACTCAAATTAATGAATAATCGATTGAAAACATTGCGCTATCGACGAATTGGCAGTTCAGGCTCATTTGTAGGAGCAATTATTAACTGGCGTAATCAGCCGATTGCGGTTGTCAACTCTGATTTGAAGCAATATGGGTGATTAGTAACATCGAAATGATGAGTTGTCTATGTAGGCGGGCTGACCGCATGTGGACATCAAGCAATTTAGTTTAGCACATCATCACTTTGCCAGCAAGTTTGCTTTTAAATTTTGATCCATCAACTAAATCTTCTCAAAAAGTCATTATTTTAAAAGGTAAGGTTAAATCTTTTTCGATTTGTTTGAAATACCTACCATTCTACTGGATTCATAAAAATAATTCAGTAATTTTTTTTTTTCGGACTAAATTAAGTAAATGCAAAATAAAATTACTATTTATCCGTCTATCCTTTCCATTCAAAGGGTGTCTGGAAGAAATCCCTGTTAGCGATAAGGCCGCGTTATTGTACTCATTATTTATCTCTCTGTCTTCTCAATGTACAATCAGATTCTGTATTTATTTCTTCTTTGTGTACGTTATAGAGTTTATTAATATATGCACCTATATATATGTATGTGCATTATATGTTGATAGACGCATGGCAGTGTATCGAAGGGCGCGTTATCTTGTATTTTTGTGGGCGAGTGTATCAGTAATAAAAAATCTTTCTCCAAAAGTTTAACACTTCGGACATACGCCTTTGGCTGTTGGAGTCTGCATGTTATTCGTCAGCGGCATCCTGTAATTAATTCTGACATGGACAGGACAGTGAGGGGCTAATGAATGGCGCGTGAAGCGTGTCGTGCAAAAACTGTGACGTCATATGACTGGCCTCTCAGCTCAGTTGGCAGTAGCTCTGCCTTCTGCGCCGTAGGTCGTGGGTTCGATCCCCACCGAGAACAAATGAAATTTTATGTATGTATTTACATCAAAAAAATTGGTTGTCTGTAAAGTCGGTTTACTGACGATAGTTGAACGTGACAATGTCATACAGCTGTCCACGCGGACGCATCGCTCACTCAAGTAGGAGAGAGACAGATGTCGAACGCTGCCGAACGCGGAGGCCGATTGTGCCTCTTTGTCGCTTGTTCCGCGCTCCCGCTTGCACTTCGAGCCTTAAATAGAACGCCTCAAAGCGAGGTAACGCCGTATGAGTCATGTTTTTTCGTGCGTGCAGCCGGCTCCATCGAATTATAAGACGTTGTCACGTCAAAAAAGTATTTAATTATTATATCAGCTATCTGGTTCCCATAGTGCAAGCTCTGCTTAGTTTGGGGTTAGATAGTGTTGTGTAGACTGTCTGCATTATTTATTAATTTATACGACGCGCCGAATATCAGTCGTGCTGGCACACACGCAGAATGATCGTTCTGCGTTTGTGGACATTCGACTTTGTTATTTTACACACACACAAATTACGCCTGTTTTGCATTAGTGTATGCTGAGATCACAGTCTTTCACTTGATACGATCGACAGACCTACATCATGTTTGGTACTCTTATGGTTAGCCTTTCTTTAGAAGGTTATAAATGTAATAATGCTTTTAAAGGCTACTTTTTACACCAATTACAGTTTATCTGGTTTTGTTGGTCTGATGACATCGTTCATCAGATACTCAACTTGTATTTACTCCTCTTGGGGTTGACACTCGGGGTCCGTGGAGCCTTGCGGGTGTTCAAAATTTTGTCTTATGTGACTGAAGTGACGCATGACCCAAGGGCTAATGGGTCTCTGGCGCAGCACATTATCAATGCTATTCAGTCTTGGGGACGCTTCCGTCTGGTACTGATTTGGTGTTCAGTATATTTATTGCCCTAATATGCATACTGAATCAGTTGAGCTATCTCTAGATTATTTGTGACGGTCTGCAGATAGCTCAACTGTTTCTTGTGTATTTTGTACATTTTGTAAAAAATATTTTGTTTAATTGTAAGTTTCTTTACTTGTATTGAATAAAACAATTATAAAAATAACAAAACGCTGATCACTCATGCTTAGGCCACCATACATTTTTCCGATAAAGCTGCATATGAAATTCTAGATGGCTAAATGATGGCCACATATTTGGCTGGTTATTGATTTTCCGACGTTGACAAATTTTGTGAATTTATATTCCGCTATATAGCAGTATGATGAATTGTTTTTTATGTTGGTGGACAGAGAAGCCTCAAATTCGTTCTTACTTGAATATTTCTACTAAGAAAATACCTACTGTTTTACCTATCCGTCTTTTAAAAGTGTTTATGGTAGGTATTCTGTTAAATATCTTGTATTTTTAATGTTAAAAGTTTAGTTCTAATGTTCAGTCATTTTAAACGAAAATTGAATCGTTACTAAAATAAACCAATACATCCCCTGTGGTTTTACAATTTAAACTCATCACAGTGAATCAAGGTAACTATGTAAGGGTGTACGTGAAATGGGTTGTGTGGTGAATGATATTTACCTATCTGGCATAGGCACAACTTGTTAATTTCTATAGTTTGAAGTATTAATGTTTGTTTTATAATGTCCCAAAAGTTAAGAGCCGTCGGGATTTGAACCCGCGTTAGTGCCAAACAGTCCCTAAGTGCGCTTGTACACGCTAAGAAAATTTGCCGTTCCTGCGACAGACAAGATAAATTCTTCGTGTAGACGACAAGAATTTTGTCTGTTCCACACACGAAAACTTTTCGTGTCTTCCGCAGACAAGACCAATCGAAATGTGTACACGACACGATTTTTTTCGTGCAGTCGTCAGTCGGGCGCCCTACGCCTAGCGCCCTACAAAAACTACCTGGCTGGGCTGGCTCAACCCTAAGGGTGCTTGTACACGCTAAGAAAATTTGCCGTTCCTGCGACAGACAAGATAAATTCTTCGTGTAGACGACAAGAATTTTGTCTGTTCCACACACGAAAACTTTTCGTGTCTTCCGCAGACAAGACCAATCGAAATGTGTACACGACACGATTTTTTTCGTGCAGTCGTCAGTCGGGCGCCCTACGCCTAGCGCCCTACAAAAACTACCTGGCTGGGCTGGCTCAATCCTAATACACCGCCCCCCGCCGCTCCACGACATGAATTCTTGGGTAGGCCCGGCGTTTTTTCTTAGCGTGTACAAGCGCCCTAAGAGTTATTCGTCGAGTGGTGATTAGGATCCGATGGCGCAGCGGTCAGCGCAACCCCGTAACATGGGGATGGTCTCGGGTTCAAATCCCGCTCGGCTCTTAACTTTTGGGACATGATAAAAAATTTTGTGTTGAGTGTAGTAAACCCTTATAAAATCAATAATAATATTAATGTTCTGCCACTCGTAGATAAAACCTAAAATGTGTGCTTATAGCATTTTATTTGCGTATTACATCGTATTTGATGATCATTAAACAAGGTCAATGAGGTCAGACTTAAAAAAATGCAGAAACCAACCCGCTGAAAAAGGTAATAACTTCAAATTAGCTGTGGGAAGTGGATCCACTATAAACGTAAATTTTCATCTCCGCAAAAGTGGGGAATGTGGTCTATAAATTTAGGTCTCAAAGGCACCAGTAATTTTTGTTACTACCCTAATTAAGCGAACGTCAGTCTCGATCAGTTTGGAGTAACTTTAAATATTGAAGTAGGTATAAGCATCACTACTGCCAACTAACTTTATCGTTCTTCTATAAGAATGTTCTACTTTATTTGAGGTAATAAAGTTATTATGCACTTATTACTCAGGTAATAACCAGCAATATTCACGCTCAACCACAACCACCAATCTTTTTGATACAGTCAACCTCAAAAGTCAAGAAATATTTTTTTACATAACCTTCCATATCATCATCATGAGAAAATCATCATAATTTACAAAAAAAAAAAATTTCTTGGTCGTTGAGACATTGTGATTTTAAGTTTAAAATGCAACAAAGAATTATTTAGAAGATATAATAGATAATATTTAGTTATCTACATAACAATTTTGTATCATTGTTTGCACCTATGGTTTGTGAGCATTACCTAAAGTATTTTCTATTTATCTATTATTTTCTAAAAATTCCGTTGGTTGTGTCGTGCAGTGTACCATAACAACCTAGCCTAGCACTTAGTGCCTAAAATTTACAGCTCTATATAAATCAACGTATAAGTATTCCTCCTTATAATTTATGCCACACTTCTAGCCGGTTGTGGGAGGGTAATGGATGCCCCCGCAGATATCAGTGACTACCGTCTTTAAATTACTCACTGCTCAGGAAGCAAAGCCTGACTAGAGCTTTGGTTACCTTAAAAGCGGCTGACGCTTAATGAAATAGAACTTTTATTTTAAACTTTTGCGATCCTAACACACATATTGAAACGTTTACACGGGTATTTATCGCATATGTCGGGAAAATCAATAAAATAAGTTAATATATGCGATAAATGCGTGTCATAGTTTGAAATGTAGGAAACTGGATGAGACGAGTCAAAGACCGGGTTCAGTCAGGTGTTACTACCGACTCTAAATTACTCACTGTTCAGGAAGCAAGGCCTGATTACCTCAATTACATTAGAAGTGGCTGACGCTTTATGACGGCCGAAATACTACAAATAATAAATAAACAATAAATATTATAGACAATCCACACAACACTATCTAGCCCAAACTAAGCAGAGCTTGTACTACACAAATTAATTTGTATAATACAAATATTTGTTCTCGGTAGGAATCGAACCCACGACCTACGGCTCAGAAAGCAGAGCTACTACCAACTGAGCTGAGAGGCCAGTCTCAAGTCAGAGAAGTCAAGTCAGAAGAAGTCAAGGATATCAGCAACATGAGATCTAAGCTTTTATTTCAAAGATAGCTGGTAAACACTGGATGAGAGGAACCGAAGACAAGGCTCAGTAAGGTGACCCGTTGGAGAGATTTACATCCAGATGTGGAGATGTGGGCTTACATTGGTTGTTGATGATCATCGTTTTATAAGTTCGGGAAGAACTTGTGGTGCAAACTTGACGTGACAGATGCCTAGTATCTTGCCGCCTTCCTACGGTGCGTGATATCACGCACCAGCCCGCACCGCGCACGACGACGCACGGCAACGCACACAGAAAATGCTCCTGTGCTACCGCGCACCTCGGCGCACGAGATCGTTCCCATGGTGTGTCGTGCGTGCTGGTGTGGGCTGGTGCGCGATATCACGCACCGGGTGCACGCAGTGGGAAGGGGCTATTAGAACTTCCATTGTCACTTTATTAATTTGACATACAAACAATCGGAAACAATTTAGTTAGAACGTAGATGCAATAATGGTTACAACTTAACATCAAGTAGGCTATTATGCTTGTTCGATCAGCAGTTGCATAAAAAATGAGTTACGCAATATAACGGTGACCGCTTTTTGGAAATATTCAGCTTATTTAAACTTAAAATATATTCCTCACACTATTAAGATAGTAAAGATTAGTAGAATACAGTTTAGGTTTGTAATCGGTTGTAATTGATTCTAATTTGATGTACGATTGATGGTGGTTACGCACGGCTGTGTTCCTTCAATATTAAAACTTAAATAGTACAGCCAGCAGCAAAAGTGTAATCCACTTGAAACAAGAAATATCCACGAGTTTTCTAAACTTTAATTGTTTACATTTGCATTTTTACAAATGAACTGAAGCAACAAAAAATCATAATGTAGCATGTCATGTCATAAGCATATAGGCTAGTGTCATGAGCAAATGTCATAACTTAGCTAACTTATATAAAATATCTTAGCTCTGGTTTTGAGTCTGTGTGAGTGTTGAATAAATAAATCCTACGTCGAAACACAGTATATAACACTGGTGAGCACTCACACAGACTCAAAACCAGAGCCAGAAACAGAGCCAGACAGAGCTTGTGGTAGGCCAGCAGAATCCAAAATACGGTTTATAAAAAAAACTGAATAAAAGACGCTTTGATAAAAAAAAGAAAAACAGTGTAAAAATAAATTCACTGTTCCATCATAATCTCTTGACTTGTTAATAAAAAAGATTCAATGTCCTGAATAATTACCATGATTTCGAGGCCTTACATGGAAGTACTTACCGGACAAAGTAAAGCAATAAAAGCATAGATTTTTTATCAAAGCTCCAAAAATGCCCGCACATTTCATACAGAAATGAATGGAATATTAAATTATGTTGGGCCGTGTTTTGTAAAACTGACGAAGCTTCTTGTTAAGCTTTCAAGAAGCTTTTAAGTTAATGAACGACTTGTTAGCAATCTATTGACTCTTTATTCGGGATGTTTTAGCTAAATTAAACGATATTTTGGTAAAAAATGATTTATAACCGCGTGGTTTTGTGTTTTAACAATAACAATGTACATGTACAACTTGTACAACATCCATCCAATTATGTATCTATCAATTTACGACGTGACATTTTTATCATCATCAGCCTGAACAAGTCCACGGCTGGACACAAACTTCCTCTGTACATTAACAGAAAGAACCATTCGAGTATTGATATTTGCTATTGAGCTATTGGATTTTTATAAGAGCTAAAACACATTAAAATACTAAACCAATACCTATAATAATTTAGTTCTGAAAGTGATGATAGATGGACAGACAGACAGGGGATAAAAGTATAGGCACCGAAAATATAGTGGTACTACCTATGTTTCGTTGTTGCAAAACTGAACAAAGCCCCATTTTTCGTTGACCCAGTTCTTAAGAGGGAATCACACAGGCGACTCTCCGAACAAACGTAGTCCCCTATTTCCTCCCTGGATAATGCCTCTAGAGTAACCATTTTGTCTCATAAAATCCAGATCTGCTATATACGTGCCCGTATGTTTTCCTTTTTTTCAGAAACTTATTGGTAAAGAAAATATCACCTTCAATTCATATTTCATACAAATCATAATATGAGAGTCATATTTTCTTTATCAATAAGTTTCTGAAAAAAAGGAAAACTTACGAGCACGTATATAGCAGATCTGGATTTTATGAGACAAAATGGTTACTCTAGAGGCATTATCCAGGGAGGAAATAGGGGACTACGTTTGTATGGAGAGTCGCCTGTGTGATTCCCTCATAAGCGTTGAGCGGAGTGGAGATAATGAAAAATACCCTATAAACTAACTTGCAGAATTACTTCTTGAAACATGCTGGCAGATCAGATCTTCTTCTTATCGTGTCACTGATTCTTTTAAACCAAATGTGGTTGAAGGATAATAGGTGCCCCTCAAAGAGGCTCCTTTCGTGCACTTGGCACATATTTTTGACCTTTTTAGGTTCTAAGAGAGAAAGGGGGGGTGGACAAAACCTGGAGCTTATTAAAAATAAATTATAGTTTAAAAAACTAAAAAAAAACGCTTTTATAACTAATTGAACTAAAAAGTTAAAAATAAAACTGTAATAATCAATTGAAAAATTTATATTATTGTACAAAAAAGCGTGGGGTGCTTTTTATAATAACTTCAGATATAATAGACTATTGATAAAATATTTACAACAATCGAAATCAAGCCCCCCCACGCTTTTTGTACAATAATATAAATTTTTCAATTGATTATTACAGTTTTATTTTTAACTTTTTAGTTCAATTAGTTATAAAAGCGTTTTTTTTTTAGTTTTTTAAACTATAATTTATTTTTCACTCTTTAGTTTTTTTTTCATATTATTGCATTGTCATCGACCTTTGACAGGTGCGTGCAAAGTTTGAATCAAATCTGATCGTTCATAGTAGGTTTTTTTTTTTTCATATTTTTTTTAATTTTTTTTTTCATAATTATTATTGCATTGTCATCGACCTTTGACAGGTGTGCAAAGTTTGAATCAAATCTGATCGTTCAAAGAAGGACAAAATCGAGCTCAAAGGGGTCGGTTACATACAAACTTACATACAAGCTTACAAGCTTACAAACATACATACAGGTGGAGCTAATAAAAGCGTTATAATATAAAATTGACCTATTTAGTTTCAATTGGTTTAAAGCTGATTCTAGTACCGCTTAGTTGAAGAGGCTGAAAACATAATCCCTATACCGTGATCAGTACAGGCAGAATCAAAAGTGGTCCAAAATTATGGTATGTAAAGTTTAGATAGGCCTTAAAACATCAATTTGATGAACTTTATTTGAAGATTTGCCGTCTGCAGTCTGTTACAATTTACTTACAACATTTAAAGGTTTGCATTGAAATACTAAAATTGGATGCGAAATAAATTGTGACGCTTGCTGAAACAGTTAATTTCATTGGCTTTTTGGAACATGGTATTTATCGCCTCAAATATCTTTTCCCAAAACGCTCGTTCCAGTTAAATTTATTTCGGAAATTGTAAGTGCCTCAAATTATATTTTTCCCTGAAGACCTGTTTCCCAAAAGATTCGAGGAAAAAGGGAAGGTGGCGGGTTCAAACCCCGCTCGGTTCTTAACTTTTGGGACATTATAAAAAAATTGAATTTGTATGGTGGATTATTTACCTCACTATTCAGTTATGAAACAAAATATCTTCTTCACTTTTCTCATTGTGTCACTATTCCTTTCATACCAGTGTGGTAAAAGGATTAAGGATTATTATAGTACTTTTTGTAATAAGATCATTTACTAGAAGTATCTTTCTATTATTCGTTTCCCGTGTTCCAATGATCAATTTTACACATGTGCAATGTGTAAACAAACTCATTAAAAAAAAACATGAATTACAATTCCAACTTTGACCGTGACTGATAACCCTAATAACGTGAAGGATAACCGTAAATAGTAGTAAACATTTTTTTTTCTAAAAAAATGCTCAACAATAGGTACAATTAATAAATAACAATTAAACATTAACTTACATTCAATTAGCAGATGTTTTGCCGTGAATAACCACAACATCTACCTTTGATTTCTATGAGATTGATCTTCATACAGCATCCTTACACTCACTGTACATAAAATTCACTTAAAACCAGTTTTTATTATGAGTTCTAGAAAATTTCCGTCTCTGTGCCACATTCATAGTCCATAAACAACCATTGGAAATACATAGAGGTTCAGCACAAAAGTTTGTTTGCTTATGCACAAAGTTGTCGTGTGACTCGGAAGTTGAGAGTAGCTGCGACACAGACTTGCCGCACAGTTCGGTTCGCACTGACTCGGTCGTCTCTCGGCGCGGCAGCAGAGTACCAAACGACTTGAGTCCCACGCGATCCATGCGCGGATCACTGGGTAGGAGGAGTCTTACCCCAAAACCACGCCTACTAAGAAGCTACACATTTCTTTTTCAATATGTGTAATTCAATTTCGCTTATGTCTTCGCTCGGAAAGTTGATGCCCCGTTGTCGTTCAACACGATGTTTTTATGTAAACTGTAATGTAGTTCGCGAACCGAGTCGGCCCGCGATGATACGCTCATGTGCTTTTCTTTTCTTTTTTTCTGCTGGCAATTTCACGTGCTGTTGCTTGTTCATATCTAGTGGAATAAAGAGTTGGGCAACTTACTCTTAGCATGATGGAAAATAAACTTTTCTAACCGGCATGTTCCTTCCATCCATTATTTTATTGAATTTATATGAGATTGAATTTATCTTCTGTATTCTTGTATTATTGCTCTCAAAATCTTCTACGAAAGGCTCATTACAGCTTAAAACCTTCACAGTACATTTTGGTCCGTAGAGGAATTCTCTAAATTATAACAGTAAATTAAGCGTAGTTTCATTTGCGTTACAAAGTGAATTATGTGTTGGTGTCTTAGTTCTGTCACCGCCTAAGTTACTACGGTTCAAAATTAATACACTGCCATAAGGCAGCTCTAATACCCGCGTTCTCAGACTTCTATATAGAATCAAATTTAAACTCACAACCTCACAGGGAAACCAACCCTCACTCTAAATAAATAAGGTTCAGTTTAAAGTTGCGAGTGTAAAGTCAAATAGGCTTTTTCTTGCAAAGAAAATCATTATTAAGTGAGCACCTATTTGTTTGTGTCGTGTGTTACAGGATACTAATGACGACTGACATAAACAATAATTTAATTTACGAGTATGCTAGGAACATTTGACAAGCAATGTTTTGAACAATGTTTGAAATATTTCAATAGGTTAATCATTGATAAATAATTAATCCGTGCGAATAAGAAATCCAAAAGATTCCCAGCCAATGCTATGACGTATTTGAACCTTCCTTTTTCAAATGTTTTTTTAGTACCAATACCACGAGCATGCATAATGGACAGTAAAAGCCTGCCCACATTGGCGATGGCGAAGGCGATCAGCTGAAATGCTGTCAAATATCGTTGTCAAATTTAACAAAGTTTCACTGATCGCCATCGCAGATCACTTAGATGTGCACAAGACTGTAGCATCAAAGCTAAAGGAATATTTTAATGCGTAGGTATGCCTCTATAGCTTCCTCATAATACAGAAAATGAAAATTCTAGAAGGTTTGTTCGGATCATCCATGTTTCATCCATTGAAACATGGTTATTAGTGTTTTTTTTCTGTAGTTCATCAAGTCTTTTCAAAGAATGACAGTAATAGTTTTTGAATACATACAAAGAGTACTTGATTGTTTGAATAATTCCTTGAACCTTTAAAGCAATAAATACTACACTGAAAACTCTTAACCAATCCCAACTTTCAGAAGAAGAATAAATAAATAACGCCTCAAACAAGAGCTTATTATTTTGAAACTTAAAACGCTTGTTACGCTTAGCACTCGCTTATAAACTTGCATAAAAATGCAGCAACACTTTTTTGAATCAAGTTTTTACTCAGTAAGTCCATAATCCTAGCAAGTTTGCAGCCAAGGGTAAGCAAAAGAAAGAAAATAAATTGTACAGCCTCGTTGAACTTACTTTACAAAAAAAATCGGTTGTCTGTAAAGGCAGAGTTTACTGACGATAGTTGAACGTGACAACGTCTGTCCACGCGGACGCATCGCTCACTCATGCAACTATGAGAGAGACAGATGTTGAACGCTGCCGAACGCGGAGGCCGATTGGGCCTCTTTGTCGCTCATTCCGCGCTCTTGCTTGCACTTCAAGCTTTAAATGGAACGCCTCAGAGCGAGCTTATATATTTTGTGTGCAAAACCTATTGCAAAGTTTAGGAAAAAATATATTTTGATTCTGACACGATTTCCTCAGTGGTTTTTGTAATAAGTTTAACTTTGCACGATAACCAGAGTTTGGAAAAAAATTTTTTTTTTGCTTTTTTGTGTGAAAACGGATTGCAGAGATGATAGTTCACAACTTTATAAAAATATGTTCTGTCATTTCATATCTTTCTAAAAGTTGAAGTATGCGAGTGATTAGGTCATCAACGGAGGTCTGTGCTCGTAGACCTAACTGAACTACAACTGACTTTACAAATTCTGGATATTTTCCTTCTCAATTTGAGAGCACAGAACCGCAAGTAAGTTCCCCCAACACTTTCTAACTCCTCTAGCTTCGAAAGTAAGAGAGGACGTCGCTCGCCTCTCTGGGGGCTCGTTTGAACCGAAGCGATTTTCGCGGCCCGTTCTTATGATTAAGTCAACTCTTTCGGGATTCGAAATCGAGACGCTACTAGAAAAGTGACGGTTGTATTGTAAGCTCGATTTTTATTTAACTTACCTTTTTCGATGCATATTTTAAAATCGACGCTTGTTCTATTTACATTATATTAAAATTTCGTCTTACTTTATTTAATTTTATATTTTATTTAAGGTTTCTCGTGACTTCTTCTGACTGGTTTTAGTTGTCATAATTTCCTAAAAAAATGCAGTTGTTAACTTCAGTTTTCGAACTTTCAGAATCGATACCGATTGATTTGATGCGATGTTTTAAAATTAGTTTCCTCTGTGTTCAAGAACCGAAACCAGTGTAAAATTGAGGTAACTGGCAATATTAAACTATGGGTACTATACTATTACTGCATGCCTTCACATTCTACATCATAATAAAAAAAATCACAATACTTATGTAACAAGCCTGTCTTCAGAATATCAAGCTAATAAAATAAGCATAAATAAACTTCATTTTAGAAAGAAAACAGGAAAATACGATAAAGGGGAAAGTGCCTTCCATTTGAACGGAAAGTTGTTTAGGCAAATTTTCTTTATTTACATTTAAGTAAAAAGAAAACTTCATCTGTACTCGCGTGTGGCAGTATACTCAACGTTTTATAGACAACTTTGCTTTTTTCGTTCTTGTGAGACTAGGCTGTATTTTTTGTTCTCTCCAGATTTCGTGTACGGACATTTTAACCTCATAATTCTTACGTTAATATTCTATAAGATTATATAAGATTCTGACATTATTCTAGAGATATTTTTTATTAGCTATATAAAGTGGTAAAACTTTACGGCACCTGACAAAAAGCTACAAAAAATGTTGTCAAGAATCGCCACATTCCTTATTTATTGTAAATGTGGCAGGTATATGCTGTGAGTATGTAAATAATTGCATGATAATTGCCTCAATAATATTATTACAAACCACCTCCGATTCGAAACAGATCGGCATAATTATTGGAACTTCATGCTTTGTAAAAGGATCATACCGTAGTTTGTTGAGTAGTTTGTTCTTCTAGCCTTGGTCGCGTGGAACCGGCACCTCAAACTTGTACAATTAATGGTCTAAGGTTTCAAAGTGCAACTTAGGGCACAACCATATATATATATATATTTTTAATTACATCGATACCTAATTATAACCAGATATGGTTCAAAGTTGGAATCAATGAGATGACTAAATTGTTATTTTGCATGTAAAAAAATCTGCGTGCATGTTTACTTATTTTAAAAAAATCATGAAATATTTTTTTTACAGTTTTTTCATAGGTGAGTCGAATTGGGTGGTCTCGAATTAAAGGTCAGTCCCAGTGCAAGTAAAGTTAATTATTGCATGTACCATATTTACGACACGGGAGTTGCCATCGCTTAATTTGGTGGTTTCCATGCCACTGGCTAAATTAAACGATTGTTTGCCATTTTGCCATTTTGCGATAATTGATGTTGCTGTGTTTGATTTGCGCTAATTATCTTTCACGCATTAAATTATAAATTCGTTCGAATTGCATTTTGCGAAGGATAATTTGATATAGCTGTTTAATGTGAGCTTTATTGATAAATACGATGATTGTGTGTTTAAATCATAATGGCTTTTAGGTGTGAAAAGTTTGTCAAAGCCACTTGCGAACCAACACACTCAAATAATTATGTACACAATCATTTTATCAGCATAAATCTTGCAAAATAAATAAATGTATTTATAATACAACTAGTTGATGACAAGCATATAGCCCACCTGATGTAAAGTGACAACCATCACCTATATGAAAGCATTGCTTCGTAGGTCACGTGCTTTAGGAATGTGCCCTACGATGCGCTGCCATGCAATGTGTCCATCAACTTGAGGCATACAAACGTTCAGCATCACGTGCCAGTAATTTCATCGGCACCCACCCTTGACACTGAAACACAGCAATGCTGCTTGCTGCTTCACGGCAGAAATTGGCAAAGCATGGTAGTAGTACTTCCCTGAATGAGCCCTTCACAAAGTCAAGGTCAAAAGTGTATTTATTTAGTAGAATAGCAAGGATCACTTTGAAACGTCTTAAAGCTAGGTGAGTCTAGGTGCCAGTTCCACGCGACCAAGCCTAGAAGAACTGGCAAGAAACTACGGCTTGGTTTCTACCGTTTTATAATGATCCTTTTACACATCAAAAATGATAATAATAGCAGTGAAGTTCCAGTGTGGTGACACTTCACTTAATGAGACGTATGCAATAATACAAAAGTAAATGTTTTAAAGACAGCACATGCTACGCTTCAAAGAAATAATAAAGTACCTACGCAGCATCTTAAAATAAAATACGAAAAAAAAAAAGCGGCCAAGTGCGAGTCGGACTCGCCCATGAAGGGTTCCGTAACATAATATATAAGTTCTTGTAGTTCGTCGAAGTAAATTGCAGTTTACGATTTATGACGTCTAAAAAAAAACTACTCACTAGATCTATTTCAAACCAAAATATCGATGAAAGTTTGCATAGTAATGTACATCATATATTTTTTTTAGTTTTACCATTCTCTTATTTTAGAAGTTAGAGGGGGGGGACATTTTACCACTTTGGAAGTTTCTCTCGCACAAACTATTCAGTTTAGAAAAAAACGATATTAAAAACCTCAACATTATTTTTTAAGACCTATTCATAGATGGGGTATCTATGAATAGGTCTTAAAAAATAATGTTGAAAAATAATGACCACAAGTATGGGTTTGATAAAAAAAAAATTGAGTTTCAGTTTCAAGTACGAGGACCCCTTAATTTTTTTTTTATTTTCTACTTTTGTGTAAAAACCTTAATGCGGTTCACAGAATACATCTACTCGCCAATTTTCATGAGTCTAGCTCTTATAGTTTCGGAGAAAAATGGCTGTGACATACGGACGGACAAACAGACAGACAGACATGACTAATCTATAAGGGTTCCGTTTTTGCCATTTGGCTACGGAACCCTAAAAAGTAGGTACATTGCAAATTGACATTATTAGCTTGGGTAGAGTTACCGGGACATCAGGCCACGCAGTGAAGGCTCGAACACACCTAGTTCGCTGGCGGTAGCGATCAGTGAAACGCTGAAATCTCAAATCTGACAGCGATATTTGACAGCGTTTCACTGTTCGCTACCGCCAACGAACTAGGTGTGCGCAGGCCTTTATAGATATCTAGAGTTTATTACGCCTTCTTATTCTTTATTCGGTTATTCTTAATCTTAGTTGCATTTTCCGGAAGTTTAAGTTTTATAGAAGCGCATAGCTAACGAGCTCTACTACTGACATTGCATTTTAATTTTATAAGCTCTCAACCACTTGAACTTCAAACTAGCATTCGTTACTAGTAAGTTATTGTTCTCAGTTCTTTATTTGTTTATTTATGTATGTAATTTCTCTATTCGAATCATAAAAAGCATTAGAAAATAAAACATAAACTATTGCATTTCTTTTGCATGTAATTTCAGGCTTCGGGGAGCGTGCCAGCATTTTTAACCGGCTGGATTGCGATCCTGCGAATACGTACATATATTAAAATCAAGTCTCGTTTTGTTCTCATTCGTCTCATAATTCTATTTTGCGAGAATGCGCTTTTATGTTTTTCTTTTGTTTGTTAAAGCGTTTTTATTTTATTTAGAATGATTTTAAATGTGTAGAGAGACATAGTACCTACGTTGTTGGTGTTCTTTGTTGTTGTTAAGTCCACGTTTTTAGATTAGCTTCTATTTTAAATCAAAATGCAAGAAATTTGTAATAAATAGTCTCACAATTTAATCCTCAAGCACTAGAAATGTGACTACACTAAAGCACGAATGGGTTTCTTCATGATATGTTTTCTTTTACCGTTGGATACAACTGGTTTGCAACGTGAGTAGAAAAACTATAACTGCATGACCAGAGTCAAACCCATGACTTAAATCAGAAGGCAGAGTTGCCCTAACGAGAGCACAGGTAACCAACTTAAAAAAAGTGTTTGGTTTTATATTTTCTGTCCCTTAAAAAATATTTCATGACTATAAGTTTACAAAATACAGGATAATGTTATTTGGCTCACAGTAAACCAGCATCAAACAATATGCTTGAAGGCCGTCGGCTCTTATAAGGAGGTGCTCCGGTACAATTAACTTGATTTATATCAGGCATTTACTTATTCAGTGCTACGCTGCTGCTACGGTGTAGCGCTGTAGACCATCGTAGCACGCAAAGTCTTTCCTGCTTAAAACTAGCGGTCCTGCCTAACTATTTTCCACCGTATCCTCTACATTTTAAGATGCGGGTTAAAATGGCACGTTTTTAACTCTCAATAGATAAAACAGATCATCTCTAAACATGCAAGTTTTACTTATTTGAAACAAGGGCCGTAGTTATGACTTGAAAATTGCATAATAAGAGCTGCACGAATATGATAATGCTGTTTCATAGTTGATAGACTTGTATTATTGGTTGCAGATTGAGCAATTTACTTTCTTTAACTTAGACTACTCAATTCTATATCGTTTGCTACTCAACCTGTTTAGTGAGATTATTTTTGAATAAGTATTTGTACCAAAAAATAAATATTTTATTGCAATACTATTAAAATAATAAATAATATAAGTACTAGAACTACTAATACAATTTGTTCTGGTTCTGATTTGGACCAGTTGTGCTATCTCAAGATCATTTATAACGGTTTGCAGATAGGTCAACTGTTTCTTGTGTATTTTGTATGTTTTGTATGTTTTGTAAATATTTGTTTAATTGCAAGTTCTTTGTGTAAATAAATGTTTGACAATCTAAAATTTGTTACATAAAAATTTCAAATTATAGTTTTACAAGTATGTAGTATTATTATATAATTGATTCTACAGGGTTATTCATTATTAGCTACACAAACTGACAGGGCCTAATTTTTGGGTCGTGAATATTTGTTTGGCCGAATCAATTTTATTCCTAAACTGACTAAGTTTTTGTATCAAAATTTTATTTTTAATAATTTCTTTACGGCTATTGCATTATGATTGCCACGGAGAACAGGACGATGACCCACCCAGGCAGTGACTGAACGCAGAGTGTCGCTCACGGCGCGCGGGCGCGGATCAAAGGTCAAAATAGGTCAGGCGCCAATGATTCCAAAGGATATTCTTTATCGTTTTTCTCGGGATTTTCATAACAAAACTTTAAAAAATAATTTCATCAATGTTTTTTATTTTATTTGTTGAACCTAATTTCTGAGTATTTGCAGCTAATAATGAATAACCCTGTACAAGATCTGGTGTCTACCGTGCGTGCGTAGGTATCATTTTTTTTACAAAAAGTGGTACAAATTGAGCTTTAAAGTTAGTGTATTAAATAAATAATTACTATAACAATAAGAGTACATACATCGCAAACAAAATCTTGAAACTAATTTCACCGCAAGAAAAGTCTTCAGAGGGTGGCAGGCTATATAAAAAGGCGTGAGTGTGCACTGCCTCAGGCGAATTTGTCAGACGACGAAATTAACACTAGGCGGACATAAGTTACAAGCAGTCAGTGATGGGAATCTCCCAGGGGACATTTCTATCGTGTCGATAGAAACTGGATATGAACTAGAAAAGCTTGCAAGCTTTTATTTTAAGTGTAAAATAAGTGTTTGAATTTTGTGTTAATTTAATAGTTTTTTAAACGATCACATTGAAATAGGACAGTTATCATTAAAATAAACACTTATCTTAGTTTTAAGCACAAATAAATTTGACAAAATAAAATACATTTAAAAATAGGTAGGTATATTCATCAAAAAACAATACCAATAGTACTTATTAATCGATTTCTATTCTAATTTCTAAAGTCAGTCGTGAGTAAGAATATACGTGAAGTTTTCACCCTCTATCAAAATTTGTTGAACTATCGATACTAATTAAAAAGGAAGCACATCACTAGGCGTTTAAGATGTGGCAATAATTGCAGAAATGTTATTAAGTTGAACTGTTAGGCATTACACTGGCTATGCACCCTTACCTTGAGTTAGCGGACCGATTTAACTTAAATTAATGGAGACAAAGAGCCTAGCAGGAGTCCAGTTTTTTTTGACAATAGGTACATGGTTTTGCTATATTAGTAAATAAAATAATGATTCTGAGCCCTATACAAGTACCATCATCGTAAATTTGTTGAGTTTATAACACCAATGAAAGTTATTTAAAAACTAGAACTACTTAGTGTTTGCATTC
Source organism: Thera obeliscata (assembly GCA_947578465.1). Taxonomy (NCBI): domain Eukaryota; kingdom Metazoa; phylum Arthropoda; class Insecta; order Lepidoptera; family Geometridae; genus Thera; species Thera obeliscata. Next base: position 9,243,127 of record OX387916.1, read on the forward strand.
AAAACTAGTTTATAACATAAACCTAGGATTCAAGTCACAAAAAGTGAGTTGTAAGCTCTTAGTAAGTTCTTCAGCTCTACAGATCACGCCACTCCCGACGCGACTCTTGTAAAGAAATAAAATCTGAGGAAACGAAATTATATTAGACTCCTTCGTTTGAAGCGACTTTTTCACTTTGCCACTGGAAAGCGGAGTTTATGAAAAACTAGTTTCTAGGCCGCTCGTCTACTGTATTATTAAATTAAGTTTCAACTTGCAAAGAGCTTTTAGGTTTGTGGCTTGCATGAGCTTTTATAGTCTGTTTTAATCAAAAACTGGGGTGCTCTTCTTGCTGTTCCTCTAAAATTAATTCTGAATTTTACAGGTATAAAATTAAATAAATTAACAAGGATCGACACTAAAATGTGGTGAAATTTAATATAAAAATACTTTATTCAAGAAACTTGACAAAAAATCGTCGGTCATGCCTATTAATTTTAGGTTATTTTATTTCTTTATTTCTTTCTTTCTAAACAAAATTTTATAATAAGCCAGATAATTTAGAAAATTCTAGGTAAAAAATAAAATGCAGACCTAATCAGAAGTAAGTTCACCAAGAGCTTTGGTTTCGACGGCTGGGTTTCCATCTCATGACAGAAGTCCCGTGGAGTCGCCTTGAAATAACTTATGTAATAAATAAATACAAAAGTTGGTGCTTCAATAATCAGGTATTTATTCTAATAACAACCTGCATATTATGGGGAGAAAAAGATGAGAGAAAGTATTTGTTTTTATTTTAGAATTGAAAGTGTGGTCAAACTTGATGAGAGATGGAGATGATGGAAAGACTGAGATGTATGATAGAAATTTAAAACATGTGTTTTATAAATTCTATCAGACATCTATTTCTTTTATTGTTAGCATCCAAGTAAATTTCCTAGGTTTTTAGCCACTCAAATGTTACACAGTGTGATCAAAAATAATTATTATTATAATACTTGTGACTCAGTAAAGTTTTTTTATACATTCGCTGTTAGAGAACAAGCTTATGCTTCGTCTGTTAAATATGAACCATTGCTTAAAACAAATAATTTATTGCATCAAATCAAGTTAGCCAAAACTTAAAAACATCTAATTGAAAACTTAGTTTGAGGCTACATAATGTTGTGTGAATTGTGCACAATTTTTTTTTATATTTAATTTAAATAAATATAAAACGGTAGTCGACTCTACGATTCAACCATCTGTAAAAACTTGGTTCATTTGGTCCAATGCGTCTAGAATTTCAATGTTTTCCTTATCTTGAACTCTACTTTTTAGAACGTAATCGAAGTGCCTGTAACTTTTTAAATTATCTCCTCTATTACAATTGATTGGTGAAATTATTGGCACGTGACCTACGAGGCAATGCCTTGTTATAGGCGATGGTTACTATTTTACATCAGGAAGGCCATATGCTTGATCCATCAGCTAGTTGTATAAAAATATAAAAAAATGAATGTTACCGCACTGATGGCATTCAAGACTAACCTGTCTCGATGTTTGAAAAAAAGCCTCCAGGTCGTCTTTGTTTTATGAGGGAAGTTCCTTTTTTTTTATTTTTAAAATAAGATAAGATAAATCACGTCGCTGAATTTTTTTTTTTAAGTACCTACGTACCTAGTTAGAACCTTCTAAAATGATGTGTATAGTGTAGCTCCATCTATGAAAGACCACTTAAATAATGCAAGGTGCGCAGATCTACAAAATACATTAAATTTTACAAATAAAGCACCTAAATTTTAGATGAAACTGCCATCTAGTAAATTAACACAGTATCCAGTATCCACCATCTAAACTGAAAAGGTGAAGAAACACTCGCACGGAAGGGATGTTGATGGGTGAATTATTTCAACTAGAGCAGCATAGATGTCGCTTTGTAGCAAGAGATGTTACGTTGCGTGTGACTCAGTTTCAGGAAAATATCACAGATGTCGCTACAAAGGGTTGCTTTTCAGGTTTGGTCAGACACACATTTTTAGTGAGGTTCTTTTTTCCTCAAATGCATTGCGAGGAAGGATAATGAAGCCGGATTTAGTTATAATACATTAAACTAGATGGCGCTTTTGAGTAGAAAAAATCGTAAGTATAGTCGACTGCACTGGAATGTAAGCAATTGATTTTCAAGTTGGCATTGCTGCATGTTTTTAACAGAAAAAAGTTGTCATTGATGACAAGCTTTGTGACATTGCTTTTAAATGAAAGTGCTTCTGTGAACGAAAGTGTTTGACTGCCTTCACAGCTCAGTTGGTAGTAGCTCTGCCTTCTGCGCTGGCGGGCGTGGGTTCGATCCCCACCGAGAACAAATATTTGTGTTGTGAACGCAGAGTTTTGTTCTCTGTATGGGTGTTATATTGTATTCTATGTATGTATTTACAAAAAAAAAGTATTTAAGTAATATATCAGCTATCTGGTTCCCATAATACAAGCTCAGCTTAGTTTGGGGCTAGATAGTGTTGTGTGGATTGTCCGCATTGTTTATTATTATTATTATTTATTCTAAATTGTAATATAAAATACACGCAGTCTGTAAAAAAACTTTTTTGGGATAACCAATGATTGATTGCAATACAGTATCTAAACACATTTACCTGCAAAATTTATTTGTTTTAAGGCAAACATCAGAACTTCTTGGGTGTCTGAAGACGGAAGACGATGGCGGGGCCGGCTAAAAAGACCGGCGAGTTGGCGAGACGATGACGAGAAGGATTGTTGGAAGTCGCCAAAGATCGTGATAGTTGGTAGATTTTGGGGGGAACCTTTGCCCAGCAGTGGGAGAAAAAGTGGGCACCTAATGCAATTTTGTTTAGTACCTAGTAAAAAAAAAGTTTAGTTAAACAACCATTGGGGGGCAGCTAGAACATGTTATAACAATACACTTTGTATCAAAAAGGTAGTCAACTAAACTTCGTGTTATAACTGACGGCAATATACAGAACACGCGACGTTCTGGAAGTGTCATATGCAGAAAGTAATTCAAGATAAGCCTGTATTCACACGGATTGATTTAAAATTGGTTTCTACAGGTATCTAATGAATAAAACTACCACGTGATGCGTGAAAAATATCGTGAAAAAAAAAAGAAAATTTGAGTGTCAAACAAGTTTTTGACAAGTTTTTGCATTATGAGTTCTATGGATGTGCCTATGAATTTTCAGAATTTAACTCAGGTATTTTCTAACCTTGCCAGACTTAAAGCAGACGCCTAAACGGACTTTTACAAATCTTTTGCTGCCAATTTTTTTTTTGGCCAAAACATTTTTTTTTTGTTACTGGTAGCTTTTGGGTACACAAAAGATACCAGTAACAAAAAAAAAATTGTTTTAGCCAAACAGGGTACCTATACCTGAATGGATGTGGATGGTGGTTATAGAAGAAGAGGTAGACCAAAGAAAAGATGGATGGAATGCGTCAGGGATGACATGAGCAGGAAAGGAGTGAGCACTGAGATGACGAATGTTAGAGGTGAGTGGAAGAAGAAAACCTGTTGTGCCGACCCCACTTAGCGTGGGATAAGGGCAGGAAGATGATGATGAGGGTACCTATACCTACAGTTTTCACTAGAGGTTGTAAGAAATTAGCCAAATTTAAAAGAAATACCAAGATACTTTGACTTGATATCCAGCACGGTAGCATCTTGAATTTAAAAGAGTCCCACGTGGCATTTATTTTCAAATTTGAGTAACATAAACCATCTCTTTATTGGAGACACTACTATTACTCGTGTGCACGCCACTTTAGCCAGCGAAGTGCAACCCGATCGGTTGCGAACGTGCCAAAAAGCCAGGAGCGCATCCATCGCCCCCAAACCATCTGATATTGCGCCTGACAATATTTTACACAACTGTGAAAATTGCAACCGCGACCCAACTTCTGCAATTTACACGCTTTCAGTCCCCGCTTGCATATTGCTATTATAATGTCGCCATTTTCAACCCAATTACCAGGCATTAAGAGCTACGCGTTGAGAGCAATTACAGTTGAAAATTGAGTTTTTAGATTTATTATTGTAGGTTTGATAAAGCTAGCGGAAAATCTGCGAATGCCAAGAGACTTTGGTAGAGAAAAATAAACTTGAAACTTTTAACTAGTTATTAGCTGAAAAACTAGTTTGAAAGGATTTCATGAATGAAAACAAGCAAATAATTATGCAAGGCACATCCACCTTATGTAAACTCCGGAATATTTGTGAAACCTTTTTCGATATTCATATTTTGGTTGTCCCATGATAAGCAGCTTGTTGTGGCAGGAGTACTTTGATGAGAGGTCTAGAGAAAAGGGTATATGGTTCCGAACTATCCAACCTCAAATATCTTCTTATCCGTGGATAGATAATGTATCGCTAAACAGAAATTGGCTAAAGTTGGCGTTACGATTACGTTCTGGACACATCCCGGCAAACAAGTTTGCTTTTCTAATGAAAAAAGTCCCATCTCCGAATTGTACCGAATGTGGTACATTGGAAGATGTACAACATGTTTTGCTGGAGTGTGTCCGAAATGATAGATTTAGATTAGGCTGTTTTGGAAGAAGATGTATGAATGTTGGTATGATAAATAGCATCTTGGCTTGTCCCTTGTCGGATCAAGCCAAGATGTTATATAAATTATCAGAAATTGGTTTAGCTAGACAATAATAAGTTTGTATAAATTTAGATTAAGTTAAGTTTTATTCGTTGTGTTATTATAGGGCAGTGTGGTCGCATTGCGACAAAGCCCTTTAAATAAATAAAAAAAAAAAAAAAAAATGATAAGCAGCTGTGTGGACGTAAGCTGCTAATCCCTCGATGTCAGTGCTCACGGCTCCACGTATTAGCGTGGAAAAACAAACCCGATTTTATAAACGAGTAGTAGGTAACAAGACACGGGAGCTTTACCCCACTCGATTGCCGTGTTTTCGATACCAAGTGAACTTACCCCTTCACATATTTCCAACCGTAACGCAAACGATAGAAGGTTCAAATTGAAAGATAAAGGTTATGAAACAAAAGATTTGAACAGGACAAAATGAGAGAATTCTCAAGTATTTCTATTCTGTGCAGACTTAAATCACTTGCCGGCAATGCATTTTGTCGCTTATTCAATGAATTATTTCGTTTGAGACTAGAATATTTAAAAGTATTTAGCATACAGATTCCAGTAAAATTTTCCAATACCTATTATACTTACAAAAAATGTCGTTATTTAACCAAGTATAACCAAATTAAATATAACCTAGAATAGTCTTTTTATTGTATTACACAATAGTTACATTATTTATTTTCTTTTAAGGTGTTTATTTCTTGTTAAAAAATATAAATTGTTTCTAAGAGTGTCAACAACCTTTTGGGTAACACTGTGATTAAAGTGAAAGCCTACTCCACAGTAATTATACCCAAGGCATAGCATTTAGCGTTGTGCGGTACAACAGCTGTCAAATTTGTGAAAACCATACGTAGCTGGTTGGGTTACTACGAGACTCGTTCTGTTTCTCGCATTAGCTCGGTCTCGATGAATTGGGCTACATGCCTAGAGAATGGACAAATGTTGTTACTGCATACATATAGTGCATCTAATTTTATATGCGCATAGCGTATTAATACTGTTGGAGAAAGCCTCGTGATTTACAATGCCTATAGTTTTAATGTAATCTATGTGTATACCTTTGGGTTTTAAATTCAATCAAGTAATGAAAATGTAGGTAACTATAGCGGCCGCCCACGGCTTCGCTCGCCCCGTAGCCGTTACGCCCCGTCGATTTTTCTTTTAAAAGTTTTTCCTATTTTTCTCCGCTTAGGGAAATAATTTTCCAATTTCCTTTCTTAGTGCACCTCTATGCTATAAAACAAACATACCATCCAAGTTTCATGCTTCTAAGACTTACGGTTTAGGCTGTGCGTTGATTGTCAGTCAGTCAGTCAGTAACGTAAGAGTTTTATATATTTAGATAACATAAGCTAACTCCACATAAACAAAACAATGCTTTATTTTTTTTATACAACTAGCTGATGGAACAACACGGCCCACCTAATGTGAAGTGGTAACCATCGCCTATAACAAAGCCATGCCTCGTGGATCATGTACATCAAGAACGTGCCCTACGATGCACTGCCTTGCGTCTAACAACTTGAGGCATAGGTCCTGATGTTCAAACTCACGTGCCAGTAATTTCACCGGACCCCACACTCTTCAAGCCGAAACAAAGCAATGCTGCTTCACGGCAAAAACAGGCATGGTAGTAGTAGATTTATTTATTGCCAATATGCGCATACAGTATACAGGGTGTAATCGTTAAGTGTGCACAGGTGATTATTCCGTAACTATTGCAGATATCAAAAAACTTCAAACTGATATCGAAAGTACTTTACCTAATGAGTAAAATGACATTAATAACTTTTTAAAAATAAAACGAGAAATATCAAAAAAAATTACATTAATCACTCCCATACATTTAGTATGAGATAGTAGAAAGGTTTTAGTTTCCTTATTTTAAGTGAAATAGTACCTACTTATTTTACCCTTGTCATTTTATAATTATGTACGATATGAAGGTATTAATGAATTTCAAGTAGATACACGTGTAGATTAATAATACTAATACTATGGGGATTTGTCAAAGACCACGTGTACGCTGAGAGAGTACACAGCCTAGAAGAGTTACAGAATCGTGTACGTCGTGCAATTGCTTTAATTACTCCGCAAATGTTAAGGAAATTTCATTTAAAAACTGTAAATAGAGCTCGTCATTGTATTGCACAAGGAGGACGTCACTTCGAACATATGCTTTGAACACAAAATTTTGTACTTACTAAGAAATAAAATGTATGGGAGTGATTAATGTAATTTTTTTGGATATTTCTCGTTTTATTTTTAAAAAGTTATTAATGTCATTTTACTCATTAGGTAAAGTACTTTCGATATCAGTTTAAAGTTTTTTGATATCTGCAATAGTTACGGAATAATCGCCTGTGCACACTTAACGATTACACCCTGTATACATAGCCAAGGTCTATAATAGCTATTAGGCGAGTACATTATTCCCTAAAGGGCGCTGCAAGTAAGTACACTACTTATGAAAACAACCTATATGTATGCAGGTATGTATGATTACGATAAAAAATTATATAAGATATTACAATCATATTACTATTATAAGTCACAAGAGCTCTACTACTACTAAAATTTAGCTAATTCAAAGTTGCAATAGAAACATGTTTGTAACACCTTTAATCAAGCAATTAATTATAAACTAATAGTTATGTTACGACCAACAAATATTGTCCATTTGTTACATCAAACGCTTTGTGTTATTACCACAACAAAGACTAAATTATCTATTCGATTTCCACCTGAGTAATTGTTTTAATCATAGAAATGGTAGAGTAAATTACCAGCAAATAAAGTACGGGAAAATTACCAATTGATTTCACAGGGAGAACATTGTATTGTGAGTAAATAGATAGATATAACTCTTTGTTGTTCACCTCACAGAAACTTATTACAGGATTTATGGCGTTTTTTGGCAAAACAATTGGTGACCTTATCGCTGAGAGCGATCTCTATGAATGCCCCTAAGAGAGGCCATTTGTCTATAAGTAAACAATCAAGTTCGGGAACGTGCTTTACAATGCACTGCCCTGCGTCCATCAACTCGAGGCTTCGTTCATCCCCACGTGCCAGTAATTTTACCGGCACCCACACCCTTCAAGCCGAAACACAGCAATGCTGCTTCATGGCAGAAATAGGCATGGTGGTGGTGTCACCAATATTCAAATACATCTCTGTCTGTTTTAACTTTCTGGTATCTCGAAAAAATCAAGCACAGTTGGAAGCAAGATGTGTACAGTATAGGCCTACCATGAGCTCTGTCTGGCTCTGTCTCTGGCTCTGGTTTTGATTCTGTGTGAGTGCTCACCAGTGCATTATACTGTGTGTGTGACGTTTTGACGTACACTGAGAAAAATGTAAGGCTGAAAAGTTCGTAATTAAGATGGATTTATTCGTAATGAAGGCGAAAAAACGACCAAGCGTACTTGGACGAAAAACGCCTTCCTAGGTTGGAGGCGTTTTACGCCTTAAGCGTAAGGCGCAACAAATAAGCAGCATTATACTCTCTAATGTGCGTTTTAGACGTATTTTTTTACAGATTAGCCTTAAATAAAAAGCTATTAACGTGGTAAGTGAGATAGGATCGACGAACTGACGATTTGATTTAACTTCCGGTAAGGCGATATAAAAGGTAAAGAAGGTGCTCGGGTCACACACGTAAATCTTTCCTAGAGTAATATCCGACGTATCATTACGCCCCAATTAACTTCTAGTAAGGCGTTTTACGCCTTTTCCTACTGAGGTTTAATTTGTTCACAAAGTGTTTTGAATATTTATTGACGGCTTCCTAAGTCATAATAGACTTTTAGTAAGGTGTTTTATACCTTTATTCGCTGCGATTTAACCGATCCGCTAAAAGTTTTGAACGTTTCATAAATCGTAATTCGCTTCTAGAAAGGCGTTTTAAGTCTTTACTTACTGTGGGTTTAACCTGTCCACTAAGCGTTGTCAACGTTTACTAAGTCGTAATCGACTTCTAGCAAGGCGTTGTACGTCTTATCTTACTGTAGTTTAATCTGTTCATTAACCGATATTGATGTTTTTTTAAGTCGTAATTTTCTTCTAGTAAGGTGTTTTACGTCTTTACTTACTATGGGTTTAACCTAAGCATAAAGCGTTTTCAACATTTACTTAGTCGTATTTGCCTTCAAAAAGTTATTTTTGAATGTTTCATACGATTAGGCTAGCCGTATCGTATGGTAATTTTTGCTTTCTTTACGAGCAGAAACGTTCTATGAAGACCGGAAAAAAGCCTTTTAACGGCTAGTAACGCTGTTCCCTAAGGGCATGATTGACTTGCTTTACTATCATTTAGTTCATATTAAGGGCATTGGGCCGCTCAAAGTTCACTCTTAGGTAACGCGGGCCAATATCCTTCACATGAACTTTATTATAATAGATCAGCCAAACATGCCTTCAGTGAACAGCGTAGCCTGCTGCCTCAGAAAGCTTTTCTTCCAGTCTTTGTAAGCTTCTGAAATTAATAGAACAAAAATTTATAAAGCACTTCAATAATAACTGATTATCTTTGGTTACCAAAGATATGTACTAGATAGACTAGTATTTTCTCAACCCAACAGTTTAACCTCAACCTAGCCTAATAAATAAGCCGATAGCTTTTGCATCTTGTATAAATAATAGTGGTATTGCAATAAAACCATTCAATAAAAATCTACAAATCTGTATTAAAAAATCAATTTAGATAAGTAATTAACTTTTTAAATACTTAAAACAAGATAAAATCGTCTTGGAGAATGCCCTTTTCGTTGTAAAGCTTTTGTAGGCACGCATTTGCTGTTATTGCCCACAGGCTAGCTCCTCTCATGGCGTAGCTCCTTCCTCGGCAACCGTTATTGCAAGTGAAGCCTCCTCAACTGGATTACAATACCTGAAATAAAATAATGTATTTTTTAGGAAATAGTTATCGCAAACAAAGTAGAGCATTCTATGATGGTAATTAGTACAAGTAGGTATTATGTTTATCTAACCAAACCATGACCACAGGTTTATTAGAGGACAGGTCGGCCTGGCATTGCAGGTTCTAAGTCAGAGAGATCGTTTGAATCACTGATAGCAAATGACAAGTACTTACAGCTATAATCCTTTTTAAATGGTTCTCCAATACCGCGTGGCCATGTTGAAATCACTCCAATGATGTTTGGTGTTTGGATTTACTTCTAGCCCAGAGTCCAATAACAAATGCGCCAATTATTTTCTTTGTTTGGAATCCAGGAAGCCAAAGCCAGCCAGCCTGTTAAGTAGCCCGTCCTCTTTGCGTATTATGTAAAGTACACCTTATCTGAAAAAAATAAACAATTAATTTTCCTAAGTTTAAAAATTCCTTTGTACCAATATACAAAATTAAATGCAAAAGTTCAAAACTGAAAACATGAATATGTACTTAGACATATTTTTATAAATCATATTTCGTTCATGTTTCCAACACAACCAGAATCTAGGGAGTAGGTACCTAAACTTATCAAATACAAAACATGATTAGGTTCAAAAACATTATGGAATAACTGAGTTTGATACAGGTACTCTACTTACATCGAAATGACGTATCAATCAGGTGTGTGCTCCATTTTGTTAATAAATCTGTGGGATTCAGATTCAGAGTCTGCCACGTTCAAAGCACGAAGATTTTTGACTGGTTGGTTGCTGCTGATAGGTCTGTCTTGGACCTCTCTACATCTGTTTGTCTGTGCTTCCATACACTGACACAGCCAGCAGCGTTCAGAAAATGAGGGATAATAAAAAAAACCTGCAAAATAAACTTTGAATGACTTAGAATTAAACCAAACACTCCGTCCAAAGTCAAACCAAACTGACGAATGAAACAAGTCGTTACGTACGTGCTCGTGGCCTCGTGGGCAGTGCTGCCAACTCTACTACTGCAGATTATGCTAGTGGTGGGTGTTCAAAATAACAAAATAAAAATAAATAGATATTCAAGACAATCTACTCAACACTATCTAGTCCCAAACTAAGCAGAGCTTGTACTATGGGAACCAGATGGCTGATATAATACTTACACACATATTTTTTATGTAAATACATAGAATACAATATAATGCCCCAACAGAGAAAAAACAACTGTGTTCACCACAAATATTTGTTCTCGGTGGGGATCGAACCCACGACCTACAGCGCAGAAGACAGAGATCCTACCAACTGAGCTGAGAGGCCAATCAAAAATATGCTATACGTAGTCTTTAAGTCAAAACTGTACTGCATTACTAACTGCCTGTGTCATGTGTGTGTCGATTGGCCTATGCTCCAAGCATAGTTCGTGTAGTTAGCACACAGCACAAAGCAAAAGTAGGTAGGTATTGAATCTCGTTCGTCAGGGTTCCAACCAAAAAGTGAGTAAACTCAGGGAAAGATTCTAAATGGGTGTTTTCACGGATATTTGATTTGTTTGTTTTTTTTTGTTACCACATAACTCGTAAACTAATTTGAAAAATTATATCTTAACTTTACTTTCAGATTAGTCCCATAGAAATTTCATCATAATCGGTTCAGCAGTTTTGACGTTGGGTTTTCAAGTTTATATACTCTCTCACATACAGTTATACGTACCAAGGTTATTTGCCTTGTAGCTGGCAGCATTATTGAGATTTTCGTTGTACCTACGACAAGTGCCTTACAAAGGTGTATCTCGCAGTAACTAGAGAGTTTTTTTAAACTTAACCCACCAATTGACTGAAAGTCGTTAAAATAATAAAACTGAGTAAAATAGACTTTTCTTCCACCAAATTATCTACAAATATTTGCGGACATTCCACGCAACACAATCTAGCCGTAAACTAAGCAAAGCTTGGTAATATGGGAAACAGGTAGCTGAGACCTATATTACCTAAATAGGTATCAAATTTTTGTAGACGCTGGTTTGGGTTCTTCGCTTGATCTAAGTAGATACCTACCTACAGGAGAACAGGGCTTATGTGTAGAAGCAAGGGTTCTGCCTTTGAATAGCAACAAGGAGTCATAGAGCGTAGCAAATTTTTTTCAATGGAACAGCTATTAATAGGAATGGTTTATTAAACAGCGCTATGATTCAATAGAAACCTCCCTAGTAAAACACAATGAAACACATAAGTGGGTAGAGTACCTACTTAAGTATTTAGGTAGGTAATGTACAAATCTGCCTACCTACCTTTTTAACTAAAATGTGCCCCCATTTGAGATCCATTTGACCCACGGCCAGGGTTGCTCAGAGAAATAAATTGGCAGCACTAACTATCCTGCCACTTCTATGTACCTACCTATATGCTTGCTTATGCTTATTAGGTACCTTGTATGGGTTGGGTAGATATTTAGCTAGGCAGGTTTAGGGTTAGATTTGTAAATGCTTTGTTTATTTACTGTGTGCTGTACAGATACGTCGTCTGTTTGTGCGTCAATATAAATATACTCATTCTATTTTACCTACCGATACAATACCTAATATTATTATGGTAGGATAACTAAGAAGTTGAACCTCGCCAAATTACCTAGGATCGTACTTATGTAGGTTTTAAACGTTTGTATAAATATTTACGAAAGTATTATCCGTCGAACATTGCCATATCTACGGTTTCGTTCACAGAATAAGTAAGTCGCTAGATGACGTTATTTCACCATTTGATCAGTCATAACTTGAGCATTATTGAGCGTTTATGTTAAGGCAAATATTGCTAAATTTACGGTTATATTAGCCAAATATGTATGCCGTTATTAGGCTTTTTAAAGTTTGACTATATAATATGTCAAGTATCATCCACCCTATCTTAAGGTGAATATTGTTATATCTACGGTTTCATTTACTGAATATGAAAGTCGTTAAATGAAGTTATTTCACCGTTTGGTTAGTCTTAACTCGATCGTATTTCGCCTTATGATACGGTAAATATTGCCAAATTTACGGTTAAATTGACCAAATATGTATGGCGTTATTAGACTTTTTAAACGTTTGATTAAATAGTAACTAAAGTATCATCCGCCCTACCATAAGGTGATTGTTGTCTTATCAACGATTTAATTAACCGAATAAGTAAATAGTTTTATGACGTTATTCACCGTTTGATTAGTCGTAACTTGATCGTATTTCGCCTGATGATAAGACTAATATCACCAAATTTACAGTTATATTGACCAAGTATGCACGTCGTTCTATGACGTAATGTTACCGTTCAATCAGTTGATACTTGAGCATTATATCGCCTTATGATAAGGTAAATATTGCTAAATTTACGGTTAAATTGGTCAAATATGTATGCCGTTATATGACCTTATGTTACCATTTAATTCGTCGTACCCTGAGAATATTTCGCCTTATAAAAGGGCAAATGTGGCCACATTATACCTTCATGTTGCCGAATTCATACGCCGCTGAAAGACTTTGAGTTTACGTTCATTTTTTTCTGACTAAAGTATATTCTGCCTTATTGTAAGGTGAATATTGTCATGCTTAAGATTATTTATGCCACTTTCGAAAGTTTGTTTATGACTTAGGTTTAAGTTTGTATTGTTTTTATTAAAGCATATATCACCTTAACTTAAGTCAAATTTTGCCTTAATTACGGTGATATTCACCACATATTCAACGTCGTAAATTTAAAACGCTTTCAATAGTCCATTACTGCTGTATTAACAGTGTTAAGTTGGATTCCAAGACTACCTTACGGTAAGTCATTTGCGACGGTTCGTGTTTATCATATGAGACGTACCAGTTTATCGCAAACGAATAGTAAAGTCAAATTAACCGTAAGCGTTTCAAAATCGCCTCGCGTCATTACAATTCAGCCGTCAAAGGTGGAATTCATCTTAGGCCAGAAATCCATTTTTCTCAGTGTAGGATTTATTTAGATAGCACTCGCACATACTCAAAACCAGAACCAGTGACAGAGCCCATGGTAGGCCTACAGCTTACCACTACAAATCGTGTAAATTATATCAAACAAAGACTTCGATAAAATGGGACAAGGAACAAATTGCCCTAATCTTTCTTTATGTGTACAAAATGAGCCAATTGCTCAAATTGGCCGTTAGACACACTAAAACGATTTGATATGAAGGCGAGTGCCTAATTAGAAGGTTAAATCTAAAAGGCGACGGAGAGCTTCATTTACTTTTTGAATGTACGTAACTTAAAAGATCCTTTAGCGAAGGGGCGCTAGGAAGACATGCTATGAAGTAAAAACCTGATTTTATCTTCTACTTTGTTCAGTGTCTTGTTAAGATTGGTAGCATAGCGCAAGTGCAGTCCTCTTGTCTTAAAGATTCAGTGCTTAATTATTTAAAGTAGGTTCTTACGTAATTGAAAAACTGAACTTTCTATACAATTATTACCATGATATTTTATACTGACTGAACCACAGCCGCGGTCGTAAGTCTTTCTTACTCATGTAGTGGTCATCAGTGTGAAAAACGTCATGGTTGCACCATTTTCCAACACATCAAACGCCTTGCTATTCTTGCAATATTGCTCGTTTGGATAATTGTTTTCAAATATATCAAAAAATAATTTAGACTCACAGTGGATTCAGCGATTGCCTGAACAAATTGTGTTGCAGGAGTAGACCCGCTGATGTTAGATATTCTGATAAAAATAGTATATTGTGCAACTAGTGAATAAAAGATGGATTTAAATCGAGGGTCATAGATGAATCACGAGCGTAGCGAGTGATTCAAGTGTTAGAATCTTAAACGTCGCGAGTGATTCATGGCCCTCGATACAAATCCGTTTTATTCAAGAGTTGCATACTATATTTTATACCATGACTTCGAGAAAAAGAAAGATTTAAGCGAAAAATGCACGTAGGGCGCCCACCCACCAGATGGACCGACGACATTGTTAAGATCGCGGGAAGTCGGTGGATGGAAAGGGCTAAGAATCGTTCTTCCTGGAAACGTGTAGGGGAGGCCTATGTCCAGCAGTAGACTTGATGATGATGATGAAGTGAAAAAGGATTAAAAACTATGAACTTTGTTTGTACTATTCTAATGTGACATAAAATCAATAACTTTTGATATTGATTTTATTTGAAAACAAGCAAGGTTAAATTAATGCAACCAGATTGGCCGACCTCTCTTCCATAAATTAAACAACTCAATTGAACAACAAAACTCACGACTTTTTCATCCCTAGAATGCATTTTCAATCGATTTATTATTACCGAACTTTGTTTTGTTTATCTTACATTGGTCTTCTTCTTTGTCTATCCCTGTTCCCATTATTTGGGGTCGGGTCTCCTCACTTTTTTGCGCCAAGACAGTCGGTCTTGGGTCGTCGGTTCGGGCAATTGGGCTTTCATGAGGTCTCTCTTAATATTGGTCCACCAGGTGGATGGCGGGCGGCCTCTTCCTCTCTTTCCTTCCGGTAGGCTCAATGCAATTTGCACTACATGATCTTCAGTACGTCTTTTTACGTGCCCATACCATCTTAAGCGTGATTCGGTTAATTTATCTGTAATTGGGGCAACCTTAAAACTTCCACGGATGTACTCGTTACGAACTTTGTCAAGCCTGGTTACACCTCCCGCCCATCTTAGCATTTTCATTTCGTTAACATGGAGTTTCTGTTCATGTGTCTTCTTTGTAGTCCAGCATTCAGACCCATACATTAGTGCCGGGCGTACCGCTGTCTTGTAAATTTTGCCTTTAGTTTTTACTGGCATTCGTGGATCACACAGTACGCCTGTCAGGGATTTCCATTTCATCCAGGCAACGTTGACCCTATGCGTCACGTCTGCATCTACATTTGCGTCACTTGTTAGCATAGAGCCTAAATACTTAAATTTTTCAACAGTAGGTAAGGGTGAAGATCCAATGTTAACGATATCTGCACTGGGGTTTCCGCTAAATGAGCATTTGAGGTACTCGGTTTTAGTTCTACTCACACGAAGACCGAACCTTTCAAGGGCATTTGACCACGTGTCTAAGGTGTTCTGAAGGTGTTGTGCGGTATCGGCCACTAATACTATGTCGTCTGCATATAAAATGCTCCACGGCAGTGGCGATTGGATGTCTTTTGTTAGACAGTCCATCACTAGATTAAAAAGTAATGGGCTGAGAGCCGAACCCTGATGCACACCTACTTTAACCTCGAAGGCTTTGCCAATGCCAGCCAGACATCGGACGCTGGTACTGATGTTATTGTACATGTCTTGCACGAGTGTTATATAGTGCTCTGGTACGTTTTGGATTCTCAGAGCATGCCAGACTAGCTTTCGGGGTACCCGGTCAAACGCTTTCTCAAGATCGATGAACGCGAGGTGCAAATCTCTTTTGTTAATTCGGTACTTTTCCATCAGTATTCTAATTGCCTGTATTGCATCTGTGGTAGACCTCGATGCGGTGAAGCCAAACTGGTTCGGTGTTACTTCAGAGAGGGTTGTTAAGCGTTTATTTATAATTCGTTCCCATATTTTAAGGGTATGGGAAGTAAGTTTTATACCTCTGTAGTTTTCACACTGCGCCACATCTCCTTTATTTTTATAGAACGGTACAAGGTAACTTCGGCGCCATGATTCAGGAATACTTTTTGTTACGAGAATTTTGTTAAATAGTTTTGTTAACCATAAAATACCGGTTGGGCCAAGTTTTTTCCACAGGTCTGCCGGAATCTCGTCTGGCCCTAGCGCCTTCCGGTATTTCATTTTTGATACAGCCTGTATCACTTCGTCCAAAGTAATTTCTTGCACGGGGCCTTGTACAGGTTTCAAGGGTATAGGTTCTGCATTCGGGAATTCCTCGTTAAGAAGGGCTTCGTAGTACTCACGCCATCGGTTGTTAATTTGAATGTTATCTGTTATTAAAATACCGTGTTTATCCTTTATGTATTTGTTGGTTTTTATGTCCATGGTCTCCCTGTGTCTGCATTTAGCTATTTTAAAGAGCTCATTTTCATTCGTGGCATTTTCCAACTTTTCATAAAAGGTTTTATTTGATTTGGCTCTCTCTTGCGCTACACACCGCTTTGCCTTTTTCTTCGCCTCTTTGTATGAATTGCAGTCCTCTTCCGATTTTGTACTCTGCCACTGTTTGAATAATCGTTTCTTGCGGTCTAGTTCTTCTTTTACGCAATTGTTCCACCAGGTTGGGTCTTTCCCTTTACTAAGGCCACCTTTAGCAACTCCTAGAGTTACTGTAGCTTTAGCTATGGCAAGTTTTTCGAATTCTGACCACATTTCGATGACATTCACATGACAACAAAGAACACAAAACAGTATTTAACTAAGGAGTTTAGCATTGTGTAAACTCCTTGTTAAGAATTTCGACCAATCAAATCAGAGTATTTTTGGCGCAAGGAGGTTGTGTTCCAAATTCAAACACCAAAACAGTCATTAAAAGGGCTTTTTATTCACTGTTTTCAGTGAATAAAATAAGCTTTTTAGAGGGGGTATGGTATACAGAAAGTTTCTTGCTTATTTCTTCAACTCAGGTCACAAGATAGTTAAAGATTGGTTCTAGGATATTATAATTTATAACACACTGGAACACTCACTATGATTGCTTTTACGGTATTTGGTAAATATTTAGTTTCATATTGTTGCAAAAATAAGAAAAATATGTACCTAAGTATTTTTTTTTTGTTCTATCCTAACATTTTGTGGTGTTTATTCGCTCAAAATAGTCAGTCAAGTTTGCGATAAGTACCAACCAAAGTTTCAAAGCTTAAATGATTGGCGTATTCACCGCTCCATACGTGTCTGGTGGCGTCCGTTAAGCGTATTCTTGCTTTGGAAGTGACGCCTGAGGCACTAGACGGGGCTTTTAACACCTAATTGCATTAATATGTCTCGGCGTACGGTACCTACGACGTAGATGAACGCTTAGAGTTGATCATATTTTCTTCGTCATGTTTTGCTGAAATTATATTCAGGATCATCAACCTATGTATATCAGTCCACTTTGGGACGTACGAGTAGGTCTCTCCGAAGACGCGCTACTGACCCCAGTCTTCGGCTCTTCACCAGTGATTGCCAGCTACATTTTGCAGATCATCGCCCCACCTTGCCGGAGGGCGTCCTACATTTCGCTTACCGAAACGTTTTATTTTTTAAATTAAAAGAATATTGTAGTGGTGTCCAAAATAAATAATCTGTTGCATAATATCTGACTGACTGATAACTAGCACAGCCTTAACAATAAATTCAAGTAGAGACATGACGTTGAACGTTTCTTTTGATATGTAGATTAACTCATGTTTTTTTTTTAACTCTCAATACTATATATTATAGACTAGAATAATACATGATATTATTATTCTAGTCTATATAGTATTTGGAAAAGTCCACTTATCATGCAATCTCCGACACTATAAATAATAAATAAATACTACTTTGTACTTATAGGAACCAGATAGCTGATATAATATTATATCAGAATTTTGAATTTAAGAGACCCGTAGGATTTACAAAAAAAATTTTCATCCCACCAGCTCTGAAAGTGTGTTTTTGCTGTTTAATTTCTGACTGGAAAAGCCGTTTTTATCCGCTAGAGGATAAAGTAAATTTGAATTTAGAATATCGTGTTCAATAAGTTTGTGAATACACAACCTATTTACTTCTACCTCCATGGTGCCGAACTTATCATGCAACCTTTTTTATTTTGCTAAAAACTAGTACTCGTAACCTTTTTGGTGTATTTGTGAATTCAAAACACCATTAAACCTATTTACTTCTACCTGCATGGTGCCGAATTTATCATACAACCTTTTTAAATTTGTTAATAACTCATACTCGGAACCTTCTTGGAGTGTTACTTTTAGTCGCGCCATGTTCTTTTTTGCATTTATATAGTCATTTCCTCGCTGAGGTGGGATGAAAAGTTACGTGTTGCACTCCAGTGCAAAGATTTTTCACCTTGTGCTCTTTTGATTCCTTCGCCAACGCTTAGGATTCTAACTTTTAAACCACTCGCTACGCTCGTGGTTAAACTTTAGAATCCTGCGCTTGCTCAGTCATCAAAATTGAGCACGCGGTTAAAAAGCAGCTTTGCACTCTTGTATAACAAATAACTATTTTTTTTCTTTACACGGCTTGAAAAGTACAGTTAAAGTTTTATAAAAAAATAGCATCACTCGAATGAAGCCGCCCGAAGTTCAATAGAACCTCGGGAGTCAAAGGATATTTCGGAACCTACCGCACTTATCTAATAAATGAAAAGTTAGCTGACATCAACACAAATAGCATCTGTTGACGTCATATTGCCTCGCAGAGTTTCCGCTATCGATCAAGACCAACATTGCAGCCTCGCTGTTGACATTGTACATGAACATTTTCATTTTCAATCTACTATGCGAAAGAGATAGCAGTGTAGTAATCGAACCACGGGTATCAGAGCCGTAGTAAGGATATTAAAGCCTGTAAATGAATGTGCCACAAATAAATAAACCCAATAACAACGTTACTGGAGACCTCACACTAGGATAAGTTATAGAAAATGCGGGAAACATGGAGCCCAACCGTTTCAATTTCTATTAGTAAAGAGAAAGAAAAAAAATTACTCCTTATGATCACAATCAAGTATTATTGTTGAATCTAGACACCAGTTGTGGCAAGAAACGGCTTGGTTCACACCGGTTTTGCATAATACTTTGTAGCAAGGATGTCCAATGCATCCAAGTTATTCGGTCCTTCATTGTCAAACGCTTTAGCAAAGCACCTGCCTAGCTTCGACACTGTTGGACGTCTTTGATATATCGGCTCTTTTATCGAATTGGACGGACGCAATAACAGACTGTTGATTGCTTCGAAGTGGACTCGGAAGATTGGTTATTTTCTCGTTACAGACAGAGTCGCCGGTTGTTTTCTTTGAGACAGAGGCTGTTAATGCGTGCTAGTTTGATACAGTGGGGGCCCTCTGTTGCTTGTTTACTTGGAAGTGGGTGTTTCTGTTGATTTAGTAACTACTAGGTTTAGATTTCCAGTTATAATTAATAGGTCTATACTATTATAGTGTAGTGTTGTGTAGTGTAGTGTGTTTATATTAAATATTTTAACATATTTTTCCTTTCTGTTTGGAGTTTGGAGATGCCTTTGACTACCATTTTTAAACCTTTTACCTTGGAATAAGTATCAACAAGATTGGATAAGCAGTTTGCTGAACATGTTGCTACGTTTTTCTAGGGGTATAGTCATTCAGAAATTCGTGTAGCCTTACACCACAACAGAATTCTACCCTCCAAATTTAATACGCCTTTGGTCATAGTAAGAAATGGCTGATGATAATATTTTTTGCAGCAATCACGATGCAGTTTCCATACGCATTAATCATTTACTAAAACAATGACTGAACTTTGCACCATAAGGCATAAGGTTAATTAAAACTCGCCTGAATTCGCTGTAAATTTTACGTTTTCCACAGTTTTTCACGAACTTTTCGACAGTACATCCAGTTTTGTTTATTTATGAGCTTCGGCTGCGGACGGTCGGCAAGCTTGACCGACAATATTTTCACATTAATGTTAGCTGTTTTTTTGCGATGCCAATTTACTGACATCAACGCACGCCCTCGGGTAGCCATTGTTAAGCCTGTCTCACAATATTGGTTTACATCGTTCATTTGAATATTTTAATCCCGTTTTTATTTTTACATGGCCATGTTATTATAGTTAATAGTCTCTGCTCACTCGCCCAAAAGATAGTACTTGCCGGACATTAAAATATTTGAAGTTATTGTCTTTTAATAAGCTAGTGTGTTCCTTCCAAAATTGTATTAAGGAAAGTTTTCCCTCTAAGTATTACGAAAGTACAAATCTTTATAATCACAATTTTGTCTGCGTAATTGTGAATGTTTTTGTTAGTGATTATAACCGGAATGTCTAAAACTCGTCAAACCTCAGCCCGACCTCATTCACCACAGCAGCGTGTTTTGAAATAATACAGTCATACCAGCTAAGCCAACAACTGTGTAACCAAAAAGTTTATTTTGTTTGGTAACTTAGCGGGGCTTATTTGCATACATAGCAACAAACGATACCACAGACCGTAGAATTCAAGCTGGGGTGCTCAAATGTTTGCAATCGTGTCTGAACACCACTTTGCGCAAGAAGTGCTTCGTTACTGCAAAATAATCAAACTTTGAACATGAGTTTATTATCTCTGAATCTGAAAACGGATAACCCCAGATAACCAATACGAGGACGTTATGTCGAAAATATTGAATAAATTGTTGAGCTATTGGCAGACCGTTACAAGCGATCTAGAGATAGCTCAACTGATCCAAATCAGTACCAGACGGAAGCGTCCACAAGACGCTAGCGGCATTGCCACGCTATAACGTAGTTGTAGGTATGTTGCAATACAATATTACTTATTCAGAACTTTCAACACTGGCAAAACAAATCACTTTCTCCCAAGACGCACCAGAGAGCCATAGTTGTCTGCTCTTCTCATCCATCCAAATATTCAAATCAGCCAGCTGTGGTTTCTTTAAGCTGCGTCATTCTAGTGTGAATGTCGGCAGGCGTGTGAAAATAGCAAAGTTCCTTCGTATAATGAAGATGAGGAAAGACTTCGGGAAATCCGCCACATAGGAGCAAACTTAGAACAAACCATGGCATTGCATGTTCCTTCACGCGTATTTTCTACTCCAACGAGGTGAAAAGTTTGACGATTTGCTTATAATATTGCATTTTAAAGCTTAAGCAGACTATTTAGAGATGCATTTGAGCTTGCGTGTAATGACTAGATTAGCTCTCTTTATTTGATTATGACATTGTCAAGCTATTCTATTATGGTCCGTTTTAATAGCAATTTTCAAATGGTATCCCGATGGGTTTTAAAAACCTTTCGAACCCAGCTTTTAAAATTATTTTTTAATCATTTATAGTTGTGCCAACCTACATAAACCAATTTAGGAAGGTCTTGTACCGCACTGCTATAAAATACTTTTATAAGTTTTTTTACGAAAAAATATGGGTATATTTTTGGAAGATTTTGGTAAACTACAGTCCAAATATTGCTAGACAACTTGGTAAGTTATCCATCTCTTGGGTGACGTAACTTTGTCATAAACTGTCAGTGAATTTAGGTAAACGTTGTGTCATATTTTTTATCACCTGCTGTAAGAGGGTTATTCTATTATCGAGTTGATATATTTATTTTGTTATTAGCTCCTGCCTTCCGCTTTGTTCATGTAACCAGGTAATAACTAGCCTATAAAAATACTTCCTAAAACTTTTATAGTGATAACGAATTTCATTTTTTAACAGTAATGGGGTTTGAACAATTTTTTTAAATTAAAATAATAAAACTTACAGAGTAATATTTGATATTAATTCTTTATTTCATTAAAGATTATTTTAACAATATTTTGAGTTGATAAATATGTGTATTTTAATACTTAAATTCTAGGGAAAATTTGGTAAGCGTTGAATTTTTGGAATAACATAATTTACATTCTCAATTATTTAACACAGTATTGTAGCAATGTTTTCAAACCGTATCTGTACTAAAGACTGATCTTCAGACTCTAATATTAAAAATATAAATTATATAAATATTGAATAATTTATATTGAATAGAAGATACTTTTTTAAATCCATTGGTAAATTTAACAATGTTTATAGCAAATTAATTTATAGTTTAGTTTATGCGTGGTGTGGGATGTGTTTTACCTACTCAGAGTACCTCACATTCAAATATTTGTATCTTACCATCCGATTTGTCAAAAACTCATGGCAAAAATAATTGAAACTGTTCTTATCATACTCTGAGTTAGTACAACCATTCTTAGAATAATCATATCATAGATAACTACATACATACACAGCAATAATTGAATGTAGTACAAATTATTTGCCTATTTACTTTTATTCATATATACAGAAAATCATTGGGGAGCACAGTGTCTGTTCTACGCATAGTATTATTTATTGTTCTGTGACCAAAGTGCCTGAATGGCTGGTTCCTACTAATTTTGTTCAATATTAATTAAGAGTAGATATTTAATACTGTTCTAGGTAATATATGGTACATAATATGGTCCAAACTATATTTACAACGCATTTAATTTAAATCAGTCTAGCAGCTGTGATGTGATTGAGCCACAAATACCAAACTTTCGCGATTATAATAAATGGCAATTAGGTATACAAAAGTTCTTGACCTACGTATCGTTGTTTGGTATTTTTATAGCCCGATTAATCGGATATTAAATAAAGGCGCGGAACTATCTCATCAATAACAATTTCCCATCCATTTGAAAACATCAATTAATTATGTTAACAGGTGCTAGACGATGACTATGTTTGTTTGTACATATTTAGTCGAACATTGAACTTCAGCAATAGAGACTTGTCGTGTGTGTTTTTCGATTGGCTTTGATTTAAGGGAGTATGAACGTGCTTTATACACAACTTGCTGATGGACCAAGATGTGGCCCACCTGATGAGTGTTAGCCATCACCGATAACAAAGCGTTGTACTGCCATGTTCCATCAACTTGGGGCATACAGTTCAGCCTCACGTGCCAGTAGATTCGGTTACTAATACTTTTGCAACTTTTATTATTTATTTATTTAATCTTAGACTCACAGTTACAATATTGTTTATCTTAAGCTATTCGATGTATTTTAGATAGATAGATAGATAGATTAATACTTTATTGTACACATAAGAAACATATTATAACAGAAACATTACAAATATAGGTACAATGGGCGGCCTTATCGCTAAAAGCGATCTCTTCCAGACAACCTATGGATGGAGAGATTTTACGAAAACAGAAAAACGGTGGTGTACAAAAGTAAATATTTTATACATTAACCAATTCGAATCTACATTATGTAAGCAGTAAAGTAAGTAGGTAGGTACAAAAACAGTAATAATATTATCTTTCTAAAGTTATGTTCGGCGAACTAATTGAAATAGGTAGCATATCAGGTTATCTAACTAGTTTGCTAAATTTGGTAGGTAGTATATTAAGTATTCAGTTTAGAAACTTACATTTAAAATCAAAAGTTGAAAAATAAGAATTAAAAACACAGATGAATCGCTGAGCAAGTGTGAGATGTGTGTAAAAAGTGAAATTGAGTGAATGTGTAGTGTAGTGTGTGTGTCGTGTGCATTGTTGATAATTAATATAGATACATGTAGTGTGAGTAGACAAACGCCCAACTTCATCCTGTCAGAAGGGGCAGGCGCAAGCGCAACTAGCGTAAACAAGAAACTGGTTTCTGCATAGTTTTTGTAGGGTCAGTTTACATGGTGGCGGGCGCATGTACCCAGATAATCAAATTTGGTGTTTTAAGAATCAGTTTTTTTTTAATTTTAAATATTATTTTTTAATACCTGCATCCGATATGAGTGAGAGAGTGAGTTACATGTTTTTGTATTTGCCTATTTGATGTTTTCTGTGGATACTCCTGCTAGTACCAGTCTCATAAGAGTCTGGGAATCACAGGAGTATCCGTTATGCATGTGACGTGTGTAGTGTTAATGAGTGAGGATGAGTGAGTTACATGATTGTGAAAACCAATGCTTGACGCGCAACGTTTTGACGCTTTACGATTAGATTATTGGCAATGAGCTGACTATTTTTGTTCAGTTGGGGTTCAAAACTGGAAGAAGTGATATGGATTTAATTCCAACAGCTGAACAAAAATGTATGCATAATCTGTAGAAATCATTATTTGAAGTCTGGTTGTTGTGGTACAGTTGTCAGCAATAAGACGATCACAAATAACAGTTTTAAAAAATAAAAAAAGATTAAAGCTTAATTGAGCTAAGTTCAAGAAATAAAAGGTTATTTTTGTAATTATTAGCAGAAAGTGATTGTTTTATTGTCATTTGGTCTGCTTTCGTTCAAATGAAGCTTTGCTCATTTCGAATTTATTCCAAGAATGCTTAACTTTACACGTTTTATGATTTTTATGCTATTAAGACCTGCGCACATCTAGGCGATGGCAATGGTGATCAGCTGAAACGCTGTCAAATATGACGGCAATATTTGACAGCGTTTCAGCTGATCGCCATCGCCTAGATGTGCGCAGGCCTTAACCAACTTATACTAAAAGGTAAGAAAGGTACATTAGGTACTTTATAATAATTATTTTAAATTTTGTATTTCTTATGGTAAGTACAAGTATGGAACAGTATAACTTACAAACTTTATTATCATATATTATGCAACTGGTTAACAGTTTTTAATACAAAATTCTAATAAGATGAAAACAACTATCTACGTCAGGCCTAAAACAAAAGCAGCCATAAAAACTAGAGGTGGAATATACACCAACAAAGAACACGGTACAAAACTACTGTTCGCACCGAGCTCACCGTCTATTTCAAATTTGTTAATAATTTTCCGAACTTTGTTGCTCAGCTTCTGTTCTCGAATCGAAATTGTGGGCGAGTAGCTCGTTCTATTTCGAGTGGCGTTTGTTAGTTTATGTGCATGATTTTCATTCTCTGTAGCTAATTCTCTCTCGTCTTCGTCGTTCGATCTTTCTGCTGAGCTGAATTGGTTATCAGGGCCTTCTAAGGGTGTGGAATATTTGTAATCTTCTTTCTTAGCTGCTGGTGTTGTATTCTTTATTGTAGGTCCAGGAATTTCTGTTGAATAAACTTTGAGTGAGTTTTTTTCTTGCTTTTATTCTATTATTATATATTAGAACACATTCAAATATTATCAAATTAACAAATCCTGAAACCTGAAACAAAGTTCAGGTGTATTTGTCTTACAGTTGTTTTTTTTATAAAACTAAGTATTAGCTGATGGAACAAGCATATGGCTCACCCGATGTTCAGTGGTAACTATCATCTATAACAAATATTGACTCGTAGGTCACGTACGTCAGGAACGTGCCCTATGCACTGCCCTGTGTCCATCAACTTGATACATACAGAGGTTCAGCTTAATTGATAACAAATAAAGAACGTTTTGTTATTTTAATTGAACCCTACAAAATGAAACTAAACTGTTTACGAATAATTTTCCATGAAGTGGAAATTTAATCTGGTATCTTCATTTCCCAGCAAAACGCGAATGCATACTTTATGCAGTAGGTATCAGAATTAGTACACTGAAATTTAGTATTATTATAAGCTGTAATACTCCAGTAACTTTGCATCTAGCTCTTGCTTCAACCAACCCATTTGGGTCGCTACGCGTCAAGAATTCTACCATTAGTGGCTGTGCACGATATACATATTTAAACTTACATTGTAGATATACACTGTGTAGACTTGTAATAAATTTTTCTTTAAGTATATTATGATCCCTAAGGTAAAGAGATCAAATTCAGTGGATTTAATGGTCAAACCTAATTTTGTCAAAAAAATTGAGTGCGCAATGGTGCTCTCAAACGGCGAAGGAAAACGTCGTGAGGAAACCCACGGCCTTGTCAGCTCCGCAAGTGTTGACCATGCCGACTAAGCTTCTTCTTATCGTGTCACTGATTCTTTCGAACCAAGTGTGGTGAAAGGATTTTAAGTGCGCCTCAAAGAGGCTTCTTTCGTGCACTTGACACATAAATTCGAACTTTTTAGGTTCTACGATATGCCGGTTTCCTCACGATGTTTTCCTTCACCGTTTGAGAGCACTGGCATAGTGTACATAATTTTTTGGGCCGACTAAGCTGTCAGGATAGTATAGGTACTGGGCAAATCTACTCCATCTAAAACCATGTCCCACGCACATTGGGGTCCCGTAAATAAGGGCATGAGAAAAAACAGTTGTTTCAGACGCTATAATTATAAAACACCTATGTATAATCGATGCAAATGCCTGACAACTTTTTTATGTAACTTTTGAAACTATCATGGTTTTTAACACTATTTCTATGAAACAACGGGATATTTACCATGATTAAATTTTTGAGTTGACTTCCGATATTATGACAGTTCAACCGTGATCATGGTGCATGCAACTGTGCCGAAATATCGGAAGTCAACTCAAAAATTTAATCATGGTAAATATCCCGTTGTTTCATAAAAATAACTTTTTTTATATTAAAATAATTGGCATACATTTTATGGCAGAATTTAACTTTTAATGTTTTAAAAATATATTTACTATGTTCACTGTTGGTATTTTCTTCTAATTAATCATAATATCTAATAAGGATGTCGGAGTTAATAAGAAGCGTTCAAACATTATTTAGCACATGGCAACATTTGCATGTTACATGTATGTCATTACTGCCATTGCATTTACAATAATTGAATTGACATGATTCAGCGAGATGTTGGATAGCATCTACAGTCGTCTACTCTGCCAGCGACAGACTGAAACTGTCAGTACCATGTACAACTCAGATGAGTTGGTCTCAAAGCACTAGTTTATTTGTTATCAAATTACTTAAGAGCGGGTCGTGCGAAAATTTGAGATTTTTTTAAAAAACAATTCATAATTAGATAACTAAGTGACATTTTAAAAATCGCAAAAGAACTAATTGTAGACTATACATTTGAGATTAATTCGAATTTAAGTGTGTTAAAAAAATATACTATTTAACATGACATTCTATTTAACGCTGACATACGATTTTCATTAGCGTTAAATAGAATGTCATGTTAAATAGTATATTTTTTAAACACACTTAAATTCGAATTAATCTCAAATGTATAGTCTACAATTAGTCCTTTTGCAATTTTTAAAATGTCACTCAGTTATTTAGTTATGAATTTGTTTATTTTAAATCTCAAATTTTCGCACGACCCGCTCTTAAGAGTCTGTCTGTTTAAAGAGCAATGGCGAGGGACCGATTATTGAGAATTGATATGCGTCTTGTTATTCACCCTGAGCAACATAGGCTATATTTATGTATTTAAAAAATAAATGTCCACCCGTGCGATGCCGGGACAGGCAGCTAGTATCTTATACCTTTAAACGAGAAAATCTTGTATATATATATATATTTAGGATCTCGGAAACTGAGCCAACGATTTTCATGAAATTAAGTATACAGGGGTTTTCAGGGACGATAAAACGATCTAGCTAGGATTCATTTTTAGAAAATGTCCCCTTTATTGTATAGTAAATAATCAGCTTTATCATAAAATCATAACTCCTAGCGCCATCTGTTGATTAAGTCATGAGTTAGTGGGACAGAGAACGCCATCTATTGACGAGTAGTGGAGTTTATTATTATGTCGGTAAGATTGAAAAATATTAATATTTAATAGTATGTAAGTAATTCGTATATAAATATAATTCACAACAACAGTTTACCAAAAAAAAAATACCGAGCGAAGCTCGGGCACCAACTGCTAGTATAAGATAAAATTAAAATGAAGTTTAGATAGCTTCAGTTATGCAGCTTACCATACAGACGAATTATACTGTCGACTTCCCCGAGCGAGTTTTTAGCGACGCATCTGTAGCCACCGACGTCTGTCGGGGATAGTCTGCGGACAGTCAGCGCCATTCGGGTCTCGAACGAGCTGATCATCGTGTTCTCCACTTCGTACTTGCTTGAAGATATTACCATTTCATCTGAAGAAAAAATAATAAATATGTCACTTAAAATAAATCACTTTTGATTTATTTAATTTGAGTATATTTTTTATTTTTTTTTTAAATTTAAAAAATCAAGTAGTAAAAATTTATACACGATTTTATTATCAAGTAATTTAAAATACTTGGCAAGCTGTAATTGTTTTGATAGCATAGAATAGAATATAACTTAAATAATGTATTATTTAAGTTATATTCAATAATAGCCATCCTTTTGACCTACATTATTTTAATATTTGATAATGTAAGTCGAAATGATGACATAAGTTGTACATTTTAAAAACAAAGTAAATTTAAGCACCAGTTCAATGCAACCGGCGATAGCTTAATGCAAAGTCGTTAAATTTAAAAAAATAAATAATTTCAATATAAATTATTCTCAGAACTTTTATATAAATTATTATTGAGTCTGGTAAGCAAGTTACAAGATAAGGCCGAGAACGTTCCGCAACCTGTCAATCACAATAGTCTACAGCGGGAAAATAATATTTTAAAGCTGTACTAAATCGCTAACATTTCCTCGAGGCCCCTTTATCATGGAACCAACAATTTCTTGCTAGCTGTACGTAAGTGTATCGTTTACCGCTTCTCCTAGCCATCTAAGCCTCAAGTGCCTGTTGTCCGCAAATGATAAAGCGACTAGCTTTCTTTCAACCACACTGTAGCACCACCCGTCGTGTTAAACACTCTATTCCACCTCTATTTTATTACATCCAATAAAATACCTCACGAGACATTTTGCCGAGATATTTTTCAATAAAGCTTACACGACTCGTTTAAAAGCGCATTAATTTGAGTTTCAGACTCCGCGTGAACTTAACAAGGAAACGATAACACCAGGAGCGCCTTTTCTAATCTTCATTTCGATCGAAACTTCGGTTTGTTTACTCCCAACTGTTACAATTTTTCCTACTGGGGATCCTAACCCTAAGTGGCTGAGAAATGAAATACTTAGGAAACACAGTACATGAAAGTTTATTAAGTCATAGACATCCTAACACATGATATTTTAGAGAAATGGAAGACCTGAAGGATATAATGGTATTTAAACTAGGTAGCTAATTAAGATAATTAATTTAGTTTTACTACAAAACAAAGGACCTGATACCTTAAGGTTAAGTTACATCAGTTGCCGACTAGCTACTAGAGCTTATAGGGTAAAGAGTGGGTACGACCTCGGTGAACAATGATTTCTTTTATACGATTACTCCAGTTTCTATGACAGACCTTATAAAATACTTAATGCATCCCGATACTCCTCCAGACGGGGACGTAGACTTAGAATGGGCGCCAGGACAATCGTCCGATTAGAATAATTAACACATGGTAGGGAGAATTAATAAGAATAAATACCGACTTTTCTATAGGGCATCAGCCGGCTAATGGTAAAGCTCGGGGATGGCCCCCGGAGCCGGTAGCTAGGGCGCGCGGAGCACGTGGTGGGTGGCCGCGGCTGGACCGTGCGTCTGCTGTGTCCCGCCTACCACACCACGACTCGGCCGCCGTAACTCCAGACGGGAAGACTCAGGCTACACGTGTTCGTACGGCGCGAGCCTGTACCGAACACCCGTACTATGCATCTGTACCGACAGCCCGTACTAAACACCTCCTGGAATGTGACATTTCCCAGTGAGCAAAGCAGTAAGCACAAGACAAAGAAGTGAGGGTCTCCGTCATGTGGAGGTTAACCTCACTCTTCTTGGCAACAGAAAATAAGAAATACAAAGACAAATAAGATGACACTGTAGGCTTCAAGGTACGGTGGTACAATCAGTATAGTGTCCACTGTACCACACAAGCAGCACTAGAAATGGCAAAGGGTGCTGGTGAACCAGTATGCAAGGCACCCAGGTTATGAAGGGTCGAAGGTGCAAGGACAACAAACGCTATTCAAATATAAAATAAAACATACCTTTTGGGAGGTGTGGTGTAGATATTATGTCCCTTACAAGGACTGGGAACGGAAGACCAACCGCGTCATCACGCGTTTTTGGCAGCCGCCCGAAGCTCTTTGGGAAGCCCAGCGTCGACACCACTCAACACAAGACACTGTAAATTAAAATACTTTCTATCGAAACTACACTGAACCGTTTCCACGTTGAAGAACAAAGGAAACTCACCTTGCTTTGTGGTGAGATGACGCGCGGATAATATGCTGAGGTTAGCAAAAGTTGAAGAAAGAGAATCGAACACCCGTGGATCAGTCTTTTATAGTATTCCCCCACCCTCGCGACGCGGGGCGGAAATCACCGAAAACGTGCCCAAATATGGTCATAATCTGCTTCGAGACAAAATCAAAAGGTAATAACTCAAGGACTCAGTTTCCGCCTAATGCATAGATTAAAATTTGATTCCCCTAACCTTCAAATACAAACAACGCATATGGTTGATCTGTCAATCAAAGTGACATCTGACAGTTCAACTACTCATAAAATTTAAGTCCAGGGAGGACGAAGACAAACGAGCGTCATCTAGTGACGTTTCTTCGCAACAATGTCAACAATATGGATCTTAGCCAGAAGCTTGACGACATAGTTCTCTCCTCCGCCGCTAGATGGCACCTTTGTAAATTTAAGTCGTAACAATATTCCCTTTCCCCGAAGGATTTTACGCGGGAAGCAAGGAAAATCCGTGCTGGCCCTCCAGCACTGAAGCCGATTCATCTATAAGAAGACAATTGAAAATAAAAATAAAATCCTACATTATAAAAAAAAGAAAATAATAAGACTTTCCCTCCATATCAAACAAAACTATAACGACAAAATAACCAACCCTTCCAAAACTTAACAATACATTCCCTTTAAAATAATTTGCTTGGCACGCAGCAGGCTAGGTGTTTTACTAAGTAGGTAATATTATAGACTTATACAAATAATAAAATATAGTGAAATGAAGACATAATAGTGTGTGTGTTAATGTGTGTGTCTGTGTAGCTGTATAATGTGTCGTGACATTCGAACTAAGAGAATCCTGACGTCATAATGTCAGAAGCTCGAAGTCGAAAATGTGTCCCATGTGTAGTAATAGGTGGAGTGTTACTGTAATCATAAATACAATAAAGCAAAAATTTTAATTATACCTATCTAACAACGACCAAGCTACTTTTACTTGACCAGGGAGTAATCAACGAAAAGTAAAAAAAATAAAGATAGTTAGTGCCGTGGCTTATGATGGCAAGTGACATTTATAAACTATGTGATAAAATATGAGTTTGTCTCAATATCTGAACAAAGGTTACAGAGTCTTCACACCGCTCTGAGGCATAACATAGGCTTGCTTACTCATTGTTATCCGTGAGGAAATTTTAGGCTTATTTTTTACCCAATGACAAATACTGAGTGAAAGGAAAGTAAATACTTTAAAGTAAAGGAGTCGCCACCTGCTCCTATTCAGGTTTTGCTGTGTATCTTAGTCCTGTGCAAAGGTTACAGAGTCTTTTACACCGCTCTGAGGCATAACATAGGCTTGCTTACTCATTGTTATCCGTGAGAAAATTTTAGGCTTATTTTTTACCCAATGACGGATACTAAGAGGAGTTTACTGCAAAACGGCTTTAGCTTTTTTTTTTGTACTTTTAAAGTTTAAATAAACATACATATAATGATAAAAAAAAAAACAAGATTTTTCCCGCACTAGGCTTCCACATAGGTAACTGTCCATGCTAGGTAAGTCATGTAAAAATATAAACTAAATAAACCACGAAAAAACCTATCTATTCAAACTAAAGACATTCTCGAACCATAAAGTAACCAACACCCAGGTCTAATGTTATCCAACAAAATATAATCTCTACGGACCGGGGGAATCTAATCTAACATACCATAAAAACACAACGAAAAAAAAATATAATATAATAAAAAAAAACTATCCTTAACCAACACCTATAAATAAAACTAACCCTACCCTATCTACTTAAAACTAGCAATCCGCACACAAACTGTGTCACCAACATAATAACAAACTTAATCTCCAGCAATCTATTCCGTGTTTATAGCCAACGCCCAGGACAAGATCATACATAGTCAAACTACGGTCCGGGGAACAGTTTTGATAGGAAACCGTTCAACAAAAACCTACAAGTTTTAATAAAAAAAAAAAAAAAACCAATAAAAAAAACAAGCTTCAAACTTAAAGAATTATAATGTACACCTAGATTTAATCACTACTAATACTAATCTATCTCCCACGAATCGAACCCACAACTAAAAAAATATTTACAAAAAAAAACAAAAAAAAAAAATTAAAAAAAATATTTACAAAAAGAACGAGAAGTGTTCGTAAATTTCACTACCAATACATAACGACTCCTCCGTGATGACTGTGCGTGATGATACAAACAACCCTCCAACACCTCCGAAACTCCCAAAGTGTCCCAGACGTCATACACGTCCAAAACATCCAACTTCAAAACGTTCCGGACGCCGTACGCGTCCAAAACATCGACATCAAACTTCAAAACTTCGAAAACGCCCCCGCGGATTGTTCACAAGTTTCACTACCAATGCATTACGACTCCTCCGTAATGACTGTGCGTGAAACGAACACCCCACGGACACCAATATCAAACAACCAACTTCAAAAACGTCCTGGACGCTATACACGTCCAAAACATCAACATCAAACTTCAAAACTTCAAAAACGCCCCCGCGGATTGTTCACAAGTTTCACTACCAATACATTACGACTCCTCCGTAATGACTGTGCGTGAAACGAACACCCCACGGACACCAACATCAAACAACCAACTTCAAAAACGTCCTGGACGCTATACACGTCCAAAACATCACCATCAAACTTCAAAAACATCCCCGCGAAGTGCTCAAAAATTTCACTACCAATTCATTACGACTCCTCCGTAATGACTGTGCGTGACAAAACGAACACCCCACGGACACCAACATCGAACATCGTGCACCTAAAAATAAACAACCCCAAGAAAAAGACAACAACATAACATAACCAGAAAACATAGAATATATCCAAACAGAAAAAAAAACAAAAAAACCCGATAAATTTTAGAAAGAGAAAGAGAAAGAAAAAAAAATTAACCACACAATGGGGTGCTAAAAAAATCTAAATAAGTCAATCAAAAAAAGAAATAATAAAATTGCAAAATAAAATAATAATAAAATTCAATGCAAGATAATAATAAAATTGGAAGAAATTAATGTTCATTGTTCACCGTGTTCATTATTGTACATATTAAAATTATTGTTCAACAATATTTTACAATTAAAAAAAATAATATGTCAATTCTACTAACTAAACCTACCTAATTCGAGCGGCTAACTCCAAAAACATACAAATATCCAATAAATCATCCAATAACAATTTCAAAAAAAAAAGTATAACAATAAAAATATAAGTTCCATTTTAAAATATATCACGCATGGTCTTAAAAACTGGAGCAATCATACCAAAAGACAGATGAGTAAAAAAAAGATTAAAAAAAAATCATTGTTCTTCTGACACAGCACAAAAAAGAAAAAGACATGTCAGTTACCTACGGTTAAAAAGCCCCACGTTGGGCGCCACTGTTACAATTTTTCCTACTGGGGGTCCTAACCCTAAGTGGCTGAGAAATGAAATACTTAGGAAACACAGTACATGAAAGTTTATTAAGTCATAGACATCCTAACACATGATATTTTAGAGAAATGGAAGACCTGAAGGATATAATGGTATTTAAACTAGGTAGCTAATTAAGATAATTAATTTAGTTTTACTACAAAACAAAGGACCTGATACCTTAAGGTTAAGTTACATCAGTTGCCGACTAGCTACTAGAGCTTATAGGGTAAAGAGTGGGTACGACCTCGGTGAACAATGATTTCTTTTATACGATTACTCCAGTTTCTATGACAGACCTTATAAAATACTTAATGCATCCCGATACTCCTCCAGACGGGGACGTAGACTTAGAATGGGCGCCAGGACAATCGTCCGATTAGAATAATTAACACATGGTAGGGAGAATTAATAAGAATAAATACCGACTTTTCTATAGGGCATCAGCCGGCTAATGGTAAAGCTCGGGGATGGCCCCCGGAGCCGGTAGCTAGGGCGCGCGGAGCACGTGGTGGGTGGCCGCGGCTGGACCGTGCGTCTGCTGTGTCCCGCCTACCACACCACGACTCGGCCGCCGTAACTCCAGACGGGAAGACTCAGGCTACACGTGTTCGTACGGCGCGAGCCTGTACCGAACACCCGTACTATGCATCTGTACCGACAGCCCGTACTAAACACCTCCTGGAATGTGACATTTCCCAGTGAGCAAAGCAGTAAGCACAAGACAAAGAAGTGAGGGTCTCCGTCATGTGGAGGTTAACCTCACTCTTCTTGGCAACAGAAAATAAGAAATACAAAGACAAATAAGATGACACTGTAGGCTTCAAGGTACGGTGGTACAATCAGTATAGTGTCCACTGTACCACACAAGCAGCACTAGAAATGGCAAAGGGTGCTGGTGAACCAGTATGCAAGGCACCCAGGTTATGAAGGGTCGAAGGTGCAAGGACAACAAACGCTATTCAAATATAAAATAAAACATACCTTTTGGGAGGTGTGGTGTAGATATTATGTCCCTTACAAGGACTGGTAACGGAAGACCAACCGCGTCATCACGCGTTTTTGGCAGCCGCCCGAAGCTCTTTGGGAAGCCCAGCGTCGACACCACTCAACACAAGACACTGTAAATTAAAATACTTTCTATCGAAACTACACTGAACCGTTTCCACGTTGAAGAACAAAGGAAACTCACCTTGCTTTGTGGTGAGATGACGCGCGGATAATATGCTGAGGTTAGCAAAAGTTGAAGAAAGAGAATCGAACACCCGTGGATCAGTCTTTTATAGTATTCCCCCACCCTCGCGACGCGGGGCGGAAATCACCGAAAACGTGCCCAAATATGGTCATAATCTGCTTCGAGACAAAATCAAAAGGTAATAACTCAAGGACTCAGTTTCCGCCTAATGCATAGATTAAAATTTGATTCCCCTAACCTTCAAATACAAACAACGCATATGGTTGATCTGTCAATCAAAGTGACATCTGACAGTTCAACTACTCATAAAATTTAAGTCCAGGGAGGACGAAGACAAACGAGCGTCATCTAGTGACGTTTCTTCGCAACAATGTCAACAATATGGATCTTAGCCAGAAGCTTGACGACATAGTTCTCTCCTCCGCCGCTAGATGGCACCTTTGTAAATTTAAGTCGTAACACAACGTACACAGCTTTACGACGTGCGGCAAAGATGGCCTTCGAACAAAATTACTCTGGAAAAGCCGAGCGTTTCATTACAACAAGAAATTTCATCTCAATTAATGTCTAAAATAACAGTGTAACACTCTTAATTACGCTTGAGTGAGGCCTGCTTAATTAACACTTACATGTCAAAGGGTCTAACATAGATTGATGACAAACGAAAATGACGTTCCTGTGCTGTTTGGGGTTGGTTTTCAGAATGGGCCGGCGGGAAAGCGCCAGTCACTCGGCACAAGTTTGAGAACAATAGCCTGGCTGTGCCGCCCTCGACAATGCCTTCCTCTATGGACCATAATGTAGACTTAAAACAACTTGAAACT
Organism: Thera obeliscata; assembly: GCA_947578465.1. NCBI lineage: Eukaryota > Metazoa > Arthropoda > Insecta > Lepidoptera > Geometridae > Thera > Thera obeliscata. Next base: position 9,278,768 of record OX387916.1, read on the forward strand.
CTAATGCGTTTTTATAATTAGCGCTAGAGACCGCACAAAGAGGCACTACATAAAAACAAATTAAAATTAAAAGGTTATTCAACTACTCTTCTGTTTTTACTAAAATAAGGTTATAATGAAAACAAAACCAAATAATAAAAATAACGACTAAATAGTGTCGCAATACTTTGTCAAACGTATATTGCTGTGGCGAAGTGCGGTGGAACTTTGGTGGGTGTCTAACGAAGCACTACAGTAGAGCTCGACTTTGGTGCTAGAGGTAGTACCGGATCCACAGCGGAACGGTATCAGGCGTACTGCAGAAGTTATTATGAGTATTACCAGCTCCCCAAGGTCATACGCCTGTAAACAGTTCCTTCTAATGGACTGTGCAACAAAGCTTCTGTGTGGACTATGTCGGGTAGTCGGGTAATTAAATTATGTCTTGTACGAGAGCTATATACGTGGCTTTTGTAAACTTCAAAAGCACTGTATTTGGGGACTTTGTTTAAATGAGTTGGAATCTAAAGTATAAATTAAGCCTACACCACGCTCATACATTTACGTTTAGGACGTTATTTCACACAAGACATTCGCAAGCAAGCACAAACACACTTTCAACACATACCCACTTACGAGTATCTTTTTGTTTAGTAAGCAATTATGCTTTATTCGGTTTAGTCGTCTGTCGTTTCGTTTTCTCTTACCAGTTTTAAGCGAAACACGTAAATCCGTTACTGACTGTAAGTTACATTATATAAGTCATTTTTTGTACAATCAAGAGCTATGATGGACTTTGTCAATAAATAAAATAAATTTAAATATTAGGTACAGGATCCCGCCCCCGTCTCGCCGACCGAAATTTTTTAAACTATTTTTCTTTTTTTTATATAGTTTTTTTTTCTATTTAGTACATAGTATTAGATTTACTGACGTATTCAATTGAGTATAAAATACTTTTCATGCAATAAACAGCTCGGTGATGGCCGTCGTAATAGTCTAAAAAATTCAAAGAATAAAAATATTCTTTGAATTTTTGAACTCCTTAAAGTAGGAATAATGTTGGTGTAAACCGTAGCATTATTAGAAAAACGTTTTTTTAAGCATACCATTAAATTGTTCAATCACTGTTTTTTAAGAGCGCTGGTGGCCTAGTGGTAGCGGCCCCGCCTTCCGATCCTAAGGTCGTGGGTTCGAATCCAGTCGTGTACCAATGAGTTTTTCTGCCCAAAAATTTATGTACACTATGCCAGTGCTCTCAAACGGTGAAGGAAAACATCGTGAGGAAACCGGCATATCGTAGAACCTAAAAAGTTTGAAAATATGTGTCAAGTGCACGAAAGGAGCCTCTTCGAGGCGCACTTAAAATCCTTTCACCACACTTGGTTCGAAAGAATCAGTGACACGATAAGAAGAAGAAGGCATGGAAATTGTTCAATAGCTCACGTTAAATAATGTAGGCCCCAGCTTTCACCCAGTAGTACCTACCCCGGTTATTAACCTTTTCCGAAGTGTTACTGCAAAGCACCCCTTGACTATCACAGTTCAATCACAAGTATTAATAAACCCAAATATTATCTGCCCTCACCAATACTTTGAAGTAAAGGTAAAATTATCCATTTTCTGATAGAGAACATGAAAAAAGTCACTTAGATAAAAAAGGGTTCAACTATTACTCGGATCTTAGGTCTTTAGGGAAAGCTGTTTGCGAGATAGGAAAGCCAATGACCTTATCGGAATACGTTTTTTTTTCAGATACCCTAGTCATTTTGTTATATTAATCTTCTGTGTCGGAACGAGGTTGGAACAACAAATTGAACAGTATTTTATAATACAAAACTCTTCTTATTTTCTTAGGGTTTTGTTTTGTTCATGTTATTTTGAACGCCGCGCCGGTTGGAGTACCATAGTTTGTACAGTTACTAACAATAGAATCTTCAAACATAATATCAGTGTAGTGTGCACTATAAGAATGTAAGTACCTATGTAAATGATATAGTTATATAATAAGATATAATATCGGCTCGCTAGCACACGCACTCGTCTTTACTCCGCGGCGGTTGGATATCGAATGAATCCGATCCACCCCACAATCCGCGAGTACGCTGCTCGAGACGACAGATATAATAGGTAATATATATATAAATGTTATATCATAATATTATAGATATTACAATGTAGTTCTAAACACTACATCCCTCCCTTGTTATAAATTTAGTTAATGAAACCAGATGATATTTGAATCAATATCATCATCAACCTATGTCAATATAATGTGTTTCTATTTCCACTGATTATACTTATAATATACAATCGATACTTATTAAATAATCACACTAATCACGTATTTAATCTCTTAAACATCTTCTTCATTACTCTTCAAGCCTTCCTCGCTATTTTTCACCGTCCACTGTCCTTCTATTCTTTTCAGATGTAATACATTCCGCCTGACCTGCTGACCAGTCTCATCATTTCGGAGAACTACGTCACCACCATTCGTTGTCTCGATGGTGTGTGATTCCGGTTCATTTAAGCTTAACTTGTTGCTCTTATTCATATTTTTAACATAAACTTTATCCCCTTTTCCATCGTTCCCATCTCACAGAAAACTCAAACTCAAACTCAATTTTTCCTTATTCAGTACGATGCAAGAATCACTTTGAAACGCCTCAAAGCTAGGCGAGTCTAGGCGCCAGTTCCACGCGACCAAGCGCAGAAGAACAGGCAACAAACCACGTCTCGGCTCCTACCGCTTTTTTATATGATCCTTTTACAAATCAAAAACAGTCCAAAATAATAGCAGTGAAGTTCCAGCGCGGCGCCACTTCACCCAGTCAGACGTATGCAATGCAATAATACAAAAGCAAAAGTCTCAAAGACAGCACACGCCACGCCTCAATGCTACACTATAGTATCTACACAGCTTATACAAAAATAAGATACGAAACAGTAGGTACAGACATTGCAAATCGACATGCCAGCTTTCCATGGGCAGAGTGACCGGGACATCGGGCCCCGCAGCTCTATCATTCATATAGCTATCCAGAGCATAGCACGCCTTCTTTATTAAACTATTCTTAACACAGGCTCCAAACCTCCGAATAGGAAGCTTAGTTGCATTTTCCGGAAGTCCATTATAGAAGCGTACAGCGCTCCCCATAAAAGACCCATCCACCTTCTGCAGACGAAATTTGGGAATACAAAGTTTACTTCCATTTCTAGTGTTAATATTATGCGAATCACAACCCTTCTGAAAGCCACAGATGCGTCTGTGAGTGTACAATAAGTTTCCATATATATATATTGTGAAATTACTGTGAGGATACCAACCTTCCTAAATCGCTCCCTCAATGAGTCCCGTGACCCAACCTTATATATGGCACGTATGGCCCCCCCTTGTAAAACAAATATAGTTTGAATATCAGCTGCCTTCCCCCAGAGAAAGACACCGCAAGACATAACACTATGGAAGCAGCTGAAACAAACTAGCCCAGCTATAGGTTCATCAGTAAGCCATCCCATAGTCCGAACTGCATACGCAGCCGAACCCAGTCCAGCTGCAAAGCTGCTGCTTTGATTTGCGGTCCCCACTGCAATCTCCTGTCAGTGTTAAGTCCTAAGAAAATAGTAGAATCTACAAGGTTAAGTGACTCTCCATTAAGTATAATATTAGTTGGCCGGAGAGTCACATTTGGTAAGGTAAATTTAATACACTTGGTTTTCTTAGCATTCAGTAAAAGATTATTAAAGTTAAACCAGTTAAGTATTTGCGACAGAGATGCGTTAACGTCATCGTAATTAATCTTCAATCTATCGACTTTAAAAATTAATGAGGTATCGTCAGCAAATAGTACTATTTCACATAGTTTTTTAACCAAAAAAAAAAGGGAGGTCATTTACGTACACTAGAAACAAGAAAAGACCTAATATCGAACCTTGAGGCACCCCCATGTCAATAATAGACCCAGAAGATCTCTCACCGCCCACTCAGTCGATTGTATTAGGTCAATAGAGTGATTTAGAATGCCGTAATGTTTAAGTTTAGATATTAATGTAGCATGATTTACACAGTCAAAAGCTTTGGAAAGATCGCAGAATACCCCAATCGCGTCTTGTTAGTTTTCCCAGGCATCATATATGTGTTTTAAGAGTAGAATACCGGCATCAGTCGTTGATCGACCTTTCGTAAATCCAAACCGGTGGCTATGAAGTATCCCATTTAGGTTAAAATGTGATAACAACTGAGTAAGAATAACTTTCTTAAAGATTTTACTTAGCGTAGGCAATACTGAGATAGGTCTATAGTTAGCAGGGTCACTTGCATTTCCAGATTTGAACAGGGGAATAAGTTTACTAGGTTTCATTAAATCAGGAAAAACACCCTCATCAACACACCTATTAAAAATATACGCTAGGCATGGTGCAATATCAGTTATAATAGCGCTGAGTAGTTTTGTAGACATTCCCCCATAAATCTTCAGTTTTTTTAATGTTTAATGATTTAAATGTCTTCACGATTTTGTCAGCATTAATGTATTTAAAACTAAAGATATTATTATATTTTTTAACACTAGACTCTAACAATGCCATCGCACCAGAAGCCGAGGAATTTAAAGATGATGTCACTACTTTAGGGATACTGGAACAGAAACTATCAAACGCGTTGGCTACTTCAAAATTTTTTGTCAAAAGATTATTGTTTACTTTCAAATGTTTTTTTTTTATTACGGAGTTTTGATTTGCCAGTCTCATTATTGACCATCTTCCAGGTAGCTTTAATTTCATTTGTGGATTTTTCCATTTTTTTTTTTTTTTGATATGCAATGATTTTGCTGAGACGGAGATAGACTCCCCTTCACATTCAAACTTCTCAAGAGTGTATGTTGCCATTTGGGACTACCTGTAGACAAGATGATTTTTACCTATTAGGTTAAAACTCGCAATTTAATGCTTGTAGTTACATTTAACTACACCATCGCTATTTAAAGCTGTACTGTAATTATTTTACAGTACCTCGCAATTTAATGCTTGTAGTTCGATATAACTACACCATCGCTATTTAAAGCTGCACTGTAATTATTTTACAGCACCACGCAATTTAATGCTTGTAGTTCGATATAACTACACCATCGCTATTTAAAGCTGCACTGTAATTATTTTACAGCACCACGCAATTTAATGCTTGTAGTTCGATATAACTACACCATCGCTATTTAAAGCTGCACTGTAATTATTTTACAGCACCACGCAATTTAATGCTTGTAGTTCGATATAACTACACCATCGCTATTTAAAGCTGCACTGTAATTGTTTTACAGCACCACGCAATTTAATGCTTGTAGTTCGATATAACTACACCATCGCTATTTAAAGCTGCACTGTAATTATTTTACAGCACCACGCAATTTAATGCTTGTAGTTCGATATAACTACACCATCGCTATTTAAAGCTGCACTGTAATTATTTTACAGCACCACGCAATTTAATGCTTGTAGTTCGATATAACTACACCATCGCTATTTAAAGCTGCACTGTAATTATTTTACAGCACCACGCAATTTAATGCTTGTAGTTCGATATAACTACACCATCGCTATTTAAAGCTGCACTGTAATTATTTTACAGCACCACGCAATTTAATGCTTGTAGTTCGATATAACTACACCATCGCTATTTAAAGCTGCACTGTAATTATTTTACAGCACCACGCAATTTAATGCTTGTAGTTCGATATAACTACACCATCGCTATTTAAAGCTGCACTGTAATTATTTTACAGCACCACGCAATTTAATGCTTGTAGTTCGATATAACTACACCATCGCTATTTAAAGCTGCACTGTAATTATTTTACAGCACCACGCAATTTAATGCTTGTAGTTCGATATAACTACACCATCGCTATTTAAAGCTGCACTGTAATTATTTTACAGCACCACGCAATTTAATGCTTGTAGTTCGATATAACTACACCATCGCTATTTAAAGCTGCACTGTAATTATTTTACAGCACCACGCAATTTAATGCTTGTAGTTCGATATAACTACACCATCGCTATTTAAAGCTGCACTGTAATTATTTTACAGCACCACGCAATTTAATGCATGTAGTTGTAGGTAGACTACTTAGATAGAAGTAGTATCATACTTTAAAACCTAGTAGGTATATTCAGGCAACAATATAAAATATTAATTGTTTACCTAGGTAGGTACTTTTTTTTTTTTTAAGTACAAGATTTAAGTTTTAGGTAGGTAGTAATATCATCAAGGTAACAAACGAACCAATATCCACCTAGGTAGGTAGGTTCTTCCTATTACCTACGCCTCCAGTTCACACACGAACCAAAGAAAATTACTTGCAAAACATATTTGTTAGGGGCCTAAGTACGTAGATTATGTAGGAAAGCTCCTCATGATGAATCTTGCACTAGTACCTATCATAAATCATAATCACCTATTTGTAATTGAAGTAACCCTATTAAGTACCAAAGGGTCACTTAACTACCAACCAAACTTGGCATAGAAGTAAGTGGGTAGGTATAGATAAGGTACTAATATGTTACATGCACCACTACCTACTTCCGATCCCCATGTATCGTACTAGCTACTCTCATCATAATATACAAACTTTTAATACACTATTAGGTAGGTAAGGAGATAGATACACGTACCTAAGTACTTTTGTTATCTGCTAAGTGCCTAACGTAGGTAAGTACTAAAGTATTTTAAATCTTAAAGTATAATATCTAAATCGGTATGTGATAGGTAAGTATTTATTTTATTTTCTTAACTAACACTAAAACCTATAAACCAATACTCAAATCAAGAAAGATAGGTAAACAAAACAAAACGAAGTCTTACCTATTCCTTCTGTTTAGCTTCATTATGATTATAAACCTACGCAAACAATCTTTGCGCAAGCAAAGCTAAGTTGCATTTTTATTCATTATCTAGGTGTAGGTATGTATAGAATTAATAGGTAGTACCTAAGGTGTTAAGTTTATGAAGAATCTACCCTTTAATAATCTATTAATCATTGGCCGAAAAGAAATATGAACCGTGTCACTGAGTTGTAAAACACAAAATCTACACTAATATGTAGGTACCTATAGCTAGATCATATCGATCAGTAGAAAAATATCACTTCGATCAATGAGGTTGACAATCATTGCCTTCGATCCGCTTTAAACCTACTCAAGAATTAGCCAAATTAAATGTAGGTAGATCCTCTTTTTCCTTTTCTAGAAATTATGTAAAATTGCTCACCGTTTGTCTCGTCGCCACTGTAGTGTGCACTATAAGAATGTAAGTACCTATGTAAATGATATAGTTATATAATAAGATATAATATCGGCTCGCTAGCACACGCACTCGTCTTTACTCCGCGGCGGTTGGATATCGAATGAATCCGATCCACCCCACAATCCGCGAGTACGCTGCTCGAGACGACAGATATAATAGGTAATATATATATAAATGTTATATCATAATATTATAGATATTACAATGTAGTTCTAAACACTACAATCAGTATTTACTCAATTTTATTGGAACAAAAAACGAAAACAGCCTTTGATCCTTATGTTGATTGGCATAAACTTCCACTCAGATATACCAAAGCACCATACTAAAGGCCTGCGCACACCTAGTTCGCTGGCGGTATTGGTATTCCATACGCACTCGTAATGTCAGAATACTAACTGAATTCTTCAAAAAGTTTTCCTTCACCGACTGAGAACATCATAGCGTATATAATTATTTTTGAATGAAAATTTATCTCTTTATGTCTATTCAATTAATACTTTATCTTTGAAATTATTGATTTTACGTTTCCACGTTGACCTCTCCAAATATCCTTTTAAAGTGTGCGTCACACTTCACCGAAAGCAAACCCCTAGAGAGTTTTGACGCAGCTCAAGCCATTTGTATTAGGAAACCGTCATTCATATTGTCACTAGGAATCCATGTCAGCAGATGCGCGTTACACAAAATAACGAAAAAGATTTCGCTAACTTCAATTGTAGATTTTCTTAAAAAAAATGTTTTTGACGTGATAACGTCTTATAAATCGATGGAGCCGGCTGCACGCACGAAAAAACATGACTCATGCGTCGTTACGTCGTTTCGTCGTTCCATTTACCTGAGCCCAAGCCCGGGTCGGGTAATGGGTAAGGGTAAATGAGGGTAAGGGTAAATGAGGGTAAGGGTAAGGGTTCGGTCGGGTTCCGGGTCCGGGTCCGAGAGTTCGAGTCCGAGTCCAAGTCCGAGCCCGAGTCCGAGTCCGAGTCCGAGTCCGCGAGTCCGCGAGTATTTTCTTATGACGTTATCACGTTCAACTATCGTCAGTAAACCGACTTTACAGACAACGTCTTATAAATCGATGGAGCCGGCTGCACGCACGAAAAAACATGACTCATGCGTCGTTGCGTCGTTTCGTCGTTCCATTTACCTGAGCCCGAGCCCGGGTCGGGTAATGGGTAAGGGTAAATGAGGGTAAGGGTAAATGAGGGTAAGGGTAAGGGTTCGGTCGGGTTCCGGGTCCGGGTCCGAGAGTTCGAGTCCAAGTCCGAGTCCGAGTCCGCGAGTCCGCGAGTCCGCGAGTCCGCGAGTCCTCGAGTCCGCGAGTCCGAGTCGGGTCCGGGTCCGGAAAAATGCAACCATTCCATCAGTATTTTCTTATGACGTTATCACGTTCAACTATCGTCAGTAAACCGACTTTACAGACAACCGATTTTTTATATAGATTAGGGCAGTGGATTTATTTTTGTAGTTCTGAACTTGCCTGGTCGTATCACAGTATTTAAGTAAAACCTAATTTATTTTCATTGGTTGCGGAATCACGTGGCTTGATTTTTTTCTTCTATAATCATGAAAATAATGTCCCAATAAAATTAACCAATATATCGTCGCCGTAGAGCGAAAAGTCATTAAATGGCTTTTTGGCCTTTTGTGATATGAAGCTTTAAAGTTTTCAAAAAGAAAAATTTGGCTATTTTGCGACTTAATGACTTTTCGCTCTACGGCGACGATATACCCTTTAATATTAATTTTAAGCCACACTAACCTTTTAGGCTGACGATAGAGAATAACTAAAAAAAAAAATCTTCAAACATTACATTTAACGGAATGAAACCCAAGCATAATGTGGAACTTAAAATTCCCAGAAGCTCAAAACGTACAATTGAAAATTAACCCGTAAATTTCGCACGACAACTGCCGAATGGGGAACTTTGTGGGACGCCAACGGCTTGCTACGAACAGAGCAATAGCGAACTCAATCCAGCTCATTACAAGGCACACTGCAAAGTTCTTAGAAATATAATTTTACGCGGAGACAGACCCAAAATAAATATTACTTGTAGAAATATCTTCGTAGCATAAAAGGCAAGCTACAAATATTCCCCCGCACATAAAATCAATGATTGGTCCTTATAATATTGACTCACTTTTGATACGACGATCAGGAAAAGAAATTATGTACGAAAATAGCATGGTATAAAAATATTTATTCTGTTATTTCTAAGAACGACCGTTCGAATAATTGTTGACACAAGACAAAATATAATATATAATTATGCTATGATATTTGTAAGAATATACATTTCCTTCTGTATAGTTTACTGGGTAATACTCAAGGAAGTGTTAAAATACCTCTTACCGTGACACATTACACTCTTATACTGCAGAGTTTTATTATGATACCGAAGGAATAATGTCTAACATTCCAATGTTATTGAAGCATGGTTTTATGTATGATATATATAATTATATAGGTATTACGATCTCGATCTCATGTGACTAACATGCGATTACTACATGATATAATTCATAATTATGCGTATTATAATTACATATACGATATATACATAGGTATATGCCCATTTTCTTTTGAGGAAAATCTTGGAGGCATCCCTATTTATTATAAAAAGTAATTGATACAGAAAAGATTATTAAATTTTTCATCTTTAACTTAAAAAAGTTATAAAATCTGATCACTACCCCTCGGATGTACCAACATCACTTTATAGAGAATTCTGCGTATCAGATAAAATAATAATCTATTGAAAAAAAATTGGTGTTTTTCGAGCAAAAAAAAAATTGGTATGGGCTACATTAATAACAGTTTCATGCTCAACGCGGCAATATGAATAAAATATGGATTCATCAGTAGAGTAAACGAACGTTTCGTGCATGAATAAGTTAGTTCGGAGTAGGAAATGATCCTGTTTTTTTAGTTTCAGTATAATACATTAGATTAAAACAATCAGTGAAATACGATAAAAGAATTGTTTTTTAACCCTACTGAAAATAAAGAGGTTAAAATGTTTCAAGAGTATATCACCCCTAGTTTTTACAGTTAGGTAACCAAGGGCCCTAAACTAAGGCCCTAACAAAACTATTTAGAATAGGCATGACGACTAATTTTCCAAATCTCTTCTATCATATTCAGAAGTATCTATTATGTCTAAAATATATCATATTTCTGTAGAAAATTAAGGTTTTTGTGCAATAAAAGTACATTTAAATTGAAATTTTCAAATTCACGCCAAAACGCTCGCTGGTGTCATGGCGTCTGTTATTACGTCACGTTTATGTATATCAACAGTAAACATTGGTGCTTTTGTACTAAAACAGAATGACGTTTACGTAAACGTGACGTAATTTGCTCTGACCGGTGTTTAAGCTATCATGGCGGATTGTTGTATTTTGTAGATTTATATTATCAATAAAATTGTCAATCTCGACATTAATAAGAGTATAAATACATTTTTCAAAATCTTTGAATTCTTTTTCATTAGATCAGATAAATATTTTAGCGATACTTGATTACTGTCTTCATGCCTATTGTTTCTTTCGTATTCGTCGTGCTCTGAATTTGACGTACCTCAGATTTGAAAGTCAGAGTCTGTGAGGTCTCTGAGCTTGGAGACCCCGGGGCACTGCCACGTCTAGTCGTCCGGTATATAGCTACGCCACTTTTTTCATGTATGTTCCAAAGATAATCCACTTCTTACACAGAACATTTTTTGCGGGAGACGGGTTTTTTTTGTAATTCATGTTTTTTTATACCTTTTGCTAAAGTAACATTTATATGGCTTACTTGATGATATGAAATACCCTGGGTTTACTAAACGCTATTAGTTCGTATTGAAAATAAAGTAAAATGTTGCAGAATAAGCCATTATTTATCATATTACTTCCTTGTTCAAAAAGAGTTTCAATGAAATGAGTTTATTGTAGAATTATATTAATAATATGCCGTTACTTGGTAAGTTCAGTTAATTTAAATTACGCCTGTTTCCTTTCTTTTAGACAAGAAAATATGCATTGGTAATGCTTAATAGGTTTATTATATGGACTCGAAACTCCAAGCAATAATTATTTCATTGTTTCACAAACAAATGAATCTTATACCTGAGAAAATCTTGTATATATATATTTAGGATCTCGGAAACTGCGCCAACGATTTTCACGTAATTTAGTATACAGGGGTTTTCGGGGGCGATAAATTGATCTAGCTAGGATTCATTTTAAGAAAATGATTGTTTCACCCCAAGTTTAATAATTAAACATAAACTGAATATGTGACTGCTCCTGCCGTCTATTGACGATTGTGAGCAACTAACTGCAAACATATCCAGCAAATGGCGTTGTTCAGTTAGAATAAGCCAATAAAGATAATATGACTCTTATGATTTCTTAAAAACAATAAAAATTACCGAGCGAAGCTCGGTCACCAACTGCTAGTTAAAATAAAATGTAACATTTCTCTTATTTAAATAGTATTCCTACCAATGCAATGTAATATAAGCTCCCGTATATTCTATGTCGTCCCAGTGTCCCTTTTGTTTAGTCGACACACCAAACTTGATGACTGCTCAAATAACATTCAGCATCCCTATAGATAAATTATGAAAGCATTGTCGGACGCGTTCAAGGGTCGTAAAAGACGGGCTACTCAGTTGGAACTAACGAGCATTGTCTTATTTCACCACAATAGTTCAATTTCCTTAAGAAACCCCGTCTCAATCGTAAATTAAAACTTAATATCTCATTACTTGCAAGCGTTACCACGCCCAGTGGCTGGTGCCAATTTTTTTAATTGCCATCGCAAAAGGAAGGAATAAATTTTATTATTTCATTTTGGATAGGGGTTTTTACGCAAACGGCTAAAATGAAATAAGTACCAGGCTTAAAGGCCCTGTCATTTGCAGAACTCTTAAAAATCCGGTGGTTTTCAAATATTCGTAGCACTTATTATGCCGTGCTTAAATAGGCTCAAAACTTTTAGTTCAGCATACATTCTTATAAATAACAACTAAAAACGGACTCTCATAAAAGAACATTAAAAAAACATGTTATTCTGTAAATCACAAAATTATAGATTTTACCCTAAATTGCATCACAATCAACAACAACTTTTAACGTAATTGTATAAAACTAAGTACATATAGAAAAAATCTCTTCGTAATTGAGTCCTTGCAATAAATGGCCTTTTAAATGACTCTCCCACTCGCGATTAAGCTATAGTGGTTTTTAAGAGCTATTCGTGTGTCGTCATGGAAACGGGATGTTCCCAGGAGACTAGTAAACTCACTTTGGGCATGAGACAGGCTTCATAAGCTTTTCTGTAGCCACACGACGCCAGTACTTTTTACAGTAATGATTTAGTTGCAAGTAGAAGTATTTCATCATTTCAGATTTTGCCCAATTAAAACTGAGACAAGCTCATCTAATAAAAATAAATAAATAATAATAATTAAGCTTTAGATGAACTTTGAGGTGAGTCAGAAGAGTCACTTAGTTTGACTGACTCCCTTCTCTTCTCTCTGGTCCTAGCTTAACAAAATAGTCATGGTCATCATGTCAGCGCTTACTAAGTAATAGGCAAACATCGACCTACAATTACATGGACCTCGGCTTTCGCACAAAAGTCACGAAAAAAGTGTACCAAGCTAACCTACTATAGGTGGATACTTATATATATTACATAAACAAACTTAAAAAAAAAATATGTCTTATCACAATTAGCACAGAACTCAATTTGGAGTGCAACACTACCAGCATATCGCATGACGCACTTCTAGCGAAGATAACAGAACATAGAATAAATGGAGTAGCTTTTATTCCTATTTTTTTTTGCCTTGACTAGAATGATATAAAATATGTATGTTTTAGAACTTTATATTTACAGACACAATCGGGAAAGAACAAGAAAACGCTTCCTTTTTAAATGTTTATTGATATAATATTTACACAGTCATAATCATGGATGTATATTAATTGCCTTGAAATAAATTTAAATGATTGTATAGTTGTCTCTTCGATTTTTTTTGCTGTCAAACGTTTCTTTTTTGCCAATATAATGCAATCTTACATCAATGTATTTTTCAATCACAGCTTTCAATAAACTTATTCTGTGATTGAAAGTAGGCGGCTGCTGTAATGAATGCAAATGTATATCTTGAAAAACATTGATTTGTATGAATGTTTTCATAACAATATCGACCCTTCTGGGATCAAATGTCGTAAAAACCAACTTATTCTGGGATCAAATGTCGTAACAGCCAACTCATTGAGATGGCTGTTATCTTATAATATGTTATCTTATGTTATGTTATTATTATTATATGTTATGCATCGGTGATGATGATGACGATAAATTTGAGTTTGAAATCTACTATTTAAATACCTACAAAATTCTTTACAAATTACGAAACCATACCAAATAAAAAAATAAACAAGCGACTCCATTGCTTTGAGAATTATTGTTCCGCAACTATCGTCGGCTTGGGTTGATGCTAAAACAATGCCGGTCTCTTTCTTTCTGCTGAGTACGTGAGCGTAGAAAAGAGATAGCAGATATTGTCTGCTGTTGTTTCTATCTTATAAACTTTTATTAAATACTATGAAAATATCGTATTTTGAGACAAAATATAGACATAAATTGGAATAAAAGATAACTCACTCACCGATAATATGATATTCCATCCTTTTTTTTAACTTTTGCCGAGTAATTCTTGCAATCTTTCACAACACAGTACGGCATTGTAACGTGCGAGCGGTAGCGAGGTTGAATGCGTAATGGGGCGGGATTGTCATCTATATTTCGTTTTAGTCCTTAAGTTCAGTGGACACTTTTGAGCGCGGACCCGAAATCCATGTATTTGTAGATCAATGTAGGCAAATCATATATTTATCACTAGCACTCCATCTTGCAGTGGGCGTAACCAATAATTTACAGTTGGAGCTATTATCAGAAGCTGCTTTTAGTGAGTAAGCTACTCGCTTCGTATAGCTAAGCCTTAATAACGTTGACGTGAAATACCGCATTATTTAGCAACTCTCAGTGAATTTCCAGAGGTCCACTTTATCACAAAGTTGTGATACCTACTGATGTTTCGCATTTTTATAGTCTTACGATATCTTGAGGGTATACAAAATGAATAATACATTGGAATGGAACTGTTGCTGGACTTTATTATTTAGGGTCGAATTACGAGTTTGCGGGGGATTTTCATATAATACTTATAAGATAAAAAACATTTATTTATTGTCTATGAAACTAGGTGGAAAGTGTGGTGTATACATTTGTGCATGAAAAACAATACATTCAATTGAAATGAATAACGAGCATGAAAAATCCTATACATAAAAATAAAAACTAAACTCATAAATTAATCTAATTCATCAATTACTCATAAATGACATGGAAACACTCAATTCCTTCGAATTATGTCGAAAATCATATAGCGTAGGCTTCTACTATTGTTTTATTCGTTTCGTTGATACAATCCTTAAAGACTAGTGTCAAATTGTAATAGGTAAGTATGAAGCCCACAGCGGTATAAGAAATAAAAAAGCGGCCAAGTGCGAGTCGGACTAGCCCATGAAGGGTTCCGTAGCAGCAAGATCTAGTAGTTCGTCGAAAGGTACATTGCAGTTTACGATTAGATAGATAGATAGATAGATTAATACTTTATTGTACACAAAAGAATACATTTAAAAGAAACATTACAAATAAAGGTACAATGGGCGGCCTTATCGCTAAGAGCGATCTCTTCCAGACAACCTTTGGATGGAGAGGATTAACAAAAATTAGAAGAACGGCGGTGTACAAAAGTAAAACCTGATGTACCTAAAATTTAAACTACCTATTATAGCATATAAATAATAAAATAAAACATTAATATATAATTATAGTTATAATAAATACCTACTTATGACACATATTAACACAAATACTGAAGGATATTAGACAAATTTACGTAGACAACAAGGAAAAGTAATGATTGCTGACATTAGTTTTAAAGACATGAATAGATTTAGATAGACGGACAGATTGTGGCAAAGAGTTCCATAGGCGTACAGCTTGTATGGTAAATGACTTACCATACATTTTAGTAGTATGGACTGGAGTTGAAAGCTGCAAGGTATCGGAAGATCGAAGATTTCGATCGTTAGCTTGATACAGGAACTCAAAGCGCTCCTTAAGATAAGGTGGTGAGAAAGGATTAAAAAGAATATTGTAAAGAAGGGACAGAATATGTGCATTCCGGCGAAGACGGATAGGGAGCCACTTGAGTTTCATGCGAAATTCTGAGATATGGTCATACTTTCGTAAGCCAAATATAAACCGAATGCAGAGGTTTTGTAAACGCTCAAGTTTATTTAGCAAGACTTCGGATAGGTCGAGATAGCTGGCGTCGGCGTAATCTAATATAGGGAGTAAAAGTGATTGCGCAAGCATAACTTTGGTAGCGGTAGGGAGGAAGTTCCGAAGTCTACGTAATGACCCAGCTGATGCAAACATTTTTCGACTGAGTTCATTTATCCATGGCTCCCAAGTCAACTTAGAGTCCATAATGATTCCCAAATTCTTAACTGACTGACTGATTGGTATTGGAGTTCCATCAAATATTATGGGCGAGAGTAAAGATACATTAATTTTAGGAAATTGCTTACTACTACCCAACAATATCACCTTTGTTTTATTTGGGTTAACTGTGAGTCCAAAAGATTTACTCCAGCTACAAATTCGGTCTAAATCAGAATTAAGGAGGCTAATAGCTCCGTCAATGTTATCGGCCGTGGTTTGTTGATAAATTTGCAAGTCATCTGCATACAGGTGGTAGGAAGATGTTAAATTTAGAGAAATAGAGTTTGTGAAAAGACTAAAGAGAAGAGGAGATAAGACGCTGCCTTGAGGGACACCAGCAGAGAGAGTGCACCATGAAGAGTAAGTATCTTCGACACGTACTCGCTGCCGACGTCCAAATAAGTAGCTACGAAACCAGTCAACTGCCGTTGGGGATATGTTAAGGGAGCCCAGAACACCGAGAAGTAGATCAAAGTCAACGTTATTAAAGGCGCTGCTAAAGTCAAGTAGTGAAAGTATTGTGACTTTTCCGCTATCCATCCCGAACCGAATGTCATCGGTTATTTTTACCAGTGCAGTCACGGTACTGTGACCTGAGCGGAAGCCGGATTGGAGAGGGTTAAGAAGGGAGTTTTGGGATAAAAAGAAACTTAGCTGTTGGTAAACAAGGCGTTCAAGAGCTTTTGATAAATAAGGAAGAATAGATATAGGACGGTATTCGGAGAAGGTAGATGGATGGATGGTCGATTAATGACGTATTAAAAAAAACTACTAACTAGATTTCGTTCAAACTAAATATTGTTGAAAGTTTTCATAGTAATGTACAACATATTAATTTTTTGGTTTTATCATTCTCTTATTTTAGAAGTTACAGGGGGGTGATCAACATTTTACCACTTTGGAAGTGTCTCTCGCAAAAACTAATAAGTTTAGAAAAAAACGATATAAGACCTCAGCATCATTTTTAACCACACGTAAGTAAGGGTTTGATGAAAAAAAGTTTTTTGAATTTCAGTTCTAAGTATGGGGACCCCCAAAATGTATTGTTTTTTTTCTGTTTGTGAGAAAATCTTAATGCGGTTCACAAAATACATCTACTTACCAAGTTTCATCAGTGTAGCTCTTATTGTTTTAGAGAAAAGTGGCTGTGACATACGGACGGACAGACAGACAGACAGACAGAGATGACGAATCTATAAGGGTTCCGTTTCTGCCATTTGGCTACGGAACCCTAAAAACAGTAGCACTCCGGGGATGCCGACAGAACTGAAAATTTGGACAATTAAGTGTGTATAGGCCCCTAGCTGCCTGCGGGCGGACCGAACCCGACTTTTGAAGAAGTTTGTCAATCGTTGCCGAAGAGTGGACGTGATGGAGGCGCTAGCTCCTTGGGTTTTCCCACCTCAAAAAATGCTTAAGCCCACCTTAAAAAGTTTTCAAAAAAATACTTACTAGATTCCCTGACCCAGTAGTTGATGGACTTTGGTGAGGATTCCACGTAGCATTCGAGTGTGACGTCAGTGTTTAGTGGCGCTCCCACCAACTGGTTTGGTACTTGGATCACTGGATGAACTGCACATAAGGAAATAACAGTATCAGTGCCTATAGGTAGCATAATCTGACAAACAGTGAAAAATCACTGAGTCGACTGAGTTAACAATCTGTATCTTTAGCCAGAACCAAATTTATACCAATATCACCCTATTTCATAATTTTTTTTTAATGGAATCACTGCAAGTAATGAGCTTTTCTCCAAAGTGTTGACAGTTAAGCTTCCTCAATAGTTCGCCTCGGTAACTAAACAAAAAACAAGGTGAACGTACAATGTACATACCGATTGAGGACAAACATGGAAACTCAATCAAGCTCCTACTAAAATCCAATTGTTAGTTGGAGCGACAACAACTGTTATTTTACAGTTGCTAAAATATACACATTGTAACGAAATCAACACAATAATCGCAGTGGGGTATGAAAATAAAATATTTGTTTCGTAAATACATTCTTTACAAAAGTTCTGAGCGGGCACCGCGTTCGTAAACAGCGCAAAACAACACCCGGGCACTTTTGTATTTACGTTGTCGCCAGAGCCTAATATTAAAGTTAAATCTTGCACAAACGCAAAATGTCCGTCGAGTTGACGCGAAGACACAAACAGTCCCTTACTGGCAGAAAATAATTAAAAGCTACTACTCGCTGACATTGAATAACATCATTAATAACAAGAAACCTCCGAAAGTTGCCGAGATAAACAACAATTACCCTGAATGTCGGGAGCTATTTCGCCTTAAAATGATGCTGCCTGAAAACATTTACGGAAAAATCTTGAGGCTTTACTGACAAAAGATACGGAACATCCTGAATACATGTGTTTGGATGTTAGGTTGATTATGTATACTGAGATGTATACAATGAATGCATGGAAAGTGACATGACAAAATTGGCAACTGACAGAGTCGTCACGTGACTTTCTCAAAGCAGTTAAGCCCATTTAGAGCAAAGGTAAAGTTGGTTCTGTATACTCGTGAATGAAATTATATCGATTGCAAGTCGGTTTGCTTCATGTCTTGTCTTTGTTAAATTGATTTACTTTTATATTTAGGGTATAAAGCTGGTATCAAGGTCATGGACATGTTTGTAGAGCCAGGGAAAGAAGTTTTATAAAATATTAACCAAAAACCGCTGTGATGTGGTAAAATAACATAAATTTAATATGATGCGAGTCATTTTCAAAGGTTTAAAAAATCAATAATACAAAAAGGGAAAATTTAAAAAAATAATAACTCTGAAAAAATTACCTAAATTAGTAAGTATATCAAGACGACGTTCTTTCAAAAAATAAAAAAATTGTGTCCGTACACAGAGTGAGTTTTGGATAATACCATAGACAAAGGAAAACCTTTGTCTATGATAATACTTACAATGTACTTTGATGGTGATCCTCTTACTGACTGACGGGGGGATACCGTTGCTAGCAATGCAGAGGTAGGCACCCATGTCTGATCTTGATATTTTGTTAAGTGTCAGCACCTCTTCTTCGTAGACCTGCGCTATGGGTAAAATATAATTCGTATTAATTTTGACAATCAATTTCGTATTTTGTTGGTTGGAGTTGGGTGGTGCTGCTTTTCAAGAACACAGCTGCTTTACAATAAAATTACCAAAAATACATAAATAACACCCAGACAGAGAACAAACATCTGCGTTCACCACAAAAATATTTGTTCTCGGTGGGGATCGAACCACGCCCTCCAGCAGAAAAGGCGGAGCCAACCAACTGAGCTGTGAAGGCAGTCAATTGCAGTAGTTCTTGAAGGATTACACGTCTTAACATTTCTTCATCTAACAAAGATTGCATTGGCTAAGTAGTAACTACTACATGTAAAGCTTTGTGTTTTTGAAATACTATCTTTAAGTAGTGACTAATACTTAAAATATTATATTCTTTGGTATGAGAAGAGATTTCCAATGCCCGAATATCAAACATAACACGCATGTTAAACAAGCAAATACAAATTAGAACGCAACGGTCTAATACGTACGCTTGCTTAAATTATAATGAATCAAGCCATAGCCATTTATCATAGTCACGGAATTATCATCGCATGTGTTTTGACATTCCCACAAAGCAATGGAACATGAGTTCTTCTTGATACAGGTTTTGCAACTTAACAGAAGAGATTTTTTTTAACATTACAGGCTACCCAAATAAGAGACTTTTAACGTCAGTTTAAGTCAAGCATACTGGTCTCTCAGCTCAGTTGCTAGTAGCTCTGCCTTCTGCGCCGTAGATCTTGAGTTTATTCCCCACCGAGAACAAATATTTTTGGGTGAACACGGATGTTTGTTCTTTGGCTGGGTGTCATATTATATTCAAAGTATGTATCTACAAATAATCATGCATTTAAGTATTATATAATATTAGCTATCTGATCCCCATAGTACAAGCTCTGCTTAATTTGTGGCAAGATGTGTGGATTGGCTTAAATTTTTATTAATTTATTATTAGATTGCTTCCCAAGAAAATTATAACAACTCATGACAAGTATTTCCAATATGAACACAACACACCTTACAAGTAAGGCTATCTACAGACCTTTTGCAAACAATCTAGAGATAGCTCAACTGATAAGTATAAATCCAAATAAGTCAATTAATCCAAATAAGCCTGATCTGCCGTAGCATTTGTTAAACATGATTACATTCAAACTACCGATAAATTAATAAATAGCTATCATTACATTTATTTTTATGAAACAACGGGATATTTACCATGATTAAGTTTTGATGATTTAATCATGGTAAATATCCCGTTGTTTCATAAAAATAGTGTTAAAAACCATGATAGTTTCAAAAGTTATATCATTACATTTGTTTGAATTAAAGCCTCATGAACAGGCTCGCTCATGTCATATATTCATTAAGTACAATATCGTGTAACATGTTCCGTAAAAACCTGTCCCTTTTACCATTTAACCCGGCAAAATGTAATTTCCAAACGTATAACCAACATGGCGTGAGGTCAATCGCTGTACCGAGATTTTACATTACAGTGAAAATAAATTGTCAGCCTTAATTAAGCGTACCTTTTGTTTTTCCTTCATTAGAGCCCCTAATCACAATAACCTGCCCTCTGTGTCACAGGATGCGAGGGTTTTGTATACGGCCACGCATCAGACTACCCTATTTGGACGTTGATCTATTTGAAGTTGAACGCTGTGAATTTTGCAAGGTGTGATATTGTTACACTGCTGCTATTATCTTTCACCCTTCTAAATATCACCAATGCGCTTTTCCCTTCGTTACTTTAGTGTAAGTTTAGATATAATTATTATAATAAAGATGAGTTGTATAACCTGAAGTGTAGCCGACTGTACCTACTTGTTTTATTTGTTCCCTGAAAATGTTATCACCATACTGTAAAAAACATATGTAAAATGCTTATTGAAGTATTGTTAAAGACAAAGGTAACAACTCCATCAAGTGGGCTCTTAGAAATTAAGTCGAGTAGTATTACTTGATAACAACAGTATTGACTGTGAAATGCTGAATTACTCGTATTATTAAACTGGCTCACTTTTTTATTTGAGGAAAGTAGCATTTAAACCCAATATCTAACAAAAATATCAGATCACTACAATGTTTTATTCACTCCACGTTCTCTGAATGTGTCTTCGCTTGATATATATTAATTGTCGAAACGGTGTCTGCATAAATTTAGTTTTCCACAGCTTTTTTTATACAACTCGTTGATGGAACAAGCATATCGACCCTTCTGGGATCAAATTGTCGTAAGAGCCAACTCATTCTGGGATCAAATGTCGTAACAGCCAACATTGCCAGCATTGAGTTACGACATTTGATCCCGGAATGAGTTGGCTTTTACGACATTTGATCCCAGAAGGGTCGATATATGGCCCACCTGATGTTAAGTGGTAACCATTGCCTATAACAAAGGATCGCCTCGTAGGTCACGCACGTCTGGAACGTGCTTTACGATGCAATTCCCTGTGTCCAACAACTAGAGGAATTCAACCACACGTGCCAGTAATTTCACCGGCACCCACACCCTTCAAAACGAAACACAGTAATGCTGCTTCACGGCAAAAATAGGCATGGTGGTAGTACTTCCCCGGGCGAGCCCTTCACAAAGTGCTCTACTGCTACTATTCAACTCTAAGTTGCAAAACGAACGATTTCATGGGAATCAAAAATATGACTGTTCTATTAAGTAAACCACTTCCTCACTTTCTGTCAAACGCTTTGCTAAATAAAAAAAAAACATACCTTTCGTCTTCCCTCCGTTAGGGTCTCTTATCACAATATCAGCCCCATCTTCTCTACGCCACATGATACGAGGAGCTGGCATCCCGCGCGCGCGGCAGGTCACCTTGGCAACACCACCTTCTGGAACCATGATGTCCCCTGACGTCTCCTCGGGTATAAAGTCAGGTGGTATCACCACATCCAAGTGCCCCATCTGTCAAGTAAGTAAATGTCAAAATAAACTGTACAAATTATATCACGGGGGTCAAGTGGACTTCGATTGTGTGAAGCTATTTTCATAGAAATTTTGAATTATTATAGACCTTTTTAGTGAGCGTGTATAAAAGTGTTTTTTTATTTATTTATTAAATTAGACCTCTAGATCTGTGGTTTTGAAAGAAAGAAATAAATTTACAGACTTGAGCCAAGATGTCCGCGAGGCCAACACCGGGCCTCAGCGGAAGACCAGCGCTACCGTAAGGAAACATAATAATATATTATATGGCGGCATTTATGCTGAGCTGTTGGCCCATTCGCTTGAATTCAATAATACTTCTTGCATCTTTCATTTTTTATACGTAATCTATGTTATATTAGCTAAGTAGGTGTGTATTGTATTATTTTTCTATTTTGTATATGGTGGTGGTTTGAATAAACAATTTTTCTTTCTTTCTGTCTTTCAAATTATGTGTTGTTGTTTAATTTTTATTTTTGAATTATTATTATTGGTGTTTATATTATGTTTTAGATAGTTGTATATTAACTTTAAGGTAGAGGGTATTTATCTACAATTGCATTTCCAGTTGTTTTTATTGGTTTTCTGTCTGGCTCTAAAGTATAATGCATATAAGTAATACAATATCAGCTATCTGGATCCCATATCTGGTGGCAGTGGATCAGAGAGATCAGTTGGAGCTTAATATTGTTGTGTGGATTGTCCACAATATTTATTATTAAATTTAATTACTCGTTGCACCAAACATTATTGAAACAGCATTGTGTCAAGTGGCGTCATGCTGCGTCAACGTCGACATCGAAGCGAGCAGCGCTGTCGCCGCTCACGATTTATGCCGTTATCAGACCCGCGTATAAATTACAGCGAGGCGCAATAATTTAGGTGCACCATGCACGAATCATTACCCGCTGCGCCCCTGCGTGGCTTAATTTACTTTATCTCCCCAATGTTTACTCTAATTGCAATTTAATTCCCATTATACACCAAACAAATTGACAGATGACTATAGATGACCGATTTGCCTCGCCCCGCTCGCACCCATCGGTTGATGTTACATTAATCTAGTCGGTCGTGCATGAAAGGCAATACATTACACAATGGATAATCAGAAAACTAAGGAAAATTCCAGTGCTGAATCAAAATGTAGATGGTCTAGCTACGGCAAGTACAAACTTCTCCTATGGGCATGGATGATGAATGAGAACACCGTGATGTTCACCCCTGCAGAAGTGTCATTGGTGGGATTTTACGTGATCGGAGGTATACAATTGCTTGCGACAGTTTTTATTGGACTACCTCTACTATATTCAGAAATTAGCTTATCGCAGTACGCAAACTGCAATATAATAACCATGTGGGACTTTTTTCCGCTGTTGCGTTACGTCGGGCTTGGAACGTTGTACCTTATTTTACTGAAAACGGTATATTTTCTGGTGCTGACTTCTTGGTATTTGGAATATTCCTTTTTTTCTACAATAGATCCTCTGCCGTGGTATTCTTGTGTTGAATACAATGATACTAAGTGTATGGTGAAAAACGTTAATGTGTCAGTGTTTCAACATTGCCTCGAAGCTGAAGCGCAGTTTGGCGAAGACTGTGGAATGAAGACAGCAAGTAACTTCTTTTTTGAACGTGAAATTGGGGGAAATAATACATTGTCCTCCATAAATTGCTTATTTCCGTGGAAAACGATTATTGCAAATGCTTCTGTTTGCGGATTTTTATTTCTTATGTCAATAAAAAAAGAAAAATTTATTCAGGTATTTGTAAAGTTTCTAGCAATCTATGTATGTGTTGTAATTTTAGTATTGTTTTGTGTTGGTTTATCTAACAGTGGGACCTGGTACGCCACAAACACTGCTATAAATTGGAGTGTTTCTTTCTATGATAGTATGCACGCCATGAATAGGGGTATGCTCTCCTTAGGCACAGGATGTGGAATAGTCATATTTTTAACTCGAGATGTCCCATTTCGTTGTCCAGCGACAATGACTGCAGTTTCCATTTCGTTATTTAGTATCTTCCTATCACTAACATTCACTCTTATTGCTTTTAGTGGAATCAAAACTATGATTTACTTTCACGGAGAAGAAATCAATATCATCGAATTAGGCACCAGCCCTTTTTTTATTGTTTTTCCTTATATAACGGAAATAATGAATTATTTTGACGCTGTTGCACTCTGGAGTTTTGGATGGTTTTCTGCCATATTTTTTTGTTTATTCATGAATCTTTGGATATTGATTTTATTCTTAGAAGACTTGTTACTTGAAATTGAATTTGCTCGGAAATACAATTGCTTGCGCAATGCAATTCTTTTAATTATAATAAGTTTTCTTTCATGGCCGTTCTCTTGCTCGGATCTCGCCGCAGTTCTAATTGATGCCACTGAAATAATGCAATTGACCAATACGCTTCTTTTTTCATTTTCACTCTACTGGATGTATGGTTTCATAAATCATACCATCGATATCACTTTCATGATTGGTGTTAAATCAAGTTACTATTGGAGAATATGTTGGTTAGCAAATCCATTATTTCAAGCTTTTATATTGTATGGTAGATTTTTCGCATTGGAAGTCAATGCGTATGATCGTTCATACTACATAAAATCCCTAGGTATGCCTTGTGATGTATTGCTGCTTTATATACTCATAGCTATATATTATTCCTTCGTTATATTTGGTATATTATTTCAAATATATTCCTACTATCGCCACGGTAAGATTCGAGAAATACTTTCGCCAGTTTTGGACTGGGGCCCGCGAGACAAGGTTTTATATAAAAGTAGGAAAATGTTTGTTCCCGAAATAATGACGACAGAGTTTTTGTACAGGCAAGTTAGAGTCCGTGGCTACGGTCAAAGAAAATATTTTGATAAAAAATCTGTAAAACGGACGTACAACGAAAAATCTATCGATGATGTGGAATGGAGTGCTTTGACCTCTAATTAGAAATATTGATACACGAGCGGTTATTCACTTCTTATTCGAAAAAAAAGACTGCAAACTTTAAAAACTCCGTTTTTAGTGTGAACTTAGTTATTATCATAGAAAAATTAGTGGCCACTTGGTAACCGGTGAGTTGTTTATACAAAAAGATGTTGTTTTACCTGGCTTTTCATAGGATCTGTATTGATTTGGCACATGTATTGACCCCGGTCTTCTTCCTGCACGTTTCTTATGTGCAAATTCCACACTGATTGTCCATTGTGTGAAACACCAACCCTATGATTGTTAGTTATTACATGTACATGTATTGCCTGGATCGCTTTGGTGTCAGCTTTCACCCATCCAACCTGGGAAATTTAATAAAAGTCAGTAAATTGTTATGTGTACTTATTTAATAAAATATACTTGTATTCTTTGTAAGTCAAATGTTTGGTAATAAATTATTTGTGCACAAATTTAATTGTTTTAGTAAATAGATTTTACTAACTATTGTTAGCCGGTTTTGGGAATAGCACATCAATAGTGGGGGATATAAAAAGATGGCGTCGTGATGCGCAGATTATTGTTTTCCATATTATAAAAATAAACACAGTTCCAGCTGTATTCCATGGATAGATTTCACCTTATTACTTATGTTAGTGACCGACGCAGATACCGGTGGAAAGTCGAAGTAGAGAAGAATCTCTGCTCTTTTTGAGTTTACCACTGGCAAGAAGTGGCGCAGGTAAGATACTTTTGTGTCTGAGGCCAAACTAATTGAGGTTGATGCGCCGAGATAGTAAGTAAGTATACTAACTCTGTATCCTCCGAGGTTTTGTACTAGACATCTGAACGTGGCATCTCGACCGATTGGCACAGTTAAATTCATCAAGGATTCAGCAAACTCTGGTTGGAATGCCAGACCTGAATAAAAATATTTTTTAAAACAAAATTATTATAATGCTATGCTCTTCGTTCTTTATATCTACGTAAAAGTATGTCTTACCAACGAGCTTAGAGTCGAGTCCAAGCATAAAAATACCGAGCATGTACATCGGCCAAGGTTGCTGCATATTTCTGGTCACGGCAGCTTTTAGGCTCAGCTTGGCCACGACTGTAACCAAAAGATAAAATAAATAAATATTTCTAGACACCTCACTCAGTAAACTAATTTATAATGCCAACCTGTAAATACTTTTATTTATTTTGTGCCCAAAATACTAAGCTGTACTAGAAACCAGATAGTTAATGCAATATTAAAAGCTTACTCTAGCGTTCTGGATTATGTAAATCCAAGAGGAGTATAAAACTGAGAAATCTAATGACGAAAAATTTAAGTGATTACCAACGCTTCTGACTTAAATTACCCTCATTTCTATAAAACTAACCACAATTGTGCAGAAGGTTTTTATAGCTGTTATAATTTTCAAAAAATATTTCAAAGTTTCGATTAATACTTGAATGGCTTAAAACCTAAATTAGTATTGTCTAAACACTTGACCGTAGTATTTTATGCTAGTTGAAATCTATAATGTTTCCTTTTAATTTTATCTGTTGGTGATTTGAGCCGCGCATAAAATCACAAACGGTTTCACATAGCGATAATGTTACAATTCACTTTGTATAGCAGAACAGAATCATGATGCGTAGAGCGGTGGAATGCCGCAAGTAGCACACATAAGGCCCTTCCGACACACTTGTGACGCTCGTGATCACTCAATAACGGGATGATAGTACGCTTAATCCTTCTGAATGTGTGAAAATGCTCGTTTGAGTATCGCAAAATACTGACATGAGTTCGGAAAGCGTGTGAAATGAGCGCGGATGCGATCGCGCACCGGTAACTACTTTTCCGTGCGATAAAATGTTTGAAAAATATCGAATGGAGTGAATACGTACGTTAGCTTTGATGTCTCGTTGGGGTGAATACTCTTCGATCTTTTTTTAAGCTTTGAAAAGATTTTTATTCTTTTGTTTCTTTTGTAGCAAAAACAGGTTTTTATTTACTGAAACAACTAGTGGTAAAATAGTTTCAGATCGAACAATTAAATTCAGATTAGACTTAAAGATACTTGTCTTGTAATAATCTATCGAGTTCGCTTTGATGTGCTTCGCATTGTCTTAGTCTTGAGCGAGTCCATGAAGCCTTGTCTAAGTTAGCCATGGAAACAAAGTTTACGGACGTCGGAAATTTCATACCGGTCTGACGTAAACTGGGACTTACAAAACATTTAAACTAAACAGAATTGGTGTCTTCACTTCTATGCACTTTCTCCCTTCCAAGTGTTTCATAAAAGTAATCAGTGTTAGTTATTCAGCCATCTCTTATAGGTGCAAACAGTGACAAAGATGATGTGACGCGCGTCACGTAATGGTGACGAATTCATTGTTTTTTTTTCATCGCAATAACCCGCGTAAATAAGCTTTCACTTAACAAATTATTAAATTTTTTTTTGTGTGTTGGACAAAGTTAGAAAAAGCAGATGTATTTGGTACCTAGCAGTTCATGTGTCTTTGTTTCCCAATAAAAAATAATCAAAGAAAACTACTAATACAAAAACATGCTTTGTTCACAATAATACTATATTGATAGTAGATTGACTTTGAATAAGTTTACTTGGTAAAACTTAATCTTGTTATGAAAAAACGTAAAATAAACAACAGAAAACTAAGTTATGCCTCCATAATAACTTATTTTGTGGAGCGCGAAACTGCCTAAGATTTGCGACGAGAAAAGTTTTCAAATTTGGCATAGTTTGCTACATTTTTCTTAACCTCGTGGTTTAGTAGCAGTGCTAGATCAAAAACTTGCAAATATATTTTTCTATACGTACACCCTGCAGTATTAAAATAATATGATGACTGTTATTCATTCAGTAAAATGAAAACAGTTACTAAAAGTTTTTTTACAATTAGCTGATGAAACAAGCATATAGACCGAACAGAATTAGGTATAAAAAGTAGATTCTATATTATTATCTGGTTTACACCATCTAGTTTGTATCATAGCTACATAGACTCACTTTGTATGTAACATAGTCTACCCGTGAGAACCTCTAATTGGTTTAGTTAAAAGCTTTTGGTTCTCCAGTTAATATAAATAAAAAAAATATATGGTAGTTACAAATAGAACTATTAGAATTGACCAAGTTCTAAAAGTACTATAGAACAAATAGGCCAGTTTTCGTTTTATTAGTTCTACCATGGAACTAAAAGGATAAAAAAGTATTAAAAGTTCTATGACGTCACAGTCCTATAGAAGCAATGGGAGTTACCGTACCAAATAATACAATTCATTGACAAGAGACGAAAATAGTAAAAAATCATATCTTTTATATTCATAACCAAAGCCAAAGCAAGGTGCTAACTAAAGAAGATGCTTTTATTGTTATTCCGTCGTTTTATCTCCTTTTCGGCGGAAATGCATTGTTAGTGCAACTGCGGTAATTGAAAGCTGATAATTGCTACTTTCTTTCCCATTACTAATGTGGAGGATATGGACAGTCTGTGTAATTAACACCTCACCAATCCTGGATGGAATGTATTTTTTTTTATTTACATCCAGAATTGATACTGAATGAAACTAATTCTCCATCAACAACTTGCAGATAAAGACTTTGATACAATCATGCATAAATGGTAATTAATATGGATAGAATTTTGGTTTGGTTCTGCATTAATGAAATTTAAAATAAATAAAATGTTATATTACTCAAAACCTTACGCATATCTAGATGACCTACGATGGCAATCGATGTCAAATATCGCACTGTTAAAGTTCGTGGCAGTGGGTGCAAATGTATGCAAAACCCTACGTTGAAACTGATCGCCATTGCAGATCGTTTAGATGTGCGCAAAGACTTCAGACTTTAGGTTTCAAACTATGACCTTTATGAGTATAGTAATAAAGCTCAATGTTACCGTTCATTAACTAATCAGAGTTTCGCAGAAAATGCTTTTTCAAGTAAATTCCTTTTTAATTACGGCTTTCAGTTTTAAATACTAAAAATAGATTTATAACTTTTCCTATTAAAAAGTTTGGTGAACCCGTTTGAAATAAGCTATTTGCACTAAAATATTTTAGGTACGTTTTTTTTAATATTTTTTTTTTAATTTAAAAGCTAGTGGGTAGAAGGTACCTAGTGAATTTAATGCGAGTGAAGATTTTACAATAGAAAATAAAGGTTGGATATATAGAACTAAACGTAAAACCAATCTATAAAATCCAATCCACCTGCTGAAATCCGCCGAAAAAAACGATGGTCGTACGTGAAAGTTCCATGCATAAATTTTAAAACGTGCGCCAATTTCACAACAGGTTCTTTGCAACCATTTAATCAAATTGTATCAACACACATAGTTATGCGAGAAGATATATAAAAAACCTTATCATGGGATGGTTAAAACTATTGAATAATTGTTATTATGACTTACCAATTAATTTTAATTGTTAATGATTGAAACCTTCATAAAACACTAGTTTTCAATAAATTATTTATGTGACATAAATAAACAAAAACCTGTCAAAACTCACCTAACATCAGCAATATCCGAGCATGACCCGATTGCGCGGGAAAGTTGTACGTACTCAGCGGTCCTATAGGAGCGGTCGACAAGGGCGGCAGCGCGGCACATACTGAGCGATTGGAGATTGTTCATTCAAGCCACCGCCAGCACGATGTTATTCTTCTACAGATGTCCGCGTGATTGAACTGATATGAACTAGGTTAGAAGATGTGATAATCGGTTCGGTAGAACTTTTTAGGAGTTAGGGTGCTACGCCGTAGCTCTGCGCTATTGCTCTAAATTCAATGATAAAATTATAAAATACTAGCTGACACCCGCGACTTCGTCCGCGTGGTTAGTATAAAGTCATAGTTTGAGTTCGTTTAAAAGAAACTATTTTATGGTGGAAAGCGGACAACTATTGATATGTTTTCACTGTTTTTTGCTTATATTTTGAGAGTTATTTTTCGTGACTTTGCTTTAGTGGCTAAGTTGGGTTATGTATGCGTTGGTTTTACATGACCAAGTTCTGGTTACCTTAGTTTTGAGTTTGCATTCAAAACTATGTAAAGTGTGTTCGAAAGATGGTAACTGCTGTTGTAGCCGATTTTTTTCAGCTGTGTTTAGTTTTGGTATGATAGGTGCTTCCCGCGATGTTGTCTTGGTGGTTATCATCGGTTTTTTTGTAAACATTTGTGTGTATTAAAACCTGGTGACAAATGCTGCGGTAGCTGATTTTTTTTAAATGTTTTTTTGCGTATTTTGTAAAGCTCTTTTTCGTGATTTTGTTTTAGTGGCTAATTTGGGCTATCGTATTCGTTGGTGTATAATTGAATCTTGTTTTTTTAGTTTGACATGATCAAATGCAAGTTACCATCGTTTTGAGCTTGTACTTTAGAGTGTATTTGAATTTGAAGGTGAGTGCTGCTGTAGCCGTTTTTTTTCAGCGGTGTTTAGTTTAAGTATGATAGATGATTCCCGCGATTTTGTCTTGGTGGTTATCATCGGTTTTTTTGTAAACATTTGTGTGTATAAAAACCTGGTGACAAATGCTGCGGTAGCTGAAAATTTTTTAATGTTTTTTTTTAGCGTATTTTGTAAAGCTATTTTTTGTGATTTTATGTTATATTAGTGGCTTATTTGGGGTTTCGTATGCATGTTGGTGTATAATCGAATCTGAATTTTTAATTTGACATGACCAACTGCTGGTTACCATAGTTTTGAGCATGTACCTTAGAGTGTCTTTGAATTTGAAGGCGAGTGCTGTTGTAGCCGATTTCTTTCAGAGGTGTTTAGTTTAAGTATGATAGATAATTCCCGCAATTTTGTCTAAGTGGTTATCTTTGGTTTTATTGTAAACCTTTGTGTGTATTCAAACCTGGTGACAGATGCTGCGGTAGCTGAAAATTTTTAATGTTTTTTTTTGCGTATTTTGTAAAGCTCGTTTTCGTGATTTGTTTTAGTGGCTAATTTGGGCTATCGTATTCGTTGGTGTTTGATCGAATCTGGTTTTTTTAGTTTGACATGATCAAATGCAAGTTACCATAGTTTTGAGCTTGTACAATACACTCTAAAGAGTGTATTTGAATTTGAAGGCGAGTTCTGTTGTAGCTGTTTTTTTTCAGCGGTGTTTAGTTTAAGTATGATAGATGACACCCGCGACTTCGTCCGCGTGGTTAGTATAAAGTCATAGTTTGAGTTCGTTTAAAAGAAACTATTTTATGGTGGAAAGCGGACAACTATTGATATGTTTTCACTGTTTTTTGCTTATATTTTGAGAGTTATTTTTCGTGACTTTGCCTTAGTGGCTAAGTTGGGTTATGTATGCGTTGGTTTTACATGACCAAGTTCTGGTTACCTTAGTTTTGAGTTTGCATTCAAAACTATGTAAAGTGTGTTCGAAAGATGGTAACTGCTGTTGTAGCCGATTTTTTTCAGCTGTGTTTAGTTTTGGTATGATAGGTGCTTCCCGCGATGTTGTCTTGGTGGTTATCATCGGTTTTTTTGTAAACATTTGTGTGTATTAAAACCTGGTGACAAATGCTGCGGTAGCTGATTTTTTTTAAATGTTTTTTTTGCGTATTTTGTAAAGCTCTTTTTCGTGATTTTGTTTTAGTGGCTAATTTGGGCTATCGTATTCGTTGGTATATAATTGAATCTTGTTTTTTTAGTTTGACATGATCAAATGCAAGTTACCATCGTTTTGAGCTTGTACTTTAGAGTGTATTTGAATTTGAAGGTGAGTGCTGCTGTAGCCGTTTTTTTTCAGCGGTGTTTAGTTTAAGTATGATAGATGATTCCCGCGATTTTGTCTTGGTGGTTATCATCGGTTTTTTTGTAAACATTTGTGTGTATAAAAACCTGGTGACAAATGCTGCGGTAGCTGAAAATTTTTTAATGTTTTTTTTTAGCGTATTTTGTAAAGCTATTTTTTGTGATTTTATGTTACACTAGCTGACACCCGCGACTTCGTCCGCGTGGTTAGTATAAAGTCATAGTTTGAGTTCGTTTAAAAGAAACTATTTTATGGTGGAAAGCGGACAACTATTGATATGTTTTCACTGTTTTTTGCTTATATTTTGAGAGTTATTTTTCGTGACTTTGCCTTAGTGGCTAAGTTGGGTTATGTATGCGTTGGTTTTACATGACCAAGTTCTGGTTACCTTAGTTTTGAGTTTGCATTCAAAACTATGTAAAGTGTGTTCGAAAGATGGTAACTGCTGTTGTAGCCGATTTTTTTCAGCTGTGTTTAGTTTTGGTATGATAGGTGCTTCCCGCGATGTTGTCTTGGTGGTTATCATCGGTTTTTTTGTAAACATTTGTGTGTATTAAAACCTGGTGACAAATGCTGCGGTAGCTGATTTTTTTTAAATGTTTTTTTGCGTATTTTGTAAAGCTCTTTTTCGTGATTTTGTTTTAGTGGCTAATTTGGGCTATCGTATTCGTTGGTGTATAATTGAATCTTGTTTTTTTAGTTTGACATGATCAAATGCAAGTTACCATCGTTTTGAGCTTGTACTTTAGAGTGTATTTGAATTTGAAGGTGAGTGCTGCTGTAGCCGTTTTTTTTCAGCGGTGTTTAGTTTAAGTATGATAGATGATTCCCGCGATTTTGTCTTGGTGGTTATCATCGGTTTTTTTGTAAACATTTGTGTGTATAAAAACCTGGTGACAAATGCTGCGGTAGCTGAAAATTTTTTAATGTTTTTTTTTAGCGTATTTTGTAAAGCTATTTTTTGTGATTTTATGTTATATTAGTGGCTTATTTGGGGTTTCGTATGCATGTTGGTGTATAATCGAATCTGAATTTTTAATTTGACATGACCAACTGCTGGTTACCATAGTTTTGAGCATGTACCTTAGAGTGTCTTTGAATTTGAAGGCGAGTGCTGTTGTAGCCGATTTCTTTCAGAGGTGTTTAGTTTAAGTATGATAGATAATTCCCGCAATTTTGTCTAAGTGGTTATCTTTGGTTTTATTGTAAACCTTTGTGTGTATTCAAACCTGGTGACAGATGCTGCGGTAGCTGAAAATTTTTAATGTTTTTTTTTGCGTATTTTGTAAAGCTCGTTTTCGTGATTTGTTTTAGTGGCTAATTTGGGCTATCGTATTCGTTGGTGTTTGATCGAATCTGGTTTTTTTAGTTTGACATGATCAAATGCAAGTTACCATAGTTTTGAGCTTGTACAATACACTCTAAAGAGTGTATTTGAATTTGAAGGCGAGTTCTGTTGTAGCTGTTTTTTTTCAGCGGTGTTTAGTTTAAGTATGATAGATGATTCCCGCAATTTGTCTTGGTGGTTATCATCGGTTTTTTTGTAAACATTTGTGTGTTTTAAAACCTGGTGACAAATGCTGCGGTAGCTGAAAATTTTTTAACGTTTTTTTTTGCGTATTTTGTAAAGCTATTTTTTGTGATTTTATGTTATATTAGTGGCTAATTTTGGGTTTCGTATGCGTGTTGGTGTATAATCGAATCATTTTTTTTAATTTGACGTGAACAACTGCTGGTTACCATAGTTTTGGGCATGTACTTTAGAGTTTATTTGAATTTGAAGGCGAGTGCTGTTGTAGCCGATTTTTTTCAGCGGTGTTTAGCTTAAGTATGATAGATGATTCCCGCAATTTTGTCTAAGTGATTATCATTGTTTTTTTGTAAACCTTTGTGTGTATTCAAACCTGGTGACAGATGCTGCGGTAGCTGAAAAATTTTTAATGGTTTTTTTTGCGTATTTAGTAAAGCAATTTTTTGTGATTTTATGTTGTGTTAGTGGCTAATTTAGGGTTTCATATGCGTGTTGGTGTATAATCGAATCAGATTTTTTTAATTTGACATGACCAGCTGGTTACCATACTTTTGAGCATGTTCATTAGCCATTTTTTGAAGCGGTGCGGTGTTTAGTTTCGGTATGATAGGTGTTTTCCACGATTTTGTCTTAGTGGTTACGGTGGGGTTTATGTTAACTTTTGTGTGTATTCAAATTTGGTGACAGAAGCTGCGGTAGCAGTTTTTTTTTTACTGTTTTTTTGCGTATTTTGTAAAGAATTTTTTTGTGATTTTTCTTTAAACTATTTTTCCCTTTTTTCTTCTTTTAGGGAAATAATTTTCCTATTTTCTTTCTTAATGCACCTTTGCTCTATAAGAGGAACACATCTTCCAAGTTTCATGCTTCTAGGACTAATGGTTTAGGCTGTGTGTTGATTTTTCTTTAAACCTTTTTTCCCCTTTTTCTCCTCTTCGGGAAAGAATTTTCCAATTTCCTTTCTTAGTGCACCTCTAAGCTATAAGAGGAACATACCCTCCAAGTTTCATGCTTCTAGGACTAACGGTTTAGGCTGTGCGTTGATTGTCAGTCAGTCAGTGAGTCAGTCAGTCAGTCAGTCAGTAACGAAAGAGTTTTATATATTTAGATAATTGACTTAGGTATAGTTGGCAGTAGCTCTGCCTTCTGCGCCACAGGTCGTGGGTTCGATTCCCACCGAGAACAAATATTTGTGTGGTGAATATAGATGTTTGCTCTCTGTCTGGGTGTTATATTATATTCTATGTTTGTATTTACAAAAAAAAAGTATTTAAGTACCATATCAGCTATTTGGTTGCCATAGTACAAGCTCTGCTTAGTTTGAGGCTAGATAGTGTTGTGTGGATTGTCCGCATTATTATAAAAATATTGATTGGTTCTTTGAGAGCTGGTCACATTGGTATTAAGAGAAATGTTATAAATTACACTAGGTCATAACTTGCATAAAATAATCTACTTATTAATAAACGTAGGAGCACTATGTTTTCTCTCTGAGGTAAATGTAGTAAATCCAGAGCAAATAAAATGACACAGTAATAATCCCAATTGTCAGCGTGGGATCTTATCATTCTTTTTGTAGGAAATTATAGATATTATTCCTGCGGAGGTGTTTGTGTGGTATATTAGGCTTTTTTTTATTTATCAGCAAAGATATTTGCTCAAAATGATACTTTACATATGAAACACTATAATATAGTGTTTCTATCTGTGATTAGATAGTCAATGTAATATATTATATTATCTTAGAACGGAAAAAAGAAGAAACTAGACTCAATGTTCGTTCACAAAAAAAAATACGGGTTGCACTCCGGGAGTGCCGGCAGAAGTGAAAACTTGATTATTAACGT
Source organism: Thera obeliscata (assembly GCA_947578465.1). Classification (NCBI taxonomy): domain Eukaryota; kingdom Metazoa; phylum Arthropoda; class Insecta; order Lepidoptera; family Geometridae; genus Thera; species Thera obeliscata. The sequence continues at coordinate 9,313,715 of OX387916.1, forward strand.
TGAGCATGTTTGATATTTTGGAATGGTTAGGGGGGGCTTGTTTGTTATTTGGCACGCTTTAACATACACGAACATTCGCGCAAGCGCCCTGCGCTGCCTAAACGAAACAGTAGGCCCAGGCATACATTTTCGCCGCGCCGTAGAGAGGGGATAGCTGTCTACTCTCCATCCGTCTTACGCTTTTTCAATCAGGTCACGTGTCCTGACGCGCTGACGCGAGTTTAAGATTTTATACCCATTACAGAAAAAGTGCTCAACGCCGCTAAAGAAGTTTTCACTTCAAAAAAATAGAGTATAGAATTGGTGTTGCCATAGATAACAGAACCTGTATTGACATTCTCGATAACTTTGATTGAAATTCACTAGCTCAAAATAAAGCAAAACGCTATATTCTCTTCATTTCTACGAGATTATAATTAAATATCATGATATTGTCATGTAGAATGAAGTTTCACTGCATATTTAATGAAATAGCTTACACAGCAATAAGAAAGACGAGGTTCACAGTGCCTCGAAACTCATCTGAGTAGTAGGTAAAAGCAAACAGCATGAATGCAATGAAATGAACGTACTGTGCTTTTTGTTTTGATTGAAAGGACTATATTCAAGTATTTTTTTTTCTTTTACAACCGTCTTTTTTATATGATGTTCAAATATCTAGCTTCGAGACAGATTTATGTTAGCAAACTATGCTACCACGTGAGAAAAATCGCGGTTGACAGCTAATAGTCTATACTAATATTATAAAGAGGATAGATTTGTATGTTTGCAATGAATAATCTCAAAAACTGATATACCGATTTCAAAAATTATTTCACCATTGGAAAGCTACATTCACCCTAAGTAACATAGGCTATATTTTGTGTGTTTAAAAAATAAATTTCCACTTGTGCGAAGATGGGACAGGCCGCTAGTAATTTATAAAGATGTGAATCTAATTTGACTCGCTGCTCCAGAACGAACTTAATGAAATGAAGATAGAATAATTAGCCGCGTTCCTTTAATATCCAAAGTTATTAATTGAGGCGTTAGAGTGCGCCCCGTCATCTGGACAGAAATCATAACCCTCTTTTTTGCTTCACTGTAGTCGGGTAATGAAACGAGTTGGATTGGAAAATTAGACCTATAGGGTATAAAATATAGATCGGTTTTATCACCACCATTATCAACTCTTTCTTCTTCTTATCGTGCCACTAGTTATTGCGAACCAGTGTGGTGAAAGGATTTTAAGTGCGCCCCAAAAAGGCCACTTTCGTGCACTTGAAGCAGTGAATAAAATCGTCAACTTGAAGAAGACCACTGGATAGGCCTCCCCCATTTCCAAGAAGCACGATTCTGAGCCATCTCCATCCGCCGATCTTACTGCAGTCCTAACAATGCCGTCCGCCCATCGGGCGTCCTACGTTTCGACTTCCAGTTTGTTGTGGCTATTCGAGAACCTTAATTCCCAATTCCTAAAGATTCTTCGAGCTATATGACCGGCCCGTTGCCACTTCAACTAAAACTAAGTAAAATAACTTATATTGCAAAGCAATATTCATTAAATATTTCTGGTTGATGGTTCTGAAAAAACTAGTGTCACGACAAGAAGTAGTCAATTTTCTGCACTCCATGTTTTATTCACTGTTTGTTATCTTGCTATGAAATACTTTTATGAATAGGTAAAGAAATATTTATTGTCATAAAATTAATTTGAAAATATTTAGCTCAGGTATTATTCTGGAATTCAGATTGGTACTTATTATAATGAATTTCCATGGAAACTTTTCAAGCTATTTATAGAAATATTTATTCGATGCCTAAATTTTAAGTATTTAGGTTATTTCTTTGCTTTCGGTGGTGGCATGGGTGCGTTGTAACCGTCGTGGAAATTCTTCAAGTAATTCCAAGGAGACTCAAGTTGGTAGCGGCGCATCTCTTGGGCAAATTCCACAGGTTCATAAACTAACTTCTTTAGTTCATCATCGTATCGTACTTCCGTGTAACCTACCAGCGGAAAGTCCTTTCTCAAAGGATGCCCAGAAAACCCGTAGTCAGTCAAAATTCTCCTCAAATCCGGATGATGGCTGAAAACTACACCAAACATGTCATACACCTCTCTCTCGAACCACTCACATGTTTTCCAAAGAGAAAAGACTGAATGAAGTGGGGTCAACTCGTCGGTGTAAGTCTTGACCCTCGCGCGCGCTCCAAATCTCATGCTGAGGAGGCAATAAACAACTTCGAATCTAAACTCTCGGCTGGGTACATCTATAGCAGTCAAAGCGGAGATGGTGTTGAAGCACGCATGCTGATGGTGGCATAGAAAACTGAGCACTTGAAACAAGCCATCTGGCACCACCAGTATTTCCAATTCGTCCGTATGCTGCATTTGTATCTTCTGCACGTATTTCGGCATGCATGCGGCTGTGTACAAACCGAACTCATAAAGTCTTTGTCGGTTCACGTTATTGTGCCTTTTCAGGGTATGACTTTCGTGCTCAATCGGTTCCAGACAAAATGGATTACCGACTGCAATATTCTCTTCATTGCTCAACAACTTGGTTGTATGGAGTGTGCGGCTCAATATTGATGCAAGTGATTTCCTGGCATGAGATAACATTACGCGATTGATAAAAATAATGCTATTTTTTCATAAATTTGACCTGTGACCACAGCCACAATCACACTTTTTTTATCATTTGGCATTGACAGTGACTTATTTTGTATATTTTACTTCGAATACCCAACGAGGTTTGATGCGATAACATCGTCCATAGCGTCAGGTAAACAAACAAAAAAAGCTTGATTGGCTTACATTTTTTAAATGGACTTCTCTTATAAATGTTGGTTTAAGAAACATACAGAACGTAGAATGTCGTTTCGGTTTACGAAAAGTTCTTGAATCCTTGGTACTTATAAGTATGTACTAATAAAATAAAGTCGTTCTAATGAACACTGTAACTAAGTTATCCCTGTCTGAAAATTGAAACCTTATATCCACTTCGCTTTTATTATCACACACGTAAAATCTGATTAAGTTTTTATTGCCTGTTTCACTTCGTCTCTTACTTGCAATTTGTTTAGCATTGCCAGTAATAAGGAAAATCAGAAAGAAAGAAAAAATATTTTTATAATATAGTAGTTTTATCTTCTGCGGTTGTGGTGTGGGTTCGATCCTTACAAAGAAAAACATTTGGGTGATATAAAATTAGCGTTTTGTCTGTCTGCATTAAATAAATAAAGTTTCAGAAGGACTTCCACGTAGGTATCAAAAAAAATTAAAATAAACACTCTTCAGTCTTCATGCCACATGATACCTTTTCAAAAGCCCATGCCTTATAAGAGGGTAGGAACTTACTAGTAAGTAGAAAGCAATCTTTTTTTATGGCCTGGTTCCAGTGTTCCAGTGCTCCAGTGTTGGCTTGCTAAATTTAAGATAAACAACTGTCAAATATTTGATTAGTCAATTAGCGATTCATGAAACAGGTCCTTAATATCTTAGAGCAAAACGCCTGCAAAATATAATTAAAGTAAAAGCTTTTCTGGTGTTATCAAATTATGGAGACATGGAATTTAAGATGGCAGGAACACAGCGTACAAGACTTTACTCTTCGTTCGAGTAAAGTTTCCAAAAAGTTTCGACATGTGTCCCGACTAGCGAACCTTACAAAGGAATATACTCTTTATTTGAAAGTTGCTGTACGCTGTGCTTGGACGATTAATTTCACTAATGCCTTCTAAAAATGTTTTCAAATCACTGTCAGAAAAATCGATTGTTTTTGTTGCTTTCTATACTTATAAATTGTTTTACCGCCCCAGTAGGTCTACCATGAGCTCTGTCTGTCTGTGTCTGGTTTTGAGTCTGTGTGCGTGTTGGCTAAATAAATCCTACGACAAAACGTCACACACACAGTATAATGCACTGGTGAGCACTCAGACAGATTAAAAACTAGAGCCAGAGACAGAGCCAGACAGAGCACATGGTAGGCCTACAGAAGCACATTCTATGAAATTCATAGTAGTTGTGGGCTTATATCAAAACTAAACAAGATATTAAGCTATTTTATTCACGCTCCGATTGTTTTAGTATGCGTTGCCAACGGATATATCATACGAAAACTCATCATTTATCTTTTCCAGTTCCATACATAAAACAGAAAGCTCAGGCTGCACTTGATTCAGTGTTTCCCGCCAACCAACTCCAGATTGTGCGCCGCAACACCACAACTTCCGGCTTCCGGTGGCGAGGCTGCGCTTGCGCGGTGCAGACGTGACCACTACAGCAAAAATAAATTATTACACTCTACGTGCATATTTTTTTGGTGGTGGAGTAGAGTAGTAGAGCTCTTTGTGAAGGGCTCGTCGGAGGAAGTACTACCACCATGCCTATTTCAGTTAAGAAGCAGCATTGCTGTGTTTCGATTTGAAGGGTTTCGACGTGGGTGCGGGTGAAATTACTGGCACATGAAGCTGAACATCTGTATGCCTCAAGTTGATGGACGCAGGACAGTGCATCATAGAGCACGTTCCTAACGTGCGTGACCTACGAGGCAATGTTTTGGTATAGGCGATGGTTACCACTTAACATCAGGTGGGCCATATGCTTGTTTCATCAGCTAGTTGTATAAAAAAAGTTCAGATTTGACTTTTCTAAACAAATCGTGTAGGAGAGGTTACCAAACAGGCTTTTGCATCTATTGGAGATGGTTTACTATTTATACAGGGTTATTCATTATTAGCTGCAAATACTCAGGAATTAGGTTTAACAAATAAAATAAAAAATATTTATGAAATTATTTTATAAAATTTTGATAAAAAAAAATTTTAAGTTTCTGTATCAAAATTTTATTTTTATTAATTTCTTTACGGCTATTGCATAATGATTGCCATGGAGAACAAGACGATGACCCACCCAGGCGGTGACTGAACGCAGAGTGTAACTCACGGCGCGCGGGCGCGGATCAAAGGTCAAAATAGGTCAGGCGCCAATGATTCCTTTATCGATTTTCTCGGGATTTTCATAACAAAGTTTAAAAAAATCATTTCATAAATATTTTTTATTTTATTTGTTGAACATAATTCCTGAGTGTTTGCAGCTAATAATGAATAACCCTGTATAGACTGAGGGGCAACTGGTGTTTACTCATTCCCCTAATTACGAAACGATATAGAGACTTACGAGCTTTATACTTAGAACCGCTTCATGGCGGGTTGTTCAAGGCTATTTTTTACACAATTTAATTGAAATGAACTATTAATTGTGGTGTTATAATATAATAAGTGATTTTGTAAGCTTTCAGGTGATATCAAGAAATCAAAAAATAATTAAATTTCATTACATTTCACTTCATTTAGGGAATTGTAGCAATAGGTCAAAGTTGTGGAAGTCTGTGGTAAATGTAGGCAGTAATTTAAATTTTTTTTCAACTAAAGTAGTATAAATGTAAGTCTAATACACAAGTGTATGTTAAGGTATGAACAAATTTTTTCAATGTGTAATTTTGTAACCATCTAAAAATTACTTACTACCGTACTTCTTTTGGTAGGTTATTCATATTGCCAGCTACTTCTGTTTCATGATACGTGGCCAAATGTAAATTTTGTAAATTGGGAGCATTCATTCACTTAAGATATATCTACATAAAATGTAATGCAAACTAAAACGCACGGGCGCATGCACATGAATTATATTAAAGTAGGCACCTTAACCCACGTCCAACTCACCGGGATGCATTTAAATATTTAAAAACTGGCCAAGTGGCTGTTGAAATCAAATGGGGAGATGGTTCTGTAAAGAGTTTTACTAAATAACTAATAAACGAGAAAATGCATGCGTAAAATGCCTAAATGCCCATCTTGGTGCCAAAAAAAATGACGAAGGTAACAATAATTTTAGAATTTCGAAAGTGTCGAATATCTCAGAAACCAAAGGACTTTTATTTAGCACATGTTATATTTATATCCGGCATAATATCCTCTACCCTTAGATACCCTAATATCCATTCAATGCGCCACATCCTGTATATGTGAAGTCTACTAAAAGCCTGCGCACGCCTAGGTCACTGATCGCCGACGCCAGCGACCTTATAGGTGTGCACAGGCCTTGAATGGAGAGCTGATTGTTCAATCTACATAATACCACTAACCGTAGAATTAAAAATGACAGCCACTGTTAGTTTTGACAAGGCTAATAAAAGAAGAAAAAAAAGTAAAAAGTAAGTGTGAACACTTTAAAACATTCCCGGACTGATCTCTGAAAATGTAGCTAACTGACTCTGAATTTGGGTAAGTTTTCCTTTCCGGCCGCAAGAGCCTGCGCTGTACCACTCCAATCTAAACGGACGTTTATAAAAGTACCTATTAATTTTTCACAGACACTGCTTTTAAAGTTAGCTAAATAAGGTTGAATATTATTCACACATCATCATCATCATCATCAGCCTGAAGAAGCCCAGATATAGGCCTCCCCTACACATTTCCAGGAAGAACGATTTTGAACCCTTTCTATCCATCTACTTCCAGCGATCTTAACAATGTCGTCAGTCCGTCTAGTGGGTGGACCTTCGTTTTATCTTCCGGTTCGTGGTCGCCATTCGTGAACCTTTACTCTCCAACGCAACGGTTGTAGGTTCTTCGAGCTATATGACCTGCCCATGGCCACTTCAACTTGCTAATTCTACGAGGTATGTCGATGATCTTAGTTTTTCTACGGATATCCTCATTTCTGATTCTATCACGTAGTGTGAACTCTCACCGTTATTCCCACAATGCTGATAATATTTTCTGTTTAGTGGTAATGAGTTTTTACTGCGAGAAACTGTAAATAATTCTCGGCTTATTTCTGTATCAACGCTTGGTTCGTTTATTTAAATTTTTACCCTCTAGTAAACAATACATTGGCGGAGGGCTGGAAATAACTGAATAATAATTAATTCTTAGGGTTGGAACTGAGTTATTTTCGATGTTTATTTTCCTATAAAAATAAATTATAAGCAAAGATTTTTATAATGTCCCAAATGTTAAGAGCCGAGCGGGATATGAACCCGCGACCTTCCCCTAGGTACGGGGCTGCGCTGACCACTGCGCCATCGGATCCTAATCACACTCGACGAATAACTCTTAGGGACTGTTCGGCACTAACGCGACCGTGGCTCCATCTACAGTTTTGACGTTATAGTCAACTAACCTGCTCGATAACCGAAGTTGCATTCAGTTGAATCGACGAGAGATGTCACCTTGCGTTTTTCGTAATTTTTGATTAATTTTATAGTGTTTACTACACTTAAGGAAATCACAAAGATTTTTATAATGTCCCAAATGTTAAGAAAAAATAAAATAAAAATCTTTGTGATTTCCTTAAGTGTAGTAAACACTATAAAATTAATCAAAAATTATAAGCAGTCACTGTATCAAGCCTAAAACAAGTTATCTAATGAATACGTGTTACTTAAGTTATTACCTATATACCTACTTGTAGTTACTAAAGTAGTATAGAGAGCACTGGTGGTGAGGTGAGATAGTGGTAGCGGCCCCGCCTTCTGATCCTAAGGTCGTGGGTTCAAATCCAGTCGTGCACCAATGAGTTTTTCTGTCGAAAAATGTATGCGCACTATGCCAGTACTTTCAATCGGTGAAAGAAAACATCGCAAAGAAACCGGCATGTCGGAGTACCATCTAAAGAGTTCAAAAACATGTGTTGAGTGCTCTGCGGCGCACTTGAAATCCTTTCACCACACGGGTTTGAAAGAACCAGCGACACAATAAAAAGGTAGTAATCTATATCTATACTAATATTATAAAGAGGAAAGATTTGTACCTATTTTTGTATGTTTGTAATGAATAGGCTCAAAAAGTACTGGGCCGATTTAAAAAATTATTTCACCAATAGAATGCTACATTCTTCCAATTTGACATAGGCTACATTTCATTTTGAAAAAAATTAGGGATCCTTGGTAAAATTTGAACAATGTAACCGAAGGTGCAGTAAAATGAGTCTATAAATGTCTTTCGTCGAATGCGCTGCCGAAACTATTAGCGATAGAACAAAATAATGTACAACAATATTGTCTACCCCGTGCGAAGCCGGGACGGGCTGCTAGTATAATATAAGAAAGTAGTATTGAAAAGTAGGTAAGTACCTACTTTTCAATACTAAAGTACTAAAATAAAGCGTCTATTTTTTTTTTAATCTGGTTCTGGTCCAGATTAAAAAAAAAATAGACACTTTATTTTCGGTGATCAACATAACACATATTGCAACTATATCTCGTTATCAGCAAAAGACGTACTTAGTTCAAAGATCGGGTAGTGAAGTGAAAAAGAAATCGAGCTGAAAAGTTAATGACATGAAAGTCATTGATTTGATAAAATTGATTTTATCTTGCTTTTCAATACGTTAGTTCATTTTGTATTTCGTACTAAAGTAAAAATCTTGTAAGTGCATCTTATCGAGCTGTACAGTTATGAACAAAAGATAATTAAAAGTTAGATTTTTATCAAACCATTTTTCTTCCCTGTATCATTTTTTATGTAGATAAATGGTAGGTAACGTTGGGGTTTTTACGTCCATGTAATTGCATTGAAAATTTGTATTGAAACAAATAAAAATAATATAATAAATAACGCTACGGATCTGAAGTTTTTCAAGGTTTATTAAATCATCCCAGAACTTCTGTGGCTGAGTGTATTATGAAAGCTAAATAGGTGAAGGTGAACTGAATAAGAAGTATTATTTTCACTTACATAATTTATTTATTAAAATGCAAGTTGAAAAAACCACTTATCTTATTTCCATTCTTTTCATCAATCCCGTCTATCCCTGTTTTTTTTCATTATACCTAAAGCTAAAGTCCAAAAACCGTATTCTACCTAGTTTAATAATTACACAAACTCTATTTATTGCAAGTAGCAAAGGTTCAAAAAATAACTCTAAGACCTTCTGTTGTACCACAAGCTCTGTCTTGCTCTGTCTCTGGCTCTAGTTTTGAGTCTATGAAGGTTCTGACCAGTGTATTATACCGTGTTTGTGACGTTTCTACGTAGGATTTGTTTAGTCAGAACTCACACGCACTCAAAACTAGAGCCAGAGACTGAGCCAGATTGAGTTTGTGGTAGGCCCACTTATTTAATTGAATTATCCTAATCATAATACTTATTTAGCACTTTTTAAATTAACGCGATCGTTATGCATAATTATGGAAAAAAAGGCTAGCCTGGCCGCGACCACGGCTGTTGCAACACGATCGAAACGTCGAGAAATAATAAAGGTAATCGCGATAAATAACCGTTTATTCCATATAAATTATACTTACGTATTTCGTTTTGCTCTCACCTACCTTTGAAATTATGATCCCACCAAGGAGGTTATGAGACCTAGGTATGTAACTGGTGGTGTAGTTACCATAACTTTCAAGAGTTATGCAATAATAATACGTACATGTAGCTGTGGAACCATTTACGTGGTCAGCGAGGGTAGTTCTAGTTGTCTTATGCAGTAATTTCATATAACGGAGTTTCATATAACGCAGTGGCAAATTAGTTGCTTGAAAAGTTCATTTTTTTTTATAAATATCACGCAAAAGAATGTAGAACAGTTTAAAACCATAGAACATTGCAGACACTGCGTCGAGCTTTTTTTTTATTAGGCAATGATGCTTGTACTACTAACATAGACAGCCAAATTATGAAAAAAACTTTTTATAATTACTATTTTAAAAAAAAGCAGCCAAGTGCGAGTCGGACTCGCCCATGAAGGGTTCCGTAGTATAAAGATTCTTATAGTTCGTCGAAAGGTAAATTTCGGTTTACGATTTATAACGTTCAAAAAAAAAACTACTGGATAGATCTCGTTCAAACTAAATATCGTTGAAAGTTTGCATAGTAATGTACAACATATATTTTTTTTAGTTTTATCATTCTCTTATTTTAGAAGTTAGAGGGGGGGACCAACTTTTTTCCACTTTGGAAGTGTCTCTCGCGCAAACTGTTCAGTTTAGAAAAAAACGATATTAGAAACCTCAACATCATTTTTGAAGACCTATTCATAGATAATAGATACCCCACACGTATGGGTTCGATGAAAAATTTTTTTTTTTGTTTCAGTTTCAAGTATGGGGACCCCCAAAATTTATAGTTTTTTGTCTATTTTTCTGTAAAAATCTTAATGCGGTTCACAGAATACATCTACTCGCCAAGTTTCATCAGTCTAGCTCTTATGGTTTCGGAGAAAAATGGCTGTGACACGGTCTGACAGACAGACAGACAGACAGACATGACGAATCTATAAGGGTTCCGTTTTTGCCATTTGGCTACGGAACCCTACAAAGAACTGCGAATTCAAACTTTTTTGCACACTACTAAAGACAAAACTCAATAATAATGGACTTCAAAGAAATTGCTGGGGGCAAAACGAAAACTGACATGACCAAGGAAAAAGAATCAGAAATGCTCGAAGTACAAATTTTGTTTGTGCCTTTTCGAGTAGTACCTACATATGGCATAGACGACAGAGTTGTCAAAATAAATGCCATATTACAAGCTTTTTTAAGCAAAACAAATAAGAATACGGATGCAAAAGAAACATGCTAAGTTAAAAGAATAAAATAATTGTAGCAGGAACACGTATCTTCGTGTTTATTTAGTGTCTACTTACGAGCATATAAAATGTCCGTCTTCATTTCTGTATTATCGTGGTTTTGCACGCGACCACGTTTTGTAGTGTTATTATAAATTTTATTTGGTTGGTTTATAAAATGTTGTGAAACTTGTACACGCTTTTTCTTCTTATCGTGTCACTGTTTCTTTCAAACCAGTGCAGTGTAGTAAAATAATTTCATTTCAATTTTCATTTAAAAACTAAAACTTAATTGTTTGTAAAATCTCGCTTTGTGTTTATTTGCATAGTTTACTAGGATCCAAGGCTAGTTAAATAGAAACCAATTTGTAATTTATATATTTAGAGTTTGTGCTCATAACTCTATATAATAAAAAGAGTTACCCACATCCGTTAGAGATATGTAAGTGGGAACATACATTGTTATGCTGAGTCAGTTTTTTCATTCATTTATTAATAACTCTAACAGTACTAGAATTGCTTTCAAAAATGCCTTCTATCTTAGAACTTTTATCATCATAGTTTATGCTTTCAATCGACCTTATTCAAAAATACTGGGTTTTACGCTTTTTAAAAAGTTTGACTCTTTTTATAGATGTTGTGACAAAAGAAAACAGTGGCAGCTTTATTTTGCCAATGGCTATAGTGAAATCCTTTTTGATATTTATTTACACGGAAAAGCAAACAGTCCTTTATAAAACTAAAAGCTTTTTGTATGGATTGGGAATTATAGCACCAACCACATCATTGAAATAGTAGGGGCTTATAGATGGTGTATGTCGAACATCCATAATGTAAAGACATAGTGGATTTCGGTTAGAAATCAAATGAAAATCCCGTTTGTCTATACATAATGGATTTCCTATGAATGGTTTCCGAGATATAACAGATATTTTATTTAACATACACATAAAATCATCCCTGTGCTTCTCATTATGAGTTACGCATTTTTATACAATTCTCATAACATTATTCTTATAATATATGCTCGTTGATCCAGGATATTCTGGACTTGGTCTTTCTCAAAAAGTTTGCAATCTGATAGATACGTGCACTGAGGTCTTTCTTTCCCAGCAGTTTCTGCTTCACAGTCACCTGATGCACCTGTTCTGTTATTTTTCCTTTTGATCAAACCTCCACACGCCTGAACCATCTCAGCATAGGTACCTTCTCTCCTTTTATCGCTAACTTAATTTTCTTTCCACATTGCTCTTTTATCAAACTTCTCCTCATTGTTCCACTCAAAATTACACCATTATGACGTAAATATTTTATTAAAATTATCCTTTTTAAATTTTACGCAAAATTAAAGACGTAATTTGTTAATGGTACGGTCGCGAATCTCCTCTTATCTGATGCCGCCTTTTCGAAACAAGTAAACTTTGCGGTCTTACTTTTTTGCGTTTTTCTAAATGATGTTCGCGACCCGACTTGTTTAGCACCCCTTTAGCGATAAGAACTCTCAAAGAGATATTAAGGGCTTTTAAAGAAATTGTTCGTAAGGACCGCGATAGAGTTAGTCTAGAGGTCCAATAAATGCTGTGCTTCAAATTTGCTTTTATTTTATCAGCTCTTCTCAGTTCAACACGCTAGATTAGGTTGTGAGCTTGTAAATTTTGTTTTTGTGCTACTTTGTATTTTACAAAGTTCAAATAACTACTTGCATATAAAGCTAGAATTTTACAAGATAACGAAACAACAGACAAAACAACAATCAAAGAATAAAAAGCTTTATAAGGAAGAAACAGTGTTTCTCATGGCTGTCATCAACTCGTAATGGGAGCACAATGTGTTACAACTTTTTGTTTACAAGATCTCAGCTTCCAGTGATTAAAACAAATATTACTAAAACAAGGCACGGTTTGTTTGTTTTAGCCCACTTGTTGGAAGCAGATATTTTGAGTGCAAGTTTTAAATATTTTGATTTTGGTTCGCTTCGCTGGCGATGTCATTAATTAATCATAAAATTTGTTATTTTTTAATTAATTACTTTTTTTTTGTTATAAACACCTTATTGTTATAGGTAATGGTTACCACTTAACATCAGATGGGCCATGTGCTTGTCCTATCAGCTGGCTTATAAAAACAAAAAAACAATTTAGCCACTTCACTCACAAGCGTCCACAGCCTTGTACTTAATTCATTCTGTAATGAGGTTGAGGAGTGCATATTTCATCGGCAGCGGGGCGAGCAGGGCGTTAAGTGGGATATTTTATTGGCTTATTATACAATATTCTAAGCTAAAAATCGTGGAAAGAGTAGGTTTTTAATTGGGCGGGGGCTCGCGTGGCGCTGACGCGTGGATTATTCATGACCGCTTCAGCGCCAAGAGTCGTCGTAACGTTATGCTGGGACCTATTTTTTATGAAACCTACGCCGCGCGGCCCGTTTAACTTTCCGAAATATATTGACTTCAAGATTTGCGGTGTGCTTTCTTTGCGAAGTTCTGAATGGCCAACTTTCATAACGTAAGTAAACCAATCATAAGTGTATTGTTCTCGAACTATGTGTATTAAAAAAGTCATAGGTATTATAATAGATCAGCTATGGGTTTACATTTTTTTAGGCTTTGCTTATTTTAGGGCTAAATATTCTTGCAAAGGATCTTCATATTATAGGTATAAAAAAGAAAGTCGTGTGTTAGTTATACTTATACTATTTAGAACTCTAGAACGACTGAACCAATTTGGCTGAAAATTGATGGGGATTTTTATCCCGCAAAAGTAACGGAAACGAGGCTAGCGAATCCGCGGGCGGCTGCTAGTATTTATTTGTTTTGTTAACTACCTATGTAAATAGTTTTTATATGTATAGGTAATTAAGGTATTAAGTTAGTTTACGGTTTTATGTTGATCTACGAGTCAAATGCTTTAAGGATTTTCTCTTCTTTACCAATAAGTAAAAAAATATTCAAAACTTTCACGGGGTGCCACTTTTTATCTATAACGCTACTCCATACTCACCGCCTTGTTACTCCTGTATGTACAAATAGAAGTTCCCCTACAGGTAATCAGAGCTCGTGTGAATGCGGTGCCGACTCTGTTGTGACGTCATTAGTAGGTAGTTACTGTTGTAAGGAGAGATTATTATGTGTGTTCGTTGGTAACCTGTTGGTGCTTATTGTACTACTAAACATGATGGTACATGGTATTGTACCACCAACTGCCTACTATATCTGCCAGTTTAAGCTTGATTATAATCTTTGCTAATGCATGAAATATTCTAAATCACATAGAAATATAATAGTGGATCCTTACACAAAGAACCAATTTTCAACGTTAAACTGTTGTCGTGTGTGTTCGTGCATGTCCAATGAAGCTATTTTTTTGTTCAGTCTATGATACTCATTGGTGGGGCGTTAGAATGGCATTAATAACTTGCGATTGGGTATTGTAACACTTCTATCTAGAAAGGAGTGTCTAAGAAAAAAAAAAAGACGGGTTGCACTCCGGGAGTGCCGGCAGAAGTGAAAACTTGATTATTAACGTTGAGCATGTTTGATATTTTGGAATGGTTAGGGGGGGCTTGTTTGTTATTTGGCACGCTGTAACATACACGAACATTCGCGCAAGCGCCCTGCGCTGCCTAAACGAAACAGTAGGCCCAGGCATACATTTTCGCCGCGCCGTAGAGAGGGGATAGCTGTCTACTCTCCATCCGTCTTACGCTTTTTCGATCAGGTCACGTGTCCTGACGCGCTGACGCGAGTTTAAGATTTTATACCCATTACAGAAAAAGTGCTCAACGCCGCTAAAGAAGTTTTCACTTCAAAAACCTTTTTCTTTTCTAAGCGATAAGGCCGACCATTGCACTGGTTATTTTTATTACATTCTGCATTTACAATAATGAGGTGATCTATTACAAAACGTAAAAAATGTTTTTTTTGTGTCCAATAAAATGTACGTAGTCTTAAAAGTAAGAAAATAAAGCTCCTCGAATCGAAAATGTTATAGTAAAGTTTCGACCAACGGAAATTTCATTAAAACTACTTTCAAAATAACAACTTACAGGAATGAGTTCATCATTTCTCTGCATATTTCACAAGTCGCTGCCCAAAAAATAATGACGTAACTGATATTCATATCATTTCACATAATATTTCAACAACGCGATCTCTCTGGCAGACTAATTTAGCTTTCCAAGCCAGCGGACCGGCACGTTGAATTTAAACATTCCTTCTGGAGCCGCTAGAGGGCGCCAGAATCTATTTCACGCACATTACGCCCATGACTTTATGAGTTATTGCAGCTGTAAAACTCAGCACACGTCAGTCCATTTGCTTGCATTTTTTATAATTTCGGTGAAAATTCTTGCGGTGTGGAAAAATAGCGAGTTTTGAATTTTTGCGTAAAATATGACAGATACCTCCATCATAAGTAGAACTTTATTCACTTATGACCTTATCTACTTATAAAAATATGTCAATAAGTTTATATTGCTTACACTATTGCCATCACTTATGGCCCGAACAGACCTTAGTTCGCTGGCGGTAGCGATCAGTGAAACGCTGTCAAATATCGCTGTCAGATTTGAGATTTGACAGCGAATATTTGACAGCGTTTCACTGATCGCTACCGCTAGCGAACTAGGTGTGTTCGAGCCTTAAAGGCCTGCGCACACCTAGTTCGCACATCAGTGAAACGCTGTCAAATATCGCTGTCAAATCTCAAATCTGACAGCGATATTTGACAGCGTTTCACTGTTCGCTACCGCCAGCGAACTAGGTGTGCGCAGGCCATTACATTGCTAAGTGTGATATGACATCTCACTGATAATACCCAGTGGGGTATGACAGACCGTGACAAGGCTAACTTTTGCGTTTATAAGTACGGCTGTTCCACACTGAATTTAAAAGATGTTTAACTAGTAGTCAAAGGCAAATCCAAAACATTTATCATGCAAAGAGATTTTATTATCTGCTTTAGTCTAACTGAAATCTATGACATTATAATTTTTTTCACGTTTATGTAAATTTAAAATGTGTTGAGTCTTGTTATAAATTATTATTCAAACAAAAATAAATAAAGTTCAAATGCCTCGAACATTTACGCTAACATTCAATAGATGGCTCTGTCTGTTCGAAAAATACAAAAATGACTACGTTTATAACAATTCATAATGAAACAAGGAGTACAAAAATTGCCTAATAAACCTGTACTTTTTCTCATGCTTGGGAATATGAGTCCTTGTAAATAACAAAAAAATTCCTCAGCACAATTCTGTTTTCCAGGCATGATAGGTATATTATAATTCTGTACCTGCTCAAGATTTTGCAAGGATTTCGAGAGGTACGTCCGAATAATCACAAAGGTAGGTATGCAATTTCCATTTTATAGCTGAAATTACAGGAAATTAATACCACTTTTTAAGTAGGCACAAACCCACTTCCTGATTACCATAAACCGCTTGATAAACAGTGGGAATTAAGATATACCTCTCCTGGAATATACATAATTGGTTGTGCTAATATTTCTAAGTAATTAGTTCGTGTCTAGTAGGCCTACCACAAGCTCTATCTGGCTCTGTCTCTGGCTCTGGTTTTGAGTCTGTGTGAGTGCTCTCTAATTAAATCCTACGTCGAAACGTCACAAACACAGTATAAAACACTAGTGAGCACTCACACAGACTCAAATGTTCCCAAAAGGCTGGCAACGATACTTACCTCTTTGAATAGCTAAGCTAATTCTTTGTCTTAGGTAAGCGCCAGCCTCTTTTAGTCATCAGTCTCAAATATTATCTAAAATATATTGTGTAAATAGTTAGATATTCTTGTTTTGTATAGTAAGTTTTTAACGCAATTATTAATTGTGTTTAACTTGAGATCGGGTGTTTCTCTTTAATTGATAATTATTTGTTGTTTATTTTAAATTTAATTGTTTTGTTTACCTTTGAAGGACCGTTTAATTTACTTCCAAAGAAACACACTCTTACAGAACTTAAATAAAGTATCTGGTTCTTCCTTTAATATAGTTAAATAGATTGTAAGCTGTTAAAATCTAAAATATATTTTTTGCTACATAACTTCGTTTTCTAGTATAGATGGTAGGTATGTATCTAAATACCTGTAGTTTGATAATACGATGGTGCAAGTATTGATTATCTTTTGACAGATATAGAAGTATGGTTTATTTTTGTTCGCGCGTATTCTATATCAGCGTATTCTATTCTGTAGCCATTCGTGAGAACCGCTAATTGGCTTCTCTGATAACCTAGTCTATTGTTTATTGTTTATTTATTAGAGTCACCAACATCGTATACACCAATTCATTCATAAAGTATATAGAGAAAACCAAAAAAAACATGTCAAGTGCTACAATAATAATTATAGGGACAGACGACATGCAATTAGAATTAGAGCTAGAGCGAGTTAAAATAAAATAGTTAATTAATAAAAAATTCAAATTAAAATAACATTAAACATTAAATCCATAAAAAAACACTAACATTTAATCCATAAAATAGTTAATTAATAAAAAAATACAAATTAAAATAACACTAAATTCATAAAAATACATTAAAAATTAAAAATTGAGAAAAAGTATTTACAATTGAGATGGAATTATGAACGTTATAACACAAATTGGAAATAAAATATAATTGTGAAAGTAAAAAAAAAAAAAAATTGTGAAAGTAAAGTCTAAATTCATTCGTTATTATGTTTAATAAAGCTGTTGGTCTTCCTAAAACAAATAAATAAATAATCTGCGCATAGCCAGACCGTTCTTTAAGTTATAAAGAGAAAGTAGGTACCTATCTCCTTCAGTGTACCTACTCATCAAGATTTTTCATCGAATGATTAACTCAGCCAATGCTATCGCAAAAGTGTGATGCTCCATCGTCGAGACAACTCGGCGCCACGTGGAGGTACCAAGCAATGGTTGCAATGACTCCTAAATCGGAACATACAGAGTGGTTTTTAGAAAATCTTCTATGACAATAGAAATTAAAATTATGATTTCTCAGATAGTACGAAATTTGGGTGCTAGGAGTGCAAAACAGAAGCCAATTTTCAAACTGTATCTGGTTTTGACAGAATGACGCTAATGAGTAATTTGCTACCCTGCTTGCTAATTATAGTAAGTGGTCGGTTTATTTTGAAACAAACATCAATCTGATTTCATTTCTTTAAACCGATACTAATTTTTGAAATATTGAACAGTGCTACAAATTCCTGAACATTTTTCTTCTAAACTGCAGTCACGTTTCTATAACGCACTTCTGTCATTCGTTGGGACAATCTAACTACAGAAAGAAGAAAGAAAATACAAAAAAAAAATAGAAAAAAATAGGAGCTCCTATTTTTTTACAAATGACTACTTGTTCCCAAAAGTACTTGTAAAAGCGAAATTCCCCTCGTGTGTGCAGACTGAATGTATTGAACCTCATAACAGGTCAATGTGTATAGGAAGTCCGCTCCACTCGATGGGGTAATATCGACATTACATCGGAAAATATAATGTGACAGTGACTAATTGGGCTTGTTTCCCTTACATGTGAAATTTTATGGTAGATACAATCTTGATATAAATAAAATAATAGAAAAGAAACAAAAGCAGCCACATGATTTTGATCCCTGTGATATGTTAGATCCCTCAGATCTTTTAGCAGCAAGCACCAACTCAAGTAACACTTAGATACTCGAATTGTGGTTGAGTATTAAAGAATAAGTTGTAGTAGTAGACCTCTTTGTGTAGGGCTCGTCCGGGGAAGTACTACCACCATGCATTTCTGCCTGGAAGCAGCATTGCTGTGCTTCAGTTTGAAGGGTGTGGGTGCCGGTGAAATTACTGGCACGTGAGGCTAAACATCCGTATGCCTCGAGTTCATGGACGCAGAGAAGTGCATCGTGGTGCACGTTCCTGACGTGCGTGACCTACGAGGCAACGCTTTGCTATATGCAATGGTTACCACTTAACATCAGGTGGGCCATATGCTTGTTCCATCAGCTAGTTGAATAAAAAAAGTAAATTTTAGTGAAAAAGTGTTTAAAGCGTGAAGTAGGTAGGCAAATATACAAGGTCATGTATAGAAATATTAAGTAAGAAAAAATACTTCTTATTCCCGAACATAAGGAATCTTTATTTATATTTTCATCACAATAACGAACAATACGATATTAAAAAAGTCTGAAATCCCAAAAACTATTGACAATGATGAAACCAAACAAGTTAAATAAGTCTTTTATCCCCAATAGGTTTTGGTCCACTGAATATATCTGGCCATTGTTACTAGCCTCATATCATTATGAGTAGGTATGATTCATACTCCATGTTCCAATAAAGTTTGTCAGGGATCTTTGCTAGCACATAATAAAGTATTACAAAAGCCAAAGACCGTCATTGTTGCTGGTGCTTCAATCCCAGACAAGAGGAGTGTTCTAGTGGGCGAGTCAGCTGGCAAGTCTTCTTCTTATCGCGTCACTAACTCTTTCAAACCAGTGCAGTGTACTGAAAGGATTTTAAGTGCGCCTCAGAGAGGCTCCAAAGCAAGCAAGTAAAACGTTGGGATATGCTACATCACACGCACACACACACAAAGCACACAGCTAAGTTTTGGATGCTTGTTTAAATTAAGTCGATTTTTTATACATATACCAAATCTTGCAGGGGAAACACAAACAAGTGAAGTTTATATAACTTGAGAAACCGACTTCATAGCCAAACTGCTGCACTGATTTTGTTGAAATTTCTATGGGACTAATCGAAAAGTATAACCTGTCTGAATAAAAAAACCAAATCGGCCTATGCATGACGAAGGTATGTGATAACAAACATAAAAAAAATACAACTGAATTGAGAACCTCCTATTTTTAGGGTTCCGTAGCCAAATGGCAAAAACGGAACCCTTATAGATTCGTCATGTCTGTCTGTCTGTCTGTCTGTCTGTCCGTCCGTATGTCACAGCCATTTTTCTCCGAAACTGTGAGAGCTAGACTGATGAAACTTGGCGAGTAGATGTATTCTGTGAACCGCATTAAGATTTTTACACAAAAATAGAAAAAAAAACTATTAATTTTGGGGGTCCCCATACTTGAAACTGAAACTCAAAAAAAAATTTTTCATCGAACCCATACGTGTGGGTATATAATATACCCACACGTATACGCATACGAATGTTTAAAAAACGTTTTCTATATAAATATAAGAAAATCCAGCACTTGCATTCAGCTTAATCAGCAAGTATTGTGGCAAGTAGGAGTATAACAGAACAGTGCAAACGCTCCTTAGAGGGTACAAGATAAGGTTTTACGAGTTCTCCACGTCGTTTCTATGCGGAGAATAGCGAATGTACTTTGCATAGGTTTGTTTAGGATGCCAATTACAAAACAAAGGTTTGTTTTACCTACTTTTCTTTATAGATGTTTGCAGATCTCCGCAGATATTATGGCGCCCAAAATCTGATCAATACCAATCGGGAGCGTCTGCAAGACCCTAGCTGCCATATATAATGGCAATTCTCTATATCCACTATTCCATAGCATCGCTAAGCAGATTAACTTATTATAAAGGTTCTTGTAGTTCGTCGAAAGTTAAAAAAACTACTGTCTAGATCTCGTTCAAACCAAATATCGTTGAAAGTTTGCATAGTAATGTACAATATTCTTTTTAGTTTTATCATTCTCTTATTTTAGAAGTTAGAGGGGGGGAGGAACTTTTTTCCACTTTGTAAGTGTCTCTCGCGCAAACTGTTCAGTTTAGAAAAAAACGATATAAGAAACCTCAACATCATTTTTGAAGACCTATTGAGTTTCAGTTTCAAGTATGGGGACCCCCAAAATTCATAGTTTTTTTTCTATTTTTGTATAAAAATCTTAATGCGGTTCTACTCGCCAAGTTTCATCAGTCTAGCTCTTATGCTTTCGGAGAAAAATGGCTGACATACGGACTGACAGACAGACATGACGAATCTATAAGGGTTCCGTTTTTGCCATTTGGCTACGGAACCCTAAAAATCAGCAATCAACATATTTTCCATAGAGCAAGTAGCAAACGTATCACCTCTGATGGAATACAAATGGAGGAGACGGCCTTATCGCTGGATAAGGCCATCGATGCTAAATCTCATTTTCATCTTTTTCTAGGTTACAAATTGGATAAGAGTGTTCCATTACCAGTTACTTCTCCACTTAAATTGATCCAATCTTTCAATTTTGTACAGAACCTTCTCAGTATAGATTTATCTTTATCACTACTACAGAACTTACTTTCTTAGAAATGTAATTTGCCAGTCTAATTGAGTCAGATTAAATATCCTTCGAAGGCTAAACATTTATTAACCAGAAAATTAATAAAATTCTGACTAGGTCTCTCGCGAGAATTATAAAAAGATCAGTAATATAGGTAGAAAAAAACCTACAACCTGCTTTACAAGGCAATTACTCAAAAGAGTTTTTTGTTTATTGTTTTTTGAGTTTTACTATGTACCTACGTAGGTATGCACTATTTCGTGCAGAAAGGCGTACCTACCATATATAGACCGCCCATTGTATACATTTGTATGTTTTAAATTATTGTTACTTGTTTTACCATTGTTAGTTTTAAGGTGTGCAATAAAGAATTTTCTATTCTATTCTATTCTATAGACTTTAAATATACCTAACTGATAAAAAATATGCTGATGTTTTCCTTTTCGTTACCAGGTTTAAAAACGATTGTTGCTGACACCCTATAGGCCTGCGCACATCTAGCGCAGAAGCGAACGCGATCAGTAAAACGCTGTCAAATATTGCTGTCACGTTTACACTATTTCGGCTGCTCGCTATCGCCATCGCCATCGCCTATCAGATGTGGAGTTGGCTACTTACGTGACTTAATTTGAAGAGCTCGAGACACCCGAGAAAGGATCACCCAAAGCACATTAACTCGACAACCAACTAAAACCATATTTTTTATAGCTACAATTAAATCACCCACGTTTGTCCGCGGGGCAGTCACAATGTCCGCAGGAGGATAAACGAATTTGCTAGACAACGTCAGAAACAAGGTAATTTGCAGACGTGTTTGTGGAATATACGGCATAGACAACGTCAAGCCATCGTTCATACTGGGAGATTAGAACTAGAACACTCTTTCAGGTGCTCAACTGTTCATAAATGAAACGACGATTTCTTGTCGATATCAAACTATTTACAATTTATCTATTTTTCATCGAAAATAAGACGATGATAAAATAATTATTGATTTAAATATTAAATAGAATGATTCAGCTGTTTATTTTATTTTTCGTATTGTCATTTTGATCATAAACCTCCAATTGACAAGCACCGAGGTTTGAATGTAATAAAGCATTGATGAGTTACCGCACTTCAATTGCTTTGGTCGCGTCGACCCATGATATGATCTATTAAAGGAAGATCAGTCATAGGGGATAGGAAGATAAGAGGAATTATGTTCGATAATCCTATACAAACTTGCAACCCAGTAAATGGAGATTGTAGAAACGCCTTCGATCGGAGCTTTCTCTAAGCTCCCGCCTGAGATATTTAAGCAGTTAGATCTTACGTTACAAACTACGACGCACAGGTATTGTGTTGCAAGCTGTTGCAAGCAATTGTGTGATAAAGCGTATTGTGACCGTGTCACAATACTTTATCTACTATAAGCTTATTATTTGTACCCAACAAACTTATAAATAAATATTTAATTTCATATTTCATTTCATTTCAAACTCACGCATTTCAATTCTCTCTCTCTCTGCTGACATAATTTTTATTATCATTTAGACGTTTTCATTTGTTTTGATAGGTATTTACTGGGAAATTATATTAGATTGTAATTGTATTGTAATATTTACAAAAAGAGAAGTTAGTCTACTTCTCTTTAGTGTGTGTATTTTTGTAAAAGTGCCAAACTGCATTTGTCTAATTAGAATAAGATTACTAAATAATTATATACCGTGCTAGAGAATGGAATCGGAAAGGATTTTGATTGAAATAAAAGCACAAAAGCAGAAAAGGTTGGTAGGAAGTTGATAGATGAAGAAAGCTTGAAACCGCTTGTCCTTGAAAGTTGAGGTGGCATATAAAACCATTTTTAGGTAAACGTTGTGTGTCCGTGGACTAACCTAAACAGTTTAATGAAACCACCGCATTTGTTACATAACATAAAATGACTTCTTAGTGTGATTCTCGACTGAGTATTTAAGCTCAAATTCTAAATTCCTGCATCAAAAAAAAGTGTAGAACGAGAAAAGTGAACACAAGCCGCTACAAATAAAAGTGGTAGGTATCGAAGTTATGGTTAGTTATTTAAAAAATAAAAGTAGCTTTCTAAAGTTGTCTCAAAATACAGATAAATATGTCTGTTGTAAGAAAGAAAACTTATTTATTTGTGGTAGAAGAGTTTAACCTGTGTAGGTACTTCTTCCTACACTGCCTTAAGTCTTGCTCCTTGCAGTGGCGATCAGTAAAACGCTGTCAAATAAGACAGCGCTATTTGACAGCGTTTCACTGATTGCCTTCGCAGAATGTTTAGATATGAGCAAGGCTTTCCTGAGACCTGCTTACGAATATAATATTCAAACGTTTCATCACAGATTTGTTAACAATGAACGCTAATTCCGCGCAACGGATTGAGGATTACGTACTTGTTCTTGAATTGCTTGCTTAATTGCTTTTGTGTTTGGCTTCTGAAATCGTATTACAATTAATATTATGTATGTTAATTTTTCTTGATGAGAAGAGAGATGAAATAAATATAGAAAGAGGTGTACGCCAAGGTGACCCGCTGTCACCTAAACTATTCACAGCCGTCTTAGAAGAAATCTTTCGTAAGCTAAACTGGGACGAAGATGGCCTTAATGTAAATGGTGAAACACTGTCCCACTTACGCTTTGCTGACGATCTTATTCTATTCGCTTCAACAAAAGAACAACTTCAAAGAATGCTCGCGGATCTAGAAAAAGAGAGTCGAAAAGTTGGTCTGGTCATGAATCTACAAAAAACCAAAGTCATGGCAAACACCATAGAAGAACCAATCACCCTAAACAAGAACCCTATAGAGTACGTACAGGAATATGTCTACCTTGGTCAACTGATCTCACCGACCGACCTCATGTCAAAAGAAATACAGGCGAGAATCGGAAATGCATGGAAACGATTTTGGAGTCTAAAAGAAGTCCTAAAAAACGAAGATGTCAACATATTTTTCAAGAGGAAATTATACAACTCCTGCATCCTCCCCATCCTCACATATGGATGCCAGACTTGGGCACTTACGAAAGCACATTCTAAAAAGTTAGAAACTTGCCAGACCGCAATGGAAAGAAGCATGCTCAACATTAGGAAATCCCAACGAGTGAGAAACCAGACTATCAGGAAAACCACTAAACTGGTCAATATAACAACAAAAATAAAGAAACTAAAGTGGAAATGGGCTGGACACACAGTAAGAGGAATCAGAAAATGGAACAAAGCCATCTTGTTCTGGCATCCGAGAAACAAGAAGAGAAATCGTGGAAGACAGTTCAGAAGGTGGGAGGACGAGATAAAGTCAATAGCAGGAAATACATGGACGAGAACCGCTACGGATAGAGAAGAATGGAAAAAAATGGAGGAGGCCTTTGCCAAAATTGGGCAAACAGATCAAGTTGTCGATGTCTAGATTAATAATAATATTGTAAATGTAACTTTAAAATTATCTGAATAAAGGCTATTTTGATTTTGAACTTTTCTTAAGTGCACTAGTGGCCTACTGGTAGGACCTCGCCTCCCTATCATAAGGTCGCGGGTTCGAATCCCTTCACTGCTATTATTATAATTTTGGTTTTGTTGAAGGATAACCACGCCATAGTTTGTTGCATGTTCTTCTGAGTAGCTGACGTTTCGGACAAACTTTGCTGGGACACATTGTCCCAAATGACACTTTTGATTTTAATATTATTTTTACTGACGTTTCGGACACCATTCAAAATAACTGCATTGTACAGTCAGGTAAAAAAACAGGTTTTTACCGAAACGCGGCGGTGCCGGTGGCGGCATAGCAAGGTGACGAAATAGATGCATCGCAAGGTAACACTCTCTCTATCTCTTTCTTTTATAGCTCTGTTTCGCTCTATTTTTCACTAAGCCCGAAGGACAACTACTAAACAATTAATTAGTCTTGGGAGTAAGTGAAGGTCAGTGCAAACAACGACACGCATCGTTAAAGTATGAAAGTGAAAGAAATTATGTGGCAGTTTATATTGTTCTTCATGTTTTTTGGGGGTAAGTTAAATCATGCAACTTAGTGTAATACTCATATATTATAATAATGTAAATACATTAATTAGACGTACCTACATTAGTACCTGGTGAATGTTAATATTTTTAATTGCTATAAGATTTTATAATAGGTTCAGCAAAAATTGGTTCTTACTTAATGCTAAGAGTAAAGAATTTGGCTTTATTTTGTGACTAAGACATTTTGTTAGAGTGAAATAATTTGATAAAGACATTTTTTCATAAGCAATAGATATAGTATTCATAACATCAGTAAAAAGTGTTTGAAATAAGTTTCGTGGAAAAACCTTAGTTGAATGAATGCATGCAAAATTGATATTGATGTTCTACCTGTTAAACTTATTATCGTTTGAGCGGGGCTAGCGTGGGAATCGATTTGAAAATCAGGGTATTATAATAATAATAATAAATTATTTTTAATAGGTATAATTTGTGCTAAATGCTGTGTATAATACTGTGATTATTGTAGATTAAGAATTTTTTATAATGTTTAAAAGTTTTATCATTTTTTTATTTCGTTGATTTTAATAGGTAAAAGGGTTTCCGCCAAAATTGCCCCAGTCCCGGCGCAAAAGAATTGTATCTCAGATTTTAGATAATCATTAGTAGAAACAATATTAGTTGTCGCTATTTCCTGATTTCGTGGCTAACATGTGTTTTTTACCCAGAGAAGTTTCATAGGCGCTACATGCAAAAATGACACTTTTTAGGAAAAACTTCATGTTACTTTGCTAATTGACATTGAATTGGCAAAAAATGAATAAAACACATAATATAAACACATTATCACATATGTAATATAATGTACCTATACCTATTATGCCAGTTTTTTGAAAAACTTCATTTTACTGTACTAATTCACTCGTTAACAACATAAACGAGTGGATAATTGCAAAAAATGAATATAATAGGTACATATGCGTACACACTGATATGTATAGCCTGCATCATACTTATATACATTTTGTAGTTATCTTTATTTTATAAGAAAAAGAATACTGCCTTAAGTAATCGGGGTTTAACTTTTCTCTGTTATATTATTAATATTACAATAGGTTTTCATTATCGTTTCTCAGAATTCAATAAGGGCTTGTGACGTGAGTGAGCGCGCTCTCGCTCCCACTCAATTTGTTAAAGGGAGAAACATAGTCACAACGATTACTAAAGGTAGCTTTTATAGGCGATTATTTTCCTTATAAAATAAATATAACTACAAAATGTATATAAGTATGGTGCAGGCTATACATATCAGTGCGTACGCATTTTTTTTTATTTTTTTTTTATAATACGGACAATACATATCTACCTATTATATTCATTTTTTGCAATTATCCACACGTGTGTGTCGTAAATGAGTGAATTAATCAGTAAAATAAAGTTTTAAAAAAAATGAAATAATAGGTATAGGTACATTATATTACATAAGTGATAATGTGTTTATATTATGTGTTTTATTAATTTTTTGCCAATTCAATGTCAACTAGCACAGTTACACGAAGTTTTTCCTAAAAAGTGTCATTTTTGCATGTAGGATCTATGAAACTTCTCTGGGTAAAAAAAACATGTTAGCCACGAAATCAGGAAATAGCGACACCTGATATTGTTTCTACTAATAATTATCTAAAATCTGAGATACAATTCTTTTGCGCCGGGACTGGGGTTTTTTTCTATGGGATTTGGCGGAAACCCTTTGTGCTCAATGTTGTGTAAAATACTGTGATTATTGTAGATTAAGAATTTTGTATAATGTTTAAAAGTTTTATCACTTTTCAGTGATAATACGCCTTGCTAATGTTGAAAACAAACAATAAGTAATAATTGTAAGTCTGTTTTAGTTATAAGTGTATTGATATAGAGAACCCAGTTGTAAGGCAAACCTTACTTAGGCTTTAAATCACTGTTCGATGTTAAATGTACCTAACTTTCTGTATAATAAATAAATAAAATAAATAAATAAAATATTGATTATTTGTGATTTTTAAACATACATTTTTACATACTGTCTTAGAATAATTAAAAAACATCTTTGATATATTTTTATGTGATCATACACAAGATATAGGTTTATGCCAAATATACGCCATGTGAATGAGACTTGTTGTTTTTTTTAACTTATAAGTAAGTCACCACACGCTTGCAAAGCAATTTGATTAGCTTTATCACAACATTACATTATATTTTGCTTAATCATATTTTACCTGACTGTACTCAAAAGTATTAATAATTTGATGGTGTCCGAAACGTCAGTAAAAATAATATTAAAATCGAAAGTGTCATTTGGGACACTTTGTCCCAGCGAAATTTGTCCGAAACGTCAGCTACTCGTTCTTCTCTGGCTCTGGTTGCGTGGTACTGGAACCTAGACTCACCTAGATTTAAGACATTTCAAAGTGATACTTATGATACTATTGAATAGATACATATTTTGACTTTGACTTTGAATCCAGCCGTGAACTTAGGGATTTTTCTGTCCGGAAAAATTGTGAGAAAACCCATGGCTTAGTCAGCTGTGCACGTATTGACCATGTCATTCCTGATTCTTATAAGCTTTACCCACCAAGAACAAATATTTGTACGGTGAACGCAGATTTATTCTCTGGTTGGGTTGTTATATCATATTTTAAGTATGTATAATTAAAAAAAAAATACTATATGTATTAGATCAGCTATCTGGTTCCCATCGTACAAGTTCTGCTTAGTTTGGGACCCTTTTCAGCATAAGATATGTGGTAGTCGCTTCTGGGTTTCTGTATAATGTGTTGAATGTTTGTTTCTTTTTTGATTTCTTGTGTAGCCGTACCTTTATTCGATGGTCTTCTTCTTCTGTTGTCATGTTTTCTTGATAAGTTGTGATATATCTTTGTGTTTTTAAGTCAAATAAAAAAATATCTATTGTTACGGCTATAACTCTCCATTGGTTATAGCTACAACACTGTTTTACTTTATTACACGGCAAACAATTACAACCACGCAAGACGCCTTCTTCCTCAACCACTAGTGATGTGTCACGTTCCTTGATCCAATTAGAAATGTCTTATTCCCTAAACCAGTTAACACTATCTATCTAGATAGTGTTGTGTGGATTGTCCATAATATTAGCGTATCAGGAGACAAAGACGATGTATAATTTCTCGTGTAAACTAGCTGCATCAGCGTCTGATTTAAATAAATCCGCTCGTTATCGGCTGCATCTGTTATCCGCTGCGCTATTCTGTAAAGACTACGCCACGCCGTACGTGCTTTGCGGTTGCAAAGTTGTTGCAAAGCTATTGCATTAGTATTCATATTTACGCATCTTGAACGTAATACGTCTTTCTAGTAATCATCGTCATTATTATCAGCCTGACGAAGTCCATTGCTGGATATAGGCCTCCCCTACACATTTCCAGAAAGAACGATTCTGAACCCTTTCTATCCATTGACTTTCTACGATCTTAACAATGTCGTTGGTCCATCTGGTGGGTAAGCGCCCTACGCTTCGTCTGTCGGTTCGTGGTCGCCAGTCGAGAACTTTTATTCCCAAACGGTTGTCGGTTCTTCGAGCTTTATGACCTGCCCATTGACATATCCACTTATTAATTCTACGAGGTATGTCGGTGACCTTGACCTAACATCCAGTCTTCCAGTAATACCATACTTGAAAACGAACTACCTATTAGACTGATGTGTATTGAACAGGTAGGTAAGGTACACAGTTTTTTTTTATTTATATCTTCTTCCTGCTGGGTCTCTCTTCTCTCTCTGACCTTTGGGAACTCATAAAAGTGGTTATTTTATGAGTTCCCAAAGATCTGCACCAAATCCCTCCACCAGTCTCTTTATTTCTTATTAAACTGTTTTCTGTGTGTCGTAGACTCTTTGTAAAGGGCTCGCCCGGGGAAGTACTAAAGAAAGAAAGAAAGAAAGAAAAAACGCTTATTTGTCACACCTCCAATGAATAACATTTTAAGTAGTACTACCACCAAGCCTACTTCTGCCGCGAAGCAGCATTGCTGTGTTTTGAAGGGTTTGGGTACTGGTGAAATTACTGGCACGTGAAGTTGAACATGTTGGCAGTGCATCTTAGGTCGTTCCTGACGTGCGTGACCTACGAGGCAATGCTTTGTCACCACCTAACATCAAGCGGGCCACAAGCTTGTTTCATCAGCAGCTATAGAGGTATAAAATCAAATAAACTATCAAAACTTCTTAAGCCTCGCAATTCAATAGCGACTGTTGCCGAACCCAGCATACAGCATAGCCGTCCGTTACCGGAATGACGTCACACCGCGAACGTGTCACTTCAACAGCAGTAATGGAATTCTCATGCTCGTCTCGCCCTCGGTTTTGCGGCGCTAGTAACACATACTTTAAATTTGCACCGGTAACGCCCGCGAGCGTTCCAACAAGAAACTTTTGCACAACTTTTAAAGGCTTCTAAATGGGTCTCATTTTAAACTTTAAGCGTGTATCTATAAGAGCGATGACAGAGTCTTCTGAGAGATGCATAGCGAAGATCGTAAATCCAAGCAGGTTGTTTTAAGGAAGGGTTATAAAAACGCACGAGAAAATGCTTTTCAGCCTTTTATGTTCAATATCCATCCACGTCTTTTAGTACCTTATATTATTCGTTTGGTGCAATGGCAAGATTATTTTATAAGAATTGTGTGTTTTAACCTTTGAAACGAGAATCGATAATTCCGAGGTCGACAAATCAAGATTTATAATGCAAAAGACTAAACATTATAAATACTAAAAAGTTTGCCACATGAGCGAATTGCACGCAGGCGGGATGAAAACCAAAATAGTTATATTATATTTTATTTTTCTTTCAAACAGCAGTTAAAACTCCAAAGATACTGCTAATTGCAGCAAAACGGCATTATAAAAAGCAACATTCAATTGGAATGGGATGTTCGCGGTTGATTGGATTTGTTTCGCTCCCCATTCAGTCCGTCAATTTGGAGCATTCCTAAGCGGACCAAAAACAACGATACACCAAAACCATTAACGAATTTCTGAACTGATTTTTATGATATTCTTATATTAATCTGAAAGTATAACCTGAAAATTTTTTTTTAAATGTTTAAGATAAACGACAATCGGTTAAAAAATATCATGAAATATTACACGGAAAATAAACAGAAATAATTATCAGAAAAAAATATCGTGTAATCATCGTTCCGTAGATTTTGATATAGGCACAATTTACTGATGAAACAAGCAATGACCAATAACCTTACCAATAACCAATAACCTTACCACTAACCTTTATTAAGTGGTAAGCATTGCCTCGTAGGTCACGCGCTTCAGGAATATACCCTACGATGCACTGCCCTGCGTTCATCAACTTGAGGCATACAGATGTGCCAGTAATTTCATCTGTTTTGATATTCTAGTTATTACAATCGGTTTATCACTGGCTAGAATATTAATAATATGTTTGTATTAGTACGTAATTTAGTATTATTATACGCGCTGGCTACGGTAACCGCTTCCCATCAGGTGGGCCGTATGCTTGTTTGTCAACTTAGTTGTATAAAAAAAAAAGTATGTAAGAATTTATTTGCGATCGCGAATGGTGTTTTGTTGTCCTTCAAATCCCCATGTCGTATTTGATCTGGTCTGGTTCAGAACACACCGTGAGTTCCAACGGATACTCGTTTTCAGTAAAACAGTACGGTTAACCATTGACTACGAACAGTCCACAATATGCAGCTCTTTTTATTTTCTTCCATTTATTTGTTTCTCGACTGCTCATTTATTGGCCGGTGTTCTATTGTTTTTGTTCAATAAATTTAGCGTTGTTTCATTGTTTTTGTTCCATTGTTTTTCTGTTTCTTCAAATTCACGTCAGAAATGAATACCTACAGGCTGCGCCCCGCGGCGTTACCCGCGTTTTAAAAGTAGGTATGTACTTTTCCTGTGCACCGCGTACGAGTTGCACAACGGGCCATGGAGCGAGCCATGCTCGGCATAACACTTCTAGATCGAGTACGCAACACTGAAATCCGACGTCGTACAAAAGTTTACGACGTCGGAGACAGGGCGGTAAATCTCAAGTGGAGTTGGGCAGGACACCTTGCTAGACGTGGTGATGGTAGGTGGAGTAAGGCTTTGACCGAATGGTGGCCGAAGTCGGGCCGAAGAAATCTTGGACGTCCGAAAGCGCGATGGGTCGACGACATCGTGAAGGTCGCAGGAAACACATGGACAAGAGACGCGCAGGACGGGGGAGGCTGGCGGGATATGAAGGAGGCCTATACCCAGCAGTGGGTGATACCGGGCTGAAATGATGATGATGTACTTTTCCTCTGTTCTTTTTTATACCCCATCTATGCAAAATTTCATGATGATCGGTTGAGTAGTCAAAGCTTGAAATCGTTACGAACAAACAGGAACCATGCATTTTTCCAGGATAAAAATTAGGCTTTTATTTTCTGATCCACTACTTATGCAAAAATCATGTCAATCCATAATGCTCTATGAAAAAGTAAAACAAATCTACTCCACGGGTTGAGCCAGTTTTACGTAACCCCCTCATTATTACACATTGTTTTACTTTGTGATCAATCCTGTATTCCTTCTACTCTTCCTGTATTCTGTTTAATTAATTTAGTATTAGTTCGTTTCAACCAGTAGGGTGAAAGGGTTTTAAGTGCGCCTCTTCTTGACACGACATGTGTATTATACTTTTTTTGTTTCTACGATTCATAATGTAAGGCAAGGTACTCATTAGCTTTTGCATCTGCTTCGCAAGCATATATGAGTTAGATACATAGTCCACTATCTTCAAAGTCTTCTCTTCACATTTTATAAAACAGCCAAAAGAGAAGCCCAATACGTATTACCACATCAAATAAATGACCGCCCATCAAGCGACCAGTGTTTGGCCAAAATCCGGTCCAAGCATTTCAATTAAACCTTGAAAGGTTTCTGACGGAATGCCTTCAGACAAAGTAGATGAAGCTAATTTTATAATTACAGGAACGAAGCTAGGTAACTCTTGTCATCAACATCTTTCATCTTTCCCTCTCCATCCACCGAATTTCCTAGATCTTAACAATGTCGTTAGTCCACTGAAGGCCTGCTCACACCTAGGTTGCTGGCGATGGCGATCAGTGAAACGCTATTTGACGGAGTTTCATTGATCACCATCGTCAGCGACTTAGGTGTGCGCAGGTCTTGAGTGTTTAACATGACGATGACCTCAAAAAATAAAAACTGTTTTCAAAAGTGAACTAGCTCTTTGTCTTTGCTCAGGATTAAATAGTAAAGTTATGGTTTTCCAAACTAGCGGCCGTCATTTAGTGGTTTCTTTATTTTAATCTAGTAACAGAAAACAGTTTCTTTGTTACATGCAATAAGGTTCAAAATCGTTGTAACCACTCCCAAGGGAAACGATGTCAAATATGACAGCATTTCAGCAATTTCCAGCAAAAATGCTTAGATATAGGCTCGTATTCCGAAACAATGCTCAAGTCTGAGTCGAGCCTCAAGCATAGATTTTATGACAGTTCTCTATTGAAAAGTGTCAAAAATCTGTGCTTAAGAGGCCGGCGGAGGGCGAATTTTCATACAAATGTAATACCAAAATTATTACTAGTTTAGGCAGATTTTCAATATATTATTGTAACGAGCTGGTATGCCCGAGCTTTGCTCGGTTTTTTAATAATATTTTTCGATTTTTCTGTATACTAATTTTCAAGAAAATCTCCGGAACTTTTGTGTCGAGTGTTTACGAAGAAGTTCAATAGATGGCGTTCTCCGTGACACTAATTCGTGATTTCGACTACTCGGCAAGAGATGGCGCTAATTTTTTTATTATTAAAATAACTTTTAACCCGAGTCTTTTCTGAAAATGAAACCTAGCTAGATCGATTTATCGCACCCGAAACCCTCTGTATACTTAATTTCATGAAAATCGTTGGCGCAGTTTCCGAGATCCTAAATATATATATATATACAAGATTTTCTCGTTTAAAGGTATAAGATAACTGTATTCTTATAGTATTTACTTAGGTTTCTAAACAGTTTTTATTATAGTGAAAATTTGCTTAAATTAGTAATCATTTTGGTATTACGTTTGTATGAAAACTCGCCCTCCGCCGGCCCCTTTCAAATTCAAATACTGTTTATTAAAAATCATTAGCTTAACATTACAGAATATTATTCCAATGCGCTAAACTATGTACTTAAGGCTCGACTCTGACTCAAGCACTGTTTCAGAATACGGGCCTTAAATATACTACACCCCGTGAAGATGACAGCCACAGCGTCTTTGGGAAACGAGGCTTTAGGAAGCCGCTTCAGGTAATTAATCTTGGTGGAATTCTTTTAGACGTGACGAGTCCGAGTGGGGGAAATAATGGCAATCCGCTAACTAGCTGGAAGTTTGGCAGCTTGTGGTTTCTATCCTAATGATGGATTTACTGTGGCTTACCTTATTTTACGAGTAAAATTCTAAATAATCTATATACATAATATTTTAAATGTCACGTCGTCTTGGTCAGGCCACGCGTGAATGGCTGGACCGATTTGGCTGAAAATCGGTGAGGAGGTAGCTTAGAACCAGAAGACGGACTTAAGATACTTTTTATCTCGAAAAATAACGGAAACGGGGCGAGGGAAGCCACGGGCAGCCGCTAAGTGACCAATAAAATAATAATTAATATTGATTATTCATAACCTGAGACAAATTCAATGATACACTGCCTGCGTTATAATAATAATTAATTTTTCATTACTCATACTCTGAAAGTAGGTCTGAAGTTGCCTGAGGGGCCTAATTGAAAGTAAAACTTTCAGCCCTAGGGAGAATCGCTTTCTACTGACAGCTGTCAAATTATAAAAAAAAACGAGTTCTATTTTATTCAACCATGTTCCAACTTTCTAAAGTCTTTCTAACTGTAAGGAGGTTGTTCAACCAAATTCCAACTTTTTATTCAGCAAGTAGGTTGGAAACCCATTAAACGGTAAGAAGTTTAAAAAGTCTAATTAGAGCGCAATGTAATATTTAAATTTAAATAACATAAAGTTAGTATTAAATAAATAATATATCTTCTAAATAACTTGATTAGTGTATATTATTTATTTAAAATAACATTGATTTAAATTATGAAAATGAAAATAATGGCTGAATAATGCTGGCGAGCCGTAGCCGAAGGCCCGCCAGAGAAAAAGAAAAAAAAAAACCGGGAAGGCGGCAATTCAATCTTCATTTTCACTAATTTTTCTTTCATGTTTTTATTTTTACTTTCCTTGTATTCGTAATAAAAAGCACAGTGTTTACCTCGGGTGAAAGTCTTTTGAGTCCCTCAAGCTCCATTGGCGCCCTCGCTAACGCTCTGGCGCCAAACCCGTCTCGGGACTCAAAAAACGCGACTTTCAACACTCAGGTAACAATGTACTATTTCTTCACAATAGAAAACTAACAACTAGCTTTTAATTTATCTATTTTTTCAGACTTCGGCCCGCTTTCACTCCAAATACTGCTATGCCCTGAACATTAGGGCCTATTATGTATTCACCATTTTTAACTTTAAGACCTCACCATGTAACATAATAATTGCAATAAATAATATGAGTATGAGTAATATGTTTATGTGACTAAAGGCAGATTTTCAATATGAAGACTCGTGTATTGTGACGCTGACTGTCCGTCTCACTAAGAATGGGGCAGACAAAGATGGGATACACGCGCAGTCTGCAGTGTGATCACCTTTATGCAAAATGTATGACACCTGCAACACACGGCTCTAGACTTAATTTTAAGATGTTTCAAAGTGATTCCTGCAGCAGGAGAGCACTGGTGGTCTAGTGGTAGCGGCCCCGCCTTTCGATCCGAAGGTCGTGGGTTCAAATCCAGTCATGTACCAATGAGTTTTTCTGTCGAAAAATGTATGTGCACTATGTCAGTACTCTCAAAACAGTGAAGGAAAACATCGTGAGGAAACCGGCGTGTCGTAGAACCTAAAAAAGTTCGAGTAACACGTGTCAAGGATCACGCAAAAAGGGCCCGCCAGTGACCTATACTTGCGGAAAAACCAGCCCGCACATCAAGTGCGAAAATATAAAATTTGCCGAAAAGTGATTCTTGCGATCTTACTGAATAAATACACTTTTGATTTGCTCTTATGAATCTCTGCCTTAATGCCAGTAAACGATGCGAGCACCTACGATACTACTTTGTATTTGGCAGATGGCCATTATGGTGGAACCGCTGTTACACAGATTGCAAACTCATTGCCGCTTAACTGTACCTACTATTCTTTAAATAGTACCTACGTACTAAAAACTGAGAGATGACTGAAGAAGTCTTGAAGGTATTATTTTTGTTATGACTGCTATGCAAATGCAATGAAGCTTTGATTAAAACAGGCATACAATGTTTCTGACAAAGATTACCAAATTTTTTATCGATGTGGAACAGAAAACGTATTATCGAGAAAAGGAATCAAATTTAGTTAAACAACTGTCAAATATTTGATTGGTCATTTAGTGATCCATGAAACTGACACTTTGTAAACTTCAATTTCATCATCATCGTCATCAGCCTGAGAAATCCACTGCTGGACAAAGGCCTCCCCTATACATTTCCAGGAAGAACGATTCTGAGCTCTTTCCATCCACCGACTTCTCGCGATCTTTACACTGTAGTCGATCCATCGGGTGAATGGGTGTCCAACGTTTCGTTTCCCAGTTCGTGGTTGCCATTCGAGTTAACTTCGCTTTACAGCTAATAAGGATTCAAAAATTAAGCGCTTGAAAAAACTAAAGATTCACCTCAACAAGCTTTAGGTAAAATGAAACCAGAGACTAAGTTCACTTCATTGTATAGCTACAGATTTGGGAAACAATCCGTGCTAAGACCTCCAGTAGGCCTACCAAAAGCTCTGTCTGGCTCTGTCTCTGGCTCTGTTGTTGTGTGTGAGTGTTGACTAAATAAATCCTACGTCGAAACGCACGGTATAATGCACTGGTGAGCACTCGCACAGACTCAAAACCAGAGCCAGAGACAGAGCCAGACAGAGCTCATGGTAGGCAGGTTGGTCTCGTCCAGGTAAATGGAATTCTCGTGCTCGGCGCGCGGCATCCCAACTGTCCGTTTAAATTTGCACGGAAGCTTCAAACTTTCCCCTACTTTCGAAACTACACTTGATTCATCTAATAAGACTTTATCGAGCAGCTGTTTAACCTGTTTAACTGATAGGATAGTTTGTGGAAAGTAGAACTATTTTATACCCTATAGAGAACCAGACTATATATTTGAGTTTTAGGTTGTCTAATCTGGGTCACTGGTCATAGCGGTTACCTTCTTTGCTTTTTTTTGAGACCAGACACAATTTTTTTTTTCAAATATCAGACATTTGCTTAGTAATAAAGTAAGTCCTTAGAATACTTTTCAGAAATAAATAAAAAAATATTGAACAGAATAAAATGAAAAAAAAAAGGTTTTGTTTCGTTAAATTTGATTAAATAGTAGCAGGTAAAAAACAACAAAGAACGTGCGTGATTTTATTAAAACATGAATTTAATAAAATCACTTAATACTATTAAGAACTAAAAAATCCTTTCCATTTTAGAAATGACCTTCGGCTCGTTCCCATTAGGGGATAGCGGGAATATAAATTATTACAGTCTAACTAGAAAACAGATGAAACACATTTAAAACCCCCAAAACTTCATCCTCCACTGCTTCTTTTGAATAAGGTTGTTTTTGAAAAAAAAAAAGAGAAATGAGCAATCTGTGCGGAAGCGTTACTTTCCATCTGGTGTGTTTGTTTACTCCTATTGCCTCAAGCTTGGTATAGAAAAGTGGTCACCATGGTGCAAAAAGTTGTCCGGCAGAGTATGTTTGCCTGTGAACCTGTTTCCTTTTTTCAAATCTCTCTCTTATTGTCTCTAGACCTTTTATGTCCTAAAAACTACATCATAATGAAGTTTGTAGGCCCTCAAGGTCTACTTACTATACGCCTCCCAAATGAAATAAATAAACATTGTGGACAATCCACACAACACTATCTAGCCCTAAACTAAGCAGATAACTACTATGGGAACCAGATATCTGATATATTATTTTATACATTTTTGGTATTTAATTAGAATGCAATATATATGACCCAGACTGAGCTCAAACATCTGTGATTACCACACAAATATTTGTTCTCGGTGGGGATCGAACCCATGACCGGCGCAGAAGGCAGAGCTACTACCAACTGAACTGATATGCCAGTCGCCGATCGCCAGCAGGTATTGTCAAATTACACCGATGATGTTCAAGATGGAAAAAAGTCGTCGGACCGACATATTTTTTCCTGTATAAAAGGTATGTGAATTTCCAGCAGTTAACATCTTTAGGCTGATGATGATAATGTAAGACCAAGTTTGTGACAGAATCGCAACGGAAACTAAATAAATCTGTATCTAATATGTGAGCGTAAATTGTGGATTCCTAGTATTGAACTTCCCAGTATGATAATGTAAGACCATGCTTTTAGAGTATCGCAAACGAAACAAATCTGTATACCAATTTGTCAGCGCAAACTAAAAAGAAGTTGTCGCAACAAGTTACAGAGCTAATGATTATAATTTCTTAGAAGAGACAGCTAAAGTAGGTAAACTGTTTTCAGAAGCACTTACTACGTTTATCTTAGAGCAAAACTGCCCGCATTTTATAGTGAGCTGGAGATTGTCATGCTTTCTAGCCCCTAGCTTATAGGAGGTTCTCATATAAATAAATAAATAAATAATAATATTTATTGGGGCTTCACAAAAATCTAACCTAACAAACATACTAAAACTAATATAAATAAGTATGTTGGGTTGTGTATGTGTATTATGGCCTCGAGGTCCAACACTTTCAATGTTTCTTTGGAAAGAAACTTAAGAACTAAACTGAATCCACGGCTGGTTTTACTATTTTTAAACGAATCAGCAGCCAGGTGAGATTTTAGTAGTAGCCTTAAAATAATTAGTTATTTTTGCCTTTTTTTACGAAAGCCGTAGACGTAGGAACGCGGAGCACTAGTTTGAAGTGGGAATGGGCAGGACACGTGCCCAAAAAGAATGATGGAAGATGGACAACGGTGATTACAGAATGGTGGCCAAGAGACGCACAGCGACCACGTGGCAGACCGCCCGTTGGTCAGATAACATTGTCGGAGTAGTTGGGCAGCAATGGCGGAGACTGGCACAGGACCGAAGAGAGAGACGCATTTAGAGAGGAGTCTTTTATCCAGAAGTGAGTGCAAACAGGCTAAATAGATAGAAAGATAAGCCTAGCGCACATCTAAGAACGCTATATAAGATGTGCGCATTCTGTTCCACTGGCGTCAATGTATCTTACAAAAAATAATTAACCATTAGTTTAACCAAGTTTCAGTTCACAAGTTCACACTCACAGCAGTGAAAGTTTTCACACAGATATTGTGGAACTTGGTAGCTTTCGACCTATTTTGCTAACTAGCCTGGGTTATTCTCCTGCGGTGTTTTTTTAAAGGAAGTCCTAGTTTATTGGAAGTCTTGAATAGAAAAACCAATATTTTGCCCGTGGGAATCGAGGCCTTGCGGGTCCTCACAATTTTGTCTATGCGACTGATCCAAGCGACGTATGATCCAAGGGCTGGTGGTTATCTGGCGCAGCACATAAGCATTGCTATCCAGTTTCTTGGGGACGCTTCCGTCTGGCACTGATTTGGATAAGTTAAGCGAGATCATTAGTGCAGATAACTCAACTTTTTCTTGTGTATTTTGTACATTTTCTAAATATTTGCAATAATTGTAAGTTTCTTTAAGTAAATAAATGTTAAACTAATATTTAGACAAGATTTATTACGAGTATATCTTTCAGAATAACTAAGAGGTTATTTTCGAATTACACACGCATCTATTTGTTATTTTTTTAACAATCATGGACTTGCCAAATTTAAAATAAAATATTTTTGACTGTCAAATTTTGTTTAAAGGCATAGCGCACACCTTGGTCACTGTTGATGACGATCAATAAATCGCTGTCAAATATCGCTGTTAAATTTGACAGCGTTTCACTGATCGCCGGCGGCAGCGACCTAAGTGTGCACAAGCCTTATATTGTGTTTACTGTCAACTTTTTTGGTTCTACATAAAGTTGCTTGTTACTTGGTACACAGGTTATCTTTCAGCATTGAAGATACCTTTTAAACCAAAAATGGCAAAGTCAAGTTATAAAAAGAAATACGCCACTCGTCTGTTTATTACTGTACATTAGTTATACTGCTTCCGTAGTGTCGCCGCGGCATGAAACGGGAACTAATGAGATTTTGATGTTTTTTTGACTGTGCTTTTATTTTCTTCGGTAACATGAAGACGTTGTTAGTGAAGTGTAAAGTTTCACTAGCCTAGTATTTTTGCACTTACAGTTATGTGACATATTCGGGCTAGTTTCTGTGGAGTTTTTATTTTGATTAATGATTTTTGAACACTCCTTTTTGTAAAGTGATTATCTTTACGATTAAAATAAATAGACTTATTATAAAACAAACTTTTAATTGATCTGTCAATTTAGCACAAAATGTTAAGTCAGCTTGTTTACTTATTAATTTCAGTTTATATACCTACGATTATGCTCTCATCGCGCCCTGAAATGGTAAAATCAATTTGTATGAAAATCGAAGAACCATTAAACGGAAACTTTTTTTTTTCATTAAAACCAGATAGTAAGTAGACTAAGTATTCGTTTTTTCATAAGTAAGTACACAATGCTGGGTCTACTTTTTCTTCTTATCGTGTCACTGTTTCATTCAAACTAGGATTTTGAAGGTTTTTGAGTGCGTCTCCTTTTGCGCACTTGAAACATGTTTTTAAAATTTTTAAGGTTCTGTGACATGCCGGTTTCCTCACGCCGTTTGAGAGTACTGGCATAGTGCACATAATTTTTTGTACAAACAACGTTGGTACACGACTAGATTTGAACCCACGACCTAAGGATCGGAAGGTTGCCACCAGGCCGCCTGCCGCCGCCTCACAAGTCATAACAAGCTTAAACCGACACACGTTAAGTTATTAATTTCACCAAATACTAAACCTGCGTTATAATACTGCAATTTATATTCTGCTGCAAACAGACCTACATGTTTGTGTTTCACGTCACATGAAGAGCTTCAGTGGAAGTGGCATCACAAAACAAGAAGGAGAAATAATTTTAATTTTGAGTATAACATAATGGGATAAACTTCGTTCACGTGGAATGAGCTACTTCTATTACTATACCCCCTCATCTGCGCACCACGATTTGCGAAAAATGGCGGATGTGCGCACTACTTTCGTTAGAGGTCGGCCGCGCATGCCGCTTTGTAAATGAATGATGATTCTCTTTTATTTTTCTACTATCACTCTGTAGTAATTATACCTCTTTGAAATCAGCTTGAAATATTCTAACTAATTGAATAATAATTATTACTTGTTTACAAATGTACACTTCGCTACTCGAAGTCAAAGATTTAGAAAACGGATGGAAATACACACTTGGAATTTATGTGATGTAGTACAAAGTAGGTTCAATGAGTTAGACAAAAACATTGATATCCAAAAACATGAATATATTTACAAAAGATTCATGATAAAAAAATAACCTATTACCATACAAAAACATTTAGAAATTCAACAATCAAAAACTTGCAATTTTCTATGATAACAGTGCAAAGGATTTCTCGAACGGCCAGCTCCTGGCTCATGTATGGAATGCTAGTATTTATTTCACTATTTTGAAGAAACCTAATTACATTCTAACAATATAACACTTAAATAACATAAAAATATGTATTGTTGACCTATTCCACTGATTTTTTAGTAAGGACAGTTAGATTTTAAGTCTAAACAAAGAGATTTTGTTGGAGAACTTCGCAGAAAAAAAATGACAGCGGAACGGCCCGCTCCTGGCTCATGTATGGAATGCTAGTATTTATTTCACTATTTTGAAGAAACCTAATTACATTCTAACAATATAACACTTAAATAACATAAAAATATGTATTGTTGACCTATTCCACTGGTTTTTTAGTAAGGACAGTTAGATTTTAAGTCTAAACAAAGAGATTTTGTTGGAGAACTTCGCAGAAAAAAATTAGGTGGCTGATG
This sequence comes from Thera obeliscata, assembly GCA_947578465.1. Lineage (NCBI taxonomy): Eukaryota > Metazoa > Arthropoda > Insecta > Lepidoptera > Geometridae > Thera > Thera obeliscata. The sequence continues at coordinate 9,354,622 of OX387916.1, forward strand.
AAATTAGCAAGGTTTTGAATGAAAACTTATCAAAACCGAAACCAATTGAATGTAAAAACATTAAAAACTTACCTGTTCATCGTTACAATAGCACCAACAACAAAATAATTCACTTTTTACCCTGTAAACCAGCAACAAAACACAAACTTGTTACACGATGACCGGCCGCGAAAGTGCGCATAAATAAAATGAACTTTGGAACGTTGTCTCGGTTGGCCGTATTTTCACGAACATTTGCTACCTGTCTCTATTCTTCAACGAAGCCAGTGACTAGGTTAGAGAAGTGCAGCTATAGGTTAATGCCGTTAATTTCGTACAAATACTGAGAGCCCTGAGAGGCATGCGATCGGCCAGGAGCTCGCCGGTGCGCAAATGTGTGAATTTTGAAGGTAGCCAGGGCCTGGCCTACTGACAAACGACAGGGTATTTGAATGCACTCATAGCTCAGTTAGTAGTAGCTTTGGAGTTGGTTGGGACGAGAACAAATAATTTATCTGGTGAACACAGATGTTTGTTCTCTGTCTGGGTGTTATGTTGTATTCTTAGTATGTATTTACAAAAAATATTAATAATAATAATAATTGGGCACATTGCATGCGGTCGGTGATCTGAATCTGAACTCTGTTTTCTACCTGTAATACCTACAGGTGGAAAACAGAGTTCTTATTAAATTTTCTTATTTTATTCTATTGTAAATTATTATTTTAATCATTTAATGTTATATAATAATAGTGTTTGTAAATAATATATATTCTGTTGTAAATAAAATTTGTCTAACAGCATTACACAATACAACATAATAATAATAATGATATCATTTATTTCAGACAACTATAAAATGCACATTACAAAAATGAAACACCTTAGGTCCATAGTTAATTAATACCTTAGGGTGTTATTAATAATCATGGCGCAACGCTGGAGTAGTTAAATCGTGTTTTGTCACATTTGTTTGAGTTGACAATTGCATGTCAATGCAAGAGACAAAACATGGATCAACTAGTCCAACGCTACGCTAGGATTATTAATAAGACCCTAGAGACTAACAAACACAATTTAAATAGAGATATAAATAAGTACTATAGCAGCCATCTGGTTCTGATAGTACAAGCTCTGCTCTGTTTCTGGCTCTGGTTTTGCGTCCGTGTGAGTGCTCTCTAAATAAATTCTATATCGCAATACACTGGGGAGCACTCACACAGACTTAAAACTAGAGCCAGAGACAAAGCCAGACAGAGCTTGTGGTAGGTCTACTGCGGGTCTCTTGTCCAAGCGTTTCCATTCAACCTTTACTAGGCCGTCGACCCATAGATTATTTATACGAAATTCGATGTTTGCATCTTGGATTTTTTGCACCTTTGATCATTTTAGTAATGACTCAATCCATTTCATTTCTCACATCTATGAAGTTCAAAGCTTTCACCGAGCCGTGCGTATCTCCTGTGATCTAACGCCCACGTCATGCCACTTCCTTATATTTGGTGTTCTGTACATAGGTAGGTACTCCTAAACATTACCCCGTGCAGCCTTTAAAATATTTAGAGGTTTCAATGAAATTATTGAAACAGTCCATTTTCATTACGCTAAAACTTATTCATAGCTCCTAATCCAAAGAAGAAATACAATAGAACCCAAAATAAATAGAACTACGAGTATCTATCGTAATAAGGTTTAAATCGGAGGACATACCAATTTATTTACTACAAAAGAAATCTGTTACATGACTTATGCCATCAAAGCACATCTGAACTCATCTAAGCGTTCTGCGGTGGTGATCAGTGAAACACAGCAAAATATGACAGGGATATTTTGACAGCTTTTCAGGGAAAGCCACCGTGGATGATGTGCGCAAGGCTTTCGTGCACTTGACACATGTTTTCGAGCTTTTTAGGTTCACATGCCGATTTCCTCACGATGTTTTCCTTCGCCGTTTGTACTGGCATAATGCACATAATATTTTACAGAAAAACTCATTCTTAGTATGACTATTCTATTCTCATTCTTTCTTAGCATGAATTACAGAGAGTATTTTATTTATAATGTACTTTCTAAATATTTGTAAGCCTTCTTACTCAAGCTCGTATGTAGCATTGTAGACGAAGAAACAATATTGTGCCTGTTTGCCAACCGCTGGCTTATTTCGTGGGGCCCGCCCAATGTGTGTTCCAATACTTTCACGTTTAATATAGCTGCAAAGGCAGAGCACAACTTTGAAATGTTGCAGCTAAATACATAATTATAATATACTAACAGCCCGTCCCGGCTTCGCACGGGGTAGACAATATTGTTGTACATTATTTTGTTCTATCGCTAATAGTTTCGGCAGCGCATTCGACGAAAGAAATTTTAAGACTCATTTTTCTACACCTTCGGTTACATTGTTCAAATTTTACCAAGGTTCCCTAATTTTTTTCAAAATGAAATGTAGCCTATGTCAAATTGGAAGAATGTAGCATTCTATTGGTGAAAGAATTTTTTAAATCGGCCCAGTACTTTTTGAGCCTATTTATTACAAACATACAAAAATAGCTACAAATCTTTCCTCTTTATAATATTAGTGTAGATTATACAACTGACCTCACACCATAGTTGATAGAGTTCTGCCTTCTAGCTTTTTCCCCGCACCGGAGAGTAGTTTTATGTGGCAAAAATGACTTTCTTGCGTGACTTTCTTATGCCGCCTTCCTACGGTGCTTTTAATCACGCACCAGCCCGCACCGCGCACGACGACGCACGGCAACGCACACAGAAAATGCTCCTGTGCTACCGCGCACCTCGGTGCACGAGACCGTTCCCATGGTGTGTCATGCGTGCTGGTGCGGGCTGGTGCGCGATATCACGCACCCAGTGGGAAGGGGCTATTACGTGTTGGTTTTGTGTGTGTACTGTGTAGTTTTGTGTGTGGTTCAATGTCTAGGTAGCCTTTTTCACATAATATTATGGTGATATCATTTTGTTTAACTTATCCAATAATTGATTATTTATGTAAGTAACAAGATCAACGAGCAAAAACAAAGTTAATTAAATAGTTTAAACCTCCCAAGAAGATTAAAATGAAATGATTTTCACCAAAAACATACTGATGTCCAATTTCACGGATCGATAATCAACCAACCAGATATCAGTCGAAAATTTAAAAAAATTAAGCAAAAATATGTGTTAAACCACTGTCAAATATTTAATTGGTCGATTAGCAATCCGTGAAACAGACCCTTAATGTTAGCTACAACAGCCTCTGAAAACCGACTCAAACAAAATAAACACATTTTATCTTGTTTCAAACACATTTTTACGCTACCATATTCTTATAATAAAGTAGCAAGAATACAAATAGGATAATTATTTCGTAATAAAAGCCTGTGTAATGTGACAACAGGGAGCAAAATGTAGAAAATTCTGGGTTTAGGGTATAATCTGTTAAAAATAACTATTTAAACCGTAGCGGGACCGGACCGTAACGTAGAGTAGAGTACTATTATTATTAATTTACTTACATCTACGATTAAACTTATTGCATTACACATTATTGTGAATACATTATTTATACAGGTATACTTACATCTTTGTTATAAACTGCCGTCTTCAAGTCACGGCCACCTCACGATGTTTTTCTTCCCCGTTTGACTGTACTAAAATATGTGGTTCGTCATAGAGAACATTGTCTGTGGTCGCTTATTATTATTATCATAAACAAAATTAAATAACTATCGAGACTTGTGGAAAACTATTGTGAGTTATTTGAAACCTAATCCGATTCTTCATAAAATTAGACCTTAAATTTCTTGCCTAGACCTAGTATAGATTATCTTATCTGTGCCTAGACTTTCCGATTAAACGATTTTAAACCTTTAACTTCAACCATCTTTCCATGACTTGCTTCATTCTTTAGGGTCGTAAATACACATTGTTTTCATAGTTATGAAATACGTCATTATTATTAGTGTGTTACGGATCGACCCCATTACGTCACTACATAAAAAAGCTCTATCATTGCCTCGGAAATACGAAAAGGACCCTCCAGATTTACGAGGTCTGCACACTGAGAATGAATTTATTTAGCGATGGTTAAATAAATTAGATACCTAGTGGAAGGGTATTTATCATCATCTTCAATTAACTAGTTGTATTCGCGAATATTTGTAATACCTACAATACAAATTTACCTACTTTTATACATTTTAAAATTGGTTCCTTACGAAAACATAAAATGAGGAGACATAATTATATTCTGTTGAAGCATAAATCCAACACATCAGTGCTTATATTTATATTAGTTATGTATGTAATGGTGGAAAAAGATTGTTTAGCATGGTGGGATCGGGGGAAAGCCTTTACCAAACAATGGGATGATTCGGGCTATAAGTAAATATTACATAATTGTACATTATTACTATTACTAATAATAATAATGTAAGTATGTAATATTTTTACTTTGCCTTTATTAAAATTAGTTTTTTGAAGTGAAAACTTCTTTAGCGGCGTTGAGCACTTTCTGTAATGGGTATAAAATCTTAAACTCGCGTCAGGATCACGTGACCCTGATCGAAAAAGCGTAAGACGGATGTTTTTGTAGAAATGTACCCTAAGACTACCACGTGACCACGGGGAACAGCGCGGCGAGCGAAGCGAGCCGTGCTGTGACCCCCCCTAAGCCCCCCAGAACCCCCTCCTCCGAAACCCGGGGGGAGCGTCTCGGCGAGCGAAGCGAGCCGCCACGCGATCACGGGGAACAGCGTGGCGAGTGAAGCGAGCCGTGCTGTTACCCCCCTAAGCCCCCCAGAACCCCCTCTTCCTGATCCCGGGGGGAGCGCCGCGGCGAGCGAAGCGAGCCGCCACGCGACCACGGGGAACAGCGCGGCGAGCGAAGCGAGCCGTGCTGTGACCCCCCTTAGCCCCCCAGAACCCCCTCCTCCTATGTCTGCCGTTTTACTTCATTTAGGACCTACTTGTAGGTCGCGCGACAAGGTCCCTTCTAGCGGTTCCGACCCGTTGAGGATTTGGCTTTACGTAAAATTTAGGGTTCCGTATAGGGTTTTGATTGGGGTTATACTATATTGAGGAATTTGATTAAATGGTCGACTTTTAGGGTTCCTTAGGACTTTGATTGGAGGTTCAACTACACTTAGAAGCTTGATAATGTTAAAATTTTTAGGGTTCCTTAGGACTTTGATTGGGGTTTTACTACATTGAGGAATTTGATTAAGTGGTCAACTTTTAGGGTTCCTTAGGACTTTGATTGGAGTTTCAACTACACTTAGGAGCTTGATAATGTTAACATTTTTAGGGTTCCTTAGGACTTTGATTGGAATTTCAACTACACTTAGGAGCTTGATAATGCTAAAATTTTTAGGGTTCCTTAGGACTTTGATTGGGGTTTTACTACATTGAGGAACTTGATAAAATAAACAACTTTTAGGGTTCCTTAGGCCTTTAATTGGACTTTCAACTACACTTAGGACCTTGATTATGTAAACAATTTTAGGGTTTCTTAGCACTTTGATTGGAATTTCAACTACACTTAGGAGCTTGATAATGCTAAAATTTTTAGGGTTCCTTAGGACTTTGATTGGGGTTTTACTACATTGAGGAACTTGATAAAATAAACAACTTTTAGGGTTCCTACGTTAATAATCAAGTTTTCACTTCTGCCGGCACTCCCGGAGTGCAACCCGTATTTTTTTTATGTTTTTATTTCGAGTGGTAATAACAAATTGAATATTTTCTGAAATAAAAGCATTGATTTTAGTTGAATTTGGTAAGTAATTTTGTAAAATTTTTATATAAATTTATTCATTTCTATAGCAAGGTTTTTGTTTTTGTTTTTTTATAACGTGGACGCTCACACAGGAGGCTGTGTACCGGATGAGAGTTGCACAGAGAGCCATGGAGCGTGCCATGCTCGGCATCAAGCTTATAGACCGTGTTCCCAACATCGAGATTCGAAGTCGAACAAAGGTCAAAGATGTTGGGAATCGCATAACGGAACTAAAATGGAGCTGGGCAGGACACCTGGCAAGGCGAGGTGATGACAGGTGGAGTAAGGCGATGACTGAATGGCGTCCAAGAACTGGCTATAGAAGCGTTGGTCGTCCTGCGGCAAGATGGGCAGACGATGTGGTTAACATCGCAGGCAAGACCTGGATGAGATTGGCACAAGACCGGCAACAGTGGCACATACAGAGAGAGGCCTATACCCAGCAGTGGGTGAAGTCGGGCTGTGGATGATGATGATGATGATGATAGCAAGGTTTTTGTATCTATACACTTTGGTCACTATCGTTCTTTGACGCTAGAACGTGCAAACCTTTATCCGAGACCCAAGATAAGATTAGACAAACACAAAATATAGATTAAATAATACTACAGTTATCTATAACAAACGATAATCATCATCATGAAGCAGTTCAGTGCTATACATAGACTTCTAAAACATTTCCAGAAAGAACGATTCTGAGCCTTCTATATCAATCGACTTCCTGCAAAATGTACTATGTCGTCGGTCTATCAGCTGGAAGGAGCAACCTACACGTTCTTTTCCAGTTCGGGGTCACCATTTGGGAACTTTTGTTCTCTTGTGGTTGTCGGTTCTATATAGACCTGCCCGCTGCCACTTACCACAAGTTACTCTACGAATAGTAAGGTCAACAACACATAAGTACGATATTTGATTTAAATTTGGAATCCATTGAGTCCAAATTTAAAGTACAAACGATCCGGTTAGCATTCAGAAAGGCATTTTTTGTTTTTAAACAGTAAAACAATCACGTTTTCACTTACAAAGATTTTCATTCCTTTTCAAAGTCTCACATTGCGTATTCGTGTCTCTTCGTCTGTTTCGACGGCGCGTCTGCGTAGCTGTTTGCATTATACATGAGCCTTTTGCTTGTGATCGCTCACTTCAACTTTATTGAGTGCATGTCTTCTAACGCTTATGGGATGGTCATTTGCCATTTTTTCGTCACCCTGCATGTGATTTACCTAAGATTTGCCTACTGATTTTGTACCTACTAGTAAACTGATGTCAATATAATTAACATCGATAATACGTGCGTTTATAACTCGTTTTGTCCACTGCTGGATGAAGGTCTCCCCCAAAATATAACACTCGTAATTTATAAATTATGATTTATATCGATAAATAATCATGGTAACAACCACCCATGAAACTATGCGTGAAAGAGAGGGCATGTACTATACAAGGTGTATCTAAATATGTGTACTATGCGAAGGTGGGGGGTTTCAGACCACAATGGTGATCAATTGTGGGTGGGAGAAAATTAAAAAATCCTATTTTCAGTTTCCCATACAAAAATATTTAATTTCATAATGCCTAAATAAATTGACAACCCTATCCTTGTAACTCACCTACCCCTTGACCTACTACCTCTGTAGGTCTACTACTACTACCTACTACCGCTGTAGCTGAGTTTAGGGTTGTCACTTTGTATAAAGTCAGCTGTTCATGTTGAAACTTCGTTGCAGTTTTTTTCAGAGATACCAATCGAAGTTCGAAAAGTCGTTGAACAAAAGTTGTTCCCCGGGGGGTGGAAATTCACCCCCCTTCAGGATAGTACACATATTTTGATACACGTTGTATACGAATATGTAGAAAGAGATAAACACTTATAGCGCCTATTTTTCCCCGCACGCAATCGCACGTTCTCAGTATCATGTCTTTTGGTATACCTTAAAATTTGTGGTTTAGACAGTTTATCAAAACAATACAAATAGAAAATAACTTTATAGACATAAGCATGGTATAGTACATATTATTGAATCCATAGGTTCTTTAACTAGTAAAAAACTGTGTTTCGGGAACTAAAGGTACAATAGTATTAATTTCCTCCCAATGTATTATTTATTTTGGCATCTAACAGCCAGCGTACCAAAAACTGAATAGCTCATCTAAAAATATGTCATCTTAAATTTTCATTACTTATTCAAAAGAAAATTGTATGCCATAATAATAAGGCACCTTATACAAGAAACAAATTGTTTCGAAGAATACAATTATGCAAAGCCTTCATAAAATGATGTCATTTGCACTAAGTACACAGTCTATTCCATTTTAAGTAAGTAGTTTGTTCTTTGTTGCATGTTTTGCAGCAATAATTCCTTTTATTTCATAGTTAAGTTTTTCATTCTCGAAAAAGCAGTCTGATATTTTTTAACTGCTTATGGTTTCTACCCTTCTTATTTTTGACCGAATTTTTAAAATACGATTACGTTCTGGACACATCCCGGCAAACAAGTTTGCTTTTCTAATGAAAAAAGTCCCATCTCCGAATTGTACCGAATGTGGTACATTGGAAGATGTACAACATGTTTTGCTGGAGTGTGTTCGAAATGATAGATTTAGATTAGGTTGTTTTGGAAGAAGATGTATGAATGTTGGTATGATAAATAGCATCTTGGCTTGTCCCTTGTCGGATAAAGCCAAGATGTTATATAAATTAGCAGAAATTGGTTTAGCTAGACAATAATAAGTTTGTATAAATTTAGATTAAGTTAAGTTTTATTTGTTGTGTTATGGGCAGTGTGGTCGCATTGCGAAAAAGCCCGAAGTGATGATTATCAAAAAAAATCTACGCGATGACATAAAAGCTACTTAAATGATATTTTTGATACAATCTAACCTGAATAGAAGGTATTAAGGTATGAGAGGTAGAACCAGATAAGTCAGTGACCCCGTTATTTTGAATATGGTAGTGGCAATAAACTTGTCATCACTGACAAAACTGAAGGCAAGAGACCACGACGCCGAAGCCCGATACGTTGGTCCGACCAAATTCGCTCCACTCTCAACGTGAAGCTCCATGAAGCCATTCAGGTTGCCGGTGACAGATCCAAGTGGCGAAACATTGTCAAGAATAATTTGATCCATGGAGACCCTCAGCAGTGAGGAGCACGGCACAACGAGGTAATAGGAAGTGGCAATAAAAAGTTATGTCATTGGAATAATACAAAAATCGAGGACTAATACTAACTCAACCACACACAAAACTACCTAATATTTTATTGATAAAGCTGCTGAAGCGAAAATAAAGTGTTATTAGAGTAATTCAAAAATTCTGCTAAAAACGTTTATTTTGAACAGTATAAATTTATTTTGTTATTGGATAACTACTTACTACTACTACTACACTTGCATAATAGCTTCTACACTCGTAGATATCTAAACAGTAAATCTTAAAACATATTTTTTTATTTAAGTTATCTTATAATTATATATAATTTTATAAACAAATATAAAATTATTTTAATTGGACCTATTTAAGTACGAAAATCTTTTCCATTTTAAGTAGTTTTGTTCTTTGTTTCATGTTTCACAGCCTCATTTCTTTGTAGTGTTTCATAGTTTTATGATAATTAATGTAAGTCTTTCATTCTCACAGGAGGCAGCCATAATATTTTCCAAAGACTATATTTTAAACCTATTATAATCTTTGTGTTAGTTCGATGTTCTTCCCGTGTTTCTGTCGTTCCTTCAACCATAGGAACAGCATGTCTGGTATCCACGTGACCAGTAATATTACTAATAAAAAGTTTTGTGCTGTTATACAAACTGTATAGCTTCCTGTAAAATCCCTAATCCATCCCAGGAAGTATCCTGAAGGAGGGACTATGATACCCATGGACAGCATACCCAAGCCAACTGCTGCAGGCACTTGATCAAGTCTGCATTCTTCTGAGATAGCTATATTTCTGGCAACGATGATCATACTTCTTCCAAATCCGTAGAGACAGGACATAGCGATCAAAACATTCAACTCTGATTGGTAAGCCATAACTGAAATAAAAAAAAATAGGTATGACACACAAAAACAAAAGTGTATTCAGTAGAGTCGCAAGGATCACTTTGGAATTACTTTAAGCTAGGTAAGTCTATAGATGCTACTTCCACGCGACTGACATAATTTATAATTTTACTAAAAGCGGCTTTCTAACATTCACATTTTTGTGAAGGGCTTGTCCGGGGAAGTATTACCACCATGCCTATTTCTGCTGTGAAGCAGCACTGTGTTTCGGTTGGAAGGGTGCCGGTTAAACAACTGGCACGTGAAGCTAAAGATCTGTATGCCTCAAGTTCTGTTCTTGATGTGCGTGACCTACGGATACAATGCTTTGCTATAGGCTATGGTTACCACTTGACATCAAGTGGGTCATATGCTTGTTCTATCAGCTAGTTGAATAAAAAAAACCGATCTAACACAAATAACTATATACAATAGATATTAAAGCAGTAGGTACGTTTTATATCCTATACCGTACCTAAATATGATAGAAGATAAGGGTATAGCTATAATCAAAGGTTGAACCAGATAAGCTGTGATACCAATTGAGTATGTGGGGTATAAACAAAATTTTTATCTCAGGGTTGAACAACAATGACTAATGTAGAACAATACTGAAATTAAGACGCAATATTATGTACTTTCCTAATTTTACATTTCAAAAAATTATTTTTGTTACGTTTTGTTGTTATTTAGTAAGGTTTTCTTCCGTGAATTCGTAATTCCGTGACATGTTATTGTGGTCTAAGTAGTGAAACTAGTTTTTCTTAAGTATTTTGAACTTACTTTGCCTGACAACAATCAGCCACACGCACGTCATAATCAGCATCCATCTTGCCTTTATCCTGTATTTGTCCTGCACTATGGGCAGGAGCAGTCTCCCTATTATATCGGCAGCTGCTACCGCTGACATGCATAATGCCGTCTGTTTCTTATCTAAGTCTACTGCATGCTAAAAAAACATTAAACATTTGAATGATATTACCACCTTGATTATACAGGGTGGCCCAAAAGTCCTATATAATCACCCTATTGGAAAATGCTATAACTTTTGCATAAGCAAAGGGCGCCATATTGTGAAAGCCGCCAAACGCGTCTAGCAGCATCTAACCTATGCTTAAGCCGCTATCTTGAATCTCAACGAAGAGATGGATGATTTTTCATCGAAAGTTATGATACGTGATATTGTAATGTATTTCCATCTTAGTGGATAAAATGATAAGCAGAATTGTCGTTCTGGGGTACCGAAAATCCGTGTATCACCCACGAGGAGTCTTAGCACCCGCTCAAAGTTATTGCGATTAACCGATTTAACTGCTCCAGACGTTTTTTGAAGTCGAGGGTTTACGCCAACCAGCCTGAGACTCAGCAAGAGATTATTCGCCAGAAATGCGAGAACCTGTCGGCCGAAGTTCTGGCAAGAGTGATCGAAAATGCCATAAAACGGGCCCGTATGGTCATCAACTCTGGCAGCGGCCACTTGACCGATATCATTTTCTCAACTTGATGGAATAATTCTAATGGATTGAGCAAACAAATTTCACAGGAAGAACTAAAGTTTTTCATTTAAACAAAAAATTACAGCAAAAGAACATCGAACGGCTTTTGCCCCACCCGTTACTTGTGGTGACTTTTACCAAGTTCATGTTTATTCTTACCTGTAAAAAAAACGGATAGAGCATACTGAAGTTCTGTATCGATGTAGTAGCCATTGCTGTTCCAATTATGATGTTTAAAAATCTAGGATTAGACAGCAATGATAGGTCAAATAGGTCGTAAACTTTTTTATGCCATTGTTTATTTACTGGTGCCCTTATTATGTTATTGCCTAGAATAAGAAAAAATACAGTAATTAATATCTACATTATGTAGATGTTTTAGCTTTATAACATTTCTACGGTGTTACTAATATATTTATCTACTCTGATACTATAATACAAAGATAATAAAACTGAAAACAAAATTCTTATGACAAACATAACGTACAGGCCAATAATAATAAGAAAAAAGTTTAATTACGATACAGGTCAGGCTTGTCTTGGACACCTGTAACATAATATAACTTTTTAATCATAACGATACACCTATACAACCTCCAGCTGGACCAAGGAGGTTTTTTTTTTTTATTTTATTTATTTGGGTCAACAAACGGTTATAGAGATATAAAGTAGTGTATGACACTGTACATAACTTGGTCTTATAACACTCGTGTGATACTATAAAAAAACTCACTCATGTTGTAAGAGCCCTTATTATGCAACAGTATCATAAACTACTATAATCAACATTTTAATAACAATCTTAATATTATTAGCACGTTATTGATTAAATCTTCATAAAAATAATAAAAATTGTATAGCCTACCATTAAATTTGGGTTTATTTGCAGCCATATTGACATTATTCAAGCTACTTTGACTCTTTGGTACTGTTGCATCCCATCCATTTTTATGTTCACCATTTTTGAAGGCCGGTTCTTTAGCTATACCATTTGTGTGTGACTCGCCATTGGGCTTAGAGTCCCTTCTTATAACAATATTTCTTTGTTTATTTAGTAATAATTGTTGTTTTTCATCGATCACTACGTCTTCTACGACTTTCTTCATGTGCCATTCTACTGGCTGAATTAGTAAGGTTCCACAGATCTGCAAATCAATACAAGTTATAACATGGTCAAGCGTAGTAAAATTATAATATATTATCATATAAATAAAATACTAGGCGCAGTTAGTAGCTACAGCTGGTCGAAATTACAAAATAATCGAATTGATTTCGGCAGTGTGTTTCGAGTCATTGTTAAAATAAAATACCATACAATATAAAACAATCCAAAAACGGTCTAGTACAAGACACAAAAAGATAGAAAACATCAGTGGTTTTCAGAAACAAACAACATAATTTTGGTAAATATGCACAAAACATAGAAAAACAATAGCTAAATGAATAGTTACCCCGTGTAAACTCAACGACGACAACAGTAAGCACGCACCTCGGAAACCATAACTCTCCAGGAGGTACCTTACTAAGTGAGGCATCAGGGTCTGCCCCACACCTGTTCCCACATTGGCGAGACCTACTGCACGACTCTTCTTTAGTTTAAAATAACTGTTTATAGCTACGAATGACGAGTTCTGTATGAATCCCAACCCAAGCCCTGGAATACATTGAACAAGTTAACTTCAGATGAATAACTACTTACTAAACCTCAGCAAACATTTCGGTGTAAGAAGAATTGCTAGTTACTACATAAAAACAACTAAAGATGTATTTATTCAATAGTATCACAAGCATCTCTTTGAAACGTCTAAAAGCTAGGTGAATCATAGTACTAACGAAAAATACTTGTTGTATAAATCGTATTGAAATGATGTAGTTAAAAGGAGATGCATAACTGTACTGGGTGTACTATTATGCATCTCCTATACTGTAATGACTGTATAATAATAAGAAAATATTGAAAAAATGTTTGTTGGGAGTAAACCACCAGAAAAACAATAAACATCACGCGACACACAACGCGTTATCTCTGATCTCCTATAATTACGTATGAAAATGATAATTATAATGGTGTTTAGTAAGTACTTCCTGTAGTCGTAATACATTATGTGTGTGATAGTGACATCGATCACATTGATGAGAATCAGGTGAGGCCTCAATGATGAAACAATGACTATATGCGGCCTCAGTGAAACAATGTATGAATAGGATCACTACTATGCAATATTGTATTACCTATATCTTAGTTCAAGCTTAAAGTTTCGCAAAAGACCGCACTTGGTGACGTAATAAATATCACTAAGAAAACCAATAACTTATTGTATACCGAATACGTCACTAAGGGCTAATTATTCAGTCCTTAGATAAAATTCATCATATAATAATTATAAGTTTAAAAAACTTGAGAAACCGACTTCATTGTCAAACGGCTAAACCGATTTTAATCAAATTTGTTTAGGACAATCTGGACGTAAGAATAACCTTCCAAATAAAAAAATAATTTTCTAAATCGGTTCATAAATGACGGAGGCATGCAGTTACAGACATTAAAAAAATTATTTAAAAAAAAATGGCAACACCGATTTTAATAAAATTAAAATGGGACCAATCTGGAAGCAGTACCTTTCAGATAAAAAGATTTTTTTTCAAATCGGCTCACAAATGACGAAGTTATGCGGTAACAAACATAAAAAAAATAAAAAATAAATACAACCGAATTGAGAACCTCCTCCTTTTTGATTGGAAGTCGGTTAAAAATACATATCCATCTTCTTTTAAGGCTTGTCAAAAAGAAGGACTGACATTTTTTATTCGACGAATAGCGTTATTCCCTAGATGGAAAAATTAGTCCTTATTAAAATACTTGACATCTTTTTAAACCACGGCATGCCGTGGTTTAAAAAGATTGTACTGTGAAGATTGTACTGTGGCTGTAGGTAATCCTCATTTATTTAAACTGAGAAAACTGTGATAAATAGGACAAAACCAAGTACCCAAGGACAGAAAAAAAAACTAGATTCAAGAAACTAAGTGAAGTTGAATGAATTTCATTGATATCTACTAATCAGCGTTAATGTTGAGTGATTAGAGCTATCAGCATGTTTTTTGTGACTTTTGAGTAGTTCTATAGTGCTTGTTTATCTACATCTAAAGAAATTACAAAGGTTTTATGATATCCCAAAACTTATAAAATAAGTAGGATTCAAACCCATTACGCACTCTGTTCAGAACTTTTAAAATTATATAAAATCAGTTTGATTACATGTAAAACTGCAAATCCTTTGACGGCGTTCTAGTGGTTCTTAGCTTTCGGGATATTAAATCAAATAAATAAATTGATGTACTAGGCTGATATCTGGCGAGTGATCATGCAAAACTCACCCAACAGCACTCCATAGCTGAGTATCAAATGAACAATATTCGTCGAGAATCCACTAAAGAATATCCCTGCAGTGCAAAAACAGGCTCCTACTACTGCCACGAACCTCGTTGAGGTGAGGTTCACTATGGCACCAGCGATCGGTCCCCCAAAGTTGGTGACAAATAGCATTGTACTCATGACTATCGCTGCCCCTTGAGTTGAGTGCCCCATAGCTTCTAAAGCGTCACCGTACAGCAAACTAAATAGTGACAGCATTGATTGGTTGAATATCTGAAAAGAAAACATTCTTTTTCATTCGGATTGAATTAGATCTGAAATTTGTAATGTTACAAATGCCCATATTTATAATGGTCCAATAGCAGTCATTTAGCTTTGCGGGCCGCTCAGTCTGTTGCTATCTCTATTTGTTGGCTGAATGAAAGTGACAGTGAGAAAAGACTCTTAGCGAGCCGCTAATAAGTGTAAGGTATTATGAATGAGGAGGTCATAATTTACTATTGTTGCTTGATAACTGTCTATATATTTTACGGACTAGTAAAGCCTCAAATACACGCAAATATGTACAAACAAAACATTTGACTTAAAGTAATAAAGGACGTTTTGAGTTCTTCTCTTAAAACAATCAACAAGTTTCCTACCTAAAAGATTATATTATAAAAAGTGTATGTAAACAAGTGTAAATTATATTGTCCCATTTCGAATACATACTGAATGACAATAATAATAGCACAGTGGTGATATATTGAAGAGATAAATAGTAAGTAGCTTATGAGCGGAATGTAGGTTGATGCGTAACAGCTGTACTGATAATAAAAAAAAGTAGTTTTTATGTGTTTTTCATTACTCATACTCTGAAAGTAGGTCTGAAGTTGTCTGAGGGGCCTAATTGAAAGTAAAACTTTCAGCCCTAGGGAGAATCGCTTTCTACTGACAGCTGTCAAATTATAAAAAAAAACAAGTTCTATTTTATTCAACCATGTTCCAACTTTCTAAACTGCAAGGAGGTTGAACCAAATTCCAACTTTTTATTCAGCAAGTAGGTTGGAAATCCATTACAACGGTAAGAAGTTTAAAAACTCTAATTAGAGCGCAATGTAAAATTTAAATAACATAAAGATAGTATTAAATAAATAATATATCTTCTAAATTACTTGATTAATATATAACTTCAACTATTTATTTAAAATAACATAGTTTTGAGCAAACAATTTACCATTTTTTAAATTATGAAAATGAAAATAATGGCTGAATAATGCTGGCGATCCGTAGCCGAAGGCCCGCCAGAGAAAAAGAAAAAAAAAACCGGGAAGGCGGCAATTCAATCTTCATTTTCACAAATTTTTCATTCATGTTTTTATTTTTACTTTCTTTGTATTCGTAATGAAAAGCACAGTGTTTACCTCGGGTGAAAGTTTTTTAAGTCCCTCAAGCTCCATTGGCGCCCTCGCTAACGCTCTGGCGCCAAACCCGTCTCGGGACTCAAAAAACGTGACTTTCAACACTCGGGTAACAATGTACTATTAAAAATATTTTAGTACCTGTGTAATTTGTTGTCTATGATTGAATGGGTTGGAAATTTCCTAGTCACGACTTATATTATGGAAGGTATTATAAGTATTATGAGTGTACCTACTCACATCTTGTAGCTCAGTGAGAAAAAGAAAGAGAGATATGCATTTATTTCGGACACTGTTATGTCTAGATGACGTGATGATGGTTTTTTAGCTCTCGATGTATAAAACCATTCGTGTATCAAATACAGTAACAGATTTTCAGAATAGTTATCGTAAATATTTGACAATATAATTTTTAGTATATTAAAAATTTTATTTTTGTTTGTTTCCTAATTTGGCAATACTAAAAATGGTGCAGGTTCTTTTTAAAAAAGTGCCACAACACCGAAATTACGTTAGTTCAATATAATTTAACAACAGAATCAGCACAATTGATAAGTGTAATGTTCATAGTGTTCAAGCCACATTATTTATAATTTTTTTTTTGTTTTTAATTTATTAAAAAATTTTAAATAATATTTTTTTTATTAAAAGTTAATACTTAAAAGTTGATACCATAGAAATTTCCAGATAATTGTTTTGGCAGTTTACACATGATGGCCATGAAGGCAGGATCCACCCGATGGACCAATGTCATTGATAACATCACGAGCAGTCGGTGGATGGAAAGAGCTCAGAATCGTTCTTCCTGGAAATGTATAAGGAGGGCAATGTCCAGCGGTGGACTTCTTCAGGATGATGAACTCAGAGGTATTGTGGACTCACATTAGAAATTGCTGCCCCTATTAAAACCATCCACCCCCAACCCCCATCTGGGGGTACTAATTTGACCATCTTCATTGTTTTTGGTCCCGAAACTTGCCCACTTTTCTCGCTTGTCATTTTTCTGTTTTAATGCGCTGATTTCGATCTGATTTTCATGACATCTCTTGTGTCTTCAACTATGCTAACTGAAACAAAAGAAATACATTTTAATAAAATTCAATTCAGTTCATTAGTCGCATTATATAATATTTGCGCGTTAGCGGCGGTGATAGAGTCATCGGGATCATCGAGGATATGCCTCGGTCTACGGAGGGATTGTCATACTAAGCTACTCGCTAGGTGACTCCTAAGGCGCTAAGCAAGCCACCCGTCAGTGCCATATTGATGTAAAGGAAACAATATTAACCGAATAGGTACATCTGTAAATCGTATAAATTCAATAAAAATCATAATTGCACTCGGTTATCAACATACAATCTCCATTTTATTAATGCAATCTGATTGAAAGTGTTGCACAATAGCCTAATCAAAAATAACACGTCATACTAATAAGCTACTCGATAGTTGACTAACAAGGCGCAAGGCGCTAAGCAAGCCACCCGTCAGTGCCATATTGATCTAAAGAAAACTATATCAACTGAGTAGGTATGTACATCCATCCACGAACCGGAAGACGAAAAGTAGGGCGTCCACCCACCAGATGGACTGACGACATTGTTGAGATCGCAGGATTTCGGTGGATAATGTGGTAATGGTGGATAGAAAGGACTCAATATCGTTCTTCCTGGAAATGTGTAGAGGAGGCTTATGTCCAGCAGTGGACTTCTCAGGCTGATGATGTTGAGGTACATATTAAGGTCGATTTATATATACAGACATTGAGTGTGGCAGACACGTGCCGTGACAGACACCCCGGATACCGACACCGTCATCGGCGTCCGCTCTCACTGGCAGTTACTGCATAGCTTTAGAAGAAAAAGTTCCGATACTCTATTCACACTGCCCGGCAAGGAGCCACAGACACGTACAGACATGAACCGCGCAGACAAAATATTCTTTCCGAGAATACTGGCCGGGCACGACACGTGTCTGTAAGCGTCTGTACGGCCGTGTTACGATAAATATAAATACGTTAATAGTTACTGTATGGAAGAATATCATTTTGTCTGCCACGGCACGTGTCTGCCACACTCAATGTCTGTAGATATAAATCGACCTTAAATCGTATGAATTCAATATAAATCATAATTGCACTTAGTTACCAACATACAATCTCACTTTTATTAATACACAGATTATACTGCAATCTGATTAAAAGTGTTGCACAATAGCCTAATCAAAGATACGTCACATAAAATAATAATAATAGTTCCGTGTAATGTACTACTTCTTTTTTCTTGAAGCTATTCATGTTGTAGCTAATACGGAACACCTCTGGTGGTAGCTCATTCCACAATTTATGGTTATGAGGAAGAAACGATCTCGAGAAGCGAGCAGTACGAGAAACCCATGGATCCAAAATAGCTCGTGCTTCATAGGCTTGGAGGAGTGAAATATTAGACTGCTCTCATTTATTAACAATTTAACGACCGTTGGGTAACTATGAGGGTGTGTCTCATCATAGCGGTCAAGAACGTGTAAAGAGTTCAACGTTGATAACCTAAATCAAGAATTGTTTATCGTCTACACAAAAATATTGTTTTGTCGATTCGACCACACAGAAGTTGAACGTAATATTTTTCGTCATCATTTCAGAATTGAAATTAATAATACTGATCCTCTCTTTGCATTTCGCTTTGCTTAAGACGAAGACCACCGTCGTTGGACTTCTCCCTCACACATTTTGACCTAGAGAAAAATATTTAAAATGATTAAAAGTTCACTTTTGTACTAAAACCAGTTGCGTAAACTTTTAAAAATAAAAACGTGTGAATGTAATTTTTTTTCGCATGCAATCGGTACCTATGCACCAAGATAACTTAACTCGCGATTCGACAAATAAGTTCAGTGTTTTCATATCTTTTAAAAGGTCAATGTATTTCACGGAGTTCAACGTCTTAACCACATAACGGTTTGTGAGGTTAGTCGTGGTTTCACGTTTCTTGGGAAAGGCTTTTGTCCAGCGGTGCGTCTTATGACAGCTGACGTCATTTAATATGGTGAAAACACAACATTTTTATACTGCAACATTATTTAATTTTACAAATTCTCGAATCGCTGAAAGTCTAGCCGTGAAGCCGTAAGATCGTGGGAAGTCGTTGCTTTTATTTTATTTATTCAGGGACAGCAAACAGCTAAAACCTAAACATAATCTTAAGCAGTTTAACTATAATTCTACCTACCTACTCGACTACCAATATTGCAGCCCACTGCGTTATCCTAAAGTTAAATTGAAGAAGACTCAATCATTCTTCCTCGTGGTCTATAATAGTAAGCCGGTACATTGTAAGCCTGTATAGCCTAGCCTAGCCTAGCCTGATGATGATGTTATTGTTGGAAATGTTATTCAACTTCAAGCAATCAAATACAATTTATATGATACAGAGATATTGTATCAATGCTGAAGGTCGAACAACGACATCCGTACATACTTTAAAAATACTTTTAAATAACACACTTGTTTTTGTACTTCTGTACTATCTATGAAAGTCGTATTTGACAAGATTATTTATACATTTTTTGGACCCATTTTTTACCTTTTCTTTATTTTATAATGCCAATTAGATAGCCATATGCCTGCAGGATAGCCCAGTCCATCTATTTAGTTAGTGTTTGCCACTCACAACCTACTGTGTGTAAAAACACACCGAGCTGGAAATCATAAACTATCAGGAAATTAATCCACTACGTCCACTTTCCTTCATAAAACTTATCAATAGGAATTACTGTGTTTTATTACGTGTTTTATGTTGTTTTACTGTTATCTTTGCACTTTGAATTGAGGATGCCCGTTTGATAATCTAGCACGTGTTCAATGTTTTTAATATAACAGCCTCTTTCATTAACCCCTGAGCCCCTGACTAAAAAGAGAGGTGTGATAGGATCATTACGAACAAACGATAAGAACGAAGCCGTAGTTTGTTGCTCGATCTTCAAGGCTTGGTCGCGTAAACTGGCACCTCATACTTTTAGTTCTAAGATTGTTTTAAGTCTGCTTAGTAGAAATACCACATGCAACTGTTTCTTCCATATTTTATGAATATTCATCACGCTTAACCATTTTAAAATTTTGTGTAATAAACTTTGTTCTCGGCACAGCTGGAGGTCCCAATTTATTTCCGGTGCCCATCCATATCTACTAACCACATAGGTATATGAATGAAAGCCAACACTTCTAAAAGAAGCAAGACTTATTATAATCCCGTCAACTTTCTTCACTAAAAGCTTTGCTATATCTGATGTAACGTTCCAAAACGTTGGTATATCAAGTCAACAACAATTTAATTGTTGTTAAGAAACTATTTCGCTTTTTATCAATTCATTTATCATTTTTTTCCATAGACGTATCTCATGCAAGAAATGACGTCAGTAATTCAATTGATATACAAAACGCAAATATTAAAACGTGAATCTTTATTGACTTATACCTAATAGGTAAGTTTAGGTTTTCGCGTCACAATCTTTATACATATATCTTTTTTTATACAACCATCGCCTAAATTGGTTACGAAATATGCAATTACACTCGTAAAATGCCACATTTTTTATTACTAAGTTATATATTTTTCAAGGTGATCAACCATTGTCGAATTACTGAATAAATACTTTTTATATTTTGATTTATTTGCATCGTTTTAAAATTTATTTGTCTGGCTGGGACTAGAAACCCACAATTTTCTTGTAGATTAAATTATAATAAAAAAAATATTTCACTCACTCTTCAAAAAAACATACTTTTTCACGCTAACTCGAAATATCATCAACAAGTGATTCAGACCCGTCTCAACCGGCTTCTTTACTAACCCAATGAATAAATATACCTAGAAAATATAATACTAGTTTTAGTAACATACCTTTGTTAGTTTATCAAATGATTATCGAATGAACAACAATAGCTTGTTACACATCAAAATCACCGGGCATCGCGTTTCACTGACTCATACCCATTACTTCATACGACCGCACTGTTTCACTGACATTTATGAAATAACATACAATATATCATTCGAAAGAGTACACACATCGACCGGATTACTTGGCGTTGTAATTACAGGTAGATGAATTAGTGAGAATTATTGAGAACTTTGAGTACCGTTACTGGGTTAAAGTTTCTGAAAAAAAAAATAGCTGATGCCGTTATGCCCAGTCAATCACCTTGACTCGCTTCAAGCTACAGCCGCTGCAGACAAAATTGCAATAGCTTGCTATAATAACACGTTATTTTATACAAAAAAATGGCGGAAAAAACAGCTTTGTTTTTTCTGTCCATATGCTTCCGTTCTGTTTTGACTATGTTGAAGCCTATTACTTATTGCAACATAGTCTTGCATTAAAATGGACGTTCAGTAAAGTGGTATTTAAAACATTCAGTTATTTGTATTTAAATAACGGTACCTACTTCATCATCATCATCATCAGCCCATAGACCTCCCTAATACGTTTTCCGTTTTGTTCCCGCGATCATAACAATTTAGTAGGTCCATCTCGTTCAACGTTTTGTCTTCCGGTTCGTGCATGGTCTCTATCTGAGAACTTTTAATTTATTCCCCAATGGTTGCTAATTCTTCGAGCTATATGACCTGCCCACTAGTGCCCATTACCACTTCAACTTACTAACTATACGAGCTATGGCTCTCATAAATGCTAGGAGTAGGCACTTATAACTGTTATAATCTAATTTTCTTTAGAGTTAACAGCAGGTTTGTTTTTATCATTTTTATCAAAACACACGTGCATATATTAGGAAAACTTTGTGAAATTACTGTTTTGCCAATCAGTGTTAATGTTACCTAATTCTTACTGAAGCTACTTCGTAGGTCTAGATCTAGAATAAAAACATTTTACACGTAGAAGTAATATAAGTATGAAATTTTTGGTTCGCATTCGTATCACGAAATAAAATTTACATAATTTCGATAGGACACAAAGGTCGGACACGAAAGATATGAAGTTACAAATCTCAAGTCTTAGCTAATCTTATCGTGTTGATATGTCATTATTATGTGATTGGGCAAAATCGTCATAGATGTTTTTTTGTGACTTATTTTATCAAGTAAGTTGCTTGTCTCTAAGTAAGAGTTCAGGTAAAAATGTTCATCTTTCTTTTTGACGGGCTGAAATATATTTTTATGTGATGAATGGCGATACACAAAGTGAAACAAGACCTGACCCCCGAATACTGAAACGCAAATCAGATTTAAGCACGTCTCAAGCGACGAATATTTGACAGTTTTCAATGAAAATCTGTCAAATATTCGTCGCTTGAGACGTGCTTAAATCTGAGTTGCGTTTCAGTATTCGGGGGTGAGTCTGTTAGTACATACTACATCCAGATGATAAAAGAGGTAACCTACATGGAATTTTTAAAACTGGTTTCAGAGAAAGACTGTTTTTGTATGCCAAAAAGATCCTGCTTATTTTTTCATCGTATCACGGGTTGTTTCGAACCAAGTCTGGTGAAAGAATTTTAAGTGCGCCTCAAACAGGGTCCTTTTTGCAATTGACAAACATTTTTAAACTTTTTAGGTTCCACGTTATGTCGGTTTCCTCACGATGTTTTTTTTACAAAAATAGAGACGGATTTTTTATAGACTAGTGAATCTGTGAAATAAACAATCGTTTAAAATGTTTTGATCAGTTGGTTGTAGTCACTGTGTCATGTTGAAAAATATCAGCGATAGTAATAACATGGTGACTATCAGATGAAAAAAAAAAACAAAATGAAATAAACACTTTTTTTTTCAGATTGACCCATTGATCAATGCCAGCACTTGGGAGCTTCTTTAGTTACTTGCTTATTCACAAGTAGCAGATTCGTAATTCCGAAACTATTCGAGGCACTAAATCCAGGCGCTTGTAGGATAGGTACTATCTAAGAGCGCAACATGCATACCCATGTAAATTCAGAACGGAGTCGGTCCTCGTTAATTCGAGCCTTGTCAAGGGGCACATCCCTTTCTTAGTAACAGCAAGAGGAAGTCGGTACCGTCGTACTGGCTTTCACCAATTTCTTGGCTGGGAATTTGCCATTTCAAAGTATATAAACCGCGGTCATGAGCAAATAAATAGTTTTAAATAGCTTCGTTTGAAAGTCAAATAGTTATTTCTGTGATTTGCATTATACAATTTAATTTATCTTATGGTCCCGTAGTTTATTTTATGTTCTATGAAAAATAAATGAAAAATTATAATCATGGTATAATTTACAAAGAAATAAATGTAAACGTCATAAACATTATGCATAATAACTATTCGAGCTGGTATAATTTTTTTTGGTAAATTGTGTTTTTTATTGTTTTCAACAACCAACTTTGTCGATAATCAACTTAAACATAAACTTATTTTAGCTATTCCAGATGGTGTTGTTAGTAAGATCGAAAAATATTATTCATATTTCATCAGTATGTAATTCTCACATCTAAGTAGTGGCGATGGCGAGTAATGAAACGCCGTCAAATATGACAGCGATATTTGACAGCAGCGTTTCATTGCTTGCCATCGCCATTACCTAGATGTGTGCAGGTTTTTAGTTCTTTATTAGGTGACGAACGCATGGCAATGACACTTTTTCGCATAAAAAAACTATGGTAGGAAAACGGTGCGAAAATAACGCAATTTTCAAGCAATTTGTATCTTGTATGGATTATCTTTGTACGGTTGCTCCTACACATTTAAAGTATCAGTTTACTTTTATTTGGCGACGTAAGCTTTAGATTTTAGTTCAAGCCGCAATGCTCGTTCGGTCCATTGGGTTGCAAAGCAAAAATATATTCGGGCGTAGGTTGTTGATACTTGCAAAATCGAACTTACGAGAAGTCCTACATCTTCCGAAACGGTTCATAATTACCACAATAAAATTGTGGTATTATTGAGATTATTTGATATTGAGCAGTCGTGAATTACAGTAGAGGTAGAAAGATTGATTCAAAGTCATGTCTGCATGAGCTCATTGAACGTCTCATGTTGTGTTGTTGTTGATGTGTGTTTGTTCTCTGTCTGTATTTTATGTGCTTATGTATTTATAAAAATTATAATCAGCTATCTGGTTCCGATAGTAAATAGGCAAAGGTTCTGTGCTTAATTTGAAGTTAGATAGTGTTGTGTGGATTGTCCACATTATTTATTATTTTTATTTTAATGTTTATTGAGGTCAAAATACTTTTGATTTTGATTTTTGTGGCCGGTTAAACCAATTGCAAGTGATTTTAAACTGTTTGCCTTAGAACAACGATAAATGCCCGGCTGCTACACTCAAATAAACAAAATTAATTTGAATTACAACAAAATCTAAGAAGTAGATCAAACAAATTACTGATATTTTCGATCAAACAAGCCTCGAACGCTCCCCGTCTGAGGAAACGAAAACTGCCGAAGTTAAATTAAAACTGAGTTTAATTCGGCTTGTTTCAGCGATAAATCGATAATTTATTTCTCGAAACGACGCGGTTGCAGTCCCTACAAGCAATTGCTTGAAAACAGAATGAACGTAGTAAATCTATCCAAATAGAAGCGCAACGTGGTCCAATAGATAAACTTTTTATTAAAAATAGAGGAGGTTTGTTTGATTTTTTTGTTTGTGTCGCTAAACTCCATAGTTACTGAGCCAATTAAACAAAAAAAAATCTGAATGGTTACCTGTTGTCCAGATTTTTAAAATGCACATAATAGCTGTATAGCTGTCTCTTGCCTCTTTATCAGGAAGCTATTCTGTGCTGCATAGTTCGTAGGTAGTGTGTCTACAATTAGCAGCACCATGCTTAGATTATAAGATAAAACAAATTATTATTTTCCGTGCCCTAGTCGGAAGCAGAAAATGATACGTGAAAAAAAAATATGCAGGATTTAACACTTTCAATTAACAATTTACTGATTGAACATGTTTATTGGAACCTAGCGGTTAAGTAAAAACCATCGCCTATAAAAAAGCAATGCAATTCACCCAGATTCACACCTTTCAAATTAAAACACAGCGAAGCTGCTTTGCGTAACTGTGGTAAACGAGCCCTTCTCAAAGATTTCCGCTTCTTTTGTAAGTGTAGTAAGTCCTACTTGTTAATGAACCATTCTGAGGTGCATTAAAAATCGTTTTACTACACTGCACTGGTTCGAAAGCAATAGTGACACGACAAGAAAAAGTAGAGTGAACGTTTTCTGATAAACGAAGATATCGTTGATCGAAGGTTTTTTACACCCATTGGGCTTAGGTTCACACGGTGTCTCAAATGAATAAGTTATGAAGTTGAAGCACCGTACTAAGATACCATGCTATTCAGTTTGAGCGTAGAGATAGAGCAGCGAATACGAGCGTAACCTAGAAGTGTAACACATAGCTCCGCAGAGCGCTTAGCACGGAATTCGATTCAACTAATGCGGCCTAATCCTGACTGGGAGTACGCAAATGGCCCAGGGCACATTCCAGGGCATGTGCAATTCACAGTCGGTGATTGATGATAATCCCCAGCCCATCTGCGTTGCGGAAACAATCGCGCCGTTGTGATACGAATTTTTCAATGCCTCAATTTAGAGATCTGACTGTCATCTGGTTGTGATGAATAGATAAAGCCCTGCGCACATCTGATAGCAAAGGCGATCAGTGAAACGCTGTCAACTATTGCCGTCATATTTGACAGGGTTTCACTGATCGCCATCGCAGAACGCTTAAATGTGCTTAAAGGATAGTCGTAGAAGAAAAACTAATATAAGTACCTACATTGTGCAGTTAGCTTTAAAAGAGTCAGGTCAAGGTTTTACAGGGGTTTATCATCACTGACAACTAAGCTTTTTTTATCTTCGAAGTTTCGTGAATTGATAAGAAAAATCACTAAATTAATGTAATAATGTTGAAAAATATCGAAATTCTGAAAAATCATCAAATTCGGTGCAGACTGATATACTATGGCCATGTTATGAAGTCCTACAAGATAAAACATCGGGGCTAGGCCCAAGGTGGTCAAAGCTGAAGACTGAGGAACCTCCGGCCAATGCGTACTGTGTCCAGGATAACGGTATTATTATTATGGTGTCCAAGATAGGGAAAATTTGAATACTTATAGTAATGTATTGTAAGCCCGAACCACTTTAAAAAAATCTTCTACGATGAGTTAAAATATAAATAAGCAAGTAACATACGAAGCCTACCCATAGGGTTGTTACCCCAACCCTAACTAATAATTCACACGAGTATTCAAAAACAACACCCACATCCCCGAAATCTTATACCACTTCTCTGTAAAAATGTAGTATGTTTTATTTTCTAAATCTATACTAATATTATAAAGAGGAAAGATTTGTATTTTTGTATGTGCCCATGTTTGTAATGAATAAACTCAAAAACAACTTTGCTGATTTCAAAAATTAATTCACCATTGGAAAGCTAACATTCACCTTGAGCACAGATAAGATAATACTATACTAGCCTTGAGTAACATAGGCCATATATTTTATTCGTTTAAAAAATAAATGTCCACCCGTGCGAAGCCGGGACAGGCCGCTAGTAATTATACCGCAAGCACATATAAAAAATGTAAGATTTTTTTTCGGGTTTTAAAGCACCCATAGTTTAATCGAGCAGTTGAATCATCATCATCATCATCATCATCAGCTTGAAGTAGTCTGCTGGACATAATTTTCCAGTTACTTTGCGTCTGCGCACTTGTGTATGATAATAATCATCATTTTATTTTGCTTGTTTCCAAAACTCAGGCCATGTCTGCATGATGAATAATGATGTCAAAATTCAACTTCTGAAAATTATGGCCTTGCGCACATCTAAGCGTTCTGTGGTAGCGATCAGTGAAAGGCTATCAAAATATGACAGCGATAGGTATTTAATTGACAACGTTTCACTGATCACTACCCCAGAAAGCTTAGATGTGCGCTGGCTTTACTTAGTCATTGAATTCTTAAAAAGTTTGTTCCAATATAATTGGATTTCCTAAAATGTTGTATTAAAAACTACAAGCCACACTACCTATCACAAGACCTAAAACTCTGCGATCAGACGAAAGATTGCGACTATTTCTCGCGAACAAAGCCGCCGGCGGAAGCGAGTTTTAAATAAATCCCCGTCAGTTTCCGGTGTGTAGTGCTGCGAAGCGGAACGGGCGGAAGGTGGGCTCGGCACAGGATGGTGTAAGATAAAGAGAACATTTCCTATCCAAGACTCGGGAGATTTAGCAACATTCCAAGACACCCGCGCGCTTGAACCGAGTGTTGTATTGCCGGTTCTTCGCCAGTTTTTCCCCGGCTTCAGAGGAAATTGGGTATTCTGTTTTTAGGATTAGCGTTTTCAGTTTTTGTACGATATCCTACCTAAGTAGCTCGTAGCCACCGTTTTACGAAACAGCGAGTGCTGGAAAAGTTCTCTCATCGAACGGAAGATCTTTGAGTCGCTTGGAGGTCTCAACCACGATTTGTACCAAAGGAAAATATTCTTATCACATTACTCCCTTATTTACAAGTGTTACTAATTTCTGTAACATATAAATATAAATATACACATAAGTATTGTGGACTATTCACACAACACTATATAGCTGCAAATTATAATACTTATATAATAAATATTTTTGTAAATACATACTTAGAATATAAAATAACATAAATAATATTAGCACCCTGACCTAACCACCACACAAATATTTGTTCTCGGTGGGGATCGAACTCACGGCCAACAGCGCAGAAGGCAGAGCTACTACCAACTGAGCTAAGAGGTCAGTCAGATATTGCTCAACGTTAGCCCTGTCACTGTTTGTCATTCCCCAATGGTAGAGATGTCCTGATTATCTTTTGAGAGGCTGTTGTAAGGTTAGCAAGTAATTCTTAAGTGATTCATTAAATATATGATTGGTTATTTTAATCCGTAGTCTTTAGTGAAGTTAATCTAATCATCAAGTTGAGTGTGCAGTCTAAAGTCTTATCCTTAGTACTACTTACTGATTTAGTAATCCAGCGTGATCGATAATAAGTGTTTTAAAATTGTCCCACTCGATAAAAAAAACTTGCGCCCGTTCGCGGCTTTTTCACGTATATAGTACCTATCAGTCACAAAAAAAATACGGAGCAGTTCGAAATTTGAAATTTTCTTGATTTATTTCATAGCCGATTTAAAATAAAAAGGAGGTTTTTAATTCAAAGGAAAGATAATAATTCCAGATTGGTCCCATTGAAATTTCATGAAACTCGATTGAATAGTTTGGCCATGAAGTTGGTTTCTCAAGTTCTTAAACTTATATTATTTTATAATATTTAAAGGTAGATTCTACTTCACAATGGATATATACAGGGTTATTCATTATTAACTGCAAATACTCAGGAATTAGGTTCAACAAATAGAATAAAAAATATTTATGAAATTATTTTTTTTAAATTTGATCAAAAATTTTTTCATGTTTTTGTATCAAAATGTTATTTTTATTAATTTCTTTACGGCTATTGCATAATGATTGCCACGGAGAACAGGACGATGACCCACCCAGGCGGTGACTGAACGCAGAGTGTCACTCACGGCGCGCGGGCGCGGATCAAAGGTCAAAATAGGTCAGGCGCGAATGATTCCTTTATCGATTTTCTCGGGATTTTCATAACAAAACTTAAAAAAAATCATTTCATAAATATTTTTTATTTTATTTGTTGAACCTAATTCCTGAGTATTTGCAGCTAATAATGAATAACCCTGTATATTCTTTTCAGTCTAGAGTAATCAAAACACATACCAACTATATCAGACACGGAAAATCTACTTCGTTAAACACGCACTATAGAGCCCGTAGTGACTCCATTACTAATGTCTTAAGCTATGAAGACTACTGCTTCTCCATTATCGGCTACTGGTACTAAGCACGCATGTGTAGTGTTCTGTTTCTGCAGACCCACTATCAAATTAGCAATTACTAGACCACATAGACACCTGCACACTGGTACAAATCTTGTGGATACCGTAAGACCGAGAGCCTTAGGGTTGGTTCCTAGAAAACGGTGACGTCAAATAACGCCTGTAAAACCAGCCATTATTTAGAGCACTGGTGGTCTAGTGGTAATGGCCCCGCCTTCCGATCCGAAGGTCGTGGGTTCGAATCCACTCGTCGTGTACCAATGAGTTTTTCTGTCGTTAAATTTATGTGCACTATGCCAGTACTCTCAAAACGGTGAAGGAAAATATCGTGAGGAAACCAGCGTGTTGTAGAACCTAAAAAAGTTCGAGCAACACGTGTCAAGGGTCACGCAAAAAGGGCCCACCAGCGGCCTACTTGCGGAAAAACCTGCCCGCACATCAAGTGCGCATGATAAACTTGCCGAACCAGCCATTATTATTTTTCTCTCTGTGGACTTCATGACTGAAAATCGTGATCACTAGGATGTCCTTGTTGTACAGAGTGGTCAGCCTGCCTCCAGCGCGTCTTATTGGTAGCCATGTTCACTACATCATATAAATGGCTTCTCCAACTGGCATCTCATAATTATTTAAGAAAGAAACAAAACCTTTTTTCAATTATAAAATACGCAGTAATTTCACAAAGACCAATGATTTATTGCGTTTTATCTCATAACATGAAGTAATACAGTATAAGATAAAAAAAATACGACTTAGATTAAGTGTTTTAATGAGCTCCTTACTCTTTCTTTCTTTCTTTCGTGTAATCAACAGTTGCCAATGACGCTATTTAGATCATCTACAATAGATGCAAAAGCCTGTTGCCTTGTGTTTTTTTACTTTTTCACACGTATTGTAAAAGGTGTAAGTGCGAAATTTTTATAGCAGCTATGTTATACCAAAATATGTGACGTCCAGCATACGACGGGGTACGCTTCAAAGAAAACCAAAGCTACACGAGGCTTATGATCGGGATTAGGTTCACCCTGTATATCAATCGGGATTGTATGAACGCACAAGTGGTTACTAAACATGCACACTAGTCTCCAAACACGTAAAAAGAGTTAAAGTGAACTTTTTATTCCCAAAAAATATGCAAGCATGATGTATAGAAACGGTGAAGAAAACATTGTGAGAAAACCCGTTTACTCCGCATATAGCATCCCAGTGGGTACTCAGATTACCACTAGCCAGTGTTCATCAGCCTAAAAACATGAGGTTCTTTTGAATTAACAAAAAAAAACAAAGCACAAACGTAGACTGAACTGTTTGTTGCTTTTTTCACGTGACAAACCGGTATCTTCACAAGTTTTAGCCACCAACAAAAACATTTCAAACTACAAGTCCGACAGACGTAAAGCCGCATACTTCACAATTCCACAAAGAGTGGTGGAAAATTATTATGTGGCCAGTTTCAGACGCAATGGAAAACAAAATTGTGTTTCTCATCAAAGAAAATCGAAACACCTCTGAAATTTTGAGCGAGATTTGCGTGTTTTTTTACACAAAAAACAGTTATTAGTGGATGTTATGAATTGAATTTTGCAACCCAGTTCTAAATTTAAATGAAACCTTTGTTATGTTACCTCCTTGGTTGCCTTGTTTCGGAGTAAAAGATCGTTCCATTTTTAAATTACACGACAAATATGAGTTTTCTGTCACATGTAATTTATTTGGCTGTTAAACACGACAATAATGGATTTTCATATAGCTTTCGCCGAGTGCTGCTCGCATGTATTTGACTATGTTGTATTTGACCGTGTGACATGGAAGAAAACTCACCTCCTACTCAAACCTATAAAGTAAAAGCAAAAGATGAAGAAAATACGCAGTTATTGTTACCTTCTAAATCGAGGGCATATGACTCCTTTCAAAACTTTTCCCTAACTGTCGTGGTTTCGGACTTGTTCATCGCCTTTGTTAAAAAACCACCCTGCATATTAGCTCTTGCTTTTTTTAATGTTTGATGGTTGGGTGCGCAGACAGGTGCGTTGAAAAACTTTACAAAAACAAACTTTGCAGACAATACTCAGCCATGTTGTGATTCAACGTCTGTTAGAACTGGCAGGCACAGGTACCTTTCATACGGATTGCAATAAATTATAACTGAAACTTGAAACTGATAAAATAGATTCAGATTCCGCCTGTACGCTCACACGAGCGCGATTTTAACGCAATTTTAGTCGGCCCGAGACAGCGCGCAAGTCGCGTCAGCGCCGCTTACTACTTAAATATCTTTGAATTTACAGATTATTTAATTCACATAAATTACATAATTTCATCGATATTTCTGTACGAGCGCACGAATAGAAAATGCTTCGCACTCGAGTTTGCGCGCGGGGTCGCGCCGAAAAATCGCGCTCGTGTGAACGTGCGCTTATATCGTTTGTAACGGTCTGCAGAAAGCTCAATAATAATTATTATGAGTATGTGTATTTTGTACATTTACACACTCGTATTAATTGTAATTTTCTTTGTTTATAGCGAGTGTGTAAACGATTTACAATCAGTAATTGTTTACGGAATGTAATGTTTGCTTAACTCTCACCGGACGGGATTTTACTCTTTGAATCAATGTTTTCGATAAAATAAATAATATTTAACGACCTACATTAAATACAAATGGCAAATACTATAAACAGCATTATCCAGCCCCAAACGAGTAAATCCAGAAACTGATCTTAATTCTTTATTGCACACAATACAAAACATAGGAAAATAACAGAAATAGAGGAATAGAGGAGGGGCTGATTTTGTTTTAAAAATTGAAAAAGAAACGAGAGAAAAAGCTGGAGGTACTTGTGTTATTACAAAATTTCACATCAAATAATATTTAAAAGTATAAAGTGTCAAAGAGCGTGAAGAGAGTGTGTGGTATTTTTGTTGGGTTTAACACATCATAATTCACTTTGCAGGATTTTCGGGTGCTACGTGGTGCAGACACAAGTCTATAAATTAACTTACATAGATTATATTAGCGAATTAGTACTATGTATTTGTCCTACTTCATTCATGTTTAACTCTTTTATTTGTTAAGAGTCATGTTAAATCCCGAGCCAAAAGTACAAACAACAAACAGGTCAAGTTAATTAAAACTGTATATTATTTTTTTATGATTGACTTTATTCAAAGACCGCACTTAGCTGTTCAAAAACTTCATAAAAAATGCTAAAATACTTTTTATAATAATTGAAATATCCTCCAATTACTAAGCTAGTTCTCCACTTTTGAGTCATTAGCTCAATAAATTCAGCTCAAGAGAGCGGTTATCTTGTCCCTCCTCCGAGCGGCTCTGTCAGCTGCATAGCTGTGCTCAAGTGATTAGTGCCAGTGTACACTGTAGTTAACTGCATGTGGTGCGTTCCAGAATGCACCGTATATATAATCGGAATCACGGTTTTGAAATCCGCCTTATTGTATCCATTGGAGAAGCAATAAGATAGAGTTGTCAAAAGTCTTCGATTTTCAAAATACTCCCGAGTTCAATAAACAATGCATAGATTATTTTTTTTGAAGTGAAAACTTCTTTAGCGGCGTTTAGCACTTTTTCTGTAATGGGTATAAAATCTTAAACTCGCCTCAGCGCGTCAGGACACGTGACCTGATCGAAAAAGCGTAAGACGGATGGAGAGTAGACAGCTATCCCCTCTCTACGGCGCGGCGAAAATGTATGCCTGGGCCTACTGTTTCGTTTAGGCAGCGCAGGGCGCTTGCGCGAATGTTCGTGTATGTTACAGCGTGCCAAATAACAAACAAGCCCCCCCTAACCATTCCAAAATATCAAACATGCTCAACGTTAATAATCAAGTTTTCACTTCTGCCGGCACTCCCGGAGTGCAACCCGTATTTTTTTTACTTTCACCGCTAGGTTGAAAAAAAATAACTTGTTGCGACAGACAACAGTAGGCCTACCACAAGCTCTGTCTGGCTCTGTCTCTGGCTCTGGTTTTGAGTCTGACTAAATAAATCATACGTCAAAACGTCACACACGCAGCGTTCAACACTGGTGAGCAGCCACACAGACTTTAAACCAGAGACAGAGCCAGACAGAGCTTGTAATAAGCCTACTGGTCAAGCCAAAAATCTTAGTACTCCATTATGTATTTAATAACATATTCCCAAGTTTTTATTTTCAATGAACAGCTAATTGCAGTTGAATCCTAAAACGATAAATTCATTTTGATTTGAAGATAACGCCTGACTTCACACCCATCAGCCAGTGAATTTGTCTCGTTGTCTTCATCGTGTTCGGCGTTGTACCTAAAGACGTAATACCACTAGTTGTTTAGTCTATAAACCCAATTACCGTTGCACCATACCTATTTAATAAAACGTATGACAAGCAGACTATGCACACAAATACATAATAAATAAATACTGTAGACAATCCACACAACACTATCTAGCCCCAACCTAAGCAGAGCTTGTGTATAAGAACCACATAGCTGATATAATATCTATACATATAATTTTTTTTGTAAATATATCGGTACTTAAAATATATTATACCCAGACAGAGAACAAACACCGCACACATTTTTGTTCTCGGTGGGGATCGAACCCACGACGTACAGCGCAGAAGGCAGAGCTACTACCAACTAATTGGTGTTACATTCGGAACAGTGAGAAATCATTCAAATTGCGACCATTCTCGAAACTAAGAGCATTTAAGCTTGCACCAATAATTGAAGATCAATGGACTGGTCAGCTCGATTCACTGCCAACGACCGGCGTTGGCGCTCTGTTGACACTGGCCTCTTACGTTTGCATCTTGTCCATTTCAGAATTATGGGCTGACTTCCACATAACTATTTCGTACAGCCAAACAATATTTGCATCATACAATATTATTACAGTTATTATAGATAGATAGAGTAATAATAATAACTTGATTAAACTTTATTGATCACCAAACAAAAATACAGTTTATGACATAAAAGTAAACAATTAGACAAAACAATGGGCAACCTTATCGCTGAGAGCGATCTCTTCCCGACAACCTAATTATATTATTACTTAAATCGTGAGTGTACTTAAATAGCCTATTTTTATTTAACTAGGTGATGCTTTTGCTGATTTAAATATTTTTATGCTTGTTACATTGTATATTTTTATTCTTATTTCATCTGTATTCAATCTGTATTATATTTTTAAATTTGACGTGACATTTAATTTACGTGATATTTTATTGTTTATTTATTTGTGTCATTTTTCAAATAACGTAATTACGTCGTCTAAGGACTTCTAATAATCTTTCGCGAACAAAATGGTGCTAGAAGTCTGCGACAGTGGGTCAGGTTTATGTCAATCGTAATAAAGAATTTATAGGTTACTGTTATAGATACACTGGTATTGCATCTTATCCTTAAAGATGTGAGGCTACAGTGATCCGCAAACATTATTCCAAGCTAATGCACCTAATAAACTCCTCGATATACACATTTAACTACCTGTTGTTTGCAGTATGCCGTAAAACTTGCGCTTTTACGGTACGCTGAACAAAAGAGGCGGTAATAACTTCCCCCTCTTCCCCACCGAAGTAAGACAACTGAAAACAACTATGGACTTCTCAGGAATGGCGTTCATTGACGTCCAGAAAGGTGTAGTTTTGGAACTTTTTAAAGGGAAACTTTCCAGGAAAGAAGTTTGTTGTCAGCTGGCTATTTGTTTCAAACTTTTCATTCATATTCTGATTTGATGGACTTTGTTGGTGTACAATATTTTAACGTTTTTGCTGTAGAACAATATCTATTCAACTGTGAGTTGATCAGTAGTACTACAAACTCTGTATGGCTCTGTCTTTCACTCTGGTTTTGAGTCTGTGTAAGTGTTGACTAAATAAATCCTAAGTCGAAACGTAACAATATAATACACTGATGAGCACTCACACAGACTCAAAACCAGAGCCAGAGACAGAGCCAGACAGAGCTTCTGGTAAGACTACGGGATAATAACAATCAACATAAATTCGTTTTTGCATAGGTACACATTTTTATACATTGCTTTCCTTGGGCTGCAATGCAAATTGAACCCTATAGAACAATCAGTGGTGGTATTGCTGTGAGTGAGCTTCCTGACAACATGATATTACCTATAAATTACCCTATTCATAATAGTCATTGCAATACAGCAAAGTTTTAATAACCCAGCATATCATAAAGCACAATTGTACCTAAAAGTTTCAAAGCATCGGTAATATCGAAGTGGAGCAGTTTCCAACATTGGAAGACGTTATTGCGTTATAAAACTATAAGAGGCGAGTGTTTCGAATAGTTCGCTATAACTTGAGAACGATCCGAAAATATCAACTGAAGCTTAGACTCGTAGTTTTGTATGCATGGATTGTCTTAGATGATAGAAATATAGTGTTTTGTTCAATTGTTCGTAAAAAAGGAATGCTGTAATCTCCAACCTTTCTAGATCTTTTGGCACAATGCACAGCAACGCTGTCTTGTGGCAGAAGAAGACATGGTGGTGCTACTTATCCGGACGAGCTCTTCACAAAGACCTCAACTACTACTGAACTAGTAGTTAAACGAACAATCAGGCAAATCTTGTGAATTTTGTATAACGAATTTTTCTGCCAATTTTTTTAATGGCGCCACCTCTATCTACCTAAAATGGTAATATGTACACCTGATAAGGATACTCAAAAAAAGGTATTTTTGAGTATCCAATTAAAGCATGTGTATTTTCAAACTTTAAATCCACCTTTTCGTTTATTTGTATGTTCTTAGACATCGACAACTTAACTGCTACAGTGACTGGTAACTTCCTTCCGTTATTTATTGCGTCTAGTGCTCCCTTGTCACTTTGCATGGTCTATTGGTTCGCAAACAAATACGTGTGTACTACCTAATACTATTGATAAGTATTTGATGTTGATATTATATTGTTCTGGCACATAAAATAAAATGAATGGTTGTCTAGTGAATTCGTTTATACAATACCTACTCATTTATACAATACATACTCATATATATATTTATGTCTGTGTGCGCGTCAAGTTGAAAGCCTCGTCATAAAATTTTGTAGTTTTGACTGCTGAAAATAATGCCCAAAGCACAGCAGAAGATGCTTTTATGGTTTAGTCTTGTCAATCAAATATCATTATTTTAACGTCTTTTTTCATTGCTCATACTCTGAAAGTAGGTCTGAAGTTGCCTGAGGGGCCTAATTGAAAGTAAAACTTTCAGCCCTAGGGAGAATCGCTTTCTACTGACAGCTGTCAAATTATAAAAAAAAACAAGTTCTATTTTATTCAACCATGTTCCAACTTTCTAAGGTCTTTCTAACTGCAAGGAGGTTGTTCAACCAAATTCCAACTTTTTATTCAGCAAGTAGGTTGGAAACCCATTTCAACGGTATGAAGTTTAAAAAGTCTAATTAGAGCGCAATGTAAAATTTAAATTTAAATAACATAAAGATAGTATTAAATAAATAATATATCTTCTAAATTACTTTATTAATATATCATCCATGTCAACAATATTTATAAAAAATATGATAAAAATTAGCACTGCCTACTATCCTCGTGTGTTGATTCCTTATACGGCTTAATTATTATATTCGTACTCGTACGTTCAACTATTTCTTTAAAATAACATAGATTTGAGCAAACAATTTACCATTTTTTAAATTATGAAAATGAAAATTTTGGCTGAATAATGCTGGCGAACCGAAGCCGAAGGCCCGCCAGAGAAAAATAAAAAAAAAACCGGGAAGGCGGCAATTCAATCTTCATTTTCACAAATTTTTCTTTCATGTTTTTATTTTTACTTTCCTTGTATTCGTAATGAAAAGCACAGTGTTTACCTCGGATGAAAGTCTTTTAAGTCCCTCAAGCTCCATTGGCGCCCTCGCTACGCTCTGGCGCCAAACCCGTCTCGGGACTCAAAAAACGTGACTTTCAACACTCGGGTAACAATGTACTATTTACCATGAAGATGTCCTGTCCGCCCCAATGCTTTTGCGTAATGCTCTAAAAATACGCCTTATTAATTGCGTCAGGCAATGTTTCAAATTCGAATAAGTTTGACCATTACAAAAAAAATATCATAGCACCAAGACTCAAAATAAGATTCTGATGATAAGCAAAAGTGTTTTTTTATTTATTTTTAATTTATAGGCTAACGCGGGCTAAAATTTATAGGCAAATCAACACAAAACAAAAACAATACGATCAACGATGTAGCGCGCTCACCTAGAAGATACCTATTCAATCTTTTTATGTTCAAAAAATGATCAAATTATAGGTATTCGAGTTCCACTGCTGTCCGCAGTATAAAAGCGGAGGCGAAGCGGTGCGGGAAGAAAGTGTACCCATGAATGGATACCACGTTCTCGTATGTTTGGTAATCTAGGTTTTTAACACGATGAGTAGGTAATTAATACAACCCGTTACAAACTGTCGCCTAGGTAGGTATATGTTTTAAGGAATTTGTATACTGCTAAGCTGTAAAAATTATAATCAAAGTGTTTATTCTCATTACCATTTTGTAAGGGTCTACTCGGCGAGGTATTTAGGTCTAAAGTGTATTAATGCAAGCTCTGGCCTCAGATGGTCAGCACCGGCCATTATCCTCCAAAGCTTTGGATAACTCCAGTTATGCAGCATTGAGCGATAATGTACTGCAAACGACTTGTCATTACACACGGTAGGTAAGCCTATAATTAGTTTGGTCAGTGACGTACAAATTAATTGCATGGGGATTATAATGTGTTTAGGGTTAGATTCGAATTATATTGGTAGACATTCCTCATAGCTGCTGTAGAGAAATAGGTACATAATTATAGGTTCTTGGTTAAAAAGCCAATAGCTAGACAGACAGATTAGTTGACCTAATGACGTCGTTAGACCTATTGAGGTTGACCCAATATTATGCATAGTAAACTTTGCTTTGAACTTTTCAAAAAAATATCTTACGTTTACAGCACCATCCAACTCCAAAGTAGGCCCAATTAGTTGACGCTTGTATCTTCTTTGAAGATAATTATTTCAAATGTCAATTATCTGCGGAACAAAAAATCCTTTAAAATAATCTTGGAAGAAAAATAAAAATTTTCACAGATCACTATTTCGGTTATCTTTTTTTTTATACAACTAGTTATTGGAACAAGCACATAGCCTACCTGATGTTAAGTGGCAACCATCGCCTATAACAAAGCATTGTTCGTATAACGCGCGCCGTCAGAAATGTGCCCTACGATGTGCTGCTCTACTTCCATCAACTTGAGGCATACAGATGTTCAGCCTCACGTGCCAATGATTTCACCGGCACCCACACCCTTCAAATCTGACAGAATAACCCCCGAATACTGAAACGCAACTCAGATATAAGCACGTCTCAAGCGACGAATATTTGACAGATTTTCATTGAAAACTGTCAAATACTCGTCGCTTGAGACGTGCTTATATCTGAGTTGCGTTTCAGTATTCGGGGGTAAGTGACTAACAGCCACACTCAGAGTTGGTTAATGGCTACTTAAGTCGTTCCTTAGTGTAGATTTGAAAAAAGTCACTCTCAGAGTCAGTTAACGGTTCATTAGCGCCCTCTAATGGCAATTAAAGTTAAGTATAGCAAAACCATCACTTAACTATTTAATGACTGATTTTGTCATTTCGTTTGAGGTTATATCCTTATTTTTGTGATTCGCTTTGTATTGTGTGTTATGTTTATTATTCAATGTGTAAAAAAAACTACAGAAAAAATCAAATTTAAACCAGAAATAGTGTGGGAAGGTGTTTTAAATAATACCTATCTTAAATTAGGTACTACCTATTTTACCATACATATTAACAAAAAAATATTTTGAGGATTAGATTTCTTAACTTCCTCTTATTGTATTTTAGCCTTTTCTTGTTATTTTTTATTATTAATTTATTTATTTCAGATTATACAAATCCATAATGCAGGTACACAATAAAATAACACACAAATAAAATCAAATTAAAATGTCAAAGATGATACATAAATAAAACTAAAAAAATTAATTAAATTATATCCAATCCCATTGTGATCTGCACCCACCTATCTTGGATGGGACAATCCAGCCCGGAAACAATTAACTATTTTTTCCCGGCGAACCACTTAGAACTTTATTATTTTCCCAGCGAACATAGACTCCAACCAAACTAAACAAAACAACAACCTCAATGAACTTTTGCATTACATACAATATTCCTTCTGAATGTTATTTGACATTGACATTATGAAAATATTTGACTTGATATTGACAGTTAGAAGTAAGTTTGCTGTACAATTTGCAATCGATCGAGTGAATCGACCGAGAATCGATGAAGCTCCGCCCTACGGATACCTTAAAGTGTCATTAACTAATGGACCATTAAATTATGTCTCTGGGATGTACCTCTAATTAACAGATTTAATGCTAGTTAGTTAATCGCTCATTAGGACTAAGTTAATGAAGCTTTCTGAGTGTGGCTGTAAGCCACGCTCCAATGCCCTATGGGAATAATGTTGTACCTATATAATTATAAGTTTAAAAAACTTGAGAAACCGACTTCATTGCCAAACGGCTAAATCGATTTTAATGAAATTTGTTTGGGACAATCTGAACGTAAAAATAACCTTCCAAATAAAAAAATGATTTTCTAAATCGGTTCATAAATGACGGAGGCATGCAGTTACAAACTTTTAAAAAAATATTCAAAAAAAAATGGCAACACCGATTTTAATAAAAATTAAAATGGGACTAATCTGGAAGCAGTACCTTTCAGATAAAATAATATTTTTTCAAATCGGCTCACAAATGACGAAGTTATGCGGTAACAAACATAAAAAAAAAAAAACAACTGAATTGAGAACCTCCTCCTTTTTGATTGGAAGTCGGTTAAAAATATGCTTATTCAATTTCTTTATGCCATTGCTTTGACCAGAAGCACTTACATTAAAGGTTGATTTAATTTGATTGTAGTCGTTTATAAAAATACCGAATTCAATAAAAGGGTTAGGATGACGAGCTAGAAGGAGGCTCTAGCAAAAGGTTACATGCAGGACACAATTTACGCAAATCTTTTTTAAGAATGGTAGTAAATTGTGGAAAACTCTACGCATCTCAATTTAGTGATCGAAAACTTAGATTATTAGAGTCAGAGAAACCCGGCTAAAATGACACTATTATTTGTGTTGATTGTACTATTTTAATTTAAAAGAGCATAAATAAAAAAAAGCAGCCAAGTGCGAGTCGGACTCTCCCATGAAGGGTTCCGTTGCATCAAGTAACATAATATAAAGGTTTTTGTAGTTCATCGCAAGGTAAATTGCGGTTTACGATTTATGACGTATAAAAAAAACTACTTACTAGATCTCGTTCAAACCAAATATCGTTGAAAGTTTGCATAATAATGAACGACATATATTTTTTTTAGTTTTATCTTTCTCTTATTTTAGAAGTTAGAGGGGGGTGGGACCAACTTTTTTTCACTTTGAAAGTGTCTCTCGCGCAAACTATTCAGTTTAGAAAAAAACTATATTAGAAACCTCAACATCATTTTGGAAGACCTATTCATAGATACCCCACACGTATGGGTTCAATGAAAAAAATTTTTTTGAGTTTCAGTTTCAATTATGGGGACCCCCAAAATTTATAGTTTTTTTCCATTTTTGTATAAAAATCTTAATGCGGTTCACAGAATACATCTACTCGCCAAGTTTCATCAGTCTAGCTCTTACGGTTTCGGAGAAAAATGACCGTGACATACGGACGGACAGACAGACAGACAGACAGAATGACGAATCTCTCCAAATGGCAAAAACGGAACCCTTATGGTTCCGTTTTTACCATTTGGCTACGGAACCCTAAAAACGCTTACTTCACTGCATTGCAGACTTTGATCACAAGCTGAATGATAGCGTTTATTGTTCTAGCGAAATTGAAGTTTTTGTCGCCGCAGTCATACTTTGCTTGAAATTAAACTGCCCCATCGATCGGTATAAGTATAACCTTTAGGTATACCACAAGCTCTATCTGGCTCTGTCTCTGGCTCTGGTTTATAATCTTTGCGAGTGCTCACCAGTGTGTAACACAGTGTGTGTGACGTTTTGATGTAGGATTTATTTAGTCAACACTCACACAGACTCAAAACCAGAGCCAGAGACAGAGCCAGACAGAGCTTTTGGTAGGCCTACTTGTTTGTCTTTTGTTTGTTGATGTCACATTATCACCTAGAAAATAGTAGAATGACATAATAATATATTGATGCGTTGATTTTAGTAAAAACAATTAGGCAATTCAGATATTATTAAATTTAAATAAGATTTTCCGTGTTTTTTCTGTAGAGGAAAATACCTCGGCAGAGTAGGTAGGTTTAATATGCAAGAGTGTTATTTTTTATTTTGAAATTGCGTTGTGCATTGACGAATTTTCTGTCTTTCTTGAGTCTGAATAGGTAAACTGCTGGACAAAGGCATACTTTATTTCCAGAAAGAAGATTTTGAGCTTGCATAATTTTACAATTGTACTCAGTTTGTCTGATGTTTCCATTCCCCATAAATTCCGATTAGAAAAGAGCCAGTACAATAAAATGATTTATGTTAATAGCAATGGACACAAATTATTGTTCATGTAGTACAAAATGTTCGGCAACGCAGATAGCGTTGCGATTACGAACAGTTCTGGCAAGAGTCATTTCCTCCATTTACAAAGTTCAATGGCTTTCCTTTGTCTCCTTCGAATGTGATTTTATTTTACGTCTTCATTGGTACTAATACGTACATGTGGGATAAGTTTAAAGTAGACAAAGACGCTTTAGTTAAGCTTTTCCTACAGTTTGTGTGAAATCTTTTTAATTGGAGCTATTGGAGTTTGAAGCTATGGACTTGGCAATTAGTCACTGATAAAAAGCTAATGCATTGAGCATCAAGTATAATTTTTGTCCTGTTTTGAAAAATTATGGTTGATGTACCATGGACGGCACATCGCACCAGCAGCACATCAATCTCAAAAGAACTCGACACAATTTTTTCAGTCACATTGCCTGGAAGGAAGAGAAGTAGTGACTTAGGTAGTCACTGGCAAAGTGGAGAGAAGAAAGCACCTTGTCGCTCCAAGGCATTAGGCTCCATCATCGCGGATGATGGAGCCTAATGCCTTGGAGCGACCAGGTGCGCTCAGAAACAGATTCTTCAGTGAGTGATGCCATCCATGCCGCAGGGGACAGAACCCAAAGGAGAAACATTGTGCAGACTAGTCCTGCACAAAGGTCACGACCCTCAGCAATGAGGTTATCGACGCAAGCAGGAGGTTTTGAAAGTTCTATACTCAAAACACTCGATTTTTTTATTATAGTTCCAAACAAAACTACAAGCCTGAATTACTTAAATTTCTAACGTGGTATACAGATGTTACGTCACAGCGTATTACATGGGTCAAGTATACATGGAGATAGTATATTCAATAAGTACATCACTAAAATAGTCAAATATCCCTTGCGGCCCTGCTCTCAATCTGTAAAATAATTAGGCCACGATCTCAAAGCACACATTAACAGGAAAGGCGACCTTAAATGTCTCTTTCTCGAGTTGCTCAGGTACTTTTACGACAAATTTCGATGTCTGAAATCCAATTAAAAGTTACCTACTCGTCCTTTGTAGGAGGATTAGAACGTCAAGTATACAGAATGAATATTACATATTTTATGGCATCGAAGTAAAAAAGTAAAGATGGTGAAGAGACCTCCAAAGAGAAGTGTCGGCACATCAGTATTCCAAGCGCCATTCGACGGGAGGAAACAAATTCCCAAAATTGAATTTTACGAAACGAGTTGAATACGACACGGAGTACACAAACTCGGTAAAGAAACGAGATTTCTATCATTTCGACAACAATGACTTCGTGCAAAACACTATGTTTTGTCAGCGTATATCAAGCAAATGCCACTAATAAAATGATAGCATTAAAAAGACGGATAAAATAAAGACAAACTAAAATAGTCTTCTTCTGAAAATCCAATAAATTATGAACTCAAATACAACACACGAAAGGGTTACGAATAAAGCATAACAGTAAAGTGTCGACAAAATAGTGTGTAAGACAAAATTAATCAAATAAGCCAACACACTCAGTTATTAAACTTGTGACCCAAAAACTCAATGGAAGTGGGAGCGTGCATCAATAAGGTTCAGCGAAAAGTTTCATATCTTGGCTGAATGCAAAGATTCGCTTTGCTTGCACAACGGCTGTGCACTCACCAAGTAGGATATTGATGGCACTTCATATCGAATATTGAGAGCATTCTTATATACGTACTTACAGTACTTATACACTGTTTATTATCTGCAAACCTATAATACAGTCCTTTTTAAACTTTCGCGGTCATAACACACACTTAATCACATCTAAGCATCCTGTTGTGGCGATCAGTAAAACGCTGTCATATTTGACCTACTTATACGGGTATTACGTTGGGAAAATAAATAAAATAAGGTAATTTACGCGATAAATACGTATAATAAAGCTAAAGCAAAAGTAAGGTATGAAAAGTATTTCTAACTTAAAAACAGGCTTCATCGTTTAATCTCTTAAGTATTTATTAGATATTTACAAAAATAAGATCTAAATTTAATTGAAATATTGAAGACAAAAATGAATTATGACAAAAGTATTCTTACAAAGAAAAGCAGCTTAGGCTTTTGGGTATGTATTCAGCAGATTAGGTAGATTCTTAGCTAAAATTTCTATAACAGTTAAGACGATTTAGCAAACAAAATATTATTTCAGAGAATATAAACAAACATAAGAACTTTAACCCTTATCCACTCGCGCAAGGCCTTGTTGTACCCTAACTCAGTTAAAAGATTCAAGTTTAAAATTAGCTTTTTCAACTTACTTTATAGTTAAGTAAAGCTAACAATATCGAATAGTATGTTTATTAAGATAAACATTTAGATACCACCTCACAGCTCTCTCGCTTTCATGT
Source organism: Thera obeliscata (assembly GCA_947578465.1). NCBI lineage: Eukaryota > Metazoa > Arthropoda > Insecta > Lepidoptera > Geometridae > Thera > Thera obeliscata. The sequence goes on from OX387916.1 coordinate 9,398,545, forward strand.
CAATAATTAAAAAATGGGTAGGTATTAAGGTTTAAATATGAAAGTAGGTTTAAATTGTATATTTTTTGTAATACAATAACAAATGTGCTCAAGTTGACAGACGCAAGACAGTGCATCGTTGGGCACGGTTCTGACGTGCGTGACTATAGCTATGAATCTATCTCTATAGTTACCACTTAACATCAGCAAGTTATGATATTTATTTACACAAAGAAACTTACAATTATACAAATATTTACAAAATGTACAAAATACACAAGAAACAGTTGGGCTATCTGCAGATCGTTACAAACGATCTAGAGCTCAGCTGTATCACATGGCTGCTTTTTGTTTTTAATATTGACATCATCTAAGATATTTTTGAAGTGGAAACTTTTTAAAATGCAAGTTATGTAAAATGAAATTAAAAAAATCTGAAGTGAAAACTTCATAAGGGCATACAAATAGTACTAATTTATTTATTTACCAATAAGATCCTAATAGGTTTACACAAGTTACTGGCAGTCCTGGCCACAAGGACAAACCTGTATCGTGGGAGGCCAAAGTACAAAAAATATTATTTCTAATGATATGAGAAACAAAAGAAGATAATACAATACATAATCATGTGTTTATGGAGAATTCTGTATGAAAATCTAATGCATTTAAAAGCGCCTTAGTTATTTAGTATCTGATTCTGAGTAACGCAACCATAGAAGATTGTTGATAATATAAGTTGGATAAAATAGGATTTAGGTAGGTATACCTGCTCTTACAAGCTTAAGCTGGTTTAAGTCTTTGTGCAATTTAACAACTGCAGCTACAAAGATAATTCTCAGATATCCAGTCATTTGAGTTTAGAGACGGTTTTCAAGAAAGTGACCAGCGTCATCAATAAAAATATAGCGATGACGTTTTATACGTTTGCCTCAAAGCCATTCAAAATTTCAAATAAAGCCCATGACTGATTTTAGTTTTTAATATTGACATCATCGTTGCAAATGACATATAAATCGCTCATCTAATCCAAATTAATAGAAATTGGAAGCGTCCTCTAGACACTAGCCACATTGCCGCACTGACTGAGCCTGAATGACAATGCTGAGCCAAATAATTTGTACTAGCGCTAATCTTCTTACGTTTAAATACCGCTGCCGCTATTTCCGAAAGCCCTGCCTTTAGTTCTTTAGTCGGATACCCTAACGAGGTACCTTTTGTCTACAGAATCTCGAACTTTATTTTATTTAGGAGTTAAACGATACGAAACAAAGTTATAGTTTTTAGGCCCCATAGCACGCAGCGCTTTTAGGACGATTTATTATTTAGGTCTATTTAAACGACAAAAGAAGGCTTACCCTGCGTTCTATGGGCTTAATTAATGCTAAAACCTTTAGGATTTTGACTGCCCTGATAGATCAATTGGTAGTAGGTCTGCCTTCAGCGCCGGAGGGTGTTTGTTAGATCCCCACCGAGAACAAATATTTGTGTGGTGAACGTCGATGTTTGTTCTCAGCCTGGGTGTTATATTGTATTAAAAAAAAAATCGGTTGTCTGTAAAGTCGGTTTACTGACGATAGTTGAACGTGATAACGTCATAAGAAAATACTGATGGAATGGTTGCATTTTTCAAAAGAAAATTTTAGTTTTACTGAATTGAACTGAATGTGAATGAAACTGAATGATACTGAATGAAACTGAATGGAACTGAATGAAACTGAATGAAAATCCGGACCCGGACCCGGACCCAGACTGAACCCTTACCCTTACCCACATTTACCCTTACCCTCATTTACCCTTACCCTCATTTACCCTTACCCATTACCCGACCCGGGCTCGGGCTCAGGTAAATGGAACGACGAAACGACGTAACGACGCATGAGTCATGTTTTTTCGTGCGTGCAGCCGGCTCCATCGATTTATAAGACGTTATCACGTCAAAAGTATTTACAAAAACTATTCGCAAAATTCGCGGTATTATATCAGCTATCTGATTCCCATCGTTCCATCACTGCTTAATTTGGCGCTAGATAGTGTTATGTGGATTGTCCATAATATTTATAATTTATCTAGGCATACAATACAGATGTCAGGATTATATATAGCATGCAATAATAAAGATAAACCTTTAAAGATAATATAAAAACGAACCTCCTCCATCAATATTAACCAGTAAGGATATTATTGATAAAGATTTTGGGAATATCATGTCTTATAGGGCTAGTCCAGGACGTCTTATGATTAAAGCCCGTAGGTTCTAGCAAGTCAGTTATCCTCTTTAGACTTTATCCCACGCTAAGTAGGGTTGGCACAACAGGGTTTCTTCTTCCACTCATATCATTCGTCACCTCAGTACTCACTACTTTCTTGCTCATGTCATCTTTGACGCTCTACGAGTATTAGCAAGTAAGTAACAAGTGACAAATAATTAAAAACATGTGAAGCCATGCCAGCGATAATTACAATAAAGTTTGACGAGCTCTTTTGAAACGGAGATTGCCTTAACACTGACAGTATCCAACAAAGTTTTACAATTTCTATACCCAAAATATCATGACAGTTGTACAAATAAAACGTAGGTACACACATACACACATACATAGGCACTTAGCACGTCGCGGTGTGTTACAAATTGATATTCAGGCAGTACGCGTGATCGTGCGGCGAAATATAAATGTGCTAAACTGGCGTTTATTGCTGCCAAAACTTTGGTTTCCGATTCATAATACTGTGTGGAAGTGCGTGTTTGTGGCGTGAACCACTGAAAGGAACGCAACTTCACAAGAAAGTTTCCGATTCGCTATCTAAGATCACACGTTTATTATGCCTTCGCCACGAATTATGTAGGTATAGGTAACTACAAGAAGAGTGTAGTGGTGTAGTGGTAGCTATTGCCTTCTGATCTGAAAGTCGTGAGTTTGAATCCTGTCGTATAACCTACCTACCAATAATAATTACAAATTCTATTCATAAATATGCTTAGTGACATAAGATGCATCATCGCTTGGTACATACGATGCATTATCGTTCGCCAATTAGCATCCTTATAATTATTGGACGTGGATTTGACTACCCCTTGAAATTTTAATTGGTTAAGGTGTAGTTAGACGCACACACAATTATAAGGCTCGGCGCAAATGAGCTACCAACCACAATCACAAGGATCATAATTTTTTCATTTTATTGACTTGCACAGCTCAGTTGGTAGTAACCCTGTCTTCTGCGCTGTAGGCCGTGGGTTCAATCCCCACCCAGAACAAATATTTGTGTGATGAACGCAGATGTTTGTTCTATGTCTGGGTGTGTTATACAGTATTCTCAGTATGTATTTACAAAAAAAAATATTCAAATATTACATCAGCTATAAGGTCTCCATCATACAAGCTCTGCATAGTTTGAGTCAAGATATTGCTGTGTGATTTAATTTTGTCCACAATATGTATTTATACAGTTATCTTGTAGGCCCAGAGACTGCAAGAAGCCGCCACAGACCCTTGCGTTGGGTTAGGGGCCCAAAAATGTATGAAAATGAAGCGCGTGAACTGCTTGGCCGATTGCACACCGGTGTCTGTGGCCGGTGACTCGTTTGCGCCGAGCCTAATGCGTTAATTAAGGAATTTGTTCAGACAAACTCAATCTACAAACAATCATAATGAAATTTAACCCCTACGCAATGATTTCATACTCCATTCCATTTAAATAAGAATATGCCAAAAACATTTATAACTTCAAAGCTCTGCTACTACTATGCCTAAATTTTAATTACTTCACACTAAGCGACGAAAGTAATTAGCAAAATTAAAGCACGTAGGTAGGTGAGCTTATAGTCTTAAAAGTTATATTAGAAAGAGCACTTTGTCATGTCAGGCTTTTAACAGGCCCTTTAATTTCTCTTTGTGCAGTAAATTAAGACATTAAATCGTTTATGCCAAAATATAATGGGAGGGAAGTATTCGTATGCCTTCACATCATGGTTTATATGGTAAGGTTTCATAAAGCTTACAACATTATTATTCAGAGAGTTTAACCATTATTGAACTATTAATATTAATTAATGTCAAAGTAAAAATAACAAGCTTGTTCATTATTAAATAAAAAAACCTGAGGAAACCGGCATGTCGTAGACCCTAAAAAGTTCGAAAATATGTCTAGTGCACGAAAGGAGCCTCGTTTAGGCGCACTTAAAATCTTTTCACCACACTTGGTTCGAAAAAATCAGTGACACCATAAGAAGAAGATTAAATAAGAAGGTCCACTAATTATTGCAATCGATTGCCTGCCAATCCAAAGTCTTGGTCAAATTAAGGCCTGCGCACATCTAGGTGATGGCGATGGCGATCAGCTGAAACATTGTCAAATATATGTCAGCGATATTTGACAGCGTTTCAGCTGCAATCACCATAATGATTAAATATGATAACCCTTTGTTACAGTACTTATCATTTCATTTGACTCCTATGCTAGCACAAGCTATGCTTTGTGTAGGACTAGATAGTTTTGTGCGTCCAGTTTTGTATGTCCACATATTATTTTTATGCTTACCTTATTACTAGTTTTTGGTCAATGTAGCTTATACCTTGCGTATAATTTTCAACTGCCACAAAATAATCTGTCCTATTCTAGTCAACCTAGTCAATACACTTTCTTCTTTTAAATAAATATCTTGTAGCCTTTTATAAAAAACAGTCAAACAATTTTTACTAACACCAAAATGCAAAAGGATTGTATCCGCAGTGCTTGTATCAGTCTGGCTCGTTTTCCTAGATTCAATTTTAAAAATTTGTTCCTCTTGGAAGTCGCCTCCGGAATATCAATGAGTAAGAGTTATGACTTGTGTTGTCTTAGAAATATTCGCTGCCTGCTTTATAATTTATTTTGCATTTTTTGGCATAGCGTTTAAGTCATATTTGCTCAAATCATTCAAAACACACGTTCGGAACGTGCACTGCCCTGCGTCTATTCACTTTCAATCAAATTACATCAAATCAATTATTTATAAGTAGGTAGTTATTATGATTGAAATTACTTTATCAATACTGAACATTTTCGGTATTTTCAATGCTGAAAATACCCGTGTAATCGATTCAGCATGTGTTATGATCACGAAAGTTTAAAAAGTACTTCTTTATATGCGCAATGATGCACATTGCAAAGCCTTTTTCCAGATATTATCTTTGATGTTGTCAAAGTGTTCGTTATTCCTCGAAATCTATTTGAATACGTTGTGACAAAATTCCTGGGCAATTTGTAGGAATAGAACGCAAAAAATAAGAAGCGATCTACTTAGGAGTGCTTTTAGGGGTTCGTGGATGACATTTATGAAGCTTTGGGACAACAATTAAGCACAAAATTTTTGTAATAAAATTAGTCTTGCATTAGTCTTCGGAGATGTTTTCTCGTTTATTAAACTCGACGCTTAAAAGGCAAAAGTTACCAAGCGACACTTTGGACGATATTGATTGAGTTACGTTAATAATGTAGGTATTATTAGACTAAGTGTAATCCTGTGTATGTGTGTCTTCGTTCGCGTGATTATATCTTTTCATAAAAACTTTGACACCTCTTTCCAAACATTTTGCTCTGTCTGGCTCTGTCTCGGGCTCTGGTTTAGAGTCTGCGTGAAATCCTACGTTGAAACGTCACACACACACAGTATTAAACACTGAGCACTCACACAGATTCAACACCAGAGACAAAGATAGAGCCAAACCGAGCTTGCGTTAGGCCCACGAATAGGCCTACAGATAGAAAAGCCAGAGCTTGTGGCCTATTGGTCTATCTATTTTGAGAATACCAATCGGGTTCACATTAATTTGTACTTACCTCATTATCGAGCTCGACGCCCAATTGAATGCCTTGCAATCACTTGAGGGCTAACATGGTGGTATCTTATCTTTTGACTTTTAAAACGCATGTTTCACCACAAAACCGTTTACACCATTCCTTATCAATATTTGCAAGCGTCCTCATACGTATCGAATTTATCGGCTCAATACTAAATTGCTGGCTCCCCATTCGCACGCCCAACGGAAATTGAATACGAACTATCGACGAACTGACATGACGCAGACATGTACATTGTACATTCCACAGAATACAGAAAATATGAGAAAGGCGATCATTCGCCGTTTGCATGAAAACCACTTTGAATTTTGTTTTGGATGTAGAAAATTGTGAGCTTGACACCAGTCACTGAACGCTAAAGTCTGAATAAGCATTTAGTTATCATTTTCACTGTTATAAATAAATAATAAATAAATATTGTGGACAACTCACACAACACTACCCAGCCCCAAACTAAGCAGAGCTTGTAATATGGGAACCAGATAGCTGATATAATACTTGAATACATACATATAAAAGAAATAAAAAAAGGAGTTATCAAAGAAAGTATTTCTTTGTTTTTACTTGTCGCTTTATCTCTTCATCGGCAATTAGTTATTGCGCAAGAAGACATTTTCTTTTTTACGACTACCGATTACCGATTGCAACCAACTCTTATTTTATGCTCATTTGCTCAAGTCGTTGACCCTTTTCCATCCACATGGCCATTCTAACGCATTTTCTGTATTCTGTGACATACCATGAGTTCCACTGACTATCTGTCTGTCAGCCAGACCGGACGGCCGGACAAAGACAGTCATCTCGCGTCCATCGCGAGATTGACATGTTTCAATTAGCTACAAATTGTTGATTTTTAGGATTGGCCTTTAGTGGTCTGGCTATGTAACTGACAGATTGGTTTTGAAATGATGGGATTTGGCCGACAAATATCAATCTTTATTGATTTCACAGTACAGATTTTGTTAGTTTTAGAGTTTTATACCATCCTTTGGTGTGTAGTTTCTTTTAAGGAGACTTTCTAAATCATATTACAACATTAACACACAACCCTTGACGCTCAGTTGATACCAGCCCTGTTTTCTGCGCTGTATGTAGGTTATGGGTTTGATTCCCATCAAAGATAAAATGTTTTTTTCTGTGACTGAGTGGTATTTTTGTATCCTATGTATTTATAATAAAAGTATTTAAGTTTTATTTAAGCTGGTAGCTGGTTCTCATGCATAAAAGAATTATTATATGGTTTGTGGCTCGAGGCAATAGCATTGTGTGAAATGTCCGCTGCATATACATAAACAAATCAAAAAATGATTTTATTTGTTTATTATACTGAAGGCCTACCACAAGTTCTGTCTCTGGCTCTGGTTTTGAGTCTGTGTGAGTGCCCACCAGTGTATTATAACTGTGTGTGTGTGACGTTTCGACGTAGGATTTATTTAGTCAACACTCACCCAGACTCAAAATCAGAGCCAGAGACAGAGCCAGATAGAGCTTGTGGTAGGCTGGTCCTAAAAATATATAATAATTCCCTCTGATCAAAAACAGATACTTTTAAATGAGTTGAGTTAAACATTTCCGATGTAACGAAAACTCCACTAACCCCAGAAAGTTTGCCTTAAAATTTGGTTGAGAGGCTCTAAAACGATTAATTTTCGTGTTGATCGTAAATTTATATTAGCGTTTAAGCAAAAATTATTGCTACGCGTATATTAAGTTCAGATACACAAAATTACTTGCTTGGCCTAAACAGCGAATAAATCATTTTAATTATTGTATTTGTGTGTTCTGCTACCGATTCGATAATTAATAGGTAAGTAAAAATGTTAATAATGAACTGCAATATTTTTTTATGTAGAATATTCAGCTTCTGACATCTGACAGAGAGAAATGGAGGAAGAAAACATAGTAATATGTGTGCCGTCCCCACATGAAGTTGGGCTGGAAAAAGAAGTAGCTACTAGCTATTTAGCTACTGGACAATATTTTTGTTTTTGACAAATTTAGGTGCAGTCGTCGGCTTTATAATGGTTACACTATAGACAACAGAAACAGCTTTACGGTTTCAATCACCAGGCATGGTATAACATCCCCTCAAATCTCTTAGTGTTCTGTGTTTCCCATAAGAGGTGAATAGAAATAGAATACCATGGATTTTGCCCTGCTTTCTCCTTTTTCTTTCTTTTTGCCCTTTTCCTTGATCGAGTCGAGTCTGCTCGCAACCACTGTTATTGCAACATAGCCGAAAAGTCGAAGAAAATAAATAAAACAAGGATATATACGCGATAAATACCCGTGTAATGGTTTAATGCTAGTGATCTCAAACGGTGAAGGAAAACATCGTGAGGAAACCTGCGGCTTAGTCAGCTCCACACGTATTGACCATAGCTTTCCTGTGGATCTCGCCGACTAAGCTGTCAGGACGGTATAGGTGCTGGGCAAGCCTATTCCATCTAAAAACTCTGTCCCAGGCACTGTAGCATCTCGAAAGTAGAGGCATGAGTAATCACCAGTTGCCCCTGCTTGTTTGCTTGCTTTTAATAGTTTAAATACACCATGGATTTACATTCTCGCTGCCTAAACGATCAATAAAAGAAACAATCTTGTGAGATACAAAAATAAAGTTGAATTGTGGTAGTCTCCTAATAATTGCGATCTCTGTAGGTATCTAAAAAACTTTCCGGAACCACGTATCGAAGTTGGGGAAAGATTCTCAAACTATCGCTAACTTCCAATAATCCTGTAAGTCCATTGTACAGCAACTTATTTTCAGATAACTGTAACTAGCCAGCTAACTTCTGATAAGAACTTCTCTAGATTTCCTTTCGAGCCTTGCTTTATTTACTACGAGCCGTAATGGCATAATTTATCTTTCGTCGTCTTCATAATTTTTTATATAATTATAATAATTTAATATTCATATTGTTGACAATCCACTCGACACTATCTAGCTCCAAACTAAGCAGAGCTAGTACTATGGGAACTTGAAGGGCAAGTCCCACTTCATTTACAACATTTCGCCACGAAATTTAGTTTTTCTCTCGCTATTGATTCTGATTCTGATTCTATTGCATGAAGAAAATACGTTACGTAGAAACGATCAAAACTAGTTGTTGTCTCATCAATTTTCCAAACAAAAGAGAGAGAAACGTGCTCACACGAAAACAACATTTGGTAGACGAAATGTGGTAGCAAAACTGGAACTCGGGGTACAGATAGCTTATATAACACTTAAATACATATTTTTTTGTATAAAATACAATGTGACACCCAAAAAAATTGTTCTCGGTGGGGATCAAACCCACGACTTACGGCGCAGAAAGCAGAGCTACTACCAACTGAGCTGAGAGGTCAGTCAATCAATAAGCTTATGATCCAGAACAAATCTACGTACATACTTTTCCAAGTGAAAGATATTTAATAAAACAACTGATAATAATGCACACACGAGAAAAATCATTCGTCGCTGTATTTTCGAAATTGATTATTGACAAATAACTTTGTATTTCCATTCCACGCTCCACAAAAAACAGAATGTTCATCCCACAACTCAGTGGGCCTACCACAAGCTCTGTCTGGCTCTGGTTTTGAGTCTGTGTGAGTACTTACTCACCGGTATTTTACACGTGTGCGACGTTTCGACGTAGGGTTTATTTAGTCAACACTCACACAGACTCAAAACCAGAGCTAGAGATAGAGCCAGACAGAGCTTATGGTTGGCCTACAGTTTGAAAAATATTATTTCCAATAACTTGCATAGCAGATTCTGTACAGAATAGCACGTTCAATTCACTTTACGCTGGGGTAAGAGGACTTTTACACTTACCAAGATTTTACTTTGAAATGCAATAAGAAAAATTGAACATTACTTTGAGTGTCTACCCAACCCTCCGATATAATTTTTTAAAGTTATTAATGGCTTCGCGCGGGGGGAAACCCGCATAAGAATGGTCATTTTATGAAAATTGATTTTGTATCTGATAACTTTTGTGAAAAATGCGCTGTACGCTAAATTTGCACGCGTAATCAAATCAAAAATCAAAATCAAAAGTGTATTTATTCAGTTGGATCGCAAGGATCACTTTGAAACGTCTTAAAGCTAGGTGAGTCTAGGTTCCAGTTCCACGCGACCAAGTTTAGAAGAACTGGCAACAACTTACGGCTTGATTCCTACCGTTTTTTTTATATATGATCCTTTTACAAATAAAAAATAATCTAAAATAATAGCTGTGAAGTTGCTCTCGTGCTTTTACCTATATATTGCACTCGTTTCTATTACATATTTGTCGATGCTGAGTTATGAGTTTCTATTATATGGTTTGGTTAGGTCGGTTTAGTGTTATCAGTTAATTCATCACTTCATTAAACTGTTGGCTTATTATTTGAACGCAGTTTTGTCCATAATTTCAGTCTATGAGGGCCTATAAAATCAATACATAATAACTATAATCATTGGCAAAGCTGAGACTGGTCGATAATCATCAAATATGCACAGTAAGTGCAACTGACACAATAAGTAGTCATGGTACACATTTCATAATCAACAAAAAAATAATAATTATACACTTGTAGATTTTGACATCAAACTTTAATTTCTTGCTTTGAGAGCACCATTAATTTCAAATATAGTTTAGTTTTTCCTTTTATATAAACAACTATGACATCATCTTCTGAAAGCTTAATACCGTTACACTGTATAAAAAAATAATTTCCTTCTTCTTTCATAGGTCAATGTTCTTACAATGTTGGGAAAAGAATTTGTCAAAAACACAATTAAAAGCCATGCAGACATCTAGGCAATCTGCGACGGCAATGGCAATCAGTTTTACCATATAGGGTTTTGCATACATCCGCACACACTGACAGCGCAAACTTTGACAGTGGGATTTGACAGCGATACACTTCTTTACCGCAGGCCTTTATCGCAATCGCTGACAATCCATATTATATGAGCAAAGCTTAAAAGTTGGGGTTGAACTAAGTCGCGGACACTTAAATTCCACCAGCATTATTATCCTGAACTACGTACCAAAATAAATCCCAAGCGTGACACCAAATTACAAAAGCCTTTGTTATGCAAAAGTAATATGTGACTAAATCCGCGAGCCAATCTCACTCACTATTATCGTTAAGCTTAAATTACTGGAAATAGTAAAATAGTGCTTTGCGAAATTAAGCAAGTTCATAATGAATATTTATTGGTTTAATACATACCAGCTGGGGTACTGGCCAGCGTTGCGAGCTACAATCTGTACTTACTGGCAATTCCTGCCCGTAAGTGCTATTTTCGAAGCAATTTCACGCTTGCGAAAATAGAAAAAAAACTGGCGATTGCATCCACGGCTTTGTTTTCCGATTGGGCGCAATCATTGGGTCCTAAAAGTTATCCACACGCTTCTCTTTATTTACGAACGTTTTTTTTTCGCTACGAGTTTTTGCCCACTGAAATATGGACTTATGTATTTATAGCACAAAATGGAAGTACAGTAACAGTAAAATTTTGGGGACGTTTCAGATTGGCCTGATTTGGATCAGTGTAGCTATTTATAGATCTCTCTGTGTATGGCCTTAACTTTTCGTTCTGTTTAACATATTATATTTATTATCGTCACCATCACAAGCCTTTTCCACCTCCTTACCACAAGCTCTGTCTGGCTCTGTCTCTGGCTCTGATTTTGATCTGTGTGAGTGCTCACCCGTGTATTATACACAAACATTATATACACACACCTGTGTGTGTGTGGCATTTGAATGTAGAATTTATTTAGTCAACACGCACAGAGACTCAGAGCCAGAGAAAGAGCCAGACAGAGCTTGTGGTAGGCCTACAGGACATGAACTTTTCATAGAAATGAGACATAGGACATTTCTAGAAATAACGATTTTAGCCTTCTCCATCTACCGACTTTAGGCGATCTATAGAATGAGATTTGGGGATGAAATTTGGATAGCCTGAACATTTTTCAACTGGGTTACTTCAATAAAATAAAATAAAAAGACACAATATTTTCAGACTATATTAAATTACTAGCTGCCTGTCCCGGCTTCGCACGGGTGGACATTTATTTTTTAAACACATAAATATAGCCTATGTTACTCAAGGTGAACCTACGTCCAGCAGTGGACTGATATCAATTGATGATGATGATGAAAGAACATTCTATAACGTTTAGGAGCACTATTTTCTAGAACATTTTATCCAAATCTAGAATTCAGAACCGTTTGCATGGGTATATTTGAGTATTCTAGATAATTCTGGATTACTAACTTTTGGGTGGGAGCATTCCGGATGCTAACCGACTTTAAATTTGATTATTACAGATCATTCGAGAACCATCTGTTCTCGTCAAAGTCGAGAATTTTCTGAAAAATCCCTAAGCGATAGAAAGGGATAGACATATATAAGTCCCTACGTGATAGAAAGGGATAGACATAGACTTCGAAACTTTTGCCCCCTAATTTACAATAACACCAAAATATTGAATATAAACTATCCTATCTTTTAAGTCCGACCATATTATAGGCAGTTGCAAAATTTTATCGAAATCCGTTCAGTAGTTTCGGAGTTTATCGCGTTCCAAATTGTGACACGAAAGATTTATATATACAGGGTGGCCCATTCAAATCGGTCAGTATGGGAAAGTCTGAAACTGTAAGACATACGAAGATTTGTTCTTAGGAACCATGTCACCGATTTCGATAAAAAGAAAAACTGCATTCATACAATTAAAAAAAAAGTGTACCCAACTGGGGAATCGAACCCGGTTGTTTTGAAAAAATAAACTTACACTATTTCTATTCAGATATCGTTTGTGTAGGTCTTGCGCAGTAAATATCTCTAAGAAACATAATGTCTAAAATGAATAAAATGCATTTTTTTCACATACTTTAATTTATCATAGTAGGTGTTCAAAGTGACCACCGTCTTTTTCAATACAATATTCAACACGTCTAGGTAACGATCTTACTATTGCATTTTGTATCTTCATGTGGTGAATCTGCGTTAAAGTTGACTCTATGGCTACTTTTAGTTCTTCAACGGTGTTATAGCTATTTTTGTACACTTCATCTTTAATGTAACCCCACAAAAAATAATCTAGAGGCGTTAAATCGGGCGACCTCGCCGGCCATTTGATCGGGCCGTTCGTACCAATCCACTTTCGCGGAAAGTTTTCATTTAAAAAGTCTTTTGCTATACGACTATTGTGAGCCGGTGCTCCATCCTGTTGAAAATAAAGTTGTTCTCTTATTTCTACTGCCATTTCTCCTACGGCCTCTAAAAGATCTTCTAAGATTGCAAGGTACTTGAATCTGTCTAAATGTCCATCATAAATTTTAAACATGAGTACCTTATTGTGAAGTAGGCCGACCCAGCAGTTAAATGAGAATCTAACTTGACGGCGTCCTTCGTGCACTCGTAAGGGATTTTCTCGACTCCAATAGTGATGATTCTTACGATTGTACATTCCGTTATTGGAAAATTGAGTTTCATCAGAAAATATTACGTAGTTTAAAAAATGTCTGTCTAGGCCCATTCTCTCTTTTATCCAATTGCAAAATTCAAGTCGTCTGATATCATCTCCTGCATGTAAGGCCTGCACCCAATGTCCATTCTTGTAGCACTTGTATTTGTGTTTCTTTAGGGTTCTTTGAATTTGTGTTCGTGAAATTTCAGGAATATCACGACTTGCATTACGGGTGGAGGCATCTGGTGTTGCTTCAAAATAGGTTAAAATGTTCATTTCCATGTTTTCATCACATTTTCTTGGTTTTACTTTAATTGGCTTTTTAAAACTTCCGTAAGTCTTCAAATTGTGCACAATTTTGATGAATATCTTACGGGTAGGTAAAATACGTGTCGGATATTTGATATGGTACCAATGTAGTGCACGGGAGCAATTTTTATCGTTTTTAAAGTAAGCTTCCAATAAATCAAAGTGCTCAGAATTTGTAAAACGCATTTTCCCAACCACACAGCGAACGACACAAAAATACCGAAGCATTGATTTTAATTTTCAGTTCCCGCTTAAACATTTGACACTCAAGTTTTTTTTTTTTTTTTTGTATCGCTATTCGGCCAGTCACACCGACACGTTCCATTTTCAAATGAGGTTTAACACGTCTCTGTATCTACAATATCTACATACTTACTTTAAGTGGGCTTTTCAATTGATTGTTAGTGTTTGATTAATAGAAGTAAGCAGTTGCAATAATAGATAATAATATTACTGTAGATAACAAAACTTCCTTAAACGTTTAATGCAATGCCAATGCCACATGATACATAACACGGTGTATGTAACAAGTAGAGAGGTACAAACAACCGTAGAGACAATTTTACATGCCTGAACTTGCTGAATATTGTAACGGTGGTCACTTTGAACACCTACTATGATAAATTAAAGTATGTGAAAAAAATGCATTTTATTCATTTTAGACATTATGTTTCTTAGAGATATTTACTGCGCAAGACCTACACAAACGATATCTGAATAGAAATAGTGTAAGTTTATTTTTTCAAAACAACCGGGTTCGATTCCCCAGTTGGGTACACTTTTTTTTTAATTGTATGAATGCAGTTTTTCTTTTTATCGAAATCGGTGACATGGTTCCTAAGAACAAATCTTCGTATGTCTTACAGTTTCAGACTTTCCCATACTGACCGATTTGAATGGGCCACCCTGTATAGATACCACAAAAGTGATATCAAACATAACATTAATTTTCATTATGGACTGATTAATAATTAATATCAATAGCATGATTGATACCGCAGGAAATAAATTCATTTAAATATTGTGATACGACTGTAGCCACAACTCAGTTGGATGTCTATAAAAATCTGTGATGAACAAAATAAATATTTGTTCTGGGTATATTATTTACAAAAATGTTTTTGCTGGGTTTGTATTTACAAAAAAAGTAAAAACGTATTTGTTTCCATATTACCAGCTTTGCTAAGTTTGGGGCTAGGTGCGATGCGAAATGTACACCACTATTAATTTAAAACTTTTAGTTAGTTTTTAACCTAATAAAGTTTTGTATTGGTCCATTCCGAGAAAGCGTTACCAGTTTGTAACTCGAACAGAGGTTAAGTTTTAAACCAACGTGTAATTGTGCATACCAGCTGCCTCTTATTTCTAATTTCTGGTGAATTCATAGGAAAATAACTATATGTTTGTGGAAAAATATAATTATGAATGCCTATACATTTACATCATTTTCATCTATCTGGAAGTTTAAAAGGACTGTGGTAAATCGACAAAGATTTCGAAAGACACTTTTGCCCAGCGATGGGAAATAAGAGGTTAAATAAAAACTCTCTAGTTATAAGACAGTTAAGTAAAGCATTAAAAAGAAACCTTTTTTTTTTTTTTTTTATGTAACTTGCTGATGGAACAAGCATATGGCCCACCTGGTGTTAAGTGGTTAACCATCGCCTATAACAAAGCCATGCCTCGTAGGTCACGCACGTCAGGAACGTGCTCTACGATGCACTGCTCTGCGTCCATCGACTGGAGGCATACAGATATTCAGCCTCACGTGCCAGTAATTACACCGGCACCCATACCCTTCAAACCGAAACACAGCAATGCTACTTCACGGCAGAAATAGACATGGTGGTAGTACTTCCCCGGACGAGCCCTTCACAAAGAGCTCTACTACTACTACCTATAGCTAATTTTCAAAAAAAAAAAATATTATTGAAAAAAATAATTTATGTAGTTAGTGTTTTTTTATAAATTTAGGGTATGACTCCTTTCACGACTATTCCCTAACTCGTGGTTTCAGACTTGGCCATAACCATCCTTCTCAAAAAACTAGCCTGATGTATAAGAAATAAAAAGTAAATACGTTATAAATTTAAGCACACGTACATAGTACGTAAAACTAGTGTAAAAATTATAGAATTATAGCCTTATTTTATATTCATAGATAAAAGACATCACCAGAAATTAATGCTAAGCTTTGTAAACTAAAAAGTTTAGACTACAATCATAGCGAGTTGGTAGATTTGTTCGATCGACTGAGTAAACTAAGGCTCTGCTATTAAACCCTAGGATGCAAACAGTATGCCGTAACGTAGCTTTTCTTCGAACAATTTGTTTGAGTAATTTCTGTACACACTCTGTATAAAGTTACTGTATTGCTTCCATTGTTTGTTGTGCTGTTATAGGAAAAGTACTAATAATAATGAACCTCACACATCATTCTAAATCTTTTTTATGGTTTGAACTGTATTCTGACTAGCTAGTTTGATTTAAAAACACAAATTAACTTTTTTTACTGTCACTAGAAACCCATTTGAGTATAATGCCATCCGCCCACACAATTATTTTGACGAACTTTGCGAAGCAAAGAAGTAAATAGCTGTGACAACAAAACTAAAAAATCTGCCCCACGTTGAAAAACTGCAAGTACCTATGTACTTATTCTATAACCAAGTTTTAATCGAAGTGCAAGTTAAAATATTGGATATGGAAATTAGCGAGATTTCAACACGGCACGTCTTCAGTCTGACTCGCTTCGGTTAAGACTGTACAAGTTAGTCACTTCGTGCTACGAGTGACTCCTGTCTTTAAACAGAGAAGTTTAGAACAACGAGTAGTTCGTAAGATTGAATAACTAAACCCAGAATTATGTAAAAAAAATGATAAGAAAACAACACGTAGAAACCATCCATAAACTTGAACTTCCACAATTATGTCCTAGACACAGTTCAAATCAAAGACGCATTACGGACGCATTCATAATAAATGATCACGACTCAAAACAAAATCAAATAAAGTGTGATACTTCTTGACCGCGCCACAAGTTCTTATTTCAATGCAAGTTATACCAATGGTATGTACTGGAAATGTTCGTTTTTTAAGACGTGACGCGGACGTAGCTTTATTTTGTCTACGCAGTCTCTGCGATGCCTCCTCGACTTGCGACTCTTCTGTGTGGCCTGCGCCTTAGGTTTATCGTGTTGACAATGAATTACACTGCGTAGCATCAACCACTCTACTGCGGCGTGCTGCTTCGTCGGCACGCAGTGTATCTCAAATGTCAGTACGATACGTTTACGACATAAACTATAGATTTATTTGGGCTAGGCCGTCTGTACCTCTTAGCAATTTCAAAAATGGTTGACTCATATGATTTTATGGTAATTCAAATACAAGATAATATACCAGCCAAAAGTACCTTTGCAAAGTTCAAGGAAGTCGGTTAAAAAGAAGAATGTCCACAGTATACGCCCCAATGTACTAAAACCGTATTTCTTGTGGGGACATCGCAATACGTTTGTTTGTTCCGGACGGTAACTTCCTTTTTATAAAATGTCTTCAGGGCTCAGGAGTTACGTTGGAGTTAAGCCGATACTTCAGGAGTTTCTTCAGTGCCAGTGTCCGGATTGTATTCTAGATACTGAAAACAAAGCAACTTTGTAAAAAAAAATTAGAACTTAGCATTTATTTGTGGATTACATTTTTATTCATGCTCGTATGTTTTTGTTGTTATGAGAATATTGAACAGTTAAATTATGCTTTATGTGCTACGTTGCGTTCCGGGTCTTGAGATTATATATTTCAGAGCTTTTTAATTTAACTTTTAGATAAAACAAGCCTTCGCAATTATGTAGCACATCTAGAATTCAAAATCAAATCAAATCACAAGTTATGTATTTGATGCCACACAACAAGAGAAGTAGATATTACAAAAGGATGATAAACTTACAAGTTACAATGACATAAAAAGTTGCGAGCAAATTCAGTATGGTATATGAGTGTTAAAAAATACATTAAAAACGCAGATAAAGATTTAAAAAGTTATATAATTTCACACAATGCCTCTGCCGCTAAACAAAAAGTAAAACTTCCGGGAATGGAACCAGAAAACTTATAAATTTCTTATTTTACTCATAACCTGTAACGCACATAGAGCTTTCTATCAATCCATCTGTGAGACTAGTCAAATTAAAACATAGTCCAGTTGATTATATCTCTGCTTGCTGCACTAACAAACATTTGTGTGATGAATGATTATGATCAAACCAATACAGCCAGAACTGTTTGATGACCAATTACTTCTCCAATAATATGGCCAGTTTGTCACTTTGACATCGGGTACCCATGATGAGACGGCTACGATAAATAGCCATAATACACTTACCAGCGGACGAGGGCGTAATAGCCAGAGGCGTAACGTGATTTGCTACTCCTCTCTTACCTTAATGCTCTACAACTATTCTGCCAACAAAGGAAGGATCTTAATATAATATCGACGGTTCAGCCACCGCCACGTCCATATGTGCGTGGAATTTGAAATGCGAAAATTTTGCTTACTTTCAAAGTTTTATTGGCCTTGTTGTATAAATGTTCGAAATTGAGTACCTTTGTATTTTGGGTATCGATGATGGGCAACCCTTACTTTACCCTTCTACTTAAAAACTATCGTGAAGTAACTGAATTCCAAGAAAGTAAAACAAAAACTTATCAGAACACAATTATGAAAATAAAATAGGTTCAAGACTGATAAACTTATATTTTGAAAATGAAATAGGTTCACATGATGTAGTTATTTTTGAAACTAAATAGGTTTAAAATAAATCTATACCAATTATAAAAGAAAGTCGTGTTTGTTACACTATTCATGACTAAAGAACGACCTAACCTATTTTACTTAAAATTGCTGAGGAGGTAGCTTAGAACCAGGAGACGGATACTAAGTAGTAACTTTTTAGTTACTTTTTTTCGTTTTTTAGTACTACTAAGATACTTTTTATACCGAAAAAGTAGCGAAACCGCGGGTGGCCACTAGTAACTTATAAAAAACAAATTGACTTTTTTTCTCACCTTTCTATAGTTATAAAGTTACTTTATAAAATGTGCATAATTCTTCAGATGTGCGTTTTTATAAGTAAAGTTTCACTTTCTGATACAGTTTTGATAAAAATGCGACGTGGATTTGCGGAATCAGATTGCCCATGCATGGTCAAAGCCAGCCTAGCAAGAAATTAGAAATATTATTAGAATATCGTGGTCATAGAGTTCAAAATACATTTAATCTGAAAAGTGGAGTTGGTATTATGTAAGTCTCTTTTTTCTACATTTATGAAATTTCGAAGCAACTATAGGCCTACCACAAGCTCTGCCTGGCTCTGTCTCTGGCTCAGGGTCTGAGTCTGTGTGAGTGCTGTCTAAATAAATCCTACGTCGGAACGTCTCACACACAGTATAATAAATGTACCTACTAACAACTATGGATCAAGTTATCCGAAATAAAATAATATTATTTTTTAATTTTAATTTAATAATACACTGGTGAGCACTCACACAGACTCAAAAGCCAGAGCTCAGAGCTCAAGGCTCAGAGCCAGACAGAGATTGTGGCAGGCCTACTGATAAATGAAGCATAGGACGCTCCATCATCTTAACAAGTTGGTTAAGATCGTGGTTGAGGAGGATCAAAACCGTTCTTTTTGAAAATGTAGGAATAGGCTTTCATCCATTAGTAGCTTTATTTAGATATTATGAAGTAACATCAGCGCACACTAAACATTATCATGTTTCATGTCTCGTTAACATGTTGACGAACTCGATACACTGCAACTGCCTCCATTTAGTTTTACAACATGTCCGTTGGTTTCTCTATTCCGTAACCGCGGTGGCTATCAGGGCAATGCGGCTTGGCATAACTGCCTTAAGTGCACTTTACAGGCGGCTATTCGCACCGCGTTAGTAACATGTCTGATTACTGATTAAATGGCACTGGAATTGCTGTGAGCCACTTAAAAAAAAAATAGAATAATTTCTAGCAGTTGTATAGTGTGTGTTAGCAGACAGCCGAGAATAATAGTTCTTAAATGGTGATCAGGAACCGGTGATGCGATGACGAAATGTAGGACGCCCCACCCGATTGATGGACCAATGACATTGTTAAGATCGCGTGAGATCGGCGGATGAAAAGGGCTCTTCCTGGAAATGCAGAGGGGAGGTCTATGCCCAGTAGGACATCATGGACTTCTTCAAGCTGATGATGATAAATATAGGTATGTTTTTATCAGCTTGCACTTATTTGGGGTAACAATTCCAACGAGCATGATGATACTAAGCTATTCTATGAAAATAAATGAAATAAAATGTGTGTTTGCTTTAATTATGGTTATGAGTTAGTTCATTATCGTTGTTAGTTACACATTTTAAACAAAAAATGTAAATTTACACTTTTACATTTGAAAAATTATTAAATATATTATTATATATTTTAAAATTTTTAAATAAATACTAATTTACCTATGTTTCAAAAATAACATCACTTATCAAATCATACCTTATTTTTAAGTTATGTAAATGCTTGCAATTTTAAAGTTTCTTTGCATAATTAAAATGTCATCAGGAATATCAAAAATAATTTTCTTTGCCAATTTTATTTAAAGACCACGCAACATAATTATTATACTAATTCAACTATAATTATGCTGCGTGGTCTTTACTTAAGAGCGCATCGTGCGAAAATTTGAGATTAAAAAAAAAAAAATCATAACTAAATAACTAAGTGACATTTTAAAAATCACAAAAGGACTAATTGTAGACTATACATTTGAGATTAATTCGAATTTAAGTGTGGTAAAAAAATATACTATTTAACATGACATTCTATTTAACGCTAATGAAAATCGTATGTCAGCGTTAAATAGAATGTCATGTTAAATAGTATATTTTTTTAACACACTTAAATTCGAATTAATCTCAAATGTATAGTCTACAATTAGTCCTTTTGTGATTTTTAAAATGTCACTTAGTTATTTAGTTATGAATTTTTAAAAAAAAAAATTAAAAAAAGTTTCATCAACAAAAGAAATCAGGTACAAAATCAAAGTTATTACATATAAAAAAAGGTATTAGAAAGAAATTAGAACATAATAAAAAAGAAAAAAAATAACTATGAAATCATCTTAATTGAAATTGAGTTTTCTTAATTGTATGCACTTTTTCTATATTGTGTTTTCTAAAGGACAGTGATATTTCACAGTGTTTCAGCTGATCACCATCGCCATTGCCTAGATGTGCGCAAGCCTTAAATAGGCATAGCTTTGTGATATCTATCTCGACTTCTCGAGTGATCAATAACTCTGATATTGCTGACATACACATGCTTCATATTATACCTATGTATGTTCACCATCGTAATTAACATTATGTAAACGTTTCAACGCCTCATTAGACGTCATTAATTACAATTTAGCTAGTCACTAACATCGCACTACTTATAACTACAAAAGTAAGTTTGTTCGGATTTTGGCGTAACTTTGATGAAAATTAATTGAAAAACAGATTTCAAAGTAGGCCTACGCGTTTACCAAACTGTGGAAAATGTATTTATAGGAAATGCAGACATTCTCTTAGATCCTTTGATACTTACCTACACAGCTATTGGAGATATCTTGCATGAGAGGGTACATAGGTATACATACCTATACGATTAAGATACACGTTCAAACGCGGTAGGTGCGTTTTACAAACGTGCCGTGGTTTTGCTAATACGTTTCAGGTTGCAAGCTAGTCAACGTTTATAAAAATACTAACTAGTCCTCTCATAATGTTTTTTATCATCTACTGAGGGCAATTGTCAATATTTACATCATCATCATCAGCCTGAACAAATCCAGTGCTAGACATAGGGCTTCCCGTATTCGTTCACATATTTTTGTTGAATAGTTTCCCAGAAATACTCATACTCAGTGATGAAATTTGGTAAAAAGCATGTTTGTTGCATGGGAAAAGTGATGAAGTTTGAATCCAAGAGTTCAAAATAACACTCTATACCTAAGTAAATTTTTGTTTGTGTTTCACAAAATCCCGCTTGAGATGAAGCCACTTCAAGCATACGACGTATGATACGCTTGATGTACCGCTAAACAAAAGCTATACTGGTATACCCGAAGCGCAATGGGGCTGTAACGTGATTTCCGAAATCGGCCGCTCTCAAGTGCTCCAGTGCTCTTCAAACGCCCAGTGAAAGGAACTAACGGCACTCAAGCACACCGCCTTTTAGGAACGCGATACGACGGTGATCAGTGTATTGGGGGAATTGACCGGCATCCTAATTTGATAGACTTGGGTTGAGGCCAGATCCGACATCAAGTAGGTATAATAACTGGAGATAGTTACGTAGAAGATTCGAAAGATGAAAACCTCCTTCATTATTTTACTTTTTTCCCTGACTTGCTTTGAAGATTTGACTTGTTTACAGCTTATAGTAGATACTTAAACTATTACACGGGTATTTATAGCGTTAATTATCTTATTTTTTTTTCTTATTATTTTGAGCTTCTAGTAGTTTTCTTCTGCCCAATTTTTCCTACATTCTGGAAAAAAAATGTGTTTCTATTATGGACGTTTTATTATGTTTAGGCGTTGTCTTTTATTTGTTAGGAATTTGAAAAACATATATATCTACATGTACGTGTGTTACTCTGATCACCACTTGTCTTCTTAATGGAATGCTGTTCTTCGTTATTGGTAAAGAGCCTTAATCAGTGTTTTGCCAATCGCCAATTAAAAACTAGTGCTACATTTAATTTCTTTGTAAAAGCGCACAATCTTTTAATCGCGCAAAAAAGATGTTCTAATGTGTTGACTCCAAGAACTATTTTGACTGCTCGGGCCAAGTAAATGGGTTAATGAAGGGGAAAATGACGTCATCCATCTTAGTTGGATTCCTCTTAGCATCCTCATGCTACGCTGCCGGGCTTAATTCACTTCATTACTGTTTTTATCTGCACGAAAAATAAACAGAGATAAAGAAAATAATGAGCTGAAAAATGAATTATTTCAAACTTTTCCAGTGACGTTAATTACCCTGAATTGAAAGTGCCTTACTCAAATAAGGAAAACAGCGGTAAGTAATTATTACTGAACATGTTTTATTCATTATAGCTAACTGAGTAAAAAAATATTCATTTCATTTCATTTCATTATGATTATTCACTTCAATTGTCCCTTTTTAATGGGTATGTTAGCCACATACACTAAACAAGTTGAAAGTAAATAACGGGTTATGGAGAATCGGGTTATTCCTCATAAAAGGGATGCTCAGTATGTGCAACGTTTATTGCTTCGAAACAAAAAAGACCATGGCATGGCACTAGATCACGTCTATAAAGTTTGAAGACGGGATTACTACTACTACTATGGCAATTGACTTCATAATAAGCATGAAGCTTTCATAAATAAAATCCTATTACTACGAAGCAGATCCCACGAATCACCATCCATCTTTAAATCCGTGTTCTTTCAATGGCTCAATCCGGGACCTCTGGCTCGGATACTGTGGTTTCAATTTCCCAGCCTAAATATAGGGAATTGATCACCTATCGGAATAGGAGGCCATTCATTTTAAACTAACAGCCTTGTAGATACGTGTCGGTGTTCGTCGAAAATAGTTTTATGAACACTATTTCGGAAAGAAATTCACAGCTTCAAACAACCGTTAAAACTGAATATGCTTAAAAATGCATTGTTTTTATTTTTTAGCTTGCTTTTTGCTCCAAATTAAAAAAAACTTATTTTGGTTGTATCACATGGGTAACTTTAAATCGTCTTAAAGTTATGGCGAGTCTAGCTGCCATTTCCACGCGACCAAGCCTAAAAGAACAAACTCCTGCTTAATTATAATAAATAATAAATAAATATTTTGGACAATCCACACAGCACTATCTAATCCCAAACTAAGCAGAGCTTGTACTATGGGAACCAGATAGCTGATATAATACTTGAATACTTTTTTTTTTTTGTAAATACATACATAGAATACAATATAACACCCAGACAGAGAACAAACATCAATGTTCACCACACAAATGTTTGTTCTCGGTGGGGATCGAACCCACGACCTACGGCACAGAAGGCAGAGGTTCTACCAACTGAGCTGAGAGGCCAGTCACAATATTCACATAGTTACGATAACATTTTCAAGTAATCCTTGATTGCAGATAAATAATTTAAAAACTTTGGCTGCATGATATACTTAGGTTTCACAATATTTTTTTTTAATAAAATTAAATATTGGACACTTATATCAAACTATGTTTTTGTACCTACATAAATTGGTCTGGTGCAAAATCTTTACTATAAAGATTTACTATAAAGATTTTGCACCAGACCAATTTATGTATTGTATACCAATTTATATAGCAGGTTAATTTTCGTATTCGTAGTAACATTACCACATCCTTTCCAATCGTTATGCGAAGCACGTGTTTACTGCCCGGACTTTGATGCCTGACGCCACCCGCCTCAGATCTACATATTACTTCAGGTAAAGCAGATTTACCGTGAAATATCCCGGAAAATCTACTGTGCTATTTTGGCAGGTAAAAAGAAAAATAATGCAGTAAGCATAACATACCCGTAGGGATAATAAATTTATCCTCTAGAAGGGGCACTGCCGTGACTTCAGGTTATGATATTATCTACAAGCTTAAAACATTTACAGAAAATAAATGAGCAAATTTATAAGAAAGGCGGAAATTATAAATTGGCATGCACTTATATTATAAAATAGGCATAATGTTTTAAGAATAAGTATTCTCAAATCATTCGGTACCTATAGTGTTTTACAAAACGTTTTGTCTCTTTAAAGGACTTAGTTTTTGCTACTTAGGATGTATACCTAAGGCTAAAGTAAAAATCATAACAAAATTATTTGATAGTCGATTTCGATGCTTAGACAATTGCCATCTCTTATCAATAATAGGTAATTACAAACAGAGGCAGAATATTTAAGACACAAGGGACATTGTCCTCATGTTTTGTGTCCTTATTTACCAAATTAACCGAATAATATCGTCGGTCGGATTCATTACCGGAACATTTCCGAAATCACGTTTTTTGAGATAAATATGCAGAATAACGGTATAACTCATATTTTGGTTCTAGTTGACAGAAAACTTCTTATTCCGTTAAAGAAAAGTTCCGTTCCGTTCCGTTTTCAAAAACTTTAACCCTCAATTACTCAAAACGTATAATTTTGAGATGTTCCACTAATGATTCTCACCGACGATATGTTTGCCGATTGATTTCTATAGTAGTAACATAAGATTTGGTAACAAGAAAGTAAAGCAAACGGGGACACTAAATCAACATACTCAAAAGAGGAAGTTCTCTATTTAGCTGTTTTTTTCTTTATTTTGTTTGTTACCGCATAACTCTGTCATTTGTGAACCAATTTGGAAAAAATAAATATATCTGAAAGGTTTATAAAATATAGGTACTTTCAGATACTCACATAATTATCATAAATTAATCGGTTCAGCAGTCTAGTTTTATAGATAGATTTCAAGTTTTTTATATTTTTATTTGTTTTTTCTTTTTTTTTTAAATATTCATATATTTTTTTCTGATCGAAGTAACGCGTGATCAAAGGGCTGGTTATAGTATCTGACACAGCGTATTAGGATTGCTACTTAGCGTGGCAATGTGGCCAGCGTCTTGGGGACGCTTCCGTCTGGTATGATTTGGATCAGTTGATCTCTAGATCGCTTGTAACGGTCTGCAAATAGCTTAACTGTTTGTGAATTTTGTACACTTTGAAAATATTTGCTTAATTGTAAATCTCATTAACTTTCAACATTTACATCTGAAAAATTATCTTTGTCGCTATAATATTTAACGTTGGATATTCTGACCTTTAAAAGTTATCGGTAATTATTATATATTAGGTCTTACCATCAAGTTAATTAAAATAAATGTGAATTTAACTACTTTCCAACATCAAATATTGCTACTCACAACATATTAAGTGGATTACTAGTCTGCAGTTTCAGAGTAATAATAAAGTTTAGCTACTTCACCAATAGTTTTATGAGTACAGTACAGAGTGTTGTTATTTTATATGTGAGTAAATAAAATTCAATATTGGTTGTGGCTATTAAGTTTGTTAAGTACTTTTAGTTAGAAAACTCTATTATTCTAAGATGTTGTGAAGTTACGCCGTAATATTTTTAGACAAATGCGTCATTGCTTAAGTCAAGACCTCTTAATTTGATCTTTAAGTTCAAATTGTTTGTTTGT
This sequence comes from Thera obeliscata, assembly GCA_947578465.1. Lineage (NCBI taxonomy): Eukaryota > Metazoa > Arthropoda > Insecta > Lepidoptera > Geometridae > Thera > Thera obeliscata. The sequence continues at coordinate 9,424,419 of OX387916.1, forward strand.
TTAAATTTTTCATCGATTTTTAAACTGACTGTTTAATTAGGCTTTAAACCACTGTTCACTGTTAATTGTAACTTTCTGTTTATTAAATAAATATTAAATAAATAAATAAAATAAATAATTTTTATATTCTATTTACAGTTACTTGTACTCACAGTCTTTAGAAAGATTCGAGGCATAACTATGATAGTAAGTAGTACTTAATTATGAAAATGATGAAATAAATTATATGAATAAATATCTATCAAGATATTGTTGTGTATCGCACACATAATAAATTAGTTTTATTTTAGAACGACAAACTTGATACTTTGTTTCAATAGTTATCGCATTGATTTAGAGAGCTTCGTATGAATGCTTCCAATAACAATATTGGGGGACATGACTTTGGTGCAAAGGTGTAGTAACTTAGGAAAATATATCGCTTGCACTCCAATCGGTAGGTTGCCGTCGAACTCAATAGTATATAAATGTATATATATACAGTAATGACAGGTTTGACTGCCTTCACAACTCAGGTGGTAGTAGCTCTGCCTTCGGCGCTGGAGGGCGTGGATTCGATCTCCACTGAGAAAAAATATTTGTATGGTGAACGCGGATGTTTGTCTGGGTGTTAAACTATTATTTCCATGAATTTACAAAAAAATGTATACAAGTATTATATCAGCTCTATAGGTCCCATAGTACAAGCTTTGCTTAGTATGGGGCTAGATAGTGTTGTGTGCATTGTCCGTGTTATTTATTATTTATTACAGCTTTAAAAAAGTATCGCTTGCACTCAATTGTTACGTTGCCGTTGGACTCAGTAAAGAATATCAACAAATAATTAAAACTGCATCAGGGAACACGTTTTTCTAGCATCTAGTTCGAGTTACGACAGTCATTTTTTAATCACAATAAATAAATAAATTTAATTAATATTGTGGACAATCCACACAATATCTAGCCCAAAACGAATCCCAGCTTGTTACTATGGGAAACAGATAGCTGTTATAATACTTGTCTCATTTAGAAACGTTTTAAGGCTTTTAGTGAATTTGGATACCAGTTCCACGTTACCAAGCCTAGAAGAACAAGCAAAAAACTTTTGGTAATTACCGTTTCTTTGTTTAATCCTTTTCACAAAATAATGAAATCCTGTCAAATAATGAAGCCCAGTACTGCGCCAATCAACATAATGAGGTGAACAGGTTACAGGGTTTTATCCTAAGGACATAATTATTGATGCACGAATAAACTTTACTTTTTGACAAAATTGGACAAAAGGATCACTTATGACGATTTTACGTACGTTACGTTCCACATAACCCAGAAAGTTCGGCGGAATTTTAGGTAAGCTGCGGTCGAATTTCTGATTCGATATGCAAGATATATACTCTATCAATGTGTATTACTACACATTTTGAGGATAAGCCCGTCTCCAAAGTCAATACCTCGTAACTGAGCGTCTCTGAGCTCAGTCTGGCCATTTAAACGCCTACGTCCGCTATCGCAGCGCCCAGAGGAAGTGAATTGATCTTTATTTCGCATTGTCTATATCCTACGACGTTATTTTGTATCTGAAGACGCAGACCAGCTATTACTGTTGCTTACTAACACCCATCGTCCTATCTTTAGGCCTATCACATAACCTGGCCTATCACGTAACGAAAGAACGAAATTGGATGAAACTTGGATGCACATAGAATAACTTCAAATGTTTAATCCATCTTACCAGTCAGTGGTATTACTTACTGGTTATAGTAATATTTGGTTAAAAAAAAAAACAATTATATCCATTCGTAACGTCATGTTAATCTTTGTTTTATTTGCCACATGGAATCAGACCTACGATCAATCGACGTTTTACATGAACCCATAAATATTGTATTGCCATAGTAGAACCCCGCGCAACTTCGTTCGCGTCAACCTTACCTACATCTATATTTATAAAAGAAAGTCGTGTTAGTTACACTATTTATAACTTAAGAATGGCTGAACCAATTTGACTGAAAATTGGTGGGAAGATAGCTTAGAACCAGGAAGAGGACTTGGTACCTATACTTTTTATCTCAAAAAAGTTACGGAAATGGAGCGAGTGAAGCCGCGGGCGGTCGCTAGTTTTTCATAAAGAACACACCCTCCAAATTTCTAGTCGCTATGACTAAAGTACTAGTATAGTATTATCTTATCTGTGACTAAAGGTTAAGACTGTGCGTTGTACCTACCTATTTGTCAGTCACTCACCAAGCTCTTTAGTATTGTGATATGATAAAGCTGTATCCACATAAACTATTTCTAGAGAAATCTAAAAGTCTGCAGCGATAATGCCCGGACGATTTCATCACGGTCTATGGCCGATAACGCTAATCCGATTCCAAGTCGTGCCCGTCCGTCCGGTACATCCGGACAAAGATTTTCCATTAGCTGGCAAAAATAAACCTTTGAACTGTACCTTGCCGTCACTTCTCCGCGGCATGGAAACTGTCGGTGTGAAAAATGATTGTCATTTCTGAGTGATGGTTGTCATCATCAGTGTGAAAAGATCACTGCTGGGTGACTCCAATCGTCTTAATCCAGTCATTATTTCCATTTAACACGTTAGCTGCGGCACCAATTTTTGCATACTTTCCGTTCCTGCGGCACGAGGTATAATCGGCCCGTACCGTGACCAGACGTTAGGGCGACACGCGGTCTATTAGACCCCACCTCCTTTTACAGACTAAAATCCATTTTCTGGCGCGAAATCAAAGATAAATGAGAATTTTGGTCCTTATTGATATAGACAGTGAATTGATGAACCCTAATCCACCGTCGCCCCGGGATCTGATGGCTAGTTTAGGAATTATTAGCAAAACAAAATATGGGATCTTATACACCTCGTAACGCACTGAAATAGGGCAAATTTTCGCTGCGATTAGTGATGGGAAAAATAATATCGACGTTCTTAAACTGTCTTAACTACGCAACGACTTGACCGATTTTGATCAATTATATCTCATTAGATCGTTTTAAGGGCAAAACTTGGCAAAACAACACAAAGCTATCGAAGGATACATTTTTTTTTAATAATCTAAATTGTGCTTGAAGGCGACATAAAGAAAAAAAAAACCGGCCAAGTGCGAGTCAGACTCGCGCACGAAGCGTTCCATTCTATACCACTAAGAGGCACCTATTACAGACTTATTATTGGAAAATAATTGATTACGGTTTATGCATAAGGTTTATCTTTCTATTTGTATATGAAAATCTTAATGCGGTTCACAGAATAGAAAAAAAAGGCAACCAGAAGTAGAAAAGAAACTGTCCTATTTATTCCAATCGACGTGATGCACAACACTGGTCGCGGGAAGCTCGCGTTGAGTGCGGTACGAGGTCAGGGGGGATATGGGACGTTTTAGCCTCGTTCCGCACTGCATTAAAATTATATTAATTCAGTGCGGCACGAGGCCTAAGACATCCGGTACCAAGGTAGGTACACCACCGAGTCCATGAACCATTAGTGATCTCAAATATATATTTATCTCTTTCCTACACTGGACCAAACCAAAGCTATGCCATTCGCACGACAGAGAAATTCACTTTTTTGCTTGCCGCACCACAGGGAAGTTGCATCAGGGGTGATTTAGGCCTCGCTTCGCACTTAACGTGTTAAAATGGTTTATTTACCATGACTTCTGAGTATAGCTTGAGCAAGCTAAGTTTGCCCCTTGCGTCAATTACAAAAACCATCAAAAAATCGTCGGTCTGCAAAAATGGATTCGCTATGACCTTAAAAAATGCAATGCTTGTTAGATTTTACTTCGCATTTATTTATTGTGCATAGATACAATAAAATATACACAAAAAAGCAAGGTCCTAGCTAGCTTAGTGGAGTAGTAGAGTTTGTTTAATTACTTAACAAATATTTGCAAAATGAGCAAAATACACAAGAAACAGTTGAGCTTTGCAGACGATTTAGAGATAGCTCTACTGATCCAAATCAGTGCCAGACCGAAGCGTTAATTACTGAACATTGCTAGTATTAAAAAGAAACTATATAAAAATGAAGTCATTTTATAATATGTGCGATCATTGTACTATGCAGGCTGCCGCTGAGATTTCGGGATAATATGGATAATCCACGGCGCTCGAAATGAAGCCCGCGGAAGATCCTTTGCCGCTCATCCAACTCGAAAATTATTTATTCATTACCCTGTTTATGACCGCGATTATGTTGTTACATATAAAGCAATAACGATAATGTTAAGTGCGTGCTTTCCCAAATGGTCGCACGTTTTGTGGCCCGTTGACGGTCGAAGGTAACATGAGCCTCCTAATATATTTTTATGTGGCATTATGATGGTAGTTTCGTAAGTTGGTACGTGATAAAGTGGTTTTGTATTGATAGAGCTTGCACGTTTGAATGTGTATAAATAATTAATGTGATAACAATTCTCAACGAACCATGCAAGCTTTTGATGAATGTTTTTATCCATACAGTGCGCGTATGTGAATGTTTTTATTTTGGAAGGTGAATCATATTTATACATAGAACCATCAAGAGTTTAAAAGCCACTTCAAATAGCTCTATTCGTGCAGTTGGTCGTGCCCAGCGGACTAAAATGCAGTAGGCCTACCACAAGCTCTGTCTGGCTCTGTCACTGGCTCTGGTTTTGATTCAGTGTGAGTGCTAACCAGTGTATTATACTGTGTGTGTAACGTTTCGACGTAGGATTTATTTAGTCATCATTCACACAGACTCAAAACCAGAAGCAGAGACAGAGCCAGACCGAGCTTGTGGTAGGCTTACAGTTGTGACATCTCCTGTATGGGGCCCCGCGTTTCAAGATAGTCTAGTCAGGTTGATAATTCCTCACTTAGCCAGGATTTTTCTGCAGCGACCTGGATCCGAAGTCGGTTGAGAGATTTCCATATAAAGGCCACTGCAGATCATATCCAGGTAGGTGTTCTTGAGGAGCTGTAAACTGTAGAGAAAGACCATGTTTATTTCTCCACACTAAAACTGTATAATTATTTGTCCAGCTTTTCCATTTCATTACTTGAAAATATACACTATCAGCGTGTAATTTGAGACTCTAAGCACGAAAGCACATAATAACAATCGAAGTTCATAAGGCTAAAATGAGTACCGTCCGCACAGAGTCAATAATATTGAACTCAAAAGAAGTATGGATTGACAATATCTACTTATTCTTTTTTGTTCTTATCTTTGGATCTGAACATTTATTACTGTCTTATTGCTTGTGGAGTGGTCGGGCCGGGGGCAGGAGTCAACAAGGGGTTATTATGTTGAGACTGGGTGAAAAATGAACAAGAAAGATTTTTGCATTTTACAATTATTGTGCCGCGGAACGTTTTTAAATCGCTCAAGACTTTAAAATTAATTCCGTGCTTCGTAGTGAAGAGGAAATGTTGAATTGTTCGTGGCTTTAGGCAAGAGCCTTTTGTAGAAAATTTAAAACAACAAAATATTGTACGTAGAATATTATTTATTAACAACAGGAGCACTAGAATAGTCTTCTTCATCATGCTCTTATCCAACTAGGTAAGGAGGGTACAACGTGTCTTTTTTTCCATTCTCCCCTATCATTCGTCACTCAGTACTCATCCTTTCTTTTTAATTTTATTTTGAGAAGCACTAGCATACAATGTACATTATTTACAAAACGAATAAGAACCATTATTTGAATAAAACAAAACATACATTTCAAAATAACACTGCATAGACAGCTCTCAACTGAACCACATTCAAACCAGTTCGTTCAAGAAACCCCAGGACTGAATTACCACGCTGAGTTGCAAAGAAGCAAATGGTGAAAATAAATACTTCTTCACACTTAAATAGGTGCACACTTCACCTACATTTTCTGATTTTTTTTCAACTGCTCCATAGGGGGCTGTCACAGCTGAACTCAGTTCAGCTGTGACAGCCCCCTATGAACCTCATTTAAACTTAAAAAGAAGTCAATGTATGGGTCAGTCACAATTTGACAGCCATAGCCATATGGTCCGGTTTGTGGCTATAGCCATAGCTCCCGGTAGCCCTGCTGTATTTTATAATTATTGTAAGCAAACTTCCGAAGCTAAACGAACAGAAACTGCTTCTAGGATAGATTACATGTCAAGAAAACCGATATAGAAACAGATACCAACTTATTCTCGGGCTTAAAAGTATTGCGGGGAAAAAGAATCCTCGGTGTTATGGCATAATGTGTATAAAGGTACATTTGGTTCGGATTTATGTAGGAGGCCTCGGTTGGTTTATGATGACAATGCCGCGCCGAACCGCCGCGGGCGCCACCTCATTTCCTCACCGAAAGTTATAAAAACATATTGAAAATGAGATTCCCGCTGTGGAGCCCACCGAATGTTATCTTGTTTTGTGATTTGCTTGTTTTTATGTAGAGGATATAAACGTATTTTAGAAACACCTTTCAAGTTTGAGGTTAACTTTGTCATATTTAGGGAATACTTTTGAATAATAGGATACTTAAGTTGATATCATGATTTTCTTTTATGATAATAATGTTTTGTTTTTTTTACAATTTAAAGGCTAGCGCTTACATAAAGGATACCTTTCACTCTTATCCTGAGAACGTCCAAGTTGTAGGTGTTCGGAAAGACAGACGCTGGCAAAGACTATGGCTGTCCGCTACCTATAAGTTGTTATTTTTCATTACTAATTCATTTTTTTACCTCTGATAATGGTGGTGGTGTATATCCATGATACGCATTAAGTCTGCAAAGTTTATAAGCACGTATTGTTCATCATAATTAATTTAAGTTACCGAGGTAGTAACGCGAAAAGTCGTAATAATTCAGTTAACAAGTTTGTTACTGAGTAACTTGGTATTTAGCTGAATCTTCTCTTAAGAAGGGGATCTTATTAGGAACAGTCATGTTACTGAAGAAGTTGAATAGTTTCATGCCTAATTTATTGAATAAGGAAACGTTTCAGTTTGTAGTTAGTTTTTTATAATTTAATAGCGTCGTATTAAATCTGTAACTGTATTCTCAAAATTAATATTTTTTGTGTCAATATTGATAATTTTATTTTGATACAAATCCAAAATAGTTTGTTGAGCTTTGAAGTCTTGTGCTCATCTGCAATGGCGATGGCGATCAGCAGGGCTACCACGAGTTCCATATGGTTATGGCTATGGCTGTCAAATTGTGTATAGATAGGCTGACCCACACATTCATTTTCTTCTTGGGTTTGAATGTGTTGACACGGTTGACACAATTTTGACAGCCATAGCCATAACCATATGGAGCTCGTGGTAGCCCTGCAATTTCAGCATAGTTTTTCATGCAACCAAAAAATTGGCAAGTGCTTTAATTGACAGCGATAAACTGATCGCCATCGCAAAGACGCATGAGTGACAAAAACTTCCTCTAATATTATTGTTATCTACTTTTGTTGGTATTAAAATATATATTTCTATGTGAATACAAATAAAACACAATAAACACCCATACAACGAAGAAGCGTCAATGTTTATTACACTTTTGATAACCAATGATCTATTAAAATATCGTTTCAATATCATAAAAGCAGTAAAGCAGGTTCAAGGCTACAATCCGAATTATTAACGTGACACTGAGAGTTAAAAGAGCGGATGGGACAAAGCTCTAGTTACGCCCGTTATCCATGTAAAGGCACAAGTTGTTTTCTAAGGGCCACTGTACGGGGGAGATTGTCTTGTCAAGCGCTGGCGGGCTCAGTGCGACGGCCCCTTCGGTTGTGGGCGGACGTTACCCCGCGTTCGTAGCAAGCGCGTAGCCAGTTCGTAGCAACTCTACGAACTCGTCAGCTTCACTTTCCTTGTTTTAAATTTTAGTCGGTACAGTTTTTAATTGTGAATGAAGTTTTGAGTGGACATCGTTTGAGAGCGTTCGTGAGTATTTTTGACAAGGATTTTTGTTATTAAAGCTGTGTAATATAAGGTTATTTACTCGTGTGTAATAAAATAATAAATAAAGCTTTGTAGGCATGCGTGAATAAGAATTCGCATGAATAATTTTAGGTTGCCAACAAACAAGGATACAAAATTATTTCTATTGTTCGACAGCGGCCGATATTATTTGTATTTGAAACAGAAAATGAAATAATCAAATATCTCTCATCTTCCAGAAGCTAGTACCTACGTATTCTGTTTTCGTTCGGTATCGTGTCAAAGTCAGAGTAACAAAGAAAATTGCGTCAATGATGTCTACGTGGCCCTCGGTTTTATTCAGGCTCCTTTGTTTTCTATCCATGAGCCTTTTGCCAAAATCGCTTTCCAAGATGAAAGGAAAAATAATGAGTCGGTAGGCGGTGATAATGTGAAGCCCTCTTTTACTAATTAATTTGATTAAAATACGCACCGTTTTTTTGTAGAGCTTTAAGCTCCATTGACATCATGACTTGTTACCTCTTCTAGTTGACTGGTTTAAGAGATACTATAACTCGTGCTAACGGTACAGTAAATGAAGTGTGTTCGGTATTGAAATTAGTTTTCAACAAGCTGGTGTATTGTAATAACAGTTTAAACCTTGTAAATTGCATAATAATAGAGTGCCATGATATGAAGATCATCACAGTTTTTACGGAACATAATGATTTTTTAGGGTTCCGTAGCCAAATGGCAAAAACGGAACCCTTAAAGATTCTTCATGTCTGTCTGTCTGTCCATTCGTATGTCACAGCCACTTTACTCCGAAACTTTGAGCCAAATTAAGATTTAAAGAGAAAAGTAGAAAAAAACATTAAATTTTGGGGGTCATGCTTGAAACTGAAACACAATTTTTTTTTTTTTTTTATCAAAACATGCGTGTTTTATTATTCTACTAGCGGCCGCCCACGGCTTCGCTCGCCCCGTAGCCGTTACGCCCCGTTGATTTTTCTCTAAAAAGTTTTTCCTCTTTTTCTCCACTTAGGGAAATATATTTCCAATTTCCTTTCTTAGTGCACCCCTATGTTATAAAACGAACATACCCTCTAAGTTTCATGCTTCAATCAACGCACAGCCTAAGCCGTAAGTCCTAGAGACTTACGGCTTAGGCTGTGCGTTGATTGTCAGTCAGTCAGTAACGTAAGAGTTTTATATATTTAGATAAATGTACAGTGAGCGGTCTTATCGCTAACAATAATAATATCGCTTATAGACGATGATCTATAAGGCATTTGGTTGCCAAAAATAGGTTTGGTTGTTAACTAGCGCCTATTTTCCTTGTTAAGACGTTACAAAGTTAGCATGGTAGCATGGTATGGGCACGTCGTATGAGGGTTAAAAGTCATATTATGAAAAAAGTGTAAGGTATGGATGTGGATGGTGGCTATAGAAACAGAAGTAGACCAGAGAGGAGATGGATGGACTGTGTCAAAGATGACATGAGCAAGAAATGAGTGAGCACTGAGATGACGAAAGATAGAGGTGAGTGGAAGAAGAAAACTTGTTGTGCCAGCCCTACTTAGCGTGGGATAAGGTAGAAAGAAGATGTTATAAAGTTAACCTTGCTATGATTCAATTGAATTAAAAAAACATACCTACTGATAATGCATAAATACACCACTTTTATTTACACAAATAAACTTACAATAAAACAAGTACATATTTACATAATGTACAAAACACTTAAGAAACAGTTGAACTATATGCAGGCCGTTACAAACGATCTAAAGTTAGCTCAACTGATCCAAATGATGATGTTTTTTGTATTTAATTAGAAACCCGTTCCATGCTCAAATAAATCATGTTTTTCATAGAATTCACGTTTTGAATATCTAGATTTATGGTAAGAATAAACGTAACAGCTATCCAATCCCCACGAAAAATACTGTCTACGTTTACAAAGAACCCTTTACATATACTAAAGCGAAGGACGACAGGATGTTCGAGAAAAGCGAATAAACGGAAGGAATAAGAGGACCTCATAATAGGCCACCCAAATCACCCTATGTGTGCTTTCGACTACCTACTGACTAGAAAAAAAGATAGAAAACTTATTCGGGCCACAATTATACAAAAAAACACAAAAAACAGATAAGCTTTCAAAATTCTTCCTGTCTGCCATTTTTGTGCAAGGTTTTATAATAATAATATACTGGTCCACACAACACTATCTAGCCCCAAATTAAGCAGAGCTTGTACTATGGGAACCAGATAGCTGATATAATACTTATTTATATTTTTTTGTTGTAAATGATTAGAGTACAATAAAACATCATTAATAGCGGCGAAGAGTATACTTTCCTGCCATCATCATCACCAGTTTAAGAGGTCCACTTCTTCTTCGTATTGTGTCACTGGTTCTTTCGATCCAAGAATGGTGAAAGTATTTTAAAAGGTCCGCTGCTAGACACAGATAGACCATGCGTTCTCCAGGAGAGCAAACTGAAAAAAAAAACCAGTTAATGATTTTTTTAGATTTGACGGGCATTTTAGCTCTGTTCAACTCAACTTTGCCTTCTGAGCCGTAGGTCGTGGGTGCGATCCCCACCGAGAACAAATATTTGTATGGTAAACACAGATTTTTGTTCTCTGTCTGTACTTATTCACAAAAAAACATAATATATTCGTATTATATCAGCTATCATGTTCCCATAGTACAATCTCTGCTTAATTTATAATAAGTAAGTAAATAATAATATTAATATTAATATATAAGTACCTTGCTCTTCAGTTTATTTACTAGATAGTTTTTTCTTTATTGTGAGCATGTAAGAGGCGCACTCGTGATAGCATAAGCACAAACCTTAGTGGTTTTTAATGCTATCTTCTACAAGATCATGCATTTATTTTTAAAAGGTAAAAAAAAAAATTTGGGGCTAAATGGTGTTGTGTGGATCGTCCGCAATATTATTAAGAAAAGCCCCACCTCAAGGGGTTGAAAAGGGTGTCAAAGTTTATGGAAAAAAACTTTGACACCCTTTTCAACCCCATGGAATCACACGCGAACAAAGTCGCGTGTGATTCCATGTTTCATATAACAGGGAACGCCAAACAACAAACAATATTCGTATGATAATCCGTACAGAACAATGTTTGTTGTTTTTGTGAATCATTGTCACTGAAAATATATTTCCTCGAAAACCTTACTCTATTCAGCCAACAGTTGGAGTCAACAAACAGACTATTTACCGAATAAACAGAAGTTCAGTTAGTTTCAATAACAAACGAAAAACTTTACAAAACCCACCCTAATTAGCTGGCCTTACCTAAATAAATAATTTGCGGCAGGGTGTAAAGAGATGGCTACTGCGATAAGGCCGCCCATTGTACTTTATTTAATCATGCTTAGTTACTGTGATGTGACACCAGAAGACAGTTCGGAAGACGAACGCACCAGATGGACTGACAAAGATTAGCAGGAAGTCGATGGATGGAAAGAGCTCAGAATCATTCTTCCTGAAAATGTGTAGGGGACGAGGCCTATATCCAGCACTGGACTTTTCAGGCTGATAATGGTGATGATAACTGTGATGTATCCTTGTGTACAATAAAGTGTTATCTATTTATCTATCTGGAAAGTTAAACATCAATCATATTGGTAAACTGAAAAAAACATGCTGACGTATTCTGTGTATTAGTAACGCAATTATTGAAGAAGGCTCAACATTAGACGCGCTATCCTTTGTTTTGTCACTTAACGTATTAATTAATCATCTTAAGAAGTCGGCGTAGAAAAATATTCGTTTCAGACCGAAATTGAAACCGTCGCAAACTGAGCATCCTTCAAAATGAAGCTATATTTTAGTATAATTTAAAAGATTTTATAAGGAAATCTATGATTGTTTTTTTTTGAGGGATACAATTTTTCCACTCTATATAGAAGACCCTTAGACGACGACCGCTATTTTCAGAAATTATAGCCAAAAGTTTTATTTGACTTTTTACTCTTGCTCAGTTTTATTCGTTATTGACTTTTGATTGAGTAGTACAAGCTTTTTGTTGTTAGAGGTTTTAGTTTTGGTTGTAACAGGGAGAGGGAGAGGTGATGTTACGTGATAACCATCGCGTACCTAAAACAAAGCAATACCTCGTAGGTCATGGACGTCAGAAACGTGCCCTACGATGCACTACCCTGCGTCCATCCAACTGAAGACTTATTAGACGTTCAGCCTCACATACCAGTAATTTCATCAGCGCCCACACCACATCCTTCAACTGAAACGCAGCAATGCTGCTTCACGACAGAAAAAAGGCATGGTAATATTACTTCCTTGGACAAGCCAAAGACAGAGCTCTACTACTACTGCTTTTTTACTTTCTTCTAAATACGGGGAAGGCTTTAGCAAGCCAAGCAGTGAATTTATTCAAGCTTACAATTTGATGAAGCGAAGACTTATTGTCTCTGTCTCATCACGGGCCTCTATCTATGTTGTATCGTTTTTTCTTACTTACTACGTATAGGTATCCACTGTTTGTTCTGAGTTGCCGCGCGGTGTCCCGAAACTTTGCGAATGACCCGGGGCCGGTAATTACTTACTGATCAATTGAACACGTTTGTATAACAAATGTTACATTGTTCCTGAAAGTTGGGGATTTTCACGTGTCGGTATATATTGTAATACTAAGTACTAGGTTATGTCTGTTACAGTTAAATTGATTCAGTTGTGATTTTGTCCGAATATGTCATGCTATGCCACAGAGCAGCCAACACGCTTTATTCCGTGTGCTATGCAATTTTTGACGTGACAACGTCTTATAATTCGATGGAGCCGGCTGCACGCATGAAAAAACATGACTCATGCGGCAGCACCTCGCTCTGAGGCGTTCCATTTAAGGCTTGAAGTGCAAGCGAGAGCGCAGAACGAGCGACAAAGAGGCATAATCGGCCTCCGCGTTCGGCAGCATTCGACATCTGTGTATTTTCTGGCGTTGTCACGTTCAACTATCGTCAGTAAACCGACTTTACAGCCAAGGGCATTTTTTTTTTTAATATTCTTTTGGGGCATACTTTTTTGCACAGATAAAGGCGACTTTGATATTCACTAATCGTGATATCGGTACAATAGATATTTCGTGATCCATGATTAAAAGAAAAAGACATACGTATCATCTTTACTGTCATCATTAACATTTTCATGCATCGCGGTATTATTAATGCAAATTTCCAAGCAAATTTAGGTATGTACGTGCGCCGTAATAAGATGAATAATTAAGAAAGTGCTATCCTCTCGTCGCAGTCATTAACAGCAGTGTTGCTGTCCGAACTTATTATCGTTTAATTTATGACCATACATTACCGCTTAAGGCACCATTAAGCCGCGCTGGGAAGACTATACGGAAATATAGGGTGAGCTTTTTTTTATAGGCCTGAGAGACTGAAGATTAAACTTAAGTGGATTAATATCTAATGACTTTCATTTTAGCTTATGGGTACTTAATATCAAATTAAAAATAATTAAAATGAATGACTGCCTCTCAGCTTACTTGGTAGTAGCGCTGCCTTTTGCGAAGCAGGTCGTGGTTTTGATCCCCACCAAGAACAAATATTTGCGTGGTGAACGAAGATGTTTGTTCTATGTCTGGGTGTTATAAATAAGTTATATTTTAAGTACGTATTTACAAAAAAGGGTAACATCTAAGTATTATATCAGCATCTTCTGCTTATAGTGTTGTTTGGATTGCCCACAATTGTATTTATTTTTTTAATTAAATACATATTGTTAAATTAAATACATAAGTGATGAAGCGGTCGACGGTGTAGCACGCTAACCCAGAAGATGCCTATTCATTCTTAAAAACATTCAAGTTATAGGTGTTCGGAAAAACCGACGCGGGCAAGGAATTACACTCGCTGGTTATGCGCAACATAAAAGTTGAAGCAAAGTGCTTGGTGCGGATAGTTGGAACATCAGCCAAAAGTAAAAATATATTATAAATAAAATTTTCAAACTTTATTTTTTCTAGGGCAAGCCTAAATAGGTCTTCTACTTTCTTTATCCCGGTCCGATCCCTGATGTTGCGAAGCCATGATGTTTTTCTTCTACCTACTCCTCTCTTGCCCAACAACTTGCCCATCAAAATAAGTTGGAGAAATTTTTTGACGTGAAAACGTCTTATAATTCGATGGAGGCGGCTGCACGCACGAAAAAACATGACTCATGCGGCGTTACCTCGCTCTGAGGCGTTTAAGGCTTGAAGTGCAAGCGAGAGCGCGGAACGAACGACAAATCGGCCTCCGCGTTCGGCAGCGTTCGACATCAGTGTATTTTCTTAAGACGCTGTCACGTTCAACTATCATCAGTAAATCGACTTTACAGACAACCGATTTTTTTTTCTGATTTGAGAAAAATATCACCATGTATCCAGTACCTACCCGTAAATAACTGAAAGTTCGTGTGGCGTGGTGATGTACTACCTCGGGTCGTTTCGGGCTCACCACGTGCACTCGTTAATTTGTTCCCGTCACAGATCATAAAATGTTTACTGTTTTCTATTAGCTTCGTGAAGCTCGGGTTAGTGGTGGGGAATAGCGAGTGCTTTTGTGATGACCTTTTTACTTCGATATTCAACTGTTGCTCATTTCTATTGATGAAAATGGGGGAAAAACCAATTGAAAATGGTTTTTTTCTATCTATACTAATATTATAAAGAGGAAAGATTTGTATTTATGTATTTTTGTGTGTATGTTTCTAATAAATAAACTCAAAAAAATACTATGAATACGAAACGAATTGAGAACCTTTCTTATATATTTTTTTTATTTGAAGTCTGTTAAAAAAGGACCTAATATTTTTCTTCTTATACTTTACAGGCAACTGCATCAACAAAAGTTTGCATTATATTATACCTATAGGTTCCTTTCGTGAATGAGAGGAGCCTATTTGAGGCGCACTTAAAATCTATTCACCTCATTTGGTTCGAAAGAACCATTGGCACGATAAGAAAAAGATTATATTTTATCTCAAGCTAAAAAGGTCTTGTCTCGGAAAATGTCATAACTCGAAGTTATTCGCTCTCTAACAGTTAACTCTAGGTTAGACCATCCAGCAACCAAAGCTACGTTTGACACTTTTATTATTTACTTAGAGTAAGTTACTCACTCAAAATTATATTTTATTTGTAGGTGATACGGTTGATTTTCCAAACAATATGGTCATGCTTAAACGTAAATCAGTTGTAGAATACTGTGCTCTAAATATAAGACGTCAGATTTCATTTTTGCATCTGTACAACAAGCTAGTAGGTAAAGTAATAGAAAAATGGTTGTGCCAGTATAGGCTTTATTCCAAGGAGTGTAGAGTGAGATTTGGTATGGCAGATGCTGGCTCTGAAGATTACCTAGACATGCAGACTACGATAAGCGCCGAGTCGTTATAGAGGTTGTCGTAGACCCTCAAAATATAAACATCGCCCAGATGTTGCAGATAAGCGAAGAGCTTTTTGGCCTAATGGCAGATTACTTCAGTAGAATGTGTTGCGTGCCCGCGCTCCGTGATGCCATGACTTATTGAATAGAAATTTTCCCACGATCTGATAAAAGTAAAAGAAAGTTTCCATTGAGAAAACGGGAACTTGCTTTTTCGTGTCCGACACAATTATTTTTTCTTCTTAAGGTAGGTAAGTATCTTTTGTTAAGAAGAAAAAATATAATTGGGTTTAACTTAGTGCTATTATTCACGGATCTTGTTTCGCGTATTTCGGAAAATATCTCGAATTTCGCGAATATTTGAGACATTCGTGCAATAATTTATTACTTTATACTTCCAAGAGAAAGACATGAAAGTTGTTCTATACCAGTACTAAGCGATCCTTGTTCACGAAGACATTATATTCGTTCTCAAAGAGTGTGTTTTGCAACTTGCAAGCTTTTGTCTCATAATTAGGTTAGGCTAACAAATGCAGCATGGTTCATCCGTAGAATGAGTAATTAACGAGGTAGAAGATCATTAATATTTATAAAGCCTAAATATGGGCACGGTCTCAATGGACCCTATGGGCCTTATTAATAATCCTGGCGTAGCGTTGGACTAGTTAATCCGTGTTTTGTCTCTTGCATTGACATGCAATTGTCAACTCGAACAAATGTGACAAAACACGGATTAACTAGTCCAACGCTACGCCAGGATTATTCATATTTCCTAAATAGTTTTCCTACCGAAAATAGAATCTATAAAAATGCTTATAAGCTTCTTATGCTAATAAGTATTATCAGCATAAAAAAAACCCATTTAACAGTTTTGGAGGTATGGAGTTATGAGGAAAACCGACAGACAAATAATTAAACAAACAGACACACACTTAGGGTGTTATTAATAATCCTGGCGTAGCGTTGGACTAGTTAATCCGTGTTTTGTCACATTTGCTCGAGTTGACAATTGCATGTCAATGCAAGAGACAAAACACGGATTAACTAGTCCAACGCTACGCCAGGATTATTAATAAGACCCTAAGGCTTTAAACTAATATATAACACCCCTTCTTTTAAGTCAAGGCTTTATAAAAAACAGAATTTCATAGCCATAAAACAGTAATAATACTCCTGAAAACCGAATTCTCCTACATTACTGAATATTAGGTACGTAACACACGCACGATATCAATACCTTTAATTGAATACCTACCAATTGACAAACCTGCGGTTTTCATCGGTAAACCAGCATATTTTGAGTAAAATTGAAACCAAATTCATCAGCATAAAGCTCGTTTTACACGAACAGCCAATTTGAAATGACACAGTCCAGTGAAGGGTACAATCACGCAATACGCTCTCTATAGAATTCACGTGATGAATTTTACATACTGCTTCCTCGCCTAATCAACACGGAGTTGTTTCATTCTGGTTTCGGTTACGGCAAGTTAAATATGCCTTTCTGCTTAATACGTGGGGTTTTAATTAAAATGATTTCGAGACTGGATAGAGCCTTGAAACCTTTGACAGTATAAAAATCTCAAGCAATCAATAACAAAAATGGATATTTTTCAATTACATGTGACAAAATTGCAGTAGCGTAAATAACAAATTCATTTTTTTAACAGAACTAAACTTATAAAAAAAAAACATTTGTTTGTTTAAAAACTGGAAAAACCGACTTCATGGAAACTGAAAAAGATTTTGAAAAAAAATCTATGGATCCCGGTACTTTTCAGATAAAAATGTTTTGTCAAATCGGCTTATAAATGACGAAATTATGCGATCACAAACATAAAATAAAATAACAAATAAAAACATAGCGCTACTAATTTTTTATTTGAAGTCGATAAAAATAAGACTTGTTTTTAAGGAGGTACTTTACTCACTTAGCATTGCAAGAACTGAAAATATTTATGATAAATGCTAGAAAATGGTAATTATAAGCGTTAAATTCAAAATATCTTGAAAAAATATTCTCTCAACAGTCATGCATAAATATTTTCACGTTGTTAAATTTTGTTTTTATGGCGTCAACCAAAAACAAACCTTTTTTATGCGCGAATTTAAATTTTTGTTCCGTCGGCGCCGAGGGGCTTATACGGGAAGCAAGGCGATGTTTTTATTACTGTTGGTCTTCTTCTATTAAGCAGACATGCGTTGTTTGTTCACATCAACTTTAATAAAATACCTCATGACCCTCGCCATTATAGAAACGAATATTACTAAAAAACGCCGCTTATTAGACCTCTTATTGATACGTTATTGTGTAAGTGCGGGATAATTTTTTTAAGTGCTCTTAAATTACATGACATGAAAAAAAAATACGAACGGGTATTGTATAGAAATTAATTTAGTTCCGAAATCGAAATTAATTGATGAAAAGAGTATCACTGACGTATTGGTTGAAAATAAAAGGCCTATGAATAAAACATTCATTTGCATAAAAGCTTTAAAACGTATACACGGAAGAAATGAAGAGGATGAATTATTTTTGTAAGAGTGTCATTTTGATTTTGAAAACATGTTTTTTCAAGACTTGAATCTGCTTGACGACAGAATTCGGACTAGTTTGATTCTAGAACCAGTGACACGATAAGAAGAAAAAGAAGAATAATAGTATCAGTTAGAAAGTTTAGTTGATGTGATTGCGCCAGCGCAGCGTTCAAAATGGTTGAACTGAATTTGATAAGACGTTGGATAAATATAGATCGTAACTAAGAATAGCAATAAACATGGCAAGCTTTTATCCGAATACCATGCGAGTCAAGGCACGGGCGGTATATTATTTCAAAATTTAAGACCGATAAAACAGAATAGTCAGAATAAAAGCTAGTAAAGTAATGGACCTTGCATGGAAATTATTCGCGTCGTGAAAATACCAGTAAATTTCATTCATTAATTAAATTTGTCCCGCACACGGCAATTGTTCCGACAGAACTACTCGGAAGAAGAAACTCCGTATGAAACGCAAATTGCCATATTAAAATTGAGCCTCGTGCAATATAAGTGAATTTATCCTTTTAATATTCATGAGAAACAAAGTTCTGGCACGTTTGGCCGATGCGACGCGACGGTGACAAATTCCACGGCTCAACCCGATGCTCCATGAATAGTCATACGAGCACTGGCTGAGATAAGTAACTTAATCTTCAATCATCTGCCAGTGACCTCACATTAAATGCAAATGATCCGAACGATATAAAACGCACAATAGCGCACGATGAGGGTAAGTCTCTTATACGCGTCATAATCCCCCCACATCAAAGATACAAATAAACCCGGAGAGCGATAGCTAAATAAAAATCAATATCAGAATCGGTTGCGAGTTTGTTCCTTACAGTCCATTTGCTCTAAGGACGTAGTGCTTTTACAAAGGGATTTCTCAGGTTCTTATTTCGAGACCCTTTAGGGCCACACTTGAGGAACGGCACCGAGCCTTTAGGGTCCCGCTTCCGCCGCTCTCCTCAGAGAAATGCCCGAGATAAGAGAGACGTTTTGGCGCCATTCATGTTTATGGCAGGGCAAATGGTCCTAGAATACAGCGTACTTATTATAAACAAGTAGGTACCTAACCTACTAGACTTAAACTAAGTTAAAACATTGAAAATGTAACAATATTTCGTATAAACTGCATATGATCAATGAGGCAATGCTTTGTTATAGGCGATGGTTACCACGTAACATCAGGTAGGTAAAATGCTTGTTCAGCTGGTTTTACTGGCCTCTCAGCTCAGTTGGTAG
The DNA here is from genome assembly GCA_947578465.1 of Thera obeliscata. Taxonomy (NCBI): domain Eukaryota; kingdom Metazoa; phylum Arthropoda; class Insecta; order Lepidoptera; family Geometridae; genus Thera; species Thera obeliscata. The sequence continues at coordinate 9,443,484 of OX387916.1, forward strand.
TACCTTTGCCTTTTGCGCCGTAGTCGTAGGTTCGAGCCCCACTGAGAACAAATATTTATGATATAAACACAGATGTTTGTTCTCTGTCTGGGTGTTATATTGGAATGAAATGAAATATTAGTACAAGCTCTACTTAATTTGGAGCTAGATAGAGTTGTGTGGCTTGTCCATTTATATAAAAAAAAACAGTTAGTTGAAAAATTGAAATGTTAAAAAAAGCATAGCGTCCTTTAAAAAATATTTGAATTATTATTGAAAGTTAAATATGTTCAAAAAATCTAAATAAATATCATGGGCCTTTTTTATTCACGCAAACAAGAAAGTATTTATTTACACAGGAAAAAACAGTTCATCTGCAATAAAAAAAAATAAAGCGATCAATTTCATATTTAATTTTGTCAGGACTACAACATTCTACACATTTTTAAAAAATGAAACCCTTCGTATCTTCTTATTCATGGAGTTTGTCGTTATTTGGACGGAGATAAGGATATTACTTTATTTTGCAAAATGTAGTAGCCGTAAAATTTTATCGGGACAGTTTGGTTGGGTCCTAAGGTCATTATCAGCCTACCTATACAGAATCTACCTATTTACGTCCAAACCGTTGATTTCAATTACTTGCCTAACTGCTTATGGTACTTACCCTTTATTATTATTAGACACGTTTCGTTTGATTTCCTTTATTGAAAATTCTGCGAAGTTTATTAAAGTCTTTGTTGTTTAGTAGATTAATAGTACATTGTTACCTGAGTGTTGAAAGTCACGTTTTTTGAGTCCCGAGACGGGTTTGGCGCCAGAGCGTTAGCGAGGGCGCCAATGGAGCTTGAGGGACATAAAAGACTTTCACCCGAGGTAAACACTGTGATTTTCATTACAAATACAAGGAAAGTTAAAATAAAAACATGAAAGAAAAATTTGTTAAAATGAAGATTGAATTGCCGCCTTCCCGGTTTTTTTTTTCTTTTTCTCTGGCGGGCCTTCGGCTACGGCTCGCCAGCATTATTCAGCCATTATTTTCATTCTCATAATTTAAAAAATGGTAAATTGTTTGCTCAAATCTATGTTATTTTAAATAAATAGTTGAAGCTATATATTAATCAAGTAATTTAGAAGATATATTATTTATTTAATACTATCTTTATGTTATTTAAATTTAAATTTTACATTGCGCTATCTTATTAGACTTTTTAAACTTCTTACCGTTGTAATGGGTTTCCAACCTACTTGCTGAATAAAAAGTTGGAATTTGGTTCAAGGACCTCCTTGCAGTTAGAAAGACTTTAGAAAGTTGGAACATGGTTGAATAAAATAGAACTTGTTTTTTTTTATAATTTGACAGCTGTCAGTAGAAAGCGATTCTCCCTAGGGCTGAAAGTTTTACTTTCAATTAGGCCCCTCAGGCAACTTCAGACCTACTTTCAGAGTATGAGTAATGAAAAAATGATTGTTTTGATCAAAATTAAAAGATCTGAAGCACCATCATGAGATGTAGTATCGAGGTTTATGAGAGTAGTATTCTTCTCGTAGTTTTGCATTCTCTTTGGTATTCTTTTCAAAATTGTATTCATCTCTTGTGAAGTTTAAGGTCGCATCAAGGCCTCCCTTTTTTTTTCAAGGCTCCCGTCATGGCTTATTGAGTGCAAATGCTGGGACCAACAACGTGCCTTCTGAAGCACGGAAGATGGCGGACTGAACGCTTTTTATCTGCCTGTCAGCGAGTAACCAAGCAAGCTATACTAACAAGAATGAACGCTTCCAACTCAATAATATCATCTTATTTATGGAGTAAACAGAATGCGTGTCCAGTTCTCTGAAGCCCCAGAATTCCAGAAAATACAGATTTTATATCATTCGTCGCTCCCAGGAGAGTAAATAAGCGTACATTGAAAGCTATAGGAATTCAATTTGTAAATAAATTACTGTGTGAACAGGAATTGTTCAAATAAAATTGTAGCCAATCACGATACAGAAAATTGGAGAGTCAGATAGTGAAACCCAAAACTAATAAAATTACTCAATAACCCTCAATGACTGGCTTATCAGCTCGTTGATAGTAGTTCTGCCTTCTGCGACGTTAGTCTTGGATTTTATCTCCACCAAGAACAAATATTTGTGTGGTGTTGTTCTCTGTATGGGTGTTATATTGTATTCCAAGTATGTATTCACGAACAAAACTGATTTAAGTATTAAAAATTGTATCAGCTAATAAGGTTCCCACAGTAGAAGCTCTGTTTAATTTGGGGCTAGATAGTGTTGCGTTGATTGTCCACAATATTTATTTATTTTATAAAAAGTTACAGCTCTTTTTTCCCGTGTTTACCTCAGAATATCGGCGTGCTAAGTTCTGAAATACTCATAAATAAACGAAATTGACATTTTCCTAACAATAAGCAAATTGGATAGAAAAGACCCGCAGGTCGACAGCCGAGTTTGCTGTCCTCCGGGGCACTTGCCAAACAAAGTTTTTGTTTTATCAAACTGGTAATTCTCATTTTTTGTTTTATTGCCCTGAAGCTCAAGAGATTTATGGGCAGCCACTTTGCATTAATTCCTCATTCATTACAGATCTCTTGAAATTCGAATGTGTTTTTTACTGAATTCGGTGAGAATTTGTGAGTTATGCCGTTGTTATTTTGGTATGATGAGTCCGGTATCACCCTTTTTGCCGTTACAACTATTGAAATAAAAAGACCTATTTGTAACCGACTTCCAATCAAAAAGGAGGAGGTTCTCAATTCGGTTGTATTTTTTTTTTATGTTTTTTTTTATAATTTTTTTTAATGTTTGCTACCGCATAACTTCGTCATTTGTGAGCCGATTTGAAAAAATATTTTTTTATCTGAAAGGTATTGCTTTCAGATTGGTCCCATTTTAATTTTATTAAAATCGGTGTTGCCGTTTTTTTTTAAATATTTTTTTAAATGTTTGTAACTGCATGCCTCCGTCATTTATGAACCGATTTAGAGAATTATTTTTTACTTGGAAGGTTATTACGTCCAGATTGTCCCAAACAAATTTCATTAAAATCGGTTTAGCCGTTTGGCAATGAAGTCGGTTTCTCTAGTTTTTTAAACTTATAATTATTATTCAATTATTCGGAACGTATCTTAAAGAATTAGCCAAGATAGAAGCTTAGTCCAGGCTGAAGTCTGCGATACTATACCAAACAACTTTTTTGACTATCCACAATAAATAAATCTTATTCCACATACATAATAATATTATACATTCCATTTAGCTTAGTCCTGACTGGAGTTTGCGAGGCTACCAAAAAACTTTTTTGACTTTCCACAAAAAATAAATCATAATCCACATAATTATACCATCTAGCTTAGTCCAGACTAGAGTCTGCGAGACTACCAAAAAACTTTTCTGACTTTCCACAAAAAACAAATCATAATCCACAATACTACTCGTTCATTTCAACAAATTGTACAGCAGTAAAATAGTTTACACAGTGGGGACACTACGACAAAGGAAGAAACATCTAACATCCTCGACTTGGTCGGAAACCGCACATAGCTTAAGTGACCCATTAATGAAGATTAATTGTAGGCGATGCGCATACACCACCCCTTGCCTTGATAGTATATTGCTATGGGCTTTGGTGCAAATATAATCTAGAATATGACCTATAAGCAGTGTTCTAATTCGAGCTTTTTGTTTTTATTCCTGTACAAAATAGGTATCTTGTTAATCTTGCGAGTGTCAAGACGTGTTTTTTTTACTATTCAAGTCTAAATTAAATATTTCAAATTTGCCGTCAGAGTTGAAGAAAAAAGTACAGCTGTTTTCTACCGCGGGCAAATATTTTTATCGTGCAAATCAGGATAAATCTATTACAACACACTTCCATTTCAACTTTCACACCTTGTGATAAGATTTCTAATAAAAATAACTACAGAAATTACTTAGACTGATTTTAAATGATTACTAGAAATAAAAACTGGAATTCAGAAAAACAATTACAATGAAAAAGCTTTATTAGTTTGAAAGATGACAGAAAAAGAAACTAATAATTATCTTTCACCGCAGACTTGTTTTAATTTAGACTGACACTGACGCTAAGTTTTGCTCCAACCAAATTCCTAATACCACTATTATATAGTAACCTACGTCATACGTTAACCTATATGCATCCCAATTACGCTGAAATAGGTACGTACGTACATGCTATTGAGTAGGTAAGTACACCTAACATCCGAATATTGAAACACGTTCGGTTGTTTTGGAAGCAATCAATCAGAGTGTTTTAACGAAGTTTCAAAATTGTGTAATATGACATCTGTGTACCAATTTTGAGTTCATGTTTTATTTACAAAGTCACTCATGCTTGTTTTGATTTGATTTTTATTAGGGTTCGTATAAGGCACGTTGGTGAGCAATGGGCTATTCATTCAAGGATTGTGGTCACCTAAATGTGTAGTGCCGTACACCTACTACAATCAGAATACTTGGTGGTTTAGGATTGAATCATTTGCAATAGTTCCCTGAAGCAATTCCCTTGAGTGTGTGCACCACTATGAATGTTGCTTTCGGTACGGTATCGGTATGTATTGTCCACGTTCTGAGAATCATTGAAGTCAATCTAAAATCGGTTTACAGCTTACCGTAGCGTAACAGTGTACAGGAAAAAACCCGTTTAAGTTTCAGCAAACATTAAAATTCAAGTTTTTTTTTCATTCATTCATCCATTCATTCATCCACAGCCCGACTTCACCCACTGCTGGGTATAGGCCTCCCTTAGTTTGTGCTATCTATTTCATGTGGGTTCGGCACTACATGTCTTCCTTTTCCATTCCTCTCTTTCAGCCATCATCTCTGCATTCACTCCTCTCTCATTCATGTCATCTTTCACACAGTTCATCCATGTTTTCTTTGGTCTACTCACAAACTCACATATACATCCACGTGCATGCTCATCACTCTCCTGGCCACATGACTTTCCTCCCTTATCACATCTTTCCCGTACCACGACAGCCTATTGCTTCTCAATTTTTCTGTCACTCGTAAGAAGAAGATGTAGTGCCTCTTTTACTTACTAATGATTTACTTGATTTTTTTAACTTAAATCTCTATGAGTGGCTTGAGAGAGATTCGTAGTTTTATTGCACTAAGCGTCATTCCGCTTATCTTGCGGATGTGTTAGTTCCCATTCCGCAGTAATCGAGTGAGCCCGCGGCTAACGACACTTTGATTAGAACAAAGCATTAACACATTTCGCTTCTGGCACCGATTGAGGAAACGGTTTCATGGTAGCTGTTACGATCTTATCTTTATTGTGGCCTGATAATTTGTTCTGTCCAAGATTGGGGTTGTCGTAATCTTGTGTATGTTTTAGAAGATCTATTCAACAATCAACGGGCCTTACGTAAGTTTTATTTTTGTAAAATATATTAAATGCTTTTGGTAGGTCTGCCTTGCTGAACCTAAGCCTATGCCAAAGCCCCAAATAAGTATCTAAGTACTTTATTTTATAATTACATTTCTGAAAACAACCCTTGAATTTTTTATCAAACTCAAGGACGATCTGCGTATGACATGTGCTCGTTTCCATTGAAATATGTTTAAAAATTAAGCATTAAATCCTCGGATTCACGAAATTATTGTATTGTAAGGATAGGTAAGTACATCTATTTCATAAGGGACAAAGCCAAGACCATGTAATAGAAATACGATTGGCAAAGTGCCTGCTCGAAGCGTCTTTGCAAATCCCATATATTTTGCAAGTAATAATAAATCTAATCCGCTTAAACGTCCCTTGGTGATGAAAACCATTTCATTACATCCCTTATAAACGCATCTACAGACCAGCCGAAACCGATAAACTGAAACATAGTTACAAATTTGTAGGTTCAAATCACTCAGTACGCGTTGGGGCTGGTGAAATCATTTATCTAAAAGCTGTTCCTCTCCGCCATCAAAACTAAATCAAGTAGGGTGAGGTACATAAACCGACCGTCCTTGCAGTAAGATAAAATATAAAGGGAAGTTTGATTCACTCCTACGTCACCGCACGTAGGGACCCCCTCGCAGCCCTCCGACCTCCATAACGACGTCTTTATACTCGGCTATCTCTCTATTTGACTACGTCTCATATCTCCAACTGGAGGGCACTCGAAGAAGCATTATTGGAAAACTCCAACATAATTTTATAACTCAAATACTCCAGTAGGTATCAAGAATCGGCTCCGTTTCAGTTTCTTACTGTGGCTACTAATATCTGCAAAGCAGCTTACGTAAATAAACAGCCAAGAAATGGTCTGTATTTACTTAAGTGAAAACCATTCGAGTAAATTGCTCCTAAGAGTTCTTCGGAAGACGTAATCATTGTGACACTTCTAATTACTTAATCCCCTATTAAATTCTTAATTACTACGACGGTAGCATGCGAATGGGGTTCTGAAAAAAAATAATTTGAACAATCTTAGGGAATATCGTAGTGGCCTGGAGGTGGAGGTTCATCTCGAGATAAGCGGGGGGCGGCATCTGGCTCGGTAATTAAGCGCATCTGCCTACGTTCAATTTTGAAACGCGGTGGATGAGACTTGCCCCGCGCTTCGGGTCCATTCGGGAGGGTAAGAGCAAATTGCTAAACTTTCAATTAAAGAGTTGTTATTCAAACCGCTCCACTTCTCTCGATGGAATTATATTTTATTTCACAACGAAAACTCTTATTGGTGCTTGTTTCCTGCGCTCTACTTGGCTGCGGCTTTATAATTTCCTGAAAGGAAATTGCGGGTATTTATGAATAACTTGTCTATTTAAAATTTTCATTTCGGATTATGAGTAAAGGCTTAAATTCAATGATCCGTCCATTGATCGCGGGATCTCAAAGCTAAGCGAATGATCGCTTTAATTTTCTGTTGTTTCTTGGAAGCTATATAAACTGGCCGGGTTTTTGCTGAGACTTTATCTGTGCGCGACCACTCGAACCCTCTTTGGAACTCGATCCCGATGAATAGTTTTTGTCTCGGCGGGCGTCGCTTTATCGCGCAACACAACATGACACGCTCTTGTGATTTATTATTATGTAACACGTAAACTGGCATTGTTAGTATCAGTCAACATTATCTTTGGTCGCGTCGTCGCGCAGCTACGCGTTAAGTGGTTTTTTGAGCTCGTGATAATGATTGTAGTATCGCCGTAAATTTTCTCACATCTTGATTTAATCTGAAGTACCGTGAGAATTAATTACTTTTAGATTTGACTAAGGACAAAGCAACACATGCATATTTTTATTCTTGATTCTATAATGACGGCACATACCTACATCCCCTCATTATGAAAAAAATATTGAAAATCTAGTTCCTAGTAAAATGTTTAAATTTAATTTGTAAAAAAACGATTTCTTGTGTATATTGTGTATAATTTACAAGAAAAATCTTATTTATCTTGGTGCACGAAAGGAGCCTCATTGGGCGCACTTAAAATCCTTTCATCACACTGGTTCGCAAGAAATAGTGACACGAAGAAGAAGCAGAAATATTTTAAGTATTCACAACGAGTTTTTTTGTTACAGTAGTGGCTGATCGTGGTGCGATTTCGGCCGAATGTGCGTCCGAAACGAGAGGAGGGAGCATGCTGGTGCACCTCTTAATACTTAGCACCGCTTTCGCGGCAGCCAACACCGGGAAGCAAGGTCAGTTTAACCCATAGAGTACCTTGCATGATACCCCCGGGTCATAAGTTATTATTGTGACTGTGAGTGTATGAATTGAAATGCAAATATGAAGAAAAAAAATATACCTACATCTCTTTAGATAAATAAATATTGTGGACAATTCACACAACTGCACTTTCCAGGACCAAATTATACAGAGCTTATACTCGTACTATGAAAACCATAATTATAAAACCTAGCTGATATATGTAGTATAACATAAATTTGTTTGTAAATACATACTTAGACTACAATATAACATCCAGACAGATAACAAACATCTTTGTTCACCACATAAGTATTTGTTCTCGGTGGGGGTGGCCACGATTTACCACCAAAAGACCAACCTTTGGCACCAAAAACCATCAAAAGCGCGTTCTAATTTGTATTGCAGTGACCATCTAGTTTGTTTTACTTTATACTTTACTGTTTTGAGCGTGGTTTATTATTTCTGTGCGCGTTGAGTGTAGTTTTTTATTTTTTAGGGTTCCGTAGCCAAATGGCAAAAACGGAACCCTTATAGATTCGTCATGTCTGTCTGTCTGTCTGTCCGTCCGTATGTCACAGCCATTTTTCTCTGAAACCGTAAGAGCTAGACTGATGAAACTTGGCGAGTAGATGTATCCTGTGAACCGCATTAAGATTTTTATACAAAAATAGAAAAAAAAACCATAAATTTATAGGTCTTCAAAAATGATGTTGAGGTTTTTAATATCGTTTTTTTCTAAACTGAATAGTTTGCGCGAGAGACACTTCCAAAGTGTCTCTCGCGCAAAACTAAAAAAAATATATGTTGTACATTACTATGCAAACTTTCAACAATATTTGGTTTGAACGAGATCTAGTCAGTAGTTTTTTTTTATTCGTCATAAATCGTAAACCGCAATTTACCTTTTGACAAACTACAAGAACCTTTATATTATGTTACTAGATGCTACGGAACCCTTCATGGGCGAGTCCGACTCGCCCTTGGCTGCTTTTTTATAGCCTAGGTCCTTCACTTTCTTAATCCAGGAGAATAAATAAATAAATAATAAATAAATATTGTGGACAATTCACACAACACTACCCAGCCCCAAACTAAGCAGAGCTTGTAATATGAGAACCGGATAGCTGATATAATACTTGAATACATTTTTTTTTGTAAATACATACTTAGAATACAATATAACACCCAGACAGAGAACAAACATTTCATCCAACGATACTTAATTTACCAAAATCAATGAGCGGCTTAGGCTGCACCAACGCACAAAGGAACCAACATCCTGTACACAAACAAAACACTCGACAATCACCCCTCCTAGATAGTGAAGTAAAAACAGGTTAGTAGGCCCCCGGTATTGGTTATAAGTTGAGTAACTAAATATCCTTAACTTAGATGAAACAGTTTATAACTTGTATGCATGAACAATGAAGTTTACGACACAAACCAAGACGGACAAAGTCTACCTACATATTATAGCAGCGATAACGCACATCGATACTTGGAGAAGTGTCAAACTGCATCTATAGCTTGTTTGCTTGGAATAACTTCGCTTGAACGCAATTATGTATCTACCACAGCTCAAAGAGCTAGTATTATATCCCTGTTATCTGGGATATATTTTTTTATACAACTAGCTGACGGAACAAGCTATGACCCACCTGATGTTAAGTGGTGACCATCGCCTACACCCTACGAACCGAAATACAGCAATGCAGCTTGACGGCATAAATATGCATGGTAGCTGTACTTCCCTTGATGAGCCCTTCACAAAGAGCTCTACTACTACTATGGGCTGTCTTCTACTACGGCATATCTCTGTGTACATCTAAATAGATTAAACTTGAATTGGCTATTCAGGGTTATGAATTATTCTGATATAACTTTTACGCACTTTGTTAATAAGATAAGTCTGGAATAGTTTGAGTATTTTTTGGTAGTCCATTAATGAACTAATGAATTGTGAGGTAATTATTTACCTCACAATTCCTAGTGAATTTCTTGAAAAAAATATTTTCAAACCTTAAGTTTAAAGATATTATCTACATTTGATATTTTAAAATGCTTATAAAGTAACGGTACACCCGCTGTTGTTTGCAAATAATAAGAACAAAACTTTGCGAGTTAAAAAATTTCCCGTAAAATTTGCATAAACCTTACGGAGGCTGTTACTTTACTTTTTTATCTTATTTGCTGAAGTTTTAGGCACAAACTCAATTTATTTGCATTTTCGCAATGTTTTGACAAATCGATAAAAGTTGAAAATCCTTCTTTCGGTTTTGTATGATCCGGCAAAATGAAACAATGAATAACGTTTATACTTTACGTAGATAGTAATTATCACTAAGCTCTGGTAATATAGAGCTCTTTTTGAGCTTACCTAGGGAAGTGTCCCGTAATGATTCCCGCTACTAAGCAATGATACACTCACATCGCAATTTAAAAGGTTTAAAGGCTTGTATTATTTTTATGCAACTAGATGGTGGAACAAGCATATCTCAAGCCCACCGGATCTCAAGTGGTAGGATCACGATGCACTGCCCTGCGTCCATTAACTTATGGCATACAGATGTGTACCCATACCCTTCAAATCGAAACACAGCAATGTTGCTTTAAGGCAGAAAAAAGCATGGAGGTAGAACTTGGACGAGCTCTTCACAAAGAGTTCTACTACTACATTTACAGGCACATGAGTGTCTCAGAAAGATGGATACAGTGAAATGCCACAAAAGCACATCATCAGAAAACTATGTGTTGTAATTATAATGACAAGCAGAGGTGGCGTGAGGGGTGCTTATTACCTTAAAAATAAATTCCCTTATTTTTTCATACGCCATTGATTAACGGTTAGTTTACCTAAAGCAATCATGTTTTCAACAAATATACCTGAAAATCAATTTCTCTATTTGCATACCCACATCAATTGCGAGAAATATTAAAACATCAACATTTACGTTCGAAAATAAAGAAACAAAAGATTTACAAATTCAGCCGTAAAAAACATAGCAAGAGTATTAAAATAAACCTATTGTGTAGACACCCCTCTTGAAAAGAAAATACCTAGCAGCATCGCCTTCGTGAACTTAGAACCGAATCCCTGGAGGTTTATGTCTTTTCGGATCAGAGGCTTACGAGGACGAGCGGCAAACTCCTTTCCCTCATAAATATTTACTTTATGAAATAACGCCTGAGGCACGGCTTAGCCTCACATACTGGTTGCTACCAGGTGATAACTTCCATTTTGAAAAGTAAATTTTGATCGTATAGACTTATGGAGAAACGATATATCCATTAATGATTTTGGTAAAGTCTTGAAAGCATGAAAGCATGAAAGCAACTTATTAAAATATCTAACCTATTTCTATATTAGTAAATCTTCACTGACTGACTGATCAGGTCAAGTCAGCAGTGGGCGGAACCCTACAAGAGTGCTCCCGGATGACGACATGTAGAGAGAACTGGAGAGATATCGTGAGGCGTGCCGCAGACCCTGATAAAAATAAATCATAATAGATAAATGACGACCACGACCGCTCTGATAAGAGTGAAGCGACTGAGAAGAAGAGATGTTATGAAACTGTTGAGGACAAAAAGTGTTTTCATCACACTCTGGTTTAAAAAAATCAGTGACACGATAAGAAGAAATCAGGTTTTTTACAAGGCCTTTTAAGACTACCGTAAAGCTTTGAAACAGAATCGAACCACACGAACAGATCGAAGAACCTAATCCGACTGCTACTCAGCGATTCGTTGAACACATGTCGTCAAAGGTGAGGGTTTGTGAAAGTAATACCTTTGCCCTTACACCTCGCACATCTGTGTAAACATTCGCAACAAAGTAATTACGGCGCGAGGGATCCACCTCATTTACTTTTGAACCATGGATACATTAATTGGTCATCATGAGTCTGTGAATGAGTTAAGTAATGCATTCATTGAACGTTCGAATGGTGTAGACTAAGCACGAGTTGCATAACGTAGCGAACAAACTGATCATAATTACAAATCATAATTTAGAACTGATCATAGTTCAAATACAGTCAAATATATAATTTCAAGTACAGTTTCAAGTACAGTCAAATACAGTAAAATTGCCACAAAAAATATCTGATTGATATACAGATACTGTTTTATGTCTAAGTAATTGCATAATTACATACAGATAATACATAAAATCACGTCTCTTTTCTATGGGTACACGATCTTGACAAACCTTTTTTGCTTTATTCACTCACATAACTTTCTTCATATAGGTATGTAGTTGAATTTGTAAAATGTTCAAATCTATAAAACAGCCTGAGATTTTTTACGCCTAGTCGATATTAAGAGAATTCGATTGCCGAAATATGTTTACTTACCTTTGTGTTAGAAAAAATTTAGCGTAGTTCAACAAAAAGTCTCCAATATTTTTTTTCAAAGCCGATATCAAGCTTTTACCATGTCAATTGTTCGTACAAACAATTTCACTTCCTGACCTGATCAATATTGATGTGCGGTCTCCCCAAAGCTTCTGTACTACGGGGGTATTGACGTGCAAAACACGCGTGCAGTGGTGATGTGTGCTCGCGAAAAGTTACATCCAATTAGCAGAAATCGATGACGTGCGCGCATCAGCCAACCGAGTGAATTTGACAGCGGCTGTCATTGACCAATATTCGATAGCTCTACTTCATGGTTCGCTCGGCCGTATTGTTTGATATCAGCGCGTGGTTTTATTACCGTATCGTATTGTAATAAATAACAATAATGTCCACAGTAAGGTATGCAGTGTTATTAGGAATTCGCTTATAATATGTGTTGAAATCTATCCAATACACATTCAACAATAAATGTCTAGAATCTTGAAGGTCTGGCAGTTATGACTAGCATCATTAAAGTCCACCAGACTCGCGTCAGGTGCCAATAAACAAATCGTTATTATCCATGTTTTTTTATGTAACAGATAGAAAAACGAGCTTACGGCCCACTTGATGGTAAGCAGTCACCGTTGCCCATAGACACCAACAACACCAAGGGTGCGTCGTTGCGTTGCCTACCCTGGAGGATTTTTTCCAACCACCACCACCACTATCATTTTAACCATTTATCCATTAAATTGCTATTTTTGGTACAGTAGGTTTGTCCACAATATCGACACCAAACTCTACCAAATAACTCTATAACTATTGTAAGCAATAGTGTGCACTAAGAAATATAATCGGCGCCATTTTAGATTTGTGTATCAAAAAAGTTAATATACGTCAAGAGCTCTTATAATTTTAAGCTAGGTCAGTTTCAGATAACATTCTTACCTACGTCACAAATCTAGATTACGAATTTCTTACCACTATCATAGTTATGGTATATTCGTGATATTGCAAAATATCACGAATTCTGTTCGCAACACGATGAAATGCAGTATGACATTGCATTCCGAGGGCATACAGTGCATTCATCTTTGAATCTATGCCTGAAATGGCATGGATTCATGTGTTTTAGTTATAACATTCTTATCGGAAATATTTTTAAAGCACCAAGTGTCAATCTATAAGGAAATTAAGCCAAAAACTTGATGTTTTCAATTATCTAAAAATTGTGATTCAGTAAATAAAACTTCTTCTTTTTTCTCTTTTTTCTGTAATTCAAAGTAGTGAGCTCTGTTGACAGGTTCACTGTTAAAAGCACCAAGATCTTTTGTATCTTTTTTTTATTTAATTGATTTTGTAAGGTATCATTTCAATTTTCTCAATCTGGGATTTCATCAAAAAATTTCAAGAAATTACGCAATAATATAGTATAACAGTTTACTACCCGTAACAAATACTAAATCTATATCTATACTGTATAATATAACTATTGTATTATAAAGAGTAAAAAATTGTTTTTTTTTGTGTATATTGAATAAACTCAAAAACTATTGAGCCAATTTCAAAAATCTTTCACCATTGGTAAAGCTACATTCACCCTGAGTAACATAGGCTATATTTAAGTGTTTAATAAATAAATTTCCACACGTGCAAAGCCGGGACAGGCCACTAGTGCTTTATATTTCATGTTGTAATTCAGAACCGTACACGATAGCAAAATAAACCATTAAAAAAACCAACAATAAATGAGTACCTACTCCATTTACATTAATTACCAATACGCTGTCAAAATATAATTCAAATGAGTAATGTAAGCTTTACAAATGCCTGTTTGCGACACAAAACACCTACAGATATCTAATGGAAGGATCTAGAAAGCAATGAATGTCACCTTTACTGAAAATTAATTGTCCAACAAAAGCTCCCGCGACAAATTCCGAACTTAGTGCACTGCCACGTGAAAACGGGAATAATGGCCTATGTTGCTTTAAATCAGCCTTCAACGTAAAATGAACATTTGCATTGAGTTTATATTTTATTGGTTACGTGCCTTTTTTTATACGACTACCTGATGGAACAAACATAATCAATAACATAAAAAAATATATACCTGATTTTAAACAAAGCTTAGCTTTGAAGTCAGGAACGCACGTCAGGAACGTGCCCTACGATGCACTGCCCTGCGTCCATCACCTTGAGGCTTACAGATGTTCAGCCACACGTGCCTATATCACCGGCACCGACACCCTTCAAACCGAAACACAGCAATGCTGCTTGACGGCAGAAATAGTCACCTCAGCATAAGCCCAACGTAAACAAGAGAATGTTTAAAAATCCAATTTCAAATTCAAATCTCTGTTATTTGAATTTAAAAAGCATACTACTAAAACGATATTGTTGAGTATAAGACCAACCTGAGAGTTTATTGGCTCGATACCATCAGAAACTTGTGCTAATCCCTAGAGCCATCTAAACCCACCTCACGGCTATCGAAATAACTTTTTAAAAATATCCTGAAATTCGCTACTCAGAAACAAGTCCTTGAAAACAAAAAAGTACTTCATAATGTTAATTAAAGCACAACATCAGATTTTCTTTGCGTAATGAAAAATAAGGAAAGATTAACATTTTTTCATTCTTTTTCTACTTCTTGTTTTTAGTGGAGATTTATAATATCAGAGCGGATTCCGTAAGTTTTTTTAAAATGCATGATTTTTTATGACAATAGGTGATGCAACAAGCAGATTACACACCTGATGTTAAGCGATATCTCGATGGTGTTAACTAACGATTTTATTACCTACCTGACAAAACACAGGCGTCACGGCTCAGTTAGTAAGGGTACTACCAAGGCCTTCTGCGCCATAGGCCGTAGGTTCGATCCCCACCGAGAACAAATATTTAGGTGGTGTAAATGTTTGTTCTCTGTCTTGGTATTGCACTGTTATTATGTTAAGTATGTATTTACAAATAAAAATGTATTCAAATATTATATCAGCTATCTCGTTCTCCTTGTGCAATTTGTGCTTAGTTTGGCGCTAAAAAGCATTATGTAAGTTGTCCTCAATATTTATTATTTTTTTATTTTGCGGTCACCCCACTCTAAACTAAGCATAGATATTGTATTATGGGAACCAGATACTTGTGTACATTTTTTTGTAATACATATTTAAAATAATAAATGAATACTGAAGAAACATGTAGGGCTAACTATAACATCGACCTATACAATTGAATTTGGCTGGAAGCAATAATAAGATAAAAATGTTTTAAAACGTACTTATCAGCATGCAATGTATTGTGTGCTTTGCGTGTTAGCACAAATGATGAAACCGCGAAGTCGACGCTCCGATCTTGTGAACGGTTGGCATTTTGGTTTGTATTTTCGAATTTATAAATTAACTAATAAGCTTCTTAAGTTCATTTTACGATACATTGTGGATGGAAGAAATCACAAAAAACACACATCAAAAAAATGTTTACTGATAATGTATTTTTTTGTATTTAGAGTCATAGTCTAAATTAAATGAATAATTTAAAATTTTGGCAGTAGTGTTATTACACCCTGTATACGCCTATATTTTGTAGCCACCAGAAAAAAATTAAAGACAGTTTCAGCAGAAGCTACTACATAATTATAACATCACATTCATAATTGTTTTAGCTTTTAGTTAGAAATGGTACCAAATTTATGGTCACAGCACTTGAAATATTCATAAAAATAGTCATGTTTTGGCTACAAACGAACTTTGGTAGCTTTGTGGTAGATGAAGATTAAAAAGGCCTTTCCTGAAACCTCGCCGTCAGTCTTTATTTTATTCTGGTAGTTACAAAATATAGGTGTATTACACAAAATATATTTTGCTATAATGCTCATTTGGTTTTCAGTTTCAGTATGTCTGTAGCACATGCTGTCACAAACTGGTGTACATTGCATGCGCTAATCTGAACTACACCCAGTATGCAATTTGAATTGTAATGTGTTCGATTCTCTGTTTTCCTGCTCCGATTTCCTTTGTCCGCTATGCGTATTAATTGGCTGGGTTGGGCGCAAACTCCGACCTTCCTGAGCGTTCAACATGAGTGTATCTTATTATTATCTTTCAGACATTATGTGGCAAAAGAAAATCAGTGTTTAAACTTACACTCTCTTATCGAGGAGGAAAGAATAAATAAATATTATAGAATAGGCACAGTCAATATAAAAAAGTAGATTGGCATTTCTGTCTTTGAAAAATCCAGTGAAAGGAGAAATTTACTTACTGAAATTTCACATCTACTTAATAAATAAATAAATAATGTAGACAATTCACACAACACTATCTAGCCCCAAACTAAGCAGAGCTTGTACTATGGGAACCAGGTAGCTGATATATTACTTAAATACTTTTTTTTTCGTAAATAAATACATATAATACAATATAACACCCAGACAGAGAACAAACATCTGTGTTCACCACAAAATATTTGTTCTCGGTGGGGATCGAACCCACGCCCTCCAGCGCAGAAGGCAGAGCTACTACCAACTGAGCTGTGAAGGCAGTCAGCACTTTTGACGTTGACTGCACCTATGTGTATCAAAGTCAGTTTTAAGCAATGGAGCAACAATATTTAAAGATAAACTTTTTTTGGTAAAGGGTATAATTATACATTTAATAAATACAAATATTAATAAAACACACGAAACAGCTTAGTTTACTGATAATCTAGAAATAGTCCAACTGATCCAAATCAATGCCAATCGGAAGCGTGTCCAAGACATTGGCGCATTGCCACGATGAAAGGCAAAACTTATTGAACTGTTAATTTAAATTGAATAACGATTGGATTTTGTTAAAAAAAGTGGCTAAGTGCTAGTCGTACTCCATGCCCATAAAGGGGGAGGGGGGCGTATAGGTTTGATGAAAAATTTATTTTTGTGTGAAAATCTTTGTGCGGTTTACAGAATACATCTACTTACCAAGTTTCATCAATTCTCAATCATGTATAGCTCTTATATAGTTCCGGAAAAAGTGGCTGTTTCATACGTACGGACAGACAGATAGACATTATGAATCTATAAGGGTTCCGTTTTTGCCATTTGGCTACGGAACCCTAAAAAGACATCATAGTACCTCGAAGAAAAATTAGGTACATCTTAAGAATCAAATCAAATCAGTGTATATATTCAGTAGAATCGCAAGGATCATTTTAAAACTGGGTGAGTCTCTGTGCCAGCTCCACGCAACCAAGCCTAAAAAAAACAGGCAACAAACTACGGCTTGGTAAGAACCTTCAATTCCGATAAGTAATGTTCAACATTCCGTCCTATTAGGTTCAATCAGCTTACGATAAAAATATCTAACGTTCCACCAGAGGTTATAGGCATGTCTGTGTATTACAAGGAACAAAGGAAAACTACTCCAATAAAGACAATGTCAATAATTACCTGCTGGTATTACAGTCCGGGTTTGTCCGGTGAAATCTTTTACGAGGCTTTGATTGGGTAGAAAAACTATTCGAGACCTTGAGGTTTGAACAAAGTTTTTTATGTTTTAAGCAAACGGCTTATTTAGGTTTTGTATTTTTATTTTTGTATCTGTGATACTTGCTGTTTTTTTAACCGACAAGGATGAGGCTCAATTCGGTTGTATTTATTTTTATGTTTGTTCGCGTAACTTCTTCATTCGTGAAGTGATTAAAAAAAAAAAAGCAGCCAAGTGCGAGTTGGACTCGCCCATGAAGGGTTCCGTAGCAACATGTAACATAATATAAAGGTTCTTGTAGTTCTTCGAAAGGTAAATTGCGGTTTACGATTTATGACGTATAAAAAAAAAACTACTGACTAGATCTCGTTCAAACCAAATATCGTTGGAAGTTTGCATAGTAATGTACAAGATATATTTTTAGAGAAGTTAAAGGGGGGAGGGGGGACCAACTTTTTACCACTTTGGAAGTGTCTCTCGCGCAAACTATTCAGTTTAGAAAAAAATAATATTAGAAACCTAAACATAATTTTTGAAGACCTATTCATATAAACGAGAAACTCAAACTCAAAAAAAATTTTTTTCATCGATCATACACGTATGGGATTGATGAAAAATTTTTTTTGAGTTTCAGTTTCAAGTATGGGGACCGCCAAAATTTAATTTTTTTTGTGACATACGGACGGATAGACAGACAGACAGACAGGCAGACAGACAGACCGACAGACAGACATGACGAATCTATAAGGGTTCCGTTTTTGCCATTTGGCTACGGAACCCTAAAAATATCTGATAAGCTTTTCCGTTTACTCATATTTTCAGATTGGTCCCATAGAAATTTTATCCAAATCGGTTCAGTGCCATGAAGTTGGTTTCTCAAGTTACTTAAATTTAATATTAATAACGTTTTTTCCCAACGCAGTATACGCCCAATCCTTAAAATTCAATCAGTAGGTATTATAGTTTTGAGCTACGTAAAATAACGAAATCCTTACCCACACGCACTCTTAGCTTCAAGTATTGATCTCACGTATTCAGCTGATTTTACATCCAAATCAACTCAGTTTACTCTGTTTACACCAATTTGTACAAACAAACAGTCAGGATTAAGATAAATATCAGTAGCATGATCATCTTAGCCACTAATTAAAACTTTGAAGATGGGAGACAGTTACCCCTTGCAAATTGTGCTCGTTTAATTGTGCCTCCCTTAGATCGTTCACATTTATTGCCCTAAAAAGTACCCTTCCGCATCAATGAATATTACATTTGAGACAATGAATTCATCTGCAAATAATGTTGTGGAATGCTTCTTGAGTTTCAGCACTTGGTATTCATATTGTTAAACAAATAAATAAAGGTGGTAATTTTGTACAATGCCATCTCACCACAAAATAAATGAAATCATATCAAAAGTTATTTAATTTTAAGACACATAACAACAATAGTAGTATGCACAATATGCTTCTCCTCAAAACCTCTCAACACTCCTCCAGCCGCTACGGTGGCTCTTTTAGCGTATAGGTGGGGTCAAGTTATGGAACGCCTTACCACACGATATTCTCGCTAGTCTATCGCATGAGGAAAGTTAAGGAGCACTATCTGTCTCTGTGAACTGTGATACGTATTGTTATGTATGTATTTTTGATGTACTGTATTTTTATTATCATTATTTACGTATATTTATTTTGCATATAAGTAAAATTCATTTAAGTATTTCTTGTTAATTTTTACTTTTTCTTTTTAATGTACACAAACCTGCCTACCTGTCACCGCTCTCTAGCCTCAAAGGTTTGCTCTAAGAAAACTCTATTTAGAGTTAAGCTCGCCTTTGTAAATGTCCTCTATTTCTGTTCTTTTCCTTTGTTTTATATTTTGTGCATTAAAAAATTAAGAATTAAGCATTATACAAGTAAAAATGACAAAAAAAATTGCCGTCACTCAGCATAATGCTACAGTAGCGAGCGCCCCTATAACGCTGGTCTTCTGTGTCACCACGACACAGCGCAAACTAAGCAAACGAGCTTAGTTGCAATATGGATTATTTAGACGAGCGTCTAAATAATCCATATTGTTCTACTCTTTTTAGTTAATGCACTTCCATTCCCGAAAATTAAGCCAGCATCACAGAAATCTGCCGTTCTTTAAAAGGAGAGAAATTAAAAATTCAAAAATGGATGTCATTATTAGGTCTACTTAATATCCACACAGAGGTAAGCAGTGAAAAAGAGTAAAACAGGAAATGTTAAGCCAACGAAATAGAATAAACCTTTTCAAAGCAGGAGGCTTAATCTCTATGAGGTACAAATAGCTCGTTATGTAAATTGAATCTCTTGCAAATTTGAATCTCTTTCATAAGCCAATTCTCCCTGAATAAAAACAATAGGATATTCTTTCTTGGTACCCGACGAAGGCAATTTACTTTAAGGCTATTCATTACTTAGGACCGAGATCATGATTTTGGCAATATCTTGACGAGTATTATGGAGCTAACATACTGCTCTGCTTATGTAGGTACCTTCTGACTTCTCGTTGCTTACACGTTTTGTAGTGACTATTATTTTGTATTTTTCATAATAAACATGGGGGTGAAAAGTTTATTAACAAGTTAAATAAACAACGAATTAAAAATCCTTGATCTAGAAGATGAATATTCTCAGAATATGAAAGAGGCCGCATGGATGTCTACCAAACATGGCTAACCATCTCTAGATCCTCATTATTTTTATTATAACGCTTTTATTAGCTTCACCTGTATGTATGTATGTATGTAACCGACCCCTTTGAGCTCGATTTTGTCCTACTTTGAACGATCAGATTTGATTTAAACTTTGCACACCTGTCAAAAGTTGATGATAATGCAATAATATGAAAAAAAATATAAGACAATGCAATAATATGAAAAAAAAAATAAAAAAAAAATAAAAGAAATAAAAAAAATAAAAAAAAACCTACTTTGAACTATCAGATTTGATTCAAACTTTGCACACCTGTCAAAGGTCGATGACAATGCAATAATATGAAAAAAAAATAAAAAAAAATGAAAAGAAATAAAAAAAAAATAAAAAAAACCTACTTTGAACGATCAGATTTGATTCAAACTTTGCACACCTGTCAAAGGTCGATGACAATGCAATAATATGAAAAAAAAATGAAAAAAAAAAACGAAAAAGTAAAAAAAAAAATATAGTTTAAAAAACTAAAAAAAAAACGTTTTTATAACTAATTGAACTAAAAAGTTAAAAATAAAACTAATAATCAATTGAAAAATTTATATTATTGTACAAAAAGCGTGGGGTGCTTGATTTTGATTGCTGTAAATATTTTATCAATAGTTTATTATATCTGAAGTTATTATAAAAAGCACCCCACGCTTTTTTGTACAATAATATAAATTTATCAATTGATTATTAGTTTTATTTTTAACTTTTTAGTTCAATTAGTTATAAAAGCGTTTTTTTTTTAGTTTTTTAAACTATATTTTTTTTTTATTATTCAGAATCTCAGCTTTCAAAGATAACAGCATTTAATCAGAGCATTATTTTCGCACCCGCGAGGCCACAGACAGATTAACAGACATAAGGTATCAAACTTATAAAACAGCTCTTTTCGGTCATGGGTAAAAAAAAATTTAACGCCACCAATTTATAAATTTTCTGAGCCTTTTTGTACCTCATCAAGCTGCATATAGACTGTTTCAATCAAAACAAGCCAGCTGCCAGTAAATTGGGTCCATTCATAGCCGAAAAGAAGATCAAATGCATTTACTGGACGGATTTTTTAACGTTTCCGGGCCATCGTTCAAAAATAGAGTAAAACAATGTCGTAACTACAATATTTAGTTATACAATACAATAGAAACTGCACTATTTGTGAACAAATTCACTTTTCAGAACTTGTATCTTTGTAAAGTATTTGCTTTCAATTTGGAGAAATGTTCTAGCTTAGTAGCAAACGTTTGTATCACTGTAGCTTGTTGATAAAAATAATTTTGGGCGGGCAGGAAGGTCTCCCAAAAATCATCCACAGAGACAATCTTTACAAGAGATCTTGTGCTCGTGAAAAAAACAGGAACGAGTGGAATTAAAAATATAAAAATAATCACTCCAACTATCATTGTTGCTGGCACTAGCCCGTGATGTATTAACAAGTGACAGCAATAAAATGGGAGCAAAACGCAGAGTCGAGTTGCACAATGACGGGGCCAGACGCGGTGTCAAGTACAGAAAATTATGTCCATTCATCTGGCGCAGGGATTACGTGAAACGGGGTCGCATCTTCAGCATCCAACTTGCTCGTCGACAAGTTAAAGCCGAACATGACATAAGCCAGCTAATTAAAAATGTGTCTTGCCATTGAAATACGATCTCTGATTTTGCTTGAGATAGGTGAATGGTTTGCGGTAGCTCTAGGCTCAAGCGTCGATGAGTATCAGTTGAAAGTGTTTATACTGATCAAGATGGCATCAAACCTGAGAAAAACAAGTGTTACGTAATGGATTAGTTGGACAATTTATATTAATAATAAATCTCTGTTTTATTTAAAATAAGAAGATGAATTGTTTCTCCACGAAATTAAGATACTCGTAACAAACGGTACCATTAAAAATAATTTATAAATTACGAGCAGAATTAAGAATAAGAGTAAGGAAACAAAAAAGTTCTCAAAAAAATTAATGCGCGTTAAAAGTAATATCGGGCATTTCGGAAAGTAGTCCGTGGCCAACAGAAGTAAGAAGAGCTTGGATAATGTCCTCTGGCACTAATTAAAACTTTCAGAACAACGAGAAAAAGGGTTGAGAAATATGGCGTTTGGCGAATAGTAATGGCGGCTGTGGTTCTGCTTAATTCCCGCAGTTTTTCCACCCGAGGGATCAAATTATAATATTAAAACGCTGCCTTGAAAACACATAAACACTTCATACTTTTTGGACACCTACTTAAATTTTAACTCCCACAGCTCACTGTTGTCTCACTGTGAAGAACATCGTATTTTTTTGTGTCTTTCTCATTTCTGCAAATGAAAACAAAAAGTAATAAAATGGAATGTCTTATTAAGAAATTGTTATACCAGTTGCTACAAGCAGTTTTGTTTATTACATATAAAGAGTCTTCAACAAAATAACTAGCGCTAGCCTGAAGTCTTGTTGTCTGGGACAAGATTTCTGAATGAAATAACGTTGCTACATTTTTAAAAGACGAATCTACACGATGCCTATTTCTTGAGGATTCTCATTTAGTTTTTACACATTTCAAAATTTACGCTTTTCTTGAAAGCATCTAATAATACTTATGATTAAAGCTACAATGGATATTTAGATGTTTGTGACTCAATCACGTCCTAACCACTGAACGAATACGAATCAAATTTGATCACATTATAACCTGGATTAACATTAAGCTACTTTTTATTCCTTAAAAAATTACAAAAATTTCATAACTGAAAAAAAACTCCGGCGCAGGCGAATATTATATTTCATATTTTGATACGCTAGGTTGTTTTTGACTGACATTATTGTAAAGCTATGATCAAAACATTAATTGCTTCTTGACTTGCTGATATTTTTATGCTGAAGAAAGTAGAATACCTACCGTATTAATTAGTTTCCTCATCAATCATTGCCACTTTCACTTGCGAACCCTTGCCGGAATTGTTACAAGTAAGGGTAAAAATAGCTTTTAGATTGGCTGATCCTTAGAAATATCTGAAGGTGATTTCCAAAATCACTTACATGCTTATATTTTAATACCGGTAGTTTTCTACTCAAGATAAAATAAGGATGAATAATAATTGCGAACCTATCAATTTATTTATTTCACTTGACATTCCATTGGCAGATGAAGAAGAAGAATATTAACAATATCAACATAGATATAATGGACAATCCACACACCACTATCAAAAAGCTCCAAATTAAGCAGAGCTTGTATTATGGGAACAAGGTAGCTGATATAATACTTATTTACATATTTTTTAGTAAATACATTGTTAGAATACAATATAACACCTAGACAGAGATATTTGTTATCGGTGGTACATGATATTAGTTATCGGTGGGGATCGAACCCACGACCAACGGCGTAGAAGGCAAAGCTGCTACCAACTGAGCTCAGAAACAGTCACTCACTATTGATCACTGATTACTGAACACTGATCGAGGCCAGTCGATTATGTTAGTTCCACGAAGTCAAAACGGTGAAAATCAATTCAGCAGACTTTACCCTCAAATCATTTTCAGTTACATCAAATAAACAATCTCCTCGAGTTCTCTTCCAATAACTAGACAGCAGCGTTCGCTGTTTCATCGCAATCTTTCGTTTTCCTGTCGGCTCGCCATCGCAATTAGACGCAGGAAGTTGCTTAATGACGTATACAGGCTATTGCGAACCCAATATTTCAAATATCCACGTACCATCGTATTTCCAATAGTCTACATGCATTTGTTATAAAATATAGTCTGCCAAAAAAAGACTTATGGCCCGAACACACCTAGTTCGCTGGCGGTAGCGATCAGTGAAATGCTGTCAAATATTGCCGTCAGATTTGAGATTTGGCAGCGAATATTTGACAGCGTTTCACTGTTCGCTACCGCCAGCGAACTAGGTGTGTTCGGGCCATTACTTAGACTAAAACCATAGTGCTGTATTTTTTTTTTTGCTAAAAATTATTAGTGAGCGGTGAACCGAAATGGAAGCATAAAAAAACAGTCTATACCGAGAACTGAAATTATATCTGTACGCTTCAGTTAGGCATGTAGAACCATGGCCAAACTTTATACGTCAGTTTCAAAAATGGTACCAAATGCGCTGTCAAATGACAGCGTTTCACTGATCACCACCACATAGTTCGCTGGCGGTAGCGATCAGTGAAACGCTGTCAAATATCGCTGTCAAATCTCAAATCTGACAGCGATATTTGACAGCGTTTCACTGATCGCGTTGCGCGTTCACCAGCGAACTAGGTGTGCGCAGGCCTTAAGTGTAGGTACTTAGGTGCTTTGTATCGAAAAATCTCAGTAGATATAGGCACAGGTTTTAATAGCTTTTCATATGAGGATCGTCATCTGAAGTCAATAAAGTGCTGAATTGAACTCATTTTTTACAAATTATGGTTTTTTACATTGTACCCATTTTTAGTAATTTTAGTTGACTGTGACAACAGAATTGCTACCTCTGTCAAATATTGGATAAGGGGTTCATTGACCTTTCGTGGCTTGAATAAACATCAATTAATGCTACCGTCAAAGCTGTATTACCTTTACTGTTCCCACAGATATCGAATATCTCCAGTACGTAACATTATTCTTGTCCATTCAATATACTCGTACCCATACCATCTGTGTCTATACGTCCATCATCGTACGTATCTAGACGTGGATCAAATTGTACTTCTATAGACTGAATGAATGGATGAACTGATGAATGAATGGACTGAATGAATGGCTATGGTAAGGCTATTATTCTGAGTCTGAGCTATCAGTTTCAACGTATTTAAATAATAATGCATTTTAATAAAAACAAAGACTTATTTGTGAAATAAATTTTCTTTATGACCTAAATATAGGTACGTGGATTAAATTGTATTATTATTTTGAGCTGTAAATTCTAACGTAGATTTTTTATCTAAATTTAAGTATAAGTAAACGTGATAAACCCCCGGTTATTCAAACATAATTATATCGTAAAAGTTATCTGTGTCATTAGAACATAAAATAATCTGTGTGTAAAAGTTTCAAGTGCTTAGGTTATCATAATATTTTGAAAAATGGAAAATATGAGAGAAACAAGTTAGGATGCAAGTCCTCCAACCCTGGCTCATTATTTGCTGAAGTCAGTAGTCTTAAGCTAAAAGCACTTCACTCAGCAAGCGTGGTGGGCGGTAGCATGGGGAATAAAATAATTGCGTAAACTTTTGGAATCTGCTATAAATAGAATGTACTCGTAGTTGTTTCTCTTTTAACCAGAAATGTCTTCCAAAAACACGATGCACCTACACATGTTACAATCTGCAGTAAAATAATTACTTACTTACACTTTTTAATTTTCAAATTCATAATTTCAAAGTCTAAATATCTTGCATTTATATCGTACTTTTTTGAGAATACGCAACTGGTTGAGAACATAATTTAAATAATAATTTACTTGAATGTTGAATGCGCGATTTATTGCTGCTCTTTGTATAATCCCTAATTATGAACACAATAGTATAAAGCTAGCTGCATTATTATTGCGAACTTTATATTGAAAAACCATATCAATCTAAACCTTATAACTACTACTAACCATACCAAACTATTATTACATGAATGACATTAAATAAAATGATATTGAATTTAAGCGCAGTGGAAGCGTGCTGGGCCCATAACCTCTAATAAAACACGGCAGGTAGCTTTCTTACGACTGTTTTATTCATGCTAATTCGATACAGACATAAGTGAATTACGTTCTGACACTAGATGGCGTTACTAGTACTGAAATGATAATATTTTGTTACATAAACCAATAAATACAACCTCAACTAATGTAGGTACGAGGGTAGGTACATGTCTACCTTAAAGCTTATCAAGATCTAAGCTAATATAAATGGAACATGTATATATGAATAAATATTTTTATGATGTATTCCTGACATTTATTTCTTTTTTCTCAATATAATTATTAATGTAATTGATCATGCCAGAGTACAGGCAATGGTAAATAATTATGATAGGTTTGCTTCCTGGAACCAATGATTCTGTAAT
This sequence comes from Thera obeliscata, assembly GCA_947578465.1. Classification (NCBI taxonomy): domain Eukaryota; kingdom Metazoa; phylum Arthropoda; class Insecta; order Lepidoptera; family Geometridae; genus Thera; species Thera obeliscata. The sequence continues at coordinate 9,469,687 of OX387916.1, forward strand.
TGGTAAAGTGTGTTATGTATATTTATCATTTGGTTTCCATTCAGTCTTTGTTCAACAAATCGACAATATTGTTTACCCTTTTCAACAAATTGGCAATAATACAAGGTAGTCGCAATATATCATCGTAACTAAAAAGTATAGGTCTTTTTAGCCGAATTCGAATAAAAAATGAGGAAGTTTTCAAATTGGTTGTATTGTTGTTTTTTATTATGTTTGTTATCGCTTATCTTCATCGCTTATCAACATTTATAAGAGACGATTTAAAAAAAAAATATCTGAAAGAATAGGTATACTTTCAGATTGGTCACATAGAAATTTCATCAAAATCAGGACAGCAGTTTGGTTTTGAAGTCGGAATCCCTAGTTTTTTAAAAGTCAATTCTCGTCAATCAAGGCTCGTCTCGTCTGGAGAAGTACCTACTACCACCAAGCCAATTTTTTCACCAAGTACCGACAGTTTTGGTTTGAAGGGTCGGAGGATGCCGGAGAAAATGGTTGATGGACGCATAACAGTACGTAGGAGGTCACATACCTAACGTGCATAACCTGCGAGGCAATGCTTAGTTATAGGTGATGGTTACCTCTTAACATTCTAAGGTTATACTAGTTCCATTAAAAATCTTTTTCAAAAAAAATCAGCAAGTTCCTTTCATTGAGATATTATTACATACGATATTATTATATAATGTCTCTTTTGAGTATTTCAGCTTTAAATCCTTTTAACCTGCAAATTGATCCCTGGTTGGCCCTAGACTTTGATCCTTTACCGCTGGTTGAAATTTCGATTGTAATTATCTCTACATTTGCCAGATGGAAGTCTGTTTCCGTATATTCCGATACTTCCAATGCTGAACGAATCGCAAATAACTGATACTTGTTATTTTTATACTATTATTCAAAATACGATATTCCGCTTCTAGAATAGAATTACCAACACATCAGCTCGACGGGCGAGCGCTCAAAGAAGAGATTACTTATTCAATGCTCAAGAAACAAAATAAGAAAAGCTAAAACAACTTCTTTGTTATGGTTCATTCTGAGTACTGTAAATGGTTTGCTTAAAACGAGTTTGCGTCATCTACGAGTAGTTTAAGAATTATTTTCTCAAAAAACATAGGTCACATGCATGAGAACATTAAGTAGGTTATAATATAGTAATATTCAAATATTTGTTATTGGTTAATTTTCGAAGCTTGATTTGTTAACACAAATAAGAAGCAAGAAGCAAACTGTATTTAGTCGCGGGCTTGAATCCCGTCATGCACCAATGGATTTTTGAATTTGAAAGCTGTGCATGCATAACGCTCTCTAGTGCTCTCAAACGGAGACAAAAAACATGGTGAGGAAACCAGTAAGTGTTCTGTTGGTAGAGGTAGCCTTTGTAACCTATTAACTAACGCTCATAGCGAGAAGACCGCCCATTGTACTTCACTTTGGATTTAGTATTTTCGTTAAATGTGTAATGGCATGGTGTGTGTGTTTGTGTCTTTTTTGGTGTACAATTAAGTGTTATGTGTAACCGACATGCGCGAAACGAGGTATAATCAAATGTAATATTTTGACTTATCTTGGACTATTGCCCATAAAAATCCCCAAATATTTAGACCTGTTGCGTGATAGGAAGATAATAAGTAGGAGATTTACAGGGAAAACCGCGACTATGAAATTAGAAGAAATGTATAGAAAATGCTTATTATTAAGCCCACCTTTTGTGTACATTTTCTTTTAAGTTTTTGTGCAGCATTTTCATCCAGTTAAACTTTGCGTACTTTTGACATTCAAAAAAATATTACATATGAAAGGGAACTGTTTTCTAAATATTTGAACTACTGGGCCGTTTTTGTTTAATTTCTGTTTAGAATGTCCAGATTAGAACCTACTATAGGTACCCTGATTTGATACGGCATTACTCTCGTCACTGAACTACAGATAAAACTTGAGTAGATCGGCTAGTTGATAGCCCCAACCCTCCCTAGTTGATAACCCAATGTTGTGAAGTTTTCCTATTTCGTTATTTTACTATACTATGGCGGACATTGCAAAATATTTATAACCCCAGTAATGAAGGGAAACCAAAATACATCACCTTTAGCCGTAATAAACTTCCCTTCTCTTTATTTCAATATTCCCAAGATTGTTCACGAAGCTTAAGTGTTATTACGCAGTTGAAAAATATAAAATGAAAGTCTAGGTTTATTGTTGTTCCATCGTTTGTTCCACGATAACCTTTTGCAGTGGTATGTTTGAATATCAGATAGGCTGCAATTATATCAACAAACACGTCACAATTATTCGAATGATAGATTAGTTGAGTAAGCCGTAGCCACACACCCCCGCAACTCCTGTTTTATGCCGACAGATAACCCGCTCAAAGGGTGATGTTATCAGACTTATTTACACACATTTACAGGCGCCTCCACGAATAAAGGGGCGAACAAAGTTGACATGACAATAACAAACCTAACACGTTTAGAGGAACAGAAAGATTGATATCAGAACATTGAAAAAACGTGATACTTTTAATAATTCATCGTGAAAATTGAATTACTGGGGGGCAATTCTAGACCAGTGACTTTTTTGTCACGGTAGATATATATCACAAGAACTGTCAAATTTAAATAGACATGACATTTTCAATAGATATCGTATTCCAGCAATATCACTATAGACATTTATCGAGCAAAGGCCGTTAGATATGTGTCGAGTGGTGAGTAGTAGTCGACATTGACATCTCTAATATACTTTGGGTGACTTTGGCCTTTTTTTTTCTTTAGGTCCTTGGAGCAGACTAGAGTATCAAGACCATACCACCTAGTCTTACTTTTTGATAAAAAGTCAATGATGTTTACTTTTTTGTAGGGGATACAAGTTGGGAGCGAGAACGCGAATAATGCTTTCTCATAAACCTACAATAAGTGAGGAGTGATTGAATTTAGCTCGTACATAGTAATTATTCAATGGCGCAGTTAGAAGAGCAGTCAATCAGACAGTCCGACTTGTATCCGGGGTTCAAGCTTCGAGAGAAATATTCTTTTTGCATTGAATGGCCATCGAGTTGTTAACCTTTGAATTAAAAATTCAAGTCATCGGAGTCCTTCTCTTGAGTGTAATGATCCTGACAATAACATATCCTAATAATGATCCTGACAATGACATAAATACACTTCATAGACAACTGACCATAGATTACAAACAACAAAGTTTACAGTTTTATGGTACATAACGTTCCGTGTGTTTCCGGAATTAATTATTGTAATGGGTATGTTGTCTCTGCGATGCGTTATGGTATTGTGTTATGGGGTAACTCAGTCGATATTACAAGCTTATTTATGATACAGAAAAAATGTATAAGAGCTATATGTGGTGCTAGCCCTCTGGACTCATGTAGGCCTCTTTTTAAAAAACTGAACTTATTGACGCTGACTAGTTTATATATATTTGAAATGTGTAAATTTGTGAAACATCAGGCAAATCTTTTTACAAAAAAAGGAGATCTGGAGCGCAGGTTCGAATCACGCTATCCAAATCGCCTAATACAACCAGCAGCAAAAACTGCTCTTAGGGCGCGAAACAGCTATCATATGGCAATCAAAATATACAATCACTTACCGAACGAAATAACGGAACAGCCAGAACGAAAGTTCCAAGCAAAATTGTACAACTGGCTAGCTAAAGGTTGTTATTATAACTTAAATGAGTTTTTCACACGCCATAACTGACGATAATAAATTGACTGTGTACTCTTAGGTTATGACATTTAATAATTTTAGACAATCAATTAATGACTATTTGTAATTCTAAATACTTAACCTATACTTATAATTGCATGCTGAGTTCAAGCAAAATGTGCTGAATCAATTATTTAATTACTGACATCTAATCCCTTACCACATTTTAAGCAATAAATTTTCATTTCATTTCATTTCATTTCATTTCATTTCATTTCATTTCATTTCATTTCATTTCGTAACTAACATTTTGTGCGAAAAGTCCATTGATTACTATCTAATGAAAATGAATCTATTATAAACAACAACAAGAACGCATTATAAACGCCGTTTAATAGGAAATGTGTTTATTTGAAGACAATAATAAAGTTAGTGCTATCGAACTATTCTATCGATAGAAACGGAACGTAGATAAACATGAACAACAACGGGATAGTCTGTGGAAGTTCTAAGAATGAACCTTCTTTCTGACATCTCTAAAGTAAAAGTCTAACGGTGGCTAGAATACGCATTTTAGCGCGGTTCGATATTATCTTCGACAAATTTGGTGATATGACACTGCTTTCGCGACATTTCAAATCTCTATTTCGAGCGTAAATCTCTAAAAGTCTAGAATTGGCCCCCAGGAAGAGTGTGATTCCACGTCACGCGATCACTAATGGCGTAATAAAGTTTGAAAGAAAACTTTGCAACGACGGTTCAGGCCGCTCTTTTGCGTATTTATTAACAGTACCAGAATAAGAAGACCTCTATGCTTTCTTTCTTTTTTCTTAGTGGCCGTGAACATTTGGGTCCAAAGTGGGTGGTCTTATTGTGGAATCTGTTTGTGCTAAAGTCGTCACGTGCAGCCGCTGATGAGCCTAAGACGTGATATCACTCAGTAGGACGTGACTTTCCTTTTATTTGTGTTTTCGCGCCTAAAATTAGGTAGAACAGTGAAAACATCTCTATTTTGGAACTAAGTAGACCCAAGAATAAGTTTCCCGAGATGTTTTATTTATTGCACAGCACCATGCCTGAAACTCATTCATGAATAACCCCTATAAATTAATCCATCATAATCATAATCATCATCAGGCTAAAAATGTCCATGAAGTCTATAATCAGTGTGTGTTGCCAGTTATGGCTTATGGAACTGAGACGTGTTCGCTAACTATTGAACTCATACACAAGCTCAAAGTCGCGCAACGAGCCATGGAAAGAGCTATGCTGGGAGTTTCACTATGGGTGGAATCTTATTTGAGGATATCCGTAGAAGAACCAAGGTTACCGATAGCTCGTAGAATAAGTAAGTTTGAATGAGCAGGTCATATTATCTCGAAGAATCGACAATCGTTGGGGAATAAAGGTTCCATCACAGTACTTTAAAGTTCTTTTCAATTAGATGTAAATGGAAATGAAAAATGGAAAAAGTTTATTTCTGGCAGCCATCGAGTTGATCACACCGAAAAATTTATGGAAACTGAAATAGCTTTTATTTTATCATGCAATATTATTTTAGGGAAAATTATACCACAAACAGTGATATAAATAAAGTGTGTTGGACGCTTAATTTGATTCAGTAAATCAGAAACAATGATGTCACGTATTAAATTAGCACAGTAATAAATTAATACAATTAGCAGGTTGACAACGAACAAAAACCCATAGAACCCAGTACTGAAATAAGTTGAAAGTTATTTTTTTACATTTTGAAAATTATATACGACTAACGAAGCAACATCCTACAGTGTCCTCCCGCTGTTCCACCAAAAATCTATAAACTATTCGATCGAACACATGTAAAACGCTGTGAAAAAACGGGTCACAATACCGGCAAGCTGCGTCGCGACCACATTAATAATTTATCAGCCGCATGACGGCTGTTTGCTAATAAAGCGTGGATTCGCTTGGAAATATTAATAAAAGCAGCTTGCCACCGGAACCCGGCCTGTCGGAACCGGCGGCGCGGCCGGCCGACCCGTGACAAATGACCAGATGCAACTTTGTAGTTTCCATTTGAATTTAAACAAAAACCAATGATTTTAGGCACGGAACTCTGGGTAGATAACCAGTAGTCTTTAAAATTAATGCTGATTTTGAATATTAGAAGAATCAACCACTCAGTGCGTCTACAAATTAACTACGCGACTCAGTGCGTCTACAAATTAACTACACTCTGGAAGGCACTCTAAAGTAGCATTAACGTGAAACGTGACAAATCACAGTCACAAAAAACCAACATCTTACAGGTTGTTTTTACATGAACACTCGAAAACTTTTGAAATCTTTCTAGCCCGATCCACCCTTTTTATGATTTCAACACGCAGTTTTAAGATAAAACAGATGGTTCCTCTTTAAGATTCTCTCACTATTCTCACGAAGCCATAAACGTCTGGTCGATATCAAATCATAGTTATTATTGTGGGTATTTCTGTCCTTTTCGTTTATTACCATCTTAAACCTTTACTACATGAGCTACAAACTGGGCAATACAATGCTATAGATAAAACATTCGATGCAAATAAAGGAATGGTTTTGTACCAAAAGGTGTGAGACCTAATGTTATAAACTACTAGCTTTTGGAACTTACCCATCAAGACTCAAACTAAGCAATGTAGACAGTCTCGAGTAGTTGTTTAATTGAAAGCTAAACTAAACTGATTTAATAACTCCTAAACTTATCCCAGACACAGAATAAACATTTTATTTACATCAAAGATTTTGTTATTACAAAAGTTATGAACTGTGAGTGGGATTCCATAAATATAGGTAAAAACTACAGAACTAATACAAACATCTTTAATTCTTCACAAAGATTATTATTCTAGGTGAAAAGCCCACAGTATAACAGAAAGAGCTATACCAACGAGCTTAATAATCTAATTTATCTTAGATCAAGAGAAACTAATGTTACAAATCAAAAAACCAACCTGTACATTCGTAAGCTTGTAGACTATGATTCATCATCTGGTAAACATTACAAGACGCTGTCTCAAAAGAAAATATATGGTTTGTTTGAAGCACAGAAATATGGGTAATTTCCTTGAATTTATGATCGTATCAGCGACGAAATTGCGGGGTTGAAAATTTGGACGTAAAAGTGTGACAAACATTGCATTAATATATGATGGGCCGTTAGTGAAGTCATAAGAATGGGCTATTAATTTGGATGTACTGTGATGCATTGTCGTATGATCATAAAATATGACGACAGTTTTGGCCTGATTGAACGAAAGAACGTGAACAACGAAAAACTTCTTTAAATGAAATATGCTGTTCATTCGAGTGGCTGAACCATCAGTATGGTTACTGAAATTTAGGCAGGGTGTTTTATCGAGACCAGTCAATACTAACAGTAAAGTTTGTGTTGCTTATTGCGAACGATTGAATTGATTTCGATAAAAGTTAAATAACATTAGTTCATTTGTATCCAGGTACTATGAGATCGAGGTTGCGAACAAAAGATTGTGCATGTGTTTGAGTCTACAGTTTGGGTTCTAAAAGTACTTACAATTTTATGCGTGAGGTTTGTAACAGAAAAAAATGAAGTTCAATAAAATTTAAGCTAATAATAATAAGCTAAGCTAATAAGCTTTTATAATGGGCGATGTGAGTGAAGATGATCCGGGTCTTTTTCTTTTTGATATAACGTTAAGTTTGACAGTAACAGTTTTGTCATTGAACAAATCGTAGTGCTGTCACTGCGCACTGATTTCGTCCGTCGCAAGATGGCGCTAGCAGTAGATAACGTCCTGAACATCATGCTTACAACATAATCTCATGATTAGTGTTAGCAATAAGCATTGATTCTGCTCTATCTATCCTCATAAGCGGTATATCCATTACTGGGTATGTTTCATCAATTAATATGGTTATTACAAAGCAATTAACGCCAGTTACCTTGAGACAACAGTCATGAGTTGCTGTAACGCATCAAAAGCGAATTGACAAATACATAACTCTGTTGCACATGATTAATTCAATCATGTGTCAATAATGTGATGATGATAATACAGGGGATTCATGCCAATATGATCTAGATTCTAGTTTAGGCCACACCTTCTTTTTGCCCTTATCCCACTTTATGTGGGGTCGGCACAACATGTCTTCCTCTTCCATTCCCCTCTGTCAGCCGTCATCTCTGCATTCACTCCTCTCCTATCACACCACTAGTGCTTATATCTATACAATATTAGAATATTGCATGTCCGTGCATTTATGTGTGTAACTTTTTTACGACTGAAACAACAAACTAGCATTTTGGTAGAAGAACACAAAAATGTTGAACTGAAAACTAAAAACTGAAAAATTCTAAAAGACTTTACATTTTACTGACACACAATATTGTCAAACTCGAAAACATCATAGAGGCTTTACCATTGTTTACGTATTGGATGTTATCCACATAAGCTTGTAAATAAATGCATTCCTACAAACAAAAATCTCAAATTCAACGGAAAAGCGTACGAGTATCGAAGTGGCCGAGTCAGCTCCTAAAACGGTGATACAACAGCAATACCCGACACTTCCAGAGTGGAACCCATAACATAACAAAAGCGGGATATTTTGTAAACATTTTACTACGTCCCAGTCTGTGACGATATTGTGGACGGCGACGGTCGTTGCAAAATGACAGTTTTTACTACCTTCTACGATACCGCTGTGAGGCGTTTCACAGTCATAGTCTCCGGCGTGTTTGAAAATCGTTGCTCGAACCAAAAATATGGGGAAAGTCATAAAACGAATGCAGCTGTGTATGGAATAACATCATACCTCAATCGATTTCAAACTTTGCTTTCTGGCTATTGATCTGGCGAAAAGATCTTTTCGGCATAATAACTTACATAACTATTAGAATCGACATTCAGATGAAAAATTCTTAGAAAAAATCTCATATTTCTATTTTAATTAAAGTATTGTGAATCGTGCCTACAAGCTCTTTCATCAGAGAAATGGCGTTGCATAAGCGTCCAACTGTAGCCCAAGTTGTAGTTTTTTACCGAACGACCAAAAAATACTGAAATTGTATACCTACATTCTTCTTTTTCTTTGGGTGCAGGTATAAACATTTTATTGGTAATAAGGTCAAACCGAATATCATTATAAAACATAAAAACGTATTATGTAAATCTATTAAATCTTGTCCATAAACTACTTAAGCTTAGGTAGGTCATTCTTTTTTTCCAGATATTCGCTACTCGCAGTGGCATTATGTTTTAAGATTTCTCAAGCCTAATCATTTTTATACCTTCGTGATTCCAGTCCACTGCCTGATGTTGCGAAGTCATGACGTTCTTCTAAGAGGAAAATAGCGTCAAGTAAAGCGTTTTTCAAATGTCTTTTGTACTCAACAACACGTTTAAAGAAATTCGCATAATGTGAAAGAGCGAAATGGTGTTTAAATGTTTCCACAAGAGTTGTTCCGCTCTGCCTCTAGTTGCTCGTTAAGGTGACAAAACATCGCTTTAGTTGCCTCTAACGCACCATATTTCCGGGCAAACTGCAACTTCCCCTCTTATGCGTGTTATAGCCATGTCCTAAAAGTATTAAACTTGGATACTTATATACGTTTTGGCTTGTAATGTTTGTTGAATTTTACTTTGTTTCAACATATTATTTTGTTAAAAAAACTTGGGAAACCGACTTCATGGTCAAGCTATTAACCGATTTTAATGAAATTTCAATGGGACCAATCTGGAAGCATTACCTTTCAGATTAAAAATAATTTACCCAATCGGTTCATTAAACACGAAGGTTTGCAGTAAAAAACCTTTAAACAAAACCAGCTAAACCAGTTTTGATGAAATTTCTATGGACCAATCTGGAAAAGTTTATTTTCAGATAAAAAAATAATTTAGAACCTTCTTTTTTAATTGAAGTCAGTTAAAAAAGGTATATTGCCAAAGAGCTTTCAACAATTATATTCAGTGTTCACGCTGTATAGGCTAACAACAGGTTTGAACTATTGGTTTTTGTATTTTACGATGTAAAACTAATTTAAATTTGAACAGAATCCGATTTTATAGAACTACATCAATTAAAACTTTCATACCCAAAAGTTAATTAACTAGATAAAGTTTGTAGTTCTACGCTTTATAATTAATTCTTCTTAAATTATCGATCAAAATTGCTTTTTCCACTGTCTTCTTCTTCTTCCTGCCCTTATCCCACTTTATGTGGGGTTGGCATGTTCTCCTCTTCGTTAAATTAACTTTTTCCACTGTCTCTTCTTTTCTTTTATATTTTCTTTTTTCCTACAGTTAGCTGCAGGTATTCAGCAGCAAGCATACAATACATGGCTACTAATATCTATAAATATAGTAGTACTCATTTAAATACTAGCTATAGCTATTGGTAGCCATGTATTGCTATTGGGTTCAAAACTTTGTTGAATAATAAGTTGCTCAGACAGCCAGTGCAGTGTATCTAGTGGTCTAGTTCCCATCACTTGCAAAGTTATTCGTGTCACTTCACATTTCTGGAGTTGGTGGCGGTGCCAGTTGAAGTGGTTAGTTGACACTTAGTTGCAAGGTCTTCGGAACGAGGTGCCACTGTCGGTGACAGTATCGCAGCAACTTTGTTGTTACATTACTGATAAGCTCACGAACTAATGCAACTAGGTTCCACTTCCACTTCCACTTCCGAATCGTCTGTTTCATTTGCTTATCTTAAGTACACTCTTGTTCCGGTATTTAAAAGCTTTCTTGCTAACTTTTACCGATGTTTAATGTTGATAGTAACTGCCTGAAAAATGTCTGCGTGATGCATTTTATCGTGTTTACAAAGTTCTCAAAAAACCGCACGCTAGGTTGGGGTTTAGGCTAAACTGCAAGTGGGAATGATAAGTAACAAAGAATTTGTAAGCGTATTACTTCTCTAGAATCTATAATCTATCTGATCATGGTAGCCCCTTACTTTCCATCAGGTGGGCCCTACGTTTGTTTGCTGACACACAAGTGAAGATATTCAGAAAAACAATTGAAGGCTCACGTTTAATTTTTATCATTTTCGTCGTTTTCTCCCCCACTCAATTACTTCTGATAGCGGTGAGACAAGCTAATTTACAAGGTATTTCTGTTTCTTTAAGAAATACTATCAAACTGTGAATAAAAAATGTCACTATGTCTTTATTTACACAGCCTAAAAATGGTATACCAACAAATCAATTTCTCACACAATTTTTTAAAAATGAATAGTGAAAATATTGTAAATAAATATAAATATTTTAATAACCTACCTACATAGTATGTAGGTTAGTGTAGGCAAGGAAGATTATTACGCAAAGAGTATGTAGTACATACTCTTTGCGCATAAAGTTACCAAAAAGTTTTTAATAATTGACCTAAAAGTTAGGCATCTTTTTTATGGTAAAGTTAATGCGTTTAATCGAAAATATTTAAAAATAGAACCAGCCAGTTTGAGGCGCGTAGATGCGACTCAAAATGTTAAATTTCGATTTTCGATGTAGGTATGTTTTGTTGTTTGCTTTGGTTTGGTTGTTTGGACTTCAAGTTCTTTTGCATTTGTAATAAATGTAAAGAAAAACAGTGTGCGACGCCAAAAAAAAAGCAGATTGCCAACCCCATCAGTCTGAAGTTTGAAAAAGTTTACTATTGGACCTAAGGCTCTCCATACATTTCCAGGTAGCTTTCCCATTTGAGCCTCATCCATCCTCTGACTTCCCATGATCTTAACAATGTCGATGGTCCATCGGGTCTCACGCTTTTCCTTCCTGTTCGTGGTTTCTTGAAGAACTTTTATTCCCTAGCCGAATCTCCGAACTTCTATCTTCATACAAGGAAAATGTAATGTAGGTAAATTGTGTACCTCGAACTTCTATCTTTATGCAAAAAAATGTCTATAAGGTAGGTGATTCCCATTAGCTTAGATTTAGGCTAGACGGAACTAGCCTATTTTTATACCTACGTACTTAGTTCATTTGATTTCACTTTTAGGGAAATTAATTATGACGAACATGTTTTTTCCCGCGTGACTGCAAATAGTAATATAAAGTAATATAATTAAAAAAACGGTGGGAACCGAGCCGAAAAAAAACGGTAGGAACCGAGGCGTAGCTTGTTGCCTGTTCTTCTAGGCTTGGTCGAGTGGAACTGGCACCTAGACTCACCTAGCTTTAAGACGTTTCAAAGTGATTCTTGTAATTGAAATTAATAAAATTTGATTGAGTTTGAAAGATTCTGCAGTGTTGTTTTTAATAACTTAATCAAAAGCGGGATATAACAGTTGTTTTTTTTATTTCAGGTGGTGTTGAGGTGCCAGAATTCGGTGAACCCATAACAAATCTCACAGTACCAATTGGACGCGACGCGACCTTCGAATGTATTGTTGTCAACCTTGGAAACTTTCGGGTAAGAGATTACAACCCCCATTACCTTCACAATAAAGGTCCTAATCAGAACCAATCTTTTAAAAACGAAAATGGGTACGATAAAGCGATGTTGAAGTACCTACGTAATTGTTCCACAGCAATCATTTTTATTTGAGTCACGATATGGTAACACGAGTAGGGAAAATGAAGGGGAAGAAAAAGGTAGATCGTGTGAAAAAATATGAAATCGCTTTATCAATACCTTTTTTTGTTTGAGATACATTGATCTTTACTCTTTGTCTAAATCAATTTGTGTACCTACAATTTTTTGAATAACTAACACCGCTGTACCTAAAGTGCGGTACATGCTAATCTTTTCACTTGCTTGATAGAACTTATGGAGGCAGAAGTAAATAGGTTGTGTATTCATAAACTTATTGAACACGATATTCTAAATTCAAATTTACTTTATCCTCTAGCGGATAAAAACTGCGTTTGCAGATATTAAACAGCAAAAACACACTTTCAGAGCTGGTGGGATGAAAAATGTATTGGTTCCAATACTACAAGCTCTGCTTAGTTTAATAATAACAGCAAAAGATGGGGTAAAACTTCTTTAATTTTTCTATTTTGATCCTCCATTTTTTCATACCACTGTGTTGCTAACTACTAAAAAGTGTTTCCATTTTAAACACTTTTTTAAATTCTTATTATTTATTTTATATGGTTATTACATATGAAAATCAATTAAAAAGGAAAAGCTATGTGACATCCCAAAATGACAGAAAACGAATCCCATAAAATAGTTGTTAGCACTTAACACGTTAGCTGCGGCACCAATTTTTGCATACTTTCCGTTCCTGCGGCACGAGGTATAATCGGCCCGTACCGTGGCCAGACGTTAGGGCGACACGCGGTCTATTAGACCCCACCTCCTTTTACAGACTAAAATCCATTTTCTGGCGCGAAATCAAAGATAAATGAGAATTTTGGTCCTTATTAAAGCCGGTACCAAGATAGGTACACCACCGAGTCCGGAACCATTAGTGATCTCAAATATATATTTATCTCTTTCCTACACTGCACCAAACCAAAGCTATGCCATTCGCACGACAGAGAAATTCACTTTTTTGCTTGCCGCACCACAGGGAAGTTGCATCAGGGGTGATTTAGGCCTCGCTTCGCACTTAACGTGTTTAATCCTCACTTGACATTAGCAAAATGGTTCAAATGGACAGATTCCATTATTTAAGAGTCTTGACTCGGACTCAAGCTCTGCTGTTTAAGCTGTTTCTGAATACAGGCCCTAGTATATTAGCAATGTGTAATGACTTGTTCAACGTACAGGTCGGTTGGGTAAAAGCTGACACAAAAGCAATCCAGGCAATCCACGAGCACGTCATCACCCACAATCCCCGAGTGTCAGTATCTCACAGCGACCACTCCACTTGGTATCTGCACATCAAAAGCGTCCAGGAAGAGGATATGGGCCAGTACATGTGCCAAATCAACACGGACCCTATGAAGAGTCAGGTAAGACTCATTATTGAATGATATTTTACGAGCAATGAATTTAGCAATAGCCATACCCATAACCAGTTTTATGAATCAATTTGTTTAATGCGTACTTAGCTGCAAAAGTTTAATGTTTATGAGTCGTTGACATTGCAGCGACTCAACTGATTAAAAATAACTCACGATAGATAGGCCTCTTTCTAATACGGATGACACGCGTTGAAAGCTGCAGGCAGAAGCTAGTTCACAATATAATCTAAGAGATGAAGTTTTTTTATAAAAATATCAACCGTTATCTTCATCGGTAATTATCCACAGTTTTTTTATGCAAATAGCTGCTTAGCGGCTCGTACATCTAATTTCGTTTGCATTATCCACCACTTTGTACCCGCCACAGTCTAATGCGTTTTCTAACCATTCTCTTTCATCTTAAAATCGCCGCAAAGTTTTGTGAATTATAGCGTCTTATCGTAGTAGCTTGGCTACTCTAACCTTCTAAAACAAAACTACCCTCACGAACAAAGTTGTTTATTTTGTCTACGTGCAATATATCGCGACTGCAGTGGCCTAAAAAGCATAATGTACGCAACACTGAGTTTCCTAAATGATTATCCTCACATATTTTTGTCGAGACCATTTATTTGGAGAGCGCGACAGGCGTAAAATATACTGTCGTGGAACGAGTTTATGTTATTCTAGAAATAGGTTCCAATTTACACCTTATTTCGCGACAGGTACGCGATCATAATTTCCCGTCAGCCAGACTAATAAAGGTACATAGGAGACATAAAAGGTCCAATGTACAAGGTACAATGTACAATCATGTCAGCGACGGAGAGCACTCATCACATCCATTATACGTAACGTCCAACAGAATTGAGGGGGTGACTTGATGGAATTCAATTCCGTCAATTTGCTACTTTCTGAGATAAAAGTTTTGTGCCTTTGATACAGACTAGTTTTAGACAATTGGCTTGCGCTGATTTACGCTCTATTCTACTTCTGAAAAGTTACCGTTTATCTGATTCTGTGAGATTTCGTCGGAAATGTAATGGTGTTTCTGTGGTTTGTTTTGAATCTTCTAAGTGCCGTAATACTACAAAAAATAATATTGCTAGTATAATTTAATAAAAAGGCAGACTGCTAAAATATTGGTTGATTGATGATACCTACTAAATTATGAATGTTTAGTGGAAACCTAAAATTAATATGTATTAAAAAAAACTACACGCGTATACGAGAATAGGTATTTTTAACTGATAACGTTCAACACTCAATAAAAATTTAAAATATGATCCCAAACCAATGTAAACTTCAGCCCATAAAATGGCCTAAAGCAATTAATTACACTCAGTTGAAAGAGTATAAAACCCCATTGATAGCATGCCCGTGGTAACCGAGTAAGCTAGTTAGAAGATTGCTTTGAATATTCATAGCTCTTCATAGCACAGTTTTTTTTTAATTAACGAGATTTCCTTTTACTATGGTTTTATGTAGGTAAACTGGATAGCTGTTGCGCAAGCGAGACAGATAAGTATGAGGTACCAATAACTTAGGTATGCTTACAAAAATCTAACTAAAACTAGTCTAATTGAAGAGCTCTAGAAATTGTAAATCAAAATTGTCCAAAAGGTTTTATTGTGTGGTTAAAATATAATCCCCTAATAAAATGCGAGTGTTTGAATGATTGTGACTACTAGACCGATTTGGAAGATATTTTATTTTATAATTCATCCAAATTGGATATTTATCCCGACCCGGAAAAAACCCCGCGGGCGAAACTGTGTCCTACAATAAAAAATACAAATTTGAGTTGCAACAATTTTGTAGGTATTTAATTAATATATCTTTTAGGGCAGATTTTTTCATCTACTGAATAACGCTGAGTAACTGTTCATAGAATAAAAAAAAAGTAATTCTATCTAGCCTAAAAAAGAAATGGATATATTTTTATCTGATGGATAAAAGATAAAGATTTATTTATTTCACAATGCACAATGTTAATGCGTAATGTCTCTAACAAACAAGATGGGTATGCCAACATTGCGTAAAACTTGTGCCTGAAGTATATAGCTTCGTTAGAACTTATTTAAACTATTACACGGGTATTTATCGAGTATATTACCTTATTTTATTTATTTTCCTGACGCTTAGGCTATGTTGCAATAGCCGTGGTCGCGGGCAGACTGGAGCATTGACATGAGTGCTACCGTCTCGTTGAGAGGTGGAGCCAGCGTCACTAACTACCCTCACTTGATCTTCTTTGTCCATAATGTCCGTGCACGCACTACGACACACAACACTGATACTTATAAATTATAGTTTAAAAAACTAAAAAAAAACGCTTTTATAACTAATTGAACTAAAAAGTTAAAAATAAAACTGTAATAATCAATTGAAAACTTATATTATTGTACAAAAAACGTGGGGTGCTTTTTATAATAACTTCAGATTTAGTAAACTATTGATAAAATATTTACAACAATCAAAATCAAGCCCCCCACGCTTTTTGTACAATAATATAAATTTTCAATTGATTATTACAGTTTTATTTTTAAATTTTTAGTTCAATTAGTTATAAAAGCGTTTTTTTTTAGTTTTTTAAACTATTATTTATTTTTTACTTTTTAGTTGTTTTTTTTTTCATATAGTGCATTGTCATCGACCTTTGACAGGTGTGCAAAGTTTGAATAAAATCTGATCGTTCAAAGTAGGTTTTTAATTTTACTTTTTTTATTTCTTTTCATTTTTTTTTATTTTTTTTTCATATTATTGCATTGTCATCGACCTTTGACAGGTGTGCAAAGTTTGAATCAAATCTGATCGTTCAAAGTAGGTTTTTTTTTTTATTTTTATTTCTTTTCATTTTTTTTTATTTTTTTTTTTCATATTATTGCATTGTCATCGACCTTTGACAGGTGTGCAAAGTTTGAATCAAATCTGATCGTTCAAAGTAGGACAAAATCGAGCTCAAAGGGGTCGGTTACATACATACATACATACATACATACATACATACATACATACATACAGGTGAAACTAATAAAAGCGTTATAATAAAAATAAGAAAAATTAGCCCTTCTAATGTAAGAAGGATTGAAGGATCTTTTATTTTGTTAATTGTGTTATGTTAAGTTTTATTACAAAAGGTTACGTCTCTCCAGATGGGCTTTTTAGACGTGGTGATACCACCAGACTTCATTCCTGAAGAGACGTCTGGTGATACGATGGTGCCCGAAGGTGGCACAGCGAGGGTCGCCTGTAAAGCGCGAGGAGTTCCTCCACCACGGGTCATGTGGAAGAGAGAAGATGGACAGGAGATCGTGGTTCGGGACCAGACGGGAGCTAAGGCCAAAGGTACGTCTTCTGGTTCTTAGGGTTCTGGATTCGAACTTGCATTGTTAATTTCAAAGCTCTAGTTAGATAGATAAATAAAGCGTTTAAAATATAAAGACACACGTCTTATACACATTTGCAAAAAAACAAAGAAAAAATATTTTAAAAACTACTAAAAAAACTCAAAACTAAAAAATGGTGGGTATGTTACAGCTAGACAAAAGAGTAAGCGCATAAGTGCTCGAGAGCAAAATGCAGTATTTTGTAGTTTCTCCTTCAATCTGTGAGCCATTTTTCTTGCAGACTTACCACTTGCTTTAATTTTTCATTGTTATACCAAATACCTCCCCTGGTCATCCCTGGTGATAGTATTGTGGACCTCGCAACGTGACGTCAGTCGGTGACCAAAAAGCGGTGTTGCAGTGTTTATAGCATTTACAGGGCGTCTCACGGATATGCCATATGGAGGGAAAGTACCTTGAATATTGTAGATGGAACATTTTACTGAAAGAAGAGATTTAAACTGCATTCAATTTAAACTTGTTTGCCGTGGATTTTCAAACGGATTTATTTTTCTTTGTACCTTGTTTAGTACCTACTTAGTTAATTGCAGAAAATAATATCGCAAGAGATTTTATTAAGTTCAATGTGAATAAAATAAATAAATCGCCACGTTAATAAAACTAAAGTATGATATTTCGCGATTCTAAAAATAAGCTCGGTATAACGTCCATCATATTCAATGGATTAACTTCTGAGCCGGCTTAGTGGGAATAAATAAATATTTTAACTGCATACCGATGAAATACCAGTTGCAATTTGTATACAAATCACTTCTGAGTATATTTTGTTCGCTAAAATCTGTCGTATTTTGTATTAATAAATAGAAATGCTTTGCAAAAAACTTTGTTTAGTTTGGGGTTAGATAGTGTTGAGTGGAACGTCCACAAATATTTATTTATACAGATTGAACTACGGAGAATTTAAACTGCATAAACAAGGTATATGTAGCTAAAAAAAAGTTTTCATTACTCAAAAAAATAACCGGAAAAGCGGCAATCAGATGTTTTTATGCTAGGTAATTTTAAATTAGGAACTCATCTTTCAGGCGTTGTTTATGGTATGCGTTTGCACGTGGAATGAGAAACAGGAAGATGATGGCAGATCAAAGTAAATCTCGCTCATTTCGTAGTACGACACCTAAACGGTTGCGAATTTCACAGAATATCACTTACAATCTGCGAGGTAAGCAACCTGATTCGCAGAAACAAATAATAAAATCAACGTTGTAGCCTTGGTTGGTACTTAACTTATTCGAGATTTCTTCCGAGTAAATGAAATAAGTTGATACAGAGGCCAAAGTATTTATAGTCCCCTGATAAATACTTACCTACGTCGTTTCAATTCACGGGTAAGTAGGTACTCCTAGTGTTACCTTTCAGCAATGGTCTAGTGTGGTTACTGTGAAAGTACTTATATTAATGTATTAAAATCATCTTTCGCAATTATTATTATCATATTTTTATAAAAAACTCGCATGGAGCATTTCTTGTGCAAAGAAGTTTTTACAAGAACTGTAGTTTAGGATCATTGCCAAGAAAATTTTCAATAAGCTGAGCACTATACATTTTATATCGTGGATGTGCATCTTTGTCGTAGCGAAAGTGCTACGCGATGCTACGTTAACATAGACACAATGAGTCGTAGCAGCAAAGCTACGAGTGGCTACGTACTGCTACGCGCATCTACGCGTTGCTACGTAAATCTAGACACAGAATAAAAATAATATGTACTAAGCCATAGACTTATCTAGTCTAAGCATAGTCATTAATAACCTCACGAACGTATGTAGGTAGACCGCCTTTTGTAATCATAAGCACACCATACATTACTGTGAGTACATTAACCGCTTAACTTTTCCATTTACGACCATTACGACGGTAAAATTTCGTAAATGAAAAGGCCACATAAAAAGTCTTAATAATGGAGCAAGAACTGCATTGTTTTTCCAAATAATATGTATATTGCGAGAGTCTGTGTGACCGCATTTGCGGGCACAATGAGCCACGCCGCGACTATTCTCGGGATGAGTTTCGCGTCCAGTATTGTTTAAAGTTTGTCGTAATTAGTAGAGTTCTACGTTGAATGGACTCCTAGGTCTTATTATACGGACGTTGAAAACGTTTGGGATTGTATATAGAATGTGTAATTCTCATTACCAGAAGGATCTTGTTTGGACGTGTGTGCTTAGTTACGCCTACTTTACATAATAGTCTAGTTTACTTGGATGCTTTTGTCTTGTCTTTCGTGGAACCTTTGTACGCATAATGTTTAAGCACTCTAGATCCTATGGCAGTAGCTGAGAGGATGGAATAGGTGCTAGATAAGGCTAATCCATCAAAAACTTTTTCTAAGGTCTCGAACGTCAAAAATGAAAAGTTTTCCTTAACGCTATTTAGATTATCTACCTATAAAAAGGGGCTCAGATAGTTTAAACAATAATCTGTATCACTATATAAAATAATCTACATTAACAACGTGGTTCAAATGGTTTGTTGGAGATGGTTTTTTTTACATTTTATTAATTTATGAGATTAAGTATGTTTTTGTTATTCGGATAGTTTTTTCATATGTTATTTTAGTTTAATGTTTTATTGTTTTGTGTACAAATGTTTAAATGTTTTTAAGCCGACGTAGTGAGACCAACAAACATTATATTTACTTACACCACACTTTTGCACATAAGTTCTAAACAAGTAGTTCAGATAATTTGAACCATAATTTCTAACAATAATACGATTGTCAAAATTACAACCAAAACAAAGCATGAGCGAAAAGTCGCCTTAGATGCAAAAAACGTTTTTGCCTATTCTTAAACCACATTTTGTGATAAGACAGAAATATATCTTACAAAGCCTTTATCTCCCAACAGTTCTTACATTCCAAGGCGAAGTGTTGAAGCTGACGAAAATCTCTCGTTCAGAAATGGGCACGTACCTGTGTATCGCCGGTAATGGAGTGCCGCCCACCGTCAGCAAGAGAATTCATATCAGTGTGCATTGTAAGTTATATTTTATCACCTACCCTGGTGCGCTGAGTGAGCCTATCGAGAGCGCTGGTGGCCTAGTGGTAGTGGCCCCGCCTTCCGATTCTAAGGTCGTGGGTTCCAATCCAGTCGTGTACCAATGAGTTTTTCTGCAAAAAAATTATGTACACTATGCCAGCGCTCTCAAACGGTGAAGGAAAATATCGTGAGGAAACCGGCATGTCGTAGAACCTAAAAAGTTCGAAAACATGTGGCAAGTGCACGAAAGGAGCCTCGTTGAGGCGCACTTAAAATCCCTTCACCGCACTTGGTTCGAAAGAATCAGAGACACCTACCCTTATTAGGACCCTTATTCTGAATTTTACTCGATAATTTTTTTTTATACAACTCAATCAAATCAAGCCAAAAGTGTATTTATTTAGTAGGATCGTAAGGATCACTTTGAAACGTCTTAAAGCTAAGTGAATCTAGGTGCCAGTTCTACGCGACCAAGCCTAGAAGAACAGGCAACAAATTACGGCTTGGTTCTTACCGTTTTTTTATATGATCCTTTTATAAATCAACAATAATAGCAGTGAAGTTCCAGTTCACTTAGTGAGACCTATGCAATAATACAAAAGCAAAAACTAGCTGATACATAACGTATTGTTGTTGTCTTATAATAATTTAACCATACAAAAGAGAGAGAGAGAGAGACACGTAGGCGAAACAAATTGTTGAAACTAATCAAGTAAAACTCAAAACAAGGGTACAGTTGTAAAGAGATTTATTTAACACGTGAATGAGCGTTGAGTTCGAAGTACAAACTAATCATCAACAGCCTAAAGACGTTTACTGTAGACAAGGACTGTCCAGCAGTGGGCTTCATCAAGTTTTTCAAGAAGCTGCGTGTTCATCATTTGAATGACAACAGTTTGGGAATTCATTTAAATCTATCTAGGGCTGATTTTTCCATGGAATAAAAATTATATAATGCCACCCTTATTTTTGACAAACCTAAAGAAGAGAGATATTTTTATCTGACGAATAATGTTACTTTATAGATGGAAAAATCAACCCCTAGAAAAACAAAGTAAATTATTTATACTTTTCCTTTGGTGCAAGCTTTGCTTAGTTTGGAACTGGATAACAAAAAAGGCACATGCGCGTTCTTCCTGGAATTTTACGAAAGAGCTTATGTTCAGCAAAGGAATCTGTTGACTGTGATTTTCAATTCCCACTTCTAATTACTTAAAAAATCTGTCTGATTCTGTGTGCATGGCTGAACGTAAACCTTTCTTGTAAAAAGTTGTACAACTTTTTACAAGAAAGGTTCACGTATACGTTTTACGTGTACGTTTGTACCTATATATTAATAACTTTGAAACTCCTCACTTAGAACATTCATAATTGTATTATTTTGTATGCATAGTTCACCCGGTGATCCAAGTACCAAACCAGCTGGTGGGGGCGCCTCTCGGCACTGACGTCACACTTGAGTGCTACGTCGAGTCTTCTCCAAAATCCATCAACTACTGGGTAAAGGATCCAGGTACTGAATAATACTTGCCATTTGATTTTTAGTCTGTTACTGACTCTCTCTGTCGATTCCGACTCCGACTCTTTCTCGGACTAGGACTTTGACGCTGACTCTGACTTTGACTCTGACTCTGACTCTGGCTCTGACTCTGACTCTGACCCTGACCCTGACTCTGACTCTGACTCTGACTCTGACTCTGACTCTGACTCTGACTCTCACTCTGACTCTGACTCTGACTCTGACTCTGACTCTGACTCTGACTCTAACTCTGACTCTGACTCTGACTCTGACTCTGGCTCTGGCTCTGGCTCTGACTCTGACTCTGACTCTGACTCTGACTCTGACTCTGACTCTGACTCTGACTCTGACTCTGACCCTGGCCCTGACCCTGACCCTGACTCTGACTCTGACCCTGACTCTGACTCTGACTCTGATTCTAACTCTGACTTTAACTCATCTTGTCTCATAGATGAGATGCAGAGAGTCTGACTCAGTTGTAGCCAACTGTATTTTAGATGATAACACAGTCAATGTTTTAATCACAATGAAGAAGAAGAGGATTTAAATGTATATTTTTCGGTGAAATACGACTAACAGACTTCTCAATGTAGAGCTTGGATTAGCTTTGCCAATATAATAGACTTACCATCGACGATAAAACGAAACAAATTATAAGCAACAGTCATAAAACTCCTTGGTGATGTGCGCAAAGTTTTTACATTTTTCATAAAACTTCACCGTGCCAAGATGAAACTCTAAAATTCAATTTGAGAGCATGTGTTTTCCATTAATATCATAACAGGGATTTTATTTTAACCGTTATTACCAATATTTTTATATGAATATAGATAAACACACCAAAACAAACTCAGAAAGATTAGTTATCCACATCATAAATGAGCCTCACAATCTTTACTCTCCTTGCGATTCAATCTTTTAGTTTGTTACACTCCCTTTCAGTTTTAACTCTTGTATGAGTCAATGAACTATGTAATATTTTTGTTGATATAATACGATCTCTATTATCTAAGCAGGAGAGTTGATAATCCCGTCTGAGCACCACGAGATGACGGTGAGACAGAAGTCAATGTTCGAGGCCGAGATGACAATGACTATAAAGAACATCCGCCGAGAAGACCTGGGAAGTTACATCTGCGTCGCCAAGAACTCTCTAGGGGATGTTGAGAGCAAGATTAGGTTATATGGTAAGTTATGTGCTTAAGTCCGAGCCTCAAGTACCTATAGAATTTTTAACAGCTCTCCATTGAAAATTTTCAAAAGTTTGTGCTTGAGGCTCGATTCAGACAAGCATTGTTTCTGAATACGGGCCTTTGTATGTATTTACAAAAAAAACTGTGTTCAAGTATTAAGATATCTGGTTCCCATCATATCAGTTCTGCTTAGATTGGGGCTAGATATGCTGTGTACATTGTGCACATCATCATCATCATCATCAACCTATATTAGTCCACTGCTGGACGTGGTCTTCGGCTCTTCTCCTCCAGTGCTTGCCAGCTACATTTCGCAGATCGTCGCCGGAGGGCGCTTTGCCGGAGGGCGTCCTACACTACGCATACCTAAACGCGGTCTCCACTCTAGTATTCGTTTGCTCCAACGATTGTCTGTTCTACGGCAAACATGACCGGCCCACTGCCACTTCAGCTTACTAATCCTTTGTGCTATGTCGACCACCTTGGTTCTCTGTCGGATAACCTCGTTCCGGATTTTATCCTTCAGAGAGACTCCGAGCATAGCCCTTTCCATAGCGAGCGACTTTACATTGTGCACAATATTTGTTTTTTTTATTTTTATTTATTCGATCTGTTTCAACAATTCGTTTCGCTTACGTGTCTCTCTCTCTTTACAGAAATACCTGGTAACGACAGACATGCGTATCAATATCCGGAAGTCCGGATGACGTCAGACGATGAGTACGGTACGGACTCATATGATGACGTCGACAATGACGTAGACAGTACCAAGAGCAACCGGGTTCCAGACCGCGCTAACAAATGGTACTCCAACGACGGAAAAATACTTATTACAGAAACAAATATTGGATCAATCGCAACGCTGTCTTTACCAACCGCCTTCTTGTATTTACTCAATTTAATGCTTTAATTAGTTTTTATTTTCTTCTGATGTTTTACCAACTTCAAAACAAGGAGATTCTCAATTCGGCTGTATTTTTTTCATTATGTCTTTAAGCATTCCAACTGAATTGAAGTTCAAAAACCTTATCAATTCACATTTTGTTTCTAGAGTCCGCATAAGATAACTTCGCACGTGACAGATGGCGGAAAATGAAAAAAAACAGACTTGAAATAATCTAATCACAAACACGAATTTGTATTAAACGCAATGAAAGTTTGATTGCCCTATTCATGCTCATGCCCTATTCATGCTTATGGTCGGAATACTTCCAGTCCATTTTTATTTTCCACCATCTGTCACATGCAGAGTTATCTTGCGCAGGGTCTAGCAACACTTTTTTGACAGTACCTATTTAAAAGAGAAAATTTAGTCAAGCAACAATCCATAGTAAAATTAAAGTTTTGGATTTTTTGCCAGGTCCCCTAAAATTTTAATATGAGGCATACGAGTATTTACTCAGACAATTTTTGAGGGGTAAATACTTGCTCCGAAGAATCCGAAAGTTTTTAATTTGTAACTATTATAAGTCTATTTAATTTTTAATGCTGTAGCTATTACATATATTTTTACAATTCAGGTCTATTTTTGTTTATTTTACTGGCATGTAACGTGATAATAACTAGTCATAAGTAATATTGTAAAGAGTTATAGTCGAATGCAAAACGATGTACGATTAGTAACTAAAAATAATATTCCTACATTCTGATACTGTTTAAGTCGTTTCCATACGGCTGGCAGCATGATTGGTTACGATCGTCAAAATGTCTCATGAACGCCTTCCACTGCAAAAGTTCAAAGAGTAAAATAGATAAACCAAAAATAATAAATACTTTCTTTTAAATAGTAGACGCACTTGTGTGACTTTCTATAAAAAGAATACTTACTAAGCTCCATATGATGCAATCAAAAAATTTAAACTTATTAATTCAGTTGTATCACAGGGATCACTTTGAAACGTCTTAAAGCTAGGTGAGTCTTGGTGCCAGTTTAACGTGACCAATCCTAAAAGAACAGGCAGCTAACTACGGCTTGGTTCTTACCGTTTTTTTGTATGCTCCTTCACAAATCCTTGTCCAATGCGTCCGATGCTTACGATGCGGACATGTAGCCGCTAAGTTTAAAAATGCGCTTTACTGTCAAACTGGCATTTTTCTTTCATTATTAGCGGGCGGAGTGAGCTAAGGCGAGCGAGTGAGCAGAGCTAGGGGAGCGAGTGAGCACAGCTAGGCGAGAAATAAACAGTGTAAGATCCGCTGTAATTAAGGGACTCGCGTTACTTTGCTCGCTTATTGACGATTGAAGTACTTCTAGGAAATAAATTATTGTGACTCGAAAAGACGTCTTACGGAGCTTGCAGTGAAAAGTGGACATTAGGTATGTCAAAAGTCTCTTATTTACAATATCTGCCGATACATGCTGCCGTCACGTGATGGAAGGTTCGAAGAGTGTGTAAGACTTAAAAGTGAGTTTGTTTGTAGTAAATGTGCCATGTATATTGCATTTATCTAGTTCGCAAAAGCTGTGGCTCATTGTCTTACTGAAAATGCCTGACTCTGTAAAAAATGTTTAGAGCCTCTTTTATGTGGAGAGCTTTCCTCGTATCAATCGATAATCGCTTCCAATTATCGTGCGTGATGAAGGTCTTGTATTGGCGGTTTACGTACGTATAACTTGTATTGACAGGCGACACGACTCAGATGGTAGTAACCCTGTCTTCTGCGCCCCAGACCGTGGGTTCGATCCCCACCGAGAACAAATATTTATGTGGTGAACGCAGATGTTTTTTCCTTGTCAGGGTGTTATATTGTATTCTAAGTATGTATTTACAAATATAATAAAAAAAATATCAGCTATTTGGTTACCATCATAATTTTGGGGCCAGATAGTGATGTTTGTAATACCTACAATATTGATTTATTTATAACTATTTATTCATATTATAGTTTTTATTCAATTTATGCAAAAAAATATGAGATTATTGACACAATTTTAAAAACAAGTTTAGGGGCTCTTTCGTATACAAGATACAACTTTCTTATTCAACTTTTTTGACTTCAGTTATTTGTTTGTTTGATACTTGGAACTCTCTCCAGGTAAATACTGTTTAATGCTCAATGGGCTTTGAAGATTTAGAGTAAAATATAATTGAATTGTAAATAAATCTAAAAATTAAACATGTAAGTAATCTTTGAATCACATATTATTTACTGAAGATGTTTCAGAATATACGAGTATTAATAATAACTGTTGGTCATAAATGAACATAATCAATTTTTAAGATGCCTTTCTTCAATCGAAAATGTATGGTTATTTTATAAGTAGATATACCCTATTACCAATTATTTGATGATGTTATTCGATACTACAAATAATCAAATAAATGTTAGACCAATTTCAAATATGCATTAATGAGGTGAAAATTACACATAAAGAATGTTTTTTTTTTAAAGTAATAGTCGCCTTATACAAGTTGTAACCTTATTACGTACCTATAACTACTTATTATTTGTATAATTATACTGGTAGTAGTCAAATAATGTATAACTTCTTCTGAAAAGTCTGTTAATATCCTGATCGTTACAAAAAAATAATAAAATAAAACTAAGAACATACAATGTCGTCTCTTTATTTTACCCAAAACCAATTCCGTAGGGATTTTATCCGTAATTCAATATTTCAGAGGGCGCTTCACTAATGTCCCTATTATCAGGTTAAGGTAAGATTTCTTACAGAATAACAGGCTTTAATTTATTTGTAAAACAAAGATGGAATACAACAGGTATCCCAGGTATTGAGAGGTTACTTACTCATACTAAGAATATTCACCTAGGCAAACAGCTGCAAACTGTGATGGTGAACTGATCGCGTGAACCATGTGCGAACAGCCCCACATGCACACCGCCGCGAACAGTTGCATCCTCGTTCACCGTTGCCTTCACGTTGATGATCATTGGGCGTTAATAGATGAGCTGGATACAACGCATTTTCAAGGCAGTTAGTTAGCATTATGCTTATCACTTATAGGTTTTATCAAAGATGAAGCTCACAATGAATAGATAAACCCGCACGCTGAAAATTGGACCACGGTAATGGGATCAGCGAATCCACAAATGTTTTATTACTTCAACGCTATACAAGCCTTGGCCACCTCTAGGCATTGATGGACTTAAGGCTCGAACACACCTAGTTCGCTGGCGGTAGCGAACAGTGAAACGCTGTCAAATATCGCTGTCAAATCGCTTGGTGGCAGAAATAAATAAAAATGGTGGTATCGAGGTTTTTCTCAACTTTACTACTAACATAAACTCTCCTAAAAAACCTAAAAAATACAGCTACAGCACATTACGCCAGTTTACAATTTTGTTACATAATTAAATTAACTTTGACACTGGCAACATGCATCAATTTGCCTCATTTCATTATGATTTAATTTAATAGTCCGCCAACAGCGCTTCCACTAGTATTAAAATATTGTAAATTGAAACACGGTTCTTTGTTTTGAAATAGGATTTGTGTAAATAAGTAGTTTGATTAAATTAATGAATACAATTTAAAAATACAAATGTTTATAAAATCTACGATCAATTTTATTATAAGTCTTCCATCAATATCTACCTGTCCATAAGCAACCCACACACACGCAATAATATTATCAATAAATTATAGTTTATTTGATTGTTGAACAGTAGGTACCGCATACAAACAATATTATTGACAATGAAAATATTATTGCCGTGTGAGCGGGCGACTTTATTAGACATAGACATAGACACTCATTTATTTGCTTCTTAGCACACAACATACAATACACAAATAGATGAAAAAAAAATAAGTTTACATAAGTAATAACATGATAAAAAGTAAAGAGCAGAAATTAAAAAAAAAACACCCTATGTCAGCCGATACGACGATCAAGCCCATCAAGCCATTGTTTAGATGTGTAAGCAGTATACCTGTGACTACTTAAAACAAAATAAATAAAAAACATAATTATCGTGAACAGTTAATACAAAATTCACAACACAAGCTTCCAGGTAAATCAAATAGGCGTTCAAGAGCTTCACATCAAAATCATACAAAATGAGGTCAATTTGCTCAGTTAATAAATGGGATGCTCACGAATAGCCGACTCATGTCCTAAGTAATTGGGTGAAACATTAACTACACCCATGGTACATTAACAAACTTTGTCTAGCATCCACTGAGTACACTAAGGACATGTTGTCTTAGGCCGACAACACAAGGCACCGACTGCTGCAACTTATAAGCAACAATATTGGTGTACAGAGCTGACAGTTCTTTGTGAAAAATTAATTGAATTGCATCAACTATCAAGCAGCCATATCGTCTTTCAGAAATGTACCTACAAAAATACGGTCAAGTAACACACTTATAAATATGTATAAATAATCCATTCCCTCATCTCTATTTCATCCCCCATCCCGGAGAGAGTTTTTTGCTCTTCGACATCTGAGTGCAAAAGCTGTTTTTAACCGCTCCAGGATTAAGTAAATTGAATATAGAACATTGCTGTGAATTAAAAGCATCCATAAACCTATTTACTTCTTTCATATAATTTGTTAAAAACTCAGACTCAAAACCTTCTTCTAGTACCAATAACTTTTTTTTATTCTGTTTGACGCCCTTTTTTCTTTTGGTTTTAGCCATTTCCGCTGAGGTGAAATGAAAATTTACGTGTTGCATTCGAGATTCGAGTGCAAAGATTTTTCATCGTGCAATCAAAAGAGTGTTCAGCGTTCGGGAAACTGCGCCACATCTTCTCGTCGCAGATACCGCAAAGCCTCAAGACGAAAGTCTTTAATCAGTGCGTGTTGCCAGTGATGACTTATGGAACTGAGACGTGGTCGCTAACTATTGGCCTCGTGCACAAGCACAAAGTCGCGCAACGAGCTATCACCGACATAGCTCGTAGAGTTAGTAAGTTGAAGTGGCAATGGGCAGGCCATATAGCTCGAAGGACCGACAACCGTTGGGGAATAAAGGTTCTCGAATGGCGACCACGAACCGGAAGACGAAGCGTAGGGCGCCCACCCACCAGATGGACCGACGACATTGTTAAGATCGCGGGAAGTCGATGGATGGAAAGGGCTCAGAATCGTTCTTCCTGGAAATGTGTAGGGGAGGCCTATGTCCAGCAGTGGACTTCTTCAGGCTGATGATGATGATGATGATGAATCAAAAGAGCACGATGAAAAATCCTGTATGTTAATACAGGATTCTAATTTTAGAATTTTAGAATCTTTCGCTTGCTTGATCATCAAAATTGCACGCGGTTAAAAAGCAACTTTGCAGTCTTGTTTAATAAATAACTATTACATCCTCAGGGATGAGTTGTTTGTGTAAAGTTGCCACTCGCGCTCTACTGCGTTATACAGCATCGTATGTGTTTCGCCTATGATGTGGTTTTCCCTATTTCCTTACCCAATAGTAGTAGGGCTCATTGTGAGGGGCTCGTCCGGGGAAGTACTACCACCATGACTATTTCTGCCGCGAAGCAGCATCGCTGTGTTTCGATTTGAAGGGTGTGGATGCCGGTGAAATTATTGGCATTTGAGTTGAGAGATACAAGGCATTGGATCTGTGCTGGAGGGCGTGAGTTTGAACCTCCTCTGAGAACAAATATTTTTGTGGTAAACACAGATGTTTGTTCTCTGCCTGGGTGTTATATTGTATTCTAAGTATGTATTTACAAAAAAAAACTATACAAGTATTATATCAGCTATACCAGGTTCCCATAATACAAGCTCTGCTTAATTTGGGGCTATATAGTGTTGCATGGATTGTCCGCATTATTCATTTTATTTTATTTACAGATTTGAATATCATTTCAATGGAACGGTTGTGGTTTATACGTTCAAAAGTGAACAATTTTATTATAAAACGATTCATTCTACGTACTGAAAAGGCATTTTATGCTACTCGTATATAGTTAATCAGCTTAACAAATATTCACTTTAACATAGTGAGAGCATTTTGCGTCCTTTGCATTTTAATGATGCTATATCTCGACCGGCGCTGGGTTATTTGATAACTCTCTTATTTACTCGCAACAGCACTTTTTAATTATTTGTTTATGCGGTATCTACTTCTTTTTATCGTGCCACTGGTTCTTTCAAACCAGTGCAGTGTGGTGAAAGAATTTAAGATGCGGCTCAGAGAGGCTTCTTTCGTGCACTCGACACGTGTTTTCGAACTTTTTAGATTCTACGACATGCCGGTTTGAGAAACTGGACGGTTTTTTAACCCGTTGACCGTTAGGGCGGGATTAAATTTGACGTAGGATTTATTAAGTCAACACACAGACTCAAAACCAGAACCAGAGACAGAGTCAAACAGAGCTTTTGGTAGGCCTACTGGTTCATGAACCCAAACCATATAACTGTTATTATCTTCCTTGTTAATATTGTCACCTCCATTATTTCACACGTCAGGATCCCTATGATTAGTAATC
The DNA here is from genome assembly GCA_947578465.1 of Thera obeliscata. Lineage (NCBI taxonomy): Eukaryota > Metazoa > Arthropoda > Insecta > Lepidoptera > Geometridae > Thera > Thera obeliscata. The sequence goes on from OX387916.1 coordinate 9,499,768, forward strand.
TTCGCTCTTGATTATTAGTTACTTATTCCTCTGTGATTTGTGCTCCAATTTCCCGCAATGATTCGTGAAAATACGCGTCGATTACAGTCGCGTAAACACTTGTTACACAGTCACGGAACGACTCTGGCATCAATCACTAGTGCCATGTCTCATAGAGGTGGCAGCTGGATCACTTATCACACTATTTACCTACACCAGGGGTGCTCAAACGGTCGATTGCCAGCAATATACTGAACAAAGGTATCTAGTAGAATTTTTGGAAATACGCGGATAATGCGCAGTGTCATGCATCGTCATCACGACAGAATTTGTAATTCGCACGTCACATTACGATTCCTTTAATTTGCACACACAGATTCCATTTAAAAATGCATTGATTACCTACACAAAATAGTTTAATCGATCCCTTGCCCTTAAAATATGTTGTGGTCGATCGCCGACACTAAACGTTTGGGCACCCCTGACCTATACTATTCGATGGGTTTACATTGTAGAGTAGAACAGCAACTTCTTCAACAACCACAAATTATATACAATACCACATAATATACAGGGTTATTCATAATTAGCTGCAAATACTCAGGAATTAGGTTCAACAAATAAAATAAAAAATATTTATGAAATGATTTTTTTTAAGTTTTGTTATGAAAATCCTGAGAAAATCGACAAAGAATATCCTTTGGAATCATTGGCGCCTGACCTATTTTGACCTTTGATCGGCGCCCGCGTGCCGTGAGCGACACTCTGCGTTCAGTCACCGCCTGGGTGGGTCATCGTCCTGTTCTCCATGGCAATCATTATGCAATAGCCGTAAAAAATTTAATAAAAATAAAATTTTGATACAAAAACTTAAATCAAAATTAAACAAAATAATTACATATATATTTTTTATTTTATTTGTTGAACCTAATTCCTGAGTATTTGCAGCTAATTATGAATAGCCCTGTATAAGACTTCAAAGTACAAAAAAAGCAATACTTATAGACTCACTAACCTAATCATCAACCTGATGCAGTACACTACTGTCTTTGGTGCGTGGTCGCACTGGCCAATTTGTCTTATAGATAATGGTGCGGAACCGTGAAAAGTTGGTGGTGACTGGCAAGATGGAAGGGAAGAGGCTGCGAGGAGCGCACCTGGTCACTGGAGTGACCAGGTGCGCTCAGTAGCAGACACCTCCGTTAGCCAAGCCATCTATGCTGCGGAGGACAGAACCCGATGGAGGAACATAGTGCAGACTAGAGTCCTGCACAAAGGTCACGACCCTCATCAGTGAGGATATCGATACAAGGAGGTGTAGTAAAGGAACCCTTCGTGTGCGAGTCCGACTCGCACTTGGCCAATTTTTTATTTATTTTCCGAAAACGTTATGTCAGTGTAAGAACATCCGTAGTCGTGGGCCCATATGGTACTGCTCAACAAGGTGAGTTTTATCATCTCAGAGTAACTTTCAGAGTAAACCTTTCTACAACACCGATCATTCATATCCTAAGTATGTACCTACTTACCCAGCTGTTCTGCCAAGTTGTTCCAGTGCCATGCTTAGATTGCCTAAATTAAGGACGCTTGCGACTCCTCCCGACGCGACGAAAAATAACCATGATTATTCAACTCTTGTCGCGTTATGATTATGAGAACGTTGCTTATTTTGGAAATCACCCTTCAGAATTTATGACGTTGAATCAACGTTTGGATCAGAAACCATCTGTAGCTGATGTCGGGCTGGGACCAAGTGGCGGCTAACAAGCGAACGAGTTTCATGATTGCTGGAAAATTCGCTGAAAGGTCACGGCAATGGCTTAAAGGATCGCGAGAAGCAAACGTGCCCTACGATGCGATTGTATTATATAAAACACCCAGGCAGAGAACACACTTCCACGTTCACCACACGAAAATTAGTTCTCAGTGGGGATCGAACCCATGACCTACGGAGCAGAAGGTAGACTTACTACCAACAGAGCTGAGAGGCCAGTCACCGCCCGGCCAGTCGAGTCGCCTATGTCCAGCAGAGGCCTTCTTGATAAAGGGAAAAACTGAACTGAATAAATATACTGAATACTGAAAATCTGGAACTATCAACGTCGAAGAACGCGAGAAGTTGTTTCACGGAGTTCAGCATCTTAAATGTGCCAAGCTACTCCACACGCTTAAATTTGTGAATGTGAATACCCGATGACAATACAATAACAAACTTTTGTCCATAAATACAAGGAGCTAGTTCTACAATCTTAAACAAACATTTAATTAAAACTTAGTAAGGAAACTAACGACCACATGTGGTACAAACCCGAACTTGGAGTTTGATAATTAACATTCCAGTAATGGCCCGCATTCAGGTGGGTCTTATCTGTCCGATTAGAAGAAGATTAGCCAATAACAATTGTGCCTGTGTGTCTTAAGAAATTAGTAAGCCTAGGCCCTCTTATATCTGATAGGTACTGTTTGTAACGAACCGGAAGACGAAACGTAGAACGCCCATCCACCTGATGGACCAAAGACATTGTTAAGATTGCAGAAATTGGTTTAGAATCATTCTTCCTGGAATTATATAGGGGGCCTATGACCAGCAATGGACATCTTGATGATGATGAGGATAGCTGTTACCCGACTACACCATGAAAAAGTTTATTTCGCCTACCTTCTAGGGTAACATTAATGTCCCTGGTCCGATGCGGCGTGAACCCGAAGACAGAAGATGATGGTCAGTTGATCAAGAGGGTTCAAAACCGTTGTTTCTGGAATTGTGTAAGAGATACCCATGTCCAGCGTACCAGAGTAGTACTTCTTCAATCTGATGATAAGATGATATGTTTTTTGCAGACTTATGCTGGTAGGTATGCCTAAAAATAAATATATGCTCATGATTGTAATTCTCAAGGAAGACATGTTTTTACTTTATCACAAACGTAACGAATCCTGTATCAGAAAAGGAACCTGAAACCTGAGAAAAGGAGCCTGTATCAAGACTAGGTCAATTTATTCAGGTCTCGGCTGGTATTGCGCGAATTAATGTTTATAGGAAATCTGTATTCCTTATCTGATTAGGCCGAGATTACAGAGGCGGACGGAATGCGTTATTGATACTTGGATAAACTTCCGGAGTGATTTGTGACGGGTCGTTTGCTGTCTGGACGTTTTGACCGCTCAAGGGTACGCATCGATCCGATAGTCGCTCGGCTGTATCTGAGATAAACTGGATTTGTAGTTCTTTAATTATATCTTGTGCTGTTTTATAACAGGTGAAACTAGCAGGATTATTTTCGATACATCAACTTTATTCTCAATTTACAGTAGGAAGCTGGCTACCGGGGTGGTTTTATAGCAAATCTGCAAAACTGTCAGCAGATTTGCAATCTGGTTTGTTATAAAATAGATAGTGCAGATTTGTGGGCGAAAATAAATTTGCTAAGCGGCAGCGTATCTGGTAGTTCTGAGATGATTCTCAAATCTATGCAGCCGTTTTTATATTCTGAGTATATTTATTACCTCAGCGAGCGAGTGTTTTTTTATATTGTTTTTTCAAGCTGCCTGGCTCAAATAGGGTTGGGTGGGGCGACTATACACCATAGATTTGCTGGATGGCAGCCTCGTGTTCGGCCGAGAAAGCGTTGGCGAGACAATCTGGATAATATGGCTTCTAAAGGAGTTGGTAGGAAAAGCCTTGGGATAGCAAAAACTGAAAGTCTTTAAGGAAGGCCTTTGCCTAGCAGTGGGAAAAAAAATCTACATGTGCATTCTGTGCACGGTATAAAAGAAGACAACGCGACACTGTTCCGCCAACATACCTAGAACCTTTTTATCTCTTCTGTGGACCATGAGAAAAGCTTTGGGATGCCTACGAGTACGGTCACTAATCCGCTAACTCAGAAGCTATTTTCTTTCATATTTTACTTCTCTATTTGCTATAATAATCTCTACAAAGTACTAGTTCTTTTTACGAAGTTCAAAACCACAATGTTATTTTACCTCACAAATATTATGTTCACAGGGGTTCTAGCAACAACAAAGACACCGCCATATTTTAAGTCGATGCTCGTATTTTTCCTAACTTAATATACTTACTGACGCAAAACTGATGCTATTTTCCTTATTGTTGTGGTTTCGGGATAAAATCGAGACATCTTGAATATAAAAACTTTATCGTGGACAATCTCCAAGAAAAAACTTGCACTGATACGAGACTATACTTTTCTTAACATTTATTGCACCAAAACTTAAAAATAAAGTAACAACCGTAGAGCTTAATGTTACAAGCATTTTCTACCTGCCAATCTTAGAGGCGGAATGGTGTTGGCGTGCTAACTTAAAAAGAACAACTTGGGTAACAAGTAGTTGATATGTTCGCGATGTGTCGACGAAATCGTAAAGGTTGCAGGAAACACCTGGACAAGAGACGCACAGGACAGAGGAGGTTGGCAGAAAATGAAAGCGACCTATACCCAGCAGTAGGTGATACCGGGCTGAGGTGATGATAATGAGTTGAGATCTGCTTCAATTGTTTGTGTTGCAAAAAGAGCTTATTCTATTCTGCTAATATAATAATAAAGATGGATCATAACGTGCTTCCTGTTTCTAGCACCTCATAATTGAACATTATAAACATTGCATATATCTTGGTCGATATGATCAGTACTAACATCAAAGCTGGCTCAGCAACACAATAGGACAGAAAATACGGGTGATCAGTTAAGGTATACGTAGGTGCTATAGCTAGGTTATATAAGGAAATAAATCCACAAAATAACCAATCACTTCCCTATTCAATCCAATTTCGCAGTAGTTAAGTGTATGTCGACCACATAATCGACGTTTTATTCAATTTTATAATAACAATGTTTCTATATTGGTTTTCGGTTCGATACGAATGCGGTTTGGGCGTGGCGATTGCGAATCAATTTTTTTTCATCTTTCACAGTTTTAAAAATCAAATAATCATAATTACAATTCAATATCCTCATTCGTCATGTCTGACACTTTTAAACGTCTCGCAAAAACTCTTTTGCCATTTTCCCTTCGATGCATGGAAGTGAAAATAGAGATGGCAACAGTGGCATTATGAATATAAGCATACCGTGGTACTTAAAGCTATAGACAAAGCATCAAGGCAAAAAGCTGTAGCCAATGCATGTTAACTCCAGTGGTATGGAACTGAGGCGTGGTTATAGACTATTCGACTCCTTCGCAAGCTCAGCAGGTTAAAGAGTTATACTGTGTAGTTTACAGCGTGATAAATCCCGATACGAGCAAATCCGTAGAAGAGCCAATGTCACCGACTTAGTTCGCAGAGTTGGCAAGTCGATTTAGCATTTTTGGTAGAACTGACAATTGCCGAATAGACGAACCGGAAGATGTTGCATAGTTTTTCGTGAAATTAATCAATTACATTGTTAATGAAGGTCGGATCATTGCAAAAACAGTATGAGCGAAGCCGTAAAGCTTCTTTTTATCCGAATTCAAATAAAAAAGGAGGAGGTATTTTGTTTGTTATAGCATAACTTCGTAATTTATGAGCCGATCTGAAAAATCTGAAAAGTAATATTTTCATGTTGGTCCCATAGTAATTTCATCACATCAAGTTTTTTAAATTTATATTAATTTATTTTTATTTAATTAAAAATACCTTCTAGATATCCTTTGATTTACAAGACGTTTCGGTGCTGTGGTCCTTGAGGTTAATTGAATAAAATGCTCTTTGACTTTGTCGTAAGAAATCAACGGAGCAGTTCCACCCCGGAAGTCTGTCTCCAACACTGGAAATCTTCAAACTGCTGACGATGATAGGATCTATTGAAATGCACAAAAAATAGACCCCTCGTTCATTTTTCTGTTAAGTTTTTTATAACGGCACCTACAATAATTAGGGGATACAAATGTTGCGTCAGTACTAATAAAATGCGGTGAGATGAGAGTTCTTTAACAAATATTTATGCTACGTTAGTTTCACAATAATTCTAGCTTTTATTGCATAACAGGAAAAGATAGCACGTAGGAACCAAACCGTAGTTTGCTGTCTGTTCTTCTAGGCTTGATGGTCGCGTGGAACTGGCACCTAGACTCACCTATATTTAAACCGTTTCAAAGTGATCCTTGTGATACAACTGATTTTAAAAATTTTACGAACAAACTAAAAGCGAAACGATACAAACTTCAATCCTCGCTGCCCTCCTAGGGGTGAAATTTCAGTAAGTAATTAAATCTTCGTACACCAATACACACCAATCACCAAGGCGAATATAACTTAAAAATCTCAAGTATCTACAACCTGTTTACTCTGAGCGTTGTTTATTATTAGGATAAAGAATCGTATTAGATTAATTTATTTTGATTGAACAATGGATAATGGAACCTCGTTTATTTATTAAAATAAATTTAATAAATAAACCAAGCATTCCAGTCCAATTTTCAACATGATTTGATTAAATCAAACTGCCAATTTATGACCATAATATAGGTACCAAGAGGTATAGGGGCGAATGGATGGAATATACATGTTGTGAAGACCCCACCTAGTGGGATAAAGGCAGGAAGAAGAAGATAATATAGGTACCGAAAAATCATCAACTATTACAGGTTTGCGTTAAGTTTTTCTACTTGGCGTTAACCATAACATGATCACCTAGCCATGTCATATCATAATACAAAAAAAGCAGCCAAGTGCGAGTCGGACTCGCCCATGAAGGGTTCCGTAGCATCAAGTAACATAATATAAAGGTTCTTGTAGTTCGTCGAAAGGTAAATTGCGGTTTACGATTTATGACGTATAAAAAAAAAACTACTGACTAGATCTCGTTCAAACCAAATATCGTTGAAAGTTTGCATAGTAATGTACAACATATATTTTTTTTAGTTTTATCATTCTCTTACTTTAGAAGTTAGAGGGGGGGGGGACCAACTTTTTTCCACTTTGGAAGTGTCTCTCGCGCAAACTATTAAGTTTAGAAAAAAACATCATTTTTAAAGACCTATTCATAGATACACGTATGGGTTTGATGAAAAAAAATTTTTTAAGTTTCAGTTTCAAGTATATACCCCCAAAATTTATAGTTTTTTTTCTATTTTTTTTTCTTTTTTCTGTTGCCATCTCTATTTATTCACATGAAAGTGACAAGGCTATTTCAGCGAGCTGTTAAAAAGTGGGATTGATTGAGAGGGTCAGTCTTCAATTATAAATAGCGGTAAAAGTTTATGGTAGGATCCAAAAATTAACACGCAAAGCCCAGACGCGTGTAATTTAGCCCGACCACTTGGCAGCCGATGACAATGAGTTAAAGAGACAGTGGGGGCTAACACAAAAGCGTGAAGCTAATGGCGCGTGCATAATCCGCGCAAGTCTCTCTATTGACGCTTCTGAACGAGACACAGACTAGGAAAATCAGTAGGTATAATTATACCAAATGTAGTAGACAAATTCAACCGCGAGCGATATTAAAATCCGTGTCTAGAACGCAAATTTAAACTTTTTAAACACCCCCAATATCACATGAATATTATATGAATATGCCTATACAATAGTTTTTCCTGTGTTGCAAGTATCAGGCTACCACAACATCTAAACCAGTGTGGGGTAAAACGAGTTGCTTGTTGATGAAACAAAATTGACATAAGGTACAAATCGTGCTGTCAAAACAGCTTGAACATTGATTTTCTGTCTGAGACGTCAATTGACTGGTCAGAACAGAATTTTAGGATGGTTATATTATAATCACGCAAGTCGAACTCTTACTTTATTTACTCTGTTAGTATATGCAGAACACAGAGCTCATCAAATAAAAAAGTAGGACCAATTATATTATAATTAATATTCTGCATACGATAGTAAACGTTATAAAGTATGAATTGCCAAGGAGTGGAACTTTTGTCCAGCGTCAGTATAGCGGTCAGTTTACTATATGAAATACAGAGTTTTAGAACAGAACGATTGGTTAAAAAAGTAAGCATCATGTGGATATATCCTCTCTCATTTACATAGCAATTGTGTGCATGAGAAAAGCATGCAGTGTGCACGTAAAGTATGCGGATGACGTGTCAGCAGCGTATCACACGAGGTAACTCTGGACTTGACAGCGTTAGAGTACAATAAGCCGAGTTCATTTGTGTAGGTTTCTAGTACAATATTTCACGACGAAATTTCGTTTGGTCAGTAATAGGGAGTAATGAATTCTCTTTTACTAGAAGATATTTTTTACATATTTTATTACAAAAATATTTAAATGTATATTTAGGTCAGTTACGACGAATTTTAATATTTAGGTCACCTCATGTACCATCTAATTTTGTGACTCAGGTCGATGACAGCAGATGAGCAAAATAAATGTGTCCAGCATATGCGATCAAAAAATATGAGTGCTCAATAGTAAAATAGTGGTAATCCCGATTTTGATAGTCCCAAAGAAGCATTTCTTAGATTTCCTTGGGTTTTTCACGTCTCGTAAGCTCTGACTTTATTTATAGTCCAAGTTAATTTCTAGAAGCCCCGTACCAAGGGGAAGATCGCGGGTGCAAATCCCGCTCGGCTCTAATTTTTTAAAATAAAGCAATGCTAAGCATTGCTTTATTTTTTTGAGTCAAAGGTGGAACATGGTTGAAACTTAAGAGTTCTAGAAATTACAAAGATTTTTAGAATGTGCCAAAAAATTAAATTCATAAGTTTATATTTTTGAAATAGAGTTTCATTCTGCTCCAGACCTTGAAATCATTAAACTTACAACATTTATTAGCTTGGTAAATTATCTCTTCGAAATCAAATTCTCTGTCTTAGAAAATTTCGAAATAAATTTACCACTTTGGAGTAGATACCAGACCAGAGCAAACATTTATTTTGTTATAAATCGAGTTATGAAAATGTTTTCTGGTTTATTACTCTTCTGACTTCCTCAATAAGGAAGGGCACTCCAAACTTAGTGTCAGTGATTACCACAAAATATAGTTGTTATTTAACTGGTATGAGATCAAATATTACATTATTACCATAGGTTTGTGTAAGATATTGTATACCCCTAAGTTTACTTTTTACCATTTATATTTGTTACCAATAAATGAACTGAACTAAATTTGGTACCAGTAGACAGAGGGTAGAAGTTTGTTACCTGTTTTTCTAGGCTTGTTTACGTGGAACTGGCGCCTACATTTTGTCCACTTGGCTAGGTCTCAGGAGATATGAGGCCATTGCCGTAGTGGTAATAAGGGCTCGAATGCTTCTCGTACTTTTTGGGAATATTATGATATTTAATAGTGATATCCAAAGCCAAAAAAATCTAATAGACCAAGGCTACGTAGTTATAATTATGTGTTTATCTGATCTCATAAAGTCTCCAGATATTGAGTTATAAAAACAAGCAGTTAACATAAATTGGAAAAAAATATTGTTGCGTGATTTTTTTTTATTACCTGTCATAAGCGCTTTATGATTATTTGAACGTTCAAATAGTATAATAAAATTTTAAAGCCTATTTGCCGTCAAGTAATTTAGCGAAATTACCCGATGTAAAATGAAGGCTTCCATAACAATATAAACTGTGTCCAAATAAATTAGTATTTTCTAGAGTCAAATTATAGTCTGATAATATAAGTCTCATTAAATGTCAGAAAACACCGAAAGTTATTATGAATAGCGAGATACTGTCGTAATTCTAACCATCAATTTGTTCTATCATCTTATTTATCAAGACTAGTCACTGAATTATGAAAACGTTTAAGTACGGACATTTTACCTATTCCCATTTTAAACCGAAGGGAAAATGGAAGTACCCAAACAACGCTTGCCCTCGACGACCGCAGTGGAAACAGGTAAATGATAAATAATACAAAATAATCTGGAAGGGTCTACTCAGAGGTTTTAAGTCGTATTTCCGTGTGCTGGAACCGCAATTAACGTATGACCTTCTGAACCCCGCACTAATTAAAGAGGGGTTGGAACGCATGTGGTTTGCTAAATGTACACGAGTAAACATATTTTTGACTTCATTTCGTGGAGTCTGTAAGGCACAGGGCGCACTGCTGGGGCGGCAGCGATGCGATGACGACAATTTTAATGAGAAAGCTCCTAGGAATAATGTATAACAAGTCGCTATCTTCACCAGTGAGGTTCCAGCCTTAGTCACGGGTTTATAAAAATCACACGGGGTTTAAGCATATTTTTGCGTGATGCAAACTTAAAGTGCAAATGCCGAGTATGACGCAGGCCTATTACATGCTGGATCTTAATCTTTTTACTTATGTAAATTGTAATTTACTGCTCCATTATCTGATGAACAATGAGTTTACGGCCTATGGTGGAACGCGCTTGCTTGGAACTCTTCAAATTCCAACATTTACTCTTTGGCAGCCCATACGATAAAATTGGGATTAAAGTCCAAGAATGAGGGATATCAACCATGTAGAGGATGGTGTACTATATAAGGAATAACGTACCTATCTAAGTTCCACTGTGCATTAACACATATTATCGGATAAGTTCTGAACAGTATTTCCGAGTTTCAACTCTATTAAAAGTTAGGTGAGCGGGACGCGGCGAATGTTTTGTTCCCGACCGTCTGTGGCAGGTGTGTGATAGTTGTCTTTCCATTTCAGTCTGCAATTCGGTTAGTTTAATGTATGCAGGGAGGAGAAAATTATGCGTTTTGGAACTTTTTACGTTGATAATTTGGACAGAAATTCAGGTAGGTTTTATGTTTTAGCTAGGTATCTCGTTCGTAGGAAACTGAAAATGGCAAACATGTTGGCAGTCATTCAAGCCTTTTTGTTAGATAAAGGTAAGTTTTAATATTCAATGACGATAAAATTGCTCAATCTCAAATATCGGTTAGAAAAGATAAACTTAGTCCATGGCTTGAAAATGGAGCAAACTCAAAAACTTATGATTTAAGGCAAAGACTACCATCGATATTAAATGGATTTCGTATAAGTAAACTTTTAACTAGAAAAATGTGTTAGCATCAAAATTATTTATTTACTTAACTGTGTTCACATACACATAAGCTCAGTGTTTTTCAATCTTTCAAAAGACCAAAGTTAAAAACTGTTTTACGGCATTCAGTGTCTTAAGCCAAGTATTAAATATACATGGCTCGAAAGTCGACCAGCAAGTCCAAAAACTTACGAGTAGATATGATTAATAGGTCGATGACGCAGCAGATTATTTCATAACTTGAATCTTCGCAATCATTATCTACAAGCGTTATCATGTCAGCTAAAGCTGTTGAATTTTGGAGCCTCATTTCTCGATCACGTTCCATTGGCTCCTTTCATGAAGTTCAACCAATAATCCATCTTTTAGAATATATGCGAGCTAAAGATATATCAACATAATGTAATCATGAATCCAATATATTGCGTCTCTTCATTTAGTAATCGAACTAACGGGAGACAACGTTGAACTGAATTTCCAACAATCCCTTGTATTATTCGGTACAAGATAAACCTCTCGTAATCTGCTTCTTATTGTTAGATGCTTCCTGTAAGCACTAAGACCCCGCACTGAATCTTCAGCTCATAACTCAAATTACCTTCGGCCTACATTACTTTGGTACCATAACTCTAAATTAATTGTAAATAACATTATTTGTTTTGCCGCTTATAAATCTCTTGAAATATGCCCGAGAAGTACGTAACGCCGTTCCTATTTGCTTTATTAAATTTTACCCGAACAGTCTTCAAGAGGTAAATTTATTTCTCTGTCTGTGAGTGTGGGTGTTAGGGGTGCCGCTTCGGTGCTGACTGAAAAGTCGGAATATTTCATTGAAATTGCACAGACACCGTTTTCGCTACTGACAAATCTGAAGTACCTTAGTATCACATTGGGAAGCATCAATAACCCCGACTCGGAGACTTTATCATTGTTTTTTACTGTCCTTCTACTTTTGTTTCACTGTAGAACAAAAGTAGAAGGACACACACACGCTTCAAGCTTCTTTTGTTATTTTTCTGGGATCTATTATTATTGATGATGATGGTGTTAACGCATAATGTCCTAAGCGTTTATTCATAGACGTACAGTGTATATGCCATTGAAACCCGATTAGGATTTATTGATCAGTCTTTACACTCTCTGATGACTACGTAAAATTACTTCTTCCAGCTTCTTCCTCTTCTTCTTCCAGCCCTTATCCCACTTTATGTGCGGGGTTGGCACAATATGTCTTCTTCCTCCATTCCTGTCAGTCGTTATCTCTTAATTCACTCTTCTCTTTATCCATGGTATATTTCACACAGTTTTTTTATACAACTAGCTGATGGAACAAGCATATGGCCCACTTGATGTTGAGTGGTAACCATTGCCTATAACAAAGCATTGCCTCGTAAGTCACGCACGTCAGGAACGCGCCCTACGATGCATTTTCTTGCGTCCATCAACTTGAGGCATACAATACATCAGTTGTATAGGTACCCACAGTAATTAAGGAACTTGGAACAAACCCTTTGGATCGGCCCCTAAAAAGTAAGCATCACATCCCTATTTTCATTATTCTCCAGCTAACCCGTGGATTAGATTAGCAGCCTCGCACAGCGGGAAGCAATATCTACTTTCATATTGCTTACAAGGGGCGTAAACTTTTCATAGATTGTTCTAACACGCGTTTGAATCTTTGTGATTTCGCTTTAGAGACTTTTGTGTTTTATGTAGGCTGTAATATTTTCATGAACTTGGAGGGGTGTATAAAGCCCTCGTATCATACAGATCTGATGGAGATACTATAGGAAATCGATTGGGTCGGGAATCACCGCAGTCTTGCAGTCTTGCGCAGCTGTGTATCTTTCCAATTTTATAGCAATAAGCACATTTATTTAATATGCTACTATCTTCATACCAAAAATAAATAAGTAAACATGGTATGTTGTTTAAATTATGATCTCTCAAGGCGAGAGAAACGAAAACTTCTGCTTTAGTAGGTGCTATTGTTTTCTGTGCTATTGCTGCCAGGTTACACGAGCAATTTTCAAGCGTTTGCGTTCATCCATAGATATCGCGACATTTTGATCGCAACATAGGTATATAAATAAGCGAACGATGTACCGTGAGAGCATCATGACACTTGTATAAAAATAAAAAATTGCTGGGCATGAGATGCATCACGTAAGGCCGAAAACCAGTCATGAGATTAATGCATCAAAAGTATCTTGTATGGTCTTTCAGCTCAGTTGGTAGTAGCTCTACCTTCTGAGCCGTAGGTCGTGGGTTTGATCCCCACCGAGAACAAATATTTGTGTGGTGAACGCAGATGTTTGTTCTCTGTCTGGGGATTATAATGTATTCTAAGTATGTATTTACAAAAACAATGTCTATAAGCATTATTATATCAGCTATCTGGTTCCCATAGTACAAGCTTTGCTTAGTTTGGGGCTAGATAGTGTTGTGTGGATTGTCTATAATATTTATTTATCTACTCATCTAACCAGGTGGAGGGATTATGCCAATACAAATAATAGAAATGCTTCTTTATTTACAGAGACAGGCTCTAACGTACGTGGCGAGACTCGAAAGCCGATCGCTGCGTGAAACAAACATTTACAAAGTGGAATAACCACTGCAGGAATACTGCAGTAGAAAATATCTAAAAGCAACCACTTCACTATTGATTCGATAGACAAACTAAAAGTATTTTTTAGCGATGATCATTCTGTAATTATCAGATCAATACAATTAGAGAAAAAAAGGCCGTTGGCAAAATCAGAGACAAAAAGTAATATTTTTTGGAAATCAATTTTAGTAGGCTCAGCACTAACTCTGTGCAGCATGCAAAATGCGGGGCATTTTTTCAGTTAATTATACCTACTTTATTTTATTTTGACTATTATTTTGCTTAGTTAATGCATACCACTCACCACCTTTCAAATCTGTTTGTACTTATGTGTACGTGTAAGGCAGAACAGGCAGAGGTATAAATTGTAACGTTTGTAATATTTTGAATTAATACAAAAGTAAGGCTCCTCAAGGCTCCAAAAGTAAGTTATACTTATACCCATCCCGTATCTTTTCCATTCTTGTCACGAGTTGTACCTGAGTTAAAAACTACATTGACTAATTACCTACAGGCTCCAAAATAATTAATATTTTTTTATTAATTCGACTCTCATAACGTTACCACAGTTCCTTGACAATAACAAAAGGAACTTGACACAATAAAATAGCAAACGATTTACCTGCGTTCGAGCAAAAACCGACTCATAAAACAATCAGTATTTGAAAGACGAGCAAGCGGGTGGCAGACGTGCCGTTTGTCGGTGAAATTGCTCCAGAATTATTCCCGGCTGCCATCTGGCGTTCGGTTTCTGCCGAGTCCGCGATACCTGCATCTATTCTACTAATAATGTAGGTATCTCAGCGTTTGCAAATAGATGCTAGCGATCTGAAGACAGCTGTTAAATTCGATTTTAGTTATTCTGTCTTCCACATTTGGAATTCTGAGAAATAATTAACAGAACAGACACAGATAGTCTCAATTCTGGCATGTGATTTGAATTTCGTTACCTGATATTAGCTACAACTCGAAATGAATTAAGTAAATACACACAACACTATCTAGCTCAAAATTAAGCAGAGCTTGTACTATGGGAACCAGTAGGCCTACCATGAGCTCTTTCTGGCTCTGTCTCTGGTTCTGGTTTTGAGTCCTACGTCAAAACGTCACACACACAGTATAATGCATTGGTGAGCACTCACCCAGACTCAAAACCAAAACCAGAGACAGAGCCAGACATAGCTCATGTTAGGCCTGCTGATAGCTTTACGTATTAGGTAATACTTATTGGAGTGTCTACATGTACATTCTTTTGTAAATACAAATTTCAAATACAGTATAACACCCAATTAAAGAACAAACATCTATAATCACCGCACATATACATTGTTATTAATTTATATTTAATTAAAGATAACTTAAAAGAGACTTAGCTTTGAGGATTGTATTGAGAGCTGGGCCAGCCTACTCCATCTTAAATCTTGTTTCACACAATATAGTCTTTTGAATAGGAGATGAATGAAAATACAAATGCGCAGTGAAAATCATCCAAAGAAAAGATCTACGTAAACAAAAGTATTTTGTCGCACAAAAAATGCAAATGAATCCGTTTATAGAAACAAAAAATGGTAAAAAATGCTATAACTTTCCTAAAAGATTCATGAAAAAATTAATGCGCATGAAAAGCTAAGAATTTAATCATATTTATATTATTCAAATGCTACTATGTCGCAATGTAAAGCTTTTTGCAACATCGAAGTAAAGTTATGTATATTTATTCAATAAAGTCTCAAAAATATTCGACTAAGGTTTCGCGAGTAACTGATGCGATTTTCCCTTTTGTTCTCATTTTCCGTCCCATATTTTTGTTTTCAACTTCACTGAATATTTTTATTACATTTTCTTGTCTCTCAACACATGAGTTACTTTTGTGAACTCCTCGTGGTTTTTTCGATGCTTCCGGGCGCGTTCGGTCGCAAAAAGTTATAAACACTGTTTCATCCGCTTTACATCGGTAAATATGATTCTTTCTCATATTGTATTTCCGGACTAAAACCTATCAGTGCAGTGATTACTGTTCCCTTTATTTTCTAAACCAAGGGCAAATGGAAAGAAATTTATGAATTTCAAAGGTTCACTGAACTTTATTCCATAAACTTATTGACTAGTATTTTTAAGGCCCTTCGAACACAACCCCACGTAAATTATCGATACTCGACGAATTTGAGAAAAGACAAAAAGAGATTTTGTCTTTTCTTACTCTTACTGTAGTACACAATGTTGCTATACCGATATTCTTATGTCATGTTCTCCACAAAAATGTTATTTCACTGAATACTGGTAATACCGTGTAGCTATGCAGCGATTCGTAACAAAACCCTATGAAAAATTCAACCGCTTCGCTTGCGATCAGGCCCCGTGAAATCTCAAAGCGAAGCCCTAAGGAAATATCTACTGGGAACAGAGATGGCTTTAGGTATAAGAATCTACTTCCCACATCTTGTCTGAAACTATAGAATTGAAATGAACGTCTATGCATAATTATTGTGCTAACGGTAAATGAGTAATTTGATCAACAGCACCCAGCATATTGCAAGTTGATCGTACGCTTTGTTCAAAGAGTTTTGTGCGATTTAAACCTAATTCTTATATGGATACAAAAAGTGTCTGCTAAGGGCACTTTTCTTTTTTCAAAACAAAGAGGTTGCATAATTTGCAAAAGGCGTCAGGCGTTAGACAAAACTCGCTGTAGGGGTACATAACCCCTTCCTGGCTCCACCCCTGGGCATACATGAATGACTTGAGTTGACTCCCACAAACGACTTGTTCGATGCTAGTTCGACGTTATCTTATTCATAAGGTGCTTTCAGAACCTACACTGAGGAGCGCATTCACATAAAAAACAAGTCATAAAAACAGGGCATTTGGAAAACCTGGTTAAATTAAAACTTTTTGAAGCGAAAACTTTTTTAGGTGGGCTTTATTTTTGAGGTAGGAAAAAACGACAACTTAGAATAAAACAATGAATTCGTCAATCGTTTGCTCAAGTATTCACTTCTGTCGGTGTTTCTGAGGTGCCACGATTTGCCTATTATGCCTTATCTGACAGACAAGCTGACGGGCCAGCTCTGGAAAGTGGTCTCCACCGTCAGACACTTGCAACACCAAAAGTGCTGCGATGCGCTGCCTAAGATGCATATAATGGTGTATGGTTTATAACAATTTTTTTACCAACTAAACTCTTACAACTTCAAATTATTGATCTCGAAACCAAATCCGCTTTCAATTTGCCTGATCGTTTGTTTTCAGGCGCCGATAAACTGCTTTTTGTATGAACGTAGCTGGAGGGTGAGTGGTGAAAAATACCTAGTCTTACAGGTTGTATGTTCCATTTTACATAAGATATCTGGGATTATACCTTGGCTTTCTAACAACCGACAACCGCTTTACACCAACCGTCATACAACCGGTGGCAATAGATAATTTACAAAGTTGAAGACTTTTCCATTATTAGCACAAGGGACATTTTAAACTTGGACCACAGTCATGGTGCTGGGGTCGAAAATGGAACCCCGAAGGACAGAGACGCGGTGGCGCATCGCTCGATTATGCTAAAACTGAAAACACCCAAGGCCTCTCGTGGAGCCAAGGGCCTTAACGACCTAGCTCTACTCCCTCTAAGGTATATAATCGGACACGCTCAGTATAAAAAAAAACATCAATCACCCATCCAAATGATGAACACCCAAAATACTGATCATCATAAATGGCACAGAAATTTAAACCACGAGCTTATAAAAAAATCTTATACCACATTTTACGGCCGGTATTAACATAAACCTACGGTTACCGTTTCTTAGGAAACATAGGTTTTACGGTTAGAATGGAAAATCAGATTGTCCTATGACATGAAAATGGAAACAGTATGTCGGTACTAGAGAAAATAGAAAAGCATAGGGGTTAGCTTAGAGTGATACACGAAAATTCGGTTCAGTTTTTGCTCAATATTGAGCTAAAGAAAGTTCTCCGAAAGTTTTTAATAATGTATTGGGGGATCCAACCTACATTGGTCATCAGGTTGTTCTTCTGTTGGCCCCGCTTAGAAAAACAACAAAGTGTGATCCGATAGCATAACGTTTTATAAACCTGAACAAAACCAAAAAACCAAAAGAAATCCATTGCTGGACTGTCTTTCTCATACATTTCCAGGATCTTCTCTCTATCTTTCCAATTGCCGTTGGTCCATCGAAGAATGGATAGCTTATCAAAATAAATCAACTAAACATCTCGCCCTATTTTCTATTCTGAGTAGACTCACGGATATTTCATACCGCATTGGATAGTCACAATAATATAGCTGAATTTCTCGCGCCATTTTCTTCTATCGAACCTTGTTGCTAAATAACCTTATGCCTATCCGTGTGCAAACTGGGCTTAAGACTACCTGCTCGGAAATATCAATTCAAATAGAGCTTAAATACCTCGGACAAGTCATCGAGACACCTACGACCCTTATCAACCGTCGCTATTATCCCGGATTAGCTGGACAAATGGAATGTGTAATTATCCAACCAATCGCGTTTACGACACACGTGCCTACCAAAACTTAATATTATAATATATGAGTCAGCTATTACTATTAACATTCGTAGAGACCCATAGACAAAGAGTTATCAGAGCGTAAAAACCAAGTAAAAACGAAATCAATAAACGTTCGCATAAAAAATAAGTTTTTTAAATTGGGTGAATCAAGGGCTCAAAGTGGTAACAATAATAAAAAAAAAATTGTGGACAATCCACACAGCGCTTAAAATTAAGCAGAGCTTGTACTATTAGGAACCAGATAACTGATATAAAACTTATATTCAATTCTTTTTTGCAAATACATACTTAAAATACAATCTAACACCCAGACAGAGAACAAACATCTGCGTTCACCACATAAATATTTGTTCTCGGTGGGGATCGAACCCACGACCTACGGCACAGAAGACAGAGCACCACAAAGTGAAAAGTGACTGCAAATTATTTTCGTTTTCGTTTCTATTGCCTCTTGTCTAAAGGTAGTCAGTTAGCACTGTTCGCTATCATTATTGTCATGCATTATTGGGCCGCATCAATTCGGTTTCGCAAATTAAGACCAAATTGATACTAAATATCCACCTACCGTTGAAAACAGGTGGTAAGTGGAGTGCTATATGACTATTGAATTTGATTATTGGATACTTTTGAATTATGTATATAAGTATGAGTAAAGCGTTGCACACATAGCAATCTGCGGTAGCGTTCAGTGAATCGCTGTCAATTATGACAGCGATATTTGACAGAAGCTATTAACCATAGCTTAGTTAGTTACTTACCCCTGCCACTGCTTGTCATGCCAACTATTGCCATCAACCTACCACCACACTAGACCTATCACCTATCACTCAGTGGTAGGAGTCAGTGTCTGGAGATGGCAAAAGTTTATGGACTGTTTATCTTATGACATAATAATTATAAGTAGGTAAGACCATTAGTCAGTTCCATCTCTTCTTCTTCTTAAATTAATTAATGGGAATTAATGGGGTCCATTTGGTCAATTTTTCCTATGTCAACTGATATTATTAGGTACATAGATGAAATAGTTTACAAGACATACAATAGACAAGCCAGTCGTCATTGACTTTGAAAAAAATGGTGGCGTGTTTCTTCAAAACCTTCGTAAACATTTTCGTTCAAATCAGGATATCACATATTACACTATCATTAAAACTGCTCACAGTTTGTGCTAGACCTAAAGTAATGTTGGTTAAAATACCACCGGAATTATGCAACAGAACTTAAAATAACACCAGCAAAACCTTTAAAATGAAAAAAGCTATACGCTTCCCTAAATGACGGAAAACGAATCCCCTGTTGCCATCTCTATTTGTTGACATAAAACTGACAGTGACAAGAGACTTTTTACGAGCCGCTCAAATGTGTCAGGCAATGAAAGGAAATGTTGACACGTGTTAGTGAAACAAACTTTATTAAACAATAATCATATTTATTAACCATTAATAAGCACTGATACAACTGAATAGGTACTTAATTTAATAACAATTGGTAGGTACTTAGCTTTTATATGCAGGTTTTGCATAACAGGGTAACATCATGGAGCCATAACTAGAACTTGTCAGGACGACGGGTAGACCAAGACTGTCGCTGGGACAGCCGCCATCTACCTTTATACCAACACAGTCGTAAACAACAAGATGGCGGCTGCCAGCCAAAAGCAACTGTTTTCATATTTTACAAATTAAATAAATTAAATGCATGAGAGGTTAAGTATGGAATACTTGTTCATCGAAATAATAAACAATATCAGGAAACTATAAATTTATTACAACTGGTCAGTACTGACCACTACTAACTATACGAATTGTCTATAATAAAAATCTGAAAAAAAAATATGTAGTTCGGTAATTTTTAATAGAAACGCGCGTCAAGCCAACAGACAAACAAGTACCTGACAAGTCTTTGATCTCGGATCTCTCTTGAACTGACAAACACAGCGAAAGCAAATTTTTATTGAAAAAACAGCCTACTTTTGTACGTAATTGCATAATTGCAGGTCGAGTATGAGTTTGAAGGCCGAGCCGCAGGCGAGGACTTCAATGATACGAGACAGGCAATCAGTGTTGCCGTTTTTTATTTTGAGAAAATGCTAGAACTTGCTCCAAATAATGCTAAAAAATGCTATTTTAGTATTTAAAAATGCTAAAAAACATGCTAAAATGCTAATTTTGTTATTAACATTTCTGTGTACAATTTTTTGGTAGAACAGTAGCCTAACATGTTATTCTAGGCTCTAAAGTATCGCTAAGCACCAAATGTTAGCAAAATCCATCCAAAAGCCAATCCTTAAACTCGCCTATCTTCTCCCATTTTTCGCGATAATGTTGCCTAAATTTAGGAGGCATACTTTCACTTCACATTCACAAATCACATTGAATGAATTTATTCAAGAGTCAAGTGGGGTTCGGACGCGAAACGTTCGTTACGTAAAAACAATCAGAAACTAATTTCAGGGAAGTCCCTGATCCAGAGAGTTGCCATACCTCAATGAAAACCATAGATAAAAAATAATGTATCTGGTCGGTCTCTATTAAATAATCTTTTGACATTGACGTTTGATTTGAAATGCCAAAATATGCAATATGCTAAATGCAAAATTTATATGCTAAAGAGTCATGAAATATGCTAAATTTAGCACTAAAAATGCTAAAACGGCAACAGTGCAGGCAATTGCCATTTCGGCCGAGGCATATATAGTGCTTTTCTTAAAAAAATGTAAGGAAATAAAAAAAAATAGTACACAATAAATTTATTTTTTATTAACCAATTATCAACGAACTCCGCTTTACCGCCAATTTTTTATTTTATTTTACAGTTTGTGCCGAAAGGTATACGCATCTGTGGCTATACAGCCACGAGAACGCAATGTGTACGACAGATGAAAGAGTTCTAAATTCAAACAGCACACCGTTTCATACAACATTGCCGGAGCGAGAACGCGCCGGGAAGTGATTTTGGTTTTTCAGTCTACGTAAATATGATACTTCGCGTGTTCTATATTCAAAAGTAATGACAATATTTCCGCGCATGTTTAAGAAAAATAAAGATAGAGAACGATAACGATAATAAATATGGTGGACAATCCACACAACACTATCTAGCCCAAAACTAAGCAGAGCTTGAAATATTTTTTTTACTGAAATAGGTACCTACTTAAATATCAAAAAACAAATTAATTAAAAATACAAAATAATTTTAAATTGTCAAACATCCTCACTCGTACATTAAAAAAAATAACAAAATTTATTGAAAATGTTAAAATTTACGAAAGAGAAATAAAAATACGATATGTATTTGCAAGGATTGCACCATTTTGTGAATGCCCAGTAAATTGAACAACTATTTGATAAGCCCAGTATGCAATCACTCAATTCATAGATACCCAGCAGTTAGCAACACAGCGTTCGCAGTTCGCCGGCTCGAAGCAACCGCCCAATTCCAAAATTGCCCAGCGCTTTACTACCCAGCTCCTATCTGTCACTTCAAGACTGGTTGCGGTGTAAAATGAGCTCTATCACTATCAACTTAGATCATTGAGTTACAGAGCTCAAATTGATATTTCCTTGATGCCATACCATGTAGCTTCAATACCCCCGTCCCGTGTGTTGCTGCGCGTCAGAAGCTTTGACTCAGATATTATAGATCTAGCATAGAACATACAGAAAAGAGAGATGACTGTTCTAGTGTGATCACTCCTAACATCATCTATGAGACTGACAGGGTTTTTAAGTGCTTTAGTACACTTGGTATTTTAAATGATTAGAAGGATCCATCTGAAATAGTGAAAATGATTTCTGTTTTCAGAATTTTGCATAGAATTGGTTTGCAGATACGAGTGAGGCTCAAAATGTGGTCTTTAAATAAAGTTCAAATCACAGATGGTTTTGGAAACACTCAAGTCAATCAATAGTCCTTATAATATCGTTATCACTAGCTTAATAATATTAATATGAACAAAATTATGAATTGCGGCCGCCCGTGGCTTCGCTCGCCCCGTTCCCGTTACTTACATACCTTCTCCGTTACAATATCTTTATAAATTGTAGATTATGAACACATAAACTACAATAACATAGCTTATTCATCAGAATAACAATTCTGATGACTAAACTATATTATTCTAAAGTTTCATTAACGTCCATTCAATAGTTTTTACGTGAAAGAGTAACAAACATCCATTCATCCATTCTTAAAAACTTTCGCGTTTATAATATGAGTTGGAAGTAGGACTGAAATAAATTTATACCAAATATGATTTTGATTTAAACTCTAAAAAACTGAAATATACATCCACTTTTACCTCTTAAAAGCCACAGCTTCATGTGACAGTGCTCGTAGTGAAACTTCTGTGCACAAACACTATTATTTGATCTATAACCGGGCCTAGTCACAATTAACTCTCAACATGTTTCAATTTCCACCGTTGGCCAAATACTAAATCCTTAGATATTAATATTTAGTTGGCTCGACGTTCGAGAGAATCTGAGTCGACACAGTTGCACCAACTCATAATTCTAAAGCTCTTTTCACTTTAAAATGAAGGTACGGAATGAATGAAGTTAATTTGTTATATAAAATATTTCATTTGTTTACTTCATGTAGATGTTATTGATATTAAATGATATGAAATCCAATTGATATTAAATGCCAGCGCATCTCCACGAATTGCCTCAGAAGTCACGCACGATAGGAACGTGCCCTACGATGCACTGCCCTACGACCATCGATTTGTGAAGCTTGACGGGCTGCACTGTAACATTACTATTAAACTGGCATGTATTTCACAACTTGATGATAGAACAAGCATATGGCCCACCGATTGTTAAGTCATAACCATCGCCTATATCAAAGCATTGTCTCATAGGGCACGTACGTCAGGAACATGACCTACGATGCACTACCCTGCGTCCATCAACTTGAGGATGGTCACGTGCACCGGCGGGGCGCCCACACCCTTCAAACCAAAACACGGCGATGCTGCTTCACGGCCGAAAAAGGCATGGTGGTGGTAGTGGCATATGAGCCCATACTTCTTAATATATAGTTACTTTATGTGATACAGTGGCTAGAGTGGGTAATATCAATTTTACCCATTACACTCGTGCTCAAAACCAATAATTTAGAGAGTGCATTGTCATTTCATGCAATCAGTCAGGAGGTCTTTTTTATTATGAAAAGAAGAGGAGGGAATATCGGTCTGTTTTGCGTCGTAGATCGAAGTATATTCATCCAAGGTTTACATAGCCATTTTGATCCATTCCGTATCCGTTACGTTGCGATATAAGTTGAGATACTTTTGCAAACAAAATAACGAAGTTAAGGCGACACGGCAAACTTGCTGCATTTTCTTATTGATATCCAACAGTTGCGCCAGACGAGTTTGATAGAAACAGATGCATTTTTTAGTATTCCAGCGTCAATTCAGGGCTTGAGATACTAAAGGGAGATGCACGCAGTTGCTTAGGTTAAGGATGTTAAAATGTAAAATAGAACAAATAACATGTATTTTTCCTCAAAAGGGATTTTGAGATCCTAGCGTCAAAATCCTCTTTAACCTGAACTTGTGGCTCTAAAGAGGATTATGAGACTAAAAGTCCCAAAATCCTCTTTGAAGGGGATATCTAAAGAGGATTTTGACACTAACCCTGAGCTAAGTGTTGCCTCTAACGTGTTTGTTTCTTGATTATTTCTTACTTTTTATGCGTACATGGACTTTTTATGTGTTATCGGAATTTGACAATGAATTGGCTACAACCCGTACGTTCTGACCTACATCCTACACAAATATGGTGTGGTGTTGTATACAATAGAGTGTCAGCGTATTTGCGAGCTGAAATTGAAACATGTCGACAGTTAATTGCGTCCAGGTTCGCAGGATAATCCCTCGCGACCTTTGCTACTCGACAGCTTAATGCCCTGTTAAATAAACCTGGGGAATCTTGATAACCTTCAGCTTTATTAGAGAGAATTCGTGAACTTTCAACGGTAAATAAGACATTTCCGGGAAAATATTATATCAGACCTTGTATGTCTCTGAGGTGACGAAGGCCTTCATCATCATCATCATCAACAGCAGGCTGAAGAAGCCCACTGGGCACTGGTATATTTACATCAAAAGGCCTACGGACATCGAGATATAAGTACTACGTACTAGAGAAGCTACGTCAAATAACTGAATTGTCCTATTCTTCGTAATTTGTTCTCGGCAAAAAGGTCTTAAGCGCCATGTAAATCACGGCACTTACGCGTTTTCGAGAGAGAGCAACTGAGGCGACTGAGTGAGGTGCGGCGCGACCGCCGCAGTTGAACGGGACAAAGTAGGAATTTACGGTGTCTTCTCTAGTACGTAGTACTTATATCTCGATGCCTACGGACGACTTTTTCAAGTCGTCTTAAAAAACATACCTTAGTTTTTTTGAGGAAATCTTGAAAGTCTCTTTAGTAAAGTAAACCGGCCTTTGCATCCTTTTTTTCAATCACACTTCAGTGGCGCGTCTTGGGAGAGACCTACGTCCAGCAGTAGACTGATATAGGTTGATGATGATGGTGAATTTTTACTCACGCCCTTGTTATAGGTCGCTATAATACCTGGGAAGGAGTTTAATAAATACACCATAAAGCGGTTGAGCTAACCTATAGATCGTTTCGAACGATCTATAAATCAGAAGCAACCCCAAGACGCTAGGTGGCAATGCTGCTGATAGGTTAGGTGTCATTTTTCTTCCTTTTACGTCGTTTTAGCTTAATTTAGAACATCCATAACCATAAGTAAGTATAAGTACCTACCTAAATCGTTACGCAAGTCTTAGAAACACATAATTTCTAATAGGGCACGGCTCTTTAACATAAGAAATCACACGTTAATTCTTCCAGTTTAAGACATCGTAAAAAATAATTATAAGATTATTGCCGGGTTTACGATACAGGGTGTTCGTGTTCCGAGTTCTCTCTTGATAACAAGAGAATATTTCCTGAGATAACGCGAAGTAATCTTAGCGGGAATTATGTTGTTTTATTTTATTTACTGCTTTTTACTTTAACGAGGAAAGCTTTGGTTTTATGCTTATAAATGTAGTAGCATAAAGCTTTTTTTCAGAACGCTACATTTATTGTCATGCTTTAGACTTTGTTATATTATTCTGAAGACGATTTTGAAAGAAACATAAAATAGTTTCAAGACGTTAATCCCCGGCACGGTATTTTATCCCATCAGTACCCGAAGTCTGAGTTTGAGTAACTACGACTTAGTATCAAGTACCCATTCTTTGAGAATGTTTAATAGAGATCTAAATACTACATTTGGCAGTCGAGCCCTTTTTTTGTTTGATTCGAAGAATAATATAATTTTCTACAATACATATTTCAATACTTGAGATACAAAAAGACATGCGAAAGGCTCCAATTCTTGTCAGGAAGATAATTATGTTGGGTACCTGTATGGCTTCGTAGGTATACGTGTCCAATTACGGGTGAATCACTCGAAATGTGCCCCTTTGATCTTGTACACTGAACAATAAAAACCCGGTTGGACCCGGAGGCATCAACTACTGACGATGCGCCGTAAAATATATTGATGTTTTTTCGTGTTTACTTTTAGTGTGGGTCAATCGATCCAATCTGAATAAAACGTGGTCTTTTTATAGGCTTTTTTACAGTAAAAAAATATGCGTGTAGTCAAGGGTAATCGCACTTACAATTTTTTCTCAACACTACTTGTTTGAAAAGAATCAGGGACACGATAAGAAAAAGAAGAAGGAAATATGTACTTAGGTACCTAACGTTAACGCTACTCAACCGAAACACACCTTAAATACAATTCCTAAACTTTTGGATTAAAAAAAAAATGCAGAGTAGATGTATAAATTCTTTGACAGTTCTCCATAGAAAAGTATCAAACAACGCTTGGGGCTTGACTCAGGCTTAAGCACTGTTTTTGCACTGGATCTCTTCTTCTTCTTCCTGCCCTTATCCCACATGTGGAGTCGGCAAAACATGTTCCCCTCTTCCATTCTCCTCTTTCAGCCGTCATCTCTGTATTCCCTTCTTTCTTATCCAGCATGTCGTCTTTCACACCGTTCATCCATCTTTTGTTTTGCCTACTGTTACCCGAATATACATCTACAATCATCGTTAATGCGCAAATTGCTTTTAAAGTGAGAAAGAAATATCTAATGAAAACGTCAGGTTTTTCAAACTGAGCAGTAAATAAGGCAAAAGTCCCAGTAGTATCAACTTGCCCCCCCGAAGCATTCGCGGGAATGAGCAAAAACAAGTGAAAATAAAGTGAAAACGTTGTTATTCTCGTGTGGATTACCTCGTTTCTGTTATTACAGCGTCTCTGGACTACCCGGATAAAAAGTGCGGATTTCACAAGGCTCGTACAATTTAAATTAAAAATATATTTCGCGACTTGCAAATAAGGGACGCTAATTGAATCCATTAAAGTTTTGTTCTCCAAATTATTTTCAGCCACGATTATATTTCAGTACTTCCCGCAACAGAGGTCGTCGAAACTGAGAAGTTCAATGTAATTTAGTGTATATTTATAATAGTTATATGTATAAAATAATAAATATTCGGGAGAATCTATCTAGCCCCAAACTAAGTAGAGCTTGTACGAAGGCAACCAGATTGCTGATATAGTACTTATACAATACATTTTTTGTAAATATGTTTATACTGGGATACAATATGACACCCAGACAGAGAACAAACATCTGTGTTCACCACACAAATATTTGTTCTCGGTGGTGATCGAACCCACGACCTTCGGCGCAGAAGGTAGAGCTACTACCAACTGAGCTGAGAGGTCATTCAGTTTATATTAAAATATTTTCCTTCTAAGATGCTGTTTATTTGATCTATTTATAGATGGTACAGTCATCAAACAAACATCTATGTTCATCACACAAATGTTTGTTCTCGGTGGGGATCGAACCCACCGCTTACGGCACAGAAGGCAGAGCTACTACCAACTGAGCTGAGAGTCCAGACAACAATCAATCAAAATAAGAAGGACGCTTATTCTAGCTATCATGCAGTTCAGGCCAGTACTATGAGCTCTGTCTGGCTATGTCTCTGGTTTGGTTTTGAGTCTGTGTGAGAGTTGACTTAATAAATCCTACGTCAAAACGTCACACACACAGTATAATGCACTGGTGAGCACTCACACAGACACAAAACCAGAACCAGAGACAGAGCCAGACAGAGCTCATGGTAGGCATACAGTACAAAGTAATGGCCGCATTATTTTTCAGTGGCAGAAATAAACGGACACCCCTCGCAAAGAGCCCTATCAGAACTTCAAATAAGATTCAACGACGCGTGTTTACAAGGACGATTTTAGGGAAACGGTTATCATTTGTTACTTCGCTAACCTATTCTCAAGCTATTTTCCTTTTTCATGACTTCTGTGAGCCACGCAAGAGACGCAAATGAAGATTCTTTGATTCCTGTCAAAAATATTTACATGAAATAATAATGTATAATTATTTCCACCTTACAAACCAACAGAGGAAAACAATGCAACGTAGGACACGTTGTTAACCTAAGTGACCTATAAGGCAATGCTTTTTTTGTTATAGGCGAAAGTAAGGCGTTGAAACAACTTCTAACTCGTAAAAAAAAATAATGTTGATCCTTACACGTTTTCCTACTCAAAAGTATACTTAGGTACGAGAACCAGTTAGGCGAACTTTTAAGCAGGAAAACGGGTTAGTTTAATTTTTTTTCCTAAACTGTATGCAACCGGCTTTTACACGAGAGAGTTGCTCGTTATGTTTGATAAACAAATCCTGTGTTTTTATATCTTTTAAAAGGTCAAAATGGTGTGCCGTAGAAGTACATTGATGGTTGTCTTCGCATTAACTCTAGTAGACCATGCTTGTTCCATCAGCAAGTTGTGTAAAAAAAGAGAAACACTGTCACGATACTGATATACCATGCAGGAACGATAGATATGCCCTCAGTTCTCTTTGTTTATCAAAGATGCTTTGAAGTTTTCTAAGAAAATACACAACATAAAGGTATCATTATTAAGCTAATATAGAAACATTTTATACTGTATTGAACTCACTGTGTGTGTGTGTGATCGAGCGTATCACTAAAAGTATTTTTCTGGCAACATTTGGAAGAAAAGCTTAGTATTATTATCGTGAAGTATTTTTTTTTTATATTATGCATAGTGCAATAAAGCCGGAATAAAGGTTCTCGAATCGTGACCCGAACCGGAAGACGAAACGTAGGGCGCCCACCCACCAGATGGACCGACGACATTGTTAAGATCGCTGGAAGTCGTATGGAAAGAGCTCAGAATCGTTCTTCCTGGAAATGAGTTGGGGAGGCCTATATCCGACAGTGGACTTCTTCAGGCTGATGATGATGAGGGTGCATAGTCGTAGTAGGTTAATTTAAACACACGGGTATTTATCGCGTATATTACCTTATTTTATGTAAAAGTTTAAATAATGTTTTATGATCGCGAAAGTTTAAAAAGAAGTAGTAGGTTTATGTTGCTTGTGGTCGTTACTTGAACTGTGTGAGAGACCCCTAAGATTTCAGTCTCTTCGTGCCACTTTTATTTCTTGGGGTCCAGCTTAGGGCAGGTAGGGCAGTTCCTTGCTCCGTTCCTAGGAGCATGATGACGTGGGCAATAGTCCCGGTGGCCAACGCCAGTCCATGTTGCTCGTGAACGGAGAATGATCACTAAATCTATGTTCGATTTTCAACTTTTTAAACATAAATTGAAAACTCACAGCGTATTCAGTGTTCGCCTGAGGAAATCGAATTGCAGGAATAGGCTCGCAGGACTGTATGTTTTTTTTATACAAGTAGTTGAAGGACCAAGCTTATGGCCCACCTTATGTTAAGTGGTAACCATCGTCTTTAACAAAGCATTGCCTCGCACGTCAGGAACGTGCCCTAAGATGCACTGCCCTGCAGATGCTGATCGTCGTCTCCGCCTGCAGAATGCTGCTTGACGGCAGAAATAGGCATGGTGGTAGTACTTCCCCGGATGAGCCCTTCACAGAGCTCTACTAACTATCATGTTTTTTTATGTTTGATGTTTCTTCGATTTTTTTCTGATATTGAATTATTATACTTATAAAATTACTTTCTCAGGACCCCTTAGCGTGTCTCTTGTCCGCTATTCTACGCTGATAATACAAGTGATATATATCTCCAAGCATCTTACACCTTATAAAGTACCCAATTTACTATAAAATATTGTCGTGGCAACCATTCTTATTATTATTTATTATCAACATAAACCACGGATAGTATGCACTGTTCATTATGTGGTATTTGTGTAATAAATAAATTTTGGTGCTTTTATAGTTTGCACATTATTTATTGAGTTCAAATAAATAAAACCTATCTTGACCATATGGCTTGCGGTTTTGCGGCTATAACTTCATAGCTTGTTGATTTATAACTCATGATTTATTCTCCCTCTCTGTCTCTCTTTAACTCTTTCGATTGTATTTATAAAGCCTTGTGCACATCTAAATGTTCTGCAGTCGCGATCAGTTAAGCGCTATCAAATATGGCAGCGTTTCACTGATCGCAGAACGCTAAGGATATGCACTAGGCTTAACTCATGTAAAGTCATGACAAAACCTTCTTTTTAAGGGATCCGTACACACAATCAATCCGTACAAAAGGGTAAAACGAGATCCTTTAACTAAGACGCCGTTGTCCTTCCGTCTGTCTGTCCGTCTGTCATCAGGCTGTATCTCATGAACCGTCATAATGAGACTGATAAAAAAATGGTTTCGTATTGCGTAGATTATTGTTGTTCGTGTTATAAAAATGAACAGAGTTCTATCTGTATTCACTTGATAATTATCGCCTTCATAACTTATGAGTTACCGACATAAGCCTTCACAATACCTGAGGGGTCTTATTAATAATCCTAGCGTAGCGTTGGACTGGTTGATCCGTGTTTTGTCTCTTGCATTGACATGCAATTGTCAACTCGAACAAATGTGACAAAACTCGATTTAACTACTCCAGCGTTGCGCCGGGATTATTAATAACACCCGAGGGGTGTTATTAATAATCCTGTGTGTCACATTTGTTCGAGTTGACAATTGCATGTCAATGCAAGAGAGAAAACACGGATTAACTAGTCCAACGCTACGCCAGGATTATTAATAAGACCCGAGAAGAGTAGCCAGATATAAATCCAAACACTACTAAAAATATCAGCAAACGATTTTCACATCTAAATTTGATTTGATATTCCAGTTATATTGTATGACGTCTGGGAATAAGTTATTTCATGGTAATAACACTTTGATTAGTTCGACAAACGTATTACCAATTTAAAATAACCTGCCAACATTCAAAACATAGGTTTGGGAGGTAGCGGGTCGATCCCTAGTGAAATGCCCCAAGCATCTCGTTATGGCCATCGTAAAAGAGGTAGGGTAAGTAATTTTATCACTAGCTAGTTCCCCAGATTGAACTGAATTTAAATTTTACCCTGCATTTTGTTCAGGAAATGAGAGGGCGGATGAAATGGGGTGAAAAATATTGCTGTTTATAAAATATAGTGTCACTAAGGAAGTTGTTTTGTATGGGTAATGGCTCATAGATTCTGAAGTCTTCTGAGAAAATATTCAAAGGGTTTTTAGCTTTTGTTTATTTTTAGCTGACCAGTAGGCTTACCACAAGCTCTGTCTCAGGCTCTGGTTTTGAGTCTCAGATCATATTAAATTAGTTGAATACTATTTACTAATTTTATTTTATTTATTGTTATTTTGTATACCCCGGCCATACTCATGCAATAAGTTCCATCCAAAGATTGTCTGGACTTAGATCGCTTTTAGCTATAAGACCGCCCATTGTATTGCATGTTTTTTTACTATACATGTTTGTTTTTTTGTAATCTTTCAATCTGGTGTACAATAAAGTTATATTCTATTCTGATGCTGTTCTAAGCAATCTGTGCAGGTACAAGGGAAGGGTTAAAGTATCAAAATGTTGAACAATAACCATTGCGACTCACAGGTATAACCCCAACTAATTAGTAAAAGGTGGGTAAAATCACTCTTTGTTTTTTTATATTGGGGAAATTTGGTAACTATACAGATTAGAGAGACTTTTTCTAGCAGTGTAAAATTAGGACAAAAAGGTCAGGGTTATTAACCCCTGAACTAAAAAAATAACTAAGTATTTAAGCCCCTTCATCAGTTGGTGATTCGAAATAATTTATTTTCTAATGTTCTAACTTCGATTTCATGTCATAGTAGTACCAGTAGTACCAGATGGGCCGACGACATTGTTAAAATCGCGAGAAGTCGGTGGATGGAAAGTAATCAGAATCGTTATCTCTAGAAAATATAGAGGAGGCCTATGTCCAGCAAGGGACTTCTTCAGGCTGATGATAATGGTAATTTACTTGCTGGAACATCATAGTAAATCTAAAACTAAACATCTATAATAAATTCCCAGATTTTGTTAGAATTATTTATTCTAACCGTGTATGGCTCTAAGCAAACTAGCACACATGATCAAATAATGACGATCTTAGGATCGTTATATATTCCGAAGAGGAGCTTGGGTTATTACGGCAAACGTGCATTATCGAAACGAGATAGCAATGCACAGTTTTGACGTAGCAGCTAGTACATTACGATCTACGAGAGCTACGACACGTGCTACGAGCTACGAATCGCTATACGCTACGTATTACTAGCGGCCGACCGTGGTTTTGCTCGCGCGGTGGCTTATTTTTTTTTCGGAATACAAATAAGAATGTTACAAACTTAGGCATGATCAATGTTTTGTTCATATCGGTCCAAAAAATCGCGAGTGTTAGAACAACAATCATCGTAACTCGCATCTACTATTAGAGATATTTTATTTAACAGTAAAACTTTTCATCACAAAACTATCAAAACCACAAGCTCTGTGTGGCTCTGGTTTTGAGTCTGCAAGTGCTCACCAGTGTATTATACTGTGTGTGTGACGTTTCGACGTAGTATTTATTTAGTCAACACTCACACAGACTCATAAAGAGCAAGAGACAGAGCCAGACAGAGCTTGTACTAGGCCTACATATATTTGTGCTCCAATAAAACCCTGACTGGTATCAAAAGAGCGAATATTATGTGAGTGAAACATTCAGTTTTAATTTTTTTGTTTCCAATCTCCTTGAAGCGGAAGGAGTATAGGATAAGATATATTTACATCTCCACTGTGACCACTATAATCAATTATAACAATTTTGAGAGCCAACGCACACCACATAGCAAACAGCTCACGCACGTCCTTCACCACTGGGCCCTCACACAGTTAATAATTCAATCACTCAGTCCCTGAGAGGACAAGCTTAAGCGCACAAATATGCAAATACAGCCCTAAGGCGATACTTACAAACTTTCAAATTAAATTTGTGGTTGTTCGTGGTCGCTCTTACACTAGACAAGCGCTATAAAATCATTTTGATATATTTTTTTTTTTTTTATTATGTTATAATAAACTCCTATACTGATTTGATCATATTTGGATAGTGTCAGTGATCCTAGTAGGTACTTTTAATGACAATAAATGTATACCTACTTTAAGAACAACAATGTCTACAAAGATGTTTTGAAAGCACTCGTGGTCTCGTGGTAGCAGCTCCGCCTGCCGATCCTAAAAATCCAGTCGGTCAATGGCGCGCCATGAGCCAGCAGCTGACTGCAAAAGGTTGACGATGATGATGATGTTGATGAAGAATCGGTACTCAATAGCGTTTGCATTTCGTTTCTCGTGGCCACTTGTCGAAAGGCTCCATAAATTACTGATAGCCACTCGCATAACATTTTACAGCTTTTAGAGAAAAGATACTATACATTATTGAAGGTTACTACACCAACTTATATTTTTACCAAAGATCAACACTGGGGTCAGCGATCCGCATGCCAATCATGGGATCAGGCAAAAGCCGCTCCATTACAAGCATGCCCAGCAGTGAACATTTTTATGCTGATGTATGGGTGTGTCTTCTTCTTCTTCTTCCTGCCCTTATACCACTAGGTGGGGTCGGCACAACATGTCTTTTTCTTCCATTCATTTTTTTTTTGGATAGCTATGAAGTCTAATAGCCCCTTCCCACCCACTGGTGCGTGATATCGCGCACCAGCCCGCAGGAAGGCAGCATAATGCTGCCTTCCTACGGTGCATGGTTCTGCAGATCATCACGCACCGCGCACGATGACGCACGGCAACGCACACAGAAAAGGCTCCTGTGCTACAGCGCACCTCGGCGCACGAGACCGTTCCCATGGTGTGTCGTGCGAGCTGGTGCGCGACATCACGCACCGGTGGGAAGGGGCTATTAAAACGACTTATGTGACTTGGAATTTAATGATTTAATTTAATGATCATAATAATATATTTTAAATGTATAAAAAACTTCAAATTTTCATGCCAATACTTTGGTGAAATATGTGAAGCTGATAAAATAAGATATGAACTAACTGCTAACCATATTTCAAGCGAATAAACATTTCATTTCATTAAATTTCAATTAATAAGTATTCTGTAGTAAGACGACACCATTTTGTACTAGCACAAGCCTCTAAAGTACAGAAAATGAAATGCAACAGCAAACGACGTCGTAAAACACAAAGTTAACCTTATCTCTAACCTTAACGTAAAACGTTATTTCCGGACGTAAATGAAACCGGATGTAAAATTTCAAATTACAAATAAGTAATAAACCCATTATTAGATATGGAAAGATATCAAAAAGCTATAATAAATTCTAAAATTGTTGTAAAATTTTACGTTACGATCGCACGTTCTGTAAACCAAACTTTGACGAGCACGCTGAATTTATGTACTCAGTAAGATTGTATTAAGTATACGAAATAAAATACAAAAAAATTTCTGACATCTGATAAATTGATAACATAAAAAAATTACTGCTTGACAAAACTATGCACAACGTAAGTGAGTATCTAAGTAATGATTATGCCCATTTTATAGAAGAATTACTTTAATAAAATTACTAGGTATATTGCTTTGCATACTGAGTATATATTTTTTAAGCTAGGTATTTAAGTTTTATTTGTAACTAGCGTAACTTAACGGTGTATTTTTGACTAGCCCCTTTACAGCTAAAATTATTTTAATTCTTTATTTTGTGAATGACGAGATACTAACGCCACTCAGCAATACTATTTATTATTAATGTTTGTGTTTGCTTTAGTTATCAATAAATACATTTCATTTCATTTCATAAGTCCAATATCTCCAGCTTGCTGTTGGGATGTTTTTTTTCACGTCAGAAATCGTCATTGATTACGTTACGAAGTAGCATTGATTTTCCATTTTAGTGTTATGTGGATTGTTCACAATATTTAAAGAAAGAAAGAAAGATCATTCATTCAACCACCTAAAAATAAGAAAAAAGCAGAAAACTTAACATAAATTGTAAAATATTAATTTATTATTCAGAGTTTATTTCTGTGTCACAGGCTCTGATAGCCTTTATTGATCACATTTGGTGTTAATTAGACATTCAAGAATCCCTTTAAGAAAATTCTAGTGGAATATGGATGATAAAACACCACTTTAATTAACGTTTAAAGATGAAAGCGTTGATGACGCTTTTTGTTTTGACACTTCATAATAATTTCGGTACGATTTAGATTTTATAAAGAAAGGTGTGCTCGAATTAATTCCAATTAGTCAATCGTCATTTTAATAAACAATATTTTTTTTATTTATTTGACTTCTATACACTTCAAAAAAAAATACGGTCATAACTATTACATAACACTATAACTTATTTACAACAGAATAAACATTATTTACAAAAACACTCGTATAAAACATTAAATAATGAAAATAAAAAAAACATTTTCTACAAACTAGCAAATTTAATAATGAACTATATTTTCCACCTGTAGGTATTACAGGTAGAAAACAGAGTTCAGATCACCGACCGCAGGCAATGTGCCCAAAACATAAAACTACATAATTACTTAGAGCTTCTCAATTTTTCTTTTCACTATACAGGGTTATTCATTATTAGCTACACAAACT
The DNA here is from genome assembly GCA_947578465.1 of Thera obeliscata. NCBI lineage: Eukaryota > Metazoa > Arthropoda > Insecta > Lepidoptera > Geometridae > Thera > Thera obeliscata. The sequence continues at coordinate 9,534,870 of OX387916.1, forward strand.
GACAGGGCCTAATTTTTGGGTCGTGAATATTGGTTTGGCCGAATCAATTTAATTCCTAAACTGATTTAAGTTTTTGTATCAAAATTTTATTTTTATTAATTTATTTACGGCTATTGCATACTGATTGCCACGGAGAACAGGACAATGACCCACCCAGGCGGTGACTGAACGTAGAGTGTCGTTCACGGCGCGCGGGCGCGGATCAAAGGTCAAAATAGGTCAGGGGCCAATGATTCCAAAGGATATTCTTTATCGATTTTCTCGGGATTTTCATAACAAAATATTAAAAAATCATTACATAAATAATTTTTATTTTATTTGTTGAACGTAATTCCTGAGTATTTGCAGCTAATTATGAATAACCCTGTATAGAAGAAGAGAACAATTAAAAAGATAGATAAGGCTTAGGTAGGTACAACTAGGTGTTTACAAATTTAGTGACGTGCTTGCGATAGCATCAGCAGAAACCTTAGTGCTATTTGTTTATTGCAATTTTTATAAAATAATGTATTATTTCAGTAAATATGATAAATAATAAAAATGTGTGTGAAAATTTGATGAACCTCTTTCTTCCCCTTTAAACATCAACACATAATCTTAACTTGGCAATAAGAATATACATATTTATGAATATAGGGGCATCTACCATGCCTGGGGTATAACGTTATTTATTTATCCAGTCGAAAAGTTTGTAATAAATTCTGAGTAGAGTTTTCAGTCGGATTTAGAATTAAATGGCGTATGAAAATAACGAGTTAATTGTATTTGATGTAGAACGTTTAAAATTGCATAATCAGCGCTTGCCAGGAGGCATCTTGCCAGAATACTGTAGTGATAAATCTCACCGGATTCCATTCAATAGAGACTTGTGCGAATTATTAACGCCCCATTAGTCTCAGCCAAACGTCTTTATTTGTATAGAAAATCTTATTGAATCTACCTACCTATCTGTGAGTTGGAATTATAAATGGCATATCGACGGTTTTCGATAATCTGTTGGAGCATTAGTCGCCTTTCTTCTTTTGTTTAGCTTGATACAACAATTATATCAAATTAAGATACTATCATTTAATTCTTTTGGGTCTACGAGATGTGCAGTCATCTTTGCGAGTGCATGCGACTGTATAATATTATTTCAAGTTCACAGAATAAAATTGCATAGTCGCGGCAAGAAAACCTTTTTATTTTTTATCATATTTTTCTTGATGTATGTATATCTTTAAAGGTACGGCCACATCTAGGCGATATGGATATTGCTGTCGGCCTTTCTAAGCTGACCACTGCTATTTAAAAGTTACCATAATAGTCCTAAAACATGAGGTATATATACCTAAAGCAAAAAGTGATTTCATACTTTTAGGCCTAGGATGTTACGTAAACATCAATTAATTTAATCAACAAGGCAGCTTCCAAAGCAGGACAAAATATCGCGTGTCCCACACGGAGGGTATTCCACATCAATCGCTCCTGTCCTAATAACCGTTTAAATAGCAAAAAGATTTATGGAAATGCCCAACAAAGGAGCCCTCGATCCTGCTTCGATAAATCTACGCACGAAATAATACGATCCCAAGCGATTTGTACTGGGACAAAGATTTTCGTCCGCTAGGTAATAAAACTAAGGATGCCGGAATCGCGGCAAGATACGTGGCTTCAATGGTTTTGGCAATTTCGGTGATATAAAAGATAAGTAATTGGTGTAGAGCTAATTTTGACCTGGAATGGTGCACAAAATCGTCCTGGTAATGCCTATATTATAATATCTTGTTGAAAGCATAAAACAGAAGCATAGTGGCCCAACTAACAAATTTATTTATAAGGAAAGTCTAGCAGAGCAGGCTTCTTCAGGTCGACAATTCAAATAACTCATTTATCCCTGCTCAAAGTCCCCGTGCTTACAGCCATACTTATAAACGTTATTTAAATTTAAATTATTGCTTAAACTTAGCCCTGTCACTGTTTATCATTATACAGTGGTAAGAGATGACTTTAGACTATAGTATAGCATTCTATAGAATGCTTGGGGTATCATGGACCGAGCTCGATATCGAGACCTACGTTTCCATACTCCAAGAACTCGGCATCAAGCAGCGTCTATCATACAGTACATTCGCGCATTCTCACCTTCTTTGGGCACACATGTCGCGTCGTGGCGAGTCTCCGTAGAACGCCTGGTGGTGTTGGGGAAGTTTGAGGGCAAGAGAGTTCGCGGCAGGACACCCTATGATGGACGGACCAAATCAAGGCAGCTATAGATGTCCTTCTCAACATTCGTTGACTCCTTTTGCACCGCGAAAAATTGCCACCGAGCCACTGCTCCGTCATAACGACCACAGCCTGAAGAAGAGATGGCAGTAGTTAGGCACTGTTTGTGATTATTTTATAAATAAAACCAATAACAAAAAGAAGACAGCCTTTGTACTTACGCCGAGGCAAATGTGGGTTTCAGTAGGTATTCGTAGAATGACTAACAATGTGCTTCAATTTATTCTATTATGCTTAGAATATGTAATATGAGAGGTATGCCTTGCTCTCAATTATTTTTAGGATTATTAAGGATAGAACAGTATTTATTATAGTTAGGTTGATTCTGTGAAACATGAACGATCAATAAAATTTGTACTTAATCAATTACAGTGTGGATCACAAACGTTTGAATAGTCAAAACCAAACATATCGTGCAATTAGTACCCAAAAGGTTCAGGTTGGTTATGATTTTTTTGTATTTATTTATTTTTATTGATTTGAAGCTGGACAACACCGTCTGAAATATAGAAGGCTAACTGCCGAGTCATATTTTAAGTTTACAACATCTAGGCTTCGATTCGTAACTTGTGTTGCCATTAAATATTTTATAGCCCTGCAACCTGTTTCTATACGAAGCCTCGGGGGAACATTTGGCCTGTTTTATAGGTTGCATCACGTCTTACAAATACCTATTATGTTGACGGGTCTGAAGAATACTAACTAGAGAAATTACGATGGCTATAAAACCAAACTCGCTGATTTTGGGTAGGGTTAAGAATATCAGCAGATGAGTAAGACACGTTTGGCAGAGAGACAAACACAGACCACAAACATTTTATAATTTGAAGTTGTTCAACATTCTTATATCTTTTACTTACCATTAAAATAAGAAAACTTTTAGGTAGATATTTATGATAGCAATGATTTAATAAATAATCTAAACTCATGATAATTGATGTACCTACCTTGTCTGTTAGAAGGCTCTTGGGGAAAATCTTCAAAAGAATTAACAAAACACGATAAAGAACAAGTACCTGAGCGTTATTTAAAAGAATCTGTCCTGCTGAGAGCACTTTGCTGTAATAAATTCACTCACAATTTATCTTTTTGTGGATTGCTTTGCTTGTAATCAGTGATGTGCGAGATCTTTGCAATGCTGGACTCATCAAATGCGTTTTGTGAATGCGGATACGGATTTTAAAAAATTCGTTAGAAGAAAAAATGATTTAATTATCATCTGTAAATATACACTTTTTGAAAGAAATGTGTAAATTTAGCAACACGATTTGTAAGGATTTGTAAATGAAGTTTCACAATTTTTTTTACACAGTGATACCATTTTTGAGCACTAAAAATTAAATGACGAATTTTATAAGTGAGTGGAAGAAGAAAGCCGCCGACCCCACTTAGCGTGAGATAAGGGCAGGAAGATGAGGATGAACCTGACCATTTTTGGATATTACGCTACAGCAGGACATTTTTTTCAATTATACCAATGGTCAAAATAGACTGTGAGGCAAAGCTCCTATTTTTTTTTCATAACCTTTCCGTTTGTTACAGGGTGTATGATGCGACGTCGCGCACCTTTTTACATTAGCGAAGCGAATATTAATATATTCGCGATATAATGACGAGCTCATGAATTTGTAATGAAATGAAATGTCTCGGTACGGATACCGATCCGTATTCAAAGCCCACCCATCACTAGTGGTAATAGCGGCCGGGGCGTGGTAGATTCGACAAAAACTCCGCACCACCCACTCTTCTCTGTTGAGCAGAACCATTACACAAAACATTGTTCCAAATTACATCGCAGGCGTTACAATAATGTTTTTGTTCATTTCATAAGATAAAGAAAGTTGTTTTTCAATTGTTTTTACAATAAAAAGCCGAATGTTAAAGTTTAAATTGGAAAATCCCCTAATTTGTTTTATTGCGTTAAGCTCCCACTTTATTTGTACTGGGGTGAAACAAGTGACCTCTGTTAGAATTTAATTTATTGAATTTAGGCACAATTTACAAAATAGAATTAGGTAATAAGTATCAAATACCAGTTAGGTTCGGCCGTTAGTAATTTATATTAACGTTCTTTAACCATTTCGACAAAGTAAGAAACTTGGTTTAACTCCTTTCTTCTAGATGAAGCACAAGTTCAATATTTATTCGTGCACTGTTCAAGCGATTTTCTAGATTTACTAGACTGCCTTACCTTTTGACCTCGTATCTCGGCGAGCATTGTCCGAGACGCGGTCAAAGATTCCATGCACTACGTAAAGCAGTATTCATACATAACGCGGTTGAACCAAGCCGAGCATGAACGTGCCCATAAAATGCTTTAGACGACTTCGTCGAAAATTGGGGATACCCGCATAATATCTTTCGCTAAAATGTACCTTGGCATGTTTGTGGCGACAAGTCAGGTACTTATTTGAATTTAAATAATATCAATGTCTGTGTTATGAAGTCTTGTGAGTTTTTTGAGCTATTATAAAATCTGTTATCGTCTTGTCATTTATTTTTACTGAACTGTATCATACAGTAAAACAGGCACTTATGAATAAGCTGGCTCGCTTCGTTGAGAAAATAATAAAGGCTGGATTCACGGATTGCTAATCTGCCAAATAAATTTAAACAGCTCTGTAACTAACTTGTTTCCTAAATTTGAGATATTGGTCAATCCATGAAATCAATGCTAAAAATAATAATGTTTTACTGAAAGCAGTTCGCAGGTGATCAACACACATTGTGAAACTATCTCTATGATCACTATTGATAAATATTTCAGCTATGTTAGAGATAGACAGACACACAACAAAGCTATCGAAGCCTAAATAATTAAATTATATCCTTGAAGGGCAATGAACGTAGCACTGTAGAGGGAATGATAGAAATAATTCATTACGGAGGTACGGGTTGCGCCTGTTATTCATATTTAAATTGCAAACTCGTGTAGGAGTCTCTCGTAGCTGTCATAACACAAATAAAGGAAAAGTTTATTAAAGCTATGTTTTACGGGTTTTAGATATTTATATAGTGGAAGGGGTCTACTCAAAATCTTTGTTGTCTATATTTTATTAATACAACTATTGATTTTTAAACGGGGTAGGTAATTTCTTTTTAAAAAAATATTAATTGGCACTCAGTAGTTTTTCATTAATAAATTACGGATTAATATTTTGCCAATCTATCAGGTCTAAAAAAGCGTTTTTGGAGCTTCATTAATATTACTATTTTGTAGAAAGATCGTGCAAAGAAGTTTATTGGCTGTTTTTCTTGATTGAAAATTATCTAATTCTCCGACTTTTGATCCTTGTAATTTTACTGAAACCCTTAGTCTTCGGCTTGACTGGTAAAGTTTATTAATATAATTATTGAAAACTGTGAAAGATCACGACATAGTTAATTATCGTGATATAATACTAGCATTCGCAGAATCGCTGCCAAACGACAAAAAGTGCTGAGACCAATTTTTTTATCATCTCTCGCTTGGCTGATTCTCATGAGAGAAAATAAGTTATTGCCGCATAGAACAAGTTGGAGGTGGGATAAGAATGAGCTCAGACAAAACATCCAGGTTTAGGTAGCTACTATTGATACAATTAAGGCCTGCGCACATCTAGGCGTTGGCGATGGCGATCAGCTGAAACGCTGCCAAATATGACAGCGTTTCAGCTGATTGTCATCGCCTAGATGTGGGCAGGCCGTCAGACAGCAAACATCAAAGGAGTGTTCTCCTTTTGAACCGCCTTCAACAAAGTCAGGATGTTCTCAAGTCAGCTATATTTTGTGACATAATTCGTACCAATATATTGGGTTATTGCTTTGTGCTTCTATGAACCTTTTTTTGAGTGATTCGTAGGTTTTTGGGTGAAAGGCATTATTATCATTATAATTTAGACAACCTTTTCAACGATGGAAAAACGTGATAAGTTTTTTAACAGAAAATCTATGCTTGAAGTGCTGCTTTTTTTATACAACTAGCTGATGGAACAAGCATATAGCCCACCTGATGTTAAGTGGTAATCATCGCTATAACAAAGCATTGACTAGTAGGTCACGCACGTTATAAGCGTGCCCTGCGATGCACAGTCCTGCGTCCATCCACTTGAGGTATACAGATGTTCAGCCTCACGTGCTAGTAATTTCACCGGCACACACACCTTTTATTCCAACCAAAACATAGCAATGCTGCTTCACGGCAGAAAAAATGCTGTGGTTTCTTAGTTCTAGATTAAATATATTTTAATCTAGACCAAAAAAGCTGCAGATTTTTTATATTACCAAGCAATATAAGCTTTGGGCGGGAGACGAGTATATCTATACGCATTACTAATACTAACAATCTATACTTCTAAATTATGTATTAAAAAGAGGAAAGATTTGTATTTTTGTATGTTTGTAATGACTAAACTCAAAAACAACTGTGCCGATTACAAAAATTATTTCAGCTTTGGAAAGCTACATTCATCCTGAGTAGCATAGAGTAGGTTATATCTATATATTTAAAAAATAAAAGTCCACCCGTGCGAAGCCGGGACAGTAAGTATAAAATAAAATAATACCCAGTATGAGAGCATGATCCTACTACAAGATCCACGCTGTAGTAGAATTAATTAAAGCATTCACAATGCGAGTGGATTCACAGATTCACGTTCACTGTCGTACCTAAATTGAAAACTTCGTTAAAGTGATGCAAGCGAAGAGGCACAGAGCTAAAAATTTTATTCCAAGTTCGTGAGTGCTTTGCTTTCCACGTATTGCCACATCCACCTCGAAGCTGTCGTCTTTAATTTATTTATTCCGTTAGCTATTTTATGAACTAGTAGGCACGTTTTCTTTTTTAGTTAAGTTTTTATTGACTCGAGCTGGAGAGAGGAAAAATGGTGGGTTACCATAAAAATTGCAGAAATTTTGGTGTGTCTGTCAGCATTTAAGGTTGAAAGTAGGGTGTATGAAAGCCACCCCCGAAAACATCAGTTACGACCCTAATGATGGGCCGATTATGTCAATTTCAAACGGTTTTGAATTTCGGAGTGGTGGCCGAAATATGAAGTCAAATAAAATAGTTATACTAACCCTTTATAGACTTATTCTAATAAAATCTAAAGTCATTATTTAAAAAGACATAGATTATAAAGGATGAAGAAATACGTAATTTATTTAAGCTCTGCTTAGTTTGGGGCTAGATAGTGTTGTGTGAATTGTAATAATACCTATTCATTTATATTTATTTATTTATTTCTGGTTTTGTGTGTCGTGGTGAATGTTCTATTTTAAGTTTTCAGAAGTCGTGTCATACACCCTGCATAACAGACTGCAAAATAAACATGCCCCTATCAAGTATAATTGATGTCTCGAGCAACGGGTACGGTTCTACAATATTTTTGTGCACATGTCACGAAAAACTAGCTTATTTTCGTAAGCTTCCATCGATTCTCATTATACCAAACTCTTCTTCATCATCATCATATTTTTTTCTACAATGAAAAGAAAAGACGACCTTCCTTTGAATACATCCTCACCTGATGGTAAGTCACGATGTAGCTGACGATGGAGCAAAGCGGTTTTGGAGACTTTACTATTACCTTGGAAGAGATTCAGATTGTAGTGGTCAGCAAAAACGAATAAGTTCTGCTCCTTAGAGGTTCCCATAATGAATTCCCAACGTAATTAGGTACAACATGAACTGCCTAATGTCTAATCATAGCAATGAGATGGCTTCCATTAGGTCTGAACTAAGTAACGAGCCGTAGGGCGAAGTGTACGATTCCTGGCAGTTTAGCAGAAAGCTCCCGGACGTAATTCGTGGTAGGGGATGGTTGGCAGCGGAAATAGAAGAAGGCAGATATTTCGGGCCGGTCATCTATCGACACTGTATTGCAGCCATGTTTTTTTTGTGAAGCTTTTGGAAAATTCTCTATTGAAAAAAGGAGCATACAATGATTTTTCCGGATATGCCAATCGTTGTTTCTCTACAGTCATATATTTTTTTCTGAACTCGCTTACTTTTTTGTATCATTTACTTACACCCATAAAAATAAGCAGATCTTACTTGATTTACATCTGTTCTGTGAGTCGTAATTCGTGGTGGAGTAAGGCTGCTAACAGACCGACTGGCGGGCATTATTAACGGGCCATTAGCCTTCGTTCGGGCCTCGTCGGGATCTCCGCCACGGCCTATAGACAACTACTTCTTGAGACGAAGTGGAAATCCAGGATTGACTTATTTTTAAATTTGGGTTGAAAGATTTATTGGTTTATCGAGTAGCTAGAGAAGTTTACTTTAATTCCCTTTGAATCAACGACGCTGAAATGTGGCGAAAGTATTTTGCGCGCCTCGTAAAGTTTTCTTTTTAATTGTTGCTTGAAACAGTAATTTATTTCTGTTTCCTCGAGATGTTTTATGTTACTGATAGCAAAAAACTCCGATCAAGAACGGTACAATTGAAAAACAATGTCAGACATTGAACTCTCGTGCTATAAGCTTTCACAAATCTATTGTTTTCTTCATGAACGCGCATTTATTCAACATTTTGCATTACAAAGCACGTTTGCTCATAGTACCTCGTATTCTCCACGAGAGACATGTAACGTCATTCCCCTGAATCGACACACGACATGCAATTCTATGAAACGGCACCCTTTCGAGTAAATTGGCAACCGCACTTCCGAAATACTGCAATATCGCAACACCAGTGGGTATAATGCTGGAAAATTAGATCAGTAAAGGAGAACAAGTTTTAGAAGTGTCGTTAATTATAATGCGCGGTGTTTTATACGTGGACCATATACACTCCTGCTGTCGTAAACAACGCTACCAATTTAATATTTTAAGTTTACAAAATTTAATAATGTTAGAAGAATTATTTATTATCATCATATTATTATCTTTATCGTCAGATTGAAGAAGTCCACCACTACTTTTTGATAGGTCTTCCCTATTGTTTCAATGGAAAAACGATTTCCAGCCCTCCATCAACTGATTTCTGTCGATATTTACAACATTGTCTATCCATCGGCTGGTGGCTATGCTTTGTTTTCCGGTTAATAGTCTCCATCCAGCATTACTATACTACATCACATAACTAGATCCATCGAGATATAAGTACTACGTACTAGAGAAGCTACGTCAAATAACTGAATTGTCCTATTCTTCGTAATTTGTTCTCGGCAAAAAGGTCTTAAGCGCCATGTAAATCACGGCACTTACGCGTTTTCGAGAGAGAGCGACTGAGGCGACTGAGTGAGTTGCGGCGCGATCGCCGCAGTTGAACGGGACAAAGTAGGAATTTACGGTGTCTTCTCTAGTACGTAGTACTTATATCTCGATGACTAGATCATCTTCATCGTCATCCTAATGAAGGACACTACTTTTTGATAGGTCTTTCTTATTGTTTAAATGGAAGAACGATTTCCAGCCCTCCCTCAACTGTCTTCTGATGATCGTCACAATATCGTTATTCCATCGGCTGGTGGCTACGCTTTGTTTTCCAGTTAATAGTCACCATCCAGCATCACTATACACACACATACTATGGTATAAAAAGCTACTCCCAAAAACTTTACCGTCAATGTTCAAATCTCCGCGGATCCAGACAGAAATATGTAATCTCCTCGCAGTACCTGTAAAAGCCTCTGTGGTAGCTAGCCTTGTATAAAGTGAGTATAGTTACATTACCCTACTACAGAATTCCGGAATAATTTTATGTCTCTAGAGATTTTATAATATCTCTGGTGTTTCGCAGTATTGCGATTTGCAGCAGTAATTTTGTAGTTGTAGTTTGTTTCATTCTTCTAGTAATTTAACATGTTACAGTGCCTTTAGCAGGGTAGAGATAAACCAATCTTAGAATGCACGCCCTTCCACCACGTTTTCTTGACATTGACTCACAGCAAAGTACTTAAAAAAGAGCCTTGGGAGGAAAGTGATAAAGAACAATTTACTTTGACTGACTAAAGTAGTGGGGCGTGCAGTTTAAGATTGGATGATCTCTACTCAGAGGTGTAACACACATAATGTATCAGATACTGTATCAATATAGTCCACGGGCTAGCAGCTCGCTCATTTGATACGGTACTGAATCTCTAAATCCCAGAACAGATTGTGTTGAACAGCTGAAAACTACTATGGCGATGGCGGTGGCAGTGGCGATCGGTTTCAGCATAGAGGTTTGCATACATCCACACACACTGATGCAAAGTGTCATTGCCCGCAGCGAACTACTGTTAGAAAACTGCCTTAAAACTGGGCTATACCTAGCTCCACTAGTACTCAACAGTGGAAAGTGACAGATGTAAAGGCAATGGTGAATGAAGACGCAACTGACTGTGCGACGGTGTGCTTGTGTGGGTGCTGTTCGCACATGGTTTGCTCGTTCAGTTCCCCGATCGCAGTTCGCAGCTCTTCGCCTAGGTGTAGCTGATCATTAAGTGATAACCCTGCTTTTATGTTAAATTTTAGATACACAGCTGCTTGGAGGCTGAACATCTGGCACTATGATGGGACCCTCCAAGATGCTGTAGAGTGTAGAGTCTTCCTGGGTTTCAACTGGGGTTGGGAGAAATGCATCTTGCGAAAGCTAATATCTCAACACTGCAGGTACCAGCTTTTACGCAAACACGGTGTAACATAGAACATGCCACCTGGGAGCTTGCCCGAGTCTCTAATTAACGAGCTAAGTTGGAATAACAATACCGAACTTCGCTAGACATGCTTTGCATAAAAATACACTGCGTTTTTAGAGCAAGGTACTAAATTGTGATTTTATGTACTCCCCTCCATGCCTTTTCTAATTGATTTAGAGGAATAAGATCTGCACTAACGTCCTGCGATGGAGTGTATTGTCCCCTCGATGCCTTTCATTCTCCAGCCAGTATTCTTAAACGGTTAAGAAAAGCATCGTAAGGAAACCGGCATGTCGTTGAATCTAAGAAATTCGAAAAACATGTGTCGAGTGCACGAAAGGAGCCTCAGAGGCGTGTCTGAAATCCTTTCACCACGTTGGTTTGAAATAACCGTGACACGATAAGGAAAAGAAGTGAGTTAATGAAAATGAAAAATATTTTTATTTCTGTAATGAAAATGAAAAAGTTATTGGTGTCTTCTACACCATTTTGCTCCAACGTTGGCTACATCGTCACTTGTTGTGACAAGGTGAGATTGTAGTCAAATGACGTTCTGTCTATATCTATACTTTTAAACTATATCTACTCGTATACTACTATTATAAAGAGGAAAGATTTGTACTTTTGACTTTTTGTATGTGACAAATAAAATCAAAAACCATTGGGCCGATTTAGAAAATTAATTCACCATTCGAATGCTACATAATCCCTGAGTAACAATTTGCGAAACCGGGGCAGATCGCTAGCACATAAAATAATGCTGAAATCTAACGTTGAATAGCTTTTAAATATTTCATTTAGAAAGTTCAAGTGTATTTTACTTGTAAAATCTACTTCAACAGTCTTAAAACTTCGCAACGAGTTTCCAATAGGTGCCCTGGCAATATAACAGCGCTTAGAGACCTTAATGCTGCATCATTACACGGTTAAGAAGCGTACTTACAAGTGTAGTATACAATATTGCTTGATAATAGATCTGAGCACATGCATGAACTTTGATGAACTTTGCATCTACACGTAAACTATACTGCTAAGGTACCCATGGTACTTACTTTTAGTATTTTCATCATATCATCCTCAATTAGTCCGCTTATGGACACCTCCACCTCCTCCGTCTTTAAGAAGTCCGTTGTCATTTCGACACTCCCTACGTATAGTTGTGTATCTGCAAAACACAAATTTTACAGGAGAGCGTTTTTAAGATTTGAAAACGGTAAAATGCCTATAACTGGAGCCCTTTTTGAGATATTTCTGTGAAAATTGGTGAGATGCTCTTACTGTAGATCTAGTTTAAGATGGATTTTTTATTTTATTTAAATCTATACTGGTTTAGACTTTATTACACTTACATATTTTTACGTGGTGCATAAAATGCCGTATGTGGCACATACACACTTTTTCGTGGCAACTTAGAAGAATGACAGTATCGTAACTGCCTGTTACACGGTTATACTTAGGAGATCTATTTGACTAATTCTGTTTAACTGGTGTTTACATGTTTAAACGTTGGAAATTGTATAATTTAATAATATGCTTCTACATACTTATTCTGTTTTGGCAATTGATTAAGCCTGGTTGACCAGTACCTAATACAGGTCGCCAGGCCCTAATTGCTAAATACTCACTTGCTTACGAAACTAAGCCTATTTTAAGGTAGGTAGGTAATTCTTAGTAGTAAAATGTAAAACTGTATTCATGATTTGGGGTTTTCTCACTTATATTATTATTTTTTGTTAATATTGGTCGTTAATATTGGAGCTCAAAATACCATTTATTAGGGAAGTAGGTGCTCACCTAAACACAAAAAACCTGTTTTATTTCAAAAATAAGAAAAACAAAACCAACTAAGTAGTCTTTACTAGTAGTAGTATCGTATGGTAAAATCTCTTCTAGTGGGTGCTTCACACGTGAAACGTCGTTTTTGAATTTTTTCACAATCACCATTATAATTCCTGAATCATTATCAGCCTGAAGAAGTCCACTGCTGAACCTAGGCCTCCCCTACACATTTCCAGGAAGTACGACTCTGAGCCCTTTCCTTCCATCGACTTCCCACGATCTTAACAATGTCGTCAGTCCATCCGGTTCGTGGTCGCCATTCGAGAACCTTTATTCCCCAACGGTTGTCGGTTCTTCAAGCTATATGGCCTGCCCATTGCCACTTCAGCTTACTAATTCTTAGAGCTATGTCGGTGACCTTGGTTCTTCTTCGGATATCCTCATTTCTGATTCTATCACGTAGTGAAACTCCCAGCATATTTGAGTTTGAGCTGGTGCACGAGGCCAATAGTTAGTGACCACGTTTCAGTTCCATAAGTCATCACTGGCAACACGCACTGATTATAGACTTTTGTCTTGAGGCTCTGCGGTATCAGCGACGAAAAGATGTGGCGCAATTTTCCGTCACAATATCTATTGATAAAATTCCAATAGCGAACAAGTTCTCCCAATGAGCCACAAAAAAAAACTGCAGGTCTCTTTCAAAGTCATTCATTTTTTGTTAGCAGAAGAGAGAGATGCGGCCTGCTTGTGGAGACAAATCCACAAGTAAGTAAGTAAGTAGGCCGCATCTCCCTCTTTTTCCTTAAGCTGCTCAGAATTATTCCCTGACATACCTGGAGAGCCAATTGGCAATAGCGTCAGAGTGGAGGCTGGTGACGCAGGGCAGCCTATAACTGTTCATATGGTAAGCCAACTGATAATTTCGCTGGAGTGGGTGCTGTTAACTCAGCGCAACCTAGGTGGTCATCTGGAGAGACAACTGGCAAGGCGACTCCATGCAGCCTAATTGGTATACTGTTTAGCTATAAGGTGTGCGTAATTGGGAGAGTCACACAATGATAATGGCATATTAATGCTTGAGGAAGACTATAGCAGTAGGGGAGATTCAGGCATGTTTGCTGCCAAAGCAGGGTCATAGAAGCTATATTCCGGTAAATCAGGTTCAGGATGTTTTTCTTGAGTTTTCTGGGTCAGGTTTACAAAAGCGTGGCGACGAGCTAAAGGCAATGTCATTATTCCCTGTGTCATTGCTGGAGCCTCCACCACTAGCTTGCAAGGAAAATTGTAAGATATGGGAAGCTGGAACATGCAATTCAAAAGATGCAGGACTATCACCGTTAGTTTTCGTAGAATGCAAGGGGGAAATGCGCGGTGCAAGAAAAAAAAGGTTCTTCATCGCTGTCAGATATTATCTCACCTATTCGGCTTAGGTCATCCTCAATAAAAATTTCTGAAGTGCATTTCTGTTCATAACTCTGAAGATCCTTTTCAGATCCTCAACATTTTAATGGGGCCACCCTTGGAATTACCTTCTTTCCGACAAAAAAAGAATCAACAAAATCGGTTCACAAACAACGAAGTTATCCGAAGTTGTTAATTGAGAAATCCTCCTTTTGGCAATTGGATAAAAATAATAGTTTTTGATTAAAATAACATGAAAACACTAACACAGAACTATGTAAGTGCATGGGTTACTATAACTTTAATTCAATAACTTTCCGATGTAAAGCTATGTAAAAGTCAGTTACCGAATTTTGATATAACAACTTTTCCAAGTATAAATATGTAAGTGCCTAGATACACCTTATAATCATAGTGAATCCCGATGTATAAATATGTAAGTGCGTAGTTACACATTTGTACGTAGGGTATCAAACATTTTTGGAAAGTTTCTAATTGTACTTACTAATAATTGTCTATTTGTTCAGCAATGAAAGCAATAACACACAACTGATTCAAGAAACCTAATAGCTATGATTGGACATCAAAAAGTACAAAAAGTTGGTAAATCATTAATTATGATTTACTTACCTGGACTTGTAGTTGATATAGTTGGGTCTAGGATATCTACTTTTCCTTTCTTATTAGCGTCTGCTTTTAAATTGTTCAGGAATCGGAAACGTACACTTGTCATTTTGCGACAATCAAATATTTACGAGTCGCAAACGCATTCTACAAGCTATCCGAGGAAGAACTGTGTAACGGGCAGTTACCGCCACCAGCACCTCATTCCCCCCCGCGTCAAAGTTTGTATGTGGAAGATACAGCATTATATGGCGGGAAAGTAATGAAGTTGGACAGTTATACGATCAAGAAAAACGTACTTAGAGTAGACTTTTTATTTTTTTTGTAATTTATAATGATAGACTGGCATGTGTAGATGCCAAAAATGCATCAAACGTATAAGTGTGTATCTGGCAGTTAGACGAAGATACGTAGGGAGTGTCGATTTCACCATGCTTGGCAAGTGGTTTGGTAACCGCAGTGTTTGCAAATACTTTTTATTTTAATTATAAATTGTAAAAAAGGCTTGCGTTTGACCGCAATCTCACCTGCTGTTAAGTGATGGTGGTTGACGGTTTAGCACGCTTACCTAGAAGATTCCGATTTTCGATATAATACCTACTCAGGAGATCCTGCATCCCCGTGCGCTTCGTTGACGTTTGCTTCCTAAGAAGCTGGAGTTTGCTATTATTTTCTGTATTTTGATTACTACTAAAACCTATGGCGCTACGTTTACGTAAATTATAATAGCTGTATAATGGCTGATGAAGATTTCCGAAATTTTTGCATGCTTGGTCAGGCACACTAAATACAAGAGCTCTGTTTTTTTGTAGTTTTTCTATGATACAAATTCTTATGAGTTCACAATACAAAATTCCACCTAGATTTTCTTACTATAGGTAAATCATAACAAACGCGCATAAAATGTCAAGTAGTCAAGATAAGGGTGTGACGTGGTGAATTCTCCTGGCGCTAACTTACCCCACAGATCAGGAAATAGTTGCTTCATAACCCACACGTGTCCAAGAATTTGCACAAGTTCCTTCAAAACAATGGCGAGTAACTTACCATGGTTTCGTTTTTGCTGTTCTAGGTCAGGAACTTAATAAACTTTGCCCCACTTAATCGGTTAGTTAGAATTATGACGTCACTAGCTGGTACCTGCGGTTTGACTCGAGGTTATGTAATCCTTATATTTTTGAAAGAGTATGTAGTAGATTAGCATATTTTCTAACCTAGCCACCTGGACGAAAAAATACTTCGATGTCGCCAACTCGAACGATTATGAAACGCTATGGAGCAAACTCCAGCCTTTTCTCTACAGTACAGTCTACCACAAGCTCTGTCTGGCTCTGTCTCTGGCTCTGGTTTTGAATCTGTGTGAGGGTCACCAGTGTATTAATATGCTGTGTGTGTGACGTTTCGACGTAGGATTTATTTTGTCAACACTCACACAGACTCAAAACTAGAGCCAGAGACAGAGCCAGACAGATCTTGTGGTAGTCCTACAGGTTAAAAGTTAGTTTATTTAATAAATTAATAAATAAACTAATTTTTAACGAGCGTGGAAAAGAGACTGATTTAATGCATTCAATTTTATATTTGTTAATTTATTTCGCTTATACAAGCTAAACACAATTTAATTAGAACGGTATTGGAAACAATTTATCTTATTCTTATTGTGTCACTCGTTCTTTCGAACCAAGTGTGGTGAAAGGATTTTAGGTGCGCCTCAAAGAGGCTCCTTTCGTGCACTTGAACAATAATAATTACTCTAATTAATAGGCAATTTTAAAATTCAAAATTCTATGCTTAATTTAATTCCACGTGGCTGATAAATTAAGCAGTACGAAATTCTGTGGTGCAATGCACAATACTCTAAAATTAGACCTTTCTAAGTGTTAGTCTGAGGTCGTGTCAGTGAGGCTGGCTTCCCGTCACCGTCGCGATGCCCTGAGACCCAAGAAGCGTGAGATAAAGATAGGACAAAACCAATTCCCTTGTTGAAATAAGTAGTCTTATTCAAGTTGAGATCTCAGATACTTTTATTATGGTGTTTTCAATACTTGTATCGTAAGAAATAAGTAAACAGGCCTTTGCATCGATTCTAGATGATTTACATAGCATTGTTTGGGCAACTGTTTTTGCTTACGCCCGTACTTACGCGACTCAATAGTGACTGGACAGGATTTTTTAGATGGAGTGGGCTTGTTCAGCATCTATACCATCCTGACAACTTAGTCGGTTTAATCCACAGGAACAACATGGTTAATAAGTGTGGAGCTGACTAAGCCACGGGTTCCTTCACGATGTTTTCCTTCACCGTTAGGGAGCACTAGCATTGCGCACATACATTTTTTTGAAGAGAAAAATATATACGTGCATGATAATTTTAACATGATATAGACAGAACAAAATAATGATACTTATACATGTCGTAGAATCTAAAAATGTTCGAAAACATGTGTCGAGTGCACAAAAGGAGCCTCTCTGAGCCGCACTTAAAATCCTATCATCACACTTGGTTCGAAATAAGATTTAATAAGAAGAGTTATAAAATAAGAAGCTAATAAAATGTAGGTATTCCCTTCACCATCACCTAGGCCATCACCATCGCGCTAAATGTGCGCAGATCTATTACCGCCGGAAGAAAACAAGGGATCAGAGTTAGAGAAAAGATTAGTAAATCGCCGTCTAGAAGCTAAGTCAAGCTCCGAAATCAGAAATCCATCGAACCATAGTTAGGATTAGACAATTAAAAGAGTTGAAGAGAGATTTACACAAACATGTCACGGGTTTTTTTACCATTTGAGAACACACTGGTATAGTTGAGTTCAAAATATTTATTAGAGAACATAAGAAATATTTGCAACTAATACACGGGTATTTATCGGGTATATTAAATACCAGTATGATAGATTCAATGTTTTAAGATCGCGAAAGCTTAAAAAGTACTATTAATAGTGTTTCCCTATTTTGCTTTATCAAAAAACCACAAAACACGAAAAAAATATATTGTTTCAACTGATCGCTGTTTTTCTGGAGAACATCCCTTCCCAACGAAAAAGCTTTATCCTTAATGATATAAAAACAGTAACACGGCACGCTTATCTCATGATTTATGCATAATATTATTATTTTATTATACATAATACCTGCTAGAAATTTCACGCGACTTCGTTTGCGTCAATTTATTTCAATATAAAATATCCCCGCTACTCCTTGTACAGATTGAATTTCGGAATAAATCATTGTAGTAGATTAATAATTGGTAATAAAATTATAATTATGGAGCAAACGGGTTTTTAATCGTGATTACCTTTATTAATTCCCGACGTTTCGGCTGTGTTGCAACAGCCGTGGTCACGTGGTCACGGGTGGAAACGTCGGGAATTAATAAAGGTAATCGCGATTAAAAACCCGTTTGCTCCATATAATTATGCATAACGCGTTAATTTAAAAAGTACTATTGGTAATCAAATTATCTATCGAGATAACTTTGTAACTCCAAGCGCCTATTCTACCAAGTGAAGTGGCGCAAACAATAAATCTTGACCATTTGCTTCCTTTGCAAAAACAGCTACGCGTAATTAATTACCCAGAGGTCAGCGGGATCCAATCCCTGCGCGAGACTTTTTTCAACTTGCACTAAACTGTGGATGGCTAATTGATTTGCGAATAAAGTGCGCGTCATTTCTGCTGGGCAGTCATTTGTTTTGTTGAAAGACATGATGATTATTAAGGCTCGAACACACCTAGTTCGCTGGCGGTAGCGATCAGTGAAACGCTGTCAAATATCGCTGTCAGATTTAAAGGCTCGAACACACCTAGTACGCTGGCGGTAGCGATCAGTGAAACGCTGTCAAATATCGCTGTCAGATTTGAGATTTGACAGTGATATTTGACAGCGTTTCACTGATCGCTACCGCTAGCGAACTAGGTGTGCGCAGGCCTTAAGATTTGATAGCGATATTTGACAGCGTTTCACCGTTCGCTACCGCCAGCGAACTAGGTGTGCGCAGGCCATTAGTGGATACCTAAGACAATTTAATGACCACGCAGCGTTTAATAATAAACAGGAACATGGAAAAAGATACCATAGCATTCTCATAGTGAGTTGGCAATTTTTGTCCCCTCTACACTCTAGGTAGATAACTAAAATCCAGTCAAAATGTGTCCGTGCTCAATTTTGCCGTTTCATTCACGACCAAAATGAACCTACAACGAGAAACCGAATCTCATAACCAGAAAGACAAACTTTCATTATCTAAAAATAAAAACCGGCGATACCTAAATATTTAAAAAAGAACACTCATAAAAGCATGCAGACTGAATAATAGGGTTTGCTGAAAGCATCACGTTTGGAAACACAGACAGCGCGCAGATTGTTATCAAGAACTTTTTCCTCTTATCGAACTCAGCGTAGCGCAATTTATTAATTTTCATCAAACCGAGAAAGAAAAACGTGTTTCTCTACAAATTACTCTCAGAAGGGGCGTCTGATAGTACGAGAAAAAAAATTAAAACATCTTCCGAGTTGAAGATCTCAGTAATGATCTGCAGAGAGGAAGGATCGCACTGAAATTGTTTTCGTTTTCCTTTCAGCTTCCAGTTTCCGACTGGCGACTAAGTCCCGCTTTGGGAGTGGAAATACGGAGCGCTTATCTAGCTACCTATCTACCTACTACGTCTCGTATAGCCAGATAGACGGGAAAAACGTACATTGACCGTTCGTGATTTGCTTACGTCCTTTTCCTTTCGATACGTTGGCCGACAACAAAAATAGACGATTTGTCTTTCTGGTTCAATCTTCGTCAGTACGCTTTGAAGTTAAATGGATTTTATTTCTGCAAAAATTATGCACGCTAAGGAAGATAAAAAATAGTTAGGTAATCTCGTTTATATTTTTGGGAGTAGGTTTTTGTAAAGCTATAAAACGAATAAAAAAACTTATGTAGGTAAATTGCTAAAATAAAAATACCTTATATTTTTTTACCGAATTCAAAACACATCTCCCCTAAATCAATGACGCCACGCCAAGTAACATAAAGGAACCATTGTCTTTTAGAAAAACGTGTCTGAAGGCAAGTCATCTTATTTTTATCAGGGCTCTTTCGCATGGTCGCTTTGTCTGAATGCCTGAAATTTATTGCGTTGTACTTGTACAGCCTCCAACGGACCGCGAAGAATTAGCCGACAATCAGCCAGGAAACTGTACGGAGAAAAATATAATGACAGGAAAAAGGAGGCTTGAGTTGCTTTGATACTCGGTAAATTACCATGTAACATAATAAATGCTATAATCATTAGGTATGCCTATGAGAAAATGCTTTAGATATAACTCGCTAACCCATATTATTGTTTTTGGGCCGAGCGGGACTTCGGGATATGTGTAATACATGATGAAATAAAGTTTTACTTCATTTTGTACACGTTTAAAAGCCTGCGCACGGTCGCTGGCGTTGGCGATCAGTGAAACGCTGTCAAATTTGACAGCGATATTTGACAGCGTTTCACTGATCGCTTTCGCCAGCGACCTAGGTGCATGTGCGCAGGCCTTGACAGATTAACTTAATTTCTGATTCTCAAATCATGTTGCTAAATGCTCTCAAATTAAATCTTACGTGAGAAGGCACACATTTTTGTGTACACAGCCACGCTTTATAATTATGATCAACGCTTAATCTGTGCAAGTGCAGACATTGACATAATGTATACATTGTTGACAGATGACAGCCGACATTATGCAAACACGTCGACGGCGTGGCAGGCTCGATAGCGAGATGAAGCCTCGATGAACCACGGCATCCATCATCAGTCTGTCAAGGCTGTCACGCGTGTAAATCGTACAACATTGATCAAAAGCGACCATTCCAAACTATTCTCTCTCAACGTCCGATAGCCTGTATTTTCGAAAGCCCAAAGCTCGTTCCAATTTTATTTTCACGCCTGCAGTGTGCAGATACGATGAAACTTTCATCGGAGCCTTTCACTATAAGCGAACGAAACATAAATTGTGGACGGACGCAGTGCTGGCCACGTCGCGTCGCTCACCATTGCTCTTTATTTTCTAAAAACAACGCTACCCCATTGTTTGTGATCAAAATCTACCAATTAACAAGCTTTCTCTCTTGTATTTTTTACATGAACACTTGATCGCCGTTTTTATAATTATAATATCATTTCTTTTTGGGTTGGCAGTCTCTTTTAATGACGTAATGCATAATAACCAAGGCAAAAGAAAATTCATATACTTACTAGGGTATTACTAAATATTTTCCTTAAATCAAAACTAAATACTCGTCTGTTTATTTAACAAATCATAAAATCAAACATTCCTAATCAAAAGTATCATAGAGATTAATTGAAATTCGAGTTCCTCAATATAAACGTTGAAATGGTTCATTTGGGAGAGTGATCACCGCAGGATTACCTATCATTCATATTAAAATTGAATCTATGCAACTGGATACATTTATTTTCCGGATAAGTGAGTATAATGCAAGTAATTGAGATTACCGTCATAATGTCACTTGGGAGTCCTAGATACTTAAACAAAGCTCTGCTTCGTGTTCCTGCCCTTATCCCACTCTATGTGGGGTCAGCAAAACATGTCTTCCTCCTCCATTCCCCTCTGACAGCCGTCATCTCTGCATTCACTCCTTTTTTTTAATTATGCAAAGCTATGTTTTTAAATTTTACTAGGTACTTACGTCAAAGCAATGTAGCCTGTAGCAATATTAACTAACATTATTTAAGTTTATTCTAGAAGCATGTTACTAATTCCGTTTCCTAATTGAAACGTGTTGCAAGGAATAAATACGGCGTAGTACCCGCATTACATTGAAGCTCTTTGGCCCTCTAGTTACACGTTTTAGCTGTTTGCTCTATCTACAGTGAGCACCCATTTAAGGCTCTTTCAGAAAGACAATATCATCATCATCATCAGCCTGAGAAGTTAACGAAGTGAGAAGAAAACGGCTTCAAATAGAACAGTTTGTTTGTTTTAAAAAGTCCATTGACAAAATTACTGATTCATTGAACAATCAGTCGGTAGTATATTAATCTAAAGTAATCTAAACAAACATTAAAATGAGGGCTAAGTTTTGAATCTCCCGCTAATTTAATTCGTCTGATAAAAATATATCCATCTCTTTTTAGGCTTGTCAAAAACAAGGACTGACATTTTTTACTAGACGAATAGCATTTTTTCTGTAGACTGTACAATCAGCCCTAAGGCCACATTCACAGATTGCAAAATTTCAGATAAGCAACTGTCAAATATTTAATTGGTAAATTAGCAATCCGTGATACATTAAAAATCTTTCTGCTCTATAGGTTTTTATAAGGTTTCGTCGATGTATCAAAAACTCATTTCCCACTGTCTTGTCTGGAAAGAGCCTTAGATTGACTAGACGACCTAAACTGCTCAGCAAAGCGTACTTAGAAGCTGCTTTATCAGCTTAAATAGGAAATGTTAACTCTCAAACATAAATTTGTCAGGGAACCAGGGAATGTTAGAATCACTCTACTATTTAGCAACATCATCATTTTAGCCATAGAATAGATTTGTTGGAAATAAACCTGTCCTTATATTTTTTGTGCAACCGATCTTTACTAATCTCGATACTCGCATCATAAACTTTAGAAATACTTAGTATTTACGAGGATAATTATATACCTTTCCATTACAAAATTCGCAGTTTCCACAGGTAGTTTGAATTGGCAAATTGCATGTTTGAGTGCAAACGATCCAATAAAACAATCAAACATGAAAAGCATTTCTGTGGAGAATATTTTTTTTGTTTATAGACGAGAAATAAATAAAATGATGTAAGGATAGAGAAAGACACACATCCAATGTTTAACAAAGGATTTGTAACAATTAAATTATGCTCGGCTGCTGACTTAATTAGTTGCCATCTCGCCTATCTGACTCCAGGATTTGAGAATTTATGCTAACGTGGTTGGAAAATCTGGATATAATAATGAAACTGATGTGGGATTATAGTTTATTTCTAAATAAATAAATAAAAGCGGGTAAGTGCGAGTCGGACTCGCCCATGAAGGGTTCCGTAGCAGTAACTAATATAATATAGAAGTTCTAGTAGTTCGTCGAAAGGTACATTGCGGTGTACGATTAATGACGTATTAAAAAAAAACTACTAGCTAGATTTCGTTCAAACTAAATATCGTTGGAAGTTTACATAGTAATGTACATCATATATTTTTTTTAGTTTTATCATTCTCTTATTTTAGAAGTTAGAGGGGGGGGCAACATTTTACCACTTTGGAAGTGTCGCTCGCAAAAACTATTAAGATTGGAAAAAAACGATATCAGAAACCTCTACATAATTTTTAAAGACCTATTCCTATATACCCCACACGTATTGGGTTTGATGAAAAAAAGTTTTTTGAATTTCAGTTCCAAGTATGCCAAAATTTATTGATTTTTTTCTACTTTTGTGTAAAAATCTTAATGCGGTTCACAGAATACATCTACTCGCCAAGTTTCATCAGTCTAGCTCTTTTAGTTTCGGAGAAAAATAGCTGTGACATACGGACGGACAGACAGACAGAAAGACATGTCGAATCTATAAGGGTTCCGTTTTTGCCATTTGGCTACGGAACCCTAAAAACGAAGATAGGTTACTTTTATCGTTAGTTAGTTACAAGCTCCAATTGTTTTGTCACTCCTCTTGATCAAAAATACCGTCATTGTGGCGTACCAGAGCGAAGAAAAAGCGGTAACTCCCATTTGTTCTATAGGACTGTGACGTCATAGAACTTTTAATACTTTTTTATCCTTTTAGTTCCTTGGTAGAACTAATAAAACGAAAACTGGCCCATTAGTTCTATAGTACTTTTAGAACTTGGTCAATTCCATTAGTTCTATAGAAATGTATAGCCATAGAACTGTTAAAACTATTTTTGTCCTTTTAGTTCAATGGTAGAACTGTTGAAACGAAAACTGTGCTATTTGTCCTATAGAACTAAATAAATTAATAAATATTGTGGAGAATCCACACAACACTACCTAGCCTCAAATGTAGGAACCAGATAACTGTAATATACAGGGTGGCCGGAACATTGACGTCCGAAAAGAAAATTTTGTTCCCTCGTATTGTGGGGTATCCGAATCACCCCCATATATACATAATGTTCTGCGATTTTGTATAGTTTTCGAGTGCTTTGATTTTTTTTCTGAATTTTCAGCAAATTTCGACCTAACCAACTTAAAAATTAAAAAAAAAAGTAGAAGACGTTCAACAATTTTTTTTTTCAACTGAATCCTCATGAGTTATACTTTTATGCCTAAAATAATTAACTTTGTTACTTTGATGAAAGTTATGAAAATGATGATCAAAAGTGAAAAATTTACGTTCAGTGTATTATGTATGACTTAAATTTACAACTTTAAATTAAAAATCTAAAAAGGTCTTCTTCTTCGTCGTGTCGATGTTTCCCTTGATATTTTGTCCCTATATGTGTTTTGCCCAGAAATGGGCCACACTAATAGCGCTGTCCGTGGCGTCAGTCAAATCCTTCAGCGTGCAGGTGTTAGGGCACTTTGGGCAAGACAGCAAATGAAGCATAGACTGTTGGGCTCCGCAGTTGCAGTCCGCGTGGTCGGAGTACCCCCATTTGACTAAATTATGCCTGCAGCGGCCCACCTGGCTGCGAAGTCTATTCAGAGACTTCCAGGTTGACCATGTGAGTTTACATGGTCAACCTGGGGTTACCCGCTGGTAGTTCTTCTGCCGGCATAACATAATCAATAGGGGGTGAGTATTTCTTAGCCCACAGTCTCTTACGTGCCTCACTAGGATCCTCCTCTGTCAGTGCCTTGGTTGACTGGAGAAAGCTATGGCGGCTTTTCAAATGGCCCTGACAGTGATTGGTGTTGTAAAGTGGATGCCTCATGTCCATCTCCTGTTTTATTTTTTTCGATTGAGGAGGCGACTGCCCTTCGTATCTCCGGGGGAGCTCCTGCTAGAGGGTAAAGTGCTGAGAGGGGAGTTGCTTTTAAGCAGCCGGACACAATTCTGCATGTTTCATTTAGAGCTACATCTACTTCACGGGTATGGGCGGATCAATGCCACACTGGACATGCAAATTTACCAGCCGAGAAGCAGAGAGCTAGTCCAGATGTTCGGAGGACATGAGGGATGGCATCCCAGATTGTCGAAGTAAGACCGTTCTCTCAACTCTAGACCGTTCTCTCAACTCTAGACCGTTCTCTCACCTACAAGAGCCACTGCATCAAAACAAAGTTAAAAGTTGGGTACTCGCAACAATCTATTACGTCGCCTTACTTCGACAATCTAAAAAGGTTATTTCATAGTTCTTAAGTAACTTTAAAAAATGCGCCATACTCTCAGCTTCCATAATCATTAAAAAAAAATAGTACTTAAGGGGCTACTTTTTCTCAAATCGGGCTCCAAATATAGCAAGATGGAACATTATTAAGAAAGGCTAATTTGATTTAAACAATTTTTTTGCTTATTTTATCATTCTTAAGGTTAACTATTGATAGAGAATACTGGAAACTAGCCATCAAATAGCTTCAGGGGTTTGGTAAGAAATGGTTTCAGCTTCCAGCTGAGAATATGGCGCATTTTTTGAAGTTACTTAGGAACCATGAAATCACCTTTTTAGATTTTTAATTTAAAGTTGTAAATTTAAGTCATAATACACGGAACGTAAATTTTTTACTTTTGATCATCATTTTCATAACTTTCATCAAAGTTACAAAACACTCGAAAACTATACAAAATCGCAGAACATATATATGGGGGTGATTCGTATACCCCACAATACGAGGGAACCAAATTTTCTTTTTGGACGTCATTGTTCCGGCCACCCTGTATATTACAGTTATCTGGTTCCTACATTTGAGGCTAGGTAGTGTTGTGTGGATTGTCCACAGTATTTATTAATTTATTCAGTTCTATAGGACAAATAGCACAGTTTTCGTTTCAACAGTTCTACCATTGAACTAAAAGGACAAAAATAGTTTTAACAATTCTATGGCTATACATTTCTATAGAACTAATGGAATTGACCAAGTTCTAAAAGTACTATAGAACTAATGGGCCAGTTTTCGTTTTATTAGTTCTACCATGGAACTAAAAGGATAAAAAAGTATTAAAAGTTCTATGACGTCACAGTCCTATAGAACAAATGGGAGTTACTGAGAAAAAGTAGCATTTCCTTTATGATAAAGTGTTTTGTCTTTTAATTTATGTCTGTCACAATTAAATGACGATGAGCCTACAAAAATAAAAAAGTCTAATAATCATGAATAAAGACTCGACTGTTTCATAAAAAAGAACAAGATTTTTTTTAATAACTGTATTTGGCGAGCTCTTTGGTAGAATACATGCAATGCATTGCAGCTACATAAGAAATAAAAAAAAAATTATTGGCGCGAAATCTTGATTTTTTTTCTGTATTATTAGTGCCCGTAATTAATTTTGTTTAAATAGGTTAATTAAAAAAAAAACCTTGTGCCAATTTTTTTTGTCAACATAGGCACAGAATAGAAAATAGTAGGTCAGGCATGTACTACATGAGTAAGGTCAGTGACCGATTGAAATGTGATGGCCTTAAAAACAGTGTGACGAAATCATGCAATTTGAATCGAATGGTGACTTTGAAAGAATACTGCGCAATGCAGAAATCTGGTAACGTAAAATCCTTTATGAAATTCTTGCTTCAAAATGGCTGAGACATGAAATTTTGTCGGTCATTTGATGCTCCGCTGATAAATTCAGAGATGGTACGAGTATCTCTAAATTTTATCGACCGTTAAAGTCTATATTGCCTTCCACAAGTTGAGCTATGATCACAGAATAAGAACTCTGATATAGTGCAGGGCTTAGGGTGAATATAAATAAATATATTTTCAATGTTACATATCGGTCGGGTTGTCGGTACATAGGTCGGGTCTTTGAACAAAAGCCTCCTCCAGGGTTTGCCATTTGGTGTGGTCCAGACATGATCTGTGCCATACTCTAAGGAGCTCATCTTTCCATCGCTTTATATAGCTGCCGCCCTCTGTTTCTTTTCCCTTCTCTTGGGTATCAAACTGTACAATCATAAGTCCATTTATTCTTTTGGGATCTCATCATGTGTCCTGTCCAGCGCCACTTCAGCCCTCAGCCTATAGCGCCAGGATGATACAAGAGATAACCAAATAGCAATCTAACAAACTAATAGGTAGGCACTCATTGTAGTTAGTTAGTTCTGGTTTAATGAACCACGTCAATTTGATATGTGCTTATCACGATCGTTAGATTTATTAGTGTTGAAATATCAGACGGATAATCTTTTTGGTTGAATAGGTTCATTCGAACTGCATATGTACGAGATTAGATTATTGATCATGGCATGAATATTAAATCTGAAATAAAACTAGAATTTCGATTTATCGATGAGATAAATAAGTAGGTACCTAGGTAACCAATATTGAAATCTATGTAATAACTACCATGTTTTTAATTAATTGCTTTCATGTTTACTTTTTGACCAAGAACTATGAAACTAGAGTCAGACAAATAAGGGCCTTTAAAAAATTATAAGATAGGCCATCTGACAAGAAAGTATCATCAGAAGAATTTCCTATTCCTTCGAAATACTTTTCACGACAAACATTTCAACTTTTTCTTCCACAGACCTTTTACGTTCATCTTACATAATAATATATTTAAGTAAGTATACAAATTGTGTGCATTGGTCATCTTTGAAAATGTGTGCTAGTGTGATACAAAAGTAGTAAAATCTATTTATATTTTAGTTGGGTGAAAGGGACGGTTCTATCCCACGGCCATTGTTATTTATTGCAAGCGAAAGATTTATTTGCATTTCGTATCCATTATCCTATCTAAACTACGTGCTTTATCGTATTTGTCCAGTTAATGTGATTTTTACTGCGGACGATGATATAACAATTTTCGGTAAATGTTCGCAGGCACTTGGGTAGTTTTTTATTTCCTTTTTAAATAAATAAATATTGTGGACAATTCACACAACGCTATCTAGCCCCAAACTAAGCGGAGCTTGTACTATGGGAACCAGATGGCTTAATATTACCTAGACACTGTTTTTTTGTAAAAACATGATTAGAATACAATATAACACCCAGACAGAAATAAACATGTGGGTACCATGCACAGCAATATTTGATCTCGGTAGGAATCAAACCCACGCCCTCCAACGCAGAAGGCAGAGCTACTACCAACTGAGCCGTGAAGGTTATCAAATTAAATGATATTTGGGTGGTTTAGCTTGTTTTTATCCTCATCTGTTTATATATAATTTAATACGTATATTATAAGAAGTGTATAGTCAACCCAAGCAGAAGGATTTTTTTTACCCTCCTACTATTTTAGTTAAATTGTTTTACCATAATATACCTATTAATTTTTATCTGTAGATGGAAAAAATAGCCCTTACTTTTACTAATGTGGACTAGGTACGAGAATTGAACAGATTTATCGATCACAGGAACATCGAATCGAAAACAGGAATTGCACAACTACTGAGGACTTTTATACTAATGAACTGTAGTTTATCAGCAAAGACTCACCTACATAGTGTACAGGAAGTTACGTAACCAATAATTAGGAACATAGATAAATACCGAAGTGGAAATGCAAGCAAATCGTTTGCAGAGAGCTTTATTGACTCGTGTGATCATTAGAACGCCGAACGTGGTGGTATGATACCTCTTATATAGGGGTGAATCAGTGCATTTTTAGGGTTCCGTGGTCAAAGGGCCAAAAATGGAACCCTATGGATTTCAACGACAGCACACACATACGCTTCAAATACGTGGTCAAAGAAATTGTATTAAATCATTTAAATCAACTATTTTGAATTAAATAATTCTTTCAGAAAATGAATAAAAGTAGGTTGGTGGGTTTGACGAAGGGACCGGAATACCTAGATTAGGTATTCCAGCCCCTCTGTCAAGGCCGTTTCACGCATCACATCGCTGGCGATGGCGATCAGTAAAACGCTGTCAAATTTGACAGCGATATTTGACAGCGTTTCATTGATCGCCATCGCCAGCGCCCTAGGTGTGCGCAGGCCTCTACTCAGATTTTTGGTTGCAAAATTTCAAACTGTCAAATACATGATTGGTCAACTAACAATCCGTGAAACCGAACCTAACTATTTTACGTACCCGCTCCCAGAAACCATAATATCAACTCCTTCTTTTCTTGTACATAACCTATTTACCCGCGTAAATTATATACACCTGATATCTACACAAGTTTCCTCCGAACTGAATCCCGGGATGTCTTATTAAAATTATCGGTGTCGAAGCGAGCAGTAAGTGCCTTAGGTGACATTCAACCCTCCCCACCCCCTTTATCATATTTATGGGAAGTGTCCTGAAAATTTCCCCTGTTATTTATACATACGAGATTTTTGGAGACACTCACCCCGAACTTTATAGAGTTGATTCTTATTTTGTAGTTGTTTGATTTATTTTTATTGGGTTCCTAATTTGAGATAGATACTATTCGAGTACTTATACAACTGTACCTACTAGGTTTTTTTTAAGTATGCATTCAATCAAGGATTGGATATCTGTATTGCTAGCCTAATATGATTTTCGTATACACACATCAACATTGTCTATTCATTCATTGGATATTCCATTTCGAATTGATTTTTCAAGATTTTGTTCCTACTTTTATTTTTATTAATTATTTTATGATTTTTACCATATTTTTTTTAGTCTCTTAAGAAATTATTTTCAGTTTTTGTAAAAAAAAAAAAATTGAATCCCTATCCCTACGCAATGTTGAAATGTGTGAGAGCACTGGTGGCCTAGTGGTAGCGGCCCCGCCTTCCGATCCTAAGGTCGTGGGTTCAAATCCAGTCGTGTACCAATGAGTTTTTCTTCCCAAAAATTTATGTACACTGTGCCAGTGCTCTCAAACGGTGAAGGAAAACATCGTGAGGAAACCGGCATATCGTAGAACCTAAAAAGTTCGAAAATATGTGTCAAGTGCACGAAAGGAGCCTCTTTGAGGCGTACTTAAAATCCTTTCACCACACTTGGTTCGAAAGAATCAGTGACACGATAAGAAGAAGAATAATCAAATGTGCCTCACGTATAATAGGTAAGTAATTAGAAAAATCGTGTGTCGCCGCTTCCGCTTATAGTCGAGGGGGGTTCACCATGACTAAAATATAAAACTTGACAATTGTGGTATTCAATTCGAACTTTTATAGGTATCGCAGCATTTCAATGTAGGTAGGTACATAACACGGGGCATGTACAGTCGCGGAATGAAAATGTTCGTCACCTTAGAGTCGGTTTTCGCTTGCACCAGTGCCTTGATCATGAACACTATTTGACATAATTTCTTATCGGTGTATTCTGTCTAATCAGTTTCAAGTGATCGTGATACGTTGAACAAATCAAGTTGAAAATTTTCATTTTCATTTCAACATTTTCATTCCGCCACTATACCTACCTATACATTGCTGGGGCAAAAACTAAATGATTTTAAAATCAGTCGATACATTCTAAATTTACTAAATATTTATAGTAATGATGCGAAGCTTTACTCTAGTGGCTAGTAGGCCGCTGGAGAGGGCTCAGAACCGTTCTTCCTTGAAGGGTAGGTATAGAACACGCCTGTAGATAGATAAATAGAAAAATTATTTATTGCAATATTACAAAAATTGCTTCGTACACAGGTGCTAAAGATCATTTTCTTCTGGTTAACCTTTGCGTAATTTTGACATCCTTAACGGGTGGTGCTCAACAAAAATATAAATGCCTATGCCTATGTCCAACAATCGACTTCTACCGGCTGATGATGATGATATATTCTATTGCAGCCGAATGCACATAACATGCACATGCATACATAAAAGTAATTTTTCATGAAAATAAGACTGTGCTCGTAGACTTTATCAACTTTTCAAGATAGGTAGCTAATGGATTTTCAATAGACCTCGTAATGGCTTGGCCATTATCATCACCATTTTCTTATCACAATGATAATAAATCTGTCTCAGTTTATTTAATTTTACATAGGTAAGTGTACTTTCTACCAAGGTATTTACTTACTACTGCTGACATGAAAACTTTGCCTAAAAAAAAATTAAATATCCAAATCGTTAGGCCCGCGGAGGCCGAATTTTCATACAAACGTAATACCAAAATGATTACTAATTTAAGCAGATTTTCACTATAGTTATGGCCTATGCATCTATAAGAAGATGATTCAAACAGCGTCTGGGGTATATTATTGTAACAATGTAAAATGCGATTGGTGTTAATTTAATTTGAGGCTAGTAATTTAAAGTAAAACCCTAGATGTTCAGGAACCTAGATAAATACTATACGAATACAGTTATTGCAATAATATACCTAGTGAAAATCTGCCTAAACTAGTAATAATTTTGGTATTATCCTACGTTTGTATGAAAATTCGCCCTCTGCCGGCCTCAAAAGAAATTCTGGGTTGTCGTTAAAAGTTATACTTATACTTACTTATAACGGTAAAATTTTAAACAATAAAAAAAAAGCGGCCAAGAGTGAGTTAGACTGGCCCATGAAGGTTCCGCCAGACAAAGAACAGACGCGTTCACCAAACAAATACTTGTTCTCGGAGGGATCGAACCCACGACTTACGGCTCAGAAGGCAGAAGGCAGACAGTCAGGCCAGCAATTATTGACGATTGTTTAGAAATACCTACTTGTCGCGAACCGGTCGCGATTTATGTAAATAATAGAGATTGATTTAATATTTTTTTAAAATACCTCTTATTTGTAAAATTGTACATGTATTATTTTATTAATGCAAAATTTTATTCAAAAAACAATGTAAGTAGGTACAGTTACCTTGACGTTCTTAGAATTATCTTGAGAACCCATCAAAGTATAAGGGGGATTTAGCTTCAGCGTCGTTTTATCAAAACATTTAAATAAAAAGTTCAACTCAAATCCCCGTCTAGCGGTCATTGAATGTCGAATTTAGAGATTTTGCAGTTTGGGATAATATATATTACAGCCTTTTACAGCTACAGAATAACTTAGATAATTATAATAAAATAAATACATTCCACGCAACACTATCTAGCCCCAAACTATATATAGCTGATATTATGTGACTATTTTGCATTTATTTCCTTTACTTTAAACACCTTTTTGAATTGCTAGATTTTTTGAATTCATTTTTATATTATACCTACTTTACTTAAAGTGTAGGTACCTATACCTTACCTACATGAAATTGTGAAATTCAAATCCCATCACAGGGGAATAGCGAAGACTGAAGACAGGACTTTTCATTAGAGAGGAATATTATATGTTAAGGTCGCTACGCACTAAGCAGTTTATTAGGTAATTATTATATACTAGTGACCGCCCGCGGCTTCGCTCGCCCCCTTCCCGTTACGCCCCGTTCCCGTTACTTACATCCGTTCTTCGTTGCAATATCTTTATAAATTAAATCCTATATGTTATTCTGATGTGTAAGCTATATTATTGTAAAGTTTCATTAAAATCAATTCAGTAGTTTTTACGTGAAATAATAACAAACATCCATCCATACTTACAAACTTTCACGTTTATAATATTAGCAGGAGTAGGGTAGGGTTTTTGGTATATAGGTAAGTACCTATGTCGTTCGCGAAACCCAATAATAGGTAACGAAAGAAAAAAAGGACATCAATAGAATTTTCATTTTTGCTCTATGTGTCTGGTCACCGGTGTCGGAGACTTAAGGGGGGTTAAATATGGGGATTTTTATCGACAAATCACTATCTCGATTTTCTCTTGGCCTCTCCATACTAAAATGGCAGCCATTTTGTTTTTTTTACTTCGCAGCTCAGACGCCTACACTGATTTAATCATTGCTATCGATGTAGACGTCTTAGAGCCTGTCCAGTAGGGCGATTGTCTAATTCAGTTGCAATCATTAGTTTGATACTAACAGCTAAACGATACTATCAAGGAATAGCGATCATGTATCTTGTTGCAATGCCTTTTTGACCGCTATCTATCAGTTGCAATGATAGTTTTGCAGTGTGAAGTTCCTGCAAATCAATTTAACCCGACCAATTTAAAAATCATAATCTTAGTAAGAAGCCGTGTGAAAACGATTGGCCCACTTTATTTGACTTTCTAATAGACCTCGTTCACTCATTTTGTGTTGTGTTTCTGTCAGTCTTCTTCTTCTTCTTTACAAAGGTTTCGTAAATATCGAATAAAATTTACTTTTTCAAGTTATTTAGTCTGATTTCAAGTAAGTAAAGTCCAACATTCTTAATTCTTTATTCCTAGCTTGCTCAAGTGATTAATATGTTGTTTATATTTGTTATAAAGTTATGATCCCAATCCACCAGTGTTTGTCGAAGCAATCAACCATAGCCCTTAGTAAAATAAGGGCACCAACAATATTTAAAGCCTGGGAAAATCTTGCAAGGATGTTAAATGCCGTGGGTGGCGGCTACATAAAAACTGGTGAAAAATGGAAGGGATTATGTAGTAGGTAAATAGTTTTCAATAACCCTAGTTTTGTGAAGCTATTATTCATCATTTTTTTGTGCTCTATATGGTAAAACAACAAAGTTCTATGTTTTTTGATTAATTAATGGTAATATGTAGATACAAGTGCCGCATAAAGTCCAAGGTGGTGGATAACCGGCGAAACATCGGGGGCACTGGGGGTGGACCCTATACGCTGCATCCACTCACACTCACAGGTTTTATTTAGCTTACTTTTGTAGATGTTAATGTTTTTTGTTTTTAGATCACGATGACAATGTGCTCCACTGGGTGTACAGTCTAGAGAAAAGGCACCTTGTGGTGGAAGAGGAAACGTGAAGAGAGGGAATGGTGGATGCTGTTGCTGCTATAGGCAGATCGTTTAATGAAATGGCGACACAAGAGCCATGTGTGGAGTTGCTGCTGCTTTAAGTTCAACAGCATCCACCACCATTAAATAAAACAGTTAAATAAAATACATTATTTCTTTTAATAACTCGCCTTATTTCTTTACCACAATACATAGATAAGGCACCTACTGCTTATAAATCAGACTAATTATAGCATTTTGTATTTTAATTTGAAACAGCTTCTATCCTATTCTAGTCATTAGTACATAATTGATAATGAAATAAGTTATTTCCCCCTGCGCGTGGAGGTTTTGACTGATTCTACACATGGCTATGGTAGAATGAGGATGATATCCCAGAACTCTTCCTTCGTCAGGCGTAAGTTCGAAATAAACTCTCTCTGAGGGATTTAGAACGGATTGCTGGCATCCTGCATCAATCTTCTATCAAGAATGCGTATTTAAATACTTAGTTGAAACGGATTTGTAATAGATACGCACTAGATTTTATTTGATTAGGAATGCAATAATAACGTTGTTTATCATTGTCAAAACACTAAAAACTTACTGTAAATAACTTACTTTATTCAATTTCTATCCATCGCAACAGCACCTTACTTGTTTCTATTCGCGATTGATATGATAGTAATCGTAAGCTGTCATTTCCATTGAAACAGCCTTACGTGATCGCTGTTTCATGATATTTATAGAAACACTAGCTGTGCCCGCGACTTCGTCCGCGTGGTATAGTGTCTATATATGGGTAGCATTTTTAATTTGCAGCGGAAGAAAACAGTAATTAAATAACAACGTCATATTCGCGTGCACGTGACACAGTCGTCTGCCCTCTTACTAAACTTAGACATATGGCGTCGTACTACGCCACACTTTCATCCCCCCCGCGTTCCTCTCCGAACTCCCCCCACACTCCCCCCACTCTCCTCAACACCCCCCCACATTCCCCCCGCACTCCCCCCAGACTCCCCTCCACAATCCCCCTGTACTTCCCCCGCACCTCCCCTCCACACTCCCCCCTGTACTCCCCTCCACACTCCCCCCGCACCTCCCCTCCACACATCCCCCCTCGCTCCTCCCCTCCACACTCCCCTATGTACTCCCCTCCACACTCCCCCCGCACCTCCCCTTCACACTCCCCCTGTACTCCCCTCCACACCCCCCTGTACTCCCCTCCACACTCCCCCCAAACCTCCCCTCCACACTCCCCCTGTACTCCCCTCCACACTCCCCCCTGTACTCCCCTCCACACTCCCCCTGTTTTCTCCTCCACACTCCCCCCGCACCTCCCCTCCACACTCCCCCCGCACCTCCCCTTCACACTTCTCCTGTACTCCCCTCCACACTCCCCCCTGTACTCCTCTCCACACTCCCCCCGAACCTCCCCTCCACACTCCCCCTGTACTCCCCTCCACACTCCCCCCTGTACTCCCCTCCACACTCCCCCTGTTTTCTCCTCCACACTCCCACTGCACCTCCCCTCCACACTCCCCCCGCATCTCCCCTCCACACTCCCCCTGTACTCCCCCCGCACCTCCCCTCCAACTCCCCCCTGTACTCCCCTCCACACTCCCCCCTGTACTCCCCCCGGCACCTCCCCTCCACACTCTCCCTGTACTCCCCTCCACACTCCCCCCTGTACTCCCCTCCACACTCCCCCCTGTACTCCCCTCCCTCTACCTCCCCAGCACAAACTTTGAATGTCATATTTTTTTATATCAAATCAACAGACTAAAAAATAAGATTTAAGTTTCTAGCTCTAAAAATGACGATACTTCCATACAACTTTCAACCCCTATTTTCAACCCCTTACAACCCCTTTTTTCGCAATAAAAAGCCTAATATGTTCCCAGCTTAAATATCGATCTTTTCAATCCATCGACGCTTATGACTATCTGCCACTGGCAACACTGGTCGGCAATCAGTCAGTCATAAGGACTTGGCGAAAAGACTTTGCATCCCCGCCAGCACTAAAAAAAAGTCAGTCAGTCACCTACACAAACAGAAATTTCTCGATCGAAAGCCGTCGCAATTGTACAAAAAAGTGTAATTCTCATGAAAAATGGTGTTTTCAATAAGTGTTTTGCAATAATAAGTTGCATAAATGTCCTTTCTAATGATTTAACCTATCTGTGTACCAAATTCCATTGCAATTGGTGATTGGTGATCGTCGGAGTGTTTTGGTGTCAGAGTGAGACAGAAACATCAATGTGATGCTCTTTATAACGTTTTAAAAGGTTTGTAAACCTTTTTTCACAATAAAAAGTAGCCTATGTCCTTCCTTAGGCCCTCAACTATCTGTGTACCAAATTTCATTTCAATCGGTTCAGTAGTTTTTGCGTGAAAGCCACACAGACAGACAGAGTTACAAACGCATTTATAATATTAGTATGGATTACGCTCATGTTGCAATCGTTCACTGTCAAAGATGGTTTCATTTGCAATGCGCTTTTGATTGCAATCGAAGCTACTACGTGATCGCAAATTTGACAGTTTCAATGGATATCAATGGAAACCATTGCAACAAAAGTTACATGATCGCCCTGCAGATGGGGCGTTTCACGCGCGAGTGTCCTCGCGCGTAAACATTCGCGCGTTCTCCAGCTAGAGCGCTATACATCCCGTCCAGACGCTGCCGTGCGCGCGTAAAACGCGAGCAACTATTTGGTAGGAGCGCGCGTAAAACGCGGCATCTGGACGCAATATAAATTGAAACGCGCGAGGGCACTCGCGCGTAAAACGCTCCATCTGGACAGGCTCTTAGGAAAACGAAAGAGGTATCATTTGAAAGCTAACAATGAAGACAATCAATTTATGATACATTTTATTCAATATCTTTTTGACAAAAGAACATAACAATATTAACAAAATAAAAATCGTATTTATTTATTGCATTTTTTTTAGTATTTTAAATTTTTTATGAAAACTAACCTGTCAAGCTATTTTTTTAAATTGTATTATCATAGTACAAGATATTTCCATTAAAATAAATCTTATAGGTAGAGGTCACTTACCTATTAGCTGCGTATTTTCTCCGTGGTACAGGCTTCTTTATAAAACAATGATAATCGATAAATCTAAATTATCCTTGGCTTTATTCGGCCCATAATCTAGCGTAGTGGACGGCGCATCCAATTTTGCGTTAACATTATCTCTGTTGTTGCAGCCCCCGGTCGCCTTCAATTTCCCAAGGCGGGCTGAAAGCAAAATCCTTTCGGAAATATATTTCGTGGACCAAGTTTAATTACAATTCGACATAGTTACGAGATGGAACTTGATTCTGATCTACTTATATTCAACAACAGACCATGTTTTACGCGCAGGGCTGTTACTCGTCGCAAAGGACATAAGTCTGCCACTTCCAACTAAATACTAAACGGACTTTGAGCCATCAAGCCCCTTCGTTTTTTTTCTTTGTCAGAAAGGACAAAAAAAACATTTTTAGGAAAAAACCAGTTCTAATTATGGAAAGATCAGGTTAGGAGTATCCTAAACCGACGAGCATGTATTATGAAGAATGTTATGCGACTGAATAAAGCTAAAGAGGTGTGTCAGGATCGTAGAAAGTGGAAATCCGTGATCTCTGCCTACCCCCGTGGGAATGAGGCGTGATTGTATGTACCTATGTATTATTGAGGACATACAGACAGACGGACAGCAACACTATAAAGTTGCATATACAGGGTTATTCATAATTAGCTGCAAATACTCAGGAATTAGGTTCAACAAATAAAATAAAAAATATTTATGAAATGATTTTTTTTAAGTTTTGTTATGAAAATCCCGAGAAAATCGACAAAGAATATCCTTTGGAATCATTGGCGCCTGACCTATTTTGACCTTTGATCCGCGCCCGCGCGCCGTGAGCGACACTCTGCGTTCAGTCACCGCCTGGGTGGGTCATCGTCCTGTTCTCTATGGCAATCATTATGCAATAGCCGTAAAAAAATTAATAAAAATAAAATTTTGATACAAAAACTTAAATCAAAATAAAAATAAAAAAATTACATATGTATTTTTTATTTTATTTGTTGAACCTAATTCCTGAGTATTTGCAGCTAATTATGAATAACCCTGTAGAACTTTGGAACCCTAAGGGTCAATTCACACCGAGACGCGACGCGACGCGACGATACTCAAAGAGGCCAATGATTTCGCGCTACGCCGCGCGTCGTCGCGAGACGCATCGCAACGTCGCGAGGCGCATCTTAAAATCGTAGCAGGACGACCGCTCTTGCACGCCGCGCGTACCGGCGATGCACCGCTGCGTCACGATACGTCGCGCTACGCCGCGAGGCACCTCGAGGCGCAGTGCTGCGTGGTGCAACGTAATCTGAATTCTCACAATGTAATGTGTATCTTTTCGTGTAGTGAATAAAGTATATTCTGAGTCGCTCTATATAAAATGTGCGCGCAGCGTCGCGCCGCGTCGCGTCTCGGTGTGAACTGACCCTAAAAAGGAGGTGGTAACTATTTAGTAAAACAAATAATAAAAATCCAAAAGGACCATAATTTATTTAGAAAATGATATTATACACTTTACAATTGACCAAACAATGTTTGCATGGCCGGATCCTAGAATTTAACATTAAATATTAAATCCTATGAAAAATAGGCACCTGTTCATTCTTGTGCCAGATAAATGAAAGGCAAAATCTACTATGGATACCTACCTACACCCACATCATAAACTGAGTTGGTAGAATTCAAAATCTAATATAAGTTCATGCTTAATATTTTTTTTTACGAATATAAGGTACAGTCTTTTGATTTTCAGTCAAAACATAAGTTACATAAAATCTACGTTCTTCGGAAATTCTGCTAAACTAAATTTAGAAATTGTACGTTTAAAAAAAACTGGATCACATTTTTAAGTCAAAAACATAAAATAAGTACCTATTACTTTTCCAAAAAGAACGAAATAGTTATTTTTTTGCGTTTTTAGCCGCGTGGTTGTAACTATTGTCGATGAAATCAACGAACTGAACTAAGTAGGGTAGTTTGAATCATATCAACTCAATCTAAATAGGAAATAAAAATGACTAATACTGTTTATATTTCATTTAAAAATTACACTAGAAGATAAAAGTAGAATTAATTCTCGCTAAAGCATTGCATTAATACTTCCTATTTAGAACTCATGAACACTAAAAATAATGTCACCCCTAGAACGTGGTTCCATTTCATTCAAAATGTCCCATCCCCAAGCTCTTTTAATTATCCGGCCATCCATACAAGTTGTTCTATTATGTATAAAAGCATCCTAAACGCTCTCATTGGTAATTAATTTTAAACTAAGCCCCTTACTATACACATTGTTGATGTGAAAATACATATCAGTTTCCAGGAAATTTGAAATTGCTTGGAAAAAGACTTACGCGAATACAAAGTCTCAGTAAGTGGGCATTATGTACAATATTTACATGTATTTAGACGGTTTTAAAGTCATTTTGCGGACACTTTCAGAATGTTTTATCCAAAAATGTATTGCCTTAATAAAATTATTATGGCGTAAGCTCGATGTAGAAACCAAAATGACAGAAAAAGGGTCGTTTTTGATCAACACTCAGTCTACTCCTTATGGAATGGAAAATGCGTGTCACCAAAATGCTAAATAAAAATATAACGAAAACAAAAACCTGCCTCACAGGTATACTGATACGGAAAAGTGCAATTTTATCTACACCATAGAAGCCAACGAAACCGGTATTCAAGCATAAAAATTTAACTAACGGTACCATGTAACAATCAACTTAGATATTGAACACAGATGGAACTAACTCATAGAACAAGTTACTGATTATGACGGAATCAGTCGCGCTATATCTGTAGTATGTATAACCAAGCAAAGCGGAGGAGGCATATCTAAAAATAAAGTATGACTCATTATACCGCCGCGCCTGTGCTTTTTTAAAGCTTTTCGAACGTATCGGTTATAATGAATGATCTTCAGTTCTGGGATTTGATGTTGGGTCGTGAAATTAGCACAATTA
Source organism: Thera obeliscata (assembly GCA_947578465.1). Taxonomy (NCBI): domain Eukaryota; kingdom Metazoa; phylum Arthropoda; class Insecta; order Lepidoptera; family Geometridae; genus Thera; species Thera obeliscata. The sequence continues at coordinate 9,574,408 of OX387916.1, forward strand.
TAATGCCCCATTTGTATTGTGTACTTAGAAAGTGCAAGGTTTATAAATCATACTATCATTTATTTTAGTCACAGGCCATGTGGCCGCCAAGCGTAGCCAAAATGCATGAGCACGTGTTTTTTTCTCCAAACAAATTCGACAGCTTTTTCGGGAAACATGCCTTGTTTCGCATTAATTACTTTCGGAACAAGGAGTCAAGCGACAAATCAAAACAAAGAAATACTTTCTTTACATGCTTCTTCCTTCCTTTTTCATAGAATATAGCTTTGTGATATTATAAATAAAATGGTGAAAGGGTAAAACTGGCGACAGTGGCCCCATACAAATGGCGCATGATTGCCTTTCTACTGTATTTTTGGTCAACAGATTTGTTTATCCTATTGAATTAGCCAACATTTCATCACGTTATAATCACAGTATTATATTTCATTCATCGAAAAATGACTTGTTACTACAAATGCAAAATAAGGGAAGTGCAAAATACTACGTAGCAGATAAAACTAAATCAATCTTAACAAAAACATTCAAGTATGGGTATCATACAATTTATTACTTAAATAAAATGGTAAATACAACGTAAATGAAAAAACTACGACCAGTTGCATTTTAAAATACAAGCTCACTATATTCAATTCCCATATAAAACCACATGTTTTATAAACTTTTACTTTATTTTGCAACAGGCCCCTGGTAAGTGCACTTGAGGACAAGAGGTGAAGTGCGTGTGCAATTGGTAAGTCAGTTCATTAACTAAATTTAATTTGGATGAATACACTGGGTGTTTTATGGCCCGAACACACCTAGTTCGCTGGCGGTAACGATCAGTGAAACGCTGTCAAAAATCGCTGTCAGATTTGAGATTTGACAGCGAATATTTGACAGCGTTTCACTGATCGCTACCGCCAGCGAACTAGGTGTGTTCGGGCCATTACAGTCTTAACAATAAAATAAAAAGCATGTTACTTCATCATGCCTGTTCCGCTTTGCTCCGAACATTAACAGATAAACAAAAACAAAAACATTACAACTCATTCCTTGAATCATTTTTGAACCACTCCTAGGTATCACGCCCTAAAGCCGTCCACGCACCTAAGTGTCCGCGGCACTGGAATTTACACTAGCTATGATTACTATTACTGTACGATATATTGTTAATTCGCTTCATACTAGTCGATGCACTGCTTCCGTTCTTTTCAATGCCAATTAAAAAGTCTTCGAGTAACTTGGCTAAACTCTGTCGTTTGAATCGCATCGATTCGTTGATCACGTCACGAAGCACCTCCTTTTTGTGATCGACGTCGCCTTTCAGTTGTTTCAAATGCTCAAACAACTTTGAGAAATCTGGAAGGAAATAAATTAATGTTATTTAGGCAGTTACACGAACGGACCTGGCAACACTAAGGGTCAGTGACCTCCTACACTATGATGCCCTGTATCGTATATACTATGGATGACACTTCTTACGAAATTCAATAAAATTTGCAATTCACGAGGCCGGACGCAGATATGTTTGGGCGTGACTCTGCGTACCTCTTAGATAAAAGGTTCTTAGATACTCGGTGGGAAGATCTGAGGAACTATCTAATTTGTCTAACATGTACTGAATCTATTACACGTACACCTTATTAAATTGATTTTCCCGACGATCCGGCTATGTTTACGCGATAACTACCCGTGTAATAGAATCAGTACGTGTTATGTTCGCGAAAGTTTAAAAAGTACTATTGTCTACCATGGCTGGGCACCTTAATCAAGAACAAAAGTCGATTTCATTTTCATTTACAGCGCTTGTTTTAAATGTCAAAAATTTTGTAATAAAAAGATCACTTTGTCACCTTTTCCAGGGCGCCGGACCGCTTTGAACGCCTCCGTCCGAACACTCTGGTTATGCTTTTTGATATCTGCGACCTCCTTCCGTGAGAATTGCGGCGGCACTGGCACGGGTGGTGGAGGCTTCTCAACCTGCAATTCAAAAGTTAACTTGGTTAAGAATGGTTTGTATTTATGTAATGAATAATAACGAAAACTATATGACCGATTTCAAAGTCAAGTCCGAAACCCACGAGGAGTCATGCCCTCGATTTATAAGAAAACAATAACTGCATATTTATTTATTTTCAAAAATCTTTAACTTTTGACGGAAATGGACCCGAATGATTATTCAAAAAAAGATTCAACTGTATTATTGAACCAATGGGTCTTGTTGCTGATAAGGGATCAATCTTAGAATAAATATTTTATTAAAAATGAATAGAAACAGCAAATGTTCACTATTTACTTTTAATATCTCAATTTTGCTTGACTAATAAGTTGCTCAAAATGGTTTCCATTGACTCCAACGCATAAGTTTATACGTCTCTCCAGATACTTTACTGCATTTGATACAATGACAAGATTTACGGCAGAAAAAGGCATGACGGTAGTAGGACTTCCCCGGACGAGCCCTTCACAAAGTGCTAGTAGTTACCTTTCGTTTCCGTTTCTTAGCTCTCGCGTTGAAGTTATTCTCTGCCGCGATGCCTTGTAGGATCGCGTTGATCTGCAGTTCCTGTGAGTCGTGCATTGGAGGCGCGACGGGCGGCGGCGGCGCTGGCTCGGGTGACGGCGACCGCGCCATCTTACTGCCCATTGTTGTGTACGCATCTGGAATGTGAACATAGAATACAATTTTATTTATTCAAGGAAAAAAAAACCGACCAACAGCGCACGAAGGAGCATTAACTACCTATAAATACGGCAAAAAAAAACATGTTTTCCCTCCTTAAATATTTGTTTTATTTAATTTAATTCTTTATTTTTCCGACCGGGTCAATATCGCGCAAAAACGAGCAAAAAAAAATGTTTGTTTATACGACAAAAGTGATTTTTCTCTCTCTCGTGTTTGAATGGCAACCCCCTTAAATATTTACTTTATTCTGTTTCGGAACAAAGGATGAAGGATTTCCCTAGAATAGGCAACGTATTATGCGTAAACTAAAACACGTAATGGTAGCTCTAGGTATACACACACAATACCCAAATGGTAACCGCTAGTAAAACTCTTATGTTGGCTAGTTATACATATGAGAAAAAAACCAGCCAGCAATTTCGAGGCTTGGTCACTAGTGTCTATTTATTTTTATTTTATATACCTACATACTGATTTTATATTTGCAGTTTGATTGGAAATACAGATAGAAATATCTTACCGCCATTGAGAAAGGGCTTGATGACGGGCGGCAGGTTAGGCGGCGCGAGGGTAGGCGGCGAGGAAGGTCGCGAGGCCGGGCCCACTGCTGGGCCGCCGGTGTCCACATTCGGAGGCTCCTGGAATAAGAGAATACAGGTGATCTAGTGGTGTCATACCCATCTTTCCATCCTAAGGTCGTGGATTCAAATCCGGTCATGCAAAACGACTTTTTTCAGTCCTAAAATGTAAAGCTTTGCGCACATCTATCGCCATCGCGCCTGTTGTATGCGCTTCCTTGCGGCGAATTTTTTGTGTGATTTGCGAATGTATGCCGCAAAATGGCGTATTTTTTTTTTGAGCAATTTTAGTACTCGGATTTTAGTGAATATTTTTATAAAATGTTTGGTAGCCTCATGGGAAATGTTATTATTTGGTGGTTGGATAACTAATCTATCTATTCACAATCTATTTTATTGTTAAATCATTCATAAAATGTTGTTTATTTACAGGTAAATGTTTCAAAAGACGCTGCCTATACCAGTCATGGGAAAAATAAATATTGTCAATATATTCTGAGAAACATGCTGTTTTATTTTTCTATCCCCTATAAATACAATATTCAAGCTATAGAAATAAATATAAACCTTTATAGTTCTAGTAAAACATCACTCTGATAAACTATTATGAAAATCACATAGTGAGCACAAACATTCGCCGTGTGGGCTTTAGCATACGACAGGTTAACCGAGAATTTTTATAACTTTTGGCCTTTCGCTCAGGATGAATTAGAAACTTTATCAAACATCATTAATCATTCTAAACTTGCGGCCTGTCCCGGCTTCGCATGGGTGGACATTTAACGCATAAATAAAGCCTATTTCCTCAGGAATGTAGCTTTCTAATGGTGAAAGAATGTTTGAAATAGGCACAGTAGTTTTGTAGCTTATTCACTACAAACATACACACAAAAATACAAATCTTTCCTCTTTATATTATTATAGTATAGATAACTATGGCCGCGTGAATTAAAAGAGAAAACTCCACTAAAATCATTAATTCTTACCTCCGGTGGCCGTCCTGATGGTAGATCAGACGGCACGGGCGCAAGGGGAGAGGCGGGCCGTCGCTGTGCTATGAGTGCCATGGATGACATCAACGACATCGGAGATATAGGAGACAGCAGCGACATCGGCGACAGAGGCGTGCTCGGCGACAACGGAGCCAGCGGCGGGACGGGTAGAGGCGAAGGTAGTAACTGGAATAGCATAGATTTTATTATGACGAGTTATGGTGTATACCAGGGGTGCTCAAACGGTCGATCATTTCGGTCGAGCATTTCGAGTCGATCGCCAGCACTAGGTTTAATATGGGCACCCAGTAGAATTTCTGGAAATACGTGGATATTATATAGTGGCATGCGTGATCACCTAGAGATAGCTTAACTGATCCAAATCAGTACCAGACGGAAGCGGTCACAAGACGGCAAGGCGGCATTGCCACGCTGAATAGCATTGCTGACCTACATATTAGTTTAGTCGATCCCTTGCTTTCAGAATATTATCTGGTTGATCGCCGACACTATAAGTATGAGCACCCCTGATACGAATATTCTACGGTGGAGAAGCATAGAGAAAACTATCGCCACCAGAGGTTTTCGAATGGTCCGACAGATTTCTATCGATGTAATGGGAGAGGTCAGAGACAACTAACTACTGCGTCTTTTAAAAAATCTTTAACTTTTGACGGAAACGTTTTATGTTTTCTTACGTGTTAAAATAGAAAATAGTGAAAACATGCTATTTATATTTATTTTAAGTTAAATATTTATTTACAAAGATTGATCCTTATCAGCAACAGAATCCATTAGTTTAATAAAACAAAATTATTTTTTTTTGGAAAAGCGTTGGGCACATTTCAGTCGAAAGTAAAACATTAAAAAAAAGTATGCAGTTGTTATTTTCTTATTTAATCGAGGACATGACTCGTTTCTCGACAACTCTCGGGGATTGAGACTTGGTCATCATAGCACTTCTCAAAAAACCACCCTGCATAAAGTACACTCACAAGGATAGGTAAAGGCGAGGGCGCGGGTGATGACGGCCTTCGTGCCACGATGTGTTGCGGCAGCGGGCCCACTTTCCTCTTGGGAGGCATGCAGCGCGGGCTCTCTGCGCCTCGCTTGCCGCCGCTACCGACGCCGCCGCTACGGACCGCGCTCACAGGATCCATGCTGTCAGCTTCGTCTACCATCATGCGCTGAAACAATACAAATTAATACAAATACAAATCAAACAAAACAAATTTAGGATTTTTTTCTGGGAATCTTCTTTTCTTAATTCCTGAAGGATTTCTCAAGGATCTGGTTTACAAAGAGACCTGAGTGAATGCCTATATTTTCCCCCAAAAATCTGTTAATAGTTTTGTGAATAGTTTTAATATAAAGAAAACAATTATTTCATCACATAAATGATAATCTCAACTCCCTGGTGACAGAACAGGTAAACAGCAGAACAATGTAGTATGAAAGTATAGAAAATTGTAGTAACCTTATCAATCTTGAAAGGATTGCCGAACATGTGTTGTCGAACGGGCTGCGACTCGATCTCTCGGAGTTGCGGCGTCATGCGTTTCAAATACTCTTGGTAGTTGCCCATTTGAGCCACGGGCATAGAATGTACGCTATCTTCGTCCACTAGTCTCGTGTGTGCTAGCGATGGCTGCAGGAAATTTGCCCGCATTCGGACCACCTAAAACACATTATTAATTAATAATATAATATCATTTATTTCAGACAACATTAAATGCACAATACATAATTATAAGTTTAAAAAACTTGAGAAACCGACTTCATTGCCAAACGGCTAAACCGATTTTAATGAAATTTGTTTGGGACAGTCTGGACGTAAAAATAACCTTCCAAATAAAAAAATAATTTTCTAAATCGGTTCATAAATGACGAAGGCATGCAGTTACAAACATTAAAAAAATTATTAAAAAAAAATGGCAACACCGATTTAAAAAAAAAAAAAATGGGACCAATCTGAAAGCAGTACCTTTCAGATAAAAAAATATTTTTTCAAATCGGCTCACAAATGATGAAGTTATGCGGTAACAAACATAAAAAAAAAAAAAAAAAAAAACATACAACCGAATTGAGAACCTCCTCCTTTTTGATTAGAAGTCGGTTAAAAAATGAAACACTTCTTTGTTATATTATTTTTGTGGTTGGTGATTATAATTATTGCTTGTATTAGAAATGCATCATAGATAAAACGAATATTGTAGACAATCCAAACAACACTATCTAGCCCCAAACTAAGCAGAGCTTGTACTATGGGAACCAGATAGCTGGTATAATACATTTTTTTGGTTAATACATACATAGGCCAGGTTAGGAGTACTATTAACCTACGAGCATGTATGAAGAATGTTATGCGAGTGAATGAAGCGAAAGAGGTGTGTCAGGATCGTAACAAGTGGAAATCCGTGATCTCTGCTTACACCCATGGGAATGAGGCGTGATTTTTATGTATGTATGTATGTACATACTAAGAATCCAATTTAACACCCACACAGAGAACAAACATCTGTGTTCACCACACAAATATTTTAAAATCTTTTTAAAAGTTTCTACAGAGTAGTGGACAGTAGGGTTTTCATTAACTCCGTTACGTAGTCGCAAGAAAATATTTGTCTAGTTGATAGAAATTTTTGACAGTATATTAGAAATACATACCTGATCTAATAGATCTCGCCTCTGTATATCGAATGGATTTCGATAAGTGTGTGTTTGCGTCTTGTGCCTGCCCCGCGATAGTCCTACCACGAAACCACCAAACTCGTTTATTTGATCTCGAAGCGCGGTGAACTTGTCTTGTAGGCACGGATGAGATATAAGGTCCTTCTTGAGCGGTGACCTAGGCATCACACGAACGCTTTCTGCCGCCTGAAAATTTACGGAATTCATTTAAATAAAACGTCTAACAGTCGCATACAAAATACTGGCCCACCAATAGATTTTCCTGTGTCGTGGGTAACGACAAGTACTATCTGTCTATGGCACGGCAAAAACATTTATACGTGATGAAAACATTAGTCCCGCTTGGTTAATTGGAAAATTTTAGGCCTGAAAATAATAATAATAGGATATTCTGGGCCTCTTCAAGGCAAGAGTGAATCTCCTAGAATGGTCTAGCTAGAATCTACACCATCCTGCTCTTACCATCAGGTGATTGTAGCCAAAGGATGGTCTATCTAGATCATGTAAAAAAATAGAACCTTCACTAATATTTAAAGCTTTTCTTTGCATTAACTGAGATTATTTAGTTACCTTCTGGTTATTACTCGAAGACGCCTTATTGATGACGTCAGCGCAGAGCTTCTCAAACTCAATCTTGGCTTGATTCTTCAGTCTTTTCAAATAGTTCAGAACGGAGAAACTCAGGGAATTATCCTGAGTATCGGGTATCAAGCTTTGCAAAAGCGGCGCTGAAGCACCCATCTTAGTGAGCGCTCGACGCAGAGGCTGTAAAAGAAAATAATAATAATATGTATAAGATAATATTGAGCCTGAGTCGATTCTCAATCATAGATTTTTAGACAGTTCTCCATTGAAAACTTTCAAAAATATATGCTTGAGGCTCGGCTCGACCATTTCTGAATATAGGCCTTAATATTGTAGGCTGTAACCATCATTCAATATTATCAAAACCTAACTTACGCTGTCAGTGCAGTCATTTTTTTATGCATTTAAATTAGCAAACTATTATACGACCTATAATAACTAAAAAGAATTTATCGAAATAAATCAAGACATTTTCGGCAAATTTTTATTATCCGCATTTGATGTGCGGGCTGGTTTTTCCGCAAGTAGGCCGCTGGCGGGCCCTTTTTACGTGGCCCTTGACACGTGTTGATCGAACTTTTTTTAGGTTCTACGACACGCCGGTTTCCTCACGATGTTTTCCTTCACCGTTTTGAGAGTACTGGCATAGTGCACATACATTTTTTCGACAGAAAAACAGATTTATACTACACCTGTACCCGAAGTCGGAGTTGGCAACCACATTTCGTTACCAAATGTTGTTTTCGTTTCGCCTATTTGCCTCTATCTATTGTATGGAGAAAATATGAGACGGCAAAAATACATTACGTAGTTAGAGTTGTTGTCTCATCTTTTCTCCACACAATAGACAGAGACAAATAGGCGAAACGAAAACAACATTTGGTAACGAAATGTTGTAATTACAGTGGGACTTGGGGTACTGCTTGGAAAGTACCTTGATACTTTATCAAATACATACATAAAATCACGCCTTATTCCCATGGGGGTAGGCAGAGATCACGGATTTCCACTTGCTACGATCCTGACACACCTCTTTCGCTTCGTTCACTCTCATAACATTCTTCATACATGCTCGTCGGTTTAGGGTACTCCTAACCTGGCCTTTCTCTAAAACGTCTGCGATCTGATCGAGATACATGCGCCTAGGTCTTCCCCTTCCAGCAGTTCCATTCACGCTCGCCTGATGCAATTGTTTTGTTAGTCTCCTTTCATCCATTCTCTCTACATGACCAAACCATCTTAGCATACCTTTCTCTACTCTCATCACTACGTCTTCTTTCACACCGCACTCCTCTCTTATCACACTGTTTTTCACTCTATCACTCAACTTTACACCACACATACTACGTAACGCTCTCATTTCTACTGCATTCACTCTGCTCTGATGTTTTTTCTGCCATACCCAACTTTCACTACCATACATCAATGTCGGCACTAACACACTCCTTTATGTACAGCAAGTCGTGCCTTGTTAGACAGTTTCCTGCTGCTCATAAATGTGTGTAATGCCCCAATCACTCGATTTCCAGCAGTCACCCTCCTTTCAATATCATCTTCATGCTTTCCATCTCTTGTAAACAAAGTCCCCAAATATATAAACTCATTCACTTGTTCCACTTTTTCTCCACCAATCAAAATATTACATGCTGTTATACATTCATCTCTTTCGAAAATCATAATCTTTGTCTTACTTACATTTACTTTCATTCCTTTCCTCTCAAAAGCTCCATACATAATTGTTACCATCTCCTGTAACTCGTCCGCCGATGACGCAAGTATAACCTGGTCATCAGCATAGAGAAGACATTTGACGAGTAACTCGTTCATTCTTAGTCCGCATTCACTATCTTTCAAATCTTGCAAACAACTATCCATGAATAAATTAAACAACCATGGAGACGCTACACATCCCTGTCTAACACCCTTTTGGATGCTAAACCATTCAGTGTATGACCCGTTTACCCTAACGCAAGCACTAGAATCCTCATAGAGAGATTTTAGAGCCTGAACCAAGTTGTTGTCTACTCCATACATGGACAGCACCGACCATAGCTCATTCCTCATCACTTTATCATAGGCCTTTTCCAAATCTACGAATGCGCAATAGACCTTACCCTTGGCCAGAAATTTCTCGGCTATGCATCGCAAGGAAAAGACCTGATCCGTACATCCCATTCCCCTTCGAAATCCCGCTTGTGCATCCCATATTTTCCCATCGGTTTCTTTCACAACTCTTTCAATCAACACCTTTGCATACAGTTTGCCGACAACGCTGATAAGGCTAATGCCTCTGTAGTTCTTGCAGTCTTGATGTGAGCCTTTTCCCTTGTAAAGTGGAACTATGACGGCTTTGCACCAATCACTTGGCACTCGGCCAGCCTTCCAGCACAAATTAAAAAGGTGACACAGCTGACTTGCTACCACGCCATGTCCAGCTTTCAGCATCTCAACTGTAATCTTATCATACCCTGCAGCCTTTCCTGATCTCATTCCTTTCAATGCATTCACTACTTCATTCATACTAATTCCACTTTCATCATGGTTTTCACTCACCATTAAGGTTGTCTCACGTGCCTCCTCTCTTTCAAACAAGTTTTCAAAATACTCTTTCCATCTTTTTAATAAGCATTCATCACCTTTCACTAAGTTACCATTCTGGTCCCTGACTGAGTTCAGCTCCGAGCTCAGAGTTTTTCCCCTGGCTGAACGAATAGATTTCCAGAAAAACTTAATGTTCGTCTGGAAATCCTTAGATAACCTTTGGTCAAATACATCCTTCTGCTCTTCTTTTTTTCTGGCAATCACTTCTTTCACTAACCTTTTTAATCTCTTATATTCGTTTTTAGTTTCATTCACATTTTCATTCGTAGCTCTTTGCATTCTTTGGTTAGCTCTGACAGATAGCCAGTCTAACCACGCCTTCTTTTTTTCAGATACAACCTTTTGCACATCTTTATCCCACCAAACATGCTTCATCTTTTGTACTTTTTTCCTTTTACTCACTCCATTTTATCAAATTTACGGTAGAAAGTACGTCATTGCATATCGAACAAATATGCGGGGAGAAAACGCATCTGAGCGGGAGAGAAAAGTGTATGAAAATCCATTTCTTACGTGGTTTTCCTTTCTTAATTTTGGGTAAGACTATGCGCCGGTAACCTAAATGTCAAAAGCCAAAAAGTTTTTACAGTGAGTTTTTATCTCAAAGTTCGCAAAATTACACTGGCCACTAGCTGTGTGTTGGATGGTGTCGGGCTGGCAGTGCGACCCTGCGGCGGCAGGATAAACAATTTGAAAAAAGAACATTTGAAAATTGCAGACGCCATTTCCAATTTGTGTGTTTGTTTGAGGATTCAGTTTTCGTAGAATTTATTTTCCTTGTAGGTGTAGTATAAAGCACTATGTATCACTCGAGAGAAACTGCGATTCCCGATCTCGGGTGTTTTAAAGTTCAAACGACACCCTCAACGGTAATCGGTCACTTTCTCCTCTCGGTGAACAATGTACTATTCTTAATTGTATTATGTGTGTTAAGTAGCAAATAAACGCATGTCTATGTCTATCATTACCTGCACATAGTAAGAAGGCATCCTGTCCAAGTAGTGTTGAAAGGCTATCTTCCACTCAGGCGTGGGCTTGCACCGATGTACTTTGAACAGATCATCGAGCAGCGGTAGAAGCATAGGGTAGTTGTAAGGCAGCACAAACAGATTCACGCACGTTAGATTTGTAGAAGCTTTTAAGTAGCCGAATGGATGGTTTATTTCCGAGTTCTTGCAACCGCTGTTTGCGACAAACACCTGGAAATATATATTAATATAAATTATTAAATACGACAAGCTCTGCTTAATTTGGGGCTTGATAGTGTTGTGTGGATTGTCCACATTTTTTTTTAATACAACTAACTGATGGAACAAGCATATGGCCCACCTGATGTTAACGCATTGCCTCGTAAGTCACGCACGTCAGGAACGTGCCCTACGATGCACTGCCCTGCGTCCATCAACTTGAGGCATACAGATGTTCAGCCCCACGTCCCAGCCCGATTCGCCAGTTTCCGAAAAAGTTAAGCGACAATATAAAACATAGAAATACTTTCTTTACATCTTCCTTCCTTCATGTTTCTTAGAATCCTCATATTTAGTGATATTTTAAATATAATAGTGGAAATATAAAACTGGCGACATCGGCTCCCATACAAACGGCGCATGATCGCCTTTCTACTGCATTCAGTATTCTGTGCCGGGCCCCACCACGGCCAAACTTATGAACATACCTGCCAACAAATAGTGGGTTGTTTCCTCGCCAAAATGTACTGCGTCAGAGGACTAGGCTCGAGCTCGTATTTGTCGAACGGCAGGTTATCTATCACCATCGGCTCTTGGCTGGAACACGTGAACTTCACCACAGGATGTGCTGAACGAGGAGGCTGAATAAAATAAGTTAAAGTTACAAGTGAAGTTTAAAAAACTTGAGAAACCGTTTCTATCTATCTAGCTATCTATTCAGCCTGTATGCACCCACTACTGGGTATACCTACTGGCCTCCTTCCTTATACGCCACTCTTTCTCTCTATTCGGTCCTGTGCCAGTCTCCGCCATTGCTGCCCAACTACCTCCGACAATGTCATCAATATAATATAGGTAATAAAATTTAAAATTAAAATCGCAAAAACAGAGTAATAACAATAAGTAAATACCATACATAACTGAGAATTTAATCAGTTAAAATGTATTTAGCAGGAGGAAATTCTCACGGTGATTGGTTAGTGCTGCATTTGTCCTTGTTTTATTTAATTATAAGTATTCTACGCTTATACATGCTAATATTTACAACGACATAAATAATTAATACGCGTTTATTTATTTGTGTATACGAAGTATCATTGCATTTGTTTTTATGGCAATAATATTAGTTCTCGATTTTTGTATTCGTAAAATGTATGATTGATCTTATGATTATGAAACAGTAGTAGGTACCTACGAGTAGGGACTACTGTTATTTATTCTGTGTAAGTAGCTCAAATGGGAATATGTTAGCGTCATCAGTTCGTAAACAACAATTAGTGAAAAAAAAAAAAAGAGGAAAAAAAAAGATAAAAGAAAAAAAAAGATTTTTGCGATATGCACAATTTTTTCACCACATTGATTCCTTCATCGTCATACCTATCTGAATGTCCAATTCAAATATACACGACGAACAAACATAGTTTTGTAAGTGCTAGTCCTACTTTAATTACTAACCTAGGGACAAAATACTTACCAAGGTGGGAGCATTAGGATCAGACCGGAAAGACTCCGGAATAGGCCAGAAACCGACGGCGAATCCTTTTTGCGCCACCGTCCGGGGAACATAGATGAGTCGCCGACACGAATGCCAAGCTTGAGGCGTGGTGGATCCCGGGGTTGTGGTCGTTTGGTACGATCCTCCATTCCAACGCTGAAAATAGAAAATAAGGTTTATTTTTTATTTTTATTGTTGATAGTAAAACATTTGACTGCCATCACACCTGAAGAAAAAAAAAAGGAAGTCTAAGGTGGAGCACGCTTAGCAATAATCCACTTGTTCACTCTTGACTTGAAAATACCAAGGTGGCTCCGGAAATATTGACGACGGTAAAAACAAGAAGTTAATACAAGACTCCTGCGGTTATATTTTTTTCAAGGTCCAATAAGTGATGACATTGAAACGTGTGAGGCTGTTGAAAAAATCACAAAAAACAAAAAAGATTATTTTCAGACTAAGAGCCTGTCCAGATGGGGCGTTTTACGCGCGAGTGTCCTCGCGCGTAAACATTCGCGCGTTCTCCAGATACTAGAGCGCTATACATCCCGTCCAGACGCTGCCGTGCGATTCCTCAATCGCGCGTAATAGGGCCTCTACACATTTGTCCATGCTGGGCCAGGCTCCGCCAATGCACAATTGTAGACCACGATCACTTGGTGTTCACACACTGGCGCATGGCTCATTGCTGCCTGGCAAACCAATTGCGACGGACGTCGAAGTAATTACGGCTGCGGCTATTTACTTTGAACGATCAGATTTGATTCAAACTTTGCACACCTGTCAAAGGTCGATGACAATGCAATAATATGAAAAAAAAAATATATGAAAAAAAAAAAAATATTTTGATTGTTGTAAATATTTTATCAATAGTTTATTATATCTGAAGTTATTATAAAAGCACCCTACGCTTTTTTGTACAATAATATAAATTTTTCAATTGATTATTACAGTTTTATTTTTAACTTTTAAGTTCAATTAGTTATAAAAGCGTTTTTTTTTTTAGTTTTTAAACTATAATTTATTTATAATTTATTGTATACTGTTTACAAGTATTACAGAACGCAACAAAAAAGTGTTCTATCCCGGTCAGCGGCCGGTGACGAACTGAACATTGGACGATTGTGTAAACACCACAGGCCAGGCTACGCCACGATTCCTTTGAAGTGTGCCCAAAAAACCGACAACTCCCCGATTGCGCGCCATGCTTGCCGCCAACATACACCAATACCCGCCAATGTCCGCCAACATACACCAATACCCCCTGTACACATTGGCGTTGGCCTGTAGTGGGCCAGCATGGGCAAATGTGTAGAGGCTCCTTAAAACGCGAGCAACTCGCCGGACTCTCGACTCGCACGTGTTACGCGCGAGCGCCACGCGAGTCGAGATACTCTGGTGCCATTGCTGCGTCCAGTGGTGCGCGCGAGTCCGACGCGAGTGGACGTATTTGGAACGAAAATGGAGAGTGATAATTTTTGATAATTTCTAGTAAATCATCAAACGATGTTACTGACATCCGAAAGTAGTGAAAAAACTTTTCGTTATGTTCTCTGAGCTTTGGGTATAATGTTATAAACATACTATGTGTCATTCTGTCACGTAGAATTGGATGCACATTAAATCGTCGACTTTCTCTTTGTTTACGACGTTTCCATCTGCGGTATGCAAGCCACAACAGGACTGCTTTGTCTGGCTCCATGTTTATAACTGTCCCTGGGTCCCTCCCAAATACATCGCGCGTAGGAGCGCGCGTAAAACGCGGCATCTGGACGCAATATAAATTGAAACGCGCGAGGGCACTCGCGCGTAAAACGCCCCATCTGGACAGGCTCTTAGTCTAGCGTGTTCATATCGCGCATTATACTCGTAACTCAAGATGTCGATTTAGCCCCTCGTTTATCGTATTACAAAGTAGAGTTCAGAATATATTTTCAAGAAGTAGTAGTTATAAGAAGTAGTTTCAAGTAACTCACTTGAAACCATTCTCTGGAAACGAGTCTAACCTCTGATAATCCGTTGTTTAGGCAACAGTTTAATTCTATTTGCGTATTTGAGCAGCAATAATAACTTTCCGATAAAAGCTTTTTGAAGATATTTGAAGCTTTTTGAGATAAAGCTTTTTGGATTAAGCTAAGCTGCTTTTATTTATAGCTGAGTCAATAAAGCAGTATTTTCAAAACACAGATTTAATCGGTCAGTGTTTCAATGAAAGATAGTATCCGTTATCTATGTCGGAACTTCGATTTGATAATGTACTCAGCAAGTAAACAGTCCACTATCTTTGTGGTTTTTGATATCAACGATGTGCTTTCGGCTTGAACTGACGCATTCCACCGTGTATGCTTGCAAGATAAAAGTGCAGGTAAAGAAATGGTTTATCGACTTTTTTGTTTTTTTATACAACTAGCTGATAGAACAAGCATATGGCCCACCTGATGTTAAGTGGTAACCATCTATGGCCTATAACAAAGCATTGTATCGTAGGTCACGCACGTCAGGAACGTGCTCTACGATGCACTTCCCTGCATCCATCAACTTGAGGCATACAGATGTTCAGCCTTACGTGCCAATAGTTTCACCAGTACCGACACCCTTCAAACCAAAACACAGCGCAATGCTGCTTCACGGCAGAAATAGGCATGGTGTTAGTACAGTGGGATACACCTCAAGTTACCTAAAAACAAAGAAAAATGACTCTTACTGCAAGGACATAAGAGCTAGCAGTGTATAGTCTGATGCGTATCCTTGTGTACTTCCCCGGACGAGCTCTTCACAAAGAACTCTACTATACTAAAGTAAGTTTGAATTTGCCGGGTTGTATGTACCTATGAAGTCGAAATTGTAAAACGTCGAGAATGACGTAATGAAGCAACATTATACGAAGCAAAAAATACCATGGATAGTGAATAACAGATCAGTATCAAACATTTCTTGATGTCCTTGGAAAAATATGTCTCAAACGTATAGGTCCATAAAATAGGTTCGCAAGACGCAATATTACGCGAGAATAGTATATTTTAATACAGTTGCTCAAAAAGTGGCGTATTGCAGGGACGTATAGCGTTCGGGATGTGGGCTATTACACACGCGTGCTTTTTTTTTACCATTCCCGCACTAGTGCTTTTTCTTTCCCAACTGTCAAAATAATGTCTAAAAAGAAAAACCAACAATGAAGTTTTTACTAAAAAAAATCATCGAAGTTTTTATGATTCATGCAAATACGTATTATTTCTAAAAAGAAGCTACTAATTTGTTTCATTAACAGATTTAATGATTTGATTCAATGAGTTATGTTAGGTTTCATTTCATTTCATCTCATTAAATTTCATTTTCAATTCATATCAATAAAAAAAATCTACTGAAGACTTGGCTGTATGGGTATAGTTCCCTTTGCCTTCCAGAATGGGTGAAGAAAAAAAAATAAAAGACGGGTTGCACTCCGGGAGTGCCGGCAGAAGTGAAAACTTGCCGCTCGTATTAAAACTTATAAAGTACTCACTCATTTTCTTTCGCTATTCATAATACCTAAATAAATACAGTAGATCTATAAAATCATGTACCAATGACCACTACTACCTGCCGCGGGCGGCCGCTAGTTCATAAAATCTATAATAGGTATGTACCTATACCTACTACAGTCACGAAAAACGCCTTGGTATGCTTGCTACTAACTATTATCTATTCTGTGACGTTACCGTGTCATAGTAACTACTAGCGTATCTGTAGCGTCTTACGCTTTTTCGATCAAGTCACGTGATCCTGACGCCCTGACGCCCTGACGCGAGTTTAAGATTTTATACCCATTACAGAAAAAGTGCTCAACGCCGCTAAAGAAGTTTTCACTTCAAAAAAAATCTCTGCTTATATTTTACGGTTGGCGCCATTTTTCAGAAATTTTCTTTGCGAGTTTATTTGTTTGTTGCACAAAATGAGTAATTTCGACCCTAGTTTTTTTGAATTAACACACCGGAACTCAGTATAATTGCACAAAATGCTTCGGAGAACATTTTACCGGAAAAGTCAAAAAGTCGCTACATGCATACATACGACGAACTTATTGCGTGGAGAGAAGAGAAAAAAGCAAATGGTATTTTTATTATTTTATTAAATTGCTTTATTTTTTCGCAACTGTATTAAAAATAGTCGTTCAGTACACGTGCGGAACCGTCATTGCAACTTGTTTTAACTTGTAATGAAATATACTATTTCATTACAAGTGCGGGAAGGCTGTCATTGCAAAGAGTTCCGACAAATGTCTATTCGAGCCGAAGGCGAGGGTTGACAGTCGGAACAAGTTGCAATGACGGTTCCGCACGTGTACTGAACGACTATTTTTAATACAGTTGCGAAAAAATTAAGCAATTTAATAAAATAATAAAAATACCATTTGCTTTTTTCTCTTCTCTCTACGCAATAAGTTCGTCGTATGTATGCATGTAGCGACTTTTTGACTTTTCCGGTAAAATGTTCTCCGAAGCATTTTGTGCAATTATACTGAGTTCCGGTGGTGTTAATTCAAAAAACTAGGGTCGAAATTACTCATTTTGTGCAACAAACAAATAAACTCGCAAAGAAAATTTCTGAAAAATGGCGCCAACGCCAACCGTAAAATATAAGCAGAGATTTTTTTTTTTCTTCACCCATTCTGGAAGGCAAAGGGAACTATACCCATACAGCCAAGTCTTCAGTAGATTTTTTTTATTGATATGAATTGAAAATGAAATTTAATGAGATGAAACGAAATGAAACCTAACGTAATTCATTCAATCAAATCATTAAATCTGTTAATGAAACAAATTAGTAGCTTCTTTTTAGAAATAATACGTATTTGCATGAATCATAAAAACTTCGATGAATTTTTTTAGTAAAAACTTCATGGTTGGTTTTTCTTTTTAGACATTATTTTGACAGTTGGGAAAGAAAAAGCACTAGTGCGGGAATGGTAAAAAAAAAGCACGCGTGTGTAATAGCCCACATCCCGAACGCTATACGTCCCTGCAATACGCCACTTTTTGAGCAACTGTATTAAAAATATTTTATTTTTGAGAATTAAACACATACCATGACGTAATTTATTTGAACAATAAAAAAGACCCAAAACCATACCAGCATGTATGAAGAATGATATGAGAGTGAATGAAGCTAAAGAGGTATGTCAGGATCGTAAGAAGTGGTCTCTGCCTACCCCCATGGGAATGAGTCTTGATTTTATATTTGAACACTAGCGGCCGCCCGCGGCTCCGCTCGCCCGTTCCCGTTACGCCCCGTTCCCGTTACTTTTTTGGGATAAAAAGTATCCAATAGTATCCATGTCCTACTCCCGGTTCAAAACTGCCTCCCCATTAATTTTCAGACAAATCGGTTCAGCCGTTCTTGAATTATACATAGTGTAACTAACACGACTTTCTTTTATATCTAAAGATGAACATGGATAATAACATGGCCATACATTTTTTTACTGATCCTTCACCACAGGTGTGAATTTGGTATGCAGTGCGAAACGCATTTGAAATCCAAGGCCGATCCCCCCCTCTGAATACGACGCTCCCATATTACGCATACTACTATTTATTCTGTAGTAAGGTGAATAAACACGTGTCGCTGTCATATTATGTGCATGACATTTTCGTCAAACGCAATATACACATAGGTTCCATTCCAAAACACCATAGGCTGTGAGAATGATAAGAATAAAAAAAACGCATAAAATTTAACGCAGTTTTTTCTTTGTCCCATTAATGAGTCCACGAGAGAGAACTATTTCTTGTAGTTCCATTAGCATGTGCAGTTGTGGAAATGTTCGTCTTGTTTTGCTGCATGGATAAACTTTTCGAGTATGTCGTCAATAGTGTCCGATGATAATAATTATTTCATCTGTGGTTCTTCTAATAAGCCCAAGCCTTTTACGGAAGATGCATTACGAGGCCAATGGCCATAACTCGGCGACCTCATTGTTTATCTCATTAGAACGACAGAGATCGCAACTCATCCGTTTGTGTAAAACTATTCACCCGAACCATTCGCAAATGAAGACATGTTATGTTTTTACAAACCTATAGGTACATATATTGCACTGTAGGAAAGTCTCTCAATGATCATTTTAATAGAAATATCTCCGATTTGAGTGACACACGTGCTTTCATAGCGCTTATTTGCGACCAGTAACCAGACTGTGCCATTTCAAAAATCTTTGTTTTTTCAGAAGACCTGTACCCGAAGTCCCAGTTAATTTACAACATTTCGTTACCAAATGTTGTTTTCGTTTAATAAAATATAAAATATAAAAATGTTTATTTCAGAGAAAACACAAACTACATCTACACAAGGTAATAACAAAAACAGTAATAGTAACAACTAGGAATATAAAAATATGTAGACATAATCATATAATTTTCTCAGACAAATTTAAAATAACCTACAGAATATCTTTTAGTTCCCTCACTAGGCTAAGCCTGTATCGAGGAGACTATTGTTTCGACATATTTTAAAATTGATTGCTCAGGTCTTTACAATACATTATTTTAAACGATTTAGCATAAATGGTTAAAGATAGGTTCTTAGTGTGAAATTGTGTAAAATTTATAACAACTAAATACAATAGTAAAAGAAATAAAGATATAAAATATTAATATACAGAAGTAGGCATTTTTTAAAATCTTAGCACTTAAATTCTTAAAACTGATAATAAAAATAAATTGATTTATAAAAATATAACACTAGCATGCAAAATTAATAATGTTTTCTGTCTCATCATAGGTTAGACTTGCCAGCCATTTTATCAATAAATGCTTAGCCTCCGCAATTCTCTTGCATTTAATGTCACAACAAGAAACAACTTTATTATAAATATGGGTTCTCATGAAGGTACCAACACGCTGAGCAAACCTGGTATTAACAGAGGGGGTGGTTAATTTGAATAATCTGCGCTTTCGCCTATTTGTCTCTGTCTATTGTATGGAGAAAAGATGAGACAACAACTCTAACTACGTAACGTGTTTTTGCCGTCTCATATTTTCTCCATGCAATAGAGAGAGACAAAAAGGCGAAACGAAAACAACATTTGGTAACGAAATGTGGTAGCAAAACTCCGACTTCGGGTTCTGTTTGAAAATTTTGCTACTCACGTATTTTCAATACTTTTACTATTTATGAAACCGCTTTTCATTTATCACGAATTTGGTATAGAGTCTCCTCTACACGTCAGTGAGTATTCCATAAAAATCTGACAGTCATTTGAGTGTCATCAAAATACTTACTAAACTTTAAACTCTAAGCTCAAAGCTTTAAAAAAGTGTAAAAAAACTGTTTTTTTTTTAAAGCAAATATGCGATTTAATAAAGATAAGTTAGCGAGACATAGTTCAAAGAAAACATGTTTCTTACCCCATTCCTATCACCATCGACATCCATCTCCTTCTCAGGTTCATGATTCACTTCATCAGGTTCACCGTCCTTGGCGTTGGCTCCATCTATCGGCGGCGGGTCAGGTCCGATCTTCTCAAAGTTGATGACAACGCCACTTTGCACCTTTTGTACTAGACTGTCGATGCACTGCATCAACATACGATGAGACGTGATGCAGTATGAACGACCTGGCATAAATAAAATGAACATATCAGTACACAGTATGCGGCTACATGCGGTGGAAAGCTGAAAGACGGTAACAGAAAGGTGGTAAAACTTTCTACTTTTTTTTAATAACCTATACTGTCCCACTGCTGGGCAAAGGTCTCCCCCAAGCTTTTCCAGTCCCTTCGATCTTCGGTTCACTCCGCCCACTCGGTGTTGAAGGAGTTTAAAAAAAAATCCACTAAGGAGCAATATTTTATCATATCTACAAAGTACGGCATATTATAGATCAATAGTTCACTGAAACGAAGAAACATGATCCTACAAAGGAGAGCTTAATTCTAAAAATAGTATTTTCCTGTGAAATAGGAAAAGCTTATTTTCGTTACAGCGTGATTGAGGTACCATGGTTATGACCATGCACCTGAATATGTTATGACTTTAGCGTTATTTGCATATTTTAAATTAAATTTAACTACGGAAGCGTGGTTTCGTACATCACTTATTTTAAAATATTCCCATAGATAGCAGATAACGTTGTCCATTAGGTCATTTTAGAGCTGTTTAATTCGGAACGCGCCTAAATTTTTCAAGTTTTAGGTAAAACGCTCAACCGCAATTTTAGTTATGTCAACGATGTCGCACGCTTATCTAGAATATGCTCAACGCTTTCCGATTTACTCGTAACTATTTTGGTAACAACGAATCACCGGGCAAAAGGTATAATTAGCTGATAAGTAAACTAATATTTACTATTATTTGAAGTTATTTAGCCACGTTTTTCCTGTTCATGAAGGAGGAACTTTGTCGCTGAATCGCAGAGTATTATTATTCTCTAAAGCGAAAAAAGCTCACGAATCGTAGTAAAGCTGTAAAGTTTTTGTTACAAGTTATAGTTTTTGCTGACTTGATTGATCTACGTGGACTATCAAAGGCGTGACGTGCTCTATTAGTCAGACTCATTTGATCATTACTACGTAGTACTTATTTCTATTCAGTGACGTTACAGTACTTCTCGAACCTACATTATCTACCCACACTCGATCGTGGAACTTCTAAATACCTACTGTAGTTGTAAAAACGTATGGAAAAGGTTATAGACGTGATAAATGGCAAAGTTGAGTGATGAAATAAGTTTTTTAAGGAATATTCTTACAGTAAAAGGAATCCGTGGTACAACCACCGATTTTAATTATGAAATAATGTTAAAATCTTTTTTTATTATGGCATGACAAAAAAATTCTTTAACAGATTTGAGCTGACAAGGAACGCTTTGTATCGACTGGGGAACCAGTCGATACAAACGGCCGATACAAATGTGTCGCCAGTTTTAAATTTTTTATTCAAAATATCACAAAAAATGTGGATCCTAAGAAAAAGGAAAGCAGAAGGATGAAAAGTATTTCTTTGTTTTACTTGTCGCTTGACGTCTTGTTTGAAAAGTAATTATTGCGGGAAAAGGCATTTTTCATTAGACTCCCGAATTTGTATAGAGAAAGGAGCAAATGCTTTTGCTTTTTGGCCACACTTTTCCGGCCTCATGGCCGTTTTACTATGATCTGTGATGCAAACTAATATGATTATTTGAAGATCCGTATAATACGTACAGAGACACTGGGCGGAGAAGTAGGTTAGCTGTCGCGTTTTCATTAGTCATTTATATGCAATTTTAAGTCAACGTATCTTTTGGTACTTACAAAGTGAATTGAAGATAAATTCTACGATTATTTTCTATTGGACCACGTGATAAACAACGTATGTACCTTGCTGTAGCTGTAATAGAAACTACAAAACAATTAAACTTGCTTGCAAGTAAAGTTCAATATAAGCTTAATCTTCTTCTTCCTGCCGTGATCCGACTTTATGTGGGGTCGGCACAACATGTTTTCCTAAGCACTCCATTCTACTCTATCAGCCGTCATCTCTAAATTCACTTCTTTCTTTCAATAGTACTATTAGCGTAATAAAGCATGAAAATCGATTCCGAAATCAATATTATCTCGAATAGCGACCAAGAACCGGAAGACGAAATTTGGACGCCCACCCACCCGATGTACAGACGACTTTTTATGATCATGGGAAGTCGGTGGTGAAGAGGGCTTAGAATCGCTCTTCCTGGAAACTTATAGGCGAGGACTATCTCCAGCGGTGGACTTCTTCAGGCCGCTGATGATGACGATGATAAGTAACTGAAGTGAGAAGGCTTAAAATATCAGCTGGGCCATTTTGTAATTCTGTTGCCATCAAAATT
Organism: Thera obeliscata; assembly: GCA_947578465.1. Lineage (NCBI taxonomy): Eukaryota > Metazoa > Arthropoda > Insecta > Lepidoptera > Geometridae > Thera > Thera obeliscata. The sequence goes on from OX387916.1 coordinate 9,597,027, forward strand.
TTGACACTAACAAATAAATGATACTAACAAGGTGCAGTGGTCAGTGATTGATCACGTCTCATCTTGTTGCCATCATTTTTCGACCACTATCTATCTGTTGCCATACTTGTTTTACAAAGTGAAGTTCCTATACGCTATCTAATGTTTATAACGTCAATATTTAGTCTTGTTGCAATCGTTCCTTGTCACAGAATAAGTTTTGTTTCAATTCATTATTTAGGGCAATTTAAATATTGTCAAAACTGACAGACACGACTAGGTTTCGATTGCAACATAATTATAAGTTTAAAGAACTAGAGAAACCGACTTCATTGCCAAACGGCTAAACCGATTTTAATGAAATTTGTTTGGGACAATCTGGACGTAAGTATAACCTTCCAAATAAGAAAATAATTTTCTAAATCGGTTCATAAATGACGGAGGCATGCAGTAACAAACATTAAAAAAAATATTTAAAAAAAAATGGCAACACCGATTTTAATAAAAATTAAAATGGGACCAATCTGGAAGCAGTACTTTTCAGATAAAAAATATTTTTTCAAATCGGCTTACAAATGACAAAGTTATGCGGTAACAAACATTAAAAAAAAATACAACCGACTTGAGAACCTCCTCCTTTTTGATTGGAAGTCGGTTAAAAAGATACGCTATCACCCCACAGACGGACCATAAAATTCTGCTTAAAATGCCAGTAGTTTTAATGCAAGTAATGTCAGAGAAAACCTTGACACTAAGCAAGTATGTACTCGTACTATTCAAAAACTTGCCAAACTGGTTTTCTAAAGGGCTCGCATCTTACTAATTCCTGGCATAGCGAAATTCATGTGGGAATTTAATGCGTCAGCAAATTTTTAAAGGCATTTTATAATATTGCAGAATTTGGATTCACTTCTCGTTTTTAGGGTTCCGTAGCCAAATGGCAAAAACGGAACCCTTATAGATTCGTCATGTCTGTCTGTCTGTCTGTCTGTCTGTCCGTCCGTATGTCACAGCCATTTTTCTCTGAAACCGTAAGAACTAGTATTCTGTGAACCGCATTAAGATTTTTACAGAAAAATAGAAAAAAAACTATAAATTTTGGGGGTCCCCATACTTAAAACTGAAACTCAAAAATTTTTTTTTCATCGAACCCATACGTGTGGGGTGTCTATGAATAGGTCTTCAAAAATGATGTTGAGGTTTCTAATATCGTTTTTTTCTTAACTTAATAGTTTGCCCGAGAGACACTTCCAAAGTGGAAAAAAGTTGGTCCCCCCCCCTCTAACTTCTAAAATAAGAGAAAGATAAAACTAAAAAAAATATATGTTGTACATTACTATGCAAACTTTCAACGATATTTGGTTTGAACGAGATCTAGTCAGTAGTTTTTTTTTTATACGTCAAAAATCGTAAACCGCAATTTACCTCTCGACGAACTACAATAACCTTTATATTATGTTACTTGATGCTACGGAACCCTTCATGGGCGAGTCCGACTCGCACTTGGCTGCTTTTTTATTTTCTGACATTCGCTTTATTCATAAAGTATTATAACTATTAGCTATCTTGTTCCCATAGTACAAGCTTTACTTAATTTGGGGCTAGATAGTGTTGTTTGGAGTGTCCACAATATTTATGTATTTTTTATTCATAATGCTTACAACAACTACCAAACTTATAAACTTTCGCGTTTATTAATATTAGTATAGGATGGTTTTTTTTTTTATTGATTTTCTAGTTATTAAAATTTCCAGTCCCTAAAAGAGCCGGTGAGTGTGATTAGGGTCCGGGGAAGGTCGCAGATTCAAATCCCGCTCGACTCTTAACTTGAGGGACATTATAAAAATCTATATGGTTTTATTCAGTTTATTCTTCCCACTGCTGGGAAAAGACCTACCATCCTCACATCTTGCCGTGACGCCAGTGTAACACGATTAAATTATAACGAAATCAGAAATATCGTAGTCACTCAGATTAGATTACGGCGTTATCTGGAAAACGTAGCAAGTGACGCCACATAAACGAGAGAAAACCTACGCAAAAGTAAAGGTGATCACACACTGCGCAGATACTCTAAGCTAAGGCCCAGATTCATAGACCGCACTTTGACTTTACTTTGATGGAAAGTTCTACTTTCAACCAAAAATATATTTCATAGTTCTGTCAAGCTCTTCTTTATTCAAAATGTTGAAGGTAAACTTCGATAAACAAAGCTTACTTTGCGAAGACTCCTTTGCTGTAAGGCAAAGTCACGACTATGAATCTTGGCCTTAGACATCTGAATCTGACTGAACCCTCCAAGGACTGAACGCATAATTAATTATCTGCAATGGAGGGTGTGTTCTTTATGAAAAGAGTAGGTACATTATGAAAGGATTTTTGAAAATTTAACCCTAAAGGGATGCAGCGGAGTAGACGTTTGTATCGAAAAAGCTTAGCGCGAACGTAATCGCGCGGAATTCCACTAGTATAACTATAGTTATAATATGTTCTGTGTAAGATACCTACAGATACCATAATATGTTATTACTCGCAGATAAAATATTACAATATCAGTCCCGTGTGTGACAAGCTTAATGACGATATGCCTTGCATTTGTATGAAAATTGATAATGTTATGCTTTTTCCTAGACGGCCTTCCCACGTACCCTAAGAGGATCGATTGATCGCCTCCCACCAGTGGAGGTAATTTCAATCTTGTAAGAAAACTTTGTAAGAATAATTTGTTTTTTTCGAAGTAGGTTCTAATAAACAGACTTTTGTAAACAACAAGCTTATAACGTAAGCTAGGTTGAAAAGGGCTTATGTGACCACGAAAATAATTATATGATGGAATTGTAATTTTCAATTTTCCATTTTTTTTTTTTATGATTTTCATTTTAAATCTTACTAGTTTAAACTAAATACTTAAAAATCTAAAGAGATTTGAGAGTGGCCTAAAAATTTCGTCACAATTGACCACAGTTAATTCAACTTTACTAATTATACTGAGTTAACAAAAAAATACTTGTAGATTTTTTTTAAAAACTAGCGGTCGCCCGCTGTTTCACTTACGTGGTATAACCGTACTTTTTCCTAAAAGAAAGCCTAAGATTGAGCCACAAACGTTTTACGTCCTACGATCGGTTTCCTCGCAATGTTTTCCTTCACCGTTTGAGAGCACTGGCTTATTGTACATAATTTCTTGGGCAGAAAAACTCATTGGTACACGACTGGATTTGAACCCCCGACCTTAGGATCGGAAGGCAGGGCCGTTACCACTAGGCCACCAGCGCTCTCTGATTATTTGTGTAACAAGACTACTTACCACCTGTGACTTCACACATCGCATCAATAGGCGAAGAGTCCGAGGGTACAAGCCCGGAGTCCCTCTCCACAGCAGGAGTGCCAGCCAACCGGAGTACCAGCGAAAACAGTCTTTGGTCCCATCGGAATGGTTCACGGGTCAATTCTGACCCGGGTATGGGGCAATTCATGGGCAGGTTGAACTGTAATTAATGAAATACATTAATTTGATGCACTAGCTAACTTTTATAAAAGTTCAACGGTGATGGTGACCCCGTGATCATGGTGCATGCAACTGTGCAAAATATGGGAAGTCAAAAGTCACAAAATTTAATCATGGTAAATAATTCATAATAACTTTATTGCGAACATAGGTGAGGATACAGATGTCAGGGCAAAATATACCGTTATTTCATTAAAATACATAGTGTTAAAAACCATGATAGTTTCAAAAGTAACTTTATTACTACTAATTAACTTTTTTTCAGTTCAAGTACTAGATTATCTGTTTTTAAAACAATGATCCAACTACTGTCCAAATTATTTAATTTAAATAAAATGTTGAATTTGTACATATTGAAGTTATCATTTTGCATTGACAATAAAATCAGCAAGGATTGTGAAAGGTTTAAAAATATTTTCTTCTATTTTAGATTTTTAGGTGCTGAATGTATAAAATTATATCCACTGTTTTTTTTTTAGTTTTAAGCTTACTCAAATTAAATAATGTTTCTGTCCATCTAAAGGTTGTCTGGAAGAAATAACTATTAGCGATAAGACCGCCCATTGTACCTCTAGTTTTTAAGTATTCTTTTAGCCCATGTTTTACCTTTGTATTTTTGGTGTAGGTACAATAAAGTAATAATCTATTCTATTCATTAAAATTGATATTAAACCTATTAATAATTTTGTAATCTTTGTATCATAGTTTGGTTTTGTAGGTACCTAGTAAGCTTTTTAACTTCAGTCATCTAATCTACATTCCTAATAACTTTGTACATACATTAGTGTAGGGGAGGTATTCAAATTAGAATTTTACTCTGCTTGACCTTATTTCAGAAATATGGAAAATATATTTCCCACAACTTAAATAATCATCATCAGCCTGAGATGACTATTGACTACTGCTGAACATTGGCTTCCATTCTTCTTCTTTGTGTCACTAATTCTTGCGAACCAGTGTGGTGAAAGGATGTTAAGTGCGGCCTAAAGAGGTCCCATTCATGCACCGAGTGCCTAAAAGTTTGGCTTCCATGATTTCAAGGAAGAATGGTTTTGGGCCTTTTCCATGAAGACTTCTTGCAACCTTTTTTTTTTTATAAATAATAACTGGTAAACTTACTTCTTCCTGAATGCCAGCATTACTTGACAATTTCCCACCATCTGTGATGACAACAATCACAGAAGGTTCAAGGTAAAAAGGGCACCTGCCTTGGCCATAAGTATCAATGCCAGTCTGCATTCGGTTGATGTTCAAAACATCAAAGGCATGCTTCAAAGCAGCACCCATTGTGGTGAGTCCTAAGCATTGTAGATTTTTCAGCTCATTTATAAATGTAGCTAGATTCTCCTTCCATCCAGCCTGAAAGCAAACAATAATCTGAGGTTCTAATATTCCAGAGAACAGATTGATGCTGTTGTCTCTAATAGGAAAATAATTGGTTTGGTTTGTTTATGTTTAGTCAAAATGAAAGAACAAATTGAAGAGAACAGATGGTAAAATGCAGAGGAGTAAGCTTCATAGTTCCGCAGTAATAGGCGAGCACGGAGCAGTTCAAATTTCCCCCCCAAATCGCCATTTCGTTGTGGGTGGGTTCAGCCAATAGCAATGCGCGACGAGAGCGCAGTAGCGAAGCGAGGCGCTATCGCTCGCTCGCGGAGTCAGCAACGAACGGCGGCGGTTCCTCCTGTTTACGTCGTGCTGTGCTGTCTATTTCAGTAAACCTCGCACTTTCAAAATATGTTATGTTCTTGGATTGCAGATAACAGTGCTACCAGTATGGACGCTATACGACCGGCGTAAATATGCTAAATCTTAATAATAATAAAGGGATTATTGCTAAGCTAACGTGTTCATTCTGTTAGACTACTAACCTTGATGTTCGCGGGTGGTTCTTCGAAAGTTAGAAGCATATATCTGTCTCCTCTGCTCTCTGGAGAACGCTGACGAACCTACAAAACGATATCCATGAGACTATCACAATAACACGAGATAAACAAATCGATCACAAAAACGAACTTTTGACGAGTCGATGACACTGCACGTACCTTTACGAACGTTTCCACGGCGCCCTTGGCTACATCTAGTAACGTAGGGCGTCCGCCTAAATAAGCTCTTTGGTTCATAGAAGCAGATGTATCTATTAGAAATACTATGATAGTCATAGTGAAAATTGGCTAATGTCCTTGAAGATACATTTAAAATATGCGCACGCTATTAAACTGAGAACCAATATGGCCGCTACATAATTCGCCGACTCGCCAGGAAGCGACCACCCGACAGCCGCTTCGACGAGCAGCTGAACAAGCTACGCCACGAAGACTCCAAAAGTACCACGTGACCTAATCATACAGACGTTCGGGGACGCTCGCCCACCAATAGAAAAACGTTCGGCTATTTCCGTCCCGTAGCAACTGGGTTACCACCTGTATTATAAAATATACCACATACTTTCTCCCATTTGCTCTAAAATTGCATGATTATATTAGCAGGAATAGCGAAACCTGGCGTTGCCCGGGTATAGAGTTTATAAAAGATCCTTACGTGTCCGAAAAGGATAGACATAGATTTCAGAACTTGTGACACGTAATCTTATTTGATTCCGTCCAAACTACCCTACTCACAGCAGGAGACGGAGGGGTAGGTTTCACCACAACGGGGGGGTTTCCAACAAGACACTAATCTAAAATTGGGGTATTTTTTTTAATTGTTCTTGTAGCGGGCTTTAAAGTGTCTTTTGGGAGATATTAATATAGCTAAACAAGTCTTAACAAGTCCTTAAAAAAATAACAGGAATTTTTATTGCGTGGAGAAGAACAAGCCCAAAATGATAGAGAAAAAAATGTTTAGTCATTGATTAATAAGCGTGCGAAGAGGCAGAAATCCATCATTGCTGCTGAAGATTACAATGTAAATATTGGGGTTATATTAATTCTTAAGGCCTTTGCCCAGCACCCGGAAGGCACATAATAATAATATTAATTCTTATTATTTTTATTTCACCTTTTCTTAGTCAGCTTATTCTCATTGAAATTCAATGTTCTAAATTATGATCTCTGTCAGGGAGTTCATCCTATATGAAAATAACAATTATTATAACAAGCACTCCGTAAACAAAACCGTTCATATTTTTACCCAAGAACTTGGGAAAAAATAATAAGCTGGTATCCATAGTAACTATGCGTAATCAAACTAAAAGGAAGTGGGAGTTCTAATAATACAAAAACACTAATATCACGTGTTTCGTTTTATGTAAAAATATGTTTTTAATTAAATAATTACAATAATCAAAAGTTCTTATAAAAATCGTGAAATTTAGAGAAGTGTAATAATATTTGTTGATCAGTTGAAACTATACGCGGTAAATTTAAAAATTGAATGCTACTGATATCAATAAGTTATCGAACTCTATTGTACAGGACAAAATCTATGATTTTTATGCCGACTATAAACTTTTGCTGTACCTAATTAAAATAATAGTTTAAAACTCGGTATGAAATCTTACCTACCTAGCTAGTACATTTTATGCTCGAAGAGTACTTATTCTATCTTTTTTAATTTTAATTTATGGTAGGTAGTGAAATCTGGGGCAATGCTTGCTATCGAGCTACTTAATTAGTTAGAAGTACCTGTGATAGTTATTTACCTGTAGGTACCTCTTTCTCTCTCACTCTTGTCGTGTCACTAGTTCTTTCGAACCAATAGTGTGGTGAAAGAATTGTAAGTGCCTCTCAATGAGGCTCCTTTCGTGCACTTATCTACAATTTCTTCATGCCAAACTATTTCACCTTCAACTTTCTTATTGGTTTACCATTTTGTAGGAGCTTTGACTGTGGTTTTTCTATAAAACTAAGTTGACGGAACAAGCATGAGGCCCACCTGATGTTAAGCGGTCACCTATTACAAAGCAGTAAGAGTGGAGGAGTCGGAACTCGTCAGAGTACTGTGTGTTCTGTGACAAGGGGGCCACTACGTATAAAATTTGGTCGGGCCTAGACCGGGCCAAATTAAATCATCGCAAACACTGCCAAACATACTTATGTATTTACGTTGACGTTTACGTCATAGTAGGTAGGTTCATAATGTTAGGTACCTTTGAGAAGTTTCTATACTTTTTATGGTTCCGTAGCCAAATGGCAAAAACGGAACCCATAAGTATAGATTCGTCATGTCTGTCAGTCCGTATGTCACAGCCACTTTTCGGCGAAACTGTAAAAGCTATACTGATGAAACTTGGCAAGTAATGTATTCTGTGAGACTAACATATAAAAATAGAAAAAAACATAAATTTTGGGGGTTTATAAATATATTTTTTCATCAAACCCGTACGTGTGGGGTATTTCTAGATAGGTCTTTAAAAATGATGTTGAAGTTTCTAATATCGTTTTTAGGGTTCCGTAGCCAAATGGCAAAAACGGAACCCTTATAGATTCGTCATGTCTGTCTGTCTGTCTGTCTGTCTGTCTGTCTGTCTGTCCGACCGTGTCACAGCTATTTTTCTCCGAAACCATAAGAGCTACACTGATGAAACTTGGTGAGTAGATGTATTCTGTAAACCGCATTAAGATTTTTACACAAAAATAGAAAAAAAACTATAAATTTTGGGGGTCATACTTCAAACTGCAACTCAAAAAAAATTTTTTCGTTGAACCCATACGTGTGGGGTATCTATGAATAGGTCCTCAAAAATGATGTTGAGGTTTCTAATATAGTTTTTTTCTAAACTGAATAGTTTGCGCGAGAGACACTTCCAAAGTTGAAAAAAGTTGGTCCCCCCCCCTCTAACTTCTAAAATAAGGGAATGATAAAACTAAAAAAAATATATGTTGTACATTACTATGCAAACTTTCAACGATATTTGGTTTGAACGAGATCTAGCCAGTAGTTTTTTATTTATACGTCATAAATCGTAAACTGCAATTTACCTTTCGACGAACTACAAGAACCTGTTTCCTGTTTATTTTCTGTATATTATGTTACTTGATGCTACGGAACCTTTCATGGGCGAGTCCGACTCGCACTTGGCTGCTTTTTTATAAACTGAATAGTTTCCGCGAGAGACACTTTCAAAGTGGTAAAATGTAGCACCCCCCCCCCCTGTAACTTCTAAATTAAGAGAATAATAACACAAAAAAAATATGATGTACCTACATTACTATAGCAAACTTCCACCGATATTTGGTTTGAACGAGATCTAGAAGTAGTTTTTAGACGCCTTGTATCGTAAACCGTAATTTATCTTACGGGATTCGTTTTCTGTTATTTCGGGAAGTTAATTAGTTAGTTGTTTTTCTGGTGTTATTTTGAGTTCTGTTGTGTAATTTCGGTGGTATTTTAACCAACATTACATGAGGTCTTACCTCAAAGTGTTATTAGCAGTTGGAATTAAAGTGTAGTGATATCCTGATTTAATCGAAAATGTTTCAGATGGATTTGGAAATAACGACCATTTTTTTTCCAAAGACAATAATTAGGGTAGGGCCGACTCGACTTTGACTGACTCGACGGAAAAGTATTCTCTCTAAGTAATATAATATAATTCTCATCTCACTATACTACTCGACACTGGCAAAATTAATTCAAAAAGGACAGATGCCATTCATTAAGAAGGAGAAGAAAAAAATTGACATTGGCAAAATTTACCAAATGAACAGATACCAATAAATAAGAAGAAGAATAAAAAAGTAACAAAATTCGTTCCGATCGATGATCGATTGTTTTGATTGTGTTGTGGGTTGATTTTGGAAATAAAAGTGATTTCGCAAGAAATTTACTAAATAACATTGATTTATCTGGAGAGATACAGTGCCAGTTTCTTGCTTGCCAACATGTCTACTGTAGAATCAGATCCTGAAGCTGCAAATGCAATGGAAGATATGGTAGGGCTGCTGCACCAAGCAGCTCTAAACGAAAACACCGAGGAAGTCTCAAGTTTTGAGAGTCTGTACAAAAACAGAGGACGCTGTGGAAATCAAGACGAGCGAAGAAAGTCTATACTAGAAGGACAGAAAAGGTATGTATGACTTAGTTGTTATTTTTCTTAAAACATGAGGTTGGAAACTATTAGCTACTTGTATGAAGATTTATCCTGACGAGATGTTACGGTGCTATGCTCTTTGTTGTGGTGGTACGATGCTCTGAATGCCCATCATCATTAACCTGCCATCACGTTTTAAGTGGAATGGCAAGTGGCGACCCAACAATAGCAATCGGATATTCTAAGCAACCACAAACTGGTAGGTAAAGTGTAGGATGCCGTCTGGTCAAGATCATAATTTATCAGAAATTAACCGATATTGTTCTGGCCTCTCAGCTTAGTTGGTAGTACCTCTGCCTTCTGTGCTGTAGGTTGTGGGTTAGATCTCCACCGAAAACAAATATTTGCATGATAAACACAGATGTTTGTTCTCATCGTTTGTCTGGGTGTTGTATTGTAATTCTAAGAATGTTGGATGTAAATATCTAAGTATGTAAAAATGCATTTTTTCAGCTAGCCCATAGTACATGCTCTGCTTATTTTGGGGCTAGATAGTGTGGATAGTCCACAGTTTTTATTCATTATTTATGAAGGTTTTATTACTTTTCAGTCAGCGCAACAACAAGTTAGACAGGTTTAGAGGCATCCTTGATATGGTAGAAGAAGTTGAAAATAGTATTTTCCAGGCTCCGACGGTAAGTGAATTGTATTTTTTTCATATGAAAAACATATCTAAAGTACATCTGACTAATTATTAGTAGGAAACATTTGTACCTTTGGAATTTAGCGTGTTAGTACATATTTATAAACTAGGATACTATAACTCTAAACTTCTGAACTTTTGAAATTAATTCACTTTTAAAAGTCTGTGATAAATGTGAAATATTTTTAGTAGTGATTTGCCCCAGCTTCACATAAGAGCACTGGTGGTCTAGTGGTAGCGGCCCCGCCTTCCGATCCGAAGGTCGTGGGTTCAAATCCAGCCGTGTACCAATCAGTTTTTCTGTCGAAAAATTTACGTGCACTATGCCAGTACTCTCAAAACGGTGAAGGAAAACATCGTGAGGAAACCGGCGTGCCGTAGAACCTAAAAAAGTTCAAGCAACACGAAGGGCCCGCCAGCGGCCTACTTTGCGGAAAAACCAGCCCGCACATCAAGTGCGGATGATAAAAATTTGCCAAAATTTTTGCCCCAGCTTGCACAAGTGTAATTTAGGAAAAAGAAGGTGGTAAAAAAGATGATACTGCTTTCGTATAACGCCATCTCTTTCACACATGCACACTACGCTCTATGAAGCTGAAATAAGCCAATGTGCAATTTTTGTTGCCTACTACTTTACATATACCTAGAATCTTTCTATATCTTATTTCCTGCCTATAGAGTAAAAGGTTTCTGCTGTCTAACCCTGTGTGGATGTTTTTGCCCACAAACCTATGCATTAATTAATGCATAGGTTCACCTATGATATTTATTTACTCCTGTAAATGTCCATAGCCATCTTGGAATAGCCATGCTGCACAACTACCCTAAAAGTTACGAATTGGATACATTCTTGTACATTCGTTTTTTGAAGATTTTATAAAAAAATACTGTCTCATTTGCAGGCTCGTTGGAAACCAAAATCTTTTGTGCCAGGCTTCTCATACAAGATCCCTAATAGCAGTGATGTTCTAATGATGTCAGAATGGATGTATGAAAAGCCTAGTGACTTTGAGGAAAATTGGCTCTTGGTACCCTGCCCAAGAGGCACAAGAATGATAGTGATGGCTCATAAGGTAAACATTATTGCACAACACTGTAGTTAGAATCCACAAGGGTCTTTGTTAATACCTATTAAAATATCTGAAAGGTTTTTAACTAATTGTGAACATTATAATTGTGAGCTTATTTATACAAAAAAGTTCTTAGGTTGTTAAATTCCGATACAAACTGAATTTACACAACTATGGGCAAACAAAGTATAAATGTACACTGAAATAGCTGTAATAGAATTTTACAGTGGTCTTTATTGCCGGCCAGTTATATAAAGTTGCAGAAAACTATAGGATAACAGAAATATTAATAAAAAACCAAAAAAGTAATTTTTTCGTCATTCTTTCTAACTGGTATTCGGCATTGAATACGTGAATGAGCTTAAAACATATGTCTCAAAATAGTCGTAAAAGTCTGTTAGTTCTTTTTCTGAAGCCCCGACTGCCACGACCAACGGCTACCACTCCAACTTTATATAACTGGCCGGTAATAAGGACCACTGTAAAAGCCTGTTACAGCTATTTCAGAGTACATTAATACTTTATTCGCCCATAGTTGTGTAAATTAAGTTTGTATGGAAATCATACCCCCCTTAAACAGATTTTTTTATTAATTCTGTTAATACAAAGTTTTGGTTGATTGATCTGTAGAATTAATCCTATCAAATTGTTTTATCCTTTTAGTTAGTAGAGGCAACAATATCAAAGTTTATATTACATATTTGTATTTAACACCAGGATTCAGGAACCATAAATTATTTTTATTATGATTTGAGAATGTACCAACAATAGTTAAAAGCCTATGTTAAGAATAATTTAATAAAGAAAGCGTACTATACTCTAGATGGCTATATGAATGATAAAACTGCGTGGCCCGATGTCCCGGTCACTCTACCCATAGGAAGCTAACATGTCAATTTGCAATGTACTATTCCTACCTACCTACCTACTATTTCGTATCTTATTTTTATATAAGTTGTGTAGATACTATAGTATAACTTTGAAGCGTAGCGTGTGCTGTCTTTGAAACTTTTGTTTTTGTATTATTGCATTGCATACGTCTGACTAAGTGAAGTGGCACCACACTGGAACTTCACTGCTATTATTTTAGACTATTTTTGATTTGTAAAAGGATCATATAAAAAAACGGTAGGAACCGAGACGTAGTTTGTTGCCTGTTCTTCTACGCTTGGTCGCTGGAACTGGCACCTAGACTCACCTAGCTTTAAGACGTTTCAAAGTGATTCTTGCATCGTACTGAATAAAAAAATATTGACTTTGATAGGATGTTTCGGACTAATAGTAATAATTATTTTAAATTCCAGGGCACAACAAGATGTTTCAACAAGTACGGCAACTTTAGATTCGAATGCCGCACTGCACTACCCGGCGGCAACCCTTGCGAGAATCAGAAGGATAGGTACATTGTGGTACTGGACGGATTCTTTGAGAAGGGTTCAAACACGATGTACGTTCTCGATATCATGGCGTGGAACGAATGCGCGATTACGGATGGGGAAGTAAGTCTACTGCAAACTTTGCTTAGCTTGAAGCTAGATAGCGCTGCTTATACCTGCCAATATTTTTTTATAATGTTCTCATCACATGTGATTTGATTTTTTTTCATAAACTCATGGTTGTCATCATCATCATCAGCCTGAAAAGTCAACAGCTGGACATAGGCCTCTCCTACACATTTCCGAGAAGAACAATTCTGAGCTCTTTCCATCCACCGACTTCCCGCGATCTCAACAATGTCGTCGGTCCATCTGATCCGGTCGGTCCAGTCGGTAATATATTTATTCGTTGCTTTTCAGTGTTCGTTCCGTGACTATTGGCTGCGTAGTAATCTGAATGAAATACCGGAACTACAAACTATCACAAAGAAAAATCAAATGATCTTCAAAATAATACCCAAACTTCCGTGCACCAAAGAGTCTCTGAATGAGTGAGTTTTTCTTTTATACAGTCCCATAAGTCAACGTCCAGCCGAAAACGGACGATAGGCCAAGTCATGACAACTATTAAAAAAATATAAAAATAAATATTTGTCATGTAATTTTCGAGTTATGAGTATTTTAAAAAAACAAGAAAAACTGACACCCTGTGATGATCTTTTAAGTCCTGTGACTACAAATATGAACTTTTCATGAAACTTTTTTTTGCAACGTATGCATGAATAACCCTTCTGTAAATTACAATTCAAAATTAAGCCATAACTGCCCCAGTTTTTAATGAAATCGTGGAGTTTTGGCCAACATTTCATTTCAGATAATTACATCACCCAACTTTAACCGTCTGTACCGCTAAAAAAATGTAGTACACTATCATGGCAAGTAACTTTAAAAAATGGCGCATTTATCCAGAATTCCATAATAGTATAATACTTGCTAGAGTACTCTTTAGTTTTGGAAATAAAAAATGATTTTTCAACTAAACCGGATTCCCAATCAATTTTATTTCATTAGATAAAATGTTTGTACCCTTTAAATCATGGGTTTAAAATGCCTACGCTGCGTTTTTAAGTGACTCACAATTCACAGGTACAAGTAAATACCATTTCGACGATGTAAATAAACAGTTAGAGCCATCATCTTGTCGAAAGAGTAATAACCATGGGTTTTCAAGTAATTTGTTAGTTTTAGGTGAAAGTTTGAAATAAAATTCAATCATAGGATTACTTCAATCGTGATTTTAATCTAAAGTTTGCCTTCGCCCGTCGCCGGTCTTATTACATGGTTATTGACGTGACAACGTCTTATAATTCTATGGAGCCGGCTGCACGCACGAAAAAACATGACTCATGTGGCGTTACCTCGCTCCGAGGCGTTCCATTTAATACTTGAAGTGCAGTCCTACATGAATCTAATAATCCTATTAAATTTTATTTCAAACTTTCACCTAAAACTAACAAATTACTTGAACACCCATGGTTATTACTCTTTCGACAAGATGATGGCTCTAACTGTTTATTTACATCGTCGAAATGGTATTTACTTGTACCTGTGAATTCTGAGTCACTTAAAAACGCAGCGTAGGCATTTTAAACCCATGATTTAAAGGGTACAAACATTTTATCTCATGAAATAAAATTGATTGGAAATCCGGTTTAGTTAAAAAAACATTTTTTATTTCCAAAACTAAGAAGTACTCTAGCAAGTATTATACCATTTTGGAATTCTGGATAAATGCGCCATTTTTTAAAGTTACTTGCCATGATAATGTAGTTAATTTTTTTAGCGATACAGACGGTTAAAGTTGGGTGATGTAATTATCTGAAAGGAAATGTTGGCCAAAACTCCACGATTTCATTAAAAACTGAGGCAGTTAGGGCTTAATTTTGAATTGTTATTAACAGAAGGGTTATTCATGCTTCCGTTGCAGAAAAAATTTTCATGAAAAGTTAATATTTGTAGTCACAGGACTTAAAAGATCATCACAGGGTGTCAGTTTTTCCTGTTTTTTGAAAATACTCATAACTCAAAAGTTACATAACAAATATTTTTTTTTATATTTTTCTGATAACTGTCATGACTTGGCGCATCACCCGTTTTCGGCTGGACGTTGACTTATGGGACACCCTGTATAACTAGCTGAGGAAACTTTATTGTGTTCTTAATTCTTTATTGTGTGCAATAAAGAATTAAGAATCTGATTTTAAGTGGTAACCATCGCCTATAACATGCAAATGTCCACCAATATTGTGTTTTACTTTATGATAGAATAGGGTGGAAAAATGCTGTTTGCTGGCTTTAGATGGCAGCACCATCGACTAATACATAGAGCAACCACCGTGCATGCTTACAACCGACTGACATGTCAATTTGACAGCTATCTTAACTGCCATACTCCATATTATTAACTGTGAAAGGCCCGAACACACCTAGGCCGCTGGCGGTAGCGATCAGTGAAACGCTGTCAAATATCGCTGTCAAATTTGACAGCGTTTCACTGATCGCTACCGCTAGCAAACTAGGTGTGCGCGGGCCATAGGATTAAAAAATGAGACAGTCGCTCGTGCTGCCATCTTCAAAAAGCTAAGCTTAGCGTGTTTCGCCCCATTGGATTAAGACTTTAATCCAGATTAAAAAAGTGTTTTTATGATTTTTTCAGGACTTTAATGACATTTCCTTATTACAATCACAACATGCCTCCAGTGGACGGACTGCTATTCTTCCATAAGAATGGCCACTACATTGCTGGTGAAACTCCGATAGTTGGATGGTTGTTCCCTTACATGGTCAAGGAAGTTCTTGGAGATGGTAGGTATTACCACTATGTACGACCTAGTACACATTTATCACTGAAACAAATAATTACGATACTAGAATAGATATGATACAATAATGGACTACACTAGCTACGATTATTCTGTAAAAGAAAAAAAATTTCAAGTAAAATTCCACTTAGAATTTTTTTATAAACATGGCGTTACATCCTGTCTCATTGGCTGACGAGCATTCGCTTGTGTGTATTAATTTTTAATCAATCAACGCAGTCAACGCAGAATCAATCAATCAATATTTTCAATTTAATTCTCGATAGAACTACTTATATACTTTTTCTTCATACAAAAACAGCGTTCCGCGCTTCCAGGATTTTCATTCCTCCTCCTAGTTCTAGGATCACACCTCATTTGTTTTTATAATGATGATAGATGACGCAAATTGTTACAAAGGTGGATCACGGTTAAAGAATTTGTAACATTACAGTCAATCTTACAATTTTGCTTTTTCTTCTTATAGTATCTCTTTCGAACCAGTAGTGTGGTGATTTTTTTTATAAAAGGCTATTTTCGTGCACTTAACGCCATAGAACCTAAAAAGTTAGCTTCCTTTCTACCTGGCATATTGGACACTCATTTTTGAACAAAAAATTCATTGTTGCACTTGATTTGAACCCACGACCTTGTGTTCGGAAGGTTGACCACTAGACCAACAGTGCGTTACTCTTGCAAATTCTACTGTAAATGCGTTACATAATTTTTTTTAGACCGATGTTTTTTTTTCAGATATAAATGTACACCCAGGATACATGCTGGAGAAACCAGTGGGCTACACGAATTACGTCGACTTCATTGAGGAATTCGAGAATACAAATAAAAGGAAGAAGCAGAGAAGAATCTTTGGACCCAGGAATATGGACACCGGTGAACGCACTGTGCGTATTCTAAATGCTATTCTGAAACAAAATTTTATTCTAATGTACCTATGTAATTTTTGTCATAATGATGACGCAAACAGTGCAAACACCTAACCTAATATATTCATTATTTTTACGAGGGATGTATACATTCCCAGGAAGAACTATTTAGACGATTTGGTTATACTTTCCTTTGTCCCGTCCTACCAATATATTACACGGCCTTAGCAATAGAGAGGCAAACTGCCGTTTGCTCACTTTTTTTTTATTCATAATCATAACGCAACCATGTATTGGTGCAACTGACTGACGTCAAAGCAGTTTCCAAACTCCTTGCTGCGCAGTTCCCAAACTCCTTGCTGCGCAGTTTCCAAACTCCTTGCTGCGCAGTTCCCAAACTCCTTGCTGCGCATTTTCAGACTCTTTGAAACAAACGTACCTTTAGATTTTTTATACAACTAGCTGATGGAACAAGCATATGGCCCAGCTGATGTTAAGTGGTTACCATCGCCTATAACATAGCATTGCCTCGTAGATCACGTACGACAGGAACGTGCCTGCATCCATCAACTTGAGGCATTCAGATGTTCAGCCTCACGTGCCAGTAATTTCATCGGTGCCGACCCTTCAAACTTTATAGCTATAACTATATAGTATAGCGATGGGCGAATCCGAGAGATACTAATACTAATGTTTCGAAAACTCATATCTCTCGAACTATTCGAAAAACGCTGATACTAATATACTAATCTAGCTAAAAGTAGCTTATGGGTAAAAGTGGTCTGTGAGCAAGCCTGACTGTATGAAACGAAAGAATGAGTATGTATACTAACGAACGACTAACGGACGACTAACGAAACGAATCAAGAAAGATACTATTACCTGTTATTGAATGATATTATCATTCATTAACAGGTAATGATATCAATCAAGCGTTCGAGTGGTGAATGAAATGAATAAACAGACAACAACATCGAACAAATGAATGCCTGCCGCTTAGTCGAACGAAACAAACGATAGAATTATGATAGGGACGGGAAGCATCATAATAAAACCTCAGTAATCTTGGATCAAAACGAGTATTAGTTACCCACCAAAGGATTAACAATGATATACTTAGGCAAAAAAAAAAAAATGCCTAAGAATTAGTAAGTTGAAGTGGCAAAGTGCAGGTCATATAGCTCGAAAAATCAATAACTGTTGGGGAATAAAAGTTCTCGAAAAGCCGCTACGAACCGGATGATGAAACATAGGACGCCTACTCACTCGATAGACCGATGACATTATTAAGATTGCGGGAAGTCAGTGGATGGAAAAAGCTCAGAATCGTTCTTCATCGAAATATAGAGGGAAGGCTTATGTCCAGCAGTAGACTTCTTCAGGCTTATGATCATAATGATGATGACCTACTTATAATTCCTTCCATGGCACATGAACAATCAGTTCCAAAAAACTGAAAGATAGAGAGATAGAGCCATAGACAGACGACCGCCACAGCCAGCGTTTTCAACATAGACATTTTATCAAATGAAATTTTAGTCGTTGCCTATAATTTATTATTATTATTATGTAATTAAAAACAAAAAAAGGATTATTATCAAAATAACTTTTTGCAATGAAAGTCACATGTCACATCCCTAGCCCTTGAACGATAGGCGAACGAACATTACGTGAGCGAAAATGAATCAACCAAACTAAGCCCCGCCCCATTCGTCTCTCGAAAAATCTCTCGAATCATTCGAAAGCGGAAGTCATTCATGGACTAATTTCATATTCGAACAGAAAAATTAGTACCGAAAGAACTTTCGAACGCAGTTTTCATTCGAAAATGCGCATCGCTAATATAGTACTTGTCCCGACGAGCCCTTAACAAAGAGCTCTACTACTAATACATACCTACCATAAGTAGGTATGTTTTTTTCACAGAGCTGTCAAATTTACTTCGGGTGCACGCATGCGCTCCTGCTGCCATCTACAAAAAAATCTACCCCAGTGAAGATATTTCGTCCATAACGTTATGTTCATTTTTTTATAGGAGGAAACCGAGGATGGATCTACTAATGGCGACATTACTAAAGATCAGGTGAGCAAACAACTGATCATATTTATTTATTACTAGCATGCAGTTGCGCGTGGAGAATCGTCGCTTGAGCGCCTTAGACGAATTTTCTTCCTACCGAAGAGAAGATTTACCGACAAAAAAATAAGAATCCATCCGCTTCTATTTTTCTATTTGTGTAACTGTCGCGTAACTCCGTCATAATAGAAATCGATTAAAAAAACTTGTGTTATCGGACCTGGTTCTATGGGATCAATCTTTCAGATTCGGTCATCTTTTACTTGAATTTCATCAAAATCGGTGTAGTAAGTCGGTGCTCAAGTTTTTTAACTTATTATTATTAGTATTTCGCCAGCGGTGTCAGTTCCCTTTAATGATTTTATTAGGGATATAGAATTTTATTCTGAGTTCATAACCCGTTTACGAACTAAAAAAATCCTTCTACGTAGCTGGTTACGTACAAGCTCTAAAATATCAGTTCTATGAGCTATAAAACCTTGGTACCTATTGCCACCTTATTTGGATAGAGCTTAACATTATATCGGTTTTAGATTAAAATTTAAAAAAATTGCAGGTACCCAACAATACGAAGACTGAAACTATGGCAGCTGATACCGGTGATAACACAGGGGGAACCTTGGAAGCTATGGAGAATACATCTGCGGGATCTACAAACGAAAACGCCGAAAATACTATACAGCTGACTAAGGAGGTAACTCTTCCTAAACGTTTCTGATTATAAATATTCTAATATTGACAATTTACAAATCAGTAACAGCCTCAAAATATTCTAGCCTCTCTGCTCAGTTGGTAGTAGCTCTGCCTTCAGCGCCGTAGATCGTGGATTCGATCCCCACCGAGAACAAATACTTGTGGTGAACACGTTTTGTTCTCTGTCTAGGTGTTATAGTATTTCCTACTTATATTATGAACAAGAAAGTTTTTAAGCATGGATGGATGGATGTTTGTTACTCAATAACGATAGGACAACAAAAACGGATTTGGATGAAATATAGGTTAAATGTAATGATAAAAAATATGTAATGGTAAATATAGGTTATGTCTGAAAAAGCACATAGGCTACTTTTTATCCCGATAAAATGTATGGTTCCCGTGGAATAGATTTGTTTTTAATGATATGTATAAGATAAAGTCGTGTTTATATTATAACTCAAGAACGGCTGAACAGATTTGGTATATGCAAGATTTTCTCATTTAAAGGTATAAGATTTTTGAGGCACGTTTCATTTTCCTTTAGTACTTCCACGTTCGTGCATAAATTTATATTGTGGTGATTAATTTCATGTTATACGTTTTAGGGAGGCGGCGACGGTGAATGTGGACCAAAAAGTAATTCTGTGGCTAAAAGTATGGAAGACATGGTAGCTGACTTAGTAGAGGAGAAAAGACTCGACTAAAATTTACTTAAAAATTGGCATCTGATGTCAACGGTCAATTTTGTTAAACCAGAGGTTGTACCACGAAATAACATTGCTATTTTTTAAATTCTCAGAATAATAGGCAGACATAATAGATAAGCATTTATTTGCTACATCAGCACACACAATACAAATAATCATTATTAAAACAATATTTAAAATAAATCTATCACAAGGCTTTAAAACTATTAAAGTCAAATGATATAGATAAAAAACAAACATCGCACTTCATCGTACGTACGGCCCCTGGTTACTTTTTGTTCTTTTTTTCGGCCATTTTAGGAGGCTCTTGAAAGTGGACTTTTCGTGCCACTAGTCCTTTATTGGTCACATGTGAAGTCTCTTAAGCCACCGTTAGGTGAAAAAAGAGCTTTGATTGGCTCAAATTATGTTGGAATCCAAAAGGGTATAGCACTTTCATTAGTCTATAAGAAATGTGCATTTACTCATTATTGTGGATTATAATTAAGTGTAACACCACAGCGCGCGGCTACAAGCGCGTTGACTCACACACGCCCCGCGCCTGTGACCGGTTCACGCACACAGCGATACAAGGCTCGCCGCTCCCCTATATAAGGCCGACCGCGGCCGTAGCAATTCAGTGCAGTCTGAGTCTGCGCCTGCGCTCCACCGTATCCAGTACTGGAAAGGTGGCCCGCTCTCTCAGATGCTCCCCTCGCCCCTCACCCCTCTGACGCATCCTTACGACCGTTTCGTCTCGCGCACTGCGTAACGAACGTATCGACAGGAACGTCATTTGCACTGTGTTCATGCACCTACCTCGCGGCAATATTATTGTAAACTACCTACCTAGTGTAACTATTGATATCTACCTAGCTAGTGTATGTGGTGTATGAATAAAACTAAGTTTTTGTAACTGGTGGTTTTCGTGAAGATCTAGACTATCGGTTACAAATTGGCGCCCAACTTTAAGGCCTGGACTTCACCCCAACAACAAGGAGGAATGAAACAGAAAGCCGAGTAATGAAGAAGTGACAAAAAGAAGAGGAGGCTGCTATCTGGTGGAAAGGAGTTAAAGATCACGTATCCACCTGGGCAGATTTTAAAGAAATAGTGCCGGAGTCAACCTTGCCCCAAGCTAGTGCCGCTGGAGGTCTACGAGCACCTGGAAGTTTGAAGTTTGGAGAACCAGCACTACCTGAGACCACGGCCGGAGTAAGTCTGAGTTTGCGCCTGCGCCCATCGTATCCAGTACTGGAAAGGTGGTCCGCTCTCTCAGACGCCCCCTCCCGTCTCTCACCCCTCTGTTGTATCCTCACGACCGTTTCGTCTCACGCACTGCGTAACGAACGTATCGACGGGAACTTCAGTTGCACTGTATACACGCATCTACCTATCTATCTACAAACTGGCACTCAATGTTTAGGCCCGGAAACATGCTGTTTCAGCCCAACGACAAGAACAATAAGAGTAATAGCAGTGATGATGTTGGAATTGGAGCTATTTCTGTAGATGAGGTCACTTCAGAAATGCTAGATGCGACGCAAAGGTCACAACTGATGGAGGTTCTGTGGGATAACCAAGAAGCGTTCAGCGAAAGTGAAGAGCCGACGACACTTGCCGAACATTGCATCGAGACAGGGAACCATAACCCAATTTCTGTGCCTCCATATCGCCTTTCACCTCCTCGGTTAGCTTTGCTTAAACAGGAAGTTGAGAAGATGTTGGCCAGTGGAGTGATTGAGCCATGCGCATCACCCTGGTCCGCACCTGTAATAATGGTACCAAAGAAGGATGGTGCAGTACGTGTCTGCGTTGACTACCGTAGACTGAACGCCATAACGGTACCAGATAAATATCCCATTCCACGGATGGATGACTTGCTACATGCAGCCAAACCAACGCCGTTTATGTCAACGTTTGACTTACGCGCAGGATATTGGCAGGTCCAAATGAAAGCTGAGGACCGAGACAAAACTGCTTTCATAACGCCATTTGGAGTGTACCGGTTTATGCGTATGCCATTTGGACTTCGAAACGCACCCTCTACGTTTCAGCGCTTAATAGACCGTGTCAGAGTCAGCTTGGGTAACGTCAAGATGCTGGCTTATTTAGATGACCTGATAATTTTTTCGGCTAACTATCAAGAACATCTATCAGACTTGGAAAAGGTCCTCCGAAGGCTAATGGAAAGTAACCTTCGAGTGAACTTCAGCAAGTGCCGTTTTTGCTGCTCAACAATCAAGTATTTGGGCCACTTCATCACTCCGGAAGGTTTGAAAGTTGACCCTGGCAAAGTCACAGCTATACTTGACAATCCAGCACCACGGAATCTGAAGCATATGATGACGTTCCTGCAGACGTGCTCCTGGTATAGGCGCTTTATACCAGACTTCGCTAAAATTAGTGAGCCGCTCTCTCGTCTTACTAAGAAGAATACTGAATGGAATTGGTCTGTAGAACAAGAAAAGGCTTTTCAAGAATTGAAGACACGACTAACGTCTGCCCCTGTACTAAAACAGGCCGATGAGACGAAAGCCTACATTATTAAAACTGACGCAAGCAACTATGCACTCGGAGCTGTTTTAGTGCAGGGGGAGGGAGAAAATGAACACCCTGTGGAGTACGCGAGTAGACTCCTGATCCCTGCAGAACGGAATTACTCCACTACCGAGAGAGAAGCTCTTGCAGTTGTTTGGGCTGTTAGTAAATTTAGAGGCTACATAGAAGGACTCCCAGTCACGGTTATTACCGACCACCAAGCGCTTAAGTGGTTAATGTCGTTACGGTCTCCAACCGGTAGATTAGCAAGATGGGCTCTGCAAATTCAAGCTTTTGACATCACAGTTAAATACACTCCGGGAAGAACAAATGTGGTAGCAGATACACTATCAAGACCTATTTGTAACGAAGACACAACGAAAGACTGTGGAATATGTAGTGTGGTGGTAGATATGCCACAACGTTCATCTTCTGAAATACGAGAAGAACAAATGAAAGATGAACACATCAACAGTATCGTAACTGCTCTAGAAGATGCAGAACGAACTGAAAACGCAATATATTGGAGTAGCAAGGGTTACGTCATGAATAATGGGTTGCTATATCGTTACCATCCTACAGATGATTCGGATGAAGCACAACTCGTAGTACCTCAGCATGAATGGACAAACATTCTCGCCGTTTATCATGATGATCCCTTGGCTGGACACTATGGCGCAGATAAAACTTATCAGCGCATCTCGAGGCGTTACCACTGGAAAAACATGAGGCAGTACATAAAAGCATATGTCAAGAATTGTGTTTCGTGCCAGCGATACAAACCCTCGAACATGAAACCAGCAGGCTTACTCCAAACTACGCCAGCCAACCAACGGTTCGAAACTCTCGCCTTTGACTTGTTTGGACCTTTACCAGTTACGACCAGCGGTAACACGTGGATATTTATCGCTGAAGACATCGCTACGGGTTGGGTTGAGCTGTTCGCCATGGAGACTGCTAGTGCGGAGAATTGCGCTAAAATATTAATGGATGAAGTCTTTCTTCGGTATGGTGTTCCAAGGAGACTCATTAGCGACAATGGGCCACAATTTGTGAGTGCTGTTATGCAGCAATTAACCTTTTGTCTTAGAATCAAGCACACATTCACGCCGGTTTATCACCCAGCAGCAAATCCTGTCGAAAGAAAGAACAGGGATATGAAGACACAGTTAGCGATTCTAGTAGAGGATGATCATGGAAGCTGGGATGGAAAATTACCCAGCATACGATTCGCTATGAATACTGCAAACTGCCTGACGACGGACCGTACCCCAGCGTACTTAACGTTTGCTCGTGAACTTCGTACTCCCGACGACAATACTCATGATCTACGGCAGATCATATTGTCTGAAAACTTCGTGCCCGAAATAACACCGAAGTTACTTTTACTCGCCAAAACATTGAGCCGAGCCAGAGAAGTTAGAGAGAATAAGGAAGAACGAAGAAAAGAGACAGCTGACAAAGGTCGCAGAAAGGACCCAGGCTACGATTCTGGTGATTTGGTCTTAGCTGCCACTCATCCAGTTAGCAATGCGTCACGAGGCATAAGTGCCAAGTTCTGTCCTCGTCGTGATGGCCCCTATGCTATCCTTAAACGCCATGGTGTCTCTTCTTATGTGATTTCAGATCCTAACACACCTGACCAGCCTCTTGGTGTGTACCATACGTCTGCCTTGAGCCCTTTCCAAGGCAGCGCAAACCAGCTTCCTCCACCCGTTCGTCCGCTGAAGAAACGTGGACGTCCAGCGAAGCCTAAGCCTGTTCCTGCGGTGACTTCACTGCCCACTCGTGGACGTGGTCGACCTCGAAGGAACACCGCCCGGAGCAACCAACCTGTCTGTCTGCTCGTCGGGGCGACTTCGCATCCAGAGGGGGAGACTGTAACACCACAGCGCGCGGCTACAAGCGCGTTGACTCACACACGCCCCGCGCCTGTGACCGGTTCACGCACACAGCGATACAAGGCTCGCCGCTCCCCTATATAAGGCCGACCGCGGCCGTAGCAATTCAGTGCAGTCTGAGTCTGCGCCTGCGCTCCACCGTATCCAGTACTGGAAAGGTGGCCCGCTCTCTCAGATGCTCCCCTCGCCCCTCACCCCTCTGACGCATCCTTACGACCGTTTCGTCTCGCGCACTGCGTAACGAACGTATCGACAGGAACGTCATTTGCACTGTGTTCATGCACCTACCTCGCGGCAATATTATTGTAAACTACCTACCTAGTGTAACTATTGATATCTACCTAGCTAGTGTATGTGGTGTATGAATAAAACTAAGTTTTTGTAACTGGTGGTTTTCGTGAAGATCTAGACTATCGGTTACATAAGTACTTATTTCAATGTTTGTGAAACAGCTTCGTAGAGTCCATTGGCTTTGAAGTAATTAGGGGCTATAGTATTATAGAATTGAGTAAATTTATAATACGTACAAGTATTATGTTTTATTCGCTTGTTACCATGATTCTGTTAGAGCCTCCTTTTGTTATGACTGTTTTTTTCTTTGTTCCTTATTATCCGTCTTTTGAGATTTTTCTCAGTAAATTCGTAGCAAACTAGTTACTGAACTGTACGCCACAAATAAATACCAGAAAACATTATTATGCAAAGGCTGAAGGCCTAGCTCAAAAGGTGTTTGTGTTTTTGTGAAAATGAATTGTTATACAAGAGTGCAAAGCTGCTTTTTAACCGCGTGCTCAATTTTGATGACTGAGCAAGCGCAGGATTCTAACTTTTAAACCACTCGCTAAGGTTTTTTTTGGAAAATATGGAAGTTCTCAATTCGGTTGTATTTTTTATCGCATAGCTTTATGACATATGACAAAATGTATGGGCCGATTTGAAAAATATTTTTTTATCACTTTCAGATTGGTCCCACAAATATTTCATCAAATTCGGTTCTGCAGTTTGGCATTGAAGTCGGTTTTTCAAGTTTTTTAAACTTAAGTTTTGTTACCTTGTGTAGTCTGAATTTTTTGCACGCATTGCCTTATTTTCATTTAAATGCAGCCAAAGTTTTCAAGACAAAGTTTTAGAGACTACTTAGAACCGTTCTTAGAACATTCTTCACTTGTATTAGTATTTTCAAAGAAAATTAGGCAATCCGGTCTAAAATACAAATTATGCGGCCAGACCTAGCATCATGATGCTATGTCTGTCTCTGTCTAGCATCAAGCCTATTCTATCAAAAATCTGTTACTTTCCTCCATCCTTTCTGTTTCTTGCCGTGGACTTAGGTAAGCGAAACTTGGTGTTCAATGTTTTTTAATGAAATAGTTGTTAAACCTATTTATAAGATAACTAACTCTTGATGTATTTAATGTGTGTATCTATAGCATGAACCTAACTAATTATGTAAGGTTTTGGATTAATATTTGTTTCAAAACGTTATGGTCTTACGTAGTATGTGATTAAGGGTCTTATTCTTATATAAAGGAGTGGAACTCGCAAACAAAGATGGCAGCACGAGCGACTGTCCCTTTGAACCGTGGTGGTCAGTGTTGCCACTTACATTACCTTGAAAGAAATTAAAGATCGTGAAATCAGTCGGTGTTGCCTAGCTAATAAAATAGCATTTTTATCATCTACCTGAGTCACCTATTGTAAATAATTTTCAAATATAATCGAACATGCTTAGACATAATTCAACTGTTCACTCTTATCTTGAAAATTCCTAAATTAAAACGTTCCGGAAATATTGACGTCGATAGAGAGTTCCACTTGATGAACTGAAATTTGGCTTTTTTCCTAAAGTGAATTACCAATGCGTGTGTGTTGTGAGACCTTGGCGATATTTTTACTTCAGAAAATGTTTGGTTGCGAGCGCTGGCCGCTCTTATTCTCTGAAAGGATCTGTTATAATAAGTTATTTTTGCCTTAAGACCTACGCAGACCGAGACGGCATGGCAAGGGATTTTGTCTTCAGACAGCGCACAATAGCCTCCTAGATACCGCGGCAGCATTTCAGCGCCTTGCCACGGCATACCGCCTCACTCCGCGGTATGTCAAAACGAGCGTCGCAGTCCCTGGCATGCCGTTGCCCAACGCAGTACGCCACGGCATCTTATGACGCGTCTTTCAATGCCGTGCAATTAAATCCCTTTCGATGGCAAGGCATAATTTTAAAGCATAGCAATTCATGCCTTATTTCTACTAGTTGGTAACCGAGCTTCGCTCGGAATTTTTTTCTTTAATTTGTATTTTTAAGAAATCATAAGAGTCATATTATCATCTTTACTGGTTTATTCTTACTGAACAACGCCATCTGCTGGACATGCTTGCAGTTAGTTGCTCACAATCGTCAATAGATGGCAGGAGCAGTCACATATTCATTTTATGTTTTTAGTTTTTTTTAACGAACAGACTCATTTTCTGAAAATGAATCCTTGCTAGATCGATTTATCGGCCCCGAAACCCTCTGTATACATAATTTCATGAAAATCGTTGGCGCAGTTTCCGAGATCCTAAAGATTTTCTCGTTTAAAGGTATAAGATATCGATACGTTTGATTGACCAATTATAAAAAAATAAATCCCTTGCCATGCCGTCCCGGTCTGCGTAGGCCATAAATCTCTAAAAATACCCATTTACTGCTTGATCTAGTCGAATGCAAGTTTCAATAAATGTATCTTGGAGATTGTTATGTAGCTCAAGTGTATTTCATTATGTATGGTTGTAAATAACTAACCTTTGTAGTTGTGTATGAATATCTAGTATAATAATTGATGTGATTAATAATCATTACGTACGATTTGAAGTATTCGTGATTATGTTTAGTAACTACATGTGTTTGTAATACCGGAGCCGTGGTTCATAAAAAAAATGTCAGTACGTACAAAGCCATCTAGAAATCGATTGTGAAACATTTTTGAAATAGTAGTCTTACTCGATGTGAAATAAAGCCCGGTACATATACTTAAGTTTATTTAATTAGTAGTACCTACATCATTCGTATTATATAATCATTATCTACCTAATGAAGGTAGACAAAATTACCTCCATTTTTTTCTTCTACATAATAGGTAGTTTCAAAAAGATTTGTGCAGATGAATATGACTGTAAAAATAATAACTTACTATTTCATTTGCATTGGAGATCTTGTTTGTTGAATAAAGTCGGTTTAAACAAAATTAAATACTGTTTGATTTATGAAACTTCGTCTTAAGTTAGTAAGTAGGCAGATAAAGTAACAGACAGTCTATAAGTTAATATTTAGTGATGAATTATTATTGACCTCATAACCATGTGGCCAAACGATTTGGAGCCTTGCTGGTATGCCAAAATTTAGTTTTTTTTTAATAATTCCTTCACCGTATGAGAGCACTAGCATAGTGTGAGTGATCGTTAAATCCGCGTTCTATTTTCACATTTTTCAAACAAAAATTGACAACTCACATCGATTTACGCGATCGCGTGAGTGATTTGTGTTGCTGGAATCGACGCCCTATCTCTCCTTTTATAGTCTAAGACTTAGACAGATTTTAATAATAGTTCTGGGTAGCAAAAGCACTTATATTTTATCATTGTGGAATTGTCATCAAGGAAGAGCTCTAAAGTTTTAATGATTATTTGCTAATCGTAAATCAAGCATTTCTCTCATATAATATTAATGCAGAGTCGTAAACTCGGCCATAGCGTGGAATTGAACTCAAACAATCTGGGGGCTAATTCTCGGGCCGATCTCGATCATTTCGAAATTTTATTTAATTGCTTCTTTTTGAAGGGGGAATGGATAATTTCCTTGAGTAATTCATAAACGACCTCTACGTAAAAGCCTCGACAGCTACGATATACGAAAAACGCAGAAAAAGTGTGGGGTTGTGAAAGGAAGCAATAAAATAAAATTGCAAAATGATCGAGATCGGCCCGAGAATTAGCCCCCTGACCGTTGGATAAGCACTAACCTTTTTTTGGCGCCTGTTAAGTAAAGAAACACGCCTTTTCATCTATCAATTTAATGTAGATAATTTGTATAAGCCTTTTTATAATATCAATATCATCTTCCTATCCTCACGATATGCTCAATACTCAATATTTTTATTGAGCTAGTCGCTGGTCGGCGTAACAGATATCGCCACTATCTTCTATCTAAGTATTATTAGTTACGTCGGTGATCACTAAAATAAATAAATAAATAATCTCGGGTATTTGTTCTCGGGGGGAATCGAATCCACGACCTAGGTACAGCGCAGAACACAGAGCTACTTTTTTAAAGTGAAAGTGCATAAGATTGCGTCGCTGTGGTCTACAAATCTATAAGTGGAATATAACCCGCATCTCATTTGGAATCAGTTTCATTAATTTTGATGTACCTACTACTGCTGAATATATCAAGTCTAAAGTCTATTGTGAAGAATGATAAAACATTTTGGACGGTACCAACATATTTCACTTCAGATAAAGAAGGTGCGATTTGGCAGTGGAAGGGCTGAACAGAGAACTTCGTTACTTTGTAAGAGCTCACTTATTCATCCCCTGTCCGAGTATTACTGATTTAGAGCCGAAATGGAATATTGAGAACCGAACCGTGAAAAGTTGATAAATCGTTCGCAAACGTAGGGTTAAATCGAGTATAACCTACGAAAAAATATTATACGCCGTTTTTTTTAAAACGAAATCTGTAACCAACATTAAAAGTAGATATGTACTTCAACTTATCTATTATGATTTTTCGAAGAGGTGTACGTTACGTAGTCTACGAAAAAGTTTTTCAGAGAAACTCTACGCCATTTTGAATTTTCTTATAGGTGTTTTTATTAATAGTTCTTCTTAACTTCAATTAATTACAATATACATTTAAAAACTTAACATAGTTTAGTAAACTTAATATAACTTCAGTATCTTCTCACATCATGCCCAGGCCTTGAAATTTTTTTTGATAAAATAATTATACATGAGAAATACCTACTTATATACCTACTTTATAAATACTAAATTAAAATAAAAGTAATAATTACCTAGTAAATCTAGTATTATATTTTTTAAGCTATCTCGTAGAGGTGCTACGAAAACCGACGCCCTGACTCGACAATTTGGTTTTGCAACGCATAAACATAATGATATAACAGTGTTCTACTGCTACATTCATATAAACATTAACGGGACCTACACGATAAGTTAAGGACCAATCTCGTAGCCGCATTAAAACATACCGGTTATGGTTTAATATACACAGGACGATATTATCATAATCAAAGGATTTTCAGAATGAGGACCTCTGAATAATAATAGTATATTATGCAACTAGTGAATAAAAGACGGATTTAAATCGAGGGTCATAGATGAATCACGAGCAAGTGAAGGATCCTAACGGATGAATCACGACCGTAGGGAGTGATTCATAATGATTCAAGTGTTAGAATCCTAAACGACGCGAGTGATTCATGGCCCTCGATACAAATCCGTTTTATTCAAGAGTTGCATACTATACTTTATACCATGACTTCGAGAAAAAGAAAGATTTAAGCGAAAAACGTACTTAGGGCGCCCACTCACCAGATGGACCGACACCATTGTTAAGATCGCGGGAAGTCGGTGGATAGAAAGGGCTCAGAATCGTTTTTCCTAGCAACATGTAGGGGAAGCTTATGTCCAGCAGAGGACTTCTTCAGGCGGATGATGATGATGATGAAGCGAAAAAGTATTAAAAACTATGAACTTTGTTTGTACTATTCTAATATGACATAAAACCTATAACTTTTGATTTTGATTTTATTTGAAAACAAGGAAGGTTAAATTAATGCAAGTTTTCTACTATATTGGCCGACCTCTCTTTCATAAACTAAACAACTCAATCAAACAACAAAACTCACAGTTTTTTCATCCCCAGAATGCGCTTTCAATCGATTTATTATTACCGAACTTTGTGTTGCATAACTTACATAGGTACAGTATTCAAAATAGCGCCAATTTACTAATATATGACAATGACAACAAAGAACACAAAACAGTATTAAACCAAGGAGTTTAGCATTGTTTAAACTCCTTGTTAAAAATTTCGACCAATCAAATTAGAGTATTTTTGGCGCGAGGAGGTTGTATAGTATTGTTAAGGAGGTCGACCTTATTGGTGTGTTCCAAATTCAAACACCAAAACAGTGATTAAAAGGGCTTTTTATTCACTGTTTCCAGTGAATAAAATAAGCTTTTTAGAGGGGGTATGGTATAAAATAATGAGTGACAAGAAATCTGACGTGATGGCTACCATGTCTTTGGTCTTCTTCGAGATAAATCGAAAATGCTGTATGTTTTTAGGAAAATTAATTGTTTGGCGTGTTTAGCGGCGATATAAATTACTTAGTAAACTATTTTATCCCTATTCCTAGGTAAACCATATTATATTATGCAATGTAATTTAAAAATAGAACGATCTTTTACTCCGAAACATGGCAACCAAGGAGGCTTTATTTAAATTACGAACTTGAAAAAAAAACAAATGAACACAACACTTCAACGCGAGAAAAAATCGTGTTGTTCGTTACTTCGTTACTCAAGGATTGATCTATTCTCCAACGTTGTTTGTCGTGATTGTATTTGGCAAATGAGTTCAATTAATACTATTTAGATTTAATTTCCTCGAATTATTTGAGAAAAGAGGTAAGGTTCACATCGCCCCCACATTTAGGTACACGTTCGTCCATCTTGCTTCTTTTGCTGGCCGCTGCAGTTAACCTTGAAACTTAACCCATCCAAGAGGTTTTTTTTTTAAATACGAACAACAAAGGAAATGAGATATAAAAATACATTAGGAAGATTTCAGATCAGACCTCCCTAAAACTGTAGAGCTAATAATTGCTATTTATCTATGCTATGCTAGACTAATTGGCTCAACCTGTATAAAGCGAGTTTTATCGCGATCATATAGCGTGGCTAAGTGCTGGATATGCCACAAGACGCTTGTCTCAAATTACACTTTTTATTCCCGCAGATTTTATTATGGTAATAACGCGAAAGGGCCATGAATAATGCCCTTAATCTGTTGTGGTTGTGTCAAAAACGTTCAATTATTTTGAGGTTTGTTTATTCGCTATATCGTATCGTATGTCGATGGACGTTTTTGTGTGAATACTAACCTATCTATTTATTTGAACCTAAATTTTATTTATTAGTTTAAAGTGTGTATTTCAAATTAGCTTACCTATTTTTATAAAAAAAAGCGGCCAAGTGCGAGTCGGACTCGCCCATTAAGGGTTCCGTAGCAGTAAGTAATATAACATAGAGTTCTAGAAGTTCTAGTAGTTCGTCGAAAGGTAAATTGCGGTTTACGATTTATGACGTATAAAAAAAAAACTACTGACTAGATCTCGTTCAAACCAAATATCGTTGAAAGTTTCCATAGTAATGTACAACATATATTTTTTTTAGCTTTATCAGTCACTTATTTTAGAAGTTAGAGGGGGGGGGGCCAACTTTTTTCCACTTTGGAAGTGTCTCTCGCGCAAAGTATTCAGTTTAGAAAAAAACGATTTTAGAAACCTCAACATTATTTTTGAAGACCTATCCATAGATACCCCTCACGTATGGGTTCGATAAAAAAAAAAATTTGAGTTTCATTTTTAGGGTTCCGTAGCCAAATGGCAAAAACGGAACCCTTATAGATTCGTCATGTCTGTCTGTCTGTCTGTCCGACCGTGTCACAGCCATTTTTCTCTGAAACCATAAGAGCTACACTGATGAAACTTGGCGAGTAGATGTATTCTGTAAACCGCATTAAGATTTTTACACAAAAATAGAAAAAAAACTATAAATTTTGGAGGTCCCCATACTTCAATCTGCAACTCAAAAAATTTTTTTTCATCGAACCCATACGTGTGGGGTATCTATGAATAGGTCTTCAAAAATGATGTTGAGGTTTCTAATATAGTTTTTTTCTAAACTGAATAGTTTGCGCGAGAGACACTTCCAAAGTTGAAAAAAGTTGGTCCCCCCCCTCTAACTTCTAAAATAAGGGAATGATAAAACTAAAAAAAATATATGCTGTACATTACTATGCAAACTTTCAACGATATTTGGTTTGAACGAGATCTAGCCAGTAGTTTTTTTTTTATAAGTCATAAATCGTAAACCGCAATTTACCTTTCGACGAACTACAAGAACCTTTATATTATGTTACTTGATGCTACGGAACCCTTCATGGGCGAGTCCGACTCGCACTTGGCTGCTTTTTAAGTATGGGGACCCCCAATTTATAGTTTTTTTTCTTATTTTGTGTAAAAACCTTAATGCGGTTCACAGAATACATCTACTCACCAAGTTTCATCAGTCTAGCTCTTATGGTTTCGGAGAAAAATGGCTGTGACATAGCCGGACAGACAGACAGACAGACAGACAGACATGACGAATCTATAAGGGTTCCGTTTTTGCCATTTGGCTACGGAACCCTAAAAATCAAGGTCGAGAGAAGTCCGTAGATGGACAGGGCTCAGAATCGTTCTTCCTGGAAACGTATAATCGAATTGGCACCAAGACTGGCCCTAGCTTTAAGACGTTTCAAAGTGATCCTTGTGATACTATTGAATAAAGAAATTGATTTGATTTGTTTTCAAATAGGGGTGGTCTAAGTCCAGCTATGGACTTCTTCAGGTTGATGATGACGATACAAAATAAGTACATTCCACACAATGCCATTTATATACGCTTAAACTAATCGGAGTTGTCCTTCACGGGAGTTGGGAGAGGGACGGGAGAGTGAAACTTACCTTAGCTATTTCTGTGAGGAGGCACGTAATCATAGATGGTAATTATTATTTCCTTTAGCTACCCTCTTGCTTCTGGATTATACGATAACTGTATTACAGCATTACCTTCAAGGTATGTTTACACAGAGGGTATATTTGGGCATCCAAACTAATTAGATACTTATGTACTTATAATAAAACGTAAGTGGCTATTCTCTAGATTTGGGTAAGGCCGAGCAGCCCTTCCAAAACACCTAAGATGAAATAAGCTAAAATTAAAAGAATAATAATTCGTACCCCTACTTACAAGGATCGTTCCGAAATAATTGGTTTTGGTAATTATGTAAAAGTATCTAGGTAGGTAGTGTAGACGACTACGTCTACTCACTACTACCTACTAAGTTATTTATTTATTTAAATAAAATAAATAAAAAAATCGGTTGTCTGTAAAGTCGGTTTACTGACGATAGTTGAACGTGATAACGTCATAAGAAATAAATAAATAAATAAGCGGACTCGCGGACTCGGACTCGGACTCCAACTCTCGGACCCGGACCCGGAACCCGACCGAACCCTTACCCTTACCCTCATTTACCCTTACCCTCATTTACCCTTACCCTTATTTACCCTTACCCTCATTTACCCTTACCCATTACCCGACCCGGGCTCGGGCTCAGGTAAATGGAACGACGAAACGACGTAACGACGCATGAGTCATGTTTTTTCGTGCGTGCAGCCGGCTCCATCGATTTATAAGACGTTATCACGTCAATAAATAATGTGGACAATTCACACAACACTATCTAGCCCCAAACTAAGCAGAGCTTGTACTATGGGAATCAGATAGCTGATACAATACTTGAATACATTTTATTATAAATACATACTTAGAATACAATATAACACCGAGACAGAGAACAAACATCTGCGTCCACCACACAAATATTTGTTCTCGATGAGGATCGAAGCCACGACCTACGGCGTAGAAGGCAGAGCTACTGCCAACTGAGCTGAGCGGCCAGTCAAAGTAGTCAATAGTCCAGGATCCAATTGTAAGATATCAATAAATGACAAATTCATAGGCAGGTACTGTACTTGCCTAATATTTCTGTAAATGCCACTGGAAATCCGGCGGACTTCGTCTCCCTCAAAAGGTACTCATAAAACTTGTGAGCTGAAGTCCGATGCTATGATTCAGCGGAAAGTTCGCCATCAACAAAGGAATACCGAGTTCATGACGGGGCTTTTCTGTTCTTTGTACAGCCTTGCAAGATAACATCGTCCGTCATTTCGTTTGTTTGAATAATACGACAGCGGTCATCGTGGATGTGAAATTTACTGTAGAGCGGCCTTCTTAATTTCTACTAAGATTAAATCTATTTTATTACTATTTTTAGCCTTCACATTTTTTTTGGCTGGTATGGGTAACTTGGTAGGTACCTAATATATTTTATTTAAGCGGCTCGTAGACGGGCCGTATTTTCACTGCAATTTTTGGCTGGCAACTATCGGTGTCCCGGTTGCCAGCCACATATTGCAGTAAAAGTATGGCCCGTCTACGAGCCGCTTTACGAAGAAAAATATGAACCAAGTACACAATATGATTAAGTTGAGCCATCTGCGAACACCGTTGAGAACGGTAATTACTCAACTGATCCAAAGCAGTATTAAACATTAGTAGTAGCTAAGACGCTGGCTGTAAAGATTTGAATAACTTCCTAAAATCTCTAGCCTAAAAATAACTTTTGTAAGTTTTTCACTTATCTGCTTTTTGTGCTTTTATCCTTGCCGTTTAAGAGGCCGGCGGAGGGAGAATTTTCATACAAACTTATTACCAAAATTATTACTAGTTATGGCAGATTTTCACTATATTATTGTAATAACTGTATTCTTATAGTATTTATGTTCCTGAACAGTTTTTATTTTAAATTTCTTACCTCAAATGGGGTGCAAGGGGGCCCAAATATCATCTCTCGGGCTCCAAGCCAACCTCACCTGCAAGCGGTGCACCCTGCTGACCAACGAACGAGGCTCTGACGAAACCACCCGCCAACACGCAATGGACCAGCGCGGCGGGTTATGGTCCAAACCCCCCCAAACATGAATAGTACAACACAAAAAAGGCCCCAAGTGCCCGGGGACACCAGCGGCTATGCTGGCGTTGACGGGCGTCATGCCGGCCCTGGGGTCAGGGGTGCTAAGAATCACCGGGTGAGATCCAACCGTCAAACGACCCTAGCTCACGTCTTCAAGGACACCGATACGCTAAATATTTTAACATACAATGTACGCACGCTCATGAAAGATGAACGTCTTTTGGAGCTAGAAAGCGCTCTTAAAGAAATAAACTGGGATATTATAGGTCTCTCAGAGGTCAGGAGATTGGGTGAAGAAACGGTGGAAAGAGATGATAATGTATTTTTCCACTTTGGAGAAACCCAGGGACTCTATGGCGTAGGATTCCTGGTCGCAAAAAGGTGGAAGGATAACATTGTCGAATTCATCGGTTACTCGGAAAGAATTGCTGTACTTAAATTTCAATTAACTGCTAAGAAAACTTTGACCTTGATACAAACTTATGCACCAACATCAGCGCACGCCGACGATGACATTGAAGATTTCTATGACCTCCTTAACAAAGTATGCGACCAAAACCGAGCTTCTTGGGTCATTGTTTTAGGCGACTTTAATGCCAAAATTGGTGAAAGACAGGCAAGTGACAGAACAAGTACCATAGGAAGCTACGGACTAGGTTGCCGAAATGACCGAGGTACACGTTTAATCCAGTTTGCATTTGGACAAGACTTGACTATTTCAAACAGCTTCTTTGCAAAAAAGCCACAAAGACGATGGACATGGGCTTCACCCGCAGGTTTCAAAAATGAAATTGACTACATACTTTCATCTAGTAAAGATATAATAAAAGATGTTAGTATTTTAAATAGAATTAAATATTCATCCGACCATAGACCTCTCAGAGCTAAGCTTAAATTCAATTTCAAAATATTGAGATCAAAATTATTTACAAAAACATCTATTAAACATTCAAAACATACATTGATTAACAATAAAGAAACATTTACTTTGGAACTGTCAAATTTCTTTGAGGCACTTAGAACGCAAGAACTGGGTGACCCAGAAGAACAATACAACAACATTATTAAAGCTATAGACATTAGTAGCAAAAAAATTCAATCTTGTAGAAAAAGTAAATTCAGCATATCGGAAGCAACTATCAAATTAATAAAATTAAGACAGGAAACCATTCTAAGATCGGAAGAATATAGAAAGTTGGACAGGAAAGTAAAACGTTGTATTCGATCTGATGTGCGACATCACAATACGTTGAGAGTCAGAGTAGCACTTGAAAACAACAGGTCACTCCGGACGGCAAAGCAAGGCATATCCAAAGGAAAAACGTGGATCAACTGTTTGCAGGATAAAAACGGTACTAAACACAACAGTCGCAGAAAAATCCAAGAAATTTGTACAGACTTTTATAAGAACCTATACTCGGATCCATCGAAAACGTTTTCAGATATAAATTACATTCTTCCAGACACTATTCCCTTCATCACAGGGCACGAAGTCCATGACGCTTTAAAAAGCATGCATTATGAAAAAAGCCCTGGAGAGGATGGCATCACAACAGAGTCATTAAAAATTGGTTCCAATGCTATACTTCCACATATTACAAATTTTTTCAACACTATCCTTAAAACCGGAAAAGTTCCAGTAAAGATGTGTCACTCCAACATGGTTCTCCTTTTCAAAAAAGGAGACAAGTGTAACATTAACAATTATAGGCCGATTAGCCTAGTTTCACATCTTTACAAAGCTTTCATCAAAGTAATTTTGAGTCGTATCCAAAACACTCTTGACCAATATCAGCCACCAGAACAAGCTGGATTCCGACCTGGCTATTCAACAACAGACCACCTGCACACACTGAACCAAATTATAGAAAAATACTCTGAATTCAATAAACCACTTTATTTGGCTTTCATAGACTACACCAAAGCTTTTGACAGCATTAAACACAAATTCATATTCAAAGCTTTGGAAAGTCAAAACATAGATAAAACGTATATAGATTTACTTAAAATCATATACAATATTAGCTCCGCCGATATTAAACTTCATGGCCCCGGTACTCCATTCCAAATAGATAGAGGCGTCAAGCAAGGTGACCCACTCTCGCCCAAATTGTTCACAAGCACTCTACAGGAGATATTCATAAAGCTAACCACTGTTTGGTCCACTAAAGGCATCAAAGTCGGTGAAAAGAGGCTTTCAAACCTAAGATTCGCTGACGATATTGTTCTTTTTGCTTCAAGTGGACCCGAACTGCAAACAATGCTGCAAGATCTCAGCATGGCGAGCAATGAGGTTGGTCTTCTGATGAATCAGTCAAAGACGAAAGTCATGACCAACAGCACGAGGCGTAGGATCGAGGTAGACGGGCAGCAGATGCACTATGTTGATGAGTACATATATTTGGGCCAGTTAGCATCCTTCGAAAACAGGCAAGACAAGGAAATCAGCCGCCGTGTCGACAATGCCTGGAAGAGCTACTGGTCCATGAAAGAGCTGATGAAGGGCGACCTTCCATTGTCACTGAAGCGCAAACTCATCGACATGTGCATCCTGCCTGTCCTAACCTACGGAGCCCAAACGTGGTCGCTGACTGAGTCTCAGAAGACTAGGCTGGGTGTTTGCCAAAGAGCGATGGAGCGCAGCATCCTAGGTGTGAAGAGAACGGATCGAGTTCGAAACACCACACTGCGCTCCAAAACGGGCATCGCGGATGCAGGTCGGAAGGTGGCAAAGCTGAAGTGGGACTGGGCGGGTCACGTGATCCGCATGAGCCCTGAGAGATGGGCTAATGGAGTCACAGGGTGGATACCCGCAGAGGGTAGAAGACGTCGCGGCCGCCCGAGGAAACGCTGGCGTGACGACCTTGATTCCTTCTACACCAACTGGGTACAATTGACCGAGGATCGCGAAGAGTGGAAGAAAGTGGGGGAGACCTTTGCCCAGCAGTGGGACAGTATAGGTTAAATAAAAAAAAAAAAAAAAAAAAAACCTCAAATGAAATAAACACCAATCGCATTTTACCCATTTTTTTCAATGCAAAATGTTATTGGCGTTAATTTTATTTGAGGTAAGTAATTTAAAATAAAAACTGTTTAGAAACCTATCTTAGTACTATACACATACAATAATTACAATAAAATAGTGAAAATCTGCTTAAATTAGTAAACATTATGGTATTACGTTTGTATGAAAACTCGCCCTCCGCCGGCCCCTTAAGCGCCCATCTGTAGGTCCCATCTGTCTGCATCACCACGTTAAATAACAAAAAGCAAGATAAAAGTAAATAGACCTGGTAGGACAAATACTTATAGGAATTGATGAACTAAGGCTTATTTATTTAATGACTCTGAAGTATTACTTGAACCTCCGAATCATATGCCCACAGTTCATACTTAGCTACATGCATGATATTCTAAGTCTCCTATTTTTCCTCTGTAGGTCAGGTATCCTCGTTGGACATTATTTTGGCGGTCCGCCAGTCGCGGGACTTGACAGCTCTACTCTGTGCAATATTCATGAAGTCTGAGGCAACCTGCGTAATCATTGGCTTCCTCGTTTTCTGAACAATTTGACGACCAAATCAGATCAGTGATCTCAAGACAAAATTAGACCAGAAAATTGCCTATTTTGAAACAACTTCTCGCTCGCTCATCATCGCATTTTTTAAGATATTAAATCAAGGAACTTAGCAGATATGTGAAATTTTAATTTGCTCACTAGAAGGGGTGTAGTAAAGTGTACATTCTACAGTAGGCCTACCAAAAGCTCTGTCTGGATCTGTCTCTATCTCTGGTCTTGAGTCTGTGTAAGTGCTCACCAGTATATTATACTGTGTGACGTTTCGACGTAGGATTTATTTAAAGCGTTTTTGCTTTTCTGTGATTTATTTAGTCAACACTCACACAGACTCAAAACCAGAGCCAAAGACAGAGCCAGACAGAGCTTGTGGTAGTACACATGTGCGTTGACACGCGGTTCAGCTAGTGAATAATAAGAGGTCAGTAAGTTGATAGGTTATTAATCTAGTTTAATATCGATAATACTTTCATCTGCTGCGAGGCCGCCGGGACTTGAAGTATCTGGGCTAATGAAACCGGGCCATGTCCTGCGTCCCACGGGCGTTCGGTGACGCCTCTTTTTATTTCATTATCGTTACTTTATTACTATGTCAATACTCGTAGTCTATGCGTGATAGTGTTTACTTTTTAACAGTCGATTCTAGGTCCAGGTCAGGTGGATATTAGCCTGGAAGAGATCGCTCTCAGCGATAAGGTTGCCCATTGTTTTACCTAATTGGTTAATTTTATGTCCTGTACTTTATTTTTGTGTGAAGAATAAAGAGTTAGCTATCTATCTATCTATCTATATTAAATCTTTAATTGCTTATTCTTCAGTTGCGCATGTTGAGAATTATAACTAAATGTAATTTTTATTCTTTATTGTACACTCATGCAGATGATAAATAAGAATTATAAAGTGGGCATGTCCAGAGGCAAGCTTAACCCTAAATAGAGTTTTCTACGAGCTTAACCCTAAATTCAGTTTTATTCCGAAAAGGTAACGGGAACGAGGCGAGGTAAGCCACGAGTATAATGTTATACTGTCCAGTATTTTTGACGTGATAACGTCTTATAAATCGATGGAGCCGGCTGCACGCACGAAAAAACATGACTCATGCGTCGTTACGTCGTTTCGTCGTTCCATTTACCTGAGCCCGAGCCCGGGTTGGGTAATGGGTAAGGGTAAATGAGGGTAAGGGTAAATGAGGGTAAGGGTTCGGTCGGGTTCTGGGTCTGGGTCCGAGAGTTCGAGTCCAAGTCCGAGTCCGAGTCCGAGTCCGCGAGTCCGCGAGTCCGCGAGACCTCCATATTTATATTATATCCATACAAAATATCTATCAAACAAATATTCATTAAAATTCTTTTGAAAAATGCAACCATTCCATCAGTATTTTCTTATGACGTTATCACGTTCAACTATCGACAGTAAACCGACTTTACAGACAACCGATTTTTTTTAAAGTTTTTGTCCTTGAAAGAGAATGTAAACTTTTCGTAGCACCCCGTAGCACCGTCTACGAGCCCATATAAAAGAAACCAAGTGTAATTTAGTCACGGTCGGACCCCGCGACACTCATTTCTCAGGATTCAAGTTATCGTGCTTTCACAAACTTGGCGAGAACTCACATTTGCATTAAGCTCTCAGTTGAGGAACAGAATAAGTGGAAAAGCTCCTAATGTTATTTGTAGGACGTCAATCATAATAAATGAAACATTCCTGCGTTTTGTTAAAGACTTTTTCTGCAATCCTTCTAAGTAGAATTTTACTGTTCGTATTACTTTAGCAATACTAACAGTAAAATTACTTATTTACTTTAGTCGTTTTTATTAGTATTATTTTTATTGTGCTTATGAGAGCATCGAGCCCTGATTGGCACTATATTAACTACGCAACTATTTAACATACTACCTTTATTAATATCCTACAATACATTATCCTATTAGTAGTAGAATTGTAACGGAGAACGGATGTAAGTAACGGGAACCGGGCGTAACGGGAACGGAGAGAGCGAAGCCGCGGGCGGCTGCTAAAATCGTTATAAATTGTAGCCTATATGCTAATTTGAGGCATAAGCTATATTAGTAAAAATTATATCCGTGCTTACAAACTTTCGCGTTTAATATCCTTAGAAGGATAACTAGGAATGCGCTGATGAGCCATCTGATATAATTCATTGATTGATGATCACATCGAGTTGAATTAAAAAAAAGGTAAAGAATAAAACTACGCATTTTTGGGACAAGTGCTACAAATTCGCTTTTATCAGAATTTCGTGTAGCGATGAAACGTTGATGTGACAGGAATTCACGATACATTCAGAAATGATGAATGGTGGGCTTAAACTATCGGATCAGCTACTCTCAACGAAAAAGAGGGATTTTCACTTAAATTCATGAATAAAAAGACTAAAAAATAGATTTTTATGTAACTATAGTTTATCTTATCGTGTCACTAGTTCTTTTGAATCAGAGTGTGGTGAAAGGATTTTAAGTGCTCATCAGAAAGGCTCCTTTCGTTTAGGTTCTACGACATGCGTGTTTCCTCACGATGTTTTCCTTCACCGTTTGAGAGTACTGGCATAGTGCACATACATTTTGTGCACTATGCCAGTACTAATTTACCATTAATAGGCCACCAGTGCTCTTAGATAATCACAAAAATAAATCGGTTGTCTGTAAAGTCTGTTTACCGACGATAGTTGAACGTGACAACGTCATACAGCTGTCCACGTGGACGCATCGCTCACTCAAGTAGGAGAGAGACAGATGTCGAACGCTGCCGAACGCGAAGGCCGATTGTGCCTCTTTGTCGCTCGTTCCGCGCTCTCGCTTGCACTTCAAGCCTTAAATGGAACGCCTCAGAGCGAGGTAACGCTGCATGAGTCATGTTTTTAGTGCGTGCAGTCGGTTCCATCGAATTATAAGACGTTGTTACGTCAAAATATGTCAATGCCCCATGTCAACATTATGGGCAAACTAAATTTTATGCCGTCCAAAATATAATTATGGAAAATTATCTCGCACACCGTGACAGAAAACCCGCGGCTTAGGCATCTCCTCACGTATTCATCAGTCTATTCTGTGGATAAGGCCAACTAAGTGCATGAATAAGTGCTGGCAAGCTAACTCCATTTGAACATGTCCCAGGTACAACGACATCTCGTTAATAGGGGTTTTATATAAAGTAGCCCCTGACGCTGATAAATTGATAAATATTTTTGAGTACTACATTACTGTGATGCGCTATAATCTAAGCAAAGCTGGCTAGCTGCTATGGCAACAACATTGTACTGACAGACAGGCTTAAATATTTAAATAAGCCCATGTTCAAAACAAAATTTTTTGTTATGTTCATCAGACAAATGCTTTTTCTCGGTAAGGATCGAATCTGCAACGTATCGCAGAAGGCAGACATACTGTTCTATTCTGTGAAACCATACATAATGAAGAATAAGTGTAAAGTCCAGCTTACTGACCGACGATTCCCGAATCCTTTGCAGGCTGCACGATGGATAGCGCTGATCCAGAAGTAGCGATAATTATCATAGCAACGAGCTCGTAAAACTTATTTTACGCGCTTCGCAAGAACGGCTTTCAAGCAATAAAGCACAGAGAGACTGTTACGTCGGTTTTATTGAAGTTTTTTGTTCGGCACATTAAGCGAAGCGGCACGACGCGACGCGACGCTGATGACTCGTCTTGAGGGATTACGTTGTCTGTCACCATTGAGCAAAACGCAGAACCTCAATATATTTTTTCACTCAAAATATAGGCACCCTGCTAAAATACACCTAACAAGATTTTTTCCATAAACATCTGATTTATTTGCCTAGTAAGCCTACCACAAGCTCTGTCTGGCTCTGTCTCTGGCTCTGGTTTTAAGTCTGTGTGAGTGCTCACCAGTGTATTAGGTATACTGTGTGTGTGAGGTTTCGACGTAGGATTTATTTAGTCAACACTCACTAAAACTCAAAACCAGAGCCAGACAGAGCTTGTGGTAGGCCTACTGATTTGTAAGTTTTAGGACATAAGCAAACAATAAAATATTTGACAGTTGTTTAACTAAATTTTTTGTCTTAAAATTTGAAAAAAAAACAGCTACTTTATTTTTATTAAGTTTTTTAGTGAAACCGAGCCCGGTTGGGGCAACAATCGTTGTATGGCGGATACCAAAGCACACAGCAATACACATCGCTGTCATGTATTAGCTGGGTTAAAAAAATTAAGTACCTATCGGAAAACAATCAAACCATGGTAAATATCCTGTTGTTAGTGAAAATAACAATCCAAAATTATTATATTAGTACATACGAGCTGGTATGCCCGAGCTTTGCTCGGTTTTTAATAACATTTTTCGATCTTACTAACAGCGCCATCTTCTGGAATAGCTAAAATAAGCTTATGTATAAGTTGATTAATAGATAAAGTTGATTATTAAAACAATAAAAAAAGATTTTCTAAAAAATTATCCCAGTTATATTAATCGATTTATCGCCCCCGAAACCCTCTGTATACTTCATTTCATGAAAATCGTTGGCTCAGTTTCCGAGATCCTAAATATATACATATAAACAAGATTTTCTCGGTATAAGATAAGATATCTAAAGTCATTATAACAAGAAGTTTTTTCTAGAGCAACAAGAGCATGACAGACTTTCTCATCCATCTAAGGGAAATAAATTTCATATTAGTTTGAAAACGAGGAATGATAAATTTCTTTGAAAGTAATATACATCCATGTTGATACAACGTGCACGGATAGACTTTCATGATAAGTGCTCTGTCAAAGCAAACTTCAGCTCTAAGAAATATCGAAGGTCCATGTAACAAAAACTGTTATTTATCCAGGATGAAGGGACCTACTTGTACATTCAGTCCGCGTGGAAAATAGCGCATGTCTACAAAAAAATCTTCTACATTTTGTTCATTTCAAGGAAAATAGGTTTAACAAAGTTCCAAGTGTGAGCGGCGCGGCGTGGATTTATTCTTGTATTGCTGGATTAAGCCGTGCTTTACGATAAGCTGTGCTCCCTTTCTAGCTAGAATTGAATCCTTAGTTTTTATTACGAATCCGCATTAGAATTCTACTCGCCGCCATTTTAAATCCGTATTGCATTTCGGTCCTTTCAAACTGAACGAGTATTCGTCTCCTCTTTTTAATAATCCGATTATTCAGAATAGGAAAATTTAAATATTTTTAACTTTACTGTGTAATAAATCTCGTGGGGTTCTGTGTAAATATAAAACAAGCTACTGTATATTTTACACAGGACCATGGAGAAGAATAAAACAACATACCAAATAATTATGTAGATACTACACAAGTTTACCATACCTACATACTCGTAATCACTTGGTAATAACCAAACGGAAGGAGCTAGAAGTATCACTTTTTGTGTGTGTAAGAAATAATGTGCATGTCTCTAGCTTCCTCATGTAGAAATTGCAAATTCTAGAAACGCCAAAACTTAAAGCATAATTAGAGCAATCATCGGGACAAATCAAAATAAACAACCATTCGTTAAGACTGTTTGGTGTAGTAACATTTCCACAGTTTCCTCTTTCAGTGAGGGCAAACGGCTACCATATACCGTTCATGGTCTTTCTTACAAAAAATAATAACGTACATTCGCCCTAGGCTGGTGGAAGGGGAAAGCCTTTGTAATGAACCCCACGATCGTGGTGTTGTCTCTGCACTAATTGCCGCACACACTTATTAAGGTCAAACGTTGCAACTAATAACTTTCCAGCCCTTCAAAACTGCACCCTGAGTTTGCATATAGAGTGTCATTATATCATAGACTATGTCTGTTGAACCTAAAAAGTCTTCTATTTTCTTATGTAATTTAAAAATTTATCATAAATTATAAAGATATTCGATGCGAAAAACTATTAAAAATATGAATTTGTCTTATGCAATTGAAAATAATGTCGTATATAGTTATAGCAAATAAAAATAAACTAAAAATAGT
This sequence comes from Thera obeliscata, assembly GCA_947578465.1. Classification (NCBI taxonomy): domain Eukaryota; kingdom Metazoa; phylum Arthropoda; class Insecta; order Lepidoptera; family Geometridae; genus Thera; species Thera obeliscata. Next base: position 9,641,683 of record OX387916.1, read on the forward strand.
TTTCAAAACATGAGTACCTATATCTTTTCATTAATCCAAAAAAAAAATGATTCAACGAGTTGCCGTAGTCCACCTTACATTCACTGTAAGCTTAATTACGACAACTACGTAATAAAATAATTAAATATTCGTTCGTAAAACTTGATCACCCAGCATAAATGATTTACCCGTTGGTTACACATGAAAAACAGTTCCGGATCTTGTTTACTGATTAGTTTAGTGGAAATAAAATTGAATTAGGTGTTTAAATTGAGTGGAATCGAGGTCGAACCGGGTCCGACCATACGTGAATGGAATGTTTAAAATTACGGTAACCCTTAACCGTACCGTTTACCCTACCTAGTAAGTAAAGGTGCCTACAACATAGGTGCATAGGTGGTAAGTATAGTAAGTAAATTCACGTATATAAATACAAACATTTTATTCATTTAAATTAAGTTAATATTATGACGAGTGTGAGTAACACTTTAATGTTTTTAACCGAGAGGAAGCCACATAATTACAGTGCCACCAAAAATATTTATGTATTGTAGATGGTACGTTATGGATTTAATTCAGAGCTTTATGGCAGAGGAAGAAATCAAACATATTTATTTTCAGGTCACAAAACCAAGACAAGTGACAAAATAAAGTGGCGAAAAAATCCTTTCAGCATTTTCTAGACAAATGTATTTTATGCTAAGTATAAAAAAGGGTTCCGTAGAAGTAAGACCTATTCTGAAGACTTATGTATGGGATACTTCAGCGATGCACTCTGCGATTTTCAGATGCACTAGACGAGAAAAGTATAAAGTCGAGCAAAATGTTTCTAAAATCACTATATTCCGTTTTGTGCAATGGACAGGGAAAAATGCTGAAAGGGTACCGAAATTATTCACCGGTAGCTTCAGAGCGAACAAGCGGCTGTCCCATTTGAAGACTACAGAGTGGTATTCAGTGATCGTCTAACAGCCTCTTCAAATAGTCTTTTAAAGTAAGATATTGGCATCGTTTTATGAGAGCAAGATCGATTTGGGCGAGATGCTTAAGTTACTTCTGCCTGTAGTAATTGCAATTCACGTTCGAGGATGTGCACAATTTAGTTTATACAGCGTTCCTCTTCAGCATCACTCTGGAACAAACCAAAATAATTAAATTTAGAAAAAAAATATTCAGTTTTTTAATTTAAATTCTGTAATAAAACAGTGGCCACAGCATTGCTCAGCAAGGAGATTCTAAGGCCCGTATTCTGAAACAGCGCTTGAGTCTGAGTCGAGCCTCAAGCACAGATTTTTGGCACTTTTCAATGGAGAACTGTCATAAAATCTATGCTTGAGGCTCGACTCAGACTCAAGCGCTGTTTCGGAATACGGGCCTAGGTCTATGAGCCACCTTACACTGTTATTTTTCTCCTTCTTAATCAATGGCATCTGTCTATTTTGAATCAATTTTGCCAGTGTCAAGTGAGGATTTATTACATACTTATGATAGTTTCAAGTCAAGTCAAGTCAATCAATAGCCGGCCTCATTGTCTTTAAAAAAAATGGTGGTAGTTTTTTTCAAAACCATCAGAAACATTTTCGATCAAATCAGAATGTCACATAATACATGTCACATAATACACTTTTATACCAACTGCTAACACTTTGAGCTAAGACCTCAAGTAATGTTGATTAAAATACCAATCAGAAGTCAAAATAAAACCGCGGAATAACAATTACAATAAAAAGATACGTGACTTCTTAAAATGACAGAAAACAAATCCTCCACACTAACACTCACCAGAGAGTGGAGTCGGACAACGCACATCATAATGATGTGCATTCTCTAACAACAAAACAACAACAAGGAGTTTCCTAACTCATAATTATAGACTTAGGAAACTCCTTGTTGTTTTAATGGGTTCCCAACCTCCTTGAAAAACATGAAATATTAAAAAGAAATTGTTGATTCTCCGTACCAGATCAGAATAAGAAGCTTTTTTTTAAGCTACTTCAGTACGATAATCTAGGTAACAGTTGCGTTTCGCCCAAACAGTAAAGGCTAAATCGTATCTGCTATTAATTATTGTTACTGCTGTACTGACTTCAAAAGCCTATGAGCGTACTCTGACACGTGCATAGCCGATTCATTTAGTTGCTGTTCTTTTACTATATGTGTAATCTTTTGTTATAGGTAATAAGTACGCAGTGTGTTGTATTAGAACAGAAACACAAACACCTAGCTTACTCGGCTCATTGCTCTCCCCCCGGACAAACTACCCAACTTTATTATTTGTACGATGTTTAATATCAATAATAAGATTATGTACAATCCATGCGACGTTATTTGTTTAGACTCGCGGCTTGACTTTGTTTGTTGAGAGTGAGTTACTTTAGATTAGTTGTATTGTTGGTAGTTGTCATCTAGCTGTATAGGGTTGGTACCTGGATTTCCACTTTTTAAGATCTGAGTTATTGATATATAGATTTAATAAGTGAAACTGAATAGTTATTAACTTATTACTGAAGACAATATGGAATTGTATTCTTGTCAAAAAATACTTTTTCTGTCGCCGAGTAATTGATTGGCCATCTTGTACGACATGACAGCTTTATCAGAAATATAATCGAAGGAAAGGTAAAAGAAAAGAGAGGAAGAGGAAGACCAAGGATAAGCTAGATGAGCCAAATAAAAGCAAAGATCGCTGTCATGTCGTTTAAGGAGGTCAAGGAGGTTGCCCTCAAAAGAAATAGCTGGAGAAAAATGCATACATTACGCCGACAAGAGCGTTGCTCTTAAATAAGAAGAAGATAATTAAAAAATCATTTTAGTTTTAACATTTTTTTGAACCCTGAACAGAAAACACGCCGATAGTTTCCGAACGAAACCAACCAAGTGTGACGTCTCAATGCTTGATTTCTCCTCATCTTAACATGCATACAACTGATGCTGATACACAGCCAATCCATTATGACGTCACAAATATGGCGAACAATTAATTGTGGTGCGTTTATGTTCACGTGATATTTTTTTTTTTTATGAATTTTCAATTATAACAAACCCTCATATTTTTTAATAGTTTTTTGCATGGAATTAGTTACGTTTAATTTATGATAAAAGTTTAAAAATAAATAAGAAAATTGATTTTTTTTTATAGATTCAACAGACCAATTATTATTCAAACTCAACGTTTGTTCATGGCTGATGTATCGTGATGTTGTGCTTTACAACGTTCAACTCAAATACACTTTCATTCAATCTCTATGTAATCTGAACAGTTTGGGCATTAGATAGCACTTCATGTTGTAAAGTACACTACTTAGCCATTAGAGGTCAAAACTCGAGTTGTATCTTTATCTGGCGAAGGGACTAAAAGCATCTGAGTAATGTTCCAAGTTTCACTTGAAGATAGACGCGTAGATTGAAAAGCCGGCATTAAATGTTAATGGTGTGTTTTGTATACTTATAGCATGTAGCTTGAGCGCTTCGGATTGTATGCTAGCGAGGAATGTGGGCTAAATATTTAATTTGCGCACCTTCCCCCTTGTGACACGGCGACGTTCCGTGTCCGAAAGGAATGGAAATAAGTTTTTTTAAGTATTTCATTGTTTATTAAAAAGGTAGGTGTATTGTTGAAATTAAAAAATAATGGAAAATTGCAACGGCAAAAAACAATAGTTGCACAGCCATCTTTGATTGACAGCATGAGGTTATTAACAAAAAGAAGGACCCAACCCTTAATTTGTTAATACCAGAGGTAGGTGACAGTGTAGTCCTGTTTTATGCCGGGATCACCTCGGAGTATTTCTATGATGCTATGCATTTTTTTCTAATAGAATATAATAGAAAAGAAAATTATTTATTGCACACCTTAAAACTAACAATGGAAAAACAAGTAACAATAATTTAATACATACTGGGGCTTAATTCTCGGGCCGATCTCGATCATTTTGCAATTTTATTTTATTGCTTCTTTTAACAACCCCGCACTTTTTCTACGTTTTCCGTATATCGTAGCTGTCGAGGCTTCTACGATGAGGCCGTTGATAAATTACTCAAGGAAATCTGCCATTCTCTCTTCGAAAAGAAGCAATTAAATAAAATTGCATAATGATCGAGATCGGCCCGAGAATTAGGCCCCTGATGATGAGTGACGTCTATCCCTTTAGCAACTACAATAAATTTTGCTCTTCCGGTATATTTGTTTCGTTAAAAGTATATTTCTAGTTATAAACGCTTTTCAGAGGAGATTTTAAATGTTTGTCGTCAGGCTTTGATTAATGAGCGGACCTCGTTTGTCGCCAGTATGAAGACAAATAGTTTCAGCCGCGCTCTCCGCGGACAAGCAAAAAGTATAATAAGTCTTTCTGAAAACCAACGCGTGAAAAGGCAAGAGTTTTTATACACTTTTGGCGAGACATGAGTCTGTTATTTACTTACTTACGTTAATTATAAAATAGCGAAAAGCCAGGAACTGAAGCGCAGCAATAATCTCTCTGGGTGCTATATTCTTATGCCTTCAGGAGGAACGTCCATAGAAAAAGGCTCACTGATTTTACAAATCCGCACATATTATACAACTGAGTACATTTTTGCACTGTTACACCTTATATTCTCTATGTATATATTTACAAAAAAAAATATAAGTAATATATCAGCTATCTGGTTCCCATAGTAAAAGCTCTGCTTAGTTTGGGGCTAGATAGTGTTGAGTGGATTGTCTAGAATATTTATTTATTTATATTATTGTAAAATAATGCAAGATATTGGATATGGAATGCAATCTCGATAGACGGAATGTCTATAGAGTTATGGCAGCCTTGACGCCGGTTGGAGTGCTTGGGATCAAATTGGATGGACACGAGCACGTTTAACATAACTATAAAAATCGGCACCCTCTGGGAAATCGCGATGATGCTTTACATAGTTTTCTTAAGGGCATGACGTGACCACTATGTAACGACAGCAGACCTTTACATACTCTGTACCTTAAATATATTATGTATAGGTGTATGTATCACCGTAGTCTTTCTTACTTACTAGAATATTTGATTAGAGCTAAAAAAAACGAATTTAGGGATGTGAACCTCTGGCAGCGAATCAACCATCACTCACTCTCCGCATCCTATCGGAAAGTCATGACTTTTGCTCAATATTTTGCCTCTGTCACTCGTGCTAATTTCAGCTTTTATAATTAAAATCTACTAGAGTTATTCATTGAACAGTGCGTTGCGATTGACTGACTAGCAACGAAAAACTAGGACGTGACCTTTAAACTCACTTGCAAAAAGCCTGCGGTGGGTGAGATAAAACTGACAATACAATGCAAATCCATTTATTGGTGGCACAAAGTGGCTATAGCAGGAACAACTCTATAATTAAACTTGTTGGCACCACGGTCGACTGCTGTCTCCTATTATTTCATTAGCCTTTTTATTCCCCTTCAGTGAGCAGCGGTTGGGAAAGAAAACGATCGAAGATAATTGAGTTGAAAAAAAGGTCGATTGGAAACGTCAGAGCACATTTTCGGCTCCCGGGTTAAAACTGGATCAGAACAATGCTTTGGTAATTGAAAAAAAATAATAGCAGCGTTTTACCTACCAATAAAACGCATATTAATTTACTTACCTTATTCGAAGATTAATTTATTTATTTGAGATAGACACTGCGTTTTCCGCCTTATATCTTTGACTTTTGACGGTTTAAATGACAGCTGTCATGTTTCCCTTCCGTCATATTTCTGCTTTGGTCATTTCCCCTACCACCACCAGCAGAGTGGCGCGTTTGAGGCAGCCATCTTTATTCCTCATTGCGTCGAAAATCACCAGGCAGAATTGAAAGTATAATCTTCGAATAAGGTAAGTAAATTAATATGCGTTTTATTGGTAGGTAAAACGCTGCTATTAATTTGACTTGACCTTATTCGAAGATTAATTTATTTATTTGAGACCTGTTTGTTATCGCCTGGTGGTGGTAGCAACTCTGACGCCAATGTGAACATGTGACATCAAAATATTTTACAACCTCAAGTAGGTAAGTATACCTACAACAGTAAAACGTTATTATCTACCAAACGACCTAAGGAATTATACTTATAGCAAACACTATAAAGTGTGGCTAACTTTAACATAGTTATAGTACTATGAGAAACCTGTCAGGTTTTGCATCAAAAGTGATCGTGGTCATAATAATTAAGAAAGTCTGACATATATGGGGTTAATAGACAAACCGCCTCATGACTAACCAACTTATGAAGAAGGCCTAAGTCCAGCTATGAATTTCTTTGGGTTGGTTATGATGACGACCCGGTCCATAATGCAATGGCATTGGAAACATAAATATACTTGCTTATCATTGGAAACATAGCTAAGCAAGATTTTTCGTTAACTAAAAATGTCACTTTATAACTCACTCCCTTCTCTTTCAGTCCAACATAATTTTCCAGAATAACCTTTTCTATCCAGCTTGTAAGAACTTCTGAAGGTGCTGTAATAGCAGCCTGCCAATCCAACCCCCTGACCTATGCGGACTTATGCGGGTGATGCGGACTTGCTAAATTAACACTGTTATAGTAATAAAAACATATTAAACGATTTGACTGGTGATAAATAAAATATTCCATTTTATCATAGTTTCCTTCCAGTTCATGATGATGATGAATGATCAGTAAAATACTGATGATAGTTTTCAACCATCAATTATCACTGCAATCGATTGTTAAACACAGGATAAACACCATACTAGTAGGAATACGATCAAATATGTAACCATCTGATGATGATGATAAGGTATGCGATCTAAGTATGTGTAACCATAATGTGAGACCTCTTGAGCCAAGAGCATAGTATTACTGCGGGGCAGTTTTACTATTAGTATGTAAAACATGAACATTATTTATACTTACATAGTATTTATAAAAAATATTTTTGCCAACCAACGTCGCAAACCGGATAGTTTGATTGACATGGAGTAACAACATCTGGAAGAACATGCCTGCTTCAAAACGTAGGAACTACGGTTTTACGGTTTTTGCTTTCAGCAAGAATTGTGCTAAAGTACTAGGATGTTTTTGTTTACTGATGTATCAAGGAATTAAACAATTGGAAACCATTATGTTTATCAGTGATACTACAACCACTATTTTTAAAACAGCATAACAATAGCAGTGGACTTCTTCGGGCTGACGATGATGATGATGAATAGTAACAATATTGGTTAGAACTATATGCCATTACATACTTCGACGCTCCGTGGACGAGATGATTTACTTTTATCAGAAATATATCTCATGTACCTAGTCTTCTTCATAAAGTGTCACCGGATCTTTCGAAAAGAAGTGTGGAGAAAGGATTTTAAGTGCGCCTCACGGAGGCTCCTTTTGTGCACTTGACACATATTATCGAATCTTTTAGATTCTACGACAAAATTACACTTAGGAGCTAAAAACACAGTGCAGCACATCCATGTGGGTAGGCAGTTCCATGCAGAACGTTAAGAAACAGCTTGACGAGATTTCAGTTTTTAGTTTAGTTGGTAGGTCACACGTCCACAGTTTTCAAAAACAAGAACAAATATGTATATAAATGTGGGTAGGCTGCATTTAAGAGGCAACTAGGATTCTTTATTTTCGATATTCAAAGAGGCTGGTCTTACATGGTACTTAATTTTAAAAAAGGGGCGATCCACAAAGCGTAGATCTTTAAGCCACACCATATATACCACTCTACGATATAGGTAGATACCTGTATTATACGCTGAACCACACACTAACTCAGCTAAAGTTTTCCCTGCTTAAGTGACTTTAATACTTAAGAGTTTGTGATCGTAGAGATGCACGACGTTTCTGACCCAACTTAGTATTTTTATTTTGCGTAACCATCTAAAAATATTTGCAATACAGTAGGTGTAACAAGCACCTGTGTCACTAACTACTTTTAAGTGAAAATGCACTCTGGAATGAGATCAGTGGTAGAACCCAAAAATTAGGTTTTACTTTCAATACTGCTTACAAACAGATGGGGGTACTTATTTACTGCACCTTGTTTCAATACATATAACGCATAGTTTACTACATACAGTGTAGACTGTAAGTACTAGAGCCAACACACAACTGTGCAAGTTGTTCATCAGTACAAGCTTGTAGGTACATTAGAGTACGCAAGAGCAGCAGATGTTCTGTCCCATTGTTACATTACAACTCATTATTGTTAATAAACATTTACTGGTATCTATTATTCTATTATTATTCTCAGGACATTATAACCTTACAAAAACATCTCCCACCACCCAGTGAGGGTGTGCTGTTTTTTTTTTTTTTTTTTTTTTTTTTTTTTTACAAACACCTATTCGCGAAGGGTGTATATTTAAATGATCGGATTGCTCTTGTGAGGAAACAGCACTTTCTGGGGCCAGGCCAGGCCAGGCAAGACCAAAATTCACAAATTCCACGTGATGGAACACAATAACCACACAAAAACCCGAAACCCCTGCGAGGGGCCGCTGTTAGCTTGATTGGATTTTTCTTGCGAAAAAAACATCATATTCAGGAGCCAATGTCCACTAAAACTTTATACAGACACATGCGATGGGATACAGTTACCAACACCCCTGCGAGGGGTGGTTGTTAGCTTAATTGGATTCCTCTTGCGCGATCCCATCAGATTCAAGAGTGATGATCCACTCATCGTTTATACAGCTCCATGCGATGGAAAACCGTTAGCCAAACACCTAACCTCTGAGAGGGGTGTCTCTTAGCTTGATTGGTATTCTGTTGCATTAACTCATCAGATTCAGAAGCCATGGTCCCTCAACGCTCATACCGCTCCATGCGAAGGATTACCCTTACGTAAACACCTAACCCATGCGAGGGGTGGTTTGTTAACTTGAGTGGATTTCTCTTGCGAGAACCCATCAGATTCAGGAGCCATGGTCCACTTACCTTTTATATAGCTCCATGCGATGGAGTACCGTTAGCAAAACACCTAACCCCTGCGAGGGGTGGTTGTCAGCTTGATTGGATTTCCCTTGCGAGAAGGCATCAGATTCAAGAGCCATGGTCCAGCCACCGTTTATATAGCTCCATGCGATGGAGTACCGTTAGCCAAACACCTAACCCCTGCGAGGGGTGGTTGTTAGCTTGATTGGATTTCTTTTGCGAGAACCCATCCGATTCAGGAGCCTTGGTCCACTGAAGTGTATACAGTTCCATGCGATGGAGTACCGTTAGGCAAACACCTAACCCCTGCGAGGGGTGGTTGTTAGCTTGATTGGATTTCTTTTGCGAGAACCCATCCGATTCAGGAGCCCTGGTCCACTGAAGTGTATACAGTTCCATAAGATGGAATAAAGTTAGCCTAACACCAGACCCCTGCGAGGGGTGGTTATCGGCTTAATTGAATTTCTTTTGCAAGAACCCATCAGAATCAGGAACTCAGGTCCATTAAAAGTTTATATCGTTCCATGCGCTGGAATAGTTTTAATAACGGCCTACCCCTGCGAGGGGCAGCTGTTACTTTGATTGGGTAGCGATTCCTCTTCTTATGGTTGACGAGTTCCCTCAGCTGGAACACAGCGTTTCCAAATTCTTAGCGTCACCTTTGCGCAGCTGATAGATTCTGGGGAACAGAACACCTTAGCCGCCAAAAATACTTAAATAAAACATACAAAACTTCGCATGTAATAATACGACTTGTAAAGTGAAATAATAAAGAGTATAGCAAAAATGAAAAACAGAGTTTCTTCTGCTTTGCCACTCAGATTCTCAAAAATTAACTTCAGCACTCGTATAATTAATTGAAAAAGAGAGAAGATTACAATATATACTTCGTGCAATTATATATTAAAATTAATATTTATTTTTCACAATGCAGTAGGCACATTTAGTAATATAAGCATTATAATTGATTTAACGTATCATACATTTCTCCCCACTTTGTTTGATCCCAAGTCTATGAAGCTTGGAGTATGATACGATTTACGAGTTTAAAGGGTAAGACCGTAGTCTCATAAGACGTCTAACCTAAGCACCAGTTTTCAACAACTCCAGGACAGCTACCCATTTTAGCTTCCTCTCGATGTTAAAGGATTTGATTTCGATTCATTCCCTTATTGCAAGGCCATTGATGTTTATGACGTCATTATCATATTATCACTTACCTCAAAACTAAGATTTCGATATCACCGATAGCCATCTTATGCTACTGCACGTGGGGCTACCGCTTGTGTAAATTACTTGAACATTAAATATGCACATTAAAACTTACATGCACAACAAACATACAGGATAACTGGTTATTTACATAACTGTAATAACGTGATCCAAACGAACTTTTCGTTAAAAATTGAACACGTTTCATATAAAGAGGGTACTCACGGTTTTCCCTCTTTGCACAGTATAACACACTTATTCACTAAGTAAAAGAATTAGTTCTTCACTTTTGTATGAACAAGGATTAAAATATTTTAAGCAACTGTAGTCGCAGAGATATCTGCTGAACACATGTTGCTTCGACGGAAAACAAAACGCCAATGAGGAATAAAGATGGCTGCCTCAAACGCGCCACTCTGCTGGTGGTGGTAGGGGAAATGACCAAAGCAGAAATATGACGGAAGGGAAACATGACAGCTGTCATTTAAACCGTCAAAAGTCAAAGATATAAGGCGGAAAACACAGTGTCTATCTCAAATAAATAAATTAATCTTCGAATAAGGTCAAGTCAAATTAATGATTTATTATCAGGCCTATCACTGAGATAATTTCTAAATTGCAAGAAATTAATGAATTAATGATAAAACTGTTATTTCAATCAAAATATTCTAATAACTAATGAAGCAGTTCATATAATGATATAAATTCACCTGGAAGTTAATTTGATCATAATGAGATCGAAATTCAAATGTACTTATAAGTTTTGGTCCTAAATGTATGAAAATCATTGATTAGATGAAATTAAATTTCGCCTCTTCGCCTGGATGGTCTAAAGAACTCAATACTTGCAGTGTTGTCTAAGTCGTGGTTTTATTTATAATTTTTCGCCTTTTGAGAGCACAATTACCAAAAAACCGACCTCTTTGTAATGATTCTGTGTAACAACAGAATATAAATAAGTAATACGATGGTTTTCGCACAGAACAAACGGGCCTCATCCGATACTTTATCCATTATTTCTTTCCATTTGAACAGAATATTTAGCTAGTGTCCGTTTTCACGCCATTTGATATAGGCTGTTTGTTTTTACTATACAAAAAAAAGGTTAGAAAACGTTAGTCCGAGAGGAATGATAAATTGAAGAAATACATTATCGCACCGGTGGAGTTTTCACGTTAGATCTTATTGTTCATAAAGCTAATGAAGCATAATAATTGATTTGTCTTATCAGACATGGGAGAAAAAACACAAATCCATTTATCTCTGATATCTTCCAAACAGGAAGAAGAAAGGATAATAACGCCGATACAAATTTTGTGGCCAAAAAATTTGGTAACTGAAATGTATTTTAATTGAAAAGTCTTTTAAAAATCCTTAGTGCTTCTGGGTACCTAAAGATTCGTAGCAAGGCATAATTTTAAAATGTTTTGATCGTCCGTCGTATTCGTGTCATATTTACTTACCAAAAAGCGATATTCCCATTCCTGGCATCTTTGTAAAAAGCCAAATAGCTACACAAAGCAACGGCGTCCTGTCGGTTTTGGTGCTAAAGCTATTTTTATATGGCTTAGGAATAGGTATTGTTTCCTCAATTTTGTAGGAACAATGGAGCTCGGCTGGTGGAATGTAATGGTAGGTGCTTAGGTGCCTACAAATATGTAAGGTCCGGTATAATATGAGGGTAGGTATGATTATTTCAATCCCTTTACAAAATATAAGAGGTAAGTATTTATTTGATGACATGAAGACCTTTTTTATATAAGGATTTGGAACAGTAATAATTGAAAAGCAAATATAATTCAGAGTATAAATTATTTATAAAATCTAGGTAGCTTTAGGAAAAACTCTACGCCCTGACACTTTTCTACATGAGCGAGATATCTCAGTCTGGATTGTAAATAAGTCTATATTTTAAAATAAGTCTAAATCTTCATTGAAAAGTGTCAAAAATAATGTTTTTTTGCCTTTTGTATGAGTCCCAAGAACTAATTTTGCATAAAACACAACCGTTTAAACACAAGTATTTATAAAATGTACACGAAACAGTTCAGCTTTTGGCAGACCGTTGCTAAGAATCTAGAAAATAATAATATCTCAATTGATCCAAATCAGTACAAGTTTTCTATTCAGTCATACAAAGCATGTATATCTGCAAACGTCGGTAATAGGTATAGGTACGCGTAAACGATGCTAATATGGGTAGCCTGGCATAGGGAACTGAAAAAAAATACAGCTGATCTGATGCAGAAGTAGCTACATTGAGGATAAGCTAAGTTTATTAATAAGACTGTCCGGGTCCACATGCCGAAGCCTTCGATTGGGTGTGCGATAAAGAAAATATACAGGAGCGAATTCGAGAGGTGAAAAGTTGTAAGTTAGAACACGTTTCTTGCAGTAATAAAGTCTATGGGTAACGGGTTATAGCTATTGAAAGATTCTTACGTTTGATATTTTGCAAAGTTAGGAAAAAAATAATTTGTTTCAGAAAGTTTAAAAATAATAGTGAACAGGATGATCTAAATATAGTCTTGCGCGCATCTAAGGGTTCTGCGGTGGCAATCAGTGAAATTTTGTCAAATAACACTGACACATTTGACAGTGTTTCACTTATCGCCACCGCGAACCGCTTAGATGTGCGCAAGGCATTAAGAAACACGTAAGTAACGTATTTAGTATAACTCATATGATTCCTATAATTCTATACTGATTCATGATCTTAAGTTTGAGATTATAGATGATATCTATAAATGGATAGGGTTATAGTTAAGGCGCAGTCACACTGAAGCCGCAGTAATTGATATTGTCCTTATCGCACACAACACAGTTTGAACTCACGCTTAGCTGACCTTTAAGCATGTGTTCCCACAGACGCGGTGCGGACACCTAGATCGCCTGCGATCTATAGTGATCAATGTATCGTGGTCAAAGTATCGTAGCAGTGTGTGCAATAAAACCCTATGCTGGAACTGATCGCCATCGCCTTCCAGATCGCCTAGATTGCGTGCAAGGATAAGTGTAGGTATATCAAAAATGTAGAACTATGAGAGAAAAAAATAATTTGAAAGCTGCGTTTTAAGGTCGCTTTTCTACTAACGCATAATCTAGTTATCAGCCTCTTAAAGATTATTAATACAAGTGCGAGCAGCAATTGCCTCATGCAAGGACGCACACAGTATGATATCGCTGTAAATGAATATTGAATAACAGTAGGCAATATACTTTTAATACCTACATATTGCCAATAGCAGTTCACGCAGCTGTTACCGACAGTACCCGCATTTATAAAACATTCATAAAAATCAAATGAAAAGGAAACGTGAACGCGAATATCCTTACTATAAATAGGATGGTTTTGTTGTTTATACGGTTTCTATTTTTATAATGGGATTATTTATTTTTCCTGTTTATGTTTTATCTAGGGAATTGTTTTGTTTCTTCGAACAATTTAGCTCTCGAGTTTAATTTTGTATTAAAAACATTAATAAAATTAAAGTAAAGTTTTTTTTGCACATTAAACCTGAAATAAAGCATAGCTTTTTTATTATATCAGAACAATCAAAACACTGATAGGAAAAGATAACAATTTTTTAAATGCCCAAACACAGTGTTTGCGTTATGGGAATCGAACCCAAGGCCTTTGAAAGGGAATATTTGATCTCCCAGAAAATACTTTCAAAACAACAATCCATCGTCATAAAGTGGTTTTAGCATGCATGGGCACCGGCGGGACCGGACAGCCGTCAGCCACGAGCCAATACTTGACGGGTATTATTCCGTACCGAATGGGACAAAGGAGACCCATCACAAACTCACTGAAATTGTCTGTCCTTCGTTCATACAATGCTGAGTTTTGTGTTTTACTGTCACGAACGGGACGGTCCTAGGTATACATTCATAAGTAGCTGCTTAGAGCTCTCTAAATATAAATTGAAATGATTTAGGTTACTTCACGGATGACTATCGCGGATCTGACCAACTGGGCCAATATTTGACAGTTGTTTATTTCAATGGTTGCATCCAAAATTTGGACTAAGCAGCTGTAAAAAATTTGACCGGTCGATTAACCGTGAAACCGGCCCTTAGCTTTAATACTTTTAAAACACAGATTAGGGAGCATCCATTAATTACGAGAGACGTTTAAGGAAGGAGGGGTCGAGTTGAATCTAACCCAATCTTACGTGGGGGTAAGGCCCCCCCCTTCACATCATATTTTTTGCCGCAAGAATCATGATTTTATAGTGGTCGATTTTCTCATTTTGAATCTAAGACTTTCTCAGTACTTTTAAATACTAGACTAAACACTCATAACTAGTCTATGTTTTCGAAATACACATCCAGATGTGAAGGTGGGTATCACGTGACTGGTTTCAGATTACTTCATAAAACCCAAACGCTGCGCATTCAGGCACTCAGGCCACAATCGCCACAGTTCGTACGTGTTTGGTTCAGTTTCATGAGTTGCATTAAAAGTTGAGACCTGCGGTGTCAGACGATATAAACGGCCTCCCGACGTCACGTGCTACCCCCAGATAAGAATAAATCCATTAATGGAAATAAATGAAAAGTTATTTAATTAACAAAAGTTATAACGAGCTTCCAAAATAATCTTTGTTCTACTTATGAAATAACCATTTTCAATGTGCGTCCGAACCGTATTAAGTTTGTAATAATCGTACTGTTCGTCCATTTGTCCGCCTGTCATCACCTCTCATAGTCAAACTCTTAGTTCCATTATATCAGAGTAGAGAGACAAAACTATTTCTCTCTCTTTTTTGGCTTTGTATTTCTCATTATACTCTAGTTATGTAACTCTCATAGGGAAGCATACATTTTGTAGGAGGTTACTGCGCGGGTAATTACTACAAGTAGTTAGCCCACAGTAACCCTGCTAATAGGTAATAGACTAGCCAAGCTTCTATCAGAGTTATCCAATCAAAACGTAAATTAGTTTGTGTGGAACTCTTCGTTTTTGCTCCAAAAATGCTGACTGAAATATGCATTCACACATAGAGTTATTCATAAATGTAGAACAAACCGAATGAAGCATATTCCACTTCATCATCATCACCTGAAGAATTCTTCCATGGGATAATGGCCTTATACATTTCTAGGATCAAAGATTTTGAGCCAGCTACGAGTACATCCATAGATTTTTCGCGATCTTTGATTCTATAAGGACATCAACAACGTTTCTTCTATACGACATTTAGGCCCCGTACTCAAAAACAGTGCTTGAGTCTGAGCCGAGCCTCAAGCATAGATATTTGTCATTTTTCAATGGAGAATTGTCCAAAAATCTATGCCTATCTATAAGGACCGCTCAGACGCAAGCACTGTTTCTGAACCCGGGCCCTAAACTTTAAAAAACCTCGCAAGTTTGGCATTGAGTACATTATCATCAGAGATATGGTTTCGGACAAGTATCTATGACATGGTAAGTTGATACGTGGCCATAATAATTATTCAGTGCCGTTTCACTCAAACTATCTGACCCCTTATTCGCTAAGAGACCACGCAAGAACGCAACCATTCAGTCAGAATTAATACAAAATTATACTCACTAACTTTGGTTTGGGTAACTTTGGTGCCGATCAGTGTAACGCTGTCGAATCACTGTCATATTTGACAGCATTTCGCTGGTAGCCAAGGGTCTAATGTTGGATTCCTACGGTACGAGGTTCTGCAGATCATCACGCACAGCCGACTACGACGCAAGGAAACGCACACGGAAAAAGGCTCCTGTGATACTACTGTGCTAACGGTCTCGTGCGCACCACGGCGCACGAGACCGTTCCCATGGTGTGTCGTGCGAGCTGATCCGCCTCCGTGCGCGATATCACACCCCGGTGGGAAAGGGCTATTAGATGCAAGTCCGAGTTGGACCGCATCTGCGATCGCTAGTCAATTAAGTTAGATTTCTTACCGATTGTACAAATATGAAATTGTAAGAACTGCCCAAGAACGAATACTACCATCATCCCATGACGTTTCACAAAAAAAAATGGATTTAGTTTCACTGCAGTGTTACTCGAGTACAAAAAGCGACACCAGTATTTAAAAAAAACTGCGTAGGTTCAACATTTTTTCCCCGTATCCCAGGTGTCATTATAAAGTACAGCTATTAACAATTCATAAACTGACAGTCAGTTATTAACTAGGGCAGCAGTAACTTGAACTAGTGCAGTTGACCTGCGCATTTCAAAGGTCACCGCCAACGAACCCCGACAGATATGTTTTCATCAACGTACAATGTATGGGACTGAGGTCTTGTTGCTATAAAATTGTTTATTTTATGGAATATTTATGATGCCTATTTATTACGCTCGCACCCATGTCACTCATCCAGTGTAAGTACCTACCATATAAATTCAGCTTGTTAGCCCATATTTCACTTTCACCAGGTATTTTAGTGAAATATTTTTACAGGGCTCCAGTATTTAGAATGCAACTAATTTATCTACAAATATTATGATAATGTTTCTATTCTATAATAATAAATCAGAATATTAAAAATAATACCCATCACAGATTCAAAGATTTCAAATTAATTTCATATTTTTTCACATTTCACTCCTTCACCCCGCGATAGGTGCAAACGGGGGTATCTAGTTGAATCTATATCTGTGCTTGTGACTTTCTAATGCCTATAGGTAATCTAACCATAGGCACTGCTGCGATAAGCTGATGGTACAACTCAGCACATAATTATGACCTGTGTAACCCTGACAGTTTATAGCTAAGTACCCACCTAAACTCGTCCCTGTAATAATTTCACAACAAAATTATTATGTTCCTAGCTAGTGAAGATTAGGAGACTCAAGTTTCAACACAGGTACAACGAAAACTAGAAAATGTTTGTTCAGGTCCAAAAATGTCTGCTATTACTGTCAAGGGGATAATGCTACCCGTAAACTTTATATCGAAACATGTATATTTAAGTAGTGTAATATCAGGTTGCTTGAATACAGTATCAGGTCGAGATTCGCCGCGATCTCAAAGGATTTCTGGTTCAGTGGATCGAAGATATTGGATGCTGATAGGAGTCGGACAACTTTAGTTTCTACTTTACTCGCTTGCATTCAAACCTGCTCTTGAATATAGCTACTGAAAATTGATCAATATCCCATTATCCATTATTCCATTATCCTGAATATTGGTACTTTTGAAATTTCGGATATACTGGGGACCGCAGATAATCTAAAGATACTCGCCACTGACAAATTAATATTTGTCAAATAAACGGCTCGAAGCGCATGTGTTCCGCTGGTGATCAAAATCCTTCTTAATAATTAGGCAGGTAAGTATTTTAGGCATATAAGTTTAAATTAAAATCTTGAACCGTCTTCACGAATTTGTTAAAATTTCAATGGGACCGGTCTGGAAGTATTATTGAAAGAAAATTTAAAGAAGTATAAAACAGAATTTACTTAATCAGTTCACAAATGACGGAAGTCTGCAGTAAAAAATAATAAAACACAACATTTTGATTTTGATGAAATTTCTATGGGACCAATTTGGAAATATTATATTTCAGATAAAAAAGATTGTTTAATATCGGCTTATTAATAACGAAGTTATGCTATAACAAACATAAAAAAACAAACAAATTGAAAACCACTCCTATTTGAGTTGGTTAAAAATGTTTCTTATACCTGTCATAATTAGCTAGGTATATAATTAGCTCAAAAAAAACAAAAAATATTTTATATTCAACTAAGCAAACCCTCATGTAATTTTTGCTTCAAAGATTTATAATGTCCCAAAAGTTATAAACCTCTGTAACCATATCAAGGAGAGGGCCGTGGTTTCAAATCCCACTCGGTTCGTAACTTTCGGGACATTATGAAATCTTTGTAAACAAAGCTTGGATATAAATTCGTACTTAGACCTGCTACCAGCTAAGTAAAGCCTTTTATATACACACTAGGTAGATGATCTGCTGCGATCTGCGATGGCGATCGTGGTCAAGTATCGCTGCGATATTTGACAGCGTTTGCTATTTCCTTTGTTGCCATCAAAACCTAGTCGCATCTACATTATTTTGAGTTTCGATTGCAATCAAAAATGAATTGAAAAAGAGCTTATCTTTGACAGGGAACAATTGCAACAAGACTGAATATATAAATTAAATATGAGATATTAGCGAATAGTAACTTCGCTTTGTAAAACTATATAGCATGGCAACAGACAAAGAGTGGTCGAAAAATGATGGCAACAAGATATGTGATCGCTGTTCCTTGTTAGTATCACTTATTTGTTAGTATCAAACGTTTGCAACAGAATTACACAGCTGACGTAAGTATATCGCTACGTCAGAAAGTTCAAATAAAAACACCATACGGTATTTCTAGTGGGTGTGTATGAGTATGACTGAAATGACGGAAAAAAATACCACCTACTCGTAACTATTATGTGGTATTTTCCCCGTCACAAGCTTTGTCGTCCGTTGCATAAATTATGGGTTGCTTGTGGCTATGAATAGACTCGTACAAAATACACATTACCAAGTTTCACTAACTTGTCGATTGCCGCTAGCATTTGACATGATTTTATATTCTACCACGCTTCGTGCACCGCCGTCCGTTTTTGCTTCTTCACTACTTTCCATCCTAAGGTTGCCTGGAAGAAATCGCTTTCAGCGATAAGGCCGCCCATTATACTTTATTTTATAACGCTGTTACTGTGATCTTTCTTATTTAAAACATCATTGGCTTGATTTTTTTTGTTTTTATTAAAATTATAGTATGAAATATGAATTAAGATGAAAACTGCAAGATTTTATAACGTTAAAAATACAATATGGTATATACCCATTTTAATAACAACTTTAACATTCATTATCATATTTTTATGGTTCAACGGTTATATCAATGCTGCCAGCATTCTTATACAGGGTGTAAGAAACTAAATCCAAAAAAAAATCGGTTGTCTGTAAAGTCGGTTTACTGACGATAGTTGAACGTGATAACGTCATAAGAAAATACTCGCGGACTCGCGGACTCGGACTCGGACTCGGACTCAGACTCGAACTCTCGGACCCGGACCCGGAACCCGACCGAACCCTTACCCTCATTTACCCTTACCCTCATTTACCCTTACCCTCATTTACCCTTACCCATTACCCGACCCGGGCTCGGGCTCAGGTAAATGGAACGACGAAACGACGTAACGACGCATGAGTCATGTTTTTTCGTGCGTGCAGCCGGCTCCATCGATTTATAAGACGTTATCACGTCAAAATATTTAGTTGCTGAATAAAATTTTAGTTGCCAATAGCTTAATCCTCTAGCATTGTGGCCTTATTTTTGGTGGCTTTGACGAAAACTTTTGATAGTAGAAACATTAAAAAATAACTGCAAATATGAAAAGGATAGATAGATTTTAATATCTGGCACTGAAAAACTCAATAAATAACGTTTTACAAAGTAATCGTATTGAGTGTCCATATCTTTTTAGGGTCTTAATTTTTTAGGACTTCAATGCGAAGTTTTGTTAATCCCGATCGATATAAAACTTTACAAACTGGAAGCAAGCTGAAAGTCCAAAGACGTGCGTACGATATTAAGAGGAAATTTCAGCTTGTACTTTCTTCAGAAACCATCAGTTTCCGGCATGTTTTACACCCTGTATTTAGTTTAACTTGGAGCCGTATTTCATGCAATTGTGTTTAACTCAGTAACAAGATCCAACGAACCATTTTTTCTGCACTGCGTAACACGAGCGCTACTAAGTTTGCTCATAGATTTGCACAACTATTGTTTTCCACTGTACAGAATTGTTTTGTTTTATTTTTCTTACTGATTGATTGTTTTGATAATTGAAATTGAATTCATGATAAAGTGATTTAAGATTTGAGATTGCGTTCAACTCACTTTAACAAGATACCTTATCATCTCAAACTTATCTGGATCTTTTCGGTCGGGGTCAAAGTAAGTTCAGTCATTTTCAGCTGAAATGGACCTTAAAATCTAAAGATATCTTCCACATCAAGCTTTGTTCATACATCAATCGAAGTTACTAATGAGAATCGGATAAGATGAGTTTGTAGCTCATTAATGGGTTTCCCGTAGCGCGTAGCTGTCTTGTAGCTCCGCGTAGCTCGGCGTAGCTCACCGGCAGTCAGTGAGCGCGGTCCGCAACCGCCGGCCGCGCGCGGTCTTCCCAACTATCTCGAATGGTACAACTTCACTTTTGTGTTGGCTTGTTTCAAACGAGGATTGAATCTTGTAAGTGTTTTGAAGAAATATAGTTTTTTTTTTAGTTTATGAAAAGTTTGTTGTTTATGAAAAGTTATAGAATTTAAAATTGTATTAACTCTAAACAGCTTTTTTTATTTCTGTATTAAAAGTCGAGTGAAAAATTGGCGGTGCTTATTTAACCTTTTTCCAAAGGTTTACATAATTCTCTGTCCATTTACCTTAGTCCAATTATTAGCAAACTGAATAATGTATGTTAGGCGTCTTGCTGAAAACAAGCGCGAGGTCAACACGCGGTCCACTGAACAAAGCGAGAGGAAGGAAACGGAGAATTAAACAGTCGCGTAAAAATATGTAAATCACTCTCTCCCCTCCGTGGCGGATTATCTTTGGGTCTGTACAAACATGAGTAAGTATACTTAGGAAATGGGAGATCATTTTCACGCTTCTCCACACATGAGCGCGCGCGTACCGTTTGTTCAGTTTTAAAGTACACTCAAGTTCATTAAGATGGTTACACTTTGTAATTTTCAAAATGATGTCATTAATTAAGGATACTTTTATACTTTACGTCTACTAGTCTACTATACTTTAGTAGACTTTTGTACGTTTCGTAGATCTAAAATTTTTTTTAATAAGAAGTTTAAGCATTCTAATGTACGTGATTGTACCAAGACGGGGATCAAGAAAACCTATTGTGGAAAAAAACATGTGGATAAAAATTAGTTTTATGATAGTGAACGAGACACTTTCAAATTAAAATCTAAATATAAAAAAAAATAAAAAATTAAAGATTTATATTAATTTGAAGATGACAATAAGTAATAAAATTCAATGTTATGTTTCTAAACATTTAGGCCTAGGATGATTTATGCGGTGTCAAAGGCAAAAATAAAGTAGGTCATAAAGCCATGCCCCTACTTTTGGGACGGTTTAGTGCGTGGGATCGAATTAAGATAAGAACGTCTCAGAACCTATGCCATCATCTCGGCCTATTTGGCCTTATCCACAGCAAAGACATAGTCATAACGTGCGTAGCCGACACGGCCCATTTTCCTCACCATGTTTTTTTATCCCATCCCAGTCCGAGCCTTTGTATTGCGTTCACAAATATACGTAATATATTTTTTTAAGATAATGATCCTTTCGTCATTAATATTAAAATTACATTATCAGTCGCAAATATGTTTTAAACCAAATGTGGTCTAGTGGTAGCGGCCCCGCCCTCCGACCATAAGGTCGTGGGTTTGAATCCAGTCGTGAACCTATTAGTTTTTCTGTCCAAAATTATTGTGCACTATGCCAGTAGGTACTTTTAAACGGTGAAGGAAAACATCTTAAGGAAACTGTCATGATCCTAAAAGTTCGAGAATATAAATCTTAAAATAATTTAGCACACTGGTTTGCAAGAACTACAAGAAGAAGAAGAAGATCCTGAAATTGATCTGGCTAATTCTTTCAAATAGTATAATGAGAATCAAATTTGAATGAATGATTTCGATCAAATCTGGATTTTTAACCAATGACCAATGGTGAGTTTCCTTGTTCGTAACTAGTGGTGAATGAGTACATTCACGTGATTCGTCTGTTGCTTCATAACTCGGTCACGAAATAAGAACTACACGACAGAACATTTTTCTTAATTCATAACCCGATTATGAACTAAGAACTAAATGACATAACTGTTTTCTTAGCTCGTAAGCCGGTTACGAAAAAAAATCCTTTTTTTTAGCTGGTTATGAAGTCCGTTTACGATCTAAAGAAACTTTCATTACTGCAGCAAAATCTGCATCCGACCCGCAACTGTAGTCAAAATCAGAGACAAAAGGTAATTTATTCAATTGAATCAGCTATGTACTCGTATATCAAAGTGCCAGTTCCACGCGACCACGACTTGAATAAATTGTTAGGCGCGTCTCGGACCACGCACATGGAAGTCATATAACAATACTGCCTTTGGATGCAGTCAGTACTACTTTAAAACATACAAAAGTCGCGATATCCTAGTTGTAAAATTCATCTTTTCCAATAACTATACTTATACAGTGTACATACGTATATTAAAATAACTCATAGATAGCGCGAGCTTATAAAAATTAGGTGTAACTAAAGCCTACAAGGCTGTAACAATTCTTCTGAAAATTTTAATAGGCAGGCTATTATTTTGGATACTTATCAAGAGTTCTAAATTATTGGTTGGCAACTGCAACTGTAACGATGAACGAATGACTACTTCAGAGCTTATAACTACGAAACGGAATATTTATTTTAAAAATGACTTATGAAACTTTATAATATTTTTTAAAGACCTATCCAACGATACTATACACGATGGGGTAAAAAAAATGCTGCACATAAAAAGGACTTTTAAATGATTTTTCTAGAAGTTTATTTTTAAGGCCGTCATGAGTGTACCAATTGGTATAACCTTGTAAAATTTTAGTGTTTTGTTTGTCAAGTAAAACGGCTGAGCAAGGACAGACAGATAGACAGAGTGAAATAATAAGGGTTCCTTGTTGGACTTTGGAATCCTAAAAACAAGGAACAAAGTCCTTCAAAAGGTCATAGCATAAACTTTTAATCATCTAAGCGCTAAAGAAAGTTTCTTAGAAAATAAAGTTACAAAACGTTTTTTTTTACGTCACTTATTAAGAGTATAATTTTTTTTTATTACGCAACATAAAAATACGCTGCTACTCCAACAACATAAATATAGCTGGTCTTCCGCGACACTACTCTCCGTCGTTACTGAAAGAACACATGTATATTTATACACACATAATAATTATGATAAACAAAGTGTTGAAGCCGATTCACTAATTCTCTCTCATCACGAAACTCCAGAACCTCTAGTCTAGGGATCTGAAATTTGGCACAGGCACTCATTTATATGGAAATAGCACTACCTAAACAAAGACACGCGGTACTCCACAGTTTTGATTATAAATATAAAAAAGCAGCCAAGTGCGCGTCGGACTCGCCCATGAAGGGTTCCGTAGCATCAAGTAACATAATATAAAGGTTCTTGTAGTTCGTCGAAAGGTAAATTGCGGTTTACGATTTATGACGTATAAAAAAAAAACTACGGGCTAGATCTCGTTCAAACCAAATATCGTTGGCTGTTTGCATAGTAATGTACAACATATATTTTTTTTGGATTTATCATTCTCTTATTTTAGAAGTTAGAGGGGGGGGGACCAACTTTTTTCCACTTTGGAAGTGTCACTCGCGCAAACTATTCAGTTCAGAAAAAAACTATATTAGAAACCTCAACATCATTTTTCGTATGGGTTCGATGAAAAAAAATTTTTGAGTTTCAGTTTCAAGTATGGGGACCCCCAAAATTTATAGTTTTTTTTCTATTTTTGTGTAAAAACCTTAATGCGGTTCACAGAATACATCTACTCACCAAGTTTCATTAGTCTAGCTCTTATGGTTTCGGAGAAAAATGGCTGTGACACGGCCGGACAGACAGACAGACATGACGAATCTATAAGGGTTCCGTTTTTGCCATTTGGCTACGGAACCCTAAAAACAGAGATTTGTTCAAGATATTACCTTATCTATTTGCTAGGTGCTTTTTAAAGCCCTGCCATACTTTCAGGGCACTATATTGCCGCTGAATAGGACATTTAAATCTATGATGTAAGCTTACTTACGACCTAAGGTCAAAGTCCATTATTAGACAGTTGTTTAACTCTTTTTTGCAAATTATTTATTATAAACTATTAGATATAAACAATGTCAAGTATTTGATTGGTCGATTTGTCATTCGTGATACCGGCCCTTAACCGGCTTTGCGCACATCTAAGCGTTCTCCGGTGGGTTAGACAATTGTCTAAGTCCGGTGTTGATAAGTGTAACGCTGTCAAATATGACAGAGATATTTGACAGTGATTCACTGTTGGTCACCGCAGAACAGTATAATAATAATAATAATAATAACATTTCTTTTCCACAAAAAGGTTTACAAAAGTACAGCTATTTTAATATATCAGTTAAGGTACAAAGAAAAGTAGGTTTATAATATGTAGGGTTTTCTAATTAGTTATCTAGATGCACCTTAAAATACAAAAAAATATAAAACTAGTGTATAGTCTATACATTGACTACTCGCTCTAACTAAGTATGAAACTTGTGTTTAGACGCGAGGGATCCGTGTTTCGGCTAAGCAACAAGAATTACAATTTAATGTTTTTCGGACGTAACTGCTGAGTTTTTAATATAGAGTGTATAATGAATGTTTGACAGTGTGATTTATGTGTGTATGTGTGTTATGAATGTGTGTATGTCAGTGTACTAGTTTACCGTTCAGTGTTGGAAATGGCGTTTAAGAAACTAATTGTAAGAAGTCTTCCGTTTGTGTATAATCCAATTGTTGGAGGTATGCTCTTGTCTGATTTTAAGTTTGCATTCGTGGTAGGTTGTATTGGAGATGGTTGTCTTGCAGTTAATTTTGTTATACAACATGGGGCCCAGGAAACCGTAGTGTTTGCGTGCAAAAGAGGTGCACAAGGACTATATAAATTCACACAATTAAATTATAATTAATTCATTGGGTTGCCAGAGATATTGCTGTATCAATTATTGTACCTCGTATGCGTGTTGTGTTAGTATGATATTATGCATTGTATTACCATAACGTAATTTTCCTGTTACACGTGACCAAGTTGTTATTTGCATCTTATTATACCTAACTATAGAGTAAGAACGTAAGTTTTAAAAACTATACTTCCTGTTGCTAGCTAAAAAGTAAAATAAATAGCCCAAAACTAAGCAGAGCTTTTACTATGGGAACCATTTATGGCTGATGTAATACTCGTATAATTTTTTTTTAGAATATAATATGTCACCCAGACAGAGAACCAAACATCTGTGTTCACCACACAAATAATTTGATCTTGAGAATCAAATCCACGACCTACGGCGCAGCAGTCAGAGCTACTACTGACTGAGCTGAGAGGCCAGTCCTAGAGAAGAACAAGCTTTTATAGCTTCAGAGACAACTGTTTCTGCCCACACCCTTAGTCAGGGGACGCTATAGTGCCTGGGACAGGGTTTTTACATGGAGTAGGCTTGCCTAGCACCCATACCATCCTGACAGCTTAGTCTGCCTAATCCACAGAAAAGACACGGTCAATACGTGTAGAGCTGACTAAGCTGCGGGTCTTCTCACGATGTTTTCCTTCGCCGTTCGAGAGATCCTTACATGTTACAGTCATTTAATAAACACCGACTCTCATGCGGTAACTAGATAGCGTATAAAATATGTTCAGAACGATATTTGCTTCACCGATTTGTCCCGATTTTCGAACGCCAAAATTAACCATTTTTAATTAACTGTGTGGTCGTAATTGACTATCTAGCTTGTATCGGGGTAATAGCGTATGTGTGTTATAATGATGTGGTTATCGCGCAACAAAGCCTTTAGTGAAGTTTGCGGCTCTGAAATACGAGTATTCATAATTATGTCGATGGTATATTGATCATCTATGGACATCATTTTATAAGTAAGGTCAATGATAACCTTTGACCTTACTTATAAAATAATAAGCAAATTCAAATAAAAGTAACACACCAAGAAGGGTCTGAGTGAGGTGAGAGTTTTTAACAAATTAATTTCGCCACCATGGAGGTAGAAGTAAATAGGTTAATGATGTTTTCAATTCATAAACTTAGTGCACATGATGTTCTTAATTCAATTTGACTTTATCTTCTAGCGGATAAAAACAGTACACTCATCAGATATTGGTGAGCAAAAGTACACTTTCGCAATGGGAGGATGAAAAAATCTTGACAGTAGCAATGAAGTTTTGGTATAGCTCGGTACGAATGTACGTAAGTACTCAATGCAAAATAATGAAATTCAGGAAATTGCCTTCCCGTGCGAGAATTGAACCACAAATTGAATTGTGTGCTCTTTTTCGTCGCACGTGAATTCAAAAATGTTTAGGAATATTTTAAGACGGCGTTTTTGGCCTTCACTTGCGTGAAATTAGGTACTTCGTTCCAAGGATGTAAGATGTGTAAAAATCTAGGAGCCAAGACTTTTTTTGCAAGGAACTGGCGTCTAGATTAGCCTAGTTTGTAAAAAAGTCCTTGTGCTACTACAGAAGTTTTGATAAAGCATTGACAAAACGGTTTTGTCACACACACATTTATAACTCCATGTACCTATTGAGTTTAAACATAAATAGGACACACATTAACTTCCCGTCACCTCCAGGATCTTATTCATTAATCTTTAGTGTCTCAAGCGATAATTTCATCTTGAGTGTAGCTCTTGTAGCTCAAGCATTTTCAAGCGTTTTCAAGCATTGTCAAGCATGTAACTCTACTAGGACACTGTCACTAGACAAACTACCACGTCTCGTTAGAAGCGGTATTCATCATATTCGTCATGATTTCGGTTCATTATGTATAAGTATAATTTTGAGAGAGGTTTTCTATTTAGAAATGTGTCCAGTCTTGATTAGCTGTGTCAAGTTTTGGTAACACTACAAGTGCAAAAGCTTGACCTGTAATCTCTTTTATCCTTACAATTGTATATGTATATACAAGCCTACTACAAACGATCAATGCCGATTATTCCAAGTTTTTCCGGGAATTTTCACTCGCTCCGCTCGCTCGATTAATAATGATTTATCTCCGAGCAATGTCAGATCCATTATTGCAATTTTGTGTAAAATATAATTCCTCTAAGAGCAGATGAGGCAACCCACAAGATACGTAAGTAATTTATCAAGTTGCTGGCAGGGTGTAACGCGCCGTAATGTAAAAATGACATCTTAGTTTGAACGTGTGAAAGCCCCATACGGCGTTTTTTACAGTGCTAGTAGGCATGCCTGCTATGACCTTTCAGCTTAGTTCTGCACCTTAGGTCGTGGGTTCAATCCCCACCGAGAACAAATATTTGTGTGGTAAACATAGATATTTGTTCTCAGTCTGGGAGTTGTTATTGTATTTTAAGTATGTATCTACAAAAAAAAGTAAACAATTCAAATATTGTATCAGCTATCTGGTTCTCATCATACAAGCTCTGCTTAGTTTGGGGCTAGATAGTATTGTGTGAGTTGTCCACATTATTTACATATTTTATTTATTAAGTTAAAGAAAATGGGAGTAAAACTAAATAGTATCTAAGATATAGTGGGTTCTAGAGAAAAGTGGGTTCATTAAGATAAAAACCCATTTTTTTTTCTAGAATTTGGTTACCTATTAGCTATTAGGTACCTGTCTACGCATAAAATGAAATGCCAACAAAGCCCCAGAACCATCTGTAATAGAATTAATAGTAAGTAGGTACTTAGCGCTAGTGTTAGCAGGATATATCACACCCTTTCTTGTGCCAAACT
The DNA here is from genome assembly GCA_947578465.1 of Thera obeliscata. Lineage (NCBI taxonomy): Eukaryota > Metazoa > Arthropoda > Insecta > Lepidoptera > Geometridae > Thera > Thera obeliscata. The sequence goes on from OX387916.1 coordinate 9,669,342, forward strand.
TTAGAGCATCGCTCGTCGTTTCTTATCTCTTTCGATCAGGGTAAAGAAACTTGCCACCATTTCAAGGAAATACGAGACGAGACTAAGCGTCAGATCGCTCATATGATTTCTGACAGAATATTCGTTCAGCTCGGAATGGAAAATGAATTCTTCCATAAGTACTAAGATTTCGGAACACTCAGGATTTGTGACATGTCTTCGAGTCCTCATATTATCTCCACGCCACACCTCCTTAAAGCAATAGAATGCATGAAGCAAATTGCTTGGGAGATCTGAATGAGAAATAGATTTCCATGAATGAGTTTTTATTGAGGTAAAAGACGTTATCTTGGCTTACTGGTGCTTTCATTTAACGGAGAAAAGAGGAATCATGGGTTTTACGAGCATCTGGAAATCAAACAAGGGTGACAGTATTTTTTTCAGGAAATTTTAAAGCCTCCTTGGTGATAGTTTTCAACAATCTTTCGTGAATAGTGTCAAACGTTGTTAGCAAGATATTTGCCTCATAAAAAGACACATGTCCTACCGCTTCCAAGGGTTATAACTTTGCTTTTATACATGGTTCTTGTATTTTCCAAGTGAGTGGTTGCCACCGTCCGAACCGATCCTCACGCAGTGAAAGCCGCCCACGGCAATAAACACAACAAAATAAAGACCGTATTCACATAGAAAACTGGTTGTCGTGGATTATATTTCTACTTAGGTTTCTTTAGGTACTTTCCCTAGTAAAGTCATTAGTTAAGAAATTCAAAAAAAAAATACTGATTCAATGCCCACTTTTCTCTTTACCAAAGATATTGATGAAACTCCGGTTTGCTATTAGGGATCAAGGAGACTGTCTTTGTGTTAAAAAATTACGTTTGCTAGCAATGACTGCTTATCTAATTGTTCTGCGGTGGCCATTAGTGAAACGCTGTCAAATATGACTGCAATATTTGACAGCGTGCGTAAGACATGCACGCTTATAGCCCCTTCCCACCGGTGCGTGATATCGCGCACCAGCCCGCACCAGCTCGTACGACACACCATGGGAACGGTCTCGTAGCACAGGAGCTTTTTCTGTGTGCGTTGCCGTGCGTCGTCGTGCGCGGTGCGTGATGATATGCAGAACCACGCACCGTAGGAAGGCAGCATTAGATGTATGCTTGTCACAAGCCCCGTAATCTAGTGGTCAAAACGAGATACGTAATGTGTATCATGTTTTGAATTCATTGACATAAATTGTAAACACATGGCATTTTATTTTCATTGTCACTTTCAGAAAAACCTCATCGCAAACAATTAATATGGAAAAGCCTTACCGAAATTCGAGCTAATCCCGGTTGCAGCAGAAATATACTTCTTATGTGAGCGAGTTGCTCGCGTAAATGACAAACTGTGTTGAGGCAATAAGAGGCTTAGCGGAGCGCAGCCAGGCGAGGATTGCAATAGGCACCTAGCGTCATCCTCCTTGCTAATACTGGGTGACTCCATGTAGCGTGATGATATTATATCTGAAGTTTACTAGGGCGATGGTTTATTACTTTAGCAAAAGGTTATAGGTATAAATAAGGAGGGTTATAAACGTGCGTATGGCAAAGTCATGGATATCTTAGTACTTATTGCACAGCACATGACTGCGTATACTATACTGGCTGCATAATGCTAATAAATCTTGCGATCAAGCCAATACACCCAATACAATAGATCAAAATAAAATTTCAACAACTTCATAGTTCTGAAGTGTTTGTAGATGGATCACTCAAACTTTCAAAGAGCACTTACTCAAAACTTTTATCAATATAAAATGATAGAGCACTATGAAACTTTCTTGACCGCAAATACATATTGTGCCAATTTAAAGTTGTACGGAATATTTCCAGGCTGGCCGAATAACTTGTATACGATTGACATAAATCGCCAAATGGCCTCGCTGAGTTTACGCCGTCCCTTCGCAATCATAAAATATTGGCAAACTCGGAAACGAACTGAGATTGCTGTTGTACTTTTAGCGCAACTTTTAAAAGTTGAATTTGGAACAGGACTTTTACTTTTACTGTGTTATTTCAATACTGAAGTACTAATTATGACAAACAAAAGGTTTTTCCAAAACTAAATGTATCAGTATTTTGTGGCATCTTCTAAAGAAAAGTCTTTATATAGACTAGTATATTCTTGCCAAAATTATTGCATTTGAAACGAAAGCAAGACAATTGCATTTTATTCGCAAACAAAAACGTCAAGTTGAAAGGTCATGTTGTTCTACTGCAGATTAAAACTTTGCAGTGTCTAGTTTTTGTGTGAATTTACAATTTGTTTGACCTAGATGCCTTTAGGATTGTACACTGACCGTGGTGCTCATAAGCAGGAGAAACGAAAAACAAACGTAATTAGGAGTACTGACTGTAAAATTTTCATTCTTTAAAACATTCATTCTATATAATATTCTGCTTCAGTATTTCCATATTGCTGTTAGTAGATGTCTAAGCAGTATACTTCTTTGTGCTAATGATGATGGCGTTAAACGTCATCCAAATCAGTAAAAAAATATACAAACAATCAAACCATCATGCACCCAGCGTTAGGATTTCATTTTTTTTTTATATTTTTTTTATTATAGGCTTGCGTTTGACCGCAATCTCACCTGCTGTTAAGTGACAATGTGGTCATACAGGAATATCTTCACCAGTTCATTAAAAAAACTATTGTTCAAAGGTTTCATTGTTCAAGTATACAATCATGTCGTAGCTTACTATAACAATGCCCCAAGCCAATAAATGCGCAGCGTGTTTCCCCAAACTAGCACTTAATCCAATCAAACGCCCGCCCGATTTATCATTTCATCGCAGCCTCTAGCAATAAGCTTCGAGAAGTGAGCTTCGTGTCTAGTCGCTAATTCAGGTCGGATTCTTGACCAAAGTGGTTCGTTATTGGGTCCTTGTAAATAAAATATTACACAGTTTATTTTATACAATAAGTACTATATTATCTACCAGCGGCCTGTCCCAGCTTCGCACCGGTGGACATTTATTTCTTTAACACATGAATATAGCCTATGTTACTCAAGGTGAATGTAGCTTTCCAATGGTGAAAGAATTTTTAAAATCGGCACAGTAGTTTTTGAGTTTATTCATTAAAAACATACACATAAAAATACAAATCTTTTCTCTTTATAATATTATTAGTATAGATAGTATAGACGAGATAAAAATAATATTTCAATAACATCAAAGCAAGTCTCATGTTTTATCATTAATCCACTGATCCCTAAAATGTTGGTTTCATCAAAAACAGCAACATTTATTAAACGGATCACCAAAGGAAATGACGGTGAAGTTTCCGCATACGAAAGAAATGGGCGAAGAAAGTGATTAGGCACAATTTCCTTACTTCACAAAAGGCGTTGGGAAAATAGAGGTTAGCTCGTTAACTGGTTATTCTGCCCTTTGGGTTGTGCTTACATAGCTGTAGCCACTGAGGCGAGATAGAATTTATTTCTAGATGAAATGAGTCTGGGAAGAACACATGTTTGCACTTTGAATTCGGTCATAAATATAATCTCAGAACATACTCCGTGCTAACAAAATGAAATTGCAAATGGTTTGGCCAAATAATACGAAATAATTGTGGTTGGTATGCCTTTTGAAACCATACTAGTCTACAGGCTTTCCGACCCGTTAGAATCATCATCAGCCCTTATCACCACTGTAGGCCTACCACAAGCTCTGTCTGGCTGTCTCTGGCTCTGGTTTTGAGTCTGTGTGAGTTTTGATTGAATAGACAAAGCCAGACAGAGCTTATAGGTAGGTAGGCCGTCTGGACATAAACCTCACCCATATTCGAGGGGATTTGCCGTCATCACGAGGTTTTCTGGAAAAACCAGGATATTCTATAGTTGATTGGCTGGCTAGACAATTGCAATTAGAGGGCTATAAATTTCAGTAGAGTTTGATTAAACAAATTGCAGTAGGTAAGTACCCACTTTACTGCATACCATAACCAGTCCAATTTTAATGAGTACTTTATGGCTACGATACAGCATGGTTCGTCCGTGACTTATTAGTTAATGGATTTTTTGTACTGGATGAAACCATAAAAATACAAAAACCTTATCGCCGTTGGCGGGCTAAGGAAATCGAAAACATAGACGGAATTTTTGTGAGTTACTGTAGGTTTGTTGCCAGCTGATAGGTAATAATGGAGCGCAAATGGAGTTACTCGTGGTGGTTCACGACATTGTCAGCGTCGTGGGCCGCAGATGGATGAAGGTAGCCTAAGATCATGGTGAATGGCAGAGCAAAAACTATGCCAAGCAATAAATAAATAACAATAAAAAACAAATAAATTTTTATTTTTTCTTTTTAATTAGGTATTTCATGTTGTTTAGTAATAGTTTTTGTAAATAATGTATATTCTGTTTTACAAATAAATAAATATTGTGGACAACACACAATACTATCGAGCCTCAAATTAAGTAGAGTTTGTACTATGGGAACCAGATTACTAATATAATACTTAAATTCATTTGTTTTGTAAATACATACTTAGAATACAATATAACACCAGGACAGAGAACAAACATCTGCGTTCACCACACAAATATTTGTTCTGGGTCCGACTGGAAACCGACGACCTAATAATAGTCATAATAGTCATTTATTGATAATAAGCATTACACGTCATTTTGGTGCGAGTACATATTATTGTACAGTGCAATTTAAATAAAAACAAAGATTGTTAAAAATAAAAATACTTCAGTTTACATTGGAAAAAAACAAAAAAAAAACACATATTAATCGAATCATAAAAATAAATAACAAATAATAATAATAAAAATTCATACATTGTCTTTATAGGCTATGAATTCATCATAGCGTAAAAGGTACGGCGTAGAAGGCAGAGCTACTATCAACTGAGCTGAGGGACCATTCAAAAGTCAGTCAGCTGTGAGTTAAGTCGGGCTGCGGATCAAAATATTAAAATAAAGCAAGAAAAATATTATCTAGAATTGGAGTTATCATATCGCATAAAAATCCTTTGATGGTCCACGCGACACGTTTTGACGACCGATTTACAATTGAACCATAAAATTTTGCTGCACATAAAATGCAGTTTTATAACGCTGGTGTCAGATGAAGTTGAAATCAATTTATACCTATTCCAATCTCCCGCAAAGAAAATAGAAAAATCTTTTAGCTTTGAACCGCGTCAAAACACTATACGATAAGCTTGAATGAGCTATTTCTATCATGACCTGACTCGATAACAAACCTGTATACTTACTGTATCGATGACGGAGGCTTTTCAGCAATAATGTTGCGAAATAAACCTTAAAATTAAACGTTATAATTATAGTCATGATATTTTAGGATACTAAGTTTATGTGATCGTTCCATCAGCAAGTTGTATAAAAAAACTATACTAGTATAGTATAATGTAAAATCCTCTCCATATTTGTGGTACAGCAATAAGATTTTATTATACTTTAGTAAAAAAAAGTAATTTAATACAGACTGTGCCCTACCAAGATAAACATTTTTATCGCAAATAAAAATGAAATTCGCAAACTTCGTTCCAGTTACGCAAATTCGGAAAAATCTGATAAATATAACTTTCAGAGGTTACGATTCTATTTTTGTGTTTCCACTTTTCACGAGAGATTTCCCCGGCGACAGCGTGTGTGCTCTCCAAAACTTTTCTACTTTAAAAGCGGGATCTAAACTACAATGAAACTCACAAAGGAATTCATTTATAGAACGACTTGATCACTCTTTCCACCTAATAGTACTTGAGCTAAAGGTAGTTTATAAAGTACCAAGCATGTGTACCCCATTTTATTGATGAGAGGTGAGAGGAGAGAGTAGTAGGTACCGACTGATAATTTGGCGCAATGACGTAATTTTCTACGTAAGACCGCAAATGAAATAAGAGAAACAGTTTTTTTTATTATGAAGCTTTGAAGACGTGATTACTGAATGGTAGAGGGCGTGTTATTTTAATTCAAAGACGAGAGAAAAATTCTGTGTGTTATTCTGTGAGCTGGCGCGTTTTTGTTCATATTGTATAGAAGCGTGAGGACCATTAATATAATTTTTTATGCTTATTTAGTCACCATGGTATATTATAGTTAGGCTTCATCCTACTCTTACTAATATTATAAACGCGAAAGTTTTTAAGTATGTATGGATGAATGGATTGATTTGTTACTCTTTCACGTAAGCACTACTGAATGTATTTTAATGAAACATTACTATAATATAGCTTATACATCAGAATAGCACATAGGCTACAATTTATAAAGATATTGTATCGGAGAACGGATGTAAGTAACGGGAACGGGGCGTAACAGGATCGGGAGCGAAGCCGCGGGCGGCTGCTAGTAAAAAACATGTGAACCTACATACATTGAACATTTGAAGTAGAGTCCAAGCAAAGCATCATTTTCCAGCCTTGCAGATAACAAGATGTGCAATGGCGATGGCGATCAGTTTCAGAATAGGTTTTATCTGCCACGAACTTTGAAAACCCAGCCACATCAAGGCGATACATCGCTGTCATGTTATCGCGGTGTTATCGCAGATTGCTATGTTATCGCCTTGATATGGCCGAGCCTTGATAGTGTGCAATTCGACAGCAATACTGATCGCCATCGCAGGTAATCTAGATGTGCGCAAGGCAGTGGGTTCAGCACAACAGGTTTACTTTTTCCAATTTCTTTTCATTCGCCATCTCGGCTTTCCCTCTTTTGTTACTTTCTGAATAAGAGACCAAACCATTGTCTATACATTATAAATGCACCTGCTTTGGAATTTTTTGCCAAAAATATGGCTGGCCTCTCAGCTCAGTGTAGTAACTCTGCCTTCTGCGGCGCAGTTGTTTGTTCTCTGTCTGGGTGTCATTTTGTATTCTAAGTATGTATTTTTTGACTGGCCTCTAGCTCAGTTGGTAGTAGCTCTGCCTCCTGCGCCGTAGGTCGTGGGTTCGATCCCCACCGAGAACAAATATTTGTGTGGTGAACATAAATGTTTGTTCTCTGTCTGGGTGTTATATTGTATTATATGTATGTATTTACAAAAAAAAACGTATTCAAGTATTATATCAGCTATCTGGTTCCCATAGTACAAGCTCTGCTTAGTTTGGGGCTAGATAGTATTGTGTGGATTGTTTATAATATTTATTTATTTATTTATTTACAAACAAATGTTTATAAGTATTATAACCAGCTGTCTGTTTCCCATCGTACAAGCTCTGCTTAGTTTAGGGCTAGATAGTGTTCTGTGGGTTGTCCAAAGTATGTATTTAATTGTGGCTTCCATTCAAAGAGTTATCCAAGTGGCATGGATGAGACTGGTGCCAAAGGGCTGGCTCTCACCTAGGACAAAGAATTAGCTTAGTTATTCAAAGAGGTAACGCTGCCAGCCTTTTGGTACCATTGCCTGCGGTTGGTGATCTGTAGGGCTACCACAAGCTCTGTCTGAGACTCTGGTTTTGAGTCTGTGTGAGTGCTAACTAAATAAAACCTACGTCGAAAAGCACACAGACTCAAAACGCTCAGAGCAAGAAACAGAGCCAAACAGAGCTTGTGGTATGCGTACTGAACTCCACCTGTAATACCTACAGGTGGAAAACAGAGTTCATTATTAAGTTTTCTAGGTAATCGTGCTTTTAAAATTTAGTTTTTTGTAACGGTATTCATCAATTAAATAATTATAAGTTTAAAAAACTTGAGAAACCGACTTCATTGCCAAACGGCTAAACCGATTTTAATGAAATTTGTTTGGGACAGTCTGGACGTACAAATAACCTTCCAAATAAAAAAATAATTTTCTAAATCGGTTCATAAATGACGAAGTTATGCAGTTACAAACATTAAAAAAAATATTAAAAAAAAATGGCAACACTGATTTTAATAAAATTAAAATGGAACCAATCTGGAAGCAGTACCTTTCAGATAAAAAAATAATTTTTCAAATCGGCTCACAAATGACGAAGTTATGCGGTAACAAACATTAAAAAAAAAAAAAAAAAAAAAAAAAACATACAACCGAATTGAGAACCTCCTCCTTTTTGATTGGAAGTCGGTTAATAAGCAACGAGCTAGAAAGTGCGAACATGCTTCGAAAGCAAGATTAGCGACGTCGTCGTTGATAACTTGACTAACGAGTGCAATGATTGATGTGTTTCTAACGTTCTCGCTTTATCATACCGATCTATGTGTTACTTTAACGAGATATTAGAGCAGGTAATTATGATTTTCCCTAGCGGGTTTCCGTCACCATTATTTCTACTAATAGCAACACTCTTACAAGGTAAATTATGTATTGGTATACAGGTAAATTATTTATTTTTCTTCTTCTTCTTATCTTATCACTGATTATTTCGAACCAAGTGTGGTGAAAGGATTTTAGGTGCGCCTCAAAGAGGCTCCTTTTGTGCACGAGACACATATTTTCGAAATTTTTAGGTTCTACGACATGCCGGTTTCCTTACGATGTTTTCCTTCACTGTTTGAGAGCACTGGCATAGTGTACATAAAATTTTGGGCAGTAACAATCAGTACACGATTGGATAAATTATTTATCGGTACAAGCCTAATAAGGCAATTCTAATGACTGGCCTCTAGCTCAGTTGGTAGTAGCTCTGCCTTCTGCGCCGTAGGTCGTGGGTTCGATCCCCACCGAGAACAAATATTTGTGTGGTGAACATAAATGTTTGTTCTCTGTCTGGGTGTTATATTGTATTCTAAGTATGTATTTACAAAAAAAAATGTATTCAAGTATTATATCAGCTATCCGGTTCCCATATTACAAGCTCTGCTTAGTTTGGGGCTGGGTAGTGTTGTGTGAATTGTCCACAATATTTATTTTATTTTATTTTTTTATAATTTAAATCAAATCAAAAATGTCTTTATTCAATTGTATCACAAGGATCAATTTGACGCGTCTTAAAGAACTCAAAAAAAAAAAAGAAGTCTCAAAGACACACACACTAATCGTAATAAAGTAATAAAACGTACACTAATCTATTCAAACCTTAACTCAGCTGTGAGGATGGTATAGGTGCTCGGTAAGACAACTCTATCTAAAATCTGGCCCTCCACGCTAACTACAATAGATGCTATCGATGATTTATTTTCAGGGGCAACTAGTGATTATTCCAACCCTACTTGCGGGACGCTATAACCACTTAAAATAGGTAAAATAGTGGAGTTGCTCTTGACATTGTACGTATCATGTACAGTGGAAGCAAAAGTCACCCTTACCTTTTTTAATTTTGACCATTATTAATCAACTGAACATAATAAAAAAAAGCTATGAAAAGAAGCCAGGACCAGCCTCTAGGCGCGGTAGACAGAAATCTCCTCCGAACTCTTGGATCTCTTTAAAGATATTTCAAGGATGGTTAATGTCCAAGCATTTAGACATGTCCACTTTAACTACGTCATAATATGAGACGCCTTAAGGGGCCGGCGGAGGGCGAGTTTTCATACAAACGTAATACCAAAATGAACAGTTTCCTGAACAGTTTTTATTTTAAATTACTTACCTCAAATGAAATTAACGCCACTCACATTTTCCAATGAAAAAAATGTGTAGAATGTGATTTGTGTTTATTTCATTTGAGGTAAGTAATTTAAAATCAAAATTATTCAGGAACCTTGATAAATACTACACGAATACAGTTATTAAAATAATAAAGTGAAAATCTGCCTGAACTAGTAATAATTTTGGTATAACGTTTGTATGAAAATTCACCCTCCGCCGGCCTCATAATAACAAACAATATGACAGATGACAGATTCGAGCGACACTATAGATTGTCATCCCACACAAGATTTCTATCATGTAGGGCATTGTCGATACATAGAATCGATTTAAAGCTGGACAAAGCTCATTTCAATTGATAAGCAGGTCGCCATAGACAGTTTGGAATCGGGACGCGAGCTATATACATATTTATCTACTATCGTTAAACAATGAACCATCTTTTTCATTACGTGATATTTCCTCGTGTGTGTCACTTATCTTCCGAACCGAAAGTAGTACACTATTTAAGTGAAGTATGGACTTTTATGTTCGGTATATGACGTATCAGTAATTTATACGCAGTGAGTAGCTTACTAAATTTTTATGATTTATTTTGTGATGTACTAGTAGTGAATGAGTATAAATCTCTCTACAGTGATGCCTCAGTTCGCGGACTCAATCACACAAAATCAAAATCAAATCAAAAGTGTAAATATCAGTAGGTTTGCAAGGATCAATTTAAAACGTCTAAACATAAAAAACTTACAAAAAAGACAGTGGTAGCTTTATAACACTGAAGGCCTGCGCACATCACCTAGTTTGCTGGCGGTAGCGATCAGTGAAACGCTGTCAAATCTTAAATCTGACAGCGATATTTGACAGCGTTTCACTGATCGCTACCGCCAGCGTACTAGGTGTGCGCAGGCCTTTACGCGATTATTTTCAAACGGTCACATTTATTTGGAATGTCAAAGACCCGATTATTTTATACCCTATACGTAGAACGTTTGGACCACCCGGCGCTATAACGCATTTAGCAGCCTCGTATGTTCGACAACGTAATGACAAAGGATAGATTATGAGGCCCCTCGTGCTCACCCATTCATCGTTATATCAATTTCCTGGTTCAATTTCAGCTTAGATTTTTTGATTCGCTATCTATTTATTGACAATTCGTGCAATTGCATCCAGAAAGGCTTCTTTGATATTCTCGGTGGTTACAGGATGAGTTAAATAAATAAATATTGCAGACAATCCAAACAACGCTATCTAGCCCCAAACTAAGCAGAGCTTGTACTATGGGAACCAGATACATGATAAAATGCTTACATATATTTTTCATATTATTTTGTAATTGCATACATTTGAATACAATATAACACTCAGACAAATATTTGTTCTCGGTGGAGATCGAACCCACGACCTACAGCGCAGAAGGCAGAGCTACTACCAACTGTACTGAGGGGCCAGTTAAATCACCGGAGTATTATCAGTTTGAAGTAAACATAAAGACATTGTTCTAATTCACATCACGAGCTCTGCGGTTTAATCGGAGCCTAACTTTGGGGGCGTTAATCTACTAATGTTGGGATTAGAACTTTTGGAAGTACACATCATTGGACTGACAGAAATGTGAATACGAATTGTTTTGGCTCAAAGGGGCGTAAAATAAAGTGTCAGTGTCGTTCTTAAATTCAAAACTACTATTGTCAACCCCCATCTCACACTAAGCATAGATAGTCATCTGAATCGCTACTCCGCTACCAACTATTGCTGCTCCGATAGCTTGATTAATGAAATGGGCCAAACTAATCATCATCATCCACAGCCCGTCTTCACCCACTGCTGGGTATAGGCCTCTCTCTGTATGCGCCACTGTTGCCGGTCTGTGCTAATCTCATCCAGGTCTTGCCCGCGATGTTCGCCACATCGTCTCCAAAACTAATAACTGCGATTAAAATGATAACTTTCTTGTGTTTTTTCTGAAGTATTTTTTTTTTCTATTTATTAACTCTGAAGTAAAAGTATTTTATATTTTTATTTTCTATTTATTAAAGCAGCCGCCCACGGCTTCATTCGCCCCGTTCCCGCTCTTTTTCCAGGATATAAAGAATCTATATCCATCTCCTACTTCTAAGTTACCTCCCCACCAATTTTCAGCCAAATCGTTTCAGCCGTTTTTGAGTTATAAATAGAGTAACTAACACGACTGTACAGATTATTGTATATAGATTATTCGATTCATTCAGCAGGGCATATCCCGTTATTCTTGAATTCGTAAAATCTTATTTCTCAGTCGGTTTTCTCTACAAAATACCTGATAAGGCACTGATGTGATTTAACACTGAGCCATTATTTTCGCAATGAAACTTGACATGCGAGAGTGCCAGCTTGGATCTCGTTAGAAACTGGCGGAAAATTAAGTCCCGTCCCGACTTGCGAGCGCCTCCACTCATTGCCCATTAACCTCATAATAGGTTAAATATGCTAAGGAGCCAGCGCTCACGAATACAGTGGGAAAGCCCCTAAAACTTCGTCCGAGTAAAACCAAGACACTTACACGTGTTTGCCATCGTAATTGAAGGACATTATTAGTTTGAATTACTCTGTATGGGTAGGGCTATAGCCGTTTCGTCCATAACACAATCCCAGAGTAAAATTGTTTCGGCAGCTTTATTTCAACTTTACGCTTCCTTATATCACTTAGCTCAGAGTAATTACAAAGTCATTAATTGAGATGAACTCAAGCCATTTTGCGCTCAAAGCTACGAACGAAAATCGAGATAGAAATAAAGCAAACGGTTTCACGAAGTAATTGATCCGTAAATGCTTAAAAAGCTATCGTTTCTAATTGTAATCATTATAAACAGCGGGTATCGTGTTTTATAGCCATTAAGTACCTATTTCAGTAAATCCCTCAGGCCATTGAGAGCGTGCCACTGGCTGGCGATATCCTCAATGACATATACGAAGTACCTAATCTAACGCCTGGTGAGGTTCAAGGTATACTTGTATCATTTAATATTATTATTGTTTGACCTACTTCCCCCACTTCTCACAAGTGTATTTCAGAGTCTCCTGTCACTCAATCGTCACGTCTTGTGAAGCGTCACTCGTTGTGTTGACTCAACTAAGTAACAAGAAGGACACGATCAGCGAATGAGTTTTTCTGGTGCACAGATCACAAAAAATCCAATTCTAACAATGGAAAGTCTCTAAAAAAGCCCAAAACCACCATCATTAGCATTATGAACCCCCGTTTCCAAATTACAAACGAAATTTGCATAAAATTGCTGTCGACTTTCGGAATTAGGGTCCCTTGTCCTTGCAATCAAACTTCTTGATTGCAGTTCTCTTTTATTATTCGTATCGGAACCCGTTCTGTTTGCTTTTCCGTTCATATGAAATTAGCGTTTTCATTTCGAGCATGTTATCTTAAAAGCTTTTGTGAGTTTGTTTAGTCGATCGTTAACAACAATATGGCACAGTTAGGCTCTAAAATAATGGGAAGGTTACAAGCTCGTTTGCATTCAGTAATCGTCTTCGAGCTAAGAGTGAAGCTATTACCATCCTGTCCGTCTTCATTTAATGGGCTTCCTTGCTCGAACCTGCAGTTGACGGGCATCTCAACGGTCACCCGTTTGCTCTTCCTATTTTAAAGACGAAAATAATAGGATGCCTATGTCTTCTTTTGGCTAACGTTTCACAAATGTTATTTTCCCATGTTTTGATTTGGCAGTATTCGATGTGGCATTCAAATTCAATATAATATTTTATTTATAGTATGTACTGTAAGTTGGTCTTTATGTATATAGTTGTCTTAATATGTGGTTACATAACCACATAACCCACCAACTACTTGCCAAGAGAAAAAAATTGAGAAGTACTTAATTTCTGCATAGGTACATACATGTATAGCCATATTATTTCTACTTTTTCCCAGTTTCTCACATTGGTAGCAATTACAAAGTAGTCCTAAGGCAAAGCCGTTGAGAGCATGCAAAGGTCTGAACATAATAGGTATATAACCATTACCTACCTTTGCTGATGAGCGTAAGCAGGATTTACTTATAAGGGGCAAAACATTTGACACCTGGGATCATGAAATGGGAAAACTGAGGCTCGTATGCAAAATATCTGATGATTTCACCACCAGCAGAGTAGTATTCTTAGCTACTGTAATTTTTAACTGTCTAGAAAAAAGTATTCAAAGAACTACATAGTTTAACTATATATGTTTTAATAGAAACTAGAACTGAATAAACCGAAAGTCAGAAAATGGACTGAACAGGCACGTTCGGTGTGTACGTTATAAGGGGCAAAGACTTCGAATAGTTTGTAGCATAAAAGTGATTGCTATATTTTTACACGATAGAAACGTTCATAGGAGCCCTATTATGGTTACAAGTTGCTCTCAATGCATCCCTGCATTTGAGTTTCGTCCGTGTTTAATTCACTGGTGTCCACGGGCGAGGCTAACGAGCTGCACTTGGAGCTACAGACGACAACTTTGAGTTCTTTTCACTAATGGCACTGATTTCGAGCACGAATGTTTTAAAGACAGACGTTAGTAGCTGAAAACACGCGGATATTCTAGAATAGTCGTTACTAAATCGCTACTGCATTTTATTCCGTCTATATTCTGAGCTTTGTTTGTTGTGAAGGAAATCATCTGAGCAAAGATAATGCTTTTGCAAAAATATTTCTCAACGCTACAAAAACCAACCGTGTGTGCCATTACATTGACGAAGTACTTTTTTATCTGAAACGAGGATATTTGTAAACACCACGACATGAGTTGAGATTTTAACCATAGGGTTGTACTTTTCTATCTGAATAAATATGTGCTCTAGTAAAAATATTTTTATTGGCACTAAGCTAAATGCTTACTCAAAAATATATTTTAGGAAAAGCATACTTACATGTAATAGAACAACATGGATCGGTCTGAGAAAGTTTACTGCTACCTTGAAAATTATCTCTACAAAACTTATCCAGGATTTAGATTAATCCAAAGCGTGGGATGTTCTACGTATAGTGGCCTGTGGGAGTCCGGCCACATACGGAACCCAAGCCAAATGAGCCGCGCAAAAGCTTTCAAACCCATTTACAAAGCCCACAAATCCTAGGAGAAACATTGCTCGCTTTTCGTATGTAAAGAATGTACTGGGATCTTTCCGAGTTAAATTCTACTCGCTTTATCTTTTTGATGACAAATATCTTGAAACGTACGAGGTGTCGCACATTCAGAGCGGTTATGTAATGCTATGATAATAAAGTGGATGCTTGGAATCTTGCTTGAAAAATATTTTTGTGTGGTGATAAAATTGAGCACCTGAGGTTCTGTTCAATCGTTTGAACTCTTTTTTTGATGCATTACTTGAAACACTCCCAGCGGACCATTTAGCAAAATGTTTATGTTTATTTATTTATTCTCAGACTCGCAGTTACAATATTATTTACCTTAAGCCACAGATAAGATAATACTATACTAGTACTTAAGCTATTCGATGTGTTCTATACACTAACCAATTCAAATCTACATTAGGTACTGTTAGTGGTATCAACCATTCAGCCTACTCTCTACTTATAGTATGTATCAGTATATCTTTGGCTGAATAGCAATTTCCTACTCCAAGGGCCTAGTCAACCCCGCACGTAACCGCTGTCTTATCTATGGATAAGGATGAGAGTGTGTAAGTGATAGTGTAAGTGCCGGACGTGCTTATATACGCTATCACTACTTACTACGTTCCATCAATATGCCATGGATGAAAACTCATATACAATAGATACAAAGTAACGTATTATTTCTGCATATGTTAAAGATGAAACTATTGCATCATCTTCTATGTATAAAAATGTTATATTGGTTTGTGTACGCTTCAAAAACTCAAAAAGTTCTGCACCGATTGAGTTGAAATTTGAGCATGGTATTATAATCCGCATCAAGGATTGTTTTTTTGAATCACAATGTAACACAGCGAAGTGTGTGTCACAGCTAGTTCTTTATAAAATTGGAAGCTTTGGAAAATTGGAAATTATTCAGTCCCGAGTGATTTAATATGTTTTATGGAGAGTTTGGTCATTGAGATTAGGCTCAACAAGGCTTTCCCCGGAGATCGGATGTGTGAGCCCATTTGGGACATTGCAATAAAAAGGACCCATATCATCCTTGCATATGACTGGCGGACTCCAAAAAAAGGCTTTTGCAAATAATAACCCTTGTCATACGATGAGTATCCCACTTCTTGTCTCTTCACAAACGCAGAAAAAACTAGGCCAGTAGGCCTACCACAAGCTCTGTCTGGCTCTGGCTCAGGTTTTGAGCCTGTGTGAGTGCTCACCAGTGTATTAGGTATACTGTGTGTGAGACGTTTCTACGCAGGATTTATTTAGTCAACACTCACACAGAATCAAATCCAGAGCCAGAGACAGAGCCAGACAGAGGTCATGGTAGGCCTAGAGGCCGTGAAAGATAAACATTTGTTCACCTTCATGACGAAAAATATTTTTGTTCCAGGTTATGGGTGCCATTCGGGACAAAAAGCAAACAACCTAAAAACTTGTCCATACTTTGAGCTAAGCTTTAATAGATATCCTACATAAGTTAGTTGTTAGATATAACAAAACACCAGTCGTGTAAAACAACAATAAAACTGTGCCTAGAAGTAAAAAATAATACACCAAATAATTTTAAGCTGTTTTATGTGAAACTTAATGCTAGTGAAAGTTGCTCGTTCATATGTAAAAATACGTATTTCACATTAAAAGGTGATGATATAGTGTTAAAAAGGATATAATAATAGTGGAACCATGTTGCCTGTGCCTCAAGATCGTATGTCTGGGCGGAGGAGCAGTTCCATCGTCAGTCGCACGCTGCTCGGCCGACGGGCTTCCGTCTATGCCACTGGCCAGCATCAGGATCCTGCCAAGGTAAGTGCACCTTATTTTTTATTTGGACCTAGTGATTGTACCTCAGAAAACAGAATCGGTATATGCATGCCTAACTGTATTTGACAGCCCTCATAGCTCAGTTGGGTAGTAGCTTTGCCTTCTGCGTTGGACGGCGTGGGTTCGATACCCACCGAGAACAAATACTTGTGTGGTAAACGTAGATATTTCTTCTCTGTCTGGGTGTATATATTGTATTATAAATATATATTTACAAAAAAATAAAAATAAATATTATTATCAGCTATCTGGTTCTCATAGTACTAGCTCTACTTAATTTGGGGCTAAATAGTGTTGTGTTGATTACCCACAATATTTATTTTATTTCACGGAGAGCAGCAATCGAGGTGGACGCAAACCTCTTCTTACAGTGCTCTCAAACCGAGGAAAAATGTTTTCTGTCTGGGTAAAAATGTATTTTAAGTAAGTATTTCTATAAAAATGTTTATAATATATGTATAATATCATAACTCCAAAGAATAAAATTATAAATAATAAGACACATAAATCATCGATCTTATTGTGTTTGCCATTAAGTATATCAAATATATGTACATATACTTACTCCTACGTAATACCAAAACAGGTAGTAACGGTCGGGTATAAGTACCTGGATATAGTATGTATTGAGAACTCACGGTTAAGTTTTACTCGTTGAAAAGATATTTGACATTGATATATTCATATTATGAGGTAACTGCGCTTCTACCTTTGAAAAAGGTTGGGCCGTTAATTTTTCCATAGCTTTCACAAATGCAATTAAATTCACGTAAGCTCATTAGCTTTGAAAAGGTTAATTTTTTTCCCCTGTTTAATTACAAACTTCGTTAGTAAAAGTTATAATGATGCTGAAGCTTCAGTCTTAAAAATTGCCTCATAAGACGAAACTTTACTTGATCTTTCCTACATTCTGACCGTCTCGAACCAACTTCAGAACTGCGTATTTGAATAAATGAACAAACTCTCGGAAAAGTCCAAACTCATGAATAATGGAACTGTTACCCAACAAATATGGAAAAATTGAGCTAGCCAACTATACAGGGTACTTTTTTACGAAGGACGGTGATGACCGAAACCACGAGAGCCCCCGGTTTATAAGAAAACAATAACTGCATATTTTCTTTCTTTTTTTTTACTTTTACTTTAAAAGTTTTAATAGGAGGTGAGTTTTCTTCCGTGTAAAAATAGTGAAAATTTGCTATTTCCATTCATTTTTTTAGTAATAAATTTATGTGCAAAGATTGATCCATAACGGCAACAGAATCCATCGGTTCAATAATATAAGGTATAATATTTTTTTTAATTAATTGGGTTTATTACCGTCCGTAAAAGGTTTTATGACAAAAAAATATGCAGTTATTGTTTTCTTATAAATCGAGGGCATGACTCATTTCAAAACTTCTCCCTAACTCTCGTGGTTTCGTTCTTGGCCATCACCATCACCACCCTTCTCAAAACACCACCCTGTATATCCGCTAGTAAGTAAGGTATGACTATTAAAATAACAGTAGCAAGAGCGTTAGTTTCTGAACTCATCAGAATTTCCCTCTGATGAGATGGTCTGAAGTTCATTTGGTAAGTTTGAATGGAGACTTACTAAAGCTCTGCGACTTCTCATGTTTTGATGAAAGAAGCTGAGCGCTGGTGGCCTAGTGGTAGCAGCCCCGCCTTCCGATTCTAAGGTCGTGGGTTCAAATCCAGTCGTGTACCAATGAGTTTTCTGCCCAAAAAATTATGTACACTATGTCAGTGTTCTCAAACGGTAAAGGAAAACATCGTGAGGAAACCGGCATATCGTAGAACCTAAAAAGTTCGAAAATATGTGTCAAGTGCACGTAAGGAGCCTCTTTGAGGCGCACTTAAAATCCTTTCACCACACTTGGTTCGAAAGAATCAGTGACACGATAAGAAGAAAATCAAAGAAGGGCCTGAGATTTGTGGGGTGGGAGGTAAGTACAATCGTAATTACATGTTCTAATTAGTAGATATTGTTTTGCCGTAATAGGTAATAGATTAGCCTATTACCTATTACGGCAAAGCAATACTTTGGTTAGTATAAATCTTGGGCATCGCTTGAAAAAATACTTCTTTAGAAAAAAAATACTAAGTAATTTAGAAATACAGACCATAAATCTTTTAGATAGATGTACAGGTTATAAAATGGCAGGCCCAAATACAGAACTCACAAAAAAGGAGTAAAACACTATTTTTACTATTGAGGCGATGAAAGTATAATTGAACTCTGAAATAACTGTGATTGGCTTTTATATTTACGGCTAAAACTTTATGCCTGGACCATCTTAGCTGTTCTCAACTAATAAACACAGGTAGACTCATACTCATACTATTTATTGCAATTACTATGTTACATGGTGAGGTTTTGAAGTAAAAAATGGTGAATAAATAGTAGGCCTTTTTGTTTAGGGCATAGCAATATTTGGAGTGGAAGCGGGCTGAAGTCTGAAAAAATAGATAAATAAAAAGCTAGCTGTTAGTACAGAATGCAGAATAGCAAATTAAACCTACGGTTTCATAATACGAAATACGAAACCAGTATTTAAATCCATCTGATGCCTGATGGCTACCAAAACGCGCAATCATCCTAAGACCCGCGAATTCTATACCAAGAGCAGAAATCCATAACCGACCTCAACGACCTTTATTATTTATTCGATGAATAACTCTAAATTCACAGATGTAAAGGGATTTGAATGGCGACAGCTGAACTGAATTTGCATTATAAATCGACAGCTTTGGGTATGTTCGCGAACACAAGTCAATTAGCAAGAGACGTTATCAATCTGGATTAAAATTACCTAAACATGACAGTGTGGGCGAATATACGCAATCGCTTTTAGGTACTCGTATAACGGATTTCCGTTTCAGTTATTTGCGAAAATAGATCACAAAAAGATAATTTCTGGACTTGCGCTTGGGAAGTTTAGATATAAGAAGCCTTCCATGAAAAACAAATTAAGTCGGCATCGGTATTTTCAAGCAGAAACCCCGAGCCAACTTTAAAACGGCTCTGTCAAGTATACATTTTAAACACAGATTAGCACAGATGAAACTATAACTTACAGAGAAATCATAGGGTATTTACTTATATACCTACTTAAGGCCTGCGCACATCTAGGTGATGGCGATGGCGATCAGTGAAATGCTTACATATTTGACAGCGTTTCAGATCGTTTAGATGTGCACAAGGTGTTATACATACATACATACACATAATCACGCCTTACTCCCATGGGGGTAGGCAGAGATCACGGATTTCCACTTGCTACGATCCTGACACACTTCTTTCGCTTCATTCACTCTCATAACATTCTTCATACACGCTCGTCGGTTTAGGGTACTCCTAACCTGGCCTTTCTCTAAAACGTTAGAGAAAGGCTTAACTTAGGCTTTATAAATATAATTTATCTAGGTAGTAAAAGAGCACTGGTGTTCTAGTGGTAGCGGCCCCGCCTTCCGATCCTAAGCTCGTGGGTTCAAATCCAGTCGTGTACCAATGAGCTTTTCTCTAGTAAAATTATGTACACAATGCTAGTGCTCAAACGGTGAAGGAAAACATCGTGAGGTACCTATGGCTTAGTGAGCTCCGCACGTATTGACCATGTCTTTCCTTTGGATGGGGCCGACTATAGTCGGCCCCATCCAAAGGAAAGACATGGTACCTATACCTGACAGCTTATAAGCTGTCAGGTATAGGTACTGGGCAAGCCTATTCCATCTTAAATCCTGTCTCAGGCACTATAGCGTCCCGTAAGTAGGGGCATGAGTAAACACCAGTTGCCCCTGACGCTATATAAATAATCTACAATAGATGCCTTTTAACTTAGTTATAAAAATGAACTCCAAGTTTGAATCTTAATTTTAGAACAGAGATTTTGTAACCAGCTCTTTAGCATCAGGAAAATCTTTCTTCAGAGTGTCATTAACCCCATAAAAACTAACTCCTTGAAGATAACTTTGGTGACTGATCCGGTGAATACATCAGAACTTTAGATTAGCTACTTAATTTAAGTTGAAGTAACTATCACGATTTAACCCAAAGTTCACGATTGTAAAGGAGAACTTGGGGATAGTAAATTCATACAGCTTCAAAAAAACATACAATTATTTTTCAGTACCATACAGTACCTTTGTATGTGAAAATAGTTAAAAAAATTATTCGTTTCGTGAATTTTGTTCAGTTTTACTATCTTTTTTAAAGTTCTACTTGAAAAATTTTCTACTTTATCTTGAAAAACACAACAATAAAAAAACTAAGTAAAAAAGCACATTTGGTTTCAAGGGGGTGGGTGCTGGTGAAATTATTGGCACGTAAAACTGAACATTTGTATGCCTCAAGTTGATGGACGCAGGGGCAGTGCATCATAGGGCACGTTTCCTACCGAGGCAATACTTTGAAAAAAATACAAAACATATCATCGTCAGCGTATAACTCACACGTTTTCTCCAGTGGAGAGGCCCTGCTGCGTATACGTACGCAATGATTGCTTCTAAATTACAACACTATTGTTTTCGATTGTACCAAGGTTTTCTAAGTACTAAGGTACCTATGCGTACAGATATTGTTACGTACAATTTGTTTGCCAACGCCTACCATTATTTCTCATTCATGCTGAACACAATGTCTTATTTTCAAACTGAAATTAAGGCCTCATATTTTGTGCGCATATTTCAGGACGTAATGAAATTCAGGTTTATCTTTATTCAATCGCGCTGCCACTATGCATAACTACATCTGCTGGTAAGTACTTACAGTTGGCCTACCACAATCTCTGTATGGCCTTGTCTCCGGCTCTGGTTTTGAGTCTGTGTGAGTGTTGACTAAATAAATCCTACACACAATAATAATACACTAGTGAGCACTCACACAGACTCAAAACCAGAGCCAGAGACAGAGCCAGACAGAGCTTGTGGTAGGCCTACAGAACAAAAGTGGTTATCTTTGTAGGTGGAGTTGGTTTTGACGCTTCTTTAGCGAGCTTTTACTCACAAGAGGATTAGGCAAGTAAACACGTCTGCATAGTTCTTGTTACATTTTTGCAATTTATAGTTTGGAGGTCACAATAGGTTACATTTTCTTTAGAAAGAAAGAAAACTTATTTATTTGACCCAGAAACACGTTCAACAAATTAGTAGTTAACAATAAAAAAACATTAAACTACAAAAGGAAAATCCAGTACAAATAAATTTTCTTGGATATATAGGTATAAGGTACACTAGTAACCTATCCAAGCTGTGTTGTGTGAGGCAAAGATATACAAAACTCTTACGTTACTGACTGACTGACAATCAACGCTCAGCCTAAACCGTAAGTCCTAGAAGCATGAAACTTGGAGGGTATGTTCCTTTTATAGCATAGGGGTGCACTAAGAAAGGAAGTTGAAAAATTATTTCCCTAAGCGGAGAAAAAAGGAAAAACTTTTATAAGAAAAATCAATGGGGCGCCTCTAGTGTTGCATACAAACCAAGTGGGTAATGTGCGGCGCTTGTTTTCAGACGGGGCCGGGGTTCGACACTATACGAACAGAGTTTTAGTAGAGATATTGGCTTTGAATAACGTCACAATAGCATTCCCAGTCGCGTTTTATCAACTAACATTAATTAATTCTATAGCGAAAGCAGCCTTAAAATGTTATTGTGCTCAGTAGTTAGGAAACGAACAAATTGTTTACGACAAAATGTGCTGGGATGTGAAGTTGTTTACGTATTTTCCTTGTTCCGGCTAACTTATAAACACCCACATTTCTTTTAACGAATTCTTGAACATCTGTTATTAATAACGGTAACCAGTTCCTACTGGTTACCGTTATTAATAACAGATGTTACCACAACACTTATGGACTACCACAAGCTCTGTCTGGTTCTGGTTTTGAGTCTGTGTAAATGCTCACCATTGTATTATACTGTGTGTGTGACATTTCGACGTAGGATATATTTTTTAACACTCACACAGACTCAAAACCAGAGCCAAACAGAGCTTGTGGTAGTCCTAGTTGCTTGGTTACCACAGATAAGAGATCACTTAGTATTATAGTAGTACTACTTAGTATTTTTCCTTTATTACCTACATTCGATTCGTATAAGCATTAGCTTGAATTACAAAAACAAGCCCTCTTTGGAGCTTTTGAACGCTTTATACTAGAAGAAAACACCAAAAGGGTAGGTAGTAGGTATATTTATTGTTGGGCAAAAGTAGGTACGTAACTACGTAACGTAAGTTCTCACAGCTACCCACTCTTAAACCAAAATGAAACATGAATCAACATTCTCGCTTCGGGCTTTACCAAAATGATAAGAGAACCAAAATAGCGTTTGATACCAATAATAATCTTTTGCAGTAAAATCCAATTGTGGTATCATCGTCACTATATCGATATCATTGGGTACAATAAAACAAATTCTTTTAAGAACTGTACCTACATAATTAGGTCGTAAAAATAATGAAAAAAGGCTGTGCGATTATATTACATTATTTTGTATGATTATGATGATTATAATGATATGAGATTCTTTGTGCATGGTGTGAATTTGAACTGCTCGTTAAATACATTTTTTGTCGGGTAAAGCCTTGCGCACATCTAAGCGATCTGCGGTGGCGATCAGTGACGAGCTGTCAAATATGACGGCATTTCATTAATCGCCACCGCAGTAAACTTAGTTGTGCACAGGGCTTAAATTAGTCAGCTCATGCATATTTTTTTTTAATTAGTTAAATGTCTTGCAACCATTTGCAAGATATTTATTAAATTTTGGGGTGGAATCGCCTTACCCGGTTCGTAATTGAACGGTCTCCCAAAGTCACTTTACATTGCTGCGTATATACGCTAAAGCCGCGAATTGGCTCGTAGGTTTCGTTAATAATTCATGAACACTGGATATGTAACGATATTCAGTAACATTGGATACCATGTATTAGTTTGTGTTGTATACGACAAATGGTCACATGTACGTGTATTCAACTGGATATTTTAGCTTCAATTCACGGAGATGAGTGCTGGAGCATTTAATAACAGAAGACCTACCACAAGCTCTGTCTGGCTCTGTTTCTGACTCTGGTTTCGGGTCTTTTTTTTACATTATATAGACCATACTTTGTCTACAATCTCACCTGATGGTAAGCGACGATGAAGCAGGATCTGTGTGAGTGTTGACTAAATAAACCCATCCTCAATTTGTCTACAATCTCACCTGATGGTAAGCGACGATGTAGCCGACGATGAAGCAGGATCTGTGTGAGTGTTGACTAAATAAATCCTATGTCGAAACGTCACACACACAGTATAATACTCTGGTGAAGACACACTCAAAATCAAAGCCAGAGACCGAGGCAGACAGAGCTTGTGGTAGGCCAACTGTACAGGAATTGCTATTAGTTTGTGGTTACTCGCCAACTTCGTCAAGCATGCACTTTGTTTACTCGCAGTCGGTAGGTACACATAATTTCAGAGAACCTCGTTTGTATACAAAAAATCGGTTGTCTGTAAAGTCGGTTTACTGACGATAGTTGAACGTGACAACGTCATACAGCTGTCCACGCGGACGCATCGCTCACTCAAGTAGAAGAGAGACAGATGTCGAACGCTGCCGAACGCGGAGGCCGATTGTGCCTCTTTGTCGCTCGTTCCACGCTCTCGCTTGCACTTCAAGCCTTAAATGGAACGCCTCAGAGCGAGGTAACGCCGAATGAGTCATGTTTTTTCGTGCATGCAGCCGGCTCCATCGAATTATAAGACGTTGTGACGTCATAATGTTGATTTGAATTCGTTTTTGATATAGATTACTGTGTTTTTGTCCCAATTTCAGATGACAGAACTAAGAGGTTAAGCCGCTCTCGACCAAGATAATCTGCTATACGCCTAGCAAGTGTATACCGATGCATAGTTTCAGTGAATTTTCTCCGTCATGAACTCAAGATTGTATACAGTTCCCATAACATGACACTGAGCTTTCTCCTATCGATACGTAGCAGACACCATCACTTTGTATCGTTTGATACCTTATGCCAGTGTTCTATTCATATACCTAGTCTAAGGCTAAGGCTCGTATTCAGAAACAGTGCTCTGAGCCAAGCACTTACGGGTCTCAAGCAGTTACGGGTATTGTACGACGATATTGTAGAATTAATAAACAACTAAACGCCGTAAATATAAAAATAAAAATTCAATATTGTGGACAATCCACACAACACCATCTAGTCCCAAATTCAGCAGAGCTTGTACGATGGGAACCAGCTGATATAATACTTGCATCTATTTACTTTATTTTTGTAAATACATAGGTAATGCTTAGAATATAATATACCACCCAAACATAGAACAAACATCTGTGTTAATTACTCAAGTATTTGTTCTCAGTGAGAATCGAACCCACGGCTTACGGCGCAGTACGCAGGGCTACTGCCAACTGAGCCATGACGCCTGTCGAAATAAAATCTAGTGTTTCGCATAGCGTTACCTAGCCCCAAACTTAGCAAAGCCAAATATTAATAAGGACGTAAGAACGCCAACATTCGGGATGATAGTAAATAAAGCCTCAAACATTTGTCTCGCAACAAAGTTTAATCAAAGTGTTGCGGAATTGCTGTCAACATGTTGCTGGCAACACTGCGTGTTGCTGAGTTGATAGCGGCATGTTGATAGCTCTCGCCCGACGAGCGTAAACATCAGTTTAGCAACAAAATAACACTACTTCCTCGGGCACCATTTAAACGAAGACTGGCGTGTGGACAACCTATATTGATACAAAGTTTCAAACAAATGTATACCATGAAAACGAGGCTTAAAACTACTTCTTTATAAAGCCTAGTCACTCTAGCCAGCTCTATTTGTATTTAACCTTGCCTGAGGCATGTGTTGGCTTCTAGAACAACACACACAAAGTGGTCAGCGGGAGCGTGCCTATTCATTTAACTTTCTGCTCCGGGTCCGATTGCAAAAAGTAACGGCCGTTTGGAGGTTATGACAAAAGTTTCACCACCAATTTTGCAAATGGTTTTCGAAACAAAAAGATGGAATTTCTAACCTATCGAACGGCTACGTTTTTACTGTAAAGTTTGAGCAAACGGCATCTAAAATGTAGTTCTCTAAGGTGGTATGATTTCAATACAAATTGATTTTACCATTATTTATGAGAGTATAATGTACACTGAAATAAATGTGGTTGGCTTTCATATTATTTTTTACTTTTGGCAAAATATACTAAGTTGAAGAAAACTGTAGATTAACAATAATAATAATCAAAAACTAAAATATGATTTTATTTTCTTTAACAAAGTTATTACCGAATACAGTACGGTATGTCTTCGTGAATAGTTATTATTAATAAAAAAATAAGTGCATTTTTAGTTTTGTATTATTATCATTTTTTTTCTAGTTTTCTAGTTTTTTTAACCTCAAAGTTTGCCATATAAGTAAAGACCAATATAAAAGCTCTCCACAGTTATTTCAGTATGCAATTTACTCTAATTGCCCATAAATGGTATACATCACTGTGTATGGAAATCGGACAACCTTAAGAGGGGGTCGTGCGAAAATTTGAGATTTGTGGTTAAAAAATTCATAACTAAATAACTAAGTGACATTTTAAAAATCGCAAAAGGACTAATAGTAGACTATACATTTGAGATTAATTCGAATTTAAGTGTGTTAAAAAAATAAAGGCAAGAATATCATTGTCATAGAGTAAGATTGCGGGCAAAGAATTGCCAATTAATTAAAAAAGTAGGAAAAATATTACCAAATTTATTAATGTTTCAACTATTCTAAAAGTAATTATTCAAACTCTCTAACTGACAGACACAAAGCTCGCATTGCTCACCGATGCAGTAAATACAAATAACAAAACCTAATCGGTTAATGAAATCGGAAACTGTGAAAGATCGTATTTTTTCAGTTTGAATGAGCATGAACAGATGGACAGAGGCTGAGTTAAATCGACAAAGTTGTTAGGACAATTCCGCCATCCACCATTCATGGGCAACTCGGTCAGGCCACAAGTTTCAATGAAAGCATTCAAAAGTTGTCCGGCGGAGACACTGCTATGCTCTAGAACTGGACCTTTTTCTTGCAAAGAAATTAGTCTGTTGGAACTTTATAAATAAACTAGTGGATCTGACAGACGTTGTCCTGCATGATTATTAATTTATTACTATTATTATTTTGAATTAATTTGTAAATCTAAACCATCCAGGGTGCTATGCTACCCAAACGCATGCAAAAAAAAACATTCAAATCTGTCCAGCCGTTTAGGAGGAGTTCAGTGACGTACACACGTAGAGTAGAATTATACGAGTATGTATATAATTAATATAAAGATATTGTATAGACAATACACACAACACTATCTAGCCCTAAATTAAGCAGAGCTTGTAGTATGATAACCAGATTGCTGATATTATAATACTTAGGTACATTTTTTTAGTAAATACATTTTTAGAATACAATATAACACCCATACAGAGAACAAACATTTGCGTTCGCCACACAAATATTTGCTCTCGGTGGGGATCAAACCCACGGCCTATGGCGCAGAAGACAGATCTACTACCAACTGAGCTGAGAGGCCAGTCAAAACTATATAACTAAACCAGTTGAGTTAAATCAGTTGAGCTATCTCTAGATCGTTTGTAACGATCTGCAGATAGCTCAACTGTTTCTTGTGTATTTTGTACATTTTGTAAATATTTGTTTAATTGTAAGTTTCTTTGTGTAAATAAATATTATAACTAAAGACTATGCGTTATGTAGGTATTTATGAATCATAGGGTTCTTAAAATCAGTTATTAAGAAACAAAACATTTTATTTTTATAGGAAGATCAATCAATGCAATACTAAACAGTCTCATCATCATCATCATTTTCCTGCCCTTATCCCACGCTAAGAGAGGTCGGCACAACAGGTTTTTTCTTCTACTCTATCATTCGTCATCTCAATGCTCACCTTTCTTGCTCATGTCATCTTTGGCACAGTCCATCCATCTTTGGTCTACTTCTTGTTCTATAACCACCATCCACATCCATAGCTAACTGAACAAAAACACAAATATCAAACTAAAATGTTGTTTAAAATATTATTATGTGTTGAACATTAAAGCTTCATTGTTTTCTCTCGGGCACCTGTATTTTTAAAAAGCCTTTAAGGCTTGTAAAGTGAGTATAACAAATCTCTTCCGAGTGTTAGGGCGGAGTAAATTTTCCACGCGTCAATACGGGATCGTGCTCACCCGCTTCTCTGTATTTCGTGGCCACTTTTATTTATTCGGGGTAGTATACACAGCTTGGACTTGGCTTATTGCTTTTACGATTCCCTTCGAGAACTGTTTAATTAAATGTTAATTTGTATTTTCCCAATCGTATTTTATTGAACTTTTAAATTGATCTGCGAAGTGAGAAAGTTCGTAAATTACATTTTGCCGATGACACTGTTCGTAAACGGACGAGCGAGAAGGTCCACTTTGAAAACTATGCCGATAAATCTGCAATCAATCACTTGGGACACGCCATGCTGCAATATTTCCACTTCCATCTGTCTCTCTGCTTCTAATTCAATTCTGAAAACGACAAAAATACATAAGTAGATATTATATAGTTATTTCGTGTTAATTTTGGACCGTTTCCGTTGTTTCGTTCAGTGAGCATGATAAAATAACTTACTCTACTCCTACTGTACGTATAGTATAGCTATATATAATTTATTATATTTGTATTTGTATTTTGTATATTAATTAAAGAAGCTATACTATACGTATGATATTCCGATCTGCCTACTAAATGATAATGGTTGATAACAAACTACAAATGGATCGATAGATAGGTAATTCTGCTCTCCAGGAAGATTGTAAGCCATTAAAAGCCAGTCCGTGACGTCTTAGTTGAGTTGGTGGATTTCCACTGTTTTAATTTATAGCTACCATTCAAAGTTTGCTACTCATCGTCACGCCATCCGCGCCCAAATTTTGGTCCCTCTTAGTCCCTAATTGGCACAGCTTTTCCATTAGAGGATAAAAGGATGTGAAATGTCTTAATGAATGGATGGTTTACAATGTCCCTGAATAAATATTAACCGTATTATACTTGGCTTGAATATTCACTGGCGACTTTTATAACAGATTTTATACAAACGATAGATAGATAACACTTTATTGTACACAAGGATATGTGACTAAGCGTAACTAATAAATTACAATGGGCGGCTTTATCGCTGAAAGCAATTTCTTTCAGCAAACGAAACGATCTTACTCACTACTACACAAAAAACTGAAATGTATGGACCTTTTTACAGGATCAAACAGATTACACCTACCGGCGTCAGTATTCGATATTCTGAGATTCTAGTTTTAGCTATTTATTGCCTCTTGTTTTCTGGGCGTCGGAAGCAGCAACGGTAAAACTACGTGTTTATTTATTATTTCAACGCTACATAAAATTATTAGAGCTCTTATCGTAGGTATCTATAGATAGATGAAAGTCAAGGCGAGTAAACAAAGCTCGCAGATAGATTGATGAGGTGATAACGTCGGTGCAGACGATGTGTGAGATGGGAACCAATCCAGATAAGAGCTCGAACGCATTAGGCGGCTAGGATCGCGGCGACTAGGTATAGCTCGATCTATATTTTCCTCACCTACATTATGTTATGTTTCAGTCCTTGTGCTGTTAGCGATAAGGCCGCCCATTGTTTTACTGTGTATTTTTATTTTTAAGCAAAATACTGTATTCCTATATGTGTCATAATCAATAAAGAGTTATCTATCTATCTATCTATTAAACTGAATAAGGACTTTAAGTTTGACTAGCAACATTCAGCATCGAGCTAATATAAAATATAGATAAAATTCATTTAAACTGTCAAAACGGAAATTTAAGCGTAAGTATAGTGTATTGATTTCGTATATAGTAGGTACTATAGCTATTTGTTATAAAGACCTCAGTCGCCGCCGAAACCGTGAATGCGATCGAGCTCTAAATCCCTACACTTCTGGAGAAGACTATAAAAGCTTCATAATTTTAATAAAGTTACGAGCTGTGAGTTTTCTGGTAAGTAGAAGTGTTTCAAAGAAAACATTTTGTCTTCATCAAAATCTTTTTTTTACATGATATAGACCATCTTTTGGACACAATCTCACCTGATGGTAAGCGATGCTGTGGCCGACGATGGAGCAGGATATGGTCTCGTCTAGAAGATCCAGTCTTGCCTTGAAGAGGCCAGGAAAAACAGCCGGTGGCAATGAGTTCCACTGGAGCTTCCATTAATCTTTTGTTTCAAAGAAAACAATTTGTCTTCATCAAAATCTTTTTTTTTTCATGATATAGGTAGACCATCTTTTGGCCACAGTCTCACCTGATGGTAAGCGACGATGTAGCCGACCATGGAGCAGGATGGACTAGATTGGCCCAGATTGTATTGGTCAGGCAGGACAGCAATGTGTTCCATTCCATGGAGGCTTACATAAATCTTTTTTTATTAAAGTCTTCGTAAACGTTATGCCTTAAGATTCACAAAACTTTAAGTTTCTTAAATGTGTCTGTATCTTTATCTGTGCTTTCATCTGTACTGCCACGAACTTGCTGTACACACAAACGTATATGCATAGACAATAAATTAGGGCATAATTAAAGTGCCTCCTGGACGTTGACTGATATACAGCCTCTTTGCAACGTACAGTTTGTGCTTTACCGAACGAACCGGAAAAAATGAGGCAGCGGTCGTCACGTTTTCAGTCACGATTTATAGGCCAATCTAAAATTAGCTTTTTGCAATTTCCTCTGCGTTTATAAAAAGCAATTGTGTGCGAAAATTATGAATTTAAATTAAAAGATATTTTTTATCCAAAGTCTAATCGAGGTGGGTAAATAAATCATTTTTACAAACTAATCAGTGTTAGCAAAGAATCTAATAAGTCACGTCCTTGGTATTTCCTTATTCCTATCATTTCATTTTTGTTCACAGCTTAGCCAAAATATTTGTTGTAATATTTGGTAACAAAACTTACATAATATGTAAGTTATGTATGAAATTTATAAAGGTTAGTTTAAAAAAATATGCGGAACCAATTATGGTTTCTAGAATCCGCATATTTTTAATTTCTAGAATTATCTAGAAATTAAAAATATGCGGATTCTAGAAATTATCTAACTTCAAAAAACCAAAAAGAAACTTTATAAATATGACAGATATTGACCATCTTATTGCATTGCTTGTCCAAGTAACTTTTAATACTGCAGACCATTAAAAAAGAGACCAAAGTAAAAAAAAAAAAAAAACTACAGTA
Organism: Thera obeliscata; assembly: GCA_947578465.1. NCBI lineage: Eukaryota > Metazoa > Arthropoda > Insecta > Lepidoptera > Geometridae > Thera > Thera obeliscata. The sequence goes on from OX387916.1 coordinate 9,700,089, forward strand.
ACAAATTTTATACACATTCATATTCAGGCTGACGATGATGAGAAGTAATCAAATCACATTTTGTGTTTTCCTTTAATTTCCTCGTCGGAATGTAATGATATGATGGTGGAATTGGATTTGATAACCAGGACGATACCAACTAATTGGATTCAGCAAATGAGTTGGAAACCGTAATTAGTACATAACTTTAGGTGATCAAAATGTTCTTTAGGAACACGATACAAATAAGGCTAGTTTTATATTTAGTGCTATATTAGCTAGTGCTATATTTCTATATTAAATGATGAAATTGCAAACGAAAAATGTATTATAATAAACATTTTTGAACCTTTTTTTTAAAGTGAGAACACAACAAAATAACAATTCAAAAGTTTAGGTAACATCTTCTTCTTATCGTGTCACTGATTCTTTCGAAATAATTATGCCTGTACATATTAAAGTTAATAAAAGACAGGAGAAAACATTACAAATGCATTATTATCCATCCCAAAAATCACATTATCTACCCAGGATCTGCAAGAATATGGGCGCCACCTATTGGTTTCGGAGGGAAACTACATACGCCGAGCTTGACTTGAAGAAAAGGTGGGCGAACCTTCGACAGTGTTCGCACTCTCGAAGGCTGCAGTTGGGGGAAACGCTTTCAGTTGCATAACTTTGCCGATAGATGTAGCTTGTTAAAAGAAAACTTAAATCCGACTTTTACCAAATAACTCTGTTTTCTTTGGACAATTATTTTCTGGTTGTGGGGACAAAGAGATGGCCAGCAGTGGGCTTGTTTAGGCTGATGTCGAAGGGGTCATATTCAAAGATTGGTGATGCTTTTTTTTATGCAAATGATAGATGAATGATAGGTAAGTGGTCACCGTTGCCCATAAACACCAACAACACCAAGGGTCCCGTCGTTGCGTTGCCTACCCTGAAGTAAAATTTAAAAAATAAACGTATGCCGCTAAACCTATTTAAATTCATTATTGTGGTCAAAATACACACTTTTATACTTTTATTTGATACAGAAAACTGTAAATAATAATCAATCAGTCATCTCTCAGTGTGCCAGACCTTATATACTTACGAAGTATGTAGATTCATGGACCTTACTCGTATTTGACACACGTCTCAACAAAATATTTCGACATAGCAATCACTGGCACCCAATTAGGTACTTCTGCACAGCTGCATCGGCAGACTTATCAAAGATTAAACTCCAGTTGATGAATTGGTAGGTAAATAATGGGTCTATTTTTATTGTTATCTATTGTAGGAGAAAGTCGTGTTAGTTACACTATTCATAACTCAAGAACAGCTGAACTGATTTGGCTGAAAATTGGTAGGTAAAACCAGATGACGGACATAGGATAGGTACTTTTTATCCCGAAAAAGTAACGGGAACGGGGCGAGCGAAGCCGTGGACGGCCGCTAGTTAGTAATAATATTATAATTATTAATATTGTATGTATGTATATCATTGGTATGTATATTGTTGTTCTTGTTATTTGTTAGGTTAATCTCCGTACCTACCTTCGACTACACTATAATAATTTAAAGTTTTGAAATACACACTAGAATGAATTTAGGTTACAGCTATAAACTTTGGTAGCTCGTAAGGTAGTGATTTTGGAAGGTTTCGTTGATATTTTCAAGTTTTAGCATTATTATTTTGGAAAAAGCGAGCATCGCTGTGCTATTAAACTCTTTTTATATACATCCGCTTGCGTTCTTGAAATGTTGGGGTTTGATTTGGTGACCCGGGTTTTTGCTCTCGAGTGTAGCTAGTGTATGGCATGTTTAACTTGCGTGACAAACTGCTTCAATGTAATTATGTTTTTCGTGTTGTTTAAAAGCTTTGTTTATAATACCGCGAATCAATCATTTCTTGAAGGGTTCATGCATTCTAGGATTCAAGATTTCACACGCATCTAAAATAGGTAAGCTGAACTACATAGTTCTTTATTGGAGTATAGCACCACGTAGACCAAGTGAGGGTAGTTGCAACTGCAACTACTTAAGCTTCTCGACGGTAACTGTAATGAACGCCAGTCTGCTCGCGACCACGGGTGTTGTAACACGATCGATACATCGGGGAAAAAAAGGCGATCGTGATAAATACCTGTTTTTAATCCATGTAAATATGGTGTCCATAATAATCACCACGAAGCAGTTAAGTATGATTTCCAATTGTATGATCCAATGGTTTTTCTCACATCTTTCCTGTGGAATATATTCACTCGTCTTATTTATCTTGTAGTGAAGGACAGTTATTACAGTTAGTTACAGCAGTTAGTTAGCATGTTACAGTTATGTTATTATATTTTTTTTTGGCTAAAATAATATTTAAAAAGAAAAGCTATTTCGATGCAGACTTTTCCGTTCCTAATACTATGCACAGAATTCTGTTACAAATGTTTACAGTACGATCACGGCACCTAGACTCACCTAGCTATTAGACCTTTCAAAGTGATTCTTGTGATACTATTGAAAAAAGCAGCCAAGTGCGAGTCAGACTCGCCCATGAAGGGTTCCGTAGCATCAATTAACATAATATAAAGGTTTTTGTAGTTCGTCGAAAGGTAAATTGCGGTTTACGATTTATGACGCATAAAAAAAAACTACTGACTAGATCTCGTTCAAACCAAATATCGTTGGAAGTTTACATAGTAATGTACAACATATATTTTTTTTGGATTTATTATTCTCTTATTTTAGAAGTTAGAGGGGGGGGGACCAACTTTTTTCTACTTTGGAAGTGTCTCTCGCGCAAACTATTCAGTTTAGAAAAAAACGATATTAGAAACCTCAACATCATTTTTAAAGACCTATCCATAGATACTCCACACGTATGGGTTTGATGAAAAAAAAATTTTGAGTTTCAGTTTCAAGTATGGGGACCCCCAAAATTTATAGATTTTTTTCTATTTTTGTGTAAAAACCTTAATGCGGTTCACAGAATACATCTACTCACCACCAAGTTTCATCAGTCCAGCTTTTATGGTTTCGGAGAAAAATGGCTGTGACACGGCCGGACAGACAGACAGACAGACAGACAGACAGACAGACATGACGAATCTATAAGGGTTCCGTTTTTGCCATTTGGCTACGGAACCCTAAAAATACAATCGGTTTAATAAGCTCTCGCGAAACATTACTTGTCAATATTGCTGGTAGAATTCTTTCCTGACACGAATAGCTAAGTCACTCAGCAATATAATATTTTGTAAGAGAGCAACATTGTCCATGCGAGAGTTATAGTCGTGTGCTTTAGAACGTACACTTAGTTTAACGTCTTATTTACTGTCTGCAGTTTTATATTTGATAGCTTGCGACTTATTTTCAAACGTAAAAATGTTTAAAGTAATTGAAAATGTCAGGATAACTACTTCTAATCTATCTAAATGTAACAAGGTAGAGCCTAAGTAGAGCCTATATGAGAATCTTGCTTAGTATTGACGAACACGATTATTTTACATAATATACATTTTGAAAAAAAAAACTTGTTTCTACGTTATAAAAAACGTTCGGTAAAAGTTAAAAGGTATTTATTCAATTGAATCGTAGGGATTGCTTTGAAATATCTGCTAAGTGGTTACCACACAGTCGCAACCAACAAGAACAGCCAACTAACTTACAGCTTAGCTCCTCTCGGTCCGGTCTTAACTTTGTTTATTATTTTAAACGAGTAACCCGCATAATTATTTAATTTCTACGAGGGTGAAATAAAGAATCCAGAGCAAAAAAAGGTTCGCAAGCAAGAGATAAGTAGAATATTTTTTTACGTGAGTCACTTCTGAAACGAAAAGTATAGTTCAAATATACAACCAAATTGAGAACCTCCTTTTTTTGAAGTCGGTTAAAAATAAAAAATATTGACCTTTGTTTCTTAATATAGAAAAACAAGCACATAATTGAAAACTTTCAAGTCATTTCTTATTGCATTTGTCTTATTTTCCTTTTATTACTCGCTAAGAATGAAAAATGGTCACAGCGGAAAGTTTTATTCACACCGCGGCGGTAAACCGGTGAATTTAATTTTAGTTTTACGAGCAGAAGACTTCAGCCTAGCGCACATCTAGCGCGATGGCGATGGCGACCTGTACCCGAAGTCGGAGTTTTGCTACCACATTTCGTTACCAAATGTTGTTTTCGTTTCGCCTATTTGTCTTTCTCTATTGTATGGAGAAAATATAAGACAGCAAAAATACGTTACGTAGTTAGAGTTGTTGTCTAATCTTTTCTAAATACAATAGACAGAGACAAATAGGAGAAACGAAAACAACATTTGGTAACGCAATGTTGTAAATGCACTGGGACTTGGGGTACAGTAAAACGCTGTCAAATAAATGACAGTGATATTTGGCAACGTATCACTGATCGCCGCATCTACATTGTGCTAGATGTGTGCAGGCCTTTATGCTTTGGATGTATTTGACAAAATATCATTTAGAGATGGAATTTGGGTGACATTCTCTTGTCTTATGGTATCAATCATTCATCTCGAAAGCCATTAGAATTGAGCCACAAAATTCACAAACTCAATCACCGATTTGGAGAGTCTTTAAATTCATTTAGTTGGTAGTGAATTATTATTGTTACCAATATAATAACTCAAAAGGCACAAAGAAAATCACACAGTGTAGGTATACTCAAGTAAATTTAAACCTACTAATAATTCATTTTCATTCGTGTTTTTCTATACATATAAAAACTAAACGAAACGGTGGTCATAATCACTGCTTCAGTGTGCACGATTCATTAAATTCGAGTGGGTAATGTTTTAAATTCCTTTGATATTTTAAACGTGCTTTATTATACTTGTTCTGCAAACATCTAATTTGAATAGTTTGCAGTTTCATATTATTATATTCATGTGAAATTTCAAACTCTCGAACGTTACGACCTTATTTGCTTTGAAGAACTTAATTTAATTTCATAATATCAAGCCATGCAAATGGAAGACCCACAAATGAAGTCTACCGGAAGAAATGAATTCAATCCACATATCGGCGGGTGCGAAAAAGCTCGTTACGAGATTTGTTTTCGAATGAGTAGGTCGGGGACGAGCGGTGCGGTGGCACATGCAGAATGATTGGACTGTTGTTTGATTTGCTCGACCTGGCTGGTAGGTACCCCTTCGTTCCACATCGCTTCACTACTCCATGTGTTTCTATACAATGTTAGTTTGCCCTCTTTTCATTTTGTTGAACACTACCACGGATAATACAATACTACACTATTATGTGAACTGGAGTGCACTGGTGGTCTTGTCGTAGTACCGCGCCTTCCGATCTCCTAAGATCGATGGTTTGAATCCAGTCGTGTATCTAAGGATTTTTCTGTTCGGAAAATTCATGTACGAAATATTGCTCTCAAACTGTGAAGGAATCATCGTTAAGAAACCCATGGTTTAATCAGCTCTGCACGTATTGACTTTATCTTTCCTGCGTACTTATTAGACCGACTAAGCTGACACGATGGTATAGGTCTGAGCAAGTCTATTCCATATAAAGTTCTACCCCAGGCACTATAGCGTCCCGCAAGTAAGGCTTGAGTAATCAATCACCAGTTGCCCCTGACGCTGTATAAATCATTTAAAATAGATGCAAAGGCCTGTTTACTTTACACTACTCAGTCACAAGTTTTTCTGGGCCTCGTAATGCTCACTTACCCATATAATTACATTACACAATTAAGTACACTAACAGGTATTAGATTTCAGTTCACATCACAAAGCAAGCATTTTATTTGAGCATTTATTATTCAACTCAGATTCGAAAAAAGTCATAAACATAACATGTACGACAAGATATACGCGATTGTATGATCGTAAATGAATAAATAATATGATACGACGGTTCTAGTTCGCGCTGTACGTCGTATATCATTTGTTTTGTGAGATATATTTTGATCAATGTTTTCAAATATTTTCTCGAGAGGCGATCTAAGCTAACCTAGCAAGTTCTGTTTCCGACAGTGAGCTAGTCAATAAATCGTTTTCAGTTGGCGGGCTTCCGCAATAAATAGCGGCATGTTATGACCTCAGTTGTGGGTTGTGAATGCTGGTGTGTGCAGTGCTAATAGGTCACGTTTCGCCGCGTAATTAGCCAGAACGCGGGGTTGCCAATCGGAACCCAGTCAGCGTTTGATTGCTTTAGCTAGTCAATACCGAGAAAAACGCGGTCGAGACCTGTATTTATATAAATTATTTATTGAACGCTGCCAATTATAATAAGTCAACCAATCAACCTATTCTCATATTTAAAGATTTTAGGGAAATGGAAAAAATAGAGGGTAATTTAGGGGTTGAAATTGAGGTCAGCATACTCAGATTATTAGTCAAATATATATATTATATTAGGCGTTTTACTGATCGCCACCGCAGAACGCTTAGATGTGTGCATGGCTTTGGGTTTCACTGTGGTGCAGAAAACACAGTAAGCAATAGATAAATATTGTTGACATTCCACATAACACTATGTATCCCAAACTAAGCAGTGCTTGTACGATGGGATGAGATAGCTGATATAATACTTCTAATTTTTTTTTTTGTAAAAACATACTTAAAATACAATAAAACACCCAGACAGACAACAAACATTCTGTTTTCACCACATAAATATTATGATTATGCAAATATGTACCTGTTTATGTTACTTATACTTAGTAAGCTTTAGTTATAATATCTTGCTAAGAGTGCTTACTGGCTCTACTAATTGGCAGATCCAGTGATTGTGAAATCTGAACTAGGGAATTGTGAATCATGTTTTAGAACTATTATTAAACTAAGCGCACAGCAATTCAACTGCCTTCCAGCTCAGTTGATAGAAGCTCTGCATTCGGCGCTGCCTTCCAGCGCCGAATGCAGCGTGGGTTTGATCCCCACCGATAACAAATATTTATGTGGTGAACATAAATATTTGTTTTCTGTCTCGGTGTTGGAATACAATACAATATGTATTCCATGTTGGTCATGGAATACCACAGAGCACCAAACACGCTTTTGCTTACGCAAAGTAGAGAGAGTATGATGACGTATTACTAAGAGAACCAGTGTCGCCAAACTCATACACGTAAAAACAAACACACATAGAAATAAAAGTTATGATTGGTCGAAAAAAAACGTTAAAAAGGACCTAAAACCAAAAAAATAAATTAAATGATAATAAACCTTAAAGCTATCGTGACATGGTTCTAAACTTAATAAAATAAACAGTGCTAAAATAAAATTCTATTTGCCAAGAGATGGCACTTCTCATTCAGTATTTTTTTTCTTTTAGTCTCTATTTAGTTATAATAAGATTGATAATACAATGGCTGTTACTTTATTGACAACAAAACAAAGCTACTTGACGCTAGATGGCGTTATAGAAAACAATTCTGTTAGTCTTTATCCACAAGGTATAAGATTCATAATACAATGGCTATTACTTGACATAGCCACTCACTTAGTGATGTGCCAAGGTGGATACAAGACAAATGTATCGACATCGATGATTACCTACCTACTTCTTATCGTGTCACTGGTTTTTTCGAACCAAGTGAGGTGAAAGGATTTTAAGTGCGCCCCAAAGAGGCTCCTTTCGTGCACTTATTTAACACATATTTTCGAACTTTTTAAGTTCTATGGCATGCCCGGTTTCCTCACGATGTTTTTCTTCACCGTTTAAGAGCACTGGCATAGTGTAAATTAATTTTTGGGCAGTAAACCTCATTGGTTGGACTGGATTTAAGCCCACGACCTAAGGATCAGAAGGCGAAGCCGCTACCACTAGCCCACCAGCGCTCTCACCTACCTACTGATGTATAACGATCGGTAGCACGTCAGGTTATATAATATATGGTGGTCGAAATAAAAAGCTTTTCTTATCTATCTTTCTTTATTTACCCAATCAAATGTTTACAACTCGTAAAATTGTATACTTAACTGTTTCAAATATTGTTTCTTTTTCTTCTTGTGTTTTCTTTTTCCTGTTGCATCGATACATTTATTTTGAATATCGGAAAACTGAAACCAGAATTATTATGTTATTTCTTCAAAATATTTCTGTAATTTTCATCTTACCCAGCCACTGTGGGCTATAAGAATAAGAAAAGAATCAGAATAATAACAGAATAATATATAAGGAATAAAATCATCGATAAAGCAAAAAAAAAGTCAGCTCCCTAAACCTAACTATTTATATGATCAGAACTAATAAAGCATTCGATAGCACATTCATCACTTTATTGGGGTAGGTACAGCCCTAATTGAGTAGCGAAAGTTGAGATTATAGAAACGCGACCTTAACTAATATCATTCACAGTCTATTTTTGTTTGATGGTTTTGCATTCTAAACAAAACCAATTTATGCAATAAAATAATACTAACCTGTGATACGATATGCCCCCTTTTGTTAAATTATTGGTTCGGCTATCGTTTTAGCACTGCAAAACAGCACAATACGGCATTTTTATATTTTTTCGTGTTTTTCTCAGTTACGTTTCTTCTGACAGACTTCAAACACGACTAAACAAAGGAGGGCTTGAAGTCTGCTGTACTGCGCGTACTTGGAGCGTGAGAAGGTCGTCTACATACTAGTTCCATTACTTCTTTATTTCGTGTGGAATACAATATGTATTCCATGTAAGTACTTATGTATTTACAAAAAATATAAAGAAGTAGGTATTTGATCAGCTATCTGGTTCCTATAGCACAAGCTATGCTTAGTTTGGGGCTAGATAGTCTTGTGTGGATTGTCCGCATTATTTGTTCATTTATTTAATTAGGTTGTAAATTATAACTAAAACGCACACGTAACAATCTAGTAAAATTAATATTAATATTTATAGTATACACTTTTATATAATACACTTTTCAGTCCAGATAGGGCCAATTACAACATTATGACGGCCAGGTACTTTTGTCAGCCTCACGACTATGCCTGATACTGAAGCCTTGCGTTTCTAAGCGTTCTACGGTGGCGATCAGTGGAAGGCTGAAAAAATTACAGCGATATTTGACAGCGTTTGTCTCATCACCACCGCAGAACGCTTAGATATGCGCAGGGCTTTCACTGATTGCCAAGGATTAAGGCAATTTGTTTTTCTTAAAACTGTCCTAACTTTTTCGTAAAACGACGTTTTATGAAACACGACAGAACCTGTATAATCAATTATATCACTTTGGCCATTAATTTCGTTTTACTCAAAGCTTGTTAGACAGAACTTTGTAAAATCGTTAAAAGATAACAAAAATCTGCCAGCTACAACCCAAAACAACCTAAAAAGCTTTTAGAAGTGGCCATGAGTTTTGATGTAGAGTTTGTTTATTTATGGACGTTATTATTTATTTCTAGTATTAGTATTAGTATGTAGGATTCTAATCGTTTTGCCTTTTCACCAAAGCTTTGCATATATTTAGACGATCTACAATGGCAATGGCGATGGCGATCAGTTTCAGCATTGGGTTTTGCATACATCCTCACAATACATCGGTATACCTTACCTACGTACCTACATCTTTGCTATAATGTTCGTGTTGGTAATTTTAAAACTACGATACCACCGATAAAATGAAATGTTAGAATAAACACACATCACACACATGTCAATAATAACACACTAAAATGTGATTTTAACAAATAACAAGCAATGATGAATAAAACCAAAATCAAAAGTGTATTTATTCAGTTGAAATGCAAGGATCGCTTTGAAACGTCTTAAAGTAAGGTGAGTCTAGGTTCCAGTCCCAAAAAAGTTACGGAAACGGGGCGAGCAAAACCACGAGCGGCTGCTAGTAAAATAAATAAAAAAAGAACAAACTAAGTCAAAATAGGCTCATCCATTTGACAAAGCTACGGTCTGATAAATGTATTATACTTTTAAGTAGCACGTCTCTGTCCCTAAGGACAGGTGTTAAAAAGCGGGTTCTGTTCCTCCCTCTTTGCTATAATACTAACTGTGGAACGGAACCCCGCAAGGTGAAACAACACCTTGTTTAATCAGATTATGCAAAGCGTTACTATGATAGCATCAAAGAGGCTGTTTATCAAAGAGTGTGGCCGGGGGAAGCGACGGAAGCTTGCGGCCAGGGTTATCACTCATCAAGCCTTTGAAGTTAAACAAAAAATATTTTTTAGGAGAGCTAAAAATGTTAATTCACTAAGGATAAATTTCACCATGCTCTGTTAGTTTAAAAAAGGATTAACAGGCCGTTAAATATAATCTTAGCTATCACAAAACATGAGTTTTGACCATTTAGATTTCTAAGATTATTTTTAACAACCTGTTAATAATTGTTAATTTTTTGTTAGCTAATACAGCATGGCAAAATTTAACCTACTAAAAAGAACCATAATTGACGCGCTTTATTTCTATTCTTCTTTATTTTATTTTTATTTATGCAAGAACCATTATTTATTTGCCTTTAAAGAAATGGTCCAGACAAAATTAAAGCTACTACAAAGCCCCTGTTGCTTAGTATATGGTATTTATAGGGGCACATAACAGTGTGTACCTAGTGGGTAGGTACTTAAAAAGTAAGCTGCTTACAAAAATTTAAGCCTTTTATAACTTGAACCCCCTGCACTGCACACTAAATCTCTTAGTTTCCTGAGTCGTGTTGTGAGGACCACACTTTAAGTTAACTGTGTAACAAAATACAGGGTGTGTCTACCACACCCGTAACGATGGTAAAATTATATGCGAAAAGTTCAATCATATTACTTAGGCAGTCACAAAACGGATCAGACCAGCAGTCAATCAATGGGTAATCGAATTCAGCGTCAATCGCTTCATTCCCACTTTGGAGCTGACAAGACTCGGTGAGAATTTACGAAATGAAACGATTTCGATTACTTGATTAGACAAATTGATTGAAGTCGTAAATGAAATTCAAGAGACTATTTTTGCGCTCATGTTATGCATGAACTGCAACCAATCACGAAACCAAATATTACTCTAAAGATAGATAGATAGAAAATACTTTATTGCTCACAAATACTTAAGAACAAACAATGATTCATAAAAACTTAACAAACTATTTGTAAAAACAATAGGCGGTTTTATCGCTAAGCAGCGATCTCTACCAGACAACCGTTGGATGGATAGGACTAATGTTACTTACAAGTGTGCGTGGATAAATTAAAACTTACATACATTTCTATCAACTACAAAAACAATAAAAAAATGCCTCAATTTGCCGGTCGAAAAGTCGAAACCTTATTATATATGTATACATACATTGTTCTAAAAATCTAACGTGAAAATACTGATTGATTTGTTTGTTCTAACAACCCTAATTGCAACAGGTGTTCAGTAACGTTGCCGTGCTGTCACGTGCATTTGATACAGATACAGAAACAGTATTGGATTCTTTAAGGCTCGAACACACCTAGTTCGCTGGCGGTAGCGATCAGTGAAACGCTGTCAAATATCGCTCTCAGATTTGAGATTTGACAGCGAATATTTGACAGCGTTTCACTGTTCGCTACCGCCAGCGAACTAGTTGTGTTCGAGCCATTAGAGCAGGTAAACGGAATAACTATCGTACATCTGACCGAGTTTTTGTGCCCAAAGTGCACTAATACTTTTAGGATAAGCCATTGAGCTTGGCTTCGCCTTCTGCGCTGAAAGTTGTATGTGTGTCCGTTATTCACCGAGAGCAAACAGTTGTTGTGTGTGTGTGAGGAACGTAGATGTTTTTTCACGGTCTCTGTCTTGTATTGTACTACTTAAGTATATTTATTTTATATTTATGGTACGATTGATCAATGCTTTCGTAATGAACAGACATGAACGAGTGTTTAATTGACACATTCATTATTCGTGGAAAGTACACGTGATATTATAATTGTATTTTGCAAATAAATAATTTTGACAGTCAATGGTATACCTTAATAACTTCCTGCCCTGAACAATCTCTATCTGTGCTCGGTTCAATACGGGTTATAATTCAGTTTTGAAATAATATTAGGAGCGCAGAAGGCTTATAATACTAAAATGGTTTTTTTATCTTGACATTTTTGAAGACTGTTTTTGTTTATTAATAATAATCAAACGAACGAGTTCCAATTTGAAAAGTAAGTATACTACGCAACTTAACTCTTGGTGTCAGTAAAAGTAACAATGTACTCATCCATAGATCTCTATGGATTCTGTTTTCGATAGAGGCTCTTGAAAGTATTATGAGGAAGATGTTTGCCTCGGGGAGTTTGCGCTCTGTGACACTATGGGAAGATTTGCTGTTTTTTTTAATCAATTTTACAAAGTAAATTAATTTTATAAGTTTTTTTCATTGGCCGTTCGCTTTTATATTCGATACATGATTGATGGTTGCATGATTTTGGTCAGATACGCTACAAAAGTCAGTAGGTATGATAGTTAATCATGCAATCCCATAATTTTTTCACAATTTTTATATTTTATAAGCTTATAAAAGTCGTGCTCTTCTTCGCAAATTATCGTAATTTATTAGAGCTCTCTAAAAAAATGTTGACCAAAAAAATATTCATGATTTGTCATTAGAACACCATTTTACGCTTACGCTCTCCCCGAGCAGATGTTTGCCAAAATAAAAAGTATTCGGCACGCATCATGCCAAGGTCGCAGCGAGAATTAATATTTTTATGACACACTCGTAGGAAAGCGGCATTGTATCTTGAGTTTATTGTTTTCTTGTAACAAAGCTCTTACTTTTTAAGTCCAGGTTTAGGTAAGTTTATTAAAAAAATTGTTTCGTTTTTTCGGTAGCGATTAATTCAGAAGTAAAGTCTGCAGATCGTAATAAAAAAAGTTTACAGAAATAGTACTTACTTACAAGTAGTTTTCATAAAAAAAACTGTGCCTGTCCAAAACGTGACAAGGAAATAAAAGCGTACACTGCTGCATAAATAATAAAACAAAACACCTTTTTACAAAACAAGAGCTTTTTGCTTAAAATATTGAATCCATGTTGGTTGGTGTCTGTCGTGCACTTTTAAACCAGGCTTTAGATTTCCCACGAGGTTATGTATTTCAATGTATATACAATGTGTTTTAAATAAGTCAGGTTATCACTAGCATCTGCCCGCAGCTCATCCCAAGTGACACCTGGATAAACAATATAGTGCTATTCAATATGATTAAATACATTTACAAAAAGTACTGTATTATAATTAGGTACCTACCTAAGAGGAACTATTCTAAGTTGTTCTACTGTCCGATTCTACCATCTACTATTCGAATCTGTTTAGCCGTTATAGATAGGTAAGTGGGAGCAAAACTATCTTTCACTCACACATTCATAAAGTAAAAGAAATATTGTAGCTTAAGAATGTAACCCAAAAAGTAGAGTGTGCTCATAAAAAAGGACCATAATAGTACGTTATACTAAAAAGTATAATGTCGCAAACTTCTTAGTAGCAAGGGTTTGAGAACGAGAAATAAGACTTTTGTGCTACGATAACAATACGATACTTTCATATCAATGACCTACTTTACCGCTCGCTCGTCCGAGTAATCCACCTTTACGTATGTTTCCAATACGTATGTATGGGTACACATACATACGTATGTATGTATAATCATACGTACATACATACGTATGTATGTATGGTATGGATGATCATAAAGCGATTATTACACTGGGCGTCTAACCGCACTGGCAGCGAACATCGCGCGCGGCTTGTAAAACAACGGCTAAATTGATGCATTGTTAAAAAGATTTACTATTAGAAACAAATTCAAAATAACGTTATACGATGAGAATAGTAGAATTCATATTATATAATATTACACGTATATGCATATATGATATTATTATTCATGTATAATTATGCATAAAGAGCTTCACATATTTTCAAACAATTTTGAGTCAAGAATGGAATGTTTTTGAATATTTGTGCCATACAAAATGTGTTATCTGCATACATACTATGTACCATGCAGTGGCGTGTGGTTAGTTTGGCACTATCGTTCTATTACCGCATTTGGTCCCTAGCACAAAATTATTGACTCGACCGCACACCGCGCACCGCCTCGGTTTTGCGGTTTAGTCTGTTAAGAGCCTATTATGTTACTGAAATATCTCGTTGTTTATCAAAATACGATAAAAGTGGTGAAAGAATAAGAAAACGTCACGTCGTGTATTGTGTCTTTTTGATATTTTTATGGTTTAACCACAGAACCGATCAAGATAAAATTAGGCACAGAATTAGTTAGCATTCTTGAAACAAACAAAGGCAACTTTTTCAATTTTATTATGACAGTGACATTGACAACTGGTGTATGTCAGTTAGTAGATAATGACATTCATTTAAATTATAGTTCAATCGAGAAGACATGGGTTTAGTTTTTCAGATATTATAATGAATGCAACCTCAGAAAATGATATATCATTTTTAAGCATGCGGTACTTTGACTAAATATAAATAAAATATGAAAGATGGTATTTGAACTGGTATTTGTAGATAGCTCTATTGATCCAATTTTCTACCAATCGGAAGCGTCCTCAAGATGCTAGCAGTTCTGCCTCGCTAAAAGGAAATGATCTAATTATTGCAAGAAATTCTTTTTTTAAACCAAGTGATTTAGTTATCGAAGAAAATGCAGAGAATGTAAAACAGACAGTGAATAAATCGCGTGCCTACAATTTGTAAACAAGCAATCATTCGAAGTTGGTGTACCTGTTGAATGTGTTTTCATCGACATAAGATGCTCTATTCATTTTCTACTAGCGGCTGCCCGCGGCTTCGCTCGCTTCGTTCCCATTGCGTCCCATTCCCGTTACTTTTTCGGAATAAAAAGTCCTATGTTTTATGTCGGTCTCCTGGTTCTACGCTACCTCCCGACCAATTTTCAGCTTAATCGGCCTAATAGTAGTTCACGCGTGACCAAGGGAACTAAGGATTCATTTTTATATATTTTCTATAAGCCGTGAGATTAAATTTATTCAACTCTTATTTTACGGACATTGTTTTGTACCCGTTTAACACGTTTTCATGCAATGTCTGTGAATATAAAACACATGCGTGATACACGGCACGGTACCCCTGTGGTCGCTTGCGCATTTTTTATGACCATGTTCACGCCTCTAGGGCGCAACCACAGAGTAGAAATTAATTTATGACCTTGTTCGTGATTACGATTCCCTTCTATTTTTTAAATCAGATTACATCTGACTGTATAAATTAAATTTTATTAACAACAAAAAATCTCCAATGTCGGACGTGCTGCAAAGCATATTTATTTTACTATCAATTCTTTTCCGAAACTTGGACACTTAATCCTCTTTGCTTTGTATTCCTTTGTCTTATGAATACCCAAGTTTCCATGAATGAAAACTGGTGTCGAAGTTTCGCGTTCTTGGCGCTACGCCCCGCGCCGTACATTACGTACCCAGCAACTACGAGTAATTACCAAATCGTATCACATGCGAGAATTAACCAAATTGATGTATGTATTTCCTTGTGTTAACAGTTAGTGGTGCAAGCAAAGCCAGGTGAAGTATTTGTGAATCATTAGAGTGCGGAGTGCGCGGGCTCGCGAGGTCTGCGGCAGTCGAGTGCCGACGCTACGCCGACCCGCCGGCCGTAGCACGCGTAGCACGCGTAGCGCTACGAACTGTAGCCGCGTAGCACGCGTGAGCGCAACTCCGAAAGTTCAATATTAGTTTTCACAGATATCGTTATAAAAAATATCAGTAGTAAATTAAGGTGTTGGTAAAATTAAAAGTTTCGATAACTTTTCATAGTGATGTACTAAATATAAAATAGGTATTAAATAATACATAGAAAATATTAAAGCGTTGAAAAAATTTTTGGGAAAAGAATAAAATACTTAAAAGCAATTACCTTGTGCTCAAATAAAAGCAAGCAGTAGAATTGAATAACCCACATTCGACGTACTCTGTATTTATGTAGGTAATGTAAGTACTTTCACATAACATAACATCAAGAAGCTCGAATTCGCGTGTGCGTGAGTAAGAGCGGCATTTATATCAGGCAATAAATCACGTTAAACCTCTTGTAGTCCTAGACTTTAAATCATTCGACATGAGGCTGTTCCACTGGCATTAAGATTGTATGCCGCAGAGGGAACATGGAGATTTATTAACGAGGCCGACCAGATTCATTACACTCTACTGAACGTGACTAGAATCGCTTCAATTCATGCGGAATTGTATAAAATTCTAAAGGACCTTTTGATAATAATATAATTTCCAAAAAGGTTTCTCTGGAAAATAACAAAACGGCGTAATTTCTCTATATTTATTAGATTAGATTAGGAAAATACTATATAACACAAAACATACATAGAAGAACTTATTGCTATTTCGCATTTTCTACCTTTCTTACCTTTATTTTTTTACCTTAGCGTTTTGTGGAGTGGATGGTGTGCTATAAGAAATGAAAAAAGAGAGAATTTATGATGAAAAAGATAAAAATCTACTTAATCTTTAAAGTATATTCATTAACCTTCTAATTGCATAAATATTTACAGTACCTACCTACAATACATAATTTAACACATATGTACCGATAAAATAAGCAAATAATAATAATGTATAAAACGCTCAATTTTGTTGAGATATTTGATTATGTGCGGTATCATAATGAAAATAGGCTCAAGATTTTATTTATATTGGATTCGAGATCCTACTTTCACTATATGAAAATAAGCTCTCACCTAGGTAATCATATCATCAAATATTTCATATCTCAGAACTAAATTAATTTTCTTCAGAACATTATACTCGGATTTTATAACGCTTTTATTAGTTTCACCTGTATGTATGTATGTATGTATGTATGTATGTATGTAACCGACCCCTTTGAGCTCGATTTTGTCCTACTTTGAACGATCAGATTTGATTCAAACTTTGCACACCTGTCAAAGGTCGATGACAATGCAATAATATGAAAAAAAAAATTAAAAAAAATGAAAAGAAATAAAAAAAATAAAATAAAAACCTACTTTGAACGATCAGACTTGATTCAAACTTTGCACACCTGTCAAAGGTCGATGACAATGCAATAATATAAAAAAAAAAAAATGAAAAGTAATAAAAAAAAAAAAAAAAACCTACTTTGAACGATCAGATTTGATTGAAACTTTGCACACCTGTCAAAGGTCGATGACAATGCAATAATATGAAAAAAAAAATATATGAAAAAAAAAAAAAAAAAAAAAAAAAAATGATAGTTTAAAAAACTAAAAAAAAACGCTTTTATAACTAAGTAATTGAACTAAAAAGTTAAAAATAAAACTGTAATAATCAATTGAAAATTTATATTATTGTACAAAAAGCGTGGGGGGCTTGATTTTGATTGTTGTAAATATTTTATCAATAGTTTATTATATCTGAAGTTATTATAAAAAGCACCCCACGCTTTTGTATAATAATATAAATTTTCAAATGATTATTACAGTTTTATTTTTAACTTTTTAGTTCAATTACTTAGTTATAAAAGCGTTTTTTTTTTAGTTTTTTAAACTATCATTTATTTAATTAGACGAAGCTAGCTGACGTTTACTGTGTTGTCAGTTTTTGATGAAATAAAAATAGTGTTGGGACAAAGTGAATGATTGAAAAAACTCCTGAATGAATGAAATTGCCTCGTTTTTCTAGTGAATTGTTAGTGTGCCGAACTTGACTTGACGTGCCCGGTTGAGGATCCATATCGTTCGCTCGAAACAATATAGCAACAAAATACACAACAATTACCAAAAACACAACGTAACGAAAAACTTTACAAAAACAATAACTAAACAGCGTGAGCGCAGAAAAACATTCGAGCTATCAGACCAGAGGTTAGAAGCCGAATTACAAACAAAATGAGGACCCACGCGCATGGCGTTCATCGGTGTTGGCACTAGTCGCCACGCCGCGCATTGTAATAAACCGTCAAAAAACTGATTGTAGTTACATACTACAAGTAACTTATATCAGAGCACTTTTATACATTTTTTAATACAAATTTCAATATTATTTTATAGTTTGAAATGATTAACTATTCACTCATTGTTCATTCATCTGATTGAACGAAAACTGAACGCAGCACTATTACTTTAAATATGAAAACATTATTTTACAAAGTGACATTAGCTACTGTCAGTCGGTATCGTCTAATTAAAAATCCGACTATATCTGTTCACAGTATGTCCAATAAAGGAAAAAACTTGAGCTCGACGCAAACTTTTTGATTTCACAATCGTTCTTGCATTTGTTTGGTTTACAATAAAGCCTGCGCACCAAAGAGTATAAAGCTTATTCTATTCTATTCTATAGTCTGCGCACATCCAGCGCAATGGCGATGGTGAGCAGTGAAACGCTGTCAAATATGACAGTGATATTTGACAGCGTTGCACTGATCGCCAAGCTACTACCAACTGAGCTATGAGGGTTGAAGTAAATTGAATAGCGTTCAAAGTGGTGCTGATGGCTCAATTTCCGTCGTCCCAGAGTCAGAAGAAAGTTACCTGCGTCAGGTTGTTGGGAAAGCACGTAATCAATCCGTTTAAATTCGTTTCATTGTAGTTTTCACCTGGATGGACCCGCATGGAGTCTCGTTTTGGCCGTGATTTGTTGCAGGTACTGGTATGTTTTTCATATCATAACTGACAGACGAGCAGAAACGCCATCTGATGGTAATAATATAATAATATGACACTGACCTCCGCCAATGTTTGATTAAAATAAAAAAAGCAGCCAAGTGCGAGTCGAACTCGCCCATGAAGGGTTCCGTAGCAACAAGTAACATAATAATTATTGTAGTTCGTCGAAAGGTAAATTGCGGTTTACGATTTATGAATTAAAAAAACTACTTACTAGATCACGTATGGGCTTAATGAATTTTTTTTTGAGTTTCAGTTTCAAGTATAGCGGTTCACAGAATACATCTATTCATCAAGTTTTATCAGTCTAGCTCTTACAGTTTCGGAGAAAAATGGCTGTGACATACGGACGGACAGACAGACAGACATGACGAATCTATAAGGGTTCCGTTTTTGCCATTTGGCTACGGAACCCTAAAAAGCGGTCTGTGATACCGTCCACAAAGTAAATTATAACCTCAAAAAGGTGATTGTTAACGTGCATGTACGGTCGAAATTTTAGATATCACGTGAAAGGTTTCAAAGTTACTCTAAACTGGGTCAGTGAATTGAGTGTAGCGTAACAACTGAAATTGACTCGTGAAGGCCTAAACAAACATAATCTGGTTTCAAAGCCAACTCGAACAGGAAGTGTGCAGTCGCACTACATTTTCAAGTGGGTACACATATACACTACATGTACATGTACATGTAACTAGCAGCCGTCCACGGCTTTGCTCACCCAGTTCTCGTTTATTTTTCGAGATAAAAATCCTATGTCCGTCTCGTGGTCCAGCCGTCCTGGCGTCATGGCGTGACCAAGGGAAATGGGAATTTATTTTTATATATTTATAGATACTGGGTGATATGCTTCAAATACTAAGGAAATACCATGAATTCGGAAAAGTAGGTAATTCAGAAGGCTGACTTACGTTTTTTACGAGTTGGTACAGTACAGCTGCAAAGATTGAATGATGTTGAGGTTTGTGTTATAATCGCTGTTAGAGAAAGCGAAGAAGTGGTGAAACACACAAATTTACACAGTTTTCTCCTTTTAATTATACTTAGGTTAGGGCTGATTATTCCGTCAACAGAATGACACAATTCGTCAAACAAATAATAGGACAATCTTTGTTTTTGACAAGCCTTAAACAGAGATGGGTTAGTATATTTTTATATGATGGATAAATCAGTCCTTTGATAAATTAATGCTACAGTAATTGTATTGATTTAGCCCAAGTATTTGCAGAAATAAGGCCTTATAATTACATTTTACACAAAATAACCCTGTGCGTGTGGGAAGGTTACACGAGTATAGAATTAATCTAGGAATTTCATTTATGCGAAGTAAAACTGACGACGGCATCGTAAACCCTGCATAAAACTAGATTATTTACTGAAAGTAGCCGTAGTAGGTTCATCTATACTTCTATACTAATATTATAAAGAGGAAAGATTTGTATTTATGTTTGTTTGTAATGAATAAACTCAGAAACTACTGTACTGATTTCAAAAGTTCTTTCACTATTGGAAAGCTCATTCACCCTGAGTAACATAGACTATATTTATATGTTTAAAATATAAATACCCACCCGTGCGAAGCCAGGACAAGCCGCTTGTAAGATTTAACCCCATGCCTACGACGTTTTTTTTCATATTTTATTCGTTGATATAAGTTATTAGAACAATACAAACGCAAGTGTTGGCACAGTTGACGCGGAAGGCGCGATAGCGTGCAGACCCGACCATTTTCCAAATATGCTTTCCAAAGACTAGGATGACAGTCCAAAAAAAATGCATGCTCACGTGATTGGTTTTGTTAGCTTATTCACAAGGCAGTCGAAGCGAATCACGTGACGCGCAATATGTTGGCAACGTTGCAACGCAAAGCTTCACGCTGCTAGATGAAGCGCGTCTTGCTTAGACAATGGCGTCTCGTTATTGTTAGTCTCTGTTCTACATGAAGTAGCTTTTGATAGCTTCATGTATGGACAGACAGCGTTCCTATAGAGAATGTTGGGCCTTAAATATTGTCTAGTGTCTATGTACATTTTCTATGGTAAGCATAAACTACAAGATATGTTGACATTTCATTTACCTCATTCACAAAAAGCGAGTTAATTATGCCCCTGCTAGGCGCATCTTTATAAAGCTTGCTATAAAAATAAGTCAAAGCAAAATTGCTCATAGGCCTACTTGACTAGATTGTAATTTTATTAGGGTACCGCATTGAAGGGGTATACTAATTTAATGAAAAAAAAGAGCTAACAAATTTTTGAGATCGTTGAATACTTATTTTTGAATATTGATTGTTATGAAAGACTCAGTCAGTATTTTAGTAGAAAGGATAAGCTCGCAACCAGTTACGTATTAGTATAAAATAAATACATTAAACATTAGTATACAAACTATTTAAATAAACCAATATTATTCGAGTAGTATAATTATTATGTAGTGATAACAATGAAATGTGTGCGAAAACTCAAGGAAGATGAAGCCGCCTTTATTGGTGTCGTAATTGAAATGTAACTGGAGGCATGCAGACGGCATGGCGGGACCGACCAGACACCTGTCCACCTACCACCGTGAGGGAGACCACTCCGCCAGCTCGGTAAGTCAAATAAACAACTCAAATATCTAACAAAATAGTAAAAGTATTTGTAAGCTCATAAATATGTCCATATGTCAGTTATAAGGACCTTGATTCTTATAAATACAGATTAAAGATGATTTTCCTGCTATATTTTCTTAGTAGGACTTTGGTTCTTAGAAATATAGATTACACTCAAAAAGTAATCACAAACATCCATCATTCAATGACTCGAAGAAAGAAACTTTCACAAGTAGAATAATAATGTTGGCTTTTGAAATATATTGATAACTATCGGCCGCCCGCGACTAAGCTCGCGTGGTTGTGCTCAATATCTTTTTTTGTTGTTCCTGTTTATTTTTCGGTATGAAAAGTATTAATTTCTTTACGGCTATTGCATAATGATTGCCATAGAGAACAGGACGATGACCCACCCAGGCGGTGACTGAACGCAGAGTGTCACTCACGGCGCGCGGGCGCGGATCAAAGGTCATAATAGGTCAGGCGCCAATGATTCCTTTATCGATTTCCTCGGGATTCTCCTAACAAAACTTAAAAAAAATAATTTCATAAATATATTTTATATTATATTTGTTGAACCTAATTCCTGAGTATTTGCAGCTAATAATGAATAACCCTGTATATAGGATCTCGGAAACTGCGCCAACGATTTTTATGAAATTATGTGTACAGAGGGTTTTGGGGGCGATAAATCGATCTAGCTAGGATTCATTTCAGAAAATGAGTCTGTTCATTAAAAAAAAATTAACAACATAAACTGAATACGTGACTGCTCCTGCCATCTATTAACGATTGTGAGCAACTAACTACAAGCATGTCCAGCAGATGGCGTTGTTCAGTAAGAATAAACCAGTAAAGATAATAATATGACTCTTATGATTTCTTAAAAATACAAATTAACGAAAAAAATTCCGAGCGAAGCTCGGGTACCAACTAGTGCTGATTAAAATAAAGCCGTGCCCACATCTAGACGATCTGCGATTACGATCATTTTCAGCGTAGGGTTTGCATACATCCGTACACACTGCCACGAACTTTGACAGTGTGATGCACTGATCGCCATTAGGAGATCTAGTCTCTGTGCGCAAGGCTTTACAAACTTCAGTCCAAATTTCATCTAAATCGGTAGTTGCCATCATGTTCGCCACAAACATCTTAACTTTCTCATTTAGTTTATTAGTGGTACAGGATAGGATGGTTTGACCTTTTAACTATTCAACAATACAGAGTTGGTTGGAAAATTCAGCTCAATTTAATATACTTTCTGAATTCCACTGAAATTCGGTTAAACTGGCTACGTGCCGATAGCTTTCAACGATGTTACTTGTGCTCGGTGAACTGCAAATATGGCTGCGATAGGAGAAATAGTCCCACTCACAGTCCCACTGATAAATTAATGCTTATTCTTAGAACTGGCTTACTGTCCGTACATACTGGCTTCTCAGCTCAGTTGGTAGTAGCTCTGCCTTCTGCGCCGTAGGTCGTGGGTGCGATCCCCACCGAGAACAAATATTTGTGAGGTGAACCCAGATGTCTATTCTCTGTCTAGGTTTCCATAGTACAAGCTCTGCTTAGTTTGGGGCTAGATAGTGTAGATTGTCTACAATATTTATTAATTTATTTCAAACAGTGTAGGAAGACATCGTGAGGAAATAAGCAAGTCGTAGGTACAACCTAAAAAATAAGAAAAAATGTGTCACAGAAGAAGTCTCTTTGAGGCGCACTTAATTTTTTTCACCACACTTGACTCGAAAAACACAGTGACACAAAAAAAAAGTATTACGATCTGCTGGTTCTTTTATTCAAAACACTTCCTAGTACCTACCTACACCTGTTTGCCAATTTACTTTTAATTAAAAAGGAACAGGATATAATTGTTTTCTGAATTCGGCTACGAACTGGCTGACGCAGCTCAATCGTGGGTCGTAGCGATAGTATTCAATGACGTCAGTAATTTCACTCTGTGGACTGCGATAGTGAGAACTCGCAGCTTCCAATAAGGCTACAGCCGCAGGCTACATTACGATAAACTCAATTTAGGTTTCTACTTACAGAATTACTCGATAACTTAAAAATAATCTCATTAACAAAATAAAAAACCATCAACTTAACTACAAAAATATATTTAAAAACTATCCTTACTTGGACCTTGCTGAAAGGATGGTTTTTTGTACGAAAAAAAGGCTATCATTGCTATTTTTAGAGCCTAAAAGAAGAACCTTTTAAAGCCTAGAATTGTACGGCTGGTAAAAATGAACAAAGACATTCAAATCAAGCGCTAGGCGCTTTGCGGATGAAAAAGCGTGCGTTTTAGTAGCCTAGAGGTGAAATTGGCTACGTACTATGCTACAATCCACATCAACTTCAGATTCACACAGGTCATGCATAGCCTCTGCAGTTGTAATATTCTAAATCCTTGTACTATCGTACAATCCACATAAACCTCAGATTCACAGGTCATGCCATAGTCTCTGCAGTTGCAATATTCGTAATCTTTGACCTCTTGTGAACTAGTCTGAGAGAAACGGCAAGTAATTAATTAAAAATGTTTAAATGCCGATCAATGTAAATTGCACTAATAAAATTATTCAATATATGTAGTTTTACTTCATAGTTTTTGATGTAGATCTATAATGTGGGTGAAAATTAAACTACACGAATCTTTGACGAAGCTTACAGTAATAAGAGGTTTCTTTCAAACCATTTACACTTTAATTTAAACTGCTTAAACTTTGTGCTCAACCTCAAGTACTGTTAGTTAAAATACTTCCGAAATTACGCAACAAAACTGAAAATAACACAATGAAAACAATTAAAATGAAAAGCTATGTGACTTCCCAAAATGACAGAAAACGAATCTTGACTGACTGACTTGATTCATTACTGAAATACTGATACCTCATTTGTCATGGTTATCTGCAGTACACTCTGCATACTGTGTCATATTTTACGAAAAATGGTTAATTTTGAAAAATAAAAGAGATTTTTCATCTGGGCAGGGCAGCCGTCCCGTTGCGCGACCTCCTGAGGGTATTTGAGTCAAACCTTTATCAACTCGTTTATAAGGTTGCTCTTACGAAATTCCCACGCTCAGAATGTCCATCAAACGACATAGATACCTTTGGTAAAATGTTTTAGCATTTTTATTGGCATCTTATCCCGCTTATTCCCAAGACACTCTTACCTCTAGTTTATATAAAAATATTTTGCTATCGTAACTACTCTTATTTTATGAAACTTTTCAGCACATTCTGTTTCATCAATACACTTGACAAAGTAGTTGTTATCATTTTATTGTGTTTCCCTAAAAATTGTATGTTTCAACCTTCAGACCCCAAAACAAAATAATGCTGTAATAGCTTAAACTACCTTTATGTCAGCTTAAACTCATCAGAAAAGGCTGACAAAAAAACATCCTAGCTGTTTCTAGAGAGGGGGGTAAAAAAAAAATTAAACAGCCTTTGCATCTATTGTAGATTAGTTATATGACGTCAGTGATTACTCAAGCCCCACTCAAGGGAAGCTATAGTATATAGACTGGGACAAGATTTTTGATGGAATAGGCTTTCCCAGCACCTATACCATCCTGACAGCTAAGTCAGCCTAATCCATTGGAAATGCATGGTCTATACGTGCGGAGCTAGCTAACCCACTGGCTTCCTCACATTATTATTCTTCGCCGTTTGAAAGCACTAGCATTGTATATATATATTTTTCGAACAAGAAAATTCATAGGTAGGACTGGATTTGCACCCGGGATCGTATGCGCCAAACCAATAAATCTGCTAACAATATACAATTAATTGTTTTTTTTTATCGTGCGTTCAGTCAATAGCCAAAACCAAAGTAACAAAATACACGTTGAAATAATAAGCGATGATAGATATCCATCACGCGACCATTACACAATAACTCTGTCGCGGACGAAACGTGTTATTGTACAGTTTTACCAGCGACGAACATAAACGACTGAAACAAATACAAAAATAAAAACCGACCAAGTGAGAAGGATATGGGGCTCTGTGGCAGTTACATTTTAACAGGAATTTTGGTAATAAATTGTTTTAGGAAATAACTCCACGCTTCGTAGCGTATATGTCACAAAATACTTCTCCATATTCTTCACTTTTACTTCACAAATGTTTGAATAAGTTAGTCCAACAGTTGGTTTAGTTTCTAACAAGCAAAGCTTAAAATTCATTTAGTGGTCATCTTGCCTCTCCGACTTAGAAGCTCATTGAAAGGTCGATATTTCCCCCCCGAGATAACTAGGAACAAAGCAATTCACTCATAAAACTTTTTACTCTGTGGGTCTGGTATAAAAAAATATGACACATATTTCGTACAGTACCATACAACTTAATATCCTGATGTCCCGTAATAATTAGAAGCCTAAAGCTACATATTTTCGTTATAGCCGTAAAGCGGATAATTGTTCTGTCGAACCGAGTCGTTTGTTACAAAAAATCATTTCCTGTCATGACCAGAGTCGAACTCGATCGTATCGTGATAAATTGAGTGATCATTGTGTGTTCTCACTTGGGTAAGTGCAAAGTTGATTGTACTTATAGCCGGCAGGTATGTTGAAGGTAACGGGAGATGTTTTATTAGATCTCAAATGAGATCGTTTTCGAGAACCAAAACATTCGTTCCCATATTGCCCTATTTGCGTTGATAGATCTACGACTTCCTCTAGACGCAAACATCTGTCAATGCCGAATAAAAACATCTATTTAATTGGTGGTTTTTCGCTGCGTCTTGGAACAGTGAATAAAATTAGCATTGAAGTCATCATTTCTCATAGATCCAACACGTTCTTAAAGCGTCTATATAGGTTAGTTTTATGACTGCGGAAGTTTATAAATACGATCCTAAACGATCTTGGAAGGAAATTTAATTAAATGATGAGTAAAAGCACTCAAGCAAACTTCTTAGATGTGAAATATAATTAAGCTCACTTCATAAATTACTTATTACTTAGGTGTTCGGAAGGTGAGTTCTTGATTTAAAGTTCAAGGAATTAAATATTTACCCTATATTATGTGCTAACATAATATGTACGACCTAAAGCAATATAAACACGAAACAGCTATACCTAGTTACTAGCAATGTATATAGGTGACTTCATGTTGGCAGCCCTACTGCTTAAGCAAGGGGCTTATAATCATAAGTTTTTGAAACTCCTTGCTATGGGCTTCCAACCTCTTTGATCTATTATAAGTATACTTAAACTATTACTTTTTATTCTAATAAAAGTATTTTTTTAGTAACTACTTTAGTTTGATTTATTTTCATTGTAAACTCCTTAGTAATGCCCATCTTCTTTTTATGCAAGTATAGAACCTATATAGAAAAAAATATTCAAATATGGAACTATAATCCTCGAACAGAAAAATAAAGACAATTGAGCATCAACAAAAAATTTTTCGTTATGTCCGTTCATAATAATTACATAATTATTTATGATCTCATCAAAATGTAATTTTCTAGGTATAGTTGTAATGAAAGCTATCGTGTATGTCAATCGAAATTGGATTTGTTATTTGATCACGAACTCTCCAAAACGAGCTTTGGTTATCCTAGAACTAACTGGCACTTTTGGATGCTGTTTGAAACGTTATCGGTAGACCAAGTGAGGATTGGATCATTTTGTGGGTAAAACTACAGAAACAACTAGAGACGAGCCTCTATAAAAGAAGAACAGAAAATCTTATATAGAATATCACTAGTGGTGACCCAACCGCGCTGAAATCTGTAAGAATGACTGCGAAAATAATAAATAAGATATATCTAAGGTCTAGGTGTGTAGTTATAACTTTTGAAGCTATCATGGTTTTTAACACTATTTTTATGAAACAACGGGATATTTACCATGATTAAACTTTGATGAGTTGATCCGATATTTCGTTCAGTTCAACCGTGATTATGGTGCATGCAACTGTGCCGAAATATCGGATCAACTCATCAAAGTTTAATCATGGTAAATATCCCGTTGTTTCATAAAAATAGGTGTGTAGTATTTATTTATTGGAAAACCAACAGCTTATAATAATTTAATAATATTAATACGCTAGAAACTAGTGAGCCTTAATTATTACAGGTTTTCATGAATAGATATCATGTAAATGCAGGATGCTTCTTAATAAAAGCCTGTGTAGGATGACATCAGTAAAGAAAAACAGTAAAAGGAAGTACATATAGCAAATTCGTTCGAACATGACATCAAAATTCTCATATAATATGAGCAGAATGTAATAAAGGTCCTTGTATATTATATTATATAATAAAGGCTAACTTGGGCTGACATGGGCACAGGATATTGAGCCATCATTACGCGATGCTCGCTGTCCTGCAATGATAGTGCTTATCATTGTGTAGGTATTTGGTTTTACTTGTCTTGGCCAGAAGTGAAGAGGTTGGCTATATTTTTATATTTATTGGCCAATGTACGAAAGGGTCATAATGACGCCCGCGGTATCGTCGCAACGAGAGTTTAAATGAATAATGTGGACCATCCACACAGCACCA
Source organism: Thera obeliscata (assembly GCA_947578465.1). Taxonomy (NCBI): domain Eukaryota; kingdom Metazoa; phylum Arthropoda; class Insecta; order Lepidoptera; family Geometridae; genus Thera; species Thera obeliscata. The sequence continues at coordinate 9,727,774 of OX387916.1, forward strand.
TCGAACCCCAAACTAAGCAGAGCTTGTACTGTGGCAACTGTATAGCTGATATCAGGCTTACGTATTTTTATAAATACATACTTAGAATACAATATAACACCCAGACAGAGAACAAACATCTGTGTTCCCCACACAGATATTTGTTCTCGCTGGGGATCGAACCCAAGACCTACGGCGTAGAAGGTAGAGCTACTACCAACTCAGCCAAGAGTCAGTCAGCTATGAGTTTCTTTTCTACGATTTTTTCTTACTTGGAATTTCTACTTAGGTTTACGATAAAATCTGATTGACTCCAATCAACAACGATTTAAACATGTTAGCCCGTTCATACAGTATTCCCATTCGTATATAAACATACCACTTTCAACTGCGAATACATTAATTGGAGTTTAAAAGACCAACGAGTGGAATTCGACGATTTGTTATTTAATAAAATGTTTATTATAGTACCAGCCAGAGTTTACATTATAAATGCTGTTATTTTGTCTGAATGGTTCATTGTACAAAATTTATTATGAGATATTTCATATTTAATTATGGTTCCGTTTTGCTATCTAGGTACTTAAAATTTTGGGTGGTTGTTTGATAAGTCTACCAGAATTCACTGTTTTTTATTATTATTGCAAAGTTTTACAAGGTATAATTATTCTGCACGCATTTTATGATCTCATATAAAATCTACGAGTATGTAGTACATACTGGGCGAGTTTTTATTTAGTTGGGCACACTCGGTTCTTACTCTCGCCATACATCATCTAAAATGCTCTGTCTCCGACATTTATGCAAGCTGCTACGTCACATAATTTGTTATTCCATATGCGTTGGTAGTTGGCTTGGCATGGCACTTACAAAAAATACCCCAAAAGTTTAATACGATGTCGTCGAAGTCCAGACTGCATAATAGCGGGCTATCCACTAATTTTTCAAACTTTTTGCGGATGTAAAAAAATATTGGTTTTCGCATACTAAACGGTAAACTTAGTTTCTGGGTATTGGTACAATATAATGTATAATAATAGGTGGGTACAAAAGTGAACATTAAACATTGATTAGTTCTATAAGGTGTGTATTAAAAACGCTGCTATAAAGATATTAGTAGACAGATAATTTTTATAGTGTTTTGCGAGAAACTGGTGCCTGAAATAGGTTTATGGAAACCTGCGTTCTATTAAAGGTTATATACATAGGTACACGAACTGTTCCTGCAACATCCTGTTCTGTTTCCTGGAACAGGATGTTCGTCTAGTGAATGCCACTTTACTTGAAGACCATCCGTCCATTTATATCTGTCCGACAAATCTCTATCCTAAACAGTGTACAACCAAAAAATACATTACTTTTACTAGCACGCATTCTTGTTTCTTCTTCTTGTCGGGGCACTAAATTTATCAAACAAATGTGGCAGAGACTGGCAGAGACGTGTAGTTTTAGGTTTTTACGGCATATGCCGGGTTCCTCTCGATGGTTTCCTTCATCGTTTGAGGGCTGGTATTTTTTAATTAGCCTACATACTTTGTGTCACTACTGGGCAAAGGTCTCTTCCAATCCGATCCGATCCGATTCTATAACATTAGTGCACATATTTTATTTACAACAAAACTTATACACATGAAAATAAGCAAACAGGCCTTTGCATCTATTTGTAGATGAATTATATAGCGTCAGAGGCAACTGGTGATTACACAAGCCCTGATTGCGGTACGCTATAGTGCCTGGATATCTTAGATGAATATCGTAAAGAAACCCGCGGCTTAGTCAATTTCGCACGTATTGACCATGTCTTTCCTGTGGATTGGGCCGACCTAAGCTGTCGGGATGGTATAGGTGCTGGGCAAGCCCTCACCCACACACTACGTCGTACATACTACGTCTACCATATTTTGTACTCTTTTCTCCACAGCTCCTTACGGAAATCAACGTGCAATTGGCTCTGTTCCGCGACTTGCTGATCCACATAGGGCAAACCCACGACTGTCCGGAGCTGCGCGAGCGCGTCCGTCGACTGCGGCGCGCATGCGTCGAGGCCACCAAGCAAACCAGCTTGCTTGTTCTGCCTAACTCGAAGAAGTAAGTTTTACTTTTGTCTGACTGTCAGTTTATTATAAAACGTCGTTTGTCAATACAGAATTTCGTAATGCTAATACAGAAAATTATATTCAGTGAAACGAATATGCGTGTAAAACATGTAAAAATGTTAAAAAAAATAATTTTAATTTTAGTATTAAAAATGTTTTTTAGAAAGTGGTATGGTGGTGGTCTACAAAGTGCTCTTTAGAAAGAGCCGTTTGATGTAAAAACAATATTTATAAATCGTTATAAATGTGAAGTAATTAAATGGCAAGGAAAATGCAAAGTTTTACGCGTGCAAGCGCTATAGACAGGGTTTTGAGTGAAAAGCAGATTATGGTGTCCAAATTTACGGTTAGATGTGCTTTGATAAGAGTGTTAGACCCCTATGCGTGTTCTGCGCTGCCTTGTAATTTTATTACGTGACTGACACAAAATTAGTTTACTGTGTGTTTGGTTGGCCTGCTCGCTGGAAGTACACTACAGGACAAAATTAAGAAAAGGTTTTTCTGAAGCATATTTTATTTCATTTATATCACTTAGTTGAGATTGATCCTCTATCAGTAGGTATTTGATAGACCTATAAAAATAATAATAATATCATTTATATCAGACAACATAAAATGCACATTACAAAAATGAAACACCTTAGGTCCATAGTTAATAAAGACCTTAAAGACTAACTTACATAAAATGAAATAAAATTACTGCTTAAATGTTTTGTCGTAGAACTTTCTTTAGATACCTAAGCACTAAAACATATTATTTGTAAATCAAATATGAATCTCTATTAATGATTCTCTATCGAGATAATAGGAGTATAATATAATTAGATCTATACCATAGAGCAGCGGTACTCAAAGTGTGTTCCGCGGATCCCTAGGGTTCCGCGCTACCCCTGTAGGGGTTCCACAAGAATTTCGAAAAAAAAACAAAATACCTCTCTCTGGTCACTGGTCGAACGTTTTGACTCCGCCCGCCGCGCGTATACTTGTGAGCGCGCAGTCCCTTTGATAAAAGCTGCCTCTGAATTAGACGCTATAGTTGTGAACAAGCGACTTTCGGCTCTATCTTCAAAAAAATAAAGTCGAGATTGTTTACAACGCATTTTTTTGTATTTCTTTGTTATTCCCGCTTTTTGTTTATCAAAGTCGCCGACTCAAGTATTTTTGAGAATGTTCGAGTTCCGTCAAGTATTTTGCTTGTCAAAAGGGTTCCGTGACCAAAAAAGTTTGAGAACCGCTGCCATAGAGCATAAATATTAAACGGGGTAGACTGTAGAGCCAATACAATAGTGCGACTTCAAACAATGGGAAATTTCGAGTGCGGCCAATCGAACCCCCGAGGGTCGCTCTGTAAAACAGATAATTGCCCGACCACTTTTAGATTACCAGTTACGTAATTTAAAACATTATTCACAAAATGAACTGCTCTACGTCGTTTTTGAGAGTTCGCATTTCAAAATGAATCAACATCGTAAATTGTCCAAGTTCGTCCTTGACACGGCTCGTCAGCGAGTACGCACCGAAAGAGCAGCACGTACAATTTATTCCACTCAAATATTTATAAAGCGAGAAATATTTAATAGAATTCATGCAGTTTAATATTCTGCAAGGTACCTGGCTGCCCAATTTGATGTTGGATCAAATATTTATCCTTATTACCGCACTTGACAAGCGAAATGTATAAAATGGCGGCGTTTGCCATAACATAAACGAATTAGGTTACTGGGGCCAATTTATTTATTTGCGTTTCAAAGGCCGCTCTCGGTGGGAATTCGGAAAAGAGCTAATTACAAGAACTTCTATGTTCCGCTACTGATGGGGATTCGAAACTAATAAATCTGCGTACCTACGTAACGAGGGTTCACTACTATTGCTTCAGTACGTACTTTGTTTGTTTAGGGAAGCCAATAAACCTAGTGGGTAAAAGTTTTAGTATTAATATACCTCACTAGGAAGATACAAATTTTAGCTCAAAGCCGTAGGTTGGTTGGGTACACGTAGATAAAATTATTTCGAAATAAAATAAAGCGAATGTTGTGGAACATTTCACGCATCGCCATTTATCAATATGTTGCTTAGCTAAGTCTTATCTTTCCTTTTATCATATCCTCTCGTCTCATACCTCCTCTAATATATTCGCTCAGGGATTAAATTAAAGGTTTTCACCTAATCTTGCTCTCAGTAATGCCTCAAAGCTACGCTCAGACGTATACTCATGTATTTAGCTCGACGTAATCCCGATTTATGGTGTGAAGGTGAAATAAACTCCGAGACAATAATTCAACAAGGCTATATTTCAGGCGATATAAGGCGGTTTTTGTTTTGTTATGAGAAAATGATGTGTGTTTGGGAATGGGTTACAACAAAAAGTGTTGGCCTTTGCTTTATTTCAGTTACATTTCCGTGAACTGGGGTGATTTACGCTTTGTGAGTTAATTCATTTTACGGCATAGTGCCAGTTTAAGTTTTGTGTCAGATTTTGTGTAAGATTGCAAACTAACCAGTAGGCCTACCACAAGCTCTGTCTCTGGCTCTGGTTTTGAGTATATGTTGACTAAATAAATCCTACGTTGAAACGTCACACACCCAGTATAATTCACGGGTGAGTACTCACACAGACTCAAAACCAGAGCCAGAGACAGAACCAGACAGAACTTGTGGTAGGCCTACAGGATGTCGTCCAGTGTCGACTTTAAATGCAAAAGGCAAATAAATCTTGAAAATGGTGGACCTACCGCAAAAACCTTTCAACCAAAAACTGAAAATACTGCGCTCCAGCTTTCTCGTATCACACAGCTAGGTTTTAGGGATTTTTATTCTGATTGTGAATACACCATTTTGAATAGGTTTTATTACTCCAAGCAACTGATGTAAAAAATGTGTAGGTACCGTGCTTGGGAATTGCGTGCAGTCATGAACCAATTTATAAAAAGTATCTAAACGTCGTTCTTGATCAATTCCTGGCACGTTAAAACACTAGATTTTTTACAAACATTTTTTAAGCAAGATCAAGTAGTAACATCACAAATGTATGTATGCGTTTATATCACAGTAGAACAGACCCAAGCTGCCTAATATGCGCCTACTAATGTTGCCGTAATAAACTCCAACCCTTCCCTCACTCACAAGTGACAGCAACACGTGGTAACTGTGAATCAATCTGTGAATGAACAGGGCTGGAATGTAGGGCGCTTAGAGTCATTGAAAACGTACCTTGGCCTATTCTATCGATTTATACTTCAAGTTTAAAAATAAATTATAAAGAAATAAAATTTTATGAGAGTGAAAGAATGAAGCCATAGTTGTATGCAGATTTTAGAAAGTAGAAATCTGAATAACTACTGCCTATGTGATTTTTGAAGTGAAAACTTCATTAGGCGGGCTCGATAATTTTGAACAACCAACGAACTCGCGTCACCATCACCGACATCCGTTCGGCAAAGATCAACAAACTTCGCCAAAAGTCAGGGTCTGTCCGTCCGCAGGCAGCCAGCCTTCACATTTTTTTGAATACTAAACTCTCAAACTCTCGAGTAGGGATTACAAGGCAACGTACGTGTGATAAGTTCACCAAAACATCTTATTTCACCTTCTAAAGTTCCCCACCCGTTTATCCTACCTCTCCCATCATTCACCCTACTTCCAAGCCTGGCGGTAAACAGTGTTTTTTATTCAGGTCAACAGGCGAAGCGTGTACAGAGCAATCCCAACTGGTGCTCCTGTACTTCATGTCTCAACTGCTGCTTCGGGAACTCGCCAAGAGCCACAGATTGGTGCAGCTCGTGCCAATGGACATGACCTCGTACTATGGTGAGCCTATATAGTCATTTAGGTTATTATAATACAATAAGTTCAAAAAACTTACCTGACTTCATTACTGACTGCTTAACTGCTGCACCAAATTTGATGAAAATATGGGAATAATTTTAAATAAGTATAAAAAACATGATCGAATTGGATGTAAAGATTTACACATATGGCTGATCTACATATAAACAGAATACAGAAAAAAGGGAGTATTAAAACAGATTTATTCAAATCAGTTTTAATTTGGTCAGCAATAAAAATTCGTTCAAAAAAAAGTTTTGTAGTAGACATTAATATTTAAATTGAATAATCTAATAAAAAATACATATTCAAATTATTATAAATAGCACAACGGAAACCACTAAGGTTTGTTTTTAACAAGTCTTAAGGCACGCAGAATCTCGAAAGACTTTTTCTAAATAACTTGAAAGCTTTTTGTCGTTGCTGGCCAAAGCAAATAAAAACAGATACAGTTACTTCATTTACTTTCATGAACGAATAACCAGTTAAACGTTTTGGCTGAGCTCTAATCTTTGGCTACGGTTGCACGGCTGATTTTATTTTTACGAGTTGGCTTGCAGCTTGCTTCCAATGTGATTGTGCTTAATTTATTCTTTAGCTGCAAGCGCGCCAAGAGTTTTTATAACTCCGTTGTGGATTATGTATGCATTATGCACATTCTTGGTTTTTATTACCTGAAATATGCTAGGTTTAAACTGACTTTCAGAAGAGCAAGTCCCACTTCAGTCTCTCTCTTTTGTATGGAGAAAAGATGAGACAACAAAATACGTTACGTAGAAACGATAGAAAATAGTTGTTGACTAATTTTCCATACAAAAGAGAGAGACACGTGGTAGCACTCAAGCAACTCGGGGTACAGAGAGCAAGAAGCTTTCAATTCAGTGCGTTTTCATTTGAGGTTGAGTTTTCTGTTGTGCATTGCGGAGGTGTACGCTAGAAAACTCTAGAAAACCCATTCAAACCAAGTAAATTGAATCAATTGTGTTTATTTTACAACTATCCATTATTTTTCCACTCTACCATTGAAATTACTGGCTCATGAGGCTGAACATTTATATGCCACGTTGGGCACGTTCTTAACGTGCGTGACCTACGAAGCAATGCCTTGTTATATGCGATGGTTACCACGTAATATCAGATGGGCCATAATATGCTTGTTCCTCAGCTATAGTTAAAAAAACTATTTCAGTATAATATATGTATACTTATACTCTAACTTCGAGAGACCCTATAGATTATTTATTTGATTGATGTATCTTTGGTAGAAAACCGCGCCGGTCCCTCCAACTTCGGGAACGTGATCAGTCAGATCCTTCTCTGCAAGCAGATCACGCCTGACTTCAACCAGGAGGAGCTCTGCAGCATCGCCAAGGACACGCAGGAAATCACCAGGATAGTCAACGACATACAGGAACTGTTGCCGCAGCAGGAGAACTTGAATCACTTAGGTGAGGTTTTCTTCACTTCGATTCATTTAGATTTTTAAGGTTACGTAGCTAAATGGCAAAAAACAGAACCCTTATGGATTCGTCATGTTTGTCTGTCTGTCTTCTGTATGTCACCACCATTTTTTTCCGAAACTAAAAGAAAACAAAATACAGCACATATAGGCGATGGCGATCAGCTGAAACACTGTCACGTATAACAGCGATATAAGACAGCGTTTCAGCTGATCGCCATCGCCTAGATATGCGCAGGCCTTTAAGGCCAGACGTCAGTGCAATTTTTAACGTATAGCTCGCTCGTAGTAACTCGTGACGTAGGCTTGCTGGGTTGTCCATGCCATAGATATCATAAAGTTATTAAGCTATTTATAGATACTAAAAAGAACCGAAGAAAAGCATAGAAACCTAAGCTATAAATGAATAAACAAATATCAACAAAATCCTCATGTTGTTCAATGATCAAACAAAAAACACCACTCCAACTCCTCTGTTTATGCTGAAACAATATAACAGGGGCCTAATTCTCGGGCCGATCTCGATCATTTTGCAATTTTATTTTATTGCTTCTTTTCACAACCCCGCACTTTTTTTACGTTTTCCGTATATCGTAGCGTAACAAAGTGATCGAGATCGGCCCGAGAATTAGGCCCCTGGGGCCTAATTCTCGGGCCGATCTCGATTATTTTGCATCTTATTGCTTCTTTTCGAAGAGGGAATGGCAGATTTCCTTGAGTAATTCATCAACGACCTCATCGTAGAAGCCTCGACAGCTACGATATACGGAAAACTGTGAAAAAGTGCGGGGTTGTGCAATGCCAAAAATAAAATAATCGCTTAGAAAATCTCGGTCGGCCCGAGAATTAGGCCCCAAGAGTATGTCAGATCAAATATTATTCCTCAATGGGTATCGATTCGCTCGTTATTACCCACTCAAGCAACTAATTTAATTTATACAGCCCAAATCCTTCAGCCGTCGCTAAAAGCTCGATACTGTAACAGGTGAAGCCCATTGTTTGTGAACAAATAATGTAAATGCGTCATAATATCCGACAGTTTGTGGAGGAAAATGTGAGATATAGGATTTCGTTTCTAGAACACAGTAAACGTTTAGAAAGTAACAGTAGATGTAAGGGGATTATATGCCTTTTACAACATCAGATTTTTATCATACATTTTATTAAGAACTAGGAAGTGAATTAGAGCACTGGTGGCTTAGTGGTAGCGGCCCCCCGCCTTCCGATCCTAAGGTCGTGGGTTCAAATCCAGTTGTATACCAATGAGTTTTTGTTAGTGCTCTCAAACGGTGAAGAAAAACATCGTGAGGAAACAGGCATATCGTAGAACCAAAACACTTAAAATTCTTTCACCACACTTGGGCCGCAAGAATCAGTGACACGTTAAGAAGAAGATTAGGAATTGGGGATTTTTTTTTGGTGTTAAAAATAATTCCATCCAAATCCAGTGTGAAATATGCGTGAATCCAGTATCCAATAAAAATGCGCTAATGTCAAAAAGCTTTATTTCCTCGTCACCGAGGTTTACTGTGCCATGTTTGTTACAGAGACCAACATAGCTCTGAAAGGCGACGACGTGAACGGCCTATGGAGGAACAAGCGAAGAGGCTCCATTTACAAAGGCATGGGCGTGCTTTGTTGTGTATCCCGACCCAACTACCTTTGAGGGTGAAGTGTCGCCTTCCCGGCGGATTACTCCATACATGGATTAGTTTGGATTAGTTTTTCGTGGACAGACTTCCAGTGATTGACTCAAGTGTTCAGTGTGGTTGAAAGTTGACGCATAAGTCAACCCTTTTAAGAAACTTCTCGTGCAATTCGTCCTATGATCGGATTCGTCAAAAACGAAAAAGAACAACGCGGATAGAAAGTTTGCAATCAAATCGAACTTTCAATTTGGACTGGACGAACTTATGATCGACCTTGTGCTAAGTTATTTTACTTCGAAGTTCGGAAGACTGAAAAGGTTCAGCATTAAAAATTCCGTGAGCGTAAATATGCATAGGTAATGAAAGGGTCCACTAAACTGTTTGTTATTTTCAAAACGACGGTATGAATACTGTAGAATCAAGATGAATATCACTTGTTTATATTTAGGTGATTTTAGTGGAATAGTTCAATTATGATGTAGCGAAATCATTACATTGCCTGGAGAGGGATCAAGTGCGTTAAGTAGTGTTCATGGTAGGACGTATTATTCAAATTGTATCAATTTTGAAAAGAATTTTGTGGACACTTTGCAACAAACTAAACAATACCATATTACACGAGTATTTAATGGGAAAAAAACATACTACAGCCTTGCGCACATCTAAGCGATCTGCGATGGCGATCAGTGAAACGCTGTCAAATATGACAGCGATATTGGACAGCGTTTTGCTGATCCCCATCGCCATCGCCTAAATGTGCGCAGGTCTTAAGTCCTACCTCGAAAATCCGTGCTATTTATATAATATTTTTTTATATAATTATAATAATTTAATAATTTTGTTATATTTTTTGTTTAATTTTAATTATATTATATAATCACAGCTCGATTGAATTACATTATAGGTATAAAGTTTATTTTTATTTAGCGATCCAAGTTTCTATTATTTTAATGATGATTGTAAAATTTTATTTTCTATTATTTGACCTATGTTAAAAACAAATCATAATAAATAGATATTTTATTTCTCTAATCGATATTTAAGCATATCCTTCTAAAAGGATAGAAAATATATTGTTTATCAATCCCAGTAATGTACATTATGTACAAGACAAGTATTGGCCTAGTCACAAATCGTGTAAAAATTTAATAATTCATTAGGTACACTAGTCAATTATTATAACACCTTAGAAAGGCATTATTAGATAAATAAATCAACATTGTTATTATTATCAATAATTATAAGTAGGTAAAAGTAAATGGGTATAATATTGGTAAATAAAAAACTATCATGTTTTTTTTATAAAATCTGCTTTGTTCGTTGAGTAGTTACGAGTTCTATTTTTTTTATAAGTAACTGACTAATACATTCTACATCTTTCAGCTCACAAAATAATGCCAAAACTTGTTTAAATCTCTAATGTTCACTTTTTAATACCTACTTCTTGCTGATGGAGCAAGCAAATGGCTGGCACTCATTAAAGCTTGCCATACACGGGGAAGATAATGTAATATTTCGACGAGTAATAAGCTTGTAAAAAATATGGTATCTGGTATATAAGGTATCTCGCTAATATTTTTACTGCGAGTGTCTGCTCGTAAAATCTTATGGTAATGGTATCTATAGGTATCTCATACATCTCAAACATATTCGATAGATTTCTAAGAAGAGCAATATTGATGCTCTCAGATGTAGATATCATGTAAACTGCGCCGTGTGTGATCGATCACCGTAATGTGGATCTAATTTATTAGATACTATTCATATTTATATTTATTTTACAATATATGGTATAGTCATCCATTGAAGATCGTAAGCATTACGCACATCGAGACGATCAGCTGCGATCTGCAATGACAATCAGTACCCGAAGTCAGAGTTTTTCTACCAAATTACCAAATGTTGTTTTCGTTTCGCCTATGTGTCACTCTCTATTGTATGGAGAAAAGATGAGACAGCAAAAATACTAACGTAGGAACGATCGAAACGAGTTTTTGTCTCATCAATTTTCCATACCAAAGAGACACGAAAACAACATTTGGTAGACGAAATGTGGTAGCAAACTCCGACTTCGGGTACTGTTCCCGCATAGTGTGATATTTGACAGCGATACATTGATCGCCATCGAAGGCGGTCTAGGTATACTCCATTATCATTTCTAATCTAAAACTGATCTAACTCTCGTAACAAAAGGATTAATTTAGCAGAGTTTGTTCTACGCCTGATAGAAATTATTGATTTCTTTTGCTCAAATTTCGTAGCAAATCGTAGTGAAACTCAATAAAATATAAATTATACTTACCTACATAGTAATAATATAGCGATCACGTATTGATGATGATTATAACACCATATTTGTACCTAATTCCTAATAAATAGGTTCGTTTTAGCTTCTATATTAAATGTAGTTAATATTATAAAAGATATATTTACCTATATTGAAAATATCTGATGCACCTAGTCAATCATTTTTGTATTTTGTCATAATAATATAAGTACTACGTCATTTTAAGTTCGAATTTGAAACTGTAAATACATTATTTTATCATCCTATTATTAATTCACTTATTGAAGTGATGACTGTGATATACTCATATAATTAAACTATGTTTTAGAAAATATAATATGCATTAGAATAATGAATCTCAGAACCACGTGTTTTATTAATTCCTTCGTAGAATTCAACTCTAAAATAAACTAAAAACCAGACACTGTGTAAATTTACATTACATGTGTATTTAATATGGGTGGTTGTTTTAGTTAGTTGCATGGGTTCCTTCATATTTCTAAGGTCTCATTTTCAACGTTTTCATATTTTGATAGAAGGCTCTTTAAACTTTACGGGTGAAACCTATTTCGAATTGGACTCAAACTGAATTGAGCTCAAACTAAGGTGCATGTAGCATGTACTGTGGGAACCTTTTCTTTAAGTAACAATATAAGTTCTAAAAACTTAACAAGCCGACTTCACGGTCAATCTATCAGTAACGCCCAATTCTGTAGTAACGCTTTTATATTTGAAGTCGGCTTAAAATCGGATAGATTCAGAGAAAACCCAAAGAAAAGTTCATACATTGTAATTGCAAACGTTGTTTAATGATCTCGTTCGTAAATGTCTCCACGTTGTCTAATGTAGGGGATAGCAGTGCGGCCACCACCGCTGCCTCCGTTGTGGTCATTCCTAGATCTCTTCGGCTTGAAGTCATCCTCAGCAGAATCTAGACAAGAATAAAGATAATAAACATTTGAACGTATAAGTTTTAGAAGTAAACAAACCTTCGCATCTATTATAAAAGATTTACGCAGGGTGTAACACAATCAAGGGCGGATCCAGGGGGGGGGTCATGGGGGTCATGACCCCCCCCTGAGCTGGTTCCAGGACTTAGGTGGACCACTAAATTGTAGACCTACATAATGATTTTGTATTATAATATGTATATTTTGTCACCATACAGATTTTATGTAACTACAAACCTTCAATATTTTATTATTTTAATCTAAATATATGAAACTCTTACGCTACTGACTGACTGACAATCAACGCACAGCCTAGGCCGTTAGTCCTAGAAGCATGAAACTTGGAGGGTGTATTCCTTTTATAGTGTAGAGGTTCACTAAGAAAGGAAATTGGAAAATTATTTCGCTAAAAGGAGAAAAAGGGGAAAAATAGTTTTAAGAAAAATGATGATTGTAAAAATCAAAGCAAAGTTAGAAGCATGAAATTTGGACAATAATACATAATTACAATTATGTAAATAATTAATTTAGTGTGAAAAAAAACAGGAAATTCTTGCAGTTGGTCATGTCAAACTAAACAAACCAGATTCGATTATACACCAACGCATACAAAACCCAACTTAGCAAAATAGCTTTACAAAATACCTACGCAAAAAAACTGTAAAAAAAAATCTGCTACCGCAGCATCTGCCACCAGATTTAAATAAATACAAAGGTTTAAAAAAACCTATGTAAACCACTAAGACAAATCGCGGTTTTTCTATGCGTTGGCGTACAATCGAATCTGTTTTTTTGGTTTAACATGACCAACTGCTAGTTACCTTAGTTAATTTCGTTTAAGAGGAACACACCCTTCAAATTTCATGCTTCTAGGACTAACGGCTCAGGCTGTGCGTTGATTGTCAGTCAGTCAGTCGACAGTGAGTAACGTAAGAGTTTTAAAATAATATTTAGACTAGTTATACAGGGTGGCCGGAACATTGAAGTCCAAAAACAAAATATTGGTGCCTCGTATCGTGGGGTATCTGAATCACCCCTATGTATGTTCCGCGATTTTGTTTAGTTTTCGAGTTATGAATTTTTATCTGAACTTACGGGAAATTTCGACACGACCAACTTAAAAATTTAAAAAAAAATGAAGAAGACGTTTTAGTATTTTTTTTTATGCAACTGAATCCTCATGAGTTGTACTTTTATGCCTAAAGCAATTAGCTTTGTTACTTTGATGAAAGTTATGAAAATGATGATCCAAAGTGAGTAATTTACGTTCGGTGAATTATGACTCTTTTCAACTTTAAATTAAAAATGTAAACAGGTGATTTCATGGTTCCTAAGTAGCTTTAAATAAAAGCAGCCAAGTGCGAGTCGGACTCGCCCATGAAGGGTTCCGTAGCATCAAGTAACATAATCTAAAGGTTCTTGTTGTTCATCGAAAGGTAAATTGCGGTTTAAGATTTATGACGTATAAAAAAAAACTACTGACTAGATCTCGTTCAAACCAAATATCGTTGGAAGTTTGCATAGTAATGTACATCATATATTTTTTTTAGTATTATCATTCTCTTATTTTAGAAGTTAGAGGGGGGGGGGGGCAACTTTTTCCACTTTGGAAGTGTCTCTCGCGCAAACTATTCAGTTTAGAAAAAAACGATATTAGAAACCTCAACATCATTTTTGAAGACTTATTCATAGATACCGCACACGTATGGGTTCAATGAAAAAAATTTGTTGAGTTTCAGTTTCAAGTATATTTTTGTGTAAAAATCTTAATGCGGTTCACAGAATACATCTACTTGCCAAGTGTCATCAGTCTAGCTCTTACGGTTTCGGAAAAAAATGGCTGTGACATACGGACGGATAGACAGGGATGACGAATCTACATATAAGCGCGGAACTTACATGGGGATGATTCGGATACCCCACGCCACGATACGAGGGACCAAAATTTTTATTTTGGACGTCAATGTTCCGGCCACCCTGTATATTTAGATAAAATAGGCTGCCTCATTCCGTGCGTGATAGTGCTTTTCTAGATGTCTTCAAGAGAAGATGGCAATATATACGAAGTTATTATGTGTTAAGTTTTTCAAGTGTACCTACAGTAAAGAATAAATATTTTTAAGTACAGTACTTACGTACATTAATAAAATACCTACTTTTTACTTGTATCTATTATCAAAATTAAATTATAAGTTCTTGACTTGACCACGACTATGTGACCCCCTCCTGGCGCCAAAGCTGGATCCGCCCTTGAACACAATATTCCCTTATAAGCCCCAAAAGGTTCCACACGTACCATTGGCGAACAAAGTTTGTTCTACGACTTAAGAAATTTCAAAGTTATTCATTCATGAAATACCTTTCAAACTTTCCTCCGATATGTAGAAACATAAACAGAACATGAAGCAATCCTGTTTTGTTTTATTTTATTTTCAGTAAGATTTCTACAGAAATAACAAAACTGGCACCAGACCTTTGCTTACGTCAAAAGTATTCAAGTGCTTTGGTGGAGGGCATAATAGGGCATTACGTTATGTTTATAATTTGTGCCCATTAAAATATTTTATAGACTTCGCAGACTGAAAGATATGTTTCATTTGAAAGAAATAAAAATGTTATGTAGCAGCTGAATGATAAAGGGGGCATGCAGGAGTTTAAGGGACCATAATAAACTCGTAATAAAATATTTCCATACGTAAGGATCTTATTTCAATTTAGCTATTACTTACTTTCCTTGGATTCTCGTCTGTACCGTCTTGAGAATAAGTCATTTTTTACTTTGAATCCTTTGTAAAGATGGCTCTTATTTCTCTCCAGGCGTGCCTTTTCATTAGACGCGGAAGAAAGGGAAAGTATTCTTGATACCCTGAATAAATAAACAAATAAAGTGTTTTTGTTTCTACGTTTCTTGAATGACCTTATATAGGTAAGTTATTATTGAAGGTAGGCACTTACAAGTTTGCGAGATTGGCCTTGCTTTTGCTCTTTTGAATTTCGTCTGTGTTTAATATTACGAATAGTTTTGAATATTCATTCGAACCATTGTCGTCGTCCGTATCTTCCTGTTTGTCGTCATCTTGCAACGTAGTGGAGCCTATTAACTTATTTGGAGTCAAACGATGATGTCTTTGCTTTTTCAAATGTGCAGTGTCTTTATCTTTCAGCAGTTGCTCTAGGATTTGCTGGGTGCTATCTTTATGTCTATTGATTTCGTAGTTTCTATATACGGGTTTGAGGGTATGCTTTCCGATCCTGTTTTTGTTTCTTTTTATGGAATTAGATGTACTTTTTCCTAGATTAGCTTTTTCAATCAGATCAATAACTTCCATGTTTTTTAATAGTCCGTAGATGCTATTGACTGAACCTTCACCGGAATTCAAATCAGAGGTAGGGCTTTCCACTGTCAGTTCACTCTCATTTTCGCTCTGCTGTTCTTTTAGAAATTTTAATAAGTCTTCAATGTCTCTATTCTGGAGTGGAGTTCCAGTTTTTGCCATAACCATACCCAAAGCTGCCAGTACCACTGTTAAACAAAAGACATCATCAATTATTAAATAGCACTATGGTATAACTAAACAGTTTGGTCGACTAGGTACCTGCAAAAATCCCTCCGAAATTCAACATATCCAAGTACTTTTATACGCATAAACTCTCGGAAAAATACATTTTGATTATTATCGCAACTATAATAATATTCATGGCAATTTTAAAATTTCATTTTCTCTTATCGTATTTCAACTTTGTTTCAATTTGCTCTACCTACTCCGCAATTTAATCTAGTTTTATTTAACTGTTGTAAATAGCTTGAGATAGCCGTGCCCGTGGCCTAAAACATTTCAAAAAATGTACATTTACGCTTTATTTAAAAGGGATGGTATGAAAATGGCCTATTGTAGTTCATAAATGAATACATTAAAGTTTCGTCGAGTTCGCGCAGCGTTCATTCTCAAAAAGCATTCAGTTAAATTAAGTATATTCTTTTCTTTCATTCCTCGGAAAGCCTGCATTGTAGACTATACCAACATTAAATAAGAAAAACTTCATTGTTCGCTCAGAAGATGCTCACAAACTCTTTTACCTATTCATAGAGAAGAGCGATAAATTGAACATTACTACTTGCACTCATTTTGCCAAATTATACATCAAACAACGCAAATTTACTCGCGTTGAGTTGTCATCATTTTTAAATAAAACCTTTGATAAAGTACCTCCTTGGTTGCAATTTTTCGAAGTAAAAGATCGTTCCATTTTTAAATAACACGACAGATATATGAGTTTATATGTAATTTATTCGGCCGCTAAACAATTTCCATACAACTTTTGCCGGCCCCTGCTCACATGTATTGTGTATTTGGGCAGTACAGCGTTTTCGATTTATCTCCAAGAAGGTTGTCAAAATAATGCTCAAATTTCCGAGCATGTTTGAGCAAAAAGCATTTTCATGAGCCAGAAAGTATGTTGTGAAGGTACTGATTTCATTTAACTGTAATCTTAGATCTTAGGTTTGGGTCATTTAATTAATTACAGTTAATTTTTTCATGCCAAAGACCCGTCACGTCGTTAAATTATTTAAGGCATTAAATACACACGCAAAGCTGTGATTTCTCTCCACGATAATAATATTATTTTGCATACGTAAATATTAATTAAAGTACAATAACCCCTAATAGCAGAGTTTAAATTTCAGTCAAACCGACGCGACCGACCGACGAGTTTTCGATTGCGATTTTCGCAGTCGGAAATTTTATGGAGTGAAACTCTTACATTTTGTGTTTCAGCATGCCATCAGTCGTTCAACAACTGCTGAAAAACTGCAGTCAATAAAGGACTGCGCACATCTAGGCGATGGCGATGGTGATCAGCTCAAAAGCTGTCAAATATCGCTGTCATATTTGACAGCGTTTCAGCTTATCGCCATCGCCATCACCTAGATGTGCGCAGGCCTTAACTCTCATCAAACCTTTTGTTTCGCACACACAGAGTCGCTCCGAGCCGAAGCTAGCTTTACTCTGCTGTAGGCATAAATCTTACTTTATATATCAAAATGTTTATTAGCTCAAGAAATTGCTTCAAAATTCAATCATGGATGTGCGTGTGACCGATGTGACCTAAGAGTCACCTACGTAGTAGACCCTAATTTATATTCTGTGATATAGTTGAACTACCCTTATCTATACCTAGTTTATAAAGCGTATCAAAGGGATTATTGTGTTTTTTACGAAGCCTTTGATTTGTTCTTTATACGCTTGGAATAATTATGTCAAATCAATACAGCAAATAAGTACCATGTGTAGCTAATACAAACATAATAGCCCTCAAAATGCCAGTATTATGATTAAACTTTCGTTCGAATTTTGAATATTTTTTTCGTGAAACTAAAAAGTTCTAAATTCAAACAAAAACAAAATTTAGGGAGAATGCAGTTTTTATCCAGAATAGGTGTGTACTATTAGGTTGATGAAGGGTCAAATTTTACATTTAATATTTGGAGTCTCAAAACTTATTCGTTTAAGTTATAATAACCTCGAAAAATAGTATACCTTTCTGACGATTGATCAGATTGCTTCCAATTTAAAGGGTTTCCTTCGTTAAACCTGTATAGGCTGTTTCTTTTCAAGTTGGCCCATTAACCTGTAGCCCCTCAGTAGCCCTTCATTTTTATTGCGTATTCAAAACTTAATAAGTGTTCTCAAGAGGGTAGACCTCATTCAGGTCAATTTTTACCTAGTCTACAAACTGGTAGAGACCAGCCATTAATTAGCAGCTAGCTCTAAAATAGTTGGTATCTGTTTCGTTAGGTTTCAACAGGAATCAGGCACCGGTCTAAATAATATTTAAGTCCAGTAACAAGGTTGAAGTTTGGAGACCCTGATAACATATATGATTTCCAACCTATAGATGCTTTTTGAGCCTCCGTTACTTTGAAACCGACTTTAAAATATTCGTAATTAATAAAAATAAAGAAAAATGTATCTCATTGAATAATCAAACGGTTTCAATCGAGCTTCGAGAGTGTGGTGGGAGATGAAACCAGCTGATTAAAATCACATCGAAACACGTCACATGCAATAAATATGTATGAGAAATGTCAAAGAAAAATATGGTTTAACATATTTTCAAGATTATATCGTATGTAAAGTGAGTTAAATACAAATAAGGGTAAAATAATGAAGGTTTGTAGTCAAAAGGTCTGAGAAGAGTTCTAACAGAAATTTCGAATCGGAGGTTCTTGGAGGTAAAAATATTATGATGGATTTCTTTTGTAGTTTAGAAATGATTCTTGCTATTGTCCGCTTTATTCTTCAAATATTAACCAACGTTAAACATTATATTGTACTAGACTAGATAAATAGCTGCCCGTGTATAGTAAATAAAATATTTCACGTCTACACACGGTGTAATAGCGAGGGTGAACGAGCCTCGTCGAATTATTTAGCACTGCAGTACCCAGCGAAACTAGAGATTGGAGCCAACCATTCGATATAAACTTTCAGGGTTCTATATCGAACCTTTGAAGAGGTATCCTACCTGAGATATCTATCTTAGAGAAAACTGTATTCCAATTAATTTTATTAAAGGAGAGAGAAGCGTAAGGTAACACTTCGTGAACTATCGTTGAAAGGAAGATCTATGGAACTATTTTCATTGATTTCATAGTGTTAACTACACTTAAGGAAATCACAAAGGTTTTTATAATGTCCCATAAGTTAAGAACCGAGCGGGATTTGAACCCGCGACCTTCCCCTTGGTACGGGGCTGCTCGCTTTAGTTTTGGGAAATTAAAAAAATCTTTATCTATGGAACTATTTAGCATTTAAATAATTCTGAAAAACTCAATGGAAGTAAATAAAACAGAAGTAGGTACCTATTCCCCCAAAAACATACAAAAAATATAGATAAAATGTTCCGCGACACAGTTTGCCCATACAAACAGGGATGGCAATGAAAAACCAATAATTACATAGGTATCTATAAAGCCAAGTTTTTGACTCTGCTAACCTTTGTCAAAATGGTGACAGGTTCCAATGTTGTTCAAGTTTTTGTAGACACCTACTTACCACAATCTGCGTACCTACTTATATTTTCCTCCTGAATCATAAAATACATGACTACTGAACCAATGCACTCTGCGTGTGTCTACATGCACTTGCCCAAAATATTTATTATTAAAATATAGGGCAAGTTTGCGTGCATGTTCCGCTCTCATTCATCAAAGTTTGATGTGTAAAATGGATATTTTTATTTTAAGGCGAGCCCGTAGCCAACGTTTCTATGATGGACAGTGGTAAAACACGCGAAACTTGATTAGGTTAGATATAGATACTTAATGAAGAAACCACATTTAGGTATGGAAACTATCTGCAAAAAAAACTATAGGATTTGTACACCTATTGATGATAACTTCAGCACCTTGAGTAATGCTCTAACACTGTTGACGAAATCCACAGTAAAAGCATGGTCAATACATGCTAAGCTACAGATTTCCTAACGATTTTGTTCTTCACTGCTTGGAAACACATAAAATTAAAACTACCTAACTTACTAGCATTGAATCGTTAATATTATCAATTTCAGTTTTACCCAAGAGACTACTCTTTCATTCTGGAATAACTTACTTAATAGGCATTATTTTTTAAGACATGATTATCGTCAGGAATAGACGCACGCTGACCGTTATTTGTCTAGGACACTCTGACCTCACAATGTTTTTTCTTTTCCTCTGAAGAAGTGATAAATACGGCCGTAAATAACCAGACTCATTAATGCACGCTCTGGCCCAGAATAAATGATAGTATGTAGTCAGTCCCAACATGATAATGAGGTCGTCTTGTAAACACATGATAAAATGACTACTTTTTAAATAAATATTGATAGCTAAGTATTCAAAGTGAAAGTTCAAAGTGATCCTTGCAATCTACTGAATACTTAAATACACTTTTGATTTGATTTGATTTGATAATCATTTGACTGCCATCACACCTGATGAAAAGTGAGGATGCAGCCTAAGATGGAGCATGCTTAGCCATAATCCACCTGTTCATTATTGTCTTAAAAAATCCTGAATTGAAACGTTCTATCTCTACTATTGAAACCAAGATTGAAACCCCCGAATATTTTGCAAGAGGAGTGATTTTTTTACTACTGTGTCTAGGTAATTTAGATGGAATACCTATGCCTATAATTATATTTAGGTACTGTTATAGGCAGTTTTAGATACTAGATACTGTATAAATATCTAAACGATAAACAAAACTTTTCCGTTCCAGCCATGTTCACGAATCACGTATTGAAAAGTAATAGCGAATGACTGGTACTACGGTAGGCATTAATACATTCTAAACAGAAGCAATATCGGCAAATGATATTATCAAACGCTCCGTAACTTTATAACGAAGTGATTTCGGTCAGGAGAAGTTGTTGAAACAGTTAATTTGTTCGGAAGCAGTTTAATCAAGAGTTGCGTGCCGTAAGACCGGATTTGCAGTAATTAAAGAAGACGACGGCGGCCAGACGAGGCCATACCATCAACCTTATTTCATATCACTCAAATATGTAAGCTTACGGCGATGGCAGATAATCTCTCATCTCATTGGCTAATGTAACAAATGACACCTTACATTAGCCAATGAGATAAGAGATTATCCGGCGGAGACAATTCGTAATGCGCTTGTAGAATATAATATACTTACGTGATTTTTTATGCATAGATGATTTTTATTTGTTACTTAAGCGAATCCCACTATCACTCATACCATGCAATCTTTAAACATACGTTAGTTAATATTCAGATAATTGAGAGTTTTCAAAAATCTACCTACATCCCTCACGAAGGGCCTTTGTTAATTTTAGTTAAATTTTCATGATGGTTAGGCGATCTTATCTTTTTTATGAACAACTTTTCCCCCCTTCTTCGTATATTGCTTCCTGAGATTAACAGGGCTTCCAGTTAATTTCCTGCGTTCAAATCCAGAGCGCAAACACCATCCTACAAATAAAACGAGGCTCTTGATAGAGTCACCCTTAGGACACCATAATTTTTGATGGTTGTAATCTTTTGATACATGTAAATAAATATAAATATTATAGACAATCCACACAACACTATCTAGCCTCAAACTAAGCAGAGCATGTACTATGGAAACCGAATAGCTGATATAATACTACAAACACTACAAACCGCTTTTTTATTTTCAAGGCCATCAGCATGGTTTTTTTTTTTTTTAAAATGTGGGGGCTACTAAGTAGCGCTGTTGTCGGCGTCCTAAGATTAATTTATACCCGAACAATTACTAAAGGCTTCTATACAATGGGTAAGCGAGCTTAAAATTTAGGAAATGCTGGGACCACAGGAAAGTTAATAGCGCTATTGTTCGCAGACACTTAACGCTAAAGTTTTGTACAAAGCGTTGATTACAAAAGTATGATTGGTATTCTTCGTGAAGTGTCAGGTTTGTCCACGCCAAAACCACTATCATCAGGGAACGATTTTGAGCCGTTTGCATCCACCGACTTCCCGCGATTTCAAAATGTCGTTGGTCCATTGAGTGGGGGGGCTAAATAAATACAGCAAGTGTGAGAGTATTACAGTGTACAGAAAATCTATAAATTGTCAAGAAATGCCTCTTTTTTGTTACTTAGTCTACTAACAAGCACCCGCCCGCCTGACTTTAAGTGGTAATCGTCCATCATCCCTCGCCTATAACAAAGTATTTCCTCATAGGTCACGCACATCAGGAACGTGCCTTACGATGCACTGCCCTGTGTCACTTGAGGCAGCCTCACATGCCAGTAATTTAATCGACAGCCACACCTTTCGCCAAAGAGACCGAAACACAGCAATGCTGCCTCGACTACAATTATAAACTCAATATTAATATTAATTATCGGATAGCATGCCCTGTGATGGTAAAACCCGTCCTTTAGTTCTCAGCTTGATAATTTTCATACAAAACAATATAATAGTTATTCGCCTCTGCCCGAAAAGTTAGGGTACACTTGATTTCCCCTGGG
Source organism: Thera obeliscata (assembly GCA_947578465.1). Taxonomy (NCBI): domain Eukaryota; kingdom Metazoa; phylum Arthropoda; class Insecta; order Lepidoptera; family Geometridae; genus Thera; species Thera obeliscata. The sequence continues at coordinate 9,750,030 of OX387916.1, forward strand.
ATTTCAATGTCTATCAAATTAAATTTTAATATTACATTTAACATTATTCAATCAGAGATAGTCTACTGAGTATTTCCCATTTGCTCCTAAGTAAATACGTTTCTATTGAAAGACTAAATCAATTAGAGGGGTTTTCTCCAATCAGCCATCTCTTTGAAATAAGGTCGAGAACTACCACCGTATCAATTGATTCGTTTTTTTATTAGGTCACTGTAAAAAAGTTTTGTATTGTTTCAATAATGGAATAAAAATATACAATACAGTCGGCCACCCGCGGCTTCGTTTTTTTTATGTAAATTTAGACAAACGAGCTTACGGCCCACCTGATGGTAAGCGGTTACCGTCGCCCATAGACACCAACAAAACCAAGGGTGCTGACGTTGCGTTGTACCCCGGAGAAATTTTTTAACGTTTTTCTTGAAGCTATTCATTCATGTTGTAATTAAGAGGGAACGCCTCTGGTGGTAGCTCATTCCACAATTTATGGGTATGAGGAAGAAATTCGTTCGTTCGATTCGTTCACTCCGTTCCCGTTACGCCCCGTTCCCATAAATGGATCAGGATAAAAAGTACTCAATGTCCGTCTCCTGGATTAGAGCTACCTCTTCAAAATTTTCAGCCAAATCTACTCAGCTGCTCTTGAGTTATAATAGAAACACGACTTTCACTTATACATATTATAAAAACAATCCATCCCACGGAAACCATGGATAAAAAGTAACCTCAGTGCTATTCCAGACCATATAATCAATATATGTGCCAAATTTCAGCCAAATCCGTCCAGTTGTTCCGGAGTTATTGAGTAACAAGCATCCATCCATCCATACTTACAAACTTTCGTGTTTATAATATTAGTAGGATTATTAACTACAACAGATAGTTAGACCATTTAACAGGGGAAATAGCCCACTCAGAGAAATAAAGGTTCTTGGATTGTGACCACGAAACGGAACAGGAAGCGTAGAATGACCGCTACCGCTAGTTGATAGACGAGGTAAGACTGGCTGAAAATGGTTCTTTCTGGAAATGAGTGGAGGGTCCAGCAGTGGGGTCCAGCAGTGGACTTCTGAGGCTGATGATGATGAGATTTTCAATGAGATGGATCAATCAAACACACCGAACAATATTGAAAAGCATTGGCAGCGGTGCGTAGACCCTCTACGTCGTAGCAGTGGCCTAAGAGCCTAGGTATAGTGTATAGGTGTGGTATTTTTTTGCGTCTGCTATAATAGTATAATATAATAGTCTACCAGGATACCTCAGGGGATCCCAGTGAACTCATCAGTTCACCAGAATCCCACTAGTATTATAAAATATGGCTTCTCAGCTCATAGTCTAAGATCCCGCTATAGAAGGACCTTCACCGAGCTGGTCATTTAATGAAACGTATTTTATATATAATTAAACATGCCAATAAATATATTCTATATGGGTTGCCTATCAAATTTCAGTCCAGGATAATTATCAATAATTAAAAAAAAAAAAAAAAACTTTCCACTGGTTTGTTTAATAGACAAATTCTATACCAATCGAAAGTATAGACCTCAGTATTTTTATTCAATAAACATACCGGTGCAAATTGCTAGTATCGATTTACCTGTTTATACCTGGCTACCCGAGAGTTGTGACCGGAAAAAAATAGGCAACCTAACGTTTGCATATTTTATGGGGTCTATACTCTCGATTGGTATAGAATTTGTCTAATAAGCAAACCGGTGGAAAGTTAAAAAAACAATTTAGTTTTTTAATTATTAATTTATCATATCCTGGACTGAAATTTGATAGGCAACCCATATAGAATATATTTATTGGCATGTTTATTTAAATATAAAATACGTTTCATTAAATAACCAGCTCGGTGAAGGTCCTTCTATAGCGGGATCCTATACTATAAGTACAAACATGAATAAAACAAGTCGTATTTTAACGTAAAAAAAAATATAGTTTTCAAAAATACGTTTAATTTCATAATATAATTAAATTTGAGTTATATGAGATAGTGTTCTTGTCATCTTTCAGGAGCTAAGAGTTCGTCGTTAAAATGTGGCCCGTTGCACCTCTCACAGAGAATCATAAAATTCTGGAATCAAAAATGTATACTTGTGAGGAAGGAGGTACATACATACTATAAAACGAATATGATTATCTGTTCGTCTGAATGTCGTGTTTTCAAGTTATGACTTTGGCTTTCAAAAAACATCTTATCATTTATTTTCCAAAGTTTTCAAAACAAATGCTTGTAGTGCCGGATTACGGGGTACCTACTAAAGCCCGTATTCCGAAACAGTTTGAGTCGAGTCTCGAGCACTGTCAAGCATAGATTTTTTGACAGTTCTCAGATTAAATAATGTCAAAAATCTATGATTGAAGGAATCTATGAGGAATACAGGCCTAAAAACGAAATTCCGAAACTGAATCCGTAGAAGGGTGCTGCAGCGTTTAAAGTTTCTATGAAAATATCATCACACGAGCGAAACCAAGCGGCATTCCACTACTAAAGTATAAAACATTTAACATGTTGAAATGGTGCCGCATTTGGTAATAAAAAAATACTTACAAGATTATACTGTAGCCGCAAAAGATCCATTGCTCTATTAAAGTTATTTTCCGATTTGGGCGAGTGTCTCTCCATCAAATTGACAGTTCTTCGGGCCAATGCTTCCAGCTCTTGAAGTCCTGTTGGTTCGGTATGGATGGAGAACTCCTCACGTCTGGAAGCCCTCCTCCAGTTTTGCCTCGAAGTACGGGCGCTCCTTTCACCGCCACGGATTGCTTGGTCGTCAAACTCGTGAGGCAGATTCACCATGGTGAAAAACGATGTACGAATGCATAAACATTTGTTGAGACATTTATATACCACTCAGGGTACCTACCTATTAATAATTTTCCTAATGATTCGAAATGCATAAATTGAGTGGTCTTTAAACAATTGTTTGCTAAACGACCTTAATCTCATAGTCTTTACGATAGTGCCCAACAATAAATCATTAGTAAAAGGGTCTAATTGAATGGTTTCTTAAATTAACCTTAACCTTAAATTTTTAGTGTGGTAGAAATAAACAAAAACTGTACTACGCTATTAATTAAGTGCCTACCTAACTAAGTACCAACCTGTATTACCTTTGTGTTTCATCAAGATATTAGAAATAAAATATTAGTGCTTATGACAAACAGGGACAGGCCTAAATAAAGCAATTTTAAAGCTGTTAGTTAATTTTATAAGTAGGTACATCCGTTAAAGAGCCTACAAAGGAGGTCTATCAGAGTTTCTGAAACTGAAGAAAGTGTCTTCTAACTTGGTAAATTATGAATTTGGGAATTGGGTAGGTACCGAACAAAGAACAATGTCGACATTAAAAAGGCGGTATTACGACGCTTCCAGAATAATCCGCTCAAAGCCGGCAATTAAAATTCTTATCCGGTTCCGACGTATATCGGACGGTACGGGAGCCGATAGTCAGATTGATCATCAACTTGATACAAAGATGAGACCTTTATCATGGACCGCTAAGTGTTGATTCTGAATCAACCAGATAATTGGACGGAAGTAGGTACCTACAAATAAAACATAGCATAACATAAACTATACAAGTACCTAAGTATACTTTAGCAGCAACACCGCAAAGTGATGCTGATTCTGAAATTATTTACAAAAAATACCAGAGACACGATTTCCGGTGAAAAAATAAGAGCGACGGTTTTTCTGAATGTACTTTTTTTGATTGATTCGGAACCTACATCACTTTGTAGTCCTGCTATACCATGTAGTCCAGGATTTAAATTTTCTGCTATTTTTGAAACTAAAAAAATATTAATTTGAATTTTCGGCCAATTCTTTTTTTCTGATTGATTCAGAATCAGCATCACTTCATGCCATAGGTTCCATCATGTATCAAATCGATAAGCAATCTGACCATCGGCTCTCGTACCATAACGTCCACTGCAGACGAGGCTATCCAAAACGTGTTTTACCCAACTCAAAGATATATTATGAAAATGTTACTTGGATTTTTCTCTCGCAAAAGATAGTCACAGTTCTTATACTTAGTATAGATTCGTTTGGAGATATCAAACGTCTATTATGTAAACATCTGTTGTTGGTGGTACCTACTAACCATCTATATTACCTACCTACTCTATATTACAAAGTTACACCGGTCGTTGGTTCGTTTGATTTTCCTTACTATTATTTTTTTATTTGGGAAACATTAAACAACATTACAGTACCTAACATTATAAGAAATATGATAAGTATAAAAACACATAAACCAATAAAGTTTCCTCAATTAGGAGATACAAAATAGCTGTGAACAGAACTAATTCTTATACCTTTAAACGAGAAAATCTTGTTTAAATATTTTAGGATCTCGGAAACTGAACCAACGATTTTCATGAAATTAAGTATACAGGGGTTTTCGGGGACAATAAAACGATCTAGCTAGGATTCATTTTTAGAAAATGTCCCCTTAATGGTAAAGTAAATAATCACCTTTATCATTAAATCATAACTCCTAGCGCCATCTGTTGATTAAGTCATGAGTTAGTGGGACAGAGAACGCCATCTATTGACGAGTAGTGGAGTTTATTATTATGTCGGTAAGATCGAAAAATATTAATATTTAATCAGTATGTAAGTAATTCGTATTTAAATATAGGTAATTCACAACAACAATTTATTAAAAAAAAAAATACCGAGCGAAGCTCGGGCACCAACTGCTAGTACTTAATAATAATTAGTAAAACAGATAAACAACATTACGACTAGTAGGTACTTATATAATTTCATAACATAGGTAATGAAAAGCCAATACAAACACAAGCAATGTCCCCAAAATATGACCCAGCGCTATCTATAATGTTGTTTGTTGTGAAAGTTAGTTAGTACCTTGCTAAAATATTGATGTTGCCCACTAGATAAGCCCAGAAGTAGGGTAGTTTCTAAGATTAGTTACATCATGGTAGTTAGTTCGATGCCGATACTTCGAAGTAACACCCATAAAGGATAAAGGTTGGTAGGTATAGGCACTTCGATAAGCTATAGGTTAGGTCTGAGCAAACCCAAACCCTTCTCCCTTTCTATTCGATTGACAGGTGATTAATAATAAGCAGGTAAGTATAGCAGTGTTTTAACATGCATGTACCTACTTCAATGGCCAAAAAACTCCTCTTTTTTGCACACATTGCAAAATAGTAGATTGTTATACAAGGGCAGTAAGTGAGCTTTTGCAGAACAAGATCCTTTTTGGCGCCCGTGCGAGCGCAGCTCGCAAAGGGCGCTAATGGATCGAGTGTACCCGAGATATTTAGATGCCCGAGCGAGCAAAGCGAGCGAGGGCAAATATAGTTCGAGGGTGCAATAGCTACTTATGCCCGAGGTAAGCATTCTACTTTACATCATTCATGCGAGGTAAATTTTTAACTAGCTGATGGAACAAACATATGGCCCACCTGATGTTAAGTGGTAACCATTGCCTATAGCAAAGCATTTCCTCGTAGGTCAAGCACGTCAGGAACGTGCCCTACAATGCACTGCCCTACGACCATCAACTTGAGGCATACGGATGTTCAGCCTCACGTGTCTGTGATTTCACCGGCACCTATACCCTTCAACTCGAAACACAGCAATACTGCTTTTCGGCAGAAATAGGCTTACAATACAACAATAGCACAACATTTATATGGGTATGACAAAATGTAATTTTAATTTGAGAATAATAAAATTACAATAATAATGTAAGTATTATTATAATTGTACTATTAATTTTATTAAAATTAATAGTAAAATATTTGTACCGGTAGGTATCTGCTAAAACAGTCGACTTATGCACATACCTATCTGTGAGCTACTATATCTTTTCAGTAAAAAGTTTTCATATCATTTTGTAAGAAAAGAGATTGTTTCACCAAGGAGGTTTGCATAGCTCTTGAACTGTAATGAACCATCACCAAGGAGGTTTGCATAGCTCTTGAACTGTAATGAATAATTACGTATCAAGCATAGTGTGACGGTATAAGTGATTTGAAAATGGAACGCATTTACACTGCACTGGGCTGCACACGCCTACTTACACAGCCTCTTTGCGCTAAAGAAAATCCTATTTACTGAGCATGTATGATGTAAAATACTTATAATAATTATGTAGAGATAGACCGACCAATAAACAAACGTCAAATCCAAAACTTCAATTCAAAAACCAAGCACCTACTTGTTCGTGTAGATGAGCGCTACACGTAGGCAAATCTGGCCACTTCCGCCACCAGACTTAGGTCTGTGCAAGGGCGGATCCAGCTTTGGCGCCAGGAGGGGGTCACATAGTCGTGGTCAAGTCAAGAACTTATAATTTAATTTTGATAATAGATACAAGTAAAAAGTAGGTATTTTATTAATGTACGTAAGTACTGTACTTAAAAATATTTATTCTTTACTGTAGGTACACTTGAAAAACTTAACACATAATAACTTCGTATATATTGCCATCTTCTCTTGAAGACATCTAGAAAAGCACTATCACGCACGGAATGAGGCAGCCTATTTTATCTAAATATACAGGGTGGCCGGAACATTGACGTCCAAAATAAAAATTTTGGTCCCTCGTATCGTGGCGTGGGGTATCCGAATCATCCCCATGTAAGTTCCGCGCTTATATGTAGATTCGTCATCCCTGTCTATCCGTCCGTATGTCACAGCCATTTTTTTCCGAAACCGTAAGAGCTAGACTGATGACACTTGGCAAGTAGATGTATTCTGTGAACCGCATTAAGATTTTTACACAAAAATATACTTGAAACTGAAACTCAACAAATTTTTTTCATTGAACCCATACGTGTGCGGTATCTATGAATAAGTCTTCAAAAATGATGTTGAGGTTTCTAATATCGTTTTTTTCTAAACTGAATAGTTTGCGCGAGAGACACTTCCAAAGTGGAAAAAGTTGCCCCCCCCCCCCTCTAACTTCTAAAATAAGAGAATGATAATACTAAAAAAAATATATGATGTACATTACTATGCAAACTTCCAACGATATTTGGTTTGAACGAGATCTAGTCAGTAGTTTTTTTTTATACGTCATAAATCTTAAACCGCAATTTACCTTTCGATGAACAACAAGAACCTTTAGATTATGTTACTTGATGCTACGGAACCCTTCATGGGCGAGTCCGACTCGCACTTGGCTGCTTTTATTTAAAGCTACTTAGGAACCATGAAATCACCTGTTTACATTTTTAATTTAAAGTTGAAAAGAGTCATAATTCACCGAACGTAAATTACTCACTTTGGATCATCATTTTCATAACTTTCATCAAAGTAACAAAGCTAATTGCTTTAGGCATAAAAGTACAACTCATGAGGATTCAGTTGCATAAAAAAAAATACTAAAACGTCTTCTTCATTTTTTTTTAAATTTTTAAGTTGGTCGTGTCGAAATTTCCCGTAAGTTCAGATAAAAATTCATAACTCGAAAACTAAACAAAATCGCGGAACATACATAGGGGTGATTCAGATACCCCACGATACGAGGCACCAATATTTTGTTTTTGGACTTCAATGTTCCGGCCACCCTGTATAACTAGTCTAAATATTATTTTAAAACTCTTACGTTACTCACTGTCGACTGACTGACTGACAATCAACGCACAGCCTGAGCCGTTAGTCCTAGAAGCATGAAATTTGAAGGGTGTGTTCCTCTTAAACGAAATTAACTAAGGTAACTAGCAGTTGGTCATGTTAAACCAAAAAAACAGATTCGATTGTACGCCAACGCATAGAAAAACCGCGATTTGTCTTAGTGGTTTACATAGGTTTTTTTAAACCTTTGTATTTATTTAAATCTGGTGGCAGATGCTGCGGTAGCAGATTTTTTTTTACAGTTTTTTTGCGTAGGTATTTTGTAAAGCTATTTTGCTAAGTTGGGTTTTGTATGCGTTGGTGTATAATCGAATCTGGTTTGTTTAGTTTGACATGACCAACTGCAAGAATTTCCTGTTTTTTTTCACACTAAATTAATTATTTACATAATTGTAATTATGTATTATTGTCCAAATTTCATGCTTCTAACTTTGCTTTGATTTTTACAATCATCATTTTTCTTAAAACTATTTTTCCCCTTTTTCTCCTTTTAGCGAAATAATTTTCCAATTTCCTTTCTTAGTGAACCTCTACACTATAAAAGGAATACACCCTCCAAGTTTCATGCTTCTAGGACTAACGGCCTAGGCTGTGCGTTGATTGTCAGTCAGTCAGTAGCGTAAGAGTTTCATATATTTAGATTAAAATAATAAAATATTGAAGGTTTGTAGTTACATAAAATCTGTATGGTGACAAAATATACATATTATAATACAAAATCATTATGTAGGTCTACAATTTAGTGGTCCACCTAAGTCCTGGAACCAGCTCAGGGGGGGGTCATGACCCCCATGACCCCCCCCCTGGATCCGCCCTTGTCTGTGGTTAGGAACATCATCAATCAGATCACTTTAGTATGACTTTGGACATAACTTGCCTACCCAGGCAGTGTTTAAGATGTTTCAATAATCATTCAAGTTAGGGTTTTAGCCACATTCAAAAAGTTTTGAAAATACCTATTATTAGATTTCGTTTACTAGGTAATCAAAGAACTCGTTATATAGTACTGGTGTGTTAGGTACCTCTGTCTATACAAAATGTATGGTGAATGTTTAGCAGCAATATACAATAGGGTAGGTAAGACCGCTAGCATTAATCACACAACAAATTAAATGCTGGCTGTACGACAGCATGGACAGCATACCTGCCAAATGTTTTTATTGATTTTGGTTGTCTTCATCATCATTGGTCGTTTTTGGACTATAATAGCAGCGTTTTACCTGAAATAAAACGCACATTATATACTTACCTCAATAAAAGCTTTATATTGAGAAGGCGACATCCTTTTCCGGCGAATTTCTACCAGTTTTCATACTTTTATACAGTCTACATCCGGTCAAGTGGCGCCACCTGGCGGCCGCGCGCAATTTTACTTCGTGAAACATGCAGCGCCATATTGAACTCATTGGCTTTTTTATTTCACCAGGCAGCAATTAAAGTGAAAGCTTTTATTGAGGTAAGTATATAATGTGCGTTTTATTTCAGGTAAAACGCTGCTATTATATCCTGAACGCTCAATAAAAGCTTTATATTGAGACCTGTTTGTTATCGCCTGGTGACGCCACTTGTAAGATCTGGGTTGCTCTAGCGCCAATGTGATGTTATATTTTTTACTCATAATGTAGGTAAGTTTGCCTACAATAGTAAACAAAACCGTATTTTAATCAATTATGCACAAAATAGTACCTGACTATATTATATTATTAATAATAACATGATTATTTTAATTCTATCAGACTTTGCTATAATCTTAAATTATAAAAGAGATTGTAAGTAATCTTAAGAAATCTGCTAAGCATGGTCACAGACAAACCACCCCAAGTTCCTGGCTTAAGTCCAGCTATGGACTTCTTTAGGCTGATCATAATGATGAAGTTATCATAATGCCATGTTAATTGAATGCATTCAAACAAGCCACGCGATAGGCCTGGTTAAACTCTATACCTAATTGTGTGTACTGGTCGCGTAATTTTGTCAAATGCTATGTAGCTAGTGTAAAGAGATGATAGATAGCGACAATCAAACTCAACAATTATTTACTTCCTGTAGATATAGTCAAGTTCTTTTTAAAAACAATGCTTAGAATAATAAATCGTAGCTCAAATGCTACCTTGCAGTGCTGTAATAACAGCCTCCTTAATAAACATTTAGATCGTCTGCTATGACGTTGCGCAAAACAAGTTAAGCTTAATATTGTACTGTTTTATTGTAAAAAATAAATTAAAATGTATGTAAGGCTATGTTACCTATGTACTCTAATTATAACTTCATGTCAAGGAAATTGTGATCAGTAAATACTGATAATATGTAGTATATAATTACTGTTATATAATTATTGCAAAAATAATAATTGCAATCAGTTTCTAACTAGGTATACTTGGATAAAATAGTTACTACTTAGTATTTAGATCTAACCCAGAATAAAATCAAATGCTAATAAGATCGTGTGGTGAATAAGGACTTATCCTGTAAGGACCTTTATGAGCTGAGAATATTACTGTAATGTACTATCAGCAGTACCTATACCTATCAATAGTAGTATATAATAAAGCCTATTCTTTATTCTTATACTTATTCTAGCAGTATCTTAGTGAATTACTTTTGCTAACGTCCCATCGAAAACTCTGATTTGTCAAAAGTCTAAACCATCATCATTGACTCAAGAATATTCAGAACTTAGAGCATAACAGACAAGACAGTGTCTGCGTTATAACGTAGGAGTACAGATTCATGCGTTAGTGTCGTATTGTATAGAATATACCAAAAGAAAAACATGAAAGACAAAAAGACAGTGTCTGCGTCATAGGAAGTACGGATTTATATGAGTGTCAAGATAAGATAAGAAAATTATTTATTTGACAATAAAAGGCGAACACACAGCGACACAGGCGACTTAATGCTAATTCTGGTTTAAGATATTTATTCTCAATAAGACATAATACTAGGTCACTTACATGAGGACATTCGTCGTAATTAGCATTAGTGTTGTATTGTATTGAACAAAATACAAAAAATGGATTTATGTGCTAGCGCTAATCAAGTGTAAATCACATAGAAAATGTGGTCATCACTATTAGTTGTGACCCCAAAAGTAGCTTTTAGTGCTACACTAAAGATGGTTACAAACCACACGTTATTACATACTTAAGCAAATTTTTATCAAGCAACGGTAATAATTATCAACGCAACGTACCTATTAAACATCCGTATTCTATTTATTTATATAAAGAAATTATTTCGGCAAACCACAGTTTTTCGCTAGGAAACAATAGCATACACACTTTGGGGAGTGTGTACTTATGATGGTAGATACATCCACGAGCACGTGTGGGTAGTTTCATAGTATAGTGACCACGTTGTAAACCTTGACGGTTCCTTACTAAAATATTTGCAGGTAGCCCGCATGTCATCGGCTCTCAAAAAAAAATATTTTCTTGACTAAAAACTGCACGTGCGATTTCAGAGACAAACAGGTCAAAAACCGAAGTTCCTTACTTTACAAGCATTATAGTAGCATAAGTTGGCCGCCACTCAGGAGAGTGGTAATGACGTAAACACATCGACATACCAACACCTGGGCCGATATTCACTATTGCCAAACCACGCGCGTTACGTGAACACGTTAAGACATTGGCTTAGCAATCGTCGGATTTTGAACGAATCATGTGAAATAACCAAAACATCAAACGTGGGGCATAGACAACTAGTCTTGTGGCATACAGAATACCATTTTTCGATTCCACACCAAGGCGCGTTTGCGTTTAGATCACGTTGTAAAGTCAAACGTTTTGGGCACGGAATCTCCAATGTAATAGCGAATAAGGCCCCTGCTCGCGCAGATAGACCGGCAGTAATGCATTTTTTGTGCGTGTACCACGCACCACTAATGAACGGTTTATTAGTGTCAAAAACCAAACGGCAAGGTACAAATAAGGTACAAATTGGTACGACTTTGTCAAATACTGAAACGTCAAAAGACACGCTGTCTTGCTAGGAAAAACATGGTTCTCTTTGGTATCTTTTCTCAATGCGTAAAAATGATCATGAAATTGCTTTTTATAAAACATTCATTTCATTTTAATTGTTCCTGAACCCTGATTTTTAACACATCTATTAGGAAAAATGATCCGAGAGGTACCTAACTTAGCGATGTGTTTTAAGGCATCCTTAGGTAGGGTAGGTCTTTGTTAATTTAGCACCATGGTGAACTACAAGGCTGGCAAAGTCTAAAAGTCTGAAGCTTTTAAGCGGGTAGGCTTGAATTTTTTACGTAATTTTAAATGTTTGCAAAGAATGTCTTTGTTTTGTCCCATTCAAGACAAGTGATCGTAGAGATTCACAAAAAATATTTGTTTAAAAAACGTGCTTAGCCTGAATGAGGTTATGTGAAAAGCACCTATGTGTGCGACTTGCAAAAAACACAGTACAGTGTAAATCTACGAGTAAGGGCGCTTGTACACGCTAAGAAAAAACGCCGGGCCTACCCAAGAATTCTTGTCGTAACAAGAAAATTACTGTGTACACGGCTCGCAGCGGTGCACGAAAAAAATCTTATCTGCGCAAGACAAGAATTTTGTCTTTTCCACACACGAAAACGCAACAACGTTCGCCGCGTCGTGTCTTGCGCAGATAAGATTTTTTTCGTGCACCGCTGCGAGCAGTGTACACAGTTATTTTCTTGTTACGACACGAATTCTTGGGTAGGCCCGGCGTTTTTTCTTAGCGTGTACAAGCGCCCTAAGGTTCGGTTTAGGTTAACTCGGAAATTAAGAACTTCCTATCTTTGGCAAATACTTTAGGGTTGCACTTTTAGGTTTGGGTCCAAAAGCAGACAAGGGTTACACTATGACAAGCATTTCAGTGGATTTATAAGACCCATTTTTCATTTGATCAAACAAGACTAGGCTTTTGATGTAAAACACTTTATTGGATGGAAGTGTGTAACTGGCTTTCCTTACCTTGAGTATTATTTCTTTTATTTAAGTATCTATGTACTATATCAGCTATCTGGTTCCCATCGTACAAGCTCTGCTTAGTTTGGGGCTAGATAGTGTTTTATTTATTTTTATTTTATATATATGCCTAAGCCAGCACTTATACCATCTTTGAACTTCTCGAGGTCATTATAATCTTCACTTTCGAGTCGCGACTCGTTACTTACCTTTCTCATTGTAAAAACACAGTTCGTATATTGCACATTTGAGGGTTGACCCCTGTGCGAGTTTAAATGTGGCTAAAATTTCCACCCCGCGAGGCTGTACTTGATACAGGCACCTAATTTGAGAGGGCAGGTTTACTAAAATTGTATCAAATCTGTATGATGGAACACAGTTAAAAACACTTAACCCCCGCGAGAGGCAGTTGTAAGATTAAATTTTCTCTTGTGAGAACCACTACATTTCAGAGACTAGATTTACTTACCTATGTTCACAGAGTTCCACGCGATGGAACACAGTTTCGCTTTACGCCTAACCCCCGCGAGGGGCGGCTGTTAAGTTGATCGAGGTTCTCTTGCGAGAATCCATTTGATTTAGCGAGACAGTTTCACTGGAAGTTTAGAGAGTTCAACTCGATATAACACAGTTTACAAACGCCTAACCCCCGCCAGGGGCGGTTGTTAGGTTGATTGAGTTTCTCTTTTCAGACTTAACAGGAACAAGCCAGTTTCACTGGAAGTCTATAGAGTTCCATTCCATAGAACACAGCTAGTTCACAAATGCCTTACCCCCGCGAGGGGTGGCTGGTAGGTTCTCAAGACCAAAAATACTTTGCTGCTAATAAAGCAAGCCTTTTTGAGCCTTTTACTTGAAAACTTTATAATAAACCTTCGAGTCGGTGACCAGTAAACTGATTGAAAGCGATGGTGTGATGAACATAGTTTTAAAATAATAAAGTGGGTATTAAGAAAAAAGTCTCTTAAGATTTTTCTAGAAGTAAACGTATTCGTATAATAAACCCAAGAGAGAATATAACAAATATTATTTCTGCTTTGGGAAGGTAGCCATAATTTTTATCAAAAACAAAATAAAATTTAATATTATTTTTACCATGCAGTAAGCTTAACCGTATAGGTAGGTATGGCCCGATGACGTCAGGTATCATACGTTTTACCCCTCTTTGTTTGTTTCCAAGTCTATGAAACCTGGAGTATGTTAGGGTATAAGACTTTAAGCAAAATGCACTGGATATCAAAATAGCAGTCAACATGAAGCAATGAACGAATGATAATATTCAATTAAGGGTTTAATAAATAACTATTCCTTCTACGATTTTGATTTAACCTCCTCGCAAAAAAAAAAAAAACATTGTAACCTTAGAACAAAGACCCATGTTCATCACACGTATTTCGGTGGGGATCGAACCCACGATCACACAGAAGGCAGAACTACTATGAAAAATAAATATTAGCAAATTGTTTGGAAAACAATTCTAAAAATACGTTCAAAAGACGCCATGCCTATTTGTTCATTTTATAGCTATGGCAGCAGTTCCGGCTTTTGCCTCAAAGAACGGCACGTATACCAACCACAGCTTATGTGCACAATAAAATGTACCTACTACTGAAAATGAAACTTAAACTATATAAATAAACTGGATCTTTAAACTATAAGAACGTGATCCGAACGAAAAAATCGTTAAATAAAATTAAACACGTTCATTTTTTATTATTATGAGATGGCGCTGCCATACGTAAACAAAGAGCTCCGTGAATTTTGTTACAAATAAATATAAAATGTGCGTGTTTTGATCTAAAATTAGTTGCAGTAAAGAGATAACTAGTTGAATAAAGTGTGCAATTGTTATCAAACATAATATTCACTGTTATGCAAAGATTAAGTAAATATAAATCAGTGTCTGAAAAGTGGTTATAAACAGTGATAAAGTTGACCAGAACGTAATAAGAAGTTCGTCAAGCAAGTGGATATGGAACAGTGAGCTATTTAAGCCTACTTTTATTCTACTCAACTGCATTGAAACGTAAATAATTATAAAATACTCATTTTATTTTACGATCTTTTTGGTTGAAAAATGAGGGTTGATTTGCATTGAACTACAAACCGACGAACGGCTACTTTATGAAAACGTTTGAGTCATTATAAACTGTACCACTATTTCAACGCAGTTGGTCATAACACTGTTGGCGAAGAGGCAGCAGGTGCCGGCTCCCAAGCGGCGATAGAGGGATCAAATCCATACAAGAAAGATTAATTTTTGCACTCAAAAAAAATATTTTTTTTTTGGGTCTGCAAGTTACGTGAGCAAATATAAACGTATTACATTTATTGCTTTATTTTGCTGAAACAAAAATGTTTACTCGCGCTAGAGCAAAGTTGCGAAACAAAGGCCTAGAGAACGCATCTACGAGCGCGCAAGAAATTTTCGATGATAAATTGAAAAACTTACATAACACACTTAAAATATTAAAACATGACCTAAACAAAGAAAAATTACTGACAAAAGCATTGCTTAGTGAGCAAGAATTGAGTACAAATGAATATGAAAAAGTATTAAAAGATAATATGCATTTAAAAAAGTGTATTTATGAAACCAAAGAAGAATTTAAAAACCTACAGGAGCGTATGACAAGTGTAACAAATGAAAATGCGCTGCTTAAAAAAGACAAACTTGAATTGGAAAAAATCATGACCTCCAATCACAAGACTGCATTTGAAGAAAACATAAAATTAATTCTGACTGACTATGACAAGCTGAAATTAAAACATGACGACTTGCAGAAAAAGTTCGATCACATAAAACATGCAAGATGCGCTACAAAAAGTAGAACAGTAATAAAATCCCTTGAAACTAAATTTCAACGCAACAAAAATTTAGCTAAGCGTATTAAAACCATGACGCGGCAAACAACACGCCTCAAGATAGCTCAGTCATTGGTAGAAAACGAATTATCTAGGAGAAATTTGACTATAGAGCAACTAAAAGCACAGTGTGATAAATTTCTGGAAATAATACGACAGTATGAGATTGATATCAACCAAGAACTACGTATACAAGAGAAAGTTGACTCATTAGAGAAAAAATTACGAGAACTACAGTACTTTATTGAACAGAAAACAACAATTAATTCTCAAGACAGCAAAAAAAACGAGAGCCAAAAAGCGGAAGAAGATATTCCACTGGACCGCGCCACTGGCTCAGGAAAAGTATTGATGTTCTCTGACGACTGCGGTCGAAATCTGGCGAAATTAATACATGTCAAATTGAACCCAAACCTAAAATTCACGAACCACTGTATGCCAGGAGCAGATACTAGAAATATTTTAGATGTATTTGAAAAGAATGCAAAAAATCTGGAACCAAAAGATACTATAATTTTGTTTATAAGTACGTACAACAATGATTACCCGAAATTATTAAAGAAGCAGCTTCTTGATTTGAAATGCAGGATTATAATAGCTTCAATAAGATATAACGGAATCAATGATGATGAGATTTTCAAATCAAACAATTACATCCACCACCTGACTGTGGTAAACAAAAATGTAAAATACCTAGAGACCAATAATTTTAGCCCAAATTCCACCAGAAAACCTATTAAAGTGCAAACTCTGGTAGATAGAATATGCTACAATGTAAAGAACTTTGAGAGTACAAGTAATCTCCAGTTTATAAAATCAACAATTTCATACTCATCTCAGAACGCGGGTTTTCCAAGTGCGACGAAAAACCAAGACAACACGTAAAAAAGACCTCACTTTTAATAGGACACCAAAATGTAGAAGGAGTGAAAGGAAAAACATTATTAGTAGACTTATTTTTAGAAAGCGAAAAGATTGACATTTTTTGTGTAACTGAAACATGGCTGAAAGAAGAAGAACTAAGTGTTTGTTCTTTTGATGATCACACCATTGTGAGTGCGAGTTGTAGAAAACAATTTTGTCGAGGAGGTTCGGCAATATTGGTCAAAAAAGGAATCCAGGCTAAACAAAGAAAAGACGTTTACAAACTAATCGATGAAAAACATTTTGAAATTAGCTGTATAGAAATAAAAAAATGTATTATTTTAGCCGTATATAGGTCTCCCAGTGGTGATTTTAAGGTTTTTCTTGACAAATTGGAACTTTGTTTAACAATCTTGACGAAGACTAAGTCGAATACTCTGAAAGACATAATTATCTGCGGAGATTTTAATATTAATTTTCATACTGACACAAATCAATGTAATAGTTTGTTAGATTTATTAGGATGCTTTTCTTTAAAGCAAAACATTTATGATGTAACAAGATTGACTAGTCATAGTGCTACGTGTATTGACAATATTTTTTCATCATTAGATGTAATAAGTTCAAATGTTATTCATGGTGTACAATCGGATCATTTTGCTCAAGTTATAGCTATCAGTGATGTTACTGAAGCTAATCGTATTAGTAATATAAAAAAACGAAGGGTTAACAATGAGTCCGTTGAACTGCTAAAATCTAGCCTTCGATGTGAGTTTGGAAACCGAACGGTTACTTGCTATAATGAATTCTTTTCCACTTTTCTGATGCAATTAGATTCGGTTATGCCAACCAAAACAGTTCGCAAAAGTAAAAAAAAGTCATTTAACGACTGGGCAACGAAAGGTCTAAAAGTGTCACAAGCAAAAATTAAAAAATTATATTTCTCATTGGCAGCGACGAATACCGAAAATCTTAGAACCTATATCAGTAAATACAGTAAAATATTTAAACAATGTGCTCTTATGGCAAAGAAGATTTATATTCGTTCGAAAATATTAGCTTCTGATAATGTTATTAAAGCAACATGGAATATAATTAAAAAGGAAACTGGAAAATCTACTTCACATTCTAACGACATTCAAAAATTAAAAATCCCTAATAATGACATTCTGACTTCTCCTGTTGAGATTGCTAATTACTTTAATGTATTTTTTTCCCAAATCGCAAATGAATTGACCAAAGATTTAATGAGATCAGACGTAGAAGCTTTAAAGTTCCTGAGTAGATTTACTTCACCGAATGCCACTACGTTTTCCTTAAGAAATATTACTCCAGTCTGTGTTGTAAAGATAATTGACAACTTTAAATGCAAAAGATCATGCGACCTTTGGGGCATCTCTACATCACTAATAAAAAAGCTTAAATTTGAATTAGCTGCTCCAATGGCAAATGTAATTAATAGTTGTGTGCAAAACGGATATTTTCCGGACTTACTCAAGATGGCAAAAGTCATACCTTTGTACAAAAAAGGTTCTTACTCGAATGCTAATAATTATAGGCCGATCTCCCTTTTGCCAATTTTTAGTAAAATTTTTGAGAAGTTCTTGACAAATGAGCTATACGAATTCATAGATAATCATAATATTATTAACAATAGGCAGTTTGGGTTTCAAAAGAAAAAAAGCACTGCGCATGCAATAACAAATCTGCTTGAGAAAGTTCTTTGGGACCTAGACAGCTCCAAAAGTACCTATGGCTTGTTTTGTGACCTCTCAAAAGCCTTTGATTGTGTCAGCCACCAAATCTTATTGGCAAAATTAAACCATTATGGCGTACGCAATAATGAACTATCTGTTATAAAGTCCTACCTTCAAAATAGACAACAGATAACAGAGTGCAATGGTCATAGATCACAATCTAACTCAATAGAAATGGGAGTCCCTCAAGGATCAATCCTAGGACCCCTATTATTCATCATTTACATAAATGACCTTGTAACATGTGTTGAAAACGAAACAGACATAGTTCTCTTTGCCGACGACACCACCATAGTAGTAAGCGACAAGAATAAAGAAACATTGAGTAGAAAGATGGATGAACTGATTATGTCAATTGATGCATGGTTTAGTGCAAATAACTTACTTATGAACGTGGACAAAACCAACATTATGAGATTCTTTTTGGGTAATATTTTAAGCGTTGATCCAGTACAGAGCATAGTTGATAAGTATTTGATAAATTCCATTAATGAAGTAAAATTTTTAGGTGTTACCATTGACAGCAAATTGACCTGGAATAATCATATTGAAGCTCTAGTTCATAAATTGAAGTCGGCCGCTTATGCAATAAAAATAATACGTCAGTTAAGTGATGGACGTGCGGCCCGAGCTGTGTATCATGCATATTTTCACTCATTGATGACGTATGGTATTCTAGCCTGGGGAAATGCGTCACAGTCTAACAGAGTATTTTTATTGCAAAAGCGAGCGATCAGATTTATACTTCAAATAAATAAATTAGAATCATGTAGGCATAGGTTTAAGGAATTGAATATAATGACATTTACAGGTGAATATATTTTCCAAAATTTAATTTATGCTAAATTACACACTGACGATAATAAACTAAAAAGTGACATGCACAATTATAATACACGCAATAAAATCAATGTTGTCATCCCAAAACGAAGACTGGCCAAAGTTGGTAAAAGCTTCCTATGTAAAAGCATTACTTTCTTTAATAAGCTGACCGTAGATACACGAAATCTAGATTTTAGACAGTTTAGCGCTAAAGTAAGGAATTTTCTATTATTAAAATCATATTATACTATTGACGAAGCCTTGGCTGATGATTTTAGTATGTAATAGTTTTTAGCCTATGTACGTTATGTACCAACTTTATTTTTATTATTAATTATAATGACTCATTTTTATTTGAAAGTTGTATGTGAATTTCTTTGTTTATTTTATTTGAAAGTTCTCTGTATTTGAGTTGAATTTGTGTAATGTGACTTTTCCGAGTGTACAAAATGTATCTAAATGGAATAAATTTTATTGAACTTGAACTTGAACTTGGTACTCACGGTTTTCCCTCCTTGCACTGCTCAAAGAAGAACACTTCACAAAATAAAATTAATTATTTATTCACTTTTGTAAGAACAAAGATTTTAAAATATTATTAGCAACCACGGTCGTCGCAGAGCTAGCTGCTGGACACATGTTGCTTCGACGGAAAACAAAACGCCAATGAGTTCAATATGGCGCTGCATGTTTCACGAAGTAAAATTGCGCGCGGCCGCCAGGTGGCGCCACTTGACCGGATGTAGACTGTATAAAAGTATGAAAACTGGTAGAAATTCGCCGGAAAAGGATGTCGCCTTCTCAATATAAAGCTTTTATTGAGCGTTCAGGATATAATCTATAATCTGAGTTTTGTTTTGACCTTTTGACCACTCATTGCTCATTGGCTTGGAGGAATCCTCCAAGCTCATTGGACACCGACCAAGGAATATAATACTCTCTACGAGAGCTGTAAGTGAAAAAAGCGGGTAAGAACCGATCGGCCTTCCGAACATAGACAATATTATTTCTTTGATCTGACATCGACTTACTTCTCCGTAAGTCTTGTCTGTCACCAATCTGTCATGTTAGGTCAGTCTGCTCTACTGTCAAACACCGACACCTCATCTTGTTTGTCGGTCTTGTCTTTTGCTTTGACTTGACTAGACTTGACTTTTGTTCTTAAATTCATTTTGTGATGTGATGTGATTGTTTTAGAGTGATTTAGTCAACAAAAGCTCTTTTCCAAAACTCACAATGTGGGATCCAACACACGTACAAGTAACTGTACAAAGGGCTCGCGGACTGCTGATCAAAGGTAAAAACGGTACAAATAACTGTTTTGTTACCATATCTCTAGGCAAAGAAAAGTTCCAAACTTCCGTTAAACACAAAGCTACACAAAATGTAGAGTGGATAGAAGAATGTGAGTTGCGCATTCCAGCTCAAGGTAACACTGCCGAAATCGTACTTAAAGTATACGATGAGGATATGATCAAAGATCATTTACTAGGTCAAGTATCGATTCCGTTAAAAGACCTCGATGTTTACGAACGGCCACGAAGCCGCTTGTATCAACTGCAAGGAAAACCTGGCAAAGAAAAAGATAAGAACAGAGGGGAGCTTGAGGTTAAAGTTTCCTTTACAGTGAAAGAAGGAAGTCTAACAGACCTCAGCAAAAAAGACAAACACAGGTCGTCACTGTCCAGCCTCGCCCAAAACGTTGGAGGTAGTCTTATGAGTATCGGCAGTATCGAAAAGCGTAAAAGCATCAAGAAATTAGCCAAAAATTTAGGCTCAAAACTAAATCTAAACAAAAAAGATAAGAAAAGTGACTCTTCTTCTTTAGGAGGAAGTGTTGGCAATTTAAAAAGCTCTGCATTATCAACACCTGATCATTCTACCCCAAAAAGGATTGCTGGTGAAGCAGACCCAGGAGTCATCAGTGAAGACGATGATGAATTTGCGTTTGACGATCTTTCTCATAAGAGCTCAGGCAGTTCTCTCAATGTTCAATCCTCAAACGTATTTGCTCCTCGTAACAGCATTTACACAGCATCTCCTGTCAATGCTTCTCTTGAAAATTTGGGAGGAGGAGAATTTCTGAGGAGGTCAACTAGCAGCACCTTAGCTGTTCCAGAAAAACCAGTCCCTCAAAAGCCAGTGCGGCTTAGCCTTGATACGTTTACTCCACCACAACTTCCAACCCAAGTTCTTGATAAAAATGATGAGTGGTCCCAGAAGCTTCTCTCAAATTCTAGAAAATCAGCGAGTCAAACAATGATTGATAAGGAAAAATCAGCAAGCCTTGAAAGAAATAAAAAACTTGACAGTCCAAATTCTTTGAAAGAGAAACCCAGTCCTAAATTCTTTAAGAAATTCGGAAATAATAATAAAGCAAAGAAATTGCTCGAAGAAAGGATTATAGTTGGTGAGGAAAATATAGCTGAAGAAGAGGCAGTGAACCCAGCCTACAACAACATACCCAGATCTTCACTGCAGCAGTTTGAAGGCAAATCCAGGGAAGACCTAATTGTTATGATATACAATATGCAAAAGGATGCAGAGTCAGAGAAAAAGAAAAACAAAGATCTAGAGAACTATTTAGATGAGCTATTGTTACGAGTGATGGAAACCACTCCCAGAATACTTCAAAATCCGTATTCTCAGAGAAACAACAGCATGCATATTAGAAATAAGTAATATTGAAACCACGAATATACTTGATAATGATCTAGTGCTTCGTCCATTGCTGAATGGTTGTGTATGAAATAGCATGCCTTATTTTATTTTAGTACCTGTGTCAATTCTATTATGTTAAGGCTGGTAGACTAAAGTTTACCAACATTATAAACCAGCTCTGTATCTGCTTTAATAATTGGTTATGATTTTAAAGAATGTTAAATACATTTATTAGAAATAATTGGTTTCAATTAGGCTGTTTGTGTGTTGCTAAACACCAGTGTTGTGTCTTTTGTTGTGATTAATTTTCTTTTCTTATTATTTCTTTAATTCTAAATTAATTATATCTAAAGGCACTTCTATTTTCACACTTGCACTGATTTTACAAGTTCCATATAATTGAAAAAAATAATAATAATAAGAAATGATACTTCTGAATATACTTTAGAACTGGAATGTGCCTTAGAATGTCTGTGATATACATTATTATAACAACAATGAATCTGACAAAAAAACAGAAGACTCACTTTTCTGTTATTCTAAGAGATTGCATTCAAGAATTCTGGCTTTTATTAAAATGTGCAACAAAATTACTTACAGACAATTTTAATCTGTATCTGTATTTTATCTAAGTACTTGTACTACATAATTATTTGTAATATATTTTACTTCTATTATTTCATTGTCTCTACCACTTGTGCCAAACTTTATACCTATTCTTATTTTATTTGTGGCATTTTTTACATAAGTTTATAAAAATAATACTTGTTTAAAAAAATCATTAATATTAATATTTGTTTAAATTATAAAAAAAGACAAATGAGTGTTATCTTTAAAATGGTAATGTAGTGATGCGCTATCTATCTTTGCAATGTTAGGTGACTCAGTGTAAGTATAAACATTGCTACTATCATAAAATGATTCATATTGCAGGAATGATAGTGTCAGAATGTTATGAGTTATCCATCAGAGTGAAGAGTGATGTTTATATGCTATGTTAATGTGTTTGAAAGAGATACTTACACAATATCACACACATCATAATGTTGGTAACTATGAGGTATTGACCCACCTTACAATTGATTATTTTAGAGCATTATTTATTAGAAATGTATGATGTTTTAGTGTAAGATAATAATTATGATAAACAAGAAGTCCATCCAAGATAAAGGTGATTTTAATTAAAAACAAAAATTAACTCTATGAATTAGAGATGACAATATTTTTTGTATTACCTATAATAATTATACTTACATAAAATATATCAGAGGCTAAGCCAAGTACTGAGAATACTGAAAACAGAGATCAATAGAGTAAACATGAGAGGTAGGTACACATTGTAAGCATAAGCCTACCTACCTATTGATTTATATTTTTAAAATATTTAGTAGCGAGTAACACCAGTGCAATACGATAGGGGTTTTTTATTCATTCAAAAATAATATAAGACTTTGAATTCAAACGAAAATAAAGTGTCATATATTTGTTAGGAGGAAAATTATGTGAAACAGTGATTGCTAATAATTATTGTAGAAATGTTTTACTGATATTACCTTCCTACTTATTATGACGTGATAAGTATAAAATTGTTCAAACGGCAAAGAACAAACTATGTGTAAGTATAATACCTATCTTTAAAAGTAAAAATATGTTATGCCTTAGAAAATAAGTAAATTAATCAAGATAAAGAAAGTGTAAGCATTATAAATTACAACCCACATAATATTCAGAAGTATATAATTATTATGCGTGTATATGAATATGTATAAAAATTATATAGGTACCTACCTACTTCTGAACATTTGGTGAGTGAACAATTTTTTTCATTATGTATTTTATAACACTTATCTATTTTAAATACTAAGCATTAACCTGATGATTATTTGTTTTGTAATGGCCTTAAAATCAATTAATACATAAGAAAACTACTTACTCTTATTTGATTTTACATAAAAAATAAAAGAGAAAAGTATGTTTACACTAACTTGTAGTACCTATTAATAAATGTGTCTAAAATTATTGTCTAATATTATTTTATTTTACATGGTTTTACATTATTTGTCTACTAAATATGTAGGAAAAAGCAACTTTCTTTTAAGAGGTAAGAAAACAAAATAGTATTCAGCATTAATTTAACCCAAAAAACTGTGGCCATGTAGGTAATAATCTATAGTTGCACTGTTTATAGAAACACTGGAACACAGAATACAACAAAAACCTCTCATCCCTTAAGGAAATGATTATACAGGTAAATAAGTTAAATATATAAATATTGTGGACACTTTATAATGAAACACTTATTTAGGGTTGAAACTATTTAATATAGCAAATTAATAAAAAATATGTCATGCATACATTCATTTGTGCCGGCGACTCTTCACAGGTGCTACCACTGGAGCAGGGGTCGCATAGGACTTTTGAGAGAGCTTGTTGAGGTAGTATATTGTAATAAGTGAGAAAATTAGGCTGGAATGAAAAAAAGACATTATTCATTTTATTTTAGCCTGAATTAAACCACTGCAGGGCAAAGGCCCCTCCCTTATTGCATTGTATTTTTCACTGGAACTGTTTATAGGTATGATTCAAATCTCAGCAGCATGTCACTAGTCCAGTCACCAATTAGGATGGCAATATAAGAGGTCAAAATGTCAATCAGTCTTGGCTATGAATAGCTAACACTTGATTCACAATAACTTAACAAACACTAGAGAAATAAATAGGTATGTAGCTGAGTTTTTTTTTAACCCCTAGACACCTAACCTTCGCTTAGACTCCTTTAAACCTAACCATACGTCGATTCGACGAGCAATTTTCAGAACGAATTTTTTTATCTAAGATTTAGTTTTGCCGTTATTTTTATTACGTAAATACACAAACCATGTATTATTTTATTAATTATAATAATCAATTATCTTTTAACTATAGACATATTTATTTTATACCTTATAATGTACGGCACTAGTTTTTTGAGATCAAGTGACACATACACTTAGACGTATGACAATTAAAAAAAAACTACACAAAATAGCCTTTTTTTCTTTAGTGAACATACATTATAAGTTTTATGAATTTCTTATTATTCAATAAAAACTATAATTTTGAAACGCATTTTATGCAAAAATCAACTTTATGTTCACCACAAATTGCAGTGTTACAATTTGAGCAATATGAATTTGTCATGCGCGTTTTTTTTATAGGAACAGAGATCACAAACTTTTTTTTCCTCACATTTGAGGCCTTGACTTAAAGGTCATTGCTAGATGATTACTGACCTTCACCTGGACTATCAACTTGACCTTCACCTTGGCTTTCATTAGTCTTTGCTCCTAAAACGCCTTTGATTTTATTTTTACGTGCGTGGGCTTAGTACGTTTTTCCAGTCGTATTTTGAGCCAGGGTTCCAAATGCATCTTCTTCATAAATTACGACGAATCATTACATTCTGACCCATCACAGAAACATTGTGGCAGTAAACCACGTAGATGTTTATATACGATATATATAACATGCAGCAGAAGACACACTTTGGCCAGCGATTTGTTTTCTGCTGCATGACATTACTGGGCATATTTGGTCAAACGTGTCCACGCCACACCTTGTGTGCTGATATAAAACTCAATCATGCGTGGCTTTTCTGTTTCCGGGTTGACTGAGCCTTCTTCATCGCATGAAGATAGGAAAACAATTTTTGATAGTTTTGGCTTGTATGACAGAAGTGTGAAAGGGCCATCATAACAGGACATCGATGTATAGACGTTCCGGGATCGATGGTTTTCCATTTCATATGGGATTTCTCTTTAGATAGCTCGCAAAGTTCCAACAAGCGTCAATTTATAAGACTGCTACAATAAAAAATTACACACAAACCCTAACCATTCGTCAAAACGACGACTATTTTTGTAATATCTCGAAAAATAAAGTATTTATGCGCTGGACTCCATTGCTTCCCGGGAGAGCTCGATGAACCCTGAGTTGATATACGACGACGATAAAATCAATGAACCCGCTAAAAAGATATAGCAATATTTCTGATCTGTACTCGTCGATTCGACGAAGGTTAGGTGTCTAGGGTTAAATTATATTTTACTATCATCATAGACTACCAGTCACCTCCGTTCTCATTTTATTATGCCACTCTGAAGACCACTTTTGGTTGTAAGAAAAGGTCATTAATTTGTAAATATTATGAACTTACCATGTAGTAAAGCATATCCTATGAACCATGCCCGCTGCTATCAAGGAAATTATCATAGAAATGACTATTTCCGGTAGCTTCAACTGGAAGCTCTTGCCAAAAAGTGTGGCTTCTAGATTACCAACAGCCTGAGTTAAAAGATGTAAGGAAGGTTGCGTTATAAAATTCTTCAGTGCCTTGCAGTGATAGCAGGATTACTTTACTTACAAGCTGCACAAAATTGAGTTTCAAAATGACATCTCCCTCCTAGTGAAGGGAGGGTGGGGAAAAGTACCCAACTCAATAGGTGCGGTACGTAAATAAAGGCCACCAGAGAGGAAGTTTGATGTACAAAAAGGATACGGTTACGAAGAACATGAACATCACTGATCCCAGATATCCTCCAAACATAATAGTGATTGGCGATTTTACCAGCAGTGGCTTGTACATTTGCATTCCCGAAAATATCAATAGGGTCAGAATCGATGATAACACGAAGGACGTGGCACTATTAACCGCTGAAACAATAAATAAATAATGTAAACTATAGACTTATTGTATGAAACTAGATTAATTAGAGATTGTAGATATGAATCAAGATGATCGCCAACCCATTTTGAATGTAGTTTCTGTTATTTATAAGAAGCACCAGCAATACTTCAACAGAATCGGCGTTGAATTGAATGAATATAATATATCCGATCAGAATATATTTAATTTTCTTCTTCTTCCTTTTGGCTTGGCATCCACAAGCATCCCTCTCTGTGTTGTCGTGTCAGGGATCTGTCATTTGGACAGAAAATTTTGTTAGTGTCAAGTAATACCGTGTTGACTTGAGTTAGACAGTAATACCAATTGTCAAGTCAGTAGTTGGATTGGAAGAAGACAAAAAAAAGAAGAAGTGAAGCCGCGCCCGCCGAAGGAAGGAAAGGAATGTATGTAACTATATGTAATGTAGATTAAAAAAGAAAGATGTTTTCATTGCAAATGCAAATCATTATGTTTGTAAAATAAAACGTAAATGATAAGCCCAAAGTACCTTGCGTGCTGATGATAAGACAAAACATATTTGATCAGAGTCCGCCAGAGAGCGGGTCCGATGTATTTCTAGCACTCGTAATAGGAATACTATTTTTTGAAGTTATGAATACCCTACGAAACCTCCCGTGCCCGCAATTTGTGAAATCATTAGCACATCGTAGCTTTGTAAGTACCTATCCTGTTTGAGTCTAACCTTCCAAAGTACCTAGGCCTTAACTAGTCTTAGACCTAGGCATTTGGAAAGGGTACTAAATCGTTAAAAGATCTGCTTTACTAGTTTTAAACCTATATCGCTTGCAAATAGCTTAGCGTTTCGTATTTTCACAAGTCGGAAACCAATAGACCTAGGAAATTAGGCCTCTAGCTACCTGCTGCGCTTGGTAGGTTAGGTACCTACCCATAACTTAACTTTTTTCTTGGAGATCCAAAAATACCTACATAATAATATGCCATTTAAATAGATGAGTATATTCGAAATAAATCCCTATTTCCTTATGTTTCAGGCCACAATAGGTATACCAGAAATAAGAATCTATGAAGTAGGTCCCAGAGACGGACTCCAGAATGAAGCAAAGTTTGTTCCAACAGATATAAAAATAGCGCTCATAGATAAATTAGCAGGTGCTGGATTGAAACATATTGAATCAGCCAGGTCAGTTATGATATACCTACCTATCTATGTACACTTAATGAAATAGGTACCTACTTAGCTACCTGCCCCACTGCCGGAGTCATTTTTTAATGTAAATAAATAAAAAAGTGTGATTATGTATCTTCTAATTATTAGACGATACATGAAGTGACTACATACATGCTCACCTATAATCTAAACTATTAAGTAACTCACTGTAAGCATATTAAGGCCTGCGCACACCTAGGCTGCTGGCGATGGCGATTAATGAAACTCTGTCAAATATCGCTCATCAAATTTGACAGTGTTTCACTGATCTTCATCGCCAGCGATCTAGGTGCGCGCAGGCCCTAAATAATGTATGGTGGTAGGTTTCAATTAGTGCATGTTTTGTTTTAGTTTTGTAAGTCCAAAATGGGTAAGACAAATGAGCGATGGTGTGGATGTTATGAAGAATCTGAAAAGAATGCCTGGAGTGAACTACCCAGTTTTAATACCAAACTTGAAGGGTTATGAAACAGCTGTAAGTAAAGCTAACCTTCTCCAACAAAAATATTCAGACAAAAAAAATATTTATCTTATAGGTACCTACCTTTAAACAAGAAAATCTTGTACATATATGTGTATATCTATATATATAAATCTTTCGTGTCACAATTTGGAACGCGATAAACTCCGAAAATACTGAACGGATTTCGATAAAGTTTTGCAACTGCCTAAAATATGGTCGGACTTAAAATATAGGATAGTTTATATTCAATATTTAGATGTAATTAATTTAAAAGGGGCAAAAGTTTCGAAATCTATGTCTATCCCTTTCTATCACGTAGGGACTTATATATGTCTATCCCTTTCTATCGCTTAGGGATTTTTCAGAAAATTCTCGACTTTGACGAGGAAAGAACGCTCTAGAATGTCTTTGAGGTTCTGGAATGATCAAATTTAACTCGAAGACTGAAATTATTCGGCTATAGCATCCGGAATGCTCCCACCCAAACGGTTATGTGTTTAAAAAATAAATGTCCACCCGTGCGAAGCCGGGACAGGCAGCTAGTACTATATATATATATTTAGGATCTTGGAAATGGCACCAACGATTTTCATGAAATTTAGTATACAGGGGTTTTCGGGGACGACAAATTGATCTAGCTAGGATTTAATCCTAAAAAATCTAAAATTGTTAGCTATTGTTATTAGTAAATAACTAGTTATTAGATTAAGTATTTTTAAGTTTTAGTTAAGTTTCAAAGTGGTACTGGAATAAATAAATTGAAATTGAAAATTGAAATTGATTTATTTTTAGAAAATATCGGCGTTCGGAGTTAAGAACAAACAACTTTTTCATAATATCATTACTCCTAGCGCCATCTGTTGCTCAGAAGCAAAAACTAAGCGCTGTGAGAACCTGAGAACTCAAGGGTTATGTTTCACAGAGATCGCCATCTATTGTCGAGTTTTGGAACTGAAGGACTACGTAAATGCTCTGTAGACAAGTTCCAGAAGTTTCTATCTCATTGCACTCGTGATTTTTGTTTAAATAACCAGTTCTTATATTTTTATTATTATGTAGTATGTTAGTAAGATCGAAATATATGATTTCATCATTCATAAGTACGTTATCAAAAAAATACCGAGCGAAGCTCGGTCACTTTCTGCTAGTAAATACTTAATACAAAAAAAAGAACTAACGCTATGGCCACTTTCATTATAAGGAACCAGCATAATATGGTTCCTTTTTTATGTAGTTAAAAAGTAGGAACACAAAAAATTACACCTAATTAAAACCAAACAAAAATGATCCCAGTTTTTCTGTTTAGATGCAATGCAATGTGGAAGAGATAGCGATTTTCCCCGCTGGCTCTGAAGGCTTCTCTCAAAAGAATCTGAACTGCTCCGTGGAAGAAGGGCTGAAGAGATTCAAGCTGGTAGCAGACCAAGCCGTGAAAGATGGCCTGAGGGTTAGAGGCTATGTGTCTTGTGTGGTTGGCTGCCCTTATGACGGCCCAATCAGCCCTAAGGCTATTGCTAAGGTCAGTCCTTAAATTTAGTAGTTCTTGATTATTTTTATTTATAGAAACAAAACGCCTTATCCTAATGAATCAATGCCATTTTGAAGAGTGTGAGAAGTCGGTAGATGGAAAGGGCTCAGACTAATTCTTCCAGGAAATGTATGGGGGATGCCAATGTACAGTAGTAGACTTTAGCCTGATGATGATTTGACTGGCCTCTAGCTCAGTTGGTAGTAGCTCTGCCTTCTGCGCCGTAGGTCGTGGGTTCGATCCCCACCGAGAACAAATATTTGTGTGGTTAACATAAATGTTTGTTCTCTGTCTGGGTGTTATATTGTATTCTAAGTATGTATTTACAAAAAAAAAATGTATTCAAGTATTATATCAGCTATCCGGTTCCCATATTACAAGCTCTGCTTAGTTTGGGGCTGGGTAGTGTTGTGTGAATTGTCCACAATATTTATTTATTTATATAAAACAAATTAATTCATTTATTGATCTAGAAGGCAATAGGTTGAACTTTTAAAAAACTTTGTGATTTGAGTAGACCAATAAAAAAAAAATTTTAATAACAAGACTTTCCACTACTACTGGCTGGTATAACGCAGACTTCTGTATTCTATGGCAATACCTACTGAGCTAAATCTATATTTCATGTATCAGCTGCTATTGAAAAACTCTATTATATCTATACATTTATCAACACAGTAGCTATAAGAGAAAAAGTACTCAACATACTCAACCAAAATACGCATGTCACTACATCGTCAAATATATTAAACAAACTCATATCAACAGATAACCGAGCAGCTGTTGGCAATGGGGTGCTATGAAGTGTCCCTGGGTGATACCATAGGCGTTGGAACGGCGGGATCAGTCCGACGGCTTTTGAAAGAGGTTCTGTCAGTCGCCACACCTGATCAGCTGGCCTTGCACTTTCATGATACTTATGGGCAGAGCCTGTCTAATTTACTGGCGGGTTTAGAGGTATGTAAAGGCTATTTACAAAAACAGAAACCGGTATTTCAGACTATGTTTTTCGATTAGAGATCCGCTAGAAAAACGGTAAATAATGGATTTATTATTTTATAATATTGTAAAAAAGGACAAAATAACGGCAGAATCCGAGCCGTATGTTTCTTGCCTTCCGTAAGCTTCATGGTTGTGTAGAACTGGCATATTATGTAGTTTCGTCTTATTTTAAGACGTTTTAAAGTGATCCTTGTGCTTTAGCTTTAACTTTAGCTTTGAGGAGCTGTAGGTACCTCCAAGATGGTTTGGTTATTAAGGCCATGATTGTAAAAACTTCCTCTATGATTTACCCAGTTAGGTACAATATACGTACAACGTTCTTTAGCAATTTGAACCAAAATAAATGGCTTATCAACTGACATAATAAAATAGAAGTAGGTACCTACGAATTATTACGCAAACAAACAGAGCAATGTTTGTGAATAATGATTTGGTTAACCGCGCCACAAACGTTGCTTACGTCATCGTGATATATTTATCGGAACTTGTTTTTGCAGTTTGGAATAAAGACTGTAGACTCAGCCGTGGCCGGCCTGGGTGGATGTCCTTACGCTCGCGGCGCTAGCGGGAACCTAGCAACTGAGGATCTAGTGTACTTCCTCTACGGGTTGGGGGTAAACACGGGTCTTGACCTCGTCAAGCTCACAGAGGCCGGCCGATACATCTCCAATTTCCTCACAAAACCGCCGGAATCCAAAGTAAATCGAGCCTTGGGCGATAGATTTAAGGACAGTAAAGATATCGCTAGAATTGCATCTTGTGATATTTAGACAGGGTTTTTATGTTTATAAATACAACTTTTACAAGCCTATATATGCATTATACTTATTATACTTTCGACTTTGTTTTATTTGCATAGCGAAAAACCCGTGGCGATGTGGTCTTGTCTTGAGTATGCGCTCGATAGCTGTAGGTAGGTAGGCAACAACAGGTTTTTATCAATTTATCATGCAGAGTAGTTACGGCACGGTGTGTGGTGTGACTGTAAGCCGGGCCGGCACGCACTAGTGCGACAGGCGCGCAACAAGCTACTCGCTTTTATATTGAATTGACCTTATTTATCCGATTTGATCTTGAGCGGAGGTCGTTAAACCTTCCCTGCATTGTGCCAGCATCGCCTCTAGCCGATCGACGCTAACGTCCAGTCGTAGCCGAGAGCCGGCTTCGTTTTGTTTGTTTTTATGGAACACGCGTGAACATTCAAGATGGTCGAAGTGAAGATAACCGAGGACATCAAGATCGGCGACAATAATCCGTGTTTTATAATTGCGGAAGTCGGACAGAACCACCAAGGCGACATTGAAACTGCAAAAAAACTGATGAAAGCAGCTAAGGTAAGTACCTACTAACAAAGCTTATTGTGTTGATGTAAACGAAAACAAAGAAACTGTCGCGTCTCGTAGCGTAAGCGACACCTGTTTAATTTTGTATTGTAAAGAATGTTCTAGCTTCTGAATAATTACTAAATTGTTAACAAATTCTCTGAACTATCGAAAGTGTGGAAAAAATCTAAACATGTCATGACATTACTGCAAACAAACACTATCTTGAACAAATTAACATAACCAATGATGCAACAGGTTAAACTCTAATGACCAGTTAGTAAATAAATGATTGCAATAAGTACTTTAAGTTGTTGATAATTTCAAGTAGGTACACAAAGCAATGCACTACATTCTTGACTGATTAAAACGCATACTCAAAACTGTCCAATAGAATCAAAGCGTGATTTTTACAATTTACAGTGTCCTTACCACGGTGTTTCAGAATGCAGGTGCAAGCTGTGTGAAATTTCAAAAGACGTGCCTTAATGAAAAATTTACAAAGAAATACTTGGAGCGGCCCTATGACAACCCTAACTCTTGGGGCAAAACATATGGAGATCACAAGAGACATTTGGAATTTTCTGAGAGCCAGTACAGAGAACTGTTTAAATATGCAAACGAAATTGGCATATTGTGTACTGCTTCCGCCATGGACATGGTAAGTGATGTAACCCTAACCACGGAATAGAAACAAGTTCCCTATGTATAGGTACTATAGATTGAATTGGCTGTGTAGTGTAGTATAGGTATTTAGCATCAACGTGCTCTTACTAGATAATTCTTTCATTTTGCATTATTTCTAAATAAAATAAATAAATAAAGGTTTACGAACGTACTTTAAAAGTCAAGCGTTCGAAGTATACGTATATTAATGGATAAAATAAAAGCGGTTAAGCCCACCTTTTATAAAGTTAAACAGTTCCACTTACCAACAGTTTTAATTTATGTAGCTTGTGTAGATTTTTACGACATCCAAGTTTTTGTAGTTTCTATGTTTACTGCTATTTCATATGTTTATCATTGTAAGATCTAAGGAGTACCTAAATATTTAGAGAACAACAGCACAACAGATTTGTTAGGCTACAGTTTTTATTACGGAACCGTTTAAGAATGATTTATTTGTCGCAGGTTTCCTTCGATTTCCTCGTCAACAACAAAGCACCATTCGTCAAAATCGGTTCCGGAGATTCGAACAATCTCCTCTTCCTGAAATACGCTGCTTCAAAGAAGGTCCCATTGATTATCTCGACCGGCATGGTCGACAAGACGGCTGTAAAGACGATCTACGATATCGTATCAGCTCAGCATAAGCAGTTCTGCTTGTTGCATTGTGTATCAGCATATCCCGTGCCGTTTGAAGACTGCAACTTGACTGTGCTGCAGGATTATAAGAACACCTTTGATATCCCCGTGGGGTATTCCGGACAGGAGGTCGGGACAGCTGTGGCGTTAGGGGCCGTCGCTTTGGGCGCTAAGGTACGATACTATTATTTTGTTGTCTTTATAGTTAAATGTGTTAAGTAATTGAATTCCGAAATAATTCGTATGGGACACTTTACAAAAATACGCCTTAGTATAGGCACAGATTGTGTTGATCATTTATAATGACTTCAAAGTTGCTCTAATTACTTAGTTTGTTTTAATTACTTATTCCTGTTAGGCTCGTATTCCAAAACAGTGCTTAAGTCTGAGTCAAGCCTCAAGCATAGATTTTTGACACTTTTCAATGGAGAACTGTCATAAAGTCTGTGCTTAAGGGTCGACTCAGACTCAAGCACTGTTTCAGAATACGGGCTTTAGTGTCAACTCTGGTGACAAAACTCAAGCCCATTTACTTGAAAAAGGCCCCAATAACTCTTTGCCTATTTTAGTATAATATCAATGCAAGTTTGAATCTCATGCAAACTCGATATACAAGCAGAACGTAGACTTGTCAGAAAAAAGAGTCGACAATGCAGCTGCCAGCGACTGATAAAGAATTATTAATATACTTTTGCAACATTGTGAATTATCATGAAACTGAACAAGGCAAAAAGGTATCTGTGTTATTTGTGGCTATCACTGGAGTGATAAACGAATTCTAAAGTGGTTTCTGTAATAAAGATAACTTTTATCTATGTAATCAATGCATTGCTAGTACTAAATTCAGATCATTATCCTCATAGAACCGCTATGTTTTGGTTGGTGCTTTGCTAGATTTTTTCTTATAAAAATACCCAGTGCCTGAGCCACTTCAACTGTTTTAAATTGATCTTTTTTTTATTCCACTAGCTGATGGAACAAGCATATGGCTCACCACTATCGCCTATATCAGAGCATTGCCTTGTATGATTACACCAACTAAGAATAACCGAATTCCCTATGACGGCAATATAGATCGACTTCCATCTATGTTATGTTATTAGTTTGACCTACTTATAATAATTAATAAATTGACATCGAATTGAGAACATACCGAAACTATTACACGGGTATTTATCGCGTTAATTACCTTATTTTATTTATTTTCCCGACGTTTCGGCTATGTTGCAATAGCCGTGCGATAAATACCCGTGTAATAGTTTCAGATGTGTTATGATCGCGAAAGTTTAAAAAGTAGGTACTATCCAATTGAGAAGTATGTACCTATTTCTTTTAACGTTTTTAATATGGTCCACGTCGCTCCATAGAAAAATGCAGGCAATAATAAACATCAATTGTAACCTAACTAAAGTTTCACTTAATATATTAAAGTCAAGTCCTAGTTTTCTATATGAAAGTCTTTTGTTTTTCGTTTCCAGGTATTAGAGAAGCACATCACATTGGACAAGGCAGCAAAAGGCACTGACCACGTGTGCTCTCTGACCCCCACGGAGTTCCAACAGCTGGTGCGTGACGTCAGGGTCATCGAAGCCTCATTGGGTACTCCTATCAAGAAGGTGGTCACTTCAGGTAAATAGAGATTTGAAAGCTCGTTTTCCAAAGCTAAACTCAACTGAATCCAGACGAACCGAAAGTCGAAGCATAGGATGCGGGAATTCGGCAGATGGAGGTGGCTCTAAATCATTCTTCCTGGAAATGTACAGAGGAGGCTTTCATCCATCAGTGGACTTCTTCGGGCTGCTGATGGAAATGAATTCCGACTCATCGCTATGCGAATTTAAATGTATGTAATAGTTTAAATTTAGTACTCTCGTTACGCATTTCTTCTTTGTAAACCCCGACAGAAAAGAGAGTAGTTTTAGGATGTATCTTACTTTGTTTGTTTGTTTATCTGCCTGCTGCCTAGTAGCTGTTAGCCGTTTCCAAGTTTTCCTTGGTACTGTGACTTAAAAATCTTGTACATAAAAATATACAAGATATAAGTCGGTTCTTTTTGATACATTGCTTGTACAGTTTCCACTGTCTCAGTCTTTATTACCCTAGCTCTATTTAGCCGACCCCGGCCAGACGTTCGTGTATTAATGTATTTTTACTGATTAAAATCGACAATAACAATATTCGCAAACAAGGAAAATAAGAAACCTTCAATAGTGTCCTTATTGAAGGTTCGATAACGTGATATTTATATAAAGATACAATAAGATAAGAGGTGTGTGAAATATTGTAAACTATATTGCAATCAAAAGGATGCAACACATTTACAGTGCGAGGACAATGTATTTTATACTCAAGACAAATAGTATCAGTTTGTTACCTGTTCTTCTAGGCTTGGTCGCGTGGAACTGACACTTAGGCCCGTATTCTGAAACTGTGCTTGAGTCTGAGTCGAGCCTCAAGCATAGATTTTATGACAGTTCTCCATTGAAAAGTGTCAAAAATCTGTGCTTGAGGCTCGACTCAGACCTAAGCACTGTTTCGGAATACGGGCCTTAGACTCATCTTTAGGACGTTTCAAAGTGATCCTTGAGTTACTACTGAATAAAGAAATCTTTGACTTTGTATAATAATGTACCTACATAGAGTCAAGTCTTCACAGCTCTGTTGGTAATGACTCTCTTCTCTTCTGCTCTAGTTCGTAGGTTTATTTGCCATAAACAACCAATTATCAGACAAATTACTTAATACTTCATCCAAACGCAGAACAAATTGTCTATGCGCATCAAAAAAATGTGCATACTTACTCTTCTTTTTCCTGCCCTTATCCCACTTTATGTGGGGTCGGCACAACATGAATTCCGGCGCCATTCCATTCCCCTCTTTCAGCCGTCATCTGTCACAGATGACGGCTGACAGAGGGGAATGGACAGATTGGGCCTGACATATTGATGGGACAGATGATCTGTGCACTCATAACCATGTCATCTTTCATACAGTTCATCCATGTTTTCTTTGGTCTACCTCTGCTCATAATATCCCTCCATATCCAAACTCATCACCAAAGAGTATAGTTATGGAGGGGAAGAGTGGCAACTCTATCGTTTTAATGGCATCTATGGAAAGTGCTGCTACCTGGTGCCTGGAAGAGGAACTAAAGCTAACAACTGTAGATGTATAGTATAGCTATGCAGGTATATATATATAGTATACCTATGCTACGCTAGCTATACAGCCAGGAATCTATAAATACGTATATTACGTGTTTATAGATTCCTGGGGTGCGATTTTTACTTAACACTGGTGACTAAATGTCATCGAAATCTATTAAAATTCTCAATGAAAAATTCCAATAGTAGATTAAAAATATATCTCAATAGCCCTGTACAAGCAAGTGATAAATATCAATAAACATCTACAATCTTATAGAAAAATGCCACAACCTAGGAGTATTTTTAAACGTAGGAGCCTTATTACTAAAGGAAAAATATAAAATAGCTTTTTGTTTTGTATATTCATTTCTTTATTGTTGGATGCTTGTTGTAATATACTTGTGCCGCTATTTTAACTGCATCATCTCCATCATAATTTATTTTAACTTCTAATATTGTATTTACCGATCTACACCAACTGCAAGACTCTGGTGACTTGATGAACCAGGTAAATTTGTGATGTCCATCATCACCCTGGAGGGACCCGGTAAATTTGTTATGTCCATTGATTGGAAACCATGTCTCATCGGATAAGAATAGCTATGGTCTGTTTCCATGAAGGTAGTCGAGGATTGCTGCAGACCTAAAATACAAAAATGCAATCTTATTGTCAGCATACTTTGTGTGCGGGCTTGCACCTTTGACTGTGTATGTAGTATTGCTGTGTAAAATACGTGTTCCCAGTCCAGACCCAGTATCCTTCCATTATGTTAAACTTATATTATTTAAGTTAATTTTATGTTATGACTGCCGATCAATTTTATGAATTAATTATAGCATTATTTATATGCTTACTAGCATGATAAAATGTGATGTCTACATATTTGAATTTTAAATTTGATTCTACTTACAATTATGATGAATCGATGGGATTGCTGATCGTTTTAAATGACTTCCAGTTTCCATCTTGTCTCTGGGGTCAAAATGGCATCACATATTCTTTTATGTTTGTATAATTTTCTTCCGATCAGTTTCTTTCAGTTTATTTCCATTAACAAAACTCAACAAATATTACTTGTGACTAACAAATAACCTCGAATTAAAGCACATTCACATCAAATCCAAACGGCAGAATAAAAGAGGGTAGACAATGAATGAAATGAATGAAGTTGAATTATCCGACATTCACCCATCTCCGTCCTGTCATGACGTCACAAAATGGCTGCTGTTTAGTTTGTCCCCTTGGCACCAGTTGGCGCTGTCGTCTTCAAAATGTAAGGTTTTTTTATGCGTGCTCATCACTCTCCTAGTCACATGACTTTCATCCCTCCTCATGACATGCCCGTACCACGCCAGCCTACTTCCTCGTTGGCTTTATTATAATAGACATCTACTAAGCTGTACCATCTGAACTGAGACTAGATAGACAAGCTGTCGTTTAATAATAAACTAGAAATATGAAGCGCAGTTCGTGTCTTTGTGATGTGCGAGATAGTTTGATGATTGACGATGATTGATTTAGCATTGACCTTTTCAACTATAAAGCTATCCATTTGGCCATTCGCCATTGGAATGGAATTGTTTCTTGTGGTACAAATTCATGTTCTGAACCATAGCTTAAAATTGTATCGAGTTAGGAATATGAATTAATTTATTTCACGAGCAACCCATGTAGTTTTTTTTTAAGAAAACTGACATAATTTTTACCGATCGAACCACAATAAATATTATTTTCATTTTCTATTAGACAACTAGTTGATGTTAACTGGTAACCATCGTCTTTAACAAAGCATTGTCGCAACTGACGCATGTCAAGAACGTACCCTACGATCCACTGTTCTGCGTGCATTAACTATAAGTAATAGAATTATAT
Organism: Thera obeliscata; assembly: GCA_947578465.1. Taxonomy (NCBI): domain Eukaryota; kingdom Metazoa; phylum Arthropoda; class Insecta; order Lepidoptera; family Geometridae; genus Thera; species Thera obeliscata. The sequence continues at coordinate 9,788,111 of OX387916.1, forward strand.
GGAAGAAACGGGTATTTATCGCGATTACCTTTATTATTTCCCGACGTTTCGACAGTGTTACAACAGCCGTTGTCGCGGGCATTTCTTCCATTATCCATCCATCGCGTTAATTTAAAAAGTGACAACCACTAATAATTTTACACCTAACATTAACGTTATGGTAACTCATGGAAAAACTTAAATTAATTCAACCATTTTCTTTACAGAAATCCCGTGCATCGACAAACTACAAAAGTCCCTAGTGATGGGAAGTACAAAGAACAAAGGAGAGATTCTATACCCCGGTGACGTCAAGATCAAAGTCGCAGAACCTAAGGGCTTGAACGCACTGCATTTTGACGAAGTCATCTACAAAACACTCGTCTACGACAAGAAAGAGGACGAACCCTTGAATGAGGGGGACTTTTGCTAAAAATGCTCAAAAACTAACATTTTCATTAAGTTAAGTAAGAAACACAAATTACTAATATTGAATAGGTGTATTATATTGGGCCTGACATATTGATTCATCTTTTTCATGACTGATAGTTCTACTCAACTCAGCATAATGACATGTGATAGAAGCATAATATTAAAGTATACTTATTCTCGGAGTTTTAACTGATCTCGCGGGGATCCTATAAAAGAAGTCCTTGGAGTCAGTTTTTCTAGTTTTGTAAACATGTTTAATCTAATTTACTATATTTACTTTATGCATGTAAATGATGTATGATAAAAGCATAATTTAAGTTTTCTCTTTGTAAAGTTTATCACTATCGTTAGTTATGAATAAGATCTAAATAGATGGTATATTTTTGTATTAAGGGCCTACATCAGGTGAAACCGAAAATGTAAAGTAGCATTTTTTTTCGTTGTATGGACGAATCCATTTAATTTTTTTGTAAAATATAACAATTAAATGGTGTAAAAAAATTATGTTCCGGCTAGAAATTCTCTTAAACTCACTGGGTTCGATGAAATTGAACGCAAAGTTTGCCAAAAACTCTCAATTTTTTTTGGATTTGAAATGGTTTTTTTCCGTTGCTGTTAGAGCCATTGCAATGAAACTTTTGTTCCCGTATACCTAAATAAATACGTAAAAACCTGATGTTATTGCACTTTTCTTAGTTGCCGTAGTTTTTATAAAAAAATAAAATTTTCAAAAATATATATAGGTAGGATTTCCTAGCTACTTCTCTCAGTACAGCCCGCGCGGCCGACGAGGAGAGGTCTATGTCAAATTTCGCGACATGACATTTCATCTCTGACTACGTAAAATATACCCTAGATTAAATCATAGCTACTACTGGTACTATAAATTTGCCACAGTGTAACATAAAACAAATTGTCACAGTATAACGAAATGACATAATACCATCTTCATCATACATTATGATCGATAACCTGTATTCACATCATCATCAGCCTGTAGAAGTATATATTTTATGTAGCATATAACTTATCTAGTACATTCTAGGGCACGTTCCTATCGTGCGTGACCAGCGAAGCGCAATGCTTTTGTTAAATACCTCCATTTTTGTAGTTGCATAAGTAGCTATCTTCCTATCTACCCAGTGCTTTCCGTCATCATCATCAGTAAGTAGAAGTCCACTGCTAGATATAGACCTCCTTTATACATTTCCATGAAAAAACAATTTGCCGATTTCCCACGATCTTTAGAATGTCATCGGTCCATTAGGTGGAGGGGCGCTCTGGTTGCTTAGCACCGGTTATATTGTCGTAGCGACCCGCTTGTGCACTATGTCAGTACACTCTAACGGTGAAGGAAAACAATAAATGAAACCAACGTGAAGTAGCAAATCTTTTGAGGCACATTCATAATCCACCACACCACCTTTAATTTTCTATTGACATGACAAGAAGAAGACTCAAAAACTAGTAGCCGATTTTAGGCCTTTATAAAAATAGTGTCGATTTTGCAAAGAGTTTGGGAGCCCATTACAATGAAAAGGAAGTATATATATATATATATTATGGACAATCTACACTACACTATCTAGCCCTAAACTAAGCAGAGTTAGTATTATGGGAACCAGATAGCTGATGTAATACTTAAATACATTTTGTTTGTAAATACATAGGTACTTGGAAAACAATATAACATCCAGATGGAGAACAAATATCTATGATCACCACACAAATATTTGTTCTCGGTGGGGATCGAACCCACGACCTATGGCGCAGAAGGCAGAGCTACTAATAAATGAGCTGAGAGCCCAGTCATAACAATAATATCATGGGTTTTGAGTATTTTTGATTGCCGTCTTTTAAATCTGGAGGTGTCTGTAATGTCCCGAATTCTGGAACTTTCTGTCAAAGGCTTCATGCACGGTGCGCTCAAATACCCAAATACCAAAATACATATACACGCAGCAAGGAGTTTCCCAAGATTTTGCGTTTGACAGAACTTTGAAGAGTCAGTTGGGGTTGTCGAAACTCTTTGGTATACCTAATATTTTTAAATGCCGATAAAATACAATAATATAAGTCGAATAGACAGTGTTATTTCACAATGCTTCACTGATCTCCACCGCAATGAGCACCGAAGGCCTAAATGAGTGCAAAGCTTAAAGCCACCCATAAATAATTTCCATTTCAATTCATTTATGAATTGAAATGAAAATTATCTATGCATGTAATGTATTGTATTATGTATATCAGTTATCTAGCACCCATAACACAAGCTTTGCTTAGCTTGGGGCTAGATCATGTTGTGTGAATTGTCCAGCATTATTATTATTATTATTATTATTTATTTCCATAGGCATGAATTCTATGCACTAAGTTATACTTACTAGATTTACATACAGATCTGGAAGTATAACCTTTTAGATAAAAGAAAAAATTACTAAATTGGATCATAAAATTAAATGACGAAGGTATGCAGTAACAAACAATAAAACAAAACGGCTAAGCCGATTTTGATGAAATATTACTTTTCAGAAAAAAAAAGATTAAAAGGGAGAAGACGAAAGAGAAGAAAAAAGATAAGAATGTTATTGTACAAAAAAAATTGCCCCCCTTGCCCCCCAGGACCCCCCCTTTTGTGAGTGCTACCGGATGCCGTCGAGATAGGGGGTTTTCGATTGGGGTTTCGTATAGAGGGTTTCTTCCTGAATTGAAAAAACAAAAAAAACACCCCCCTCTTGCCCCTTTCCCCCCCCCCCCCCCTTTCGTATCTTCCAAGCGGAGTGACTTGCAAGACTTTTTTTTTTTGGGTCATGTAGGAAAGGTGAGATTATTTTGAAAGCAAAATAAATTTTGCCCCCCTCCCCCCTCTAGACCCCTTTATTATTTTTGACCCTTTTTTTCGAGTGGAGCATTGCGGCGAGCGAAGCGAGCCGCCATGCAACCATGGGGAACAGTGCGGCGAGCAAAGCGAGCCTGCTGTGACCCCCCCCCCCCCTAAGCCCCCCAGAACCCCCTCCTCCTGAACCCGGGGGGAGGGTCGCGGCGAGCGAAGCGAGCCGTGCTGTGACCCCCCCCTCAAGCCCCCAGAACCCCCTCCTCCTGAACCCGGGGGGAACGTTGCGGCGAGCGAAGCGAGCCGCCACGCGACCACGCCCACCCTACTGAAATTTAGGGAAATTTAGAACCCCCTCCTACTGAAATTTAGGGTGTCTTAGGGGTGTGAAAAAATGTTCACTAGACTGACAGTTCAAAATTCAAAATGGCGGCTGTGCCACTTCCGGTTTTGCAAAAATCGTCCGATTAAGGTCGTTCAAACGGTTCATTCGACTGAGGACTATGATTGGAGATTGAATTTTAGGTTTTTTAAGGTGTTTGATTGGATCTTCACTTGGTTTAGGGTTCCGCCCCTGTGGGAACGCATTGAGGACGCGAGCTGCTTGCAGTTCGCGATGCACGTATTAGATCAGGGTAACTTTATATTAAAAAGAAAATATATAATAGTAAGTAAATGATTTAATTACATCAATGTCTTTACAATTTACACTTTATTTAACTAAATTATAGCTTTAGTCACGTTATTCAACACAAAACTACCTTACAGTAAAAATATATCAACTACAAAGAGATATAGCGAACTAGGTACTTATCTTAACAATCAAAGGGTGTACTCAGAGCCGAATTACATCGACAGTACACAGAACGAAACGATAACCTCCTCAGTCGAGTCTCAAGCCCAGAATATTCCACCGCCTCGCCTAGCCTCAGTCAGGCGACCCACATGACAGTTGATAGACAGTGCCCCCTATCGGCAATATCGTCCTCCGTTCTGCGTAGCTTCTGACTACCATTAACAATTTATTGATATAATAAATTGTTAATAATTTCGAACAAATAATAATAAAATATAACATTATTTATCAAATCGTTTTAAGGCAACTACATTGTTCTTAAATTAAATAAACTAAACTATCTTTTTATTTTAAACATTATAGACTATCCTTCTTTCTTACTTCAATAATCATTATTATTTTAATACAGATTTCTAAAAGCATTTAAATATCAAATTGAATAAATTTTAGCCCCTATTATCTACTAGATACGACACGGCCATTCTGCAAAATACTTCGTCCCCGAAGTATCTCTAAGTATTTTCCATACTCACTGGCTCTCCTGCGAGTCAGGGTGCCAGTGTGTCCGAAATCCTGGTATCACATAGGCCAATAAAGTACTAAATAACCTGATATGAAATCTGAAAGCACAAGAATAATGTTAACATAATAATTATTAAACAATCCTTAGCCAATAAAGTACCATAGGTTGGGCTGTCATGCTAAGTTCCATTGCGAGTTGGCATCGCGATGTCCAAACAAAGGATCAGGCCAACTAGGTCTACCAACATTTATACAAATTTTATCATCAAGCTTTGGCTGTCGACTGTCGTGCTCAGTTCCATCGCATAATCGCAACTACTACAATGTCCAAACGTCACACCAGTCCAACCGTACATTTAGAAGAATCCCCCAATATTTTAACGTTTGTCTGTCGTGTTCAGTTCCATCACGTAATCGCAACTATCGCGATGTCCAAACTTTACACCAGCCCAACCGTAAAATTAAACAACCCATTTAGAAGAATTCCCCAATAATTTAACGTTTGTCTGTAGTGTAGTAAAGAACAATTAGCTTGGCCATTCTGCCTCCGTACTACTTATAAAATTGTATTGAAAAAAATATGGCACGAGCAATAAAAATGCGGGTACTCTCACAAAAGAAAATAAAAGTATTTCTTGGCAAAAATAAAACTGTTCGGATAGGATACCGTTAGACACTATTTGGCCAAATCAATGCAGAGCCTAACAAGGCCTTACCTTACTTTTACATCACTTGAAGTCCACTCCGTTTTATTCCAGATACATACACGGCTTTGTATCGTACTTCGGATAACGTAGGAATTGTCACTTCATTTGTCAGTCGATAATATCTCCGGTTTACGATATGGCACTTCACATTCTGGAATAAGAATAAATGTTAGTTTTCTGTGGGCAAAAGTTCTATCCCACGCTCTGATATTAGATCAGGGTAACTTTATATTAAAAAGAAAATATATAATAGTAAGTAAATGATTTAATTACATCAATGTCTTTACAATTTACACTTTATTTAACTAAATTATAGCTTTAGTCACGTTATTCAACACAAAACTACCTTACAGTAAAAATATATCAACTACAAAGAGATATAGCGAACTAGGTACTTATCTTAACAATCAAAGGGTGTACTCAGAGCCGAATTACATCGACAGTACACAGAACGAAACGATAACCTCCTCAGTCGAGTCTCAAGCCCAGAATAATCCACCGCCTCGCCTAGCCTCAGTCAGGCGACCCACATGACAGTTGATAGACAGCGCCCCCTATCGGCAATATCGTCCTCCGTTCTGCGTAGCTTCTGACTACCATTAACAATTTATTGATATAATAAATTGTTAATAATTTCGAACAAATAATAATAAAATATAACATTATTTATCAAATCGTTTTAAGGCAACTACATTGTTCTTAAATTAAATAAACTAAACTATCTTTTTATTTTAAACATTATAGACTATCCTTCTTTCTTACTTCAATAATCATTATTATTTTAATACAGATTTCTAAAAGCATTTAAATATCAAATTGAATAAATTTTAGCCCCTATTATCTACTAGATACGACACACGCGACCCGGTAGTCAACGTTTGGGTTCCTTCCAGCGGTTTCGACCCGTTAAGGGTTTTGGCTTGACGTACAATTTAGGGTTCTGTATAAGGTTTTGATTGGGGTTTTACTACATTGAGCAATTTGATTAAGTGTTCGACTTTTAGGGTTCCTTAGGACTTTGATTGGAGTTTCAACTACACTTAGGAGCTTGATAATGTTAACATTTTTAGGGTTCCTTAGGACTTTGATTGGGGTTTTACTACATTGAGGAACTTGATAAAATAAACAACTTTTAGGGTTCCTTAGGCCTTTAATTGGAATTTTACTTCACTTAGGACCTTGATTATGTAAACAATTTTAGGGTTCTTTAGGACTTTGATTGGGGTTTTACTACACTGAGGAACTTGATTCACTGATCGACTTTTAGGGTTACTTAGGACTTTCTTTACTACTTTTTGGGGTTTTACAAGTGCAAGTGTAATGTAAAACTGGGAGTAGCACACCGACACGCGAGCTGCTTGCAGCTCGCGCACACGAAAAAACTAGTTAAGGGGCTGACGTATGGAAAATTTTCATACAAACGGAATACCAAAATGATTTCTAATTTAGACAGATTTACACTATATTATTGTAATAATTGTATTTGCATAGTATTTATCTAGGTTCCTCAACAGTTTTTATTTCAAATTACTTACCTAAAATGAAATAAACACCAATCGCATTTTGCACATTTTTATGCTAAACTTATCAAGTTTTCTACCTATTGGTTTCTTACTAAAAACAACAATATCTTACGTGTTTTTTGTTAAGGAACCTAGTTTATATTGTCTAGTTACAGAATAACAATACTATGTGAAGAATACAAAAAGTTTTCAGTCATCATTTTTGGTATTACGGAACACGATCAAATTCATGGCATTTTCGAACGGCTACTATTGCTATCGCGCACGCACGGTGCGGGTGGCGGGGTGCAGGGGGAGGAAACGCTTGAAGCACACGGGACACTTCGGTTGTGTGTGTGAATCGCTCGGACTTCGGACTAGTTAAATACCTACACTGGCATAAAACATAATGCTTAGATATTTGATAATTGTTAGTTTAGGAAGGGTACTAAGTGAAGATGGGAAATACTAAGTACCTAGGTAGGTTGTAGGTTGGGTAAACGAAATCAAGGTGCAGCACTAGGTCAAAAAGTCTGCCGAAATATCGAAAAAAGCCAACATTTCGACTAAAACAAATTATGAACCATTAATTTCTATACAGGGTGGAATTTTGTAATGCCACCTGGAGGGAAAGTACTCTTAATACTGCAGATAGAAAATTTTACTCAAAGGAAACATTCCTTTATTTTTGGATAGAAAGCAATTTCTAAAATTAAAAATAAAATAATTTTTAAATTATTTTTTTTTTTGAAAGGAATAAATTTATTCTTTTAAAGAAATGAATTCGTTAAAAGAATAAATTTGTGTATCCAAGAGAATGGAGCCCATTTCAAGCAACTAATTTCAAGTAACTAGTTAGTTAACCATTTTTTGTAAATAATTAAATTAATTTAAGATTTCCTGGTTTTTCTTTCATTTAATTTATCATGTTTGTTAGAGAGATTTCATCCTTATAATTGACTAACGATCGATGCAATAAAAGTACAAGGTATAATTTTTCTGATTTTAGCCGGTTCAATTCCCGGGTGTGAGAGAATTTTCGAAAAACTTTGAATGCAGTTTGCTTTCTATTCAAAAATAAAGGAATGTTTCCTGTGAGTAAAATTTTCTATCTGCAGTATTAAGAGTACTTTCCCTCCAGGTGGCATTACAAAATTCCACCCTGTATATGAAGTATTGATAAAAGGTCTAAGAAAAATTACAAAAAATTATTTTTTTTCTTTATTTATTTGTAGTTCAAAAAACTGCTACCACTCAACGTCCGGTGGAAATATTGATAAAAGGACTGAGAAATACTTGAACAAAATAGTTTTTTTTTTATATAACTGGAGCTCAATAAACAGAGTACCGCTCAACGTCTGGTGGAAATATTGATAAAAAGACTTGGAAAAATTTCAGCAAAATATTTTTTTTCTTTATTTATCTGGATCTCAAAAAACCGACTACCGCTCAACGTCAGGTGGAAAGATTGATGAAAGGACTAAGAAAAATTGCCACAAAATATTTTTAGTCTTTATTTATCTGGGGCTTAAAAAAACTGCTACCACTCAACGTCAGGTGGAAATATTGATAAAAAGACTTGGAAAAATTTCAGCAAAATATTTTTTTTCTTTATTTATCTGAATCCCAAACAACCGACTACCGCTCAACGTCAGGTTATAATATTGAAAAACGGACTAAGAAAAATGGCTACAAAATATTTTTATTCTTTATTTATCTGGGGCTTAAAAAAACTGACACCACTCAACGTCAGGTAGAAATATTGATAAAAAGACTTGTAAAAATTTGAACAACATATTTCTGTTTTATTTTTCTGGAGCTCAAGAAATAAACTACAGCTCAACGTCAGGTGAAAATATTGATAAAACGACTAAGAAATTTAAAAAAAAACTTTATTTATTTGGAGCTCAAAAAACTGCTACCACTCAACGTCCGGTGGAAATATTGATAAAAAGACTGAGAAATACTTTAACAAAATAGTTTTTCTTTATATAACTGGAGCTCAATAAACAGAGTACTGCTCAACGTCTGGTGGAAATATTGATAAAAAGACTTGGAAAAATTTCTGTAACGTTCACTAGAAGTTGCTTCATGCAATCAAAATTGAGTTCTATATAGTAATTGTGATAAGACATAAATAATTTTTTTTTCAGTTTGTTTATAATCATTATATAAGTATCCACCTATAGTAGGTTAGCTTGGTACACTTTTTTCGCGAGTTTTGTGCGAAAGCCGAGCTCCATGTAATTGTAGGTCGATGTTCGCAATCGTTGGTTTTGCGAATGTAAATAAGCAGAATAAAAGCAACCTAATTGCTCAACGAATAAAGTATATTTTTAAATGCAGTCACATTATTAGACTTTCTGTATTTTGGTAAGTGAGCCGCTTTGCGTGTTTTTTATTGCTGTGTGTGTGTGATCGATGAGGTCTGGCGAACCACACCCCACCTGATGTTGAGCGGACTCCCACCCATCATCCTCTACTGGAACGTCATCAACCACAACTCCATCGCTCCGCGCCGGGGTCAATGGCTCTCTCAACTCAACTCGGAGTCAATGGTTCTCTTTACTCTTCTTCAATTTGGTCCAGAACCCGCACAAACCCTACCTGATGAATAAACTCACTCGTATCATGTTAGAGAATTTCCTGGTGTCTTTTCTAAGTGCGTAAATAGCTACTCTGAAAGTTCTTTATCGGTTCAGGAATGTTGTTTTTTTTTCACTTTATTCTTGCATTCAGAGCATGACCAATCCTTGCTTATTGAATACTAGAAAAGCGAAACAAGCAAGCAATAAGCTTAGAGGGTTAGTCAGGTAATGCAGCCACAAAAAATAAAAACATTAAATTGTAGGGTGCAAAAAGTCAACTCTCTTTGACCAGATTTGAACTCCCGCCCACCTCGTCCTCTCAGTGTGAATCCGCACGCCCTAGCCACTAGCCTATCTGACGCTTAGTAACGTTGACGAAATTAGGCAATGCATAAAAATCGTTATCAGTGGCTGACGCACACGCACAAGCGCGGCACTATGGTTGGATTCACGTATAGAAGTAGCGCGTCACACGAGCGCCTGTGTGTGTATACTACTATTATATATTCCGTGGCGCCCGCATCAAATGAATAGAGATAGCTATATTCGGAGCAATTTTTGCCCGCGCCTCGAATTGAAGTTGCGAGCTGCGTCCGTCACCCTCTTAATATCTAAACTTAAACATTACGGTATTCTAAATCGCTCCATTGACTTATTACAATCGTACTTGACTGATAGAATCCTTAAAGTTGATGTGGGCGGTGAGAGATCTTTTGGGTCAGTTATTGACATAGGGGTGCCACAAGGTTTGATATTAGGTCCTTTCTTGTTTCTAGTGTACGTAAATGACCTTCCTTTTTTGGTTAAAAAACTATGTGAAACAGTACTATTTGCTGACGATACCTCATTAATTTTTAAAGTCGATAGATAGAAGGCTAATTACGATGACGTTAACGCATCTCTGTCGTAAATACTTAACTGGTTTAATAATCTTTTACTTAATGTTAAGAAAACTCATAAGTTTTATGAAAAAATATTTTTTGAGTGTCAGTTCTAAGTATAAAAATCTTAATGCGGTTTACAGAATATATCTATTTACCAAGTTTCATCAGTACATTATAGCTTTTACAGTTTTGTAAGTACCATACTTCAAGCAAATAAATTATTTCTTTTCATTTCATTTCATTTTTTTGAAAAAAAGTGACTGTGACATACGGATGGACAGACAGACAGACATGACGAATTTATAAGGGTTCCGTTTTTTACCTTTAAAAAATACAAGTGTTCATTCACCGACTACCGACATTTATGAACTTGCAACTCACTCTGGTTTTGCATAATATGAGGAAAATCTCTTCTTGGTGGAAGGTTTCTTTTATTAAATCTGGGGCTATTTGCTTGTTATACTATATAAATTAGACTACTACTACTACACTACTATATAAGTTAGATTTAAAATGTAGCGTTCGTGGTAGTTTAAAAAATACCGCACAGCTTGCCATTGTTATCACCAATCCTGGATGAAAAATATGCAATGGAAACTCTGCGACGGGAATCAGCTAACATAACAATTGGGTTATATTTATTTACTGAATATCTGTCTGTGTTTTTGTCTAACGAAGCGTATTCTAGTCAACACATTGTAATGTCGTGACAAATGTCAGACCCAAGCACAGAATAAGTAATAGTTGGTATCAAATACATGAATTCACAGCTCAGGTCAGGCAACGCCATCTTTATTTTAAATTTTTCCAACTTTCCGGTCGTGTTTTGTTTTTAGACCAGAGTATAGCGGAGGCTTAAATATTATTATCACTGGCTTTACTCCTTGAATTTATTTTAGTTGACCTCAAATCCAATTTATACAACACAAATTCCATACGAAAAAGCCAAAGTATTTTACTCGCATTGACGTCAACACTCATTCATAAAGATATTATTAAACTTTTATAAATTTTGTCTTGCCAGGTTTATAATTAGAACCGAATTCTATACTACTCTGGTGGTTTTTTAACACATATCATCGTAACGGCTATTTTGAAAAGCGTCAGACGAAAGTTATGTCAATTTACGCAGCGCGCAGTCGCATTCGCAGTACAGCCAACATATCTTGGTGATCGCGACAGAGGCAGCGGACGCAGCGGCGGCGGCTCGGGTGGGGCTGTGGAGACCAACCACCGCTAGCGCTCAGGGTGAGGAATCCTCCCTGACGCATTTAATTGCGAGTGTTTTATTTATATTGTGCTCATGACGCGAGAGGTCGAGTGGGCCAGCAGCGTTCAGCGGCATGTGGTGTAATAGAGCATAAGTGGCGCAGCGAGCGTGCTGAGTGTTGGCTCGCTGCCCGCGCTGCCGCCAGTCCCCGCCACGCCGCCGGCTCGCCCGCCGCCTGCGCCGTCCCGCGTCGCCGTCCGCGCCGCTACATCCTTCCTCTGCGAGCACACGAGCTCGCCTGCTGCCTCGCTCGCGCCCGCCCAGCCCGACCTCGCGGACGGCAGCCCCGCGGCGAACTTACCCACTTTCACTCTCCGTTTCCGCGACTAGAAAGTCCGAAGGAGCGCCGATTTAGGTCGCCCGGTTCCGTGCTAGCAGCGGGATATTTTTATTACCACTGTTGGATGCAGACGTACGAGCGCCGAGCGACGCGCGAAACATTTATTATTTATAGAGTACCTATTATCGTAAAGTTCATTCCATAAACGATTGCGTGTGCGTTGCCGGCCCCGGTTTCCTTGTTGGATTGAAATTGACTGAAATATACAAGACAGTGCAAGGAGTTCGTCGACCGAGTGTTATAATAGTGGATGCAAGCATTTAGGCGGTAACGGTTGACATTTGAAAAGTGCATTTGTGAAGCGAGGATGCATCACCTGTATCCTTTGGCGAAGGGCGATCCCCTGTGCCCGCTAGGGTTCCACCCGCAGGTGCGCTGGCCCACGCGCTGCAAGCGCTGCTTCCGCGACTACAAGGAGCACGGCGGCGCCAAGCGACGAGAGGATGACTTTACGGCGTCCACGCCGGCACTCTCCACTAGCTCGTCGACGTCACGGTTAGCATGCCTTACGAGAGACTGCCAGAGTACGGTCAGACCACCAATCCGTTGCTGCAGCAAATACTTTAGGGAACATTTGAGCGTACTCTGGCTGTTTTCTTAAGAAATATTTTAGTTACTGGTGTAGTCTATGGTCAATACATTGATATATAAATGTGGTGAAATCGTACTGTCTCGATGTCCACCGATAGGTTTTTTTTTCAAATCCTTTCCGGTACAAATTGCAATGATTTCATTGCATTTACAAACTGCGATAAAACCAATGTTCATGTTTACTGCGTCCTTGATCGCGTTTTCATAACAATTAGCTTGATGCTGTGAATCATCTTATATTGGTTATGGTTGTTTAGAATTTTAAATAGTGGATGTATCCTGTTATTCTGTCTGAAATCTAGTTATTAGGTTCGGATATTAGGTTCATCTGGGGTTTTAATGTGTCTCTAGTTTATAATACCTGTCCATCCAACTACGAGTAAATAGTCTGAATGGTTAGACAAATTAATTAACAGGTTCGCAAAATTATCAGGAATCTATAAATAATTAAGAAACAAAAGTGTACAGTGGCACATATCCAAATTCCTCGACGTTTTTGCGAATTGTTTGTATTGAGCCCGCTAACTCCTGACGTTTGACGCACTTAGCCATCTTCCATATGTTATGTATTGCGCAGACAAAATGCAACTGTTGCACAATACTCATCTAACCTTAAATTATAACTACGGAATCTAGAGAGACCTTGCTTGAAAAACTTATCCAAGTGCCTACTGGGTTCGGTCACCAGGATACCTCAGGGGATCCCAGTGAACTCATCAGTTTACCAGAATCCCACTAATATTATAAAATATGGCTTCTCAGCTCAGTCTTTAGTAGCTCTGAAGGCTGTGAAAACACCTGAAAATACTCATTGAATTGCGTATGTTTTGAACTCGTTTTCAAAACATACGCAATTCGTTTTCTGAAAACAATGTTCGTGATTCAATACGAAATCAACAACAAATGCTGAAACATGAAAAACAGTGCTCTTGAGACCGGAAGTGTTTACCTTACTCACTTCCGGTTCGGTCTATGCAATTATGTGAATTATGCTTCAATGCGATGCTCTTCAGATCAGATGATTTGAATTTAATTTTGATATAATTTTATGTAGCAGCTTATGTATAGTATGTATAGCTCGTCAGCTTCCTAGGTGTAGGAATGTATACAGTATACCTTACATTCCTACAGCTAGGAAGCTTGAAGTGTAGAGTACTGAAGTATCAAAACCAAACATCCTATAATTTGTTTACCTAACAGAAGTTGATTAACAGTTTGATGTTTTTAAGACGCATTTTCTCGCGTCTTGTTTATTCATCGTCAAAAGAAGTAGATTGGCATTCCTGGGTGTAAAGTTTAAATATTTCTTAAACCAGCTCAGTTCAGACTGAAATTTTGAACTTTATTCGCTTTGATCCACAACTTGCAAACCGAAGCTGCTATACATTTTTGACAAGTCCAGAAAAAGTTACTTACTGAAATTGTCAATCTTCTTTTGATACACCAAACTAACTGTGCCTTGAAAAAATGCCAATATGTTAGGAGCCAATGCGAATTTTCAAATATTAGCCAAAGTTTGAACATGAGGCTTCGGGTTCCGGAGATGTTCAAGATTTCAAATCATGAACATCACCGTAGTTTTTCCAAACCCAACCAATTAGGTGAGTACTATTAAGATGCAAATTTACTAACTTTTTTGTAAGTATATTTAGGTAATTCATATGGTTTTCTTAGAACTCGTGATGGAGATAATGGCGCAGACAGTGGGAGGACCGGCCGGAGTTGGTCATCAAGCACAAACCTCAGTTCAGACACCCCCAAGAAAGACGCCTTCTCCTCCGGTAGGTATCTGCTGAAGAATAACAGGAATGGTTGGCTAGCTAGGATAGGAGATAAAACCTTTCACAATTGAATGGCTGAGATAACAACAGTTAATTTTATGAAACACCACTTGGTTCCTCATCAGCCTAAAGAAGTCTACAGCTGGACAAACATTCGACTATATACATTTCCAGGAGGAACGATTCTTAGCTCTTTCTATCCACACCGAATTCCCGCGATCTACACGGAAAAAACGTAACGGTTGGATTTAAATAACTTATTGCTATTTACAACAAAGCAACTCGTTTCGGAGGGAACCTGCAAAGTGTATTGCTAATGCTAGACAAGCCATCTTTGCTACTGTAAGTTAGTAATATTAATCTAGAAAGTTGGTTAAAATTTGATAACCTGGGCTAGGTAGCTTCCAACCTTTTAATTTAATAAAGACAACAAAGCTAATTGTGAACGTGAATCGAGTAATTCTGTTAATTATAACCAAGCATCTTAGCTTAAATCGTCGATTTTATCAAATCAACTTTGTAAACACAGCTAATGAACGTTTCTATGTTTAACAAAGTAACTTTGTCAAATTTTGGTATACTTAGCAAAGTTACTCGGCGCTGTCAATCGTGTCCACTGGATAGCCATACCCAATATACTTTGTTACTTCTAACCAATTCAAATAGGTATACTTAGCAAAGTTACTCGCGCTTTCAGCCGTGTTGAGTGGGTTCGCTACAACCAATCTACATATTTACCTCTAGCCTACTTGAATCGGTATATTCAGCAATGTAGTTTGTTGTTCTTCAACGGGTTTATTGGGTTCGCTACAACCCATCTAGTTTGTTGTTCCTAAGCGGGTTTATTGGGTTCGCTACAACCCATCTAGTTTGTTGTTCCTAAGCGGGTTTATTGGGTTCGCTACAACCCATCTAGTTTGTTGTTCCTAAGCGGGTTTATTGGGTTCGCTACAACCCATCTAGTTTGTTGTTCCTAAGCGGGTTTATTGGGTTCGCTACAACCCATCTACATTTTTACTTCTAGACTACTTTAATTTGTACCTATTTTAGCAATGTTGTTTTTTGTTCTGCAAGTTTATTGGGTTAATACTGCTAAATACTTAGCTGCAGGTACCTACCATTTCCAAGTGACATGAATATTAATAAGCTTTATTTTAAGTTTGATAGCTGCTTTTAGTACAATGCACGTTCAAACTTAAAATCTGTAGCATAACTAAGTATATTGTTGTCAATCGGAAATGGTACCAGCAGCTAAGTATTTAGCAGTATTAATCAACCCAATAAACCAGCAGAACAATAAACAACATTGCTAAAACTCCAATTAAAGTAGGCTAGAAGTAAAAAAGTTCTTCATTTTGACGCTAGTGAAAAGTTGATATGTAGGGAATTGAAAAAGATCGTTAATCTGGCGAACTCGAAAAAGTTAAATCACCCTTTTAAAAAAAGGACTGAACGATCATATTTCATTTGCCCACAGACCGTACTTCAAAGTTAAAAGAATGTAATATGAAATAATAAAGTTTTATTTAAATTCTTCAACAATCGTTAATAAATTCTAAAATTCTAAATTAGACCAACTAAAAATAATATTTTTAAGAGCGTTTACATCTATCAGCTATCTTTATAAAATTTTAATAAAAAAATATAAGTAAATTCATATGTTTATGATTTTTTTGTAACCATCTTTAAAAGCTAATTATGATTGATGTCCTATATCTATAAATGCTAATATAACTTTTTTTTAAGTTACTCACATAGAAACATTATTATTTCTAAAAAAAGCTTAAAGGCAATAGAAGGATGTAAGCGCTCTTAATAGCTAGTAGATACACAATACTAAATAACGATGTATGCATCAGAGAAGAATCAAATATGTTATTCGTTAATCAACATAAAAAGTTACATTCGAGAGTAGTTAATCTTACATTGTTAATTTGTACAAAGTCATTTTTACCTCAACTTTTTCAATTATTATATTAACCAATATTTATCATAAATATTGTTTGTTAACTTATGAAATAGGTACTTAAAAATATTTTAACAAACATAAGTCTAACGAGTACTTATACATAAGTATTTTGTATGATAACAAAACATTTAATTTTTTTTAGGTATTTAATTTAAATTACTCATCATGTTGATGATGATGGCTTTAACTTAAGTAAATGAAGATTATTTTACCTACATAGTCTTAGCAAAATATACAGTTTCTCATATAAATGCACAATATGCGAGATCGGTACTTAGATCATAAACATTATAATTATACCCACCCCTATTTTGTAAGCACCATACTGGTAAGTTACAATTATGTTTACCACATTTATATTATAAATACGAAGTTTGTGCTTTTTGCAAATAGCTGGAAGGGTGTTGATGAATTCATCTATCTATAACCACGAAGTAGTTATTTATACTGTCAAGAGATTCGCCTACGATCATGATAAAAGGTTGCATTGTAAGTCTATATTCTTGAAACTTTGTTCGCTTACTTGCTATTGCAATGTGGATATCCGAATCGTTTTTCACATGCTGTACAAAACTAGCAGTTGCTTCAGCTTTCGAAGGACACCAAATCTTTTTGCGACTATTCTTCAGCCGAACACTTACTTGTAACAGCCACGAGAGATGGCATAAGCAGCAAACAAGCTATATTTGATGCCTCCTCTGAACCTAAAATTAGAAAATATAATTTATAAACGCTAAAATAGATATAGTACTCGTAGTTACTTACATAACAGGATGAATTAAATTTTAATAAAATGCTATGTTCAAACTTATGAGAGCATTTTTCGTTTGACAGCCTGACAGCTCAGTTGGTAGTAGATCTACCATCTACGCTGGAGGTCGTGGGTTCAATCCCCACCGAGAACAAATATTAATAATATAAGAAATAAATTAATAAATTACCATGCTGATAAGTGGTGAGATAATCCAAATTTTTGTCCTTGGTCTTGGTGCGCAGTTTAGCTAGCTCAAAGATGTTGTCCTTCAAAGCAGGATTTTTTTCTGTGAAAGGATAAATAAATAAATAAAAAAAAAATCGGCTTGTTCAGCGGCACGCACCACACTTTGTTTGCTATACCTAGTGAGCCAAGCCAACCGCGGGCGCACTGCGGCTTGCCTGGCGCGCGGCGCGGCCGGTAAAGATGCTGTGGCAAGCCACGCATAGTGTGCTAGGTACCTTTAAGTTAGGTAGGTATTATGGCACATATAATTACAGAACTACGGCTTTTTTGCAGAAAGTTCTACCAGGTAATTCTTTGTCTTTCACCTAATGTAGGTAGGTAGAAGTAATGGCTTCAAGCACCAATTAGCACACACGATAGCAACGAGTTCTGCCAACTACAATAATCACCGTGGTAATACTTACTTTGAAAAACTACGATATACTCCTCCAAGCCCCAAGCAGTAAGGAGATTCCATACGTCTTCATCCATCGGGCGTTTTGTACTTAATGCAGTTTTATCAAAAATGATGAATGACAAACTGGTAAAGCGCTGCAAATTTTCTATGTTTAGGTGCCAATCTCACTTAACTCACTCAACCTCTGCTCTCACACTGTTTATTATAAAAGCAGATACTCTCGTGTCCGCACCCAAGAACTTGTTGAAAAGAAATGGCCGTTGTCCTTGAATTGCACGCGTGTCTAAACGCATTAGCCGAGTTTACACAATTCACATGTCAACGAATAACCATTTTCTTCGGTTGTTCCAATTAAGTTACTTGTTTAAAATATAAAATAGCCAAACACTTATCTATTGATTGCTGTGTTACTTGCTTGTTGATAGCTAATTTACTTGTTTAAAGTTTTATAACCCACAAATAGCAAATCGTAAATAACAAATGTAGGGATAAAAAAGCAGCCAAGTGCGAGTCGGACTCGCCCATGAAGGGTTCCGTAGCAACAAGTATCATAATAAAAAGGTTCTTTTTAGTGGAAGTTTGCATAGTAATGTACAACATATATTTTTTTTAGTTTTATCATTCTCTTATTTTAGAAGTTAGAGGGGGGGGGGGGGGGCAACTTTTTACCACTTTGGAAGTGTCTCTCGCGCAAACTATTCAGTTTAAAAAAAACCATATTAGAAACCTCAACATCATTTTTGAAGACCTATTCATAGATACCACACGTATGGGTTCGATGAAAAAAAATTATAGTTTTTTTTCTATTTTTGTGTAAAGACCTTAGTGTGGTTCACAAAATACATCTACTCGCCAAGTTTCATCAGTCTAGCTCTTACGGTTTCAGATAAAAATGGCTGTGACATACGGACGGACAGACAGACAGACAGACAGACATACATGACGAATTCCGTTGACGGGTTCCGTTTTTGCCATTTGGCTACGCGGAACCCTAAAAAAGCGGCCAAGTGCGAGTCGGACTCGCCCATGAAGGGTTCCGTAGCAACAAGTAACATAATATATAAGTTCTTGTATGTTCGTCGAGTTTTGTTATGTACGGCATTGCGCTGTCAGTTGTGTAGGTAAAAGTAGGTACATGCACACAGACCTATACACGAATTTTCGAAGGGTTCTTTATTGGTGATAAGTGCCATCGCTAAAGAAGTTATTCCCCGTTTCTGTTATTTTTACGGGAAAAAAGTAGCCTATGTTTAAATACCGGATACAATCTATATTTGCTCAAGATTTCATCCAAATCGGTCCACTGGCTTGAGCGTGAAAGAGCAACAAACATCCATAATGTACATAAAAACTTTCGCATTTATAGTTGTAGTAGAAGAAGCATAGGTTTTTAAACTTCTGCTACGGTTACTTTAACAAAGATACTCACTGGGAAATAATGATTTACTCGGAAGAATATACAGCAAAACAAGCTTGTTTACTACAAACATACGTCTATTCCCTCTATTGTACGTTTTAAATGAGTCTTGGTTATTTGTAATCATACCAATCTATACAAATTTAACCGAGTAGGAGTAGTCTAAACTTAGATAGGTCAACTTGTCAGTTTATAAATCTGAAAACTTATCTATATTCAAACGTAAACTTAATAGGTTACTATAACTGAGGCACTCACTTTGAAACTATCAAGTACTCTGTTAGAATTACCTAGAATATACAGCAAAACCGGCTTGTTTACTATTAACAGAGCTTTATTGTGCGATTTAGATAAGTCTTAGTTATAAGTAGTCAAAAAAAAAATAACCAAGCCAAATTGGTACTTTGCTAGTGCTCCGTTTTTTCCGTGTACGTTTCATCTTCCGGTTCGTGGTCGCGACTGGACTTGGTTCCTAGTTAGATAGTATTAAAGCAGTATCGGCTATTAACTGGCAATACCACTATATTTAAAGGCCACGATTGTCTGATAGATAAGGCGTCGTGAGAACTGACCCCGACCTAAAGATTGTTATTGGGATTGAAAGCTGTAGTGTGTGAACCTGTGCACCTTGTAAAGTTGCGAATAACAAGCTCCAAACTTTAAACTTGCACAGAAGGTGAAGGAAAACGACATGGGAAAGAGAGTGTGTCACATAAATAAGCTTGCAGTATTCATCCAGCCTTTACCGCGTACGTGCAACGCGATAACTTGCTGTGTTCCTGTAATATTTGCAAAATAACCCGCTCGTGACTTGCCCTTGCCGTAGAAGCTCCAGACTGCTATTAGTTCAATGTTTAGCGCGTTTAATAAAGGTGAGTACTTAGTAGGTCTACGATAATACCTGTATCGTGCTTTGAATGGTACGTAAAACTGCCCATCATGAGGATGTGGTAGGTAGTTATGAAAGTTGTGACATTGAAACTCAAAAGTTTGAAAAAGCGTGTTGAAACATAAAAGTTTCGCATGCTGGTAACAAAGTGTTTAGGCTGCCCGGAAACGCCAATTGCATAAAGTTATCTAAAGCTCGTGGTTCGTTCAGATGAGAGTGACATCAAAATTTTTGTCGCATCTAGGTACCTTTTGATGTTGATCTGCTGTAGCAACCAAGCAGCAAAAAAAAGGGTTCTCAAGTCGCCTGTATTTTTTTAATGTTTGTTACCGCATAGCTCCGTTATTTTTTTAACCGATTATAAAATCTCTTTTGTTTATCAGAAAGGCTATATGTATACTTTCAGATTGGTCCCGCATTCCCGCATAAATCAAAATCGGTTCAGCAACTTGGTTATGAAGCTTGTTCTTCAAATTTTTTAAACTTATTACTCGTTTAAGTTTGCACTCCGCCACGTATACCGGTATTCGTGTATAGGTTAGCTACGATAGCGCCTCCTCTCCTTGCTGGTAATTCCCCAGAGTTCAGCAGAGTGAGCTCGTCGTGGACGTCGACGCCAGACCTGGGGAGCAATGACGGCGACAACACCGCCGTCACCGTCAGTCTGAAGCTGCCCAAGCGAAGACTCACTGGCCCGTTGCCTTCTCTCGACACAGGGCAGAATAATGTTGGTAAGAATACCGCAATTATGAGTGCCATTGATGGCACAAGTTACACTCATTTAGGATCTGTATACCATCATGAATATTGTTGCATCGCTAGTACCACCAATGAGTGAATAACTAATTATAACACACTCGAAATACCGTAGGTTTCTTACGCCTATAAAGTGCCCTGCAAAGTGGGATGGTCTTGAGGCTAGGCTGTAGAGTTTGTAATAAGTAGTTTCAACGTGTAGTGATCGCGAAAGTTTAAAAAGTAGGTACTATTGTAGAGCTTGAGCTCTTCCTAAATAGATTTCGATTTAAATAGTCCCTTGCCGCTAAGTTTGGTTATGTTCATCGAGCATAGAAAATTACTGATTCCAAGTTCCAAGCAATCTCAGCTTCAAATCTTTTTTCTATAGGTTTTCAGCCGATTGGTTAGAACTTTCAACTCGCTCAGCTTCATCAAGCTTGGCGGTAAGGCTGCTGGTCCTATCAAAACTAATAACTTCCATTGTCATGACCATTCCTATCTCAGATTAAGGACTATTCCTAGATTCCTATAATGTAATATTGACAGATACGAGTACGGTGACATTACGACGTCCATCGCCGTCCCCGCCTCCGGTGCCGGCTCCGACGCCTGCGCAGCTTACCATCAACAAAAACGACTCGTTGGCTGAACGCGTGCGGAAGGTAACAATGTCATCATGTAATTTTTTGAAGGGTAAAACTTTTTTAGACGGGTTTGAGCATTTTTGAGGGAGGGGAAACCAATGAACTCGATACCGTCACGCGTCGCGTTACCGACACCTCTTCGGCAAAGATTGACAAACTTCGGATATTTGTTCAGTTTTCACTTCTGTCAGCATGCCCGATTCAAAAAAGCTTCAATAAAGATTTTCAAATGGAAATCGCCTGACGAACCGGCTAGGTAGGTACATGGTAAAGTTTGGTGATGAAAGTTCCATATTCTTCCTGGAAGTGTTTAGGGGAGAACGGCCAGCAGTGGTCCAGCTTCTAGGTGATGATAGTGATGTGATCACTTCGCACAATAAATATTATTGTGTAAATTTGTTTCTAATCAAGTTGATGGGCAGTTTCATAAATCAAACAGAATCCAAGGTTGCTTTTAACGAGTTAGGTAGGTATATACACCGACTTCTGTTCAATCTTACTTCGTAGGAAGTCAGTCTGCAAAAGTTTCCAACACGATTCATCCCATAGGAATGCCAGTTTACCTATTGTTATACAAACTGTGGAGTTTAACATTGTGAACTGAATTTAAACATGTTCAAGTTCACTTCGAACATTCTTGAAAACTATGAAGTAAAATTTAAATAGGTCACGCCGATTGGACTGTCTGTTGAACTCGTGTAAATAACAGTTCTATATACTTAGGGCCGGAATAGACGGGCCGTTTGAGCGATTAACCAATTGGCCCGGAATAGACGGGCAGTTTGAGCGATTAACCAACGAAGAGCTTATAATATTATGCACATAGGATGTTTCTATTAACAAGTGCATAATTTGGTGCCTTTGGTCACTTAAGACTGTATCCGGTGAAGTTACTTGATTAATAGCGAGCACCAAATCGAATAATGAATAATCGAATTTCACTAATAACGAAGACCTTTTTGACTAAAAAACCTTTATTACTATGGAGTTATTGGAGCTACTTTTTTGTTAATTTAATGCTTAGTAAACAATATAACACCCAAAAAGAGAACACACGTTTACCATACAAATATTTGTTCTCGGTGCGGATCGAACCCACGTTTTTAAACGCAGCAGACGGTTTATTACCAACTGAGCGGTGAGGGCTGTATGCTATTCCGTCTTTACCATAAGGGCACACGGGGCCCGTGCCCAGGGCCCCCATTCTCAGGGGGCCCCGAAGGACCGAAAATTTCTGCACATTCATTCTCAAAGCATTTTTGTCGGGCACATTAAATTTATTTCACAATACTACGCCATTATAGCCTACTTTATTTGATTACCTATAATAAATGGTTATGCTTAGTAAAACGATATTATTATATTTAGCTTTTATTACTTTCCAAAAGGGCCCCAAATTCTTGTGTGCCCAAGGGCCCCAGCCTAGTTTAAGACGGCCTTGGCTGTATGTATGTATGTATGTATGTGTGGGACTCCTGTTTCCGCAATTGGACTCAAAAGTCGGTCCGTTTTGCGTCAGGAAACCCTGACATGCTTGTAGCCAGCCTAACTCCTCCGGTGAGGGCTGTCTAATATGTTTTTAATAGGTATATTCTTTAACAATAAATATATTGCTCTTCATACAATCAGTCCGTCCATCCCAGCCTGACTGTAACTCGCCCGCACTCTCAAAATAAACTTAAAAGGTCGCCATAGAAGCTGTGCTCGGCAGTACTGCTGCAGCGCAAAGCATATAATTTATTGAGGAAATGACCTATTATTGGTTTTCTTCCAAAGATAAATACCCACTTAAACACAGACTCTTTCTTCTTATCGTGTCTATTCGAACCAATGTGGTGACATTATTTTAGGTGCGCCTCAAAGAGGCTCTTTTCGTGCACATGACACATGTTTTTCGAAAATTCCTCACAATGTTTTCCTTCACCGTTTGAGAGTACTGGCATACTCGTAGTGCACATAATTATTTGGACAGAAAAACTCATTGGTACACGCCTGTATTTGAACTGATGACCTGTATTTGAACTCATGATCTGTATTTGAACTCTGATCGGAAGGCTGGGCCGTTATCACTAAACAGACAAGAATAAAACAGACAAGATGATTGAATGTAAAAAATAATTCGTTTAGTCTTATAGGAAATCAAGAAGATAGAAGATTATTTCAATAAAATAACACTGATTTAATTTAAAATAAGTACCTAGAATCTTCATTACGTAGCTGTTTTGTTTACATGAGGGTTGCGTAACGGAATTTGAATTTTATAGCCCATCGGACGAATGAAGCTTTTTGTAACACAAAATGAATGGTCGTAAATCTGTCCGCATTCACATTCGGCCGGGTATTTGGATACGCATCAACTAATTTTAGTAACATAGGTACATTTGTTTGTCTTGGAATTAGGTGTAAGTATAAGTACCTATAAAACAAATAAGATTTACTCGTTTCACTACTATGAAAGCTACGAATTATGCGATATTAAATTGTAGGTACGTTTAGGAAGAAACTGGTTCAGACAAGAAGACGCGATTGTGGCCTTTATGCCAACTTCACTCTGTCTTATAAAATTCGTAAACTATGGTATGGGTACATGCTGCAATATTATTTCAGATGCAGCTCATGAAGTCCCAGAGTAGTTTTGAAAAGGAATCAAGTTTAGAAAAGGAAAAAGAAAGGGAACGCAGAAGTTTGTCGAGAAGCAAAGAAGAAGAAAAGACTGTTCGGTTAAAAGAAGAAAGAGAGAGGTCTACTAACGATGTTAATTTCATGATGCAGGTAATCAAATATGTATATACATTTACTAGGTACCTAACGTTTGATGGTTATCAATATCCCGCCAAAAAGTACAGAGAGATAGAGTGCTCAAAAGAATCTAGAGACCTCAGGAAATATCTACCATGCGTGTTCAGGGTGACTCCAGTCGCTTATGTTCATTTGCATATCATCTATTTATTACTAGGTACCTTACTAAAATCTGTGTTCTTATAGGTAAAAGAGAAAAACTCCCGTAATTCCACAAACTCTAAGCCACCGTCAAGAGGAGGTCCTTCCAAAGACAAAGAGGAATCAGATGACGATGCTAGCACAACGGGCACCGCTACTACTGAGGGCACGCTAGTGGATGCTAACGATAAGGAGTATCAAGTTAGTACAACTGCTCAATTACTTGACTTAAAACACAGATAGGACTTAGGTTCCTACATGAAGTAAAAAATTCTCACGTTTTTTTAAACTCAGAGCTCTGAAAGATTTGATGAGCCGGTGACATTGTAAAAACTAGGGGAAGTCGATGAATGGAGAAGGTTCAAAATCGATATTCCTGCAAACCTGTAAGGCAGGCCTATCTGCAGTGAACTTCTTCAAGATGATGTTAATTACCTAGTAGTGAAAAACAGGTTATGGGCCCAGTCTCATAATTATGAAGCGTGATATATTTCTGTAATTTAACAACATAATCGTAAACTGAATGCTGATTTTATAAAATGATTAATGATTGGCTCGGGACTTCTCAACTGAATCTCGGGATGTTCAATAAATCGACAAAAGATCACGTGGATTACCTTAAACGTAACGAGTGGCTCAAATCTGAGCTGAACTTGGTCCAGATGCAAAGAAATGGTTGCTATTAATAGCGACACAGTTCATGTGGCCTTGTTAACCTGCATTTTCACAATCTGTGGAGATGAATATTTTCAGTTGCCGTTGTATTATGACTGAAAGTCTATTTATTTTTATGAAGTGAATCATTTTAACTGTCTGTTGGTAAAGGTTTATGTTAAAAATCAAGGTTTCTTGGAACGAGAAATATACACTCTGATGGAACACTCCTACTTTATGAAATGGATTATTTCACCTTGGAGTCATTATTTCAATCGCTACATAATAAAACCCACTCATTTAAAAAAGGCACAACTGATTCACGATACAGCCGATTTTACCAGCATTTTTTTTTCGTAGCTATTGGCAGAAGACCGACATGCGTTTGGCCATTTTCAGTGACCGTGCTAATTAAAAGGAAAACATCGCGAGAATACCCGCGGCTTAGTCAGCTCCGCACGTATTGACCATGTCTTTTCTGTGGATTAAGCCGACTAAGCTGTCAGGATGGTATCTGGGCAAGCCTAATCCACAAAAAATACTCTCCTAGGTACTGTAGCGTCCCGTAAGTAGAGGCATGCATGAGTGGTCTCCAGTTACCCCTGACGCTATTTAAATCATCTGAAGGCTAGTTTAATATGAGTATGAGTAAATCATCACTAATGGATGCATTGCTAATTTTTAAACTTAAATATTTATTTTAAGGATCAAATAGAAGGTCTGAAACAAGAAGTGGATACACTCAAACGGCGATGCGAGAGAGTGGAAAAAGAGAAAAGCGACATCCTCCTCCGAAGACTGGCCAACATCGACACAGCAAACAAGTACACATCAGGCAGGTCCTCTGAGGTGCTCAAACTGCAGCAGAAAGTGAACGAGCTGACGTCACAGAACGAAGACCTCAAGGATGAGAAGAAACATCTGTCGTTGAGAGTTCGTGAAGTTGAATCTGAGTTGGAGGTGAGTTTAAGCTACTTACTATAGATAAACCACATAAGTCAGTCCACTCTCTGCGCGCTTACATGCGCAGGGAGATTTTGCGAAGAGCAATCTGTAGGTGCGTTTTTGTTTTTGCGCCCCTATATATCCTTTTAGGGAGTGGTCTCGTCTATTTTAATGGTTTACCCTGTAGCATCTGCCCTCAACCCCCAATTCGTGATACAGTGCGCTACATACACATCATCATTGCATATCTATAGGGTGTACCCATAACTATGCTACATGCAAAAAAGAGCTAGGAAAGAGACGGCCAGCGCCTTTTGCTCAAAATATTGTACTATAGAGAAAACAAAACATTATAAGCAGAGTTGAGTGGGATATTGTGCCGACTTTAAATTAGCGTGGGATGAGGGCAGGAAAATTGGTGAGTGGGAACAAACATACGCACTCATTCACTTACAAATTTTCGCATTTAAAAGATTTGTGGGATTATTGTTACTACTGTAGGTCATCAGAATTCTACCTACCTACGTACATGGAGCATGCAATACGGTGATTATACTTCTCCTTCTCCGGATAAACTCAAGTCAATTTGATGATCATTTTCATCAAATTAATCGCATACTTTTGAAAAATCTGAGAACTATTTGTAGGACTTGACCGCAACCTCACCTGATACTAACTGTACGTCCTACGGAGAAAATTATGATGAAAAATCTTTTTTTGTTTCTCAGTCTCGGCCATCAGTAGAAGCACAGACGCGGCAGATAGAACAGCTGCGAACCAAGCTGCTCGCGGCCGAAACCCTGTGCGAGGAGCTGATGGACGAGAACGAAGACATGAAGAAGGAACTGCGAGACTTGGAGGAGGAAATAGAAGAAATGCAGGATAATTTCAGGTGAGGGTTTGAAGATACAAAGTCATTACCACCTTCCTGCCCTTATCCCATGATAGAATACAGTACATCAGTATATACCAGGATATGGAACTCATTGCCGTCGTCTGTTTTTCCTGACCACTACAATCTGAGTCTCTTCTAGACCATCGTGCTCCATCGTCGACTACGTCGCCGCTTACCATCAGGTGAGATTGTAGCCAAAGGATGGTCTATCTATATCATGTAAAAAAAATTATATATACCTACCGTTTTCTGCTTCCACTCATCCTCTATCATTCGTCATCTTAGTTGATCAGTTGAGATTACTTTCTTCTCTATTTGTATTTCACAAAAATGTATTTTGAATAAAGTGGGTTCTACCTTTCAGCTATTTGCTCTTTGCGTAGATAGTTATCCTTTTCCTGTGATTATTAAACTAGCCCAGTCACTATTTGACATTACCTAGTGGTAAGAGATGGCAGAACTTGCTTACTGATTATGTTTTAAGAACCCCTTGTAAGTTAATTCGTAGGAACAAGATTACCCATCCCTAGCAAGATGGTTTTTTGTTTCAGTTCGATTTTCCACGCTCTTAACATGCGGTCTATTTATTTCAGAGAGGACCAAGCGGACGAATACACGTCACTTAGAAGAGAGTTGGAGCAGACCATTAAAAACTGTAGAGTGTTATCATTTAAATTGAAAAAGACTGAAAGAAGGAATGAACAGCTCGAGGTAGAGAAGGCTGATCAAGAGAAAAAACTGTTGGAGGTAAGAGATGAGTTTTCGAACCATTTGAAGTTTCCTTAACTAGTTTTAATTTTGCTTAATGATTTAAAAAATAAAATACAAAGGTACTATGTTCTAGCAAAATACCGCCATGTTTGTTATGAGATGACGTCACGTCCGTCACGTCCATACCGATATTATTTGCATTTATCCGAATTTATATTATGCTGGTATTTTTTATTTATACCTCTGAAAATAATAACCAGTGCAAGTGTCTTAGATGTGAAATTCATGTAACCCAGTAGTAGTCCGAAAGTATAAGCAATAGTTTTTC
This sequence comes from Thera obeliscata, assembly GCA_947578465.1. NCBI lineage: Eukaryota > Metazoa > Arthropoda > Insecta > Lepidoptera > Geometridae > Thera > Thera obeliscata. The sequence continues at coordinate 9,815,863 of OX387916.1, forward strand.
AAAGGTAATAATGTCTCATGTGTATGGTTTACAGATAGTTGGTGGGCAAGACGGTATGCAGCGCGAGAAACGCATCAAGGAGTTAGAACAGGAGGTGGCTCGCTACACTGAGGTGTCTGTCAGACTCCAGAAGGATCTCGCAGACGCCAACTCCAAGCTAGCGGCTGCGTCTGGAGGCCCACCCGCTAACCTCAACAAAATACATAATATCAGCGATGGCGTAAGTTTACCCCTATTTCAACTCCTTAAAGATTAGTTTTTTAGAAAAAATAGCCGGTGGGTTTTGATTAATTGAGGTAGATTTTCTTGTGGAATAAGTTTTCCGGTGTAATAGAAAAACCTTTGATTTTCAAGGCGACTCCACTCCGCTTTATCTTATAGCCAAATCTTATTTTAATCGAAGCACGACTTTGTGTACACGTCTGATAGACACCCCGGGCGTGAATACATAAAAAAATACTGCTTTTAGTATGAATGCGTTTTCGAGTCAATGTACTAAATACTTATGACTGTGACTATTTTTCACCAAAAAAAATGTTTTAGCAAAAAGTGTCCCGTTCATCTTTGACGCGCGGCGGTAGTCAGGAGGACCCGGCGCAGTTACTACGCGATTTGCAAGACTCTTTAGAGCGAGAGGCTGATCTGCGCGAACAACTGAGGAACGCAGAGGAAGAGGTAACCTAGGACTATTTATATTTATACCAATAGTGTAATACATAATAGGTATGGAGATAGTCCCTTAAAAATTGGAACACAGACTACTAACTACATAATATTGGTGCTCATTTCAACAAAGACCATTTTTATTCAATCAACAAATTCTTTAACATCAGACATCACTCTGAAAGAAATAAAAAATAAATGCTCGTATTTCTTTTACACAGTAATCTAGCCCTAAACTAAGCAAAGCTTGATATATGAAAGCCAGATAACTGACTGAATAGTAAAATATTTTTTTCTGTAAATAATTTAAATAGCCTTTTCATTGCCTTGGTTCTTACAGTTTTTAATGATGATAATATAATAATGTCGAAATTCCATAAAAGTGTTACAGCGCCATCTAGTCCCAAAATAAGAAAGAAAGAAAGAAAGAAAAGCATTAAAGAAAAATAAGCAAAGCTTGTACAGTCAGCTGTAAAACTATAGTATCTATTTCCGTAATTTCATTCTCAAAGCAGAATAATGATTATCAATGAAATTAAATAACCATCAATGCTTTAAAAAAGATAGATTCAAAATAGCCTGCATGGTTCTAAAAATATTTGAGTTCATATGAAGATTCATCGACTTTTGTCCCACACTGGGAACCGAGGCTTGGTTCTCATAAATTTTAATAGAATTCACATAAACTATCGTAAGATCAACGCCCGAGTTTAGCTTATTGTTTGAGGATATGGGACATAAAGCGGTTTTTAAAGGTCACGTGGGTGTCGTGGGCTCTATAACGGTTTTATAACTCTGTCTAGACTAGACTCTGGATGCGTAATAATAAACAATAGTGAATTACATAGAAATAGGGATGTACCTACATTTATTTGCGGCTTAGAACTATCAAAACATTTTGAAAAAACACTAATCAGGAAATACCAAAAATCATATTATATTTAAGTGCCTATCTGATCTACTTCTTCAACGAGAAATCCAATACTTATACAGTGTGTCAAAAACAAGTTTATTTGGAACTGTAAAATCAGAACGTCGCTAACGAAATAGCCTTTTTCCGTGGTAATATGGAGTGCTCTTTTCACAGCTTGTAGAATGAACAGGACGTCTTAAATATTTCTATCATATACAAGGCAGATTCAACTCGCCTATTGTTTAATCTATATTAAAGTGTTTCCTATACTTGAGGCTAAATAAATCTCCCTGCCATCATGAATAAATTATGCCAAAAACATTTTCAGAGATATATTACCCGGCTATGTTCACACGACTAGTAATCGAGTCTTGGTCTCGTAACTCAGCCCAATAAATTATAATTAAATGAGTTGTAAATCTAACCTAACCGACGAGTTAATACAGTATTGCATTTCTGTAGCTACACGCTCTGTTTATTAGAAAACAAAGAGTTCATAGGACTGCTTTAAAGAACGGCCAACTGGCACAACGCCAAACACATGGCTGACTCAACACTACGACACCATACCTACAATACTCGTAAATAATAATTCCACGATGCTAAAATTATGGTAATGGTTGTCTTGTCTGCACAACAGGCTAGTCGGTACCGCCGACGCGACGGAAGATTGAGACCGTTGCTTGTGTCACATGCGCCCGATCTTATCGCTTCCCAAAGTAAAGTCGAGACCAATACCTTCGAAAATCTAGAACCGAACACTATTCAGCGGATGCTTGAGATGCAAGTAACCTTAGAGAGGAGCCTATCGCTAGGCACTAACCACATATCCATTGGTGTGAATCAAATCGCTCAATCGCCGCAAGACCACATCGATAGTTACTCTCAAGGCTGTCAAACAGACACAATAATGGTGCACGATGTATCTACAGACACGAAGAAAATAACCTTAGAATCAAGTGTGCAGTGCATTCCTGATATTTCAGAAATGTACGCCCAAACTGAAGCACCGTTTATGAAAAACAAAAATGCTCAGACTGATTTCATTCGTATCAATGGCATCTCGCAGACAGATAATCCGAAGACTAGAAATGCTAGTTTGCAGACGCCAGCAAAGTATAACACTGATCAATGTTCGCAAGTTTCTAAAAACAGTTTTGTCAGTGTTGATGCTAGTACTGAGACGCAGGCTGTTATCATGAGCGACAAAGCAGTTGAAACTGATGCAGTTTCTCATACCGATGGCAAGACTTCAAGAAATAAAGAGAAGTCCGATAGTCCCCCTCTGTCTTCTGAAAAGGAAACAGCCGAATGTCAGCCTCACTACTCGTTCCCCATGGTCTCGATTTATAATCCACTGGCAGTAATGTTACCGAATATAGGTACTTATGAAGATAACGATCAGTTTGTGTTGGTTTCTTGGATTTATGTGTACATAACAGATTCCCATTGGTGACGTTTAGATTTGAATAATCTTGAAAATTATAACCTAGCGAATATTTCCAGGCAAATAACTTGCGTAAAACAGCATCTCGGGTCGAGGAGGACAATGAGTCCATGCTTCTACAGCTGAAGAAAATGGCTACTAAAGCCAAAAGTATGTCAAACATTATAAAAAATCTGCTGTGTTTGCCTGACGTAACATTCATTTTGTCCACCAAGCCATACCCACTCAGCCCCATAAAACTATCATAAATAATTCCCTTACATGTCTTAAGCTTTTAACAATTTGAAAATCTCATCGTGAACCTGAAACTAACACGCTTTTGTAAATATTCTGAAGTTAAAGGCGTATCGACGGTAGCCATTTTCTCCAGTACGGTCAAAACCTTCAAAATTCAAACCACTTCGTACAGAAATATAACAAATCTGAGTGAATTCAGTTGACTAATTTACTTTTGCATTAACACCAACCTCTGCACTTCTTAATACGTCTAGATTGATCGATAATGAAGAATATCATGAAATCAATATGAGTTTTATAAAATATGAAATTACTTCAGGTCGAAAACTATCACCGACGCCTCCATCTAAAAAGCTTTCTATCGAATCGGTCAATAATAAAGATGAAAAATCAGAGGAGGAGGATCCAGCTGAATTGCGACTTCTTCTTGAGCTCAATGAACAGGTAACTACTATGTATTTATTATTTTGTCAGCGAATTGAAAATTAACATTTGTAACCGAAACTGTCCTGGTACTCTAATTACCTTCATATTTTGTTCATAATATTACATTTAATTAAAGGAAGCAGCAGTCATGCGACGAAAGGTTGAGGGACTGGAGTCAGAAAAAGAGACGATGAAAAAACAAGTGAAAGAACTCACGGAAAAACTGACGTCAGCTGCCAATAAGACCAATGCAAACTCCGCCTTAGCTGCTCGACGAAACACCACACCCAGCAAAGGCAACGACTTGGCTGATGAAAAGATAAAGGTTTGGAAGGCAAAAGTAAATGTATAGAATATCGGTGGTAGGCAAGTTTATAATAATGTTGTATTTAAACAGGTGCTCGAAGATGAAATAGATGAGCTCAGGAAGAAGCTAATTGAAAAGGAAAGAGACTGTGAAAGACTGCACGCGGAACTAAGCTTAGCCCAGAAAAAACCCAAAGGACTTATAAAGAGCAAGTAAGTCATACAATATGTCCTTCATCAGCCATTCAATAAGTAGGCTAAAATAGGCATGTCGTTTAGTGACTGAGAAATGACTTACATATACATATAATCAAATGTTTTCTTTTAGATCACTAGATGCAAATGAACTCCCAAATGTAGACTTGAAACGACAGCTTCAAGTTATTGAGCAAGAAGCAAGTGTGCTACGGTCAAAAACGCAAAGCCTGGAAGCTGATAATGAAAAATTACAAGCAGAAAACAAGAAATTACAGGTAAGTCATCTTATAATCAAGTAAAGTTAGGGTTATTAAAGTGAGAATTGCAATAAAATGCTAACTTGTATATTTTTTACAGTTACTAAAGAATGCCAAATCACTAAGGACGGATAAGTCACTAGAAATCAGTACTAAAAAGATTGAGACTCTTGAAAAGGAATTGAAAGAAGCCAATAAAAAACTAAAAGATCTTGAAAACAGACAGGACAGAGAAGACAAGACAGAAAAAAAAGTTGTGCGATTTGGCGCAGATGTTAAAAAAGATTCAGAGACATTAAAGTCGAAACAGGATGAATTAGATAAATTGAAACTTAACTACACCAAGGTATATTTTAATACGAGTAGTTTTACACTTTTGGTAAAAAAATTAATAATACGAACACAATTATGTATTTGGTTTACAGTTGGAAAAAGAAAATGCTAAATTACAAGCAACATTAAAAGCTTTAAGGGAAGATGCGATTAAATCATTTAAACCGAGAACTCCAAAGAAGTCTACAGATCTCACGACCAAATTACAAATGAAGAGAATGGTGGAAGATCTCGAAAATGAAATTGGTAAATACCGCATGTCATGATTAAACCCAACAACAGTAATTAAGATGAAAATATTTACAGGTTTTTTTATGTTACAGGTGAAATGTATGTTGTAATGAAAAATGCAGGTTTGTCAGAAAACGAAATCAACAACAAAGTACAAATGGAGAAAGACATTGAAGATATAAGAAAGAAGCTATCCAGAACTGACTCTGAATTCACGAACGAGAAGAACAAACTGCAAACAGAAATAGCAAAACTCAAAGACCTCAATACTAAATTAGAAACTGATAAAAGTGCCTTTTCAAGTAAAGTCAAGACCTTAGAAACTGATTACACAGATATTACTGGTCAATGTAAAACGCTTAAAGAGAATAAGAAAAACTTAGAAACACAAATCAATAAACTGAATTCGGATCTCAGTAAGTACTTACCAGATTACAAATACTTATAGCATATTTTAGTAAAGACTCCCGCTCATTAATCTTCTGGTAGCCCCTGTAGAAAATATAAACAGTATAATAATTTCAGAAAACGCAACTTCACTTCACACAACTATGTCAGACTGTATGAAGAAAATAGAAGACCTGAAAAAAGAAATGGATGTCAAAGACAAGGAAGTTGATAAGCTTAAGAAACAAGTAGAGAATATCAACAAGTTAGAACAGGATAAAAGCAAATTACTTAAAGAAGTAAGACTCTGACGCGAATTTAATAAGTTGTAGGATTTTTATTTAAGTACCTAAGAAATGTAATAATTGAATAAACACTTTGTTTTAAGGTTGGAGATAAGACAAAGAAGATAGGTGAATTGGAGAAGAAGTTGAAAGATTTAGAAGATAAACTGAAGAGAACTGAGAAGGTACTTTCAACTAAAAAAGACCGCGTTAACAAATTAGAAAAAGAAGTAAGTTTTCTTTTCACTTTTCTTTATTTTAATCTGATCAATAGAATCTAGCATTTGACAATGTCTCTAGTATTTATGCATCATGTTATAATTAAGGAATCCAAAGGTTAGGTTAAGGTAATGATTGGTGGCGCTTTTTATTCGAATTGTTTCTCTATTTGTGCGAGCTGTAGGTACATTTGTACTCAGCTGTGACAGAGATATATCTACTTTCATGTTGCCAACTCACATGTTTTAACATTATTCATCTTCAAATAATAACAATTTGTTTGACTATCAGCTTTCGGAAGAAAAGGTGCAAACCGAGACACTGGCCAGCACTCACCGACGCCTATCTGTTGACTTCGTCGGTGAAAAAGACGTCTTGCAAACTAAACTCATTAACGCCGAAACAAAACTGCTCAATTTAGAAACAGACCTTAAAGAGATGAAAGCGGATTATGACGATAGAATAACCCACTTGGAATCAGATTTGGCTGCCAAGTGCACTCATATTAAACAACTGGTACTTTAGACTTTTGAAGTGAGGCGTGTACCCAATCCACTGCATGAACCCCTTCCGTGACCAGCGGTAGAATAAACGAGAGTAGAACAGTACCCAAAGTCCCAGTGCATTTACAACATTTCGTTACCAAATGTTGTTTTCGTTTCGCCTATTTGTTTCTGTCTATTGTATGGAGAAAAGATGAGACAACAACTCTAACTACGTAACGTATGTTTGCCATCTCATATTTTCTCCATGCAATAGAGAGAGACAAAAAAATCGAAACGAAAACAACATTTGGTAACGAAATGTGGTAGCAAAACCCCGACTTCGGGTACTGTACCCCAAGTCCCAGTGCATTTACAACATTTCGTTACCAAATGTTGTTTTCGTTTCGCCTATTTGTCTCTGTCTATTGTATGGAGAAAAGATGAGACAACAACTCTAACTACGTAACGTATTTTTGCCGTCTCATAATTTCTTCATACAATAGAGAGAGACAAATAGGCGAAACGAAAACAACATTTGATAACTAAATATGGTAGCAAAACTCCGACTTCGGGTACTGTTCATGATATTATGAATCTAAATCTAACGCGATTAAACTCAGTTTAAACACATTCTAAAGGTGAAGCGTACATTGAAATCAATTCCTTGTATGGTTCGAGTTCAATAGACTTGAGGTTAAACTGTGTGCAAAATGTAGAGTTCCTTCCCATGATATTAGGCATGACTGTGAAATGATTACCTGGACTATTATCCTTAGAGGTAGCTCGAAATAAGATTGGCACGACACGTGTTGCTTGGGCAGTTGAAAACCTATTCCAAACAAGATAAAAATCCAATGCCGCTTTCTAGGAAATGTTCTTTACCTTGCACCTAATTCCGTAATTGAAGAATTTTGCATTATACCCGGTTTTTTTGTTTGCAGTTGTTTAGAAAGGTGAAACTAGATGAAGTAGACTGCTGTAGATCCTGCTTTTAAGACGCCTTTACAGCTGCATTATTATCATCTTGTAATGTTTCTTTCTCTTAATATATTTTCCAGGAGGAAGCATTACGCGACACCTCTAACCAGAAATACGATGAAGCGGTATCTTCCGTCGAGTTGTCACAGATGCAAGACAAACTAGACAGAACGAGCAAAGACCTTCAACAAAAGCAAGATGATTTAGAATCCGCAAAACGTGATCTCGAGAAAACGGTCAAAGAGCTCAGTTCTCTCAAGACTGAAACTGCAAAACTTAAATCTGATATAGCGAAGTTGGAAAGTGAGAAGAGAGAAAACGAAAACAAACTGCAAGCGGAAAAGAAGGAGTCCAGTTATTGGGAGAGCAAAGCTTCGGAATTCGAGACAGACCTGCAGGTATGCGAGTGACTTTGTCATGATCTATTTGATTTAGAAATTGGGGTAGGCGTTAGAAATTATACTTTTCGCATACATAATTCACAAGGTCTAAATTATGCCCGACTTGCTACTTATTGCTTACCATCGCCTATAACAAAGCATTGCCGCGTGGATCACGCAATTCTTTACAATGCACGGCAGTGCAGTGGATGCATGGCAATGCATCCATCAATTTGAGGCATACATATTTCGTATCAAGTGCCTATAATTTAACTTAACTTTCCAGGCTGAGCGTAAGAAGTTGGAGCGAATGCGTGTGGCTCACGACCGCGATATCAAGAACAAGGAAGCCGAGCTCGCCACTCTGAAGGGCAAGCTGAAGGTCCTTGAACAGAACTCCGGCGCCGGCGCCAAGCGGATAGCAGACCTCAAACAAGACTACGAGGAAACTGTCAAAAGTAAGTTACTCTTCGTTTTAGGCCCAGTTTATTGGAGCGGTTTCTCTATCATAAGCAAATACATTGCTTAAATGGAGACTTCAAACCCAGAATGTAACTATTGATGAGTTTACGTGATAAATAATATTTTTTGGTGTGGTGAGTTTTTTTGGTCGTCCTCTGAATGAATGAAAAAAAATACTGGCCTAATTATCTTGAAAACCAAAAAAAAATATGAGAAAATACATTTTTAAGATAAATAAATTTGCTTGACTTGAGATGAGAGTGATCGTTTAATCTTCTTTACAGAATTAGAACATTCGTTAGCAGTAGAAAAAGCAGAGTACGACGAATTGACAGGCAAATATGAAATCCTTGAAGAAGAGCATGTAGTGACCAAAGCTAAATTAACCGTTGAGAAGGAACAAGCTCAGAAGTAAGTATATTGTCTACCTTTAACTCTGTTTATTAATTTATCTTGAGTAGAAATTATTAATTCTACCCATTGTGGTGTTTTAAATTCTTCTGTGCTTCTCAGTGAATTAGTACACGTGCAGAAAGAATTGAGCGCTGCACTGGCGGAAGTAAAGACTCTGACTGACAACATCGAATCACAGTCTTCGGCGTGGGAGAAAGAAAAATCAGAACTTCAGGTACCATCATACTGCTCGCTATAAAAGTTATCCACTCTAAACACACCTTAATATTAGGAGAGTTAAAATTTAAAGATTTTGGCCATTGTGTCCATGCAATTTATTTCCGCCTCTTTTTTCGTAAAAACTAAGAAACGAAAACTGGAAGACAATTTTCAAAATGCTTATCGATTGAAATCAGTCTTCACGTTCACATTCCCGTTTGTTTTCGGCTATGAAAATATTCCCACAACTTGAAGTCCAAATGAAGAATTAATTATTTTGATATAATTTGTATTAGAGTTCGATATCTTCTCTACAAGACCGGCTGTGCGGTGGCGGCTGGGAAGTCGAGAAAGCACGATTGACGGCGCGCCTGGAGCAACGCGAGCGAGAGCTTAAAGACATGTTGGGACAACGAGACGTGCTGCAACACCACCACGAGCTCGCTAAGAGAGAGGTAAGCCTTGTCTCACCATCAGTCATGCTTCTAAGGGGTTCTGAAGTCGAACAGAAACCCTCGCATGCAGGAAACTGTAAAGTTTCGCCACGCGTGTTTTACTCGCAGTAGGTACCAGGATGTTAGCACCATCATGATGAACTTGGTGATACACAATTATGGGTAACGCCAATAAAATTACAAAATGTATTTAAAAAATCCAATGCCAATCATGCGCGATTTCTTTAAATACCCCATGAAAAATAAAATAAAAATACATAGGGATAAAGTACACATCAGTCACATGAGCACACTGATTTTATATTCCCACTTATCATTAAAATGAATAAACTGAACCTAAAAGTTATAAAAAATATTGCTTGCTTTTTATTTCAGTTGGAAGAATCCAAAAAGAATCTGGAGGACTACGAGCGCGTTTCAAAAATTCAACGCAACCTGACGAACGAAAACTCAGTGCTAGAGAAGGAGCTATCGTCTCTGAACGCGCGGCTCGACCAGGCTGACAAGGCGAGGAAGGCAGAGATAGCGGACACTAAGATGAGATACGACGGACAACTGAACACTATGCGGGATGAGCTCAAGTCTTTACACAATCAAGTAAGTCAAATGAGAATCTTAAAATCTTGGATCAGAATCAGATGAACTAAGTCCAACCTTGTAAGCCAAATAATGAACAGTGGAAACAAAGAGACAGACAAAGCATCATTCGAGATGAAGTACTAATGCAACCAAAACAACAGTTGAACAGCTGACATAAAGAAGATCATGCACACCACGAATTGTTATTGATAAACAAATTAAATGAGACCACTCCCTAAAATTATGGACTACCCATTGGTGAGATCTCTAACACTAATTTATCGCGAGACAACCGGATAAGTAATAGTCTAGGCATTGTTTATTATTGAAATATTGTAAAGCATGAGACATTATTCGGCAGGTGTCACGATTCAAACGCGAGAGAGACAACTACAAACAGATGCTCGACGCAGCGCAGAAGACCATCTCGGAGTTCAGAAGCAGCGACAAGAGCGCGCGGACTCCCAGACTCTCAATATCCAGCACTGATGAGGTGAGGTTCTAGATGTTTATGTATTGCTAAAGTTTGTCAAGAAGATGCGTAAGCACCTAGTAGCAAGGCTTTTTGTGAAGGGCTGGTCCGGGAAGTACAATCATCATCTGCTGCACAGCATTGTTGCTATGTTACGGTTGCATAACCCTGCATCCATCAACTTAACGCGTAGATTTTAACTTCATTATGCCAGCAGAATTACTGCAACGGCGCGGCGTACGGATATTATTAAAAATGGAACAGCAATGCCAACACCATTGTTTAGACTTTAGAGCATGTATGGAATGACTACTAAAACGGAAATGAGAATATGGGCGTAGAGATTTAGACTTATTTTATTGCAAAATATTTATTTCCAGGAGGAATACCGCACTAAAGTGGCAACACTGGAGCAACAAGTGGCATGTCTCGAAGACGAGTTATGCGAGGCGAGGATGCTATCTTCCAAACTCAACACGGAGCTCGTCAGCGAACGATCCTCCGCGGAGGTGCGCCAAGCAGAGATGCAGTCTAGGCTCAACGAGGTAACTATTATACTACAACTAACCTTACATTTAAAATGCGTGCATGAGTCAAGCTGATGATAGTACGGCTAGGCTCACTGACCAATTATTGAAAATACCTTCTCAAATGCCGGAGCACGCGTTAGGCCAAACGGCATCCGAACAAATGCAGAATGGCTCTTTGGGGGAGTCAAAACAGTCGTTCTAAGAATCAAGACTATAATATTTATAATATTAACGCACATATTCTTTGAACGCACTGGTTTTTCATTTACTCACCCCAAATCCTTTCACGGCAGTGGTTTACTCGTTTATTCTATGATCTAAGGCTGCCACTCGATCCGACCTAACAAGCTACCGAGGTAAAATGTTGTTACTACAATACAAAGTACATGTCAAATCAAGTTGAAATTTTTGATTCCACTTTATAGTTGTTTTTTTGTACCAGTACGAAGAAGAACGTCTCCTGACGTCAGGCCGCGCACGCGTGGCAGGCATGGCCACGCGGATGGAACTCGCGTGGCACAAGGAGAGAGACGAACAACAACGCTTACTGCAGGAGACCTCCACGCTAGCGCGAGACCTGAGGCAGACACTCTTCGAGGTATAGTCCAATATTTATTGCCTACAATCGTAAGCTGTGACCTCAGGGGTGATTTAATTCACTGAAGGAGGATAGGTTTTACCATCAACAACCCGTCAGAAAAAATCCATCTTGAGTTTTGAGTTAAACTTGCTAAACAAACGTCGACGGATAGCGATACTTTGATGTCAACTGTCAACTGAATGGTACCACCCTTATAAACTTACAGGTGATGTAAGTACATTTAATATCAGATCAGTCTTTTGATAACAAGTGATCAAAGTTTGGCCATTATGCTCTGAAAAACCGTATTGTGCACGTAAAATATTTTTTTATGATGCAGGTGGAAAGAGAACGAGACAAGGAGCGGCTGGATATGAAGAGAAGAATAGACCAGCTCAAGAGAACAACAGAAGAAGAAACTGAGGAAGCTAAGAAGAAGGTAAGCGTCTACTTATAGTAGCCAAAGTCGCTAGTTTGTCAGCAGTTGAAAGATGGTAATTCAAAGCTAACTATATAGAGTAAGTAGTAAGTAACGATTACTTTCAGAAACAGACGGCAAATTCCATTTTTTAAACATAAAAAAAACCAAAAACGCGGGTTTGATCTACGATGGTCGCCAAATCACATGATTCCGTAGTTCGTTGCCTATTCTTAGGCTTGTTCGCTTGGAACCTAAACTCGTCTTACTTAGTGATTCTCGTGAGTGATTGAAATTAATGATTTCCAATGTCTTCCGCGCCTATTTTTCCTAAATTGAGTTTTTTATAAACGAAAATATCTAATCATCATTATGTTTTCCAGGTGACAGAACTACAATGCGACCTATTGGAGTTGAGAGACGCGCACGCCAAACTGCGCACAGCTAACGAGAAACTGCGCCGCGACAAGGAGCGACACGACCGCGACCGCGACCAGAACAAACTTCTCGTCGGATCACTGAAACGGGCACAACAGGTATGTGAAAATTTAGGTGTTAGAATAATTCACATGTTTCAATCAAAATCAGAAAACTAATCGCAGAACATAGTACTGATGCCACCACAGAACAAAGTAGAACGGCCATGTGGCTGGAAAAGGGTCGCCAAAATACATGAGCATAATTATGCTCCTTTCTCCATACAAATTCAACAGTTTTTTTCGGGAGTCGTAAAGTGAAAAATGCAATGCCTTACAGCACCGCAAGAATTACTTTCAGAACAAGTTAAGCGACAAGATAAAACATAGAAATACCTTTCATAACATCTTCCTTCCTTTTTCCTTTTCTTAGAATCCTCATATTTAGTGATATTTTAAATATAATAGTTGAAATGTAAAACTGGCGACATCGGCTCCCATAAAAACGACGCATGATCGCCTTTCTACCGTACTCTGTAGATGCCACAGCACTTTTTTCTGTGTCGTGGGTGGTGGTGTGGGTAGTGTCCGGTACTTATCATGGTACCATGAACATATTTTAGCAGACCATGCGAACATTGGTCTCGAATAAAAAAAACGCGTCAATGTAAAATGGATAACAGAATAACTTGAATAATACGTTTTTCAGGAGGATGACAGAGTCATAACCCAGCTGCTGGAAACTATAGACGACCTCATGAAGCAGAGTCCCGACTTGTTCCGCAACGCGCCCACTGTCAAACCGGAGAAGAATCTCATGACGCCTACTCCACCAAGGAGGAACAGAGTTAGTGCTTTTTATTGTCTCTCCTTCGTTCGAATTCAAACTGTTTTTTGGTGGAAATTATATCATTTTAACACACCGGTTTTTCAAATCATTAGCTTGAATAAGGGCAAATTTTTCAAGCCACAGATAAAATCTCTTGTTTAGGCTTATCAAAAATTAAATACGTAGCCGCAAAAATTAAATTAAATATTTGCCTCGAGCCCGGGCTTGAGTCAGCCACCCGGGCCTTTCCGGCCCAGCCCGGCCCTGTTTAAGTCTACGAAACAGTAAACTTAATTCACCAGGTGAATTACCCCAGGTGAACTAAGTCTACGGCGCCTTTATTTCCAGTCTTCAAAGTCCCGGTCACGTTCCGCGACGCCGGAGAGCGCGGGCGAGACGGGAGCGACGGCTGACGCGGCCGCGACCGCCGCGCGCTTGCGTCGGCTCACTGATGAACTACGAGCCTCGCGCATCGCCGAGCGACAACGCAGGCACCAGGCTACCACTAACAGAAGGTAACTACATCATTTCCATAACCCTCGCCTCAGTGTTTGTCTGTAAGGTACGGTTGTAGGCAATAAATATTGCACATTCGGTTTCGTAGAGCGCTATCTCTTACTGACGTACACTACGCTTTATGAAGCCGAAATAAGCCGATGTGCAATATTTATTGCTTAAAACTGTAACTATATGTATATCTGTCCATAACCCCCGCCTCATTGTGTTTGTCTCTCCTAGCTCCAAAATGAATGCTTCAATCTGAATGCGGGTTTTTTTGCAAGACATAAATATACTAGCAGAGGGCTAGCAGATAAATAGTAAATCATGATTACTTTTTTAACACCATTTTTATGAACAACGGGATATTTACCACCATTGGTCGCCATATTGGTGACGTCATAATGGTATAGGATTGGGTCTGTATCAGCATCAGTTGTATGCTATAACTAGCGGCACATAACTTTAGCGCTGAGCGATACGCGGAGGGCATAGCTGCGCATGCGTCGTAGTGTGAGCATGTCGCGCACACTGGATGTGTGCAGAGTGTCCTATTTGTACAGAGAGCGGAGTGCGACTGGAGAGCCAATCAGCGCTACGCACGCCCGCCCTTCATTCCGCTAGCCGTAAACTTAAGCGCTAAAGTTATGTGCCGCTACCTAAACGATGAGCAGACATCAAGCATTGTGACGTCACACTCGGTCGGTGTCGTTCGGAAACTATCGTCGTGTTTCGGTTCATTGTTTCACCAAAAAAAAAACTATTCAACAGATCAATTGTATATTGTTTGCAGAGCAATGTCTACCGAGCCTCGGGACACACTCTCAGTGACGCCGGCGACGACAAGGACGCCGTCCCGCGCGCCCTCACTCAAGAAACGCTCCATATCGCTCGAACAAACTACCAAGGAACAGGTAAACACAGTACGGTTGTAGGCAATAAATATTTGACAGCCGATGTTGGCTTTCGTAGAGCGCTATCTCTTTCTGACGCACACCTATGAAGCCGAAATTAGCCGATGTGCAATATTTTTTGCCTGCTACTGTAACTTCGGTAACTTCAATTATCGAGCAGATAAGTAGTTGACTGTAGCGTCAAACCTGTAGATGGAGCCACGGTCGCGTTACTGCTGTATTACAGTCCAGTCCTTATGAGTTACTCTTAGAGTGTGATTAGGATCCGATGGCGTAGCGGTCAGCCCAGCCCTGTACCAAGAGCCCGTAAGGAAGATCTCGTTCGACTTTTGGAACATTATAAATCTTAGGTCAGCCCTACCTGGTTACTTACAAATGCATTCTACTTGTTGTTTGAAACCTTCACATTCTTGACCTACTACGGTACGAACTTGGTATTTGAAACAAGATACATAAGCGTTTTTGAAACTATCCATATTAGAAAGGACTGCAAATTCTTGACCTAACATTCGTGAATATGAAAAGTAACAAGTAAACTTATATTTCTAGAGTCTCATCTGGAAGTCAGTGGATGACAGTAGCGTATCATCAATGCAGTCTCTGGACGGGGATGCAGCAGATTCCAGACTATTCACAATGCAGCGCGATGCCAGTCTAGACAGGTGAACTTAACACTTATGAGTTTGCTCGCTTCCTATGCTTAGAATGACATTTTGAAAAATGTTTTTTAGAAGTCCTTAACTGAAAAGCTGGCTCGTCGATAATACATTGTATAGCTATACCGAATTCAAAGAATTACCTACTGCTAAGTTTAAGTAGTTGAGGCACAAGATTTTAATATATTTATAACGTTTAACTTTTTCCAGAACATGTAATTTGACCGACAATACCAATAAAATGTTTATACCTTTTCATACCTGAAAGAGCAATGACGGGTTTAATTTCTCCTCAAGTTCGAAGAATTACACAAATTTAAAAAAATGCTATTGTGTATTTTACAGTCGTTTATCGGGTGGGTCTGCCCAGAGCGAAATACTTCACACAGAAAAGAAAAAGAAGAAGAGTATATTCGGCAAATTGAAAAAGCTCACTAAATCTCGATCTATTGACGACCAAGGTGACCCAGAAACAGTTGAGTTCAGACCTATTGGCACCGTTTCGCAGGTAAAACCTTGCAGAGCTTACTCGTGTTATAAAAAATATCCTTGTATAAAATATTAATATGATGTGTTGTTTTAGGGATCGGATTCAGACATGAGCGCTGCAGGAAGCAAACGAGATTTACGAGGACGACTATCAGACATGTTTAGTAGAAAAGGAACGCACTCTCGAGCCAATAGGTAAACTTATAATGCATTTTTCCTGACTTTTAAAGTTACAACTAGCGGCACATAACTTTAGCGCTGAGCGATACGCGGAGGGGATAGCTGCGCATGCGTCGTAGTGTGCGCATGTCACGCACACTGGATGTGTGCAGAGTGTCCTATTGGTACAGAGAGCGCAGTGCGACTGGAGAGCCAATCAGCGCTACGCACGCCCGCCCTTCATTCCGCTAGCCCCCCTCAGGTACCTTTTTTTCACTTCTGCACAATAACGGTCAGCGCTAAAGTTATGTGCCGCTACCTATACTTAAACCGTTTCTTTACTTTCTTATTGATTCTTTTATATTATCTATTTATTGACTCTTATCTAGCCTAGCACTTTAAACCTTTATAAGAACTAGTAACATGTATACATAAAATATACATATTGATAACTTGTCGATTTTCAGCAAAGAGCTATCGCCAGAGCGGCCCGCGAGCGCGCTAGGAACGGTTAGCAGCGGATCCCGAACCATGCTTCGAAATACTAGCAATAGCAACTTGCCAAGAGCTGTGCCTGCCAAAAAGGTATTATTTTCATACTTTGTAACCAAATGAAATCTTCTAAATCAGAGAGATTTTGTTACGAATCAAAAATTAATTTGAATGTTTCTTTGCAGAATGAAGTTCCCAGTTTGAGGGCATCCAGCACCACTCCCGCCACCAAAAGGAAAGGGAACGGGAAATAACAGATACTATCGTTATATCGCTTCACTAGTGTATTTATTCATATTCCTATGATTTTCCACATAGCATGTAATATCACAATACATATCAATTGTGTATATTCCGTATAACTGTCGATAAATTAGTGTACGAGAATAATAACACACGCGATTATTAGTGAGCTTGGTCGAGAGTTATACGAGAATAGCCGACGCCGTCGTCACAATATAAGTATGTGTCCGTGACGCCCTATTCCTACGTCCTTAGTTCCCTCGATAAGCATCGCTCGGTGCCGCGACGGTGCGACAACCGCGCCGGACGATAAGCCGTGCTGAACGTTTGTTATGTGATTGTAATTTCGTAATAAAATGTCCAATTAAAATGACTGCGTTTAACTAAACATCTATTCAATTTATAAGTTTTTTTTTACATACAAAATATCAGACTTAGGAAATGCAAACAACAGAAAATGAAACCTGGTATCGATCGATGCATAGCCGTTAAAATGCTTGTTGAATAGCGTCGGTGTTATCGCAGCTAGCTCTGGTCCATGAGGTTTGAGTCTAGGGCGCCGGTGCCCGACGCTTCCTTGAGGATCGACTCGAAAATGGGCTGCAGGTCCGAGAACGATTTGATTTGCGTCACGAAGTCCATCAGGTGAGGGTTCTTTTCTGTAACAGACAATTATTATTACAACTTTGTTAAAATGGAACACTTTACATTTGTATTTCGAAACGTACATGCTTACACCAACTCAAAATCAAAATTAGGACGTTCTAAAACATTACATTGGTCAGATGAAAGACGGGAGTTCAAAGACTTCTAGGTTTTGATATCAATTCCTCTGTATTTTTAACCGATGCAAATAACAAGAGGCGGTTCAAGTTTTTTAAGCTTATTTATTTAGCTAGCTTTAGTAATACATACTTCAAATATACGTTTCTACAGAACATCGGCAATGTATGTACAAACCTGATTCTGGAATCTGCAAAAGCGCGGCGGCCGCCCTCAGCGCGGATCGTTTGAGTTCGTCCTGTTTCTCGTACTCTTGCTTCACGGAGTTAGCTTTCACTTTCATAGTGCATGTCGCTCTCAGCGGCTCCACTAAACTTTCCAGCCCTGAAATACAAATAGCAAAATGAGGATATTGCGATACGCGATATAGACAACACCCTGTGTCATAGAAATTTCGTATTCTATGAATTCTATATCCTGTACCCAAAGTCCCAGTGCATTAACAACATTTCGTTACCAAAATGTTGTTTTAGTTTCGCCGATCCGAGGTATATTAATGTGATTATTTTTATTATTTATTAATTGGTTGTTATGTATAATCATAAAATTTTAAATTAGCGGAAGGCTTAAAATCCTTTCACCACACTTGGTTCGAAAGAATCAGTGACACGATAAGAAGAAGAAGAAGTGGAAGGCTGCGGTATCGTATAAGGGTAAGTTTTAACAGAAATCTTATGGGTTTTCTGTCTAAATTCCGTCAAAACTTAAGATTGGGATCAGAATCGCGTTTAAGGGTAGACCGGCTGTAAAGATAGAGCAACGGTTGTAAATAAATAAATGTATATTTACTTTGCAACACCACAGTGGGACAGAGCTGTGCGAGACGCGCGCACATGAGATACGTCAGCATCTTGATATCGTAGTGATCCCTGAGGCCGTCCTCCACGTGCCTCAGGAACTCGAACACGTCGAGTCGGTCCCGGCAGGTGCCCAGCAGTGTGTACATGCACTCGAACGCAGCCTTGCGGAGATCCAGCCCGTCGTCCACCGAGTGCTTGAACGGACCCATCTCTACTTCTCGGATCAGCTCTTTCTGTCAATGTTATGAGTAAATTACCAGTTAGCCAAGTCATCTAAAGTTACAAAATCCGAGCTCTTTCTAAGCTTCAATTTTGGTCAATTACAGTATTTTTTTACTTCTACTTTAACTCTCATCATTATCAATAAGACTCGTTGCGTTCAACATATCAGTATCAGTAGTAAATCTTGAAGTTTTCAAGCTTTGGGTCGCGCAGCGGCACTTGTACATTAAGTACATAGCAGACGCGACTTTTTTTCATACATTTTAAGGTTTGCTTATGACGGCAGTCGCACTTGATGTTAAGTGATAAAGCGGTTGAGGATGTAACACGCTTACCTAGAAGAGATCTATTCACTTTTTTCTTAACATCAAGTCACCTACTTGGTGTCAACAACAGACGCCGGCAAGAAACTTGGTGTGGACATGTAACATATTATGTCTAATTTCCGTGGATCTGGTGATCCTATGATAGAATGAGAAAGGGAGAACTAAGTTGCGAAATTGCATCGCACAGTCTGGAATGGCTCACCTTGACCTTAGTCTCCATATAAACGGTGGGCAACACTTGCGGCAGTAGATCTCTGATGAGCGACGGCTTATTGTGCGCCGCCGAGTTGAAGGCGACGAGTGCCACGCGTCGCACGCCCAGCTCGGGGTCACGCAGCGGTACTAACAACTCCGACATACACTCGCGGAGGAGAGGGTCGATGGCTTGAGGCTGTAACCGACGGTTTGCTTTATTTGATTTGATCTTGGGAGATCTACGTTCAGCAGTTGACTGATATAAGGTTGATGTTTTTTATTGTGATACAACTAGCTGATGTAACAAGCACATGGCCCACCTGATGTTAAATGGTAACCATCGCCTATACACAAAGCAAACAACAAGCAATGTACATAGCATTGCCTCGTAGGTCACGCACGTCAGGAACGTGCCCTACGATGCACTGCCCTCCGTCCATCAGCTTGAGGCATACACATGTTCAGCCTCACGTGCCAGTCATTTCATCGGCACCCACACCGTTAACACAGCAATACTGCTTCACGGCAGAAATAGGCATGGAATAGGATGATGACGCTAGAAAACCTTAGGATGATGATGCTAGGACACCGAAACGTGGAGCCTTAGCCAGCATAGTCCACGTATGAATGAGATTGACCCTTTATTTCCTGTTTTGCTGTGTGCACCAGGTTTGAGCAGGTTTTCGTATAGAATCTTCAACCTCTTCACAATTTGCTTGAAGTATGGTATTCTAAGCAAAGTATTTACAGTATAGGTTATAAATAAGTTGACTTACTTGATCTGAGATTGTGAACTTAACGGCAGTGACAGCTGTTGTCCTCGTGAGTGGTTCAGGTGATTTGAGGAATTCCTTCAGATGAGGTAGTAAGTCTTTAGGTTCTAAAAGGCACAATTTTCCTAAGCATTCTGCAACCTAGAACAAAATAAATTACATAAATCAAATCTAAAATGCACATAGTGATGTAAGTTAATAAGTCTTATTCGAATTGTGACCCAATTTCATATTCTTTCTAAGAGATCGTTAAGTGGCTGTGCCAACTTTCTTAGAACTCTCTATCTGAGATTGGACTTCTAAATAAGCCTCCGGAGCAACTGGAATATCTAAATAAATTTCAATCTATTGAGATTGAAAAAAACTGTCATTAAAAATTCTGAATTTTTAATGACCCTAAATATAAATTATGCTTGCCTAAATATAAATTATTATAATATAAATTATATCCGGCTGCGAATCTGTTCAGTTGCTCCGAAGGCCTTTATAAATATAGATAACGATACTTACTACATTACGAGATCCTTCCTCCGCGCACTGACAGTGTTTTGATAGCTGGACCCATATCTCAGGGATGAACGGCCGGAGCGCTTCTACGCCTTCGGGAGAGCATGACTCGCATGAGATTATCTGTTAAACATACGCGATAGGTCAGCTACGTAATAAGCTAGAATTCTATAAATAAAATTTAATATAATTTCTAATAAGCGAAATATTATTTAATAATATTCTATAAATATAATACTATAAATCCAAAAATAATGATCGTGGAGTAAAAAAAGTGTGAGAACCAAAGTTGAAGAAAATAAAATTCCACCCATTACGATTTTTTTGATAAAAAAAAAAAAAAAAAAAGTTGAAAATTAACGAGTTATTTCAGAAAAACGAAAAAATTGAACTGTAAAACAAGATGGCGGCGAATTATCTGCCGGGATTAGTTAGAAAATCGAGATTTTTACATCCAACTACAACCCCAGACATTTAAAAAAAAAAACGCTCCCCTGATTTTTAGGGTTCCGTAGCCAAATGGCAAAAACGGAACCCTTATAGATTCGTCATGTCTGTCTGTCTGTCTGTCTGTCTGCCCGACCGTGTCACAGCCATTTTTCTCCGAAACCATAAGAGCTACACTGATGAAACTTGGCGAGTAGATGTATTCTGTAAACCGCATTAAGATTTTTACACAAAAATAGAAAAAAAACTATAAATTTTGGTGGTCCCCATACTTCAAACTGAAACTCAAAAAATTTTTTTTCATCGAACCCATACGTGTGGGGTATCTATGAATAGGTCTTCAAAAATGATGTTGAGGTTTTTAATATCGTTTTTTTCTAAACTGAATAGTTTGCGCGAGAGACACTTCCAAAGTTGAAAAAAGTTGGTCCCCCCCCCTCTAACTTCTAAAATAAGGGAATGATAAAACTAAAAAAAATATATGTTGTACATTACTATGCAAACTTTCAACGATATTTGGTTTGAACGAGATCTAGTCAGTAGTTTTTTTTTGTACGTCATAAATCGTAAACCGCAATTTACCTTTCGACGAACTACAAGAAAGAACTTTTATATTATGTTACTTGATGCTACGGAACCCTTCATGGGCGAGTCCGACTCGCACTTGGCTGCTTTTTTTTTATTTCAGGCTAGTTTTATGTCTGCCCCGATTGGACTATTTTGGGCTTTTAGTATGTACCTCGCGTAGTGAATGCAGCAGCAGATACTGCCGCTTGGGCTGCGCCTCGATCTCTCCCAGGATGAAGGGCAGGAACTCGGGCAGGTTGCCGACCGCGACCGAGCCGAGCGCGTAGCTCGCGGCTGACTTCACCTCCTCGGAGGACTGCGCGAACGAACTCAGCAACACTTCCTTCAGGTTCGGGATGGAGCTTAGATCTCTGGAAAGTATACATTGAGATCAGTACCTAAAGTCCCAGTGCATTTACAACATTTCGTTACCAAATGTTGTTTTCGTTTCGCCTACGTGTGTCTCTCTTTTGCATGGAAAAATCAAGAGACAACAACTCTTACTACGTAACGTATTTTTGCGTATCATCTTTTCTCCTAGAAAAGACAGAGACACGTAGGCAAAACGAAAACAACATTTGGTAACGCAATGTGGTAGCAAAACTCGGACTTCGGGTACTGATGGCTCGTCTGCTCGTCTGCCAGCTATGGCATAAAAAAAATCGGTTGTCTGTAAAGTCGGTTTACTGACGATAGTTGAACGTGACAACGTCATACAGCCGTCCACGCGGACGCATCGCTCACTCAAGTAGGAGAGAGACAGATGTCGAACGCTGCCGAACGCGGAGGCCGATTGTGTCTCTTTGTCGCTCGTTCCGCGCTCTCGCTTGCACTTCAAGCCTTAAATGGAACGCCTCAGAGCGAGGTAACGCATGACGTCATGTTTTTTCGTGCGTGCAGCCGGCTTATAAGACGTTGTCACTTCAAAATATGTATACTAACAGATGTCGTCCGATCTCAGCGAGTGCGAGCAGTGCGAACATGTGATGCGCGTCGCTGGAGGGCGCGGCCGCGTCCCGCAGGAAGCCGCGCACCACGTCCAGCGCGTCCGCGCCGCCTTCCACCACCACCGCCGCCACGCACTTCGCCAGCGAGTGGAACGCCTGCAACAACAATAGTTATGTAGGTATACATTGTTCAATACAAATATTGAACACTATAGCTTAGCGTAGCAGTTCTGGCCTAAGTAGGTCGCACGAGGCAGCGCCCGTGAGGTTTACCTAAGTGTACGGCCTGAGTGAAAAGGCGTCTAGCGGAGCGTTCAGCGTTGCGTGCATGCGGCGAAAGAGCGTTCGCCGAATGGCCTTAGTGCACGCTTAGCGTTCGTGTGAGCCGGTCACATTTTTCATCATGGCGTCTGCGTCGTACGATATTATTGATATGCATTTAGAAGAAAATTTGTGGCTAAAATTTAATTATGAGACAAGACAAGGTCCTAGTAACATTGTGAAGCAAAGAAAACAATTTAGAGAGTTTTCTACGTTATTAAAAATTATTTATTTTTTATTTGTATTTCTGAAATTATTTCTTCAAACGACATCCTTCAAGAACGCACGTATCACCGCTGCAAAACACAAACTGGTTTGAACTTGCACGCGACGCCCCGCTCGACGCAAACAAGCCCGCTGCTGCCCACGCTCCGCTCGGCCGACACTCAGGACGGCCACTATGGGTAGCACGTGTTTAACATGAACGCTGCACGCCCCTCCCCGCCCGACGCTCGAATAGAGCGTGCACTCAGGCCGTACACTGAGTGTACGGCCTGAGTGAAGAAGCGTCTAGCGGAGCGTTCAGCGTTGCGTGCATGCGGCGAAAGAGCGTTCGCCGAATGGCCTTAGTGCACGCTTAGCGTTCGTGTGAGCCGGTCACATTTTTCATCATGGCGTCTGTGTCGTACGATATTATTGATATGTATTTAGAAGAAAATTTGTGGCTAAAATTTAATTATGAGTCAAGACAAGGTCCTAGTAACATTGTGAAGCAAAGAAAACAATTTGGAGAGTTTTCTACGTTATTTGAAACATTAAGGGTGAATGAAGATAAATTTCAATAAATTTGCGTAGATAACCATATATCAGGTTTATTTTGTATTTCTGAAATTATTTCTTCAAACGAAATCCTTCAAGAACGCACGTATCACCGCTGCAAAACACAAACTGGTTTGAAGTTGCACGCGACGCCCCGCTCGACGCAAACAAGCCCGCTGCTGCCCACGCTCCGCTCGGCCGGCACTCAGGACGGCCACTACGGGTAGCACGTGTTTAACAAGAACGCTGCACGCTCCTCCCGGCCCGACGCTCGAATAGAGCGTGCACTCAGGCCCTACACTTAGTCAGTGCACTTTTGGAAGGCGATCGGTCCGCACTCATTAGCAGCAATCATATTATCATTTTAGCTTAGTTCCAGAATAAACTCTTTTATCTTCAATCAGCGTATATTTCAGCATCCCACTCTGCACCCGCGTGCAATTTGTCGAAAAATGTATGTTCTCTATGCCAATCTTTACACACACACAACATGTTTTTAACCGATTTCCAATCAAAAAGGTATTTTTTTATTTGGAAGGTTATTCTTACGTCCAGATTGTCCCAAACAAATTTCATTAAAATCGGTTTAGCCGTTTGGCAATGAAGTCGGTTTTTCATTTACCTGTTTGATATGATGCGCGTTGGCATTGTGCTCGTGGAGTCGATGCACGGGCGCGACCAACAGCGCTAACAGCTCCCGCCGCGAGCATCCGGCCACGTCCGCCGCCACCAGCGCACTTAGCACGCCAAGCATCGCCTTCAACGCACCACCTACACACATTATACTAGATTGTTACACAAGATCTTGCAGCCTTTTTGTCTACCTTGATAAATATTACAGACAATTCACACAACACTATCTAGCCGCAAACTAAGCAGAGCTTGTACCATTGGAACCAGATAACAGATATAATACTTATATAATAATATATTTGTTAGTATATACGTACTTAGAATACAATATAACACCCAGACAGAGAACAAACATCTGTGTTCACCACACAAATATTTGTTCTCGGTGGGGATCGAACCCACGACCTACGGCGCAGAAGGCAGAGCTACTACCAACTGAGCTGAGAGGCCATGCAGTCATTATTGTCTACCTTAAAACCATTATCAGTGAACTTTAGACCAATTGTCACTTGGTGGACTCTGTCAGAATTACAGTAGTAGTAGAGCTTTTTGTGAAGGGCTCTTATAACTATTGCATACACATGGTTTAGTTTAGTTACATACACACATAGTTCTGAGGTGTATAGGTAGCGGCACATAACTTTAGCGCTGACCGTTATTACGCAGATGTCAAAAATACGGTACCTGAGGGAAGCTAGTGGTATGAAGGGGGGCCGTGCGTAGCGCTGATTGGCTCTCCAGTCGCATTCGCTCTTCGTACCAATAAGACACTCTGCACACATCCACAAAACCAGTGTGCGCGACATGTGCACACTACGACGCATGCGCAGCTATCCCCTCCGCGTATCGCTCAGCGCTAAAGTATGTGCTACTAGTTATAAGTCAGTATGACATAGACATGAATGGTAGAGTCTGTTCAGAAAGAGAACCGTCGTGGGATTTGAGGGCGCAGCTGTGCTTAATTACCTTTTTTGTTTAGTGAGCAATACAATAGCGCGTCTGTTGCGTTTTGATCCTATCACAACTAGTGTACTATTCCTTTATTTATTTTTTATGATGCAAAATGCTGATGAGCTGCCATATAAAAATCGAAACGTTAGTTCACAATTTGGCCACGACGGCTCTCTTTCTGAACAAACTCTAGTTGTATTAGAACCTTGCAGCAGCGGCGACTTGGCCAGCAGGAGGATGTTGGGCGTGAGCGCGTGCCTGACATCCGGCGTGAGTGCGGCGGGACACTTGAGGCAGGCGCTGCGGACCAGCGTCAGCGCCGTCTGAGCACAGTGTAGGTCTGACTCGTTCACCAGCGCGGGCACCTCCATTATCACCTATAACCAGTACCCCCTCTACACCATCTATACTAATATTTACTATAGTTCGGCCGTTCAGAGAATGCGTTCCTGACACGTCGCGATTGAACTGACGACGTAACTTTGTAATGGCGTTGCAGTTACGATAAAAATATTTTTGCTGGTTGTTTACCGTTTTAACAATTGATGAGCATTAAAACAACATTAACAACATTATTATATCAATAATCAATGAATTTTATAATTTTGTGCCAAACTGAGTGTCAAATAACTTGTTATACAATATTTTTCTAAATCTATACTGCGCTATTACAAGGTTATGTCAGCGCTTTATATTTGTAGTGCTGTACTAACTATGTGACTAACTGTGACTAACTGATCAAACTGTCAAACGCATTCTCTGAACGGCCGAACTATAATACGATTAGACGAAATGTCGGGTCTGTACCCTACGATCTTATAGTGTTCGTTGCTGAGTAAATAAATAAAATGAAATGAGCATTTATTTCTACTACTTTTTACACTAATTTTATAACAGTAGGTACAAGCTTAAATTTTTAAAATTTTTACTTCTTATTTCTTATATAGGTTTGACTTTGAGGAAAACTTAGTGGAGGGGTGTGCATTTTAGACTCGCTTATGCCTACCACTCAACATGTTTTATTCGAAAATGACAATCTTTTACGAACATTCCATTCAAGAATTATTATTTTTTACATAAAATGGTGGTTTGGTTCGCTACTGTGATCTATTCTCGACACCTTTTCTCCTATGAGTTTTGTGAAGTTTACAAAAATAATTTCCGTAGAAACTTTGGGAGTTCAAGAAAAAATATTGAATAAGTATAATAATACTAACCTTACTCAACAGTTCAATGCTTATAGCATTGCTATAGTTCTGCACCAAAGTATCTAGAAGAACTAATGTAGAAAGTTTCAGAGCTCTCTGGTTTTTTCTTAGGAATGATCCCAAGATTGTCACTGCACTCGGCTGAAACAAAAAATAGTATTTCAAATCATGAGACGTTTTATTCCTATGGTATAAGGTTTATTTTGGAACATTATAAAGTACTTACCAGAATAGGTCGTAGATCGATCCGCAATGGTGACGCAGCCACTTTAGTCAAGGCCTTCACTGTAGTTAGACGAGTTATCTCGTTCCGTAGACGTTCTAAGAAAATAGGCAGACAGACTGGCAGTTCATTCTGAAAGAGTTTTAATGAAATTTATTGAAGTGAAATACGTATCGCGTACATTATTGTCTTCGGAGTTGTGCTCG
Organism: Thera obeliscata; assembly: GCA_947578465.1. Classification (NCBI taxonomy): domain Eukaryota; kingdom Metazoa; phylum Arthropoda; class Insecta; order Lepidoptera; family Geometridae; genus Thera; species Thera obeliscata. The sequence continues at coordinate 9,842,279 of OX387916.1, forward strand.
CTAATTTTGTGATGTTTTTCTGATTTTTATCCCATATTTTAATTGGGTTTCGTTTATGCGCCCCTAGCGGACGTATCGATAACTTTGTGAGTGAACACAGTTCAGATTTTGAGTGAAGTCACGTATCGCTGTCCCGAAACTCGCTACTTTGATATGCCCCTGCTTGGACTACCTTTTTGCAAGTGGTATAAATGATAAGGTATCTTATCATTTATGCTACTTTGGCACTCCCAAAGTATGTCTAAAAGAGTTTCTACATGTATAAGTACATGGAGATTGGTCATGAGCATTAAAAGTTAGCTTACTACATGATGTACTTACTGATAATTTAGATTGGACCTGATCACGTACGAGTTTAAAATTTCCCTAGAATAGGATAGATATACTTAGCTAGTATTATATTGTTTTTGTAGCTCGTTTGTACTTAATCTCTATTTTTTGTGAAATAAAAATTATTTGATTATTTGATATTTCAGATTCACCATGAGCATTATTTAATTTAATACCTGTAAGTGGTCTCCAAAGTGGCACAGCAGTTGTCCGCAGGCGGCGATAGCTCGTTCCTTGACCTCCTGGTCCATGTCCGTAGCGCGCAGACGCACTAGCGTGCACGCGTACATAGCGGGCACGAACGCCAGAAGCTCTTCTGACGGCGGCTCAATCGCCATCTCCACTTCGCCATCGCCTTCCAAGTATTCTATAGACAAAATCGACCCATGTTTTATTCTTTACGTACTCTTGTAGAACATAACCGTGAAATGAGCGATACCATTCATGCCACAGAGGACAGAACCAGATGGAGAAATATTGTGCAGACAGTGTCCTGCATAAATTTCGCGACCCTCAACAGTGAGGTTATCGAAGCAAGGAGGAGGTACTAAATATCAAACATGATTATCAAGCTCGAATGCACCTAAACGCCGCTACTATTTTTTTCGTCACTATTATAGACTGTTTTGTTAATACAACTCTAGCTGTTGGAACAAATATATGGTAAACATGGCCCATAACAAAGCATTGGCTCGTCAGGAACGGCTGTAATCATTGTGGTTTTAACCTTTCCCAACCCAATATTTTACATGAAAAATTGCATGCAAACCCACGCGATTTTCGCGTCTGCCTGCCGGCGCGTCTGAGTCCGGTTAATGTACGACCAGTTAATGTACGCACTGTTAAAACGATGCCATTTTTTTTCCACTGGAAAATTGTAAAGGCCCATGTACACTGTCGCAGATTAATATTTTGATTATTATTATTTTTATCTAGTGATGAGTAATTGTACTAAACAGGCAGCCCCTTCGAGGTTATTGGGAAAAAAACATTCTCTGGCACTGCGGCGGCCGCTACCACGGCACGCTCGCTTTACTCGCTCGCCTTGTGCGTAATTTTTATGTTCTAACATAACCTAACCTATCCAAGTCGGATCCGCCCTATAAAGTATCAAGGACAAGGTTTAAGTATCCAGTGCCAGAACAAAAAAGTAAATGGTCCTGTTTGAATTGCTCCAGTGTGCATGTGGCTTAACTGGCATCGTAATAACAGTGTGTACAATAACATGATGTACATTATCGCCTCTATTATCAGAAAACAGATTTTTTATTCGTAATAAAATAATGTATGAATGCTTACCGAGTGGCCGCATGACCTTGACAAGGGTTTGTAGCACCCGCAGCGCCTCCGCCGTTACTTTGTAGAAGGGGTCGTGCACGCACGCAAGCACAGCCGGCATGAGCGAGCCCACGTGAGCTCGCATCACCTGCGCACTATGTCCGCGCACTAGGCACACGACGAACACTAGCGTCTCGATCTTCATGGATGAAGGCGTGCTTTTATCCCTGTCGTAAAACAACATTTTGACTAGATGTCGCTGTTAAATTTGTCAGTTCTAGAACGCGCAAACGTTGTGTTTTGGTCTATGGTAACAGCTATATTACATTGTGACGCGCTCTTCTTGTTTACATTCAAAGAGACAGGGTGCAAACATGGTCACTTTTGAGTCTGAGGTCAGACACAATGACACAAGGTACCGATGACTATTTGATTTTGACCAGTATGAAATAATCCACTCCCTGCACATACGTATAACTGTGTCCAATCACCGCTACAGGACACAGCAACTAAGGATCCTTTTGAACATTGGTATTTATTGGTATTTGTTGCATAGGTATTCATTTTATAGATACAACTATGTTGAGTGGATGAAATAACATTCCTTAGCACTAAAATCCTATGCCAGACACTACAGCGTCATAAATATCTACCTCTGCTCTGTTCTACTCACGTAAGCGCCGGCGTGAGTGCTCGGATGACCCTCGCGGCGTGGTCGGCGAGGCAGCCGGGCGCGGCGGCTAGCAGCTCGCGCAGCAACGTGAGTGCCAGCCCGCGAGCGCGCACGCTGCGGCCGCGGATCACACGCAGCGCACCACGGACTACGCCTGACACCTGACGGATATTATACTACTGTCAACGTTTTTTGACGTGACATAGTTATAATTCGATGAGCCGGCTGCACGCACGAAAAAACATCTCACTCGACTCATCGTTACCTCGCTCTGAGGCGTTCCATTTAAGGCTTGAAGTGCAAGCGAGAGCGTGGAACGAGCGACAAAGAGGCACAATCAGCCTCCGCGTTCGGCAGCGTTCGACATCTGTCTCTCTCCTACTTGAGTGAGCGATGCGTACAGCTGTATGACGTTGTCACGTTCAACTTTCGTCAGTAAACCGACTTTACAGACAGCCGATTTTTTTTTCACGAGGTAAGCGCAAACTGATTGTCATTATCATCCACAGCCCGACTACTAATGCTAGGTATAGGCCTCCTTTAGTTTATGCCATCCATCTCAATCCTATGCCAGTCTAACCCCTTTCCGCACTGCGACGCAATGTGTCCTGCCCAACTCCATTTCAGCTCCGTAATCCTATCTCCGACATCATAGACCTTTGTTCGTCTTCGGATTTCGGAGTTTGGAACTCGATCTATAAGTTTGATGCCGAGCATGGCACGCTCCATGGCTCATTGTGCAACTCTCATTCTGTACACAGCCTCCTGCTTTTAAAAATGTAAGAACCTCCGCTTGACTATTACTCTCAATAAATAACGAATGTTTGAGTACCGATTCCACTTAGCACCGGATGACGGATGACACAAAGCTGTCCTAAGATCTATTAGCTAGATGAATAAAAAAAATGCATACCCTTTGCAGCAGCAGTGCTTGCGGTGAGTTATCAGACGGAACTATGGAGACCTGGTGGCCGTGCGGCGGCCGAGTTGCGCGGAGCAATGCTGTGTATGCGTACAGAATGTCGCACTTTACATTCTCTTCGCGTTCTGCAATACATATACATACTTATCATATAATTTAACTGCAATTTTGATACCAATGCAGAATGGATGAAATGGCGACTGGTCTCAGAAACAACATTTGATCCACTAATGCCCCTTCAACTTAACGGAAAGTATATAAAACGATCATAAGACTTGTCGTACTGAATGGATCTGAAAGTTGGGACTGATGACTGAGACTGATGGGAGAAGAGTGCACGCAGCTGAAATACGAATGTTGTGATGGATGTATGGATGGACAAAGATGGAGAAAAAGGAATGAAATCTGAAAGCTCTTTTTAAAACATCTTATAATCTGGTTTCAGGCATTAATTCCTCTCGATCTGTTGAATCAAGAATTCCAATGGTATACCTTTAAATCTGGCGATCAATGCCGGAGATACAGTGATGTACATTTCCGCTAATAACTCGAGGCGTGTTGCTATCACGGATTCCAAGCATTTGGCTCCCGCGCGTCTCACCTGACAAAAGTTTAATTATTATTTACAACAATATTATTTGAAACCTTATTTTTCTTTTTTATAATAGCTGTTCATTATGCTCGGTGTCTATTAGACTAAGAACGAGTATATAGCATAGAATAGGCATTTTTTGAGCCTCGCGATATCCCCAAAATAAAGCGACAAACTGCCTACACAGACTGATTACAGTGATAGCTGATATATAACATAGCATAACCACTTACTCATGGCTCGCATACATTTAAACGTGTTGAAATGCCACCATTTAGTTGGTAAATAATGTTCTCAATTGTAGCTAGATTTTGGTGAGTTAATTTACGAAAATAAGTAAGCAAGCTAAGTAAGCTTCTTCTTGTCGTGTTTCGTGGTGAGAAGATTTTTAGTTTACCTCAATGAGGCTTCTTTTGTCTTCTTGATACATGCTTTCAAAGCTTTTTTCAGGTTCTACATGCCGGTTTCCTCACGTTGTTTTCCTTCACCGTTTGAGAGTACAACATGGAGCAAATAAATTGGATTGAAAAACTCATTTTTAAGCATTAAGTTCGCCTGTGTACAGTAACTCTTAATTTTGTGCAATAAAGAATTTTCTATCTATCTATCTATTTTTGGTCGACCAAGTTTGAACACACACTGAGGGATTTTATTTTACTGTTCCCTAGTCTCTGGATAGATGGCGCTGAACTTAGTATGTGACTAATGTGACATTTGTGACTGCAAGGAACGGAATGTCACATAATTTCACTTATTTTTTTATACATAGATTGGATGTGACACTTGAGATCTTATAACGAAACACAATACAACCACAACGTTTTGAAAATAATCAACAAGGAAAAAAGAAAAATATTTAGCAGGTTTTTATGGGTTTACCCGCCAGAAAGAAAATGTCCCAAGAGGAAAAGAAGAGAAGTCTTTGCCTCGTGGATTTGTGTGAAAATTAAGGCATACATCCTTTTCCTACAGATTTTGGCCAAGTAACATAGTCAGTTCAACGCCATCTACAGAGTTCTTGAAAACTATTTTTTTTTATTGCTCGAAAAGAAAACCTTCCATCAACTGGTCTACAGTTCTAAAACAAGTATAAGCTAACCTTCCAAGACATGTCATCATCATCGGAGTACTCCTCGGAGTCAGACTCGGGCTCGGCGTTGGGCGGGAACGATTCGTCCTCCATTTCCTCATCCTCGCCGCCGCCGGACTCTTCATCTTCATAGTTGTAGTTGGGGTCGTACGTTATCATTTTCAGGCAGAGACTGATTATCTGAAAATAGGGTTCAAATTATTTTTCAACAAAGGATGATGGTCGCGCACCGCACCGTTCGGTTTCAGAGGAACTTCCTGCCGCGAACATTCAGCCTGTGGAATGATTTCCCTGCTGGGTTCTTCAAAAAGGGCGTTTTAAAAGTTCTAAAGGGTCGGCAAGGCGCTTGTAATGCCTCTGGTATTGCAGGCGTCTATAGGCTACGGTAAACGCTTCCCATTTCCCAAAAAACTGTTCCAACTGTCCGCACCAAGCGCTTTGTTTCAACTTTTATGTTGCGGACAGCCAAGGAGTGAGAATTCCTTGCCGGCGTATGTTTTTCCGGACACATGTTATAAGAGTAGAGTGAAACCGGTATCAACAACCGTCAAACAAAATCTCACACATAGACTCACCTAGCTTTAAGACGTTTCAAAGTAACTCTTGTGATACAACTGAATAAACATATTTTGAATTCGAATTTATCGCGTGTAATTTCAACATACCTCAAGATATACAATTTTAGTATGCTAATGTTGTATTGAAAACTCCTAGTTTTAGAGAATAAACAAAGATTTAGTAACAATATAATTTTGATCCAAACAAGTTTTCCTACCATATTATGATCATCATGATATTAATGTTCAAATCTATAAACGTAAAAAAATGCCTTACGGTAGGAATATGCGGCTGAACTTCCTTAGGGCACTTGACCACAAACGCCTCGAGAGCTTGCAGGCAATGCTCGCGCAGTTCTTCATCTGCGTCCGTGGAGTATTCCAGCACTTTGGGCGCCACTCGCCACAGCTGTTCGCCAAGCCGATGTCCCGCTTGACGACTGGGGAGTATACATTACACATTTCGTGTAAGTTAGTTAGTTTCGCTGAGCAACCCCCTTCACCGAAAAAGGGCCGAGACTTTGCTAAAACTAGTCTGCTCATCAAGTATCAAGAATATTTAATTTACTGGTAGCACAGCTTGGTCATGTGTGACTAGGTTAGGTTGGTTCCGTAGGTTGTAGGTTTGATTCACACCAAGAAATCATTTGAGAAATGGTCATGTTTTTTCTATGTACTGTTGTTATAACAATATTAGTAGATATATTATTCCTTCAGTTATTTGGTTACCATAAATCAAGCTTAACTTAGTATAGGGCTGGATGTGCATTGTGTGAAAAGCACAATATTTATTTGTTTAAGCTCATATATTAATTCGTTTTGAATAAGTTATAACAAAGATTTGTTTTAACAGAATTGTATATCAAATCAAATATTTGAAAACAAGGTACAAGGTTATACAAAAACAAGTGTAAACAATACTGACTGCAGAAATATGCGTTGCAGCCTTTAACACCCTCCTCTTCTCTCATCTGCCCCTTGGCAGGTGATATCCAATTTAAAACATAGCAATATATCCTCACCATATAGATGCAATGCATTGTATGTGGGTACGGCTAACACTAGAAGATGTTGAAGAGCCCAATCCCTCCAATAAGTGATCAATCAGTTTGTTGTAGAGAGCTGCATTGCATGACATCACCAAATGTGATAATGCAACAATTGTACGTTTACGAACAGCCTGTAAACAAAGAAATATTAGACACAATTCATACTAAATTCATTATCTAAACTTTAATGTACTTGACCCTTGCCATACTGATCGTAATACAGTACCTACTGTGGTATGTTATTACAATGTGATGAATAACAGTATTCATAAATTGTTATCAAAAAGAGTTTGTTGATGTTGAAACAATTTAAATGAAATGAAATATCTTTGCCACCAACCCAAAGTCCTTCTCCGTTATTTTAAGGAGTTGGGCTGGCTGGGGTGAGGTTTGGCCGGGGGACAATGCACAATACACCCCATCGCGGGACGTCAGTGCAGATCGTATTCCCCCAAATCAATTAGAATATCTTTATTTTGCATGAGGTTTGGTAAATGGTGGTGTTATTAAAGGAATAAATCTGGCTCACATACTTCGCCGGGGCAGAGACCGACTTGCAAAAGGTTATCGATGTTGAAGCCATAATTTAAGTATTACAAATAGAATGTTACTCAGGACATTCTTTCTTACCTGCCGGGGAGAAGCCAGTTGTGGGAGCAATGAATTCAGAAGCATTGGATGAAAAGATATCAGTAAGCCTCCAAATCTACTCAGTAAATCAGCTAGAATATCAAGAGCCTCAAGTTGTACCGAGACATCTTCTTGCTGAAACAAAAATAAGGTTTAACTAGGTAATTCAATCTAAATACTAAATTTGGCAAATTATTTGATCCACACTTGGTGTGCGGACTAATTTTCTCAAGCAGGCTGCTGGATGGCGGGCCTTTTTTGCATAACAATTGATTCATGTTTTAGAACTTTTAAGTTCTACAACATGCCTATTTCTTCACAATGTTTTCCTTCACCATTTGAGATAACTGGAATAGTGCAAATAAATCTTTGGACAGAAAAACTTATTGGTGCATGACTGCATCTCCACATGACCTTAGAATCGAAAGGCAAGGCAGCTACATTTAGACTCCAGTGCTCTCAATCCAAATCCTATTAAATCTAAATTATGTACTAGTAAAAGGCGATTTCATCACTAAATAAAGACATACAGACCGAACACAACTGCATAACTAATATTGTTTATTTATTTGTGATTTCTCTGTTGGATGCCCTAAATACTTATATAAAATAAAAACCATTGACAAAAATTAATTAATTATGTTTTTCAGAATTTTTAGGAAATATTATTCAAATCAAATAAAATACATACCTTTTCAATGGCACTGCTCAACTTGCCAGTTATTTTCTTGCATACATTGGCTGCTAATGTATTTGATCCGAGTGGAAGTTCAGAAATTACAGTCTTCAAGCCGATGCTGCTGATATCTCTCAGTTGTTCTGTATCCGAGAGCATATTGCCGCACAAAGTATCTACAATGCCTTCCACTTGATACTCTTTCACTTTGTTCACCAGAGGACCAAGACTGTAAGAGAACATATTGAAACCACTAATATGTGACTAAGTAATGACTTTGGCTCATTGACTAGAGCAAATGGGACAAAGGTATCAATAATGTAGTGATAAGTATAGCAAGTCAGTACTAGATAAGTATTTAAGAAAACTTGACCCACAACTCCTCCTGTCCTGTACATAGTAACAAACTACTGAATTGTAAATTGTCTTTGTTACCGTAATGAATAAGTGTCCTACGTACACAACGATTTCTAAGGATTACCAACCATTTTACAGCTAAATTTTGAACTTCTCCATTCTTGTCCTCAAGTAGACGAAGCAGCATCTTGACAACCTTCCTCTCAGAATCATCATCCAACTTGATACTATCCTTCTGCAGCTCAGTCATCAGATCATTCGTAGCCATAAATCGAAAGTCTTTATCATTAGAAGTCATCTGAGAAAATACACGCCGTGGTTACTCTCGAATTCAATGCAGAATTGCAAAGAACCAGTCAAGTCATGCACCGGCTTACCTTCTCCAGAAGATTTGCTATTTGATAGGACACACTAGCCATTTTGTAATGATTATTTGATCTTGTGGTTTCGAATTAAAAATCAAAATATGAAAAAATACATCAATTCTGAATTAGAAAAGTCATGGAATTAAAATCTGACTTTCGGGATTGGGATCAAATTTGGATCAAATTCACTTCGTGCGAGTTTCCGATTCTCGCGATTCTCGTTTTTTATCTCACTTCATCCATCTTGCTATGCTCTACACTCTCGTTCTTTTCATTGTTTTTTTTTTACTTTGTACTAGCGTTGGAGACAGTGTCTTTTTGCCAAATCCTTTTTTAGCTCTTTTTGTTCAGCTTAATGTTGCCATACTTTCTTCTATTTTTTATCTGGCATCGTTTGTAGAAGCTTTAAGCTCTGATCATTAATCGCTACTTATCGCTAGATGGCGCTGATACCCGAATTTGAATAGAGAGAGACTGGAAGCCCAATGGAGAGAATATGTCATCGGTTTGACTACGCGCGTGGCGAATTCATTCTTAGAAGATTGAAAATTTTATTCGATAGGTAGTTCTAGTGGTATAGAGGTACCAGTTTATACTGACGGTCTTTCATTCGGTTTTTGACTTGTTGACACTAAGTTCCAGCATGCGCGGCACGCTCAAAAATGCATTGCATTTTATGCTTTCTTCATAAGGGCAGTGTTTGAGTTTGTGAGAGTTTGTGCTGTGAGCAGCTTGAACCTAAGAAACTCCTTTCTGCGAATTGCAATTTGCAATGACCGATGGGTTTCCAACCTCCTTACTTTTGACTATGGCGGCCAGGCGGAGTGTACATTAACTGGCCGTACATAACCGAAACCCCGATGAATCGATGATAGCCAGATTCTCTCAGCATTCTAATTTGGTTATGTTCATCTAGTTCTATTTTTATATTCTAAGTTTTATAGCGTCACATCCAGACTCCTTGCTTTTTCGCGAAACAAGACTGGAAAATTCATCATCATAAGCCTGAAGAAGAATATTTATTGCTGGAAAAAGGCCTCCCATACGTTATACGTGGTTATACATTTCCAAATTCTGAGCCTTCTCCATACATGTTTATAATATTCTACCGACTTCTATGTGGTAACATTGGAAGAAAAAACAAATAATTTTAGTTTATTATTTATTTTTAACTTTTAGTACAAAATAAAACTAGTACACAGGGATACATCTCAAACCTAGCATTTGCAATGTTGAATAGTCCGAGGCTTACGACGATAAGTCTTCTCATTTGTACTATTTTAGAACTATAACGTCACACAGTTCAGCTCATATTCCCCATCAAAAAATAAAAATTAGTCATGAGACATACAAAACTGAATAATGTAATCACTCTTCGAGTCAATCTTGAAATAATTATCTCTTAACTGTCAGCAGACAGTATACCATAATAATTATCTATCAGAGCTACTTGAAACACAATTTTACGCCTAAACCCTAAAAATATACAAAATACACATTTTGAGGTTTGGAGCGGCTTTCATTTTAGTTTTTTTTTCAGGCACAATCAATCCTTGCATTCCAATATTCAAAATACATAAAACAACTCTGTTATTTCATGTTTATTTACCTCCTCAAACTATATTAAATAGGATTAGAAGGTAGATACAAAGTACCTAACGAGAAGACATGGATTTTACTTCTATCTTATTGCTAAGGTTTATTACCATTGCTAAAGTTAGGTAGGTATTGTGTAGGTACCTACCTAATAGGGAGGTAAATAAATATGAAATTAAAACCATGCATTATCCGCTCGAAACGTGTTCAGGGGCATACCATCACTGTGAAACAACTACTCACTTGCACATTTCAACATTTTGAAACAACAAAATCACTGAATTTTTTTATGAAAAATACAATCAACAAAGTTGCGATAAATTGCATACAGTTCAGCAAAAATATAATTTTTATTTACTAGTTATCATAATGTTACTTATTCAAACTTTTTGTAGGAAAACTTATTTGGGCCAAAGCTATATTTTAGCTGAAATATTTATTTTTTTGCAATGTTATTACAAACTTTATAAAAAAATCTTGCAGGGTTGTTTTATGTATTTTGAATATATACCTTTTCATTAACCTTTGCCTAATTATCGCAATATACGATCCGATCCCAATTATTAATTATTCCGTAATGTTAATTTATCATACCAATTACATACATTACGTGACGTGTCCAATTCTTCTTTATTTACATTCTCGATCATCTTATTTCGTGTTTGGTCAAAACAATAAGTAAAAACTCAAATGTCACAGACTATTAGCAAAGATTACAAAATGATTATTAATAAAATGTGTTTGTTATCAGATAAAAAAATATATTTGGTCAAAACAATAATTTATTAGCAGCGTGTCGCATGCATTTGATCTATGTATAAGTTACCCAGTAGTTTATTTACAAAAAAATATAAAACATGATGTGAAGTTTTTTTAAGAATAAAAATTTAGGATTGTTTACCAACACACATTTTAAGAACGATTTTTTTCATTTCTCATCCATTTCTCCACGATATGTGTTTTAAATATTATGGAGGTAGATGTTTTTGGACTCGTGCCTATTCATCTTTCCTAATAATATAATCATTACCCAATTATTGTGTAAAAAGATGTCGCCGATGCAGTCAGTTTTCGTAACGAAATATTTCTTAATGATTTATAACTAGTTTCCTTTAACACTAATCAAAAAATATTGCTAGCCGTAATCACAGTAACCGATTTTACGTTGTTACTATTTGAATACCGTATAACATTAAAACTATTTCTCGTTAGCGATCCTTTCTAGCGTCTTTTTCGACCACGAGAATAGACTTGTCATTGTGTCGACATTATTTCCAATACATGTAAAAATATTTTTGGTCCTGTGTTTAGTGCTATAACCATGCAAATTGCGATGCAGGCAATCAAAGTGTGTGCATTTTATATTCATTTCAGTAGCATGCGATCATATAATTTGCAACGTTCAAACAAAGTAATGTTACTTGTAACATCACACAGTAAGCCTGATTGGTTAAACATTATCGGTTTAATATTATTGAGCACTTTCGATTTTAAGCATTTACTATTTCTATTCTGAAAAACATTTAAAAATATATGTATAAAACCAGCGACCGTATCGATACCATTATAAATTATAGCACCAGACTACGGATTGCACTTCTGATTGATACGAAATTCGTACCTTGTTAACCTAATTTTTATATTTGATTATTGTGTCACTGGATATAATGCGAGTAGTATATTATGGTGTATTTGGTATACAATACTGTTTAGTCTGAAAAATAAAATACACATTGACACCTAAAACTATTCTCAATCATCGTAACCATTTTAGACCAATAACAATTTTGCAATGTGTATTTTAAATTGCAATTAATAAAATTTAATTCATGATAAAATTACGACGTTCTTTTTTTAATAAAAAAATATTATGTTAGCTCTTATTTTAATTTAGTAGCTTAGTTGTGTCTCTTTTTAAATATAATTAAAAAGAGCTCGTATAATATACTTATCGTAAGATTGCTTGTATCAATGTCATACAGTTATGGATACAACGACCTATTCCTAAAACTGTTCCATTACAGTTTTACATAAGATTGACGGCATTGTAAAAAAATATGTTCTTTATGTACCTAATGTACTTCTATTTTTAATGGTTGCTTGAATTTACATAATGTTAATAATTCTCTCGAAAGCCTTGTTCAAAAATGTACATGCATTACAAAATGTATGGTGACTCTTCACACACTCTATAAATAACTTTTTTGTTTCTAGTTGACAACTATAATGCCCGTATACAAGAACTTTACTAAGTGGTACACTCTTTATCAACAAATAAGAGTATAAACATAAAAACTAACCAAGTAATATTCCTGAATACGGACGTAGTAGTTGTAATGGCCTGAAAAACGTAAATTGACAGCTATCGGCAGTTTTTACTTTCAGTCTATAGAACATGCTATCATACTTTACTATGTCTAATAATAATTACTTATTCATTACAACTATTTGAATTTATAAAGCTTCCGAACTACATATAATTTTAATTGCAAAATACTTGTACAATTATTAGTAATACATGTGACTACTCAAGGCACATATTTTCAGGCCATTTCAACCGGCAGTTACAGAATAATAATAGGCAATTGTTATTACAGTACTGGTTATCTTTATAACTTGTAAGAAACACTTTGCAAAGGCATAATAATATTTATAAGAATTTCCCAAAGAAATGATTGACATTATTCAGAATGAGCATTTCAACACCGAAAACTAAAACACAAAACAACAAACATTCACCAAACGACCGGCGTATGAGCGATCCTCTGCGTCGCATCACCGAATCATGTATTTCAGACACTAGACCTAAATGAACACATGAAATACACCCGTCACGCGACACTCGCCGAGCGCGCGAAACAGAACGGCGACATAACCCTACATTTAAATAATTACAAATTTTAAACGTAAAATAAACTCAGTATAATATACATAATTACATAATATATTCGAAAAAAAATTATAACAAAATCCTAGTCAACATCCGAGGCGAACGAAACCGAAATGGTCACCCCGCGATGGAGGCGGCCGACGACAATGTCTATTTACATAAAAGTACAGTCGAACTATTCCCTCGCTTCGGCAGTGTTCAGTGAAATTACGCTAATGTGCGCCGGCGCTGCGCAAGTGTGGGCGGCGGCGCTAGGGGCGCGGGTGTCACATGGGCGGGCGTTCCCACTCGACGGGCGGCGGCGCGCCGGACCACGCGCCCCAGCGGTCCGCGCCGCGCCGGAAGAACCGCTTCTTGAAGTGATGCGGCTGCGGCGAGGGCGACGGCGACGGCGAGCGCGCCTCGCCGCTGCCGCTGCCGGCGGAGGCGGGCCCCGCTCCCCCGGAGCCCACCGGCGCCGGCACAGCGCCGCGTGAGGCGGCGGCCGCGGCCGCTGCGGCTGCCGGGTCGCCGTGCCCGATGCCGGAGTCGGGCGACGTGTTGCACGCTTCGTCCGAGCGGCGCCGCTTGTCCTCCATCGCGGTGGAGGCGAACGATATGATCTGGTCGAACCGGTACGCGATGCGGTCCTGCCACTTGGTCTCGTCGACCTCCTCGGCGGCGTCGGGGCCGGCTGCGGCCGCGTCGGGCGGTTCGTCCTCGGGCTCCTCCTTGGGCGTGGCGTGGGTACCTGCCACCCGGTGGTCGGGCTCGTCCGCCAGCGGCGTGGACGTGTTGGAGTGCGGGTCGGGCGCGGGGGAGCGGCGCCGCGCCTCCTCCCCCTCTCCCCCACCGCCGCCGCCGCCACCCCCGCGCCCGCGCCAGTAGTCGGACGCGAGCACGCGCGCCTGCAGGCACGCCGCTAGACCTGGAAAGTAACAAACCATTATGAAATAGTATATTTCATTACAAGTGCGGGAAGGCTGTCATTGCAAAGAGTTCCGACAAATGTCTACCCGAGCCGAAGGCGAGGGTTGACAGTCGGAACAAGTTGCAATGACGGTTCCGCACGTGTACTGAACGACTATTTTTAATACAGTTGCGAAAAAATTAAGCAATTTAATAAAATAATAAAAATACCATTTGCTTTTTTCACTTCTCTCCACGCAATAAGTTCGTCGTATGTATGCATGTAGCGACTTTTTGACTTTTCCGGTAAAATGTTCTCCGAAGCATTTTGTGCAATTATACTGAGTTCCGGTGGTGTTAATTCAAAAAAACTAGGGTCGAAATTACTCATTTTGTGCAACAAACAAATAAACTCGCAAAGAAAATTTCTGAAAAATGGCGCCAACGCCAACCGTAAAATATAAGCTGAGATTTTTTTTTCTTCACCCATTCTGGAAGGCAAAGGGAACTATACCCATACAGCCAAGTCTTCAGTAGATTTTTTTTTATTGATATGAATTGAAAATGAAATTTAATGTGATGAAATGAAATGAAACCTAACATAACTCATTCAATCAAATCATTAAATCTGTTAATGAAACAAATTAGTAGCTTCTTTTTAGAAATAATACGTATTTGCATGAATCATAAAAACTTGTTCAACTTGTTGTTCAACTTGTTCCGACTGTCAACCCTCGCCTTCGGCTCGGGTAGACATTTGTCGGAACTCTTTAAAATGACAGCTTTTCTGCACTTGTAATGAAATATACTATAAATGACGGAGTTTTCTAATGCTCCACCGGAACCAAACCAGATTAGCTTAAGTCAAGGCGAGGAACAGACGATTACTAGTTGGTAGATGAGCCAATAGAGTGTACCTTCGAGCGGCTGGTGGTGTGCGTGCGCATGCGCATGCGGCTCGTGGTAGCGCGCGCTCATGTTGACGGCCGCGTTGATGATGCTCTGGTTGGATATCTCGAGCGTGCGTTCGATCTCTCCGTTCACGAGGTCGCCGATAGTACGTTGCCCCGATGGAGGACCGGTCAACCGCTCCGCTGATAGGTGACGTCTGAGTGCCAGTTTCGCCGGCGAGACCTGTGGAATGGTCAACATTGCTATAATTCTTTGAATCATAGAATCAATTGCAAATGTGTATTTAATTATTTTGTTATAGAAAAAAAACCACATCTTATAATGAATTTCTATCAAAATACATGGCATATACAGGGTTATTCATTATTACCTACACAAACTGACAGGGTCTAATTTTTGGGTCGTGAATATTTGTTTAATAGTCGCCACCCAGGCGGTGACTGAACGCAGTGTCGCTCGCTGCGCGCGGGCGCGTTTCAAAGGTCAAAAATTGTCAGGCAGCTCGCCTTTGATTCGAAAGGATAATCTTCATCGATTTTCTCGGGATTTTCGAAACAAAACTTTTAAAAATCTATTCCTAAATATTTTTTATTTTAATTGTTGAACCTAATTCCTGAGTATTTTTAGCTAATAATGAATAACCCTGTATAGATACTCCGTTGAGAAAATACTAACCTGAGTGTAATCAGGCGGCACGTGATGCATTCGCGGGTCGATGTGCGCGCCGGGCGGTAGGCGCGAGATATCGCGTTGCATCTCCCGCGACATGTCCCGTTGCATCTCTCGCGACATGTCCCGTTGCATCTCCCGCGACATGTCCCGTTGCATCTCTCGTGACATGTCTCGTTGCATCTCTCGTGACATGTCGCGTTGCATTTCTCTGGGCATATCGCGTTGCATTTCGCGTGGCAGGTCGCGTCGTTCGTAGGGGTAGCGGTCGCGGCGGTACTCTCGCGAGCGCACGTACCCCGGCGCGCCGCCCGGCGACGGCGCCATTTGCGACGGATGGGAGCCACGCTGAGGATGCTGCGGGTGCTGTGAGTGCTGCGGGTGCTGAGGATGCGGCCCGTGCTGGGGATGCTGCGGGTAGCCGGGGGGATGCGACGGCTGCCGCACGTAACCGTTATTGTACCCGTGAGTCGGCGTCGGTTGTCGAGCCGACGCCTTGCGCTGCTCTTGATCCTCGTTGAGCACGGACGTGATGATGCTCTTGAGGCGGTCCTCGAAGTTGATAACTTTGGGCGACTCTTGCACCTTGGGCTGGGTGATGACGCCGACCGCCTTGTGCAGTTTGACGGGCGAGTGGCGATGCGCGAGGAGCTGCCGGTCGGGCGTCGGCGCGGCGCGTCCCGCGTGCGGAGGCTGCGCCTTGGGGTAGCGGTCGTCGCGCGCGTACCCATTCACTATCACGTTCGGCTTGTTGTGATGATGGCGGGCCGCCTCCGCCTGGCGGCCGGTCTCGAGGATCTTCTGCGCGAGCAGCTCGGGGTTCTGCTCTTCGATCTTGGGGCCGGCGTCGGCGAGTTCGTGCCAGTCCTGTGAGCGCGAGCGGTAGTCGCGCGACTTGCGCGGCTTGCTGTTGACGGTGTGCGGCTTGACGGTGGCGACGGGCACGCCGACGGGCGCGACATGCAGCGGCGGCGCGACGGACGCGACGGGCGCGCTGGCCGGCTCGCGCTTCACCTCGACGGCGGCGACGGCGGCGCGCTCCATGTGCGAGAGCTCGCTCTGCAGGTGGCCGACTTGCGCGTGCAGCCGCTTGCGATGCGCGAGCGTTGCCGTTATCTCTTTGAGGATGCACTCGTGCGCCATGTTCTGAGTTATTTCCACGTCGGGCGGGATGTGCCCCAGATGACGATATTTCTCTGTTATTTCAAAAGTCCTCTGTTTCACTAGCGTTGCTTGTTCAGCTTCAATATTATTTACCTAAGGTTATGAAGGACAAAAATTATAAAACTATTGTGCTAAGGAAGGGTTTTTAGAAAAAAGAAAATAAAATCATTTTTTACAGATGTTTGGAAATAGATAAAACAAAACGGAATAATACCTGCGCTTGCAACTTGCTGGCTTTGCTTTGTAACTCTTTATGTCTACCGACTATTTCTTTCGCTTTGGCCAATAGGTCCACCGTATTGCTAGCGTGTATACCCAGCTCGCTCATGCGTGCTTTCAACAAGGCAACGCTATCGTTGATCAGTAGATTTATTTGTTTGTCTAGCTGTGATGCGCGCGATTTAAGTTTCTGATTTCTTTCCTGTAAGTTACAAAAAAACGTTACTACTTCTGTCGAGACTACCTTTACCCTGTGTAACAAAATATCCCTATAAGCCCCAATGTTGAGAATTTCACACGACATGGCGAACAAAGTTTGTTCTACGACCGACGTTTAGGACGGAAGTTTTTCTTTAATGTGACGTGTGGAATACCCCTTTTCAGCTTATATTATGTTACAGCCTGTATACAACCCAATGCCATGGCCTTAAAGTCGTGGCTCTATACTCTGGAGATACAATTTACAGTTACAGCATAATTATGTTTAGCTGTACGTGAGATGTGTGCATGGAATCCAATCTTAGATATCAAAATACTATATGCCACGTCTATTTCGACATTTAAGACTTGATTAAATGGTCTGTTAATCTTTTGTTAGCCACTAACAGAGCATCGTGAAATCTAACATAAAGCTCTAAATAATAAAATTCTTACAGAAAGACTCGAACCCCCAGTGGTTCTCACTTGGCTTAGGCCCATCTCGTGCGCTCCAATCATACCGAAAAGACATGTTTATTTACTTCTATTTGATTCTGCGATAAATAAATAACAACATAATGAGAGCTTTACCCCCTCCATTAATAATCCCCGTCACTTTTTAGCGGCACGCCTAAAGTTTCCTGTCTCTGTCACTTTCATGTCAATGAATAGAGATGGCAGCCGATTTAGCGACATGCTAATAATAAGGCTCTTTATAAGCCCTCATTAAATTGCATTATACCTAATCCTTTGAAATGTAAGTTAATTTAATTTCTAACAAATATGGATCCTGTTATCTGACAATAAAAATGAATTGGGCTTGTCCGGGGAAGTATCAAGTAGCTTTGCTGTGTTTCACACCTATATGGTTCAAGTTGATGGACACATGACAGTGCATCATAGGTCATATTCATAACGTGTGTGACCTATACGACAATGGCTACCACTTAACATCAGAAGGGCAAGTCCCACTTCACTTAAAACATTTCGTCTACGAAATTTTGCTTTCGTTTTACCCGTTTGTCTCTCTCTTATTGTATGGAGCAAAGATGAGACAGCAAAAATACGTTATGTAGAAACGATCGAAACGAGAATTGTAAAAGAGAGAGACACGTCCTCACACGAAAACAACATTTGGTAGCAAAACTCCGACTTCGGGTACAAAAAGGCCTTATTGCTTGTTCCAATCTACTATATAAAAATAAGTCGGGTTTTCCTTCCTGACGCTATAACTCCGGAACGCACGAACCCATTTCCACGGTTTTGTATTCGTTGGAAAGGTCTCGGGCTCCGTGAGGTTTATAGCAAAGAAAATTCAGGACAAACCAACATTTTGAAACCATCTGGTGGCGAAACGGAGTTCGCCGGGTTTGCTAGTTTGTATATAAAAAAACGAGTTACCTTCTCCTTATCAATTTGGTGGCGCACATCAGCCGCATACTCCGGCGAGTTCATCCGCTGGATGTAGGCGAGGTACTGGTCGCGGAACATGTCCAGGAGCAGTTGCAAGCTGTACGGAGCGTTGGGGGAGTGCGGGATGTCCAGTTCGGAGTGCAGCTTCTCAGCCGGCTGGAGCGCCACGCCGAGGGCCGACAGACGCTGGCCCACGCAGCCGGGAGGCGGCGCTGTTACCTGAACAATTAAATATGCTCATTACAATAGGTCAGGATTACAAATAGATAGATAGATAACTCTTTATTGTTCACCACACAAAAGATACAGTACAGGACATAAAAAAATAACAATTAGGTAAAACAATGGGCGACCTTATCGCTGAGAGCGATCTCTTCCAGACAACCTTTGCATGGAAAGAAATAACGAATGCAAATGCAAATGTCTTCGCTTTACAGATTTAACCAGTGGGGTGATCACATATCTTTTGTTTCAATCAAATGCTTGTTACAATCCTCAGTTTTTACATGATTATGAGCTTCGATTGCAATAAAAACGAATACAAACAAAGCCTTGTCTGACAAGCAAAGATTGCAATTCATAATTGTTTTATAATGCAATCGAAGCTCAAAAACATGTAAAAACTGACGATTGAAACAAGGATTTGGTTGCAACAGAAGAAACGTGATCACCCCACTGATCAACACTACTTGTTAAAATTATGGATGTATGTAATATTAAAGCAAAACTCTTCATTGAATATAGCTAAAACTCTGTTTTGCTTTAGTTCACGGCAAAACAATACAACTAACGCATTCCGACGCCATCTTTCTTCTCTCTCGATGATGTCTCTAGTCGCTCGGTCCGAGTAGAGATGTCCTATTCCCAAAACCGGCTAACAGTAAGTATGATTCACAATACTAAAGTTTTTACAATAAATATTAAGATTAAAACAAATTTAAAAACCGACTTCATAGCCAAACTGCTAAACCGATTTTGATGATTTTTTTATGGGATCAATCAAAAGGATAGAAATAGAATTTTTCAAATCGGCTCATATTTGACGAAAGCGATAACAATCATTAAAACAAAACCCCGAATTGAGAACCTTCTTTTTAATTTGAAGTCGGTTAAAAGTAGGACAACAGTAAGTATGATTCACAATACTAAAGTTCTTACAATAAATAATAAGTTTAAAAAAAATTGAGAAACCGACCATGGCCAAACTGTTAGCAGTTTGGCCATGGTCGGTTTCTCAATTTTTTTAACCGATTTTGATGAAATTTCTATGGGATCAATCAAAAGGATAGAAATAGAATTTTTCAAATCGTCTCATATTTGACGAAAGCGATAACATTCATTAAAACAAAACCCCGAATTGTGAATCTTTTTGTTTATTTGAAGTTGGTTAAAAACAGGTAGTTATGCGTTACTCACGGCGCCATTCTGCACAGTGGAGGCGAGCGTGGTGGAATGCAGCAGGTCGAGCCCCGCGATGGGTGCGGGCGCGCCGCGTCGTCGCTTCGCGCGCACGGCTCGGCGTCGGGTGCCGCCCGCGCTCGCGCTGCGTTTGTTAGCGCCACGACTATCTGTTACAAAATAAACAAACAATTAATCAAAACCAATCTTAATATATAATAATTATAAGTTTAAAAAACTAGAGAAACCGACTTCATTGCCAAACGGCTAAACCGATTTTAATAAAATCGGTACGTAAGAATAACCTTCCAAATAAAAAAATAATTTTCTAAATCGGTTCATAAATGACGGAGGCATGAATTACAAACATTAAAAAAATATTTAAAAAAAAAATGGCAACACCGATTTTAATAAAACTAATATGGGATCAATCTGGAAACAGTACTTTTCAAATAAAAAAATATTTTTTCAAATCGGCTCACAAATGACGAAGTTGTGCGGTAACAAACATTAAAAATAAATATACAACCGAATTAATAACCTCCTCCTCTTTGATTGGAAGTCGGTTAAAAATACTCCTCAACATCAAACGGCAAATTTTAGGCTAATTCATCATCCACACTTGTTGTGCGGGCTGGTTTACGCAAGTAGGCCTAGCGGGCCCTTTTGGCGTGACGCTTGACACGTGTTGCTCGAACTTTTTAAGGTTCTACAACACGCCGGTTTCCTCACGATGTTTTCCTTCACCATTTAAGAGTACTGGCATAGTGCACATCAATTTTTCGACAGAAAACTCATTGGTACACGACTGGATTTGAACCCACGACCTTAGGATCGGAAGGCGGGTCCGCTACCACTAGACCACCAGTGCTCCCTCAACACCAGAACGGCAAGTCGTAGTCTTACTCGATCAGTACCCGATGTCGGAGATTTGCTACCACATTTCGTTTACCAAATGTTGTTTTCGTGTGAGCACGCGTCTCTCTTTTTTGTATGGAAAATTGATGAACAACAACTTGTTTCAATCGATTCTAAGTAACGTATTTTTGCTGTCTCATCTTTTTTCCATACAATAGAGAGACAAATAGGCGAAATGAAAACAACATTTGGTAGACAAAATGTGGTAGCAAAACTCCGACTTCGGCGGGTACTGTTTGAACAATTAGTTTCACTTTCTTGTCTCTTTCTTTTGTATGGAGAAACTTTGTCAAAATAAAGCCTCGTATTACATTTAACCTCGTAAACATTTGTTTCGCAACAAAGTTGAATCAACGTGCTGCGGAAGAATGCTGCGTTTCTAGCAGCATTCTTACCGTTCAACAACAATGTTGCTCAATTGTTGCTCAATAGTTGTTGGCTTAATGCTCAAATTTCCGATTATGTTAGTGAAAAGTATTGTTGGTTTATATTTTACTTGAGTCTGACGAGGCCCATGGCGCGCCCCATTCGCGAGGCGCTGGCTCGGGCCCTGGCGGTGGGTCATCAGCGTCACTTGACTCTTCTTCTGTCTCGTCGCTGGAGCGCCGCACGACTCGACGTTTGGCCGTCGCGCGAGCCCGCGTTCTGCCATTCTCGTTCCTATAACATAGTAAGGTACTGTTTTACAATGAAACTATAATAACATAGGTTTGGAGTCCAATTCTGGTAATGGAGATTTTCTGACATATATTTTTTTTTAAACAACTTGTAAATTGATAATTCAACAGCACTCAAATCAGCAGTAATTTTATACTAAAAAACTATCATGCTGTTTCAGTTCATTATATTGCTAGTGACACTTAATAACCTATCAATTTTAATACTTTTTAATCCTGTCCTTTGTTCAAAAACTGAATTCAAATGCATTTTTTTCTTATTCTGTTGTATTTTATAATATTTGGGTTAAAAACACTACGGATTGCGTGCCCAATGCAAGACGTCCATGCGGTAGACCACCACGGCAATGGCGCGACGAGCTAGATATACATCTAGCTAGACTGATCCAATCTAGCAATGGACCGAGAGAGCTGGGAAAAAGAGAGGCCTTTGCCATGCAGTGGGACAAGATAGGCTGAAAAAATAATAAAAAAATATAAATAATAGTTGTATCACAACGATCACTTTGAAACGTCTATGACAGCGATTCAGCTGATCGCCATCGGCTAGATGTGCGCAGGCTTTTATAAGTGATCCTTGTGATAGGTATAGTGGCGGTATGAAAATGTTCGTCAAGCTAGCAAGCCTAAAAGAACAGGCACCAAACTACAGCTTGAATTGTAGAAACTGCATGCCCCAGTTACAAAAACAACAACATAGAACCGCCCACGTGGTTCGACCACGTGGGCGGTCGAGGCCAGTAAATATAGAAAGCTTCATATTATAAAATGAAGTAACTTCATGAGGTTCGATTCATTACTTGAAAACAAAATGTATGTGCATTAGAGTATACTAGCGGCCGCCCGCGGTTTCATCCGCGCTGTAGTTTTTATACAGTTCTTGTTATTATTTTCGTGATAAAAGTATATAGCTAATTTAAGTTAAAAACTATATTACTTGAAATTTTCATCCATACGGTTGGGGCGTGATTGAGTCACAATCATCCAAACATCGTTCGCATTTATATTATTAGTAGGATAGTAGTTTGAGTGCATTACCTCGCTGCTCTTGCTCTTGTGACCTTTCTCCTGCGTTCTGGAAGCGAGCCCGTGCTATGGTTGCTATTGCCGTTCATAAGATCCGGTGTCGATTGCCGCGTCGGCGGCGCACTCATGTTCCGTTTACTGCTAGTCTCACCGTCGTCACAACCATTTTGCACGCCCTGGAAACCGCAATGATTGGATTGGAAACAAAATGTATGAACTTGCCGATGTGCGAAACAAGAGAATAGTACTGGAGCTTTTCTACTTAGCTTTTAATCATTCTCATAAATATAAAACGATTGGAACAGACCCTTTTGCTGACCTTGAGTTTCGGATTTTTCAGTCTTTGGAAGTATCTCTCCAATTTGGTCCTATCTATTTTGTGTAAATAGTACGAGACCGGCTTCCCCGTCCACGAGACAGAGCCCTTGAGCGGCGACATCTCGCTGACGTGCATGATGGTCCCGATGTCGCTCAGATTCCTGTCCGTTATCCTGAAGTTCAGCGGACAGAAACTCTTCGACGACACTATCTTGGCACCGTCTTTCAAATCAGCGAATCTCTCCTTCAGCTGATGATCTACGTGGGGTCCGAATGCGAAGTTATTCACGAAAACTATAGTTGCTGCGTTGATTTTTTCTCTATGCTCATCCATCAGAAAGTCGCCTTTTATTAATTTATACTCTCCAACTTTTTTGCCGTACCACTTCATCCACGTTCGAAAATTCGAATCCATGTACTAGAATAAATAAATTTAGAAAATCAATTGCCAAAAAAATATAAAATCGATAATTATGATTGTATCCAATATTTGTTGAATAATTGGTCCAACAAGGAAATTAAATTAAAATTTAATGTTCTTATGTTATATTTACCTCTGCATATCTACTAGGTACTTCAGCCTTTTCAACGCCAAGGCATATTCTGCAGGGTGTGGCGGCTGCCATCTGTAAGACCACCTGCCCCACTCCGGAGCCCAGGTCCACGAATACATCTTCGGCAGTTATCTCTATTTGGTCGATCATCTGCGAGATCAGCTCGTATGACGTTTCACCATATACCTGGAAATTTAATTGAGCAATGATGAGAATCCGGTTTATGGAAGCTTAGAGGTCGGCGATCCGGACAAAAGAGTTAGCATTTTTGAAACAAAAAATATATTTTGGCCGAACAACGACACTAATCAACCTACAGAATGCTTCAAATATGAAAAAAGCCGAAATCATCGTAAGTGCATTTTAGACACCGTCTAGGCAGTAATTTGTATGAAAAAACACTACAATCTCTCGTTTTGGGTCAAATAAATTTAATATTTGAAAGACTTCCTTGAAAACTGTACCTTTGAACCTACCCTAGTGGTTATATTCAAAGTGTTTTTTTTTAATTATGTAAGTCCGTTTCCGACAAAAGTAAGGTATAATAAGTAGTTATAATTTTAGGTACGTCAAGTTTTTACTTTTATAAACCGCCGTTCTTCTAATTTTCGTTAATCCTCTCCATCCAAAGGTTGGAAGAGATCGCTCTTAGCGATAAGGCCGCCCATTGTACCTTTATTTGTAATGTTTCTTTTAAATGTATTCTTTTGTGTACAATAAAGTATTAATCTATCTATCTATAATTCTGGATTATTATGAAATAAGCTAAATAAGCAAAAGAAATGTTTCTAGAAATACGAGTCAATGTTGAGTCGTTATACAATAATAGAGGTCTAAGTCCAGCAAGGGACTTCTTCAAGCTGATGCTGATGATGTACATCCACATTTATTTCGATTCAAGCTTGTTGAATTTGTTGTTGGCTTATTGTTTATTTAGTAGAACGGTCACTAACCTCAGGTGAAAACGGTTCATATTGGTTAAGCTTGTCTGGGTCAGAGACTGCTTGGTTGTATGTCTGCTGTAAAATGTGCTTCAGCAAGCCTCTCGACGGGTACTTGTTTAACCGTTGAGCTGTTAATGAGGTACCTTTTTCCTGTAATATAAAAGTTTACTATTATATCTTCACTGCCTTCATTTTTTCAGCTGTAAAAAGTATTTATCCTATCAAAACATTTGAAATGGTAAAACCAACTGACTTTTCCCATATGATTGCAAAAGAATACTCATATACGTATGTCGTAGGTACACGTAAAATACGTTAAACTTGAATAAAGTTTTTACTTTTACGCACAAAGCTAACTTTGCGAAGCCCTAATAATGCATTGCGGTGTTTGTTTCACCTCAAAAATAATTTGCCTGACGAAGTTGTATTAAAAATATTTCGCAACCTTGACATTGCGCGAACGGTTGAACCGTCTGATCGATCCAGTGCGTCATTTAAGAGCAATGTCGATGACCTTCGGTTTGAACTTGATTCAAGGTCCTTTTATAATAAAGCAAGTTATTTTAAGTACCTACATAAAGACCCGTAAATGCTAGCGGTCATTAGCATTTTTTCTATTATCGTAAATGACAAAACAACAGGCTCAACAAATACTTCCGCTGTTTGTTTTCCAATAGTATATACGCTACGCAGAGCCTTGAATGAAGGCGATAAGGAAGCAAGTGTCTCCTACCACACTGTCATACAAAAGGTTGATAATTGAAACACGTGCTCAAACCTCCCCCGGGTTGACCTACTCTCTAGTTTGCCGGGGGAGTTGGCTTGCCCTATATTTTTGTAAGAGGCGCGCTAGGCCGAAATTATGAGAAAAAGTTTCACTTTTACAATTTCACGCTTCTTCAGCATCTTTTGAACCGACTACTTAGACATCATGTTATCAATAACATGAACAAATTACAAAATGCATAATGATGCATTTTCTTCCGATATTTTTATGATTGTCTATACACCATTTCTCTTTATCATATTTATACAGGGAATCATAGAAAACCATCGATAATATTACGCAGATACTACTAAAACATGCGATCTTTTTTCGATTGCAGAGATAGATCTTTGTTTTATACAATGTGCCTTTTCTAGCTTGTTTCAAAATCTAGGTTGCTTATTAGAGAAAATAGATATTATGACAGATTTGACTGAGATCTGTCGATGGACCAGTAATGAATGAGGCAATTTCAACGTTCTCATACATTGAACCGGGCGCGTCGCGCTGTTCGCCTGCACTGTTGCCCAAACCACCCATATGGCATTCGTTAGGTTAGTACATAATAGTAGATTGCGTCACTCCGCACTTACCAATCTACGGCTCGGTGGAAATTAGAAAGTAGCTGAACATCAAACTCATACATTGCATGCATGCCATAACACCATGAAGATTTCCGTTTGTTTGGATAACTTTCCGTGTATTCCATCTATTTAAGTGCATAGAAAATTGCAAAATTCTATTCTGAATGCTGTGTACAGATTGTAATATAAATCATGGTCCTCTACAGACACAATGCAATCTTATAAGTGTTACGTAACTAGACACGTACGTGCCAGTTGTAATACACGAGCTTGAATAGGTAGGTTTACATAGTTTAACATATATACAAAGATACAGACAGAAAGATAAATACGACCTTGCTAACAGTACCTAACTAGTGCATTTACCTAGTGCATGTATGATTAAACTCATACGTACAAATGCATATACGAGCAAATACACCTTCTACACGTCTTATAAACTAACAAATGGTAGTCTAATACTTTTTGACTTTCAACTTTCCCCAGCAAAAACAGTTACTTTTATGGTGATCATAATCTGTATTTTAACCACCATCCCACTTCCGGAGTAAGTCAACATCCTTAATTTTAAACATTTTCTTTTATTTGTATGAAAAATGTAACATTCTCTAGACAAAAAGAGAAGTCGATAAATTAGTAAACAACTAGGTAGGTCAGTTTCTAATTATATTTATGATTCTATCAAATAATATACATTGACTTTTTGTATTCTTTATTAAGGGGTATCACTTACATCTTTATTTTTTACTATTGAGCTACAGAACTCTAAAAAAGGTCATTAACACGACGTGAGACATTCGCGTTTGCTTAATATTGCGGTCATCGCCCCCACACACATTTATTGGTCCATGTTGAACCACTCACTTTTATGATTATTGCGAGTTTTTTCGCTTGTCTAAATTAATACATTCGCAAGGTGACTCAGATTTTTCATTTAATTATTCACAAACATTTGATTAGAATTGCATTTGAAATTACATTTTAAGACACTACAAAACGTACAACGTACAAAACAGTTTAATACATGAGCTCTTTTTTTTACCCAAATTAGTGCACAGGTACACTAGGCAGTTCCATCCAAAAACTTAATTTAAAAAAATATACCCAATTAAAATTAATTTCAGGTGCTGAAACAAACGACTGTGCATACGTTTTCTGTTTATTTTCAGTAGTCCTGAATTATTTTTAGCTCAGTTAGGAGTTAGATTAGTTATTTATATTTACAAAAAATAAAACGTTTTTGTATGTAATAAATTACTCAAAAACTAACTGGAACTATCTCAGAAATTCTTTCACCATTTGAAAGCTACATTATCCTTGCATAAAATAGGCAATATTTTTAAACAGCGACCTGCCTCGGTTTTGCATGGGTGTCGTTTAGAAAAAAAGAAGGTGAAAAATGTGCGGTTGAATATTTCCACCCCAGCGAAACTGGGGCGGATCGCTAGTTTTACATATCTTTGAGAACCTGAAACTATTATGAAAAGGGTAAGTGCTTAGTCGAGTTCATTGTGTGGGTCACCTCGCCTCACATCTAAGCGTTGCCCTCCCCCCTCCCCTTGCGCGGACAAGCGCGGCGCGGGTTGTCATTGACAACCACCGTCCTAGAACTGCGATTGCGAAGGGTCGCGGCACCGGGCGCCGCCGGGCGAGATAAGGTCATATAGTAGATTGTTATACAAGGGCAGTAAGTGAGCTTTTGCAGAACAAGATCCTTTTTGGCGCCCGTGCGAGCGCAGCTCGCAAAGGGCGCTAATGGATCGAGTGTACCCGAGATATTTAGATGCCCGAGCGAGCAAAGCGAGCGAGGGCAAATATAGTTCGAGGGTGCAACAGCTACTTATGCCCGAGGTAAGCATTCTACTTTACATCATTCATGCGAGGTAAATTTTTAACTAGCTTATGGAACAAACATGTGGCCCACCTGATGTTAAGTGGTAACCATTGCCTATAGCAAAGCATTGCCTCGTAGGTCAAGCACGTCAGGAACGTGTCCTACAATGCACTGCCCTACGACCATCAACTTGAGGCATACGGATGTTCAGCCTCACGTGTCAGTGATTTCACCGGCACCCATACCCTTCAACTCGAAACACAGCAATGCTGCTTTTCGGCAGAAATAGGCTTACAATACAACAATAACACAACATTTATACGGGTATGACGAAATGTAATTTTAATTTGAGAAAAATAAAATTACAATAATAATATTAAGTATTATTATAATTATACTATTAATTTTATTAAAATTAATTGTATTGGTAAAATTGTACCGGTAGGTACCTATCTGCTAAAACAGTCGTAGACGCACACTTATGCACACATCTGTGAGCTACTATATCTTTTCAGTAAAAAGTTTTCATATCATTTTGTAAGAAAAGAGATTGTTTCACCAAGGAGGTTTGCATAGCTCTTGAACTGTAATGAACCATCACCAAGGAGGTTTGCATAGCTCTTGAACTTTAATGAACCATTACGTATCAAGCATAGTGTGACGGTAAAAGTGATTTGAAAATGGAACGCATTTACAATGCACTGGGCTGCACACGCCTACTTTCACAGCCTCTTTGTGCTAAAGTAAATCCTATTTACTGAGCATGTATGATGTAAAATAATTTACACGCCTATTTAGTTTTTTGCCCTAAGAAATTATTTAGGCCAGCGTCGTCGTCACCTTGATTAGTTTTTTAATATAAATCTTGATTATTATAATTTTATATTTATATCTTACATAGTCAACGTAATTTTTGCGGTTCGTTTGCAAAAATATAAAAAGTATTTATCCCCATTGTCTAGTATGGTAAAACGTTTTTGTATAAACTTGCACCTGCTCTACACCTGCCAGAACCGACTCTTTCCGCCCTGTATTATTTATGTTGCACCCTTCCTTCCTCAGCCCACAAGTTCCCTAAATACATAAGTGAACTTATGATGTGATGGATGATTTGTCTAACCCCAATTTAATTTTCTAATGCTTGGTTACATACGTAGCCTACCTCGAAAAATAAAATTAAAACAATGCATTTTGGCTCGATTTCATGTACACTTTAGAGTACCTAGTCCGTTAACACTAGGTAGGTAGGTATCTAACCTACAGTAAAGAATAAAAACCCTGTTCTCACATTCCAGTGATCAAACAGACGTATTTGAGCCACAGGTGTCTGATTTACGTATTTCACGTCAATACATAAAAATAGTAGGTAAGAACCTATGCATCGGGTGTAGTGTATAAATAGAATAGAATTAGCGTAGCGCGCGCGGCGTCTGCGGACATCGATCGTTGGTTGCGTCCTCGCCGCCATCTTGGCCCTCGTGTCTCCCTCCTCGCTCTCCGGAGCCCCTCACTGGCCCACATTCACGGCACTCCACAGTTTCGCACATGCTATCCGCTATCTACACAGCATGTCCGCCGCACCGCGCGCCGCTCTACCTCATCTAATACAGAAATATCTTCAAGGAGAACGACACGCTTCCGTGTTTTTATTTTTAATTTCGCACATTTTAACCGTGTTACATTCGTATTATTTGGTACCTTAGTTAGGTATAGGTTTTGTGAGCTTAATGACTTATATTGACATCGCTTTTTATTAGTATAGGTAGATGTTTAATACAAACTTAAAAAAACAGTTGTAAGTGTTACCTTTGAACTTCTTTATAAATTTAATGCAATAGATATTTATTGCTCTAGCCAAATTCGATGTGAAAGGTTTGTAAACGAATCGCAAAAAAAAGTTATTTTTGAAATAGTTGTTAGCATTAATTAAACATTGTTTACATGCAATATGCAATATCTTAAATCGACGAGTAGGTAATATGAAATCGGTAAAAATAACAATGACAAGAAGCAATTTTTAGGTTAGTAGGTTGGCTGGAGTCTAGTGCTGAGAGAATCTAGGAATTTGAATAATATTTTTTACATTCAATTTGTTGTTTTTTATGTACATCGACACTTTGTGCAAAAAGATAGGCAGAGCTTGCTTCGCCCTCTGGCGCCTCTCGGCAACATTAGAGAGGGAGATGGTGCGGAATTTCTATTTTGCCTCAGTACATTCGCATTTGCAATACGGGGTGGAACTATGGGGGCGTGCTGCAGACTGGGAGCGTGCCTTTAGGCTCCAGAAGAGAGCGGTGCGCGCTATTGTCAGAGTCTCGCAGTATACATCTGCCAGACCATATTTTGAATCCCTGAAGATTATGACGGTTCCCGCCATCTTGATCTACCAGGCTGCGATCTATGCCCGAAACCACCTGGAAGAGTACGCAAGGTGTGGGGATGGTCATAGGTATAACTTTAGACACGATGAGCGGTTGAGAGCCATTCCTCAACGACTCGCAAAATCAAGAAAGCTAATCCACGTGATGGGGCCCCTGGTCTACAACCGTATACCGTCCACAATCACCGAGGCGCCATCGGCGCAGTCCTTTAAGTTCAAGCTGAAACAGTGGCTCATCGATCGGTCGTTCTATCACATCGATGAATTTATAGCCTTGAAATTATATACTTGAATTGAATTATTTTTTATCCTTATTTAGTGAACTTGTACCTGACTTAAACTTTAAATTATTATAATTAATTTTTACATTTCTCTTATTATTGACATTGTGTACCTATTGACTGATTAATTTTTTTGACATAGATTTTACCTACCTTATAAAAAGTGTAGAGCATTTACATTTCTTTTGTATATTTTTATTTACAAATGAGCCATTACTATGTAACTTAAAGTTCAATGATACTGTATTTGACGTGTAACCGTGTTATGAATAAATGAACTTATGAACTTAAATCACCGTTTCAAACTGATCAGGTTGGTTGTGAGCACAGTACCCGAAGTCGGAGTTTTGCTACCACATTTCGTTACCAAATGTTGTTTTCGTTTCGCCTTTTTGTCTCTCTCTATTGCATGGAGGAAATATGAGACAGCAAAAATACGTTACGTAGTTAGAGTTGTTGTCTCATCTTTTCTCCATACATTAGACAGAGACAAATAGGCGAAACGAAAACAACATTTGGTAACGAAATGTTGTAAATGCACTGGGACTTCGGGTACAGAGCAATGTTGTCGTGACTGAAATGACGTGCGTGTGTGACCTACTACATTAAATCAAGTTTTGTTTTTGATTCAGTAGTAAAACATTTAAATTGTAAAACAGATAAATTGATTCATGACAAACTGTGTATAGTACAGGTTAAAGGCAATTTACATACTAAGGCGGAAAAGGTATGTGTGATTATGTTATCTTCTGTTTTAGGTTGAAGTTTTATGGCCTATGCAAGACCACGGAAGAGTGAAAAACCAGGTCATAGTATAGGAAAGCCTAGTTGACCTTCAGCATGCAAATTAATTCTGTAATCGCCGTAGTCACATGTGTTCTTTGATAATAAACCGAGCCACGTTTCAACACGAGTGATGAATCATTACATAATCATCATCCATCATCCACCTAGGATATTGGGAGAAGCATTAAATGTATTTTGTGTTGTTTTAAAAAAAAAAAATTGTGGACAATTCACACAACACTACCCAGCCCCAAACTAAGCAGAGCTTGTAATATGGGAAGCAGATAGCTGATATAATACTTAATACATTTTTTTTTTGTAAATACATACTTAGAATACAATATAACACCCAGACAGAGAACAACCATTTATGTTCACCACACAAATATTTGTTCTCGGTGGGGATCGAACCCACGACCTACGGCGCAGAAGGCAGAGCTACTACCAACTGAGCTAGAGGCCAGTCTGTTAAAAGTGTCAAGTGTTTTAGTCATTTCATTTTACGTTAAAAGTGACATTTCTATAAACACACGGTTAATAATTTTTATATTTAATTTATTTTATAATTTTTAGGGTAATACAATTATTAACAGCGAGGTTTTTCACGGTAAAGAAATATAAGACCTATATGTAGTTTAGTACGGAACCGCAGTGCACGAGTCTGTCGCACTTGTCTTGTTATCAAACAGGTAACTTGTGTTAGGTGGGACCATACTTTCAGCTTTCATCAAAAATCTTCATTATTAATAAAGATACTCATGCTTCATGCTAGTCAATGGTAATGTAGTAATGGCAACGTGGAGAAGAGGTCGCGAGGACGGAGCCCCATGCCTTAGAGCGACCAGGTGCGCTCAGCAACTGTCATCTTAGAAAGCGAAGATATCCATACCGCGAAGGACAGAACCCGATAGAGGTCGTAGGGGTACCCAAGTAGGTTGCGGGTTGAGTAGTGCAGACTAGGGTCTTGCTCAAAGGTCACGCACGACCCTCATCAGTGAGGATATCGACGCAAGGAAGAGGATGCTAGTAAATAATCTTAAAAAATAGCTACGCAAACACTCCTGAAAATTGTTAACATTACAGGTCGACCGTAAATTTTAGTTTACAAAAACGTGCAGTAAATAAAACTCTGTTTGCGTTCATAAACAAATAGCCGTTCTGGTAACCTAATTAAATAAACAAAGTTCCAATCTATGAAGTTTTTAGATGTCAGGAAGTATTTAATAATAATCAATCACGTTGGAAGAATCAGTATGGTTTTACTAAAGAATGTAATTACACAGTGTTAACAATATAGTAATCAAATAATTAAAAATATCTTACCAATGCAACCACGGAATCGATGGCTCGGTTGAAGCGATCGCAGAGTGCTCGCATGCTTTCGTAGGAGTGGGTGTCGTAATCGCTTAGTATGTTGATCTCTAGAGCTGCCTTCATTTCTGGTAGGTCTTCGCAAACCCACCTGTGAGAAATTGATAAGATTAATGATAACATAATATTATGTATCATTAAATAAACAAGTAAACGGGATTTGTATCAAATGAACTAATCTAACCGCTATCTAGGCCAAATTACAGATTGCTTTTAGAAAAAAATCAATAGGTATCTACGATATCTTCAGTTTCAAAAGGAGTGGAACTTTTTACCGTCGTCAGTATTTCCGGAGCTGTAAAACCTTGGAATTATCAAGTCAAAAATGAACAAGTGAATTATAGCTAAACGTGTTCCACCTGAGGCTGCATTTTCACTTTCCATCACGTAGGTATAATGTCAGTTAAACGTTTAGCATCAGCAATAAAAAAGTCCACACAAGCATACAGGTAAATATACATAAATACATCTTATATAATGTACCTTAGCTAAGCTCATTTTTATGTACCTACTACATACTAGTACGTATTTCATACTTTTATTTTGAGCTAGAAACTACGTACTTAGTTTTAATAACAAGAAGATTCAATATCACTTACTAACCTACAAACAAACAATCCGATTGTTAGTAGTGAATAGTGATTACGACAGTGTAATGCCATGAGAATAATCGATAAATTTCGAAAATCCTGAATTCCTTTATTGGATCGGTTTCAAGGTCACAATGCCTAACGACTGCATGCATGCGCACGTCCGGACGAAAGGAGGTCAAAGTGAAGGCTCTTATCTTACGATTATTATCGGACGTAGGTACTCAAGTGAATCTAGGTATTCTATAGCTTAGAGAACTTTTGAAAAAGTTTTCCAGTCAATCAAAGTCAGTTTATTTTATTCCATTCATCATCATCATCAGCCTAAAGAAGTCCACTGCTGGACATAGGCCTCCCCTACTCATTTCCAGGAAGAACGATTCTGAGCCCTTTCCATCCATCGACTTCCCGCGATCCTAACAATGTCGTCGGTCCATCTGATGGGGGGGGGCTACGTTTCGTCTTGCTGTTCGTTGTCAACATTCGAGAACCTTTATTCCCCAACGGTTGTCGGTTCTTCGAGCTACATGACCTGCCTTACTAATTTCTACGAGCTATGTCCGATGATGTGTTTTATTCCATTAGGTATTGAAAACTTACTCAGTAGCTATTCTTCGAACGGGTTTTTAGGTTACTTATGTACATTTTTGTTGACATAATATTCCACATCGAATTTGGCTAGAGT
This sequence comes from Thera obeliscata, assembly GCA_947578465.1. NCBI lineage: Eukaryota > Metazoa > Arthropoda > Insecta > Lepidoptera > Geometridae > Thera > Thera obeliscata. The sequence continues at coordinate 9,875,859 of OX387916.1, forward strand.
ATAGTTTGGCGCGAGCATCTACCTATGTATCAAGGTAAATGTCATTTTCATAAAAATTACTATCGTTTAAAAAGTTGTACCTAAGTATATGAAAAATGCTATGCCGTGAAGTCCGCAACAGAAATCGAAGTTAATCAATTTCTAATGCGGACTGTTCTACTGCCCGTAGCTAGGTCATACCTAGTAAGAATTGGTAAAAAATAGGTGCATTTATTCATACCTTATAGTTTCTACTATCTCCAAGGCCCCATCGTGTTTGTCCTGCAACAAAATAAATAGACAATATCATTTATTTTAAAAAGCCCTAATGGAAAGTGTCTTTATTGACTTTGATCTGGCCTAGTTAGGCCAATTTTCGAACTCTTTTTTATGGTAAATATTTCAAAAATATGGTCAAACAAGCGGCTGCCCGCGGCTTCGCTCGCCCCGTTCTTGTTACTTTTTCGGGATAAAAAGTATCCTAAGTGCTATTCTTTTTATCTATCCTTTCCATCCAAAGGTTGTCTGGAAGAGATCGCTCTTAGCGATAAGGCCGCCCATTGTACTGATTATTTTTGTAATAGTTTCTGTATGTATTTCTTTGTGTACAATAAAGTGTTAATCAATCTATCTATCTATCTATCTATCTATTCCAGACTATACTATCTTTGTGCCAAATTTCATCCAGATTCCTGTTCAGCCGTTCTGGCGTTATTGAGTATCAAACATCCATACAAACTTTCGCATTTATAATATTAGTGGGATAATGTTTTAAATATTTTCATTATTACAATTTTCTACAGACTAATAAATAAATTTTGTATAACTTTTTCGTAAAATGAGTAAATAAGTAAATCATTCTTGTATAAATAGATAGTGCAATTCACGAAGACGCGCGGGTGCGGGGAGTTTGCTCCGAGCGGCAGTCGCGAACCGTAGTCTATTCATTGTAGTGTGCGTGTGCACTCATAGGTAATTAGTGTGTACCGATAACACTCAAACATTGACGGAAGCTTGCACACATATACTATAAACGGTTAGGAGGAATAGTGGGGCGCGCCTTCGTGGATTGCACTATCTATACCCAGAAATTAATTGTAAAAAAAGCAGCCAAGTGCGAGTCGGACTCGCCCATGAAGGGTTTCGTAGCATCAAGTAACATAATATAAAGGTTCTTGTAGTTCGTCGAAAGGTAAATTGCGGTTTACGATTTATAACGTTTAAAAAAAAAACTACGGGCTAGATCTCGTTCAAACCAAATATCGTTGAAAGTTTGCATAGTAATGTACAACATATATTTTTTTTGTTTTATCATTCTCTTATTTTAGAAGTTAGAGGGGGGGGGACCAACTTTTTTCCACTTTGGAAGTGTCTCTCGCGCAAACTATTCAGTTTAGAAAAAAACGATATTAGAAACCTCAACATCATTTTTGAAGACCTATTCATAGATACCCCACACATATGGGTTCGACGAAAAAAATTTTTTTTAGTTTCAGTTTCAAGTATGGGGACCCCCAAAATTTATAGTTTTTTTTCTATTTTTGTGTAAAAATCTTAATGCGGTTCACAGAATACATCTACTCGCTAAGTTTCATCAGTCTAGCTCTTATGGTTTCGGAGAAAAATGGCTGTGACAAGGTCGGACAGACAGACAGACAGACAGACAGACAGACAGACAGACAGACATGACGAATCTATAAGGGTTCCGTTTTTGCCATTTGGCTACGGAACCCTAAAAACAATATATATTGCAAGGCGCGTGTCGGACCACACACATGGAAGGCTTCCAAAGTCAGTTTGATTTGTAGATATTGGCTTTATCTTATGTTCCAAAAGATTTCTTGCAACTTGCAACTTGCAACTAATACTGACAGAGCGAAACTATAAGGGTCCCTAGTTCGACTTCGGAACCCTAAAAATAAAATACCTAGATATTTTTCATAATACAATGTGAAACTTAGCCATAATCAGATATTCTCTGGGTTCATGCGGCTTGTGTTTCCAGCGTAACCTTGTTTAAGAACTAAATAAATAAATAAATATTATACATATTAACTGGTCAGGTTCTCAGGTCCAGGTTGCGTATTTGCCATTTATTTAGGTGGTTTGCATTGCCCTCTGTGATAATCATTTTTCAACAGATCAATCAGATCAAAAAAATAACATAAGTAAGAAAAAAGTAAAACGGCTTTAATTTGAAAAGATAGTTACTAATATTAACTGGCTGAATTGACTGGGCTCTCAGCTCAGTTGGTAGTAGCTCTGCCTTCTGAGCCGAAGGTTGTGGGTTCGATCCCCATTGAGATAACAACAGACAAATATTTGAGTAGTAAACACAGATGTTTGTTCTCTGTCTGGGTGTTACATTGTATTCTAAGTATGATTTATAAAAAAAAAATGTTTATAATGTGTATTATATCAGTCAGTCAGTTATATCTATCTAGTTCTCATAGTACAAGCTCTGCTTAGTTTGGGGCTAGATAGTGTTGTGTGGATTGTCTATAATATTTATTATTGTAATTATTATTAAAATCGATAAGGTGCATTAAATTTATCATTATTTACTCAGTTTACACCATGGTTCTAGGTTAGTGATGAGTGTAAATTTATAACATTGTGTCAACACAACTTCTGTGTTGACACAATGTTATAAATTAATTCAGGTACAAAAACTTCTGTGGCATACATTTTCTTAAATAATATAAATAAAAAGCATATATACAATGCAGGTAAGTATGTAGGTAAGTATACAAGTTCTGATAAGTGTGTCTTGCTGGGGCACTATGCCTATACTACAGAATTTGGTGCGGAATGTTTGTAAACAAACCCCTAAGACTGAACCTAAAAATTACTTCAATATTGTTAGTTTATTTGTTTAGGAAATTAATTTGTAGTACATTGATAATAAAAATGTTTAACCTACCTACATTGATAACACAACTAGCTGAACTTTGACTGCTGCTTGTGATTGCCTATCAGACTACTTAGTTCTCAGATAATAGTTATGGTCAAATTAAAGATGAATCTTGCTAGGTTCAATTCATAATAGTTCTACCATCAGCATTAAGTAGTAGGTAAGTTCTATTCCCACTAAATTCTTATGAACACAGATTCTTCTTGTAAACAATAATTTTGATTATCTATAATCTATACTATTATTATAAAGAGGATAGGTTTGTATTTTTGTGTGTATGTTTGTAATAAATAAACTCAAAAACTATTTCATAAATTATATTCATTGGAATTTCATTTGAAAGCTACATTCACCCTGAATAACATAGGCTATATTTATGTGTTTCAAAAATAAATGTCAACCCACGCGAAGCCGGGACAGGCCGCTAGTTCAAAATACATAATTTAGAATAGCAATATATGCCCACAAAGGGTAGACTATTAGAACTGAATTGTCTAATGTACCTAAGATTTCTTTACACAGTATTACAATAAATTATTCTTATTATTCTTGAGCTGTGCCTGTGTTTTATTAATGTTTCCCTAGAATTTTTAGGTCTATACATAAATATTTTAGTTAGGTACCTAGATTCCACACTACAAATTGTTGCTTAATTATTTTGTTTACTTAAACTAAAGCATAAAATTCCAGGTTTTAAACATTATTTAGGTTATGTTGTGGTATTTTTTCAAGCATTTTTTAAACAAAATTTAAATAGGATGCAAGCTGCTGTGGTGAAATTGCCTGAATTTTTTTATGAGCTTAGATTTGAAAAGCTTGCAGGACATGATTGTATTATTTATCATTGTCATGTCTATTGTGTTTACAAAATCATAACACCAAGCAAGTAATGTATTTGCAACGTCTTAGACGAATAGAACAACGCTACAGTGTACATATCTAAAAAAAGCCGACACCTTGACAAAACACGAGGTCAATACACTCTTCTACCCATGTGACGTGAGTTATCTAAATACGATACCTACAATGCGATATCTAAATACACAAATCCCTATAGGTGCGTACGTACTATGAATAATTACCTTTCCGTGTATTGTAGTTTAGTAACGTAACTGTTTTACAAAGCCCGTGCATGCCAAAATCTAAGCCTGCATGGAGAAAATGCGAAGAGTCACGTTCAATATAACCACTGCATTTTGTTCTAAAAATCCAATTGTTGATCAAGTTACATCATATTACAAGAAAATAATTCTATGACTCGTCTGTGAATAACACGAGTGTTCAATCGGTTTGTGTAGTACTAATTACCAATAAACAAGACAAGGCAATAAATACAAAATATTTCTTACCGAGCCATGACCTGAAGTGAGGGGCCATGTATAAACAACAGGTTCCGCGCCTGCAGGAGAGTGCAGGCGTAAATCCAGAGCCATGATAATAAAACCACGGCATTAAAGCATACACTTTTCACTTAAAAACTAAAAATATCACTAAATACACTAGGTAATAACATAATTTCACTGCACTTTCACACACACACACTCCGAGCAACCGGACGCCATGTTGAAATTATTTCATTAATGGCCGCCATTTTAGTGTTGCTACATAAATGATAAGATTTTTAAGATCTTTTTTTTCAAATTATTGTATTTTAAGTATGTATTTACAAAAAAAAATGTATGCGAGTATTATATCAGCTATCTGGCTCTATTTAATAAAGCTGACAATTGGACATATATGTCAAAAAGCGACAAAATTGTGGAATTGCCGAGCTTTTGTGACATATTTGTCACTTTTATCAATAGCCTAAGCGTGACAATGTCACAAATTTGTCGCTTTGTGACAAATATGTCGAATTGTCAGCTTTATTAAACAGGGCCCTGGTTCCCATAGTACAAGCTCTGCTTAGTTTGAGGCTAGATAGTGTCGTGAGGATTGTCCATAATATTTATTTATTATTTATTTATTTAATTCTAATCGTTTAATAATTTTAATGTAGTCTTGACACAGCCCCCTACATCTCAGTTGACAGTACCATTACCTTATGTACTGGACGGTGGGGGTTCTGTACCACGAACAAATCTTTGTACGATGAATGATTGTTCTCTGTTTGGTGTTATATTGATATTACCGTCAATACAATTTGAATTAAAATTAAGTAAAATGTATTTAAGCATATGTAAGGCATATACCCAGCAGTGGGTGATACCGGGCTGAGATGATGATGATGATGATGAAAATGTAGAAAGAAAATTATGCATACTTTTTTTAAATTTAATCTGGTCACACTATTCCATGCATGTCTCACTAAAGATTTGGCAAAATAAACTTTATTTCCAGCGCCATTATAAAATAAGAAAGACAACAATTGCCTTGTTGTTTTTTTTACCTGTGTTGTGTTGTGTGTAGATGTAGATATTGTAGAATAAAGTTTTGAAATTATTTCAACAGGACATGGGAAGAGCAAGGAACTGGAAAACTAGAAATTCTAAAAATACAAATACCATTCCATTGTTTCTATTGTATGATATAAGACAGATTGCAACCTAAACCTAATGTCGGGCTCAGAAGATTCAGATGAACAATTAATTAACCTGTTGGAAATCAAAAATGAAATACAAAAAAGAAAGATTGACCCTGCTACTTCTGGAATGTTTGTATCAGGCTGGGATGATGCCGATCAAGATGTCGATGCTGTGAAAGATCCAAAAGGTATGTCTCTTTATCTAAATGCTAAGTGCCTATTCCAAAAGCCAAATTTGATGTAGAATTTTTGTAAGATTATTTAATTTTATAACATTCTACATGGAATTTGTCTAGCTAGATTATGCACATTTTAATTGTATTTTACCATTTCAAGTTTGTTACAGCAAATACCAAGGATCATGCTTTGTGGGCAGCAGAAAATGGCCAAACAAGTACATTGAAACAGCTACTTTCATCGGAACCAAGTCTCCTAAATGTACAAGACTCTGATGGATATACCATGTTGCACCGAGCTGCTTACGGAAACCACATAGAAGCTATATGCTATTTGCTCAGTATTGGAGCTGATGTTACTATGAAAACAGAGCTTGGTTGGACTCCACTACATTCTGCTTGCAAATGGAACAATTATCAAGCTGTAGCAAGATTATTAGCTGCTGGAGCAGACCACAGAGCTGTCTCTGATGGAGGTAAGTTTAACTAAACACTCCTCAGTCCCCTCATTATGAGCAATCTTCCTGTGCAGTAGCCATTTCATGGTACCATAAACTGGCCATCATGTGGCAAATGGCAAATTCATCATCCATACTTGGTGTGCGGACTGGTTTCCGGAAGTAGGCCACTGGCGGGCCCTTTTTGCGTGACGTTCACGTGACACGTGTTGTTAACTTTTTAGGTTCCACAATACCCCTGTTTCCTCACGATGATTTCCTTCACCGTTTGAGAGTACTGGCATAATGCACATAATTTTTTATACAGAAAAACTCATTGGAACACACTAGGATTTGAACCCGCGACCTTAGGATCGGAAGGCGGGCTGCTAACACTAGACCACCAGTGCTTTCTATCTGGCCAATGTGTGAAAGGCATACAGAAAATTTCGTGTCTGTGCTGTTAACTGTTGATAAGTTCCTTTATATGGAGCCAATCCTGGATGTCGATCCAGGCCAAGCTTACCTGAAATCAAGTCAAGGAGGCCGAAGACTTAATTGGAGAAAACTGCATAGTCGCGCCCCGTGCATTTGTCGTCAAGGCATAACGGTGGCGGTGAGGTGCGGAAGCCCCGATTGGTGGGAGAACACAGTGTCCATTCTCTATGTAGTATTATGTTCTGTAGCTCTAGGCCAATGTCCACCAGTGAACTTTCCAGGCTGAAACCTACCTACTTACATTCATACTTTTTTCTGTTACAGCGCAAACACCAATGCATTTGGCATCTTCAATAAGCCATTGTAAGTCAACTTTACTGATTTTGTTGCTTCGAGAAGATATCACAGACATCGCGAAAATGTCCAACAACTCTGGTGAGACACCTGAGCAGTTGGCACAGCGTAATGGCATTTACTCCCCACTATTTGAAATAGTTTATCCTGCTGCTTCATATATTCGTTCCTTAGCTTTTACTTGTAATCCATATGTCAGAAAAACATTACATTCCTAAGCATTTTATAATTTGTTTAGATCTTCTATCCAGTTCAGATTTCTATGATTACGTACAGAAATGGTGAATTACAAATAAAATCTAAAAAAACCTATGTAATGTAGTAGCAAGTTGGTATCATAATACTATAGGATGTATAAACAAAAACAATTCATTTACAATAAACAATTTAATATTCAATTACTTACATTATATTCTATAAACCGAATTCTTATCTATTATAGCTAGCAATATAATGTGATTATGCTAAGAAGAACATTTTTGAAAAAATATAGGTATATATTCAAACATGTACTGGTTTCCGGTATGTAGGTACAATGCCATCTAAGAAGTGATGATTAAGATGTTTTTTTTAACGTGCAAGTGCACAGGTACAATATGCGTGGGTTATCCGCTGACACTTTATTGTTACAATAGTAACACAACTCATACTTTATTGTTAACATTAGCTACCCTTTACTCGCATATGCGAGAGCTACAGATTAGCGATGCTAGATTCGTTTCTTTATTGATTTGACTTCAACTTTATTAGGAAGGTAGTAACCTAGTTTTTAATTCCCTTGTAATGTTAAAAGTGCTGAATCAACAGGTAAAATATGGAGTCTAGTGTTTATAAGACCTTGATGCCATACCCTCAATAACATGCATTGCACCAGAAACCAGGTATGTATCCGCATGTAAATTCTTTAAACTTACTATTAAGTTTCTCCTATCAATCTTTTGCAACTCAGATAGAGATTGGCGCGTTTGGGGAGTCATGTAAGGTAATATTAAACAACCTAGGCCATAGGTCTTCAATCTAACACAATTATTCCATAACTCTTTTAAATCTTCATCTTTGATTATTGGACATATAGGAAGCAGGTTTATAGCATTCAAGCACTTAATTTTCTGACGTTCTGTTATAGGGTAGTCCGCATTTTGAAATGGAGACAAAATAACTGCACGCCAAGCAGTATAAATCATACTATCAGGAGGAGTGGATACTTTTAGCAATAGTGGGATCAACTCTTCATAGAGAGCAGAACGTAACAAAAGTGGAATTAGAACACAAGTTGTATCAATGTTCCCAAATTGACAAGCGAGACTAGCAGCTATTCGTAACCTTTCAATGTTACCATCTACGTTTTGAAGTAACTGTTTCAGAGCGCTGTATTTGTCTTGCATGAATGTTAGAACTACCCAAGGCATGTCAATATTCTCCAATTTGACAATACTCAACAATTCTATGAGCGATATCCATAGAGCATCCCTTTCCTGGTTGGTCACTTTTATAGCAGTATCAGCTTCAACTACACTCATCAGACATTGAAGAGCTCGCATTTTTTTACATCTGTTGTTATCGCTTTCATCATCAAAAGCAATTCTTGATAAGTATATAGCGCCCATTTTAGGACACGTAGCTTTCAGAATATATTTGGCCGTTATTAATTCTTTTGTTTGTAAAGCTGCTCTTCTGTCCTTGTTGTCATCACTTCCGTTATCAAGTAAATTTTCTAATATTTGTATCCGAATAGAATTAATATTAATGTTGTTTTTATCAGCGATTTCATTAGCAGCTCTGTTAATATCATGCCGAGCTATTCTGTTTACAAAATCAGGATGGAGATACAATGCTCGTATGAGTTGAGCTGGCTCTGTCGAAAGGCGAACAAATTCTTCACAGGCCCACTCTATTTTGTAAAGAACATGTCGCGTAGAAAGTGTAGCATGTAATCGTTCCATTTGTTTAACTGCTCGGTTTCCTGGTTGAACGGCAGCCCACCGATGTGCAAACTGGTAACACAAGTGAGCTGCAGCTACTTGATCAGCTCCACGAGTACACCCCTGTAGAACATAAAATAAGCAAGCGCCTGCCCATTCCATGTTAGCTATATGCCTCACACAACGATGAGCTGCACGCAGGAGTGGTTCCTCTCGGCTTGTAAGTCTCCATGGTTCGCTTTCTTTTGAATCAAGATCATTACCTTCGCGCTTTCTGGAAGTCATCGTTTGTTTCAGAGCGTTACTACAAATCATGTCTTTTGCTATTTGCAAGTCTGCGTCAAGTGACAACAAAGCAACTGCTGGTAGCCAGCGTTCGTAAGTTTCCAAAGTTATTTCAGATTTCAAATTAGACCACATATCATCACGCATAAACAAATGAAACGGTAAACGATAATAACCGATCTCTGGGAACATACCTTTTACAGAAAACAATTCAAATTCATATTGCTTTGGTGCACTTATTCTTCTATATTCCTTCAAGTAATTTAATAGATAATACTCTTTTACACTGTTGGAATCTGGAGTTGTGCCAAATATAAATCTATGTATGCAAAGGAATACTTCATAATAGTATGGATTCACTAAGACTGTTCGGCCATGTAGTGTTACTTCTCCGTTCTTCCAAAAATCATTTAATATGTCCTTGAGAAAATCTTTATTGCTTATGTTATCCCACAAAACAAGGCATTTACTAAGTAGGCTTATGTCGTTTTCAATAAAAATTTGTCGGCAGCATAATTCATCACAAAATGTCTTGTACTTCAATTCCCATGTTGATAGCAAAGATATTAATTGTAAAGACAACCCATCATTTGTCGAAACATTTAGGGCGCGGCATAACTCAATCAATCTTTCGCTAGTAGTATCTGGATGTTGTTTTAAAACATAGAACAGAATAACTTTAACGTCCCAAGTTTCTTCAGTGTTTTCTGGGAGTGCTATGTCCGACAAATTAATGTTGAATTTAGATTTGAGAATATATTTTGGAGGGTAAACAACATGACCTCCCTGCAAGTTTGTATGTAATGATAAGGATCGGCTTATTAAAGGATTTGATAAGTAACAGGTTAGCTTAGTTGGTAATGACTCACTCTGTCCTCTTAAAATCTCCAACATATTATACTCTTTATCCATATCATCTGAACTATTCAGGAGAATAAGTAAAACTGTTGTCAACACTTCATCAAATTCTTGGGCTGTTACTACTTTTGTTAAAAGCTTTTTAGTTACTTCATCTTTCGTAATAAGTAACTCCTCAGCCAATAATTCTCCGTGGTTTGATTTAACAATACTGTTAGTTATGACTCTGAATGGAATGAAATCACAAATGCTCTGGATTCTGTTCAGATCTTTAATATTGGTTTTGCCGCTATTGGTTATATCGGAAATTGAATAGTCGATGAACTCGTTGATAGCATTTCCCGATGAAATTGGTAAGTACACATAGTTAAATTTCCATGCCATTGTAAGATTCTTAACAGTTATATTTGCGTGAACTAGAGCATTTAATAATGCCAAGTGTTTAATCAAATAATGTAAACGCTCTTCACTACATTTATTCACTAGCTCAATTATTATGTTACATGAGTCTAGTAACAAACATGTGTTTTTACCATCCTTGAACTGAGATAGTGCCATGTCAATGCTTGATTTTTGTGTATTTTCTATTTGATCTGATGCTATCAAGTTTTCAACCAAATCACGAACTTGGTGACCTGCTGATACTCCTCTTAACAATGATATCAAAGATGGTGGTTGAGTTAAAGACGGTATTAGTCGCGCGACCATACCAGCCTGCCCAGAAATACTGTTGTATGTGCAAACATCAATCTGCCTCGCATGAATATCTTCTCTGTAAATATCATTCATGTTCAATTCATTGTTATAAGAATGCTTCAAATGGTATAAATTATCAATATTGCTAATCTGAATTTCGTCTAACATATGCGTGCCCTTTATAAAATCGATGTAGTTCCTTTCAATTACTTTGCTGTCAATATTTCCGGTTATAATTTGTTCATATTTGGATATGACTGTTTTCAATAAAATATTTTTTTCCTTTAATGGCATGTTATGGAAATACTCCAAACCAGATCTAGAATCACTATCTTCTAGACATTTGTTTATGTACAGGATATTTCCATAATTGGCATAGTTTGACATGACTGTAGTAATAGCTGTTAGGTCATTTATGTCTACAGACGTGGCGCTCACTACCTTGTGTAGAACAAGTGTGTAATCAGTACATGTCAAAGCAAAATTATATTTTTTTAATACAACTTTAACATTTGCACAGTTGATCTCTTTTTGTATTTCTTGTGCAATCAGTCGGTCTGGATCAGAGGCTGTAAAATCTTTAGACGCAGATCCAGCAGCATTCATTGCTAATTTGTTCACAGAAGGGCTCCATGGCACATCAAGCGTTTTCAGTACATGAAGTAGGCATTCTAATTTTGTGCTTGGGGAGCGGAAAGCTTTCAGTAGTAGTTCTAAACGATTTCCATCAACTACGCCACCACTACTGGCTGTTTCACTGTCAACATAAGTTGTGAGAACTTCGTCCATATCAAACAAATGCCGAGTAGCATATGTGGGTAAGTAGTCTTGCAAAAATGCTTCAAGATCTTCAGTATAGCACCGACGCAACATTATAAGGGCCACTTCGTTTGCATTTTGAGAACTTAGTTCACTCAGTAAAATATTTATCTTGTATTTTTCTTTCAATTCTGCTATGTAATTAATTCTATCTTTAAGTGTGTCAAGGTCATCCATTGTTATGGGCCTTATGCATATAATTTTTAAGGATGATTCTAAAATAACAATAATTTCTTCTATGAACTTGATACCTATTTTGGGCCAATACCCTGATTGCTCAAAAATAAAAACCCGCTCCATTGCCCATCTTACAAACAAGTCTATGTAAAATGGGTTTTGTTCCAAAATGTATGGTACAAAGTTCTTTAACCACATCATTATTGAACCCATTTTGGCATTAGGTGGAATAGAGTTCATAATGTCAACCACTTCATTTGAGCCAATTGATAATTTTAGACCTGAGTATTTGAGCCAACACATTGAGGCAATATCTAAATCCAACTTTGCTATGAATATGATGCATAATTCCTTTAATGTTTTCTCAAACACATTTACATTTTCATAATTTGTTATATTCCCTCTAAATTGCAGATATTCTAACAAGTCAGCTTTGATAATTATATCAGTTATTGTAAGAACAAATTCATCACAGTTTTTTGAGCATACTCTTCTTTGAATGAGGTAAAATAATGATTTGAATGTGATATTATGCTGATAAAGTTTTATAGCAGTATTAGTGAGTACAGCAAAATCATCAATATTTTCAAACAACAATTGCAGTGGAGGGGTTACCTTTTCTTCACTACCAGATAGTATGGATTCAAGGAGACACTTCAGCTCTGCAACAAGTGCATCTTGCGATGCTACTTTGGAAATGTCAATAGAGTCCTGCTCATTGACACTCTCGTTAATTGATGATGTTGAGATTCTTCCTTGGCACACAAACACCTATAAAAAAAGGTAATATTGAATTAGTTTTATAAGTTAAATGTCCAAAGGTCCAAAATTACCTAAGCGCATACAAGTAGGTACATACATAAACTATATTTTTACCTACCTCTTGGTTGTTGTCTGCGAGGTAGTAAAGTACATTTTTGTAGACTGCTACAGGAGTACAAGTCTTGGAGCCTTCAAATTTATACACAATGGTTGAGCTTTCTAGATCCACAATCCATATTCTAGCCTTATCAGCTAATACAAGGTTATCTCCCCACGATAGCACATATTCCAGTTTTTCATTTGAAAATAATGTCTCTTTTTGTTTGGTCACTGGACACTGGCTTACAACATTTCCATCATCAATTGAAATATTTAATCCCGTGTGTTCAGTAGAATGGTCAGTTTTTTTACAACTCCTTTTCATCAATGAGATGCTAATTTCAGTGCAACCATTGTTAATCTTTTCCGTTAACTCCTCAGTATGCACTGGGCTTGATAGGTCTTCTCCGCAATCAGATTTAAAAATGAAGTAGCTATCATTGATCTGATGGAACTTTATTTTGGAGTAATTTGTCACAATTAGTTTAATCTGTAGCCCATTCAATAGATCTGTTATCAACATTTCACCTGACTCTAAACTTATCCATAGGAGATGATCCTGAAGAGCATAATCAGTAATTTCTTCCTCCAAATTAAATATTTGATCTTCCTTATCGGTATCTTCCAGATCCGTAAGTCGAAAACACTTTGTTCCCTCAAACAACACTATTTTGGGATAAAAAAACTTTGTTCGTAGCGAACTGGAATCCCGAATCAAGTTGATCCTTTTGATTTGGGACTGTAAAACAGTCATTGTGTTTTTTAGTGTATTCGTACGGCGAGTTTTATTTCGACATAGACGGGATGAGCAGAAGCAAAGCAAGGTAATTTGATTTGATGGAGAGCACTTGAAAGATGAATACTCTTTTGATGGAATCCAATTTTAAAATAACGGAAACAAAACGGATACATTTCGTAAACGAAACATTTTTTTTATTTTGTACTTACGCTGGAAACAACGTCTTTATGCCAAACTACTACTATAGTGTAGCTACAGTCCGGCAAGTATAACTTGGCGGGTCTGAAGCTAGCCGTTTGGCCAAGCTTCCATCAGTCATTGGCCATTAACGATCGAACAGCTCACTTCAGACCCGCCATGCCGGACTGTAAAACGTTTAGGGCACAGAATAAGCACAGAATAGCAAAGCAAATATGCTTTTGCCTGTTGTCAGCACACCAACTACAGATGGCGTTTTGGTCTTACATACAGTCGCTACTGATCAATAGATGGCGCTACAAATACACGACACGGTCAAACAGTGAAAAGTTATAAAGATTCTATGCAGCGCGTATTTTATTGTAAAGGATACACAAACAGGCTTACGGCCTACCCGATGGTAAGCGGTTACCCTAAGCCCAGACTAGAGATACTATTGTTATATCATATTTTGGACTGCCAGTCTAGAGGACATAGATGAATAAAATGATGACCCTTTATAAATTGCAGCTTTATTGGTAAAAATAAACATTAATCATCAAGAAGTAGGTAGTTAAGCACAACCATCATTTTCGTGTATTTAATTTTGATTTATATCTTCGTTTTAAATCAACCGATTTTTGCACCTTAGAATTTATTTCTGTCTGAATAACATTTTTAGTTTCATTCATTGCATACTCGTAACTACCATGCAACTGGTTCAAAGCTTCTGGCATTATATTTATAGCTGGTATTTCTGATTTTCCACCTGATTTAAGCAGTTCCTGAAAACATAACCAAAGTTAAACCATAAAATACTTATTATAATTTAAAAATAATACCATACATGTGTAGGTATGCTTTTGTTTTCAGCCCTCCTTCGCGGTTTACCTTGAATAAATGGATTTGTGAAGGAAGTAGCATTGTGACCCCCTTCCCAGTACGCCCTGCTCGGCCCGTTCTTCCAATCCTGTGTATGTATGTTTTAATGTTTCTTGGTGGATCATATGAAATTACATATTTGCAGTCTGGTACATCAATACCTCTAGCTAATGCATCTGTACCAATTAAACTGAAATTGAAAAAATACAGGTTTTTGTCAAATCAAAACTAAATGTAGCACACAAATTATTAAACTTGAGTAAAATTATTTTTACAATCTACAGAGCAATGAACTCACACATTAATTTCAGATTGTGTAAATTTTCTCAGAACTGCTTCTCGTGTCTGTCTATCCAAAGCAGAGGACAATTCTGCTACTTTAAACTGACCCCTGCCCCATGCATTGAGCAGGACTGCCAACCTATGGGCGGACTCTGCAGCATTCGTGAAACACAACACCTTATCCCACTTAAGGTCAACCAAGAAATGATACAAAACCAGTGGCTTGTTCTCAGCTTCACAAACTACCATTTCTTCTGTCAATTCAGCAGGTGTTGCATAAAGCCTAATGTGGTCTTCATCTTCATAATCGGTTAATGGAGCTGATGAAAACAGCTTAGGTTGAAACAGTCCCCACTTTTCCAACTTTTCTGGATCCTGAGACAGGGTGGCAGAGAACAGTAGCTTATGAGGCAAGGTCTTTTGCTCATTGAGGTTGAACCAATTTAGATTTAAAGCTCTTCCCGTGATGAGTTCTGTTCCCGATTTAATATTCCTCTCCACATGATAAAGCCAGTCATTCTGCATGTGATCCATTATTCTATCAGCTTCGTCTATGACAAGGAATTTTAGGTGTCTCAATGAAAAGCCTTCAGTGTTTTGCAAATGTTCTACCAGCCTGCCAGCTGTACATACAATAATGTCTACTTCACTAATCCATCCTGATGATTCAGCTGAAAAAATATGTATATTCTGTTAGTAACAGCTATATTTTACCGTGAGATTTTTTTATAATATACATTGCACATACTGTATCTGACAATGTTTTGCTGTTCTTGATGCAAAGGAGTGGAGCCACCCAAAAGTGCTACTTTCAATGTTGTTTTAGCGCAATATTTCTTAAACACTTTAGAAACCTGTGCTGCTAACTCCTGCACTGGCAAGACTATTAATGCTTTAACCTGGCACCCTATTTCATTCATTAAAATCTGCAAAAGATAGAAATGTTAATAATGTTTAAATTTATACCTTATTCGTATTTCATTTCACTTTATATTACAGTTACCATATCCTACCAAATCAGTACCTGGATGATTGGCAAAACAAATGCCAATGTTTTCCCACTGCCAGTTGGAACCGAAACACAGATGTCATGTGGTTGAAGGGGATAAGGAGCTTTATGTCCCTGTATGATGAAAGGGATGACTTGTTCCTGTACGGGGAACAGGTGAACTACACCTTCATTGAGCAGCGTCGCCTTTAGAGTGTCATGCAACCAATGCTGATTTTCCACTAAGCAATCTAAGTTTTGCAAATCAGTTGAAATACTGCAAGAGTTAGATAACCAATAGGGTAGGACTCTAGGTACCTGGAAAAGTGTTACTTTTAAAACATAGATAATAAGGATCACCGTTCAAGAGATAGGGTTCAATTTTCCAACTTACTTTTGATTTCTTTTCAAAATCATTGTTCCCTAACACTTTGAACTCGTGTGATATTTTCTCTGTTTTTGTTCGGCTTGGCACTTTAACTTCCTCAGTAATAGGCTCAGGATCAATATCCTGGACATCGTCATGATTTTCAACAACCGTTTCTACTGGTTCATTTAGCGTACTAGAATCAAGTTCTAATTGTTTAGTTTTGGCAAAGATTTTCTTTCTTTCTTCAATTTTTTGTTTCAACTCTTCTAAATGTTTCGCCTCTTTGTCAACCGTGTCACCATCATCATCAGAATCCCTATACCTGTAATAGAACTTAATTTAATTATTTAGATAAGAGCAAGGTGCTCTAATCAAAATTTAATGAAGTAAGAGATAGGTTTTACTATGGAAATTCTTACCTATCTATAACAAATAAATCCATCGTAACAATTTCATTCAAGAGCTTTTGGAGTAGCTAGCTATGATCTGATGCAGGACTCATGGTAAAGTGGAGTGGGCATAATTTTTGTACACATCATGTTGCGCATGTTTATCTTATCATAACCTAAAAACGAATTTCTTGAATTTTTTTATTTTCAGAATTCGCACTATTTACTTTTCAATTTGAGATCTTCTTGACTTTTGCATACCAATACCAACAATAAGGTCTAATGCTGACCCAGACCCAGACCAAAGAATTTCTACTGATAATTATTTATTAGGTATCTAATAATTGCCATTTTTATTTTTTTTAAATTGTTTCTTCTTTTTTTTTAATTCGCGAGTGACATCTTTCCGCTGTCCATAATCCGTCATTCAGATTATTTTGCCAGTGTCAAGTAAAAATAAATGAAATATATAGATAGTATCAGTACCCCTAGTCTGAGCTTGGAGGAATTAGAAAAGTCTAAGTTTTACTCGATCAGTTTGAACAATTCGTTACGCCTACGTTTCTCTCTCTTTTGTATGTTATAAATGATGAGACAACAGTTCGTTTAGGTAACGTACCTATTGTTGTTGTTTCATCTTTCTGTATCATGGACCAAGGATATGGAGATCCCGGAACCCTTTGTACATGTGGCATAGGCATCGTAATAACGGGGTGTACCAGGGGGTGTACAATACATTATCCGCTTGAGATGGAGCAGCGCCCTTCCATACCACGACAAATTTCCGTCAAAGCCTCGTGGTGCACATCGCAACCAAAAAAAAATAGTTGGGTAAACGTGTGACGTCACGCGACCTCGAGGCTGAATCACCGACGCTAGCATATGTTTTGGCGCCAAGACGCCCCGTCGCGCGCGACCCACTTGAAACGCCAGATGTGTGTTTATGTTCTTGGAACTCCCGTCTTGTAACCACCTCTTGTATTCGAGCATAATGGCATGATGAATTGCATTTAGAATTTTGATAAGTTTGCTGGCCTAATACTACAGTAAACAGTTCCGAATCAAAAATTTTGACTAACTCAAAAACTTTGACAGTACTCGAAGCATTAATTTAAATTAACTTAAAAATAAAGCGATAAAAATGTTTTATATGTGATATTATATTCAATCTGAGCATAAATATATAAAAACACAACAGTCCGTAGTATAAAAAACATTTTAAAAATATTTTTTTAGGTACCTGCTTTTAAGAAAATAATAGCAATATTTTTTTTGCATCAAGGTGCGTAGGCGGATCATAATAATATTTAATTTCTAGAAAAGTCCTACTTGTAATTATAGTTCAAAAAATAGTATCCCCTGAAAGCTTATTTCAGCCCTGAAGCAAGGGTTTAGTTGCATTTATCATAATTTGTCATACTAATAATTTTTAATACTTACATAAAAAAGCGGCTTGAAAAAAATTTCTTGCGAAAAAATTTCAAGAATGTGCTGGTTATTTTAGTCGATTTTAACGAATTCAATCACTGCTTACACAAAACTATATCGTTAATAACTACTTATTGAGTTATTATTGCGATATTTAAACACTTAACAACACAAAACACTTGCAAAATAGCAAAAACACAAAAATTCACACGTAAACAATGCCCGCGCGCGTGGTTCCGTAAGACTGATTTTGAATTTTTGTGTTGTTGACGTCTAGGTAACTGTTTTGAAGTTGACCTACATATTTACAAAGCTCAAATTAGTGCGAAAAGGATGGTGTTTCGTTCCTTACGGGCATTGTAGTAGAAAAAGCGAGTCGGACAGATGTCTCAACGCTTGGCGCGAAACTTTTTTTTGGTATGGAAATTTACCACGGTGCTTTTACGGAGTTTTGTGTTTGGTATGGAAGTGCATCAAGGCGCCGGTTAGTGACTTTACGTGTCAGTGATTGTCAAATCCTCAAAATGGCGACGGTAGCACTAGCGGTTATCGCCTCCCGAAAATGTATTCCGTTCCGAGCGAAAGCCGATGGCGAGGGCCTTGTTTAATAGAGCTGACAATTCGACATATATGTCACAAAGTGACAAATTTGTGGAATTGTCGCGCCTAGGCTATTGATAAAAGTGACAAATATGTCACAAAGGCACGACAATTCCATAATTTTGTCGCTTTTTGACGAATTGTCAGCTTTATTTAATAGGGGCCAGCTCTGCCCACGTCGTGGATGGCAAAACGTAAAATTAGGTAGTATGGTCTTGGTACTATAGCCTGCTTCGAAAGGAGCGACAAGGAAAAAAAAATCGTGGGTGGCATTTGATTGCAGTGTGACCAGATTCCGTACTTTTTATATTTTTTCGGTATTTCATATTGATATTTTAGAACATCAATTTTGTAGGTGTTTTGATGATATAAATAAAGAATTATTGATTGGTATATTTTAGATGAAGATAAGGTCACAGTCACCACGTCACTGTCACGTAACGGACACCTTTTTGGCAAGGATCAACAAACTTTACTAAAAGTCGGGGGAGGTTGGGAGCAGTGTTGCCAGATGCGAAAGTTGAAAATGCGGTAACGGTACTCCAAAAACGCGGATTTTCAACAAAAAAAGCGGAATTTCCTGTTTTAACGTTAGATCGATTTTTCTCACTCAGTTCATTATCGTATTACAAATCAAAGAGTTATGTGAAGTAAACTTCCTTTTCATTGCTCATACTCGGAAAGTAGGTCTGGAGTTGCCTGAGGGGCCTAATTGAAAGTAATACTTTCAGCCCTAGGGAGAATCGCTTTCTACTGAAAGCTGTCAAATTATAAAAAAAAACAAGTTCTATTTTATTCAACCATGTTCCAACTTTCTAAAGTCTTTCTAACTGCCAGGAGGTTTTTTTTTTAACCTGCACTGGCCCACTGCTGGGCAAAGGCCTCCCCCAAAATCTTCCAACTATCACGATCTTCGGCGACTTTCCACCAATCCTTCTCCAGAGCTTCCAGATCGTCTCGCCATCGTTTTTTTGGGTGGCCACGCCGTGCGCCGTCACCTTCCGTCCTCCGGCACCCAATGAGTCGTTAGGTTTGCCCACTTTTTAGGGTCCATCCTGCTGACGTGGCCCGCCCACTCCCACTTGAGCTTGGCTGTTTTGCTCTCTACATCGGCAATGCCAGTCATTAAACGCAGCATTGTATTTCGCACCCGGTCGATGCGTTTAAGGCCGAGAATGCTGTGTTCCATTGCCCTCTGGCAAATCTGCAGTCTAGACTTCTGTAACTCAGTCAATGACCAAGTCTGGCAAGGAGGTTATTAAACCAATTTCCAACTTTTTATTCAGCAAGCAGGTTGGAAGCCCATTACAACGGTAAGAAGTTTAAAAAGTCTAATAAGAGCGCGATGTGAAATTTAAATTTTATTAACATAAAGAGTATTAAATAAAGAATATATTTTTCATCCCACCATCTCGGAAAGTGTATTTTTACTGTTCAATATCTGAGTGGAAAACCCGTTTTTATCCGCTAGAGGATAAAGTAAATTTGAATTTAGAATATCGTGTTCACTAAGTTTGTGAATACACAACCTATGTACTTCTACCTCCATGGTGCTGAATATATCATACAACCTTTTTTAATTTGGTAAAAACTCGCACTCTTAACCTTCTTGGTGTATTTGTGAATTCAAAACATCATTTAACCTATTTTCTTCTACCTGCATGGTGCCGAATTTATCATGCAACATTTTTAAATTTGTTAAAAACTCATACTCGGAACCTTCTTGGTGTGTTTTAGTCGTTTTTGCATTTGGTAATTTCCTCGCTGAGGTGGGATGAAAAGTTACGTGTTGCACTCGAGTGCAAAGATTTTTCACCTTGTGCTCTTTTGATTCCTTCGCCAACGCTTAGGATTCTAACTTTTAAACCACTCGCTCCGCTCGTGGTTAAATATTAGAATCCTGCGCTTGCTCGGTCATCAAAATTGAGCACGCGGTTAAAAAGCAGCTTTGCACTCTTGTATAACAAATAACTATTCTAAATGACTTTATTATTATTTAGCTTCAACTATTTCTTTAAAATAACATAGATTTGAGCAAAAAAATTACCATTTTTTAAATTATGAAAATGAAAATAAAGGCTGAATAATGCTGGCCAGCCGAAGGCCTGCCAGAGAAAAAAAAAAGCTGGAAGGTGGCAATTCAATCATCATTTTCACCATCGAGATCTAGGTACTACGTGATGATTTTCACTAATTTTTCTATCATGTTTTTATTTTTACTTTCCTTGTATTCGTAATGAAAAGCACAGTGTTTACCTCGGGTGAAAGACTTATTTAAGTCCCTCAAGCTCCATTGGCGCCCTCGCTACGCTCTAGTGCCAAACCCGTCTTGGGACTCAAAAACGTGACTTTCAATCCTCAGGTAACAATGTACTATTACTTCACAGAACAGAAACAGAAGGTGGCTCAGGGAGGCACAAAAGATATCACTCAAGTTCAATCCACATTCTTCACAGTCAGTGAAAAACTTGTAGCTCGAT
The DNA here is from genome assembly GCA_947578465.1 of Thera obeliscata. NCBI lineage: Eukaryota > Metazoa > Arthropoda > Insecta > Lepidoptera > Geometridae > Thera > Thera obeliscata. The sequence continues at coordinate 9,896,634 of OX387916.1, forward strand.
CTGAACTTGCGCGTGTGCAACTTCATAACACTGTGTACCAACATGACAATAGTGATTTGACAACATAAATTTCACGGATAATATGGGACAGCGCTATACTAAGAAAAGAGATACAAGTATTTCTGTCTTGCTTTCTCGTATAGCGCTGTCTCCTACCCAACCTATCTCCCTATTACCCAAAGGTTAGCTGGTAGATAATGCTATCTAGCATTAAGTTCGCCTGTGTACAGTAATTTTAAATTTTGTGCAATAAAGAATTTTCTATCTATCTATCTATCCTATTTGGCGTAGTTTTGGCAGGAATGTAGAGCCCGCTATAGACATTTATTAGGTTCCTCTATTTGAAAGAGTAAACAGATCGGTGCCCATAAAAATGTCTTTAGTGGGAAGATAATATTTTAATCCTCATGTCCTATCAAAGTCGAAAAAAGTGGAACCCCGCTGGCTAAAAGCGGATGGCGGATCCATTGTCAAAAAGGCGGTGTAAAAAGTGGAAAAGCGGTATGATCTGGCAACGCTGGTTGGGAGAGCGGTATTCGTTCAAATTTACACTTCTGTCGGCATTTCTGGAGTGCTACAATGTATTTTTAAGAATAATTCTACTTACGAGTTTTTGAGATACATGTTAATTATAATATGTATACTTAGCATGAATAAAATATTGCATACATTAATTTTACGTGACTACCAATACCAATACCAATTCCACTATAAAATACGAAAGCTTGCAATCCGCCCGTTACCTCTAAGATGCTTTCAGCGCACATAAATCTTGAAATACTTACAAGTCGTAGGTATGCACATTTAATTGTGATCATGATTCTAATTGTTTATAGTTTTCGAGTTATGAATTTTTTGCCGAATTTTAGAAAAATTTCGACTGGAACAACTTAAAATATTATTAAAAAAAATTAAAAAACTTTCTTGAGATTTTTCTTTTGCTACTGAATATTGATGAGTTGTTCTTTTATGCATAAAATAATTGGTGACGTAGGTACCTAACTTTGATGAAAATTATGAAAATATTTTGTAAAGTCAGAAAATTACATTCGGTGAATTATGACTTCAATATTCAACAAAACATACATAATCATTAAAAAAATCAGCCTTCAAAGACGGTGAGGTGGAAAATTCTTACAATTAGCTATCTGATTTTATCATTCCAAGGCTTAATTTGTTTGTTAACTAACCAAAAATGACTGCAAGAAAGTATAGAAAGTAAGAAAGTATGGAAAAGTTTATAAACTTATTTCAAAACCATGGAATCCCATGTTAAGATTTTTAATTTAAAGTTATATTGAAGTTATAATTCACCGAATGTAATTTTCTGACTTAACACCAACATTTTCATAGTTTTCATCAAAGTTACGTCACCAATTATTTTATGCATAAGAACAACTCATCAAAATTTAGTAACAAAAGAAAAATCTCAAGTAAAGTTTTTTTTTTTTAAATAATTTTTTAAGTTGTATATACCTACAAGTCGAAAATTTTCTAGAATTCGAAATAAAAATCATAACTTTAAAACTATAAACAATTACGGAACATACATGGGGGTGATTCGAATACCCCAAGGGGTGTTCTATCTCTGGACTTTCGCTTGACACTCCTTTCTGGGACACGCTGTATTGATATTGATTTTGCCGTTTCAGTATTTTTTTGAAGTGCCTTGGCTTGGTGTTTTCGTAAAATTGAATCTGGTCACACTCACTGCAGTGGTTGAGGCTCTCTTTATTTACTTCATCCTATTATTTGTAGATTTTACGGATTTTGTTGGTTTCTAGGAAGAAAATCATTCTAAAAGCTTATTTACTATGTTGTGTGTGCATTTTGATGAAATGCACTCTTACCTTCAAATTAGTACCTAAATTAGTTTGGTTGCAATTGAAAATTACCTACATACAAATGAAATGCAATGTTCGGGAACTCGCTCTCCTGAGCGATCAACCTTGTGTTATTGAAGGGAGACTAAATTATAAGAAAGTCTCCAATGGGAGCTATCGGCATCAAGCAGGTCTGTACTAATCATTAGATAAATGTTTCTTTCATTTGCGCGATTATCGGAAAATTCCACAGGATTTGTACCCTGGTTATTTTTAGACATTTTCCCTGTGTAAATGAATAGGTATGTTGTTGGTCATAAGCCCTAACCTTGACTTTTTCGGAGCTGCTATCTTCAACCAAATTAACCATTATAATTCATTTCCAGTTTTCAAAGAGAGGTGGTTTCGGCTGGTAAACAACTACTTGTTCTATTTTAAGATAAGTGAAATGGGGAAGTTTGACACCAAAAATCCTACAGGAATGTTTGTCATGGAAAACTCATCAATACAAATGGAACACGGACTAAGCTTACCTTTCTCATTTTCAATATCATTTATGTGAGTACCATTGTCTGGCTTCGATGACTGGCCTCTCAACTCAGTTAGTAGTAGCTCTACCTTTTGCACTGTAAGTCATGGGTTCGATTCCCACCGAGAACAAATATTTGTGTAGTGAACACAAATGTTAGTTCTCTGTTTGGGTGTTACATTGTTTTCTAAGTATGTATTTACAAAAAAATATAGTTATTTAAGTACCTATTATATCAGCTATCTGGTTCCCATAGCACAAGCTTAATAAATAAATATAATAAATATTGTGTCATTATTATTATTTATTATTGTCATTAAGATTTTCAAGAACAAGCACATTCATGCCGGACAAAAGAATTCAAATGCAGTATAATTTTTGTTTTAATTGTAGAGATGAGCCAGAAAAGCGTCATGTGTTTGCTGCACGCGCTGAAGACAATGTGGTGCAGTGGGTAATCAAATTAAGAGAATGCTCATATGAGTACCTGAGAAGCAGACTTCATACTTTACAATCCAAAGTCTACTCTATCACAGGAAAGGTGTGTATATCTGTAGATGTGGTTGATAATCACAATTCACAACTATACAATCAATATCTATACTAATATTATAAAAAAGAAAGATTTGTATGTATGTTTAAAATGAATAAACTCAAAAACTACTGTGCCGATTTCAAAAATTCTTTCACCATTGAAAGCTTAATTCACCCTGAGTAACATATGCTATATTTATATGGTAAAAAGATAAATGTCCACCCATGCGAAGCCGGGACAGGCCGCTAGTACATTATATTAAGCAAGTGTGTGTATGTATGTCCGGGTGTTTCTCTAACACCACCAACTAGGATCTACTCACAGTTGTGGTAATGCCCCTCTGTGTGGTAGTAGGTTAGTTTGAAGGGAATTGATGGCAGTAGGTGGCTATGTCTGTCCTTTTCATCATAGTTTAAAGGACTTTACGTAAAATTCTCGATTTTGCTCGTTGTTTATATAAATGGTACTGATTTGGTGTTGCACTATTTTGTTTCAGGATCCCCTATTATTGGTCCCAAGAAATGAGGGTGCGTGCCTGTGGGCTCCCGCTCTTCCGTTCTCAACAGTCCCAGCCTGCTCAGTCAACAACAGCTCATTCAACTGCCACCTTCATACCTCCAATGGTGCTTTTACACTTGAACGCAGTAAGTCTGATGTTCAAGCCCATAGACATTTACGAACAGAGCTTACTAAAAAGACAACCTTTTACACAAACGAAAACACAAGTAGTGCAGAGTTTAAAAGTACTACATTTTATACGGATGGACCGGGTGAAGAAAAAAGTAGTAAACATATATTTGGTCTAGAAAGAAGCAAAACATCAGCACTGCCGAGTAGCCTGCAACATGCGAATAGTTCGATATTTGACAACCGGCCACAGTTCTCCCGAGCGGCTCCCAGCCCGCCAGTACGAAAGAAATTGTCTCCTAATGTAAAACGTGCAGAAAAAGACAGTGATGTAAAGCTTTTGAACGAGCAAGGCAAGTTCCTAGGTTCGGCGGGAATCTTAGATGTTGCACCAGTCAAACCAAAAAGGAAGGTGTCGCCAAAAGATCAAGAATTCGGTAACTCTGCCTCAAACAGCAGTGAAAATATAGCGTCCAGTGATGATCTTATCCAATTTTAAAATTAAGGTAAGTAATTAGTTGCTAAAATAATATATTATTATTGTGATCCCACCTTTAATTTAATGCATCAAGTTATATTTTTATAATTTAGCATTATATTGGGGTTTCCTTGCCTGAAATGACAAAGTATTAGTGTGATAAGAAAATGAAGAATACCGGAATATGAATTTGACAAATGAGTACGTAATAGTCATTTACCTTTGTATGGTTTCAACCTCAGAAGGGCCAAAGAATAGAGTCCAAAACCTACTTAATAGTATGCAATTTTATGAAAACTGAACAAACAACATGAATGTTGATATTATTCTATCCTTAGGCTCTTATGCAGAAGCAATGCTTGAGTCTGAGTCAAGCCTCAAGTATAGATTTTTAACATTTTTCTACTTTGAAAAGTCAAAAAATCTATGTTATCTATATAAGCACTGTTTCTGTTTATGGGCCTTAAAGTTTGTTCTTGTTAAAAGTGGTTATTTGAAGCTAATACTATAGTCATTTGAAAATGTGATATATTTAGTTAAATGTTATTTTAAAATACGAACTACGAACAAAAATCAAACATAAGAATTGGTTTAGCCTTTCTTTACTACTCACAATAATTAAATAATTAGTTATTTATTATAAAAATATTAAATAATAAAATTATAATTATTTAGGTGTGTTCAGTACACTAAATGTGCTCATTCGATTTCCTGCCCAGTAGTTCTCTTAAAGTCGTAAGTCAGGTAAAATTGTTAGAAGTAAATTTATAGCATAATCCTAAATATTTTTTTATATGATGTCGAACAGCATTTCAAATCATTGTAGGAAATGCTTTGCTTTTTATATTAAATTACATCACGTATTATACATCATACTATGATGATGTGAGATTACTATACTGTAAGTTACTTTTGAATATATAAAACTGTATAATAAACTTGCTTACAACGAAATAACAGTTATAATTTTATATTGCCATTGTATGAGGCTTTTTATTTTCATATGAAATCAATTTTAAAAGCTTGGTCTATATTTTTGTATCTGATATGATAAAACTTGAATGTTCAAAACCACGTGTACATAAATAAAAGACATGTGTAATTATGTAATATATTTTATTTGCAAGCTTCCTGTTTTATAATTATATTTTAAATACATTCCTTAATTTCTATCACGACACAGTTAACATAACTGCGCCGATAACATTCGAGGCACAAGTTCTTAAAACTAAACAACATTGCATAGTCGATTACGTATTATGTATAATGTAAGATTTTCGCAAAATATTTAATTCGGTGTTGAAACTCCGCGATATGTTATAAAGCTATTAGGTGTTATGCTCATCTCTTTAGTCCTTAAACAACTACCTACAGGAACCTAACGCATGTCTGCTAGATTTTTGATTTAAAAACGGAGATAAAAAGTGTAATCCAAAAATACGTCATGCAGGCACAACTTGTGAGTTATATTGATGTTGACCAAACTTTTAATATACCTTCTTACTAACCTAAGCGACATACTTCATAACATAGGTACCTTACCTAGCTACATTGAATGAAACAACTAATAGTCATCCTTTAGCAAAAGCGTTTAGTCCTGACGTAGGGCTTATGTAGGGTAAACTATATAGTAGGTTATTTAATTTTATATGTTTTTCCTACCGCAACTGTATCCACGGATCTCTATTTTACCTCGTTAATGTTACGTCGCTCACGAATGAATACACTAAAACAGTACCTAATAATATTATTATTCAGGCACTTGACTATACGTGACTACTTTAACCTAAGTATTTCAACATTTCGTCCTAGACTTAACTAAATTAGTTGCATTTAATAGTAATGTCCAAAATAAGTTCTACTTAACTACATCAAAGTTTATAAAAGCATTAAATACTAATATAAATAAAATTATTGTAATATTCGTAGTTTTGTAAACGTTAAAATGAAGCTAGAAACACGAATGTTTTTGGTTGTGTTGATAGTCTAGACGCGCCAGATTAGTATCGGATCCAAGCATTTGCCAAGTTTATACGGCAATTATAACAAGCCACTAAGATATAATAATAACTAATATATCGCGCTACAATACAACACATAAGTACCTAGAAAGAGTCAAGTGTGATTCTAGCTTTACATTGTTCAACAGACTCTCCAACTTCTTTAGAAGTAAGCGCTGCTCTCTTATCATCGAGAACCACGTACTCAACACAGGAATACCACTATTCATAAGATCTGTATATAAGTACCTTTTATGGCAGCTGCCGATTTGACTAAATAACAACGGCTGCACGAAAAATCGGGTCTGAACTAACCCTTCATGAATGAGAAGACGTCGTAAAAGTGGGCGTTCGACGATTCAAAAACTCGCAACTTTGTGATGTGAATTTGAACGACCAATCACTTTTTGATGACGTCATGTAAACACGCCAGTGTATTCTGTGCAGTTCCGAAATTGTGAATTCCGTGGTAGAAGGGCGATGCGATACACGTCGGTGTGATGTGGTTAGTTGCCGCCGTAGTCGCGCAGCTCGCGATTGCCGAGGGGCAGCGGGGGCCGGCAGTTGTGCAGAAGCTCCAAGGCCTCCACGCCACTTGACGCTTCACCACACTTTAGTTTCCGCATCATTGCCAGCTGAAATCAAAGCATAACTAAATTATAAACTATTATCTTAAACCAGGAAGTAAGATAGGTAGTACGATTCGGAAATGATTTGCGCTGAGATATATTATCCTGGAGTTTTATAGTAACACCTACACATTTATTTTCGTTGTCTTACGTGGTGGTTAAAATACTCTGCCGGCACGTGAGCGTAGTGAATCTTTGTAAACCCCTACAAATACTCCACACAAATTGATGGTACTGATTGTAGTAGGTATTTCTATTGTTCTTGAATCTGAATGACTGTACCCACGGCAAATCATCTATAGGTACGATAACGCGCCGTGTCAAGTATCTATGTATTTATTTGTAGGAATAAGTATGCACCTACGCTCAAGTGATAACATTAAAAAAATACACTACAGTTCGCGTACCAGCATAAAATGTGGTGATTATTAATATTTTATGTGCGCGTGTAGAAATTGTTTAAACTACGCTAGACCGAGATGTAAGTCTCTTGTCTACCCAAGATTGAGTCATATCGCCCTACCAGTAGATGGGCTCGATAACTTACAACATGGGCCTCTGCGGCTGTGTAGACAAGTAAAAACGATCGTTTATCTACTTGAACTCTTACCTGTTCTGCTGAGACCTGCACTGGTTCCTTGAAAAGTATCCATGTAACAGACTCAGTGCAGGGGGGTGTGGTGAGCGATCCAGGGTAGGTCCAATAAGCTGGGCGAGCTGGCAGGAGCTGAGCCGGGTCCAAGGGGTCTGAGAATGTCACCTTGTCGCCTTTGTGGGTAATGTACTTCAATAGCTTCACCACCTTGTCTAATTCGTCGTGTTTGTTGCCAACCTGTAAAATAACATTAAAACAGTTAGCGGAGCGACTCGTGTCTTTGTCTAGTTTTGTCTCGGTGACTGTCAAGGGCAGGGTCTTAGACTCAAGGTTGACACAAATTGAACAAATTGCTAACTTATTAAGGAAGAAAATGTAAGCAATCATTGAGCTATTGTTTGCTTTGTCGTCGTAGGTATTAAGTACCTACGTATACCTAATAATTATATGCTGAAGATTTTATAAATAATATATTGAAATAATCGGTATTGTATTTAAATTCCGCCTGTCCAAACATACGTCCATGGCCCAGACGAACCTTTTGAAGTGCAATTTTGATATCTTTTATACCGTTCACAAAATAGCCATTTCAGAAAGAGACAATCATGTTACCTACTTATTTAGTCATATTAATTATACACCTGTCTATTCAGGTGCAGTAAAGGAATGCTTTAAGTTTAACCTACATACTTATGTAATGCCGTACTCGGTCAGGTACTTTATTTTTAGAACCAGCACGTGCCTTGCACTTGCACTTTATATGCATCGGTAAGAGGATTGAGTTAAAAGGCTTCAGCGAGTGACGTCATTGTCTCATATAGAGGTTCTCGACAACTGTACCTAATGTTTATTTTGAAGGCTTTCTGGTTACTTTCGAACTGTTTTATATTCTACCTTTAACATGCATCATTTGTCCAAATCATGCTCCGTTTCTTTAACCGACGAGGAGATAAGACCCGAGTAATAAAAGCTTTAATGAAAATCTTATAAAATGTGAATATTTGTCCTGAAAAACATAATTGATAAGTAAGGTACAACGCACACCTTATACCGATAGTCGTAGAGAATTGCTATTTTGAGTTGAGCTAAGGTGTTGGATTCCAGGAATTCCTTTCTTACTAAACCCCTATGGTTTAGTAAGAAAGGAATTCCTGGAATTTAACCCTAAAGGGGTGTAGCGGACGTTGAAATGTATATGAAAACAGCTACACGCGAGCGTTATGGCGCGTGACTCCACTTGTCACATACAAAACATCGATGTATAGAGAGCCATTATGTGCGTTCTGCATCTATAGCCATTTACTATTTCAATTGAAGAGAAACGATTTATTATTGTCATTGTGATGAGTACGGGGTCATAGCCCGGGGTCCGAGTGAAAGTTATACTCTGCACGGAAGCCGAGAGAGCGATTCTTTTCGCTTCCACGCGCGCGGTGCGTTTATCTGTACCGTTTTATATCTAGGTAATTATAAGGAACCTTTTATTTTGATCAGTTCATATGATAAGCTTGATAGAATATGAGTGGATTGGCATATTCTTAGAGAAGCTCATATTAGGCCGTCTGGATTTCTCCGTCATGCCTTTCATACTTATTAGCCAGGAGCCAATAAGAGTCTTGACTTTTTGTTAAAACAGTCTTAAAGCAGGCAGAACAACACAGTCCTACAACAAAAGCAATAACCAGTGATTTATCGCTAGAGCATTTTAAACCTTTAAGTAAATTCTGATAAAACTGCAAGAAATGAAGTCATCATTTTTATTACGTAACTACTTACTACAAAGAATTAATGCAGCATGGTCAAACGAATGATAAACACTTGTTTTCATTATTTCACGGAGGACAACAGGGATCAAAATCAGAAACCTACGTTTTCTCTCTCTCTCTCTCTCTTCGCTGTGGCTTGTACCTATATCAAATCCGACGTCACTATCTGAATCTGAAAATATCTAACCTACTTCCCTTTAGTTACACACAGTTCTTGTTGTAATAAGCGTTCATAATAATATTATATATCAGACATGTATGTATTGCTTTTATTAACACTCGTAAGACTAGTATTTACTAACATGAGGCCGTTACAAGCTCTTAAACCCGTATTCAGAAACAGTGCTCGAGTCTGAGTCGAGCCTCAAGCATAGATTTTTAAAAATTTTCAATGGAGAACTGTCAATAAATCTAAGCTTGAGGCCCGACTCAGACTCAAGCACTGTTTTTGAATACGGGTCTCTCGTCTAAAAGACATTTTTGATATATTATTGGTCGTAATAATCGCCGATCAATAACTACATATTAATCGCCCGTTAACATGTTGATGAAGTGTTATTGAATGCCGCTGAAATTCGAATCACGCGCGTCATTCCAAAACCGTATTTATGATAGCTATTACAATACAATAAACAATAGTTCGATACAAATTATAATGTAGCATCTTTGCGATTCTGAATGCGAAAATTGTACCTTTTAGTTACCATACAAGCCACTGATAGCCCTCTGTCTAAAGTACTTTGGGATTGCTTTGTGATAATGAGGTATGTAAATGTGTGTTCATCCGTTAGTGACTATTCCCGACTGGTAGGTAGGATATACTTTAAAAAAATTATGGCGCTGGTCAGTTTATTTTCATAGAAAAATATATTCTATGAAAATAAACTTGAATTTATACTCCGAGAATATGGTTTGTCAGCTTTCTTGCAATATGCTAAACATATTATCTATACTAATATTATAATGAGGAAAGATTTGTACCTATTTTTGTATGTTTGTAATGAATAGGCTCAAAATGTACTGGGCCGATTTAAAAAATTCTTTCACCAATAGAATGCTACATTCTTCCAATTTGACATAGGCTACATTTCATTTTGAAAAAAATTAGGGATCCTTGGTAAAATTTGAACAATGTAACCGAAGGTGTAGAAAATTTCGTCGAATGCGCTGCCGAAACTATTAGCGATAGAACAAAATAATGTACAACAATATTGTCTACCCCGTGCGAAGCCGGGACGGGCTGCTAGTAATAGATAATAAGGAATGAAACACGATACCAACCAAAAGATGAAACTTTTAAAACCTCAAACATTATCTTTAAGAATAAGTCTAGTATACAGAGCGTTTTATCACAATAATTAAGATAATTTAGGCAATTTAGATAACTTTTAACTATGCTTGTGATTAATGATATAACGGCTGTATAAAATAACAAAAAACTAAAACTCTACGTGTGTTTAACATAACACATTTAAATATTCTTATAATTATTTCCTCATGATACTAGTGGTCACGCTACCAGATGTCCATTTTGGTTTTAGCGGGTCAGATAAAATTAGAAGTAATCAAAAAATAGGAAAGATTACTAAGAAACACGTTAGGTACCGAATAATATTAATAAAATATTAATTGGAACTGTAGTCCACAGCTAAAAACCACATGACATTAACAGAGCTTACCATCAATAGTACCCCTAAAACAGCCAATCCGTCAGCCTGTCCAGCGGCCTCAACAAAGCTGTTGTACTTGGTCGTGTTCCAATGAACCAGGTGCAGCTCTCCGGAGAAAGAGCGTCCGTCCACGGTGTGCTCAGAACCCTGCCCATTGACCGCGCCCCAGTGGCAATGCCACTGCTGGAGTTTATACACGTCGTTGCCGAGGGGCCCGCCTCGAAGCACTGGAAGGAAACGAGAAATATACACTAAAGACACATAAAATGTACAACATTGAGCTCACGTCACGGATCAAATACGCGTACTTAGTAACCACTTCTGCAAGCTTCAAAATAAAAACAAAAAATATCATGATCTTGTTAGATCACATTCACATAGCATCATATTCATAGTAGATATACCCATTCATGAAATTTTGGTACGAGCCAATTCAAACCAATAAGAGAAAAAATACGCATAGCAGCTTTGTGTTTTTCCAAATTACATAAGTAGTTTGTAATCTTATTCTTCATTGAGGCCTCTGAATTTAACCGATTGGGGTTAGCCTTATTAGTCGATTTACCACCCACAGAAAACGAGACGTAGGTATCGTAACTTAAAACGTTTGATAAGCTACCAGTCCGAAGAATTACGATAAGTAAGCACTTATGAGAAAATTCCTTTGAAGAAATGACTGAGGCGTTCCGGTCACAAATACTAGTAGATTACATTTTAAATGAGTAATCACTCAATCTAATCAGTGAGTGCTTTGTACAGTAAAGAGACACTTACACCCGTGTTTGTATATTTGCTGTAGACAAGCCTGTTTAACATGACCATCTACCTCACCTTCATACAGGTGAGGTGAGGTAGAAGAAAAAGTGAGCAAGTGTGTAGAATGTGATGAGATTCCTTGATTTACTAAAATAACGGTATCAGGTAATAGTTTAATGAATAATATGCATATAGGTATTAAACACCGCCACTAAGAATTTTACCGCCACCCATTGCACCATCACACCACGTTGTAAATTTAACTTTTTCTATACTAATATTATAAAGAGGAAAGATTTGTACCTATTTTTGTATGTTTGTAATGAATAGGCTCAAAAAGTACAGGGCCGATTTAAAAAATTATTTCACCAATAGAATGCTACATTCTTTCAATTTGACATAGGCTACATTTAATTTTGAAAAAAATTAGGGATCCTTGGTAAAATTTGAACAATGTAACCGAAGGTGTAGAAAAATGAGTCTTAAAATGTCTTTCGTCGAATGCGCTGCCGAAACTATTAGCGATAGAACAAAATAATGTACAACAATATTGTCTACCCCGTGCGAAGCCGGGACGGGCTGCTAGTTATAAATAAAAAAGGATAATAATTGAAATTGTTGAGTTATTCAGACGTGGGTGTTTTGTGTCGTGTATGACTCATTGGGGAATCCCCTAAGGCTAAAATACAAATTTTATTCATTGCTTTTTAAATCTCTATATCTACTAATTACCTAATAGGTTTATTTTTGTTGATTAATGTATATCCCACATATTATTAGTACAGCAGTTATAAGAGTTATAGTAAGAATGAGTAAGGAATGAAACAAGACGCATTGATTTCCCCAAGCAACGGTTAGGGAAGTGTTGCGTGAGACCGGGACGCACTGAAATGAGTCATTGTCAAGGGGAGCGAGTTTGGGTGGATATGTAAATTGAACCTCAACTAGATAGGCACCTACAGGATAACAATCATTTTCATTCGCGTGCGTTTACCAAAACAAGATTATTTGTAGGTAAGACGTTGTGCTTATAAATTACCTCTATTTCTTATTTTTCATTCCATTTGAATCGTTTAGCTAATACTCAGGGCATCTTGATACTTCAACAATTAGTATTGATATCAATCATAGTTTCGTTAAACTGAGTAAGAGTTATTTTTTAATGATTGTACTCATGCGGCTATTTCTATTTCATTGCACCTGCGCCATGAAAAATAATTGAATAAGCTAAAAAGACAATCTAATCGTACAGAAACTATGCTAACTAATTTACTAAATGGATGTGAAGTAAGATGCTTGACTTCATTCAATAAAACTACACGTGCAAAGTCTCATATTCCTGCGGTTATAATAGTGGTTATTTAAATGTTCTTTGGTCAAAAAACCCAGCGTCAGCGTTAACTCCATTTGTTTAAGTAACTCATTGGCGTATATTGTTTGGTGCGAAAAGACAACACTGGCAGAAAAATGTAGTTTGTTGTCAACCTTGAGATATTATAAATGCTTACCAGAATCGTATCCATTCTCGTCAACGCGCCAGCAGTAGCCAGGGTTGACGACGGAGCGTGGATGGTTCACTGAGTACTTCCATAGCAGAGGAGGTGCGCAGACGCCGCTGCTGGCTCGCGTCGTTACAATGTCCACGGGACTCTGTCTCGCTCCTCTAGCTTCTGGGAACTTATCGGTCCAGGTTGCGGGACCTGTTAACAATGAGAACATGATGTGAGCTTTTTTTTCTATAGGAAGTCATAAACAATATTTTTCTGTGTATGAATAGTATAAAATATTCTTCTTCTTCTTCGTCGTGTCGATGATTCCCATGATATTTTTTCCCCTGTATGTGTTTTGCCCAAAAATTATGGGCCACATTAATAGCGTTTTCCGTGGCGTCAGACAAATCTTTCAGCTATTTGAACGCAGTGTTTCTCAAGGAAGTATTCTACGCCAGCTTTTGTTCATTGTTTATATAACAACCCGCTACCAGACAGACAGTCCTGACCCTACACCTTGGCTAAGACGTTGGTAGTTATTATAAACTACAAGTAGGTATTTGAGTAGGAGTATCTAACCTACCACAACACATAATTCATAATACAGTCAAAGATTCTTTAGAAATATAAATATTCAATGGTACATTGAGTGTCCTACAAAATATACCCACCTAATCCAAGTTCTTATGAGGTGTTCTGCAGTGTACCTAGACCGCAATTAACCGCTTGCAAAAACTTGACAGAATTGGGCTATTGATTCACGCGTCTGTTTACCCTAGTTAAAACAAGAAAAGTAAGCCAAACCACTTATAAGCCAACAATGCTGTTGTTTTTAGCAAAAAATACTACCCCGTCAACTGTTATCGAAAGTGATTAGTAGATGAGTGAGTATGTAAATCAGTGAGGACAATGTACTAGAATACAGTGGCGTGAGAGTGACAGCTTTTTCAGTAGAGACGATTTTGTTGCTCTTAGCTAAACGTTCTTTATCTTATCGTGGTACCGCTGTCACCGTCCGCAAGCTGTCGTCATAGCTTAGTGGTGAAACAACGTTTATAAAGGAATTTATTGATAAATCTCTGTATGCTTCTGCTCCAAAACTTCCGGATAAAACATGACAAATATTATTTCATGCGAGAAAAGCTCTGTTGATTTGAAGTAGGTAAGTACTGAGATAAAGTGTGAATGAGACAAACAAAATGCCATATCATATACGAATAAGGTTCATACAATTGGTGCTTTTGTAATTGGTTTCGATTCGCTACGGATTGTACCTAACTGGTTTAGGTCAATTAATTCCTATACAATATTACGAAATAGTACCGCCTACTTTTTTGTGAAACCTGCCATCACGAGAAGAGCTCCACAAGACCTCTTAGAAAATAGAACCAACCTTAAGTAGTAGATGGATGTTCCACGGGGCGCATAATGGGTTCATTGTTGATAATCTACAGAATGGGCAGATTACAAAAATAGGATACATAGATAAAAAACCTACATACGCCCGGATCGGATGCCCGTGAGCCCTACAAAAATAATAATTTAGTTTTTATAATAGCGGCAGGCAACCAATCTGCTGCTGAAATGGAAATCTAAACACACCAACTAAGCTAACTTAGGTAAGCCTAAGCTGTTATAGACAGACACACCAAAGAAGAAAAATGCTCAAAAATGCAATGCTAGAAGTATACTCAATGGTTAGTGATATGATATGGCAAGATACTATTTTAAAGTGTGCTTTAAATACTAATACCGCTAATAAGCAAACCTTTGATCAAAGTAAATTGTATTAAAAATAAGAGTCAAGAAAAATATTTATTAATAATTATATGAACCTATTATTGTATTGTAGGTTTATTTAATTACCTACCTCTATTGTTACTTAGATGAATGAACGGTGCGCGAGATTTTTCCTCATCTTGTTCGATGTCACTATTGTTTCATGCTGCAATTGCACCATACGCCCTGCACTTATCAGCAATTCAGTTAATTGAGGGGTTCAGTGCACGGATGGCATTCATCCTCGCCAGGAAGATGGTCCATCATCGCTTTATAAAGCACGTGCTAGGTAGCCTAAATATGAAACTAGTGCCGGTACAATCTTATACAATTTTATAAAAAAAATCGGTGCTCCTCAAGGAAGAATACTAGGGCAGCTGTTGTTCATTGTATATATCTACACTCTCTACTTACAGGATCTCTCTAATTAACTGATATAAAATTTACTAAAACTTCATTGCTATTAATGGTAGCGGAATTCCAAACTGGCACTATTATATTCTATTTTGCGATCTAAAATGTATTTCATCTTTTTTGTTCTCTGAATTCATAGAAATTCTACCACCACCTACCGTCAATGATTGACGGCCTTGCGGTAATACCTAGATAAAAAGTGGATTTGCATCAAATTTTAAATTTCTGTTGGATTTCAGCAGCCTAGCCACCGAAACAAAACGGTTTAGAAATTATATTAAAATATGTATATTCTTAATTGAATTGAGTAGAATGTTGAACAAGGTTTTGACTGAATCACGCTACGAGTTGACGAGAAACTTCAAGGACCATACCTACTATGGTCTTATGTTTCGGACTTAAAGTATTACTTTGGCAAAACTTCAGAAAGATGCTGGACCATCTACGCTACGACGACTTAGCCGACCTACGACTTTATTTGGAAACAGAATCGTTTCTATCCATCTATTCTACTAATTTCATTTTAAATAGTTTTCATTTAGCTTGCCTTATTGTAAGACTGACGTTTCTCAGGTACAGCAGGCAGATCTTTAGTGTGGGTAGTTCTACTTGTGACCTGTAGTAATGGTGATTAATCAATCTGCGCTTGATTGAGCCGCGAGTGATACGTAGAGTACAACGTCACGCAGCGTGCAGCAGCCCCCGCGCGCCCGCCGTTCTGCCTCGTCGACCTCGGCCTTGCTTATCTCAAACACATTTATTTATCCAGCTTTGGTAACCATTTCCTTTAGATTGTAAATAAAACTGTTTTAGCTTTCATTCCTTTCGAGTGCAACAGACTTATGAATACATTCGATATCGGTCAACCTTCGGTCTCAAATTCAAATTCGTGCGTGTTTACAGTTACAGCCTTCCAGTCTCTTGGTTTCTTAACCCCGATTTTTTTATGTATGTCAAGTTAGAAGTTAGCTCTTCATAATCTAAAAACTGATCATGCAACAGATATTAGTTGTAACAAAGCGATATCGTACTTCCAATAGTGTTAACTTGCTGATTTGAATTATTATGCGGCAAGTTGATTACAGCTTTATTATTTCCTCGTTGTTGCCAATAGTAATCTGAAAAGTGCTAACCGGTCGTTTTAACCTTTACATCCGGTGTTGGGCGTCGCGTCGAGTTGAAATCAACGAGGCCACGGGTTCATTGTTGATAGTCGGTGTCTGCGACCGGACTGCATGGTTGGGCGTTGCACTCTTACTAAATATAGTCAAGATTAGGACATTCTGACACATTATGACTCTATGTTTAGAAGTATTTTGGCTTTTTTGCGAAGAATTTGAGCAAAAAATATGGAACATTTGCTTGAGTTGTCCTGTTATCTTAAATGATGACTATACCTGCATGTCATATTATAAGTAAAGCAGAGATTTAGACTAGAGTGGAATGCATCGACAAACTAGACACTTTATGAAGAAGCGACACCGCCGCTCCGGAGACGCATGCGCTGTGCACCCACGCAATCCCACAACCACATTGTCCATTGTTTACAATGAAAGCAATTATAATGCTAATGAATCCGATACCAACGTAAATACATTGACAACGCTACTTTACTTAGAAGAGTCCCGGCCTGCCCCGACTTAAAAATGTTCAACTATCTCGGAAACGTGACGCTTTAGGATACCCTTATAATTAAGAACATTACTTTGTTCATCTTCATCATCAACCGATATCAGTCCACTGCTTGACGTCTTGTTCGTCTTCATCATAATCATCATCTTGTTCGTCTTATAATGTGTAATGTGTGTCCTCAATCGATTATGATCTATATTTATAGGTTTTATTACGTACTATAGCTATCGCAAGTTTAAAATAAATGATAGGCTAGTTTTCTTTACTAAGATTTTACAACTTCTTATTGCAGTGTCGAAAGCCCTATTATCATTTACCTTTGCACTTTTGTAAACGAAATGAGATTTCCTATTACACTGTTACCCTTATTATCGAAACTAGAGAGTACTTTGTCTATTGGGCAAATATACAACATGCGGTGAATAGATTAATAATTATAATTTGTACTTCAAATCATTATCTGGCGTAACTGGCTCAAGACTGCCACCTTAATAAAGTGCAAAGCTATTGAACGTTTTATGCTTATTCTTCACAAGAAAAGGGAGTGTTGATAAGTAGGTACATTAGGATAATGGAGATGGCTCATTCATATGAGATGAATAGCACATTTATTAAATGTTTTATTCATCCCATGTTGTGTCTTAAATTGATTGGGCAAGTTGTTTGTATTGAATAAGTTTGTTATTGTTATACACAGGTAGTATATTTACTTCGGCGATTCATACTTTTTGTTGGAGTGCATGCATGAAAGTAAAGTAAGCCTTAGGTACTTTACCCACTTATTCCTATTCTGTGCTTAGACTGTGCTGTCGCTTGCACATTTTTACCCTTTAAAAGATTTTAAATCACTGATAATATGAGCTTATCGAAAATCGCGAGCATGCAATCCGAATGCACACAATTAATAAAGTTGGCCCAACTGATTGTCGTATTTGGGTAAAATTTAAATAGGAAAACGTGTAAGGATCAAAATTATTTTTTGCTAAACTTTGTACAATCATTGCACATAAAGAACATTGCTTGCGATTTTCAAAATATAAGTTCAATGTTTTTAAGTCTTTTAAATGGTCAAAGTGCGCGAACGAAAATTTGTTTCGCGGCTTGTAGTGAGTCCCTAAGTAGAAGTTACAGAATCGTGATTTTATACGTCGTAAGAACGATTTCACTTAGTTTTTTGTTAAATAACACTTTATGCAAAAATAATTGATACAGTTATGGCATGGTTCATAATATAAAACTATAAATACTTAACAATTCATAATACCCTGAGTCATATCTTTCTTAGCATGAACGCTGCGCGTGTTCGTTTTATTTTTAATAAAACATTGGTTTATTTTTAACAATTGCTCTCTAATTGGTCACCGTAGTTATTTGTGATTGATGAAATATCCTTCCAATAATTCTGTTTCTATTCTGATGCCATCACTTTAGTTTAAGTAAACATACTGAGAGTATATAAAATACCTACTTCGTTTTTTGCTGGCACTTTGGGTGCCATCATTCATACATAAAAATGTATAAAGCACCAATGTGTCTGTCTGTAACTTACGTTTTTACGGGACCGATCGAGATGACATTTAGCAAAGGGATACCTTGGATTCGAGAAAAAAGGTTTATTATCTGTAAAAGATAAGTAGTTATTTCACTAACATTCAAAAACCACATCGCCACTTGTCAGCCATAACAGTTTACCAAAACATTTTTTTTTATAGTTTTCATTTTTAAAGCCCAAGTGAAAATTATAAATAGGTACCTAAGTCCACTAATGACAATAAATAAAAACCCATTGAGCGCTTTTCGTTGCCAAAAAGGTGATTCGCTGTAGTAGAGTATTGTACGAGAGTAGCCAGTCAGATTGCCTATACTTATACTCATATTATTTATTGCAATTATAATGTTACATAGTGAGGTATTTAAGTTAAAAATGGTGATTACCTATTAGGAAAGTTCTATCGGCTTGATACAAATATTAAACCTAGAGCAACGGGACTGCTTATGGATGTGGATTCCGAATCAATCGTATTTTTTTACATAGGCTGAAAGTACAAAATACATACAATTACCGAAGAAATAAAGCCTTGTGCCCATCTTCAACGCAGGGAAGGAAAAATTAATTTGCGGACGCAAAGAAGAAGTACTTAGTTTTGAGATAAATTGCTACTTTCTCTTTATCTGAGAATACATGTTAAAACTTGCATAAGAATAAACATTGGCAAACCTACTCGCAAATAAATTTAAATGTGGTAAAATTTTTCCTCATTTAGTGTTCTCGAGAATCACTAAGTTATTAGAAGCAGGCACTATTCAAAATTTTCCATTTTAATCAATGATCATTGATCATTTACGAGTTCTTCAACATGTCTTAAATTTTAGGGTTTTGAAGACTTGCAAAAATATAATGTTTATCCGATCTACAAAATTCCTACCAAAGGTTTGCAAAATAAGAAAACTAATAAAACAAACTTTTTTCTAGAGAAACTTGTTTGGATAAAATGATATTTTTGTAGAACTGTCTACAATATAATATTGCACATCTTTGTTGATTACTATTTTTCGATTAAGCTCAGTGATTTTATAACTTTCATTTTTTTTTAAATTTGAAGGTCCCCCTTCAGCCCCTTTGCCGAAATAAATTGATCTAATAGGCGGTTTTGTTTAACTAGAAAATTAAAATTAAATTCCTGATACTATTTATGTTTTTTGGGGTTTATGTACAATAATGATTTCGCATGTTGGAAGTTCTATGCTTCCATCTGAAATCTTTCAAGTGCATGACTTTATAGACTGATCTTTTTAGTTACGAAATCATCGTCGCATTGGGTATAACTCACACTTGGCGAATTTATTTCACGTTGTGACCGATTTCTGGCTGTCTAATGGCTGGCAAAGACATAATTATTTATTAGAGGATCTAATTAGATTTTTCCATCTATGGAGTAACTCTAAAATCTCTAAAAAATCAGTCCTTGTTTAAAGAAGGACATTATTTTTATCTGACGGAAAGCGTTACTCTAAAGATGGAAAATTCAGATATAAAATGAAGTTAATTCATTAATTTAGCTATTTTTGTATTTTTTTCATATGTAAGAATGTTTTCTTATTATATGATTGAAATTTAATATTATTTCTAGGTGACCCAAAGTGATTGTTTTGCATCATTTTCTGTGTAACTAAATACCAATGTGCTGAATTGCAATTCGTTATAACCATCGGTTATAAGGGATTAATTACTCCGGTAGCCTTCTCTATGCGTGGCTGGACACGCACTGAGCTAAATAAATATTATACACATCCTTAGATTGCAATGTAACAACCTTTTTTTGGAAAATAAATGTTATTGTATTGTATTTTTTATCGGAGATCGGAGTACGAGTCAGTGGGAGGGTCGCTCAAAAAGTTGAAGAAGTGCAAAACCAACTTTGTACAGATTTAAACTTAAATGTAGGCCATCGCCGCACGCGATTATTTACCTACAAACGGCTGGCGTAACTTGGCGGGTCTGAAGTTAGCCGTTTCGCCAAACTTCCAGTCATCATTGGCGATTTTCGCACACGCAGCTCAGTTCGGACCAGCCAAACTGTACCATTGCTTTTTGATATTGTAAAGTAAGGGCAGAGGTGGGTGCATAATCATTTGACCCGTAGTTTTTTAGAGAAAGCAAAAACTAATAGCATACCTCTTGTTTTCAACTTATCTACTCCGCCCACGAAATTCCTAATTAGTAAGGTACCACTTACTAATCAAGCTGATCAGGGAATAGTTAGTTTCACTTGGTCATTTTGATTCGTTTTAGTTACTAGGTTATCAAGTTTAGATACCTACCTATACATAGTTTCAAAATGCCAAGTTAACATAGTTGTTAATTTTAGCAGGTGTTTAATGAATGGACGGAACGAATATAAATAAACAATAGAGCTAAAGTTAGGTACCTAGGTTGTTGGATAGGAACTTGTTTCAGATATAACGCCTACTCTGAGAAATGTATGCAATTACCAACTCTATTTTGTAATCTTTTAATGCACATTATTATTTACATTATATGGGAAATCAATAAAAGTAGCAAGTAAGTATGTTGTTTATCAGTGCCACTTACCGACTATCTTGTGCTTTAACTGTACTTACATCATTTAACTTGATCGTTTTACACATGAATTGCATTGATAAATAAAAAGTGAATGTGTGCAGTATTATACAATTTTTGCAAAACTATTATTAACTTAACTGGAACGTATCTGAGTTAACTTGCTGCATAAGGAAAACGAAAACCTTATAGTAGCACCTCACTTTAAGGTTTATTTACGTTGAGGGGTCACGTGCCTCCCGTTCCGACGTAAACAAACCGGTCGCGCTCTCGGCCGCTGCCGCACAGGATGGTGATCAGGGGCCTAATTCTCGGGCCAACCGAGATTTTCTAAGCGATTATTTTATTTTTGGCATTGCCCAACCCCGCACTTTTTTTACGTTTTCCGTATATCGTAGCTGTCGAGGCTTTTACGATGAGGTCGTCGATGAATTACTCAAGGAAATCATCCATTCTCTCTTCGAAAAGAAGCAATAAGATAAAATTGCAAATGATCGAGATCGGCCCGAGAATAAGGCCCCAGATCACTTACCGTTCTCACAGGTGTATCCCCAGTCGTTTTCTGCCATTATCACGGAAGGATGTTATCACTCTGCCGTTCGCGAGATTATTTATTAGGGTAATGAGTGTGTGGTCGCGTGTTGGTCGAGTGCACGGATGAGCGTGGTCGCGTTGTGACTGCGTGCGAGTGAGCGCGGTGCCTCCGCTTTATACGGGCGAGGGCGGGTTCACAGTCGGAGCGGAGGCGGACGCGGGCGCGGAGGCGACTCGACTTATCATCCAGTGCACGTGCTAACCGCTGGTCTAGGTCTTGAAACACCGGCGCACGCGCGCGCTCCGCCCAGCCACTGCGGCTTCGACACCGAGCGCCGCGCCCGCACCGCCCCCCCCCTTCGCTCTACCTAAGGCTTTCTACTCGCAAATTAGTAAACGCAATTATACAGTTTACCTACTCATCGGATAGAAACATTTATTCACGTTGTTGATGGATTCTATGAATGGCGTAACATTTTAATTAGTGCTGTTTAATTACAAAGGTATTGGTCTGACTATACTAGTATATGTCAAAAATCAAGAAGAATGATAAGTTATCAAATCACCTTGAAACTAAAATTAAACAAATAAAACTAAGGTTAGAAAATGTTAGAACCTAGTTATAATAAAATTCTTCAGTCAATAGTAATCTCGCACTCGAGCTCAACTAAAGCACTGTAAGTCTGGCGATAGCGTCTTGCGATCCTAAGGTCGTGGGGTTAAATCTGGACGTCCACCAATGACGACTCAACTACGGTAACACTCATGTCAGCCCGAAACCATGGCTATTGCAATATAGCCGAAACATCGAGAAAATAAATAAAATAAGGTATTTAACGCGATAAATATACCCGTGTAATAGATTCAGTAGGTATGTCCACCAATGAGTTTTTCTGATGGGAAAAAATCGATAAAAGTTATGTGCACTATGCCAGTACTCTTAAACGGGGAAGAAAAACATCTTGAGAAAACCGGCAAACCCAGGCCCGTATGCAGACACAATGTTTAAGTCCTAGTCCAGCCTCAAGCTGGAAAGCATAGAATATATGTGGAAGAGCATAGATTTTTGACGGTTCTGCATTGTCACAATTCTCCAGTGTCAAAAATCTGTGCTCTAACCTGCTTTAACTCTAAAGTTTGAAAACATTTGTCAAGTGCACGATAAGAGCCTCAACGAGGTGCATTTGAAATCCTTTCACCGCACCACCGCACCGCACCGGCTCGAAAGAACTAAAGAATCGCGACAAGAAGTAAAAACAGTTCTATAAACATCGCAGGGATATTTATTTTGCATCATAATGTCATTCATGAATTGCGTACAAATTCAAGAAACACAACACACCTTCATGCGGTGGCCGATCGCCTGCAACTGAGCATTTTCACCGCGATTTTAGTCACTTGCCGGATGCGAACTGAGGGTTTGTTCATACTCTTGCGCTCACCGATACTAGTGACGCATTTCCTTCATACAAAAAACTCGAAGCGAGCTCGTTACATGCATTTTTTGTATGGCGAAAATGTGAGCCTGTCATCACTATCCGTGAGCACAAACACCATCTGTTGCCACACAACAAAAGTCGCAACCAACTCTAATTTGGAACCTGCGATTCAGTCACCTAAGGGCCGAATCTCCATTGAGATTGTTTTCGCCGTGCGGTAAAATTCGCGCGGAACGCACCGTAAAATGTCCCACGATATGAGTAGAATAAAAGTACTTCATACAAAAATCGCTGCGCTTATAACAAGAAAAGCCAATTTTCTCCAAAATACTATCATAAAAATATCATATAGGCTTACGTGGATAAGTAAATGCGCGACAGACGCTATAGCATCCATACATCTCTATATAGAGGTCCAGTCCATACGTGCTATTTTAATGCTTCAACTAAACTTGCAATCATTTGAAAATAGCTCGTAGCAGACGTAGAACTTGTAGCGCGTTTAAATCTTTTGTTTGAATTTCGAACATCACCTAAGTACGAGTATATCTAAAGTGGGTGATAGACGTACGTACTTAAAGTACGCGGTTTTTAAGTTCGCGAACTTACTCGGCTCGACGTTGGTGACACACGTGAAGCTTACTCACTCTGTATTGCGATGTCGTCGACTGAAGAAGCTTTGTGTTATTTAGGAATAATATCGTATTACATTTTAAAAACTAAAAAAAAGAAACGAAGTCGAAAAGTGTGGGTAAAGAACTGGCTTACGAAAAGAGAGCGTTTATCACATGTGAATTTAGTAAGAGAGTTACATGAAGAGGAGGAAGATTTCCATAATTATTTCAGAATGCCTGAGCAGGTGTATAAAGAAGTTTTGCGCTTAGTTACACCAATTATAGCTAAACAGGATACTTGCATGAGAGAAGCTATTTCACCGCATGAACGTTTGAGTGCAACATTACGATTTTTGATAACTGGTGGAACATATACAGATTTAATGTATTCGTCAGCGATTTCAAGACAGTCATTGGGGTACATAATTCCTGAGACATGTGAGGCAATCTACTCTGCGCTGAAAAAATATTTGAAGGTATGTACCTATCATTCACTACTACTTTATAAATAAAATAACTTAGTACAAATAATCAGACTTTATTTTGCAATGGCACATTGACACTAATGCTTAACAAATAAATTTACTCTTGAACATTATACAAATGATACCACGTACTATTTATAATTATTATTATTAAAGTTTAAATATTCAACCAGGGAGTCCGGGATACTAATAGTTTGCGAGTCTTGTGTCAAGTTAAATGCTTGTGTTTCTTGCATCTGGACTGGAACAGCTGGCATGTGTATCAATGGTCTTTGGGGTACCTGGACTGGAACTGGATTATGTATAGTTGTATTAAAAGTTAATCTTTCAAACCGTCCCAAAAATATTACTTCATTGATGAGCTTTTCAGCTATGCCTTGTTGAATAGCAGTCATGTTGCGGAGTTTAATTGCAACATTTTTTCCAATAGCATCATATTCATCATCAGGGTTTTGTAATCTTCTACCTATTAACGATATTGTATCTTCAATGCTGTCATTGCCTTGTCGTTTACGACGTGTAGATGAAGCAACATATGTTGGAGGTGTCGCAGGTGAAGCCACGTTGAAGTTGGTACTCTGTAAATAAAAATGATATCATTATACTGACTTATAAGTTTTTTTTTGTTACAGTTCCCGAGTTCAGAAGAAGAATGGATAGCAATTGCAGAAGAGTTTGAGCATAGATGGCAGTTTCCAAATTGCTTAGGAGCCGTCGATGGGAAACATGTTGCTATAGTCCCTCCAGCCGGAGCAGGCTCACATTTTTTTAATTATAAAGGGTATCACAGTATTGTACTTATGGGAATTGCAAATGCAAATTATGAATTTATTTATGTAGATATTGGAACAAATGGACGTATTTCTGATGGAGGTGTATTACAAAAAACTAAATTCTTTCAAAGATTGAATTCAAAGAGTTTAAATCTTCCTAGCCCCAGAAAACCAAGTGGACATTCAGAAGAGTTGCCTTATGTATTTATTGGTGACGAGGCTTTTGCTTTGAGGACAGATTTTATGAAACCATACCCACAAAGGCAATCACAGGCTAGCTCAAGTAAGAGGATATACAATTATAGAGTATGCAGGGCTAGAAGAATTATAGAAAATGTATTTGGAATTTTGGCGGGAAGATTCCACATTTTTCGATCGCCTATAAATACCAGTGTGCACAACGTTAACAAAATAGTTTTAGCATGTTGTGTATTGCACAATTTTTTAAGGAAAAACACAAGACAAACTAACAGTCCACATCAGCACTTTGATAGTGAAAATCATGAAAATGGAACTATTGAATTGGGACTGAGACCACAAAATGGAGAATTACAGTCACTACAACAAACACATGGTCGTAACCCCACTCAAAATGCAAAAATTATCAGAGAAAAGTATGAAACTTACTTTAATACTAGTGGTGCAGTGCCATGGCAACAAAGAATGTTATAATAATAATATTTTTACCTGAGAATCATTTTCACTATGCTCAGCATCAAATGTATATTCATTTTCATGTTCGCTGCTGTCCAAATTGTCAGTCGATTGTTCACCTGAAGTCAATAAAAACACTAAATTCACTTTTTGTTTTAATGTACCTACAACATCACAATGTCATTACTGTGATGAAACAACACTGGTAACGTACCTACTCTATTTTAGGTACCTACCTACTTATTAAGACACAGGCCTAACAAAGGATACGCACGTCTTTTAGTGTATAGAGAAACTATTTAATAAATAAAATTAAATTTACCTTGGCCTTGATCATTCAGAAATTCCAGCTGACTGTAGTACCATAATTTTGG
The DNA here is from genome assembly GCA_947578465.1 of Thera obeliscata. Lineage (NCBI taxonomy): Eukaryota > Metazoa > Arthropoda > Insecta > Lepidoptera > Geometridae > Thera > Thera obeliscata. The sequence continues at coordinate 9,922,311 of OX387916.1, forward strand.
CACGTATACCTGGTCAGTTCCTGAACCAGTCCCCTTGCTATCTTGCACTTTTTTATGTTCTTTACGGTACCCAGCTCTTAATGAATTAATTTTTTTCTTGACGTTCTCAATCGTAGCATCTCTTTCCACCTTACGTATAATTTCTAATAAATTATTGTATGCTTGAAGCTTCATATTTTTGTCTTTGTAATCGTTGCTTCTAATTTTCCAAAGACAAGGGTAATTTCGGAAAGCTTCTATGAATTCGGTTAGCAGTTCATGCGAATATGTTCGGAAATCACTCATTTTAAAATACAAAAATTCCAAAAATTAACACGACAAGCGTGCGCATCCACGAACTGGCGAAACAAACTGGCGGCTCGCGGCTCGCAATGCTGCCACACGTTCGAGCCATGACGAGCTACGAGCAAGATTTCAGACCGGTTGAATCGCCGACGATTTTGCTCGGCGGTTTTAAAGTACGCGTACTTACGGTGACACACAAGCGAAAAAGGTCGGCGAGCCATAAGTACGCGTACTTACTCGTACGTCTGTCACCCACTTAAATGTGCAATTCAATAGGTTGACTTGTGAGACGATCACGATTGCTATCACGAAAAATTTATCACTCCAACCAGAGTTACACCTGCTCGCAGTGTAGACCACAGTGTAGACTGAGCACCACAAAACACAATTACTCAAGAGCTGAGCATAGACTATGGAATATCAAGTGAGGGTAGTTGGTGAAACTGCTACGCCTATCGACGACGGTAGGTATATATCTAGCAAGTTCATTAATCAATACATTTATTGCATAAACATGGTTTAGTTTAGGTACATACATAGTTCTTGGGTGTAAGTCAGTATCACATGTGGTGTATGTTGTCACATGGGGGTTGGGTGTAAGTTAAAAGTTCGTTGTTTTATTCGACCGCCCATTAAAACCATAGTCTAAGGAAACTCCTTTCCAACCTTCTTGATGGAAACTTTTAGCAGTAATACCTAATAAAAACGCCAAAGTAAAAAGCACTAGTGCGTCAACGTAAGGTAAAAAGCACGCGTGTTTATAAAAACTGAATTATGAACCTAAGTACGCGAGCAAATGAGTCACTTTTTACGTGCAAGTGTTTTGAAAAATAATTAAAGGCATTTATAATAAATCATCACTTTGGTAGATGTCAACAATTACATAAAAGTAACAATGAGTACTATATTTTGCATAATTTGGTTTTGTATTCAAATTAAGAAATTTACATTCAGTGAATACGACATTATTACAATAAAACAAATATCTTTAACTATCAATCAATCACAGTCAGCCATTCAAAGTCCGAAGAAGTTGGTGATAAAACAAACAGACATTCATTATTCCTATTGAATATTATGGCCAAGCGTGCTTATTATGCAGCTGTGGTTGCGGTCATGCATTTTAAGAAGAACGTTGAGTAGATACCTACTACCTACCTAAGCATCTAATGAGGTACTTACAGTATAATCATCATCATCAATATTTGCTGCAGACAGGCGTCACGGCTCAGTTTGTAATAACCCTGCGCCGTAGGCCGTGGGTTCAATCCCCACCGAAAACAAATATTTGTTTGGTGGACACAGATGTTGGTTCTCTGTCTGATGGGTGTTATGTTGTATTCTAAATATGTGTATTTACAAAAAAAACAGCTATCTGGTTTCTATCCTACAAGCTCTGCTTTTGGGGCTAGATAGTGTTGTGTGAACTGTCCACAATATTTATTTATTTATTTACTTACAGTAGAAGTAGTCATAATAAACAGCGTTTAAATACTTGCCTGTCAAGTCATACAAAAAAATACTTAGTACCGAGCCTAGCCTTGAAAGTTACATCAGGTTTTTGTTGTCCTGAAACAGTGCTAGGGTTCGTGAAAGATAACTTTGCGCGTACCTGACGGCAGAAAAAGTAAAAACCTGACTGGAAATAATCTACCAAACACAAACATGAACTTGCATTAGGAGATTGATTTCTCCATTCATGTTTGCGGTCGGAAGATCTATTTCCAGTCAATTTTTTGCATGTTTTCCGCGCTTCAACAATCAGTCACGTGCTTTAACATTATGGCAAATATTATTCAGGCCATTTACAAATTAAATTACAGTCTCCACTATACAAAATCCCTGTCTAATTTTGTGGTTGACCGCATATGACTATGACGTAAACGAGGCCTAAGCGGTGATGACGTCCTGCAAAATAACCAAAAGGTGATGTTTTATTATTTTATATTCAGTGGTGGAACAGGGAACATTGATGACAGTTATCGCGGGGTCGATTCTTAACATTCTGGCCAATATAATTCAGTTCGTTTACTTAAATTATAGTCACCACTAAACAAAATTCCTGTCTTATTTTGGGATTGACCTGGCTCTGTGTCGTAAACGAGGCCTAAGCGGTGATGACGTCCTGCAAAATAACCAAAAGGCGATGTTTTATTTTATATTCAGTGGGCTCAGTGGTGCAACCAGGAGCATTGTTGACCGAACAACAGTGCATTAAACTGTCTTCATTATTTGTTACGGAGTGAGTTTGACCCGCGATAACCCACGTTTACTTAGGTAGAAAGATAGGTGTCCCTATACAGGGTTATTCATTATTAGCTGCAAATACTCAGGAATTAGGTTCAACAAATAAAATAAAAAATATTTATGAAATGTTTTTTTTTAATTTTGATTTAAGTTTTTGTATCAAAAATTTTTTTTTTTATTTCATTATGGCTATTGCATAATGATTGCCATGGAGAACAGGACGATGACCCACCCAGGCGGTGACTGAACGCAGAGTGTCGCTTACGGCGCGCGGGCGCGGATCAAAGGTCAAAATAGGTCAGGCCCCAATGATTTCTTTATCGATTTTCTTGGGATTTTCATAACAAAACTTAAAAAAAATCATTTAATAAATATTTTTTATTTTATTTGTTGAACCTAATTCATGAGTATTTGCAGCTAATAATGAATAACCCTGTATAGGCCCTTACTGAGTATTATTGTAGAGATTGAACGGTATATTAGCACCAATTAAAATGATGTGTATTTTTAGTCAACAAGTAAATATGGAAGTATGATAATTTCTTGATAGGCGCAAAAGCAAAACTGTAGCGATTTCAAGCAAAAGTTTTACTTTCAAGTTTTTTTTCAAAGTTTTTATTCTTTCCTTCAAAGAATCATCATCATCTTCCTGCCCTTATCCCACGCTAAGTGGGATATCGGCACAACAGGTTTTCTTCTTCCACTCGCCTCTATCATTCGTCATCTTAGTGCTCACTCCTCTCCTGCTCATGTCATCCTTGACGCAATCCATCCATCTTTTCTCTCACCTCTTCTTCTATAACCACCATCCACATCCATATCCAACACTTAATTTACCTTCAAAGTATCCAGTTGTCAAAATTTTTATTTTACAAGATTATTTTTAGTTTTTCTCAAAATCGTGTTCAATGTTGGATTTTTGAAAAATCCAATATGATGCGTCTTACCTGTAAAAACCAATCTTTGATTTATATACCCGTAATAAAAAAGTCGTAAAAACGCAAATATTGAGAAGCTTCGTAGGTTTGAGTGCTTGTTCTCGAACGATGAGATGATTGAGAAGTGCAGTGAAAGAATCGGATGAGTGATGCGAGATAAACGAGGTCATACAAACAGACGCTTCCTTTTATTTGTTGTGTTTACTATAAATAATAGCAATGTGCAAAATATATGGACGCATTGAACTTCTGACGACTGGTTGATAGCTTTATTCACTGCTGGCGTTTGCCCAGAACGATAATAATCGATTAAAGTACTCGATCATAAATAGAATAATATTTCATCCTGATATATATTTTTTAGTTCCATTCACACTCATCTGATGCAATTAGGTGATATAACCACCTAATCAGGATCGTAGCAAGTGGAAATCCGTGATCTCTGCCTACCCCAAGGAATATAATACTCTCTAGCCTACCCCCATGGGAATGAGGCGAGATTTTATGTTTGTATATTATTTAGTTTAAACTCCACCATGCAACAAAAAAGATCAATAAGTGGAACAATAATTATTCATATAAAAGACATCAACGCGCCCGAGATATCAGTAGAGGAGTTTAATCTCTTTCAGTCAGCATCAAAGTCCAAACAAAATGAGATGATCCAATAAAGTGCTGCCAATATACGTATTGATGATTATGGTCTTTTTACTGATTCCTTAAAAGCAACTATAAAAAGTACAGACTACTTCCATTCCACGCGCAATTTATTTCTATCTTTGAATTTTTATAACTCTGTTTTGAATAAGTACCAAGTATACCAAGTATACCAAAACACAGAACAGCAAACCGTTATTCTAAGCCACAAAACATAAACTAATACAACATACCTATACGAAAATAATGGCATTAAAAAATAAAGCAGAACTTCGATCATGGCTACTCTTTGTCCAGTCCAGCTTAGTACTGTCATCATGTCCGATTTGTGACAGATACCTACACATTATTTAGTTAGAAACTAACTTCCTCCTATAAGGTGCTTTTGCACTAGTTAAAGTTTCCATACGGAAGCAGTTCGCCTGGTTCTGGGAAGTAGCGTGGTCAGAGTAATCATTGGCTCACAAGTTACGTTGACTCGGTAACTATAAACGCTCTACTTTATCTATGGTGCAGTAATTGTGCTACTGGATATCCATTGTTTCGTTCAAAAACTGCAGCTATATCTTATATACAGCGACTATTAAAATCGCAGGATTAGGCTAAAAATAGCTGCTTTTATTGTGAGAAATGTATAAAACGTTTCTGTTTATGGACACAGATTCACATTTCTTGAAAAATTCGAGTATTTCTAAAAGCAGCTGACTTTAAATTGAAATTTTGAACTTGATTAGAAAACCCGCTTTGAGCCACCATTATTTGAAAACCGTAGTTGCCATGCCTTCGACAAATCCAGAGGAAAAAGGAACTTAATAACTGTAATTGCCAATCTACTTTTGATGCTGACTACATATACGTTTGGAAGAGGGTGGAGGATGTAAAGTTAAATTTCTAATACAAAGCTTACATTGTTTTTGAAAAGAGGATTTCTAAGACATTGTGTGTAAAGTATTATTAATAAAACGCGGATCGTTAAGACCCATTTAATATTTTGCTAGGAATAGCCGCAGTCTTAACTTGATGGGTCGCTAATCATTATATTGAGTTGCCACCATAAAGTGCCTTGTAGTTGAAAGCATAGTATATTCTTCGTTTAATTCTGCAGTAAATGAAAAAAAAAAAACTAAAACCAGGGTGTTGTCAGGGTAGATAATATACCTTCACTCCTGCACGCAGCCCTGACGATCAGAAACAATCATAAATTGGTTAAATTTCAAGATGTACTCGTATTTATTATTCAGGCCCTGCTAGGTATGCTACTCATACCCATGATATATCTACAAAGGAAATCACACAGATGTTTGCACAATGTATTTATTTTGCATGCGCAAAAGCATCCTGGCAGTATTTTTAACCGATGGCCGTCAAGTGTCAGATTTTATTATTGGAAGATGCCAAACATACTCAAGCGCTCCTTATGCGAATTTTAAAGATGTTTGGCCACATGAACTGACGCGTTAGAGAAGGTATAAGGAAAGAACTATAGGTAGGTTTTTATTTTAATCGTATTGGTCTGCTGTAAGCTGTTGTGTCGCAAATAAATGGCTTTTTCACTCCTTGTGCTTAAAAATATTGTCATTGTGGCGTACAAGAGCGAAAAAGAAATGGCATTTCTTCCTCTAGCTAATGGTAAAGGGAAACTGTTTGTTTTATTTTGTCTGTTGACAATGAGCCTAAAAAACCGAAAAAGTCTTCATAAAAGCCTGCGCACACCTAGGTCGCTGGCGATAGCGATCAGTGATGGCGCAGCGCAGGCCTCAAGAAGAATAATCATGAATAAAAACTCGACTTATTACTGTTTCATGAAAAAAGAACAACATTTTATTTTTGAAAATGGAACTAAAATCTGCGATCTTTTTGGTAGAATGCATGCAATAAATAAATAAAAAAGACTTGGTGCGAAATCTTTAGAATTTTCTCAACTATTTCATATTGTATTGGATTATTATCTTCTCGCAATCCTAGTGAAAATTAGAATTTAACACACGGCGCTAAAAACTCATGAAAACTCGGTCATTTTAGCTTCTTGAATAACAATCTACTATTAATTATTTCTTTTCTTTCTAAACAGAGTTCAAATAGGTACACAAGGATACGCATCAGACTATACACTCCTAGCTCTTGTGTCTTTTCAGTAAGAGTCATTTTTCTTTGTTTTTAGGTAACTTGAGCTGTATCCCACTGTACCTAAATATAGACCCTTTTCTAGTCCCGTTCGATTACGATTACCCACAGTGGCTAGTCATACAAATAGCGAATAACACAAGACCATCAGAAGTGACGCCGAAATAGTTTTTTTATTGCAATACATATTCTATTTGAGTGGCTATCCAAGAAATAATGAAATAAAGCTAGGTATTTGATATACCTACATCTAGGTAAACTCCTACATGTTATAGATAAACCTGCTAAACGATATAGCTACTACTTTAGTTAGGCTTACGTAAACCATAACGTGATAATTTTTATAAAAGCACTCATTTACTTTATCAATCTGAATAAAAATAATGTAATTTAGAAGGTAGTGTGAATTTGTGGATCATATCTGTGTGCGGTGTAGGTATATATGACGTGAAATTTTAGGTGATAAAATGTGGCTAAGCGTGTGTAGATTCCTTCAGTTGCGGGCCCTAAATCTGTTTTATAGAAATAGAAAAAAAAATGTGTAAATAATTTATTTTACGTCAAGTTAAAGTTAGTCACAAAAACGTAAGACGTAAGGGTATCTTTAATAACCTTCTTACCTTTTATCTTTACACTGTACCTACACAAAATGCTGGTTGCATTATTTGTGTGAAAAGGTGCACACAATTATTAACAAATTCAATTTATTAAATTTTATCAACATTTTACTGCATAAAGTGCCTAATAATTTCCACCCTTCTTTCAATAAAAGCCAATAAAAATCTTGCAAAAACAAACTTCTAACGGGGTTTTACAAAAAAGGTTTTTTTTGAAAGGCCCCTCTGGAAATGTGACTTTCAGGGTTCGTCGTTTAGTTCTGCGTCAAGGAACCATAAAAATAAATTTCGTTACTATTATATTTTTAGATGTCGTGCCAATAACAGTCGTGTTTTTGAAATACAATGTAATCATCTAACATATAATGTAAGTAAGCTCTAACCAACCAACTAATCAAATAAAGAAGGTAATAATAGTCTACGATTTCTATTTATTGTTGTAGTTAGAGTCTACGGCGTAGGTCTACGCCGTAGACACTTTCTATCTCCCTCTACCTCCGTGCTATGGGCGCGTTGATAGCCAAAAATTTTCATGGATCACAGGACACAGAATTACAATAGTCATGTGTGGTCGGAAAAGTGTAGCCCACAACCTTGAGCGTATGCGCAATAATCACTTGCCGACCAAGAAGTCAAGTGACAAGTGAACAAAGAAAGACTTTCTTTCCATGGGTACGTCTTTAGTGCGCCTCCAAATGTGCCGAGGCACAGCACTAGCACTGCTTTATAAGAACATCCATATAAAAATCACTGCACCCCTGTGAACTTCGTAGGGAGTGGTCTCATTTTAATGGTTTACCTTTAAGTATGTCTATCCTGAAGGTGACTTAGCTGTGGAAAAACCGCTCCGTAACTTCGCTATACCTAGGACATGTAGACAAATTCAAATCACCTCCCTTCATTATCGCATTACCAACTTGCCCCGGGCTCCATGGCGCATGGTAATCGTCTCCTCACGCATGCGCTGTGCGATTAACGTTCATCACTCGTTCAGACGATGTTTAGAATCCAGATGATCAGTACCTCAAGTCCCAGTTTTATTTTAATATTTAGCTTTATTATTAATCATAAAGAGATTAATTAAATTAGATAAAATATTGTGGAAAATCCACACATCACTATCTAGCCCCAAATACAATACAAAAAAAAGAGACAACAAAAATTAAGCAGAGCTTGTACTATGGGAAACAGATAGCTTGTATAATACTTATATACATTTTTTGTAAATACATACTTACTTAGAATACAATAAATAATTAAATAAAACAATATTTGGGATAAGGGTAAAAAAGCAGGGTTTCTGTATTGCGAGCTCAGGTTTTGTAGTCGCGTGAGCTTAGCACGCCCAACATGGACGTTTATCACGTCATACAATATACAGACTCGCAATCGAAATCGAAAAACGAAAACAACAAACTCGGACTTGAGGTACAGGCTACTGGTATGGAAACGTACCTATCTAATAAATTACAATTGTTTATTACTTGCTACGTTGTAATGAACGGTTTGTGGGAATGTGTAAATACTTCGTTGTTTTATTTATCTCTTGATTCCATTTAGGGCCAGTTTCAGGGATAACTAATCGCTCAATCAAATATTTGACAGCTGTTTAACTCTAATTGTTGAAATTTTATAATTGCCACCATGCACTGGGCTAGGTGTTATTTTGACAAAATTGGTGTGACACAGGCTCTTGTGATCCGAAATAAAAGGCACAAGGTTGCTTGTTATCTTTATTTAAATTAATTACTTGGTATACAAACTTATCGTACGTATATTTACTATTCACTAATTAAAATTGGTATTATCCTTATATCAAGAACAGGCACATTAATTAGGCATATCAATTTGTTTAATACACTTAAAACGCGATAAATAAATAAAATAAAATAAAATAAATATAAATATTCTGGACAATTCACACAACACTACCCAGCCCCAAACTAAGCAGAGCTTGTAATATGGGAACCAGATAGCTAATATAATACTTGAATACATTTTTTTTTTTTTTTTTTTTTTGTAAATACATACTTAGAATACAATATAACACCCAGACAGAGAACAAACATTTATGTTCACCACACAAATATTTGTTCTCGGTGGGGATCGAACCCACGACCTACGGCGCAGAAGGCAGAGCTACTGCCAACTGAGCTAGAGGCCAGACTAAATAAGACTAGCATTCGAGTTCGTCTTTGTTTGAGATTAAGCAGCGTGGATGCGTCTCTCTTACAAAATACTCGGATAAACAAGTAAGTTTGTATTACCTTAATGAAAACTCTGGAGAGCTTTTAAGCCGAGTCTATAAGATGTTCTTCGTAGGACGGAAGCGCTAAGATGTAACGGTCAACCACACAAATGGTGGCCCGCGGAACGTTGCTAAACTTATCGAATGATCAAGAAGCTATTCCACAAACTTAGGCAAATAAAATAACCACATCTTCAGATACACCATCAGTTGCCTTATGATTAAACTCAAACTTATTTTAATTATAATCCATATAATAAATATCTCAGTACCCACCTCGTAATAAGTACCATCAGCAGCGGAAGTTGATTAAAAGCCCGAGTTTTTTAAAAACTTACGATACATAAATAAATGGTAACCAAACTCAAATATCACACAAAATTTTGACATAATACTCGGGTTCCTAAATATTCAATTTATATAATGAAATCTTCCCTTGCTGACTGTACGTACTTATAATTCTAATAAATGCATTACATTTACGTTTTTTTAATAACCACTTGGCAAGACAATATAAAAATATTTACTAGAACTCTAAAGAACATAAAACTTAAACTGTAAAATATAAATTATGGTAATGATTCACATCTGTTTTACTTCAATGTGAGTTATAATAATACATTGTGTTTATAGTAAATTTGGTTTAGGAACATTGCTTCATAATATTTTCGTTGTATTTATTACATACTCAATACTGTTTTGTACGGTTGATTCACCAAATGTTTTCATGTTTTCATTCGTAGTTTACAATAGATCCACGAATAAACTAGGTTATGTACTCAGGAAAAAAAAAACTGAGCACTTGTTCTGCGACTTTGGTGGTCCATCCAATTTCACCTCTATTGCCTTAGACGGTGTATCCCTGCCAGTCTGCTCCGATTTTCGGTACCTCGGCTCATCTATTCAAAACGACGGCAATATCGACCGAGATGTGAAAAATAGGATAAATGCAGGATGGATAAAATGGCGACAGGTCTCAGGAACAACATGTGATCCACGAATGCCCCTTAAACTTAAGGGGAAAGTATACAAAACGATCATAAGACCTGTCGTACTGTATGGATCTGAGTGTTGGGCAACGAAAGGGACGGATGAGAGAAGAGTGCACGCTGCTGCGAATGTTGCGATGGATGTGTGGAGTGACAAGGATGGATAAAATAAGGAATGAGTATCTTCGAGGAAGTCTGAAAGTGGCGCCGGTAACGGACAAGATGAGGAGTAATAGGTTAGCATGGTATGGGCATGTCATGCGGAGGGATGAGAGTCATATTACGAGAAAAGTGTTAGGAATGGATGTGGATGGTGGTTATAGAAGAAGAGGTAGACCAAAGAAAAGATGGATGGAATGCGTCAGGGGTGACATGAGCAGGAAAGGAGTGAGCACTGAGATGACGAATGATAGAGGTGAGTGGAAGAAGAAAACCTGTTGTGCCGACCCCACTTAGCGTGGGATAAGGGCAGGAAGATGATGATGATGTACTCAGGAAAAAGTTGATAGACTATTTACAAATACCTACTTACAGTATGCGCATTGCATGTTTTGTCAGTTTTATTGAAGTAAGCAGCTAGAGTCCACGCAAGATGTCAATAAACCTGGCTGGAACTTATCTCCCAATGACATACATGGATTTGAATTAAACACTATGCAAGTTCGATTTCTCCATTCATGTTTGTGATCGGACGTTTTCCAGCCCATTTTTTTATTTTTTTCTGCCATCTGTCACACGCAGAGTTATCTTGCGCGGAGTCTATTAGCTACGTAGTAGGTACCTAATTATTTCTAGCGCTTACTTCAAAGGGATAAAGTTCCGTTACTCGTCCTCAAGATGTGACCTCAATTTTGAGATACGACATAATACGAGGTCAAATTAAGAAAGAATTTGAGAAATCCTCGCGGAAAGAGGAAGTGGGATCATTACATTACACATGTGCGCTCACGATCGTACACACATTTATGCAGGTTGTAACAAGAGTGGATCGATGGTGGCAGTGGACCAGAATACTTATCAATTCAACCTTACTTTATTTTAATTGTTGAACTTGTTTGGTGTTTATTATTAAAAACTCCGGAAGAGAGAAGGATATAGTGCAAGCTTAAATGCACTATACGCCCCCCCCTTAGATCCCCCTCCCTCTTAAATCCCACGAAATATCCACTCCACAACCTTATAAACATTGCTTAAAATTTTCAAAATTAACCCACATAGAATATTTCTGAAACTAGGGGAATCAATCAATCTCCATCTGCCACCGATTTCCACCCTGTATTGAGAACATAATCCACACATCAAGATCAGTTTCTTCTAAAAAAGTTGGCTATCACTAAGAAGTCCTCCTGAGAAAGGCAATAATATCTTCACTTCTACAATAAAACACATCTTCTTAATACTAAATGGTAGGTACACTTGATCAAAAACTCGCATCAGTCTTTTTTCGTTGGCAGTTCAACATAGTCATCCACCTCCCAGTTATATTCAGGTTCTTCAGACAAATGCGGGGGGATCGCCGCTCGTGCTAAAGGAACTCCCGCTTCATTCAGTGAGAGGTAGGACCGGATGGCAGCGGCCTCTGCATTGTCCTGAGGAGACTCAAGAGCGCGGGCGTTAAACGGTCCACCGACGTCCTCGGAAGGCAGGTCCCAGATGTGCCACTGAGGAGCCATCTTAAAATTCTGTGATAAAAAGATACATATCAAACACAGAATAGAAATAGAACAGAATTCTATAGATGGACTAGCGGCTGCCCGCGGCTTCGCTCGCACCGTTTTCGTTACCTTTTCAGAATTTATTCACATTATATACCTTCCCTGGACTTTCACAAATAATTCAAGACGAAAATTAGCCAAATCGGTCAAGCCGTTCTCGAGTTTTAACGAGACTAACGAACAGCAATTCATTTTTATATATAAGATGGATCAATAATAAATAATGCGGACAATCCACACAACACTATCAAGCCTTAAACTAAGCAGAGCTTGTACTGTGGGAACCAGATGGCTTGTACACATTTTTTTAATACATACTTAGAATACAATATAATACCTACCCAGACAGAGAACAAACATCTATCTTCTCGGTGGGGATCGAACTTACGCCCGCAAGCGCAGAAGGCAGAGCTACTACCAACTAAGCTGATAAGGCAGTCAAAATGAAATATAAATGTCAAAATATGCTCTGTAGGTAGGTACCTGCTTTGAGTTGTCGATGTTGATAATTTTATGCTAATGATCATGTTCCGCGAGAATACAAAAATAACAGAATTATTGTAATGAGTTTCACAAAATTATTATAATGAGTTTGCTTAGCAAAAAACAATTTTCTGGTTTTGTATACAGTCTCGCGTTCTTTTAAGTCACATTACAATAGTTGCGGACCAATATGGATCAGCGGCACACTACAACGCAAGGTAGTTAACTACTTTCAATAACTCATTATTATGTGTCGTCCAGACGGTTTTACATTTATGTACCTATACGTAATAACTCAATAATAAACTGTAGTATTTTGTATTTGGAACACTTTGTCAAAATCATTACAAAAAGTAATGTAATTTTTCTAAAATAAATTAGTTTAGAAACATAAAGTTTCTCTGCTCTATTTAAAAATTGTAAAAAGACTAATTAGCACATGATAATAACTTTTGTTACTTATGACAATTAGAAGTACGAGTAACTATTTATATTACATAGTTTTACAATACTATTGTTACATTGACATCGTCTGTGCAACGATGACGGGATAAAAGTAAAAATATTAAACCTTGAAGCCGAAGACGGAACAATCAGTAATTGTTTATTTATTTTTCATTACTCATACTCTGAAAGTAGGTCTGAAGTTGCCTGAGGGGCCTAATTGAAAGTAAAACTTTCAGCCCTAGGGAGAATTGCTTTCTACTGACAGCTGTCAAATTATAAAAAAAAACAAGTTCTATTTTATTCAACCATGTTCCAACTTTCTAAAGTCTTTCTAACTGCAAGGAGGTTGTTCAACCAAATTCCAACTTTTTATTCAGCAAGTAGGTTGGAAACCCATTACAACGGTAAGAAGTTTAAAAAGTCTAATTGGAGCGCAATGTAATATTTAAATTTAAATAACATAAAGATAGTATTAAATAAATAATATATCTTCTAAATTACTTGATTAGTGTATAGCTTCAACTATTTATTTAAAATAACATAGATTTAAATTATGAAAATGAAAATAATGGCTGAATAATGCTGGCGAGCCGAAGCCGAAGGCCCGTCAGAAAAAAAAAAAAAAAAAACCGGGAAGGCGGCAATTCAATCTTCATTTTCACAAATTTTTCTTTCATGTTTTTATTTTTACTTTCCTTGTATTCGTAATGAAAAGCACAGTGTTTACCTCGGGTGAAAGTCTTTTAAGTCCCTCAAGCTCCATTGGCGCCCTCGCTAACGCTCTGGCGCCAAACCCGTCTCGGGACTCAAAAAACGTGACTTTCAACACTCGGGTAACAATGTACTATTACCTCGAGTAATATTAATTTGTTATACTTTTTCAATTAGAAAAAGAGTTTTCAAAATAGGTTCACAATTTTTGTAACGGTAAAATGAGTCAATCATCAATCGATCGCTCCTTTCAAAGTTTATGCAGTTACCTTGCCTAATTTTAGTAGTAGCACATTCGCAGTTAGAAACCTACTACTTATTCAATAGCCTATAAACTACGTGTATTTTACGACTACGTATAGACAAAGTTTTGGTTCTAAAGAACAAACATTTTTTTAGTGTACAAGTAAGACAACTGACAGACAGATAGACAGACCGATGAGACCTATTTAACTATAGCTGTGATTTACTTTCTTCAATGTTAATTAGTAGGATACAATACCGAATGAATAATCGATTTCATTCATCCATTCGTCTAGCATAGCAACGCAACACACAATTTACTAATTGGAAAATAGGCTCAGCGCATAAAGTCAATAAGTTTGTCAATAAAGCTAATTTTCTAGTTACACCTGCTTAAGTAATTAATCTAGTTTAATTTATGTAAAGTATTACCTAATACATGTCGATTGAAACACCGTGTCACCATTATTATAATTACAGTCGTAATATCCTGTTTATTGACCTTTTGCATTGTATTTAGAAATCTTCATCATGAAATTAACATTTTGCGTTAATAGACTCGCCACAACCTACACTACAGTTTCATTCAAAAAAGTTCAGTGTGAGGTTTGAACCTAAATAAACTTACCCTGACTTGAAATAGACTCTCAACAAGTCTTTAAAAACAGAGTTAAAATGATTATTTTACAAAAAGCTTAATTTTATTGAAAATTATTTACATGACAATTTTGATTCCTAACATTAATATAACATATTATTTTTGAAGCGTGTATGCCTAATGTCAGCTACTTTGTAATTTTTAATTTTCTGTGTAAATTAGTGACCTACTTTTGTAAATTATTGCATGAAATAGCTGATTATGGCTGATCTACACTAATTTTAATTTGGCATGTACCTGCCCATCTATTTTCACAATAAATGAATTATGAACTTTCTCAGACCTTTGCAGTTAGATTGACTACTTTTTGAAGGAAAACTGTCGGTATCCCGGTACCCTTCAAAAACTAGTTCAATTATTATAATGTTACCGGTAGTAATTATGCCAATAAATGACCTATGTATCATGTAATAGAATCGTAACTCTCGTTCCAAATGGTTTAACTATTATATTCTGACATACGATCTTTGTGTACTAGCACCCGCCTATAATAATAAACGCAATGCCCTTGTACACTTCCGGTACATGGTGTAGGCTCTACTTGGACTTTTTACAAATCACTTAATGTGTAGTTATTTATGAGAACACAGACTTTTACATGACATGCATAAATACACTATAGTTTATATTAAACTAGCAGATCGACCCGGCTTCGCACGCTGCCCGGCGCGGCGACGTTCATTTTACAAATCAAAATCAAATCATTCAAATTTTTTTTTGAATCTGTTAAGTATATCTTTTGAATGGATGTCCGATTTCAACAATTCCAAAAGCAATGTACAAGTATGGAAATAACCTTGAATACGAAATGATTTATTTGGATAAGGATTACCTAATGCAAAGTAAAGGTCTGAATTCATATAATATGGTATCGCTTTCTTTTAATTGATATGTTCTTGTGTTGTTTCATTGATATTGTGTTTTTTTTTTATTCTATCATTATTAGTTTCCGCAGCGAACGCGATGAAAGACATCTTATGGCAATTTTTTTCACACCTTGGGTTACATTATTGAAGTTTTAATAAGGATTCTTAAATATTGTGTAAATAAAATATAGCCTATGCCACCCGGGGATAGTGTAGCTTCCCATCGTTTTTTTTTAAATTGGTCCAATTGTTTCGGAGCCTAATCAATAATAACAAACAAACAATCAAATTTTTCCTCTTCATAATATTATTTAGGATAGACAAGCAATTATGCTACGAGTAGCATATCTAAAGATATGGACGTTCTTGCCAAGTTTAATCGGACTCAATTTTTTTAAGTTTTTTAATTTGTTTTTAATAGCACTTTATGCATTTACATAATTATTGGAATTGATCAACGTTTGAATATTTGTTGGTAGCATATCATCTGTATTTGGTTTGTAAGAAAACACTCACTATTACAGGGTGGTTTTTCGAAAAAGGGCGTTGACGGCCAAGTCCGAAACCACGAGGGCTATAGGAAAAAGTCGTGAAAGGAGTCATGCCCTCAATTTATATGAAAACAATAACTGCATATTTATTTTTTTCAAATATCTTTTACTTTTGTCGGAAATGTTTTAAGTTTTCTTCCGTGTATTATAAAAAAAAATTGTTAAAATTTTCCATTTCCATTCGTTTTTAGTAAAACATTTATTTGATGTTTTTACTTTTATTATTTACATATTTAAGAGTACTTTAAGGGGGCTTAATTTGTACTTATCAAGTGGAAAATATGGATCTGCGGCTTTTAACGCAATAACGCAAGTAGCTAATTATGCCTATGATTATACCTAACCGATACTATGCTCAATCTCATTATCAAAGTAAACAGATGCATCATACGTCAGCTTCAATGTATCATGGCCCAATTTAAACGTCTAGATAAACTATGACAAATTAGTATGTAATTTACGATAAATAAACAAATTATTGCGGAAAGCATGTGATGTGACGCACTGGCGAAAGTCAAATCTTTTCCTAATGCTTGACGGCGTCCATAAACGCTACATCAAAGCAATTTTTCTCTCAGAAACAGTTTCTGTAATATAGTTGATGCTGAGAATTTTTTAAACTGAAAAAAAATCCTATCGATTACAGCATGGGGCTCTTCAAGAAGGGCGTTTTAAAACATTTAAAGGGTCAGCAACGTGCGAGTGATGCCTCTGGTGTTGCAAGCGTCCATAGGCTACGATAACCGCTCTCCATCAGGTGGGCCGTATGCTAGTTTGCTAACTTAGTACATATTATAAAAAAATAACTGACTGTACCTATACTTTGTGGTTGGTACAAAATAAAATCATAAATATCAAATCATTTTCTTTCTTTCTGACTGCACAACACTTTTGACAACACGCGTGTCAGAAGCCTAATCAGCCCCATACATTTTAGGAATGCTCACACTGTGCAGACCGCGCGAATCTCCCCGTCTCTGTCTGTCCTATACTAAATGAGAGGGACAGTCGGCTTCGCAACACACGGGTCGTCAAAAGTGAACATCTAGATATACTTAGGTCGGCACATGTATGATATGATGTGACTATACTATGTGACCGAATTGGTCGATGAGTTGATTAAAACATCAGTCTGATGTCTCTAACCTATACAGGATGCTACAGAAATCGGTTATAGAAATAATTCCAGGACAATTATTTTGAAAAATGACCGGCTTCCATTCCCAGTTGTGCATTAAAGTTTGACTGAAATGTAGTTTGAATGTAGTTTTCCGTATCTAACATCGACACTGCGACGTCATGATTTTTAAGATACCCAATTTCTTGTAAGCTTCTAACTTCAACTTACTGACCTGGTTATATGTATATGAAACATCCTAAAAAAAGTAAGTAAACAGGACTTTGCATCTATTGTAGATGATTTTTTAAAGCGTCAGAGGCAACTGGAGATTGCACAAGCCCTAATCGCGGGACGCTATAGTGCCTGCGACAGGATTATTGATGGAATAGGCTTGCTTGAAACACCCTATATACCTAGGCGCTAAAAATGATAATAAAGTCGCTATTCCCAAAGTTCACACATGAACATTATTTAGTGAATGTTATTGTGGTAGTATTAATAGGCTAGTGCTGTTGGCTAAAAGTAATAGGCAAATAGCAGGATAACCGAGTGAAACTCGCTAGTTAACCACAGTGACTCAGCTTGTCTCTCAACTGAAGGAATTTTTATAGTGTTAGTCTAAAAAAGATAGACACAACCTTTTTTAACATGACTGGCCTCTCAGCTCAGTTGGTAGTTAGCTCTGCCATCTGCGCCGTAGGTTCGATCCTCACTGAGAACAAATATTTGTGTGGTGAACACAGATGTTTGTTCTCTGCCTGGGTGTCATATTGTGTTCTAAGTATTCACAAAATTTATTCTTATAAGTAAGTATTATATCAGTCATCTGGTTCCATAGTACAATTGTTGATATTATGTTCATTGCCATATATATCATATATAGGCAGGCTATATCTTATTTGAGAGCACAAGTGGTCTAGTGGTAGCGACGCGCGACGCCACCATTCGATCCTAAGATAACGGGATCAAATCTGGTCGTGCGCCTGTGGATTTTCTGTTCGAAAAATGAATGTGCGCAAGGCTAGTGCTCTCAAACGGTGAACGAAAACATCGTAAGGAAACCCTCAGCTTAGTCAGCTCCGCACGTGTCACGGATTGACCATGTCTTTCCTGTAGATTAGGCCGACTTACTCGTACCTGTCAGAATGGTGTACGTGCTGGGCAAGCCCTACTCTATTTAAAAATCCTGCCCAGGCACTAAAGCGTCCCGTCAATAACGGCATGAGAAAGAAAATCAGTTCCCCAGACGCTATTTACTGCCTGTTTACTGTATTATTCATAGAGCTTAGTTGTTTAAGTACGAGAATACTCTGACCATTACATTAGCATACGCTAGTGATCAACTAAAGCTACGAGGAAAGTTAAAGGTTTATCCTACAAAATCGGTACCTAGGTATTTCCTTCTTGGTTATAACAAAAAATATTTATAATTATACTGGTTATCGAACAAGCGGCAGAGCGCATGTTAATTGGGCGATTTAGCTTGTAACTAGGGCATTAATATACTACTGCTTTAAACTAATGCGTAGTCAAGTTGCTCATTTATTTATTTTAGTAAAAATATTTAGCAGCACTAACCACCTTAACCACCGCCCAACAAGGTGGGGCGACGATCTGTGAAATGTAACTGGCCAGCACTGGTGGAGAAGAGCCGAAGAACGGGCTCAGCGGCGCGTCTCGGAAGAGACCTACGTTTTTTTTATACAACTGTAGCTTATTATGCAATGTAGATCACGCACGTCAGGAACGTGCCCTACAATGCACTGCCCTGATGCGCCCATCAACTTGAGGATTACAGATGTTTCGCCTCACGTGCCTGTAATTACACCGGCACCCACACCCATCAAACCGAAACACAGCGATGCTGCTTCACGGCAGAAATAGGCATGGTGTTAGTACTTCCCAGGACGAGCCCTTCACAAAGAGCCTACTACTACTACTAATAACAGAGCAGTGGACACCAATAACAGAGCAGTGGACTGATATAGGTTGATGATGATCCACCTTAAGCCTTGTGCATATCAAAAGCGTTCTGCAGTAGCGATCACTGAAACGCTTTCAAATATAACAGCGATATTTGACAGTGTTTCGCTGATCGTCACCGCAAACGCCTAGAAGTGCGCAGGCTTTCAGGTTAGTTAGAGCAGTGCTCGGATAGCACGTGATAATGACGATGCAGTAGGTATACCTACTCAAACAATGAGATTAGACTCCTATTCACGGTTACTGTTTGTTTACAAACACAACAAAACAAGTATCTTCAAACACTGTACACTTATCTATTGTAGTTCCTTACTATTCTTCACAATTCATCTGTATATCTTATAAGGTTACAATCAGTAAATGTATCATTAGAAATAGGTGGTGTTGTTGCGGTTGGTTTGTAATTTAAAACTCGAAGGTTGCGTCAAGTTCTTAAAATAAAATGAAGTCACTACAAACCTATGTTAGCTGTCTTTTGCTATATTTTTCTATGTGTTTGCTTCATTTCGAATAAGGGACCTAAAATATGGTATTTACCTCAAGGTAACACAAGATTTTTCAGTCCAAGAAAAAAAGTTAAATTATACCTACGCAGTGACAACGCTTCTGTTGTTGGTGTTTATGGATGACGGTGATGGCTTTCCATCAGTTAGAACATAAGCCAGTTTGTCTATCTTTTGCATACTTGTAAAAAAAAACCGGACGACGACTGCGTCTCGTTGGAAGGCAGTTTTTGAAATGTGTGATGCGAAATCTACCATCGTTATCTATTAGTCAAATTGGGCCTTATACTATTATGTCAGTTCTCTGTATGCTGTCTGTTTTTAACCGACTTCAAATAAAAAAGGAGTTTGTTATAACCATAAGTTCGTCAATTATGAACCGATTTGAAAAAAAAAAGGTTTTTTATCTGATAAGTAATATTTTCAGATTGGTCCTATAGAAATTTCATTATAATCGGTTTAATAGTTTGCCCATAATATAGTCACGAATTTTGACGACTGGGAGACGTTAACATCTGTTTCATATTATTATGACATTTACACTTCCAAAGACTGGTTAAAATCTGTTCACAATCACAATCACAATCAAATCACAGCGGGATATCGGTAACTAGCGCCACAGAAAATGCACTCTTCGCTTAGCTCTTGTCAGGGTTTTAGATAGATAGATAGATAGATTAACACTTTATTGTACACAAAGAAATACATATAGAAACTATTACAAAAATATTCAGTACAATGCAATATAATATATATAATGTGTGGTTTTGATGCAGTTTTCTCCAAGTCTTTGGAATGCGGTAAGTACCCTTCTTAAGGTGGTAAAGCAGAACTTTTGGTGGTGGTACATACCTCCGGCAAGCAGTGGTGTTGCAAACAGTAGTAGTCCTGAGAGCCGTCGTGGTGGCACCAGGTGCCGTCCGGGAAGTATGGGTCGAGCCCCGCGTCGTTGAGTTCGACGCGCGGCGCGTAGAACCCTCCGCCAGACGCGCGACGGCAGAATATCGCGCAGCCCATCCACATACGAGCTGGGGACAATGACAATATATCACGTTTTTTAAAATAAAGCACAAGCACTTCAACGGATGTTCCCTGAGTTCCATTGCAAAGCGTTCATCACTCTAAATCCGGATTTTCACTATAGTGTCGCGCTCGCGTCGCATCGCATCAGAACCTATCGGTCCCATATCTACATCTACACTAATAGAGGAAAAGTTTGTATTTTTGTGTGTATGTTTGTAATGAATAAACTGAAAAACTACTATGCCGATTCCTAAAAATATTTTACCATTAGAAAGCTACATTCTTCCTGAGTAATGCGAAGCCGAACAGGCAGCTAGTATTTTGTATAACCGCCTGGGTTGTGTGGTGGCATTATATCTGTCTCTGTCTGCCCAATACAAAATGTCTGAGACTACAGACGTGGCCACACGGCTCTGCAATAGTAAAACGGGCTGAAGTCTAAGTTATACAGAGTTAGTCTCATGTGCCTATGTGTTAATACTTCTCCGGAACTCTTTAAAAAGCAATGGATCTATGTGGATAATTCCTCCTTCGAAAGAGGACTGAGATGGGACTCACTGGCGTCATGCGGGGCCTGCAAGCCGCCGCCCCGAGGGTCGAGGTCTGGTAACTTCTTCCCGTACTCTGCACACTTCCGCGCGGCCAACTCATTCGCACTCACCCGCGTCTTCTTCCCACACACCTGGATAATCATACATTATATAAGTATTTTTTTTGACATTCCATGTTATATGTGCCCAAGGCTTAAAAGTACAGCGGGGTGATCACGTATCTTCTGTTGCAATGAAATCCTTGTTTCAATCGTCAGTTTTTACATGTTTTTGAGCTTCGATTGCATTATAAAACGAATATGAATTGCAATCCTTGCTTGTCAGACACAAGGCTTGGTTTGTATTCGTTTTTATTGCAATCGAAGCTCACAATCATGTAAAAACTGAAGATTGCAACAAGCATTTGATTGCAACAAAGATACGTGATCACCCCACAGGTCATCTACCTTTTTATCATCGCAAAGCACGACATCATACGCAGAGCCGTGACAGCTGGCCCCGCGAGCGCATTGCCGGCGCCTCTCCCTGAAGCCGCGGCCGCGCGCCGTACAGCCCGCCCGGCATGAGCCCTCCTCCCACGGACCCCAGCCGCCAACGTCTGCGCTTGGCGTCCTCTCCGTCGACGTGGACAGAGCTTGCGACGCCACGCATTCTCCGCCTTGACACCACTGAAACACAACATCATCCTTTTAGGCCTGTCATCATCATTCTCTTGTCCTTGTCCCACTTTATAGGGTCGGCACAACAGGTTTTCGTTCTCCACTCTCCTCTATTAGCCGTCATTTCAACAGTCATTCATCCTTTTAGGCCTGTATGCAGAAACAATGGTTAATTCTAAGTCTATTTATTTATTTAATTTATTTTTGAAAGAAATTCCACAGCTCTTAGATACACTATGAAAATTCTTAAACTAACATACGGCCAATTCTTAATTCTTAATTCTTTATTGTACACAATATAAAACACAGGAAAAAAACAGAAATAGAGGACATGTACAAAGGCGAGCTTAACCCTGAATAGAGTTTTCTTACAGCAAACCTTTGAGGCTAGAGAGAGAAAAATAAAAATACATAAAACCAAAAAAAATAAAATTAAATAATTAATTAAAAAATTTATTAAATAATTAATTAGGCCAATAAAATTTTAACGCATTTACATTTTTCATACAAGAAATATTAATATAGATCAAGCCAAGCATAGATTTTTGGCACTTTTCTTTGGAGAAACCTATGCTTGAGACTCAAGCTATGTTTCTGCATACAGGCCTAAATGTTCCTAATGGTCCGGAAAGGTAGGAATGTCTCCAAAATATGGGAGAGGCTCAGATTTGCAGCCTTACCGCCAAACCTAGATGAAGTTGACCGAGCATAGGCAAGATTGATTGATTGAGATTGGACATGATTCCAACCAATCGGCTGCAAGCAATCAATCAGTTGAAACAAGATTTGAAGCGGGAAATAATGTTGGAATCAGGAGTTGTCTATGCTCAGTGGACTTCACCAAACTTGGCGGTAACTCTCCTAGGTATACCAAGCAGTGCACTTTTCTAGTCTAACGATGAAAATGACGTTGATTATTTAACCCCAGCTACTAAAATAATAGTGAACTAACCATCCTTTGTCCACAAGCAGTTCCAGGCAACGCTGGGCCTGCGTAGTAGAAGCCAGCCCGATGCGGCGATCTGCACGCCAGTTGCGCACAGTGCTCGCCAGAGGGCCCGCCAGGGGACGGCGCCGCGTCTATGTCTCGGAGCAATATCTGAAATATTAGCAAACGTAGACAAGTATTTTCTATCAATAAAAGTGAGGGCCATACCAGACTCTAATCTCTCAAACCTATGAACACAAGATGGTGTACGAAATTTAACCCTCTTTACAAAAGAGGGTTTCATAAAAGAGTACCGTTATGTACCTCTATAGCACTTATCTGTGATAATATATAGGTTCTACCCTAAAAAAATGTTTTTTTTTATGACTTGATAGACATGCGCCATGCAAAATTATTCAGTCGGCGAGTGAAATGGATTTTGGGACCCCAAAAACTAGTGTAAGTAAAAAAAAGTGCATCGAATAATACAGAGATGGCTTCTTTCTAATATATCCCCTTACAGTTTTCAGTTACGAAGCAGCAAGCCTACCTCGCATTGCTTTTTTGCTGTCCACACAGCGCCAGGCGCGCTGCCGAACCGCTCGTGTTTCAGCTCGTGAGGCGTGTCTGAGCCGTCGTCACCGTCTAACAAGCACGTCGCCCATCTGGAATCACAGCCAGCCATCTAAATAATCTAGTTTACAGAAGCTTTGAAGGCAAAAGGTTATAATGGTTTGTGCCACAGAAGAGAAAAAACGCTTACGCAAGGTTTGTGCCATTCAACCCGACAAGCAGTCAAGTCAGAACTCAAGAACAAACGTTCTACGTGGGGTATAAGTAACTTCGATCAAAATAGCAAGATTATGTTCTTCAGGAATAATTTCGTTTTTACGCTAACAAGCAAAAATATTTTCATTTTTGATGATCATCCCTCTACGATACGTCTACGAGAGCTCTACGGCGTAGGCTTCGTAGACAATAGATAAATCGCATTGCGTTAGTGGCATTAGTTAACCACCAAGATTAAGAAAACCCATAAACTCACACAACCTGGATAGGTAAAGCATATTTATTATGCATTATGTTATTAGTGAAACTCTATAAAGTCGAAACTCTCCTCTTCGCAGGGGATTGTCGTAGGGGATTTCTGGAATAAACCCTTTACGCTATACGCTGTCTACGACGTAGATTAAACGTAGAAAAAAGTTACTAAGATGACAATAACATCAAATCTATCAGAGCCAGTGCATTATTTCTTGCAAATTAAATAAAAAATAAAAAGAATATATCGAGGGTGTGTTAAAACCCGATAAATGCAAAAAAAAACTAAAATTTGTATATAACTCACGAGAATCAGAATTTCTTAATTTATCGGGTTTTGTCAAAAACAAATTTTCGTTATTTTTTGCATTTATCGGGTTTTAACACTGCACCCTCGATATTAGAATTCATTTTAAAAAGTTAGCGTCTACAGAACATCTACGCCGTAGTCTGCCGTAGCTATGAGGATTGTTTGTTACAAAACAGAACTTTTACAATTATTTTGAAAAGTAGTAGGTATCTTACTCTGAAACTGAAAGAATCAGTGACACGATAAGAAGAAGACTTACTGTAGATCAGCCACGACCCGGGCGCTGCAGCTGGACCACGAAGCTTCTCCGTTGGTGCCACGAGAGGGTGACATGATGAAGCCATCTCGCGCGCAACTGTTGCCGTTACCGTCATGATGCATCCCCAAGCTGGAAGCGCACCGTTTCAAATCATTATAGAGAAACATCAACTTGTTGAAAGGTTACATAACTAATTACAAGGTAAATAATGACAGTCATTGAACTACCCGCATGCACAATGACCTGCATATAAAGGGTATTTACTCAAGTCATTGACATTGATTATCCATGTGTTTTGGTGACTCAGAAGTGATAACTTAAAAAGGTTTTTCATTCCGGTACCTTAGGATCCGCTTCAAATTCTTCTGATGAGCAGACAGACACCTTGATGACGCCTAAAATACCTGCGCACATCTAGGCGATGGCGATCAGCTGAAACGCTGTCAAATATGACATCTATGTTTGACAGCGTTTCATGTGATCGTCATCGCCATCATCATCATCGTCGTCAGAAGCGCGCAGGCCATTACTCGAAGCTCGAGATGGATAGCATAGTTACCATAATAGGAAGTTAAGACAATATAACTAAGGGAATAAAGTATTGGTACAAAAATGTGACCGTGACCGACTTGTGCCCGATCTCGTGCGCGAGGATGTAGACCGAGGTGAAGCCGGCCGAGGGGAAGGGTCGGCCCAGCATGTCGGTGACGCCGAACTCGGAGACCACGCACGCATGCGCGGGCAGGCACACGCCACCCACGGGCGCCAGGCCCATGGTCACGCTGTTCCGACGCCCGCCATCGTCCGAGTAGAAGTCCAGCCTGGAATATGGCAGAAGAAAGCTATACAACCAGTTTGTAACCAATTTAGAAGTTTGCAATGTCAGGTTTGGCACTCGTAAGTACTTACTTACGAGTGCTAAACCCTTGCTAACTCTTCGATTGCCGGGAGCCAGCTTCGTTAAATCAGAAAACTGCTATGTACACTGGTGAGATTTATCATGGTTTTTCTCGCTAATCAATCGAGGGCTAAAGTATAAGATGGTTAGATCAGTTTTGTCATTACCCCGATAAAAGGAGCGCCATATCCCAGTGTTGTGGGTCGTCGTCGTCCTCTACATTCAGTGATCGTTGGTACTCGCAGAATGAGTCCAGTAATCGGCCGCGCTCAGCGATCGTGGTGAGCTTGGCGGGCTGGCTGCGGAGCAACGTCAGCCGTACCAGGGACAGCTGGATGTGTGTTCCTAGGGATGAATGCTGGTACAGCGCTTGAACCTGAAATGTTAGAGAAATTCATTTAGGTCTTACAGGTGGTCAATTTCTGCTTTGACGTTTTTAAAGATACAAAGTGCCAAGTGTACATCACACTTAGGTAATTAGGTAAATGGGAAAATGGATGCCGACATCTATTTCACCACCAGACACAGATTGGACATAAGACCATCAACTTATGTCACTTTATGCTGGGCTTAAATTTCAGGATAAGAAGCTACCAAATAAGCTTGTTATTATGCATTTTATCATAAACAAAAACGAGTTTAGAGACTTACACCGTTTATGTAAGCCAGGAGCATATCTCGTAAATCAGCTTCGTTGTAATTGAGGAACGGGTAAAATATTTTGTAGGCTGCTTCATCTAGAAACAGCGCTATCTCGATGGTGTAAGCTGGTGAACCCAGTTTAGACTTCCGCTGATGCTTGTACCGCGGCGTGCGTCCTCGCGGACGTGGGCTGATTATCCGCGCGTCGTCAGCTGGAGACGGAGGCGGTGGGGCTCGTCTGATGACGTGTGCAGTTTCACCGCTCTCGTTCTCGGCTCTACCAGCCCCCACAGGTAAGGGACGAACCTCATACGTTGAGTTGTCCACAACGATCAGCCCGTGCTGGAATGTGGAAAGACATCAGGCAACTAGTGATCTGGACTCTTTTCGTGATTTGACATTGACCGAAAAGCTCCGCTCAGTGGAAGCTCCAATAGGATACTTACAAGAGCATGATCTCTGCAGGCAGAGAAGGCCGCAACAGTACTTGGGCCTGAGTGCAGAAAGTGGCAGGAAGCGTCAACCGCAGATAGGGGTTTTTCCTGACCCTCTTCCGACCAAACGCCAAACTGTGGTGACACTAGCCTTCTGTTCGGTACCAACTGGAGCTCAAAATTTCTGAAAAAGTAAAGCCATTACTTTGTTTTAGGTTTCCATCAACACGAACCACCTAATATATTGCCAATTAAAAAAAAAGCGAAAGAATGCTGGTGTCTGAGTCGAGCCTCATGTATAGATATTTTGAAATTTTTCAGTGCAAAACTGTAAAATATTTTTGCTTGAGGCTTGTCTGAAACTCAAGCTTTCTTTCTGTATGCAGCCCTCATAGGGTACCTTTACCTTCCAAACGCGTCGAAGCTGTACGGCACGGGCACATCCTCGAGCCGGTTGTCTGACGACTGCGCCTCCCACGGCAGCAGCGCTGGCAGGTACACCACTTGGACATCGCCGCTCTCGGACACACCTTGTTTATCAGTCCACCAGCCGGGTAACAAGTCCTGAAAACACGTGCGATATGGAATCTCTTAGGCTTCATATTCTATTTCTATACTGATATTATAAAGAGGAAAGATTTGTAGGTATTTTTGCGTGCATGTTTGTAATGAATAAACTCAAAAACTACTGTGCCGATTTCAAAAATTTTTACACCATTGGAAAGCTACATTCACCCTGAGTAACACAGGCTAACATGTTTATGCGTTAAACAAATTAATGTCCCCCCCGTGCGAAGGCGGGACAGGCAGCTAGTTATAAATAAATTGAGAGAAAGAAGATCATGATCTCAGTCTGGTATCATCCACTGCTAGGTATAGAGCATAGGTATAGCCTCCTTCATTTTATGCCAGCTTCCTCTGTCCTGTGCGACTCTTGTCTAGGCGTCCAAAAAATGAAAGATACTTGGGTATAATGTATAATGTATGAATGTACAAAAATGTGAACAGAACTTTGTTGGTCTTAGTATAATTAATGTTATTCTTCCGGTGTGCCAGCCAACCAATAACCGCGTGATTCAACTATACAAATTCATACCATTGTGAATGTACTTACCTACTTACAAAAAATAACACTCAATTATTTGGTAAGCATGACATCATCCATCTCCGAAAACCATGTCAATTGAAGCTCTGTTATCCTAAGATGATGTACCTTCTCTGATGACGAGGTTAAGTGGCCTGAGCAAGTATCCTTGCTCTCAGAAAATGAAGTCGACTAACCGTATATTATACGTATAAAGGTTTTGGCTTTGTGCCCACAGTTTCTGAAAGTAACTCAGAACACAACTCTTTTAAGAAACAACCAAGATCAATAAGGGCAATGGATAAAAGTGGACTAAAAGACGACGATACAGTGTTGTATGTACAAAATCTAGGCTAGATCGTTGTATACCTAGGTATTATACATTTATCTAGGACATGCAGGGCGACAGCCTCGAGAAACGTGACGCTTGTGGGCGCTTTCGCATGAATTGTTCTGAACAATGTCCTGAACTCCATATCTATATCCGAGGTTTTACTAATGCAGAAAATATTCACCGACAGTGCGCTCACCGGATCTTTGTCATATAGAAGTCAGGCATTAGACACGATAGCAAATGTGCGCAAAAATGTGAAACGGGTGTCCTAGCTAAAAATTTTAACTATGCAGCTAACTTCAAAGGGTCAAAGATCCGGTGCGCGTAGTGTACACATTTTCTCTACAACTTGGCCTAACCACAGATAAGATAATACTATACTAGGCCTAACTTAAGTACCTACTCAGTGACGTAGTATATTTATTTACTTATTGCTAAACCGGACTACAAAAATGTTCTCAAATGTCATTACAACACTTAGAAACATTACAAAATTCAGATTACAAAAAAAAATTGATTGTGAGCAAATCTTCAGTTTTCGCCGCGCGGGGCGGCGCGGCAGGTGTAAATTGAATTCACAATGATATCTAAAAATTTCTGCAAATATTATATCCGCATCCGGAATATGATCCGCAGCCTTTGATATTGTTTTAATTTTAGTCTGTAACTGCGGTCTATAGGCTGTATAAAGCTCATAACATTTGTAGGCGATCATCCATCTTCCAAAGGAGAGAAATGTTTGTTTCCTTCCATTGTTTAGGTCGCGGCTTGCGGTTGTGTTTAATGATTTTGCAAAGATTGATGTTCTCCGCAACTATCGTCCGGACACAAAACAATTTGCCTTATTGTGTCTGTAAGTATAAGAAATAAACATAAGTACTTTTGGCAAGTCAGTCAATCTGATGGAGGTGAAACCGAAATCAACACCACATGAGTCAGCTAAGTGTTGGGCTCAACATTAGCGGATGCGAGCGAAGTAAAGGGGAAAGTAAAACTATTTGTTTTTCCTTTTCTTGGGAGAGTACAAAGGAAACGTCAATTATATGGGCAGGTTTCTCGATAATTTACTTATCAGACGCTGTAATCGATAATTGAAACGGTAGGTGTATGAATGTTGCAAGATATACGTTTACGCTACGCTACGGTATATAATTGAATGTGATGATAAAAGTGCGGTAACTGAGTATCGATCCGTAGATGGAGGCTGTGAGAGCACGTCGCGCCGTCGCGTCGCGTCCGACCAGCGCCGACGAGACGCATACCACTATACCGAGCTATAAACCTACTGTCATTCTATTCTGTGAGGCGTGCTAATGAAGCCTTCATTGTGCCTGCCAAGTCTATCATTGTGAATCATCGGCCACGATACAAAAACTACTCCAACCGGCTACGTGATGCTGTTAGCTCTTATGCAACAAAGTACGTGATCCAGTACGGGAAAGACCTGTGGCCGTAGCTTATGTAATATAATTGCCAAAATAAAATCACACCTAAATATCAGGTAGATGCTTTTGATTTAGGTGCAGTAATTTGTGTAGTGAAAGTTTAGTAGGTAACCACCTATTTCCGATTACGAAATAATGCGTAAGTAGGTAGACCGTATCGATAACACTGACATCGAATGCTTTCGTTTCACGTTACATAATGCAGATAGGTCAAATTGGATGATGCACTTATGCATAAGTTTTTATGTCCCTAGATTCTCAGCACTAGAACAATTCTCTTCTACAGTCTAAATCTAGAAGAAGGCACTTTGCCTTCAGTTGCGTATTTATTGGCATTTCGGTGCGTGTAATTTCAAATTACACACAACTGCTGTTGTTGAAATAAAGTTATCAGTTATCACGCATTCTTCGACCTTACGACGCGATCCGACCGCTAACGCGCTAAGTCGCGACGCGTCGAGGTTTTTTCATGATTAACGATATTAAGCGTCGCGAAAAATACCTATGTTGAAAAAATCATCTTTCAAGTACCTACCTAAGTTTTGAAAATACATATATTATACTATTTTGTAATCGCTAGTGAAGCAGATCTATCAAATGCGAATATACTTTAGTTTTTTTTATTTGATGTTCTACATGTTCATTTAGAATAGAACCATTTTTATCGTCGTATCTGTACAAACAGATAAAATATCAATGAATCTTTTAGTATTTTTTTCGAAAGTGCATGATTATTCCTCGTTGAGGTTGAGGCCTCGAACCTGACCGGTTGGCTCACTTATGCATAAAACAAACTTTCAACAATTACCTACCAATAAAACTTATTCAAAATATTTAATATCTCTCATCGAGTAGAGTAACAATAGTTGAGTAAGTAGGTAGGGTAAGGGTCAAACTACAGGATGGAACTGTCAAAAATATATTTTTCGTGATTCAAACGACTTTATTGATCATTCTGAAAGTATTGCTGTGATACGAGCTTCAATAAATAAAATCGAGTTTAGTACTTTATGTAAAATTTTCATTTATCATAATTTTCTTCTTGTGGAGAACTTCTCAGCAAATGATCGGATAGCGTGACCTAGGTCATAGTCGGACCGGTGTAGGTACTAGGTACTTACGAGTAGAACTTGAACACATCAAAGGTTCAGTACGATAAGGTACCTATACCTAATGTTATTTTCTTGGGCCTGGTAACAAAATGATACCCACTAAAAAAAGGAAAAGTATATTATACTATATGTATGGGTGATGTACGTTTACTCAGATAGATACAGATACTAAGAAATGTTTTAAACGTCTTCTGGTCCAACCTTATTATTCTCGCTTCACGAATGAAAAACCCTATAAATCTGAATACTTTTTATCTAGAACCAAACCTAGCCCAATCGATCATGCCAAAATGGTGTCTCTTCCAGTGTGAGTTTTCCCAATTGGCTAGTTGCCAATAACCTTATTGAAGGATATTACGATATGTACGATATTACTTTATCAGGAAGGCACTCGTGCCACAGAATGGAAATAAGCTGGGTACTTCTTTCTTCGATAAACAAGAACCTAATTATGTCTATCGGATCGGCATAAGCAAGGAAAGAAGCCTGCCTGCGTCTTAGGTAGTTGTAACCGTAAGGCTCTTGTAGATAATAATTCTACATCAATAAATTTTAGTGATTTCATAATAAACCTCAAATAAATAATTAACTGATTAGTCACGCTATACGACTATTCCCATTCCAACCCCGTCGTCGGTTGGGCGCCGCCCGCCCTCGCATGCAAGCTTACTCACGGGAAACCGCGCAGGCGCACCGGCTTGTAGCACGAAAAACAACGCCACCACCACTGAGTCTACTGCGGCCGGCATGGCTGCTCACATCACTCCACCGAGACGAATACTGCGCCGCCAACGACACACTGCTTATAAGCGGAACCGCGCCGGAAGCCCTATGCAGGTGCTTTGAATATCTGCACGATGCACCCGAGGGAGGTCGAAGCACGCGTGCACTTGCGGCGCCGGCTACTGAATGCGATGCGAGCCCCCGAATGTAATGAACACCTCCGAGAGAAAGTCAAAGGAAAGCGCAGATTTTGGCTGTCAACAAGACATGCCGCCTACACGCGTCCCGAGGAGCATTGTCGCGAGTCATCCGTCATGTCAGCGTCGGCGTCGGCGGCGTCGGCTTCCGCTGCGTGGTGCGATCAAAACAAATGAACAATACCTACATACTGCTAGTACTACTCACCTACAAACGAACGCCCCGTGCGCCATGCATGTCGCATGCCTATTAAACAAATAACATACATGCTAGAGCAGCTTCAACTTATTTGCTAGTGTTCACGACACGAGTAGGTGTAACTTAATTAGGTAGGTTATAGAAATTCAAGTAGGCATATTCTCTAGTGTTAGTAACTGGGTCGAATTCAATTACTATTATGCCGAAAAACTGAAGGAGAAGACTGAATTTTGCTTTACGGCAAAATTTGTCTACTTACACGGATATTTATGGTAGGTACGGATATTTTTCTAAAAAACATCAGTCCACACATTTGCTTAAAAATTGATCTTCGAAGACGATTTCAAAGCATTTTTTTTTCGTTTTACTTGACCGAAAACATTGATTTTTGAGTTGATGTTTTGAAATGGCTAGTAATCTAGACTTAGCATGAGTGCAGCTGCAGTGACTTTTATGCGATATTTCGGAGAGCGGGATCTACAGCGATGAAGATCCTATCCTATCCCAAAGATAAACTATTTTGTATCGTTATGGACGCCTATGAGGGGGTCTTCAGTTTGCAGTAGTGGACTTTGTACACCCTGTACCTATATTAAAATTACAAACAGAATTAACTTACGTACCTATACCTACACTCGTTACTAAGTATGTAACCCGCATTTCTTGGTCCTTAGCAAGGATAAATAATTATGCATCAGGCATCAGTCACTGAAGGTTCTAAGATTGTAACTGTTGATCGAGAATTAAAACTTCGTCTATTGGAATTTCGGTTGCAAGATGTTTGAGATATATAATAGATGCATCCTATAAAATAAAGATAAAATAATAGGCTGCACGTACCTACTGGAATGGAAATCTTCAGTCCGTAAGTTCAGGCAAAAATTCAAAGATCAGAGAAGTAAATAAGTACCTACGGTGAGTAGAGTAGTAGTTGCTGGTTCTCTTAAGTACCTAATACAAGCTCTGTTTAGTTCGGGGCTAGATAATGTTGTGTGGATTGTCCACAATATTCATATTTTACTTTATAGGTCTATTGACACAGGTCAATCGTTTATTTATTATTTATTTATTTATTTAATCAATAAAATATGCATTTCTTCGGACATCTGTATGAAATGCATATTTTATTGATTTAGTAATACTTTGAAAAAATCAAGTTTAAAAGAATTGTTTGGGAATTGAACTTTTGGGATAATATTTTTTTTATTATCGAACTGGTTACAATCTAGTCAGCTTACTGTACTTTTGGATGAAAATCCTATCGACATTGCCTAGTTACTACGTTGATAATACACATAACTAGCTAGGTAGGTAGGTACTTTACCCACTAACCTAGGTAATTTCTTCTGAATGAATACAAGGCTTCGAATAATTATGCAAACAACAGTCCTAATGTTGACTAAGTAGGTGGGCATCTATACCTACTTACATTATTATGGATTTCCCGCATTTTAAGTCACAGCTTATGCCTAAGCCAGTACTTAAAAATTCAGTAGGTAGGTACTACCTACCTACGTGAGCATATGTAAGTACGTACCTACATACTTACAAAGTGAGAATCCGAGTAGCACTCCGGGAATGCCGACTTAGTGATGAAAACTTGAACAATTACCCCCCGACTTTTGGCGAAGTTTGCCGAAGAAGTGTCGGTGACGCAGTCCCGGTAATGTTAAAGGTTAAAGCGGTGACGGTGAGTTCATTGGTTTTTTTCCCACCTCAAAAAATGCTCAAGCAAGCCTAGAGTTTTCAGTTCAAAAACCCGAACTTTCTATATTTTCACACGGCTCCATGGAGTGCATAGTACCTTAGGTATAAGTGCTCTTCTTAGATCTTGACTGTACGGTTGTACCTACTTACTATAATTTACTCTGTGGCTAGGTGCGGATGTCGGTACGGTAGCAGTGTTTTATCGCAGAATATAAATGAGGTAGGCATACTATACCTATACCTAAACACCATAGATCGCTGACGACTTTTAAGTATGTACTTACAGTAACGTCGTAGACACCCATACAAATCAGCGGAAAGGAACCATATACCTACAAAAGCCCGAACCCACTATATTAAAAAAAATGTTAGAAGGCGAATTGTAATTATTTCGCACATGTACAGTAAGCGTCAAAAGTAGATTGGCAATTTCAGTGATTAATCCTCATTTAGCAACTTCGGGCTGCTATTCCTGCAACACTTGAGGAACGCGCTTGTTGATTAATTTGAAAACGAAACGCGGATTCTGCGATCACTCAATCGAGGCGCGTTTCCGGAATAGCAGGGCAGGGCTGCCTGTCGATTCCAGCAACACGGCTCGATTGAGTGACCGCTGAATCCGCGTTCCATTTTCAAAGTATTCAACAGCGCGTTCCTTTTTCGGTTCCCATTTAATTGCGGCTGAAAGCTGATCTTCAATTATAAAGTTCAAAACTTTAATATCAGGTTCCCATATTACAAGCTTTGCTTAGTTTGGGGCTGGGTAGTGTTGTGTGAATTGTCCACAATATTTATTTATTTATTTATTTAATCTAAAGTGACCTCGAACTTTACAAACCAGAAATGCCAATTTACTTTTGACGCTGACTGTACTACTGCACGCACGCTTCGTGGAGTGGAGATGACTCCACGCCAAATTCCTTACGAAATCTGTGATGCTCAAGTCTTTAAGGATGTTCGAGAGACGGTGTCCTAGGAGGGTGCCGGTAGGACTCATTGCATTGCCTTGCATGCAACATTATGGCCTGAACTTATGGTGGCCCAGATAACGTCCTTTGGCCTCACTCACGGGAATTTTAAGACGATGAAAACCATGAAACAACTTCTCGCTTGCACACTTTGACCTTTTGAAAGATATAAAATCAAGTGAACTTAGTATATGTACAACGAAAATCGCGAGCAACTTATCAGGTGTGCAATTGCACACTTGTATTTAGCAAAAAAATAATTTGAGCGTAATACCTACGTTTTCTTGGTTAAAAGTTGGCCTAACTGGTTTTCGTAGGTACCTACTTGGGTAACCTGAACGTGCTAGGATCAAAATTATTTTAACATAGTCGATCGCGATTTTCGCTAAATAGGTAAGTTAAGTTTTTTTATTTCTTGCAAAAGGTCAAAGTGTGCGATTGATAAGGTCATTGTCGCGAATGCGAAGCTATTGTATCTATTAGTAAGAGCCTCTGTGGAAGGGGTCGAATGTTAGGCAAAGCTTTAGCCCTGTGACGTCGCGCTACACCGCTCGGGGAAGGGCGGGGGAGGCGCGAGCGCTGAACGGCTGTGGGCCGTCCGGTCTGGCACTGGCCATCGAGACGAGAAGGAGTAAGCACTGGTGAGTGAACTTCATTTTATAACTGTGCATGAGTACCAGATTTCACTGCATCTTGTGTTAAATAGTATGCCGATGTGTTTGTTACTGTTTGCGAGCAGTAGCAGACTAAAGAACAGATAATCTAGCACTGATCTAAATCAGATGATCCATGCATCTGATGAGTAGCGAGGCTCGGGTTGGCTATAGGGGAGGTTGGAGGCCACAAGGGGGAAAGCCCCCCGATATCAAAGACGCTGGGAAGACCCAGCACTTACGGCGAAACGTGGGGACATAACTAGGCACTGTCACATCAGCTAGTGTACATGTGCAGATTCCTGGGGACGGGAAGCCCTGGGGGTTCCATGTAAAGACTGTCGAGTCACTAGTTCATGTAAAAGCACCTGGGGACAAGAAGCCCCAGTGTTTCATGTAACGATGTGGACAGGTGTAACTACTTTGTCACACCAGTCGTAAGTTGAAAATATTAAAGAAAGAGAAAGCGCAAACATCGGCTAAAATATTCGTCGTACCTCTAAGTTTTCAAGGTACTTGGCGACATGGTGGAGATGCAGGGATCTGGTACTCATGAACATGCCTAATAATAATTGAACAATAACAATTTATTGTACCAGTGCATACCTACTAATTATTTTGTTTATATTTTTGTGTGAATCCATAGAACAAAGTTAAAAGCGAAGCATAGATAAAACTATAAAGTATTTGTTAAAATGTTTAAAAATAATAATACAGTTGTACGTAAATTTAAAAGAGTTAATACAACATCTCTTTGACTACTACAGTCACGTTGTACCTACCCGTTCGAAAATGGTGATCTATTTTATTTTATGAATATTTAAACGTCCCAGACTTGTTAGACATCTTTAATTTCATTGGGATACAGAATCCATAAAATTTACAGTAAAGGTAGTCAGAGGCAAGTCCAAGTAGTACAATAAATAGTAGACGCTGAAGGCAACTTTATTAACAAAATAGCCGAACAGTCGTACCATTCATACCATACCTCAAAGCAGTCGCAGGGCCCGGGTTCATTAATTAAATCTTGTAAACAAAAGGAACAATGAGTAACATAAACAGTTCGTAACATAAACAGTTCTTATCGTCGCCGGACCGGGCCATTACTGGGGCCCTCAAAGGGTTTTTTTAAATATACAAGTATGGTATTAGGACAATAGTACTTATAAAAATAAAGACAGGTTCACTGTTCTATTCTTAGTTTTTTACTGTACAAGGTGTACAAAGTGTAGTATAATCTTCTCAAGGGTTACTTTTGTTATAGATTTTTCAAACAGGCTCTTGGGTCATAAGGGTAGTAGGTACTGTATTGAGAATGGAAGAAGTCCTCCGAACTCGTTTAAAATTAATGTATGAATCCATTCAGTCATACTTAACTTCCGCTCAGTGTGAACTCAATAAATTAACAGATAGTGATGCCGACTTAAAGGCATTAGAACTGATCGGGTCCAAATTAAAGGGTGCAAATCAAAGGTTTGTTTCTGAAATACATAACTACTGCGCATCGGTTAAAGAACCCAATGTAGAGGAAATTAAACAATATACAGTCTCACAAATTCAGGCCGAAGAATTGATTTCCGAAATAGATGTTGGTATCAAACGCAATGAAAAGAAACGTTCAACGGTTACTGCCAGTGGCGAAAACATGAACATTACCAGTAAGTTACCAAGAATGGAGTTGCCCAAGTTTGACGGTGACGTCCTCAAATGGTATCAGTTTTGGGATCGGTTCTCATCAAATGTTGACAGTCGAAATATAAACGAAGTCGTTAAGTTGTTATACCTACAATCTGTTCTCGAGGATGACGCAAAACAGGCTATCGAAGGACTAGACACGACCAATACGAATTACAGTATCGCTGTAAAAACTTTGAAAGATAGATACGGTAAACCCAGTGCGATTATTGACGCTCATTATGTGGCTCTTTATAGAGTAAGGGCGGCCTCGTCAAACCAGGTGAAGGACTGCAGGCAAGTTCTCAATGAAATCGAGAGACATCTTAGAGTGCTTAGCTCATTAGGTGAAGACGTAAATCACAATCACCTCAGAGTAATGATTATGGAGAAGTTCCCAGAAGATCTAATTTATGAAGTGAGAATGAAAATGACGGATGAGGAAGAAAAAATAGATGATATTAGAAAATATTTAGAGTATATAATATCGGCTAGAGAGACATCAAACAGACTAAAAAAGAGTTCTGCAGATGAAAAAACCAAAAATGCAACAAGCAGCGACGGCACTACTTCCAATAGTGAAAACTTCACTTTAGGGTCCATGCATGTTAGGTCGGAAGAAAAAAGGCAAAATAATTCACGTAGATTCACAACTTTTAGAAGAGATAGACCAAAGTATGATAACAAACCAACAACAACCAACCAACCAAACAACAACAACAATAAGCCACAATCAAATCCGCGTAAAAGACCACAGGACACATCAGACCGAACCGATGAGCCAATTAACAAGAAAAGTAGGTGCATATTCTGTAAGCAAAGACATTTTAATGACGAATGTACTTCTTACAAAACTATACAAGATCGGAAGTCACAATTAGGAAACAAGTGTTTCAAGTGCTTTCGTGAAGGGCATGGGGTCCGCCAATGCCGCATGAATCAAATGAAGTGCCATCATTGTAAAGAACACACACACAATCGAGCATTATGTCCCACAAAATTTTCACAAACAGTAAAGTCAAACCAAACAGAAAGCTTTCATGTTAGATCTGAAGTAAGTACCACGTTGTTACAAACTTGCATTGTGGATGTAAGTGGCTCAGAGTCAACATTGAAACCAATACAATGTCGCATGTTATTAGATTGCGGTAGTCAACGCTCGTACATAACAGCTGCTACTGCAACAACTTTAAAGCTCTCGATGACTGAAAAATCAAACTTATCAATATTCACGTTTGGAGCTAAATCGCCACATCAAATTGAAAGTCCCATAGTAAATTTCAAAATCATGACTCGAACTGGGGTTACACGTGTTATTCACGCAAACGTAGTACCCCACATAACACAAGGTATCCGAACACCAGTCTTTAGAAACCCAGCGCAGGTTTGGACTGATACTAGATTGAAAAACCTTAAAATGGCAGACGACGGCTCATGTGGTGACAAGATAGATATCTTGATAGGAAATGATTATTATCATTCGTTTATGTCACATGAAAAACTTGCAGTCACTCAAGATCTTTTCCTAGTAAATTCTGATTTTGGTTGGGTTTGGTCAGGCCAAGTATTAGAGAGCGCTAAGAGTCCAGATCAGCTCACAGTATTAACGTACTTTCAATCTGATGGGGGGTTCAATAATAAGCTGAACGAACCAGATCTTCCTCTCAAGCTAGATGATGTCAAAAAACTGTGGGACCTTGAATCAATAGGAATCACGGATTCACCCAAGACCACCCGTGATGAGGAAGCGGTCAAACAATTCAACGAGACCATTCAGTACGAAAACCAGCGTTATCATGTTAAATGGCCGTGGACTGAATCACAGCCGTTGCTTCCCAACAATTTAGGTTTAGCGTGGGGTCGCCTTAATAGTTTAGCTAAACGATTAAATCAGTCTGAACTGGAAGCCTATGATCAGGTGATTCAAGATCAATTACAAAACGGAATCATAGAAATTGTACCGGACCCAACTAAAGCACAAAAACACACGATTCATTACCTTCCCCATCACTGCGTGCACAGTCGTGATACGAACAAAAAACTACGCATTGTCTATGACGCATCCGCTAAAACAGGGGATAATCAAAGCTTAAATGAATGCTTATACCGAGGACCATTGTTGTTGGAGGATTTGACTGGGTTGTTGATTAAGTTCAGAGAACATGCAATAGGCATAGTCGCAGACGTTGAGAAAGCTTTTCTCCAGTTAGGCCTTCAAGATCTAGACCGAGATGTCACACGATTCCTTTGGCTGAAAGACATTAAGAGTGAAGCTCGATCCGATAACGTCTTACATCTACGGTTTTGCCGCGTCCCTTTTGGTGTAATTTCAAGTCCGTTTTTGTTAAACGCCACGATTAGGTTTCACTTAACGAGATCAAAAAATATTCTCATGAAAAACCTAGCTGAAGATATCTACGTAGATAATATTGTCACAGGCGCACAATCGATCTCAGATGCACTAAAATTATATAAGACATCTAAAGAATCATTTAATAGCTTGTCCATGAATTTACGCGAATGGAATTCAAATTCAAACGAACTGATTTCTCGTATACCAGAAAAATTTCAAGCGAAAGATCAAAAGCATCTTAAGGTCCTAGGTTTAGTATGGGACACACAAAATGACCATCTTTACCTGAAGTCAAATTTCAATAGCAACGATTTAGAAGTAGTTCAATCAAAACGTGACGTTTTGAAGATGATAGCTTCAGTGTACGATCCATGTGGTTTTGCAGTACCAGTGGTACTCCCGGCTAAGCAATTTTTTCAGAAATTATGGAAAGAAAAAGTAAAATGGGATGTAAAATCTGCTTGTTGAATGGCAAAAAATAGCATCAAAGTTTGCTTACCTAAAGGAAATAAAGATCAATCGTTATTACGCGCAAAGTCTAAACAGAGTCGAAACAAGTAATCCAATCGATTATGAACTGCATTGCTTCACAGACGCTTCTATGGATGCGTATGCAGCGGTCATATATTTGCGCAGCTCTTTAGACGCGAATATTAAAGTCAGCTTTGTTATTGGCAAGTCTTTAACCTGCAGATACCTAGATTAGAATTGCTAGGAGTATTCATTGGATGTAGGCTTATTAACTACGTCATGAAGTTTATGCGCCTCAAAATTAAAGCACAATTTTTGTGGACTGATAGTCAAATAGTTTTGAGTTGGTACAATTCTGACAAACTACTACCACCGTTTGTTTCGCGTAGAATAAACGAAATAAGGCAAAACAAAAACTTACAAGTAAGGTATGTACCAACGAAACTGAATCCAGCAGATATAGGAACAAGGGCAGATAAAGTAGATTGCTACAACAAATGGTTCAAGGGACCTGATTTTTTGACGGAAAATTCAGATAAGTGGCCTACGTATCCTATTAGTGTGGATAATATTCAGACTCAAATTTCTTTGGCCGGGCAGGGTCTTGCGAATTTGACATCTGTTGATCATAGAAACGAAATTGAATCAGACACAATGGAGCCAGTCTTATTGGATAATGCCCGACAGACTAACATGGATGAGACAAAGATAATATTAGACATTCAGACCGAGTATTTTCCCAAAGAAGTTGAAGGTATCACTACTGACTTGTCAAGGTCACTTCGATTGTTTAAGGATACAGATGGAGTGCTTAGGTGCAAAGGGAGATTTAAATATACAGATTTAACAGAAAGTCAGAAGGAGCCAATCTTACTTCCTAAGAATTCTGAATTTACTGAAAAGGTTATTACTGAATTGCACCAGAAAAACTATCATGTAGGGGTGTCACATACTCTATCTTTATTAAGACAAAAGTTTTGGGTACCACACGGAAGATCCACAGTTCAAAGAGTTATTAGAAAATGCCTTAAATGTGTAAAGTACGCTGGTGGCCCATTCAAACTACCAGCAATGCCTGATTTACCCGAAGAGAGAGTAAAACTCAGTCTACCTTTCGCTTTTACGGGCTTAGATTATTTCGGGCCTCTTCTTGTTAATGATTCGCAAGAAAAACGTTGGGTATGCCTATTTACGTGTCTAACAGTAAGAGCTATACATATGGAAGTGGTTACAGACTTATCCGCGGAAGAGTGTACACTTGCCATTAGAAGATTCGTTGCAGTGAGAGGTCTCCCACAACTGTTTGTGTCGGATAACGCTACACAGTTCAAGCTTACTGCAGATGTAATAACTTCAGACTATTGTATAGAGAACAAATTGCGTTGGAAGTTTATTCCTGAGTTAGCACCTTGGTTTGGAGGTTTCTACGAACGCCTGATAGGTTTAGTCAAACACAGTATGAAAAGAACGCTAGACAAACACCTCATAAATCACAATCAATTGTGTACGGCAATCAAGGAACTTGAAACTATTGTTAATAGCAGACCTCTGACCACGGTAGGTGCAGAGCTAGAGCATGTTTTGACTCCTCAAGACTTCCTACGAGTAGGCGGTCCAGTGACAACTAATATATCAGATCGCGACTTCTTAGAACCAGCCACAATAACCAAATCTAATCTTGTTGATGGTTGGAAACGTGGTCAAATCATTATCATGCAATTTGCTAAAATGTTCACAAATCAATATTTGACCAGTCTTCGAGAAAGAAATGACAAGCACCGGCAGCCAAGAGTAGTAGTTAATAGAACACCAAAGCTATCAGAGACCGTTCAGATAAGATCAGACAGTAGTAGAGCACACTGGAGAGTTGGAAAGATAGTAGAGTTGAAAAAGGGTTCGGATGGACAGGTTAGAGTAGCCAGAATAAAAGTACCTTCAGGCGAAACATTCAATCGCTCAATAGGGCATCTCTTTCCACTAGAAGTTGACGAACAAAGTACAGTACCTTTACCAAATCAGAACGACCCCATGATAAGAGCTAGTCCCGATTCTGAAGAGTCTACGGTTGAGCAACCAGAGACACCAGACCAAATAGATCACGCACCCAGTAATGATCGCGGACCTTCGACGGGTATTGAAGTCGAGGAATCCATGAGCGATCAACCAAAAGTCTCAGTAGAACCAAAACCAGTTGCTAAAGCGAGACCAATAAGGGTTTCAGCGGCTAAAGCTAGAGAAAAGGTCAAAGAATGGACCTCCCAGTTGATGATCACATTATTTGAATAATATAATCAGATGATCATGAAGTAGTAATAATTCGATATAAATTAGTTTGTAATTTATAAAGTAAGAAAGTAGTTCTTTATAAGACGGATATAATTCAAGTCAGAATTGTATTTGCTATCTCTCTCTCTGGGGGGAGTGTCGCGAATGCGAAGCTATTGTATCTATTAGTAAGAGCCTCTGTGGAAGGGGTCGAATGTTAGGCAAAGCTTTAGCCCTGTGACGTCGCGCTACACCGCTCGGGGAAGGGCGGGGGAGGCGCGAGCGCTGAACGGCTGTGGGCCGTCCGGTCTGGCACTGGCCATCGAGACGAGAAGGAGTAAGCACTGGTGAGTGAACTTGATTTTATAACTGTGCATGAGTACCAGATTTCACTGCATCTTGTGTTAAATAGTATGCCGATGTGTTTGTTACTGTTTGCGAGCAGTAGCAGACTAAAGAACAGATAATCTAGCACTGATCTAAATCAGATGATCCATGCATCTGATGAGTAGCGAGGCTCGGGTTGGCTATAGGGGAGGTTGGAGGCCACAAGGGGGAAAGCCCCCCGATATCAAAGACGCTGGGAAGACCCAGCACTTACGGCGAAACGTGGGGACATAACTAGGCACTGTCACATCAGCTAGTGTACATGTGCAGATTCCTGGGGACGGGAAGCCCTGGGGGTTCCATGTAAAGACTGTCGAGTCACTAGTTCATGTAAAAGCACCTGGGGACAAGAAGCCCCAGTGTTTCATGTAACGATGTGGACAGGTGTAACTACTTTGTCACACCAGTCGTAAGTTGAAAATATTAAAGAAAGAGAAAGCGCAAACATCGGCTAAAATATTCGTCGTACCTCTAAGTTTTCAAGGTACTTGGCGACAGTCATCGAAGGCGTTGTATTTTCGGAAGTTGTCACAAGCAAAAAGTCGTGTATTCGGAAACAGTGCTTGAGTTGCTTGAGTCGGGCCTCAAGCATAGATTTTGCCATTTTTCAATGGAGAACTGTCCAAAATTCTATGCTTGAGAGTGCTTGAGGCTTGACTCTGACTAAGACCTAAGTCCTCTGTTGATCAGTTACGAAAATTGCCTAATGTACTTAGGTAAATAAACAATTCTATAAGTATAGGTACCTTCCGTTAGAGTTTCGCGTTCCTTGTGTGCCACACATGTTCAAAGGGTGATTCACCACGACAAAAAAGCGACTCTGGACGGCGGCGGCGGGCGGCGGCGGAGAACGCGCGGGTGACGTGACGAGTCAACGCTCCCGAGTCCAGTCGCCAGCATGCCAGAGCCGTGGCCGGAGTCCGCGCAGGCCCCTCTCCTGTCTCCTCTGCTCCTGGGCGCGTTCATCGCGTGCGTCACCGGTGCTGGCGCCCTTGCCAACTGCACGCTGCTCGCCGTGCTTTGCAAGTCGTCAATGAGAGGTAATA
Organism: Thera obeliscata; assembly: GCA_947578465.1. Lineage (NCBI taxonomy): Eukaryota > Metazoa > Arthropoda > Insecta > Lepidoptera > Geometridae > Thera > Thera obeliscata. Next base: position 9,965,059 of record OX387916.1, read on the forward strand.
CTACTCATAATAACGGCAGACGTATTTCAAATACTTATACTTTTGTAGCTTAAAATACTTACACTTTTTTGCATTCCGAACCCGCACCTCTCCAGGCCAGACAGCCACCGGCGCGCGCGCGGCGTTTATTGTAATTATTACATATTAATATGTGTTATTCCAGAGCTTGTATTCACTGATCTGACCCTTTCTTGGCTAGGTAGGTATTTGGGTTTTTTTTGCGACACCCTCCGCTCTCCGCAAAGAGTATCTAGTTTACCTACCAGTAGCAGTTTGAGTACCAGAAAATCTCCAAAATACTACTACATAGTACAAAATTAAGAACAATGAAAGGTCACTTTTTTTACTTCATTGGCTCACTTTTTCTCTTCTGTGGGCTCATTATTAGCCCACTACTAAAAAGGAAGGCTGGTGGGTGGTCGAATAATAAATTGTCTTTTCTTTCGGTTATGCTTGCTGTTCCTCAGAACAGCAAGCATATCCGATAGCATATATCATCATATAGCTTCTCAAGTTTAGAAATCGCCACTCTAGAGATATTCCTTGCGCCACTCTCGAAATCATCTACATGAGAATTTATCTAATTTATTTTCTGTGCATTTTCTATACGCAACTGAAGTAACACAACAACAACTAACAGTCAGTTACAGTAACACAGCAACGGAACAAACATTTTGATGATAAACAGGGCGTCTCACGGATATGCCACATGGAGGGAAAGTACCATACTGTGAATATTGTAGATGGAACATTTTACTGAAAGAATTTTTTTGAATTAAAATAAATTAAACCGCTAAGATAAATTATTTTAATTTCCCTCCATGTGTCACAATAACCGTGAGGTAAACGTAAACCTATACTCGGATTTATAATTAGACGAAGCTAGCTGACGTTTACTGTGTTGTCAGTTTTTGATGAAATAAAAATAGTGTTGTGAAAAAGTGAATGATTGAAAAAACTCCTGAATGAATGAAATGGCCTCGTTTTTCTAGTGAATAGTTAGTGTGCCGAACTTGACTTGACGTGCTTGGTTGAGGATCCATATCGTTCGCGCGAAACAATAAAGCACCAAAATACACAACAACTACCACAAACACAACGTAACGAAAAACTTTACAAAAACAATAACTAAACAGCGTGAGCGCAGAAAATTATTCGTGCTATCAGACCAGAGGTTAGAAGCCGAATTACAAACAAAATGGTGACGAAGCGCATGGCGTTCATCGGTGTTGGCACTAATCGCCACGCCGCGCTTTGTAATAAACCGTCAAAAAACTGATTGTAGTTACATACTACCTACAAGTAACTTAAATCAGAGCACTTTTATACATTTTTTTATACAAATTTCAATATTATTTTATAGTTTGAAATGATTAACTATTCACTCATTGTTCATTCATCTGATTGAACGAGAACTGAACGCAGCACTATTACTTTAAATATGGCAACATTATTTTACAAAGTGACATTAGCTACTGTCAGTCGGTATCGTCTAATTAAAAATCCGACTATACCTACTAGCAGGCACTTAGATGGCTACAAACTACGGAACCCTACCGACGAGACGCGATGCCTGATTATCCACAAATTTTCGCTAATATTTGAAGATTTTCCTTTGCTCATACCAATTTTCAAGTCACAACGCAAAATAAAAACTTTAAAAGAATTGTAGGGTTTTTATACTCTTCAACGTGAAGAAGCCCACAGCTGAACATAGGCCACCACTAATTCATTTCCAGGAAGAACGATTCTGATTCCTCTAACTAAATCCTACGGTCTACAGTTGTCGTTTTACACGACGTAGAACCGAGAACCGTATAATCTACGAAGTGTCCTGTATGACCTGCCCACTGACACTTGGTTCAGGAGAGACAGGCAATGATAAGATATGTCTGACACACTATTCTCTTTTTTTTTCAGGTTTATATTGCATAATATTGCAATTGGCGATAGCTGACATAGCGGTCAGTGCATCGATCAGCCCAGAAATATGGTCATACAACATGCAGAATTGGATGCTCGGTCGAAGCTGCTGTATCGCATATCGAGGACTGAATGTGTTCGCGACAACTGCCTCGTCGTACTTAATAATTACACTAGCTTTACACATGCTAGCAACTTCGAATCTCGAAGAAAAAGAGCTAATGAGAAGGAACAGAAGAAGCGATCAGGATGAAGACGATGAAATGAGATCCTCTCGGCACAGTCTCGTGGCAGGCAGCGACTCGTCGACTCCACCGCGTACTATGAATCTCGACTACAGGGTCAGTGCAATATCCATTTCAATACTGCAGCCGACTCTATTCGTTTGGATCCTGTCAATATCGTTGAGCGTACCCGATTTTGCAATGGCTACTACGGTTCATTTGGATCATAACACTGCAATCTGCACTATTGTAGATTCAAGTCAACGACTCCACCTGTATTCGATACTAGCACTCTTTAATTTAGTCTTACCAGTTTTACTACTGTGCGTCACAGTTACTTTAGTTGTGATAAAATTGAAATCAAGGAGCCGCTTCAATCAGGTTGATAGATGCGAAGCCATCGAGGCATTAAAATTATCATTGTGGTTACTATTAGTATATTTTATATTTAGTGTACCGCGCTCAGCTCTCACAGCTTACAATATATATTTTAATTCGTTCAAAGTAAACGAAACTGTATACGAGTCTGTGCAGTATGATTATAAATCATCGTCAATCGGGTTAGCGCTCAGTAGCACATATTTAGGATCTATAGTGGTACGTCCTCTTCTTTGCATTGTATTGTTGCCGAGTATAAAAAGAGCTTTCACTTCTGGACTACAAGAAACAGCTAGTGTGTAATACGTTGATTAAGCTAATAGATAGATGGTATGTAAGAATGAATAAAGTGGGGAAAGTGAGTAACAAGAGGCATTAGATTATGTGGTTAACAATAACAAGGAATCAGTATTTTTTTCAAGTTGGTAAGAATAACTCTTTGAAGGCGCTCACCAACAATTATTGGAAATTGAATGAATTAGATTATTTAATCAAAATCACAAATTACTACGCGTCCCGTCCAACCTGAAAAAAGCAGCCAAGTGCGAGTCGGACTCGCCCATGAAGGGTTCCGTAGCATCAAGTAACATAATATACAGAAAATAAACAGGAAACAGGTTCTTGTAGTTCGTCGAAAGGTAAATTGCGGTTTACGATTTATGACGTATAAAAAAAAAACTACTGGCTAGATCTCGTTCAAACCAAATATCGTTGAAAGTTTGCATAGTAATGTACAACATGTATTTTTTTTAGTTTTATCATTCCCTTATTTTAGAAGTTAGAGGGGGGGGGACCAACTTTTTTCAACTTTGGAAGTGTCTCTCGCGCAAACTGTTCAGTTTAGAAAAAAACTATATTAGAAACCTCAACATCATTTTTGAAGACCTATTCATAGATACCCCACACGTATGGGTTCGACGAAAAAATTTTTTTTGAGTTGCAGTTTGAAGTATGGGGACCCCCAAAATTTATAGTTTTTTTTCTATTTTTGTGTAAAAATCTTAATGCGGTTTACAGAATACATCTACTCGCCAAGTTTCATCAGTGTAGCTCTTATGGTTTCGGAGAAAAATGGCTGTGACACGGTCGGACAGACAGACAGACAGACAGACATGACGAATCTATAAGGGTTCCGTTTTTGCCATTTGGCTACGGAACCCTAAAAATGCCACCTACACTACCTACGTTGAAAGTGAGAAGCAGATAGCACATCTGCCTTGGTTTAAGACCAATGGTTCTAGGTGCACGGAACACTCGTTTGAGGCACGCACTTTAACTTTGGAAACACGAAGTGGTGTGTTTCGTAGGATTTATTAGAGAGCTTTACGTGGCTCCATACGAAAATGCGTGTTATGAAGTTAGAAATTGGTTAGAAGCGTCAGTAAAAATATATAGTTTTAATTATATTTTTTATTATGTATGATCATGACAGGTGTAGGTACTGTTAGCCGGTTTTGGGAATAGGACATTACTAGTCGGGAGAGAAAAGATGGCGACGGACGTTTTGCGTAGATTATTGTGTCACCGTGTTACAAAGACGAGAGTTCTAGCTATATAATATTCAATGTTTGTTCTCTGTCTGGGTGTTATATTGTATTCTAAGTATGTATTTACAAAAAAAAAAAATGTATTCAAGTATATCAGCTATCCGGTTCCCATATTACAAGCTCCGCTTAGTTTGGGGCTGGGTAGTGTTGTGTGAATTGTCCACAATATAATATAATAATAATAATGGTTAGTTTTAGCTTTAATAGCAAGTACATATAAGTTTTTAAATCCATATCAAAATATTGTTTGAATTTAAGGTAGCCCAGCATAATATTTAAGGTCAATCAATCTAACGTTTGTGTGGAAATAAGTCTGTTTATCTGCAATCTTGAACCAATAGGGAACCCAATTTGGCAAGTGTTATAATATTACTTAGCTGCCACTACTTTGGTTCTCAGACCTATTTTTCGTTCGCCAAGATATAAATTGTGATAGGTTTGACAATATTTTGTTTGATATTATACAATAATAAGTACGAGCATTGAGTAACTGCGACGTGATTATTTAAAATATTCGGTCTATGCCTCAGACGTTTTTAAGTCAAGTTTGTAAGAGTTTATAAGCTCTCACTCTAACTAGAGATTTTTTCGTTCGCCATTATTGTCTATCAATCCAAAGCTACAAGAAATGTCTCCTTATTTTCATTGGGTAATTGAAGTTTTGACCTATTAGTTATAATTATTCTGCGACATCGAATTGACGTCGTAGGCTGTGTCCCCACTTATGTGCCGTCGACGACGATTCCACGCCAAAATAAGGGACTCTAAATAGTGTTAAAAATTATTATGTCCTCTTAGACTTAGACCATGTTGCCTTCCACATTCCATAACCTAAAATAGGTGCGTATGGCAGTAGTGCTCAAATGTTTGCGGATAAGTTTCTTATTACTGTACGTTTCTACGGTTGGACCCTATGTCTATCTACCAGCGTTAACAGTAAGCGACCAATTTTAGGTTTTAATCAATATAATCTTCACTCGTGGATTACACGACCAATAAAAAATATATGATGAAGAGAACTGTTGTTTTTCTTATGTTCGGGGAGGGTATCCATTCCAGCCGCAAGAGTTAGTAAAGTATTAATAGATACTCCTAGCCTAGACAATCCCATAATCAGCACCAGCCTTCTTCCCTCATGGTGAACGAGTTCAAGGACCCTCTTGTGTCTTTTCTATGTCTTTTAGTGAATTACGAACTGGCAAATCGTCAAAAAAATATTTAAGTTAGTGATGCCAGGGGCGCACCGCTGACTAGTCGCTATCCTGGTTCATCGTCGTCAGTCTCTACTTTTCTCGACTTAAATAATGTAAGAGGATTTTAATTTAGAAAAATTGCAATTTTAAAACATCTTTGTAGGGTTATTAGGTGGCGGTTTATTTAAATATTGATTCTAAAACTAAAACTTGTATTTAATACAAAAGTTTATTGGTGAAAACATGAAAAATATAATAGATTAATGGCTGATAAAATGCAGCAGAAATGTTACAATATTGGCCATCACAAAACTATTTTGCTAATAAATGCCTGAAAAATCAGAATGATATTTAATAAGTCAGCGATGGGCACAACAAATTGGTTAATGTCAATAATAAAAGATTTCCTTTGGTAATACATTATGATTTTAGAGGACATCACAAAAACCACAAAAAGACACTAACAAGTTTTTTGTGCCCTTACTTGATACAGCCATAATAGTTAGTGGATTTAGACTTTATCAGGTATTCGGGCGTGTTTAAACAAATTTTAAATAACTAATTGCATAATTATATATCAAGACAAAATTCACCATCATGATCTCCATTTCACTGCGGACATGCGGCGAAAGGAATGTAGCTTTGGGGCCGACCGGCTGTTCCATTCTCTTCATGAAAGGAAAACACTTTTAACTTAAGAAACCGTAATTTTAATAACTTAAGTTATAAATATTTATATTCATCAGGTCAGCTCGATATCTGTAATCCAGTGTAAATACAGAAATACAAAACCGTCAAAGATGACACGTAACATTTAATTTTAGACGGAACGTGAAGGTCCGCTGCGAACGACGTTTTAACATTTTTTTACAAGCTACGGCTCGCATAGGCGACGAAGGAGCCGCATCGCGCGCCGATCTCGAATGTTACTCGTTTTCTTATAAAACACCAATGAGAACAAATGCGTGTGCTGGATGAGCGCGGCGCGGGTTAGTTGTCGCCGCCCTCTGCGGGCTCGTCGCCGTCGCCCTGCGTGTCCGACGTCCACAGCGTGAGGTTGTCTCGCAGCAGCTGCATTATCAGCGTCGAGTCTTTGTACGAGTCCTCATTCAGGGTGTCCAGCTCCGCGATAGCGTCGTCGAATGCCTGCAACATTCACACAACACGTCACTAACGCTCACCGCCTGCCGCGCTTATTCATTCACTTCAATTACAAACATGTATGTCATTATGTAACACTCTGATGCTGGCTGGATCGAGTATTAGACGGGTTAATTGCCACACGACCATGCCACGATAGCAGTATTAGCTGGATATAATTTTGAAGGTGCTTTTAAGTAAATTATTTTCATGCCATATCAATTGCACTACCGACAGTTAGTAATGTTTAGTATATTGTTCAATAAGTGAGGACTAGGCTAGAGACACTTCAATCATTCTTGCTTATTAAACCTGTTTAGCTAAGTGGCACGCTCGCGCAGGGGAGTTGATTATCTCGTAATAAAATACGGAAAAGTTGAGCGCTAGCCCGAGCCTGATGGGATGGGTTGGTTGCATTTTGGCTTTAGCAATGTCGAACGCTTCCTGGTAGGCCTTCTGCGAGTCCTCCACGACGGCTGGGGACAAGCGACGGACGTTAGTACGCCTAGCCTACACCCTCGTGCCAGCCAGCACAGAGCCGTCGCATAACTGACACTAATATTGACCTGTTTGGCGAGCTGACACGCCTTGTCTGGTGAATTTAATATCTCATAATAGAAGACGGAGAAATTTAACGCCAAACCCAGCCTGATTGGGTGTGTAGGCTGCATTTTCGCCTTGCTGATTTCGAAGGCATCCTGGTATGCTTTCTGTGAATCCTCTACAACAGCTGTAAGGTAAAGCAATATTAACCACGTGTTCAACAATTCACTGCACATAATTAATGAATCTTAACCTTGATGTAACACATTGATTCAATTTACAGTAAAAATACTTACAATTTCTAGTGTCCCCTGTGGCCACTTCTGCGAGGTACCTGTAGTAATCTCCCTTCATTTTAAGGTAGAATACTTTACTTTCTGGATTACTAGCTTTAGGGATAAGGTGTTTGTCAAGTAGACCCTGTAACAAAAGACAAAGGTCAGTTATTCATGTCAACTCCTTCGAATAGTAGGATAAGTTGAATTTGAATCTTCAGTAAGACTAATCGTTAGGCGTCACATTCGCCGAAGCGAATCGCAGTTAAGGGTAGGTGTCATCATATAACTGTCCTTCAATCTAAAAATCATCATGAGTGGACTGGTTCGGCATCGAATTGAAATGATTTAGTGAAAGGCAAGAAATCCAAAGACTTCAGTAAATGCGGACTGGATAATGAGTAATAGTAGCGAACGCCACGGGGGGCAACGAACGAAGACGGGATAGAAGCGCGCGCAATGTCGCGGCGCAATACGTCACCGCCCGCCTCCCAGTCCCAGCACCCCGCCCTGCATACTCACGTGCTGCCAACCGTATTGCGCCCAACATTAATCCAACCGATTATAAAGGAAATGACCAGCTTCCAACGAATGCTTGCATCACGCCTCAAAATGGTGGTCGCGTAATGTAATGACGTCATCAGCGTAGGTGAGGCAAGAATCGATCGATTCTCACAATTTAAATTGCAACAAGTTGCTAAAATTTAAAGACAACGAACAGTAATATACTTACCAAAACGTCGTAGCAGATTTCTCTGAGTTCTTTTTCTACTTTAACTCTATATTCTTTTGCCATCTGCTGTTTTCTTTCTGAGCCCTCGGTTTTCTGTTCGATAGAAGAGATGACTCGCCATGAGGACCGTCGGGCGCCCACGACGTTTTTGTATGCGACGGAGAGGAGGTTCCTCTCCTCGTTGCTGAGTTCGACGCCGGTTTCCGTGACCTCCTTCATCGCGGCCGCCATGTCGTCATACCGCTCCGCTTGCTCGGCGAGCTTCGCGCGCTGCACCAGTTCCTCCTTGTCGACGGACATCGTGGACGATGGGAGACGACTATTTCACTGATGCCCCTGCAACAATAATGAGGCACGGCTCAACTAAGCGAACCCAGAATCTGCGACGCGGAGTTGAGATTCTAATTCATCAGAAAGACTAATCGTTAAAGGTCACTTTCACCGAAGCGAATCGAGTTAGGGTGTTTTGTCATCATAGAATACCGCACCTATATAGGGCTCACGGGCGCACTAGCGCAAAATGAAATGTGAACGTAGCTCAAAGAGCGTCTTCTATGCCAATCGCGACATCGACGTCCGTTCGGTTCGACAGCATCTCACAGACTCGAGGGTCGGGTCCCGCTCCGTCCGGGCACGCGCCGTGCCGCCGCCCCGCTCGCCCGCCGCCGCCACTGCGCCACCGGTATTGATCCGCCGACGCGGGATAAACACTCCAGACGAAATACGACTAGCGCGACGATTGCACACACCCCTCGCCCCCAGCCCTAACCCCGCCCGCCTGCACCGCGCCTGTCAGCCCGTGGGCCCGGCGGCGGCGCCCATAGCCCGAACCTGCCGAGCTGCCCTCATCCCCATTCCACTCCGCGCCCGCCCCCCCACACTTACCCATTACTCGATACCCCTGTTGCTAGGCTATGCACTATAACGATTTTTCGAGAACGCGTTGAAGGCTGTACTGTTCAAATATACTGTTTAGTTCCCATAATGGAGAAAAAATATACGAAATGACCACTGATAACAATGAATGACGCATCGAAGAATCACGACACGGACTCCATGTTGCCGTAATGAAAAGATGCCTAAAAGAAAATCAAATCCAAGCGTACGATAGGACGTATATATTATTTCTACGATCCAAACGCAGTTTCTTGAAAAAAAAACGGGAACAAGATGAAGATTTCACGCAAATAACCTTTTTGTTTAGCGTGAAGAAACGATTAAAGAAAGACCAAAGTACGACTGAGTGCAAAAATCGTACGTCAGTGTACAAGCTCAACATTGTTCTGCCTGGGAATTGATTAGGGATGCCTATGTCTAGTAATGGACTCTTCATGCTGATGATGATGAAGCAATTGAAATATATTCTATAGGTACCTACTCATACTGGTACCCTACTTCAAGCACGGCATTAACTACTAATTTGAAGGGGGCCTTTTCTAAACGCGACCTAGAAAACTATGACGGAATACGAATGAAGAGAGTGCTTATGTCCAGCAATGGACTCTGCAAGCTGATGAAATAGATTAACTACATATTAGTAGTAGAGGGAGCCTTTTACCATATTTCGAATCGCCCTCGCACCACGTGTCGTGCGAGGGCGTGCGAGGGCAAGCGGGGGCGACACGGGATGCCGCGGAATAAGCACGCGCCCCGGCCAACGCCGCGTGTCGTCACAGTTGCCAGTTCTTTGGTCCGTCTATCCATGCATTCGTTTAATTTTCACAAATAACAGCTATAGCTTCTTATCAAATGTAGCTAGAAACAAGACTCAATTTCCTTATACTAGGTACTTATTCTATTCGAATTCAAAAAATATATTCAGTTGTATCACACGGATCACCTTGAACGTCATAAAGGCATGTGAGTTTAGGTGCCAGTTCCACGCGACTAACAAACTACGGATTGATTCTTACCGTTTTTTTGTATGGTCCTTTATAAAACAAAAAATAGAAGTTAAGTTAAAGTGTGGTACAACTCTAACTTAGTGAGACGCAATTACGTAGGTTTTGGTGCAGTGGCACTTGGCTGATTTTATTTTAGTGGGTATGGATTGGTATGGACGGAGTTTTGGAGCGGCGCCACGAGGCGGCGCCGGCGGCAGCGCGGCTGGTGCAGGAGAATTAAATTGAACCAAATAAGTTTGAATTTAGATGGGTGGTGGAGGAACTAAACGAAAACGCAAGAACTTGCGCATAATTCATGTACTTATGAAGTTATAGGGTTCACAAAAATGGTTTAGTTTTGCTGCATACGGTCGTAAATTGTCTGTAGCGCAGGCCAACGGCTACCTTTACCTCGCCGTGTTTCGCCGCTGTATTGCGTAGATGTAGGTTACACCGTGTTACCTACCTAGAGAAATATAAATATATATTTTTTATTTCTGTTAAAATACCTATCATTCATAGTTTGAAGAGAGGAAAGATTCGTATGTTTCTAGTGAGGGAAGATTTTTTTATTCGCATTTGGTAGGTCATCACTAGTTAGCCTGAGTCACATAGGTTATATTTTTACTAGCGACCCGCTCCGGCTTCTCAAGGGTATAATTAAGACACAAGTAGGTAAAACGTTTTTGATTTATTCCATCCGTGCGAAACAGGGGGTATCGCTAGTTAGGTATTTACATTTTCTATGGAACTAGTGGAATACGTGCCTAAACGGCCACATAGGTAAAAAGTATAGGTAAATAACACCACATAGGTAGGTACCTATTGAAAGTTTAATAAGAGCACAATTGTTTTAAATTTGATTTAATTAGGCAGGACGTCTTTAAAATTTGGGCCATGAGCACAGCCCAAAACACACAAAGAATAACAACAAAGCCAGCAGTTCAGCAGTTTTAATCTATCACTATGTGGTGTTATTTTCTTACAAATTAACTATTTGTATTTTATACAGGCTTGCTCTAAGTGTAAGGACCACAAGGTCTTAGAAACTTTAGAAGCACATTCCTTGTTACTATTACGTCATTATAACAGCAAGGTCATGGCAAAAATCACTTTTTCCCTAAGCTGTTTTGTGCATTTTAGTTATTCCATTGTATCGGTTAGGCCTGCGCACACTTAGGTCGCTGGCGATGGCGATGAATGAAACGCTGTCAAATATGACAGCGTTTCACTGATCGCCATCGCCAGCGACATGTGTGCGCAGGCCTTTACTCGTTCATTTATACCTACATTACCTACCTACAACTTATTCTTTTTTTTTAATATACCTACGAGCTACGAATCAGATCACATAAGGCTTATAGCAGTTTTTAAGTCAGTAAAAATTAAGATTTCTTACCTACCTTCTTTAATTTGTCAAAACACTCATGTTATTGTTGTTTAGTGTTTTCTTAATTGTTATTTCTGATTAATTCAAAAGTTATAAAATTAAATAATCATTCCTGCGGAGATAATGGAATGTAGTCTACTCCATTTAAAATCATGATGCCAAGAGTCGGTAGAATTCGTAAATAGGGGCCTAGGTATCAAAGGGTTTTCTAGACACTATGTATTCTAACTAAGCATGTCAAAGACCCCGATACTATAAGTACAGACCTACCTAATATGCTACTACTTCTTATCGTGTAACTGGTTCTTTCAAACCAAGCGTGGTGAAAGGATTTTGTCATTTTTCCTCATTTCATGCACTAGAAACCTATTTTCGAACTTAATAGGTTCTACAACATGCCAGTTTTTTCACTATGTATTTGTTCACCATTTGAGAGCACTGGCGTAGCATTTATGTGACGTCAGTGCTGTATCGACAGAAAAACTCATTGGTGCATGACCTGATTTGAACCTACAACCTTAGGATTGGAAGACGGGGCCGCTATCACTCGACCACCAATGCTCTTCATGAGTCAATAGCGGCCGTATCACATATATTTCTCGACAGAAAAACTCAGTGGTGCATGGCCGGATTTGAATTCGGATGGCCATCGGAAGACAGGGCCGCTAACTCGACCACCAGTATTCTTCATGAGTGAACAGCGTTTTGTATAGGGGTCTATCAAAAGTTGTTCTAGAGCCTAGAATCTAGACACCGTAGGTACTCTAGGTCAAAGACCCGATACTGTTCCTACCTAATATGCAACTGATTACCTAAAACCTTGATAGCTATCTAAATGCAAGGACATTAACCCACATTATTGTTTACCTTGCCTACCTACCTTGGCCTCTAATTGTATAGTTAATGATGATGTAATATATTCCTCATTCCTATTTACCACCTACCACACCTAAAAATAAATAAATAAATAATATAGACAATTCACACAAAACTATCTAGCCCCAAACTAAGCAGAGCTTGTAATACTTTTTTGTAAACACTACTTAGAATACAATATAACACCCAGACAGAGAACAAACATCTACGTTCACAACAGAAATATTAGTTTTTTGTTGGGATCGTACCCACAACCTTTGGCACAGAAGACAGAGCTACTACCAACTAAGCTGAGAGGCCAGTCCACCTAGTCAGTATACCTGGATATGTACCTAGTAGATACATCTGTGTTTAGGCACACCAGTTTAAAAGACGCAATCTGCTCATGGTGACACAGGGTAATCCTAGCGTGGGTGCTTATTAAGTTAATTAAACTAGTTATACATTCAACTTACACCCTCTTCACAAATAATTGAATTGAACTTAATTATTATCCACCTGTCTTCCACTGATTTACAGTCTAGTTCCCCTTGAACCATTTTACGAGTACAAGTGATTCATTCATTTGATCTCCAGTAGAAGTAGATATCTTTAACTTATTTTTATTATTATTTTATAATTGGTTGAAATTTGTACTACTTATTATTGATTAGTTAGTGGTAATTGTATAATTACATAAACTTTAATTTGTATGAGAAAGGTTGCGCTGTTGTATTAGGTTACACCTGTAAAGATAGGGCAGTGGTAACAAATAAATAAAATAAATAAATCTTTGTATCTCTTAGACAAAACTTTTAAAGGTTTGAAAAAGTTAGTTATCATAATGAAATACCTAACCAAACATAGTGCCAATTTTTTTCTTTTTTTACAGTTTTCTCTCTTTTGTCATGTTCATGTCACTAATTCTTTCAAACCAGTGTGGGTAAAGGATAAGTGGATGAAAGAGGCTCCTTTATAAGGTTTTTTAAACAAATTGTAGCAAATAAGGACTACTTAATGAATATGGAGCATCATAGGGAAAACAGAAGCTAAATAATGTTAATCTCTGAAAAACCTAAACCCCAACTATACCTACATAATGACCAATCATGCATGAGCAGACATTACTCAAATCAAACATTAAGATGAAAAAAGATGTGATTCAGGGTAACTTCAGCACAATTTATAGACCTACCCGTAGATTACTTGACAGGTAGAGAAGGCATGAAGGCAAGAAGGTAGAGTTTTAAGGATATTTACACACTCAATAAAACGTACTAGGCATGTACAAGCTGACTATATGGCTAGTGTTTAGTTTCCCTAATAGAAGAATACATACCAATGTGCCAGTGAGTCATTTGAGAAAGTAGAACTTGAACTTAGTCTATGGCATCAGTGTAACAGGAATATAATATCTACATGAAAGATGAGAAATGCTAGATTCAATAATATGTATGTAAGATACCTATTACACTCTTTACTTGCTACTAACATCTATACTTAAACATAAAAACGTATTCGTAAGCAGGTAAGTGTTTTAGCATAATTATGGTCAAAATAAGTGTATTGTGGCTAGATTTGAATGCAAGTGAGTGCTGTGCCCTGGCAGCTAGCTCAGTGCACGTGCCTTTGCGATGAAGTCGCCCGAAAGCCAGAGTATCACGCCGATAATCATGATTGATTACGCATCTAATTTACATCCCAGTCTGGAATGAAAATAATTAAAGCCTGTCAGGATAATACAGCTCGCAACAGTAGTTACAAAAACGTGCTAGATTTCCCGAAAAGAATAATGTTTTCTTACTAAATCTTGAAGACCGAAACTATGATCTTAGCAACCGTCTCTACTAGCTTACCTTGTAGGTAGGTACCTCGTTATCGAATGAAACAAGATAACGGCGGAGCGGCATGACTACGCACCACGGTGAAATTACGACGCACTAGTACGACCGCTGGTTACCTCTACGAATAGGCACGATACGACAACCGTTCGACATCCCACACAATTACATTACATGCTACTCAAAAGGACAAAGAATATCTCGGACCTATATTAAATAGGTACTGTAATAATGCAATTAAACTGATAAATTTAAACGTACCTAGTGCAGATAACTGCAATATCCAAAAATATAAATTTAGAGGCACGTCGTCGATGCGACCTCAACTGAAATAGGAGCCAGTAAATCTAACTTACTGATTGGTATGATGTCCCCAGTAACTACTCACAAAATGACGCTAACGAACTCTTTTTCAGGCTAACTATTTTCAGTTTGTAAAGTCGCACAGAATCTTCTTGTTTCGATTTCTAATATTTTACACGAATTTTGACCGCACCGCGAAACCGTGTCGCCGGCTGAGGCAAAATGGCTGCGGCAAGGGACACTCCTTTCCTTCAATGCGTCACATTCACAGGTCGGTAAATAGGATAGGATATTGAACGGGGTCACTCGACACACAAATTACAGCCACTAAACATTATTTTTAATGCACTTACTTGTTAGAAGGGGTAAAAATAATTAAGCCAGCAAATTACACCACAATATCAGTTTTTCTCTTGCTGTGAACGATAAACTACACTGACGGCAACGGGGGGCCAAAGGGGAAACGAAACGGAACAGGGTTCTCAACGCAAGTCAGCCATGTTGATTTACTATTGGCGGAGCCGCCAAGAATAATGACGCATGCCATTGAATTGCTATTCTTTGCCTTGTTTAGCTTCTGTAAATAGAACGAGACAGCATAAGAGCAGCCATCATAACCGGAAACAAATTCTTCAGCGCGCCAGTTTTAAAACGGGGGGCGGACTAATTTGTACTTACAAGAAACAGATGACATCATGTGAAATGACATTGACATCCTTGGCCGACCGGCTATTGCTACTTGAAGGAAGAATATTGTAACTATATAAGATTTTCGTCGAGGCAGCGGAGGGTCAGGATTCCAGAGATTCCAGTAGGTCTTTTCGCAGTTTTTAACATAATTTTTTGTCGTTATCGACCGTTAAAATAACTTACAAAGATGACAAAAGGCCCGGACTTTGCAGGGAGAGACGATTAAGTTTGTAAAGTGTCATCTTTGTCAACTTTACATGCATACTTAAAAACGCTATTTAAATTAAGTCATTTTACTGGTCATTTAGACTAAACCGTACGTTAACGTAAAAATAATAGGCATTAAAATCTTAGAGTAGACCTACAGATTTTGTAGAAGAATCAAGGAAAAATATCGGGCTTTGCAAAAATTTGTTTTGCTGCTTAAGCTGAAGTTTTGTAGAACTGTACAACCTCGTCTTTCCATTTCTTGTAATTGGACATTGGCTAGATTGTGTATCGAAAATGACGGACAGATGCCCTTGATGGAGACTTGGAGGGATTCGTTTTCTGTCATTGTGGGAAGTCACATAGCTTTTTTATTTTAATTGTTTTCCTGTGTTATTTTGAGTTCTGCTGTGTAATTTCAGTGGTTTTGTAACCAACATTACTTGAGGTCTTAGCTCAAAGTGTTACCAGTTGGAATTAAAGTGTATTATGTGATATTCTGATTTGATCGAAAATGTTTCAGATGGTTTTGGAAAAAATGGCCATCTTTTGTTTCCAAAGCCAATTAGGGTAGGGCTGACTTGTTACTGACGACTTGACGAAAAAGAATTTTATCTATGTAATATAGCATCATTAGCTACTCGACACTGGCAAAATATAAACGAAATGGACAGATGTCATTCATTAAGAAGAAGAAGACTTGGTCTTGGAGAGAGGCGAAAAAAAGAAAAAGAAGTACTGATACTATTAGATATTTATTAAATTATTTACCATCATTCATGATCTTTTCATGATATTCTGACCGTCATTAAAGGCATTGCGGCGAAAGAACCTCTTAAAAAATGCCAACATGTGCAGTTGCAGTGTGTAATAAGAAGTCCAACACATCAAGCTTGCAAAAGGATGGTGTCACATTTCTTATCCTTTGGTCTGTCAAGAAGACCCAAGGGTTGTCGAGCGACATCTGTCAAAAAGACCCAGGGGTCTTTTTTTGTTCACCCGAGTTTTCGTCTGATTTTAAGCATGTGGTTGAAGTGTTGGGTGAGATGGATAATAACAAAACGCAGATGACAAACAGAGACAGATATATTGTTTTAGGTTCAAATTAAAAGGTTATCGGAATTTTGATGAAATTCGCTTGTCATACGGCGCGTCATCGAACTGACTTCTTTCATTGCGGAGCGAGTTTGTGTGTGGTTTGATAATTGCTAAAAATAGGAAATAAATAGGAAAAGAGTCGGATTTTTGCTAAAATGTAAGTACAATTTATCTATCTATGAGTGATTACATTATTTACGTCGTATTGACCAAGTTTTAGGCTGTTTTTAGTTGTTTTTATGAAATGACGCTACTATGCCGGCCTTGACCGTTAGAATCTAGTCAAATCTCGACGTTTTTTTGGCTAAATACGTATTTATTTCTCTGTTCATTAGTCCAGAACATCGATTTACTTCAATATTTCGTTTATACGTATATGTTTTCTCTGTTCTTGAGCTCAGAACAGAGAAAAATACGTAAAAGACCCATGGGTTTTTTTGACAGACCGGCGACGTAAGCCGAAAGTGGATAAGACAATCATCTGCCTGAGGACGATCATTTTTATTGTTTTTCAAAACATTATTTTTATGCATTGGAATAACGTTTTGAATAATTGGAATAATTAGATGACCCACCTGATGGTGTTGTAAATCACCACCATCATCATCATCACATTTTTTATAGGGACTATTGTGGCTCTGGTTTCTTTTAAAAACCCCGTATTCGGGGAGGGATGCTGGGGAGAGGGGGAGGGAGAGGGGGGCTTTATTTATTTAGCAACTTTTTGTAGCATCTTTTTTTTATGATGAAATAAGATTAAGCTGATGGCCCAAATGGTGTTGTAAATCAACATCATCATCACTGGTTTTTGAGGGGGGGGTTTTTATTTATTCCTTTTGTATTTTTTCTGGCTGCATGGTTTAAAGAGAAAGCATGTCGCATGTTTGCTGTAGGACTGGACGTGGTAATTTAACATCTGCTCGTGGGCGAGGCGGACGTGGGCGCGGCGGACGAGGACGAGGCGGACGAGGCCGAGGACAGGCGGGAGTGGAGGGCGATGCTGGAGCCTCGACCTCCTCTGGAGGGCGAGGGCGAGGGCAGGTGGAGGTGGAGGTGGAGGTGGAGGTGGTGGAGGTGGAGGTGGAGGGCGACGCTGGAGCCTCGACCTCTGGGGGGCGAGGAGGGCGAGGGCGAGGGCGAGGGCGAGGGCGAGGGCGAGGGCGGGTGGGGGCGGAGGGCGACGCTGAAACCTCGACCTCCACTGTGGGGCGAGGGCGAGGGCAGGCTCGCCCGAGCGTTGGCGCCAGGTATTGCTTGGGCTGTTTGTTGTTCTCATATACAATTTCTTTTTTTATCCTTATTTTTCTTAATCTTTGACCATTTTTTTTTAGCATCGACTTGGGCAATGTTGCTGGACTAGCACCAGGCGTGCCCCTGGAGACGCGCAAGCGCACGTGGCAGGGGACAAGCGCGTAAGTAAAGATTACAATCTTGAATTTGCAATTTTTTACTTCGTATTTTAATCAAAATCATAATTTCTTAGGCGCATGTTGGTGATCCAAGGGCGGATGGAAGACCAGAGGCTGAGGCGTGAGGCCTACCAGGCTCCGCCACCAGAGCCACCCACCATCCAGGGCCCAATACACAGCCCAGAGCCACCCACATTGCAGATAGTGGACCCACCATCTCCGAGTTTGTATGTATTATTTTTATATCTACTCCACGACGTGAAGGTCAATCCTGTAACAATCAATTAAAAAGAAATGTTTTTCTCAGATACGTGGAGTGTGGAGGGAGCAGCCCTGTGCCGTTGCCGCCCCCGCCCTCGGTCGTAGAACGGCGGAGCTACATGATGACAGAAGATGAAATTGAGGATTTCCTCAACAAGGGTATGTGTGCTTTTTAACAGAATATCACCGTAAACGACTTCAGTTAGATGGTACAGGTACTGATTATCTTTAGACGGATATTTATAGCAGACCATTTGTTTTTGTAGGAAGTAGTGACGACGACTCCGAAGAAGAGACCGTGCCGATGTATATACCGCGCGTGTCCCGCGTCGGGCTAGAGCCTGAAGAGGACCAGGTGACCAACGCGGTGGCAAATGTGGTGCTGCAGTGGCCTCCCCAGCCAGCGCCAACACCTGCACCAGCACCCGTCCTCCAGCCTCCTCCCGCTGCTGTTGAAGTTGTCGCTGCTGTTGACGCTGCCGCTGCCGCCACTGAATTTCCTCACGATTTGTTCCACTTTGACTGGCGAAGATTTTCCGACTCTCCGATACCACCTGCGGAGAGAAGGGAAATCTTCTCAATTCAAAGTGGGCCGACCACTACATACAGCGACCCATATGATGCGTTTTGCGCCATATGGGATCGCCGTATAATGGAACAAATCGCTGAGGAAACGAATAGGTACGCCCAGCAGTACAAGGATGCGCTTAGGGCAGCAGACAGGCTAGGCCAGAACAGCCGAATGAACCGGTGGGAAAATACTAATGCGGACGAATTAAACAGGTATTTTGCGATAATACTGGCAACCGGTATCGTAGTTAGGAGTAGGTTTGACGAGTACTGGAATAGTACTCGTGACATTTTTTCGACGCCTGGGTTTGCCGTGGAGATGCCCATCAACACCTTTTTGAGGCTTAGCCGATGCCTGCATTTCAACGACAACCTCGCATTGGCACCCACGGCCTCTTATGCAGAAGTCAAGCTGCATAAGATAAAACCAATTATTGACCACCTCAACGCCAAATTTTCAAGTCTTTACGTCATGAACCAGAACGTGGCGTTAGACGAGTCACTGACGCAGTGGAAGGGCTGGTTGGAAATCAACCAGTTCATTAGAAATAAGGCAGCTTCAATAGGTATAAAAACCTACGAGGTCTGCGAGTCCCAATCGGGGTATTTGTGGAGGTTCAAGGTCCACGCGGGCCGCGAACCCGAAGCCGACGGTGACGCAAGTCCCGTTGGTGGGATAATTCCACGCCTCGTGTTGGGGCTCGTGGAAGACCTTAAATTTTCTGGGAGAACACTGTGGATGGACAATTTCTACAACTCTCCAGCTCTCGCGCGGACTCTCAAATCATTTGGTCTTGACTGTGTGGGAACCCTGCGAACGAACCGTCAGTTCGTTCCAGACGAGATGACGCGATTGTCCAAGCGAGATATGACCGTAGGCCAGGTGTCAGGTTGCACCTCTGGAGATGTGGATCTGATGGTATGGCGAGATAATAACCGTGTGGCTCTTATCTCGACATACCATGGAGTCACCGTCACCACACAACCGTCGGCCACACAACAACAGTGGGTCAGCAAGCCTACGGTCATACACGACTACAATGTGTGCATGGGGGGGGTAGACAAAAAGGACCAAATGCTCGCAATGTATCCAATTGAAAGAAAGAGGACAAAGGTTTGGTATAAGAAATTTTTTAGGCGCCTCTTAAATGTGAGCGTGTTAAACGCGATGATTATGTATAATCATACCACCACACCAGAGGCACCACATCTGAGCCATCGAATGTTTAGGATGAATCTGACCCGCAAGCTCCTGCAGATTCATCAGAAGAGTACAATACAATCTCATTGTCGTATACATGTTGTTCCGGAGCGAGTTTTTGATACAGGTGCCCGCCATGTTTATCAAGTGCTGCCCGAGATTAACCGGCCTGGTCCACACAAGCGGCACTTGAGGAGAAAATGTGGAAGGTGCAGAAAACTGACAACATTCCAATGTGCTACCTGTGAGAAAGCCCTGTGCGGGCCTTGCTTCGCACTGGTGCACAATTATGCCCCTCAGGTTTAGGACATGCACTTTGTGTGTCACCATCCTTTCCTCACGGTGTTTTTCCTTACCCGTTTAGTTTTAGTTGTTTTTACGTGCGTCAATAATCTTACCTATGTATTTCCTTACCCGTTTAGTTCTAGTTGTTCTTCGTTTAGTTCTAGTTGTTCTTCCGTCATGCCAGTTTATCGCGTAATCTTTTCCTTTACCGTTTTAGTCCAGTGATATTTTATCAAATCGGCTCACAATGTTATCTTTCACCGTTTTAAACTAGTTTTATTCCATTTATTTATTTATTTATATATTTATTTATATATTTATATATTTATTTATATATTTATTTATTCCATTCGTCCGACATCAGTTTTTCACACCGTTTCACCGTTTGAGAGTGTCCTATCCTTACGTGACAGTGGCACGTCTTGGGAAAGACCTACGTCCATCAGTGGACTAACATAGGTTAATGATGATGATGCATCATCAAATTTATCTTGTTTTCATCAAAATTTGTTTTTGTCTGTTATTAGCAGATATTTTTGTACTTGTAAAATGATGATGATTACTTACGTACAAAATGCATTTACTCAGATTAACGTATCTATATTTTTGTACTTGTAAAATGATGATGATTACTTACGTACGAAATGCATTTACTCAGATTAACGTAATTTTATTTTTGTACTTGTAAAATGATGATGATTACTTACGTACGAAATGCATTTACTCAGATTAACATAATTTTATTTTTGAACTTGTAAAATGATGATGATTACTTACGTACGAAATGCATTTACTCAGATTAACGTAATTTTATTTTTGTCCTTGTAAAATGATGATGATTACTTACGTACGAAATGCATTTACTCAGATTAACGTAATTTTATTTTTGTACTTGTAAAATGATGATGATTACTTACGTACGAAATGCATTTACTCAGATTAACGTAATTTTATTTTTGTACTTGTAAAATGATGATGATTACTTACGTACGAAATGCATTTACTCAGATTAACGTAATTTTATTTTTGTACTTGTAAAATGATGATGATTACTTACGTACGAAATCGATTTACTCAGATTAACGTATCTATATTTTTGTACTTGTAAAATGATGATGATTACTTACATACGAAATGCATTTACTTAGACCTTTATTCCTTGTACCTGCCTGCTGTAAATTTTTCCAACACCGCTGTCGCCATGTCGTATCCATACTTTTGCCGTCTGCACACAGCGGCTGACCCCATTTTTTGTAGGTTGTTTTTGAGTGCCTCATGTTTCGTAAAATTTCTACGAAATACTAGTAGGTAGTAAGTATTGTGATGCCCATTTGTGTAAATATGTCTATGGGATGTGTAAATATGAAATAAAAAATACAAGTACCCTTTAAAAATGGTTTTATTTCACAAACTAGTAAAAATGTACAGTTTTTTGAACTACAACGACCATAGGATAATATTTAGACACTAGATTTAACTTTTAAATACTATACTACATAGTAAAGTTCAACTGCAATCGAAATACACGATTAGTCCAGGGTAGTTTCATAGAAAAAACATGAGAAATTTATGTTTTGCTACCCGCTCGTAAAATGCCGCCGCGCGCGCTAAACACGTGACAGAGCCGGCGTTGAAAAAACGCGCGCGCTTGACAGAGCAGGGGATATGTAAGTATTTTTTCGCTTATTATTATTAATATTTTTTTCTTTTAAATAATGTAAACAACATCGATTCAGTATACGATTATACGAAAAAGATCGAATCGCCTCGAGTTGCCTGCCTAGCACAAAATTAAATAGACTAATTGCAAAACAATCTCTAATTGCCAAGCAATTTTATTCACTAGCAAAAAATAAAAATTGTACCGAGACTACTTAAGAGCCCCCGAGATAGTTGGCAAATTTAAAAAAAAGTAAATTTTTGACCTTAAGGGGCCTGCGGAGGACGAATTTTCATACAAACGTAATACCTACCAAAATGATTACTAATTTAAGCAGATTTTCACTATATTATTGTAATAGTTGTATTTGTATACTAATATAAAATGAACAGTTTTTATTTTAAATTACTTACCTCAAATCACATTTAACGCCAATCACATTTTGCAATGAAAAAAATGTGTAAAATGCGATTGGTGTTTATTTCATTTGAGGTAAGTAACTTAAAATAAAAACTTTTTATGAACCTAGATAAATATCATACAAATACAGTTATTACAATAATATAGTGAAAATCTGCCTAAACTAGTAATAATTTTGGTATTACGTTTGTATGAAAATTCGCCCTCCGCCGGCCTCTTAAAGAATTAGATATTATGTCGATTTGGCTTTGAATTGGGTAATGTTTAGTATTCAGAGTACCAAATTTGGGAGGGGGGAGGAGGCGGTGAGGGGTGTCGCTTAAAAGGCGAAGAAAGCCTCTCCTTTTGACAGCAACATTTCATTTCATACGTTTATTTGCTTAAAAACATGGTGGAAAGTACATAGATGTCAAGTGTAAAGTGTATCACATATTTTTACCATTTCGGTGTGCAAAAATTCTAATTTGGAGAAGTTACTTATTTACCTACATTATAATAATATTAAAATTGTCAAAAATATAATTGTAAGCATGTCAAATCAAAAGTTATTCTATACAAAAATAATAATAAAAATAAAGTCGACATGTCAAATTGATGAGGATATTACACTAACTGGGAAGTTTTAATAATTGTAGAAACGACACGAACCCTTTTTTAAAAAGTCTGTAATAGTGTAAAAGCTTTCTTCTATTAACCAATTTTCCAACTCAGCACAAAACTTTCTATAAGGGAGATCTATTATATTTTTTGGTAAGGAGTTATAAATCAGAGGGGCCATATAAACACAATTTTTCCTAAATGTTTCCAGCTTAGGCACTGGCATTTTAAGCTGAACAATTGTTGCAACTCTCTTGTTTGAGTTGCAATTGGTTTCAAACAGAATGCCATTTTGTTTTATAAATTTTGCAACTTCGTATATGTATAAGCATGGGACTGTTAAAAGTTTTTGACCTCTAAATATTGGTTTACAGGATTCAGTCCATCTCAAACCAAATACTGCACGAATACATTTCTTTTGGGCCACAAAGACTCTCAGTATTTCAGTGGAATTACCCCAAACTACAATGCCATATCGAATAACTGAGCATATATAGGCATGATACACCATTAAAGCTGTCTGTCTGGACGTACAATTTTTTAGCTTATTGAGAGCAAACACAAACCTATTAATTTTGACACATATGTTATGCACATGACATTTCCAAGACAGATGTTCATCCATCGTAATCCCTAAAAATTTGGACTCAGACACCTGCTCAATGGCTTGTCCATCAACCAGGACATTTAGAGTTAGAGGTTGCTTATTATAAGTTTTAAAAGTAATTATTTTTGTTTTTGAAACATTAAGTTTAAGTTTATTTATGTCAAGCCAAGAAATGATGTCGTTTAAAACTTTATTTATCACATGTTCATAGTTATTTATGTCATCGCATTTAATTATTACAGTTGTATCATCAGCAAACATAATACAGTCATGGTTAATTACTTGTGGTAAGTCATTAATATATAAAAGGAACAATAGCGGTCCTAAAATACTACCCTGCGGAACACCACTAAGGTTGATCCTTACATCGGAGTCGAAATTTTCCAAAGTTCTATTATTCAATTTAGTTACTCTGGTAAACTGCTTTCTATTTCTCAAATAGGAGCAAAACCAGTTTTCAGCAGGACCTCTTACTCCATATTTGCTCAATTTGGCTAATAGAATCTTATGATCAACAAAGTCAAACGCCTTACTCAGATCTAACAGTAGAGCTGATGGAGTTATCTTTTGGTTGAGGCTTTCTAAAATATTTTTTGTCAGCTTAAATGTAGCTAGACTTGTTGACATTCTCTTTCTAAAGCCATGCTGATTATTGGCCAAGATGTCATGTTTGTCTAAAAACGTAAGTAGCCTTTTATACATAACCTTTTCAAAAACTTTGGAAAGTATCGGCACTAAAGAAATGGGTCTATAGTTATCTAAGTCATGTTTTGGACCTTTTTTATGAAGAGGCTTTATAGTCGATATTTTTAGCCTCTCAGGGAATAGTCCTTGTTCCAAAGATAAATTAATGAGATAAGCCAAGGGTTCCGCAATGTATTGACTAATAGATTTTAGCAATGCAGTAGAAATACAGTCGTAGCCTACTGATTTTTTATTTTTTAAAGATTTTATTATTTTGAACACTTCATCTGGACAAGTTGGTTCCAAAAATAGGCTGTCACATACAGTTTTAACGTTTCGGGTTGTATTAATGTTTATATTTATGTCATTATTGTTATTATTAATTGTATTGTTACATTTAGTGATGTCAATGAAAAAATTATTAAAAGCATTCGAAATGTCACGACCAGATGTCAAAATAACGTCATTGACGTCAATTTTATCAATGTATTGCTTAGTTTTTAGGGTCCCTATCTCATTGTTTACGATATTCCATGTTGCTTTCCCTAAATTTTTAGCACCTTCTATATATTTCTTATTTGATATTGACTGTAATTTATTTATGCATTGTCTGAGCAGCTTCGAATATTTAATATATTTAGTTTTACATTCATTGTTTTTTTTAAAATAATAGTTATATCTAAGGTTCCTTTTTTTTTTACAACTTATTTTAACACCCTTTGTGATCCATTTAAGTTTCTGGGTTTTTACAATCTTCTTTATTTTGACAAGAGGAAAGCAAAGATTGTAAAACAAAGATAACAACAGTAGGGAAGCTTCCCTAGACTTCATTTCCCAAGGAAAAAAAAACCTAACCTACTCAAGTCGGGGTGCCCCGTGTTTGACTCCCAAGCATATAAGAAAAACCTAACAACTTAACCCACTGAAGTCGGGGTGCCCCGTGTTTGGCTCTGGAATGGCTCAGCCAGAAACTCGCGAGGTCGCCCCTGAGCGGAGCTAGCCCGCTCTACCTTCGATCCGCTTCGGAGGTCGCCGGCTCGCTTCGTTCCCCACCTCCCCCCTTCGCTTCGCTGTGTAAAACTGATTTGAGGTTAGAAAAATTATTAGTGAATTTCTAAAAAAAAATGCATTTCCGTTTACTAGGAGTGTTACCCCCGAATACTGAAACGCAACTCAGATTTAAGCACGTCTCAAGCGACGAATATTTGACAGTTTTCAATGAAAATCTGTCAAATATTCGTCGCTTGAGACGTGCTTAAATCTGAGTTGCGTTTCAGTATTCGGGGGTTAGCCTGATAATCGGGGCCCCCTATCAATTTTAACCCCATTTTACCCCTCTCCACGGGACTCTGAATTCTAAACAGTGCTTTGAATTTTGAATTTTTAGAGACCCGACTGACTTGAGTCATAAAACTCCGGTAGCAAGACTAGTGATAGAGATGGATGAATGTTTACACAGTTTTTTATAAATAACGATAAAAGCACGTGTGTTCTAGCGAGTATGTCTTTGCTTTCTGGCTGTGGGTTCAAATCTAGTCGTGCACCAATGTATTGTGTTGAAGTTGTAACGAGTTGTTTTATACATAACAATATGCAGCCTACATGTTTAAATTAACAATGTATGCTGTTGAACAATTTATAAACATGAAAAACTTTTTATACCTTTCAGATTCCCTAAAATGCCTCTCTTAAAAGATTATTGGACAAAATTATGTAAAAGAAACCAGAACTGGGCACCTACCCGAACAAGCACCGTTTGTTCTATCCACTTCGAGTCTTCCCAATTCCAGTGCTTGCCCAATAAAAGAAGAAAACTAATAAACAATGCCGTACCGACGTTATTTTTATCGGACACCGACACTCAAACGATACCAATAGTCTATCTACAAAGCGTATCATGTGCTGAAAAAGAAAATGGAAACGTTGACAGTAATATTGAATTCACCAAACCACCACCAAGTTCAATCGATTCACCAATGCAAAAAAAACTCAAAGAAAAACTTAAAGCCCAGACCAAAAAAGTTAAAAGATTGCAATCCAAAACCAGATATTTAGAAAAAAAAGTAGCTTCTCTGCAAAAAATTATAAAAACGTCAGATGATAAACATTAATAACACTTTTATGACGGTGTCTATGAGTTTCCAGCTTAAACACTTTCATTTTGAGGTTGACCCTTTAAAAATAATACTGGTTCTTTACTGATCTATGTGATAAGTTTAGGCCAAATAAAAAAAAATATCAATCTCGAATCGAAAGTGTCAGTTTTGAGTAGTAGTAATGTTGCCAACTTTGCCTAGTAATGTTGCCAACTTTGGTGAAATATGTGAAACTGATAAAATAAGATAATAACTATAACTTGTAACTCTTAACCATATTTCAAGCAAATAAACATTTCATTTCAAGATTTAGTTTGTCAAGATTTGGGGTAAAAATAGGTTGTTAGTGCAAGTAATGAGTAAAATACAAAAAAAGACTTTTCCCGTCATGGCATCCGAGAGAGCTAGCTGTAGTTTTATACAAGGTGTATCTAAATATGTGTACTATGCGAAGGTGGGGGGTTTCAAACCACAATGGTGATCAGTTGTGGGGGGGAGATAATTAAAAATTCCTATTTTCAGTTTCCCATACAAAAATATTTAATTTCATAATGCCTAAATAAATTGACAACCCTATCCTTGTAACCCCTTGACCCCTTGACCTACTACCTCTGTAGCTGAGTTTAGGGTTGTCACTTTGTATAAAATCAGCTGTTCATGTTGAAACTTCGTTGCAGTTTTTTTCAGAGATACCAATCGAAGTTCGAAAAGTCGTTGAACAAAAGTTGTTCCCCGGGGGGTGGAAATTCACCCCCCTTCAGGATAGTAGACACATATTTTGATACACGTTGTAGTGTTTCCATTCCAGGTCAATTGAACGAAATTAACTAGTTTGCCTGTTGAACTTTGTATTGAACTTAAATACTAGCCTCGGCGACCATTAGTCGCATGAAATCTAAGTAAATATGTAAGTCAGTAATCAGTAAGACTCAAATATGAAATATGTAAGTCTTACTGACTTCGGAAGCCTTACTTTCTTTCATATATTCGTTCTACGCTAACTCTGCATTTTGGGAAAAAAAAGTGGAATGCAAAAATGTATATGTATTTAGAAACACCGTATGTGTTTCGGCAATGATTTATTATTACTTTCGTTGTGGGCTTACTCAACAGCTCTGATAGGCTGCGATTAGCATTTCCTAATGAAGCCCCATCTCGTGCCACTATTTACAATTTGGTTTAATGAGTTTTATCGTGGACGTAGCAATCTCAATGATGATCCGCGTGAGGGACGTCCTTTAACAGCGACTACTGAAGATAAAATCAGTGCTGTGCGACGCATGATAGAGGAAGATAAGCGAGGGACCTATCAGCAGATACGGGCAAGCCTAGGCATTGGTAAGAGTCAAGTTCAAAAAATATAACACGAACATTAAGGTGTCAGGAAGCTTTGTACCAGATGGATTCCCCATACTTTAACCGACGACCAGAACACCTTCGCATGGACTGGTGTCGCCAAATGTTACATAAGTTCAACGGCGGTGACTCAAATGCTGTATTTGAATCGTCAAAGGTGATGAAAGCTGGATAACGAACCATCAAATTCGAGGTATTCACTTTACCGAGCCCTGAAGATGCGATGAAAGCGTACGAAAATGGGCCCACTGCTTTTCTCAGTGGTTCCATCGAATGCGAACGAGAAAAGGAGGACCGGAGATTACTTTGAAAAACAATAAAAGTATTGGCAACATTCTACATTAAGCTGTTTTTCATTCTCTATATAACACGTTATAATATTTACAAATATGCACAAAATCATTGGCCTAAAATAACTGTAATTATGAAAACGACCTACCTATATAGTTATTTATACATAATTAACAAATTTCACACAAACTTACACATACTATTTCAATCACCTTCCATCCATCCGCAAACACATCAAACTGAGGATGTATGGCTTCTTTATGCTCATTCAACTTACGTTGCGCTCTGGAGATTGGTGATTCCTGACGTGATACCATACGCGCCCAAGAGTTCGCAAACAGTGGCACTCTTCCAGTGCGGAATCGTGCCCTATTCTCTGGTACGTATAACAGAATGACTTTGCCTTTAGGTACGGGACAGTCAAGTTGAGCCCGGATTATGCGACATATTGTTAAAATTTGGTCATTAAGGGGCCGGCGGAGGGCGAATTTTCATACAAACGTAATACCAAAATGATAACTAGTTTAAGGAGATTTTCACTATATTATTGTAATAATTGTATTTGTAAATATTTGTTTAATTGTAAGTTTCTTTGTGTAAATAAATTTATTTGTATAGTATTTATCTAGGTTCCTGAACAGTTTTAATTTTAAATTACTTACCTCAAATAAAATTAACGCCAATCACATTTTGCTATGAAAAAAATGTGTAAAATGTGATTGGTGTTTATTTCATTTGAGGTAAGTAATTTAACATAAAAACTGTTCAGGAACCTAGTTAAATACTATACGAATACAGTTATTACAATAATATTGTGAAAATCTGCCTAAACTAGTTATAATTTTGGTATTACGTTTGTATGAAAATTCGCCCTCCGCCGGCCTCTTAAGTTTTCTAGTTTCAGCTGATTTAAAACCCTACCTAGAAGATATTTAGTGGGATACTACATAAATGGGTAATGCCTGTGAATCTTCTGGTAGAGAAACCGCAAATATTATATTTACTTAATAATATTACTAAGCAAAAGTTTGTTCTAATATGACACCAGCCAGCGTGGCAGTCTTGGAGGAATTAGAAATGGAGGCGTCAACGTTTAAATCCACGAACAATATTTTCTGCCAAAATTGACGGGGGACGAGGTAAACACGCATGGCACACGCGCATAGCAAAATCCTATTCATGTAAACACACACATTGACAATCCCGCACACGATCTTAAAATTTGCACACAGATAAAAAATATAACCAGTGTTGCCGTTTTCTATTTTGAGAAAATGCTAGAACTTGCTCCAAATAATGCTAAAAAATGCTATTTTTATATTTAAAAATGCTAAAAAACATGCTAAAATCCTAATTTTGTGTTGTAACCTTTCTGTGTACAATTTTTTGGTGGAATAATAGCATAACATGTTATTCTAGGCTCTATTATAGTATCGTTACGCACCAAATGTTAGCAAAATCCATCATTCATCCGATTGGGCATTCAGTGAACGGAAAATACTATAGGTACAGTCCGGCAAGTATAACTTGGCGGGTCTGAAGCTAGCCGTTTGGTCAATCTTCCATCAGTCATTGGCCATTAACGATCGAACAGCTCACTTCAGACCCGCCAAGTTATACTTGCCGGACTGTATCTACACAATTTGCCACATTTCTAATGTTACTAGGATAAGAATGTTGAATGGTTAATATTAAAGAACATTTTGGTCGTTTTAATCATTTTAATCAGAATCAAACAATATTCCTAAATCATCGTCATGTTCGTCGGTTTGGGCTTGTGATGTCACCTTCAACATCCACACTCATCGAATCTATTACTTAACCATAGATAAAAAATAATGTCTCTGGTCGGTTTCTATTAGATAATCGTTTGACATTGACTTTTGATTTGATA
Source organism: Thera obeliscata (assembly GCA_947578465.1). Lineage (NCBI taxonomy): Eukaryota > Metazoa > Arthropoda > Insecta > Lepidoptera > Geometridae > Thera > Thera obeliscata. Next base: position 9,994,613 of record OX387916.1, read on the forward strand.
TGCCAAAATATGCAATATGCTAAATGCAAAATTTACATGCTAAAGAGTCATGAAATATGCTAAATTTAGCACTAAAAATGCTAAAACGGCAACAGTGAATATAACGTAGTTACGCAGTGTCAAGACTCACATTAGGATAATCTCTAGTGATGGGCATTCAGTAAGACCGGTAAATTGAACGATGAATAAAATAATGAATGAAATGGGTTTTTAGGTAAAGGTAATTTAAGGTTGAGCCTCGTGGTCCGCTGGGCGCATCAGTGTCAAGAGATGGCGTAGATGTTCTAATTTCATCATTTTATTTATTTTTTAAATGAAAACGTGTATTTTATTTTGTAGTAGTATGTGGCCCGTTTATAGCGAATTATTTATTATGTCCCTAGCTATAATTCGTGTTTATTTTGGTCTGAAAAGTACTTATATTTGGAAAAATCAAAATCGCAGGGATTGAAGCAGACTAATTACGCACACAGACAAGCATTTTGTTGTTTTCAAACTATAAGCTAATTTCAACATACTGACATCGCTCAAATTGGACCAGTGGCTAGGCCCCTCGGCTGCAGAGCTACGGTACCGAGTTCAATTCTTGTCTACCGATGACTTTTTTGGCTCAAATTTTTCATTTTGCAAAATGATTTATTCTAGTTGTTATATTCCTTCTGCAGAATATCCAGCTTTGATCGGGTTATGACGTGCTGCTGGCATAGACTTTCAAACTCCTTGCTGCCTCAGGAATATAATATACTTAGGGGATAGGTGGCAAAGTGGGCTAGCGGGTAAGACACAGTTCAAATTATATTATTATACTAGCTGACACCCGCGACTTCGTCCGCGTGGTTAGTATAAAGTCATAGTTTGAGTTCGTTTAAAAGAAACTATTTTATGGTGTATGAATTTGAAGGTGAGTGCTGTTGCAGCCGTTTTTTTTCAGCGGTGTTTAGTTTAAGTATGATAGATGATTCCCGCGATTTTGTCTTGGTGGTTATCATCGGTTTTTTTGTAAACATTTGTGTGTATTCAAACCTGGTGTTAAATGCTGCGGTAGCTGAAAATTTTTTAATGTTTTTTTTTGCGTATTTTGTAAAGCTATTTTTTGTGATTTTATGTTATATTAGTGGCTTATTTGGGGTTTCGTATGCATGTTGGTGTATAATCGAATCTGAATTTTTAATTTGACATGACCAACTGCTGGTTACCATAGTTTTGAGCATGTACTTTAGAGTGTCTTTGAATTTGAAGGCGAGTGCTGTTGTAGCCGATTTCTTTCAGAGGTGTTTAGTTTAAGTTTGATAGATAATTCCCGCAATTTTGTCTAAGTGGTTATCTTTGGTTTTATTGTAAACCTTTGTGTGTATTCAAACCTGGTGACAGATGCTGCGGTAGCTGAAATTTTTTTAATGTTTTTTTTTGCGTATTTTGTAAAGCTATTTTTTGTAATTTTTTGTTATATTAGTGGCTTATTTGGGGTTTCGTATGCATGTTGGTGTATAATCGAATCTGAAATTTTAATTTGACATGACCAACTGCTGGTTACCATAGTTTTGAGCATGTACTTTAGAGTGTATTTGAATTTGAAGGCGAGTTCTGTTGTAGCTGTTTTTTTTCAGCGGTGTTTAGTTTAAGTATGATAGATGATTCCCGCAATTTTGTCTTGGTGGTTATCATCGGTTTTTTTGTAAACATTTGTGTGTATTAAAACCTGGTGACAAATGCTGCGGTAGCAGAAATTTTTTTAACGTTTTTTTTTGCGTATTTTGTAAAGCTATTTTTTGTGATTTTATGTTATATTAGTGGCTAATTTTGGGTTTCGTATGCGTGTTGGTGTATAATCGAATCAATTTTTTTAATTTGACTTGACCAACTGCTGGTTACTATAGTTTTGAGCATGTACTTTAGAGTGTATTTGAATTTGAAGGCGAGTGCTGTTGTAGCCAATTTTTTTCAGCGATGTTTAGTTTAAGTATGATAGATGATTCCCGCGATTTGTCTTGGTGGTTATCATCGGTTTTTTTGTAAACATTTGTGTGTATTAAAACCTGGTGACAAATGCTGCGGGAGCTGAAATTTTTTTAATGTTTTTTTTTGCGTATTTTGTAAAGCTATTTTTTGTGATTTTATGTTATATTAGTGGCTGATTTGGGGTTTCGTATGCGTGTTGGTGTATAATCGAATCAGATTTTTAATTTGACATGACCAACTGCTGGTTACCATAGTTTTGAGCATGTACTTTAGAGTGTATTTGAATTTGAAGACAGGTGCTGTTGTACCCGATTTTTTTCAGCGGTGTTTAGTTTAAGTATAATAGATGATTCCCGCAATTTTGTCTAAGTGGTTATCATTGGTTTTTTTGTAAGCCTTTGTGTGTATTCAAACCTGGTGACAGATGCTGCGGTAGCTGAAAATTTTTTAATGGTTTTTTTTGCGTATTTTGTAAAGCAATTTCTTGTGATTTTATGTTATATTAGTGGCTAATTTAGGGTTTCGTCTGCGTGTTGGTGTATAATCGAATCAGATTTTTTTAATTTGACATGACCAGCTGGTTACCATAGTTTTGAGCATGTACTTTAGCCGTTTTTTGAAGCGGTGCGGTGTTTAGTTTCGGTACGATAGGTGTTTTCCGCGATTTTGTCTTAGTGGTTACGGTGGGGTTAATGTAAACTTTTGTGTGTATTCAAATTTGGTGACAGATGCTGCGGTAGCAGATTTTTTTTACTGTTTTTTTGCGTATTTTGTAAAGCAATTTTTTGTGAATTTTCATGAAACTTTTTTCCTTTTTTTTCTTCTGTTAGGAAAATAATTTTCCGATTTTCTTTCTTAATGCACTTTCGCTCTATTAGAGCAACACATCTTCCAAGTTTCATGCTTCTAGGACTAATGGTTTAGGCTGTGCGTTGATTTTTCTTTAAACCATTTTTCCCCTTTTTCTCCTCTTCGGGAAGTAATTTTCCAATCTCCTTTCTTAGTACACCTCTACGTTATAAGAAGAACATACCCTCCAAGTTTCATGCTTCTAGGACTAACGGTTTAGGCTGTGCGTTGATTGTCAGTCAGTCAGTCAGTCAGTCAGTCAGTAACGAAAGAGTTTTATATATTTAGATTATTTATCAATCACGCTCGTTCATTCATCGTTTATCGCTTAAACTACCCAATAATAAGGTAAAAATTGTGTTTCTGATTATTGGCTGTTTTTTTTACTTTTTTTTGTAAAATGGCTTTGCAGGCGAGATAGGGTAACCGTTGGGGGTCCTAGGCAACCTGTTTTTTCTGTGTCTAAAGAGAATGAGCTTTGTGTTTATTTATTAGAAATGGAAGAAAGGTTATTATGGACTTGCGGTTAAAGATCTAAATGCATTCGTATAGGTATAGGTTCATCTGAAGATGAGCATCACTCCATGAATGTATTGTGAGGAAGTATATTCCATTTCCATTGTAGAGTGGATATCATGCTTATTATGTGGAAGATGGGCTCGTAATAGCTGCGCAGGAATATATTATGATGATGATGACGAAGCCTGCGAGTTCTGCCAGGTCAAATAATCATCTCATCACCCCATCTTACTTCAGGGGGGTATCTCATCTTACCAGCACCATTGGGCAAGACGGAGAAACTGACCTGTTTTATTTTTTATTTTTTTTATCTTAAATGTATTGCCAATAGTTTCTAATGACTCCAAATATTAGAATGATAATAATTAGTTGTTAATTAAAAAAAAAAAATGATTGTTTCATTATGTTATTTTTTATATTATTGACCTTTAAAGCTGACCCTATCTTTGCACCTTTTCCTCTACTTGTAATGGTCCTTGGATGATTGTCATTATACGGTACGAATATAGGCCTGCATACATCAAGGCGATGGCGATGGCGATCAGTGAAACGCTGCCAAATATCGCTGTCATATTTCTCAGCGTCAGCTGATCGCCATCGCAGATCACTAAGATGTGTGCAGGGCTTAAACTTAGCAAAATATAAAATAATTGAGCCGAGTGAATTATGAAAAGACTGGGAAGTATGGCAACAGTGCGGATGCGGATGTCGCGAGCTGGCAACGTCTCGCTCCAACATAATTGCAATGACGTCAGAGCCGTCAGCCACTATCCGTGTTTACTCATACATTGACAAAAATTAACTAAATTTTGATGTTATTTTCACTGTAAATCGACAGTTTTCTTCAACCAAATATGTTTCCACGTTTATAAAGACCTATAATAAAAATCAACCACTGTTCTTTCAGTCTACAACTGTACTCTCACGCCCATAGTTGTGTATTTCAATTTGTATGGGAATCGAGCGACCTTAAATAAGTTATGCACAACAGGTTTCACATTTTGGAACAGTCAGAAAATAAAAGAACTGAATTTAGTTGTTATGTTTTATTAATGGTCATAAGTTTGAATCAATAGTTCTTAACATGTTATAGCATAGTACACATAAGTTTAGTCTTTTACTGAATAATTGAAAAAATAAAATAAAGTGAAATCACATTACATCGTCAGCCTTCACATCACAGCGAAGTTTGTAGTTCTACCTTCTGCGCCGGAGGCGTTGGTTCGATTCCCACCGAGAACAAATATGTGTGTGGTGAACGCAGATGTTTGTTTGCCCGAGTTTGAGAACTTTCTGCAAAATGTTCCGAGCAAATCACACTCGTTCTTGTTGCATGCCAAGTTGTTTTTTGGCCAAAAAATTTTGTCCACTCTTCAAGCAACAGGGTTTTTTGGAAACCTGCACAGGAAATAAAATAAATATAAAATAGGCAAAAAAATGTTTTCACTACGCCCACGACTTTATTTTTGAGTATGATGTCATGTCCTATTTTATACATTGATGAGTAGAGGGTTTGATGACTGGTACATAAGATACCCATATTGTGGGATTTGTGAATAAATGAAATCCGATATATCGTGGCGGCAGCCATCTTGTACCGATTTTCATCAAAAACAGCTAAGAACACTCCCGACTATTCACCTATCAAACAAACAAAAAGCAGCCAAGTGCGAGTCGGACTCGCCCATGAAGGGTTCCGTAGCATCAAGTAACATAATATAAAGGTTCTTGTAGTTCGTCGAAAGGTAAATTGCGGTTTACGATTTATGACGTATAAAAAAAAAACTACTGACTAGATCTCGTTCAAACCAAATATCGTTGAAAGTTTCCATAGTAATGTACAACATATATTTTTTTTAGTTTTATCAGCCGCTTATTTTAGAAGTTAGAGGGGGGGGGACCAACTTTTTTCCACTTTGGAAGTGTCTCTCGCGCAAACTATTCAGTTTAGAAAAAAACTATATTAGAAACCTCAACATCATTTTTGAAGACCTATTCATAGATACCCCACACGTATGGGTTTGATGAAAAAAAATTTTTTGAGTTTCAGTTTCAAGTATGGGGACCCCCCACATTTTTAGTTTTTTTTCTATTTTTGTGTAAAAATCTTAATGCGGTTCACAGAATACATCTACTCGCCAAGTTTCATCAGTCTAGCTCTTATAGTTTCGGAGAAAAATGGCTGTGACATACGGACGGACGGACAGACAGACAGACAGACAAACAGACAGACAGACATGACGAATCTATAAGGGTTCCGTTTTTGCCATTTGGCTACGGAACCCTAAAAACCAAATTAAATCGGTTGATTCGTTCGGGAACTACGATGGGACACACAGACACCGCAAACTCATAACATCCCGTCATTTTTACGTCGGGGGTTTAAAAAACACCAAATACGTAATTAGACAACACATTAAGTGATAATAATTTAACGTTTATTTTATCATTCATTTATTCATCAATTTCATTCAACTTTTCCCAACACTATGCCTTCTACCAAAGTTTATTCTTTGACAATGGTGTCGTAATACTGTCGCTAATCTGTCGCAACCGGTATTTCTTTTGAACTTAAATTCTTCAAAATTACAAACACAATTGACAAAATAATACTCCCTTGTGGTAGGAAATACCATGTTCCCGGAAGTTTGATGTCTCTGATCGTCTTTTACAAGAAACTACCATGCAATTCACCATTTTCACGGAGCTCCACTTCGCGACATGAAACGACACACAATGGCTGCGGTTTAGACATGTGTAAGTAATGCGATTGATACATTACGCGTGATATTACCCGACCGCGTACTGTAGCATCACGCATCACTCGACCAAACCAAGCATTACGCATCACACCTAGCATCACACCAACATCACCCAACCCACCGCGCGCCGCACCTATCTCGTATCTCACTTGCGTTCGCCGCTTGATTAAATTTTGATTTAGAACCGTATTTCTGACACCATAAGGTTTATTTTTTTTAATCTTCCTGTCGTACTCCTGCTCAAAATAATAATATTGGTGTTATTCGCTTTCTTTGGGAAACAAATTGAATTTAAATTATTTGGTAATTGCTAATTGCAGTCAGTCAAGGTCAAGCGACACCGCGATGCGAGCGACATTGAATTGAAAGAGTTTTCTTTAGGACAATGTTTAGTGACAAAATTCCCTGTTTATGTAAATAAGTAATGTAAATAAAATAACTTTTTGTGTAAGTACAGTAAAATAATAACTTTTTGTGTTGGGTGTAACAGTGTAAATAAAATTGAACAGCGTAAATAGGTACGGTACCTACCTATTTGCATATTATTGTGTGTGTAATTAATTAATGACGACGCTATGGCGACTACATTACATAGAGCTATCTCATGAGATGCATGAGATAGTTCAATGTGATAAGCATTACATTACATGTAATGCATTATATTACATGTAATGCTTATCACATTGCTATGCCTCCGACAAAAACGCGCAAGTGATAGTGTAATGTCATGTCGCGCAGTCATCTCAGGTGATGTTTAAAGTAATGGAATAGTGTAATATTACTCGGCGCGAAATGTAATGCCATAACACATTACTTTTCAAAGCACTGTTTTGCGCATGTCTACTGCGGTTGCGAGTAAAACAGTTTTATTTAAAGGATATGATTGAGATCGTTATATGATCGGCAGAGGGGAAAGCCCTGCCTTGACATCTCCATTTCTAATTCCTCCAAGGTGGCAGTACATAAGGCAGGTTGTCTTTGGACAAAGGCCTCTTAGGGGTTTGCCATTTGGTGAGATCCAGACATGATCTGCGTCACTTCCTATGAAGCTCAACTTCCCATCGCTTAGCTACCGTTCTCTGTTGTGATTTTCTTCTAGTGGGTACCAACTGCAAAGTCATAGGTTCATTTACTCTTTCGGAATCTCATCATGTGACCTGTCTAGCGCCACTTCAGCCTTCGGATTTTGGTTGTTGACACGCTCGACTTTAGCTAGTGGATTGATGTGTGCAAGTATTTTTTTGTCTTTTAGTTTTAGGTTTAGGATGCTTCTTTCTATTCCATGTTGACAGGCCTAAAATTAAAATATACAAATCTTCTTGGGGCTATGTTACTATTTAATAGTGGAATTAATTGGCAGAGTTAGCTTGGTCGCGCTATCTAGACAGTAGCAAGCAGAAGAAAGCATGTCATCCGCCTCTTGACATTTGACAGTTTGAGGTGTCAGTTTTGACAGTTGAATTAAGAGGCACACAAGTCAGGGAAGAGGAATCACAAAAAACATCCTTGACAAGTGACGCACACCTAAACCGTAGAAATGCTTCTTCTTTTTTCGTGAAAATAAGTTCAGCCGTAAACTTTATTTTTTCACGTAAACTACACGTGATTTTTTGGTTATTTTATATTTATATTTGACCGAAATAGTAACGACATGCCGAAATCGAAAAGGGATAAAAAAGGTAATGTACAGATAAGCTTATGCAACAAACTCGCAGCAAACATTTTTAATTATTTTTATTTTTAAATTCTTAAAAACGTGTTACCACAGGTCAGGACTCTACGCATTGTGCCTACCAACCAGTAGTTAACTACGATACTTCATTCATGAATTATGATTAGTTACCTAGATAATCAAAAAGCAAGAACTATATGAACCACATCTTTTGGGAACTTACCTATTCATAAACCACCAATAGCTAAGGTTTTTTAATGCATTTTATGATCATTTCAGTATCTCTTACCAAAACCAAAAAGAAGGGATTACTTCTAAAACAAAAAACCATCGAAGAAATCAGAAGTTCTCTCAGCAAATATGAACACATATTTCTGTTTACCGTTGATAATATGCGGAACACAAAACTAAAGGATCTGCGCCATGAATGGAAGGACTCCAGATTCTTTTTTGGAAAGAACAAAGTTATGGCTATTGCATTAGGCAAGACAAAAAGTGATGAATTTGAAGATCAACTCAATTTAGTAAGTTAAATTTGTCAATTTCTGGGCTATGCTAGTTTAATTGTACTCTGAAATAACTGTGGCTGACATAATGCTCATTATTTGCGGTAAACTATACCTAATTAGATTTGAAAACTATAGAATAATAGTAAAAAATATGCATTTATTTTCTGTTCAAAGTTAATACCAAATACAGTATGGTAAAGTCTTTGTAAATAAATCTATTTTTTACTTATTTTATTATAATCACTGTTAATCAACAGTTTTCTTAAACTTATTATAGTATGCCATAAATAAGTACCAATAGCCCCTAAAGGGTAATATTCTGTAGGTATGGAAATCAAACAACCTTAAATACTTGTCATAAAACTTTCTGAATTAATTTTATTTTAATCAGAAGAGTTTGACCACGAAGACGATTTCTCACGAAGTTTTTATGTAAGTTAGAAAAGAAGTTAACAATTACAATTTTCAATTACAGATATCGAAGAAACTGAAAGGTCAATGTGGCCTGCTTATGACTAACAGAGATGTGCCTGATGTTCTGCAGTGGTTCAAAGACTTCAGTGAGCCAGAATATGCAAGATCAGGGTTCGTAGCCACACAAGACGTTACATTGCCAAAAGGACCACTTGATGATTTCTCACATTCAATAGAACCACATTTGAGGCGACTTGGTCTTCCCACATCTCTGGAGCGAGGAGTTATTCATTTGATTAAGGAATATCAGGTGATTTTAAAATTTTAACATTATTGATAATCCTCATAGTATGGTTAGACATGAAACAAGAACAAATATTTAGTACTAACCCGCTAATCTACTAAATAGTTGTTCTAGTTTTATGTTTAACACTGAAATTACGCAAAGTCACGCCTGAATCAATTAATTACTAGTTTGGTCTTAAAATATAAAATGGCAGCTTACACAATATTGTAGGTAACTATGTAGTGGCATAAGTTCAGATTCTGAGGTCTAGCCCTGCGCACATCTAGGCGATGGCGATCAGCTGAAACGCTGTCAAATATGACAGTGTTTCAGCTGATCGCCATCGCCATCGCTTAGATAAGCGCAGCCCTAACTGAATAGAAAACTTAAAGAATTTACATTAGAGCAGAGTATTTATTTTGGCATTCTTAGCTCTGTGAAATAGAAGAATGATATAAAATGTATATTCTTTTTTTAGGTTTGTAAGAAAGGCAGCACACTCACTCCAGAACAAGCAAGCATATTAAAACTGCTGGGCATTCAGATTGCTACATTCAAAGTGGTAATTAAAAGCCACTGGACCAAAGGTAAAGGTTATCACAAAGACCTGGAGGTGCCAAGTGACGAGGAAAGTGATGATGATGATGACGACAAAGACGATGATGTGATGGAAGACGAGGCAATGGAGGAAAATGAAACAAACATTACATAATTATATTATTTTAATAGCTTTAAATATACCATTATTTTTAATTTACAACTCTTTTGCTTAAATCAAAACCTTATTTGCCTTCCTGCAGCGGAAATTGAGCACTGGTATCATAGTGGCAGTGGCAGCGGCCGTGCTTTCCGATCCTAAGGTTGTAGGTTCAAATCCATTCCTGTACCAATGAGTTAGGTATTCTGTCCACAAAAATGTATGTGTACTATGCCATTACTTCCTAACGGTGAAGGAAAACATCTTCAGAAAACTGGCATGTCGTAGAACCTAAAAAGTTCGAAAAACATGTGCCAAGTGCATGAGACGAGCCTCTGTTGCACACTTAAAATCCTTTCACTGTACTTTGAGCTGCTGGCACCATACTACTTTGACTTACTATATTAAATGGCTTCTACACAAATATTTATTTGGTATATAACTCAAATAAACCCACTAGTCTTGTGAGTCAAGCGGCGGAGACTGCCGCGACTTGAACCGAAAACACGAGGCGGCCGCATACCATGCCTTGAGATGTTTGAAGCTCTCGTGAATTAGCTAATAAATTGTTAGCTTGGTTTATTCCTAGCAGATCGACAAGTTATGCAACAGCCTACGCAGACAATATTTGGATGGGTGATTCCTCTGGTGGCATTGATTGCTTGGGCGGGCCTAAAAGTTAAATCTTGTCTTTAGAGCCACTCTCGTACGAACTTATGTTTTGATTTTTAGGGTTCCGTAGCCAAATTGCAAAAACGGAACCCTTATAGATTCGTCATGTCTGTCTGTCTGTCTGTCTGTCCGTCCGTATGTCACAGCCATTTTTCTCCGAAACCGTAAGAGCTAGACTGATGAAACTTGGCGAGTAGATGTATTCTGTGAACCGCATTAAGATTTTTACATAAAAATTAAAAAAAAACTATAAATTTCAAGTATGGGGGTCCCCATACTTGAAACTGAAACTCAATATTTTTTTTTTCATCGAACCCATACGTGTGGGGTATCTATGAATAGGTCTTCAAAAATGATGTTGAGGTTTCTAAAATCGTTTTTTTCTAAACTGAATAGTTTGCGCGAGAGACACTTCCAAAGTGGAAAAAAGTTGGTCCCCCCCCCTCTAACTTCTAAAGTAAGGGAATGATAATACTAAAAAAAATATATGTTGTACATTACTATGCAAACTTCCAACGATATTTGGTTTGAACGAGATCTAGTCAGTAGTTTTTTTTTTATACGTCATAAACCGTAAACCGCAATTTACCTTTCGACGAACTACAAGAACCTTATTATGTTACATCAAGTAACATAATATAAAGGTTCTTGTAGTTCGTCGTGCTACGGAACCCTTCATGGGCGAGTCCGACTCGCACTTGGCTGCTTTTTTTTGTACTCGCACAAAACATATGCGCAAGGCTACACTACACACATAATTTATAATCAATTCACTCCAGCATTGGACCTGTTGAGGGAAATATGATGAAGTGATGCCTGCATCGTAGCTATACTCGGATTTTTAATTAGACGAAGCTAGCTGACGTTTACTGTGTTGTCAGTTTTTGATGAAATAAAAATAGTGTTGTGACAAAGTGAATGATTGAAAAAACTCCTGAATGAATGAAATTGCCTCGTTTTTCTAGTGAATAGTTAGTGTGCCGAACTTGACTTGACGTGCTTGGTTGAGGATCCATATCGTTTGCGCGGAACAATATAGCAACAAAATACACAACAATTACCACCAACACAACGTAACGAAAAACTTTACAAAAACAATAACTGAACAGCGTGAGCGCAGAAAAACATTCGTGCTATCAGACCAGAGGTTATAAGCCGAATTACAAACAAAATGGTGGCGTTCATCGGTGTTGGCACTAGTCGCCACGCCGCGCTTTGTAATAAAACGTCAATAAACTGATTGTACCTAGTTACATACTACAAGTAACTTATATCAGAGCACTTTTATACATTTTTTTATACAAATTTCAATATTATTTTATAGTTTGAAATGATTAAGTATTCACTCATTGTTCATTCATCTGATTGAACGAGAACTGAACGCAGCACTATTACTTTAAATGTAGCAACATTATTTTACAAAGTGACATTAGCAACTGTCAGTCGGTATCGTCTAATTAAAAATCCGAATAGAGAAGCAAATTTTCAAAGGACCGACTAACTCAGCTATCGCTACTGACTTTATAATCGGAGGTAGAGCGTAGTACCTACCTACTCTATTATTTACTCGGTGGTCGTAGGTACCCAGTGTATGTCAAGGTGAACTAGCTATCTAACGTTCCTAACGTTTAGTGACCGCGCATGAGGGTAAGGAATAAGCCGATTACGAAGAATGTGTATTCAAACTTCAGGACTTGTTTCATTAAAATAATTATATTAAACAATCACAATAAATTATATTACAAATACACCAAATCAGACAGACCAGCACTCATACCTTCATAAATCTAAGCAATATTTAATTCAAAGCAATTCTACTAGTAGATAGTGTTTAAATTCAATAAAAAATATAGCAAATTGTAATTACTATGTACCTAAAAGAAGCCAAGCCTCTAATGTATTAACCCTTATACAAATTTTATTTTGTATTAAAATAAAACAATTATAAATGAACATAGTAGGTAGGTACATACTATTTAATCACAGTATATAAAAATAAAGCATTGTTTTATCAGTCGACATCACAGTTTACACTATCGGCAAAATAAAAAATCTAGCCTGCTGACAACACCTAATTAATCTAACACTGCTACATTTTCTACGTTACATCGAAACAACTGTAGAACTTACAGCTTTTGCAGTATCTAAGAAAATAAGATAGCAATTAAACACGAGGCAATTTTTTATTAGGTACTTCAACCTGACATCACTATCGACAAACCATTCGAAGTGTCTTCTTGCTTCGATCATTAAAAGCTGTGCAACTTAGTTTTGAAAGTGCGGAACTCTTAAGATTCTACCAGTTAATTTATGATCAAGCGTTTCCTAAAAGCTGTGAACCTGAGATCAGTTAGCATATCACAGGCTTTCTTTGACACCAGATCACTTCTGTAAGTTATACTGTTTACATAGTCTAGAATTTTTGGCTCATTGTATGTCTCGCACAGTGGCAAAATGGTTAGATAAAATATAAATTAGGTACTACTGTATAATAACGTTTGTGGTGGATAACAGGAACATGCATTGATGCCTCTTTGTAGGGTTTCAGATAGGAGCTAGGAATAATTCTAAAACTAATACAATTTTATGTTTTCTACGTTTAATCTAGCACGGCAAATACGTTCACATCACTACTGCAAAATCACACAGGAAAACCAACATTGTAGTTTTTTTCATTTAAATTACTATGTGTAACTACCTTATTATGCTATTATGTGCTATCTAATTAATGTCTTGTGTATTTTGTTGCTAGCGTATGAAGCAAGGGGTTTCCATTATTCAACATTTAATTTTGCACAAAAGAAAGACTTGGAATAGTCTTACAGGCACGTGACCTACATCAAAACGTTTTGAGCATGCAAGGATCCCTAGTAATTTTCCGGGCGATTAAATTCACGAATCTCACGCTAGTACCTGCCTTAATTATTGATATAACCGCCGAACAATACATTATCTACTGTTCCTGACTCCCAAAAAGCCGCCGTCAGTATGTTTTGATATAAAAATACATCAGAAAATGCTGACTGCAGCAATATCTTGTGGTCAACACTTCGATAATGATGTGGTCAGCACGTTTTAACACGTATATTTTCTAAAATGGATTTTGAAAATAATGGCCACATTCTAAATACGAAGTAGACTTAAATAATAGATATCTGTGCACCGCACGCTCACTTGAACTAATGTGCTAGCTACGAGTAGATTGTTTTATATCATGTCGCCAATATCGTTCACTGATATCCCGAGTCTACGTCCGTGGGTCAACATTGGGCCGTGGTTATTTGGTGGGTGGAGGCGGTGAGGTGCTGGGCGGCATATCAACGATCGGTATGGGTTCACGCCAGAACACCGTATGCGAGAACTCATCGCTAGGCTCGCACTGCGCCGGCGGGAACACTTGGTCCACTAGCACGGTCATGTGGGAGTACCTGTAAGAATAACAACACGAGTTATTATGCATCAAAGATATAACTAGCGGCACATAACTCTAGCGCTGAGCGATACGCGCAGGGGATAGCTGTGCATGCGTCGTAGTGTGCGCATGTCGCGCACACTGGATGTGTGCAGAGTATCCTATTGGTACAGAGAGCGGAGTGCGACTGGAGAGCCAATCAGCGCACTTCATACCGCTAGCCTCCCTCAGGTACCTTATTTTAGACTTCTGCGCAATAACGGTCAGAGCTAGAGTTATGTGCCGCTACCTATACAAGTGTATTAAAATCAGTCAACAGAAACGTGACGGAATCACGACACCTGCACGCGTTTCTATTGTTTGATAGACCGTCGCAAACATTATTGAGTCGTGGCCTTCGTGTGGTAGGTTTAGGATCCATACATGTCAAACGTATGGACTGCTAATGGTATAATGGCGCATTGACACAATAGTGTAATTGAGGCTTTACGTTGCGCTCAGTAAAAGACTGGCTGCAGGGATTGATGTAGGGTTGGACCACACGCAATCATGAACTGGCATGAGTCTTGTTTTGTACTAAGAATAGGGTTTGTAATCGAATGTATCATGTATGGTGTATTTAGCATAGTGTGATCCAACTTTTTTGAGATACTTACGTTTAAAAAATTCGAAAAGAAACTTGTGATAGTTTTGATCAGTTTGAAACGATTTAAAATTACAGTGGTGACATGGTTTTGATGATAGATAGTCAAATTTTGAAAGTAGGTATATTTTTTATAAATCTTACATTGTTTTAGAATTTGAAATAATGTAGGACAACACAATGACAGAGTATTTTAGTGTCGCGAAGATTTAATGTTAACTTATCATAGTGTTAGCGGTTACCAAGAGAAACTAAGCTGAAACATCACCGGTTCCTGCACCGTGGTTTATCGTGAGAGAGAGAGAGAAAACAGATACGGATTCCCAAGCTAAAGACAGAGCACAATCCAATCAGATGACATGTCGATGATCGCCAATTTGTTATTTTGTCAGTATCATGATTTAGCAAATTAGCGCAGTTACAAATGTTTTTGGTAATTATGAAGCTAGTAACAGTTGATGCAGCTCCATAGTATTGTATTCAACCGTCGTAGTAACTGTGTGTGATCAGCAACAGTTAGTGCGGCGGTGAACGTGTGCTTGGAACTTGTTGCAACGTCTGCTAATAGCTTGGGATGACGCGCCTCGCGAGCAAGCCATCAACACATGCCATACGGCTTACCGGCAGAGTAGCGCGTCCGCATAACATTTCACAATAACTAATATTTTAATAACACCTACGTCTCGGTCAAGGTTTTAACGCTACTATCGGCTTTCATAGACGGGAAGAAATCATCGACCATGTCACTTTGCACGTGGTAACTGAAATAAAAATGCAATTCGCATTACTATGTGTTCTGCTTCACCTGAGTTAGTCCGCAACAAGATTGCGTTAGCCAGGGTACCTTAGCACAATTATTTTACTCTAGGCGATTTAGTAACTTGCGACCAAAAAGAAATGTTAACCATCACCAAAACCGATTCTGTATGAGATGACAATGTTCAAAAGGAGAAAGCTTACAAATTGGGTCAAAGCCTCTATTATTATACCTACCCTGGCAAGCGCAAGCTTAGATTTGCGATAAAAACATTTATCTTGTGCAAGTATGCAGTACAGGGCGTAAAATGACCATTCCCTAAAACTGAAGGCCTCATTGGAAACAAAAATTGTAGCGCATAAAATAGTCATACTGCGCTTTCATTTTATTCATTTAATTTTATGTCTGTTTCTATCTAAACTGTAGATTTAATAGAAGATTGAAAATGTACTTACAAAATTGACAAGATTTCGTGTTAATCGATAAGAAAAATAGCCTAAAGGTCCTGTAGTTATTGGGATAAGTCTTTTTACACCCTGGTATCTGTATATTTCCGTATAGTATTTATATAGTACTCACGTTGATTGGAATGTTTGCGTGAGTTCGTGCTTCAGTTCTCCTTTGTAGTTGATGGTGAATATTCTCACGATCGGAATGCCGACAGCTTGGTATGCGCACACATCCTACAGAAAAAATATAATTTATTATACTGAAAAACACAAACTAGAAACTTAGACTGAGAAAAACACATTACGGATAATAAGAGCTCTTTGTGAAGGGCTCGTCCGGGGAAGTACATTTCTGCCGTAAAGCAGCGGTGCTGTGTTTCGGTTTGAATGGTGAGTGCCGGTGAAATTACTGGCACGTGAGGTGAAATTACGTGCATGCGAGGCAATACTTTGGTATAGGCGATGTTTACCACTTAACATCAGGTGGGCCATTATGTTAGTTTGTTCCATCAGCTAGCTCAGCATCAGCTTATCAAAGGAGCCTCTTTGTGTAATGTCTATGGCATGTGCATTGTCTATGGAAGTGGCACGTCGGCCATATTGTGCCTTGCAAAAAGATAGCACTAGCAAAGTTGGAGGTTATTATTGTTAAAACTATTCAAACACGAAGTTCTCCTAAATCTGGCTTTTTATTAACATTACACTTTGAGCTGCACTTTTATCCTTTCACCACACGGGTTTAAAATAACTAGTGACACGACAAGAAGATTTTAGTAAAAGTAGACCTCTTTGTGTGTAACTCGTCGGGGGAAGTACTACCAGCATGCCTATTTCTGCCGTGAAGCGGCATCGCTGTATTTCGGTTTGAAGGGTGAGTGCCGGTGAAATGACTGGTACATGAGGCTGAACATCTGTTTGCCTCAAGTTCATGGACGCAGGGAAGTGCATCGTAGGGCATGTACCTGACGTGCGTGACCTACAGGGTTATGCTTTGTTATAGGCGATGGTTACCACTTAATATGAGATGGGCCATATGCTTGTTCCAAGATCAGCTTGTTATAAAAAAACATACATTGACCCTATTCCCGTATCCCGCGTAGAATGGGTTCGATCCTTGCGGGAACAGCGCCTTGATATCCGCAAGGCATTGGATCTTGAATTCTTCTGGCTTCTTCTCGATCACCTCTCGATGGAACGCGCGCAGCAGAGACGTCGGGTTCAGGAGCAGTGGACCGTCTGGTAAGCACACCTCGCCTTGTTTGATAGAGCGGAGGTATTCGCGGGTCACCTGTTACAAATATCAAATACGTAAAGAACTACAAAACCTTAAAACACCGACTTTGTAACTATTGCACCAATTTTGATAGGAAGGTAGCCTTTTCGAAAAAAAAGTTTCAAGTTAGCCGGAGCCGGAACAAAAATTAAAAAATACAGCAGACTTAACTTCCTCTTATTTTCAAAGTTAAAAATGAATTTTGTTATAAAAGCACTAACATATTTATCCACACAGGTACACAAATAGTAGAAGTCCTTTTTTAACAAGAGGAATATACCTAAATAATACCAGTATTTTGAGTAGAGCAACAGAAGAAGTCGGGCGAAGTGATGATAAAAAGTGTGTAGTGTGTGTACTCACTCTGGCCTGTCCGATCGCTCGCGCCGACAAATACAGCAACTGATAACCATTGTTCTTGATCTTAGTAAACAGCTGGGCCACTCCGGACTGCGCCCAATCCTTGCCCACCAGCGGGAAGATATGGCCGAGAACGTCAGACCTATGGAAAACATACAATATTATTAAATTAACACTCTGTGAACTGTCCTAAATAGTAGCGTACGAGGTAAAATGAATATTTGTGTTCCAGGATAACTAACATCATCAGGCCTTCACACAAATTTGCATCCTATCTTTCCTACCAATTTTTTAAATGCCGTCCGCATTTAAAAAATTGGTAGGAAAGATAGGATGATGTTTGTAGCTCAATCACGCTTTATCGACTGGAGCGATTTTAATGAAATTTGACCAAATATAGATTCTTACGTAGATAGTGGTTCTAGATAAAAATCTAGTAAGTATCTGGAAAAATTGACAGGAAAAAAACCGTGAAGTCGAAAAACCTTTCTTTTCTCTATGGCCTGCGCACATCTAGGCGATGGCGATCAGCTGAAACGCCGTCAAATATCGCTGTCATATTTGACAGCATTCCAGCAGATCTGCGCCAGCCTTTATTTGTACGCATTCATTTATTAGATAAAGGAAATGAGTATGTGTCGCACTTTCAGAAAAA